>OX424557.1:4830797-14830797 GCA_949152475.1 Terebella lapidaria
TTTATTCAGCGAGTGTTTGTGGCTAATAGTTAGTCTAGGGACATAGTACATTGTGACATAAAATGGGGCCGTTTCTGAGAGTTAATTTTTTAACCCCATGTTATAGCATAGGCACTCATCGTATTTTATAATGGGCATATCGTAAATTTTAAGTTAATTTATTCAGCGAGTGTTTGTGGCTAATAGTTAGTCTAGGGACATAGTACATTGTGACATAAAATGGGGCCGTTTCTGAGAGTTAATTTTTTAACCCCATGTTATAGCATAGGCGCTCATCGTATTTTATAATGGGCTTATCGTAAATTTTAAGTTAATTTATTCAGCGAGTGTTTGTGGCTAATAGTTAATGTAGGGACAAAGTAAATTGTGACATAAAATGGGGCCGTTTCTGAGAGTTAATTTTTTAACCCCATGTTATAGCATAGGCGCTCATCGTATTTTATAATGGGCATATCGTAAATTTTAAGTTAATTTATTCAGCAAGTGTTTGTGGCTAATAGTTAGTCTAGGGACATAGTACATTGTGACATAAAATGGGGCCGTTTCTGAGAGTTAATTTTTTAACCCCATGTTATAGCATAGGCGCTCATCGTATTTTATAATGGGCATATCGTAAATTTTAAGTTAATTTATTCAGCGAGTGTTTGTGGCTAATAGTTAGTCTAGGGACATAGTACATTGTGACATAAAATGGGGCCGTTTCTGAGAGTTAATTTTTTAACCCCATGTTATAGCATAGGCGCTCATTGTATTTTATAATGGGCATATCGTAAATTTTAAGTTAATTTATTCAGCGAGTGTTTGTGGCTAATAGTTAGTCTAGGGACATAGTACATTGTGACATAAAATGGGGCCGTTTCTGAGAGTTAATTTTTTAACCCCATGTTATAGCATAGGCGCTCATCGTATTTTATAATGGGCATATCGTAAATTTTAAGTTAATTTATTCAGCGAGTGTTTGTGGCTAATAGTTAATGTAGGGACAAAGTACATTGTGACATAAAATGGGGCCGTTTCTGAGAGTTAATTTTTTAACTTCATGGTATAGCATAGGCGCTCATCGTATTTTATAATGGGCATATCGTAAATTTTAAGTTAATTTATTCAGCGAGTGTTTGTGGCTAATAGTTAGTCTAGGGACATAGTACATTGTGACATAAAATGGGGCCGTTTCTGAGAGTTAATTTTTTAACCCCATGTTATAGCATAGGCGCTCATCGTATTTTATAATGGGCATATCGTAAATTTTAAGTTAATTTATTCAGCGAGTGTTTCTGGCTAATAGTTAGTCTAGGGACATAATACATTCTGACATAAAATGGGGCCGTTTCTTAGAGTTAATTTTTTAACCCCATGTTATAGCATAGGCGCTCATCGTATTTTATAATGGGCATATCGTAAATTTTAAGTTAATTTATTCAGCGAGTGTTTGTGGCTAATATTTAGTCTAGAGACATAGTACATTGTGACATAAAATAGGGCCGTTTCTGAGAGTTAATTTTTTAACCCCATGTTATAGCATAGGCGCTCATCGTATTTTATAATGGGCATATCGTAAATTTTAAGTTAATTTATTCAGCGAGTGTTTTTGGCTAATAGTTAGTGTAGAGACAAAGTACATTGTGACATAAAATGGGGCCGTTTCTGAGAGTTAATTTTTTAACCCCACGTTATAGCATAGGCGCTCATCGTATTTTATAATGGGCATATCGTAAATTTTAATTTAATTTACTCAGCGAGTGTTTGTGGCTAATAGTTAGTCTAGGGACATAGTACATTGTGACATAAAATGGGGCCGTTTCTGAGAGTTAATTTTTTAACCCCACGTTATAGCATAGGCGCTCATCGTATTTTATAATGGGCATATCGTAAATTTAAAGTTAGTTTATTCAGCGAGTGTTTGTGGCTAATAGTTAGTCTAGGGACATAGTACATTGTGACATAAAATGGGGCCGTTTCTGAGAGTTAATTTTTTAACCCCATGTTATAGCATAGGCGCTCATCGTATTTTATAATGGGCTTATCGTAAATTTTAAGTTAATTTATTCAGCGAGTGTTTGTGGCTAATAGTTAATGTAGGGACAAAGTAAATTGTGACATAAAATGGGGCCGTTTCTGAGAGTTAATTTTTTAACCCCATGTTATAGCATAGGCGCTCATCGTATTTTATAATGGGCATATCGTAAATTTTAAGTTAATTTATTCAGCAAGTGTTTGTGGCTAATAGTTAGTCTAGGGACATAGTACATTGTGACATAAAATGGGGCCGTTTCTGAGAGTTAATTTTTTAACCCCATGTTATAGCATAGGCGCTCATCGTATTTTATAATGGGCATATCGTAAATTTTAAGTTAATTTATTCAGCGAGTGTTTGTGGCTAATAGTTAGTCTAGGGACATAGTACATTGTGACATAAAATGGGGCCGTTTCTGAGAGTTAATTTTTTAACCCCATGTTATAGCATAGGCGCTCATTGTATTTTATAATGGGCATATCGTAAATTTTAAGTTAATTTATTCAGCGAGTGTTTGTGGCTAATATTTAGTCTAGGGACATAGTACATTGTGACATAAAATGGGGCCGTTTCTGAGAGTTAATTTTTTACCCCATGTTATAGCATAGGCGCTCATCGTATTTTATAATGGGCATATCGTAAATTTTAAGTTAATTTATTCAGCGAGTGTTTGTGGCTAATAGTTAGTGTAGAGACAAAGTACATTGTGACATAAAATGGGGCCGTTTCTGAGAGTTAATTTTTTAACCCCACGTTATAGCATAGGCGCTCAGCGTATTTTATAATGGGCATATCGTAAATTTTAATTTAATTTATTCAGCGAGTGTTTGTGGCTAATAGTTAGTCTAGGGACTAACTAGACTAACTAACCGGCTGACCCCGGTGAATACCTTCTCACCCCCGTGAGAAACTTCTCACCCCGGTGAAAACCTTCTCACCACGGTGAATCTAATACTCACAATACTATACTATCAATGTCAGCAAAGATTCTACTTGTCACATGACCTCTCGATGCCACGTGAGATTCCACCTAGGTGAGAAGGTTTTCACCTGGGTGAGAAGGTTTTCACCTGGGTGAAAAGGTATTCACCGGGGTGAGAAGGTTTTCAACGGGGTGAGAAGGTTTTCACCTAGGTGAGAAGGTTCTCACCGAAGTGAGAAGGTTCTCACCGGGGTGAGGTTTTCACTGAGGTGAGAAGGTTTTCACCGAGGTGAGAAGGTTTTCACTGGGGTGAGGTTTTCACCGGGGTGAGAAGGTTCTCACCAGGGTGAGAAGGTTCTCGCCAGGGTGAGAAGGTATTCACCGGGGTGAGAAGGTTCTCACCGGGGTGATAAGGTTCTCACCAGGGTGATAAAGTTTTCACCGGAGTGAGGTTTTCACCGGGGTGAGAAGGTTTTCACCGGGGTGAGAAAGTTTTCACCGAGGTGAGACGGTTTTCACCAGGGTGAGAAGGTTCTCGCCGGGGTGAGAAGGTTCTCGCCGGGGTGAGAAGGTTCTCACCGGGGTGATAAGGTTCTCACCGGGGTGAGAAGGTTTTCACCGGGGTGATAAGGTTCTCACCGGGGTGAGAAGGTTCTCACGGGGGTGATAAGGTTCTCACCGGGGTGATAAGGTTTTCACCGGGGTGAGAAGGTTTTCACCAGGGTGAGAAAGTTTTCACTGAGGTGAGAAGGTTTTCACCAGGGTGAGAAGGTTCTCGCCGGGGTGAGAAGGTTCTCGCCGGGGTGAGAAGGTTCTCGCCGGGGTGAGAAGGTTCTCGCCGGGTTGAGAAGGTTTTCACCGGGGTGATAAGGTTCTCACCGGGGTGAGAAGGTTCTCACCGGGGTGAGAAGATTCTCACGGGGGTGATAAGGTTCTCACAGGGGTGATCAGGTTTTCACCGGGGTGAGAAGGTTTTCACCGAGGTGAGAAAGTTTTCACTGAGGTGAGAAGGTTTTCACCAGGGTGAGAAGGTTCTCGCCGGGGTGAGAAGGTTCTCGCCGGGGTGAGAAGGTTCTCGCCGGGGTGAGAAGGTTCTCGCCGGGGTGAGGTTTTCACCGGGGTGATAAGGTTCTCACCGGGGTGAGAAGGTTCTCACCGGGGTGATAAGGTTCTCACCGGGGTGAGAAGGTTTTCACCGGGGTGAGAATGTTCTCACCGGGGTGAGAAGGTTTTCACCAGGGTGAGAAGGTTTTCACCGGGGTGAGAAGGTTCTCGCCGGGGTGAGAAGGTTCTCACCGGGGTGATAAGGTTTTCACCGGGTGAGAAGGTTTTCACCGGGGTGAGAAGGTTTTCACCGGGGTGAGAAAATTTTCACCACGGTGAGAAGGTTTTCACCACGGTGAGAAGGTTTTCACCAGGGTGAGAAGGTTCTCGCCGGGGTGAGAAGGTTCTCACTGGGGTGATAAGGTTCTCACCGGGGTGAGAAGGTTTTCACCGGGGTGATAAGGTTCTCACCGGGGTGAGAAGGTTCTCACCGGGGTGATAAGGTTCTCACCGGGGTGATAAGGTTCTCACCGGGGTGAGAAGGTTTTCACCAGGGTGAGACGGTTCTCACCGGGGTGAGAAGGTTTTCACCAGGGTGAGAAGGTTCTCAACGGGGTGAGAAGGTTCTCGCCGGGGTGAGAAGGTTCTCGCCGGGGTGAGAAGGTTCTCGCCGGGGTGAGAAGGTTCTCACCGGGGTGATAAGGTTCTCGCCGGGGTGAGAAGGTTCTCGCCGGGGTGAGAAGGTTCTCGCCGGGGTGAGAAGGTTCTCGCCGGGGTGATAAGGTTCTCGCCGGGGTGAGAAGGTTCTCGCCGGGGTGAGAAGGTTCTCGCCGGGGTGAGAAGGTTCTCGCCGGGGTGATAAGGTTCTCGCCGGGGTGATAAGGTTCTCACTGGGGTGAGAAGGGTTCTCGCCAAGGTGGAAACTGAATGGGGTGTAAATTAAACGTGATGGCGAATCTAAGCCACCGTACTTTAAACATTATGATACTGTGATATCTGTTATATTTCACACCATTTAAATTATTATATCTATCTGTATATACCTGTCTTTTTCCTGCCTTTCGCCATCGTTAGTTGATTGACAATGACTTTATGCTGCTTAGCAACGTGTGAAACTTGTTTCTCCCAGTTACAGGTCTTTGTTAAATGCGAACTGATGTTTGTGGCTATTAGCTATTTCGTCTACGAATACATGCATGTTTATGTCGTTGTTGCTGAAATTTCACCAGATTGTTTGATGTTAATAGAAAGACTGACAATAAAAAAACATCATTTATAAACAACAGCATTTTATTTCCTTCAAGAATACATGTTTATTGTTACTTGACAACAAACTTCCACGAATATGTAACTGATTGCACACCGTGATATACAGTATTTCAAGCAGTTCCGGATCGCGCATCAAAGAAAGTCCATTTCTATTGTTCTCAAGTCGCAATGAAACGTCTCTATAACGTTTTCTGAGTGGAAAAATAGTTGTGCAGAAATCCTGCAAAAAGTGGCATTTCGTGCTTTTAAATAACTGAGAAATAGAACTTTGTTTGTTTGCACAAATTCAAGTAGAAACGGATCGCTTTAAGTGGTTCCGGATCGGGCGCCATCTACCGGTAGTTGCGGTTTAATTTAGGGACCATATCAAAAGCAATCGATGTTGAAATGTTCGTGACGGAAAGTCATTGTTGAAGAATATTAAATTCTGAAACTTAAAGTACTAGTATAGTGAAAATATGATGTGCACTTATATGAAAGATCTCATTGATCTGAGCAAAATGGTTTTTACGGAATGTAAATATCACAATCCGTTCAAAAGTTATAGCACTTTAAAGACTGAAATCGGCAAATTTGCTTTTTCAAAACAATTTAGCTAATTAGTATGCAAATGAGATATTCATGACGTCATCGGGGGAAGTTGTTTTAATTAGGTACTTTGATATGTATTATTCATTCATTTAATGTTATGATTACTCATCAAAACTTATTCTATACATATTTTAATATGAATAATCAGTGTTTTCACTTTTTCTGTTGTTGTCAAGGTAACCAGTGACCTGGTATGGCCCATAGCAACCATGGTTGCTAGGGCCAGAAACCCACTTAGAACAGGGTATGCACACATAAAAATGGTGCCAACTTGAGCTCTATAATAATTTATTTCATAAATAATCGACAGAAAGTCTGCTGATAGAATGACTTGGCAGTTAATGGCCATGGCAACCATGGGTAACTACGGCTATAGGGAACGACTGGTAACCATAGCAACAGTACAGTTTGTGTGGATATTGACTATGTATGGTACATAATAATATGCACAAGTCAGATCGTCAGAACCTTAAATAGGAATCATTATATCATGGCTTGGAATATCCTAATTGAAATTTGTTCCCCTCGTGACGTCATGAATTCTCATTAGCATCTAATTTGCATATAAATGAGTTGCTAGAACTTTTCAAGTGGCTTCTGTAATGTAGTGCTGGAATGGCAGTTTCAAATGGCTGTAACTTTTGAACGGATAGAGATATTGATATACCGTAAAGACCAATTTGCTCAGATCAATTAGATCTTTCATATAACAAAACATCATATTTTCATTTTACTAGTACTTTAAGCCTGCATTCGTGCAAATATTTACACAACAATATATGCATGTCGGCCAACAGCAAGTTATGGTCAATATTATTGATACGCAAATATAAACCCATTCAATCTAATTACGGTTGTATGAGTGAGTACGCTGTGCGCATCATAGCGCGCATGTTCAATCAAGCGTGACAACGATTTTCTAGTACGGCAATGCTCTGCATGCTTGCTTTTTCGATCACTTAATTTGGACGCCTTTGGTGCTCAAACTCCAGTAATATCATGATAAAATTGTTGGCTCTCTGATTTAGGCCTAATAATTGTGTGGTTGCATCCATGTTGTACTGTTTTAAATTACACATTGAATTTGTGCAAATGTAATGATAATTGACCAATGTAGTTCCCCGCTTGTTCCGTACGCATGCTATATCTTGAACTTGAATGAAAATTTGAACAAACATGGTAAAATATGACAGGCAGAGTACCAATACAGCATGAAATGATATTGAAGATTCGATCATGTTGCTATGGGCAGAAACGTGTATTTGAAGCATGCTAAATTTGCTAATAATGATTCACATGCTAAACAATAAACTACTCTTAGTGCTGAGCATATTTTACAGTTTTTTCTGTATATGCCTTGGCAACAGCACCATCAGTCATAGAAAAGTGGTTGCTACCCTATGTATTGATTGATTCGGGCACTGATTCGGCACTGATTCCCAATGATGTCACGAACAGGAAGCTTACATTCTTCGCCAATATCACCGTGTGGTTTGGTAATTGATATTGAATTTCATGGTTATAGTGTTATAGTACCAACATCGGTTGTCATAGCAACCTCCAGTGTACTGGTAAACATGTATCCTAAATTATTAACTGTGGTATATACACTGTTGACCCAACCTTGAAATTAATCGTGAGAAATTGTTTGATTCCAAACATTGAAGAAAAAACACAGATTTAACGCACATGGATACATGGGTTAAAACACATGACCACCGGATATATTGACTCCAAACACCACAATCCCCCCCCACCCCCCTCCTAAAAATCCTAAATCTAAAACTTGATGAATTTCGCTGTAAACTTGTTTCAGCTTGAGTGGCAGTTATTTTTCTTTAAATGTACATCCATGCATTGTCCACAGATATGAATAGGATCACCTGTTGGTGATATGGGAAACTTTTGAGAGTAAGCTAACAGCTAGCCTTCGTAGACATATGGGTTTACCAAAACACAAATAACAGTGCCCTTGAAAAGTTTGTTTACCTCGGTATCAGGTCATTTGATGAAATCTTTGGGATGGCCATGTACTCATAGGTTTATTATTCCATCTTGAACTACCGTATTAGAATTACTTGTAGCTACCATTGCACTCGCCCATACAATGCAATTTAGTCACACAGAAGGTCACCGTCGTTTTGTCAGGCGAAGTCGATGCTAGTATCACATCCTACCGATGCACACATTCATAAATGCTCGATATGAATCACAGAAAAAAGCGAGGCCAGCCAATCCTGATGCACCACGGTCCATATCACGCTTCGGACGACGGATGAATGATCGCGTGACAGACGGATGGAGGGTCATCAAGTTGCCCATATACACCTTTCTCAGTTCGTCCTTTTTGCATTCTGACCACTGAGAAACGAGTGTTCGGTTTTTTTTTACTCGTGAAATATAATCACAGAGCGTAAGTTCTTTGGTAAAATACTTGGCAAACCTCAACATGATGATTTATAAAATATTTGTCGTACCTGAGAATTTCTAATACCATAAAAATATGTTTTCGGCAAAAAGTCGATATATTCATGATGGCTCATGTAACTCCCGTGAGTAGCTCAGCACTCCCTGTACGACAAATAGCGGCCCTGTGCATTACATACTTCCAGATACTCCGTCGAGTATATGCTTCTGACAACCCCCTGTGTATGCATTCTGCTTTATTGTGTACAAATTTGAACAAATTCTTGAATAAATTTGTGGTGAATATTTCTCTGATCTCCGAAGTAACTGACGTGTGTTCAGTTATAATGGTATTCTAGTTTTCTTGTTAAATCCAGTTTTCTTGCAAAATACATAGCAAATCTTTAGAAGGGTTTCGGTGTGTCCAGTGACCATACTGTTGTCAGATAAGGGGCTAAACCGTAGAGAATTGTCAGCTTGTCAATAACTGACTATCAACGGCAAATAAATAGACTTTTGATCTTATGTCCTCTCAATATATCCGATGAACACA
This sequence comes from Terebella lapidaria, assembly GCA_949152475.1. Lineage (NCBI taxonomy): Eukaryota > Metazoa > Annelida > Polychaeta > Terebellida > Terebellidae > Terebella > Terebella lapidaria. Next base: position 4,839,597 of record OX424557.1, read on the forward strand.
AATATTCTGACGAGGACAGCAAAAATTACTCTTGGAAAATATCTTCAAACTAGATGATTAAAAAATGTTGTTCTTGTTTTACGTCCACGGCACGCAAAACATCCAGATCTGTTTATTTCCTGCAACCCGTCAACCAAGCTTGATTCTAGAAAGAGATGAAGCAAACATTTTTGACAACTGGAAATATCAAACATGATTGTATAGCATCAGAAATATTGATAAATTGTAGAATAAATCTACCCACACTATAGATGTGGGGTAGATCTACTAAGTCATAAATTTTCCCGATATTTAAATGAATTTTATCATTTCAGTTTAACACCTTTGCTTATGAATTTTATTTCAGTGATTCCACCTTGGACAAAAATAAAAAATGTTGTGGTATCAAACATGCATGCACGGCATATAAATTCACCTTCCTCCACTTCACTTTTGTCCGTACTTTGAAATTGGTCAGTTACACCTTTTTTCAGACCTGTTGTATACAATGTCGGTGCTACATTGCACCAAGGAGTTTGCGCACTGTATGTTTCAGAATTATATGCTGATAGCTGTGCTCATTATTGTATTTTTGTAGATCGCCAGAGTGGGATATATATTTATATGCCTAAAAATTTGCTACGGAGTAAAACGATAAAGGTAGTGTAGATATAGACCTATATGGTTCCATTAACACTGCCAATATGCAGAGTTTATTTAACCTGTAGGCCTATAGTTCCAGCGTAAAATTTACAAAAAACAAGAATAATGTGCCCATAAATATTTCTTTTTGTCACAACCACTCCCTTTGAGATTTTGACAGGGTCCCCAAACTCCTGAATGTCACGTGACCAGCCAGCTGACGTGTGTGACGTTTGACAACAAGCAATGGCGCGCGGAATCCGAAACTACTTGAATTTTGTCAATCGTGTTATGATGGTTTACAATATGAAGAAATATGGTCAGTGCATTCTGGGTTTATACATGTTTTGGTGAGAAATAGGAGCTCTTTTTGGTACATGAATGAAAACTGTGCCTCGACAATTCCCGCAGCTATGGAACAATTTTCGTTGGTGAACTGTTTTGTTTACATTCGGATGACAACGAGGACTGGTGGGTGGGTCATCTGTACGATCGGGTGACGAAAAGAATGAAACGAAACTGAATTTTTTTCTTTCGCGCATTGTCAGCCACAACACCCATACTTTCCCAATACACAATAGTTTTTATTATAAAATATATTCTCAGTGCACTAAGAGCAATTCAAGTAAAAAACGATCCGGAACTACTTGAAATCCGGAACTACTTAAAATACTGTATACATGGCAACCATATCAAGACTGACACGAGCACGATACAGCGCCGTATAGTTTTTGTTCGACAACTGGTACTGTTCGACATCTGGTCCCCAGCCTGTAGATCTAGTACTCTGTAGGACTACTCGTAGACATGGTAGATAGATCTAGATCTAGACTCTATGTGCAGAGTCCGCAAAAAAAAGTTTTTTCATGGCACAGCCCTATCCACATGATGGGCATAAGACACAATTTCGAGTTACATTCACTCCCCATGTTAAACCTACCTTACGATGAACGATGTACAGCATTCCCTGCGATACTTGGGGCTTATACTCGGATTTTTCTAACTCGTTTACACAGTTTTCCGCTGATATTTTTGTGATGGTAAATGCTATCGTTCTGTAACTTGGCATACTTCACCTGAGAGTCAAACGGCAATTTTCTATCAAATTTTAGACAGCTATCGCGAAAATTGAAAAAGTTGGCAATCTACCTCAATGTTAAATTTCAGACGGGATCTCGAGAGTCAGAGCATATTCGAGGAATTGGTCCTGTTTACATCTAGGCCTATCAGGATTCGAAGTATTCTTGTAACTTTGAACCAGAAGATACATTGGGGTGTAGAGTAAACCATACAGTTTTCGGACACTTAAGGTGAAATCTCAATAATGACTGTAGAGAAAAATATCAGATGATTTATTTTACATGCAACGGCATATGCACGTAAATGTGGTAAAAGTTATAAAGTCGTATGGAAATATTATTTTGTCCTGACTTCGATATTGGTGAATTATGAACTGTGAGTTCAAGTGACAGTAATCGGACACCCCAGACAGAAATCGGACACCTTCTGTGTCTTTAAGAATAATAACTATATCATTATAATTTTAGGCTATATACATGAAGCTGTCAATCGGTAGTTGTTGCAAGGCTAAAGATCAGTTATGAAAGAAAATTAAGCAGCCCTGAGGACAGGAAGATCATATAGAGTACACTAGACAGTTTTCGGACACTAACACTAACAGGGAAGTTAACATTGTAGAACTTATCAAACTGGATACCTCTGCTAACACTTCGCAGAAATTTCTTCAAACCAGCAAAGACCACAGACACTTGGCTCGGTTCAGTGCTTGAGAAAATTTGTTTGCGACATAATAACTGACATAGAAAATTGGTGGTAAATCATGAAGTGTCCGATTTCTGGTGGTGTCCGAAAATAGGCTGGATTACTCTACTCTACACAAACATGTTGATTTGGAAACATTACTCCCCTACAAAATCGAGCAAAAGCACAAAATTGTGTGCGGGCCCAGAAATTAAATAATAGGGCTAAATTTAACATTGGGGTAGATTGCCAACTTTTTCGCGATAGCTGTCTGAAATTTGGTAGAAAATTGCCGTTTGACTCTAAGGTGAAGTGTGCCAAGTTATAGAACGATAGCGTTAAGCATCACAAAAATATCAGCGAAAAACAGTGTAAACGAGTTAGAAAAATCTGAGTATAGCGATAAAATCCCACAAATGCCCCACCAATGTGCCTAACAAAAAATGTACATTTCATTATAGATCGACAGATTCAGTTTTTGGCTACAGTTTGTTGGATATTACCTAATATACTGGTCAACCACTACCTCGGGTGCCAGTTCTCAGAGGACATTTTTCCAAGTGCAGTACGAATATATCACTTACATTTCAGTTTCACATCGTCCATTCACACATATACTATACATTACTCACTTATATTGGCGAAGCGTATCCTCACCGTGACCGTGCGGAAGCCACGTGTTTTTGTTTATTTACAAAATCGTGTGTTACCGGATGTGACCCATTTGCTCATGTGTGGTCTTCAATAGGACAACTTCTAGAAATCTTCTAATGCAACTGCATATTATCAAACTACCTGTATATGATACTTTGTATGTGAAGTTGTAACTCTCTCAGAGTTATCCTGAACTCTCAGTACAACTTTGAAATTGACCTTCCCACATGCACCAAATGCACATGTGAACTGTACAAGCACCCACAATGGATATATTTAGAAGTTCTAATTTACAGATTGGTGGTAAACATGACTATAAATTCCTTTTTAGGTTACCGGACCTTTGGCCCGATAACCTATTGGCATGGCGTTGCGTCCGTCGTCCGTCCGTCCGTCTGTCTGTCCGGGCAAACAGAACGGAGTTATGGGGATTTCTTAGGGGGAATAAAGCTGAAAACGCCCCACAACCACAGTTTAAGCCAAAAGTGCGGACTTATGGGGATTTTTTCAGGACTTATGGGGAAAGTTAAGATAGGAAATTTAACATTGGGTCCGCCCGTAACGCCCATCCGTTCACCCGTCCGTCCGTCCGTCCGGCGTTAACATTTTTATCTTTAAAGTTAACGATCGAATCTTTCTGAAATTTTGCACAAAAATGCCTAAAAATATTTTGAGAAGGAGGTATTTTTTTGTTTTTTGATTTTCGCACTTTTTTCAAAATGGCGGCCGTTTTTGTCGAAAAACGCTCAATTTTGGACTTCGACGGCCATTTTCTCAAAAACTGTCTGATCAGTTTTGAGTTTTTGGTTTCAAAAGATTCCCCTCATATACCTCTGTGATATGTATAACTTTGGTTGCCCTAAATTTGCCGGTCTACGTGTGGCGGCCATTTTGAATTTTTGGCGGGTCGGCGAAAAAAAAAATTTTCGCCCAAAATCGCATTACTATCCATTTTGGGCCATTTCTAGGGCAAAAAAAATTTTTCACCCTTTGAAAAAATTTTTGGACTTCGAAAATTTTCGGCACTTTTTTCCTTCATAATGGGAGCTGTCTGGACTGTACTCATAGAACGCTTGAAGATAGAGCTTAGAAATTGGCACTTTCAAATGGGAAGTCATATATGGCGACTTGTGTGGTGACCTTGAATTTGACCTTGGATGACCTTGAAAGGTCAAAACAGCCATTTTTGGGTCGAAAAATGCTTAAATTTGCACCTGATCTGTATTTTCTCAAAAACTGTCTGATCATTTTTGAGATTTTTGCTTAAAAAGCTTCCTCTTATATACCTCTGTGACCTGTATAAGTTTTGTTGCCCTTGAATCGCCGATCTCCGTGTGGCGGCCATTTTGAATTTTTGACGAGTCGGCGAAAAAAAATTTTTTTCGCCCCGAATCGCATTACTATCCATTTTGGGCCATTTCAAGGCAAAAAAAAATTTTCACCCTTTGAAAAAAAGTGGACTTTTCGGCACTTTTTTCCTTCATAATGGGAGCTGTCATGACTGTAATCATAGAACGCTTGAAGATAGAGCTTAGAAATTGGCATTTTCAAATGGGAAGTCATATATGGCGACTTGTGTGGTGACCTTGAATTTGACCTTCGATGACCTTGAAAGGTCAAAACAGCCATTTTGGGGTCAAAAAATGCCCAGATTTGCCTCTATAGATGGAATGCTTGCAGATAGAGCTCATGTTTGCATTATGAACATATAGGAAGACATATATGGCACAACTAATGATGGCCTTGAACTTGACGTCAGATAACCTTGAGTGCCAAATGTCTGATTTGGAATGTGTAAATTGACCTGAGCGGCCTAAACGATTCCACCCAACATATAGAATATCAAATGCCGCACACATACTTGTAATGGTAACATCGAAGTTCATACGGATGACCTTGATTGGTAAATCCCAAGGTCATATGTTTACACTGCTAACCTTGATTGGTAAAAGGTCTGTACCTGCCAATGCTGCCATGGCCGAACCAAAATTGTCCGGTAACCTATCTTAGCCTTTGGGCTAATTTTTAATTATATTTCATCTAAATTTAGTGATATATCAGTGATCAGTGACCTTAGTATGATTAGTTATAAGGTAAGATTAATAATTGAAAAACACAAATTCAATTACAGTCTGATCATGTATGAAAACACTCACAAAACTTATTTGAATTTCAACAAAAACGTAATTTTTGGCTAATTTGATATCTATGGAGCAATATGAAACAAAATAATGTCAATGACGATTGGATACTGACAGGATCAAGGGTCGTTAATTGCAATACACCACCCAATACTCAAACGAGGCGTGAAAAAATCAGTGCCTTGCCACTGCAGCTTTCATCCAATAAAGGGGAAATTCTGATTTGTTTTGGTGATATTTTGAATGAAACTATAATAAAATGAATCCATGAGGTAATTAAGGCATTTCGGCAGAAATCAAGGCTAATTTTAAGACTTGGTTTCCGGACGATAACTGGAAAAATATTTATGCAATAGTTGCAGAACTCTGCATGGAGGTTCATATGCCACCAGGGAAGAACCCTATTGATTTTGGGATCGATCCGTCAATCGACCTTTGACCTAGAGGACAAAATAATTTTTTGCTGATTCATCCTTGAGGCTTCCTGCATATCTCGGAAACCGTGCGTCGTAGAGCGAAACGGACGTTATTTTCGGACTCGTCGCCCTAGACAAACATCTCTAGGGTGTACTTTTTTTTTTGATCCGGCTCCGAGGTCCGTGAGGTCCGTGAGGATGAAATCGAGGAACTTGGTTTCCGGACGATAACTCAAAAAATATTCAGGCAATAGTTGCAGAATTTTGCACGGAGGTTTATATATCACCAGGGAAGAACCCTATTGATTTTGGGATCGATACCTCAAACGACCTTTGACCTAGAGGTCGAAATAATTTTTTGCTGAGTCATCCTTGATTCATCCTGCATATCTCGGAAACGGTGCGTCGTAGAGCGAAACGGACGTTATTTTCGGACTCGTCGCTCTAGACAAACATGTCTAAGGGGTATTATGGATGAACTTTGACCTTGACCCGAATTTTTTTTGCCGAGTCGGCATTTTTCGTTTTCGTCGATATCTCGGAAACGGTGCTTCGTAGAGCGAAACGGACGTTATTTTCGGACTCGTCGCACTAGACAAACATGTCTAAGGGGTATTATGGATGAACTTTGACCTTGACCCGAAATTTTTTTGCCGAGTCGGCATTTTTCGTTTTCGTCGATATCTCGGAAACGGTGCTTCGTAGAGCGAAACGGACGTTATTTTCGGACTCGTCGCACTAGACAAACATGTTTAAGGGGTATTATGGATGAACTTTGACCTTGACCCGAAATTTTTTTGCCGAGTCGGCATTTTTCGTTTTCGTCGATATCTCGGAAACGGTGCGTCGTAGAGCGAAACGGACGTTATTTTCGGACTCGTCGCACTAGACAAACATGTCTAAGGGGTATTATGGATGAACTTTGACCTTGACCCGAAATTTTTTTGCCGAGTCGGCATTTTTCGTTTTCGTCGATATCTCGGAAACGGTGCGTCGTAGAGCGAAACGGACGTTATTTTCGGACTCGTCGCACTAGACAAACATGTCTAAGGGGAATTATGGATGAACTTTGACCTTGACCCGAAATTTTTTTGCCGAGTCGGCATTTTTCGTTTTCGTCGATATCTCGGAAACGGTGCGTCGTAGAGCGAAACGGACGTTACTTTCGGACTCGTCGCCCTAGACAAACATGTCTAAGGGGTATTATGGATTAACTTTGACCTTGACCCGAAATTTTTTTGCCGAGTCGGCAGTTTTTGTTTTCGTCGATATCTCGGAAACGGTGCGTCGTAGAGCGAAACGGATGGTATTTTCGGACTCGTCGCCCTAGACAAACATGTCTAGCGGGTATTATGGATGAACTTTGACCTTGACCCGAAATTTGTCGACATTTTTCATTTTCGTCGATATCTAGTATTATAAATTATTCATCACACCGAAATGCCTCCAAGGCATCTTTAGGCCTTGACGTCTAGTTCTGATATATTTTAGATGGCAAACCCCACACTATATTGCCGAATGAAATATTTCATCGCTAATTATAGCTCTTTTCATATATGTTTAATCATATTCCCAAGTTAGCACCCTGATCACAGTAAAATGATTTATTATCCATCTCAGACATCAAATAACTACTGTACCTTGAAAACTAAATCATATTTATGTTAAAAATGTACAAAATGGAGAAAATAAATTTCTGCATTGAGGACATAAGACACAATTTCGAGTTACATTCACTCCCCATGTTAAACCTACCTTACGATGAACGATGTACAGCATTCTCTGCGATACTTGGGGCTTAGCGATAAAATCCCACAAATGCCCCACCAATGTGCCTAACAAAAAATGTACATATCATTATAGATCGACAGATTCAGTTTTTGGCTACAGTTTGTTGGAAATTACCTAATATATTGGTCAACCACTACCTCGGGTGCCAGTTCTCACAGGACATTTTTCCAAGTGCAGTACGAATATATCACTTACATTTCAGTTTCACATCGTCCATTCACACATATACTATACATTACTCACTTATATTGGCGAAGCGTATCCTCACCGTCACCGTGCGGAAGCCACGTGTTTTTGTTTATTTACAAAATCGTGTGTTACCGGATGTGACCCATTTGCGCATGTGTGGTCTGATCCATCCTATCTACTAGACCAGATCTACTGTATTCCCGAGCATACAGGCGCATGCGCATATAAAGGAATTACACGGATTCATAATTCTGCGTCATATATAGGCGCATGCTCCTTTATGTGAGGTATGGCTCTAATAATGATGCCTAGAAGGCTAGATCGCATATAAAATAAATATTGCTAAATAAAAAACCCTGGTAAACTAACGATGTCTTCTAAATGCTGGTACACTGGTACGCTGGTACACTGGTACGTTGGTACACTGGTACAGTACAGACCAATATCTCCATACCGGTAGTTTATCTTTGTGCATCCATTCCAAATATTTACATGTCTAAAAAGAAAAACATTTTGGACACGTAAAATGTGCATGCGCATTCACCTATAGAGCTATTCCTTCCCCATCCGTGCGGAATGCCTGTTGTGCTCACTCGATTTGTGTACTAAATTGTGTACATAATTGCTGTTAGACTCCAAGGTGCAGTATGCCAAGTTATAGAACGTTTAGCATCGCAAAAATATCAGCGAAAAACTGTGTAAACGAGTTAGAAAAATCAGAGTATAGAGCCCGAGATGCCATGGGAACGGCACCACGGAACCCGTACTACACGTGGGCATGTTGCTGGTCGGCCTCCCCGACGGCACAGCCACAGGGATAGAACCCTGGACAGCCCGACGGTCTAGCCAGAGCCTGTGTCACACCATCCCAGGGCGAGAAAACGGGTGATCACAGGGACGAGCCCTGAATCAGCACGGTCTAGCTCCTGGGCCCCCGATTGGAAGTCGTCCCTGAGGCCTGACGGGAGAGATGACGTAACAGCCAGTGTTATAGTGGGCGCGTTTCTTTATTCCAGTAGAAATTTGCAACATTGTTTATAATCAGACCCTTTGATTGTGCAAACTTCAAAGAGTACTCGTGAAAAAGTGACATCTGGAGGATCTGTAACGGTAATCATTTTGAAATCTGCAAGACGAATATGTTGAAAGCATTGGCGCCTTTGTAATCTGCGAAATAAAATCTGTCAGTGTCACTCTGAAACACAACTGGAAATTCATCAGGTTATTGTAAAAACAAAATTCAGCATGAATAAACAAAAATGTAATATTGAAAAATTGTTGACTTCTGTTCGAACTAAAAGGTTACACAATATGTAGATGCTTGCACATTCCCCAGAAAAATACATTTCTTGTGGTGTGATTGATGAAATTAAGTTTGAAATTGTAGAAAGGCTATACATGTCTGTAAGAAAATAGGTTTGTCATTGCGATACTTCAGTAATTCATTCTAAACATAATTCTGATTTTGAAAGGTTCCACAACTATTCTTTAGTATATTCTCGTAGAAAATAAAGAATGCTTTGGTAGGTTTTCAAACACATTTTCAAACAGGCAATTCTGCCCCACTGGTTAAAGGGTTTCAAGATATGTGCCTGCATACACATTTTGAAATACTATGTTAAGGAAATGTTGCTAATATCTTCATATCATCAGCTCTCAGGAAAATTGTACTATGATTTCGCCATCATATATCTTCCTGTAACCGAAAACATATTTGTTAAAATAGCTGTAAAAGCCTAGATCTAGCGATATTCTAAATTCTAGCATGGGGAAAAGGCTTCAGAAATGACCCGGAAGATGAACTGAAATATAGGACACGTTTTATTCAACAGCACATTTTCACACAATAAGTTACACATTGTCGTACAGTTTACTCAGAACTATAAAAGTTGGCTATCTTTCGTAATTGTTCTGCCAACATCAGAAATTTAGCTCAATATATTTGTATGTATTACGGTAAACCAGCCAAAAATATATTCCAAGCTCTCAGGGTATTTGCATTTATTCACAAGAGTAAAATGTGAACCTCATTGAAACAATCAGAAATACTATTTTTGAAAGTGCTGTGATCCCTTTGTTGAGATTACCTTATTCAAAACAAATGATAGCAGGGCCGGGGCCGCCCATGCCTACCCTCCGTGGGTCTGTTTTTACCCAAACTTAGAAGACCATCGAGATGCGCTGGCTGGCCAATAAGGCTTCTGGCTTCAACTAGGGGACCCCATACCCCGATACCAAAGGGTTTGTTTTGTCCCCCCCCCCCCCCCCCCCCTCCACTGCCTAAATCTTGGATCCGCTCCAGTGGTCATTGTCAGTGCAATATCACGGTGTCTCAAATGGTTGATTTTGACAAATGCAGTGCCAAATACAGGCAATGGAGTGAATTGAAAAGGATTTGTCCGACAGCCGTATTCTATGAATTTGTTAGATTGTCGGTAAGAAATATATCTGAACTTGTTCTGAATACGATGGTGACACAGTGTTATTTCATGTGCGGAAAATACAAACACTGAGATTATTGATAATTTGGATAGAGTTCTTTTCTTACCTGCTTACCAGTGTACCAGCCTACCAGTGTACCAGCGTACCAGTGTTTAGAAGACATCAGTAAACTAAAATCAAAAACATCACTAAACTGATACATAAGTTATGTATCAGTTTAGTGATGTTTTTGATCGAATATATGGCCAATTTTTTGGGGGGGGCCAAAAGGTAGACATTAAAACCTTTTATGATTGGGTAAATTTCGCTTGAAAACCAAGAAATGAATCATGGAATAATGATGCAGCATCTATTTGAGCTATTTTGAGTAATAAAACCTGCTTTATCTTTAAGATGCATCAGACATGTTTTCTGGACTTGCGTTTGTTACTCTGCAAAAAAAATCATGCTGTAATGATATAAGCAAGTCAATAAATACGGTCATATGTGTTGAAATACAAAAATTGTCTTTACCTGAATGTGAAATGCCAGTTCTAATCAGTCCAGCCTGCAGGTTGTATTAAGAAAATATGAAGAAAATTGATACATGTATTGGTTGTCAGGTTCATATAGCGACAACTTCTAATTATGTTTCCATGTATGTGACCACATTTTTCCTTCATTTCTTGGTATAATGAGGACTCAATCAATCTATGGGATTTCATTCCTCGATTACATGTTGATATTTCACTTGGAACCAAATAAAATATGTAGTTTTATGTTGCGTATGTTATGCTGACATCTTATGTTATGTTATGTTTGACATTCAGCTTTGACAGCATTTTGCAAACAAAACAAATCACACAGTGTGATGTCTAAATGTTGGCAAAAATATGCCAATTTGACTATCTACCATGGTCAGCCTTGCTAATACTATTAGCAAGGTACTGTATGTCTCGAAGACATTTAGGAACAGTATGAATAAAAAGGTAGTATCAGTTCATATGTTCCCATTGGCGATCGGAAAACACGGTCAAACATAACATAGGTAACATCAGAAACCCATAAGATGGGTTTCTGATAACATTGACTGCTTTATTGCCTGGGTGGAGGGTGGAGTATACGCATATGGACCTGTAATATATTGAGAGACCCGAATTTAAGTTACGATGTAAATGTGACTTGTCACACACGACTCTACTCAACTAGAAATGTATTTGGTGTGGGTTATCCGTGAAGGATAACATACAAAACATTCGGCTTTGACAGCGTTTTGAAAACCGCTTGTCGTGCGATATCAGAGTGTGTTGAAACAACATTCTATTCAATAAATAAACATCTGGCCACTGTTGTGAGTATTAAGGACTCTATCTATCTTGTGAATCTGTAGTTGTGCATATGAGAAATCGTTTCTAGTTCATTCATTACATTATGTGAGAAAATGTTCGATACTCCGAAACACTGACTTTGTATTTAGCGCCGTTTACACAACAGAAGACACATTCAACAGGACGAAAGTGTGAAAGGCACTCGCCTGAAACACCGACGACACTTTTTTGACTATGGATGGGTGTCAGGAAACAAGAAACTTTTTTTGAAAGAGGTGTAGTTCGTACGTTATCTGCTAACGGAAATGAACAAAATGTATGATAAAACGCGAAATTAATTTTTCTATGTGACATATGTGTGTAAGTTGTTTTATTTATTGTAAGCACAACAATTGCACTACATAAAAAACATATACGTGCAAGCTAAATATTATTTAATAGTTTATTAAATATACGTTGAACATCAAGAAAAAAATTGACTGAAATTAGTAACCTACTGTGACACACTTTGGCTCCTTCTGCTATTATTCAGACATCAAAACCCAAGATATGAAACAAATTAAAACTGATCCTAAACATTCCTTGAACTATATTGTACATTTGAAATGGCATAATGTAGTGTATTTGCCATTATCTAACCCCAAGAAGGGACCGCCCCCTCATTTGTCCACTTTTTTCTCTCGAAAATTAGTACTTTTATTCAGTTTAAACAGGTAACAAAAAATCTTATATTAGATCTATAACTTTCAATTATATCTGGTTTATTTGGAACATTGTTTGCAACTATGTGGTGAAAGGAAAAAGTGCATACTTACAATTATGACAAAATGGTAGTTGGCTTTAATGCTAGTAGTGGCACTGCCCCCCCCCCCCCCCCCCCAAAAAAAAAAGACCACAAAAAGCCTAGACCACATAAAATAAATATTGCTAAATCAAAAACTCTGATAAAACTAATATATAACGTATATATTCATTCAAAAACCTCACTAGACTAATATATAACGTATATAATCAAAAACCTCTAACATTGATTTACGCTGTATTATGTGCATGGCAAATGTCGTATTTATGAATTGACAAACGTGGTGTGTCTGCGACTTGTGCCGATTGCACAGACACTTGTTCAAATTACATTTTCTAACTGGAAAGAGATATCATGCAATGTTAAAATAATTAATAACCATTAAAAGGAACATCTTGGCAATAATGATTGTAATTAAGCCTTGATTCTTTTCAAGTGAGACCTTGGTGAAGGGTTTTTGATTGTCACCCAGGGTTTTTGATTACATATACCAAAACCCAGATATAGGACACTAAAATCATAACGTCCAAAATAAGTGGGACTAGATCTCTATCACGAATGGCCGAAGAAAATATTCGGCTATATCACGATATTGCCAAAAAAAGAAGTCAGTATAATAGATCTGTTTGATCATTATGATTTTACTGTCCCTCTTATCTGGACATTATGATTTCAGTATGTGCCTCATCCACCCCCACTACCTCTTGCCAGGATTCTCACCCCCACTACCTCTTGCCAGGATTCTCACCCCCACTACCTCTTGCCAGGATTCTCACCCCCACTACCTCTTGCCAGGATTCTCACCCCCACTACTTCTTGCCAGGATTCTCACCCCCACTACCTCTTGCCAGGATTCTCACCCCCACTACCTCTTGCCAGGATTCTCCAGATTATAGAAGTTGACTGAAGACATTAAAATACATGTAACGTTATTGTTTAACAGAATAAGCCTCGTCATAATGTAGCGGGACCTGTTTCACGAGAATGATGCTTACAGCACTTTTCTAGCACTATTCACAGGCAGGGCCCTATTCAACCACAGGCTAAAATGTTTCAATCCAAGTTTTGGCGCCAAAAGTCCCAAAGGTTATATTTCTCGGATTATGACATCACACACATCATCAGCTGATTAGTTCACAGTTGAGGATGTGTGATGTTGATTAGTTTACAGTTGAGGATGTGTGATGTTGATTAGTTTACAGTTGAGGATGTGCTATGTTGACCAGTTTACAGTTGAGGATGTGTTATGTTGACCAGTTTATAGTTGAGGATGTGTTATGTTGACCAGTTTATAGTTGAGGATGTGTTATGTTGATCAGTTTACAGTTGAGGATGTGTTATGTTGACCAGTTTACAGTTGAGGATGTGTTATGTTGACCAGTTTATAGTTGAGGATGTGTTATGTTGACCAGTTTATAGTTGAGGATGTGTTATGTTGACCAGTTTATAGTTGAGGATGTGTTATGTTGATCAGTTTACAGTTGAGGATGTGTTATGTTGACCAGTTTACAGTTGAGGATGTGTTATGTTGACCAGTTTATAGTTGAGGATGTGTTATGTTGATCGGTTTACAGTTGAGGATGTGTTATGTTGACCAGTTTATAGTTGAGGATGTGTTATGTTGACCAGTTTACAGTTGAGGATGTGTTATGTTGACCAGTTTACAGTTGAGGATGTGTTATGTTGACCAGTTTACAGTTGAGGATGTGTTATGTTGACCAGTTTACAGTTGAGGATGTGTTATGTTGACCAGTTTACAGTTGAGGATGTGCTATGTTGATCAGTTTACAGTTGAGGATGTCTGGTGAGTGTGAGGACCGGGTCATTTTGCACACGGAAGGAGTAGAGATCCAGGCCAGCAAGAACAAGCTTCAGGCTGCCAGCAGGTACTTCCGGGCCATGTTCTGTCAAGAAAACGGGTTCACTGAGAGCAGCCAATCAACTGTCAGCCTCGTCGATGTTCCACATGATGTGCTGCAAACACTTGTTGATTTCGCAGAAAGCGGAAGCGATGCTATCGAAGTAGATTCCAGCAGTGCTCTTCATGTCCTCAGTGTTGGCAGCATGCTGCAGTTTGACGAAGTGGTCAAGCAAATAGAAGAGCTCCTTCTGAAGGACATCAATGTGCACAATTGTCTGGAAGTTATGTCAGTTGCGGATACCTCAGGCACGAGAGTACTCTACAATAAATCTAAGGCGTGTGCCTTGTGGCATTTTGATGAAGTCACAAAATCTGACAGTTTTCTGCAAATACCAGCAGAAGTTTTACAGCATTACCTTGCAGACAACATGTTAAATGTTGCAAGGGAAATTGATGTGTTTCATGCCGCAGAAAAATGGGCCAGTTATGATTTGGAGTCCAGGTCAGTGTATCTCGAGTCACTGATGAATTGTGTGCACCTTGAAGTATTGTCAAGTGCGGATCTACAAGCTCTGGTTGAGACAGAGGTTGTCAAGACTTGTGAACAGTGGCAAGAGAATGTCGAGGCGCAGATTGACAAACGCTCTCAGAACCTGCAACAAACTCTCAGCCCGGTAAACTGTCATTCCCACAAGATTTTATCACTGTTTAATGTGTACAAGTTATTAAAATTGACTTCACATTTCATAATATTGTTCATTTCATATTTGTTGTTGACAGAGGCCAAAGCGCCGTGTTCCGGAGGTGTTGCTGGTTGTGGGAGGGGAGTTTGTGGGAGACAAGAAGTATCTGAATCCTGACGTGCTGGAGGTAGATGGGGGACTGCAACACTTGACCACTCTACCCGTCAGTGACCGACTGTGGGGTCAGAGAGCCTGTGTCTTAGGTGGGTCATCACCTGTCTCATAGTCTGGGGCAGTGTCTTCAAGCTGTGTAGGTAGGTGTGTCCCTCTGGGTGGATTGGTCTTCCTGTGCCTTCTGGCTTGATGTGCGTGTTTTTATACTCTGTACATGTACATATCTATTGCAGGCAAGGACCTGTATGTGACCAGTGCAGGGATACGCTTTGGCCAGGAAGATCATAAACTCTGGCGCTACGAAACCTTTGATGAAACTTGGCAACAGGTCAGCATGTGGCTTGTAGCTCACCCATAAACATTCAGATCTTTACGGTTGTAATATCTGGACTACCTGGTAATATATAGTTAATATTATGGAAAAAGTTCCGTGTACATGTACATGTATCTATGAAAATGTGTGTATTGGCAACTTTTTCGATCAAAAACACTGAAATCTAACTCTTAAAATTATTCTTGATATCTCAGTTAACTTTCAGGAAAAAATGTTTTGACATCAGGATTACGAGAGGAATTCCTATTTGTTGAAGGTGACTGAAATACCACGTCAAAGAAGACACCATGGTATGACAGCATGTGGACAGTATGTTTACTTGGTTGGAGGTTTTGGCAAACACAGAATCTTGCAGAACACAGTGGATAGATATGATATCATCAAAGGTAAGCGTCAGATTTAATTGTTTTGTCATTCTTTTTTTTTTCACTTTTTGGTTTCCGCACGATTATTTCAGCCTCAATGTATCTTTGCCAAATTTTCACCGCTGGTCAGAAATGTTGTGTAGAAGTAGCCTATTGTTTTTGAGCTGGCTCCGGGGTCCGTTAGGTCCGTGAGGATGAAACCAATGTTTCTGGTTTCCGCACAATAACTCAAAAATTATTTTGGCAATGACTGTGGAACTTTGAATGGAGGTTCATATATCACCTGGGAAGAAGCCTATTGATTTTGAGGGCGATCCGTCGAACAGCCTTCAACCTAGGGCTCGAAATGATTTTAGCTGAGTCCTCCTTGAGGCCTCCTGCATATCTCGGAAACGGTGCGTCGTAGAGCGAAACGGACTTTATTTTCGGACTCATCATCCTAGACAAATATGTCTAAGGGGTATTATGGATGACCTTTGACCTTGACCTTAAATTTTTTCGCTGAGTCGGCATTTTCCGTTTTCGTCCATATCTCAGAAACAGTGCATCGTAGAGCGAAACGGACTTTATTTTCGGACTCGTCGCCCTAGACAAACATGTCTTAAGGGTACTAGGGATGACCTTTGACCTTGACCTTAATTTTTTTCGCTGAGTCGGCATTTTTCGCTTTCGTCAATATCTCGGAAACGGTGCATCATAGACATGATAGAGCAAAACGGACATTATTTTCGGACTCGTGGCCCTAGACAAACATGTCTTATGGGTATTAGGGATGACCTTTGACCTTGACCTGAAATTTCTTCACTGAGTCGGCATTTTTCGTTTTCTTCGATATCTCTGGAACGGTGCGTTAACGGACGTTATTCTCGGACTCGTCGACCTAGACAAACATAGGGGTATTATGGAAGAACTTTGACCTTGACCTGAAATTTTTTTGCCGAGTCAGCATTTTTCGTTTTGGTCGATATCTCGAAAACGGTGCGTCATAGAGCGAAGCGGATGTTATTTTCTGGACTCGTTGACCTAGACAAACATGTTTAAGGGGTATTATGGAAGAACTTTGACCTTGACCTGAAATTTTTTTGCCGAGTCAGCAATTTTCGTTTTGGTCGATATCTCGAAAACGGTGCGTCATAGAGCGAAGCGGACGTTATTTTCTGGACTCGTCGACCTAGACAAACATGTTTAAGGGGTATTATGGATGAACTTTGACCTTGACCCGAAATTTTTTTGCTGAGTCAGTGTAGGATTCCCAAATGTCCAATCCTTCAGTGTAGGATTCATAAGCATTTTTTGTTCTGGTCGATATGTCGGAAACGGTGCGTCGTAGAGCGAAACGGACGTTTTTTTCAGACTCATCGATCAAACATGTCTAACGGGTATTATGGATGAACTTTGATCTTGACCCGCTATTTCTTTGCCCAGTCAGCATTTTTCGCTTTCGTCGAAATCTCAGAACAGTGCGTCGTTAATTGAAACGAACGTTATTTTCGGACTCGTCGCCCTAGACAAACATGTCTTCTTACAGGTATTATGGATGACCTTTGACCTTGACCTGAAATTTCTTTGCTGAGTCGGCATTTCTGTTTTTTTGTCGATATCTCAGAAACGGTGCGTCGTAGTGCGAAACGGACGTTATTTTCGAACTGTCATCCTAGACAAACATGTCTAAGGGGTATTATGGATGAGCTTGACCTTGGCCTAAAAATTTTTCGCCGAGTCGGCATTTTTCGTTTCCATCGATTTCTCGGAAACGGTGCGTCGTAGAGCGAAACGGACGTTATTTTCAGACTCGTCGCCCTAGACAAACATGTCTAAGGGGTATTAAGGATGACCTTTGACCTTGACCTTAAATTTTTTCACTGAGTCGGCATTTTTCGCTTTCGTCGATATCTCGAAAACGGTGCGTCATAGAGCGAAACGGACTTTATTTTCGGACTCGTGGCCCTAGACAAACATACCTGAGGGGTATTAGGGATGAACTTTGACCTTTACCTTAAATTTTTTCGATGAGTCGGCATTTTTTCGTTTTCATCGATATCTCAGAAATGGTGCGTCATAGAGCGAAACGGACATTATTTTTCGGACTAAGGTTTACTAGGGATGAACTTTGACCTTGACCTTAAATTTTTTCGCCGAGTCGGCATTTTTCATCTTCATCGATATCTCAGAAACTGTGCGTCATAGAGCAAAACAGACATTAGACAGATAGTCTTAGGGGTATCAAGTTTGTCCTTATCAAACATGTAACTGCACAATTGTCTTATAGGGCTCATTGGGAGCTTCATCATGTTTTTGCTGAGTCAGCATTTTGTTTTTTTCATGCTTCACCCTGAAATGCCTCCAAGGCCTCTAGGCCTTGACGTCTAGTTCAGTGTAGGATTCCCAAATGTCCAATCCTTAAGTATAGGATTCCTAAATGTCCAATCCTTCAGTGTAGGATTCCTAAATGTCCAATCCTTCAGTGTAGGATTCCTAAATGTCCAATTATTCAGTATAGGATTCCTAAATGTCCAGTCATTCAGTATAGGATTCCTAAATGTCCAATCCTTTAGTGTAGGATTCCCAAATGTCCAATCCTTCAGTGTAGGATTCATAAATCATCAGTGTTTGGGGTATAGGAAGGTTTTACACTCGAATATTGTGTTTTATCTGATGTTTTTTGTGTCCGGGATGAACAGGCTCAGAAGGGATACACCCATGTGGTTTTGAGCAACCAGAGGCCGTCGAGTTGTAATTCTAGATTCTCCTGTCTGTGAATTGACAAGTATGACATTGTTGTCATGGAGATAGTTTATTTTATAGATGAGTGGACAGAGATGCCGTGTCTAGAGACAGCTGTGACTTCCCCAGCTGTATTCGTCTGTGACGGCACCCTCTACGTCTGCAAGCAGACGCTGCAGGTGCTGCAGCCGGGCGCACACAAGTTCCAGACCCTCGCACTCAAGGACTTCCCCTCCGAGTTTAGCGCCAATAGCGCAGTCGTCGTGGGAACAGATGTGTACTTGACTGGGTTGTACTCGAAGCGGCTGGTCAAGTTTGACACGTTGACCAAGAACTTGCAGACAATCGGGAGTTTTAGGAAGCAGGCTGCGAGCTCGTGTCTACACAAAGGCGAGATCTATGCAGTGTTTGGTCAGGAATCAGATTGTCTAGAGAGCTACAACCCTCAGAATGGCGAGTTCAAGCCTCCCTATTCTTTTACCACTTCAAAACCTATCTGGGACCACACAGCGGTGTCCCTCCCAAAATACCCAGACTTTAGGTAAACCAAGCCCACAACCACTGATATATATCAAAATTGCAACATGTTTTCCTTGTAATTTTTCATTTTTTCTCACAATAAACTCATGTAATAAATGAATCAGATCCAGTTTGTTGTGTCCCCCGAACAAAGTTTGGCGGATAGTATGGATTCGTGATCATCGCGCTGCGACGTCCGTAGACACTTTCTTGTGAACGTGCTACAGCTTGCAAATCTGAATCGATTTTGATAATTTTTAGGTTACCGGACCTATGGTCCGATAACCTATTGGCATGGCGTTGCGTCCGTCGTCCGTCCGTTCACATTTTTAGGTTACCGGACCTATGGTCCGATAACCTATTGGCATGGCGTTGCGTCGTCCACATTTTTATCTTTTTTGTTTACGGGCGAATTTTTCTGAAATTTTGCACAAAAATACTTAAAAATAATTCAAGAGAAGGTATTTTTTAGTTTTTTGATTTTCGCTTTTTCTTCAAAATGGCGGCCGTTTTCGACGAAAAATGCCTGATTTTGGACTTTGGCGGCCATTTTCTCAAAATCTGTTCAGTAACTTTTTTTCTTTTTGATACATAAGACTCCTCATATGTACTTCTATGATGTCTATAAATTTCGTTGCACTTGAATCGCTCGAAGTGGGCCATTTTGGCCCAAACTCGGCCCAAATGGGACTTTCTCATGTTAAATTCTCCTATGCTTTATAATGGGACACATTATGCCTAATATCTCACTTGATATTGAGATTAGAGACTAGGAATCAATTGTGGACATATAGGAAATGATATATGCTGAATATTCTCGTGACCTTGAATTTGACCTCTGACCTCAGTTTCAAGGTCAGAGCACAAAATGGCTTATATCTCGCTTGTTATCGACTTTACAGCTTAGCAATCAATTATGAACATATAGGAAATGATATATGCAGATTATTGTCATGACCTTGAATTGACCTTTGACCTCATTTTCAAGGTCACAGGACAAAATGGCTAATATCTCACTTATTATCGATTTTACAGCTTAGGAATCAATTGTGGACATATAGGAAATGATATATGCTGAATATTCTCGTGACCTTGAATTTGACCTCTGACCTCATTTTCAAGGTCCAAGGACAAACTGGCTCATATCTAGCTCCTCTATTGACTGTATGGCTTGGGAATCAATTGTGGACATGATATAGAAAATGATATACATTGAATATTTTGATGATCTTGAATTTGACCTTTGCCCCTTCATTTTCGAAGCCACAGCACAAAATTGCTATTATCTCTCTGATTATTGAATTTACAGCTTAGCAATCAACTGTGGACATGATATATGCTTAATGTTATATATGCTGAATATTCTCTTGACCTTGAATTCAACCAGTGACCTGGCTAACATCTAAAATATTAAACATTGTCCGGTAACCTATCTTCGGCCCTTGGCCTAATTTTTATTCAATACGCTTACAGATAATGTGAAAAAAAACAGGCATATTCCACCTCAGTATGAGCATATATCACATACTTTCAGCTTGTCGCACTCGTAGTATACCAGCTAAAAGCAGTATACCAGCTAAAACAAAAGAGTCAGGAAGTAGGCCTAAGATAGGCCCTAGGCCTATTATATTTCATAAATCTAGTGAGTAGGCCTATAGAATATCCACGCCCATGAAATCAACGAATTCCATTCCCATGAAAACTCCCCTTTCGCTCTATCGACTTGCTCGATCAGTCACCACGCAGAACCGCAGCCGCCTCGGCGTCCTTCTCAGCTACGGCCCCGTACTTGACCACCCCGGGCGGAGACGCCCCAGCGACGCCTCCGGGTGCCCTGAAGTGGAAGTCGTTGATCTCGGTGCGAAAGCGGCCGGAGATGTGTCCGAGGGTCTGGCCGAGCGCGTGGCAACAAGGCTCACAGAACGTGCCCACGAGCGCCTTAACGAGAGCGCGCACCAGCAGCAGCCACGTGAAGAGGATCTTGATCACGGGACGCACGACCCAGACCTGTAGGACTGCCGTCACCGCCGTCAGCACGGCGAAACAGATCGACGCCACGCAGCCAACCACCACCGACAGCACAAAGAAGATGCTCACCTTTAAAATAATATTGGGAATTATAAGAAAAAATATGTGCCTTTGTGAACATGGATCTTTAGAAGCATGTAGCTCTATGGTAGGTTAATTCACACCTTCACGTAGAGGAACATGTTTGCGTAGCAGCCCCGGATGACATTTTCTCCGATGGTCCTGTCCAGAATATTCTCCCTCATCGTTTCTGGCTCATGGAACAACTCATCGAAGTCCATCTGTTGACGAGAACCATAAATCATCATACCATGGAATTTGTTTCGGGTACGGTACGTAAAGTTTCATCCTGGTTATGCATACATGGACAGGTATCAAAATTGATGCAGAAGAATCCTATCACCACGGATACTCTATTAACACTGTAGTAAATCTGCCGGGTATAAGAAGGTATTAATACATGGAGTGTACTCATCAGCTAATATATGCAAGATTTAAATTATTAAAATCACTTGTAATCTCTCCCACCTTGACGTAGGGCTCTAGTTTGTAGGCGTCTGGCTCCCTGTCGTCCATGTCTAGGTCTGTAGTCTCCAGGAGTCGAGTGGTCACTGTCGGGCTCTGCTGAGGTTTCTTCTCGTCAGCGTCCAAGCAACGAAAGAGTTTTGTCATCTTCCGACTGTAAACTACGCCCGCAATTGCTGCACACCAAGTCCGTATATGTAACAGTGAGATGTCAAAATCGCTGCAGATAGACAGCAACGCTACTGTTTTATTCAATGACTGGGCTCTGGGTGATTCCTGGTAGCATGTAACAATATTAGAACTATGTTTTTGAATGCCTTTCGTGTGGCATTGTTCAAATGTGCATGCAGGGCGGCATTGCGATTGTTGCGATAATTCACAATATGAACATCTGTGAAAGTCGGGCGTATCATCTAGCTAGAGTGTATGTGTGTGTATGTTGGTAACATGTATTGGAATGTCCACACATGAAAAAAAATATTACTGGAGTCACAAAAATCATATTAAAATACATGTCATTAGTTGTGCTCGTGTCAATGTAACATTACCATATATATTGATGCAACACTCACCACTGTAGTTTAATTTACACTATAACTACAATGAATAGAAAACAATGTGGCTCGGATGAACAATCCAGGTTTTATGGATATTGATGACATCATGACAACTGATAGTTATCAGGTTATATTCTCCATGAACTTATGAGACGATTATTGAAACCATTATCACTCATGTGGTATGTCAGCCCATTTTATTTACTTCCAAAATTATGCTTGAAAAAAAAATAGTTGTATTGGAAATATGGTGAATTGATCAGGAATCATTAAAATAAGACCGCAATCGAAACATTGGATAAAGATTAAGTGAAAAATAAACTTCCCATGAAACATACTAAGTATCTATTCTACCTAACACACATGGTAGGCCTATGTGAGGCCGATGTTATCATTGTGTGAGGCCTATGTGATCACTATCATTCTTCCTATTGAATATAAACTAGTAGTGGCTAATCCCGCTGGTCGCCAAGCATGAAGATTGTGCGGTGGCCGATGTATTCCTCGGAATCGTTCCCATCTAGGATGAGTGTGTTGTGGGGACTTTTATGGACAGTAGAAACAAGCATTATGCTCACTGGGCATGGGATGACCCCAGTGTTGTATACAGGGGCTGATACAGAATTAGAAAAGAGAGGTGCCCAGTTGTTTATATTGACCAAGCACACAGGATACGAGGCCCGCCTGAGGCCACTGACCTCTAGATGTTCTGTTGTGAATTCTGAGGTTCTCGCGCAGCTTTAAAATGTGTCACTAACAAGAAGGCACTTTTTATATGAAGCCATGTACCTTAATCAATAACATGTAGAATGTTCATTAAAGTGAGAAATAACTAACATAATTTGTACCAACATAATCAGGGGCGGGTCCAGGATTAAGGGGGGGGGTGTCTGGGGTGCCCTTGGTGATAGATCGACTTAACAACCATATGGCAAATAACAAATCGCTATAGGCCTGTCAGTCGGTGTATAAACGCCACCACTCGACCGAAACAGCACTCCTCAAGGATGAGTCTTGAAAAGGCCATGCTCCTGGTACTCCTAGACCTGAGCGCGGCCTTTGACACGGTGGACCATGAAACTCTCAACAACCACCTTGAACGCCAATTCGGAGTCAAGGGGCATGCTTTGTCTTGGTTTCAATCATACCTGTCAGATCGAACCCAACGTTTCTGCCTTGGAGGCTGTTCATCCCGCCCACGTCCCCTGAATCAAGGCGTACCACAGGGATCGGTTTAGGACCGGTGCTGTTTTCGGTCTACACATTCCCACTACAACCCGTCATAGGGAGCCATGGTTTAAATCACAAGTATGCAGATGACCTGCTGGGTTACGAGAAAATGCACTGGCCTTGCTTGGACAACGCAACACCTTAGCATGCATGATCAAGTCAGCGCCATCGTCAAAACATGCAATATACCTTCGTAATATCACTGTCCGGAATCCGTTTCGGCAGAGGATATTGGGAAACGATATTTTTCGGTTGGGAAACGATATGTTCGATTGGGAAACGCCAAGCTGCAAGGGGGTATGTGTTGTTTTCCTCAATAAAGAATGAAAAAATAGGTATAATCGTTGACCAGAAGAAAGACAAACATGCGCTGATGTTGAATAAAGTCTTCAGTGTCGACCAAACCTGCTATACTTGAAGTAATATCGTTTTTGTGACGTGAAATTCGATGAAAATCACACCGAAAATCAACAAATGAACACTGATGATTAAATATGTGTCTGATGGACACAAAAAGTAAAACGAGTCAAGAGAAAGGTGTATTACATGATCCCCACCGAAAAGAAACATTTTACATCGTCTCATTAATAAATGTTTGCTGATTTTCTGAACCATTGATGTTTCGGTGGGTATTCACATTTTAAATTTCAGCGATTACAAACCCTATTTGTGTTCAATATTCATTCCTAATCCGGGATTGATATGGTAATCATTATCGTGCAAACCATTCATTAGATACAGATATCCGTTAGCAAAATTTGGCAAATACCGCGTTGTATAGCTTTGAAAATTACGAGAACAGCAAGTGGACATGAATTTGTATTTTCATGATATAATAATGGTGACAAAGTTGGACATCACAAATTCAGACAGTGTCGCCAAAGAGTGTAACATATTTTACACTCTTAGGTGTCGCCCTCTGCTTCTAAGCACTGTTCAAGTGTGACAGTATAGTTGCATGTACACGCAGATTACTACTCGCAGGTGCGAGAACCAAGCCGGTGTCGACCCTCTGGCAAATAATCAACTTCCGCTTGCGGCATCGTCGATTACTTTCCAGAGGCGCTCCACCTCAGTGCTTATCCCTTACAAAATCTGTAATTTAATTTTACAATATGTTGCGATCACTGTGTTTTTATATCATGTAATGTGCTTTGATGCTCGCCGATAAAGCGCACTAATATGCCGATAAATAATTGAACCACAACCTTTTATCATCGGGGGTAGCTTCCGGACCTCTCTTGGGTATAAATTCTACTTAAACTAGACGTCAAGGCCTAAAGATGCCGTTGGGGGCATTTCGTGTGCCTAGCGATTACTAAGAGCCGCTATCAGATGCAGCATATTCATTTTGTAATGTAGATATGGTCATAAATTATGTTTATTTGAAAGCCTCGCGGTAGGTTTACTCATGCATGTATCGGTTTTAAATTGAACGGACCCCTTTCTGTTGAGGAAGCACAAATAAAAATGATCAACACGCACCTCGGCTGCGATTGATATTTTATTGATATAAATCACATGCACGAGTTAATAACAATTCGAATACAAAAACCACACAAAACCTGATCTCATCATGATTTGACGTAAACTATTCAATAACAGTTGCCATCATGGTTGCAAAAAAATACATGGATAAACCATAAAATGGATCTCTTAATTTAATAACATTGATAAGGCTTATAGAATTGATTTCAGAAACTTAATACAGTGAGCTTTTGATTTAGGGTGGGTTAACAGGCGCCACCCATATACCGATACATGGTAAAACAGGCAAATTGAGCAGCACAGTTTTGGAAATGCGTGAGCGCCGTCCAGGAAAAACCAGCCGTGCTGGAAACCTGTGTCCATTTGACCAGTGCTGAACACGCTAGAATGTTGGACCGCATTCTTAATCACTTTTAATTACCTAATCACGATTCGTACACTGTGCGAAGTAGTGGCAAAACACGTCAATAAACCAGTAGATTATACAAGAAATGCTCTTCATCTAAATGTAAATCTGAAGTGGACTACCAGTCGATCCCAGACTGTACGCGGGCGACAAGAAAGCCGAGCTCCTGAATTCATGAGATGCGCTGTACATAGTTTAATCAGCACCACCAGGCGTCGTCAAACTCGTTTTTGATGGGCATCTCCTTGTCCTGCCATGGAAACCACACAAAATCTGAAAAAAGATAAGAACACACATAATTAGACTGCACACATATGGTGAACTATGGGTTCATGAATAGGCTAACGCTGACAAATAACTGAAGAATACTTAACGAATTAGCAGCACCAAGAGTCATCCACCGCTTCCTTCATGGCCATCTCCTCGCCTGCCATAGAAAATGCACTGATCTGGAAATAGATAACATAATACACAATTACTTGAAGAATAAGTAGCTGCGGTAGCAGCAACAAGGTCATCCGCCTTGACCTTGACGACTGCCGCCTGCCCCCGTCCGCCGAACTTGAAAAACTGTCAAGCTTTCAATTCCAAACTTCAATTACAATCAGCCTGTAAACCCAAGTTCTTTGATTCCACCCCAAGTTCTTAACAACAGGTGTGCTGAAGTGTGCACCCTCCTGCTCACTTGTTGTGTGGCGCTCGGCTGGAATCAAACAACTTGACTGCGGGTTCACAGGCTGAAACTAACAAATAATTCAAGACTACTTAACTGAATCAGCAGCAGCAAGCGTCGTCCATCACGTCCTTCAGGGGCTCGTCCTCTCGCTGCCAGGGAAACAGCACTAATCTGGAGAGATTCAATAGAACACATAATTAATGACAGAAAATGAGTATCAAGGTCACCCTCCTTGACCTTGATGACTGCTGCCTGCCCCCGGGGCCGCCGTCCGCCGCACCTGAAAAATACAAGAACACTTATAGGATTAAACTGTCAGGCTTTCAGTTTCAAATTTCAATTACAATCAGCCTGTAAACCCAAAGTTGTTTGATTCCACCCAAGTTCTTCACAACAGGTGTGTTGAAGTGTGCACCCTCCTGCTCACTTGTTGTGTGGCGCTTGGCTGGAATCAAACAACTTGACTGCGGGTTCACAGGCCGAAACTAACAAATAATTCAAGAATACTTAACTGAATCAGCAGCAGCAAGTGTCGTCCATCACGTCCTTCAGGGGTTCCTCCTCTCGCTGCCATGGAAGCCGCACCAATCTGGAAAGATTCAATAGAACACATAATTAATGACAGAAAATGAGCTGTGGCAGCAGTATCAAGGTCACCCTCCTTGACCTTGATGACTGCCGCCTGCCCCCGGGGCCGCCGTCCGCCGCACCTGAAAAATACAAAAACACATATAGGATTAAACTGTCAGGCTTTCAATTTCAAATTTCAATTACAATCAGCCTGTAAACCCAAAGTTGTTTGATTCCACCCAAGTTCTTCACAACAGGTGTGTTGAAGTGTGCGCCCTTCTGCTCACTTATTGTGTGGAGCTTGGCTTGAATCAAACAACTTGACTGCGGGTTCACAGGCCGAAACTAACAAATAATTCAAGAATACTTAACTGAATCAGCAGCAGCAAGTGTCGTCCATCACGTCCTTCAGGGGTTCCTACTCTCGCTGCCATGGAAGCCGCACCAATCTGGAAAGATTCAATAGAACACATAATTAATGACAGAAAATGAGCTGTGGCAGCAGTATCAAGGTCACCCTCCTTGACCTTGATGACTGCCGCCTGCCCCCGGGGCCGCCGTCCGCCGCACCTGAAAAATACAAAAACACATATAGGATTAAACTGTCAGGCTTTCAATTTCAAATTTCAATTACAATCAGCCTGTAAACCCAAAGTTGTTTGATTCCACCCAAGTTCTTCACAACAGGTGTGTTGAAGTGTGCACCCTCCTGTTCACTTGTTGTGTGGAACTTGGCTGGAATCAAACAACTTGACTGCGGGTTCACAGGCTGAAACTAACAAATAATTCAAGACTACTTAACTGAATCCGCAGGAGCAAGCGTCGTCCATCACGTCCTTCAGGGGCTCGTCCTCTCGCTGCCAGGGAAACAGCACTAATCTGGAAAGATTCAATAGAACACATAATTAATGACAGAAAATGAGCTGTGGCAGCAGTATCAAGGTCACCCTCCTTGACCTTGATGACTGCCGCCTGCCCCCGGGGCCGCCGTCCGCCGCACCTGAAAAATACAAAAACACATATAGGATTAAACTGTCAGGCTTTCAATTTCAAATTTCAATTACAATCAGGCTGTAAACCCAAAGTTGTTTGATTCCACCCAAGTTCTTCACAACAGGTGTGTTGAAGTGTGCACCCTTCTGCTCACTTGTTGTGTGGAGCTTGGCTTGAATCAAACAACTTGACTGCGGGTTCACAGGCCGAAACTAACAAATAATTTAAGAATACTTAACTGAATCAGCAGCAGCAAGTGTCGTCCATCACGTCCTTCAGGGGTTCCTCCTCTCGCTGCCATGGAAGCCGCACCAATCTGGAAAGATTCAATAGAACACATAATTAATGACAGAAAATGAGCTGTGGCAGCAGTATCAAGGTCACCCTCCTTGACCTTGATGACTGCCGCCTGCCCCCGGGGCCGCCGTCCGCCGCACCTGAAAAATACAAAAACACATATAGGATTAAACTGTCAGGCTTTCAATTTCAAATTTCAATTACAATCAGCCTGTAAACCCAAAGTTGTTTGATTCCACCCAAGTTCTTCACAACAGGTGTGTTGAAGTGTGCACCCTTCTGCTCACTTATTGTGTGGAGCTTGGCTTGAATCAAACAACTTGACTGCGGGTTCACAGGCCGAAACTAACAAATAATTCAAGAATACTTAACTGAATCAGCAGCAGCAAGTGTCGTCCATCACGTCCTTCAGGGGTTCCTCCTCTCGCTGCCATGGAAGCCGCACCAATCTGGAAAGATTCAATAGAACACATAATTAATGACAGAAAATGAGCTGTGGCAGCAGTATCAAGGTCACCCTCCTTGACCTTGATGACTGCCGCCTGCCCCCGGGGCCGCCGTCCGCCGCACCTGAAAAATACAAAAACACATATAGGATTAAACTGTCAGGCTTTCAATTTCAAATACCAATTACAATCAGCCTGTAAACCCAAAGTTGTTTGATTCCACCCAAGTTCTTCACAACAGGTGTGTTGAAGTGTGCACCCTCCTGTTCACTTGTTGTGTGGAGCTTGGCTGGAATCAAATAACTTGACTGCGGGTTCACAGGCTGAAACTATCAAGTAATTCAAGAATACTTAACTGAATCAGCAGCAGCAAGCGTCGTCCATCACGTCCTTCAGGGGCTCGTCCTCTCGCTGCCAGGGAAACAGCACTAATCTGGAAAGAATCAATAGAACACATAATTAATGACAGAAAATGAGCTGTGGCAGCAGTATCAAGGTCACCCTCCTTGACCTTGATGACTGCCGCCTGCCCCCGGGGCCGCCGTCCGCCGCACCTGAAAAATACAAAAACACATATAGGATTAAACTGTCAGGCTTTCAATTTCAAATTTCAATTACAATCAGCCTGTAAACCAAAGTTGTTTGATTCCACCCAAGTTCTTCACAACAGGTGTGTTGAAGTGTGCACCCTCCTGCTCACTTGTTGTGTGGCGCTTGGCTGGAATCAAACAACTTGACTGCGGGTTCACAGGCCGAAACTAACAAATAATTCAAGAATACTTAACTGAATCAGCAGCAGCAAGTGTCGTCCATCACGTCCTTCAGGGGTTCCTCCTCTCGCTGCCATGGAAGCCGCACCAATCTGGAAAGATTCAATAGAACACATAATTAATGACAGAAAATGAGCTGTGGCAGCAGTATCAAGGTCACCCTCCTTGACCTTGATGACTGCCGCCTGCCCCCGGGGCCGCCGTCCGCCGCACCTGAAAAATACAAAAACACATATAGGATTAAACTGTCAGGCTTTCAATTTCAAATTTCAATTACAATCAGCCTGTAAACCCAAAGTTGTTTGATTCCACCCAAGTTCTTCACAACAGGTGTGTTGAAGTGTGCACCCTCCTGTTCACTTGTTGTGTGGAGCTTGGCTGGAATCAAACAACTTGACTGCGGGTTCACAGGCTGAAACTAACAAATAATTCAAGACTACTTAACTGAATCAGCAGCAGCAAGCGTCGTCCATCACGTCCTTCAGGGGCTCGTCCTCTCGCTGCCAGCGAAACAGCACTAATCTGGAAAGATTCAATAGAACACATAATTAATGACAGAAAATGAGCTGTGGCAGCAGTATCAAGGTCACCCTCCTTGACCTTGATGACTGCCGCCTGCCCCCGGGGCCGCCGTCCGCCGCACCTGAAAAATACAAAAACACATATAGGATTAAACTGTCAGGCTTTCAATTTCAAATTTCAATTACAATCAGCCTGTAAACCCAAAGTTGTTTGATTCCACCCAAGTTCTTCACAACAGGTGTGTTGAAGTGTGCACCCTTCTGCTCACTTGTTGTGTGGAGCTTGGCTTGAATCAAACAACTTGACTGCGGGTTCACAGGCCGAAACTAACAAATAATTTAAGAATACTTAACTGAATCAGCAGCAGCAAGTGTCGTCCATCACGTCCTTCAGGGGTTCCTCCTCTCGCTGCCATGGAAGCCGCACCAATCTGGAAAGATTCAATAGAACACATAATTAATGACAGAAAATGAGCTGTGGCAGCAGTATCAAGGTCACCCTCCTTGACCTTGATGACTGCCGCCTGCCCCCGGGGCCGCCGTCCGCCGCACCTGAAAAATACAAAAACACATATAGGATTAAACTGTCAGGCTTTCAATTTCAAATTTCAATTACAATCAGCCTGTAAACCCAAAGTTGTTTGATTCCACCCAAGTTCTTCACAACAGGTGTGTTGAAGTGTGCACCCTTCTGCTCACTTGTTGTGTGGAGCTTGGCTTGAATCAAACAACTTGACTGCGGGTTCACAGGCCGAAACTAACAAATAATTTAAGAATACTTAACTGAATCAGCAGCAGCAAGCGTCGTCCATCACGTCCTTCAGGGGCTCGTCCTCTCGCTGCCAGGGAATCAGCACTAATCTGGAAAGATTCAATAGAACACATAATTAATGACAGAAAATGAGCTGTCGCAGCAGTATCAAGGTCACCCTTCTTGACATTCATGACTGTCGCCTGCTCTCGGGGCCGCCGTCCGCCGCTCCTGAAAATAAGGACAAGGGCCAAAGATAGATTACTGGATGTTTAATATTTTAGATGTTAGCCAGGTCACTGGCTAAATCCAAGTTCAAAAGAATATTCAGCATATATAATATTAAGCATATATCATGTCCACATTTGATTTCTAAGCTGTAAAGTCGATAACAAGCGAGATATTAGCCATTTTGTCCTGTGACCTTGAGAATGAGGTCAAAGGTCAAATTCAAGGTCATCAGAATATTCGGCATATATCATTTGGGATATGTCCACAATTGATTCCTAAGCTGTAGTCGATAATAAGCGAGATATAAGCCATTTTGTGCTCTGACCTTACAACTGAGGTCAGAGGTCAAATTCAAGGTCACGCGAATATTCAGCATATATCATTTCCTATATGTGCACAATTGATTCCTAGTCACTTGATTTAACATGGGAAAGTCCCATTTGGGCCGAGTATGGGCCAAAATGGCCCACTTCGAGCGATTCAAGGGCAACGAAAGTTATACATATCACAGGGGTATATATGAGGAGTGTTATGCATCAATAAGAAAAAAAGTTACTGGACATATTTTGAGAAAACGGCCATCAAATCGTCCATTCTTTCCTCAAAATTGGTCGCCATCTTGAAATAATAAAATAAAAAAACTAAAAAATATTCTTGAAATATTTTTAGGCATTTTTGTGCAAAATTTCAGAAAAAAATGCCCGTAAACAAAAAAAATTAAAATGTGGACGACGGACGACGAACGCAACGCCATGCCAATGGGGTCCGGTAACCTAACAACACCTATTTTTCCACCGGCCAGTGTACACAAAAACATGTTAATGTCAACTTCGCATAGTAAATGTGCACTGTGCAGCACCCACTTGAATAACGGAAAAGCTAACACTCGGGTGCGATAGCAAGAAACCCATGTTGCAATGCGAGTAAATTTTTGGAAGCATTTGGGTGTTATATTATATTTTGGAAGGATTGAGTGCCACTCTGGACAAATGAACATGAACACAACTGTTAATTAATGCTAATTTTGTTGCAAACTCAAGGATTCTGAAATCAGTCAGGCCAATAACTCGCCGGTATATTAGTATCGTGTTCACACTCTTATATCTAACCATACCATGATATTCAGGCTATTCATATGAACTGATGAACGAGGTTTCGCTAATGTATTCAGAGAATAAATAATTCAAAACACATACTCACAGTATTATCCATATGCTGTATATTCACGAACCAGCGGTGCTTTCTGTGGCTAATAAGATCGTCTGTTGCCGCGTATGCCTATATAGTGCTTTAGTTGCGCAATACTGACCAACAGTGAAGGTAACTTTGTTCTTCTCATTTCAACAGGGATTAAAATGCGAGTATTACTGGCGCAGAACAATGTATACGTGCGCCGAAAAAGAACTCAAACGCACATTGAAAATTCGGCCCAAGTATCATATCCTGCGCCTTCCTCTATATTCAATAAGGATTAAAAAGGTGCGAGACGGATTAAATGGTATGTTTTCAGTGGACGAGTAGTATTAAGGCGCAGTGTATGATACTTGGGCCGAAAATTCTCTTGAGGGTTTACTCAGTTGATCCTTGGTTAAGCCATGCATTCTGTAGCCTTAGTAACAGTGAATAAGCTGAGTCATACGGAGCTGTATTTTTCGGACGAGTAGACCTGTTATGCAACGTCGTCCTGACGTTAAACTAGCGATCTTACGTTAATACGGTTACGGATGCGTGGATTCACGACTGAATATATAATCAACCAATCGGGCAGCGAGAAAATGACGGTCACGGTCTAATGGCGTTCGTCGTGACCGTTCTGTCTCTATTTCCAATGAGGAAACTTTACTAATGTGACGAATATATGCATGAGGCAATTTCACCTGAGCACAACTCGTGCATAGCCCCGGGAATGATCACCCAATACAAACAACTGCACTATTGAAGAACGCTAAAAGAAAGAGCAAAATCCCCTGAATAAACTCTTTTTTGACCGCGATTTAGTAATGGGTAAAAATTTCATCGTGCACATTGGCATACTACACCATAGAGTCAAATGGCAGTTTTCTATAAATTTTGAAACATCCATTGAAAATGTTGGCAATCTAAAGCATGGAAGGGGACGCGTGATGAGTGTATGCACTGGGGATACGTTTTGGGGCTGGTTCCTAACGGAAATTATGCTACATTTATAAACCGCATATTTGTATATTGATAAAAACATGTCATTTTCGACCATGATCATAGAAAAAGTGGTACTTCTGCAAGTCCAAAATTTGCGCCACTCCAAAATCACCCTCAGAAATGTTATACTTTACATGCGTCCGTTTCCACGAGTAAAATTACGAATATGTTTTCGTCATTGACACA
Source organism: Terebella lapidaria (assembly GCA_949152475.1). NCBI lineage: Eukaryota > Metazoa > Annelida > Polychaeta > Terebellida > Terebellidae > Terebella > Terebella lapidaria. Next base: position 4,872,234 of record OX424557.1, read on the forward strand.
TACATTCAAAGTTTGAGGGAACCCACGTGGCCATAATTAGTTAGTACTGTAATAACGTGCCAACATCCCTCACCTCTGACTTGAGTCTGTTATCACAATAAATCACAATAAATCAGCAATGCTTCGTATAACATTTTGTTTATAATTTTAGAAAAAATATATGTTTCAGACAGAAAAGCATGTTTTCCTTCACAAACATTCAACTTTAGTTCAACTTTTGTATGATGTGTGGGAAATATAGGATAGGATAGGATAGGATAGGATAGCAATTTATTCAATTTTCACACGTTATATACAAATGATGGAATGGCGAAAACTAATATTTGTGATGAAAATTGAGGGACCAAATTAGCTAAAAGCTGTCTTCCATTTGGCCTAAAATGAAATAAAATTAAACTCACTATTGTTATTATTTACACGAATGACAATATTATACATACATCTATGGAAATACAATTATTTACTTTTAATAGTTAGGGACATATATTTGCACACAAGCCTCCCGAAGACGACGGAGATGGAGGGGCAGAGGCAGGGTCGGTGTGGTTGGATTCCAGTTTAGACCAAGAATGAACAGGATCATGTTAGAGACAAATCATGAACCGGTCATAAAATATAAAGAATATGGGAAATTTCATACAATTCATATAGTTTATTCACTTAACTATTTCTGTCGCTATATGTGATTAGAGCAGCTTTGGCAAAGCTTATGCGAACATCTAACTAATTCGAAATAAGAAGAAATAAAATGTTTTTTTACAACTTTTTTCACAATTTTTCTAGACTGGATAGATGACAGTGATGGTGACCAAGTGTTCCATATTGATGGGTAATTGAAAAGCGGTAATTTCCTCGCTGCTGATGAGTCACAACGTTCAATGTGTAGGAAATTAGATTGTCTGGTTTCGTAATTAATTTGGATATTTCTATTCGTTGTGAACATGTTGTCAAAAGAGAGAGGGAGATTACCTGTATAATAGTCATGCATGAATAGTAAGACTTCACACTGATATTGATCTTGTATTTTAAGTACATTGGTTTGTTTGAATAGTGGTTCGGTATGGCTGTTGAAATGAGCTTTATTTATTATTCTAATAGCACGTTTTTGTATATTTATTATATTTTTTAAATGGATTTGAGATGCATTTCCCCAGGCTAGAATACCATATAGGATGTGAGGATGTATCATTGCATAATATAAGGTTTTGAGAGAATTTATTGGTAAAATATTTTTCACCTGTTTTATTTGAAATAAAGCTTTGGAAATTTTGTTTTTCATGTGAGACATGTGATGTTTCCAGGTTAAGTTTTCATCAAGTTTAAGACCTAGAAATTTTGTAGTTTTTTCATTGTGGTTATTTCCTATTTGCTCAAGAGCTATTCCGATGATTAGTATTTTGGAATTTATGCATTTTTGCTTTGTTGCTTGGTTGTTAAACACTATGAATTTAGTTTTTGAAGCATTTAGTTGTAGTTTATTCGAACAGAACCATTGAAATAAGTTATTGATCTCAATGTTTGTTTTATGGTATAAGTCTATCATAATTATTTGAGTTGGAAATTATCAGAGTTGTATCATCTGCAAATGATAGTATGCTTGCAGACGTGCAATTTGGCAAATCATTAACGTATATCAAATACAAAAGTGGGCCCAGAATTGACCCTTGGGGAACCCCACATGAGATTTTCCGAATGTTAGAAGTAAATAAATTTTCAATTTCCACATATTGTTCTCTATTCATCAAATAATCCGATATCCAGTCTTTTGCTATTCCCCTGATACCATAATAGTCCAGTTTGTTTGATAACACATTGTGATTAATAACATCAAATGCTTTCGATAGATCACAGAGGACTGATATTGTTGATCGTTTTGGAGTACTATTAAGTGATTCGGCACATTCATTCAATAAATGAATTATAGGATGAACGGTATTATGTTTTTTCCGAAAACCATATTGATGTTTATAAAATAGATTTTGACTGTCAAAGAATTTTGTTATTTTGATATACATTACTCTCTCAAATATTTTGGAAAATGCTGGCAATAGACTGACTGGACGGTAATTTGTTATTTTATCGTGTTCGGCTGCCTTGTAGATTGGTATGACCTTGGCTATTTTAAGCTGTTGGGGGAAAATCCCAGTATTTAAAGATGTATTTATGATGTGTGTGATTGGGGTGATTATACTGTTTATTTTGGGCTTCAAATTTTTCACTATGTTGATAATAACTGATGGTTCAATGGGTTCAATGAAAATACTATTTTGATTTGGTGATCTAAGGTAATTTGTAAAATGTATATCTGTTGGTGTGACATTTTCACTTGTTTTTTTTTTTTGCCTATCTCTGAAAAATAGTTATTAAAATTATCCGCAATTTGTGATTTATCTGTAATCGGTTTGTTGTCTACTTGGAAGGACTGTGGAAAACCTGACTTTTGTTTCTGCTTCCCTATGACTTTGGTCAAAATATCCCATGTTTTCTTTACATTACTCTTGTTCAATTCAATTATTTCAGCATAGTATTTCACTTTCATGGCCCTTTTCAGTCTGTTGTATAAATTGGTATATATTTTGTAGTGTTTTATATTATCGTTTGAAGGTTTTTTAGTTTTCTTTATAAATAATTTGCTTTTATGTCTCATTGATGTCATCAAGCCTTCAGTCATCCAGGGTTCTTTCTTGAAATATCTGTTGTTTTGTTTGATAATTTTTATAGGAAAGTTATTATTGAATTCATCTTTATAAATGTTAATAAACTTTTCATATGCTTCGTTCGCATTGAAGCATTGTGTTATTTCATCAAACGTTTTTTGTTTTAATTGTTCATTGAACTTCATTATATTAGCCTCAGAAATAATTCTTTGCGTTTTGTGTGTGTTATATGTTTTTTTTATATTATGTTCTTCCAATAAAAAGACACCAAAGTGGTCTGAAACATCTGTGGTTATGATTCCAGATATAATATATCCTATAAGCGTGTCCGTATCCGTCTACTCACTACTCTTGTGTTGTTTTCATAAAGATGTAAGTTCAGTCAGAAATTAAACAGTTTGCCACGCGTGATAGCAAAGTCTTGCGGCATTTACATATTCAGTCCTCAGCAGTCATTAGAAATAGAGACATGACGGTCACGACGAACGCCATCAGACCGTGACCGTCCTCTTCTCGCTAGCGCATTGGTGGATTATATATTCAGTTGTGAACTCACGCATCCGTAACCGTATTAACGTAAGATCGTTACTTGATCGAACTGGTTCGCGCCTTGTATGTGTACTTTTTTGGTTACCAGATCTTGATCATCTATTGGCATAACCTTACGTCCGTCGTCCACAATTTTAGTTTATGGTCAAATTTTTCTGAAATTTTGCACAAAAATACCAAAAAATATTTCAAGAGGGAGGTATTTTTGAGTTTTTTTTACTTTGCATTACCTTCTTTGAAAAACGCCCCATTTTGGACTTTGCACTATTCAAGCGTCTTCTCCTCCGAGACCACTTAATGGAATCTTCCAAAACGTATGTTGATATTATGGCAGAGTCGCCACAAACTGATCATGTTTTTACCAATTTCTTTTAACTCGGGGAAAAAAAGCCAATTATTAATAACTGGACAAATTTGTAGTTTTAAAGTTTGCAGTCGAATCTCTCTGAAATTCAAACCAATATACTCAAAAATACTACAACTATAGATTATTGGTTTTTTTGTTTTTTAGGTTACCGGACCTTTGGTCCAATAACCTATTGCCGTGGCGTTGCGTCCGTCGTCCGTCGTCCGTCGTCCGTCCGTCCAACCGGCTGTCCGTCCGTCCGTCGTCCGTTCACATTTTTATCTTTAAAGTTTACGGTCGAATCTTTCTGAAATTTTGCACAAAAATTCCTAAAAATATTTCCAGGAAAGGTTTTTTTTAGTTTTTCGAATTTCGCATTTTTTTCAAAATGGCGGCCGTTTTCGACGAAAAATGCCTGATTTTGTACTTTGGCGGCCATTTTCTCAAAAAACTGTTCAGTAACTTTTTTTCTTTTTGATACACAACACTCCTCATATGTACTCCTGTGATGTGTATAAGTTTCGTTGCGCTTGAATCGCTCGAAGTGGGCCATTTCGGGCCAAACTTGGCCCATATGGGACTTTCCCATGTTAAATTCTCCTATGCTTTATAATGGGACACATTATGCCTTATATCTCACTTAATATTGAGATTAGAGACTAGGAATCAATTGTGGACATATAGGAAACGATATATGCTGAACATTCTTGAATTTGACCTCTGACCTCAGTTTCAAGGTCAAAGAACAAAATGGCAAATATCTCGCTTATTATCGACTTTACAGCTTAGAAATCAATTGTGCACATATAGGAAATGATATATGCCGAATATTCTGATGACCTTGAAATTGACCTTTGACCTCATTTTCAAGGTCACAGGACAAAATGGCTAATATCTCACTTCTTATCGACTTTACAGCTTAGGAATCAATTATGAACATATAGTTTCAAGGTCAGAGGGCCGTTTTCATGGAAAAATGGCCAATTTTGGACTTTGACGGTCGTTTTCTCAGAATCTGTTCAGTAACTTTTTTTCTTATCAATGCATAACACTCCCCATATGTACCCCTGTGACACGTATACATTTCCTTGCCCTTGAATCTCTCGAAGTGGGCCATTTTGGGCCCGAACTCGGCCCAAATGAGACTTTTCCATGTTAAATTCTCCTATGCTTTATAATGGGACACATTAAGCCTAATATCTCACTTAATATTGAGATTAGAGACTAGTGATCAATTGTGGACCTATAGGAAATGATATATGCTGAATATTCTCAGGGTCTTGAATTTGACCTCTGACCTCGGTTTCTAGGTCAGAGCACAAAATGTCTAATATCTTGCTTATTATCGACTTTACAGCTTAGGAATCAATTGTGGGCATATAGGAAATGATATATGCCGAATATTCTGATGACCTTGAATTTGACCTTTGACCTCATTTTCAAGGTCACATCACAAAATGGCTAATATCTCGCTTATTATTGACTTTACAGTGTAGGAATCAATTATGAACTTATAGGAAATGATATATGCAGATTATTGTCATGACCTTGAATTTGACCTTTGACCTCATTTTCAAAGTCACAGGACAAAATAGCTAATATCTCACTTATTATCGATTTTACAGCTTAGGCATCAATTGTGGACATATAGGAAATGATATATGCTGAATATTCTCGTGACCTTGAATTTGACTTCTGACCTCAGTTTCAAGGTCAGAGCACAAAATGGCTAATATCTCGCTTATTATTGACTTTACAGTGTAGGAATCAATTATGAACTTATAGGAAATGATATGTGCAGATTATTGTCATGACCTTGAATTTGACCTTTGACCTCATTTTCAAAGTCACAGGACAAAATGGCTAATATCTCATTTATTATCGATTCTACAGCTTAGGGTGCAATTGTGGACATATAGGAAATGATATATGCTGAATATTCTTGTGACCTTGAATTTGACCTGTGACCTCACTTTCAAGCTCAAGAGCACAAAATGGCTAATATTTCGCGTATTAGCGACGTTACTGCTTAGGAATCATTTGTGGACCTTTTGGAAATGATATATGCAGATTATTGCCATGATCTTGAATTCGACCTTTGACCTCATTTTCAAGATCACAGGACAAAATGGCTAATATCTCGCTTCTTATTGATTTACAGCCCAGGAATCAAATGTGAACATATAGGAAATTATATATGCTGAATATTCTCGTGACCTTGAATTTGACCTTTGACCTCATTTTCAAGGTCACAGGACAAAATGGCCAATATCTTGCTTATTAGCGACTTTACAGCTTAGAAATCAATTGTGAACATATAGGAAATGATATATGCTGAAAATGCTCGTGACCTTGAATTTGACCTTTGACCTATTTTCAAAGTCACAGGACAAAACGGCCAATATCTTGCTTATTAGCGACTTTACAGCTTAGGAATCAATTGTGAACATATAGGAAATGATATATGCTGAAAATGCTCGTGACCTTGAATTTGACCTTTGACCTATTTTCAAGGTCACAGGACAAAATGGCCAATATCTTGCTTATTAGCGACTATACAGCTTAGGAATTAATTGTGAACATATAGGAAATGATATATGCTGAAAATTCTCATGACCTTGAATTTGAACTTTGACCTCATTTTCAAGGTCAACAGGACAAAATGGCTAATATCTTGCTTATTATCGACTTTACAGCTTAGGAATCAATTGTGAACATATAGGAAATGATATATTCTGAATATTTTAATGATATTGAATTTGACCTTTGACCTAAATTTCAAGGTCAGTCATTTTATTTTCAAAGTCAGATTACAAAATGTCTTATATCTCGCTTATTATCAAATTTACAGCTTAGGGGTCCATAGTGAACATATAGGAAATGATGTATGCTGAATAGTTTGGTGATCTAGAATTTAACCTTTGATTCCATTTTCACGGTTAGAGATATGGCGATTTCAGTGGTCACCTTGAATTTGACTTTCAACTTTCTCGGCTTAACTCTGTATATTTCTCCGGTAACGTTACTAGCCCATTGGGCTAATTTTCAAAATGGCGGCCATTTTTGACGAAAAATGCCTGATTTTGGACTTTGGCGGCCATTCTCTCAAAATCTGTTCAATAACTTTTTTTCTTACTGACGCATAACACTCTTCATATGTACCCCTACGATGTGTATAAGTTTCGTTGCCCTTGAATCGCTCGAAGTGAGCCATTTTGGGCCCAAACTCGGCCCAAATGGGACTTTCCCATGTTAAATTCTCCTATGCTTTATAATGGGGCACATTAAGCCTAATATATCACTTGATATTGAGATTAGAGACTAGGAATCAATTGTGGACATATAGGAAATGATATATGTTGAATATTCTTGTGACCTTGAATGTGACCTCTGACCTCGGTTTCAAGGTCCAGGCGGCCATTTTAGTCGAAAAATGGCCAATTTTGGAGTTTGACGGTCGTTTACTCGAAATCTGTTCAGTAACTTTTTTTCTTATTGATGCATAGCACTCCTCATATGTACCCCTGTGACATGTATGAATTTCGTTGTCCTTGAATCACTCAAAGTGGGCCATTTTGGGCCCAAACACGGTCCAAAGGGGACTTTCCCATGATAAATTCTTCTATGCTTTATAATGGGACAGATTAAGCCTAATATCTCACTTAATATTGAGATTAGAGACCTGGAATCAATTGTGGACATATAGGAAATGATATATGCCGAATATTCTTTTGACCTTGAGGTTGACCTCTGACCTCGGTTTCAAGGTCAGAGCACAAACTGTCTAATATCTCGCTTATTATCGACTTTACACCTTGAGAATCAATTGTGGACATATAGGAAATGATATATGCCGAATATTCTGATGACCTTGAATTTGACCTTTGACCTCATTTTCAAGGTCACAGGACAAAATGGCTAATATCTCACTTATTATCGACTTTACAGCTTGAGAATCAATTGTGGACATATAGGAAATGATATATGCCGAATATTCTGATGACCTTGAATTTGACCTTTGACCTCATTTTCAAGGTCACAGAACAAAATGGCTAATATCTCACTTATTATCAATTTTACAGCTTAGGAATCAACTGTGGACATAGAGGAATGGATATACGCTGAATATCTCGTGACCCTGAATTCGACCTCTGACCCCGGTTTGAAGGTCAGAGTACAAACTGTCTAATGTCGCGCTTATTATCGAATTTACAGCTTAGGAATCAATTGTGGACATACAGGAAATGATATATGCCAAATATTCTGATGACGTTGATGTTGACCTTTGACCTCATTTTCAAGGTCACAGGACAAAATGGCTAATATCTCACATATCAATTTCACAGCTTAGGGATCAATTGTGGTCATATGGGAAATGATATGTGCTGAATATTATCGTAACCTTGAATTTGACCTCTGACCTCAGTTTCAAGGTCAGAGCACAAAATGGCTAATATCACGGTTATTATTGACTTTACAGCTCAGGAATCAATTGTGGACATATAGGAAATAATATATGCAGATTATTGCCATGACATTAAATTTGACCTTTGACCTCATTTTCAGGATCACAGGACAAAATGGCTAATATCTAGCTTTTCATCGACTTTACAGCTTAGCAATCAACTTTGAGCATATAGAAAATGATATATTCTGAACTTTGTCATTACCTTGAACTTGACCTTTGACCTCATTTTCAAGGTCGCAGGACAAAATGGCTAATAACTCGCTTATTATCGACTTTACAGCTTATGCTTCATATCTAAATTATGAACATATAGGAATTGATATATACTGAATATTGCTATGACCTTGAATTTGACCTTTGACCTCATTTTCAAGGTCAGAGAACGAAATGGCTAATATCTCGCTTTTCATCGACTTTACAGCTTAGCAATCAATTGTTGGCATATAGAAAATGATATATTCTGAACATTGTCATGACCTTGAACTTCACCTTTGACCTAGTTTTCAAGGTCAGAGGACAAAATGGCTAATAGCTCGCTTATTATCGACTTTACAGATTAGGAATCAATTATGAACATATAGGAAATGATATACGCTGATTATTGCTATGACCTTGAATTCGACCTTTGACCTCATTTTCAAAGTCACAGGACATTTGGCTAATATCGCGCTTATTATTGACTTTACAGCTTAGCAAACAATTGTGGACATACTAGAAATGACATATGCCGAATATTATCGTGTCCTTGAATTGACCAATGACCTTATTTTCAAGATCACGGGACAAAATACTAATATCTAAAATATATATTGTCCGGTAACCTTTCTTAGCCCTTGGGCTAATTTTTTATATGAACATGACTTATAGTAAGGTTACGACACCTATCGATTTTGGTTGCCATAGCAACCAAAATTGCCGATTGGCGACACATTTTGTGACAAATCAGCAATTTCAACAGCCATACAATACCGATTTCGCAAAACCTCACCAAAATGCTAGCACAGGCCACCTGGCATTTAGCACGTGTTCGCCAAACTTCGTCTGACGTTGCATCATGCGATTGATGCTAGCATTGTGTATGCGAGCATCCCTCGATGCTAGCGTTGCTTCTTGGCATTGTGGCACACTAAAAGCATTTCGCTTTTTTTTTGTGAAGGTCATCATATACTCGTATATGCTCGCAAACACATGGTCGAGTGAATTAGAGACAGTCTGTATCATGTAGATGGTATGGGAAAATGCAGTGTTCATATTAGAGTCAGTATTAGACAATGCTCACCTGTTCAACTAAGACGGCTGCCTGATGCGATGGCATGGCGCCTGCTGGTTGCACCATGCGATTTGATGCTAGCATCAAGTCGCACGTAATCGCACGGCCTAGCATTTAGCATGTAGCATTCGCACGGCTAGTGAGGTTTTGCGAAATCGGTACTGTAGCTTGTGAACGCTCTAGGACGGAGTTGTAATTTTTCAGGAATCACTACAATATTGAACAAGCATGTTGAGCAATGCTCAGGTAGAACCTTTTGTTTTTGGGAAGCTCAGGCACAAAACTTATTGTTTTTCGGGAAAGATTGAATAAATATTAATAAGTTTTTGAGATAACTTATCACAGCAATGTGAAATATCCAGTTTGAGATCTATGATCATTCCATTAGGTTTCCATTTGATCATTTCCATCTGCACACAAATCGCACTAAACATGAGTACAAATTTACAGTTGATGGTTTAGTGTGGGGATATTATTTTACTGAATAAGTTAACATCAATTTGACTAGTTTAACATTAGTTTTACTAGTTAAGTTTATTACTGGCCACAATAAGAATATTTAGGCAAAGAAACATTAATGGGCTCAACAATGTAAATGTTGTGTCCAGTACTGACTTCATGGCTGCAGTACCATTGATATTCGTGAATAAGTTAACATTTATATTGCTAGTTAAGTCTATTATTGAGCACAATAAAAATAAATAAGATAAGGGACATTCGTTATTGGGATCGATGAGGGAAAGGTTGTGTCCAGTAGTGATTTTATGGTGTAGTATCATTGATATTAATGAATAATTTAACATTAATTTGGCTAGTTAAGTCTATTATTGAGCACAATAAAAATTGTTAAGATGAGGAACATTTATTGTTGGGCTCAATGAGGAAAATGTTATGTTCAGTAATGAATTCATGGCTTTTCTAATCAATATTACTCAATAAGTTAACATCAGTTTGGGTACTAGTAGTTAAGTCTATGATAATGATTGAGCACAGTAAACATAATTAAGGCAATTAACATCTACTATTGTGCTGACTGAGGCAAAGGTTGTGTTCAGTGGTGATTTCATTGCTGTAGTACCACACATGTTACTGAATAAGGTAACATTATTTTGGCTGGTTCCAACATGCTGTGAACCCCTTTCATTAATTTAACTTCGAAATAAGTTAGCACATGTTTTGAGTAAAAATAAAAGTTTAAGTGACCAGTCTGAACGAGTCTCAATCGTATCATCACATCATTTTCAATATCTAAGGCCGACACCAAATAAATTATTAGTTTCTCAGGGACTGCCCGCACCGTTTTTCTCTTATGCCGCATCAGTTGATTTTATTGGGCTGGACAATAAAAAAATCTAAACGTTTATTTTATACATCACCAATCTAAACTACTACATGCTCCTTTTCGATCCTTTGGATCGTTCTGGATAGAAATTTGCATACTGAAACAAGGCACGATCGTCTGCCTGCATGACTCCATTTTTGCAGGCAGCTTTGGATTTTTGGTCCCAGTGAATTCGTAGAATTTAGTCTGCAAACTAGCATTTTTGCGATATATTCTAACGGAATTTCAGCTGCTACGTTCATAGACATCGTTTTGTGTCTATTTGGATAAGTATTGGTCGATAGTTTGTTACTTGCTAAATCGTCAGCGATTTGTATAGCCAGTTCACCCTATTATCGTCCATCCGTCGTACTTGATAGTGTACTTGTTGTTTACATCTATCATTAGTTCTACGTTGATATTCTACTGTATATTTATTGTCAAAAACTGTAGTTCATATATTCGTAATCCTCTTAGGGTTCTTTTTCAGCACAGTCTCACGTTTGCTTATTTTGCCCGCCCTGTTACTGTGAGTTGTCAGTTCCCTTTGGTGATCATGACTTCACAAATCACAATCCTCCCTTGCTACCGGGGCCATGGACGAACGTCCGTGCCCGAAGTGTCTGGTCAATACCCTCCGAGGAGGGGAGAAACACAGCTTGTGTTTCGACTGTTTGGACCATGGCCCGGTATCTATGGAGGATTTGAGGTGTGATCTGTGCTGTTTCTGGCGTCCCTCTTCCTTCGTGCAGGCGACTGCAAAGTATGCTGAGGCCTCGATGGCTCGTCAGGATGCTTTGAGGCTTGCGGAAGCTACGGCTCCGCAAGTCCGCCAGTCGCCCATGGAGGTGGAGGCTCCGCCTGTGACTGCTCAGATCACGTCCGGTGTTAGTCAGCCCCTGGGGCTAACACAGGACATGGTCAACACGGCTGTGCAGTCCTTTTTTGCACAGTCGCTGTCTTCCCTTCAGGGTCCCCTCCTGCCGGGCCTCTCTTCCCTGCTTGGACAGGGAGTCCCGGTCGGTTCTTCGGCTACCCCTTCGTCGCAGGGAGAGCTTGCTCCCCCTGCTGGCAAGAAGTCGAAATCTTCTAAGAAGAAGGTTTCGTTTCTTGTCAAGATGAAAGTGGCCAACTTACCGCACTCCATCTTCGTCGTCCCTCAGTCAGGCCAATCGAGGTGGAGGGGTCCGTTACCACTTCCCCATGGCCTTCCAAGAAGAGGAAGCATGCTTCCTCTAGGCGCCGTGGTGCTGAGACCACATCGATTTTCGATGTGGCTCAGGCTTCGTCCGACCTCTCGGTGGGCGACGATCAGGCCTCGGGCTTCGATCGGCGGAGCATCTTGGATGGTTCTTTCAAGTCCTTGGTCTCGATGTTTCGAGGGGGAAGAGTTCCCTAGGTTTGGGGGTGAGGCTCTCGATCATTTGTGCGATCGGGAGTCTTCACTTGGCGGTCGTGCTTCTGGTCCTCGATCAGGGCATGATTGGGCGGGTGGTGCTGAGGTCGTTCCTCAGGACCACTCAAGTCCTGTGTATGCTGATGTAAGTCGCCGGACGGGCACGTTCACTGAGCAGGCATCCTCTCGTCCGTCCTTTGATGTACCCTTGGGGTCATCAAGGTCTTCGATCGGACCTGTGAGGTCCAATGATCGGGGGGGGGGGTCGAGTGGAAGCTGATCAGGAGTCGTCCTCCTCGGAGGATGAGACTTCTGATCAGGCCGGGGGTTCTAACTTCAGGTGGGCTTTGGAGTCGGTGGCAAGGCGTATGGACTTGCCGATCGATGCGCCAGTTCGTCGGCCGATCCAGCTCCCTGTGGCTCCCGCATTAGTCGAGTCTTTCGACAAGATTAACAAGGGAGTTACGGCTAAGAAGGATGTGGCTTGTGCGGAGTCGACATTCCCGACTAGCCGTGTTCGACCTGAGTCGATTGACACCTATCGAACTATAAAGTCCGAGGGTGGACATCAGACTTCCGTCCCGGTCGAAGACCCTAACCTCCACTTGCTTTCCCGGAAGCAGGGTACAGTCTGGTCAGCTTATGTGAAAAAGGCTCGCCTTTCTCACTGGAAGACGCTGTCTCATCATTTGATGGGTCAGCTCTCGTTAACAGATCACATGACCACCTTGGTCCAGGAGTTTTTGGACGAGGCAGATCTGGAGGAGGGGAGTCGCTCCAACATTCATGCGGCACTCTGCGTCTTGGCCGGAGTGGTTCATCTCTTGAGAAAGGATAGGAGATCCTCCTCTAAAACGTATGAAGGTAAATGGAGAGTATTCGTATGTTGGTGTAACGGAAGGTGCATTGATCCGCTCTCTGCCCCTCTGACTGCAGTGCTAGACTTACTCTGCTATCTCTTCGATAGGCTTAATTTGAAGCCTACAACGATCGAGGGATACAGGTCCATGTTGGGCCCTGTATTCCGTGCTAGGGGGATCGATTTAACTAGTAATCGTATCCTTGCTGATCTGTTGGCTTCCTTTCGGACGCAGAGGCCACGGGGAGTTTCTACTCTCCCGGATTGGGACATGGCTTTTGTGCTATATTGTCTTACTAAAGCACCTCGGGAGCCTCTCAAGGAAGTTTCCTTGCAGAGGTTAACTCTTAAGACTTTCTTGCTGGTCATGTTAGCAAGTGGTCTAAGACGCTCAGATGTCACAGCGATCGATGTGTCGCGGGTGGCATTTGGCGCGGATGGTTCTGTTTCCTTATACCCAGTACGTGATTTTATGCCTAAAACACGTGCTGCGGTTGAGAAAGCGTTCTCCCCTATCATAATTTCGTCACTAGGCGGTTACGTAGGACGGAATGAGCTGGACGCACTCTTGTGCCCGGTCAGAGCGCTGAAAATTTACATCGATCGTACCAGATCGATCGGGAAAGATCGTAAGCGATTATTTATTTCCTATCAGCCTAATAGGGCTACGAATATCTCCACAGCTACACTATCCAGATGGGTGAAGGTTGTAGTGAGGACTGTCTATGCGGAGTCAGGTGCTGACGATCGAGTGACTTACAAAATATTGTCCCACCAAATCCGGCACATCTCAATGTCTTTGGTGGCCAGGTCGAATATTCCGTTAGAATATATCGTGAGGGCCGGAATGTGGACTAATTCTACGACATTCATCGGGTTCTATCTGTCCAATGCTGCCGAACTTCAGGACCAGTCGTCCAGATTTAGACTTGGTCCGCTGGTTGTAGCGCAGGCTGTGGTGTAACCAGCTGGACAGAAAAGTCTTGGTTTTAACGTGCACGTGTATATAGTTACACTTTATGTTTGTGTGGGAGTTCTTGGTATTATGGTCTCAAGTAGAGTTCGGAAACGGTGCATTGTAGAGCGAAACGGACGTTATTTTCGGACTCGTGGCACTACACAAACATGTCTAAGGGGTATTATGAATGAACTTCGACCTTGGCCTAAAAATTTTTCGCCGAGTCGGCATTTTTCGTTTCCATCGATTTCTCGGAAACGGTGCGTCGTAGAGCGAAACGGACGTTATTTTCAGACTCGTCGCCCTAGACAAACATGTCTAAGGGGTATTAAGGATGACCTTCGACCTTGAGCTTGAATTTTTCTGCCGAGTCAGCATTTTTCGTTTTCGTCGATATCTTGGAAACAGTGTGTCGTAGAGCATGGTAGAGCCCATGGTAAACATGTTATAAATATTACAAATTAGTCTTAACACCGAAATGCCTCCAAGGCATTTTTAGGCCTTGACGTCTAGTTTACTAAAGATATATTGAAAATGTAGCATTTTAGCGATTCGCTTGAAATCAAGACTATCGTCTGTTTTCATGACTCTCTAGCACAACTGCTCCACCGCCTATCCTTTGATTCTAAGGAGCATGTAGTAGTTTAGATTGGTGATGTATAAAATGAACCAAATTTAATTGTAAATTTGCCGTTTATTGTTATTACTCACCTCTAAACTACTACAGTAAAGGCCCTCCCATCCATCCCCGCCAGTTTTGCGCTAGGGGCTTCCTTTTGTTGTTTTTTTTGGACAGAAATGTGAAGCTTCTGCGCAGCTGCACGCGCATATGCGCGGTGGTTTTGGCGGCGAAAGGAGCGCTCGAGTCATGCAGGCAGACGATCGTGCCTTGCTTTCAGTACGCGAATTTCTTTCCAGAACGATCCGAAGGATCGAAAAGGAGCATGTAGTAGTTGAGAGGTGAGTAATAACAATAAACGGCAAATTTACAATTAAAATTTGGGAAATTTGTAACGTTTGATGCCCGCGGCGCACAGGGCGCACACGGCGGGCATCAGTAATTACTAGCACTACAACCAGGTAACAGTCCCATCCGGACAAGTCCAGCCGTCAAACATCACATCATAACACATCACCATCATCAACAACAACATCATATACAACATACATAGTTATGGTAATGTAGCCGTGTGCGGAGCCTGAGATGCCATGGGAGCGGCACCACAGAACTCGCGCACGTGGGCATGTTGCTGGCCGGCCTCGCCGACGGCACTGTCGCAGGGATAGAACCCTGGACAGCCCGACGGTCTGCCAGAGCCTGTGTCGCACCATCCCAGGTGAGAGACCGGTGATCCAGAGGGCGTACACCCCCGAGTCGTCCCTGAGGCCTGACTGGCCTTTACCCGAACAGAGACAAGGAGCTCATGGCGTGAGCTCACCTGTCGTGCTTAGTCTCTGGACAACTCCGGCCACACAAAATGCGGCCACAGTACTTATACTAGAGCCGAGAGCACGAGAGAAGACGTAAACAAACATTGTTCAGTACAGTGGATGAGAGGATTAGAGAGCGTTGCTAAGCAGCGCTCGTGCTTCTAACAGAGGAGTCCAAAACAAGGCCGAGAAACAAGCGTGTTTAGAAAGAATCACCTGCCGCGATCTTTGGGCAAAATCGCCACCCATTTTATACTGCATCATTTTTCCCCCTGAAAAAAATACCCGCAGGCGGAAATGGATATTGAATGTACGACTGAAGAAAAACGAAATATACAGTTTGCAATTGATGCATTACCGCATGCTTTAACATGTCAATCATATCTATCAACGTTTTTAAAAGGAAAAGGACCTTGGCGTTGTACTGAACAGTAAATGACATTTTTTCTCAGTTTGAGATATATTTTTAATGTCATTTGATAAGATTTTCCTGCAGTATTATAGTCGCCATCATACTATTTGCGAAAAAAATCACATTGCTTTACATTTTGCATGATATTCTGTACTTTGTTTCCGTACTTCGATCTGGCTCCAATTTCGTCATCTTGAAATACAGTTTTGGTCGATTTTTACTTTGAATTTCCATTTGAAACCAAGTTTGCCACGTAATATGAGTTAAAGGATAACTTATGGTGAAAAGTTCGATCTGGCTCCAATTTTGCCATCTCGAAATACAGTTTTGGTAAACTCTTACTTTGAATTTCAACTTGAAACCAAGTTCGGCACAAATTATGAGTTAAAATATAACTTATGTTGAAAAGTTCAATCTGGCTTCAATTTCGACATCTTGAAATTCAGTTTTGGTCAACTTTTAATTTGCATTTCAACTTGAAACCTAGTTCGGCACATATTATGAGTCGAAATATAACTTATGGTCAAAAGTTTGATCTGGCTCCAATTTCATCATCTTGAAATGCAGTTTTAGTCAACTTTTACTTTGAATTTCAACTTGAAACCAAGTTCGGCACATATTGTTATGAATGAAAATATAACTTATGATGAAAAATTGGATCTAGCTCTAATTTAGTCATCTTCAAATGCAGTTTTGGTCAACTTTTACTTTGAATTTCAACTTGAAACCAAGTTTGCCAAATATTCTGAGTTGAAAACTCGAAATATAACTTTTGGTGAAAAGTTTGATCTGGCTGTAATTTCGTTATCTTATCGAACATGTCGAAATGGAAATTCATGTGCAGTGATTTCAGTGGTGACCTTGAATTTAACTTTCAATGACCTTGAAAGGTCAATACAGCAGTTTGGTGGGGGAAAAACAGTTGTGGCTTGTTGTTGTTCACGCTAATCAGTAATGTATTCGGAGCGACAGGGATGATGGGGCTACGGGGGATACACCCAAGCGGTCGCAGGCGACCGGAAGCGTTTAGCTATACACAGGCGTTTTGACATAGCACATCTAAAGGAATAATGTGTTTATTTTCATCATCTTCCAGTAACATAATCTTCAAATCACAAACAATCCATAGTATTTACAAGTAGATAACTAATATTAATATGTTCATGTACATGGAATAAATAAGCAATACATGTATCAACATAATAAATAGAATCTTCACAACAAAAACATAATAAAACTAAAAAAAAAATTGCAATGTATATACCGGTACTATGTTGTGTTAGTCCGACTGTGTATTTATAAAAAAATGATGAGAAGTAAATGAAATGATGTATTTGTAAAATTTGAGGATCTGAAAATTTGTGTTCACAATTGTTTTGGAAAGGATTGCATGATGATGATGAACTGCATACTTCGAATTTAGTAGAACCCTTGATATTATGAAATAAAATCTTTCAAATTCATCCACTAACAAATGCCGTGTCAGTCACTGACGGTCTTGCCATTCCCTGGTGACAAAGCGACGCTCAACTCGAGCCTTCCTCTGACTCTCCCTGGCAAGTGTGTCATTGATGCACTTGGTCAGCACATCCATGTTGGCAAAGTCCTCGGGCGACTTGGGCTTGTCCTTGACAGGCCTCCCGAACTCCGGGAACCTGTCTACAGGCTCTGGCTTGCTATCGTACATGTAGACGACCTCCTCCTCTACCCAGTCCCGGGGCCGGGGCTTGTCTGCCTCCTCAAGCTTGTCCAGCTGTCCCTTGGAACGTGCAAACTTGACCAACTGCCAGCGGAAACCCACATTGGAAAGCGCCACTCGTCGCTTTTCCTTGATGAGGCGAATGGCCTCGAGCAGTGTCCATTTCTTGTGGATGAGGTAGCCGACACAGGTGGCAGCACTGCGGTTGACGCCCATGGCACAGTGGACGAGACACTTGCCCCCCTTCCTCTCGACCTTGTCCAGGAAGGCGAAGGCCTCTGGAAAGTGGCGTGTGATGTTGTAGCCGTCGTTGTCCTCAGCCTTGAATTCGAGGTAGTCGATGTTGAGTCCCTCGTATGGGGAGACATCTGGTTCGGCACGCCGGCCCTTGAAGCCGGCTGTGTTCAGGACGTGAGTTATGCCAAGACGCCGCAACAGGCACAGACTCTCCGCATTGTTTTGGTTACCAATGTACATGTGCGACAGGAGCTGACAGGGCTCGATGGGAACGCCACGGCATGGCTCAGCCAGCAGGATCTCCTGGATCTTCTTGAGGTATCGGTCATCCTCGACCGTTAGCTTGCCTACAAACCGGTCACCCCGAGAACCGACAGCACTGCGCCGCATCTTGCTTCTGCAATAGCCAGACGTATATTTTAATCAGTACCGACCTGAAATACTGCATGCTTGTAATTGTATCGAGCTAGGCCATCGGACTACTACGAAAACACTGTGAAAACACTCTTGAAACACTGTGAACCACTGGCTTGCTTGTGGCAGCGATATTGATATTCCCATGGGCCGGTGAAAGAAAGAAATTTGGTCCGAGGTTAAATCATCATCACTAAAAAATTTGTTCCCATCGAAAAATATTTGGGACTTTTTGGTCCGATAACCTATTGCCATGGTGTTGCGTTCGTCGTTCGTCATACTTCCTCATCCATCTACATTGTTATCTTTAACGTTTACAATCAAATATTCTGAAATTTTGCACAAAATTGCATAAAAATATTTCGAGAGGGAGATATAATAGTAGTTGTAGCTCAACACCACCGTAACCTTTCTTTTGTTTGGGCTAATTTTATTCCTATGTCCCGATCTGTTTTCAGAACAGGCGCATGTACTGGCATCCACCCAGTGTACTAGTACTGTACTGCCTGGCGGAGAAGGCAGGCAGATGTTTCCTTGGTAACGACGTGTCTTACATAACTGCTGATAGTATTGAAAACTATTATGTAAAGGTTCAATCGAATATCGCTTGACTTCACAATGGTTGGTTCAATTGATACCATTCCTTGGTAAAACGTCCATGTAAACCTAACATGCAGCTATAAAACCTTACCTTTCGTTAAATTGTGAGAATCCAAGTAAAACTGATAGTGTTCCACCTAGGAAGCTTGGAATGCTGTTGGTTCGGACTCACGTATGAATTTAGCTCGATCGCTGTGTACTCAAGATTGTGTGTTCTGCAGCTGCATCCTAACTCATTACTACATGTAAGTTGAATAAAAAGTTCCCTGTGTAAATCCTTGTTTCGTGGAATCAAAACATCTCCATCCACTGGTGAGCCAGCGAGCCGCCCATTCATTGAGGAGATCGAACTTCACGGCTTCGAACAGTGATCGATGACGTGAAGGATGTCAGAGAACAGATCCACGTACAGATTTGCTTGAACCCTGGCGCAGTGCTAACCGTTAGGCTAGCAATGGCCTAGTTGGCTGTTTGTGGCTGGATGATCCTGGTTCTAGCCCAGGCTACACTCGGCCGAACCGCATTCACCTATCAGCGTCCCGCACAGTGCGATGGGAAGATCCAGCACAGCCACTATACACAGAGCCTGGATTTACATCTCATATATCCTGCTATATAAACGCTAAACAAATCGGTAAACATTTATTGGAATGTACACTCGTCATTCCTGGCCGCCCAGCAGAACTGCGACATGGTTCGTGTTGGCAGAGCACCATGTACAAATACATGTACGGCTCTCACACGGATCTCTTCCCTGCCGGTATTCAGGGTCAGGCTGCCAATCTTTTCCACAGCACGACATGATCAGTCTCCATTACCACTGTTCACTACTAGCTGGTACTATCGGGGTCAGCCGCCTCCCTTCCTCACGTGTATATATGTGGTTATATGGTGTTTTTAAGTTACCGAACCCTCTAGGTTAAACGTTTTAATAGAGCATAATTGAACCACTTACGCCGGTTTGGCGACCATTTCTTTTGACGAAAATGGTGATTATGGCGCATCCTAGTTTTCCCCCCAAAAATAAAAAAACTTTCTTTGTGTAGACATGGAATATTATGCCATTTGTTTTATGCATGAATATGGTTTGGTCCGGTAGACCCAAAAAAAGCCTAAAACGCATCAGTTAGCTTTTTGACACCACGTGGTTCAAGAGATGCGTATGAAGATAAACCTCATGTTTGCATTTAAGCATATAGGAAGTCAAAATGGTGAGCTCCAAGTTGACCACAAATGAGCTTCAGTGGTAACTCCAAACGTCACATCTGGCCTGACATACGTAAATTGGACTCTGCAGACATGCTTACATAAGCATATAGCAAGTCATATATGGCAGATCTTTCTGCGACTTTGAAGTTGACTTTGAGGTCGCGTCCATACTTATGTAGCGATTTTAGGTGATTACTATTTGGTGCCGTGTTGTGTGTTGTTGTTGTTTATTTTCTCTCGTTGTGTTTATTTTTCGTATAGTCTTTCTGTAGTACCTCTCGTCTCTGTGTCCGAACGCTATAGACAATTATTGGTGAGACGTCCGCAAGTCCATAGTATTTCTCTGGTTAGAGAAAAGTGCTGAAGACATATTAATTCAAAGACACGGGTTTATTTACCAAATACGACGAGTTACTCACTCACAAAACATATGCAATATTTCCCCAAATTACACAGTGACCAGGTTCAGACTAAGTCACCGGGCTTCATAATATTGAAAGGTTACACCGGGTCCGGGTTTAGACTAAGACCCTGCTTTAACATTAGGCATCAGAGCTAGCAACGATCTCGTCCTACACCGAGTCCATGCAGAGGTAAAGGTTCCCTGGCTCCGCACTTCTTTCGTCTCCGGAGATTTGTTAATGCGGAGCCAATCTGTCCGTCCTCTGCGGAGGTGTCGTCAGTGCAGAGGTCCTCACTTCTGCGGAGGTCCTTCTACTGCGGAGGTCCTTCCTACTGAGGTCCTCGTCCTGCGGAGATCTTCCTCACTGCGGAGGGTCTTCCTCACTGCGGAGGTCTTCCTCACTGCGGAGGGTTTTCCTCACTGTGGAGGGTCTTCCTCACTGCGGAGGGTCTTCCTCACTGCAGAGGTCTTACTCACTGCGGAGGTCCTCGTCACTGCGGAGGATCTCATCCCGCGGAGGTCCTTGTCACTGCGGAGGGTCCTCCGCACGTCTACAGGTCCTTGTCACTGCGGAGGGTCCTCCGCACGTCTACAACGCCTTCCTCGTCCGCGGATGCAGGGAATACCGTCACAAGCAGAGACCGGAGTGTCTCCGCACGTCAGAAACTTCCCTCAGAGGTCTTCCTTCATCCTGGCTTGCACCACTGTCGCCTTGCCGTCAGCTGTAAGTCAAGAGGGCCGGGGTTCATATATTGAAGGGCCGTTTGACCCAGTTCATCAGATTGTCATCAGTGGGACCCACACCCTTCCTGTTTACATGTCCCATACATGGAGTCTCAGTTACAACGGCACCACACTGCGGAGGTCATCTAGTGCGGAGGTAGCGGAGGCAGAAATCGTCTAAGTCCCTCACATGCCCGTCCTAAAAGGACAGAGCCATCACAGGGTGATCCGTCGTCCTCGGTGTCCCGTCCAGACTGAGCTCCCCGAGAGCTGTGGGCGCCTGCTGATATAGCCCCCAAAACCGGAAGTGGTTCTCCGCACAAACATGCTCGATCTTCCGCAGGCACGTGATCACGGCTCCGCACGCACGTGGCAAGGCTCCGCACTTAGGTGACTGGTCCTCCGCAGGTGGTTTTGCGGAGGTCCGTGGTTTTGCAGTTTGCTATACTTATTTATGGACATCTGCATATGAAACGACTGCTGATAAAGCTTAGGGTTATGTTGGGTGAACCTGGCCCTAGACCATTTTTTTTAGTTTACTGAACCTTTATGTACCTCTGTGATTTGTATAAGTTTGATTTCCCTTGAATCGCCGGTCTGCGTGTGGCGGCCATCATGACTTTTTGACGGGTCGACGGTAAAAAAATTTTCGGCCCAAATCGCGTTACTATCAACTTTGGGTTGTACACGTACATGTAATCTGGTAATGGTGACATTCACATGGATGACCTTGATTGGTAAATCTCAAGGTCATATGTTCACACTGATAACCTTGATTGGTAAATCTCAAGGTCTGTTACCTGCCATTATCCAAACCAAAATTGTCCGGTAACTTATCTTAGCCTTTGGGCTAAGTTTTTCGTCCGTCTGTCTGTCGTCTGTCGTCCGTCCACTATCTTATCTTTAAAGTTTACGATCGAATCTATCTGAAATTTTGCACGAAAATGGCTAAAAATATTCTCAAGAAAAGTTTTTTTTATTTTCGCGTTTTCTTCGAAATGGCAAGCAATTTCATTGAAAAATGCCCAATCTTTTACTTTGACGGCGATTTACTCAAAAACTGTTCAGACAGTTTTGAGATTTTTGTTTCAAAAGATTCCCCTTATATACCTCTGTGATGTGTATAGAAATGGTTGCCCTAGACCATTTTCTCAAAAACTGTTCAGACAGTTTTGAGATTTTTGTTTCAAAAGATTCCCCTTATATACCTCTGTGATGTGTATAGAAATGGTCGCCCTTGAATCGCCGGTCTGCGCGTGGCGGCCATTTGATTTTTTTACTGGTCAGTGAAAAAATTTGTTTTTGCCCCAAATCGCAATACTATCAATTTTGGGCCATTTTGAGGCAAAAAAAATTCACCCTTTGAATAAAATTTTGGACTTTTTTTCGGAACTTTTTTCCCTTCATAATAGGAGCTGCCAGGACTGTACTCATAGAACGCTTGAAGATAGAGCTTAGATATTGGCACTTTTAAATAGGAAGTCATATATAGCGATTTGTGAGGTGACCTTGAATTTGACTTTCGATGACCTTGAAAGGTCAAAACAGCCATTTTGGGGTCAAAAGATGCCCAAATTTGCCTCTACAGATGAAATGCTTCTAGGTAGATCTTAAGTTTGCATTACGAACATACAGGAAGTCGTATATGGAACAACTAATGATGACCTTGAGCTCGACCTCGGATGACCCTGAATGCTAAATGTTTTAAAAACTTGCACATACAGCTTAGAAGTTTGTCCAAACGTATAAAGGGTTATGTATATATGGCACATCTTTTGGAGACTTTGAACTTGACCTTAAATGACCTTGAAGGCCAAATATCAAAATCTTGCCTAATTAGCCTCTACATACAAAATGCTTGTTGGTTGAGCTTATATGTTTGTATTATGAAAAATCATATGCACCATACCTAATGGTGACATTGAAGTTCACAAAGATGACCTTGATTGGTAAATCTCAAGGTCACATGTCACCTGCAATGCTTAAAACAAAATTTGTCCGGTAACCCATCTTAGCCCTTGGACTAATTTTTCCTTGCTGAGGCGGCAATTGATATTGATATTTTGGAAACGGTGCTTTCTAGGGCGTCTGTTTTGGACTTGTCGCTTTAGACAGATATGTCTTAGGGGTATCTTTGTTCTTAACCTTCATGTAATTTCATACATGTTTTAGAGGTCTCATTGGGAGCTTCGCGTTTGATCATATTTCTTTTGATTCAGCATTGTCTTTTCGTCATGCTTCACACTGAAAACCCTCAAAGGCCTTTAGGTCTTGGCGTCTAGTTTTGAGGCCTTTTACAAGAGAGAAAAAAAATCCCTTTGAAAAAAAATTGGACTTTCTGCCACATTTTTCTGTATAATAGGAGCATTGTGGATTGTGGATTGTACTCCTATAATGCATTGAGATACAGCTTGGTTATTGCCACATTCAAGTAGAAAGTCATAATCATGACGATTGAATGGTGAACTTGAATTTCACTTTTAATGACCTTGAAAATTCAAAATAATCATTTTGTCGAAAACCATACCATAACTTCAGACTTTGACAGCCTGAAACTACATACATTTCTCCGGTAACCTCTCTGAACCCTTGAGCTGAATTAACCCAGCTTACTTTCACCCTCTCGTGTAGGCCAGTTTCTGTTTACACGTTATACCTTAGATGGCCCAAGTATCATATCCTGTGCTTTCTTCTATATTCAATACGGATTAAAAAGGTGACAGACGGATTAAATGGCATTCATTTAGTGGACGAGCAGTATTAAGGCGCAGTGTATGATACTTGGGCCCCTTAGATATAGGTGTAATACTAGTATTGTGAATAGGTGGGATCTACATATGTGTGATTTCTAATGAGGTGTTTTGATATCATAACTTGTCGATCACAAGTGATGATGGATGTGCACATTGACCAGTCAGTCTGTTAGTTGTTTTTGTGAAGGAAGACAATAAAATGTTAGGATGTAGAATCATAATGTATGATCAATACCCCCAATGTGATGATAACATTTTGCAACCAACTCAATATCCCATATCGGTGCGTTGTTTTAACAAAATGCAAATCAATTGCGCAATGAATCATGATGTTTGGGATAATTTAAATTTCATTATAAAACATCAAGAACAAGAATATTATTGAAAAAAATACAGGCGCATTTGAAGTTATATGTTCATCTGTAGTGTGACATCTTTGATATTCACCCTTTCTACTGCCAAATATAAAACCGGGGGTGTATCCTACCGGCAGATTACTCTGGATCAGAATGATCATCTTCACCTTTCATTCTTTCAAAATTCTGGGCTGAATGTCACAAACATTTAACTAGTCACTGAATTATTGTATTCAGAGTACCTCGTCAACTCTATATGCAAGCTAATGCTTACATCCGGGATGTTACATATAATTTTAGCATTCAGGGTAAATCTCGTAATTTTTGTCTAGTTTATTGTGTACACCCTCATATATACGATATTCTAAAGATGGTAGAAATACTGATTGACATAGCATTGATTTTCTGGTCGTTTTCTCAAAAGCATTCAGTTTTGGTTTTTCCCCTTCTTCTTAGTTATGTATTAAACGTTCCCATAGCCGCTGCCCTTGGGTCCCTGGTCATGTAACGCTACATCTATGACCAATTAGATTTCATAGTCTGGGGGGTTTTCTTTAAATCCAGATATATCTGAGTGTATTTTTAACGTTCGCATTTTTAACGTGTGTGGGAAACTCACCAGAATCTTGGTAAAAGTATTAATATTTGCTAAGATAAACTGGTTTTTTGCTTGTATACTAGTATGTGGACGACAAGGATCCGTACACGAGCCAGCAGACATGATGTGAATCACCAGACAATCATGGAGTGACACAGAGGTTGACCTCCTGATCTGACTAGTATGACTTCTCCCAGAGAAGCCGTCTCCTGGAGTTCTCTCAGTGACATCCACCTGTGCCACAGCCTGCGACCACAGCCGGCGACCACAGCCTGCGACCACAGCCGGCGGCGACCACAGCCTGCGACCACAGCCTGCGACCACAGCCGGCGACCACAGCCTGCGACCACAGCCGGCGACCACAGACTCAGTACTGAGACCTGGCTCGATGACACCATCCTGGACATTGCGATATCTATGTACACCTACACCACCCGAAACAGACAACGTGGCAGGCTGGGTTTCTACATCCGAAAACTCAACACTTTCAATTTACGCGATGAATTGGCTTCCATTGACCTGGTGTTCCTAGCGGTCGACTAATTGCTCTCTCCCAAGGCCAAGCGCATCATCATGCATGGGTGTAGTCTACACCGACCGCCAATTTCAAGAAACTCGAAAATTATTTTTAAACTCGTCTGACGCCAGTTTATGTAAATGCAGCATGAATGTTATTTGTTGGGTGATTTATTTACATGTACTGATATTCTTGCAAAACGTAAAGTAATGTTTGACGAATAATGTCTTCAGTCAATTCAATCAAACGTGTTTTGTGCGAACACACATAATCAACTAAACCATCAGTGCCAGTGGGTCTCTATTCCATCTGAAATGCATAGCAAGCACCCTGATTACCGGAATTCAAGGTCGTCTTCGACAGAAAATTAAAAGTGAAAACAGAAAAGCTCCGCCTAAAAAAACCCAATGCCACCATAAGCTTCATTGACCATTCCAGTTTACATGTAACTCATGTGATGATAACATTTTGCAACCAACTCAATATCCCATATCGGTGCGTTGTTTTAACAAAATGCAAATCAATTGCGCAATGAATCATGATGTTTGGGATAATTTAAATTTCATTATAAAACATCAAGAACAAGAATATTATTGAAAAAAATACAGGCGCATTTGAAGTTATATGTTCATCTGTAGTGTGACATCTTTGATATTCACCCTTTCTACTGCCAAATATAAAACCGGGGGTGTATCCTACCGGCAGATTACTCTGGATCAGAATGATCATCTTCACCTTTCATTCTTTCAAAATTCTGGGCTGAATGTCACAAACATTTAACTAGTCACTGAATTATTGTATTCAGAGTACCTCGTCAACTCTATATGCAAGCTAATGCTTACATCCGGGATGTTACATATAATTTTAGCATTCAGGGTAAATCTCGTAATTTTTGTCTAGTTTATTGTGTACACCCTCATATATACGATATTCTAAAGATGGTAGAAATACTGATTGACATAGCATTGATTTTCTGGTCGTTTTCTCAAAAGCATTCAGTTTTGGTTTTTCCCCTTCTTCTTAGTTATGTATTAAACGTTCCCATAGCCGCTGCCCTTGGGTCCCTGGTCATGTAACGCTACATCTATGACCAATTAGATTTCATAGTCTGGGGGGTTTTCTTTAAATCCAGATATATCTGAGTGTATTTTTAACGTTCGCATTTTTAACGTGTGTGGGAAACTCACCAGAATCTTGGTAAAAGTATTAATATTTGCTAAGATAAACTGGTTTTTTGCTTGTATACTAGTATGTGGACGACAAGGATCCGTACACGAGCCAGCAGACATGATGTGAATCACCAGACAATCATGGAGTGACACAGAGGTTGACCTCCTGATCTGACTAGTATGACTTCTCCCAGAGAAGCCGTCTCCTGGAGTTCTCTCAGTGACATCCACCTGTGCCACAGCCTGCGACCACAGCCGGCGACCACAGCCTGCGACCACAGCCGGCGGCGACCACAGCCTGCGACCACAGCCTGCGACCACAGCCGGCGACCACAGCCTGCGACCACAGCCGGCGACCACAGACTCAGTACTGAGACCTGGCTCGATGACACCATCCTGGACATTGCGATATCTATGTACACCTACACCACCCGAAACAGACAACGTGGCAGGCTGGGTTTCTACATCCGAAAACTCAACACTTTCAATTTACGCGATGAATTGGCTTCCATTGACCTGGTGTTCCTAGCGGTCGACTAATTGCTCTCTCCCAAGGCCAAGCGCATCATCAAGCATGGGTGTAGTCTACACCGACCGCCAATTTCAAGAAACTCGAAAATTATTTTTAAACTCGTCTGACGCCAGTTTATGTAAATGCAGCATGAATGTTATTTGTTGGGTGATTTATTTACATGTACTGATATTCTTGCAAAACGTAAAGTAATGTTTGACGAATAATGTCTTCAGTCAATTCAATCAAACGTGTTTTGTGCGAACACACATAATCAACTAAACCATCAGTGCCAGTGGGTCTCTATTCCATCTGAAATGCATAGCAAGCACCCTGATTACCGGAATTCAAGGTCGTCTTCGACAGAAAATTAAAAGTGAAAACAGAAAAGCTCCGCCTAAAAAAACCCAATGCCACCATAAGCTTCATTGACCATTCCAGTTTACATGTAACTCATTCGAAAGCTGTGGACGTATAACCATTCGTGTTCACGACATCACTGTCAACCATGTATGAGGCACATAAGTTAATCAAGTACATTTCTGTAGGAGTGAGTTTTGGTCTGGCACTGACCCTGTTGTTCTTGAACTGTGATACAATAAATGTTCGGCGTGCGGCCAGTGGTTCAGTGACACAGGAGTCGGGAGAACACACACGTGCCTGGTCGTGGACCGAGGTGTTCTCCTTTGTACCTAACGCCGTGGAGGAGTGTCTCGACCTGTTCCCGGGGGACAAGAATCTCCCCGCCGACATCAGCAGCCAGTTTGACGAGTACTTCCACAAGGTACGAGCCGTAGCGGGGTCCGAGGTTGTCGAGGGCTTCAGTGCACAGTTTCTGGAAGAGTCTATGGTCTATGTAAAGTCGGTTCAGGCGCCGTTTGTCGAGACAGTCTGCGAGACGGGCTTCAACGCTGGTCACAGCACGTTTCTCTGGCTGGCAGCCAATCCCAGGACCCGGGTGCACAGTTTTGACATCGGTCGCCACAATTACTCACGGCCAATGATGCAGCACCTGCAGCAGCGCTTCCCCGGCAGACTGACGGTGACGTGGGGAGATTCGACGCGTACCCTGCCTCACTACCAGCGACAGAACCCCGCCCTCCGCTGTGACCTGATGGTCATTGATGGTGGACACACGTACGACATCTGCAAATCGGACTTCGATGTCTTCAAGTCAATGGCCAGTCGTGATAACATCCTGATCCTGGACAACTACCCGGACAGCCGCGGAGGTTTCATCCATTCTCTGGGGCGGGTGTGGGAAGAAGGGAAAAAGATAGGAGAAATTCTGGAGATATTTAAGTGCCGCTACCACGACCGTGGCCAGGGATTCTCTGTCGGTCGTATACTGGTGAAGTGATGTTCACAGACAAACATGACTTCTGATTGTATCACCTGAACCAACATCAACGGATAATAAAGATTTGCCGGGACCATAAGCATTCTTGTGAGCCTTCTATATGGGTCACATTTCTCCAATACGCTTCACGTTGCAGAAATCACCTACATAAGAATTCTAGTTCTACTTTTGAGGCTACAATCAGGCTACATAGAAATTCTAGTTCTACTTTTGAGGCAAGATTTCGAAAAAAAAAGTAACATAATTTTTACTTATGCTATATGTGACTGGTCTTTACACATCCTTTATGTTCCTTTATGTTTTAGTCATCCATGTAAATTTCTCACGATATAGTAACATTGTGGGATACACCCATACGGCCGACTGCGACCGAAAAAATGTCTAGTTTATCATACATGTGCAATCAATATATAATATATTAACAGTAGACAATACAATAAACCTATCGATTTCTCATTCCTCAGTGTTTATATATTGATTTTTTTTCTTGTAAATTTTGTTTTCAGTCATCTGGTCGTTACTTTAGCGTTTACGTGTCAGTCATCCACACATGAGTACATATATCGTGAAAGAACCATGATGATGTACAGGGACGGAATATGATAAAATAATTGTAAACTTTGGCGCCAGCTAGGGCATCGTCGGCGGCTGTGACCCAGGTCTTAGTATGTCGGATGAGGCCCGACTCATACATGGCACGAGTCACTGCCGCATTACCCACAAACTGAGAGCCATGGAGGCGACTCCCAGTACCCGAGCACGTGAGCATGTTGCTGGCCGGACTCGCCGTCAGTCCAACGAAGGACAGAACCCCTACGGACTGCCAGAGCCTGTACGTACCGCATCAAGGCCATCGTCTCAGGTGCGAACACCGAGCACTGACAGCCTCGTTGTTAGGGTTCCCTACGATTGTTTGTCCCCGGGAGCCAAGGCCTATTTATTCTGAACAGAGACGGCAGCAGCGCATCACCGTGCTCACCGTCTTGCTCACCCAGAAACTATAGAAAGACTCCCCAGAATATAAGGCGCTGGCAGTATTTATAGCCTACAGATGTTAGGTGCTTCTGATTCAGGTGTTAGAATCTAGTCCATCGGATGAATTGTTTCAACCCTTTAGGCCTACTCTGAACAGACAGAGCAGCGCATGACCGTGCTTTAATACCGTCGTGCTCACTCAGACACTGTAAGACTCCCCAGAATCTAAGGCGCTGGCAGAATCAGAAGCACCTAACATCTGTAGGCTAAACAAGTGTAACGTTTGACACCCGCTACCTACACCGGGGCGGAGCTTGCCCATGGGTGAGGAGATTTTTACCAGAAATTTCCCTCGATTTTCCCCGGGATGCCCGCGATTCTTTCCGGTGGTACACAGCACGCTGATTTATAGGCATGGTAAATATGTATTTCTCATTCAATATGTCTATTTGATAGATGCATTTAAACAAACATTTACCTGTGAACATTGAAAAATTTATCCTGATGTAGATACACTGATAGATATGTGTATTTGAAGTTCATGAAAAGAATGCAAGATCAATATGTACAAACGTGGTTCAGCAAAGTGTCCGAAAATCCAAAATTACACATTTTGAATATTGTAAAAGATCACTATCAGTTTAGCAATTACCTACATATAATAAAATCGCCCAATATACGGAAGCTGATATCTAGTCTTCGAATGTGTAACAATGTTATAGGTACTAATCGCCATACGCTGTCATCAAGCAATGATCATATTTGTTTGATGTGTGACGATAACGAACCTGAAACGTCCTCCCATATTTTGTTTGAATATGAAAAAATACACAGATATTCACTTCATATTTAATGACAGAATGAAAAGTATTTCCAAAACATACATAGCGTCCTCAATCAACGACAAATTAAGATTAATACTTGATTTTCAGATCGAGTCACACAAGAAGAAAGACCATCCATATATCGTCGACGCCATCGTTTCTCTCATTAAAAATATACACTCTGCCAGAATCCCGTGAGAATGTACAGTGCCGGCATGTATATAACAAATATAAATGATCCGTATTACTCGACTCGTACAAACAAGACTGTAGTATCATTATTATTTCATCGATATTACTCATTTTATTGTATGGTATGTTTGTACCCTGTACAAATGAGCCAATAAAATTGATTGATTGATTGACTGTGCAGTGCCTGTTTTCCATTTTTATCAAAAGCCCATGATGTTTACCTGGGTGTACAGGATTTTTCCCGGCGTTTTAAACAGGGCCCATGATTCTTTCCGGTAGTCCTATAAAAACACACTGTTGTAACTTCATGAATTAATTATAACTTCATGAATTAATTCACATGTGTGTAATGGAATAATGTTATGTATTTTTTACATGGCGTTCATTATCGCTGTTACCACTGCAAAGCCAAATATATATAGATGCCGAGAAGACAATTCAACACTGTATCAAAAGGCACAAGGATGAATGGGTTTACCAAGTACAGGTCTTTACATTTTGACTTTGACGGTGATGATGTGAAGTGCACTCCTTCCAAAGTGACATATAATGTTGGATCTGGTGCGGTTACTGTGCCCAGCCATATGCTCCCTCACAGCCCTGCAAAGAAGACAATGAAAGTTGAAGGAGCTGACAAAAGTCTCTTCAAAAGATTCGCAGTGAGATTCATTGAGTCTATAAAACACAATTGATCGTCAGTGGGACATTTCGAACCGAGATAAATTATGGTTTTGCCTGTGGTCCTATTTTCCTCCTGTGTTCGTCTGTGTTACATTTTTAGGTTACCGAACCTCTGGTCCGACAACCTTTTGCCTTGGTGTTGCGTCCGGCGTTCGTCGTCCGTCGTCGTCGTCGTCCGTCGTCGTCGTCCACACTTTTATATTTTTTGTTTACGGGCGAATTTTTCTGAAATTTTGCACAAAAGTGTATAGAAAAATTTAAAGAAGGAAGTATTTCTTAGTTTTTTTTATTTTCGCTATTATTTCAAAATGGCGGCCATTTATGACGAAAATTGGCCAATTTTGGACTTTATGGCCGATTTCTCAAAATCTGTTCAGGAACTTTTTTCTTATTGATGCATAACACTCCTCATATATACCTCATGTGATTTGTATAAGTTTTGTTGCCCTTGAATCGCTCGAAGTGGGCCATTTTGGCCAAAATGGGACTTTCCCATGTTAAATTTTCCTATGCTTTATAAAGGGACACATTAATATTGAGATTGGAGACTAGGAATCAATTGTGGACATATATGAAATGATATACCAGTATGCTGAATATTCTCGTGACCTTGAATTTGACCTTTGACCTGATTTCCTAGGTCAGAGAACAAAATGGGTAAAATCTCGCTTATTATCCTCTTGACTGCTTAGGAATCAATTGTGGACATATAGGAAATGTTATATACTGGATATTTTCATGACCTTGAACTTGACCTTCGACCTCATTTTCAAGATCAAAGCACAAAATGGCTAATATCTCACTTACTATCGACTTTACAGCTTGGGAATAAATTGTGGACATATAGGAAATGATGTATTCCGAATATTTTGATGACCTCGAATTTGACATTTGAACTCATTTTCAAGATCAGAGCACAAAATGGCTGATATGTCATTAAATATCGACTTTACAGCTTAAGAATCAATTGTGTCTATTTAGGGAATGATATATGCTGAATATTCTCATGACCAGGGTTTAACCTTTGACCTCATTTTCAAGGTCAAAGCACAAAACGGCTAATATTTCGCTTATTATCGACTCTACAGCTTAGGAATCAATTGTGCACATATAGGAAATGATACATGCCGAATATTCTGATGACCTTGAATGTGACCTTTGACCTCATTTTCAAGGTCAGTGCACAAAATCGCTAATATCTCGCTTATTATTCACTTTACAGCTTGGGAATCAATTGTGGACATATAGGAAATGATGTATGCCAAATATTTTGATGACCTTGAATTTGACCTTGGATTTAATTTTCAAGGTCAGATCACAAAATGGCTGATATCTCACTTATTATCAACTTCACAGCTTAGGAATTAATTGTGCACATATAGGAAATGATGCATGCTAAATATTGTCATGACCTTTAATTTGATATGTGACCTGATTTTCAAGGTCAGAGCACAAAATTGCTAATTACAGCTGAGCAATCAATTGTGGATTTATAGGAATTGATTTATGCTGGTCATCCTTGTCACCTTGAGTTCGACCAGTGACCTTTTCAAGGTCACGGGACAAAACAGCTAATATGTAAAGAATTAAACATAAATTGTCCGGTAACTTTTCTTAGCCTTTGGGCTAATTTAATTTTTTTTTTCTTGCATTTGTTTCTTCATCGTCCGTCGTCATCCGTCGTCGTCGTCATTGACCATGTCCACCTCGTTAACTATTCGATTGTACCAGATCTAGTGTACTTGGTGTTTGGTGCTGTCGATATTTGGTCGGGGTTATAACGGGTTGCATGGGAAATGCATCATTCACACCAACCAGGAATATTGTTCCTACTTTGAAGGGTCTTGTGAGCATCTGTCCAGTTTATTCCTTGTTACTTGAAGTCCCCCGGGATCAGCAGATGGGAGTGTTTCTGTGTTCACAACTTCACAGTATCTGTAGCAGGTCGTTTATTTTCCGAGACATTTCGCCAGTGTTATTGGGGCTCTTGTAGATACGAGCGATCAATAATCGGTCTGTACCCTTGAGTTTGACCTCAGCAAGAACCACTTATTCCGGCATATTGCTTTCATCAAACCAATGCCGACACTTGATTCGATCGAGTTCGGGAATGATACTAGGATCAAGCTTATATTCCTCACCTCTGACAGCCAGTTATTTGATTTTGTTCATAAAATGGTTTATATTTGTGTAGAATGCAGTGAGCTTCTTGATACCTTCATTCTGCAATGTCCTACTCGACAAACTCTGTTAGTGGGTGTTGTGTGATAACCGTTAATACCTGTAGTGCTGCGGCTGATTTTGCCAATGAACATTTGTAACTCGAGAACATATTTACATGAGAATTGCGGTGGCGAAAATTGAATCCATCCCGAGTGAATCCATGCATTCTTGAATCAACGGCAGCGAATCATGTTACATCCATAGCATAGACGTGGAATCAATACCCAGTATCAAGTATTCCGAGCAAACAAAACAGGGTCCGTTATCCAATCTCATAGTCCGGGGACAGAAAGTCATATCAGGCATACAAAGTGAGAGAAAACAAAAATGACAGGGAAACTCATGAACCCCCGTAAATGGATCAGGAGGTGAAATCAGGTGTTCCGGAAAGAGTGAGCATTTCCTGCCCCACTAGTGGCACCCGTCATGAATTCCCCAAAATTAACATGAAAACAGATCTAGTTGCATGGCAGACATGGATTTGCTGTATTTATCAACCAGATCATGATGACGTCCATAGAATTTCTTAAACGCAGCTATAAGTCTTGGTAAAACATATCCTTGTCGTAGCAGTTTAGAGACTAGCTGGGCACTTCGATAGACAAAGTCCTCATATTTGCAACTAGCTCTGGAATAGCGTATAAGTTGAAAAACAAACACACCATATGCCGGTGACATAGGAATGTTGCTGCTTAGAAAAGGGAAATTGACTATGGAAAAATTGAAATCATCACGTTTGTCATATAATCTAGTTGACAGGTTAGAATCATTATCAATCTCCAACCTCAGGTCTAGATAGTTGGAAAAATTAGCGGATTCTGTAGTATCCTTAATTTCAAGTTCCTTAGGATATATGACATCCAAATAATCACCAAACTTGGGATTATTTAGCGACAATACATCATCTATGTATCGGAAAGTGAAATTAAAATTACATGTTAGTTTCTTAGAACCTCCTCTTTGTAAATGTTGGATAAACTCTGAATTCATATGAGTATAAAAACAGGTCTGCCAATAATGGTGCACAGTTTGTACCCATGGGAATACCAATAGTTTGCATGTCTCCTTTGTGGCTTTAGGGATGGGGTCATCAGACATCGTGAGTGGTGATATTTTTACCCACGATAATACAGACATACAGGCTCAGCCAGTATTATGTGGAGAATTTGCAAACACTACCTCATACTTTGGCTGCTTCAATTTAGAAGTACACGTTACCACATTAACATCTGTCTTTTATTGATTGTTTTTACTGTGTCATGTCTGTGACGTTTCACACTTATGCTCGTGTGCTGGCGCTATAAATACTGCCAGCGCCTTAGATTCTAGAGAGTCTTACAGTTTCTGAGTGAGCACGACGGTAAGCACGGTCATGCGCTGCTGCTGTCTGGTCAGAGTAAAGGGTTGAAACAATTCATCCGATGAACTAGATTATACATATCAGGGAAAAAAGAAAATGCATGTGGAAACTGTTATCAAGTGTATACGTGTGTAACGATTGTACGTGCAAATAGGTATAAGTACGAGTTAAGGTACAAATGAGTGGATGCGGAAA
Source organism: Terebella lapidaria (assembly GCA_949152475.1). Taxonomy (NCBI): domain Eukaryota; kingdom Metazoa; phylum Annelida; class Polychaeta; order Terebellida; family Terebellidae; genus Terebella; species Terebella lapidaria. The sequence continues at coordinate 4,906,900 of OX424557.1, forward strand.
CTCTCTAATGTAGCCTGTTGTGGCAAGCCTGGAACGCCATGGGCGTGGCGCCCGGAACCCACACACGTGGGCGTGTTGCTGGCCAGCCTCGCCGACGGCACTGCCGTGGGGATAGAACCCCGGACAGCCCAACGGTCTGTCAGAGCCTGTGTCGCACCATCCCAGGGCGAGAGACCACCAATCCATGGGGGCGTGCGCCCCTGGATCAAAATGGCCTCCCTTCGGGGCCCCCAATTGGAAATTGCCCCCGGGGCCCTCGCGAGCCCACTTTGGCAGGTAAAAGGGGACGTAGAGCTCATGGCCGAGCCCTCCGTCGTCCTCTCGCCTTGCTAGCACTGAGACAATTCCGAACAAGCAATTTATTCTGCCAGCGCACGAGGGCAAGGGATGACATAAGACCATTGTTTCAATATAGTAGAGCGAGAGAAGGACGGTGCGTTGCCGTGGCAACACATGAGCTTCGAACAGAAGCGGCCAAAACAAGAATAGTGTTAACAACCAAACTCCTAGGTGAAATCGCCACATTACCCCCTTCTTACAGTGTTGGTCCCAAACATGCTCCGCCCACGCCCAAAACTTTCTGAAACACAACGGGAGCATTGCATGGCGGAACCATGTGAGCGGCACCCGAAAGTTGCGATGCAAAAGACTCAGACCTTTAGGGTCCGTTTTGAAAGAATGTGGAACAACCCCCGGACTTACGGAATATACTGAAATGCTTCACAATTTGGAATAAACCCTAATAAGCAAGCTAAAATTTTGAACGACGTCTTCCGGAACAGGGTGTTTACCCAGGAAGGTCATTCGTCAAGTCTTTGGAATACAGTTACGATTAAACTTTGAATTCAGAGAATTTTGTAGAACGATACACCGAGTGATCGAAAATGCTAGTATGTCTGAAAAGGGTTTACGTCTGAAAAGGGTTGCCCTCGCCAGCCGGCGCATCAAGCTCGCGAGGGCTCGAGGCAGGGCAGAGCCGCAAGAAGCCACTGTGGCACGCCACTGCGTCACCACAGTGACGAGGCTACACTAGCCTTGGTCCATCTCGGACTCGTCCCCACCGTCCTTTTCGTTTTTGGACGATGACTGCCCTCTCTCTTGAACTGGGGTGGGGAGTATGTACTCGACCCGCCCAGAGGGTGGATAAGGCATCCCGGGAGGTGGCTGCAGGGGCTTGGGAGGTGAACCCTGCGTGCCAGGTTCCGGCGGGGCAACGAATATGGACTCGGGTAGACCTGCTGTGCCTAGCAGAGCTACCGCAGCGAACATCTCAACCTGATCAAGGACGCGCTGATGACCAGACGTGCGCTCCCCCCATTTCCTAACTAGAAAGGGGAAGATCGCCTGCTCCAAAGCGGCGTCCGACCGCCGTGCCTCGAACTGCGTGAGGGCGGATGACTTTGGGTCATCGACGCCCTGCTGCATGCCAGTTTGAGCAGCCCCGGCATCGCGTAAGTGATGCTTCAGCTCCTCGTTCTCAGCACAAAGTCGCTGCATCTCGGCGGTCGTGTCGTCGGAGGCGGAACTCTTCTTGGACCTCGGCGGTTCGAGCAGCTCTCAAGGCTTCACCGGGTACCTTCCATGAGGCCCGGGCAGTCTCGGAACCATGCTATTGGAGTATTTCCTCCATGAGGTCGACAGGGTCTAGACCCAGGGCGGCTGTGCTCTGCCAGTCCACAGGCGCTCCGTTAACTGCCAAGGAGAAATTGAACGCCCACCTCCACCTGTTTGGCTTTGCCAGAAGGCTGCCCGGAGATGGTGCCCTTTTGGTGCCCTACTGTAGGGACCTCTCGATTCCTGGCCGGATCTTGCGGAGGTACCGTCCATACCACTTCCCGAAGGATTTGGCACGTTAGCACCCCACGACTTGGCAGAATGCCACCAGCGCCGCCCTGCGAAGAGCCAGGTGCATTAGCACTTCGGGACTTAGGCCCAGAGCCAGGGGACGGAGCTCTACAACGCGAGACCGAGGCCTTCTTTTTAGTGGCAGAACTGTCCGGATCAGAGCCGGATATGGACTCCGGTAGCCCGCGGTTGGTGGCCTCCAACTGTGCGTCGGCCTCCAGCTGCTTCTTGGCAACCATCTTCGCACGTTGATGCGTGCGCTTAGAAATGGGCAATGTAAACCTGGAATCCAAGTCGCCTTGCATCTCGGTGCCGACCTCCTGCATGTCTGGGGCGGGAAGCAGATTGCTCTACCTCAACTTATTCGACCCAACTCTCATAAATCATAGTCGTGGGCGGATCCGATCCCGCCGCTTCAGCGCCCACCAGACTCTCGTCGGGACGACTGCGGTCATCTAGACGTCTGTCCGGATGAAAGCCCTCCTCCAGAGGAAAAGATGGGGGCATCTTCTGACTCGGATGAAGCTCGAGCTCTAAAGCAATGGGATCCCCCTCGCGGACATCCATCAACTCTTTCGTGCATGGAAGAGGGTCTGAACACTCCCCATGACAAAAGTTTTGCTTACAGGGCGAACGTGTATGCCCATAGTAGCCCTACAGACAATTGAGCGCCCTGTGGGTCTTCATGACACACACACTAGCAACCCCAACGTAAAATAAGGCCACGTAGCAATGCACCGTTCACACCCGGAGCCATAAATTGACCACCGGAGCGCGGATCCAATCGATTTAGACAAGATGCCAACAAGTCCATAACTTCAATGTTTAGGGGGGCGAATCCGTCATGCTGGCGCCCAATCTAGAGAATCCCAAAGATGATGAAATCAATAGCCAGCGGTCATCTGAAATTGCCTGCGGACGGAGTCCAGAATCAGACAATCACCATAGCATTGCATATTGCCCTTTTCCGATGGTATGATAGGGATTAAAAACCTATCTTTACAAGTATGCTATACAAGTAGAATACAACCCCCTTCTAAGAAGAAGGGCCGTGGTTCCGGTCATTCCTGCCGTACGGATGGCAACACATCGAGGGTGTGTCACCTAAAAGCGTCCAGAGCTTTCCCCGCATCCATAGTCAGTTCCCCATTATCGCGGGAAGGGCCCATCCCCCGTACAGAGGAAATCCCAGCCTCAGTCTAGCCATATCAGAGGCAGTCTAGCCATATGGAGCTGAGCCGCACCTCTGGTTCGAACGCAGAACGCCAACACCGGTAGCGGTGCGTCCGCGTTTGGGTGTGGACTCCTGTGGCTCAGGTCGCCGTAGTACTGAAGGGTGCGGCAGCCTGCGGCCTCCCCGGTAGGTCCAGGTCCGAGTCTGAGGAAGAATCCTCACTGCGCTGGAACGGTGTCATTCCTGCACAGTCCGGATTCTTGCACTTATGACAACGCAACAGATCGTCGGCGTTGCCGTTCAGCTTTCAGGTGCAGGGCTCAATTTTCATGTCACACTCCTGGAGTTTGACGAGCCACCAAGCCGTCGGCCTCACTGTAGTTGAGCCATCGGAGCGAACTGTGATCAGGCGGCAGCCAGAAATACCACCCCAACAAGTAATGATGGAAGCGCTTGGTTATGGTTACAACCTTGAGGAGATCGCGGTGAGTCGTGCAATTGTTGATTTGAGAGCGGCTGAGAGCCACACTCGCATAGGCCACCCCACTGTCCTGTCCGTCCACGATCTGTGAGAGGACACCGCCGAGCGCAAAGTTGCTCGCGTCCGTTGGGTAACCCAACGAGAGTTACCCGGCTCACTGGGTGGCGGAGGAACTAGAGGGATCCTCAAGGACCACTCCCGGAGGAGTTATGTTTACTTGAGAAAACACTTGCCCATACAGGTTAGAATTTTGTATAAGCTTACAAGAATTCATGTATATATGGCTCATGTTTTGGTGACCTTGAATTTGACCTTAAATGACCTTGAATGCCAAATTTTTAAATCTTGCCTGATCTGACATGTGTAAATTGGCCTCTACAGACAAATTACTTGTTGATAGAGGTTACACTAGTATGTTTGTATTATAAACATATATAAAATCATATGCAGCATACCTAATTGTGACATTGTAGTTCACAAAGATGACCTTGATTGGTAAATCTCAAGGTAAAATGTCACCTGCCATACTTGAAACCAAAATTGTCCGGTAACCTATCTTAGCCCTTGGGCTAATTAATGATTATTTCTACCGTGAATTTTTTTTCTGTGGCCAATTCCCCACCGTTTGATGTATAATAAATGGTCGTATCACCAAAATACCCGATTATTGCCCGGATTGAAAATATCATCAGCTTCAATTTTAGTAACTATACCCGGTAAATCTGAAGAGGTGAGGATTTGTGATTTGTGAATGTCTCGTTATTATTATAACCGACCCCGATTGGGGCGAGGGTATTGCATTTGGGTCTGTATGTATGTATGTTTGTCTGTCCGGGCATGTAACTCGAAGAGGGATAGTATGCTCGGCCTAAAAATAGGATGGATGAAATGGCATTCCCGTGCCTCGGTCCTGCTCGATTTCAGAGGAAATTGGGTGAAAATGGTTGCCATGGCAACGGAAAACATTTTTGGCATAACTTGTGAACAAATCATGTTAGAGACTTCAAACTTGGTTCATATTGTAGGGCAATGGCAAGCGCATACGATATGACCTTTACATTAGACCTTAACCTTCAAGCATTCACCAGGGGTCAAGGTCGAAGTCATTTACAAACCTTTGCTGAGCCCACTCATCCAGATATGCTGCGACGTATAATGATGTCACAATGACGTCATAAACATCCCCCAGAAAAACATGTCTTAACCGGGTATCAGAGATGAATTTCACCTTGACCTCAGTTTTTTGCAGTCAACATTCTGCATTTGGCTATATTCTGGATTATCAACAAAAAGTGTCAGTTGTAAAAGGGTAACTCATAATTATTCATTCAATCTTTCCGGGAAATAACAGGTTTAGTTTAGTGTGTTGGCCGTGCACAATATGCCTGTGCAATATTGGAATCAAAAATGTCCGAAAGCTCAGAGAGAACTGTGATATGGGACTTGATTTTATCGCAAAATCTATTGGTGTCGTCCTATATACGCACATGCAAAAACGTATCAAAATCGATTCGAAAATGTCATCATAGTGTTGTTCAATGATGTATCTTACAGGCGCAAACCCATAGAATGGCATCCTTGACCTTCGTTCAGCAAATTCAAGTATTGGAAGCCATAGTTTATTGGGGTGAAAATCCTTTAATTTCCAACGTTAACATCACATTTTGCAGTTGCTAGACATATTTTGATTTTTTTTTAATGTGTTCAGAAAACATCATATTCAAAGAATCACGTCTTCATTCATGTAAATTGATGTAATAAATAAATTACCATATTGGTGCTAATAGAAGAGCGCCCCACTGTTTGGCAGAAAACCTGCTGTAGGCCTATTCTTCAATTTATAACTGTTTTTGTTCTCTCATAGCAAGGTTTAATATTGTTTGAAAATAACTAGACTATAACTTTAATAATTAAGACATTATAAAGGTATTATTTCTCATTTACCTTTTTCTTACATGCGCTATTAAATGTTGAAAGTCTTGCATTTGAGTGCCACTCTTCTATTAGGTCCAATACAGTACTCAATAAATATTACATGTGGAATGGACAACACTATAAATATACATCTTATATTGTGTGAATGCACTTACATAATTGTTGATACAGGAATCTCAATGCGGCATTCATTAATTTACAATACTGGTCCATAATTACCTACCACCATCCGTACAAAGTTTACAACAAAGACGTTACACAACATGCACTGTTAATGAATTAATGACCTGATGACAGTTTATTGATCACACATAATTTGTAACATCACAAAACACACTTACATCACAGGCATAGAAAAGATACATGTCTATGCTTACATGTACAGTTCTACACGTACCGGTATACACTATACAGTCCAATTATCGCTGTATTAATCACTGTCCTGAATGTTTTTGATTTTGAACTTGATTTTGAACTTCTTTATTACATGTAATGTATGATACTTGTTTGATACTTGTACAATACACAATGTTGAACTGAACGGAAGGCATGGACACATATAGGTGATGTGGAGGTGAGGAGCAGACTTGTGGCGACAGGCTGAGTGGACCTGATCACAGCTCCCCGCCGTCTCTCACCTCCTGTCCGGCTGTGATATCCCTCAGAGCTCTCTCCATTCCTTGTATCACTGAATGTGGCACAGGTCAGGATTACATGGCTTCATGTTATAACTTTACACATACACAACACTGTACAATCACATGTAACTAGACGTTTTCCGGTCACTGCCGACCGTGTGGGTGTATCCCCCTGATGCCCTAACATCCCTTTGGCCCAAAATATCTTACTGCCAGACCAGTTTCATTCATCAAAGTTAGTAATGAAATTTAGGGCCTTAACTATTTTGATAACATGCATTAATACTTTTAACGACCAAAATATTCATTAAAATATTCATTACCTTGTAAATCTGAACCGATTTTGATAATATTTTACATGGACATGTCGTATGGTAAGATCACGAAACCTATCGATTTTGGTTGCCATTGCAACCAAAATGGCTGATTGGCGACACATTTTGTAACAAAATCAGCAATTTCAACACCCATGGCTTGTGAACGCTCTAGGAGTTGTAATTTTACAGGAATCACTAAAATATTGAACAGGCATGTTGAGCACTGCTCAGGCATGAAACCTATTGTTTTTCGGGAAGATTGAATAAATATAAGTTTAGGAGATTATTACAACAATGTGAAATATCCAGTTTGAGATCTATGATCATTCCCTTTGGTTGATATCTGCAAACAAATCACACTGAACATGTCTACAAATTTACAGTTGATGGTTTTGTGTGAAGATATTACTTCTACTGAATAAGTTAACATAAATTTGACTAGTTTAACATTAGTTTTACTGGTCGAGTTTGTTACTGGCCAAATTAAAAATAGTTAGGCAAAGAAACATAATTTTATTATTGGGCTCATTGAGGTAAAGTTTGTGTCCAGTACTGACTTTATGGCTGCAGTACCGTTGATATTCGTGAATAAGTTAACATTATTATTGCTAGTTAAGTCTATTATTGAGCACAATAAAAATAGTTAAGGTAAGGGACATTTATTATTGGGATCAATGAGGAAAAGGTTGTGTCCAGTAGTGATTTTATGGTGTAGTATCATGGATATTACTGAATAATTTAACATTAATTTGGCTAGTTAAGTCTATTATTGAGCACAATAAAAATAGTTACAGTGAGGAACATTTATTACTGGGCACATAATATGAGTTGAATTATAACTTGTGGTGAAAATTCCATCTGGCTCCAATATCGTCATCTTAAAATACAGTTTTGGTCAAATTTTACTTTGAATTTCAACTTGAAACCAAGTTTAGCACAAATTATGAGTTAAAATATAACTTATGGTGAAAAGTTCGATCTGGCATCAATTTCGTCATCTTGAAATTCAGTTTTGGACAACTTTTAATTTGCATTTCAACTTTGCAAGATGAAAAGTTTGATCTGGCTCCAATTTTGTCATTTTGAAATGCAGTTTTGGTCAACTTGTACTTTGAATTTCAACTCGAAACCAAGCTTGGCACATATCGTGAAGTAAAATATAACTTATGGTGAAAAGTTCGATCTGGCTCCAATTTTGCCATCTTGAAATGCAGTTTTGGTCAATTTTTAATTTGCATTTCAACTTGAAACCAAGTTTGGCATATATTATGAGGTAGATACAACTCATGGTGAAAAGTTCGATATGGCTCCAATTTCATCATCTTGAAATGCAGTTTTGGTCAATTTTTAATTTGCATTTCAACTTGAAACCATGTTTGGCACATATTATGAGGTAAAATACAACTCATGGTGAAAAGTTCGATATGGCTCCAATTTCATCATCTTGAAATGCAGTTTTGGTCAACTTGTACTTTGAATTTCAACTTGAAACCAAGTTTGGCACATATTATGAGTTAAAGTATAACTTATGGTGAAAAGTTTGATCTGGCTCCAATTTCTTCATCTTGAAATGCAGTTTTGGTCAACTTTTGCTTTGAATTTCAACTTGAAACCAAGTTTGTCAAATATTCTGAGTTGAAATATAACTTTTGATGAGAAGTTGATCTGGCTGTAATTGCGTTATCTTATCGAACATGTTGAAATGGAAATTCATATGCACTGATTTCAGTGGTGAACTTGAATTTGACCTTCAATGACCTTGCTATGGTGAACTGGGTGACTAACCGTACCCAGTTCTGGAACCTCCCTAATCAAGCGCTAATTGACGGACAAACTTGTTCGCCTGACACACTTGCGGCAATCGAACACCTACTAGAAAGGTCTTCAATGTGTTCAGTTCGCGTGCATGCAGTACATGCAATACTGTTTAGTGGGCTTGCATGGTTATTTGTACTAAATATCACCCCATAAAAATTCGAATGCACTGGCAACAACACTTCATTGCTTGTCTGGCCATTTTTGTTTATGAGAGTAACGCGCCCCCAAGCGAGTCTGGGAACGATCACAGATTTCCAGTAATATTTGGGGCGACAGGGATGATGGGGCTACAAGGGATACACCCAAGCGGTCGTAGGCGACCGGAAGCGTCTAGTTATTCCTTATCAATACCTTCCAGAAAAGCTTGTCACAAGGTTGGAGTATGATTGCTTGCTCAATCATTATTCAACAATTGCTAATAATGAGTACGAGGGCTGTTCAAAAAGTTTTGAGAACTTGGTCATGAAATTGTCAATGATGTAGGTACATCTATGAATTTTTCAATATTTTATCACTAGACAGTTTTGAGTTTGTGCGCAAATTATTGGAAGTTTGCGCGCATTATTGTGCATATGGCTGTAACCATGGCAATGTGTGCATGTGTAGAGCGGATCATTTGTAATATTGCTCGATATGACAAATTATTGTCTCCAATAAATATACATTTATTGTTGTATGATACATAATTAGCGGAGTTAGCAATATCAACTAATTAATATCATCATTACAGGTATAAAATATCTACCAGACAAAAGCTCAAAATTCATGTTAACTTATTCAGTAATAGTAATCTGTTTTGCACAATACCCTCAGCATGATCAGCTGTATACTTGTACACACACTCAGTGTGATTTGTTTTTGAATTAAAACCAAATGGAATGATCACAGACTTCAAACTGGACATTTTATATACAAATGTAGTTTTAATGAGTTAACTCGTTAACTTAACAATAAAATTTATTAAATCTTTCCAAAAAATAATATGTTTCGTGCCTGAGCATTGCTCAACATGACTGTCCAATATTGCATTGAATCCTGTAAAATTTCCACCCCTGAATCCGCAGCGTTCACAAGCCATGTGTGTCGAAACGGCTGATTTTGGGACGTAACAGATCAAAATCATATTGGCCAATTTTTTGGTTGTTATGGCAACCAAAATCGATAGGTGTCGTATTATTCCCATAAAACGTATCCATGTAAAACATTATCAGAATCGGGTCAGATTTGCAACCTGTGGATTGTTTGTGGCAGATGCAGCACGACGGACACAAATCCATAGCTTCAAACCGTTAAACTATTAGCACATGAACATAATCAACTGATAATAAATATTGTTCAGCACTCATCAGCCTCTGTACATGTTTACAGGTAGAATACATCACACAGTTACCTTGTGTTGGGTCTGAGTAAAAATATGGATATTGCGAGTTGCCGGCCTCATTCTTCAGATCACTGCGAATTGTGCCATCGGGAGCTGAAAGATTAACAAAAAATCTTAAATCCTCAAACACAAGAGACAGGCACTGTTTTACACGGTCACAAATACCGGCTAAAACTAGACGCTTCCGGTGGCCTACGACCGCTTGGGTGTATCCCCCATAGCCCTATCATCTCTGTTGCCCCAAATATATCACTGTCAAGTGTGAAAAACTAGAGCAAGGGCTAAAAAAGATTACCAGAGAAATGCTAAATCCCAAGTCACAACTGTTTTCTTTTCCCCACCAAAACTGCTGCACTGATTTTCTGAGGTTATTGAAGGTCGAATTCAAAATCACCACTGAAATCTCTTTATATGAATTTCCATTCGACATGTTTGATAAAATAACGAAAATACAGATAGATCAATCTTTTCACCTATTTATATTTCAACTCAGAATATTTTACAAACTTGGTTCCAAGTTGAAATTCAAAGTAAAATTTGACCAAAAATGCATTTCAAGATGACGAAATTGGAGCTAGATTGAACTTCTCACCATAAGTTATATTTCGATTCATAATACATGTATGTGCTAAACATGGTTTCAAGTTGAAATTCAAAGTAAAAGTTAATCAAAACTGCATTTCAAGATGACAAAATTGGAGCCAGATCAAACTTTTCGTCATAAGTTATATTTTAACTCATAATACCTGCCCAACTTGGTTTCAAATTGAAATTCAAACTAAAAGTTGACCAAAACTGCATTTCAAGATGGCGGAATTGGAGCCAGATTGAACTTTTCACCATAAGTTATATTTCGACTCATAATATGTGCCAGATATGCTTTCAAGTTGAAATTCAAAGTAAAAGTTGACCAAAACTGCATTTCAAGATGACGAAATTGGACCCAGATCAAACTTTTTGCCATGAGTTATATTTCAACTCATAATATGTGCCAAACTTGGTATTAAGTTGAAATTCAATGTAAAAGTTGACCAAAACTGCATTTCAAGATGACGAAATTGAAGCCAGATAGAACTTTTCGTCATAAGTTATATTTCGACTTATAATATGTGCCAAACATGCTTTCAAGTTGAAATTCAAAGTAAAAGTTGACCAAAACTGCATTTCAAGATGACGAAATTGGAGCCAGATCGAATTTTTCACCATAAGTTATATTTGAACTCATAATTTGTGCCAAACATGGTCTCAAGTTGAAATTCAAAGTAAAAGTTGATCAATGTTTTCATAAAAAGCTATTGTGATCAATAATAGACTTAACTAGCAAAAAAATTATGTTAACTTATTTGGTCACAAACATAAAATCTCTACTGGACAAAGCCTTCACCTTGTTGAGCCCAATAATAAATATTTCTTGTCTTAACTATTTTCATTGTGGTCAATAATAGACTTAACATGTAAAAATAATGTTAACTTATTCAGTACACCCATGAAATCTGTACTGGACATACTTTCACCTTGTTGAGCTTAATAATAAATATTTCTCATCTTAACTATTTTTATTGTGGTCAATAATAGACTTAACTATTTTTATTGTGGTCAATAATAGACTTAACTAGTGAAAATAATGTTTACTTATTCGGTTACACCAATGAAATTTGTACTGGACAAATCTTTAACCTTGTTGAGCTCAATAATAATTGTTTCTCATCTTAACTATTTTTATTGAGGTCAATAATAGACTTAACTAGCAAAAAAAATGTTAACTTATTTGGTTACAGACATAAAATGTCTACTGGACAGAATCTTTACCTTGATGAGCCCAATAATAAATATTTCTTGTCTTAACTATTTTTATTGTGGTCAATAATAGACTAAACTAGTAAAAATAATGTTAACTTATTCAGTACACCCATGAAATCTGTACTGGACATATTTTCACCTTGTTGAGCTTAATAATAAATATTTCTCATCTTAACTATTTTTATTGTGGTCAATAATAGACTTAACTAGTGAAAATAATGTTAACTTATTCGGTTACACCAATGAAATTTGTACTGGACAAAACATTTACCTTGTTGAGGTTAATAATAAATATTTCTTGTCTTAACTATTTTTATTGTGGTCAATAATAGACTTAACTATTAAAAATAATGTTAACTTATTCAGTTACACCCATGAAATTTGTACTGGACAAAACCTTTACCTTGTTGAGCTTAATAATAAACGTTTCTCGTCTTAACTATTTTTATTGTGGACAATAATAGACTTAACTAATAAAACTAATGTTAACTTATTCAGTAATATTGTCCTGTTTTCACTGAAAACTTCAGTTCTCCATTTTGAACAAGAAACCAGTGTCATTACCTTCCACTGTACAGGCTATTGGAATGATCGTACATGTCAAAATGGATATTTCAAAATTCTGTAATAAGTTAGGCTGTTAACATATTAATATTTATATGATCATTCTAAAAAACGATTGGTTTCGTGTGACAGCCCTTCCCAACAACACTTCCAAATATTATCGAGATTCGTCAAAAATTGCCATCTGTAGAGCGTTCACAAGCCATGTGTCTCAAACAGGCTGTTTTCAATGCAAAATGTGTCCCCAAACCACCAATTCAGTTGCCACGGCAACCAAAATCGATTGGTGTCGGGATCTTACCATAATATATGTGCCTGCAAAAAATAATGGTGATCGGCTGAGAATTGCGGCCTGTAGCGCGTTCACAAGCCATGTGTCTCAAACAGGCTGTTTTCAATGCAAAATGTGTCCCCAAATGACCAATTCAGTTGCCACGGCAACCAAAATCGATTGGTGTCTGGATCTTACCATTATATATGTGCCTGCAAAAAATAATGGTGATCGGGTGAGAATTGCGGCCTGTAGCGCGTTCACAAGAAAATCTCTGCGGACGCGGACGCGGACACGGACGCGGACGCGGACGCGGGCGCGGACGCGGACGCGGACGCGGACGACGAAGCCAAATCCATAGTATCCGCCGAACTTTGTTCGGGGGATACAATAATGGCTGTTTGATGTGACTCTACCTTGTCCTATATAGTCACCATTGTTACATGACATGTCAATATTGTGTTTTACCGAGAAAGACGATTCGAGGAATGTAAGTTCCCAACTTCGCAAATCCAGGGTCAATTTTCTCTTCTTCTTCATCCTTTGAAAAATGAAATACAGAACAGTGTACCAATACGGTTTACACTACATACTGAAGCACCCACAACAGTTTACCATATGGTGTACACTACATACTGAAGCACCCACAACAGTGTACCATACAGTGTACACTACATACTGAAGCATACACAACAGTGTACCATACGGTGTACACTACATACTGAAGCACACACAACAGTGTACCATACAGTGTACACTACATACTGAAGCACACACAACAGTGTACCATACAGTGTACACTACATACTGAAGCACACACAACAGTGTACCATACAGTGTACACTACATACTGAAGCACACACAACAGTGTACCATACAGTGTACACTACATACTGAAGCACACACAACAGTGTACCATACGGTGTACACTACATACTGAAGCACACACAACAGTGTACCATACAGTGTACACTACATACTGAAGCACACACAACAGTGTACCATACGGTGTACACTACATACTGAAGCACACACAACAGTGTACCATACAGTGTACACTACATACTGAAGCACACACAACAGTGTACCATACGGTGTACACTACATACTGAAGAACACACAACAGTGTACCATACAGTGTACACTACATACTGAAGCACACACAACAGTGTACCATACGGTGTACACTACATACTGAAGAACACACAACAGTGTACCATACAGTGTACACTACATACTGAAGCACACACAACAGTGTACCATACAGTGTACACTACATACTGAAGCACACACAACAGTGTACCATACAGTGTACACTACATACTGAAGCACACACAACAGTGTACCATACGGTGTACACTACATACTGAAGCACACACAACAGTGTACCATACAGTGTACACTACATACTGAAGCACACACAACAGTGTACCATACGGTGTACACTACATACTGAAGCACACACAACAGTGTACCATACAGTGTACACTACATACTGAAGCACACACAACAGTGTACCATACAGTGTACACTACATACTGAAGCACACACAACAGTGTACCATACGGTGTACACTACATACTGAAGCACACACAACAGTGTACCATACGGTGTACACTACATACTGAAGCACATTCAACAGTGTACCATACGGTGTACACTACATACTGAAGCACACACAACAGTGTACCATACAGTGTACACTACATACTGAAGCACACACAACAGTGTACCATACGGTGTACACTACATACTGAAGAACACACAACAGTGTACCATACAGTGTACACTACATACTGAAGCACACACAACAGTGTACCATACGGTGTACACTACATACTGAAGAACACACAACAGTGTACCATACAGTGTACACTACATACTGAAGCACACACAACAGTGTACCATACAGTGTACACTACATACTGAAGCACACACAACAGTGTACCATACAGTGTACACTACATACTGAAGCACACACAACAGTGTACCATATGGTGTACACTACATATTGAAGCACACACAACAGTGTACCATACGGTGTACACTACATACTGAAGCACACACAACAGTGTACCATACAGTGTACACTACATACTGAAGCACACACAACAGTGTACCATACAGTGTACACTACATACTGAAGCACACACAACAGTGTACCATACGGTGTACACTACATACTGAAGCACACACAACAGTGTACCATACAGTGTACACTACATACTGAAGCACACACAACAGTGTACCATACAGTGTACACTACATACTGAAGCACACACAACAGTGTACCATACAGTGTACACTACATACTGAAGCACACACAACAGTGTACCATACGGTGTACACTACATACTGAAGCACACACAACAGTGTACCATACAGTGTACACTACATACTGAAGCACACACAACAGTGTACCATACGGTGTACACTACATACTGAAGCACACACAACAGTGTACCATACAGTGTACACTACATACTGAAGCACACACAACAGTGTACCATACGGTGTACACTACATACTGAAGCACATACAACAGTGTACCATACGGTGTACACTACATACTGAAGCACACACAACAGTGTACCGTACAGTGTACACTACATACTGAAGAACACACAACATTGTACCATACGGTGTACACTACATACTGAAGCACACAAAACAGTGTACCATACAGTGTACAATACATACTGAAGCACACACAACAGTGTACCATACAGTGTACACTACATACTGAAGCACACACAACAGTGTACCATACGGTGTACACTACATACTGAAGCACACACAACAGTGTACCATACAGTGTACACTACATACTGAAGCACACACAACAGTGTACCATACGGTGTACACTACATACTGAAGCACACACAACAGTGTACCATACGGTGTACACTACATACTGAAGCACATTCAACAGTGTACCATACGGTGTACACTACATACTGAAGCACATTCAACAGTGTACCATACAGTGTACACTACATATTGAAGCACACACAACAGTGTACCATACGGTGTACACTACATACTGAAGCACACACAACAGTGTACCATACAGTGTACACTACATACTGAAGCACACACAACAGTGTACCATACGGTGTACACTACATACTGAAGCACACACAACAGTGTACCATACGGTGTACACTACATACTGAAGCACACACAACAGTGTACCATACAGTGTACACTACATACTGAAGCACACACAACAGTGTACCATACGGTGTACACTACATACTGAAGCACACACAACAGTGTACCATACAGTGTACACTACATACTGAAGCACACACAACAGTGTACCATACGGTGTACACTACATACTGAAGCACATACAACAGTGTACCATACGGTGTA
Organism: Terebella lapidaria; assembly: GCA_949152475.1. Taxonomy (NCBI): domain Eukaryota; kingdom Metazoa; phylum Annelida; class Polychaeta; order Terebellida; family Terebellidae; genus Terebella; species Terebella lapidaria. The sequence continues at coordinate 4,922,502 of OX424557.1, forward strand.
CACTACATACTGAAGCACACACAACAGTGTACCGTACAGTGTACACTACATACTGAAGAACACACAACATTGTACCATACGGTGTACACTACATACTGAAGCACACAAAACAGTGTACCATACAGTGTACAATACATACTGAAGCACACACAACAGTGTACCATACAGTGTACACTACATACTGAAGCACACACAACAGTGTACCATACGGTGTACACTACATACTGAAGCACACACAACAGTGTACCATACAGTGTACACTACATACTGAAGCACACACAACAGTGTACCATACGGTGTACACTACATACTGAAGCACACACAACAGTGTACCATACGGTGTACACTACATACTGAAGCACATTCAACAGTGTACCATACGGTGTACACTACATACTGAAGCACATTCAACAGTGTACCATACAGTGTACACTACATATTGAAGCACACACAACAGTGTACCATACGGTGTACACTACATACTGAAGCACATACAACAGTGTACCATACGGTGTACACTACATACTGAAGCACACACAACAGTGTACCGTACAGTGTACACTACATACTGAAGAACACACAACATTGTACCATACGGTGTACACTACATACTGAAGCACACAAAACAGTGTACCATACAGTGTACAATACATACTGAAGCACACACAACAGTGTACCATACAGTGTACACTACATACTGAAGCACACACAACAGTGTACCATACAGTGTACACTACATACTGAAGCACACACAACAGTGTACCATACGGTGTACACTACATACTGAAGCACACACAACAGTGTACCATACGGTGTACACTACATACTGAAGCACATACAACAGTGTACCATACGGTGTACACTACATACTGAAGCACACACAACAGTGTACCGTACAGTGTACACTACATACTGAAGAACACACAACATTGTACCATACGGTGTACACTACATACTGAAGCACACAAAACAGTGTACCATACAGTGTACAATACATACTGAAGCACACACAACAGTGTACCATACAGTGTACACTACATACTGAAGCACACACAACAGTGTACCATACAGTGTACACTACATACTGAAGCACACACAACAGTGTACCATACGGTGTACACTACATACTGAAGCACACACAACAGTGTACCATACGGTGTACACTACATACTGAAGCACATTCAACAGTGTACCATACGGTGTACACTACATACTGAAGCACATTCAACAGTGTACCATACGGTGTACACTACATACTGAAGCACACACAACAGTGTACTGTATGGTGTACACTACATACTGAAGCACATTCAACAGTGTACCATACAGTGTACACTACATACTGAAGCACACACAACAGTGTACCATACGGTGTACACTACATACTGAAGCACACACAACAGTGTACTGTATGGTGTACACTACATACTGAAGCACATTCAACAGTGTACCATATGGTGTACACTACATACTGAAGCACACACAACAGTGTACCATACGGTGTACACTACATACTGAAGCACACACAACAGTGTACCATACGGTGTACACTACATACTGAAGCACACACAACAGTGTACCATACGGTGTACACTACATACTGAAGCACACACAACAGTGTAGCGTACAGTGTACACTACATACTGAAGAACACACAACATTGTACCATACGGTGTACACTACATACTGAAGCACACAAAACAGTGTACCATACAGTGTACAATACATACTGAAGCACACACAACAGTGTACCATACAGTGTACACTACATACTGAAGCACACACAACAGTGTACCATACAGTGTACACTACATACTGAAGCACATTCAACAGTGTACCATACGGTGTACACTACATACTGAAGCACACACAACAGTGTACCATACGGTGTACACTACATACTGAAGCACACACAACAGTGTACCATACAGTGTACACTACATACTGAAGCACACACAACAGTGTACTGTATGGTGTACACTACATACTGAAGCACATTCAACAGTGTACCATACGGTGTACACTACATACTGAAGCACATTCAACAGTGTACCATACGGTGTACACTACATACTGAAGCACACACAACAGTGTACCATACAGTGTACACTACATACTGAAGCACACACAACAGTGTACCATACGGTGTACACTACATAGTGAAGCACACACAACAGTGTACCATATGGTGTACACTACATATTGAAGCACACACAACAGTGTACCATATGGTGTACACTACATACTGAAGCACACAAAACAGTGTACCATACAGTGTACAATACATACTGAAGCACACACAACAGTGTACCATACAGTGTACACTACATACTGAAGCACACACAACAGTGTACCATACGGTGTACACTACATACTGAAGCACACACAACAGTGTACTGTATGGTGTACACTACATACTGAAGCACATTCAACAGTGTACCATACGGTGTACACTACATACTGAAGCACACACAACAGTGTACCATATGGTGTACACTACATATTGAAGCACACACAACAGTGTACCATATGGTGTACACTACATATTGAAGCACACACAACAGTGTACCATATGGTGTACACTACATATTGAAGCACACACAACAGTGTACCATATGGTGTACACTACATATTGAAGCACACACAACAGTGTACCATATGGTGTACACTACATATTGAAGCACACACAACAGTGTACCATATGGTGTACACTACATACTGAAGCACCCACAACAGTGTACCATACGGTGTACACTACACAGTGAAGCACACACAACAGTGTACCATATGGTGTACACTACATACTCAAGCACACATGACTGGCCTAGACATTAACGAAACTTGCACAAAATCGTACCTGGATATTGATCATTGCAAAGTGGTTGCTGAGTTCAACAATTTTGTTGGAGGTTGTGAAATGAGGCTTCAGTTCTGGAATAAAAGCATCACCTTTGAGCCACTTGTCAGTGCAAAGATCAAAACAATATATCTTTGATATGTAACTATGTGTATGTATATTGATTTTACAATAATCACTCAGAGCTTATGGACTCAAACATGGACTCAAAGTATATTCCACAATGATTGAATCCATTGTGCATCATGTGGTACTAGGACAGCAAACTCGATACATACTTTTACAAGCTCCACACCATGACTTGTGGATCAGAACCATCACTGGCTTGTTCCTGTAAACAATAAAGTTGTAAATATAACATGCTTGAGTTCTACACTTCCCAGTGTGTCCATCGATACTAGAATCTGCATAAATCAGTGTACCACATATTGTGTCCAGTTACTTACTCTGTCTTGGCCCTGGCAAGACCATCTTCCATACTCAGCCAATCAATATCATCATTGAAACCTGCAACATCAAAAATTATCATCACTGTCAAGTCTTATGAAGTAGAAACATTACTTTCATATTACCGGAAAACTGAGTTTGTGATATTTTTGCCATTATAAATATGTATAATGCAGTTTGTGTTATATGTTCCATTTATTTTGTAGATATTGACCAGCACCCCTCTATGCCATATAGTGTATGTGTAGCCTTTATAGACTGGAATTACTGAAACTATTACCGGTATTCTGAAGTAACATCTAATTTTTGAACATCTACATTTATTACATGTTACATCACATCTAAGTATTTTGTTCTGAAGCTACATTTAGTTTTTAGACATTTACATTTATCACATGTTACATCCCATCTAGGTCTTTTGTTCTGAAGTTACATTTAATTTTTAGACATTTACATTTATTACATGTTACATCCCATCTAGGTCTTTTGTTCTGAAGTTACATTTAATTTTTAGACATTTACATTTATTACATGTTACATCCCATCTAGGTCTTTTGTTCTGAAGTTACATTTAATTTTTAGACATTTACATTTATTACATGTTACATCCCATCTAGGTTTTTTGTTCTGAAGTTACATTTAATTTTTAGACATTTACATTTATCACATGTTACATCCCATCTAGGTCTTTTGTCCTGAAGTTACATTTAATTTTTAGACATTTACATTTATCACATGTTACATCCCATCTAGATCTTTTGTTCTGGAGTTACATTTAATTTTTTAGGCATTTACATTCATTACATATTTCATCCTGTCTAGGTCTTTTGTTCTGAAGTTACATTAATTTTTTTAGACATTTACATTTATTACATGTGTAGGTCTTTTATTTTGAAGTTACATTCAATTTCAAGACATTTACATTTATCACATGTTTCATCCAATCAACTAGGTCCATCAGCAGCCATGTGTATAACCTGACTTGCATGTTGAAATATCAAACATAAAAAGGACATTGAGGGGCTGACAAATGCACTAACTTTAGACTGTTGTGTTAAAAAAATAGAAATGTTCTTTAATTTTGTTCTTGCAAAATATTCCATAATTTTTTATTGTAAAATTAGACTATATTGCTTTATCGTATAGACTTTTTGCAACATTTCTGTGAACCATTCGGTTACCATCTCAATCACTTTGCTGTGATAATCGAAAAACATCAATATCTGAGAAGAATATGTGTACTTTAAATCTGTCAGAGAGAAAACTCCTCATCGAGCAGTTTTCTTTTCTGACAAGATACAATATGAATACATTCCCACAGATGTACAAGATAATCAATAAGGACCGGGAAGATTAAATCAGGTCTACAAAAGTCTATGCCAGTTTTGGACAGCTGCTGCTGGTCTATTGAGTGCTGTTAAGTAACAGCTGCATGATAACAATCAAATACATCAACTTAGCGAACAAAAATATTGGCTTCATCCTGACACTCAAGTAGACACCTCCAGGTATTTCAATGCACCAGCTGTTGGGCTGTATCTGTACGGAAATGTAGAAGGGCCGACTCAGTAACTCGATGATATCTACTTTGTTTCTCAATACATTTGACCTAAAACGTGGAACAGGCACAGGAGTGAATTTATTCTTTCTAACAATCAATAGTAACTTGATAATATTGACTTAATATCTTGAGAGTAAATCTGACTGTTCAGCCCTGGAGCCCACACATGTATGTACATGTCCAATGTATGTGGGTAATCAATAACCATGATAACGACCCTGTCAATTGGCGTAATATGTGTACACGTGTGACCATTCAAAGAAATGATATCGAAATCGAAAACTTTCCCCTCTGATTAAACATCAATATTTCAGTGTTCTAATAGTAGTTTGATCCTACATAATATAAAACCAGTTCAATGCTTTATCTCGTTCTAGTATTGGTACTCCACAAACATAAACATAAACATAAAGAGGCTACACACAAACATGTTATTTTTGCACATGTACATGGCAATGTGACATACGTTTTCCTATGCATACACAATCTAATATTCATGCGTATGCAGACTGCACATCCTGAGAGTTAATTAAGTCGATATTATCGAGTTACTAAGTCCATTTTATCGAGTTACTAAGTCCATTTTATCGAGTTACTAAGTCAATATTATCGAGATAGCAAGTCGATATTATCGAGTAACGGAGTTACCAAGTCATACAGGAGTTTAGTCATACAGGGATTTAGGCTATTTGCAAAAAAACAGTAGATTTCATCGATTATATCTTCATACAGTTTCGTTTGATGAATTTTTATTAATTTGTTTTTTTTCTTGATACACAACATATTCAAAGTGGAACCTCTTCTGAAAAGCTGAGTGTAGACTCAACGCGAGTGTGGGGAATGTGTCAGATAGAGATTCGAGTTTAGGGTTGCCCCATGACATATTCCTACATGAAACTGTCTGCCAATCACTTGATCACTATGTAAAATCTAGCCCTTTCAAGTTGAGGCATGTGCGCTGGGCTAGCTTCACAAATTAGTCCACTTTAAACGCACTCCAAGTTCTTGCTCATCGAATCTGGTGGATAGCAAACTCGTGAAGTCCACGATGAAATCATCAGTTTCATTCATCCAAAATCGATTGATGATACTCCAAATCATTTCCGTTACATAAATGAATCAAGCCTTATATAATACAAGTACATATGCGCTATATCCAAATCAGGTATCACATTCCCGTACCGACACAACACGTGCCGGCATGGCGGGCACAACCCTACGTGTCCGTTAAAACTTCCAATATTTCGTTTCTCTATGTGTTATCTGAATTCTGCTTCTCGGACAAAATGTGTGGGGTTTATATACATCCCACAAGACAAAGGACAATAAAAACATGTTTTGGAAACTGCGCAGTAAGCAGAATCCTTCCCTTAGTTAAACAGTAGCCTACAATTGACCTATCGCCAAAGCCCCCAAAAGTTGTCCGAGTATCACAAATTACGTCGGCAAACTTCTCATTGGCCAATAATAACGTTTAGCAGAATGCGTCGTGAATGGCGTAAAAATACTCGGACAAATTGGTTGGGCGATAGGTCAATTAGTGATGTTCCAATGATCGATTTTTTTTTTGAAAATCGGTTGAAAAGTCATCCGATTACGATGATCGATTATGATAATCAATAATCGATCATCAGATTTTGCCAAAATTGGGGTCAAATCCCGGTGACTGAACTATCTTGAACTTCTTCCAAACATGAACCAATTGGTCAAAACACAGCGTCTATGTTCTAACAACTGAATTATGCAACAACACATGCACCCCAGTAAAGTCGGTGTCACAACAATACCTGATCGTCTAAATTAGCAATGTACAAAATAATTAGGAAACACAAACCACGAAATACAATCAACATATCTGCTGTAAATATAAAATCTCCATGTGGTAATAATATTCATATTAATTACTCCGATTATCAATAATTTTACTAGTCAAAATGTGGGGACTTTACAACTAGTCCTACTTACAATACTTGAGTTTGGAAATGTTTTTAGGTCAGGTCAAGTGGTATTAAACAAAGCCACCTCGTGTTGTCACGCTACCATTGTCGAGTCACTGTCACGGACACTCTACTCGATTCCGCATGTACGATACTAAGTAAATTTGTTCATTCCGAGTTAATGGCGTGAGTCGTAACTCTCCTTGTGCGTACAAACGAGTTGTTTATACCACTTGACCTGACCTAGAAACATTTCCGAACTGGCTCATTCGTGTTTACTTGGACAATAACAACAGTTTCTCGTGCACCCCTTGTTGTTGTGCTGCTAAATCACCTCTGAAGGAAACCTTACGTTTCTGCGCCAAATCCTCCAAATAAACCGGAAGTGATCTCACTGAGACTGTCGCAATCCACAGTATAAAATAGTTCCCGGTTTTGTTTCTGTTTTGGTTTACTGTCTGCTGTTGAATCAGATTCTAAAGTCGATGAAGATGCTGTGTCATCACAAATCCACGAATGGTATGATAAATATATCAAAGTAAACCTATGACCATGATAACAGGGACTTGGTGAACTTAACTTTTTCAACTTGAACTTGAACTGTCAACTTGAACTGACGAATCCCCTGGCCACCGCAACGCTACGTCATACCGGGGATCCCCGTATTTAAGCCCTGGGCTTATAATTGGGGAAAAGCGGTTGTGCCGAATGAAATTTAACTCCACGTATAGGCTCATGGGCTTATATTTGGGGAATTATTAACGCAGCGAGGCGCGCGAAGCGCGCCGAACTGCGTCTAATGGTATTGCATGTACGAGAAATTAACACCAAAGCAGCAGAAACTAAAGATAGTCCCAACTACTATGATCACAATTTTCATCTCTGCGAGTTTTGACCGGAAGTTTTTTTTAGACAGGAAACCCCTAGCGATCTGGGAGCAAATTTCACCGCTCAGTGATTTTTTTTTTATCTGCGAAGCACCGTTTCGCAATATGGTTTCACGAGCGTTCCTCAATCGGTTATTGCAATTTTTATTTGAGCATGAACACGGCAGCTAGATGACATTTATCAGTCTTTTTTGTGTCGTGGACAAACAACGAGACTGGATCTGCGAGACATCACAACGCGACTCCATGACAACGGCCGCCCGGTACCGTAATTTCACGCAAGCAGGATACTCTAGAAAAAAAATTAGCCCAAAGGCTAAGATAGGTTACCGGACAATTTTGGTTTGGCCATGGCAGCATTGGCAGGTAACAGACCTTGAGATTTACCAATCAAGGTTCGCAGTGTAAACATATGACCTTGGGATTTACCAATCAAGGTCATCCGTATGAACTTCGATGTAACCATTACATGTATGTGTGCGGCATTTGATATTCTACATGTTGGGTGGAATCGTTTAGGCCGCTCAGGTCAATTTACACATTCCAAGTCAGACATTTGGCACTCAAGGTCATCTGACGTCAAGTTCAAAGTCATCATTAGTTGTGCCATATATGTCTTCCTATATGTTCATAATGCAAACATGAGCTCTATCTGCAAGCATTTCATCTACAAAGGCAAATCTGGGCATTTTTTTACCCCAAAATGGCTGTTTTGACCTTTCAAGGTCATCGAAGGTCAAATTCAAGGTCACCACACAAGTCGCTATATATGACTTCCCATTTGAAAGTGCCAATTTCTATGCTCTATCTTCAAGCGTTCTCTGAGTACAGTCCTGACAGCTCCCATTATGAAGGAAAAAAGTGTCGAAAATTTTCTGTCCAAAATTTTTTTCAAAGGGTGAAAAATTTTTTTTGCCTAGAAATGGCCCAAAATGGATAGTAATGTTATTTGGGGCGAAAAAATTTTTTTTCGCCGACTCGTCAAAAATTCAAAATGGCCGCCACACTGAGATCGGCGATTCAAGGGCAACAAAACTTATACACGTCACAGAGGTATATAAGAGGAATCTTTTTAAGCAAAAATCTCAAAACTGATCAGACATTTTTTGAGAAAATACAGACCAGGTGTAAATTTGAGCGTTTTTCGACCCAAAAATGGCTGTTTTGACCTTTCAAGGTCATCCAAGGTCAAATTCAAGGTCACCACACAAGTCGCCATATATGACTTCCCATTTGAAAGTGCCAATTTCTAAGCTCTATCTTCAAGCGTTCTATGAGTACAGTCCGGACAGCTCCCATTATGAAGGGAAAAAGTGCCGAAAATTTTCTAAGTCCAAAATTTTTTTCAAAGGGTGAAAAATTTTTTTTGCCCTAGAAATGGCCCAAAATGGATAGTAATGCGATTTGGGGCGAAAAAATTTTTTTTCGCCGACCCGCCAAAAATTCAAAATGGCCGCCACACAGAAACCGGCAGATTTAGGGCAACCAAACTTATACATATCACAGAGGTATATGAGGGGAATCTTTTGAAACCAAAAACTCAAAACTGATCAGACAGTTTTTGAGATAATGGCCGTCAAAGTCCAAAATTGAGGGTTTTTCGACAAAAACGGCCGCCATTTTGAAAAAAATGCGAAAATCAAAAAACAAAAAAATACCTCCTTCTCAAAATATTTTTAGGCATTTTTGTGCAAAATTTCAGAAAGATTCGATCGTTAACTTTAAAGATAAAAATGTTAACGCCGGACGGACGGACGGACGGACGGCTAGACGGATGGACGGACGGACGACGGACGCAACGCCATGCCAATAGGTTATCGGACCAAAGGTCCGGTAACCTAAAAAGTAGATTTCTGTATAGTGTCACGCGAACATGCATACATGAATCAGTATGCCTACTACTGTATACGAGTACATACAAGCTACAGAATAGTAGGAATGGAAAGTGTTAAGAATATGTCCGGAGGAAATGTTTTGCTGTTGTTTTTTTATATCTATGAATTAAATATCTCGGCTATTATTCCCCAGTGCTTGAGTCTTCACTCCAGGTTTTTTATGCACATATGCCTATATCCTATTCTAAGTGCGATTCGATATGATTCTATTACATCAGCGTTATATCAGCGCGTGCAAAAAGTCACTGCCTGGACAAACAGAGTGACAATATTTGCGACCCCCACTGTACCACACAAACATCACTGATATCTGACATGAGACATTGTGAACTACTGCATGTTCACAGCATAGTAAACGGGCGAAGCCCGCACAATAGCGCGCAACGTTTGTCCACCGTGGAATCAATCCCTGCCTGTCACTGCGGGAGACCTCGCAAAACGGAACCAGCTGAAATTAGTGCGTTTTTAGTATATCCGGGCCCGGGGCCCGGACAATGATAGTGAGTTATGCCGTATTCATGTGTATATTCTAGAACTTTGGTGCCTTCCGTTCCAAAACGCAAATGGCTTTTGAATGCCTGATGCTGGATGGTGAATAGTTCAAATTATGCAATTTTCGCTCAAATTAATGCTTGCAAGCACAGAAAAAAATACTCTTTAAATATTGCCCAACATTATTATTGAACTGGTACAATGACATATCTCTGCCTATAAATGAATTCACTTGTTGAACATTTATACAAGAACATATAAATATAGTTTTTTTCCTTACCACGGCTATAGGTATTTTCCACATGTTAAAAGATTTATTTGAATGCATCAGAAACTTTTTGATATCCACAAAAGACTGGAGCCTGATATACACACAGTTATTCTAGTATCAGTATAGGGAAGAAAATTAAACACCCATTACTTTATAAGTAAATCCATTCATGCCGAGTTGTACAGTGAACATGCTGGACAAAATATAACCTCCCCATGTCAAATAGGCTTATTTTTTCGTTTATACTATTTTGTTCAGTATAGGTTACTGTACATGAAACCGTGTTCTTTGCTGATCAAATAAAAAAGACTTCGGTCAGTATTTCACTCAATTTTATTGTCACAATAGGAAGCCAGATCGATAACATGGATAACAACAAAAAGATATGCGCTGTCAAAATTATACTGACATAATTGTGTAATGTATCTCTACACATTCAGTCAACCACTCTGATATATTGACAAGTGAGGAATATATCAGTGTGAAATTATTCTGTTTGATACATGCAATATGTAATAGTCACAAATAATCATGACGATAAAATTTGTCCATTGTATACATGATATTAATGAAATAATAATATGCTATAACCACGATATTACAGATTCAATGTTATGCAGCGGTATGTTCAGTGTGACCCACACTTTCACACCTTCAAAAATAAATTGAATAGTCATCCACTAGGCGTTGTTTCCAAAATATTGTGCAGTAAAATCACTGTTCGATGTAATCCGCAGCACTGTCATCGCTCATAATTTCATTCGTTCTTAATTTTCCTGTGTGTGTATGTGGTGCTTGACACTACATAGGCATATTGTTGGCTCGAATAAATCTATTGTCTTGATCTGTTGTCTTGAATTAGCAGGTCATCAGATGAATCTCCCGGGCAACTTTGATCTCAGTTATTCCTCTATAGTTAGTGGTTGCACTGGTTGGATATAAATATCACAACTGGTTATGAAAGAAAGTTTTTTGCTGGAAAGTTTATTCACAACACAACAAGTATGGGGTTGTCTGTATCTGCCTTTATCACTTTGTTTTACTGATATATTCTTATCGTTGATTATCACAGTTCACAGAAGTTAGTTTCCTATCAAAACGGTTATGAAAAATGTGGTTTTTTTTTAAATCAACTAAAGAACTTCATTATGTGATAAAGCTGTAATTATTGTTTTAAGTGTATTTCGCTCATGAAATTCTAGTCACATAATATCCATTGAATCTCATGCAGTTAGTCTTGGGCAATATGTATTCCCAGGTAGTTTCTTATAGTAAGTTGTCAGGTTCAGAAATAACAGTGGTCATGATGAAATTTCTGCATTTATGATTTTGTGTTACTCATAAACTCAATCATTATATTGATTATCTAGAGGGACAAATATCGCCCATAATGGGTCACCTTTCTTACCTATCAAACCTCATGTCAGAAGTCTTGAGTAATTTGACTCCCATTTAATCTCATATAGTAACTGTTGCATTTGAGGTTACAGCTATCTTCCCATTCGTTCTCACCACGTCTTAATTGAGGTTACAGTGCTGCTGAATCAGTGAGTTGATTATCTGCATGCGAGCCATGTGTTCTAAATTTGTCAACATTTTGAGATGTTCAAAGCATTTAACACACCTTCATATTAATATGTTATCATGCAGACCATAGGGACGCAGCGAGTGGAAAAGGAGCCTTCTGAATATGTAGATACAATAACAACAATTGGTTATGATGAAAGTTTTTTTTTAGTTTTATTGTTACACACATAGATCTAGGCCCACTGACTGTACATGAGCCTGATTCAGACAGTTTTTTATTCAACCGCTTGCAAGTATTAGTCAATATTTTTTGGCGATCTTCTAGGCCTAGATCTATATACACTGCATCATTGCAGTGTATATATATCATATACATACAGTAATACACCGGCACACATATGTCCATTAACATGATAATAATTAATTATTCAATACGACTATTATAATACGTGTATAGAGATATACAAGAAATCTGCATTTCCACTCGCTGCGTCTCTATGCTCTGCATAATAACATATTATTTTACGATTTTTATTTTGCACGCTTGAATTTACAATGGATTAGACAAGAAAACACTTCTTATATGCGTAATAACTATATTTATACAAACATTTTATTCTATAGTTCCATAAAGATAGAATATCACAGATATTCACTGTCATTTTAAACGCCCGCATGACGAATGAAAATGTAAACATATATATACATGCTTATGCATGCATGTACCGGATAAAATCCAGCTGGTAACACGTATACGTACTATAGTAGCCCTAGGCAAGGCATATACGTACGTCTTTTATCAATTTCATTTCAGTAGCTTATTCTAGGTACCAACACTTACCAACGTCTCCTACGAAAAACAAAACGTCAACTACATTTTCCCCAAATATAGGCCCAGTCTTGATGCGAGACAAAATTTTATTCCGTTTATAAGCCCATGGGCTTATACAAGAGTAGTACTCCCCTTGTATTAGCTCATGGGCTTATCCAAAGAGGGGCTTAAATACGGGGATCCCCGGTAACCAAAGATTTTTGGTGTAGATCTACTCACCGCGTGCCAGAGATTCCGAAAAGACACAATGCAGAGATAACATGCAACACACTAGTGTTGTCAATGCCGATATGATGTTTTTATACATCGCTGGTTCAATTTCAAATCAAGCTGTTCACAGGACCGAGCTCTAGTTGACACAAGACGAGTAACTGAGTAATACCTCTCAATAAACAACTTGGGAAAAATGTAAACAAAATCCACGTTGCTGTTTGCCGCATCCGGTCACGTGATCGGTGGTCGTACGCTAATGCTGTGCTCAAGACACTGCATCTCAAACACGTGCCCTAAAGGCTAAACAATGGGTCCCATGCAGAGCCGTTTAGTAAGAGAGTTGTGACAATGACCATTCGAGATTTTAGCGTGATTCGCCATTTTTTGTCCAAAAGAAGCTTTGCATCGGCTGACACGACCTTTCAGCCCGAGGTATTCATGGTATCAATGGAGCATTGTGTGGGGTATTGTTGTTTTGGCGCCTATCACGTCATTGTCGTAACTCTCTTAATAAACGGCTCTGGTCCCATGCATCAATCGGGGATTGGACAACTCGACCAGGGACAACTAGGCCCAGGTTGGACAACTCGGCCAGTACAAGTCGGCCCAGCTGGTCCCACGGATTAGAAAACTCGGCTCACGGCTCGGCTGATTGGACAAGGCTCGATCAGGAGTCGCTCTAGGGGTGGAAACACACTGTACACAGCGGTGGTGCTAGAGGAGAGGGCAGAGGGGGTCCTATACCATATACGGGGAATTACTGACTGGAAGATGATGACAATACAACATATAGGTACATATTATATAAATTGACAGGTATTATTCAATAGTTCTTGCATAAAGATGGTAGAACTAGATCTACAGCTGTAATGACTTCATGAAAAGGCAATAAAGGCTAGAAATGTTTTACTCGAAAATAATGGAAACACAACAATCTATTCAATACTTCTTATTGACATGATTTATTGATAAGTCGTTTCCTGAATGACATTTTGCCCAAAAAGGTTTTCAACCCATTTACCGGTATCATAATCATTTTACAAGGCGCTTCAAAGGCACCGTAATCAAGTTACGTTTGATAATACACTTCGCGGTCTAGTCTCCGTTGAACACAGGCGCCCCTAGTGTACAATATTGTAACAAGTCTCAAGCTTTTCATTTTACTCAAAATTGAACTAGGCAAGGTAGGTCGCTTTTGCCTGCAAACTGTCCTATATCACAGAAAGAAGCCTTTATCTGTGTATCTACAGTATCCGAAACGTTCGCGAGTGTGACTGTGTCATCAAAGCCCGTACTTGAATATTCCGAGGTGTTTTTGTCTGACATCACCTCATTATCGCCCATGAATTTGAATGAATGTACGAGCCATCCGTCATGAATTCGCCACATCCCGAAATTCGCCAACTCAATATTATCAGATCTCAGAAACTTGTTTTATGGAAAACAAACTACTGCTACAAAGATTGAATATCAGAGTCTCGATTGATGATACAATGGACCATTTCACAGGGGCTATTTCCGAAGTCTTAGCCATACATACGACTATTCATTTGGTACCGTCATTCCTTCGGGCAGACCAAATATAGTCATAAAGGCTTTCGACCCTGACAGTTCTGACTGAAATTGCGGCGGCTCCAGCATCTACAAAACACTTCACAACACATACCTCGATTTTATGCCAGAATGTCCATTCATTTCCGAGCAAAACGACACTATCACTGTGTCGATCACTCGAACGGATCGCCGACAATAAATTTATTTCCACAGCGTCATAAAATTCAAGTATTCTGACCGCCTTCTGGCAAGCGGAGTGATCATTCACCGTTACGTACAGCATCGATTTTTCCACTGTTTCCGATGACAAAAATGGCTCCCGGACATGCGCAGACAGCGAAATGGAGTTTGGTCATCGTAAAATCGATGCTGTACGTAACGGTGAATGGAAATTCCCGGCTTCTAGAAGGCGGCCAGGAAACTCAAATTTGGTAGCACTGTGGAAATAAATTATTGTTGGCAATCCGTTCGAGTGATCGATACAGTGATAGTGTCGTTTTGCTCGGAAATGAATGGACATTCTGGCATAAAATCAAGGTATGTGTTGTAAAGTGTTTTGTAGATGCTGGAGCCGCCGCAATTTTAGTCAGAACTGTCAGGGTCTAAAGCCTTTATGACTATATTTGGTCCGCCCGAAGGGATGACGGTACCAAATGAATAGTCGTATGTATGGCTACGAAGTCTGAAAACGTAAACATTTCTGGACCAATCAGAAGTGAGGGGCTTTAAATCAGTTTAAACCGTTTTGTGTGTAACTTCAAATGATAACTGTGCATATATATACACCACATTTACATCAGATAAGGCTATAACTCGACTCATATGGCTATATATGAACACAAATGTTCTGTAAAATGTCACATTTTGTTGTACATGTCCATTTCTTCACTCTCAACGGTTCTTCAGCATATAACCATGTCGCATGACTGCTTGTGCGTGCACGCGGCCGAGCACGCGCATGCAGCTGAAGACACTTCGGAATCTCGTGTGTGGTTTTACGTTGCCATGGAAGCGCGTGTTCTGCCCTCAGTAGCCATTGGTCCGTTTTGAATTCCGGAAATTACCGAGTAACGCCAGATATTCATGAGATCTGAGGGTGCCCTGTGAAATGGTCCATTGGTTGGTTTCATTTGCATTACGAGGTTTGAAAACTCTGGGGACACCCGAAAACGAGTTCCAAGTTCCAAGTTCCAAGTTCCGAGTTCCAAGTTCCAAGTTCCGAGTTCCAAGTTCCGAGTTCCAAGTTCCATGTCCCGCGTTTAAAGTTCTAAGAAAAAGGTGTTGTCGGTGTTCAGTCAGTACCGTAAAACTTCTAAAGTTTATTTATCGGGCGTCTATTGATTCCAGTTACACTCTAGACCCGGTGTCTATTAGAACCCGGCGTTTATTGATTTCAGTCGTTGTCTGGACCCGGCGTTTATTGGAATTGGCGAGGCCTGTGTTACGATATGACAATTCGGACGACAGTTTAGATATTAAAAGCTGGAAATTCCCGACTGGGACGCGTTGAACTTGACGTTGTCGATATTAGTATCTATACGTTGCTATGTTACACAATGTACGTAGATCCGGCATCTATTAATTTCAGTATAACTGAACCCCCGGCGTCTATCAGAACCCGGCGTCTATTAGAAGTTTTACGGTATTTCTACACATGCCGCGCTTTTTCAGGAGTTCTTTGAACATTGAGTATAAAAGTTGCAGAGACGAGGGATCATGGCGTCAGTTTGAAGGCGCAACACCACTATATGTTACACGTTCGATTAAATGATAAATATCAACTTCTTTTATTAAATATTTGTTCAGTCATCCACAGCATAGTTCGTTGGTGATGCCTGAACAATTATTTAATGATTTAATTGACAAGATCCGAATTTATTCTTTCATAATGCAATGAGTATTATTTTCATTCCCCTTTGTTTTCAATTTTCCCATCATTTGAATTTAATTTTGTGAATGTAAAATATAGAAATGATATAAAAACACATCTGAACTAAATAGAATTGAACGAAAAGCACACCCAAATCCGCAAACTATCCGAAATTTCAAATCATACCCGCGTGGCACTCTTAGGTCCGCGCGTACCAGGCATCAGCTTGAAAGGTTAATTTTCGACTAGTTTGTGATATTGAACAGCTGTTGAAAGGTGGCACAAGAAAGTGATTCAATGAGTTGGAGAGACCCGATGCAGAAATATAAAAACGATAACTGCACTTTCTTGGGACTTTAAATGCGGAACTTGGAGCTTGGAACTTGGAACTTGAAACTCGGAACTTGGAACTTGGAACTTGAAACTCGGAACTTGGAACTTGGAACTTGGAACTTGAAACTCGTTTTCGGGTGTCCCAAAACTCTGTTGGGGAATGCGGGGAATTTAGGACAGATGGCTCGTATATTTCTGATGATACTATCCTAGGCTAGCCCCAAAAGCGGCTCTCCAACCTACTGAACGATATGGATGATTGATGGAGCCACATGACACCCTTGGTTAGAAATCGAAAATCACAAGTCTTCATCGTGTGGCTCTAAGCTAACTGGTGTGGCAACTCATGAATGGTTTATTTCGGTTCCTTGACAACTTCTGAAGAGTGTAGCACAGTTTGGGGTGCCTGTCATCGTTTCTAGGTTACCGGACCTATGGTCCAATAACCTATTGCCATGGCGTTGCGTCCGTCCATCTGTCCGTTAACAAATTTATCTTCAAAGTTTACGGTCGAATCTTTCTGAAATTTTGCACAAAAATGTCTGAGAATATTTCGAGAGGAAGGTATTTTTTAGGAAGAGCAGAGCTCTTCCTCTATGATGTTGTTTTTTTTTTGGATTTTGGAGAATTTTCCTTTGTTTACATTTCTGAAAGTCCGACTTGGAGCCAGAGCAGACCATTCAATTGTGGCTAATTAGGAAGGCCCGGGGCCAGTTGGAAAGAATATGACACCTGTGTACCCAAGTATGGTTACTGATTACTGTAATAAGTTATAAGCAATAATAGCCACAGGAGACGTGTGTTCCGACCGTTTATTTTTAGGTTACCGGACCTTTGGTCCGATAACCTATTGCCGTGGCGTTGCGTCCGTCGTCGTCCGTCGTCGTCCGTCTACATTTTTATCTTTAAAGTTTACGATCGAATCTTTCTGAAATTTTGCACAAAAATGCCTAAAAATATTTCGAGAGGGAGGTATTTTTTAGTTTTTTGATTTTCGCAATTGTTTCAAAATGGCGGCCGTTTTCGTCGAACAATGGCCAATTTGGGACTTTGGCTGTGGTTTTCTCAAAATCTGTTCAGTAACTTTTTTTCTTATTCATGCATAACACTTCTCAAACGTACCTCTGTGACATGTGTAAATTTCGTTGCCCTTGAATCGCTCGAAGTGGGCCATTTTGGGCCCAAACTCGGCCCAAATGGGATTTTCCCATGTTAAATTCTCCTATGCTTTATAATGGGACACATTAAGCCTAATATCTCACTTAATATTGAGATTAGAGACTAGGAATCAATTGTGGACATATAGGAAATGATATATGCTGAATATTCTCGTGGCCTTGAATTTGACCTCTGACCTCATTTTCAAGGTCACAGGACAAAATGGCTAATATCTCGCTTATTATCGACTTTACAGCTTAGGAATCAATTGTGAACATATAGGAAATGATATATGCTGAATATTCTCGTGACCTTGAATTTGACCTTTGACCTCGTTTTCAAGGTCACAGGACAAAGTGGCTAATATCTCGCTTATTATCGACTTTACAGCTTAGAAATCAATTGTGAACATATAGGAAATGATATATGCTGAATATTCTCGTGACCTTGAATTTGACCTTTGACCTCATTTTCAAGGTCACAGGACAAAATGGCTAATATCTCGCTTATTATCGACTTTACAGCTTAGGAATCAATTGTGGACATATAGGAAATGATATATGCTGAATATTCTCGTGACCTTGAATTTGACCTTTGACCTCATTTCCAAGGTCACAGTACAAAATTGTTAATATCTCGCTTATTATCGACTTTACGGCTTAGGAATCAATTGTGAACATATAGGAAATGATATATGCTGAATATTCTCGTGACCTTGAATTTGACCTTTGACCTCATTTTCAAGGTCACAGGACAAAATGGCCAATATCTTGCTTATTAGCAACTTTGCAGCTTAGGAATCAATTGTGAACATATAGGAAATGATATATGCTGAATATTCTAGTGACCTTGAATTTGACCCTTGACCTAAATTTCAAGGTTAGTCATTTTATTTTCAAGGTCAGAATACAAAATGGCTTATATCTCGCTTATTATTAAATTTACAGCTTAGACATATAGGAAATGATGTATGCTGAATATTTTGGTGATCTAGAATTTGACCTTTGATCTCATTTTCAAGGTCAGAGAACAAAATGGCTAATATGTCGCTTATTATCATCTTTACATCTGCCCCTGATGACGCTAGTGTGTCTTTGGATAAACTATTTGGTCGGGCTTTGTTTCTATTGCAAAATGTTGTATTTTACGTTTCTTATTGGCGTCATCAAAATTTGATTGTATTGGTGGTAATAGATTGATACTTACATTTATACCACGGAGTCGGTGTCACTGCTGGCGGACGTTAAATCTGTCCCCGAGGATACCATCAACTCAGTAGCCTTCGGGCTTGTGATTGGGTACTTTCGTACTTGTCATGTATCTATTCCATGGGGTTAGATTCGGATTTCTAAATTATTTTCATAGGTTGTTTGGCAGTTGTATACTAATTCCATCTGGTGTACAGTAGAAACAACTACATTTAACACATTGTCTGCCCCTGAAGACGCCAGTGTGTCTTTGGATAAACTATTTGGTCGGGCTTTGTTTGTTTCTATTGCAAAATGTAGTATTTTACGTTTCTTATTGGCATCATCAAAATCTGATTGTATTGGTGGTAATAGATTGATACTTACATTTACAGCATAGGAATCAATTGCGAATATAGAGGAATGATATATACTTAATATTTTCATGACCTTGAACTTGAACTTTGACCTCATTTTCATGGTCACATCACAGAATGGCTAATGTCTCACTTATTATCGACTTTACAGCTGAGGAATTTATTGTGGACATACTAGAAGTGATATATTTGTTGAAAGTTTCATGGCCTTGAATTTATCAGTGACTTTATTTTCAAGGTCACTGGACAAAAGGCTAATATCTAAAATGTATATTGTCCGGTAACCTTTCTTAGCCCTTGGGCTAATTTTTAGTTTTTTGATTTTCGCAATTATTTCAAAATGGCGGTCGTTTTCGTCGAAAAATGGCCAATTTTGGACTTTGGCTGTCGTTTTCTCAAAATCTGTTCAGTAACTTTTTTTCTTATTCAAGCATTACACTCCTCATATGTACCTCTGTGACATGTATAAATTTCGTTGCCCTTGAATCGCTCGAAGTGGGCCATTTTGGGCCCAAACTCGGCCCAAATGGGACTTTTCCATGTTAAATTCTCCTATGCTTTATAATGGGACACATTAAGCCTAATATCTCACTTAATATTGAGATTAGAGACTAGGAATCAATTGTGGACATATAGGAAATGATATATGCTGAATATTGTCGTGACCTTGAATTTGACCTTTGCCCTCATTTTCAAGGTCATAGGACAAAATGGCTAATATCTCGCTTATTATCGACTTTACAGCTTAGGAATACATTGTGAATATATAGGAAATGATATATGCTGAATTTTCTCGTGACCTCGAATTTGCCCTTGACCTCATTTCCAAGGTCATAGGACAAAATTGCTAATATCTCGCTTATTATCGACTTTACAGCTTAGGAATCAATTGTGAACATATAGGAAATGATATATGCTGAATATTTTTGTGACCTTGAATTTAACCTTTGACCTCATTTTCAAGGTCACAGGACAAAATGGCCAATATCTTGCTTATTAGTGACTTTACGCCTTATGAATCAATTGTGAACATATAGGAAATGATATATGCTGAATATTCTAGTGACCTTGAATTTGACTTTTGACCTCATTTTCAAGGTCAACAGGACAAAATGGCTAATATCTTGCTTATTATCAACTTTACAGCTTAGGAATCAATTGTGAACATATAGGAAATGATATATTCTGAATATTCTCATGACCTTGAATTTGACCTTTGACCTAAATTTCAAGGCCAGTCATTTTATTTTCAAGGTCAGAATACAAAATGGTTTATATCTCTCTTATTATCAAATTCACAGCTTAGGGGTCCATAGTGAACATATAGGAAATGATGTACACGTATGCTGAATATTTTGGTGATCTAGAATTTGACCTTTGATCCAATTTTCAAGGTCAGAGAACAAAATGGCTTATATGTCGCTTATTATCATCTTTACAGCTTAGGAATCAATTGCGAAAATAGAGGAATGTTATATACTGAATCTTTTCATGAACTTGAACTTTGACCTCATTTTCTAGGTCACATCACCGATCACAGAATGGCTAATATCTCACTTATTATCGACTTTACAGCTTAGGAATTTATTGTGGACATACTAGAAGTGATATATTTGTTGAAAAATTATTTTCAAGGTCACTGGACAAAAGGCTAATATCTAAAATGTATATTGTCCGGTAACCTTTCTTAGCCCTTGGGCTAATTTTTTTGTGTGTCACCGTTTCATCACCCATCACCACTCCCGTTTTGATCTTCTCTGAAACAGGGCTTTCTTGTATCAGATGCACTCAAAATTTTGCATAAACATTCCACACTACATAGATAGTACATAGGCTATTGCAAGAATGGAAAAACGCTTGATACGGCAACATAATAATTGAAAACTTGTGGCAAGTGCTGGTATGTCCAGTAGGCCAAATGCAAATGAGTGTGGCCCCCTCCTAGTGGTTGTTCGCGAGGCAGCCAGCCACACTCGACCCGCTTCATCCCCATTCCGCACCAGCTCTCCATCCTTCACTCCCCCCCACCCCCCCCCCCCCCCCCCCCTTGTCCCATCCGACTGCGACCCAATCGTGATAAATGAAAGCTGGCCCGCACCCGGGTAAAAATCAGGTCTGCTGAATGGTCCGATGAGTTTTCTGACTTTTCTCGCATGAATATATCGCTAAACTATCTGCAGAATCGCAATCGGCGATTACTGATGCATTTCAGAAATAAGATTACCTCGAGAGATCATATATGCCGATGACAACAAGTTCACTTTCTTCACTATGCCTCCCCCCCCCCCCCCCTCCCCCCCTCTCTCCTCTTCCACCTAAACATCACTGTTCGTTGGGTGAGCGTGCATCATAGCCTAACAAGTATAACGCCATGTTTTAGAAAACATGGCAGGAAAAAACCCGGCCCTTTTATGTGTACGTGTTTCCCATGGACTCACAAATCTGAATTCAACACATTCAATACACAGTCAACACATATATGAATAACTCACAACAATATTTGTACAGTTCATATAAAAAGTCACACAATCAGTCACATCAAAGTAAATGAAACAGGAAATTGTGTACACCCTCAGCCAACTTATTTCCCCAAGTCCACTTAGATGTACGGTATCCTTGCCAGATCGCCAGTGCCAGTCTTTGGACCTAGCCGTCGGCAGCTCTGTTAAAAACATCCTACTAAATTCCTGCTCCATAAGTCGCCCAAGAATCTGGAAACTATCTTCTAGTTTAAAATCTCACATTCCCAATATGCCCCAAAACATCACCATAGGTTTAAATATTCACGTAGAGGCGGCAGGATTTGATGAATAGGCCTAAAGTGTATGTGTACAGCTGTATTACAATGGATAGATGTCTAACCGATTCTGCACTTTAGGCCCCTAGGCATATGTACAAAATTCCATAGCAGGGCTCATATAAAACTGGAATAAAGATTATACCTATTGCCGGGTTTTTAAGTACCCTTGGTTGAAAGCACGGATTCGTCACGGCTTCGTTATGGCGGTCTTGGCTATTAAAGGCGATCGCGCTTGTAAGGCAACAAAATTTCTCATCCTTCAGTTTTATTATGCTACACGCTTCATCGCCCCACGAAAAATGACCTAACAGGCCTAATGCAACTGTAATAATTCGAAAAGATAGTTTTAAACTATTCTCTGAAATGCTTACACCTAGTGCATCACTGTCTGTCGCTGCAATACAACATATTCTTAGTGATTACTTGTTGGCGTAGTTATATAACGCAGTGATTATATCTGGGGCGGTTCAAATATGAGAAGTTCCAAAATAACCGGCAGGAGAATCGGTAATTGCACTTGCGAATACCAGCCGAAAACTCATTTGAAACAGCACTTCTCATTGTCATTCAAATTCTTATTAAGGCATTTCGGAAGATTGGTTTTTATGGTTTTAGCAGAATTTTTTTTTAGGTTACCGGACCTTTGGTCCGATAACCTATTGGCATGGCGTTGCGTCCGTCGTCCGTCCGTCTAGCCGGGCAAACGGAACGGAGTTATGGGGATTTCTTAGGGGGAATAAAGCTGAAAACGCCCCACAACCACAGTTTAAGCCAAAAGTGCGGTCTTATGGGGATTTTTTCAGGACTTATGGGGAAAGTTAAGATAGGAAATTTAACATTGGGTCCGCCCGTAACGCCCATCCGTTCACCTAGCCGTCCGTCCGTCCGTCCGTCCGGCGTTAACATTTTTATCTTTAAAGTTAACGATCGAATCTTTCTGAAATTTTGCACAAAAATGCCTAAAAATATTTTGAGAAGGAGGTATTTTTTTGTTTTTTGATTTTCGCATTTTTTTCAAAATGGCGGCCGTTTTTGTCGAAAAACGCTCAATTTTGGACTTTGACGGCCATTTTCTCAAAAACTGTCTGATCAGTTTTGAGTTTTTGGTTTCAAAAGATTCCCCTCATATACCTCTGTGATATGTATAAGTTTGGTTGCCCTAAATTCGCCGGTTTCCGTGTGGCGGCCATTTTGAATTTTTGTCGGGTCGGCGAAAAAAAATTTTTCCGCCCCAAATCGCATTACTATCCATTTTGGGCCATTTCTAGGGCAAAAAAAAATTTTCACCCTTTGAAAAAAATTTTGGACTTAGAAAATTTTCGGCACTTTTTTCCTTCATAATGGGAGCTGTCCGGACTGTACTCATAGAACGCTTGAAGATAGAGCTTAGAAATTGGCACTTTCAAATGGGAAGTCATATATGGCGACTTGTGTGGTGACCTTGAATTTGACCTTGGATGACCTTGAAAGGTCAAAACAGCCATTTTTGGGTCGAAAAACGCTCAAATTTGCATCTGGTCTGTATTTTCTCAAAAACTGTCTGATCAGTTTTGAGATTTTTGCTTAAAAAGATTCCTCTTATATACCTTTGTGACGTGTATAAGTTTTGTTGCCCTTGAATCGCCGATCTCAATGTGGTGGCCATTTTGAATTTTTGACGAGTCGGCGAAAACAAATTTTTTTCGCCCCAAATCGCATTACTATCCATTTTGGGCCATTTCTATGCAAAAAAAAATTTTCACCCTTTGAAAAAAATTTTGGACTTGGAAAATTTTCGGCACTTTTTTCCTTCAAAATGGGAGCTGTTCGGTCTGTACTCATAGAACGCTTAAAGATAGAGCTTAGAAATTGGCACTTTCAAATGGGAAGTCATATATGGCGACTTGTGTGGTGACCTTGAATTTGACCTTCGATGACCTTGAAAGGTCAAAACAGCCATTTTGGGGTCAAAAAATGCCCAGATTTGCCTCTGTATATGAAATGCTTGCAGATAGAGCTCATGTTTGCATTATGAACATATAGGAAGACATATATGGCACAACTAATGATGACCTTGAACTTGACGTCAGATGACCTTGAGTGCCAAATGTCTGACTTGGAATGTGTAAATTGACCTGAGCGGCCTGAACGATTCCACCCAAAATATAGAATATCAAATGCCGCACACATACATGTAATGGTAACATCGAAGTTCACACGGATGACCTTGATTGGTAAATCCCAAGGTCATATGTTTACACTGCGAACCTTGATTGGTAAATCTCAAGGTCTGTTACCTGCCAATGCTGCCATTGTCAAACCAAAATTGTCCGGTAACCTATCTTAGCCTTTGGGCTAATTTTTCCTTTTTAGGTTACCGGACCTTTGGTCCGATAACCTATTGGCATGGCGTTGCGTCCGTCGTCCGTCCGTCCGTCCGTCCGTCTGTCCGGTGTTAACATTTTTATCTTTAAGGTCAACGAAGGTCGAATCTTTCTGAAATTTTGCACAAAAATGCCTAAAAATATTTTGAGAAGCAGGTATTTTTTTGTTTTTTGATTTTCGTACTTTTTAGGTTACCGGACCTTTGGTCCGATAACCTATTGGCATGGCGTTGCGTCCGTCCGTCCGTCCGTCCGTCCGTCCGTCCGTCCGGCGTTAACATTTTTATCTTTAAAGTTAGCGATCGAATCTTTCTGAAATTTTGCACAAAAATGCCTAAAAATATTTTGAGAAGGAGGTATTTTTTTGTTTTTTGATTTTCGCATTTTTAGGTTACCGGACCTATAGTCCGATAACCTATTGGCATGGCGTTGCGTCCGTCGTCCGTCCGTCCGTCCGTCCGTCGTCCGTCCGTTCACATTTTTATCTTTAAAGTATATGGTCCGATCTTTCTGAAATTTTGCACAAAAATACCTAAAAATATTTCCAGGAAAGGTTTTTTTTAGTTTTCTGATTTCTGCATTTTTTTCAAAATGGCGGCCGTTTTCGTCGAAAAATGGCCAATTTTGGACTTTGACGGTTGTTTTCTCAAAATCTGTTCAGTAACTTTTTAGGTTACCGGACCTTTGGTCCGATAACCTATTGGCATGGCGTTGCGTCCGTCGTCCGTCCGTCCGTCCGTCCGTCCGTCCGTCCGGCCGGCGTTAACATTTTTATCTTTAAAGTTAGCGATCGAATCTTTCTGAAATTTTGCACAAAAATGCCTAAAAATATTTTGAGAAGGAGGTATTTTTTTGTTTTTTGATTTTCGCATTTTTTTCAAAATGGCGGCCGTTTTTGTCGAAAAACACTCAATTTTGGACTTTGACGGCCATTTTCTCAAAAACTGTCTGATCAGTTTTGAGTTTTTGGTTTCAAAAGATTCCCCTCATATACCTCTGTGATATGTATAAGTTTGGTTGCCCTAAATTTGCCGGTTTCCGTGTGGCGGCCATTTTGAATTTTTGTCGGGTCGGCGAAAAAAATTTTTTTTGCCCCAAATCGCATTACTATCCATTTTGGGCCATTTCTAGGGCAAAATTTGTTTTCACCCTTTGAAAAAAATTTTGGACTTGGAAAATTTTCGGCACTTTTTTCCTTCATAATGGGAGCTGTCCGGACTGTACTCATAGAACGCTTGAAGATAGAGCTTAGAAATTGGCACTTTCAAATAGGAAGTCATATATGGCGACTTGTGTGGTAACCTTGAATTTGACCTTGGATGACCTTGAAAGGTCAAAACAGCCATTTTTGGGTCGAAAAATGCTCAAATTTGCACCTGGTCTGTATTTTCTCAAAAACTGTCTGATCAGTTTTGAGATTTCTGCTTAAAAAGATTCCTCTTATATACCTCTGTGACACGTATAAGTTTTGTTGCCCTTGAAACGCCGATCTCCGTGTGGCGGCCATTTTGAATTTTTGACGAGTCGGCGAAAAAACAAATTTTGGACTTAAAAAATTTTCGGCACTTTTTTCCTTCATAATGGGAGCTGTCAGGACTGTACTCATAGAACGCTTGAAGATAGAGCTCAGAAATTGGCATTTTCAAATGGGAAGTCATATATGGCGACTTGTGTGATGACCTTGAATTGACCTTCGATGACCTTGAAAGGTCAAAACAGCCATTTTGGGGTCAAAAAAAAATGCCCAGATTGGCCTCTATAGATGAGATGCTTGCAGATAGAGCTCATGTTTGCATTATGAACATATAGGAAGACATATATGGCACAACTAATGATGACCTTGGACTTGACGTCAGATGACCTTGAGTGCCAAATGTCTGACTTGAGATGTGTAAATTGACCTGAGCGGCCTAAACGATTCCACCCAACATATAGAATATCAAATCCCGCACACACACATGTTATGGTAACATCGGAATTCATACGGATGACCTTGATTGGTAAATCCCAAGGTCATATGTTTACACTGTGAACCTTGATTGGTAAAAGCTCTGTTACCTGCGAATGCTGCCATGGCCAAATCAAAATTGTCCGGTAACCTATCTTAGCCTTTGGGCTAATTTTTTTCTTATAGATGCACAACACTCCCCATATGTACCCCTGTGACATGTATAAATTTCGTTGCCCTTGAATCGCTCGAAGTGGGCCATTTTGGGCCCAAATTCGGCCCAAATGGGACTTTCTCATGTTAAATTCTCCTATGCTTTATAATGGGACACAATAAGCCTGATATCTCACTTAATATTGCGATTAGAGACTAGGAATCAATTGTGGACATATAGGAAATGATATATGCTGAATATTCTCGTGACCTTGAATTTGACCTGTGACCTCAGTTTCAAGGTCAGAGAACAAAATGGCTAATATCTCGCTTATTATCGACTTTACAGCTCAGGAATCAATTGTGGACATATAGGAAATGATATCAGCCGAATATTCTGATGACCTTGAATTTGACCTTTGACCTCATTTCAAGGTCACACGGCAAAATGGCTAATATTTCGCTTCTTATCGACTTTACAGCTTAGGAATCAATTAACAACATATAGGAATTGATATATGCAGATTATTGTCATGACCTTGAATTTGACCTTTGACCTCATTTTCAAGGTCACAGGACAAAATGGCTAATATCTCACTTATTATCGATTTTACAGCTTAGGGATCATTTGTGGACATGTAGGAAATGATATATGCTGAATATTCTTGTGACTGAGAATTTGACCTCTGACCTTTGTTTCAAGGTCCGAGAACAAAATGGCTAATATCTCGCTTATTATCGACTTTACAGCTTAGGAATCAATTGTGGACATATAGGGAATGATATCAACCGAATATTCTGATGACTTTGAATTTGACCTTTGACCTCATTTTCAAGGTCAAAGGACAATATGGCTAATATCTCGCTTGTTTCTGGCTTTACAGCTTAGGAATCAATTATGGACATATAGGAAATGATATCAACCGAATATTCTGATGACCTTGAATTTGACCTTTGACCTCATTTTCAAGGTCAAAAGACAAAATGGCTAATATCTCGCTTATTATCTACTTTACAGCTTAGGAATCAATTGTGGACATATAGGAAATGATATCAACCGAATATTCTGATGACCTTGAATTTGACCTTTGACCTCATTTTCAAGGTCACATGGCAAAATAGCTAGTATCTCGCTTGTTATCGACTTTACAGCTTAGGAATCAATTGTTAACATATAGGAAATGATATATGCAGATTATTGTCATGACCTTGAATTTGATCTTTGACCTCTTTTTCAATTTCACAGGACAAAATGGGTAATATATCACTTGTTATCAATTTTACAGCTTAGGGATCACTTGTGGATATGTAGGAAATGATATATGCTGAATATTCTCGTGACTTTGAATTTGACCTCTGACCTCATTTTCATGGTCAAGAACACAAAATGGCTAAAGTCTCACTTATTATCGACTTTACAGCTTAGGAATCAGTTGTGGACATATAGGAAATGATGAAAGCCTAATATTCTGATGACCTTGAATTTGACCTTTGATCTCATTTTCAAGGTCACAGGAATATAAAACATATTTTGTCAGGTAACCTGTCTTAGCCCTTGGGCTAATTTTTTTCAAAATGGCGGCCGTTTTTGTCGAAAAACGCTCAATTTTGGACTTTGACGGCCATTTTCTCAAAAACTGTCTGATCAGTTTTGAGTTTTTGGTTTCAAAAGATTCCCCTCATATACCTCTGTGATATGTATAGGTTTGGTTGCCCTAAATTCGCCGGTTTCCGTGAGGCGGCCATTTTGAATTTTTGTCGGGTCGGCGAAAAAAATTGTTTTCGCCCCAAATCGCATTACTGTCCATTTTGGGCCATTTCTAGGGCAAAAAAATTTTTTCACCCTTTGAAAAAAGTTTTGGACTTAGAAAATTTTCGGCACTTTTCCTTCATCATGGGAGCTGTCCGGACTGTACTCATAGAACGCTTGAAGATAGAGCTTAGAAATTGGCACTTTCAAATGGAAAGTCATATATGGCGACTTGTGTGGTGACCTTGAATTTGACCTTGGATGACCTTGAAAGGTCAAAACAACCATTTTTGTGTCGAAAAATGCTCAAATTTGCACCTGGTCTGTATTTTCTCAAAAACTGTCTGATCAGTTTTGAGATTTTTGCTTAAAAAGATTCCTCTTATATACCTCTGTGACACGTATAAGTTTTGTTGCCCTTGAAACGCCGATCTCCGTGTGGCGGCCATTTTGAATTTTTGACGAGTCGGCGAAAACAAATTTTTTTCGCCCCAAATCGCATTACTATCCATTTTGGGCCATTTCTATGCAAAAAAAAATTTTCACCCTTTGAAAAAAATTTTGGACTTAGAAAATTTTCGGCACTTTTTTCCTTCATAATGGGAGCTGTCAGGACTGTACTCATAGAACGCTTGAAGATAGAGCTCAGAAATTGGCATTTTCAAATGGGAAGTCATATATGGCGACTTGTGTGGTGACCTTGAATTTGACCTTCGATGACCTTGAAAGGTCAAAACAGCCATTTTGGGGTCAAAAAAATGCCCAGATTGGCCTCTATAGATGAAATGCTTGCAGATAGAGCTCATGTTTGCATTATGAACATATGGGAAGACATATATGGCACAACTAATGATGACCTTGAACTTGACGTCAGATGACCTTGAGTGCCAAATGTCTGACTTGAAATGTGTAAATTGACCTGAGCGGCCTAAACGATTCCACCCAACATATAGAATATCAAATCCCGCACACATACATGTTATGGTAACATCGAAGTTCATACGGATGACCTTGATTGGTAAATCCCAAGATCATATGTTTACACTGCGAACCTTGATTGGTAAAAGCTCTGTTACCTGCCAATGCTGCCATGGCCAAACCAAAATTGTCCGGTAACCTATCTTAGCCTTTGGGCTAATTTTTTCAAAATGGCGGCCGTTTTTGTCGAAAAACGCTCAATTTTGGACTTTGACGGCCATTTTCTCAAAAACTGTCTGATCAGTTTTGAGTTTTTGGTTTCAAAAGATTCCCCTCATATACCTCTGTGATATGTATAAGTTTGGTTGCCCTAAATTCGCCGGTTTCCGTGTGGCGGCCATTTTGAATTTTTGGCGTGTCGGCGAAAAAAAAATTTTTTCACCCCAAATCGCATTACTATCCATTTTGGGCCATTTCTAGGGCAAAAAAATTTTTTCACCCTTTGAAAAATTTTTTGGACTTAAAATATTTTCGGCACTTTTTTCCTTCATAATGGGAGCTGTCAGGACTGTACTCATAGAACGCTTGAAGATAGAGCTTAGAAATTGGCACTTTCAAATGGGAAGTCATATATGGCGACTTGTGTGGTGACCTTGAATTTGACCTTGGATGACCTTGAAAGGTCAAAACAGCCATTTTGGGGTCAAAAAATGCCCAGATTTGCCTTTGTAGATGAAATGCTTGCAGATAGAGCTCCTGTTTGCATTATGAACATATAGGAAGACATATATGGCACAACTAATGATGACCTTGAACTTGACGTCAGATGACCTTGAGTGCCAAATGTCTGACTTGGAATGTGTAAATTGACCTGAGCGGCCTAAACGATTCCACCCAACATATAGAATATCAAATGCCGCACACGTACATGTAATGGTAACATCGAAGTTCATACAGATGACCTTGATTGGTAAATCCCAAGGTCATATGTTTACAATGCGAACCTTGATTGGTAAAAGGTCTGTTACCTGCCAATGCTGCCATGGCCAAATTAAAATTGTCCGGTAACTTATCTTAGCCTTTGGGCTAATTTTTTTTTTTTCTTTCTTTTTTTTCCGCCGTTTTGGTTTCCGACCGATAACTTTAGTTTGCCTCGATGTATCTTCGCCAAATTTCCAACATTGGTCAGACATATTACTAGTATGTGGAAGAACCCTATTGTTTTTCAGCCGGATCCGAGGTCCGTGAGGTCCGTGAGGATGAAATCAATGTTTTTTTTTGGACTTTGTTTCCGCACGATAACTCAAAAAGTATGTTGGCAATGGCTGCAGAACTTTGCACAGAGGTTCATATATCAATAGGGAAGAACCCTATTGATTTTGGGATCAATCCGTCAAACGACCTTTGACCTAGAGGTCGGAAGAGTTTTCGCCCAGTCATCCTTGAGGTTTCTTGCATATCTCAGAAACGGTGCGTCGTAGACTCGTGGCACTAGACAAACATGTCTAAGGGGTATTATGGATGAACTTTGACCTTGACCTTGAATTTTTCTGCCGAGTCGGCATTTTTCGTTTTCGTCGATATCTCGGAAACGGTGCGTCGTAGAGCGAAACGGACGTTATATTCGGACTCGTGGCACCAGACAAACATCTCTAAGGGGTATTATGGATGAACTTTGACCTTGACCTAAAATTTTTTTGCCGAGTCGGCATTTTTCGTTTTCATCAATATCTCGGAAACGGTGTGTCGTAGAGCGAAACGAACATTATTTTCTGACTCGTCACCCTAGACAAACATGGGGGTATTAAGGGTATCAAGCATGACCTTCGACCTTGACCTTGATTTTTCTGCCGAGTCGGCATATTTCGTTGTCGTCGATATCTCGTGAAATGATGCATCATGGAGCGAAACGGACGTTATTTTCGGACTCGTGGCACTAGACAAACATGTCTAAGGGGTATTATGGATGAACTTTGACCTTCACGTAAATTTTTTTCGCCAAGTCGGCATTTTTCGTTTTCATCGATATCTCAGAAACGGTGCATCGTAGAGCGAAACAGATGCTATTTTTGGACTCGTGGCACTAGACAAACATGTCTAATGAGTATTCTGGATGGACTTTGACCTCGACCTGAAATTTTTTCGCCAAGTCGGCATTTTTCGTTTTCGTCTATATCTTGGAAACAATGTGTCGTAGAGCATTGTAGAGCCCATGGTAAACATGTTATAAATATTTCAAATTAGTCTTAACACCGAAATGCCTCCAAGGCATCTTTAGGCCTTGACGTCTAGTTTTTAGTATAGTGATATTAGCAGTGTTTTTAAATCAGTTTAGCGGAATTTATCGGCTTTTATTGCAAATTCGCGAAACCAACACCAATGTATGCTGAATCTAAGAGAGTCGTCCGAGAGAGTCGGAAGACAGGAGATACATAGGGTGAGGTCAACGACAATCACATATACCCGGCCCTGAGGGGCCGGGAATGAATCACGAGATAGCATACTGTTAATACAAAAATAAATCAATTGATCATAGCTTATCAATCATCTTTTAAAATCGATGATTTGTTGGTTGAGTCATGTTTCAATTGCTCGATTATTTTGTGCATGATAGGTTACTAGTAATTGGAATCGTACACAAATGATCAAAGCAAAAATCGCCAGTCGAGTTCGTAATGCAGCAATTGGACCGCACATCTTTCCTGTAGGGGCCTACTGCATGCTTCAAGAGCGCCATCTGTTGAATGTCACGTATGATCAGATAGGCCTGTTGTTGCTACACCACTATTATTGGTTGCATGGGAATCGTAATGTGGCATTCTGAGCTGTGACATTGTTTAGACAATTGTTTAAACAATTAACAAGACATATAACATGTCTACTGATGGAGATCAAAAATAAACCGATGGGTAAATACTAATTAGGTCTATTATTGACCACAGTAAATTTAATTAAGACATAATACATTTATTATTGGGCACAATAAGGTAAAGGTTCTGTCCACTACATATTTCATGACTGTAACCGAATAGGTTAACATTAACTTTACTAGTTGTGTCTATTAGGGCCTATTGACCACAATAAAAAATAGTTAGGACATGAAACATAAACTATTAGGTTCAAGGTAAAGGTTCTGGTAAATATTATTTTGATGCTTGTAGTAGTTATGGTCATATTATGAAAATAAGTTACCATCGATTTTTGCTAGTTGAATCTATCAATAGTTTGGGGGGGGGGGGGAGGGTGGGGTGATAGGGCTACGGGAGATACACTCCAGCAGTCGACAGCGACTGGAGAACATCTAGTTTGGACCTTGAATTTTTTCTGCCGAGTCGGCATTTTTCGTTTTCGTCGATATCTCGGAAACGGTGCGTCGTAGAGCGAAACGGACGTTATTTTCGGACTCGTGGCACTAGACAAACATCTCTAAGGGGTATTATGGATGAACGTTGACCTTGACCTAAAATTTTTTTGCCGAGTCGGCATTTTTCGTTTTCACCGATATCTTGGAAACGGTGTGTCGTAGAGCGAAACGGACATTATTTTCTGACTCGTCACCCTAGACAAACATGTCTAAAGGGTATTAAGGATGACCTTCGACCTTGACCTTGATTTTTCTGCCGAGTCGGCATATTTCGTTGTCGTCGATATCTCGTGAAACGATGCATCATGGAGCGAAACGGACATTATTTTCGGACTCGTGGCACTAGACAAACATGTCATTCATTCGTCATTCACAAACATGTCTAAGGGGTATTATGGATGAACTTTGACCTTCACGTAAATTTTTTTTGCCAAGTCGGCATTTTTCGTTTTCATCGGTATCTCAGAAACGGTGCGTCGTAGAGCGAAACAGATGCTATTTTTGGACTCGTGGCACTAGACAAACATGTCTAATGAGTATTCTGGATGGACTTTGACCTCGACCTGAAATTTTTTCGCCAAGTCGGCATTTTTAGGTTACCGGACCTTTGGTCCGATAACCTATTGCCGTGGCATTGCGTCCGTCGTCCGTCCGTCCGTCCACATTTTTAGGTTACCGGACCTATGGTCCGATAACCTATTGGCATGGCGTTGCGTCCGTCGTCCGTCGTCGTCGTCCGTCGTCGTCGTCCACATTTTTATCTTTTTTGTTTACAGGCGAATTTTTCTGAAATTTTGCACAAAAATACTTAAAAATAATTGAAGAAGGAGGTATTTTTTAGTTTTTTGATTTTCGCATTTTTTTCAAAATGGCGGCCGTTTTCGACGAAAAATGCCTGATTTTGGACTTTGACGGCCATTTTCTCAAAATCTGTTCAGTAACTTTTTTTCTTTTTGATAAATAACACTCCTCATATGTACTCCTATGATGTCTATAAGTTTCGTTGCGCTTGAATTGCTCAAAGTGGGCCATTTTGGCCCAAACT
The DNA here is from genome assembly GCA_949152475.1 of Terebella lapidaria. Lineage (NCBI taxonomy): Eukaryota > Metazoa > Annelida > Polychaeta > Terebellida > Terebellidae > Terebella > Terebella lapidaria. The sequence goes on from OX424557.1 coordinate 4,956,241, forward strand.
CGGCTCAAATGGGACTTTCCCATATTAAATTCTCCTATGCTTTATAATGGGACACATTATGCCTAATATCTCACTTGATATTGAGATTAGAGACTAGGGATCAATTGTGGACCTATAGGAAATGATATATGCTGAATATTCTCGTGACCTTGAATTTGACCTCTGACCTCACTTTCAAGGTCAGAGCACAAAATGGCTTATATCTCGCTTATTATCGACTCTACAGCTTAGGAATCAATTGTGGACATATAGGAAATGATATATTCTGAATATTCTCGTGACCTTGAATTTGACCTCTGACCTCAAGTTTCAAGGTCAGAGCACAAAATGGCTTATATCTCGCTTATTATCGACTCTACAGCTTAGGAATCAATTGTGGACATATAGGAAATGATATATGCTGAATATTCTGATGACCTTGAATTTGACCTTCGACCTCATTTTCAAGGTCACAGGACAAAATGGCTTATATCTCGCTTATTATCGACTTTACAGCTTAGCAATCAATTATGAACATAAATTAAATGATATATGCAGATTATTGTCATGACCTTGAATTTGACCTTTGACCTCATTTTCAAGGTCACAGGACAAAATGGCTAATATCTCACTTATTATCGATTTTACAGCTTAGGAATCAATTGTGGACATATAGGAAATGATATATGCTGAATATTCTCGTGACCTTGAATTTGACCTCTGACCTCATTTCCAAGGTCCAAGGACAAACTGGCTCATATCTTGCTCCTCTATTGACTGTATGGCTTGGGAATCAATTGTGGACATGATATACATGATATAGAAAATGATATACACTGAATATTTTGATGACCTTGAATTTGACCTTTGCCCCTTCATTTTCAAGGCTGCAGCATAAAATTGCTAATATCTCTCTGATTATTGAACTTACAGCTTAGCAATCAACTGTGGACATGATATATGCTTAATGTTATATATGCTGAATATTCTCTTGACCTTGAATTCAACCAGTGACCTGGCTAACACCTAAAATATTAAACATTGTCCGGTAACCTATCTTTGGCCCTTGGCCTAATTTTATCATTAAAGTTTACAGTCGAATATTTCTGAAATTTTGCACAAAAATACCTAAAAATATTTCCAGGAAAGTTTTTTTTTAGTTTTTTGATTTTCGCATTTTTTTCAAAATGGCGGCTGTTTTCGTCGAAAAATGGCCAATTTTGGACTTTGACGGTTTTCTCAAAATCTGTTCAGTAACTTTTTTTCTTATTGATGCATGACACTCCCCATATGTACCCCTGTGACATGTATAAATTTCGTTGCCCTTGAATCGCTCGAAGTGGGCCATTTTGGGCCCAAACTCGGCCCAAATGGGACTTTCCCATGTTAAATTCTCCTATGCTTTATAATGGGACACATTAAGCCTAATATCTCACTTAAAATTGAAATTAGAGACTAAGAATCAATTGTGGACATATAGGAAATGATATATGCTGAATATTCTTGTGACCTTGAATTTGACCTCTGACCTCGGTTTCAAGGTCAGAGCGGCCGTTTTCGTCTAAAAATGGCCAATTTTGGACTTTGACGGTCGTTTTCTCAGAATCTGTTCAGTAACTTTTTTTCTTATTGATGTATAACACTCCTCATATGCACTCCTGTGACATGCATAAATTTCGTTGCGCTTGAATCGCTCGAAGTTGGCCATTTTGGGCCCAAACTCGGCCCAATTGGGACTTTCCCATGTTGAACACTCGGCCTAATATCTCACTTAATATTGAGATTAGAGACTAGGAGTCAAATGTGGACATATAGGAAATGATATATGCTGGATATTCTCGTGACCTTGAATTTGACCTCTGACCTCGGTTTCAAGGTCAGAGCGGCCATTTTCGTGAAAAATTGGCCAATTTTGGACTTTGACGGTCCTTTTCTCAAAATCTGTTCAGTAACTTTTGTTTCTTATTGATGCATGACACTCCTCATATGTACCCCTCTGACATGTGTAAATTTCGTTGCTTTTGAATCACTTGGAAAGGGCCATTTTGGGCCCAAACACGGCCCAAATGGGACTTTGCCATGTTAAATTCTCCTATGCTTTATAATGGGACACATTAAGCCTAATATCTCACTTAATATTGAGGTTAGAGACTAGGAATCAATTGTGGACATATAGGAAATGATATATGCCGAATATTCTTGTGACCTTGAAGTTGACCTCTGACCTCGGTTTCAAGGTCAGAGCACAAAATGGCTAACATCTCATTCATTATCGACTTTACAGCTTAGGAATCAATTGTGGGCATATAGGAAATGATATATGCTGAATATTCTGATAACCTTGAATTTGACCTTTGACCTCATTTTCAAGGTCACAGGACAAAATGGCTAATATCTCACTTATTATCGATTTTACAGGTTAGGGATTGATTGTGGACATATAGGAAATGATATATGCTGAATATTCTCATGACCTCGAATTTGACCTCTGACCTCAGTTTCAAGGTCAGAGCACAAAATGGCTAATATCTCGCTTATTATCGACTTTACAGCTTAGGAATCAATTGTGGACATATAGGAAATGATATATGCCGAATATTCTGATAACCTTGAATTTGACCTTTGACCTCATTTTCAAGGACACAGGACAATGGCTAATATCTCACTTATTATCGATTTTACAGCTTAGGGATCAATTTTGGGCATATAGGAAATGATATATGCCGAATATTCTTGTGACCTTGAAGTTGACCTCTGACCTCGGTTTCAAGGTCAGAGCACAAAATGGCTAATATCTCGTTCATTATCGACTTTACAGCTTAGTAATCAATTGTGGACATGTAGGAAATGATATATGCTGAATATTCTGATAACCTTGAATTTGACCTTTGACCTCATTTTCAAGGTCACAGGACAAAATGGCTAATATCTCACTTATTATCGATTTTACAGGTTGGGGATTGATTGTGGACATATAGGAAATGATATATGCTGAATATTCTCGTGACCTCGAATTTGACCTCTGACCTCAGTTTCAAGGTCAGAGCACAAAATGACTAATATCTCGCTTATTATCGACTTTACAGCTTAGGAATCAATTGTGGACATATAGGAAATGATATATGCCGAATATTCTGATAACCTTGAATTTGACCTTTGACCTCATTTTCAAGGACACAGGACAATGGCTAATATCTCACTTATTATCGATTTTACAGCTTAGGGATCAATTTTGGGCATATAGGAAATGATATATGCCGAATATTCTTGTGACCTTGAAGTTGACCTCTGACCTCGGTTTCAAGGTCAGAGCACAAAATGGCTAATATCTCGTTCATTATCGACTTTACAGCTTAGTAGTCAATTGTGGACATGTAGGAAATGATATATGCTGAATATTCTGATAACCTTGAATTTGACCTTTGACCTCATTTTCAAGGTCACAGGACAAAATGGCTAATATCTCACTTATTATCGATTTTACAGCTTAGGGTTTAATTGTGGACATATAGGAAATGATATATTCTGAATATTCTCGTGACCTTGAATTTGACCTTTGACCTCATTTTCAAGGTCACATGACAAAATGGCTAATATCTCGCTTATTATCGACTTTACAGCTTAGGAATCAATTGTGGACATATAGGAAATGATATATGCTGAATATTCTCGTGACCTTGAATTTGACCTCTGACTTCATTTCTAAGGTCCAAGGACAAACTGGCTCATATCTTGCTCCTCTATTGACTGTATGGCTTGGGAATCAATTGTGGACATGATATACATGATATAGAAAATGATATACACTGAATATTTTGATGACCTTGAATTTGACCTTTGCCCCTTCATTTTGCCCCTCCTTGAATTTTCATTTTGCCCCTCCTTGAATTTGACCTTTGCCCCTTCATTTTCAAGGCTACAGCATAAAATTGCTAATCTCTCTCTGATTATTGAACTTACAGCTTAGCAATCAACTGTGGACATGATATATGCTTAATGTTATATATGCTGAATATTCTCTTGACCTTGAATTCAACCAGTGACCTGGCTAATACCTAAAATATTAAACATTGTCCGGTAACCTATCTTTGGCCCTTGGCCTAATTTTTTTCTAATCAAACAGAAAGTGAACAGGACTCAGAGAAGTTTGCAAGTGTGGAGGTTTCTCTCGTGCGTGCGAGTCTGGTTGAATTAATAGTTCCGATGAAGAGCTGATCTTTACTCGGAAAAGACCATTGTTGCGTGTTGTGTTATTTTGGAGTTTTCGACAGATGCCGTGTTGCACACATGTGTCAAAAACATCCGGATCAGGCGCCAGGTGTATTCAACTCTGATGGCGGCATGCAACTAACAACAACTTGAAAAATGTTTTGTAAGGTTTAAATATGAAATTTTCATTTATAACATGAAATGATTAATGTGATCATGTGAATAGATGAATATCAGTCACTTCAGTGGTATATGTATCTTAATTTCACCTGGGGGATATGATGATCAGTGTGTTGATATCAAGGAAGCAATATATAATTAGGCATCCCGATTGAAAATCGGGAGGCCTTATGTTTTTGTCTGTTTTTTTTTTTTTTTTTTTCAGATGTAATACTGTGACTGAGCCATGCTACTGTATTACCTGACTGCAGCCTGCATGTCCAGCATGAGGCTAGGCTCTGCCCTCTCAGCCAGTGCAGTATATGAGAGCCCTGCTCAGTAATGCCTGTGATAAGGCAATACCCCCCCCCCCCCCTCTCCCTCCCCCACCTCCACTGTCAGCCAGTCTAATCTGCATATGAATGTAGCAATGTATCAGTGACTTGTATGCACTGCCCCTCTTCCCCCCCCCCCCCCTCTCCTGTCCCCTCACCCCAGTTTACTATACTAACACCAACAAGTTGGAACAATGCCCTCCTTCCCTTTCTAAAGAAAACAATAGGTGGTTATATAATGATGACCCAAACTGAAGATAACAGCTTTGAAGGTCTGCCTGGGCCTTGCTTGCCGGTCAATTGTTCAATGTATTCAGTTAAAACAGCACTGTGTTTATCTGGATGAAACTACATGCATTGTTTTGTTTTCTAGCTGTATTTCACATGCAGTGACCAAATTATCATTGTTTTACTTAGTCAGAACCCAGAATAATTTCCTTTTTGCTTGTATTATGAATGTCTGTCATGTCTGTACATTTAATACCTATTGAGATTAAAACAAATATCTGATGGACATTTGTCTAGTGAGCAACTGCTATAATTTGAACTCTCACTCCCACCTGTGTTCAATAATCCTGGTATATGTATTATAATAACAGTCAAGTTTCACCATTAGAAAAGAAAAGAAAAATTGGGGGATGCCACAAAGCCTATAGGCTTTTATGTCTAGTTCCTCATCAAATACTACACCAACAGCAGTCAGACAAGAAAAACTTTCGTTATGGAAAAAGGACAGACATCAAAATGAGAGCTGATCTCCAGCCCTTCCAGCAACACTTTCAAGCTTTATTACGATCCTAGTGTCGCAATAAAGTTGTTTGAAAAGTGGCCCGAGTGTCGAGTAATGAAAAGTCTAGCTCGCGAGTGTTACAGAGCTAACAGCCAGCAGGTCATTGATAGTACATCACGGCTTTTACAATGGTCTCCTTCTCGAGTGAAAGTGGCAGTTCGTGAAGCTATAAACACCCACGAAAGAACCATACCGTTGACATGAGTGTCCACTGCATCCATTGTGTGACATCCTGACTCGAAAACATACCTCAAAATGGGCCACAATACTTGTCAGAATGCTTTTATCAGGGTAGTTTTGATGTTCTGGGGATGTCGTTTGCATATTCTGCATATGTTCGTTGTCCAGTGCGTGTAAAGTGAAACGTCCGTCGTCAACTGGTGAACCATGAACGGTGTCGTCCATAGATCAGCTGGGGTTGTCATTCTATAATTGGCCATATTTCAGAAAAGGTCAGATGTCTTTATTTGCAAAATACAACTTTACACAATGTTTATCAATGAGAGCTTTTATCAATGGTTTATGTTGGTGATAAAATCCCAATAAATTCTGTAAGTCATGATTGTTCCCATATGGAAATATGCCTTGGATAGGGTAGATTTTGAGGGGCCAAAGTTTGTGGTGAACTTATGATATAGATTACCGTATTGGTCCTAATAGTGGCACATGCCCTAATAGTAGAGCGCCCCCCTCTTTTTCCCAAAAATGTTCACTTTTCATAACCTTTTAAATTCACTTCATATCTTTCTTATAAACTCTTGGAGTGTTCCAATCCACATATTCATGTTATTTGAATCATAATAAAGGGGATTGAAGGCTATAAGTATATTATTCAGTGTTTTTAGGTTACCGGACCTATGGTCCGTAACCTATTGGCATGGCGATGCGTCCGGCGGCGTCGTCCGTCAACAATTTTATCTTTAAAGTTTACGATCGAATTTTCCTGAAATTTTGCACAAAAATGCCTAAAAATATTTCGAGAGGGAGGTATTTTTTAGTTTTTTGATTTTCGCATTTTTTTCAAAATGGCGGCCGTTTTCGACGAAAAATGCCTGATTTTGGACTTTGGCGGCCATTTTCTCAAAATCTGTTCAGTAACTTTTTTTTAGGTTACCGGACCTATGGTCCGATAACCTATTGGCATGGCGTTGCGTCCGTCGTCCGTCGTCCGTCCGTCCGTCCGTCCGTCCGTCGTCCGTCCGTTCACATTTTTATCTTTAAAGTATACGGTCCGATCTTTCTGAAATTTTGCACAAAAATACCTAAAAATATTCCCAGGAAAGGTTTTTTTTAGTTTTCTGATTTCCGCATTTTTTTCAAAATGGCGGCCATTTTCGACGAAAAATGCCTGATTTTGGACTTTGGCGGCCATTTTCTCAAAATCTGTTCAGTAACTTTTTTTCTTTTTGATACATAACACTCCTCATATGTACTCCTGTGATGTGTATTAGTTTCGTTGCGCTTGAATCGTTCGAAGTGGGCCATTTTGGGCCAAACTCGGCCCAGATGGGACTTTCCCATGTTAAACTCTCCTATGCTTCATAATGGGACACATTAAGCCTAATATCTCACTTAATATTGAGATTAGAGACTAGGAATCAATTGTGGACATATAGGAAATGATATATGCTGAATATTCTCGTGACCTTGAATTTGACCTCTGACCTCGGTTTCAAGGTCAGAACGGCCGTTTTCGTCGAAAAATTGCCAATTTTGGACTTTGGCGATCGTTTTCTCAAAATCTGTTCAGTAACTTTTTTTCTTATTGATGCATAACACTCCTCAAATGTACTCCTGTGACATGTATAAATTTCGTTGCCCTTGAATCGTTCGAAGTGCGCATTTTGGGCCCAAACTCGGCCCAAATGGGACTTTCCCATGTTAAATTCTCCTATGCTTTATAATGAGACACATTAAGCCTAATATCTCACTTAATATTGAGATTAGAGACTAGGAATCAATTGTGGACATATAGAAAATGATAAATGCCGAATATTCTGATGACCTTGAATTTGACCTTCGACCTCATTTTCAAGGTCACAGGACAAAATGTCTAACATCTCACTTATTATCGACTTTACAGCTTAGGGATCAATTGTGGACATATAGGAAATGAAATATGCTGAATATTCTGATGACCTTGAATTTGACCTCTGACCTCATTTTCAAGGTCACAGGACAAAATGGCTAATATCTCACTTATTATCAATTTTACAGCTTAGGAATCAATTGTGGACATATAGGAAATGATATATGCTGAATATTGTCGTAACCTTGAATTTGACCTCTGACCTCAGTTTGAAGGTCAGAGCACAAAATGGCTAATATCTTGCTTATTATTGACTTTAACGCTTAGGAATCAATTGTGGACATGTAGGAAATGATATATGCCGAATATTCTGATGACCTCGAATTTGACCTTTGACCTCATTTTCTAGGTCACAGGACAAAATGGCTAATATCTTGATTCTTAACGACTTTACAGCTTAGGAATCAATTGTGGACATATAGGAAATGATATACTCCGAATATTCTGATGACCTTGAATTTGCCCTTTGACCTTATTTTCAAGGTCATAGTACAAAATGGCCAATATCTCTCTTATTATCGATTTACCAGCTTAGGAATCAATTGTGGACATATAGGAAATGATATACTCCGAATATTCTGATGACCTTGAATTTGCCCTTTGACCTTATTTTCAAGGTCATAGTACAAAATGGCCAATATCTCTCTTATTATCGATTTAACAGCTTAGGAATCAATTGTGGACATATAGGAAATGATATTCGCCAAATATTCTGATGCCCTGAATTTGACCTTTGACCTTATTTTCAAGGTCATACTACAAAATGGCCAATATCTCGCTTATTATCAACTTTACAGCTTAGGAATCAATTGTGGACATATAGGAAATGATATACTCTGAATATTCTGATGACCTTGAATTTGACCTTTGACCTTATTTTCAAGGTCATAGTACAAAATGGCCAATATCTCGCTTATTATTGACTTTACAGATTAGGAATCAATTGTGCACATATAGGAAATATTCTCATGATCTTGAATTGACCTCTGACCTCATTTTCAAGGTCAGAGCACAAAATGGCTGATATCTCGCTTATTATTGACTTTACAGCTTAGGAATCAATTGTGGACCCATAGGAAATGATATAATGTTGAATATTCTGGTGACCTTGAATTTGACCTTTGACCTTATTGTATCCCCCGAACAAAGTTCGGCGGATACTTTGGATTTGGCTTCGTCGTCCGCGTCCGCGTCCGCGCCCGCGTCCGCGTCCGCGTCCGCGTCCGCGTCCGCGTCCGCGTCCGCGTCCGTGTCCGCGTCCGCAGAGATTTTCTTGTGAACGCGCTACAGGCCGCAATTCTCATCCGATCACCATTATTTTTTGCAGGCACATATGTAATGGTAAGATCCCGACACCAATCGATTTTGGTTGCCGTGGCAACTGAATTGGTCGTTTGGGGACACATTTTGCATTGAAAACAGCCTGTTTGAGACACATGGCTTGTGAACGCGCTATAGGCCGCAATTCTCACCCGATCACCATTATTTTTCGTAGGCACATATATTATGGTAAGATCCCGACACCAATCGATTTTGGTTGCCGTGGCAACTGAATTGGTCGTTTGGGGACACATTTTGCATTGAAAACAGCCTGTTTGAGACACATGGCTTGTGAACGCTCTACAGATGGCAATTTTTGACGAATCTAGATAATATTTGGAAGTGTTGTTGGGAAGGGCTGTCACACGAAACCAATCATTTTTTAGAATGATCATATACATATTAATATGTTAACAGCCTAACTTATTACAGAATTTTGAAATATCCATTTTGACATGTACGATCATTCCAATAGCCTGTACAGTGGAAGGTAATGACACTGGTTTCTTGTTCAGAATGGAGAACTGAAGTTTCCAGTGAAAACAGGACAATATTACTGAATAAGTTAACATTAGTTCTATTAGTTAAGTCTATTATTGTCCACAATAAAAATAGTTAAGACGAGAAACGTTTATTATTAAGCTCAACAAGGTAAAGGTTTTGTCCAGTACAAATTTCATGGGTGTAACTGAATAAGTTAACATTATTTTTAATAGTTAAGTCTATTATTGACCACAATAAAAATAGTTAAGACAAGAAATATTTATTATTAACCTCAACAAGGTAAATGTTTTGTCCAGTACAAATTTCATTGGTGTAACTGAATAAGTTAACATTATTTTCACTAGTTAAGTCTATTATTGACCACAATAAAAATAGTTAAGTCTATTATTGACCACAATAAAAATAGTTAAGATGAGAAATATTTATTATTAAGCTCAACAAGGTGAAAGTATGTCCAGTACAGATTTCATGGGTGTACTGAATAAGTTAACATTATTTTTACTAGTTTAGTCTATTATTGACTACAATAAAAATAGTTAAGACAAGAAATATTTATCATTGGGCTCAACAAGGTAAAGATTCTGTCCAGTAGACATTTTATGTCTGTAACCAAATAAGTTAACATTTTTTTTGCTAGTTAAGTCTATTATTGACCTCAATAAAAATAGTTAAGATGAGAAACAATTATTATTGAGCTCAACAAGGTTAAGGTTTTGTCCGGTAGAAATTTCTGGGTGTAACCGAATAAGTTAACTTTATTTTTACATGTTAAGTCTATAAGTGACGACAATGAAAATAGTTAAGACAAGAAATATTTATTATTGGGCTCAACAAGGTGAAGGCTTTGTCCAGTAGAGATTTTATGGCTGTGACCAAATAAGTCAACATTATTGTTTTGCTAGTTAAGTCTATTATTGATCACAATAGCTTTTTATGAAAACATTGATCAACTTTTACTTTGAATTTCAACTTGAGACCATGTTTGGCTCAAATTATGAGTTAAAATATAACTTATGGTGAAAAATTCGATCTGGCTCCAATTTTGTCATCTTGAAATGCAGTTTTGGTCAACTTTTACTTTGAATTTCAACTTGAAAGCATGTTTGGCACATATTATGAGTCGAAATATAACTTATGGTGAAAAGTTCGATTTGGCTCCATTTTCGTCATCTTGAAATGCAGTTTTGGTCAATTTTTAGTTTGAATTTCAACTTGAAACCAAGTTTGGCACATATTATGAGTTAAAATATAACTTATGATGGAAAGTTCGATCTGGCTCCAATTTCTTCATCTTGAAATGCAGTTTTGGTAAACTTTTAGCTTGAATTTCAACTTGAAACCAAGTTTGGCACATATTATGAGTTAAAATATAACTTATGACGAAAAGTTCTATCTGGCTCCAATTTCGTCATCTTGAAATGCAGTTTTGGTCAACTTTTACATTGAATTTCAACTTAATACCAAGTTTGGCACATATTATGAGTTGAAATATAACTCATGGCGAAAAGTTTGATCTGGGTCCAATTTCGTCATCTTAAAATGCAGTTTTGGTAAACTTTTAGTTTGAATTTCAACTTGAAATCAAGTTGGGCAGGTATTATGAGTTAAAATATAGCTCATGACGAAAAGTTTGATCTGGCTCCAATTTTGTCATCTTGAAATGCAGTTTTGATTACCTTTTACTTTGAATTTCAACTTGAAACCATGTTTGGCACATACATGTATTATGGATCGAAATATAACTTATGGTGAGAAGTTCAATCTAGCTCCAATTTTGTCATCTTGAAATGCATTTTTGGTCAAATTTTACTTTGAATTTCAACTTGGAACCAAGTTTGTAAAATATTCTGAGTTGAAATATAAATAGGTGAAAAGATTGATCTATCTGTATTTTCGTTATTTTATCAAACATGTCGAATGGAAATTCATATAAAGAGATTTCAGTGGTGATTTTGAATTCGACCTTCAATAACCTCGGAAAATCAGTGCAGCAATTTTGGTGGGGAAAAGAAAACAGTTGTGACTTGAGATTTAACATTTCTCTGGTAATCTTTTTTAGCCCTTACTCTAGTTTTTCACAATTGACAGCGATATATTTGGGGCAACAGAGATGATAGGGCTACGGGGGATACACCCAAGCGGTCGTAGGCGACCGGAAGCGTCTAGTTTTCAAGGTCAGAGAACAAAATTGGTAATATCTCGCTCATTTTCGACTCTACAGCTTAGGAATCCATAGTGGACATATGGGGAATGATATATGCTGAATATTTTGGTGACCTTGAATTTGACCTTGACCTCATTTTCAAGGGCAGAGAACAAAAAAAGTTAATATCCCACTTGTTAGGGACTTTACAGCTTAGGATTCAATTGCGTACATATTAGAAATGATATATGCTGAATATTCTCATGACCTTGAACTTGACCTTTGACCTCATTTTCAAGGTCAAAACACAAAATGGCTAATATCTTAATTAATATCGACTTTACAGCTTAGGAATCATTTGTGGACATGCTAGAAATGATATGGGCAGAATGTTCTCATGACCTCAAATTGACCAACTACCTTATTTCCAAGGTTATGGGACAAAAGGCCAATATCTAAAATATACATTGTCCGGTAACCTTTCTTAGCCCTTGGGCTAATTTTTTATTGATGCATAACACTCCTCATATGTACCCCTGTGACATGTATAAATTTCGTTGCGCTTGAATCGCTCGAAGTGGGCCATTTTGGGTCCAAACTCGGCCCAAATGGGACTTTCCCATGTTAAATTCTCCTATGCTTTATAATGGGACACATTAAAGCCTAATATCACACTTAATATTGAGATTAGAGACTAGGAATCAATTGTGGACATATAGGAAATGATATATGCTGAATATTGTCGTGACCTTGAATTCGACCTCTGATCTTGGTTTCAAGGTCAGAGCGGCCGTTTTCGTCAAAAAATGGCCAATTTTGGACTTCGACGGTCATTTTCTCAAAATCTGTTCAGTAACTTTTTTTTCTTATTGATTAAAAACACTCCTCATATGTACCCCTGTGACATGTATAAATTTCGTTGCGCTTGAATCGCTTGAAGTGGGCCATTTTGGGCCCAAACTCGGCCCAAATCTGACTTTCCCATGTTAAATTTTCTTATGCTTTATAATGGCACACATTAAGCCTAATATCTCACTTAATATTGAAATTAGAGACTAGGAATGAATTGTGGACATATAGGAAATGATATATGCTGAATATTCTCGTGACCTTGAATTTGACTTTTAACCTCATTTTCAAGGTCACAGGACAAAATGGCTAATATCTCGCTTATTATCGACTTTACAGCTTAGGAATCAGTTGTGAACATATAGGAAATGATATATGCTGAATATTCTTGTGACCTTGAATTTGACCTTTGACCTCATTTTCAAGGTCGCAGGACAAAATTGCTAATATTTCGCTTATTATCGACTTTACAGTTTAGGAATCAATTGTGAACATATAGGAAATGATATATGCTGAATATTTTCGTGACCTTGAATTTGACCTTTGACCTCATTTCCAAGGTCGCAGGACAAAATTGCTAATATCTCGCTTATTATCGACTTTACAGCTTAGGAATCAATTGTGAACATATAGGAAATGATATATGCTGAATATTCTCGTGGCCTTGAATTTGAGCTTTGACCTCATTTTCAAGGTCACAGGACAAAATGGCCAATATCTTGCTTATTAGCGAGTTTACAGCTTAGGAATCGATTGTGAACATATAGGAAACGATATATGCTGAAAATTCTCGTGACCTTGAATTTGACCTTTGACCTCATTTTCAAGGTCACAGGACAAAACGGCCAATATCTTGCTTATTAGCGACTTTACAGCTTAGGAATCAATTGTGAACATATAGGAAATGATATATGCTGAAAATTCTCATGACCTTGAATTTGACCTTTGACCTCATTTTCAAGGTCACATGACAAAATGGCTAATAACTCGCTTATTATCGACTTTACAGCTTAGGAATCAATTGTGAACATATAGGAAATGATATATGCTGAATATTCTCATGACCTTGAATTTGACCTTTGACCTCATTTCCAAGGTCACAGGACAAAATTGCTAATTTTTCGCTTATTATCGACTTTACAGCTTAGGAATCAATTGTGAACATATAGGAAATGATATATGCTGAATATTCTCATGACCTTGAATTTGACCTTTGACCTCATTTTCAAGGTCACAGGACAAAATGGCCAATATCTTGCTTATTAGCGCCTTTACAGCTTAGAAATCAATTGTGAACATATAGGAAATGATATATGCTGAATATTCTAGTGACCTTGAATTTGACTTTTGACTTCATTTTCAAGGTCAACAGGACAAAATGGCTAATATCTCGCTTATTATTGACTTTACAGCTTAGGAATCAATTGTGAACATATAGGAAATGATATATTCTGAATATTTTAATGATATTGAATTTGACCTTTGACCTAAATTTCAAGGTCAGTCATTTTATTTTCAAAGTCAGATTACAAAATGGCTTATATCTCGCTTATTATCAAATTTACAGCTTAGGGGTCCATAGTGAACATATAGGAAATGATGTATGCTGAATAGTTTGGTGATCTAGAATTTAACCTCTGATCCCATTTTCAAGGTTAGAGATATGGCGATTTCAGTGGTCACCTTGAATTTGACCTTCAACTTTCTCGGCTTAACTCTGTATATTTCTCCGGTAACCTTTCTAGCCCATTGGGCTAATTTTCGTTTTCGTCTGTATCTTGGAAACAGTGTGTCGTAGAGCATTGTACATGTTGTAGAGCCCATGGTAAACATGTTATAAATATTACAAATTAGTCTTATCACCGAAATGCCTCCAAGGCATCTTTAGGCCTTGACGTCTAGTTTTTAGGTTACCGGACCTATGGTCCAATAACCTATTGGCATGGCGTTGCGTCCGTCGTCCGTCGTCGTCATCGTATACTTAAAAAATAGTATAGACTTTCCCATGTTAAATTCTCCTATGCTTTATAATGGGACACATTAAAGCCTAATATCTCACTTAATATTGAGATTAGAGACTAGGAATCAATTGTGGACATATAGCAAATGATATATGCTGAATATTGTCGTGACCTTGAATTTGACCTCTGACCTTGGTTTCAAGGTCAGAGCGGCCATTTTCGTCGAAAAATGGCCAATTTTGGACTTCGACGGTCGTTTTCTCAAAATCTGTTCAGTAACTTTTTAGGTTACCGGACCTTTGGTCCGCTAACCTATTGGCATGGCGTTGCGTCCGGCGTCCGGCGTCGGTGTCGGCGTTGTCCACATTTTTAGGTTACCGGACCTTTGGTCCGCTAACCTATTGGCATGGCGTTGCGTCCGGCGTCGGCGTCGGTGTCGGCGTCGGCGTCGGCGTCGTCCACATTTTTATCTTTTTTGTTTACGGACCAATCTTTCTGAAATTTTGCAAAAAAATGCACAAAAATAATTCAAGAAGGAGGTATTTTTTAGTTTTTTGATTTTCGCAATTTTTCCAAAATGGCGGCCATTTTTGTCGAAAATCGGCCAATTTTGGACTTTGGCGGCCATTTTCTCAAAATCTGTTCAGTAACTTTTTTTCTTTTTGAAACATAACACTCCTCATATGTACTCCTATGATGTCTATAAATTTCGCCGCGTTTGAATCGCTCGAAGTGGGCCATTTTGGCCCATACTCGGCCCAAATGGGACTTTTCCATGTTAAATTCTCCTATGCTTTATAATGGGACACATTAAGCCTAATATCTCAGCCTAATATCTCACTTAATATTGAAATTAGAGACTAGGAATCAATTGTGGACATATGGGAAATGATATATGCTGAATATTCTCGTGACCTTGAATTTGACCTCTGACCTTGGTTTCAAGGTCATAGCGGCCGTTTTCGTCGAAAATGGCTAATTTTGGACTTTGATGGTCGTTTTCTCAAAATCTGTTCAGTAACTTTTTTTCTTATTGATGCATAACACTCCTCATATGTACTTCTGTGACATGTGTAAATTTCGTTGCGCTTAAATCACTCGAAGTGGGCCATTTTGGGCCCAAACTCGGCCCAGATGTGACTTTCCCATGTTAAATTTTCCTATGCTTTATAATGGGACACATTAAGCCTAAAATCTCACTTAATATTGAGATTAGAGACCAGGAATCAATTGTGGACATATAGGAAATGATATATGCTGAATATTCTCGTGACCTTGAATTTGACCTTTGACCTCATTTTCAAGGTCACAGGACAAAATGGCTAATATCTCGCTTATTATCGACTTTACAGCTTAGAAATCAATTGTGAACATATAGGAAATGATATATGCTGAATATTCTCGTGACCTTGAATTCGACCTTTGACCTCATTTTCAAGGTCACAGGACAAAATGGCTAATATCTCGCTTATTATCGACTATACAGCTTAGGAATCCATTGTGAACATATAGGGAATGATATATGCTGAATATTCTCGTGACCTTGAATTTGACCTTTGGCCTCATTTCCAAGGTCACCGGACAAAATGGCTAATATCTCGTTTATTATCGACTTTACAGCTTAGGAATCAATTGTGAGCATAGAGGAAATGATATATGCTGAATATTCTCGTGACCTTGAATTTGACCTTTGACCTCATTTCCAAGGTCACCGGACAAAATTGCTAATGTCTCGCTTATTATCAACTTTACGGCTTAGGAATCAATTGTGAACATATAGGAAATGATATATGCTGAATATTCTCGTGACCTTGAATTTGACCTTTGACCTCATTTTCAAGGTCACAGGACAAAATGGCCAATATCTTGCTTATTAGCGACTTTGCAGCTTAGGAATCAATTGTGAACATATAGGAAATGATATATGCTGAATATTCTAGTGACCTTGATTTTGACCCTTGACCTAAATTTCAAGGTTAGTCATTTTATTTTCAAGGTCAGAATATGACAAAATGGCTTATATCTCGCTTATTATCAAATTTACAGCTTAGGGGTCCAAAGTGAACATATAGGAAATGATGTATGCTGAATATTTTGGTGATCTAGAATTTGACCTTTGATCTCATTTTCAAGGTCAGAGAACAAAATGGCTAATATATCGCTTATTATCATCTTTACATCTGCCCCTGATGACGCCAGTGTGTCTTTGGATAAACTATTTGGTCGGGCTTTGTTTCTATTGCAATGTTGTATTTTACGTTTCATTACTGGCATCATCAAATTTTGATTGTATTGGTGGTAATAGATTGATACTTACATTTATACCACTGAGTCGGTGTCACTGCTGGCGGACGTTAAATCTGTCCCCGAGGATACCATCAACTCAGTAGCCTTCGGGCTTGTGATTGGGTACTTTTGTACTTGTCATGTATCTATTCCATGGGGTTAGATTCGGATTTCTAAATTATTTTCATAGGTTGTTGGGCAGTTGTATACTAGTAATTACATTTGGTGTACAGTAGAAACAACTACATTTAACACATTGTCTGCCCCTGAAGACGCCAGTATGTCTTTGGATAAACTATTTGGTCGGGCTTTGTTTGTTTCTATTGCAAAATGTAGTATTTTACGTTTCTTATTGGCATCATCAAAATCTGATTGTATTGGTGGTAATAGATTGATACTTACATTTACAGCATAGGAATCAATTGCGAATATAGAGGAATGATATATACTGAATATTTTCATGACCTTGAACTTGAACTTTGACCTCATTTTCAAGGTCACATCACAGAATGGCTAATGTCTCACTTATTATCGACTTTACAGCTTAGGAATTTATTGTGGACATACTAGAAGTGATATATTTGTTGAAAATTTCATGGCCTTGAATTTATCAGTGACTTTATTTTCAAGGTCACTGGACAAAAGGCTAATATCTAAAATGTATATTGTCCGGTAACCTTTCCTAGCCCTTGGGCTAATTTTATCTTTATTGTTTACGGACTAATCTTTCTGAAATTTTGCACAAAAATGCACAAAAATAATTCAAGAAGGATATATTTTTTAGTTTTTTGATTTTCGCAATTTTTTCAAAATGGCGGCCGTTTTTGTCGAAAATCGGCCAATTTTGGACTTTGGCGGCCATTTTCTCAAAATCTGTTCAGTAACTTTTTTTCTTTTTCATACATAACACTCCTCATATGTACTCCTATGATGTCTATAAATTTCGTCGCGATTGAATCGCTCGAAGTGGGCCATTTTGGCCCAAACTCGGCCCAAATGGGACTTTCCCATGTTAAATTCTCCTATGCTTTATAATGGGACACATTAAGCCTAATATCTCACTTAATATTGAGATTAGAGACTAGGAATCAATTGTGGACATATAGGAAATGATATATGCTGAATATTCTGGTGACCTTGAATTTGACCTCTGACCTTGGTTTCAAGGTCATAGCGGCCGTTCTCGTCGAAAATGGCAAATTTTGGACTTTGATGGTCGTTTTCTCAAAATCTGTTCAGTAACTTTTTTTCTTATTGATGCATAACACTCCTCATATGTACTTCTGTGACATGTATAAATTTCGTTGCGCTTGAATCACTCGAAGTGGGCCATTTTGGGCCCAAACTCAGCCCAAATGGGACTTTCCCATGTTAAATTCTGCTATGCTTTATAATGGGACACATTAAACCTAATATCTCACTTAATATTGAAATTAGAGACTAGGAATGAATTGTGGACATATAGGAAATGATATATGCTGAATATTCTCGTGACCTTGAATTTGACTTTTGACCTAATTTTCAAGGTCACAGGACAAAATGGCTAATATCTCGCTTATTATCGACTTTACAGCTTAGGAATCAGTTGTGAACATATAGGAAATGATATATGCTGAATATTCTTGTGACCTTGAATTTGACCTTTGACCTCATTTTCAAGGTCACATGACAAAATGGCTAATATCTCGCTTATTATCGACTTTACAGTTTAGGAATCAATTGTGAACATATAGGAAATGATATATGCTGAATATTTTCGTGACCTTGAATTTGACCTTTGACCTCATTTCCAAGGTCGCAGGACAAAATTGCTAATATCTCGCTTATTATCGACTTTACAGCTTAGGAATCAATTGTGAACATATAGGAAATGATATATGCAGAATATTCTCGTGGCCTTGAATTTGAGCTTTGACCTCATTTTCAAGGTCACAGGACAAAATGGCCAATATCTTGCTTATTAGCGACTTTACAGCTTAGGAATCGATTGTGAACATATAGGAAATGATATATGCTGAAAATTCTCGTGACCTTGAATTTTACCTTTGACCTCATTTTCAAGGTCACAGGACAAAATGGCTAATATCTCGCTTATTATCGACTTTACAGCTTAGGAATCAATTGTGAACATATAGGAAATGATATATGCTGAATATTTTCATCACCTTGAATTTGACCTTTGACCTCATTTTCAAGGCCACAGGACAAATTGGCCAATATCTTGCTTATTAGCGACTTTAAAGCTTAGGAATCAATTGTGAACATATAGGAAATGATATATGCTGAAAATTCTCGTGACCTTGAATTTGACCTTTGACGTCATTTTCAAGGTCACAGGACAAAATGGCCAATATCTTGCTTATCAGCGACTTAACAGCTTAGAAATCAATTGTGAACATATGGGAAATGATATATGCTGAATATTCTCGTGACCTTGAATTTCACCTTTGACCTCATTTTCAAGGTCACAGGACAAAATGGCCAATATCTTGCTTATTAGCGACTTTACAGCTTAGGAATCAATTGTGAACATATAGGAAATGATATATGCTGAAAATGCTCGTGACCTTGAATTTGACCTTTGACCTATTTTCAAAATCACAGGACAAAATGGCCAATATCTTGCTTATTAGCGACTTTACAGCTTAGGAATCAATTGTGAACATATAGGAAATGATATATGCTGAAAATGCTCGTGACCTTGAATTTGACCTTTGATCTATTTTCAAGGTCACAGGACAAAATGGCCAATATCTTGCTTATTAGCGACTTTACAGCTTAGGAATTAATTGTGAACATATAGGAAATGATATATGCTGAAAATTCTCATGACCTTGAATTTGACCTTTGACCTCATTTTCAAGGTCAACAGGACAAAATGGCTAATATCTTGCTTATTATCGACTTTACAGCTTAGGAATCAATTGTGAACATATAGGAAATGATATATTCTGAATATTTTAATGATATTGAATTTGACCTTTGACCTAAATTTCAAGGTCAGTCATTTTCTTTTCAAAGTCAGATTACAAAATGGCTTATATCTCGCTTATTATCAAATTTACAGCTTAGGGGTCCATAGTGAACATATAGGAAATGATGTATGCTGAATAGTTTGGTGATCTAGAATTTAACCTTTGATCCCATTTTCACGGTTAGAGATATGGCGATTTCAGTGGTCACCTTGAATTTGACTTTCAACTTTCTCGGCTTAACTCTGTATATTTCTCCGGTAACCTTACTAGCCCATTGGGCTAATTTTTGTTTATGGACCAATCTTTCCGAAATTTTGCACAAAAATGCACAGAAATAATTCAAGAAGGAGGTAGTTTATTTTATACATCACCAATCTAAACTACTACATGCTCCTTTTCGATCCTTTGGATCGTTCTGGATAGAAATTCGCGTACTGAAAGCAAGGCACGATCGTCTGCCTGCATGACTCGAGCGCTCCTTTTGCCGCCAAAACCGCCGCGCATATGCGCGCGCAGCTGCGCAGAAGCTTCACTTTTCTGTCCACCGCCATTTTTGCTTGGCAGCTTTGGATTTTGGTTCCCGGTGAATTCGTAGAATTTAGTCTGCAAACTAGACTTTTGCGTTATATTCTTACGGAATTTCACCTGCCACGTTCATAGACATCGTTTTGTGTCTATTTGGATAAGTATTGGTCGATAGTTTGTTACTTGCTAGATCGTCAGCGATTTGTATAGCGAGTTCACCCTATTATCGTCCATCCGTCGTACTTGATAGTGTACTTGTTGTTTACATCTATCAATAGTTCTACGTTAATTTTCTACTGTATATATTGTGTATACGTATACTGTAGTTTATATATTCGTAGTCCTCTTAGGGTTCTTTTTCAGCGCGGTCTCAGGTTTGCGTATTTTGCCCGCCCTGTTACTGTGTGTGGTTAGTTCCCTTTCGTGATCATGACTTCACAATCCTCCCTTGGTACCGGTGCCATGGACGAACGTCCATGCCCGAAGTGTCTGGTCAATACCCTCCGAGGAGGGGAGAAACACAGTTTGTGTTTCGACTGTTTAGACCATGGCCCGGTATCTATGGAGGATTTGAGGTGTGATCTGTGTCGTTTCTGGCGTCCCTCTTCCTTCGTGCAGGCGACTGCAAAGTATTCCGAAGCCTCGTTGGCTCGTCGGGATGCTTTGAGGCTTGCGGAAGCTTCGGCTCCGCAAGTCCGCCAGTCGCCCATGGAGGTGGAGACTCCGCCTGTGACGGCACAGATTGCGTCCGGTGTTAGCCAGCCCCTGGGGCTAACACAGGACATGGTCAACGCGGCTGTGCAATCTTTCTTTGCACAGTCGTTATCGTCCCTTCAGGGTCCCCTCCTGCCGGGTCTCTCTTCCCTGCTTGGACAGGGAGTCCCGGCCGGTTCTTCGGCTGCCCCTTCGTCGCAGGGAGAGCTTGCTCCCCCTGCTGGCAAGAAGTCGAAATCTTCTAAGAAGAAGGTTTCAGTTCTTGCCAAGGCGAAAGCAGCCAAGGAACCGCACTCCACCTTCGTCGTCCCTCAGTCGGGGCCGATCGAGGTGGAGGGGTCCGTCGTCTCTTCCCCTGGGCCTTCCAAGAAGAGGAAGCGTGCTTCCTCTAAGCGCCGTGGTGCTGAGACCACATCGATTTTCGATGTGGCTCAGGCTTCGTCCGACCTCTCGGTGGGCGACGATCAGGCTTCGGGCTTCGATCGGCGGAGCATCTTGGATGGCTCATTCGGGTCCTCGGTCTCGAGGTTCGAGGGGGGAGAGTTCCCTTTGTTTGGGGGTGAGGCTCTCGATCGTTCGTGCGATCGGGAGTCTTCACTTGGCGGTCGTGCTCCTGGTCCTCGATCAGGGCACGATCGGGCGGGTGGTGCTGGGGTCGTTCCTCAGGGCCACTCAAGTCCTGTGTACGCGGATGTAAGTCGCCGGACGGGTGCGATCGCTGAGCAGGCATTCCCTCGCCCGTCCTTTGATGTACCCTTGGGGTCATCGAGGTCTTCGATCGGACCTGTGAGGTCCAACGATCGGGGGGGTCGAGTGGAAGCTGATCAGGAGTCGTCCTCCTCGGAGGATGAGACTTCCGATCAGGCCGGGGGTTCTAACTTCCGGTGGGCTTTGGAGTCGGTCGCAAGGCGAATGGACTTGCCGATCGATGCTCCAGGGCCCTCACGGGGAACCGGTAGGTTCGCGTCGGCGCCAGTTCGTCGGCCGATCCGGCTCCCTGTGGTTCCCGCGTTGGTCAAGTCCTTCGACAAGATCAACAAGGGAGTTACGGCTAAGAAGGATGTGGCTCGTACGGAGTCGACATTCCCGACTAGCCGTGTTCGACCTGAGTCGATCGACACCTATCGGACTGTAGAGTCCGAGGGTGGACATCAGACTTCCGTCCCGGTCGAAGACCCTAACCTTCACCTGCTTTCCCGGAAGCAGGGTACGGTCTGGTCAGCTTATGTGAAAAAGGCTCGCCTTTCTCACTGGCAGACGCTGTCTCATCAATTGATGGGGCAGCTCTCGTTGACGGATCACCTGACCACTTTGGTTCAGGAGTTTGTGGACGAGGCGGATCTGGAGGAGGGGAGTCGCGCCAACATTCATGCAGCACTCGGCGTCTTGGCCGGAGTGGTCCATGCTGCTGAGCGTGACAGTGCGCACCTGGGCGCACAATTGGATCTCACCATGCGTGATGCCGATCTCCGTCTGCTTGACGTGTCCGCTACGGACGTCGCTGAGCTACGTGGGAGGCCGCTTTTCTCAGGCTATACCTACGCCAACCTCTCTCGATCGGATATTTCCGTCATGCGGGAACATCTCCGGGATGAGGCTATGGCCAAGGCTTTGCTTGGGAAGTCGGCGGGGTCTGGGACAGGCAAGAAGACCAAGGGTCAGAAGCCTGCCCAACCTCAGGCACCACATGCACCCGCTTCTACGCAGCCGCCCTTTCGGGGGGCGCAGCCTCCCCCTCCCCAGGGGGATGGCAAGCGCGGAGGCAAAGGGGGTGGACGCTTCAAGGGCAAAGGGAAAGCTTCTGGTAAGAAGTGACTCGTTGCGGGAAAGCGTAGGCTCTGTGGAAGGTTCAGTTCTGTCGGAATTCGATCTTCCACAACCTGGTCCAGTCGGGGGACGCCTGGCTCAGTTCGTCCAGAACTGGAGCGATCTGGCGTTGTCAGACAATTCAGTCGTGGCATGGGTGAAGTTCGGTCTCACCTTCAGATGGGAGGATGGAAAACCACCGATCAGACCCAAAGCGTGGTTCTTCCCTGTGCCCGGCGATCGGGAAAAGTTTCAGCTTCTGCAGCACGAGGTGCAGCAGTTGCTAGAGAAACGTGCGATCGAGGTGGTCAAGGACGAGAGAGGATTCTATTCTCTCATCTTCCTAGTGCCGAAAAAGACAGGCGGGTGGCGTCCCGTTTTCGATCTGTCAAACCTCAACAAATTCCTGATCATACCCAGGTTCAAGATGGAGTCGGCGCTTTCTGTCAGAAAGCTCTGTCAAAGGGGAAGTGGGCAGTCAGTATGGACGTCAAGGACGCGTACTTACATGTGCCCATACACCCAGCCGATCGGCGATACCTCAAGTTCGCCTTCGAAGGTTCGGTGTATCAGTTCAGGGTACTTCCTTTTGGAGTAGCCACCGCCCCTTACGTGTTCACCCGTATCGTAAGGACGATGGCGGCCAGGTTTCGATCGGTTGGAATTCAATTCCACCATTATATCGATGATTGGTTAATCATAGCCGACTCCCCGTCTCAGGCTATAGAGCAATCCGGGTTCGTCCTCAGGTTGGCGACCAGCCTTGGCTGGATCCCCAATTGGGCGAAGTCTCATCTGTCCCCGACACAGAGGTTCGAGTATGTCGGGGTAGATTACGATCTAGAGCGAGGAGTAGCTCTTCCTCCGCGGAAGAGAGTGCTCAAGGCGATTGCGGCGATGGATGTCGCGCTGACGCAGTCGTCGATCACAGCTCGACAGTTTCTGTCCATCATCGGTCTGTTGGCGTCGATGGAGAAACAGGTGCCGTTCGGCAGGTGCTTCCTCAGACCCATTCAATGGTGTCTAGCGTTGCAATGGCGGATCCTCACCGATCGACTAGACCAAGTCGTATCGGTGGACGATCGTGCTCGGGAAGCAATGCATTGGTGGCGGGACCATCGGAATCTTTTCCGAGGGATGCCACTGGCGGAGTATCTGCCCGATCGGACCTTCTTCACCGATGAGTCAGAATTGGCTTGGGGAGCTCATATGGACGAGCACGAACTCTCTGCTGTGTGGAACACGAGCGAGAGGGCGTTGCACATCAATGTCCTAGAGCTGCGAGCGGTGAGACGTGCGTTCGAGATCTGGGGGCCTCAGAGTTCCCCAGGGACGAAGTGGCTGGTCTTCACAGACAACAGCACAGTAGTGGCGCACATAAACAAACAAGGTGGAACTCGGTCGAGTCAGCTTTGTTTGGAGGCCGAGTGTCTGATCAGGTTTGCCTTCAAGTACCGTCTGTTTATCAGGGCGAGGCACCTGCCGGGTCACAGGAATGTCCTAGCGGACGCTCTGTCGAGACCGGACAAGATCATAGGCACGGAGTGGAGTTTGCATCCGGGGGTGTTTCGGCGCGTTTGTCAGGCGTTCGGGACACCGAACATAGACCTGTTCGCAACCTCTCGGAATCACAAGCTCCCGGTCTACTTCTCACCTCTGCCAGAGAGCGAGGCACTGGCTGTGGACGCGATGTCTCAGTCGTGGGACGGGATGTTCGGGTATGCGTACCCGCCAACTCGGTTCCTAACAGAAGTGCTGCACAAGGTAGCCAGGTCTCAGTGCGAGATTCTGTTGGTGGCGCCATGCTGGCCGATGCAGGCGTGGTTCCCGCTGCTACTGTCCCTCCTGATCGATGTACCACGGGTTCTCCCGATCGGGGACAGGTTGCTGAAGCAACCGGGGCGGGATATATTTCATGATTCCGTCCACGTGCTCAAATTACACGTGTGGAGGCTATCGAGCGATCCTTCCAGGAGGCAGGATTTTCTCAGCAGGTGTCCGTACATCTCGCGAGGAAGAATAGGAGATCCTCCTCTAAAACGTATGAGGCTAAATGGAGAGTATTCGTACGTTGGTGTAACGGAAGGCGCATTGATCCGCTCTCTGCCCCTCTGAATGCAGTGCTAGACTTTCTCTGCTATCTCTTTGATAGGCTTAATTTGAAGCCTACTACGATCGAGGGATACAGGTCCATGCTGGGCCCTGTATTCCGTGCTAGGGGGATCGATTTAACTAATAATCGTATCCTTGCTGATCTCTTGGCGTCCTTTAGGACGCAAAGGCCACGGGGAGTTCCTACTCTACCGGATTGGGACATGGCTTTTGTGCTATATTGTCTTACTAAAGCACCTTGGGAGCCTCTCAAGGAAGTTTCCTTGCAGAGGTTAACTCTTAAGACTTTCTTGCTAGTTATGCTAGCAAGTGGTCGAAGACGCTCAGATGTCGCGGCGATCGACGTATCGCGAGTCGCATTTGGCGCGGATGGGTCCGTTTCCTTATACCCAGTACGTGATTTTATGCCTAAAACACGTGCTGCAGTTGAGGGCGGGAAAGCGTTCTCCCCTATCGTAATTCCGTCACTGGGCGGTTACGTAGGAAGGAATGAGTCGGACGCTCTATTGTGCCCGGTAAGAGCGCTGAAAATCTACATCGATCGTACCAGATCGATCAGGAAAGATCGCAAGCGATTATTTATTTCCTATCAGCCTAATAGGGCTACGGATATCTCCACAGCTACACTATCCCGATGGGTGAAGGTTGTAGTGAGGACTGTCTATGCGGAATCAGGTGCTGACGATCGAGTCACTTACAAAATATCGTCCCACCAAATCCGACACATCTCGATGTCTTTGGCGGCCAGGTCGAATATTCCGTTGGAATATATCGTGAGGGCTGGAATGTGGACTTATTCTACGACATTCATCGGGTTCTATCTGTCCAATGCTGCCGAACTTCAGGACCAGTCGTCCAGATTTAGACTGGGTCCGCTGGTCGTAGCGCAAGCTGTTGTTTGAACCAGCTGGACAGAAAAGTCTTGGTTTTAACGTGCACGTGTATATAAGCAACACTTTGTGTTTGTGTTTGAATTCTTTATGTTACGGTCTCAAGTAGAGTTCCGTTTTCCACCGATGGGTGAAGAAGAAATTCGTGCATGTCGGAGGCAAGCGATCGCACCGCTAGGTGAGTATCTTTATTATATTATTAAAGATATATCGAAAATGTAGCATTTTAGCGATTCGCTTGAAATCAAGACTATCGTCTGTTTTCATGACTCTCTAGCACTACTGCTCCACCGCCTATCCTTTGATTCTAAGGAGCATGTAGTAGTTTAGATTGGTGATGTATAAAATAAACTTCCCAAATTTTAATTGTAAATTTGCCGTTTATTGTTATTACTCACCTCTAAACTACTACAGTAAAGGCCCTCCCATCCATCCCCGCCAGTTGTGTGCTAGGGGCTTCCTTTTGTCGTTTTTTGGACAGAAAAGTGAAGCTTCTGCGCAGCTGCGCGCGCATATGCGCGGCGGTTTTGGCGGCAAAAGGAGCGCTCGAGTCATGCAGGCAGACGATCGTGCCTTGCTTTCAGTACGCGAATTTCTATCCAGAACGATCCAAAGGATCGAAAAGGAGCATGTAGTAGTTTAGAGGTGAGTAATAACAATAAACGGCAAATTTACAATTAAAATTTGGGAATTTTTAAGTTTTTTGATTTTCACAATATTTTCAAAATGGCGGCCGTTTTCGTCGAAAATCGGCCAATTTTGGACTTTGGCGGCCATTTTCTCAAAATCTGTTCAGTAACTTTTTTTCTTTTTTTGCACAAGGATGCCTTATTATGTCCTTCATAATGTGTATAAGTTTCGTTGCCCTTGAATCGCTGGTCTGCGTGTGGCGGCCATTTTGATTTTTTCGATGGGTCGGTGAAATCGCGTTACTATCCATTTTGGGCCATTTCTAGGCAAAAAAAAAAAATTTTTTTTTTTGCCCCTTTGAAAAAATTTTCAGACTTAGAAAATTTTCGCCACTTTTTTCCTTCATAATGGGGGCTGCTGTCTGAGTTCACCCAGAACGCTTGAAGATAGAGCTTAGATAATGGCACTTTCAAATGGGAAGTCATATATGGTGATTTGTGTGTTGACCTTGAATTTGACCTTTGATGAACATGAAAGGTCAAAACTGCCATTCCAAAATCGCCTGAAATCCATAAATTGGCCTTTGGAGTGAAAACGCTTGATCATAGAGCTTAGGTTTGTATAATGAGCATATAGGAAGTCATATATGGCGCAACTATTGCTGACCTTGAATTCGACCTTTGATGACCTTGAAAGGTCAAAGCGGCCATTCCAAAATGGCCTGAAATCCACAAATTGGCCTCTGGAGTGAAAACGCTTGATCATAGAGCTTAGGTTTGTATTATGAGCATATAGGAAGTCATATATGGCGCAACTATTGGTGACCTTGAAATCGACCTTTGAAGACCTTGAAAGGTCAAATCGGCCATTCCAAAATGGCCTGAAATCCGCAAATTGGCCTCTGGAGTGAAAACGCTTGATCATAGAGCTTAAGTTTGTATTATGAGCATATAGGAAGTCATATATGGCACAACTTTTGGTGACCTTGAACTTGACCTCAGATGACCTTGAGTGCTAAATCTCAAGGTCACATGTAAAAATTGTCCGGTAACCTATTTCAGCCCTTGGGCTAATTTTTTTAATTTTCGAATTATTTTCAAAATGGCGGCCATTTTTGACGAAAAACGGCTAATTTTGGACTTTGACGGTTGTTTTCTCGAAAACTGTCCGATCAGATTTGAGATTTTTGTTTCAAAAGATTCCTCTAATGTACCTCTGTGATGTGTATAAGTTTGGTTGCCCTTGAATCGCCGGTCTGTGTATGGCGGCCATTTTGAATTTTCGACGGGTCAACGAAAAAAAAATTTTCCGGCCCAAATCGCATTACTATCCATTTTGGGCCATTTCTAGACAAAAAATTTTTTTTCACCCTTTGGAAAAAGTTTTGGACTTGGAAAATTTTCGGCACTTTTTTCCTTCATAATGGGAGCTGCCAGGACTGTACTCCTAGAACGCCTGAAGATAGAGCTTAGAAATTGGCACTTTCAAATGGAAAGTCATATATGGCGACTTGTGTGGTGACCTTGAATTTGACCTTGGATGACCTTGAAAGGTCAAAACAGCCATTTTTTGGTCGAAAAATGCCCAAATTTGCACCTTGTCCGTCTTATCTCGAAAACTGTCTGATCAGTTTTGAGATTTTTGTTTCAAAAGATTCCCCTTATGTACCTTTATGATGTGTATAAGTTTTATTGCCCTTGAATCGCCGATCTCCGTGTGGCGGCCATTTTGAATTTTTGACGAGTCGGCGAAAAACGCATTGCTATTCATTTTGGGCCATTTCTAGGCAAAATAATTTTCACCCTTCGAAAAAAAATTTGGAAAATTTGCAGCACTTTTTTCCTCCATAATGGGAGCTGTCAGGACTGTACTCATAGAACACTTGAAGATACAGCTTAGAAATTGGCACTTTTAAATGGGAAATCTTATATGGCGAATTGTGTGGTGACCTTGAATTTGACCTTGGATGACCTTGAAAGGTCAAAACAGCCATTTTGGGGTCAAAAAATGCCCAGATTTGCCTCTATAGATGAAATGCTTGCAGATAGAGCTCATGTTTGCATTATGAACATATAGCAAGACATATATGGCACAACTCATGATGACCTTGAATAGGGATGAAACGATATGCCTATGCCACAATACGATACGTATCGCGATACGGTACTGACGATACGATACATATGACGATACATATTTAAACGTAAAATGATAAAATCATTGGAAGTTTGTGACTGATCGGAAGTGGTAATAAAATGAGAAGAACTGTAACCTCCAATTCTGCTGTGAATGCCTGGCTGTGATTCGTCAGAATCTAAATGTTTGACCAATCAGTGTCGTACTCGCCGATGCAACCACGCAAGTGCTCTTGTTTTGATTCGGTCAGATAAAGTTAAAGTTATCAGATTTGATATAGTGCTCTTTTCAGCCGAACTAAATCCGCTTTCAAAGGCGCTTTACACTTTAACCCCAGTCTGAGTGATTGTACTTGGAGCAGCCACACTCAAAGCGCTCTAAACAAAACCCATTATCAACCGGTACCCATTTAATCCTGGGTGAAGATAGACACATTAGTGGTAAATGCCTTGCCTAAGGACACTAGTGAAATAGCACAGCAGTCCAGCTCGAGACTCGAACCCATGATCTTAGGATTACGAGTCCGATGCCTTACCACTGCGCCACTCACTCCACAGATACTCAGAGTGTGATCTAGAGATAGTTGCAAACGCCAAAAAAGCATACAACTTTGGACGTTGTGACAAGGACTGAGCATCCTCGAGGCTATTTTATACCGAATCGTGCGTATTGGCTGGAAATGCCAGACAAAATTACCGATCGATTGTTGTCAAATCAACGGTGAATTTTGACATAATTTAGTAAGGCGATGTATCGCGATATTAGTATTGTGCATCGCCGAGTGTATCGTGGTTTAAAATACATCGATGCATCGTTTCATGACTAACCTTGAACTTGACGTCAGATGACCTTGAGTGCCAAATGTCTGACTCGTAATGTGTAAATTGACCTGAGCGGCCTAATTGATTCCACCCAGATATATCTTTGTATTATGAACATATAGAATATCAAATACCGCACACATACATGTAATGGTGACATCAAATTTCACACGGATAACCTTGATTGGTAAATCTCAAGGTCATATGTTTACACTGTGAACCTTGATTGGTAAATCTCAAGGTCTGTTACCTGCCAATGCTGCCATGGCCAAACCAAAATTGTCCGGTAACTTATCTTAGCCTTTGGGCTAATTTTTGGACTTGGTTTCCGAGCGATAACTCAAAAATTCTTCCATGTATTACCCACGCCTAGCGTTGCTTAACTTCGGTGATCTTACGGGTACCGGTGTGTCATGCGCTACAAGGCCGTCATTGAAGGTCAAATTCAAGGTCATCACTCAAACCGCATTATATGATTTCCCATTTGAATGTGCCAATACTTAGGCTCTATTTTGAAGTCTTCTATGAGTTTACTCCGCACAGCTCCCATTATGAAGGAAAAATTGGGTGAAATTTTCTAAGTCCTAAAAATTTCTCAATGGCCAAAAAAATTTTTTTTTTTTTTTTGCTGGAAATGGCTCAAAACGAATAGTGACTTGATTTTGGACAAAAAAATTTTTTTTTGCTGACCCGTCAAAAATTTAAAATGGCCGCCACACGCAGACAGGCGATTCAAGGGTAACTAAACTTATACACATCATAGAGGTACATGAGGGGAATGTTTTAAAACAAAAATCTCGAAACTGATCACACAGTTTTTGAGAAAATGGCCATCAAGTCCAGAATTGGTCATTTTTCGACAAAAAAAGGTCGTTTTGACCTTCCAAGGTCATTGAAGGTCAAATTCAAGGTCATCACTCAAACCGCAATATATGGTTTCCCATTTGAATGTGCCATTACTTAGGCTCTATCTTCAAGTGTTCTATGAGTTTACTCTGCACAGCTCCCATTATGAAGGAAAATTGGGTGAAATTTTCTAAGTCCAAAAAATTTTTCAATGGGCAAAAAAAATTTTTTTTTTTTTTTTTTGCTGGAAATGGCTCAAAACGAATAGTGACTTGATTTGGGACAAAAAATTTTTTTTTTGCCGACCCGTCAAAAAATCAAAATGGCCGCCACACGCAGACCGGCGATTCAAGGGCAACGAAACTTATACACATCATAAAGGTACATAAGAGGAATGTTTTGAAACAAAAATCTCAAAACTGATCAGACAGTTTTTGAGAAAATGGCCTCCAAAGTCCAAAATTGGCAATTTTTCGTCAAAAATGGCCGCCAAATCGGCAAAAACGATTCAATCAAAAAAATTAAAAAAACGTCTTTAGATACTGGCCCAAGGTATGTTCTGACAAATTTATGGGGAAATTCATCACGTCAAAAAAAAGTTACAGACCCGGACGGACGACGGACGGACGACGGACGAAATACCACGACAATAGCTTATCGGCCCAAAGGGCCGGTAAGCTAACTAGGCTTAGGGGTATCTTGGGTCTGGATGTACCCTGGTGTCCAAATTTTTTTCGCCGACTCTGCACTGCCTTTTTTGTCGTATCCCGGAAACGGTGCGTCATAGAGCCAAACGGAGCTTAAATTCAGCCTCCTCACACTAGTCGAACTGGTCTAGGGGGTTTATTGGGTCAAGACGACCCCTGGTGTCGAATTTTTTTTCTCTTGACTCGGCACTTCCTGTTTGGCCGTATCTCGGAAACGGTGCGTCGTAGAGCGCAACACAGCTTAATTTCGGCCTCCTGGCAAAAGACAAACTAGTCTAGGGGGTATATTGGGTGGAGACGACTCCTGGGGTCGAAGTTTTCTTCGATTCAATGTTTTCAATTTCTCAGAAACGGTGCGTCGTAGAGCAAAACAGGTGTTATTTTCAGACTGATCGCCCTAGACAAACATGTCTAAAGAATATCAGGGATGATCTCTGACCTTGACCCGAATTTTTCTGCTAATTCAGCATTCTTCATTTTCGTCGATATCTCAGGAACGGTGTGTCATAAAGCAGAACCGGCAGTCAACACAAAGATACCCCACAAAGGGGTATGTCAGTTCAACTTTGACCACAGACGTTTTCAGAGTCATCATGGTTCTAGACCTGGTCTCTTAATTATATGTTAGGTAGAAATAGAGCTTCACACGAAATGCCCCAAGGCATCTTTAGGCCTTGACGTCTAGTTTTAGTCACCACCACTAATCTGAGACTCCACTGATTGTCTGTGATATTG
Source organism: Terebella lapidaria (assembly GCA_949152475.1). Lineage (NCBI taxonomy): Eukaryota > Metazoa > Annelida > Polychaeta > Terebellida > Terebellidae > Terebella > Terebella lapidaria. The sequence goes on from OX424557.1 coordinate 4,987,762, forward strand.
CAGGCAGAGCACAAGGTATGCAAAACATGACCGAGTCAGACAAACCCCATCCTGCCGATTCTAAGTCACAAGACACCTTGGAATCAGGCATCAACGAGACTCTCACGCAAGAACTGATCGAGTATGAGCAGTTGTTCATTGATCGATTCACGGAGAACGATGCAAGATTCATGCAAACTGTTGAGAGAGATCTGCCACCGCCTCCCTGCGTCAGTGACTGGTACTCCAGACCAAAGCGAACCTTTGACTACTCCAGGTAGGTGTGAGGATTCAGTGCTTATAACCATTGAATCCAAGATCCTATTGTATAAACAACTTACATACTGACTATACATGTGACCCCCAGTGGGATTCATATCCAGGTCACCAGATGGCAGGCCCTATGCTTTATCAAGTGAGCTAAATGACTTGTATCCCTCTAGCCAAGCTAGTAAGAACGTGGCTCAAATATGGACGCAAGATCTGAATTTTTGGGGTAGAGCCGACACCATTGATGCAAGCCATTGATAGTCACACAGTTAGTGTTGGCACATTCTTTATGAAAGGGAAAAATCTATAGATTATAATATTGTTTTGCAGGTCGCAGAATGAACATGACTCTGGATATCGAGGGCGGGGGCGAGGTCAATGGCAAGGTCATCGAGGGGGTCACCATGGCAACCAGTGGGAAGGGCAAGGTCACAATCGAAGCCACACCCACAGACAAGGGGGCTATGACCGCAGACAAAGAGGCCACGACCATGGACAGAGAGGATACGACCATGGATCGAGGGGCCACAACCACGCCCAGAGGGGCCACGACCATGGACAAAGGGGCCACGACCGCAGGCAAGGACACTATCACCAGGGCTCCAATCACCGTCGTGACCATTATGATCACCGTGGTGAGCACAGTGCACATGGACAGGACAGAGTTCACTATGCGGGCATGAAGCAGTCCGATGGCAGGACTTCTCGTGAACACCATACTCATGGCCAGCACCCGTACCAGAGATGATAGGACAGGGCATCAGACTTGCTCGTCTAGTTTGTTGTCATCACACCCAGTATTGTGTGTGCTTATAGGAGGACAGCTGTGATTGTGAACTGTCGAGTACAGATAGACAAAGGGTTCATTCTTGTTTTGTGTAATCTGGTACCAAATTGGTGTTTCTGTGAACATTGATACCATGCAAAGATTTTTGAACATGATGATTTAACAGAAGTTTACAATGGAAAAATGAAAATGTTTCTAAAATTTATTTCAATATCTTTCACATTATGGCAATTAAAGGAGGACTTCATATCAATGTGTATTGGCTTCGACCAATGATTTTACGGTTAAAATTTCCATAGAGCAAATATATCTCAATGCATTTGAATGGAGAAGACTCTAACCTTCGTTCACATATGGAATATGTATATGTTTGTTCATTACAAGCAAATCGTACGGAGGATATAACACCAAAAACCTGTAAGTTTTTTCCACTCGGCAGTGCATGGCTGACAGAAACGTCATACATGACGTCAATTTCTGTGACGTGACTACGTCATTGTTTTGATAGAAGCCTTCACAGGCGGCTCATTTCACTGGAACCGAAGATGCTGGAAGTGATCCGTTGCCCGAGGCATCATCAAACGTCATCAGTTGCTACTCATTCATTCTCTCCAGTTGGAGGGCGTGGCCCGCTAGTTTAGTTTCTTTCGATTTTACATTCGGTAGTAGTTTTAAAAATATGATCTCTTCGATTTTGAAGTCATCTGAATGAATATTCCATGTGCGTGAAACTCATTTGTTACCAAATTGCGTTTGAATTTGATAGGAAGTCTTCCTTTAATTTAAAACAAACCCATACAAATAAATATACACACACATAAATATACATTAAAATTTACATGGTAGACTGTCATAACAATATTTTGTCATAATAAAAACAATTTTCCATACTTGTTTCCAAGTTGGTACATATTTCTAAGTGGACCATACTGCGTGTTTGCTGACTCTGCCTACAGAAGATCATGTGTAGTCGCACGTGGAAATACTCCAGTCACCTGATTCACTTCATATGGTTGATAGCAACTTACAGGCACTTAGCCCTTCCTGGACGGAATTCTTATCTATAATAACAAAACTGGTAATAACTCGACATTCAGGAATGAATAAAATTTATGTACCAGCAGTAAACATCATCATGAGTATTGTTGATTATACTGCGAAAAAAATACTACAGAACTGAATCTGATAATATCTCGAAAACTTATAATATCTCGAAAACTTATGGACACAAAACATACTCAGATGGAGTAAGTTTCTCATTCACATTGTACTTTGGGGAGATCAGGACGGCAGAATTTAACAGCCGCAAGGTGGCTTGATCCCAAACATTTGCAGACACAGAGCAATGTGAGCATAAAGGCTCTACGGTATATCCAGTGGTTTTCACTGGTCCTCAAACAATACCCTGAAAACCCCCATGTATTCAAAATTCCCTAATTCTCGTTTAAACTGCATTAGGTTCGAAAGTAGCATGAACATTTATAAACTTGGTTGTGCACAACAATAACCCGTTATTTCGAAAGTTGTTAGAAATATAATACTGTAGTTCATGATGTCTGTCACCTTGAGTCTGTTCCTAGCTGCTCCCAGCAAGCGACGAATACATGAGGGTTTGCAAAAAGTATCTGGCACAAAACATGGATTTAAAAATCTGACCTGTTGTAAACAAGTACTTTGGCACATACTCAATAGTCCTAGCACTGGACCGTGGTAAATAGACTAAAACTAAAACATCTGTACACATTATAAATAATACTATAAAACACTAAATAACATAATAATATTCTAGGCTGGCTGCAGTACAAAGTAATTAAGACAATGGTCCAAGTATATAATTTAGCTATTTAGATTTGGTAAGTTCTCTCTCACATACTACCATAGACCATCACACATACAAATGTAAACTCATCGACACTATAATACACATTTTAAAGCATGAGTTCACTTTTTATAAAGTACAAGTAGGTAGGACAATAACTGACTGTTCAGAAGCCCATGTGTTTGATTTTTCGACCCTGGTGGTTTTCTACTGGTGGTTCTGACGTCCCGAGACAGGTACAGGTCTCTGAACGCTGCCTGCTGTCACTGCTGTGGACCCGAGGAAGGAGTGTCTGTGTAGGGGTGGTGCAGCCGTGATGTGGCGTGGTGCGGAGCTGGTTTTGGAGGACGTCCGGTGTACCTCCCGCCACACGTGTCGACTCGCACTGTAGGACTCCACCTCCGAGTCAGCCCGCGGTGTCACTGCGTCCAGACTGTCATCAATGTCTATGTCCTGGACGGTGGAGAACTGCAGGTTCTGCAGCCCAGCTTCACGATGGAGGAGCTTTGGGTCCGTCCTGCCAGGCAGTCTCTCCGGCGGGGTGCTGTACTTGGAGGCTGTTGACTTCCTAGGTCGTTCTGTGACGGCGGAGTCCCCCATGTTGACCTCTCCATTCCACGTGGTGCTGAGCGAGAGCAGGTTTAGCTGAGTAGATGACTTGGACTGAGCTTTGGAGCCAAGCGTGTTCCTCAGGGAAGTGTACTTGTAACCACTGGATCCATCCGTGGATGGGAAGTTGAGGTTTTCCGAGCTCTTCGACAGCAGGTACTTGGAACCTAGTGACCGGGACCTTTTGGAGAAGTCTGCTGGATCATCATCACTGTGAGAGTAGGATCTGTGTCCGTTTGTGGCCGTGTGATCGCACGAAAGGTCCATATTGGAATATTTACTCAAGATTTCTTCTACAGGTGTTTTGGCTTGCCGTTGGGCTACATCTTTGTACTTGCCACGAGTTGTGATGTTACTGAGCTGTGATGGTCTGTATCCTGGACTCTGACTCCGGGAATTATGTCGCTGTGAGTCTGGGGCTGAGCGAGTAGAATGTAACCGGGCATGCTCATAAGTACGAGTGCTCTGATCTAGATCAACAACTGGGGTCACATTGTCTTCCCTGTCAGAAAACACGACTTGTCTTGGGGACAAATCAGGTGTTGAGAGAGACAAGTTCCCATCATAGCTGGTCTCCAATGTATTATGTAAGCCCTGTATATCTTGCCTGCCCTCTGCACTTTTGACACGTTCATGTCGCCGTATGTTCTCAATATCCTGCTGACTTTTATTGTTTACACTAGAGGTGAGGTTCCTCTGCCTGGATGAAGAACCGCTTTTGATAGAAGGGACAGGATAAGTCATAGATGAATGCACAAGTTTGGTGCCTATGTGTGGCATTCCATTAGTTTCGACATGTTTCTCAAGTAGTCTGTCTGTGGCAGTGCATGTGTCCGCCCTGCTGTCCGTGTGTCTTTCTGACCCGCCTTCCGTGTGTCTTTCTGAGGCACTCCGAGTGTCTGCACCGCTATCTGTGCTGCCGCTCCCTGGCCGGACCTTCAAGGACCTGTCACACGGATCTCTCCGTAGGTCCACTGGGAGGTTCAGATGGAGGTCATCTCGGAGGTCAGTGGCAGACTGACTCGTAGAAGGATCTTCATGGCTGATCTCCGACTCTGTGTACTCACGAAGCATCTCGACAGGTGTACTGGCCGATGTGGACTCCCCGGAGTGTACCGAGGGCGTTGTTGAGCGACTACCATCCTTCTCTGGAACTTGCTCCAAATACCGCTCCATCGCCAGCAACTTCTGCTGCTTGTGTAAACTGAGGATACAGACAGGATAATTATAATACTATTCACCTGTCGCATTCATGTTACACGAATATTACATTAAAAGAAAAATTGATCACTTAGAGCCGACTTACGGGTCATATTCCTTGTCCAGCATATGAGCCAGACACTTGAGGTAGTACTTGCGGAGTCGCCGCGCTGTCAGTTGGCGTTCACGAATCACCTGGAACTTGACCGTCTGCGCAGCCTTCTCGTTTGACTGGTTCATGTGCTTCACAACATCTTCTGTAAAGGCAAAACACTTGCTTGAAACACTCAACCCTGTGTTGATGATGGGAGTAACACATGAGACATGAGTATAATGATACCACTGTCAACGGCTTGTCTGACCTCTGATTTTCTCGACAGCCTCCAAGTATTGATCTCTCATGTCCTGGATTGCAGTCTGTTCTTGTTTCACAGCCTGTTCCTAGGAAAGATCCATTCCACAAATCATTCCATGTATTCGAGCTTGTACTGATAGAATCATGGTAGATGCTACTTACATAAAAGAATGTGAAAATTTACATTGGAGGTCACATATCAAGCATACCAGTACCCTGAACATATGAGACCAGATATTGAGCATACCTTGAGTTTCTGCTCCATCTCAGTTTTGTGTTCAGCCTTGACTTTGTCAAGAGTGGCTGCGTGGTTGCGACTGAGCTCAGTTATCTTAGCCTTCATGTTTTCGACTGTTGCTTGCTGTTCACGCTCAAGTGACTCCTGCAGCATGAGCAACTGGTGCTGAGCCTCAGATTTGACGAGTTTCAGTTGTCGCTCAGCCCGCTGTGCTCGGTCCATCAACTCGGTCTGTTTGGTTTTGAGACTGGACACTGTGGTGGCGTGGTCCCTCTCGGCCTGCTCCAGCGCCTCGATAGCTGTCTGCTTCCCTCGTTCTGTCTTCTCAATCTCACTCTCCAGTTCATCATTCCTGGTCATGAGTTCTGTCACTTTGTTGTCTGCAGCCCCAAGTTTTGACTTGCAAAGCTCAAGTTCTTCTTTTGTTGACTTCAAATCTGCATTGAGAATCTCAAGTTTTTTGCCGAGATTCCTGGTGTCTTTAGTGTATCTCGTGTACAATTCCTTCAGTTGTTTGCGAGACTCCTCGAGTTTGGAGAGCATTCTCTCCCACTCATCGTGCTGTGCTGCCGCCTTGCTGCTGTACTCCTTCTCGGCTTGTTGTCGGACATCCTGCACTTGGGCCTCAAACCGCGACACAAGGACTGACTCCAGCTCCTTGAGTCTCAGTCGCAATGTGGCCTCATGATGGGTGCTAAGTTCTCGTTCCTGGTCGACGAGGGAGGCTTCATGACGGGCCGCGAGTTCCTGCTCGAGGTCTGTGAGTTCGTGTTGATGAGCCTCCTCCAGCCGACTAATCTCAGTCTGTAGCTCCTCCTGGTGCTGCTTGAGAAGAGCTTCCTCCACCTGGAGGTCACAACAGGAATGTCTGGTCAGTTCCACAGCAACATCTGTGCTGAATAAGTGTTAAGTGAATTCTCTCTGTATGTGAACACTGAACAATCGTGATATTCTTACCTCCTGCACAGCATTCTGAAGCTGGAGCTCACAGCGTCTATGCGACATGTCCCGTGTCTGGCTGCCGGACTCGGCCTGTAGCTTGTCCAGCTCCTGAGCGAGCTGTAGCTCCTGCTCGCGCTGTAGTCTCTCGTGTAGCTTGCTGATCTCCACTTCCATGTGCTCATCGGCCTGGCGCAGTAGCTCGTCACGCTCGCTGATCTCGGCCAGTAGTTCACGGCGCTCATCCTCCCACCGCTCCTCTCGCTCCGCCGCCACCGCACGCTCCGTCTCCTCTAGACTCGACTCCAGCTTCTGCCAGGACACAGGGTCAAATCACAATTACAGCTGTCAGCTCAACACTGCAGATTGAATAATGTTCTCTGATGAAGATTTCCAAATACTTTTTGTCACTCTGTCGCGAATTAATTTTTTAAAAGCTTAGATCGTGCTTACATTATAATTAAAGTGAGACAACATTCATTGCGAGAGGGTACACTCCAGCATGGGCTTACATTCAAGGTTATTGGCATTCACCAAACCTTTCTAACTCTGCAATTCACCAAGCTACTACTGCTACACAAGCTAACCAGGAAGCACCTTGCAAGACAATAGGCATGCAACAAACTAAACAGCAACAAGCACATGCAAGCGACCTGCAATCCTTAACTACACAAGTAAACCCATGTGGAACTGTGCCCTGTCGCTGTCATTGGGAGCCCACAAGAGACTAACAGAACTTTTGACGAGGCAAAGTTCGTTGGGTCGGACCTGCTGCCAGACAAAGCTGGCTTCGTCCAGAGCCTTGGCCATGTTCTCGCGGTGGGCGGCCATCAGAGCGCGTGTGTCCGCAGCATGCGTCTCCTTCAGAGAGTCCAACTTCGCCTGCCACTCAACGTCAGACAACGAGTTCTCCTGGAGGAGGGTCAGTTTGAGGTCTTTTCACAAGGTATACTCATGGAAAGGAATGAACTCTCATCTGACTACACGAGTATGCTTACACTATGGGCCTTCTGTTGCAAATTTTCCTTCATCAGGCTCTCAAGCTGTTCGCTGTGCTGTTTACGAAGATTTTCCTGTTGCAATCAAAACAAATATCTTGTCACCTATCTGAAACTTATCATTATTGGACAAGAATCAGACGTAAAGTATACAGATTGAGTTTAAAGCGACTGCCTTCGAAAACAGACGATATTTTTTTTTAAAACTATACTTTATATTAAACATCGGTGTACTCACATCATATTTTATGACTACAATAAGTGGGCATTTGTTTACAGCCGAGTTTGATGGATACAGTTCGTTTGATTATGTAAAATATTAGCCCAAAGGCTAAGATAGGTTACCGGACAATTTTGGTTTGGCCATGGCAGCATTGGCAGGTTACAGACCTTGAGATTTACCAATCACGGTTCGCGGTGTGAACATATGACCTTGAGATTTACCAATCAAGGTCATCTGTGTGAACTTCGATGTCACCATTACATGTATGTGTGCGGCATTTGATATTCTATAAGTTCATAATACAAAGATATATCTGGGTGGAATCGCTAAGGCCGCTCAGGTCAATTTACACATTCCGAGTCAGACATTTGGCACTCAAGGTCATCTGACGTCAAGTTCAATGTCATCATTAGTTGTGCCATATATGTCTTCCTATATGTTCATAATGCACACATGAGCTCTATCTGCAAGCATTTCATCTATAGAGGCAATTCTGGGCGTTTTTTGACCCCAAAATCGCTGTTTTGACCTTTCAAGGTCATCGAAGGTCAAATTCAAGGTCACCACACAAGTCGCCATATATGACTTCTCATTTGAAAGTGCCAATTTCTAAGCTGTATCTTCAAGTGTTTTAGGAGTACAGTCCTGACAGCTCCGGTTATGGAGGAAAAAAGTGCCGAAAGTTTTCCAAGTCCGTTCAAAGGGTGAACATTTTTTTTGCCCTAGAAATGGCCCAAAATGGATAGTAATGCGATTTGGGGCAAAAAAAATTTTTTTTCGCCGACCCGCCAAAAATTCAAAATGGCCGCCACATGAAGAACGGCAAATTCAAGGCCAACCAAACCTATACATATCACAGAGGTACCGAATTTATTCGATTAGTTCGAACAGCTAAAAATAATTAAATTTCGAAATGTTCGAATTATTAGATTCACGATAAAATCGTCCGTCAAAATGGAAAAAAACCACCCAGATTTATCATACGCGAGTTGACAGATACCGTTCATCATGGTGGTTGGAACTAGAGCTTGTACTGTACGATTGATAGGTTAACTGCAGACAACTAGCATTTTTAGAAAACTTGAATAACTGGCTGCTAAATCGCCCGGTAACTGTTGTTTATAATCTCACACTGATACTAAATTCTAGTCATATTGCATGTGCAATCGAGTCACTCGAATCGGAAAAACTTCCCAAACCGCCTGGCACTCTGAGGTCCGCGCTTTCAATATTTCTGCTCATATCATAGAGGTACATTATGAGCCCGTCATAATGTACCTCTATGACTCATATTGGTAATTGCAAACACTGCCACCTGGCGAATATATTGCTGATTACTCATTTTGTAGTGCTGCCACCTGGTGAGTTGTAAGTTTTGGCATCTGACAAGTTGATTTCGTTCGTTGTTTCAATCAAAATTTTGATCGTGAATTTGCCTGTTCGAACTAAACGAGTCAATTTGAAAATTCTTGTCTTCAATAATTTTTGGTGTTCGAATTATTAGAGTGTTCAAACTAATTGAATAAATACAGTATATGAGGGGAATCTTTTGAAACCAAAAACTCAAAACTGATCAGACAGTTTTTGAGAAAATGGCCGTCAATGTCCAAAATTGAGCGTTTTTTGACAAAAACAGCCACCATTTTGAAAAAAATGTGAAAATCGAAAAACAAAAAAATACCTCCTCAAAATATTTTTAGGCATTTTTGTGCCAACTTTAAAGTTAAAAATGTTAATACCGGCCGGATGGACGGAACGCCATGCCAATAGGTTATCGGACCAAAGGTCCGGTAACCTAAAAACTGACACAAAATGGTGCTAGAACGGATGTTGCATAATGCATATATTCGAAGGCAGTTGCTTAATCATAAATTGTATTGAAGAATTATACCGTCTTGCACAGAGTTTAGAGCCAGACTAGCACGCTGACCTTTTCCTGTTGATGCTCCTGTTTAGCCGCGGCCAGAGCCTTTTCCAATGTGTCCCGATGTTCCTCCAGAAACCTGCGATACTCGGCCGAGCTGTGCTCCTCAGCCTCGGCTAGAGCCAGACGCTTCTCATCGTCTTTCTGTTGGATCAGCGCCTCAGTGTCACGTATGTGCTGCTGTTTCTGAGTCTCCAACTCCTTCTCCGCAGCTGACTTCTCTGACTGGATTTTCTCCAGATTCTGTTCAAAAGGCGAGAACCAAACCACATTAATGGATTTGGACAAACTGACAACTGATCACCACAATCAGCCTACAGGACGATATTCTGCTTGATGACCTAAACTAGTCGATCATTCCTGTAATCATAGAGATCCTGTTAAGGTTGATACCTGTTTGAGCTCAATGGTTGCCTCCTCCAGTCTCTGTGCTATAAGGGCCTGAGACTTGTCTGCAGTCAGAGCCGGACTTGACTGGTCAGCTTGCCACTGTTCTCGAGCCTTGGACACCACCACAGCCAGCTACAACATTAAACACTTCTTACATCATACTGTGTTAATGTACATGAGATTTTTCAACTACACATATCAGACATGTATCTCTAATATCGATTTCTCGGACTTAGGTTAAACCCCACTCCCCCACCGAGCAAGGTCCTGTATCATCCCTTACTTCCATGTCCTTGTACTGAAGAGCCTCCTCCTTGACGCGGCTCACTGCGTCCTCCAACTCTTCCTCACGCCAGCGCGCCTTGGCGGCTTCCAATCGCTGGCAGAGCTCCGCCTCCTGATCCTGAACCCAGTCCCTGCGGGCTGCAACAAGTGTTCCAAGGTGCTCTCAATACTGCTCTCTTAACACTACTCTCAACTGATTCTCTCCCTTAAAAGCTGAAAGGGATCTGTTTTCTCGCACACAGACACTACATGTGATTCTACCTTTATCAATCTGTTTTTCAAGCTCTGTCTTGATTTCTGAGTCCCATTTCTGCTGCCACTCTGCATTCAGCTCTGACACTGCCTTCTCTACGTCCTGCACTTTCTGTGATAGCTGGAATCACACACAAGGAGAGTTAGACACCTGACACATGCAAACACGTCCACAGAGACCATCTAGAGCTGATCTGTACACACCTGCTGTTGTATGTCATCTCCCAGTTTGTTGGATTGTTCTGACAACCACCGCTCCCTGGCGGCTGCTAGTGTCTGTTCATGGGTGATAGCCAGAGACAGTTCCAGCTGCTGCAAGGCTTCCTGCTTCTCTACACTCAGACCCTCCTTCAGCTGCCATGTTAAGACAACTCATTGAACTAGTCTCACATACCCGTCGTATCAGTGAGGCTATCCAGAGTATAACTGGAAGAGTGGACAGCTCTAATGTACAGACCTTGCTGAGCTGCTGTTCCAGGCTCTGTGTGTACTCCCCCTCAAGTCGCTCCTGTAGTTGATCTTTATCCCGGCACACACCGACGTAGTCCAGCTTCACCTGGTCCAACTCCTCTTGAATGCTCTTCAGCTCCGCTCTGATGACAAAATTTACAAGTATGTGTGTCTATATTCCAATATTTCTATGAATTGAGCACATCACACCTCATACTTTCTGCAATTGATGAATATTTCATGCTGGATACCCTGAGGTGCTCACCTGTTGTTCTGCAGAGTTTCCTGCCATTTCTGTTCAAGCTCTGTTCTCTGTTTTTCAAATTCAGCCTGCATCTCCCTCCGCAGGCGTTCTGTGTTCTCATCGTGGTGTCGCAAGACGTTCTCTTGGCACCTGTTCATCAACAAAACACATGTCAGGGAATCTTTCACAACAAAGAATACACCGATTGGCTGGCGAAGCTCAAGCACATCACTCACTTATCAAGAGCGTTTTTCTTGTCCTCATCATACTCCTGAACCATGTGGGCCATTCGAGTGTTGAGCTCCTGGTTCAGAGCAGACACAGCCTCCTCATTGGCTGCTGTCTCCTGGAGGCGCGTCTGGCACTCCTGTCACCATGACAACAGGGGGCAGGGTTACAGATGACAGTTCAATGACCGATTCAGAACAATGTGCAACTGAATGATTATGCACAAATACAGACTATCTGAGTCAATTATGCACAAATTTAATACACACTATCTGAGTCAACAATTATTGTTTCTCTCCGAGTTGCAAAACCCTGAAGGATCACTCTGTTTTAAGGCACGAGGTTTTAGCACTGCAAACAAAGAAGCTGACATAGTAGACAACCAGGGCTGAACTTACCTCGAGTTCTAGCTGCAGCACTTCCTTGTCCTTGCTGAGTCGATCCAGGTCCTTTTTCAGGAGGACTTCACGAGGGTTGTCTGCTGTCAGTCCGTCTCCAACACGCTCTCGCAGCGTCTGCAGCTCCTCCTGGTGGGGACAGACAGAACTAATGCTACATCACTTGTCCAGTATGTGCACAAATTCGAGATACTTTAGAGACTTTAGACATGAGCTGTCTGGAGGATCACAGACCTTGTATTTGTTGGCCTCCTGCTGGATGGACTCGACCTTGGAGCGGTAGAGCTCTGTGTCGGCGCGGGAGGTACGAAGCTCCTCCGTCAGCTGTGCTATCTGCTCACGCTTCTTCTTGTACATTGTCAGGCATCGCTCGAGCTCAGACTTGAGACCTTGTATTGTTGCCTCCTGTGTCAGATTGCCACTTTCCCCTCTACGTCACAGACAGAAAACAGCAGTCTACCAATCTGGGACTTCACACATTATACAAGAAGTACCATAACTAGACGCTTCCGGTCGCCTACAACCGCTTGGGTGTATCCCCCGTAGCCCCATCATCCCTGTCGCCCCAAATATTACTGATAAGCATGAAAAACTGAAGCAAGGGCTAAAATGATTACCAGAGAAATGTAAAATCCTAACATGCTTAAGCCAAAACTGTTTTTTTTTCCACAAAAATTGCTGCATTGACCTTTCAATGTCATTGAAGGTCAAATTCAAGGTCACCACTGAAATTAGTGCATATGAATTTCCATTTCAACATGTTCGATAAAATAACGAAATTACAGCCAGATCAAAGTTTTCATCAAAAGTTATATTTCAACTCAGAATATTTGACAAACTTGGGTTCAAGTTCAAAATCAAAGCAAAGTTGACCAAAACTGCATTCCAAGAGGACAAAATTGGAGCCAAATTAAACTTTTCACCAATAGTTATATTTTAACTCATAATATGTGCAATCAAAGTAAAAGTTGACCAACACTGCATTTCGAGATGACAAAATTGAAGCCAGATCAAACTTTTCACCATGAGTTATATTTTAACTCATAATATGTGCCAAACTTGGTTTCAAGTTGAAATTCAAAGTGAATGTTGACCAAAACTGCATTTCAAGATGACGAAATTGGAGCCAGATCGAACTTTTCATCATAAGTTAAATTTTCATAATATGTTCCAAACTTGATTTCAAGCTGAAATTCAAAGTAAAACCAAAACTGCATTTCCAGATGAAGAAATTGGAGCCAGATTGAACTCTTAACTATAAGTTATATTTTAACTCATAATATACAACTGCCAGACTTGGTTTCAAATTGAAATTCAAAGTAAATTTTGACCAGAACTGTATTTCAAGATGACGAAATTGGAGCCAGATCGAACTTCCACCACAAGTTATAATTTAACTCATAATATGTGCCCAGTAATAAATGTTCCTCACCTTAAATATTTTTATTGTGCTCAATAATAGACTTAACTAGCCAAATTAAGTTAAATTATTTAGTAATATCAAAGATACTACACCATAAAATTACTACTGGACACAACCATTTCCTCATTGATCCCAATAATAAATGTCCCTTACCTTAACTACTTTTATTGTGCTCAATAATAGACTTAACTAGCAATATTAATGTTAACTTATTCACGAATATCAATGGTACTGCAGCCATAAAGTCAGTACTGGACACAACCTTTACCTTGTTGAGCCCAATAATAAATGTTTCTTTGCCTAACTATTCTTATTGTGGCCAGCAAATAAACTCAACTAGTAAAACTAATGTTAAACTATTCAAATTTATGTTAACTTATTCAGTAAAGGTAATCTTTTCCCACAAAACCATCAACTGTAAATTTGTACACATGTCCAGTGTGATTTGTTTGCAGATATCAATCAACTGGAATGATCATAGATCTCAAACAGGATATTTCACATTGTTATAATAAGTTATCTCATGAACTTATTAATATTTATTCAATCTTTCGGAAAAACAATAGGTTTCGTGCCTGAGCATTGTTCAAAGTTCAAGATTACATACATAGTGATTCCTGTAAAATTACAACTCCTAGAGCGTTCACAAGCCATGGGTGTTGAAATTGCTGATTTTGTCACAAAATGTGTCGCCAATCGGCCATTTTGGTTGCTATGGCAACGAAAATCGATAGGTGTCGTGATCTCACCATAAGACATGTCCATATAAAATATTATCAAAATTGGTTCCGATTTGCAAGCTGTAGCGCGTTCACAAGAAAGTGTCTGCGGACGCGGCGCGACGATCGTAAATCCATGGTATCCGCCAAACTTTGTTCGGGGGATACAATTATATTGATCTCACAATATGATGATTATCTTGTTGTTTGATTTTTTTAGATACGATTATATAATTTCATTTTAAGAGAGTTTATCTCCTAAATAACTTACATTACAGAGTGGATAGTTCCCGGGAAGACAGCAAATGGACAGTATGTGCAAACCAGTGTAGTCTGTCTACTGATGGAGGATCTGTGCATACCTGGTGGGGTCTGGTGTCTGCCACTGGTTGGAGCTGCGAATGTTGAGCTGTGCGTACGAGTCATCCATATGAGAGGACTTGGCGGTGTGCGACAGACTGGTTGACGTGTACAGACCAAACTGTGACGCGCTTTCGTACATCGTGATCTGTTCCTTCAACTCCTTCAACTCGCTCTGTGTCAACACAAAACATCACTTAATCCTCTACAACGGGATTAGGAGGTGTCAGATGCATGAAAAGGTAATAAAATTCCGAGAAGACACATGTATGTCCTTTGGTAATAGGATTAGCGGTTTATAAAACAGTGGACTGAAGCAGCATGACCAAGATCATTTTTTAAGAAGATTAAACATTCCATATATCCAGGTTTATGAAACTATATCATGTATATCAGACTTTGATTAGAATAATGCACATTCACTATCAAAGACCAGTTAGAGAGCGGGTGCTGACCTGTAGAGCAGAGTTCATGTCCTGTGCGATGCTCCGGCCCGCAATAACCTCCTGTAACTGTACCTTGAGTTTACTTGTCTCTGTCCCATGACCTACACAGGCAACAATATACCATGAAATTCCACTTACAATTTAATCATGTTAATACTTGTATATATCACTCAAATGTCGTTTTATACAAAATCACTGACTCGAAAATATACAATTCCTAGTTCCAACGATATGTGAACTCCGGCTGCCTCCATATTTACTAGCCAATGTCAAAGGATGTCAAGTATTGCAAAAATATTCCAAAATGCACTAATATGGATCATTATCATGTTCTCCCACAAACAAACCGGCCTGCGAGACAACACACGACAGATTGCCTTTGTATTTTGCGCAACTTTCTCTGTGGTTGCCATTGAGGCGACCTGAGGCATGACCTGTTGCGATGTCAATGGAACTATGAATTCCTCATGCTCATCCTCGCTGGCTAACCAGTCAACCATCAACCTTATTAGGGCCAGAGCTCACCACTGACACAGCAGGTTATATTGTTGAGCTGACCCAGTAATTCTTTATACCAAGCTAGTCAACTCAGGCCAAACAGCAATAGTGTTGCCCCAGCAGTGGGACAGTAATTTTTTATGTACTTTTCGACAGTTTCCATTCATGAAATGAATTGTGATAACTGATCCATAAAGGTTACAGTGATAGTACAGTCTGACCGCCAGGGGAATTGTTTGCTTCCGACTGGGCCCGAGTTGGCTATATCAGTACGGACTGCCTTTGGCTGACCTGACTCGAGGAGCTGTTGACACTGTCGTTGACTATCCTCCAGACTGCGTGTTAGTCTGTTGATGGTGTTGGCACGGTCGATCTGAGCGTTCTCGGCGGACTTGAGTAGCTCAGACACCTGCTTCTTCAGGAGGCCGACCTCACAGTCCTGTCACATTACAGTCATCACATGAAACATCGCGTGAGTTTAACCAGCAGCGAAATCTCGAACATTGATAGAAGCAATACCTTGTCTTCAGACAGTCGAGTGACACAGTCCAGCTGCTCCTTGAAGCTGTACACCTCAGCCTCGTGTTTCTGCACCAGACCGGACACGATGGCCTCGTGTTGGTTCCGCGCTCGTGTCAGACTCTCACTTGCTTCCAGCGTAATCAGCTGAGCGTTCAGCGTCTCGATCGTGGCCTCCTGCGACTCTACTTTCTTGATCAGCTGTCGGTGGGGAAATATATTTAAAACAGTAACCTCCAGATACTTTTGTAGATATATACATGCAAAAACATACAGAATACACATTTGTAGTGTAGAACAAGCCACTAAGTCGGTGTTGAGGTACCTCGTCCCGGGCAGCGCTCAGTGCTGAAATCTGCTGCTCCAGAGCCACGACTCTGCCCTGTGTCTCTGTCTCCTTGTGTCGGGCTTCACTGAGTAGCTGCTGGCACTGGTCCAGACTGCTGCTCAAACCATCTCGCTCATCTACAACATCGGAAGAACACAGGGAAGTGAGTGACAACTTAGGATCTCAATCCACAAAACTGAATGAATACATATTGCATTTCATGCTGAAAATGAAGTCACATACCTTGTGTAAGTGTCAGTTTGTGTTTGATGATGCGCACATCCCTCTCTGCCTCCTCCTGAGTTGCCTTGAGTGCTTGCTGTAGCTCATCAATGCGGCGGCCGCGTGCTGTGTACAAAACCTGCAGCTGCTCAACCTGGCTTGAACCTGCAACATCCATGCACAGGAACATAACATCCTTGCACAAGAACATCCACACACACAGGAATATAACATCCATACATAGGAACATAACATCCACACACACAGGAACATAACATCCATTCACATGAACATAACATCCATTCACATGAACATAACTTCCATGCTCAGGAACATAACATCCATGCACAGGAACATAACATCCATGTACAGGAAGGTAAAATCCATGCACAGGAACATAACATCCATGCACAGGTACATAACATTCATGCTCAGGAACATAACATCCATGCACAGGTACATAACATTCATGCTCAGGAACATAACATCCATGCACAGGAATGTAACATCCATGCACAGGAACATAACATCCATGCTCAGGAACATAATATTCATGCTCAGGAACATAACATCATAACATCCATGCACAGGAACATAACATCCATGCACAGGAATGTAACATCCATGCTCAGGAACATAATATTCATGCTCAGGAACATAACATCATAACATCCATGCACAAGAACATAACATCCATGCACAGGTACATAATATTCATGCTCAGGAACATAACATCCATGCACAGGAACATAACATCCATGCACAGGTACATAACATTCATGCTCAGGAATGTAACATCCATGCACAGGAACATAACATCCATGCTCAGGAACATAATATTCATGCTCAGGAACATAACATCATAACATCCATGCACAGGAACATAACATCCATGCACAGGAATGTAACATCCATGCTCAGGAACATAATATTCATGCTCAGGAACATAACATCATAACATCCATGCACAAGAACATAACATCCATGCACAGGTACATAATATTCATGCTCAGGAACATAACATCATAACATCCATGCTCAGGAACATAGCATCCTTGCACAGGAATGTGACATCCATCAGGAACATAATATCCATGTACAGGAACATAATACCATGAATATCCAAGCACAGGAACATAATATCCATGCTCAGGAACGTAACATCCATGTACAGGAATGTAGCATCTATCAGGAACATAACATCCATACACCATGTACACAGGAACATATGTACAATCACTAATGACAGAATTCTATTACATACAAACAGTTCTAGATTCCAGATGCTAGAGTGTGACATCATTCCAAAACATGAACAGGACTTCATAATTCATTATGTTTACTAGTAAGCACAATCATCTGAAATAGTTGAAAAGTAGTTTGTGTTATTGTTGCAGAATGTGATCTAAATCTTGTGGTGGCCTTTACATGTAATGATAAATGTGTATGTGACAAGATAACAAACTCACAGTTGTTGTAAGCCGGTGAGCAGTTGACCGCAGATGACGATACTGGCATTGTCAGCAAGCTCACTTGCCCATGCCAGGATACACAGATAGACTGGCCGGCTTAATCATGAGACCAACACTTGGTGACACACTAACATAGCACAAACATGTCCCAGCCTGGACACTGTCAGCTATGCTACCTAGGCAAGGTGAGATCGATAACCCTCGATAGTGTTTGCATTATTTATGACTATCAAACACAAGGATCACTGAGATATTGAACTGCTACACTCATGCAAAGGTTTGTGGTGGGGGGGGGGGGGGGGGGGAGGCAGTCAGTTGGTCATTGTTTGATCAATACAGGTCTAGAACAGGTATATCTGAACATATCTCGCATTTTGATGGTTAGTTGGACACGGATGTCTGAGTAATACCATGAATACTGGAAGAAAATACTGGCATCAAACAACGGTACGCTAACATTGTCTCCTTCAACCTGTTAGGTCCTAAACTCAATCATTACACCTCATTGGCCAGCGCATCGCGCTGGTTTTCTAAGTTTCCCTAAAATGAGACCCACGGAGGGTAGATATGAGTGGGCCCGGTCCTGCTCATGCTGCTATCATTTGTTATAAATACAGTAATCTCAACAAAAGGATCACAACACTTTCAAAAATAATATTTCCGATTGTTTCCATGAGGTTTTACATTTTAATCTTGTGAATAAACGCAAATACTGTGAGAGCTTTGTGATATTTGTTGATTTACCGTAATACATATGCATACAGTAGTGCAACAAAAACATTGAGCTAAATTTCTGATGTTGACAGAACAATTACGAAAGGTTGCCAACTTTTATAGTTTAAGATATAAAAGTGATAAAATGTGATGACAAATGCTTTTTTTTAACACCAAAATAGATGCATATATATAAACTATCAATTTGATCCAAAACATTGGGCAACATTAAAACCATTGAATGTCTGTGCTCGGATATACATCGATAGATATGTTCTTCTTTGTTTATTATATGGAAAATAATGAGCAATATAATCCAATAAATTAAGGTTATTAATCACATAAACTTTCCCATCCCAACATACTTCTACTGGCCACAAAAACAATTCTCTCCACTGTAGGTTACTTGTACAATTGGATATACACAGCAATGACAGCATGCTGGTAAATTTTAGCCTTCTGCATTATGCAAAATTTGTATTTAAGATAAATAGAAAAAACATACCAGTATAACCACGCCTACATACATATATTTATAGGGCTCCCAGGACAGCCGCCAGTAACTTTGTACCACTCCCACACCCTGTCCCTCCCAGGACAGCCCCCAGTATCTCTGTACCACCCCCACACCCTGTCCCTCCCAGGACAGCCTCCAGTAACTCTGTACCACTCCCACACCCTGTCCCTCCCAGGACAGCCCCCAGTAACTCTGTACCACTCCCACACCCTGTCCCTCCCAGGACAGCCCCCAGTATCTCTGTACCACCCCCACACACTGTCCCTCCCAGGACAGCCTCCAGTAACTCTGTACCACCCCCACACCCTGACCCTCCCAGAACAGCCCCCAGTAACTCTGTACCACTGCCACACCCTGTCCCTCCCAGGACAGCCCCCAGTATCTCTGTACCACCCCCACACCCTGTCCCTCCCAGGACAGCCTCCAGTAACTCTGTACCACTCCCACACCCTGTCCCTCCCAGGACAGCCTCCAGTAACTCTGTACCACCCCCACACCCTGTCCCTCCCAGGACAGCCCCCAGTAACTCTGTACCACACCCACACCCTGTCCCTCCCAGGAAAGCCTCCAGTAACTCTGTACCAATCCCATACCCTGTCCCTCCCAGGACAGCCTCCAGTAACTTTGTACCACCCCCACACCCTGTCCCTCCCAGGACAGCCTCCAGTAACTCTGTACCACCCCCACATCCTGTCCCTCCCAGGACAGCCCCCAGTAACTCTGTACCACACCCTGTCCCTCCCAGGACAGCCACTAGTAACTCTGTACTACCCCCACATCCAGTCCTTCCCAGGACAGCCCCCAGTAACTCTGTACCACCCCCACACCTTGTCCCTCCCAGGACAGCCCCCAGTAACTCTGTACCACCCCCACATCCTGTCCCTCCCAGGACAGCACCCAGTAACTCTGTACCACCCCCACACCCTGTCCCTCCCAGGACAGCCCCCAGTAACTCTGTACCACCCCCACACCTTGTCCCTCCCAGGACAGCCACCAGTAACTCTGTACCACCCCCACACCTTGTCCCTCCCAGGACAGCCACCAGTAACTCTGTACCACCCCCACACCTTGTCCCTCCCAGGACAGCCCCCAGTAACTCTGTACCACCCCCACACCCTGTCCCTCCCAGGACAGCCCCCAGTAACTCTGTACCAACCCCCACACCCTGTCCCTCCCAGGACAGCCACCAGTAACTCTGTACCACCCCCACACCTTGTCCCTCCCAGGACAGCTCCCAGTATCTCTGTACCACCCCCACACCTTGTCCCTCCCAGGACAGCCCCCAGTAACTCTGTACCACCCCCACATCCAGTCCTTCCCAGGACAGCCCCCAGTATCTCTGTACCACCCCCACACCTTGTCCCTCCCAGGACAGCCCCCAGTAACTCTGTACCACCCCCACATCCTGTCCCTCCCAGGACAGCACCCAGTAACTCTGTACCACCCCCACACCCTGTCCCTCCCAGGACAGCCCCCAGTAACTCTGTACCACCCCCACATCCAGTCCCTCCCAGGACAGCCCCCAGTATCTCTGTACCACCCCCACACCTTGTCCCTCCCAGGACAGCCCCCAGTAACTCTGTACCACCCCCACACCCTGTCCCTCCCAGGACAGCCCCCAGTAACTCTGTACCACCCCCACATCCTGTCCCTCCCAGGACAGCACCCAGTAACTCTGTACCACCCCCACACCCTGTCCCTCCCAGGACAGCCCCCAGTAACTCTGTACCAACCCCCACACCCTGTCCCTCCCAGGACAGCCACCAGTAACTCTGTACCACCCCCACACCCTGTCCCTCCCAGGACAGCCCCCAGTAACTCTGTACCACCCTGTACCACCCCCACACACTGTCCTTCCCAGGAGAGCCCCCAGTAACTCTGTACCACCCCCACACCCTGTCCCTCCCAGGACAGCCTCCAGTAACTCTGTACCACTCCCACATCCTGTCCCTCCCAGGACAGCACCCAGTAACTCTGTACCACCCCCACACCCTGTCCCTCCCAGGACAGCCCCCAGTAACTCTGTACCAACCCCCACACCCTGTCCCTCCCAGGACAGCCCCCAGTAACTCTGTACCAACCCCCACACCCTGTCTCTCCCAGGACAGCCACCAGTAACTCTGTACCACCCCCACATCCTGTCCTTCCCAGGACAGCTCCCAGCAACTCTGTACCACCCCCACACCCTGTCCCTCCCAGGACAGCCCCCAGTAACTCTGTACCACCCCCACACCCTGTCCCTCCCAGGACAGCCCCCAGTAACTCTGTACCACCACCACACCCTGTCCCTCCCAGGACAGCCCCCAGTATCTCTGTACCCCCCCCCCCCCCCACACCCTGTCCCTCCCAGGACAGCCCCCAGTAACTCTGTACCACCTCCACACCCTGTCCCTCCCAGGACAGCCCCCAGTAACTCTGTACCACCACCACACCCTGCCCCTCCCAGGACAGCCCCCAGTATCTCTGTACCACCTCCACACCCTGTCCTTCCCAGGACAGCCTCCAGTAACTCTGTACCACCCCCACACCCTGTCCCTCCCAGGACAGCCCCCAGTAACTCTGTACCACTCCCACACCCTGTCCCTCCCAGGACAGCCCCCAGTAACTCTGTACCACCCCCACACCCTGTCCCTCCCAGGACAGCCCCCAGTAACTCTGCACCACCACCACACCCTGTCCCTCCCAGGACAGCCCCCAGTATCTCTGTACCACCTCCACACCCTGTCCCTCCCAGGACAGCCTCCAGTAACTCTGTACCACCTCCACACCCTGTCCCTCCCAGGACAGCCTCCAGTAACTCTGTACCACCTCCACACCCTGTCCCTCCCAGGACAGCCTCCAGTAACTCTGTACCACCTCCACACCCTGTCCCTCCCAGGACAGCCCCCAGTATCTCTGTACCACTTCCACACCCTGTCCCTCCCAGGACAGCCTCCAGTACCTCTGTACCACCCCCACACCCTGTCCCTCCCAGGACAGCCTCCAGTAACTATGTACCACCCCTACACCCTGTCCCTCCCAGGACAGCCCCCAGTAACTCTGTACCACCCCCACACCCTGTCCCTCCCAGGACAGCCTCCAGTATCTCTGTACCACCTCCACACCCTGTCCCTCCCAGGACAGCCTCCAGTAACTCTGTACCACCCCCACACCCTGTCCCTCCCAGGACAGCCTCCAGTAACTCTGTACCACCCCCACACCCTGTCCCTCCCAGGACAGCCCCCAGTAACTCTGTACCACCACCAGACAATGTCCCTCCCAGGACAGCCCCCAGTAACTCTGTACCACCACCACACCCTGTCCCTCCCAGGACAGCCCCCAGTATCTCTGTACCACCTCCACACCCTGTCCCTCCCAGGACAGCCTCCAGTAACTCTGTACCACCCCCACACCCTGTCCCTCCCAGGACAGCCCCCAGTAACTCTGTACCACTCCCACACCCTGTCCCTCCCAGGACAGCCCCAAGTAACTCTGCACCACTCCCACACCCTGTCCCTCCCAGGACAGCCCCCAGTAACTCTGTACCACCCCCACACCCTGTCCCTCCCAGGACAGCCCCCAGTAACTCTGTACCACCCCCACACCCTGTCCCTCCCAGGACAGCCTCCAGTATCTCTGTACCACCTCCACACCCTGTTCCTCCCAGGACAGCCTCCAGTAACTCTGTACCACCCCCACACCCTGTCCCTCCCAGGACAGCCTCCAGTAACTCTGTACCACCCCCACACCCTGTCCCTCCCAGGACAGCCCCCAGTAACTCTGTACCACCACCAGACAATATCCCTAACTCTGTACCACACCCTGTCCCTCCCAGGACAGCCTCCAGTAACTCTGTACCACCCCCACACCCTGTCCCTCCCAGGACAGCCCCCAGTAACTCTGTACCACCCCCACACACTGTCCCTCCCAGGACAGCCTGCAGTAACTCTGTACCACCCCCACACCCTGTCCCTCCCAGAACAGCCCCCAGTAACTCTGTACCACCCCCACACCCTGTCCCTCCCAGGACAGCCCCCAGTAACTCTGTAACACCCCCACACACTGTCCCTCCCAGGACAACCCCCAGTAACTCTGTACCACACCCTGTCCCTCCCAGGACAGCCTCCAGTAACTCTACCACCCCCACACCCTGTCCCTCCCAGGACAGCCCCCAGTAACTCTGTACCACCCCCACACCCTATCCCTCCCAGGACAGCCCCCAGTAACTCTGTACCACCACCACACCCTGTCCCTCCCAGGACAGCCCCCAGTAACTCTGTACCACCCCCACACCCTGTCCCTCCCAGGACAGCCTCCAGTAACTCTGTACCACCCCCACACCCTGTCCCTCCCAGGTCAGCCCCGAGTAACTCTGTACCACCCCCACACCCTGTCCCTCCCAGGACAGCCCCCAGTAACTCTGTACCACCCCCACACCCTGTCCCTCCCAGGACAGCCTCCAGTAACTCTGTACCACTGCCACACCCTGTCCCTCCCAGGACAGTCCCCAGTATCCTGTACCACCTCCACACCCTGTCCCTCCCAGGACAGCCCCCAGTATCTCTGTACCACCTCCAAACCCTGTCCCTCCCAGGACAGCCCCCAGTATCTCTGTACCACCCCCACACCCTGTCCCTCCCAGGACAGCCCCCAGTAACTCTGTACCACCTCCACACCCTGTCCCTCCCAGGACAGCCCCCAGTAACTCTCTACCACCTCCACACCCTGTCCCTCCCAGGACAGCCTCCAGTAACTCTGTACCACCCCCACACCCTGTCCCTCCCAGGACAGCCTCCAGTAACTCTGTACCACCTCTACACCCTGTCCCTCCCAGGACAGCCCCTAGTATCTCTGTACCACCTCCACACCCTGTCCCTCCCAGGACAGCCTCCAGTAACTCTGTACCACCTCCACACCCTGTTCCTCCCAGGACAGCCTCCAGTAACTATGTACCACCCCCACACCCTGTCCCTCCCAGGACAGCCCCCAGTATCTCTGTACCACCTCTACACCCTGTCCCTCCCAGGACAGCCCCCAGTAACTCTGTACCACCTCCACACCCTGTCCCTCCCAGGACAGCCTCCAGTATCTATGTACCACCTCCACACCCTGTCCCTCCCAGGACAGCCTCCAGTAACTCTCTACCACCCCCACACCCTGTCCCTTCCAGGACAGCCTCCAGTAACTCTGTACCAAACCCACACCCTGTCTCTCCCAGGACAGCCCCCAGTAACTCTGTACCACCACCAGACAATGTCCCTCCCAGGACAGCCCCCAGTATCTTTGTACCACCTCCACACCCTGTCCCTCCCAGGACAGCCTCCAGTAACTCTGTACCACCCCCACACCCTGTCCCTCCCAAGACAGCCCCCAGTAACTCTGTACCACTCCCACACCCTGTCCCTCCCAGGACAGCCCCCAGTAACTCTGTACCACCCCCACACCCTGTCCCTCCCAGGACAGCCCCCAGTAACTCTGTACCACCCCCACACCCTGTCCCTCCCAGGACAGCCTCCAGTATCTCTGTACCACCTCCACACCCTGTCCCTCCCAGGACAGCCTCCAGTAACTCTGTACCACCCCCACACCCTGTCCCTCCCAGGACAGCCTCCAGTAACTCTGTACCACACCCTGTCCCTCCCAGGACAGCCTCCAGTAACTCTACCACCCCCACACCCTGTCCCTCCCAGGACAGCCCCCAGTAACTCTGTACCACCCCCACACCCTATCCCTCCCAGGACAGCCCCCAGTAACTCTGTACCACCACCACACCCTGTCCCTCCCAGGACAGCCCCCAGTAACTCTGTACCACCCCCACACCCTGTCCCTCCCAGGACAGCCTCCAGTAACTCTGTACCACCCCCACACCCTGTCCCTCCCAGGTCAGCCCCGAGTAACTCTGTACCACCCCCACACCCTGTCCCTCCCAGGACAGCCCCCAGTAACTCTGTACCACCCCCACACCCTGTCCCTCCCAGGACAGCCTCCAGTAACTCTGTACCACAGCCACACCCTGTCCCTCCCAGGACAGTCCCCAGTATCCTGTACCACCTCCACACCCTGTCCCTCCCAGGACAGCCTCCAGTAACTCTGTACCACCTCCACACCCTGTTCCTCCCAGGACAGCCTCCAGTAACTATGTACCACCCCCACACCCTGTCCCTCCCAGGACAGCCCCCAGTATCTCTGTACCACCTCTACACCCTGTCCCTCCCAGGACAGCCCCCAGTAACTCTGTACCACCTCCACACCCTGTCCCTCCCAGGACAGCCTCCAGTATCTATGTACCACCTCCACACCCTGTCCCTCCCAGGACAGCCTCCAGTAACTCTGTACCACCCCCACACCCTGTCCCTCCCAGGACAGCCTCCAGTAACTCTGTACCAAACCCACACCCTGTCCCTCCCAGGACAGCCCCCAGTAACTCTGTACCACCACCAGACAATGTCCCTCCCAGGACAGCCCCCAGTATCTTTGTACCACCTCCACACCCTGTCCCTCCCAGGACAGCCTCCAGTAACTCTGTACCACCCCCACACCCTGTCCCTCCCAAGACAGCCCCCAGTAACTCTGTACCACTCCCACACCCTGTCCCTCCCAGGACAGCCCCCAGTAACTCTGTACCACCCCCACACCCTGTCCCTCCCAGGACAGCCCCCAGTAACTCTGTACCACCCCCACACCCTGTCCCTCCCAGGACAGCCTCCAGTATCTCTGTACCACCTCCACACCCTGTCCCTCCCAGGACAGCCTCCAGTAACTCTGTACCACCCCCACACCCTGTCCCTCCCAGGACAGCCTCCAGTAACTCTGTACCACCCCCACACCCTGTCCCTCCCAGGACAGCCCCCAGTAACTCTGTACCACCCCCACACCCTGTCCCTCCCAGGACAGCCCCCAGTAACTCTGTACCACCACCACACCCTGTCCCTCCCAGGACAGCCCCCAGTATCTCTGTACCCCCCCCCCCCCCACACCCTGTCCCTCCCAGGACAGCCCCCAGTAACTCTGTACCACCCCCACACCCTGTCCCTCCCAGGACAGCCCCCAGTAACTCTGTACCACCCCCACACCCTGTCCCTCCCAGGACAGACCCAAGTAACTTTGTACCACCCCCACACCCTGTCCCTGCCAGGACAGCCTCCAGTAACTCTGTACCACCCCCACACCCTGTCCCTCCCAGGACAGCCCCCAGTAACTCTGTACCACCACCAGACAATGTCCCTCCCAGGACAGCCCCCAGTAACTCTGTACCACCACCACACCCTGTCCTTCCCAGGACAGCCCCCAGTATCTCTGTACCACCTCCACACCCTGTCCCTCCCAGGACAGCCTCCAGTAACTCTGTACCACCTCCACACCCTGTCCCTCCCAGGACAGCCTCCAGTAACTCTGTACCACCTCCACACCCTGTTCCTCCCAGGACAGCCTCCAGTAACTCTGTATCACCTCCACACCCTGTCCCTCCCAGGACAGCCCACAGTATCTCTGTACCACCTCCACACCCTGTCCCTCCCAGGACAGCCTCCAGTACCTCTGTACCACCCCCACACCCTGTCCCTCCCAGGACAGCCTCCAGTAACTATGTACCACCCCTACACCCTGTCCCTCCCAGGACAGCCCCCAGTAACTCTGTACCACCTCCACACCCTGTCCCTCCCAGGACAGCCTCCAGTATCTCTGTACCACCTCCACACCCTGTCCCTCCCAGGACAGCCTCCAGTAACTCTGTACCACCCCCACACCCTGTCCCTCCCAGGACAGCCTCCAGTAACTCTGTACCACCCCCACACCCTGTCCCTCCCAGGACAGCCCCCAGTAACTCTGTACCACCACCAGACAATGTCCCTCCCAGGACAGCCCCCAGTATCTCTGTACCACCTCCACACCCTGTCCCTCCCAGGACAGCCTCCAGTAACTCTGTACCACTCCCACACCCTGTCCCTCCCAGGACAGCCCCCAGTAACTCTGTACCACTCCCACACCCTGTCCCTCCCAGGACAGCCCCCAGTAACTCTGCACCACTCCCACACCCTGTCCCTCCCAGGACAGCCCCCAGTAACTCTGTACCACCCCCACACCCTGTCCCTCCCAGGACAGCCCCCAGTAACTCTGTACCACCCCCACACCCTGTCCCTCCCAGGACAGCCTCCAGTATCTCTGTACCACCTCCACACCCTGTCCCTCCCAGGACAGCCTCCAGTAACTCTGTACCACCCCCACACCCTGTCCCTCCCAGGACAGCCTCCAGTAACTCTGTACCACCCCCACACCCTCTCCCTCCCAGGACAGCCCCCAGTAACTCTGTACCACTCCCACACCCTGTCCCTCCCAGGACAGCCCCCAGTAACTCTGTACCACCCCCACACCCTGTCCCTCCCAGGACAGCCCCGAGTAACTCTGTACCACCCCCACACCCTGTCCCTCCCAGGACAGCCCCCAGTAACTCTGTACCACCCCCACACCCTGTCCCTCCCAGGACAGCCCCAAGTAACTTTGTACCACCCCCACACCCTGTCCTTCCCAGGACAGCCTCCAGTAACTCTGTACCACCCCCACACCCTGTTCCTCCCAAGACAGCCCCCAGTAACTCTGTACCACCACCAGACAATGTCCCTCCCAGGACAGCCCCCAGTAACTCTGTACCACCACCACACCCTGTCCCTCCCAGGACAGCCCCCAGTATCTCTGTACCACCTCCACACCCTGTCCCTCCCAGGACAGCCTCCAGTAACTCTGTACCACCTCCACACCCTGTCCCTCCCAGGACAGCCCCCAGTAACTCTGTACCACCTCCACACCCTGTCCCTCCCATGACAGCCCCCAGTATCTCTGTACCACCACCACACCCTGTCCCTGCCAGGACAGCCCCCAGTATCTCTGTACCACCTCCACACCCTGTCCCTCCCAGGACAGCCTCCAGTAACTCTGTACCACCCCCACACCCTGTCCCTCCCAGGACAGCCCCCAGTAACTCTGTACCACTCCCACACCCTGTCCCTCCCAGGACAGCCCCCAGTAACTCTGTACCACCCCCACACCCTGTCCCTCCCAGGACAGCCCCCAGTAACTCTGTACCACCACTACACCCTGTCCCTCCCAGGACAGCCCCCAGTATCTCTGTACCACCTCCACACCCTGTCCCTCCCAGGACAGCCTCCAGTACCTCTGTACCACCCCCACACAATGTCCCTCCCAGGACAGCCTCCAGTAACTATGTACCACCCCTACACCCTGTCCCTCCCAGGACAGCCCCCAGTAACTCTGTACCACCTCCACACCCTGTCCCTCCCAGGACAGCCTCCAGTATCTCTGTACCACCTCCACACCCTGTCCCTCCCAGGACAGCCTCCAGTAACTCTGTACTACCCCCACACCCTGTCCCTCCCAGGACAGCCTCCAGTAACTCTGTACCACCCCCACACCCTGTCCCTCCCAGGACAGCCCCCAGTAACTCTGTACCACCACCAGACAATGTCCCTCCCAGGACAGCCCCCAGTAACTCTGTACCACCACCACACCCTGTCCCTCCCAGGACAGCCCCCAGTATCTCTGTACCACCTCCACACCCTGTCCCTCCCAGGACAGCCTCCAGTAACTCTGTACCACCCCCACACCCTGTCCCTCCCAGGACAGCCCCCAGTAACTCTGTACCACTCCCACACCCTGTCCCTCCCAGGACAGCCCCCAGTAACTCTGCACCACTCCCACACCCTGTCCCTCCCAGGACAGCCGCCAGTAACTCTGTACCACCCCCACACCCTGTCCCTCCCAGGACAGCCCCCAGTAACTCTGTACCACCCCCACACCCTGTCCCTCCCAGGACAGCCTCCAGTATCTCTGTACCACCTCCACACCCTGTCCCTCCCAGGACAGCCTCCAGTAACTCTGTACCACCCCCACACCCTGTCCCTCCCAGGACAGCCTCCAGTAACTCTGTACCACCCCCACACCCTGTCCCTCCCAGGACAGCCCCCAGTAACTCTGTACCACTCCCACACCCTGTCCCTCCCAGGACAGCCCCCAGTAACTCTGTACCACCCCCACACCCTGTCCCTCCCAGGACAGCCCCGAGTAACTCTGTACCACCCCCACACCCTGTCCCTCCCAGGACAGCCCCCAGTAACTCTGTACCACCCCCACACCCTGTCCCTCCCAGGACAGTCCCAAGTAACTTTGTACCACCCCCACACCCTGTCCTTCCCAGGACAGCCTCCAGTAACTCTGTACCACCCCCACACCCTGTTCCTCCCAGGACAGCCCCCAGTAACTCTGTACCACCACCAGACAATGTCCCTCCCAGGACAGCCCCCAGTAACTCTGTACCACCACCACACCCTGTCCCTCCCAGGACAGCCCCCAGTATCTCTGTACCACCTCCACACCCTGTCCCTCCCAGGACAGCCTCCAGTAACTCTGTACCACCTCCACACCCTGTCCCTCCCAGGACAGCCCCCAGTATCTCTGTACCACCACCACACCCTGTCCCTGCCAGGACAGCCCCCAGTATCTCTGTACCACCTCCACACCCTGTCCCTCCCAGGACAGCCTCCAGTAACTCTGTACCACCCCCACACCCTGTCCCTCCCAGGACAGCCCCCAGTAACTCTGTACCACTCCCACACCCTGTCCCTCCCAGGACAGCCCCCAGTAACTCTGTACCACCCCCACACCCTGTCCCTCCCAGGACAGCCCCCAGTAACTCTGTACCACCACTACACCCTGTCCCTCCCAGGACAGCCCCCAGTATCTCTGTACCACCTCCACACCCTGTCCCTCCCAGGACAGCCTCCAGTAACTCTGTACCACCCCCACACCCTGTCCCTCCCAGGACAGCCCCCAGTAACTCTGTACCACCCCCACACCCTGTCCCTCCCAGGACAGCCCCCAGTAACTCTGTACCACCCCCACACCCTGTCCCTCCCAGGACAGCCCCCAGTAACTCTGTACCACCCCCACACCCTGTCCCTCCCAGGACAGCCCCAGTAACTCTGTACCACCCCCACACCCTGTCCCTCCCAGGACAGCCCCCAGTAACTCTGTACCACCCCCAGACAATGTCCCTCACAGGACAGCCCCCAGTAACTGTACCACCCCCAGACAATGTCCCTCCCAGGACAGCCCCCAGTAACTCTGTACCACCCCCACACCCTGTCCCTCCCAGGACAGCCCCCAGTAACTCTGTACCACCCCCACACCCTGTCCCTCCCAGGACAGCCCCCAGTAACTCTGTACCACTCCCACACCCTGTCCCTCCCAGGACAGCCCCCAGTAACTCTGTACCACCCACACCCTGTCCCTCCCAGGACAGCCCCCAGTAACTCTGTACCACTCCCACACCCTGTCCCTCCCAGGACAGCCCCCAGTAACTCTGTACCACCCCCACACCCTGTCCCTCCCAGGACAGCCCCCAGTAACTCTGTACCACCTCCACACCCTGTCCCTCCCAGGACAGCCCCCAGTATCTCTGTACCACCTCCACACCCTGTCCCTCCCAGGACAGCCTCCAGTAACTCTGTACCACCCCCATACCCTGTCCCTCCCAGGACAGCCCCCAGTAACTCTGTACCACCCCCACACCCTGTCCCTCCCAGGACAGCCCCCAGTATCTCTGTACCACCTCCACACCCTGTCCCTCCCAGGACAGCCCCCAGTATCTCTGTACCACCTCCACACCCTGTCCCTCCCAGGACAGCCTCCAGTAACTCTGTACCACCCCCACACCCTGTCCCTCCCAGGACAGCCCCCAGTAACTCTGTACCACCTCCACACCCTGTCCCTCCCAGGACAGACTCCAGTAACTCTGTACCACCACCAGACAATGTCCAGAAGCTGGACTGACCTTTGCTATGGAAGTCATGTTACAACTGTACAGAGGCTGGACTGACATTTGCTATGGAAGTCCTGTTACAGCTGTACAGAAGCTGGACTGACCTTTGCTATGGAAGTCATGTTACAACTGTACAGAGGCTGGACTGACATTTGCTATGGAAGTCATGTTACAACTGTACAGAGGCTGGACTGACATTTGCTATGGAAGTCATGTTACAGCTGTACAGAGGCTGGACTGACTTTTGCTATGGAAGTCCTGTTACAGTTGTACAGAGGTTGGACTTACGTTTGCTATGGAAGTCCTGTTACAGCTGTACAGAGGCTAGACTGACCTTTGCTATGGAAGTCCTGTTACAGCTATACAGAGGTTAGACTGACCTTTGCTATGGAAGTCCTGCTACAGCTGTACAGAGGCTAGACCGACCTTTGCTATGGAAGTCCTGTTACAGCTGTACAGAGGCTAGACTGACCTTTGCTATGGAAGTCCTGTTACAGCTGTACAGAGGCTGGACTGACCTTTGCTATGGAAGTCCTGTTACAGCTGTACAGAGGCTGGACTGACCTTTGCTATAGAAGTCCTGTTACAGCTGTACAGAGGTTGGACTAACCTTTGCTATGGAAGTCCTGTTACAGCTATACAGAAGTTTGACTGACCTCTGCTATGGAAGTCCTGTTACAGCTATACAGAGGTACAGAGGCTAGACTGACCTTTGCTATGGAAGTCAAAAACAACTACTCCATTGTCCTGAGGAAAGCAAGCTTTGAGTTTGTTTATGCCACCCTCCTCAAGACTCTGTAACTATCAGGCAATGAAGACTCAAGGCCTTCCAGACAGCTGGAGCATGTGCAGTGCGTTGATGAGAAAAACAGCATCGTTTCGGAGACAATCAAGATCAGGAACTGGAGCGCAGTGGTCAAGCCCAGTACCTCAAATCTCTCAGGTACGTGCTCAGTCACCAACAACTTCTACAGAACCACTTCCAGAATCCTCATCAATGGCACAGATGCTGACGTTTTCATGGCCCTATTCGAGCCCCAACTGAGAAGAGCGATCGAGGAAGAGGGCATGATATTCGGAAGAATGAATGACCGCATGAAACTGATGATCAAATCAAGTAGAAATGATGCCCAGAAACAGAAATCCCAGCGACTGAAAAAAG
The DNA here is from genome assembly GCA_949152475.1 of Terebella lapidaria. Classification (NCBI taxonomy): domain Eukaryota; kingdom Metazoa; phylum Annelida; class Polychaeta; order Terebellida; family Terebellidae; genus Terebella; species Terebella lapidaria. The sequence goes on from OX424557.1 coordinate 5,019,539, forward strand.
TGAAACATAAGCAGCACATCCATGAACAACAAACCTTCACACATGACATGGCACTGGCCCTCTCAACTCCTGAACAGTCTGGTGAGCCTAGTAAGCCTGAGCAACTTTGTCTTGTATGCAAACGAAGTGTAAGAAGCCGTGCTGCCCAGTGTGAGGTCTGTGACCACTGGATACACTACAAGTGTGAAGCCATGAGTAATGACCATATTAAACAGCTTGAAGAAAACCCCAGTATAACTTTCACCTGCTCATCCTGTAAAATACAGATCCTAGTAAGCCCGAGTTCGAGCAAGACCCACTGACTGGGTCAAGCCGAGTGCCATCTCCGGCGTCCAACACACATGACCCATTCTCGACTACACAGGAAAGACTGACAGAGACAGAGCTGGTGCCACTCAACTCAAGTGTAAACAATGAGCGAAACACTGATACAAGCCGAGAAATAACCACTGGGGCTGTGGCCACCACAGATCGCCCAAAACCAACACCAAGGCCCAGACAATCCAAAGCTCCAGCCAGCACCAATGCAGATAACATGGTCCTTGAGTCAGCAAGCCAGTCTGATGGTAGCCGTCCCGCTAAAGGCTCCAAGAAAAGTTACACTCCTCTATTCGACAGAGAACTCGCAATCCTGGAAAAGGAAAGAGAGCCCAAGAACAAGAAAAGCATGCTAAAACACAAACTCTCTAGCCTAATGAAACGTGAGGATGTGCTAAGTGAACAGACGGCACAAGTTGAAGAACTGAAAAACCTGACCTGCAAGCTGGAGAACATCACCTCCATCAACATTGAAAATATCAAATCAAATTTCATCTATGTTCAACAAATCCTGAGACCAAACACTGTCGTCTGTATCCAAGATGTTGGCTTCACCAATTTGAAGTGGCCCCTGGATGGGAAGTTTTCCTGAAGTGCTCAGATGATGATAACCCCCTGCCCCTGCTGTATCGACCAAGAGGGACAGCCGGCGTAGCCATCATGTGGTCAAGTTCAATTTCCCAGAGCGTCACCCCGTTGCCAGATGGTAGTTAACAGACTGACTGCTGTCAGGATCTCTACAACCGCGAATCCAATTCTCCTTGTGAACACCTACATGCCTGCCATGGGAAGGACTCCTTGACGAAGTGTATGAAATCACTGAGAAATACTCACGGCAGCACTTCTTCTAACCGAGGTACTCTCAGAGGCTAAGGACCTCCATGTGTCACCATGCCTGACTTTCATGGACACCAGTAAGGCCTCCGATGTAGTCGATCACCAGGGAATGCTGAACGCTGAATCTTCGAACAAGGTATCCAGGGGAAGCTATGGTCCATCTTTGATGACATGTATACAGACATCAAGTCCTTGGTGAAATGGAATGGTGACATATCCAGATATATCAGGGAAGCCCAAGGGATCAGACAAGGAGGCCTTACCTCAACGACCTTGTTCAAAGCAAGAGCGAATAACCTCCTGAGAAGGTACGAGTCCCATCCTAGTGCCTTCAGGATCGGCTCCACAGTTTCTGGTTTGCTCATGTGTGCAGACGACCTTACACTACCGTAGTTGGTAAAACACCCCTCCATACCCAAATCCTCATAAATGAAGCTCAATAAGATGCCTCAGTGGAACGATACCTCTTCAGCACGACTAAGACGAAAGCTGTAGCCCCGTACATCAAAGGACTTGCACAGCCTGAAGATGTGAACCTCCATCTGAACGGAAAGAAACTTGAGGTTACTGGGTCGGAAACCCACTAGGGAATCATCATAACAAACAATGTGTCAAACCTCCCAACTGTATCTGCCCGGATTCAGACAGCGAGACGGACAGCCCACTCTCTGATGGGAGCTGGACTGCACGGCCTGAACGGGATCAACCCAAAAACTTCCATGCAGCTCTGGGATCTTTACGTCACTCCAGCACTTCTCCATGGCCTAGAGGCCCTGATCCTAACCCCGTCAGAGTATGAGCTCCTCGAGAACTACTACAGAAGCAGCCTAAAAAAATTCCAACATCTCCCAGGCTCTACAGCGAATGCTGCAGTCTACCTGCTTGTAGGTGCTATTCCAGCCACTGGCCTCCTCCACAAGCAGCTATTGAACTTCTTCGACAACATCGCCCGGCGGACAGAGTCCTTGGAAAACTCTATTATGAGACGACAGCTTGTGGGAGTGAAAACCTCCTTCTGGGAATGAAAACTCAAGTCCGAAGCAATACAGAAGCAGACTCTTAAGCACCTCAACTTAGAAGCCTGCACTCTAAGAAGTTGTCAACCTGTCTGGGAGCAGCCTAACACTGACAAACTCAGTGTCCTGAAGTCCATGGTGCATGCAAAACTCCTTGTTGGCCAATACCTGTTGCTCGGCGGCTCGACACGCACTAGAGGAAGTGCTACCACCTGCCCCATGTGTGCTCTGGAGCCAGAGTCAGAGACACTTCCTGCTGAGATGCCCATCTCTAGCCAAGGCCAGGAAGTCCCATCTCATCAAACTCCTCAACCACTTAGATGACAAGGATGGCACTTTGCCAGATGATGACCTGATGAGGATCATCCTTGATCATGTTGATCTGACATGGACGAGCCGAGGAGGAGATGACCTGGCTGAGCTCTATGCCACATGCAGAAACCTGTGTTTTGCACTACATCATGCCAGGAGTGTCCAAGTCACTGGACAATCGCGTTATGCTCTGAGGGCGGTTAAATCGGTTTTCGGCTAAAGGGTACAATACAAAATTTGTTAGCACCGAAACAATACGCACACAGTGCAGTTCGCCTAGACAAGACAGGTGGGAGTTATCGGACAAGTAACAAGTAAGTAAGTCTTGTTACAGCTGTACAGACTCTGGACTGTCCCTTGTTATGGAAGTCCTGTTACAACTGTACCGGGATTGGACTGACCTTTGCTATGGAAGTCATGCTGCAGCTGGCTGTATCCGCTGCCCGTGGCTCTGGTCATCTCCCCGTCACCAGCATCCCCCCGTGCTTGACTCTGACCAGTCCCAGCTCGGTCTCCCAGCGGTCTGCCACTCTGGTACAACACTTTGTATGAGTCCACATTGTCTCTCGCGCTCTGAGGGACAGGTTTCTGCGATTGCAGATCAGGCCGGGTTGCATGAGACTGACGAGTTGGACTTAATACTTGGTCAGTGGTCGGCTGGTCATGTCTGACTGGGTCGATGTCTCTAGTGGGGATGACTGCTCGTTCATCCAGTGAGCCACGGTTCTCTCCGTATCCTTGGTGATTGTAATCATTACGGTATCCCTGATAGTTCCCAGTGCTTGTGTAGTGGTAGTGAGTATTCCTGGGGTACGTATCCTGGTACTGACCATCCTGATCATTGGCACCTTCCACTTCTCCACGCTCAAAGTCTGGCTGCTGGCGAATGTTGTCCCCACTGCCACTGTAACCAGGCTGTGCGGTATGAGTGGCATAATAGCCCCCCAGGTAGTCTGCAGTTTGTGGTTGTGAAGCATGATCATGGTTTGGTGTCCTGCTTTCCCAACTTCCAGGGTATTCACTTTGTGGTGGGTATTCACCCTGCTGTTGGTATTCATCCTGCTGGTATTCACCCTGTTGTGGGTACTCGCTCGGCTGTTGGTACTCGTGGTACTCGCGGTACTCGCGTGTGGGTTGATACTCTGTGTTATAGGCTGTTGTGCTGGCTGGCGTGGTCAGGGGTGGGGCTAGACCTGCCATGGGGGTGGAGGTCTGGTGCACTGAGCCCCCAGAGGGGTGGTGGCCAGGCAGGGCAGGGGGTGGCACAGAGCTGGGCAGAGGAGGGGGCGGGTCCGAGCTGTCAGAACATAGACATGTCATGCTCAGAATTGAAAGAATATTAGACCATACTAGTACATACATTCAAAGAACTTTGCTTAGAATGAAACCTTTGTGGATCGTGTGCAAAATTATACAGCAAAGGACTTACTCAGTGTCTGTGTGAAGGACGTTTGTATTGTCACCATCGTGTGACAGGATTGACACAGCGTGGTCGTGGGATACATCAGACTCCTCATCAGACAAATCGTCATCAAACGCGTCCATCAGAGCTGCTCGTAACTGTGTTGTAGATACAAGACTTCTGGAGCTATATGGACCACGGTTCATACTAGTGATTCAAAGCTGATGACATACGCGACTAACACGGGTAAACTTAGCACTTGCTTACACTAAATAATGTCATGTCTTGAATCAAGATTCGTAGAGGTTTCAACTGATACCAGATTTCCAGCAAATTCCTTTCAGTAAGCTTTCAAAAAGATCTTTTTTCTCTACATGTACATGATGTATGAACTGATTTATGATATTTCGAACTGCATAATGTATGCGAAAAAAACTCCACAACTTCAACTGATATCTATGCACCTCGTATCTAGTTTTCTTTCATACTTGTATTGCAGCACAAATGTTTTGAATACCTCATTCTGTCGTTCGGCCTCCTCTCGGTGATACTCCGCTTCCTCGGCATCATGCAGAGCCTGGGCGTCGAAGTTGATGCTCACACCAGCACTGCCCTTTGACATCGTTCCCTTTTCTTGTTTTCAAAAACCACAAGTCTACCTCAGTCACACAGCAAAGTGTGACATGTTTGAATCCAGATGTGAACACGTAAGAAAGTGTTTTCTTATGAATGCTGCAAACAAATAAAAAACATGTCAAGGCCTAAAGATGCCTTGGAGGTATTATGGTGTAGAGAATAACTTATAACATTTATAATATGGTTGTCACGAATGACATCTGTTTTGCTCTATGACACACCATATTGAAATACCAAATAAACAAAATGCTAAACTAAAAAAAATTCGGGTCAGGGTCTGTTTTGCTCTACGATGCACCGTTTCCAAGATATGGAAGAAAACGAATAATGCCTACTCAGCAAAAAAATTTAAGGTCAAGGTCAAAGGTCATCCCTGATACTCTTTAGCCATGTTTGTATAGGGCAACAAGTCCAAAAATAACGTCCGTTTCACTCTACAACACACCGTTTCCAAGATATTGACGAGATTGAAATATGTTGACTCAGCTAAAAAAATTGAGGTCAAGGTCAAAATTGATCCCTAATACCCATTAGACATGTTTGTCTAGGGTGACAAGTCTGAAAATAACATCCGTTTGGCTCTGCGATGTACTGTTTCCGAGCTATTGATGAAAACGAAAAATGCCGACTCAGCGAAAAAATTTAAGGTCAAGGTCAAAGGTCATACTTAATACCCATTGGACATGTTTGTCTAAGTCGACGAGTCCGAAAATAATGCCCATTTCACTCTACAATGCAAGCTTTTCGAGATATGCAGGAAACCTCAAGGATGACTTGATGAAAATTTTACCGACCTCCAGTTCAAAGGTTGTTTGACGGATTGATCCCAAAATCAATACTAAGGTTTCTTCCCTGTTGGTATAGGGTTCTTCGCTGGTGTTATATGTTCTGCAGCCATTGCCTGTATACTTTTTGAGTTATCACGCAGAAACAAAGTCCAAAAATCGGCATGGATTTCATCCCCACAGACCTCACGGACCTCGGATCACGCCGAAAAACAATAGGTTTCTTCCACATAATATGTCTGACCAATGCTGAAAATTTTCTTTAAAATGAAGAAAAATAAAGATATAGTTTAAGGCAAACTAGAGTTATCAGTCGGAATCCAAAATGGCGGAAAAGAAAAAATTTGCCCAAGGGCTAAGACAGGTTACCGGACAATATATATTATCATCAATAATAGCTTCTATATATAATAGCTATTTTATATTGTGGCCTTGAAAATTAGGTCAAGGTCAAATTTAGAGTCATGAGGGTATTCAGTGGTCCCTGTAAGATAAGACCTCACCTTTTGCAGAGAGAATGAGGTCTCATCTTACAGGAAGAGATATTAGCCATTTTGTTCTTTGACCTTGAAAATAAGGTCAAAGGTCAAATTCAGGGTCATCAGAATATTTGGAATATATCATTCCCTATATATATCCACAATTGATTCCTAAGCTTTAAAGTCAATAATAAGCGAGATATTAGCCATTTTGTGCCTGACCTTCAAAATTAGGTCAAAGGTCAAATTCAAGGTCATCAAGATATTCGGCATACACCATTTCCTATACGTCCACAATTTAGCCTCAAGCTGTGAAGTGGATAATAAGCGAGATATTCGCCGTTTTGTTCTTTGACCCTGAAAATGAGGTCAAAGGTCAAATATTACACGTCCTAAATCAGCCACAGTATGGATCAAATAACGAGTAGAAAATAGTAATTGATTACAGACTCAATAAATATAGTCATGTAATTAAAAAAAAACTAGACATAAAAGCCTATAGGCTTTGTGGCATCTCCCATTTTGTTCTTATCATTTCAAATGGTCATACTGGACTGAGAAAAATTAGCCCAATGGGCTAGAAAGGTTACCGGAGAAATATACAGAGTTAAGCCGAGAAAGTTGAAGGTCAAATTCAAGGTGACCACTGAAATCGCCATATCTCTAACCTTGAAAATGGGATCAAAGGTTAAATTCTAGATCACCAAACTATTCAGCATACATCATTTCCTATATGTTCACTATGGACCCCTAAGCTGTAAATTTGATAATAAGCGAGATATAAGCCATTTTGTAATCTGACTTTGAAAATAAAATGACTGACCTTGAAATTTAGGTCAAAGGTCAAACTCAATATCATTAAAATATTCAGAATATCTCACTTCCTATATGTTCACAATTGATTCCTAAGCTGTAAAGTCGATAATAAGCAAGATATTAGCCATTTTGTCCTGTTGAGCTTGAAAATCAGGTCAAAAGTCAAATTCAAGGTCACTAGAATATTCAGCATATATCATTTCCTATATGTTCACAATTGATTCCAAAGCTGTAAAGTCGCTAAGAAGCAAGATATTGGCCATTTTGTCCTGTGACCTTGAAAATGAGGTCAAAGGTCAAATTCAAGGTCACGAGAATATTCAGCATATATCATTCCCTATATGTTCACAATTGATTCCTAAGCTGTAAAGTCGCTAATAAGCAAGATATTGGCCATTTTGTCCTGTGACCTTGAAAATGAGGTCAAAGGTCAAATTCAAGGTCACGAGAATATTCAGCATATATCATTTCCTATATGTTCACAATTGATTCCTAAGCTGTACAGTCGATATTAAGCGAGATATTAGCAATTTTGTCCTGTGACCTTGGAAATGAGGTCAAAGGTCAAATTCAAGGTCATGAGAATATTCAGCATACATCATTTCCTATATGTTCACAATTGATTCCTAAGCTGTAAAGTCGATAATAAGCAAGATATTAGCCATTTTGTCACGTGACCTTGAAAATGAGGTCAAAGGTCAAATTCAGGGTCATGAGAATTTTCAGCATATATCATTTCCTATATGTTCACAATTGATTCCTAAGCTGTAAAGTCGATAATAAGCGAGATATTAGCCATTTTGTCATGTGACCTTGAAAATGAGGTCAAAAGTCAAATTCAAGGTCATGAGAATTTTCAGCATATATCATTTCCTATATGTTCACAATTGATTCCTAAGCTGTAAAGTAGCTAATAAGCAAGATATTGGCAATTTTGGCCTGTGACCTTGAAAATGAGGTCAAAGGTCAAATTCAAGGTCATGAGAATTTTCAGCATATATCATTTCCTATATGTTCACAATTGATTCCTAAGCTGTAAAGTCGATAATAAGCGAGATATTAGCAATTTTGTCCTGTGACCTTGGAAATGGGGTCAAAGGTCAAATTCAAGGTCACGAAAATATTCAGCATATATCCTTTCCTATATGATCACAATTGATTCCTAAACTGTAAAGTCGATAATAAGCGAGATATTAGCCATTTTGTTATGTGACCTTGAAAATGAGATCAAAGGTCAAATTCAAGGTCACGAGAATATTCAGCATATATCATTTCCTATATGTTCACAATTGATTCCTAAGCTGTAAAGTCGATAACAAGCGAGATATTAGCCATTTTGTCCTGTGACCTTGAAAATGAGTTCGAAGGTCAAATTCAAGGTCATCAGAATATTCAGTATATATCATTTCCTATATGTCCACAATTGATTCCTAAGCTGTAGAGTCGATAATAAGCGATATATAAGCCATTTTGTGCTCTGACCTTGAAACTGAGGTCAGAGGTCAAATTCAAGGTCATGAGAATATTCAGCATATATTATTTCCTATATGTCCACAATTGATTCCTAAGCTGTAGAGTCGATAATAAGCGAGATATAAGCCATTTTGTGCTCTGACCTTGAAACTGAGGTCAGAGGTCAAATTCAAGGTCACGAGAATATTCAGCATATGTCATTTCCTATATGTTCACAATTGATTCCTAGTCTCTAATCTCAATATCAAGTGAGATATTAGGCATAATGTGTCCCATTATAAAGCATAGGAGAATTTAACATGGGAAAGTCCCATTTGGGCCGAGTTTGGGCCAAAATGGCCCACTTCGAGCGATTCAAGCGCAACGAAATTTATAGACATCATAGAAGTGCATATGAGGAGTCTTATGTATCAAAAAGAAAAAAAGTTACCGAACAGATTTTGAGAAAATGGCCGCCAAAGTCCAAAATCAGGCATTTTTCGTCGAAAACGGCCGCCATTTTGAAAAAAATGCGAAAATCCAAAAACTAAAAAATACCTCCTTCTTGAATTATTTTTAAGTATTTTTGTGCAAAATTTCAGAAGAATTCGCCTGTAAACAAAAAAGATAAAAATGTGGACGACGACGACGACGACGACGGACGACGGACGCAACGCCATGCCAATAGGTTATCGGACCATAGGTCCGGTAACCTAAAAAGGATACATAGGCCATTGTATGTGGGTAAGAGTGAGAGCTCATCAGACAGTTTCTTACCAGAACTGCTTTTTATCATCTTGACAACTTGGCCCACCAGACATTTGCCACCCCAAATGAATGGACAATTACCCAGCCAATATTATTCAGCGTACTAGTATATTTAATCAGAATGTTCGTGATATTTTTCAGGTGCTCCTGTCAAATATAAAATGATATGTGACTAAAAGAATGCTGTGTCATCTTGGCCAATTTTGTGATTTCAAAACTTGTACAATACAGCGGAATTTTCGCATTCATATTATAACCAAAGCCAGACATTTGCCAGCTAACTAAAACAATGATGATTTGGTCATTGCATGTGAAATAGAGTTGAATAACAAAACATTCAAACAATACATGTTTGTACAATATAAATGCAGACAGGGCAAATCATTCCCCAAGCATGTTGTGTCATGTGTGTTGGCTTATTAACCAACTATTGTATTCTGTGGGATGGAACTTCATTCTTTTACCATGTACACACACTAGTAAACCAGGCTTTGGAGGGGGGAGTGAGGGATAATGCATGGATATGAGCCTAGGGTCATGTTGGACATGCTAGCTGTATCACTTGTCAGGCATACTGAGCAGGGCTGGCTGAGAGGGGTGGAGCCTATTCCTGTGCTGGACAGACTGGCTGATCTTGTCAGGCATGACTGAGCAGGGCTGGCTGAGAGGGGCGGAGCCTATTTCTGAGCTGGACAGACTGACTGATCTTGTAAGGCATGACTGAGCAGGGCTGGCTGAGAGGGGCAGACCCCATTGCTGTGCTGGACAGACTGGCTGATCTCCTGCACTGGCTGAGAGGGCAGAGCCTAGCCTCATGCTGGACATGCAGGCTGCAGTCAGTGAATACAGTAGCATGGCTCAGTTACAGTATTACATCTGCATGGGCGCAGGCGAGGGAAAAATTCTAAGTCCAAAAAAAAAAAAAATGCACCTACAAAAATTAGGCCAAGGGCCAAAGATAGGTTACCGGACAATGTTTAATATTTTAGAAGTTAGCCAGGTCACTGGTTGAATTCAAGGTCAAAAGAATATTCAGCATATATAACATTAAGCATATATCATGTCCACAGTTGATTGCTAAGCTGTAAATTCAATAATCAGAGAGATATTAGCAATTTTGTGCTGTGGCCTTGAAAATGAAGGGGCAAAAGTCAAATTCAAGGTCATCAAAATATTCATTGTATATCATTTTCTATATGATGTCCACAATTGATTCCCAAGCCATACAGTCAATAGAGGAGCAAGATATGAGCCAGTTTGTCCTTGGACCTTGGAAATGAGGTCAGAGGTCAAATTCAAGGTCACGAGAATATTCAGCATATATCATTTCCTATATGTCCACAATTGATTCCTAAGCTGTAAAATCGATAATACTTGTAAGTGAGATAGCAGCCATTTTGTCCTGTTACCTTGAAAATGAGGTCAAAGGTCAAATTCAAGGTCATGACAATAATCTGCATATATCATTTCCTATATGTTCATAATTGATTACTAAGCTGTAAAGTCGATAACAAGCGAGATATTAGCTATTTTGTCCTGTGACCTTGAAAATGAGGTCGAAGGTCAAATTCAAGGTCATCAGAATATTCAGCATATATCATTTCCTATATGTCCACAATTGATTCCTAAGCTGTAGAGTCGATAATAAGCGAGATATAAGCCATTTTGTGCTCTGACCTTGAAACTGAGGTCAGAGGTCAAATTCAAGGTAACGAAAATATTCAGCATATATCATTTCCTATGAGTCCACAATTGATTCCTAGTCTCTAATCTCAATATTAAGTGAGATATTAGGCATAATGTGTCCCATTATAAAGCATAGGAGAATTTAACATGGGAAAGTCCCATCTGGGCCGAGTTTGGGCCAAAATGGCCCACTTCGAGCGATTCAAGCGCAACGAAATTTATAGACATCATAGAAGTACATATGAGGAGTGTTATGTATCAAAAAGAAAAAAAGTTACTGAACAGATTTTGAGAAAATGGCCGCCAAAGTCCAAAATCAGGCATTTTTCGTCGAAAAAAGGCCGCCATTTTGAAAAAAATGCGAAAATCAAAACACTAAAAAATACCTCCTTCTTGAATTATTTTTAAGTATTTTTGTGCAAAATTTCAGAGAAATTCGCCCGTAAACAATAAAGATAAAAATGTGGACGACGACGACGACGACGGACGACGACGACGACGGACGACGGACGACGGACGCAACGCCATGCCAATAGGTTATCGGACCATAGGTCCGGTAACCTAAAAATTTTTTTCCTCTGGAAATTGCCTGAATCAAATTATGACATTGACAGGAATCACCCGATTTTTTTTTCCAAAATGGCCGCTGGCGGCCATCTTGGATTTCAGATCTCGACGAAAAACAATAGGGGTTAGAAGCAAAGTATTTCGGATGAGCTGTGAAAATTTCGGAAAGATAGATCGAGGCGTTCAAGAGTTATGATCCGGAAACCAAACGGCGGAAGAAAAAAAAAAAAAAAAAAAAAAAATTAGCCCAAGGGCTAAGAAAGGTTACCGGACAATACATATTTTAGATATTAGTAGTTTGTCCCGTGACCTTGAAAATAAGGTCATTGGTCAATTCGAGGACACAATAATATTCGGCATATGTCATTTCTAGTATGTCCACAACTGATTTTCAAGCTGTAAAGTCAATAATAAGCGAGATATTAGCCATCATGTCCTGAGACCTTGAAAATGAGGTCAAAGGTTGAATTCAAGGTCATAGCAAATTTCAGCTTATATCATTTCCTATACGTTCATAATTGATTTATAAGCTCTGAAGTCGATAATAAGCGAGCTAATAGCCATTTTGTCCTGTGACCTTGGTGATTAGGTCTAAGGTGGAGTTCAGGGTCATGACAATGTTCAGAATATATCATTTTCTATATGTCCACAATTGATTGCTGAGCTGTAAAGTCGATAAAAAGCGAGATATTAGCCATTTCGTTCTCTGACCTTGAAAATGAGGTCAAAGGTCAAATTCAAGGTCATAGCAATATTCAGCATATATCTTTTCCTATATGTTCATAATTGATTCCTAAGCTGTAAAATTGATAATAAGCGAGATATTAGCAATTTTGTCCTGCGACATGGAAAATGAGGTCAAAGGTCAAGTTCAAGGTCATGACAATGTTCAGAATATATCATTTTCTATATGTTCACAATTGATTGCTAAGCTGTAAAGTCGATAATAAGTGTGATATTAGCCATTTTGTCCTGTGATCCTGAAAATGAGGTCAGAGGTCAAATTCAAGGTCATGATAATATTCAGCATATATCATTTCCTATATGTTCACAATTGATCCCTTAGCTGTAAAATCGATAATAAGTGTGATATTGGCCATTTTGTCCTGTGACCTTGAAAATGAGGTCAAAGGTCAAAATCAACGTCATCAGAATATTTGGCATATATCGTTTCCTATACGTGTATGTCCACAATTGATTCCTAAGCTGTAAAGTCGATGATAAGCGAGATATTAGCCATTTTGTGCTCTGACCTTGAAACTGAGGTCGGAGGTCAAATTTGAGGTCACGAGAATATTCAGCATATATCATTTCCTATATGTCCACAATTGATCCCTAAGCTGTAAAATCGATAATAAGTGAGATATTAGCCATTTTGTCCTGTGACCTTGAAAATGAGATCAAAGGTCAAATTCAAGGTTATCAGAATATTCAGCATATACCATTTCCTATATGTCCACAATTGATTCCTAAGCTGTTAAGTCGATAATGAACGAGATATTAGCCATTTTGTGCTCTGACCTTGAAACCGAGGTCAGAGGTCAACTTCAAGGTCACAAGAATATTCGGCATATATCATTTCCTATATGTCCACAATTGATTCCTAGTCTCTAATCTCAATATTAAGTGAGATATCAGGCTTAATGTGTCCCATTATAAAGCATAGGAGAATTTAACATGGGACAGTCCCATTTGGGCCGAGTTTGGGCCCAAATGGCCAACTTCGAGCGATTCAAGCACAACGAAATTTATACATGTCACAGGGGTACATATGAGGAGTGTTATGCATCAATAAGAAGAAAAGTTACTGAACAGATTTTGAGAAAATGACCATCAAAGTCCAAAATGGGCCATTTTTAGATGAAAACGGCCGCTCTGACCTTGATACCGAGGTCAGAGGTCAAATTCAAGGTCACGAGAATATTCAGCATATATCATTTCCTATATGTCTACAATTGATTCTTAGTCTCTAATTTCAATTTTAAGTGAGATATTAGGCTTAATGTGTCCCATTATAAAGCATAGGAGAATTTAACATGGGAAAGTCCCATTTGGGCCGAGTTTGGGCCCAAAATGGCCCACTTCGAGCGATTCAAGGGCAATGAAATTTATACATGTCATAGGGGTACATAGGAGGAGTGTCATGCATCAATAAGAAGAAAAGTTACTGAACAGATTTTGAGAAAATGACCATCAAAGTCCAAAATGGGCCATTTTTAGATGAAAACGGCCGCTCTGACCTTGATACCGAGGTCAGAGGTCAAATTCAAGGTCACGAGAATATTCAGCATATATCATTTCCTATATGTCTACAATTGATTCTTAGTCTCTAATTTCAATTTTAAGTGAGATATTAGGCTTAATGTGTCCCATTATAAAGCATAGGAGAATTTAACATGGGAAAGTCCCATTTGGGCCGAGTTTGGGCCCAAAATGGCCCACTTCGAGCGATTCAAGGGCAATGAAATTTATACATGTCATAGGGGTACATAGGAGGAGTGTCATGCATCAATAAGAAAAAAAGTTACTGAACAGATTTTGAGAAAACGACCATCAAAGTCCAAAATTGGCCATTTTTCGACGAAAACGGCCGCCATTTTGAAAAAAATGCGAAAATCAAAAAACTAAAAAAAGCCTTTCCTGGAAATATTTTTAGGTATTTTTGTGCAAAATTTCAGAAATATTCGCCTGTAAACTTTAATGATAAAAATGTGGACGGACGGACGACGGACGCCGGACGACGGACGCAACGCCACGGCAATAGGTTATCGGACCAAAGGTCCGGTAACCTAAAAAGTTACTGAACAGATTTTGAGAAAACGACCGTCGAAGTCCAAAATTGGCCATTTTTCGACGAAAACGGCCGCTCTGACCTTGAAACCAAGGTCAGAGGTCAAATTCAAGGTCACGACAATATTCAGCATATGTCATTTCCTATATGTCCACAATTGATTCCTAGTCTCTAATCTCAATATTAAGTGAGATATTAGGCTTTAATGTGTCCCATTATAAAGCATAGGAGAATTTAACATGGGAAAGTCCCATTTGGGCCGAGTTTGGGCCAAAATGGCCCACTTCGAGCGATTCAAGCGCAACGAAATTTATAGACATCATAAAAGTACATATGAGGAGTCTTATGTATCAAAGAGAAAAAAAGTTACTGAACAGATTTTGAGAAAATGGCCGCCAAAGTCCAAAATCAGGCCTTTTTCGTCGAAAACGGCTGCCATTTTGAAGAAAAAGCGAAAATCAAAAAACTAAAAAATACCTCCTTCTTGAATTATTTTTAAGTATTTTTCTGCAAAATTTCAGAAAAATTCGCCCGTAAACAAAAAAGATAAAAATGTGGACGACGACGACGACGGACGACGACGGACGACAGACGACGGACGCAACGCCATGCCAATAGGTTATCGGACCATAGGTCCGGTAACCTAAAAAAACAGACAAAAACATAAGGCCTCCCGATTTTCAATCGGGATGCCTAATCATAAAACAACTAAATAAATACCCCCCAAAAAAGTTTACTTTGAAAACTTTGGCAGATTTTCGCTATAGAATATATCAACGATATAAACTCGTATCGTTTCTAAGCCAGTGTCCATATTGCCATGCATGCAACTACATGCCATGCATGTACCATGTCTGTATGAAACAATTTTCTCACGAAGCAGTTCACTGGGGTGATCTGCTGTTTTAATCAATGACAAGTGGAAGGGGCTCGTATGGAAAATCAGGTGTCATTACTTCCGCGGCAAGGGATTATGCTAGTGTCGAAATCGTCTGATCCGTTCCGGCTTCAGAGAAAAAAACCTACATGGCTGAACCTACTATTAAAACATCGATCGAAAATGCAGGTTCAGCCGTGGAGCAGGGTTATCATCGGCGCATTCATGAGCGACAACCAAATCGGCGTTAAAGATTTTGATTACCATGCGGCATATTCACTGAGGACAGTTTTTCCTTTTGACACCTAAATGGTTCCGATACTCGATGCAATAGTTATTTACTTTCGTTCCTCGATTAGTTGTCACTACCTGCGTTTCTGTCGTGATCCATTGCATCGTTCGGGCCTATTTGCCCGACAATACGTCGGTATCGCCCAACTACTGGCGTAATTTCCCGACTAAACGCCAAATCGTAGGACCACCGTCACCGTGGAGTGGCAATAATGTGGAATGGCAATAACGCCTATGAATACGTGAGTTCGGAAATGTTTTCAGGTCAGGTCAGTGGAATTGGGTCGGGGTCAAGCGGTATAAACATAGCCAAACCATGCTGTCACGCTACCATTGTCGAGTCACTGTCACCAACACATAACTCGATTTCGCCTGTACAATACTAAAGTTTAAACTCTTTGTTTACCAGTGTGTTACTTTGAGTTCACCGCGTCACTCACGTTTGAACATGGTGTGTACAAACGTTTTGTTTTATATACCACTTGACCTGACCTATACTCGGATTTTTATAACTCGTTTACACTGTTTTTCGCTAATATTTTTGTGATGGTGAATGCTATCGTTCTATAACTTGGCATACTTCACCTAGGAGTCAAACGGCAATTTTATACCAAATTTCAGACCACTATCGCGAAAATTGAGAAAGTTGGCGATCTACCTCAATGTTAAATTTCAGCCCAAAACGGGATCTCGAGAATCTGAGCATATTCGAGGAATTGGTCCTGTTTACATCCATCAGGATTCGAGATACTCTTGTAACTTTGAACCAGAAGATACACTGGGATGTATTCTACACAAATATTTTGATTCTGAAACATTACTCCGCTACAAAACCGAGCAAATGCACAAAATTGTGTGCGGGCCCAGAAATTAAATAATAGGGCTAAATTCAACATTGGGGTAGATTGCCAACTTTTTCAATTTTCGCGATAGCTGTCTGAAATTTGGTAAGAAATTGCCGTTTGACTCCCAGGTGAAGTATGCCAAGTTATAGAACGATAGCGTTAAGCATCACAAAAATAGTACTAGCGAAAAACAGTGTAAACGAGTTAGAAAAATCCGAGTAGAGTAATCCAGCCTATTTTCGGACACCACCAGAAATCGGACACTTCATGATTTACCACCAATTTTCTATATCAGATATAATGTTGCAAATAAATTTTGTCAAGCACTGAACCGAGCCAAGTGTCTGTGGTCTTTGCTGGTTTAAAGAAATTTCTGCGAAGTGTTAGCAGAGGTATCTAGTTCATTAAATTCCACAATGTTAGTTTTCCTGTTAGTGTTAGTGTCCGAAAACTGTATGGTGTACTCTAAATGATCTTCCTGTCCCCATGGCTGCTTAATTTTATTTCATAGCTCATCTGTAGCCTTGCAACAACCACCGATTGACTGCTGCATGAATATAATCTCAAATTAGAAGGATATACCTATTATTTTTAAAGACACAGAAGGTGTCCGATTTCTGTCTGGGGTGTCCGATTACTGTCATTTGAACTCACAGTTCGTAGTTCACCAATATTGAAGTGAGGACAAAATAATATTTCCATACAACTTTATAACTTTTACCACATTTATTTGCATATGCCGTTGCATGTAAAATAAATCATCTAGCATTTTCCACTACAGTCATTATTGAGATTTCACCTTAAGTGTCCGAAAACTGTATGGTTTACTCTATAGACCTCTAGGCTCTAGAAACATTTCGGAACTGGCTTATTCATTTTATTGAACATGTAAAACGCGATGGACTTCAACAACAATGTCAACATGTGGCCAAACCTCCTTATCTGCGATGAGATCATGAAATGATTATTGTAGATTTCTTGTGCGTTTGTCGTCTTGAACTTTCTTGTCTCGAAAAAATTTGATGTGTTCAAACTCGCCGCTCAGCTCCAGCGAAAATAAACTCGGTTTTGTGTAAAATGTTTGTTCTTCGTTCATTCGCCAGGTGGCAGGGTAATTTGGAAATTATCCAAGATGGACAATCATTCTCGTATCTTGCTATCTTTTGCGCATATCGTGTCAAACTGATTCTCGAGACGAGAAGCTATAATCAATTGTGGCGATTTTGCCCTAAGCACGCGGCAGGTGATTGTAAACATAAATGCCATTTATGTGGCCTTTCCGTACTTGGCCTTGTTTTGACACGCTCGGTTCGAGCGTGCGTTGCCACGGCGACGCATTGTAATTTACGCTCCAGTAAACTATAACAATGGATCGATTAGACCTCGCGTGCGCCCTACAGCTTGTGGTGTATTATATATACACTGGAAGCGACTCGATCGAGGAGATTGTCCGAGAGATCGAGACTAGGACGCACACGAGGCTCGCCATGAGCTTTGTGTTCCCTGGGTCTGAGTAGAGGGCTCCTAGAGCCCTGGGGACGATTTCCATGGGGAGGCCCGGGCTGGGAGAGACAAGTTGCTGACTCGGGGGCGTACGCCCTGTGGATCGCCAGTTCTCTCCCTTCCCGGGACGGGTGACAGAGGCTCTGGCCAGCATGTCGGACTGTACGGGGTTCCGTCCCCGAGGCAGACCGCGGCTCGCCAGGCCCCGCCAGTTAACACCGTAGGGATGAACTAGTTTCTGAACGGTGTCCGTAGGCCTGGGAGTGTCGGGTGGGCTGTTACCTGGTTACCGTTAATGCTGAAGTAGTTACCGTGTCCGCAGCGACCTCCGGTGAGCGGCCCTGCCGCAAGGATCCGGAATAGCGGATGCGCGTCCACAAGGACTCGGATGAGAGAGGACTATCCTCGAGGATCCCGAAGAGCGGACGGTAGTCAATAACTTTACATTGGTGCCGTGACCAGGATCAGTCCGACAGTGTTCCATCGCAGCCTACCGTCACAGCGTTGTAGCCTCCTTCCTCCCTGGGGATCGCCCGCTCCTCAAGGACAACTCGTAAATAATGACGAAGGAAAGAGATAAGGCCAAAAATAAGGCTGATGAACCCAAGGGGGGGGGAAACGGGTGGAAACGTCGCGGACAACACCCGGTCCAGCGACGGCCGCCGTGAGAATTCTTCGGATGACTCCGGCGGTAAGAAGGAACGTGCGGAGACCTCCGTGGACAAGACCCCGTCCGCGGAGTCGACTCCGGCGTCCCTGGCTCCGTCTCCGGACGACGAGTTGCGCCCTGAGGGGCAGCAACAGGGATTGCTATCAGGGCCTGGCCCTGATCCGGTAGGCGCGGTAGGTGGAGCTGGCAACGGCGCTACTCCGCGCCCGCCTAAGTCCGGACGGCAGTCGTGGCAGGCGACGCTCTTTCAGGGGACATCTCCGGATGTCCGGGATCGAGTGGTAGCCGGCCCAAGTACCTCCGGGCAAGCGGACCAGCAGTTCTGGATGCCACATCCAGCCGGAAGAGCTCCTGCAAGGGCTCCCGGCCGGGAATCCAGACAGTCCGCGTCAGGCGGGATGGACCAGCTCACCCACACTCTGAGTGAGCTGGCTCCTCTAGGGCGCTATGACCGCGCCCGGTCGCCTCATCCGGGACGATCAGACCGGCGGAACCGCTCCCCCTCTCCGCTGTCACAAGGCAACTCGGGGCCTTTGACGGAGAGGGAGAGGTGGCTGATATCCGAGGCGCTTGTACTGTTCAAGCGGAATCAGCCGCCTCCGAGCGTTGACCCGTCGGCCATCCTTAGTCCGGGGATGTCTGGGCCAGTAGCCCCTCCCCAAGTCCTGCCGAGTCCGCAGGCACCAGTGGCCCCCGCAATGGGACCCGCGCCTGCTCCGCGGCTCGGAGGCACCACGTTGGCGACCGCGTCGACCGTTCCGATGGTTGGAGCGCAAGCCGCGTGGCCGACTTACCCTGGCACGTACAGTGTGTCGGACGGGCAGTGGCAACAGGCGGCTTCGGCCTCAAGCTTTGCCGCCCCTTCTGGAGCCTACCCAGTAGGTTCGATGGGAGCCCCGCCCGCACCTAGCCAGAGTGGGTTTTTAGCGGGAATGACCCCGGCGGCAAACGTGAGCTTCCCTGCTCCTATGTCCGCGGCGTCGATGTTTGCTCCGGCAGACTCCGCCGCAGGCATGGGCAGCTCGCGGAACTTGCCGCTGTACACGGACGACCCCGGAGCCGGGACCGCACGTCGGGCGCGTAACAAACGCGATGACGGGCCCGATCACTCTTCGTGGCGGAAACGGTTCAACGGGGATAACGCCGACTTGGAGGACTACTTGCTCCAGGTATGGCGTACCGCCGTGTACGAAGGATGGTCCCAGCATGAAGCTGGACACGTCCTCGCGGGGAGCTTGGAAGGAAAAGCTCTCCGCGTGATGCCGTCAACTTCGCCTGCTGTTCACGCCGACGACCAATCGGCGGCAGTCTGAACGAGAGTTCAAGGCGCGTACCCGCCAGCCGACTGAGTCCGTGACAAACTATGCGTTCAACCTACGCATACTCGGCCGGAGAGCTTTTCCGGACATGGACTCCAGACGGTTCGAGACGATGCTGATCGATCAGTTCATTGATGGCCAGCCTTACCACCTAGCGTACGGGCTGGCCACCCATGAAAAGCGATCGATGGAGGAGGCAATAGACTCCGCGCTTGCGCTTGAGCTGGCTGTCCGCCCTAGACAGTTGCCTCCGGCCCCGGCTCCGGCCTCGGCTGTACCCGCGCAGGCGGCGACTCCTCCTTCGGTTAAGGCATCGCAGGTAACCCCGTGGCAGGACCCGGTCGTCCGGGAACCCGCCAGGGAACCTACCCCGCAGTGGGTAAGTGCGCCGGCACCCTCTACAGGGGCGCCTGCACATGCGGCACCAGTCGCCGCGCCGTGCTCGTCCTCGGACGAGTGCGACATCGAGGAATACGACCTCGGCGCCGCGCAGATGATTGCGCACTGCGCCGGGATCGAAGCTCCGGGACCCGCATAATGTTGCGCGTTCACCTCCGGACCAGCTCAGAACCGTCCCTGCTACTTCTGCGGAAAGCAGGGACACTTTTGGCTGAAGTGTCCGGAGTTGTTGGAACGCCTGCGGTCGCCTCCGGGCGTCCGCCGGCTATTGCTTTCACCATCTTAGGGCGCCTCTTGATTGGGCGCCGGTATGAAGGGTTCGCCCCCTAACCAGTGAGGTTATGGACCATGCCGGCTCCGCGTCTAATCTATTGGCTCCGCGCTCCGGTAGTCGTTTGAGGAGGCTCTGGGCTGGACCGGACACCGCTCCGCAGCCGGGCAGTACGTCGGGGTTGCTAGTGGGCGCTTTGCAAACGCCCATAGGGCGCCCGATTGTCTGTCCGGACGTCATGGGTATGTCCGATCGCCCTGTAAGCGTGCCAGCGGCTATGGGGAGTGATTTTGTTTATTTTCCATCTCATTTATTATTTATGGGAGGATTATAAGCCACAAGTGTGTGCGTGTTCCCGTGGAAATGCTATTCTTACTCATTTATCAAATATATGAGAAAGTTTAGTGATATATCTCTTGTCCTTGGTGCAATAGAGAGTAAGAAATCGGGAGATTTCTGCTTTCGCAAGAGGGGTGTAGGAGATTGTGTACATTGTATCGAAGGCTGTATGCCGTGATCTATGAAAAGCTTGCAAGCGGTGGTGGATTTATTTTCATTGCTGCTTGAGCGGTGTTAAATTTTTATTTATCGCTGCTGATAGGGTGACATAATCGTAACACCCACAAGTAGTTTGGCTTTTTGATACATTGTATACAATCTTTAACCTGCGAGGGTGATTAACTTCACGTCATTGATCGCCAGTGCGAAAGCTATTGCTAATGACTGCTGTTAATTACTGTAGTATTTTAGCGGGTTCCCCCGGGATGGCTTGTGTACACAAGCCACCCGTATACATGGCACGATAGGAGTCACCGGGGGGAGATGCGTGTATGTGAATGCGGTAGTGTAAAACGTCCTTTTGTCTGTCGATCGGGTAGATGCAGTGAATAGACGTTTCCACGGGAACACGTCATACGATGCGTGTGCAGTATAACTGCCAACACTTGATGCCTATAATCGATGTAACTCGACACTTACTGGTCATTCAAGCGCTCGGCACTGGTGGAGACGGATCTGCGGATCTGACTCCCAGTGTTTAACAGCGATTAGAGCGCTTGATGTCTGAGTCAAGTGACGGCTGGGGTAGTGATGTAGGAAGGGAGGAGGGGCCTCTAGAGCGCACTAGTGTGTACTCGAGACCCCTAGCTAGGCCTGAGGATGATGACCATGAGCACGTCTCCGAAGGCGAAGATATGGGTTCTGCGGAATCCAGCTCCGGCTCTGGTTCTTACACAGGAACCGAGTCCGAGAGCGAGGTCGCGGAGGACCGCCCCGCAGAGAGTGACTCGGCCACGCCAGGCGCCGAGAAGCTCTTGGATCCGTCGCCTTTTCCTCGTATGGAAGAGGTGATGGACTGCGGTGGTGCGGGACTTGCTAGTGTGGACATTGAGTTGCACCCGTCCTCGGAGATGCTTGCGTCTCTGGGCCCGGATGAGAGTACTCGTGCGGAAACCCGTCCGGATGGCCGTAGCCGTCCGGACACCGGTTCCGCCGAGAACTCCTCGGTGTCCGCACCTGCGGAGTCTGGTCCGCACGACCAGAGGGCCCCTGGGACTTGGGCGGAGCAGGTTGACGCGGCTCAGGAAGCCGCATCCCAAGCTCCGCCTCAGGAACAGGAGTCTGGCTCGAAGGAGACTGAGAACCGAGATGGCGGGTTTACATCGCCCGTCTCTAGGCGTACTCGCCGTCGAGCCCGGGAGATTGCTCAGAAGCAGTGGAGAGCCCAGCAAGCGCTGGAAGCCTCTAACCGCGGGCAATCTGAGGCCGGATCCGACCCGGACCCGGCCTCCTCGCCTCCGAAGAAGAAGAAGAAGCGGACCCACCGGAAAAAGAAGACCGGCGGTCCCCCGCCTCAAACCGGATCGAAGTCTGGAGGACCTCAGCCACTGGCGCCTAAGCCGGGCGGCCAGAAAGGGTCCTCCGCCAAACCCGGAGACGCCAAGACGCCTAATCCCTCGGGATCTGGTGCGGGCGGCGCCTCCGCGGGATCCGGCCCGGGCACGGGAGGTTCCAGTAAGCGGGTGCCTATCCAGGCACCGAAAGGAACCTCTTCTTCTTCCTCCGGTACCAAGAAGCCTACCGGAGCTGCGGAGGTGGGGTCGAGTCCAGTGGATCGAGGGCGTCCCGTGCCGAAGGAGGGAGATCTTCGCTTAGAACTCCTCCGGAAGCGCGCGGAGCAAGACGGGGTCCACCTGTCTGACGCCACACTGGAAGCGGGACGGCGGTCCTTCGTTGCGCAGCAACAGAGGGCCGCACCCCCACGCGGGAAGAGTGTGCCCCGACAAACCAGGTCGGAGAATCGTTCGGGGGCGGCCAAAAAGAAGAAACGATCGTCCTCGGAGCAGCCCTCTATCCAGAGGCTGCGGGCCGAGATGGGCCCCGAACTCCCTGGAGTCCGTCAGGGACACATGTTCCTTCCGCGGTATGGCAGGGATCCGCAAGGGCGCCGCACAGCGGAGGCCGGCGCAGCGGCCGACACGCCTATCACACGGCCTCGTCCACTCACGGACGAGGAGCGTGTCGGGTTGCCGCCCGAGACAGAGGAGGGTGTAATATGCCAACTCTGTCCGGAATCCCTGGACGGGTATGAGGACCCGCACCTTGCACTCAACCGGGATCGTAGGTATCCTTCCTACGACCACTTGAGTCGACATATTGCGGGGTACCACTACCCCTGGATGAGAATGTTCGTTTGCAAGAGGTGTTACTCCAGTAGACCTCAGCAACGATATTTCGCCAGTTTGGAGGCCCTGAACACTCACCGCTCGGGTGCACACCGCGGTGAGGGACTTCACACCGTTGGTGATGAAGTGGGGCCTGTATTCAATTATGGATACATTCCACCTAGGGTGGCATCGTTCATGACCACGTCAGGAACGGTGAAGCACCGATTCTTTCACTGGGGTCCATGGCGCTTTGCACAGCGCATCATGGACGATGCCTGGAAGGAGTCTGGCGTTGTGTCCGCGGGCTCGAGCTACACCGCTCGCCTGACGGCGTCAATGGGCCAGACCCCGGCGGAGTACCAGGCGGCGGAAGCCGCCCGGACAGCAGCAGAGGCTGTCCATCAACCGCCGGCGACCCAGGCAGGTGAAGAACGGCACCGGGTGACCATGGTCGTGTCGGAGATGCCGCAGATCGCGGCCAAGACACGAGTGGCTTCTCCTAAGCCGCGCCCCCAGCCAAAGACTCAGGGGAAGAGTTCGTCCGCCGGAAAGACTCCGGCCGGGACGACGCCCCTGCAGTCTCCGGGTGCGCTGACTCAGGAGGATTACCCGGGCTTGCTCGAGGTGATGGTACCCGCGGGTCCGTCTGAGGGACGGGTGGTGGCAGACACCTCCGCCTCCTCGAGTACCGCTTCGGTGGTCCCGCCAAGGACCTCGCGCGTGACTCCCTCGGTTGCGAGCACCTCTCACGAGGTCGACGTCCGCGTCCTCGTTGGTAGTTGAAGGGACGTCCGCGGGATGGCAAAGCACCGCCTCCCTGGACTTGGACCCCCTCGACGCCACGGCGGACGTACGCCGGAGGCTCGGTCCCACGACCGCCAGCGTCTACAAGACTTTTCGCGAGTCTGTAGGCCAGGCGATCGGCCATCGTCACGATGGTATGGACCGGATCCCCGGTGATCCGGCGTTGGTGAACCTGCCAGTGCCCCGAGCCATTCGTGACTTGGGGTCCGCAGGTGTAGCCGCGTTGGTCCGCGCTCGGGAGGAGCACCCCTGGGATCACCCCCAGCGTGGTCGACTCACCCGAGCGGCTGAGTACCTTGTGGCGGAGATGGACAGCTCTCTGGATCGGTTCAGCCGGTGCCGCGCCGAGGCCTCCCGTGTCGCATGCGATCTCGCATACGACCAGGGCCTCATGGAAGGCACCCGGCGGAGCCTAGAGAGCTACCGGACTTTGTCGGCCGTCATTGAGCGGCGCGCGTTCGACCAGGGTCGGACTGCCGCTCTTGCCGAGCAGTCCGGGGCGTCCGCCCCCGCCCCAGAGGTAGCCGCTAGGATGGAGCACCTGGAGGCTGAGAATGAGCAGCTACGGCGTCGTCTTGACGAAGCCGAGGCCGCTCGGACTCGCCTACTCCAGGGCGTCGATGACCCCGAGTCGTCCGCCCTGAACCAGGCGGCTCTCCGGCGCGCGGATGCCGCTTTGGAGCTGGCCATCTACCCATACCTAGTCCAGGTGTGGGGAGAACGGACGGCCGGTCCACAGCGCACCCGCGATACGGTAGAGATGTTCCGCGCCATTGCAGATCTCGGCGCGACATCTCTACCGGCCTCCGTCGTGATGGCTCCGTCAGGACCCGGATTGCAGGGCTCACCGCAAAAGCCCCTGCAAGCGCCACCGGGCCTGCCTCATCCGCCCGTGCAGCCGGCTTTCTCTATGCCGGCTCCGCTGCTTCCGCGGCGTAGGGACTCGTCACCGCCGCCAGACCCCAAGACAGGCGGCACGGATGAGGAGCCTATGACAACGGAGGAAGGCTAGGGCACTAGCCTCGTCGCTGCACTTGTGCGGCGGCGTGCCGGAGTCGCTCCCGCAGCTCCGCCCTGCCTCAGACCCTTTCTGCGGATCTGAGGAGCCGGCCGGCAGGGCGGTCGGCAACATTTTTAGAGGTACTATCACTTTTGATCACTCGGTGTGTCGTTTTACAAAATTTCTAAATTTAAAGTTTAACCTTGAAGATATTCCAAAGACTCGACACACCGTCCTTTTATAACGGATGACCTTCCAAGGTCATCACACGGTTTTGGACCACGTCGGTCAAAATTTTAGCTTGTTTATGAGGGTTTATTCAAAATTGCAAAGCGCGTTATAGTTTACTCCGTAAGTCCGGGGGTAGTTCCCCATTCTTCCAAAAGGGACTCTTAAAGTCCTAGTGTCTTGCGCCGTGACTTCCGGGCGTTGCCATCTTGCCTTCTTCCGGACCCCGCCATGCGAAGCCTTCGTCGGGTTTTGGCTGTTTTGGGCGCGGGCGGAACATGTTGGGGACACATTGTAAGAAGGGGGTAATGTGGCGATTTTGCCCTAAGCACGCGGCAGGTGATTGTAAACATAAATGCCATTTATGTGGCCTTTCCGTACTTGGCCTTGTTTTGACACGCTCGGTTCGAGCGTGCGTTGCCACGGCGACGCATTGTAATTTACGCTCCAGTAAACTATAACAATGGATCGATTAGACCTCGCGTGCGCCCTACAGCTTGTGGTGTATTATATATACACTGGAAGCGACTCGATCGAGGAGATTGTCCGAGAGATCGAGACTAGGACGCACACGAGGCTCGCCATGAGCTTTGTGTTCCCTGGGTCTGAGTAGAGGGCTCCTAGAGCCCTGGGGACGATTTCCATGGGGAGGCCCGGGCTGGGAGAGACAAGTTGCTGACTCGGGGGCGTACGCCCTGTGGATCGCCAGTTCTCTCCCTTCCCGGGACGGGTGACAGAGGCTCTGGCCAGCATGTCGGACTGTACGGGGTTCCGTCCCCGAGGCAGACCGCGGCTCGCCAGGCCCCGCCAGTTAACACCGTAGGGATTCTCTCCCTTCCCGGGACGGGTGACAGAGGCTCTGGCCAGCATGTCGGACTGTACGGGGTTCCGTCCCCGAGGCAGACCGCGGCTCGCCAGGCCCCGCCAGTTAACACCGTAGGGATGAACTAGTTTCTGAACGGTGTCCGTAGGCCTGGGAGTGTCGGGTGGGCTGTTACCTGGTTACCGTTAATGCTGAAGTAGTTACCGTGTCCGCAGCGACCTCCGTTGAGCGGCCGTGCCGCAAGGATCCGGAATAGCGGATGCGCGTCCGCAAGGACTCGGATGAGAGAGGACTATCCTCGAGGATCCCGAAGAGCGGACGGTAGTCAATAACTTTACACAATATTCATAGACTACTACATATTTGTAGACTCATACTTCCGAAATTGGATGTTAGGAAACAATTGTGGCCAGGGGATTCGTCAGTTCAAGATGACAGTTCAATTCGAGTTGAAGAGGTTATGTTCCCCAACTCCCAGTTACAGGTTTACTTTGATATTTATTATACCTCATATTAGAATCCCCGTCGTTGATTGGTTAATCAGCATGATACATTTTGCACTGTTCCCCTCGAAGCCCACCGTGCCGGTCAACAATGTTGAAGCGGGCAACAATGTTTGCATTGTTGACCGCTCCGACGAATTGTTCAACGCCACAGTTGAATGACTCTGAAATTCATAAGTGACTTTTGGTATAATAAAATAAATGGTGACTGGTATGTCGGGGAACACGGCGAAATGTTCCCCCTCGAAGACATTGTCTCCTCGGGGGAACATTTCGCCGTGTTCCCCTCCATACCAGTCACAATTTATATAATCATACCATTCGTGGATTCGTGATTCACAGCATTTTCTTCCACTTAAGAATCTGATTCATCTGATTCGTCAAACAGAAACGAAACCACAAACTATTTTATTCCGTGGAATGCAACAGTCTCCGTGAGATCACTTCCGGTTTATTTGGAGGATTTGCTGCTGAAATGCAAGGTTTCCTTTGGAGGTGATTTGGTAGTACAACAACAAGGAGTTTACGAAAAACTGTTGCTAATGTCCAAGTAAACACGAATTGTAAGTAGGACTAGTGATCGAGTGATTCATAAGGACTCCAGTTACACACAGACTGGCAGGCAGATTGGCATAGTAATATGTGACTTTTGATATACAGAGCATCGACACCCCATGCTTGAGGGTCTGGGATCGAGGACACGAACATAGGAAGCCTGTTGTTTCACCGAGTAGCAAACAGGTCCATGCGGGGTCGGTCTTATAGTCGACACAACTGCTGAAAGATCACAGGAGACAAGGTCCATTCGGTAGCTTGCACCTGAACCCGTCGCGAAAGCATTTCCGCCAAGACATTGAGGCGACAGGAGATGTGTCGGGCCCAGAGCAGGATTGATTGGGTTTTGCACCACAGGAGCAAGGAGGACACCTGACGACTGAGGGTGACGCCATGACCATTGATTTGTTCGTAGCGACCAACACCGAGTGGCCTGTCAACTCGGTCTGAAATCTCCTGAAACTCCAAGTGAGCGCCCCAGCCCTTCATACTGGCATCCATAAACAGATGCTTGATGGCAGTGGAAGACAGAAGGAGAACCCAGCATCAAGTTTCCAAGTTGAGCCCACCATCGGATGCACTCGAGAGCTGCGGGAGTCGACGCTACCAGAGTAGAATCAGGGTTGGTAGCTTAGTATCAGGCAATGCTGGAGCTCTTGCATGTGGAGGCGACCCAGAGGCACTAGCTACCCCATTGCAGCCAAAAGTCCTAACAGGGACTGCCAGGAGGTAGTCCACTGACAAGGATTGGCTAGGAAGAAGACCAACAGTGGACGCAACCTTTGGATCTGATCCAGAGGTCGGAAGACCATGCCCATCGTGGTAACAAACCGGTAGCCCAGAAACCAACTCAAAATTACGAGTCAGAGTGGGTTCTGACTTCTCGAAAGTGATGACTAGGCCCATGGTCTGGCACGTGTCGAACAACCAAGCCTGGTGTTTCATCAAGGTTTCCCGAGATTGAATTTGCAGAAGCCAGTCGTCGAGATACTGATGTAGGAAGATACCGCATCGGTAAGCAAGGCTTTAGATCTTCCGCACCATCATGGTGAAGATCAATGGGGTAGGTGACAAGCAGAAATGTAGAGCATGGAATTGCTAAACGTGATCCAAGTAAGCGAACCTTAAATACCGGTGGGGAACCCGGTGAAAGGGAAAGTGGAAGAAAGCGTCTTTTTAGGTCCAGAGAGACCACCCAAGCATTCACCTGAAATGCTAAGCGAATGGTCTCAATGGCGAATGAGACACGATACTGTAGAATCCCGAAGACTTGGGTTACGAGGTTCTATGGCACCCTTGGAGATCAATTTTGAATCTCGGCATCTAAGGCCTGCTTGATCTGAGCTGACGGCAGGGTGAAAGGCTTGGGAAGGGGAGACAGTACAGGTGTTTTTACGAACTGAATCTGGAAACCCTTCCTGAGTACCCCCACAATCCAAGGGCTGGCTCCCAGATTTAAGCAACCGCCGACTGGTGGCTCTATGGGACCTAAATGGGGAGGAGTTGCACTTGGTGACGCGTGGTAGCAAAAGGTTCCTGTGGTCGGGTACTTACTGCTTGAACCGACCGGGTGCCCCTGCTCCATACCCCCACAATCCAAGGGCTGGCTCCCATTTCTTTCCAAACAGGCCAAAGGAGATTTAAGCAACCGGCGACTGGCGGCTCTATGGGACCTAAATGGGGAGGAGTTGCACTTGGTGACGCGTGGTACGGGAAAGGTTCCCGTGGTCGGGTACTTACTGCTTGGACCAGGCCGGGTGCCCCTGCTCCGTCCTTAAGTGACCATCACACTTGGCTGAACTTGAGGCAGGGGCACCTTGAAAAAGTTGCTTCTTCTTGGGTTTTGTTGTCGATGAATAAGCCTGAGACTGGGAGGTGTGCGGACGCCAGTTATTTTGCTGTACGAGCAGGTCCTGCATGAAATGATTGTTGGCCGCTTGCACGCAATCTGCATCTTGGTACTGCTCGCGATCCAAATTGACATCCGCCTCGTGGGAAAGAGAATTAGCGCTCGAATCCTGAAGGGATTCCTGGGCACACGAGAGCAGCATGGGAGCTGTGCAGAACTTCCTCCGAAGGACGTCCAGAGCCTTGAAGTCCAGAGACTTGAGGTAAGCGTTGCAACGCCACATTTCCTAGGTATACATGTAAGTGCCAAAGGTGGTCTGGTGGGGCAGGTCACGGATGCTGAATCCGCACTGCTCAAGAGGCTGATGGCAGAACTGAGTTCCTGCAGGGTCTCAGCAGAGACGGGGCCTACAGCCGCTTGACACTGTAATCGTTCAAGTAGGTCCCGATCTGATGTAAGCAACCAATTCTTGTTGAGTCTGAATTGACGATCGCAGGGCATGCTGCACCTCTCCCAGCTGTGATAGCAGAACGGAGACAGAGAATGGAGAAGACATGTGGTGTAGTGCCTCCTTGGAGGGCTTTGTTGGCTTAGCTGAGAAGTCCTTGTGGGATGGCTCGTATAACTTCAACAATTTGGGTCATTTAACATTATCCCCTCTGGAGCAAATGGCATTCTGGCGGTGGCACTCGAAGGCCTGGCACATGCTTCTACTGAGTGGTAGATGCTGGTGCGCGTCAGTGGGAGGAGCCGAAATGTAGCGGCCAGGAAGTTTCGTATTTTTTGTGTAATTCATATGTTGGTTTACTATTTAGCTGCGGACAATGTTCCACGCAGTGTTCACTGCTGTATGCCACTGGAGAAGTGCCTAGTTTTTGCCTTGTGTTAATTGAAGTGTGCAGCCGGCTCAGCCGAGTTATTGTACCCTGCCCAGTGTATACTAGATCTGTAAAACTAATGACAGATTCAACCTGCCAAGGCGATATCGAGATATTGTACTTGTAAAGTTAATGATTGTTGATGTATTATGTATGAATATGAATCATATTGAATACCTATACATATTACATTGAAGTAATGAATTAGTCGATGCATGAAATGCATTTTCCTTGACTGATAGATATTAGTTCTACATGTAGTGTGTCTAAATAGCTGGCGGCTGTTATCAATTATTTTGTACTCACGAACTTTAAACTTTATTTGAATTGTATGATTCATAATATTGCAAATATGCCAAGAAGTCGGCCTACAAGTCTTAGGTGTATGTGGTGAATCGTTTCACAACTATTGAACTATGTATTACTTGACTAAATGTATTTTTGTCTTTTATTGTAGTTCAGTCAATCATCATCATGATTATGTGGATCATCTACGTTGTCCGACGTTGTGTTGTCTGTGTGAATAAACTGTGTCATTTAACCCGTTGTCTGTTGCATTTGATGCATAGACACAACACTGAGATGGGGTAATTCGTATCTACGCGGGAGGTCGCACCAGACAGGGTCCACGGAAAAGGAGGCTGGAGGCTCCGGGGGTAACTGCGACCCTAGCGACAAGAAGCAACTTTTCCAGAAAGAGTAGGTCCTGACGAGAACAACGGTCCACCTCGCGAGAGAGAGAGCAGAACTGTAGGCATCATGAAGGTCCTCATCCTCAGAATCCGGGTGTGAGCGCTTCCTGGAAGTGCACAAAGCCGAGAATGAAGAGGAAGGCGGTGGTAGCCAAGGCTGAACTCTCGGCTCGGCTTGAGCCGGAGTTACCAGGCAAAGAGAGGACAACGAAGTTGGATAAGAACTCTGAGCTGACAGCTGACAGCAGATGTAGCTGACAGCAGCTGCTCCATAGGAGTGAGTCCCAGGGGCTGTAGAGCCTGCAAACGTTGGAGCGGAGTCCAAGACCCCGATACATAGCCTCCTGTGCTTGACCTGCAGAGTGGGGGAAGAAGCCAGCAGAGGCGGACTGTGCAGACTGTGTATACTACGTCATTTGTGTCAATAACTATTGGCTCATACTCTCGTACAATGTGTGCATCTGTGAGGTTAAGCGTGAGCCGAGACTCAGTTCCAACTGCCTCAAGTCTGACGTGTACGGCTCCGAAGGCATGGTGCCAGAAAGAAGCCCGACCAAAGATGGAAGAAAAGGAGAAGTGGTCATTCCAGTCGACGAAGAGGAAGTTCCAGACGAAGACAACAAGTGGGATGCTGAAGAGTGGCCCGAAGATGAAAGCGTGATAGTTCGCTGCAAAGGCATAGGAGCGGACCGGCCTCAATAAGACATCATCTGGAGGAGAGTCAGGGACTTAGACATGGTGGGAGACATGGTGAGTGTTCACTGATAGCAATGGTACCAATCGTCCACACAGGACCCGCGAGCCGATCGGATCCCGAGACCCGATGCGAGAAACGGACAGCTCAAACCTAATGGTGCCTGGGACCATATTATCAGTGTCTTTGTTCCTATCGGTAGCTGTGACCCGATCGGATCCCAGGAGCCGAGCGCCATTGCGCAACACATGAATGTTGCACAATGACTCGGAAACGGAATCCGTGTTCCTATCGGTACACAGGACGTGAATTTTGCACAACAACTCCGAAACGCTTCGAGCAAATTCTGAAGTAAGATTTTGCCAAGCTAGCCGGGCAATCTATCATACTTCAAACACTCTTAAGGCACAATGCCTGAATCAGCGAGCGACCCACCACATCTCCCACAACACCTGTGAGCCTCTGAGGTGCACCTTCAAGTGGAGGAGAGGGGAGAACAAAAACTGGTGAACCAGTAAAATTCATACAAAATTCCTGACTGTCTAAGAGGGACAGGGAGTCTACACTCACAGGGTAATTAATTACTCGAGACAAGCAAGCCAAGTCGGCCTCAAAACGCCCACTCGCGGAGCGAAGACAAGCTTGGGACAAACGGGAATGGTCAGAAAATGGCGGCGAAAGACACTCTCGCAGATGTACAGTACCGATTTTCATTTTGGTGCAAAACCTCATCAAAATGCTAGCACGAGTAACCTGGCATTTAGCACGTGATAGCCCAACTTCGCCTCACCTAGCATCATGCGATTTGATACTAGCATTGTGTATGCGAGCATCGCTCGATGCTAGCAGTGCTTCTTGGCACTGTGGCACACTAAAAGCATTTCACATTTTTTTGTGAAGGCCATTGTATGCTCATATATGCTTGCAAACACATGGTCGAGTCGTTTATACACAGTCTATATCATGTAGATCGTATGGGCAAATACAGTGTGTAAGTCAGTTCATACTGAATAAAGTCTGTATTTGCGTCCAAAATAAAAGATACGCACATCTGTGTGAGACAATGCTCGCCTGTTCAACTAAGACTGCTGTCTGATGCGATGTCATCGCGCCCACTGGTCGCACCATGCGAGTTGATGCTAGCATCCAGTCGCACGTAATCGCACGGCCTAGCATTTAGCATGTAGCATTTGCATGGCTAGTGAGGTTTTGCGAAATCGGTACTGTAGCAGATTTCGCACGGTGCCGTAAACTGTACCCCAGTCCTTGGAATAGTGACCCTCTCACACCTTGCATGGAAATGCCCAAACGCAGGTGTCAATGCACCTCCAGCAGTGGTCATGAAGCTCCCAAGCTGGTAAAAACGTGTGGCACGTACCACACATGCGGTGAGGCATGACTCAACTCGAAATATAAAGAGGAAACTGGGCAATGATCTACCGATCAAAGTTCAAAGGTGACCTCTATGACTAAGAAACTGTTTCCTGGTGAAATCCAACGACTGTTGGCCAAAACCAGCAATTAAAAGAAGAATTGCAAGAGGGTAGGCTTTCAAGTAGCCGTTCCTGTGAAAGAAAGAATTGCAAATGGAGGAAGTTGGCACGGTGCTGCCCCTGGTGGCAACATTGGAGGGGTCATTCTTTATTCTATAGGTTTCCCTATGGGGGAGCGCCTATTTCAAATAGGCTTTTGGGGTTGCCCCTGTAGTATTATGGAGGTAATGTATATGACAATAAAATCTCACTATCGACTTTACAGCTCAGGAATCAATTGTGAACATATAGGAAATTATATACGCTGAATATTCTCCTGACCTTGACCTTATTTTCAAGGTCATAGCACAAAATAGCTAGTATTTCACTTATTATCAAATTCACAGCTTAGGAAACAATTGTAAACATATAGTACCTCATTTTCAAGACCATAGGACAAAATTGCTAATATCTGTAGTATTGAATCTATAACTTACCAATAAATTGTGGACATATGAGAAATGATATATATGCGGAATTTTCTTGTGACCTTGAATTTGACCAGGAACATTTTATCAAGGTCACTGGACAAAATGGCTGAAATAGAACATATATTGTTAGGTAACTTTCCTTACCCCTTGGGATAATTTTTATTACAAATATGTCCTAGTCAGTATTGAGGGCATCATGGTCATTTGTCTAAACTTCTTGTTGTCGAGTCTGCTTCTTGTTAATAATGCTTTGCTTCGGAGTGCCGAAGCATCTCCAGCCCTCAATAACTCAGTGACAAATGTCCCGAACTTAACAAGATGGAAATTTGCCCACAGAGAGATCCCTTGACATATGTACGTGTGTAAACCCTGAAGTGGATCAGTCGAGTGCACTGGACTGTGTTGATGAGAACACATGGACGAACAGACATTGATGAATCCATGCCACCCACCACAGTAGATACAATATAGTAGTCCCAGAGGTGGTCAATGATAAGAGAAACTCATTCATGTATTACAATATTTTATTGAGTGTCTGAAAATTCATTCTCCCTCCCAGCATTCACCCCCTCCAATTAATTATGCTTGTAATAATTTGATTTTGTCAGAATATACAGGAGCATGTAGATCAACAGAAATTTGTGTTATTCAAGATGTTTATCCCTCCAATACGCACCTTCAGAACAAGCAGTACAAAAATACCATTGAACAGGACAATCAAATCCCGCACGTAGGTGGAAGTTTTGTGAACATAATACATCAGTGATACTGAATATTTGTACTTAACAGTTTGATTGATTTGTCTACTGACCAGCAACAGATATAAGCAGAACCTGAAATACCAGTTATTCTGTCCTATTAGATGTCCTGAGATAGAGATAAAATATAAACCAAAATAGGGAACACAAGTGGGCCTTCAATCCCGCTGTAATGATTAACCCCAGTTGTTTTTAAGTATTCCAGCCCACACTGTCTGATAAATCAAACTCTGCTTTCAGGGAGTAAATGCTACGAGATCTCAACACCATGCTGTATTTGTCAACTTGACATGATGGTTCACAGGCTCATGTCCAAACTGCAGTGAGGCACAGCCTCCAAGCCACAAGTTCCCTTTGTAAGGAGCCTGACCTTCCAGGTAATACTAACACTACTTGCAACATTCATGCTGAAAAATTAATTTGATAAAAACATATATCAGACATTGTCCAAAGTTCTGTCTCTCATTCCTAACTTTCATAAAGTTTGACTGTGTAACCATTCTCTGTGCAGATTTTGCCACTAGAACCTTTGTTTTTTGTACAAAAATAAACAAATTTGAGTAGTTTTGCCTGCAGTGTGAACACGGCTGCTTCCCATGGCATAAGTGAAAATGTCAACACTAGTATGTACATACAAGTAAAGTCCAAGGAATGCAGCCTCACATTTTAACCATCATAGCACTCTGCGATTTATGTACAAAACATATTTATTTCCTATGAACACATACTATTCCACAATATTCCCAACCCACGAAATAAGAACCCTGCGAGTGATTTGATGAATCCCATGATCATTTTCAATTTCCTCTCCAATGAAATGCACTTTGAAAATGTGAGCCTGCATGATATTATGGTCTATATATACGGAGCCTCCTGCCTGTAGAGGAAGCAAACAGCAGAGCTAATCACCTCTCTAGAGGAATATATACACGTTCAGGCCCAGATAGGGTGTGCCGACCCTTGATAATACCACTGAAAACATGCCAATTTATCTGTTTGGCACCTCTTTAACCGTTAATAAATACAAAAGAACAAGCAGCATAACCTAACTGGGCCCATGGACATCAAACAACATTCA
Organism: Terebella lapidaria; assembly: GCA_949152475.1. NCBI lineage: Eukaryota > Metazoa > Annelida > Polychaeta > Terebellida > Terebellidae > Terebella > Terebella lapidaria. The sequence continues at coordinate 5,054,070 of OX424557.1, forward strand.
AGACATTGATGTGGGAATGGCAACGATTGACTTGACAGCACATTCAAAGTACATCCACATATATTGACATCAAGCACTGAAAACCTTTCAATCAATGAATAGCTAATGACCATATCAATCACGTAACCTTGTACACATATCAGGTTCACTGTCAAACATGTCAATAAGGAATTTGGTTCTTACATACATACTATTGTCGGTGTCCTGCGCTCTTTCCCTACACTAACACTTACTGGATAATCAACTTAAAATGATCACAGATAGGATAGTCATACCAACTTCATCACTAACTTTCTCACATTGATCAATCTATCAAATAAGCAATCGCTCCAGAGAACGACTATACCTTTTGCCTGATAGAGACCAAAAAACGATCAACTAAGAATTTGTAAGCTGTAGAAATAAACAACGGTTTCCCCTCCAAGGCAAATGTGGCATATCTATCCACAAAATCTTGCATATTACTCACCAACCATGTCTGTCTTTCTCATTGTGATGCACAGAGAGCACATATGATAATTCGTACCAGTATGCGATACATAATTTCAAATCACAATTTTCTCACTACCAGTGCTTCCATTTGAAATAGCACATCATCTATAGTGAATGGTAATTGCTTACACCGCTGTACACTGTGTATTATGTGAACATCATCTGGGTCACACTGGCCAGCTTGAGTGAATGTCAAATTACTTCCATAATAAATACAAACATGAAATTTTGTGCTGCTGTTGAATGAACATATATTCCACCACTGACCATATGTCAAACACTGGTTGCTGTCAAGTAAGGAGTACTCTATAGAGTTAATCCCGGATTCCGATAGCACACCGCTCATCAGTGAGTGTCTGCAGTTGGCTGGTACAAGCTCTGTAGAGTTGTGGCTGATGGCAGCAGGATTGTGTAGCCAATTGTCTAAGGTCTGGTGCCTCCAGCTCAGGGATGTGCCTCCTGAAGACCTTGTCACCTTGTGCAGTACAGAGGCCTCTTCCTACTTTCTTGTCAGTTTGCGTGCAGCTTTTTTGACACGACGGGGTTGGGTCGCTGGAGTACCTGTTACACTGAAGGGATTGGCTTGTGCTGGAGTCGAGGGCTGCGCACTGCAGAATGGCATCAATAGAACCATCAGCACAAACAAACAGTAACGAGGCTTCAGTAAATGTCCAGTTCAGTTTTCTGGGTTTCGATTCACTACAAGGTATTGGGATACAGATACACTATTGTAGCTTGCAACAAGTTACAATACATCATGGCTCAAAAACATTTATTGCTGTTGTCACTCACCTAAACTGGAAGTTAGAGTTAGGCGGGGAGGCTGCACCAAAGTTGAAAGGTGCAGGCTGATTTGATGTCTGCGCACTTTGACCAAAGTTGAAACCAGTGTTTGCTGGTGCAACTGGAGTCTGATTTGTCTGGAAAACAAAGTTATGGTCAAGGAATATTTGAAAATTGCACCTGAGAGAAAGCAGTCCGTATTATCACAGAATAAAAGAGCGGCCACAGTATAGGGGTATGATAGAGACCAGCACACACCTGCCCAAAGACAAAGGCTGATGATGTGTTAACCTGCTGTTCTCCCCCGAACTGGAAGCCATTAGTCGTGGACGAGGCAGAACCAAAGGCAGGTGCATTGCCAGCTGGTGTAGTCGTGCCGAAGGCGGGCGCCGCTGTCGACTTGGTGCCGAATGCAAGGGGATTGGCTATGGATCCAGCCCCAAATGGTGCAGGGGTCGAGGCCGATGGGGCTCCGAAGCCCGGGGTGTTGGTGCCTGTACCAAATGCTGGTGTAGCGGAGTTAGTGCTGGTCCCAAACGTGTTGTTAGCAGCTGTCGTCTTACCTACTGAACCAAACGCTGGTGTTGATGCACTCTTTGTAAATCCCCCAAATGTGCTGGAAGCTGTGAAGGAAGCAACATAATGAACAGAATACACTTACATGTAATATTATTGCAGTAACAAAATCAGTAAAAATCAGCTGGCTCAGAAAATGATTTACTGAGATGAGCATATGCTGCTAGCAATTCTAGAACTGAACCAACCCGAGGCTGTGGCTGCACCAAACGTAGCGGAAGGAGCAGCAGAGGTTGATGCAGGACTCTGTCCAAATGCAAATGGCACACCGGTAGTTGCTGGAGAATCAGCTGGCAAGCAAAATACAACTTACACTGTACAGTATGCCAACACATGCTCATCAAAAAGGTCAAGGCACTGAATCAATGATATTTACAGTTGATCTTTATATCTATGTATTCTTAAAAAAAAAAAATTAAATGAAAAATGATACTGCAATGGGTTATTATTAATATATACTGATGCTAAACGCGATCGTTCTATAACTTGGCATACTTCACCTGGGAGTCAAACGGCAATTTTCTGCCAAATTTCAGACAGCTATTGCGAAAATTGAAAAAGTTAGCAATCTACCTCAATGTTAAATTTCAGCCCAATATGGGTCTCGATAATCTGAGCATACTCAAGGAATTTGTCTTGTTTACAACCATCAGGATTCGAAATTTTTCTTGTAACTTTGAACCAGAAGATAGGACCTACACTGGGGTGTTTACTACACAAACATTTTGATTTTGAACCATTGCTTCGCTACAAAACCGAGCAAATGCACAAAATTGTGTGCGGGCCCAGAAAAAACTAGACGTCAAGGCCTAAAGATGCCTTGGAGGCATTTCGGTGTGATGAATAATTTATAATACTAGATATCGACGAAAATGAAAAATGTCGACAAATTTCGGGTCAAGGTCAAAGTTCATCCATAATACCCGCTAGACATGTTTGTCTGGGGCGACGAGTCCGAAAATACCATCCGTTTCGCTCTACGATGCACCGTTTCCGAGATATCGACGAAAACGAAAACTGCCGACTCGGCAAAAAAATTTCGGGTCAAGGTCAAAGTTAATCCATAATACCCCTTAGACATGTTTGTCTAGGGCGACGAGTCCGAAAGTAACGTCCGTTTCGCTCTACGACGCACCGTTTCCGAGATATCGACGAAAACGAAAAATGCCGACTCGGCAAAAAAATTTCGGGTCAAGGTCAAAGTTCATCAATAATTCCCCTTAGACATGTTTGTCTAGTGCGACGAGTCCGAAAATAACGTCCGTTTCGCTCTACGACGCACCGTTTCCGAGATATCGACGAAAACGAAAAATGCCGACTCGGCAAAAAAATTTCGGGTCAAGGTCAAAGTTCATCCATAATACCCCTTAGACATGTTTGTCTAGGGCGACGAGTCCGAAAATAACGTCCGTTTCGCTCTACGACGCACCGTTTCCGAGATATGCAGGATGAATCAAGGATGACTCAGCAAAAAATTATTTCGACCTCTAGGTCAAAGGTCGTTTGAGGTATCGATCCCAAAATCAATAGGGTTCTTCCCTGGTGATATATAAACCTCCGTGCAAAATTCTGCAACTATTGCCTGAATATTTTTTGAGTTATCGTCCGGAAACCAAGTTCCTCGATTTCATCCTCACGGACCTCACGGACCTCGGAGCCGGATCAAAAAAAAAAGTACACCCTAGAGATGTTTGTCTAGGGCGACGAGTCCGAAAATAACGTCCGTTTCGCTCTACGACGCACGGTTTCCGAGATATGCAGGAAGCCTCAAGGATGAATCAGCAAAAAACTAGATATCGACGAAAATGAAAAATGTCGACAAATTTCGGGTCAAGGTCAAAGTTCATCCATAATACCCGCTAGACATGTTTGTCTAGGGCGACGAGTCCGAAAATACCATCCGTTTCGCTCTACGACGCACCGTTTCCGAGATATCAACGAAAACAAAAACTGCCGACTCGGCAAAAAAATTTCGGGTCAAGGTCAAAGTTAATCCATAATACCCCTTAGACATGTTTGTCTAGGGCGACGAGTCTGAAAGTAACGTCCGTTTCGCTCTACGACGCACCGTTTCCGAGATATCGACGAAAACGAAAAATGCCGACTCGGCAAAAAATTTTCGGGTCAAGGTCAAAGTTCATCAATAATTCCCCTTAGACATGTTTGTCTAGTGCGACGAGTCCGAAAATAACGTCCGTTTCGCTCTACGACGCACCGTTTCCGAGATATCGACGAAAACGAAAAATGCCGACTCGGCAAAAAAATTTCGGGTCAAGGTCAAAGTTCATCAATAATTCCCCTTAGACATGTTTGTCTAGTGCGACGAGTCCGAAAATAACGTCCGTTTCGCTCTACAACGCACCGTTTCCGAGATATCGACGAAAACGAAAAATGCCGACTCGGCAAAAAAATTTCGAGTCAAGGTCAAAGTTCATCCATAATACCCCTTAGACATGTTTGTCTAGTGCGACGAGTCCGAAAATAACGTCCGTTTCGCTCTACGACGCACCGTTTCCGAGATATCGACGAAAACGAAAAATGCCGACTCGGCAAAAAAGTTTCGGGTCAAGGTCAAAGTTCATCCATAATACCCATTAGACATGTTTGTCTAGTGCGACGAGTCCGAAAATAACGTCCGTTTCGCTCTACGACGCACCGTTACCGAGATAACGACGAAAACGAAAAATGCAGACTCGGCAAAAAAATTTTGGGTCAAGGTCAAAGTTCATCAATAATACCCCTTAGACATGTTTGTCTAGTGCGACGAGTCCGAAAATAACGTCCGTTTCGCTCTACGACGCACCGTTTCCGAGATATCGACGAAAACGAAAAATGCCGACTCGGCAAAAAAATTTCGGGTCAAGGTCAAAGTTCATCAATAATTCCCCGTAGACATGTTTGTCTAGTGCGACGAGTCCGAAAATAACGTCCGTTTCGCTCTACGATGCACCGTTTCCGAGATATCGACGAAAACGAAAAATGCCGACTCGGCAAAAAAATTTCGAGTCAAGGTCAAAGTTCATCCATAATGCCCCTTAGACATGTTTGTCTAGTGCGACGAGTCCGAAAATAACGTCCGTTTCGCTCTACGACGCACCGTTTCCGAGATATCGACGAAAACGAAAAATGCCGACTCGGCAAAAAAGTTTCGGGTCAAGGTCAAAGTTCATCCATAATACCCATTAGACATGTTTGTCTAGTGCGACGAGTCCGAAAATAACGTCCGTTTCGCTCTACGACGCACCGTTTCCGAGATAACGACGAAAACGAAAAATGCCGACTCGGCAAAAAAATTTCGGGTCAAGGTCAAAGTTCATCAATAATACCCCTTAGACATGTTTGTCTAGTGCGACGAGTCCGAAAATAACGTCCGTTTCGCTCTACGACGCACCGTTTCCGAGATATCGACGAAAACGAAAAATGCCGACTGGGCAAAAAAATTTCGGGTCAAGGTCAAAGTTCATCAATAATTCCCCGTAGACATGTTTGTCTAGTGCGACGAGTCCGAAAATAACGTCCGTTTCGCTCTACGACGCACCGTTTCCGAGATATCGACGAAAACGAAAAATGCCGACTCGGCAAAAAAATTTCGGGTCAAGGTCAAAGTTCATCCATAATACCCCTTAGACATGTTTGTCTAGTGCGACAAGTCCGAAAATAACGTCCGTTTCGCTCTACGACGCACCGTTTCCGAGATATCGACGAAAACGAAAAATGCCGACTCGGCAAAAAAATTTCGGGTCAAGGTCAAAGTTCATCCATAATACCCCTTAGACATGTTGTCTAGGGCGACGAGTCCGAAAATAACGTCCGTTTCGCTCTACGACGCACCGTTTCCGAGATATGCAAGATGAATCAAGGATGACTCAGCAAAAAATTATTTCGACCTCTAGGTCAAAGGTCGTTTGAGGTTTCGATCTCAAAATCAATAGGGTTCTTCCCTGGTGATATATAAACCTCCGTGCAAAATTCTGCAACTATTGCCTGAATATTTTTTTAGTTATCGTCCGGAAACCAAGTTCCTCGATTTCATCCTCACGGACCTCACGGACCTCGGAGCCGGATCAAAAAAAAAAGTACACCCTAGAGATGTTTGTCTAGGGCGACGAGTCCGAAAATAACGTCCGTTTCGCTCTACGACGCACGGTTTCCGAGATATGCAGGAAGCCTCAAGGATGAATCAGCAAAAAATTATTTTGACCTCTAGGTCAAAGGTCGTTTGACGGATCGATCCCAAAATCAATAGGGTTCTTCCCTGGTGGCATATGAACCTCCATGCAGAGTTCTGCAACTATTGCATAAATATTTTTCCAGTTATCGTCCGGAAACCAAGTCTTAAAATTAGCCTTGATTTCATCCTCACGGACCTCACGGACCTCCGATCCGGCTCAAAAAGAATAGGGTTCTTCCTCATATCATTTCTGACTTGCGGTGAAAATTTGACAAGGATCCGTCAAGGCAATCTAAAGTTATCGTCCGGAAACCAAAAGTGGCGGAAGAAGAAAAAAAAAAAAAAAAAAAAAAAAAAAAAAAAAAAAAATTCTGCTAAAACCATAAAGGCATTTCTAACGAAATGCCTTAATAATAGGGCTAAACTTAACATTGGGGTAGATTGCCAACTTTTTTAATTTTCGCAATAGCTCTCTAATATTTTGTAGAAAATTGACGTTTGACTCACAGGTGAAGTATACCAAGTTGTAGAACGATAGCGTTTAGCAACACCAAAATTTTAGTGAAAAATCAGTATAAACGAGTATAGAGGTAATATACTTCAGCCATTTTCGAGTTGTTTAATAATACAAATTATATACAGCTATGGTCCGGTAAACACGAACTACAAACAGAGACCAAGTAACAATGCACATAATGTTATAATACATGTAATGAGAGGACAAGCACAGATCGAGTGACATTCGGCATTCTGGGGAAGCAGCACAAATTGTCTGGTTTCATGATCTGAATTCGTAATCAAAAGCACTCATTCCAAAATATCTGACAAAAGAAAATCGGGAAAACTTATTAAAATGTGCTTGAAAAATTACAAGTAGTGAATATTCAGCATGGAAGAGTTGATAACCACAAGTACCAGTCTGGATATATACAAGGGAAGTTAGGTTATGCGGCATACCAGAGTGTGACAACCAGATATGAATCAGTAGTAAATTTACCAATCTGTCCAAGAGTTTGACAATCCAATGGAGCCGTGGAAACAGACATGCGCTCATCGTGTGCTATGAACAAACCCAGAAATGTGAGTTCGGAAATATTTTTTGTCATTTGATCCAGCATTGTAACAGCAATGCTTGAAATTTAAGATGCAAGTTAAAACAAAAAAACACACATTGGTCAAACATAAAAAAGACACTAATTTGATTGATGCAAAAAGAAGCTTGTGTACCTTTAGCAAATTGGCCAAAGTCAGGGGACACTTGTTGAGAGACGGCGGGGCGTTTACCCAGCAGAGAGCCACACTTGTCCTGCCCAGAGCCTGCTCCAAAACCACAACCAAACAAATTAGACTTCCCCAACATAGTATCATTGGTGAGCTGACCTGGTTTTGCTGTGAAAGAAAACATGTTATTCGATGTTGCAGCAGGTTGTGCAGCACTCTCAGCAGGCTTGGAAAACATTCCAGTTGCTGACGTTGATGCAGAGAAATTGAACGCAGGGGCAGAAGATGAAGTTTCTGGCTTTGGTGCAGTGCCGAAAGTGAACGTTGAGGACTGTTGAGTGGCAGAGGCTGTGGGTGCGCTGGATGCATTTGATGCCCCAAATACGAACGTGGATGCTTGCACAGGGGCCTGCTCTGCTGGTTTGTTGGTTCCGAATGAGAGGTTGGCCGCTGGTACTGGTGCTGTCACACCGCTGCTGGTGGTGTTGGTCGCTACTGATCCAGCTGAAGTACAAAATAAGTTGTGTAAAGTGGCCTACACTACATGTATGTTAATAACAAGACATCATATCAACCCCTGATAGGGAATGTAAGTAAATACTCACGCGTAGCCCCCCCAGCTGCAGTACCAAATGCGAAGGCTGCCGAGGTGGATTCCTTGTTTGCCTGGCCAAAGGCAAATATCCCAGGGGTTGCGGAGGGCACTGATGACTTGCTATCCGAGGTAACTGCACCAAAGTTTGGCACACTGTTCGAGAGTTTAGTATCGGAAACACCAAGAGGTGCACTACTGTTCTGGGTATTGGCAGATGCCGGAATAACACCAAATGCAGACTTGGGCTCCGAAGCAGACCCCGCTGATACAGCAGTAGTTGCTGGTGCTCCGAATGCAAAAGTCAACTTTGGAGGTTCAGGAGCTTGAGTCTGCCCTCCAAACATGAACCCTGCAGCTGGTTTGGGCTCTGCTAATGTGACTGTTGGGGCTGCAGAAGCAAGAGTTTTTTCCATGTTCAAGCTTTGACCAAATTTAAATCCAGCTTCAACAGATTTCGCACCACAGGTATCCGTCTCTGGACTTTTAGCTAAACTTTCTCCAAATTTGAAGCCACCTACTGGTTTCGTGTCATTATTAGCTTCCTTGCCTTTTGTCTCAGTTTCTGACCCAACAGTTTGTCCAAATTTGATATCTCCAGTGGGAGCAATGGTGTTGGACGAACCAAACTGTAGTCCACCCTTCAACTTGAATCCACCATCTGATTTTGAAACACTGTCTGATTTTGCTTCGTCAGTCGATGAAGTTACTCCTGTGGTAGGTTTGTTTACAAAACTAGAGCCAAGTGAGGCACCAAACTTAAACCCCCCAGCAACAGGTGCAGCGTCCGAAGAAATGGAAGTTTCAATTTTGAAGCCTCCAGCATCAGGATTCGTTTCAGAGGCTCCCATTTTGAAGCCTCCAGTAAGATCCCTAGTCTCGGTTGTGTCTGAAGTCCCAAGCTTGAAGCCTCCATCAAGAGGTTTTGTGTTGGCGCTGTTAGCCTCAGGCAGTGATGGGAGCTGAGCCTTGAAGCCTCTGGAGGCAGCTTGAGTAGTGTCTGCAGATTTTGTGTCCTTCTCGGTTGTCGATTCCATTTGAAAACCTCCTGTAGGCCCGATCTTGAATCCACCAGCACTTGTGAAACCTGACAATTTAAATACAGACAAATCACATCAATAACCAAAATCTTATCCTGGTATCATACCTCAATCGTGTGCAATAGAAATTGGCTGAAGGCTTAAAATGGAAACTTACTTGTAGCCTTTTTGAAACCTGGTTTAGAGGTTTGACAAGCAATACACTTGGTAGCAGCACTGTTGTTCATGACCATGCAAGTGTCGCAATCCCATGTTCCCTCAGGTTTCTTGAACTGCTCCGCGAGGCTGTTCTTGATTGGCATTGATAGGGCACTGATAGTAGATGTCTGAAACATATACTCAAACACTCAACCAGCTACAAGGCAACGGATTATCCATGCATACCAGTAGAATCAGACGCATTTCCATCTGATGTATCCCCCTAATGCATCCTTGTTGTCCAAAAAATATTCTATGTAACGCAGACAAAATATCATTACTGCTGAGCCAGTGTCGTTCATTAACGTCAGAAATTCCAGCTATTTCTGTTCCATGCAGTAATACTCTTTCACAACTCAAATATTCATAAAGCTATTTTTCCTAACCGAATACCTGCCAGAAAAGCTTGTTGCAAAATTTAAATATGAAAACTTGCTTAAAATCCCCATCATAACAAGTGACTTCATTCTACATTTGCTTATACTGAATGCACTCTAATTGTACTAGGTTAGCGATACACTTGCTTATACTGAATGCACTCTAATTGTACTAGGTTAGCGATACACTTGCTAAAATCCCGAGGGATTTTTGTTAGTCACAGACATCGTATCAAACACAGTTTTATCCCGATTATAACATGGCATCCTAACATGTTGGTTTCTTCCAATCTTTAATGAAAATGATCAACAAACCCGGTTTATTTTCCCTGTCAACAACTTTCCGTTGTTGTTGCAGTCTGCTTGGCTGAGTACAGTCCGGACCATATAGCAAAAACGTATTTCTGCAGAAATACCATTTTCTGTATTTCTGCAGAAATACGAGATATTGTATTCAAAATATAGAAATACATGAAACTGTATTCCTGTTGTCAGTACAAAATACACAAGATCGTATTTGTAAACTCTGAAACCTGTGGATTCTAACTTCATTACACATTGTCCAAACTTGGAAGATACCACATGTGACAATTTAGGTGGAATATCACTCCAAGAAGCTCTCTTTCAATCCGTATTAATCCCTATCCAGCAATTCATGTTGAAAAGTGGTTAAAAGAGCTTTTCAACATGAATGTTGGATACGGATTGATACGGAGTGAAAGGGAGGTTCTTCAAGTAATATTACAGTGGTCCCCCTCAGTTACAACCCCCTCGCCGACGACTTCCCCGTGCTTACGACTTTTTCCCCATGCACGGACAGTTTCTCAATGCTATTGCCCCCCTCGCCAACGACATCCCCTTAATTCCGTTATACGGTCGACCTTACGAGGCTAACGTCCCATCCGTAACGACTGTTTAATCACTTTCAGCGATGTTAATCCACCGTGACGGCAATCAGCGGTCGCTCTCCGGCCGGCCGGCTTGTGAGCCGTAACGACCGTAGCAAGCTTGTTCCCGCGTGTTTGTCACTGAATGAAGTGCTAATTGACGATTGGTACATGTTGTCTTTGATATTTATGTGTTGTCTTAGTGTGACTGTTAACAGTGGTTAACTGGCTTCAAAGAATAGACAAGTTGCGAAAACTTTGAGCAACTCATCAACTATCAAGTGACAGGGGAATAAATGAACCAATCAGATTCGTTCTTCTAAGTGTTTTCGGGAGTAATCCAATGACGCGCATCGGTACAGAGCAGATCAGGAAACAGTTAATCTGCGGACTGTAGAATATAAATGTGGGCTGTTTTGCCGCTATCACAGCTTATGTCACATTAGCGTTGTGATAATAATCAAAATGCCAAACAAACTCAAACATCTCACCCCCTAAGAGAAGATGAGTCATACAATTGAAAGTCAAGTGATGTGTGTATGTTTGTAAATTTGTGGTATGTCATACATGTATTGGGAAATAAAATGCAAGAAATTATTGCATGACTCGTTGTTGGATTCACAGTTCGCATATTGCCATAAGCCGCTATGATGGCGGTTTTAGAAGTTGTCAAATCTTCCGACCACAAAACCAAATAAAATAAACAACAACAAACTTTATTCATGAAACAAGGGCCACTGGCCTCAAAGGAAGAGCTTTGAAAATGTTTGCACATAAAAACCACTGGAATACTGCATGTTATTTGGTACATATATGTTGTGGTCATATTGTAACGGTAGCTTTGGCATTGTACCAACTGACCCATTACCAACTGATTTGCTTATTGTTAATTTGGCCTAATATTAAATTGATTAACACGTAATGATATTGTCATGCCTTGTCCAACGCACATGTCTTTGACCTTTAATTATTAATTACTGCAGTTATATATATGAAAAGTTACGGTTTTGTAGTGGCTTGCAAAGTTTTCCTGTCGAGATTTCAATCCCGCTTGCCATCCAATTAATTATTCATCAGGCTATACGAGGCACGCTAAGCCAACGACCAGTCGGCCCTGCGCAAAAACTTCTGGGCATCGGCATAACTTCGAGATGGATCCTATTTCTACACAATTTAGATATTCAATGCGGTAAACAGTGGTAAAACACATCTGACCGTTCGGCAGACCTGACTCCTCTCCTCGCCCCCCCAACCCCCCCCCCCCCCCCCGCCCCGCGGCCACTGGCCAGCCGACGTCTTCACTGGTAAGAGGTGCATGGGGGGGGGGGGGGGCTATCGGTAGGCGAAGCCTGGCTCGAGGGACTACTTCCTGGAAGTAGAGCGAACACGAAAGGGGCCACACGTCATTGCATTTGGCCTACTTGATATACCAGCACTCGCCACAAATTTTCAATTTTTATGTTGCCGTATCAACTTGTTTTTCGTTTTTGCAACAGCATACTGTATCTATATATTGTGCGGAATGTATATCCAAAACTTTGAGCGCATATGATTGCAAGAAAGCACTGTTTCAGTGAAGATCAAAACGGGATTGGTGATGGGTATGAAACGGTGACATACAAAAAAAAACAAACGGTCGGAACACACGTCTCCTGGGATTATTATCGCTAATAACTTATTACATTAAGGTGTGATTGCACGTAACTTACCGGTGACTGCACTGAGGCACTTTTCCATTGACTTATAATGTGAAAGTATAGGTAACAAAATCACCAAAACAATACGATCCCCTGACCTAAAACTTGGCTAGCACACACACAAATACGCATGGATGATGAACCGAGACATGGTTTCATAAATTATATCACGAAAGCTGTGCAATTTGATGATTAGAGAAATCATTTTATACGTTTCACCAAAACGAAGATTCGAGTGTTCTGCTTAACAAGCACTGGCTGTTGCATATATTTATTCCTTGTTGTCGTCAAAATAATGAGAATATCTAGGGCTATACTTTCTGTGAGATGAATACAATGAGCTGAACATTCATAATCCCAAACACCTCGGTGCACCCGAGTGCATATCACCTGTGAGTTTTACTGGCCTCACTAGCTATTTGCTGCACAGCATAATCCTTTCGCTCGCATTGTTGTGAGTGTATTTTGTAGACTGAGAAATAGGTCGGAAAATGACATATGAAAACGATGAATTCAACAAATTTAACATTGCTTAGTAAGAAACAGAGTCTCGGTTAGCAATCCTGGACGGCTAACAATCAGAAAGGCAAAGTTTCACGTTGGTTGGAAGTGTGTAAATTCATGAATTTGTTACCTCCATATTTACATTATAAGTGAATGGACAGCTGGTCACTGCCAACTTCATGACGATCACATGCAATCAATCCTTAACCGTGATTAGGTACACGGGCGTCATTTTCCTCCCAACGGGCCCCGGGCCCTCCCAATTAGCCACAGTTGAATGGCCTGTTGTGGTTCCAAGTGGCACTTTCAAGAATGTAAACAAAGGGAAAATTTCAAAAATCAAAAAAAAACCAACATCATAGAGGAAGAGCTCTGCTCTTCCTAAAAAAAGAAAACACATGTGTATGGTCATGTCTTTAATCAATGTTAATCACCCTCATAATTGGAATAAACCGTGTGAGAGACAACTGAGCCGTGTGAGCTGTGATAATGATCGATCGTTCATCATGTCTGATGATCAGTCATGACATGATTGACAACAAATGTAACCCCCTCATGAATTCGAGGACCCAGGGGTCGTAACATCCCCTCCCTAACGACTCCCCCGTGGATATGACTTTGACAGCCTGGCAGAAGGGTCGGTCTTATCTGAGGGGGACCACTGTACACCTAAATTGCCAAGTAGGATAGGTTGCTAGTGTTGACAATGTGTAATGAAGCTAAAATAATTTACAGGTTTCAGAGTTCACAAATACGATATTGTGTATTTTGTATGGATAACAGGAATACAGTTTCATGTATTTCTATATTTTGAATACAATATTTTGTATTTCTGCAGAAATACAGAAAATGGAATACGGAAAATGGTATTCCTGCAGAAATACGCTTTTGCTATATGGTCCAGACTGGAGTAGTGCCACGGCTCATTTGCATATCGATCGATCAAATACGCGCATGTGATTTGTCAGTTTTATTTACGTTTTCCACCTCGATCTCTGTACTCGATTAGAAACCGCTGCTGGCCATTTCAGATTACGAAAAGACGTTTCTGTCACAGCAATGCCATGCTATAATTGGGGATACAACTACATTGAGGTAGGCCACAACAGTAGCAGTGTGACTGTGTACCTTTGTAGCACTGTCCGAGCACTTGGTTTCAGTGCTGGAGGCAGAGCCAGGTTTGGCTGTTGTGCAAGCAGCACACTTGACATGATCCGCTTTGTTTTGTATCATGCACACCGGACACTCCCAGCTTCCTGATGGCTTCTTGAACAGGTCACTTAAACTCTTGTTCTCAGGGACGACCTGTCAACAAAGTATGCCATCAATTGGTAACTTTCCCAGACTTTGAAACATGTACGTGATTGAGATTCACATATCATACGAGACTTCACTGATCAGTCCACTTGAATTGGGTGTGGCCAGCAATATTGTGTGACACAATCATCTTAATTTGATCAGCAATATGATCAATATGATCAATGATCAGCAATATGATCATGGCTACAAAACACACATCGCAATTATCGAATGGCTCGGACGCTCGGTAACTAGCTACGTACTGCGGGAGCTGACTTTGAAGTTGTAGGACTGATGGTACAGTCTTCTGAAGTCTTGCTATTGGATCCACCTACAACACAGAAAACAACAAATCCACAGCATGCCTGATATTCTCGCACACAATATCAAGACATGCTCATGACTAGGTCGGATTTTTGCACTCACCAAGAATATCCATGACGCTGCCCATTTTGAGTTCCTTCGCCGCATGGAAGCCACCTTCACTTTCTGCAGGTGCTGGCACAGCCGCAGTAGCTACAGAATCGAGTAGACGCCATCAATAACGTCACATTCAAACATGTATACACTGTACTCATCTTTGCTTATGAAAAACAGATTTTGAAGAAAACTAGATGATTCGGTCGCACACGATCATGTGGGTGTATCCCCCTGATGCCCTGTCATCCCTGTTGCCCAAAATATGTTAATTCAGACAAAATATCATAACTGTAGTGTTGGGCCAGTGTCTTTCATCAATGTCAATAATGGAAGTTCCAGGCTTTAACTAGACGTCAAGGCCTAAAGATGCCTTGGAGGCATTTCGGTGTGATGAATAATTTATAATACTAGATATCGACGAAAATGAAAAATGTCGACAAATTTCGGGTCAAGGTCAAACTTCATCCATAATACCCGCTAGACATGTTTGTCTAGGGCGACGAGTCCGAAAATACCATCCGTTTCGCTCTACGACGCACCGTTTCCGAGATATCGACGAAAACAAAAACTGCCGACTCGGCAAAAAAATTTCGGGTCAAGGTCAAAGTTAATCCATAATACCCCTTAGACATGTTTGTCTAGGGCGACGAGTCCGAAAGTAACGTCCGTTTCGCTCTACGACGCACCGTTTCCGAGATATCGACGAAAACGAAAAATGCCGACTCGGCAAAAAAATTTCGGGTCAAGGTCAAAGTTCATCAATAATTCCCCTTAGACATGTTTGTCTAGTGCGACGAGTCCGAAAATAACGTCCGTTTCGCTCTACGACGCACCGTTTCCGAGATATCGACGAAAACGAAAAATGCCGACTCGGCAAAAAAATTTCGGGTCAAGGTCAAAGTTCATCCATAATACCCCTTAGACATGTTTGTCTAGTGCGACGAGTCCGAAAATAACGTCCGTTTCGCTCTACGACGCACCGTTTCCGAGATAACGACGAAAACGAAAAATGCTGACTCGGCAAAAAAATTTCGGGTCAAGGTCAAAGTTCATCAATAATACCCCTTAGACATGTTTGTCTAGTGTGACGAGTCCGAAAATAACGTCCGTTTCGCTCTACGACGCACCGTTTCCGAGATATCGACGAAAACGAAAAATGCCGACTCGGCAAAAAAATTTCGGGTCAAGGTCAAAGTTCATCCATAATACCCCTTAGACATGTTTGTCTAGTGCGACGAGTCCGAAAATAACGTCCGTTTCGCTCTACGACGCACCGTTTCCGAGATAACGACGAAAACGAAAAAATGCCGACTCGGCAAAAAAATTTCGGGTCAAGGTCAAAGTTCATCCATAATTCCCCTTAGACATGTTTGTCTAGTGCGACGAGTCCGAAAATAACGTCCGTTTCGCTCTACGACGCACCGTTTCCGAGATATCGACGAAAACGAAAAATGCCGACTCGGCAAAAAAATTTCGGGTCAAGGTCAAAGTTCATCAATAATTCCCCGTAGACATGTTTGTCTAGTGCGACGAGTCCGAAAATAACGTCCGTTTCGATCTACGACGCACCGTTTCCGAGATATCGACGAAAACGAAAAATGCAGACTCGGCAAAAAAATTTCGGGTCAAGGTCAAAGTTCATCAATAATTCCCCGTAGACATGTTTGTCTATTGCGACGAGTCCGAAAATAACGTCCGTTTCGATCTACGACGCACCGTTTCCGAGATATCGACGAAAACGAAAAATGCCGACTCGGCAAAAAAGTTTCGGGTCAAGGTCAAAGTTCATCCATAATACCCCTTAGACATGTTTGTCTAGTGCGACGAGTCCGAAAATAACGTCCGTTTCGCTCTACGACGCACCGTTTCCGAGATATCGACGAAAACGAAAAATGCCGACTCGGCAAAAAAATTTCGGGTCAAGGTCAAAGTTCATCCATAATACCCCACCCCTTAGACATGTTTGTCTAGTGCGACGAGTCCGAAAATAACGTCCGTTTCGCTCTACGACGCACCGTTTCCGAGATATCGACGAAAACGAAAAATGCCGACTCGGCAAAAAAATTCAAGGTCAAGGTCAAAGTTCATCCATAATACCCCTTAGACATGTTTGTCTAGGGCGACGAGTCCGAAAATAACGTCCGTTTCGTTCTACGACGCACCGTTTCCGAGATATGCAGGATGAATCAAGGATGACTCAGCAAAAAATTATTTCGACCTCTAGGTCAAAGGTCGTTTGAGGTATCGATCCCAAAATCAATAGGGATCTTCCCTGGTGATATATAAACCTCCGTGCAAAATTCTGCAACTATTGCCTGAATATTTTTTGAGTTATCGTCCGGAAACCAAGTTCCTCGATTTCATCCTCACGGACCTCACGGACCTCGGAGCCGGATCAAAAAAAAAAGTACACCCTAGAGATGTTTGTCTAGGGCGACGAGTCCGAAAATAACGTCCGTTTCGCTCTACGGCGCACGGTTTCCGAGATATGCAGGAAGCCTCAAGGATGAATCAGCAAAAAATTATTTTGACCTCTAGGTCAGAGGTCGTTTGACGGATCGATCCCAAAATCAATAGGGTTCTTCCCTGGTGGCATATGAACCTCCATGCAGAGTTCTGCAACTATTGCATAAATATTTTTCCAGTTATCGTCCGGAAACCAAGTCTTAAAATTAGCCTTGATTTCATCCTCACGGACCTCACGGACCTCCGATCCGGCTCAAAAAGAATAGGGTTCTTCCTCATATCATTTCTGACTTGCGGTGAAAATTTGACAAGGATCCGTCAAGGCAATCTAAAGTTATCGTCCGGAAACCAAAAGTGGCGGAAGAAGAAAAAAAAAAAAAAAAAAAAAAAAAAAAAAAATTCTGCTAAAACCATAAAGGCATTTCTGCCGAAATGCCTTAACTAGACATTTCCGGTCGCCTGCGACCGCTTGGGTGTATCCCCCGTAGCCTTATCATCCCTGTTGCCCCAAATATATTACTGATAAGTATGAAAAACTAGAGCAAGGGCTAAAAAAGATTACCAGAGAAATGTAAAATCTTAAGCCACAACTGTTTTGTTTTCCACCAATATTGCTGCAATGATCTTTCAAGATTATTGAAAGTCGAATTCAAGATCACCTCCAAAATCACTGCATATGGATTTCCATTTCGACATATTCGATAAAATAACGAGATTACAGCCAGATCAATCTTTTCACCTGAAGTTATATGTCAACACAGAATATTTGACAAACCTGGTTCAAAGTTGAAAGTAAAAATTGACCAAAACTGCATTTCAAGTTGAAGAAATTGGAGCCAGATCGAACTTGAGTTATATTTCAACTCATAATATGTGCCAAACTTGGTTTCAAGTCGAGATTCAATGTAAAAGTTGACCAAACTGCACTTCAAGATGACGAAATTGGAGCCAGATCGAACTTTTCACCATGAGTTATATTTCAACTCATAATATGTGCCAAACTTGGTTTCAAGTTGAAATTCAATACAAAAGTTGACCAAACTGCACTCCAAGATGACGAAATTGGAGCCAGATCGAACTTCTCACCATGAGTTATATTTCAACTCATAATATGTGCCAAACTTGGTTTCAAGTTGAAATTCAAACTAAAAGTTGACCAAAACTGCATTTCAAGATAACAAATTTGGAGCCAGATCGAACTTTTCGCCATAACTTATATTTTAACTCATGATATGTGCCAATTTTGGCTTCAAGTTGAAATTCAATGTAAAAGTTGACCAAAACTGCATTTCAAGATGACGAAATTGGAGCCGGATCGAACCTTTCGCCATAAGTTATATTTTAACTCATAATATGTGCCAAACTTGGTTTCAAGTTGAAATTCAAAATAAAATTGACTGAAACTGCATTCCAAGATGACAAATTTGGAGCCAGATCGAACTTTTCACCATAACGTATATTTTATCTCATGATATGTGCCAAACTTGGTTTCGAGTTGAAATTCAAACTAAAAGTTGACCAAAACTGCATTTCAAGATAACAAAATGGGAGCCAGATCAATGTTTTCACAAAAGGTCTATTTTCACCCGAAATATGTTCCAAATTAGATTTGAATGTGAAATTCCATTACCTGGTTCAGCTCAATAATAAACGTTTCCCGTCCTAACTATTTTTTTGAGGTAAATAATAGACTTAACTAGCAAAAATAATGTTAACTTATTTGGTTACAGCCATAAAACCTCTACTGAACAGAACCTTTACCTTGTTGAGCCCAATAATAAATATCTCTTGTCTTAACTATTTTTATTGTGGCCAATAATAGACTTAACCAGTAAAAAAATTAGCCCAAGGGCTAAGAAAGGTTACCGGACAATACAAATTTTAGTATTAGTAGTTTGTCCCGTGACCTTGGAAATAAGGTCATTGGTCAATTCAAGGACACAATAATATTCGGCATATGTCATTTCTAGTATGTCCACAACTGATTTTTAAGCTGTAAAGTCAATAATAAGCGAGATATTAGCCATCATGTCCTGCGACCTTGAAAATGAGGTCAAAGGTCATAGCATATTTCAGCTTATATCATTTCCTATACGTTCATAATTGATTCCTAAGCTCTGAAGTCGATAATAAGCGAGCTAATAGCCATTTTGTCCTGTGACCTTGAAAAATAAGTCAAAGGTGAAGTTCAAGGTCATGACAATGTTCAGAATATATCATTTTCTATATGTCCACAATTGATTGCTAGGCTGTAAAGTCGATAAAAAGCGAGATATTAGCCATTTTGTTCTCTGACCTTGAAAATGAGGTCAAAGGTCAAATTCAAGGTCACAGCAATATTCAGCATATATCATTTCCTATATGTTCATAATTGATTCCTAAGCTGTAAAATTGATAATAAGCGAGATATTAGCCATTTTGTCCTGTGACATTGAAAATGAGGTCAAAGGTCAAGTTCAAGGTCATGACAATGTTCAGAATATATCATTTTCTATATGTCCACAATTGATCCCTTAGCTGTAAAATCGATAATACGTGCGATATTGGCCATTTTGTCCTGTGACCTTGAAAATGAGGTCAAAGGTCAAAATCAACATCATCAGAATATTTGGCATATATCGTTTCCTATATGTCCACAATTGATTCCTAAGCTGTAAAGTCGATAATAAGCGAGATATTAGCCATTTTGTGCTCTGACCTTGAAACCGAGGTCGGAGGTCAAATTCGAGGTCACGAGAATATTCAGCATATATCATTTCCTATATGTCCACAATTGATCCCTAAGCTGTAAAATCGATAATAAGTAACATATTAGCCATTTTGTCCTGTGACCTTGAAAATGAGATCCAAGGTCAAATTCAAGGTTATCAGAATATTCAGCATATATCATTTCCTATATGTCCACAATTGATTTCTAAGCTGTAAAGTCGATAATGAACGAGATATTAGCCATTTTGTGCTCTGACCTTGAAACCGACGTCAGAGGTCAATTTCAAGGTCACAAGAATATTCGGCATATATCATTTCCTATATGTCCACAATTGATTCCTAGTCTCTAATCGCAATATTAAGTGAGATATTAGGCTTAATGTGTCCCATTATAAAGCATAGGAGAATTTAACATGGGACAGTCCCATTTGGGCCGAGTTTGGGCCCAAAATGGCCAACTTCGAGCGTTTCATGCGGAACGAAATTTAAACATGTCCCAGGGGTACCTATGAGGAGTGTTATGCATCAATAAGAAAAAAAGTTACTGAACAGATTTTGAGAAAACGACCATCAAAGTCCAAAATTGGCCACTTTTAGACGAAAACGGCCGTTCTGACCTTGAAACCGAGGTCAGAGGTCAAATTCAAGGTCACGAGAATATTCAGCATATATCATTTCCTATATGTCTACAATTGACTCTTAGTCTCTAATTTCAATTTTAAGTGAGGTATTAGGCTTAATGTGTCCCATTATAAAGCATAGGAGAATTTAACATGGGAAAGTCCCATTTGGGCTGAGTTTGGGCCCAAAATGGCCCACTTCGAGCGATTCAAGAGCAACGAAATTTATACATGTCACAGGGGTACATAGGAGGAGTGTCATGCATCAATAAGAAAAAAAGTTACTGAACAGATTTTGAGAAAACGACCATCAAAGTCCAAAATTGGCCATTTTTCGACGAAAACGGCCGCCATTTTGAAAAAAATGCGAAAATCAAAAAACTAAAAAAAACCTTTCCTGGAAATATTTTTAGGTATTTTTGTGCAAAATTTCAGAAATATTCGCCTGTAAACTTTAATGATAAAAATGTGGACGGACGACGGACGCAACGCCACGGCAATAGGTTATCGGACCAAAGGTCCGGTAACCTAATAATATTAACTTATTCGGTTACACCCATGAAATTTGTACTGGACGGAACTTTTACCTTGTTGAGCTTAATAATAAATGTTTCTCATCTTAACTATTTTTATTGTGGGAAGTAATAGACTTAACTAGTAAAACTAACATTAACTTATTCAATAATATTGTTCTGTTTTCACCCAAAACATCAGTTCTCTATTCTGAACAAGAATCCATTGCCATTTACTTTCATAATACAGGGTATTGGAGTGAGCACAGATGTCAAAGTGAGTATTTTAAAGGTCGTAATAAGTTAGTCCATTAACTAACTAGACGCTTCCGGTCGCCTACGACCGCTTGGGTGTATCCCCCGTAGCCCTATCATCTCTGTTGTCCCAAATATATCACTGTCAAGTGTGAAAAACTAGAGCAAGGGCTAAAAAAGATTACCAGAGAAATGTTAAATCTCAAGTCACAACTGTTTTCTTTTCCCCACCAAAATTGTTGCACTGATTTTCCGAGGTTATTGAAGGTCGAATTCAAAATCACCACTGAAATCTCTTTATATGAATTTCCATTTCGACATGTTTGATAAAATAACGAAAATACAGATAGATCAATCTTTTCATCTATTTATATTTCAACTCAGAGTATTTTACAAACTTGGTTCCAAGTTGAAATTCAAAGTAAAATTTGACCAAAAATGCATTTCAAGATGACGAAATTGGAGCCAGATCGAACTTCTCACCATAAGTTATATTTCGACTCATAATACATGTATGTGCCAAACATGGTTTCAAGTTGAAATTCAAAGTAAAAGTTAATCAAAACTGCATTTCAAGATGACAAAATTGGAGCCAGATCAAACTTTTCGTCATAAGTTATATTTTAACTCATAATACCTGCCCAACTTGGTTTCAAGTTGAAATTCAAACCACAAGTTGACCAAAACTGCATTTCAAGATGAAGAAATTGGAGCCAGATCAAACTTTTCATCATGAGTTATATTTCAACTCATAATATGTGCCAAACTTGGTATTAAGTTGAAATTCAATGTAAAAGTTGACCAAAACTGCATTTCAAGATGACGAAATAGGAGCCAGATAGAACTTTTCGTCATAAGTTATATTTTAACTCATAATATGTGCCAAACTTGGTTTCAAGTTGAAATTCAAGCTAAAAGTTTACCAAAACTGCATTTCAAGATGACGAAATTGGAGCCAGATCGAACTTTTCATCATAAGTTATATTTTAACTCATATGTGCCAAACTTGGTTTCAAGTTGAAATTCAAACTAAAAATTGACCAAAACTGCATTTCAAGATGACGAAAATGGAGCCAGATCGAACTTTTCACCATAAGTTATATTTCGACTTATAATATGTGCCAAACATGCTTTCAAGTTGAAATTCAAAGTAAAAGTTGACCAAAACTGCATTTCAAGATGACGAAATTGGAGCCAGATCAAACTTTTCGCCATGAGTTATATTTCAACTCATAATATGTGCCAAACTTGGTATTAAGTTGAAATTCAATGTAAAAGTTGACCAAAACTGCATTTCAAGATGACGAAATAGGAGCCAGATAGAACTTTTCGTCATAAGTTATATTTTAACTCATAATATGTGCCAAACTTGGTTTCAAGTTGAAATTCAAGCTAAAAGTTTACCAAAACTGCATTTCAAGATGACGAAATTGGAGCCAGATCGAACTTTTCATCATAAGTTATATTTTAACTCATATGTGCCAAACTTGGTTTCAAGTTGAATTTCAAACTAAAAATTGACCAAAACTGCATTTCAAGATGACGAAAATGGAGCCAGATCGAACTTTTCACCATAAGTTATATTTCGACTTATAATATGTGCCAAACATGCTTTCAAGTTGAAATTCAAAGTAAAAGTTGACCAAAACTGCATTTCAAGATGACGAAATTGGAGCCAGATCGAATTTTTCACCATAAGTTATATTTGAACTCATAATTTGTGCCAAACATGGTCTCAAGTTGAAATTCAAAGTAAAAGTTGATCAATGTTTTCATAAAAAGCTATTGTGATCAATAATAGACTTAACTAGCAAAAAAATTATGTTAACTTATTTGGTCACAAACATAAAATCTCTACTGGACAAAGCCTTCACCTTGTTGAGCCCAATAATAAATATTTCTTGTCTTAACTATTTTCATTGTGGTCAATAATAGACTTAACATGTAAAAATAATGTTAACTTATTCAGTACACCCATGAAATCTGTACTGGACATACTTTCACCTTGTTGAGCTTAATAATAAATATTTCTCATCTTAACTATTTTTATTGTGGTCAATAATAGACTTAACTATTTTTATTGTGGTCAATAATAGACTTAACTAGTGAAAATAATGTTTACTTATTCGGTTACACCAATGAAATTTGTACTGGACAAATTTTTAACCTTGTTGAGCTCAATAATAATTGTTTCTCATCTTAACTATTTTTATTGAGGTCAATAATAGACTTAACTAGCAAAAAAAATGTTAACTTATTTGGTTACAGACATAAAATGTCTACTGGACAGAATCTTTACCTTGATGAGCCCAATAATAAATATTTCTTGTCTTAACTATTTTTATTGTGGTCAATAATAGACTAAACTAGTAAAAATAATGTTAACTTATTCAGTACACCCATGAAATCTGTACTGGACATATTTTCACCTTGTTGAGCTTAATAATAAATATTTCTCATCTTAACTATTTTTATTGTGGTCAATAATAGACTTAACTATTTTTATTGTGGTCAATAATAGACTTAACTAGTGAAAATAATGTTAACTTATTCGGTTACACCAATGAAATTTGTACTGGACAAAACATTTACCTTGTTGAGGTTATTAATAAATATTTCTTGTCTTAACTATTTTTATTGTGGTCAATAATAGACTTAACTATTAAAAATAATGTTAACTTATTCAGTTACACCCATGAAATCTGTACTGGACAAAACCTTTACCTTGTTGAGCTTAATAATAAACGTTTCTCGTCTTAACTATTTTTATTGTGGACAATAATAGACTTAACTAGTAAAACTAAAGTTAACTTATTCAGTAATATTGTCCTGTTTTCACTGAAAACATCAGTTCTCCATTCTGAACAAGAAACCAGTGTCATTACCTTCCATTGTACAGGCTATTGGAATGATCGTACACGTCAAAATGGATATTTCAAAATTCTGTAATAAGTTAGGCTGTTAACATATTAATATTTATATGATCATTCTAAAAAAACGATTGGTTTCGTGTGACAGCCCTTCCCAACAACACTTCCAAATATTATCGAGATTCGTCAAAAATTGCCATCTGTAGAGCGTTCACAAGCCATGTTTCTCGAACAGGCTGTTTTCAATGCAAAATGTGTCCCCAAACGACCAATTCAGTTGCCACGACAACCAAAATCGATTGGTGTCGGGATCTTACCATAATATATATGCCTGCAAAAAATAATGGTGATCGGGTGAGAATTGCGGCCTGTAGCGCGTTCACAAGCCATGTGTCTCAAACAGGCTGTTTTCAATGCAAAATGTGTCCCCAAACGACCAATTCAGTTGCCACGGCAACCAAAATCGATTGGTGTCGGGATCTTACCATTATATATGTGCCTGCAAAAAATAATGGTGATCGGGTGAGAATTGCGGCCTGTAGCACGTTCACAAGAAAATCTCTGCGGACGCGGACGCGGGCGCGGACGACGAAGCCAAATCCATAGTATCCGCCGAACTTTGTTCGGGGGATACAATAATGTTAACTTATTCGGTTATACCTGTGAAGTCTCTACTGGACAAAACCTTTACCTTGTTGAGCTCAATAATAAATGTTTCTCGTCTTAACTATTTTTATTGTGGTCAATAATAGACTTAACTAGTAAAACCAATGTTAACTTATTCAGTAATATTGTTCTTTTTTCACCAAAAACATCAGTTCTGTATTCTGAACAAGAATCCAGTGCAATTTGCTTTCATAGTACAGGTTATTAGAGTGATCACACATGTCAAAGTAGGTATTTTAATTGTCGTAATAAGTTAACCTCTCAAACTTATTAATATTTATTCGATCATTCTGAAAAACAATAGGTTTCGTGTGATGGTCTTTCTCATTGAGCCTGTGCGATTTCATCATCATTCATTGAAAACTCCCACCCGTAGAGCGTTCACAACCCATGTGTGTTAAACAGGCTAATTTGAGCACAAAATGTTACGCCAATCGGCTATTTTGGTTGCTATGGCAACCAAAATCGATAGGTGTCCAGATCTCACCATAAGACATGTCCAAATAAAATATTATCAAAATCGGTTCATATTTGCAACCTGCAGCGCGTTCACAAGAAAGTGTCTGCGGACGCGGCGGCGGCGCGACGATCGTAAATCCATAGTATCCGCCGAACTTTGTTCGGGGGATACAACTAGTAAAACTAGTGTCAACTTATTCAGTAATATTGTCTCTTGAAGCATGCAGTAGGCCCCTACAGGAAAGATGTGCGGTCCATTATGATGAGAACTGTCACTTGTGACAAACGTGATGATGTGATTCAGATTGCTGCATTACGAACTCGACTGGCGAGTTTTGCTTTGATCATTTGTGTACGATTCCAATTACTAGTAACCTATCATGCACAAAATAATCGAGCAATTGAAACATGACTCAACCAACAAATCATTGATTTTAAAAGATGATTGATAAGCTATGATCAATTGATTTATTTTTGTATTAACAGTATCTCGTGATGTCATCTCATTAATTATTCATTAGGCTATGAGGCACGCTCACCGCGATGTTTAGGTGGAAGAGGAGGGGGGAGGCATAGTGAAGAAAGTGAACTTGTTGTCATCGGCATGATCTCTCGAGGTGGATCTTATTTCTGAAATCCATCAGTAATCGCCGATTGCGATCTTGCAGATAGTTTAGCGATATATTCATGCGAGAAAAGTCAGAAAACTCATCGGACCATTCAGCAGACCTGATTTTTACCCGGGTGCGGGCCAGCTTTCATTTATCACGATTGGGTCGTAGTCGGATGGGAGGGGGGGGGGGGGGGGAGGCGGTGCGGAATGGGGATGAAGCGGGTCGAGTGTGGCTGGCTGCCTCGCGAACAACCACTAGGAGGGGGCCACACTCATTTGCACTTGGCCTACTGGACATACCAGCACTTGCCACAAGTTTTCAATTATTATGTTGCCGTATCAAGCGTTTTTCCATTTTTGCAATAGCTTATGTACTATCTATGTAGTGTGGAATGTTTATGCAAAATTTTGAGTGCATCTGATACAAGAAAGCCCTGTTTCAGAGAAGATCAAACGGGAGTGGTGATGGGTGATGAAACGGTGACACACACAAAAAATAAACGGTCGGAACACACGTCTCCTGTGGCTATTATTGCTTATAACTTATTACAGTAACCATACTTGGGTACACGGTTGTCATATTCTTTCCAACTGGCCCCGGGCCCTCCTAATTAGCCACAATTGATTGGTCTGCTCTGGCTCCAAGTCGGACTTTCAGAAATGTAAACAAAGGAAAATTCTCCAAAATCCAAAAAAAACCAACATCATAGAGGAAGAGCTCTGCTCTTCCTAAAAACTTTGTAAGTTATCGCGTTCACAAGAAATTGTTGCCGGACGGGTGAACGGATGGGCGTTACGGGCGGACCCAATGTTAAATTTCCTATCTTAACTTTCCCCATAAGTCCTGAAAAAATCCCCATAAGACCACACTTTTGGCTTAAACTGTGGTTGTGGGGCGTTTTCAGCTTTATTCCCCCTAAGAAATCCCCATAACTCCGTTCCGTTTGCCCGGACAGACGGACGGACGGACAGACAGACGGACACGCCAATCTAATAGGCGGGTTGGTTGCACGCAACCCGCCCAATGATCATTCTAAAAAACGATTGGTTTCGTGTGACAGCCCTTCCTAACAACACTTCCAAATATTATCAAGATTCGTCAAAAATTGCCATCAGTAGAGCGTTCACAAGCCATGTGTCTCAAACAGGCTGTTTTCAATGCAAAATGTGTCCCCAAACGACCAATTCAGTTGCCACGACAACCAAAATCGATTGGTTTCGGGATCTTACCATAATATATGTACCTGTGAAAAATAATGGTGATTGGGTGAGAATTGCGGCCTGTAGCGCGTTCACAAGCCATGTGTCTCAAACAGGCTGTTTTCAATGCAAAATGTGTCCCCAAACGACCAATTCAGTTGCCACGGCGACCAAAATCGATTGGTGTCGGGATCTTACCATTATATATGTGCCTGCAAAAAATAATGGTGATCGGGTGAGAATTGCGGCCTGTAGCGCGTTCACAAGAAAATCTCTGCGGACGCGGACGACGAAGCCAAATCCATAGTATCCGCCGATCTTTGTTCGGGGGATACAATAATTGTGACATTTCATTAGAAAGAAATGGGTTGCATTATATTGTACATGTATGTCAATGTAAAATCAATTACGTAAAAATTAGGCATCGATTATATGCACAGACATTTAGGATATTTAGGACTACTAAAACCCTCTAATCAGATTGGCACAGTAAACTGTCACTGCGTATTCAAGAAGGAGTCTACCTTTGTCTTTTTTCCCCTGGCTTTTCTCTCTGACAGTTTGTGTTATACACTTTTAGTTTATCACACATGTGCGTGGCCGTGCGAGCGGGAGGATGTGAGTATCAATCTATTACCACAAATACAGCCCAATTTTGCTGAGTAAGAATAACATATCAATTCTATTGTCGGCAAAGAAGCCACCAGCGATAATATCTTCCCGGCGCCAGTCAACCGGTAATACATGTAATCTACATGATGTACAGAACAAACATTCCCGCTTGGGTGTCACACATCGCTGGTCACCAGCCCACGGGCAGATCTAAGACTTAACTGTCTGTGATTGACCGCAGTGGACAGCTGCCGTGGCAGGTTTTAGACGGTGTATACTGACCGTATTGCGTGATTAGCAGGGTGCACGTGTTACTGGGGCGGTCACCCTATCACTTATCAGTGAAATATCATCAGACTGTATTTGTTTGACTGCCATAGCGGGTTGACCTGCAAATCGGGGTGCCCGCCCCCGGGGTTTCACTGTATTTATTCATTTAATGAATTGGAGAAACAACAGCTTTCGTGTATGAGCATTGTCCAACACTCCTCTTCAATACGCGGCGATTCCTGTAAAATTGCCACCACTAAAGCGCTCATAAGCCATGTGAGTTGAATGGGCTGATTTCATCACAAATATGTATTTAATCGGCCATTTTGGTTGCTATGGCAACAAAAATCGATATGTGTCGGGCCCTTATCATATTATATGTTTGTATAAAAATTTATCAAAATCAGACTAGAAATGTGACTTGTAGAGCGCTCACAAGAAAGTGTTTGCGGCGAACGCGGTGATCGCAAATCCAAAGTATCCGTCGACCTTAGTTCGGGGGATAAAAACATATTACTTTTCTGCATTACATTATATACAATATTATGTTCACTGGAGTAGAACCTCACCAGGACTTTTATCTATGGATTTCTTCTTGGCAGCTGAAGGATCGAAGCTGAAGTTAAGGTTGGGTTTTGCCAGCAAGGAGCCTGTTGATTGGTTGCCATCGGTGACAGACTGCGGCACAGAAGGCGCAGAGCCAGTGAGTGTCTGGGCATTGGCAATAGCGATAGGTGAACTAAACTGGAAGTTCTGAAAGTAACCAACATCACCTCTGCTTGCTTTATGAGCTCAAACCATAACCACCCAAAAACCACTATTCATATGCTTGTTACATTCAACATATATCTTCTTTACCTGAGTGGCAGTTGACTTGAATGTTTTCTCTGGCTGTGACTTGGGGATAGGTGTGCTGAATGTGAAAGGATCACTGCTCAGTCTCTGTGTAGGTTTTGTAGTGCGACTTTCGGAAGGCAGAGGTGTACTTGTGATGGACGTGGGTGTGAAATCAAACTTTGGTACCAAGGTCACGGGCAATGTGAAGTCAGTCGGCAAGTCAGGAACTTCAACCTGAGCAACAGAACCACATTTCTCAGGTGTCAGGTTGGGTTCTATGTATATTTCCGACATCCATATTAGGTTGTGTAATGAACTCATCGACAGGATGTTTAGTTACTCACCATATCATCTTCATCCTTTTTGCTGGAATAATGTTGACCTCGCTCCCGCTTTATTTTCCCCATCTTTGATGTCGATGGAGCAGACTCACTGCAAAATGAGCAATTGAGCATTTGCTGACCGGTAAAAGCCGATCATTTTTTGAAGCAAACCGTGTATTACATGAAATGTAGGGGTGGGACAATATACCGAAAACCGTTTTTTCGGTTTTCAGTCAATACCGCGGTGCACGGTTTTTTGGAGTGGATATTGATTTTATTTGCATGACACAAATCAGCCACCATAGTTTGAATGACAGAATCGATTTACAGCCAATTAGTGCACGTCTCTGCGACTTGCCCGGGGCTTCACAGCATCAAAGATGGCGAACCAGCCGGCCAGCTCAATAGGTCGCAAGAAACTGTTGATGCCACCAAATCATAGGGCCGATTTATTATTTCGACTTTCCGGAAAAACAGGACCACATTGTGACGGTCTGCGTGCAAACAGTGCGGGACGAATAAAATACGCGCACGGCAACACTAACTAACAACGGCACCACCCGAAGCTGGCCCCCGATCGGGCAGATCACATTGAAAGTGACACTGGAGCAAATGTAGGATAAAGTACCACTATTTATAGGTTAGATTTTGACGCTTTAGGAATAGATCACTATTTAATGCATGTTAATTTACACAATATGCCTGCACGATTTTGCAGTATTGCTCTTCAATCAATACAACCGAAAACCGAAGGGGCTGTACCGAAAACCGTACCGAACCGTGGCTCATTGTATTGTCCACCCCTAATGAAATGTCTGAAGCATACCAACCTCTGAGTCGTTTGGATGATGACTGCACATGAACTGGGTGACTGAAAATGTGAAGGGTAAAACAGATCACTTCACAAACATGCCAAATGAATGAGATATAATTGAAAAGCTGTGTATATGTCATACACATCCTATAGTATTCAGACTTACAGTTGTCTGTACTGGTGCAGATGACGGAGATGTTGTCTTTAAGTACGATGGGTGGTTGTAGTTTTTAGCAATCTGTACAGTTCCTGGTGTGTTTATCGCATGCACTGGGGGACCCTGAACATGTTGATAAACACTTCAGCATATTTGCTGTATGTTATGGACTCTGTAGCATATTTGGCACTCCAGATAACTTTCTTGTTTAGATGAAACTAGGAAGAGAAGCAGTACCTTGAGCAGGGCTGTGGGTCCTGTCCTGAGCACGGCACTTCTTCTCCTTGCTGCACTGCTGAAGGAAGATGGCTGCAAACCAGAACAATTTATATGCAACATCAAAGTACACATCAAACAACACCATAGTTTACACCAACATTCGATCACCTCGATGTATTAGGCAACTTACAGTAAAGGAGAGCGGCGAGTCAACCAGACTGGAATTGTAGGAGGGGATCTTTCTGGCATCCTTGAGAGGCGAGGACATGCGCTCCAGGGTGCTGAGGATACGACGAGCTGAGGAACTGGAGACTCCACCAACACTGCTGCTAGCAGGCTTGGCTCGCACCTGTCTCTTGTTGGGTGTCAACTGCAAAACATTCACCAAGGCACTTCCATCAACTCCTACACATCTTTGCACAATCTGATCTATCAAATACTGATGATGGATTAACGGATACCAATAACAGATACTTGATTGTTCAACAATGATGACAGCATCTTCTCATGTTGATAGCCTTATTACACAATTTATAGCTAACTATGTCATCTTGAGTGAGTTAGTGAAATTTCTAACCTGCGGCGGTGAAGTCTCTTGCAGCTTCCGTTTCTTCTGGGAAGATGCACCCCCAAAAGTTGTTTTGCCCGAATAGAAAATTGAATCGTTGTGTGAGCTGCCCGCACCACTCGGCTTGGGATACTATGGGGGTATAATGTACAAGACATTCATACAATATTAGACATTAAATAAATCCCAGAATCACATATATGTTGTCAACTAATACTCACAGACGAGGAACTGCCGAAGATGGAAATGTTGAAGGAGGGAGAGTTGCTGGAAGCCGGAGACTGGGGTTGCCGTGGGCCTGGTGCCAGCTGAGATTTCCACAGGAAACTCTTCTCACTCCCTCGTCTTGTGTCTGCAGCAGGCGAGACACCAATCAGCACCTCAAACATCACTTTTGTTTTTTTCCAAAAAGTGAAAATATAACATTCCTCTACCTTTCACACTAAAACTCCGAGATGCCCGAGCTTCGATTTCTTTGCTGGGTGTCATTGATCCACCAAGTTCCTGACGCATATGATGTATTCTAGACTCCTGGTGACGAGACACGTCGTGTTGGTAGTCCTTCTTGTCGAGGTGTGGAGCCATTGACGAACAGCCGCTTGTAGAGACAGAGCACTCACTGAGCTCGGATCTGTCATCACCACCTACCATCAAAAACAAAAAACATGCTAGGTTTTGTTACATTTTCTTTACATCTAATGAACAACCATGAGGATATGGAACCATGATTGAGAAGCCGAGGTTGTATCACTAGATATTCACTCACCATTGACGATCAGACTAGCAGGCTTGTTTTCATACTGAACAAACGGTAGGTGTTCAGATGTGAAGTTAGAGGGTTCCTGTCGACTTAGCGGCTGTGGGAGTATTTGTGACATCCCGATTGGCACCTGTGAGGACAAGACTTTAGACGGTCCTGGAAGTGAACCTGTTGCATGAGGCTGCAGGTAGCTCTGACCAAGGTTGTTACTCAGGCCATGGGTGTGATTCAAATCAGATTTGTGCTGGTGGAGAATAGAAATATCAGAATATTTACATCATGCAAATTATTTCACACAATTAGCATATCCACGCATTATGAATGATGCATACGTGCAGGGCATACATGTATAAACCTGGAAATGACATGAGCACAAACTTAAATGTTTAGCGAACGGTCAACGATTAGTTTCAATTACCTGTACACTGTTTACGGAGTGTTGTCCATTTCCATCTTGAATATTTGGTGATTGATCTTTGGTTACCGACTCTTGTCCCGACCAGGACGACTTGAAAATTCCTTTCACGGTATCTGTTACCATCCCAATAATAGACTGAAACAAGCAATTACAAGTCACCTGGATACATCCACACCCACACTAGACCTGGTGAACATATATTGACACTTGACTGGTGTTGAATCTGTCACACCGAAAATGTGTGAAAATCTGAATGCAGTGAACGTCTACCATTGAAAAGATTGATCGAATTATTGACAATGTCGATGTGATGTCGGGAAAATGCAGATCACAACGTTGTCAAACCTCAAAACGCGACATATGAATTTGTGACATTCGATGCAATTTGATGGTGTAAAACAAAGTATAAGCTACTCGTTAGTAGGGCTAATACGAGTAGAGATTTTCGTAACCGAGTACTCGCCAGTGTGTAACCGGTTACTAACCGGTTACTCGTTATATTGCAATACCACTTGAGACTCAAGTTTGGGAAGATTTCAATGTAGTAGTCGTAAACATAAACATGCTTATCGTAAGTCTGAAATCACTTACTATTGTCGGGACATCGAAAAATCGAAATAAGCACACGTCTGATCGTCTGGCAGCAAACGCAGCAGATAATTACATTAAATGTTGCACGCAGTCTCGTAATTAATTGAAAACATAACCACGAAAGTTGACGAAACAATGGAACTCGCACAAGCTGAACCGATGTAGAGGCATAAATTACAATGACGGCGTGAAAAACAACATTACACACCCAAAAAAGGGAACAAAAATCTCAGAATCACTGGAGAATGTACAGTTTTTTATGACTTCTTGAGATACACTAGTAACCGGTTAGCCAATTCCTAACCGGTTAGAAGCCTTTTTGTAACCGTCAACGAGTACTCGCCTACTCGTATAAGCCCTACTTGTTAGTTCCTATCCCGAACTTGGGTCTACATCAAACTTTGGTCACCTGACGATATTACTAGTAATCTGATACCGATCTAAGGCAAAAACTGGATTATTCATGTTACGGCAATCATCGTATCCCACAGGTGCTCTAGATTCGTATTCGCCAGATCTCTATGGATTTCGATAAAAATAGGGAGTACAATGTCATGTAGATAAAGTACAAGTCTGGACTCTGGATAAATGTGGGCATGACCATTGATCAATCAACGACATGCTATCTGCACCACATGAAAGCCAAGAAGCGACACATGACATACGCCATATGCTATGCATCATACTACATAATACGGCTCAGTATACTATAGTGGTATAACGAGTACGGAAAACTCTAACCGATTAATCGTGACCCTGTAACCGAACCGTGACCGATTACTCGCCAGTATATTGCCCAATATTTAAGCAGTTGATATCAAAGGTATATTTGTCCACAACTTAGTGCATGATCTTGTGAATGATCTTGTCTGCTGAACCCTGCTCTGCTGCTCGACGACAGACATGACAGAAGGCGACCAAGCTGCTTCTCGAATCACGATTCCACTAAATTTCAGTTTCTAAATGATTTTCGGTACACCAAGTTCAAGGCCGAACCCATACTATTTATAGACTATTACCATAAAGACTCGTATTTATGCGCCCATGCCATGGCGCTGTCAAGCATGTAACGAACTTACGATGATTGATGAAGTTCAATTCCATTTTTTATTTCCAACCCACAATATGTATGTTGTTATGTTGCGTGCAAGTTTTAGATTTATGATATAGCCATAGTATTAATACCTGACACATGCGGCTATGTTTCAAGAGCAAAAACCACGCGCATTAGCGGCAGTACGGTAAACTGACAGAAATAACCTTCACCTTGTCTGAGTCACATGATCTAGGTCAAAGAGCCTACTGCTTTCTTTTCAACCGGACAAGGTTGTTTTAGGATATTTTCGTGAATAAATTAGCCATTCTCTACATGAAATAGTATAATTAATTTACGATCAAGTAATCGGTCAGTCACTCTCTGACCGATCAGAGCCTGTAATCTAACCGTCAACGAGTACTCGACTACTCGTTATAGCACTAGTATACTACTTGCCACGGCTGGCTATCGATGATCATTACAGGAGTATCGATCATTATCGATAAATTATTGTTGATTGATTGAAAAGTTAAAACACTATCAAACTCATCAAACTAAAGCAAGTCAAAAGGGGATCTAGATTTTTGTGTATTGCTATTGGAACTTGGAAGACAATTGGACAGAGCCTTCACTGACACTGACAGTAAAAGCTGGTACAGGCTACGGACCTACGGTAGTGTCTAGTTAGTCATACAACAATTGCAATCCTTGCGGTGGTCATCTAGAATTGATTCCGATTAGTAACTAACCCGTCCATGTACCGACGTAAATCGTAGATCTATAAATTCGTGTTCATCGGTGTTTTGTTTTGTAAGTGGATTCGTTTCGTTCACGTGCATGGTCCCTACGAAATTAGGAAATCGTAGAACCACAACTCACCCTTCGTCGCTCGTATGGTTTTCCATGTTCGTTGTAGCGTTTGGATCTAACTTTTCCAGCACCTTCTGATGCCATTCTAAATCCGTACAAGTTTTCTAACCGATCAATTCATTAAATTATTTGTAAATGTTCAAAACTTTCACGTCAAAATACGAAGACGTCTGTTCTTTTTCAATGAACATGGCGGCGGCAAGAACCATCAATTTTCATTGGTCAAGACGGGACACGTGACACACATTTCCCGGTCCTTGGCTAT
Source organism: Terebella lapidaria (assembly GCA_949152475.1). NCBI lineage: Eukaryota > Metazoa > Annelida > Polychaeta > Terebellida > Terebellidae > Terebella > Terebella lapidaria. Next base: position 5,088,437 of record OX424557.1, read on the forward strand.
TCGCCAGATGTCACTACTTTCGCTACGCGAACCTACGATGGGTCATCGTTACACCAAAGGGTGTACATTCAGGTCAGCACTCTGTACGGTTTTTTTTTCAACCACAGTTCTGCATATCACTAGACCTATCTATGAACATGATGTAGGCCTATGCACCACCCTAACATGTGTGATTTTTCACAAGGTATGTTTTTACCTTGTACGAATTCAACAAAATTGAATTGAAAAAAAAAAAAAATTGTAACATCGATTGATTTCACATTACGTGTAGTTGCTTAATATCTATATATACGACAGTACGATCATCATGTTGCTATATTGACCCTTTTTCAGAGTGGGATCGAGCAGGACTGAGTTTATTTTTGTTTCACATCGACAGTACGTACATGTCAATTTATACAGTTTTGACCTGTAAAACAAGGATAGCAATTCAGTATTAGGATTAGTATTATGATAGCAAATCAGTATCAGTATTTAACAGATTTCAATTTCCGGTTTGTAATAATGGACACCAAATTCAATGGACACCAAATTCATCATCCGTGGCGACCTCAATGCCTCTCTTCATAGGGAACCTCCATCTCATCTGGATAAATTACTAATTAGTTTCTGTGATCGGGCGAATTTCGGTCTACAGTCAGATGTCGTATATCCAGAGGATCATACATTTACCCCTCGAAGTACAACATCCAGCCTCATTGACTACTTCCTGTGTCATAGGTCCTCCCGAGCTATCTCTGAAGTGCGTCTCTCGGACTTTCCAACCAATATGTCCGACCACCTCCCGATTCTGGCCATCCTTGATCGTGACCTGCCCAGCAGCAAACTGAAATAGCATGATGCTGTAGTCACACTGAAGCCGGACTGGGTCAAATCAGATCTGGCACTGTATTCACGGACGAGCGGAAACAAGCTGGCACACATCACCACAGTATCTCCCGACAGTGGCTTGAGTGTGGAGTGCGCTACCTGGGATCTCATCTATGCCATAAAGTCTGCCGAGCTCAACGTATTGCATCACAAGCGTGTGGGGAAGTCCACGGCCAAACCTCAACCTCGGCCTGCTGTCTTTGTTGCCACCCACAAAGAGCTGAAGAGACAATTTTGGTACTGGAAGAACCTTGGCAGGCCTCCAAACCACCAAGTAGTACAAGAGATCGCCAAGCTGAAGAAGGACAGAAGAAACAGGACTGGTACAGAGAATCCAAGACGCTTCAGTCCATGATCAGAAGACATTTCACTACCTGATCAGCCGTCAACGCAATGTGAGGGGTGCTGGGACCTCTGAACTCCACTACAAGGACGAAGTCCTCAACACAGAGTCCGACATTAGAGAGAGATGGGCCCACTACTTCGGAGATTTAGCCACTCCACAGGTCAACCCAGACTTTGATGAATCAGGTTCATTTCGTTAGCCATGGCGCAACTAGTGGCCTTTTCAACCCCATCAGGATGTCACCTGGCTCCTTTCGACCGGGTCACTGAGACTGAAGTCAGCATAGCAGTCCGTCATCTCAAGAAGGGCAAGGCGTCCGATATCCACGGTATCAGCGCAGAGCATGTCATATACGCAGCCGACTCTCTGATCCCCACCATTGCACTCCTGCTCAACTGCATCCTCAGCTCCGAAACTGTCCCAACCGCCTTCAAAGTAGGACTCATCATCCCCTCGCTCAAAAAAGCTAGTAAATCGTGTCATCTCCCAACCAACTACAGGGGCATAACTGTGATCCCCTTCATTGGAAATCTGCTGGAGCTCGTCATCCTGGGTCTTATTCGGGAGCTGTTCACCCAGTCACAGTCATCACTCCAGAGGGGGTTCACTGAGAAGGTTTCTCCACTGTACGCAGCTCTCCTTGTCATGGAAGCCATCCAGGAATACTGGGACCAGGGACAAGATCTGTGCGTCATTCTGCTGGATGCGGAGAAGGCCTTTGATAGGATGTGCCATAGTAACCTGTTTGTGAAACTCCACCGCCTTGGTGTCCCCAGCCACATCTGGAATGTCATGAGGGACTGGTACGCAGGATTCTCCAGCTGCGTACGATGGAGCGGATCCCTGTCTCAGCCATTTGACGTCCTACAAGGCACAATCCAAGGTGGCAGCCTGTTCCCTGACTGCTTCAAGGCCGACGTAAATGACATGTTACTTGAAGTGGAAGAGAAACACTTAGGAGCGACTATTGGAACAGTCTGCTGTGCTGCCCCCACATACGCTGATGACGTGGCCATTGTTTCACCTGTCCTGCACTCAGAGCTGCTCCCACTGCTGTCCATAGTGGAAGACCACTCTAACAGAGACGGAAGAACAGTGAACAACTCTAAATCAGCAGTCCTTCTGTACTCGAATGCCCAGCACTCATCCATCACTGACATCGACATGCCTCTCGCACTGAATGGTTGCCCGCTCCCTATTGTTGACTCCGCCACCCACCTTGGAGTCCTGCAGAGTCCTGTCTCGGATCTGAATGCCCGGAGAGTAGAGGAACGTATCTCCATCAGCTCTAGGACCCTGTATGCGCTGTTTGGAGCTTGACTACATGGGCGAAATGGACTGAATCCTGCCTCCACCAGGAAGATCTGGATCACCTACATCCTGCCTCGCCTTCTGCACGGCTCGGAGTTATGGCTTCTGGAAACCAAGCATGTCTCCAAGTCGGAAGAGTTCCAGAGACAAAAACTCAAGCAGCTACAGGGCCTAGCCGCCCGGACGTCCAGTGCTGCGGTACTAGGGCTCATTGGTGTTCGTCCGATCCAGGTTGAAATTGATCGGCGTTTACTGACTGCATTTAGAAACATCGCAGATGCTCCACACTCCATAGAACACCGGGTCGGACTGAGACAGCTTGCAGTCAAGCCTCTAGCATCCGGAAGCTGGTTCGTCAGAGTGGCAAGTACCCTCCAGAAGTACGACATTCCATCGGCCCACAACATCCTGGCTAGTCCTCCAACGAAATCAGCATGGAAGATCTTCATCACAAGAAAAATTGATGAGATCTGTGAGAAAAACATCATAGAAACTGTTTCCTCCCAATCCTCGATGCGTTATATCTCCCCAGTCAGTCTCAAGTTGGGAGTCCCTGCACTTCTGTGGTCGAACAGCCAGCCCTCTCACAGAGACACAGTCAAGGCGTACATCAAGGTCAAAGTCCTCACCGGCACCTATCGACTACAGGCGCACGAGGCAACATACAACAAGGGCCCGTATGCCAACATGCCTTCAGCCTGCTATCTATGCAGCCAGGGTATAGAGGACAGGGCCCACTTCCTGCTGAGTTGCCAAGCACTTCACCAACAATGGCAAATCCACGAAGGATTGCTCTCTGCATGCCTCAGTGAAGTCGGCGTATCCTGGGACCAGCTGAACAAAGAGGACAAGATGCGAGCCCTGCTGGACCCGAACCACATATCGAAGCTCTTGCCTGCCCACGCCTCTGCAGAGACACTGTTGTGCTATCCAGAGCAGAGAAGATCTCCTTGGACTGGGTGTACAGCCTGCATGTGCTCCGAGCCAAATTGCTCAGCTTCTCCAACCCCCATTAAAACTTAGTTGCTTTGAATAGACACCACTACACGACCAGTTGTTTTTAATACGATTATTTTAGAAAGGACGTGGATTTTAACGGAACTATTTAATGGATCGGATCTTACAGTGCACTGATAACTTTTACTGGAACTGTATCAAGGATACACACCACCGATTTTAATCGGGTGCTCCCACCTGGGAGGAAACTACGCAACAACAACAACAACAACAACAACAACAACAACAACAACAACAATAGCTCTGATAAAAAACAGATAAAAACAGAGATAATCGGCAGTAAGTAACAATAATATACAATATAAAGTAGGTCTGTATAAACAGAACCACTTTAGAAACTTTTTCAGAGTATATAATCACATGAAGACAGTAAAGCTAGGGTTATAAAAAATAACGAAAATCGGCCCACATTATCGCCCACCTAGAAACATGAAAACTGTAAGGTACAGTAATTATAGGTGCACTGAATAGCTGTAAATCTTTGAACTAACAGGCTTTTCTGTTTGGTGCCTTTTTGTGCTCAGAGTCGCCCTGAGACGAAGATCCTTGCTCCTCCGCGATTTGCAAGCACTGGCACCAAACCGTAGGTTACACCTACACTCTTAGATTTAGATGGCTAGCCTAGGTCAAGGAACGGGTGGGACTCCCACAGCGACAGTAGGGGGGAAGGGAGCCGAACTAAAAACTAAAGGCAAAAAAGCAGAAGAAACTGAACCAATCAGTAATTGTGGTCAATGCAGAAACACTGTACATGATGACGAAATGGCAATAGAGTGTGAAGTATGCAAGCAGTGGTATCATGTAGGGTGCCAAAACTAAATATGAATTCATAGTAGAAAATCAAAACTCTGTACATTGGTATTGTGACAAGTGTAATATAACCACATCAGGCATTTTGACTTGCCTTACCAAACTAAGCACACATGTCTCAACCTTGCAACAAGATGTGGAAGAATTGAAAAGAGGAACTGAGATTGAAAAAATTAATGAACTAATAGACAGTAGAATAGAGTCGGCAATTACAGGTGGCAACGGATGGGCAAAAACACTAAAGGAAATGGGCTCTGAAGCTAGTGGGACTACACATGAACAACCAAACATTTCCACCGTGGTGGACCAGTCAATCAAAGAAATAGAAGAAAGAAAAGGGAGAAAACTAAACATGGTGATCCACAACTGTATAGAAAGCAAGTCAAATCTAAAAACAGACAGGATTAAACATGATATGGATCTGCTAGAAAAGCTTAACCAGGTGTGTGAGACAAACTTAGACATGCAAGAAAGTGTTAAGAAGACACTATGATTATGTAAACCAGAAAAAGATAAACGAAGAACAATACTTGTTAGTGTAAAGTTATTGACTATCGTCCGCTCTTCGAGATCCTCGAGGATAGTCCTCTCACCGCGAGTCCTTGCGGACGCGCATCCGCTATTCCGGATCCTTGCGGCGGCGCCGCTCACCGGAGGTCGCTGCGGACACACTAACCACTATAGCATTAACGGTAACCAAGTAACAGCCCACCCGACACTCCCAGGCCTACGGACACCGTTCAGAAACTGGTTCATCACCACGGTGTTAACTGGAGGGGCCTGGCGAGCCGCGGTCTGCCTCGGGGACGGAACCCCGTACAGTCCGACATGCTAAAAAACAGATAAAAACAGAGATAATCGGCAGTAAGTAACAATAATATACAATATAAAGTAGGTCTGTATAAACAGAACCACTTTAGAAACTTTTTCAGAGTATATAATCACATGAAGACAGTAAAGCTAGGGTTATAAAAAATAACGAAAATCGGCCCACATTATCGCCCACCTAGAAACATGAAAACTGTAAGGTACAGTAATTATAGGTGCACTGAATAGCTGTAAATCTTTGAACTAACAGGCTTTTCTGTTTGGTGCCTTTTTGTGCTCAGAGTCGCCCTGAGACGAAGATCCTTGCTCCTCTGCGATTTGCAAGCACTGGCACCAAACCGTAGGTTACACCTACACTCTTAGATTTAGATGGCTAGCCTAGGTCAAGGAACGGGTGGGACTCCCACAGCGACAGTAGGGGGGAAGGGAGCCGAACTAAAAACTAAAGGCAAAAAAGCAGAAGAAACTGAACCAATCAGTAATTGTGGTCAATGCAGAAACACTGTACATGATGACGAAATGGCAATAGAGTGTGAAGTATGCAAGCAGTGGTATCATGTAGGGTGCCAAAACTAAATATGAATTCATAGTAGAAAATCAAAACTCTGTACATTGGTATTGTGACAAGTGTAATATAACCACATCAGGCATTTTGACTTGCCTTACCAAACTAAGCACACATGTCTCAACCTTGCAACAAGATGTGGAAGAATTGAAAAGAGGAACTGAGATTGAAAAAATTAATGAACTAATAGACAGTAGAATAGAGTCGGCAATTACAGGTGGCAACGGATGGGCAAAAACACTAAAGGAAATGGGCTCTGAAGCTAGTGGGACTACACATGAACAACCAAACATTTCCACCGTGGTGGACCAGTCAATCAAAGAAATAGAAGAAAGAAAAGGGAGAAAACTAAACATGGTGATCCACAACTGTATAGAAAGCAAGTCAAATCTAAAAACAGACAGGATTAAACATGATATGGATCTGCTAGAAAAGCTTAACCAGGTGTGTGAGACAAACTTAGACATGCAAGAAAGTGTTAAGAAGACACTATGATTATGTAAACCAGAAAAAGATAAACGAAGAACAATACTTGTTAGTGTAAAGTTATTGACTATCGTCCGCTCTTCGAGATCCTCGAGGATAGTCCTCTCACCGCGAGTCCTTGCGGACGCGCATCCGCTATTCCGGATCCTTGCGGCGGCGCCGCTCACCGGAGGTCGCTGCGGACACACTAACCACTATAGCATTAACGGTAACCAAGTAACAGGCCACCCGACACTCCCAGGCCTACGGACACCGTTCAGAAACTGGTTCATCACCACGGTGTTAACTGGAGGGGCCTGGCGAGCCGCGGTCTGCCTCGGGGACGGAACCCCGTACAGTCCGACATGCTAAAAAACAGATAAAAACAGAGATAATCGGCAGTAAGTAACAATAATATACAATATAAAGTAGGTCTGTATAAACAGAACCACTTTAGAAACTTTTTCAGAGTATATAATCACATGAAGACAGTAAAGCTAGGGTTATAAAAAATAACGAAAATCGGCCCACATTATCGCCCACCTAGAAACATGAAAACTGTAAGGTACAGTAATTATAGGTGCACTGAATAGCTGTAAATCTTTGAACTAACAGGCTTTTCTGTTTGGTGCCTTTTTGTGCTCAGAGTCGCCCTGAGACGAAGATCCTTGCTCCTCCGCGATTTGCAAGCACTGGCACCAAACCGTAGGTTACACCTACACTCTTAGATTTAGATGGCTAGCCTAGGTCAAGGAACGGGTGGGACTCCCACAGCGACAGTAGGGGGGAAGGGAGCCGAACTAAAAACTAAAGGCAAAAAAGCAGAAGAAACTGAACCAATCAGTAATTGTGGTCAATGCAGAAACACTGTACATGATGACGAAATGGCAATAGAGTGTGAAGTATGCAAGCAGTGGTATCATGTAGGGTGCCAAAACTAAATATGAATTCATAGTAGAAAATCAAAACTCTGTACATTGGTATTGTGACAAGTGTAATATAACCACATCAGGCATTTTGACTTGCCTTACCAAACTAAGCACACATGTCTCAACCTTGCAACAAGATGTGGAAGAATTGAAAAGAGGAACTGAGATTGAAAAAATTAATGAACTAATAGACAGTAGAATAGAGTCGGCAATTACAGGTGGCAACGGATGGGCAAAAACACTAAAGGAAATGGGCTCTGAAGCTAGTGGGACTACACATGAACAACCAAACATTTCCACCGTGGTGGACCAGTCAATCAAAGAAATAGAAGAAAGAAAAGGGAGAAAACTAAACATGGTGTCTCTGCACTTACATGCTGCCGCCCGCCCGCCCGCACATCTCCAGCACGGTGTGCATGGGGAATTTACAACTGGCAAAATCACCCGCATCTCGAACACCGGACACGCGGATCCCGCGGGATCCAGCGCCGCAGCAGCGGACGAAATGCGAGTGGCACAAAACACATGTGCTACACATCTGGAGAGTAATAAATAATCCGGGTACGACATTTTTACATATATATATGTAACAAATGATGACAGCTATACTACACGTGCAGCAATGCACGCGGTGTCGCTGCAAAACTCTGTCCCCGGTCACACTGACACACTGCCGGACCAACATACAAACACCATAAAACTCATGCGGAGGCAGTCATTTCCCTCCGGTGACTCCAAATCGAACCATGTATACGGGTAGAAAATAAATTTCTATCCCGGGGGACCTTGCAAATATCATACAGTAATTAAGATTAGTCATTCGCTTTTGCGTCCGCACCGGCGGTAAATGACGTAAAATTAATCACCCCAGCAAGGTAGAAATTGGGCATAAAATTGACAGTAACCACTAACTTGTGGCTTGTACGAATATGTCAGACGAAAACAAAAGTAAATTGTCATTCTCCAGTCTTTTCAAATATCACAGCAATCCGTCACTGTCAAAATTAGCGCAATCCCTTACACCCCTCTAGCGAAAGCAGAAATCTCCCGATTTCTTACTCTCTTTCGCACCGGAAAGGAAATTTCACATACTTGTCTCACTTTGTATCAGTAAATGAGCAAGAACAGAATTCTCCAGAGACATGCCGCACACTTATGGCTTATAATCCTCCCATAAATAATAAATGAGATGGAAAATAAACAAAATCACTCCCCATAGCCGCTGGCACGCTTACAGGGCGATCGGACATACCCATGACGTCCGGACAGACAATCGGGCGCCCTATGGGCGTTTGCAAAGCGCCCACTAGCAACCCCGACGTACAGCCCGGCCGCGGAGCGGTGCCCGGTCCAACCCAGAGCCTCCTCAAACGATTACCGGAGCGCGGAGCCAATAGATTAGATGCGGAGCCGGCATGGGCCATAACCTCAATGGTTAGGGGGCGAACCCTTCATGCCGGCGCCCAAACTAGAGGCGCCCAAAGATGATGAAAGCAATAGCCGGCGGACGTCCGGAGCTGCCCGCGGACGGAGTCCAGGCCGGACGCCTACCATAGAACGGCGTATTGCCCTTATCCAATGTATATGAAATTGGAATTAAAAGCCACCACAAGTGTTGCGCATGTAATATACGACCCCCTTCTTAGAAGGAGGCCGGGGTTCCGGTCATTCCGGCCGGACCGCGTATTGTAAGGTACGATCCGGACGAGAATGAGCGTCACCCGCTACCGCGGCTGGTCCGCACACGCGGACTTAACAACCGCTCCATTATCATAATGGATAGTCGGTTTCCTGCCGTAAGAAACCTTACTTACTATAACCTTAATTATAGTAATGGCTCACGGGGGATAACTACACCGAAGTGCGTCATCTTAAAGCATCGCGGACGCCGGACTAGTCACGCGGACGAACCGCGGACATCAGTCCTCACGTGCGGACACTATCCCCGCGTCCAGAGCCAGTTCCCCAAATCCGTGGGAAGGCGCTTCTCCCGTAGCGGACCTAAATCCCAACCTCAGTCTGGCCACTTAAGAGGCTGTTCCGGGACCAGGGGCGTCCGGCAAATCCACAAAAGTCGTCCGGCCAGCGTAGCCACTGTGTTAACTACGCCGGACTACAGGCGAACTGATGCGGATGAGGCTGCCGCACGTCCCTAGCGCTGAAAACTACGGGAGGGCGGATGCGGAGCGGCGGCGTTACGACATGAAAGTCTCCGCGGACCTCAACTCCGAAGATAGCCACAAAGTAGCCACCCGCGGAGGTAAGTCATGCGGACTCTCACGGAACGACCTAAAACCCGTCCTTGGTGTGATAGACGGGTACCGCAGACGCATCCGCATGGGCGGAAGGTTATTCCCACCCATACCGGGCTGGCGCACGTGGTTTCCGGCGTGGCCGCCCGTCATCCGCAGGTACTGGAGGGAGTGGGGGTACCTGCGGATCGCCGTCATCTGGCTGATAGCCACCCAGTCCATCATCTGACGGGTCAGAGAGGTCCGGGAGGCCCACCATACGGCGCACACGCTCGTCCGGAGTCCGCGGATGCTGACCGGACGGATCCCATACGGGAGCATCATCCGGTTCCGCATCTTGAACGAGCGGATCCATGACAAGCGGGCCCTCGTACTTCTTCAGATTATCGATATGGACAACCAGAACCCTGTCCGGATCGGAATCCCTCCGGATCCGGTAGTCCACATCTGTCACCTGTTTCAGTACCGTAAACGGGCCTATCCACGGCTTAGCAAATTTATTACCTTGCTTAAGCGGCGGATAATAGTAGCGCACCTTGTCGCCTTCCGCAAAAGCTGGCCTGCCCTTAGCATGGGCGTCATAGCTCGCTTCTGCCGGATGGCAGACTTGTCCAGGCGCGCGCGCGCGAAATCATGGGCGTTCGCCAGGGCGCAGCGAATCCACTCCAAGTACTCCGGACCGCACTGGGGTACTGCGCCGGTCTCTGCCGCAGTTGGATACATAATATCCACGGGCAAATTTAGCTCCCGGCCGTACAACATCGCGTGCGGAGTAACTCCGGTCGACGAGTGGACCGACGACCTGTACGCCATTAAGACATACGGGAGGTGGTCATCCCAATCATTCGCACGATCGTTCACAAAGGCCGCCAGCATATTGAGGACCGATCGATTAAAGCGTTCGACCTGGCCATCAGACTGGGGCCTGTAGGGGGTGGTCCGCACCTTGGTACTGCCTAGCATCTGTGCTAGGTTTCGGAACAGGTTGCTCTCAAATTGCGTGCCCTCATCTGAATGTACCTGTTTAGGTACCCCATGGTACACCACCCATCTATTTACCAACAACCGAGCTACCTCGTCCGCAGTCTGGCGGCGCAGTGGGTAGGCGTCGGTATATTTGGTAAAATAGTCGGAAATCACCAGGATGTACCGGAAACCGCGCGGGGTGACCCGGTGGGTATCCAGTATATCCAAAGCTATCCGATCGAACGGCGCGCCCGCCTTAACCGTGGTTAAGGGGTGGCGGCCAGGAGTCGGAACTCCTTTGCGAGCTTGACACCGAGGGCAGGCTGCGCACCACCGTTGCACGTCCAAGCCACTACCAGGCCAATGAAAGCGCTGTTGTAGCCTATGGACGGTCCTCCGGATTCCCAAGTGACCGGTCACCCGGAGGTCATGCAACTGGTGGAGTACTTCTTTCCGCAGCTCCGCCGGAAGCACCAACTGCCATATGGGAGGCAGTGGAGTCGGTGGCTCATAGCGCCGGTATAAGAGGCCATCCCTCAAGGAGAGTCTTTCCCACTGGGATACTAGAGACAAAGTCTCCTCCCTGTAGGTCTTCCGCTCATCCTTCGAGGGCTTCTGGCCGGCCTCAAGGGCTGTTATTACCGGTGCCAGAGCACTGTCAGCTCTTTGTGTCGCAGCTATCTGCGCCGGAGAGTAGCCACCCAAGTAATTAGGCTCCTCATCCGTCGCGTCCGGCTGCGCCGCAGCGGCCATCACCACAGGGGGCAAGGACCGCTCATACTCAGACTCTCCAGAGGACGAGGGTACCCACGAGGAGTACACCGCCGGACTCAAGGAGGACTCGCTGGAGCTGAGCCGCACCTCCGCTTCATATGCGGGACGCCCTCGCCGGTAACGGCGGGTCCGCGCGCGGAGATTAGCCCTAAACGCTCCGACCGCCGTGTTGTTAGAGGGGGCGGAGGCCTGCGGTCTCCCCGGAACGTCCAATTCCGAGTCTGAGGACGAATCCGCGGCTTGCTGGAATGGCGCCATCCCTGCACAGCCCGGATTCTTGCACTTATGACAACGGGACAGGCCGTCCGCGTTGCCGTGCAACTTACCAGCGCGATGCTCTATCAGCATGTCATACTCCTGGAGTTTGACGAGCCACCGCGCCACCAAGCCATCGGCCTCACTATAGTTGAGGAGCCATCTCAGCGAACTATGATCAGTCCGCAAGCGGAAATGGCGTCCCAACAAATAGTGCCGGAAGCGCTTGGTCATCGTAACCACCACGAGCAACTCGCGATGAGTGGTACAGTAGTTCATTTGAGAGTGGCTCAAGGCCACACTTGCCTAAGCTACTACCCGCTCTTGCCCGTCCACGATCTGCGAGAGGACACCGCCGAGTGCGAAGTTACTCGCGTCAGTGTCCAGGATGAACTCGCAGTCTGGACGAGGGTGACGCAGCACCGGGGCCGCTACCAAGGCCTGCCGGAGTCCCGAGAAGGCGTCAGCCTGCTCGGCGGACCAAACAAAATCAGCGCCCTTTTCCGTGAGGATAGTAAGGGGACGCGCGATCTCCGCAAAGCCGCGAATAAACCTGCGGTGGTAGCTCGCGAAGCCCAAGAAGGACCTCACGTCCGCCACGTTACATGGCGGAGGCCATTTCTGCACGGCCGCCACCTTTGCGGGGTCTGGTCTCACTCCGGTGCCAGTTACCATGAAGCCCAAATACAGGATTTCCTGCGCGAATAGCTCGCACTTACTTGGCTTCAATTTAAGCCCTGCTCCGCGGATGCGATGGAGCACCATCTGGAGGTTGGTGAGGGTTTCCTCGAACGACCGGCCATACACGACGACATCGTCGATGTAGACCATACATCGCTTCCAGAGGAACCCTTTAAGTACCATCTCCATGAGGCACTCGAACGTCGCTGGTGCGTTACAGAGCCCGAGCGGCATTACCTTGAATTGGTAGAGCCCGTTCTTGGTAACGAAGGCAGTCTTCGCCCGATCACTCTCCTCCATCTTCACCTGCCAATACCCGGAGGCCAGATCCAAAGCACAGAAATAGTGCGACCCGGCCAGGGCATCGAAGGTATCTTCAAGGTGCGGGAGAGGATATGAGTCCTTCCGCGTGGCATCGTTGAGTTTCCGATAGTCCACGCAGAACCTCCACGAGCCGTCCTTCTTCTTCACCATAACCACCGGACTGGCCCAAGGGCTGTCACTGGGTTCGATGATGTCTAAGTCGAGCATCTTTTGCACCTCCTGGTCTATGACCTCTTGGTGCACTATTGCTGCCCGACGAAGACGCTGCTTGAGAGGACGCTCGTCCACGAGGTCGATGCGGTGTTTGGCGACGTCAGTCTTGCCAACCGCACCATCAGGACCCATGAACACATCCGCATACTGCCGCAGCAGTTTGCGGAGCGCTTGGCGCTGCTCTTCATCAAACCAGTCCTTCGGAACCCGAGATTCCAAATGGTCCGGCAGGGTGAACGGGTCATCTCCGGTGGCCGCCGCCGCGCACACAGCGCGGCAGATAGGATCGTCGGGGAGGACACGACTCGAGGACGCGGGAATAGCAGTAGCTGCTATGCATCCGCGCTTCAGTACAATCGGAGCATCCGTAGGATTCACCACGAGGATGGGCATCGGGCGGGGGTTGGACATGACCAGGGCCCCACCCAGCACGAGCCCAGTTCCTGCGGCGAAACTGCTCACGGGTTGCACTATACACGGTCGACCATCGAGGGGCATACGGGGACGACGCGGCCTCGCCTCAATGATCATCTCACTCATCGGCGGCACTACTACAGTGCGCGATGCCCGCATTTGGAATGAATGCATCGGGCCCGAGCGGAAGAGAAAGTGTGTGTCCTCTCCCATTCGGAATTCGCCAGCACTAAAGTTGGCGGTCACCCGGTGGACCCGTAGAAAATTCATCCCAATAATCCCGGCCGCTCTGATATCCGCAACGATTGCCTCTGTCGGATACACCTTGTCCCCAAAGGTAATAGGCAGATCGATGATGCCATGGATACGGATGCGGTTGTCTCCCGCTCCGTAGAGCTTGTACGGTCCGGGATCCCGCAACTCAAGGTTGCGGAGCGCGGGCTCCTTCTTAAACGTTCCGGCGGCAACGAGGGTCACCTCCGAGCCAGAGTCCACGAGGAACCGGACCGGCTCCCGTCCGAAGGACAGGGGCAGGTACCAGCAGGGGTCCCTCACCAGCGCGCAGGTAGGGCGATACCGTTCGCACGCGCTGGGCTCAGCCTCAGCCTCAGCCACGGAGGAGCGAGGCTGATCTCCAAGGACTACTTCCGGAGAAGTCATATCAACTTGGGGTTCGTCCTGCTCATCAGCAGGTGGGGCGGCATCTTTTGCCACGGAACAACTATCCCCGGACGTAGTGTTGGTCGCCACCACGTCCGGATCTAGTTTCCCTGCCGCGGGTTCCGACCCTGCTGTCCCGGAGGACCAGACCGGGAGGAATTCCTCCGTTGCGGGCCAGGGAGGGCTCCCTGGTATCCGCGCGACCGCAGGCATTCCAACAACTCCGGACACTTCAGCCAAAAGTGTCCCTGCTTTCCGCAGAAGTAACAGGGACGGTTCTGAGCTGGTCCGGAGGTGAACGCGCAACATTCTGCGGGCCCCGGAGCTTCGATCCCGGCGCAGTGCGCAATCATCTGCGCGGCGCCGAGGTCGTATTCCTCTATGTCGCACTCGTCCGAGGACGAGCACGGCGCGGCGACTGGTGCCGCATGTGCGGGCGCCCCTGTAGAGGGTGCCGGCGCACTAACCCACTGCGGGGTAGGTTCCCTGGCGGGTTCCCGGACGACCGGGTCCTGCCACGGGGTTACCTGCGATACCTTGGCCGGAGGAGGAGTCGCCGCCTGCGCGGGTACAGCCGAGGCCGGAGCCGGGGCCGGAGGCAACTGTCTAGGGCGGACAGCTACCTCGAGCGCAAGCACGGAGTCTATTGCCTCCTCCATCGATCGTTTTTCATGGGTGGCCAGCCCGTAAGCTAAGTGGTAAGGCTGGCCATCGATGAACTGATCGATCAGCATCGTTTCAAACCGTCTAGAGTCCATGTCCGGAAAAGCTCTCCGGCCGAGTATGCGCAGGTTAAACGCATAGTCTGTCACGGACTCAGTCGGTTGGCGGGTACGCGCCTTGAACTCTCGTTCAGACTGCCGCCGATTGGTCGTCGGCGTGAACAGCAGGCGAAGTTGACGGGCAACCTCGCCGAAAGTCACTGTTCCCACCGGCATACACGGCATCACGCGGAGAGCTTTTCCTTCTAAGCTCCCCGCGAGGACATGTCCAGCTTCATGCTGGGACCATCCTTCGTACACGGCGGTACGCCACACCTGGAGTAAGTAGTCCTCCAAGTCGGCGTTATCCCCGTTAAACCGTTTCCGCCACGAAGAGTGGTCGGGCCCGTCATCGCGTTTGTTAAGCGCCCGACGTGCGGTCCCGGCTCCGGGGTCGTCCGTGTACAGCGGCAAGTTCCGCGAGCTGCCCGCGCCTGCGGCGGAGTCTGCCGGAGCAAACATCGACGCCGCGGACATAGGAGCAGGAAAGCTCACGTTTGCCGCCGGGGTCATTCCCGCTAAAAACCCACTCTGGCTAGGTGCGGGCGGGGCTCCCATCGAACCTACTGGGTAGGCTCCAGAAGGGGCGGCAAAGCCTGGGGCCGAGGCCGCCTGTTGCCACTGCCCGTCCGACACACTGTACGCGCCAGGGTAAGTCAACCACGCGGCTTGCGCTCCGTCGGAACGGTCGACGCGGTCGCCAACGCGGTCGCCAACGTGACAGCGGAGAGGGGGAACGGTTCCGCCGGTCTGATCGTCCCTGGTGGGGCGACCGGGCGCGGTCATAGCGCCCTAGAGGAGCCAGCTCACTCAGAGTGTGGGTGAGCTGGTCCATTCCGCCTGATGCGGACTGCCTGGAGTCCCCGCCGGGAGCCCTCGCAAGAGCTCCTCCGGCTGGAGGTGGCATCCAGAGCCGCTGGTCCGCTTGCCCGGAGGTACTCGCGCCGGCTTCCACTCGATTCCGGACATCCGGAGATGTCCCCTGGAAGAGCGTCGCCTGCCACGACTGCCGTCCGGACTTAGGCGGGCGCGGGGTAGCGCCGTTGCCAGCTCCACCTACCGCGCCTACCGTATCAGGGCCAGGCCCTAATCGCAATCGTCGTCCGGAGACGGAGCCAGGGACGTCGGAGTCGACTCCGCAGACGGGATCTTGTCCACGGAGGTCTCCGCACGTTCCTGAATTCTCACGGCGGCCGTCGCTTGACCGGGTGTGGTCCGCGACGTTTCCACCCGTTTCCCCCCCCCCCCCCTTGGGTTCATTAGCCTTATCTTTCGCTTTATCTCTTTCTTTCGCCATTGTTGAGTCGTCCGTGAGGAGCGAGCGATCCCCAGGGACGAAGGAGGCTACAACACTGTGACGGTAGGCTGCGATGGAACACTGTCGGACTGATTCTGGTCACGGCACCAATGTAAAGTTATTGACTATCGTCCGCTCTTCGGGATCCTCGAGGATAGTCCTCTCACCGCGAGTCCTTGCGGACGCGCATCCGCTATTCCGGATCCTTGCGGCGGCGCCGCTCACCGGAGGTCGCTGCGGACACAGTAACCACTCTAGCATTAACGGTAACCAGGTAACAGCCCACCCGACACTCCCAGGCCTACGGACACCGTTCAGAAACTGGTTCATCACCACGGTGTTAAGTGGAGGGGCCTGGCGAGCCGCGGTCTGCCTCGGGGACGGAACCCCGTACAGTCCGACATGCTGGCCAGAGCCTATGTCACACGTCCCGGGAAGGGAGAGAACTGGCGATCCACAGGGCTTACGCCCCCGAGTCAGCAACTTGTCTCTCCCAGCCCGGGCCTCCCCATGGAAATCGTCCCCAGGGCTCTAAGAGCCCACTACTTTCGACCAGGGAACGCAAAGCTCATGGCGAGCCTTGCGTGCGTCCTGTTCACTCTCTCTCGGATAATCTCCTCGATCGAGTAGCTTCCAGTGTATATATATTACACCACAAGCTGTAGGATGCACGCGAGGTATAATCAAACCATTGTTATAGTTTACTGGAGCGTAAATTACAATGCGTTGCCGTGGCAACGCACGCTCGAACGGAGCGTGTCAAAACAAGGCCAAGAACGAAAAGGCCACATAAATGGCATGTATGTTTACAATCACCTGCCGCGTGCTTAGGGCAAAATCGCCACATTAGCTTGAAAGACGAGGACAACAAAAGGAAACTGTTTGGTAACCTACATAAACTGAAAATGGACGATGGAGAACTGAAAGACATCAGAGTGCAACATGATCTAACAGACAGAGAGAGAGAGAGAGAGAAGAAAAATACAACCTCTTCTTAGAAGCTAAAAAAAGGGAGGAAGAAAATGAGGGAAACTGGACCTACAAGGTACGAGGCCCACCATGGACCCGGAAAATAATTGTAAAGTTTTAACGTCGTCTGCTATCCGGGATCCTCGAGGATAGTCCTCTCACCACAGGTCATTGCGGACGCGCACCCGCTATCCTCAGATCCTCGCGGATAGTCGGCTCACCGAGGGTCACTGCGGGTGCGGAGCCTACTCTATCATCAGAACGTTAACCAGGTAGCAGCCCGCCTAGCGAGCCCAGACATGCAGACACCACTTAGATACAGGATCATCACCGTGGTGTTAACTGTAAGGCCGGCTCGCCGCGGTCCGCCATGGGGGATGGAACCCCGGACAGTCCGACAGTCCACCAGAGCCTGTGTCGCACCATCCCGGGTGGGAGACCGGTGATCCAGAGGGCGTACGCCCCCAAGTCATCAGTGCCGTAGACACCACTCCGGCCACTCCGGCCATGGCCGGACCAATAATTTGGAGATTTTTTTTTTACATATTTCATTAATTCATGAGAAAGAAACTAGTAATCGCTATTGACAATATTGAAGTAGCATTAGTTATTTCTTCTCGGTATAACCTAAGTGTAGCAATGTGGATTTTGAGGGGGCGGGGAGTAAGAGGTGCGCGCCCCTTTAATTTCAGGACCCTGATGATAGCATCTAGCTCGATTTTGTATATGTTTCTTTTGTTCTTGCTCCCCCCCCCCTTGAATATATTCATTTGTCATATGCAAATTTGCATACGGAATATATTATATAGACTAATTATTTTCTTATGTACATGTGCATGAGACAAAATCATTTATTTGTAGAACATAAATATTTTAATTTTGCCCCTATTTTACGTTGCACAAGCTGTGTTTTGCTGGATCCTTATTTAGCACCCTCGCACCCCCTGTTCGCGGCACAGCGGTAAATAAATTCTTGACGTTATCGGTTCCTAATTCTTGGTGTTATGTTGGAAAATCTCGACGACATGGACATGGTTCTTGATGGTATCGATTTGTATAGCCACGGAAAGGACTGATAAGTGCATTAAATAATGAGATAAAGCTGATATGAAACAATTATTATTGATGAGGGAATCGACATGCATGCATTCCCATTTCTGCATGGCGCTAAATTATTGGCGTTATCAATAACGTAAAGCATGACGAACTTACGTCAAGAATACCGAACTTTACATTGTTGGTGGAAAACGACTGGCAATTATGTCTAATTCATGATCTGGGCATTGCCCCTTCCAATGCTTCTTCATAAATTAACTGTCATTATATTGAAGCTCAAATTGAATTAATAAATGATTCATTACATGGGAACAAACTGCATATAGTACATTCGAATAGCTGCGGGGCATGATCTTCACCTTTTTGGACATTTCGTTGGGTTATTGGGATGTCATAATGCTTCATCCAGCACATAACTCGAATATATATTCACCCTTTCACATATTACCTGAGGGAAATGGGATAATTCATGCTGAGATCGCCATAGAACAAAACATAAACAAATATAACGTCAAGAATTTATCGCATAACGTTAAGAATTTCCCGCATAACGTCAAGAATTTAGCACCGATAACGTCAAGAATTGATTTACCGCTGTGCCGCGAACAGGGGGTGCCCTCGTGGGATTGCTTCATATTTCTTCACATCTCCGTATAGATTGGTTTACGGCGGTTTGGTTCCGATTTACGTGTGCTTGTTCGTTTCGCCGTGTGAGAAATTGTGGGCAAAATTCAGCTTAACAGATGGTATGTGAGTCCCGTGTGCCTATTTATATAATGTAACGCCTAGGAGTATATAAAATGTCATTTGGGTGGGGAAATTGCTAGTTTCTGCGTTGTATGGGGTATATGGATATGTTCCGATTTACCGAAACGAGTACAGGTCACAGTTCCGATTTACGTGCTTGTATGTTCCGATTTACCAGACTTGTAAAAACATTCGAATGGACAATACTATGCAATGTTTCTAAATTTACTTTGGCATAACTTGGAGATATTAAACTACCATCTGACCTAACGACGTTTGATGGCTGATGGGGCCGTAGATAGAAGGGAATATGACCGGTTCTGCTCTATTCTAATATACGTGCTTTACACCATTATAAATGTTATTCATTTATGTTCTGCCATGGTTCATTTCATATCTTCAATTTCATCTAAAAAAAAATATTTGCGAGTTTGAATATATAACTTGGCAAGTTATTCACTATTTGAATCACACATTGCTTTGAAAAGAGATTATTTGATCAAAATACATGTCTTGAAACTAAAAAAATATTACTTGGTAAATTGCTCATGGTCACAAACATTATGAAATTGCCCAATTTGCTTGAATTCACGTGATCTCATTTCGGGCTGAAATTTAACATTGGGGTAGATTGTCAACTTTTTTCAGTTTTGAAGCCCTGAAAATTGGTGAAAAAATACGTTTCATGCCAGATGAGAAGATTTCAAATTGATCTGACGGTCCAAAACAAAATTAGGGCCAAAAATCATGTGCGGACACAAAGTACATGTATGAAGGTAAGGAAGTGGCCATGTAAGCGTTCATATTTGTTTTCATTGCAACAAATGATATTCTTAACTAATATCTAGACATATAAGTGTAGGGTAAGCGGAACATCAAAACATATAAACCAACGTAAATCGGAATCACCATGACGGTAAATCGGAACTTGTGATGCGACATAAAGACTTGTAGTTTTCCAGCAAAATTGTGCCTGTTGCGATGAAAGTAGTTGCTTATTTCGAAAATATGCCTGAAAGGCATAATATGTATACATTTGGTGATAAATGGATGAATATTGAGGTAGTAATCGAAGCAAGATCGCAAAGGTCGCTTTTGTTTTTGATTGTCGGAACCCCGTGTTCTGAGAGCCTAAAAATTCGATACCGAGCATCGAGAGGTAGTTGGCTTCTGGGGTCCTAGGCGGGCCCAGAGCCCACGCCTGCTTGTTGTATTAATTTAACACCAACTTAATTCTTCCGTCAATTGATTTACAAAGTGTGAAATCAAGTTGGAAAACGAAACTAGCTGGGATATATTGAGTGAACGGGTGAAGTAACTCATAAATAAGTTTTTGTTGTTCTTTATGCCACTTTGACATACCTGTATATTCACTTGGAGAAATACATGTATGCCAATTATTATCAACATGGAAATAATTGTATATTTTTAACTGGAGAAAGGCTATTGAATTCATAAACATCAACGGCATATTTAAGAATATAAGAAGTATATGCACAGAAACGGGTTGGTTATGTGCGTATGAGTATACTGTATGGCAATAGAAAATCATCACACTTTTTAATGTGTTGAGTATCTAGCAGTGAATATTATTTTGATAGTTATTTTTCACTTTAATGAATATGAAAATATTGTTGATTTGAAAGTATGATAATAGAAAAGTGTCTGTTTGATAGCAACACATTTTCGAGCCCTGCATGAGAGCTTCATATTTCACCACAGAGCATCTAGAAGTCGTTGGTTTCTGGGGCCCCCACGCCTGTTGCATTTGTTAGTCTACCCAACTGTCCCCTCCTTTGGAAAATTTTGTGTCCGCCTCTGTGTAGTACTAGGTTCATAGTAGGTTGCATGCCCAATGCAGGGCTATTTTGTGTCGATCTGTCTATTCTATAATATTTTGCTAATTGCATGCTGAGGGATTATTATGTGTCAAAAAAGTATTATTTGCCGTGCAGTTTTTATGCATAAATACTATTTATATTCAACGTGACTTTTCCTCGAAAATGCAAAAGATATACCAGCTGCGAAAGTGTCTAGAAATCAACAGTTACTCTCTCAGACATACACCAGAGAGCACCGTACAGAGAGTAGATTTCATTTTTTTCCTCGGGGGGCTTACGGCGCCCCCCGAACCCCCAGACCGCTATGTGCTGTGTCACAAGGGCCGGACCAATAATTATATGGTGTCTACGCCTCTGCAAGTCATCAAGATCTTCCCCACCCCGGGCCCCCTATCGAAATTGTCCCCAGGGGCCCGTGAGGGCCTTAGCCACGGAGCGAGGACGTAGAGCTCATGGCCGAGCTCTCCGTCGTCTCTCTCGCCTTGCTCTGAGACAACTTCACAGACCAAAACGCCTCCAGAGTATTTATAACCCCAGAGAAAGAGAAACGAATGAGATGACGTAAGACCATTGTTATAGCTTACTGGGGGAGAGAGTTGGAGAGCGTTGCTAGGCAGCGCGTGCTTCGAACAGAAGCGTCAAAAACAAAGGCCGTAAAACTAGAGTGTTTAACAAAGAACCACCTGCCGCGATCTTTGGGCAAAATCGCCACATAATAAAAATTGCGAAGCTCCCAGAACCGGAAACATTCGAGTAAAAAACTCGAGACAAAACATTGTAAATAGTGTAAATATGTTCAATAAAGGTGTTACTTTCAATTTTTGTACACAAACGCTGATCAACTAAAAAATAAGTAAAACGAATTGTGCTACAGACTAAATCATACACAAAATGACAAGCTCCCAAAAGTAATAGCCACAACAGAAGTAAAACAAAAAAAACAATCGATACCCGGTGAAACTATCAGAATATAATATTGACGGTTACAATACACATTCATTAAACATTGACACAACCATCGGCAGAGGTATAATCGTTTATACACACAATGCAGTCTATAGAGGCTCAAGAAGTTACATTCAAAACTGAATACCAGGAATATGTATGGATTGAAATTAAACTAGAGGGAAGTAAAAGGATACTCATAGGTTGTGTATATAGGAGTGAAAATGGAACAATTTCTAACAATGAAAATTTGAACAAACTAATCAAAGAAGCAACTGAATCGAACTATGAAAAAATAATCATTGTAGGGGACTTCAACTACAAGAATATAAACTGTGATACGTGGTCATCGAAAGAAAACATAGAATCCAAAGAACATAAATTTATTGGGAGCATCAGAGATTCATTTCTCTAGCAACACATAAATAAACCAACTAGAGGCAGAGGTTCAAACATACCGAGTGTACTCGATTTATACCGCGTTCACACTGGATATCGATATCGTACCGATACCGTATCGGTATAGTGGTGAACCGATATCGTATCGGTACGAGCGTTCACACTTGTGAAGGTTGGATGACGTTTCACAAGGGTACACAGAGCGGAATACACATATCACCAGGTGTAATCGATATACAAGCAGCCGACCAGAAGTATTTTCAAATATACTGTTTGCCTGTCAGTACTCTGTTTAATACACCGACAAATCTATGCCAATAAACCATGGATCATCCCAATCAACACACTTTCCTCAGTGGAAACACCAGCTGTCATGTGAAATAACTGAATTATTTCAAGTTATCCACAATATAACTACAGTGAAATATAAATTGGATGTCCGAAAAATTATTAGGCCTAAATGTTTTCCGGGGTGGCGCGTGTTGTTAGACGGTCTATGGTGTTATGGGCACATCATATTTTGCACTTGTAGGGACTACTGATAACTTAGATTGTGTCAAAAAGGGGACAAATCTAGCAGGATTCTGAAATAAATATCACTGTAGCCTTCCAATAAGCATTTCAACCCGGCTTTTCGAACGTGTAAGTGACCAGCTGATCTATTTGCTACGTACTGGAAGATTATCAAGAAGTGATCGGCTTCATTGTATTAATTTAAAACTTCATAACGTTTTTTACCTAGCAACATGCGGTCACCCGCGTGTGTTTTATATTAGATTCTACTATGGCTGCCCAATGGTGGGAAGAATGACAAAAGATAATTAATTAGGCCGGTATCAACTTTGTATCAACTTCAAACCTGCCTAATTTAAATGACTCCTTCATGATTTCTTTGACGTGTACATAAAAAATAAATGATGGAAATTGGACCAGCCTCAGGTGGCAGTATTTGATAATACTGGTACAGGTTGAAGTTTGGTCAGAATCTGTACCTACATGTAGTTTTGGCGCCAAATCAATGTGTCGTCTGCCTGTGTAAATTTTGGCGCGAAAAAAAACGTTTTTTATTACATAAAACGGCGGTAAAGCCATGGAAATACATGCAGTGACGTCATATCCGCTATTCCCCAAACTGTAATTCAAATACCATATTTATTTTTTGACATGGTGGGTTCAATATGGATGTCCACTTTCATATTCAATATATTTTGATGTTTTTGCAACTTTTTGCATGGCGATGTATGCGACACCGAGAGTACTGTCAATTTATGCGTCAGCAGTACCGTCACTACACTCGTTCAAAAAAAAATGTGAGAGACAAATACATCAGGCGTAGAATACTACTAGAGATGGAGTTTTCCATCAGAAGAAGACGACGACGACAGTTACTGATGTTGCTACTTGCGAGCTCATGCTTCGTCAACCATGGATATCACAGGAACGTCTGGTCTAAACTCAGAAACAATGACATCTACAATGATGTACACGCGTGGGAGCGTGTGGATTGGTTGGAAAATGTCCGGATGTCTGAAACTACCTTTGCATACATATGCACAGAACTTCAGGAGTTACTACACAAAATTGATACACAGATGAGGTACTATACATGAGTTTGATTAAATTGGTATTATTGTTGTTTCTAAAATTCCTAGATTTTTAAATTCATTGCCGTTTTTGTTCGCTATGATTTGAAAATGAATAAACATACAGTAATAACTATTTTCCTTTTCTGATACAGACGAGCCATACCAGTACGAAAACGAGTCATGGTAGCACTATGGAGACTAGCTACGAACGTCGAGTATCGTACCCTGAGCAGACTTTTTGGGATAGGCAGATCAACTGCGTGTACCATAACCAAAGAGTTCTGTGTGGCCGTCATCGATAAGCTGATGCCGATGTACATTAAATTTCCGCAAGGCAACGGGATAATGAGAGTCGTGCATGGATTCCAACAAAAATGGGGATTCCCCCAAATCGGGGGAGCTATTGATGGCACTCATATCCCGATATTGGCTCCAGCCGACCATGCCACAGAGTACTTCAACCGGAAGGGTTGGTACTCTGTGGTAACTCAAGTGGTGGTTGACCACGAGTACATGATCATGGACGTCGTGTCTGGCTGGCCAGGCAGCGTGCACGACGCTCGTGTGTTCCAAAATTCGACACTATTTCGTAACGGAGAAATTGGAACCTTATTCCCAGACATTCCCTTCAGAGTAGGCGACGTTGACGTACCAATTTTTCTCATCGGTGATCCCGCATACCCATTACTGCCATGGGTCATTAAGCCATATCCACGGACATTTGATGATGAAAAATGTGTCAAGTTCAACAACTGTCTATCTGTTGCTCGTATGCCTGCAGAGAATGTCTTCGGTCGGGTGAAAGGGCGCTGGCGATGCTTACTGAAGCGCAATGACTCTGATATCAGTTTCGTTAATGCTATCATTGGGACGTGCTTGACTCTACACAACATTTGTGAGCGGCGTCGCGAAGAATTCCCTGATGCTTGGGCGCCAGAGGTGGCAGGTGATGAACACATGGATACGCCCATCGCGAACAGAGCGCAGCAAATCGAAACTAGGGTGAACTATGCAGAGTATAACGCCAATCAAATACGGAATACGGTAGCAGACTGGGTCTGGGATAATGTGTAAATCGCAAAGCCGAAATTTCTCGAGTCATTCATGCCATTGAAATGTTAGACTGGTGTATACCTCGAATGTTTGTATTTTCCTTGTTTTGTACATACTTTATCACACAACATGATGACACATATATGTATGGATTTTGAATGTAGTAAATGAATGGAATAAATATAAATATCTTCATTTATTGAGGTCATTTTGTAATTGAATATAGAGAAACAAATGACATGCAGATCATATGCCCGGTGGATGTATTGCAAGTAATAGTACAGTGATCTATGGTTTAGCCACCGAACAATTTATTCATTTTTATTATGACTAAAAGCTAATGGAACGTCGCGTCTAAAATGCGTTCATAAAAAACACAATTCCGTTTTTCTGGGATTAGGGCTAAGGCCTGTTCTATAAGCCGTGCATGCAATGTATGCTCTCCTTATTACGGGGAATGAACAAGGAAGAATAACAACTACTAGTATTCGTTACTTGAAGATCTGAACTATGAAAGTACCGATGAAAGTATACGAGAACGGATGTAAAACAACATGCAGATCATATGCCCGGTGGATGTATTTCACCAAAAAAAATTGCAGAAAAAAAAGCATGAAACCCACTGAAATTTGGCAAGTAATGATATGCAACCTATTATGTGGGATTTCCTTCGAAAATATAATCCTAATAACCGAGCTTATGTGTGCTCTTATATAACATATAACAACAAAAAGTTGATGTCGAGAAATAACTTTAACTATCTTATAAATCTAAAAAGTGTAACTCCCGGTCTTCGGTGCCGTTAGCCCCCCCAGTCTGGCTGTACATGTAACCACGGCTGGTGCTGGCGGTGTCCTGTGTTGGCGCTTGGTTACGGTATAGCATACCCATCATGTTCATTTGCATGGACATAAGGTTTTGCATAAACATTTGGTCACTCTTCTGCCTCTGTTGCTCCGCCTCCAGCTCACGTTTGCGCCACCTCTCTTCGAATTTCCGATCTTCCTCTGCTTGTTCCTTCTTGAGTTCTTCAATTACTCTGTGTGATGGCAATATTTTAAAGATGGAAGTTTTGTTATACCATTATTTTGATATCTAACGCTTTTTCATATCTTTACTTCAATAACGTGATTTCATAACCCCGGACTAAACAATACGGAAAGCATGTGCATTGTACGTAAGCCTATGGTTTGGCCCTACGAGGATGTATGTATCCCCAAAATGGCACAGGAATATCGGCGTATGCTCTTTATCAAATGTCTGTAATTACATACATAGGAAAGCCATCGGATTCGTGAAAAATTATGCAATGTGAAAATTATGATCGATGTCTTAGGATCAACAAGCTGCAAACTGTTGAATCGCAGCTTGCTTTAATAATTGTATGAGTGCATCTAACTACGGAGGCGGAGGTCAAATATCATTCCCACCTGTAATGTCTGTCCATAGCTGTTTCCTCCATTGTTTCAAAAGCCCCCATCATTTCTTTCATTTGATCCATTTTTCTTGTCTTTTTGAAAACAAATGGTTTCTTCTTCTTTGCGGGATCGGCGTCTACACAAATCAGAAATCATTGCTTCAAGGTGTATTGCCATACGTGTGTACTTATGCGATACAAATGCATACCTATGGAATTAATCAATTTATGTATTATCGTTTTATGTAACGTATACCAATATGAAAATTCAGCCCAAGGGTTAAAATAGGTTACCGGACAATTTAGGTTTGAAACATTGCAGGTGAGATAATACCTTGAGATTAATTGCTCAAGTTATCTCAGGTCAAGTTCAAGGACACTGAAGCTTCAGCTTACATGTATGTAACTTCCAATATATGCTTGTAATACCGAGGGACGCAACGCCATGCAAATAGGCTATAGGACCAAAGGTTCGGTAAACTAAAAAAATCAGCCCAATGCTCTAACATTGTCTAATGGATGGACCGACGGCTGGACGGGCGGACGGAAGCCGAACGACGAACGCAATGCCATGCTAATAGGTCATTACCCTGATAGGTTCGTTAACCTAAAACTGTTTTGCTTGTACTTACTGTCTTGATTTTTCCTCTTAGTACCCGGCGTATTAAGGCTATCTGCACTGTTGGAGTTTTCTGTCAAAACTTCTGTGGAATATATGCATTGTGCAGATAATAAAAAAATTAGCCCAATGGGCTAGTAAGGTTACCGGAGAAATATACAGAGTTAAGCCGAGAAAGTTGAAAGTCAAATTCAAGGTGACCACTGAAATCGCCATATCTCTAACCGTGAAAATGGGATCAAAGGTTAAAATCTAGATCACCAAACTATTCAGCATACATCATTTCCTATATGTTCCCTATGGACCCCTAAGCTGTAAATTTGATAATAAGCGAGATATAAGCCATTTTGTAATCTGACTTTGAAAATAAAATGACTGACCTTGAAATTTAGGTCAAAGGTCAAATTCAATATCATTAAAATATTCAGAATATATCATTTCCTATATGTTCACAATTGATTCCTAAGCTGTAAAGTCGATAATAAGCGATATATTAGCAATTTTGTCCTGTGACCTTGAAAATGAGGTCAAAAGTCAAATTCGAGGTCATGAGAATATTCAGCATATATCATTTCCTATATGTCCACAATTCATTCCTAGTCTCTAATTTCAATATTAAGTGAGATATTAGGCTTAATGTGTCCCATTATAAAGCATAGGAGAATTTAACATGGGAAAGTCCCATTTGGGCTGAGTTTGGGCCCAAAATGGCCCACTTCGAGCGATTCAAGGGCAACGAAATTTATACATGTCACAGGGGTACATAGGAGGAGTGTCATGCATCAATAAGAAAAAAAGTTACTGAACAGATTTTGAGAAAACGACCGTCGAAGTCTAAAATTGGCCATTTTTCGACGAAAACGGCCGCTCTGACCTTGAAACCAAGGTCTGAGGTCAAATTCAAGGTCACGACAATATTCAGCATATATCATTTCCTATATGTCCACAATTGATTCCTAGTCTCTCATCTCAATATTAAGTGAGATATTAGGCTTTAATGTGTCCCATTATAAAGCATAGGAGAATTTAACATGGGAAAGTCCCATTTGGGCCGAGTTTGGGCCAAAATGGCCCACTTCGAGCGATTCAAGCGCAACGAAATTTATAGACATCATAGAAGTACATATGAGGAATCTTATGTATCAAAGAGAAAAAAAGTTACTGAACAGATTTTGAGAAAATGGCCGCCAAAGTCCAAAATCAGGCCTTTTTCGTCGAAAACGGCCGCCATTTTGAAGAAAAAGCGAAAATCAAAAAACTAAAAAATACCTCCTTCTTGAATTATTTTTAAGTATTTTTCTGCAAAATTTCAGAAAAATTCGCCCGTAAACAAAAAAGATAAAAATGTGGACGACGACGACGACGACGGACGACGACGACGGACGACGGACGACGACGACGGACGACGGACGACGGACGCAACGCCATGCCAATAGGTTATCGGACCATAGGTCCGGTAACCTAAAAATTCAACGAATCACATCTGCAGTTTAAGAGTGTGGGTAGTACACTACTATTAGTATAATAAAGTGCACCCCTAGACATTGTATTATGGATTTTTTCTGTTCCGTTACTCTAAATACGAGACGCAATTTGGGAGACGCAGTGAACGGAGTAGAGTATATATGTATATATATATATATAAGAACATTTCATAGCCATTTTGGTTCATGCACCTGTGACGGAACTGGAGCCCGGCTGAGGCTCATCCACGGAAGGAGTGGCCGGTTCAGCAATTTCGCTTGACGAGTTCTCGTTCTCCGCAGAAACATGGTCATCTTCTGTGTGATCATCATCGAGCGAAGTACTGCTGTCCATGATATAAGTGGGATTCGTGGATGGCTTGTCACCGATAACTTCGTCTATGATATCATAGTGTCTGAAACATGTTTTTGTATAGCATATTAAGGCATTTCTTCACATAATTACACTCAGGGTCAACGAAAACTTTACACTATATTTACACCAAAGGTACGTAACCTATACGGTGACCTAAAAAAAAGATTTAAAAAATGTAGATGGATGGACGGACGACTAGACGGCTAGACGGCGGACGGATCACTCCATCCACACCGGCAGCTCCAGGAGCCATCCCTTAAACACATGAGGCTGCGAGAGCCGCCCCAGTCCTGAACGTCTTCAGCTCCAGGGACCACTCCAGTCACACCAGCAGTTCCGGCGGCCGCCACAGCAACAATTGCAGATCTGTTGGTCTCCCCATGGCCACTCCACCCACGCCTACAGCTCCGCGGGCCACCCATGCATCCGCGCCACCGTTCGTCATTACCATTATTGTTCAATGGTCCACTCTCCCCTTATTTCTTGATGCAATCATTTCAAATTCTCAGTGACATATCTTGGGATGCCATAGATTGTTCGTAAATGTCAAAAGTTGAAAGAAAAACTGATATCCATGAAATTCAGTCGGGAGTTGATAGCAGCTTTGATGGAGGAGTGGCAGAACATCCCCCAAGACAACATCCGATGTCTGGTGCGATTCATAAATGCTATGAAATATACATTATATTAAATAGTTTTGTATTAGCTATGTTTGGAAATAAATTCAGGTGTAAAGTGTAAAGTTTTCACCGACGTCGAGTGTTTCATGTACACAAAAAACTATTACTTGGTTCACAACTGTATAAAGGTATGTAATTCCGTAATTGGTTCCATGCACTGTACCTGAACGTCGACCTGCTGTTACCACTTATCCCGTTGCTTTTTTTACAATTCCTGTACTTGCTAATCAAGGACTTTATTTTAGATCTACATTGTTGCCAAGTCCATCTGCATCTTGATGAAGATGAAGGGTACTTGGCGTTGACCATTGTGGCCAGATTCTGATAGACCTCAGCATTCCTGTGGGAT
Organism: Terebella lapidaria; assembly: GCA_949152475.1. NCBI lineage: Eukaryota > Metazoa > Annelida > Polychaeta > Terebellida > Terebellidae > Terebella > Terebella lapidaria. The sequence continues at coordinate 5,117,675 of OX424557.1, forward strand.
GAGGCCAAGGAATTTTGTATCTCAGAATCTGCCCACAACTGCAGCAGACTCTCCGCTTGGTCTTCGTTCCACAATTCGGTCATGCTGTTATTTCCATTAAACTGTGTTGAAAATTTGTATGTGATTCTCCGTATCCCGTTGAGCAATTAGAGGTATGGCAAAAATTTGAATTTACACCTACAAGAGACTGTTTACGTCATATTAATTAATGACGTCATATTATCCCCTTCCCCTATAGGCTATGACGTTTTGTAAACGCCACTGGCCTTTTGTTGCTGTCCAATCACAGCACATGCCATCTTCGACCGTTAAAAAGCGCGAGAATCAGCCAGGCTTTATTGAATGAATAGGATATTGGCACTATACATGGTGTATGGGTTTGAAATTGGTGTTAAAATTATGATCTGAACATGTGGAGGTAAAACGTCTACATGTACACCTTTCATCTGTAACTTATTAGGTTTGCGCCTCCAACCATCATAGTGTTGCCCAATAATTGAATGTGTAGGGATTTTACCCATATTTCACCCTGATACTGATTTCTTATTTTTTGGCAATTTCTTCAATTTCATCAGTTCAATGTGGTATAATGGTGTAATATCTCATTGTGTATTCCAGAAAACACGCTACAAGTAACTTGAAAAATGGATCAACCCTTTATACGCTTTAATAATTTACATGTAGGCCTATACGGAAAATACAACACGAACAGTAGTGATTTGCAATGGTTCAAATCATGTCAGATTTAATTTAATGTACATCGGTGGCCAAAATGATTCATAGCCAGTGTCAATCAAAACAAATGATTGTAGCCTACATCCAGATCGCTGGGTGCACGCACAGCGAGTATGCTCATTTACGTCATATTTAGAGTACACAAATGGGTAGTGACACACCGTAAACTATGTAATATATACGGTTGCTAGAGTTAGCGTATTGCTAGAGTATCCTTAAATGGGCTTGAGCAATATCTACACCTTGGGACAGAAAATATCCAGATATCTCAATGTGTGATTTTTCGTTCCGAATCGCTGTTATTCCGTTGACAAGTTGAAATAGTGGATAACCACGGGTCGGACGGACCCACCACACTCCCACAAGCCAGTGGAGTTGTCGGCGTGCCACCATTGATGAGGAAGACCAAGTATGGGTATACGGAAACAGCTCCCAGTGGAAAAAATCTGCTTATAAACGCCTCTCTAAATGTATTTCTCCGTGTGCTATCTCTTCCCATCGATTTAATTCATAAATAAGTCTAAATACCCTGACTCCTGTATGCCGCAATCGTTTTCTGCAGCAATATCCATCGTATAATATGATGGGGTTAGGCTGATCACTCCAGACAAAGCTACAAGTATTCACGACTTCTGGAGACGAGCAGCGATGCGCCCCACTCCGAGGAATAGTTGCAGACTGTTCTGTTGTCTAAATATCAGCCCGAGAGTGCCGCGGTCGGGAATGTGCTGCCCCGTTCTGGAACCCCTGTTATTACCCCGGTGATATTTAATTATACGCCCCGGACAGGGTCTGCAGCCTGGCACCGGTCGGGGAGCCTCTGCCCCGGCCCGGGACATGACGTAAAAAATACGTCAGTGACGTATCTTCTCCTGTATCGCCACAGCACTGTTCATGCGGGTGATTTGAATTTCCAGTCCTGTGATTTTTTACATGGAATGCTTTATTGGGAATGCTTTTTGACATTAGAGCGTTGGGGGCAAAGCCCCCAACCCTCTACATGTCTATGTGCTGACTTTTTCATGGAGGTTTCATGCCAAACTATCGACGCCCGTTTTGGCAGGTAAACCTTCAGACACCTACTCCAAATGAGGATTTTCTTCGTCTTTGACATAAAATCTGTCGAAATGATGGCAAACTTTTAATATTCCACAGATGTATAATGCATAAATCGATGTGTTAGGATTGAGAAAATAACGTAAGATCCTCAAATTATCCAAAAACGTCCAAAATGGCGGAGCCGATGGAAATTGACGTTCCCAGAATGCAAAGCAAATTTTACCGCAATGACGCGTATTATGGAACACACAATTTTCTGTGCAGCAATACGTGCATGCATACATCATCTTGCGTGTGACATTCTCTGGCGCTATGTATGATGAAGTAAACACGAAGATACGTCTGCGACGCCACGGCTAAATTTACCGTAATTTGACGTATTGTATCACATGACAATTAAGGTGTTCCATGCGGGGATGCGAATTTTTATTTTAAACTGGCCTCTCAATTCGCCCAGTGGGCATATGTATCATGATATCAGATGCAGATATTTCTCATGGTTTTCAATATTTTTTTTTATTTTATTTTTTTAAAATGAAATACCATTTTAGTAGGCGTAGATCTATCTGTTACATTGAGTTCAAAATAAATTTTTACTTATTAGGAATATGAATGAAGTAGGCCTATGTTTTTCATCATAATATACTGTCGTGGTGCTGATGATGTGCTCGAGCTCTAATGTCGTCCCCCGCAGTTAGCTGCATTTTCTTGTTAACTCACATCCACAGTATTGTGTAGTCGATTGATGCCCGTGCAAGCATCTACTTCCGTTGTCTATTTTTAGGTATACCGATATGATATCGCTTTCATATAGGAAGTTATATCGATATGACAGATAAAACGTCACTTCTAATGTGAACGGTCATACCGATACGATACCGATATAATACCGATACGATATCGGTATCAAGCGCTAGTGTGAACGCGGTACATATCTTGACCAAATCAGATGAGGAAATACAGGACTTAGTCTATGAAAGCCCATTGGGTAAGAGTGATCACAGTGTACTAAAGTTTACAGTGATAGCACAGCCGAAGTTGGCGACATATAGAAAAACCAAATACTACTATGAAAAAGGAGCATACAATGAAATAAAACGAGAATTACAGCAAATAAACTGGGATGAGAAACTGGACACTACAAAACATGATATCGATGAACAATGGGCAAAGATAGAGTCCATTGTCAACTATCTAAAATCTAAATACATACCATCCAGGCAAGTATTATCTAATGGCAGTAGAAGAACATGGAGCACCCCCCTTGAGGTAGACGGCAGAGACCTCATAAAAAAAAAACACAGATTATGGAAAAAATTCATGTCAAACAAAAACCAAGATACTCATAAAGAATTCTGTAAAATTAGAAACAAAGTAAGAAATCCAACGAGAAAAACTCAAAAACAATTCGAGCGTGAACTTGCACTAAAATCACAGTCAGACCCAAAAGCCATTTGGATGTAAGTATGAATCTATTACCACCAATACAATCAGATTTTGATGATACCAATAAGAAACGTAAAATACAAAATTTTGCAATAGAAACCAGGCTTGGGGTCGATTACATTGAGTAATTGTAATCATTGTAATCGATTACACATTTGAAAGTAATCATATGTAATCAGTAATCATGTAATCAAAATAGAAAGTAATTGTAATTGTAATCAATTACTTTCACAAAGTAATCAAATATTTGATTACATTTCAATTACATTTTGATTACTAGTACATGGACACAAACCGTAACTCACATGAAAATATTTACATGTACGCGGAGCACTAAACTTTCACTGCCACATGATAAACGTTATCAGAATCGATACAATAGCCATTTGTCTTTCATGATTTATCTAATTTCCCTGGCTCAGCATGCTTAAAGCCATAAAACCGACCAAACAGACTGGATGCTAAATATCAATGACTACCAGCAATACAATCAGACTGGCAATACTACTGGCTATTAGTGGCTAAAACACACAAAATCCTATTGTCTTTGATCACTCCAATGTGTGATTGCGCAATCACTGCTGCTGGGCCTGACCTGATTAATGTTATCACAAGGTGCATGATCCAGATCTATGAAGATAAACAAGGTGTAGCTAATCAGAGTTTCGTGCATACATCCATACTATGTTTTCACAAGAAAAAAGATATAAATTTGTTGGTGATTAATTTATGATTATTATGATTATTTATGATTAACATGATTAATGATTGCAAGAGTTGGTAATATGTCTATTGTAATATGCCACTTGAGCTACATTTTGAGTAAATTATGTCACAACGTAACATATAGCTTTGGGAAATGTCCTTTCATAAAGTAATTGTAATTGTAATTGATTACTTTGCAAAGTAATTGTAATTGTAATCAATTACATTCAAAATAAATGTAATTGTAGTTGTAATTGTAATCATGAAAATCAATTGTAATTGTAATTATAATCGATTACATTTACATGTAATCAACCACAAGCCTGATAGAAACAAAGCCCGACCAAATAGTTTATCCAAAGACACACTGGCGTCATCAGGGGCAGACAGTGTGTTAATATATCAAATCAAAAACAAATTCAAACAATATCATCCCTGACCTGAAAGACGACACTGCAAAGGGAACACCTACAGCTTCATCAAACACTAAAAAAGCAGAACTAATTGCAAATTATTTCTCTAGTGTTTTCACGAAAGAACCAGAAGGACTGTTCCCTGAATTAACAGAAAGACACATATCATCACAAATGAAACCAATGGAAATAACACCAAACATGGTCTGTAAGGTTTTAAATAAATTGAAAACAAACAAATCTCCAGGACCAGATGATATACATCCTGCATTGGTGAAGGAAATAAAAGAAGAACTGAGCATCCCACTATCAATACTCTTCACTAACTCTTATGAAAAGCAAACTCCACCACAATCATGGAAAATAGGTAAAATAACAGCACTATACAAAAAAGGCAGTAAATCTGTTGGTCCGCGCGGATATACATACATCTGACAGACATACATACACCTGCGGACAGCTGTCGCAGACAGCTATCATCGCCAACGCAGCAAGCCGCGCTGACTGCCAGTATCGGTATATAAAAATAATAGTGTTTAGCTTTTAAATGCTTATCTAAACACCTTTCTGTAACGACTAATTTACGCGTTTAAAGCATATAATTACTAAACGGCATTTAGCTTTTTTAAACAATAGCATTTATCATATTCATGAGTGATTAAAATTTATATGTTGATGTTTAGGTGTATGTGTATTGTTTAGGTATTCAACAGTGGTGTTTAAAAGTTAAACGCGTATAGATATTTCACAGGTGTTTATATCATTTATTCCAAAAACATTGGTATTTAACATAAATGGCATACAAGTGTTTATTTTCCTAAACATCAAATGGCGTTTATGCCCTGTAACGACTTTTATACACCTAGTGGCATATACATTATAAACATTTGTATTTAAAAATAACACATGCGTGCTATCCTGGTACACATGGGTGTGTAATTTTCAAGTCAAACAAGAAACGTTTAATTCCATCCTCTTTGAGTGAATGTACTCATTTAGAGTTTGTTATCCATTTGATATCCATTTGAAGCGTTCCGTCTGTTGCAATCTGCTAATCATGTGCTAATATCCCCGTTTCATTGAGTTCGTTGTTGCGACCTTACTTCTTTGCAACTGCCAGTCTGTTTTCTCCAACCTCCACCAGGTTCTGTGCAAAATATTCAGCATGTATCAATGTATAGGTATCAAGTTCCTAACACGTTTGGAATTACCTGTCGTTGATCGGGAATCGGTGCTGACTTGATGCCTTTATCGAGGTCACACCCTTATTCGTCTTCCAGCACTTTAGTGATCGTGATGTCGCTCATGGGTCGGTCCAGTGCAAATGATAATAACTAATTTTAGTTTGAAATTATACAGTAAATGACAGGACAATCTTCCGTCAACATTCCAAATACATGTACACCATGATTATACTATATAGTGCACTCCAAGTGAATCGCCAATTAATACTTCACTTCAGTAACTTTAACAATTTGATAGATACGTATATTTCAACAAATAAACACTCCACAATTACCTGATAAGTCCAAAAAGGTAGAACAAATCCAATGCATAATGTAGGCCTATACTTGTGTGCTCTTCAGGAAGGAATATCCAAATGAATCCAAACGCATGCAAACGATGCACATTCTGCAGATGTGTTACAAATGTAGGTCAAGTAAACAAAATTAAACACTCGCATTATTTATTAGTCGCTGGCGTTTACTTTCATAGTTTTTAAATACATGTGTTTATTTCTTCAAATTGAAATTATTTCTTTTTGCCAGTATCGCAAGACATTATTCCTAATGAACACATTATTTCATGGATTACTAGTATTGTATCCCCCGAACAAAGTTCGGCGGATACTATGGATTTGGCTTCGTCGTCCGCGTCCGCGTCCGTGTCCGCGTCCGCAGAGATTTTCTTGTGAACGCGCTACAGGCCGCAATTCTCACCCGATCACCATTATTTTTCACAGGCACATATATTATGGTAAGATCCCGACACCAATCGATTTTGGTTGCCGTGGCAACTGAATTGGTCGTTTGGGGACACATTTTGCATTGAAAACAGCCTGTTTGAGACACATGGCTTGTGAACGCGCTACAGGCCGCAATTCTCACCCGATCACCATTATTTTTCACAGGCACATATATTATGGTAAGATCCCGTTTGAGACACATGGCTTGTGAACGCTCTACTGATGGCAATTTTTGACGAATCTCGATAATATTTGGAAGTTTTGTTGGGAAGGGCTGTCACACGAAACCAATCGGTTTTTAGAATGATCATATAAATATTAATATGTTAACAGCCTAACTTATTACAGAATTTGGAAATATCCATTTTGACATGTGAGATCATTCCAATAGCCTGTACAATGGAAGGTAATGACACTGGTATCTTGTTCAGAATGGAGAACTGATGTTTTCAGTGAAAACAGGACAATATTACTGAATAAGTTAACATTGGTTTTACTAGTTAAGTCTATTATTGTCCACAATAAAAAAATAGTTAAGACAAGAAACGTTTATTATTAGGCTCAACAAGGTAAAGGTTTTTTCCAGTACAGATTTCATGGGTGTAACTGAATAAGTTAATATTATTTTTAACAGGTAAGTCTATTATTGACCACAATAAAAATAGTTAAGACAAGAAATATTTATTATTAACCTCAACAAGGTAAATGTTTTGTCCAGTACAAATTTCATTGGTGTAACCGAATAAGTTAACATTATTTTCACTAGTTAAGTCTATTATTGACCACAATAAAAATAGTTAAGTCTATTATTGACCACAATAAAAATAGTTAAGAGGAGAAATATTTATTATTAAGCTCAACAAGGTGAAAGTATGTCCAGTACAGATTTCATGGGTGTATTGAATAATTTAACATTATTTTTACTAGTTAAGTCTATTATTGACCACAATAAAAATAGTTAAGACAAGAAACATTTATTATTGGGCTCAACAAGGTAAAGATTCAGTCCAGTAGACATTTTATGTCTGTAACCAAATAAGTTAACATTTTTTTTGCTAGTTAAGTCTATTATTGACCTCAATAAAAATAGTTAAGATGAGAAACAATTATTATTGAGCTCAACAAGGTTAAGGTTTTGTCCGGTAGAAATTTCTGGGTGTAACCAAATAAGTTAACATCATTTTTACATGTTAAGTCTATTATTGACCATAATGAAAATAGTTAAGACAAGAAATATTTATTATTGGGCTCAACAAGGTGAAGGCTTTGTCCAGTAGAGATTTTATGGCTGTGACCAAATAAGTTAACATTATTTCTTGCTAGTTAAGTCTATTATTGATCACAATAGCTTTTCATGAAAACATTGATCAACTTTTACTTTGAATTTCAACTTGAGACCATGTTTGGCACAAATTATGAGTTAAAATATAACTTATGGTGAAAAATTCGATCTGGCTCCAATTTCTTCATCTTGAAATGCAGTTTTGGTAAACTTTTAGCTTGAATTTTAACACGAAACCAAGTTTGGCACATATTATGAGTTGAAATATAACTCATGGCGAAAAGTTTGATCTGGCTCCAATTTCGTCATCTTGAAATGCAGTTTTGGTCAACTTTTAGTTTGAATTTCAACTTGAAACCAAGTAGGGCAGGTATTATGAGTTAAAATATAACTTATGGCGAAAAGTTCGATCTGGCTCCAATTTTGTCATCTTGAAATGCAGTTTTGGTTAACTTTTACTTTGAATGTCAACTGGAAACCATGTTTGGCACATACATGTACATGTATTATGAGTCGAAATATAACTCATGGTGAGAAGTTCGATCTGGCTCCAATTTCGTAATCTTGAAATGCAGTTTTGGTCAACTTTTACTTTGAATTTCAACTTGGAACCAAGTAAGTAAAATATTCTGAGTTGAAATATAAATAGGTGAAAAGATTGATCTATCTGTATTTTCGTTATTTTATCAAACATGACGAAATGGAAATTCATATAAAGAGATTTCAGTGGTGATTTTGAATTCGACCTTCAATAACCTCGGAAGATCAGTGCAGCAATTTTGGTGGGGAAAAGAAAACAGTTTTGACTTGAGATTTAACATTTCTCTGGTAATCTTTTTTAGCCCTTGCTCTAGTTTTTCACACTTGACAGTGATATATTTGGGGCAACAGAGATGATAGGGCTACGGGGGATACACCCAAGCGGTCGTAGGCGACCGGAAGCGTCTAGTTTAGCTTCATAATATTGGCAATTATAAAAAATGCACGTAATTTTAGATGAACATTTATTATGTGGATAGAATTTGAGAATATGTGATATGTCCAACATCAGGATGTCTAATTTCTAAACATCTGTATTTATGTGGCAGAAAACGAAGATTGCTAAGATGTCGCTCTTCAAAATGCACGCATTCACAAAAGCAAGTTTCCATTGTACATATAGGTATTAGTGGAAGTGCAATAAGTTGGCGACGAAGAACCTCAGATATATGCCTAATATATTTTCCGTTTATTCAAATTGAGTCTTTCAGTACCAATAAGCAATATCTTGAAGAATTCAAATTTTAATATTAATTTTGAAAGAACTATGTAAAAACATGTTTTGTGTATTTTAGAAACTAGATCTAGTTTGGAATAATTGTGCAGGAAAATGTCATCATTGGGTTAGTGACACATGTGTTTAGATTAGATACTGCTAGTATGTAGCTAACATATGTAGATATGACATACTAGTGTTTATTTTCTACAACGTGTATTTATAACTAAAACGCTCTCGCTATGTAGAGTGTATGTAGGTATCAATCTATTACCACAAATACAGTAGATTTTGATGATGCCAACAACAAACGTAAAATACAACATTTTGCAATAGAAACAAAGCCCGACCAAACAGTTAATCCAAAGACACACTGGCGTCATCAGGGGCAGACAGTGTGTTAAATGTAGTTGTTTCTACTGTACACCTGATGGAATTAGTATACAACTGCCCAACAACCTATGAAAATATTTTAGAAATCCGAAACAAACCCCATGGAACAGATATATGACAAGTACATAAGTACCTAGTCAATAGCCAGAAGGCTACTGAGTTGATGGTGTCCTCGGGGACAGATTTAACGTCCGCCAGCAGTGACACCGACTCAGTGGTATGAATGTAGGTATCAATCTATTACCACAAATACAGTAGATTTTGATGATGCCAACAACAAACGTAAAATACAACATTTTGCAATAGAAACAAAGCCCGACCAAACAGTTAATCCAAAGACACACTGGCGTCATGTATATATTTTATTAACACGTTCATGAACTAAACATTTGGTCTAACGTATACATTCAATGGATAAACGTTCTCGTTATTCTTTTTTAAACACATGTAATTGAAAATTACACATTTCCATTTAAGTACTAAACGCCAGTTCATTTACTTATGTAATACATGTGTTTATAACATAAACGCCCCTCAGAAATATTTTTTTGAGTATAGTAATAATAATAATGAAAGGTAAAACATACGTTTGAGAAAAAGAAAATGAAATAAATAAAATATAGCGCAGGGCTGAAATCCACCGCACATGCAGTATTCATATCTGACTATATCTATATCTATGCACGCAAGCCTACAAATAAGCTCTATGTAAAGTTCGGCGGGCGCCCGCTACAGGGCGTCCGGCACTACACTACGGAACACTACAACCAGGTACAGTCAGCCCCTGTGTCACACCACCCCAGGTGGTAAGAAACCGGTGATCCACAGGGCGTGAGCCCCCGAGTCAGCAACGGTCTCCCCCACCTGGGCCCCCAAAGGAAATCGTCCCCAGGGCCCGCGAGGGCCTTACCCAAGACACAAGGACGTAAAGCTCATGGCGAGCCTCTCGTCCTGCCTCTCGGATTGCTCTGGGACAATCTCACAGACCAAGCCAATGCTCGCGTATATATCGAACCGAGAGGCGGGAGGAGAAACTAGGCCAAACCATACTGGGCTCGATTGAGTACAGTGCGTTGCTGGGCAACGCACGCTCCGAACTGGAGTGATCTAAAAATAGGCCGTAAATCTGGTTATTGTTTTGCGAAGACTCCTGCCGCGATCTTTGGGCAAAATTGCCACATCTATCTACCAACATTTTCATGACAACGACCAATTTACATGTTTCAGGTCAGACGTGACGTCGATCCACTCAAGGCCACCTGACTATAGTGAGGGCGAGTCCCCGAAAAGCTATATACACAGCTGTTTCGTCTTTTTGCCCAAAGATTGCGATAGGAGTTTGGTTGTTAACACTATTCTTGCTTTGGCTGTTTCGTCTTTTTGCCCAAAGATTGCGATAGGAGTTTGGTTGTTAACACGTACTATTCTTGTTTTGGCTGCTTCGTGTTCGAAGCCCGTGCGCTGCATAGCAAGGCATACTGATCCTAGCTCACTTTACTCAAACAATGGTCTGACGTCATCCCTTGCCCTCGTTCGTTGGCAGTATAAATACTGCCAGCCCGTCTTGCTTACTCGGAGTTGTCTCAGAGCTGTCAAGACGAGAGAGTGACGGAGGGCACGGCCATGTGCTCCACGCCCCTTTCACTGGCTAAAGCCCTTTCACCGGCAATTGGAAGCCCAGGAGGGAGGCCGCTTTGATCCGGGAATGCACGCCCCCATAGACTAGTGGTCTCTCGCCCTGGGATGGTGCGACACAGACTCTGGCAGACCGTCGGGCTGTCCGGGGTTCTATCCCAGTGGCGGACCGTCGGCGAGCTGGCCAGCTACAACTAACACCACGGTGATGATGTTATATCTCAGTTTTGTCCGACCGTCCGGGCTTGCTCAGCGAACTGCTACCTGATTAACGTTCTAAAGTAATTACCTGCGCCTGCAATTTTGGACTTAGGTGGCCATTTTCTCAAAAGCTGTCTGACCACTTTTGACATTTTTGTTTCAAAAGATTCCCCTCAGATACCGGTGTGACGTGTTTGAGTTGCATTGCCGGTGTGCGCGTGGTCTGCACGTACTCGATTTTTCGACGGGTCGGCATGCCAAATAAAGTCATTAATCAAATCAAGTCATTATTCGTTTTGAGTGATTTCCAGCCAAAAATTTTTTTTGCCCTTTTGAGAAATTTTTGGGACTATATATTAGACTCACATTTTTTCTTCATAATGAGGGCTGTATAGAGTAAACTCCTAGAACACTTCAAGATAAAGCTTAAATGTTGGCACATTCAAATGGGAAATCATATATTGTGGCTTCAGTGGTGACCTTGAATTTGACCTTCAATGACCTTGAAAGGTCAAAACAGCCTTTTTTTGTGAAAAAAACGGCCAATTTCTGACTTTGGCAGCCATTTTCTCAAAAACTATCCAGAAAATTTTGAGAGTTCTGTTCCAAAAGATTACCCTTAAGGGTACAAACCAGGAATAGATTTGGGGAAGCCTGACACATTGAGGATTCCGTTTTAAGTGACGTCATGTCGCCAGATGTATGATTGCCTAGGGAGACCACGCGCAGCAATATTCATCCACGTGCTGGTTTATTTTGCGCGTGTGTAAGTCTGGTTTTGGGGAAAACAAAAATTCCGATGGTATTCCCTGGGATTTGGAGTAGAGGAAGGTTTTGCTGTATGTATGCTAGGTCAACAATTGTGATCTGAAAACGGGCTAAATTGACAGGGGTCCTGTTCAGCGTCGTTTTATGAAAAACTGGTACTATCATGCTCTATAGTGACGAAAACTATTTTGAAGGACTATAATTATGTGGCGATTTTGCCCAGAGATCGCGGCAGGAGATTTGTTGTTAACACTATTCTTGTTTTGGCCACTTCTGTTCGAAGCTCGTGAGTTGTCATGGCGACTCACCGTCCTTCTCTCTATCCCCTATACTGTAACACTGGCCTTACGTCATCTCTCGTGCTCACGGCTCTGGCATAAATACTGGGGCCGCGCTTTGTGTGTTCGGAGTTGTCTGAGCTAACAGAGCGAGAGGACGACAGGTGAGCTCGGCCATGAGCTCCTTGTCCCTTTTCTGCTAGGGCCGAAAGGCCTCAGGGACGACATCCAATAGGGTCCCAGGAGGGGGACCGTTTCTGACTCGGGGGCTTGCCACTGGATCGCAGGCCCTTCGCCCTCGGATGGTGCGACACAGGCTCTGGCAGACCGTCGGGCTGTCCAGGGTTCTATCCCTGCGGCAGTGGCGTCAGCGAGACCGGCCAGCAACATGCCCACGTGCGCGAGTTCTGTGGTGCCGCTCCCATGGTATCTCAGGCTCCGCACACGGCCACATTACCATAACTAATGTATATGTTGTATGATGATGTTGATGGTGATGATGATGTGTTATGATGTGATGTATTACGGCCGGACTCGTCTGAACGGACTGTTACCTGGTTGTAGTTCTAGTAATTACGACGCCCGCCGCGTGCGCCCTGTGCGTCAAATGTTACAATTACAGTCACCTCCGAAAGTTTGGGCCCACCCACAGGATTTCTATCTCATGCGATGAGCATTGCGTTCTGGCCACGATATTCAAAAACAAAGCCTAATATATAACTGGCATTTATAAACATGATGAAGAAGCATACTTTCAGTTCCCATACGAAAGAATAAAATGCCCCATCTGTGACTTCCAATGTAAGAATGTTGAAAGTAGAGAAAATCACAAAATTCAAGACACCACCACGAGATTATGCACACAAATCAATGGATTTCACAAATCATTTCAGAAGCTTGTTATTCATATCTCTTTACTGACACAACATATGTTGATCGACAATGGGATTATATATCGGGTTCTGAAAAGAAATATCAGTGCAACGTGTTCCTGACCATGGCTGAGCTTACCGGATTCGAGCAATCCAGATGTGCGGACTTCAACAGCACGGGAAGAGCCGGAGGGCTATAGCAGCCGATGATGGACATTCCTGCAAGGCAGTGAGGCTTGCTATAGCCTGATACGCGGGAACGGGAGATGTTGGAGACCGCCCAAGATCGGGAAGACCAGCTGCACACACTGCCAGGGATGACCAAATCCTGGTACGTCACTGCAAGGAGATCAGGCGGGCCACTGCTCTCGAGTTATGGGCCCTTTGGAGCGACCATGGCGTTCATGCTTCTCGGACAAGAATGCACCAACCTCTTCAAGCAGCCGGTTTGAATGGCAGAGTGGCCAGAAGGAAGCCTAACCTCACTCCAAAGTCAAGCAGCTGAGGCTCGACTTCTGTCGTCATTACGAGGTCTGGTCGTGAGTGGTTTGGTCAGTGGTTTTATTCACTGGCGAATCCAAATTCAACCTCTACTCCATCAATAGGGGGTCCACGTCCACCACATAGCTGGGAAATAGTACCTTCCACAGGGCAACGCCACCGAACCAGTAAAGTTTGGTGGTGGTTGTGTCATGGTGTGGGGTCAGGGAATGCATGTCACGCAGAGGGGTCTGTCTGCTGCACACAATCAAAGGACACGGAACATTCGGGGGCACCCTGGGTGACAGCCTGGTGTCATCAGCGCACGTGATCGAATACAGGGACCAAAACACTCTGCAAGATGATGGCACACCCTGCCATCGCTCTTGCCTCGTCGCTGAGAAGGAAGAGTCCAACGGCATCAGTGCTACAATGGCCACCACAAAGTCCGGATCTGAGTGCCATCCAGAACTTATGGGCAAATATTGCTCAAATCTCTCAAGGGTCAAGGTCAAAGGTCCAACCTAGCAGAACTGGGTAGCCACAACCATGGATTTGGGAATGGAGTTTCCAGGGAGAGGTGTGAGGACTTGGTGCGATTCATGCCAGCCCAGATCGGGCTTGCATCCAGACTCGACACGGTCATACCATGTATCGAAAATGACCAATTTTTGTGTGAGCTGCGTCATATTGATATCAGTTTGTTATTTCCAGCGTTATTGTTGATTTGATTTGCCCTTTATATTGTTATGAACATGGTTACCATATTCATGAAAAGATGAACTTCTGTTGAAAATTAGTACAAACTGGATTCAACCTTCCACAATTGTTGAATTATACATTTCAAATTTTCAGAAAGAGTTTTAAAATACTTTGTGTCACATGGGCACATAGATAAATTACACTCATGATTGTGTTCAACTGTAAACACTTTCAAAAGTGGCATACAATGGGAAAAAATTCAAAATTTCAAAGTGGGCCCAAACTTTTGGAGGTAACTGTATACTAGTACTATCAAACCCTATCAACCGCTAAGCCCTAACTAAGGCATTTCAGCAGAAATGCCTTTTTGGTTTTCTTTTTTTTTTCTTCACTTTTTGGTTTCCGTACGATAACTTCAGTTTGCCTCAATGTATCTTCGCCAAATTTCCACCACTGGTCAAAAATGCTGTGTAGAAGAAGCCTATTGTTTTTGAGCCGGCTCCGGGGACCGTAATGATGAAATCAATGTGTCTGGTTTCCGCACAATAACTCAAAAAGTATTATGGCAATGACGGTGGAACTTTGCATGGAGGTTCATATATCACAAGGGAAGAAGCCTATTGATTTTGAGGCCGATCCGTCAAATGACCTTTGACCTAGGGCTTGAAATTAATTTCGCTGAGTGATCCTTGAGACTCTCACATGGTGCAAAATTCCGTGTCATGCAATATCAGTTACGCTCGAAATGTGGAAAATACTCATTTCAGTCAAATTTAAACTTACCCACTGGCCTGAAAGATGTGTAGAATATTTATGACAGTTATCGGCCCGAAACCCCTCCCTGACACATGCACATTCTCCCACTGGACATACACTGCACAGATTCATCACATGACTTCATACTTACCTCACGTCACCCGCATGCACCGTCCAAGCACAGCACCTACATGTAAACAACTCTGCTCACGATGACACTCACCGCATTCCCTCCAATCAGCACATTTCCACGCCCACCCAGACATTACCTCATGGACACCTGCCACACGACGCGGGAAAATACAGACATTCAGCACTTAGCCACTCTGAGAGAGTCGGTTAGGAGAGATTGTGAATGAAGTTGGATATAAAATATTGAGAGGTACACTTGAAGAACATTGAATATCCAGAAGAAGTTAACTAGAAATCGGACTATAATATACATCGGACTATACTGTGGGATCACGAGTGAATGTGTGAGTGACCGTGATCGTCATCGGACTATAATAATCCCAATAAACTCCGGATTATTGTGGAATCTACGTCGGACTTCTTGTCTTGTGTTTTACGGCAGACCTACATCGTACTGTACGATCTCGTCGGCGTAATAGCCGCCGGTAGCAACGCTATTCCGCCACAGATGCATACGATATGGTGCCGTGGATGAAAGTGGTATATAATACGCTATTTATCAATCATTCGGTGAAAGGGCAACTATTCAATTCGCCACTTAAGTGTCCTGCTCGTGTGACGTAACAATGACATCACAGCGTTTTCAGACACGTTTTGTGAACCCCTTTATAGTCATTAAGGCATTTCGGCAGAAATGCCTTTATGGTTTTAGCAGAATTTTTTTTTTTTTTTTTTCTGCGTGATATAACTACGCCAACAAGTAATCACTAAGAATATGTTGTATTGCAGCGACAGACAGTGATACATTAGGTGTAAGAATTTCAGAGAATAGTTTAAAATTATCTTTTCGAATTATTACAGTTGCATTAGGCCTGTTAGGCCATTTTTCGTGGGGCGATCAAGCGGAGCTGCCGACGGCTAGGTCCAAAGACTGGCACTGGCGATCTGGCAAGGATACCGTACATCTAAGTGGACTTGGGGGAGATAAGTTGGCTGAGGGTGTACACGATTTCCTGTTTCATTTACTTTGATGTGACTGATTGTGTGACTTTTTATATGAACTGTACAACTATTGTTGTGAGTTATTCATATATATGTGTTGATTGTGTATTGAATTCAGTTTTGTGAGTCCATGGGAAACACGTACACACAAAAGGGCCGGGTTTTTTTCTGCCATGTTTTCTAAAACATGGCGTTATACTTGTTTTCAGACTCGTCGCCCTAGACAAACATGTCTAATGGGTATTATTGATGAACTTTGACCTTGACCCGAAATTTTTTTGCCGAGTCGGCATTTTTCGTTTTCGTCGATAACTCGGAAACGGTGCGTCGTAGAGCGAGACGGACGTTATTTTCGGACTTGTCGCCCTAGACAAACATGTCTAAGGGGTATTATGGATGAACTTTGACCTTGACCTTAAATTTTTTTTGCCGAGTCGGCATTTTTCGTTTTGGTCGATATCTCGGAAACGGTGCGTCGTAGAGCGAAACGGACGTTATTTTCGGACTCGTCGCCCTAGACGAAAATGTCTAATGGGTATTATTGATGAACTTTGACCTTGACCCGAAATTTTTTGCCGAATCGGCATTTTTCGTTTTCGTCGATATCTCGGAAACGGTGCGTCGTAGAGCGAAATGGACGTTATTTTCGGATTGTCGCCCTAGACGAATATGTCTAAGGGGTATTATGGATGAACTTCGACCTTGACCCGAAATTTTTTGCCGAGTCGGCATTTTTCGTTTTCGTCGATATCTCGGAAACGGTGCGTCGTAGAGCGAAACGGACGTTATTTTCAGACTCGTCGCCCTAGACAAACATGTCTAATGGGTATTATGGATGAACTTCGACCTTGACCCGAAATTTTTTTGCCGAGTCGGCATTTTTCGTTTTCGTCGATATCTCGGAAACGGTGCATCGTAGAGCGAAACGGACGTTATTTTCAGACTCGTGGCACTAGACAAACATGTCTAAGGGGTATTATGGATGAACTTTGACCTTGACCTAAAATTTTTTCGCCGAGTCGGCATTTTTCGTTTTCGTCGATATCTCCGAAACGGTGCGTCGTAGAGCGAAACGGACGTTATTTTCAGACTCATCGCCCTAGACAAAGATGTCTAAGGGGTATTAAGGATGACCTTCGACCTTGACCTTGAATTTTTCTGCCGAGTCGGCATTTTTCGTTTTCGTCGATATCTCGGAAATGGTGCGTCGTAGAGCGAAACGGACATTATTTTCGGACTCGTCGCCCTAGACTAACATGTCTAAGGGGTATTAAGGGTGACCTTCGACCTTGACCTTGAATTTTTCTGCCAATCGGCATTTTTCGTTTTCGTCGATATCTCGGAAACGGTGTGTCGTAGAGCGAAACAGACGTTATTTTCAGACTCGTGGCACTAGACAAACATGTCTAAGGGGTATTATGGATGAACTTTGACCTTGACCTAAAATTTTTTCGCCGAGTCGGCATTTTTCGTTTTCGTCGATATCTCCGAAACGGTGCGTCGTAGAGCGAAACGGACGTTATTTTCAGACTCGTCGCCCTAGACAAACATGTCTAAAGGGTATTAAGGATGACCTTCGACCTTGACCTTGAATTTTTCTGCCGAGTCGGCATTTTTCAGTTTCGTCGAAATCTCGGAAACGGTGCGTCGTAGAGCGAAACGGACATTATTTTCGGACTCGTGGCACTAGACAAACATGTCTAAGAGGTATTATGGATGAACTTCGACCTTGACCTAAAATTTTTTCGCCGAGTCGGCATTTTTCGTTTTCGTCGATATCTCGGAAACGGTGTGTCGTAGCGCGAAACGGACGTTATTTTCAGACTCGTGGCACAAGACAAACATGTCTAAGGGGTATTATGGATGAACTTTGACCTTGACCTAAAATTTTTTCGCCGAGTCGGCATTTTTCTTTTTCGTTGATATCTCCGAAACGGTGCGTCGTAGAGCGAAACGGACGTTATTTTCAGACTCGTCGCCCTAGACAAACATGTCTAAAGGGAATTAAGGATGACCTTCGACCTTGACCTTGAATTTTTCTGCCGAGTCGGCATTTTTCGTTTTCGTCGATATCTCGGAAAAGGTGCGTCGTAGAGCGAAATGGACGTTATTTTTGGACTCGTGGCACTAGACAAACATGTCTAAGGGGTATTTATGGATAAACTTTGATCTTGACCTGAAATTTTTTCGCCGAGTCGGCATTTTTTTCATTTTCGTCGATATCTTGGAACAGTGTGTCGTAGAGCATTGTAGAGCCCATGGTAAACTTGTTATAAATATTACAAATTAGTCTTAACACCGAAATGCCTCCAAGGCATCTTTAGGCCTTGACGTCTAGTTTTATCTGTTATTCACATTATTCTAGTGTGTTAGAACTGCAACAAAATAATTCATTTTTATATCATCGTATTTAGAGCTTAGTGCAAGGCAAATATATCTTAAAAACATAACACCGACACAAAATCTGTAACTGGTGTGTTCGTGTCCATGTCACGTCTGTTCAGCCAGGTCTAGATTTAAAATAGTTTAGTTTGCATTAGGACGCTGAAGAAAACACTTCTTTCAAGTTAAACAGAATAAGTATAATAAGAAATGTACATATATTCAATAAAACATGGACGGAATAACAAAAACACAATTGCTTCTTTGCTGCGAGGTATGTGTGAAGCTGGTGTCCCTGTTACATTTGTCTGACAAATACTTTTATAAATGCTAATATTGTATATTTAGCAAGCCAGAAAAAGTACTGTGTGGAACTATACCAGACTGGTAAGTAATCAGTATGTTTTCTCCACAATAACTGTTGGTTGTGACACTCTTACGATTATAATTGCGCACAGACGTATCAGAGAAACGAACGTACTAGCAGATCTTTCATATCTCTGTTACATCCTACCTCTTATACTGATTAGTATGTGTCGAGAGTGGCACAGACCGATGGCAAATTGTTAACTTTAAAAGCAGCGCATTTTTCCTGTGAATCGAAATTTCGTATGAGAATCGGTGCATATTTCGTATTTATGGCAAGACGTAACAAGACCCAAGTCAGACGTGTCCTAGTTACGTCTCTAATTAAACATCATGTACGTATGTATTTTAGAGTGAAAATACCGTGTTACGTAGTTTCATATATGTTGGAATGATAAGCAAACTGCAAATTGATTATCTACGATTTGTAGCGGTGTCGAACTATGAAGCAACCAACCATATCAAAAGAAGACGTAAAAGGGACATGATGTTCACATTTGGTGTTCATGTCCTAGTTGCGTCTTTGCTGACCACATGACTTGGACATATCCAATGGAAATGATAGGATACAACAGTTCCTACATAGTGTACTAATATTGATATGTATCTCCTGATATTCACATAGAGTTGTACACGTACATAGTGAAGAAAACTCGCAAATCAGACGTAACATGGAAACTATCCGCTAGTAGCTACTGGAACTGATGTACGGTTCATATGCAGTGGTCACAGACCAGCACAGTTTAGGGCACAAAATTCGGTTGTAAATGGATGTTTCTGGTCTGTAAATGTGCCGTTCGGACAGTAGACAATATTTTTTCAGCTATAAACATACTTTGCTCGTGTTATACTCAATATATATGTTGTTTTATCGTAATATTTGGCGCATACTAATACCAACTGACAGACATAACCACTTATGATCAGTGGCTTGCCTGACGTGTTGCTTCGAGTTCGGCGCCTGCCTTGTGCTAGTCATGTGATTCACTGTTGAGATCCAGTGCCCAATTAAAACAAAACCAGCTAAGACGTAAAACACAGTGAAGGTTGCAAAACATGCCCTAATTTTCTTCGTCATATTTTGATACTTATGTCTGTATGTACAGACGTAACAAATTCGGTTGTTTTACAACATCAATATCTTGATACACATATTTGAACATTTAACGTAATCCAATCACACCAAATCTTGTTTGTTTCCATTGGTGTTTGATATTTCTGCAGAGTGGCAGGGAGAACTGAACATGCCAAGCTCATTGCTTTTTCATGCATTGATATAAAACAGACGTAACTAAAAGACACGAAACACCATATCACGGAAACTTATGGTATTTGACACATCTGTGATGTATCTAACAGTATGACATAATAAATCGATTTAAATATGATGTTTTCACTTCTTGATACCTGGAGTTAAGTAATATTAATAGTCATGGTCGGTTTTAAGTTTAAAACTTGCAAAAAGACACCTTTTTTTTCGATGAGACACCGGAAATGTTACGTCTGCCTCTACTCATATGTTCCATATCTCGGTTTCTTTACAAACAATAGTATCCTAAGCTACATGTTCCCACCATTCTCCTGTTTGTACGTGCGTTATCGTGGTAAATCGCAAGCACAATGATAAAGTATTGATTTTATGATGAGGAAATTACAGACGAACACTAATTGCATGACACGGAATTTTGCACCACATATATCTCGGAAACTGTGCGTCGCAGAGCAAAACGGACGTTACATGTATTTTTGGACTCGTCATCCTACACAATGACGTCCATTTGTCCTCCTTTAAGGTCAAGGTCAAAGGTCATCCCTAATACCCTTGTGACATGTTTGTCTAGGACGACAAGTCCGAAAACAACATCTGTTTCGCTCTACGACGCACCATTTCCGAGATATCATTGAACAGGAAAAATGCCGACTCAGGGAAAAAATTTAAGGTCAAGGTCAAAGGTCATCCATAATGCCCCTTTGACATGTTTGTCTAGTGCGACGAGTCAAAAAATTAGCCCAAGGGCTAAGAAAGGTTACCGGACAATATATATTTTAGATATTAGTATTTTGTCCCGTGACCTTGAAAATAAGGTCATTGGTCAATTCAAGGACACGATAATATTCGGCATATGTCATTTCTAGTATCTCCACAATTGATTGCTAAGCTGTAAAGTCAATAATAAGCGAGATATTAGCCATATGTCCTGTGACCTTGAAAATGAGGTCAAAGGTCGAATTCAAGGTCATAGCAATAATCAGCATATATCATTTCCTATATGTTCATAATTGATTCATAAGCTGTAAAGACAATAATAAGCGAGCTATTAGCCAATTTGTCCTCTGACCTTGAAAACTAGGTCAAAGGTGAAGTTCAAGGTCATGACAATGTTCAGAATATATCATTTTCTATATGCCCACCATTGATTGCTAAGTTGTAAAGTCGATGAAAAGCGAGATATTAGCCATTTCGTTCTCTGACCTTGAAAATGAGGTCAAAGGTCAAATTCAAGGTCTTAGCAATATTCAATATCAATTTCTATATGTTCATAATTGATTCCTAAGCTGTAAAGTCGATAATAAGCGAGATATTAGCCATTTTGTCCTGCGACCTTGAAATGAGGTCAAAGGTCAAGTTCGAGGTCATGACAAAGTTCAGAATATATCATTTTCTACATGTTCACAGTTGATTGCTAAGCTGTAAAGTCGATGAAAAGCTAGATATTAGCCATTTTGTCCTGTGATCCTGAAAATGATGTCAACGATCAAATTTAATGTCATGGCAATAATCGGCATATATCATTTCCTATATGTCCACAATTGATTCCTAAGCTGTAAAGTCAATAATAACCGTGATGTTAGCCATTTTGTGCTCTGACCTTGAAACTGAGGTGAGAGGTCAAAATCAAGGTTACGATAATATTCAGCATACATGTATATCATTTCCTATATGACCACAATTGATCCCTAAGCTGTGAAATTGATAATATGTGAGATATTAGCCACTTTGTTCTGTGACCTTGAAGATGAGGTCAAAGGTCAAATTCAAGGTCATCAGAATATTCGGCATGTATAATTTCCTATATGTCCACAATTGATTTCCTGTATGTCCACAATTGATGAAATTCATAATAAGCGCGATATTAGACAGTTTGTACTCACCTTGAAATCGAGGTCAGAGGTCATTTCAAGGTTATAAGATATTCAGCGTACATATCCATTCCTTTATGTCCACAATTGATCCCTAAGCTGTAAAATCGATAATAAGTGAGATATTAGCCACTTTGTTCTGTGACCTTGAAGATGAGGTCAAAGGTCAAATTCAAGGTCATCGGAATATTCGGCATATATCATTTCCTATATGTCCACAATTGATTCCTAAGCTGTAAAGTCGATAATAAGCGAGATATTAGCCATTTTGTGCTCTGACCTTGAAACCGAGGTCAGAGGTCAACCTCAAGGTCACAAGAATATTTGGCATATATCATTTCCTATATGTCCACAATTGATCCCTGGTCTCTAATCTCAATATTAAGTGAGATATTAGGCTCAACATGTCCCATTATAAAGCATAGAAGAACTTAACATGGGAAAGTCCCATTTGGACCGTGTTTGGGCCCAAAATGGCAACGAAATTTATACATGTCACAGGGGTACATATGAGGAGTGTTATGCATCAATAAGAAAAAAAGTTACTGAACAGATGTTGAGTAAACGACCGTCAAACTCCGAAATTGGCCATTTTTCGACTAAAATGGCCGCTCTGACCTTGAAACCGAGGTCAGAGGTCAAATTCAAGGTCACAAGAATATTCAGCATATATCATTTCCTATATGTCCACAATTGATTCCTAGTCTCTAATCTCAATATTGAGTGAGATATTAGGCTTAGTGTGTCCCATTATAAAGCATAGGAGAATTTAACATGGGAAAGTCCCATTTGGGCCGAGTTTGGGCCCTAAATGGCCCACTTCGAGCGATTCAAGGGCAACGAAACTTATACACATCGTAGGGGTACATATGAAGAGTGCTAAAAAAAACCTTTCCTGGAAATATTTTTAGGTATTTTTGTGCAAAATTTCAGAACGATTTGACCATATACTTTAAAGATAAAAATGTGAACGGACGGATGACGGACGCATGCCATGCCAATAGGTTATCGGACCATAGGTCCGGAAATAACATCTGTTTCGCTCTACGACGCACCGTTTCCGAGATATCGACGAAAACGAAAACTGCCGACTCGGCAAAAAAATTTCAGGTCAAGGTCAAAGTTCATCCATAGTACCTGTTAAGACATGTTTGTCACGTGCGAAGAGTCTGAAAATACAGTCCGTTTCGCTCCACGACACACCGTTTCCGAGATATGCATTGGGCCTCGAGGATGACTCACCAAAATCTCTTTTGACATCTGGGTCAGAGGTCATTGTTTTTTCGACAAAAAAGGTCGCTTTGACTTTCCAAGGTCATTGAAGGTCAAATTCAAGGTCACCACTCAAACCGCAATATATGATTTCATATTTGAATGTGCCAATACTTAGGCTCTGTCTTGAAGTGTTCTATGAGTTTACTCAGCACAACTCCCATTATGAAGGAAAATTGGGTGAAATTTTTTTTTTTCTGCTGGAAATGGCTCAAAATGAATAGTGATTCGATTTGGCACAAAAAAAAAATTTCATCGACTCGTCAAAAAATCAAAATGGCCACCACACGCAGATCCGTGATTCAAGGGCAACGAAACCTATACACCTCATAGAGGTACATGAGAGGAATGTTTTGAAACAAAATTCTCAAAACTGATCAGACAGTTTTTGAGAAAATGACCACCAAAGTCCAAAATTGGCAATTTTTTGTCAAAAATGGCCACAAAATCGGCAAAAATGATTCCATCAAAAAAAATTTAAAAACGTCTTTAGATACTGGCCCAAGGTATGTTCTGACAAATTTATGGGGAAATTCATTATGTCAAAAAAAAGTTACAGACCCGGAGGGACCACGGACGGACAAAAAACCACGACAATAGCTTACCGACCATTCGAAGTCTGACAAAACCATAAGGGCATTTTGTGCCGAAACACCCTAATTATAAAAACTTTTCTGCCGAAATGCCTTAATTATGAACTATAAACCTGAATTTAATTTGATATACACAATCATGTACCTCAATATACCATTTAACATACACACAATATTGTATTCTTAGTACGATATTGCCTTCTTGGGACAGAAATTTCCTGGCACATTCCAATGAACTTGAGTATGATTTCAAAAATTTATTGACTATTTACATAAAAGTATGCTATAAAATGATTTTGCCGAGGTTTTTATATCCGACTCCAACACAGGTGAGAATGACTTTATCCATCCCGAGGTGCAAATCCTCATCTTCTTGCTTGTCTACATCGATCTTGAACATCAGCTGCAGAAACTCGTTGATGTGACGCAGGAACTGAATCCTGCAAGAAAACGAAATGTTATACAAGATTGCAATGACAGATTCACTTTGGCCTATCCTTTGGCGAAAGGTTGGAGTCATATGGGAAGAAGCGCCCGAGTACACACATGTATGGAGATAGTGGACCCGTCTGTAACTTGGACACATCTTTGTCTCCTAGAGCCATCATCAACGCTCCAATGCTCTGATTGGTGGAATCCACACAGCCACCCTGCAAAACACAATAACAACACAACTTCATCATCACTCTCTGTGCACACACAGCATATCAATAGTAACACGTCAGAATGAGAGGTAGCATGACTGTTGACAGACCCTGTATATCTCCTCCATCAGCGAGCTGGCGGCCTGCTTGCCCACGTCCTCAGGCACGGATGGACTGGCGCCAGGTTCACGGGGGGTAGAACATGCCTCAGCACACAGAAACACACCTCCGGTCGTCTCAGCCACCAGAGTCAGACCAAAACCTGGCGACCTGCGTAACACAGGACGGAAGGGGAATTACCAAAACCTGGTGATCTGCGTAACACAGGACGGAAGGGAAATTACCAAAACCTGGTGATCTGCGTAACACAGGACAGAAGGGAAATTACCAAAACCTGGTGATCTGCGTAACACAGGACGGAAGGGGAATTACCAAAACCTGGTGATCTGCGTAACACAGGACGGAAGGGGAATTACCAAAATCTGGTGATCTGCGTAACACAGGACGGAAGGGGAATTACCAAAACCTGGCGACCTGCGGAACACAGGACGGAAGGGGAATTACCAAAACCTGGCGACCTGCATCACACAGGACGGAAGGGGAATTACCAAAACCTGGTGATCTGCATAACACAGGACGGAAGGGGAATTACCAAAACCTAGCGACCTGCGTAACACAGGATAGAAGGGAAATTACCAAAACCAGGCGACCTGCGTAACACAGGAGAGAAAGGGGAATTACACTGAACACGAAGAAGCACTCTCTACAAGTCCATGCAGATACATGTATGTTAAAGTACAACTAACCATGTTATGTGATAATTTATTGGGATGTCTTTCAACAAAATAACCAATGTGAGGTCAAATTCGGCAGTGTGTAAAATGGTTATTGCTAATTCCAGAATCAGCAACAAACAAACACTAACCTTCCCGACTGAGGTCCTTTCAAGTGGTCTGTATAAATGTATATATCAGGCAGGCACTTGTTCAGAATAGCTCTGGCAGAATCAACAAGGCGATTGCACGTTGCTGGAGAAACGCGAGCTGCCCATGTATGGAGCAGTCAAGGATCCACATACAGACATATTCTTGTAAAATTGAAGTGATATTTTGTATTTATATGTTATGATAATTATATTCTGAATTCAATTCTAAAATATTAAAGGAACTATTTTTGGGTGTTGCACACTGACTAATACTGCTAAAGGATATGCGACTCCCCTAATGCGTTTGATTTTGCCAGGTTCAGTGAGCTGCACAGGTCGGAGTTTTTGTTTGCACGGACACGAGAAGACAACTTCCCCACCACCGCCCGGGGCGGCGCCACGCTTGGTCACCTGACAAAAGCAATATTGATTAAAGTGAGGGATATTACACAGCAATACATCTTCATAGTTTGGTGATGCAAACATACCTTCAACTCTAGACCATCATCTGAGCCCAGGAATCTCTTCAAAATAGCGAGGGTTGAATTTCGAATCAGATCAACCTGGAACAGCAATTGAGATCTGATGACTTATTGTGCAGCATAAAACTTGTTTGCACACGTAGCTTTCCCTGCTTTACTGAGTCTACTCCTCTGAACTTACCGATGGATCGTTCTGGTCATTTGTGATTCCTCGCAGCACGGCTTTCAATGGCTTCTTCATGAATGGAGCCAAAGACACAAGTACCTCGAGGAAATAGCCAATAGAACGCTGACTGCACTCATGCTCGATATGTCCGCCAGTCAACATTCCAGGCTGATAGTAAACAGCTGTGCCTGTCAAATACAACCCCATGTGCAGATACAAATATACCAAAGGGTCTTGGCAGTGTTATAGCTGTACTTTATGAATCTTGTACAGTTTAAACACCATGACTGTGATCAAACAACTACACTAAAGTTCATCTGTCAGTGAAACATGCTTTTTGGCCGTAGTTTTGTTTTGGATAATCAAATCTACTTGAAATTTTGTGTGTCTTAATTGGGTATCATGCCATAATTTTTCACCGAATTTCAGTTCTATCTCAAAAATTGAAAAAGTTGGCAATCTACCCCAATGTTAAATTTCAGCCCCACAATGGAATTTCAGGGTCTGCACACAAAAACGACTTTTATTTGATGTTTGAGTTATATACTGATTCAAAATAAACATGTTTACTTAATATACACTGCGACTATGGCTTCCGACTTCAAATCGAAGCAATAAATTAATTTTGTACTGGCATAAACATCATAAAAGCCCTGAATTTGTTGGAATTTGTTTGATCCCATTTTGGACTGAAATTTAACATTGAGGTAGATTGCCAACTTTTTCTTTTCTTGAGATAAAATTCTGAAACTAGGTGAAAAATTACGGCATGATACCCAATTAAGACACACAAAATTTCAAGTTGATTCGATTATCCAAAACAAAATTATTGCCAAAAAGTGTGTTTCACTGACAGATGAATTTGACTTTACATGTATAACTTTTACTTACCAGTTTCATTGACTTCTATTGTGGAACCATTCGTAATTTTGTCAAATAGTCTGATCACGCTTGCCTCAAAGTCTGTAAATATACATGCAAATTTTAAATTATGTGGATGCAGACACCACCAAATACCGCAATATGCTCTGGTTATTTACACACAGACACCGAACTCAATAGTGTCTGGAGTACAATAAATCTGATATTGTTCTGTCTGGGCGACCAGTATCGCACGGTCTGTCGCACACAGGCATTCTGACTGGGGTGAGTTGTAATGAGTTATTGTATTATGTCTCAAACTTTCGCTACTAATAAGTACGCGAAATTTCTTTACATAATACAATAACCCATACTTCCTGAGATGTTGTTTCGGGCCAAAATGTAACATTGAGATAGACTGCCAAAGGATACACTCCACCGATTTTAATTGGGTGCTCCCACCTGGGAGGAATCTAAAGTCAAGTTCAACACAAAACCTGATATGATTTCTGACCATCACTTCGTTTAGGATGGTCGGATCAATTTGAAATTTTGTTTGTTTCCATTTGGCATAAACCGTATTTTTTCACCAAATTTTCTGAAATTTGGTGAAAAAATATGGTTTTGTGCCAAATGGAAACATATGAAATTTCAAATTGATCCGACCATCCTAAATGAAGTTATGGCCAAAAATCATAGGAGGTTTTGTCTTGAACTTATGGAGTTCCTGAAGGGACACTATGACTTACTATTTACACTTACCACTTACAGCTTACTATATCAGGGACATTACGACTTACTACTTATTCCTACTTATTACTTCAATATATAGTATATAAAATTAACTGAATCCATTAGTTGAATGTTAATTGTTGGCCGCTAAAATGGTCGTTCCCCGTGACATTTATCTTTTCATTTACAATGTCCGCCATTTTGTTCCACAACTGTTCCACCATAGGCCAAAGACATAATTGTGGTAAGTGGTGAGTGCGTGATGCAAGTGGTCAGTGGTAGGCCTAAGTAGTAAGTGTTAATTATAGTAAGTGGTAACTAGTAAGTGGAAAGTGGTAAGTGGTAACTAGTGGTAGTAAGTGGTAAGTAGATCTAGTAAGTGGTAACTAGTAAGTAGTAAGTAGATCTAGTAAATGGTAACTAGTAGTAGTAAGTAGATCTAGTAAGTGGTAACTAGTAGTAGTAAGTGGTAAGTAGATCTAGTAAGTGGTAACTAGTAGTAGTAAGTGGTAAGTAGATCTAGTAAGTGGTAACTAGTAGTAGTAAGTGGTAAGTAGATCTAGTAAGTGGTAACTAGTAGTAGTAAGTGGTAAGTAGATCTAGTAAGTGGTAATTAGTAGTAGTAAGTGGTAAGTAGATCAAGTAAATGGTAACTAGTAAGTAAATAGTAAGTGGTAAGTAGATCTAGTAAGTGGTAACTAGTAGTAGTAAGTGGTAAGTAGATCTAGTAAGTGGTAACTAGTAGTAGTAAGTGGTAAGTAGATCTAGTAAGTGGTAATTAGTAGTAGTAAGTGGTAAGTAGATCAAGTAAATGGTAACTAGTAAGTAAATAGTAAGTGGTAAGTAGATCTAGTAAGTGGTAACTAGTAGTAGTAAGTGGTAAGTAGATCTAGTAAGCGGTAATTAGTAGTAGTAAGTGGTAAGTAGATCAAGTAAATGGTAACTAGTAAGTAAATAGTAAGTGGTAAGTAGTAAGTTGTTATAATATGTAAGTGGTAAGTAGTAGGCCTAAGTGGTATGTGGTATGGTGGTGAGCAGTGAGTAGTAAGTGGTAAGTAGTAAGTGGTAAGTGGTAAGTAGTAAGTGGTAAGTAGTAACAGGGCACTCGATAGCATAGGAGAATGCGTAATTGACCTATCGCCAAAACGTCGAAAAGTTGTCCGAGTTTCACATATTACGTCGGCAAACTTCTCTTCGACTAATAATAACGTTTTGCAGAATGTGTCAAAAATGACGTAAAAAGACTAGGACAAACTGGTTCGGCGATAGGTTAATTACGGACATCTTATGCCATTTCATGCAAATATTTATATGTGAATGCGTACGCTACGCATCGGGTAAATAACAAAGAAATATCCATGAAACTTTATTTTCGCCGCTGAAAACAAACTTTGTGCCTACGTCATCAAAAGCGGTGCACAATACAATGCAATAGCATGCATGCAGCGCGACCTGGCAAATCAAACAAATTCAGTATGCCATATTAGCTAGATGTCGCCTCAATCGCGATACTTTTTAGGGCAAACTTGGCACACATCATGAATGACAGACATCATTGTTGGTGTGTTTGTAACTTTGTACGAAAAACAGCCGAGCTCCCGAAATCTGTTTCACATAAATTTACTTGTTCAGTAGTATATTCTCATCTGTGAATAAACTTGTCAAACCACTTAAAAAGACGTCCATGACAAAACTTCATTGACTTGGCTGTAGCCTATTCTGTGACATGGACATGGTGTACTGACGCTACATGTGTGTTCTAATGCTCTATTCCCTGTTATTGTATTACAAAATTCTATATGAATTTCAGAAATTACCATTTTTTTTCAAAGCCGAGGGGTACAGCAAACATTTATCCATTAATATTTACCCCCCTTTTATTGAGACCAAGGGGTGTGGTACTCTTTTCCGAAAATTCCTACCGAGTGCTCTGTAGTAAGTCGTAATGTCCCTTTAGGAACTTCCAAATCATGAACTTGAGTATGTACACAACAACATGGTTCCTCATTATCGCTCATCGCAGTACTATAAGTTATGCGATTAACACATCCATTGTATGGAACTCACCTCTAAGGCCTGGATCGTTGTCTTTGTGTCTGATTTTCTTGATTTTTACGGATTTACCACTGACACTTGCTAGAATCAGACGCTGACGCAGAAAATTGCATCCTTCGAAGCACAAAATGTTCTGGGGAGCTGCCATGTTTAGGGGCCGGTCATTATTTACTGGGTGGGGGGTTGGATGGTTTTTCCGAGAAATGAGTTTTGAAAGTTTGACCCCCCACCGATATTGAAAACCAATCTATGACCCCCCCCCCACCAAGATCCAAAATAAAAGTATGACCCCCCCAATCCCCATGTATGAATATAAGGCTATGCTTCACAATTGATGACAATTACAACGCACCAGTATCATACGATACTTGAATGCTTTTTACGCTTTATTTACATTGCTATTGAAACAATTGTGACTTTTGTAGCAAATTTATGATACTATAAGGTCAGTGAATATTATGATTTGTGCTCTCCGTGTATCCACCATTCCTTCGCTTCAAGTGTGAATGCCATTACAACAATTATTACTTGTATGATACTAGCATATTCTTTTCCACTACACAAGCCATCGTTTCGGAGCCCACTTGAAACACTCAAGACCTAGGTCAAAGATGATTCAGTTGATTCCTTGACTCCGAAATTTTGATGGAATGGAAAAAATGTATGAAAACCCTCACGGACTGGACACCATAGCGAACTCACGAAAAATACAGGGCTCTTCCACATATCATTGATGAGCAGGGAAGAATTGGTGGATCAGGCCATTCAGAACTGGGTTTTTTTCTAGTCTTGAATCAGGTCTGTGTTGGCTCTATGATGGGCTCATAATGTTCTGCCACCATCCAAATCATGTGGGCCAGTTTCACTACCCGGGTCATTCGTGGGCAATCCAGGACTATTTTGCCATTCTGTGTGAAAAGGTCAATGTCTTTTACATGGTGGTTTGCGATAGTCCTGAGGTCTTCGAGGAATATCCTCAGTGGGGTCATGTGTTGACAAAATTTTGAGTGGAAAACCGGTCTGTGGTTCTGGCATGCTGGTTCGGGTTCATCGTAAGGGATAATATGTTGCTCAAGGTGGTATGGACTGGCTGATCCGTGGTTGGTTTGTGACAGGACCCTGCTGATCTGGGTTCATCCTTGCTGGCACCGTGTTCAGCTACATAGTGCTGCTCCGTTAGGTCCAAAGTTGATTCTTGGTGACAATGTTTCAATCTGAGTGATGAGCGTTGATCAATGCACATCAGGGCTCAGAATTGCCACTTATGGGTAGCCATAGGCTTTCAGATTTGCTCCCAGGCAATAGAGCTCTCGAGCCAATTGGCTGATGAAAATCGGTTTAAGGTAATATTGAAATATGCTTCTAGGAGCCAATTGGCTCCTAAAAATTGTTGAATAGGAGCGAAATGGAGCCTTTGGCTCCTGGATAAAATTATAAATTTTGAGCCCTGATGGACACGGATTGCGGCGTCTCTCGATGTTGATGTTCCTGGATGGTCCTCTGCGGGATCCGGTTTCAGTGAGATTATGGTTTTACTGAAAATGTTCTGAAATTCCATCGCGTTCTCCAAACAGTCCATGTACTGATATTGAGTGAATTGTTTCCACCTAATTATCTGACTATTTTACTATTCAGATTTTCTCAAATTAACTCAATTTCAAACTCCGACCCCCCCCAGTCCCATCGAAAATAAAAGTATGACCCCCCCGATAATGTTGAAAATGAAAGTGTGACCCCCCCAGTTTTTACCCAACCCCCCCACCTGATAAATAATGACCGGCCCCTTATGTAGTTTATCACAACGAGCAATCAACTTCGGACCGGAACAATAATCTTACCGTAGGCCCATGTAGCCCCACGGCCTGAAAACAACGAATTGACAATCTGATATGTAGCATGCAACGAATTGACAATCTGATATTCAGCATGTTGTTACAACATGCTACATATCAGATTGTCAATTCGTGGTTTTCAGGCCGTGGGGCAAGGCCCATGCTTCACGCAAGCCCATGTTCGCGTCAATATAAATATCAACACTGATCATGGTCTTATATACCATTATAAAGGCCAGTAGAATAAATGATGTAAAATATGAATCCATTCAATATGATTTAAGAATGAAAGATGTAGCTAGTAGTGCTGGTTGACCCACTCAGAGGCCGGGGTGCGGTGACCTCGGCCCATGGTGATCTTGGACCGGTGACTTCGGCCGGCCCAGTAGATTGCAATTAATAGTGTTGGGGCGGCAAATGGATATTTACGTTGTTACAACTATCACTGTGCATGGTATGTTTCTAAGTCTCGATTGCTGTTCATACTGTTAGTCAACCCAATTATGAAGCGTCTGATGTAGGCTAATTGATTGCCTTGTTCATGTTCACGATTTTGCCATCATCAAATTGTATGATACATTTGCATATAGACATTTTCTGGGTTTGTCACCTTTCTGTGATTAGTATTAATACTGTTATCTGTCTCGTCAGAATTAAACCAGTTGTAAGTTTGTCACTTTGTCACAAACTCACATCAGATACTTGACAGTTAACAGTTATGTCTTTGCTTCTCAAAGTAATTCTGATCACTGCACTGGTCATCTCTGCATGGCATGTTCCTTGGAATAATCCGTAGTTTAGGTAACCACGAGTAACGCAACAACACAGTGTTAGGATAGATATCAAAATCTGATTTATTAAAATATCCACCCTGCTTTTATATCCTTCACATGTATCCCTGTCATGGGCCGACCCCATCCCACTAACCAATGTGTTTGCTCGATCACAAATTAGGAGCCACCCCAGACAGCCTCAAGGTGATTCAACTCGTAGATTAGAACCCTGGCGGCCCTGACAGGACAGTGCCAAGTGATATTAAACCACCAATCATTGGTCAACATACAGTCTGACCCAGCTGACGCCGAGCCCACACACACTTACAACATGATAAAACCGGCCATGCACTCGGGTGAGTGTGCAGCTGCACGTACATGTAGCAGACTCATTGCAGACCTTTCGCCACCCTCATACTCTTTCCAGTAGGTGAAGATTTTCTTCTGAAGTTTTTGGTATTTTTGTCGCTGATGGTGCTTCAACTTCGCACGGTAAATGTTCGTGTAGCAGGTCTTTCACAATTTCACCAGCAGATTTGAACGGGTTGTTCTTGGCCTCACTTTTGGCGACGAAGATGATGCTGGCGGCGACATCAGAAAATGACACGGGGGGTGGATATGGTCACGAAAACGCGGGAACAAACACACCATTTTCTTTGCGCACTGTTGCGGGGCAGTTTGTGGTTTTGGATCTGAGCGAGCACCTCGATGACGTGGACTGTCCTGTGCGACGCTTCACAGTGTAAGAATATCCAACAGAGTCAAAGAGTTTATCTTTCTGGCGAATGGAGGTGCCTGCTATGATTTGGTATGTCACTACATGAGGAGCTGGAGGCACATCAGCTGGGAGGGGATCAGGTAAGTCCGATTCATCTAAAGGATTAGGGCGGGCGGAGGGGGGAAGTCAAGTAGAGATTTCTGTTCCAGCTGGTCAAAGTCTTCTAAATCAGACGGCACAGGAGTTGATGGTTGGTCGTCTTCTTCCATCGGAACGGTATTATCAACTGAACACACTGAGCATTTCCAATCATCCAAGGTAACCTCATTTTTTACTAATTGGCGATAGAATTGTAGAGATATCCCAGTATTGTACAGAAGATGCTGCCAGTGATTACACTGATCACACTGGAGAGCATGTTGGCGGGGTCTTACTTCTTGGTTGCAGACAACGCAAGGATTAGCATTGTTTACGATCGAATGTGCTGTATGTGAGATCGAATGACAACTCTCTTTCAGAGGGGCTAAACATTTAAATTCCTATGGCGATTTCCCCCCAAAGATTGCGGCAGGAGATTCTTCGTAAACACTACTCTTGTTTTGGCTGCTTCACATTGGAAACACGTGCATCGCTTAGTGACGTATTGTCTTTTATCGATCCACTATACTGTAACAATGGTCTTACGTCATCCCTTGTGTTTCGTGCTTGGGGTTATAAATACTATCAAGCCGCTTTGTGTGTTCGGAGTTGTCTCAGAGCTAGCAAAGTGAGAGGACGACGGGTGAGCTCAGCCATGAGCTCCTTGTTCCTTTCCGGCTAGGGGGCCCGTAAGGCCTCAGGGACGATTCTCATAGGAGGCTCAGGAGGGGGACCGTGCTGAACCATAACTCACCCGGTGATCATCGGTCTCTCTCTCTGGGATGGTGCGACATAGGCTCTCGCAGACTGTCGCGCTGTCCAGGGTTCTATCCCTGCGGTAGTGCCATCGGCGAGTCCGGCCAGCAACATACCCACGTGCGCGAGTTCTGTGGTGCCACTCTCATGGCATCTCAGGCTCCGCATACAGCTACATTACCTTGACTTATGTAAGATGTATGTTGTATATTGATGACGACGATGATGATGATGATGATGATGAGGGGGAGGGGGATGATGAGGACAGCATGAAACATTACTTTTCAGAGGATTTGGATTCTGCAACTTCGGATTCAGGACACAAGGGGGATGATGATGATGATGATGATGCGGATGATGATGACCTTCTTTATTGGCACCCAAAAGTGGACTATGTACCCAACCTTTGGACTGTGTAACTTTCAGAATGGACTCCGTAACCTTGTGAATATGGACGGTGTAACCCACTATGGACACTGTAACCAACATATTGGACTATGTAACATTTTTTTGGACTTGGTAACAATGTAAAATGGCCCATGTAACCCCGAACTTGGACTTTGTAACTCTCGGAAAAAAACGACTGCTCCCTATATGGACTGTGTAACTTCTCCGTATATGGACTGTGTAACTTCTCCGTATATGGACTGTGTAACTTCTCCATATATATATACTTTGTAACTGTGTCCCCAGCAGAATCTTCCTCTCTCCTCTCTATACACCTTCCATCTACCCTGTATACCTCCCAACTACCCCACACCTTCAATATACCATGTACATCCCACACCTACCCTGTACACCGTCCACCTACCCTACACACCTTCAATATACCATTTACATCCCGCACCTACCCTGTACACCGTCCACCTACCCTACACACCTTCAATATACCATGTACATCCCGCACCTACCCTGTACACCGTCCACCTACCCTACACACCTTCAATATACCACGTACATCCCTCACCTACCCTGTAAGCCGTCCACCTACCCCCACACACCTTCCGAACCAGTGGTCTAGGGGTAAGGCGTCCGCCACTGGTGCTGGAGGTCGAAGGTTCGAGCCTCGCCAGGGGCTTGTTCTGATGTGGCCGGTTGGTGAGCCGCCAGCTAGTTAAAGAATGGTTACCGATTGCCTCCCTGCCGGGCGCCTGGCATATAGGATAGGAATCGGGGTAAAGCTGCACAAGAGAACAAAGTGTCTCATAAGCCCAATTGTGGCTGGCCCTTTCAATAGGGGTGACACTATAATAAAAAAACACTTTACTTACTTTAATTTACTTATACCATGTACATACGGCACCTACCCTGTACACCGTCCACCTACCCTACACACCTTCGATATACCACGTACATCCCGCACCTACCCTCTGAACCGTCCACCTACCCTACACACCTTCAATATACCATGTACATCCCGCACCTACCCTGTAAGCCATCCACCTACCCTACACACCTTCAATATACCATGTACATCCCGCACCTACCATGTAAGCCGTCCACCTACCCCCACACACCTTCAATATACCATGTACATCCTGCACCTACCCTGTAAGCCGTCCACCTACCCCCACACACCTTCAATATACCATGTACATCCCGCATCTACCCTGTAAACCGTCCACTTACCCTACACACCTTTAATATACCATGTACATCCCGCACCTACCCTGTAAGCCGTCCACCTACCCTACACCTTCAATATACCATGTACTTCCCGCACCTACCCTGTAAGCCGTCCACCTACCCTACACACCTTCAATATACCATGTACATCCCGCACCTACCATGTAAGCCGTCCACCTACCCCCACACACCTTCAATATACCATGTACATCCTGCACCTACCCTGTAAGCCGTCCACCTACCCCCACACACCTTCAATATACCATGTACATCCCGCATCTACCCTGTAAACCGTCCACTTACCCTACACACCTTTAATATACCATGTACATCCCGCACCTACCCTGTACACCGTCCACCTACCCTACACACCTTCAATATACCATTTACATCCCGCACCTACCCTGTACACCGTCCACCTACCCTACACACCTTCAATATACCATGTACATCCCGCACCTACCCTGTACACCGTCCACCTACCCTACACACCTTCAATACACCATGTACATCCCGCACCTACCCTGTAAGCCGTCCACCTACCCCACACACCTTCAATATACCATGTACATCCCGCACCTACCCTGTACACCGTCCACCTACCCTACACACCTTCAATATACCATGTACATCCCGCACCTACCCTGTAAACCGTCCACCTACCCTACACACCTTCAATATACCATGTACATCTCGCACCTACCATGTAAGCCGTCCACCTACCCTACACACCTTCAATATACCATGTACATCCCGCACCTACCGTGTACACCGTCCACCTACCCTACACACCTTCAATATACCATGTACATCCCGCACATAACCTGTACACCGTCCACCTACCTTACACACCTTCAATATACCACGTACATCCCTCACCTACCCTGTACACCGTCCATCTATCCTACACATCTTCAATATACCATGTACATCCC
Source organism: Terebella lapidaria (assembly GCA_949152475.1). Taxonomy (NCBI): domain Eukaryota; kingdom Metazoa; phylum Annelida; class Polychaeta; order Terebellida; family Terebellidae; genus Terebella; species Terebella lapidaria. Next base: position 5,154,152 of record OX424557.1, read on the forward strand.
GCACCTACCCTGTACACCGTCCACCTACCCTACACACCTTCAATATACCACGTACATCCCGCACCTACCCTGTAAACCGTCCACCTACCCTACACACCTTCAATATACCATGTACATCCCACACCTACCCTGTAAGCCGTCCACCTACCCCACACACCTTCAATATGCCATGTACATCCTGCACCTATCCTGTAAGCCGTCCACCTACCCTACACACCTTCAATATACCATGTACATCCTGCACCTACCCTGTAAACCGTCCACCTACTCCACACACCTTCAATATACCATGTACATCCCGCATCTACCCTGTAAACCCTCCACTTACCCTACACACCTTCAATATACCATGTACATCCCGCACCTACCCTGTAAGCTGTCCACCTACCCTACACACATTCAATATACCATGTACATCCCGCACCTACCCTGTAAGCCGTCCACCTACCCTACACACCTTCAATATACCATGTCCATCACGCACCTACCCTGTAAGCCGTCCACCTACCCCCACACACCTTCAATATACCATGTACATCCCGCATCTACCCTGTAAACCGTCCATTTACCCTACACACCTTTAATGTACCATGTACATCCCGCATCTACCCTGTACACCGTCCACCTACCCTACACACCTTCAACATACCATTTACATCCCGCACCTACCCTGTACACCGTCCACCTACCCTACACACCTTCAATATACCATTTACATCCCGCACCTACCCTGTACACCGTCCACCTACCCTACACACCTTCAATATACCATTTACATCCCGCACCTACCCTGTACACCGTCCACCTACCCTACACACCTTCAATATACCACGTACATCCCGCACCTACCCTGTAAACCGTCCACCTACCTTACACACCTTCAATATACCATGTGCATCCCACACCTACCCTGTAAGCCGTCCACCTACCCCACACACTTTCAATATGCCATGTACATCCCGCACCTACCCTGTAAGCCGTCCACCTACCCTACACACCTTCAATATACCATGTACATCCTGCACCTACCCTGTAAACCGTCCACCTACCCCACACACCTTCAATATACCATGTACATCCCGCATCTACCCTGTAAACCGTCCACTTGCCCTACACACCTTCAATATACCATGTACATCCCGCACCTACCCTGTAAGAAGTCCACCTACCCTACACACCTTCAATATACCATGTACATCCCGCACCTACCCTGTAAGCCGTCCACCTACCCTACACACCTTCAATATACCATGTACATCCCGCACTTACCCTGTAAGCCGTCCACCTACCCTACACACATTCAATATACCATGTACATCCCGCACCTACCCTGTAAGCCGTCCACCTACCCTACACACCTTCAATATACCATGTACATCACGCACCTACCCTGTAAGCCGTCCACCTACCCCCACACACCTTCAATATACCATGTACATCACGCACCTACCCTGTAAGCCGTCCACCTACCCCCACACACCTTCAATATACCATGTACATCCCGCATCTACCCTGTAAACCGTCCATTTACCCTACACACCTTTAATGTACCATGTACATCCCGCATCTACCCTGTACACCGTCCACCTACCCTACACACCTTCAACATACCATTTACATCCCGCACCTACCCGGTACACCGTCCACCTACCCTACACACCTTCAATATACCATTTACATCCCGCACCTACCCTGTACACCGTCCACCTACCCTACACACCTTCAATATACCATTTACATCCCGCACCTACCCTGTACACCGTCCACCTACCCTACACACCTTCAATATACCACGTACATCCCGCACCTAACCTGTAAACCGTCCACCTACCCTACACACCTTCAATATACCATGTGCATCCCACACCTACCCTGTAAGCCGTCCACCTACCCCACACACTTTCAATATGCCATGTACATCCCGCACCTACCCTGTAAGCCGTCCACCTACCCTACACACCTTCAATATACCATGTACATCCTGCACCTACCCTGTAAACCGTCCACCTACCCCACACACCTTCAATATACCATGTACATCCCGCATCTACCCTGTAAACCGTCCACTTACCCTACACACCTTCAATATACCATGTATATCCCGCACCTACCCTGTAAGAAGTCCACCTACCCTACACACCTTCAATATACCATGTACATCCCGCACCTACCCTGTAAGCCGTCCACCTACCCTACACACCTTCCATATACCATGTACATCCCGCACCTACCCTGTAAGCCGTCCACCTACCCTACACACCTTCGATATACCATGTACATCACGCACCTACCCTGTAAGCCGTCCACCTACCCCCACACACCTTCAATATACCATGTACATCCCGCATCTACCCTGTAAACCGTCCACTTACCCTACACACCTTTAATGTACCATGTACATCCCGCACCTACCCTGTACACCGTCCACCTACCCTACACACCTTCAACATACCATTTACATCCCGCACCTAAACTGTACACCGTCCACCTACCCTACACACCTTCAATATACCATTTACATCCCGCACCTACCCTGTACACCGTCCACCTACCCTACACACCTTCAATATACCGTGTACATCCCGCACCTACCCTGTAAGCCGTCCACCTACCCCACACACCTTCAATATACCATGTACATCCCGCACCTACCCTGTAAGCCGTCCACCTACCCTACACACCTTCCATATACCATGTACATCCCGCACCTACCCTGTACACCGTCCACCTACCCTACACACCTTCAATATACCACGTACATCCCGCACCTACCCTGTAAACCGTCCACATACCCCACACACCTTCAATATGCCATGTACATCCCGCACCTACCCTGTAAGCCGTCCACCTACCCTACACACCTTCAATATACCATGTACATCCCGCACCTACCGTGTACACCGTCCACCTACCCTACACACCTTCAATGTACCATGTACATCCCGCACATAACCTGTACACCGTCCACCTACCCTATACACCTTCAATATACCACGTACATCCTGCACCTACCCTGTAAGCCGTCCACCTACCCTACACACATTCAATATACCATGTACATCCCGCACCTACCCTGTAAGCCGTCCACCTACCCTACACACCTTCAATATACCATGTACATCCCGCACATAACCTGTACACCGTCCACCTACCCTACACACCTTCAATATACCACGTACATCCCTAATCTACCCTGTAAACCGTCCACCTATCCTACACACCTTCAATATACCATGTACATCCCGCGCCTACCCTGTAAGCCGTCCACCTACCCCCACACACCTTCAATATACCATGTACATTCCGCACCTACCCTGTAAGCCGTCCACCTACCCCCACACACCTTCAATATACCATGTACATCCCGCATCTACCCTGTAAACCGTCCACTTACCCTACACACCTTTAATATACCATGTACATCCCGCACCTACCCTGTACACCGTCCACCTACCCTACACACCTTCAATATACCATTTACATCCCGCACCTACCCTGTACACCGTCCACCTACCCTACACACCTTCAATATACCATTTACATCCCGCACCTACCCTGTACACTGTCCACCTACCCTGCACACCTTCAATATACCATGTACATCCCGCACCTACCCTGTAAACCGTCCACCTACCCTACACACCTTCAATATACCATGTACATCCCGCACCTACCCTGTAAGCCGTCCACCTACCCCAAAAACCTTCAATATACCATGTACATCCCGAACCTACCCTGTACACCGTCCACCTACCCTACACACCTTCAATATACCACGTACATCCCGCACCTACCCTGTAAACCGTCCACCTACCCTACACACCTTCAATATACCATGTACATCCCACACCTACCCTGTAAGCCGTCCACCTACCCCACACACCTTCAATATGCCATGTACATCCCGCACCTAATCTGTAAGCCGTCCACCTACGACACACACCTTCAATATACCATGTACATCCCGCACCTACCCTGTAAACCGTCCACTTACCCTACACACCTTTAATATACCATGTACATCCTGCACCTACCCTGTACACCGTCCACTTACCCTACACACCTTCAATATACCATTTACATCCCGCACCTACCCTGTACACCGTCCACCTACCCTACACACCTTCAATATACCATTTACATCCCGCACCTACCCTGTACACCGTCCACCTACCCTACACACCTTCAATATACCATGTACATCCCGCACCTACCCTGTAAGCCATCCACCTACCCCACACACCTTCAATATACCATGTACATCCCGCACCTACCCTGTACACCGTCCACCTACCCTACACACCTTCAATATACCATGTACATCCCGCACCTACCCTGTAAACCGTCCACCTACCCTACACACCTTCAATATACCATGTACATCCCGCACCTACCCTGTAAGCCGTCCACCTACCCCAAAAACCTTCAATATACCATGTACATCCCGAACCTACCCTGTACACCGTCCACCTACCCTACACACCTTCAATATACCACGTACATCCCGCACCTACCCTGTAAACCGTCCACCTACCCTACACACCTTCAATATACCATGTACATCCCACACCTACCCTGTAAGCCGTCCACCTACCCCACACATCTTCAAGATGCCATGTACATCCCGCACCTACCCTGTAAGCCGTCCACCTACCCCACACACCTTCAATATACCATGTACATCCCGCACCTACCCTGTAAACCGTCCACCTACCCCACACACTTTCAATATACCATGTACATCCCGCATCTACCCTGTAAACCGTCCACTTACCCTACACACCTTCAATATACCATGTACATCCCGCACCTACCCTCTAAGAAGTCCACCTACCCTACACACCTTCAATATACCATGTACATCCCGCACCTACCCTGTAAGCCGTCCACCTACCCCAAAAAAACCTTCAATATACCATGTACATCCCGAACCTACCCTGTACACCGTCCACCTACCCTACACACCTTCCATATACCACGTACATCCCGCACCTACCCTGTAAACCGTCCACCTACCCTACACACCTTCAATATACCATGTACATCCCACACCTACCCTGTGAGCCGTCCACCTACCCCACACACCTTCAATATACCATGTACATCCCACACCTACCCTGTGAGCCATCCACCTACCCCACACACCTTCAATATACCATGTACATCCCGCACCTACCCTGTAAACCGTCCACCTACCCTACACACCTTCAATATACCATGTACATCCCGCACCTACCCTGTAAGCCGTCCACCTACCCCCCCACACCTTCAATATAAAATGTACATCCCGCATCTACCCTGTAAACCGTCCACTTACCCTACACACCTTTAATATACCATGTACATCCCGCATCTACCCTGTAAACCGTCCACCTACCCTACACACCTTCAATATACCATTTACATCCCGCACCTACCCTGTACACCGTCCACCTACCCTACACACCTTCAATATACCATTTACATCCCGCACCTACCCTGTACACCGTCCACCTACCCTACACACCTTCAATATACCATGTACATCCCGCACCTACCCTGTAAGCCGTCCACCTACCCCACACACCTACAATATACCATGTACATCCCGCACCTACCGTGTACACCGTCCACCTACCCTACACACCTTCAATATACTATGTACATCCCACACCTACCCTGTAAGCCGTCCACCTACCCCACACACCTTCAATATGCCATGTACATCCCGCACCTACCCTGTAAGCCGTCCACCTACCCTACACACCTTCAATATACCACGTACATCCCGCACCTACCCTGTAATCCGTCCACCTACCCTACACACCTTCAATATATCATGTACATCCCGCACCTACCCTGTAAGCCGTCCACCTACCCCACACACCTTCAATATGCCATGTACATCCCGCACCAACCCTGTAAGCCGTCCACCTACCCCACACACCTTCAATATACCATGTACATCCCGCACCTACCGTGTACACCGTCCACCTACCCTACACACCTTCAATATAACATGTACATCCCGCACATAACCTGTACACCGTCCACCTACCCTACACACCTTCAATATACCACGTACATCCCCCACCTACCCTGTACACTGTCCACCTACCCTACACACCTTCAATATACAATTTACATCCCGCACCTACCCTGTAAACCGTCCACCTACCCTACACACCTTCAATATACCATGTACATCCCGCACCTACCCTGTAAACCGTCCACCTACCCTACGCACCTTCAATATACCATGTACATCTCGCACCTACCCTGTAAGTCGTCCACCTACCGTACACACCTTCAATATACCATGTACATCCCGCATCTACCCTGTAAACCGTCCACTTACCCTACACACCTTTAATATACCATGTACATCCCGCACCTACCCTGTACACCGTCCACCTACCCTACACACCTTCAATATACCATTTACATCCCGCACCTACCCTGTACACCGTCCACCTACCCTACACACCTTCAATATACCAGTTACATCCCGCACCTACCCTGTACACCGTCCACCTACCCTACACACCTTCAATATACCACGTACATCCCGCACCTACCGTGTACACCGTCCACCTACCCTACACACCTTCAATATACCATGTACATCCCGCACATAACCTGTACACCGTCCACCTACCCTACACACCGTCAGTATACCACGTACATCCCCCACCTACCCTGTACACCGTCCAACTACCCTACACACCTTCAATATACCATTTACATCCCGCACCTACCCTGTAAACCGTCCACCTGCCCTACACACCTTCAATATACCATGTACATCCCGCACCTACCCTGTAAACCGTCCACCTACCCTACACACCTTCAATATACCATGTACATCCCGCACCTACCCTGTAAACCGTCCACCTACCCTACACACCTTCAATATACCATGTACATCCCGCATCTACCCTGTAAACCGTCCACTTACCCTACACACCTTTAATATACCATGTACATCCCGCACCTACCCTGTACACCATCCACCTACCCTACACACCTTCAATATACCATTTACATCCCGCACCTACCCTGTACACTGTCCAACTACCCTACACACCTTCAATATACCATTTACATCCCGCACCTACCCTGTACACCGTCCACCTACCCTACACACCTTCAATATACCACGTACATCCCTCATCTACCCTGTAAACCGTCCACCTACCCTACACACCTTCAATATACCATGTACATCCCGCACCTACCCTGTAAACCGTCCACCTACCCTACACACCTTCAATATACCATGTACATCCCGCATCTACCCTGTAAACCGTCCACTTACCCTACACACCTTTAATATACCATGTACATCCCGCACCTACCCTGTACACCATCCACCTACCCTACACACCTTCAATATACCATTTACATCCCGCACCTACCCTGTACACCGTCCACCTACCCTACACACCTTCAATATACCATTTACATCCCGCACCTACCCTGTACACCGTCCACCTACCCTACACACCTTCAATATACCACGTACATCCCTCATCTACCCTGTAAACCGTCCACCTATCCTACACACCTTCAATATACCATGTACATCCCGCACCTACCCTGTAAGCCGTCCACCTACCCCCACACACCTTCAATATACCATGTACATCCCGCACCTACCCTGTAAGCCGTCCACCTACCCCCACACACCTTCAATATACCATGTACATCCCGCATCTACCCTGTAAACCATCCACTTACCCTACACACCTTTAATATACCATGTACATCCCGCACCTACCCTGTACACCGTCCACCTACCCTACACACCTTCAATATACCATTTACATCCCGCACCTACCCTGTACACCGTCCACCTACCCTACACACCTTCAATATACCATGTACATCCCGCACCTACACACCTTCAATATACCATGTACATTCCGCACCTACCATGTAAGCCGTCCACCTACCCCACACACCTTCAATAAATCATGTACATACCGCACCTACCATGTACACCGTCCACCTACCCTGTACACTTTACACCTACCCTATAAACCTTCCATATACCATGTAGATGCCGTGCCTACCCTGTAAACCTTCCACCTACCCTATACTCCTTCCACCTACCCTATAAACCTTCTATATACCATGTATATGCCGTGTCTACCCTGTACACCTTCCACCTACAATGTACACTTTCCACCTACCCTATAAACCTTCAATATACCATGTAGATGCCGTGCCTACCCTGTACACCTTCCACCTACCCTGTACTCCTTCCACCTACCCTATTAACCTTCTATATACCATGTAGATGCCGTGTCTACCCTGTACACCTTCCACCTACAATGTACACTTTCCACCTACCCTATAAACCTTCAATATACCATGCAGATGCCGTGCCTACCCTGTACACCTTCTACCTACCCTGTACACCTTCCACCTACCCTGTACTCCTTCCACCTACCCTATTAACCTTCTATATACCATGTAGATGCCGTGTCTACCCTGTACACCTTCCACCTACAATGTACACTTTCCACCTACCCTATAAACCTTCAATATACCATGTAGATGCCGTGCCTACCCTGTACACCTTCTACCTACCCTGTACACATTTCCAACTTCCCACCTACCCTATAAACCTTCTATATACCATGTAGATGCCGTACCTACCCTGTACACCTTCCACCTACCCTATACTCCTTCCACCTACCCTATAAACCTTCCATATACCATGTAGATGCCGTGCCTACCCTGTACACCTTCCAACTACATTTTACACCTTCCTCTTATCCCATACAACTTCCATGTACAATGTACATGCCGCACTCACCCTGTACCCCTTCCATCTATCCTGTATATCTTGCGCTCTCCTCCGTACACTTCCCATCTACCCTGTACATACCGCACTTCCCTTGTACCACTCCAGTATTCCTCGCTTGTGTCGTAGAATACCTTCTCGTTTTTCAGATGTGGAAACGAGAAGTCATTTTGGAGCACACCAAAGACAAAGGAAGCGCCATGAATATACATGAGATATTCAGATACATGTTTACAGGATTGGCATAACAAAATATCAGATGCGTCTTCGAAAGTGTATATATTTGACGCTCCAGTGAAGTAGGGTTCTCATTTGTGGATATATGAAACACTAAATACATAAGCTACTGGGTAGTAATGAAAGCTCAAGCCCATATAAATTGAGTGCGGAAAACACAAAAACATTTCTGAAAGCAAAACTTGCCAAATTAATTGCTGTGTTGGCTCTAAAAAATATATGTTTGAAATTAAATGTATAATATCTTCAGCAGAGTGATAGGTCTCGATTGAAAGTGTTGAAAAGGTCCAATTATAAGAAATGTTGCACAGAAATGCAGTCTAAAACCAATATCATGTTATGTACCAAATGGTAGAAATCGTGGTAAAACTTAGCATGATATTGAGCTATAATAATACTGGAAGTAGTCTGAGGTCAAGTTCCCGGTCATCAACTGACCCAGCACATATGATTCCCTGCATGCATAAGACCCTGATACAACCATAAGGTTCATATGTCATCACTTGGTCGCAGAGGCCAATTTATGTTAAATGTGTTCATGTTGAGTTCTTGTTAAAGACAATTGGTACTATATCGGCCAAAAAATTTTCATCGATAGATTTCTCTTAAACTTTGCCGTACCCCATATCAACATATGTGGAGTCCAAATCTAAATTTATTTTTTTTTTAAATTAGTTTCTGAGATAACCGCCTGATCTTGTGATGTACTTGAACGCAGCCGAACTCACTAAAAGTGCACGTAATTTCGACCCTGTGTGACATGCATGTCAATATTGTAACGGGGAAGTGAAACTATTTCGAATTGCGTATGCAGATAATCACAGACTGGTGTTGTTAGTGTAGTAATGATTATGTTTTATTTGGAGTAAAAATTACTGATAAGTTAGGCAACCGTGGCACATTATGTCCCAGGGATGAACCACAACTTGAGTGTAAATGAACGGGCCAAATAACGTTTATTTTCGCTGCCTCTTTCGCACTGTTTTTTAACGCTACGAAAAAACCGCTCGATAGAATTTCTTAAAATATTTACAAGTCAAAACAGAAATAAAAAAGGGGGTCACCGACTTAGTTTCCGAGATAATGGCCTGTATTCGTACTACTCTTTAATGCTGAAAGGACGATCGGAATGAACGTAACTTTGACCCTCCGTGGTATTCATCACAAATGAAAATGATAAACTACAACTATTCAGATGTGTGTGGGAAAGTAACCATAAAGACCCTAATGATTTCTACTTCAAGTGCATCACGAAGTAACCTTCACGGGAATATTCTCCTACCACATGGAGAGGTTGAAGATTTCAACTACATCGATGCCGTATGTGTTCATGATTGATGTACCGTTGTGTCCTAATAAAAATATAAATCAATAATTCAAGCAACATATGTTCTATTTTATCAAATTATTCTTTCACTGCCGAAGGATTCATTTAAAAAAAACTGAACACGTGGACAAAAATCATAGGCGACACAACACAAATGAGAGCATACACGGCAAATCTGCAATAGCCATGATAAAGTTTTATTTATATAATGATGAAAATAATATATTGGTAAATTTCATATTTATATTGCAGAAAGAGTATGTGCTTATATTGTTTACGAGTTAATAATGCAGATAACGCATCTGCAAGGCATCGCTAAGTATAGGCATGTGGCCCTTTCATCAGCGTTTAATTTGCCTTTCCCGCCCTCCTGTATATCATAATGTCCCCCATTGAAATTTACTGCATACAAACGTCATAACGTCGTTCTTTTTTAGGTTTACGTAATTCGCTCGGTGGAGTTTCACCGCTCAATATCATTCGAGGTCAAGTTTGAGTTCACCAACAGATCTATCATACGTAAATTACTATACATATATGCTCATAATACATTCCTGGGCTTTATCTACAAGATTAGTGTCAACATAGGCAAATTTACACATTTCATGTCAGGAGAAACCTTGTGGTTCACCACTCAAGGTCATTCGAGGTCAATTTCTTCGCCAAATGATGCACCATATATGGCCTCCTATATGTTCAAACAATATAAACATACAAAATACAAACCTATACTTTGCAAGTGTTCTGTCCCCAGAGGCCAATTTGTGCATGTCGGCCCATTTTGGGCCTACATTTCGGGCTGTTCGAGCGATTCAATGTCTACCATCTTTATGAAAATTATGAATGGCAAATTATGAATGTCAAATCAATTATTTAATTTTTTTTAAAATTTGAAATTGTGTCAAATTGGCCATTTTTGGCAGTGAATTCACAGTGGCCACCAAACAGCCGAATCAATCAAAAGAAGAATTTCCAAAAACGTCTATAAATAGTGGGCCAAGGTATGTTTTGACAATTTCATAGGAAAATTCACCAGGCCAAAAAAAAAGTCACAGACTCAGGCGGACGACAAACGACAGATGACGAGTGAGTTCGTGAATAAAACCTCTATCTGGAGAGCATATGATCATACATTGCAATGATTAAACATCAACATATACCAGGGAACTATACCAGTACATAATTTATCCATAATATTTGTAACATAATAAGTCTTCTCCTTATTGAAATAGGCCATAATTGTGAAATACATGCATGCAAATAGCCGGTTACTGCTTTCTGGTGTTATTCTGTATTATTTTAACGTCATTTGATATGTCTCTGTATTTTATGTCAATTGACGTGTTGCCTTTAATATCGGTATTTTATATTGCATACAATAAATCCAATCAATCGGCTGTTTCGTGTCTCTGTTCCTTATGAAAGATACATCATGACAGGTTTTCTGCCTCTGGATATGCATCGATTGATAGGTGGCTGCATCATTTTTGTACAATATTTGAAATCATTGGTGCATATTGAACTAAATGGTTACTTGAACTGTGTTCTGCATCATATATCCATTGTATCATGCGTACTGAGTTATGCAATGCTTTTGAAATATCTACATGTATACCAGCCCTTGTGTGCTCTCACTCGTGGACGGTACATGTAGGCGAGGGCTGTTGGAAGTCTGAGAGAATATTGATCATAATGCTCAACAGCAGCAATGTCATTAGAAATAGTAATAAAAGATTAGGATATTAAATTTTATTACATAAGTAATAAGTGTGTTATCAGTGTATAAGTGTGTATAAGTGTTTTATGTCAATTACTTATTTGATATCGTTGTTCATCACAATTGAATGAACATAATATTTGTCTATAAATTTATTTTTTCAACTTTCACCAAATTTTCGAACAAGACAAAACATTGTAATAAACATTACAAAAAACATGGTCCTTATTTCACAATAAAGAATATTAACTTTTAATTCACGTCTGAAGCCTACAGATTGCTTCATTTATACACCCGATACTGGTTATTCTAACAACACAGTTCTCACACAGTTAAATGGAATCAAATGGAATCTCATATGTGAACATCATAAGCATTTGTTATGAACGAAATTGTTCCTTTAACATTCAAATAATACACTACATATTTGAACAAACTTTAAATCTGAAACATGTACAAGGTTTCACTTAAACACGCACACCGTAACTACTTATTTGTGACTATTCATAACACAGTTCATAAAGAAATCTGACATGTGCCGAGTTGGTTACCACTCATGTTATCATTCAGTGAGTTTATGCATGTATACATCACAAGCAATACAAACAGACTTGGAACAGAAACCAAATAATTCCTTCTTTCGGTTAACAGTTTGAATTCATGCATTGCGAACGGCATCTGTGATTTTTTGTAGCAGTTTTTTGTCATACAATGGTAAATTGTGATGCGTGGACATTTCCTTGTGAAATATCGCATTCCTGCGAACATACTGGACAATCACATCTCTTGTAATTTTCGTTTTGCCGAAGCTACGTTTTACATGAATAAGCTTTTCTTTTAATTCCACAGGGTACATTCTCCGTGACTTCTTGGTGGGCACCTGGAGAGCAATAACCGTGACATGTCATTTTGAACAGAATGCACAAGTTCAGAATGAAAAAGGGATGGCAAAGTCAAACGGCATATGAACGCCATGCTTTATAATAGTTGTTCTTATCCAAACCAATCTGATCAATCGAAAGGGAGCAGTATAGTAGTTTAACTTGGTGATATAAAGAATAAAATATAGTGACACTGTTGTAATCCAAATATGCGTACCGTAGAATCAGCATGGCTGGAGGACTTCTGCGAACAAGAACCCTCCTTGTTCCTCAGTACTCTTACTGAAAAAAATATATGAGCATGAATATTCCTGCAAAACAATGGAAGAAAAAAAGAACAACTTCTCACAGCATGTTCACATACCGAGGTGATGTATAACAAGTTGACAAGTTCGAAGTTTTTCCCTCTGTGTTAGTTTCTCGTGGACCAGTTGCCCAATCACAACCTCCATGACAGCATCCTCATTAAGGTACCGGCCACACCCAACATTCTCCTTGGCGATAGGGTCTTGGAGTGCCTCGGACCATCCGTCTAGGTCATAACCTTTGGCTTCGTCCATGAATTTGGCCAGCTGCCCTTGCTTGCTCATGAGCATTACAGCATTGGTAACATTGGTGGCTGTAGAAAACAAAAATACCAATTTCAGGAAAAACATTCAAACAAGTGTTTTGTAGATTACTGGTGAACAAAAGAAAAAAAAATTATTCAATAAAAAATCCAGGAAAATTTACAGAAAAAAAATCGAGATAGGAACTAGTGCCACATCTTCTAACACCAAAGAAAAACTTACGCCGAAAAAAGAGATTACAGGAAAAAACACACCGATATGTTTCTCAAAACAAGTTATCACAAATAGGTGCTGGAGATTGATAAATTGAACACTCTACCCCCAAGATAGAAAGGGGAACGACGAGCATCTCCAGCATCATTCGACTGGTCTTCGTCAGTACTCCCATCTGCTGAGCAGAAAATGGAAATAAAATTTATGTTACTTTCTCGTTTATTGGTATACTTAGCTACCCTGACATTTAGCCCACAATGATATTGTATTATATATGTGCATTCAAAAACTCCATACCTGTAGGACAGGCAGAGGAACATGCACCTTGTTGGTCTTCAGCTTCACAGAATCGAGTTGTGCTTCTTCCCTCTACTAACCAGAAAAATGCTACAATTATTACAGAAGATGTTCATATTTTATTTTTTGTTATTGAGTTTTACCATCGACATATAGTCATTCATATAATTACTATCTGAATTGATGAATGGATAATTATTCAGTGACAATTTGCTAAACACTAATTGAAGTAACCATATTATACCTGCATGCAAGACTAAATAATCACTTGGTGCAGCATTCCCAGACTGGTGCGAATCACTTGTTCTGTTATCTGCATATATGTGTGCAAAATGAAATTGCATACTCAACAGGAGGGATCAACAATGACAACTATGAAGTTATGTTTACCGGTAACTTAAAGGCTGTACAATACCTTCACAAAAAACTGGTGACCGAGTTTCCTCCCTAACACTTCTGGGCTGCTGACGTTGATTCTCATGTGGAGCAACAACTTCTCTTCTGTTGGCATCTGGATGTGTTGAAAAAAAACTTGTATGTTCTATTTTTTTTCACTGTTCAAAAATCAACACTGATGGTTACCAAGAGCTCCTGCTTTCAAAGTTTGTTGTGAATGGCAGGAGAAAAGTCGATCAAGAAAGTATGAAATATATTCACCTTCACTGGCAGTCTGTACATCTTGCTCCGAGATGAAGTCGCCTCTCATCATCTGTGCCACGATATTCGACATGCGAGCTGATCTCTGCTCACTCACACTCAGATCATATATTCTCTTCTGAGTAGCATCCCTGTGTTTCATAAATTTGGCCAGATTTGACGCCTCTTCGCCAAGATGGCTTGATATCTGAAAAGATGTAAAACAGTATGTCTTCGAATGCAATTGAACCGAGATAACCTAAAGCAGCTTTGAATTTTATTGCAAACTATACACACCAGAGTAACAGTCAGCTTGCGCAGTTTGGTGCAGGTTGCTCGAAACTTGTATCCCACTGAACATAACTCGACTGTCAAAATGTTTGCCACCTCTGACTGCTGGAGGGGTTTCCCAGTCCACGACACGAAAACCTAAAGGAAAAGTAACTAGATACCTAATGTACGGTAAATGTTACTACTCTGTTGTGTATTTTCACCTCTCAATTTGATTATATAGGTATAGAATTACGGTTCATGGCTATGTGTGTTTGCCTAAGAGACGGTTCCTCTCAATGTACCTTGTCTTCTGATGAGTTTCCTTGAACAATCTCACTCCGAAACGCAATATATGACAATACCATGCTGTAGAGTACTCTGCTCATCCCCAGCTCCAGTGCATTATGGGTTGTGGCAGTCTTGTGCATAGGGATCTGCCAAAAACAAACACTGAATTTTTTTCCAGAAATTATACCGTTATATTCACATCAAATTTGTTACCAAGTCGAATAGCATTTCAATACATCATGGATATTAATATTTTAGGAGGATAAATGTACATGTATATATGGGAACTTATGCCATGTACAAGCAAGTACTTTAGGATTAGAAAATAGTATCATACATGTATAGCACGGACATAAAGAGATAAACACAACAATGAACAACAAAGGAACAAGAATGTTCATGTAACCACAAATTAACCTTCACAACGTGCATTCCTTCATTTGATATGAAGACCGCATCCTTTACTTGTTGAACTGTCAGGTTGACAATACCCCCTGGCCTTGTTGCGTTGCTAACTACCAACTGAACTATCAGATAATTACGAACCCTGGTATGGGATTCAACCGTGAGAGCAGGTAAATTTCCTAAATAACTCACAGCCTTTCTGGCATTTGCGCAGGTGTCATATGACTTTATGAGCTCAGGAGATATTATCTCAGCTGTTGAAAAAAAATATTAGCAGATATTATCATGTTGTGAAAAAGAAACAAATGTTAAGCTTCATCCACATGTTTTATGCTTCAGGAACCAGCATGCTTCTGTAATTGTACGAAAACTATAACTTCAGTAAAAACAGTTAAAACAACTGTTATCTATAATACAGAACCTTTGTCTTTGGCTCCTTTCTCAACTGTGCGAACTTTGATGTCCTTTGTCAGCGCAGTGTTCCAGAGATCTATTTGTCTCTCCAAAGTTTCCTGCTCAGATTTACTGATGTCTGGATAACCATTTAGTACCAAGAAATTCCCAAACTTTTTAAGGCTGAGTAGATGATTTTTGATGGTGGAGGCCTGAAGTTTGCTCTGGTTTATCTCAATGAAATCTGTTTCAATGCATCTGTTGTATTCCCCAAATCTTTTCTGAAAATTGGGATCAACAGCACTTTGGACAGCCAAAACCATAGCACTTATTTGCTTTGAATCTTTCAGGGTCTTTCGACCACCGGAGAGGGACTGCAGCCATTTTATGAATGAGATATGTTTCGCCTCTGAAAGACAATATTGACGGGTCTTTAATCATACAAAAAGTGATTGAAGTTAACACAAGGGCTAGAAAGGTTACCAAGAAATTTACTATGTAGGTTTTTTAAGACCATTTTGTGGGGAACACAATGGTATTCTTGGGGGCTAATTTCAAGGTCACACAAAAAAGCTTTGCAAGCTCATAAAACATTTTCAAACTCTATCTACAAGCCTATTGTCTGTGAAGGCCAATATTTACTTTCAGGTCAGACATGTCACCTCGATATTTGATACTCAAGGTCATCCGAGGTCAACTTCAACACAACCTAAAGATCGACCACACAGTGCTCCCTGTAAAACAGGACCTCTCTAGAATAAGATTTCCATGTCTGTAAAAACTAATCTGTATTCCTCATGCTCCATTCTGACAGCATGTAAATGGACCCCGAGAAATAAGACTTCCTGTAAGAAAACACTTCATTCGCTCTGCAAAATGTAGTCATATAATACAGTGATCATCTGATTTCCGATATGCTCATCATACAGTCATTTTGAGCTCTCTCTCGATTCATATGCTGTTCGAGGTCACCAAAATATGTTACGTATCAGAAATCCTATATACGTTGGAAGCGTTTTGCCGCAGGGGTTGATTTTGGGTACTTTTTTTCGCAAAAATAAAAAAAATAAAATAAAAACGCTGGTAAACATTAAATATCAAAATGTGGACAATGGCGATGGATGGACAGATACACAGACTTATGCATTACCATGCCAATAAGATATCGGACCAGAGGTCAGTTAATCTAAAAACAAGACAAAAGTTTTTCTGTACTGTGCAGTTGAAAAGAATCCACCAAAGACATCATTTCTGATGTTTTACCTTCTTTCAACTTGGCGATAGTTGCCAATGTCTGTGGCGAGGAGTAAGTCTGTGGTGAAGAATTGTTATCTTGAATATCTGCAATAAATGAATGCCTATGAACAAAGCATGAATGAAACTTTATACATGTACCAGTGTTTTCCAAGCGGCAGATCCCTGACTTGAAGATTGCAGTTAGAGTGTGAATCAAGACACATCAGGTTCAAAGCAAAATTTACATGTAGGAATTATCATTCACAAAGTTACTGCCAAATGACTTATCAGCAGATTTTTTGAAATACCATATTTTTTACAGTGTTGACTACAGAAGCTGTTAAGCACCTTTTTCCTCCAGACGTGGTGTTTTTGACCTGACATCCCCACTGCTACTTGGTCCCGACTGGTCAGCTTCACAAACAAAGAAACAGAACAACATACAACATTTTTCAGTGCGAGACTCATATGCTTTCTTGAAAATAAAAGCCAGGTATTTTTATGATGTTGACTACAGAAACTGTTAAGCACTTTTTCCCTCCAGACGTGGTGTTTTTGACCTGACATCCCCACTGCTACTTGGTCCCGACTGGTCAGCTTCACAAACAAAGAAACAGAACAACATACAACATTTTTCAGTGCGAGACTCATATGCTTTCTTGAAAATAAAAGCCAGGTATTTTTATGATATTGACTACAGAAACTGTTAAGCACTTTTTCCCTCCAGACGTGGTGTTTTTGACCTGACATCCCCACTGCTACTTGGTCCCGACTGGTCAGCTTCACAAACGAAGAAACAGAACAACATACAACATTTTTCAGTGCGAGACTCATATGCTTTCTTGAAAATAAAAGCCAGGTATTTTTATGATGTTAACTACAGAAACTGTTAAGCACCTATTTCCTCCAGACGTGGTGTTTTTGACCTGACATCCTCACTGCTACTTGGTCCCGACTGGTCAGCTTCACAAACGAAGAAACAGAACAACATACAACATTTTTCAGTGCGAGACTCATATGCTTTCTTGAAAATAAAAGCCAGGTATTTTTATGATGTTAACTACAGAAACTGTTAAGCACCTATTTCCTCCAGACATGGTGCTTTTGACCTGACATCCCCACTGCTACTTGGTCCCGACTGGTCAGCTTCACGAACAGAGAGACAGAACAACATACAACATTTTTCAATGCGAAGTATGACTCCACAAAAATGCACTCTGAACAGTAATAGGCCCGAACAGTTGCGATAAAAAGCTTACCTCGAGTCTGCGATCGCCTTTTCCGTGGACGGTTCTGTCATTTAACAACAACAAAAATTAGATTGAGAGCTAAGATAGGTTACCGTTCAATTTTAGTTTCAACCTTTGCATGTATAACCTTGAAATTCACCAGTCAAGGTCACATTGATCAACTTCAGGCTCATCGAAAGAGACACCATTATATGCTAAATATGCCTGTAATACAATACATAACGTCAGTTAAGCTCAACCATTTTGTCTGCAGCGGCCGATATTCAGCCTTCAAAATCATCTGAAGCTCAAGTCCAAGTTCCTCGATTGATTTGTAATACACAGCTTCCTATATGCTTATAATACAAGTTTTAGCCTCAGAGGTAAATTTACACATATCACTTCAGCCTTGATATCGAGCACTCAAGGTCGTCAGAGGTCATATTCAAAGGCCACCAATTAGGTAAGATATAAGACTTCCTATATGTTCATAATTCGAACACATGCTCAGTACAAGCACTCTGTCATTATAGGCCCACTCACATGTCAGGCATGACCCTGAGAGTCAGCCTCCAAGGCTATCTGAGGTCAAGTTGAAGGTCACCAATAGATGCACCATATATGACTTCCTATATGCTTGTAATACAAACATTAGCCCTATTTAAGAGTGGTATAGCCCCATATGTCAATTTGTGCATAGCAGGCCTTCATGGGACTAACGAGCATCTCAGGGCTCTCCAGTCTCCATCCTTACTAAAACATCAAGAACCCTTAATTGCTTGTTCTGAGGAGAAAAAAATCTCAAAACAGATGGTATAGTTTTTGAGAAGAGTACAACAGTTTGTTTTTGCATGGAAACGCATGGTCAGTAACTCAATTTCCAAACGAGAATCAAAATGGCCACCATGCACAGACAGGCAATTCAAGGAAAAGGAAACTTACTATGAATATCACAAAGGTAAATGAAAGGACTCTTTCGAAGAAAAAAAAACTGATCAGACAGTTTATGAAAGCTGGGCCAACAGATTGGCTGTTTTTCATCAAAAATGGCTGCCATTTTGGAAAAAAAAATGCAAATATAAAGAACCAAAAAACCTCTCTTTTGAAATACTTTTCGTTAAAAAAATCTCAAGAAGATTCGGCTGTAAATATTAAAGATAAAAATCTAGTAGGATAACAGACAACGACGACAAACACAATGTCACAGCAATAGGTTATTCGATTACATATCCGCAATACAGGTTAGCACATTTAATGTACATAATAAGATGTACAAACTGTGCTTTTTTCATCACTGTATAATGAATAGAAATACCTGTTTTGCCATTCTCTTCGCAATTTTTGAATAGAGTTTCTGTTCTTCCTTTGTCATTTTATGCTTTCGCCTCAAATGCTTGTCGAGTCTCTGACATCTAAATGAGCACCTAGGAACGGGACATGACTTTAACTTGGAACGGTCCTTGCCGTACAGAGTGCTTGACGATAAGTCATAGTCGTGCACGGCCCGTAGATGGCGCGGAATGTGGAACACAAATATGTCACATTCGGGGCAACGTTTCTTCCTGCGAGTACACTTGTCTAACAAACAAAAAAGTAGATATTATTGAGCACTGCAACATCAAGTACATATACATGTCGCACCAAACATGATGTAGTTTACCGGCACTTCAAATTCAAGATCACGAATCATATTTTTTCACACCAAAAATATGATTCGCTTTCATGTATGTTCTCACAATACAGACCTAAGCTGTTTTACAGGCATACAGTGTACATAGACCAACTTACACATATTATGTACCGAGTTGGTAGCACCATGAGCCAAAACTCCTGCAGCAACACGTGCAAAATTGAGGTCAAACTTGGTCAAATTTAAGAAGGGATAGTTAAATCTGCTTCATCATGATTCAAGTAATAAATGTGTTATGTGTGCAATGGAACACTAAGATTCCACCAGAAAGATATGAAGTAAAGTACAAGGTCACAAAAATTGAAAAAAAATTTGGGAGAAAGGGGGTGCTCTACTATTATGGTGCGTGCCACTATTAGGACCAATACAGCAATCATGACATCGAGTTCGAGCTCTGCATGATGAGTGTTATGAAAGAGGCTCATCATAATGTACTTATATCATGCTGGTATCCTTGGGCACTAAACATCTGAAGATTGGTCACAGAAGTAGTGATATATCAAGGCCGCACCTTATTACCTGCCATAAGGATTTGCTTTGTGTTGCCGAGAAAATTTATTTTCGATTCTAGGACTACCACGATTCACACAAATGTTATTTTGAGAATACATGGATTCAGTGATTTTCACACAATGTTGTATGCAAAACAAATTTAAACACAGCTAGATATATTATACAATTCTTGCCCTCTACATGTACATAATGTAAGTCATTTTTTCCGATCCCTGAGCAAGATGATGATAAATAGCTAAAAATTCCCTGAAGATTTGACAAAATCGACTGAAGTTCACTCATTCTTCCAGAAAAGTCAGTCTGGTTAGATGGAATGACCAGGAATGTACCAGTAATCAAACATAACATCATTGAAATCCATACAAAATTGATATTGTCTTTTGCTCAACATTTATGAGCACCCCACCCAGCATCCTACTCAAATAGAATCACAAAACTAAATGGAAAATAACTTACTCCTCTCCTTGCTTTTGGTTGATGCCTTCGGCACATCAGGCGCATTACCATGATTACTACCAGCCATCTCATCTGTAGGAAGGAGAATCACAAAATGATAAGTACAAAGCAGGTGACATTAAAGTACAGTTCAACACAAGATATTTGGGGACTACATTTTGCTCAAAACAATAATTGGTCCTTATATTATGTATATAGCACTTTGTCAACATTAACGAAGCGTTTCACAATTTGGAATTTGGTCTCCTGAGAGTGGTCACTACCAGGGTACATCCCGTTCTCCGAGGGGACTTTCACAGCCCTTCACAACATTTTTTTAGAGGGACCGCGATTTTGTTAATTAAGGGCCGCCATTTTACGTGACATTTGAGTCAAGGGAACACTGCCAAGTGTGCAAGCAGGGAGAAAATCCCCCAACAATTATGATCGTCTGATCGAACCCATGCCGGTTATGGCTCTTGGTTCGGTTATGGCTCTTATGTAACCTGGTAACCAACCACTCGGCCATCGCGCCTGAAAAAAAAAACCCCAAAATCTGGGTTGCATGTAAAAAGAATGTGGACAACCCGAGACACAGGCTGTGATTGTTACAAAACTGGTCACATGGTGCACAGACCATCGCACTGATTGGCCATGTCCACATTTGCCCAGAGTGGCACTTTATCCTACATTTGCTCCCCAAATCCAAAATGGTGGAGGTGCTGAATAAAATTTATTTATGACTGCATGGTGAAAAATTGAAAAAAAAGAAAACAAAGACAAGCTATAAGCAGATACTATAATATATACAATGTACATGATTCTGAACATAACTGGTATATCCAGGGTAAGAGTACCAAATACCTGTGGTGTTATAATAGTAAATGTACCATGCATACCTGAACTTGAGGACTCTGAATCATGTGAATCTGTTTCCGCATCTTGCTGTGGCTCATAATCCTCGTCATCATACAGGGAATCAGAATCACCTGAAATTACACAAAAAAATTCAATTATGTCACCCTGGGCAAGTTTGTTTGTCACATTATGATTGATACTCAAGGTTTCTCATATAATGAACAGGTAGATAAAGCATCTGTCAGAATCTGGCATCATAACAAACATATGAATATATTTGAACTAATGGGTGTGAAAATACCACCTTATATATGCCCTGCAGTAATACATAACCCTGAATACAAGACTGTACACAATGACTGGTCCTCCATCCAGACTGCCCTGCCCTCCATCCCCCCCCCCCCCAGGACACCTGCATGGGGTAGGGTAGGGATGGAGGGGGTAGTCCCAGGACACCTGCATGGGGTGGGGTGGGGTGGGGGTGCGATAGAGTCCCAGGACACCTGCATGGGGTGAGGTTGGGTTATGAGGCAGGGGGAGAGTCCCAGGACACCTGCATGGGGTGGGGTGGGAGTGCGATGGAGTCCCAGGACACCTGCATGGGGTAGGGTGGGGCAGGTGGGGTGGAGTCCTAGGACATCCGCATGGGGTGGGGTGGGGGGATGGAGTCCCAGGAGACCTGCATGGGATGGGGGTGGAGGGATGGAGTCCTACGAAACCTGCATGGGGTGGGGTGGGGTGGGGGGTGGAGTCCCAGGACACCTGCATGGGGTGGGGGTGGGGTGGGTGGAGTCCTAGGAAACCTGCATGGGGTGGGGTGGGGTGGGGTGGGGGGTGGAGTCCCAGGACACCTGCATGGGGTGGAGTGGGGTGGGGTGGGGGGGGTGGAGTCCCAGGACACCTGCATGGGGTGGGGTGGGGTGGGTGGAGTCCTAGGAAACCTGCATGGGGTGGGGTGGGGTGGGGTGGGGGGTGGAGTCCCAGGACACCTGCATGGTGTGGGGTGGGGTGGGGGTGGGGTGGGTGGAGTCCTAGGAAACCTGCATGGGGTGGGGTGGGGTGGGGTGGGGGGTGGAGTCCCAGGACACCTGCATGGGGTGGAGTGGGGTGGGGTGGGTGGAGTCCTAGGAAACCTGCATGGGGTGGGGTGGGGTGGGGTGGGGGGTGGAGTCCCAGGACACCTGCATGGGGTGGAGTGGGGTGGGGGGGGGGGGGTGGAGTCCCAGGACACCTGAATGGGCTGGGGTAGGGGGGGGGGGTGGAGTACTCAATGGCCCTAGGACACCTGCATAGGGTGGGGGATGGAGTCTGAGGTGGGTGGATCCATGGTTGTACTTGTATCATGCACCTCCCCCTGACTAACCCTCCCGTCTCCCCCATGGATAAGTTGTGCCTTGTATTCAGAGCTATCCACTGCAATGTCACTGTCGGAGGGTGGGGGGGGGGGGGGAAGCAGCAAATTATAATGTTCACCTGTTCACCATGTCGATGCATGTCATGTCAAAAAAATTTTATTTGTTCACTCCTATTCAACATCGATTGTTGTTGTTCCCTCACGATTTAAGTTATTACCATTATAGTAATCGGCATAACAAAATGCTTATTTACCGATTACTGCTTTGATAAGCCTGACAGACTACCTAGAGTATATGCATATATGGCATTGTTTGGAGAGCGATACTGGTTTTTCTCGCACAATTTGAGTACTTACAAGTGTTGAAATTGCTCAAAACACAGGGAATGATCAGAAAATTTACACATTTCACTCCAAAATTCAAGCCATTTTGTCAGTGTTTACATGGCCTTACTCGCCTTGGCCTTAGTAACCAGCTGGTAACATAGCTTTTTCAATGATGACATTCCTCTGCGTTTACGTAATTTGCTTGACAACCTCAGAGTGCAATACACGTTTATCTCAGAACTGTACTCAGCATGGAAGGCAAGTCATACATGTCCATCCGCCATACGAGTACGAGAAACACGTGCCCGTGTGGCGTGCGAATCAGTGGTGGGCGATAAAGGGAGATACTGTCTATAGCACACTTCTTTGTCAACGGCTACCAATAGAAATCACTTTGACTATGAATTAATACGGAAATTCCGCACATATACCTCAAAATTGTTCCTTCAGTATTTGTTTAGCATCCGTGAACAGCATTCAAGTATGAAACAAAAGAAAGACACTCACCAGCGCAATCACTCTCCGCCATCTTTGAACTTTATGAATTGTGGGGATCTATCGTTTTCTCATGCGAATCACGGTACTCCATATTTTTGGACTTGGTAACACACTTCACTGAAAAAATATGTTACATGGGAATTTTTTACCGTGTGATATTTTTAGTTTTGTAGTGCCGAAGGAACTTGGAATTATGTGCAACTCATTGACTCGACTAAGTCTTCCACTGACAAATACATACTATCCACAATGTTCTACCATGACACATAAAGGCACGACATTTTAAGGTGGTGGGGTCCAGTTTGGATTATATTTAAACGCTTCTCTAGGATGTGAAGAACAGTGGATTTTCTGCCTTCACTTGAAAACTGTATATATGGAGCTAGAAAATCACGATAAAATGGAAGTTACTTGGTGTATATTTCGAGGATGAATTGGCAATAAATCAGACAAAGATTGGGACTTTGTAACCCGTCCCAAATAGGCAAAACGATTTCATAGATAGAAAAATGGGAAAACATCTGGCATTCCCGTGTCTGAGCAGTTGTTTTATGTTTAGGTACAGTGAAAATTTTCTTGAATACAAATGTGAACTGTCTGACTAGAAAATAATGGTATTGAGACAAATAATCTGAACCCGCTATATTGTCAATGTTAGAACCCGCGATTTTTGACCAGCTGAAAAATGTCCAGAGGAATATATACCCCAGACACTGACCTTGTTCGATGTCCAATATTCATGATAACGCAAATATAGATGATGTAAAAATTAGCCTCTGCAATATTTTATCATCCACAAGGCCAACAATAACTGCATATGTTTCATTTTGGAACAAAGGATAATACAAATAATGTGTTTATGTTACTAAGGCCATATTCAAAATATTGTAACTATTGTACGTGAGAAACTAGGTGACGAATCTTGACAAGTCTCGCACAGTTTTAGAAGATACTATCCAATTTTTCGTGGATATGATCTTTGAAAATAATAACCAATAATTTTTCACGATACATTCATTTTTTGTTCCGAGGTTACAAAACACGGACGCATAAAGAAGGTGATGATGATGATGATGATGATGATGATGTAATATGATGTAATGTATGACGGCCGGAATCGTCCAGACGGACTGTAACCTGGTTGTAGTTCTAGTAATTATGACGGGTGTCAAACATTACTTTCCTTTACCAGTAATTATTTTCAGACTTTTAAACAATTATCAATATGACACCTTGCAATAGAAAACGAAAATTCGGAATCAAATATTCTCTTCTTTGTGGCATTGTGGGTAACTTAGCCCTAACATATCTGCAAAACGGGTCATTTTGGGGCATTAAATAATTATTTTTAAAAATTAGTTTATATAGATCTTTTTGAAGTTGGGTTTATTTATCAACGAACAGGTGCAGGACACCATACTTTTAGCATCAATACCAAAGTTCGTGAATAAATAAACAAGGCTAGAGAAAAATCTATCTACTAAATTTCATGAAAAAAAATTCGACCCCTCTGAGTGGGTCAACCAGTAGCGAACATCCTTGAGTCCAACTAAAGTCAGGATACATATTTTTGACAGATGATAGAGTGAACCTTGTTGATTATTGTATTTTTACAGCATGTCAATATCATTATTATTTATGAAGAAATGACTGTTTTAGTGGCAATTATAGGCGAACATTTTATTACTTAATTAACTATTATAATGAAGATTTGTGATGTTACATTGGTAAAACAAGTTAATTAAGGTAATCGTAAAGTTTGGCGACCCCACGATAAAGAGGTATAACCCACTAATGGAGTGTCACCATAATTCTTATTGGCCTGCCTGCACTGCAGCACCATAACCGTGGCGTCACTACTCGAACAGCACACCACGTCATAATGCTACAGTGCTTATCTCTTTCGGGAAGACCTCGTCCCCGAGGTCAGCTGTATTTACCGCCGAGTGACATCACCCATCTACATGTGATGCGAGTCAACAGTGGGAGGAGCAATGCCGGGAAACCCACAGTGGTTCGAAAGGTCAGGCACCAATGTAAAGTTCGATGGCCCCACGATAAAGAGGTGTATCCCATTACTGGAGTGTCACCGAATGTCTTATTAACCTGTCCGCACTGCAGCACCATAGCCGTGGTGTCACTACTCGCACAGCACACCACGTCATAATTCTACATAATGATACGTCTGTTTTCAAATATGTACATGTATGATGATAATATGTGCTTTATTTGGCATGTTGTTGAGCATACATGTAATAATCTATCTCCTCTGCTGAGCAGTGGACACAACAGGTGGACAGTGAGTACCAGGACTACTTGTGCACCTGCTCTGTAGTGCCTGGGTAAGTGACTCTGTTAAGCTATAATTATGTTCTAAGTCACGGTTATGAGTTTTCCATGCAGTACATATAGGTCTTGTTGTACAATTGCTGTTTCTGTCGGTTATTAAAGGTCTCTCAGTTAATACAGACATCTCTATCAAGCGTCATACTATACAATCACTGAACTGAACAATCATGGATGTTTCCGTATGTGTTTCTGGGCATGAATCCACTGAATCAGGGTTGATGTGCCCTCAACCAGTCAAACAATACTGTTACGTCAGGAAATATCTGTGTTCATGAGCCACGAGCCAATGAAAACAGCTGGGAACCCCACCTCACAACAAGTGACAGGCTGGTGATAACACAACAGAACCAGCAGGCCAAGCTGACAACACCCTAGAGCCTCTCATGAGCAGGATGAGCACACAAGGGCTGAGGCTGAGCAGCAATGGATGCTGAAATGTTTGCACTCACTGAAAACGACACATGGGAATTGACAACTCTGCCAGACGATCACAGCGAAACATGAGGAAAGTGGGTGTACACACTGAAACAAGGCACAAGTGATGATGTGAAATTCAAGGCTCAATATGTTGCAAAAGGATATTCACAGGTTCAAGGTCTGGACATGTCGAAACATTCTCACCTTCAACTCACTTCATTCGGATCTCATACAGATTGCAGTGAATGACAGTCTCCAGTTACACCAGAAGGACATAAAGGGGGCGTACCTCAATGCACTCATTGACAAGGACATCTATGTCTAACAGCCTCCTGGATATGAGCTTACAAACAAGAACATCCCCAAGCTCACATGTCAATGAAGAAGTCATTGTACGGACTCAAGCAAGGTGGTCAGAACTGGCCCACAGTACACACAGAGTTCTTCGAATCAGAAGGGCTTATCACTTGAGGCACTGATCCTTGTGTCTACAAACGGGAAAATGCATCACCCAGTGAGTGTCTGATCATTGTGTTCTGAGTCGATGATATTATACTCGCAAGCAGTAACCCAGATGTGATTTTACACATGAAACAAGCTCTCAACAATCGATTCAGGATGGACGACCGTGGTGAACTCTGATGGTTTCTAGGAATAGATTTCAAGCAACTCTGCAGTGGAAAAATCATGATGAATCAAGAGCGTTACACAGCAGCTATTTTCGAGTGATTTGGTATGTCTGAATCAACACCAGCCAGATCTCCAGCTGAGAAAGGACTGCAGCTATCCGTCACAACAAACGAGGATTTTGTCCAAAGGTCACCACAGATCCAATGATCGTAGGCCTACACCATAGTTTGGCTACTTCATATTAGAAACAAGCGTTGTCTTGACGATGCCCATCCCTTTTATCAATCGGCTCCACTATTCATGTTTGTGACGTCACACCCTCGTGTTCCAACCAAGCGGGCTCTGAGAGTTCTGAATATGAACACGATGGTGTAGTGCAGCAGTGTAGTGTAGCGGAACACCTGATTTCACCTCCTAATGACCATTTTGGGGGGTTCATAAGTTTCCCTGTCATTTTTGTTTTCTCTCACTTCGTATGACTGATATGACTTTCTGTCTCCGTACTATGAGATTGGATAACGGACCCTGTTTTGTTTGCTCGGAATACTTAATACTGGGTATTGATTCCACGTCTATGTCTATGTGCCCCTGTCCCCTCCATTCTGAATAGAGGGCAAGACATTGGGGATGACTTATAAGAAGGACCCAGGAGGGGGGTTGCTTTCATTCGGCGCTCACACACCGGGATTGGCAGTGTCTCGCCTAGGGGCAGTTCGTACAGGCTCCGGCAGTCTGTTGGGCTATCCGGAATTCTATCCCCACGATTGACCATTGGCAGGACGGCCAGCAACACGCCCACGTGCTCGTATATTGGGCGCCACAACTATAGCTCTTGGTTTCAACACAATGGGCTACATGACAGGTATGTTAATACTGAGTCATGTATGTAGGCCAGTGCAGCCGACGTCACTAATACCTGGTCCAGACGCTGACGATGACCATGCCATTTGACTGGGTGCATGTACCCTAGAGATCTGACACCCGTAAACGTTACATTCAGTTTTTAACTAAATAATCGAAGCAATCCCTAAAAAGTTTATATAGAGTCTACATTAATGTTTTACAATTTAATCATATATGCGACGATTTTGCCCACATTTCGACAACTTCGCATCTGAAGCATGCGCAGGATCACGCTCTCAGTCGTGCTTCTTTGAAAATAGGAAGCAAGGCTCCCAGACTCCCACTGCCAGCACACGAGCACGAGGGAAAACGTCACACACATTGAACAGTGAAACTAGTCGATAAAGAATAAACGTCACTGGTGAAGCGTGCTTCTAATATGAAGTGGCCAATGTATGAGCTTGAGTTGTGACCAAAACCTCTGTCCTAGTCTAGGGCAAATTCGCCACATTTACACTGTCTGGTGCCCCACATTGAAGTCAAGCA
The DNA here is from genome assembly GCA_949152475.1 of Terebella lapidaria. Taxonomy (NCBI): domain Eukaryota; kingdom Metazoa; phylum Annelida; class Polychaeta; order Terebellida; family Terebellidae; genus Terebella; species Terebella lapidaria. Next base: position 5,183,104 of record OX424557.1, read on the forward strand.
CACACTGCAGGAAACAACACATGTCCCCTACTACATTTCCTGATGCTTACCTGTAGCGTTTAAATGATGGAAAGAAATCTTCTGAACCAACATATGCATTATTTGTCAAGAATGACTCTTGAGAAAGCCAGTCATTAAACAATGATGTTGGCGCAGCAGTTTATTATTTTCCATTAAACGCCAATATTTTTGGAAATGAGGGTAACACAATAAATTTCAAATCACTTGTCTCTACTATGGTTTCTAAAATCATAAAGATATCGATCCTCTCATCGACGACTACAAAACTGTCACACAACACTGAAATACAATCTGAAAAAAAACTTTGTTTTAAAGCAAGTGCCTTCTGATGCAGGCAATATTTTTTGGAAAAATATATTTCATATTGAACATGTGAAATCAACTGAATGAGACGTACTCACATCAAATGGTGTGACTACAACCAGTTCTTTGGGAAATTTTGCTCAAGCAAAATTGCTCAGGCGGTTCACGTGTTAATACAGGGACTGTATCCATCACACGCAGATGTAAACAAAGTATAAAAATGCAAGATGGACTGATAATTCCACGCACACCGCGATATATCACTAATTATTTACTAAGATCTGCACTATATATGCAGATATACACTGGAATACTGGTATGTACTTTTCAGGGCAATTTGGGCATTTACATCTGGGTTTGATGGATACACTTCGTTCGTTTATATACAAAACTGGCATAAAATGTGTGTTATAACGGATGGAAAGACAACTCGGACGGACTGTAATCGTCAAAATCAATGTACATTGTACAAATGTTTTGTTATCTTGTATCAGATAAGTTGCAGTAAAATTTAATTTTGAAAAAAAAAATTTGCATACATTCGAAGGCAGCTGCTTTAATTTTTGAAATATCTACCCAGACATCTAGTCTAAATTTCAGGTTTTGTGCAACCGTTTGTTGTAGTCAGTAAACAGGAGAGGATAGAAAATTAATGGCTACCTGTACACTTACTGTGGCGATTTTGCCCAAAGATCGCGGCAGGAGTCTTTGCAAAACACTAGCCAGTTTTACGGCCTATTTTTAGATCGCTCTAGTTCGGAGCAAGTGCTGCCTAGCAACGCGCTGTACTTGATCGCGCCCAGTAAACTATAACAATGGTTTGACCTAGTCTCTCCCCCCGCCTCTTGGCTCGATATATACGCGAGCATTTTGCTTGGTCTGTGAGATTGTCCCAGAGCAAGCCAAGAGGCAGGACGAAAGGCTCGCCATGAGCTTTACGTCCCTGTATCTTGAGTAGAGTTGGAGCACTATTTGTCGGACGGGCATGCAAATATCGGACACATGAATAAATCACGGTTTTCACATGTAGTATACACTTTGTAAAAAATGTTGGACTGAGCAAATGTGTAGAATCAAAGCATGAATTTCCACATGACAGGAGTTTCAGGTTTCTATCATTTTGAAACAGCCTTGGACAACAACTTGTGCTTTTCACTGTCAATATCTCTGATCAACGCTTAATTTGATATAAATGTCAGTGTGTTTTGTTGAAATTGCAAATGGTATTCATTCTTAAACAATTATTTGTGCATAAAGTGAATCTGGTATCTAACTTGGTCCATGATGAACATGCTGCGTTCAAGTGAAGTAGACACGGCTTAATATTTTTTTGACGTCGGTGTTTCATAGCTCCTTGTCCGATATTTACATGCTCTGCTGCAGTCTGTTAGGATCCTAGACTTCGTGTTCTTTCGAGGTCTGTGTCTGTGCTTCAGTTTCGTGTTGACTTAATATGTGAATATGAATTTGTAGTGCAACAAATCATTTTTACCCTCGCCCCGATAGGGGGAGAGGGTATTGCAATTGGGTCTGTCAGTTTGTTACTTGGCCAAATGAAATTTGGTCAAGTATGTTGGTCGGTTGCGTTTGTTACTTGCCGGAATCTCCGATTTCGGCAAGTATGTTGGTTGGTTGGTTTGTGGATTTGTTTGTTTGTGTGTTCGCACTCTAGCGTCCACATTTCTGGTTCGATTGTTTCCAAACTTGGTGAGCACATTCTCTAGGATAATGGCTCGGACGAGTTCGAAGATGGAAGAAATCGGTTCATTGATGACGTCACCAAAAATCATTGAAAATCGAAAAATCCCTATCTTTTAACATGGGGCGATTTTCAAAAATTCATGACTCGCTTAATTTGCATTGAATCGTTTCGAAATTTCGAGCAACTATAAAGAATGACAACCTCTATGAACGATATAAGTTTGATCCGGATCGGATTCGGATTACGGATTTGACAGCCATTTGAATTTAACATTGAAAACTCCATTTAACACCTTCTTTTTGCTCGCACTCTAGCGTCTACAGTTTTTGTGCAATCATCACGAAACTTTTTTGGTAGATAGGTATTTGCCCAAGAAAAACACCGCATGTTTTTGAAAAAAAATCGGTTCATTGATGACGTCACCAAAAATCATTGAAAATCGAAAAATCCCTATCTCTCATCATTGGCGAATTTTCAAAAATTCACACAGCAGTCACATTTTGACCGATACATCTGAAATTCAACACACCGATATACAATGGCATCTTCCATAAAACTGCGAAGTTTTACTCGGATTGTTCGAACGTCAATGACGTCACGACGGGAAACGTCATTTTTCGAAATCGGGCTATATATCGGAAAGTATTTGTCGTACAGAAAAGCGAATTGCACCATTGGAAAGCTCGTTGAATTCTGGTTTAGGAGGGTACTGTCCGATACTTTTCCGCCATGATAGATTTTCCGCTATGACGTCATAAACGTAAGGCCTGTCATACCAATTTTTCGACTTTTCAACAAACTTTCAAACATCCACAGTGCACTCAAATTTGAAGGTATTGGACTGTAATTATCAGAACATATGTAGAATAATGATACCCAGCCATACGCCAAGTTTGAAAACGCTACGTGCAACGTCAATGACGTCATGACGTAAAACGTCAATTTTCGAAATGGGGCTATATATCAAAAAGTATTCGTCGTACAGAGAAGCGAATTGCACCATTGGAAAGCTCGTTGAATTCTGGTTTAGAAGGGTACTGTCCGATACTTTTCCGCCATGATAGATTTTCCGCTATGACGTCATAAACGTAAGGCGTATCATACCAATTTTCGGACTTTTCAGCAAAATTTCATTTGTTTGTTTGTTTGCACTCTAGCGTCCACAGTTCTAAGTCGAATTCGTTCATATTACATACTCAATATCGGTAGGTCACTGGGCATGCACCGCACTATTTTGGTGAAGCTGGGTCAAAGGTCAAGGTCAAGGTCATGCAAAACGTCCAAAACACATAAGTGCTCATAACTCCGGTTCTAATTGTCGTAGAGACTTCAAATTCAGTGCATATCGTATATATACTCGAGTTCTATCTTCTGTGGCTTGACCTTGACTTTGCCCTTGACCTTGAGAAGTTCGCCCGAGGTCGAATATTTGACCTTGGAGGTCACCTCCTCCGATTTTCGATCTGATGCTTGGAAACGATGTGGGACCGGTCCCTTATGGTCAATATCAATTTTTAGTGCGATCGGTCAATCCGTTATGACGTAATTGACGTTTCTATGGCAACGAAATCGGTCCCATTATAAGCGAAATTGCATGTTTCAAGTTGTCCATGCTGATAGAAGCGTCAATAATGTGCATAAAAATCTAATGATACACCTGTTTATAGCAGAGGACGAGTTCTTTTGTTTGTATGTTCGCACTCTAGCGTCCACAGTTCTCACTAGAGTCCTTCCAAAGTTGGTGTGCATATTCTGTAGGATAATGGGCAGGACAAGTTCGATTTTGGTGATTCTAGGTCAAAGGTCAAGGTCAAGGTCACGCAAAACGTTGAAAACACATAATTGGCCATAACTCCGGTTCTAATCGTCGTAGAGACTTCAAATTAAGTGCATATTGTAGATATACTCGAGTTCTATCTTCCGTGACCTTGACCTTGAACTTTAACCTTGACCTTGAGAAGTTCGCCTGAGGTCGAAGTCAAGGTCAAGTACGAAATTCAGCGCACCATATCGAATAGTATATCGTTGGAAAGGTCTTGGGCCCCTGATTCCAGTGATATCTTATTTTTGGCGCTGCGACGTAAACTGACGTCACAATGACGTCATAAACGTCAAATTTCCGAAATTTCAAAAGGCCATAATATCGTTAATAGTGTATGGAATCCATTGAAACTTGATATGCATATTGACATCATTGACCTCTACGACTTGAAGTACAAAGGTCAAAGGTCAAGGTCAAGGTCATCGAAATCCCAGAAAAACGCGTTTCCGGTAATAACATCTGTTGGAATCGTCGTAGGTTCATGAAATTTGAACCATATCATTCAGAAGAGGTATGGCAATCAGACGTATATGTCAATTTCATGATTGACCTTGAACCTGGTCGGGAAAATGAGGTCACATGAGGAAAACCTCAAGGTCAAATTTCCAAACTAACTGAAACCTATCAATTAGTATATCAAATGGAAGGTCTTTATACCCTGACACACACTATCTCATTAATATTCAGATTTGACGTTTATTGACGTCACAATGACGTCATCAACGTCAATTTTTTGAAATTTCAAAAGGCCATAGTGTCCACAATTCTTGTTCGATTGTGACTAAAATATCCAAGTATAATATATATTTCCATGCTCAGGCAATGCACAATCTTCATGACCCAAGGTCAAAGGTAAAGGTCAAGGTCAAAGAAAAGGTCAAAATCACATAATTGACCATAACTTCGGAACTAATCGTCGTAGAGAGTTCAGACTAGGATCATATTGTAGCATATCAAAAGGCCTTTCTTAGGTGACCTTCAATGTGACCATTGACTATGACGCCTGAGGTCAAAGTTGACCTCAAAAATGACCTTGACCTTGACCTTTTGTGAATATATCGAGTAGTAGCTCATTCGAAAGTACTTTTCAAATTTGTTGTCATTTTTGGAATCGGACGTCTATAGACGTCATAATGACGTCAAACGTGATTCCAGACTGACATTCAGGTCTTTTAAGTGTCAGGTGTGTAAACTTATAACATTTACTGCAGATCTAACACCTGCAGACGATGTGGATTCGGCCTGTGATGCTCTGTCAATTTTTAGCTCAATTGATATATCTATTTTGACGTAATTGACGTTTTTGTGGCAACAAATCGATAAAATTTCAAAGGAAACTTATTATCTGAAGATATTATAATCTTGTCTGGTGATAATATAACATATATAAACACGATTTTAACATGCATATTAAAGAAAAATCCATTCACAGTAAGTTTGCAGCATAGAAATGATCACAAATGACGTCATAATCACGTGAAAATCACATAAATGGCAGTAACTTCGAAACTAATCGCCGTAGAGAGTTCAAACTATGACCATATTGCAGCATATTGAGAAGCCTTTCTTATTTGACTTTGAATATGACATTTGACATTGTTTTTGAGACTTTGTGATGAGCTCAATATCGAGGTCAAGTACAAAGTTCAGCTCATCATATCGAGTAGTATACCGTTAGAAAGTTCTTGGTCTCCTGAGTCCATTGATGTCTTATTTTTGGTGCTGTGACGTTCAATGAGGTAACATTGATAGTAAGAGTAGTTTGTGAAGTAAACTAAAGTAAAATGAAGTAAAGTAAGTAAGTAAACGTAGTAAGTAGGGAAGAAATTTTAGTCAATTTGTTCAAATCCATATGTCATGTCATTGGCATATGACATATATTTTGGTTCCGGCAAGTGTGTGCCCTATGGGCTCTCGTTTGTTTGTTTGTTTGTTTGTTTGTTTGTTTGTCAGTACGCACTCTAGCGTCCACAATTCCAGTTCTATCGTTCCCAAACTTAGTCGGAATATTCTGTAGGACAATGGCTTGGACGAGTTCGATGATGGGCATTCAAGGTCAAATATTGTGGTCAAGGTCATGCAAAATGTCGAAAACACATAAATGACCATAACACCGGTTCTAATCATCCTAGAAACTTCAAACTAAGTTCATATTGTAGACAAACTCGAGTTCTATCTTCCGTAACCTTGACCTTGACATTTGACCTTGACCTTGAGAAGCTCGCCTGAGGTCGAAGTCAAGGTCAAGTACGAAGGTCGGCACAGCATATCGAGTAGTATATCGTTGGAAAGGTCTTGAGCCCCTGATTCCAGTGATATCTTATTTTTGGCGCTGCGACGTAAACTGACATCACAATGACGTCATAAACGTCGAAAATACGAAATTTCAAAGGGTCATAACATCGTCAATAGTGTATGGAATCCCTTGGAATTTGATATGCATTTTGACAGCATTGACCTCTACGAATGGAACTACAAAGGTCAAAGGTCAAGGTCAAGGTTACCGAAATCCCAGAAAAACACGTTTTCGGTTATAACATCTGCTTGAATCGCAGCAGACTCCTGAAATTTGATCCATATAATTCAGAAGAGATATGGCAATCAGACGTGTATGACAATTTCATGATTGGTTTTGAACTTGGTCGGCAAAATGAGGTCACATGAGCAAAACTTGAAGGTCAAATTTTCAAACTTACTGAAACCTATCAAATAGTACATCAAATGGAAGGTATCGATCGCCTGATACATACTGTTCAATGCTTTTTCAGATGTGACGTTTACTGACGTCACAGTGACGTCATAAACGTCAATTTTTCATAATTTCAAAAGGCCATAGTGTCCGTAATTCTTTTTTGATTCTGATTAAATTATTCAAGTATAATCTGCATGTCCATACACAAGCAGTGCACAACTTTCGTGACCCAAAGTCACAGGTCAAAGCCAAGGTCAAGGAATAGGTCAAAATCACATAAATGGCCATAACTTCGGTTCTATATGTCACAAAGACTTCAAACCAAATGCATACTGTAAATAAACTCAAAGTCTATCTTCAGGGACCTTGACCGTGACCTTTGACTATGACCTTGACCCAACCGCTCAAGGTCAAACTTTCATGAGAAAACAATATCATCTCCGACTCTCAATTTGATGCTTGAATACAATGTATTGTTGGTCCCTTATGTTCCACGTCAATTTTGAGTCTGATCGGATAAGCCATTGTGACGAAATTGACGTTCTTATGGCAACAAAGTCGGTCCCATTATAAGCAAAATCGCATATCCCGAGCTATCTATACTGATAACTGCCTCAATAATGATTGTGAGAATCTGTCAGTAGACTGTCTTATAAGTGAGGTCAAGTTCTTCCAGTTCAAAAACTTTCAAGGTCAATTGTCAAAGCCCGAGGTCAATATTGACCTTCAATGGAAAATCGTGTAGGTCACTATATCTCAACTGTTAATGAAAATAGGAACGCAAAAGTAGAGCCAGAATGTTGTCTTCACCTAGCCTAGAAACATCTGTATTTACACCTAAGGCCTACGACCCATAGCCTTTCCAAGTGCCTTGGTCCAATTTGATCTTAAAATTGACCTTGACCTTCACTTTTTAAAAACAAATTCAGTAGTAACTCGTTTGAAAGGTCTTCAAGAGTACTTTCCGAATCTGTTACCATTTTAAAAATCGGACGATATTTTACGTCACTGTGACGTCAAACGTGATTTTAATTTGAATTAGAACCTGTCAGTTCCCATAGTCATGTTGGATTGTGCAGGTTGCATGCACCGCAAGCGCCCACTACTACTCCGTCATTGTGAATATTTACGAGGAAACAATGTGTTCAATAACAGTATTATTCCTAGTTCATGATGCACTTTTCATATTTGCAATACATTGAAAACTCACCGAGATATCTTTATGGAAAGAGCAGTGGGGGTAAATCTGATCCTCAACCTGTTTATACACCAATAAGTTGTGGAAACGATTACCCCCTGTGCACGAGTCCCATTCTAACTATAATGATTCGGTCGTGTAGTAACACAATATACCTCGATTAATCTAAATATTTACTTCAAAACAAAATTGCTGTTGTTTTCTAACTTCTAGTGATGTCCAGATGACACAAAGCCTAATAGCCATGATGTATTCACTACAATTTGAGGCACGAAACACTCCTTATTATTCAAACTATTGGCGATGACGAACCGGGTTCGAACCGGGTTTGAGAGCACTGTGATAATTTATATCTTGTATATATGCATAGGATATTGTTACTTGACGAAATCAAGCATTTTGTCAAGTACGTTGATCAGTTCTGTTTGTTACTTGGCCAAATGAAATTTGGTCAAGTATGTTGGTCGGTTGCGTTTGTTTGTTTGTTTGTTTGTTTGTTTGTTTGTTTGTCAGTACGCACTCTAGCGTCCACAATTCCAGTTCTATCGTTCCCAAACTTAGTCGGAATATTCTGTAGGACAATGGCTTGGACGAGTTCGATGATGGGCATTCAAGGTCAGATTTTTATGAAAGCATATATCAAGTCTCATAATATGAGACCTTGACCTTGACCTTTGACCTTGACCTTGATTTAGTATTTAAAGTTGAAATGTTCAAAAATATGCGAATGCGTTTTCACAATTTTTTGGCTAAAATTCATAACGAAATGTTTGCAGAATGTACCAGAATATCCAGTAAGTAGACATGGTTAACAGAAAATTTGGGTCAACGTTTTAATGTCAAGGTCACAAATTAGATTATGAACACATAAAATTGCCATAACTTCGGTTCTAACACACATATGGACTTCAAATTAGGTTCATATTGTACCAAGCGCCAATGCAGATCTTAGAATAGATTTTAAAATAGAATATAATTTATTCGAACTATGAGGATATATAAATACAGAAGGGAATTACATCACACATTGAAAACTATACATGTCCCATAGCTCAGCTGTGCCACTGAGTCCGAGGATTGTAACTCCCACAACCATACAACATATATACAACTTTTTTATATACATCGAGAGAGCAACATAGCGAAATTAGATACGCATTATATATAATGGTGAATAATATACAATGATAAAATCACACCGAGTCCGTGTAGGTCCTCAGTAAATGTGAAAAGTTCGGATACTTGAATTGGTAATGTGCGTTGTATAAACGAATACATATACTTGGTTACTTGGAGTTCATAGATGTCCATTAGCTTTGAGATTTTTGAAGACGCAAAAATAGGGGGAGTGTGTATCATAACGTGCCCCTGCTATGGTTATAACTATTTTCTTTTGCTGAATAATGAGTTTTGATCAATATTTATTGGCGGCAGATCCTCAGAAAGTGATATCGTAAAGCAGGAAAGGATAAACCATAGAACAATAAAGTGTGATGAGATGCTCTTTGTTCATGACATTTTTGCTTTATTTACTGCAAAATGGGATTTACTTATTTTGTTCCTAACATGCTTTATGTGTTCACTCCAGTTTAAAGATTTATCTGTTTGAATTCCAAGGAACTTGAATGTTTTTCAGTCTCTGTAAATTTGGTGTCTGATAGAACAAGATCATATTTCTGGTTGTTATCAAATATTTTATTGGTGAATATCATATAGTTTGTTTTGGATATGTTTAGTGACAATTTATTAGCCTTAAACCAATCTGATAGTCTGGATAGTTCTTTGGTCATTGTTTGATAGATTACTTTTATGTCGTTATTTGATAAGTATATAGTTGTATCATCAGCAAACAGTATGGACTTAGGAGGCTTTTGGGGAGATCGTTTGTATAAATTATAAATAACAGAGGGCCCAATACCGATCCCTGGGGTACACCACATTTAATATAATTGATTTCAGAGTGCTTTCCGGCATACGATACAAACTGCTTATGATTGAAAAGATAACTTCTGAACCAGTCTAGAGGTTTACCGCGGATTCCATAAAATTCCAGTTTATTAATTAGTATGTTTAGGTCAGTCGTATCGAAGGCTTTTGAGAAGTCTAGAAATATAGAGATACTGGTATTACTTTTATCGAGTTCAGTTGTGATATCGGCGACAAATTTTGTTATTGCATCAATCGTGCTGTGCTCTTTCATAAAGCCATTGTTATATAAGGAGTTATTAGTGGCAAGAAAATTATAGAGTCGTTTATGCACCACCTTTTCTAGTATTTTTGATATTGTAGGTAAGAGGGATATTGGTCTATAATTTGCAAATGAATCCTTTTCCTTGCTTTTATAAATTGGAATAACCTTCGATAGCTTCATGTCATCCGGAACGGTACCTGTTTCTATGGATTTATTTACTATTGTTGCGATGGGAGAAGCAATATACGCTTCAACTTGTTTTAAGAATTTTGATGTGATATTATCGTGACCGGAACTGTTTTTGGGCTTCAGAGTTTTAATAATTGCTAAAATTTCCTGAGGGTCCATTGGGCTCATATAGAATGAACTTTTTACCTTGCGTTCCAAATTCATATACTGTTCAGAGTTAGTGTTGGGTTTCGGGATTTTTGAGGCCAATCATGGGCCAATATTCGTAAAATATGTACAGAATTCGTTGGCTATTTTCTTAGCATCAGACTCATTAGTGTCATTGATTTTGAAAGATTGGGGTAAAATGGACTTGTCGTTCGTTTTACCGATGATTGTATTGATTACTTTCCATGCTCGTCGTATATCATGTTTGTATTCATTGAATATACTGCTGTAGTAGATTTCGTTCGCATGTTTTTTTAAGTTTTCTTTAGGTGTTTCTGTACAGAATGTATTTCTTATATGCTGATTCCGCACGTGACTCACCAACGGTACTTTTGTACAACTTATTCATTTTCGAGGAAGATTTGAGGACTCCTTTCGTCATCCAGGGTGATCGTATTATATTTTTTTTGCCTATACTTTTTTCAGTGGCGCATACATATCAATTATTAAATTTAGCTTGGTGATAAGTGATTCATAAGCTTGATTGATATCCATGTGTTCGAGATAGCTCCAGTCAGTATTTTGGAGACTTGTTTTTATTTGTGCAATGCTTTGTTCCATGAATTTCCGATGTTCAAATATGAGTCTTCTGTGATCTTTGCCTTCGACCTTTGACCTTGATCTTTAAAAGGTCAGCCAAGGTCAACTTTTTGCATAAAATCAAATATCATGCAACCCTATAGAGTATTATATCAAATCAGAGGACTTGAAGACACAAATTTTGTCCGTAAGACGTTATTAGTGACGTCATGAATGACCTAAAAACACATTTTGTCATATCTTCAGTTCAAATTACTGGAGAAACCTCGAATTAGATTCATATGAAAGAATTCGTAATATGTGACCTTCACATTACCTTCTGACCTTGACGTTGATCTGGTACTGGCTTTATTTCCATTTGGCCAAGTGTCGCGCTATGCGCGACAGGCCTCGGGCTCTCGTTTGTTTGTTTGTCTGTCCGCGCGCATATCTCGAAGAGGAATGGTCCGATCGATCTAAAACTTATGGGAATGAAGCGGTATCGCCGTGGCTCGGTCCTCTTCAAATTTTGTACAAATCGGAAAACGGTTGCCATGGCAACGGAAAAAGTGAAAATCACATAATTGGCTCTAACTCCGGTTCTACTTGATATTATTTTTTCCACCTATTTTTGTATTTTTCTGTGGCCAATTGCTATAACTCCGGTTCTAATCAATATTAAATTTTTCAACCTATTTTTGTATTTTTTCTTTGGCCAATTCCCAATCGTATGGCGTACAACGGATGGTCTTAAGACCAAAACTCTTTAGTAATTTTAGTGACTAAATCTGAAGGGCGAGGGTCTGCAATCTCTGATTGTCTCGTTTATTCTGTGACATTTGAAATATTGCTTCGGCAATATATCTCCAAATAAACAGGAAATGCATCCAAAACTGTCCGGTATTTGCGTGCTCCGACTCTAAGGCCCACGCGGGCCCTGGGGACGATTTCCATTGGGGGCCCAAGTGGGGGAGACCGTTGTTGACTCGGGGGCTCACGCCCTGTGGATCACCGGTTTTCTACCACCTGGGGTGGTGTGACACAGGCTCTGGCAGACCGTCGGGCTGGCTCAGAGTTCCATCTCTGTGACAGTGCCTTCGGCGAGGCCGATAGCAACATGCCCACGTGTACGGGTTCCGTGGTGCCGCTCCCATGGCATCTCGGGCTCTACATACGGCTACATTACCATAACTATGTAATATGCATGTTGTAGTTGAGGAGTTGGTGAGATGCATGTGTTATGTCGTAGTGTATGACAGCCGGACTCGTTCCGGGCTGACTTTACCTGGTTGTAGTATTCCGTAGAGTAGTGCCGGACGCCCTGTAGCGGGCGCCCGCCGAACTTTACATTACATTCTAATAATGTGAACACAAAACAGTTATATCACAGCATGTCAATGAAAATAAATTATAGGTTTTCACAAATGGACGTAAAATGTGTACAAAGTATATTAATTCATGAACTGAAAATAAATACTGGATATAGGAATGTTAGGCAAATATTTAGAGACGAGATACATTGTATCCAGTTTTGACAGATAAGATACTATACATATTTCCGACGATACATGAATATTCACACTTCCATATTGAATAGCCAATCAAAGAATGTCAAATATTGCTCCATAACGCAGTGATGTCAAAGATTTTCTATACCAAGATAGCCCACTCAGGCCAAAACGGAAGCGAACAATCCCCTGGCGGTCAGACTGAGGAATTACGGCATTTGCGTTTTTATGAATGAATATCTGTGACCAAAACGTTATTTTATGAATGAAAACCGCCGTCACTATTGGAAATACGTCCAACTTTCAGTCTCACCGCCAGGATCGACACTGTTCAAATGTTCGCTTTCGTTGTTCCTGAGTGAACCAGAGTGAACTATGTAATGTATCTTGGTATAGAAAATCTTTGGTGATGTGTATCAAGTCCCACAAACAAACCGACCTATGGGATACAACTGTGGTATTTTGTGGGACCTTTTCCGCGATTGCTAAGGGTGGCCTGTTGCTAGGTTGCCGAAACTATGAATTGGACGGACTTCATGATATTCTGTTTGATTCGCCCACGGTTATATGCGGTGATGAAGCATCAGCCAAAACGGAAACCGAAGCTGCTGACTTGGGGAATTTTGATATTCAGCGGTTTTGTTTATCAGTTTACACAAATCATGATGAAGTTGAAACAGTAGGGCCTACTTCTTATGAGAGATATCTAATGTAGGCTCATTGAGCTGAAGAGAACTTTTTCTTTCGACTGGAAGAATGCGTAAAGCCGTGTAGAACGAAGAATGTTGCGGTTTTTGTATTCCCGAGAAGCCGGAATACACAATCCCAAAGCCTTGGAGAAAGCCGAATGCACTCGTAGAGTGTTTTCTATCGAACTCAGCAAATATTTCGACGTTCAGAGGATACATGATGCTGCTGTAAACGCTTTGGATATTGATCTCGTGGAAGACCGATAGTGAGTAATGATTTAGCTGATATACTTGTATGCATACTCGTACTGGTGGTACTGGACTACAACTAGGTGACTTTGACCTTGGTAACAGGACAGTTCACCGATGGGTCGATTCACCGACGCTTTTCTCGAGACGATTCACCGACAGTTTATAGCGCCGATTCAGTGATTCACTGACCGCTGGCTGGGCGGGCCAGACTCGCTGTGGGCTTAGCTAGAGAAGTGTTGGGAAGTAATAGGCCTACCTATACAAGTTGCATGGCTTTGTCTTCGTAGATAGGTCGGGCCTAGCACTACACCTAATAGATTCATAATATACTCAGGTGAAGATGGTGATTTCGAACAGAACTTATAATTTTGTCATTGCTCACATAGTGGCAGCACTGCAGTGAGCTATGGCGGCAAAATTAAAATGATGTTTTATTCTACCTGTTTGCAGGTTGGATACGACACGGAACGGTGCAGTTCAGCATAATATATAATATCGGGACACTTGCAAATCATGTAGAACTAGCAATGTGTTCGAGCTATCTAGTAAATTCATATTGTAAAATCTACATATTAGTATTTTTGTCTAAAATGTCATTGCATGATGTCTCTGCAGGCCCGCTTCTTGACAATCCAGTCCATCCATTCTCTGGGACTGAACGATTCCCTGACCTGCTAGGGGCCTACATGATAACTTGTTTGGGAGTGAACACGTTACTATAGGCATCACCAATAATGTTGAATGGAATTATTTTGCATGCATGTAACATTAATAGTTGATGAAATATGTCGTGGAGTGACTGCAGTCAATATCAATTGAATCTATAGGGCTATTTTTATGTTTCCGGACCCATGGTCCGATAACCTATTGCCTTGGCGTTGTGTCCGTCTGTCCGGGCGGAAGAGAGAATGGTTGTGTGACTAGAAAAGGCACACAACCATAAGTTGTGAGGAAATTTCTTCTTGTGTTCCTATTTTGGGGAGTTGTGTGCCTATTTTAGATAGGAAATTTAACATGTAAAAGGCACACAAGAAGGTCTCGTCTGCATGTCCGTCGTCGTCCGTCCACATTTTTATCTTTAAAGTTTACAGTCCAATCTTTTTGACAATTTGGGAAAAGATACCTTAATATAATTCGAGAAGGAGATATTTTTTATTTTTCAATTTTTATCAATATAGCGGCCGTTTTCGTCAAAGAAGGTCAATTTTGGACTTTGGCGGCCAATTTCTCAAAAACTGTCTGATCAGATTTGAGATTTTTGTTTCAAAAGGTTCCCTTTATACACCTCTGTGATGTGTATACATGTAAGTTTGGTTGCCAACCGCCTCTGTGGCCGAGTGGATGGGACCGGTGGCTCTTGAAGCAACGAAGCTCAGAGGCGGTAGGTGACGCGGGTTCGATCCCGCGGCACAAAGTAGGTGGAGTTTTCATCCTGGCAATGCAAAGATTCCTCCATTCGAATGTACTTTCCAAATTCTAAATTGTCACCCGACGGGGGATGGGGAACACAGGCAGAATTGCCTATCATCATGGACCGTTCGTTAAATAAATCTGATTATTATAAAAAAAAAGTTTGGTTGCCCTTGAATCGCCGGTCTGCGCATGGCGGCCAGTTTGAATTTTTGATGGGTCGACGAAAAATTTTTTCTTCGGCCCAAATCGCGTTACTATCCATTTTGGGTCATTTCTAGGCAAAAAAAAATTTTTCAGCCTTTGAAAAAAATTTTGGACTCGGGGGAAATTTTCG
The DNA here is from genome assembly GCA_949152475.1 of Terebella lapidaria. NCBI lineage: Eukaryota > Metazoa > Annelida > Polychaeta > Terebellida > Terebellidae > Terebella > Terebella lapidaria. The sequence goes on from OX424557.1 coordinate 5,198,144, forward strand.
GCACTTTTTTCCTTCATAATGGGAGCTGCCAGAACTGTACTCATAGAACAGCTGAAGCTGAAGCAGCTAATGATGACCTTTAACTTGACCTTGGATGACCTTGAGTGCCAAATGTCTGACTCGGAATGTGTAAATTGGCATGAGCGGCCTATACGCTTGCACCCAGATATATCTTTGTATTATGAACATATAGAAAATCGAATATCGCACATGTACATGTAATGGTGACATTGAAGTTCACATGGATGACCTTGAATGGTAAATCTCAAGGTCATATGTTCACACTGATAACCTTGATTGGAAAATCTCAAGGTCTGTTATCTGCCATTATCCAAACCAAAATTGTCCGGTAACCTATCTTAGCCTTTGGGCTAATTTTTAATCCATACATGAAAAAGAAAATTGTGAAAATATCAGTTCATGTTGTGTTTATTGTTACATTTACAAAGTCACTTCTGGCATATCTATACACAAACTGATGAAATGAACAACCAATGATGTATTTTTTTAATCATTGAATTGACCTCAACTTGAAAATTTTAATTTCCTGTGATCAGCGTGACACGAGTTAAACACTTCTTATCATTGCATAACTACACGATCTGAACAACCACAAGCTTTGATCATTGAATTGGCATCCTAATAAAATATATAAATATATATATGTGACATCAGTTGAACACTTCTCAACGTTGCTCAGTAAATTGGATTGCAATTAACCACATTAAAGTAGCACACTTATAATTACATGCATACTGTTTGATGCACGAGTTGTTCAAACAGTGGTGACTATAAAATTGGATTGCTGAAGTGATAACAGCTGATTCGTGTTCCAAAACTTAAGCTGATTCTGGTCTCATGCATTAGTTGTTGAGAGGCGGCATTTTTCGATATCAGAGGAAAGCTTACAAGAAGACCCAAGCAAAGATCGTCAACTGGTGGGAAGAACTGAGAAACAGCAACATCTCCGCGAAAGATCTCCTCAAGAACTGTTCAGCTGTCAACTGACTCCCCATTGCTGTACATTGTTCCATTTTTGGTCAACTTTTACTTTGAATATCAGCTTGAAACCAAGTTTGGCACATATAATGAGTTAAAATATAAGTTATGGTGAAAAGTTCAATCTGGCTTCAAATTTGTCATATATTGAAATGCAGTTTCGGTCAATTTTTAGTTGAATTTCAACTTGGAACCAAGTCAAATATTCTGAGTTGAAATATAACTTCAGGTGAAAAGTTTGATCTGCCTGTAATTTCGTTATTTTATCGAACATGTCGAAATGGAAATTCATATGCAGTGATTTCAGTAGTGATCTTGAACATGTTGAATTCGACCTTCAATATTCTTGAAAGATCAATGCAGCAAATGCCAGTCATGAGGCGCCGTCGGTGATAGTATTATCAGAGTTGCATATTTCAATTGCTGTTTTATTATGTAATATGATAATTGTATCCCCCGAACAAAGTTCGGCGGATACTATGGATTTGGCTTCGTCGTCCGCGTCCGCGTCCGCGTCCGCGTCCGCAGAGATTTTCTTGTGAACGCGCTACAGGCCGCAATTCTCACCCGATCACCATTATTTTTTGCAGGCACATATATAATGGTAAGATCCCGACACCAATCGATTTTGGTTGCCGTGGCAACTGAATTGGTCGTTTGGGGACACATTTTGCATTGAAAACAGCCTGTTTGAGACACATGGCTTGTGAACGCGCTACAGGCCGCAATTCTCACCCGATCACCATTATTTTTTGCAGGCACATATATTATGGTAAGATCCCGACACCAATCGATTTTGGTTGCCGTGGCAACTGAATTGGTCGTTTGGGGACACATTTTGCATTGAAAACAGCCTGTTTGAGACACATGGCTTGTGAACGCTCTACAGATGGCAATTTTTGACGAATCTCGATAATATTTGGAAGTGTTGTTGGGAAGGGCTGTCACACGAAACCAATCGTTTTTTAGAATGATCATATAAATATTAATATGTTAACAGCCTAACTTATTACAGAATTTTGAAATATCCATTTTGACATGTACGATCATTCCAATAGCCTGTACAGTGGAAGGTAATGACACTGGTTTCTTGTTCAGAATGGAGAACTGAAGTTTTCAGTGAAAACAGGACAATATTACTGAATAAGTTAACATTAGTTTTATTAGTTAAGTCTATTATTGTCCACAATAAAAATAGTTAAGACGAGAAACGTTTATTATTAAGCTCAACAAGGTAAAGGTTTTGTCCAGTACAGATTTCATGGGTGTAACTGAATAAGTTAACATTATTTTTAATAGTTAAGTCTATTATTGACCACAATAAAAATAGTTAAGACAAGAAATATTTATTATTAACCTCAACAAGGTAAATGTTTTGTCCAGTACAAATTTCATTGGTGTAACCGAATAAGTTAACATTATTTTCACTAGTTAAGTCTATTATTGACCACAATAAAAATAGTTAAGTCTATTATTGACCACAATAAAAATAGTTAAGATGAGAAATATTTATTATTAAGCTCAACAAGGTGAAAGTATGTCCAGTACAGATTTCATGGGTGTACTGAATAAGTTAACATTATTTTTACTAGTTTAGTCTATTATTGACCACAATAAAAATAGTTAAGCAAGAAATATTTATTATTGGGCTCAACAAGGTAAAGATTCTGTCCAGTAGACATTTTATGTCTGTAACCAAATAAGTTAACATTTTTTTTGCTAGTTAAGTCTATTATTGACCTCAATAAAAATAGTTAAGATGAGAAACAATTATTATTGAGCTCAACAAGGTTAAAGATTTGTCCAGTACAAATTTCATTGGTGTAACCGAATAAGTTAACATTATTTTCACTAGTTAAGTCTATTATTGACCACAATAAAAATAGTTAAGTCTATTATTGACCACAATAAAAATAGTTAAGATGAGAAATATTTATTATTAAGCTCAACAAGGTGAAAGTATGTCCAGTACAGATTTCGTGGGTGTACTGAATAAGTTAACATTATTTTTACTAGTTTAGTCTATTATTGACCACAATAAAAATAGTTAAGACAAGAAATATTTATTATTGGGCTCAACAAGGTAAAGATTCTGTCTAGTAGACATTTTATGTCTGTAACCAAATAAGTTAACATTTTTTTTGCTAGTTGACTCTATTATTGACGTCAATAAAAATAGTTAAGATGAGAAACAATTATTATTGAGCTCAACAAGGTTAAGGTTTTGTCTGGTAGAAATTTCTGGGTGTAACCGAATAAGTTAACTTTATTTTTACATGTTAAGTCTATTATTGACCACAATGAAAATAGTTAAGACAAGAAATATTTATTATTGGGCTCAACAAGGTGAAGGCTTTGTCCAGTAGAGATTTTATGTTTGTGACCAAATAAGTTAACATTATTTTTTTGCTAGTTAAGTCTATTATTGATCACAATAGCTTTTTATGAAAACATTGATCAACTTTTACTTTGAATTTCAACTTGAGACCATGTTTGGCACAAATTATGAGTTAAAATATAACTTATGGTGAAAAATTCGATCTGGCTCCAATTTCGTCATCTTGAAATGCAGTTTTGGTCAACTTTTACTTTGAATTTCAACTTGAAAGCATGTTTGGCACATATTATAAGTCGAAATATAACTTATGGCGAAAAGTTCTATCTGGCTCCAATTTCGTCATCTTGAAATGCAGTTTTGGTCAACTTTTACATTGAATTTCAACTTAATACCAAGTTTGGCACATATTATGAGTTGAAATATAACTCATGGCGAAAAGTTTGATCTGGGTCCAATTTCGTCATCTTGAAATGCAGTTTTGGTCAACTTTTACTTTGAATTTCAACTTGGAAGCATATTTGGCACATATTATGAGTCGAAATATAACTTATGGTGAAAAGTTCGATCTGGCTCCAATTTCGCCATCTTGAAATGCAGTTTTGGTCAACTTTTAGTTTGAATTTCAATTTGAAACCAAGTTGGGCAGGTATTATGAGTTAAAATATAACTTATGACGAAAAGTTTGATCTGGCTCTAATTTTGTCATCTTGAAATGCAGTTTTGATTAACTTTTACTTTGAATTTCAACTTGAAACCATGTTTAGCCCATACATGTATTATGAATCGAAATATAACTTATGGTGAGAAGTTCAATCTAGCTCCAATTTCGTCATCTTGAAATGCATTTTTGGTCAAATTTTACTTTGAATTTCAACTTGGAACCAAGTTTGTAAAATATTCTGAGTTGAAATATAAATAGGTGAAAAGATTGATCTGTCTGTATTTTCGTTATTTTATCAAACATGTCGAATGGAAATTCATATAAAGAGATTTCAGTGGTGATTTTGAATTCGACCTTCAATAACCTCGGAAAATCAGTGCAGCAGTTTTGGTGGGGAAAAGAAAACAGTTGTGACTTGGGATTTAACATTTCTCTGGTAATCTTTTTTAGCCCTTGCTCTAGTTTTTCACACTTGACAGTGATATATTTGGGGCAACAGAGATGATAGGGCTACGGGGGATACACCCAAGCGGTCGTAGGCGACCGGAAGCGTCTAGTTACATACTAATTATTATTAGTATCTTTATTATGTAATACTTACACATTGATTGTCAATGTTATTTCAATCATTACTTAAGTGTGAACAGTCACAAAATACTTTATTAATTTTATATTGTGCCAAACAACAGTTCCATCAATGTTTTATATCGCGGGGCCAGTCAAACAAACTTAAACCCTCTAGTGTTTTCAACATGTATCTCACCCCCCATAGCATGTATTTCACTACTAGTACTCTAATCTCTGTGTGTGAGCTGTGCCTGGTACTACCTAGTACCAGCCAGACCCCAGTCACCCGATGTTTCCATGGTAACACTTATTTCCATGTCCATATTTGTTGTAAGCGTTCGACTCAGTACTCCAGAATTTAAAACAATAGGTGATCATTGGCTGATCCATATCTCACTGGTCCCCGCGATAATCTGATTGGCTGGCACACGAATTCTTTGTTTCTGAAACGGCCGCCAAAAATCTTTGTAGCGTCAGTTCGGCTGGCGGCACAATCGGGACTAGACACAAAAGATCAGTGTCTCAATATTTGTATCTAAATTTGCACTGTATGAACCATAATTTTACCATCAATAACGAAGTCGGACTTTCAATAAAACAACATCGAACTGGACACGGCGTTTTGTATGTTTTTCGGACTAAGCCTAAATAACTGGATTAAATAAACTGGATTAACCCCAACTTAAATTCAACAATATCAAATATCAGAACACCCACGTTCTGATAGTATTACAAAGTTGTATCCATCGGATCGTTCATGGGCTTTGCCTTTGGGGCATAGTGGCAATGCCAATGGCTACACATGCAGGCTAGACTGTACCATACAGTACATGTAGGCCGTCGGCTTCACTGTTGGGATTCACCCGACCCTCTAGGTGTTATAACTCCTCAAGCCGATCGCCACTCGTCGGTGAACCTGTGAAATAACTGTCAAGAATGTCGGTGAATCGTCTCAAAAAACGTCGGTGAATCGTTGTGTCAGTGAAACGTCTAGTATTCGGTGACTTCAGTCCATGGTGACCTCAGATACCAGATTCCGAAGTGACCGTACCCCTGGTACTGGACAGAAAGCACGGTCATAGTAGTATAAATCTGGATCTACCTTACATGTATGTACATTGAAATCACATTTGTTTTGTAGTCTGTTGTCCGGAGCATCCAATGGAACGATTGTTATCCACGATCTGCACTGTACGTCTGGTGTGCCCGCGTTCACTCACCCTGATGTCGGTCATGTGGGCCGCGGGAATCGCAGCCGTCATAAGTTCTCCATCGAGACGGTTCAGTGGTATCCGCTCGACACAGGCATGTTTGTCTCCAGTGGTATGGACAAACTCCTCAAGATCTGGGACACAAACACTTTACAGGTGTGAGCTACATTTCAAATTCTCATTTTGCGTGCAATGAAAACCAAAACATGAAATATTTGCTGAGCACATTGTATTGAATTGTGTACTGATTTTTGTGTGTTAACCATCATGACAAGAACAATAATATTGCCCTCACGTATGACACCAATATAAAACTCTCAACCAGACAGCAGACGAGTTTGAGTTTAGTGGAGGTGTTTACTCCCACCACCTGTCTTCGGTCGCTGTCCAGCACAGTTTGATCGCCGTGGCAACCACGAGTACGCGGGTACGACTGGTGGACCTGAGGTCTGGCTCAGCGACCCACTCCCTCCGAGGTCATAAGCAGGCAGTTCTTGCGGTCAGGTGGTCGCCAAGCCATGAGTTCTTACTCGCCACAGCCAGGTCAGACTGATTCGTCGTATACATGTAGATATGCTACTATGCTACATAAGCATGTATACACATCATGTTAGCAAGCAAATTTCTAAAACCATTATTCGTCTTTTCTAGAAGCAAACAGACATTTGTCATATTTACGAGTTCTTTTTAAATTTGAAGTGCAACTCAAGTAAAAAATGAGTTTTGAATTATCATGTTGTGTTTCATAAAGAACATAAAGGCTACCGGTAATTGTACGGCGGATACTACAGATTTGCGACCGTCGCACTGCCGCCGCCACTGTATAGATCTTCTTGTGAACGCTCTAGGCTACAGGTTGATATCTGACCCTATTCTAATAATATATGACCTATCCCAAATTCAGTTTGTCCGAGTCTTTTCGTCATTTTCTACGTATTCTGCAAAACATTACTACTGGCCAAAGAGAAGTTTTCTGACGTAATTTGTGAAACTCAAGACAACTTTTGGAGCATTTTTGACAGGTCAGTTAGTTGCTATTGATAATTCATTACAACAATAATAACATATACTCAATATCTGCAAATTTAAATTACCCATAATGTCGGGGATTGATAAAGGTAGGTGTATCATATTCCAATCTTGTGACAAGTTTCTCTGGATGGTATTCAGTGAGAAATATTAAGTGAATGAATATTTTACTTTACCGGTATACATGTATACTGCACAGACTGAAAATAATTAAGGCCTGCAAATATTATTACTGATATTGATGAAACGCACTGGCCCAGCAGTAATGATATTTTGTCTGAAATATATTTTGGGCAACAGGGATGATAGGGCATCATGGGGATATATCCTGAAATTCGTTGGACATTTTTTTTATCTTGATACATTGTTAAACTCTTGATCTTGTATCTTGAATAAGTGGTGATGTTATCCACTGTGAAATAAATGTGCTTATCTTCGTAGCCTGGACAGTAAAGTTCTGTTGTGGGACATACGCAGTGCCAAGGGAGCATTGATGGTGTTGGATCAACACAACAATGATACGTCAGCAGGACCCAACTCCAGTCAGTACACACACCAGGCCTACATGTACTCAACATATACAGGAAAATACAGTACTGATTTCGCAAAACCTCACCAAAATGCCAGCATGGGACACCTGGCATTTAGCACGTGTTCGCCCAACTTCGCCTGACGTAGCATCATGCGATTTGATGCTAGCATTGTGTATGCGAGCATCCCTCGATGCTAGCATTGCTTCTTGGCACTGTGGTGCACTAAAAGCATTTCGCATTTCGCATTTTTTGTGAAGGCCATTATATGCTCGCATATGCTCGCAAACACATGGTCGAGTGGTTTATAAACAGTCTGTATCATGTAGATCGTATGGGAAAATGCAGTGTTTCATTTCAGTTCATATTAAAGTCAGTATTTGCATCCGAAATAAAGGATGCGCGCATCTGTGCGAGACAATGCTCGCCTGTTCAACTAAGACGGCCGCCTGATGCGATGGCATCGCGCCCACTGGTCGCACCATGCGATTTGATGCTAGCTTCAAGTCGCACAGAATCGCATGGCCTAGCATTTAGCATGTAGCATTCGCATGGCTAGTGAGGTTTTGCGAAATCAGTACTGTACGCTACAACAAAATTGATTAAAGAAACAGTAAAACTTTGCAACACAAATAACCAGCTAATATTTTGTGTACTTTCCAGTTAACACGGCACACGACGGTGCTGTAAACACGGTACATTTCACTCCTGATGGACTGCATCTCTTGACATTTGGCACAGACCATCAGCTACGCCTCTGGGAGACTTCAAGCGGTCGCAACACGCAGGTCAACTACGGCCGCGTGCGAAATGATTGTCGCAAGGCTGTAAAAGTGGCAATCTGCACACAGTCTCGACCTGAGGTGGCTTTCGTGCCTGATGACAGTGACATTTCCGTGTTTGATCTGTTTGCGGGGACCAAGGTGGTGACGCTGCGAGGTCACTACAGCCAGGTGAACAGCTGTGTGTACCGGGAGAGTGGCCAGGACCTGTACAGCTGTGGCAGTGACAGGAGCGTCCTGGTCTGGAGTCCACACTTGGAGACCGTCCAGGCATACGAGGACCACATACAGCATGCCAGGACCGACATAGATACCACTCGCCTCGCCACCAGCGGCTTTGTGCGGCCCATTGGTGTGGCCGATGCTTGGAGTGATGAGGACTGAAGTGATACAAGTACCATGATGGTACTTGTACAAGTACTAGGGGGCACTTGGAGGATTCACTGTTCAATTAGTATTTACTCCATAGTGAAACAGATTTAATCTGATAACGAAGCTTTGTTTCATCAGGAATCCGGTGGAGATGGGGTTTCTATTTATTTATAGTTTATAGTTTTTAGGTTACCGGACCTATGGTCCGATAACCTATTGGCATGGCGTTGCGTCCGTCGTCCGTCGTCCGTCCGTCCGTCCGTCCGTCCGTCCGTCCGTCGTCCGTTCACATTTTTATCTTTAAAGTATATGATCAAATCTTTATGAAATTTTGCACAAAAATACCTAAAAATATTTCAAGGAAAGGTTTTTTTTTGTTTTTCGATTTTCGCATTTTTTTCAAAATGGCGGCCGTTTTCGACGAAAAATGCCTGATTTTGGACTTTGGCGGCCATTTTCTCAAAAACTGTTCAGTAACTTTTTTTCTTTTTGATACACAACACTCCTCATATGTACTCCTGTGATGTGTATAAGTTTCGTTGCGCTTGAATCGCTCGAAGTGGGCCATTTTGGGCCAAACTTGGCCCAAATGGGACTTTCCCATGTTAAATTTTCCTATGCTTTATAATGGGACACATTATGCCTTATATCTCACTTAATATTGAGATTAGAGACTAGGAATCAATTGTGGACATATAGCAAATGATATATGCTGAATATTCTCGTGACCTTGAGTTTGACCTCTGACCTCAGTTTCAAGGTCAAAGAACAAAATGGCTAATATCTCGCTTATTATCGACTTTACAGCTTAGGAATCAATTGTGGACATATAAGAAATGATATATACCGAATATTCTGATGACCTTGAATTTGACCTTTGACCTCATTTTCAAGGTCACAGGACAAAATGGCTAATATTTCACTTCTTATCGACTTTACAGCTTAGGAATCAATTATGAACATATAGGAAATGATATATGCAGATTATTGTCATGACCTTGAATTTGACCTTCGACCTCATTTTCAAGGTCACGGGACAAAATGGCTAATATCTCACTTATTATCGATTTTACAACTTAGTGATCAATTGTGGACATGTAGGAAATGATATATGCTGAATATTCACGTGACCTTGAATTTGACCTTCGACCTCATTTTCAAGGTCACGGGACAAAATGGCTAATATCTCGCTTATTATCGACTTTACAGCTTAGGAATCAAATATGGACATACAGGAAAGGATATACGCTGAATATTCTGATGACCTCAAATTTGACCTTTGACCTTATTTTCAAGGTCATAGCACAAAATTGCTAATATCTCGCTTATTATCGACTTTACGGCTTAGGAGTCAATTGTGAACATATAGGAAATGATATATGCTGAATATTCTCGTGACCTTGAATTTGACCTTTGACCTCATTTCCAAGGTCACAGGACAAAATTGCTAATATCTCGCTTATTATCGACTTTACGGCTTAGGAATCAATTGTGAACATATAGGAAATGATATATGCCGAATATTCTCGTGACCTTGAATTTGACCTTTGACCTCATTTTCAAGGTCACAGGACAAAATGGCCAATATCTTGCTTATTAGCGACTTTGCAGCTTAGGAATCAATTGTGAACATATAGGAAATGATATATGCTGAATATTCTAGTGACCTTGAATTTGACCCTTGACCTAAATTTCAAGGTTAGTCATTTTATTTTCAAGGTCAGAATACAAAATGGCTTATATCTCGCTTATTATCAAATTTACAGCTTAGGGGTCCATAGTGAACATATAGGAAATGATGTATGCTGAATATTTTGGTGATCTAGAATTTGACCTTTGATCTCATTTTCAAGGTCAGAGAACAAAATGGCTAATATGTCGCTTATTATCATCTTTACATCTGCCCCTGATGACGCCAGTGTGTCTTTGGATAAACTATTTGGTCGGGCTTTGTTTCTATTGCAAAATGTTGTATTTTACCTTTCTTATTGTCATCATCAAAATTTGATTGTATTGGTGGTAATAGATTGATACTTACATTTGTACCACTGAGTCGGTGTCACTGCTGGCGGACGTTAAATCTGTCCCCGAGGATACCATCAACTCAGTAGCCTTCGGGCTTGTGATTGGGTACTTTTGTACTTGTCACATATCTATTCCATGGGGTTAGATTCGGATTTCTAAATTATTTTCATAGGTTGTTGGGCAGTTGTATACTAATTCCATCTGGTGTACAGTAGAAACAACTACATTTAACACATTGTCTGCCCCTGAAAACGCCAGTGTGTCTTTGGATAAACTATTTGGTCGGGCTTTGTTTGTTTCTATTGCAAAATGTAGTATTTTACGTTTCTTATTGGCATCATCAAAATCTGATTGTATTGGTGGTAATAGATTGATACTTACATTTACAGCATAGGAATCAATTGCGAATATAGAGGAATGATATATACTGAATATTTTCATAACCTTGAACTTGAACTTTGACCTCATTTTCAAGGTCACATCACAGAATGGCTAATGTCTCACTTATTATCGACTTTACAGCTTAGGAATTTATTGTGGACATACTAGAAGTGATATATTTGTTGTAAATTTCATGACCTTGAATTTATCAGTGACTTTATTTTCAAGGTCACTGGACAAAAAAAGGCTAATATCTAAAATGTATATTGTCCGGTAACCTTTCTTAGCCCTTGGGCTAATTTTTGTTTCTAGTGTATGTTTGTGTGTGGCTGACTCTTTGTTAAGTTTGTATCTGCATGTATTGTACTCCCCAAACCAAGTTTGGCAGATACTTCATACCAGCAATCATCACACTTCCATCCGTATTTTTAGGTTACCGGACCTATGGTCCGTAACCTATTGGCATGGCGATGCGTCCGGCGTCGTCGTCGTCCGTCGTCGTCCGTCGTCCGTCAACAATTTTATCTTTAAAGTTTACGATCGAATTTTTCTGAAATTTTGCACAAAAATGCCTAAAAATATTTCGAGAGGGAGGTATTTTTTAGTTTTTTGATTTTCGCATTTTTTTCAAAATGGCGGCTGTTTTCGACAAAAAATGCCTGATTTTGGACTTTGGCGGCCATTTTCTCAAAATCTGTTCAGTAACTTTTTTTTTTATTGATGCATAACACTCCTCATATGTACCCCTGTGACATGTATAAATTTCGTTGCGCTTGAATCGCTCGAAGTGGGCCATTTTGGGCCCAAACTCGGCCCAAATGGGACTTTCCCATGTTAAATTCTCCTATGCCTTATAATGGGACACATTATGCCTAATATCTCACTTGATATTGAGATTAGAGACTAGGAATCAATTGTGGACCTATAGGAAATGATATATGCTGAATATTCTCGTGACCTTGAATTTGACCTCTGACCTTGGTTTCAAGGTCAGAGCGGCCGTTTTAGTCGAAAAATGGCCAATTTTGGACTTCGACGGTCGTTTTCTCAAAATCTGTTGAGTAACTTTTTTTTCTTATTGATGAAAAACACTCCTCATATGTACCCCTGTGACATGTATAAATTTCGTTGCGCTTGAATTGCTTGAAGTGGGCCATTTCGGGCCCAAACTCGGCCCAAATGTGACTTTCCCATGTTAAATTTTCCTATGCTTTATAATGGCACACATTAAGCCTAATATCTCACTTAATATTGAAATTAGAGACTAGGAATGAAATGTGGACATATAGGAAATGATATATGCTGAATATTCTCGTGACCTTGAATTTGACTTTTGGCCTCATTTTCAAGGTCACAGGACAAAATGGCTAATATCTCGCTTATTATCGACTTTACAGCTTAGGAATCAGTTGTGAACATATAGGAAATGATATATGCTGAATATTCTTGTGACCTTGAATTTGACCTTTGACCTCATTTTCAAGGCCACATGACAAAATGGCTAATATCTCGCTTATTATCGACTTTACAGTTTTGGAATCAATTGTGAACATATAGGAAATGATATATGCTGAATATTTTCGTGACCTTGAATTTGACCTTTGACCTCATTTCCAAGGTCGCAGGACAAAATTGCTACTATCTCGCTTATTATCGACTTTACAGCTTAGGAATCAATTGTGAACATATAGGAAATGATATATGCTGAATATTCTCGTGGCCTTGAATTTGAGCTTTGACCTCATTTTCAAGGTCACAGGACAAAATGGCCAATATCTTGCTTATCAGCGACTTTACAGCTTAGGAATCGATTGTGAACATATAGGAAATGATATATGCTGAAAATTCTCGTGACCTTGAATTTGACCTTTGACCTCATTTTCAAGGTCACATGACAAAATGGCTAATATCTCGCTTATTATCGACTTTACAGCTTAGGAATCAATTGTGAACATATAGGAAATGATATATGCTGAATATTCTCATGACCTTGAATTTGACCTCTGACCTCATTTCCAAGGTCACAGGACAAAATTGCTAATATCTCACTTATTATCGACTTTACAGCTTAGGAATCAATTGTGAACATATAGGAAATGATATATGCTGAATATTCTCATGACCTTGAATTTGACCTTTGAGCTCATTTTCAAGGTCACAGGACAAAATGGCCAATATCTTGCTTATTAGCGCCTTTACAGCTTAGAAATCAATTGTGAACATATAGGAAATGATATATGCTGAATATTCTAGTTACCTTGAATTTGACTTTTGACCTCATTTTCAAGGTCAACAGGACAAAATGGCTAATATCTCGCTTATTATCGACTTTACAGCTTAGGAATCAATTGTGAACATATAGGAAATGATATATTCTGAATATTTTAATGATATTGAATTTGACCTTTGACCTAAATTTCAAGGTCAGTCATTTTATTTTCAAAGTCAGATTACAAAATGGCTTATATCTCGCTTATTATCAAATTTTCAGCTTAGGGGTCCATAGTGAACATATAGGAAATGATGTATGCTGAATAGTTTGGTGATCCAGAATTTAACCTTTGATCCCATTTTTAAAGAGCATGTGTCACTAAAAATTGGGTATTGGTTTTTTAGGTGTATGTGAAAGCACTATTTGAACTGAACAAAACAGTCTTTACAGCATATTGATATCATGATTTCTTCCAAAGTTATGGCACTTCAAACATTTACATATTCACAGAATCTGACAACAGAATCTGACAACTAATTAATATGCAAATGAGATGTGTGACGTCATTGACAGACTGGTTTTTAATTAGGTGTCTTAACATGACAAAATGGAGCTTTTTATGTTCACATTTGGTCACCAACACTCATCAGAAATATTGTCCAGTAGGAATAGTCAGTGAGTGCATGCCAATCTTGGTTGCCATGGCAACCAATAGGCTGATTTGGGCCTTAGCGACGTGGTTGCTAAGGCTAATATTAACGTCAAAACACGAAATGAAAGTATGAAACCAACACAAATAACGAGATAATGACAATATCTAGTGGAATTAATAAACAAATTGTTCAACTACACACCATAGCAACCGATACAGGCCTGAGAAATCACCAATGTTTAAAGCCATTGCAAGTGAATGGATACCATTACCACTGGTTTCCAATGCCTTTATTGGTTGCTAAGTGTTGTGTTCAAACATTTTGCTGATATATTCCACAATATATTGTCATTATTCATTGTCTGAAATAGTTTCATTCCTGTATGTCCTGTTTTTAATTAGATATTGACCTTAGCAACCATGGTTGCTAAGGGATCCAGCCGGCCAATGGTTGCCATGGTAACCAAAAATTTCATGAAATCACTGACTATTTTAACCATGAAACATAAAAAGTGGGTTCTGGTGAACAATTATGAAAAGAAACATTCTCATTATTCCATTTTAAAATGTCTAATTAAAAACCAGTCTGTCGATGACATCACACATCTCATTTGCATATTAATTAGCTGTCAGATTCTGTTGTCAGATTCTGTGAATATGTAAATGTTTGAAGTGCCATAACTTTGGCAGAAATCATGATATCAATATGCTCTAAAGACCGTTTTATTCAGTTCAAATTGTGCTTTCACATACACAGAAAAACCCAATACCCAATTTTCGTGACACATGCTCTTTAAGGTTAGAGATATGGTGATTTCAGTGGTCACCTTGAATTTGACCTTCAACTTTCTCGGCTTAACTCTGTATATTTCTCCGGTAACCTTTCTAGCCCATTGGGCTAATTTTTTCTGTAGAAGTTTTCATTGTCATACCACTCAAATTGGCTGATTGGCCACATGTTTTGAACTGACATCTGTTCCGTTAAGACTGGTCATCATCTGAGTGGCAATGTCTGACTATCTACAAATATATCATGTATACTGTACATGTACATGTATTTGCAAACGGTCTCAGGAAAATAAAACATGTAAACAAATGACAAATGCTTTTGTTTCACAGTGAATTCAATCACACAAACAGTCATGGTAGGCTGATCGAGAAGGATAGGTTTTGTGATTTAGCTAATTGTATCCCCCGAAAGTAGGTCAGCAGATACTATGGATTTCCGATCGTCGTGCCATGTCCACCGCGTCCGCCGCCGTAGAGATTTTCTTGTGAACGCTCTACAGGCTGCAAACCTGAACCGATTACAATAATTACGAGGGACATGTCTTATGATAAGATCACGACACCAATCGATTTTGGTTGCCATAGCAATCACATTGGCCGATTGGCAACACATTTTGTGCTCAAATTGGCCTGTTTATTACACATAATTTGTGAATGCTGTACGGGTGGGAGTTTTCGCTGAAGGACGTTGAAATCGCACAGGCTTGATGGGAGTGACAGTCACACTATTGTTTTTCAGAATGATGAGTCAGTGAGGTAAAGGTTTTGTTCAGTAGAGATTATGGCTGTAACTGAATAAGTTAACATTAGTTTTACTAGTTAAGTCTATTATTGACCACAATAAAAATAGTTAAGACAAGGGAGCATTTGGCTCAACTCAATTATTTGAATCGGAAGAATTTTTGCCAAGTCATCCTTGAGGTTTCCTGCATATCTTGGAAACGGTGCATCGTAGCGCGAAACAGACGTTACTTTTGGTCCCGTCGCCCTAGACAAACATTTGTGAGGGGTATTAGAGATCACCTTCGACCTTGACCTTGAATTTTATCACTGCGTCAGCATTTTGGGTTACCGGACCTATGGTCCGATAACTTATTGCCATGGTGTTGCGTCCATCGTCCCTCTGTCGTCCAGCGTCCGTCCGTCCGTCCGTCCGTCAACAAATTTAAATTTTACGATCGTTTTTTACTCAAATTTTGCACAAAAATGCTTAAAAATATTTCGAGAGGGAGGTATTTTTTATTTTTTTTATTTTCGCATTTTTTTCAAAATGGCGGCCGTTTTCGTTGGAAAGAAAAACAGCCAATTTTGGACTTTGGCGGCCATTTTCTCAAAAACTGTCTGACCACTTTTGAGATTTTTATTTCAAAAGATTCCTCTCATATATTCCTGTGACGTGTATAAGTTTCATTGACCTTAAATAGCCGGTCTGCGTGTGGCAGCCATTCTGATTTTTCCGACGGGTCCCAAATGGGACTTTCCCATGTTAAATTCTCCTATGCTTTATAATGGGAAACATTTTTCCTGATATCTCACTTAATATTGAGATTAGCCATTTGGAATCAATTGTGGACATATAGGAAATGATAATGCTGAATATTCTCGTGACCTTGAATTTGACCTCTGACCTCGGTTGCAAGGTCAGAGCACAAAATGTCTAATATCGCGCTTATTGTCGACTTTACAGCTTAGGAATCAATTGTGGACATATAGGAAAAGATATATGCAGATTATTGCCATGACATTGAATTTGACCTTCGACCTCATTTTCAGGATCACAGGACAAAATGGCTAATATCTCGCTTTTTATCGACTTTACAGCTTAGCAATCAATTGTGACCATATAGAAAATAATACACTGAACATTGTCATGACCTTGAACTTGACCTTTGACCTAATTTTCAAGGTCGCAGGACAAAATAGCTAATATCTCGCTTATTATCGACTTTACAGCTTAGGAATCAATTATGAACATGTAGGAAATGATATATGCTGAATATTGCTATGACCTTGAATTTTACCTTTGACCTCATTTTCAAGGTCAGAGAACGAAATGGCTAATATCTCTAATATATCGACTTTACAGCTTATCAGTCAATTGTGGACATATAGAAAATGATATATTCTGAACATTGTCATGACCTTGAACTTCACCTTAGACCTAATTTTCAAGGTCACAGGACAAAATGGCTAATATCTAGCTTATTATCGACTTTACAGCTTAGGAATCAATTATGTATTTATTAGGGCATTTCGGCACGAAATGTCCTTATGGTTTTGTCAGAATTTTTTTTTTTTTTTTCTTCTTTTTTTTTTTTCTTTTTTTTTTTTTTTTTTTTTTTTCACTTTTCGGTTTCCGGACGATAACTTAAGAACGCCTTGACGAATCTTCGAGAAATTTTCACCAGTTATCACATATATAACATAGATGAACCCTATTGTTTTGGAGCCGGCTTCAAGGTCCGGTTAGTCCGTGAGGATGAATTTTGAGTCAAATGGTTTCCGGATGATAACTCGAAAAGTACTTGTGCTACCATTCTGAAACTTGACATATATGTTGATATAGTGTCGCAGAGGAGCCCTATCGATTACGGGGTCAATACCTTGAACGACCTTTGACCCAGGGGCCAAAAACAATTTTGATGAGTCATCCTTGAGGCTCATTGCATATCTCGGAAACGGTGCGTCGTAGAGCGAAACGGACGTTATTTTCGGACTCGTCGACCTAGACAAACATGTCTTAGGGGTATTATGGATGAACTTTGACCTTGACCCAAATTTTTTTCGCCGAGTCGGCATTTTTCGTTTTCTTCGATATCTCGGAAATGGTGTGTCGTAGAGCGAAACGGACGTCATTTTCGGACTCGTCGACCTAGACAAACATGTCTTAAGGGTATTACAGATGACCTTTGACCTTGACCTTGAATTTTCTGCCGAGTCGGCATTTTTCGTTTTCGTCGATATCTCGGAAACGGTGCGTCGTAGAGCGAATCGGACGTTATTTTCGGACTCGTCGACCTAGACAAACATGTCTAAATTGTATTATGGATGAACTTTGACCTTGACCCGAAATTTTTTTTGCCGAGTCGGCATTTTTCATTTTCGTCGATATCTCGGGAACGGTGCGTCATAGAGCGAAACGGACTTTATTTTTGGATTCGTCACCCTAGACAAACATGTCTAAAGGGTATTATGGATGAACTTTGACCTTGACCGGAAATTTTTTTGCCGAGTCGGCATTTTTCGTTTTCTTCGATATCTCGGAAATGGTGCGTCGTAGAGCGAAACGGACGTCATTTTCGGACTCGTCGACCTAGACAAACATGTCTAAGGGGTATTATGGATGAACTTTGACCTTGACCTGAAATTTTTTTGCCGAGTCGGCATTTTTCGTTTTCATCGATATCTCGGAAACGGTGCACCGTAGAGCGAAACGGACGTTATTTTCGGACTCGTCGACCTAGACAAACATGTCAAAGGGGTATTATGGATGAACTTTGACCTTGACCCGAATTTTTTTTGCCGAGTCGGCATTTTTCGTTTTCTTCAATATCTTGGAAACGGTGTGTCGTAGAGCGAAACGGACGTTATTTTCGGACTCGTCACCCTAGACAAACATGTCTGAAGGGTATTATGGATGAACTTTGACCTTGACCCGAAATTTTTTTGCCGAGTCAGCATTTTTCGTTTTCTTGGATATCTCGGAAACGGTGCGTCGTAGACCGAAACGGACATTATTTTCGGACTCGTCGACCTAGACAAACATGTCTTAAGGGTATTAGGGATGACCTTTTACCTTGACCTTGAATTTTTCTGCTGAGTTGGCATTTTTCGTTTTCTTCGATATCTCGGAAACGGTTATGTCATAGAGCGAAACGGTCGTTATTTTCGGACTCGTGACACTAGGCAAATATGTCTTAGGGGTATGTTGAGTCAACTTGATCCGTCGTCTTGGATTGAAATGGATGTATCTACATAATCATTTTGGCTGCAGAGTTGTCAGTAATAAACAGTTCACCTGTGATTGTGTTGTGTATCGAAATGCCCCAAGGCCTCTAGGCCTTCACGTCTAGTTGTATACATTGTATTTCCAGTTGAAGCATGGTTTTTACTTTCGATTCACACTTTTTAGGCATGGGGCGAAATATCTTGCCACATCGCTTGCATTCACACACCAGTAGCCATGTTTATCCATACAATGCGAACACACCGGGTGAGTTGCTGAAAAAAAACCCTGTCAAATCTTATCACTGTGTCAACATCTTTATCGTGTTCACGCTACCACCAGAGCAAAGGCCAAATCTATGTGCATTAAGCCAGGACATTAATTTTTCATACTTGATCTATGTTTCACTGATTTGATGTTTCTCTAATTTTCGTCACCATATTTTCAGTTACAAGTCAAGTATCCTTTATTATACTGACATGTCATAATTTACGGAAGCGTAGAAGGGCCACCCAGGAATGTTTTTTCAAATTCCCGACTTAGTAACTCGATAATATCGCCTTAGTATCTCGATAATATCGACTTATAACGCGATAATATCGAGTTACTAGTAGTATCTCGATAATATCGACTTAAAAGTGGAACAGGCGCAAGGAGATGATTTATAAACGATATCTAACTCGTTAATATCGACATAGTAACTCGATAATATCAACTTCGTAACTCTACCTGAATCACAGCACATGCTGTCTGCATGTGCATATACACATGAAAAAACAGACGAATAAGCATTACTTATTCATATAATGTAGGATCAAAATACTGTTAGAACTCTAATATGTAAATAATGTAATTGATATTTACATCAGAGGGAAATTTTTCATTTTAGATACCGGTATAGTTTATTTCAATGTTCACACGTGGACATACACGCCAATTGACACAGCCGTTATTGGTTACCCACGTACACTATACATGTACATGTACACATGGGCTGGACAACCCTGAATAATTAAAGACCTAGTAGCATGTCGATGAAAGTGCTTTTCGTTTAGTCCATTATGAATAGTTATCTGTAAATTCGAACAAATTTTACAAATACAATCAATGGGTTTCGAGATATTGAATCAAATAGGCACTCCTTCCGTATATTGCCGAAGATTTTGATCACGATTTTAGTATGGGTCACGTGGTTTGTGACGTCATTTGAGGCAGTACTGAAAGTACCTGTAGCCAGCAAGGTAAACTGCATGTCGCATATTCATTCTCGTTGCGTATGTTTGACAATTCAAGTGAACGGGTGAGATGGTTGGAATACGGCATTTCTTGTCTTGATATTTAGAATCAGTACTATTCATTCTCCCAGAAGGGAGGTTTGTTGAACTGCAAGATGTCCAGTATTTGTTGGTTTTCATGTGTTTTCTTTTGAATCTCATGCATTTTGGAGTGGTTTTCTATCTTTGAGCTGACCGCCCAAATTACGTGTTTTACGTTTTTGGCCAGCCATCAAAGCACATTTTGCCTCAACTGACGTCACGATTACGGAAACTGCCGAAGCTATTTTTTTCATCGGCATGAGAAGGCGATTGCAATACTGGCTCAATATACTCGATTATATGTCGATGTTATTAATTACCAATTAACGCGAACATCTTTTTTATCACCAAATGTCCACAATGCCTTTATCTGAACAGGAATAAAACCATATAATGGTACCTTGCTACTATGACTTTAACATTTTGTTATTATAAACACTCATTTCAAAATCCTACTATCTCGTTTCTTCCAGGCATTATAGATCTTAGATAAATATATATATCCTTATCATTGCTACGGAGCCTCTGAGGTGACATACCGAAAATATTTATTAATCCGTGCACACGGTTTACCAATCCGTGCGCATGGTTTACCAATCCGTGAGCACGGTTTACCAAACCGTGCGCACGAATTACCAAACCGTGCGCACAATTTAACAATTTGTGGCCACGAATTAATAATCCGTGGGCACGATTCACTAATTCGTGGGCATGAAATACTAATTCGTGCCCACGAATTGGTAAATCGTGCCCACGGATTAGTTATACCAATCTGTGGCCACGAAATACTAATTCGTGCGCACGAATTGTTAAATCGTGCACACGAATTGTTAAATCGTGCCCACGAATTATTAAATCGTGCCCACGGATTGTTAAATCATGCCCACAGATTAGTTAAGGTAATCCGTGCGCACGGTTTACCAATTCGTGGCCACGGTTTACTAATTCGTGGCCACAGTTTACTAATTCGTGCGCACGGTTTACTAATTCGTGGCCACAGTTTACCAATTCGTGGCCACGGTTTACTAATTCGTGCGCACGGTTTACTAATTCGTTGCCACGGTTTACTAATTCGTGCGCACGGTTTACTAATTCGTGCGCACGGATTAATAAATATATCTGGTATGTCACCTCAGGGGCTCCGTACATTGCAATTCATAGGCCTAACACACCAATTTTCAATTCAATTCAATTCTTAGTATAAAAAGTGTATAATAAACGAATCACCTCGTAGATATCAGATTAAATTTGCAGGATATGAAAAAAAAGTCTTCTCTGCAATCTTGTACGGGTCAAGCCTAGGCGTCTGTGTCCGATCAGCTAGCCACGTCAGCATCTCTAGCTATAGGATCGTCACCACCGTGAAACTACTTCCTGCACGGAGACACTTCTGACACGATCGGGTCATGATCCAGAGCACGCTTCTCGCTCGGTATTATCGGTCTGGTGTTGTTCAGACGGAGTCCACTGGTGTACAAGAAGTAGTCGATGGCCTTCTTCCGGTCCGGTTTGTAATCAGCCAGCTTGAACTCTGGGTCCAGGTTTTCCTTAGCGTCATCTTTCGAAAGGTTGAAATCACCACCGATGATGATTTCGGGTCTGTCGGGCTCGTTGTCTCTCAGCATTAGCACAAACTTCTGAAGAGCGTTGAATGTTTTTTTCTTTTCGTCAAATGAGGTACTTTTGTGTGGCCCGTGCCAGCTGATGAACAACATTAATTGTCCATTCTGCTTGTCTTTGAATACGACAGCACGGGAGCGAGAGGCGAACTCTGAAACATCCTCAGCGCTGTATTGCTGTTTGGATAACAGAGCACTGATTTTGTTCTTTTTGTCGTTGGTTATTTCTTTGCTATTTTCCAACCGATGAGTATCCCAGAGAAATCCCGGCACATCTGGACCTGTGGACTTGGTACTCTGATACTGGTCAAGACCTTTCATGTCCCACTGCGGCTTTGAAGGAGCGAATTTCTCCTGGGCGAACACAACATGTGGCTTTTCGGACTTGATGAAAAACTCTGCAGCAGCTCTTCTTTCAGCAGCTGTGGTCCACTCTTCACCACTGCCGCATCCCAGATTGATGGTCATGACCACAAGGGGCCCATCCAAACTCAGAGCCCCCACAGCCTCAGTGAGTCTGTCAACTGACGAGCCACCGGTTGCCATGGTTTTCGTTCCTCTATGCTCGGACTGCGGACGACGTTATTGTGGGTCCTATCAAACATTGGCCGAGTAGGACTGGCACACTGTATTTGTATCCTATAGGCGTGTAGGTGGGCTTAATTAGCTGGTCACAAAGTGCTTTGTGACGTATGTCTTCATAATATCAGTATGCACATTAGGATCACCCTTTTTTCAAACATTTCGACTTTTTTTTTTCGAGAAAGGGGCGGGGAGTGGGGGTGTGTGGGGGTCCCTCACTCCGCCTACATGTGTGTATTCCATAAACAGTCGCACACATAACTACCGTGAGCACTTGAACACAATATAACATTTATGTATATAGGTGGTATATTTGATACCGGGCCAACTTTTGTATTGACAATTCTGTTTCGCTTTTGTATATTTAAGTATGTGTTATGGTAAAAAAATATTTGATCAAGCTAGACATAGTATTCTCAAACCTATCTCAAAATTCCACGCAGCAAACTGAAACGGTTTCGAACTAATGATTTTTACAAGAATGCTGACTTCTTATTTATCCATAAAATTCATTTATCTAAAATGTATGTATCTTTATATTATTATACCAGCCCTGTTGTATTTGACAAAGTATTGATCCCGACTGTAAACATATTCAAATAAAACTTGACAAAATGTGACTAGATCTATTCATGCCACAATGTTGCTATAATTATTGTAAGGAACTATGGCGTGCACTCCCAGGCGAGTGTAACTGTCATTTTCAAACGAATGTTGAAGCAGCATTTATTCACCAGATAAGTTCTGCTCAACGATTGACTACTGTGATTGTACAACATATATGTAATAATCCCTTATTCGTTGTATGTTATAAATCTTTAAGTGACATCTTGAATAGTGGTCAGAGTACTCTCTACTATTTCTTGGTGACATTTTATGTTATTTGAACCTCTGGATCCCTTAGGCTTCCCCCTGGGAAATAGTTCACTAACACTATCAGATCCCTCGGGTCAAATAATTGGTCTATTACCTGGGTGAACAGTCAAAATTTGTATAATATTTCCTTATCAGGGGCGTGTACAGGATTTCTGGGAAAAGGGGGCACAATTTGACGGCAGGGGGTCTGGGGGTTGCTCAAGGCCCCGAGAAGCTGAAGCGTTTCGCATGATATCCGATGGATTTTCGACTTTATAGATAGATAACACATTACAATATGATGTACTACAATAATTTATGAATTCCAGCCCAAATGGAACATTCCCATGTTAAATTCTCCTATGCTTTACAATGCGGCACATTATTGCTAATATCTCAACCAATCTTGAGATTACAGATTAGGAATCAATTTTAGACATATATATATAGAAGGTGATATATGCTGAATATTCCCATGACCTTGAACTTTACCTTTGACCCCATTTTCAAGGTCAGAGCAAAAAAATGGCTAATATCTAGCTTATTATTGACTTTGCCGCTTAGGAATCAATTGTGGTCAAATAGGAAGTGATATATGCTGAATATTCTGCATGGTGACCTTGAATTTGACCTTTGACCTCATTCTCAAGGAAAGAGCACAAAATTGATACTATCTCGCTTACTATCGATTTTACAGCTTAGGAAACAATTGGGGACATATAGGAAATGATATACGCCAAATATTCTTATGACCTTGAATTTGACCTCAATTTGACCATTTTCAAGGAAAGAACACATAATGGCTAATATCTCACTTATTATCGACTTTACAGCTTAGGAATCAATTGAGGACATGAAGTGATGTCTGCTGAATAGTCTCGCGGACATTGAATTTGAAATTTGACTTCACTTTCTGGGTCACGGGACAGAATGGCTAATATCTAAAACATAGAACACTTTGTCCGGTAACCTTTCTTAGCCCTTGGACTAATTTTCATCATCGATGATGACAATGTATGACACGCGAGAGATCAGCATACGATCTTACACCAGCCACACAATTACATGCCCGCAGCCGCAACAGCCCCGAACCATGTCGGGAATGCAATGGTGCCTGCAGCGCCGGGACTTCACATCATAAAGGGGTGTCTGCTAAACGCAACTCAACCGTGACGAGAAGCCTGCCCGGAAACTTCCGACCCAGTCAGGGGAGATCAACTGCGAAGGCCAACCCAGTGACGATCGCTGACATCGCCACCGCGCAACCGACCATCACGACGATGGTTACACCGCCGGGCCACGACTGATCAGACTACCGATCTCCTAAGTGCCTCAGCGCAGGTCACTGCCAGTTGCGGCCGTGCTTGCAACCTCCGCGCCAGATCCACAGTCATTGCTAACGTCTTACGAAATGTACGCGACATTCCCGATGGTACCACTGGGGGGACACATGATTCGCTAACAGTACCCCCAGCGTGCCAGTCGTGTGAACAGAATTCATCGCGCTACTGCATGGCCGACCAGTCGTACCATCTCACTTTTACGATAACTGCGTGCCCGACCCTTGGGAACTGGATGGAAATGAACGGAAAGTGTGCCATGAACATTTCAGTTCTCTTGAGAACGTTGAGGAACTGTTGATTACATTACATTCTAATATAATATGATTGGTATCATGTTCTTTCGTGCCTTATGTCAGCTTTATATATGTCGTGTGTTATATGTGTCATCCTAGCTTGACTGACGATGGCTGGACGGATATAGATATTTTATTGTAAATTCAATTCTCATTGTCGCACGGTGTCTGTGTGAGTGAATGTGGGTTTCCCCTTTAGGACATTTAATTTCAATATGTTAATATTTTTGGACAGGTTTGGTTCCGGGCAGGGTAAACTCCGAGGGCGTAGTTTGACGAAGGGGTGTAATGTAGTATTTTTAGAGACTGTAACGGCCAGGACCCCTCCCCCGCAAGGACCCCTCCCCCACACCAACACACGCGCCATATATACAAGTTCAATAAAACCACACCACAGACAGGACTCAGCCGATCACGTGCAACTTACATGACATCCAGCCAATCACAGTACAAGCTGCACACATCACACCACCACACGACCTTCACCTTGCACTCAGACAAAGACTCGTTCAGACACGGACCCCGTTTTGGCAGGAAATTACACACACTCGCACTGAGACTTACTTCCCCACTGGTTAGTTGTGTAGTGAGCGTCCACGAGGCTGGACACGTGGATTAATCTCACCAATAAGACAGTGAATTAGAAGACAAACTCAGGACTGATTTCAATGGTAACGGACTTAGGACTTACCTTTTGGGGATAAAGGACTTATAGCTCTTGCAGTCCGTTGGGCTAACTCGTTGGACCGTCGTTGAGTCCGGCCACAACACGCCCACGCTCTCGTGTACTAGGAGCCGCTGTCCCGGGTAATGGTCTAGATATCCTGGGCTACATACGGTGATGTTATTACTGAGTCATGTATCAGTCAGACTCCGTCACAGGCACCGGTGATGGCCGTGCCACTCAGCGGGGCTCTTGTGCCATAGATAGCCGGCGCCAAACGTTACATTTTGTATTACACGTCCAAACATCATACAGATAAACATATATTGATTTTCAAAGTAATTATTACATTGTATATTCTATCAGTGTGCACCATGAAAGAAATACATTTACATGCTCTGGAGGAATCAACATCATGGAGGTTCCATCCTCAAATCTTTGTTTATTCATCACCTTAACAATCAAATGGTGAAAATTAATTCGAACTTTTATATACCATTATTATAAATGCACGATATCATATTCATACGAAACAGATCTTCCTCGTTGGCATTGAACATGTGTGCAGAATCTTGGAATGAACTGGACATCAAAGATCTATTCATTAAACCGATCGTTCTCAGTGATAACGAACGAGATACATTGTCGCAGTTTTATATTGCACATGTATGTATTCTTATCGAAAACACACACAACACAAAAATCAGAAGTGATCGAAGCTTTGGCCGAGAGGGAGGTGAGCGGAGAAGGACTGGCGCCTAGCAGTCGATGTTGAAGAAATGTCTGAGGAATTCTTCATAGTCAATGTCTCCGGACTTGTCGTCGTCACAGAGGGTCATGGCCCTGGTCAGCTCGTCCTCGCTCAGGTTCTTGCCCAGGGACTTGAACACCTCCGCCAACTCCCCCCGGTCTATCTTACCGTCTCCATTCGTGTCAAACTTGATAAATACCAGCCGCATGGCCGCAGACCTACAACAGGGACAACATCCATATTACCAAGTCCTGACAACCGTCGTCCTTGGCTGCAGATATTATCATTATCATTGACTTTACATAATGTTCGCTACATTAGTGTAATATCAGTTTTCCTGACCATTGTCTGCGTATTTACCCGTGAACAGAGGACGGTTGGGAGCCCATAGCCTCCATGTACTCTTCCATAGAGATCTCTCCATCACAAGAGGTATCCGCAACCTTGAACATCAGCTAAAACACAACAACATTGTGGTACAGCTCAACAGTCACTATACTCGGATTTTTCTAACTCGTTCACACTGTTTTTCGCTAATATTTTTGTGATGCTAAATTCTTTCGTTCTATAACTTAACATACTTCACCTGGGAGTCAAACGGCAATTTTCTTCAAAATTCCAGAAAGCTATCGCGAAAACTGAAAAAGTTGGCAATCTACCATAATGTTAAATTTAGCCCTATTATTTAATTTCTGGGCCCGCACACGATTTTGTTTATCTGCTCGGTTTTGTAGCGGAGCAATGTTTCAAAATCAACATGTTTGTGTATAAAACACCTCAGTTTATCTTCAGGTTCAAAGTTACAAGACATTTACGAATCCTAATGGATGTAAACAGGACCAATTTCTCGAATATGCTCAGATTCTCGAGATCCCGTTTTGTGCTGAAATTTAACATTGAGGTAGAGTGCCAATATTTTCAATTTTCGCGAGAGCTGTTTGAAAGTTGGCAGAAAATTGTCGTTTGACTCCCAGGGGACGTATGCCAAGTTATAGAACGATAGCGTTTAGCATCAAACAAAATATTAGCGAAAAACAGTGTAAACGAGTTAGAAAAATCCGAGTACAGACAATTTCAGATCATCACGTGCAATGTCAACGCTAGGGTTTCATGAACTTTTTTTTCCCCAAAAGTTCGATCGATTTGTAGTAGATCTAACTACAAGAACATAATTGAGTTGGTGATAAGAATATTGGCCCACGTACTTTGATATGATCTTCTGACAAGTTGTATCCATGGTTACGGAGCATGTCTGTGATTTCCTTTAGGTTGAGAGAGCCGCTTTTATCTGTGTCTGCCTCCTGGAAGAACCGATTGTAATCCTCTTTGGTGTACATGTTGACGTGATGGAGCTGTCCTAGGGATTGTTAGAAAGTTTCCACGTAACAGAATTCTCACAGAGATGCTAAATCTTTGGTCTAAGTCGCCAGTTTTCAAATGCACTCACTGTGAGGCTTACATACACGGGTCAATTTCAATGTCTTGGTGATTTGTTATGGCTCTCGTAGGGTTTATCAGGCCCATATACGGCCACATGTCGAATATTATATATTGGTGACAGTAAATGAGCTTGACACTATTTGTTCAGTTGTTGGGGTGATAACGAGTAGTTTGGTGAAGTGTTCGGAGACCGAGACCTTGTGGTGCGCCCACAACTGAGGCCAGATTTGGTAAGGCCGGGGGTAATACTGTTATTTTTTGACACTGGCCTCCAGTTTGGTATCTGGTCATTTGAAAACTTCAAGCAACATTCCCTGGCAAATCTCCACGATACACCACATAAGGTGTCAAGCTTGTATATGTTTAAATTTGCTATATTCTAATCCAGAACCATTCACGAACATATCCTGGTATTGTGGGTCTACACGTATACAGTGGCATACAATGTAGGTGACACATTGGTGGTCAATTCCCATACATAGTTCGTGCATAACTGCATATTCCATTATAGTTTGTGAATGGCACTGTTTGTCGACCCTCTACAACTTTACTGCAGAGAGAATACTGCAAAAAGGAAGTTTTGTAGTCATTACTGTCACAGTGATTTCATGGAATGCCAGTGATATCATTCTCTCTTTTCAGAAAGGAGGAAAGTTTCCATTACACGCCTCAGGTTCCCAAAATTAAAGCTGGAGTGATTTGATCCGTCTGCTACTTTTCCAATAAACTGAGAACAGCACAACACACAGCAAAACCTACCGAGTGGGCCGAGTTTTCAACAGAATACCTACATTTTTAACTAGATGTCAAGACCTGAAGATACCTTGGAGGCATTTCGGTGTTAAGACTACGGGCTCTACGATGTACCGTTCCGAAGATATTGACGAAAATGAAAAATGTCGACTCAGCCAAAAAATTGAAGTCAGGTCAAAGTTCATCCCTAATACGCCTTAGATATGTTTCTTAATTGGTGATAAGTTCGAAAACAACGTCCGTTTCGCTCTATGACACATCGTTTTCAAGATATCGATGAAAATGAAAAATGCTGATTCAGCAAAAAAATTTATGCCAAGGTCAAAGCTGAACTTCGATACCTCTTACACATGTTTTTCTAGGGTGATGAGTCCCAAAATAACGTCCGATTCACTCTCTGACGCACCGTTACCAAGAGATCGACGAAAATGAAAAATGCCGAATCAGCGAAAAAAATTCAGGCAAGGCCTAAAGTTCATCCTCAATACCCCTTAGATATAATTGTTTAGGGTAAATGACCCCCAAAATAACGTCCGGTTCACTCTCTGACGCACATGCTCTCTGACGCACGTGTTCCACTGCCTTGGCCCTCGGGCTCGACACACCGGGCTACACGACCATATCAGTAACCCATCTCTTATATGAATACTGAATCATAAATTAGTCGGACCTCATGCTGCAGACAAGTCAACCTGGTTTTACTGGCGTTGGCAGTGACCTTGTCGCAGAGCGGGGCATTCGCGCCCTAGTAATTGGCGCCAATGTTACAGAACCATTCCTGCTCTGCTCTGGATTTCTGCGCACGTTTAAAGCGCGATTCAGCCGTAATGTGCCACCATAGGGAGTGAGGAAGGAGATCACAACGTCGTTCCTGATTGAACTCCCTGAAGAGACAGCTCCAAGTCTTCAGATCACCACAGGATGAACGACTGATAAGTTGGAATGTCCAATGTTCGGTAGCTCCAATTTCCTAAGGGGAAGCTGCTGACACTGCTAGTGAAAAAAAAACCCCATGAAGCAGGGTAGCATGGGAACATAACAGGGAAGGATTTGAGCCCGACGGAGTGTCCGCGAATTCTGCTAAAAGAGATAAATTAACGCTGAAAATTGTTATAGCTACTCCTGCAAAAACAACACAAAATGATTCAGAACAATTCTAGCGATCGTTGAATGAAGAATACTGAGAAAGACAGCAAAATTTTGTTCAAACAAACCAAAATGAACGAGTGAAATATTGTCCAACAAGTTGAAGTGGATGTCATAACATCGATTTGAAGTTCACTCCATGAAACAAATGAAT
The DNA here is from genome assembly GCA_949152475.1 of Terebella lapidaria. Lineage (NCBI taxonomy): Eukaryota > Metazoa > Annelida > Polychaeta > Terebellida > Terebellidae > Terebella > Terebella lapidaria. The sequence continues at coordinate 5,227,554 of OX424557.1, forward strand.
ACCAAGAAGTCATTGGCTTGGTAACAAGTAGGCTTGGTAACAAATGAATACCAAGAAGTCATTGGCTCGTGGGCAAGTGATGGGATCATGAGCAAGTGATGGGGTCATGGGCAAATAATGAGGTCTTGGGCAAGTGATGACATCAGTATCTGTATAATTAATTAGGGGTGGGGCAGTTTGTTGTGCAAGCTGATTTTTGCTGGACATGTATAGACAATTGGTCAGGGCGTTTGTATGCTGGACAGACTGGCTTATCACTCAATGCATGACTGAAGAGGTCTTTTGCTGGACCTGCTGAGAGCACTGATCTATAGCACGGGTTGTATAGATCAGTGGCTGAGAGCCTGAGCATTGGGGGCTCAGTTGCAATAGGCATCACGTGGTTGACAGAGCCAGCATAGGCATGTGTGTAGGTGGAGGAGGAGGGGGGAGGGGGGGGGGGGGTGATAGTCCAAAAAAAAAAACACCCAAAAAATGTTTTTTTCTCCTGGAAATTGCCCGAATCAAATATGACATCGACAGAAATCGCCCGATTTTTTTTTCAGAAATAGCATCAAGGGTGCTGTAGCTTACCGGCAATCATGGGAATTGCATAGAATACTGATTATCCAACATATAAATTGTTACACGGATGTTAAAATGTCACTAACCCTCGTGACCGGAACATGACGTCATTTTCGTCGATTTAAGGAAACCAACGAGAAGGAGTACGATGGGCTGGTCGGGTGGGCACTCTGAATGTGTTTTGGAGGTAAGTATAGTATATAACACTAGTTTTTTTCACATAAAACGCCCAGTTATATGCCTATATCTTACCTCCAGAACACATTACGGGTAAAATCAGAATAAAATTTGGAGGAGGGGTACTCCAAAAAATAAACTCTGAAATAACCGTAGCTTGACCATAGATTCCCAGTAAGGGACAAGGAAGGCTTTCCCCCGAATGATTGGAGAGATGCAAAGGTGGGTGCCCCCAGGGAACCCAAGACATCCATGGTTTTAAACAATAACATAAGTAGTAAGAAATACCACTTACCTCCGGGTGTCAAGTGACTGGCTTCCAGTCATAGGTAACGTATGTACATGGATATGCCTTGCTGACACAACTGAGTCGCAATGCATACCAAACTAAGGAGTATGACCGTACTGACATAGGAGACCAATTTAACGGTAACCGGAACCGGAACTTGCAACACGAAACATCAACGTATGTACAGGAGAACGTATGTACAGGACGGACCACGTCATCCTCAAGGGGTGACAACGCTACGAGCGGCTACCATGGGTCCGAAGTGGTAGCCCTCACTCCCCGTCCACGTCAGGTCCCTAAGGTAGAAAGACGTAAAGGTGTTATGGGATTGCCATGAACATGCTTGCATGACCTGATCGAGGGGAACCCGTCCCATATAAGCAAGGAAAGCCGCCATGGCCCTAATATCATGGGCGTGTACCTTGAACGAACAGGCGGAGTCCTGCTCAGCCAAATCATAGCAGGTGCGGATACACTTTTGAATCCAGGCTGAGAACGTATGTCCCATTGGAATTTTGACTGATGTGATATAAACAACAGACGTTTGCCAGCCCGGAGACCTTTTGTCCGCTTAAGGTATAAGCGCATGGCCCGCAATGGGCATAGGAGACAGTCTTCCTCCAGATTCGGGCCTACAGACGACGACAAGGTCGGAATCGTGAAAGCCATTGGGGGAGAAGATGCAAGCTGGGTTTTCGCTAGGAAAGAAGGAATGACCTACAAGGAGACTCTGAGGCCATCCTCTCGCCAGCAAGCTTTTGAGAAATCCAATGCATGGATTTCGCCTCTGTGACGTTCAGAAGCCTAAAAGCAGGAAGACTGTCTTCCAAGTAGGGGGACTTCAAAGAGGCAGAGGACATAGGTTCAAAGGGAGCAGACGCCAAACGGTTCAGTACCAGGGATAGATCCCACTCCGGAACAGAATTACGGGAAAGCGGATGCTCGACTTTAAAGTTATTGAGCAAGGCACTCAGATCTTGATCCTCGCCGAGATTAACACCAGTATGGGGCAAGATATTTTCTCGCCATTTGGACTCGTAGACTCCCAAGAAGTTTCTATTAGGGCGGGCAATCCTACTGGACACTTCTGAAGAAAATTCCCGTGCTCGAAGGGATTGCTGGACAGAAGCCACGCGTGGAGGCTCAGGCTCCCGGACCGGCTGTGAAACAGCTGGGCCCGGGGTTGCTTGAGAAGATCCTCCCAAGGGGGAAGGGCCACTGGTTGATCTATCAGCAGACTCAGAAGTTCTGGGAACCATGGACGCTGCGGCTGGTAGAATTCTGCACGTGTGAGACCTGACTTTGGCCAAGACTTTGGGCAACAGAATCGCTGGAGGGTACGCAATCCGTGGACAACGTGTCGATTGTCATCGCGAGGGGGTCCGGAAGTGGAGAAACAAACACTGGAAGCTTGTTGTTCCACTTGGTCGCAAAGAGATCCAACATAGGACGGTCCCACCTGAGGCACAGGGAGTTGAACACCCGAGGATGCAGAGACCAATCCGTTGGCTGGATCTGCCCCCTGCAGGACAGCTGATCCACCAACACATTTAACCGACCCGGGATGTGATGTGCTTGCAAGTGAATGCCCCAAGCCCGGCACCAGAGAAGAAGCGTCGTGGCTTGCCAACATAGGGTAACCGACTTTGTACACCCCTGCTTGTTGATGTAGGCCACGACAGTGGAGTTGTCCTTGGACACCACGACAGCACGACCAGCACACTCATCCTCCCAGTGGCCCAGGGCCAGCGAAACCGCCTCCAACTCCAAGTGGTTGATGTGCCACGAACTCCTGGACTCCACCCACACCCCGGAAACTTCCTTGAAATCCAGGTGCGCTCCCCAGCCCTCTGTAGATGCATCCGTAAAGAGATCCTTGGAGGGAGGAGGCTGGTGGAAGGGTGAGTCCCGAGTAAGATTGGCTGTGGACCACATGATGGACGCCTTCCCCACTGGGGAAAGGACGACCAGTTGCTTCGGGGAACCAGTGGCTGCTGTCCACTGAGAACGAAGGTCGATCTGCAACTCCCGCATGTGGAGTCGACCGTAAGGGACCAACTTCTGCAACTCCCGAGCATCGACTGCCAGGTCTGAGCTGACTGGCTGGGCTCGTCCGAGAACCTGCAGAGCAAGGGCCGTATCTTTGACAGACGCTCCTCTGTCGGGAAAACCATACCCAGATGGGTTTTTGTACCGATACCCCATGAACACGAACTCCTGTGCCGGCGTAAGCTCCGATTTTTGGAGGTTGACAAACAGGCCCATGCGTTTGTGTAAGTTCAGGATCCACTGTAAGTGCCGAGTCAGGACCTCGGGGGACTGGTGATAGATGATCCAGTCGTCCAGGTACTGGTAGAGGAGGATGCCCTTCTTGTGGGCTAGTATCTGTAACTCTTTCACAACCATTGTGAAGATCCATGGAGCCGAGGACAGGCCGAACGGCAGGGCACGTAACTAATACATAGTGCCCTGGTGCACGAAGTGCAGGTATCTGCAGAAGCCTGGGTGAATCGGGATGTGAAAGAACGCATCCTTCAGATCCAGGGAGACCACCCAAGAGTTTTTTGGAAGAGACAAGAGGACCTTTTCTCCCCTGCTGCCTTGGAGCTTGCCCTTGAGCCCGGACTTCTTCTTCGGCTTACTGCCGGCAGGGGTCCCTCGAAAGGGCTTCTTGTCCTTCTTCTCCTTGGCCTCGGCTGACTGCTGGGGCATGGAGGAAGGTGGGGCGTAAACCTGGAGAGTAGAGGCCAGGCGCTTGGCGATGGTCTTGGTAAGGCGCTTGCTAGCGGAGACAGACTCCTCCTGACGGGCCAGCTCACGAGCTGCCGGCAGCCTGGACTCCAGACCGGTGAAGCAGGGCAGAGGAGAGGAAAGAGCAGCATCCTCCGGTTCCACCAGCGGAGCACAGCGTAGTTCCGTAACTAAGGCCATAGTTCCGTAACTAAAGAAAGGGGGCTCGGTGCGGCGCCTGCGAAAACTCCTCTTGGAGTCCGTCCGGGATGGGGAGGCCCTGTCGTGGCTGTCGCTCCAAGGAACGCTGGGACGCCAGAAGAGAGGTTCGACGCTGGGACACCGCGGGCTTTGACTCGGCCGGGAAGAGAGTGGGTTCCAGGATAGACTGCACGAAGTCCAACTTGTGGTCGAAGGAAAGATCCTCCTCCCCATCCTCACTGTCCACCGGCTCAGTGTCAAGGCGAGGGCGCTTGTCACTGGGAGCCATCATGGAAGCCACCACGGAAGAAGGTCACTTCCTCGGAACTGAAACCAGTGGTGTGGGCCCAGCAAACATAGAAGGGGTAGCCTCGTCCTGCCCGCATGCAACCGAGTCCTCGTCAGACTCCTGACCAAAGATCTCTGCATGTAACTGCTGGGGAGGCTCCAAGGCCAAAGTACGCTGCAAGGCATCAGACGTGTGGGGAAGGGAAACACCTGCGCGGGCATCCAAGGCTGCCAACACAGCCGTGACGATGCTGGACACATCTACTGCTGGAACAGCCGGAGAAACCCCAGACGAAGGGTGGGGGGGGGGGGGTGAACATACCAACTGAGAGGGACGTGGCAGGGTAGGCAGAGCCGCCGAGCTTGTCATTATGGTGGGGGAGGCCGACGAGGCTGTCAATGCCGAAGAACTCTGCAAAGAGAAAGAACTGGTAGAATTCTCCGTAGTAGCAGGTGAAAGGGTGGCTTGAATACACGGAAGGCAATCCTGCTTCCCGGGCCTGACACCCCTGGCCCAACAAGAGGTCTCTCCGTCGAGAGAGCCTGCCAACCTAAGGACAAAATCCCCTCAAAACGGACTGGACCACCTGTCAACAGCGCACACCCAAGGTCCGGATCCCGTAGGAGGGCGGCCGGACCCAGAACCGGCGAAGGCAAGGCAGGAACAGCACGAAGAGTCGTTTGCTGGACCTGCACCCCGGAGCCCGGACCCTGAGGCACGGGTCCTTGGGTTTTTTTTTGACCCGTCGAAAAATAAAAAATCTCTAAACTGACAGTTTTGAGAAAATGGCCACCAGAGTCCAGAATTGGCAATTTTTCGTCAAAACTGGCCGCCAAATCGGCAAAAATGATTCAATCAAAAAAATTAGCCCAAGGGCTGAGATAGGTTACCGGACAATTTTGGTTTTGAGCATTGTAGGTGACATATGATTTTGAGATTTACCAGTCAAGGTCATCTTTGTGAATTTCAATGTCTCCATTAGGTATGCTGCATATGACTTCATATGTTCATAATACAAACATATAAGCTTTATCAACAAGTATTTCGTGTGTAGAGGCCAATTTCAGATTTTAAGATTTGCCCTTCAAGGTCTTTAAGGTCAAGTTCAAGGTCACCAAAAAATGTGCCATTGATACATGACTTTTTTTATAGGCTTATACACAATCCTAACCTGTATGTGCAAAAGTTTATACTTCAGAGGCCACTTTCAAGATTTCAAGCCAGACATTTAGCACTCGAAGTCATCCAAGGTCAAAATCAAGGTCATCATTAGTTGTTCCATGCATGATTTCCTATATGTTCATAATGCAAACTGAAGTTCTATCTACATGCATTTCATCTGTAAAGGCAAAGTTGGGCATTTTTTTTACCCAAAAATGGCTGTTTTGACCTTTAAAGGTCATCAAAGGTCAAATTCAAGGTCACCTCCCAAATAGCCGTATATGACTTCCTATTTGAAAGTGCCAATACCTAAGCTCTATCTTCAAGGGTACTATGAGTACAGTCCTGGCAGCTCCCATTATGAAGGAAAGAAGTGTCGAAAATTCCAAAATTTTTTTCAAAGGGTGAAAATTTTTTTTTGCCTAGAAATGACCCAAAATGGATAGTAATGCGATTTGGGGCCAAAATTTTTTTTTTCGCCGATCCATCAAAAATTCAAAATGGCCACCACAAGGAGACCGGCGGTTCAAGGGCAACAAAACTTATAAACATCATAAAGGTACATAAGAGGAATCTTTTGAAACAATAATCTCAAAACTGATCAGACAGTTTTCGAGAAATGACAGACCAGGTGCAAATTTGAGCATTTTACCGACCCAAAAATGGCTGTTTTGACCTTTCAAGGTCATCCAAGGTCAAATTCAAGGTCACCACACGAGTCGCCATATATGACTTCCCATTTGAAAGTGCCAATATCTAAGCTATATCTTCAAGCGTTCTATGAGTACAGTCACGGCAGCTCCCATTATGAAGGAAAAAAGTGCCGAAAATTTTCGAAGTCCAAAATGTTTTTCAAAAGGTGAAAAAAATTTTTTTGTCTAGAAATGACCCAAAATGGATAGTAACGCGATTTGGGGCAAAAAAATTTTTTTTTGCCGACCCGTCAAAAATTCAAAATGGCCGCCACACCGAGACCGGCGATTCAAGGGCAACCAAATTTATACACATCATAGAAGTACATGAGGTAAATGTTTTGAAACAATAATCTCAAAACTGATCAGTTTTTGAGATAATGACCGCCAAAGTTCAAAATTGAGCGTTTTTTGACAAAATTGGCCGCCATTTTGAGAAAAATTAAAATAGAGTCGTAGGGCTCTGCGCTTACCGGACCCAAGATATATGTTTCAGTTATATGTAAGCTGAAAGCGATGTCATGAAGTCATGAGAATAATTGCACATCATTCATGCCTAAAACTTGCTCTACGTAAGTCGATCGTGTTAGAGCCTAATATACAATGATATGAAACTAGAATGGAACTGACTAGTACTGTCAAAGATATTCTTTGCTTTTGTATCGGTTTCAGTTTATTGAGGTCAAAAGTCAAATTTAAGCTCACAAGAATATTCGGCATATATAATTTCCTATATGTCCTCAATTGATGCCTAAGCTGTAAAGTTGATAATAAGCAAGATATTAGCGATTTTGTGCTCTGACCTTGAAAACGAGGTCAAGTGTCAGGTTCAAGGTCATCGAAATGTTCGGCATACATCATTTCCTATATGTTCACAATTGATTCCCAAGCTGTAAAGTCGATAATAAGCGAGACATTAGCCATTTTGTCCTGTTGACCTTGAAAATGAGGTCAAAGGTCAAATTCAAGGTCACGATAATATTCAGAATATATCATTTACTATATGCTGACAATTGATTATTAAGCTGTAAAGTCGATAATAAGCGAGATATTAGCCATTTTGTGCTGTGACCTTGAAAATTAGGTCGAAGGTCAAATTCAAGGTCACGAGATTAATCGGCATATATAATTTCCTATATGTGCACAATTGATTCCTAATGTCTAATCGCAATATTAAGTGAGATATTAGAAGGAATGTGTCCCCATTATAAAGCATAGGCTAATTCACCATGGGAAAGTCCTATCGGGGACCGGTCGAAAAAATCAAAATGGCTGCCACACGCAGACCGACGATTCAAGGGCAACGAAACTTATACACAGCACAAAGGTATATCAGGGGAATCTTTTGAAACAAAAATCTCAAAACTGATCAGACAGTTTTTGAGAAAATGGCCGCCAAAGTCCAAAATTGTCCATTTTTCGACAAAAATGGCTGCCATTTTGGAAAAAAACGATTCAATCGATGAAAAAAAAAATGTTCCGGAGATATTGGCCCATAGAACATATTTTGTGAATTACAGCAATATTCATCGAACAGATTTTTCCCAGCGTTTGACAACGCCGACGCCGGCATCGACGCCGACGCCGTCGGACGGACGGACGGACGCCGGACGCAACCTGACGGCAATAGCTTATCGGACCATAGGTCCGGTAAGCTAAAAATCGAAAAACTAAAAAATATCTCCTTTTTGAAATATTTTAAGGTATCTTTTCCCATATTTTCAGAAAAATCGGACGGTACGCTTCAAAGATAAAAATGTGGACGGACGGACGAACGGACGACGGAGATCCGGTAACCATAGGTCCGGTAACCTAAAAATTAGGCCAAGGGCCAAAGATAGGTTACTGGACAATATTTAATATTTTAGATGTTAGCCAGGTCAATGGTTGAATTCAAGGTCAAGAGAATATTCAGCATATATAATCTTAAGCATATATCATGTCCACAGTTGATTGCTAAGCTGTAAATTCAATAATCAGAGAGATATTAGCAATTTTGTGCTGTGGCCTTGAAAATGAAAACATCATTTTCTATATGTCCAAAATTGATTCCCAAGCCATAAAGTCAATAGAGGAGCAAGATATTGAACTTTTTTTCCTGTGACCTTGAAAATGAGGTCAGAGGTTGAAATCAAGGTCCCGAGAATATTCAGCATATATCATTTCCTATATGTCCACAATTGATTCCCAAGCTGTAAAATCGATAATAAGTGAGATATTAGCCATTTTGTCCTGTGACCTTGAAAATGAGGTCAAAGGTCAAACTCAAGGTCATGACAATAATCTGCAGATATCATTTCCTACATGTTCATAACTGATTCCTAAGCTGTGAAGTCGATAACAAGCGAGATATTAGCCATTTTGTCCTATGACCTTGAAATTGGGGTCGAAGGTCGAATTCAAGGTCATGACAATAATCTGCATATATCATTTCCTATATGTTCATAACTAATTCCTAAGCTGTGAAGTCGATAACAAGCGAGATATTAGCCATTTGTCATATGGCCTTGAAAATGGGGTCGAATGTCAAATTCAAGGTCATCGGAATATTCAGCATATATCATTTCCTATATGTCCACAATTGATTCCTAAGCTGTAGAGTCGATAATTAGCGAGATATAAGCCATTTTGTGCTCTGACCTTGAAACTGAGGTCAGAGGTCAAATTCAAGGTCACGAGGATATTCGGCATATATCATTTCCTATATGTCCACAATTGATTCCTAGTCTCTAATCTCAATATTAAGTGAGATATTAGGCATAATATGTCCCATTATAAAGCATAGGAGAATTTAACATGGGAAAGTCCTATTTGGGCCGAGTTTGGGCCAAAATGGCCCACTTCGAGCGATTCAAGCGCAACGAAATTTATAGACGTCATAGGAGTACATACGAGGAGTGTTATGCATCAAAAAGAAAAAAAGTTACTGAACAGATTTTGAGAAAATGGCCGCCAAAGTCCAAAATCAGGCATTTTTAGACGAAAACGGCCGCCATTTTGAAAAAAATGCGAAAATCAAAAAATTAAAAAATACCTCCTTCTTGAATTATTTTTAAGTATTTTTGTGCAAAATTTCAGAAAAATTCGCTCGTAAATAAAAAAGATAAAAATGTGGACGACGACGACGGACGACGACGGACAACGGACGACGGACGACGCCGGACGCAACGCCATGCCAATAGGTTATCGGACCATAGGTACGGTAACCTAAGAATTAAAAATTAGCCCAAGTGCTAAGAAAGGTTACCGGACAATATACATTTTAGATATTAGCCTTTTGTCCAGTGACCTTGAAAATAAAGTCACTGATAAATTCAAGGCCATGAAATTTTCAACAAATATATCACTTCTAATATGTCCACAATAAATTCCTCAGCTGTAAAGTCGATAATAAGTGAGACATTAGCCATTCTGTGATGTGACCTTGAAAATGAGGTCAAAGTTCAAGTTCAAGGTCATGAAAATATTCAGTATATATCATTCCTCTATATTCGCAATTGATTCCTATGCTGTAAATGTAAGTATCAATCTATTACCACCAATACAATCAGATTTTGATGATGCCAATAAGAAACGTAAAATACTACATTTTGCAATAGAAACAAACAAAGCCCGACCAAATAGTTTATCCAAAGACACACTGGCGTCTTCAGGGGCAGACAATGTGTTAAATGTAGTTGTTTCTACTGTACACCAGATGGAATTAGTATACAACTGCCCAACAACCTATGAAAATAATTTAGAAATCCGAATCTAACCCCATGGAATAGATACATGACAAGTACAAAAGTACCCAATCACAAGCCCGAAGGCTACTGAGTTGATGGTATCCTCGGGGACAGATTTAACGTTCTCAAGCAGTGACACCGACTCAGTGGTATAAATGTAAGTATCAATCTATTACCACCAATACAATCAAATTTTGATGATGCCAATAAGAAACATAAAATACAATATTTTGCAATAGAAACAAAGCCCGACCAAATAGTTTATCCAAAGACACACTGGCGTCATCAGGGGCAGATGTAAAGATGATAATAAGCGACATATTAGCCATTTTGTTCTCTGACATTGAAAATGAGATCAAAGGTCCAATTCTAGATCACCAAAATATTCAGCATACATCATTTCCTATATGTTCACTATGGACCCCTAAGCTGTAAATTTGATAATAAGCGAGATATAAGCCATTTTGTATTCTGACCTTGAAAATAACCTTGAAATTTAGGTCAAGGGTCAAATTCAAGGTCACTAGAATATTCAGCATATATCATTTCCTATATGTTCACAATTGATTCCTAAGCTGCAAAGTCGCTAATAAGCAAGATATTGGCCATTTTGTCCTGTGACCTTGAAAATGAGGTCAAAGGTCAAATTCAAGGTCACGAGAATATTCAGCATATATCATTTCCTATATGTTCACAATTGATTCCTAAGCCGTAAAGCCGATAATAAGCGAGATATTAGCAATTTTGTCCTGTGACCTTGGAAATGAGGTCAAAGGTCAAATTCAAGGTCACGAGAATATTCAGCATATATCATTTCCTATATGTTCACAATTGATTCCTATGCTGTAAAGTCGATAATAAGCGAGATATTAGCCATTTTGTCCTGTGACCTTGAAAATGAGGCCAAAGGTCAAACTCAAGGTCACGAGAATATTCAGCATATATCATTTCCTATATGTTCACAATGGATTCCTAAGCTGTAAAGTCGATAATAAGCGAGATATTAGCCATTTTGTCCTGTGACCTTGAAAATGAGGTCAAAGGTCAAATTCAAGGTCACGAGAATATTCAGCATATATCATTTCCTATATGTTCACAATTGATTTCTAAGCTGTAAAGTCGATAATAAGCAAGATATTAGCCATTTTGTCCTGTGACCTTGAAAATGATGTCAAAGGTCAAATTCAAGGTCACGAGAATATTCAGCATATATCATTTCTTATATGTCCACAATTGATTCCTAGTCTCTAATCTCAATATTAAGTGAGATATTAGGCTTAATGTGTCCCATTATAAAGCATAGGAGAATTTAACATGGGAAAGTCCCATTTGGGCCGAGTTTGGGCCCAAAATGGCCCACTTCGAGCGATTCAAGGGCAACGAAATTTATACATGTCACAGGGGTACATATGAGGATTGTTATGCATCAATGAGAAAAAAAGTTACCGTACAGATTTTGAGAAAACGACCGTCAAAAATCCAAAATTGCCAATTTTTCGACAAAAACGGCCGCCATTTTGAAAAAAAGGCGAAAATCAAAAAACTAAAAAATACCTCTCTCTGGAAATATTTTTAGGCATTTTTGTGCAAAATTTCAGAAAAATCCGATTGTAAACTTTAAAGATAAAATTGTTTACGGACGACGGACGACAGACGACGGACGGACGAACGAACGACGGACGCAACGCCATGGCAATAGGTTATCGGACCATAGGTCTGGTAACCTAAAAACACGTCTTAAGATACTGGCACAAGGTATGTTCTTACAAATTTATGGGGGAAATTCATCCTGTCAAAAAAAGTTACAGACCCTGACGGACGGCGGACCAAAAACCAGGACAACAGCTTATCGGCCCAAAGGGCTGGTAAAAAGCAAGTTATGGTGTCATAGATAGTTTATAGGGTCATGCATAAGTGATGGTCACAGGCAAATGATGAGAACGTTGACAAGTGATGGGGTATTTGGCGAGTGATGGGGTCATGGGCAAGTGATGGGGTCATGGGCAAGTGATGGGGTCATAGGCAAGTCATGGCGTTTTGGGCAAGTCATGGGTTCAGAGGCTAGTAATGGGGTCGTGGGCAAGTGATGGGGTCATGGGCATGTGCGGGGTTCAAAGGCTAGCAGCCAAGCCAAGGCTAGCAGTCAAGGGCAAGTGATAGGGTCATGGGCATGTGATGGGTTCAAAGGCTAGCAGCCAAGCCAAGGCTAGCAGTCAAGGGCAAGTGATAGGGTCAAGGGCAGGTGATGGGGTCGTGGGGAAATGATGACTTCATAGGCTAGTGATGGGGTCAAGAACAAGTGATGAGGGTCAAGGGCACGTGATGGGGTCATTGGGGGGGGGGGGGGGGGTTCAGAGGCTAGTAATGGGGTCGTGGGCTAGTGATGGGGTCAAGGGCGAAAGATGGTGTCATAAGCAAGTGATGGGATCATGGGCAATAGACGTGGAATCAATACCCAGTATTAAGTATTCCGAGCAAACAAAACAGGGTCCGTTATCCAATCTCATAGTCCGGGGACAGAAAGTCATATCAGGCATACGAAGTGAGAGAAAACAAAAATGACAGGGAAACTCATGAACCCCCAAAAATGGCCATTAGGAGGTGAAATCAGGTGTTCCGGAAGGAGTGAGCATTTTCTGCCCCACTAGTGGCACCCGTCATGAATTCCCCAAAATTAACATGAAAATAGATCTAGTTGCATGGCAGACATGGATTTGCTGTATTTATCCACCAGATCATGATGACGTCCATAGAATTTCTTAAACGCAGCTATAAGTCTTGGTAAAACATATCCTTGTTGCAGCAGTTTAGAGACTAGCTGGGCACTTCGATAGACAAAGTCCTCATATTTGCAACTAGTTCTGGAATAGCGTATAAGTTGAGAAACAAACACACCATATGCCGGTGACATAGGAATGTTGCTGCTAGAGAAGGGAAATTGACTATGGAAAAATTGAAATCATCTCGTTTGTCATATAATCTAGTTGACAGGTTAGAATCATTATCAATCTCCAACCTCAAGTTTAGATAGTTGGAAAAACTAGACGTCAAGGCCTAAAGATGCCTTGGAGGCATTTCGGTGTGATGATTAATTTATAATATATACTAGATATCGACGAAAATGAAAAATGTCGACTCCGCAAAAAAATTTACCGTTAAAATAATACCCCTTAGACATGTTTGTCTAGAGCGACGACTCCGAAAAAAAAGTCTGTTTCGCTCTACGACTCACCGTTTCCGAGATATCGAAGAAAACAAAAAATGCCAACTCGGCAAAGAATTTTTTAGTCAAGGTCAAAGTTCATCCATAATACATATAACATAAATGTTGTCTAGAACGACGAGTCCGAAAATAACGTCCGTTTCGCTCTACGACGCATCGTTTCCGAGATATCGACGAAAACGAAAAATGCTGACTCGGCAAAAAAAATTCGGGTCAAGGTCAAAGTTCATCAATAATACCCCTTAGACATGTTTGTCTAGGGCGACGAGTCCGAAAATAACGTCCGTTTCGCTCTACGACGCACCGTTTTCGAGATATCGACGAAAACGAAAAATGCCGACTCGGCAAAAAAATTTCGGGTCAAGGTCAAAGTTCATCCATAATACCCCTTAGACATGTTTGTCTAGGGCGACGAGTCCGAAAATAACGTCCGTTTCGCTCTACGACACACCGCTTTCGAGATATCGATGAAAACGAAAAATGCTGACTCGGCAAAAAAAATTCGGGTCAAGGTCAATCTTCATCCATAATACCCCTTAGACATGTTTGTCTAGGGCGACGATTCCAAAAATAACGTCCGTTTCGCTCTACAAAGCACCGTTTCCGAGATATCAAGGAAAACGAAAAATGCCGACTCGGCAAAAAAATTTCGGGGCAAAGGTCAAAGTTCATCAATAATACCCTTTAGACATGTTAGTCTAGGGTGACGAGTCCGAAAATAACGTCCGTTTCGCTCTACGACGCACCGTTTCCGAGATATCGACGAAAACGGAAAATGCCGACTCGGCAAAAAAAATTCGGGTCAAGGTCAATCTTCATCCATAATACCCCTTAGACATGTTTGTCTAGGGCGACGATTCCGAAAATAACGTCCGTTTCGCTCTACGAAGCACCGTTTCCGAGATATCAAGGAAAACGAAAAATGCCGACTCGGCCAAAAAATTTCGGGTCAAGGTCAAAGGTCATCAATAATACCCTTTAGACATGTTAGTCTAGGGCGACGAGTCCGAAAATAACGTCCGTTTCGCTCTACGACGCACCGTTTCCGAGATATGCAGGATGCCTCAAGGATAACTCAGCAAAAAATTATTTCGACCTCTAGGTCAAAGGTCGTTTGACGTATCGATCCCAAAATCAATAGGGTTCTTCTATGTTGATATATAAACCTCCGTGCAAAATTCTGCAACTATTGCCTGAATATTTTTCGAGTTATCGTCCGGAAACCAAGTTTCAAGATCAGCCTCGATTTCATCCTCAACGACCTCACGGACCTCGGAGCCGGATCAAAAAAAAATAATACACCCTAGAGATGTTTGTCTAGGGCGGCGAGTCCGAAAATAACGTCCTTTTCGCTCTACGATGCACGGTTTCTGAGATATGCAGGAAGCCTCAAGGATGAATCAGCAAAAAATTATTTCAACTTCTAGGTCAAAGGTCGTTTGACCGATCGATCCCAAAATCAATACGGTTCTTCCCTGGTGGCATATGAACCTCCATGCAGAGTTCTGCAACTATTGCGTAAATATTTTTCCAGTTATCGTCCGGAAACCAAGTCTCAAAATTAGCCTTGATTTCATCCTCATGGACCTCGGATCTGGCTCAAAAAGAATAGGGTTCTTCCACATATCATTTCTGACTTGTGGTGAAAATTTGACGAGGATCCGTCAAGGCAATCTAAAGTTATCGTCCGGAAACCAAAAGTGGCGGAAGAAGAAAAAAAAGAAGAAGAAAAAAAAAAAATTCTGCTAAAACCATTTCTGCCGAAATGCCTTAATTAGCGGAGTCTGTAGTATCTTTAATTTCAAGTTCCTTAGGATATATGACATCCAAATAATCACCAAACAAGTGATAGGGTTGTAGGTAAGTGATGTTGTCCTGAGAGAGTGATGGGGTCGTGGGCAAGCGATGAGGGGCAAGGGCAAGTGATGAGATCAAAGGGAAGTGACGGAGTCAAAGGCAAGTGACGAGGTCATGGGCAGGTGATGGGTTCAGAGGCTAGTGATGGGGTCAGAAGCATGTGATAGGGCCATGCACAAATGATGGGGTCAAGGACAAGTGATGGGGTCAAAGGCAAGTGATGGGGCCATAGGCAAGTGATGGTTCAAGGGCAAATGATGGGTCGAGGGCAAATGATGGGGTCAAGGGCAAGTGATGGGGTCAAGGGCAAATGATGGGGTCAAGCGCAAGTGATGATTCAAGGGCAAATGATGGGTCGAGGGCAAATGATGGGGTCAAGGGCAAGTGATGCGGTCGAGGGCAAATGATGGGGTCAAGGGCAAGTGATGGGTTCAGCGGCTAGTGATGGGGTCAAGGGCAAGTGATGGGGTCATGGGAAAGCGATGGTTCAAGGGCAAATGATGGGTCGAGGGCAAATCATGGGTTCAAGGGCAAGTGATGGGGTCAAGGGCAAATGATGGGGTCAAGGGCAAGTGATGGGTTCAGAGGCTAGTGATGGGGTCAAGGGCAAGTGATGGGGTCATGGGAAAGTGATGGTTCAAGGGAAAATGATGGGTCGTGGGCAAGTCATGGGGTCTTGGGCAAGTCATGGGTTCAGAGGCTAGTGATGGGGTCAAGGGAAAGTGATGGGGTCATGGGAAAGTGATGCTTCAAGGGCAAATGATGGGTCGAGGGCAAATCATGGGGTCAAGGGCAAGTGATGGGGTCATGGGAAAGTGATGGTTCAAGGGCAAGTGATGGGATCAAGGGCAAGTGATGGGGTCATGGGCATGTGATGGGTTCAAAGGCTAGTGAATGGGTCGAGGGCAAGTGATGGGGTCGTGGGCAAGTAATGACTTCAGAGGCTAGTGATGAGGGTCAAGGGCACGTGATGGGGTCATGGGGGTTCAGAGGCTAGTGATGGGGTCGAGGGCAAGTGATGAGATCATGGGCAAGTGATAGGGCTGTAGGCAAGTGATGTCCTGAGAGAGTGATGGGGACGTGGGCAAGCGATGAGATCAAAGGCAAGTGATGGGGTCATGGGCAGATGATGGGTTCAGAGGCTAGTGATGGGGTCAAAAGCATGTGATGGGGTCAAGGACAAGTGATGGGTTCAGAGGCTAGTGATGGGGTCAAAAGCATGTGATGGGGTCAAGGACAAGTGATGGGTTCAGAGGCTAGTGATGGGGTCAAGGGCAAGTGATGGGGTCATGGGCAAGTAAGGGTCAAGGGCAAATGATGGAGTCGAGGGCAAGTGATGAGTTCATGGGCATGATGGGTCGAGGGCAAATGATGGGGTCAAGGGCAAGTGATGGGTTCAGAGGTAGTGATGGGGTTGAGAGCAAGTGATAGGGGTCAAGGGCACATGATGGGGTCATGCGAAAGTGACGGGTTCAGAGGTTAGTGATGGGGTCGAGGGAAAGTGATGGCGTCATAAGCAGGTGATGGAGTCGTGGGCGAATGATGGTGTAATGAGCAAGTAATGGGGTCATGGGCGTGATGGGGTTGTGGGCGAGTGATGGTGTCATGGGCGAGTCGTAGACAAATGATAGCGTCGTAGACGAGTAATGGTTCCAGTGATGGAGTTGTGGCCAAGGTATGGAATTGAGGCATTGAAAAGATGACAGTTCTCATCGTTCCCATCATGTATGTGGTCAGACGGACTGTGTTTTAAGGATATTGTGCATATGTACACATGCATATAATTACTGGTATAGACAAATAATTGTAAATAATGTGTAGCAACTTTATTGTGATTCATCACAGCACAAATATAAAATATAATAAATATCACCAACAAACAAGAAATAATATATCACATCATTTCTCAGAACATACAGATTTGTTCAAAATATTTGGATTCATGTAGAAGTTATTGACTATGTCTCCATGTCGATGATTCAAGTGTGAAATATGTTGGCACAGTGTATAAATCAGTCAGTACAGAGCAGCCAGAAACGTGGGCACAATCACCACACCACGCGATCACACAACAAAATGCATCAAAATACCCCTGGTAAATAAACGTTATGTGAACAAATGATTCACTCATGTGTACCATGGTGAAAGTCACTCGCTGAAAAACGCTCAACTTTGATTTCATTGGTATTTTATAACCGTCCTTCATATCAACACACACCTGCAATTATTAATTACTGATTTAGGCAAAAATCATTGATTCATAAGTAACATGACCATGATGCAATATACATAATACTCAAGTTGTGGTAGATGTGTATATGGCGAAGTCTGCACTTTGGGAGTTTCACATGTTGTTTAATAAACCATGTGATTATCCATTACATGAAGATAATGTTAATTCCATTGATGATTCTGAGAGTAACCGACTTTAACGATTTATCACACAATATCAGCACAAAAGCTTTTCACATTTTCTTATTTACATGTACAACATCCACGTTAGGAACCAGTGACATTTTCTGTGTGATGTCCTCTGCACCCTGCCTAAAACCGCAGACTTCCCCGGTAGTTTGGGCAATACTTTCCATGGCAAGGTAAAGTACAGTAACCAGATTTACCTGAACACAGACACCGACAACTCTGAGATGACAAGCTTAAAACAATACACAGTCTATTTAGCTCGGTGTCCACTGGACTATCAGACCTTTATCAGCACCATGGACAAACTCAGGACAAATGTCAATACGACCAGCAGCAACAGACAACAGATCTTGACTGTACAGACTGTCCTCAGTATGATCCTCGACGACCTGTCTAAGACTTGATCATTACATTTGTTGGTTATGTTTCTGCTCCATGTCGCTGCCCTCCAGACCCGACTCGCTCGGTGTGTAGCTGATCAGGTAGAGTGGGCAGACTTGGTGAGGGTCAAACACGATGTACTCCTGACACAGAACCGCATCACTGCTCGAACCTGAACACAAGCGGCCGGGGGTCTGCAACAGAGCAACTGTCTTAGATCGGAAGGTTATAGGTGTCAACGACTGATAGTCAGAAAATGAGCGTATTTATAATTTACCAAATGCATAAGACTGCTGGATATTGTCATCACACAGCTAGCTGTGAGCGGGCAACAGAAATAGTAACTTACAATGATGGAATCAAAGAACGCAGAGGGAGATTTGCGGGTTTTTTCTTTCTTGACGACAGTCTCGGTTGTTCCAAGAGCAACTTCAGCAACCAAGAGCTTTCCCAACTGTAAGACAAACAGATGCACAGGTATGCACACATAGCAAATGTGATGTGACAATGAAAGGATGCTATCTGCTTGCGAAAGACTACAGCCCAGCCTTGGCACATACTGGAGAGAAGTGAGCAGCCTTCGACGGATACTTGGAGAAGTAGAGGCCACGACCGTACTCGCCGTGACTAAAGTCTGTAACAGATGTAAAATCCAACGGCATAGGAAAGTCATAGAAATACTTTGAATCCAGCTTATTTCACAGTATTCTCACGAATATGTGTCAATGGAATTGTTGCTAGACTATGTTTAATATCATCCACAATAAAGCAAGCGTGACACTACTGGCTTGTTGAAAATTTAAACACTTCCCAATCATACAGATCAGAAAACAATAGCTCATACCTTGTTCAGTGAAGCCTTTCCTGAGGATGTCGGGAATTCGGCCTGAGTTTTCCAGCCCACCGCAGTAATATAATCGTGCAACCAGCTCACTGTCGTTCAGACTCTGTACTTTTGTCTTATAACTCTCCTCAAAACTCGGCACCACTATCGCCTACAAAGATGGTCATGTAGCTAGGATCATACAAAATACCGTCCTACAGTTATAAACTACTATTTGAGAGTTTCAATACTGTGAAAAATTTCTACACAAAGTATCAACAAGCCAATGGGGTCAAGTTGAAACCGAAGCCCATACTCCCCCAAAACAGACCTTGGTAACCATCTGGACCTTGTAGCTGGTGTTGATGTGGGAGTCCGCACGCAGGGAAGCATAGAAGTCCTGCGTGACCTTGTAGAAAACTTCCATGTCTTTGCCGTGGTCGTACGGACCTGAACCCCGGCGGTGCTGGTGGAACAGGTGTGCTTCGACATCCAAGTCTGGAGTACAGAGTCAGTCTATCATGTCACACAGTACTCAAGCTATGTCTGTTATACGTATCACTGCAGTAGGACACTAACCTTTGGCGCCTGATGACTTGCGAGAGCTCGCTGCCTCAAGCTCCTTGATCAGGTTTTCTGACGGGATCTCGTCATCTGGGGTTCAATACAAACTACATGTGCAGGCTTAAGGATTAAATTATCATACAAAACAGTTTAAAAAAAATTCTGACAACATCTTCAAAATAGTGCGTGATAAAATGTTCCAATTACCCAATTATTGGCATAATGGCATGGTATTACCATCTTACATTATAGTGAACACTTGCAGCAAAATAATATCATTACCATCAGATGACAAATCAACAGTGAAGTTTTTCGTAGAAGTCAGGCGATACTCCAGAAATTCTTTTTCTGTGAAAACAAGAAATTACTCAATAATCGTGATAAAAGCTGGAGGTGTTGAAACCATGCTCACACTAATGAGAAGTGTGGGATGAGAACACATGGAGCTCTAGGATGACAATCATGTCATAGAACATGCCATACTGGACTGACCAATGGCAAACTTCTCCTGCTTGATTTTGTCGTTTTCGGTGGCAAGGGAAGCGATGAGGTCCTGCTGAGTGCTGACCAGTGCCCTCAAGTGGACGATCTCGTGACGCAGACGACTGACGCAGGTCATCTCCGCCCGGTACGCTTCTCTGCTGCGCTCTCTCCTGTAACATCTCTCAGTGTCAGACACACATTTACCTGCAAGTGCTGGATGACAGACCACGAATGTCTCTTCACATACAGAGATTAGCCGAACTGCACTGATTGGTACACAATCAAGAGCATAAAGCAGCAGAATAATTATTTGCCCACCATTTCGTAATCTCCTTTTCCATGGCAATGATGTCCAGTTCAGGGGCCGAGGCTCCCAATATACTGTGATCTGCGAAGGTTGTCATGTTCAAAATATCAGATCCGTTGTATCAGATAAAAGCAGATAATATGCCAGACAATGCAGCTTTCAATTAACTATCATGCAAACTTTTGTCAGATGTTCCGGTTTTACACATACATGTGGCCATTGTCATACACAAGCCACTGTCATACTTCTCTACTCGACTGATATGGCAGCATTGTCACTTTGAACACTTACTGGTGAACGGAGGAAGGTAACACATCAGTGTGCAGTTTGTGTACTGTTCAGCCAGCTCACTGAAAATATAGCACAGGTACACAAATTTCACTCATGTGAAAATAACAACAGGCAGCATACTTGTATGCGGCTGTGCAAGAGTGAGACTGTCTGATATTGCTGGTAGTGAGCACAACTCAAGTGTGCTAGAGATATTTGGTCACTTTATCAATCGTGTGTGTATAATTGTTGTCAAATCCCCGGTACCAGTCGATAAGATTTCAGCGGGACAGATCAAATTGATTTGGCAAAATCAAATATGGAGACATGCAGACGTAATTACTTCCATCAGTTTGTTGAGCTCGCTGCATTCTCTTCCATTGAAAATATCATTCGAAAACACAAACCTATACTACACTGACTGACTGTGTTAGCATGATTTTTTCCTTAAGTATAGTATGGTGACATGGATCAGTCTGACCCACAGACCGAGGCCGAGTCCAGTACCTCCAGCGGCTGTTGAGGACGATGTCATCAGTGAAGCCATAGCGCTGGAAGAACTCGATGGCGGTGTTGTCCGCGTGGACCACCACTGCCTCATGCTGCCCCACCACGGACAGGTCCTTGACTTGCTGGTATCACACAGGCAACAGGTCATCAGAGGATATGTCAATTCTACACAAGTGCTGATGTCAGACTCTTGATTGTAACTTCGAAAAGTTCCTCGTTTAGTTTTAAGCACCATACATGTATATCTTGTTGTATCACGAGTATCGGGAGAAAGTGTAATTTTATACTCACAGACAATAAATATTTGCCTATTCCAAACTTCCGAAATTTCTTGCGAACTGCGACAAGAGTCAAATGGATGATTTTCTCTGAGGAATTACTGGAAGTATATCAGAAGGATTATCTCATTGCTTTAATCGAAAGGAGAGGTGAAATTTCCTAGGAAAACTTTATAGAATGAGAGCATTTTGCTCTAGTACAAAAAAGAAACTACCGGTATGTTCCCTGATCTGAGTGTGGGTATCAAGCACAGTACACACATGTAAGTCTTCTCAAAGGTGGCCGCAGCTACAAGACGGTGCTCTACGCCAATCAGTGATTGGGTCGCGAGCTCGGTCCTCTGGCGCAGACATCGGCGTCGATAGCGCGTGTTCCGCAGAAATGTGTGGATGCCTTGTGAGAAATCGTCGTCCTCGGAGTCGGCCTCCTCCTCATCACTGACAAGTCAGGGTATACAGTGATATATCACAGTACATGTCTATAAATAATACATTAGCATCATCCATGCAAAATGACACAAAATTGTTAACAGCAAAATAGAAATAAATTTATGAAGAAATGCATAGCAAGTTATATTTGACCCACTGGTAGAATAATGAAGAAAACAACATTAAAGAGACGACACTGACCTGTCCGACTTGTCCTGCTGGTCCTGGTCACTGTACACCCCGGCGTACACACTCGGTGTAATGTCGTCAGCAGTGTACACATCCTCAGCATCCGACAGGACTCCGGCATCTTCATCCTTGTCACCCTCAGCATCGTTCAGGAGAGGAGTCTGCCCAGCAGCATTCAACTCAGCCACTGCGGCTGTATGTAGTAATATGTCACAAAGCATGAGGAACTATAGATTGCGTCAGACACAGGATTAGATCTCCACTTTGTTTTAATGTAACAAACGGTTGATACTCGGATGGTATTGTGGTAGCTTAAAAACATGAAGTAAATTCCAATGATGTTTAGTCTGATTGCTATTTTTCAGAGCTGCTACAGCCTTATCAGATGGTATTATCACATCCATGATTCTCTACCATTGGTGTCCCTGAGGAGAAGGACAGTCCTGGCTTGCTTGTCACACAGACAAGCATACAGCACATCTGGTGTCATTTCACTCAGAGAAGTGTTGTACAAACCGGCAGTCGCATGAAGCAATTCTTTGTTGGGTATCTGGAATGTGCCAAGATCTGTATTAAAAATTAGCCCAAAGGCTAAGATAGGTTACCGGACAATTTTGGTTTGGCCATGGCAGCATTGGCAGGTAACAGAACTTGAGATTTACCAATCAAGGTTCGCAGTGTGAACATATGACCTTGAGATTTACCAATCAAGGTAATCCATGTGAACTTCAATGTCACCACTACATGTTTGTGTGCGGCATTTGATATTCTATATGTTCATAATACAAAGATATATCTGGGTGGAATCGTTTAGACTGCTCAGGTCAATTTACACATTCCGAGTCAGACATTTGGCACTCAAGGTCATCTGACGTCAAGTTCAAGGTCATCATTAGATGTGCCATATATGTCTTCCTATATGTTCATAATGCAAACATGAGCTCTATCTGCAAGCATTTCATCTATAGAGGCAAATCTGGGCATTTTTTGACCCCAAAATGGCTGTTTTGACCGTTCAAGGTCAAATTCAAGGTCACCACACAAGTCGCCATATATGACTTCCCATTTGAAAGTGCCAATTTCTAAGCCCTATCTTCAAGCGTTCTATGAGTACAGTCCTGACAGCTCCCATTATGAAGGAAAAAAGTGTCCAAAAATTCTTTTCAATGGGTGAAAATTTTTTTTTTGCCCTAGAAATGGCCCAAAATGGATAGTAATGCGATTTGGGGCGAAAAAAATTTTTTTCGCCGACCTGCCAAAAATTCAAAATGGCCGCCACACAGAGACCGGCAAATCTAGGGCAACCAAACTTATACATATCACAGAGGTATATGAGGGGAATCTTTTGAAACCAAAAACCCCAAAACTGATCAGACAGTTTTTGAGAAAATGGCCGTAAAGTCCAAAATTGAGCGTTTTTCAACAAAAACGGCCGCCATTTTGAAAAAAATGCGAAAATCAAAAAACAAAAAAACACCTCCTTCTCAAAATATTTTAGGCATTTTGTGCAAAATTTCAGAAAGATTCGATCGTAAACTTTAAAGATAAAAATGGTAACGCCGGACGAACAGACGGACGACGGACGCAACGCCATGCCAATAGCTTATCGGACCAAAGGTCCGGTAACCTAAAAACGAGCTGTAGGGCTCTGTGCTTACCGGACCCAAGACAGTTATATGTAAGCTGAAGGCAATGTCATGAAGCAAGATATTAGTGATTTTGTGCTCTGACCTTGAAAACGAGGTAAAATGTCAGGTTCAAGGTCATTGAAATATTCAGCATACATCATTTCCTATATATTCACAATAGGGTCTGTAAGCGAGATTTGAAACGTCACGTTATTTTGCGTTTTTTCGTAAGTTTGGGACCATTCGAATTTCCCGCCAAATTTTCGGCCCAATCATGTAATTTGAATACACGCGGTTTTACACTATATGAAAGCAATTTATCGGAAATACACAAGAAACCCACTTCACAAATTTCAACAGATACTAGTTGGCATGAGCTGCTATATTTAGAGTTTCATCGAATATTTCCTGCTCAATACAGAGCGTGAATATGCTGTGTTTGTATATTTTAGACAAGTATCTTTTATAGAGAAAAGGTGATATTAATTGCGACAAACTGTAGTAGTATACTACTCATCCACAGTTTCGTGGGCCGCATGTGTTGTCGTGTATTTTTGGCACCATTTATATCCTAACATCACCAATAAAATTTAATCATCAGCAATTTAAGGGGCGAAAATCACACTATAAAACACTATGTAAATAAGAGGCAATTTGAGTCATTCAAAGCATATCTATCGTGCTATATTCAACACAAATAAGTAACGGAGAGCCATTTCATGGAACAAAATTAGCCCAAGGGCTAAGATAGGTTACCGGACAATTTTGGCTTTTAGCATTGCAAGTGACATATGACTTTGAGATTTACTAATCAAGGTCATCTTTGCGAACTGCAATATCACCATTAGGTATGCTGCATATGACTTCATATATGTTCGTAATACAAACATACATGTATAAGCTCTATCAACAAGTATTTTGTCTGTAGAGGCCAATTTACACATGTCGGGTCAGGCAAGGTTGTGAGATTTGGATTTCAAGGTCATATATAAGGTCAAATTCAAGGTCTCCAAGAGATGTGCTATAAATACATGACTTCTTGTTAGCTTATACACAATCCTAACCTGTATGTGCAAGTGTTTAAGCCTTGGCTAATTTACATATTTCACATCAGACATTTAGCACTCAAAATCATCTGAGGTCAAGGTCATCATCAGTTGTTCCATATAAGACTTCCTATAATTATGCTCATAATGCAAACTTTTAAAGCTCTATCTACAAGCATTTCATCTGCAGAGGCAAATCTGTGCATTTTGTTCTACCCCAAAATGGCTGTTTTGACCTTTCAAGGTCATCAAAGGTCAAATTCAAGGTCACCACACAAGTCGCCATATATGACTTCCCATTTGAAAGTGCCAATTTCTAAGCTCTATCTTCAAGCGTTCTATGAGTACAATCCGCGCAGCTCCCATTATGAAGGAAAAAAGTGCCGAAAATTTTCTAAGTCCAAAATTTTTTTCACAGGGTGAAAAATTTTTTTTGTCTAGAAATGGCCCTAAATGGATAGTAATGCGATTTGGGCCGAAAAATGTTTTTTTCGTCGACCCGTCGAAAATTCAAAATGGCAGCCATACGCAGACCGGTGATTCAAGGGCAACCAAACTTATACACATCACAGAGGTACATAACCAGAATCTTTTGAAACAAAAATCTCAAATCTGATCAGTTTTTGAGAAAAGACAGACAAGGTGCTAATTTGGACATTTTTCGACCAAAAAATGGCTGTTTTGACCTTTCAAGGTCATCCAAGGTCAAATTCAAGGTCACCACACAAGTCGCCATATATGACTTTCCATTTGAAAGTGCCAATTTCTAGGGTCTGCACGATTAATGGGTTAACCGCCGGCGGCTAGCATTTTTTTAATAACCGCGAATAACCGGCTGTTAAATCTCCAAACGATTAACCGGTTAACTGTCTTTTATAACCTTGATCAGTGATCACCAAACTGTCTGCTCATGCTCCTGAGGCATGCTTTTGAGGGTATTTAAACTCATTAACTTTGTCGAATGTGCAATGTCAGGTATAACGCAATCAGAACTGGAAAGAGAACATATATTCAGTAATATGCAAAATATGTACAGTTAATACAGTTTAGTTCATTGAGTTATACATATATGTTGAGGTTATATTTCAATAGTTTCCAAATCTTCAGCAAGAAGTAAAAGATTTAAAAAATTAGCCCAAGGGCTAAGACAGGTTACCGGACAATTTTGGTTTCAAGCATTGTAGGTGACATATGATTTTGAGATTTACCATTCAAGGTCATCTTTGTGAATCTCAATGTCACCATCAGGTATGCTGCATATGACTTCGTATGTTCATAATACAGAAGGCCGGAATTGAGCCCCGTTTCGCTCTACGACTCACCGTTTCCGAGATACGGCCAAACAGGAAGTGCCGAGTCGGCAAAAAAAAAAGTTTTATCAACAAGTATTTCGTGTGTAGAGGCCAATTTCAGATTTTGAGATTCGCCCTTCAAGGTCTTTAAGGTCAAGTTCAAGGTCACCAAAAAATGTGCCATTTATACATGACTCTTTTACAGGCTTATACACAATCCTAACCTGTATGTGCAAAAGTTTATGCTTCAGAGGCCACTTTCAAGATTTCAAGTCAGACATTTAGCACTCAAGGTCATCCAAGGTCAAAATCAAGGTCATCATCAGTTGTTTCATATATGACTTCCTATATGTTCATAATGCAAACTGAAGCTCTATCTACATGCATTTCATCTGTAGAGGCAAATTTGGGCATTTTTTCACCCAAAAATGGCTGTTTTGACCTTTCAAGGTCATCAAAGGTCAAATTCAAGGTCACCTCCCAACTCGCTATATATGACTTCCTATTTGAAAGTGCCAATATCTAAGCTCTATCTTCAAGCGTACTATGAGTACAGTCCTGGCAGCTCCCATTATGAAGGAAAAAAGTGCCGAAAATTTTCCAAGTCCAAAATTTTTTTCAAAGGGTGAAAAATTTTTTTTTGTCTAGAAATGACCCAAAATGAATAGTAACGCGATTTGGGGCAAACAAAATTTTTTTCGCCGTCCCGTCAAAAATTCAAAATGGCCGCCACACGGAGACTGGCGATTCAAGGGCAACAAAACTTATAAACATCATAAAGGTACATAAGGGGAATATTTTGAAACAATAATCTCAAAACTGATCAGACAGTTTTCGAGAAAAGACAGGACAGGTGCAAATTTGAGCATTTCTCGACCCAAAAATGGCTGTTTTGACCTTTCAAGGTCATCCAAGGTCAAATTCAAGGTCACCACACAAGTCGCCATATATGACTTTCCATTTGAAAGTGCCAATATCTAAGCTCTATCTTCAAGCGTTCTATGAGTACAGTCCCTGCAGCTCTCATTATGAAGGAAAAAAGTGCCGAAAATTTTCCAAGTCCAAAATTTTTTTCAAAGGGTGAAATTTTTTTTTTTGTCTAGAAATGACCCAAAATGGATAGTAACGCGATTTGGGACAAATAAAAATTTTTTCGCCGACCCGTCAAAAATTCAAAATGGCCGCCACACGGAGACCGGCGATTCAAGGGCAACAAAACTTATACACATCATAAAGGTACATAAGGGGAATCTTTTGAAACAAAAATCTCAAAACTGATCAGACAGTTTTTGAGAAAATGGCCGCCAAAGTCCAAAATTGGCCATTTTTCGTCAAAAATGGCCGCCATTTTGAGAAAAATGCGAAAATCAAAAAACTAAAAAATAACCCCCTCTTGAAATATTTTTAGGCAACTTTGTGCAAAATTTCAGGAAAATCCGCCTGTAAACTTTAAAGATAAAAATGTGGACGGACGACGGACGGACGCAACGTGACTGCAATAGGTTATCGGACCATAGGTCCGGTAACCTAAAAATGTGGACGGACGACGGACGCCGGACGACGGACGGACGACGGACGCAACGTGACGGCAATAGGTTATCGGACCATAGGTCCGGTAACCTAAAAATGAGGTCAAAGGTCAAATTCAAGGTCATCAGAATATTAGGCGTTTATCATTTCCTATATGCCCACAACTGATTCCTAAGCTATAAAGTCGACCATAAGTGAGATATTAGCCATTTTGTGTTCTTGACCTTGAAAATGAGGTCAGAGGTCAAATTCAAAGTCACAAGAATATTCAGCATATATCATTTCCTACATGTCCACAAATGATCCTTAAGCTGTAAAATCGATAATAACTGAGATATTAATCATTTTGTCCTGTGACCTTGAAAATGAGGTCAAAGGTCAAATTCAAGGTCATGACAATAATCTGCATATATCATTTCCTATATGTTCATAATTGATTCCTAAGCTGTAAAGTCGATAAGAAGCGAGATGTTAGCCATTTTGCCCTGTGACCTTGAAAATGAGGTCAAATTCAAGGTCATGACAATAATCTGCATATATCATTTCCTATATGTTCATAATTGATTCCTAAGCTGTAAAGTCGATAATAAATGAGATATTAGCCATTTTGCCCTGTGACCTTAAAAATGAGGTCAAAGGTCAAATTCAAGGTCATGACAATAATCTGCATATATCATTTCCTATACGTCCACAATTGATTCCTAAGCTGTAAAGTTGATAATAAGCGAGATATTAGCCATTTTGTTCTCTGACCTTGAAACTGAGGTCAGAGGTCAAATTTAGGTCACGAGAATATTCAGCATATATCATTTCCTATATGTCCAGAATTGATTCCTAGTCTCTAATCTCAATATTAAGTAAGATATTAGGCTTTAATGTGTCCCATTATAAAGCATACGAGAATTTAACATGGGAAAGTCCCATTTGGGCCGAGTTTGGGCCCAAAATGGCCCACTTCAAGCGATTCAATCGAAACAAAATTTATAGACATCATAGGAGTACATATGAGGAGTGTTATGCATCAATAAGAAAAATTAGGCCAAGGGCCGAAGATAGGTTACCGGACAATGTTTAATATTTTAGATGTTAGCCAGGTCACTGGTTGAATTCAAGGTCAAGAGAATATTCAGCATATATAATATTAAGCATATATCATGTCCACAGTTGATTGCTAAGCTGTAAATTCAATAATCAGAGAGATATTAGCAATTTTGTGCTGTGGCCTTGAAAATGAAGGGGCAAAGGTCAAATTCAAGATCATCAAAATATTCAATGTATATCATTTTGTATATCATGTCCACAATTGATTCCCAAGCCATACAGTCAATAGAGGAGCTAGATATGAGCCAGTTTGTCCTTGGATCTTGAAAATGAGGTCAGAGGTCAAATTCAAGGTCACGAGGATATTCAGCATATATCATTTCCTATATGTCCACAATTGATTCCTAAGCTGTAAAATCGATAATAAGTGAGATATTAGCCATTTTGTCCTGTGACCTTGAAAATGAGGTCAAAGGTCAAATTCAAGGTCATGACAATATTCTGCATATATCATTTCCTATATGTTCATAATTGATTGCTAAGCTGTAAAGTCGATAACAAACGAGATATTAGCCATTTTGTCCTGTGACCTTGAAAATGAGTTCGAAGGTCAATTTCAAGGTCATCAGAATATTCAGCATATATCATTTCCTATATGTCCACAATTGATTCCTAAGCTGTAGAGTCGATAATAAGCGAGATATAAGCCATTTTGTGCTCTGACCTTGAAACTGAGGTCAGAGGTCAAATTCAAGGTCACCAGAATATTCAGCATATATTATTTCCTATATGTCCACAATTGATTCCTAAGCTGTAGAGTCGATAATAATAGGCGAGATATAAGCCATTTTGTGCTCTGACCTTGAAACTGAGGTCAGAGGTCAAATTCAAGGTCATGAGAATATTCAGCATATATCATTTCCTATATGTCCACAATTGATTCCTAGTCTCTAATCTCAATATCAAGTGAGATATTAGGCATAATGTGTCCCATTATAAAGCATAGGAGAATTTAACATGGGAAAGTCCCATTTGGGCCGAGTTTGGGCCAAAATGGCCCCCTTCGAGCGATTCAAGCGCAACGAAATTTATAGACATCATAGAAGTACATATGAGGAGTCTTATGTATCAAAAAGAAAAAAAGTTACTGAACAGATTTTGAGAAAATGGCCGCCAAAGTCCAAAATCAGGCCTTTTTCGTCGAAAACGGCCGCCATTTTGAAGAAAAAGCGAAAATCAAAAAACTAAAAAATACCTCCTTCTTGAATTATTTTTAAGTATTTTTCTGCAAAATTTCAGAAAAATTCGCCCGTAAACAAAAAAGATAAAAATGTGGACGACGACGACGACGACGGACGTCGACGGACGACGGACGCAACGCCATGCCAATAGGTTATCGGACCATAGGTCCGGTAACCTAAAAAAGTTACTGAACAGATTTTGAGAAAACGACCGTCAAAGTCCAAAATTGGCCATTTCTCGACAAAAACGGCCGCTCTGACCTTGAAACCGAGGTCAGAGGTCAAATTCAAGGTCACGAGAATATTCAGCATATACCATTTCCTATATGTCCACAATTGATTCCTAGTCTCTAATCTCAATATTAAATGAGATATAAGGCTTAATGTGTCCCATTATAAAGCATAGGAGAATTTAACATGGGAAAGTACCATTTGGGGCGCGTTCGGGCCAAAATGGCCCACTTCGAGCGATTCAATCGAAACGAAATTTATAGACATCATAGGAGTACATATGAGGAGTGTTACGTATCAAAAAAAAAAAAGTTACTGAACAGATTTTGAGAAAATGGCCGCTAAAGTGCAAAATTGGCCGATTTTCGACGAAAACGGCCGCCATTTTGAAAAAAATGCGAAAATCAAAAAACTAAAAAATACCTCCTTCTTGAATTATTTTTGTGCATTTTTGTGCAAAATTTCAGAAAGATTGGTCCGTAAACAAAAAAGATAAAAATGTGGACGACGCCGACGCCGGACGCAACGCCATGCCAATAGGTTAGCGGACCAAAGGTCCGGTAACCTAATAAAAAAGGTTTATTATTCTATTCCAAATCATCTTTTTCTGCGGTGCCTCTGAACCCATGGAAATCCGGCAAAAATGACCACGTGGCACTGTTTGGACCCGGAAGTGGTAGATTACGTACCCATTTACGTTATTTGACGACATAAGACGAACGAGACTTACAGAGCCTATTGATTCCTAACCTGTAAAGTAGATGATAAATGAGATATTAGCTAATCTCAATATTAAGTGAGATATTAGGCATAATGTGTCCCATTATAAAGCATAGGAGAATTTAACATGGGAAAGTCCCATTTGGGCCGAGTTTGGGCCAAAATTGCCCACTTCGAGCGATTCAAGCGCAACAAAATTTATGGACATCATAGGAGTACATATGAGGAGTGTTATGTATCAAAAAGAAAAAAAGTTACTGAAAAGATTTTGAGAAAATGGCCGCCAAAGTCCAAAATCATTCATTTTTCGTCGAAAATGGCCGCTATTTTGAAAATAGTGCGAAAATAAAAAAACTAAAAAATACCACCTTCTTGGATTATTTTTAAATATTTTTGTGGAAAATTTCAGAAAAATTCGCCCGTAAACAAAAAAGATAAAAACGTGGACGATGACGCCGACGACGACGGACGCATCGCCACGCCAATAGGTTATCGGACCATAGGTCCGGTAACCTAAAAATGAAATTAACCTGTTTGATACATGCAGTATGTAATAGTCACAAATAATCATGACGATAAAATTTGTCCATTGTATACATGATTACATATTATGAAATATGTAATAATATGCTATAACCACGATTTCACAGATTCATTGTTATGCAGAGATATGTTAAGTGTGACGCACACTTTCACACCTTCAAATTGAACAGTCATCGAGTAGGCATTGTTGCCACAATATTGTGCAGTAAAATCACTGTTTGGTGTAATCCGCATCACTGCCATTGCTTATAATTTGATTCGTTCTTGATTTTCCTGTTTGTGTATGTGGTGCATGATACTGCATAGGCATATTTTTGGCTCGTCATCAGATGAGTAGTTAGCAGGTCATCAGATCTATAGTTAGTGGTTCGATATAAATATGACAATCGGTTATGAAAAAAAGATTTGTTGGAAAGTTTATTCACAACACAACAGGTATGTGGTTGTCTTTATCTGCCTTTATCACTTTGTGTTACTGATATTCTTATCGTTGATTATCACAGTTTACAGGGATTGCTCATGAAATCCGGGTTACATATAACGTATTGAATTTCATGTCAGTAGGCAATTTGTATCCCTGGTAGTTTCCTATCAAAACGATTATGAAAACAATACAAGATGACAACAAGATACAATAACAACAACAAGTTATGATGGAAGTTTTTTCTTAGTTTCATTATTACACACTTAGATTACATGTGTCACACACACCCATTGACTGTCCATGAGCCTGATTCAGACAGATTTTTTTTCAACTGCTTGCCATTGTTACTCGATGTTATTTTGGCACTACATGTATACTAGTATTACTAGGCCTCATTGCAGTGTATTTATATCATAGACAGTACAACGGCACACATACTATGACATAGGCCCATTAACATGATAATAATTAACACGAGTATAGATTGAATGCAATCTCTGTGATCTTGACGATAAACAGAGATTGAGACCTACGTCACAAAAATATAAACATTCAAGCTGTATGCCTCGGATGTATCACATGAATCCATCATAGACAATGCAATATAAAACGTCATAAACGTAATATGATGGTCGGGTGGGGAATTCAAAATGGGGATCGTGACTGTAAATGAAAACATTTGTCTCAAAAACTCTGGATACAACGACTCTGCACTCAGGATGTAAAATTTTGTGTTTATATGCAGTAAGGTGAGTTATTTTAGATCCAAACTACATGTGTTAGATGGTGTCCCCCAGTGATTTTCATACCTGTTCTGATGTTTCAAAAAGTTGTTTCTAATAAAAAGGCATGTTGGTTTACAGCGGCTCTGAGGCGGCTGTATTTTATGGCTAACACGAGTATAGATAGAGATCTACAAGAAACCTGGGCTAGGATGTACAATAACGTGGGCAATTTGACCCCTATTACTAATCGTTCAATTGCAAATCTAATGATGGAATTTGGATCTATACCATTACTATAAAACTTATGAGCATAACATATTTCATTCTATGCAGGTTATCACGGCTTTCTGGATACTTCAAAACTACGTTTTACTCCTACCTGGAGGCATCCATGTTTCTGTCCTTTCCAACGAAATCTCGTGACCAACGAGACTTCACTTTCATCTCTCTCACCTCATTATCATATCATAATAAACTACACCATGTGCTCTTTGCTCCTGTACGTGCAAGGCTGCACTCCCTCCACGTGCTCAACCAAACAACGCAGTGCGCGACAACAACCGTGTAAACGCGATGCTCATTCTTGAGTAGCGCTTAACCCTACACACATGTTATGTCAATTGCACTGTCTTCATGTGGGTGCGCATTATTTCTTGGGGGGGGGGAGGAGGGGGGGGCTGTTCCGTGGCCAGGAGACCGTGTGTTTATTAGTAGAAGCCACTATCGTTATCACTCAAGAGTGCGGCCACACCTCCCAAGACGCCCCACATGGAACACATCTAGGCCTTATATTACATTTACATACACTGACATGTTCCATTCCCGACTGTACCCATTCATCTAAAATAGGACGGGCCCATATCATGTCTAAGAAACAACGTGGCCACCACACTCAGCCGTTCACACAAGCTGACATTATATTACTCTAACTACTGTCAAACACACCTTACAAATATATCAATTACTTTACAAAACTCAAACTCAAAGGCGTCTTCCTCCCGACGCTTCACTTCACCTTATTGTCCACAATACGTATACCCAATAAACATGCTATCTGTGCATACTTCACTTCAAACGCCATTTCATCACCCCCTCCCCCCGGCTCTCTCTCTCTCACACAACTGCTTACCATTCCCCCTATGCTCAACACTTATCAACACAAACCATAGACGTGAAGGAGACTTCTATGCACAAACTACAAATCCCATACACAACAACACACGTGATCTCATGCATATTTATTTGGGTCAAGTCACTCTCATTATTCAACTGGGCCGAAGGTCACAAACGAGACTTTGACACCAGCGCCACTTATGGGCAGTGTACAGTAATTCGCTCAGCCAATCAGCGAGCGTTCACCTCACTTAGGCAATTTAAAGGGAAACTGTTGTTAAACATCGCCTCATATATTGTTTTAGGCCAGACTTCTGGACGAGTGTATATTCACCTGGAAGAACGCACTGCTGGGAAATAATGACCTGGTTTTCAGGGCAGTATCTCGTTGGCGTTCTTCTCAGGAGCTGGGGAATCAAAGGGGTTTTGCATGGGCGTCAGTACCCATAATTTTGGGTATTTTCACCCCGGGTCCATTCAAGGCAGAATAGCGAAAAATCCCATGTGTCGTCAAATATATTCATGCTTACCACGCGATGCCCAATACGTTGAGGGATAAAACTAGCATAGTGGTTAGGCTGGGATTTTTTTTTAGGAAGGTGTTATGGACCATCAAAGTAAGATCATTTAACATTGAGTTGAATGGCCAATATAATTAATATACAGTAGCCTTATCAACCGTGGCTAAAAGTTCCAAGCAGAGTCCTCCCAACGAGCGTCATGGCTCAGAGGCAGTGCACGGGACTTCCATGCCAGGAGACCCGGGATCGAATCACCGTCGGCACGGATCTGCAACACTCACAAACACTAACATCACAAGCAATTAAGCACAACATATAGGTAGCAATTAACTGATAGTTGATGGCGACGGACAAACGGGTGTGAAATGGAGTCGCAGAAACAAGACGAAAATAAAAGCCACCCTTCTTTTAAGTGTATCCCCCTAAATTACAAACCCCCATTTATATCTCCACCGCAAAAAAATAGTATCGCCCCTTTTCAGTGTGACAGACACTGACAGTAGACCCGGGAAAAAATTGCCCACGCCATTGTACATGTGCTCCGAAACCTGCTTTTCGACTCGCTGCGTCTCTATGCTCTGCATAAAAACATATTAAAATGATAATGTAAACGCGCGAAATTAACTGGACCTATATCAAGGTAGATCTATTGCCCCTGGGCCATTCCTACCCCGGGAATGACGTCGATCTGACTTCTGCTCTGGAGAATCCGTCTGAAGTCGACGATGACAGGGGTGAGTGACACACTCCCGCCTTTCTTGTTACGGAAATCACGCGTATCCGACAGCAACGCCCCTGAAAGAATACGATCCAAGTTCGAATCATCTTCCTCAACTTTTTTCTCTGTTGTTGACGCATCCTCGTTTGATTTACGAGCAAAATTAACGGGAGAAAGACGATCTGTTGCTCCTGAGGCCGCCATAATGTCAACAAGCACGGCCCGCACAGAGAGGAATCGCTGTCTGCTGATTGGTGCAAAATGTATTTGTCGTCAAGCGCGCGTAGTTCACGTCACATTCACAAGGGGGGCAGAACCATTGTCGAAATTCGCTAGTTTCACGTTATTTACCATTCACTAGGTGGCAGCTCTGCTGTATTTCATAGCTATACCAAAGATTTTCCATACCAAGATAGCCAACTCCAGAGCCGTTTAGTAAGAGAGTTGTGACAATGACCGTTCGAGATTTTAGCGTGATTCGCCATTTTTTGTCCAAAAGAAGCTTTGCATCGGCTGAAACGATCTTTCAGCCCGAGGTATTCATGATATCAATGGAGCTTTGTTAGGGGTATTGTTGTTTTACGTCAAACGTGATTGGACAAAAAATGGCGCCTATCACGTCATTGTCGTAACTCTCTTACTAAACGGCTCTGGCCAACTCACGTCATTACGTGCGACCAATTGAACAGTGGCGCCACACGGCGGAGTCTCTGTAAAAATGACGTTTTGGTGGCAAATGGGCGCACGATTTCTAGCTCGACATGCAGCATTCAAATGCAGATTGCGAAAATTCTACCGCAGTGACCCCCACATTTTATTTAATTTATTCCATGTGTACAATACATTACACATGTAGACTAAATTTTGGAAGTTTCTACCGTATGGATTTTTTTCTGGGGCTGTTAATTCATTTTGAAGTGAATAATATTGCGGATTTCTAAGGCTAGCTAAATTTCGTTCAGAAGTGTTTTGCAACAAATCCAACTCGACGACCCTTATTTTTTAATCAACGATTTCAATCTACACATATCACGTGATAAACAGACAAATTTGGTGAGAAATCTGATGAACACATTTTTACCTGTGTAACAGTCGATATTATTGGAATTCTTGCGTACATACTTTACACCAACATACATCAAAACGTTCACTAACTACAAATGGCGTAACTGTTTCCACACTGCGTTATTTCTAACATTGTGTAATCTCGTTGTCACTGGGTGGTGTATGAAACCCGGATCCGGAGCCGGAGGCGGACCCGGATTCAGGGTATGAAACCCGGAGGCGGAGGCGGAGGCGGAGCCGGATTAACCAGGTATGAAACCCGGATCCGGACTCACGGCTTCATCTTCCACGGCTGTAACCATAGCTTGCATACATACATGTATGTTCGCTTCACAGTTACCATATTATTGGGAGCAAATGTAGGATAAAGTGCCATTCTGGGCAAATATGGGTGCGACCAATCAGCGCCATGCTCTGCAGTTTTGAACCAATATGATGTCTCAGATTGCCCACGTTATTGTAGGCCTACATCCAACCCTATTATTGTTCATGTAGCATATCTGTTGCACCAAGTTGGCGTCATTCAACCACTGTTTTTTTCACGATAATTTAATCAAATTTAACGATAGATATAATGTGTTCTTAGTGGAAGGCCTATCCTATATAGGCCTAATAAGTACTTGGATACAAACTTTCAAAACGATTGGAAAGTGAACAAAAAAGAATAGCCCATTTTTCCTGTCTATAGTAGTATATCTATCTGTAATACCACCAATCTCATTTTATACCCCTCCCCCCCCTCCCCCCCCCCCACCCCGCTCCTCCTGACAGTGTTCAATTTCTGAGATTAATTCGAGAAACATTTACAAAGTAAATAGTTCTTTTGCCGATGATTTTTGTTGTTGTTCGAGAATTGAGTGGCCAAAACAATAAAAACAAGGCAGAGAGGGAAAGATTACGGAAAAAGGGAATAAAATTGCTGAATAGTGGAAAAGCAAAAGTTCTATGGTTGGTCTAATAAATTTGATATCAAGTGGGCACTCATTCAAGATGCTCTTTAGGGAATAACCTTTTTTCTGGAGGATGATCTGGGTAAACCTAGAAAACTGGCAATTAAGTATTTAAAACCCGGAACTTAAAATTAAAATCTGGGAATAAATTTCAAACCTAGATTCCACCCGAATGTTATGGCCAAAAAATCATGTGACATTTTGTGTTCAACTGGAGTTCAACGTAAGGTATACATATGAAACTGTTCAGTGTGTCATGTCTTTGTGGCAATACTAGTAATAGAATTACAGGTATTCCCCTGTCTTTATGTGGGATTTACGACTTGACTCATATTGCACAGGTAGCCCCTTGGGACCTGTCGCCGGAGCACATGTACAATCTAGTGGGCAATCCTGTTTCTCTATGATAATCAATGACAATGATGAGTTAATAAGTGGCACAAAATGATAAATACAGATAAAAAGAACATCTGATGTGTCATAAATAACACTTTTCTATCATAACCAGTTGTCATCCCGGATACTAAGTATGGGAAATTAGTTAGTAATAAAATTGCCCACGTTATTGTACATCCTAGCCCTGTCGCCTAATCCGGATCCGGGTTTCATACCCTGTTAATCCGGCTCCGCCTCCGCCTCCGCCTCCGGGTTTCATACCCTGAATCCGGATCCGCCTCCGGCTCCGGATCCGGGTTTCATACCCTACCTTGTCACTGTCCCCGTATAAAAGGATTTTCCCGCGGTGCCTCGCCGTCAGTTTGTTTATTCGAGATGATGGCGGACATGTTTTCTACTGGGGCTTCTGTATTTTCAGGTTCGTTGGTTTCCATTTCATCTTTCATATTTTCATTCATATGTGTCTATAAATGATAAAGAGTATGTGAGTATATCCATAATTTAAGGGCAGCAAATCATTGCTGGTCAGTTTGTTTATTCGAGATGATGGCGGACATGTTTTCTACTGGGGCTTCTGTATTTTCAGATTCACAACGAGTACTGTACAGCACTGTAAAAAGTTGGCACAAGTTTGAATAAACTGTTGAACTGGCCGAGTTCGTTTCAATACGCACACGAACCCAG
This sequence comes from Terebella lapidaria, assembly GCA_949152475.1. Taxonomy (NCBI): domain Eukaryota; kingdom Metazoa; phylum Annelida; class Polychaeta; order Terebellida; family Terebellidae; genus Terebella; species Terebella lapidaria. Next base: position 5,264,988 of record OX424557.1, read on the forward strand.
GTTTACAATGGCGACGAGGATGGGATTCCCTTGTGTCGACAACAACAACACAGCAGTGTGAACATCACCGGGTGGAGACAGTCATCCGTGAACATCATTCCCAGTGAGTTTACCAGTACAGTACATGCCGATGTCCGTCCGTCTGACATTTGCCAGTAAAGTGAGTTGTCAGAAGATTGACACTGTCTATGCAAGAGCCCAGTTACTACAGTCATGGTGGTGCAGCTGAGGGCCTTTCTGGTGAATTTACAAGCCTTGAGCTGGCGCTGTGTGTGGGTGTAAAGGCCTGTGTATCCATACGCTTACGCCAGGGCTACAACGGAGGTGTTGCAGTGTTCCATTGGGAAACACTGTTCCTGTGTGGCATTTCTAAATGCAGCTGTTCAACGGAGCTGCGTCGTGGGTGTCTGGCCTGTCTGTGCCAGCACGTACACTGGGAGCTGCCGTGGGAAAAATCTTCACGTCGCGGTGTATGCTGCCATAACCGATTGACAGCATACCTGATTGTGTGCTCGTGCTTCGAGGGAGCTACGTGGTTGGTAGTAAAGTCTTCAACCCAGCACAGCGGGCTGTGGTATGTTTAGCCCGTCGAGAGCACACACTACCTGGTGTTTTCTGTTTCTACAGTACCACGGTCGTCGATTCTTGCCGCAAGTACAGCGAGGGAACTTCCCGAGCTCTCTTCGTGGGACAGTGAAAGTGGCGGATCCGGGAAGACATCAGTGTGTTGTGCTCGTATTGAGCTGAGTGTGACGTATTTGCTTTGATTGATTGATTGTGTACCAATTATTGTACATTTTGGTACATACATTGACTTGTCTTATAACATTGATTGATTGATTGATTGGTGCCAGTTATTGTACACTGTGGCAGATAATGACATTACACATATTTTGTGTCTACAACAAATCATCTAGGTGTGTGTGAATAATTGGGTATATATTGTGTGAATTATTGAATATTGATTTGGTGGCTATTACATTCATGATTGTATGTATTTGAATAATGTGGTGAATTGGACATTGCATTGAAGTAGTGTGACATACTGTTGCACAGTTGACTTGTGGTAAAATTACCAACATTCATTACTATATTGACTGTTCAGAAGTGAGCATTATAACATCATACTCTACTAGTATTCATATATGCTATTCATCATTTTCACTTAGACATTTCATTATCATTCATTTTGGTCATTGGGTTGGATTTAGTGATTGTGATATACAGGTTTTTTTGTGATACTCGGATCATACAGTGGTTGTTGCTGTTGGACATTGACTTCGAATTGGTGAATACAGGTACTTGTGGAATATTTATGTGTTTGTGTTTTCACTAATCAATGTCTAATATTTTGCACAATTAACTTGTTGCACATCATACATTAGACAACACATTGACTTCCATTTGACCTTCAACTTGAAAATACTTCATATATCATACACAACAGGCTTGGTTGTGGAAATGACTTGCGTTTTTCATTAATAATTGTATTCATTGGTTTTCAGGTTTGGAACTTGACTGCAGTACACTTTGGAAAAAATCATTATTTTGTCACTGGTAGTAATTATTATAACAATTTTCAGATAAACACTTGTTGGTATTTGCGGTTTATGGTTTTGTCAGGATTGTGGTCTTAGTCATTTGACTTTGGAGACACAATAAGTATTGTGTTTCTTGGATAAGGGCTACAGCATCTTGCATGTGTTATGCAATGTGTGTCTATGTGTGAGTTGAAGGAACTCTACAATTTTATTAGCACAGTTGTGTAACACTTGTGGGACTGGTGTTGTATTTCCCAAACTTGACACTGGTTGTAGTGGTTGTATATATGAGCTTACTCTATACTATTTTGGGTGAGTCATGGCAGCTTCAATCGACGATGTACTGCAACAGATAGGAAATTTGTCTCCTGGGGATCGAAGACGGACCCTGGACCGATTGAGTCTGGACTTAGGAATTCCACTTGCCAATCCTGAAGGCGGTGGTAATGCACCTGGAGCGGGTGGTGGCGGTGTTGATCAGGGTGTAGATCCTGATCCGGATCAGGATGCAGGTCCTGATCCAGATGCTGATAACAATGATCAAGGTGGCTTCAATCAAGCTGATTCTTCACTTCTTGCCGGGGCTGCTTTTTCAAGGCCTCCACTCAGGAAGTTGCGGTTATTTTCAGGAAAGAGTCCTCTTGCTTCAGGTGAGGTCGACTTTGAGACATGGCGTCTTCAGGCCACGCAGTTGATCGAGGAGCGCAGCATGGCAGATGCTGATAAGAAGTTGGTACTTCTTCAGTCACTTCTTCGACCGGCTCTGGACGTGGTTAGCAGTATCAGCCGGAGTGCGTCTGCGTCGGATTGTATTCACATGTTGGAAGTAGTTTACGGCCGTGTTGAAGATGGACACGACTTAGTGGTGACTTTCCATACGACTTACCAGGATGATAAGGAAAAGGCTTCGGATTACCTCAATCGGTTGTACCTCTTGTTGGTTCAGGCGGCGGATAGAGGAGGTCTGGCAGTTTCTGAGATTCCCAGCTATCTACTTCGGCAGTTTATCCGTGGTTGTCAGGATGATTCGTTCATCCAGCGTTTGAACCTAGAGGCGAAGCTCAATAGTCCTCTTGGCTTCGGGGAATTTCTGCTTTTGGTGAGGAAGGAAGAGTGTCGCCGCACAGAGAAGCGCCTGAGAATGAAGGCAGCGGCTGGATCTGGATCACCGGTTCAGGATGTATCGAAGGGGAAACAATCTTCCAGTGATGCCAAGAATACTATTGATCTACAGGCACAGGTGAGCCAACTGACTAGTCAGGTAAAAGAACTTCAGTCGAGACAATCATTTTCACAGACCAAGGAGTCGAAAGAGTCCGAGTGTAAACCGAAAGGCAACTCTAGGTCTGGAGGTGGATCTGGTGGTAACCGCAAGTGCAGAACACTCTTTTGTTACAACTGTGGGATCGATGGTCACAAGAGGTCAACATGCAAGAAAGAGTCGAATCCCGAATTGGTTTTCAAGAAGCTAAACTAATATCGGCATCCATGGAGGGATCGCTGGATGCCGGGGAAGAAATGGGTCCCAAGGTTTCTCTTCCGGGTGTGCCTAATATGTTGGTGGGGGATTCAAATGAGGCTGTTGTGGTAGTGAATGGATTGCCTTGTCTGGCTCTTGTGGATACCGGATCAATGGTTAGCACTATCGCCTCGTGGTTTGTTACGGAACACCTTTCTACGCTCACTGTCTACCCAGTGGAGGATTTCTTAACTGTGCGTGGACCAGCTGGAGATAAGATTCCCTATAGAGGATTTGTGTTGGTTGAGGCAGTGTTCATGTCGGATGTACATCATATCAGTGTGGGATCTTTCCCATTCTTAGTGGCTCCGGACACGGACTACAACAGGAAGACACCAGTTCTGCTTGGAACCAATATACTTGCTTCGTTGTCATCCAGGCTGGAAAACTGGAGGGAGAGATGTGAGGTAAATTCGCTGCATTCATCTGTGAGGTTGGCTATCCAGATGTTGCAGTTGAGGGAGCGACATTTGTCCAAAACGAATGGCGTCTTTGGAATAGTAAAGACGTCAGAATCGGTTGTGCTGAATCCAGGGGAGTCTACAATTGTACGATGTACAGCGCAAATTGCTGTGCCGACATTGAACAGTCTTGCTGTCATTCAGCCCGTGTCCGGTCCGTCAGCTGGGGACGTAACACTTACCCCTGCTCTGGTTGGTGTGTGTCAGGGTAAGCAGGATGTGTTGGTCGAGATCTTCAACCCGTTTGACGAGCGCGTCAACATAAGAGGGAAGAAAGCCATTGCCGAGCTTCATCAAGCGTCGTTAGTTGATGTGGATGATCAGCTAGAAGGTTTCTTCACATCTTGTCATGTTTCACAGAATGAGCATCTTACAGCTGCAGAACTAGGACATCTACAAGGGTTGTTACAGTTGTACAAGGATGTATTTTCTCAATCAGATATGGATTTGGGTTGTACAAATGTGGTTAAACATCGGATAGAGCTCACAGATGAGAAACCGTTCAAGGAACGGTCACGGAGGATCCCTCCAGCACTGTTTGATGAAGTCCGTGACCATCTGAAGGGAATGCTGGAGTGTGGGGTCATCAAGGAATCTACAAGTCCCTGGTCGTCCAATGTAGTCCTCGTTAGGAAAAAAGATGGGTCTTTGAGGTTCTGCATAGATTTCCGTCAACTGAATCAGCGTACCATCAGGAATGCCTACCCTATTCCAAGGATTGATGAGACATTAGATGCCCTAGCCGGTGCCCAGTGGTTCTCCACTTTGGATCTCAAAAGTGGGTACTGGCAAGTGGAGATGGAAGAGTCTCATAAGGAGCGGACAGCATTCACTGTCGGGCCGCTAGGATTTTTCGAGTGTGAGCGAATGCCGTTTGGTTTGACTGGTGCTCCGAGCACATTCCAATCTCTGATGGAGAAGGTGATGGGAGATCTGCATCTCAAAACATGCTTGATATATATCGACGACATCGTCATCTTTTCGTCCACCTTTCAGGAACATCTTGTTCGCCTGGAGGAGGTTTTACTCCGTCTGCGTCAGGCTAATTTGAAGTTGAAGCCCAGCAAATGCACGTTTCTGCAAAAGAGGGTACACTATCTTGGGCACATTGTTTCAGACCAAGGTATACAGTGCGATCCAGAGAAGATACGAGTACTTCAGGAGTGGAAGATTCCAACGTCGCAGAAAGAGCTGAAGAAATTCATCGGCTTCACTGGGTTTTACCGACGTTTTCTGGAAGGTTATGCAAGCATCGCTCAACCTCTTACGAAGTTATTGGGTGACAGTGATTCGAAGCGTGGTGGAAAAAAGAAGAGATCACGTCGACCGCTGGTGGAGTGGGAGTGGACAGAGGATCAGCAGCAGGCTTTTGAGCGACTGATTTACCTTTTGAGTAATCCGCCGGTGTTAACATATCCCGATTATTCAAGACCATTCCTGGTCCGAGTCGATGCTAGCCGAGAAGGTTTGGGTGCCATCTTGTGCCAGGAACAGCCTGAAGGAGGACCAGCTAAGGTGATTGCATTCGCAAGTCGGGCTTTGAAGAAATCGGAGTTGAATTACCCAGCCCATAAGCTGGAATTTCTTGCCCTCCGATGGGCCATCACCAAGAAATTTCACGATTACTTGTATGGCCAGAAATTCACCGTCACAACGGACAACAATCCGCTTACATATGTGCTGTCTACCGCTAAGCTGGACGCAACGGGACACCGATGGCTGGCTGAAATTTCTACCTACGACTTTGATGTGAGGTATAAGCCTGGTGTGAACAACACAGACGCGGATGTGCTGTCTCGTATGCCAAGGAAGGAGGAGACCATTTCTTCTGAGTCCATCTCTGCGATGTGTCAAGGCATCACGGTGACTACTGCCTTCATGGAGACCCTTTGTATCAACATGAGTCTACATGTCCTGAATAGTCTTACTCCAGAGGACAAGCTTCGGAGTTGTCACATAGACTGGGCTCAGGAACAGTTGGAGGATTCTGTGATTGGAGAGGTTTATCAAGCATTTCTGAAGGGAGAAAAGCCTACAGGGAAGTCCGGATCTTCATTGTCGTCACTCCTGTTTCGAGAATGGGAAGCTCTCAAACTTGAGTCTGGTGTTCTGTATCGTTGTCGCAAGGTGAATGGGGAGAAGCAGCACCAACTGGTTTTGCCAGAGAAGCGTCGCAGGGAAGTTTTCCGTTTGTTCCATGATGATCTAGGGCATTTTGGTCGGGACAAGACGGTCTCTGTGATTCGGGAAAGGTTTTACTGGCCAAAGATGCTGTCAGATGTTGAACTTTGGGTCAAGTCCTGTGATCGCTGTTTACGGAGGAAAGCTCCATATTTGCCGGAACGCGCTCCATTGTCAAGTGTTTCAAGTTCTCAACCTATGGAGTTAGTCTGCATGGATTATTTGAGTTTGGAGGAGTCTAAAGGTGGCTACACAAGTATTCTTGTTGTAACAGATCACTTTACGAAGTATGCTTTGGCTTTTCCTACTCGTAATCAAACGGCTAGTACAACAGCACGAATACTGTTCGACAATTTCATCGTTCCCTATGGAGTTCCTCTCAAGCTACATAGTGACCAAGGTCGGAACTTTGAGAGCCAAATTATCAGAGAGCTCTGCAGCATCTGTGGAATCCAGAAGACACGAACTACGCCTTATCATGCGATGGGGAACGGCATCACAGAGCGTGTCAACCGTACTCTGCTATCTATGTTGGGAACTTTGTGTGAGGAGAAGAAGCATGATTGGAAGTCAAGTTTGCCCGTGTTGATGCATGCCTACAACTCCACCCGACACGAATCCACTGGTTTTGCACCTTACTACCTGATGTTTGGAAGGCAATCAAGACTCCCCGCAGACGTTGTACTAGGACTGAAGTATCCGGAGGAGGAGGAGATCACGCACACAGAGTTCGCGTCCAAACTGCGGAAGAGATTGGAGTATGTGTACAAGCTGGTGTCACAGAATAATCGCAGCGCGTCAAGTCGGCAGAAGAAAAACTATGATGTTAAAGTCCGGGGCGCAACTGTTCAAGTCGGTGACCGTGTACTAATGAGGAAGCTCGGTGTTCAAGGGAAAAACAAGCTTGGGGACAAGTGGGAACAGGAAGTTTATCTGGTACTGGAACAGAAGAACTCGGATATCCCCGTCTTTACGATTCAACGGGAAGATCGGAAGGGTAGAGTTCGCACAGTTCATCGAAACCTTTTGTTTCCTTTGTCGTTACCCTTGTCAGGGCCAGTGAAGGAGAGTTCCTCAAACCAGGAGCCAAGATTAAAAGTTCCTTCTGTGACAGACTCTATTACAGTGGGTTCCTCGGATACACCCGAAGACACACCCATGGAGGAAGTCTCGGACAGTGATGACGAAGACATGCCGCGATATATAACTCGCAGCCATGCCACTCTGCATCAGGATGTCAACATGCGCGGTCAGGATGTGAGTAATGGGGATTATGTTCATAGGTCACCAGAGGATGCCAGCGATAATGAACCAGAGGAGGATAATGAAGAAGTTGAAGCAGAGGAGGCAGTAGACCAAGAGGAGGAAGTTTCCGATCAAGAAGACCCGTCAGATGAGAGTGAGAATGAGTCAGAGGTGAATGAGAGTGTGAATGAGGGTGAAAGTGTACTGGTAAATATTCCAGAGGTGCCGAGTGAACTGGTTAAAAAGCCAGATGATGTGCCAGGGGCACCAGTGAATAGCCCAGACGCTGGAGCTGTTGCTTCAGAGTCGGTACCACTGAGACGTAGCACACGTGATCGCGGGCCACCGAAGTGGTTAGGTGACTTTTATAGTCATCAACAGGGTGGTAAGTGTCACACAAATCACAACTTTTCTCAGATTTGTTTCAGATTGTTGGACGTACAGGAGAAACTATTGCAACTGCTGGAGAAGTCTGTTTGTTAATATGTATTATACTCAAGTAATGTTGTGGTCAACATTATTTTCTTGGCAGGGAAGTGTGTAACAGTCGATATTATTGGAATTCTTGCGTACATACTTTACACCAACATACATCAAAACGTTCACTAACTACAAATGGCGTAACTGTTTCCACACTGCGTTATTTCTAACATTGTGTAATCTCGTTGTCACTGTCCCCGTATAAAAGGATTTTCCCGCGGTGCCTCGCCGTCAGTTTGTTTATTCGAGATGATGGCGGACATGTTTTCTACTGGGGCTTCTGTATTTTCAGGTTCGTTGGTTTCCATTTCATCTTTCATATTTTCATTCATATGTGTCTATAAATGATAAAGAGTATGTGAGTATATCCATAATTTAAGGGCAGCAAATCATTGCTGGTCAGTTTGTTTATTCGAGATGATGGCGGACATGTTTTCTACTGGGGCTTCTGTATTTTCAGATTCACAACGAGTACTGTACAGCACTGTAAAAAGTTGGCACAAGTTTGAATAAACTGTTGAACTGGCCGAGTTCGTTTCAATACGCACACGAACCCAGGTTTACAATGGCGACGAGGATGGGATTCCCTTGTGTCGACAACAACAACACAGCAGTGTGAACATCACCGGGTGGAGACAGTCATCCGTGAACATCATTCCCAGTGAGTTTACCAGTACAGTACATGCCGATGTCCGTCCGTCTGACATTTGCCAGTAAAGTGAGTTGTCAGAAGATTGACACTGTCTATGCAAGAGCCCAGTTACTACAGTCATGGTGGTGCAGCTGAGGGCCTTTCTGGTGAATTTACAAGCCTTGAGCTGGCGCTGTGTGTGGGTGTAAAGGCCTGTGTATCCATACGCTTACGCCAGGGCTACAACGGAGGTGTTGCAGTGTTCCATTGGGAAACACTGTTCCTGTGTGGCATTTCTAAATGCAGCTGTTCAACGGAGCTGCGTCGTGGGTGTCTGGCCTGTCTGTGCCAGCACGTACACTGGGAGCTGCCGTGGGAAAAATCTTCACGTCGCGGTGTATGCTGCCATAACCGATTGACAGCATACCTGATTGTGTGCTCGTGCTTCGAGGGAGCTACGTGGTTGGTAGTAAAGTCTTCAACCCAGCACAGCGGGCTGTGGTATGTTTAGCCCGTCGAGAGCACACACTACCTGGTGTTTTCTGTTTCTACAGTACCACGGTCGTCGATTCTTGCCGCAAGTACAGCGAGGGAACTTCCCGAGCTCTCTTCGTGGGACAGTGAAAGTGGCGGATCCGGGAAGACATCAGTGTGTTGTGCTCGTATTGAGCTGAGTGTGACGTATTTGCTTTGATTGATTGATTGTGTACCAATTATTGTACATTTTGGTACATACATTGACTTGTCTTATAACATTGATTGATTGATTGATTGGTGCCAGTTATTGTACACTGTGGCAGATAATGACATTACACATATTTTGTGTCTACAACAAATCATCTAGGTGTGTGTGAATAATTGGGTATATATTGTGTGAATTATTGAATATTGATTTGGTGGCTATTACATTCATGATTGTATGTATTTGAATAATGTGGTGAATTGGACATTGCATTGAAGTAGTGTGACATACTGTTGCACAGTTGACTTGTGGTAAAATTACCAACATTCATTACTATATTGACTGTTCAGAAGTGAGCATTATAACATCATACTCTACTAGTATTCATATATGCTATTCATCATTTTCACTTAGACATTTCATTATCATTCATTTTGGTCATTGGGTTGGATTTAGTGATTGTGATATACAGGTTTTTTTGTGATACTCGGATCATACAGTGGTTGTTGCTGTTGGACATTGACTTCGAATTGGTGAATACAGGTACTTGTGGAATATTTATGTGTTTGTGTTTTCACTAATCAATGTCTAATATTTTGCACAATTAACTTGTTGCACATCATACATTAGACAACACATTGACTTCCATTTGACCTTCAACTTGAAAATACTTCATATATCATACACAACAGGCTTGGTTGTGGAAATGACTTGCGTTTTTCATTAATAATTGTATTCATTGGTTTTCAGGTTTGGAACTTGACTGCAGTACACTTTGGAAAAAATCATTATTTTGTCACTGGTAGTAATTATTATAACAATTTTCAGATAAACACTTGTTGGTATTTGCGGTTTATGGTTTTGTCAGGATTGTGGTCTTAGTCATTTGACTTTGGAGACACAATAAGTATTGTGTTTCTTGGATAAGGGCTACAGCATCTTGCATGTGTTATGCAATGTGTGTCTATGTGTGAGTTGAAGGAACTCTACAATTTTATTAGCACAGTTGTGTAACACTTGTGGGACTGGTGTTGTATTTCCCAAACTTGACACTGGTTGTAGTGGTTGTATATATGAGCTTACTCTATACTATTTTGGGTGAGTCATGGCAGCTTCAATCGACGATGTACTGCAACAGATAGGAAATTTGTCTCCTGGGGATCGAAGACGGACCCTGGACCGATTGAGTCTGGACTTAGGAATTCCACTTGCCAATCCTGAAGGCGGTGGTAATGCACCTGGAGCGGGTGGTGGCGGTGTTGATCAGGGTGTAGATCCTGATCCGGATCAGGATGCAGGTCCTGATCCAGATGCTGATAACAATGATCAAGGTGGCTTCAATCAAGCTGATTCTTCACTTCTTGCCGGGGCTGCTTTTTCAAGGCCTCCACTCAGGAAGTTGCGGTTATTTTCAGGAAAGAGTCCTCTTGCTTCAGGTGAGGTCGACTTTGAGACATGGCGTCTTCAGGCCACGCAGTTGATCGAGGAGCGCAGCATGGCAGATGCTGATAAGAAGTTGGTACTTCTTCAGTCACTTCTTCGACCGGCTCTGGACGTGGTTAGCAGTATCAGCCGGAGTGCGTCTGCGTCGGATTGTATTCACATGTTGGAAGTAGTTTACGGCCGTGTTGAAGATGGACACGACTTAGTGGTGACTTTCCATACGACTTACCAGGATGATAAGGAAAAGGCTTCGGATTACCTCAATCGGTTGTACCTCTTGTTGGTTCAGGCGGCGGATAGAGGAGGTCTGGCAGTTTCTGAGATTCCCAGCTATCTACTTCGGCAGTTTATCCGTGGTTGTCAGGATGATTCGTTCATCCAGCGTTTGAACCTAGAGGCGAAGCTCAATAGTCCTCTTGGCTTCGGGGAATTTCTGCTTTTGGTGAGGAAGGAAGAGTGTCGCCGCACAGAGAAGCGCCTGAGAATGAAGGCAGCGGCTGGATCTGGATCACCGGTTCAGGATGTATCGAAGGGGAAACAATCTTCCAGTGATGCCAAGAATACTATTGATCTACAGGCACAGGTGAGCCAACTGACTAGTCAGGTAAAAGAACTTCAGTCGAGACAATCATTTTCACAGACCAAGGAGTCGAAAGAGTCCGAGTGTAAACCGAAAGGCAACTCTAGGTCTGGAGGTGGATCTGGTGGTAACCGCAAGTGCAGAACACTCTTTTGTTACAACTGTGGGATCGATGGTCACAAGAGGTCAACATGCAAGAAAGAGTCGAATCCCGAATTGGTTTTCAAGAAGCTAAACTAATATCGGCATCCATGGAGGGATCGCTGGATGCCGGGGAAGAAATGGGTCCCAAGGTTTCTCTTCCGGGTGTGCCTAATATGTTGGTGGGGGATTCAAATGAGGCTGTTGTGGTAGTGAATGGATTGCCTTGTCTGGCTCTTGTGGATACCGGATCAATGGTTAGCACTATCGCCTCGTGGTTTGTTACGGAACACCTTTCTACGCTCACTGTCTACCCAGTGGAGGATTTCTTAACTGTGCGTGGACCAGCTGGAGATAAGATTCCCTATAGAGGATTTGTGTTGGTTGAGGCAGTGTTCATGTCGGATGTACATCATATCAGTGTGGGATCTTTCCCATTCTTAGTGGCTCCGGACACGGACTACAACAGGAAGACACCAGTTCTGCTTGGAACCAATATACTTGCTTCGTTGTCATCCAGGCTGGAAAACTGGAGGGAGAGATGTGAGGTAAATTCGCTGCATTCATCTGTGAGGTTGGCTATCCAGATGTTGCAGTTGAGGGAGCGACATTTGTCCAAAACGAATGGCGTCTTTGGAATAGTAAAGACGTCAGAATCGGTTGTGCTGAATCCAGGGGAGTCTACAATTGTACGATGTACAGCGCAAATTGCTGTGCCGACATTGAACAGTCTTGCTGTCATTCAGCCCGTGTCCGGTCCGTCAGCTGGGGACGTAACACTTACCCCTGCTCTGGTTGGTGTGTGTCAGGGTAAGCAGGATGTGTTGGTCGAGATCTTCAACCCGTTTGACGAGCGCGTCAACATAAGAGGGAAGAAAGCCATTGCCGAGCTTCATCAAGCGTCGTTAGTTGATGTGGATGATCAGCTAGAAGGTTTCTTCACATCTTGTCATGTTTCACAGAATGAGCATCTTACAGCTGCAGAACTAGGACATCTACAAGGGTTGTTACAGTTGTACAAGGATGTATTTTCTCAATCAGATATGGATTTGGGTTGTACAAATGTGGTTAAACATCGGATAGAGCTCACAGATGAGAAACCGTTCAAGGAACGGTCACGGAGGATCCCTCCAGCACTGTTTGATGAAGTCCGTGACCATCTGAAGGGAATGCTGGAGTGTGGGGTCATCAAGGAATCTACAAGTCCCTGGTCGTCCAATGTAGTCCTCGTTAGGAAAAAAGATGGGTCTTTGAGGTTCTGCATAGATTTCCGTCAACTGAATCAGCGTACCATCAGGAATGCCTACCCTATTCCAAGGATTGATGAGACATTAGATGCCCTAGCCGGTGCCCAGTGGTTCTCCACTTTGGATCTCAAAAGTGGGTACTGGCAAGTGGAGATGGAAGAGTCTCATAAGGAGCGGACAGCATTCACTGTCGGGCCGCTAGGATTTTTCGAGTGTGAGCGAATGCCGTTTGGTTTGACTGGTGCTCCGAGCACATTCCAATCTCTGATGGAGAAGGTGATGGGAGATCTGCATCTCAAAACATGCTTGATATATATCGACGACATCGTCATCTTTTCGTCCACCTTTCAGGAACATCTTGTTCGCCTGGAGGAGGTTTTACTCCGTCTGCGTCAGGCTAATTTGAAGTTGAAGCCCAGCAAATGCACGTTTCTGCAAAAGAGGGTACACTATCTTGGGCACATTGTTTCAGACCAAGGTATACAGTGCGATCCAGAGAAGATACGAGTACTTCAGGAGTGGAAGATTCCAACGTCGCAGAAAGAGCTGAAGAAATTCATCGGCTTCACTGGGTTTTACCGACGTTTTCTGGAAGGTTATGCAAGCATCGCTCAACCTCTTACGAAGTTATTGGGTGACAGTGATTCGAAGCGTGGTGGAAAAAAGAAGAGATCACGTCGACCGCTGGTGGAGTGGGAGTGGACAGAGGATCAGCAGCAGGCTTTTGAGCGACTGATTTACCTTTTGAGTAATCCGCCGGTGTTAACATATCCCGATTATTCAAGACCATTCCTGGTCCGAGTCGATGCTAGCCGAGAAGGTTTGGGTGCCATCTTGTGCCAGGAACAGCCTGAAGGAGGACCAGCTAAGGTGATTGCATTCGCAAGTCGGGCTTTGAAGAAATCGGAGTTGAATTACCCAGCCCATAAGCTGGAATTTCTTGCCCTCCGATGGGCCATCACCAAGAAATTTCACGATTACTTGTATGGCCAGAAATTCACCGTCACAACGGACAACAATCCGCTTACATATGTGCTGTCTACCGCTAAGCTGGACGCAACGGGACACCGATGGCTGGCTGAAATTTCTACCTACGACTTTGATGTGAGGTATAAGCCTGGTGTGAACAACACAGACGCGGATGTGCTGTCTCGTATGCCAAGGAAGGAGGAGACCATTTCTTCTGAGTCCATCTCTGCGATGTGTCAAGGCATCACGGTGACTACTGCCTTCATGGAGACCCTTTGTATCAACATGAGTCTACATGTCCTGAATAGTCTTACTCCAGAGGACAAGCTTCGGAGTTGTCACATAGACTGGGCTCAGGAACAGTTGGAGGATTCTGTGATTGGAGAGGTTTATCAAGCATTTCTGAAGGGAGAAAAGCCTACAGGGAAGTCCGGATCTTCATTGTCGTCACTCCTGTTTCGAGAATGGGAAGCTCTCAAACTTGAGTCTGGTGTTCTGTATCGTTGTCGCAAGGTGAATGGGGAGAAGCAGCACCAACTGGTTTTGCCAGAGAAGCGTCGCAGGGAAGTTTTCCGTTTGTTCCATGATGATCTAGGGCATTTTGGTCGGGACAAGACGGTCTCTGTGATTCGGGAAAGGTTTTACTGGCCAAAGATGCTGTCAGATGTTGAACTTTGGGTCAAGTCCTGTGATCGCTGTTTACGGAGGAAAGCTCCATATTTGCCGGAACGCGCTCCATTGTCAAGTGTTTCAAGTTCTCAACCTATGGAGTTAGTCTGCATGGATTATTTGAGTTTGGAGGAGTCTAAAGGTGGCTACACAAGTATTCTTGTTGTAACAGATCACTTTACGAAGTATGCTTTGGCTTTTCCTACTCGTAATCAAACGGCTAGTACAACAGCACGAATACTGTTCGACAATTTCATCGTTCCCTATGGAGTTCCTCTCAAGCTACATAGTGACCAAGGTCGGAACTTTGAGAGCCAAATTATCAGAGAGCTCTGCAGCATCTGTGGAATCCAGAAGACACGAACTACGCCTTATCATGCGATGGGGAACGGCATCACAGAGCGTGTCAACCGTACTCTGCTATCTATGTTGGGAACTTTGTGTGAGGAGAAGAAGCATGATTGGAAGTCAAGTTTGCCCGTGTTGATGCATGCCTACAACTCCACCCGACACGAATCCACTGGTTTTGCACCTTACTACCTGATGTTTGGAAGGCAATCAAGACTCCCCGCAGACGTTGTACTAGGACTGAAGTATCCGGAGGAGGAGGAGATCACGCACACAGAGTTCGCGTCCAAACTGCGGAAGAGATTGGAGTATGTGTACAAGCTGGTGTCACAGAATAATCGCAGCGCGTCAAGTCGGCAGAAGAAAAACTATGATGTTAAAGTCCGGGGCGCAACTGTTCAAGTCGGTGACCGTGTACTAATGAGGAAGCTCGGTGTTCAAGGGAAAAACAAGCTTGGGGACAAGTGGGAACAGGAAGTTTATCTGGTACTGGAACAGAAGAACTCGGATATCCCCGTCTTTACGATTCAACGGGAAGATCGGAAGGGTAGAGTTCGCACAGTTCATCGAAACCTTTTGTTTCCTTTGTCGTTACCCTTGTCAGGGCCAGTGAAGGAGAGTTCCTCAAACCAGGAGCCAAGATTAAAAGTTCCTTCTGTGACAGACTCTATTACAGTGGGTTCCTCGGATACACCCGAAGACACACCCATGGAGGAAGTCTCGGACAGTGATGACGAAGACATGCCGCGATATATAACTCGCAGCCATGCCACTCTGCATCAGGATGTCAACATGCGCGGTCAGGATGTGAGTAATGGGGATTATGTTCATAGGTCACCAGAGGATGCCAGCGATAATGAACCAGAGGAGGATAATGAAGAAGTTGAAGCAGAGGAGGCAGTAGACCAAGAGGAGGAAGTTTCCGATCAAGAAGACCCGTCAGATGAGAGTGAGAATGAGTCAGAGGTGAATGAGAGTGTGAATGAGGGTGAAAGTGTACTGGTAAATATTCCAGAGGTGCCGAGTGAACTGGTTAAAAAGCCAGATGATGTGCCAGGGGCACCAGTGAATAGCCCAGACGCTGGAGCTGTTGCTTCAGAGTCGGTACCACTGAGACGTAGCACACGTGATCGCGGGCCACCGAAGTGGTTAGGTGACTTTTATAGTCATCAACAGGGTGGTAAGTGTCACACAAATCACAACTTTTCTCAGATTTGTTTCAGATTGTTGGACGTACAGGAGAAACTATTGCAACTGCTGGAGAAGTCTGTTTGTTAATATGTATTATACTCAAGTAATGTTGTGGTCAACATTATTTTCTTGGCAGGGAAGTGTGTAACAGTCGATATTATTGGAATTCTTGCGTACATACTTTACACCAACATACATCAAAACGTTCACTAACTACAAATGGTGTAACTGTTTCCACACTGCGTTATTTCTAACATTGTGTAATCTCGTTGTCACTGTCCCCGTATAAAAGGATTTTCCCGCGGTGCCTCGCCGTCAGTTTGTTTATTCGAGATGATGGCGGACATGTTTTCTACTGGGGCTTCTGTATTTTCAGGTTCGTTGGTTTCCATTTCATCTTTCATATTTTCATTCATATGTGTCTATAAATGATAAAGAGTATGTGAGTATATCCATAATTTAAGGGCAGCAAATCATTGCTGGTCAGTTTGTTTATTCGAGATGATGGCGGACATGTTTTCTACTGGGGCTTCTGTATTTTCAGATTCACAACGAGTACTGTACAGCACTGTAAAAAGTTGGCACAAGTTTGAATAAACTGTTGAACTGGCCGAGTTCGTTTCAATACGCACACGAACCCAGGTTTACACCTGTGGGTGATAATTCATCAACCATCTGGAAATATTATCCGATTATTGCATGATAAATCCAGCGTAACGGAATAGCGACCATGTGAGGGCATGGGTTGTGCAGAATTTTTCAACTTAACCATATATTTTATTATAACAGTGTCATCTATATACCCTCTCGAACATGCTGGCAAATTTTCAAGTCAGTTCGTCCAGGAATGGGCATGTTGCAAACATTTTTTTGTGCCCTCTCATCGTGAGACTTCGTTTCAAAATGTCGCTGCAATGTCAACGAAAAACTATGAAACCGATGCCCGAACGTACTTGTTTCAGTCCATGATTGTGACAAAACCAACGCGACGACCCCCACTTTTTATTTGATTTTCTTAACAAGGATGAGAATAAATAATAATTTGTGAAATATACATAAATTCTATGGGTTAGAAATGTGGCAAAGTACCTTTCGTACTTATATCGAAAGTCAGAAGTGAAACGTCATATTTCGTTGGTATTCAGTATCTTTTGCTAGATATATTTCTGACAAATTGTAGGATGGACCATGTTTCCAATACTGTATACAACAATAAATATAGATTAGCACACGGGTTTATTCGGATATTGTTGGTTTTCAAGTGAAGTTGATATGGCGGTGCTACTGTTATCCTACTGAGTTTTCGTTTGTCTTGAGGCATTTTGTCGGGGTGGCGGAGAAAAAAAATTCCCAATATTTACTCAAGATCCACGGCGGCTTTCTGTTTTCTTTTTTTTCACTCTAAAATTAATACACAAAGTGCCCAGAATAACATATCAACATTTAGGTAAAATCGCAAAACCTATTGCAACGCAGTTTTGTGCCGCGTCCAGATCGTCGGTCACGTTACTAGTAGTCGACGCCCCTTTTTCGCATCGGACATACATGAACTGCGTCCAAGATATTGACACGT
Organism: Terebella lapidaria; assembly: GCA_949152475.1. Classification (NCBI taxonomy): domain Eukaryota; kingdom Metazoa; phylum Annelida; class Polychaeta; order Terebellida; family Terebellidae; genus Terebella; species Terebella lapidaria. The sequence continues at coordinate 5,281,889 of OX424557.1, forward strand.
TCGTCTTGAAAGTCGGTGACATGTACACGGGGATACATAGATAGCTTGTAAACTCCTCAACAGCCCACTATCAGACGAGAAGGCTCTGAGCTCGCTAGCATTCATTCCATGGCTGAATTTAGTGATAATAAGCAGAACTATATCTTCTATATCGCTGCATGGATACCTGGCAAGAAAAATCATAGCATCGTCGAACTGTGAATCATCCAACTATGAAGCATGCAAGTCAGCGTACACTAGATCGGTGACAACTGGAAATGCTGACGAATCTGTGTTCATTGATAACAAATACTACGATGTCGTCAAGAAGGGTTTAAGTGAGTGAGTCTGTCGTCGTTTAGACTGAACGCATGGATTGATGGAAACAGATTCGGAAACGTGAAGGAGCGAATCGAGCACGGCGAGTGTAGGCCTATTATGAAAAAAAAACCTTCTATTTGAGTCAATCCGAAATAGTGACGGCATCCCAGCAGTTGCTTGCCCTGAACATTCAGAACAAAAGTCGTCTTTTGCACGCCTATTTGCCAACCTGCATCATTACATAGGCCTAAATGAAAGCCTCGCACCCGGAAGGCTACTTGCTTCTTGAATATGGTTTGAATATAGGCCTACTGAGTAGCATACCGACTGGCTAAGTGAATATAGAGACAGCATAGACCTATAGTGTATGAATGCAAATTTAATGATACAACATTATTTTATTCATATTGTACGTGCATGTGCGTGTGTGCTTGAATGGGAGCGTGCACATGTGCTAACCAAAAGATAGGCTATATTAGTGCGACACTCGTATTCATAAGTAATATATAGGCTGGAATCTGGCTTAACTTCATAGTTATGTCGAATGGTAGGCCTACTGTATGAATGAATGAACGTGTTCAAGTGATGTACAGTCCCGATAGGCCTATAGATCCCGTTCCATATTTTCACAGCGATGATAATTCTATTAAAATTATTGTTGAAAACCATACGTTAATTCTGTTGAATTGTTTTAACATATAATTCTTTTTCTTTTTAGGTATGACTTTTGTTCTATTTGTTCGTTTGTTCTATCGAGTTGTGAATTTCTATCAGGGAGCGGAAATATGTAATTACTCATTTACATAATTGTTCTTTGTAAATTGAGGGTACGGTCTTGGACTCAAATTCACAGCTCTGGGCTGTATCACTTTATGTTCAAAAGAATTATTGTATAAAAAATGTGACATACAGTTCTGAATAAATTTGATTTGATTTGACTTGACTGGGCCTGCTGGTATTTAAAAATGGTAAAAATTAATAGATCTGTAATGCTCATAAAAACCCTAAAAACAGATAAATCACATTCCAGGTGTCATAACTGCATTTGATAATACACATTTTTCGTTCCCATAGTTTAAAAATACCAGATATTGATATAGTAAATATTTCAGACTGTCATTTTATTGGAATTGAAACGGAGTTGTAGCCTATTTGTAAACACATTAAACAAAATTCGAAAGTTCTCATTTGTGACAACTTGACACATCTCATGGGCGCATCCATTTTTCCGGCCGTATTGACCTCGCAATTCACTTGGTGGCGCCACTTCTCATTGTCTGAGATCGAGTTGTGGCGCCACCAAGCGAATTCGATGTCATACTATTGGGAAAATGGATAAACCCATGGCCCGGCCAAGAACTTGTCAAAATCTGGTTCGCGTTTTCAAGTTGGGATATTTCAGTGATAAAGTCATTGATTGTTTGTCAAATATGTATCCCCTATGTCCTCTCGGTATATAGATGGGGCCTAGAAGGTACAGTTGTGGAAAATTTCGATTTATTAGTTGAAAAGATGTCCAAACGATTTCCGTCCCGAGGGTGAATGACAGCCATCTCAGACGCTCCGCGTCGCTCAGGCTGCCTGAATCTACCCTACTAGTATTCTACTGCAAGCAGTCACTTCTAGTTCAGTGTCCGGACATGTTGGAGCGGTTGTGGGCTAGTGCACTGTCCGGAATCCGTTTCGGCATGCATAGGATATTGGGAAACGATATTTTTCGGGTGGGAAACGATATGTTCGATTGGGAAACGCCAAGCTGCAAGGGTGTATGTGTTGTTTTCCTCAATAAAGTATGAAAAAATAGGTGTGATCGTTAATCTAAAAAACAAACATGCGCTAATGTTGAATAGAGTCTTCAGTTTCGACAAAACCTGCTAAACTTGATGTAATATCGTTTTTGTGACGTGAAATGCGATGAAAATAACACCGTTCTGAACAAATGAACACTGGTGATTAAATATGTGTCTGATGCGCACAAAAAGTAACACGAGTCAAGAGAAAGGTGTATTACATGATCCCCACCGAAAAGAAACATTTTACATCGTCTCATTAATAAATATTTGCTGATTTTCTGAACCATTGATGTTTCGGTGGGTAAACGATACGTATAGAGAAGGCGCCGGTATGTAATCCATGCTGTTTCGATTGGGAAACGGAAAATTTTGTACATATGAAATACGAGATCAACTGTTATACACGAGCAATACTGTGTGGTTTTTAGTGAAAGGTTACCTCGAGTGAACTATTAATTATATGAATGTATGCACAACATTTTGGGTGTGAAATAAGGTGAAACATGTGCCCGGGCTTGACATAATAGAAAAAGTTTTGAGATTTTTGTTCCAAAACATGCTAATTTGAGTCATTGACATTGTGTATAAAGATGGAATGCCTTGAATCGATTCAAATAGGAATTCATATTTTGTGGTTTTGGTGGTGACCTCGAACTTGACCTTCAATGACCTTGAAAGGTCAAAACGCCCTTTTTTCAGAAAAACGGTCAATTTTGGACTTTGGCGGCCATTTTCTCAAAAACTGTTCAGACGGTTTTCGGATTATCGTTTGAAAAGTATGTACCTTATGTACCTTTATGACATGTATAAGTTTCTTTGCCCTTGAATCGCGCAAAATGAGCCATTTTGGCCCAAACTTGGCCCAAATGGGACTTTCCCATTTTAACGTGGTTCGCTACAAACAGTGAGGTAAAGAAGAGTCAAAATGTAAAAGTTATTTCTTGAATATTATCTCTTCAAAATGACCTACTTTATAGAGTAATTGATCAGCATTCTAGTACTGAAAAGAAAATAGGAGGTCACCGTGCTGGTTTCTTCGAAATATTCGATAAAAATCACAAACATTTAACTAAAAAGGACATACATTATGGCATTTTGGCAATTTTTTTTATCCATATTCACATCTTGCGTCGTGTTTTCCATGCGAACGGATACGGTGACCCCCCTATTTTCTTTTCAGTTTCAGGATGCTCAACAGTTACTCTATAAAATATGTCATTTTGAAGCTCTAGATTATGTTAATACATATATTTATTTGAAAAAAAACCTCTTTTAACCCTTTCCTCATTGTTTGGAGCGGACTCCCTTAAATTCTCTAATGCTATATAATGGGACACATTATTGCTAATATCTCACTCAATTAGAGATTAGGAATCAATTATGGACATAAAGGAAATGATATATGCTGAATATTCTCATGACCTTGAATTTCACATTCGACCTAATTTTCACAGGACAAAAGGGCTAATATTTCGCTTCTTATCGACTTTATAGCTTGGGAATCATAGACATCAGGACATATAGGAAATGATATATTTCGAATTTTCTGATGACCTTGAATTTGACCTTGATCTCATTTTCAGAATTTTGTTGGAGCACAAAATGACCAATATCTCGCTTATTATCGACTTTACAGCTGAGGGATCAATTGTGAACATATGGGGAATGATATATGCTGAAAGTTCTCGTAACCTGGAATTTGACCTTTGACTTTATTTTCAAGGTCAGACAACAAAGTGGCTAATATCTCGCTTATTATCAACTTTACAATCAATCGTGGACATAATAATCTATGCCGAATAATCTCATGAGCTTGAAATTGACCTTTGACCTTTTTTCAATGTCAGAGCACGCTCATTATCGACATTCCAACTTAGAAATCAATTGTAAACATATAGAAAACAATGTTCCCCTTGGGCAGACGTTGTTGAAAATTTACCATTGCAGATTTTGAGAGCTTAACACTGTACATTTCTTCGGTAACCTTTCTTAGCCTTTGGGCTAATTTTCCCCTGTTTCCTCATCCACAACGGGTCTCAGTATTGAAAAGGTTTTTTCTTGGTGTTTGTCAAATAAGTGTTTCACTATGTGGTTAGAGTCTTCAAACTTGGAATGACAGTGATAACACCTGGCGTTGAAGCCGCGAGACGCGATCTCTTGGAGGAAATAATAAGTATGAATGAATAATAGCCAAAAACGAGCCTTAACAGGCCATAAATTTCCAATAAAATATCGTTTACTAATCAAGACACCCATATATCAGAACTGTTGTCCAATCGGAACAGTATCGTTTACCCACCAAAACATCAGTGGTTCAGAAAATCCGCAAATATTTATTAATGAGACGATGTAAAATGTATCTTTTCGATGGGTATCACATAATACACCTTTCTCTTGACTCGTGTTCTTTTTGGTGTGCATCAGACACATATTAAATCATCAGTGTTCATTTGTTCAAAACGGTGTTATTTTCATCGCATTTCACGTCACAAAAACGATATTACATTAAGTATAGCAGGTTTGGTCGACACTGAAGACTTTATACAACATTACCGCATGTTTGTCTTTCTTTGAATTAACGATTACACCTATTTTTTCATAACTTTATTGAGGAAAACAACACATACCCCCTTGCAGCTTGACGTTTCAGACTTTAATATGAACTGAACATAAACACTGCATTTGCCCATATGATCTACATGATACAGACTGTCCATAAACCACTCGACCATGTGTTTGAAAGCAAATGCGAGCATATAATGGCCTTCACCCGACCATGTGTTTGAAAGCAAATGCGAGCATATAATGGCCTTCACAAAAAATGCGAAATGCTTTTAGTGTGCCACAGTGGCAAGAAGCAATGCTAGCATCGAGGGATGCTCACATACACAATGCTAGCATCAAATCGCACGATGCTACGTCAGGCGAAGTTGCGCGAACGCGTGCTAAATGCCAGGTTACTTGTTCTTGCATTTTGGTGAGGTTTTGCGAAATCGGTACTGTATGTGTCAGTCGGATTTTGTCTGACGGACTACTACTGAGTACCTGGTTAAGAATGACACCGGCAAGGACGATGCCGAAAGGCAGGGCGCTTGTGCTCTAGAGAGTCGGCGACAAACGTTACGTATGCTTACAAAAAACGCTTAATGTACAAGTGTTGTGGCCCCAGAAGGCAAGTTGTGCATGTTAATAGACCTTCATTTAGAGAGAAATGCCTTTATGGTTTTGTCAGAATTCTTCTTTTTTTTTCTTTTTTTTCTCTTCTGCCGTTTTCGTTTCCGTGAGATAACTCGAGAACGCCTCGACGGATTAACTTGAAAATTTCCCCACTGTTCATATATATTATGTAGATGTGCTGCATAGTTTTTTTTTAGCCGTGAGGGTGAAATCGAGGTCTTTTTAGGTTACCGGACCTATGGTCCCATAACCTATTGGCATGGCGTTGCGTCCGTCGTCCGTCGTCCGTCCGTCGTCCGGCGTTCACATTTTTTTCTTTAAAGTATATGGTCAAATCTTTCTGAAATTTTGCACAAAAATACCTAAAAATATTTCCAGGAAAGATTTTTTTTAGTTTTCTGATTTCCGCATTTTTTTCAAAATGGCGGCCATTTTTGACGAAAAATGCCTGATTATGGACTTTGGCGGCCATTCTCTCAAAATCTGTTCAATAACTTTTTTTCTTACTGATGCATAACACTCTTCATATGTACCCCTACGATGTGTATAAGTTTCGTTGCCCTTGAATCGCTCGAAGTGGGCCATTTTGGGCCCAAACTCGGCCCAAATGGGACTTTCCCATGTTAAATTCTCCTATGCTTTATAATGGGACACATTAAGCCTAATATCTCACTTAATATTGACATTAGAGACTAGGAATCAATTGTGGACATATAGGAAATGATATATGCTGAATATTCTTGTGACCTTGAATTTGACCTCTGACTTCGGTTTCAAGGTCAGAGCGGCCATTTTAGTCGAAAAATGGCCAATTTTGGAGTTTGACGGTCGTTTACTCAAAATCTGTTCGGTAACTTTTTTTCTTATTGATGCATCACACTCCTCATATGTACCCCTGTGACATGTATAAATTTCGTTGCCCTTGAATCGCTCAATGTGGGCCATTTTGGGCCCAAACCCGGTCCAAATGGGACTTTCCCATGTTAAATTCTTCTATGCTTTATAATGGGACAGATTAAGCCTATTATCTCACGTAATATTGAGATTAGAGACCAGGAATCAATTGTGGACATATAGGAAATGATATATGCCGAATATTTTTGTGACCTTGAGGTTGACCTCTGACCTCGGTTTCAAGGTCAGAGCACAAAATGGCTAATATCTCGCTTATTGTCGACTTTACAGCTTAGGAATCAATTGTGGACATATAGGAATTGTTATATGCCGAATATTCCGATGACCTTGAATTTAACCTTTGACCTCATTTTCAAGGTCACAGAACAAAATGGCTAATATCTCACTTATTATCGATTTTACAGCTTAGAGCTCAATTGTGGACATAAAGGAAATGATATATGCTGATTATTCTCGTGACCTTGAATTTGACCTCTGACCTCGGGTTCAAGGTCAGAGCACAAAATGTCTAATATCTCGCTTATTATCGACTTCACACCTTGAGAATCAATTGTGGACATATAGGAAATGATATATGCCGAATATTCTGATGACCTTGAATTTGACCTTTGACCTTATTTTCAAGGTCACAGAACAAAATGGCTAATATCTCACTTATTATCGATTTTACAGCTTAGGGATCAATTGTGGACATAAAGGAATGGATATATATATATATATACGCTGAATATCTCGTGAACTTGAATTCGACCTCTGACCTCGGTTTCAAGGTCAGAGTACAAACTGTCTAATATCGTGCTTATTATTGACTTTACAGCTTAGGAATCAATTGTGGACATATAGGACATGATATATGCTGAATATTCTCGTGACCTTGAGTTTTACCTTTGACCTCATTTTCAAGGTCAGAGGACAAAATGGCTAATATCTCACATATTATCAATTTCACAGCTTAGGGATCAATTGTGGTCATATAGGAAATGATATATGCTGAATATTATCGTAACCTTGAATTTGACATCTGACCTCAGTTTCAAGGTCCGAGCACAAAATGGCTACTATCACGGTTATTATTGACTTTACAGGTTAGGAATCAATTGTGGACATATAGGAAATGATATATGCAGATTATTGCCATGACATTGAATTTGACGTTTGACCTCATTTTCAGGATCACAGGACAAAATGGCTAATATCTAGCTTTTCATTGACTTTACAGCTTAGCAATCAACTGTGAACATGTAGAAAATGATATATTCTGAACTTTGTCATGACCTTGAACTTGACCTTTGACCTCATTTTCAAGGTCGCAGGACAAAATGGCTAATATCTCGCTTATTATCGACTTTACAGCTTAGGAATCAATTATGAACATATAGGAATTGATATATACTGAATATTGCTATGACCTTGAATTTTACCTTTGACCTCATTTTCAAGGTCAGAGAACGAAATGGCTAATATCTCGCTTTTCATTGACTTTACAGCTTAGCAATCAATTGTGGGCATATAGAAAATGATATATTCTGAACATTGTCATGACCTTGAACTTCACCTTTGGCCTAGTTTTCAAGGTCAGAGGACAAAATGGCTAATAGCTCGCTTATTATCGACTTTACAGTTTAGGAATCAATTATGAACATATAGGAACTGATATATGCTGATTATTGCTATGACCTTGAATTCGACCTTTGACCTCATTTTCAAGGTTACAGGACATATGGCTAATATCTCGCTTATTATTGACTTTACAGCTTAGCAATCAATTGTGGACATACTAGAAATGACATATGCTGAATATTATCAGGTCCTTGAATTGACCAATGACCTTATTTTCAAGGTCACGGGACGAAATACTAATATCTAAAATATATATTGTCCGGTAACCTTTCTTAGCCCTTGGGCTAATTTTTTTACTTTGTTTCCGCGCGATTACTAAAAAACTATTCAGGCAATGGCTGCAAAACTGGCTGCTTAGAGGTTCATATACCAACAGGGAAGAACCCTATTGATTTTGGGATCAATCCGTCAAACGACCTTTGACCTAGAGGTTGGAAGAGTTTTCGTCGAGTCATCCTTGAGGTTTCTCACATATCTCGGAAACGGTGCGTCGTAGAGTGAAGTGGACGTTATTTTCGGACTCGTCGCCCTAGACAAACATGTCTGAATGGTACTATGAATGAACTTTGACCTTGATCTGAAATTTTTTTCGCTGAGTCAGCATTTTTCGTTTTCGTCGATATCTAGGAAACGGTGTGTCGTAGAACCCGTGACAAACATGTCATAAATATTACAAATTAGTCTTAACACCGAAATGCCTCCAAGGCATCTTTAAGCTTTGACATCTAGTTAGCATCAAGTGTTCTGAATAGGTAAAATATCGAAACATTGGGTTCCAGAACAAACCTTTAAATTTTAATCATTGGTCATTTTCACTAAAATTTATTAAAAACTACCAGATAGAATTTCGTTGAAATTGTGTTCATTTGTCAACTAACCAATTTGTAATTTTCTGTAATTTTTCTGTTACAAATGATCAAAGTTATTATTTGTTTTATTTGTTAAATTTTTGATTGTTAAATTATTGATTTGTTAAATTATTGAATTTTTCAAAATTTCGAAAAATTCAAGTGAAATTCTGTATTCTGGAAATTAAAAGCACAAAACACAAAACCTATATTAACGAACTCTGAGAGTAAAAGCTACCACTCTCCACAGGCTGTTTTTGAGATAGCTCAAGACGTACGAATGCCGATTGACATCTGTGACACCGTGTCCCATTAACTGTTGATTGCAGTTTAACAAGAAACGACGCAGTGTTATGATGGTTTATTGATTCACGATAAGGGGAGAAAGTAAATTAAATTTATCTGAAAACAGAAGTAGTCACGATCGCCCATGTAGGCTACACGTGTCATAAGATCCTTGTCCCACGGGGCTCAAACACCGATAGAGAATATGACGGGCCACAGCAAGAGAAACCTCTGAGGGACCGAATCTCGTATATCCGTCAAGAGTTTCTCTAGTACAGAGTCTGTCTACCCTAGGAAGGACATGGATGCGTCACGCGGTCTACACTGCGTACTGTCGACCATCTTTATAGTACACGCGTACATTGTCTCAACATTTGCCGGAGAATTGGGGGAAGAGTCGCTCGCCAGAGGTTGGTGTTGCTCGGCGTCATGTGTGCCTGAACTCTAGCTGTGTGTGCGCTCGGCGTCATGTGTGCCTGAACTCTAGCTGTGTGTGCGCTCAGCGTCATGTGTGCCTGAACTCTAGCTGTGTGTGTGCTCGGCGTCATGTGTGCCTGAACTCTAGCTGTGTGTGTGCTCGGCGTCATGTGTGCCTGAACTCTAGCTGTGTGTGCGCTCGGCGTCATGTGTGCCTGAACTCTAGCTGTGTGTGTGCTCGGCGTCATGTGTGCCTGAACTCTAGCTGTGTGTGTGCTCGGCGTCATGTGTGCCTGAACTCTAGCTGTGTGTGCGCTCGGCATCATGTGTGCCTGAACTCTAGCTGTGTGTGCGCTCGGCGTCATGTGTGCCTGAACTCTAGCTGTGTGTGCGCTCGGCGTCATGTGTGCCTGAACTCTAGCTGTGTGTGCGCTCGGCGTCATGTGTGCCTGAACTCTAGCTGTGTGTGCGCTCGGCGTCATGTGTGCCTGAACTCTAGCTGTCTGTGCGCTCGGCGTCATGTGTGCCTGAACTCTAGCTGTGTGTGCTCGGGGTCATGTGTGCCTGAACTCTAGCTGTGTGTGCGCTCGGCGTCATGTGTGCCTGAACTCTAGCTGTGTGTGTGCTCGGCGTCATGTGTGCCTGAAATCTAGCTGTGTGTGCGCTCGGCGTCATGTGTGCCTGAACTCTAGCTGTGTGTGTGCTCGGCGTCATGTGTGCCTGAACTCTAGCTGTGTGTGTGCTCGGCGTCATGTGTGCCTGAACTCTAGCTGTGTGTGCGCTCGGCGTCATGTGTGCCTGAACTCTAGCTGTGTGTGCGCTAACAATGTCAGTGCGCTGACAACAAGTTCATGCTATTTCAAACAGATTAGCAGTAACTTTAAAAAGTGCTTAAAAAGTTAATTTTCCAGGTCACCTCTTGTCATGCCGTAGGTCTACATGTACGGTACGACTGTTTAACACATCCCATATTGCATTTGCCACCAGGATACAATGATGACCTTGACTGGGTGACCATGACACATGGCCTCGACCTTGCTGCTGAAACGTGAGTTTGTCGCAGTTTGCGATTCGCATGGCGATGCCTGGATCCGATCTATCGATAATGTATTGTTTATTCAATCCCGAAAGGAAGAAGCCGATATTGGTTCTGATCACACGTGAGGGCTGTGGCGGATGTATCAGTGAGTTGTTTTCATCAAGTCGCCAATATCATGCGTTCCATTTCAGTGACTTCAGGGGTGAAATTAAAATACTGTGTTGGTGGCTGACAGCTAATTGATAAATTACTGTTTTTATGTTTATTTTCTTATATTTATAAATTTATTTGCGTGTCATTTTCGTCGACCTATTCGAGCTTTACTAACGACTACACATCCCACCCCACAGCTCTAGAGCACGTGTTTTACATGAGCCCAGTGGTCGAGATGTCCGAGAAGTTTGTCTTGGTCAACATTCGAGGGGTATGTCAACATCCTTTGTGACGTATCCTTTATTGACTCACCATAGATAAAACATGTCCATGGGGTTTTCTCTTATAGCGAGAAGAAGAGTCGGATATTGACGAAGAATTCATCAGAATGGCACCATACACGCCACGTATTATATTTACCGGCATGTATTTCACGGTTATATTGTTTGATGTTGCAATATATTTAATTTGAGTGGTTGAGATTACCAACTATTTGGTAGTTTGGTAAAAAAAAGTCTATCATGCATTAATTAAAAAACTGGAATTGTTTCGTAAAGACTGGAGAGGAGAAATCAGAAAGGAAATACAGAACAAGGGCGGAATGGCATCGGCCGGCTACGTGGCCTATTACTACAGCGATACCGTACAGGGTAACTATATAACAGCATCAACAATAACAAAAAATTACCCCAAGGTCTAAGAAGGTTACTGGACAATAGATGCTTTATATTTTGGATATTAGCTATTTTGTCCCGTGACCTCAGTTGAAATAATGTCACTGGTCAAATTCAAGGTCACGAGAATATTCAGCATATATCATTTCCTATATGTTCACAATTGAGTCCTAAGCTGTAAAATCGATAATAAGCAAGATATCAGGCATTTTGTCCTCTGACCTTGAAAATGAGGTCAAAGGTCAAATTCAAGGTCATGACAATATTCAGCATATATCATTTCCTACATGTTTATGTCCACAATTGATTCCTAAGCTGTAAAGTCGATAATAAGCGAGATATTAGCCATTTTTGTGCTATGACCTTGAAAATAAGGTCAAAGGTCAAGTTCAAGTTCACGAAGATATTTAGCAAATATCATTTTCTATATGCTCACAATCGATTCCTAGTCTCTAATCTCAATATCAAGTGAGATATTAGGCATAATGTGTCCCATTATAAAGCATATGAGTATTTAACATAGGAAAGTCGCATTTGGGACCAGTCGAGATAATGAAAATGACCGCCACACGCAGACCGGCGATTCAGGGACAACGAAACTTATACACACCGAAGAGGTATATGAAGGCAATCTTTTGAGACAAAAATCTCAAAACTGTCAAAACAGTTTTTGAGAAAATGGCCGCCAAAATCAGGAATTGGTCGTTTTTCGTCGAAAATGGCCGCCATCTTGAGAAAAAATGCGAAAATAAAAAAAACAAATAATAACCCCTTTTCGAAATATTTTTGGGCATTTTTGTGCAAAATTTCGGAAAAGATTGACCCGTAAACTTTAAAGATAAAAATGTGGACGGACGCAACGCCATGCCAATAGGTTATCGGACCATAGGTCCGGTAACCTAAATAGCAAGCGCTAGATCAGGGCGAAGACACTTCTAAGATCCACAGGGTGAACGACGGAAACATTAGACCGTTCACAATTCATTGCAGATTGAACTGCTGTCTCTCAAAACACAGAGCGATGAACTTTCCGGGGAATAGGCCTACGGTAAATTACACGATTCATCAGATCACAGTGAGCCGATCCAATGACCAGTATAGCGGTTTTCTAATTTGAGTTCGACATCAAAAGGCCTGTTCAAACTAGCTGGTTCATCTACACCTCCATGTTCTTCAAAGCCAGAGACATGCGTTGAAACCAACTTTCAACTTTCCAGAGGCTATGGACTCAGTTATACATCTTGGTTCCGATCTGACAACTCTGTCCAACTTTCCAAAGAATCGACTATTGACTCGGTCAAACACCTTGGTTCCGATCTGACAACTCTGTCCAATTTTCCAAAGAATCGACTATTGACTCGGACAAACATCTTGGTTTCGATCTGACAACGCTGTCTAACTTTCCAGAGAAGAGTCGGTTATCAACTAGGTCATACCTCTTGGTCCGATTTGCCTATTTTTTCCAGAGAAGGGTCGACTATTGACTCGGTTGTCCGTCTTGGTTCCGATCTGACAACTCTGTCCAACTTTCTCCAGAATAGTTCACTATCGACTCGGTTATAAATCTTATCGACTCGGTTATTCACTTTCAGTGAATTGTTACTAGTAGTAGTTGTGATGTTTGCACTACTTTATTTTTCGTTCAGCTAGAGCGTAGCTTGGTTTATTGACTTGTTGTAAAGAACAGGGCATAACAGTAGCAAAACACCATGGACTCACAAAAGTTTGCTATATTTACCCTCGCCCCGATAGGGGCAGAGGGTATTGCAATTGGGTCTGTCCGTTTGTATGTTTGTTTGTTTGTTTGTTTGTATGTTTGTCTGTCCGCGCGCATATCTCAAAGGAGAATGGTCCGATCAACATGAAACTTATAGGGATGAAGCGGTATCTCAGTGGCTCGGTCCTCCTCGAATCTGGTCAAAATCGGACAAAAACTGTTGCCATGGCAACGGAAAATGTAAAAATCAATAATTGACCATAACTCCGGTTCTATTCAAGATAAATTTTTCTAACTAATTTTGTATTTTTCTATGGCCAATTCCTGATCATCTGATATATGGCCCGTGGTCGTACGACCAAAACTCTCCATTATCGCCCGATGTCGAAAAATTGGGGGTCACGGTTTCGATTTTTTTTTGGTCAGCGACGTTTCAGTGCAAATGTCTGCGCTCATAACTCAAAGGCAAACGGCCCGATTGATTGAAATTTATAGGGCAAAAGTGCTATGGTGCTGGCTCAGTCCCTTCAAATTTTTGCCAAAATCGGATGAAAACGGTTGCCATGGCAACGGAAAAAAAGAAAATCACATAATTGGCTCTAACTCCGGTTCTACCTGATATTAATTTTTCCAACTATTTTTGTATTGTTCTTTGGCCAATTCCCGATCGTTTGGTTAACGACCGATCCTCGTACGACGAAAACTCTCCATTATCGCCCGATGTCGAAAAATTGGGGGTCACGATTTCGGTTATTTTTGGCCAGCGACGTTTCAGTCCAAATGTCTGCGCTCATAACTCAAAGGCAAACGGTCCGATCGATTTGAAATTTATAGGGCAAGAGTGCTATGGTGGTGGCTCAGTCCCTTTAAAATTTTGCCAAAATCGGATGAAAACGGTTGCCATGGCAACGGAAAAAAAGAAATTCACATAATTGGCTCTAACTCCGGTTCTATTTGATATTAATTTTTCCAACTATTTTTCTATTTTTCTCCGGCCAATTCCCGATCGTTTGGTGTATAACCGATGGTCGTACGACGAAAACTCTCCATTATCGCCCGATGTCGAAAAATTGGGGGTCACGATTTCGGTTATTTTTGGCCAGCGACGTTTCAGTGCAAATGTCTGCGCTCATAACTCGAAGGCAAATGGTCCGATCGATTTGAAATTTATAGGAATAGAGTGCTATAATGGTGGCTCAGTCCCTTTAAAATTTTGTCAAAATCGGATAAAAACGGTTGCCATGGCAACGAAAAAAAAGAAAATCACATAATTGGCTCCAACTCCGGTTCTACTCGATATTAATTTTTTGAACTATTTCTGTATTTTTCTTCGGCCAATTTCCCGATCGTTTGGTGTATGACCGATGGTCGTACGACGAAAACTCTCCATTATCGCCCGATGTCGAAAAATTGGGGGTCACGATTTCCGTTATTTTTGGCCAGCGACGTTTCAGTGCAAATGTCTGCGCTCATAACTCAATGGCATACGGTCCGATCGATTTGAAATTTATAGGGCTGGAATGCCATGGTAGTGGCTCAGTCCCTTTCAAATTTTGCCAAAATCGGGTGAAAACGGTTGCCATGGCAACGGAAAAAAGAAAATCACATTATTGGCTATAACTCTGGTTCTAATCAATATTAAATGTTCAATCTATTTTTGTATTTTTCTTTGGCCAATTCCCAATCGTATGGCGTACAAGCGGTGGTCTTAAGATCAAAACTCTCAATTATCGCCTAATTTTAGTGACTAAATCTGAAGGGCGAGGGTCTGCAATCTCTGATTGTCTCGTTGCAATTGTTCTTGTCTTTTTCAGTTTTGCGCAGCATGCGAGATGCGCTGAAACTATTGTCGCCAGAACATGACGAATTTTTGTGAATAATAACTTGAATAAAGACACACGTATGATTCAATATGATTTGTTTTCACCGATATTGAAATGTGTGGTGCAGATTCACGGATATTCGTGCACTGAGGATAAATAATCTCTGTATGATCCCGACACACAAATATTCAGTTAATGATCGATTTGTAATGATTTTAAAATGTATTGATGCAGCTCGTATTTTTCCAATTTGAAATATGACAATAATATGACAAAATTTTGTGCGTCACCGTTCATGCAACGAGAGTAATTTGTTCAAATAGCCAGACTATTGTAAAACTTGACGCCCGCTATCCAAGGTCCTTGGGGATAGGCCGTTCTCTGTGGAATCACGGCGGGCGTAAGTAATTACTTTAGAACCAGGTAAACATTTCGTCGAACAAGTCATACATCACTCAGACACTGCATCATCATCATAGAACTATAACCAGGTAAACAGTCCGTCGAACAAGTCATACATCACTCAGACAGTGTATCATCATTGTAAGTAGCCCGCTGTGACGAGCCCGAAACGCCATGGGCGTAGCGCCCGGAACCCACGCACTTGGGCGTGTTGCTTGGCCGGCCTTGCCGACGGCACTGCCGCGGGGATAGACCCTCGGACAGCCCGACGGTCTGCCAGAGCCTGTGTCGCACCATCCCAGGGCGAGAGACTACCGTTCCAGGGGGGCGTGCGCTCCCGGATCTAAGCAGTCTCCCTCCTGGGCCCCCAATTGGAAATTGCCCCCGGGGCCGTAGCGAGTCCGCTTAGCCAGAGAGAGGGGACGTGGACGGTGGAGCACATGGCCGTGCTCTCCGTTGTTCTCTCGCCTTGACTGCTCTGAGACAACTCCAAGGAAGCAAGACGGGCTGGCAGCTTATATGTAAGTATGAAATAGGGCCGTTGGTCCCATTTTTATCTGAACTATTCCTGAGTGCATATTTTTAAAAGGAACAATCGGATATTGGACAGGTAGATAAATGAATGAAGCTTGGATTCGCTGCCTCATGAAGTTTAGCGTCTGGATCTGGGACACTCTGGGTCTAATGTTTTGCGCACATACCACTGAAAATACATAATGTTGCAGATGCGTAATGGTTTATCGATTGTCTGAATTCTTGAAATGTCCCACCAATAACGAGTCGTTGTCTGAAAAATGTATATCACTGTCCTACACAACTGAATTTTGTGACTATTACAGAAATGAAATATTGCGTAAATAATGCAGAACAAGTTAATCAAAGTTATGCTGATTAAGTTGACATGTTAGGGGAAGAAACCAAGAAAAAGTCCAATCCAATTTGTGAATATAAACTTCTGACGAGTTATATTAGGCGAGGCTATAAATACTGATTGGGAACATAAACGTTATCATAGATACGATGTCTGTGTTACGGAGGAGGATTAGGGTTACATTTCATAACGACAGAAGGTCAATCAAGTCAAGAGCACCCTCGATTTGCGGTAACACCGCTAATTGGCAAACAGTCTGATGACATCTAGAAATGACGCCAATTTCCAGCTGGGGAAATTAGATGGTTTACTCCATCGTCCCCCCAACACAAACTGGTGAATATAATATATTGAAGTGTAGCGTTGTGACGTGGTGGCTACCTAGTAGTGACACCACGGTTATAGCGTGAACGTGCGGACAGGTTTATAAGACATTCGGCGACACTCCAGTAATGGGGTATACCTCTTTATCGTGGGGTCGCCGAACCCTACATTGGTGCCTGACCTTTCGAGCCACTGGGTTCTCTCGGCGTCGCTCCCGGATCGGCCCCGCTGTTGACTCACATCACCGCCATGTTTGTGTGGCTGGATGTGGCTTGTGATCTGGCTCAACAGTGGGATGTAGCTGACCTCGGGGACGAGGTCTCTCCGAAAGGGGAAAGCACTGTAGCGTTGTGACGTGGTGGCTACACAGTAGTGACACCACGGTTATAGCGTGAACGTGCGGACAGGTTTATAAGACATTCGGCGACACTCCAGTAATGGGGTATACCTCTTTATCGTGGGGTCGCCGAACCCTACAGAAGCATAATTAATTCATAGTTGTTCCCACACATCTTGCCTCGAAGAACCGGGTTGCTCTTGCTGAATGGATAACGTTAGTCCAGGGACCTGCGAATGAAGAAAAGAGCTGGGAAATGTTAATTTGAGAAAAGAAATACAATCAGGCACAATTCAGATATTTGATAACACGCGGCAATATTCTGCCAACTACATTTCTTGCAATGTTTCAACAAATTGATGCCACTGATGATTTAAAGCTTCAAATTTGTGTTTCCAAAGAAATACATGTATATGACACACAACCAAGACTGGAACATATCACGAGAACTCTATGTGTAAATATTCAACTGAAGGCAAAATTTCGAGTTCAAACCAGTTCACGAGTAGAGATTCGGTATGTTTTGTACCCTTTGTTGATGCCATCCTTTAGTTTTCCCTGCACAAGTCAATTAGTGTCAGTTCTGGGGGACAGATTGTGATCTCTGAAAGCACTAATGTCCGGAAATTTGTGATAATCACTGTTTTGTAAATGGCGAACTGTCAATAAACGTCAGAGCCACATCCGAGATCAGTTGTCAGGACAGTGGTGGTACTCTCCTGGTTGTGGGTCCACAAGTACATTGTGGCTAATGCCCAGTCCATTAACAATCAATAGTTCCTGAAAACTCGTCTATTTAATCAGTTCTCAGTCCACTGCCCGTAGATCAAGTTTTGATCTGTATCTTCAAACACAACACAACTGGGATACACTTATCATGTATTGGAAGGCAGAAATGATCCCAATAAAAAAAATGAAAAATGACATACGAATGAAAAAATTAGCCCAAGGGCGAAGATAGCATACCGGAAAATTTCGGTTTTTAGCACCGCATGTGACCTACCCTCAATCAAGGTAATCTTTGTGAACTTCAATGTCACCTTTAGATGTGCTGCATATGACTTTATATATGTTCATAATATAAGCTTTATCTACAAGTATTTTGTCTGTAGAGGTCAATTTACACATTTCAGGTCAGTCATGACCTTGATATTCAGCCTTCAAGGTCATCTGAGCTCAAGTTCAGGGTCACCACAAGATGTGTCATATATGTGATTTCTTGAAACCTTATAACACAATCCTAAGCATTTTACACTAGACATATGGTACTTACGGTCGTCTGAGGTCAAGCTCAATGTCACCATTAGGTGTGCCGTATATGACTTCCTATATAGTCATATATTGTAGCTCAGATATTTCTTTCAGTATATATTTCAGTAACAGATGCCATTTTATACATTTCATGTCAGACTTGACTTTCAGATTTAGCACTCCAAACCATGTGTGCTCATTCTTTGCTTTGACCTTGAAAATGAGGTCAAAGGTCAAATTCAAGGTCACGAGAATATTCAACATATATAACTTTCTATATGTCCACAATTGATTCCTAAGCTGTATGGTCGATATTAAGTGAGATAATAGCCATTTTGTGCTCTGACCTTGGAGAGATCAAATTCGAGGTCACGAGAATATTCAGCATACATCATTTCCTATATGTCCACAATTGATTCCTTGTCTCTAGCCTCAATATTGAGTAAGATATCAGGAAAAATGTGACCCAATATAAAGCATAGGAAAATTTAACATGGGAAAGTCCTACTTGGGCCCTGTAGAAAACATCAAAATGGCCGCCACGCGCAGACCACGTGATTCAAGAGTATTGAAACTTATACACATTATAACACAAGGGGAACATTTTGAAACCAAAATCTCAAAACTGATCAGACAGTTTTTGAGAAATAATTTTTAAAGTTGAAAAACATGCAAAAACAGCTATTTTCGGCATAAAAATGGCCGCCAAAATTGCATAAACGATTTAATAAAAAAAAAATGGAAAAAGCGTTTGGGGGTATTGAACGAACACATAGACTTTAGTCACACAAATTCATGGGCAAATTCATCAGTCCGAAAAAAAAAATGTTAACAGACGATGCGGACGCCGGACGAAAAGCCATGACAATACGTAAGCTAAAAATCTCAAAACTCATCAGACAGTTTTCGAAGAAACTGCCGAAAACTGATTTTTGGGCCTTTAGGGACCATTTGAGCCCAGTTTTCGGCCTTGCGAGCAATTCAAGGCATCTTTATATACAATGTCAAGGACCCCAATTCTCATATTTTGAAATAATAATATCAAAACTTACCAGACAGTTTTTGAAAGTGGTCACATTTTGAAATTTTTTTTTTACTCCGGTAAACAGTCCTATATTGTAGCCCAGATATTCTTTCATGATATATTCTTTCAATTAGTTCAAAATTCTACAATAGTCATCTCCTATCACAAAAACCAAGATGGCTACTAGCTTGCTTACTAGCTTAATAGCTTTACCTAGTTACTTTTTGTTTAATTGTTGATCACAATAAAAACAATATTGCTGGAATTTTTACTTTGTTCACTTTTCAAACACAATATTGCTGGAATTTTTACTTTGTTCACTTGTTCACTCGATATTTCTGATTCCCTGGATTGCCCTGCGCCATCATTTCTAGAAGTCATCATCAATCATTACTTCATTCATCTTTATGTGGATCATCACACGTTTGATCAGGTCAGTTCATTCTTATGCTCATAATGTATTTTGATGCTTTTCATTTTTATATTTAACTTGACCTTATAAAGGTTAGGGAAAATAGGTTCAATTTATATGTGTGGTGGTTGATCGATTATCAATCATACTGTATCATTTCATTACAATCTGTATTATACACAAATAAACCCTCGTGTCGAATCAAGCAAGTGTTTGATTGTACCGCAGCACCACCGCTATTACACATGGATAAATTAGGCAATTCCAAACACCTAACATTTCGGCATGAGCATCATTTCATCTCAGCCTGGCCACAGTATCCACGGTTTGTGACCGTTATTAGTTAGCCAAAGTTAGCTGTAGCCGTCATCATCTATATCCCTGCGGGCGGCGTTGAGGTCTCCTCGTTCATCTGGATTGTCTGACCGATGGGGCTGTCTCTGCCAAGAGTGGGCCGGGCTCGAGAGGGGCAAATCATAGGAAGCAGAATGTATGGGCCACTCGTCAAGTCACTGTTCTGTCGCGTTCATTTTCGGGGATGACACGGACTGGGGCATGTCTCAGTCGAGACCCGACGTTTAAGGTGTGTCACACTCATTGCGCGTTCGGCTGATCCTGTTGGGATCCGCCGATCAGGTTGAATCAATTCGTCTTGGGGAATGACCGGCCATGAATGGTACAGGTCCTTGACCTGAACCAAGTAGTCATCTGAGCGATTGGGATCGTCCTCCTCTTCCTCACTGTCCGAGTCCAGGGTGATACTCGGCTGTTCCTCTAAAAGATTGGGGCAAAGCGGCTGAAACCTTGTATCGCAGGACGGTTCGCGGACACCTACACTGTCGACATGTATCAGACGTGGGCTAGTCACGAGTCAGATCTGTAATCCCAACATAGTTGTTCCGGGTTCTTTCCGTGTGAACAAAACCTCCTTACCGACTTGCATTATTCCTTTGCCATAGGTACCAACTTGTTGGAAGAAATTCCTTTCCAGGATCACTTCGTCGGGTATCGGAATGACAAGGAATGTGAGTGTCATGGCTTTTGACATGACATGCACAGTAAAATCGAGTAATCCATCAACCGGACTGACGTTGCTGTTGACATCAAGGATCACAGCATTTATCGGTCGAAGTTGCCGTTGACAGGCACATAATGCAGTATATCTCGGCATAGGAGAGAGGTCTGCATTCCCGAATTCAGTATTGCCTGGATGGTACACCCTCCGAATTGTACAACGAATCTCCAATATTCGTAGGTGGTTCGACAAATGTCGATTGCTGTGAGAGGTGACACTCTTCATGGCGCCGAGGCTCTCGGGTGATCGTTGCAGTAGCGGCATGACCAGTTGTGATGCTGACACCCCTTTGAGGAGTCGAGGTGCATCCTATGGAACCGGTGATTTCGACATAATGTAGTTCTGTGTCAGAGTCCATGTGATGACCTGCGGTGGCCTTGGCATTGGTACCGGTGCCTGAGTCGCCGGGAGCATATATTCTGGTACATACACGCCTATTGGTTTGGAGTATTCATGATCGGTTTTCTTGGGAGAAGCTTGCTCCACAGTATCTCCCACACTTAACTTGACGAAGGTGGAGTCGGTGTCGGATTGGTTTTTGGAGGCGGACTTGGCGACGAGGTCAATTCTGATCTAACTTGATCTGTCTTTCGATCAGAACTACCAACCAGTGATCTCATTACGAACAGTTTCATCCCATTTTTGACTAGGATGTCTCGAAGTCAGAAGCATTTCACCGATCAATGTCCTGGCCTCTTGCAAAAGAAGTATTCCTGGGCAGTCCTGGCGGCGTGAGTTTGTCGCCGTGGAAGCAGCTGTTGCTCTCAGAACAGAAAGAAGTGTCTTTTCAGATCAATGCCCCTCCTCATCACTCACGGCACTCTGAAACGCCTGGGCAACCAACCCATTCACGGGAACATTTCGGAATGTCTAGTTCACTACACCCTTGCAGTTCACTGTCACTGTCTTCTGGGTTGTAGTATGTGGCGACTTGGTCAGCAATCGGGACATACGAAGCACTACCCTCATTCGTGGCATATGTATTCTTCAAAGAGTTCACTTTCTTCAGAATATCCAACAGTGTCAAGACACTGTATCTGGTGGGTTCGATCTCATTGGGTACGAGCATGTCAGCTTTCAGTACTGCAGTTAATGCATCACTATACGAGTCAAACGTCATGGCACAGCCTCTGTCGGTAATATGATCAGGTTGACCATTCACGAACTGAGAGATGATCGTATTCCAATGCGATTCGGGAGTCACATCCATGAAGATTCTCTCCTCAAGAGCCCTTAGTCAGTTCGAAGAATTGTTCTGCATCTTCAAAATGCTCGAGATGAATGAATAGGAATTAATCCCTCTTGAATTGCCGTCTTAGTGCAGACTCCTAGTTTTCCAAGAGCTTGGAATGGAAGGTGTTCAAGATGTTCTCACGGGAATATCCAGTGCTAGAGCTTCAGAACGTTGCGTTTTTATTCAAATGGGAGTAGTCGAACACAGCTGTGATTGGTTTGTAACTTCATATATATTGTGATAAGCTACCGTCCTTGAATGTAATGCGGCATTGTGCTGACTTACTCAGGATGAGTTGATCTTGAGTTTTCTTGTCTTCGTGTTCGCTGAAGTTGACCTGGAGGATTTCGTCTGGGTTGCAGAAACTGGCGATGCAGTGTTTGTAGTTGTCCTGATTGCAGCCGAGGCTTGTGCAGGTGGCACAGACTGCGTTTGCAGTTCCTTTGAGATCGGTATATCACATTGTTGAGCGGGTGCTGGCGCCTTTTTTTGTGCTAGTTGATATCCAGTCGAAGCAGGTTGCTGGTAGACCATTCCCATGCTCATGCTGGGTCATTCCCGACGGAAGAGTGATCTGTGAAGAGATCTGTGGTTGTCCGATTTCGGGAGTGGCCAGAACTGTCGGAGCATTGAGCACATGGTGGTTCATAATGACATTGCCCGTCGGTGCCATCGTGTTGATCGGTACTCCAATCTCGGGTGCAGTGCATCCAGTCGGGACCATCCTGTAGATCGCTAGTCTGATCTCGGGAGCAGCACGACCCATCAATATCGTCACAACAACCAAAGCTTGTGGCACGTTATGCGTCAGCGCTCTGGCGATCGTCAGTGGCGAGAGGTGTACGTCTGGTAGTCAGTCGTGGAAAAGAGTGCTTTTGGTAGAGGTGCTGACAGCAGCTGTACATTCATGGAGAAGAGTGAATAGCGGGTCGGAGGTGGCACTTAGTCACTACCTGCACATGGTAGGTCTGGCGTGTCATCGCAGTCATCGCAGTAGACGCCACAGGTGGCATGGACCTGCTATTATATCCGTCTTGAATCGGTAGTCTGATGTCCCTTGGAACCACAAGTTGCGACGCTGAAGGACGTGTACCAGCCGTGAGGCTTGGCGGATGCACGAAGTGTTCTCAGACATGTCACCAAGACAGTGGAGTCATAGCCAGTCGGGTGAGCAGACACAGGTACTTCTCTTCGTATCACAGGTTCTTGGTAGACCCACTACTGGATAACGTTCGAGTCGCTCGCTGCTGTGTGGGATGGCGGTGTAGGCTGGGTGTACCTCGATGGAGGTGCTAACAATACGTCTGTCGGTAATTCGATTCTAGCGACATGGGGAGTTATCACAAACGTGTTTTGGCCAGTCCTTGCATGGTCACTCAACATGAGACAAGTAATTCACAGACGTTTCGAAATCACTTAACAAAACGATCGATCCCGACAGATCGTTCAGACGAAACGACTGGGCTATTCTAACATTCACTGGACGTGCATCAACAAGACAGTAGTCTATAACGTCAAGGTTCAACACACCAGGTAGGCCTACTCACTGATTGATTTGGTTAGAGTAATCCTCTTTGTCATAACTTCATATCAACTGTGGTGGCAACTTATATTCTCAGTCATCTCATGTCCAGAACGCAGCAGCTAGTCGAGAGAATGTCATCACATCATCAGACGATGTGACGGCAGAGTTTCGGGGCCCAGACCCATCAGACGACGGGATTCCCAATGGCGTGCGATTGAACATACAAGTCCATATCATTGCGAAGCCAAGACTGGTATTCAATCCAGGTCACGAACACCAATGTGATATATTTTTCGGTGAGAGGAAATTAAGAACCATACTTATCATATAGTGCTTGTAGCGTAATGTTAAGTGCGTCATGTGATGTGAATGTCGAGTCGTGATTGGTTGTAATGTTGCGCACGTATATATGACGTAACCTTGGTGATGTGCTCGTGTCTGATTGGGTATGTATACTGCTGGTTGAAAGTTCTGTGTAACGTTGAAAAAGTTTGTGAGCTGTGTATGCAATTCGGCGGATGTATGTCTGTGTGGTTAAATCATAGACCTGAAGGACTATGGCCAGGACAAGATTCCACATACGACGGACATTCGCCTTGGGATGGTCCTGTTTTCTCCTGAGCAGGCAAGGGCTGGACTTTGACGGCCTTCGCATTGATTGACTCCCGCAATGCAGAGCCGAAACTGAGGCTTCTCACAACACGGGATTGATAAACATAAACGGGAAGGGTGCAGCTCTCCACTTCAATGTTCATGAATCCAGTCTTCAATTGACCCTTCAATTGTAGTACAGCACACGGCAAGGCTGCAGTATCTTCATGTACGAACAGGCAGAGCTGAAGGAAGTCCTGGTGTAGATAAAACCGTCTCCGCCTCTGACGATCGACTCACTTTGCACTTCGCAAAGTAGAAGGAATTTGATGCAGCAAAGAGCAAATGAGCAAAGACGCCCGTCTCTGCAAGGGAAGTTTCTGCGGACATGCGGAGACAGCAGTTTATGCGAGTGACGAGTATATACTTTGTCTCTGCAGAGCAGAGGGAAGTCTCCGGTGACGGCCAGATCCCTGGCATCAGAGACGTGGAGCCATGCGCCGGAGAAGTGACGATTGTCAACTCGGTCATACATCTTGGTGCTGATGTGAGTTGATCAGACAACTCAGTCCAGCTTTCCACGGAAGAGTCGACTGTCGACTTGGTTATACATCTTGGTTCCAACTTTCAAATGAGTCGACTATTGACTTGGTTATACATCTTGGTTCCGATCTGACAATTTTTCCAACTCTCCAGCTAAGAGTCGACTATTGACTTGGTCAGCCATCCTGGTTGACAACTCAATCCAACTTTCCAATGATTCGACTATCGACTTGGTCATACATCTTGGTTCCGATCTGACAACTCTTCTGGCATTACGTATTTATAACCGGCCTCACATTTGTATGGGCGATGTGAGAACAAGTGGGAAGCCTTTCAGTTTATATTGAAGTGATCTTGATGGAGAGGGACACTGTCAGTTCGTCACGAGCCGAGAGAGGGACGGAGACATGGCGACATCTTTACATACATCTATATATATGTTTGATTGGCCAGAAATATCGATATCTATTTTGTACTGTGTAAAATACTTCATTATTTTAATCGGCTAATCATGGTAAAGCTCTTAAGTACCACAAAACAACTGAATGAGAAAGGCTCTGGAGGAATGAATGGCATGGTTGGAGATTTGTGTGCATGTGTCTCCAATATTTCTCAAAGCATCCGGATTAATGTGGCTCCTTAGTTAGTTCCACTCCCCGACGCTTTCACTGCAAACTTACTTGTTCACACTGCGACGGGAGCTACACGAGGAAAAATAAAACATAATACTGTTTATTCGACGGTTCTATTATTTCACTCTAATCAAGTTATGATAAAAGATTTCTTTATAAAATATTAGAAGGTCGTAAAGTAAGGACGGTGGTATGTCTAAATGGTATCTATAAATGACATGTTGAGTGGAAGCATGCGACAGTTGAATGTATTTCTGGAAATGTGTTGCAGGATGATAATGGTTACATAGATACTCGTCCTGACTGGATTCTCCAACGCTCAGTAAAATATGAGCCATCGACTCACAACTTACATTCTTTCATAGCCTACATAGCGTTGGTGAGTAATTACTGTAACCCGAAATTTGGGTCTGTCTTATCTGTGTGCGGGTACTCTGTTGCCCTGTCTGTGTGCGAGTACTCTGTTGCTCTGTCTGTGTGCGGGTACTCTGTTGCCCTGTCTGTGTGCGGGTACTCTGTTGCCCTGTCTGTGTGCGAGTACTCTGTTGCCCTGTCTGTGTGCGGGTACTCTGTTGCCCTGTCTGTGTGCGGGTACTCTGTTGCCCTGTCTGTGTGCGGGTACTCTGTTGCCCTGTCTGTGTGCGGGTACTCTGTTGCTCTGTCTGTCTGCGGGTACTCTGTTGCCCTGTCTGTGTGCGGGTACTCTGTTGCCCTGTCTCTCTGCGGGTACTCTGTTGCCCTGTCTGTTGCCCTGTATGTCTGTCTGTCTACCCGTCTGTCTAGTATGGACCACATTATTCGCAATAAAAACATAAATCATTGATACCACACGACTACACCTTTACTTAGAATGCAATTTATGCAATTTCCATGGCATTTACTCAAGGGCCAGAGAGGTTACCGGAGAAATGTTCATCTTTTTGAGAATAAACATTGCCACGTGTTATTTTTTCCCCTGAAATTAAGTGGTTTCTTCAGCAGCCGACAAAATTATTATTTCACATATTTCTCTAATTTTTACTTCTACTCAGAGAAATTGCTCCCTATTATTTATTGGTGATATTGAAAGAAGCGAAATGTAAAGTGATAAGCTAGTTTTCAAAATGCCGCCTTTCCAGGTCGTGGTGTCGTTTCTTGAGTGACAGATGTGCTTACAGCAAAGTTATCCATGTGCTGTTTAAACCAAAATGATACTAAATGTAACGGTTAAATAGAGGACAACAGAGACTTATAATAATATGATAGACCCATTATAATAGACCCACATAGACACATCTTGTGTGATGCACGCGCCTCGGCCTGACCAGCGTAGCCAATAAAACCCCCCAGAAATAGGACTCAAAGGAATAGAGTGTGGTGTGCGAGAACTCATTGAACATCAATTGTCTTCGCGAACGAAAGCTATAGGTTAAATTCCGTCCAATCATTTGCTAATTATGTAGGCAGTCTCATGTTTTCATGCATAATGTGGTATTCCCCCCCCCCCCCTCCCCCCCACCCCTTCAGCCGTGGTTTCTAGGGGCCCAAAGGCAATGGATATTGAATCAAATTCCGCCAGAAAGATCAGAATGCGTACGGTAGGTTTTCTTTGAGGTACACTGTTGTACTGATCCCCGGCTGCCGAGGGAAAATATGTATATTATCTAGATGCATGCCCCCACTGTTGTTTAACTCTCGAGGACCGTATCAGGAGGCTCATGGCGAAAGCCATCCCCAAGCAAAGGCTCTTCAACCATCTCCTAGCTGTCATCAAATAGCCAAATGTTCATCATGTCATTGCTATTCTAAGGAGTTTAGTACTTCATCTTCCTTCCTCTGTCGCGCTCCTCTGTTTGCAGTGTGACGGAATAGCGGAGTTCTTCGGGCGGCTATTACGCCCACTGATCGAATAGTACGATGTATGTTGTGCGTGAACACACCAACAGGAAGTCCGACGTCAGTTTCAACAATATCCGATGTTTATTTGGATGATTAAGTCCGATGTACGATCACGGTCACTCACACAATCGTAATCCCCACAATAGTCCGAAGTATTAATAGTCCTGTATAAATTTGATATCCTCTAATCACAATCTTTGGCTTAGTACCTCTCAATACAACCTTTCTACTCAACAGCCTAGGATCAAGTGTGGGAAAGCGCGGGGCTAAGTTCATGATGTGTGTGGGTTTTCCCGCGTAATGTGGCAGGTGTTCATGTGAAATGGCGGGAAAGTGATGTCATGTCTGTGTGGGCGGAGTCATGTGTCTGGGAATGTGGTGATTGGTGGGATTGTAGGAAGTGATAACGTGAGCAGTGTTGTTTACATGTAGATGTGGTGCGAGGACGGTGCATGCCCGGTGACGTAAGGTAAGTAAGTATGAAGTCATGTGATGAATCTGTGCCGTGTATGTCGAGTGGGAGAATGTGTCAGGGACGGGTTTCGGGCCATAACAGTCATAAATATTCTACAAAACACCCCTTCGTCAAATTACCCCCTGGGAATTTACCCTCCCCGAAACCTAACTGTCCAAAAATCTAAACATGATAAGCTAGAAGTCCTAAAGGGAAACACATTCACCGCGCGAGACAATGATAAAGCAATGGATACAATAAAAATTCTAACTGTCAAAATAAAGTCATTAGTCAGTCAGTCAACAGTCACTAAGATGATATGAACACATTTGACAAATACATTTAAAACAACGACAGGTGACGATGAAACACATAAATCAAGACATAAATCACAGTTAAAAGAATCACAAATATATATACATATTATATTATTGGAATGATAAAAATACTCCTCGACGCTCCCTAGCGGAACGGAAACAATTTAAAGTCCGAGATACCTGAAAGTGACCAGGATTAGTACATGATACACATGCATACCACATGATACGATAAGTACGATATTCGCAGGCCACAGCTATCCTGGTGCTGTGACCTGAGGCACGTGGCCTAGTCCGACTGACGGTCGCGTCTCTGTGACGCGGGAGGCCGGGCGGCTGGCGATGCCTGTTGCATCAGCCGCCTTTGGTCGTCGGCCGGCAAGTGCGGTAGAACCGCCACAATCGTTGTCCACAGTTCGTCAGGGATTCCCTGAGGTTCCTACGACGAGGACGATGACGAAGTAGTAGAGAGGCGGGCTCTAAGCTCCTGTACCTCTTCTCGTAAGTCCGAATTATTTCGCTCCGCAGTACGGAGTTCCTCCCGGAGTCGTCGATTCTCCTCCAGGAGAGGGTGCGGGGCTGTCGGGGTCTGTCGCTCGTGTAGCGACCCCATCCCGAATCCCAGGGACATGGCGTTATACTCCGCCTGGCGGATGTGTGCGTCCATGGCAAGTAAGTATCCGCGGCGGATAGCTCGCAGATGTTGAAGCGCCAGGTCGTCCGCGCTGGCCAGTGCCAACGACGGGAGGTGATGCTCAGCATCCTCCGCAAGCAGTAGAGGGTCCGCGTCCGTTGCAGCCTGGGTGATTTGCTCCATCCAGTATGACTGATGCGGTCCGAGTCCGGCGGGAAGACGACGTGTGTTGAGTTCGGCGAAATCCGGGTTAATTCCGGGGAGGACTTGTAGTCCGGGTAAAGTCCGTTCGAGCAACCTTTGCCCATGCTGACGAAGTAGCTGGTAGTCCGCACCGAACTCACCAGATCCGTGAAGTCCGAAATTGACCTCCAGGTCGCGAGGTAATGGATCCTGGTCCTCCAGGACTTCCATCCTTAGCCGAGGCCTATCCGGATCGTTGGCTCGTGTAACCAAGGTGGTCGTTGGGGGCAACAACTCCTCCTCGTAATCCAGGTACGGAGGAGGTGGTCCGAAGGTGATCAGGCCGCGAGACGGCTCCATGGGAGAGTCCGGCCTGCTGTCGGGTGTCCGACGTTGTCGAGGTTCTGGTTCATCCTCGATAGTCCGAAGTGGTGGCGGCTGGTCGCACTCCATTGGCGACTCAGTGTCCGTAACTGGGGTTCGAGAAACCGTTCTTGGGGAAGGCTCCCTATCCACAGAGTCCGTAATCTTAGCCGTTTTCATGGGTTCGGCTGGGTCCGAAGTTTTAACTGAGTCCGAAGATTCAGCCGCGTCTGTCTCGACCGTGGGTCGACTCGGCAGGGGCGGATATTCGTCCGGGGGTGGCACAAGTCCCTCCCGAACTCTATAGTCTGTAACATTAGGCGCTGTAGGCCTCTCAACAGTCCGACTCTTGGGTATCGCCCCCGAGGGCGAACTCCGTGCGGAAGTTGAAACTCCTGTGGCTGGTGAAGCCGAGGTCCGAGATTCAGCGGCCTTCATGGCCGAGGTCCGATATACAACAGGGCGGTCGAAATAGAAAGCCCCAGGCTTTGGGTAGCGGACGTGACGATTAATCAGTTGGATGTCCCGTACCATCCGTTCGACTTTGGCTTCGTCGGCCCTCGTTTTTAGTTGGGCGTACTCGATATGGTCCAGTACCAGTTGGACCTCCGGTGCGGTATTCGGCGGGTACTGTGACATCACCGCGGGCGCCATCGCCCAGATGCCGAAAGTAAGTACTGATTCCGGCGTCCGTCGGAAGATGGGTACGTGCGATGGTACGCGTGGCGGCCGATAGTTCGGGTTGGGTTGCATGTCAACCCCACATCGCTTGGCGAAACGAGTTACCATATTCTCGGTGGCCATTAGTGATCCCCGTTGGAAAATGGGGAACCGGTCCGTGTGACTCGAGATATGCTGTATCATGTCCGAAAGCGTTAGGGTCATGTACCCGTCCCGTGCGGGGCACACAAAGAAGCGTACAAATGGCATATGATACGCCAGAACATGAGCATCCAGCTCCTGTGGGGTCCGAAGTGGGGCCCGGCGAGGCACCGTGGGCCAGGTCCGTTCACGTTCCGACTCCTCCTCACTGGTACAGAAGGGGCAGTCGAATCCTCCTGTTCCGAGGCGTAGCGGCATCAGAGTCAAGTACTGACTCTCTGTCAGTGTCGACGGTACGGAGAAATCATGGACATGTCCATATCCTGCGTGCCGGTTCCGGTCATAGAGTGGAACCGCGTTCCAGTCGATTGGACTCGTCCCGTGGGGTGTGGGGGGACGAGGTACGAGCTCCATCAACTCGTCAACTTGACGGCGATAAGTCCGTTGTCGTAGATCCCGCGACTCATGATTTCCCTGAGTCCGGAATAAGTCCGTATATGCCGAGGAATATCCTCGCGATGTTGTCGCGTGCGGGAGCAACGCGAGAGGTCGTACGGGTTTGGCCGGTTTGGCTGAAACAGGCGAAGTAGCCGACACGGCGGTTGGTCGTGTGGCTGTCACTGGCGGAGTAGCCATCATTTGTGTTGGTCCAGAGTCCGAAGTAACACTAGCCGTGGCTTTAGCTGCGTCTCTAGCAGCCATGGCTTGTTCGACAATTTTCCCGCCTTCTTCCAGGCGCTGGAAGTCAGGCGCACTCAAGTCCGACATAGAGTCCGATGATGGACTCGGCGTATGACGCTCTCCACGATGAGCGAGTTTCGCCATTACTTTCTTTCGAATGTCCGTTTCGGCCCCAGAGGCCGTTTCTGTATCCGATATCGTGATCGGGTCCGAAGTAGGGGAAACTGTTCCCGGTGCGCTGTCGGCTGTCGCCGATTCTCCAAGTACGATGGGATGTTCCGGCTCATCCCCAGCCTCCACTATCCTCACGGCAAGTGGCAGTTCGTTGTTATCGGCATCAGATGCCGTCTTCTTGTCCGGTGGCTTGTCTCTCTCCTTGTCGGAAGATGACATGGTTCGACTTCGCTCACTGGCGTGATCCCACACTCACTAGTCCGACCTTTATCCTAATACAAGGTGCGTATCAGGATTATTCACACAGTCCGTGAAATACTAGGCAAAAAAGTCCGTGCAATTGCCGTACGAAATATCCACAAGATATAGTCAATTGTCTTACAAGAACACTATTGATATTCAACACTTTTCTACTAGATGTTAACTCTCCAGTGTCCGCAGCCAGAATGACCCACTTCTAAAACTTTCCTGCTTATCTGGCATCCGTACACACACAAAGTGCTGACAGTGTCTTTTGCGGTTTTCCACAATCGGGGGGTGCGCTCGGTCTATTGTCTTATACGTCTTTACGTTCGCTTGATCCATCTCGGCTCTCAGTCGTGTGAAGAGGGGGCGGTCCATCACCTAGGCAACGCATGTACATCAAAGCTCTGGTTCATCACACCAGTCAAGCGGGGCAGTAGGTTAGCACACAGCTGCTCTATTTTCCCATAGTCCGACACAAACTTCTGGATAACGCAATCCAATCATTTCACTGTCCGTCTAGCATACAGTCAAAATTACTGCACCTTTTACGTGCTTCCACTCTCTATTGAAGTTAACTGGGAATGTTTATGGGGGTGCCGCGGGCGGCTTCAGTGTTTATTTGCGCTTCACGCTTTTCCGTGTGAACTCTTACAATTAGTCCGTTCCTTATCTGCACAGTTAGCACACAATAAACTTTTTGTTTATAACAGATGATCACTGTCCGTACATATGCTGAGGTATAAATACCAAGCTCACAGAAGTTTGCTCAGTCCGTTCATTGTCATCTAGTGCCGTAGATAGTGGAACCGCTGATATTATCATGAGGGGTGATGGGGTGATCTGGGCGGCCCTGCCGTGGTGCGTTGCATAATTTTTAATGAATGTGATGACAGATCGCACGTTGGAATGCAGAGGTTTGTTCATAGCTGAATTCTGCTCCGGAGGGCATTCCCCTGAATTGTACGTAGGGGGAGCAGAGGCTCTTATCAGACGCTTGCTCGGAAGACGGCTATCCTCTCACCTCGTCCGCGACAAAGTGATCTTACTCACGGCAGGACATGACGGCTGACACATGGGTGGAATTGTTAGTCATGCAATATTTAGGCAGTGCGCAACAGGCGCGAGATGGTATGGAGAAGTACGAAGTTATATGCAATGCACAACACACATATACCACATTATAGTATCGTAACCAGCATCAATATTATAACGTCATATCAATATTATATATGAAAATTGCCTCACTGACATCAGTACATAAAAATGGTTATTGAAATGAATATGTACATAATATTATTATATTATAAATATATTTTGGGGTGATATGACATCATAGTCCACTAGACAGGCATTTATTCATCATCATAGAGATCAGTCCCTTGGCACAGCCGTGGTTATCTGAACCGGGCTGGGCGGCGAATCGTGCGTCTGGGTCGATTGTACGGAGCAGGCTGGGGCGTAGCCTCGCTTGTGGAAGAGTCCGTAGCAATCGCGGGTTTGGGTCCGCGGGGTTTTGGCGCTCGCTGTGAAGCGCTAGAGTTCGACTTGCGCGATTTTCGCTTCTGGCGACGGCGTCGCGGTCCGATTGCGGGACTTCTCCGACTGGCGGGTGATGACGAAGTATCAGTCTCGGTAGTCCGATCTGTATCTGACGACTTGTCTTGTACGGTGACGTCCCAAGGGTAGAGGAATTCCTTGAGGAGCTCCAGGGGATCGTTCGATGGTTCGGTCTTGGAGTCTGTGCTACTTGACGACTCAGGTGGCGATCCGACTTGAGGTTGAAGGTTCAGCAACTGTGCGTCGCCTTCGTATGGCTTATGAAGTCCAGATGGACGACTCTAGTATTTCGTAGATTTGAGACTAGAGCAATTCGATAGTCTACCTCAGTTACGCATTCCAGGACTCTCCAGGGTCCGGTCCAGGGTCGGGCGAATTTGTTGTTCTGAGTGAGGGGCAGGTAGTAGTACCGTACCAATTCTCCCGGCTGGAACTGAGGGCGAGATTTCGCATGTGCGTCATACCCCATTTTCTGGCGGGTTGCAGCTTTTTGCAGATGGTCTTGCGCAAACCCATGAGCAGCTCTGATGGCAGTTCGGAGATACTCGACGTATTCAGGTCCGCATGGAGGTAGCGGTTCTGGGTCATACGTAGGAAACATCAAGTCAACAGGCAAATTGCATTCATGTCCGTACACCATCAGGTGTGGTGTACACCCGGTAGAAGAGTGCACCGAGGTGCGGTACGCCATGAGTACATATGGTAAGTGCAGATCCCAGTCATTCCCACGATCACTGACGAATGCACTCAACATATTCAACAAAGTCCGATTGAACCGTTCGACTTGACCGTCACTTTGTGGGCGGTAGGGCGTGGTCCGAATTTTCTTGGCGCCCAGAAGGCGTACAACGCTCCGAAATAACGACGACTCAAATTCCGTTCCTTGGTCGCTGTGTATGGCTCTCGGTACCCCGTGGTACACGATCCAACGATTCACCAGAACATCGGCGACATTTTTGGCCGTATGGCGGCGGAGCGGGAATGCGTCCGTGTACTTTGAAAAGTAGTCCGATATGACAAGAATGTACCTGTGACCTCGTCCGGTAACTTTATGGGTATCTAAGATATCCATGGCAATACGATCAAATGGCGCCCCAGTGGGTAGTTGCGTTAGAGGCGATTTCTTGGGCGCTGGTTTTCCTTTCCGTGACACACACTGCGGGCAGCGGGCGCACCAGCGGGCAACATCCAAGGCGAGACCTGGCCAGTAAAACCGGCGCTTTACTCTCTCAACAGTCCGTTGTATTCCGAGGTGGCCTACGACCTTGAGGTCGTGGAGTTGGTGTAGAACCACCGTTCGTAATGCCGCTGGTAACACAGTTTGTACAACAGTCCGACCAGCTGGGTCCGGCTTGGTAGTTCGTATGAGGACTCCATCCTGTAGCGCTAACAAAGTCCATCGTGAAACCAAAGTTTTCACTTCCTCACCGTAGCGGGCGACTTCCTTTGACGTGGGTTTCGTTCCGTTCAATACCCACTGTCGTACGAATCCGACGCTCGGGTCGGCTTGCTGTGCGGCAACAATATCGGCGCTGGAATAGTCCGACAGCCATTCCTGTCCGTTCAATTTCACATCCAATGCTCGCACACGTGCAGCTTGGCGTATGGAGATCATCCGAGATAAGACCGGTGATGTCATGGTATCACTGTCCAGGGAGTATTTCTCGGGTCCGACGGGAACCACCTTAATCCGCCTGACGGTGCGTGACGACACCCCTTCGTGACGATTAGTCCGTGATGGCCTGCGTGGCAATGGTTCCGACACCCCTTCGTGGAGGGATACCGTACCTGAAGTCGGCGAAGCACACTTGGCGCACACCCCTTCGCGGAGCGGAAGGGCCCGTGGTGTCAGCGCCAGCTTGGGTGGCGTCGTGTTCGTAGCTGTGGACACAACCACTGGTTTGGAGCTGTGAGCGTAGCTCGGTTTAACGGAAGGTTCTTGCTCCACAGTTCCTTCCTCCCTTAGTTTGACGGCCTGGCCTGTGGTGGTGGCTGAGCCGGTGGTGTCGTAGCCATTGGCTGAGAGTTCGAGTTCGGTATACCGATCTGTCCGTTATTCCGATTTGCGCCAGGGCGTGGCGGGAACGGTTTCATTCCGTTTCGTACCAATATGTCCTTCAAACGGTAACACCGTATCCACCTGTGTCCCGGTTTCTTGCAGAAGAAACATATTTCAGTTCGACCTTGAGGCGTAGGACGGTCGCCACGAGCCTGAGCGATAGCTCGTAGAACAGAGTATAGTGCGTCGTCACCGTATTGTCCGCACTCATCACTAACAACACACTGGAACGCTTCCGCGACCCATTCGCGGGAGCAGGAAGGGACGGAATGTTCTTCACACCCTTGCAGTCCGGTCGTATCGCTATCTGCAGGGTCGTAGTATGCAGCGATCTGATCGGGAGTTGGTGTATCCCACTGGTTCAACTGTCCGATCGCACATGAAAGTTCGTCGTTCGCTTCCGTGTCGTCGGCATACCCGTGGTAAGTGGCGTCCGCTCGACGGGTACCGTGGGGCCGATCTCTCTTGGTCCGCTGCTGGCGACTCTCCGCTTTCAGTACAGCCGTGAGTGCGTCGCTGTACGAAGTGAATGTCATTACACAAAGTCTATCCGCAATATGGTCAGGCTGACCATTGACAAATTGCGAAATAACAGTTCGTTGGAGAAACTCAGGTGTGACGTCATCGAACACCTGTTCTGCTATGGCTTGTAGCCGTTCAAGGAAATGTTCGGCATCTTCTTTCCGTTCACGCTTCAAGAACGGGAAGTCGTCTCGTTTCGATTGTCGGCGGGCGGCGGGTTCCCATCCTTCCAGGAGACAACGCCTGAATTCATCCCAAGGCGTGTTGAACGGAATGTTCAGAACGATTGCTTCCGCTCGTCCGCGTAACGTACTACGGAATGTCGTAGTTTTGTTCAGGTCCGTGTACGTGAATGCAGCCGTAAACTGTTCGAAGCTGCGGAGGTACTGATTTAGATTACCCTCCTTAAACGTGGCTCGCCACTGTGCTGGTTTGGCAGTACTCAGCGCTAGCGTCGGGATGATGGGCGCTTGTGATGCCGCTGTCGTAGCGTGGGCAGTCGTCGCAGAAACGGCGGGAGTTGGCGGAGCGACCTCCGTGGTCGGTGCGGCAGTGGTCGTGGTGACCGGTACGACGTATGGCGTGGCGTCGGGTGCGGGCGGGTAGCCAGCGTGATTTGACAACGGCGCGGTTTGGGAGACCGGTCCGTATGGCGGCGACATTTCCGGCATTCCGTATGACGGAGTTGGGTGTGGCATTTGTGGGAACTGATATCCCGAACCAGGAGCGTACACACTTGGAACTGCT
Organism: Terebella lapidaria; assembly: GCA_949152475.1. NCBI lineage: Eukaryota > Metazoa > Annelida > Polychaeta > Terebellida > Terebellidae > Terebella > Terebella lapidaria. The sequence continues at coordinate 5,317,508 of OX424557.1, forward strand.
ACTCCAGGGTTTTGCGGCACAATTCCCAAATTGGGCACTATTCCGTGATTGTACGCGGCAACACCGTACGCTGGTACTCCATGGTTTGGTACAGCTACTCCCCCATGATTGTGCATGGGCACCGCATTTCCATAGTTCGATACTGCTACTCCCCCATGATTGTGCATGGGCACCGCATTTCCATGGTTGGGCACGTAGCCGTGTGAGGCGGAATGTTCCGCTGGTAGCGACGGTTCGCCGTGCGATGGTCCGATGTTGACTACCGGTGGTGGCAGATGCGCGGGGTGCGTGTTTTCGCTGGTGTCGGAGATCGGTACTCCGATGTTGCGCGGTCGGCGATCAATGGTGTCGCTGGCGTATCGGACCTCCGATCTCGGCGCGGGTGCGTGGAATCGTGTCGGCGGGTCGTTCGTCTGGGCGGCGTTGAACCTGGGGTCGGCCGCGGGGGTACTCTCGGTGGCGGCTCTTCTCCGGTTCGGCAGGTGGACATCCAGCAGCTCTCCCGTGACGACTGGGTCGGCCGGTACTCTGGAGTACACCGGCGGGGTTCGGTCGGGTCGCGTCAGTGTGTGGATTGTTACCGATGGGCGCGACATTACATTGTCGTGTCGCGGATACAGTTCAGCACGCGTATCCGATTCATGCGACCATTGTTGGACACGCGACCGACTCGGCGGGTGCGTTAGCATCGAATTGTCATAGTTCGTTGGTCGTACACTCACCAACTTAGGTAGCGGGTCGGTATTGGGTTGGCGCTGGAAGCGCGCATAGTCCGTTTCACTTCCGTCGCTTGGTCGCGACCTTGGCGGTCCGGCAGGTGTCGCGTGGTATGACCGCGCATGCGCGTCAAGGATTTCTGTCACCGTGCGCGACGGCTGGTACGGGTCACTAAGTTCATGATGTGTGTGGGTTTTCCCGCGTAATGTGGCAGGTGTTCATGTGAAATGGCGGGAAAGTGATGTCATGTCTGTGTGGGCGGAGTCATGTGTCTGGGAATGTGGTGATTGGTGGGATTGTAGGAAGTGATAACGTGAGCAGTGTTGTTTACATGTAGATGTGGTGCGAGGACGGTGCATGCCCGGTGACGTAAGGTAAGTAAGTATGAAGTCATGTGATGAATCTGTGCCGTGTATGTCGAGTGGGAGTTTCGGGCCATAACAGTCATAAATATTCTACAGCAGTCTGTATGAAAGTCACGGCTATTGAACCGGTAAATGTTAAATCAACGCTAAATGTGAAACCTAACGGTAAATGTGAAAACACATTAACGCTAAATGTGAAACCTACGGTAAATGTAAAAACCGAAGCATCTGCCTTGACGCTAAATGTAATAAATATGTGCTTGACGCCAAATGTGAAAAAATATATATAGTTACCACTCACAGTCATCAGACTGGTGTGAACATCTAAGAACTACCCTAATCCCGAAATGGATGGCATCGAAATGGATAGCATGCTCTTCTCCACTCCCGCCTGGTCGACTGTAGAACCGTTTCACCCTAGTTCAAATCGGTACTGCAGGAAAGCAAGTGTTCCCATCACTGATATGTCATTTTAGGTTACCGTATCTTTTATCTAACAAGCCACAACATACAAGGAATAGAATGCGTTAGAATATGTCCGGGTGACATGTTTTAGGTTACCTGACATTTAGGTTACCTGACAAAATGGATAATATCTCGCTTATTATCGACTATATAGCTTAGATATCAATTGTGCACATATAGGAAATGATATATGCTGAATATGCTGATGACCTTGAATTTGACCTTTGACCTCATCTTCAAGGTCAGAGCACAAAATGGCTAATATCTCATTTAATATCGACTTTTCAGCTTAGGCATCAATTGTGGACATATAGGAAGTGATATATGCTGGACATATTATCGAGATACTAAGTCGATATTATCGAGATACTAAGTCGATATTATCGAGATACTAAGTCGATATTGTCGAGATACTAACTCGATTTTGTTGAGTTACTAACTCGATATTGTTGAGATACTAACTCGATATTATCGAGTTACTAAGTCGATATCATCGAGTTACTAACTCGATATTATTGAGATACTAAGTCGATATTATCGATATACTAAGTCGATATTATCGAGTTACTAAGTCGGGAATTTCAAAAATATAATATTCCTGGGTGGCCCTTCTACGCTTCCATAGCCTAGGCCTATACGTCGGCAGTTATTTACATGTCACAAGATAATAAATGCCGAGTACGCCTAATAACCTAGTTTTGCCCTTGGCCGATTTTTAACATTTACCGTCGTGATTTCTTTTCACATTTACCGTTAAGAATGATTTCCTTAATTTTCACATTTAGCGCTAGGTTTCACATTTACCGTTAGTGTTTTTTTTTTACATTTACCGTTAGGTTTTACATTTACCGTTAGTGTTTTTTTACATTTACCGTTAGGTTTCACATTTACCGTTAGTGTTTTTTTTTACATTTACCGTTAGGTTTCACATTTAGTAAAAACTGTTCTGTTCGGCTCGATGAGGGTCTTCAATGCATCAACATGTACGGTATTCATTTTCGTCATATATATCTTATAAATAACACAATCTTGTTCTCAATATATGCTCCAAACACACAGAGAGAAACTATCACCCACGTCCATATGCATTGTCTCTGATATTTGCGAATCTCCTTTCCCATTGCAAAATCCTGGATGCACCCCTGTAGATGTTGCTATGTGGTCAATATTTGACACATTATCTCATTTTCCACATGTCACTGGACATTCAAATAAATACACATATACAGAGCATAAAATACACAACCTAAGATACTTCAGCTTATGGGAGTCCAAACCAGCTGCCGGATTGAATGCCCCCCCCCCCCCTCCACTTCGGTTTGGACTGCGTTACGTGAAGACATCCGCACAGAGAATGGGTTGTTTTTACACCCGTTGTATGAATGTGTAGATACACACGCGAAATTATTGCCTCACTGTGTTAAGAGGAGCTATAAGTCGCATACAGCTCTTCTCTGAGGACCTCAAGCTTGATCTCACGCGACCTTGAATGTTCAGACTCGGTGTAAAACTCGGTGTTGCTTTGCATTTTGTTCATATTGAACTTGACCTTATAGTGTAATTTCGAATGCTTTCTGACCTCCTTGTGAAGTTAAATTGGCCTTTGGAATCAAAATGCAAAAGAGGAGCTTGGATTTTTCTTACCGACATTTATCGAAATGTGTATCAACATATTACCAATACCGTAAGACTATGATATCGATATATTAACAATACCATAAGATAATGATATCGACATTTTACCAATACCGTAAGACTGTGATATTGACATATCACCAACACCATTTCTAAAAGATGAAAATCAAGGCATCATGCAGGCAACTTTGACTTTCTTTGGTTGAAAAACCAAGGCTCGTGCGCGGTAGTAGGATACCCATTTGACATTGTGAGTATATTTTCTGGATCAATAGTTTTTTTTATTACTTTTTATGCAGGATTCACCGGAAAATATTGTCATCACTATTCAATATTCACTTTATCCAGTTTAGATATCAGAGAGTAAATAAATTTCCCTCAGGTGGACTGGTGTTTATTCCGCCGGGAACGAGCGGTTGTTCCGTACGTGTGCCGTGTTATAGCCTGTATCCCCGCCCTGCTCGCTCCCATGGACAGGCTGGTGTTGGTATGGGTGGACGGAGGACGCTCGTGGCTCTGACCGCACCACGTGACTCTCTGACGGTCCACACCTTCATTCACCTCCGGCATTCGCGCCCGCCACTCAATCCCCCACGGTTCCACAGACTGGTTTATGGCACATATCTCCAAGAAAATACATTGTGGATGTGACAATACTTGGATAAATACATGTCTCTCGGAATGGATATTCTAAAAAAGGCAACATATACTGTTACTTGATGTAAGTATTCAAAATAGTGATGTGTTCAAGATACAACACATCACAAAATAGTGATGTGTTGTATCTGTTCAAGTTACAATACAAAGATTGTATTAAATAAAATAGGTCTTTACTCTTTACTGTATTAAATAAAATAGGATAAAAATAAAATAGGTCTTTATTAAATTTCAATTTTCCTGTTGTACCAATATTTCATTGAGAATTGGTACACTAAGATTTTAAGGTTTAGTCTTAGGCGTGTTAATCCGTCGATATAATGACTGATGGGTGTGATAACACGTCATTAGATATACTCAGGTATGGATTTGAGCTCATATAAACACCTCCTCGGCTGGGTGTATGTGTAAAGTGGATTATAGTGTAGCTGGTAAACGATGATGACATTCAACTGAAGTTTGTGAAGGAAAAATACATGTATCGTAGCTGGTCTAAACAGCTGTCAGCACACATAACTATACATCTTAGTACCATCAGAAACCCATAAGAGAGATCTGGTACCATACAGTGTGACCTTCAGAGTGATAACACGAACGAGTTATCACCATTTCACATTTAATCAAGTCATTCATTCAACACAATGGTGTAGAAAGATGATGGTTCACAATAATGGTTTCTTGCTTATTTCAGACCACGCGAGGTAATTGTTTTTTTGTTTCACCAACTGTCATTTGTTGTTCATCAATTAGCGACACTGTTGTTAATTTGTCCCGTCGGGTCTATCCTCCGAGTTATACCACACAATATTAACTAATTATTGATCTGCTGCGAGGAAGAATAACGAATCTAAAAGCATTTCTGTGTCACTGTAAATGAAAGTTCGAGTACTATCCCGAATGCCAATGTATATAGCCTAGAGAAAACAACAATGATGTCAAGGGTCGAGAGTTGGGGTGGGGAGGGGGGGGGAGATGGGCGTATTGGATCTATAGCCAAAATAATCGAGCAACATTTTGGCAGATTGGTCACCAAAACATTTTTCACGCAAATTGATGTTTTACGTGAAGTACTAAGTATTGGAATATAATATAATATCCTGTGCTACATGCGGAATTTGTTGACTTTAGCGTAAATTGGTCGTAAGCTTCAAACCTAACTTGAATGAAGTGAGATTTTGTTTTCCAGACCTCATTAGTGAGGAATGTGGGGCAGGAAACACTCTCCCGTCGGAGTCGACATCTCTTACGTGTAGGCATCTTTTTACAGTACTAAAGTATGATGTCATACTGGTTCGAAGAGTAAAAGAAACGCCAAAAACAACCATGCACACACAAAAAAAGAAACAATATAACTTAATGATGATATCCAACACGAGATTCCTTGCGCTATCAGGTACAATTTGTGTCTAGTATTGTGCTCCAATATTGAAAGTATTGTCGTCTACTATAGACTCGTTTTGGTGGAGATTTTTGTTATTTTACAAGATGGATGGCTATTTATCGTTCCTGTGTAGTTCAGAACTAAGGAATGGATTGCATTTTTTCGACTTGATCCTATTTCCTGTAACAGTGTTTGGGGGAACTATTGAAATGTTTGATTCTAGGTGGTTTACACTCCGGGTAGAGTAATCATCAGACAGATTTCTCAAAGAAATTCAATCTGAGTACCGCATGCGGCGGTAGATTAGAAGTCGCTCTCTCGAGAAGAACTAACACCATTGTTCTACATCAAAGACAAGTTTTACTAATACCTCGAAATGTTAAATTCGCAAACATTTATGTATGGAAATATGAAAGAGTCAATGCAAATACCCAGAAATAGCAACTGTGTGGGCTTCGGTTCATGTCAACTGGCTGTAACGGTAGGCTTTCTTCAGTTTACAGTTGAAGACATACGAATATACGCATTGAATGCTAAAATATTCATGGAAATGAACAATGTCACACAGCAGACATTGTTATGTGTTCCCGTGGGACAATCAGACAGCATATAACGAAGTTTGGATTCTGAAAGCACAGAAATACGGACATTGCTTACTACCATCGCAGTCTCCTACCATCGCGTGCATGCAACGCGTTAATACAAATATATATATAAACAGATAAAGTAATTCTCGGCATTGCTATGGTTTTATTTCAACACACGCCCACGTAATGAAATTGAATGTCTCGGGAAACATCAGTAGTCTGAAGCAGTAAAATGAACTTAACAAATACTGAAATTCAAGTTTAAACAATATCCACATTCTTGAGGAGATAATCCGAACAAGAGATTGTGGAATATGACGGATTATCGGCTAGATATGAGGTGTACAGTTTGGAAATAAGGTCATCAAGTGACTGTTGACCAAGAGGCAGCTGTACCAATCACTCTCACCATCGCTCGTCACCTAGTGTCACTATGCAAGTTACACCAGGTAGGTGTACACTGTACAGCGAGAGGTAGTTTCGCGTATGTTATTGCGCAACACCACTCCTGGTCAGAGCGATTTCTGTCTCACCCTTGGGAAATCTTGGGAAATATCTGTCACATTCTTTGCACATGCACGCACGGTGACTTTCTCCTTCCATGTGGCCATGATATCCCTTGTATGTAAATGTGGGGATCAAATGAGAGTAACAAACGCGAGGTACGAGTGTCCGTGTAAATATACACCAGAGAAAGTGGCGTGAGACCAGTTCCTCACAGTGACGGGTTTAGGACAGGTAGAGTAGATAGATGAGACCTGTACCTCACAGTGACGGGTTAAGGACAGGTAAAGTAGATAGATGAGACCTGTTCCTCACAGTGACGGGTTTAGGACAGGTAGAGTAGATAGATGGGACCTGTTCCTCACAGTGACGGGCTTAGGACAGGTAGAGTAGATAGATGTGACCTGTACCTCACAGTGACGGATTTAGGACAGGTAGAGTAGATAGATGAGACCTGTTCCTCACAGTGACGGATTTAGGACAGGTAGAGTAGATAGATGAGACATGTACCTCACAGTGACAGGTTTAGGACTGGTAGAGTAGATAGATGAGACATGTTCCTCACAGTGACGGGTTTAGTACAGTTAGATTAGATAGATGTGACATGTTCCTCACAGTGACGGGTTTAGGACAGGTAGAGTTGATAGATGAGACCTGTACCTCACAGTGGCGGGTTAAGGACAGGTAGAGTAGATAGATGAGACATGTACCTCACAGTGACCCGTTTAGTACAGGTAGAGTTGATAGGTGAGACCTGTACCTCACAGTGGCGGGTTTAGGACAAGTAGAGTAGATAGATGAGACATGTACCTCACAGTGACAGGCTTAGGACAGGTAGAGTAGATGGATGAGACCTGTACCTCACAGTGACGGGTTAAGGACAGGTAGAGTAGATTGATGAGACCTGTTCCTCATAGTAACGGGTTTAGGACAGGTAGAGCAGATAGATGAGACCTGTTCCTCACAGTGACGGGTTTAGGACAGGTAGAGCAGATAGATGTGACCTGTACCTCACAGTGACGGGCTTAGGACAAGTAGAGTAGATAGATGTGATTGTACTTCACAGTGACGGGTTTAGGACAGGTAGAGTAGATAGATGAGACCTGTTCCTCACAGTGGCGGGTTTAGGACAAGTAGAGTAGATAGATGAGACCTGTTCCGCATAGTGACGGGTTTAGGACAGGTAGAGTTGATAGATGAGACCTGTTCTTCACAGTGACGGGCTTAGGACAGGTAGAGTAGATAGATGTGACCTGTACCTCACAGTGACGGGTTAAGGACAGGTAGAGTAGATAGATGAGACCTGTACCTCACAGTGACGGGTTAAGGACAGGTAGAGTAGATAGATGAGACCTGTACCTCACAGTGACGGGTTTAGGACAGGTAGAGTAGATAGATGAGACCTGTACCTCACAGTGACGGGTTAAGGACAGGTAGAGTAGATAGATGAGACCTGTACCTCACAGTGACGGGTTAAGGACAGGTAGAGTTGATAGATGAGACCTGTACCTCACAGTGACGGGTTTAGGACAGGTAGAGTAGATAGATGAGACCTGTACCTCACAGTGATGGGTTTAGGACAGGTAGAATAGATAGATGTGACCTGTACCTCATAGTGACGGGTTTAGGACAGGTGGATTAGATAGATGAGACCTGTACCTCACAGTGACGGGTTTAGGATAGGTAGAGTAGATAGATGTGACCTGTACCTCACAGTGACGTGTTTAGGATAGGTAGAGTAGATAGATGAGACCTGTACCTCATAGTGACGGGTTAAGGATAGGTAGAGTAGATAGATGAGACCTGTACCTCACAGTGACGGGTTTAGGACAGGTAGAGTAGATAGATGAGACTTGTACCTCACAGTGACGGGTTAAGGACAGGTAGAGTAGATAGATGTGACCGGTATCTCACAGTGACGTGCTTCGGACAGGTAGAGTAGATAGATGAGACCTGTACCTCACAGTGACGAGTTTAGGACAGTAGAGTAGATAGATGTGACATGTACCTCACAGTGACGGGTTTAGGACAGGTAGAGTAGATAGATGTGACACGTACCTCACAGTGACGGGTTAAGGACAGGTAGAGTAGATTGATGAGACCTGTACCTCACAGTGACGAGTTTAGGACAGGTAGAGTAGATAGATGTGACCTGTACCTCACAGTGACGGGCTTCGGACAGGTAGAGTAGATAGATGTGACCTGTACCTCACAGTGACGGGTTTAGGACAGGTAGAGTAGATAGATGAGACCTGTACCTCACAGTGACGGGTTAAGGACAGGTAGAGTAGATAGATGAGACCTGTTCCTCACAGTGACGGGTTTAGGACAGGTAGAGTAGAAAGATGAGACCTGTACCTCACAGTGACGGGTTTAGGACAGGTAGAGTAGATAGATGAGACCTGTACCTCATAGTGACGGGTTTAGGACAGGTAGAGTAGATAGATGTGACCTGTACCTCACAGTGACGGGTTTAGGACAGGTAGAGTAGATAGATGAGACCTGTACCTCATAGTGACGGGTTTAGGACAGGTAGAGTAGATAGATGAGATATGTACCTCACAATGACGGGTTTAGGACAGGTAGAGTAGATAGATGTGACCTGTACCTCACAGTGACGGGTTAAGGACAGGTAGAGTAGATAGATGAGACCTGTTCCTCACAGTGACGGATTTAGGACAGGTAGAGTAGATAGATGAGACCTGTACCTCACAGTGACGGGTTTAGGACAGGTAGAGTAGATAGATGAGACCTGTTCCTCACAGTGACGGGTTTACGACAGGTAGAGTAGATAAATGTGACCTGTACCTCACAGTGACGGGTTTAGGACAGGTAGAGTAGATAGATGAGACCTGTTCCTCACAGTGCCGGGTTAGGACAGGTAGAGTAGATAGATGAGACATGTACCTCACAGTGACGAGTTTAGGACAGGTAGAGTAGATAGATGTGACATGTCCCTCACAGTGACGAGTTTAGGACAGGTAGAGTAGATAGATGTGACATGTACCTCACAGTGACGGGTTATGGACAGGTAGAGTAGATAGATGCGACCTGTACCTCACAGTGACGGGTTAAGGACAGGTAGAGTAGATAGATGAGACCTGTACCTCACAGTGACGGGTTAAGGACAGGTAGAGTAGATAGATGTGACCTGTACCTCACAGTGACGGGTTTAGGACAGGTAGAGTAGATAGATGTGACATGTACCTCACAGTGACGGGTTTAGGACAGGTAGAGTAGATAGATGTGACATGTACCTCACAGTGACGGGTTTAGGACAGGTAGAGTAGATAGATGAGACCTGTACCTCACAGTGACGGGTTTAGGACAGGTAGAGTAGATAAATGAGACCTGTACCTCACAGTGACGGGTTAAGGACAGGTAGAGTAGATAGATGTGACCTGTACCTCACAGTGACGGGTTTAGGACAGGTAGAGTAGATTGATGAGACCTGTTCCTCACAATGACGGGTTTAGGACTGGTAGAGTAGATAAATGAGACCTGTACCTCACAGTGACGGGTTAAGGACAGGTAGAGTAGATAGATGTGACCTGTACCTCACAGTGACGGGTTTAGGACAGGTAGAGTAGATTGATGAGACCTGTTCCTCACAATGACGGGTTTAGGACTGGTAGAGTAGATAGATGTGACCTGTACCTCACAGTGACGGGTTTAGGACAGGTAGAGTAGATAAATGAGACCTGTACCTCACAGTGACGGGTTTAGGACAGGTAGAGTAGATAGATGAGACCTGTACCTCACAGTGACGGGTTTAGGACAGGTAGAGTAGATAAATGAGACCTGTACCTCACAGTGACGGGTTAAGGACAGGTAGAGTAGATAGATGTGACCTGTACCTCACAGTGACGGGTTTAGGACAGGTAGAGTAGATTGATGAGACCTGTTCCTCACAATGACGGGTTTAGGACTGGTAGAGTAGATAGATGTGACCTGTACCTCACAGTGACGGGTTTAGGACAGGTAGAGTAGATAGATGAGACCTGTACCTCACAGTGACGAGTTTAGGACAGGTAGAGTAGATAGATGTGACATGTACCTCACAGTGACGGGTTTAGGACAGGTAGAGTAGATTGATGAGACCTGTTCCTCACAATGACGGGTTTAGGACTGGTAGAGTAGATAGATGTGACCTGTACCTCACAGTGACGGGTTTAGGACAGGTAGAGTAGATAGATGAGACCTGTACCTCATAGTGACGGGTTTAAGACAGGTAGAGTAGATAGATGAGACATGTACCTCACAGTGACGGGTTATGGACAGGTAGAGTAGATAAATGTGACCTGTACCTCACAGTGACGGGTTTAGGACAGGTAGAGTAGATAGATGTGACCTGTACCTCACAGTGACGGGTTTAGGACAGGTAGAGTAGATAGATGTGACATGTACCTCACAGTGACGGGTTTAGGACAGGTAGAGTAGATAGATGAGACCTGTACCTCACAGTGACGGGTTAAGGACAGGTAGAGTAGATAGATGTGACCTGTACCTCACAGTGAATGGCTTATGACAGGTCGAGTAAATAGATGTGACCTGTACCTCACACTGACGGGTTTAGGACATGTGATAGTGGGTCTCGTGGAATACTACAGTAGACCGCTCATGAACGACCAGCCTTCATGAAGTCACATTGATGATGTGATTTTTTTTACCAAAGACCTTGACAACCTGCAAAGCAGTTCTAAACTGCTTCACACATGCAGGAATTCTATCAACTGGAGTTGTTCCTGATATGAATGTTACATTTTAAAGCATGCCAAGAAAACAACAAAGATGCGTCTGAAATTTGGCATTAAATTTCAGCGTGGATTGGACTGAAGGACTCGAGGGCCACTTGATGCCGAGTACGGAAGAGTGTTTGTAACATGACCTCAAATCAATAACTGGTATCGCACAAAATATAACTCGAGGTTTTTCCCTCGTGACCCGGGTTATTGTGGATGTATTCTGGCATGACCCATTCGCTACGACAATCATAGTATGATATGATAAAATAGTATAGCTATTCATACAAATTCACAGATTTATAATAAAGTATACACTGAGCAGATGATGTGATGACAAAATCAGGTATTGGGATGTCTCCTTTTTGACCCAAAAGAAAATATATTTAAACGCAATACAGTTGACATTTATATAAAATGAAAACATTTGATATGGAATTGAACTTGATAATTATCTATCACTGTTAGATATAATAACATATTATTGGATATTTGGATGAATAAGCGGATCAAATGGTTGAAATATAATTTACGACATGACGGCTTTAGGTGATGCAGATACTACGCGACGTGCTTCATATGAGAACGCTTCGAGAAACCGGGCTCTTTTGCGTAAGAAGTGTTCGAGTAACGAGCCCCACGTGTCAAGGGAGTGTCAATAACGCCTTATTTCAAACTATATTTGCGAAGGTGAGTTCATACATTTGTGGGTCTTGCTATGACATGTATTTCCAGGCGTTTTAACTACCATACTTCCTTCAGTGAGGAATCAGGCCAGGGTCTCAGATGACCTGACACCGGACATTATATTTCGGGTGGGTGGGGGGGGGGGGGGGGTTGGATGGATTTTCAGAGAAATAAGTTTTCAAAGTTTGACACCTCCCCTCCACCCCACCAAGATCAATAATAAAAGTGTGATCCCCCCAATCCCCAATACATATACAAGGCCAAAATGACAATTGATGACAATTATAAGGAGCCAGTATCATAATATATATGATAATTAAATGCTGTTTTACACTACATTCAAAATCAAATCTGGCTCCATGATGGGTTCATAATGTTCCGTGATGATCCGCGATTGCCTATCAATGTCCTGGCCACCAAGAAAGTCAGGTTCATCAGATTCACTATTCAGCGCCATCCGGGACGATCCAGGCCTAGTTTGCAATCCTGGGTGGAAAGTTCATGGCGGTCCAGGACAGTCCTGAGCTCATCGAGGATTATCCTCAGTGGCTGGGGTTCCTGTGTTGGCAACGTGTTGAGTGGAAAATCGGTCTGTGGTTTTGACATGCTGGTTCGGCGTCAGTGGATGTTATGACATGTTGGTCAGCATTGTATGGGCCGGGTAATCCACTGTTAGTCTATGACAGTGCCCTGCATGGTGATCATCCTGGCTGGCACCGTATTCAGCTGCAGGATGGGAGGAGGAACAAGGTGACAGCACGGAATCACAGGTGGTCGTGATACCAAGGTCATCCACAGCAGGGTGGGAGGAGGAACATGGTGACAGCAAAGAATCACAGGTGGTCGTGATACCAAGGTCATCCGCTGCAGGATGGGAGGAGGAACATGGTGACAGCACGGAATCACAAGTGGTCGTGATACCAAGATCATCCGCTGCAGGATGCCTACCTGGTGAATTTTTTATGAATTCGCGGTCGAGACCCTCAGAGTAGTCAAATCATCAGGTCTTTTTTTTCCCGACAAAGATAATGCGGAAGTTCAGACTATCCCGTCCATACATGTACATTTCGCTTTCTATGTGCCAAAATAAACGACACCTTTCAAAGTTCAACCCATCGTTGAGTATCATTGCCTGCAGCTGTGATACTGTGAATCTACACAAATTGTCAGTGCCATCATACTATGCAACAGGAGCCTCCTGGTAGGCGTCAAGAAGTGTCACAAAGGTGTCTGAAGCACTGAGTCGACTGGGACTGGGTGACATCAAGTTCCCGGAAGACAGTCACGCTGATGACGCATTAGTGAAGAGAAATCCGACTTTGCTGAATTCGCTGGGTTTCCCACCTTCTGCGATCAGTGGATGGAACTCTCATGGCCGGAAAGGGGCATCACGTCATCAGCGTGCAATATCGGCTAAATAACCTTTGAGTGTCGTTGGTTAGTGGCCTAGCTCAGCACATGATTCCTTCATATAGGCGAACTGTGAGCTAGCGTCTCGGTTCGAAAGAGGTGATTTTGGACATCGTTGGCTCGTGGTAGACAGTGGGAGACAGTGGCCATACATGAGGACTCCAATACTGCTACCTACAACACAGAAATACAGAAATACACTGCTTGCGTGATAACAAGATGTACAACTGAACAGTTGGAGTTCAGTTGTGGCTACCGACCACAAATTGTGATCTTGGCCGTAATGATCTTGCACTTTCTTCTGCACACAGAATAGGTTCCCTATCGCGGAAGATGAGCCGGAGGATGATCACGCGCAGATAGCCTCCGATGAGGGAGAAAGAATGCTCCACAATGTGATATTTCAGTTCGAGACGTGTTTTTTTTTAAGGACACATGCCATGGGATTTTTAAAATGTTTATGGTCAAAATGGTGTATATTACGGAAGAGAATTATGGCCACATGACTTTTTTAAAATTTAATTCATCGACTTTTTATTTCGATAAATAGAGTTAATTATCTTAATAATTCGACTTACTATCTCGATAAATCGACTTATGACTCAGGCATTTGAAGTACAAGTAAAATAAAATACGTTTCGAGCCACAATAAAAGCGAGCCATACCATTTCATTGGTTAACTTGGCAATAATAGAACAAACAAAAGAAACTGAAACTGAATTGAAAGATATAGGGAATATATGATTATCAATAATGGCATTAAACAATGGAATAATACAGCCAAACTACCCGGATGAAGAAGTTTCAGATTACGTCACGAAGATACCTCATTCACATGTTTATTAGTTAAATGTTCTTTTTAGACTTATGTATAGATATTACTCAACAAGACCGTCTTATCATCAATGGTTTTCAACTTGATGTTGAACTTGTGCCTGCCATGGATAGTTTTGCTGTTATATTCTATGACAGGAGCTTCGTATTCCTTTGAGATCAGTGCCAGACCACACGTCGTGCTCCTAATACACTACTAGACTAACAACAGCTCCTGTGATTCATTCTTCAAATGAAAAATCTTTGCTATTTGAATGAGGTAATGACTGACACTGTCAAGTTTTAAAGGCATAATAGAATTAATAATATTACTACAAAGCATGAGCTGGGGTCCAAAATTATACCAGGGTATATCATATATATATGTACACGTGTTCATGAACGATATAATGACAGTCAAACAGACGTTATCAGAGCAATAACATGACATTGTATCGATTTAGTCACTGGGGAATATCACATCAGTGCTTATCACTGTCTGTGTTGTCTCCACCAACTGATCTCTGGAAGCTGTCAGCTGGTACTCTGCACCAGAGTCATCTGACTAGTCATCGGAATCCATTGGTCCCTCAATGATGTCAGTGAGCTTTTGCGGCAAAACTTCTCCTGTGTACCACAATGGCTCAAGCTTGCTATCCGTCAACTTAAAGCTGGACTAATAGTATTTAAGGAGATAAAACAGATTTTAAAAAATATATGTCGGCACATGTACCGCATGTGTCCATACGGTACAGCACCCGTGACATTACCGAACCTTCCCGAACTATCATCGGCTACTTTCGGGTGCGCTCGGCGTTTGCTCCCAAGAGCTCCGCCCACTCAGTGCTTTCGGTCGATATAAAACTCGTGTGAGCTGTGTGGTGCGGTCCAGTTGAGCTCAGAATGGCTCAGGCTGCAGCACCACGCTCCCCGGTAAATGTACATGTGTTCGTCTATCAGCGCATACGGCATGTGATTGTGCCAATGCATTACATGTTATATACATCAATACAACACAAACACTGTAAGATAACATGAAAACCAAAATATTTACGATTTACATACAAACTGTAGGTATTTTTGTTCATATCAACAGGCTTGCTGTGCGTGTGGCAGGATATCGAAATGCAAGAGATGTGCGTGCAGTCACCGTGATGGTGGCTGCACGAACTGTTCTTCCCCAGAGTGTCAATTCCGACAGGTATTACTGCAAGCAGCATATTTCCCTCACATCACTTACAAATATGGAGAAATAATTATATCACGTATAAATTATAACTTTACATCACATAGTTGTATTTTTGTTATTTTCTTGTTTACAAACTTTGTTCTCGTGTATAACAGAAGTTGTTGCTGCAAAACATTAGATTTCCTACACTACAACATTACATAATTTACATGCGTTAGCAACTGAGAGTGTTCCTATTGCACAGCGTTAGGTACTTTTACTTTTTCATTATCGTAATCAAACCAATTTATGAAAAAAATGTATGTAAATGTACGTTCACGTTGGCTTTTCGCGTTTGAAACCTGACAAAATCGCAACTAAATCTATTATGTTCAATTGTTCATTCATGAATCATGCATGAGAATTTATTAGGAATTTGACGTGTATTGAAATATAAATTATTCACACAAAAATCGTTCCGTATATATATCACGTCAGCATATATTTCATCATATTATTTCCATGACAAAATACGCATGCAATGTAATGTAAGTGTGCAACTGATATATTGTAAACTATTACAATGCATCGCAAAACAAAAACTTACTAACATTTGAATCATCATACACCATCTATTGCCAGCATTTACATGTGATGGCAATCATCAACGTAATATCGGTAGACATTTGACATAGTGAGCAAGGTTATTTCAGCGACATGAGAGTGAAACACAAACAATAACGTCATATGTATACATACATAATTCAATTCGGCTATTCTGGTGATAAAACAGTAACTAAGTAGCTTTTTTCCTGACAAACGCTAGACAATGATATGTTTCTCACAATGTGGTATCTTACATGAAATTTCACTAGATTGGACCAAACACATCTACTGTTACGGCACCGGCCAGAACGGCGCCATATAACAACAATCAACCAAGACGTAATGTACGAACCCCAGGAGGTTCTGACGGACATCACACGCTATCCCCAAACGAATTGGCAGCTCAAAGGATGGCTCCATTGAGACAGGCAGAAACTGTGATTGTTTCCAATAATCTGGTACGATTTGACAATTATGTTCTGACACGAATACATGCAAAATACATATTGATACAAATGACTTCATTTACATTGTGTACAGACAGTCATCCAGTCAATGACATTGGACGAGGCGAGGAATCTCCTGCAGGCAATCAGTACCCACTCCCCAAGACTGGTCGCAGGATTGCTGGGATCTGGAACGTCAACTGAGTTCCCTCGACGTGTGATGCCGTGCCCGTCGCCGCAATATTGTGAATGTGGCTGCTGCATTTCTATGGAAAACACGAAAATGAACACTTGTTGTATGCCCAATGTATTAGGACAGTGTTTGTCACTGACACCTGATTTCGTGGACTTATGTCTCAGGCCACTGGTTGTTGAGGTGACAGGGGTCCTAAATTACTGCTGTCATTTTCACGAAACACCTACGTTCCAAAACAGCCACTACAGGCACCAGGCCTATCGTTTTTTTGTTCTCTGGCAACATGGTCACTTGGGTATGGGAGAAAGAAGGAGAATCCCTTCCTGTATAGTCTCCAAGATTAGATGGATGTACCCAGATGCTAACAACAACTACACAGGCTATCTCAGTTCATCTGATATAGATGAATAAATGTATATAGGTATATGCATGTGATTGTATTGTACTAAACAAAATTTTGAAAAAAAAATATATAAATGAATATCAGATCTACATGCAGTTCACAACAATTATGATACTCACTAAATAGGATTTATGTGTGACTATTTCTATTCAGCAAAATCCATAAAAAACGGTAAACGTACAATCAGCGCACATGTTGTGTCGAGATTTCTTGTTTCGCCTGATGTTCTCAATGTCTGGGACGTCATCTCTAGCGCGTTCAAGTGTTGTCAGATGCCTTGCTCTTTCACTGTCAGTTTGCTCAGTTAGAACACTTTGATAGCGCCAATGTAAGCACTCGGCCATCAAATCTGATAAATAAAGGGTTTACGTCTTCGCCAAATCCACAGAGTAAAAACGAATTGAAAATCGAAAAATATCAAAAGCAATGTCATCAATATCATGAATACATCCAATATATATCATTCCTGGTATATATACCTGGCACCTAGGAGTATTGTTTTTGGGCCAGCTTCTGATATGCCACCCATTCCTTGCTACGGCGGCTTCTCCAAACAGAAAGCGGGACAGCGTCACCCGAACTTGTTTCCAGCGCCCCTCTGCTCCGGTGGTAGTTGTTGTCTAGGACGGCTAGCTGACATCGCATCTTGAAAGCATCATATCCAAAATGTAGTCGCTTCGGTGCGTAATGTAGTAGTGTATGACTG
The DNA here is from genome assembly GCA_949152475.1 of Terebella lapidaria. Classification (NCBI taxonomy): domain Eukaryota; kingdom Metazoa; phylum Annelida; class Polychaeta; order Terebellida; family Terebellidae; genus Terebella; species Terebella lapidaria. Next base: position 5,334,996 of record OX424557.1, read on the forward strand.
AAGAAATTTTCCAAGTCCGATGTTGTTTGAGCGTTCACGAAATATGGGAGGCTCTTTAGCATGTCAGGGCTGCAGATAATTTTCCTGGAATTAGATTGCAAACATCATCAATGATAATTATTATATGTCACCAATACTAATTATCACATGAGCGTATTCAATGAAACCGCGATAAAAATGACTGTACGTTTATGTTTTGATACTCACCTCAATGATTTGTATGCTGAGCTGTCTGATGTCAACCATGTTTTCTTTTTACTCGGGTTCCTTGGGCGGCATGGAATGTTGACATTTCCAAGGCGGGAAAGAGTGCGCATTCCGGATGTGGTCGAGCACACCCAACCATGTGCGACGAAGGGCCCGAACGTTCCCACTGCAAGAAGTGCAGCTGAACCAAAAATGGTTGCATATATCTTTGATCCATGGCAGTAGACCGATGCAGCCCTTGGTCCTCGATTCCACAAGCAGCAGTTGTCTGAGGTTTTTAGTTTTGTGCCACAAATCCAGACTGTGCCGAAACATCGACCAACGAGACTGACCTGGATAAAAATCTTCCTCTCTCAATGCCTTGATAGGCATGCTCCGGTTGTCACCCGAACGCGCACAACCAAAAAGTCCAATCATTGGGATGATGAGACTTTACATGACCTTCGTCGCCAGAGACGGAAAGCCGAAAGAACTTGGCGAAAATCAAAGTTGGAAGTTCACAGGCAAATTTACATCGAAAAACGGGATATTGTTGTCACTCACATCACAGAGGCCAAACGCAATTTCTTCCAAAGAAAGCTGGAAACCTCTGATCAAAAAACCATGTCCAGAGTCATCTCCAGCCTCTTGGACCATGGTAAAAGAACAATCCCAATAACAGACTGTATGGCCAGTACTTGTGATGATTTCTCACTGTTTTTCGCGGACAAAATTCACAAGATCATGACCAGTGTCAATCAAACAATTATTGCCGAGGGTCTGTCAGACACACCACCATGCCTGAAGCAGCATGTGGTAACTCCACTCGCATCACTTTCACCTGTTACGCATGAGGAAGTCAACCGCACCATCGTGAAAGCTTCCTCCAAAACATCTCGACTGGATACTCTCCCGACCTGGGTACTCAAAAAGACACTCCCTGCCCATCTGGGACTCCTCACAGATGTTATCAACAAACTGTTCAGTGAGGGGACTGTGTTGTCATCTTCTCGCCAGGCTGTGGTTACCCCTGTCCTCAAAAAACCATCCCTGGATGTGGCCCAACCCAAAAACTATCGACCGGTGTCGAATTTATCGTTCATGGGCAAACTTGTGGAACGTTTGGTCCTCGCACGTTTCAATGAACACCTCGACGTCAACAACTTGTCAGAGTTGTTTCAGTCAGCTTACAAGCCTCGTCACTCAACGGAAACAGCCCTTCTCCAGGTCCACTCAGACATTTCAGGATATCTCGCTGAGTCCAAGGCTGCACTGTTGGTCCTTCTGGACCTCAGTGCAGCATTTGACACTATCAACCACGATCGACTACTCAGTATCCTCCATCTCCGGTTCGGTGTTCAGGGTCAAGCCCTCAAGTGGTTCAATGCCTACTTGTCCAACCGCAGCCAGAAGGTCGCTATAGGGAATGCATCTTCTGCCTCACGTCTCCTTGAACACGGAGTACCTCAGGGATCTGTCTTGGGTCCCGTCCTATTTTCCGCATACACTGCTCCATTGCAGGATGTGATTGAACATCACAGCATACACTACCATAAATATGCAGATGATGTTCAACTATATGTGGATTTCGACCCATCTGATCCGGCTTCACGCACCACAGCATGGGAAAGGATGAGTTCTTGCATAAGTGATGTCAGGCGTTGGATGACGGCTAACTTTTTGCAGCTCAATGGGGACAAAACTGAGGTCATAACATTTTTGTCGCCACATCACCTCAGGTCCATCGGGTCGGTTCCACCTCTTTCGTTCGATGACACGGATATCTACTCCCACCCATCGGTTCGCGACCTTGGGGTCACTCTTGATCGGCACCTGACTATGCGTGACCAGGTTAACTCAGTGATCAAGTCATGTACTTTCCATCTCCGCAACATTGGCAGAATACGCAAATACCTCACTTCTGCCGCTTGCCAAAATGCCGTACAGTCCTTGGTGATTTCTAGGATGGACTATTGCTGCTCTCTTCTTGGCAACCTCAACAGTACCCAAATTCAACGACTTCAAGTCGTTCAAAACAAGGCCGCTAGGTTGATCACCAAATCAAATCCACGTGATCACATTACGCCCATCCTCGCCATGCTCCATTGGCTCCCTGTACGCGCCCGCATCCAGTTCAGAATACTGGTCCTAACCTACAAGTGCCTCCAAAATCTCACTGCACCATACATCTCCCAGATGGTCCGCAGACACGTACCTGGACGAGTCCTTCGCTCGTCCCAGGATCGTACCATCCTGGAAATGACCAGTGTTGCCAAATCTATTGGTCAGGGGGACTTCCGTCACATGGCGCCAATCCTCTGGAATGCACTCCCTCGACAACTAAGGGAAAGACCATCAGTCGGTACATTCAAGCGTCATTTGAAGGCACATTTCTACAGGAGACATTTTAACTTGGATTAACTGTCTTAACAATACTGTGTCTTACTGTTTCTCTAGTCAATCATAATGTGTTCTAGTCATCTGGTTTTATCTACATATCTTTACATCATATCAAGTAACTTTTTTTTGTTTGTAAAGCGCTCTGATGTTTTACGATAGAGCGCTATATAAATAACGGTGTAATAATAATAATAATAATAAAAATGTATATTTATGTGATTATTCATTCACAAACGTATTCATAAAATCGAATGAGTTGAGAAATGTTTACATGATTTGTAAAAATTTTTTCCATGGTGTACATACTAATGTTTTCTTTTGTAATAGATACACTGTACACTTCGTGTGCTAACGCACGTTCAAATGGTGAAGTTGTTGATACAAACTTAAAATTTTGATGAGCGTTTTGCTGGCATTTGTCACGATTTCCGTCACACCCCAACCTGTAAGAGCCTGCATAGATCGCTCAGTGAGAAGGCCCTCTAATCGGCCAGAGACACGCTCGGTCTCCCGGTTGTCTCCCACTTCCATGTGGATTATCTTTCTGGACGTCTTATCCATGACCGCAGCAGTGGCCTTGCGTGCACAAAAACCTATAATGGATTGTATATATATATATATATATATATATATATATATATATATATATATATATATATTAGTATTCAAATGGTATTTGGAACACTACTCTCTCCCCACATGGTATATGCAAATGTTTCAGTCAGGCATATATAAAACATATGGGTATCTGGACATATACGTGTACTCCTTTATTCTCGTTGCATCTACCATATTCACTCCGGAATTGCTGACTCAAAATTACTTTGCCTGGGGTGTCATATCGCACGTCGAATAGACAGGTAAGTGATTGACCAGACATCTCCGTCCTCAGCTGATCCATATGCTTGTGGTAGAACGCATCAATCGCCTTGGCGTACACTTTTTGAGCCTTATAAAAGTTTGTTGCCGTCGTTATGTGGATGCCAATGAATCTCATCAGAAGAGCTACAGAGCCATAAGTCAGGCCGGACATTAGCGTGGCAATCTGGAATCACATGATACATTTTATGATAATATCTAAATATGCATCTAATCATCCAAATATAGATCATATAACATCATCCTCGTGTGTAAACATGGTAAATAAGTATATGAAGATTTTGGGAGGAGGGGATAAAGTGAGCAATACGCGAAGTACATAAACTTACCTGAATCAATAGGTGTACAGCTGATTTACTGCCATAATAAGAAGTTGACAGCCACTTGAGAGAATGATTTCCCTATATGAAAACATAAAGAAATTTCACTTTTAAATCATGGCTCATTTTCACATGCCACAGCCACAAATCTTTGTAAAATACCTACAGTGCATTGATAATCGAATCTCACTGCAGCTGGTAAATCCCTGGAGGAGACGCTAGCAGGGTCGATCATCTCTGAGCAGCCGTCCACGGAACATCTTTGATTCTTGATGAGCTGCACCAGACGCTTCTCCTCCACTATAATCTTTTTCTCATTGATGAGCTCCAGCTCCATGTCTCTGTTCAGCTTCTCTCTACAACGAATACCAATATCATAGTACAATGTATGTAGGCCTATTACTAACTCACCAATTCTATCACATCACATAAAACTCGTATGATGACACAGATATTGAGGTATTCAATGTAGGCTGATCGCCGTCAATCATACATCTGTACATACGTGTTTGGTTGTGTGGTTCGGTTGGTTCCCGCCTGGGCGTCATCCGTCCCCTCGTCAACGACAGCGTCATCATTCTAGTACAAGCATAACAATAGCGACGGTCAATGATATTGAACAAGTATATTGGCGAGCTTTTTAGTAAAATATATATTTTGAGTAGGGCCTAGTCGTAATCTGTTATAAACGTACTTTCAAAGTAATGCTTACACCAAATGACATGCATGCACAGGACCATATAAGCAATTGTTTATTACATATGTTTTATCTGACAAATGTGCTATTGTACTCCATTCAGCAAAACTGGACTGGTCAAATACAGGAAACGATTTGCTTGAAATGTTTACAGTAGGCCTATTTCATAGTTTTATATTTGCCCTCAAAGCCAAAAAACCTGTATTCTGTATGTGCCCTAGGGCATATACAGAATTTATCCTCTTTTTTGACGTCCTTTTTTATCCTCTTTTTTCCTGACAACTGCATAAGATATACTAGTACAGTAGCAATAAAGTTTTTGTCAATTACTTCATGATTTGTTTTATATTGGCCACATGTATAATCCCTCGGGCTTACCGGCCCTCGGGCATAAACATGTACATCTAGTCAAGGCCCATGCACTGGCCAGTATAAAACAAACCATGGAATAATATGTATATCTTATATTTACCACAGTTCGTATACTAGCGTGACGGATGCATCATGGGGTGAGGAGGAGAGGGGGGGGGGGGGGGGGTTAGAATACTAACATTCCGAACTGCCGAGTATGAACGGCGTCTGTTTTTGAATGGTGCACACGAATTACAGTACTGGTATGTATGGACAATGATACAATATAGCCTTGTTTAGTAACCACACAAAGGTGCAATGTGAATTGCATTGCAATGAAGTTTCTGTGTGTTATGTCATATTCTACAGTCAACAATGAGAAAACTTACTGTTTGGCGATCAAGTCTGTGTACATCAGCGCTGGAGGCCATAACCGACATGTCCTCGCTTTGAGATGTACTCACAAATGCCACGCTTGATTGAACGATACCGTGGCCTTATATAGGGACAGAAACGCCTCCAGCGCTGGAGCGTTTTGGAGCAAACGCCGAGCGCAGCCGAAAGTAGCCGATGATAGTTCGGGAAGCTTCGGTAATGTCACAGGCGCTGTACCGTATGGACACATGCGGTACATGTGCCGACATATATTTTTTTAATCTGTTTTATCTCCTTAAATAATATTAGTCCAGCTTTAAGGGGTGCATATACTTTTGGTTGAATAACTTGCACTAATGGTGTCAGAAAGATCACTTTTTAATTGAGAATGGATTCTATTAAAATTTAGCTTTCATTTGACACCTCGTTTGTGTACATATTGATGTAGTAATAATTCTGTGAATAGCTAAAATGTGGAACCAGAGACACTCTCTTTTGGAACTGCACGGTGACTCGAATTGACGCGTGTGGGGTTTTTAGGGTATACCTCAATATTTTGACCCAGAATGAGAAGTTCATCCCAACTTATGAAATGTTAAACATTTCATTTCATATTCAGGACACCCTAAGGCTTAATAAAAAAAATAGCGGTAGAGGTTTGTGTGTGTGTGTGTGGGGGGGGGGGGGGTGCATGTGGGGCTATCCGATCTCATAGTGTTATGCTTTCCTGTAAAAGAAAAATAATCAGTATATTATTACGCAACACGTGTATTTTTACATTTGTATGGAAGAAATACCTTTTGCAAACAAGTATACCGTATGCTATAAACCAAGTGAAGTTTTATAATCATGTATGATAGTGTATACTTATTATTCATGCAATGACGGAGGCTAATTTGACTGAGTTAATGTTATATTTTCAGCATAGCAGTTAGTGCCAAAATGGAGAACGTCACTCGAATGGATGTGAATATCACGGCCAGTGACTGCCTCGAGCCGGACTGCTATCTGTCGGACATATACCGTACATCGCCTGTGTACACAGTGACGGGGAACCTGTCAGACAGTCGGTACACCGAGGCTGAGTACGAGTACGAGTATGATTACTACGAGTCGATGAAACACATGCCTCTAGAGCTCCTCCCAGTCGGTGTTATCTACGGACTCACTTTCCTGCTAGGAATTGTGGGTAATTCTCTCGTCATATTCACAATATGCCGTCATCGACGCATGCGCAGTCCCACCAACATTTTCCTGGTTAGTTTGGCGTCGGCTGATCTAATGCTAGTTGTCGTCTGTATCCCTATCAAGGTGGGTGTTATCTGATGACAGGACATACATGTATACAGGGTGGCCCAAAAAACCAACCGAAACAAAAACTTGTTCCTGTAGTATGCCATACCAGTCTAGTGTGTCAAACGCATTGAAAATGAGAAAAAAGTAAATACACGCGGTCTCTGATATAACATTTGTTTTATAATGACAGTAAAGTTCAGAATGTGTTCGAAGTGTCAGCCACAATCTCGCCCCCTAATTTTCTCCGTCAAATTGCTCGGAGATCGTTATCGATTACAGAGACGATGACTTGCTGATATTATTCTTCAGTTCCTGGATGGTTCTTGATACTGGATGTCCATTCGATTCTTGGAATATTGTTTCTCCCAAAGAGTACAGTCTTATGAGTTATGATATTTTTCAGCAGAATAAACGTTATCTTCAACACTGAGTTGAGGCATTTCTGCTGATTCAGCATGTCGGAACTGTACAAGTGAGAACCCTATTAAAATTACCATGAGTTTTCATGGAAACATTTTGTGCAACATCATAATGGACGTGCATATTCATGGATAGACCGCTTTTTTATGCCCAAGATCGATTTGAATGAAATTGTATGGCACAATACCCTTGATTTGAGCTTTTATGTTTCGGTTGGTTTTTTTGTGTATAATATATAATGTATTTACAGAAATCCATAAAAAATATCTTATGGGTCTTTGATGTATAGGTCTACTACTGAGGTTTTTTGTCTGTTCTGAAGTTGCACGTTGTCGATGTTAATTTCGTAGGGAGAGACTTTGAGAAATGTATTAGATTATTTATTGGCACAGACATTTACTGAACAAGTAATGAAAACAAAACTATCTTCAGTGGGACAACATCAGACACATCCACATCAGTCTATTCCTGGTTAACACCAGAAATATCCGACACTCACAAAACCAGCATTCCCCCAGCAAAAACCGTCCAAGACGGAAACGAATCACTCCATTAGGAGCACTTTCATCTCTGGCCACAAATAATCCTGCAGGAAACTCTTTGTGTTTTACAGCTGGTGAAATGGTTGACATTCACCTGGGTTCTGGGCGAAGTGCTGTGTAAGTTTGTTCATTACGTCCAGAACGTCTCGGTCCTGTGCTCTGTGCTCACTCTCACTGCACTCAGCCTAGAGAGGTATGAACATCAACTCATCAACTCAATATTGGATGTTTATAAACAATCTTACTCTCTTCTATCATCTAAAAATACGCGCCTTTTTCAGGTATTACGCAATTATATTCCCGATGCGGGCTAAGTACGTCTGCACCCGTCGTCGGGCGCGAAGGGTCGTCTTGTTGATATGGGCAGCGTCCGTGCTGCTCGCTACCCCCATCATCATAGGACAGGTCAGTGACGCCAATATAGGATAGGTCAGTGACGTCATCATAAGACAGGTCAGTGACGTCATTATAAGATAAGTCAGTGACGTCAATATTTGACAGAGTGGTGTCAATGAAATTGGTCAGTGACGTCATTATAGGACAGATTGACGTCATTATAAGACAGGTCAGTAATGTGATTATGGAACAAATCAGTGACTTTGATCAGTATTCAGTATGACGTTATAACAATAGGCCTACAGGTCAGACGTCATTATGAAACAGGTTGGTTATCTCAATACTGGACAAATCAGTAACGTCTTCAGACTCGTTACAGTATGACAGACTTGTGAGGTCAGTACACATACAGTTCAGGTCAGTGACGTCCTTTTAGGACAGGAGTGATCATGAAGCAAGTGACGTCACAGATCAGTTTATCATAGGACAATCAGGGACGTCCTCATGGTAGGCCTACAATTTAATAGCCACCCTGTCACGTGATTAATGTACCCCCGCGCCCAGGTTCAAAAGGAAGTGGGTCGAGTCCCGCGGACGGGGTTCTGGTGTGTCGAGGAGTGGCCGAAGCCTGTCTACGAACAGCTGTACGACCTGTTCATGCTCACTATCATCCTGTTCATTCCCCTCGGACTCATGACCTTCGCCTACATCAGCATCTGTAACGAGCTCTGGAACACTTCCACGACCTTCGTCGCCGCACCCAAGTAACCCCGCTTAGCTTTAATTGATACAGGAACAATGCCGCCTTTACCACTTCTTCCTAATGTTTCAGTGCATTTCTGATTTACAAAGCATGAAAGATCGGATATCAGTTTTGTTGTTTTTGATCGTACATATACAGCGCAAATTGTGATAGAGCCTTCATTATCCCCACCTTTGACAGCGGTGTGCAATCGACGCCGTTGAACCCGCAGACCAACTGTAACTATGCAATCAGGCGCACGACCGCGGTACAGAGTGTCCGAGTCAACTCCACATGTGACACATCTAACATGCGGAAACAGGCGAGTTACCAGAGCAACACTGAAACTATTTCATCATCCATTGTAAAAGATATAACATGCAACTTGGAAGCATGTATAATCAAAAACACTAATTGATAAAAAGTCACACACTTACAAAATATGTCAAATATAACTAAATGGTGGTTTCTACTTTCTGAAACGTCACAATACAACGTCCGCGTGTCAGTCCGTGTGTCAGTGTATCCTGAGAACTCTAGCGTTTCTCTCCCGCAGGCTGTGAAGATGCTTGTCGCCGTGATGGCTATGTTCCTTGTGTGCTGGGCCCCTCTGCTCATAGACAACGTTCTTGTGGCCTTCCGGATCCTGAACAGACTGAACTACGGGCCACTCAAGCCGATACGCCAGACGTTCTCACTCCTAGCATACGCAAACAGCTGCGTTAACCCGATTGTTTACGCCTTCATGTCGCGAACCTTTCGGACCAGCTTCAAAGCGGCGCTCTGTGTCTGTGCAGGGCCCGACTCCGCCGTCACGTTCCCCCACCGCCGCGAGTTCACTCCCGTCCCCTCCCAGACGTCCTTCAGCGCCTGCCGCGGTCTTGCCGAATACAACACTAGGTCCAGGAGACCCTCCAGACCACACGTCGACATTCTGCTCTTCGACAAAATGTCCGTCGTGTGATCGGCTAAGACAGGAGATGTCAGGCGATGGAGTGGTGTGATTGGTGGAGACGGAGGTGTGTTAGGCCATGGAGTGGTGTGATTGGTGGAGACAGGGGGTGTGTCATGTCATGGAGTGGTGTGATTGGTGGGGACAGGGGGTGTGCCAGGCCATGGAGTGGTGTGATTGGTGGAGACAGAGGGTGTGTCAGGCCATGGTGTGGTATGAATGGTAGAGACAGGGGGTGTGTCAGGCGATGGAGTGGTGTGATTGGTGGAGACAGAGGGTGTGTCAGGCCATGGTGTGGTGTGAATGGTAGAGACAGAAGGTGTGCCAGGCCTTGGAGTGCTGTAATTGGTAGAGACAGAGGGTGTGTCAGGCCATGGTGTGGTGTGGATGGTAGAGACAGAAGGTGTGCCAGGCCTTTGAGTGCTGTAATTGGTAGAGACAGAGGGTGTGTCAGGCCATGGTGTGGTGTGAATGGTAGAGATAGGGGGTATACCAGGCCTTGGAGTGCTGTAATTGGTAGAGACAGAGGGTGTGCCAGGCCTTGGAGTGCTGTAATTGGTAGAGACAGAGGGTGTGTCAGGCCATGGTGTGGTGTGAATGGTAGAGACAGAGGGTGTGTCAGGCCATGATGTGGTGTGAATGATAGACAATGAGTCTGCCAGGCCTTGGAGTGCTGTAATTGGTAGAAACAAGGGGTGTGTCAGGCCATGATGTGGTGTGAATGTTAGAGACAGAGGGTGTGCCAAGCCTTGGAGTGCTGTAATTGGTAGAGACAGAGGGTGTGTCAGGCCATAGTTTGGTGTGAATGGTAGAGACAGGGTGTGTGCCAGGCCATGGTGTGGTGTGAATGGTAGAGACAGAGGGTGTGTCAGGCCATGATGTAGTGTGAATGGTAGACAATGGGTCTGCCAGACATTGGAGTGCTGTAATTGGTAGAAGCAAGGGGTGTGTCTTGAAATGGTGTGATTGGTAGGGACCGAGGGTGTGTCAAGCTACTCAACAGGTAGAATGGACGAATTAAGTCACAGAGTGATGCGACTGATGAAGCGAAAGGCCTATGTCTTGTACACGTGATCTACATAATTCAGGTATACAAAGGTGGCAGCTAGGATGGACCTGAAGTGCGTACTAGCTTATGGCGGTTCCAAGTCACGATGTACCATACGTAGCATTAATGTCATAGACTTGAACAAATGGATATAAATGTTATCTGTCGTGCTTGGCTGGTTGCAATGTCTATATCGACATCGAATAGTTACATGTTGACGCGTGATGGTGCTTTTGTACAATAGTTTGATGGGAAAAACAGTTCGCTTATAATATAACAGTTTCAGAAATCATGTCACGTCCGCGATTCGATGGATGGGTCACCATGGCCGTATACTAACACGCCAAATGATTGGGTAAAATGTTGTGGTTTGAGATGTTGTACTTGGATATTTTCTGAATGATAGAGAAAGAGTTCCGAGACGTATCCGATATATGTTGATTTGAATTTTGGAAGTTTGTCTATAACATTGTCTGTTAATTTATAAACATGTACAAAAGGAAGGGTTAGCGTTGGTGAAGAACAGTTGAATGCGAACACTTAGAGTCAATAAATGAGTGTAAACAACCGACGCTGGTATGCACAAATTCCATATAATGTGAGTCATTTGCGTGGAAAATGTTAGAATCTCCTTCATTCCACATTCCTCAAAAGAAAATGAAGCAGACACATTCATTCGACATTTAACCAAATAACGGCGGAAGGCCACCACGGAAAGCTGACAGTCCCGCGGAAAGCTGACAGTCCCATGAGGTACGTGTTCCTTAAAGTGATAAAATAAATGTCATATCACAATTCACGACCTCTATGACAAGTTTTTATCGTAGATATACTAGTATTAGGTTGTGTCTTGAAACAACCCCAGCGAGGCAGTCTCGTGATTCCACGACAGTCCAAGACAGACAGTTGGCATAATGATAGACATTCAAACATGTGCATGTGCCTACTGCCACATTGTCGGAAAACATACAACCATATTAGCAAACACTTCCCTTTCAAAATATTATGGCACTACAAGATTTAGCTGGACCACAACTAGAGTCGCAATGTGAACCTTGAAAACATGAATGTTTTTGGAAAGCAAACATGATATACGGAATTCGGAGCATTGATCAACTCGACTATACTGTGTAATGTGACGGAAGGGATCAAAACTGATATCTGGCGCAATGCTACAACTAAGACCCGGATAGAAACCATTCCTAGTGGATTCAGTATAATTGGTGATCAACAGACCTTGTATGTACGAGACGTGTCCCAGACATTTCTATTGTTGTTTTCATATGAAGCTTACGCTGGATTCAATATAAACCCCAATTACGTAAATCAGGTCCTCATTATTTCAAATCTCTTCGGGTAGATGTTCCAATTAAGCCTGTTCGTACAATAGCGATTCTCCAAAGATTTGGAATACTAGTACTACTAGTAATTGTCAGAATGTTCACATGTAAGGAACATCAAATTGATTTCAAAAAGTGTATGCAGGGCAACACAGAATTGCCTATTAATTCGTGTGTCCTAGTAGAGATGGATGGTGGCGGAGGTTTGGGGTCGAACACTGGCTTAGCTTAGTGCGGAAGAAAGTCGCCCTTACCCAATTTTTTTTTCCATTTTGAAAGTTTATTCACAAAATTCACATACAGACTTTAAAATGCTCTTATTTCATTAAGCGAGAAGAAAAAAAAGGAAAAACATACACCTACACTCAGTATTAAATGGTTAGCATTTGACATACACGTATTATATAGTAGAGTATAATACGCTTCTGTTAAAAGTTTTGGATTTTGCCACGCATTTCTAACTGAACGAAAAAATCATACTTGTTATATATGCACTCGTTTTGTCCAAACGGATGTCCTTTTCTCATTGATCTTGTTGTGAATATCTGGTGTAGAGTTTGTTGACATTACCGCCGTTCACGCTGCTTGGTATCCCTTGGTGCAATGCGATTCCAGCTTGCTCACATAGGTTCGGGCGTAACCTAGGTCAGGTCAGAGGTAACTCTGAGTGGCGCACGAACAAAAGCGGCTGCTAGTGCTGTCACGTATTGATTTATTTTTCTGATCAACCGTAGTTTGCTTTATAACCGAGGCCACAGGCATAATTTATAGTTGATTTGGAACAACTAGTTTTTCTCCCAATATAACTTTATTCGTCTGGTAGATTCGATGGGGTGGGGGGAGGGATGGGGGCTGGAGGGGGTGGGGGGGCGTAGGAGCACTATTTCCATAGTACATAAATTTGTGTTTCAAAATTGCCCATTTTAAACATGAATTAAAATTACTTTTTTTTCACTGTACTTTTATTTTCTATATATATGCATTTCCAATTTGTAACATGATTTCATGCTATTCACGAATCCGTCAACGATAAACATTCGCTGTTACAGTTAATGTTATATATAAATTTTTTGCCCAACAATGATAAATCATTATCATGTTTTTCATCAGTTTTCGTTTCTCAAATTATGCTTTCTCTATCAATATATTGGTGTATACCGATCTCTGGGGCAAACCAGTCACTTATTTCCCTTACCCAATTTTACTAAGTGAAGATCAACACAAATCCGATACTACAATGTTTACTTTCAAAATAAAAATCAAATTTGCGAGTTCGAACAAAATTAGGCAGGTGTCTTTTGGCCCAAAATTATCGCCACAAACATCACGAAATCCCCAAATTTGCTTGAATTATCGTGATCCCATTTGGGGGTAAAATTGGGGCAGATTGCCAATTTTTCAAATTTCAGAGTAAGAAGTCCAAAATTTATTGAAAAAATTATTTATTATGATGTTCTCAAAATGTAATTACTAGTAGCAAAAAGGCTAAGAAAGGTTACCGGAGTAATGTACAGTGTTAGACATTACACCTTTTCAATACAATTTCCGCCTTGACATATCAAATTTACATAAGGTCAATTCAAGGTCACCAAAGGAATTACCTGGAGTGACTGCCCATATGCTCATGATGTGAACCTATTTTTTAAAATTTATTTCAGTATTCGAATGTAACCTGAACAATCGCCGCTTGAGGTCATCTTAGTTCAAGTTCAAGGTCGCCAAAATGCTCCATACGAGACTTCCTATATGATTGTATTACAAACATGAGGTCTATGTACAAGTGTTTTGGTCTCCAGAGGCCAATTTTTGTATATCGTGCCATTTTGGGGGCTTTCTGGCCTATGTATCGGACCTAAAAAATTCCTAAAAAATTACCTAAAAAATATATATATAAATCAGAAACTGATCAGATAGTTTTTGAGAAAACACAGATTTGACATTTTTACCCCAAAAAGACTGTTTTGATCTTTCAAGGTCATCGAAGATCAAATTCAAGGTCACGACACAAATCCGCACAGTTGTGGCACCTCCCATTATGAAGGAAAAAAGTGTGGTCCAGAATGGGATAGTAATGTTATTTTGGACAAAAATAAATTCACGACCCGTCAAAAAATCAAATGGGCCGCCACGCACAGACCGGTTATTCAAGTGTGACGGAACTTGTACACGTCATGAAGGTACATGAGGGAACTCTTTGGAAATGAAAACTGATCAGACAGTTTTCGAAAAAGATGGCTGCCAAATAAAAAAAAAAGTCGACAAAAATGGCTGACATTTTAGGAAAAATTAAAAACAAAAAATTAAAAAATATCTCCTTCTTTAGGCATTTTCGTGCAAAATTTCAGAAAGGTTTGATCCTATACTTTAAAAAAGATTGGCCCATAAGCTAAGAAAAAATACCCGATAAATTCATAGTGTTGAGCCACAACTGTTTTTATTTTGTGTTTTCCCCAAATTGCCGCTTTGCCTTTTGGGGAAATCAAAATGGCCAACACATGTAGAGAGGAGGTTCAAGTACAATGAAACTTATACACATCACTGGGGTAAAATATGGGAAGTCTTATTTATCAATTAGAGAAAAGGTTATTAAAGTTGGAATCACTTTCAAAATCAGCCAAATTTAGCATTCTTTTTTGTCACGCAAACTTGAAAGTACATCTCGAGATAGTTGGGAATATATAGGAATTATGCACAGTTCGACAACAGATACTCAGAAAATTGCCGTTTTTCGTGCATGAAAACAGTGGATAGAGAATGATCGGCCTGCATACAATATCTAGACAAATACCAATGACGTCATCAAGCTGTGTATAGAACTCGTCCACAAGGCGGGCCGCTTTTAGGAAAAAAATGATGCAAATCTTGATATGGAATTTCAATTTAGGCACGTAATACACATTTTCAGAACCAAATTTCTACAATTTCTCATTCTATAGACGAAATAAAGCTATCGCAGAATGAATAAATTTTGTCAATTCTAAAAGTGATTATAGCTTTAAACAAATTCCCCTAAAATGGCTGTCAAAGTCCATAATGACTTTCAAGGTCATTTAAGGTCAAACTCTAGGTCACCAATGAAACTGCAATATATGATTTTCTACTTGAATGTGCCACTATTAAGCTCTATCTTGAAGTGTTCTAGGAGTTTACTCCATACAGCTCACATTATGAAAGAAAAAGTGGATGAAATTTTCTGTAAAAAAATTCATTAAGGATATTTTCTGCTGGTAATGCTCCAAACGAATAGTGACTTGATTTGTGACGAAAACAATTATTTTCCAACCCTTTGAAAAATCAAAATGGTCGCCACATGCAGACAGCTGATTCGAGTGCAAAAGTCCAATCAAAAAGTCCATATGGGAGTCCTTTGCATACGTTAGAAGTTATCAGACAGATTTTGAGATAATGGCCGCCAAAATACAAAGTTGGGCATTTCTCTTGGCCGCTATTTTAGAGAAAAGAGGGAGAAAAACTAAACAATACCTCCCTTTTTGAATATATTCAGGTATTTTCGTGCAAAATTTCGGAAAAAAATGATCGTAAACCTCAAAGACAAAAAACATTGACGGATGACGGACGAACGATGAATAGACGACAGACGCAATGCGATGCCAATAGTTTTTTCGGACCATAGATGTGGTACCTAAAACGTAAAACTACCTCGCACTTTAAATATTTTTATACGGCGGCTTATTTGTGCCATATTTATTTTTTATTTCAAAGGAAATTAATTCCAAATTATCAGGCAACGCAAATATTTCCGCTGCAACTGAAACTATTTTCGCCCCAACTAAAACATTTTCGCTACATCTAAAAGTATTTTTGCACCAGCTAGAATATTTTCGATGCAGCTAGAATTATTTTCATCACCTGAAAATCTCCAAAAAATCTCCCAACTCTCCGAAAAATCTCAGAATATCCCCAAAATCTACAAAAAAAACAATATCTAAAAAACATGAGTGACATTGCGAGAATGTTTCAGCAAGAATAGTTTTAGCTGGGGCGAAAATAGTTTTAGCTGCAACGAAAATATTTTAGCTGCAACGAAAATATTTTACCTGCAGCGAAAATATTTTAGCTGGCGCTAAAATAGTTTTAGCTGCAGCGAAAATGTTTTAGCTGGGACGAAAATAGTTTTAGCTGCAGCGAAAATGTTTTAGCTTGGACAATAATAGTTTTAGCTGCAGCGGGAATATTTTAGATGGATCTAAAATAGTTTTAGCTGCAGCGGAAATATTTGCGTTGCTTGAAATTTTGAAATTCATTTTCTTCGAAAAAAAAAAAAAAATATGGCACAAATAAGCCCCCATAATGTTTAGGAATTTGTATGCAAAATTTCATTAAAAAAATTTGATCGTAAACGTCAAAGATAAAATGTTGATGACCAGAGGGACAACGGACGGACAGACGACGGAAGCAAACGCCACGACAGCAGGTAATCCGGCCATGAATCCAGATCTTCTTGGGCCTTTCGAGCGTAGAATTTGGGCCTTTTGATCGATTTATGGCACTCCATCTTTCTGATATCCACCCCCCCCCCCCCCCCCCCGAGATAATGTTGAAAATGAAGTAACTGCCCTGATGTAGAAGTGTCCGTGCAAATATAGAGCAGAGAACGTGGCACGACATTACATAGAATAGATAGATGAGACCGGTACCTCACAATGACGGGTTTAGCACAGGTCATCCCATCGCAAGGGCGTGACCGTTCTTTTTACGGCTGTCAGGCAGCTGAACAGTGCATAATTTTCAGTGCGAACACGCATTTGTCAAATTATCCCCATAGTTTCGAATGAAGTAAAATACACAATACAATTGCTTGTACACCAATATGTTTGTAACGACTTCCATAAACAAAATATAATATTGTGATTAAATGGACGAGTATTCAGGAATGCATTCTGCGTGTTTGTGTGACAGTGCTTGTTTCACGAGTCGGCTTTCTTCAGGGTCAGATCAAACCTATCACTTCATATAGTGTTCGATAGTGTTGTGCTTGAAGATACACTAACCAGTCCGAATTCAATTTATCCAACTTTATTGGGATGAATAATCCGATGGCACGATCACGACCACATTCGCTACTTCCCGATAAGTCCGATTTATAGTCCGATATTCACGTCGATAACACAATCAATATATCACAGATATTTGTAACTTTTCTTCGATAATCTCAGGGATACGTCCACACCCAGAGACTTCTCCATGAGGAGACTGTGGGTTTCCCGCTTCGTGGGGCAGAAGTTGTGTGGGATAGGTTGAATATGATGTCATGTCTGGAGAGGCGTGGTGGTCTGGTGTCTGGAAATGTTGTGATTGGTGGGAGTGTGATGAGTGACGTCATTTATGGAGTTGTTTAGGGGCCGGTCATTATTTACTGAGTGGGGGGGTTGGATGGTTTTTCCGAGAGGGTGTCAAGTTTGTCCTTAACTTTAAGTCCATATTTACAGCTTACGTCACCTGTACACGTGCATTACATCCACCAAACCCTCATCGATCACGTGCTCAGAACATGACACTGCATCACACAGCCAATCAGCATACTTCCAGACATCAACATCATGTGAACCCAGACATGACAGCACATCTGACGAATCACACATAACTTCTGTCCCACGAAGCGCGAAACTTACAGACACTACGAGGGAAAGTCTCGCGCTTTATCGCAGTTTGTTTCAGAGAGTCCTTGTATGCGGACGTGTTACTGGGATTATCAAAGAAGAGTTGCATAGATCTGTGAATAGACTATTTGAATTGTCAACGTGAATGGCGGACTATAGGTCAGACTTATCGGGAAGTAGCGAATGTGGTCGTGATCGTACCATCAGAATAATCATCCTAATAAAGTTGGATAAATTGAATTCAGACTGGTTTTTGGGTATTCAAGCACAACGCTAACGTACACTCTACGATGTCACAGGGTTGATCGGGCCCTGAAGAACCCGATTCGTCACACATGTCTTATAGGTCTTATTGGGATCTAGCCCTTGAGTCATGTTTCTCCTGAGTCAGTATTTTGTTTTTGTCATGTTTCATACTGAAATGCATCCAAGGCCTCTAGGTCTCGACGTCTTGTTTTTCTCATCTTCCATAATCCGTTTGTTTTGTTGAAACCAGAAACCACAGACAGGTTCTGGACATTGATGACGACTGTGGTTCGTCTGTTTTTTTCTGTTGTTGCAGCTTCTGTGGAGCTTAATTCTTAGAACCGAGACAATTCCACTCCCGAGGTGTTTTATCCTACGAATTTCACTGGCCGACAATGCACAAACGGACGGGATAAAAATTAACCAGTATAACATCAAACGCGACTCAACCATAATGTCAAAGGCGAAAGGAATTCTGCAGCATGATTAACGTTCACATGTCGCAGAAGCCGTTATCATACAAAAAATGCTATTCTAGGCAAACAGTGTGTCCAATGGGGATCGACCCACTCAGATAAATTTTGCATTTCTAATTGACCATTGAATGTATGCCGATGACATTTCTGTGTTATCAGTTTGTTTGTGTTATCACTAGCTTAGCTCTTCGATACCTCATCTGTCGCATTGTGATATGAGAAGCATTGAAAAGATGACGTGATCTCAGCTTCGCCAGTTCACCTATGAAATATCAGACACGATAACTGTAGGATAAGATCTAGGGCTATAGGGCCAGTAAACAAATATCCCACAAATGTCGTGCGCAAATGTTCCCATCTGGCTTCTCCAGGTGTAGTTCGGATCAATGCATCCTGGACACAGTGTAACTGGTAATGAATGTGAACAATTAAACAGGTAGCCTGTAAAAACTTAACTGGTTCTTTTCTTGAAATCCCAAATACACCAGAACCAATGTTCGCCCCATCTCAACATCACAGATTGCCATGGTCCTGTCAGGATTTATGGTGAGTGTCAGTAACAACTGTTTAACTGTTACTTTCTATTCATGGAAGAAACTTTCCAATTAACACACAAGGACGGACGTGCCAGGCACAGGTCCGTCATTGGGAACATACATTACTGAAGAGATTACCGTTGTCAAGAGACTTTGTTGATACACTGACTAGTTATTGATTATGTTTGTAGTGTTTTTTATTAGTTTCCAATACCATCATGATTGTGCGTTTATAGCCATAGTTTCTATGTCTTTACAGGACTCTTTCATCGTTGTCCAAATGAAGGAACTGAGCACAATCGAGGAGTTTTTTTCATGAAAGAGTCAATTGTAGTCATCCAGTATTCCGTATGACAGTGCGAGTTCAAGACTGATGACGTATCAGAGGCCCTGACGATCACTCTCCTAACCAACCATGACTTAGCACACAGAACCCAACACCCCCGGCACCTCGAGGCCCGAAACTTGAGCGTCCCAGGGTCAACGTTGGAGTTAGCATTGAAGAATAGAACATCTTCACATGACGCTGGGATATCTTTCAGACTGGGTCAGCAATCGACGACACATCTGCACTTTCTCGCCTGTTCCACTGCGCAGGGACTGCCATCGGGGACAGTCTACTCAAAGCTAATCCCAATGCTGCCGCTGAACCTCTGCCCCAGTTGCTTGCTGCTATGCGATCATTGGCAGTGATCCCTGTTGCCACTTGTGTGCTACGCACAGAACCTTCCAGCTACGTCAAAATCGTGATGAGCCATTTCAAGCCTTCACAACTATGGTCCGAGGGAAGGCAAAAACGTGCTCTTTTTCAGCCAAGTGCGATCGTGACCTCTCGGTTGACTACATCGATCATATCATCAGGGATGTGATCATAAATGGCCTTTTCGACAGTGACATTCGCAGGGAAGTACTTGGCATCACAGACATCCTGGAGAAGCCTGTGAATGAGGTCATTGCACTGGTGGAGAACAAGGAGATGGCTTGAAATGCCCTACCTTCATCATCTCTGTCATCCTTTGAGCGACAATGGAAATCAGCACCCAACCCAACTGCCACCCCATCCCCAGTGGACCGAGTCAAGGAAGCAACATGCCGTGAATGTCATGGTATCTTCAAGATCTTCACTGAATGGGCCAGTTGCTTGAATGAAAAGCCCCATCAAATGTGCATTGACTGCTACCGCGCAAATCGTCGTAAAAAGCGCCAACAACGCCAAGCTTAGCAGCAACCACACCAGGCCTCCAAACCAACTGTGCAGTCTATGGAGTCGGATCCGATATCACAGGTAGCAGCAGTCCACACTGACATGGCACAAGATTTGAACAAATCTCACAAGCGCCACCTCAAGGGAGTCCCGGCCACACACGCCACTGTCAACAAACCACCGACAGTAAAGTTGGCCCATCACATCTGGAAAAAGGCACGCCTTCGTGACCACCCCAGAACACCTATCACAATATCACTCGCCACACCAGTCAAAAGCACCACAGCAACCACAATGGACACCCATGCAGAGGTCACAACACTCGCAGACAATGGTGCACAGGCTGACTTGTGGTCTCTAAATGAGTTCTTGGCCTGCGGGTTCGCACATGATGCCCTACACCCCATATGCCTCAGTCTATCAGCTGCCAATCGCTCCCCCATCGCCATAGAGGGAGCATTGTTTGCCAAGCTCGAGACAAAATCTCGTGCCGGTGAAGTGGCCTCATGTCAATCCATGGTCTATGTGAGCAGCTCCGTCCAAGCCATGTACCTGTCCTATGATTCGTTACTCAACCTTGGACTCCTGCCTCGCACTTTCCCGTCCCTTGACGATGTCTCGCCAGGGAGTGAGCTCCATGGAGACCAGTCACATGCCTCTCTTCATCTCTTCAAATCCAATAGTGGGCCAACTACCCATAACTGTATACTGTCTTATGCTGATTACCCAATCAGGGGCAGGGATTGTAACATGGGACATATAATCCAGTTTAATTACTTCGAGACTTCCATAATCCGTTTGTTTTGTTGAGACCACATGCCGCAGACAGGTTTTGGAGATTGGTGACAACTGTGGTTCTTCTATTTCAAGTTTTTCCGGAGATTATCTGGCTTGAAGACTTGTTTGCTTGATGTTTTATTCCAATGGAAAGTGTTTCAGTGGCTGTCTGTTCTGTCTGTTTCAAACCAGAAATAGATAGAACAGAAATTTACCAGTACAACATCAATTGCCCCTCAACTGCAATATGAAATGGCCGAAAGAGAAATCCTGCAATAACGATTTACATGCACAAGTATCAGATGTCGTGTATCAGATATCGTAATTCATACAAAAGTTGGGAATCACGCAGATGTCATGTATCAGAAATCGTAATTCATACAGAAGTTGTGAATCACGCAGATGTCGTACATCAGAAATCGTAATTCATACAAAAGTTGTGAATCACGCAGATATCGTGTATCAGAAATCGTTATTCATACAAAAGTTGTGAATCACGCAGATGTCATACATCAAAAATCGTAATTCATACAATAGTTGTGAATCACGCAGATGTCGTGTATCAGAAATCGTAATTTAACAGAAGTTTTGAATCACGCAGATGTCATGTATCAGAAATCGTAATTCATACAGAAGTTGTGAATCACGCAGATGTCATGTATCAGAAATCGTAATTCATACAAAAGTTGGGAATCACGCAGATGTCCTGTATCAGAAATCGTAATTTATACAGGAGTTGTGAATCACGGAGATGTCGTGTATCAGAAATCGTAATTCATGCAGAAGTTGTGAATCACGCAGATGTCATGTATCAGAAATCGTATTTCATACAAAAGTTGGGAATCATGCAGATGTCGTGTATCAGAAATCGTAATTTATACAGAAGTTGTGAATCACGCAGATGTCGTGTATCAGAAATCGTAATTCATACAGAAGTTGTGAATCACGCAGATGTCATGTATCAGAAATCGTAATTCATACGGAAGTTGTGAATCACGCAGATGTCGTGTATCAGAAATCGTAATTTATACAGAAGTTGTGAATCACGCAGATGTCGTGTATCAGAAATCGTAATTCATACAGAAGTTGTGAATTCCATGGGTTATTATATATACACCCATCGGGTTAGGTGAAAACGAACGCTGCATTGTCTTGGAGCTTAATCCATAACTGTAGTCACTGTGGCTAGGCAGATTCGATGTATTAATATTTCTACATACACGTTTTGTTTCAAATCACGTGATAAAACTCAATATTGGGCAGCCATACACCGACGTCTACCCGTCCGCTTCAAGGGCCCGCCCTGGCCCTGACACCGATCACCATCCATCACTTGTCTCGAGTTTCAGTCGTCTTTTATATACCTAGTATATATCAATGCATCTGATATTCATTGATATCAATGAACATAAACGACTAGGCGTGTGGATATATAGCAGTTCCCTCGTTGATGTGTATATAAAATAATGATGTGAATTATTTTTCCTCCAAAAGTAAACATTGCGCTAACTTCTATAATTGAAACACCGAACTGTTGTTCTTAATATTCTTGAGATAAACTGTCCAATTGCCTGCCAAACACACGTCCGTCATTGGGAACAAACACTACCTTGTATTCACATTCAATTTCCTGGCGATGACTCAAATAATTCTGGATTGGCATTAAGTATCACTAATACAATGCACGTCAATTCCTAACTTTCCTAACAAAATACATAATACATATTCCCCAACCCATAGCGAGCTTACAAGTGACTGGACACAAATATATTAACAAGTGGTCGGTGTAGAAGTAAAGTATACATGTAAAATGACAGCACAGAAGACATACATGAGTAGGATATCAGAGAAACTACACAATAAGAAATAGTAAAGCAGAAAATAAGTAACAGTAACAGAAAAACTATTGAGAGTATGTTGGTAGTATGCTAGGAGTAGTTGGTAGTATGCTAGGAGTAGTTGGTAGTATGCTAGGAGTAGTTGGTAGTATGCTTAGTGTATACTGGAGTTATTATTGAGCTGCTTATACATCAATTTTTGACAGATTTGCCATATGTCTGTAGTGAAATTCAAACAAGATTTCCTGTTCATATTCATTTTACGATATCCCACATCTTGACATGTGACATTACTCAGTAAACATTTGTCAAAAAAACTTTTCCTTGCCTCTTCATACACTGGACATACAAGAAGAAAATAAAGTTCATCCTCAATATTTTCAGATATACAAATTTCACAAAATCTTTCCGTTGGTAACAATTTCCTGTATTTGTTAGTGTCCCTATCTTTAATATTTTCAGATCTGCTTGTCTCATTAGCTAATGGTAGAATTCCAGTACGGACCAGACCAAAAAGTGACCGTTTATATTTGATAGTATGTTTTGAAACATATGGCTCTACACCAAATACCTTTTCATAAAGTCGATGTATGTCCTCAGTTTAGGTTTACAATATTTGTTCTGTTCCCATTCATTACACATAAAATTGTTACACATACCAACATCCATGTCAATAATACAAATTTTCCTTGGAATTATAGATATTAAGATTGAACAACTGTACAATATTCGAAATGTTTTTACCCACACCATGAATATCGTAATACCACAGAAATATTCTTTTGCACAACATGGGATCATCTTCAACATTGTATTCCAGAAACGTACCATAGTTACAGACTTTTATATTTTAATGAATCCAATATACCTCATGGCTTTATTCATTTTAAATTTTGAAATAACACCAAGTGACACCGACAACATCTGTATACATTTTTCAGAATTTCCGTGTGCACACATTCATCAAACTATTCACGTAATTTCGCACGAAACAGTTCCCATATAGAAAGAAAAAAGGAAAAAATATCGAAAAAAATACACAGTCCAGTTGCTCGTAACTTCCATAAATACATAATATTGTAATTAAATGGACAATTGTTGAGGAATGCATTCTGTGTATGTGTGTGACATTGCTTGTGATCAGAGTTAATTAAACTTCAGCATTGGAAAAGTGTGGATCTGAATGACGAATATCAAAAATACCGAAACAGTGCACTCCGAAGAACAAGGTAGAGGGCAGAGTTCCCTGGTGACACATGAGACGGGTCAACAGGGGCCAAACAGCTCTATGACATTTGTAATGCAGAGTGATCTACAATCACATTGCGGTCTGAGATCAGTTTGTGACTGGCCGACTGACTGGACTTGCGTGTTTTTGTTGTTGTTGTTTTTTTTTTAAGAGAAGACGATTTTCACTGGCCGACAAAGCACAACGGACGAGATAAAAATTAACCAGTACAACATTAATCGCTACTCTGTTGTGATGGGAAAGGAACGAAAGGAGAAGTGCAGCATGCTCAATGTTCACATGTCGCAGAAACCTTTATCAATCAATTATGGTATTCTAACCAAACATGGTGTGTCCAATGGGGTCGACCCGCTCAGATAAATTTTACATTTCTAATGGTTTGACCATTGAATGTATGCCGATGACATTTGTCTGTTATCAGTTTGTTTGCGTTGTCATTAGCTTAGCTTTTCAATACCGCATCTGTCGCATGAGATATAAGAAGCATTGAAAAGATGACGTGATCGCAGCTTCGCCAGTTCACCTATGAAATATTGGGCACGATACCTATAGGATAGGATAGAGCTATAGTCCCACTAAACAAACTAACA
Source organism: Terebella lapidaria (assembly GCA_949152475.1). Lineage (NCBI taxonomy): Eukaryota > Metazoa > Annelida > Polychaeta > Terebellida > Terebellidae > Terebella > Terebella lapidaria. The sequence continues at coordinate 5,359,417 of OX424557.1, forward strand.
CAAACGTCACAGTGCAAATGTTCCCATCTGGCAGGCTTCTTCAGGTGTATCTCTTACATTTTGCATGGATCAATGTATCATCGACTATGTGTATTTGATAATGAATGTGAACAACTATACATGTGGAGAAATTTACCTGTTTTTTTTTTTTTGAAACACTAAATAAAGCAGAACCAATGTCAACTTCACAGATTGCCATGGTCCTGTCAGGATTTATGGAGAGTGTCAGTAACAACTGTGAAACTGTTGCTTTGTATTCATGGAAGAAACTTTCCAATTACCACACAAGGACGTACGTGAGAACACCTGCCAGACCAAGGTCTAATATTGGAGACATATATTACTTTGTAGACATCAAACTTTGCCACTAGGTTACATTTAATGTCCCAGCAATGCCTCACAAATATTTCCGAATTGATGTTATCAATCAAGAGTATCTTTTGTCCATGTACCTGTTTGTTATGCTAGATTAATACGCTAATTGTTTGCTTTATTTCTCCTCTGATTTATTTTTTCATGAATTCCCCTTCCCCCCCTCCCTCCTCCCCGTCACACGTGTTTAGACGATCTACACGATGTAACCAGTGACAACGGTAAATTACCGGGATTGAGTCCACTCAGGTAATCTCTCTCGAATTAGATTAATCAATATGTCTTCTGGACTGTGTGTGTTTTAGAATCACTCAATCTCGGCACTTGTTTCTAAACAGACAAAAAAATGGTCATTTTACTTTCATGATGCCGTATTCTGTTCTAAATTCATGGACGGTTTCGTCATAACACCTGGAGAGGCCAGTGACAGGCTATAAAATTAACACGTGTGTAGATAGATCACCACGGGATGAAGAACGAGGATATCTTCAGTTTGGAACCAATCTTCTTTGCAATCAACGTGTGACTTCTGTGAAATAACGTAGATGATGTTGAACAAGACGACAAAGCGTGCGATCAATCACATGTAGGTTCAGATCGTAGAGGATTTTACAAAGATTCCAACATGTAAAAGCATCAAGGGATTTCTGTGAATGAATATCCAATCAGGTAGAAGCTATAATCATAGAAATAGAGAGAGACTCTCTATTTCTATGCTATAATGATTTCTCCAGGCAGATCTATGAACCACTTGCATGCGATGAACCCTCATTTTTGTGAGAAATTAGCTCACTTTCCATGGAAAATGAAAGACAAATGTCTCGCAGTTTAGATCGTGAATATCATATATTCTCTGACAAAACCGAGATAGTCGGGAAGCAAAATGATATATTGAGTCATTTGATTCTTGTGATTCGAGTGATTTTTGTAGGATACGTTAAATGCAGCATTCACATGCTGATCATTTTGTTAAAACTAACTACATAAGTGGACTCCTGATAAATTCCCATATTCCGCCCCATCCACAATACAATAACAAGCAATCAGCCATTATATTCTGGATATCACAACAAAACATTTCTTGAGGATGTATTCAAAGAAGTTAATGCAGTGCATGAATTGGAAAATCTCACCACAACCCACCAATCCAACTGTCAACATGCAACACTATTCATCATTGCATCCTTATATCTGACAAAGCTGTAGACATCACGCAATGCTCGGTATCAATCAGGCACACAGTTTCTGATCCACACTGCACAATGGATTAGATATCTAGGGTGGGTAACTATGTTATTGGTGTGTTGTCCTATTTTCAACATCCAAAATGTATTGTATGCGGTTGATGTAATATTGTGGTCAAGGTCAAGTGAAATTCGTTTAATAAGATTTTCCAAAAGTCTTGAGATCTAGACGACGGAGTTTAAAAGACATTTCTGTCACAAAACAAGACACTGAGGAAAAGGCACTCCAAGGAACAAGGCAGAGGGACAGAGTTCCCTGGTGACACATGAGACGGGTCAACCGGGGCCAAACAGCTCTATGACATTTGTAACTGCAGAGTGATCTAGAATGGCATCAGTGGTCTGAAATCAGTTGAAGCTGACTGGCCGACCAGATTAAATCAGACTAATATATACTAGTAACTGGTGACTGGTTTAGAGGAAAACATGGCGAAATTAATTTTGCCCGAGGCGAAGCCCAAACCTTTGTCAAAAAATAAACTTGTCCCTGCCTCTTCATACAGTGGGCATTCAAAAAGAAAATGAATTTCATCCTCAATGTATTCAGATCAACAACTTCTACAAATTATATCTGTTGGTAACAATTTTCTCTATTTGTTAGTATTCTTATCTTTAATATTTTCAAATCTACTTATCTCAACTAATGGTAGAATTCCAGCACGAACTAGACCAAAAAGTGACCGTTTATATTTGCTAGAATCTTTTCAAACATATGGCTCTACACCAAATACCTTTTCATAAAGTCTATATATGTCCTCAGTTTAAGTTTACAATTAATGATTTGTTCCCATTTATTACACATAATATTGTTGCACATACGAACACCCATGTCAATATTACAAATGTCCTTGGAACTATAGATATTAAGATTGGACAACTGTACAATATTCGAAATGTTTTTACCCCACTGACCAAGAATATTGTAATCCCACAGAAGTATTCTTCTGCACAACATGGGATCATCGTCAACATTGTATTTCAGAAACGTAGCATAGTTACAAACTTTTATATTTTAATGAATCCTATCAATAACCCCTTGGCTAGTTGCTGCTGGGGGCATAGTTTTGTACTCTCAAAACATACCTCATGGCTTTATTCATCTTCACATAACCTTTAGAACAATTACCATAACCCCATATTTCTGGTCCATAATTTGAAATAGAAATTACTCCAGCTTCAAATAGTTTCATATAGATTGCATAACCTGCATCTTTCAGGTTTTTAAATTTTGAACTAACACCAAGTACTCGGCCTGCCGACTCCGAAACATCTGTGTACATTTTTCAGAATTTCAGTACGCACACATTCATCAAACTATTCACATAATTTCGCACGAAACAGTTCCCATATAGCGAGAAAAGAGGCCAAAATGTCGGAAAAAATACACAGTCCAGTTGCCTGTAACTTTCATAAACACATAATATTGTAATTAGATAGACGGGTATTGAGGAATGCATTCTGTGTATGTGTGTGACATTGCGTGTGATCAAGGTTAATTAAACTTCAGCATTGGGGGAAAAAATGTGGATCTAAATGTCGAATATCAAGAATACCAAAACAGAGCACTCCAAGGAACAAGGTAGAGGGCAGAGTTCCCTGGTGACACATGAGACGGGTCAACTGGGGCCAAACAGCTCTATGACATTTGTAATGCAGAGTGATCTACAATCACATTGCGGTCTGAGATCAGTTTGTGACTGGCCGACCAGATTACCTCAGATCAATCTCTTGTGAATTCTTCCATAATCCGCTTGTTTCGTTGCAACCAGGAACCACAGACAAATTCTGGACATTGATGACGACTGTGGTTCGTCTGTCGTTGTTTTTTACAGTTTCTATGGAGCATAATTCTTAGAACTGAGACAATTCCACTTGCGTGTTGTTGTTGTTGTTTTTTGTAAGAGAAGAAGATTTTCACTGGCCTACAAAGCACAACGGACGGAATAAAAATTAACCAGTACAACATTAATCGCTACTCTGTTGTGATGGAAAAGGAACGAAAGGAGAAGTGCAGCATGATCAATGTTCACATGTCGCAGAAACCTTTATCAAACAATGATGGTATTCTAACCAAACATGGTGTGTCCAATGGGGTCGACCCACTCAGATAAATTTCACATTCCTAATGGATTGACCATTGAATGTATGCCGATGACATTCGTCTGTTATCAGTTCGTTTGCGTTGTCATTAGCTTATCTTTTCGATACCTAATTTGTCGCATGTAAGAAGCATTGAAAAGATGACGCGATCTCAGCTTCGCCAGTTCACCTATGAAATATTGGGCACGATACCTATAGGATAGGATAGGGCTATAGGGCCACTAAACAAACATAACACAAACGTCACAGTGCAAATGTTCCCATCTGGCTTCTTCAGGTGCATCTCTTAAATTTTGCATGGATCAATGTATCCTCGACTATGTGTATTTGATAATGAATGTGAACAACTATACATGTGGAGAAATTTAACTGGTTATTTTTTGAAACACTAAATACACCAGAACCAATGTCAACTTCACAGATTGCCATGGTCCTGTCAGGATTTATGGTGAGTGTCAGTAACAACTGTGAAACTGTTGCTTTGTATTCATGGAAGAAACTTTCCAATTACCACACACATACCAAGGTCTATTATTGGAGACATACATTACTTTGTACACACCAAACTTTGGCACTAGGTTACATGTAATGTCTCAGCAATGCCTCACAAATATTTCCGAATTGATGTTAAGATTCAACTAGACATAAAAGCCTATAGGCTTTGTGGCATCCCCCATTTTGTTCTTATCATTTCAAATGGTCATACTGGACTGAGAAAAAAGGATACATAGGCCATTGTATGTGGGTAAGAGTGAGAGCTCATCAGACAGTTTCTTACCAGAACTGCTTTTTATCATCTTGACAACTTGGCCCACCAGACATTTGCCACCCCAAATGAATGGACAATTACCCAGCCAATATTATTCAGCGTACTAGTATATTTAATCAGAATGTTCGTGATATTTTTCAGGTGCTCCTGTCAAATATAAAATAATATGTGACTAAAAGAATGCTGCGTCATCTTGGCCAATTTTGTGATTTCAAAACTTGTACAATACAGCGGAATTTTCGCATTCATATTTATATAACCAAAGCCAAACATTTGCCAGCTAACTAAAACAATGATGATTTGGTCATTGCATGTGAAATAGAGTTGAATAACAAAACATTCAAACAATACATGTTTGTACAATATAAATGCAGACAGGGCAAATCATTCCCCAAGCATGTTGTGTCATGTGTGTTGGCTTATTAACCAACTATTGTATTCTGTGGGATGGAACTTCATTCTTTTACCATGTACACACACTAGTAAACCAGGCTTTCGAGGGGGGAGTGAGGGATAATGCATGGATATGAGCCTAGGGTCATGTTGGACATGCTAGCTGTATCACTTGTCAGGCATGACTGAGCAGGGCTGGCTGAGAGGGGTGGAGCCTATTTCTGTGCTGGACAGACTGGCTGATCTTGTCAGGCATGACTGAGCAGGGCTGGCTGAGAGGGGCGGAGCCTATTTCTGAGCTGGACAGACTGGCTGATCTTGTAATGCATGACTGAGCAGGGCTGGCTTAGAGGGGCAGAGCCCATTGCTGTGCTGGACAGACTGGCTGATCTCCTGCACTGGCTGAGAGGGCAGAGCCTAGCCTCATGCTGGACATGCAGGCTGCAGTCAGTGAATACAGTAGCATGGCTCAGTTACAGTATTACATCTGAATGGGCGCAGGCGAGGGAAAAAATCTAAGTCCCCCCAAAAAAAAAAATGCACCTACAAAATTTTTTTCCTCTGGAAATTGCCTGAATCAAATTATGACATTGACAGGAATCGCCCGATTTTTTTTTCCAAAATGGCCGCTGGCGGCCATCTTGGATTTCGGATCTCGACGAAAAACAATAGGGGTTAGAAGCAAAGTATCTCGGATGAGCTGTGAAAATTTCGGAAAGATAGATCGAGGCGTTCAAGAGTTATGATCCGGAAACCAAACGGCGGAAGAAAAAAAAAAAAACAAAAAACAGACAAAAACATAAGGCCTCCCGATTTTCAATCGGGATGCCTAATAATCAATATAGTGTATCTTTATCCATGTACCTGTTTGTTATGCTAGATAAATACGCTAACTGTTTGCTTTATTTATCCTCTGACTTATTTTTTCATGAATTCCCCTTTCCACCCCCCCCCCCCCCCCCATCAGACGTGTTTAGACGATCTACACGGTGTAACCAGTGACAACGGTAAATTACCGGGGTTAAGTCCACTCAGGTAATCTCTCTCGAATTAGATTAATCAATATGTCTTCTGGACTGTGTTTTAGAATCACTCAATCTCGGCACATGTTTCTAAACAGACAAAAAATGGTCATTTTACTTTCATGATGCCGTATTCTGTTCTAGATTCGCGGCAGGTTTCGTCATAACACCTGGGGAGGCCAGTGACAGGCTATAAAATTAACACGTGCATAGATAGACCACCAAGGGATAAAGAAAGAGGATATCTTCAGTTTGGAACCAATCTTCTTTGCAATCAACGTGTGACTTCTGTGAAATAACGTAGATGATGTTGAACAAGACGACAAAGCGTGCGATCAATCACATGTAGGTTCAGATCGTAGAGGATTTTACAAAGATTCCCAAATGTAAAAGCATCAAGGAATTTCTGTGAATGAGGATCCAATCAGGTAGAAGCTATAATTATTTCTCCAGGCAGATCTATGAACCACTTGCGGGTAATGAACCCTCATTTTTGTGAGAAATTAGCTCAACTTCCCTGGAAAAAAAAGACAAATCTTCTGGCAGTTTAGATCGTAATACCATAGTTAGCTATAGTTTATCTGACAAAACCGAGATAGTCGAGAACCAAATGTTATATTGATTCAGTTCTAAAGTGATTCTTGTAGGATATGTTAAATGCAACACTCATATGCTGATATTCTGTTAAAACAATAACAGTGGAGTCCAGATGAAACATCTCCCATATTCCACCTCATATTCCAACTCAAGCTATATCAGCCAATGTGGAGTGATGCCAGGCTGTCGTGTGTATCTGTGATGAAGGGGACAGGACAGTGACAGTTTGCAAGTTCCATATAATCATTAGATCCTGGATTACACAACGAAACACCACCCAGAAGTGACGTATTTTGGGTGGTGAATCCAAGAAATGTATTACAGTGCATGTCTGGAAAATATAACCATAACCCACCAGGTCAGTTGTCAGCTTGCAGCACAATTCATCACTGCATCCTTATATCTGACAAAGCTGTAGACATTACGCAATACTCGATATCAATCAGGCGCACAATTCGTTCTTATCTGCAATATATTACATATCCAAGGTATGGTTTGTTATTAGTATGTTGTCCGACCTCAATCTCTCGTCCAGGGTAAGGTCATTCTAGGTTCAAAGCCTGATACGAGAGTATAGAGAAAATATTCCCAGGAAATCATTTTTGTATTGTAGTGAGAGATTTCTACAACATTAAAATGATGAAAATCTTTCAAATATTGGTGAATTTCACAAAACAAGCACCTTTCCAATCACAACGAGGCAAATGAAACATGAGTAGAATCGCCCGGTATGTTTTAAAAAAAAACATTTGGTCTCTTTTCGGAAGTAACAAGTAAATTTAAAATATACAGAAAACAGAGGGACAAGAGAGAAAGATTGGTCTGTGCATTGATTTCATGTTATAAAACAGAGTACATTCAGTACATCAAAAGAAAGTGAATGTAAAAATATTGATAATACAATGATACATTTGCAGGAAACTGTACCAATGACCATGTATTAATAGAGAAACGTCCGTAGTATCACATATTGAAAAATACCATTAAAAATCTCCACTGGGAAAGTTAAAACGTACATTAAATAAACATTATTCTATCCGAGGTAGATAAACTCAAACACATCACAAAACCATATAGTATCCACATGTAAACATCCACGGACGCCCTGACAGACAGGCAGGCAGACAGGTGCATGCATGGGCGCCGTGCCGTGAACAATGGATATGTCACCAACACCCCACCCAGCATTGTAGGCCTACCCAGGGCGAGTTCTCTCCAATTGGAGTACCGTAGACCTTTTCACGAGTAAACGGAACACTTGACGTTCCGCCACTGGATTTTTAGAGAATCTGGGATTTGACACTTTCCTGTAATCAACCTAATTCTGTAAGCTCCTTACACGTAAATCCACTGGTGGTGGCTCTAAAGTAGTGGACATTGCGATCGCTTGAGGAGATCAAATTCCACTGGGATACAATGCGTTTTGAGAGTTGTGTTCTGACTTATAATACTATAGTTTTGCTGTTTTTTATGATGATTATTTACCTCAACACCCGCTATAGCCCCACAAATGGCAGTGGCTGTACATTCAATCAGATAAATAACGGGCACTTGGACAGCACGCGGCGTAGCGGAAGTGATGCCAGCACTGCACATGCGCAACAAAGCACGTCTCACGATCGGCCGGCGCTGGAGCGAGCACGTGTTATGGAGACGTTCACGCGTCTGGTGGGGGAGAAGGTGGGACCCAGACACCCAGAGCTGGTCTCTATGGTCCGACAGATCCTGGACCACGCAAGACCGGCCGGTGGGATTCTCAAGGTCGCTCCGTCTCGCCGGGCAAAGTCTCCACTGGCGGCGCTGGTGGACTACCTATACAGGGGAAAGGTAAATACCACAGCTCACACGCTTTGATGGATAATGTAATTCATGTAGTTATTTCTTTAACATGTGTTTGGGTAGCGAGGTGGTTATTTCGTGGAGTGCGGCGCCTATGACGGAGAGACGGACTCGAGCACGCTGTACCTGGAGACTGCTCGGGATTGGATAGGTCTCCTGCTGGAGCCTGACCCGTACCTCTACACCCAGCTGCTCGTCAAAAACCGTCGCACCCACAGCCTCAACGTATGCGCCAGCCTCACTGGCTTCCCTCAACAGGTCTGTTCGATAATGGGTCATAGTCGCTCCGGACGAGTCAAAGTACTTGTTCTGATAAATTAGTCCACCTGAACTAGCTTCTATTCTCACTCAACGTACTCTGGTTTTCTAATAGTCCAGTTGCCAAATGACCATTTTCTTATGAAGCATGTTTTGGCGTCATTATGAACTTTTTTTGTTGATTCATCATCTCTAGGCATTCCTGAGTCAGAATCAGCCGGGTGCCACCTTGGCACCCTTGGGGAATTTTTTCCAGAGCCGAAAAACAAAATGGCTGCCACCGAATACCGCTGATTTTACTTCTTTGACAATATCTCCGCTTCTAGGCCACTTAGAAGCACAAACTTGGTGTCTACTACTAGGTTTTCATGGTCAAGGCATCGAAATATAATACTGCCAAAATTATATATATAAAAGCTTATCTGGTTTTTGAGATTGACGAACCCGATTCTTAAAAAAATTTGGTTCTCTTCAAGTCATATGCATTTTCCACTGTAATCAACAATCTTGGTGTTCACTACTGGGTTAGTGAATCTATAGCACTGACCCAACAAAAGCTGTATGATTTTAACTCATCAACTGTTACATGTGACAACATTGTGGGTCATTTACATATCATAACTTGATCATTATCGCCTTCCTGAACAGGTTCTTCTTTGTATATTCGTTGCAACAATCTTGGCTTAAAATACAGCCACGTAACTTGGAACAGCACATCTGTTGCTGAGCAGCGGTTTTCCATCTTCACCTTCCGTACAAATGTCGGTAAACAGACATTGATCACTTCTCCGTTTGGAGCAATAAAGGCAGTCGTTGTTTCTTCTGTTCCTAGACAACCAAGTTAGTTGAGGCGATGTCCTCCCATATGGGACTTCAATGGTGAGGCATTCACAAACAGATATCAAGATACAAAATTGCACATTATGGCCAGCATAATATACCGTTTGGGGCTTTGATAGATACAGACCAACACAAAGCAAATGACAAGATCTTGCCAGACGGTAAAAAATGAAATAATAAAAAAAATCATCAGCTCATTCTATACACGATATTATTTCTGCGAAAAGTGGTTCACAAAGTAACCTACAACAAGGCTCGATTGAAGTTGTTCATCTACATCAGTGGAATAGCCACCAGTCATGTCCTGAAGACGACCAAGGAGGGCGAGCTGATCACACTCTGGGGAAGGCCATTTCAATCAGGTGTTGTGCCGGAATAAATGACTGGTACATGTTGACAGTTGTTTGATAATTGTGCGAACTGCTGATCGTTTAGTCGCCTGCTACTTGTCTGAGACAGCTCAGAAGGATGATGGGCAATCCATTGGCCATCTTATAGAAACGGGTCAGCGTCATTCTCCTTCTCCACTCCATGAGTGATATCCATCCGAGTTCATTAGGAATAGCTGTAATGCTGTCTGAATGACGATTGTCATAGGGTTCGTTTGCTAGAAATCTGGCCGCAGATCACTGAACCTTTCCAAGCTGGTTTTATAGCTTGGCTTGACGTTGGCACCGGACCACACAGCAATATTAAATGAAGTCAGATGAGAGCGAAATTTTTCCTTTGGCTTGGATGACTTGTCACATCGAATAAGGTTTCTACAAAGGAAGCATAGTGCAAGAGTCGCCGTCGTTTATGGGTCCTGTACTGCCCTGCCACCTATGGAATTTTGATACATGTAGGTAGCAATAGGTTTTGTGGCCAGTGAAATTCTTACAATGTAACAGTTTTCAGTATTGAAATCCATTTGTCTTTTGTGAATTCAGGCTACCAGTCTGTCAATGTCATTATGAAGCAGAATGTGATCCTCAGTTGACGAGATTTCATGAAAGATCAAACAAATATCTGCACGCAGCCTGGTGGTTGATGTTAAAATAATCGTGATGTCATCTATGAAGAGTAGAAACAGCAGGTACTAGACTTTCAGAAGCCAGATTTCCATCCACGTGGATCTTTTGGGTTCTTTGATCCTTAAATGAACCAATCCATAGAAGATGTTTGTTTCTGATTCCATAATAGTCCAGTTCTGCTTTTTAGTCTGGAGTGTAGGACCCGATCATGTGTCTTGCTGAAGTCTCGTATGGCCATATGTACTTGTTTGCACCTGTTTGGGGAAGTCAGGTCGTGAATCGTAATGATGCGTTGGGACTCATATGGACGTTTAGCTCGGAATCTGTGTTGGCAGTTGACTAGGATATTGTGTTCGTCAAAATGGTCCATCCTGTTGCTCACCAGAATATGTTCCATCACTTTGCAAATCACGGTAGTGCCGCTGTATCTTTATCACATCCACACTGGGACCACAATAGCTTTCCTCCAGCATTCCTCAAACTGCTCGAACACACCGAAGCATAGCAAAATATATGCCAGGTGTGCATGTCTCAATGGGGGAGGTGGGTGTGACATTGTGTACTACAGTATCTGTTTGGCATTGGAAAGGCCACAGCATTGAAGATGCTGTCCCCCAAGAGGGGAAATCACATAATCTCACTTGGTCAACCAGAAGCAGGTGAAACAAACCTGATGCCAGAAACGACTGCTTCTTTTGCTGCCTATCATGGTTTCAAATTGAGAGATGTATGTTTGTTCACCACCATCCTGTGAAACTGGAGGTATTGCCCCTATCACAAGATGACTTTGTTCAGCAACTACATCGTACTCAATTCTTATGTATAAATCCGCTGCTCAAGCAGATCTTCCACACTTTGACCCGACCCGATATGGTCGGAATACAGATGGAGACGGCACAACATGCGTCCAACCCCGCTTTCAACTGTTGTATACACTGTACCTGTCGCCATTCTACAAACAGTCAAATGTGGATGCTCCACCAGCCGGCCATGTTCCACTGCGAGATGTGGCTGTGTAGTGCCACAGATGTCTTGTTCAAAGTTCTGTGCCTGTTATTCCAGATTGTTGCAGTGAACATACCAAGGAAGAACCTATTGAGGAAGATGATGATGATGATGTCGGTTCAAGTTAGAATCGTCAATGACTCGTAATGTTGCCACATGTAACACCTAATTCAACAGTGAAAACATATTGTCACATTTATTGTCATTGATTTATTGAGCCTGAATACATAGTAGTGGACAGCAATGAATGTTGTACTGAGTGGCAAATGCATGAGCATTTAATAACTTGACCAAAACCAGATTTTTCAAATATCTGGGTGGTAAATCTCGAAAACCGGATAAGCTGTTATATATACAAGTTTGGCAGTATTATATTTGGATTCCTGGACCATGACAACCTAGAAGTAGACACAAAGTTTTTGCTTCTCAGTGGCCTAGAAGCGGAGATATTGTCAGAGAAGTAAATTTAGCGGTATTCGGTGGCAGCCATTTTGTTTTTCGGCTCTGAAAAAAATTCCTCAAGGGTGCCGAGGTGGCACCCGGCTGATTCTGACTCAGTAATGCTCAGAGATGATGAATCAGCAAAAAAAGTTCATAATGACGCCAAAACATGCTTTTCTGCAGTTCTGCTGGACTATAAATAATATCCTCAAGCAACATGTATGCACATACATATTGTTACTTTACTTTTGGTTTGTATTTGGTCTTTTAACGTTACTGTCTCATGCAAATGCATAATGATGCAAATATCCCGTTAAACTACTCCATACTTTCGACCTCCCTCATGACAGCTGAGTTTCCAACATGACCGGGTCCAGGAAGACCCTCTAGAGACTTCTGACTTGCCTAGCAATCAGTCGGCCCCGGTTGTTTGCGTTGCCCTGGAGACAGCACTGGTGGCCGTCAACCGTAGCCGCGTGGATTACGTCCGGTTGAGCGTGGGAGGACTGGAGCTTGATGTGTTAAGGACCCTGACCTTCGATAGGCTGACGCTGCCCGTGATTTCGGTCCCAGATCGACACCGCCCTGAGCTGGTTCAGTTCCTGGCTAGCAGAGACTACCTCCTTCTCCAGGAAGTTACCTCCAAGCGGCTCCAGGGGCTCCTGTGGGGCGTGCACGAATTGGTCTTCGTCAACAAGGACTTCTGGGAGGACAGGAACCCCGTCATAGATACCAGCTTTGTGCTACACTACTGGTGATTGTAGACAGGAACCCCGTCATAGACACCAGCTTTGTACTACACTACTGGTGATTGTAGACAGGAACCCCGTCATAGATACCAGCTCTGTGCTACACTACTGTTGATTGTAGACAGGAACCCCGTCATAGACACCAGCTTTGTACTACACTACTGGTGATTGTAGACAGGAACCCCGTCATAGATACCAGCTTTGTGCCACACTACTGGTGATTGTAGACAGGAACCCCGTCATAGATACCAGCTTTGTACTACACTACTGGTGATTGTAGACAGGAACCCCGTCATAGATACCAGCTTTGTACTACACTACTGATGATTGTAGACAGGAACCCCGTCATAGACACCAGCTTTGTGCTACACTACTGGTGATTGTAGACAGGAACCCCGTCATAGATACCAGCTTTGTGCTACACTACTGGTGATTGTAGACAGGAACCCCGTCATAGATACCAGCTTTGTACTACACTACTGATGATTGTAGACAGGAACCCCGTCATAGACACCAGCTTTGTACTACACTACTGGTGATTGTAGACAGGAACCCCGTCATAGATACCAGCTTTGTACTACACTACTGGTGATTGTAGACAGGAACCCCGTCATAGATACCAGCTTTGTACTACACTACTGGTGATTGTAGACAGGAACCCCGTCATAGATACCAGCTTTGTACTACACTACTGGTGATTGTAGACAGGAACCCCGTCATAGACACCAGCTCTGTACTACACTACTGGTGATTGTAGACAGGAACCCCGTCATAGACACCAGCTTTGTGCTACACTACTGGTGATTGTAGACAGGAACCCCGTCATAGACACCAGCTTTGTACTACACTACTGATGATTGTAGACAGGAACCCCGTCATAGATACCAGCTTTGTACTACACTACTGGTGATTGTAGACAGGAACCCCGTCATAGACACCAGCTTTGTACTACACTACTGATGATTGTAGACAGGAACCCCGTCATAGATACCAGCTTTGTACTACACTACTGGTGATTGTAGACAGGAACCCCGTCATAGACACCAGCTTTGTACTACACTACTGATGATTGTAGACAGGAACCCCGTCATAGATACCAGCTTTGTACTACACTACTGGTGATTGTAGACAGGAACCCCGTCATAGACACCAGCTTTGTACTACACTACTGATGATTGTAGACAGGAACCCCGTCATAGATACCAGCTTTGTACTACACTACTGGTGATTGTAGACAGGAACCCCGTCATAGATACCAGCTTTGTACTACACTACTGGTGATTGTAGACAGGAACCCCGTCATAGATACCAGCTTTGTACTACACTACTGGTGATTGTAGACAGGAACCCCGTCATAGATACCAGCTTTGTACTACACTACTGGTGATTGTAGACAGGAACCCCGTCATAGACACCAGCTCTGTACTACACTACTGGTGATTGTAGACAGGAACTCCGTCATAGACACCAGCTTTGTGCTACACTACTGGTGATTGTAGACAGGAACCCCGTCATAGACACCAGCTTTGTACTACACTACTGATGATTGTAGACAGGAACCCCGTCATAGATACCAGCTTTGTACTACACTACTGGTGATTGTAGACAGGAACCCCGTCATAGACACCAGCTTTGTACTACACTACTGGTGATTGTAGACAGGAACCCCGTCATAGATACCAGCTCTGTGCTACACTACTGGTGATTGTAGACAGGAACCCCGTCATAGATACCAGCTTTGTACTACACTACTGGTGATTGTAGACAGGAACCCCGTCATAGACACCAGCTTTGTACTACACTACTGGTGTACTACACTACTGGTGATTGTAGACAGGAACCCCGTCATAGACACCAGCTTTGTACTACACTACTGGTGATTGTAGACAGGAACCCCGTCATAGATACCAGCTTTGTACTACACTACTGGTGATTGTAGACAGGAACCCCGTCATAGACACCAGCTTTGTACTACACTACTGGTGATTGTAGACAGGAACCCCGTCATAGATACCAGCTCTGTACTACACTACTGGTGATTGTAGACAGGAACCCCGTCATAGATACCAGCTTTGTACTACACTACTGGTGATTGTAGACAGGAACCCCGTCATAGACACCAGCTTTGTACTACACTACTGGTGATTGTAGACAGGAACCCCGTCATAGATACCAGCTTTGCACTACACTACTGGTGATTGTAGACAGGAACCCCGTCATAGACACCAGCTTTGTACTACACTACTGGTGATTGTAGACAGGAACCCCGTCATAGATACCAGCTTTGTACTACACTACTGGTGATTGTAGACAGGAACCCCGTCATAGATACCAGCTTTGTACTACACTACTGGTGATTGTAGACAGGAACCCCGTCATAGACACCAGCTTTGTACTACACTACTGGTGATTGTAGACAGGAACCCCGTCATAGATACCAGCTTTGTACTACACTACTGGTGATTGTAGACAGGAACCCCGTCATAGACACCAGCTTTGTACTACACTACTGGTGATTGTAGACAGGAACCCCGTCATAGACACTACTGATGATTGTAGACAGGAACGCCGTCATAGATACCAGCTTTGTACTACACTACTGGTGATTGTAGACAGGAACCCCGTCATAGACACCAGCTTTGTACTACACTACTGGTGATTGTAGACAGGAACCCCGTCATAGATACCAGCTTTGTACTACACTACTGGTGATTGTAGACAGGAACCCCGTCATAGATACCAGCTTTGTACTACACTACTGCTGATTGTAGACAGGAACGCCGTCATAGATACCAGCTTTGTACTACACTACTGGTGATTGTAGACAGGAACCCCGTCATAGATACCAGCTTTGTACTACACTACTGGTGATTGTAGACAGGAACCCCGTCATAGATACCAGCTTTGTACTACACTACTGGTGATTCTAGACAGGAACCCCGTCATAGACACCAGCTTTGTACTACACTACTGGTGATTGTAGACAGGAACCCCGTCATAGACACCAGCTTTGTACTACACTACTGGTGATTGTAGACAGGAACCCCGTCATAGATACCAGCTTTGTACTACACTACTGGTGATTGTAGACAGGAACCCCGTCATAGATACCAGCTTTGTGCTACACTACTGGTGATTGTAGACAGGAACCCCGTCATAGATACCAGCTTTGTACTACACTACTCGTGATTGTAGACAGGAACCCCGTCATAGATACCAGCTCTGTACTACACTACTGGTGATTCTAGACAGGAACCCCGTCATAGACACCAGCTTTGTACTACACTACTGGTGATTGTAGACAGGAACCCCGTCATAGACACCAGCTTTGTACTACACTACTGGTGATTGTAGACAGGAACCCCGTCATAGATACCAGCTTTGTACTACACTACTGGTGATTGTAGACAGGAACCCCGTCATAGACACCAGCTTTGTACTACACTACTGGTGATTGTAGACAGGAACCCCGTCATAGATACCAGCTTTGTGCTACACTACTGGTGATTGTAGACACCAAGCGCAATGTTAATTCTATGCAGCCCTGTGGTGCCAGGAACAATCACTGTGGCGATACAGATGCACTAACGAGGGTTAGTGCATCCCGCAATGGCGGACAGTAAACACGGTCAGTTTGGTTTTTAACCGTATTATATCAAATGACAGGTCCATTTGTGATAAATGGATACTTCGAAGGTAGCCTAAAGTTTTGGTCAAGGACATGCGTAGTTATTTCAAGCAGATCACGCTTTTTTGTTGAGATATGTTGAGGAAAAGAATTAGCGATAAGATTCACCAACGACAAAAGTGAGCTTCTCTGAAGATATAGGCCTATTAAATACGTGTATATGGCAATAGGTCCATATCATACACCTTTGTGAATTCGTTGATTTATGCGACATAAATTAGCGAATGTCACATTAAAAATATGAAATATGTACTAGAAGATCATCTGTACACATCAATACATGTCATTTGGTACTTTATTTCACGTTTAACATTTAAATAACATAGGTTTGAATTATTAAAGAAAAGATCGTTGGGGAATCTTCACATGTTCGTTAGGGAATCTTTGATTTTACAAAAACAATCGTTAGGGAACCTTCGGCTTTTTTTTCAGGCGAGTTTTTCATGCTCAAACCAACATAAATCGCCATGTATTTGCAACGAACGGTTGTTTCGTGCGCATAAGAGTCAGCAGGTGTATGTGTGTACCGACCACAATCGTAATTATCGGGGAAATGAAGAAAATTCAAACAAACCGGGAGTGGTGTTCGCCATTTCCAGTCTCGCCGCAGTGAACAATGCGTGGTGAATGAGCAGTCTTCATAGGAAGAAAGAACTGCGTGATTTGGGTTATTCCATCAACTATTTCTCGTGTTGGACCCTTCTTGATAAGGCCTAATAAAATAAATTTTCTGTTTCTCGTCCACGCCCGCCTGTGTTCAAAAGCAGCCTCCCAGATTATTTGCGATTCTCAAATATAAAAAAAAATTGGACCCGCCCCTATTTTCAGGAAAATGAATGTGCGAAACACCGAATCACAGCATGCAACGTAGGTAGATTTATATATTTTACTTACCTTCTTGTTTTCACTTTCCGCCAAATGAGACAAAGACGATACCAATTCTCATTAACAGTTATTCCATGTTGTTACATGTATGAAATAATACATATAAAGTTGTGATCACGAATTTATTTACTTTATTTCCTCATGTATTCAATAGATGTATCAACTGATAGAACAGTTTTCCACAATTACTCATCATTGAAACAACATACATCAACTGACTGTTTTGGTAATAATACGTGCTGACTGCTAGGATGATGGTACACCAGTAGTGCCAAGGTGTCCGGCCAATAGATTTCAAGCCCAGATATATCAAGCCTTTAGAAATGAAATCATTAAAATCATGTGTGCCACATGATTTCAATTCTAAAGGCCTGATTTAGTTGGGCTTGAATCTGCTTGAAAAAATGAAGCGTATAAAAATGAAATCATCAAAGTCATATGTTTACACACGATTTCAATTCTAAAGGCTTGATTTATTTGGGCTTGAATGTCCTTGTGCGCAAGTGTTTTTTTTTAGTATTTCATACGTGTGAAATGTCGTCCCGCCAAAAATTAAAAAAAATGTCTCCCTACCCAATTTTCTCATAAGCTGAGGACGGTATTGTTGGCAAAATAAAAATTTAAAAATTAAAAATAAGTTCCTCCCTACCCAATTTTGAAAAAATAGGAGGACGAGAAACAAAAATTCAATATTTTAGGCCTAACAGCGAACAAATATTATAAAGTGCCTGCGTAGAAATACCAAGTCCATTAATGATGTAGTGCTTTTTACTCCCGACACGATGTCACTTTCCCCACATGCGCTACATGTCATCCATGAAATTATCGTATTCACCGGAAATAATTCTTTAATAACTAGGCCTATACGAGATCGTGCTACTGTTTTGCTTTGACTAGTCTACAAATTTTGTGTAATTTTCGGGAATAATGTCTAGTTGCTTTCCATTTGGCGAACATCACAATTATATATTTTTTATTGTTGTATTAAATGTGTTTGTTCATATTCACCTTTATCCATTGAGAAAACAACAACACACCCGGGAATGTCTTGTCTAAATATAATTGGAAGAAGTAAAGTTGTCTCTGATAGTCAAGAATTGTCTGGGGTTTCTGGTCTCAAGAAAACATATGGTTTGTGGTAGACGAGATAGAATAGCCAGAAATTAATCTGAGGTAATCGGTCGCTCACTTTCCACTACAAATAAAAATGAAAGTGATCGATCCTGACATACTACAGGATCACTCGGTATACCCCGGAGTGACCGTATTCCCCGGAGTGACCCGTGCCATATATATCACATATTTCGAGTTGTTCGCATAATTTAGCATGTACATAATAGTTACAATGTAACACTATATCACCATTCTATTTCATCACCATTCGTTGACATTTTAGATTATCACACCCTCTGGTCCGATGACCTATTCACGCTGTTAAAGGCGATCTCCAGAATCTTAGGTTGAACGCCGGAATTGGAGGTTGAACGCCCGAATCTGAGGAAATGGCGCAAAGAAAGCAAAAAATTGTGAGTAGCTCCTATGATTTTGGGTGAATACAGTATTTCATAACGATTATTGGTATAAAAGAGTGTGTCCATATAGAGCATGCGAACATATATGGCTTTCAGGAATAAGCAAGATTGGTGAGAGAATGCACAGAACAGGCAGTAAACAGGGACACAAAATAGCGGGCCAATATCCATATATGCAAACAAAGTGCGAAGTTGCAACCAAATTTGACATTTCGAAGGGGTATGTGGCAAAATACACATGTTTCACGCACAGAAATAGTTGCCAGTTAACCTATTACTACAACAGATACATCAGTATGTGCACATCATCTGATGAAACACGATTTATGAGCACATTTCGATTTGACAGCTGTAACTCCATGTGTATTGAGGACGGCAACTCCATGATTTCCAATAATGAGGTAGAATTGGGTGGCCCTGAAAGAGCAATGTGTTTGCTAGTTTGTAAACAGTTGAAAAATGTTGAATTCAGGTTTGCCTTCCGCAACAGTTTGATAGATCTAGGGACCTACTCTTGTATTATTTGGTTGAACACATGTGTTTATTCAGAATTTACTCCGCATATCATGGACAACGATACTATTACCTTAAGCCATCATCATTTTGCTGGTTGTGTTGATAGAGTGTGAGACAAATATTTCATCAATAAATCGTATCTGCCTACTAGTATACTTTTCTCTGGTTGACACCTGCATACCACCCTCCCCCCCCCCTCACTCCCCCTCCCCCTCCCCCCCCCCCTCCCCCATGCAGGTTTATTTGGATGAGGACAGACTTGGGGATTGACAAAATACAGGTGTATATGAATCCATTCTTACGGTCCAATTTGAGCGCTAATTGGCCGGGTTAAATACTTGATTTGGGCATGAAAACTTGTAGCAGACGTGGGAAATTTACTTAGGTAAAAAAAGTAAATGTTTCGGTTTGCGTCCCAGTTATGCTTCGTAACTGGTTGTATGGAGCTTGGTTTTCTTTTCGGAGTACCTGTTTTGTGCATCGGTTTCATTCCCATAAGACGTTTGTTTGTAACATAGACATATATTTTATCTGAAACAGTAAACATACAAATTATTTTTTTAAAAATCTAATTATTGGATCAAATAAGAAGTTGAACACGTGATATGAAAATAACAATATGACCCCCCAAAAATTAAACAATCAAAAATAAATATAAAGGAAATCTTTACAAAACACTTTGGCAGCTTCCAAATATATCAACTAGGCCTATATAAACACATATTTTTCCAAACAAGAGGGCCTATATCGCACGCATGGAACTATATATAAAAAATAACTTTTCCACTATGCGGTTTTGTGAGGATGATCTGCCGTTAATCAATGAAATTAGGCCGGCTCATTGAAAAATCAAGTGTCATTTCTTCCGGAACAAGAGATGAGCCTTTGTTGAATATTACAAAATCCTGTACTGGAAGACTCGGAGTTATCACCAGTGTTACTGTATTATCATGAGCAATAATCCTAAAAGAATAAATTTGTAAAGGACTTTTTGCTAATTGATTACTTCGTAGTGTTTGCAATCCATTGCCTGATCGGTTTCTGCAAGCAATCATCGACCATAGTGACTAATACACGTACAGCCATTTTGGGGACACTAATAAACCTACACAAAATTAACTGTAGCCGCTGATTGTAAAATACAATCAAAGTGGAAAAAATCTGACACTCGACGTTGAAGACGACGCGCAAGGGGACACAAATGAAATAAATATTTATTTTGGCCTTGTTCCTCTGCATACATGTGAAGACAATGGCAAACGCTACGCGTAGCAGTATGTGAAGCATATAAAGAGTACATGTAGATAGGTATGATACAGTCTTGTCCATGGATGTATATTATGTTGTACTTGCAGATTTCTTTGACACTAATCAGATTCATTACATAATTTAAACCTATTTAGAATGTCATACAATGGATCTATATCACGGTAGAATGAAGAGAACTATACACTTTCTTTCAATGGCTTCACGTATTATCTGCTTCTTGTATGCAAAATCTAACGGATCTTGAATTTGGGTGCATGTACGAGGAGTAAGACCACATCGCTGTACATGTATATTTCGTGTGTCATGAACCCAATATCACCAAAGCAGAGACGTCACCAAACCCTGAGAGCGATGTGTTCTTGGTAGCACTCGTCACTCTGTTCTGTAAATTCCGGTGTTGCCGTTTTTATGAGCCTTCATACTTGTGGAGTTGCAGCCTGTTTTCATTTCACATTGAATACTCAAGAATTTCACCAAATATTCAAGAAATTTGGTCAGATATAAAGTGTTCTGCACCTAAACAACCATTCTGCACAATCTCAAGTGCTATACTTGGTTATTTAGTGAACTAAAGTGGTTTATTCATTCGAGGCGTGTTGTCGCCTAGATGCTGTTTCAGTACCTAAAACTGTGCCGCGGTTTATCGGATAACTGTGTGATATAGTAAGGAGTTTTTGTTCTAGCGATGGACAATGATCATTCACATAACTGATGCACACTTTTATATCGATGACACGGACGATTTTATGTACCTTTTGAGGGCTTTTCCCTCAATCATCCTCACAATGTTTTGTTTCTTTTCGCGATTTCCTCTGATTCGGGCGTTCAACCTCCAATTCCGGCGTTCAACCTCAGATTCTGGAGATCGCCTTTCCCAGCGTGCTATTGGCCAGCCGATGCGTCAGTCGTCGGACGGACGCATCAACATTTTTACGGTTGAATCTTTCCAGAAATTTGGGAGGGAAAATGACTAAGATTAATTATAAAAGGATGTTTTTTTTTCGCGTTTTTTTCTTCCAAAATGGTGGCCATATATATGCGGAAAACGGCCAATTTAGGGCTTTGGTAACCATTTTCTCAAAATCTGTTCAGATATTTTTTTTACTCATTCATACCTTTATAACTTGTATAATAAGTTCCGTTGTCATTGAATCGCCGGTCTGTTCTTTATTGGATTTTTTGACGGATTGACGAAATTTTTTTTATCAAACCATTTCCAGCTATTTTCCTTCATTATGGATGCTGTATGAAGTATCAGTGACCTTGCAGTTGACCTCCAATGACCATGCGAGGTCGAAACAGCAATGTTGGTGGGAAAAAGTGATAGGGTAATTTTTTTAGCCCTTGGGCTAATTTTCAACTAGTGAACTAATTAACTGGCAATCTGCTTGTTCGATAATTTACTACCTATATACCAGATCATGTGCAGACATGTGCAGAAAGACAGACAGAGAGCGACAGGGGCATCCGTGTAACATTGTGCATTCGGAAAGATTATTGTGATGTGGGTCCGCGAATAATGAGGTCCGAAATAATGAGAGTCTAATCTACATAATTGGAGTGTACATGTAAGTAACATACGCGGCCAGAATTGCATGCGCACGGCAGTAAGTCTGGGAGACGCCTGGCACACAAAGGTTTGATGAACCCTAATTATACGAAATCCACCGGGAATGATGCTCACACACAGGCCTGAAGACATAATCACGGGCTGTAGTTTTCCATTTGGCTGGATCAGCTCTCGTTGGTTATGATATTCTTACATGTGATGTAAGTTTGTTATTCCGAAGTTTCACAGAACTATATCTGACATTCTGGCTGCTATAGCTATATAGTTATGTTGTCTATAAACAACGACAGAAAAATTAGCCCAAAGGCTAAGATAGGTTACCGGACAATTTTGGTTTGGCCATGGCAGCATTGGCAGGTAACAGACCTTGAGATTTACCAATCAAGGTTCGCAGTGTAAACATATGACCTTGGGATTTACCAATCAAGGTCATCCGTATGAACTTCGATGTAACCATTACATGTATGTGTGCGGCATTTGATATTCTATATGTTGGGTGGAATCGTTTAGGCCGCTCAGGTCAATTTACACATTCCAAGTCAGACATTTGACACTCAAGGTCATCTGACGTCAAGTTCAAGGTCATCATTAGTTGTGCCATATGTCTTCCTATATGTTCATAATGCAAACAGGAGCTCTATCTGCAAGCATTTCATCTACAAAGGCAAATCTGGGCATTTTTTTGACCCCAAAATGGCTGTTTTGACCTTTCAAGGTCATCCAAGGCCAAATTCAAGGTCACCACACAAGTCGCCATATATGACTTCCGATTTGAAAGTGCCAATTTCTAAGCTCTATCTTCAAGCGTTCTATGAGTACAGTCCTGACAGCTCCCATTATGAAGGAAAAAAGTGCCGAAAATTTTCCAAGTCCAAAATTTTTTTCAAACGGTGAAAATTTTTTTTTGCCTAGAAATGGCCCAAAATGGATAGTAATGTTATTTGGGGCGAAAAAATTTTTTTTCGCCGACTCGTCAAAAATTCAAAATGGCCGCCACACTGAAATCGGCGATTCAAGGGCAACAAAACTTATACACGTCGCAGAGGTATATAAGAGGAATCTTTTTAAGCAAAAATCTCAAAACTGATCAGAGAGTTTTTGAGAAAATACAGACCAGGTGCAAATTTGAGCGTTTTTCGACCCAAAAATGGCTGTTTTGACCTTTCAAGGTCATCCAAGGTCAAATTCAAGGTCACCACACAAGTCGCCATATATGACTTCCCATTTGAAAGTGCCAATTTCTAAGCTCTATCTTCAAGCGTTCTATGAGTACAGTCCGGACAGCTCCCATTATGAAGGGAAAAAGTGCCGAAAATTTTCTAAGTCCAAAATTTTTTTCAAAGGGTGAAAATTTTTTTTTGCTCTAGAAATGGCCCAAAATGGATAGTAATGCGATCTGGGGCGAAAAAATTTTTTTTCGCCGACCCGCCAAAAATTCAAAATGGCCGCCACACGAAAACCGGCAGATTTAGGGCAACCAAACTTATACATATCACAGAGGTATATGAGGGGAATCTTTTGAAACCAAAAACTCAAAACTGATCAGACAGTTTTTGAGAAAATGGCCGTCAAAGTCCAAAATTGAGCGTTTTTCGACAAAAACGGCCGCCATTTTGAAAAAAAATGCGAAAATCAAAAAACAAAAAAATACCTCCTTCTCAAAATATTTTTAGGCATTTTTGTGCAAAATTTCAGAAAGATTCAATCGTTAACTTTAAAGATGAAAATGTTAACGCCGGACGGACGGACGGACGGACGGACGGACGGACGGACGGACGACGGACGCAAC
This sequence comes from Terebella lapidaria, assembly GCA_949152475.1. Taxonomy (NCBI): domain Eukaryota; kingdom Metazoa; phylum Annelida; class Polychaeta; order Terebellida; family Terebellidae; genus Terebella; species Terebella lapidaria. The sequence continues at coordinate 5,383,308 of OX424557.1, forward strand.
GCCATGCCAATAGGTTATCGGACCAAAGGTCCGGTAACCTAAAAACGACCACAAAACATCTAGAGGTCGTTGGGTTAAAGGGCACTAGGCAGGCCAGATCCCACGCCTGAGAACGGTCAATCGACCCAACTGAGCCCCCTCTTTTCTAAAACTCTCTATCCTGAATTGTTTGGTTGCATCTAAAAGTATTGGTGGATAGAAAATTAAATTATGCGACTATGTGATATTGATAATAAATGCATTCTTGGTAGCCTATAACTGCATACATTGTGAATGATATGTATCAGAGCTGAGGTTATGCCATAGACTACAGAGAATATGTGTCTCAGAGGACCAGGCTACTCTCGCAGGTGTCCAGATAAACCCTTTGTTTCAAATGTAAGCCTGTTTCATGAATAGAGAGAGGGAGTTGGACAGTTCCGGACACTTTTTACACAACCTTGGCCAGGAGTATGATTTCCCATGAAAAGTATTTGAGCAACAACTGCTCGGACCTTTTCACAGAGGCCTCTCGGATAGAATGAATATTCGGCAATCGTCGGGTTCAGGGCCGAATTTAACGTCAGAGGGGCCAGGAGAATATGAATGGGCCTAAACCTTTCCTAGATCTATGGTGTACGATGGCGGCCATTTTGGGATCTCGTGTTTTCGCCTTGAAAAGTAGGGCGAGAACGCGAAAGTACGAAGCGAAAAGACAAAACTGCGGAGTGAAAACTCGAAACTGAATCTCGTCTTGTCGTTTTGTGTTTTCGTCTTTTCGCTTCGTGATTTCGTGGTTTCACTTCGTGAGGAGTGTTGCAGGGGTATTGATAGACGGATTAAAATTATGTAGAGTCTATTTATATTATACATGACTTTATAGGGCGTCAAACATATTTGGTGGCCTGACTTCAATGATTAGCGGCCCGTGATGGCCACTTATCATAGATGGAGGGACACTAAAATGTTATGTATAATACCCTATAAAATCATGCTTAATATAAATAATATCAATCAGTTCAGTCTCTCTCAAAAGCACAAAACAAATATTGCTATTATTAATAGTTGCATTTCATTCAATAAAGACATTTCAGACATTTGTTCATTATCAGTCAGCCATGTCTTGCGGATAATCATTGCCGATTCGTCAGGTCAGATATACAGCATTCTGTGCACACGACGGCGGCCACTTTGTGATCTCGGGTTTTCGCCTGTAAAAATGGGCGAGAACACGAAAACACAAAGCGAAAACACGAAATCACGAAGCGAAAAGACGAGATTCAGTTTCGAGTTTTCGCTTCGTGTTTTCGAGTTTTCGCTCCATAGTTAAGTCTTTTCGCTTCGTATTTTCGCGTTTTCGCTTCGTGTTTTCGCGTTCTCGCCCTACATTTTAATGCGAAAACACAAGATCCAAATGTTAAGAGGGCGCCGTAAACCCCCGGAGAAAAAAATTGTTTTGTGAGTTGAGCATTTTGACGTGTATGTGAGGAAAAAATCCTGCCATATCTGGACATTCAAATGGGATTAGTATTTCGAACATTTTTTTTTCACAAAAGAAGTGAAAAGACTGGAAAAGTAACTAGATCTATGATTGTAAATCTGGTAGGATTTATCGAGGATTCCAAATAATTATTGAAGTTGACTCCCAAAAACCAGTGGCTTTTTCAGAATAAAAAAATCCAACAAATTGTAGTATATGTAGCTGGTTATCATAAGCGATGGAGAACAAAATTTTGATGTTGTAATTAATTGGTGTCCAGATAAACCCTTTGTTTCAAATGTAAGCCTGTTTCATGAATAGAGAGAGGGAGTTGGACAGTTCCGGACACTTTTTACACAACCTTGGCCAGGAGTATGATTTCCCATGAAAAGTATTTGACCAACAACTGCTCGGACCTTTTCACAGAGGCCTCTCGGATAGAATGAATATTCGGCAATCGTCGGGTTCAGGGCCGAATTTAACGTCAGAGGGGCCAGGAGAATATGAATGGGCCTAAACCTTTCCTAGATCTATGGTGTACGATGGCGGCCATTTTGGGATCTCGTGTTTTCGCCTTGAAAAGTAGGGCGAGAACGCGAAAGTACGAAGCGAAAAGACAAAACTGCGGAGTGAAAACTCGAAACTGAATCTCGTCTTGTCGTTTTGTGTTTTCGTCTTTTCGCTTCGTGATTTCGTGGTTTCGCTTCGTGAGGAGTGTTGCAGGGGTATTGATAGACGGATTAAAATTATGTAGAGTCTATTTATATTATACATGACTTTATAGGGCGTCAAACATATTTGGTGGCCTGACTTCAATGATTAGCGGCCCGTGATGGCCACTTATCATAGATGGAGGGACACTAGAATGTTATGTATAATACCCTATAAAATCATGCATAATATAAATAATATCAATCAGTTCAGTCTCTCTCAAAAGCACAAAACAAATATTGCTATTATTAATAGTTGCATTTCATTCAATAAAGACATTTCAGACATTTGTTCATTATCAGTCAGCCATGTCTTGCGGATAATCATTGCCGATTCGTCAGGTCAGATATACAGCATTCTGTGCACACGACGGCGGCCACTTTGTGATCTCGGGTTTTCACCTGTAAAAATGGGCGAGAACACGAAAACACAAAGCGAAAACACGAAATCACGAAGCGAAAAGACGAGATCCAGTTTCGAGTTTTCGCTTCGTGTTTTCGAGTTTTCGCTCCATAGTTAAGTCTTTTCGCTTCGTATTTTCGCGTTTTCGCTTCGTGTTTTCGCGTTCTCGCCCTAAATTTTAATGCGAAAACACAAGATCCAAATGTTAAGAGGGCGCCGTAAACCCCCGGAGAAAAAAAAATGTTTTGTGAGTTGAGCATTTTGACGTGTATGTGAGGAAAAAATCCTGCCATATCTGGACATTCAAATGGGATTAGTATTTCGAACATTTTTTTTTCACAAAAGAAGTGAAAAGACTGGAAAAGTAACTAGATCTATGATTGTAAATCTGGTAGGATTTATCGAGGATTCCAAATAATTATTGAAGTTGACTCCCAAAAACCAGTGGCTTTTTCAGAATAAAAAATCCAACAAATTGTAGTATATGTAGCTGGTTATCATAAGCGATGGAGAACAAAATTTTGATGTTGTAATTAATTTTTTACTTCATTACCTATTACCTCTAATTAATGCATATTTCGGCCTTTTTGTGTGCAAATCTGTTGATGACAGGAGTAGGCCTATCACGGAGTAGGAGGCCTTCTGTAGGCAAATGTCTAAGAGTATAAAAGTGTATAATAAACTGGCTATTGTGGCAAAAGTAGGCCCCAAGTTTGAAAAAAACCACAGTTTCCAACTGCGGCCACAGTGAGTAGGATCTAGGCCTATGAGTGCGAAAAAGAGACGAAATGGTAGTTATGGCACTCACAGAAAAATAGGCCCCAAGTGAAAAGAAATATGCAGTTAAAACAACAGACTGCGAATATTTTTGGTAAGAATTTGTGGGCCTATTTTTTACTGCTGGGCTTGTGGGCCTGGGGCTGCCTAATGCTACAAAATCGAGAAATTACACATTCTTGTATGTTGGTGCTAATACTACAATGCCGCAAATGACACAAAATCTGTTGGTGGTCCTGATACTACAATATCACAAAATAACACATTTCTCTAGAAGTTTGTTGGTGTTCCTAATGTTACAACGTCTCAAAATGACATATTTCTGTGAGAGGATTGTAACGGTTATATCTGAAATGTGTATTCGGCTGGTTATGAAACATGTTTACTTAATGTTCTGTATTGTTTTCTGATGTTATTTATCGTTTAAAAAGGTTTATAGCGAACTATTCATAGTTCCGATGATACATAAGCCCCGCCCACTTCCATATTTACTACCCAATCAAAAGACGTCAAAAAAACGCGCCAAAACGTAAAAGTCCCACAAACAAAACCGGCGTGTTCAACAGCCCAACCTCTTGAATGAAGTGGGATGATAGTGTACTTCTGACGCACTCACGGACAAGTAAAGCCAAATAAGTTACATTTTTAAGCTTACAATATATTCTCCATCCCCTTATGAGTATAGACGTGTGAAATATGGTGTAATAATAAAATCATTAAAATCTGATTGTATTGGTGGTAATAGATTGATACTTACATTTTACAAAACGAATGTGTAAACAGAAGCAAGCAAAAGTTACATTATTCCCGACTTGCTCAAGCAAAAGCACATGGTATGTTTGTGGGACTTTTCCTGCGGTTGCCAAGGGGGCGTGGCCTGTTGGGATGTCGTCGGAACTATGAATTAGTGTATATAAATTTTCGACAAAATTGGGTCAAACTACATCATTACGTGAAAGTGTTGCGGGACCTAGTTACAATAATGCTTATTGTGACGTGACACTCACTGATTGGTTTTTCGGTTTTGATGGTGTGGTCACTTGACCCACCCTGAAATTCTATAGATACAGCTGACTCGCGGGAGTCAGCGCCTCACGAGCCTCGGACATCAGAGGGTTTACCTCTCTGGTACATGTGCGGAGTTCAGCCTAAGCGCCACTCCTGTATCCGACGGGCGGAAGTCATTTCTAGGGGAGTCATTTCTAATGTATTCTACAACAATTCCAACCAACTGTATGATTCGCCAATTAATTTTGAAGTTCAACCGAAAGTTATTTCTTGAGTCGGTAAAACCGACTTAGAGTTCAAGAGATCTGAACATGAAAAGATTTTGAACGTAGAGAAATTTAGAAGAAAAGATAAGTAAACAGTCGATGAAATAAAGCTGAGAGTGTCAAGTTAGACAAAGAACCCAGGATATCAACCGATAGGCAAGACAAGAGGTCGACTACATCAACTGACGATCGGAGACCCTTACTGCTGGTGGACGAGCAACGACTGGAGGCATGACCACGCTACCAACCGAGACAGCCTGTGGACAACTGAAGAGAAATCCCAACCGAGTGACCAACTGCAGCTGAAGGGCCGAGTCCAACAAGGCAACCAACTGCAGCCGGGGAGCTCACCTCAGAAGAGCAACTAACTGCAGCCGAAGGGCCAACCTCAGCTGAGTGACCAATTGAAGCCGAGGAGCCGATCTCAGCCAAGCAACTGAGGAGCCCAACTCAGCCAAGGAAAAGACTGCAGCCGAGGAACCGACTTCAGGCAAAGTTTAAGAACCTCAACTGACAATGAAACCTTTACAGACGCAATCAACGTATTGGTGGCAGTGGTGGGATACATTTAGAAGATGACACCCCAAAGAGACAGACCTGCAGAGGAACTGAAAATGGGACCCGAAGCTGAACATCCGGAAGCTTAAGGAGGAGCTAAGCAGCTAGGAGTGGTACAAGCTGACCCTCAGCTGAAACAACCAGAAGTCCAGCCTGAGGCATCCCGAAGGGAACAGCAGACAGACGACAGTGATCCGTCCAAGAATCGCCAAACCCGAACAACCCCAAGAGCTTAACTGGGAGCTGCCTGACCAAGCCGGTGACAGAGAACAGCCAAAGGAGCCGAAGCCAGACGACTTGGTGAAGGAGCTGACCAGACTACTTGCGACCCAGATGGAGGTGTTCCAGCAGTACCCAAACCAGAGTCGTTCAAACCCAGCCGAGAGGTGGAGTCAGCCGACTTATGACATACAACAATTCTGACATGTGGTCCGAGTACAAAGCACATCTATACGAATATGCCCGATTCTTCTGGTGGACTGAGGAAAAGGCCATGAACCCGTGCGTCAGCCTGAGAGGGAATGCCCGCAGTGTGCTACTGGATCTTTCAGCCGAGCAGGAGAGGAGTTACCCTGTCGTCAGTGCAGCTTTGAAGCAGCAGTTCTTTCCAGCCTAGTTGTTTGTTTACCAGGCAGAGCTTCAGGGGCGACGACTGCAAGCTGATGAATACCTGCTGAACTGGAGGACCAAGCAACCCTGGAAATGCTGATGAAGATGCACTTCTTTTATAGTCTCAGCAACGATACATGAGTGTTGAAAAGTCTTCCGGAGACGCTCACCCAGGCCCTAATTTTCGCCACCAAATTCGAGAGCATCATGGAGACCAACAATAGCCAGGATGGAGGCAAGCACAAGTTCCAACAGCTCAAGGAAGTAGATGACCCAGAGTGGAGTCAACAGGTCCAGGCCCTGTGGCAGCAAGCCGATACAACCCAGAAACATTTGCAGGAAATGATGAACCATGTAAGGGACGAAAAGATGGGACATTATGCCTGTGAGTGTCCTGAAACCAAGACAACAGCGTCAAACTAAAGTGGGTTTCAGCTGGGGAACAAAGCCGAAGCCCAAAGAAGAGGACACCCCCATAACTGACAAGTGATCCAGGGACCCAGCCGAGAGGAGAGCCCGGCCTGTGTGTAGAGGAAACTATATTCGGTTGGAGACTAGCAGCACCATCACGATGCTCAACTACAGCACCTGGGAGTGCATATCTACAGCCCAACTGACGATGGTGGATGGCAGTGGTATCAAAACGTATGGCCGAAGGGAGTTACCTCTGTGTATAGCCAGATCCCCAAAGACACTGACGATGGGGACTCCATTCATAGCCGAATAGCCAGCATCGACTTTGATCGGTTACAGATGAGAATTGGCAGCCGGGAGATGCCTTTGTTCGAGAATCCGAAGCAAGCCATCCAAATCAGTGCAGCCAAAGATCAGGAGCTTCCTGCCAAATCCAAACAACTGGTCCTGGGCAGAACTGGCGGAATCCGAAAAACCAGAGGGAGTCATGGAAATGACTCAGAAGCAAACAGAAAACAGACCGTGGCTGGTGGGAAGAGCCTTGCCCCAGATCAACCGAGAAGGAGTACCCTGACAAGCCAGGGAAATCTCCCCTCTACATGAATACGTCCGATATCAGCTCTGAATGTGAAAGAATGGACGGAACCGAGTTCCAGAAGGCAGGAAAGAAGCATACTCCGAAAAAAAGAAGATGGGTATCTCCAAATCTGACTTTGGATCAGTTTCATCAGCATCCATGGCCTCCCGAACTCGAAAAAAGTCAGCCAGCCCTATCCTCTGTCAACTCCAAGCCTACCTGGCGCTGACCAAAACCAGCAATGAAGACGATGAGGCCCCAAGCATCCACCGCAGAGACACCAGACGTGAGAAGTGCCATTCCACCTCCCCAAGAAAGAGACAGAGGAGTGTCTTCTCCAAGAGAGACCGACGTGCCGACAGCCAAGAAAAGAGCCCAAATCATGTCTCCCCGATACAGGAGTCTCTCCCCCAGACACATCCGATGAGCAGATACCCAAGGGAGGAGTCCTCCCTCAGACGCAGCGGACGAGCAGATAGCCAAGCGAGGAGCCCTCCCTCAGAGGCAGCCGACGAGCAGACAGCCAAGGGAGGGGCCCGAAACAGTCTCGGACCTACCGGACTATATAACCACATCTTTGCTGACGACTGACGAGCGTGTAGCCAAGATAGGAGACCAAGACGTTCCCAAAGACATGGCCGTTCCGAGGGTAGACGATCACCACATCCAAAGAAAGAATCTTCCAGCTGTCTGGGAGCCCAAGCCGAGGAGCATCACCGAACAGGGAGCCAGGAGCAAAAGTAAAAAAAAAACTTCCCCAGTGCAACTGAGAGTCATCGTCCAGACAAGCAGCACCAAGCAGAGTACTCAGCTGAATGGGACCACTGTCGGAGTAGCCGAGACATTACCAGTCTCAGTGCCAACGACAGCTGCCTTGGTCTCTCCAGTCATTCGAATCAAAGATCAACACCATTTGCTGACGGGACCAGAGGGGAAGCCATCCAGTCCCCGGGAGCCAACCGATTCCGAGGCCTTCTCTCGAGACTCATTAAATGCTTATAATACAAACCTGAGGCTTATGCGTGAGCAGTTTGGCCACAGAGGCCAATTTGTGCATTCAGGTTTTTCTTGGGGGGGGGGGGGGGAGGGGGAGGAGGGTGGGGGGCGAGAGGATGACAGGTTCTGAAAGCAAAATCTCAAAACTGATCAGAAGGTTTTCATAAAAGACAAACAAATTGCAAATTTGGGTACTTTTCGACACAAAAATGGCTGTTTTGACCTTTCAAAGTCATCGAAGATCAAATTCAAGGTTACCACAGAAATCGCCATGAGGAAAGTGCCAATATTCAAACTCTTTATCTTCAGGCATTCTATAAATACCTTTTGGCAGTTCCCATCATGGAGGAAAAAAGTCCAAAAACTTTTATTTATATATTTTTGGGGGCTGGAAATGGCTCCATACGAATAGTGACTTGATTTGGACAAAACATTTTTTTGCCGACCGGCCGAAAAATAAAAATGGCCACCACACAGAGGCCGGCAATTCAAGGGCAACGAAACTTATACACTTCACAAAGGGAATCTTTTGAAACAAAAATCTCAATACTGATGAAATTTTTTAAATGAGTTGAGATTTTGACTGATGAGTTTTGGAGAACGGTCGCCAAAGTCCAAAATTGGTGATTGATCGTCTAAAATGGCTGCTACTTGAACAAAATGCGAAAATAATAATAATAAAATACTAGTAGGTCATTTTTGTGCAAAACTTCAGGAAGATTCGCTGGTGAATTCAAAGATAGCAAAAGTTGACGACGTCGGACGAACGAACGGACGGACTGACGCCGGACAACACAGCATCGTGAAAGCCGTGCTGCCATTCAGCATAACGGAGCTAAAAAAAATGGGGAAGACGACGGACGGAATGCCACAGCAATAGGTTATCAGATCATAAATCCGGTAACCTTTGAAAAAATTATCAAAAATTTATTTCAAAATTCTAGCAAGAAATTTCAGGATCATTTGAACGAGTTATCATACGTAGAGTCTATGCTCTTACAAAAATAATCTAAACGAATTGCCGGTAAGCTATATCTCCCCCAGTGCTATAGTTTTTATTATATTGAGTACCGTAACACTATTATTATCATATCATTTGATATAAATATGAACCGCTAGAATTCAATAATTGATTCATCCTTGGCGACATAACTGAATAATTCAAGCGTAGACACTGAAGTAGTTAACACATTTCCAGATGTCCTATAGGCAAGTGGGCGTTAAAAGGCCAATTCAATAATTTCAATAATCAAAAGGGTCCACTTTGAATCATTCAATTAACATATCATTGACAGCTAAAAATTGTATGAAAATAAATCCATCTACACAAATTTTGGGAGAAAATGAGAGCAAACAGGTCCTCAATGACGAAATCGACTGAATCCATGGTCAAGATGATTGGTCACAATCGACAATAATGGCATACTGTTTTAGTCCTAAAATAAACCAAAACGTCAGTAAAATATTGATAAACTTTATCATTATCCTGATAAATTGTGATATCAGTTGTTTACACACTTAGATTGACAGTTGGGCCTTAAAATATTGAACTATAGTCAATGGAATATCCAGTCAAGATACATTCACGCTCACAAAGTATTTCACATTTTAGGAAAACATCAGGATATTATCTTTGGGCACGTACAAGTAAATGTATGCTATATCGCTACATCACCACAAAATTGCCACTTTGGAATAAATATCCTTAAGATCATGTACCATTACACACACGTGTATAGTGGTATATACCCCGGTGATCATTACAGTCTGTTCATACATGCATGTAGAATTGTGGGGCATCGAATCATCAGCGCCTGCATCTGGCAGAGAAGTGGTTAAGCTTAAACGCATTACAATTCAGACCCTGAAATCAAGATAAATGTGCGTCTGGATTGTGAAAAAGTCCAGGTTAGAACCTTTACAAATTAGCAATTCTCTGCCTAATTACGGCAGCTATGGTATCATCACTGTGAATATTTCATGGCGGAGGAGAACCTTAGGACATATCACTAGCAAAATGAACACTATAAACATAGCACCAAGGGTGCTGTAGCTTACCGGCAATCATGAGAAATGCAGAGTATTGATTTTCCAACATATAAATTGCTACACTGATCTTGAACTCTAATTGTCAAAACATGTTCGTAAATGTTGCTGGAAACACATTTTCTGCATGGACTATAATACGAAATCAAATTACACATCACAAAGGTACATAAAGAGAATCTTATACATTATTTTGAGAAAAACTGTCTGATAGATTTTGACAAAATGGACACCAAAGACAAAATTCATCGTTTTTGACCTTTTAAGGTCATTGAAGGTCAAATTCAAGATCATCACTCAAACCGCAATATATGATTTCCCATTTGACTGTGCCAATACTTTGGCTCTATTTTGAAGTCTTCTATGAGTTTACTCCGCACAGCTCCCATTATCATGATTATGAAGGAAAATTGGGTGAAGTCGAAAAACTTTTCCAATGGCCAAAAAAAAATGGAAATGGCTCAAAACGAATAGTGACTTGATTTGGGACCAAAAAAATTTATTTTCGCCGACCCGTCAAAAAATCAAAATGGCCGCCACACGCAGACCGGCAATTCAAGGGCAACGAAACTTATACACCTCATAAAGGTACATGAGAGGAATGTTTTGAAACAAAAATCTCAAAACTGATCAGACGGTTTTTGAGAAAATGGCCTCCAAAGTCCAAAATTGGCAATTTTTCGTCAAAAATGGCCGCCAAATAGGCGAAAACGATTCAATCAAAAAAAATTTTAAAATGTTTTTAGATACTGGCTAAAGGTATGTTCTGACAAATTTATGGGGAAATTCATCATGTCAAAAAAAAAGTTACAGAAAAAAGACGGACGGACGACGGACGTCGGACGACGGACGAAATACCACGACAATAGCTTATCGGCCCAAAGGGCCGGTAAGCTAAAAATAAGGCCGAAGACTAGGATATATTACTGGACAATTTTGGTTTAGCATTGCAGGTGACATATGACCTTGAGATTTACCAACCAATGTCACCATTAGGTGTGCTGCATATGGTTCTCTATATGTTCATAGTACAAACATATAAGCTCTATCAAAAAGTATTTTGTATGTAGAGGCAAATTGACACATTTCACGTTCAGCCTTCAAGGTCGTTTAAGGTCAAGCTCAATATCACCAAAAAATAGCTCAAGGACTAAGAGAGGTTACCGAAGAAATTTCCCAAATTTTAATTGTAAATTTGCCGTTTATTGTTATTACTCACCTCTAAACTACTACATGCTCCTTTTCGATCCTTTGGATCGTTCTGGATAGAAATTCGCGTACTGAAAGCAAGGCACGATCGTCTGTCTGCATGACTCGCAGGGGCGTAGCCAAAGATTATTGAAGTGTACCCAAAATCTTCAACAACACGGTCTGGGGATTGGGAGGCGCCGCAAGTCCCCAAGAAATTTTTAATTTCAACACTTTCTGGAAGCTATTGTAGACTACATTAGGGACCGCAATTAACAATTTTTTTCAATATTCTGGCTACAATTGTTGAGAATTATTTCAAAATTTAAATTTAATTTTTTAGCACTTTCTGGAAGCCATTCGAAGATATATTAGGCAGCACATTCAACAATTTTTAGGTTACCGAACCTTGAATTTGACCTTTGACCTCATTTCCAAGGTCACAGGGCAAAATTGCTAATATCTCGCTTATTATCGACTTTACGGCTTAGGAATCATTGTGAACATATAGGAAATGATATATGCTGAATATTCTCGTGACCTTGAATTTGACCTTTGACCTCATTTCCAAGGTCACAGGACAAAATTGCTAATATCTCGCTTATTATCGACTTTACGGCTTAGGAATCAGTTGTGAACATATAGGAAATGATATATGCTGAATATTCTCGTGACCTTGAATTTGACCTTTGATCTCATTTTCAAGGTCACAGGACAAAATGGCCAAAATCTTGCTTATTAGCAACTTTGCAGCTTAGGAATCAATTGTGAACATATAGGAAATGATATATGCTGAATATTCTAGTGACCTTGAATTTGACCCTTGACCTAAATTTCAAGGTTAGTCATTTTATTTTCAAGGTCAGAATACAAAATGGCTTATATCTCGCTTATTATCAAATTTACAGCTTAGGGGTCCATAGTGAACATATAGGAAATGATGTATGCTGAATATTTTGGTGATCTAGAATGTGACCTTTGATCTCATTTTCAAGGTCAGAGAACAAAATGGCTAATATATCGCTTATTATCATCTTTACATCTGCCCCTGATGACGCCAGTGTGTCTTTGGATAAACTATTTGGTCGGGCTTAGTTTCTATTGCAAAATGTTGTATTTTTCGTTTCTTATTGGCATCATCAAAATTTGATTGTATTGGTGGTAATAGATTGATACTTACATTTATACCACTGAGTCGGTGTCACTGCTGGCGGACGTTAAATCTGTCCCCGAGGAATACCATCAACTCAGTAGCCTTCGGGCTTGTGATTGGGTACTTTTGTACTTGTCATGTGTCTATTCCATGGGGTTAGATTCGGATTTCTAAATTATTTTCATAGGTTGTTGGGCAGTTGTATACTAATTCCATCTGGTGTACAGTAGAAACAACTACATTTAACACATTGTCTGCCCCTGAAGACGCCAGTGTGTCTTTGGATAAACTATTTGGTCGGGCTTTGTTTGTTTCTATTGCAAAATGTAGTATTTTACGTTTCTTATTGGCATCATCAAAATCTTATTGTATTGGTGGTAATAGATTGATACTTACAATTACAGCATAGGAATCAATTGCGAATATAGAGGAATGATATATACTGAATATTTTCATGACCTTGAACTTTAACTTTGACCTCATTTTCAAGGTCACATCACAGAATGGCTAATGTCTCACTTATTATCGATTTTACAGCTTAGGAATTTATTGTGGACATACTAGAAGTGATATATTTGTTGAAAATTTCATGGCCTTGAATTTATCAGTGACTTTATTTTCAAGGTCACTGGACAAAAGGCTAATATCTAAAATGTATATTGTCCGGTAACCTTTCTTAGCCCTTGGGCTAATTTTTATTCAATATTTTAACTTAAAATGTTAGAAATTATTTATACTTTAAAAATTAGCCCAAAGGCTAAGATAGGTTACCGGACAATTTTGGTTTGGCCATGGCAGCATTGGCAGGTAACAGACCTTTTACCAATCAAGGTTCGCAGTGTAAATATATGACCTTGGGATTTACCAATCAAGGTCATCCGTATGAACTTCGATATTACCATTACAAGTATGTGTGCGGCATTTGATATTCTATATGTTGGGTGGAATCGTTTAGGCCGCTCAGGTCAATTTACACATTCCAACTCAGACTTTTGGCACTCAAGGTCATCTGACGTCAAGTTCAAGGTCATCATTAGTTGTGCCATATATGTCTTCCTATATGTTCATAATGCAAACATGAGCTCTATCTGCAAGCATTTGATCTATAGAGGCAAATCTGGGCATTCTTTGACCCCAAAATGGCTGTTTTAACCTTTCAAGGTCATCGAAGGTCAAATTCAAGGTCACCACACAAGTCGCCATATATGACTTCCCTTTTGAAAATGCCAATTTCTAAGCTCTATCTTCAAGCGTTCTATGAGTACAGTCCTGACAGCTCCCATTATGAAGAGACAAAAGTCCAAATTTTTTTTCAAAGGGTGAAAATTTTTTTTTGCCTAGAAATAGCCCAAAATGGATAGTAATGCGATTTGGGGCGAAAAAATTTTTTCGCCGAACCGCCAAAAATTCTAAAATTCAAAATGGCCGCCACACGGAGATCAGCGATTCAAGGGCAACAAAACTTATACACGTCACAGAGGTATATAAGAGGAATCTTTTTAAGCAAAAATCTCAAAACTGATCAGACAGTTTTTGAGAAAACACAGACCAGGTGCAAATTTGAGCATTTTTCGACCCAAAAATGGCTGTTTTGACCTTTCAAGGTCATCCAAGGTCAAATTCAAGGACACCACACAAGTCGCCATATATGACTTCCCATTTGAAAGTGCCAATTTCTAAGCTCTATCTTCAAGCGTTCTATGAGTACAGTCCGGACAGCTCCCATTATAAAGGAAAAAAGTGCCAAAAATTTTTTCAAAGGGTGAAAATTTTTTTTTGCCTAGAAATGGCCCAAAATGGATAGTAATGCGATTTGGGGCGAAAAAAAATTTTTTCGCCGACCCGCCAAAAATTCAAAATGGCCGCCACACGGAGACCGGCGAATTTAGAGCAACCAAACTTATACATATCACAGAGGTATATGAGGGGAATCTTTTGAAACCAAAAACTCAAAACTGATCAGACAGTTTTTGAGAAAATGGCCGTCAATGTCCAAAATTGAGCGTTTTTCGACAAAAACGGCTGCCATTTTGAAAAAAATGCGAAAATCAAAAAACAAAAAAATACCTCCTTCTCAAAATATTTTTAGGCATTTTTGTGCAAAATTTCAGAAAGATTCGATCGTTAACTTTAAAGATAAAAATGTTAACGCCGGACGGACGGACGGACGGACGGACGGACGGACGGACGGACGGACGGACGACGGACGCAACGCCATGCCAATAGGTTATCGGACCAAAGGTCCGGTAACCTAAAAAGTGACAAGTATAAGTCGCGCCCGCGACAATTGGGCGGGTTGCATCGAGGAGGGCTGTTAGTGGAAGGAATTGGCATTGTTCTCATGTATTATCAAGTTCGAAGTCCTGCCACGACCTGAAAAATAGGTCAAGGTCACCCATCATCGAACTTGTCCGAGATCTGTTCATGATGCACCTCTGGTATGATTTTGGCGGTATTTCGTTAAAAACTTTGTAAGTTATCGCGTTCACAAGGTACAAAGTCCTGTTTTCATGTATTATCAAGTTCGAAGTCCTGCCACGACCTGAAAAATAGGTCAAGGTCACCCATCATCGAACTTGTCCGAGATCTGTTCATGATGCACCTCTGGTATGATTTTGGCGGTATTTCGTTAAAAACTTTGTAAGTTATCGCGTTCACAAGGTACAAAGTCCTGTTTTCATGTATTATCAAGTTCGAAGTCCTGCCACGACATGAAAAATAGGTCAAGGTCACTCATCATCGAACTTGTCCGAGATCTGCTCATGATGCACCTCTGGTATGATTTTGGCGGTATTTCGTTAAAAACTTTGTAAGTTATCGCGTTCACAAGGTACAAAGTCCTGTTTTCATGTATTGTCAAGTTCGAAGTCCTGCCACGACCTGAAAAATAGGTCAAGGTCACCCATCATCGAACTTGTCCGAGATCTGCTCATGATGCACCTCTGGTATGACTTTGGCGGTATTTCGTTAACAACTTTGTAAGTTATCGCGTTCACAAGGTACAAAGTCCTGTTTTCATGTATTGTCAAGTTCGAAGTCCTGCCACGACCTGAAAAATAGGTCAGGGTCACCTATCATCGAACTTGTCTGAGATCTGCTCATGATGCACCTCTGGTATGATTTTGGCGATATTTCGTTAAAAACTTTGTAAGTTATCGCGTTCACAAGAAATTGTTGACGGACGGACGGCCGGACGGCTAGACGGACGGCTAGACGGACGGACAGACAGACGGACACGCCAATCTAATAGGCGGGTTGGTTGCACGCAACCCGCCCAAAAATTATATAGTATTTTCGCAATTTAGCGTTTTCTCCCGATATTTTACAAGTATACACACATGTAGAAGCGATTCGCAGTCCGTTCAAGTAAAAATATTTCCAAGATTCGTTTGCTGCACTTTCAATAATGCATAAACTGGACGTATCATGTCATATGAATGCTGGTGGAATATTGTGCTAAAAACTGGCATTCGTTTCCTTCAAGTAGATAAAGAGGATATATGCAGCACAAGGTACTCTTACAATTTTACAAAGTTCGATTTCGGATTTATTACTGGTAAATTATCAAATGAAAGAGGTCGTTTGAGTCTGTATATTGAAACCAATCAAGGCTTTTGTCAAGGGAATTTTCAGGTTTGGCCAATTGGTTCAACACCATTAAAAACAAGTATGGACGACAAATGGGGCGGCCTAGGTTTTTACCTTAGAGAGTACCTATATAGGAGACTTCATATGTATAAAACAAAACACCAATGGGCTCAGTCTGAGCATATGTCTAGTCTGGTTAAATTAGTATAGTGATATTGCGTGTAGGTTACTCAGCTCTAGAGTATGTAGTACTGTAGGCCTACTAAACGATCATGGTCAGACCGGCACTGCCGAGGAGGGTCGGGGGGAGGAGGCTATAGTAGGTAGTAAGTGGTGTAACTTGTGTTTTAGGTAACATTTGAGTCGCTTGTAAAACTGATGATTCATTACCATTCGGAAAACATTTCCGAAATATTTTGTTCCGTTTCTTGATCACACTGCACTCTCCACTCTCACTGACACCAAGGTCCTTATTCAATATTGAATTCCTTAGCATTCGGTTTGGCATTCGATGTCATTTATACATGAACAGGGAACATATAAACAATAATATAGCAAGTTGCGTGATTGTATTGGATTCGTTATTTTTGTGGTGTTTTTTTTATGTCAGCATGAATCAATGTGTACGCAACTGCGTACGTGCGTACGCCAAGCTACGCGCCTGACTCGAGCGCTCCTTTTGCCGCCAAAACCGCCGCGCATATGCGCGCGCAGCTGCGCAGAAGCTTCACTTTTCTGTCCAAAAACGACAAAAGGAAGTATCACCAAAAAGCCCCCAAAACTGGCGGGGATGGATGGGAGGGCCTTTACTGTAGTAGTTTAGAGGTGAGTAATAACAATAAACGGCAAATTTACAATTAAAATTTGGGAAGTTTATTTTATACATCACCAATCTAAACTACTACATGCTCCTTAGAATCAAAGGATAGGCGGTGGAGCAGTTGTGCTAGAGAGTCATGAAAACAGACGATAGTCTTGATTTCAAGCAAATCGCTAAAATGCTATATTTTCGATATATCTTTAGTAAACAATAAAGATACTCACCTAGCGGTGCGATCGCTTGCCTCCGACATGCACGAATTACTTCTTCACCCATCGGTGGAAAACGGAACTCTACTTGAGACCGTAACATAAAGAACTCAAAGACAAACACAAAGTGTTGCTATATACACGTGCACGTTAAAACCAAGACTTTTCTGTCCAGCTGGTTCAAACAATAGCCTGCGCTACGACCAGCGGACTCTAAATCTGGACGACTGGTCCTGAAGTTCGGCAGCATTGGACAGATAGAACCCGATGAATGTCGTAGAATTAGTCAACATTCCGGCCCACACGATATATCACAACGGAATATTCGACCTGGCCGCCAAAGACATCGAGATGTGTCAGATTTGGTGGGACGATATTTTGTAAGTGACTCGATCGTCAGCACCTGACTCCGCATAGACAATCCTCACTACAACCTTCACCCATCTGGATAGTGTAGCTGTGGAGATATCCGTAGCCCTATTAGGCTGATAGGAAATAAATAATAGCTTACGATCTTTCCTGATCGATCTGGTACGATCGATGTAAATTTTCAGCGCTCTTACCGGGCACAATAGAGCGTCCAGCTCATTCCGTCCTACGGAATCGCCCAGTGACGGAATTACAATAGGGGAGAACGCTTTCCCGCCCTCAACCGCAGCACGTGTCTTAGGCATAAAATCACGTACTGGGTATAAGGAAACGGACCCATCCGCGTCAAATGCCACTCGCGATACGTCGATCGCCGCGACATCTGAGCGTCTTCGACCACTTGCTAGCATGACTAACAAGAAAGTCTTAAGAGTTAACCTCTACAAGGAAACTTCCTTGAGAGGCTCCCAAGGTGCTTTAGTAAGACAATATAGCACAAAAGCCATGGCCCAATCCGGTAGGGTAGGAACTCCCCGTGGCCTTTGCGTCCTAAAGGACGCTAACAGATCAGCAAAGATACGATTATTAGTTAAATCGATCCCCCTAGCACGGAATACAGGCCCCAGCATGGACCTGTATCCCTCGATCGTAGTAGGCTTCAAATTAAGCCTTTCAAAGAGATAGCAGAGAAAGTCTAGCACTGCATTCAGAGGGGCAGAGAGCGGATCAATGCGCCTTCCGTTACACCAACGTACGAATACTCTCCATTTAGCCTCATACGTTTTAGAGGAGGATCTCCTATTCTTTCTCGCGAGATGTACGGACACCTGCTGAGAAAATCCTGCCTCCTGGAAGGATCGCTCGATAGCCTCCACACGTGTAACTTGAGCACGTGGACGGAATCGTGAAATATATCCTGCCCTGGTTGCCTCAGCAACCTGTCCTCGATCGGGAGAACCCATGGTACATCGATCAGGAGGGACAGTAGCAGCGGGAACCACGCCTGCATCGGCCAACATGGCGCCACCAACAGAATCTCGCACTGAGACCTGGCTACTTTGTGCAGCACTTCCGTTAAGAACCGGGTTGGCGGGTACGCATACCCGAACATCCCGTCCCACGACTGGGACATCGCGTCCACAGCCAGTGCCTCGCTCTCTGGTAGAGGTGAGAAGTAGACCGGGAGCTTGTGATTCCGAGAGGTTGCGAACAGGTCTATGTTCGGTGTCCCGAAAGCCTGACAAATGCGACGAAACACCCCCGGATGTAAACTCCACTCCGTGCCTATGATCTTGTCCGGTCTCGACAGGGCGTCTGCTAGGACGTTCTTGCGACCCGGTAGGTGCCTTGCCCTGATAAACAGACAGGAATTGAAGGCAAACCTGATCAGACACTCGGCTTTACGTGCGCCACTACTGTGCTGTTGTCTGTGAAGACCAGCCATTTCGTCCCTGGGGGACTCTGAGGCCCCCAGATCTCGAACGCACGTCTCACCGCTCGCAGCTCCAGGACATTGATGTGCAACGCCCTCTCGCTCGTGTTCCACACAGCCGAGAGTTCGTGCTCGTCCATATGAGCTCCCCAAGCCAATTCTGACGCATCGGTGAAGAAGGTCCGATCGGGCAGATACTCCACCAGTGGCATCCCTCGGAAAAGATTCCGATGGTCCCGCCACCAATGCATTGCTTCCCGAGCACGATCGTCCACCGATACGACTTGGTCTAGTCGATCGGTGAGGATCCGCCATTGCTACGCTAGACACCATTGAATGGGTCTGAGGAAGCACCTGCCGAACGGCACCTGTTTCTCCATCGACGCCAACAGACCGATGATGGACAGAAACTGTCGAGCTGTGATCGACGACTGCGTCAGCGCGACATCCATCGCCGCAATCGACTTGAGAACTCTCTTCCACGGAGGAGGAGCTACTCCTCGATCTAGATCGTAATCTACCCCGACATACTCGAATCTCTGCGTCGGGGACAGATGAGACTTCGCCCAATTGGGGATCCAGCCAAGGCTGGTCGCCAACCTGAGGACGAACCCGGATTGCTCTATATCCTGAGACGGGGAGTCGGCTATGATTAACCAATCGTCGATGTAATGGTGGAATTGAATTCCAACCGATCGAAACCTGGCTGCCATCGCCCTTACGATACGGGTGAACACATAAGGGGCGGTAGCTACTCCAAAAGGAAGTACCCTGAACTGATACACCGAGCCCTCGAAGGCGAACTTGAGGTATCGCCGATCGGCTGGGTGTATGGGCACATGTAAGTACGCGTCCTTGACGTCGATACTGACTGCCCACTTCCCCTTGGACAGAGCTTTCTGAACGGAAAGCGCCGACTCCATCTTGAACCTGGGTATGATCAGGAAATTGTTGAGGTTTGACAGGTCGAAAACGGGACGCCACCCGCCTGTCTTTTTCGGCACTAGGAAGATGAGAGAATAAAATCCCCTCTCGTCCTTGACCACCTCGATCGCACTTTTCTCTAGCAACTGCTGCACCTCGTGCTGCAGAAGCTGAAACTTTTCCCGATCGCTGGGCACAGGGAAGAACCACGCTTTGGGTCTGATCGGTGGTTTTCCAGCCTCCCATCTGAAGGTGAGACCGAACTTCACCCATGCCACGACTGAGTTGTCTGACGACGCCAGATCGCTCCAGTTCTGAACGAACTGACCCAGGCGCCCCCCGACTGGACCAGGTTGTGGAAGATCGAATTCCGAAAGAACTGAACCTTCCACAGAGCCTACGCTTTCCTGCAATGAGTCACTTCTTAGCAGAAGATTTCCCTTTGCCCTTGAAGCGTCCACCCCCTTTGCCTCCACGCTTGCCATCCCCCTGAGGAGGGGGAGGCTGCGCCCCCCGAAAGGGCGGCTGCGCAAAAGCGGGTGCATGTGGTGCCTGAGGTTGGGCAGGCTTCTGACCCTTGGTCTTCTTGCCTGTCCCAGACCCCGCCGCCTTCCCGAGCAAAGCCTTGGCCATAGCCTCATCCCAGAGATGTTCCCGCATGACGGAAATATCCGATCGAGAGAGGTTGGCGTAGGTATAGCCCGAGAAAAGCGGCCTCCCACGAAGCTCAGCGACATCCGTAGCGGACATGTCAAGCAAACGGAGATCGGCATCACGCATGGTGCTGTCACGCTCAGCAGCATGCACCACTCCGGCCAAGACGCCGAGTGCCGCATGAATGTTGGCGCGACTCCCCTCCTCCAGATCCGCCTCGTCCACAAACTCCTGAACCAAAGTGGTCATGTGATCTGTCAACGAGAGCTGCCCCATCAATTGATGAGACAACGTCTGCCAGTGAGAAAGGCGAGCCTTTTTCACATAAGCTGACCAGACCGTACCCTGTTTCCGAGAAGTGAAGGTTAGGGTCTTCGACCGGGACGGAAGTCTGATGTCCACCCTCGGACTCTATAGTCCGATAGGTGTCGATCGACTCAGGTCGAACACGGCTAGTCGGGAATGTCGACTCCGCACGAGCCACATCCTTCTTAGCCGTAACACCCTTGTTGATCTTGTCGAAAGACTTGACCAAAGCGGGAGCCACAGGGAGCTGGATCGGCCGACGAACTGGCGCCGACGCGAACCTACCGGTTCCCCGTGAGGGCCCTGGAGCATCGATCGGCAAGTCCATACGCCTTGCCACCGACTCCAAAGCCCACCGGAAGTTAGAACCCCCGGCCTGATCGGAAGTCTCATCCTCCGAGGCCGTAAGAATATATCGCAAAAAGCTAGTTTGCAGACTAAATTCTACGAATTCACCGGGAACCAAAATCCAAAGCTGCCAAGCAAAAATGGCGGTGGACAGAAAAGTGAAGCTTCTGCACAGCTGCGCGCGCATATGCGCGGCGGTTTTGGTGGCAAAAGGAGCGCTCGAGTCATGCAGGCAGACGATCGTGCCTTGCTTTCAGTACGCGAATTTCTATCCAGAACGATCCAAAGGATCGAAAAGGAGCATGTAGTAGTTTAGATTGGTGATGTATAAAATAAACGTTCAGTTTTAAACCATAACATTTTTTTATCAAAATTGTCATATTGACCTTTCATGGTCATTGAGATGAAATTTAAGATTACCATTGATGCTGCAAAATGATTTCCCATTTGATACTGCCAATATTTAAGGTCTATCTTGAAGTGTTTCGACGAGTTTATTACATACAGCTCCCATATGTGAGTTCGGAAAAGGTTTTCAGGTTAGGTCAGTGGAATTGGGTCTGGGTCACGTGGGATAAACATAGCCAATCCATGCTGTAACGCTACCATTGTCGAGTCACTGTCACTAACACTTCCCTTGTACGATACTAAATACTTTGTTTACTTCGAGTTCACCGCGTCACTCACGTTTGAACATGGTGCGTACGAACTTTTTGTTTATATCACTTGACCGGACCTAAAAACATTTCCGAACTGGCTGATCATGGAGGAGAAATGAGGTCAAAGGTCAATTTCCAGGTCATAACAATATTCACCATATATTATTCCATGTATGTTCACAATTGATTCCCAAGCCGTTAAGTTGATAACAAACAAAAAATTAGGCCAAGGGCCAAAGATAGGTTACCGGACAACCTTTGATTTTGCAGCATCAAAGGTGCAAATTTGGACATTTTTCAACCCAAAAATGGCTGTTTTGACCTTTCAAGGTCATCCAAGGTCAAATTCAAGGTCACCACACAAGTCGCCATATATGACTTTCCATTTGAAAGTGCCAATTTCTAAGCTCTATCTTCAAGCATTCTATGAGTACAGTCCGGGCAGCTCCCATTATGAAGGGAAAAAGTGCCGAAAATTTTCCAAGTCCAAAATTTTTTTCAAAGGGTGAAAAAAAGTTTTTTGTCTAGAAATGGCCCAAAATGGATAGTAATGCGATTTGGGCCAAAAATATTTTTTTTCGTCGACCCGTCGAAAATTCAAAATGGCCGCCATACGCAGACCGGCGATTCAAGGGCAACCAAACTTATACGCATCACAGAGGTACATAAGGAGAATCTTTTGAAACAAAAATCTCAAATCTGATCAGACAGTTTTCGAGAAAACGACCGTCAAAGTCCAAAATTAGCTGTTTTTCGTCAAAAATGGCCGCCATTTTGAAAATAATTCGAAAATCAAAAAACTAAAAAATACCTCCCTCTCGAAATATTTTTAAGCATTTCTGTGCAAAATTTCAGAAAGATTCAATCGTAAACTTTAAAGACGGACGGACGCCGACGACGACGGACGCAACGCCACGGCAATAGGTTATCGGACCAAAGGTCCGGAAACCTAAAAAGATTGTCCGGTGACCTTTTTGCCCTTGGGCTAACTTTTTTATTTTTGTTCATGCAAATGCAATCTCATGAAAGCAGAATTGTAAAGTAGAACACTATATACATCATTAAATAGAGAGTATATAGACTCCAACAATCTGAAAATATAACATTCAGGTGAGCAGAACTTAAGAGCGAAAGTGCTACAGTCACCAGAACTTGAGGCTGGTGTTGCTGAGGTGGAGTTTTGCTGCCATCAGAGACAGCAGCAGCATGTAAGACGCGAGGACACAGTATGCAGTCAGCGAGGACGCGTGGACCGTTCTGATTGAGAAGTTCACTAGTCCAGTCAGTAAATTAGCTGCCATGAAGAAGGCTAGACCGTTCCGATTCACGGCATCCAGGATACACAACTCACCTGATGATTCTGTGTGTAAGACATTCAGTACCATGTGATATAAGAATATGTAGAAAGTTCATGGAAATAAAATTAAATGTTAGTTACTACCAATATTCATGAACAAAATCTTACCAGGTCTGTTGTGGATGCCCAAGTAACGTAACATGATTATTACTAAATCAACAAGGAAGAAACCCAACAGGAAGAGCAGCTGATGAGCGAGCTATGTAAATGTAGATGAGGAAGAAACAACAGAGTTACAACAATATACATGTAACTGGATACTGTGGTCCAATTCCAGAAGATTTCAAATGATGGTTGAATCTCTAGACATGCGCCCACCATCCAGATGACGAAGGGAAGGTTTGCCATCCTGCGGGAGACGGGCTCCAGCTCTTGTTGTGTGTAGCTCAGCAGGAGCCAGCAAGCCACATCCAGAGATACAAGGATCCAGAAAGCCTGTAGCCACTCTCCAAACCTACTCCTGAAGACATAAGCATCATCTACATGTCACCATACACAAGCATATTTCTCTATTGTATTCTACATATTAGAGCACCGAATTTGTACAACAAAGACACATATAAACTTACATTAATTCATATTTGTGGAGTAGCTTGTTACCATGGTTACCGTGGTTTAGCAAGGAAGGAGCCGACACTGACAGACGCGAGGTAGATTGCCAGGTAGCCGAGGCATGAGAAGATGCCCTCTCGGTTGGCATCCAGGACTCCGAGCCGAGAGCCGCGCCCGTCAGACCCCAGCAGCACAAAGTCCTTGAGAGTCGTGGTCTCCAGCAGATACTGGTAACTCACAGCTGTTCCGACGGCCAGCAGCCCGCTAAGTCTCACAGGGAAGACCAGTAACACAGCCGTCGATAATATCTGCATGACATAACAAGTAATGCGAGTATTTTTTACAGGGCACATTTAGGATTATCATAAAGAAAATCTTAGTTTGTCCAGCAAACAAAACATGTTGAAGGTTATCTCATGCAATATTCTTTTACATGGAAGAATTTACACAATGCTGAATTATTTCACTAGGAGGCATCATGACAAAATATATCATAATGCACCCAAAAAATGTTTAGCCCTAAACAAAAATGTTGTGTTTCAGGTTACTGGACGCTCCCTAGGAACTTCGTGCAACACCAATAAAATTCTGACCTACCCTACCCTACCTCCATTTTTGGGCAATGTTCCATGGAACACAACATTATTTTTAAACCTAAGTACTCTGTCAGACCTATTCACAAAATGAGCAAGATTGTATAGAATAAACAAATCACATTGGAGTAAATAGTAAAAATAGCCCAAGGGCTAAGATAGGTTACCGAACAATTTTATTTGAAACACGACAGGTGAGATATGATGTTCAGATTAACCAATCAAGGTCATCTTCGTGAACTTCAATGTCATCATTAAGTGAGCAGCATATAATTTTGTATTCATGTATGTTCAAAATACAAATACAAGGTCTATCTAAAAGTCTTGTCTATAGACAAAATTTACACATTTCTTGTTGGACATGACATTGAGATAAAGGACTCAATGTCGTCTGAGGTCAAGCTCAAGGTCACCAAAAGAAGTGGTATGTATGACTTCCAATTCCAGCTATACCTACAAAAATTTTTTGGCTGTAGACGCCAATTTACACATTCTAGGGCCCTTTTAAGCAATTCAAAGCACTCCATCTTTATACATATTTTATCTTTTGGCGTCAAGTTCAAGGTCATCATTAGTTGTGCCATATATGTCTTCCTAAATGTTCATAATGCAAACATGAGCTCTATCTGCAAGCATTTCATCTATAGAGGCAAATCTGGGCATTTTTTAACCCCAAAATGGCTGTTTTGACCTTTCAAGGTCATCAAAGGTCAAATTCAAGGTCACCACACAAGTCGCCATATATGATATCCCATTTGAAAGTGCCAACTTCTAAGCTCTATCTTCAAGTGTTTTATGAGCACAGTCCTAACAGCTCCCATTATGAAGAAAAAAGGGCCGAAAATTTTCTAAGTCCAAAATATTTTTCAAAGGGTGAAAATTTTGTTCTGACTAGAAATGGCCCAAAATGGATAGTACTGCGATTTGGGGCGAAAAATTATTTTTTCGCCTACCCATCAAAAATTCAAGATGGCCGCCATGCGGAGACTGGCGATTCAAGGGCAACAAAACTTATACACATCATAGAGGTAAATAAGGGGAATCTTTTAAAACAAAAATCTCAAAACTGATCAGACAGTTTTTGAGAAAATGGCCGCCAAAGTCCAAAATTGGCCATTTTGGGAAAAAAGCGAAAATCAAAAAAAAATTTAAAAACCCTCTTGAAATATTTTTAGGCATTTTTGTGCAAAATTTCAGAAAAATCCGCCTGTAAACTTTAAAGATACAGATGTGGACGGACGACGGACGCAACGCGACGGCAATAGGTTATCGGACCATAGGTCCGGTAACCTAAAAATAGATATAAACTGAACATACTTTGATGACCGCTAGAGTGAAGAAGAAGTTCCAGTGGACGCCATACTCGGACACATGTTCATGGTAATCTGTGCCCTTTACTGCTAATAATCGAGCGACACCCAAGACAGTCAGGGGTAGTGTTGTCTTGGCAACCAGGAATAATTGTTGTATCTTCCCAAAAACACCACTAAAATTGAAATTGTAACCACATTACATTGTGCATGTAACAAATGTGTATCATTAGCCAATAATCCAGTTAATATGTACAGCATCGGGACTACATACAGGGAAACATACAGGGATTACTATGGAAAAGAGTCCTTTTAATGAAGTGGAATCAAAAGCCTATATGGGATTCTAGTATCTCACAAACCATTTTGTCCTGAATCTACCTCGAGCTTCTGGAGACACGATGCCATTTGCCATGATGAACCCACCGACACCGACATCCATTAAACCTGTGCCGTAAGTTTCGGTTTTACAGAACCGTCGCGGGTAAACATTGAAATCCACTGCCAAGATGAAGACAGCAGTTGCCACATTGGTGAAGGCCCGGAAATGTGTGATGAATGGTCTGTGTGATGGAATTTCTGTGTCAAAAACTTGAGCAGGGTTCATGTTGACTCGGCTACCAGTGACCACTTGAGCTTTCTCACACACAACAAAGAGAAGAAAGCCTGCGGAGAGCATGAACGTAAGGAAGCTATCCACATGGTCAGAGAAGTATGTCACACAAAGAAGCCCAGGCAGGATTATCGTGAGGTAGTCCACGATAAACTTCGTCCTGAAACAATAACATACACTCATCAACTACGGTGGACATAAAAGCCTATAGGTTTTGTGGCATCCCCCAATTTTCCTTTTTTTTTCTAATTGTGAAACTAGACTGATAAAACAATACATAGGAATATTGAACTCAGGTGAGATTGAGCATTCAACGAGCATTTGCTCCCTAGACAAATGCGCACCAGATATTTGCCATCAGAGTGTACTTATTCAGTATGTTCCTGGCTTCCATATTATTCTTCAAGTACTATTGCCAAATGCAGAATAATATGCTTCTACAGAATCTACAGGTCTCATGGATAACAAACCATGGAACTTGCAAGCCAATACAATGTACAATCAGTTTAAAACTTGGTACATGTACATGTAAAATAATATAGCTTTAATTTGATAGCAATTATATCAAGTACATCAAGTTGATAGTACATTTTTAATTCTATATATATTCTTCTATTCATAATTCAAGGCAGTTCTCCATAAGCATTGAATGTACAAACATGACAGATGTTGAACTGAAAATTTCTACAGTCAGTCAGTCAGTCATTCATATTGTTTTCATGCACGATTAACGCCAATTTTCTGAGTATCTGTTGTTGAACCATGCATATTTCCTATATATTCCCGACTATCTCGATATGTGCTTTCAAGTGTGCGTGACAAACGAGAATGCTAAATTTGGCTGATTTCAAAATAGATTCCAACTTTAAAGGGTCACATTCGGGAAAATGAATAATGTGCAAAGCGGCTCCCGTACATACTAAAAAATCAATGTATACTATTTTGACGTGACCTGGGTGGTTTGAAGAGTTTCTCGCCCAACCGCTCCGTAGAAATCGATATTGGAATACATCCACGTGGCGTTGTTTACATCCTCATTGCTCATGGATGTGACGTCACAATGTGAGCCATGCTCAGATACCACCATACGTACAATTACGTGAATTGCGGGGCAATGCTGTTTTTCTATGGTGTCCATATTCACGTCGTGACGTCGCAGCCTCTTGGGCTAAAAAAAACTATCACCTCTCTGATTACTCGATTTTTCAAACTGATCGCTTGATAAATGGATTGATTTCCTAAAATGTATTGGTAATATGCCAACATAATATATCGCAAGAAACAGACAAATGCCTACTTGCGATAAGTTGACAATGATTTTGTCATCGCGTGTCTGGTAAACGAACATTCACAGGTTTAGTGTGATGACCATGGAGATTTTGCTAGCTTGTGGCCCTTTAAGTGATGCGTTTGGCAACTAGTAGGTATGGTAGACCAAAATTTTGTTCTGCATATAAATGCATATATGGGGTGTTTCTAGTGAGATATATACCTTAGAAATACAATGCAAAAAGTTTGGAGCAATTTCATTCAGACGTTTTTCTGTAGTATCAGCTTGAACATGCATACCGTATGGGATAAAAAAAAATGACGTTTTTGTTGAATTTGAAAAAAAGTGCCCCCTTGCCAGTACACACTGAAAAATGGATGGAAACTGCTCAAATTTCACCAGTAGCAGCACTGAGCCATAACATGATAGAAACCTAAATATAATATGCCACACACAAAAGCAAATATACCACATAACGCAAAATATGACTGGAATTTACATCCGTTGTAACACATAATTATGTTTGAATACTATGTATATTCTGCTGAATAGCTACAGATATCACATGATAGAGATAATTTATACTATTTTTCTTAAGTTTACCATATACATAGGCATATGAAGTACTTTTTGATTGGGGTTTTAAAAATATGAGTATTACCAATTGTATTTTAAATATATCATTCCCTATGTAAACATATATTTCTAAAACCTAGTGTCTAATCAGGTTTAAGGATAATTTACAGCTACATTCAATATTATTCTGATATATGAGAATAATCCATTTGTTCACACTTTAAACTGACATATGATATTCCAAGCATGCACTGCAAAAATAAATAAAGGAACCCAACAACATGCACCAACAAAAAAAAATTCTAAAATATAACATTTAAACTAAGTTTTTTTAGTGACAAAGATAAAAATACTCTTTTTTTAACTACTAGTTTTTGCAGAATATTATGATATGGCAATGATAAATTATGACAGCCTAATAATTATTATTATCATTATTATTATTATTATTATTATTCCTCAGAATAATGTATCTGCATAAACCGGTACACTGTAGGTACAACAACCTGAAAAGACAGATTCATACTAAACACTGCTAAATGAAATCTGAGTGGTGAAATAGAAATTATAGCAATCCACCCAAGAATCACGATAATTCCAATATGGAGCTGAAACAAGTTTTATTTTTTGATAATTTATTGGATTCAAGCTTTGAGGGCTGCCGCATATGAAATGAGGTTAAAAAAAATACTAACTAGTGTCTCCTATTATCGCTCACGCCAGTTCAATATTCAGCGACTTCCCAGCAGCAAAAAACCACACAATCGATTTAAAATCACATGTATAAATAATATGTATTGAACTATTATTCAAAATTACTTGCAAATCTGTTTGTAATCATTTACAAACACATGAATTATCCAATCGAAGCATCTTTTGCAACCATCACGAATACATCGATAGCCGTGTTCGTTATCTGCCCCAAATTGAGCGGCGGCAAAATGGCGCGAAAGCGATCGGATAGGCACTCACTTGTCCAGGGATTTTCTCAGCTGTCCGGCGGCCTAGCACAATAAATAAGGTACCAAAATTTGCAGGAATAATTTCTCCAGAGGTTTTTTTTTTCTAAGGGGTAATATTTCTTGGTTTTTTTTAATCGTGGAAAATCTGTGGCATTAATTCATGTGCATGTGCTGGTGACAGCCATTCATTTATATAAATCTAGGTCAAAGTTCAATCATTCTTCGTGACCCTACCTATTTTTCTGTATGTCTATTGGACCTCTATCAACCTATCAACCCAATCTCGAAAAATTTCAAATGACTCTTTTGACTGGGTCAAAATGCGGTCACTTTTTCAGCGGATGTTGACACGGCACTGTGCGCGCCATCTGACGAGCGCTGCCATACCTACAACTAGCTGTGCATCATCATAAATCACCAGTAGATCTAGACAACCATATCACTATGTGCTACCCGGTCCCGGCAGGACCCGTATCATAATATTGCAATCGGTTATTCTGATTGATCACCTATTAGATATAGTGTTTTTCCCAAACATCCAGCTGAGAACCGCGTCGCGTAAGAAAACAGAGACGGGACAAGATGCACACACCAAGGCGATCTCCACCACTGACGATCCCGTATTATCGCTCACGAAATTTTCGTGTTCTTCTTTATAAATCTGTTCATCCATTTCTTCCATGTTATTTTGTGTATCAACCAATCCTCGATTATACTGTTAGCATCCACATTTTACTTGTGCTCCATATTCAATCCAGATATCCTAAAACTTCTCAATTAAACTAAATGCATCTATCAAACCAGCCGGTTGTTCAGGAGTACTGAACGACATTTTTTCTATAGACATTGTAGTTGCTTACGCCATTGTTGCAAAAGCATTGCTTTATGTACATTTTAAAATCACTTGGTGACTTTAGGCCACACCAATTTATAAAGTTGGTCTATGG
Organism: Terebella lapidaria; assembly: GCA_949152475.1. Lineage (NCBI taxonomy): Eukaryota > Metazoa > Annelida > Polychaeta > Terebellida > Terebellidae > Terebella > Terebella lapidaria. Next base: position 5,412,961 of record OX424557.1, read on the forward strand.
ATTTTTGTCCGAGAAAAATCGTACGTGGGAGCGACATTTTTTTACATTTAATACTAAATTTTTTGTCTTTGGAATATTTCACTTGAAAAATGGTGCGAGCGATATATTTTTTTTTACAAACAATATCTGTCTTTGGAATTTAGATTGCCAAAATTTGTGCGAGGGGTTTTATTTTAAATGATAACTTATGTATTTGCCGCTTATTTTGATAGTGTGTTCGACCGTCATGACCTTAAAAAATATAAATTGGCCAGTTTGGCGGGAAATTAGGATCATTTAAACCAATTATAACATGTTCTTTTCTCTGTGTGTGGCCCTTCTATATAGAGGTTGTATGGGTAAATTTTAGTAAATGAACAATTCATTATGTATTTTTTGGCCTCTTTGCACAGTAAATAGTTTAGAAATTTGGGAACGGTTTTCAATGTGTCATGTTGAATTACATGTCATGTTTATGTCATGTAATTGATGATGCAATTAAATTTTGTCTAAAATAACGCAAAGTATTGCTGAGTATTACTGAGTAAAACTCCAAACTGTCCTGCTGTATTCAAATAACTATAGGTAGATATATAGATGTATACGTTTTAGAAGAATTATCTATCCCAAGATACTATTATTTAAGCTCCGGAAGATTTTTGCAATCCAATTAGAATAAATACGTTCAAACTAAACTTTAAACTATATTCTGTTAAAATCATGTATATCAACATTTCACGCCAGGCAAACGAGCCCGGAGCGGTGCCAAAGGCCCAAAATGCAGATATTTTTTGCTAACAGGTGATCCTGTATAGTGTTGGCACACAATGATTCAAACAGTTCCTCTGGAAACGTCGATACTGACTCTTTAAATGCGATTTTTGACAACCATTTGGATGAATTCAAACTGTGATTTTGATTTGGGACAAAAACTAAGTTGTCGATGGATTTCATTAGCTCAAAATTGGTGCGGCGATTTTTTTACCGAAATTTTGAGAATGAATTTTCAGGGGCGGCGATTCCATCGACCAACTCTATATATTGGTGTGGCCTTAGTTAAAACTTCTAAAAAACCAGTTTGATCTAGTTTCTCGTCTCTTCTTCCATGCAGGATTAGGAGTGCTCTTCGAGTGTGCAGCGCATAGATGAACTCTCTACTCCATAGTTCGGTGCTGTGTATTAGCGTGGGTTTGGGTACCAGTCGGCCTGCAAACATGCTCACATCAAGAATCAACTGGGTGGTGGATGTAACATCTGCAGTTGCCAGGATCAGGAGTTCATGTGGGATCAGTGACGATAGGTATGTCATGTACTTGTCCCGTGTGGACTTGAGTGACAACTCACCAGGAAGTGGGCTCTGTCCTCGTTACCCTCTCCACAGAGAAGACATGTGGGATCCACGTTGTTCTGGTTGAACTTTGCCCGTTTGGTCTGTAAGATGTATGTTCCAGTCAGGAGCATTGCCTTGATCGCTACTCTCTGCACATCCCATATATTGTGTCGTACTAGCTGTTGACCAGACTGGGTGTGGGGTGCCAGATCAATGGAAAGGATTCGCCAGGTCAGGTATCTCAGTGATGTTTTCGAGAAGACTTCACTCATCCACTTCTCTTTCCAATACTGGTTCATAGCACGTCTAACCCTGGCTTTCCATAGGACCCTGATTGGGGGTGCATCAAGAAGATTGAATATTGAACCCAAATTGTATTTCCAGAAGATGCCCCTGACTTGGTTGAACCAGGACTTTTTGGCCAGTTCTTTTGTGGCAAGTTGTCTCTGTGCAATAGTGTATTTGATGGAATCCTTGTCCTTGATTATGGTGAGGAACAAGGACAGGGTTTTCTTGTCGATGACAGACTCTATCGGGAGAAGTCCAAGTAGTTGATAGGCTACACAACTTTAAGTACGGACTGAGAGGAACTGGAGTTGTTTGATGGTGGTTTTCTCAAATCTGGCCATGGCTTCCATGTCAGTGATGGACAATTGGAGTGACTCCAAGCCATGGGTGAAACGTGGGACTAGTATACTGACCACAGTTTAGCAGAGATGGGTGGAGGCAGTCCCTGCATGTCGGCCGTGGAGTCCAGCACCCATTCATGAGTGCATACAGGGTTTCCGTCCTAATTGCTGTCTTGTTTCATTCAGTGTTGAGCTTCGTCGAGTCAGTTCTCATTATGCCTAGGTGCTCTACTGAGTCTTTTTCTTGGATCATGCTCCCGGCAATTTCAAAATTACAGGAACTTTTTGCTGCATTTTTGTTTGTAACCAAGATATTACTTTTCCTGGGGTGGATGTTGTATCTTTCGCTGATAGTGTAGTTATCAACAGCATTCAAGATCATTTGCAGTTCACATGGGTCACTGGAGAGGGAGGCAACGTCATCAGCACAGGTGGTGTGAGGGATGCTGACTGTCCCAACATCACTCCAATGTAGTTCTAGGGCTAGCAGCAGGTCGTTGTTGTACACCTTGTAGTGTGGGGCTGACAAGGTGCCTCCTTACCATACTCCTTGCTCGAGGGAGAAGCTCGAGGACAGTCCTTCCCATTTCACTTCGGACGTCATGTTCGTGTACAATCCCTTGAGTAATATCCATGAGGACTCCTGGTGCCCAACGAAGAACAATTTGCTCAGAAGTGAATCATGGTGCACAACATCAAACGCCTTCTGTACATCTAACGTTGCCATGTAGAGGAAGATCTTCTCTTCCCTGGCTTCGTTTTGGATCACTGTGACCAGCAGGGCAGCGTTTTGATGGAGAGACACCTTTGGTAAATCCTCTCTAGAGTTTTGACTGTACCTCAATAATCCTCAATAATCGAGTTGTCCCTGTTGTATATGATGATATCGAGGATCTTCAAGATGATTGGTGTGACTGTTATGCCCCTGTAGTTTGTCGGGAGATGAATCCCTTTTTTCTTGTAAACTGGAGAGACGACGCCAGTCTTTAGACAGTCATGGATCTTCTTTAGTCTGACAATCAAGTTCAAAATATCCATTAAAGTTGGTATAATGACATCACCCGCCATCTTCAGGTTGTGAGGTTGTGCACATTTGCACAACTTGGGTCTTTGTAGTCAGTGTTGAACTTCAGGTTTTCTAGTGGGGTGGCAAGCTTCTCGTTTTCCATCCTCTACATATATCATCAGGTAGGTTTTCCATCCTCTACAAATATCACCAGGTGTTGTGTGTTACACCATCTACATGGAGTTAAGAAGTTTCAGTGCTTTTTGTTGTTCTCTGTTTCTTGATGAGTCAGTGAAACAGTGATGGGTCATTTTCTGCATGCATTATATCTTCATGGAGGTCTCATTTTCTTTTTGCAGCCTCTTGTCTCTGGCATGATCTTAGGTGAGATGCTCTTTTCTACTTGATTCTGAGGAAGTTGGATGGGGCTGTGGGAGAACCACCTTCCATTTCCAGTGTGCTTTCTTACCTGCTTACTGTGACAGTGATATCACAGCTCCAAGGTTTCTTCCTTGTCTTTTGGAGACGATAACAGTTGTTATCTGTGGCTTGGAATGGATTCTTTGGCTGCCTCATGCAAGGTTGCTGTCAGTCGATCCAATTAAATTCCAAATCAAACATATCATTGGACTCAGAAGGAAGTTTATTCAGTATGCAGTTCTGGTAGGCCTCCATGTCACAGCGTCCTCATCGTGGTCTTACGCGTATTGCCTTCTCTGTCTTGTTGCTGTGCTGTTCAGGGGTGTCGACTTGGACCTTGAAGATGACTGGGTCGTGGTCTGAGGTGTTCAGCCCAGTTCTTCCTGACATTTGAAGCATTTCCAATCTGTTCTGTAAAGTACTACTCGTTAGAACATAATCTATGCTGGAATGGTGTTTACCGTTTGGATGGTGCAAGGTGGGTTGGACCGGATTGATGTTCACCAGGCTATGGTCTCGGCAGAAAGCTCGGAACTGCTCATCTCTCGAGACTCCAGGTTGAGGGACTATAGATGCATTCCAGTCACCACAGAGTATGGTCAGATACTTTGTACTGTACTTCTCATATGCCTCCGCCACTTCGTCCAATGTGATGCAGAATTCTTTTTCTCTGGCTCTACTGCTGCGACTTGGCAATTACACCGATATGATGCATAGTGGAGGGTAAGTGTGGAGAGTCTCAGCAATAATCTATTACCATCTGGAATTTTTTCTGTGATTGTTATTGTTTTCATGGTCAGGATAGATACACCTCCATAGCCTCTAGGAACCTGAATGGGTGGGGTTGGATCAAGGGTGTTGACACACTTAGTGTGGTGGTCAAATTCTTGGTTTATGTCAGCCACATTTTTTTTTTCAAAATCAAAGAGCCAGTGTTCTTGTAGGCATATTATGTCTGCTGTCTTCATATGTTGGATAAAAACCTGGTTGGACTTTATGTTTTTTACATTGAGGAACGCGATGATGATGTCATGGTTCTTTCTCTGTTTGTTCCCTCTCGTATCATGCATGGAGGCACCTCTTCCACTAAACAATGATGGAAATTCTGTTTTTCGTCGGAATTCATGTCTGGGGCTCTGTCGTCCGAGGTCATGTTTCACTGAAGGTCCATCTACGTGTCCCTTATCATGTTGTTTTTCGAGACCGACTTTCTTGCTAGATGTTTAGATCTAGGATGTTCTGTATATGACGTCTCTCTTGGACCAATGGTTCTGTTCTCACTGTGGGAATCTGCTAACTCCACTTTGTGCATTCTGTCTACTACAGTGGTGTGATCTGTGGATCTTCTTGGGGTGGTGGCGGCTTGTGGACTTGGTGTATCATGGAGTACCATCCGTCGAGAGCCTGATTTACGATCTGTTGCTATGAGAGATGTATTGTTTCCCCTCTGCCTGGGTGCATGTGATTGGGGAGGGTATTGACTTGGACCATGACATTTTTTTGCTGTTGCCGGGTTATATGGGTTAGAACTGTTCGGTGCACATGGTGCTTGGACTCATCAATGGGTGGGTGTGAGTCATCATTGGTGTTGATGGTGCCCACGGGTGAGGCTGCCAGGCAGGATACATTGGATGTTGCATTACTAGGCCGAGTACTTGGTGGTAGCCAAGTTATTGCGGAGCTGGTATCTGCCCCTGGGGTTGGTGTGAACTTGGAGTGAGCATGGGTTGGTAGTGTTCCGACCTGGCCTGTCGCAGCATGGCTACCTCCATCCGGAGTTGCTTATTTTCAAGTCTTTGATCTGCTGTCTTATTTCAGTAAGGGTTGGGCTATGTGCCTGTTGACTTTGTTGACTATGGCCCTTGTTAAACTGGGTTCCGGGATTCAGCTCTGGAGTGATTGGGATTTCGACACCCACTTTCAATTTCAACAGTTTGCTGGAATTTCCAAGTTCTTTTACATTATTCTCGAGTTTTGCAATATAGGAGCGTGCAAATGAGTTGTAGAGCTTGTTCAGTGTTCTCCTGCTCTTTCATTTCAGTTTCCTTATTTTTTTGTGGCTTTACGTTCCTTGGGTCTCACAACAGAGGCTGCTTGTTTTGGGGCTTTGCCTACCTGTTGGTAAAGAGGGCATTACTGGATAAACAGTCATTTGCAGGGTTTTTGGTTGGGTCGATCAGGATCATGGTTGGTGTTTTTTTAGTGTTCAGGGTCTCCATCAGAAGCAGGTGCAGTGGCTGTACTTGGTGTACTGGTAACCTGGTGTATAATAGTACCAGTTGGTAGCTTTTGGTTCGTGTCACAAACTTGTTGTGTTGCCGGAGTAGGAGCTGTGGTCTTCGGTGTATAGGAGCCGTGATATTCGGTAATTTCTGGTTTGTGTCACAGACTTGTTGCGCTGTGGGAGTAGGAGTTGTGAACTTTGGTGTACTGAGGGCTTCTGGCTCAGCAGATGTGAGCATCTTCATTTCTTCTGTTTGTCGATTGAGGTGACATGCAGGGCATACATAATCTATGGAGTCATATGATTCAGCTATGTCAAGTCCAATGCATTCCATGTGGTACCAGAAAGGGCATCCATCACATTCGATGCCGTAATCTTTGTTCTGTACAGTGGTATTACAACTTAGGCACCGTGCATAGAGATCCAACTCTTCTTCCACGTCATGTTCATTCTCAACTTGGCTGATTAGCGCATCATTCGTGTACCCCATGTTCATGTTCTTGGAAGTGAGTTGTTTGTTTTGGATTTTACCTCCTTTTTCTGCTTCAGGACCTTTTTGCGGTTTGGGTTGCTAGAGTTTCTGTTTCAGGAGTGTATTAAGTTGTCCTAGGTTTATGCCAGCTTCTACAAGTTAGACTTCTATTTCCTCATGGATTTGCTTCGGGTGGTTCTCAGCAAATTTGGATATACTTGAAGGGAACCCATTTATCAGGATTCTCGAGGTGGTGTAGTACATGTTTATAGTACAACATGGTTGTCCAATTCGGTGGTTGATAGTGGTGCATGAAGATTGGACCGCATCATTTTGATCTCCGGAGTAGGTGGTGTTTTTTGGACACAAACTTCTGTGTTTGTTGACGTATGTCAGCATAGCTTCCCTTATCAATCCAAAATATGCAGTATTTCAGTCTAGTACCAGGCCTCCATCAGTCCATGTGATAGATACATTTTTTTTTGGGGGGGGGGGGGGGTCACAAGCCTTCAGTTTTTTTTCTGTATGGACTTCAATTTTTTTTCATTCTGTGGTCAAGGTGTCTGTTTGTGATGGACATAGAACTTGTTGTGTTGGGGCATGCAGAATAATAAGAAATTGATCTCACCAAGGAGCTGATTTCGCTCGGATTTGGGGTCTTGTCCGCCATCTTTTTGTTGACAACAGTGCCGCCATCTTGATCAGCTTCAAGATGTGCGTTGCTTGATCGCAGAATTCACAGTAGGCCTACCCCCTCCAAAACCACTAAAACGTATTGAATCTAATAGTAGTGCAGCGAGCCAAAGCAAGAACTCTTGCAGCAGCGCGCGCAAAATGGAGGTATGTACCTATAGCTTTCAGTTCCCTTTATTATGATCCGAATAACATAATTATGTGTATTAAAACACTCTCAAGATTTTATTAGAAAGAGTTACAAGGTTACAAAAAGCGAATATTTTTTGGGAGAAGAATGGGGCGCTCTACTATTAGGGCACGTGCCACTGTTAGGACCAATACGGTATATAGACCTAGTCACGACCTACAGTCAAAAAAGGCCTAAGTAAAAGCAAAAAAAAATCATACCTCAATAGATCCAGATTTTATTGAACTGATTCTTTGTTGTGAGTTTTAAAATATATAGGCCTATGTGTGCGGTAAATATATAGGCCTATAGATAGATGAGTCTATCTATCTGGAAACAAAATAACTGCATGGGCGCATCACAGTGGTTATCCTCAAACTGTCATGCAATATACTGATGTAAAGCTTGAAGCCTGCTACCAAGGGAATGGTCACGGCAAGCGTCGTAATTACTTAATTACAGCCAGGTAATAGTTCGCCAAACGAATCCGGCTCAATGAAATCAGATATTACATGATCATAGACATGTAGCCTGGTGTGTCGAGCCCGAGAGCCATGGGAGTGGCTTATGGAATACGAGCACGTGGGCTTATTGCTGGCTGGCCTCGCCGACAGTCCGCCACAGGAATAAAACCCCAGATAGCCCGACGGTCTGCCAGAGCCTGTACACACCATCCCAGGACGAGTGACTACCAATCTAGGGGGGCGTAAGCCCTCGGACCAAAGTAGAACCCCACCTCCCCCCCCCCCCCCCCCCCTCCCCTGGGCCCCCAATCGGAATTGTCCCCGGAGTCCGAACGGACTCTCTAGCCAGACAAAGAGACGAGGAGCACATGGCAGTGCCCACCGTCATCCTGTCCTTGACAGCTCTGAGACAACTCAAAGGCAAACAAGATGGGCTGATAGCTATGAAGATAGCAGCGCACGAGAGCGATGGTGTGACGTCCCAGCCAATTAAACAGTATAGCAGAGCGAAAAAAGACAATGTGTCTCCAAGGAGACAGACAAGTTTCGAAGGTGAGCAGCCAAAACAGGTATGGTGTACGGAAAAGAAAACTCCTATTGCAATCTTTGGGCAAAATCGCTACACTGACTCACCTGATTATATTTTCTGAAAAAATTCAAAATGCATAGTATCTCACGATATTGCCGTTAGGTTATTTTGTCTATTCAGGTCTACCTATAATGAGGCTATGCCAATGACAATTCTTGCACCGCTCTAGCTGATGTTGCTAAATGTTCGATGTTGAAGCTCAAAGAGTGGTTCAATCATAACAGATTGACCTTACACTTAGGCAAATCTAATTTCACTATATTTCACAGTAAACACGATAAAATTCATATTTGTTTCGATCAACTACGTGTAAATGATGCCATACTTTGTAAAACCCAAACCACATCGTATCTTGGGATTATTATTGACGAAAATTTATCGTGGCACCCTCATGTGAATAATTTATGTAAAAAGCTCCTGCAATACACTGGTATTTTGTATAGAATACGGCACCGTGTGTCAAACAACATAAAGTTACAATTGTATCCTACATTCATATATTCTAGCATTTGTTATGGTATTGAAGTGTACGGTGTTGCGGAACCAAAAGTAATTCATCCACTACAAATTATGCAGAATAGGGTGCTCAGGATTTTGTTTCGTAAGCCACCAAGATATCCTACGAAAATGTTATACAAGAAAGACAGTTTATTAAAATTGAATGAAATTCATTTGCAACGAATGTATAATCTCTTATTCAAATACGTTAATGGTTTTCTCCCAGCATTATTCAGTCAGGTATTTAAACCCACAGCACAGTTATGTCACAGAGTTACAAGACACAACTCCCTTTTCTCTGTAACTATGCATCATTCAAAGCATGGTAAACTTTTGCTTAACAATTATTGTACCAAGATATGGCATGACCTTCCATGTAATATTAGTCAGAGCTCATCATTTGCAACGTTTAAGCGTAACATTAAGGAATACTTATTGGCCAAATACTAACACCTTAGGATTTTTTTTTTTTTTTTTTTTTTTTCTGGATGTGTTATTGTGGCGATTTTGCCCTAAGCACGCGGCAGGTGATTGTAAACATAAATGCCATTTATGTGGCCTTTTCGTACTTGGCCTTGTTTTGGCATGCTCCGTTCGAGCGTGCGTTGCCACGGCGACGTATTGTAATTTACGCTCCAGTAAACTATAACAATGGATCGATTAAACCTCGCGTGCGCCCTACAGTTTCTGGTGTATTATATATACACTGGAAGCGACTCGTTCGAGGAGATTGTCCAAGATCGAGAGACAGGACGCACACGAGGCTCGGCCATGAGCTTTGTGTTCCCTGTTTGCGAGTAGTGGGCTCCTAGAGCCCTGGGGACGATTTCCGTGGGGAGGCCCGGGCTGGGAGAGACGAGTTGCTGACTCGGGGGCCTTCGGCCCTGTGGATCGCCAGCTCTCTCCCTTCCCGGGACATGTGACAGAGGCTCTGGCCAGCATGTCGGACTGTACGGGGTTCCGTCCCCGAGGCAGACCGCGGCTCGCCAGGCCCCGCCAGTTAACACCGTAGGGATGAACTAGTTTCTGAACGGTGTCCGTAGGCCTGGGAGTGTCGGGTGGGCTGTTACCTGGTTACCGTTAATGATGAAGTAGTTACCGTGTCCGCCGCGACCTCCGGTGAGCGGCCCTGCCGCGAGGATCCGGAATAGCAGATGCGCGTCCGCAAGGACTCGGATGAGAGAGGACTATCCTCGAGGATCCCGAAGAGCGGACGGTAGTCAATAACTTTACATTGGTGCCGTGACCAGGATCAGTCCGACAGTGTTCCATCGCAGCCTACCGTCACAGCGTTGTAGCCTCCTTAGTCCCTGGGGATCGCCCGCTCCTCAAGGACATCTCAAAGGATGACAAAGGAAAGAGACAAAGCCAGAGATAAGGCTAATGAACCCAAGGGGGGGGAAACGGGAGGTAATGTCGCGGATCACACCCGGTCGCGCGACAGCCGCCGTGAGACATCTTCGGGTGACTCCGGCGGCCGGAGGGAATGTGCAGAGCCCTCCGCGGACAGAACCCAGTCTGCGGAGTCGACTCCGGCGTCCCTGACTCCGTCTCCGGACGTAGAGTCTAGCCCCGCGGGGCCGCAACAGGAGTTGTCATCAAGGCCGGGCCTTGATGTGTTAGGCGCGGTAGGCGGAGCCGGCAACGGCTCTACGCCGCGCCCGCCCAGGCCCAGAATGAGTCCGTGGCAAGCGGCACTCTTCCGTGGGACGTCTCCGGACGTCCGGAATCGAGCGCCAACTACTGCCGGCACTTCTGGACAGGCGGACCAGCAGTACCAGATGCCACTCCTGGCCGGGTGGGCTCCTTCGCGAGCCTCCGGCATGGGCTCTGGTCGGTCCGCACCGGGTGATGTGGTAGACCAGCTCGCCGATACGCTTGGTGAGCTGGCCCCCAGAGGGCGCTATGACCGCGCCCGGTCGCCCCATCAGGGACGATCAGACCGGCGGAACCGTTCCCCCTCTCCGCTGTCACAAGGCAACTCGGGGCCTTTGACGGAGAGGGAGAGGTGGCTGATATCCGAGGCGCTTGTACTGTTCAAGCGGAATCAGCCGCCTTCGAGCGTTGACCCGTCGGCCATCTCAAGTCCGGGGATGTCTGGGCCAGTAGCCCCTCCCCAAGTCCTGCCGAGTCCTCAGGCGCCAGTGGCCCCCGCAATGGGACCCGCGCCTGCCCCGCGGCTCGGAGGCACCACGTTGGCGACCGCGTCGACCGTTCCGACGGTTGGAGCGCAAGCCGCGTGGCCGACTTACCCTGGCACGTACAGTGTGTCGGACGGGCAGTGGCAACAGGCGGCTACGGCCCCAAGCTTTGCCGCCCCTTCTGGAGCCTACCCAGTAGGTTCGATGGGAGCCCCGCCCGCACCTAGCCAGAGTGGGTTTTTAGCGGGAATGACCCCGGCGGCAAACGTGAGCTTCCCTGCTCCTCCGTCCGCGGCGTCGATGTTTGCTCCGGCAGACTCCGCCGCAGGCGCAGGAAGCGCACGGAACTTGCCGCTGTACACGGACGACCCCGGAGCCGGGACCGCACGTCGGGCGCGTAGCAAACGCGATGACGGGCCCGACCACTCTTCGTGGCGGAAACGGTTCAACGGGGATAACGCCGACTTGGAGGACTACTTGCTCCAGGTATGGCGTACCGCCGTGTACGAAGGATGGTCCCAGCATGAAGCTGGACACGTCCTCGCGGGGAGCCTGGAAGGGAAAGCTCTCCGCGTGATGCCGTGTCTGCCGGTGGGAACAGTGACGTTCGGCGAGGTTGCTCGTCAACTTCGCCTGCTGTTCCCGCCGACGACCAATCGGCGGCAGTCTGAACGAGAGTTCAAGGCGCGTATCCGCCAGCCGACTGAGTCCGTGACAGACTATGCGTACAGCTTACGCATACTCGGCCGGAGAGCTTTTCCGGACATGGACTCCAGACGGTTTGAGACGATGCTGATCGATCAGTTCATCGATGGCCAGCCTTACCACCTAGCATACGGGCTGGCCACCCATGAAAAGCGATCGATGGAGGAGGCAATAGACTCCGCGCTTGCGCTTGAGATGGCTGTCCGCCCTAGACAGTTGCCTCCAGCCCCGGCTCCGGCCTCGGCTGTACCCGCGCAGGCGGCGACTCCTCCTCCGGTCAAGGCATCGCAGGTAACCCCGTGGCAGGACCCGGTCGTCCGGGAACCCGCCAGGGAACCTACCCAGCAGTGGGTTAGTGCGCCGGCACCCTCTACAGGGGCGCCCGCACAGGCGGCACCGGTTGCTGCGCCGTCCTCATCTCCGGATGAGTACGACTATGACGAGTATGATTTCAGCGCTGCGCAGATGATTGCGTACTGCGCTGGGATCGACACTCCGGGGCCCGCTGAATGCTGTGCGTTCACATCCGGACCAGCTCAGAACCGCCCCTGTTATTTCTGCGGAAAACAGGGACACTTTTGGCTGAAGTGTCCGGAGTTGTTGGAACGCTTGCGGGCACGCGGATACCAGGGGGTCCTCCCCAGTCCGCGCCGGAGTAACTACTCCCGGCCTGGTCCCGCGGGACAACAGGGCCGTCCCTCACGGCAGGGAAACTGAACTCGGACGTGGTGGCGACCAACACTACGTCCGAGGACAGTTGTTCCGTGGCAACGGATGCCGCCCCACCTACGGATGAACTGGACGAACCTCAAGTAGATATAACTTCTCCGGAAGTGGTCCTTGAGGATCAGTCTGGCTCGTCCGCGGCTGAGGCGGATCACGAGGACTCCGAGAATGGGCCCAGTGCGTGCGAAAGATACCGTTCAAGAAACGCACTGGTCAAGGACACTTGCTGGTACCTGCCCCTGCCACTCGGGCGGGAGCCGGTCCGGTTCCTTGTAGACTCAGGCTCGGAGGTCACCCTCATAGCCATAGGAACGTTCCGGAAGGAACCCGTGCTCCGCAACCTTGAGTTGCGGGATCCCGGTCCTTACCAGCTCTACGGGGCCGGTAACAACCGCATCCGTGTCTACGGTATCGTCGAGTTGCCTGTTACACTTGGGCACAAGGTGTATCCGACAGAGGCAATCGTCGCAGACATCGGAGGGGCCGGGATTATTGGAATGAATTTTCTCCGGGCCCACCGGGTCACCGCTAACTTCAGTGCGGGTGAATTCCGGATGGGAGAGGATACTCACTACCTCTTCCGCATGGGTCCAGCGCATTCGTTCCAAATGCGGGTGGCGCGCACCACGGTGGTGCCGCCTATGAGCGAGATGATCATCGAGGCGCGGCCGCGTCGTCCCCGCATGCCCCTCGAAGGTCGTCCGTGTATAGTGCAGCCGGTGAGCAGTTTCGCCAAGGGAACTGGGCTCGTGCTGGGCGGGACTCTGGTCAAGTCCGACGCCCGCATGATGCCCCTTCTCGTGGTGAATCCCACGGACTCACCCGTTGTGCTGCGGCACGGGTACCTAGCAGCTACAGCTGTGCCCGCGTCGTCTAGTCGTGTCATCCCCGACGATCCGGTCTGCCGCGCTGCGTGCGCGGCGGCGGCCGCCGGAGATGATCCGTTCACCCTGCCGGACCATCTGGAATCTCTGGTTCCGAAGGACCGGCTGGGTGGAGAGCAGCGCCAGGCGCTCCGCAGACTGTTGCGGCAGTATGCGGATGTGTTTATGGGTCCGGATGGTGCGGTCGGCAAGACAGACGTTGCCAAACACCGCATCGACCTCCTAGACGAGCGTCCAATCAAACAACGTCTACGGCGAGCAGCGATAGTGCACCAAGAGGTCATTGACCAGGAGGTGCAGAAGATGCTCGAGCTAGACATCATCGAACCCAGTGACAGCCCTTGGGCGAGTCCTGTGGTTATGGTGAAGAAGAAGGACGGCTCGTGGAGGTTCTGCGTTGATTACCGTAAGCTTAACGATGTCACGCGGAAGGACTCATATCCTCTCCCGCACATCGAAGACACCTTCGATTCCCTGGCCGGATCGCACTACTTCTGTGCTCTGGATCTGGCCTCCGGGTATTGGCAGGTCGAGATGGAGGAGAGTGATAGGGCGAAAACTGCCTTCGTTACTAAGAACGGGCTCTACCAATTTAAGGTAATGCCGTTCGGGCTCTGTAACGCTCCAGCGACGTTCGAGCGCCTCATGGAGATGGTACTTAAAGGGTTCCTCTGGAAGCGATGTATGGTCTACATCGACGATGTCGTCGTGTATGGCCGGTCGTTCGAGGAAACCCTCACCAACCTCCAGATGGTACTCCATCGCATCCGCGGAGCAGGGCTCAAGTTGAAGCCAAGTAAATGCGAACTTTTCGCGCAGGAGATCCTGTACTTGGGCTTCATGGTAACGGGCACCGGAGTTAGGCCAGATCCTAAAAAGCTAGAGGCCGTCAAGAACTGGCCTCGGCCTTGCAACGTGGCGGACGTGAGGTCCTTTTTGGGCTTCGCGAGTTACCACCGCCGGTTCGTACGAGGCTTTGCGGAGGTTGCGCGCCCCCTTACTATCCTTACGGAAAAGGGCGACGACTTCATCTGGTCTGAAGAGCAGGTAACTGCCTTCGCGGAACTCCGGAGGGCTTTGGCAGATGCGCCGGTGCTGCGGCACCCTCGTCCGGATTGCGAGTTCATCCTGGACACTGACGCGAGTAACTTTGCACTCGGCGGTGTCCTCTCGCAAATCGTGGACGGGCAGGAGCGGGTAGTAGCTTATGCGAGTGTGGCTCTCAGCCGCTCTCAAATGAACTACTGTACCACGCACCGTGAGTTGCTCGCGGTTGTTACTATGACCAAGCGCTTCCGGCACTATCTGTTGGGACGCCATTTCCGCTTGCGGACCGACCACGGTTCGCTGAGATGGCTCCTCAACTATAGTGAGGCCGACGGCTTGGTGGCCCGGTGGCTCGTCAAACTCCAAGAGTATGACATGAAAATTGAGCACCGCGCCGGTAAGTTGCACGGCAACGCGGACGGCTTGTCCCGTTGTCATAAGTGCAAGAATCCTGGCTGTGCAGGGATGGCTCCATTCCAGCACGCCGCGGATTCTTCCTCAGACTCGGAAGTGGACCTTCCGGGGAGACCGCAGGCCGCCGCCCCCTCTAACAACACGGCGGCCGGAGCAGCAGGAGTTCACTCCCGCGCGAGGACCCGCCGTTACCGGCGTTGGCGCCCCGCGTTTGAAGCAGAGGTGCGGCTCAGCTCCAGCGAGTCTTCCTCAAGTCCGGCGGTGTACTCCTAGTGGGTACCCTCGTCCACGGACGAATCTGAGTATGAGCGGTCCTTACCCCCTGTGGTGATGGCCGCTGCGGCGCAGTCGGACGCGTCGGATGAGGGGCCTAATTACCTAGGTGGCTACTCTCCGGCGCAGCTGGCTGCGAAGCAGAGAGCTGACAGTGCTCTGGCACCGGTAATCCAAGCCCTCGAGGCCGGCCAGAAACCCTCTAAGGATGAGCGGAAAACCTACAGGGAGGAGACCCAGTCTCTCATCTCCCAGTGGGAAAGGCTCTCCTTGAGGGATGGCCTCTTGTACCGGCGCTATGAGCCTCCGACTCCACTGCCTCCTATATGGCAGTTGGTGCTTCCGGCGGAGCTGCGGAAAGAAGTACTCCACCAGTTGCATGACCTCCGGGTGACCGGTCACTTGGGAATCCGGAGGACCGTCCATAGGCTACAACAGCGCTTTCATTGGCCTGGTAGCAGTTTGGACGTGCAACGGTGGTGCGCAGCCTGCCCACGGTGTCAAGCTCGGAAAGGAGTTCCGGCTCCTGGCCGCCACCCCTTAACCACGGTTAAGGCTGGCGCGCCGTTTGATCGGATAGCTTTGGATATACTGGATACCCATCGGGTCACCCCGCGTGGTTTCCGGTACATCCTGGTGATTTCCGACTATTTCACCAAATATACCGACGCGTACCCGCTGCGCCGCCAGACTGCGGACGAGGTAGCTCGGTTATTGGTGAATAGATGGGTGGTGTACCATGGGGTACCTAAACAGGTACATTCGGATCAGGGCACGCAATTTGAGAGCAACCTGTTCCGAAACCTAGCACAGATGCTAGGCAGTACCAAGGTGCGGACCACCCCCTACAGGCCCCAGTCTGATGGCCAGGTCGAACGCTTTAATCGATCGGTCCTCAACATGCTGGCGGCCTTTGTGAATGATCGTGCGAATGATTGGGATGACCACCTCCCGTATGTCTTAATGGCGTACAGGTCGTCGGTCCACTCTTCGACCGGAGTTACTCCGCACGCGATGTTGTACGGCCGGGAGCTAAATTTGCCCGTGGATATTATGTATCCAACTGCGGCAGAGACCGGCGCAGTACCCCAGTGCGGTCCGGAGTACGTGGAGTGGATTCGCCGCGCCCTGGCGAACGCCCATGATTTCGCGCGCGCGCGCCTGGACAAGTCTGCCATCCGGCAGAAGCGAGGCTATGACGCCCATGCTAAGGGTAGGCCAGCTTTTGCGGAGGGCGACAAGGTGCGCTACTATTATCCGCCGCTTAAGCAAGGCAATAAATTTGCTAAGCCGTGGATAGGCCCGTTTACAGTACTGAAACAGGTGACAGATGTGGACTACCGGATCCGGAGGGATTCCGATCCGGGCAGGGTTCTGGTTGTCCATATCGATAATCTGAAGAAGTACGAGGGCCCGCTTGTCATGGATCCGCTAATTCAAGATGCGGAACCGGATGATGCTCCCGTATGGGATCCGTCCGGTCAGCATCCGCGGACTCCGGACGAGCGTGTGCGCCGTATGGTGGGCCTCCCGGACCTCTCTGACCCGTCAGATGATGGACTGGGTGGCTATCAGCCAGATGACGGCGATCCGCAGGTACCCCCACTCCCTCCAGTACCTGCGGATGACGGGCGGCCACGCCGGAAACCACGTGCGCCAGCCCGGTATGGGTGGGAATAACCTTCCGCCCATGCGGATGCGTCTGCGGTACCCGTCTGTCATACTATGGATGGGTTTTAGGTCGTTCCGTGAGAGTCCGCACGACTTACCTCCGCGGGTGGCTACTTTGTGGCTATCTTCAGAGTTGAGGTCCGCGGAGACTTTCATGTCGTAACGCCGCCGCTCCGCATCCGCCCTCCTGTAGTTTCTAGCGCCAGGGACGTGCGGATGGCCTGTCCGCACCTTGTGGACGGCTGTCCGGCGTAATCCGCACAACGGTTACGCTGGCCGGACGAATTTACTGATCCGGCCGGACGCCCCTGGTCCCGGGACAACCTCTTATATGGCCAGACTGAGGTTGGGATTTACGTCCGCTACGGGAGAAGCGCCTTCCCACGGATTTGGGGAACTGGCTCTGGACGCGGGGACAGTGTCCGCAGATGAGGACTGATGTCCGCGGTTCGTCCGCGTGACTCGTCCGGCGTCCGCGGCGCTTTAAGATGACGCACTTCGGTGTAGTTATCCCCCGTGAGCCACTACTGTAATTGCGGTTATAGTAGTTTAAGGTTTCTACGGCAGGAAACCGTTTACCATTATTTATAATGGACCGGCTGTTAAGTCCGCGCGTGCGGACCAGCCGCGGCAGTGGGGGACGCTCATTTTCGTCCGGATCGCACCTTATAATACGCGGTCCGGCCGGGATGACCGGATCACCGGCCCCTTTCTAAGAAGGGGGTCGTATTGTACATGCGCAGCATGCTTTGTGGCTTTTAATCCCTATCATTGTCATTGGATAAGGTCAATATGCCAAATTTATGGTGGGCGTTCGTTCTGGACTCCGTCCGCGGGCAGTTCCGGACGTCCGCCGGCTATTGATTTCATCATGTTAGGGATCCTCTAGATTGGGCGCCGGCATGACGGGCACGTTCCCCCTAGCCATAGGGGCTACGGACCATGCCGGCTCCGCGTCTAATCTATTGGTTCCGTGCTCCGGTAGTCGTTTGGATTGGCTCTGGGTTGGACCGGACACCGCTCCGCGGTCGGGCTGTACGTTGGGATTGCTAGTGGGCGGGTCGCTACCGCCCATAGGGCGCCCAATTGTCTGTCCGGACGTCATGGGTATGTCCGATCGCCCTGTAAGCGTACCAGCGGCTATGGGGAGTGATTTTGTTTATTTTCCATCTCACCTTACTATTTAGTGAGTGGATTATATAAGCCACAAGTGTGCGGCATGTCTCTGGAGAATTCTGTTCTTGCTCGATTAATGACACAATTGAGACAAGTATGTGAAATTTCCTTTCCGGTGCAATAGAGAGTAAGAAATCGGGAGATTTCCGCTCTCGAAAGAGGGGTGTAAGGAATTGCGTTAATTTTGACAGTGACGGGTTGATGTGCATATCCGAAAAGACTGGAGAATGACAATTTATTGTTGTTTTCGTCTGACATAATCGTAACAACCACAAGTTAGTGGTTACTGTCAATTTTAAGCCCAATTTCCACCTTGCTGTGTGATTAATTTTACGTCATTGACCGCCGGTGCGGACGCTAAAGCGAATGACTAATCTTAATTACAATATATATTTGCGAGGTCCCCCGGGATAGAAATACATTTTCTACCCGTATACATGGAGTGTGAGGAGTCACCGGAGGGAAATGATTGTTTCCGCATGAGTTTATAGTGTTTGAATTTTGGTTCGAGCAATGTGTCATTTTGACCGGGGACAGAAGTTTTCAGTGACTCCGCGTGCGCTGCTACGCGTGTAGAATAGCTGTCAACATTTGCTGCATGTATATTTATACAACAATGTCGAACCCGGATTATTTATTTAATCTCCAGATGTGTAGCGCATTTGTTTTGTGCCATCCGCATTTCGTCCGCCGATGCGGCGCTGAATTCCGCGGGATCCGCGTGTCTGGTGTTCGAGATGCGGGTGATTTTGTCAGTTGTAAACTCCCCATGCGGGCCGTGCTGAAGATGTGCGGGCGGGCGGGCGGCTGCATGAAAGTGCAGACGTCCGTCCATCTGCGTGTCTGTACACAGGCCTGTGCGGGTTGCAGTATACAGATACTGGCAGTCGATGCGGCTTGCCGCGTTGGCTTTGATAGCTGTCTGCGACAGCTGTCCGCAGGTGTATGTGTGTCTGCTAGATGTACATATGTCATGCGGGCGTGCCGGAGTCGCTCCCGCGGCTCCGCCCTGCCTCAGACCCGTTCTGCGGATCTGAGGAGCCGGCCGGCAGGGCGGTCGGCAACATTTTTAGAGGTACTATTACTTTTGATCACTCGGTGTGTCGTTTTACAAAATTTCTAAATTTAAAGTCTAACCTTAAAGATATTCCAAAGACTCGACACACCGTCCTTTTATAACGGATGACCTTCCAAGGTCATCACACGGTTTTGGACCACCTCGGTCAAAATTTTAGCTTGTTTATGAGGATTTATTCAAAATTGCAAAGCGCGTTATAGTTTACTCCGTAAGTCCGGGGGGTAGTTCCCCATTCTTCCAAAAGGGACTCTTAAAGTCCTAGTGTCTTGCGCCGTGACTTCCGGGTGTTGCCATCTTGCCTTCTTCCGGACCCCGCCATGCGAAGCCTTCGTCGGGTTTTGGCAGTTTTGGGCGCGGGCGGAACATGTTGGGGACCAACATTGTAAGAAGGGGGTAATGTGGCGATTTTGCCCTAAGCACGCGGCAGGTGATTGTAAACATAAATGCCATTTATGTGGCCTTTTCGTACTTGGCCTTGTTTTGGCATGCTCCGTTCGAGCGTGCGTTGCCACGGCGACGTATTGTAATTTACGCTCCAGTAAACTATAACAATGGATCGATTAAACCTCGCGTGCGCCCTACAGTTTCTGGTGTATTATATATACACTGGAAGCGACTCGTTCGAGGAGATTGTCCAAGATCGAGAGACAGGACGCACACGAGGCTCGGCCATGAGCTTTGTGTTCCCTGTTTGCGAGTAGTGGGCTCCTAGAGCCCTGGGGACGATTTCCGTGGGGAGGCCCGGGCTGGGAGAGACGAGTTGCTGACTCGGGGGCCTTCGGCCCTGTGGATCGCCAGCTCTCTCCCTTCCCGGGACATGTGACAGAGGCTCTGGCCAGCATGTCGGACTGTACGGGGTTCCGTCCCCGAGGCAGACCGCGGCTCGCCAGGCCCCGCCAGTTAACACCGTAGGGATGAACTAGTTTCTGAACGGTGTCCGTAGGCCTGGGAGTGTCGGGTGGGCTGTTACCTGGTTACCGTTAATGATGAAGTAGTTACCGTGTCCGCCGCGACCTCCGGTGAGCGGCCCTGCCGCGAGGATCCGGAATAGCGGATGCGCGTCCGCAAGGACTCGGATGAGAGAGGACTATCCTCGAGGATCCCGAAGAGCGGACGGTAGTCAATAACTTTACATTATTTTCTCAAACGTATCTTTAGCAAAGTTAAACAAAGCATGTATTTATATTGTGCATATGTGTTGGTGTTGATGTAAGTGTTATTGTTGATGTAAGTGTAACATAAATTGCAATTGAACATAATCTGTAGCATAAATATCTGTAGCATTACAGCACATATAAGACATGTATTTATATTGTACATAACTCAAATTGTATTATTGGTACTGGTTTGGCATTGTTCGGTTGGGTTTTTTCACATAGTTGAAGTGTTGACTCCAGTTCTCGTACGTTATCTTAATTTTTTCTCAACATGTTCTGTGTGTGTGTTTGTCCTCTTCTCTCTTTCTATGGTCATCAATTCGATAAGAGTAACTCTTTTTTGATGTCCAATATGTGTACTCTTTATTTTATTATTGTGTTGTACACATGTGAAATAAATTTCCTTCCTTCCTTCCTTCCTTCCTTCCTATGCATATTGGTTCCTGTAGCATCCACAAACAAATCTAGCATGAACAGCGTAGACCTACGTTCGTGGTGGCTTTCCCAAAGTTCAAGGCACATGACATGTACATGCTTAGTATCTACACTTTCATATTTAGTAGCCAATCAAAGGATGTTCAATATTGCTCTACAATAAGTCCCACAAACAAACCGTCCCATGGGACAGAAGTGTGGCTTTTGTGGGACTCTTTCCGTGTTTGCCAAGGGCGCGTGGCATATTGCTATGTTGTCAGAACTATGAATTATTGATGAGATGTCCGGAATTACATAGACCGTCTAGTATTTCTCCGGGAAAAGTGATGTAGACATAAATTAAGACACGGTTTTATGACGAGCAAATAATTTTACTCACAAAATATATCAAATATCATTTACCTACACAGTGACCAGGTGTAGACTAAGTCAATGGGTATACAATAGCTGAAAGGTTACAATAGCTGTATACGTTGAGCCTCTGCACTAGCGTCTGATTCGTCCTGCACTTGTATTCATGCGGAGGTCAGAAGTCCAGACTCCTGGCACAAATCGTCTGCATGCGGTGGTGGTAGCGGCAGAACCACAATGTCGTTGCCTCATGCGGAGGTCCCATCTCTGCAGAGGACACATCTCCGAGGAGGTCCAATCTCTGCAGAGGTTCTCTGCACTCATCACTACTCTGGAGCAGGGCTCCACGTCTCCATTGTCAGAGATCTAACCATCACCGGAGACATCCCTCTGCTCTGCGAGTGTGGAGTGCTCGTCACCTGCAGAGACCGGTGTCTACACACGTCTGCAAAGTTTTCCCTATTCTGCGGATGCAGAAGCAGCATACCACTGCTTACGTCACCTGCGGAGACGAGTGTCCGCACATCTACATCAACTTCCCTCTACTCCTTGGAGTACAATTGCCTCCGTACATCAGAGTCGACTTCCTTCAGTTCCTTCCTTACTTTGGTACAGGAAGACATGGCAGCTTTGACGTGCGATGCAACACAAGATGGCCGATGTTGATTGTATTGCAGCGCTGGGGATCAGATTAATATAATTGTAAGTTGGGACCCGCACCCTTCAAATTAACATTTCAATCGTAATTCCTGTCTTGTGGACTCTCAGCAAACAATGCGAAGGTAGTAAGTCTATGCTCATTCCTCGCCTGATCCAGAGGAAGCAGGACCGTCTCGTCCTGACTGAGCTCTCGCCTGATCCAGAAGAAGCAGGACCGTCTCACGGCGTCTGACGTCCGTGGTGTCTCGTCCTGACTGAGCTCTCAGAGAGTTGTTGCCGCCTGCTTTTACAATCTATAGCTGAATAGAAGTGAGTCTCCACATGGCATGCTGTACTCTCCGCCAAAACCTGTTTATGTACGGTTCCGCATGCATGTGGACAGTCTCACAATCACGTAGACAGTTCTCCGTAGATCGTTTTGCGGTACCACGTGATTTTAGGCAATTTCTTATACAAGAGCTAGCACAAAATCAGCCCAAGGGCTAAAATAGAATACCGAACAATTTTGGTTCAAGCACCACAGGTGAGATATTGCATTGAAATTTACCAATCAAGGTCATCTTTCTGTACATACGTCAATGTCACCATTAGGTGTGCTGCATATCATTTTGTATACAACATATATTCATAATACAAATATAATGTCTATCTACAAGTATTTTGTCCGTAAAGGCCAATTTACACATTTCAGGTCAGGCATGACCTTGAGATTAGGCCTTCACGGTTGACTGACGTCAACCTTAAGGTCAACAAAAGGTGGTGTCCTTCTGCTCTTCTGACACCCTATACGCTAATATCGCAATCCTAACCTGTATGTGCAATTGTTTTAGTCCCACAAGCCAATTTACACATTTCATGTCAGATCTAACATTGAGATTTAGTACTCAGGGTCATCTGAGGTCAGAAACAAGGTCACCAAAAGACTTCCTAAATGCTCATAACATAAATATAGCCTATCTACAAGCAATTTGTCTATAGAGGCCAATTTACACATTTCATGTCCCTGTGACTTCGAGATTTACCCTCCAAGGTCATCTGAGGTCAACCTCAAGGTCACAAAAAGATGCACCATATATGACTTTCTATATGCTTATAATACAAACCTAAGCCCTATGTACGAGTGCTTTGCCCTATATGGCAATTTGTAAATATCAGCACACAGATTGGGCCTTTTCAGCAATTCAAGGCACTTCCTCTTCATAAACAATGTCAAGGACCCCAATTAGCATGTTTTGAAACAAAAATCTCAAAACTGATCGGATAGTTATCGAGAAAACAACCAAAAACTAAATTTTGAGCCTTTTTGGGCGATTTGAGCCATAATTTTGGTCTTATCGATCGATTCAGGCACTCCATCTTTATAAATAATGTCAAGGACCCCAATCAGCATGGTTTGAAAGACAAATCTGAAAACCGATCTGACAGTTTTCAAGAAAACAGCTAAAAACTGAATTTTAGGCCTTTTTGGGCCATTTGAGCCATAATTTTGGACCTATCGATCGATTCAAGGCACTGCATCTTATTAACAACGTCAAGGACGTTGAACAAAAATCTCAAAAGTGATCAAACAGTTTTCCAGAAAAGACAGACAAGGTGCAAATTTGGGCATTATTCAACCCAAAAATGGCTCTTTTGACCTTTCAAGGTCATCCAAGGTCAAATTCAAAGCCACCACACAAGTCGACATACCGTATTGATCCGCATATAGGCGCATGCGCCTATAAGTGAATATGCGCCTATATACGAATATAGGCGCATGCGCCTATAAGTGAGACACTTTATATTTTTCCCGCCGAAACCAATATTCACATATAGGCGCATGTCATCAGAAAAAAACACGTACATGGAATGGATTGCAATTTAGAAATGTTGCTGTGCTACACAGTGCCGTTCACGGGTTAGGCCTACATGAGTACAGGTTTCCTCCTAGACATATGCAGATGGTACTGGCGTCCGATAATATGTCGTGCTACAGACACGCTGTTAGTGTGTTTGACCTCTCATGTGATATCACGTGATATCATTTCACTATGATATCACTTGATAAACTGGTATAAATAACCGTTTGATTTATTTTTTTTGCAGTGAAAATGTTAATATAAAATTATATTATTTTAATATAAAAATGAGGCCTAAATCTGTGTGATTTGGAGCCCTTTGGGGTGCACTTATAAGTGAATATTGGGGTGCGCCTATAAGTGAATATTGGGGTGCGCTTATATTCGAATATAGGCGCATGCGCCTCTAAGTGAGACAGTTTAGTTTTCAACCGCACCGGAAAATATGCAATAACTCGCATATAGTCGCATGCGCCTATATGCGGATCAATACGGTATATATCTTCCCATTTGAAAGTGCCAATTTCTAAGCTCTATCTTCAAGTGTTCTATGAGTACAGTCCAGGCAGCTCCCATCATGAAGGAAAAAAAGTGCAGAAATTTTATAAGTCCAAAATTTTTTTCAAAGGGTGAAAACAAATTTTTGCCTGGAAATGGCAAAAAAATCAAAATGGCCGCCACACGGAGATCGGCGATTCAAGGGCAACAAACTTATACACGTCACAAAGGTAAATAAGAAGAATGTTCGTAAACAAAATTCTCAAAACTGATCAGACAGTTTTTGAGAAAATGGCCACCAAAGTTCAAAATTGAGCATTTTTCGACGAAAACAGCCGCCATTTTGAGTAAAATTGAAAAATCAGAAAACTAAAAGAAATACCTCCTTCTTGAATCATTTCAAGGTATCTTTTCCCAAATTTTCAGAAAGATTGGCCCATACACTTTAAAGATAAAATTGTGGACGGCCGGACGGACGGATCGACGACGGACGCAACGTGACGGCAATAGGTTATTGGGCCATAGGTTACCTAAAAAGTGGCCCTTGAGCTAAAAATTGACCGTTTTGTTGCCACGATACGACCCTAGCTACTAACGCACGCGTATACCTACGTTAGTAGCTAGGGTCGTATCATGGCAACCGTTTTGACCTTTCAAAGTCATTGAAGGTCAAATCCAAAGTCACCACTCAAATGTCTGAAATTTAGTGAAATAATTTTTGTTATGGCAAGATAAAATTTCAAATTGATTCGACGATGTACCTGTAAAACAAACTTATGGGCGAAAATCCTTTGAGCTAGGTTTTGTGCTGAACTTGAATTTAGCATTTTGAAAGTCCTCGCTTTCTTAGTTGTTCGGTTGCATTTGGCGAACGATCATTCGCTATCTCGAAAAAAAAACACCTCGTCTAGACTAAATCTCTGTAGATTTTTCAGAGGTTTGTTGAATGTATGTATTTGAGCGTGTGGGACATGATGTGATGACCTAACAGTATAAGATATCTATTTGTAGAAATTATCCACGTTATTTCATTTTCTTGGTCGCAGAGGTATCCGCACCTGGGCGATATTAGGGCGAAACTGAGTAGAAAGTTCCTACTAGACTAGTAAGTCCGGTCGTACACGGGACCGCCAAGGATATCCCCAGCCGAAGCGACGTGCCCCAACCAGAGAGTGCCCCAACTTCGCTTTTTTGTTAGGCATGGCGTTGCGTTCGGCGTCGTCGGTCCACATTTTTATCTTTAAAGTTTCTGGTCAGATCTTTCTGAAATTTTGCCCAAAAATACTTAAAAATATTTAAGTATTTAAGGTTTTTTTTTTTTTTTTTGATTTTCACATTTTTTTTTTAAATGGCGGCCATTTTCGCCGAAAAACGGCCAATTTCCCATCTTAAATTTATAGGCGCATGTGCCTATAAATGAAGTTGTTTAAATTTTGCACAAGTGGGTACGCTTATATTGATTCATACTATTGATCAGTATGCGCTCAACTGAAAAATGTATTCAAAACCCGGACAATTGTTCGAATTTGAATGAGTTTTCCGTTAGGAGAGTTCACGTGCATCTTAGACACCCTAAACTCCATACCCTACTGACTTTAAAATATGTACGTTCACTCTGTCGGGTTGTATGATCGGATACTTGGCTAGTTATTTCCCCCTTGTCATTCACTTTTCATCTTGAAATTACTGATAGGCTTAATTTTAGAACGGATTGTGTGTTCATGTTTGTATGTGACATTTATAATATTTATTTCAACTACGCGATAAAACCAGGAGATGTGATTAGGCCTACCTAGCCTACGGTCTCACCCTATATTAATGTATATACAGCACGGTTCACTTATAGGCGCATGTGCCTAGTTTTAGTTATAGGCGCATGCGCCTATCAATGCAATCAGTTAATATTCTCACAACTTCTCAAAAGGCGTTGTTTCACTTATAGGCACATGCGCCTATATGCGGGGTAATACAGTATTGTCCGGTAATCTCTCTTAGTCCTCGGGCTAATTTTTTTTAGGTTACCGGACCTATGGTTCGATAACCTATTGGCATAGTGTTGCGTCCGGCATCCATCCGTCCGTCGTCCGTCCACATTTTTAGCTTACCGGCCCTTTGGGTTTTTCGTCCGTCGTCCGTCTGTCGTCCGTCAGTCGTCCGTCTTGGTCTGTAACTTTTTTTTGACATGATGAATTTCCCCATAATTTGTGAGAACATACCTTGGGCCAGTATCTGCGCACGAATTACCAAACCGTGCGCACAATTTAACAATTTGTGGCCTCGAATTAAAAATCCGTGAGCACGACTTACTAATTCGTGGGCACGAAATACTAATTCGTGCCCACGAATTGGTAAATCGTGCCCACGGATTAGTTATACCAATCTGTGGCCACGAAATACTAATTCGTGCGCACGAATTGTTAAATCGTGCCCACGAATTATTAAATCGTGCCCACGGATTGTTAAATCATGCCCACAGATTAGTTAAGGTAATCCGTGCGCACAGTTTACCAATTCGTGGCCACGGTTTACTAATTCGTGCGCACGGTTTACTAATTCGTGCGCACAGTTTACTAATTCGTGGCCACGGTTTACTAATTCGTGCACACGGTTTACTAATTCGTGCGCACGGATTAATAAATATATCTGGTATGTCACCTCAGGGGCTCCGTAGTTTTGAGCCATTTCCAGCAACAACAAAAAAGTTTTTCTGCTTATTGAAAATTTTTTTGGACTTTTTTTTTTTTTTTCACTCAATTTTTCCCTTCATAATGGGAGCTGTGCAGAGTAAACTCATAGAACACTTCAAGATAGAGCCTAAGTATTGGCGCATTCAAATGGGAAATCATATATTGCGGTTTGAGTGGTGACCTTGAATTTCACCTTCAATGACCTTGAAAGGTCTAAACGACCTTTTTTGTCGAAAAAACAATGAATTTTGACTTTGATGGCCCTTTTCTCAAAGTCTTTTCAGAAAGTTTTCCTCAAAATCATGTACATGTATAAGATTCTTCTTATGTACCTTTGTGATGTGTATAAGTTTTGTTGCCTTTGAAATGACGGTCTACGTGTGGCAGCCATTTTGATTTTTAGATAGGTAGGCGAAAAAAAAATTTTTGGTCCCAAATCGAGTCACTATTCGTTTTGATCCATTTCCAGCAAAAAAAAAAAAATGTGTTTCGGCCATTGAAAATTTTTTTGGACTTAGAAAATTTCACCCAATTTTCCTTCATAGTCGAGGCTGTGTGGAGTATACTCATAAAACATTTCAAGATATAGCCTAAGTATTGGCACATTCAAATGGGAAATCATATACATGTATTGCGGTTTGAGTGGTGACCTTGAGTTTCACCTTCAATGACCTTGGAAGGTCAAAAACGACCTTTTTTGTCGAAGAAAAACGATGAATTTTGTCTTTGGTGGCCCTTTTCTCAAAATGTATTCAGACAATTTTCCTCATATGCATAAGATTCTCCATATGTCCTTTGTGATGTGTAAAAGTTTTGTTGCCTTTGAGTCGACAATCTGTGAATATATGTCATTAACGAAAAAAATCTTCCGAGATGTAACTTGATTTCTTATTATAGTCCATACAGAAAATGTGTTTCCGGCAACATTTACGAACATGTTTTGACAATAGAGTTTAAGATCAGTGTAACAATTTATATGTTGGAAAATCAATACTCTGTACAATTCTCATGATTGCCGGTAAGCTACAGCACTCTTGGTGCTATGTTTATCTTTAAAGTTTACGGTCAAATCTTTCTGAAAATTGCACAAAAATAGCTAAAAAAATTCCCGGGAAAGGTTTTTTTTCGTTATTTGATTTTCGCATTTTCCTTGAACTGGCGGACATTTTCGTTGAAAAATGCCCAATTTTGAACTTTGGCGGCCATTTTCTCGAAAACTGTTCGGACAGTTTTGAGATTTTTTATTTAAAAGATTCACCTTATATACCTCTCTGATATGTATAAATTTGGTTGCCCTTGAATCGCCGGTCTCCGTGTGGCGCCCATTTTGAATTTTTGACGAGTCGGCGAAAAAAAATGTTTTCGCCCCGAATCGCATTACTATCCATTTTTAGTCCTGGAGCATATGACAGAGTATGAGGTTCCGAGTTTGGGCCATTTGGGCCATTTCTAGGCAATAAAAAATTTTCACCCTTTGAAAAAAAATTTCGATTTGGAAAATTTTCGGCACTTTTTTCCTTCATAATTGGAGCTGTCAAGACTGTACTAGCTTAGAAAAGCACTCACAAATGGGAAGTCATATAATATCACTGTCCGGAATCCGTTTCGGCAGAGGATATTGGGAAACAATATTTTTCGGTTGGGAAACGATATGTTCGATTGGGAAACGCCAAGCTGCAAGGGGGTATGTGTTGTTTTCATCAATAAAGTATGAAAAAATAGGTGTAATTGTTGATCAAAAGAAAGACAAACATGCGCTAATGTTGTATAAAGTCTTCAGTGTCTACCAAACCTGCTATAATAGGCTATACTTGATGTAATATCGTTTTTGGGACGTGAAATTCGATGAAAATAACACCGTTTTGAACAAATGAACACTGATGATTAAATATGTGTCTGATGCACACAAAAAGTATCGCGAGTCAAGAGAAAGATGTATTTCATGATCCCACCAAAAAGAAACATTTTACATCATCTCATTAATAAATATTTGCTGATTTTCTGAACCATTGATGTTTCGGTGGGTAAACGATACGTATAGAGAAGGCGCCGGTTGGAAATCCATGCTGTTTCGATTGGTAACGGAAAATTTTGTACATATGAAATACGAGATCAACTGTTATACACGAGCAATACTGTGTGGTCTTTAGTGAAAGGTTACCTCGAGTGAATTATAAATTTTATGACTGTATGCACAACATTTTGGGTGTGAAATAAGATGAATCATGTGCCAGGGCTCGACATAATAGAGAAAGTTTTGAGATTTTTGTTTCAAAACATGCTAATTTGGGGCTTTGACATTGTGTATAAAGATGGAATGCCTTGACGATCGATAGGCTCAATATTTATGCTCAAAAGGCCCAAAATTCAGATTTCAGCTGTTTTCTCAGAAACTGTCTGATCAGTTTTGAGATTTTTGTTTAAAAAGATTCCTCTTATGTACCTTTCTGAAGTGTATAAGTTTCGTTGCCCTTGAATCGCCGGGCTGCATGTGGTGGCCACTTTGAATTTTCGACAGGTTGGTGAAAAAAAAACCTTTTCGTCCCTAATGAAGTCACTATTCGTTTTGAGTGATATCCAACCAAGAAAAATTTCACCCTTTGAAAACGTTTTTGGATTTCACGCAATTTTTCCTCGATAATGGAGCTGTATGGAGTAAACTCTTAGAACACTTCAAGATAGAGCTTAGATATTGGCACATTCAAATAGGAATTCATATATTGTGGTTTCGGTGGTGATCTTGAATTTGACCTTCAATGACCTTGAGATGCCCTTCTTTGTCAGAAAAACAGTCAATTTTGGACTTTGGCGGCCATTTTCGCAAAAATTGTTCAGACGGTTTTCAGATTATCGTTTGAAAAGATCACCCTTATGTACCTTTGCGACATGTCTAAGTTTCTTTGCCCTTGTATCGCTCAAAGTGGGCCATATTGGCCCAACCTTGGAACAAATAGGACTTTCCCATGTTAAATACTTTCATGCTTCATAATGGGACATATTGTTGCTAATATCTCACTTAATATTGAGATTAGATATTAGGAATCAATTGTGGACATAAAGGAAATGATATGTGCTGAATATTCTCATAACCTTGAATTTCACATTCGACCTAATTTTCAAGGTCACAGGACAAAATGGGTAATATCTCGCCCCTTATCGACTATATGGCTTGGGAATCAATTGTGGACATATAGGAAATGATATACGTTGAATTTTCTAATGACCTTGAATTTGGCCTTGATCTCATTTTCAAAGTCCGAGCACAAAATGACCAATATATTGCTTATTATCGACTTTACAGCTGAGGAATCAATTGTGGACATATAGGGAATGATATATGCCTAAAGTTTTCGTGACCTTTGATCCTATTTTCGAGGTCAGACAACAAAGTGGTTAATTTCTCGCTTATTATCAACTTCAGAGCTTAGGAATCAATTTTGGACATATAGGAATTGATATATGCCGAATATTCTCATAATCTTGAAGTTGACCTTTGACCTTATTTTCAAGGTCAGAGCACGAAATGGCTAATATCTCGCTCATTATCGACTTTCCAACTTAGGAATCAACTGTAAACATATAGGAAACAATGTTCTTCTTGGGCAGACATTGTTGAAAAATTACCATTGCAGACTTTGAGACCTTAACACTGTACAATTCTCGGGTAACATTTCTTAGCCTTTGGACTAATTTTTCCCTGTTTCCTCATCCACAGCGGGTCTCAGTATAGAAAAGGGTTTTTCTTGGTGTTTGTCAAATGAGTGCTTCACAATGTGGTTAGAGTCTTCAAACTTGGAATGACAGTTATAACACCTGGCCTTGAAGCCACGAGACGCCATCTGTTGGAAGAAATAATAAGAATGAATGAATAATAGCCAAAAACGAGCCTTAACGGGCATAAATTTCCAATAAAATATCGTTTACTAATCGAAACACCCATATCAGAACTGTTGTCCAATCGGAACAGTATCGTTTACCCACCGAAACATCAATGGTTCAGAAAATCAGCAAACATTTATTAATGAGGCGATGTAAAATGTTTCTTTTCGGTGGGGATCATGTAATAAACCTTTCTCTTGACTCGTGTTACTTTTTGTGTGCATCAGACACATATTTAATCATTAGTGTTCATTTGTTCAAAACGGTGTGATTTTCATCGCATTTCACGTCACAAAAACCATATTACATCAAGTATAGCAGGTTTGGTCGACACTGAAGACTTTATACAACATTAGCGCATGTTTTGATTAACGATTACACCTATTTTTTCATACTTTATTGAGGAAAACAACACATACCCCTTGCAGCTTGGCGTTTCCCAATCGAACATATCATTTCCCAACCGAAAAATATCGTTTTCCAATATCCTCTGCCGAAACGGATTCCGGACAGTGAATATGGCGACTTGTGTGGTGACCTTGAATTTGACCTTGGATGACCTTGAAAGTTCAAAACAGCCATTTTTGGGTCGAAAAATGCCCAAATTTACACCTGGTCTGTATTTTCTCGAAAACTGTCTGATCAGTTTTGAGATTTTTTTTTAAAAAAGATTCCTCCTATATACCTCTGTGACGTGTATAAGTTTTGTTGCCCTTGAATCGTCAGTCTGTGTGTGGCAGCCATTTTGACTTTTTCGACCGGTCCCAGATAGGACTTTCCCATGTTAAATTAGACTACATGTACCAGGGTATGCTTCATAATTGGGACAAATTTTTCTCCTAATATCTCACTTAATATTGGGATTAGACATTACAAATCAATTGTGCACATATAGGAAATTATATATGCCTATTATTCTCGTGACCTTGAATTTGACCCTCAACCTAATTTTCAAGGTCACAGCACCTTGAATTTGACCCTCAACCTAATTTTCAAGGTCACAGCACAAAAAATATCTCGCTTATTATCGACTTTACAGCTTAGGAATCAATTGTCAGCATATAGGAAATGATATATTCTGAATATTATCGTGACTTGAATTTGACCTTTGACCTCATTTTCAAGGTCACAGGACAAAATGGCTAATGTCTCGCTTATTATCGATTTTACAGCTTAGGAATCAATTGTGAACATATAGGAAATGATGTATGCCGAATATTTCGATGACCTTCAACCTGACACTTGACCTCGTTTTCAAGGTCAGAGCACAAAATCGCTAAAATCTTGCTTATTATCGACTTTATAGCTTAGGCATCAATTGAGGACATATAGGAAATTAAATATGCCCAATATTCTTGTGAGCTTAAATTCGACCTTTGACCTCAATAAACTGAAACCGATACAAAAGCAAAGAATATCTTTGACAGTACTAGTCAGTTCCATTCTAGTTTCATATCATTGTATATTAGGCTCTAACACGATCGACTTACGTAGAGCAAGTTTTAGGTGTGAATGATGTGCAATTATTCTCATGACTTCATGACATTGCTTTCAGCTTACATGTACCCGTGTACATATAACTCAAACATATATCTTGGGTCCGGTGAGCGCAGAGCCCTACGGCTCTACTTTTGATGTTATTCTGTGTGCATAATTAGGGCATTTCGACATGAAATGCCCTTATGTTGTGTCCCTTGGTGCCATGTGTTTCTCTTTATTTCAGGCCATGAGTGACCTGGTGTCTGCCCTGAAGTGTTTCAGCCAGTTACAAGCAGAAAGAGTTGAGACCTATCGGCTGTTTGATGAGTTAGTGATCATCCAAATTGAATGTGGGGTGTTATCATCCATCAGGCAGTGCTCATTTACCAATCACATAATTAGATGCGAGTGAACAAACAAACCTTTCTCGAGGGTGTATACCTGGTACAATGGTCTCCTCAGTGTTTTCGTAGTTCACCCCCAGGACTTTCCTGTCGACAGGCACGGGTGATGGCTGTCGTAACACAGAGCTTGATTGTGTTCTTGAATACAAAGCCACGTGGAGTAGACAAAAGTAGGAACAAGTGTGAGATGGTTGGACTTGACGTTTTAGTTTTCAATATACAGGATACAATGTACACGTATACAGTACCGATTTCGCATAACCTCACTAGCCATGGGAATGCTACATGCTAAATGCTAGGCCGTGTGATTACATGCGACTTGATGCTAGCATCAAATCGCATGGTGTGACCAGTGGGCACGATGACATCGAATCAGACGGCCGTCTTAGTTGAACAGGCGAGCATTGTCTCGCACAGATGCGCGCATCCTTCATTTCGGACGCAAATACTGACTTTAATATGAACTGAACTTAAAAACTGCATTTTCCCATATGATCTACATGATACAGTTGCGAGCATATGCGAGTATATAATGGCCTTCACAAAAAAATGCAAAATGCAAAATGCTTTTAGTGTGCCACAGTGCCAAGAAGAATGCTAGCATCGAGGGATGCTCACATACACAATGCTATCATCAAATCGCATGATGCTACGTCAGGCGAAGTTGGGCGAACACGTGCTAAATGCCAGGTGTCCCGTGCTAGCATTTTGGTGAGGTTTTGCGAAATCGGTACTGTATGCGAAACTGACAGATCCCATCGTCAAACAATACATGTAACAAGGATAGGGAAGGGACAGAGAACGTTCGTGTCCCTCAGAGGAAACATGGGTGATGGAGGTTCAGTCACGGCCAATAATTCTAATGCATATTGTAAAGTAACATATTCTTCCGGATCCAGAACGTAGGACAATAACCCGTGCAGTTCACACACCTGCTTGCCTTTCAATAAAAGTAAGTTTTTGGTGCGCCAAATATTTTGTGTCACACAGATGTCATGCTTCAAAGACATTCAGGCTTTATCTGAAGACTGGTACCTGGAAGAATATCCTCAAGAGACACCATGTGGCCTAGGAGGTATCTGATGACTGGCAACTGGAACAATATCCTCAAGACACACCATGTGGCCCAGGAGGTATCTGAAAACTGGCACCTGGAACAATATCCTCAAGACACACCATGTGGCCCAGGAGGTATCTGAAGACTGGCACCTGGAACAATATCCTCAAGAGACACCATGTGGCCTAGGAGGTATCTGACGACTGGCACCAGGAACAATATCCTCGAGAGACACCATGTGGCCTAGGAGGTATCTGAAGACTGGCACCTGGAACAATATCCTCGAGAGACACCATGTGGCCTAGGAGGTATCTGATGACTGGCAACTGGAACAATATCCTCGAGAGACACCATGTGGCCCAGGAGGTATCTGAAGACTGGCACCTGGAACAATATCCTCAAGAGACACCATGTGGCCTTGGAGGTATCTGAAGGCTGGCACCTGGACCAATATCCTCAAGAGACACCATGTGGCCCAGGAGGTATCTGAAGGCTGGCACCTGGACCAATATCCTCGAGAGACACCATGTGGCCCAGGAGGTATCTGAAGGCTGGCACCTGGACCAATATCTTCAAGAGACACCATGTGGCCTTGGAGGTATCTGAAGGCTGGCACCTGGACCAATATCCTCAAGAGACACCATGTGGCCCAGGAGGTATCTGAAGGCTGGCACCTGAAACAATATCCTCGAGACACACCATGTGGCCTAGGAGGTATCTAAAGACTTCACCAGGAACAATATCCTCAAGAGACACCATGTGGCCTAGGAGGTACACAAACATTCTGCAGTATTGAAAGATGTCTGCCCAGCGGGGATGGTACATGATTTAGACATCCAGCGCTGCTACTTCTCCACTGGACGTCAACCATAGCGCGTGAATTTGCAATGGCCTCTGACCAAGACCAATATTAAGGAGTAGCAATCCTTTTTTACCTCCGGCTTGGGTGTATAGGTCCAGGAAACATTGCTGCATCCGAGATGGACTTTAATGAAGGACTCAGCATCTGATGTACACCGAAGTGTTCGTTGACCTAGCCAGACTGACTACATGCTGACGATTGGCAGGAGGCACCAGAAGCAGGTCATGGATCTCCAATCCTGGACGAACAGAACCTCCAGTCTGAATGATCTGAACGGTCCAGGTGTGCCTCACTCATGGTCTGCTGTTCAGTTCTAGACAGTCTAGCCACTTTTGGACCCTAAAGCTCGTCATTGTCCACAATATTACCACTACCACGACATGGTCTCCATGGTCATCTCAGCGCAGTCCCAATAGTTTTATGGTAGTCCCCATAACTATCTTTATCCTCATATGACAAACGACGGTCCACATCATGGCCACAGTCATTCACGCTCGGACTGCGGGCTGCAGTCCATACGATGGCCAGACGAAGAGACAAACCCCTCTCCATGGCTCGTCCAGGCTTGGAATGGGTCGGGAAATCAAGTGAGAGAATGTGCCCTCAACAGCTGAACCACGGTAAAGTGAGCAGCCTATCCCTCAAAAGATTGAGGTTTGGCATAGTATGACTGGGATGCTCTTCATTAAAATCGGTCAGAGATAACAAGCCCTAGTTCGCTCTCCAGGTTCAGAAACATGCCCTTGGAGACAATGACAATCTCCAACTACTCATCCAGGGTTGGAGTACAAACAACATGCAGAACAGCAGCTGAACCGGTCGGCTTGTTGTTCATCCCAATCACTGACTGAACTGAACCAATCTGCAAGAGGATGAGGAATCAATCTTCTGGCAGCAGATCTACTCATCTGCACTACATGTATCTCCCCATCACCTGTCTGTCTGATACAATCTCATTGACAGAACAACCAACAAGCTGCCAGTGTTGACACATGGCTCATTCTCTAGACAGCATCTCTATGACGAAATAAGTAAACCATCTCAGAAGTGTGACATGAAGTCAAGTGGCCAAGTGCGAAGTGAGCTGTGGAGCCAGTAGGTCAGGTGATGACTTCACCTGTATTTGGAATTGAGGATGAACTGCACATCAAGCTGACGGCCCAAGTAACGTACGTGTACACTGCTCCGTAATGTACCATGTACCATCTTTAGGTTACCGGACCTACCTTTATGATGTGTATAAGTTTTGTTGCCCTTGAATCGCCGGTCTCCGTGTGGCGGCCATTTTGAAGTTTTGACGGGTCGGCGAAAAAAATTTTTTTTGCCCCAAATCACGTTACTATCCATTTTGGGTTATTTCTAGACAAAAAAAAAAATTTCATCCTTTGAAAATTTTTTTGGACTTTTGGCACTTTTTCCCTTCATAATGGGAGCTGCCAGGACTGTACTCATAGAACGCTTGAAGATAGAGCTTAGAAATTGGCACTTTCAAATGGGGAGTCATATATGGCGACTTGTGAGGTGACCTTGAATTTGACCTTGGATGACCTTGAAAGGTCAAAACAGCCATTTTTGGGTCGAAAAATGCTCAAATTTGCACCTTGTCTGTCTGTTCTCGAAAACTGTCTGATCAGTTTTGAGATTATTGTTTCAAAAGATTCCCCTTATTGTCCGGGCCCCGGGCCCGGATATACTAAAAACGCACTAATTTCAGCTGGTTCCGTTTTGCGAGGTCTCCCGCAGTGACGGGCAGGGAGTGATTCCACGGTGGACATACGTTGCGCGCTATTGTGCGGGCTTCACCCGTTTACTATGCTGTGAACTGTAGTTCACAATGTCTCATGCCAGATGTCAGGGATGTTTGTGTGGTACAGCGAGGGTCGCAAATATTGTCACTCTGTTTGCCCAGGCAGTGATTTTTTGCACGCGCTGATATAACGCTGATGTAATAGAATCATGTTAGAATCGCACTTGGAATAGGATATAGGCATAGGCCTATGCGCATAGAAAAAACCTGGAGTGAAGACTCGAGCACTGGGGAATAATAGGCGAGATAATAATTTACTTCATAAATAAAAAAACAGCAAAACATTTCCATTCCTACTATTCTGTAGCTTGTGTACCTTTATGATGTTTATAAGTTTTGTTGCCCTTGTACCGCCGGTCTCCGTGTGGCGGCCATTTTGAATTTTTGACGGATCGGCGAAAACATTTTTTTTTGCCCCAAATTGCATTACTATCCATTTTAGGTGATTTCTAGGCAAAAAAAATTTTTCACCCTCTGAAAATAATTTTGGACTTAAAAAATTTTCGGCACTTCTTTCCTTCATAATGGGAGCTGCCAGGACTGTACTCATAGTACACTTGAAGATAGAGCTTAGATATTGGCACTTTCAAATAGGAAGTCATATATGGCGATTTGGGAGGTGACCTTGAATTTGACCTTTGATGACCTTGAAAGGTCAAAACAGCCATTTTTGTGTAATAAAAACGCCCAAATTTGCCTCTACAGATGAAATGCATGTAGATAGAGCTTCATCTACATGATACCTATATGCATTATGAACATATAGGAAGTCATATATGGAACAACTTATGATGACCTTGATTTTGACCTTGGATGACCTTGAGTGCTGAATGTCTGGCTTGAAATCTTGAAAGTGGCCTCTGAACCATAAACTTTTGCACATACAGGTTAGGATTGTGTATAAGCCTATGGAAATGTCATGTATAAATGCCACATTTTTCGGTGACCTTGAACCATCGGCGTCCACGTCCGCGTAGGTGTTGTCAAACGCTGGGAAGAATCTGTTTGATGAATATTCCTGTAATCCATTAAATATGTTCTGTGGGCCCATATCTTCGGACCATTTTTTTTTTCGTCGATTGAATCGATTTTTCCAAAATGGCGGCCATTTTTGTCAAAAACTGGCCGATTTTGACGGCCATTTTATCGAAAACTGATTGATAAGATTTGAGATTGTTGTTTCAAAAGATTCCCCTGAAATACCTTTGTGCTGTGTGTAAGTTTTGTTGCCCTTGAATCGTCGCTCCGCGTGTGACAGCCATTTTAATTTTTTCGACTGGTCCAAGATAGGACTTTCCCATGTTAAATTAGTCATTGCTTCATAATGGGGACAAATTTCTCCTAATATCTCACTTAATATTTGGATTAGACATTAGGAATCAATTGTGCACATATAGGAAATTATATATGCCGATTATTCTCGTGACGTTGAATTTGACCTTCGACCTAATTTTCAAGGTCACAGCACAAAATGGCTTAATATCTCGCTTTTTATAGACTTTACAGCTTGGGAATCATTGTTGACTCATAGAAAATGATATATGCTGAATATTCTCATGACCTTGAACTTGACCTTAGACCTTATTCTCAAGGTCAGAGCACAAAATGGGTAATATCTCGCTTATTATCAACTTAGGAATCCATTGTTTACCTATAGGAAATGATATATGCCGAATATTCTGATGACCTTGATTTTGACCTTTGACCTCATTTTCAAGGTCAGAGCACAAAATGGCTAATATCTCGTTTATTATCTACATTAGCTCAATTGTGAACATATAGGAAAGGATGTATGCCGAATATTTCAATGACCTTGAATTTGACCTTTAACCTCATTCTCAAGGTCATAGCACAAAATGGCTAATATCTCATTTACCATATACTTTACAGGTTAGGAATCAATTGTGAACATATAGGAAATGATGTATGCCGAATATTTCGATGACCTTGAACCTGACATTAGACCTCATTTTCAAGGTCAGAGGACAAAATCGCTAATATCTTGCTTATTATCGACTTTACAGCTTAGGCATCAATTGAGGACATATAGGAAATTATATATGCCGAATATTCTTGTGAGCTTGAATTTGACCTTTGACCTCAATAAACTGAAACCGATACAAAAGCAAAGAATGTCTTTGACAGTACTAGTCAGTTCCATTCTAGTTTCATATCATTGTATATTATGCCCTATCGCGATTGACTTACGTATAGCAGGTTTTAGGCGTGAATGATGTGCATTTATTCTCATGACTTCATGACTTTTCTTTCAGCTTACATAAAACTGTCTTGGGTCCGGTACGTGCAGAGCCGTACGGCTCTATGTTTGTTTTGGGTCTTCATATCAAATTGAAACTTTGTGTGTCTCATCCAAGGTCATATCCAAGTCCAAAAAAAATTTTCAATGGTCAAAAAAAAAAACATTTGTTTATTTTGGTGGAAAGTCTCAAACGAATGATGACTTGATTTTGGACAGAAAAAAAATGTTTTTAGGTTACCGGACCTTTGGTCCGATAACCTATTGGCATGGCGTTGCGTCCGTCGTCCGTCCGTCCGTCCGTCCGTCCGTCCGGCGTTAACATTTTTATCTTTAAAGTTAACGATCGAATCTTTCTGAAATTTTGCACAAAAATGCCTAAAAATATTTTGAGAAGGAGGTATTTTTTTGTTTTCTGATTTTCCCATTTTTTTCAAAATGGCGGCCGTTTTTGTCGAAAAACGCTCAATTTTGGACTTTGACGGCCATTTTCTCAAAAACTGTCTGATCAGTTTTGAGTTTTTGGTTTCAAAAGATTCCCCTCATATACCTCTGTGATATGTATAAGTTTGGTTGCCCTAAATCTGCCGGTTTCCGTGTGGCGGCCATTTTGAATTTTTGGCGGGTCGGCGGGTCGCATTACTATCCATTTTGGGCCATTTCTAGGGCAAAAAAATTTTTTCACCCTTTGAAAAAAATTTTAGACTTGGAAAATTTTCGGCACTTTTTCCCTTCATAATGGGAGCTGTCAGGACTGTACTCATAGAACGCTTGAAGATAGAGCTTAGAAATTGGCACTTTCAAATGGGAAGTCATATATGGCGACTTGTGTGGTGACCTTGAATTTGACCTTGGATGACCTTGAAAGGTCAAAACAGCCATTTTGGGGTCAAAAAATGCCCAGATTTGCCTTTGTAGATGAAATGCTTGCAGATAGAGCTCATGTTTGCATTATGAACATATAGGAAGACATATATGGCACAACTAATGATGACCTTGAACTTGACGTCAGATGACCTTGAGTGCCAAATGTCTGACTTGGAATGTGTAAATTGACCTGAGCGGCCTAAACGATTCCACCCAACATATAGAATATCAAGTGCCGCACACATACATGTAATGGTTACATCGAAGTTCATACGGATGACCTTGATTGGTAAATCCCAAGGTCATATGTTTACACTGCGAACCTTGATTGGTAAATCTCAAGGTCTGTTACCTGCCAATGCTGCCATGGCCAAACCAAAATTGTCCGGTAACCTATCTTAGCCTTTGGGCTAATTTTTTCTCCTATCTGTCAAAAAATCAAAATGGCCGCCCCACGCACACCGCAATTTCAAAGGCAACATAACTTATACGCATCACAAACGTACATAAGGAGAATCTTATACATGATTCTGAGGAAAATTTTGTCTGAATAAATTTTGAGAAAATGGCCACCAAAGACAAAATTCATTGTTTTTTCGACAAAAAAGTTCGTTTTGACCTTTCAAGGTCATTGAAGGTCAAATTCAAGGTCACCATTCAAACCGCAATATATGATTTCCCATTTGAATGGCCAATACTTAGGTTCTATCTGGAAGTGTTCTATGAGTTTACTCCGCACAGCTCCCATTACGAAGGAAAAATTGGGTGAAATTTTCTAAGTTCAAAAAACCTTTCGATGGCCAAAAAAACAGGTTTTTTTTGTTGGAAATGGCTCAAAACGAATAGTAACTTGATTAGGGACAAAAAAAATAATTTTGCCAACCCGTCAAAAAATCAAAATGGCCGCCCCACGCAGACCGTCATTTCAAAGGCAACAAAACTTATACACATCACAAAGGCACATAAGGAGAATCTTATACATGATTCTGAGGAAAACTGTCTGAATAAATTTCGAGAAAATGGCCACCAAAGGCAAAATTCATCGTTTTTTCGACAAAAAAGGTCGTTTTGACCTTTCAAGGTCATTGAAGGTCAAATTCAAGGTCACCACTCAAACCGCAATATATGATTTTCTCATTTGAATGTGCCAATACTTAGGCACTATCTTGAAGTGTTCTATGAGTTTACCCTTCATAATGGGAGCTGCCAGGACTGTACTCATAGTACACTTGAAGATAGAGCTTAGATATTGGCACTTTCAAATAGGAAGTCATATATGGCGATTTGGGAGGTGACCTTGGATTTGACCTTTGATGACCTTGAAGGGTCAAAACAGCCATTTTTGTGTAATAAAAACGCCCAAATTTGCCTCTACAGATGAAATGCATGTAGATAGAGCTTCATCTACATGATACCTATATGCATTATGAACATATAGGAAGTCATATATGGAACAACTTATGATGACCTTGATTTTGACCTTGGATGACCTTGAGTGCTGAATGTCTGGCTTGAAATCTTGAAAGTGGCCTCTGAACCATAAACTTTTGCACATACAGGTTAGGATTGTGTATAAGCCTATGGAAATGTCATGTATAAATGCCACATTTTTCGGTGACCTTGAACCATCGGCGTCCACGTCCGCGTCGGTGTTGTCAAATGCTGGGAAGAATCTGTTTGATGAATATTCCTGTAATCCATTAAATATGTTCTGTGGGCCCATATCTCTGGACCATTTTTTTTTTTTTCGTCGATTGAATCGATTTTTCCAAAATGGCGGCCATTTTTGTCAAAAACTGGCCGATTTTGACGGCCATTTTATCGAAAACTGTTCGATAAGATTTGAGATTTTTGTTTCAAAAGATTCCCCTGAAATACCTTTGTGCTATGTGTAAGTTTTGTTGCCCTTGAATCGTCGGTCCGTACTTGATTTTGGACAGAAAAAAAATGTTTTTCTCCTACCTGTCAAAAAATCAAAATGGCTGCCCCACGCAGACCGTCATTTCAAAGGCAACAAAACGTATACGCATCACAAAGGTACATAAGGAGAATCTTATACATGATTCTGAGGAAAACTGTCTGAATAGATTTCGAGAAAATGGCCACCAAAGGCAAAATTCATCGTTTTTTCGACAAAAAAGGTCGTTTTGACCTTTCAAGGTCATTGAAGGTCAAATTCAAGGTCACCACTCAAACCGCAATATATGATTTTCTCATTTGAATGTGCCAATTTTTTTTTTGCTGGAAATAGCTCAAAACGAATAGTGACTTGATTTGAGACCAAGAATTTTTTTTTCGCCGATCCGTCAAAAAATCAAAATGGCCGCCACACGCAGACCCGCGATTCAAGACCAATGAAACTTATACATGTCATAGAGGTACATGAGAGGAATGTTTTGAAACAAAAATCTCAAAACTGATCAGACAGTTTTTGAAAAAATGGCCACCAAAGTCCAAAATCAGCAATTTTTCGTCAAAAATGGCTGCCAAATCGGCAAAAACGATACAATCAAAAAAATTTAATTTTTAGATATTGGCCTAAGGTATGTTCTGACAAATTTATGGGGAAATTCATCATGCCAAAAATAAGTTACAGACCCGGACGGACGGACGACGGACGAAAAACCACGATAATAATATTGGCCCAAAGGGCCAGTAAGCTAAGAATGGCCGCCAAATCGGCAAAAAGGATTCAATAAAAAAAATTAGGCCAAGGGCCAAAGATAGGTTACCGGACAATGTTTAATATTTCAGATGTTAGCCAGGTCACTGGTTGAATTCAAGGTCAAGAGAATATTCAGCATATATAACATCAAGCATATATCATGTCCACAGTTGATAGCTAAGCTGTAAATTCAATAATCAGAGAGATATTAGCAATTTTGTGCTGTGGCCTTGAAAATGAAGGAGCAAAGGTCAAATTCAAGGTCATCAAAATATTCAGTGTATATCATTTTCTATATCATGTCCACAATTGATTCCCAAGCCATACAGTCAATAGAGGAGCAAGATATGAGCCAGTTTGTCCTTGGACCTTGGAAATGAGGTCAGAGGTCAAATTCAAGGTCACGTGAATATTCAGCATATCATTTCCTATATGTCCACAATTGATTCCTAAGCAGTAAAATCGATAATAAGTGAGATATTAGCAATTTTGTCCTGTGACCTTGAAAATAAGGTCTAAGGTCAAATTCAAGGTCATGACAATAATCTGCATATATCATTTCCCTTATGTTCATGATTGATTGCTAAGCTGTAAAGTCGATAACAAGCGATATATTAGCCATTTTGTCCTGTGACCTTGAAAATGAGGTCGAAGATCAAATTCAAGGTCATCAGAATATTCAGCATATATCATTTCCTATATGTCCACAATTGATTCCTAAGCTGTAGAGTCGATAATAAGCGAGATATAAGCCATTTTGTGCTCTGACCTTGAAACTGAGGTCAGAGGTCAAATTCAAGGTCACGAGAATATTCAGCATATATAATTTCCTATAGTTCCACAATTGATTCCTAGTCTCTAATCTCAATATCAAGTGAGATATCAGGCATAATGTGTCCCATTATAAAGCATAGGAGAATTTAACATGGGAAAGTCCCATTTGGGCCAAAATGGCCCACTTCGAGCGATTCAAGCGCAACAAAATTTATAGACATCATAGGAGTACATATGAGGAGTGTTATGTATCAAAAAGAAAAAAAGTTACTGAACAGATTTTGAGAAAATGGCCGCCAAAATCCAAAATCAGGCACTTTTCGTCGAAAACGGCCGCCATTTTGAAAAAAATGCGAAAATCAAAAAACTAAAAAATACCTCCTTGAATTATTTTTAAGTATTTTTGTGCAAAATTTCAGAAAAATTCGCCCATAAACAAAAAAGATAAAAATGTGGACGACGACGATGACGACGACGGACGCAACGCTATGCCAATAGGTTATCGGACCATAGGTTCGGTAACCTAAAAACAGTGTATAAGATGAATAGTTAACTTGTTATAGTTAATATGAATTCTGGGAGCCTACGATAAGAACCAACCAATTCTAGCTTCTTTTGTTCCTCGTCCTGGACTTTCCGGATACAGCTGGCTACGTTTGGCAAGTGGAACTCTGCGGAAAACTTGCGCTGGATGTCGAGAACATCCTGTGATATTCTCTGGAAGGTCTGGGTGATCTCGTGGACGAGTTGTCTGTACATGGGGAAGTTGTAGTGAGGAGCACCTGCCAAGTACGCCTGGTGACCCCTACAAAACAATGACTAAACATCTGTGTAGGAGAGTTTTGTACAACATCGCATGTTATCAAAAATTATGAACTTCGTAGCATGATGTAGAACCATGTTATTGGTAATCGGTAACATTTCTGACCCAGCAATAGTCAATTCGGACCATATCAACCATTCATAAAGTACTATAAGTATACCAAAACTACATGATCACTGAAACAATGAAGAGCTGGCAGGTTAAAGTCAAGTTCATCTGTGAATAATCGGATCAACTTGAAATTTTGTGTGTCATAATTGAGGGTCATTCCGCAATTTTTCATCAAATTTCAGAATTCTATTTGAAAAAATTAGGCCAAGGGCCGAAGATAGGTTACCGGACAATGTTCAATATTTTAGATGTTAGCCAGGTCACTGGTTAAGGATTGATTGCATGTGATCGTCAGGAACCTGGCATTGACCAGCTGTCCATTCACTTATAATGTAAATATAAATGTAACAAATTCATGAATTTACACACTTCCAATCAACGTGAAACTTTGCCTTTCTGATTGTTAGCCATCAAGGATGGCCATCTTGAATTATTTTTAGGTATTTTTGTGCAAAATTTCAGAAAAATTCGCCCGTAAACAAAAAAGATAAAACTGTGGACGACGACGCAACGCCATAACCTAAAAAACGTCTTCCTATCAATAGGTTCATTCTGTAGGGGCATGAACATGATAAAAGCCCTGAATTTGATGGAATTTATTTGATCCCGTTTTGTACTCAAATTTATTATTGGGGTAGATTGCCAACTTTTTCATTTTTAGGTTACCGGACCTATGGTCCGATAACCTATTGGCATGGCGTTGCGTCCGTCGTCCGTCGTCGTCCACATTTTTATCTTTTTTGTTTACGGACGAATATTTCTGAGAATTTGCACAAAAATGCCTAAAAATAATTCAAGAAGGAGTTATTTTTTAGTTTTTTGAATTTCGCATTTTTTTCAAAATGGCGGCCGTTTTCGACGAAAAATGCCTGATTTTAGACTTTGGCGGCCATTTTCTCAAAATCTGTTCAGTAACTTTTTTTCTTTTTGATACATAACACTCCTCATATGTACTCCTATGATGTCCATAAATTTCGTTGCGCTTGAATCGCTCGAAGTGGACCATTTTGGCCCAAACTCGGCCCAAATGGGACTTTCCCATGTTAAATTCTCCTATGCTTTATAATGGGACACATTATGCCTAATATCTCACTTAATATTGAGATTAGAGACTAGGAATCAATTGTGGACATATAGGAAATGATATATGCTGAATGTTCTCATGACCTTGAATTTGACCTCTGACCTCAGTTTCAAGGTCAGAGCACAAAATGGCTTATATCTCGCTTATTATCGACTCTACAGCTTATGAATCAATTGAGGACATATAGGAAAAGATATATGCTGAATATACTGATGACCTTGAAATTGACCTTTGACCCCATTTTCAAGGTCACAGGACAAAATGGCTTATATCTCGCTTATTATCGACTCTACAGCTTAGGAATCAATTGTGGACATATAGGAAATGATATATGCTGAATATACTGATGACCTTGACTTTGACCTTTGACCTTATTTTCAAGGTCATAGGAGA
The DNA here is from genome assembly GCA_949152475.1 of Terebella lapidaria. Classification (NCBI taxonomy): domain Eukaryota; kingdom Metazoa; phylum Annelida; class Polychaeta; order Terebellida; family Terebellidae; genus Terebella; species Terebella lapidaria. The sequence continues at coordinate 5,457,637 of OX424557.1, forward strand.
AAATGGCTAATATCTCGCTTGTTATCGACTTTACAGCTTAGGAATCTGTTATGAACATATAGGAAATGATATATGCAAATTATTGTCATGACCTTGAATTTGACCTTTGATCTCATTTACAAGGTCACAGGACAAAATGGTTAATATCTCACTTATTATCGATTTTACAGCTTAGGAATCAATTGTGGACATATAGGAAATGATATATGCTGAATATTCTCGTGACCTTGAATTTGACCTCTGACCTCATCTTCAAGGTCGAAGGACAAACTGGCTCATATCTTGCTCCTATATTGACTGTATGGCTTGGGAATCAATTGTGGACATATAGCAAATGATATACATTGAATATTTTGATGACTTTGAATTTGACCTTTGCCATTATTTTCAAGGCCACAGCACAAAATTGCTAATATCTCTCTGATTATTGAATTTACAGGTTAGCAATCAACTGTGGACATGATATATGCTTAATATTATATATGCTGAATATTCTCTTGACCTTGAATTTAAGGTGTGATTGCACGTAACTTACCGGTGACTGCACTGAGGCACTTTTCCATTGACTTATAATGTGAAAGTAACGGTAACAAAATCAGCAAAGCAATACAACCCCCTGACCTAAAACTTGGCTAGCACACACACATATACTCATGGATGATGAACCGAGACATGGTTTCATAAATGATATCACGAAAGCTGTGCAATTTGATGATTAGATAAATCATTTTATACGTTTCACCAAAACGAAGATTCGAGTGTTCTGCTTGACAAGCAGTGGCTGTTGCATATATTTATTCCTTGTTGTCGTCAAAATATTGAGAATATCTAGGGCTATACTTTCTGTGAGATGAATACAATGAGCTGTCCCATTCATAATCCCAAACACCTCGGTGCACCCGAGTGCATATCAGCTGTGAGTTTTACTGGCCTCACTAGCTATTTGCTGCACAACATAATCCTTTCGCTCGCCCTGTTGTGAGTGTATTTTGTAGACCGAGAAATAGGTCGGAAAATGACATATGAAAATGATGAATTTAACCAATTTAACATTGCTTAGTAAGAAAAAGAGTCTCGGTTAGTAATCCTTGATGGCTAACAATCAGAAAGGCAAAGTTTCACGTTGATTGGAAGTGTGTAAATTCATGAATTTGTTACATTTATATTTACATTATAAGTGAATGGACAGCTGGTCAATGCCAGGTTCCTGACGATCACATGCAATCAATCCTTAACCAGTGACCTGGCTAACATCTAAAATATTGAACATTGTCCGGTAACCTATCTTCGGCCCTTGGCCTAATTTTTTCAAATAGAATTCTGAAATTTGATGAAAAATTGCGGAATGACCCTCAATTATGACACACAAAATTTCAAGTTGATCCGATTATTCACAGATGAACTTGACTTTAACCTGCCAGCTCTTCATTGTTTCAGTGATCATGTAGTTTTGGTATACTTATAGTACTTTATGAATGGTTGATATGGTCCGAATTGACTATTGCTGGGTCAGAAATGTTACCGATTACCAATAACATGGTTCTACATCATGCTACGAAGTTCATAATTTTTGATAACATGCGATGTTGTACAAAACTCTCCTACACAGATGTTTAGTCATTGTTTTGTAGGGGTCACCAGGCGTACTTGGCAGGTGCTCCTCACTACAACTTCCCCATGTACAGACAACTCGTCCACGAGATCACCCAGACCTTCCAGAGAATATCACAGGATGTTCTCGACATCCAGCGCAAGTTTTCCGCAGAGTTCCACTTGCCAAACGTAGCCAGCTGTATCCGGAAAGTCCAGGACGAGGAACAAAAGAAGCTAGAATTGGTTGGTTCTTATCGTAGGCTCCCAGAATTCATATTAACTATAACAAGTTAACTATTCATCTTATACACTGTTTTTAGGTTACCGAACCTATGGTCCGATAACCTATTGGCATAGCGTTGCGTCCGTCGTCGTCATCGTCGTCGTCCACATTTTTATCTTTTTTGTTTATGGGCGAATTTTTCTGAAATTTTGCACAAAAATACTTAAAAATAATTCAAGGAGGTATTTTTTAGTTTTTTGATTTTCGCATTTTTTTCAAAATGGCGGCCGTTTTCGACGAAAAGTGCCTGATTTTGGATTTTGGCGGCCATTTTCTCAAAATCTGTTCAGTAACTTTTTTTCTTTTTGATACATAACACTCCTCATATGTACTTCTATGATGTCTATAAATTCCGTTGCGCTTGAATCGCTCGAAGTGGGCCATTTTGGCCCAAACTCGGCCCAAATGGGACTTTCCCATGTTAAATTCTCCTATGCCTCATAATGGGACACATTATGCCTAATATCTCACTCAATATTGAGATTAGAGACTAGGAATCAATTGTGGACATATAGGAAATGATATATCCTGAATATTCTCGTGACCTTGAATTTGACCTCTGACCTCAGTTTCAAGGTCAGAGCACAAAATGGCTATATCTTGCTTATTATTGACTCTACAGCTTAGGAATCAATTGTGGACATATAGGAAATGATATATGCTGAATATTCTGATGACCATGAATTTGACCTTTGACCCCATTTTCAAGGTCATAGGACAAAATGGCTTATATCTCGCTTATTATCGACTCTACATCTTAGGAATCAATTGTGGACATATAGGAAATGATATATGCTGATTATTCTGATGACCTTAAATTTGATCTTTGACCCCATTTTCAAGGTCATAGGACAAAATAGCTAATATCTCGCTTGTCATCGACTTTACGGCTTATGAATCAGTTCTGAACATATAGGAAATGATATATGCAAATTATTGTCGTGACCTTGAATTTGACCTTTGACCTCATTTTCAAGGTCACAGGACAAAGTGGTTAATATCTCACTTATTATTGATTTTACAGCTTAGGAATCAATTGTGGACATATAGGAAATGATATATGCTGAATATTCTCGTGACCTTGAATTTGACCTCTGACCTCATTTTCAAGGTCCAAGTACAAACTGGCTCATATCTTGCTCCTCTATTGACTGTATGGCTTGGGAATCAATTGTGGACATATAGAAAATGATATGCACTGAATATTTTGATGACATTGAATTTGACCTTTTGCCTTCATTTTCAAGGCCACAGCACAAAATTGCTAATATCTCTGTTTTGAATTTACAGCTTAGCAATCATCTGTGGACATGATATATTATGCTTAATATTATATATGCTGAATATTCTTTTGACCTTGACTTTAACCAGTGACCTGGCTAACATCCAAAATATTAAACATTGTCCGGTAACCTATCTTTGGCCCTTGTTATACTATTGATTGAACAACACTCACATTTGCAGACAGCAAAACTACAGTTGTTGAAGCAGAACAAAGTGGACAATCCTGACGTGGACCACAGCGAGGCGGAGTCTGAGCTCAAACACAGGTGCGACTTGTGCAAACAGTCTTGTAAAGCCAATACAGTCCCAGGCCATAAGGCTAAACTTGCCCCACAAACTGACAAGAACATGCTGTTGAATGTTATTTGAATTATGAGGAAGATTATATTTTGCAGGATGCAAGAGGTGATGCAAACACTCACAGAGCACTTGGAGGATCTCAAGTACGAATCTGAGGACTTTGTTGTCACCTGACACTCCCTGTATGTCATGTATCAAATATTTTATGTTCTGGTGTACCTTGATGTCTTACTTGGACCCAAGAGCTATTGTCCTCGACATGTAACACTGTGGCGATACTGGATGCACTAACGATCATTAGTTCATTTGTGATAAATACATCCTTCGAAGGTAGCTTAGTGTTTTGGTCAAAGACATGCGTAGTTATTTCAAGCAGATCACGTTTTTTTGTTGAGATGTTGAGGAAAGTAATTAAGGATAAGATTCACCAACGACAAAAGTGAGATTCCCTAACGATATACCCGGTAGGCCTAATACGTGTATATTGTAATAGGTCCATATCATACACACCATTGTGATTTCGTTGATTTATGCGACATAAATTAGCGAATGTCACATCAAAAATAGGAAATATGTACTAGAAGATCATCTGTACACATCAATATATGTCAATTGGTATTTTATTTCACGTTTAACATTCAAATAATGTAGATTTTAATTAATAAAGAAAAGATCGTTAGGGAATCTTCACATGTTCGTTAGGGAATCATCGATTTTACAAAAACAATCATTACGGAATCTTTCGGATTTTTTTCAGACGAGTTTTTCATGCTCAAACGAACATAAATCGCCATGTATTTGCAACGAACGGTTGTTTTGGGCGCATAAGAATCAGTAGATGTATGTGTGTATCGATCACAATCGTAATTAACGGAAAAAATGAAGAAAATTCAAACGAACCGCGAGTGGTGTTCGCCATTGCGTGATGCACTAACGATCGTTAGTGCATCCAGTATCGCCACAGTGATGTAATGTCCGGCGTTGACCTGAACATCTGCTAGCACTTCAGCCATCTTTTCAGAGTGGAATATTTAATATATTTTTGTAAAATTGCCAACAAAATTGCCTAGACAGTATCAGTTGCATATAAATATGGTACAGCTTTTTCAAGATAGGAATTTTGACCTGTGATGTCGAGGGGTCATTATCAAGGAAAATGTCGATTGGATACTAAACACAGACACCATGCACGAAGCTTGTTTGTTACATATAGTGGACCTTTTTAGGTTACCGGACCTTCGGTCCGATAACCTATTGGCATGGCGTTGCGTCCGTCCGTCCGGCGTTAACATTTTTATCTTTAAAGTTAACGATCGAATCTTTCTGAAATTTTGCACAAAAATGCCTAAAAATATTTTGAGAAGGAAGTATTTTTTTGTTTTTTGATTTTCGCATTTTTTCAAAATGGCGGCCGTTTTTGTCGAAAAACGCTCAATTTTGGACTTTGACGGCCATTTTCTCAAAAACTGTCTGATCAGTTTTGAGTTTTTGGTTTCAAAAGACTCCCCTCATATACCTCTGTGACATGTATAAGTTTGGTTGCCCTAAATTCGTCTCCGTGTGGCGGCCATTTTGAATTTTTGGCGGGTCGGCGAAAAACAATTTTTTCGCCCCAAATCGCATTACTATCCATTTTGGGCCATTTCTAGGCAAAAAAAAATTTTCACCCTTTGAAAAAAATTTTGGACGAGAAAAATTTTCCACACTTTTTCCCTTCATAATGGGAGCTGTCCGGACTGTACTCATAGAACGCTTGAAGATAAAGCTTAGAAATTGGCACTTTCAAATGGGAAGTCATATATGGCGACTTGTGTGGTGACCTTGAATTTGACCTTGGATGACCTTGAAAGGTCAAAACAGCCATTTTTGGGTCGAAAAATGCTCAAATTCGCACCTGGTCTGTATTTTCTCAAAAAGTGTCTGATCAGTTTTGAGATTTTTGTTTAAAAAGATTCCTCTTATATACCTCTGTGACGTGTATATGTTTTGTTGCCCTTGAATCGCCGACCTCCGTGTGGCGGCCATTTGGAATTTTTGACGAGTCGGCGAAAAAAAAAAATTTCGTCCCAAATCGCATTACTATCCATTTCGGGCCATTTCTAGGCAAAAAAAAATTTTCACGCTTTGAAAAAAATTTGGACTTGGTTGCTTGGAGTTTGGTTGCTCTTGAATTGCCGGTCTGCGTATGGCGGCCATTATGAATTTCCAACGGGTCAAAATCACATTACTGAATCACTAAATCACGGGCCCAAATCACACTACTATCCATTTTGGGTAATTTCTAGGCAAAACAAATTTTGCACCCTTTGAAAAAAATTTTGGAGTTCAAAAATTTTCATCACTTTTTTCCTTCATAATGGGAGCTGTCAGGACTGTACTCATAGAACGCTTGAAGATAGAGCTTAGAAATTGGCACTTTCAAATGGGAAGTCATATATGGCGACTTGTGTGGTGACCTTGAATTTGACCTTCGATGACCTTGAAAGGTCAAAACAGCCATTTTGGGGTCAAAAATGCTAAGATTTGCCTCTGTATATGAAATGCTTGCAGATAGAGCTCATGTTTGCATTATGAACATATACGTAGGAAGACATATATGGCACAACTAATGATGACCTTGAACTTGACGTCAGATGACCAAATGTCTGACTTGGAATGTGTAAATTGACCTGAGCGGCCTAAACGATTCCACCCAGATATATCTTTATATTATGAACATATAGAATATCAAATACCGCACACATACATGTAATGGTGACATCGAAGTTCACACGGATGACCTTGATTGGTAAATCTCAAGGTCATATGTTTACACTGCGAACCTTGATTGGTAAATCTCAAGGTCTGTTACCTGCCAATGCTGCCATGGCCAAACCAAAATTGTCCGGTAACCTATCTTAGCCTTTGGGCTAATTTTTACAGGCTCACGTAGTTGGTATATTTAGTAGGAATTACGTTCAGGCCAACACAAAATTGGACTTTGGGAAACAAAATTCTTTCTTCATATATGGTGCATGGTTTGTTGAACTTGATCCCTGGTGACAGGGTGCTTCAACACTAGGTGATGTCCACCACAAGATGTGAGAATGGGTCAATGTTTTACAGAGTAAAAAGTCCTGAATATGTATTTTCAAAGCTACTGCCTTCGAATGTATGCAATATATCTTTTCAAAACCAATTTTTTGTGAAACACATCAAATGCAATATAACAACAGGTGTGCTCAATAATTTTGACGATTAAAGTCTGTCCGAGTTGTCTTTTCATCCGTTTTAATACAAATTTTGAGGTTACCGGACCTATGGTCCGATAACGTTTTGCTGTCGCGTTGCGTCCGTCCACATCTGTATCTTTGAAGTTTAGAGGCAGATTTTTCTTAAATTTTGTACAAAAATGTTTAAAATTATTTCAAGAGGGGTTTTTTTTTAGTTTTTTTTTTTTTGCAATTTTTCCCAAATTGGCGGCCATTTTTAACGAAAAATGACCAATTTTGGACTTTGACGGCCAATTCCTAAAAAACTGTCTGATCAGTTTTGAGATTTTTGTTTTAAAAGATTCCCCTTAATTACCTCCATGAGGTGTATTTTGTTTGCCTTTGAATCACCGGTCTCTGTGTGGCGGCCATTTTAGATTTTTGACGAGTCGGCGAAAAAATTTTTTTTGCCCCAAATCGCACTACTATCTGAAAAAAAACCTCCGTGTACGACGCACGGTTTCCATGATATGTCCGAAAATGAATAACGCCAACTCAGCAAAAAAATTTGCCCAAGGGCTAAGATAGGTTACCGGACAATATATAATACCTATTTTGTCCCGTGGCCTTGGAAATAAGGCCATGGTCAAATTTAAAGTCATGAGAGTATTCAGCATATGTGATTTTCTATATGTTCACAACTGCTCACTAAGCTGTAAATTCAGACAGATATTAGTCATTATGTCCTGTGACATAATGAAAATGAAATCAAAAGTCAAATTAAAGGTATCCACAACAGAATCCTAAGTTATAAATTTGATAACAAACAAGATATTAGCTAAGTTGTCCTGTTACGACCTTGAAAATAAAGTCAAAGGTCAAATTCAAGGTCATGACAATATTCAGCATATATAAATTCCTATCAATCCACAATTGATTCTCAAGTTGTAAAGTCGATGATAAGCGAGATATTAGTCATTTTCTTCTTCGACCTTGGAAATGATGTCGAAGTTCAAACCAGGGTCATCACAATATGTGAACAATATCATTTCCTATATGTCCGCAATTGATTCCTAAGCAGTAAAGTCGATAATGAGCGAGGTATTAGCAATTTTGCACTCGACCTTGAAAATCAAGTCAAAGGTCAAATTCAAGGTCAACAGAATATTCAGCATATGCTATTTCCTATATGTTCACAATTGATTCCTAAGCTGTAAAGTCGATAATAAGCAAGATATAAGCCACTTTGTGCTCTGACCTTTAAATATGAGGTCAAAGGTCAAGTTCAAGGTCATGACAATAATCAAAATATATCATTTCCTATGTGTCCATAATTGATTCCTAGTCTCTAACCTCAATACTAAGTGAGATATTAGGCATAATGTGTCCCATTATAAAGCAAAGGAGAATTTAACATGGAAAAGTCCCATTTGGGACCCGTCGAGAAAATGAAAATAGCCGCTACATGCCGACCGGCGATTCAGGGGCAACGAAACCTATACACATCACAGAGGTATGTGAGAGCAATCTTTTGAAATAAAATCTCAAAATGTGTGAACAGTTTTTGAGAAAATGGCCGCCAAAGTCAGAAATTGGCCGTTTTTCGACAAAAACGGCCGCCATTTTGAAAAAATTAGCCCAAGGGCTAAGATAGGTTACCAGACAATATATAATAGATAATTTTGTTCCCTGGCCTTGAAAATAAGGTCACTGGTCAAATTCAAAGTCACGAGAGTATTCCGCATACCAGTATATGATTTCCTATAAGCTCACAATTGATTACTAAGCTGTAAATTCAATAATAAGCGAGTTATTAGCCATTTTGTGCTCTGACCTTGAAAATCAGAACAAAGGTCAAATTCAAATTCAAAAATCGCCATGTATTTGCAACGAACGGTTGTTTTGGGCGCATAAGAATCAGTAGATGTATGTGTGTATCGATCACAATCGTAATTAACGGAAAAAATGAAGAAAATTCAAACGAACCGCGAGTGGTGTTCGCCATTGCGTGATGCACTAACGATCGTTAGTGCATCCAGTATCGCCACAGTGATGTAATGTCCGGCGTTGACCTGAACATCTGCTAGCACTTCAGCCATCTTTTCAGAGTGGAATATTTAATATATTTTTGTAAAATTGCCAACAAAATTGCCTAGACAGTATCAGTTGCATATAAATATGGTACAGCTTTTTCAAGATAGGAATTTTGACCTGTGATGTCGAGGGGTCATTATCAAGGAAAATGTCGATTGGATACTAAACACAGACACCATGCACGAAGCTTGTTTGTTACATATAGTGGACCTTTTTAGGTTACCGGACCTTCGGTCCGATAACCTATTGGCATGGCGTTGCGTCCGTCCGTCCGGCGTTAACATTTTTATCTTTAAAGTTAACGATCGAATCTTTCTGAAATTTTGCACAAAAATGCCTAAAAATATTTTGAGAAGGAAGTATTTTTTTGTTTTTTGATTTTCGCATTTTTTCAAAATGGCGGCCGTTTTTGTCGAAAAACGCTCAATTTTGGACTTTGACGGCCATTTTCTCAAAAACTGTCTGATCAGTTTTGAGTTTTTGGTTTCAAAAGACTCCCCTCATATACCTCTGTGACATGTATAAGTTTGGTTGCCCTAAATTCGTCTCCGTGTGGCGGCCATTTTGAATTTTTGGCGGGTCGGCGAAAAACAATTTTTTCGCCCCAAATCGCATTACTATCCATTTTGGGCCATTTCTAGGCAAAAAAAAATTTTCACCCTTTGAAAAAAATTTTGGACGAGAAAAATTTTCCACACTTTTTCCCTTCATAATGGGAGCTGTCCGGACTGTACTCATAGAACGCTTGAAGATAAAGCTTAGAAATTGGCACTTTCAAATGGGAAGTCATATATGGCGACTTGTGTGGTGACCTTGAATTTGACCTTGGATGACCTTGAAAGGTCAAAACAGCCATTTTTGGGTCGAAAAATGCTCAAATTCGCACCTGGTCTGTATTTTCTCAAAAAGTGTCTGATCAGTTTTGAGATTTTTGTTTAAAAAGATTCCTCTTATATACCTCTGTGACGTGTATATGTTTTGTTGCCCTTGAATCGCCGACCTCCGTGTGGCGGCCATTTGGAATTTTTGACGAGTCGGCGAAAAAAAAAAATTTCGTCCCAAATCGCATTACTATCCATTTCGGGCCATTTCTAGGCAAAAAAAAATTTTCACGCTTTGAAAAAAATTTGGACTTGGTTGCTTGGAGTTTGGTTGCTCTTGAATTGCCGGTCTGCGTATGGCGGCCATTATGAATTTCCAACGGGTCAAAATCACATTACTGAATCACTAAATCACGGGCCCAAATCACACTACTATCCATTTTGGGTAATTTCTAGGCAAAACAAATTTTGCACCCTTTGAAAAAAATTTTGGAGTTCAAAAATTTTCATCACTTTTTTCCTTCATAATGGGAGCTGTCAGGACTGTACTCATAGAACGCTTGAAGATAGAGCTTAGAAATTGGCACTTTCAAATGGGAAGTCATATATGGCGACTTGTGTGGTGACCTTGAATTTGACCTTCGATGACCTTGAAAGGTCAAAACAGCCATTTTGGGGTCAAAAATGCTAAGATTTGCCTCTGTATATGAAATGCTTGCAGATAGAGCTCATGTTTGCATTATGAACATATACGTAGGAAGACATATATGGCACAACTAATGATGACCTTGAACTTGACGTCAGATGACCAAATGTCTGACTTGGAATGTGTAAATTGACCTGAGCGGCCTAAACGATTCCACCCAGATATATCTTTATATTATGAACATATAGAATATCAAATACCGCACACATACATGTAATGGTGACATCGAAGTTCACACGGATGACCTTGATTGGTAAATCTCAAGGTCATATGTTTACACTGCGAACCTTGATTGGTAAATCTCAAGGTCTGTTACCTGCCAATGCTGCCATGGCCAAACCAAAATTGTCCGGTAACCTATCTTAGCCTTTGGGCTAATTTTTACAGGCTCACGTAGTTGGTATATTTAGTAGGAATTACGTTCAGGCCAACACAAAATTGGACTTTGGGAAACAAAATTCTTTCTTCATATATGGTGCATGGTTTGTTGAACTTGATCCCTGGTGACAGGGTGCTTCAACACTAGGTGATGTCCACCACAAGATGTGAGAATGGGTCAATGTTTTACAGAGTAAAAAGTCCTGAATATGTATTTTCAAAGCTACTGCCTTCGAATGTATGCAATATATCTTTTCAAAACCAATTTTTTGTGAAACACATCAAATGCAATATAACAACAGGTGTGCTCAATAATTTTGACGATTAAAGTCTGTCCGAGTTGTCTTTTCATCCGTTTTAATACAAATTTTGAGGTTACCGGACCTATGGTCCGATAACGTTTTGCTGTCGCGTTGCGTCCGTCCACATCTGTATCTTTGAAGTTTAGAGGCAGATTTTTCTTAAATTTTGTACAAAAATGTTTAAAATTATTTCAAGAGGGGTTTTTTTTTAGTTTTTTTTTTTTTGCAATTTTTCCCAAATTGGCGGCCATTTTTAACGAAAAATGACCAATTTTGGACTTTGACGGCCAATTCCTAAAAAACTGTCTGATCAGTTTTGAGATTTTTGTTTTAAAAGATTCCCCTTAATTACCTCCATGAGGTGTATTTTGTTTGCCTTTGAATCACCGGTCTCTGTGTGGCGGCCATTTTAGATTTTTGACGAGTCGGCGAAAAAATTTTTTTTGCCCCAAATCGCACTACTATCTGAAAAAAAACCTCCGTGTACGACGCACGGTTTCCATGATATGTCCGAAAATGAATAACGCCAACTCAGCAAAAAAATTTGCCCAAGGGCTAAGATAGGTTACCGGACAATATATAATACCTATTTTGTCCCGTGGCCTTGGAAATAAGGCCATGGTCAAATTTAAAGTCATGAGAGTATTCAGCATATGTGATTTTCTATATGTTCACAACTGCTCACTAAGCTGTAAATTCAGACAGATATTAGTCATTATGTCCTGTGACATAATGAAAATGAAATCAAAAGTCAAATTAAAGGTATCCACAACAGAATCCTAAGTTATAAATTTGATAACAAACAAGATATTAGCTAAGTTGTCCTGTTACGACCTTGAAAATAAAGTCAAAGGTCAAATTCAAGGTCATGACAATATTCAGCATATATAAATTCCTATCAATCCACAATTGATTCTCAAGTTGTAAAGTCGATGATAAGCGAGATATTAGTCATTTTCTTCTTCGACCTTGGAAATGATGTCGAAGTTCAAACCAGGGTCATCACAATATGTGAACAATATCATTTCCTATATGTCCGCAATTGATTCCTAAGCAGTAAAGTCGATAATGAGCGAGGTATTAGCAATTTTGCACTCGACCTTGAAAATCAAGTCAAAGGTCAAATTCAAGGTCAACAGAATATTCAGCATATGCTATTTCCTATATGTTCACAATTGATTCCTAAGCTGTAAAGTCGATAATAAGCAAGATATAAGCCACTTTGTGCTCTGACCTTTAAATATGAGGTCAAAGGTCAAGTTCAAGGTCATGACAATAATCAAAATATATCATTTCCTATGTGTCCATAATTGATTCCTAGTCTCTAACCTCAATACTAAGTGAGATATTAGGCATAATGTGTCCCATTATAAAGCAAAGGAGAATTTAACATGGAAAAGTCCCATTTGGGACCCGTCGAGAAAATGAAAATAGCCGCTACATGCCGACCGGCGATTCAGGGGCAACGAAACCTATACACATCACAGAGGTATGTGAGAGCAATCTTTTGAAATAAAATCTCAAAATGTGTGAACAGTTTTTGAGAAAATGGCCGCCAAAGTCAGAAATTGGCCGTTTTTCGACAAAAACGGCCGCCATTTTGAAAAAATTAGCCCAAGGGCTAAGATAGGTTACCAGACAATATATAATAGATAATTTTGTTCCCTGGCCTTGAAAATAAGGTCACTGGTCAAATTCAAAGTCACGAGAGTATTCCGCATACCAGTATATGATTTCCTATAAGCTCACAATTGATTACTAAGCTGTAAATTCAATAATAAGCGAGTTATTAGCCATTTTGTGCTCTGACCTTGAAAATCAGAACAAAGGTCAAATTCAAGGTCACGACAATATTCCGAATATAACATTTCGTATAGGTTCATAATTGATTCCTAAGCTGTAAAGTCAATACTAAGTGAGATATTAGCCATTTTGTGCTCTTGACCTTGAAAATGATGTCAAAGATCAAATTCAAGGTCACGACAATATTCAGCATATATCATTTCCTATATGTCCACAATTGATCCTGAAGCTGTAAAGTCGATAATAAGCGACATATTAGCCATTTTGTCATGTGACCTAGAAACTGAGGTCAAAGGTCAAATTCAAGGTCATGACAATATTCGGCATATATCATTTCCTACATGTCAACAATTGATTCTCAAGTTGTAAAGTCGACAATAAACGAAATATTAGCCATTTTGTGCTCTGACCTTGAAAATCAGATCAGAGGTCAAATTCAAGGTCATGACAATATTCAGAATATAACATTTCCTATAGGTTCATAGTTTATTCCTAAGCTGTAAAGTCGATAATAAGCGAGATATTAGCCATTTTGTGCTCTTGACCTTGAAAATGAGGTCAAAGATCAAATTCAAGGTCACGACAATATTCAGCATATATCATTTCCTATATGTCCACAATTGATCCTTGAGCTGTAAAGTCGATAATAAGCAACATATTAGCCATTTTGTCATGTGACCTAGAAACTGAGGTCAATGGTCAAATTCAAGGTCATGACAATATTCGGCATATATCATTTCCTACATGTCAACAATCGATTCTCAAGTTGTAAAGTCGACAATAAAAGAAATATTAGCCATTTTGTGCTCTGACCTTGAAAATAAGGTCGAAGGTCAAATTCAAGGTCACAAGAATATTCGGCATGTCATTCCCTATATGTGCACAATTGATTCCTAACCTGTAAAGTCGATAATAAGCGAGATATTAGCCATTTTGTGCCCGTCCACAATTTAGTCCCAAGCTGTAAAGTGGATAAGCGAGATATTAGCCATTTTGTCCTTTGACCTTGCAAATGAGGTAAAAAGTCAAATTCAAGGTCATCAGAATATTCAGACTATATCATTTCCTATAATGTTCACAATTGATTCCTGAGCTGTAAAGTATCAGCAAGCTATTAGCCATTTTGTGCTCTGACCTTGAAAATTAGGTTAAAGGTCAAACTTAAGGTCACGAGAATATTCAGCATATATCACTTCCTATATGTCCACAATTGATTCCTAAGCTGTAAAGTCGATATTAAGTGAGATATTAGCCATTTTTGTGCTTTGACCTCGAAAATTAGGTCAAATGTCAAATTCGAGGTCATCAAAATATTAAGACTATATCATTTCCTATATGTGCACAATTGATTCCTAAGCTGTAAAGTCGACAATAAGCGACATATTAGCCATTTTGTGCTTAGACTTTGAAAACCCAACACATGTAAAGTGAAACTGTACCCGAGATTGCAAGAACTTCTCACAATTTTTTATTGCACTCAAGGACCCTTCTACTCATGAGTAGAAGACCCGTGAACATGTGCGTTGCTAGTAAACAGTAAAATGCAGATCAGCCGGTCGTCAAATACTTTGTATTATGACGTCACAGTGGTTGTGCGTTTTCTGCATGGTTATATGTTGCCGAGGCTGAATCGCGTTAAGTTTCGTTGTCACATCATAGAACACTTGTGCTTTCATTGTTGATTCACATAAAGAAAAGTGCATGTGACTATGTGAAATGTGAAGCAAAATGTGAAGAAAAAATAGTGCAAACATGAGGTTTCCAGTAAAGGTTATCACACTGTCGGAAATCACTGTGTGTTGCTACTGTTTGTAGTTTGAGCTTGATCCATAGCATGTGATAAAAGTCAATTCTTTGGTAATCATAAAACCTGATCAAAGACTACAAAATGTGTAAACTGCTATTACACATTTACATGTGTGTAAACTGGTATATATACAATGTAAATGTGTAAACTGGTATATATACAATGTAAATGTGTAAACTGGTACTACATATACATGCAAGTGTGTAAACTGGTATATACAAAGTGTAAAGGGGTTTTAATACATGTATATACTTTTATTGAAAGTGCACCAAAATGAAGGATCTTTTCTGAATTTCATTCTGATACACAGATGGACACTTCTATTGATGTAACAGATGAACACTTCCATTCATGTAACAGACAACTTAACACAATCTTTGGAGGTTACAGTTTATTCTTAAATAGTTCCCGCAATTATATAGAAGTCTTTTTCCATTAAATGTTGCTGGTTTGAATTTTGTTCTCGTGATTTCTGAGCCATACACAGCATAAATACTCCCACAACCTTCCCCATGGCATCGAATAAAAACATCACCATCACTCAATCACTGATCGTACAAAAACGTCCAAACAGAAGCAGGTGAGATTTCAAGGTGGTCACGCGCTACCAGTCCGTAAGTAGAAATCGCAATCTATTTATTTCCACTACGTCCCTTCGTTCTTAGACGCTTCATCGAAGTTTTCTACCAATTCTGAAATTCACAAGAAAAGTATGGTAATGAGAGAAATAGACAAATAGAGGACCGTGTGATGCTGACTGTACAACTTTACAGCCAAATTCTGTAATGTATACAACGATCGAAAACAGCAATACACCACAAAGTTATCACCCACCTGGCACATCATCATCGTCATCGTCAATTTCTGCAGTCTCTGGCTTGCTGTCGGGACTCACTGTAAATCAAATCACATTTCACAATCAGACATTCTTGCCAATCTATTCCATACGGACAGACATTGAAATAGCACCAAATAACGTTCTACACATTTTTTTTGGTCCAATGAACACAACAAAAAAGTTAGTTATAATTAAGTTCTAGGAATATGGAAAAAATTATTTTGTTCCCAATCAGTCCTGTTGAGCTTTGAAACACACAGGGTTATGTTCGTGAGTTTCTTGTTTTTCAGTCATCACTTTGGGAAACATAAAGTATAACGAATTCAATATATATGCACAGCAATGCAACTGTTTGTGCATTTTAAGGTCTGTCAGAACATAGGGAGATTTTAACAAGATTTCAGTCAGCATTATTGACAAATTTGCCACAGATGACAAGGACACTATCTGTAACAGACCTCCAGCGGTGACAGACGTTGCCAGCTTCTTCAAGTTAGACAAACTCTCGGCTCCGAGCTGGTTCAGAATCCCGGGCAGCAGCTCCGTCAGTTCTAGAAACACACCACAGCAATCAGAACAGTCTGGACTACATAATACAGACACATTACTCGGATAGAGGCATTAGACACCACAGCAAGTCGTACGTTTGGTTTCAGCCTGGCCAGTGACAGCGAATGTGTTGGACTGTAGCGATGCCTGCACTTTAGGGTTGGTGAAGTGGATAACTTGGCCATCATCTTTGATCATGTTAACCTGGTGATAGACACAATAACACAAAGTCCAGTGATCTAAATGATTCAATACATGAAAGAAAACACATCACTGTATTCATCAATACAATATGGGCAATATGGATTTCATTTTTATTTTGCGACAATGACTACAACAATATATGCACCAATTCACGACAGTGTTTCATAATACTGGGATATTGAAAACCTAATGTTTTCCCAATCAGTCCTGTTGAGCTTTGACACACACACATTTATATTCATGAGTTTTTGTGTTTTCAGTCATCACTTTGGGAAGTATACAGAATTGTCTCGCCCAACCACTCACCTCCTCAATCCCCGGGATGTTGTTCACGGCAAGTTTTTTCAGTGACGTCTGCAGTTTTTTGTCATCTGTGGTCGCTGTGCGGTGAATGACCTTCTTCTTTCTGCGGGCAGTGCCCTGAAAGCAAATTTGTGTATCTAAAATCCAGCCTTGGTCTTTGTAAGCAAGCAATATTAGCAAATGTGAAGAACTTCCAGTCAGTCCTGTTGAGCTAAAACACTCATGCATACTAGTATTCATGGAAAAGTATAACATCCTTCAGGAAGGTCCCCACATTTTCTAATGGCAGCTGTAATGATTACTGATTACTCACCTTGCCACCAATGCGAACTTGAGCTTGGAGTTGCTTCAATTTTTCTTTATTCATATTGTGTCTGGAAATAAAAATAAATATAAAAGTAGATGTTCTGCTAGCAAATTGGTCTGGAGAAGTTGATTTGGGGGTCACAGAGGGTGTGGTAAAACTAGGACAGGATATAGCTCATTACATATACCATTTTTCTTTGGACTGTCTAAGTCATAGCAGTGCACAGCTAGATTTATTTTACAAGTTCAAATAAAGGATAAATAATGACTTCTTTTATTGAATAACTATTCAGGCATCAATAATGTAGTTTGTAGGTGATGCCTGAACAATTAATCAATAAAATTAGTTGATATCCTTCATTCGAGGCATGTATAAATGATAGGAGTGCTGTCAAACCGACATGATCCATGATCCCTCAACATGAATCTGTCATGGCACCAGTTTCGGAAAACTTGCCTGATTTATACACAAAACAACCAAGGAGAAACAACGTGGGTTGACATTAAAATGTGTTTGTTACTCAGTGATATTGCAATGAAATCTTACAAAAAAGCTCAAAGGATTGCAATGAAATCTTACAAAAAAGCTCAAAGGCCAGTCCTCAAATGAACATGTTACCGGGATAAAAAGTTAGGTTTGCTTAATTTAGAACATTTCATGTTGAAAGGACATTCTGAAATGTATGTACCGCCGCTAGGGTGGTAACAGGACGGTTCACCGACGGGACGGTTCACCGACGCTTTTCTCGAGACGATTCACCGACAGTTACAGGGCAGATTCATCGGGCGACGATTGGGGTGGGCCGGTGGGCATCAGGTGTTATGTGAAGTGGTGTGAGTGGAATTTTGGTGCGAGTGAAAGCTGTATGACAACATGGAATAGGCTATCATTCAGTCTAAGATATTTCGAGTCTAAGATATTTTACTGTAAGTTGACACTTGGCGACGGCACCGCATTGTCATAAGGCGGGAAAATTTAAGTGTCTTATTAGTATATTTTGCAGGTACCTGGCGCGGCCTGGTTTGTGGGAAATGGTCACATCCTTTGGCCGAAAGCCAAACTGGTATCAGCATGTCAGCTCATATCATGATGCTTGTGAATTGTTCTCAGGCTAAACATGTTCAATAAGATATTTAGTATGCGTACAATCATAAGGATTTTTTTAAATCGCAGATCAAAATAATTTTGCCATATAGAATGTCTTTGGTATCTTTGCAGGCTGACATCTTGACCACCCACCGTGCCCCAGTCCATCATGGAAACGGTATTCCAAGCAAGTGGAGGCGTTCCTGTCAGAATTTTGTTATCAGCAATAATGTTGAAAAGATTTATTTTACATGCAGCAAGTTCAAGAAAATTTGTCTTAATTTCACTTGGATAAATGTTTTATATATTTTCATGCATGTATGAGCTTGAGGAAAAAAAATGACAAGAAGGATAATTACACGGTGTTGTGTTCCTGTCAACATAATACATCAACAGTAAATTTTCCACAAATTAAAATACATATTTTACATACATGAACCTGACATCGTTGTTTACCATAACTGGCATAATTGATTGATCAGTAGCTTGCTACACGAGTTGAACACTTTTCAACATTGCATAGCTGATACGGCGTGAACAATCAATGTGTTTTGATCAGAAAACTGACATCCAATTGAGTGAATATTCTACCCTATAATCAGCATGTGACAGGAGTTGAACACTTCTCACCACTACTCAGCTTCAAAGTAGCTTCGATTGCAATTAGTAGCTCATGTCTTTCTTTCAGACAGTGATGAAGCTGTGCAATGCGAAAGCTGTTCGTTATGGCAGCATCGCACTTGCTATACTAACATCACACGACGCCAGTATCTGGCAGCCGTTGTAGGCCGTGTCACCCTTGAATGGACATGTGATATTTGCACTGTCCCCACCCCAGCTGCCGAGTGACGAAGACGCTGAGCTGACCTGGACTCTTGTTCCTAACGCCACCAAACGTGGGGCTGCTCATCTGACGAATTCACTGGGCTACACTTACGTTGTGTCCAAGCGCCGTAACAGTGCAATCCACTGGGTTTGTGTGATCCACAACAAGACGATGAAGTGCAAGGCTCGTGTCCGTGAGAGCAATGGCATGTTCTTCCCTGGTGTCCATGAACATTGTCATCCACCCTCTGCTGGTGTGACCAATGCTGCTAAAGTCAAGGCCCGGTAGCACAGATTTTCACCTCGGCGGCACAAATCGTAGAGACAGCAATACACCAGATTCTGAATCCTGCAGAACCATGTGATGCTCTCCCCCAGCAGTCCGCCTTGGTCCGTTCGACGAACCGGCAGAGACATGCAACTCGTCCCAAACATCCATCAAATCTCAACTTCGAACTGAACCTCGACGCGATTCCTGACGAATTCTGCATAGCTGATATCAACGTGGGACCTCGGCGTCACCTCATCTTCGCCACGCCAACACAACTTCGCCTACTGGCTGACTCCAAGAACTGGTTCGTCGATGGTACTTTCAAACTAGTTCGTAAACCTTTTACCCAGTTGTTTAGCATCCACGCTTTTCTCAGTTCTGGTAGTAATGTAAAACAAGTTCTTTTGATGTTTGTGCTATGTCAGGGAAAAATAAATCAGATTATCGTGCTGTGTTCCGAGTTGTCCTTGAGCACCTTCCACACCCGCCCTCTGTACGGACCATTACGGTCGACTGAGGCTGCTGGTGGGAAGAGTTCAGAACTGGGAACATCTCCGCAAAAGATCTGGTTAAGAACTGCTCAAAGGTCAATGGTCCAACTATTTTTGTACTTGCTTAATTGGTGATTGTCATCTGCACTGGTTCTGCTTTTCTTGTGTCTCATGTTATATGTGTTTACTGAAATAAATGTTCTACTGTGTCAGATAAGAAAATGTGTTTGGTCTTGAAATACACGATTTATTTTGAAACCAATATTAGTCAAGTAGACTATAGTCCAGTCCAGGTTTCACAGTAGGCCTATGTCCGAAAGTGAAGTAGATGGGCTCCGCCCTAAAAAAAAATATTGGTCTAATCTGTATACCGGCAGCCGCATGCCGTCAGGTCGGTGAAGATGTCATCATTCGACTTAAGATATCGTTCACCAGTTCACAGATCAGTCAGTGTTGTGTTGATGATGTTGATTCCATTGTCACGGTCGATTGTGCTCGTTCATCTGTGCGTGTTTTTACACCTCAGCCGGCCACCACCAGTCTAGACCCAGCGATATAACTGTCGGTGAATCGTCCAGAAAAAGTGTCGGTGAACTGGCAGTGTCGGTGAAACGTCTTGCATTCGCTAGGGACGCGTGCCTGTAGGACCTTTACTCTGTTGACATCTATAAATATTGTCCATAAAAACAGTCAACAAGAGGTCAAAGGTCATATTTAGGGCTAGGTGTGCCTGTACGCTTTCACGGTGCACGAGCTACGAGGACAATCCCGCGTTTCAAACATTGAAAACTGGCCAGCCTCACACTGACTGTGCGCTCGGCGAAGCTTAGGCTAAATGGATCTGACGATGCGCCCCTGTGCATTTCAGTGTCACGGTGACGTCGAAAAGGTGATTCCTCTTAATTCAGCGAGTGACAACATAAGTACAAATGTAGAAGCATGTTTACACACTCACATTTATTTGTCAGTTGGACAAAGAACCCGGACAAAATGACAACTATTTTGACCCACGAGGTTCGCAAAGATGGCGGGCCGGAAAAGAGCGAAAATATGATTATACTCTCTAAATGAAGTTGAATTTTCCTCCGAACATCTCCTTATTGTTATTTTTTGCACGATATTTTTGAAATGTACAAAGTGAATAAATTGGCAGGAAAGGGGAAAGATTAATCGTTCAGTTAGGAAAACAGTGTTCATATTTCAAATACTCTCAAAACCTTCACGCTGATTAACACCGACCATATATTTCAATCGCGGATTTATAAAAATGATGGTTGTATGAATCACATAAACCAATGCTATGGCTATAAGATAACAGAGCTGGAAATTCATTTTCGGGGAAAAAACAACAATAGTTGTGGCGATTTTGCCCATAGATTAGGACATGTGTTTTAGTCACAACACTACCTCATACTTGCTTCGAGTTGGAAGCAGACATTACAACGATAAGGCCAAAAAAAAAGTATTATGGTTCTGTTTTTCGTAAAAACCAAAAAAAAAAAAAAAATCGCTCGCATCACTTTTTGAGAGCTGAATTTCTTCTTTTTTTTTTTAGTAAATTGACACCCGCACACCGATTTTTGGGAGATAATGATCAAGTAAAATGGTCCCAAGTGTCTTCGACATTGCAAAACTTGGTGTATGCAAATAGGGCAAATTCAACCAGGTAGCTTATCAACAGCCAAATTTTAGGGGAAAATGGTTGGCCAAATGGGCCGTATTTGACCGGATCAGTCATCGGCCGCCAATTTTAGCAAAAAAAAAAGAAAATTAAAAAAAATTAAAAAATCGTGTCGTCGCATCACTTTTTCGGGGACCCCAATAACCAGAACCATGATACTTTTTTATTTGGCCTAACGTCTGTTTCACCCTCGTGCTCGCGAGCTGGCATTATAAAAATTGCCTGTGCCTTATATTCTGTTGAGTCATTCTACTAAAATTTGAGTGAGCAGGACGGTATACGTGAGCGCAATTATGTGCTGCTCCTGTTCCTATCGCTGTAGCGAGCCCTTGGCTCTATATCTGCTCGCTGGACCGTCGGTGAGTTTGGCCAGCAACATGCCCATCTGCTCGGATATTTCATGGCTCTTGTTCTCGGATACTCTGGACTACGTGACTGTATAGCTCATGCCATGTGTGAGTTGGACCACGTCCGACAGACTAGGGTAAAACCTGGATTACAGGCACCGGCGATGACCATGTTGCTGTTCAGCAAGTCTAGAGAACTTGCACCGAATTTTACATAGGTACTACTAGGTACAAGAAAATGCAGCTAACTGCGAAACACGACATTAGAGCCCGAGCACATCATTAGCACCACACATGTACTTTACACAATGTTACCCCTCCTCAACAACAACAACAACAACAACAACAACAACAACAACAACAACAAGATGCCCCTGCTAAAATGAATCTGAATCTCCATAAAATATCCTTCAAAATATTGGAAACTATGAGGAATATCTGCATATGATATCATGATATAGCGTGGGACATGCCTACTGACCAAATTTCGGTAGATTTGACATGTGGGCTTTTAAATAGCCTATATTCGCAACATAGCATGGAACACTTTGTCATGGATTGAAATACGTCAAATTCTGGTAAAATCGTGTGTTCCAAAATACACGTCATGATGGTAGAATTTGCTTTGCATTCTGGGAACATCAATTTCCATCATTTCCGACATTTTGGACGTTTTTCGAACGAGCTGAACTTGTTACATGATTTCCTCAAATCTAACACATCGATTTATGCGTTATATATTTATGGAATCATGAAGTGTGCCAACAATTCCAGAGATTTTATGTCAAGGACAAAGAAAATCCTCATTTGATGTAGGTTTCTTCTAAACGTCAAAACGAAACATCGATAGATTGGCATGAAATCTCCATAAAAAAGTTAGCACATAGACATGTAGAGAGTTGGGCGTTTCGCCCCCAACGCTCTAATGTCAATTACTTGTCTTATGTCAATACAACTCGTCTTATGGACAGAATATCATTGAAGTGCAATCAATTCCTTAATGAATTGTGGTGTATATTTCTTTGCGGCAGCTTTTTTAGTTAGACCCTAAAATTTTTCGTCGTTAGACCCATGTGTATTAACAGTGTGAAAACCGTTTTGTAATATGCTGGCCTACCTGTATTTGGAAAACTGGTAGGCTTAAATTGTATATGTTTGTTATCCATTCAAGCTTTTGTATGTTATCATAAATCACATATTTCAAAATATATTTTATTTCTATATAGATTATCGCTACATGTAGGTATATATTCACAATGTAAAATCAAACAAATATAGGCCAACATAAAAAGCTACGGTTTGACTTACTCCTGACACATAATTAATGAATTTCAAAAACTTAATTATGAAATTTTCCGTTTATTGTTAAAGTTACCTCTAAAGTACCTCTAATGTACATTGTCAGCCTTCATGCTTCTAACAAATTAGACATTACATGCTCATTTGATAGATCGATCACTCAAGCCTTAAACATGGGGCCTAATATGGAACAATAGCCTATGATGGTAGAAGGTGACAGATGCACTCGATTGAACATGTAACGTAGAAAGTCTCAACACTACTTTCAAAGAGGCAGAGAGCCGATCAATGTGCCTTCCGTTACACCAACGGACGAAGACTCCATAATTAGCCTCCTACATTCTCCTCGAAGATTCACTTTTTTTCAGGCAAGATGCTGTGACACCTCTGCAGAGAAACCTGCCTGCTGGTAAATTCGCTTGATAACTTCCACACATATGATGGAAGATGGCATCCCTGGTTGCCTCAGCAACGTTTTGCTGGGTGGCAGCTCCCTGGGGAAGTCCACCAGCATGAACAATAGCAAAAGGAGCTACGGCTGTGTTAACCAACATGGGGCTACTAGCAGTACCTTAATTCCCTTCCTTGATTGAAGGATTTTGTGGAGGACCTCAGTCACAAACCCTGTTGGAGGGTAAGCAAACAACAGTATGCCGTTCAACTCCAGTTATATGGCGTCTGTTGCTAGGGTCTCGCTCTCTGGAAAAGGTGAGATGAAGACTGGAAGCTTGTGATTCCTCAATGTGGTGAAGAGATCCAGCTGAAGAGTGCCAAATAGTCGGCATATCCAAGTAAACACCTGAGGACACAGGCTCCACTCGGTTCCCAACATTTGGTTTGGACATGACAATGCATCCACGAGCACTTTTTTTCCCCTATAACAGTGTATATCTCAGTCATCCAGTTGTATGTACCGGTATATATATATATATATACAGTGAAAATAAATCAAATACTGGAAACGTATTTTGACAACTATTGCAACGTTGCGTCTGTATCGCATGGACTTCTACAGGCAACTGACTGGTTGTTGTGGTCAGCTGACATGCATATTGTACTGTTATATCAAGAACAATTTTGAACTGGATAATCTAAAATTAGTGGAAAATCATGAAAAGACAGCTCAAAAGATTGCTAATCAACGTAACCACCTGAGATTCAATCTCAGATGTTTACATGATGATACTACCCCCCGGAATATACGGATAAAATCCAACGTGAAAGGTCACAGAGAAGAGAGGATAATCAAGTCAGTGGAAAATAAAATACTGAATGAGAGAGTGAGACAAGTAAATTTATGATCAATGGACTGAAAGATCACTTCACACAGCAGTCACAAAAACGTTTCACACGGTTGCGAAGTGACACGTTTGACAGGGTCATGGAGTTTGCATGTGCATGCGCAGTTGGTCCAACATGAAACAACAAAACACTGCCAGCATGAAACAACAAAAATATAGCCCTGCAGCCTTCAGAAAAGTTAAAAGTGATGTCAGACTAAAATTGAAGTCGAGAGCAGATTTAGATCCTAATTGGAGGAACAAGGACAATTTGCTAACAGTGGTAGACAAAAGTAAGTGGTCAGGAAATTGTTCAATCGAACTCTATCTGTTGATAAAGTGACACTTCTTTCTAAAGGACTAAACTATACATTCACACCGCAGGACACACCGATTGCTGATTTCCTCACAGTCACTGAGTCAGAGATAAAACAAGCTAATCTTCCTCCAACAGAGGCTGAGGATCTGCACTTCAGGGCATGTAATGTAAGAATCAATCTATTACCACCAATAACTCGGAAACACTGAACAGCCACCCTCTAATATAACAGAAGGAGAAAGAAAAGCATGTCGAAGGGCACCTCGACAAAAAGGTCCTGATGCTCTTTGGAAACGTCGCCAGGAACACTGATGCCGTTGAGCACGAACTCATCTCCCGCCAGCTGACGATGAAGGACCTTGACACGGCAAGCTGGACCACGGTCCTCCGAAATATCCTACAGAAGTACCAACTGCCTTCCGCCTACGAGATCATGAAACACTCACCCCTGAAACAACAGTCAAAAGCCCTGGTGAAGCGGGCAGTGGCCTACCACTGGACACGGCTCCTACAGGAAGATGCCCGTGACAAGAGCTCATTGAAATACCTGAATATAACCCACTGCACCATCGGAAAAATCCATCCAGTGTGGACCTCGTGGTCGGACAACCCGTTTGACGTTCAACGTGCGGCAGTTGGCAAGTACCCGCTCCAGTCAGTGGTTGGGCGCATTCCCAAGACCATCGAAGGACCCACCTGTCTCTTGTGTAACCAGCTTCCCAAGACCTGTAAACACTTCCTCCTTGAGTGCCCCAACCTGGAAACAGTCAGGGCGAGTGGCTTTCGAGCCTACTGACACTCCTCCCGGATGACACCTCCGTCATCTTGGATCCCTCACATCTCCATCAACGTCTAACCCCCGAAAACCTTGCTATCCTAGAAGTCACCTTTGTCACGGCCTCCATGTCAAATGTAGTACCATTTTAGAATCTACCACCCCCAGTAAGCCAAGCAAAGGCCAGTGCCCGGGCACATCAGCTGACTTTCACCCATGAACTGAATTCAAACAGCTTTTAAGGATTTTGTAGGATTTTATGGTTGGATCTTAACCTACAACAGCACACGTAGTGGCTGAGACACTACGGTTCTTCTGACAGAGGAATATACAACAACAAAAACAAGACCTCTCAGAGGATAAGGACCTGGTAAGTTTGCCTGCAGACAAAGAAAAGTGCATAGTTGTCCTAAATACATCAGACTACGACAACAAGTGTAATGATTTACTCCAGGACAAAAAGACCTACAAATAACTCAGCTAAAACCCAACCATGCAGTGGCTTCCACAAGAAGGTCGTGCATTAGTTGTGTCAATGGTCTGTTCACACAGAGGGCCCGTAGTTCAAGCATTTTTCAGACTGCCAAAAATACACAAACCAGACCCCGTCTCAGTTAGACCAAATGTGAGCACATTTGGTTCAGTGACTTACAACACTGCCAAACATGTCGCCAAATTTAGAGTCCTTTGGTCTACTCTACTTTACTCACCATGTCAAGATCACCCAAGACTTTGTGTCTACTATGAGCGACTGGAATTCAATGAAGATGATATACACATGTAATAATATTCTATGATGTTATCCAATTTCACCCATTGCTGTTAAACTCTATATGGAAAAGTTCGAGGATTTTTCTATATTGAAAGGGCTCTGGAAAACTATCGGGGAAACAGACCGCAAACTTGGTTACGATATGCGGATGACACGTTTGATATTCTGAAAAAGAGTGCTCAGGACAACTTCTTCACCAACATAAACAGTGTTGACCAGCACATCAAGTTCACACAGGAGGAGTGTAAGAACTATGGAACAACCTAGACCAGGTCAAGAATAAAACATGTAAGGCCAAGCATTCCCACTTGGTGTATGGCATCAGCTGCTCTAAACCTGGCTGCCATGCAACATACCGGTATGCAGGTGAAACAGCAGGCACTAAAAAGCACCAATGACCGAGTCCCAGCCACACATATGACTCAGCAGTTTATACCCACCTAAAAGCAACAGACCACTCACTCAACATCCATGACGTGGTCATCCTGAAGATGCCGTTGTCATCCTGTACCAAGAGCAGAGTTGGTTCGAACGTGGTCCATACACAAACAGATAGAGCGTGCTACTTTCAACTAGCAAGGGGGTCTCTGATTTCATCTGTCGCACACATGGTATTGATTTATTTTCAGTTTTTGTTTCTCTTCCTTGTAAGATAATATGCCCTGATCATGATAACCCTATCGTAGGCAAACCTGATCAACCGCTCGGCTTCTAAACACAGATCCAAAGACCTGGTGCCTCCATGTTCATTGATTTGTGCTACCACTGTAGTGTTGTTCATGAACACCAGCCACCGCATCCTCGTAGGACTGTGGCTGCCCCAGTGATGGAACACAGAGCTCAATGCTCTCAGCTCCATGACATTTATGTGTACCTGACTGTCCTGATCATTCCAACGATCAGACAGCTGTTCCTTTTCCTTGTGAGCACTCCAGGCTGCCTGGAACGCAACTGGTAAGATAGTCTTGTGAGGAACATAGACCTCGAGAGGCATTCCCCAGCACAGGTTGGATTGATCCACCCACCTCTATGGCCCTATCTACCACCAGAACCTCCAACAAAAGTCTTTTCAATGTGGTCTTGAAGATGGAGCACTACTCCTCTCTTCAAATCAACTCGATGCCTATGTACACACAATTCTGAGTGCATGAAACACACCCACGCCCTCCAATGGAACCTGGCAAAGGTTTTAGGAGTTCCGTTCAGAACTGTGCCAGCCCTGATTAGTCGATCAAAATCAACATCATTTGCCTGCACATCTCAGTGAACCCTGCAGTGGAGAACGCCAATCACACTGTACAGAGACCAAGGAAGAGGATGCAACGTTGGAAGACTGCGATGAGATAGCTATTGAAGTCTTGAACCTGCTCAAACATTTCATCTTGAACCTCATCATGCGAGACCTCACCAAAGGTGAAACCTATAAACAGCAGTCAAGCCTGCAACTCAGCTTCATCTATTGATGTAAGCTGTATTATACAAAGCGTGGTCTCCTTAGTCATCAGGTCAAAGTGAGAGCCTACATAGACCGAATCATGTTCAGCAGACCCCCAGCACACCTGACAAAACTTCCAGTGCTTCCAGGAACAACTGGTGTCTCCCCGCCCTCATGGAGTGCATTTTTGAGCAATAGCATGCCATGTTTTAAGGTGTTCCTGCCAAATAAGCATAGATATTTACTACATATGGGTGTTGCATACAGTCAAACCTGTCTATGTGAGACACGCTGGGGACTTTGACAAAATGTCTCGCTTATGGAGGTGGCTCTGTTATCCAGGGTGAGATAGCCGGGCGCCAAGTAAAATTTTAACATATATGTATCAATATAATATGTCCGTATCAATCATTTATTCTCATTATAACGATAACCCAATGTCACGATACACAAGTAAATGTACAAATCCAAAAATCTAAAACAGAATGGATAGACATACAGTACTTTTCACGACTTGGTGCCTTTGTCTGAAAAAAAATAATATTTTAAAAACAATTGAATAAAAATGAAATCAAATTAAATGTTTTTTTCTTGTTTCTCACTTGTTTCTATTCCGAGTTGCACATTTTAGATTTTTTATTGCTATCATCATAATCTTGCCAAAAGGCATCGACAACTTTGCGCGAACTTTGTAGTTTATCATACAGTTCAATCGCCTTCACTTTGTCGGCGAGTGAGAGCGTTACATGTTGAGATTTTGTTTTTGGTTTAGACATCACATGGTTGTGTCACCCGTGTCAACAAAAAGTAAGCGGTGCGTGGAGTCACTATGTCTGCGACTTGAAATCACATCAGGGAATACAACCAGCAGTGTGACCAGGCTTCATTTAGTCACAATCTATTACAGTGTTTATTTTAATTGAAAATTGGTCATGTATGCGATATTGATAATGTACGTGCTATAACGGCAATCAATGAAATGTGACAGCGATGCCCCGCCCATAATTAACCCCAGTGATGGAATCCGCTACTGCCATTGGTTAACAGCATGTGACGACACCGATCAATAACGGGAATCACCGTGCATAATTGGCGTTGAACAATCGACCGGTGACATCGCTCATGTGACTGGCGCTCATACATAGGGTTATCGTAGATTGCGGACTGCAAATTACTGGCGCTCGGCGCCGTTGAGCAGGTGTATCGCATTCACAGTACATTTAACATGGCAGAGGGATCGGGACTTTGAGAAAACGTCTCGCTTGGGCAGGTGTCGCCCATATAAAGGTGTATCGCTCACCAGGTTTGACTGTATATGATTTCCTATATCATTTACATATCTTCATGATACAACACTAAGTTGTATCTTTAAGAGAGTTTTGTCGCTACCCAACAGTTCCCACATTGTTGTAGACTTGACCTTAACCTTCGTCCAATGTCATCTTAAGTCAAGTTCAGGGTCACCACAAAAAGCACCATATAACGAATTTCCATATATATTCAAACTATGTTTCAAGTTTCCAAGAGTTGTCTGCAAAGACCTATAGTCACACATTTTGTAAAGGTTACCAAAAGATGCACCATACCTATATCATGTATCACTTCCCTTATCAAAATAAAGAGGTATACCCCATTACTGGAGTGTCACCTAATGTCTTATTATCCTGCCCGCATTGCAACACCATAACCGTGGTGTCAGTACTCGTACAGCCCACCACATCATAATGCTACATATCCATACCTTAATATTGATTGCCCAAGGTGACACAACCATTAATTAAATCCAATGTAACCCTTATATTAGACTCCTCCATGTAGTAATATAAACTTTCACTGTATCTGCTACCATTGAGGCTGCACAGTCTACATACATATTTGTTCCCTATGATAGTGTATGGTATCATTAAAATACTAAGTTTCCAAGAAGAATGAAAAATTTGCTAACGCATGCTTACTAAGGCACAATGGCCTGTAGTAGTTGGTCAACTGATGCTTTTAGAGAATCTCCCAACATCCCACTTTTCTTGCCATCACAAGGAATCTTAACGTTTGACACCCGGTACCTAGGGCACAAGCGCCCTGACACCCGGTACCTAGGGCACAAGCGCCCTGCATCTGAGCATGGTCACAGCGGGCATCTGATGACTTAATTACGACCAGGTAACAGTCCGCCAAACAAGTATGGCCTCGATACATTACTCAGATGTAAGTATCAATCTATTACCACCAATATAGCCATTTTTTTAGATATTACATCATCATAGTAATGCAGCCCGGTGTGACGAGCCCGAAAGCTATGAGGGCAGCTTCCGGAACCCGCGCATGTGGACATAATGCTGGCCGGCCTTGCCGACAATCCACCATGAGGATAGAACCCCGGATAGCCCAACAGTCTGCCAGAGCCTGTATGCACCATTCCAGGGTGAGAGACTACCAATCCAATTGAAGAAGCCACCCTCCTAGGCTCCCGTTGAAATTGTCCCCGGGGTCCTCACGGACCCTCTAGCCAGATAAACGGGACAAGGTGCACATGGCCATGCCCATCGTCATCCTCTTGCCTTGACAGCTCTGGGACAACTCGAAGAAAGCAACAAGGGCCATGAGCGCGAGAGTGTGACGTCATGACTCATGACCAATGATAGTATGGAATTAGTATACAACGGCCCAACAACTTATGAAAATAATTTAGAAATCCGAAACAAAACCCCAAGTACATAAGTACCTAATCACAAGCCGAAAATCTACTGAGTTGATGGTATGTATGTCATGTCTATCATATGTATGCTTGTGTGCACTTATATGTACATCTAGATGTGGTTTAGCCTGCTCTCCACTTGTTAGGGGTGATGTAATTTCCATGTGGGATTTATGACCCTGACTGACTCCGGTGGCTCGGAGGGGGCGGGGTATTCCCTAGGCAGAGATTGCCGGTTGCCCTAGAGATCAGCCCTCCAGGATTCTAACTGGGACAGGTAGCCAGGTAACAGCAGCAATGTACACGTTTAATCGGGACCAGATGTTTGTACGCTGGAGTGTATGCTTACCCCTTTCCCTACCATGGTACTTCTATGCAAGTCAGTGGCCCCACGTGGCAGAACTCATGTGACCCTCAGTGGAGCCAGTACATCGGCGTGAGCGGTCTTACAACACAGATCTGTATATAAGAGATATTGTGCCAGTATATCAGCTACTGTCAATTGTGTGGGAATATATATATATATATGGATATGTTTAATGTGGAGTGTGAATAAAGAGCTGTTTCCTCCATATCCCGCGACTCTTGCTGGACTTCCTTCAAGTAAATATTATTAGCTGGACACTGTGGTGCACACGCTACCCCATACCAAGGGCCATATGTGTTACACATACAGGAACGTAGAAATTGTGCCTAAATTGAGAATAGCCGTTCACTGGTGGAAGGAACAAGTAAACTAGATGAGAACAACAATGAATTGTCATTCCCCAGTCTTTTTTGAAATATCACAGCACACCGCAACTGCCAAAATCAACACAATTTCCTACACCCTTCTTTTGAGAGCGGAAATCAGGTCGGAAATCACCTGATTTCCAACCCTCTGCTGCACTAGGGAGGAAATTTGACAAAAACGTATCTCAATTGTGTCATTACTGAGAGAGAACAGAATTGTCCAGAAACTTGCACATACTTGTGGTTTATGATCCACCCATAAATGATAACATGAAACATGGGTAAATAAATATAATCACTCCTCCTAGCCGAAGTTATGCTTACAAGGTGAGTGCGTATGCCCTTTATAACCTTGAAGACACTTGTGCACCTTGTAATAATACGCAAAACAAGTCAGGCCTCAATACATCATTCAGATATTACATCATCATAGTAATGTAGCCTGGTGTGATGAGCCCGAAAGCCATGAGGGCAGCTTCCTGAACCCACGCACGTGGGCGTGTTTCTGACCTGCCTCCCTGATGGTCCACCACAAGGATAGAACGCCGGATAGCCCGATGGTCTGCCAGAGCCAGTATACACCATACCATGGCAAGAGAATACCAACTCATGGGGGCATGAGCCCCCGCATCAAAGCAGCCTCCCTCCTGGGCCCCCAATTGGGATTGTCCCAGGGGTCCTCACAGACCCTGTAGCCAGTGTAATGTCTTGATAGTTTGTATAAATACTGATTAAAGTGCACAAGAGCACACAAAACACAGAACACATTTAGTTCAGTTACTGCATGGCGGCACATGCCACTATGCAGCAACATGCTGCAGCCGTGATGCACAATCATTGCTGATGCCAGTCCAGGTTAGCGGGTCGGTTAGGCCAACCTATTACACTCATAGCGAGTACTGTACATGTATTTCGTCTGATGAGGCCGAGGTCAATAGCCATGAGGTAGGCTCCCGACACATGGGATTGTTTTGGTCCAGTCGATGGTCTACCTCTTTGTAAGCTACAAGGAAGATCCAGCGCCCGTGAGAACACATCCACAACCCCCACTGTCTCCTTCAGACCACCCGGGTTTCCCCGAGGGCCTGATCCTGAATATACGAGTCTCCGGGGACTAGCAAGCACCCTACTTGAAATGGGACCTACTTGAAATGGGATCTGTGACATACGCCACGTCTAGATTAGTAGCAAATATCCTAGCTCCACTGGTCGGGAAAAATGGGTATGCACTCAAAAACACCAAGAATCTGATCGACTAGGGGACATGGATATCCTGGTCTGACACCATGGTTGTATTTGCTGGCGCACCTCAACTCCATCCAACCAGACATTCAGTTCACCTGAGAGGAAGAGCTGAATAATAAGATCTCCAGCAACCACCCCCCCCCCCCCCCTCCCCAGCACAAGTTACGCGTCATCAGAACCGTATACCATTGCAGCAACACTATCTGCTCTGATGACCACAGCAGACAAAAGAGGAGCTCCATCATTTCCAACGAGTACTCAGCTTCTCAAATAACACCAATCAGCTTTAATGCCATTCAATGCCATCAAACCCAAACCAACCACAGCAGAAAAATCCGCATGGCGGGGTTTGCGGTTCACCTGACACCACACAAATGCTCAGAGGCCGATTAGTCCATCCCAAAGACAAAGTAGTCAAATAGGACAAAGCTGGAGTGTTATACAACATCAAATGCCAAACTTGTGAGGCCGCCTACGTTGGAGAAACTGAAAGGTGTCTCCGCAACAGGATCACGAATCACCATCACACGTCATCCCCCATACTACATCAGGACCTGGATTGGTTCCACAGGGGGGTGGCGGGATCTATCCACATCGTTGATCAGGAGCCGACCCTCATAGAGTAAAGGGCACCACACCCTCCCAGCGATATACAAGGAGATCCTGCAGTCACATGACCAGAAAAAAACATCCGTATCATGTGACGTCACGACACCACAATAACCAGCCATCAAGCTGATAAAGGTGCTTGGATAAGCTTGTTTCAAAAATTATGTTGCAAGTATCAGGGAAAAACTAACCACTTGGGGATGCGCTAACATGTTCACCAGCATTAATTTGTGGCACCTGACCAAACCATACTGTTCAGTGCATACTCGACACACATACCCCCTTCCCCGCATCTTCCTGTACAACTCCCACATACAGGACTGCTTACTCAGTTCGACACTTATGGTGCTGCAGTGCGGGCAGGTTAATAAGACATTCAGTGACACTCCAGTAATGAGTATACCTCTTTATCATTGGGTACATTGGTGCCTGATCTTGCGGACCACTGAACGTGGGATTCTCGGCGTCGTTCTCGGTGACACTCCAGTAATGGGGTATAAACCTCTTTATCATTGGGTCGCCAAACTTTACATTGGTGCCTGATCTTTCAGACCACTGTACGTGGGTTTCTCGGCGTCGTTCCCGGTAACACTTCAGTAATGGGGTATATACCTCTTTATCATGGGGTCGCCGAAATTTACATTGGTGCCTGATCTTTCGGACCACTGTACGTGGGTTTCTCGGCGTCGTATGAGGTGACACTCCAGTTATGGGGTACAAACCTCTTTATCATGGGGTCGCCGAACTTTACATTGGTGCCTGACCTTTTGGACCACTGTACATGGGTTTCTCAGCGTCGTTTCCAGTGACACTCCAGGTCTTCAAAAGTATAGATGGAATAATTGTAGTCGATTGGGGTGTCCCGGATTTGCACTTCACGCTCATGTGTAGTGAGTTTTAATTTATGTTCATGCTTTTCTGAGCACTGATATAATTCAGAACTGTGTTCGACATTTGGTACTGTTCGACATTTGATCCCCTACCTATCCTGACTTGGACGACAGTAGCAAATAAATAAAGTAGTCTGTGTTTATTGTTATATGACGTCATACCATTACTTTCGAAGTTGAAAGGCGGGAATTTCCGTGAACAAAGTCTTCATAAATTTTAGCATATTCCGCAAAATTATTGCGTTCACCGACCTGAAAAAAATGGCTGAAGCAGCTCTGGATCTCGTTGAAAAAGAGCAAGGGTACGTCGGAGTTTGCTTCGATCAAGACGCGTAAAAACGTAATGTCGGATTTCGGTCCGAACTTCAACTTGAGACTCAGTCTCAGAACTAAAGTGAAATTTATCTGTCAGCTGGTCAGTGAAACACGCTTTTTGGCGATAATTTTGTTTTGGATGATCGAATCAACTTGAAATTTTGTTAGTTTTAATTGGGTATCATGCCGTAATTTTTCACTGAGTTTCAGAATTTTATCTCAAGAAATGAAAAAGTTGGCAATCTACCTCAATGTTAAATTTCAGTCCAAAATGGGATCAAACAAATTCCAACAAATTCAGGGCTTCTATGATGATTATAACAGTACAGAATGAATTTATTGCTTTGATTTGAAGTCGGAAGGCATAGTCGCAGTGTTTATTGAGTAAACATGTTTATTTTGAATCAGTATATAACTCAAACATCAAATAAAAGTCGTTTTTGTGTGCAGACCCTGAAATTCCATTGTGGGGCTGAAATTTAACACTGGGATAGATTACCAACTTTTTCAATTTTTGAGATAGAACTCTGAAATTCGATGAAAAATTACGGCATGATACTCAATTAAAACACACAAATTTTCAAGTTGATTCGATTATCCAAAACAAAACTATGGCCAAAAAGCGTGTTTCACTGACAGATGAACTTTAGTATAGATTCTAGGGCCTGCAGCCGTAGATCTAGTTCAGCCCAATGGGACATGTCATAATACTCATTCAACCAGGGGCGCAACCACGGTGTAAATGTTTGGATAATACATGATTTTCTAACGCGAGTCCCGAAGGGGTGAAGCAACACTATAGGGGGGTCTGAGGGCATGGCCCCGGCAAAATTTTTGGAAATATACATGATAAATGGTGATATTTGGTTTCATCTGATGGCTTTTCAGCATTAATTCCACACACAAATAACATTATATCTCCCTCACAAAACAACAACTGTCCCAAAGTTGGGGGGGTCACCACAAAAGTTGGGGGGGTCGCGACCCCCCCGACCCCCCCAGTGGTTGTGCCCTTGCATTCAACAGGTGGCAGCATTGTACTTGGGGTAAATTTTTAGCGCCAAATCACCAAAGAAAATCGTCTATAATCAATAATGACGTAAATGATGGCGGTTAAATTACGTTTATATTGATAACGCTAGAAAAACAGAATAGTGACGTCATTTTACCCCCAAAAACAGTGCTGCCAGCTGGCGACTGCAGCTATGTACCAAACACGCCCCATTTATTTATTTGCTACTGTCGTCCAAGTCAGGATAGGTAGGGGATCAAATGTCGAGGAAGTGGCCGTGGCGCAACGCACTAAGTCGTTCGCCCGCTGCTGAAGTTCTTCTTGATGTTCGTTCTTGGCGGGTTCGAGCCCCGCTCTCGGCGATCAAAATTCACTCAGCGGATCAAGGGTTAGCCCTCACTTCTCAGTCCGTCGGCCTGGAGCGGACACTAATATGGTGACCAGTAGATTGAATGCAATCTCTGTGATCTTGACGATAAACAGAGATTGAGACCAACGTCACAAAAATATAAACATTCAAGCTGTATGCATAGACAATGCAATAGAAAACGTAATATGATGGTCGGGTGGGAAACTCAAAATGGGGATCGATAATCATGACTGAAAATGAAGACATTTGCAGTGTATATGAAAAACCGTCGGACCGTCTGACATGTCCTGTGTAAATGACTGTATGTCCGATGTCACTCGACAACACTTCTGTCCAGATGTCAGATGTGTATAATCCAGCCTGAGTCCAAGTGCGGTTTGATTTTTTCCCGAATTTTAGCCACTCCCGCAAACTTGGTTCGATCAAGCTTGGAACCTCTCGTAAATTGTTCAAGCACACACCATCTCGTAATACAAGTTGTTTGACTAAGAGTAAAATCGTGCCATTTGAGAATACCGAAATTGGGGCACACAACACACAATCTCAAGACTTTATATTCCCAAAACACCCAACACAATACTATCGTCTTCAAAGTGCTGGAGGCTATTGTCCAACTATGATACTGCTTGTTTGCATCTTGTCATAATTAGAGATGGCATCGTGATTTTTTTTTAAGTCGCGACGTCGGCAAGTTCAAATCGCGATCTACACATGTCGACATAACTGTGGACACTGATTATCTCGTACTCGTATTCATGGTATATAACACTACGTGAGTGCATATCTTAGTATTAAATATGATATAATGTCAATATATGGCCTGAAAAAGCCCTGAATTTTCGATAAACTGATACAATTCTCTTGTGTTTGTTATTTTTTCCTTTCCATCATGTGGGCGGGCGAGCATGAACAGGCGCATGCGCAGTCACAATCAAATGATTTTAGGAAACCTGACGTCACGTATGGGATATTCTCACCATCCAATCACAATACGTGTTACATACGATGTCGGCATAAGCTTATATCATGGATATTGACATCTGACATGCGTTGAATCTGACACACCGAAAATGTATGAAAATCTGGACGTCTAGCATTGAAAAGATTGATTGAATTGTTAAAACTGACGATGCGATGTCGGGAAAATGCAGATCGCGACATCGTCAAACTTCAAATATCACGATGCATGAATGTCGCGACATTCGATGCCATCTCTAGTCATAATCATGAAAACCTTGTCCTTACCAGTTATCACCTTAGATATTATTGTCACAATAAATTTCACTATCAGTTTCATGTTAGCTGACACTTCACACATTGTCCAAGCAGCACCCTGATGTATACTTTGAAAATAAATGTGGTCTATGGTGTAGATTTGAATTTGATTATCATGATTATTGAGGTATCTTGTTTTGTTAACTGTATTGGTGTTGATGGTTTTGGTATTCTACTCGGAACGTAACAGAAACCATTTATCATAAAGTATGCACATTTGCCGACTTGTACTGTTGTTTTTTTTACATTACAATGTACTAGTCTATTATAATATTATTCTTGTGCAATGTGGAGAGTTTCAGCTCAGAATTTTGTCTTGATATGGAGTCTACATAGATTACTAGTATGATATGATTGAGCAGGTATCTTGTGGCATTTGTCATTCTTCAAACTCTTGTCCTATGTTGAGAGACAATGTCCTATGTGATAAATTTTCACATCTGACCCGATGTCAGATGTATCAAAAAGTTTTTGATTTGCACTGGACATTTGTCTCAAAAACTCTGGATAAAACGACTCTGCACTCAGGATGTAAAATTTTGTGTTTATATGCAGTAAGGTGAGTTATTTTAGATCCAAACTACATGTGTTAGATGATGTCCCCCGGTGATTTTCATACTTGTTTTGATGTTTCAAAAAGTCGTTTCTAATAAAAAGGCACGTTGGTTTACAGCCGCTCTGAGGCGGCTGTATTTTATGGCTAGGTGACCAGGTGATACATTGTAGACAGCTGCACTCGGTGTATCGGCGGTGGTGAAGGGGCAGAAACCTAGTTCACTAGGCGCTGCACTGCGGCGATGCGCCACCAAATATCGCGGACCAAAGTTGGTCGGATGGTGGTAAGGCAAGTTCCCTTACAGGGTTACGTTATGTGGCTTCATCAACCGCCCATATCGATCACGAGGTTGAAGAGCCACTTTTGGGGCTACCTCTGAATCAGTCAGTAAGACCTACCCTTCTGTCACAAGAATTAGAGTCTTATTTAGGGCCTGGACAACCCGAATTCGGGGCGGGTCACAATTAGATTCTACTCAGGTTGGAATTTCAGTACCCGTACTGCTTACCCGAGCAGACATGGGGTCAAGTACATGTGTACTTGTACTTGGGAGTACTTAATTCCTTTTTCCAAGTAATTGTACTTGTACTCAATGTTTTAAAAGGCATGTAATTTGTACTTGTACTCAAGTACTAAGAGAAAGTACTTCAAAATATCAATTACTTTTCAAGTACATTTCAAGTACAAAGTAACAATAAATAAATCACTGTTACAACTAACCAGAGGTGCCCAGACTCCCCCACACCCCATCACAGTCCTAAACTCAACTCTCACTATAGTTGGGCACCCCACTGATTGCAATAACCATGATAACAGCTTGACCAATGGCCAAACAATAAACGATGGGTAACTGGAAACTTCAGTCACCCTTTGAACATGCTGAAGCTTTCTGGCATCATCACATCGAATTGAAATTTATTGATGGGCAGGAGATGAAGGAAGGGGAGATCATAGATATTACCGGTACTATGAACATATGCTACTGTACAACATAAATATTCTGGATATCAGGAACTAGTTGGTTCCCTGCTTGTGTAAATATGGAAAAGTTATAGGCCGTACCTCAACTCTCATCATGTTCATCATGTTTACCATTTGATTCCATATCATTGTCTTATCATATAACAACTCACTGTTGCATCTTCTTTTAAATTATGTATCCTCTCCTTGTTACCTGTAAACCAGTTACAGCATTGTCTCCATGTGTGTACAAATTGTCAACCGTTCTAATCTCTATTTGTGTTCTTCCTATTTAATCTCTTTCTATAAGGACGTAGGGAAGACAGCCAATTGGCTACTACGTCCTTACGTTTTCATCTGTGTACTCGTAATTAAGTCCTATCTGTGTATTTCTATCTGATGAAATCGGAAATAAATTCTTCTTCTTCTTCTTCTTCTTCTTCAATATGAACATCTTATTGCACCACTGACCACTGACCATTTCACTTAATCCTGAAGCTGAATTATATTTTGTCATGAACATGGTGAAGCAAGAATTATTGTATGATACATGCATCTACTGGTCACGGAGCAGCTCAAGCTAATATGGCAGGCAAGAACTTGCACATTGTCTGGAAGTATTTAATTGTGTCTGAAAATTGTGTCAAAAAGATGGAGTGTACCTGCCAAATGCGGCTATCAAGTCATTGATGGCATTGTTTAGCACATCTAGTGTCAGACATTCACAGGTTTCACAGGGATCGACATTAGGCGTATGAAACCAGTGGCCCTATGGGGCCAGTAATATCTGGAAATTACTGGCCCCATCCATAATCCACTGTCACCACTTTCGAAGTTCACTAACTATCAATGTGTACGTGAATATCAAACACTGATGTATTTTTTTACAAAGAAGCAACATGGAACAACATGTCTACATTGTGAAGTACAAACTCAAAGAATGAAGATTTTATACTGGCCCAGTGGGGCCAGTGACTTATGGAATCTGGTGGCCCTACTGGCCCCACAAGCTTAAAATATGGTGTGGGCCAGTGTTAATGTCGATCCCTGTTTCATCATACAATCATTTGACACAATGCTCATTTCAGCGTATATTATGATCCTCAGCTGATGCAAATATGTCAATAAAGTTACTGCTATATATGATGCCTTTTTCATAAGATTGTTTAGTGTTCATTTTCATAAAATCGATATAAATAAAATGTACTTTGTACTTGTACTTGAAGTATACTGATAGTACTTGTACTTGTACTCAAGTACAGACACAACTGAAGTAATTGTACTTGTACTTTGTACTTGACATCTTCATAGTACTTGTACTCAAGTACTCTCCAATGTACTTGAACCCATGTCTGATGTTGGGTCAACTTGATCATGGGCCAAATTTTTTTGCTTTCTTGACATTTTTCATTTTTGGCCATATCTCGGAAGCGATGCATCGTTGAATGAAATGGATGTTATTTTTGGACTTGTGGTACTAGACAAACATGTCTTAGGGGTATGTTGGGTGAAATTGTGCCTGGGCCAAATTTTTTTTTTTTTGTCAGTAGTTAACAGTTCACCTTTGATTGTGTTGTGTATCGAAATGCCCCGAGGCCTCTAGGCCTTTACGTCTAGTTTCATACAGTTACCGATAGCGGTAGTGAAAACTAATGAAACATTACCGGTAGTGATTTTTCCTTACTGTCGCAGCCCTAATCTTAAACCGTAGTCAAGAAACTACACCCTAACACGCTGTCTGATTCTTATGTAAGTAACATTTGTTATTCTATGAAATATGAGGAGTTTAGCGACTGTTTAATTTAGCGTTTTCATATTGCCATCACATGTTGTGTTCAACAAATTAATATATTAGTGTCCATTATTATTAGCGTTTTAAACAGAAGGCTAAGAAGAGCTTAATAAACTGATGCTTATAATTTCCGGGTTTAGAGAGTGGTGTTTAATGGTTTGGATCAGCATAATTATCAACTTTTCAATTTGGCAAATGGACCAGTCTCGTGGTCATGTATAGAACCTGGACACTAGTTTTCAGAGAAATCCATCCCGGAATTGCAGAGCTATAGCCCAAATAAAATATACCAGTGATCGGTTGATAGGGAATGATTGCTAACTGATAAACAACCTTAATTTTGCGGCTTTAGAAGAAGAAAAAAATGGGTGTCCACAAAATAAATCAACAGCAAGTTTTTGTCTTTTTAGGTTACCGGATCTATGGTCCGATAACCTATTGGCATGGCGTTGTGTCCGTCGTCCGTCGTCGTTCGTCGTCCACATTTCTATCTTAAAAGTTTACGGTCGGATTTTCCTGAAATTTTGCACAGAAATACCTAAAAATATATAGCATTCAATATTCTGAATGCTAAATGGCTTAGCACTCATTTTTAAGGTCAGAGCACAAAATGGCTAAAATTTCGCTTAACATCGACTTTACAGCTTAGGAATCAATCGTGGACATATAGGGAGTGATATATGATGAATATTCCCGTGACCTTGAATTTGACCTTTTGACCTGTTTTTCAAGGTCAAAGCACAAAATGGTTAATATCTCGTTTATTATCAACTTTACAGCTTAGGAACAAATTGTGGACATAGGAAGTCATAAATGCTGAATATTTTCATGACCTTGAATTTGACCTTTGACTTCATTTTCAAGGTCATAGCACAAAAAGGCTTATATCTCGCTTATTATCAACATTACAGCTTAGGAATCATTTGTGGACATATAGGAAATGATGTATTCTGAATGTTGTCATGAGCTTGAATTTGACCTTTACTTCATTTTCAAGGTCACAGGACAAAATGGCTAATATCTCGCTTATTATCGACTTTACAGCTTAGGAATCAATTGTCAACATATAGGAAATGATATGCTGAATATTGCAATGACCTTGAATTTGACCTTTGACCTCATTTTCAAGGTCACAGGACATAATGGCTGATATCTCGCTTATTATTGACTTTACAGCTTAGGAATCAATTGTGGACATACTAGAAATGACATATGCCGAATATTATCGTGTCCTTAAATTGACCAATGACCTTATTTTCAAGGTCACGGGACAAAAAACTAATATCTAAAATATATATTGTCCGGTAACCTTTCTTAGCCCTTGGGCTAATTTTCAGTTTAAAATGCTCATATTAATGGACGCTAATATATTAATTTGTTAAACACAACATATGATGGCAAGATAAAAGCACTAAATTAAACGGACGCCAATATGCCAGCACAACCAATAAAGCTAAACTTAATGGACGCTAAAATTTCAGGGTTTAGAGTATTTCACGAAATTGCCTATGGACCTGCATTCAGTGTAATAAGCCATTTCGGAATGTTTCCAGGTCAGGTCAAGTGGTATGATCAAATTGTTTATACGTGCCATGTTCAATCGAGAGTCACGCGGTAAACTCGAAGTAAACAAAGTATTTAGTATCGTACAGGCGAAATCGACAACACGATGTGGCTTTGTTTATACCGCATACCTTATGCCTCTTGACCTTGTTTATACCACTTGACCTAAAACATTGCTGAACAGGGATATTGTCAGAATCAGTATGAACCTCTACAGTGTATTCGATTTTACCAGGCTTTACTCACAGTTAGGAGGGCTGGAGGTACGAGATACCGGCAACTCCAATCAGTATATAGGAGAATATGTCCAGGCGTCCAGGACCAAATTGTATCTGTTTGCTTTTCAGTCCATGGTGCTCAACAATGTATGTTGAACAGGTCTTGAATGCTTGCAAATTGCTAGGTGGGGGGGGGGGGGGGGGGATGGGATTGAGTAGAGATTTTAATACCAAAGGGGAATTTACAGTGTTCAAATGTAGGATGCAGAATATCTCAACTGAGTCATTTGAACAGTGCAGTGTTCAGCTTCAGGCCAAGCTAAATGAACCCTTTATACTTCTTGATTCATGAAACTAATCAATTCTCTTTTCATAGTTTAATTTAAATGAATGAGTCATATCGTCATAAAATATAGAATGCATGTTTTGTGAATACACGGAGTACTTGTGCATAATACTGCATGAGACTCAAGCTCAGCCTGTCACATTGAAAGCTGTATACCCAAGAAGTCTGTTGCCCTGGCCTGACCTGGCTCCAGCAGTGCGGTCAAGTGTAACCAGTCAATAGAGTGGAGACTGGGCCTGTAGTCAGTGGAGCTGTTGTTGTACAGTGTGTCTGGCTTGAGTTGTAGTACACCGCTCCTGTCTGCTATTGGCTGATTGTTGCCATGTGACCAGATTTGTACAAGACTCAGGTCACTTGGATTCTGGGGGTTTCTTGGACAGCAAGGGGTTTTTGTGTGTGTGACTCCACTGTGTGCAAACCCATTTGAGGACATTTAGTAATTTCTGTCTCACTTATTCACTTTAATACAGGTTTGTACTGAGAGTCAAACTTAGTCAACAATGTAATGAAGATTTTACATTAGTTACAAATCTGCATTCAGGTTTGAGGTGTACAACAGACAATGTATAATAAGCCAGTTCGGAAATGTTTCTAGGTCAGGTCAAGTGGTATAAACAAAACGTTTGTACACACCATGTTCAAATGTGAGTGACACGGTGAACTCGAAGTAAACGAAGGGTTTAGTATTGTACAGGTGAAATTGAGTAATGTGTTGGTGACAGTGACTCGACAATGGTAGCGTGACAGCATGGTTTGGCTATGTTTATAGCACTTGACCCCGACCCAATTCCACTGACCTGACCTGAAAACATTTCCGAACTCACGTATTGTATATGTACAAACCATGCAGCCTAATTTAGCCGTATCTCGAAATTTGTCAACTGATGACTTAGCTGGTTGTTCCCATATAATCAATGAAACTTGAATCATCGTTATGGTAGGAATGTTCAATTTCAAGGAATGCAAAATTAGGACTGATAGCTTTGTGACATTGACTGAATGGAACACAACTGCAAATGAGAAAGATGGGTTGCCTGTTGAATCTCATGAGCAAGTCTGAAATGACCAATATGATAAATTGCCATGATTCAAAAATCCTGTTTTGTCTACCAGATATGATTCTCTCTATACTCTGGTATTTATGGAAGCTATTAGGGCCATATGAGTTTTTAGCTTAAGGGCCGATAAGCTATTGTCGTGGTTTTTCGTCCGTCGTCGTCCGCCACATCATCTGTTAACATTTTTAGGTTACCAGACCTATGGTCCGATAACCTATTGGCATGGCTTCAAAGTTTACAGGTGAATCTTTCTGACGGCCATTTTCTCAGTAACTGTTCAGACAGTTTTGAGATTTTTGTTTCAAACGATTCCCCTTATGAACCTCTGTGATGTGTATAAGTTTGGTTGCCCTTGAATCGCAGGTCTGCGTGTGTCTGCCATTTTGAATTTTAGGTTACCGGACCTATGGTCCGATAACCTATTGGCATGGCGTTGCGTCCGTCGTCGTCGTCCACATTTTTAGGTTACCGGACCTATGGTCCGATAACCTATTGGCGTGGCGTTGCGTCCGTCGTCGTCGTCCACATTTTTAGGTTACCGGACCTTTGGTCCGATAACCTATTGCCGTGGCGTTGCGTCCGGCGTCCGTCGTCCGTCCGTCCGTCCACATTTTTATCATTAAAGTTTACAGTCGAATATTTCTGAAATTTTGCACAAAAATACCTAAAAATATTTCCAGGGAAAGTTTTTTGATTTTCGCATTTTTTAGGTTACCGGACCTTTGGTCCGATAACCTATTGCCATGGCGTTGCGTCCGGCGTCCGTCGTCCGTCGTCCGTCGTCCGTCGTCCGTCCGTCCGTCCGTTCACATTTTT
Organism: Terebella lapidaria; assembly: GCA_949152475.1. Classification (NCBI taxonomy): domain Eukaryota; kingdom Metazoa; phylum Annelida; class Polychaeta; order Terebellida; family Terebellidae; genus Terebella; species Terebella lapidaria. The sequence goes on from OX424557.1 coordinate 5,501,433, forward strand.
ATCTTTAAAGTTTATGATGGAATATTTCTGAAATTTTGCACAAAAATACCTAAAAATATTTCCAAGGAAGGTTTTTTTTAGTTTTCTGATTTTCCAATTTTTTTCAAAATGGCGGCCGTTTTCGTCGAAAAATGGCCAATTTTGGACTTTGACAGTCATTTTCTCAAAATCTTATCAGTAACTTTTTTTCTTATTGATGCATAACACTCCTCTTATGTGCCCCTGTGACATGTATAAATTTCGTTGCCCTTGAATCGCTCGAAGTGGGCCATTTTGGGCCCAAACTCGGCCCAAATGGGACTCTCCCATGTTAAATTCTCCTATGCTTTATAATGGGACAAAATTAAGCCTAATATCTCACTTAATATTGAGATTAGAGACTAGGAATCAATTGTGCACATATAGGAAATGATATATCCTGAATATTCTGGTGACCTTGAATTTGACCTCTGACCTCGGTTTCAAGGTCAGAGGGCCATTTTCGTCGAAAAATGGCCAATTTTGGACTTTGACGGTCGTTTTCTCAGAATCCGTTCAGTAACTATTTTTCTTATCAATGCATAACACTCCTCTTATGTACCCCTGTGACACGTATACATTTCGTTGCCCTTGAATCGCTCGAAGTAGGCCATTTTGGGCCCAAACTCGGCCCAAATGGGACTCTCCCATGTTAAATTCTCCTATGCTTTACAATGGGACACATTAAGCCTAATATCTCACTTAATATTGAGATTAGAGACTAGGAATCAATTGTGCACATATAGGAAATGATATATGCTGAATATTCTCAGGGTCTTGAATTTGACCTCTGACCTCGGTTTCAAGGTCAGAGCACAAAATGTCTAATATCTTGCTTATTAACGACTTTACAGCTTAGGAACCAATTGTGGACATATAGGAAATGATATATGCCGAATATTCTGATGACCTTGAATTTGACCTTTGACCTCATTTTCAAGGTCACACCACAGAATGGCTAATATCTCCCTTATTATCGATTTTACAGCTTAGGGATCAATTGTGGACATATAGGAAATGATATATGCTGAATATTCTCGTGACCTTGAATTTGACTTCTGACCTCAGTTTCAAGGTCAAAGCAGAAAATGGCTAATATCTTGCTTATTATTGACTTTACAGTGTAGGAATCAATTATGAACTTATAGGAAATGATATATGCAGATTATTGTCATGACCTTGAATTTGACCTTTGACCTCCTTTTCAAGGTCGCAGGACAAAATAGCTAATATCTCGCTTATTATCGATTTTACAGCTTAGGAATCAATTATGAACATATAGGAAATGATATATGCTGAATATTGCTATGACCTTGAATTTGACCTTTGACCTCATTTTCAAGGTCAGAGAACGAAATGGGTAATATCTCGCTTTTTATCGACTTTACAGCTTAGCAATCAATTGGGGACATATAGAAAATGATATATTCTGAACATTGTCATGACCTTGAACTTCACCTTTGACCTAATTTCCAAGGTCACAGGACAAAATGGCTAATAGCTTGCTCATTATGGACTTTACAGCTTAGGAATCAATTATGAACATATAGGAAATGATATATGCTGAATATTGCTATGACCTTGAATTCGACCTTTGACCTCATTTTCAAGGTCACAGGACATAATGGCTAATATCTCGCTTATTATTGACTTCACAGCTTAGGAATTAATTGTGGACATACTAGAAATGACATATGCCGAATATTATCGTGTCCTTGAATTGACCCATGATGTTTTTTAAAGGTCACGGGACAAAATACTAATATCTAAAATATATATTGTCCGGTAACCTTTCTTAGCCCTTGGGCTAATTTTTTCAAAATGGCGGCTGTTTTCGTCGAAAAATGGCTAATTTTGGACTTTGACGGTTGTTTTCTCAAAATCTGTTCAGTAACTTTTTTTCTTATTGATGCATGACACTCCTCCTATGTACCCCTGTGACATGTATAAATTTCGTTGCCCTTGAATCGCTCGAAGTGGGCCATTTTGGGCCCAAACTCGGCCCAAATGGGACTTTCCCATGTTAAATTCTCCTATGCTTTATAATGGGACACATTAAGCCCAATATCTCACTTAAAATTGAAATTAGAGACTAAGAATCAATTGTGGACATATAGGAAATGATATATGCTGAATATTCTTGTGACCTTGAATTTGACCTCTGACCTCGGTTTCAAGGTCAGAGCGGCCGTGTTCGTCTAAAAATGGCCAATTTTGGACTTTGACAGTCGTTTTCTCAAAATCTGTTCAGTAACTTTTTTTCTTATTGATGCATAACACTCCTCATATGTACCCCTGTGACATGCATAAATTTCGTTGCACTTGAATCGCTCGAAGTTGGCCATTTTGGGCCCAAACTCGGCCCAAATGGGACTTTCCCATGTTAAACACTCAGCCTAATATCTCACTTAATATTGAGATTAGAGACTAGGAATCAATTGTGGACATATAGGAAATGATATATGTTGGATAATCTCGTGACCTTGAATTTGACCTCTGACCTCGGTTTCAAGGTCAGAGCGGCCATTTTCGTGAAAAATTGGCCAATTTTGGACTTTGACGGTCCTTTTCTCAAAAGCTGTTCAGTAACTTTTGTTTCTTATTGATGCATGACACTCCTCATATGTACCCCTCTGACATGTATAAATTTCGTTGCTTCTGAATCACTTGGAAAGGGCCATTTTGGGCCCAAACACGGCCCAAATGGGACTTTGCCATGTTAAATTCTCCTATGCTTTATAATGGGACACATTAAGCCTAATATCTCACTTAATATTGAGGTTAGAGACTAGGAATCAATTGTGGACATATAGGAAATGATATATGACGAATATTCTTGTGACCTTGAAGTTGACCTCTGACCTCGGTTTCTAGGTCAGAGCACAAATTGGCTAACATCTCATTCATTATCGACTTTACAGCTTAGGAATCAATTGTGGACATATAGGAAATAATATATGCTGAATATTCTGATAACCTTGAATTTGACCTTTGACCTCATTTTCAAGGTCACAGGACAAAATGGCTAATATCTCACTTATTATCGATTTTACAGGTTAGGGATTAATTGTGGACATATAGGAAATGATATATGCTGAATATTCTTGTGACCTCGAATTTGACCTCTGACCTCAGTTTCAAGGTCAGAGCACAAAATGGCTAATATCTCGCTTATTATCGACTTTACAGCTTAGGAATCAATTGTGGACATATAGGAAATGATATATGCCGAATATTCTGATAACCTTGAATTTGACCTTTGACCTCATTTTCAAGGACACAGGACAATGGCTAATATCTCACTTATTATCGATTTTACAGGTTAGGGATCAATTTTGGGCATATAGGAAATGATATATGCTGAATATTCTTGTGACCTTGAAGTTGACCTCTGACCTCGGTTTCAAGGTCAGAGCACAAAATGGCTAATATCTCGTTCATTATCGACTTTACAGCTTAGGAATCAATTGTGGACATATAGGAAATGATATATGCTGAATATTCTGATAACCTTGGATTTGACCTTTGACCTCATTTTCAAGGTCACAGGACAAAATGGCTAATATCTCACTTATTATCGATTTTACAGCTTAGGGTTTAATTGTGGACATATAGGAAATGATATATGCTGAATATTCTCGTGACCTCCAATTTGACCTCTGACTTCAGTTTCAAGGTCAGAGCACAAAATGGCTAATATCTCGCTTATTATCGACTTTACAGCTTAGGAATCAATTGTGGACATATAGGAAATGATATATGCCGAATATTCTGATAACCTTGAATTTGACCTTTGACCTCATTTTCAAGGACACAGGACAAAATGGCTAATATCTCACTTATTATCGATTTTACAGCTTAGGGATCAATTTTGGGCATTTAGGAAATGATATATGCCGAATATTATTGTGACCTTGAAGTTGACCTCTGACCTCGGTTTCAAGGTCAGAGTACAAAATGTCTAATATCGCGCTTATTATCGACTTTACAGCTTAGGAATCAATTGTGGACATATAGGAAATGATAAATGCCAAATATTCTGATGACGTTGATTTTGACCTTTGACCTCATTTTCAAAGTCACATGACAAAATGGCTAATATCTCACTTATTATCGATTTTACAACTAAGGGATCAATTGTGGTTATATAGGAAATGATATATGCTGAATATTATCATGACCTTGAATTTGACCTCTGACCTCATTTTCAGGATCACCGGGCAAAATGGCTAATATCTCGCTTATTATCGACTTTACAGCTTAGAAATCAGTTGTGGACATATAGAAAATGATATATTCTGAACATTATCGTGTCCTTGAATTGACCAATGACCTTATTTTCCAGGTCACGGGACAAACTACTAATATCTAAAATATGTATTGTCCGGTAACCTTTCTTAGCCCTTGGGCTAATTTTATCTTTTTTGTTTACGGGCGAATTTTTCTGAAATTTTGCACAAAAATACTTAAAAATAATTCAAGAAGGAGGTATTTTTTAGTTTTTTGATTTTCGCATTTTTTTCAAAATGGCGGCCGTTTTCGACGAAAAATGCCTGATTTTGGACTTTGACAGCCATTTTCTCAAAATCTGTTCAGTAACTTTTTTTCTTTTTGATACATAAGACTCCTCATATGTACTCCTATGATGTCTATAAATTTCGTTGCGCTTGAATCGCTCGAAGTGGGCCATTTTGGCCTAAACTCGGCCCAAATGGGACTTTCCCATGTTAAATTCTCCTATGCTTTATAATGGGACACATTATGCCTAATATCTCACTTGATATTGAGATTAGAGACTAGGAATCAATTGTGGACATATAGGAAATGATATATGCTGAATATTCTCGTGACCTTGAATTTGACCTCTGACCTCAGTTTCAAGGTCAGAGCACAAAATGGCTTATATCTCGCTTATTATCGACTCTACAGCTTGGGAATCAATTGTGGACATATAGGAAATGATATATGCTGAATATTCTGATGACCTTGAATTTGACTTTCAACCTCATCTTCATGGTCACAGGACAAAATGGCTAATATCTCGCTTGTTATCGACTTAACAGCTTAGCAATCAATTATTAACATATAGGAAATGATATATGCAGATTATTGTCATGACCTTGAATTTGACCTTTGACCTGATTTTCAAGGTCACAGGACAAACAGGCTAATATCTCACTTATTATTGATTTTACAGCTTAGGAATCAATTGTGGACATATAGGAAATGATATATGCTGAATATTCTCAAGACCTTGAATTTGACCTCTGACCTCATTTTCAAGGTCCAAGGACAAACTGACTCATATCTTGCTCCTCTATTGACTGTATGGCTTGGGAATCAATTGTGGACATGATATAGAAAATGATATACATTGAATATTTTGATGACCTTGAATTTGACCTTTGCCCCTTCATTTTCAAGGCCACAGCACAAAATTGCTAATATCTCTCTGATTATTGAATTTACAGCTTAGCAATCAATTGTGGACATGATATTTGCTTAATGTTATATATGCTGAATATTCTCTTGACCCTGAATTCAACCAGTGACCTGGCTAACATCTAAAATATTAAACATTGTCCGGTAACCTATCTTCGGCCCTTGGCCTAATTTTTAGGTTACCGGACCTATGGTCCGATAACCTATTGGCATGGCGTTGCGTCCGTCGTCGTCGTCCACATTTTTATCTTTTTTGTTTACGCGCGAATTTTTCTGAAATTTTGCACAAAAATACTTAAAAATAATTCAAGAAGGAGGTATTTTTAGGTTACCGGACCTATGGTCCGATAACCTATTGGCATGGCGTTGCGTCCGTCGTCCGTCGTCCGTCGTCATCCGTCGTCGTCGTCGTCCACATTTTTATCTTTTTTGTTTACAGGCGAATATTTCTGAAATTTTGCACAAAAATACTTAAAAATAATTCAAGAAGGAGGTATTTTTTAGTTTTTTGATTTTCGCATTTTTTTCAAAATGGCGGCCGTTTTCGACGAAAAATGCCTGATTTTGGACTTTGGCGGCCATTTTCTCAAAATCTGTTCAGTAACTTTTTTTCTTTTTGATAAATAACACTCCTCATATGTACTGCTATGATGTCTATAAATTTCGTTGCGCTTGAATCGCTCGAAGTGGGCCATTTTGGCCCAAACTCGGCTCAAATGGGACTTTCCCATGTTAAATTCTCCTATGCTTTATAATGGGACACATTATGCCTAATATCTCACTTGATATTGAGATTAGAGACTAGGAGTCAATTGTGGACCTATAGGAAATGATATATGCTGAATATTCTCGTGACCTTGAATTTGACCTCTGACCTCACTTTCAAGGTCAGAGCACAAAATGGCTTATATCTCGCTTATTATCGACTCTACAGCTTAGGAATCAATTGTGGACATATAGGGAATGATATATTCTGAATATTCTCGTGACCTTGAATTTGACCTCTGACCTCAGTTTCAAGGTCAGAGCACAAAATGGCTTATATCTCGCTTATTATCAACTCTACAGCTTAGGAATCAATTGTGGACATATAGGAAATGATATATGCTGAATATTCTGATGACCTTGAATTTGACCTTCGACCTCATTTTCAAGGTCACAGGACAAAATGGCTAATATCTCGCTTGTTATCGACTTTACAGCTTAGCAATCAATTATGAACATATAGGAAATGATATATGCAGATTATTGTCATGACCTTGAATTTGACCTTTGACCTCATTTTCAAGGTCACAGGACAAAATGGCTAATATCTCACTTATTATCGATTTTACAGCTTAGGAATCCATTGTGCACATATAGGAAATGATATATGCTGAATATTCTCGTGACCTTGAATTTGACCTCTGACCTCATTTCTAAGGTCCAAGGACAAACTGGCTCATATCTTGCTCCTCTATTGACTGTATGGCTTGGGAATCAATTGTGGACATGATATACATGATATAGAAAATGATATACACTGAATATTTTGACCTATGGGAAATGATATATGCTGAATATTCTCGTGACCTTGAATTTGACCTCTGACCTCACTTTCAAGGTCAGAGCACAAAATGGCTTATATCTCGCTTATTATCGACTCTACAGCTTAGGAATCAATTGTGGACATATAGGGAATGATATATTCTGAATATTCTCGTGACCTTGAATTTGACCTCTGACCTCAGTTTCAAGGTCAGAGCACAAAATGGCTTATATCTCGCTTATTATCAACTCTACAGCTTAGGAATCAATTGTGGACATATAGGAAATGATATATGCTGAATATTCTGATGACCTTGAATTTGACCTTCGACCTCATTTTCAAGGTCACAGGACAAAATGGCTAATATCTCGCTTGTTATCGACTTTACAGCTTAGCAATCAATTATGAACATATAGGAAATGATATATGCAGATTATTGTCATGACCTTGAATTTGACCTTTGACCTCATTTTCAAGGTCACAGGACAAAATGGCTAATATCTCACTTATTATCGATTTTACAGCTTAGGAATCCATTGTGCACATATAGGAAATGATATATGCTGAATATTCTCGTGACCTTGAATTTGACCTCTGACCTCATTTCTAAGGTCCAAGGACAAACTGGCTCATATCTTGCTCCTCTATTGACTGTATGGCTTGGGAATCAATTGTGGACATGATATACATGATATAGAAAATGATATACACTGAATATTTTGATGACCTTGAATTTGACCTTTGCCCCTTCATTTTCAAGGCTACAGCATAAAATTGCTAATCTCTCTCTGATTATTGAACTTACAGCTTAGCAATCAACTGTGGACATGATATATGCTTAATGTTATATATGCTGAATATTCTCTTGACCTTGAATTCAACCAGTGACCTGGCTAATACCTAAAATATTAAACATTGTCCGGTAACCTATCTTTGGCCCTTGGCCTAATTTTTTAGTTTTTTGATTTTCGCATTTTTTTCAAAATGGCGACCGTTTTCGACTAAAAATGCCTGATTTTGGACTTTGGCGGCCATTTTCTCAAAATCTGTTCAGTAACTTTTTTTCTTTTTGATACAAAAGACTCCTCGTATGTACTCCTATGATGTCTATAAATTTCGTTGCGCTTGAATCGCTCGAAGTGGGCCATTTTGGCCCAAACTCGGCCCAAATGGGACTTTCCCATGTTAAATTCTCCTATGCTTTATAATGGGACACATTATGCCTAATATCTCTCTTGATATTGAGATTAGAGACTAGGAATCAATTGTGGACATATAGGAAATGATATATGCTGAATATTCTCGTGACCTTGAATTTGACCCCTGACCTCAGTTTCAAGGTCAGAGCACAAAATGGCTTATATCTCGCTTATTATCGACTCTACAGCTTAGGAATCAATTGTGGACATATAGGAAATAATATATGCTGAATATTCTCGTGACCTTGACTTTGACCTTTGACCTCATTTTCAAGGTCACATGACAAAATGGCTAATATCTCGCTTATTATCGACTTTACAGTTTAGGAATCAATTGTGAACATATAGGAAATGATATATGCTGAATATTTTCATGACCTTGAATTTGACCTTTGACCTCATTTCCAAGGTCACAGGACAAAATTGCTAATATCTCGCTTATTATCGACTTTACAGCTTAGGAATCAATTGTGAACATATAGGAAATGATATATGCTGAATATTCTCGTGACCTTGAATTTGACTTTTGACCCCATTTTCAAGGTCACAGGACAAAATGGCCAATATCTTGCTTATTAGCGACTTTACAGCTTAGGAATCAATTGTGAACATATAGGAAATGATATATGCTGAAAATTCTCATGACCCTGAATTTGACCTTTGATTTCATTTTCAAGGTCACATGACAAAATGGCTAATATCTTGCTTATTATCGACTTTACAGCTTAGGAATCAATTGTGAACATATAGGAAATGATATATGCTGAAAATTCTCATGACCCTGAATTTGACCTTTGACCTCATTTTCAAGGTCACATGACAAAATGGCTAATATCTTGCTTATTATCGACTTTACAGCTTAGGAATCAATTGTGAACATATAGGAAATGATATATGCTGAATATTCTCATGACCTTGAATTTGACCTTTGACCTCATTTCCAAGGTCACAGGACAAAATTGCTAATATCTCGCTTATTATCGACTTTACAGCTTAGGAATCAATTGTGAACATATAGGAAATGATATATGCTGAATATTCTCGTGACCTTGAATTTGACCTTTGATCTCATTTTCAAGGTCACAGGACAAAATGGCGAATATCTTGCTTGTTAGCGACTTTACAGCTTAGGAATCAATTGTGAACATATTGGAAATGATATATGCTGAATATTCTAGTGACCTTGAATTTGACTTTTGACCTCATTTTCAAGGTCAACAGGACAAAATGGCTAATATCTTGCTTATTATCGACTTTACAGCTTAGGAATCAATTGTGAACATATAGGAAATGATATATGCTGAATATTCTAGTGACCTTGAATTTGACTTTTGCCCTCATTTTCAAGGTCAACAGGACAAAATGGCTAATATCTTGCTTATTATCGACTTTACAGCTTAGGAATCAATTGTGAACATATAGGAAATGATATATTCTGAATATTTTAATGATATTGAATTTGACCTTTGACCTAAATTTCAAGGTCAGTCATTTTATTTCAAAGTCAGATTACAAAATGGCTTATATCTCGCTTATTATCAAATTTACAGCTTAGGGGTCCATAGTGAACATATAGGAAATGGTGTATGCTGAGTAGTTTGGTGATCTAGAATTTAACCTTTGATCCCATTTTCGCGGTTAGAGATATGGCGATTTCAGTGGTCACCTTGAATTTGACCTTCAACTTTCTCGGCTTAACTCTGTATATTTCTCCGGTAACCTTTCTAGCCCATTGGGCTAATTTTTATCTTTTTTGTTTACAGGCGAATTCTTCTGAAATTTTGCACAAAAATACTTTAAAATAATTCAAGAAGGAGGTATTTTATAGTTTTTTGATTTTCGCATTTTTTTCAAAATGGCGGCCGTTTTCGACGAAAAATGGCTGATTTTGGATTTTGGTGGCCATTTTCTCAAAATCTGTTCAGTAACTTTTTTTCTTTTTGATACATAACACTCCTGATATATACTCCTATGATGTCTATAAATTTCGTTGCGCTTGAATCGCTCGAAGTGGACCATTTTGGCCCAAACTCGGCTCAAATGGGACTTTCCCATGTTAAATTCTCCTATGCTTTATAATGGGACACATTATGCCTAATATCTCACTTAATATTGAGATTAGAGACTAGGAATCAATTGTGGACATATAGGAAATGATATATGCTGAATATTCTCGTGACCTTGAATTTGACCTCTGACCTCAATTTCAAGGTCAGAGCACAAAATGGCTGATATCTCGCTTATTATCGACTCTACAGCTTAGGAATCAATTGTGGACATATAGGAAATGATATATGCTGAATATTCTGATGACCTTGAATTTGACCTTTGACAGCATTTTCAAGGTCATAGGACAAAATGGCTAATATCTCGCTTGTTATCGACTTCACAGCTTAGGAATCAGTTATGAACATATAGGAAATGATATATGCAGATTATTGTCATGACCTCGAATTTGACCTTTCACCTCATTTTCAAGGTCACAGGACAAAATGGCTAATATCTCACTTATTATCGATTTTACAGCTGGGGAATCAATTGTGGACATGTAGGAAATGATATATGCTGAATATTCTCGGAACTTGAATTTGACCTCTGACCTCATTCTCAAGGTCCAAGGACAAACTGGCTCATATCTTGCTCCTCTATTGACTGTATGGCTTGGGAATCAACTGTGGACATGATATAGATATATGATATAAAATGATATACACTGAATAATTTGATGACCTTGAATTTGACCTTTGCCCCTTCATTTTCAAGGCCACAGCACAAAATTGCTAATATCTCGCTGATTATTGAATTTACAGCTTAGCAATCAACTGTGGACATGATATATGCTTAATATTATATATGCTGAATATTCTCTTGACCTTGAATTTAACCAGTGACCTGGCTAACATCTAAAATATGAAACATTGTCCGGTAACCTATCTTTGGCCCTCGGCCTAATTTTTGACGAGTCGGCGAAAGAAAAAAATTTTTCACCCTTTGAAAAAATGTTTGGACCCATACATTTCAAACTGAAGGGGCAATTCTCTCATACTCCGAGTTCCTCTTCCCAATCACTGTTCATATGACCCAGTGATCTTTGAAAATGACCCATTGAATTTTTGAGTTGTGGGCCATTGTCCCATAGAGTGGCTTGGCTAGGAAGAACTCTGATGCCGAATATTCCGATGACCTTGAATTTGACCTCATTTTCAAGGTCAGAGCACAAAGTCGCTAATATCTCGCTTATTATTCGCTTTACAGCTTGGGAATCAAATGTGGACATATAAGGAATGATATAAGCTGAATATTCTCATGACCTTGAATGTGACTTTTGACCTTATTTTCAAGGTCAAAGCACAAAATGGCTAATATCTCACTTATAATCGACTTTACAGCTTAGGAATCAATCGCTGACATGTAGGGAATGATATATGTCAACTACTCTGATGACCTTGAAATTGACCTTTGACCTAATTTTCAAGGTCAAAGCACAAACTGGCTATTATCTCGCTTATTATCGACTTTACAGCTTATGAATCAAATGTGGACATATAGGAAATGATATAACCAGGTATGCCGAATATTCTGATGACCTTGAAAGCACAAAATGCTAATATCTCACTTATAATCGACTTTACAGCTTAGGAATCAATCGCGGACATGTAGGGAATGATATATGTCAACTACTCTGATGACCTTGAATATGATCTTTGACCTCATTTTCAAGGTCAAAGCACAAAATGGCTAATATCTCGCTTATTATCGACTTTACAGCTTAGAAATCAATTGTGGACATATAGGAAATGATATACCGGTATGCTGAATATTCTGATTACCTTGAATTTGACCTTTGACCCCATTTTCAACGTCAGAGCATAATTATTTACTTTTCATCTTGGGAATCAATTGTGGACATATAGGAAATAATATATACTGAATATTCTAGTGACTTTAGATATGACCTTTGACCTCATTTTCAAGGTCAGAGAACGAAATGGCACATATCTCACTTGTTGTCAACTTCACAGCTTACGAATCAATTGTGGACATATAGGAAATGATATATGCTGAATATACTTGTAACCTTTATGTTACCAGACCATCGGCCCGATCACCTATTGGCTAGCCGGTAAGCTACAGGTCCCTTGGGCCTATGTTTCTAAATTCAATTGGTCAACTTATTATATTGATAAATTGACCTATTAAATCGATAAATCGAGGTCTCAATAGACTGCATAGCTGGATATAACTGGATAAATTGACTTACTATCTTATCTATCTAACTATGTTTCTGAGTTCAATTGGTCGACTCATTATATTGATAAATTGACTTATTAAATCGATAAATCAAGATCTCAATAGACTGGATATAACTGGATAAATCGACTTACTATCTCAATAAATCTAGATATCACGATATATCGAGAGAATCTCAATAAATCAACATATGACTTAGACAAGTACAATTATACATCTTGAAGTACAATTAAAATGGAAATAAAAAATGTCTCTGAATTGATCCAGATGTGATATTTTGCATGGAAATTGATGACAATGTGATTTATCATCTCAGAATTGATGCATACCGCTACATGATATGTTGTTTCAGAATTGACCTAGACGTGATGGAGGCATACAGTTTGCTGGCGCAGGGAAAACGAAATCTGTTGTGCGGGGAGGTGCCCAATGCTGTCAACCAGCTGCAGGAGGCCTGTCGGGTCCTGTATGTATTAGTAGAGTAAGCCGTAACTGACACTGATGTATCATACGTACGAGTCACTGTAACCCAAACTTTGGTGCTTTCCAGTGCTGGGAAGTTCGGAGAGACGGCGGACGAGTGTGGTGAGGTCTACTTCACCTATGGCAAGGCTCTCCTCGAGCTATCCCGCATGGAGAGTGGTGTCCTCGGCAATGCCTTACAGGGGGGTGAGTGTTCTTGGCAGTATTGCTGGGGTAGGGGTAGGCGGAGAGTATCCCTAATACACCTTGGTTAGTGTCCAATTTGGGGTTGAGTGTCTGGAGGGTGGGCCTTCAGGGCTCCCGATAGCGTAAAATAATGCATAATTACGCATGACTTTTTGAAATTTACGCAGTGCTATCACGGCCAGTGCGTATGATTACGCACTCGAAAGATTTGTGGAAACTAATTTAAAAACAATGACATCGATTTATTAGCTCAAAAAACAAAGTTCTAGAAAATAATAAAAAAAATGTCAATTTCCGCCAAAATGACGCATGCGCAATGCACTCGCTGCCGAATTTGGGACACGTCATCAAAATTCGAGCACAATAAACTACAGCGCCCCCGTGCGAATGGCTGCAACATCGAAAGCCTATGTGTGCACCCCCTTGCGAATATAAATTTAAGGATTTCCCCACTTTCGTTTCTTCAACACGACTCGACAATGAATCGACGAACTATTCGAGAGTAAAACAAATGCATTTTCTGCAATAGAATACCTTCAGAAAGCTACTGTGGGCAAGGGCTATCGTTGACTATTAGGATTGTGCTGAAATTTTGAGAAAAACCTGTAGGATATGCGAGATTTGTAAACATAATGGAAGCCGTCACTTTGACTGAAAAAAAAAAAAAAGATCACTATATCATTTTTTGAAAATTACCCCTTCATTTCAAAATTTACCCCTTGTAATTAGGCATCCCGATTGAAAATCGGGAGGCCTTATGTTTTTGTCTGTTTTTTTTTTTTTTTTTTTTTTTTTTTTTTTTTTTTTCCGCCGTTCGGTTTCCGGATCATAACTCTTGAACGCCTTGATCTATCTTTCCGAAATTTTCACAGCTCATCCGAAATACTTTGCTCCTAACCCCTATTGTTTTTCGTCGAGATCCGAAATCCAAGATGGCCGCTGGCGGCCATTTTGGAAAAAAAAATCGGGCGATTCCTGTCAATGTCATAATTTGATTCAGGCAATTTCCAGGAGAAAAAAATTTTTTGGGTGTATTTTTTTTGGGACTTAGAATTTTTCCCTCACCTGCCCCCATGCAGATGTAATACTGTGACTGAGCCATGCCACTGTATTCACTGACTGCAGCCTGCATGTCCAGCATGAGGCTAGGCTCTGCCCTCTCAGCCAGTGCAGTATATGAGAGCCCTGCTCAGTAATGCCTGTGATAAGGCAATACCCCCCCCCCCCTCTCCCTCCCCCACCTCCACTGTCAGCCAGTCTAATCTGCATATGAATGTAGCAATGTATCAGTGACTTGTATGCACTGCCCCTCTTCCCCCCCCCCCCCCCCCTCTCCTGTCCCCTCACCCCAGTTTACTATACTAACACCAACAAGTTGGAACAATGCCCTCCTTCCCTTTCTAAAGAAAACAATAGGTGGTTATATAATGATGACCCAAACTGAAGATAACAGCTTTGAAGGTCTGCCTGGGCCTTGGTTGCCGGTCAATTGTTCATTGTATTCAGTTAAAACAGCACTGTGTTTATCTGGATGAAACTACATGCATTGTTTTGTTTTCTAGCTGTATTTCACATGCAGTGACCAAATTATCATTGTTTTACTTAGTCAGAACCCAGAATAATTTCCTTTTTGCTTGTATTATGAATGTCTGTCATGTCTGTACATTTAATACCTATTGAGATTAAAACAAATATCTGATGGACATTTGTCTAGTGAGCAACTGCTATAATTTGAACTCTCACTCCCACCTGTGTTCAATAATCCTGGTATATGTATTATAATAACAGTCAAGTTTCACCATTAGAAAAGAAAAGAAAAATTGGGGGATGCCACAAAGCCTATAGGCTTTTATGTCTAGTTTGACCCATGGGGTACGGTACTCCTTCGAAAAAATCCTACCGGGAGCCCTGGCCTTGCAACACCTTGTGGGGGAGGGATGAAGGCGGTCGGAGTGGCTGAGTGTCCGTCCTAAAATGGTGGGGTGGGCCGAGTCTCCTTGGCAAGGTGGGGGGGGGGGGGGGAAGTGTCCTTGCAGGGGATGAGTGTCCTTGAAAACACATTGCAGAGGGCGAGTATCCGTGGCTGGCGTTGCAAGGGGGAGAGGTGTCCTTGGCAACATGTTGTAAGGGTTGAGTGTACACCTTGCAGGGGGGTGAGTGTCCTTGGCAACAACTTGCAGAAGGGGGTGTCTTGGTAAAGCTCTGGCGGCCCAAGGCCAACAAAATTGAACACCAGAATATAATATTTGTATTCTATTGTCTTGCACAGTTGAGGAAGAAGATGAAAAATCCACAGATGACAAATCGTCTGCAGATGATAAATCATCCGCAGACGACAAATCTACGGATGGCAAGTGTGAAGACCGGATAGAGAAAGATGATCTGACAGGTCAGTTGTAGCTGGAGGTTTTCTGTGTTATCTGTGTCAGGTCTGTGCTGTGGCTTCAACATCCTTTCTAGGTTACCGGACCTTTGGTCCGATAACCTATTGGCATGGCGTTGCATCCGTCGTCCGTCCGGCATTTTTGTCGAAAAACGCTCAATTTTGGACTTTGACAGCCATTTTCTCAAAAACTGTCTGATCAGTTTCGAGTTGTTGGTTTCAAAAGATTCCCCTGATATACTCTGTGATATGTATAAGTTTTGTTGCCCTTGAATTGCTGATCTCCGTGTGGCGGCCATTTTGAATTTTTGACGAGTCGGCGAAAACATTTTTTTTCGCCCCAAATCGCATTACTATCCATTTTGGGCCATTTCTAGGCAAAAAATGAACACCCTTTGAGAAAAATTTTTGACTTAAAAAATTTTCGGCACTTTTTCCCTTCATAATGGGAGCTGTCAGGACTGTACTCATAAAACACTTGAAGATACAGCTTAGAAATTGGCACTTTCAAATGGGAAGTCATATATGGCGACTTGTGTTGTGACCTTGAATTTGACCTTCGATAAACTTGAAAGGTCAAAACAGCCATTTTGGGGTCAAAAAATGCCCAGATTTGCCTCTATAGATGAAATGCTTGCAGATAGAGTTCATGTTTGCATTATGAACATATAGGAAGACATATATGGCACAACTAATGATGACCTTGAACTTGACGTCAGATGACCTTGAATGTCAAATGTCTGACTTGGAATGTGTAAATTGACCAGAGCGGCCTAAACGATTCCAACCAAATATTTGTATTATGAACATATAGAATATCAAATGTCGCACACATACATGTAGTGGTGACATCGAAGTTCACACGGATGACCTTGATTGGTGAATGTCAAGGTCATTTGTTCACACTGCGAACCTTGATTGGTAAATCTCAAGCTCTGTTACCTGCCAATGCTGCCGTGGCCAAACCAAAATTGTCCGGTAACCTATCTTAGCCTTTGGGCTAATTTTCTACCCTCGGCTTCTTACCAATTGATAAACATTTGCGTGAAAGCTCTGTAGTGTACACTTACATTTATGTGTGATCAAACTTTTGGTGTGGATATTTGTGTGGCCCTGTTCAAGTCTGTGGATCTGGTGTTCAGAGCTTGCTTGATCATGCAAGGGAAGGACCCAGGACAAAGAAGCAATACTAACCCATCAAGACAAAATCTCAGGTGGCTGTGTGTTCTGATACAGACGAGCAGAAGGAGAAGATCAGTGAGGAGGTGCTGGACGCGATGCTGGAGACCGACGAGGAGCTCAAGGCTCGCACGCAGAAAGAGACGGCCAAGGACGGAGACGACTCAGACAAAGCTGACAAAGATCAGGAGGACAAGGAAAAAATGGAAATCGAAACCGACAATAAAGATGGTGAAGGAAAATCAGAGACCGAAAAGAAAGTTGAAGCTGAAGCTGAAAACGTTGAGGAAACAAAGAAAGAAGAAGCAGAGACGAAGGATGAAAAAGAAGCGATGGAGACTGACAAAGAAGGTCAGAGGAATAGACCTAAGGCTGATCTAAACCTTCACTTGCTGTTACAGTGCAGCTTACCGACATAAGTTGTGGACCAGGAGCTGCATGTTTATACATGACTAACTACTTGGTGGCGGATACAGTTACTAACATCACTCATTTTTGACAACCAACCTCTAACAACTAGTTAAGGAACTTTGAATGGAGGTTCATCTATCACCAGGGAAGAAGCCTATTGATTTTGAGGCCTATCCTTCGAAAGGCCTTTCGACCTAGGGCTCAAAATGAAATTAGCTGAGTCATCCTAGAGGCTTCCTGCATATCTCAGAAACAGTGCGTCGTAGAGCGAATCGGACATTACTTCCGGACTCGTCACCAACATGTCTAAGGGGTATTATGGATGACCTCTGACCGTGACCTTAATATTTTTCGCCCAGTCAGTACTTTTCGTTTTCGTCGATATCTTGGAAACAATGCCCCGTAGAGGGAAACAGACATTTATTCGGACTCGTCAGTATTTTTTGTTTTCGTTGATATCTTGGAAATGGTGCATAGTAGAGCGAAACGAACGTTATTTTCTGACTCATGGCACTAGACAAACATATCTAAGAGGTGCTAGGGATGGACTTTGACCTGAAATTTTTTTGCCGAGTCCGCATTTTTTGTTTTCGGCGATATCTCGGAAACGGTGCGTAGTAGAGCGAAACGGACATTATTACGGACATGTGGCCCTAGAAAACATATCTGAGGGGTACTAGGAATGAACTTTGACTTTGACCTGAATTTTTTTGCATTTTTAGGTTACCGCACCTATGGTCCGATAACCTATTGGCATGGCGTTGCGTCCGTCGTCTGTTCACATTTTTATCTTTAAAGTATATGATCGAATCTTTCTGAAATTTTGCACAAAAATACCTAAAAATATTTCAAGGAAAGTTTTTTTTTTGTTTTTCGATTTTCGCATTTTTTTCAAAATGGCGGCCGTTTTCGACGAAAAATGCCTGATTTTGGACTTTGGCGGCCATTTTCTCAAAATCTGTTCAGTAACTTTTTTTCTTTTTGATACATAATACTCCTCATATGTACTTCTATGATGTCTATAAATTTCGTTGCGCTTGAATCGCTCGAAGTGGGCCATTTTGGGCCAAACTTGGCTCAAATGGGACTTTCCCATGTTAAATTTTCCTATGCTTTATAATGGGACACATTATGCCTTATATCTCACTTAATATTGAGATTAGAGACTAGGAATCAATTGTGGACATATAGGAAATGATATATGCTGAATATTCTCGTGACCTTGAGTTTGACCTCTGACCTCAGTTTCAAGGTCAAAGAACAAAATGGCTAATATCTCGCTTATTATCGACTTTACAGCTTAGAAATCAATTGTGGACATATAAGAAATGATATATACCGAATATTCTGATGACCTTAAATTTGACCTTTGACCTCATTTTCAAGGTCACAGGACAAAATGGCTAATATCTCACTTCTTATCGACTTTACAGCTTAGGAATCAATTATGAACATATAGGAAATGATATATGCAGATTATTGTCATGACCTTGAATTTGACCTTCGACCTCATTTTCAAGGTCACGGGACAAAATGGCTAATATCTCACCTATTATCGATTTTACAGCTTAGTGATCAATTGTGGACATGTAGGAAATGATATATGCTGAATATTCACGTGACCTTGAATTTGACCTTTGACCTCATTTTCAAGGTCACGGGACAAAATGGCTAATATCTCGCTTATTATCGACTTTACAGCTTAGGAATCAAATATGGACATACAGTAAAAAAGGATATACGCTGAATATTCTGATGACCTCAAATTTGACCTTTGACCTTATTTTCAAGGTCATAGCACAAAATTGCTAATATCTCGCTTATTATCGACTTTACAGCTTAGGAATCAAATATGGACATACAGTAAAAAAGGATATACGCTGAATATTCTGATGACCTCAAATTTGACCTTTGACCTTATTTTCAAGGTCATAGCACAAAATTGCTAATATCTCGCTTATTATCGACTTTACGGCTTAGGAATCAATTGTGAACATATAGGAAACGATATATGCTGAATATTCTCGTGACCTTGAATTTGACCTTTGACCTCATTTCCAAGGTCACAGGACAAAATTGCTAATATCTCGCTTATTATCGACTTTATGGCTTAGGAATCAATTGTGAACATATAGGAAATGATATATGCTGAATATTCTCGTGACCTTGAATTTGGCCTTTGACTTCATTTTCAAGGTCAGAGAACGAAATGGCTAATATCTCGCTTTTTATCGACTTTACAGCTTAGCAATCAATTGTGAACATATAGAAAATGGTATATTCTGAACATTGTCATGACCTTGAACTTCACCTTTGACCTAATTTTCAAGGTCACAGGACAAAATGGCTAATAGCTCGCTTATTGTCGACTTTACAGCTTAGGAATCAATTATGAACATATAGGAAATGATATATGCTGAATATTGCTATGACCTTGAATTCGACCTTTGACCTCATTTTCAAGGTCACAGGACATAATGGCTAATATCTAGCTTATTATTGACTTTTCAGCTTAGGAATCAATTGTGGACATACTGGAAACGACATATGCCGAATATTATCATGTCCTTGAATTGACCAATGACCTTATTTTCAAGGTCACGGGACAAAATACTAATATTTAAAAGATATATTGTCCGGTAACCTTTCTTAGCCCTTGGGCTAATTTTCATTCTTTTGGCATTTTTCATTCTCGTCGATATCTCAGAAATGGTACATTGTAGAATGAGACGGATGTTATTTTTGGAATCGTGGCCCTAGACAAACCTATAAAAACAAGCATTTTATGTTTTTCATGCATCACTCTGAAATACCTCCAAGGCCTTGAGGCCTTGACGTTTAGTTTTATACCTAATACTATACTCATCTTCTGACATGTCACATCTTCATTTCACACACATATCAAGTAACAAAAAATATTTATCAATTGTCTAGCAAAATGAAACAACTTGATTTAATTGAAAATACCATGCTATCGTCACTCATCTTGTTGATTGCTGACATTGCAGAGGGCGAAACCTCACAGGAGGAGGGAAAGGAAGGTGAAGAGGAGGAGGGAGAGGAGGAAGGTACAGAAGAGGAGGGAACAGAGGAGGAGTGCGAGAACAAAGAAGGAGCCTCAGAGAAAAAGGTCAGGGGTCATCTGCTAAATTATAATAATAATGCTCCTTTTTAACTTACCGGCCCATAAGGGCCGATAAGCTATTGTCATGGTTTTTCGTCCGTCGTCGTCGTCGTCCGCCACATCATCTGTTAACATTTTTTATCTTTTTAGGTTACCGGACCTATGGTCCGATAACCTATTGGCATGGCGTTGCGTCCGTCGTCGGCGTCGTTCGTCCACATTTTTATCTTCAACGTTTACAGGTGAATCTTTCTGAAATTTTACACAAAAATGCCTAAAAATATTTTGAAAACGGGGTATTTTTTTTTATTTTCGCATTTTTTTCAAAATGGTGGCCATTTTTGACGAAAACGGCCGATTTCTGACTTTGGCAGCCATTTTCTCAAAAACTGTTCAGACAGTTTTGAGGTTTTCGTTTCAAAAGATTACCCTCATATACCTCTGTGATGTGTATAAGTTTCGTTGCCCCTGAATCGCCAGCGTTTTCATTTTCTCGACTGGCCCCGAATGGGACTTTCCCATGTTAAATACTCCTATGCTTTATAATTGAACACATTATGCCTAATATCTCACTTAATATTGAGATTAGAGACTAGGAATCAATTGTGGAACTATAGGAAATGATATATGCTGATTATTGTCATGACCTTGAATTTGACCTTTGACCTCATTTTCAAGGTCGAAGAACAAAATGACTAATATCTCGCTTATTTTACAACTTGAGAATAATTGTGGACAGACATGAAATGATATGTGCTGAATATTGTCGTGACCTTGAATTTGACCTCATTTTCAAGGTCTCACAGGACAACTTAGCTAATATCTTGTTCATTATCAAATTTACAACTTAGGATTCTGTTGTGGACATACAGCAAATGATATATGCTGAATATTCTGATGACCTTTAATTTGACTTTTGATTTCATTTTGAAGGTCATAGGATATAATGACTAATATCTGTCTTATTACTGAATTCACAGCTTAGTAAGCAGTTGTGAATGTATAGGAAATCATATATGCTGAATACTCTCGTGACTTCAAATTTGACCGTGACCTCATTTTCAAGGCCACGGGACAAAATAGCTATTATATATTGTCCGGTAACCCATCTTATCGGCATTTTTCGTTCTTGTCGATATCTCTGGAGCGGTGCGACATACAGCAAAAGAGATGTTATTATTGAACTCGTCGCCCTGGACAAACATGTTAATAGGGTATTATGAATGAACTTTGACCTGAATTTTTTTTGCCGAGTCGGCATTTTTCGTTTTCGGTGATATCTCGGAAACGGTGCATTGTGGAACGAAACAGACGTTATTTTCGGCCTTGTCGCCCTAGACAAACATGTCTGAGGGGTATTAGGGATGAACTTTGACCTTGACCTGAATTTTTTTGCCGAGTTGACATTTTTCATTTTCGTCGATATCTTGGAAACTGTGTCGTAGAGCCCATGGTAAACATGTTATAAATATTATAAATTAGTCTTAACACCGAAATGCCTCCAAGGCATTTTAGGCCTTGACGTCTAGTTTTTAAGGTCAAAGCACAAAATGGTTAATATCTCGCTTACTAGTATTATCGACTTTACAGCTTAGGAATCAATTGTTGACATACAGGAAATGATATATGCCGAATATTCTGATGACCTTGAATTTGACATTTGATCTCATTTTCAAGGTCAGAGCACAAAATGGCTAATATCTTGCTTATTATTTACTTTACAGCTTGGGAATCAATTGTGGACATTATATTGTGAAATTATATATACTGAATATTCTCGTGACCTTGAACATGTTGAATATGACCTTTGATCTCATTTTCAAGGTCAGAGCACAAAATGACGCATATCTCACTTGTTGTCAACTTTACAGCTTAAGAATCAATTGTGGACATATAGCAAATGATTATGCTGAATATACTTTGGACCTATCGTCCGGTAACTACAAGGTCACAAGTATTGGCTAGCCGGTAAGCTACTGGTGCAGCAACGCATGCAAAAATGAGGTCAAACTCGAGGTAAAATTAAAGAAAATCACTGAATAATATACCTATAACCTTCAATCCCCTTTATTATGTATGATTCAAATACTAGTAACATAAATGTACGGATTGGAACACTCCCAAGATAATATTAGAAATATACCAGACGTCAAGGCCTAAAGATGCCTTGGAGGCATTTTGGTGTTAAGACTAATTTATAATATTTATTTATAACATGTTTACCATGAACTCTACGACACACCATTTCCAAGATATTGACGAAAACGAAGAATGCCGACTCGGCAAGAAAAATTTCAAGTCAAGGTCAAAGTTCATCCATAATACCCCTTAGACTTTTTTGTCTAGGGCGAAGAGTCCATAAATGACTCGGCAGAAAAATTCAAGGTCAAAGTCATCCCTAATACCCCTTAGACATGTTTGTCTACGGCGACAGGTCCGAAAATAACGTCCCTTTCACTGTACGACGCACCGTTTCCGAGATATCGCCGAAAACGAAAAATGGCGAGGCGACGAGTCCGAAAATAACGTCCGTTTTGCTCTACGACACACCATTTCCAAGCTATCACCGAAAACGAAAAATGCCGACTCGGCAAAAACATTTCAAGTCAAGGTCAAAGTTCATCCATAATACCCCTTAGACATTTTTTGTCTAGGGCGAAGAGTCCATAAATGACTCGGCAGAAAAATTCAAGGTCAAAGTCATCCCTAATACCCCTTAGACATGTTTGTCTACGGCAACAAGTCCGAAAATAACGTCCCTTTCACTCTACGTCGCACCGTTTCCGAGATATCGCCGAAAACGAAAAATGGCGAGGCGACCATTCCGAAAATAACGTCTGTTTTGCTCTACGACACACCATTTCCAAGATATCACCGAAAACGAAAAATGCCGACTCGGCAAAAAAATTTCAGGTCAAGGTCAAAGTTCATCCCTAATACCCTTTGGACATGTTTGTCTAGGGCGACGAGTCTGAAGATAACGTCTGTTTCACTCTACGATGCACCGTTTCCGAGATAGCGATGAAAACGAAAAATGCGGACTCGGCAAAAAAATTTCAGGTCAAGGTCAAAGTTCATCCATAATACCCTTTAGACATGATTGTCTAGGGCGACGAGTCCGAAAATAACGTCCGGAAAGAAAAGAAGAAGAAAAAAATTCTGCTAAAACCATGAAGGCATTTCTTCCGAGATGCCTCATTGAAGTGGATTACAAGTATACTAAAATTGAACATTTTGGGGGAAAAGAGGTGGGCGCTCTACTATTAGGGCACATGCCACTAGGACCAATACGGTAGTTATTGGCACCTTCATTTGGAATTTCAACATTACTACTATTTGAACTTTTGCAGGGGAGCGCTCAAGGCCGAGAGGCCTCTTGTTAAAATAAGTTTGAATAATAATGTGGACATGTTGATTGACAGGAGGAAGATGATGTATCAAACCTGCAGCTAGCTTGGGAGATGTTAGAACTTGCCAAGATCATCTACAAACGGTACGCTAAAATCACTCCTCAAACTTTATCTAACTCAACTTTGGGTTGAATATGGTTTGAACAACTATACTCTTGATTTCTGATAAAACCTGTTTACAGTTCATAGTTCAGTAACGTAACAAGGTATCCTATGACTTGGTGTGCCTCACCTAGGAGTCAAAAAGCAATTTGCTACCAAAGTTCAAACTTCTATCTCAATGATTGAAAAAGATAGCCATCTACCACAAAGACCAAATTTGGATCTTGGAAATCTGGGCCCATTTTATGATCCAGATTTCGTCATGTTCCTATCCATAAGGGGAAAAAGTGTTGTTGCAGTTTTGAACCAGGAGGTACACTTAGGTATGTTCTTGCCATAAAAAGTCATATTGTTCTCAAAAGGGATCGCACAATTCAAATCACCGTTCCCAAAGTGCAAACAAATGCAGAAAATTAACATCAGGGGGTAGATTGCAAACTTTACAAATTTTTGAAATAGAGATCTGAAATTTAGTAGGAAATTACTGATTGACTGTCAGGTGAAGTTCATCAGCCTTTACAGACTGAGTACCTCTTAGCGACACTGAACTATGTACAAATCGAAGGTAAACAGGACAGAAAAATGTCATCTTAGGGCTAAAGCCTTAAGTAGATACAGAATTTTGGCAATTAGTGTATTTGTTGTCCAGCTGAAAATAAAATTTCTTCTGTATTTCATTACTTGCACACAGAACATGCTCCAAAGAATCAAAACTAAAGTTGGCTGACACTTTCTTGAAGTTGGGAGAAGTTGGTTTAGAAACAGGTAAAAAAACAATAGGTTTTGTAAACTGCTGTATTTTATGAACATCAGTTAATGCAATAATCCATTGCAAAGATTAGATCTGATGAAAAAAGGGGTAGTGTGGTCAACCTTAACAGAAACGATACTGCCATTTACAGAACAATACGAGACAGCGATCTCGGACTTCCGAGAATGTCTCAAGCTCCAGAAGGAAGTGATGGATGCAGAGGATCGCGCGCTTGCTGAGACGTTTTACCAGCTCGGCCTCGCTTGTGCGTTCAATGCTCAATACGACGACGCCATCGAGAACTACCGCAGTGCAGCCAGCACCATCCAGGCAAAGATCAGTAGGTATTTCCATGGAAAACTGACACAGACTTGTGAAACCATGTCAGACAACATGACATGGCAGGCAACATTTCTGTTGATGGTGGACAGCCAGTATATGTTTATTGCCTGTGTTTGACAGAGAGCCTTTACATGTTTATTGCCTGTGTTTGACAGCCTTTACATGTTTATTGACAGAGCCTCTACATGTTTATTGATTGTTGTTGACGGAACCTTTACATGTTTATTGCCTGTGTTTCGCAGATCCTTTACATGTTTATTGCCTGTGTTTCACAGAGCCTTTACATGTTTATTGCCCATGTTTCACAGAGCCTTTACATGTTTATTGCCTGTGTTTGACAAATCCTTTACATGTTTATCGCCTGTGGTTGACAGCCTTTTACATGTTTGTTGCCTGGTGTTGACAGAGCCTATACATGTTTATTGCCTGTATTTGACAGAGTGCCTGGAGGCTGTGACAGAGAAAGCCGCAGAGGAGAGCAAGGGTAAGGAGGCAGCAAACCCTGATGATCCTGTCGTCAAGGCCCAGAAGGAACTTCGTGACTTGCAGGACATCATCCCAGACATCATGGCCAAGGTCAGTTAGCTTTCAGGCGACAACTTTTGCCATTGCCCAATAATCTTTCTGTGGCATATTATCAGTTGGTACCTGTGTTGTCCAGATTGAAGATGTTTTGGACGAGAAAAGAAGTGCAGATACCGTGAAGAAGATGGTCAAAGATAACGTAGCGGCAGATCTGACGACCGAGCAGACCACGACTGGTTTCACTGATACAGCCGACAAATCTAAGGTGAGAGGTCTATCGACGCACATCTGACAGTCCTTGCATCCCTGACTGTTGGGACATCTCCTTCACTGTTCCACTTGGATGTCCCAGGCAAGAAATTTAACATGAACATTTCATTTCAGGACGCACCAGCTCCAATGGACATATCCCATCTTGTCAGAAAGAAGGTAAAGCTGTGTTTCATAACAAAGTTCAGAATACATAGAATTAATATCTTAATGTTTGCTGTAGCGGGTCGGTAACCTTGGTATATGTACTGTCAAACTGTCTTCCACAATTTACACCATGTAACTTGTGTGTGTGTGTGTGTGTGTGTGTGTGTGTGTACAGAGGAAGCCAGAGGATGAAGTTGAGGACTCGACCAAGAAAGCAAAGACGGAATCGAGCGACAAGCCGTCGGTGAACGGTTCTGGAGAAACGCCAGTCACGAACGGGTCGAGTGAGCCAACAGAGGTCAACGGAACATCGCGCATGAACGGCACCACACCTGAAGTCACTGCGTCCTAGGTCCACTTGACGAATCCTCATGTCCAAGTCATGTTTGTAGTCGTGTACTTGTATTCAGTGTGTGTTGACAGTTCTCAGACAGAATTATGTATTTATGGTCACCAGATTTGTTGTGGTTCTGCTAGTGTCATCATGCAACACTGATAGTAAATTACAACTGATTCAGGAAGAAAACAAAATTGGTTCATACCCAAGTGCTCATGGTAATTATGTGAAATTTAGCCATCAAGACTTAGTCATCTCATATGTACTGCTTGTTGTCCGTGAATAAATGTATTTTGTTATATTTTGGTGTTCTGTTTGCTCACACTTACCTCGAAATGTGAAAAACTAGAGAGTAGTTGACGACAGTTGTATATATCCCTCTGATACCCTATCAATCTTGTTATCCAAAATAGGTTGTATATAATCTGGATAAAATATTATTGCCGGGCCAGTATCGTCCATTAATGTTTGCAATAAAATTACAGGCTACAGTATATTAACTATACTGGCCATTCAACTCAATGTTAAATGATCTTACTTTGACCATCCATAACACCTTCCTAAAAAAATCCCAGCCTAACCACTATGCTATTTTTGTCAATTGACGTATTGGGCATCGCGTGATAAGCATGAATATATTTGACGACACCTGGGATTTTTTGCTATTCTGCCTTGAATGGACCCGGGATGAAAATACCCGAAATTGTGGTGCTTCCCTTTGCTTCCTCATCTTCTGAGAAAAACGATAACAAGATACTGCCTTGAAAACCGGGTTATTATTTCCCAGCAGTGTGTTCTTCCAAAAGAATATACACTCGTCCTTAAATCTGGCATAAAAAAATATATGAGGTGATGTCACACAAGTTTCCCTTTAAATTGCCTAAGTGAGGTGAACGCTCGCTGATTGGCTGAACGAGTTGCCGTACTATGCCCTACAAGCCATGCAGTAATACTTCAACAACTATTCAGAAACATAGATACTGGCAAGTAATAAGCTCTACCTGCAAGACCTTTTGTCCAGAAGCCAATTTCAAACAATTTTTCCATATCAACTTTGACGATAACTGACCACTCAGGTCCTAAGGCCTAAAAAAATTAATTTTCTGTTTCTCGTCCCCGCCCGCCTGTTTTCAAAAGCAGCCTCCCGGATTTTTTATTTGCATTCTGAAATAAAAAAATAAGTGTTCCCGCCCCTATTTTAAGGATAGTGAATGATCGAGACACCGAATCACAGCATGCAAGTTAGGCATATATTAAACTTACTCCTTGTTTTCGCTCTCCGCCAAATGAGACAAAGACGCTACCAGTTTCCAAAAATAGATATTCTATGTGGTTACGTGTATGTAATAATACATAAAATTGTGATCAAGAATTGATTTACTATATTCCTCGTGAATACTTCAATAGACATATTAACTGATAGAACGGATCTCCACAATTACTCATCATTGAAATATATTCTCAACTGACGGTTTTTGATAATAATAGTACACAAAATCATCCTGTCTGTGCTGACTGCTAGGATGATGGCACACCAGTAGTGCCAAGGTGCCCAGCCAAGAGGTTTCAAGCCCAAATAAATCAAGTCTCTAGAAAGGAATTAATTAGGGCATTTCGGCCCGAAATGCCCTTATGGTTTTGTCTGGTTTTTTTTTTTTTTTTTCTTCTTTTTTTTTTACTTTCCGCCGTTTTGGTTTCCGATCAATAACTCGGGAACGCCTGAATGGATCTTGTCCAAATTTACACCACTGGTCAGAAATATTACATGGAAGACCCCTATTGTTTTGGAGGCGGCTCCGGGGTCCGTGAGGTCCGTGAGGATGAAATCAAGGTTTATTTTGAGACTTGGTTTCCGATCGATAACTCAAAAAGTATTCATGCAATGGCAAGTATTCTATGCATGGGAGTTCATATACCACCAGGGAAGAACCCTATTGATTTTGGGATCAATCCGTCGAACGACCTCTGACCTAGAGCTCGGAAGAATTTTTGCTGATTCATCCTTGAGGCTTTCATGCATATCTCGGAAACGGTGCGTCGTAGAGCGAAACGGAGCTCAATTTCGGCCTCCTGGCACTAGACAACTAGTCTAGGGGGTATTTTGGGTCGAGACGACCCCTGGTGTCGAATTTATTTTTTCGCCGACTCGGCACTTCCTGTTCGACCGTATCTCGGAAACGGTGCGTCGTAGAGCGAAACGGAGCTCAATTTCGGCCTCGTGGCACTAGACAACTAGTCTAGGGGGTATTTTGGGTCGAGACGACCCCTGGTGTCGAATTTATTTTTTCGCCGACTCGGCACTTCCTGTTCGACCGTATCTCGGAAACGGTGCGTCGTAGAGCGAAACGGAGCTCAATTCCGGACTTCTGGCACTAGACAAACTAGTCTAGTGGGTATTATGGGTCGAGACGACCCCTGGTGTCGAATTTATTTTCGCCGACTCGGCACTTCCTGTTTGGCCGTATCTCGGAGACGGTGCGTCGTAGAGCGAAACGGAGCTCAATTCCGGCCTTCTGGCACTAGACAAACTAGTCTAGTGGGTATTTTGGGTCGAGACGACCCCTGGTGTCGAATTTATTTTCGCCGACTCGGCACTTCCTGTTCGACCGTATCTCGGGAAACGGTGTCGAATTATTTTCGCCGACTCGGCACTTCCTGTTCGACCGTATCTCGGAGACGGTGCGTCGTAGAGCGAAACGGAGCTCAATTCCGGCCTTCTGGCACTAGACAAACTAGTCTAGTGGGTATTTTGGGTCGAGACGACACCTGGTGTCAATTTTTTTTTCGTCGACTCGGAACTTCCTGTTTGGCCGTATCTCGGAAACGGTGCGTCGTAGAGCGAAACGGAGCTCAATTCCGGCCTTCTGGCACTAGACAAACAAGTCTAGGGGGTATTTTGGGTCGAGACGACCCCTGGTGTCGAATTTATTTTCGCCGATTCGGCACTTCCTGTTGGGCCGTATCTCGGAAACGGTGCGTCGTAGAGCGAAACGGAGCTCAATTCCGGCCTTTTAGCACTAGACAAACTAGTCTAGTGGGTATTTTGGGTCGAGACGACACCTGGTGTCAATTTTTTTTCGCCGACTCAGAACTTCCTGTTCGGCCGTATCTCGGAAACGGTGCGTCGTAGAGCGAAACGGAGCTCAATTTCGGCCTTCTGGCACTAGACAAACTAGTCTAGAGGGTATCTTGGGTCGAAACGACCCCTGGTGTCGAATTTTTTTTTGCCGACTCGGCACTTCCTGTTTGGCCGTATCTCGGAAACGGTGCGTCGTAGAGCGAGACGGAGCTCAATTTCGGCCTCCTGGCACTAGTCAAACTAGTCTAGGGAGTATCTTGGGCTGAGACGTCTTCTGGTGTCAAATTTGTTTTTTCACCGACTCGGCACTTTCTGTTTGGTTGTATGTCGGAAACGATGCGTCGTACAGCGAAACGGAGTTTAATTTCAGCCTCCTGGCACTAGACTAACTAGTCTAGAGGGTATCTTGGGTCGAGACGACTTCTGGTGTCGAAACGGTGCGTCGTAGAGTGAAACGCAAAGATGCCTTAGGGTGGGGTATGTCACTTAAACTTTGACCACGGACAGTTTCAGAGTCATCATGGTTCTAGACACGGTCTCTTAGGTATATGTTAGCTAGGAATAGAACTCACACGAAATGCCCCAAGGCATCTTCAGGCCTTGACGTCTAGTTGAATTCATGTGTTACACATTATTTCAATTCTGAAGGCTTTATTTTGTTTGGGATTTATTTGGGCTGCAATATGTCTGTGCTGCAAGTGTTTTTCAATCAATCAATAAATCAAATTCATTTTCATGCATGAAATGTCGTTCCACTAAAAATAAACATAGCACCAACATTTAAATCGTTACACTGATCTTAAACTCTTTTGTCAAAACATGTTTGTAAATGTTGCCGGAAACACATTTTCTGTATGGACTATACTAAGAAATCAAGTTACATCTCGGAAGATTTTTTTCGTTAATGATATATATTCACAGACCGTCAATTCGAAGGCAACAAAACTTACACATCACAAAGGTACATAGGAAGAATCTTATGCATTTTGAGAAAAACTGTCTGAATATATTTTGAGAAAAGGGCCACCAAAGACAAAATTCATCATTTTTTCTCGACAAAAAAGGTCGTTTTGACCTTTGAAGGTCATTAAAGGTCAAATTCAAGGTCATCACTCAAACCACAATATATGATTTCCCATTTGAATGTGCCAATACTTAGGCTCTATCTTGAAGTGTTCTATGAGTTCACTCTGCACAGCTACCATTATGAAGGAAAAATTGAGTGAAATTTTCAGTCCAAAAAAATTTTCCATGAGCAAAAAAAAAATTTATTTTTTTTGGAAATGGCTCAAAACGAATAGTGACTCGATCTGGGACAAACAAATCTTTTTTTGTCGACCCGTCAAAAAATTAAAATGGCCGCCACACGCGAACCGGCGATTCAAGGGCAACGAAACTTATACACGTCATAGAGGTACACGAGAGGAATGTTTTGAAACAAAAATCTCAAAACTGATCAGACAGTTTTCGAGAAAATGGCCACCAAAGTCCAAAATTGGCAATTTTTCGTCAAAAATGGTAAACGCGTTACTATCCATTTTAGGTGATTTCTAGACAAAAAAAAAAATTTCACCCTTTGGAAAAATTTTTGGAATTTTCAGCACTTTTTTCCTTCATAATGGGAGCTGCTGGGACTGTACTCATAGAACGCTTGAAGTTAGAGCTTAGATATTGGCACTTTCAAATGGGAAGTCATATATGGCGACTTGTGTGGTGACCTTGAATTTGACCTTGGATGACCTTGAAAGGTCAAAACAGCCATTTTTGGGTCGAAAAATGCTCAAATTTGCACCTGGTCTGTATTTTCTCAAAAACTGTGTGATCAGTTTTGAGATTTTTGCTTAAAAAGATTCCTCTTATATACCTCTGTGACGTGTATAAGTTTTGTTGCCCTTGAATCGCCGATCTTTGTGTGGCGGCCATTTTGAATTTTTGACGAGTCGGCGAAAAAAAAATTTTTCGCCCCAAATCACATTACTATCCATTTTGGGCCATTTCTGGGCCAAAAAAATTTTCACCCTTTGAAAAAAATTTTGGACTTAGGAAATTTTCGGCACTTTTTTTCCTTCATAATGGGAGCTGTCAGGACTGTACTCATGGAACGCTTGAAGATAGAGCTTAGAAATTGGCATTTTCAAATGGGAAGTCATATATGGCGACTTGTGTGGTGACCTTGAATTTGACCTTCGATGACCTTGAAAGGTCAAAACAGCCGTTTTGGGGTAAAAAAATGCCCAGATTTGCCTCTATAGATGAAATGCTTGCAGATAGAGCTAATGTTTGCATTATGAACATATAGGAAGACATGTATGACACAACCAATCATGACCTTGAACTTGACGTTAGATGACCTTGAGTGCCAAATGTCTGACTTGGAATGTGTAAATTGACCTGAGTGGCCTAAACGATTCAACCCAACATATAGAATATCAAATGCCGCACACATACTTGTAATGGTAACATCGAAGTTCATCATATGACCTTGATTGGTAAATCCCAAGGTCATATGTTTACACTGCGAACCTTGATTGGTAAAAGGTCTGTTACCTGCCAATGCTGCCATGGCCAAACCAAAATTGTCCGGTAACCTATCTTAGCCTTTGGGCTAATTTTTTTTTTTTTTTTTTTTTTTTTCTTCTTCCGCCACTTTTGGTTTCCGGACGATAACTTTAGATTGCCTTGACGGATCCTCGTCAAATTTTCACCACAAGTCAGAAATGATATGTGTAAGAACCCTATTTTTTTTTAGCCGGATCCGAGGTCCGTGAGGTCCGTGAGGATGAAATCAAGGCTAATTTTGAGACTTGGTTTCCGGACGATAACTGGAAAAATATTTATGCAAAAGTTGCAGAACTCTGCATGGAGGTTCATATGCCAACAGGGAAGAACCCCATTGATTTTGGGATCGATCCGTCAAACGACCTTTGACCTAGAGGTCGAAATAATTTTTTGCTGATTCATCCTTGAGGCTTCCTGCATATCTCAGAAACCGTGCATCGTAGAGCGAAACGGACGTTATTTTCGGACTCGTCGCCCTAGACAAACATCTCTAGGGTGTATTATTTTTTTTGATCCGGCTCCGAGGTCCGTGAGGTCCTTGAGGATGAAATCGAGGCTGATCTTGAAACTTGGTTTCCGGACGATAACTCGAAAAATATTCAGGCAATAGTTGCAGAATTTTGCACGGAGGTTTATATATCAACAGGGAAGAACCCTACTGATTTTGGGATCGATATGTCAAACGACCTTTGACCTAGAGGTCGAAATAATTTTTTGCTGAGGCATCCTGCATATCTCGGAAACGGTGCGTCGTAGAGCGAAACGGACAATATTTTCGGACTCGTCGCCCTACACAAACATGTCTAAGGGGTATTATGGATGAACTTTGACCTTGACCCGAAATTTTTTTGCCGAGTCGGCATTTTTCGTTTTCGTCGATATCTCGGAAAAGGTGCGTCGTAGAGCGAAACGGATGTTATTTTCGGACTCGTCGCCCTAGACTAACATGTCTAAGGGGTATTATTGATGAACTTTGACCTTGACCCGAAATTTTTTTGCCGAGTCGGCATTTTTCGTTTTCGTTGATATCTCGGAAACGGTGCTTCGTAGAGCGAAACGGACGTTATTTTCGGAATCGTAGCCCTAGACAAACATGTCTAAGGGGTTTTATGGATGAAGATTGACCTTGACCCGAATTTTTTTTGCCGAGTCGGCATTTTTCGTTTTCGTCGATATCTCGGAAACGGGGCGTCGTAGAGCGAAATGGACGTTATTTTCGGACTCGTCGCCCTAGACAAACATGTCTAAGGGGTATCATTGATGAACTTTGACCTTGACCCGAAATTTTTTTGCCAAGTCAGCATTTTTCGTTTTCGTCGTTATCTCGGAAACGGTGCTTCGCAGAGCGAAACGGACGTTATTTTCGGACTCGTCGCCCTAGACAAACATGTCTTAAGGGTATTATGGATGAACTTTGACCTTGACTCGAATTTTTTTTTGCCGAGTCGGCATTTTTCGTTTTCGTCGATATCTCGGAAACGGTGCGTCGTAGAGCGAAACGGACGTTATTTTCGGACTCGTCGCTCTAGACAACATTTATCTTATATGTATTATGGATGAACTTTGACCTTGACTAAAAAATTTTTTGCCGAGTTGGCATTTTTCGTTTTCGTCGATATCTCGGAAAAGGTGCGTCGTAGAGCGAAACGGATGTTATTTTCGGACTCGTCGCCCTAGACTAACATGTCTAAGGGGTATTATTGATGAACTTTGACCTTGACCCGAAATTTTTTTGCCGAGTCGGCATTTTTCGTTTTCGTTGATATCTCGGAAACGGTGCTTCGTAGAGCGAAACGGACGTTATTTTCGGAATCGTAGCCCTAGACAAACATGTCTAAGGGGTTTTATGGATGAAGATTGACCTTGACCCGAATTTTTTTTGCCGAGTCGGCATTTTTCGTTTTCGTCGATATCTCGGAAACGGGGCGTCGTAGAGCGAAATGGACGTTATTTTCGGACTCGTCGCCCTAGACAAACATGTCTAAGGGGTATCATTGATGAACTTTGACCTTGACCCGAAATTTTTTTGCCAAGTCAGCATTTTTCGTTTTCGTCGTTATCTCGGAAACGGTGCTTCGCAGAGCGAAACGGACGTTATTTTCGGACTCGTCGCCCTAGACAAACATGTCTTAAGGGTATTATGGATGAACTTTGACCTTGACTCGAATTTTTTTTTGCCGAGTCGGCATTTTTCGTTTTCGTCGATATCTCGGAAACGGTGCGTCGTAGAGCGAAACGGACGTTATTTTCGGACTCGTCGCTCTAGACAACATTTATCTTATATGTATTATGGATGAACTTTGACCTTGACTAAAAAATTTTTTGCCGAGTTGGCATTTTTCGTTTTCGTCGATATCTCGGAAACGGTGAGTAGTAGAGCGAAACGGACTTTTTTTCGGACTCGTCGCCCTAGACAAACATGTCTAAGGGGTATTATTTTAACAGTAAATTTTTTTGCGGAGTCGACATTTCTCATTTTCGTCGATATCTAGTATATATTATAAATTAATCATCACACCGAAATGCCTCCAAGGCATCTTTAGGCCTTGACGTCTAGTTAATTGGAGAGTTCTTAGGTACCGGTAGGTTTGGCATAAAAAACGGAAAGAAAATGTAACTCCAGGTCAAAAAACAATGCAACTCCAACCAGCAAAGGTATAATATAGAATTCAGCCATTTCTGCAAGTGGAAGAAAAATCACCAAAATTTAATTTGTTTGTGGAGACTATTCCATATTATTACCATTCAAAGTTTCGAAAGATTCTAAGTTGTCTCGGAGAAGACGCTTGAAATTCCTAATATGATTAAGTGGCATTTTGAAGATAAAAATGTGCTCGACGAACACGCAGCCAATAGGTTAATGGCCCTCAGGTTTGGTAGCCTAAAAATGACAATGTCCCACAGAACAGAACAGCATAACTAGATCAGTACTGAATTTTTCAAGAATCTCAAGCAAGTTTATTATCACAGTTGTTGTAACACCCTTTCAAACATCACTTTTCACACAATACTGTTTGGCTAAAGTACAATGTAGGTAAAAATTTACTAATAAAATTTTGAATAAAAAGTCCTAGATCACACTGCAAACTACATTGGAATGTGTATGCGTATTGTTTGTGGAGACTATCCCATATTATTACCATTCAAAGTTTCGAAAGATTCTAAGTTGTCTCGGAGAAGACGCTTGAAATTCCTAATATGATTAAGTGGCATTTTGAAGATAAAAATGTGCTCGACGAACACGCAGCCAATAGGTTAATGGCCCTCAGGTTTGGTAGCCTAAAAATGACAATGTCCCACAGAACAGAACAGCATAACTAGATCAGTACTGAATTTTTCAAGAATCTCAAGCAAGTTTATTATCACAGTTGTTGTAACACCCTTTCAAACATCACTTTTCACACAATACTGTTTGGCTAAAGTACAATGTAGGTAAAAATTTACTAATAAAATTTTGAATAAAAAGTCCTAGATCACACTGCAAACTACATTGGAATGTGTATGCGTATGGGATACAAGTGATCAATGAGAAAATCTGACGGGAATGGGTTCTTTGTGATCAAGATGAACATGAAGTTCTGCAGACGCAGGTCGCTAAAGTTGTTCTTGCTATATTCTGGACCATCACTCTCTCTGATCAGGCGTGTGTACCTGCGACAGAAAGCAAATGTCTATAGGACATCCTGAACCATGTGGATCATTCACTAGTACCTAACAAAGAGCACGTGTGTGCTACAACTTACAAAGGCTCCTGAGTGACGGATTTATCCAAGATGGCCGCCATCAGGCCTGGCTGTATGCGACCCAAAATATCTGAGCACGTTTCAAACATGTCAACCTCCATCATATCCAAGACAAACGGCTTGCCGTACCTGATGGAAATGTTGCACACGAATCACATCATGGTATTTCATAGGAGATTCATTATCTCAAATCACACATCATTTAAAGTTTTGGAAAATATATCTTGAAATAATTTACATATTCATAATTAAAGCAGCGCTGTTTGACAAACATTTTCATCGTCAAATGTATGTTATGCTTGCTTGGGCCATTTAATACTGTGTAAGAATTCTAGTATGACACAATGCTGCTTTATCACTCCACCTTCCAAGCAGTATGATGGGAATGGCTCAAAAAGACCATGATCTGTACTGCTGGTAAATTCAAACCAAGTGTATACTTTAAACTAATACATTTCATGCCTCTTGGACAGAGGGAGTCTAGGTCAACTTACAAGGATGTGACGCTACAATTCCCTGCATGTCTACCTCTTACCGTAGTGAGCCGAGCATGGCCAGACGCAGTTTCTCCTGGCACATGTTGTGGGGACTGAGAGCATTGACGTAGTTCGTGTCCCGGTATCGCAGGAATGTCGCTGCCTGACTTGATGTATCTATCACCAGTGGCCACCTGTCACATCGTGGGGACAAACGACAACTCTTCGTACACTCTGTAGTTAATTAAATATTCTGTACCAAGACACTTCCGTCTACATTTTTAGCTTACCGGCCCTTTGGGCCGATAAGCTATTGTCGTGGTATTTCGTCCGTCGTCCGTCCGGGTCTGTAACTTTTTTTTGACATGATGAATTTCCCCATAAATTTGTCAGAACATACCTTGGGCTAGTATCTAAAGACGTTTTTTTAATTTTTTTGATTGAATCGTTTTTGCCTATTTGGCGGCCATTTTTGACGAAAAATTGCCAATTTTGGACTTTGGAGGCCATTTTCTCAAAAACTGTCTGATCAGTTTTGAGATTTTTGTTTCAAAACACTCCTCTCATGTACCTTTATGACGTGTATAAGTTTCGTTGCTCTTGAATCGCCGGTCTGCTTGTGGCGGCCATTTTGATTTTTTGACGGGTCGGCGAAAAAAAATTTTTTTGTCCCAAATCAAGTCACTATTCGTTTTGAGCCATTTCCAGCAAAAAAAAAAAAAATTTTGTTTGGCCATTGAAAAATTTTTTGGACTTGAAAAATTTCACCCAATTTTCCTTCATAATGGGAGCTGTGCAGAGTAAACTCATAGAACACGAGCCTAAGTATTGGCACATTCAAATGGGAAATCATATATTGCGGTTTGAGTGATGACCTTGAATTTGACCTTCAATGACCTTGGAAGGTCAAAACGACGTTTTTTGTCGAAAAATGGCTAATTTTGGATTTTTTATGGCCATTTTCTCAAAAACTGTGTGATCAGTTTTGAGATTTTTGTTTCAAAACATTCCACTCATGTACCTTTATGACGTGTATAAGTTTCGTTGCCCTTGAATCGCCGGTCTGCTTGTGACGGCCATTTTGATTTTTTGACGAGTCGGCAAAAAAAAATTTTTTTGTCCCAAATCAAGTCACTATTCGTTTTGAGCCATTTCCAGAAAAAAAATGGAAATTTCACTCAATTTTCCTTCATAATGGGAGCTGTGCAGAGTAAACTCATAGCACACTTGAAGATAGAGCCTAAGTATTGGCACATTCAAATGGGAAATCATATATTGCGGTTTGAGTGATGACCTTGAATTTGACCTTCAATGACCTTGGAAGGTCAAAACGACCTTTTTTGTCGAAAAATGGCCAATTTTGGATTTTTGATGGCCATTTTCTCAAAAACTGTCTGATCAGTTTTGAGATTTTTGTTTTAAAACATTCCCTTCATGTACCTCTATGATGTGTATGAGTTTCGTTGCCCTTGAATTGCCTGTGCGTGTGGCGGACATTTTGATTTTTCGACGGGTCGGCAAAAAAATTTTTTTTTGGTCCAAAATCAAGTCACTATTCATTTTGAGCCATTTCCAGCAAAAAAAAAAGAATTTTTTTTTTTGGCCATTGAAAAATTTTTTGGACTTAGAAAATTTCGCCCAATTTTTCCTTCATAATGGGAGCTGTGCGGAGTAAACTCATAGAAGACTTCAAAATAGAGCCTCAGTATTGGCACATTCAAATGGGAAATCATATATTGCAGTTTGAGTGATGACCTTGAATTTGACCTTCAATGACCTTGAAAGGTCAAAAACGATGAATTTTGTCTTTGGTGGCCATTTTGTCAAAGTCTATTCAGACAGTTTTTCTAAAAATAATGTATATGATTATCTTTATCTACCTTTGTGATGTGTTATTTGATTTCGTATTATAGTCCATGCAGAAAATGTGTTTCCAGCAACATTTACGAACATGTTTTGACATTTAGAGTTCAAGATCAGTGTAACAATTTATATGTTGGAAAACAATTACTCTGCGTTTCTCATGATTGCCGGTAAGCTACAGCACCCTTGGTGCTATGTTTATCTTTAAAGTTTACGAATCTTTCTGAAATTTTGCACGAAAATGCCTAAAAATATTTCAAGAAGGAGGTATTTTTCAGTGTTTTTTTTTTTTTTTCGAGATTTCTACAGATTTCCAGCCATTTTCAACGAAAAACGGCCAATTTGCGATTTTGGCTGCCAATTTCTCTAAAACTGTTCAGACAGTGTTGAGATTTTTGTTTCAAAAGATTCCCCTTATATACCTTTGTGATGTGTATAAGTTTCGTTGCCCTTAAATGAACGGTCTGAGTTTGGCGGCCATTATGATTTTTTTGACGGGTTTCAAATGGGAATTTCTCATGTCAAATTCTATGCTCTATAATGGGACACATAATTGCTAATATCTCACTTAATATTGAGACTAGAGTTTATCAATCAATTGTGAACATATAGGAAATGCTATATGACGAATATTTTGATGACCTTGAATTTGACCTTTGACCTCATTTTCAAGGTCAGAGCACAAAATGGCTAGTATCTCGCATATTATCGACTTTATAGCTTGGGAATCAATTGTGGACATTATAGGAAATGATGTATGCCGAATATTTCGATGACCTCGAATTTGACCTCATTTTCAAGGTCAGAGCACAAAATGGCTAATATCTCATTTGTTATCAACTTTACAGCTCAAAAATCAATTGTGCACGTATAGGAAATAATATATGCTGAATATTCAAATAACCTTGAACTTGACGTTTGAACTTTTCAAGGTCAGAGCACAAAATAGCTGATATCTCGCTTATTAACAACTACACAGCTTAGGAATCAATGGTTAACGTATAGGAAATGATAGATGTTGAATATTGTCATGACCTTGAATTTGACCTTTGACCTCATTATCAAGGTCACTGGACAAAAGGCTAATTTCTAAAACATCTTTTGTCCGGTAACCTTCCTTAGCCTTTGGGCTAACTTTTCAAATCTTTTCGACTCATGACTACAGAGAATGCACAATGATGTGTGGATGAGACTGACTTGCCAGAGTCACGGATACGGTTGCCCACGTCACGAAGTAACACATCCTCAAGCTCTCGAACAGTCACAAGCAGCCCAGGAAGTTCCTGACCCGTGGCCTCCGCTGGTCACCATGGCAACACAAACAATACTTTGAAGGCAGGCAATATAAGCTGTACAACACATGCTACAACTTACTGGGCTAACTTTTGGACACATGGTCAAATTTGTGGAAGCATAGCTGTAAGCTCACCGGATTCCTTCTGCTGCTCCCTGTACTGAAGCTTCAATGCAGATAACTTGTCGCGTGCCTTCTCCAAGTCCATTTTGGCGATTTCCAAGTCCGCCTCACAATCGTGGATCGACTTGAATGATAAAGACTTGGTTACAGGACAGAGTTAGTCAGGGTCATCTGAGGACATATTGAGGACCAAGTAATATGTACTCGAATAAACCAAGTTACTTAAAATTGCTATTGCGTTGTGGCCGACCTGCAATGTGAGTTCCGGTCGATTAAACCCTGATGCCACTGCTGTGTCATGCTCTTCTATTCGCTTGTTCCGTTCTTCAGTGGCTTTCATGACCTTCCAATTGACATAAACATATTAAACAATTGTACTCATATGAATTACATGAATATTAAGTACATGTTGTAGTCTTCAAGTTTCAAGAAGTTTGCAATAATTATTTTGAAATTCAGATACCTGTTTTTGCCAAGATCTGTATTCTTTTTCCGCCTCCTGTATTTTTCCTTCAAGCCTATTAGTTGAGGAAAAAATTTTTACACTGAATTGCATACATTTGCATACAGTGGATTTGATTTCTAGGTTACTGGACCTTTTGTCCGATAACCTATTGGCATGGCGTTGTGTCCGTCCTCGGTCCGTCATCCATCCGTCGTCCGTCCGTTAACAAATTTATCTTTAAAGTTTATGGTCGAATCTTTCTGAAATTTTGCACAAAAATGCCTAAAAATATTTCGAGAGGGAGGTATTTTTTAGTTTTTTGATTTTCGCTTTTTTTCAAAATGGCAGCCGTTTTTTACGAAAAATGGCCAATTTTGGACTTTGATGGTCGTTTCCTGTTCAGTAACTTTTTTCTTATTGATGCATAACACTCTTCATATATACCCCTGTGACGTGTATACGTTTCGTTGCCCTTGAATTCCTCGAAGTGGGCCATTTTGGGCCCAAATGGGACTTTCCCATGTTAAATTGCCCTATGCTTCATAATGTGACACATTTTGACCAAATATCTCACTTAATATTGAGATTAGAGATTAGGAATCAATTGTGGACATATAGGAAATGATATATGCTGAATATTCTCGAGACCTTGATTTTGACCTCTGACCTGATTTTCAAGGTAAGAGCACAAAATGGCCAATATCTTGCTTTTTGTCGACTTTACAGCTTAGGATTTAATTGTGGACATATAGGAAATGATATATGCCGAATATTCTGATGACCTTGAATTTGACCTTTGACCTTATTTTCAAGGTCATAGTACAAAATGGCCACTATCTCGCTTATTATCGACTTTACACCTTAGGAATCAATTGTGTGCATATAGGAAATGATATATGCTGAATATTCTCATGACCTTGATCTTGACCTTTGACCTCATTTTCAAGGTCAGATCACAAAATGGCTAATATCTCACTTAATATCAACTTTACAGCTTAGGAATCAATTGTGGACATGCTAGAAATGATGTGCTGAATGTCCTCATGACCTTGAATTGACCAATGACCTTATTTTCAAGGTTATGGGACAAAAGGCTAATATCTAAAATATACATTGTCCGGTAACCTTTCATAGCCCTTGGGCTCATTTTTCCTAAATATCAACACACATGAAATATACTGGAATGAACCCTTTATTTACATGTGCATCCTGAACTGCATCTGAACACAATGTTGTCAGAGTTGTTAATTTCAAATAGATAAATCCCAAATTCAAAGCTGTTTAGTTTGGATATTTTCGTTCATACACAAAGAAAGAAGAAATGCATATATATGACATTTATGCAGTTTTCACGAGTGGGCACGAAACACTGACTTGCTCATTTCCGCCTCGCGTTTTTTGTTTTCCTCTTCGAGACGTTTCTCAGCGTCCAGCTCCAGTTTCTGCAGCAGTCGCTCCGTCTGAGTCAAATCCCAGTCGGAGAACAACGCTTTGATGTCATCTAGAGACGCAATCTGTCACAAAACCATACGTGACACTAGTGAATCAGAATGGCTGCTGTGAGCATTCGAGCAATGTCATATCTTATGTTTAAATTGCCAGAAGCAGCAATTTGATCAAACGCTACCTGTTCCGGTGTTTGGCCGTCTTGTGCGTATGTTCGTGGATCTGCTCCATTTTGCAGCAACAACTTGAATATATATAACAACCAAGAAGTACATGTATCACCGCTGACAAACTGCTTGTGAATAATTGCCCTGGTGGTCCATGTTTGTATTGCAATACATGTATATTTTTTCAATCACTGTGACTAACATAAACAATGTTTAACACGCACCTATTCACACCAGTTTTCATTCCCTAAGTTTACCTGACAGGCGTCTAGGTGTAGTTTACCTGACAGGCGTCTAGGTGTAGTTTACCTGACAGGCGTCTAGGTGTAGTTTACCTGACAGGCGTCTGGGTGTAGTTTACCTGACAGGCATCTAGGTGTCCTGC
This sequence comes from Terebella lapidaria, assembly GCA_949152475.1. Lineage (NCBI taxonomy): Eukaryota > Metazoa > Annelida > Polychaeta > Terebellida > Terebellidae > Terebella > Terebella lapidaria. The sequence continues at coordinate 5,543,101 of OX424557.1, forward strand.
AAACGCTGCTCGGTATAAAGGCGTGCGCAGGAACTGGCCCTGGGAGTTTGGGTTTGCTCCTTTCTCCACCAGCATCTGGATAACGTCGGTGCTGCCCCCACCTGCCAGCACAAATAGCATCATGTTTGTTGTGAACTTGTGGTGACTGTCCTGTCAATAGACACAGTTTCCACTCTACTCACTGGCTGCCTCTGATATAGGTGTGTTTCCATTCGCATCCTCACAGTCCACCATTTCTAACAAGTGTTTATTCCTGGTTGCTCTCCCAATCACATCATTTCCAACTCCATTCATGTCATCCAAGTCTTTTACCTAAAAAACAACATTGGAGATTGGAGAATTGAACATTGGAGAAAGAATAGTCACTTATTCGTTGAATACAATCAAGGGTAAGGACCACATACTTGTTTATGCATGCACATTGTCTGCATACTCACTAATGAAGTACAAGTCAAAAGTCTTACTTCTTTCAAGATATTGATAATTTCATCACAGTCGCCATCAAATGCTGCCTCAAGCATGCGCTTCTTTCTTTTTGCTGCCTCGCGTTTCCTCTTTCTTTCTTCTTCCTCTTTTTCTCTTTCCTTTTCTGCTTTTTCCTGTTCCATTTTTACAAGCTTGGCGAAGGCCTGAAATAACATACATGTACCAGAACATGTTGTAGTAGAAAGTGGCCGCTTTACCCTACTTCCAAGATTAGAATTCTTCCAGATTCATCCACGAGTGGTAAGTGCCTACTTCTTTCTCCAAATCTTCCATCAGCTTTTCATATTCAGCTTTCTTTGCCTTTCGCTTGGCCAGTTCTTTCTTGGCGAGAAACCGGCGGATTTCTGTCTGGATTTTCCTCGCTGCATCATCTTCCCCGGTCCACTTCTTGGCAGTCTCGGCAGCTTTTGTCTTTGTTGTTCCTGGAGCAGGTGACTTTTTTGTAGAACCTGCCCATTTCAGAAAGGTCAGAATGTAGTTCAATATTGAGCAAAATAGGGAAAAGAAGGGCCACTGGCATCATAGGAAGAGCTTTGAAAATGTTTGCACAGATCTAGTTCAAAAACCTTTGAATACTGTATCCTATTCGGTACATACCGGTATATGTTGTGGCCATATTGTAACTGTAGCCCATGATATTGTACCAACTGGCCAATCATGCATTTGCTTATTGTTGGTTTGGCCTAACATAAAATTGATTGATACCATTATTAAGGTAGTGATTCCATCTACTCTCATCTTCCAAATAAGATGTTCTCCAGTCGCTGATGAATAATGGAGTGTATATCCCGTAGCCCTATCATCCCCCCCTCCCCCCCCCCCAAAAAAAAAACCATTAATGGATTCAACTAGCAAAAATCGATGTTATCGACTTATTTTCATAATATGACCATAACTACTACAAGCATCAAATTTATATTTACCAGAAACTTTATCTTGAACCCAATTATCTTGAACTATTTTTTATTGTGGTCAATAGGCCCTATGACTCAACTGGTAAAGTTAAGGGTAACCTATTCAGTTACAGTCATGAAATATGTACATGTAGTGTACAGAACCTTTACCTTATTGTGCCCAATAATAAATGTTTTATGTCTTACTGTAAAGCCATTTAAGTTTGATGCCACAAATTCTCGTGTTTTTGCGATCAGGCCATGTTCACCATCGTTTAAGGCCTTTATTTTTAGGTTACCGGACCTTTGGTCTGATAACCTATTGGCATGGTGTTGCGTCCGTCGTCCGTAAAAATTTTTATCTTTAGAGTTTACGGTCGAATCTTCCTGGAATTTTGCACAAGAATGCCTAAAAATATTTCAAGAAGGAGGTATTTTCTATTTTTTTTATTTTCGCAATTATTTCAAAATGGCGGCCATTTTTGACGAAAAACGGCTAATTTTGGACTTTGACAGTTGTTTTCTCAAAATCTATTCGGTAACTTTTTTTCTTATTGACGCATAACACTCCTCATATGTACCCCTGTGACGTGTATAAGTTTCGTTGCCCTTGAATAGCTCGAAGTGGCCCCAAACTCGGCCCAAATGGGACTTTCCCATAGATGCTTTATAATGGGACACATTATGCCTAATATCTCACTTATTATTGAGATTAGAGACTAGGAAACAATTATGGACACATAGGAAATGATATATGCTGATTTTTGTCATGACCTTGAATTTGACCTTTGACCTCATTTTCAAGGTCACGGGACAAAATGGCTAATATCTTGCTTATTATCGACTTTACAGCTTAGAAACCAATGGTGGACATATAGGAAATGACATACTAATATGCCGAATATTCTGATAACCTTGAATTTGCCCTTTGACCTCATTTTCGAGGTCAAAGAACAAATTGGCTAATATCTCGCTTATTATCAACTTTACAACTTGAGAGTCAATTGTGGACAGATAGAAAATGATATATTCCGAATATTCTCATGACCTTGAATTTGATCTTTGACCTAAATTTCAAGGTCAGTCACCTTATTTTCAAGGTCAGAATACAAAATGGCTTATATCTCGCTTATTATCTAATTTACAGCTTAGGATTCCATAGTGAACATATAGGAAATGATGTACTATAGTATGCTGGATATTTTGGTGAACATGACAAGACGTCTTATTCTCGATCACCATGGTGATCGAGAATTTGACCTTTGATCCCATTTTCAAGGTCAGAGAACAAAATGGCTAATATCTCAGTATCACAATAAGACGTCTTGTCATGTTAAATATCATGGCAAGTCGTCATGTTATGAAAATCTCCTAAATTATAATGACAAGGAATTAGCGTCAGAGTACATAATCATCGACCCTCTCCCTAATCGTCGACCCCTGCAAACGGCTGGCGAAAACTTGAATAAACTAAAATGTGAAATGTGCTGGAATGTGTATTAGAACTACTTTCAATGTTGTTTTTGTCAGATATCTGTTTTGCACACCTGTTTGGCAGTGTTTGCAGGGGTCGATGATTAAGGACAGGGTCGATGATTAGGTACCCTGACGATATACTGTGAAGATTTATCACGACAAGATGTCTTATCATGAAAAATATAACAATATAATGTCTTACTCTGAGAAATTTTAACCACAAGACATCTTGATATGAAAAACTATCACAATAACAAGTCTTACTGTGAAACAATATGATGACAAGACATCTTAACGTGAAAAAATATAACAATATTTATGCTGACTTACCATTATATATTTAACACGATAAAACGTCTTCTTATGATAAATTTCACAGTAAGACATGTTGACATGATATTTTTTCCACAGTGTCAGTGAGATGTATCTATTGTTGTGATAATTTTCATGGTCACACGTCTTGTCAAGATGATTTTCCTACTTTTCACAACATGACAACTTGCCATGATATTTATCACGATAACGCAACTTACTGTGACACTCAACACGCCAGCTGTGTTAGGGTCGCGTCGGCAGTATTCGAGCGGAGGCAGTATTCAATCACCTGGAAGTGACCCCCCCTCAAATAAAAAAATCTCGCGCAATCGAATGACGTCACATTAATAAATATGCAGCGCCAATATTTAAAAGTTGACACAAGCCAAAATTTTTTCGAGATCGGTCAGCTGTCGCTAAACTTCTACAGGAGTTTCAGGGAATTACTAGAAGAAGGTTGGGTATTGAGGGAAAATATGATGTTATATAAGCACACGCGTTAATAGTTTTTTCTTTTGGCATATTAAGTTTGTTTTTATACTTGACCAACACACGCAACTATCTGGTCAGGAATGTGAACTACGTCACTAGTCACGTTGTTGATGAATGCGCATCACGTGAACTGCAGAGGGAGGGTTCGTTTTCTCATCCGTGAAAAGGGTTACGTCGGCAGTATTCGATCATGTTTCCGACTTTTGCATCTGAATACAATTTGATGAGAAAATACTCCATATTTTTTTATTACCAGCAAATAAACATATTTTTCTAGATGACCTTTACTCAACCAGTAATTACATCTTCGTGGCTGATTTCATGTACTAGTAATATATATAGTAGTATGCGGTCGATGTGTTATTCAGCTCATTTACATTACCATACACATTTAGAAATGCCTTTCAATTCCATTGTGAAGTTTTGTAAGATAAATCTTTTTTAAATAGTCTAGTTTAAATGTAATTAAATTTAAGTAAGTTGAAGTTAAAGTCCAACTAAAGTCAGGATACTTATTTTTGACAGATGATAGAGTGAATCTCACAAATTATTATAGTTTTTACAGTATGTCAATATCTCGATTATTTATGAAGATATGACAGTTTTAGTGGAAATTTTGGGCTGACTTTCTTGTGCCTAATTAACTATTATAATGAGCATTCATGACGTCACAAGGGAAAATAACCACTTGTGCACACCAAACTACTGACGTGTCATTGAATATTTGATTAAAAATCTTATTTATAATCTCATAATATTAATTTAATACAATGCATGCAATCTCCAGGTCTAACGCCAGTCAACAGTACGCAAGGGCCGGCACCAGAACTGAGAGCTGATGAGGAGGAACGCCTGGCTGACTGGCTTCGACATATGTCGAAGATAGGATATGGGCGTACTAGAGATGAATTGTTTGATACAGTTAAAAAGATGCTTGATAAATCAGGCCGGGTCACAAAGTTTGTGAATAATAGGCCTGGTAAAGATTGGTTGTATGCATTCCTGAGGCGCCACCCAGGCTTGAGTCTGAAGAAAGCTGAGGGTTTGTCTCGGGAACGTGCTGCCTCATGTAGCGAAAATAAAATTAGATCTTGGTTCGAACAGTACGAGCGTGTTGTCAATGAGGTAGAAGGGGGGTGGGATCTTCTTGCCGATCCTACCCGGATCTACAATTGTGATGAAAGTGGATTTTCACTTTCCGCATCAAATCCATCCAAAGTCATTGCAATAAAGGGTTGTCGCTCCACTTATAGTGTGAATTCTGGCGACAGAACACAAATCACGGTTCTTGCATGTGTCAGTGCGTCGGGCAATCATATACCACCTATGCAGGTTTTTCCAGGAAAGAGGTTCCACTTCAATCCCATGGATGGATGTGTACTTGGTGCATATTTCGGGTCCAGCGACAATGGTTGGATAAACACAGAGTTGTTTTATGGCTGGGTGACCAATCATTTTGTGAAATCCATTCCGTCTCAACGTCCCGTCTTGTTGTTGGTTGATGGCCACTCCTCTCACATTGACCCTGAGGTGTCTAAATTCTGTATTTCTAATGGCATTGTATTATACTGTTTGCCCCCTCATTCAAGCCACCTGATCCAGCCTCTGGACGTGAGCTTCTTCGGCCCTTTAAAACAGAAGTGGAAAAGTCAGGTCACTAAGTTCAGTTCAGATCATTTTGGTCAGACAGTAACTAAACAGTCCTTCAGCACAGTCTTTAGGCAAGCTTGGGAGGCTGCTGTCCTACCTAAGAACATCATCGAAGGGTTCCGAAAAACAGGTTTATTCCCTCTCAATCCAGACGCTGTAAACTATCAGGCCACATTGCCGTCAACTGTGTGGAATGATCAGGAAGATCTTGACATGACTTGCACAAGCGAACAAACAGTATCTGTCCCTACAGTTAATTCCCCCGAAATCTCTTCCTCGGTAATTTCTCCCTCACTACCTGATCATGACGCTCATAGAGATTCCACAATTGCTGTAGCTTCCACATCCAGTGCTCAATCAGGTCCTGATTCCAGTGCACCCAGCGGTAGTTTTCAAGACATACTTGTCTACCCAGTTGCAGGTCCAAGGTATAAGAAAAGGAATCGCACTAGAGCAGACTTGCCATGCAGCCATTTGTCCTCCCCTTTGCTGGTTCAATTCTTCGAAAATAAACAAAAGCAGAAGCTAGAGGTAGAGGAGAAAAAGCAGAAAAGAGTTGCAGAGAGAGAGGCTAAGCGTATCAAAATCGATACAAGTAGATGCGCAGAATGTAAGAAAAAGTTCACAAAGAAAAATGAAAAGCTCACAGCTGGTTGTGACTTCTGTGAGCGGTGGTTTCATGCCAAGTGTTGTGAGGTGCCAGAAAATGACATGGAAAATTTTGAATTTTGCTGCAAGTTTTGCAAGGCATAATCAAATAATTATGACGAACAGTTCAAAAGGGCTATATGTACCTTTGAAACCATATATTGTGATATGGTTTTGTCAAAAAATATCTATATCCTGTGAAAGACTACTCTTGGTGGAAAACTTATTTGATAGATTTGTGGGAGGGTAGAAACTGCTAATTTAAATTTTGCATCAAAGTGATTTGATATATGGTATGTTGAGAAATAATGTTGTTCTGGAACCAATCTTTCTAATCTGTACCTTTTAGTGTGAGGATAATAATTCCCAAATTTGATACCTTCACCAATGTCATTCTTTTCACAGTAGCTTTATTGATCACTTTTTGTGAATGTATCAGTTGGATTTAAATACATTGGTTTCAGATGTACAAAATATGACAGACACATGTTACTTAAATGAGTTCATAACTCATTGTTCAAATGTATGTTCACGAATATATGTATATGTCATTTGAAAAAAAACGTACCTTTACATTCTTCTTAGAATGAGTTCCAAATGTGTTGTCAACCATGTGCGAATCGTGGGGATGTACCATCATATCGGCAGACAGGAGATACCCATTGGACTGGCTTTCAGGCTTGTGCGCGAAAGTTCCAACCGATTTGATGCTAATGCAGTGCAAGTCCGGGCGAGAGAAATGGCAACAAAGTTGTGGCATATGTCTCCAGGCATGATTGCCCGTATATTGCAAAGTTGTTTGATCAACACTTGGCCAACAATGATCTAATTTTGATAAAAGCCAGAGGTCCCAAATCTCACATTGGCCGAATTCCGTGTCAGATATGCTCATTCGCTTTCTATGTTGAAAACAGAAAAAAATCTGATGTTTTGTCTTTGTTTGACGGAACCCAATACCATGTGCAGTTCTTGTGATTTGTTTGAAGTTGTTTCAGTCAATTGCCATGGATATTTCCAAAGTTGTAAATATGGCTTAATGCATATCATTTTCTTGGTAGGCATACATTTTGTTCAAACTTGTTCCTCTTGTCTATGTGCAAATACCGTGCTGGTAATTGGAGTGAAATCAGACATATTGTTAAGTTTCTGTCACGTGCGGCTATAGTTTGTTGATGTTTGTACAGAGTAGCAATGGTCATAGTCATTTGTTATTTCCATCTGTTTGTAATCAAGATTTTATCCCCATATTTTTTAAAAATATCTTAGGTGATCGAATACTGCCGAAGCTGCTCGAATTCTGCCTACTCTGCAATGGCACTTCAGAAACTAACTGCTCCCTGTTTTGATCGTGCACGCGGAAACCAAGTATACATACTTATTGATTTTTTTCTGAACTCCACAAAAACAAGATAGTCTTTGTCAAAAAAACATTTTATCTGTTGTTGTTTTGAAAGCAACGCTATCCGCTCGAATACTGCCGACGCGACCCTACCACTGCTTAGGCTTACCACCAGCTGCAGTTTTGGTCGTCCCAGTCTTTTTCGCTGCGACCTTCCCGACTCCTGTCTTGACATGCCCAGGTTTGGTGGCAGCGGGTTTGATCACCTTTGGAGGCACCTTCTTGGGAGGCATTCTCTTCACATAAATTTGCTCCTTTTTCCAGGGGAATTAAACTTTTTCACCTATTTTGACCAAATTCACTCCGCCGCCATTTCTAAACAAACATAGATCGGGTCCTAGCGATCAATATTTTCCTGATATCTGATTGGTTGAAATAACGTTCATACATTCTCTACCCACCATACATAAGCGGTTGCAACGAATTTCACTAACTATACTGAAACATCAGAATGGGGTTCTACCCTAAACTCCGACACCCACTGTACCGACACACCACTGATGCCCCATATTGTTCCGACACCCCAAATGTTCTGTCAGTGCTTACATCATTTATAAGTGTCGGAATTTTGGGATGTCAGAATAGTGCATGGGCTGAACATTGAGGTGTTGGAACATTGGGGTCTTGGAACAGTGTTAACAGTTAGATAGCCGCGAGTGACATGGAACAGTGGCATGTCGGAACAATGTCACTATCCCTCAAAAAAGAAGAAAACGTTCAAGGTACACTATAGCTTGACTGGTTGGCTGGCCCTTAGCCCAAATGGACTTTCCCAACTTAAATTCTCCTAGATGCTTTACAATGGGACACATTACACCTAATTTCTCACTTAATATTGAGATCAGAGATCGGGAATCAATTGTGGACATACATAGGAAAAAATATGCTGATTCTCGTGACCTTGAATTCAACCTTTGACCTAATTTTCAAGGTCACAGGACAAAATGGCAAATATCTCACATCATATCGATTTTTAGGTTGGGAATCAATTGTGGACATATAGGAAATTGTAGGCCTATACGCCGAATATTCTGATGATCTTGAATTTCAAGGTCAGAGCACAGAATGACTATATATAATATCTCATTTATTATCGACTTTACATCTTGGGAATAAAATTGCGTTCATATAGGAAATGATGTGTGCTGAATACTTTAATGACCTTGGTCACAGGACAAAATGGCTACTATCTCGCTTATTATCGATTTTAAACAACTTGAGAATGAATTGTGGACATACAAGAAAACTATATAAGTCAAATATTCTGATGACCTTCAATTTGACCTTTGACCTCATTTTCAAGGTCATAGGACAAAATTGCTAATATCTCTCTTATTTTTCAATTTACAGCTTAGCAATCAATTGTGGACATATAAGAATAATCTTGTGACCTTGAATTTGACTTTTGACCTTATTTTCAAGGTCAGAGAACAAAATGGCTAATATCTCGCTTATGTAAAGTTATTGACTATCGTCCGCTCTTCGGGATCCTCGAGGATAGTCCTCTCCCCGCGAGTCCTTGCGGACGCGCATCCGCTATTCCGGATCCTTGCGGCGGTTAACAGTTAGATAGCCGCGAGTGACATGGAACAGTGGCATGTCGGAACAATGTCACTATCCCTCAAAAAAGAAGAAAACGTTCAAGGTACACTATAGCTTGACTGGTTGGCTGGCCCTTAGCCCAAATGGACTTTCCCAACTTAAATTCTCCTAGATGCTTTACAATGGGACACATTACAACTAATTTCTCACTTAATATTGAGATCAGAGATCGGGAATCAATTGTGGACATATATAGGAAAAAATATGCTGATTCTCGTGACCTTGAATTCAACCTTTGACCTAATTTTCAAGGTCACAGGACAAAATGGCAAATATCTCACATCATATCGATTTTTAGGTTGGGAATCAATTGTGGACATATAGGAAATAGTAGGCCTATACGCCGAATATTCTGATAATCTTGAATTTCAAGGTCAGAGCACAGAATGACTATATATATAATATCTCATTTATTATCGACTTTACATCTTGGGAATAAAATTGCGTTCATATAGGAAATGATGTGTGCTGAATACTTTAATGACCTTGGTCACAGGACAAAATGGCTACTATCTCGCTTATTATCGATTTTAAACAACTTGAGAATGAATTGTGGACATACAAGAAAACTGTATAAGTCAAATATTCTGATGACCTTCAATTTGACCTTTGACCTCATTTTCAAGGTCATAGGACAAAATTGCTAATATCTCTCTTATTTTTCAATTTACAGCTTAGCAATCAATTGTGGACATATAAGAATAATCTTGTGACCTTGAATTTGACTTTTGACCTTATTTTCAAGGTCAGAGAACAAAATGGCTAATATCTCGCTTATGTAAAGTTATTGACTATCGTCCGCTCTTCGGGATCCTCGAGGATAGTCCTCTCCCCGCGAGTCCTTGCGGACGCGCATCCGCTATTCCGGATCCTTGCGGCGGTTAACAGTTAGATAGCCGCGAGTGACATGGAACAGTGGCATGTCGGAACAATGTCACTATCCCTCAAAAAAGAAGAAAACGTTCAAGGTACACTATAGCTTGACTGGTTGGCTGGCCCTTAGCCCAAATGGACTTTCCCAACTTAAATTCTCCTAGATGCTTTACAATGGGACACATTACAACTAATTTCTCACTTATCGAGATCAGAGATCGGGAATCAATTGTGGACATATATAGGAAAAAATATGCTGATTCTCGTGACCTTGAATTCAACCTTTGACCTAATTTTCAAGGTCACCGGACAAAATGGCAAATATCTCACATCATATCGATTTTTAGGTTGGGAATCAATTGTTGACATATAGGAAATAGTAGGCCTATACGCCGAATATTCTGATAATCTTGAATTTCAAGGTCAGAGCACAGAATGACTATATATATAATATCTCATTTATTATCGACTTTACATCTTGGGAATAAAATTGCGTTCATATAGGAAATGATGTGTGCTGAATACTTTAATGACCTTGGTCACAGGACAAAATGGCTACTATCTCGCTTATTATCGATTTTAAACAACTTGAGAATGAATTGTGGACATACAAGAAAACTATATAAGTCAAATATTCTGATGACCTTCAATTTGACCTTTGACCTCATTTTCAAGGTCATAGGACAAAATTGCTAATATCTCTCTTATTTTTCAATTTACAGCTTAGCAATCAATTGTGGACATATAAGAATAATCTTGTGACCTTGAATTTGACTTTTGACCTTATTTTCAAGGTCAGAGAACAAAATGGCTAATATCTCGCTTATGTAAAGTTATTGACTATCGTCCGCTCTTCGGGATCCTCGAGGATAGTCCTCTCCCCGCGAGTCCTTGCGGACGTGCATCCGCTATTCCGGATCCTTGCGGCGGTTAACAGTTAGATAGCCGCGAGTGACATGGAACAGTGGCATGTCGGAACAATGTCACTATCCCTCAAAAAAGAAGAAAACGTTCAAGGTACACTATAGCTTGACTGGTTGGCTGGCCCTTAGCCCAAATGGACTTTCCCAACTTAAATTCTCCTAGATGCTTTACAATGGGACACATTACAACTAATTTCTCACTTATTGAGATCAGAGATCGGGAATCAATTGTGGACATATATAGGAAAAAATATGCTGATTCTCGTGACCTTGAATTCAACCTTTGACCTAATTTTCAAGGTCACAGGACAAAATGGCAAATATCTCACATCATATCGATTTTTAGGTTGGGAATCAATTGTGGACATATAGGAAATAGTAGGCCTATACGCCGAATATTCTGATAATCTTGAATTTCAAGGTCAGAGCACAGAATGACTATATATATAATATCTCATTTATTATCGACTTTACATCTTGGGAATAAAATTGCGTTCATATAGGAAATGATGTGTGCTGAATACTTTAATGACCTTGGTCACAGGACAAAATGGCTACTATCTCGCTTATTATCGATTTTAAACAACTTGAGAATGAATTGTGGACATACAAGAAAACTATATAAGTCAAATATTCTGATGACCTTCAATTTGACCTTTGACCTCATTTTCAAGGTCATAGGACAAAATTGCTAATATCTCTCTTATTTTTCAATTTACAGCTTAGCAATCAATTGTGGACATATAAGAATAATCTTGTGACCTTGAATTTGACTTTTGACCTTATTTTCAAGGTCAGAGAACAAAATGGCTAATATTTCGCTTATGTAAAGTTATTGACTATCGTCCGCTCTTCGGGATCCTCGAGGATATTCCTCTCCCCGCGAGTCCTTGCGGACGCGCATCCGCTATTCCGGATCCTTGCGGCGGTTAACAGTTAGATAGCCGCGAGTGACATGGAACAGTGGCATGTCGGAACAATGTCACTATCCCTCAAAAAAGAAGAAAACGTTCAAGGTACACTATAGCTTGACTGGTTGGCTGGCCCTTAGCCCAAATGGACTTTCCCAACTTAAATTCTCCTAGATGCTTTACAATGGGACACATTACAACTAATTTCTCACTTATTGAGATCAGAGATCGGGAATCAATTGTGGACATATATAGGAAAAAATATGCTGATTCTCGTGACCTTGAATTCAACCTTTGACCTAATTTTCAAGGTCACAGGACAAAATGGCAAATATCTCACATCATATCGATTTTTAGGTTGGGAATCAATTGTGGACATATAGGAAATAGTAGGCCTATACGCCGAATATTCTGATAATCTTGAATTTCAAGGTCAGAGCACAGAATGACTATATATATAATATCTCATTTATTATCGACTTTACATCTTGGGAATAAAATTGCGTTCATATAGGAAATGATGTGTGCTGAATACTTTAATGACCTTGGTCACAGGACAAAATGGCTACTATCTCGCTTATTATCGATTTTAAACAACTTGAGAATGAATTGTGGACATACAAGAAAACTATATAAGTCAAATATTCTGATGACCTTCAATTTGACCTTTGACCTCATTTTCAAGGTCATAGGACAAAATTGCTAATATCTCTCTTATTTTTCAATTTACAGCTTAGCAATCAATTGTGGACATATAAGAATAATCTTGTGACCTTGAATTTGACTTTTGACCTTATTTTCAAGGTCAGAGAACAAAATGGCTAATATCTCGCTTATGTAAAGTTATTGACTATCGTCCGCTCTTCGGGATCCTCGAGGATAGTCCTCTCCCCGCGAGTCCTTGCGGACGTGCATCCGCTATTCCGGATCCTTGCGGCGGTTAACAGTTAGATAGCCGCGAGTGACATGGAACAGTGGCATGTCGGAACAATGTCACTATCCCTCAAAAAAGAAGAAAACGTTCAAGGTACACTATAGCTTGACTGGTTGGCTGGCCCTTAGCCCAAATGGACTTTCCCAACTTAAATTCTCCTAGATGCTTTACAATGGGACACATTACAACTAATTTCTCACTTATTGAGATCAGAGATCGGGAATCAATTGTGGACATATATAGGAAAAAATATGCTGATTCTCGTGACCTTGAATTCAACCTTTGACCTAATTTTCAAGGTCACAGGACAAAATGGCAAATATCTCACATCATATCGATTTTTAGGTTGGGAATCAATTGTGGACATATAGGAAATAGTAGGCCTATACGCCGAATATTCTGATAATCTTGAATTTCAAGGTCAGAGCACAGAATGACTATATATATAATATCTCATTTATTATCGACTTTACATCTTGGGAATAAAATTGCGTTCATATAGGAAATGATGTGTGCTGAATACTTTAATGACCTTGGTCACAGGACAAAATGGCTACTATCTCGCTTATTATCGATTTTAAACAACTTGAGAATGAATTGTGGACATACAAGAAAACTATATAAGTCAAATATTCTGATGACCTTCAATTTGACCTTTGACCTCATTTTCAAGGTCATAGGACAAAATTGCTAATATCTCTCTTATTTTTCAATTTACAGCTTAGCAATCAATTGTGGACATATAAGAATAATCTTGTGACCTTGAATTTGACTTTTGACCTTATTTTCAAGGTCAGAGAACAAAATGGCTAATATCTCGCTTATGTAAAGTTATTGACTATCGTCCGCTCTTCGGGATCCTCGAGGATAGTCCTCTCCCCGCGAGTCCTTGCGGACGCGCATCCGCTATTCCGGATCCTTGCGGCGGTTAACAGTTAGATAGCCGCGAGTGACATGGAACAGTGGCATGTCGGAACAATGTCACTATCCCTCAAAAAAGAAGAAAACGTTCAAGGTACACTATAGCTTGACTGGTTGGCTGGCCCTTAGCCCAAATGGACTTTCCCAACTTAAATTCTCCTAGATGCTTTACAATGGGACACATTACAACTAATTTCTCACTTATTGAGATCAGAGATCGGGAATCAATTGTGGACATATATAGGAAAAAATATGCTGATTCTCGTGACCTTGAATTCAACCTTTGACCTAATTTTCAAGGTCACAGGACAAAATGGCAAATATCTCACATCATATCGATTTTTAGGTTGGGAATCAATTGTGGACATATAGGAAATAGTAGGCCTATACGCCGAATATTCTGATAATCTTGAATTTCAAGGTCAGAGCACAGAATGACTATATATATAATATCTCATTTATTATCGACTTTACATCTTGGGAATAAAATTGCGTTCATATAGGAAATGATGTGTGCTGAATACTTTAATGACCTTGGTCACAGGACAAAATGGCTACTATCTCGCTTATTATCGATTTTAAACAACTTGAGAATGAATTGTGGACATACAAGAAAACTATATAAGTCAAATATTCTGATGACCTTCAATTTGACCTTTGACCTCATTTTCAAGGTCATAGGACAAAATTGCTAATATCTCTCTTATTTTTCAATTTACAGCTTAGCAATCAATTGTGGACATATAAGAATAATCTTGTGACCTTGAATTTGACTTTTGACCTTATTTTCAAGGTCAGAGAACAAAATGGCTAATATTTCGCTTATGTAAAGTTATTGACTATCGTCCGCTCTTCGGGATCCTCGAGGATATTCCTCTCCCCGCGAGTCCTTGCGGACGCGCATCCGCTATTCCGGATCCTTGCGGCGGTTAACAGTTAGATAGCCGCGAGTGACATGGAACAGTGGCATGTCGGAACAATGTCACTATCCCTCAAAAAAGAAGAAAACGTTCAAGGTACACTATAGCTTGACTGGTTGGCTGGCCCTTAGCCCAAATGGACTTTCCCAACTTAAATTCTCCTAGATGCTTTACAATGGGACACATTACAACTAATTTCTCACTTATTGAGATCAGAGATCGGGAATCAATTGTGGACATATATAGGAAAAAATATGCTGATTCTCGTGACCTTGAATTCAACCTTTGACCTAATTTTCAAGGTCACAGGACAAAATGGCAAATATCTCACATCATATCGATTTTTAGGTTGGGAATCAATTGTGGACATATAGGAAATAGTAGGCCTATACGCCGAATATTCTGATAATCTTGAATTTCAAGGTCAGAGCACAGAATGACTATATATATAATATCTCATTTATTATCGACTTTACATCTTGGGAATAAAATTGCGTTCATATAGGAAATGATGTGTGCTGAATACTTTAATGACCTTGGTCACAGGACAAAATGGCTACTATCTCGCTTATTATCGATTTTAAACAACTTGAGAATGAATTGTGGACATACAAGAAAACTATATAAGTCAAATATTCTGATGACCTTCAATTTGACCTTTGACCTCATTTTCAAGGTCATAGGACAAAATTGCTAATATCTCTCTTATTTTTCAATTTACAGCTTAGCAATCAATTGTGGACATATAAGAATAATCTTGTGACCTTGAATTTGACTTTTGACCTTATTTTCAAGGTCAGAGAACAAAATGGCTAATATCTCGCTTATGTAAAGTTATTGACTATCGTCCGCTCTTCGGGATCCTCGAGGATAGTCCTCTCCCCGCGAGTCCTTGCGGACGTGCATCCGCTATTCCGGATCCTTGCGGCGGTTAACAGTTAGATAGCCGCGAGTGACATGGAACAGTGGCATGTCGGAACAATGTCACTATCCCTCAAAAAAGAAGAAAACGTTCAAGGTACACTATAGCTTGACTGGTTGGCTGGCCCTTAGCCCAAATGGACTTTCCCAACTTAAATTCTCCTAGATGCTTTACAATGGGACACATTACAACTAATTTCTCACTTATTGAGATCAGAGATCGGGAATCAATTGTGGACATATATAGGAAAAAATATGCTGATTCTCGTGACCTTGAATTCAACCTTTGACCTAATTTTCAAGGTCACAGGACAAAATGGCAAATATCTCACATCATATCGATTTTTAGGTTGGGAATCAATTGTGGACATATAGGAAATAGTAGGCCTATACGCCGAATATTCTGATAATCTTGAATTTCAAGGTCAGAGCACAGAATGACTATATATATAATATCTCATTTATTATCGACTTTACATCTTGGGAATAAAATTGCGTTCATATAGGAAATGATGTGTGCTGAATACTTTAATGACCTTGGTCACAGGACAAAATGGCTACTATCTCGCTTATTATCGATTTTAAACAACTTGAGAATGAATTGTGGACATACAAGAAAACTATATAAGTCAAATATTCTGATGACCTTCAATTTGACCTTTGACCTCATTTTCAAGGTCATAGGACAAAATTGCTAATATCTCTCTTATTTTTCAATTTACAGCTTAGCAATCAATTGTGGACATATAAGAATAATCTTGTGACCTTGAATTTGACTTTTGACCTTATTTTCAAGGTCAGAGAACAAAATGGCTAATATCTCGCTTATGTAAAGTTATTGACTATCGTCCGCTCTTCGGGATCCTCGAGGATAGTCCTCTCCCCGCGAGTCCTTGCGGACGCGCATCCGCTATTCCGGATCCTTGCGGCGGTTAACAGTTAGATAGCCGCGAGTGACATGGAACAGTGGCATGTCGGAACAATGTCACTATCCCTCAAAAAAGAAGAAAACGTTCAAGGTACACTATAGCTTGACTGGTTGGCTGGCCCTTAGCCCAAATGGACTTTCCCAACTTAAATTCTCCTAGATGCTTTACAATGGGACACATTACAACTAATTTCTCACTTATTGAGATCAGAGATCGGGAATCAATTGTGGACATATATAGGAAAAAATATGCTGATTCTCGTGACCTTGAATTCAACCTTTGACCTAATTTTCAAGGTCACAGGACAAAATGGCAAATATCTCACATCATATCGATTTTTAGGTTGGGAATCAATTGTGGACATATAGGAAATAGTAGGCCTATACGCCGAATATTCTGATAATCTTGAATTTCAAGGTCAGAGCACAGAATGACTATATATATAATATCTCATTTATTATCGACTTTACATCTTGGGAATAAAATTGCGTTCATATAGGAAATGATGTGTGCTGAATACTTTAATGACCTTGGTCACAGGACAAAATGGCTACTATCTCGCTTATTATCGATTTTAAACAACTTGAGAATGAATTGTGGACATACAAGAAAACTATATAAGTCAAATATTCTGATGACCTTCAATTTGACCTTTGACCTCATTTTCAAGGTCATAGGACAAAATTGCTAATATCTCTCTTATTTTTCAATTTACAGCTTAGCAATCAATTGTGGACATATAAGAATAATCTTGTGACCTTGAATTTGACTTTTGACCTTATTTTCAAGGTCAGAGAACAAAATGGCTAATATCTCGCTTATGTAAAGTTATTGACTATCGTCCGCTCTTCGGGATCCTCGAGGATAGTCCTCTCCCCGCGAGTCCTTGCGGACGTGCATCCGCTATTCCGGATCCTTGCGGCGGTTAACAGTTAGATAGCCGCGAGTGACATGGAACAGTGGCATGTCGGAACAATGTCACTATCCCTCAAAAAAGAAGAAAACGTTCAAGGTACACTATAGCTTGACTGGTTGGCTGGCCCTTAGCCCAAATGGACTTTCCCAACTTAAATTCTCCTAGATGCTTTACAATGGGACACATTACAACTAATTTCTCACTTATTGAGATCAGAGATCGGGAATCAATTGTGGACATATATAGGAAAAAATATGCTGATTCTCGTGACCTTGAATTCAACCTTTGACCTAATTTTCAAGGTCACAGGACAAAATGGCAAATATCTCACATCATATCGATTTTTAGGTTGGGAATCAATTGTGGACATATAGGAAATAGTAGGCCTATACGCCGAATATTCTGATAATCTTGAATTTCAAGGTCAGAGCACAGAATGACTATATATATAATATCTCATTTATTATCGACTTTACATCTTGGGAATAAAATTGCGTTCATATAGGAAATGATGTGTGCTGAATACTTTAATGACCTTGGTCACAGGACAAAATGGCTACTATCTCGCTTATTATCGATTTTAAACAACTTGAGAATGAATTGTGGACATACAAGAAAACTATATAAGTCAAATATTCTGATGACCTTCAATTTGACCTTTGACCTCATTTTCAAGGTCATAGGACAAAATTGCTAATATCTCTCTTATTTTTCAATTTACAGCTTAGCAATCAATTGTGGACATATAAGAATAATCTTGTGACCTTGAATTTGACTTTTGACCTTATTTTCAAGGTCAGAGAACAAAATGGCTAATATCTCGCTTATGTAAAGTTATTGACTATCGTCCGCTCTTCGGGATCCTCGAGGATAGTCCTCTCCCCGCGAGTCCTTGCGGACGCGCATCCGCTATTCCGGATCCTTGCGGCGGTTAACAGTTAGATAGCCGCGAGTGACATGGAACAGTGGCATGTCGGAACAATGTCACTATCCCTCAAAAAAGAAGAAAACGTTCAAGGTACACTATAGCTTGACTGGTTGGCTGGCCCTTAGCCCAAATGGACTTTCCCAACTTAAATTCTCCTAGATGCTTTACAATGGGACACATTACAACTAATTTCTCACTTATTGAGATCAGAGATCGGGAATCAATTGTGGACATATATAGGAAAAAATATGCTGATTCTCGTGACCTTGAATTCAACCTTTGACCTAATTTTCAAGGTCACAGGACAAAATGGCAAATATCTCACATCATATCGATTTTTAGGTTGGGAATCAATTGTGGACATATAGGAAATAGTAGGCCTATACGCCGAATATTCTGATAATCTTGAATTTCAAGGTCAGAGCACAGAATGACTATATATATAATATCTCATTTATTATCGACTTTACATCTTGGGAATAAAATTGCGTTCATATAGGAAATGATGTGTGCTGAATACTTTAATGACCTTGGTCACAGGACAAAATGGCTACTATCTCGCTTATTATCGATTTTAAACAACTTGAGAATGAATTGTGGACATACAAGAAAACTATATAAGTCAAATATTCTGATGACCTTCAATTTGACCTTTGACCTCATTTTCAAGGTCATAGGACAAAATTGCTAATATCTCTCTTATTTTTCAATTTACAGCTTAGCAATCAATTGTGGACATATAAGAATAATCTTGTGACCTTGAATTTGACTTTTGACCTTATTTTCAAGGTCAGAGAACAAAATGGCTAATATCTCGCTTATGTAAAGTTATTGACTATCGTCCGCTCTTCGGGATCCTCGAGGATAGTCCTCTCCCCGCGAGTCCTTGCGGACGTGCATCCGCTATTCCGGATCCTTGCGGCGGTTAACAGTTAGATAGCCGCGAGTGACATGGAACAGTGGCATGTCGGAACAATGTCACTATCCCTCAAAAAAGAAGAAAACGTTCAAGGTACACTATAGCTTGACTGGTTGGCTGGCCCTTAGCCCAAATGGACTTTCCCAACTTAAATTCTCCTAGATGCTTTACAATGGGACACATTACAACTAATTTCTCACTTATTGAGATCAGAGATCGGGAATCAATTGTGGACATATATAGGAAAAAATATGCTGATTCTCGTGACCTTGAATTCAACCTTTGACCTAATTTTCAAGGTCACAGGACAAAATGGCAAATATCTCACATCATATCGATTTTTAGGTTGGGAATCAATTGTGGACATATAGGAAATAGTAGGCCTATACGCCGAATATTCTGATAATCTTGAATTTCAAGGTCAGAGCACAGAATGACTATATATATAATATCTCATTTATTATCGACTTTACATCTTGGGAATAAAATTGCGTTCATATAGGAAATGATGTGTGCTGAATACTTTAATGACCTTGGTCACAGGACAAAATGGCTACTATCTCGCTTATTATCGATTTTAAACAACTTGAGAATGAATTGTGGACATACAAGAAAACTATATAAGTCAAATATTCTGATGACCTTCAATTTGACCTTTGACCTCATTTTCAAGGTCATAGGACAAAATTGCTAATATCTCTCTTATTTTTCAATTTACAGCTTAGCAATCAATTGTGGACATATAAGAATAATCTTGTGACCTTGAATTTGACTTTTGACCTTATTTTCAAGGTCAGAGAACAAAATGGCTAATATCTCGCTTATGTAAAGTTATTGACTATCGTCCGCTCTTCGGGATCCTCGAGGATAGTCCTCTCCCCGCGAGTCCTTGCGGACGCGCATCCGCTATTCCGGATCCTTGCGGCGGTTAACAGTTAGATAGCCGCGAGTGACATGGAACAGTGGCATGTCGGAACAATGTCACTATCCCTCAAAAAAGAAGAAAACGTTCAAGGTACACTATAGCTTGACTGGTTGGCTGGCCCTTAGCCCAAATGGACTTTCCCAACTTAAATTCTCCTAGATGCTTTACAATGGGACACATTACAACTAATTTCTCACTTATTGAGATCAGAGATCGGGAATCAATTGTGGACATATATAGGAAAAAATATGCTGATTCTCGTGACCTTGAATTCAACCTTTGACCTAATTTTCAAGGTCACAGGACAAAATGGCAAATATCTCACATCATATCGATTTTTAGGTTGGGAATCAATTGTGGACATATAGGAAATAGTAGGCCTATACGCCGAATATTCTGATAATCTTGAATTTCAAGGTCAGAGCACAGAATGACTATATATATAATATCTCATTTATTATCGACTTTACATCTTGGGAATAAAATTGCGTTCATATAGGAAATGATGTGTGCTGAATACTTTAATGACCTTGGTCACAGGACAAAATGGCTACTATCTCGCTTATTATCGATTTTAAACAACTTGAGAATGAATTGTGGACATACAAGAAAACTATATAAGTCAAATATTCTGATGACCTTCAATTTGACCTTTGACCTCATTTTCAAGGTCATAGGACAAAATTGCTAATATCTCTCTTATTTTTCAATTTACAGCTTAGCAATCAATTGTGGACATATAAGAATAATCTTGTGACCTTGAATTTGACTTTTGACCTTATTTTCAAGGTCAGAGAACAAAATGGCTAATATTTCGCTTATGTAAAGTTATTGACTATCGTCCGCTCTTCGGGATCCTCGAGGATATTCCTCTCCCCGCGAGTCCTTGCGGACGCGCATCCGCTATTCCGGATCCTTGCGGCGGTTAACAGTTAGATAGCCGCGAGTGACATGGAACAGTGGCATGTCGGAACAATGTCACTATCCCTCAAAAAAGAAGAAAACGTTCAAGGTACACTATAGCTTGACTGGTTGGCTGGCCCTTAGCCCAAATGGACTTTCCCAACTTAAATTCTCCTAGATGCTTTACAATGGGACACATTACAACTAATTTCTCACTTATTGAGATCAGAGATCGGGAATCAATTGTGGACATATATAGGAAAAAATATGCTGATTCTCGTGACCTTGAATTCAACCTTTGACCTAATTTTCAAGGTCACAGGACAAAATGGCAAATATCTCACATCATATCGATTTTTAGGTTGGGAATCAATTGTGGACATATAGGAAATAGTAGGCCTATACGCCGAATATTCTGATAATCTTGAATTTCAAGGTCAGAGCACAGAATGACTATATATATAATATCTCATTTATTATCGACTTTACATCTTGGGAATAAAATTGCGTTCATATAGGAAATGATGTGTGCTGAATACTTTAATGACCTTGGTCACAGGACAAAATGGCTACTATCTCGCTTATTATCGATTTTAAACAACTTGAGAATGAATTGTGGACATACAAGAAAACTATATAAGTCAAATATTCTGATGACCTTCAATTTGACCTTTGACCTCATTTTCAAGGTCATAGGACAAAATTGCTAATATCTCTCTTATTTTTCAATTTACAGCTTAGCAATCAATTGTGGACATATAAGAATAATCTTGTGACCTTGAATTTGACTTTTGACCTTATTTTCAAGGTCAGAGAACAAAATGGCTAATATCTCGCTTATGTAAAGTTATTGACTATCGTCCGCTCTTCGGGATCCTCGAGGATAGTCCTCTCCCCGCGAGTCCTTGCGGACGCGCATCCGCTATTCCGGATCCTTGCGGCGGTTAACAGTTAGATAGCCGCGAGTGACATGGAACAGTGGCATGTCGGAACAATGTCACTATCCCTCAAAAAAGAAGAAAACGTTCAAGGTACACTATAGCTTGACTGGTTGGCTGGCCCTTAGCCCAAATGGACTTTCCCAACTTAAATTCTCCTAGATGCTTTACAATGGGACACATTACAACTAATTTCTCACTTATTGAGATCAGAGATCGGGAATCAATTGTGGACATATATAGGAAAAAATATGCTGATTCTCGTGACCTTGAATTCAACCTTTGACCTAATTTTCAAGGTCACAGGACAAAATGGCAAATATCTCACATCATATCGATTTTTAGGTTGGGAATCAATTGTGGACATATAGGAAATAGTAGGCCTATACGCCGAATATTCTGATAATCTTGAATTTCAAGGTCAGAGCACAGAATGACTATATATATAATATCTCATTTATTATCGACTTTACATCTTGGGAATAAAATTGCGTTCATATAGGAAATGATGTGTGCTGAATACTTTAATGACCTTGGTCACAGGACAAAATGGCTACTATCTCGCTTATTATCGATTTTAAACAACTTGAGAATGAATTGTGGACATACAAGAAAACTATATAAGTCAAATATTCTGATGACCTTCAATTTGACCTTTGACCTCATTTTCAAGGTCATAGGACAAAATGGCTAATATTTCGCTTATTTTTCAATTTACAGCTTAGCAATCAATTGTGGACATATAAGAATAATCTTGTGACCTTGAATTTGACTTTTGACCTTATTTTCAAGGTCAGAGAACAAAATGGCTAATATTTCGCTTATGTAAAGTTATTGACTATCGTCCGCTCTTCGGGATCCTCGAGGATAGTCCTCTCACCGCGAGTCCTTGCGGACGTGCATCCGCTATTCCGGATCCTTGCGGCGGTTAACAGTTAGATAGCCGCGAGTGACATGGAAGAGTGGCATGTCGGAACAATGTCACTATCCCTCAAAAAAGAAGAAAACGTTCAAGGTACACTATAGCTTGACTGGTTGGCTGGCCCTTAGCCCAAATGGACTTTCCCAACTTAAATTCTCGTAGATGCTTTACAATGGGACACATTACAACTAATTTCTCACTTAATATTGAGATCAGAGATCGGGAATCAATTGTGGACATATATAGGAAAAAATATGCTGATTCTCGTGACCTTGAATTCAACCTTTGACCTAATTTTCAAGGTCACAGGACAAAATGGCAAATATCTTACATCATATCAATTTTTAGGTTGGGAATCAATTGTGGACATATAGGAAATAGTAGGCCTATACGCCGAATATTCTGATAATCTTGAATTTCAAGGTCAGAGCACAGAATGACTATATATATAATATCTCATTTATTATCGACTTTACATCTTGGGAATAAAATTGCGTTCATATAGGAAATGATGTGTGCTGAATACTTTAATGACCTTGGTCACAGGACAAAATGGCTACTATCTCGCTTATTATCGATTTTAAACAACTTGAGAATGAATTGTGGACATACAAGAAAACTATATAAGTCAAATATTCTGATGACCTTCAATTTGACCTTTGACCTCATTTTCAAGGTCATAGGACAAAATTGCTAATATCTCTCTTATTTTTCAATTTACAGCTTAGCAATCAATTGTGGACATATAAGAATAATCTTGTGACCTTGAATTTGACTTTTGACCTTATTTTCAAGGTCAGAGAACAAAATGGCTAATATCTCGCTTATGTAAAGTTATTGACTATCGTCCGCTCTTCGGGATCCTCGAGGATAGTCCTCTCCCCGCGAGTCCTTGCGGACGCGCATCCGCTATTCCGGATCCTTGCGGCGGTTAACAGTTAGATAGCCGCGAGTGACATGGAACAGTGGCATGTCGGAACAATGTCACTATCCCTCAAAAAAGAAGAAAACGTTCAAGGTACACTATAGCTTGACTGGTTGGCTGGCCCTTAGCCCAAATGGACTTTCCCAACTTAAATTCTCCTAGATGCTTTACAATGGGACACATTACAACTAATTTCTCACTTATTGAGATCAGAGATCGGGAATCAATTGTGGACATATATAGGAAAAAATATGCTGATTCTCGTGACCTTGAATTCAACCTTTGACCTAATTTTCAAGGTCACAGGACAAAATGGCAAATATCTCACATCATATCGATTTTTAGGTTGGGAATCAATTGTGGACATATAGGAAATAGTAGGCCTATACGCCGAATATTCTGATAATCTTGAATTTCAAGGTCAGAGCACAGAATGACTATATATATAATATCTCATTTATTATCGACTTTACATCTTGGGAATAAAATTGCGTTCATATAGGAAATGATGTGTGCTGAATACTTTAATGACCTTGGTCACAGGACAAAATGGCTACTATCTCGCTTATTATCGATTTTAAACAACTTGAGAATGAATTGTGGACATACAAGAAAACTATATAAGTCAAATATTCTGATGACCTTCAATTTGACCTTTGACCTCATTTTCAAGGTCATAGGACAAAATTGCTAATATCTCTCTTATTTTTAGGAAGATGATGTTGTTTTTTTTTGGATTTTTGAAATTTTCCCTTTGTTTACATTCTTGAAAGTGCCACTTGGAACCACAACAGGCCATTCAACTGTGGCTAATTGGGAGGGCCCGGGGCCCCTTGGGAGGAAAATGACGCCCGTATACTTAATCATGGTTAATGTAATAAGTTATTATCGATAATAATCCCAGGAGACGTGTGTTCCGACCGTGTTTTTTTTTTGTATGTCACCGTTTCATACCCATCACCTATCCCGTTTCGATCTTCACTGAAACAGTGCTTTCTTGAAAACATATGCACTCAAATTTTTTATATATACGTTCCGCACAATATATAGATACAGTATGGTATTGCAAAAATGAAAAACAAGTTGAAACGGCAACATAATAATTATGTGTTAGTGGTGGTATTCCATATTCCAGTAGGCAAATTCAATTCTCGTGTGGCCCCGATAAGCAGTCACGGCAGTCGGCCCGCAAGCCAGATAGTCACTGAATTATCCAATCGGGAAGCTGTCTTGACGGACACACCCACATGTTTATGAACTACACGTGGATATAATTATATGCAAATTATCACGTGAGCAAGTCCCGCCAATTAGTGATAAATACTGACGCACTGGGGTCAAGGTCATAAGCTCCCACGAGATCGTGGAATCTACTGGGTGCGGTATTTGTGGAAATACTTGTTACGACCCAAATAAATGTTTTTTTCTATGACTCTTTCCTACTTCACTGGTAATACTTCAGGAAAATATCACCATACAAAGCTTGTTCATGGGGAAATCTGATAAGAAATGCCTACTGAAGTGAAGCGAGATTTCCCGAGATTTGAGTAGGAACCTGTCGGAAGCAACAAAACTTGGCAGATTTGCCGAACTAATACACTTTGTCGGGGGAAAAAACTTAGTTTCCTCCTGAAATAAGCAGAAACGAATGCATACTATATCAGTTATCATGTTTATGATAGTTTTATATTGCCGACGAGAATTGTCAGTGCTGATTTTGAGGGGTACAGGCGATAAGGCCACCAAGCAATCAGGCCGCAATCGAGAATTAGCGAACTGCAGAGCAAGTGATGGATGGAAATGCAGACATTAGACAAGTTGCTGAAATGTCTCTGCAGTATAAATCGAAACACTGAAAAAAAAATCCATGAAAAAGGATTTAGAACTAGCTCGAAATTTTTTTTGCCACCTAAATAAGAAAAAAAAAATATTCAGAACCTTGAAAATATCTTACACATTGGTCCAAATAATACTTGGGTGATTTTTATACGGGCTCAACATGGTAAAGCTTCTGACTTGTAGAGATTTCATATATGTATATATCGGAATAATTATAGTTTTACTAATCTTATTGGCCACAATAAAATAGTTATGACAAGAATCATTTATTTTTGGGCTCAACAAGGTATATATTCTGCCCAGTGGGGAATTCATAGCTGTAACCAAATAGGTTAACATTAGTTTTACTAGTTAGATATATAGTTAGCCACAGTAAAAATAATTAAGACATGGCCAAATCAAATACAGTATTCAAGGGTTTTTAAATAGTTCTGTGCAAACATTTTCAAAGCTCTTCCTTTGAGGCCAGTGGCCCTTGTTCAATTTACAGCTTAGCAATCAATTGTGGACATATAAGAATAATCTTGTGACCTTGAATTTGACTTTTGACCTTATTTTCAAGGTCAGAGAACAAAATGGCTAATATCTCGCTTATGTAAAGTTATTGACTATCGTCCGCTCTTCGGGATCCTCGAGGATAGTCCTCTCCCCGCGAGTCCTTGCGGACGTGCATCCGCTATTCCGGATCCTTGCGGCGGTTAACAGTTAGATAGCCGCGAGTGACATGGAACAGTGGCATGTCGGAACAATGTCACTATCCCTCAAAAAAGAAGAAAACGTTCAAGGTACACTATAGCTTGACTGGTTGGCTGGCCCTTAGCCCAAATGGACTTTCCCAACTTAAATTCTCCTAGATGCTTTACAATGGGACACATTACAACTAATTTCTCACTTATTGAGATCAGAGATCGGGAATCAATTGTGGACATATATAGGAAAAAATATGCTGATTCTCGTGACCTTGAATTCAACCTTTGACCTAATTTTCAAGGTCACAGGACAAAATGGCAAATATCTCACATCATATCGATTTTTAGGTTGGGAATCAATTGTGGACATATAGGAAATAGTAGGCCTATACGCCGAATATTCTGATAATCTTGAATTTCAAGGTCAGAGCACAGAATGACTATATATATAATATCTCATTTATTATCGACTTTACATCTTGGGAATAAAATTGCGTTCATATAGGAAATGATGTGTGCTGAATACTTTAATGACCTTGGTCACAGGACAAAATGGCTACTATCTCGCTTATTATCGATTTTAAACAACTTGAGAATGAATTGTGGACATACAAGAAAACTATATAAGTCAAATATTCTGATGACCTTCAATTTGACCTTTGACCTCATTTTCAAGGTCATAGGACAAAATTGCTAATATCTCTCTTATTTTTCAATTTACAGCTTAGCAATCAATTGTGGACATATAAGAATAATCTTGTGACCTTGAATTTGACTTTTGACCTTATTTTCAAGGTCAGAGAACAAAATGGCTAATATCTCGCTTATGTAAAGTTATTGACTATCGTCCGCTCTTCGGGATCCTCGAGGATAGTCCTCTCCCCGCGAGTCCTTGCGGACGCGCATCCGCTATTCCGGATCCTTGCGGCGGTTAACAGTTAGATAGCCGCGAGTGACATGGAACAGTGGCATGTCGGAACAATGTCACTATCCCTCAAAAAAGAAGAAAACGTTCAAGGTACACTATAGCTTGACTGGTTGGCTGGCCCTTAGCCCAAATGGACTTTCCCAACTTAAATTCTCCTAGATGCTTTACAATGGGACACATTACAACTAATTTCTCACTTATTGAGATCAGAGATCGGGAATCAATTGTGGACATATATAGGAAAAAATATGCTGATTCTCGTGACCTTGAATTCAACCTTTGACCTAATTTTCAAGGTCACAGGACAAAATGGCAAATATCTCACATCATATCGATTTTTAGGTTGGGAATCAATTGTGGACATATAGGAAATAGTAGGCCTATACGCCGAATATTCTGATAATCTTGAATTTCAAGGTCAGAGCACAGAATGACTATATATATAATATCTCATTTATTATCGACTTTACATCTTGGGAATAAAATTGCGTTCATATAGGAAATGATGTGTGCTGAATACTTTAATGACCTTGGTCACAGGACAAAATGGCTACTATCTCGCTTATTATCGATTTTAAACAACTTGAGAATGAATTGTGGACATACAAGAAAACTATATAAGTCAAATATTCTGATGACCTTCAATTTGACCTTTGACCTCATTTTCAAGGTCATAGGACAAAATTGCTAATATCTCTCTTATTTTTCAATTTACAGCTTAGCAATCAATTGTGGACATATAAGAATAATCTTGTGACCTTGAATTTGACTTTTGACCTTATTTTCAAGGTCAGAGAACAAAATGGCTAATATTTCGCTTATGTAAAGTTATTGACTATCGTCCGCTCTTCGGGATCCTCGAGGATATTCCTCTCCCCGCGAGTCCTTGCGGACGCGCATCCGCTATTCCGGATCCTTGCGGCGGTTAACAGTTAGATAGCCGCGAGTGACATGGAACAGTGGCATGTCGGAACAATGTCACTATCCCTCAAAAAAGAAGAAAACGTTCAAGGTACACTATAGCTTGACTGGTTGGCTGGCCCTTAGCCCAAATGGACTTTCCCAACTTAAATTCTCCTAGATGCTTTACAATGGGACACATTACAACTAATTTCTCACTTATTGAGATCAGAGATCGGGAATCAATTGTGGACATATATAGGAAAAAATATGCTGATTCTCGTGACCTTGAATTCAACCTTTGACCTAATTTTCAAGGTCACAGGACAAAATGGCAAATATCTCACATCATATCGATTTTTAGGTTGGGAATCAATTGTGGACATATAGGAAATAGTAGGCCTATACGCCGAATATTCTGATAATCTTGAATTTCAAGGTCAGAGCACAGAATGACTATATATATAATATCTCATTTATTATCGACTTTACATCTTGGGAATAAAATTGCGTTCATATAGGAAATGATGTGTGCTGAATACTTTAATGACCTTGGTCACAGGACAAAATGGCTACTATCTCGCTTATTATCGATTTTAAACAACTTGAGAATGAATTGTGGACATACAAGAAAACTATATAAGTCAAATATTCTGATGACCTTCAATTTGACCTTTGACCTCATTTTCAAGGTCATAGGACAAAATTGCTAATATCTCTCTTATTTTTCAATTTACAGCTTAGCAATCAATTGTGGACATATAAGAATAATCTTGTGACCTTGAATTTGACTTTTGACCTTATTTTCAAGGTCAGAGAACAAAATGGCTAATATCTCGCTTATGTAAAGTTATTGACTATCGTCCGCTCTTCGGGATCCTCGAGGATAGTCCTCTCCCCGCGAGTCCTTGCGGACGCGCATCCGCTATTCCGGATCCTTGCGGCGGTTAACAGTTAGATAGCCGCGAGTGACATGGAACAGTGGCATGTCGGAACAATGTCACTATCCCTCAAAAAAGAAGAAAACGTTCAAGGTACACTATAGCTTGACTGGTTGGCTGGCCCTTAGCCCAAATGGACTTTCCCAACTTAAATTCTCCTAGATGCTTTACAATGGGACACATTACAACTAATTTCTCACTTATTGAGATCAGAGATCGGGAATCAATTGTGGACATATATAGGAAAAAATATGCTGATTCTCGTGACCTTGAATTCAACCTTTGACCTAATTTTCAAGGTCACAGGACAAAATGGCAAATATCTCACATCATATCGATTTTTAGGTTGGGAATCAATTGTGGACATATAGGAAATAGTAGGCCTATACGCCGAATATTCTGATAATCTTGAATTTCAAGGTCAGAGCACAGAATGACTATATATATAATATCTCATTTATTATCGACTTTACATCTTGGGAATAAAATTGCGTTCATATAGGAAATGATGTGTGCTGAATACTTTAATGACCTTGGTCACAGGACAAAATGGCTACTATCTCGCTTATTATCGATTTTAAACAACTTGAGAATGAATTGTGGACATACAAGAAAACTATATAAGTCAAATATTCTGATGACCTTCAATTTGACCTTTGACCTCATTTTCAAGGTCATAGGACAAAATGGCTAATATTTCGCTTATTTTTCAATTTACAGCTTAGCAATCAATTGTGGACATATAAGAATAATCTTGTGACCTTGAATTTGACTTTTGACCTTATTTTCAAGGTCAGAGAACAAAATGGCTAATATTTCGCTTATGTAAAGTTATTGACTATCGTCCGCTCTTCGGGATCCTCGAGGATAGTCCTCTCACCGCGAGTCCTTGCGGACGTGCATCCGCTATTCCGGATCCTTGCGGCGGTTAACAGTTAGATAGCCGCGAGTGACATGGAAGAGTGGCATGTCGGAACAATGTCACTATCCCTCAAAAAAGAAGAAAACGTTCAAGGTACACTATAGCTTGACTGGTTGGCTGGCCCTTAGCCCAAATGGACTTTCCCAACTTAAATTCTCGTAGATGCTTTACAATGGGACACATTACAACTAATTTCTCACTTAATATTGAGATCAGAGATCGGGAATCAATTGTGGACATATATAGGAAAAAATATGCTGATTCTCGTGACCTTGAATTCAACCTTTGACCTAATTTTCAAGGTCACAGGACAAAATGGCAAATATCTTACATCATATCAATTTTTAGGTTGGGAATCAATTGTGGACATATAGGAAATAGTAGGCCTATACGCCGAATATTCTGATAATCTTGAATTTCAAGGTCAGAGCACAGAATGACTATATATATAATATCTCATTTATTATCGACTTTACATCTTGGGAATAAAATTGCGTTCATATAGGAAATGATGTGTGCTGAATACTTTAATGACCTTGGTCACAGGACAAAATGGCTACTATCTCGCTTATTATCGATTTTAAACAACTTGAGAATGAATTGTGGACATACAAGAAAACTATATAAGTCAAATATTCTGATGACCTTCAATTTGACCTTTGACCTCATTTTCAAGGTCATAGGACAAAATGGCTAATATTTCGCTTATGTAAAGTTATTGACTATCGTCCGCTCTTCGGGATCCTCGAGGATAGTCCTCTCACCGCGAGTCCTTGCGGACGCGCATCCGCTATTCCGGATCCTTGCGGCGGCGCCGCTCACCGGAGGTCACTGCGGACACAGTAACCACTCTAGCATTTAGGATAACCAGGTAACAGCCCACCCGACACGCCCAGGCCTACGGACACCGTTCAGAAACTGGTTCATCACCACGGTGTTAGCTGGAGGGGCCTGGCGAGCCGCGGTCTGCCTCGGGGACGGAACCCCGTACAGTCCGACGTGCTGGCCAGAGCCTATGTCACACCGTCCCGGGAAGGGAGAGAACTGGCGATCCACAGGGCTTGCGCCCCCGAGTCAGCAACTTGTCTCTCCCAGTCCGGGCCTCCCCATGGAAATCGTCCCCAGGGCTCTAAGAGCCCACTACTCGTGAACAGGGAACTCAAAGCTCATGGCGAGCTTCGAGTGCAGCCTGTCACCCGATCTTTGGACAATCTCCTCGACCGAGTCGCTTCCAGTGTATATATAATACACCAGAAACTAGAGGCTGCACGCGAAGCGTAATCAAACCATTGTTATAGTTTACTGGAGCGTAAATTACAATGCGTTGCCGTAGCAACGCCCACTCGAACGGAGCGTGTCAAAACAAGGCCAAGACTAAAAAGGCCACACAAATGGCATGTAGTTTTACAATCACCTGCCGCGATCTTAGGGCAAAATCGCAACACTTATTATCAACTTTACAGCCTAGGAATCAATTGAGAACATATAGGAAACGATATAAGCTGAAAACTCTCTTGAACTTGACCTTTGACTTTATTTTCAAGGTCAGAGAAGAAAATGGCTCATATCTCGCTCATTCTCGACTTCACAGCTTGGGAATCAATTGTGGACATATGGGAAATGATATATGCTGAATATTCTTATGACCTCGAAGTTGACCTTGACCTCATTTTGTCACAGGACACAATGGCTAATATCTTGTTTATTATAGACTTTACAACTTGAGAATCAATCGTGGACATACATATCATATACCGGTATGCCAAATATTCTGATGACCTTTTGACCTTTGACTTCATTTTCAAATTCACATCACAAAATTGGTAATATCTCTTTCATTTTTGAATTTACAGTTTAAGAATCAATTGTAGACATATATAGAAATGGTGGCCCATGTAGCGCAGGTTACTATTTCTTCTAAATTCAATGAAGATTAAAAATGGGCCACACGGATTAAATATGGTATACATTCAGTGGGTGAGTAGTATTAACAGAGTAAGGTGCGCTACTTGGGCCGAAATGGTATATGCGAAATTTTCTCGTGACCTTGAAATCTAAACACATATTGTCCGTTAACCTTTCTTAGCCCTTGAGCTAATTTTTACAAAGTATTATATATTTTTTCCTGCAATATACTTGAGGTCCTATTTTCATATTGTTTTGGGCCTTAGATATACTTTTTTTCTCTGGAAATATGTGTTTACGATTCTCGTTTGCGATTATCGTGATTGCTGCTCTAACTGTGAGATAATTTCGCTGATCTCGGCTTTAAAATTATCCTTTTTTTTTCGGTAGATGTGCATAATTTTATTACTGACCCATAGGCCAATAAGCTATTGTCGTTGGTTTTTGTGAGTCATCCGTCCGGCAAATAAATTATTTTTGGCTTGATGAATTTTTCGAAAAAAAATACCAAAGCATAACTCCAGCTAATACCTAGTGGCGTTTTTTTTTTATTATTTAATCGTAAATGCCGATTTGGCGGCCATTTATTTGGCAAAAATGATGAAATTAGCACATTTTACCATTGTTCACTACTTTATAAAAAATTATGTCCAGTAATTATTTCTAATTTTGTGTAGGTATGGCATTTCATGTCATTTATTTTATGCATGAAGGTGGTTTAGACCGGAATTTTGGGCCCGAAATTAAGGGCCCGAAAAAGCCTAAAAACACTAATTAGCTTTTGGACACCTCGTGATGGTGCATTTTTTGTTGATCTTGAACTTGACCTCAAATAACATTGATTGTTCAAACTCAATGTTATGACATAACGGTGTGTAATTTGATCATTGTAGACATAGCACTTGAAGACACAGCTTAGGATTGTATTATTTGGCAGAAATTTTTGGTTTCTTATAGTTGACCTCGAATGACCTTGAGTAGTAAACCTCAATGACATGTCAGGATTGAAATTTTTAAATTGGCCTGTGCAAACATTAATGTTGTATATATATCTTAGGCCTAAAAAAATAAATTTTCTGTTTCTCGTCCTCCTACTTTTTCAAAACTGGGTAGGGAGGGACTTTTTATCTTTTATTTTTCATTTTTTATTTTGCAAAAAAATGCCGTCCTCAGCTCAAGAGAAAATTGGGTAGGGAGGCACTTTTTATTTTTTATTTTTGGTAGGACGACATTTCACACATATGAAAATGAATTTGATTTATTGATTGATTGAAAAACACTTGAAGCACAGACATATTGAAGCCCAAATAAATCCCAAATAAGCCTTATATTAATGTTGTATATATAGGGGTGTATTATGAGCATATAGGAGTCATATATGATGGATCTATTGGTGACCTTGAATTTGATCTCAAATCTCAAGGTCACATCATTTTTTCTTCCCGTCTCTGGATTGTCACAGTAAGTGTATCTTTATAATCAGGTATTGCTCAAAACAGCTTGCACATTATTTATGTAAAGTATGGGATATACGCCAATCACATATGTATATATTATAATGCCTAATGTTTGTGTGGCGATTTTGCCCATAGATCGCGGCAGGAGTCTTTGCAAAACACTAACCAGTTTTACGGTCTATTGCTTCCGTTGCCGCCGAGGCCTGGCCTCGACGTACTTGGCGCGATGGGCGGAGCTGGAAACGGCTTCACTCCGCGCCAGCCCTGGTCCGGACGACCGCATCGACCGGCACTCTTCCGCGGGACATCTTCGGATGTCCGGAATCGAGTCCCAATCACCGCGGTTGGCCCTGGACAGATGGACCAAGTGTTCCGGCTGCCAAACCCGGCTGGGTGGACTCCCTCGAGAGCCCCCGGTTTGGATGCCGGACGGTCCGTGCAGGGCATAATGGACCAGCTCACAGACACCTTAGCTGAGCTGGCTCCATTGGGGCGCTATGACCGCGCCCGGTCGCCTCATCAGAGACGATCCGATCGGCGGAACCGCTCGCCCTCCCCGAATTCATTGAGCCTTACGGGGCCAATATCAGAGAGGGAGCAGCAGCTGATATCCATCGCGCTTGATCAGTACAAGCGGCTATGAGCGGCTATGAGCGTCGATCCGACGATCCCCTACAGTGCGGGGATGACTGGGCCAGTGGCCCCTCCCCAAGTCCTGCCAAGTCCACAGGCGACAGTGGTCTCAGCAATGCGATCCGCGCCCCCTCCTCGACTTGGGGGCACCACGCTGGCTACCGCTTCGACCGTTCCTACGGCCGGAGTGTCCGCCGCGTGGTCAGCTTATCCTGGCAATCAGGGTGTGTCGGGCATGCAGTGCCAACCGATGGCTCTGGCCCCTAGCTATGTCAGCTATGCCGCCCCGTCTGGAACCTACCCCGTAGGATCGACGGGAGTCCCGACCGCACCAAGTCAGGGTGGGCAATTTATGGGTATGTACCCGGCGGCGAGCATGATCTTCCCAGCTCCCATGCCCGCGGCGTACGGGTCCACTTCGGTGGACTCTGCCGCAGGAGCAGGAGGCGCACGGACTCTGCCGTCTTACACTGCCAATCATGGAGCTGGATCCGCCAACCGGGCACGCTCTCCGCGCAACCGGAGGCCAGACCAAACGTCTTGGCGGAAGAAGTTTAACGGGGATAACGCCGATCTGGAGGATTACCTACACCAGGTATGGCGGACGGCGGTGTATGAAGGATGGACCCTGGAAGAAGCTGGGCACATCCTCTCGGGGAGCCTGGAAGGAAAGGCCCTCCGAGTTATGCAGTGTTTGCCGGTGGCGACAGCAACGTTCGGCGAGGTTGCCCAGCAACTACGCCTGCTGTTTACGCCAACGACCAACAGGCGGATGTTTGAACGGGAGTTCAAAGCACGGATCCGCCTACCGACTGAGTCCGTGATTGAGTACGCTTTCAACTTGCGCGTACTCGGCCGGAGAGCTTGTCCGGACATGGAAGCCAGTCAGTTTGAGCCGATGCTGATTGACCAATTCATCGAAGGCCAGCCTTACCACATATCATACGGGCTGGCCACGCACGAAAAGCGATCGATGGAAGAGGCAATTAACTCTGCCCTTGCAATAGAGGTACCTGTCCGCCCCAGACAGATGCCGGCTTCAGCCCCGGCTGTTCCTTTGCAAGCGGCGACGCCTACTCCGGTCAACGCATCGCAGATGGCCCCATGGCCTGCCCTGGCTCCCCGGGAACCAGCCATGGAGCCCAACCCTCAGCGGGTTGGTACGCCGGCACCCTCCACAGGGATGCCCGTACAAACGGCACCGGCTGTCGCGTCGTGCTCGTCCTCAGAGGAGTACGACTTAGAGGAATAAGATTTCTCCGCGGCGCAGATGATTGCGCACTGTGCGGGGATCAAAGCTCCGGGACCCGCAGATTGCTGCGCGTTCACCTCCGGACCAGCTCAGAACCGTCCCTGCTACTTCTGCGGAAAACAGGGACACTTCAGGCTTAAGTGTTCGGAATTACTGGAATGCCTGTGGGCACGCGAATATCATGGGAGTCTCCCTGATCCGCGCCGGAGAAATTCCTCCTTTCGGTTCGGTCCTACGGGACAGCAGAACCGTCCTTCGCGTGAGGGAAACTGGAACCGGACGTGGTGGTGACCAACACTTCGTCTGTGGACAGTTGTTCTGTGGCGTCTGAGGCTGCCCTCTCTACGGACAAGCCGGACGACCCTCAAGTAGATATAACTTCTCCGGAAGTGGTCCTTGAGGATCAGTCTAGCTCGTCCATGGCCGAGGCAGACAACGAGGACTCCGTTGCCGAGCCCAGTGCTCCGGGTGATTTCGATCATCCGACGTGCGCACTGGTGAGGGACCCCTGCTGGTGCCTGCACACACTTCCTCTTCCGCACGGGTCCGACCCGTTCGTTCCAACTGCGGGTGGCGCGCACAACCATTGTGCCGCCTTTGAGCGAGATGATCATTGAGGCGAGGCCGCGACGTCCGCGCATGCCCCTTGATGGTCGTCCGTGTATAGTGCAACCGGTGAGCAATTTTGCCCGAGGAACGGGACTCGTGCTGGGTGGGGCTTTGGTCAAGTCCGACACCCGCGCGATGCCTATCTTCGTGGTGAATCCCACGGATGCTCCTGTTGTCCTGCAACGCGGCTGTGTGGCAGCCACTGCTACGCTCGCGTCGTCTAGCCGGGTTATCCCTGACGACCCTGTGTGTCATGCTGCGTGCGCTGCAGCGGTCGCCGGAGATGATCTGTTCACCCTGCCGGACCATCATACAAGATGCAGAACCAGATGATGCTCCTCTTTTGGACACTTCCGGTCAGCATCCGCGGACTCCGCACGAACGTGTGCCCCGTATGGTGGGTCTTTCGGACCTCTCTGATCCATCAGATGACGGTCCGGATGACATTACACCAGTTCTCGGCGATCCTCAGAGGTACCACCAATCCCTCCAACACCTGCGGATGACGGGCGGCCACGCCGGAAACCCCGTGTGCCGACCCGATATTGGTGGGATTAACGTTCCGCCCGTGCGAATGCGTATGCGGTATCCATCTATCACACCAGGGATGGATTTAAGGTCGTTCCGTAAGGATCTGCACGACATTCCTCCGTGAGCGGTCACTTTGTGGCTATCTCCGGAGTTGAGGTATGCGGATATCTTTACGTTGTAATGCCGCCGCTCCGCATCCCCTCCCGTAGTTTCTAGTGCTAGGGACGTGCAGCAAGCCCATCCGCATCATGTGGACTGCTGTCTGGCGTAGTTAACCCAGGGATGGATTTAAGGTCGTTCCGTAAGGATCTGCACGACATTCCTCCGTGAGCGGTCACTTTGTGGCTATCTCCGGAGTTGAGGTATGCGGATATCTTTACGTTGTAATGCCGCCGCTCCGCATCCGCCCTCCCGTAGTTTCTAGTGCTAGGGACGTGCAGCAAGCCCATCCGCATCATGTGGACTGCTGTCTGGCGTAGTTAACCCAGGGCCTACGCTGGTCGGACCACTTTTGTGGGTTTGCCGGACGCCCCTTGGTCCCGGGACAACCTCTTATATGGCCAGACTGAGGTTGGGATTTACGTCCGCTACGGGGGAAGCGCCTTCACACGGAATTGGGGAACTGGCATATGGACGCTGGGAATGTGTCCGGATGTGAGGACTGATGTCCGTGGTTCGTCCGCGTGACTCGTCCGGCGCATTTCGGTGCGTTGTCAACTGTGAGCCACTACTGTAAGGTTGTTTATAGTAGGATAAGATTTCTAACGGCAGGAAATCGTTTAACCATTATTTTTAATGGACCGGCTGTTAAGTCCGCACAAGCGGACCAGCCGCGGCAGCGGGTGACGCTCATATTCATCCGGATCGTACCTTACAATACATGGTCCGGCCGGAATGACCGGAACCCCGGCCTCCTTCTAAGAAGGGGGTCGTATTCTACATGTGGAGCATACTTTGTGGTTTCTAATCCCTATCATTACCATCGGATAAGGTCAATATGCCATGAAATGGTGATTGTCTGGATCTGGACTCCGTTCGCGGGCAGTTCCGGACAAACGCCGGCTATTGATTTCATCATGTTTGGGATTCTCTAGATTGGGTGCCGGCATGAAGGGTTCGCCCCCTAACCATTGAGGTTATGGAACTGCCGGACCCTGTGTGTCATGCTGCGTGCGCGGCAGCGGTCGCCGGAGATGATCTGTTCACCCTACCGGACCATCATACAAGATGCAGAACCAGATGATGCTCCTCTTTTGGACACTTCCGGTCAGCATCCGCGGACTCCAGACGAACGTGTGCCCCGTATGGTGGGTTTTTCAGACCTCTCTGATCCGTCAGATGACGATCCGGACGACATTACACCAGTTCTCGGCGATCCTCGGAGGTACCACCAATCCCTCCAACACCTGCGGATGACGGGTGGCCACGCCAGAAACCCCGTGCGCCGACCCGATATGGATGGGATTAACGTTCCGCCCATGCGGATGCGTATGCGGTATCCATCTATCACACCAGAGATGGATTTTAGGTCATTCCGTAAGGATCTGCACGACTTTCCTTCGTGAGCGGTCACTTTGTGGCTATCTCCGGAGTTGAGGTCTGCGGATATCTTTACCCCGTAACGCCGCCGCTCCGCATCCGCCCTCCCGAAGTTTCTAGCGCTAGGGACGTGCGGCAAGCCCATCCGCAGCCCATTGTATACAATCTTTATCCTGCTGTGGTGATTAATTTCACGTCATTTACTGCCAGTGCGGCAGCTATAGCTAATGACTGATGTTAATTACTGTATCTCATTGCAGGATTCCCTGGGATGGCCTCTATTTAGGCCACCCATATGCATGGCATGATGAGGAGTCACCGGGGGGAGATGCATGTGTATGTATGAGCCTGCAGAGAAAATGTAATTCGTTTATCGGCCTGTATCGATCGATGCTATAAATATACGTTTCTATGGAGACACTTTATACTGCTGTGCATGCAGAATAACTGCCAGCCTCAATGCTGTAAAAACATTGTAACTGACAATCACTCGTCATTCGAGCACTCGGCACTGGTGGAGACAGATCTGCGGATCTGACTCCCAGTGTTTAGGCGTCTTAAAGCGCTCGAATTATGTCAGAAGAGAGTGACGGGGAAAGTTTGGGAGGGAAGGTGCCTCCGGACAGTGACTGTGAGGTCCAGTCCGGAGATGAGTCCCTTGAGAGCGATAACTCGCTTTCAGGACGAACCAGCTCGGAGGATGATGGCCACGAGGCCGTCTCCGAGAGCCAGCACACGGGTTCTACGGAATCCGACTCCGGCAGCGATGTCGAGAGTGTGATTGACAGGCAGTAACGTGCTGTAGATAGCAACTTGGCCGCTATAGGTGCCGAGGAGCTCCTCAATCCGTCTTCGCTTCCAAATGTAGAAACGTTGATGGACTACAGCGAGGCGGGCCCTGTTGGTGTAGATATCGAGTTGCATCCGCCTGCAGAGATGATTGCATCTTTGGGCGTCGATGAGAGTACTCGTCCGGAAACCTGTCTGGATGACCACGGTCGTCCGGATTCCGTACCCGGTGAGAACTCCTCGGTTTCCACACCTGCGGAGCCTGTTCCGCCTGTTTAGGGGAAGTCTGCGAGTTGGTTTGACCAGGTCGATGCGGAATTATCTGCATCCCAGGTCCAGCCGGACTCGCAGGTGCCCAGCTTGGAGAAGTCCGCGGAGGAGGATGACGGGTTCGTCTCGCCCGTCTCCAAGCATACCCGTCTCCGAGCCCGAAAGATTGCCGAGAAGCAGTTCGAGGCCCAGATGAAACTGGAGGCCTCTAACCGCGGGCAATCAGGGACCGGACCTGACGAGGAACCGGACAGATCCACATGTGGTAAGAAGAAGAGGAAGCACCGGAAGCGCTTGAAGTCTTCGGGCTCGTGCCCCGGCGCTCCTCCACCCGGGTCCGGACCTAAGTCCGGGGATCCAAGGCGCCGCCACCCAAGAAGGCTGGCGCCGGAGAGTCCTCCTCCAAGTCCGAAGGTACTAAGGCGCCAAATTCTTCGGGAGGCGGTGCGAGCAGTACCTCCACAAAATCCGGCCAGGGTGCGGGTGGCTCCAGCAAAGGGACTTCCTCCGGGAAGTCAAAAGGAACCACCTCCGACAAGTCCTCTGGCCAGAACAAGTCGTCCGGAGCTACCGAGTGCGGGTCGTCGCCAGTAGACGCGGGCCGCTGCATGCCGCAGGAAGGAGACCTCCGCCTGGAGCTCCTCCGTAGGCAAGTGGAAGCGGACGGGGCTTCGGACCTGTCTACGGCCGAGTTGGCGGCTGGGTGGCATGCTTTGGTTGAGAAGCAACGGAAGGCAGCCGCCCAGCGCGCGACGGAAGCCGCCCAATGGGCGAAGAGTGTGCCTAGACGAACTAGGTCGAAGTCTCGTTCGGGGATATCATCACGCCGACGATCCTCCTCTGAGCAGCCTCCCCTCAAGAAGCTGTGGGCCGAAATGGGCTCCAAGCTCCCTGGTGTGCGTCAGGGCATCATGTTCCTTCCGCGGTATGGCAGAGACGCATACTCCCGACAGTCGTCGGAGGCGGGTGCGACAGCCTACATGCCTTTTACAAGGCCTCGTCCACTGACGGACGAGGAGAGTGCCGGGCTGCCACCCGTGACAGGAGACGGGGTCGAGTGCCCCTTCTGTCCACGCTCTCTGGACGGGTATGAAGACCCCCATAATGCCCTCAACCGGGGCCGTAGGTACCCTTCCTACGACCACCTGAGCCGGCATATTGCGGGTTATCATTACCCCTGGGTGAGGCTATTTCTCTGCAGACGGTGCTACTCACGTGGCCCTCGGGAGAGATTCTTCCCAAGTTTAGAGGCCTTAAACGCCTCTAAACACGTGGGTGCACACCGCGGTGAGGGACTTCACACCGAAGGGGACGGAGTTGGGCCTGTATTCAATTATGGATACATTCCACCTCAGGTGGCGCCGATCATGACCACGTCGGGTCGGCGAAGAACCGGATCTTCCACTACGGTCCGTGGCGCTGCGGACAACGCGTCACGGACGAGCTACACAGCTCGCCTGACGGCAACTATGGGCCAGACCCCGGCAGAGTACCAGACGGCAGCAGAGGCCGTCCGGACAGCAGCAGAGGCTGTCCGTCAACCGCCGGAAAACCAACAAGTGGAGGAACGGACCCAGATTACCACGGTCGTGTCGGAGATGCCGAGATTGCGACTAAAACGCACGTGGCCTCCCCAAAGCCTAGGAGCACCCCTTCAAAGACCAAGGGGAAGAGCTTGTCCTCCGGAACTGCTCCGGACCGGATGACCACCCTTCAGTCTCCAGGTGCCCTGTCGGCGGAGGAATATCCGGCCTTGCTGGAGTTGACGGTCCCGTAGGTCCGTCAGAGAGGTGTGTAAACCCTACCGGCTCGTCGAGCTCCACGACGGTGGTCAAACCTAAGACCCCTCGTGAGGCTCCCTCTACAGCAAGTGGATCCGGACGTGCACCACCTCTCTCGAGGTCGTCGTCCGCGTCCTCTATCCTGATTGGAGGGGCGTCCGCGGGATGGCGAAACATCGCCTCCCTGAACATGGACTCCGTCAATCCGGTGTAGGATGTACTCCGACAGTACGGTTCCGAGACCACCAGCACCTACGCGACTCTCCGCGAGTTTGTAGGCCAGGTGGTCGGCCATTGTCGAGATGGTTTGGAACGGATACCGTCGGATCCAGCGCTGGCCAACCTGCCGGTACCCCGAGCTATTGGTAACTTGGGATCCACAGGAGTGAACGAGTTGGTCCACGCGCGGGAAGAGCACCCCTGGGATCACCCCCAGTGAGGCAGGCTCACCCAAACCGCGGAGTACTTGTTGTGGAGATGAACCGCTCTCTGGAACGGCTTAGACGGTAGCGTGCGGAGGCCTCTCGCGTCACGTGCCACTTGGCACACGACCAAGGCCTCATGGAAGGTAACCGGCGGAGCCTTGAGAGCTACCGGACTCTGGTGGCAGAGCATGAGCGGCAAGCTTTCGAGCAAGGGAGAGCTGCTGCCCGAGCTGCCGAGTCCGCTCAGGTCCCCACCTCCCCCGAGGTCACCGCTGAGGTGCAGCGGCTGATGGCTGAGAACGAGGAGCTACGGCGACGTTTGCATGAAGCCGAGGCTGCTCAGACTCCCCTCCTTCAGGGCGTCGACGACTCAGCGTCGTCTGCCTTGAACCAGTCGGTTGCCCAGCCGGCGGATGCAGCCCTGGAGCTGGCCATCTACCCCATTTTAGTCAAGAAATGGGGAGAACACACGGCCGAAATGGGGAGAACACACGGCCGGCCAGGAGCGCACCCGCGATGTGGTAAAGATGTTTGCCGCCGTTGCCAACCTAGGCGCGACATCTCTGCCAGCCTCCTTTCTGTTGGCTCCGACAGGACCTATCATGCAGGGCTCTCCAGTGAAGCCCCTGCAACCGCCGCCAGGCCTGCCTCGTCTGCCCGTGCAGCCGGAATTCGTGTTACCGGCTCCGCTCCGTGAGCGCCCAGCTCCGTTGCAAAGGGACCCGTCTCCGCCGCCCAGCCCCAAGAAGGGCGGCACAGACGAGCAGTCGATGGAGGAGGAAGGCTAGTGTAGCCTCGTCGCTGCGGAAACACGGCGGCGGGCTGGAGTCTGCCTCAGACTCGCTCTGCGGGTTTGAGGAGCCTGGCCGGCAACCCTTTTTAGAGGTACTACTACTTTTGGTCACTCGATGTGTCGTTTTACAAAATTTCCCAAATTTAAAGGTTAACCTCAAAGATCTTCCAAAGACTCGACACACCGTCCCTTTTGGCAGATGACCTTCCAACGTCATCATCCTTCTTGGACTACCTCGGTCAAAATTTTAGCTTGTTTATTAGGGTTTATTCAAAATTGTAGAGCGCATTGTAGCTTACTCCGTAAGTCCGGGAGTCATCCCCCATTCTTCCAAAACGGACCCTTAAGGTCTCAGTCTTTTGTGCCATGACTTTCGGGTGTCGGCACCTTGCTTCCTTCCGATTCCTGCATGCGATGCCTTCGTCGTGTTTCCCAGTTTTGCGCGCGGGCGGAGCATGTTGGGGACCAACATTGTAAGAAGGGGGTAATGTGGCGATTTTGCCCATAGATCGCGGCAGGAGTCTTTGCAAAACACTAACCAGTTTCATGGTCTATTTTTGGACGCTTCAGTTCGAAGCACGCGTTGCCGCGGTAACGCCCTCTAATCCTCTCTCGCCCAGTAAACTATAACAATGGTTTGACCTAGTTCTCCTTCGTGTCTCGTGTATTGGGGTTTATATACTCTGGTACCGTTTTGATCTGTGAGTTGTCTCAGAGCAAGGCGAGAGGGACGACGGGGAGCTCAGCCATGAGCTCTACGTCCTCGATCCGCAACTAAGGCCCTCATGGGCCCTGGGGACGACTTCATTAGGGGGCCCGGGCTGGGGTAGACCTTGATGACTCGGGGGGCGCACGCCCTCTAGATCACCGGTCTTCTCCACCCGAGATGGTGCGACACAGGCTCTGGCAGACTGTCGGGCTGTCCGGGGTTCCAACCCCGAGGCGGACCGCGGCGAGCCAAGCCTCACAAGTTAACACCACGGTGATGATCCTGTATCTGAGTGGTGTCCGCATGTTTGGGCTCGTTGGGCGGGCTGCTACCTGGTTAAAGTTCTGATGATAGAGTAATGACTGCTCCCCCAGTGACCCTCGGTGAGCGGACTTCCACGAGGATCTGGGGATAGCGGGTGCGCGTCCGCGATGACCTGTGGTGAGAGGACTATCCTCGAGGATCCCGGATAGTGGACGACGTTAAAACTTTACATTTGTAGTATATGTAGTGACTTATAAGCCTTGTGAGGCTGGATACGAAGTTCATTATCATGCTCATATATTTGTATCAGATGTACATGTCACTCACTTGCTCGGACCGCACGGACCGACAGCCGGTATGTCATCAAGATGCACGGGAGGTGGTGATCCAAATTGTTTGTGCATGTTCAACAGATTGGTTGAACCGTTTGACCTGCCTGTCAGACTGACGCCCGTGTGGGTAGGTACTTACCTTGATACTACCCAAAATTCCTGCCATGCAGTATACATACATTGATACTGCCCAGAATTCCTGTCAGGCAGTACGTACCTCGATACTGCCCAGAATTCCTGTCAGGCAGTATGTACCTTGATACTGCCCAGAATTCCTGTCAGGCAGTACATACCTTGATACTGCCCAGAATTCCTGTCAGGCAGTACATACCTTGATACTGCCCAGAATTCCTGTCAGGCAGTACATACCTTGACACTGCCTAAAATTCTTGTCAGGCAGTACGTACCTTGATACTGCCCAGAATTCCTGTCAGGCATTGGAACAGGCTGCTCATGAATTGTTTGCCCTGATCTGAATGTACCTGCTTTGGTACACCATGGAACACAGCCCATCTATTCACCAACATCAAGGTGTCTGTGTATTTGGTGAAGTAGTCCAAGATAACTATGATGTACTGGTACACACGGGGTGTAAGCCTATGGATGTCAAATATGTGCAAAGCGATCTGATCAAATGGCACTGGCTTTAAAATCATAGTTAAGGAGTGGCGGCCAAGAGCCTGAACTGCTTAACAAGCTTTGCACTGAGAGCATGCCGTTCAAGAGCGTGTCACGTCCAAGTTGGATTCGGCCAGTAAAAGCATCATTGCACTCAGGCGATGGTCTTCTGGATGGACAGATGACCTGTCACACAAAGGTCGTGGAACTGGCTACAGTGTCGTTGGTGCCAGCTGCCTAATGCAGGCTTATAGGATGCAGGCGCTGTTATCGCCGGTACAGAAAACCATCAAGCAGGGACAACTGCTCCAGATTGTCTCCCCAGTGAAAGTTAGCATTTAGGTTTCTTACCAGCCTATAGGGCCTGGACGACCGGCGAGAGGGGCACCCAAGTAGAACAACCCATCCAACTGCACCTCCAACTGTGATCCTGTAGCCGTCACCTGCTCAGGTAAGTCGTCCTCGGGATCTGAACCAGACACAGGATTTCTCCATGTCGAAAGCATCTCCCCCTTGGAGGAACTGCTCTGGCATTGCTGCATCTCAGAGTCAAAAAGGAGGCTGCACCTTGACCACCACGTCCTCACCAAGAGGTGGGCGTCTGTTCACTGCATGCGTCTGCGCTGCATGCGTTAGGTGCAGTAGCTACGGTCTCTCTGGTAGGTACAACGCAGATTCTCAGGAAGAATCTTGCGCATGTGAGGACTGGTGCACTTATGACCCTGTGACAGGTCGTCGGCATTGCCTCGGTGCATTCTGGCCAGATGTTCTATCTGCATGCATACTTAGCTCAGCAACCACCTAAGCGAACTGTGACCGGTCCACAAAAGGAATTCCTGTCTAGCACAAAATGCTGGAAGCACTTGGTCATTGTCACCACTCTGAGGAGCTCACAGTGGATTGTGCAGTAGTTCATATATGAGCGGCTTAGAGCCAGCCTGGCAAATGTCACCACACATCCATGACTTGCGAGAGGCTTGCGAGAGGCATCCATGACTTATCGGTCACGTCCTCTTGCGAGAGGACGTGACCGATAACAAAATTGTTGTGTCCATGTCCAAAATGAACTTGCAGTTGGGCCAAGGGTGCCGGATCACTGGCACAGACAGGGCCTGATGGAGGTATATGAAGGCGGTCTCTCG
Source organism: Terebella lapidaria (assembly GCA_949152475.1). Taxonomy (NCBI): domain Eukaryota; kingdom Metazoa; phylum Annelida; class Polychaeta; order Terebellida; family Terebellidae; genus Terebella; species Terebella lapidaria. The sequence continues at coordinate 5,588,038 of OX424557.1, forward strand.
GGTGTCATCCGGACGAAATTGGCTTCCTCTTCCATAAGCATGGTCAAAGGGCACGCATTCTCACGTCGGCCACATCACAGGGTCAGGACCGCTCCAGCACACTCGCCAGCTTCGTGGGGTTAGGTCTGATACCTCCGCGTGAAACCAAAGTACAACCAATCTCCTGGGTGAAGAGTTCATCACCTTTGGGACTAGAGATTGGAAGGCTTCAACTTCAAACTTGCAATGTGGATGGGTTCAATCACCATCTGGAGCTTGGTCAGGATCTCTTCAAAGGAACAGCCATTCACGATAACGTCGTCGATGTAGATCATGCACCTTTTCACAGGTACCCATTCAGGACCATCCCCATCCAGCACTTGAACGTTGCCAGCATGTTGCAGAGACTGAACGGCATTACGGTACCTTTAACTTGTAAAGAGTATTCTTTGTGTAAAAAGCAGTTTTCGCCTTATCTTTCTTTTCCATCTGGACCTGTCAACAACCAGAGTCCAGACCGAATACATAGAATGGTGCGATTGAGCCAGGGGCATCGAACCTGCCTTAGATTTGTGTAAGAGGGTCAGAGTCCTTCACGTGGCATCACTGACGATAGTCCACTGAGAACCTCCACGACCCATCTCTTTCTTCCACCATCACCTTACGACTCGCCCAAGGGCTGAGATGATATTTAGCTTTCAATCTTCTGCACCTCACAGGCTCCCAGTCGATGACTTCTGGTGCAAAATAGCTGCTCGTCATACATGCTATCTGATCAGATGCTCGTTCAGGATGCTGATGTGATGTTCGGTGAAGTCTGTCTTGTCAATCGCACCATCAGCCACACCAGAGGTCCATTGAAAGGGAGTTTCGTATTTTGAATTAACATGCTCACCTGTTGCACTAGACAAACTATATGGTGGCAAGACCATGGTGGGCACCACCCTCAGTCCCCTGATTGGAACACAGTCCCTACCAACATAATTGGACTGGTAACCATCCATAGACATACAACAGAGATGGACTGCCAACTCATATATCACTCTCTCTGTTTGCAGTTATTGAGCTTGAGGTCACAAAAGGTCAGAGGATGAGGGTAGTTACACTTCCGTTGTTAACCTATAACGTTGTATAGCCATTGTTAAATCTCAACTATCCTTTAATTAGGCATCCCGATTGAAAATCGGGAGGCCTTATGTTTTTGTCTGTTTTTTTTTTTTTTTTTTTTTCTTCCGCCGTTTGGTTTCCGGATCATAACTCTTGAACGCCTCGATCTATCTTTCCGAAATTTTCACAGCTCATCCAAAATACTTTGCTTCTAACCCCTATTGTTTTTCGTCGAGATCCGAAATCCAAGATGGCCGCCAGCGGCCATTTTGGAAAAAAAATCGAGCGAATCCTGTCAATGTCATAATTTGATTCAGGCAATTTCCAGACGAAAGAAAATTTTGTAGGTGCATTTTTTTTTTTTTTTTTGACTTAGAATTTTTCCCTCGCCTGCGCCCATGCAGATGTAATACTGTAACTGAGCCATGCTACTGTATTCACTGACTGCAGCCTGCATGTCCAGCATGAGGCTAGGCTCTGCCCTCTCAGCCAGTGCAGGAGATCAGCCAGTCTGTCCAGCACATCAATGGGCTCTGCCCCTCTCAGCCAGCCCTGCTCAGTCATGCCTTACAAGATCAGCCAGTCTGTCCAGCTCAGAAATAGGCTCCGCCCCTCTCAGCCAGCCCTGCTCAGTCATGCCTGACAAGATCAGCCAGTCTGTCCAGCACAGAAATAGGCTCCACCCCTCTCAGCCAGCCCTGCTCAGTCATGCCTGACAAGTGATACAGCTAGCATGTCCAACATGACCCTAGGCTCATATCCATGCATTATCCCTCACTCCCTCCTCCAAAGCCTGCTTTACTAGTGTGTGTACATGGTAAAAGAATGAAGTTCCATCCCACAGAATACAATAGTTGGTTAATACATGTAAGCCAACACACATGACACAACATGCTTGGGGAATGATTTGCCCTGTCTGCATTTATATTGTACAAACATGTATTGTTTGAATGTTTTGTTATTCAACTCTATTTCACATGCAATGACCAAATCATCATTGTTTTAGTTAGCTGGCAAATGTTTGGCTTTGGTTATAATATGAATGCGAAAATTCCGCTGTATTGAACAAGTTTTGAAATCACAAAATTGGCCAAGATGACACAGCATTCTTTTAGTCACGTATCATTTTATATTTGACAGGAGCACCTGAAAAATATCACGAACATACTGATTAAATATACTAGTACGCTGCATAATATTGGCTGGGTAATTGTCCATTCATTTGGGGTGGCAAATGTCTGGTGGGCCAAGTTGTCAAGATGATAAAAAGCAGTTCTGGTAAGAAACTGTCTGATGAGCTCTCACTCTTACCCACATACAATGGCCTATGTATCCTTTTTTCTCAGTCCAGTATGACCATTTGAAATGATAAGAACAAAATGGGGGATGCCACAAAGCCTATAGGCTTTTATGTCTAGTTGATGACGTGGTGAAAGATATTTGAGGTGTTTTGACAATTCATTTTTCAGTGAAAATGCCAAACCGGAAATAAAGTACTCTTCTTTCTCTGTACACAAGATCAAGGTCACTGAGTACGCGTTGGCAGTCCATCTCTGTTGCATGTCTATGTACCAGTTAAGGTCACGCAACTGGATTTTCAGGAAAGTGGGTTCACCCATAGCCACGAGGATGATTTCAGACCCGGAGTCTACCAAGAATTGAACAGGATCGCCGGCACATTACAGGGGCAAATACTAGCACAACTCCCGGACCTGCACACGGCCTCAATGAGCTTGCGTGGCTCCAAGTCTGAACTCTTATCTGCTCAATGGAGGGAGACCATCCGCCTGTGCCATCTGTGCCACAATTGAGACACCACTGGTATGATATCAACGCCGGCAGAGACATAGGTTCTGCAGCATATCGCCAGGAAGGCGCGGCCTCCCACAGATACAAGGTTGTGACTCAGGCTGGGTCGGCATATTACTGGCCGACAAAGGATTCACCTATTGAGGGTCTGCCAGCTTTTGCCAAGTCTGCGCCGCGGATTCCGCGGCAAATTTCATGGTCCCAGCCGCCTTCATCAACCACTTCTTCTGGTGGCCAGCTCACACCCCAACTGAATAGAACACATCAAGACTGTACCCACTGTAGTAGGGACGGAGAACGTGAGGGTCACCATCAATACCTATCTGTATACATATTCTGATATGGCCTGCTGGACAAACAGGAACGACACAGTCACCTTTTCCTGGTGCTATTCGGGTTAAGTGACCAGGCTACAGTCGGTGAATTGATGATTCCCTCAAGGACACTAAACACAAAAGTTCCTGATGGAAAAGAGTGTGGCTGTTGGGAGAACCCATACATTATCCGAGTCGGCCAAGAGAGTTTCATCTTGGGAAAAGAAAGATTGTAGAAAAGGAAGATTGATTGAGGGCTGCCAAATCAGAATTGGCAAAGTTCTCAAACCAGGAGGAACAGGCTCTATCATGTGCTGAATCTGACTCCGTCAGGAAGATGATATTGACCAATACATTCATATTACCTGGAATGTGCCTGGCTTTAATGATTGACGTTTGTTATATGAACATGTTGATCGGTAGCTTGCTAAGAGAGTCGGATTTCGTTCCACCCTGTTTGTTCACATATGCCAGGAAGACTGGCCTCATCCCCAGTCGCTTGAGATCAGTTTGCAGGTAACTGAGGCTGCAGGGTCATATCCCCTCAATGCCAGGGTAATGTGATGGGAAGCCGAGCCAAAGCAGGCTGAGGAATGTGAGGATATCTATGAAGGAAACCCCCTGACTGCACAGATATCTTTTGACATCCTTCTTATTTGGTGGGATAACAAATCTGGTGGTTCAGCAGTCTGAAATCAGGAAACCTCAAGTGGATACAAATTTTCCCAGTTACTGGGACCGTCACAGCTAACAGCACTTCTAACAAGTTCACAAAGCTCAGGTTCCCACTTACATGGACCGTCACAGCTAACAACACTTCTAACAAGTTCACCCAACATACCCCTAAGACATGTTTATCTAGTGTCACGAGTCCGAAAATAACGTCTGTTTCGCTCTACGACGCACTGTTTCCGAGATATGTAATCAGCCTCAAGGATGACTCACCAAAATTGTTTTCAGCCCTTGGGTCAAAGGTCGTTTGAGGGATTGACGTCAAAATCGATAGGGTTCCTCTGAGACACTATATCAACGTATATGTCAAGTTTCAGAATGGTAGCACAAGTACTTTTTGAGTTATCATCCGGAAACCATTTGACACAAAATTCATCCTCACGGACTGACCGGCCTCGGAGCCGGCTCCAAAACAATAGGGTTCATCTATGAAATATATGTGATAACTGGTGAAAAATTCTCGAAGATTCGTCGAGGCGTTCTCAAGTTATCGTCCGGAAACTGAAAAGTGAAAGAAAAAAAAAATCTGACAAAACCATGAGGACATTTCGTGCCGAAATGCCCTAAATAGGAAGCCACAAGTATTTACTGCAGGGTAGGGTGACCTTAGCTACTCAAGCAGATTATCATCAGCTTGACATAGCATTGTTTTTTGGGGCCTGCCCAGTGCCCAGTGTGATGTTTATGTCTATGACATGCAGTACTTGAGCAGATTTCTAATGTGTTGCTTAAGAGGATATGTATACCAGATGTATTTCAGACTTCATCAATGTTTCTTTCTCGGAAATCAAAACTGTTATTCAGTAGCCAATGGCCTCACTCGCCAGACAAATCACTGTTGACGTCACTGGTGACACGGTGACAATAAATCTGTGATACAAGATTACATGTTCAATGTTTTTTTTATCTTGATGGTACTTTTTCCGATTAGTGAACACCTCCATATAGTGAACATTTTTGCTGGGTCCCAAAGGTGTTCACTAAGCAGAGGTTTGACTGTACTTTTATGTTGTTTTTGAATGAAAAAAAGGCTCAAAATTAATTGCAAATGTGACATCACAACATTTTTGGTACAAAATATCCCTAAATGTTGGAAATCTATGCACCTTGAACTTATAGAGTCTGAGAAACACATCATTAGAATTTATTAGAAATTTCGATCACATGATTTCCTCCCTCTTCTTCGGCTGCCGAGCAAAAGTGTTCATCACAGAGGTAATGCATATACAATGAACATGAAGAATATAAGTGTGAATTTTTTTCAAGTACATGTATGCAGATGATATAAATCGACAATTTATGATAGTGTAATATGATTGACAGGAAAACATGATGGTTAAAATAATCACCCAAAATGATTACAAAAATGACAAGATAACACATTATTGCACATCAACGCTTGTGAAAAAATAGACAAGAAGCAAAGACAACAAAAGCATACAATATATGTATAAAATTATGTACATAATGGAAAACAAATTTTGACCATACATGTATATACAGCACTCCAATGAATGTGCCAAGTGATACTGGGTCAAAATACTGGGCTCTATGGAGTTCAATCACAATATTTGCTGCTCCATAAATAATACTGATACTCATTCTTAACTACAGAAATTCTCATGGACTCAAGAATATCACACATCTTCAACACTGGCCATCATCACATGGAGCTGTCTCTTACAGAGTGTAAAAGTTAATGCAGGAAGTAACATAGAACATAGAATACCTAACACAAACTCATGTATCCTAATTATTCACTTACCTATGGGTGTCTTACTGTGTAACATAATGCTGTATGCGTCTCTACCATCGATGAGTATACGAGTTACGAGTACTTTGTCTGTTAGCAAAGAAGTACTTTGAAAACAATGATTTTTGGTTTGTTACTCAGGTTGGTTTGTAACTTTGGTTTGTGGGATCACAGGTGATTCCTGGTCAGACTAGATTAGTACATGTATGGTATATGGTGAATGGATGTGTGTAAATTCATGAATTTATTACATAATGTGGCGATTTTGCCCAAAGGTCGCGGCAGGTGATTCTTTTAAACACACTTGTTTCTCGGCCTTGTTTTGGACGGTTCTGTTCGAAGCATGAGCGCTGCTTAGCATCGCTCTCTAATCCTCTTATCCACTATACTGTAACAATGGCTGTTTACCTCATCTCTCGTGCTCTCACCTCTAGTATAGATACTGTGGCCGCATTTTGTGTGGCCGGAGTTGTCCAGAGACTGAGCACGACAGGTGAGCTCACGCCATGAGCTCCTTGTCTTTGTTCGGGTAAAGGCCAGTCAGGCCTCAGGGACGACTTCCATAGGGGGCCCAGGTGGGGAAGACCTTGATGACTCGGGGGTGTACGCCCTCTGGATCACCGGTCTCCCACCTGGGATGGTGCAACACAGGCTCTGGCAGACGGTCGGGCTGTCCAGGGTTCTATCCCGTCGGCGAGGTTGGCCAGCAACATGCCCACGTGAGTTCTGTGGTGCCGCTTCCATGGCATCTCAGGCTCCGCACACGGCTACATTACCATAACTATGTACTATGTATGTTGTATATGATGTTGTTGATGTTGGTGATGATGATGGTGATGGTGATGTGTTTTGATGTGATGTATGACGGCCGGACTCGTCCGGACGGACTGATACCTGGTTGTAGTGCTAGTAATTACCGCCGCCTGCCGCGTGCGCCCTGTGCGCCTAACGTTACAATAATAAATAAATTCATGAATTTATTACATAATGTTGAAGTTGGAATCAATTTTAAAATCAGCCAAATTTAGCATATTTGTTTGTCACGCAAACTTAAAAGTACATCTCGAGATAGTCGGGAATATACAGGAAATATGCACAGTTCGACAACAGATACTCAGAAAATTGCCGTTAATCGTGCATGGAAACAGTGGATAGAGAATGATCGGCCTGCCTACATTGCCGGTTACCACAGTATCTAGACAAATACCAATGACGTCATCAGACTGTGTATAGAACTCGCCCTCAAGGCGGGCCACTTTGAGGAAAAAATTGATGCGCCCGAATTTGAATCTTGATTTGGAAACTCAATTAAGGCACATAATACACATTTTCAGACCCAAATTCGTACGATTTCTCATTCTATAGACAAAATAAAGATATCGCAGAATGAATAAATTTTGTCAATTCTAAAAGTGGTTATAGCTTTAACATCAGAAGTGAAAGAAGAACAAGTGCATCTCGGTTTCCATCCTTACATAGATTAAGATTAAAAAGGATACATGAACAAAACCATGAACAGTGAGATTCTGCCTGAGATCTGACAAATAGTGCAAAGACTAAAATAACTTTTTTGCCACATATCACTTCACCACTGTTTACATGTGTACATACATATGATCATCTAAGGAAACTCTAAAATTAATTTTAAAAAATTACCCAAGGGCTTAGAAAGGTTACCGGACAATATATATTTTAGATATTAGTATTTTGTCCTGTGACCTTGAAAATAAGGTCACTGGTCAACACAAGGACATGATGATATTCGGCAAATGTCATTTCTAGTATGTCCACAATTGATTCCTAAGCTGTAAAGTCAATAATAAGCGAGATATTAGCCATATGTCCTGTGACCTTGAAAATGAGGTCGAAGGTCGAATTCAAGGTCATAGCAATATTCAGCATATATCATTTCCTATATGTTCATAATTGATTCCTAAGCTGTAAAGTCGATAATAAGCAAGCTATTAGCCATTTTGTCCTGTGACCTTGAAAATTAGGTCAAAGGTGAAGTTCAAGGTCATGATAATGTTCAGAATATATAATTTTCTATATGTCCACAATTGATTCCTAAGCTGTAAAGTCAATAATAAGTGAGATATTACCAATTTTGTGCTCTGACCTTGAAACTGAGGTCAGAGGTCAAATTCCAGGTCACAATAGTATTCAACATATATCATTTCCTATATTTCCACAATTAATGATCCCTAAGCTGGGAAATCGATAATAAGTGAGATATTAGCCATTTTGTCCTGTGACCTTGAAAATGAGGTCAAAGGTCAAAATCAACGTCATCAGAATATTCGGCATATATCATTGCCTACATGTCCACAATTGACTCCTAAGCTGTAAAGTCAATAATAAGCGCAATATTAGACATTTTGTGCTCTGACCTTGAAACCGAGATCAGAGGTCAAATTCAAGGTCACGAGAATATTCAGCATATATCATTTCCTTTATGTCCACAAATGATTCCTAAGATGTAAAGTGAATAATAAGTGAGATATTAGCCATTTTGTTCTGTGACCTTGAAAATGAGGTCAAAGGTCAAATTCAAGGTCATCAGAATATTCGGCATATTTCATTTCCTATATGTCCACAATTGATTCCTAAGCTGTAAAGTGAATAATAAGTGAGATATTAGCCATTTTGTCCAGTGACCTTGAAAATGAGGTCAAAGGTCAAATTCAAGGTCATCAGAATATTCGGCATATATCATTTCCTATATGTCCACAATTGATTCCTAAGCTGTAAAGTCAATACATGTAATAAGCGAGATATTAGCCATTTTGTGCTCTGACCTTGAAACTGAGGTCAGAGGTCAAATTCAAGGTCACGAGAATATTCAGCATATATCATTTCCTATATGTCCACCATTGATTCTTAGTCTCTAATCTCAATTTTAAGTGAGAGATTAGGCTCATATTATATTAGGCGGACGACGGACGCAATGCCTTGGCGATAGGTTGACGGACCAAAGGTCCGGTAACCTAATATCACAAATATCACAGCTGGCCTATTTTTGACTGCGTACGTGTAACTCGTTTCTTCTAAATCTCGTCAGAGAATTGTGCAGCATGCCGACTCATTGTTGTCAGGCTTTTGTGAGATGAATGCGGGAATCGGAGGAAATACCTCGGGTGGGGGTTCCTGGTACGACCCATCGATGTACAACCTGCAAAATGCACACAGTGCTTAGAGAGGAGAAGTTTATCATGCGAACACCAGATCTTTCTGACCTGTACTGTTGTGGGCCCGTCTCACCGTAAAACCAGAATGTTATTCGCTTTCATTCTAAACTCAGTCACAAAATTCACCTGTCACTATTGCCCACCAGATCCCACACAACGACACTGTCAGACTGACCTGACAGTGGTCATCCAGTAATGGCTGGACTGGCCAGTCACCGTGGCCCACACACGCTCCGTATCCACGGCAACCTTGCCCTGAGGGGTGAACTCATACTCCAGAGTGTCCACTCCAAACACTCGCGCACCTGAAAACCAGGCATAGGCTTCAGCCAAACAAGTTATCTGCACAGACTCAAACACTCTTTGCAGTGTGTTTGAAGTATCTTATGGCAGTGGTTATCCTTGCACATTGATATAAGCCCACCTGTGAGAGTGAGCCAGTGGTTGATGCGGGCGATGGTCTGGGACAGGGTCTCGCTTGCCTTTGGTCCGTAGCGGACAGGCACAAAGCCACGGCTAGTCAATCGAGGGTTGGTTGTACATGGGGACTTCACAAACGCCATTCGGAACACTTTGATGAAGGTCGAGTCACCAAGACCAGTCGTGAAATCCATCCTCTTCACATCATACTCCTTCTGTCCTGCAACATATCAGGGATCCCAGTCAGCAGTCTGTGGTATGTCAGGATCAGGGATTCCAGTCAGCAGTCTGTGGTATGTCATGATCAGGGATCCCAGTCAGCAGTCTGTGGTATGTCATGATCAGGGATCCCAGTCAGCAATCTGTGGTATGTCATGATCAGGGATCCCAGTCAGCAGTCTGTGGTATGTCATGATCAGGGATCCCAGTCAGCAGTCTGTGGTATGTCATGATCAGGGATCCCAGTCAGCAGTCTGTGGTATGTCATGATCAGGGATCCCAGTCAGCAGTCTGTGGTATGTCGTGATCAGGGATCCCAGTCAGCAGTCTGTGGTATGTCGTGATCAGGGATCCCAATCAGCAGTCCGTGGTATGTCATGATCAGGGATCCCAGTCAGCAGTCTGTGGTATGTCATGATCAGGGATCTCAGTCAGCAGTCTGTGGTATGTCAGGATCAGGGATCCCAGTCAGCAGTCTGTGGTATGTCATGATCAGGGATCCCAGTCAGCAGTCTGTGGTATGTCATGATCAGGGATCCCAGTCAGCAGTCCGTGGTATGTCATGATCAGGGATCCCAGTCAGCAGTCTGTGGTATGTCATGATCAGGGACCCCAGTCAGCAGTCTGTGGTATGTCAGGATCAGGGATCCCAGTCAGCAGTCTGTGGTATGTCATGATCAGGGATCCCAGTCAGCAGTCTGTGGTATGTCATGATCAGGGATCCCAGTCAGCAGTCTGTGGTATGTCATGATCAGGGATCCCAGTCAGCAGTCTATGGTATGTCATGATCAGGGATCCCAGTCAGCAGTCTGTGGTATGTCATGATCAGGGATCCCAGTCAGCAGTCTGTGGTATGTCAGGATCAGGGATCCCAGTCAGCAGTCTGTGGTATGTCATGATCAGGGATCCCAGTCAGCAGTCCGTGGTATGTCATGATCAGGGATCCCAGTCAGCAGTCCGTGGTATGTCATGATCAGGGATCCCAGTCAGCAGTCCGTGGTATGTCATGATCAGGGACCCCAGTCAGCAGTCCGTGGTATGTCAGGATCAGGGATCCCAGTCAGCAGTCTGTGGTATGTCATGATCAGGGATCCCAGTCAGCAGTCCGTGGTATGTCATGATCAGGGATCCCAGTCAGCAGTCCGTGGTATGTCATGATCAGGGATCCCAGTCAGCAGTCCGTGGTATGTCATGATCAGGGATCTCAGTCAGCAGTCTGTGGTATGTCAGGATCAGGGATCCCAGTCAGCAGTCTGTGGTATGTCATGATCAGGGATCCCAGTCAGCAGTCTGTGGTATGTCATGATCAGGGATCCCAGTCAGCAGTCCGTGGTATGTCATGATCAGGGATCCCAGTCAGCAGTCTGTGGTATGTCATGATCAGGGACCCCAGTCAGCAGTCTGTGGTATGTCAGGATCAGGGATCCCAGTCAGCAGTCTGTGGTATGTCATGATCAGGGATCCCAGTCAGCAGTCTGTGGTATGTCATGATCAGGGATCCCAGTCAGCAGTCTGTGGTATGTCATGATCAGGGATCCCAGTCAGCAGTCTGTGGTATGTCATGATCAGGGATCCCAGTCAGCAGTCTGTGGTATGTCATGATCAGGGATCCCAGTCAGCAGTCTATGGTATGTCATGATCAGGGATCCCAGTCAGCAGTCTGTGGTATGTCATGATCAGGGATCCCAGTCAGCAGTCTGTGGTATGTCATGATCAGGGATCCCAGTCAGCAGTCCGTGGTATGTCATGATCAGGGATCCCAGTCAGCAGTCTGTGGTATGTCATGATCAGGGACCCCAGTCAGCAGTCGGTGGTATGTCAGGATCAGGGATCCCAGTCAGCAGTCTGTGGTATGTCATGATCAGGGATCCCAGTCAGCAGTCTGTGGTATGTCATGATCAGGGATCCCAGTCAGCAGTCTGTGGTATGTCATGATCAGGGATCCCAGTCAGCAGTCTGTGGTATGTCATGATCAGGGATCCCAGTCAGCAGTCTGTGGTATGTCATGATCAGGGATCCCAGTCAGCAGTCTATGGTATGTCATGATCAGGGATCCCAGTCAGCAGTCTGTGGTATGTCATGATCAGGGATCCCAGTCAGCAGTCTGTGGTATGTCAGGATCAGGGACCCCAGTCAGCAGTCTGTGGTATGTCATGATCAGGGATCCCAGTCAGCAGTCCGTGGTATGTCATGATCAGGGTCCCAATCAGCAGTCCGTGGTATGTCATGATCAGGGATCCCAGTCAGCAGTCCGTGGTATGTCATGATCAGGGATCTCAGTCAGCAGTCTGTGGTATGTCAGGATCAGGGATCCCAGTCAGCAGTCTGTGGTATGTCATGATCAGGGATCCCAGTCAGCAGTCTGTGGTATGTCATGATCAGGGATCCCAGTCAGCAGTCCGTGGTATGTCATGATCAGGGATCCCAGTCAGCAGTCTGCGGTATGTCATGATCAGGGACCCCAGTCAGCAGTCTGTGGTATGTCAGGATCAGGGATCCCAGTCAGCAGTCTGTGGTATGTCATGATCAGGGATCCCAGTCAGCAGTCTGTGGTATGTCATGATCAGGGATCCCAGTCAGCAGTCTGTGGTATGTCATGATCAGGGATCCCAGTCAGCAGTCTGTGGTATGTCATGATCAGGGATCCCAGTCAGCAGTCTGTGGTATGTCATGATCAGGGATCCCAGTCAGCAGTCTATGGTATGTCATGATCAGGGATCCCAGTCAGCAGTCTGTGGTATGTCATGATCAGGGATCCCAGTCAGCAGTCTGTGGTATGTCAGGATCAGGGATCCCAGTCAGCAGTCTGTGGTATGTCATGATCAGGGATCCCAGTCAGCAGTCTGTGGTATGTCATGATCAGGGATCCCAGTCAGCAGTCCGTGGTATGTCATGATCAGGGATCCCAGTCAGCAGTCTGTGGTATGTCATGATCAGGGACCCCAGTCAGCAGTCTGTGGTATGTCAGGATCAGGGATCCCAGTCAGCAGTCTGTGGTATGTCAGGATCAGGGATCCCAGTCAGCAGTCTGTGGTATGTCATGATCAGGGATCCCAGTCAGCAGTCTGTGGTATGTCATGATCAGGGATCCCAGTCAGCAGTCTGTGGTATGTCATGATCAGGGATCCCAGTCAGCAGTCCGTGGTATGTCATGATCAGGGATCCCAGTCAGCAGTCTGTGGTATGTCATGATCAGGGACCCCAGTCAGCAGTCTGTGGTATGTCAGGATCAGGGATCCCAGTCAGCAGTCTGTGGTATGTCATGATCAGGGATCCCAGTCAGCAGTCCGTGGTATGTCATGATCAGGGATCCCAGTCAGCAGTCTGTGGAATGTCATGATCAGGGATCCCAGTCAGCAGTCTGTGGTATGTCAGGATCAGGGATCCCAGTCAGCAGTCTGTGGTATGTGATGATCAAGGATCCCAGTCAGCAGTCTGTGGTATGTCAGGATCAGGGATCCCATTCAGCAATCTGTGGTATGTCAGGATCAGGGATCCCAGTCAGCAGTCTGTGGTATGTCAGGATCAGGGATCCCAGTCAGCAGTCTGTGGTATGTCATGATCAGGGACCCCAGTCAGCAGTCTGTGGTATGTCAGGATCAGGGATCCCAGTCAGCAGTCTGTGGTATGTCATGATCAGGGATCCCAGTCAGCAGTCTGTGGTATGTCATGATCAGGGATCCCAGTCAGCAGTCTGTGGTATGTCATGATCAGGGATCCCAGTCAGCAGTCTGTGGTATGTCATGATCAGGGATCCCAGTCAGCAGTCTGTGGTATGTCATGATCAGGGATCTCAGTCAGCAGTCTGTGGTATGTCATGATCAGGGATCCCAGTCAGCAGTCTGTGGTATGTCATGATCAGGGATCCCAGTCAGCAGTCTGTGGTATGTCATGATCAGGGATCCCAGTCAGCAGTCTGTGGTATGTCAGGATCAGGGATCCCAGTCAGCAGTCTGTGGTATGTCATGATCAGGGATCCCAGTCAGCAGTTCGTGGTATGTCATGATCAGGGATCCCAGTCAGCAGTCTGTGGAATGTCATGATCAGGGATCCCAGTCAGCAGTCTGTGGTATGTCAGGATCAGGGATCCCAGTCAGCAGTCTGTGGTATGTCAGGATCAAGGATCCCAGTCAGCAGTCTGTGGTATGTCAGGATCAAGGATCCCATTCAGCAGTCTGTGGTATGTCAGGATCAAGGATCCCAGTCAGCAGTCTGTGGTATGTCAGGATCAGGGATCCCAGTCAGCAGTCTGTGGTATGTCAGGATCAGGGATCCCAGTCAGCAGTCTGTGGTATGTCATGATCAGGGATCCCAGTCAGCAGTCTGTGGTATGTCAGGATCAGGGATGCCAGTCAGCAGTCTGTGGTATGTCATGATCAGGGATCCCAGTCAGCAGTCTGTGGTATGTCATGATCAGGGATCCCAGTCAGCAGTCTGTGGTATGTCATGATCAGGGATCCCAGTCAGCAGTCTGTGGTATGTCATGATCAGGGATCCCAGTCAGCAGTCTGTGGTATGTCATGATCAGGGATCCCAGTCAGCAGTCTGTGGTATGTCATGATCAGGGATCCCAGTCAGCAGTCTGTGGTATGTCATGATCAGGGATCCCAGTCAGCAGTCTGTGGTATGTCATGATCAGGGATCCCAGTCAGCAGTCTGTGGTATGTCATGATCAGGGATCTCAGTCAGCAGTCTGTGGTATGTCATGATCAGGGATCCCAGTCAGCAGTCTGTGGTATGTCATGATCAGGGATCCCAGTCAGCAGTCTGTGGTATGTCATGATCAGGGATCCCAGTCAGCAGTCTGTGGTATGTCATGATCAGGGATCCCAGTCAGCAGTCTGTGGTATGTCATGATCAGGGATCCCAGTCAGCAGTCTGTGGTATGTCATGATCAGGGATCCCAGTCAGCAGTCTGTGGTATGTCATGATCAGGGATCTCAGTCAGCAGTCTGTGGTATGTCATGATCAGGGATCCCAGTCAGCAGTCTGTGGTATGTCATGTTCAGGGATCCCAGTCAGCAGTCTGTGGTATGTCATGATCAGGGATACATCTACGACTCAAGGTAATTTGTAGCTGGTAAATATGTGGAACTACAAGTGATAATCTTAATTTCGAAACTAACGTCATTTGCCAACTTCATAGGGAGCGGTCACTAAAGTTAAGTTTATCTGTCAGTGAAACACGCTTTTTGGCAGTATCTTTGTTTTGGATCATCGTATCAACTTGAAATTTTGTGTGTCTTAATACTTGCTCTATTTGCCTGAACAAATTTTCACGAGTCTATGATGTCAAGCGACATATGTTTTCAGTACACAATATAACTACACCACAACAAGCAACGCCGCCAATCAATTCAATGCTTAATATTGACATAGGCCTAAGTTATTAAAGACATTTGGGCAGAAATGTATGGGTTTTTTTCAAAAACCACACTATATATATAATCTTTACACGGTTTACACAATCTCATGGATCCATGCATCTAGGCACATTCATAACATACATAATAATGATTAATGTACAAAAGTATGGTAAACAATGAACCAGTCACGGTCAAATCATCGAACAAGGGTATAGTAAAGGTATAAAGCTCCAGTCTATATTTGGGTAAGGGTGTGGATAGTAGCTTCCCATTGTGTCTAATAGAACTCAGAAATCTGCTCACCCTATCCAATATCTACTTGGCAATCAGGATCAACCGATCATGGAGACAATAGTTCAATTGCAGACTACTTGATTACTACCGTTGCACTCAACTGTGTAAGCTCCACTATTAGAGATTTTCGTTGTGTAAAGTGAGATATGCGCAGCATGTTATATCTTTTTTAAATTATCATATTAATTTTTAATAATATTTCCTTCAATATTTATAAGCTTATTGAAATTTTCGCGTATATACAGGCATGTTGTTTGAATTCTAGATAGGGGGCCTAGCTGATAAAGACACGCAACATAAAGTGGATAGGATATATCTTATTTATTATTTATAAGTACATGTATATCTCGATTACAAAATATTCTTGGATATACATCTTATTTATTATTTGTAAGTATATATCATTTGAGAATATACTATTCTGCAATCGTTGAGCGTGATCACTAAAGGTCATCATTCACATTGCGGTCCGAGATTGAGTGAGCGTCAGGCCGACTTGTCTCATCAGCCCAGGCCGAGTGGTCCAATGCAATTGGCCGAGCTGTCTTTTCCGGGCTGACTTGCCCAGGTCCGAGTTGTCTTAGGGCCAAGCTGTCATGCAGTCTAGTAAACCGGGCTTTGGAGGGGGTAGGAGTGTGGGCATGGATATGAGCCTAGCATCATGCTGGACAGGATGGCTTTACAGCTGCATCATTTGTCAGGCATGACTAAGCAGGGCTGGTTGAGAGGGCGGAGCCTATTGCTGTGCTGGACAGACAGGGTGATCTTGTAAGGCATGACTGAGCAGGGCTGGCTGAGAGGGGCGGAGCCTATTGCTGTGCTGGACAGACTGGCTGATCTTGTGAAGCATGACTGAGCAGGGCTCTCATATACTGCACTGGCTGAGAGGGCGAAACCTAGTCTCATGCTGGACAGGCAGGGCAGAGCCTTGTGCTATGCTAGACAAGCAACAGGGGGCTGTAGCAAAGTATTTCAGAGGAACTTTGAAAGTTCCTTGACCTTGATTGGTCAAGGTGTTCAAGAGATGAATCACCAAAAATTCTTTCGAGCTCTAGGTCAAAGGTTGTTTGACGGATTGATCCCAAAATCAATAGGGTTCTTCCCTGGTGGTATACGAACCTCGCACACAACGGCGATTCAAGGGCAATGAAACTTATACACATCATGAAGGTACATGAGGGGAATGTTTTAAAACAAACATCTTAAAACTGATCAGACAGCTTTTCGAGAAAATGGCCATCAAAGTCCAAAATTGGCCATTTTTCGGCGAAAATGGCCGCCAAATCGGCAAAAACAATTGAATAAAAAAAAACGAAAAAAACATCTCAGGGTATTAGCTCAAGGAATGTTTTTCTTGTCCAAAAAAATCTTTCGATGGCCGAAAAAATTTTTTTTTTTTTGCTGGAAATGGCTCAAAACGAATAGTGACTTGATTTGGGACAAAAAAAAGTTTTTTTCGCGATTCTTTGCGAGAATCGATTCTCGGATTCTTGCCGAAATTCTAGCCCTGTGATCCAAAACAAAAATACTGCAAAAAAGCATGTTTAACTGACAGATGAACTTGAGTTTAGTCCTACATTCTGTTGCCCGAGTGCTGAATGATCGGTATGTTGCCCGGCAAAACAAGCAGGTAGGTCATAGTGATTTCTATACTTCGACCATGTGACCACTCCTGACCAATGGCAAGCCAGATTATGGTCATAGCATTTACTAATCTGTAAATGATCAGGGACAAATTTGTCATATTATCCGTACTGGATGACAAACTTACCCAGAAGTATATTGCTGACCACCTTGGCAGTAACTGTCTGTACATTTGTGACACGCTTGTCCTACAAGCAACATACATTAATATAAACAACTAGTTACTTTGATATATCAGCACAAAAAAGTCATAAAAATTAGCCCAAGGGCTAAGAGAGGTTACCTGAGAAATGTTCAGTTTTAAACCATAATATTTTTTATTCAAATTGTCATATTGTCATATTGACCTTTAAAGTGAAATTTAAGATTACCATTGACACTGCAATATGATTTTCCCATTTGATATTGCCAATATTTAAGGTCTATCTTGAAGTGTTTTACGAGTTTACTCCATACAGCTCCCATACGTGAGTTCGGAAATGTTTCAGGTTAGGTCAGTGGAATTGGGTCAAGGTCAAGTGGTATTAACATATAGCCAATCCATGCTGTCCCGCTACCATTGTCGAGTCACTGTCACCAACACATTACTCGATTTCGCTTGTACAATACTAAATACGTTGTTTACTTCGAGTTCACCGCATCATTCCGCTTGAACATGGCGCGTACAAACGTTTTGTTTATACCACTTGACCTGACCTAGAAACATTTCCAAACTGGCCGATCATGAAGGAAAAATGAGGTCAAAGGTCAAATTCAAGGTCATAACAGTATTCACCATATATTAATTCATTCATGTTCACAATTGATTCCCAAGCCGTTAAGTTGATAACAAACAAAATATTAGCCATTTTGTGCTCAGACCTTGAAAATAAGGACAAAGGTTAAGTTCAAGGTCATGAGAATACTCAGCATATATAATTTTCTACATGTACAAATGTACACAACCTATTCCCAAACTGTAGAGTCGATAATAAACAAGATATTAGTCTATTTGTGCTCTGACCTTGAAAATAAGGTCAAAGGTCAAATTCAAGGTCACAACAATGTCCAGCATATATTATTTCCTGTAGGTTCACAATTGATTCCTGAGCTGTAAAGTTGGTAATGAGCAAGATATTAGCCATTTTGTGCTCTGACCTTGAAAATGAGGTCAAAAGTCAAATTCAAGGTCACGAGAATATTCAGCATATATCACTTCCTATATGTCCACAATTGATTCCTAAGCTGTAAAGTTGATATTAATTGAGATATTAGCCATTTTGTACTTTGATCTTGTAAATGAGGTCAAAGGTCAAATTCAAGGTCATCAAAATATTCAGACTATATCATTTCCTATATGCGCACAATTGATTCCTAAGCTGTCAAGTCGATAATAAGCGAGATATTAGCTATTTTGTGCCCTGACCTTGAAAATGAGGTCAAAGGTCAAATTCAAGGTCATGACAATAATCAGCATATATCATTTCCCATATGTCCACAATTCCTAGTCTCTAATCTCAATATTAAGTGAGATATTAGGCATAATGTGTCCCATTTTAAAGCATAGGAGAATTTAACATGAGAAAGTCCTATTTGGGATCCGTTGAGAAAATGAAAATAGCCGATACATGCAGACCGGCGATTCAGGGGCAACGAAACTTATACACATCACAGAGGTATGTGGGAGCAATCTTTTGAAATAAAAATCTCAAAACTGTCTGAACAGTTTTTGAGAAATTGGCCGTTTTTCGGCAAAAAATGGCCACCATGTTGAAAAAAAATGCGAAAATCAAAAAACTAAAAAATAAACCCCTCTCTTGAAATATTTTTAGGTATTTTTTTAGGCAAAATTTCAGAAAGATCCGATCGTAAACTTTAAAGATAAAAATGTGGACGGACGACGCTGACGCCGACGACGGACGACGGACGCAACGCCATGCCAATAGGTTATCGTACCATAGGTCCGGTAACCTAAAAAGCCACATGTAGCATTGGTTAATGTACAAACTGACCGTTTGCTGAACTAGCCAGGCATTAGCTCTCATCACCGTTTTTGTGTATGGCTCAAACTGCGGCTTGCTGAGAGAGCTAGATCCCACCGACACACACAGGGGTGCAAAGTTCACGATGTCTGGAAAGTAAATATTCAACTACAAAGTACTTGTAAATTGAACGTTATGATTAGTGTATGAGTTGAGCAACAAAGTCGTTTTGAGTAACACATGCCAGCCATTTGAATTGACCCACTGATCTCAGCAGGTTCTGGTGGGCCTCGCACAAAGAAAATTCTCAGGATGGACAGGAAAAGTTTGGTTGTGTGGCCTTTTTCTGACCAGGAGCAGCTCTCAGGATCCATGGACCTAAAGTCAAACCCCTCAGCATACTTGGTGTCAATGGTCTCCACAGTCAGAACACGACCTGGAATATATTGTCCCAAATCATGTCAATGCACGCGAACAGCTCTTCCCAAAGCTGCATTTATGTCGGCTGTGCATATCCGGTAATTCCGATTCAACTATTTACAAAAGACAAAGTAACCTTTGGGAATAGAAGGCCGTTTATTGAATCGACTATTATAGATATTGGAACAATTTACAGGCTACATGCGTGATCAATTTGGTTTAGGTAATTATGAAACTTGAAAGGTGGGGGCGAATATGGCCACAACAGCACATGGGTGATGTTCCCCCACTAAACTGAGAGGGACTGGATATTAATGTATTGTTTATAGGCGTTTGAACTCCAACGACCCATTTGTGCTATCTGAGACTCAGAATAGCCCGCTTCCGCCGCAGCTGTTGCCGCACCTATGCGGAAGGAGTGTGGTTTGTAGACAGCTGGATTCAATCCACATGAAAGGAGACATTTATTCAGTTGGGTTGTAAAGTAGTCGGATGAGACGGGGGATTTGTCCGGGAATACGAACAAATTACCTCCAAAAGAGGGACGTGTTTTGATAAACTTAGATAAAGTTCGGACTGGACAAGGGCTTTGTTTAGATTGTATCTCTAATGTGAATATATTACCAGGCTTGGAATGTTTATAGGATCTGAAAGTGACCATCAAGATGCGGGAGCCCATGCTCCGTTTTAATTGAATGTCGTCATACTGTAACACATGGTTTGATCCCCCCGCTCGGGTTACCGCCATCTCCCCAATCCTGAGGAAGGCACGAAAAGCCAACAGAAACATAGCCTGAATCATAAGGACTCTATAACTATCGAGCCCAAGCGCAGTAGAGGACGCCTGGACTAATCTAAACAATATATCTGTTGTGATAGGCAATCTCAGTGGTCCACTCGTTTGTTTGATGTTTTTGGCACCTTGTATGACCTTTTTCACAATGAATGAAGAAGTCGGATCGGGGTGGGAGTCGATTTTGTGCCAGTATGATATCGCCGATACATGAGTGACAATAGTTTTAGCTGAATATGCAGCTTTGTGTAAGAAACCAATATAACTAAGTAACCTAGATGTGCTTGTTGGTATGGTCGGAGTGTTATCGTTTTCGAAATGGCTATGGATAAAGTGGGTATATTTCTCCAAGACTTTTTTGTAAAGAGTTCTTGTAGATGGAGCCAATGCTGCGCTCAATAATTGTGTCATCACTGGGTCCACGGACGGATGGACTCCGGAAGGGGGACCGGCAGCGGTTGTAGCCATGGTGCGATCCGATGCGCATGGGACACCTGAAAGCGTGACAACGAATCAGCCACAATGTTATGCTTGCCAGGGACATGTTTAGCGGTGAAATAAATGTTATACTTCATTGAACATAACACAATTCTACGAACGAGTCTCATGACTACGGCATCTTTCGAACTCTGTTTGTTGATAATGTCAACTACAGCTTTGTTGTCGCATAGGAAAACTATACACTTATCCGACATCTCACGGGCCCATAGCTCTATCGCTGCCGTGATCGGGAAAAGCTCAAGAACAGTAATATGATAGGCATCCCATAATTTTGGCCATGACCCCATAAACCACTTTTCACCAAAGATCGCAGCGTACCCCATGGTAGAAGCTGCGTCTGTATACAAGGAAATTTTATCTGATGTTAGCCACTTGCGCTGTACTAACAGGGACTTGCCATTGAATCCCCGTAAAAATACTCTCTAGGCGTCTAGATCTTTCCGAGCCTCAGCCGACAATCTTATATGATGGTGAGGGGCTCTCACACCGCATGTCAACGCTATGAGTCGACGAAGAAAGGCACGACCAGGAGGGACGACCGTACATGCAAAATTTAGTAAACCTATAAGCACATGATAAGCGACTGAAGTTTCTCGCAAAGTCACTTTCTTTGTGTGTGATCGAATGGATTCTATGGCTGCATTAATATTAATCAGTTTGTCCTCTGGGAGCCTGACTTCCATTTTTACCGAATCGATTTCTAGACCGCAAACCGTCATAGACGTGGCTGCCGAGAAGGTTTTGCTTTGTTTGATCGGGATATCTAATAACTTTGAGAGATTCAGAAATGCAGCAAGGTGTTGATCACAAACAGGCGATGAGGGCGGGCCGACAAACACAAAATCATCCAATATATGCCAAACACTGGCCGTGTTCAATTTTGACTTCAAAAACCAAACCAACGAGCGACTGAAACGTTCGAAAATTTGACATGATACTGCACATCCCATTGGGAGGCAACAATCATAATAAAATTCATCATTGAGCGTGAATCCCAGCAAGTGATAATGGGAGGGTGCGATAGGAATAAGCCTAAAGGCTGATTCAATATCTGTTTTAGCAATCATGGCCCCATGACCATGTTGCACAACAAGGCTAAGGAAGTTATCAAATGGTTCATACTGGACCGAGCGATGTTCTGACGCAATATGCGCGTTTATGGAATCGCCGGGCGGAAATGACAGATCATGTATGATACGGAATTGACCTTGCTCCTTCTTTGGGACAAGACCCAGCGGAGAGATATGTAAATTAGGGAAAGGGGGTACAGTGAATGGACCGGCCACTCTTCCTGCCGAGCGTTCTTATCTATTGCATCTTTAACCACTATGGGGTGTTTGAGAACGGAGCCATGGTTAACGGGAAAATGAGTGGTGTCCGGTCCGGAATACGGGATTGTGAATCCTTGTGTGAAGCCTGTGATTAAAAAATTGGCCTCGGCAGGATCATATCCCTGAAGCAGATTTTTATAAGCCTGACAGTTTAGAGGAGTTGGGAGTTTTGGGCTTGGTAAGGCATTTATTGGTCGGGTGATCTTTGGAGCACTTTGTACATTTATGCGTGAAGGGGCATTCATTTTTTCTGCAAATCCCGTTGTTTGCCTGGGCAAACCAGCACAGGCCGGGGGTACGAAAGGACCGCGGCTTTTGACCTGACCCCTGCTTGTTCTGCTGGGATGCTTTTGGGTCCATCCGAAAAGCCTTCAGATACAGTTCTGTATTGAGGTCTCCCCATGGGACCTGAGTATAACCGCTGTACAGCTTGCGGAAATTCTCATCATACCCGTACCAATCCATCCCCCTAGCTGCCATGGTGTTGACTGTGTGGGCGTACTTGAAGAGAGCCGGTGCGGCTTGTGGATTGTTCTGGGTAACAACCGCAGCAAAGGTATAAAAGGCCAAGTTCCATTCGTCCTTTGTGAGGCGTCTCGCCTCACCCGATTTGGCCAAAGACACATTTTTTACCGCCACTTTTAGTGTGAACTCCTCCCCCCTATGAACAATGAGTGACTGCCACAATGAAGTTACCTGGAATAGGATCTGAGGCCAGTTTTTTGTTGAGTTTCTCCAATACAGTGTCTAAGTTCTCGAAGGCTGGGAAAGCGAGACTCCGGGCCAGGTGCCTGCCTCCATACATTGGAGCAGCCATCGCACCCGGCGCCATGCCCACACAGAAGCCCATACCAACTCCGACGGCAGCAGGGATGTGAATCTGGCGAGTCTGCGGCACCACGTTCATGTACCAGAGCTGTTGAACTGCGGCTCTCGTGGGGCTCGGACACAGCCACAATCTGGTGACAACAGTCTCTGTATAACAATACATCCTGAGGAAGACACAATGTCAATTCAAACCATATAATCTGACCTGATTCCCCTGACAAAGTGAGACTTTGCGTAGGTTCCCTGGTGACGAATCGTCGTCTCAGTCTCAAGACTGCCACCTTTCCCGACTTTTCTTTCAATACTCTCACAGCGAATCATGCGGAACTGTGGGTTGTTGCTAAGCCATTGGTTCACGACAGTCATCAGAGTCCTGAGGTACATACATGATTAAGTCCAGGTCAAAAATTTTACCATATAAAAATAAATGGGAATCAAATCGATTATCAAAAAAGCCTGATTTGGAAAAATTAGCCCAAAGGCTAAGATAGGACAATTTTGGTTTGGCCATGGCAGCATTGGCAGGTAACAGACCTTGAGATTTACCAATCAAGGTTCACAGTGTGAACATATGACCTTGAGATTTACCAATCAAGGTCATACGTGTGAACTTTGATGTCACCATTACATTATATTATACATGTATGTGTGCGGCATTTGATATTCTATATGTTCATAACACAAAGATATACATGTATATGGGTGGAATCGTTTTGGCCGCTCAGGTCAATTTACTCATTCCGAGTCAGACATTTGGCACTCAAGGTCATCTGATGTCAAGTTCAAGGTCATCATTAGTTGTGCCATATAATGAATGAATTTGTTTATTATAGTCACATATGCATGTATAAAATAACAACAATGAACATACAGTAAAGAGAAATAGCATCCAGCCCTTTCAGGACTTATTAGTGACTCTTCTATCCAGAACTAAAATTTTGGTAGGTGCAACAGAGATTATCTGTAGTCTGACAACATCATTATTTGTATACAATACTTTTTCGTTTTTCCCATAGCTGCATTATATATTTTGCACACAATTTCCAGTTATGACTCATACTGTACTTCAATTTCTCGACATCCGAAATATTAATAAAGTCAGGTTCACATGATTTACAGCAATCAAAAAATTGTTTCCGTTCTTTTTGATAACCTCTGCATACAAGCATGAAATGTAGACATATATGTCTTCCTATATGTTCATAATGCAAACATAAGCTCTATCTGCAAGCATTTCATCTATAGAAGCAAATCTGGGCATTTTTTGACCCCAAAATGGCTGTTTTGACCTTTCAAGGTCATCGAAGGTCAATTTCAAGGTCACCACACAAATTGCCATATATGACTTCCCATTTGAAAGTGCCAATTCCTAAGCTGTATCTTCAAGTGTTCTATGAGTACAGTTTTGACAGCTCCCATAATGAATGAAAAAAGTGCCCAAAATTTTCGAAGTCCAAAATTTTTTTCAAAGGGTGAATTTTTTTTTTTGCCTACAAATGGCCCAAAATGGATAGTAATGCGATTTGGGGCGAAAATTTTTTTTTGCCGACTCGTCAAAATTTCAAAATGGCCGCCACACGGAATTCGGCAATTCAAGGGCAACAAAACTTATACACGTCACAGAGGAGGAATATTTTTAAACAGAAATCTTCAAACTGATCAGACAGTTTTCGAGAAAATACAGACCAGGTGCAAATTTGGGCATTTTTCAACCCAAAAATGGCTGTTTTGACCTTTCAAGGTCATCGAAGGTCAAATTCAAGGTCACCACACAAGTTGCCATATATGACTTCCCATTTGAAAGTGCCCATTTCTAAGCTCTATCTTCAAGCGTTCTATGAGTTGACAGCACCCATTATGAAGGAAAAAAGTGCTGTCGAACATTTTTCTCAAAGGGTGATAACTTTTTTTTGCCTAGAAATGGCTCAATTTGGGGCGAAAAAAATTTTTTCGCCGACTCGTCAAAAACTCAAAATGGCCGCCACAAGGAGACCGGCGATTCAAGGGCAACCAAACTTATACATATCAGGGAGAAGGGGAATGAATCTTTTAAATCAAAAATCTCAAAACTGTCTGAACAGTTTTTGAGAAAATGGCCGCCAAAGTTCAAAATTGGGCATTTTTCATGAAAATATTTTTTAGCTATTTTTGTGCAAAATTTCAGGAAGATTTGACCGTAAACTTTAAAGATAAAAATGTGGACGGAGGACGGACGGGCGGCCGGCCGCCATGCCAATAGGTTATCGGACAATAGGTCCGGTAACCTAAAAACTCACTTTAACAACTTGATCAATACCATATTGGTCCTAATAGTACCACGGCGAGCCAAAGCAAGACCAAATGCAGCAAAGCGCACAAAAATGGCGTCAAATAAGTTACCGGACAATATCTATTTCAGATATTAGCTTTTGTCCCACGACCTCAAAAATAAGC
Source organism: Terebella lapidaria (assembly GCA_949152475.1). Lineage (NCBI taxonomy): Eukaryota > Metazoa > Annelida > Polychaeta > Terebellida > Terebellidae > Terebella > Terebella lapidaria. The sequence continues at coordinate 5,613,130 of OX424557.1, forward strand.
TCATTGGTAAATTCCAAATCACAAGAATATCCAGCATATATCATTTACAGTATGTCCACAACTGATTCCTAAGCTGAGAAGTAGATAATAAGCCAGATATTAGCCATTTTGTGATCTGACCCAGATATGTTCAAATGTCAAATTAAAGATCATCAGAATATTCAGCATATATCATTCCCTATATGTTCACTATGGATTACTAGGCTGTAAAGTCGATAATAAGCCAGATATTAGCCATTTTGTTATCTGATCTTGAAAATGAGGTCAAAGGTCAAATTCAAGGTCACCAGAATATTTAGCATATATTATTTCCTATAGGTTCACAATTGATTCCTAAGCTGTAATGTCGATAATAAGCGAGATATTAACCATTTTGTTCTCTGACCTTGAAAATGAGGTGAAAGGTCAAATTCAAGGTCACCAGAATATTCAGCATATATCATTTCCTATATATTCACTATTGATTCCTAAGCTGTAAAGTTGATAATAGATAGATATTAACCATTTTGTTCTCTGACCTTGAAAATGAGGTCAAAGATCAAATTCAAGGTCACCAGAATAGCATATATCATTTCTTATATGTTCACAATTGATTCCTAAGCTGTAAAGTCGATAATAAGCGAGATATTAGCCATTTTTGACATTAGAGCGTTGGGGGCGAAGCCCCCAACTCTCTACATGTCTATGTGCTGACTTTTTTATGGAGGTTTCATGCCAACCTATCGACGCCCGTTTTCGCATGCAAACTTTGTACACCTACTTCAAATGAGTATTTTCTTCGTCCTTGACATAAAATCTCTCGATTTGATGGCAAGCTTTGAATATTCCACAGATATATAATGCATAAATCGATGTGTTAGGTTTGAGAAAATTACGCAAAATGGTCAGCTCGTCTGGAAAACGTCAAAATGGCGGAGCCGATGGAAATTCACGTTCCCAGAATGCAAAGCAAATGTTACCGCAATGACGCGTACTTTGTAGCGTACAATTTTCTGTGCAGCATTTTGTGCATGCATGTATATGTAACCTTGCGTGCGGCCTTCTTTGGCGTAATGAAGTAAACACAACGATTCGTCTACGGTACCACGACTACATTTACCGTAATTGGACATATTTTATCACATGACAAGGTGTTCCATGCTGGGTTGCGAAACCTTTTTATTTTAAACTGGTCTTTTAATTTGCTCAGTATGCATGTGTTATCTATATCATGATATCAGATGCAGATATTCCTCATAGTTTCCAATATTTTAAGGATATTTTATTGAGGTTCAATATCATTTTATCAGGCGTATCTGTTTCATTGAGTTCAAAATAAATGTTTACTCATTAGGAATATGATTGAAGTAGGCCTATGTGTTTCATCATAATATACGCTAATGAATTGGAATCATGTGGGACATGATATGTTTCAATTTTCTTTTTTTGTAAGGGGGGGGGGGGGGGTGTAAGATATATTCAGGTCTCGTGGTGCTGATGGTGTGCTCGAGCTCTAATGTCGTCTCCCGCAGTTAGCTGCATTTTCTTGTTTCCTGTGACCTTGAAAATTAGGTCAAGGTAAAATTCAAAGTCACGACAATATTCAGAATATATATCATTTCCTATATGTCCACAATTGATTCCTAAGATGTAAAGTCGATAATAAGCGAGATATTAGCCATTTTGTCCTGTGACCTTGGAAATTATTTCAAAGGTCGAATTCAAGGTCATGACAATATTCAGAATATACCATTTCCTACATGTTCATAATTGATTCCTAAGCTGTAAAGTTGATAATAAGCGAGATATTAGCCATTTTGTCCTGTGACCTTGAAAATTAGGTCAAAGGTCAAATTCAAGGTCGTGAGAATATTCTGCATATATCATTTCCTATATGTCAACAATTGATTCCTAATCCCTAATCTCAATATGAGGTGAGATATTAGCAATAATGTGTCCCATTATAAAGCATAGGAGAATTTAACATGGGAAAGTGCCATTTGGGACTCGTGGAGAAAATCAAAATGGCCACCACACGCAGACATCACAGAGGTATATGAGGGAAATCTTTTGAAACAAAACTCTCAAAACTGTCTGCACAGTTTTTGAGAAAATGGCCGCCAAAGTCAGAAATTGACCGTTTTGCGTAGGAAATGGCCGCCATTTTGAAAAAAATGCAAAAATCAGAAAGATCCGATCGTAAACTTCAAAGATAAAATTGTGGACAGATGCCGACCCCGACGCTGACGCCGACGACGGACGCAAAATGCCATGCCAAAAGGTTATCGGACCATAGGTCCGGTAACCTATAAAACATGAATGTATGGATTGGAACACTCCAAGATCTTATTAGAAAGATATGAAGTGAATTATTTGGTTACAAAAACATTTTTGGGCAAAAGAATGGGCCGCTCTATTAATAGGGCACCTGCCACTACTATTATGTACAAGCACTGTATAATCTTACCTCATTTTATCGAACTCTGGAGGCTGCAGATCATCCCCAGGGAAGACACATCGAGGAAGGAAGTCTGCGTAAGCTAGTGGAGGCAGCATGGACACAGGGGTGTGTGAGGCTTCGTAGGCTGGCGGAGGGTAGGCAGCATCTGCTACAGACACATAGACACATCCACTTTGTCGAGAAATAATATACCCATACAAAGTGTTTTGAAATTCTATTCCATATAAAAATTGAGTGCCCCTAGACAGGCTCCAGACCACTGACCATCGTGACGTAGGCCATGTAGGGTAGGAGCGTCGTAGGCGGGCGGTGCAGGGACAGACTTCCAGTCCGGGATGTCCAGGATCGTCTCATAAGGAGGAGGTTCCTCATTCCCCAGGGCTTCTGTAGCCGGCTCATTCCCTTGAGGTTCTGTGGAGGGCAGATGGCCTTTGTGTTGCTCTTCAGCCATCACAAACTGTCAAAACATCACATGAAAGAAACAATATTAATTTCCAAGACTGCTGAATAATAGTCACCGTCATGCTCCACACAGGACTTCGAGCTGTGATCTACATGTATGTTTTCTTCTACATGTATGCTACAAAACTACAGCAATGCATGGCAGTATGGTAGAGGATTGAAATTTGTGTATGCAACAACATGTAGAAATAATTATGTTTGTATTTTTTATTCATATTCAATGCAGTCATGGAGGAAAAAATGATAAAGTACATGTATGTCACTCAACTGAAATTTTCAATTTTGTATCAATATTTACATGATTCAACAGTATGAAACTCCCAAAACTCAGTCCCCCAGGTTACACTGATAGTCAGTCATCCAATCAGAAACAGGGCACATAAGAAATGCTTTATTGATATCCATTTGTATAAATTAGTGGTTTGTGTATACGTGTATTTGTCAAGATTACTGATAGCATAAATCAGCATAACCAAATAACTTTTGCAAATGTTAGTATTTACCTGAGAAAGCTTGAACCAAAATAAATTGTCAGATGCAAATTTATCATCGAGGATAATACTTAAAAAATTCAGCCTAAAGGCTAAGATAGGTTACCGGACAATTTTGGTTTGTATAATGGAATGTAACAGACCTTGAGATTTATCAATCAAGGTTATCAGTGTGAACATTTAATGGAATGTAACAGACCTTGAGATTTATCAATCAAGGTTATCAGTGTGAACAAGTCCAAATTTTTTTTCAAAGGGTGAAATTTTTTTCCCCCTGGAAATGGCCCAAAATGGATAGTAGAATCTACTGCGATTTGGGATGAAAATTTTTTTTTCGCCGACTTATCAAAAATTCAAAATGACCGCCACACGCAGACCGGCGATTCAAGGGCAATTAAACTTATACACATCACAGAGGTCCATTTAAGGGGAATCTTTTGAAACAAAAATCTCAAAACTGTCTGAACAGTTTTCGAGAAAAAACAGACAAGGTGCAAATTTGGGCATTTTTCGACCCAAAAATGGCTGTTTTGACCTTTAAAGGTCATCCAAGGTCAAATTCAAGGTCACCACATTAGTCGCCATATATGACTTCCCATTTGAAAGTGCCAATTTCTAAGCTCTATTTTCAGGCGTTCTATGAGTACAGTTATGGCAGCTCCCATTATGAAGGAAAAAATTGCCCATTTCCCCTGGAAATGGCCCAAAATGGATAGTGATGCGATTTTGGGTGAACAAAATTTTTGTTGCCGACTCGTCAAAAATTCAAAATGGCCGCCACACGCAGACCGGCGATTCAGGGGCAACCAAACTTATACACATCACAGAGGTCCATAAGGGGAATATTTTGAACCAAAAATCTCAAAACTGTCTGAACAGTTTTTGAGAAAATGGCCGTCAAGTCTAAAATTGGGCATTTCTCAACAAAAATGGCTGCTATTTCGAGGAAAATACAGAAATAAAAAAAAACCTTTCCTGGGAATATATTTAGATCTAGATCTAGCTATTTTTGTGCAAAATTTCAGAAAGATTCGACCGTGAACTTTAAAGATGAAAATGTGGACGGACGCCTGGTGACGGCAGACGCCGGACACAATGCCATGCCAATAGGTTATCGGACCATTTATCAATCTCATTCAATATAGTCCAAGAGCCCATTATGAAAAAGCCCATTATTTTTCAATTCCGTTGCACCCCAGAAGGGCCCAACATTCTTTGGCATCGTTGGAAAGGTATAAGTCTCCAGTTCACGAAAATGGTATTTTTGACTTTATTGGCTTGATCGTTACCATGGTAACGGGTACTAAGTAACATATACTAGAAAATGACTGATTGTGAAATGGAATAATGCAAAATATGTGATAAAATGTATATTATGTTTCTTTCAGTGCTGTATAAGCTATGAGCTTCATTTTCAACTTGCGGGTCAGTATTGACTTAGTGATCAATGAGGCATGAGTGTTGGTTGAATATCGATCTGGCAGTTGTCAAGGTGACATAGTTATAAGTGATACCAAGTACTTTCCGAGATACCAAAATTTACATTAGATTTTTTCACAAAGGTTTTTAGTACATGTCATAAATTATCTAATTGAATATCACAATAACACCGTTATGAGATATATACAATGTACAACCGATATGGCCAGTATTAGAAATTTCTGCCTCTCGGTTGCCATGGTAACAGACCCGGTATATAATATGAATAAAATGGTTTCACGCAGCATCTGGTTGTCAACATCGCTTATGAAAACTCATAGTTTAATAGTGTGCTATATCACTCCATTTTACTGGCAAAAACTCACTTTAAAATATATGATTAATTGAAAACATAATTTATCTGACGTCATAATCCAATATGGCCGCCGTTTTCAAGATGGCTGTCGTCAAATGTATTTTCGTCAATATCTCCACTTCTGGTCAATGTACAATAACCAGTTTCCTGATCAACCCAATTAGCCTATAACTACGTCAATAATTAGGGTATGTTACTGGCTCAAACCTAATGATACTCCAAATATTCACTTTGAAGCAGGGGCGGGGTCGGGGTGAATAGCACTTATCCCGTACGTAAAGTGTATCAACATATATATTTGAATAAAGTATTCTAGTTCCAAATAACATCAAATAATTTCTAACCTCTAAAATAAATATTCTCATCCAGGTAGTGCGTGTTGAGTCTATTAGGAAAAAGGAATTCCTGTTATTATTATGCCATATTCGTTTGACCAAAGGTTGAACCTCAAACATTTCTTGTCGAATCTTGTCGAAAAAGTTTCTTGCCGCATACACTTTTCGCCATATTCAATTTCCGCCTAAACCTTTCCGCCTGGGTGGTAACCTTTCTGCTCCGGCCCAAAGAATAATGCATAAGCGATAACCGTTGTGCCTGACCTACAACCTATCCGCCTCGTCAGAAACCTTTAGACCAGGGCAAAAACTTTTCCGCCTGGGCAATAATCGTTTCGCCTCGGCGAGAAACTCTCTCGTTTGGTTGATATCAGTACCACCTGTGCGAAAACCTTCCCACTTGGGCGAAAACCTTCCCGCATGGACGAAAGCCTTCCCATTCCGGTGATAACCGTGCCACCTTGGCAAAAACCTTTCCTGTCTGACCGAAAATCATCAGATCGGTCACATCTCTAAACATTACTAAACGCAAGATCCTTCAATTCCAGCACTACAGGCGTTCACGTCACAGTATGTCCTATATCACAGATAGTGATTCTGATGCTAGGGCCCTAGAGCGGGATCCCAGATCCCCCTCCCTATCATGTTGAACCCCCCTCCCCCCCTTGAAAATTTCTGGATCCGCCCCTGGTGAAGATATATACACTTCCTTGGTCGGGGGAGGGGGGGGGGGGAGGGGGTGCTGCTAATTCAGCTTTTTGACACCGATTCGGTATATCTTTCCACCCTGCCATCTTACAAATAAAAATACAACATCATGGCCTTTCTGTGTTCCCCATGCAAAGTTTACTCGGATACTATGGATTTGTTATTGTGATAATTAGAGATTTTGTTGTAACCGTTTTAAGAGCACTAATTTAACACGGTATATGCTACTTGGGTCTGATAAAGGTACTTGTCGCCATGGATGCTAATGTCGCAGAACTGAGAGCAATTTTGTGTAAAAATATATCACTCTTCAACAATGTGTTATTAGCGGTCTACATTTTAAAATTCTTCTTGTATTGTCATTTGTTCTTTCGTTTAATTCTTCTGTTACATTGTTTTTCGTATCGGATCACAAAATATGATCATGATGTTTGACTTCAATATTCTTTGGTACCATTTCCTTTGATATATCATTAGGCCTCATATATACATATTTTGCATGTCACTTCATTCATCACCATTGCCATATAGGTGCCAGAAACATGGAATCGTATGCACACAGATGCACACAAATACAGGGATTTGTTGGTTAAAATGGCTAATAATAATGCTGTAATGTGGTGCATATAGTTTCTGCTTTTCTGTGCCTTTAAATTTGAATAGAGCAATCAGCCATTTGTGACAGTAACACTATTCTCATTTATGTTAGGCCTAATACGGCTGTAAAAAAACACTATTATATACTTTACATATACTGTATTGAGAAATATTGATGCAAGGCTGTTTATACACTAGTCTAGACGTCGAAGCATATATATGCCTTGGAGACATTTCGATGAAAAGACTAAGTTATATATCCTTTATAACGTATACCCCATCTTAACCGCCTCTGTGGCTGAGTGAATAGGACTGGTGGCAACGAAGCATAGAGGCGGTAGGTGACGAGGGTTCAAACTCCGTCACCGGCACAAACAGATGGAGTTTTCATCTGGCAACCCCATTCAATGTCCTTTCTGTATTGTCACTCGACGGGGGATGGGGAAGACATGCGAAATTGCCTATAACCATGGATCATAGTTAAACAAATCTGATTATTATTATTTAGTATCATTAACATATTTGCCTCCTGTGATCAGTCCAAAAATAACATTCTTTTTGCTCTATGACACACCGTTTCTGAAATATAAAAAGAAGATAAAATATGCTGACTCATGAAAAAAATTAGGTCAGGGTTTCAGTTCATCCTTTATATTATGCTTGTTTAGGGCCACCAGTCCAGTCATCTGTATATATTTTTTATTCGATATAGCCATGTGTAATCGCGGATACTCTATGTTTTATATTGTTTACATGTGCATGTTATACTAGATATATTGTACATATCTAAAGGCCTAGTGTCAGTATTTTAGGTCATATATCTATTATTCAATATGTATTACATATATGTAGCTCATCCTTCCCGTTTGCAATAAACAAATATTTTTATGCTCCGAAAATAAAGCATATTTCTCTCTACGACGCACCGTTTCCAAGATTTTGACAAAAATGTAAAATGCGGATTCAGTAATACATGTACCCATCCCTAATACCATTACCCCTGAGACATGCCAGTCTAGAGCGGCGAGACCGAAAATAATCTCAGTTCGCTCCATGTCGCACCGTTTCCAAGATATGCAGGAAGCCTCAAGGATGAACTAGCAAAACATTTTTGCGATCAAAAATTCTTTCTTCAATATAGGGTTCTTCCCTGGTGGTATATCAACCTCCATGCAAGGTTATGCAGCCATTGTCTGAATACTTTTTGAGTTATCGTCCAGAAATCATGTCTCAAAATCACCCTTGATTTTATCCTGACGGACCTTAGTGGCGGCTCATAAACTATTTCGTTCCTCCTCATATCATTTGTGACCAGAGGTGACAATTTGAAAAGGATACATTAAGGTAAACTAGAGTTATCGTTCATAAATCAAAACGGTGGAAGAAGAAAAAAGGCAAGATTCAGCTAAAACCATGAAGGTTTAGCTGTCGAAATGCCTTAATAAGAGGATGGTTAAAGATTAATTTCGTTTGTCAGGAAACCGATTCACGAATAGCATCTAATGATGCGTTTATCGGAATCGCTGCCCCTGAAAACATGGATACAGACACTGATATCGTCGTTGTACAGTAAGTAGAAGTCGAGATATTGACAAAAATACATTTGACGACAGACGACACTAACGGCGGCCATATTGGATTATGACGTCACATTATTTACGTTTTTAATCAATCATATTTTAAAGCCTAATGCAAACTTTTTTTGCTAGCGTAATGAAGCGAAATAACATACTATATTACCCAATGCGTTTTCATAAGCGAATTTGGCAGCCAGAAGCTGAGTGTAACCATTTTTTTCTTTTTATATTCCGGGTCTGTTACCATGACAACCGAGAGGCAGTAATCTCTGATACTGGGCACATCTGTTGTACATTGTATAGATTTCATAACTGTGTAATTATGTTCATCAATCAGGTCATTTACGACATGCATCAAAAACATTATTAAAAATTCGGAAGTAAATTTTGGGATCTCAGAAAATACTTGGTATCACATATAACGATGTCACCTTGACAACTGCCAGGTCGAATTTCAACCAACACTCATGCCTCATTAATAACTATGTCGATACTGGTCCCGCAAGTTGAAAATGTTAATTGTTCATAGCCTGAACAGCTGTGAAGAAAACAGAATATGTATTTTATTGCAGATTTTGCATTATTTTCTTAATAATTAGCCATTGTCTAGTATATGTTACTTAGTAACCGTTGCCATGGTAACGATCAAGCCAATGGAGTCAAAAGTACCAGATTTGTAAACTAGGGAGTCATAGCTTTCCAACGATACCAATAAATGTTGGTCCCTTCTGGGGTGCAGCGAAATCACAATTTCCTGGTGTGGGCTCATGGACTAATACTTTTGACAGGGAAAAGAAACATTGGTTTTGGTGTCCGATCACTGGTGGCTTTTGACTACATCCTAGCCCAGGCGTTTTGTGATAGATCACCGACATTCATAAACTCGTCATCAACACTTACGTATTGATTAAGAAATTCGACACATAGGGGCCTACTGGTCGATTAACAACTATTGACAACTGAATCTATGGTAATGAATCTATGGTAATGAGTTTCTAGGCTATATCGAGGATTCAAGATTTATGTTTGTTTGTTTACATATGTCAACCAGCATTTCCGGTGCGATGCGCATGCACTCCTCCGATCATTTGCTACACGAAACGGAAAGCGTGTGGTCTCTACCATAATAAATGTGATCGGAGCACTCATTTGAGAGAATTTTCCCATAATGAATAATTGTCTATAGTGTTTCCCTCTGACACTATATATATACCCCGGTAGATATAAATTGCTGTATCAAGTTTTATATTTTTTTCATTTTTATATCATGTGGTAACTAATTGAAAGGAAATTACATTTTATGTCATTTAAAGTTGCTAAGTATATAGATATAAATTGCTGTCTCAATTTTTATGTTTGTTTTTTTTTAAATTTCAGTCTCTTCGACTAAAACAGACCACAAAGCCAGCTCCCAAACAATAGGCTCCCATTAGGTAATATGTGTAAACTGATTGATTGATTGATTGATGATTGATTTGATTGATTGATTGATTGATTGATTGATTGATTGATTGATTGATTGATTGATTGATTGATTGATTGATTATACTGACGTAACCCTGTGAGGGAACTTGCCTTACCACCATCCGACCAACTTTGGTCCGCGATATTTGGTGGTGGTCGCCGCGGTGCAGCGCCTGACATATTTTTGGTTCCCGTGTATGTATGTATAGTGTATGGACGGGATTTTCTGGTGTACTGCATTGATGGGTATTTGTAGCGCGGCCCATGACAGATCCGGGTACGCCTGGTGAACTAGCTTTCTGCCCCTGCACCACCGCCGATACACCGAGTGCAGCAGTCTACAATGTATCACCTGGTCACCAGGCTTGAACCCGCCGACAACGAACATTGAATTCCCTTCAGCAGCCGGCGAGCGACTTAGTGCGTTGCGCTACGGCCACTTCTGGTACAAATTTCTTGGTTAATTATGTACATTAAGTCATTTCCGTGTTATTGTCCATTCTAAAAAAAGTGAGAAAAAAATTAGCTCAAAGGCTAAGAAAGGTTTCTGGACAATATATATTTAAGATATTAGCCTTTCGTCCCGTGACCTTGAAAATAAAAATTATTGGTCAATTCAAGGGCACGAAAATGTTCAGCATATATTATTTTCAGTATGTCAATAATTGATTCCTAAGCTGAAAATTCGATAATAAGTGAGATATGAGCCAATTTGTGATCTGACTTTGAAAATGAGGTCAAAGGTCAGGTTCAAAATCATGAGAATATTCAGCATATATAATTCCCTCTTTGTTCACAATTAATTCCTAAGCTGTAAAGTCGATAACAAGCGATATATTTTGTTCTCTGTCCTGGAAAATGAGGTCAAAGGTCAAATTCAAGGTCACCATAACATTCAGCATATATATCATTTCCTATTATGTTCACTATGGATTCCTAACCTGTGAAGTCAATAATAAGCGACGTACTAGCCATTTTGTGCTCTGACCTTGAAAATATGTTCAAGGTCAAATTCAAGGTCATCAAAATATTCAGTGCATATCTTTTTCTATATGTCCACAATTGGTGCCCAAGTTATAAAGTCAATAGAAGAGCAAGATATCAGCCATTTCGTCCTTTGACCTTGGAAATGAGGTCAAAGTTCGAATTCAAGGTCATTGCAATATTCAGCATATATCATTTTCTATATGTTCACAATTGATTCCTAAGCTGTAAAATCGATAATAATTGAGATATCAGTCATTTTGTCCTGTGACCTTGAAGATAAGGTCGAAGGTCAAATTCAAGGTCACAAGAATATTCGGCATATGTCATTTCCTATATGTGTACAATTGATTCCTAACATGCAAAGTCAATAATAAGCGAGATATTAGCCATTTTGTGCTCTGACCTTGAAATAAGGTGAAAGGTCAAATTCAAGGTCATGAAAATATTTGGCATACATTATTTAGTCCCAAGATGTAAAGTGGATAATAAGCGAGATATTAGTGATTTTGTTCTTTGACCTTGAAAATGAGGTCAAAATTCAAATTCAAGGTCAATAAAATGTTCGGACTATGTCATTTCCTATATGTGCACAATTGATTCCTAAGCTGTAAAGTCGATAATAACCGAGATATTAGCCATTTTGTGCTCTGACCTTGAAAATAAGGTCAAAGCTCAAATTCAAGATCATGAGAATATTCAGTATATATCATTTCCTATATGTTCACAATTGATTCCTGAGCTGTAAACATGGTAAAGTCGATAATCAGCAAGCTATTAGCCATTTTGAGCTCTGACCTTGAAAATTAGATCAAAGGCCAAATTCGAGGTCACGAGAATATTCAGCATATATCACTTCCGATATGTCCACAAATGATTCCTAAGCTGTAAATCGATATTAAGTGAGATATTAGCCATTTTTGTGGTTTGACCTTGAAAATTAAGTCAAAGGTCAAATTCAAGGTCATCAAAATATTCGGACTATATCATTTCCTATACGTGCACAATCGATTCCTTAGCTGTAAAGTCAATAATAAGCGAGATATTAGCCATTTTGTCCTGTGACCTTAACAATGAGGTCAAAGGTCCAATTCAAGGTCACAAGAATATTCAGCATACAATGTATATCATTTCCTATATGTTCATAATTGATTCCTAATCTCTAATCTCAATATTATTTGAGATATTAGCAATAATGTGTCACATTATAAAGCATAAAAGAATTTAACATGGGAAAGTGCCATTTGGGACCCGTCAAAAAAAATCCAAATGGCCGCCACAGGCAGACCGGCGATTCCAGGGCAACAAATTTTATACACATCATAAAGTTACATCAGAGGAATCTTTTGAAACAAAAATCTAAAATCTGATCAGACAGTTTTTGAGGAAATGACCGTCAAAATCCAAAATTAGCCGTTTTTCGTCACAAATGGCCGCCATTCTGAAAATAATTCGAAAATCAAAAAATTAGGCTAAAGATAGGTTACCGGACAATATATGTTTAATGTTTTAGATATTTGCCAGGTCACTGTTTAAATTCAAGGTCAAGAGAATATTCAGGATATATAATATTAAGCATATGTCCACAGTTGATTGCTAAGCTGTAAATTCAATAATCAGAGAGATATTAGCAATATTGTCCTGTGGCCTTGAAAATGAAAGCAAAGGTCAAATTCAAGGTCATCAGAATGTTTGGCGTATAACATTTTCTATATGTCCTTCATTGATTCCCACACTATGAAGTCAATAAGTGAGATATTAGCCATTTTGTCCCATCACCTTGAAAATCAGGTCAATGGAAACTTGAAAATAAGGTCATTGGTCAAGTCGAGGTCACGAGAATATTCAGCATATATCATTTGGAGTTTGACCACAATTGATTCCTAAGCTGTAAAGTTGATAAGAAGTGAGATATTAGTCATTTGTGATCTGACCTTGAAAATGAGGTCAAAAATCAAGTTCAAAATCATGAGAATATTCAGCATATATCATTTCCTGTTCTCAGTTGATTTCTAAGAGCTCTGTAAAGTCGGTAATAGGCGAGATGAGGTTAAAGGTCAAATTCAAGGTCACCAAAATATTCAGCATATATCATTCCCTATATGTTCACTATCGAATCCTAAGCTGTAAAGTCGATAATGAGCGAGATATTAGCCATTTTGTCCTCTGACCTTGAACTTGTTTTCAATACAAGGTCATCAAAATATTCAGCATATATCATTTTCTCTATGTCCACAACTGGTTCCCAAGCCATAAAGTCAATAAAGGAGTTTTATGTATCAAAAAGAAAAAAAGTTACTGAACAGATTTTGAGAAAATGGCTGCCAAAGTCCAAAATCAGACATTTTTCGTCGAAAACGGCCGCCACTTTGAAAAAAATTAGCCCAAGGGCTAAGATAGGTTACCGGACAATTTTAGTTGAAACACGACAGGTGAGATATGACGTTCAGATTAACTAATCAAGGTCATCTTCGTGAACTTCAACGTCGTCATTAAGTGTGCAGCATATAACCTTGTATTCATGTATGTTCAAAATACAAATACAAGGTCTATCTAAAAGTCTTTTGTCTATAGACGAAATTTACACATTTCTTGTTGGACGTGACACTGAGATATAGCACTCAATGTCATTTGAGGTCAAGTTCAAGGTCACCAAAAGAAGTAGTATATATGACTTCCAATTCCAGCTATACCTACAAACATTTTTTTGGCTCTAGAGGCCAATTTACACACTCAAGGGGCCTTTTAAGCAATCCAAAGCACACCATCTTTATACACAATGGCAGGAACCCCAATTAGCATGTTTTATAACAAAAAAGTCAAAACTGATCAGATAAATTTGAAGGAATACGACAAAAAATTAAATTGGTCCAAAATTTTTTTCAAAGGGTGAAAATTTTTTTTTTGCCTAGAAATGACCCAAAATGGATAGTAATGCGATTTGGGGCAAAAAAAAAGGTTTTTTCGCCGACCCGTCAAAAATTCAAAATGGCCGCCACGCAGAGACCGGCCATTCAAGGGCAACAAAACTGATACACATCATAGAGGTAAATAAGGGGAATCTTTTGAAACAAAAATCTCAAAACTGATCGGACAGTTTTTGAGAAAATGGCTGCCAAAGCCCAAAATTGGCCATTTTGCGTTAAAAATGGCCGCCACTTTGGGAAAAATGCGAAAATCAAAAAACTAAAAAAAAAACCCTCTTGAAATATTTTTAGGCATTTTTGTGCAAATTTTCAGAAAAATCCGCCTGTAAACTTTAAAGATACAGATGTGGATGGACGACGGACGGACGCAACGCGACGGCAATAGGTTATCGGACCATAGGTCCGGTAACCTAAAAATGTGAAAATCAAAACATAGAGCCGTAGGGCTCTGCGCTTACCGGACCCAAGATATATGTTTCAGTTATATGTAAGTTGAAAGCAATGTCATGAAGTCATGAGAATAATTGCACATCATTCACGCCTAAAACTTGCTCTACGTAAGTCGATCGTGTTAGAGCCTAATATACAATGATATGAAACTAGAATGTAACTGACTAGTACTGTCAAAGATATTCTTTGCTTTTGTATCGGTTTCAGTTTATTGAGGTAAAATTTAGGCTCACAAAAATATTCGGCATATATAATTTCCTATATGTCCTCATTTTGATGCCTAAGCTGTAAAGTCGATAATAAGCAAGATATTAGCGATTTTGTGCTCTGACCTTGAAAACGAGGTCAAGTGTCAGGTTCAAGGTCATCGAAATATTCGGCATACATCATTTCCTATATGTTCACAATTGATTCCTAAGCTGTAAAGTCGATAATAAGCGAGACATTAGCCATTTTGTCCTGTGACCTTGAAAGTGAGGTCAAAGGTCAAATTCAAGATCACGACAATATTCAGAATATATCATTTCCTATATGCTGACAATTGATTCCTAAGCTGTAAAGTCGAAAAAAAGCGATATATTAGCCATTTTGAGCTGTGACCTTGAAAATTAGGTTCAAGGTCAAATTCAAGGTCAGAGAATAATCGGCATATATAATTTCCTATATGTGCACAATTGATTCCTAATGTCTAATCCCAATATTAAGTGAGATATTAGGAGAAATTTGTCCCCATTATAAAGCATAGGCTAATCTGGGACTGGTCGAAAGTCAAAATGGCTGCCACACGCAGACCGACGATTCAAGGGCAACGAAACTTATACACAGCACAAAGGTATATCAGGGGTATCTTTTGAAACAAAAATCTCAAATCCGATCGAACAGTTTTTGAGTGAATGGCCGCCAAAATCCAAAATTAGTCATTTTTGGACAGAAACGGCCGTCATTTTGGAAAAAACGATTCAATCGAAAAATGGTCCGGCGATATGGGCCCATAGAACATATTTTGTGAATTACAGCAATATACATCGAACATATTTTTCCCAGCGTTTGACAACGCCGACACCGACGGCGACGGCCGGACGCCGGACACAACCTGACGACAATAGCTCATCGGACCATAGGTCCGGTAAGCTAAAGACCAGAAATTAATTCTAACGAGACTTTGCATGCTGAAATGTCCTGAAGAGTCTGCAGTATGTTGACATGATTAGAGTATGACAGCAAAAACACATGATCGATCATAATGTTCCGCAGAACTCGATCCATTCACAAACTCAATTTATTTGTGTAATTTGTCCATTTGTATTATACAATACATGTCAGCACGCTACCTGTGAATATGGAAATTTGACTCAATGTGGCACCAGTCTCAATACAATTGTAAGCACTGAATTCACAATACAGTAATATAACATACAACAATAATCACTCCAGATAGTACATTCTGGAAAACAAAAATTTAACAGATATTGCAATGGTATATTATCACTGGACACTTGTGGCCAACGACTGCATCGGTGTATCCCCCCGATGCCCTGTCAAACCTGTTGCCCAAAATATTCTAATACAGACAAAATATCAGACAGTGTCGAGCATTTTCCCCGACAAACATAGTCTAAAACTTCTTTGTACTTGCCTTCCTGGAGCACAAGTGAATAAATTCAACAGATTTTACAACTACTAGTAATGTTTTGTTGTAAGGAATATTCCAAGAATGTGATGAATCATGTCATGTGGACTTATTACCAGCTTCGAAGGTGTTACCAGTAGAATATACCTTATTTTTGAGGACGTTGAAAAACTACATAATTCATGTAAAACTGACAGAAAATACCAGGCCATGGGCCAATAATGGCAGGAAATATTCATTAATGGCCCGCTACATGTACTTGCTCTCGTGAACTTTGGCTCACAAGTTCATCGGAAGTGCTTGGTGCATGAAATTTATGACGTCCTAATGCAGACACCTCTGTGGTAAATTCTTCAAGTCGTTACATTGATGTCATTATAACAACATGTTTGCTCCTAAAGATTGATTTGGAAGATCAAGGCACCATCGTTGAATCTTGATTATAAGATGACAATAGACTTGATGTATACCTAGACCTACGTGATCTAGGCCCATCCACACATAGGCCTGAAATCCTTTCGGATATGTGTTACTCATCTGCAGCTAACAATAATAGTATTAATATGATATTTTTGTGCATTTAATATACTTTGAATTGGCCCTCCATCAATGATTAGCAGGCCTCCATAGCCATTACCTTTCAGCCTCTAAATACTGGCCATGTCGGGCCGCTGATCATTGACGGTGGGTCAATCATCAAGCATAATGCCGTGTAAAATCATGTTATCAAGCACAGCACTGCTGAACAGTATGTGTACAACAAAACTACTGAGATAGGTAAGTACATTCACACAAACACACCCACACAAGTTCACACTGTAAAACACATGCTGTGTTACACATATTCTTAATGCATAATATTGGATGTACATAATAAATGAGCGTACATATTTCTGACAGACAAAATTTAATGTCCCTTATCCCTCAATGATTAGTTTTGACAGCTGAGAAGATATCTGCAGTTTTTATCCGTAACACAGAGCTGAGAGGATCCTATTGCACAATTCTGCCCTGTAGGTATTCTAGCAGAACTACAGTCCCTCTCTGTAGGATCGCTGGCCGAGGCTGCCGGAACGGGTTCCCTTCCAGCTGCAGGGACCTGAAACAACAAGTGCAAGGCTTAGACAAGGAAGTGGTGTAGAAGGCACCAGGATCTAGCGGTACAGTGTTGCATACCTGAGCTGTGTGCAGAGTCCTAGCTCGGCTGGTACTTGCATGATGTCGTTGTTCTGAAGGTCAAGGGTGGCTAGGCGACAGAGAGATTTGACAGCCTTCGGGTCGATATCGGGGATTTGATTGTCACTGGCCAGCAGCACTTCTAGACTGTCAAACTGGTACACAACCGCAGGCACGTTACTAAATCTGTCACACACGACAAACACAACGATTCAAATGTAAGTCTTCATTCTGGATAAAAGGCAGATTACCACAACACAAATAGCAATAGCACTTGAACAATTGGATTAAAAGTTGGTTAACATACTGGTAGTGGATTGAACTAAAGGTGATGTTTGACTGTACTGACTTGTTGACAGAGATGACACACTCCCTCAGCTGCTTCAAAGATGACAGGCTGTCAGGAAGTGTGCTCAGCTGGTTATTCCTGGAAACATAACATTACATGTAACACTAGACGTCGAGACCCAAAGATGCTTTGGAAGCATTTCGGTGTAGAGACTAACTTATAACGTTTATAACATGTTTGCCACGAATTACATCCGTATTGCTCTATGACACACCGTTACTGAGATACCATACAAACAAACAAAGGAAATGTTGACTTCAAAAAAAAAAAATTAGCCCAAAGGCTAAGATAGGTTACCGGACAATTTTGGTTTGGCCATGGCAGCATTGGCAGGTAACAGACCTTGAGATTTACCAATCAAGGTTCACAGTGTGAACATATTAGCTTGAGATATACCAATCAAGGTCATCCAAGTGAACTTCTATGTCACCATTACATTATATTATACATGTATGTGTGCGGTATTTGATATTCTATATCTTCATAATAGAAAGATATATCTGGGTGGAATCGTTTAGGCCACTCAGGTCCATTTACACATTCCGAGTCAAACATTTGGCACTCAAGGTCATCTGATGTCAAGTTCAAGGTCATCATTAGTTGAGCCATATATGTCTTCCTATATGTTCATAATGCGAACATAAGCTCTACATGTATCTGCAAGCATTTCATCTATAGAGGCAAATCTGGGCATTTTTTGACCCCAAAATGGCTGTTTTGACCTTTCAAGGTCATCAAAGGTCAAATTTAAGGTCACCTCACAAATGGCCATATATGACTTCCCATTTGAAAGTGCTAATTTCTAAGCTCTATTTCAAGCGTTCTATGAGTACAGTCCAGGCAGCTCCCATTATGAAGGAAAAAAGTGCCGAAAATTCCAAAATTTTTTTCAAAGGGTGAAATTTTTTTTTTGCCTAGAAATGGCCCAAAATGGAGTGACGCGGACGAACGGACGACAGACGACGGACGCAACGTGATGGCAATAGGTTATTGGACCATAGGTCCGGTAGCCTAAAAACTAACAAGGGCCACTGGCCTCAAAGGAAGAGCTTCGAAAATGTTTGCACAGAACTATTTAAAAATCCTTGAATACTGTATATGATTTATATGTTGTGGAAACATTGTAACTGTACTGGGCAGAATCTATATCTTGTTGGGCCAATAAATGTTTCTTGTATTACATGTAACTATTTTTTATTGTGGTCAATAATAGACCGAACTAGTAAAAGTATTGATAACCTATTCGGTTACAGCCATGATTGGATAGAACTTTTTAGGGCCCGGACGAGTCAGAAATTTCCGACCCGGGTACCTGTGTGGTCTGACCCAACCTGTCCAAATATATGACAGAATTTGAATGATACTCACTTGAGCAATTTGTAACACGTAAACGCCAGACATAGATCTTTGACACTTTTTGTTTTTTTTTGCAAGTTTGAAAAAGATCAAAATGTCATGACCTCATAAAACTATACTTCGTTTTTTTTCCCGATGAATTCCTTGTCATTCTTGTGATTTTGATACTGTTTATCATAGATATTCAAAATTTATCTTTATTCGTTCTCGGTTATGGATAACAAAATTCCGACCCAGATTATTGTATATGACTCGCCCCGAATTTGGCTACCTGTTGACTCGTCCGGGCCCTAGAGCCTATACATTGTTTAGCCCAATAATAAATGTTTCTTGTCATAACTATTTTTATTGTGGCCAATGAGACTTAATCAGTTAAACTAATGTTACCTTATTCAGTTACAGCCATGAAATCTCTACAATTCAGAAGCTTTATACCTTATTGAGCCTGTATGAAAATCACCCGATTATTATTTGGACCAATGTGTAAGATTTTCAAGGTTCTGAATATTTTTCTCCTATTTAGGAGGCACAATGTTTTTTGAAGCTAAATCTGCTAATCCAGTACGAATATTACTTATGTACATGTGTGAAATAGTCTATCAGGTCATGGAAGCACTCGTTTCGGGGAAGTATCTTTATTTCCTGTCCCTGACGGAGTTATCGGGTGTGACATGGCCTCTGCCATACTGTTTTATGCAAGAACGTGTAGCATGCCCATTTCAAGACCGAAAACGAATACCAATTTTGCAAAAACGCGTTCCGATCTACCACCGTGTACTAACTGTTGTGTGCTACCTGCCTGAGATCGAGGACATACAGCTTGGTTAACTCTCCGACCAGGGGATCTAGAACAGTCAGCTTGTTGAAGCCTAGGTACAGCTCTGTCAAAGTCGCTTTCAGACTCAGCAGTCTGCACAGTGAGAATAGCAAGACAAGTAAAATATAGACATCATGTGACGATTTGTCAATGAACTCCACATCAAATATCACCCAAGTTTGGGCTATACATGAACATGAGAGAGTGACATGAGATAGACTGACTGTGATGGTGTGTGTGACAGGAGATTTTTGGACAGGTTCACCGATGTGACTCCAGCTCTCTCTGAAGCTTCCCACAAATCCGGCGGGACTTGATCACACTTCTTTCCACTGCAAAACACCAGCACATCTTACATTGTACTTCTACACTGTACCTTATACATGATATTGTACTCAAGTATCTCAGACATGTATTAATATACATGCTAGGTGTACAAGTCTAAATTATATGTACCATAGAGACATAACTTGCAAATCATGTGAACAAATGTACACTTCACTCATTGCTGAAAATGAGAAGACTCTTACAGACATTTAGGCAGTCTTTTGAATCAAATGAGACATCCTATTGCACAATACTTGATGAGCATAATACCCGCTCAATGCCCCAGTGAATGGCCAGTAGTCCAGACACTTGGAGGCGGCCAGCTCGTGAGCATCCACCCCATCATCTCCTCCCCCTACCACCCCTGAGACCCCCGCTTCCTGCCTCAGTGACTGACCTGTAGTCCAGAGACTTGGAGGCGGCCAGCTCGTGAGCATCCACCCCGTCATCTCCTCCCCCGACCACCCCCGAAGCCCCTGTTCCTTGCCGGAGACCCTGAGGCTGGGCTAGTTTCGGTGCCAACGGCTCCTCGATCCGGCTTGCCAGGTACCTCTTCAGCTCATTTGTCCCCCGCTGCAGGAAATGATACACATTTCTGTTGCTACAAGAATGCTTTTATATACAATGTATAACTAAACATGCTAAAATTGAGTGTCATACTAGAAATTACAAAATACACATGTACTAACCATGATGATATCCCTCCTGATAGACTTCATAGGATTGCCATCGAGAATGATTGACTTGAGTTTTGGTAGTGTGCCAAGCACATAGGGCAGTCTGATAAATAATATATTGCCACAATACAAGCTGATTACCATCACAAGTACATGTGGTAGTATAATCTTCTGCAAAACTGATCAATGTATGCAATTCCTTATGACACTGAGGTAGCAAGTTCATACGTAGAGAGGTCATTGTTGGCCACGTCCAGTCTCTCCAGGTCCTGCAGTAGTGTGATTTCGTCCGGTATCCGCGAGATCTTGTTGTCCCGGAGGTCCAGGAATGTGATCACGCCCAGACACTGCAAGTGTTCCACTGTCAGTCCCATCAAGGCGTTGTTACCCAGGTGGAGTTCCTGTGTGGAGGCAGGACAGTGTCAAGGGGTCCAATAAATGCCTCATTTAATAAAGCTTTAATTGTAATATCAGAATATGCTTTTCAAACAACTGGCTGAAAATTTTACACACAAAAAACGATACAATATTGACTCGATGTCTCTTGCTCTTGGATATTTGGACAACATTTGATCAACCTTGAGCGCAGTACAATTCGTCAGCATTGGAATGTGCGTAAGTCTGTTATGCCGAAGGTAAAGTTGTTCTAACTGTCGTAGATCTCCTACTTCATCAGGTAAGGTGTGTATGGCATTGTGCGTAGCCTCCAGGTAACGCAAACCTGCAGCACCACACAGAATAATTCTACATACTCGCAATCAGGCATACCGTAATTATTCAATTAGTTCGAACACTCTAATAATTCGAACACCAAAAATTATTCAAGGAAATAATTTATAAATTGACTCATTTAGTTCGAACAGTCAAATTTACGATTGAAATTTCAATTGAAACAACGAACGAAATCAACTTGTCAGCTGCCAAAACTTACAACTCGCCAGGTGGCAGCACTATGAAATGAGTAATCAGCGATATATTTGCCAGGTGGCAGTGTGTGCGATTACCAATGCCAGGGTATGACAAAAAGCACAGACCTCATAGTGCCAGGCGGTTTGCGGGCCATTGAAGATTTTCCGAGTCGAGTGACTCGATTGTACATGCAATATGACTAGAATCTAGCATCAATGCGGGAATATAAACTAGACGCTTCCGGTCGCCTACGACCGCTTGGGTGTATCCCCCGTAGCCTATCATCCCTGTTGCCCCAAATATATCACTGATGTACATTGTGAGTGTGAAACCTTTCAGACTTATTGAAGGTCGAATTCAAGATCACCACTAAAATCACTGCATTCGAATTTCCATTTCGACATGTTCGAAAAAAATAACGAAATTACAGCCAGATAAAAGTTTTCACCTAAAGCTATATTTCAACTCAGAATATTTGACAAACTTGGTTCGCAACTAAGTTGCGAGATGACTAAATTGGAGCCAGATCGAACTTTTCACTGTAAGTTATATTTCAACTCATACTATGTGCCAAACAACTCATACTATGTTCCAAGTTGAAATTCAAAGTAAAAGTTGACCAAAACTACATTTCAAGATGACGAAATTGGAGCCAGATCAACTTTTCACCATAATTTAAATTTTAATTCATAATATGTGCCAAACTTGGTTTCAAGCTGAAATTCAAGTAAAAGTTTACCAAAACTGCATTTCAAGATGACGAAATTGGAGCCAGATCGATCTTTTCACCATAAATTATATTTTAATTCATAATGTGCCAAACTTGGTTCCAAGTTGAAATTCGAAGTAAAAATTGACTTTACTGGTAAAAATAATGTTAACTTATCCGGTTACACCCATGAAATCTCTACTGGACAAAACTTTTAAATTGTTGAGTTCAATAATAAATGTTTCTTGTCTCAACTATTTTTCTTGAGGTCAATAATAGACTTAACTAGTAAAAATGATGTTAACTTATTCGGCTACAGCCATGAAATCTCTACTGCACAGAAGCTTTACCTTGTTGAGCCCAATAATAAATGTTTCTTGTCTTAACTATTTTTATTGTGGCCAATAATAGACTTAACTAGTAAAAATAATGTTAACTTATTCGGTTACACCTGTGAAGTCTCTACTGGACAAAACCATTACCTTGTTGAGCTCAATAATAAATGTTTCTCGTCTTAACTATTTTTAGTGTGGTCAATAATAGACTTAAAGTACTAGTATGGTGAAAATATGATGTGAATTTATATGAAAGATCTCATTGATCTGAGCAAAATGGTTTTTACGGCATGTAA
Organism: Terebella lapidaria; assembly: GCA_949152475.1. NCBI lineage: Eukaryota > Metazoa > Annelida > Polychaeta > Terebellida > Terebellidae > Terebella > Terebella lapidaria. The sequence goes on from OX424557.1 coordinate 5,635,941, forward strand.
ATATCACAATCCGTTCAAAAGTTATAGCACTTTGAAGAGTGAAATCGGCAAATTTGCTTTTTCAAAACAATTTAGCTAATTAGTATGCAAATGAGATATTCATGACGTCATCGGGGGAAGTTGTTTTAATTAGGTACTTTGATATGTATTTTTCATTCATTTAATGTTATGATTATTCATCAAAACTTATTCTATACAGATTTTAATATGAATAATCAGTGTTTTTATTTTTTCTGTTGTTGTCAAAGTAACCAGTGACCTGGTATGGCCCATAGCAACCATGGTTGCTAGGGTCAGAAACCCACTTAGAACAGGGTATGCACAAATAAAAATGGTGCCAACTTGAGATCTATAATAATTTATTCCATAAATAATCGACAGAAAGTCTGTGGATAGACTGACTTGGCAGTTAATGGCCATGGCAACCATGGGTAACTATGGCTATAGGGAACGACTGGTAACCATAGCAACAGTACAGTTTGTGTGGATATTGACTATGTATGGTACATAATAATATGCACTAGTCAGATCGTCACAACCTTCAATAAGAATCATTATATCATGGCTTGAAATATCCTAATTAAAATTTGTTCCCCTCGTGACGTCATGAATTCTCATTAGCATCTAATTTGCATATTAATGAGTTGCTAGAACTATTCAAGTGGCTTCTGTAATGTAGTGCCGGAATGACAGTTTCGAATGGCTGTAACTTTTGAACGAATAGAGATATTGATATACCGTAAAGACCATTTTGCTCAGATCAATGAGATTTTTCATATAACAAAACATTATATTTTCACTTTACTAGTACTTTAACTAGTAAAACCAATGTTAACTTATTCAGTAATATTGTTCTTTTTTCACCAAAAACATCAGTTCTGTATTCTGAACAAGAATCCAGTGCAATTTGCTTTCATAGTACAGGTTATTGGAGTGATCACACATGTCAAAGTAGGTATTTTAATTGTCGTAATAAGTTAACCTCTCAAACTTATTAATATTTATTCGATCATTCTGAAAAACAAAAGGTTTCGTGTGATGGTCTTTCTCATTGAGCCTGTGCGATTTCATCATCATTCATTGAAAACTCCCACCCGTAGAGCGTTCACAACCCATGTGTGTTAAACAGGCTAATTTGAGCACAAAATGTTACGCCAATCGGCTATTTTGGTTGCTATGGCAACCAAAATCGATAGGTGTCCAGATCTCACCATAAGACATGTCCATATAAAATATTATCAAAATCGGTTCATATTTGCAACCTGCAGCGCGTTCACAAGAAAGTGTCTGCGGACGCGGACGCGGCGGCGCGACGATCGTAAATCCATAGTATCCGCCGAACTTTGTTCGGGGGATACAATTACAGTTACCAGGCGATTTAGCAGCCAGTTATTCAAGTTTTTTTTTAAATGCTAGTTGTCTGCAGTTAACCTATCAATCGTACAGGCCATAACCAGCCAGCATGAGCGGCATCTGTCAACTCGCGTCGGCCTATCTGCCATGGCATGATCGATCTGGGTTTGGGCTTTTATTTTTTCGTTTTGACGGACGATTTTATCGTGAATCTACTAATTCGAACATTTCAAAATTTAATTATTTTTAGCTGTTCGAACTAATTGAATAATTATGGTAGTTTGTAAATATAAGACAAATCATACTTGTGAATGTTTGAGTGGATAAGTGATTATAACAACTTATTTGTTACCTGCCATGAGACCGATTTCATGTGGAAGATATTTGATGCAGTTGTTGGCTACATTGAGCTTCATCACTCTCGACAACATCCCAATTGAGGGAGGTAGAACATCAAGTTTGTTGTGCGATAAATCCTGCAGAACAGTCAATGCAGTAACCGTAGTACTACATGTAGTACACAGTATTATAATATAGGATTCGGATATACTGGCCACTTCAACTAGACGCTTCCGGTCGCCTACGACCGCTTGGGTGTATCCCCCGTAGCACTATCATTGCTTTTGCCCCAAATATATTACATGTACTAATAAGTGTGAAAAACTAGAACAAGGGATAGAGAAGATTACCAGAGAAATGTAAAATCTTAGGCCACAACTGTTCTTTTTTTCCCACCAAAATTGCTGCATTAATTTTTCAAGGTTATTGAAGGGCGATTTCAAGATCACCACTGAAACCATTGCATATGAATGTCCATTTCGACATGTTCGATAACAAAAACGAAATCACAGCCAGATCAAACTTTTCACCTAAAATTATATTTCAACTCAGGACTTTTGACATACTTGGTTCCAAGTTGAAATTAAAAGTAAAATTAGCCCAATGGGCTAGAAAGGTTACCGGAGAAATATACAGAGTTGAGCCGAGAAAGTTGGTCAAATTCAAGGTGACCACTGAAATCGCCATATCTCTAACCTTGAAAATGGGATCAAAGGTTAAATTCTAGACCACCAAACTATTCAGCATACATCATTTCCTATATGTTCACTATGGACCCCTAAGCTGTAAATCTGATAATAAGCGAGATATAAGCCATTTTGTAATCTGACTTTGAAAATAAAATGACTGACCTTGAAATTTAGGTCAAAGGTCAAATTCAATATCATTAAAATATTCAGAATATATCATTTCCTATATGTTCACAATTGATTCCTAAACTGTAAAGTCGATAATAAGCAAGATATTAGCCATTTTGTCCTGTTGACCTTGAAAATGAGGTCAAAAGTCAAATTCAAGGTCACGAGAATATTCAGCATATATCATTTCCTATATGTTCACAATTGATTCCTAAGCTGTAAAGTCGCTAATAAGTAAGATATTGGCCATTTTGTCCTGTGACCTTGGAAATGAGGTCAAAGGTCAAATTCAAGGTCACGAGAATATTCAGCATATATCATTTCCTATATCTTCACAAATGATTCCTAAGCTGTAAAGTCGATAATAAGCGAGATATTAGCCATTTTGTCATGTGACCTTGAATATGAGGTCAAAGGTCAAATTCAAGGTCATGAGAATTTTCAGCATATATCATTTCCTATATGTTCACAATTGATTCCTAAGCTGTAAAGTCGCTAATAAGCAAGATATTGGCCATTTTGTCCTGTGACCTTGAAAATGAGGTCAAAGGTCAAATTCAAGGTCACGAGAATTTTCAGCATATATCATTTCCTATATGTTCACAATTGATTCCTAAGCTGTAAAGTCGCTAATAAGCAAGATATTGGCCATTTTGTCCTGTGACCTTGAAAATGAGGTCAAAGGTCAAATTCAAGGTCACGAGAATATTCAGCATATATCATTTCCTATATGTTCACAATTGATTCCTAAACTGTAAAGTCGATAATAAGCGAGATATTAGCCATTTTGTCATGTGACCTTGAAAATGAGGTGAAAGGTCAAACTCAAGGTCACGAGAATATTCAGCATATATCATTTCCTATATGTTCACAATTGATTCCTAAGCTGTAAAGTCGATAATAAGCGAGATATTAGCCATTTGGTCCTGTGACGTTGAAAATGAGGTCAAAGGTCAAATTCAAGGTCACGAGAATATTCAGCATATATCATTTCCTATATGTCCACAATTCATTCCTAGTCTCTAATTTCAATATTAACGTAGTCCGCTACAAACATGGAGGTAACGGAGAGTCAAAATTTAAAAGTCATTTCTTGAATATTATCTCTTCAAAATGACATTATTTTATAGAGTGAATGATCATCATCCTAATACTGAAAAGAAAATATGGGGTCACAGTGCTCGTTTCTTCTACATATTCGATCAAAATCACACATATTTACCTAAAACATTGTAAAATGACATAAATTCTGGCATTTTTGCACATTTTTTTGTCCATATTCACATCTTGCATCGTGTTTTCCATGAGAACGGATACGGTGACCCCTTATTTTCTTTTCAGTTTTAGGATGCTGAACAGTTACTCTATAACATATATCATTTTGAAGCTCTAGATTATGTTGACACAGTTATTTATTTTAAAAAACTCTTTGAGCCCCTCCCCTCACTGCTTGGAGCGGACTACCGTAAGTGAGATATTAGGCTTAATGTGTCCCATTATAAAGCATAGGAAATTTTAACATGGGAAAGTCACATTTGGGCCAAGTTTGGGCCCAAAATGGCCCACTTCAAGCGATTCAAGGGCAACAAAATTTATACATGTCACAGAGGTACATATGATGAGTGTTATGCATCAATAAAAAAAAAAGTTACTGAACAGATTTTGAGAAAATGGCCGCCAAAATCCAAAATTGACCGTTTTTCGACGAAAACGGCCGCCATTTTGAAAAAAATGCGAAAATCAAAAAACTAAAAAATACCTCCCTCTCGAAATATTTTTAGGCATTTTTGTGCAAAATTTCAGAAAAATTCAATCGTAAACTTTAAAGATAAAATTGTTGACGGACGACGACGACGGACGACGACGCCGGACGCATCGCCATGCCAATAGGTTACGGACCATAGGTCCGGTAACCTAAAAATTGACCAAAACTGCATTTCAAGATCATGAAGTTGGAGCCAGATCGAACTTTTCACCATAAGTTATATATCAACTCATAATATGTGACAAACTTGTTTCCAAGTTAAAATTCAAAGTAAAAGTTGACCAAAACTGCATTTCAAGATGACGAAATTGGAGCCAGATCGAACTTTTTACTATAAGTTATATTTTGACTCATAATATGTATCAAACGTGGTTTCAAGTTGAAATTCAGAGTGAAAGTTGACCAAAACTGCATTTCAAGATGATGAAATTCGAGCCAGATCAATGTTTTAGTAAAAATAATGTTAACTTATTCAGTTACACCCAGATATCTCTACTGGACAAAACCTTTACCTTGTTGAGCTCAATAATAAATGTTTCTCGTCTTAACTATTATTATTGATATCAATGATAGATTTAACTAGCAAAAATAATGTTAACTTATTTGGTTACAGCCATAAAATCTCTACTGGACAGAACCTTTACCTTGTTGAGCCCAATAATAAATATTTCTTGTCTTAACTATTTTTATTGTGGTCAATAATAGACTTAACTAATAATAATAAAGCTAACTTATTCGGTTACACTCATGAAATCTGTACTGGACAAAACTTTCACTTTGTTGAGCGTAATAATAAATGTTTCTCATCTTAACTATTTTAATTGTGGTCAATAATAGACTTAACTAGTAAAATTAAGGTTAACTTATTCGATAATATCAATCTGTTTTCACTAAAAACATCAGTTCTCTATTCTGAACAAGAATCCAGTGCTATTTGTTTTCCTAGTACAGGGTATTGGATTGATCACAGATGTTCAAGTCGGTATTTTAATGGTCGTAATAAGTTAGTCCTTTAACTAGTTAATATTTATTTGATCATTCTGAAAAACGATAGGTTTCGTGTGAGGGCCTTTCTCTTCGAGTCTGTGCGATTTCATCATCATTCATTGAAAACTCCCACCCATAGACACCCATAAGATGTGTCTGTATAAAAAATTATTAGAATCGGTTAAGATTTGCAACCTGTAGCGCGTTCACAAGAAAGTGTCTCGCGGCGGCGCGACGAAGACAAATCCATAGTATCCGCCGAACTTCGTTCGGGGGATACAATGAGCTGTGATTGGTGGAGAAGGAATCCAATTTGAGTATCATACCAATTCCTCCAGGTCTTGTAGCCGGCCTAGATCCAGAGAGAGCTGGTATATATCATTGTGTTCTGCACGGAGACACTGTAATTGGGTGAGGGAAGACAGGCATTCCGGCAGACACTCCAAGGCATTGTGGCTGCAACACACCAAACAAACTGTGCCTCAGCATTAAGGCTACATGTGCAAGTCAGGAGATTGAGGCTGGGGCTGCAGGCTTACTTTATATGCAGTTTCTTGAGATTGATCAGGGTTCCAAGCGTATCAGGCAGGGATGTCAACCGGTTGTCATGCAACTGAAACAGGCAAAAATTTAGACTTGACGGCTCAAAAAATACTAGCATCTGTTAATATAGGGCTAGATACATGTATGCCAATATTATTGTTTTACTAGAATCTAGGCATTTCAAAATCAAGAAACTCTGGCATCAGGAAATTGGATCATGCTTAGGACTACGTACGTCAAGTACTGAGAGCGCAGAGAGCAGCTGTATGTCATCAGAGATCTTTGTCAGAACATTGGAGGCAAGAATCAGCTTTGTCAGGTCCTTCTGGTCCCACCACCGGTCCTCCGAGCTGCCGAGTGAAACGTTCCTGCTCTCCTCTGGAATGTCTATGTTGATTCGCCATACCTCTGGGGGTACTGTCAAAAAAACACCCAGATCTCAGTAACTTGATGATATTTATGTACAGTTAGAAACCAATTATATTTTATCGCAAAGTGAACTTAAACTAGACACTATCCGGTTGCTGACGACCATGTACATGTAGGTGTATCTCCCTGATAATCCCTGCCACCCAGATTGTTCACAGACAAAATTTCAATACTGTCCAATCAGCATCTTTCATCAGTCGGCCAGGCTAGTGCCAGTCTTGTCCACCCATATTTCATGTTTGGTTAGCGAATGAGGGCTCGTTAATTATACAATCCCAGAATCAGAGGTAAGTATCGCTTAGCATAATAAACATACTTTTATTGCAAAAAAAAAAAAGTTGGTCTCTTTTCATAACAGTCTAAACTAGACGTCAAGGCCTAAAGATGCCTTGGAGGCATTTCGGTGTGATGATTAATTTATAATATCTACTAGATATCGACGAAAAAGAAAAATGTCAACTCAGCCGAAAAAATTTCAGGTAAAGTTCAAAGTTCATCCGTAATACCCCTTAGACATGTTTGTCTAGGGCGACTAGTCCGAAAATAACGTCCGTTTCGCTCTACGACGCACCGTTTCCGAGATATCGACGAAAACAAAAAATGCCGACTCGGCAAAAAAATTTCGGGTCAAGGTCAAAGTTCATTCATAATACATTTAAGACCTGTTTGCCTAGGGCGACGAGTCCGAAAATAACGTCCGTTTCGCTCTACGACGCACCGTTTCCGAGATATCGACGAAAATGAAAAATGCCGACACGGCAGAAAAATTCAAGGTCAAGGTCAAAGTTCATACATAATACCCATAATTCGGGTCAAGGTCAAAGTTCATCCATAATACCCTCTAAACGTATTTGTTCAGGGTGTCGAGTCCGAAAATAACGTCCGTTTCGGTCTACGGCGCACCGTTTCCGAGATATCGACGAAAACGAAAAATGCTGACTCGGCAAAAAAATTTCGGGTCAAGGTCAAAGTTCAAAGTTCATCCATAAAACCCCTTAGACATGTTTGTCTAGGGCGACGAGTCCGAAAATAACGTCCGTTTCGCTCTACGATGTACCGTTTCCGAGATATGCAGGATGCCTCAAGGATGACTCAGCAAAAAATTATTTTGACCTCTAGGTCAAAGGTCGTTTGAGGTATCGATCCCAAAATCAATAGGTTTCTTCCCTGGTGGTATATAAACCTCCATGCAAAGTTCTGCAACTATTGCCTGAATATTTTTTGAGTTATCGACTTATCGTCCGGAAACCAAGTCTCAAAATCAGCCTTGATTTCGTCCTCACGGACCTCGGAGCTAGATCAAAAAAAAAATTTCCCCTTAGAGATGTTTAGGGCGACGAGTCCGAAAATAACGTCCGTTTCGCTCTACGACGCACGGTTTCTGAGATATGCAGAAAACCTCAAGGATGAATCAGCAAAAAATTATTTTATCCCTCTAGGTCAAAGGTCGTTTGACCGATCAATCCCAAAATCAATAGGGTTCTTCCCTGGTGGCATATGAACCTCCATGCAGAGTTCTGCAACTACATGTATTGCGTTAATATTTTTCCAGTTATCGTCCGGAAACCAAGTTTCAAAATTAGCCTTGATTTCATCCTCACGGACCTCACGGACGTCGGATCCGGCTCAAAAAGAATAGGGTTCTTCCACATATCATTTCTGACTTGTGGTGAAAATTTGACAAGAATCCGTCAAGGCAATCTAAAGTTATCGTCCGGAAACCAAAACGGCGGAAGAAGAAAAAAAAGAAAAAAAAAAAAAAAAAAAAGAATTCTGCTAAAACCATAAAGGCATTTCTGCCGAAATGCCTTAATAATAATATATGTAAAGGGGACAAAAATCGATTGATAAATAATGAAGTTATGACGTTTTGAAGACACACCACTAAAAGTAAGGAAATCTAAAATAACGATATCAACTCATTCACTGCCGGCGACGAGTTATCTTGTCGCCCAAACGTCACGATCTGTGTGCCGGCGATGAGTTACATGTATCTCGCCTGTGCAGATTCCCCATATGGAAAATTAGGCCAAGGGCCGAAGATAGGTTACCGGACAATGTTTAATATTTTAGATGTTAGCCAGGTCACTGGTTGAATTCAAGGTCAAGAGAATATTCAGCATATATAACATTAAGCATATATCATGTCCACAGTTGATTGCTGAGCTGTAAATTCAATAATCAGAGAGATATTAGCAATTTTTGTGCTGTGGCCTTGAAAATGAAGGGGCAAAGGTCAAATTCAAGGTCATCAAAATATTCAATGTATATCATTTTCTATATCATGTCCACAATTGATTCCCAAACCATACAGTCAATAGAGAAGCAAGATAGGAGCCAGTTTGTCCTTGGACCTTGAGAATGAGGTCAGAGGTCAAATTCAAAGTCATGAGAATATTCAGCATAAATCATTTCCTATATGTCCGCAATTGATTCCTAAGCTGTAAAATCGATAATAAGGGATATATTAGCCTGTTTGTCCTGTGACCTTGAAAATGAGGTCAAAGGTCAAATTCAAGGTCATGACAATAATCTGCATATATCGTTTTCTATATGTTCATAATTGATTGCTAAGCTGTAAAGTCGATAACAAGCGAGATATTAGCCATTTTGTCCTGTGACCTTGAAAATTAGGTCGAAGGTCAAATTCAAGGTCATCAGAATATTCGGCATATATCATTTCTTATATGTCCACAATTGATCTCTAAGCTGTAGAGTCGATAATAAGCGAGATATAAGCCATTTTGTCCTCTGACCTTGAAACTGAGGTCAGAGGTCAAATTCAAGGTCACGAGAATATTCAGCATATATTATTTCCTATATGTTCACAATTGATTCCTAAGCTGTAGAGTCGATAATAAGCGAGATATAAGCCATTTTGTGCTCTGACCTTGAAACTGAGGTCAGAGGTCAAATTCAAGGTCAAGAGAATATTCAGCATATATCATTTCCTATATGTCCAAAATTGGCCATTTTTCGAGTTCAAATTCAAGGTCACGAGAATATTCAGCATATATCATTTCCTATATGTCCACAATTGATTCCTCGTCTCTAATCTCAATATCAAGTGAGATATTAGGCATAATGTGTCCCATTATGAAGCATAGGAGAATTTAACATGGGAAAGTCCCATTTGGGCCGAGTTTGGGCCAAAATGGCCCACTTCGAGCGATTCAAGCGCAACGAAATTTATAGACATCATAGGAGTACATATGAGGAGTCTTATGTATCAAAAAGAAGAAAAGTTACTGAACAGATTTTAAGAAAATGGCCGCCAAAGTCCAAAATCAGGCATTTTTCGTCGAAAACAGCCGCCATTTTGAAAAAAATGCGAAAATCAAAAAACTAAAAAATACCTCCTCCTTGAATTATTTTTAAGTATTTTTGTGCAAAATTTCAGAAAAATTCGCCTGTAAACAAAAAAGATAAAAATGTGGACGACGACGATGACGGACGACGAAGACGACGGACGACGGACGCAACGCCATGCCAATAGGTTATCGGACCATAGGTCCGGTAACCTAAAAACCTGGTTTCGGTTTCATTTATCAAGTAGCTATTCCATTCGATAGTTGGTGCCTCTAGCTGTACCTAGCTGGCTTGAACTTCGTTTTTGTTGGCAAAATGAACAAAATTCAGACAGATTTCTGACAACTACTGGTTGTTTTCCACATTATTTGAGTGAATTTTCATCAATTTTGAGTAATGTCCTATATATTGAGAACAGCATGTGAAACTAGACATCAAGGCCTAAAGGCCTTGGAGGCATTTCAGGGTGATGCATGAAAAAGACAAAATGTTTGTTTTTATATGTTTGTCTAGGGCCACGAGTACGAAAATAACGTCCGTCTAGCTCTATGATCAGTCTGGTACATTGCGAATTTGAGTAAAAAAAAACTCACGTAAGGACGTGGGAATAATTTTACGCTAGATATATATCTGTCGGATTAGCATCAAGTTTTTTCTCCATTGAGAAAATCCTCACGCTGCTACGTCAATTCTTGGTATTTTGATGAGTTTTCGGTGATGTTCACAGCAGCATTTCAAACTGTTCCAGTACATTAAGATCTTCCAAGTTTCGTTTGTGGATAGATTGAAACACGATGAAGACGACTAAGTGCATTTGCTTGTGTCGTAGGGTTTTATGTCATGTCGTAGGGGCGCCGAACATGATGCCCGTCTTGGTATAATTGACTGTGTAATTCAGTGGATATTCGCCAGGTGGCAGGTCAATCAGGTTCAAACATGTGCGTGGCAATTATCGCACGTAAAGCCGTGGGGTTTGTATGGGTGACAATGGCTTATTTGACAATGGCATTCATGATCAGCTCACTAAATGTGGGGCCAGACCTGATTTATGGCAGCAACCTCCCGATTTCAATCTGCTATTTCACGAGAAGTCGTACAAACTTGCTTGGGATTTATCTAGAGTCAACCCCCAACAAGTTTGTGTAAGGCTAATTTTTTTTTTTCATTTCCACATTGATGCCCGTCAGAAGAATCCTAACTCGAACATTTTGTCACTAGTTCAGGTAAGAAGATTCTGCGTAAAATTTGCCGACATGTGCCGGCCTGGAAACAAGGGGAAAGTTGGCATCTTGATCAAATGAATTATTCTCAGGCACTCTGAAGAAATCTGTTCAATAGAATCGGGGTATACTGTAGGATACTATAGGTTTATCTCAACAAAACGACGCGCTATGTCATGAAATGCGGACTGCCAGAATCAACACGTGACATCCTGACATCGGGCATGGACACATATACTGGTATATATCGTTTGTCAAAAGTATGCATGACAGTATATATGTATATATATAAATATATACATATTTTGCTGGAAATTCAACCACGACGCACAACCTCCCTGGATCATCTCAGACTTTTGCCGAAATGTGTGTACGTGAACAATCCATGGCTGATAGGGCTGTGCGAGTCGATGGTGGGGGTGGGGTGATGGGGGTGGGGATGTGGGCGGGACTGCGTGTAGCAGAATGGCTGGTTATAAGCGTGCGTTTGATTCTGTGTACTGACGAGAGGGCGGCAGTTAAAGGGAGAGATGACCAGAGGGGACGCCGCTCGTCCGTCCGTCCATCCATCCGTCCATGTATCACTGCAGCCAAAAATACATAGGAGAGATCTCTCATGTTTTTCTGTTGTTGCAGATGCATATAATGTATGTTTGTACATTTGTAGGATGCACGTGATTTGGCCGGACGAGAAGCCGGCTAGTGGCGTGTGCATTGTATGTTTTCTGGCCAACTTCAAGGTCTACAGTTCTCTCTCGGATTCCCGTAAGAGAAATTTCGCGACAGAGCCAACGCAGGGAAGACAAGACAACAGCCCATTCAGTTTTCAGACACGCAAGGAACCTGAAGAATTGATCCAGTGGAGAAAGGTTTTCAGATGATGTACATGGTATGCGAAATGGAGTCGTTACCGTGACCTCAACCGAGCTTCCCTCATTTACGATAACTGATCCATTATCATGCTGGGTCAAAAAGTTTATACGCTCTAACCATAGACAACACCCAATACACAAGGCCATTTGGTACAAATACACATTACGCGTTGAACCAGAAACCCATAAGCTCTTATGGGTTTGTGGTTGAACTTATTTCAGTCGTTTTGAAGTTTAATGGTCAGTGCCAATAAATTTATATCGTTGGAACCAAATAGCTAAAAAAAAAAAAATTTGAATGATGCACACGAGGTGTATATATAGACATAATGGTGTATAATTTTGCCTTGGCTTGTACATGTACCAACGACTAAATTTGGAAATAGTGGTGTACTCGCCAGAATTATGATAAAACTGTGCACTGTATGTGTCTCTCATCATGCAGCTATATGTTTGGACAACCATTGCAATCCCAAGAGTCCCCACAGAATCAGATTGAGAATATATATATGAAAGGTTTTACATACAAACTAAGTAACAAATGGATAGGAGGGACAAAAAACAATTAGCATGTGAAATCAATCACGATGGACGTCAAAAAAATAAAGTATTGAACCAAAATAACGTGTACCCGGTATGTACAATGTAATACTGTGCAATTTTGTTGTGAATCGTATACATTGTAAATGGTAGAAATTATGGAATGAAGTTCGATCAATGAATCCAGAAAAACGTAAGAGACTCTTTATGTATTTCTGATGAAACCTAATATTACAGTTTACTTCTATGTTCCATAAAAGACAACACACCAGTTTTACATCAGTTTGACCAAATTATTTCAGTTCTCACAAAATATTGGACAGTATACTAGTCTTATTGGGTCACACATGTGTATCATCGAACTGTTACAAATATTACAAAGTGAATTGTGCAAAATGTGCAATGATGATGGAGCTTGCAGCGAACTTTCAACAGGCATTCCAGTACACTGTACAGTCAAAATACCACGATTGACGATGTGAACATGTAGATCCGTTAACGTATATTGTCAACAGGCACTATTAGACTACAATACTCGTAAAATGAAATGATAATTGGTTACTGGTATTACTCAACCGTGATCTGTTTGTTTCATGTCAAAATTATGAACAATTTAGTTGCTCTTAATAGAATAGTTTATTTACTCTAAATGCATAAAATGGTAACACATAGACTAGTATGTTTTATATTATTGTAAGAGAAACAAACAACTAAACTCACTTCAGTAAAACAATTCAATTTTAGTTTCCCCAACAGGGAAAAAATTGAATGTAGTAGTTCTTTGATAATTTACCAGAGAATTTCCTTTACTATATCATATTCCAACTTCACTACAAGAGTCGACTTGGATCCATTCTGAAGCGGCTGATACTGTCATACTTGTTCCATTTGCTGGCGGTATATAAACTTTTGACAGGGTCGAAACAGAAATCTGACGCAATTACATGAGCTTTTTACTCACGGATTACTCAACGCTTTCACGATGACTAGACACTAATGTAACTGTGTAAGATCGCCAAAAGTTGAGGACAATACATATCCAAACAACATTCATCACTAGTGTACGGTTAACTCCTTCGTGAATGGAAAACGTGGGTTATCAATGAGACTGATACTCAGGAACATCGAGTAGAGCTGTACATACTGACTTCAAAACCCCAACCTTGCATATCATATTCAGAAACCAATAAGGAATCACAAGTACATATACGTGTGTTAATCTTCGCCCGACAGCTACAGTTAAATTGATTGGATATTTTAGAATATATATCTAGAGAAGATAACATGTAGGTAACTTGACTCAATTGTTATGTACAGTTTTCAATAAATCTAACAAAGTGGAGTGCACAGCATCCAATTCCGTATAATTTAATATTATGTAGGCCGTCTGCGTATCTGAGCAGACACCCGCAGAAGAACATCAATGTGTCTAATAAAGATTATACCTGAGTAACTTTCGATTCGAGTTGAAGATCTGTCATGACAGAGCAGTGTTCACAAAGATGTACATGTATCTGAACGGACAGAGGGAGAGATGGATGAACAACCTCATTCAAGCATGTATTTCTGTGGAGAAGAGGCCGGTGTGTATAATCACCCTTACCTCCAACTTCACATACCCAAACATACATGAAGTGCTTGCTGCTCAGAGAAACCTGACCAGTAAATCCAGCATGGTAAGTATTACAATCTGATCAAAATAGGTCCTTTCATTCTCAAATCCCTACCATCTTCAAATCTATTCAATTGCATTCAATGAGGAAATCCCCAATACACAGCCAATAAATTCACTCTTTATTGTAGGTTTATTTACACGTGTATGTTTATTTACAATACTAAATTATTGGCTGTGTTTCGTCCCGTTATACGTTAGTGGCCCATACAGTCTGTCCAGGACTCGTCAGTTGGGTGCAGACCATTAACTTGAGCCAATCCTTCACTATCGTGCAAACAGCAACAAAAATGTATGTTTTATGGATAACTGATCCAAAATGTTGAACAATTGACATGCACATTTACATTGAACACTTATTTCGACCATTGAACTTGTCATACCTAAACAAACGAAATCTTAAGTAATCTTGAGTAATCATCTCCAAATGACCTAACACTTAATTAACATGCATACTCTCAAACAATCGATGTCTTAAGTAATAAGTGTGCTACAAATGAGGTAACACCTAATTAACAAGTATACTCTCCAACAACTATATTTTTCGAGGGGTGTTTTTTCTAACTTTCCAGGGTTTTTTGCAGGGGCATAGGAAGACAATTTGACCAAGAAAAATTTTTGAGGCAATAACTATTGCACTCGCCACAATAATTGTTAATTACGATGATAACCATATCCAAAAGATAAAATGTGTTCTTTGCAAACATCACATTCCAATATTCATGGGACAAAATTTTGTATTCCAGGTATGTATTTTGCGATTTTCGCGAATGGATAAAATTCCCAAACTTTACAGGACAGCAAAAATAAATACACATGAATATACTACTAAACTGACTGATATATGTACAAAATACCAGTCTATATTCTGGGCAGATTTATAATACTGGTATGCTTAGTAGTGTCTGTCATTATCGTAAAGATGCAATGCTGTTTAGGTACAGCATCAAGTAAATATAACATCATTTGCTACTCAAATGTACGATTCCTGGCACTCTCTGCCTCGACAATGTGCAGCCCCGTGCATGTCACATTGTCAGTCACTGCATGTACTTATGCCTACTTCACACGGACAGACGGATGGGTGCTCTGTTGTCAACCAACGCTCCACTTCACCTCCACCCCCACAGTTAATACTAGTAGCCTATAGGGGACCATTCTCTGTGCTGGCTGAGATGCGGAGGGGGGGGGGGGTGGTTGTATGCTCACACATAATACTCAACATGGTCAAAGCCTACAATATTTGAAGGACTGTTTAATACTAGTATCTCGTTAAATAAAATTCCAGGGTTGGAGAGGGGACATCCTCCCCGCTGGATGTGCACTGAATGTTCGATATTGATACATGTGGGAAGGGGGGGGGGGGGTGTGTAGGAGTGAACACCATCTGATTAATTATTCATAAGTGATGACGTAGTGTATCTGCTTAGCCAATGAAACGCTGTTGTTGCGAACCTCAACCTTCCCCCCTCAAAAGCACGATGCTGAAGATGGTGGGTACCAACTCTCCGAGATCAATCTTCCGATCTGACACAGTCGAAGCGACACGATGCCGTCAAGATTTTAAAAACTGAACACTTTGTTTCAGACAGTCTACATGTAGCTTGCAAAGATGGGCCATTATCTTCACGGTTAATATACATATGCTTCGCTTGGTAGTAGACCGGGAAGGGCGGGGGGAGGAGGTGTTGAATTGAAGTACTAGTAGCCAGAAAATCTGGCTAAAAGCCGTTGTTTGATCCCGCCGCACTGGGACAGTGAAAAACAAGCCGTGAAATCTTTCGACCACCGGGAATCTCATATAGATACTAGTATGTTGAAAACAGTTGGAAACCTAACGATTTTGCGTGGTGTTCTTTTGACTGATAATCTTCCAGTATTGCGCCATCTGGTGAATGTATTTAGCATTGATGTAATTTTGGACAATTCATGGATACCTTGATCGCAAATGCTGCCTCTGGCGGGAGAAAGAATCTCCTGCCTAACCGACAGGAATTTATCTAGCGTAAAAATATTCCCACGTTCTTACGTGAGTTTTTTTTTACTCAAATTTGCAATGTTCTAGACTGATGATGTACCATTTCTGAGATATCGACGAAAATGAAAAACGCCGACTCAGCAAAAAAATTTCAGGTCAAGGTCAAAGTTCATTCCTAGTACCCCTCAGATATGTTTGTCCAGGGCCACGGGTCCGAAAATAACATCCGTTTTGCTCTACTACACACCATTTCTGAGATATCGACGAAAACGAAAAATGCTGACTCAGCGAATAAATTTAAGGTCAAAGTCGAAGGTCATCCCTAATACCCTTAAGACATGTTTGTCTAGGGCCAGGAGTCCGAAGATAACGTCCGTTTCTTCTACGACGCCCCGTTTCCGAGATATCGATGAAAATGAAAAATGCCGACTCTATGAAAAATCTATTAACGTCCGTTTCGCTCTACGATGCTTCGTTTTTGAGATATTGATGAAAACGAAAAATTCCGACTCAGCGAAAAAATTTAAAGTCAAGGTCAAAGGTCATCCATAATACTTATTAGACATGTTCGTCTAGGGACATGAGTCCAAAAATAATGTACTACGCACTGTTTCTGAGATATCGACAAAAACGAAAAATGCTGACTCAGCGAAAAAATTTAAGGTCAAGGTCAAAAGTCATCCCAATACCCTTAAGACACGTCCATTTCGCTCTACGATGCACCGTTTTCGAGATATCGATGAAAACGAAAAATGCTGACTCAGTGAAAAAATTTCAAGGTCAAAGGTCATCCATAATACCCCTTAGACATAGGATGAGGAGTCCGAAAATAATGTCCATATCGCTTTACGGCGCACCCAGAGCACTCAGTAGGAATTTTTTCGGAAAGGAGTACCATACCCCTTGGTCTCAAAAAAAAGGGGGTAAATTAGAAAATTCATGGGTAAATTTGGTACCCCTTGGCTTTGAAAAAAGAGGGGTAAGTTCTGAAGTTTATGTGGAACTTTGTAATACAATAACAGGGAACAGAGCATTAAAACACATGTGTGGCGTCAGTACACCATGCAACATGTCCATGTCACAGAACAGCTACAGCCAGGTCAATGAAGTATTACAAAGTCATCCTATTAAGGGGGTTGACAATATTCACAGAAGAAAATGTACTACTGAACAAGTAATACAGATTTCGGAGCACATGTTCAATTTAGTGATAAATTCTGTTGCTCAATGATAATCAATGACAATGATGAATTTATCAGTCGTGCAAAATGATAATCACAGATAAAAAGAACAAATGACATGTCACAGTAAACATTTTTCTGTCATAGCCAATTGTCATTCCGAATCTTAACTATAAAAAATCAGCTGGGAATGAAATTGTCCACTAAATTGAACATGTAACCCCAGATTTCGGAAGCTCGATTTTTCGTTCAAACACACCGACAATGCTGTCTGTCATTCATGATCCATGCCAAGTTTGCCCAAAAAAGTAGGCCTATCCAGTGCTCCACACTAACTTTTCAGGCCACTTGCCCATGGGCAAGTGCTCCCTGAAATCTACTTGCCCGCCTCTAAAATCAACTTGCCCCATTTTGTTCAATAAACTCGGCAATCTCAGCTGACCTGCATCAGTCGTGACTGACGAGTTCCCTACTCACTATTTCAGTCATTGAAATGCATGGTGTTGTTAATAACTTGTTATCGTACTCTAGATCCAAATTTCTTCCTTTCAAGCATCAAATTATATTATATTAACAATAACATAGTACTGTAAACCCCTTAATTTTTCGCGGCCATTAATATTCACGATTTTCGCGTTTTCATTAAAAACGCGAAAATTTCTGGACGCTAACTTTTTTGGTCCACCGCATTTTGATTCGCGAATATATTTAATATTGAGCATGGTTAATGTGGTTGAATCTGCTGTTGATTCGGAAATTGACTTTGCAATGTGTGTGGTATAGAACAGAAGAACAAATAATGTTGTACATTTAACATAATATAACATAGCCAATTCCAAGTTTACATGTACATAGTTAATATTGTACTGTGACTGTTTGTATTTAATTCATGTTTACTAAGCCAGGAAATAAAGGTATAATAGGTATAATAAAGATACAATTTTGTCCATGTCAGTATTTTTTACGAACTGTTGGGTTGCATAGTGAGTATGGTATTGATAAATACCTCTGTAATGCGTTACCAGTAATCATGGTAATATGCATATTACAGAAAACGCGAAATTAAAAGGCCGCGATCATGTCCAAATCATGAAAACGCGAAATAAAACGGCCGCGAAATTAAAAGGGTTTACAGTATCACTTTGTATTTTGTAACCGGAAAACAGCCGCCACCGGATAATGTATCTCGCCTACTTATTCGGCACGCTTCAAATACTTGAACATGTTCGTTCAGTAGATGCGTTGCTATGCAACATCGTAAACATGTACACGATCTGGGAAACCCGCGCATGCTATTGGCTGACTTCGTAATTTGCATAATTTATGTACATACAAAGTTCTCCTGTTTCATGGTAAACCCGCAAATACTATTGGCTAACTGCGTAATTTGCATATAATTTATGTACATACAAAGTATTGATGTGTCATCCAGCACTCGGTAAATCAGTACGGTGGTGAATCAATCTTGACAGGTTGTGAGACAAAAACGAACACATTCATTCAAATATTTATGTCTATGATTTGGCTGCAAATTTGTGGTTGCCCGTCAGGCAACTGCTTGTATTTTCCCACTTGCCCGCACCCAATTATTACTTGCCCCGGGAGGTCGGGAGGTCCTTAGTGTGGAGCACTGCAGTATACATCATGTTTGTTGTTGACCACAAGAAAAGGAACCCAGGCCGGCTGGCCTTGGCCAGTCCGGCCTAGCAATACAGACAGACTGTGAAGTAGGGTGAAAACCTTAAACTTTGGCTGAGCGTGCCAGGACCAAACAGTTAACACTGGGATCTTCTGAATTCACAAAGGCAGATTGTGCGGACGTTTTTTTGTCCTCACATTTTACTGTTCTGAAGCCGGCCGGGATACTTTTTCAAACGAATTTCCTGACATCTTTGCCTGCCGAGTGACGTCACACACGCGTGCATTCGAGGGAATCCGCACGAGTGCGCGCGCGTGTGACGTCACTTGGCAGGCAAAGATGTCAGGAAATTCCTTTGAAAAGGTATCCCGGCCGGCTTCAGAACAGTAAAATGTGAGGATAAACACAATAACAATTGGATATTTTGTTGGATTTATGAAGTATATGAAGTATGTTGGATTTATGAAGACATCTTGAGCCACCTCTGACCAAGAATGTGAGTACCATTCCTGATTTTTAGCCAGTTAGAACAGACTCAAAGTTCCGACTTTTTTTTTGTCGGAAATTCAGCAGAATTTTTACACGGGAGGCATTTCGTCTTCGGGCCTTTGGCCCTCAGAGAAGATGATATTGTTTGTCTAACTGTGAAGTAGCCCCAAAAGTGGCTCTTCAACCTGGTGATCGATATCAATATCAATATCAATCATCAGGTTGAAGAGCAACTTTTGGGGCTAACTGTGAAGTAGGGTGAAAACCTTAAACTTTACATTTACATTACGATTTTAGTGTGTCATCCATAATACCCCTTAGACATGTTTGTCTAGGATGACGAGTCGAAAATAACTATAGTGTGTACCTCCATCCACCTCGCCATCACCCTCCAGGATTCTCCAAGATTTAGAAGTTGACTGAAAACATTAAAATGGTGTTACTGTTTTAACTGAATAAGCCTTGTCATAATGTAGCGGGACCTATTTCACGAGAATGCCGGCTTAGTTCAGTGTGCAAACCGGTCCCGAACCGGTTATCATCCGCACATGGAAAACAAATGACTCGCCTTCTGAAAGTTGGCGGTTTGATAAGTTGAGCTGCCCGCTTTGCCTCGCCTGCTTCAAGATCTGGGAAAACCCGGCAGCGCTGTTTGTTGTTCCAGAACGCTGAAAGGCAGTCTTTGGATTGAATCTACGACCCCGGTTAGCCATTATTCATATAATTGCAACAGTTTTGAGACTTTTGACACTTAAGAATTCCAAAATCTGAAAATCTGAAAGTGGCGCGACAATCAACTGTCAATTTCGTTCTAGCTGTAACCGAGACAAGAGGTCCAACGACCTTCGAACTCATCAGCTGATTACTTAGTAGATCTAGTACTTAGTAGGGGGTAGAGACCGGGTCCATGCATAACTCTACACTCAAGAATTATTTTCAGGACATTACATGAATCATTAGCTATTTTAGGCCTATTAGGGCAGGTTGGTTTGTAAGTTCATATATTTTTCATGTTAAAAGTGATTATCAATGGATTCTGGTTCAGGATATAGGTCAAGATAAAAATTAGCCAAGGGCTAATATATACTACCTATTTTGTCCCGTGGCCTTGAAAATAAGGTCACTGGTCAAATTCAAACTCACGAGAGTGTTCAGCATATATGATTTCCTATACGTTCACAATTGATTACTAAGCTGTAAATTAAATAACAAGAGAGATATTAATCATTATGTCCTGTGACCTTGAAAATAAAATATAATGTCAAATTGAAGGTCTACAGAATATTCGGCATTTATCATTTGCTGTATGTCCACAATTGATTCCTAATTAAAGGTCTACAGAATATTCGGCATTTATCATTTGCTGTATGTCCACAATTGATTCCTAAGCTGTAAAGTTGATAATAAGCGAGATAATACCCATTTTGTGCTTTGACCTTGAAAATGAGCTCAAAGGTCAAATTCAAGGACATGACAATAATCAGCATATATCATTTCCTATGTGTTGTAAAGTCGATAATCAGCGAGATTAGCCATTTTGTGCTCTGACCTTGAAAATGAGGTCAAAGGTCAAATTCAAGGTCATGACAATATTCAGCATATTGTGGCGATTTTGCCCATAGATCACGGCAGGAGTCTTTGCAAAACACTAACCAGTTCTACGGTCTATTTTTGGACGCTTCAGCTCGAAGCACGCGTTGCCCCGGCGACGCTTTGTAATCCTCGTTTGCCCAGTAAACTATAACAATGGTTTGACCTAGTTTCCCTTCGTGTCTCGTGTATTGGGGTTTATATACTCTGGTACCGTTTTGATCTGTGAGTTGTCTCAGAGCAAGGCGAGAGGGACGACGGGGAAGCCATGAGCTCTACGTCCTCGCACCGTGGCTAAGGCCCTCACGGGCCCTGGCGACGACTTCAATAGGGAGCCCGGGCTGGGGTAGACCTTGATGACTCGGAGGCGCATGCCCTCTGGATCACCGGTCTTCTCCACCCGAGATGGTGCGACACAGGCTCTGGCAGACTGTCGGGCTGTCCGGGGTTCTATCCCCGAAGCGGACCGCGGCAAGCCAAGCCTCACAAGCTAACACCACGGTGATGATCCTGTATCTGAGTGGTGTCCGTACGTTGGGCTCGTTGGGCGGGCTGATACCTGGTTAAAGTTCTGATGATAGAGTAATGATTGCGCCTGCAGTGACCCTCGGTGAGCGGACCTCCGCGAGGATCCGGGGATAGCGGGTGCGCGTCCGCGATGACCTGTGGTGAGAGGACTATCCTCGTGGATCCCAGATAGCGGACGTTAAAACTTTACATTGGTGCCGTGACCAGGATCAGTCCGACGGCGTTCCATTGCAGCCTACTGTCGCAGTGTTTTGCTCCTTCGTCCCTGGGAACCTTTTTGCCTCCCCCGGGACAGCTTAAAGCAGAAATGAGTAATAAAGAGAAAGGGAAGGAGACAGTGGATGGGAATGGGAAGACAAATGCCTCCGGCCCCGGCTTCGGCCCTGGCTGTTCCGTTGCAAGCGGCGACGCCTGCTCCGGTCAATGCGTCGCAGATGGCTCCGTGGCCTGCCCAGGCTCTCCGGGAATCAGCTGTGGAGCCCAACCCTCCGCGGGTTGGTACACCGGCACCCTCCACAGGGATGCCCGTACAAGCGGCACCGGCTGTCGCGTCATGCTCGTCCTCGGAGGAGTACGACTTAGAGGAATATGATTTCTCCGCGGCGCAGATGATTGCGCACTGCGCAGGAATAGAAGCTCCGGGACCCGCAGATTGTTGCGCATTCACGTCCGGACCAGCTCAGAACCGTCCCTGCTACTTCTGTGAAAACAGGGACACTTCTGGCTTAAGTGTCCGGAGTAACTGGAACGCTTGCGGGCACGCGGATATCATGGGAGTCTCCCTGATCCGCGCTGGAGGAATTCCTCCTTTCAGTTCGGTCCTCCGGGACAACAGAACCGTCGTTCACGTGAGGGAAACTGAAACCGGACGTTGTGGTGACCAACACTACGTCCGGGGACAGTTGTTCTGTGGCGTCTGAGGCTGCCCCCTCTACGGACAAGCCGGACGACTCTCGAGTAGATATAACTTCTCCGGAAGTGGTCCTTGAGGATCCGTCTAACTCGTCCGCGGCCGAGGCAGACAACGAGGACTCCGTTGCCGAGCCCAGTGCTCCGGGTGATTGCGATCATCCGACGTGCGCACTAGTGAGGGACCCCTGCTGGTACCTGTCCCTGTCTTTCGGACGGGAGCCGGTCCGGTTCCTCGTAGACTCTGGCTCGGAGGTTACCCTCGTGGCCTCGAGAACTTTTACACGCGAGCCAGCGCTCCGCGACATCATGTTGCGGGATCCCAGACGTTACACGCTCCACGGAGCGGGTAACAATAGCATCCCTATCCATGGTATCGATCCGCCTATTAGTCTTGGAGACAAGATCTACATAACAGAGGCAATCGTTGCGGATATCGGGGCGCCCGGGATCATTGGAATGAACTTTCTCCGGATCCACCGGGTGATCGCCAACTTTAGTGCCGGCGAACTCCGGATGGGAGAGGACACGCACTTTCTCTTCCGCACGGGTCCGGCCTGTTCGTTCCAACTGCGGGCGGCGCGCACAACCATTGTGCCGCCTATGAGCGAGATGATCATTGCGGCGAGGCCGTGGCGTCCGCGCATGCCCCTTGGTCGTCCGTGGTCGTCCATGTATAGTGCAACCGGTGAGCAATTTTGCCCGAGGAATGGGACTCGTGCTGGGTGGGGCTCTGGTCAAGTCCGACACCCGCGCGATGCCTATCCTCGTGGTGAATCCCACGGATGCTCCCGTTGTCCTGCGGCGCGGCTGTGTGGCAGCTACTGCTACGCCCACGTCGTCTAGCCGGGTTATCCCTGACGACCCAGTGTGTCGTGCTTCGTGCGCGGTCGCGGTCGCCGGAGATGATCCGTTCGCCCTGCCGGACCATCTGGAATCTAGAGTTCTGAAGGACCGGCTGGATGAAGATCAACGTCAAGCTCTCCGCAAGCTGCTCCGGCAGTATGCGGATGTGTTCATGAGTCCGGACGGTGCGGTTGGCAAAACAGTCATTGTCAAACACCGCATCGACCTCGTGGACGAGCGTCCTCTCAAGCAGTGTCTACGACGGGCAGCGATCATGCACCAAGAGGTCATAGACCAGGAGGTGCAGAAGATGCTCGAGCTAGACATCATCGAAACCAGTGATAGCCCTTGGGCAAGTCCTGTGGTTATGGTGAAGAAGAAGGACGGATCGTGGAGGTTCTGCGTGGATTATCGTAGGCTTAACGATGCCACGCGGAAGGACTCAAATCCTCTCCCGCACATCGAGGACACCTTCGATTCCTTGGCCGGATCACACTACGTCTGTGCTCTGGATCTGGCCTCCGGATATTGGCAGGTGGAGATGGAGGAGAGTGATAGGGCGAAAACTGCCTTTGTTAGGGCTCTACCAAGAACGGGCTCTACCAATTTAAGGTAATACCGTTCAGGCTCTGTAACGCACCGGCGAGGTTCGAGCGCCTGATGGAGATGGTCCTCAAAGGGTTCCTCTGGAAGCGATGTATGGTCTACATCAACGATGTCGTCGTGTATGGCCGGTCGTTCGAGGAAACTCTCACCGGAATGACCGGAACCCCGGCCTCCTTCTAAGAAGGGGGTCGTATTCTACATGCGCAACATACTTTGTGGTTTTTAATCCCTATCAATGCCATCGGATAAGGTCGCTATGCTATCTTATGGTGCTTGTTTGGATCTGGACAGTTCCGGACGAGCGCCGGCTATTGACTTCATCATGTTTGGGATTCTCTAGATTGGGCGCCGGCATGAAGGGTTCGCCCCCTAACCATTGAGGTTATGGACCTGCCGGCACCTCGTCTAAATCTATTGGATCCGCGCTCCGGTGGTCGTTGTATGGGGTCTGGGCTTGATGGTAGCGTTGCTCTGTGGCTTTACTGTACGTTGGGGTTGCTAGTGGGCACGTCATGAACGCCCATAGGGCGCCCAATTGTCTGTGGGGCTACTATGGGCATGCTCGATCGCTCTGTAAGCGTACCAGCGGCTATGGGGAGTGTTTATATTTATTTATCCATCTCATGTTATTATTTACTGAGTGGATTATATAAACCACAAGTATGTGTGCATTCCGTGGAAACGCTATTCTTTCTCATCTGATCATACATTGAGATAAGTTTAGTGATATATCTTTTTCCTGGTGCAATAGAGAGTGAGAAATCGGGAGATTTTTCCTTTCGTTAGAGGGGTGTAGGAGATTGTGTGCTGTGTATCAGAAGCTAGTTTGCCGTGATCTATGAAAAGCAAGCAAACGGTGGTGAATTTATTTTCATTACTGTTGGACAGGTGGTAAATGTAGTTTATCGCTGCTGATAGGTGGACATAATCGTAATATCCACAAGTAGATCTACTTCTGATACATTGTATACAAACTCTATCCTGCTGTGGTGATTAATTTCACGTCATTTACCGCCAGTGCAGCAGCAATAGCTAATGACTGATTTTAATTACTATATCTGATTGCGGGATCCTCCGGGATGGCCTGTATTAAGGCCACCCGTACACATGGCATGATAAGGAGTCACCGGGGGGAGATGCGTGTGTATGTATGAGCCTGCAGTGAGAAAACGTAATTCGTTTGTCGGCCTGTATCGATCGATGCTATAAATAGACATTTCCACGGAGAGGCGCTATACTGCTGTGCGTGCAGAATGACTGCCAGCCTCAATGCTGTAAAAACATTGTAACTGACAAATACTCGTCATTCGAGCACTCGGCACTGGTAGAGACAGATCTGCGGATCTGACTCCCAGTGTTTCAAGCTAAGAGCGCTTGAATACTATGTCAGAAACTAGTGACGGGGAAGGTATGGGAGGGAAGGTGCCTCCGGACAGTGATGGCGAGGTCCAGTCCTCGCTTTCGGGACGAACCGGCTCTGAGGATGATGGCCGCGAGGCCGTCTCCGGGAGCCAGCACACGGGTTCTGCGGAATCCGACTCCGGCAGCGATGTCGAGGGTGTGGTAGACAGGCAGGAACACGCTGTAGAGAGCAACTTGGCCGCTATAGGTGCTGAGGAGCTACTCAATCCATCTTCGCTTCCAAACGTGGAAGTGTTGATGGACTACAGCGAGGCGGGCCCTGTTGGTGTAGATATCGAGTTGCATCCACCTGCGGAAATGCTTGCATCTTTGAGCGTCGATGAGAGTACTCGTCCGGAAACCCGTCAGAATGACCGCGGTCGTCCGGATACTGTGCCCGGCGAGAACTCCTCGGTTTCCGCACCTGTGCCGCCTGTTGAGGGGAAGTCTGCGAGTTGGTCAGACCAGGTCGATGCGGAATTATCTGCATCCCAGGTCCAGCCGGACTCGCAGGCGCCCGGCTCGGAGAAGACAGCGGAGGAGGATGACGGGTTCGTCTCGCCCGTCTCCAAACACACCTGTCTCCGAGCCTTACGGATTGCCGAAAAGCAGTGGGAGGCCCAATTGAAACTAGAGGCCTCCAACCGCGGGCAACCAGAGTCCGGTCCGGATGAGGAATCGGACCGATCCGCACGTGGGAAGAAGAAAAGGAAGCACCGGAAGCGCTCGAACTCTACGGGCTCGCGCTCCAGCGCTCCTCCACCCGGGTCCGGACCTAAGTCCAGAGGTTCCAAGGCGCCGCCACCCAAGAAGGCTGGCGCCGGAGGGTCCTCCTCCAGGTCCCGATGTACTAAGGCGCCAAATCCTTTGGGAGGCAGTGCGGACAGTACCTCCGCAAAGTCCGGTCAGGGTGCGGGTGGTTCCAGTAAAGGGGCTTCCTCTCGGAAGTCAAAAGGAACCACCTCCGGCAAGTCCTCCGGCCAGAAAAAGTTGTCCGGAGCTGCCGAGTGCGGGTCGTCGCCAGTCGACAAGGGCCGCCGCATGCCGCAGGAAGGAGATCTCCGGTTGGAGCTCCTCCCTAGGCAAGCAGAAGCGGACGAGGCTTCGGACCTGTCTACGGCCGCGTTGGCTGCTGGGTGGCGAGCTCTCGTTGAGAAGCAACGAAAGGAAGCCGCCCAATGCGAAAGGAAGCCTCCCAACGGGCGAAGAGTGTCCCTAGAAGACTCGTTCAGGGAAATCGTCAAAGCGACGATCCTTCTCGGAGCAGCCACCCCTCAAGAAGCTGCGGGCCGAAATGGACCTCGAGCTCCCTGGTGTGCGTCAGGGCATCATGTTCCTTCCGCGGTATGGCAGAGATGCGTACTCCCGACGGTCGTCGGAGGCGGGTGCGACAGCTGACACGCCTTTTACAAAGCCTCGTCCACTGACGGACGAGGAGCGTGCCGGGCTGGCACCCGTGACAGGAGACGGGGTAGAGTGCCCCTTCTGTCCGCAGTCTCTGGAAGGGTATGAAGACCCCCATAATGCCCTCAACCGGGATCGTAGGTATCCTTCCTACGACCACCTGAGCCGGCATATTGCGGGTTATCATTACCCCTGGGTGTTTCTCTGCAGACGGTGCTACTCACGTGACCCTCGGGAGAGATTCTTCCCCAGTTTGGAGGCCCTAAAGCTCACCGCACGGGTGCACACCTCGGTGATGAAGCCGGGCCTGTATTCAATTATGGATACATTCCACCTCAGGTGGCGCCGATCATAACCACGTCAGGGTCGGCGAAGAACCGTATCTACCACTACGGTCCGTGGCGCTTCGGACAACGCGTCATGGACGATAGTTGGAGAGAGTCTGGCATCGTGTCGGCAGGCTCGACAGCTCCACGACAGTGGTCAAGCCTAAGACAAGCAGCTCCACGACAGTGGTCAAGCCTAAGACCCCTCGTGAGGCTCCCTCTACGGCAAGTGGATCCGAACGAGCGCCACCTCTCTCTCGAGGTCGTCATCCGTGTCTTCTATCCAGATTGAAAGGACGTCCGCGATATGGCGAAGCATCGCCTCCTTGACCATGGACCCCTTCAGTCCGGTGGAGGACGTACTCCGGCAGTACGGCTCCGAGACCGCCAGCGCCTACTCGACTTTTCGCGAGTCTGTAGGCCGGGTGGTCGGCCATCGTCAAGATGGTTTGGAGCGGATACCGTCGGACCCAGCGCTGGCCAACCTGCCAGTGCCCCGAGCCATCGGTAACTTGGGGTCCGAAGGAGTGACCGCGTTCGTCCGCGCGCAGGAAGAGTACCCCTGGGATCACCCCCAGCGAGGCAGGCTCACCCAAACCACAGAGTACCTCGTTGCGAAGATGGACCGCTCTCTGGAACGGCTTAGCCGGTACCGTGCGGAGGCCTCTCATGTCGCGTGCCACCTAGCACACGACCAAGGCCTCATGGAAGGTACCCGGCGGAGCCTTGAGAGCTACCAGACTTTGGTGGCGGAGCGTGAGCGGCAAGCTTTCCAGCAAGGGAGAGCTGCCGCCCGAGCTGCCGAGTCCAAGCAGTCCTCCACCTCCCCCGAGGTTGCCGCTGAGATGCAGCAACTGATGGCTGATAATGAGGAGCTACGGCGACGTTTATGCGAAGCCGAGGCTGCCCAGTCTCGCCTTGTTCAGGGCGTCGATGACTCCGCGTCGTCTGCTCTGAATCAGTCGGCTGCCCAGCGGGCGGATGCAGCCCTGGAACTGGCCATCTACCCCATTTTAGTCAAGAAATGGGGAGAACGTACGGCCGGCCAGGAGCGCACCCTCGTTGTGGTAGAGATGTTCTCTGCCGTCGCCCATCTGGGCGCGACATCTCTGCCAACCTCCTTCCTGTTGGCTCCGACAGGACCTGGCACGCAGGGCTCTCCAGTGAAGCCTCTGCAACCGCCGCCAGGCCTGCCTCGTCTGCCCGTGCAGCCGGAATTCGTATTACCGGCTCCGCTCCGTGAGCACCCAGCTCCGCTGCGTAGGGACTCGTCTCCGCCGCCCAGCCCCAAGAAGGGCGGCACAGACGAGCAGCCGATGGAGGAGGAAGGCTAAGGTAGCCTCGTCGCTGCGGAAATGCGGTGACGTGCCAGAGTTGCTCCCGTGGCTCCGCCCTGCCTCAGACTCGTTCTGCGGGTCTGAGGAGCCGGCCGGCCGGGCGGTCGGCACCCCTTTTTAGAGGTACTACTACTTTTGGTCACTCGGTGTGTTGTTTTACAAAATTTTCCAAATTTAAAAGTTAACCTTAAAGATATTCCAAAGACTCGGCACACCGTCCCTTTCGGCAGATGACCTTCCAAGGTCATCATCCTTTTTGGACTACCTCTGTCAAAATTTTAGCTTGTTTATTAGGGTTTATTAAAAATTGTAGAGTGCGTTGTAGCTTACTCCGTAAGTCCAGGGGTCGTCCCCCATTCTTCCAAAACGGACCCTTAAGGTCTCAGTCTTTTGCGCCGTGACTTTCGGGTGTCGGCACCTTGCTTCCTTCCGGTTCCTGCATGCGATGCCTTCGTCAAGTTTCCCAGTTTTGGGCGCGAGCGGAGCATGTTGGGGACCAACATTGTAAGAAGGGGGTAATGTGGCGATTTTGCCCATAGATCGCGTCAGGAGTCTTTGCAAAACACTAACCAGCTCTATGGTCTATTTTTGGATGCTTCAGTTCGAAGCACGCGTTGCCCCGGCTACGCTTTGTAATCCTCTCTCACCCAGTAAACTATAACAATGTTTTGACCTAGTTTCCCTTCGTGTCTCGTGTATTGGGGTTTATATACTCTGGTACCGTTTTGATCTGTGAGTTGTCTCAGAGCAAGGCGAGAGGGACGACGGGGAGCTCAGCCATGAGCTCTACTTCCTCGCACCGCGGCTAAGGCCCTCGCGGGCCCTGGGGACGACTTCAATAGGGAGCCCGGGCTGGGGTAGACCTTGATGACTCGGGGGCGCACGCCCTCTGGATCACTGGTCTTCTCCACCCGGGATGGTGCGACACAGGCTCTGGCAGACTGTCGGGCTGTCCGGGGTTCTATCCCCGAGGCAGACCGGGGTTCTATCCCCGAGGCGGACCGCGGCGAGCCAAGCCTCACAAGCTGACACCACGGTGGTGATCCTGTATTTGAGTGGTGTCCGTACGTTGGGCTCGTTGGGCGGGCTGCTACCTGGTTAAAGTTCTGATGATAGAGTAATGACTGCGCCTGCAGTGACCCTCGGTGAGCGGACCTTCGCGAGGATCCGGGGATAGCGGGTGCGCGTCCGCGATGACCTGTGATGAGAGGACTATCCTCGAGGATCCTGGATAGTGGACGACATTAAAACTTTACAATATATCATTTCCTATATATTCACAATTGACCTTGAAAATGAGGTCAAAGGCTAAATTCAAGGTCATAAGAATATTCGGCATAAGTCATTTCCTATATGTCCACAATTGATCCCTAAGCAGTAATTATTAAAGTCGATAATAAGTGAGATATTAGCCATTTTGTGCCTGACTGAAAATTGAGGTCAAAGGTAAAATTCAAGGTCAGCATAAATATAATTGGCATACACCATTTCCTATACGTCCACAATTTAGTCTCAGGCTGTAAAGTGGATAATAAGCGAGATATCAGCCATATTGTGCTCTGACCTTGAAAATGAGGTCAAACGTCAAATTCAAGGTCATCAGAATATTCAGATTATATTATTTCCTATATGTGCACAATTGATTCCTAAGCTGTAAATTCAATAATAAGAGAGATATTAATCATTATGTCCTGTGACCTTGAAAATAAAATCAAATCTCAAATTAAAGGTCTACAGAATATTCGGCATTTATCATTTGCTGTATGTCCACAATTGATTCCTAAGCTGTAAAGTTGATAATAAGCGAGATAATACCCATTTTGTGCTTTGACCTTGAAAATGAGCTCAAAGGTCAAATTCAAGGACATGACAATAATCAGCATATATCATTTCCTATGTGTCGACAATTGATTCTCAAGTTGTAAAGTCAATAATCAGCGAGATATTAGCCATTTTGTGCTCTGACCTTGAAAATGAGGTCAAAGGTCAAATTCAAAGTCATGACAATAATCAGCATACATCATTTCCTATGTGTCCACAATTGATTCCTAAGCTGTAAAGTCAATAATAAGCGAGATATTAGCCATTTTGTGCTCTGACCTTGAGAATGAGGTCAAAGGTTAAATTCAAGGTCATGACAATATTCAGCATATATCATTTTCTATGTATCCACAATTGATTCCTAAGCTGTAAAGTCGATAATAAGCGAGATATGAGCCATTTTGTGCTTGACCTTGAAAATGAGGTCAAAAGGGCAAATTCAAGGTCATCAAAATATTCGGCATACATCAGTTCCTTTATTCGGTGTATATCATTTCGTATATATCGACAATTTATTGTCAAGTTGTGAAGTTGATAATAAGTGTGATATTACCCATTTTGTGCTCTGATCTTGAAAATGTGGTCGAAGGTCAAATTCAAGGTCATGGCAATAAATCAGCATATATCATTTCCTATGTATCCACAATTGATTCTTAAGCTGTAAAGTCGATAATAAGCGAGATACTAGCCATTTTGTGCCTGACCTTGAAAATGAGGTCAAAAGGTCAAATTCAAGGTCATCAAAATATTCGGCATACATTATTTCCTATACGTCCACAATTTAATCTCAAGCTGTAAAGTTGATAATAAGTGAGATATTAGCCATTTTGTTCTTTGAAAATGAGGTCGATGGTCAAATTCAAGGTCATCAGAATATTCGCACCATATCATTCACTATATGTGCACAATTGATTCCTAAGGTGTAAAGCCGATAATAAGCGAGATATTAGCCAATTTGTGCTCTGACCTTGAAAATGAGGTCAAAGGTCAAATTCAAGGTCATGACAATTATCAGCATATATCATTTCCTATGTGTCCACAATTGATTTCTAGTCTCTAATCTCAATATTAAGTAAGATATTAGGCATAATGTGTCCCATTATGAAGCATAGGAGAATTTGACATGCTAAAGTCCCCTTTGGGCCGAGTTTGGGCCAAAATGGCCCACCTCAAGCGATTCAAGTGCAACGAAACTTATATACATCATAGGAGTACATATGAGGAGTGTTATGTATCAAAAAGAAAAAAAAAATTACTGAACAGATTTTGAGAAAATTGCCGCCAAAGTCCAAAATCAGGCAATTTTTGTCGGAAACGGCCGCCATTTTAAAAAAAGTGTGACAATAAAAAAACTAGAAAATACCTCCTTCTTGAATTATTTTTAAGCATTTTTGTGTAAAACAAAGGAATAAAAATGTGGATGACGGACGCTGGACGCCAAGTCATGCCAATAGGTTATCGGACCATAGGTCTGGTAACCTAAAAATGTGGATGGACGACGCCGACGCCGACGACGGACGCAACGCCATGCCAATAGGTTATCGGACCATAGGTCCGGTAACCTAAAAATATATCTGGGTGCAAGCATTCAGCCCGATTAGGCCAATTTACACCTTCCGAGTCAGATATTTGGCACTCAAGGTCACCTGAGGTTAAGTTCAAGGTCATCACCGGACGAAGACGCAACGTGACGGCAATAAGTTATCGGACCTATGTTCCAGTAACCGAACAAAGGTGCATCTTTAGCTCACCTTGAACTTGGGTACTCAATATCAAGGTTACATGTGCAACAAAGAGCTGCTAAGCAGTGGTTATGTTTCTATTTACGACACATAGGAAATCAAATACATGTATAATGCTTTCGACGATCTTTTGATGATCACGATCAGAGAATGATGAAATTTGAGACCATGTTCTCTGACCTGGAAAATGAAGTTGAAGGTCAAATTCAAGGTCACCAAAATATTCAACATATATCATTCCCTATACGTTCACTCTCGAATCCTAAGCTGTAAAGTTGATAATAAGCGAGATATTAGCCATTTTGTGCTCTGACCTTGAAAATAAGTTCAAATAAGGTCAATAAGGTCAAATTCAAGGTCATCAAAATATTTTGTGTATATCATTATCATTTTCTAATAAGTTCAAATAAGGTCAATAAGGTCAAATTCAAGGTCATCAAAATATTTTGTGTATATCATTATCATTTTCTATATGTCCACAATTGGTTCGCAAGCCATAAAGTCAATAAAGGAACAAGATATTAGCCATTTCGTTCTTTGACCTTGAAAATGAGGTCAAATGTCGAATTCAAGGTCATGGCAATATTCAGCATATATCTTTTTCTATACGTTCACAATTGATTCCTAAGCTGTAAAATCGATAATAAGGGAGATATTAGTCATTTTGTCCTGTGCCCTTGAAATTTAAGTCAAATGTCAAATTGAAGGTCATGAGAATAATCTGTATATATAATTTCCTATATGTTCATAATTGATCCCTAAGCTGTAAAGTCGATTAGAAGTGAGATATTAGCCATTTTGTCCTGTGACCTTGAAAATTAGGTCAAATTCAAGGTCATGACAATATTCATAACATTTCCTATATGTTCACAATTGACTCCTAAGCTGTGAAGTTGATAGTAAGCGAGATATTAGCCATTTTATGCTCTTGACCTTAAAATGAGGTCAGAGGTCAAATTCAAGGTCACGAGAATATTCAGCATATATCATTTCCTATATGTCCACACTTGAATCCCAAGCTGTAAAATCGATAATAAGTGAGATATGAGGCAATTTGTGGTTATGTTTCTATTTACGACACGTAGGAAATCAAACACATGTATAATGCTTTCGACGATCTTTTGATGATCACGATCAGAGAATGGTGAAATTTGAGATTACATTCACCACAGAATTAATATATGCAAATTACATATGAAGGAATGTGAAAGTATTTGGCAACGTGGATGCCATTGATAGTGATTAGCACAACAGGTTTTACCTGGTACTAGTGGATCATGAAGATTCTAATTGTTGATTTTCATCCAGTACTGCAAGTGATGATATTACAGCTATAATTGATCTAATAAAGACATCACTGCAGTGTGCTGGTCACTGTCTGCAATACCACAGGTCCCTAGGTTCTGTGTAAAGTAGAAGACATGATGAAATTTGACATGAAAACAAACGCCAAAGTCATGTTAAAACAATTTTATTTCACCAAATAGAAGTTTATTAACAAGACGCCCAAACACGTTCTGTACCCAGGAATCTGGCTTAAGTGTCAATGATATTTTGATAATAAATCGAGAACAGTATATAATTTTTTCAAACATTTTGCTTCACACAAAATCACCACAGTAATCTAGATAGACTGTAAAGCTTAATGAAAAAAGAACGGTGTGTTGACATCAAAAGTTTTAACCTAACTTTCATTTTGCTTCTATGCATACCTACCTCAAGAATTTTGGGTGCCTAATTTAGGCAGCACTCATTCACCAACCCAGTGAAATTGTATCAAGGAGCAGATCATACCCAGTATGACATACAGGCACTTGACAAAACAGTTCCCCTGCTGTGTAGTTCACCCCAGTGCATGTGACATCATCGCCTGGGTCACTGCCTCCACAGCACTTTGTTGCATATCAGAACTGCTAGGAGGACCAAGAAGAGAATGAGTAGGGAGGTGGGAGAGAAGCGAACAGAAGTTGGGACCTGCACCTTCAGACGCTGACTGAGATAGGAAAGAGAAAGAGAAGGTTAACGTCCCTGACTCCATGGAACATGAGGACTCAATCTTAGGTGGGAATTCCAAGGCAAATGAAGGGCTACATAAGACCAACATTCCAAATGCGGAACTTTCAGCTCATCGACTCGCTTGGCAGAAGCTAAAGCCAGTAAAACAGTATCACATGAACTGCTGGCTAACGCCAACTTAAGTTCGCTGACCCAGAGGTTCATATGGGGACTCGTTGAGACTTGTGAGAATGAGAGAGACCCCTCGGGAGTCCAGGAGACCGACCGAAAATCCTGTGCAAAGGACTTTGACAAGACAGAAACACAAATCACTGTCTAGTGGTCGAAATTGTATAAAACCCAGGACAGACGGAACTGAGTAGACCAGAACCTGTGGAAACTCTTGTGAATCATCCACCAACAGACTCAGGAGCTCCAAAAACCCAGGCTTGAATGGCCGATTCACGGCAATCAACATGACGAACATCTCTGAATCTTCTTGAGAACCACAGCATGTAGAGAGAATTGAGGAAAAGAGTAAACCCAGTCCAGTCAAGGGCATAAAAGTGTCAACGTTGAGATGAGACTGCTCCCACAGATGAATCAGACCGTTTCAAACCTGTGGATTCACCGAACAGTCAGTGAAGACCGGACCACTCCTGGAGAGAAGAGTTCATGTCGCTGGGAACGTGACAACCCATATGACTGAAGACTCGGCCTATTGGAGAATCTGCCCCCTCCCCCCTGTTTCTCAGATACCAAACCACCTTCTTGTTGTTGATTGGCAAAAAGCATCGATCATGTGGCAGAGGAAATATGGGCCTAACCTCACTCCATTAAACAGCCAATTTACGTCATGTAGGAGGTCATTTGGCAAGTGATTTTGTGAAGTGACCAGTCCAATGTATTAGCAACAAGTTAAACTCGAAATAGGCACGCCCCCCCAGTATCATTGCTCAGTCTGAGAGAGAAATTGAGATGCTCAAGTTCTATGAGCACCTTGGGAAAGGAGACAGTGTCTGGCTTGGCTTGGACCTTGGAAACTGATGTTTCTATCAACTGGCCAGTTTTGCTTCACATAGTCGCTTACGTGTAGCTTGGGATAGCTGATTCGGCTCCGGTACAACAGGCGCCATGGATTGAGGAGGCTTTTCATACAGGAGCGTAATCATGGCTCCTGACTATGTCTGGACCAGCGGGACGTCTGATCTGATCGATCTGAACTGTCTTCTCGAATACGATACAAGTCGCAGAAGGCACAGTCCAAGTGGCCATGGCTTGAACAGTTGGAACAGTCACAGTAACAGTAGTTCTACCAAGTCAACCTGCTGTCGGTGTTCCCAGTCACCAGAGTCCTGTCCGGTGTACTCCCTTTCATCCTCCCAGTAGTCATGGTCGATCTGGTCTCTCTAGGCATAACCTGTATAGTTTTCACCGCATGACTACGAAAGGGTAGACACGGTCAGATCCAAGGTCATGTTGACTGTTGTGGGCCGTCCAGCGGCCACAGGAAGATTCATCCTGTTGATGCAGACAGTCCAAGTCAACTCCACTCTCAGGGGTATAGCCCCTCCCTCAAGGTGTGACACAGGATGGTCACAGTGGTCCTCAGAATCACCAGGTAACACCACTGGGCCAAACTCCCCCCACAACTCGTCCAAGGTGTGTAAGGATCGAGGCATTGGTAGCATCAGGTTTTTCCTGCGCAGGCTGGATGAGTGCTGCCTGTATGAGTGCTGCCTAACTGTATGAGTGTATGAGTGCTGCCTAACTTATGCACCCGGATCTCAGAAGCGGGTATTGCGATACCATAACAAAATCCGAGAACTCTAGGTTTGATTACATGTACTATCTCTTGTCATAAACTACATGCGCTGGTGGGTTAGGCTACATTTTAAACTCAGGAATCCTTTCCACATCATACATGCCCTTGACGAAGCCAATCAAAACCACCGACTGTCTGAGCCTTGTGACCTGATCTGCCAGTTAGACGCTATGATTAACATGGAGATCACAAACCTGAAGTTACATGCATCACAAACTGCAAGCCAGACCAATAACATATATATACTGTGTTAATAATAAGCAGTATATACAAAATGCTTGTATGTTTACTCTCTGTGCACATGGCAGGGATATTTGCATTATGACGGGCAAAGCCAACTACAGACTTGAGCAACAATCCAGATGTGCTGACAGAAATATCGGACAAACTTCTAGCCAAGCATGTGATACTGTGATCCGTATTGCATTCTTTTACAAGATATTTCATCTGAATTACTCAATCTGTGTACATGTATTCTGGTATTAAAGGAGGACTTCCTATCAAATTCAAACACAATTTGGTAACATAAGTTTCACGCACATGTAGTATTCATTCAGATGACTTCAAAATCGAAGAGATCATATTTTCAAAACTACTATCGAATGTAAAATCGAAAAGAAACTCCAACTGGAGAGAATCATTGAGTAGCAAACGATGACGTCATTGTTTTGATGATGCCTCGGGCAACAGAGCAATTCCAGCATCTTTTTGGGTT
This sequence comes from Terebella lapidaria, assembly GCA_949152475.1. Classification (NCBI taxonomy): domain Eukaryota; kingdom Metazoa; phylum Annelida; class Polychaeta; order Terebellida; family Terebellidae; genus Terebella; species Terebella lapidaria. The sequence continues at coordinate 5,672,159 of OX424557.1, forward strand.
CCAGTGAAATGAGTCGCCTGTCGAGACTTCTATCAAAACAATGACGTCACAGAAATTTACGTCATGTATGACGTTTCTGTCAGCTATGCACCATTGTGCACTGCAGAGTGGAGAAAACTTGCAGATTTTCGGTGTTTTTGATGTTATATCCTTCGTACGATGTGTTTGTACTGAACAAATATATACATATTCCATATGTGAATGAAGCTTAGAGTCTTCTCCATTCAAATGCATTGAGATATATTTGCTATATAGAAGTTATAACCGTAAAATCATTGGTCGAAGCCAATACACATTGATAGGAATTCCTCCTTTAAATTAACAATTTCCATGAATATTATTTAATTTAGCATACAGTAACAAGACATGACAATGTTTCACTGCCAGAGACACCAAGTAGTGATGAACAAGTCACTAGTGTACATGTCCAAGGGAATAAGTAATGTCACACCACATATTGTATATAAATGATTACAATGTAAATCGCTCCATAAAGCACAAGCTCAAATATTTGTTTACAATTTTGTACAACAAACACAACGTTTCTCAAGTACACAGTACACAATAAAATGTTTCAAAGCTTAGACAGGTTGCCAACACTCACATTCAGAATATTAGCTGACTAGATGCTCCAGGCAAACTCATAAACACCACGTATGCTGTAAAAACAGTTCTCCGTGATCACAATTTGTATGTTTTCCATCAACACAAACTTCAAGAAATGCAGTAACCCGCAACATTAATATTGCTTGTACAGTAAGGCTTTATTCCGTAGTTTTACTCCAATACTGGTATGGCCACAAACAGTTTGTTACAAAGTAGTACTTTGTAGGTCCACAACAAAACATACATTACATAAAATTAAACATCAGCACAGCTTTTTCGAGAGTTTTCGTTCCAACAAGTTCGATCTCCCAGTGCAAAGATGATGTGCTATTTTTTTTTTTCAGAATTTTTCACGAAAGACTCTTGATGCCACAGACAATATTATTGAACTAGAACTCAGTACCTCTGGTCATTTTGATCTAAAATATGTCTATCAATTAGTGAACCCTAAGTAGATTAATACACATTGTTCTTAGAAGTCAGGATCCTTTAGCCTCATGGATCAAGCAGCACTGGACCAGCTACAAACCAATACATTGTGCATGTGACGGCTGATGAGGGGTTCTACAGATCACACAGAGGTCACAGAGAAACTCTAGACAATACCATAAGGTCATTTCATGCTAAATTACACTAATTAAATACATGATCAGTAATCAAGAATCTGCTTCTATTCATAGCATTCTTACCCATGGGCTCATTCTAACACAACACTGCACACAAGTTTAACTTACTAAGTGTATGCAAATATTCAGTAAAAAAATCTCACTTAACAGAAACATGCAATTGTAACATTACAATGATATTTTTGATCAAGCATGGACAACATGATAGAGTTGTGGCACAGGAGATTGATACAGACAGATCACAAAGCATCATGATACAATCTGACGGAGGGTTAATGTGTGGTGTGGCCTGGGCGATAATACGACACAGCTTTCTACAGCTACGACGCCTCACTGGGACTCGCGAGATATGCAGCGACAGATTCGTAGCCGGCCTCTCGAGCCAGGTCTAATGCTGTCTGCCCCTCCTGCAGGGTCAGCAAGGTACAAGTTGTCATAGGCACAGTACATGTCCTTCATGGCACTTGGTCAACAAGATACACTCACCCAGCTTTTGGTATATAAATATGGTGAGTAAAGTTTGCACGGATTATCTTTCAAATATTTACAATTATCTTCTCTGAAGTTTATATCCCTAGTGCTATTGCTTTTTGCGTGGTCTCCACCTGCAATCATACCAACCTTATTTTTTAGGTCAATTTTGATGCCAGCTTGAACTAGTTCTTTGACAACTTTGAGATGTCCGAAGAGAGACGCGGCATGTAACGCAGTCTCACCATTCTGCAACAGAATGTCGTAATTTATGCTGGATCCTTTTTGCTCACACGTTCTGCTTTTCATCATTTTGCAATCAGAAGCTTTCACACATATCATTGGTGTTAGTACGTTTTACTGCTCAGAACAGTGCTGAAGCTATAATCATTAGTAGACATGATCATCAGTACAGAGAGATACCAAGGTACTGACCTGTAGTAGTTCAAGGGACGGTTTGTACTTGAGTAGTTCCTGTACGACCTCTAAGTGACCTTTATGAGCAGCCTTGAACAACGGAGTGGCCCCGTCCTGCTTGTAAACAACGACAGCAGTTGACAACATTCGTACATGTACCTCCCAAATACAAATAAAACTAAAAACTGAAATGTGGCGGCCTATTTACAGGCAGCTATGACAATGCTGGAGAGACAATGTACATTGACTGGTGACCTCTAAATTATAGCTGTTCTTGTCGCCTGGTACGCCAGAACATTCCCTGGTACACATGGCATACCATTATACATGTAGTCTGGTTACAGCATATACCCGTTAGCAGCTATCATTCAAAATTACGTGAGCTGAGAACTGATGAACGCATCACTAACAAGGAGAGTTTGAGTGTGTGAGGCCTCACCTCACGTGGTGTGTCTACTTCCGAGCCACTCTCCAACAACTCCTTGACAACCGTGGCGTGCCCCATCTGACAGCTGATCCACAGTGCACTGGCCCCGTCCTGATACAACAACAATCCAACAGGGATACAGTGTTTCAAATGTACCGTCAATATGTCACACTTAACGTGTTTTATGCTATATGATCAAGATGGTATGTATCAAAATCTTCAATAACAAAATCAGACAACACAAGCACGTCTTGAATCGATGATTTGTGTGAACTCCACCTTACAACAATTTACTAGTACCGGGTATGTTTGGGTACATGTAGGAAGCAGGCACACATCTTTCTGCATATGGTTGTGTTATAGGAAGCAGGCACACATCTTTCTGCATATTGTAGGGTTATAGGAAGCAGGCACACATTTTTCTGCATATGGTTGGGTTATAGGAAGCAGGCACACATTTCTCTGTACATGTTTCGGTTATAGGATGCAGGCACACGTCTTCTTGCATATGGTTGGGTTATAGGAAGCATGCACACATTTTTCTGCATATGGTTGTGTTATAGGAAGCAGGCACACATCTTTCTGCATATTGTAGGGTTATAGGAAGCAGGCACACATTTTTCTGCATATTGTAGGGTTATAGGAAGCAGGCACACATTTTTCTGCATATGGTTGGGTTATAGGAAGCAGGCACACATTTCTCTGTACATGTTTCGGTTATAGGATGCAGGCACACGTCTTCTTGCATATGGTTGGGTTATAGGAAGCATGCACACATTTTTCTGCATACGGTTGTGTTATAGGAAGCAGGCACACATTTCTCTGTACATGTTTCGGTTATAGGATGCAGGCACATGTCTTCTTGCATATGGTTGGGTTATAGGAAGCATGCACACATTTTTCTGCATACGGTTGTGTTATAGGAAGCAGGCACACATTTCTCTGTACATGTTTCGGTTATAGGATGCAGGCACACGTCTTCTTGCATATGGTTGGGTTATAGGAAGCATGCACACATTTTTCTGCATACGGTTGTGTTATAGGAAGCAGGCACACATTTCTCTGTACATGTTTCGGTTATAGGGAGCAGGTGCACACCTTTCTGCAAATGAATGGGTTATAGCATAAACCCATAAGATGGATTTCTGGTTATACTAAACAGGCACACATCTTTCTGCGCATGTTTGGGTTATAAGAAGCAGGTACACACCTTTCTACGCATGTTGGGGTTGGCGCCTTTCCCAAGCAGGTACTTGAGCATCTTGAGATGCCCATTCTGTGCGGAGATGAAAAGGGGCGTGGCTCCGTCGACCATCTGGACCTGGAGGTCGGCATTGTGACGCAGCAATTCCTCCACCACGTCCAGGTGGTTACACTGACAGGCCACGAACAGCGGGGTGCCTCCATCCTGTGCCACGATCAGAGTTATACAGTCCACAATCAGACTTGTGTATCTTAAACTCCATCAATATAGGTCATGTGTCAAGGTGCTTTGCAATTAGTGATGGGAGTCAGTTCGGATTTCATAATCGATCATCGGTTTGATGAAAGTAACCGATGATCGATTAATAATCGGTTCAGATAATGTCAATCAGTATTTACTAATATGAATATATTGTGTAGTTTAGTTCACTCTCTCTGCCATCTCTTTTCCAGTTAACTAATCATACCAACCCAGTGCTCACAACCAAACACTTCGCAATACGTTAAATTCAATCCAACTCATAACGTTCGCCCTTCGTCAAGTACATGCGTGGATCCAAATCATTGATGGTACGAAATGCACAGCACCGGGCAGATGGGTACGAAATAGATTGGAAAGCAACTGCCGTATTTAGCGCATTGATGGAAATCGAGCTCTATGGGATCATCCCATTACTATTTGCAATCATAAGTATATTTTAATATCATAGTAGATTGATACTTGATATGAGAGGCAATTACTACATACATAGCTTGGTAGGTCGACAGGTGCTCCGTGAGCCAAAAGCTCCTTTACAATGTCCAGAAAACCTCCCTGGGATGCGAAAAACAGTGCACATGTTCCAGTCTGTAAGAAAACCATGAAAACATGACATGACTCTTTCAAGACAACATACGTGTAAATGTGGTCAACATGTATTGATAACTTAGAGGAATGAATAAGCTATCACATTGGGCTTACGAGTCAGGGACAGGTGGGATCATTAGACTTACGAGTCGGCAAGAGGTCAGTGGACTTACGAGTCGGCGAGAGATGGAAGGCGAGAGGTGGAGAGGTGGGGTCAGTGGACTTACGGGTCGGCGAGAGGTGGAGTCAGTGGACTTACGGGTCGGCGAGAGGTGGAGTCAGTGGACTTACGGGTGGGCGAGAGGTGGAGTCAGTGGACTTACGGGTGGGCGAGAGGTGGAGTCAGTGGACTTACGGGTCGGCGAGAGGTGGAGTCAGTGGACTTACGGGTCGGCGAGAGGTGGAGTCAGTGGACTTACAGGTCAGCGACAGGTGGAGTCAGTAGACTTACGGGTCGGCGAGAGGTGGAGTCAGTGGACTTACGGGTCGGCGAGAGGTGGAGTCAGTGGACTTACGGGTCGGCGACAGCTGGAGTCAGTAGACTTACAGGTCGGCGAGTGGACTTACGGGTTGGCGAGAGGTGGAGTCAGTGGACTTACGGGTGGGCGAGAGGTGGAGTCAGTGGACTAACGGGTCAGTGAGAGGTGGGGTCAGTGGACTTACGGGTCGGCGAGAGGTGGAGTCAGTGGACTTACGGGTCGGCGAGAGGTGGGGTCAGTCGACTTACGGGTTGGTGCGAGGTGAAGTCAGTGGACTTACGGGTCGGCGAGAGGTGGGGTCAGTGGACTTACGGGTCGGCGAGAGGTGAAGTCAGTGGACTTACGGGTCGGCGAGAGGTGGAGTCAGTGGACTTACGGGTCGGCGAGAGGTGGAGTCAGTGGACTTACGGGTCGGCGAGAGGTGGGGTCAGTGGACTTACGGGTCGGCGAGAGGTGGAGTCAGTGGACTTACGGGTCGGCGAGAGGTGGGGTCAGTGGACTTATGGGTCGGCGAGAGGTGGAGTCAGTGGACTTACGGGTTGGCGAGAGGTGGAGTCAGTGGACTTACGGGTCGGCGAGAGGTGGAGTCAGTGGACTTACGGGTCGGCGAGAGGTGGAGTCAGTGGACTTACGGGTGGGCGAGAGGTGGAGTCAGTGGACTTACAGGTGGGCGAGAGGTGGAGTCAGTGGACTTACGGGTCGGCGAGAGGTGGGGTCAGTGGACTTACGGGTCGGCGAGAGGTGGGGTCAGTGGACTTACGGGTGGGCGAGAGGTGGGGTCAGTGGACTTACGGGTCGGCGAGAGGTGGAGTCAGTGGACTTACGGGTCGGCGAGAGGTGGGGTCAGTGGACTTACGGGTCGGCGAGAGGTGGAGTCAGTGGACTTACGGGTGGGCGAGAGGTGGAGTCAGTGGACTTACGGGTCGGCGAGAGGTGGGGTCAGTGGACTTACTGGTCGGCGAGAGGTGGAGTCAGTGGACTTACGAGTCGGCGAGAGGTGGAGTCAGTGGACTTACGGGTGGGCGAGAGGTGGAGTCAGTGGACTTACGGGTCGGCGAGAGGTGAAGTCAGTGGACTTACGGGTCGGCGAGAGGTGGAGTCAGTGGACTTACGGGTCGGCGAGAGGTGGGGTCAGTGGACTTACGGGTCGGCGAGAGGTGGGGTCAGTGGACTTACGGGTCGGCGAGAGGTGGAGTCAGTGGACTTACGGGTCGGCGAGAGGTGGGGTCAGTGGACTTACGGGTCGGCGAGAGGTGGAGTCAGTGGACTTACGGGTCGGCGCGAGGTGGAGTCAGTGGACTTACGGGTGGGCGAGAGGTGGAGTCAGTGGACTTACAGGTCGGCGAGAGGTGGGGTCAGTGGACTTATGGGTCGGCGAGAGGTGGGGTCAGTGGACTTACAAGTCCGCGAGCGGTGGGGTCATTGGACTTACGGGTCGGCGAGAGGTGAAGTCAGTGGACTTACGGGTCGGCGAGAGGTAGAGTCAGTGGACTTACAAGTCGGCGAGAGGTCGGGTCAGTGGACTTACTGGTCGGCGAGAGGTGAAGTCAGTGGACTTACGGGTCGGCGAGAGGTAGAGTCAGTGGACTTACGGGTCGGCGAGAGGTCGGGTCAGTGGACTTACGGGTCGGCGAGAGGTGGAGTCAGTGGACTTACGGGTCGGCGAGAGGCGGCGTCAGTGGACTTACGGGTCGGCGAGAGGTGGGGTCAGTGGACTTACGGGACGGCGAGAGGTGGGGTCAGTGGACTTACGGGTCGGCGAGAGGTGGAGTCAGTGAACTTATGGGTCGGCGAGAGGTGGGGTCAGTGGACTTACGGGTCGGCGAGAGGGGGGGTCAGTGGACTTACGGGTCGGCGAGAGGTGGAGTCAGTGGACTTACGGGTCGGCGAGAGGTGGAGTCAGTGAACTTACGGGTCGGCGAGAGGGGGGGTCAGTGGACTTATGGGTCGGCGAGAGGTGGGGTCAGTGGACTTACGGGTCGGCGAGAGGTGGAGTCAGTGAACTTACGGGTCGGCGAGAGGTGGAGTCAGTGGACTTACAGGTGGGCGAGAGGTGGAGTCAGTGGACTTACGGGTCGGCGAGAGGTGAAGTCATTGGACTTACGGGTCGGTGAGAGGTGGGGTCAGTGGACTTACGGGTCGGCGAGAGGGGGGGTCAGTGGACTTACGGGTCGGCGTGAGGCAGGGTCAGTGGACTTACGGGTCGGCGAGAGGTGGGGTCAGTGAATTTACGGGTCGGCTAGAGGTGGAGTCAGTGGACTTACGAGTCGGCGAGAGGTGGGGTCAGTGGACTTACGGATCGGCGAGAGGTGGGGTCAGTGGACTTACGGGTCGGCGAGAGGGGGGGTCAGTGGACTTACGGGTCGGCGTGAGGTGGGGCCAGTGGACTTACGGGTCGGCAGATGTGGGGTCAGTGGACTTATGAGTCGATTAGAGGTGGGGTCAGTGGACTTACGAGTCGGCAAGAGGTGGGTAAGTGGACATACGAGTTGGTGAGAGGTGGGGTCAGTGGACTTACAAGTCGGTGAGAGGGGGGGGTCAGTGGACTTACGAGTCGGTGAGAGGGGGGGTCAGTGGACTTACGGGTCGGCGAGAGGTGGGGTCAGTGGACTTACGGGTCGGCGAGAGGTGGGGTCAGTGGACTTACGGATCGGCGAGAGGTGGGGCCAGTGGACTTACGGGTCGGCACAGGTGGGGTCAGTGGACTTATGAGTCGGTGAGAGGGGGGGTCAGTGGACTTACGGGTCGGCGAGAGGTGGGGTCAGTGGACTTACGGGTCGGCGAGAGGTGGGGTCAGTGGACTTACGGATCGGCGAGAGGTAGGGCCAGTGGACTTACGGGTCGGCAGAGGTGGGGTCAGTGGACTTATGAGTCGATGAGAGGTGGGGTCAGTGGACTTACGAGTCGGCGAGAGGTGGGTAAGTGGACTTACGAGTCGGCGAGAGGGGGGGTCAGTGGACTTACGAGTCGGCGAGAGGGGGGGTCAGTGGACCTACGAGTCGGCGAGAGGTGGGGTCAGTGGACTTACGAGTCGGCGTGAGGGGGGGTCAGTGGACTTATGAGTCGGCGAGAGGTGGGGTCAGTAGACTTACGGGTCGGCAGATGTGGGGTCAGTGGACTTATGAGTCGATTAGAGGTGGGGTCAGTGGACTTACGAGTCGGCGAGAGGGGGGGTCAGTGGACCTACGAGTCGGCGAGAGGTGGGGTCAGTGGACTTACGAGTCGGCGTGAGGGGGGGTCAGTGGACTTATGAGTCGGCGAGAGGTGGGGTCAGTAGACTTACGGGTCGGCAGATGTGGGGTCAGTGGACTTATGAGTCGATTAGAGGTGGGGTCAGTGGACTTACGAGTCGGCAAGAGGTGGGTAAGTGGACATACGAGTTGGTGAGAGGTGGGGTCAGTGGACTTACAAGTCGGTGAGAAGGGGGGTCAGTGGACTTACGAGTCGGCGTGAGGGGGGGTCAGTGGACTTACGAGTCGGCGAGAGGGGGGGTCAGTGGACTTACGAGTCGGCGAGAGGGGGGGTCAGTGGACTTACGAGTCGGCGAGAGGGGGGGTCAGTGGACTTACGAGTCGGCGTGAGGGGGGGTCAGTGGACTTATGAGTCGGCGAGAGGGGGGGGGGGGGGGGGACAGTGGACTTACGGGTCGGCGAGAGGAGGGTTCAGTGGACTTACATTTCGGCGAGAGGTAGGGTCAGTGGACTTACGGGTCGGCGAAAGGCGGGGTCAGTGGACTTACAGTTCGGCGAGAGGTGGAGTCAGTGGGCTTACGGGTCGGCTAGAGGTGGAGTCAGTGGACTTACGGGTCGGCGAGAGGCGGGGTCAGTGGACTTACGGGTCGGCGAGAGGTGGAGTCAGTGGACTTACGGGTCGGCGAGAGGCGGGGTCAGTGGACTTACGGGTCGGCATCAGGTGGTGTCAGTGGACTTACGGGTCGGCGTCAGGTGGTGTCAGTAGACTTACGGGTCGGCGAGAGGTGGAGTCAGTGGACTTACGGGTCGGCGAGAGGTGGAGTCAGTGGACTTACGGGTCGGCGAGAGGCGGGGTCAGTGGACTTACAGTTCGGCGAGAGGTGGAGTCAGTGGACTTACGGGTCGGCGAGAGGTGGAGTCAGTGGACTTACTGGTCGGCGAGAGGTGGAGTCAGTGGACTTACGGGTCGGCGAGAGGTGGAGTCAGTGGACTTACGGGTCGGCGAGAGGTGGAGTCAGTGGACTTACAGTTCGGCGAGAGGTGGAGTCAGTGGACTTACGGGTCGGCGAGAGGTGGAGTCAGTGGACTTACGGGTCGGCGAGAGGTGGAGTCAGTGGACTTACGGGTCGGCGAGAGGTGGAGTCAGTGGACTTACGGGTCGGCGAGAGGCGGGGTCAGTGGACTTACAGTTCAACGAGAGGTGGAGTCAGTGGACTTACGGGTCGGTGAGAGGTGGGGCTAGTGGACTTATGAGTCGATGAGACGTGGGGTCAGTGGACTTACGAGTCGGCGAGAGGTGGGTAAGTGGACATTCGAGTCAGTGAGAGGTGGGGTCAGTGAACTTACGAGTCGGCGAGAGGTGGGGTCAGTGGACTTACGAGTCGGCGTGAGGGCGGGTCAGTGGACTTATGAGTCGACGAGAGGGGGGGGGGGGGGGGGAGTCAGTGGACTTACAGGTCGGCGAGAGGTGGGGTCAGTGGACTCACGAGTCGGTGAGAGGTGGGGTCAGTAGACTTACAGGTTGGCGAGAGGTGGGTAAGTGGACTTACGAGTCGGTGAGAGGTGGGGTCAGTGGACTTACGGGTCGGCGAGAGGTGGGGTCAGGGGTGTACGGGTCGGCGTCAGGTGGTGTCAGTGGACTTACGGGTCGGCGAGAGGTGGGGTCAGTAGACTTACGGGTCGGCGAGAGGCGGGGTCAGTGGACTTACGGGTCGGTGAGAGGCGGGGTCAGTGGACTTACGGGTCGGCGAGAGGCGGGGTCAGTGGACTCACGGGTCGGCGAGAGGTGGAGTCAGTTGACTTACGAGTCAGCGAGAGGCGTGGTAAGTGGACTTACGGGTCGGCGATAGGGGGGTCAGCAGACTTACAGGTCAGCGAGAGGCAAGGTCAGTAGACTTACGAGTCTTACGAGTGGACTCATGAGTCGGCGAGAGGCGGGGTCAGTGGACTTACGGGTCGGCAAGAGGCGGGGTCAGTGGACTTACGAGTCGGCGAGAGGCTGGGTCAGCTCCTTGTTTCAGCAGCTCCTTAACACACTCCAAGTGGTTGTTAGCTGCCGCTAGCACCAGCGGGGTTGTTCCCTCCTATAACCATGGTATTATCACACAGTCATACAAGCTATATGTGATGATCACTGTCTAACCATGCAACAGAATTCCTGGGATACATGCAATAGGCTGCCACCAGTGAAATATGCTTATAAATAAAGAGAATAACTTTTGATTTTGACTAATGAAATTCGTATCAAATGAACATCACCCTGTATAACTTGATGCAAGACACAAACATTTTGAAAGTCAGAGGCTCAACGGTGCGCACCTTATCCTTACAGTCTACATGGACCTTCCCTGTCGTTAGGATCTTACAGAGCTGCTCTACGTTGCCCTGGAGTGCGGCCAGGTGGAGCTGCTGGTCTGTCATGCTTTCCTTCTGTCAGAAACACAACAAAACAACTGTAGACATCCCATTCACCCTCACTCGAGCACAAACAAGTCGTCTAACAGGAAACCCTAAAAAGCAAAAATATACATGTATTATGTGCACTTATAGCGGTACAATCAGAAACAGGATAAAGCTTGAGGAATACAAACAATGACATGGTACAAGACTGAAGCATGAGCTCTGTGAAGCATGTAGCACGTGTAGTGGTGTTGCAATGTGTTCTAACACTATTATGCATGTACATGTAGTAGTCTAATCTTGAAACTACACAACTTGCACAAAAAGAAGCCTTCTACCCAACCCTGCATTACACAAGTTAGTTGTAGTCTGTATTTGCATAATATTGTTTATCTGTGTTCTATTCCTACATGTTATAAATCTTTTTCAATCTGAACGTAAGGACTTGAAATTGTTCACTAATTGCTGGAAATTGCTGGACCGGCCTAATGTCATTGTGATATATTATGTATGACCACTATAAATGCTGCCACCTCGCAACTGCTGATGCATGTATTAAACTGTGGGCAGAAACATCGAGAACATAAAATACCTGCACATTTTGTCCAATTTGGAAAAAAAAGCTGCATTACTGTGCTTGGCATACCAGTATATCAACATGGCCATTGGGATATCCCTCTGGCTCACTTTGTACATGTGGCAGGACTTGAGCCTGGCAAGCTGATGACCTGTATACAATTACATCGAAGACAAACCTTGCTCGGTCACACATACACTTACCTAAGTTTACGCAGCATTGAACATTGCTAATTTTACGCAGCATTGAACAATTTTATTAGCAGATATTTTTTATTAGCACCTTTTATCAGCAGATACAGTACTTCTGATCGGCGTCTGTTTTTCTAGATTAATGTCACCAAAATATTTTTCTATCGGTGGCAAGAGGTTGACATATTGACATGATTTATACTATCCACATTTACAGGAAATCTGTACATCTATCCTCTCCTGAATGTGTTTGATAGGCGGCATCTGTGTGACTCAAGATGTGACTCAAGACGCTCGAATGAGCACCTGCCTCGTTTTACAAAATGTAAGAGCACCAGGGGTACATGACTACATGTAGCTGCTTGAAGAAATTGAACACACAGCCATTCAATCGAGGAAATACGGTGTTATACATAAAAGTATATTATGGGGTTCCCAGTGGTTAGATTACTTTTTACTGTAAGTCAGAATTCTGAACATGCTGAAGCTTTCCAGAAACAGGGGGGTTGTCATGTTATTCTCAGCAAAATTGCCCAAAATCACATATAAATAATGGTGTTACCGAATCAGAGCATTGCAGAAATATGAATAAAAATATACATGTATAAGATCAGCATAATCATAACGATATATGTAGAGGATCTAGATCTATTGAAAAAAACAAAACAAAAACAAAACTTTTGATTCAGTGTTTATCCGCACATGAAGCTAACTGCAGCTTCCTTTGTGCCTACAAGTTTATACATGAGTATATTTTTAGCATCTCGTAATGCAATAATAACAAAGATATACATTACTGGATCTGGTACCTTGAGTGACATTCTCCCTGGGAACTTGTTGATAGGTAGGTATGAAAGATATATGGATTCTCCTGTCGTAATTTCGGGGCTTGAGCAACTGCTCTCAACATCAAATTGTTTGCATACAGCGTGGCCGTGGGTCCATGAATGAGGCCAACGTCCGTGATCCAGAATTATTCAAAACAAAGTTTTCCTGGCTAAAGTTTTTTCAACACATCATCATTTATCCATGACTTCATTTTGTTCTCATCAAATTACGTTTATTGTAAACCTCCTTTCACGAGATTCATCATGACTAACTGAAGAAGTCACTTCGTCCTGCCATCTCCCGTGGTCGGCTCCAAGCCAAAGCTGCCCAGACCCGCTGATTGAGCGATGAATGCCTGCGGAGATTGGAATACACAAGTCAATATTGCGCCGGTGTTACCTCTGGGTCTGGCACACAGACTTAGATTCTATGAATAGATACGGTCTCGAATGAGCATGGGCCCTAAAGCTGTCCGATCAGCTCCCTGTATGCTGGATCACGTCCAACCGGGCGTTTCAGAGTGTATTCCGGGGATCAACGTTTCTTCCAGATGGAAATCCCTTGCATTGCAATGTAAAACCTCTCAGTGTGCCAAGCGGCTGTACCACAAGCGGATATAGTTGGTCAAAAGTATTCGACGTACCTGCACTCTCTGCCCATACTACAGTCGTACAGAGTCGGACCAAAAAACATTCCTGATTGTAGATCTACATTGTATTGTATTGTGCATTGTATTTAGCGTACAAATTTGAGTGTTGGAATACATGTACTGTATACCAAGTTTGGTTGAAACTGCAGTCATATTGAGTGCAGAAATGAAGGCTCAACAACTGCTCAAACACGCCTCCGTTTACAGTAGCTGTCATCGTACGCATTGACCTCGGATATTGTACTTGTGGTCCAGTTATGACGTCATAATCTGTTTATGACGTAATAAAATAATATCTGGGAATTTTTTACTTTTCCGTGCCTAGGGGGTAGAGTAAACAAATCGAGTGGCACATGTGAGCTGCAACGCACCAGGGCAAGGGGGATTGATCAGCATTTGTTGGCATGCTAGGCGTGAAGATAAAGTATTTTCAATTAGAGAGATGTCTTCATCGAGCATGCACAGAATGGTAACTTGATCAGGATTATCTACTAAGTAATTTCTTCATTTGGACACCTATGCTGTACTGTAGGCCCTATACTGCTACAGTACATTTTAAACTGAGTAAAACCAAAGATTTGGTAAAACCTAGATTATATTAGACTAGTTTCAGACTAGCAAATAGGCCTACTGTAGCATGAGCTAGTTACAATAAGCCCTAAACTGTAACTGATCCGGATCCAAATACAAGTTGACCTGTCACCAATTGAGGTCATCATTCAACGTGCTAATTAGTGGGCGTGTTTCATGCTCTCCGATTAATGTGATCATGTTAAGTAATCATGATTTAATAAGTTATCAGGATTCAGCAGAAAAATATATAATCATAATTTAAAAACTAATGAATCTATTTTTCATCGAGACGTCATGACAACATGCAGCACATAGCTCATGGGTTTAACCACAATTTATGACCTTTTTTTGTATTTTCACTAATTATCTACTTTTTCGATGAACATTTTGTTCACACCAAATTTGGTTTAGTTTAGTTTATTTGAATATTAAATTAATGGTCATTCACACATGGTGGGAAATAATATTCGTGTACAACACAACAGCAAAAATCATGACACACTCTGAGATCTGCGATCTGTGTACATGTGCAAACTTAGACTACTAGTACATGTATTTCTAACGGTGGTTTCCGCTTGTAAATTAAATATTATTGCTAACACTTGGTCATTCAATATGTGATAAGTACATGTGATAAGTATGTACGGTTTGTTTGATACAAACTGCAAAAAAAAAAATCAGCCTAAAGGCTAAGATAGGTCACCAATGGTAAAATGTCTGGTAAGTCACGATTCTTCAGCTCAGTAACCGTTTCAATGTCATTTGAAGATCAATTTGTAGGGAATATCTCATCATAATCTCAACACACAAATTTTCCATTCAGAGTCCATCAAGTGGTCTCAGAGGAGTAGACATCTGGAAATTGGAATAGAACAGGGTGTTTTTATCAAAATTGACTTCCATTTATACAAAAATATGCAAAAATAAACAAATTGATATATACATACTTCTTGATGTATTTTATTTTATCAATTTGTTCCAAATTTCAGAAATATATGACCGTAAACTTAAATATTAATTCCCATTTTGAGTAAATGGCATTTTTGTCAAGTTAAAATAACTTTCCAGAAAAAAAATGAAGGAGAAATTCGAAAAAAATCAGTTGCGGGGACTATCCCATGGTATCAACATACAAGTTTCGAGATATATATTTCATCGAGTGCTGTCGGCGGGAAAGACGTTTAAGTCCAAATTGTTTCTTATTCCGATGTACTCATCGCCGCCATTTTAAAAAATAATGCGAAAATAATACTCTTGTAGTATTTTTCAATATTTTGGTCAAAAATTTCAGATAGATTTTACTGTTAAGTTCGGAGATGAATTTTTTTTCCAATTATCAACAACTGGCCTTTTTTTTCAAAGTTAAAAAAAATGCCGCAAAATCAAAGGAGAAAAAGATTTTCGAAATTCTAGAAAGATCAGTTTATGGGGACTGGTATCAACATACAAAGTTTCGGAAGATGCCGTCAAGTGGTCTCGGACAAGACGATTGGATATTGCAAAGTCTACGCGTTTTTCGACGAAAACGGCCGTCATTTTGAAAATACTGTGAAAATAAAAAAAACCTAAAGGATAGCTCCTGGTTGAATTTTTTTTTAGTATTTTTTTGTGCAAAATTTCAAAATGGTCCAAAAATCAAAATGGTCGCCATAGCGGCGATTCAGGAATAACGAAATCTTTAATAAAAAAAAGTTACTGAACAGATTTTGAGAAAACGACGAAATTGGCGGTTTTTCTTCGAAAATAAAAAGCACATGTGGATGGCGTTCAAGACTGTTTAGCTTGGCCTTGAATCACGCAAAAAGCTGGAAATATAGGCCCAAAATAGCCGAAATGACAAAAATTTCACTTTTTGGCAGTAGTAGCTCGTTATCTATTTACAGTAACTGAACTCTCTAATTTACAGATGGATAACATTTAGGACTGTTTAGCTTGTGTAAGAAACATGGCATTGATTTGTTCAAAATATCCGAAATGTAGGCACAAAAGGCACAAAATGTCCCTTTTTGGCACTTTTGGCTTGAAACCTATTCAGTAACTGTCTCTCTAATGTCACATATTTATTGAATAACTAGTATGTTCTGTTCATTTCAAATTAGCTCAAAGGTCCAAAATATAAGCCCGAATGACCCCAAATGGCCTGAAATGCATAAAATGGTCCCTGTAGATAAACGCTTGTAGATACAGCTTGGACATTATTATGGGCATGTACACATAGGAGGTCATATATTGCGGATCTTTTGATGACATTGAAAATTTGACCTCAGATGACCTTGAATGGTGAAACTCAAGGTCACGTTCAAACTGAAATGTGTAATCTGACATCTAGTACTACTAGATTGCTGCAGATAGAGCTTAGGTTTTAGGAAGTCATATATATGCAATCTTTTGGCGGTCTTGGATTTGACCTTCGTAGGTCACATCTGACCTGAAATGTGTAAACTGGACTGTGTAAAATGTGTAAACTGCATACAAAACGGTTGTAGATGGAGCGTAGGTGTGCATCAGCGATCTAGAGAATTAACCACAAGACTAGAGGACCGAGTCTTGTGGACTTCAACAGGTCTTGTAGAATATATGACCCACAAGACCTGTTGTCGCGTGGGAAATTCTGTCACGATATGTACAGTAGTCATATACCCGCCAGACTCCAATCACCTGACAGTGATTCTGGTGAGCAATAGTATCTAAGACACTTGTGTCATTGAATTTGAGAAACAATTAAACATTATCCTGACATGTGTTTTCCTCCTCTGGGTACAATGTACAATGTACCGTACATCAATTTGCATGATGTGACCTGGTCTGGTGGATTTTCAACCGGTCTTCCTGAATTTTTATCCACGAGACCTGTTGTCTTCCGAGAAATTTGAGGGAATTACATATACATGTAGGAAGCCATATATGGCGGATCTTTAGGCGGTCTTGACGTTGACCTCATATGACCTTCAATGGTAAATTCGAAGGTTATGTCTGGCATGAATTGTAAGCTCTGCATACAAAACGGCTGTAGTCAGAGCTAGATTTGAATTTTTAACATATATGAGATCATACACGTGTGGTGGATCTTTTGGTGAGCTTGAAGTTGGTATCAGATGACCTTTTGTGGTCATCATCTGGTTATCATAGTGGACCTTGACTGATAGATCCCAAGGTCATACTAATATCTCACCTGAGATGCCTAAAACCAAAATTGTACGGTAACCTTTGTACGGTCTTATTCTTTTTCTTGAAAATTCAAGTTTGTTTTTGTAAAATTCAAGTTTGTTTTTTTGAAAAATCAAATTTTATCTTGAAGTTTCAGTTTCTCTCTTTAAAGGAGTGGCGTGGCCCCAATGGGGTTCCGTATTTATAATGCCGCACACATGACATCTAACACATATAAATCTTTTGTGAACTGTTGGTTCTAAAAATGATCACGTTTATTAGAGTGCATGGAACGTGCCCAATAATGAAATACCTATTTTTCTGAGACAACTGAGAACCTGTTTCTTGAATGGCGTCGTTGATTTTTTAATTAAAGGTTTTGCAAGTTCAAATATAGGGATTCAGGTACCGGTACTGTAGATCTATCAAAAATATCCATGTTCAAATGTTTTCAACGCAGTGTATGTACTATGTCATATAGGACTCCAAGAGCACTTCGTTAGAAAGTTTTTCTGAAGACGAATCTGACATCGAAGCAAGAAGGAAATACCAAAGAAGTAAACGGGTGCGTACAACTGATAGCTCAATATATAGATGTCAGTTTACGTGTACAGATCATGGTACACTCAATTTATTTTACAGTTTGTAAATGACTGGGAACAAGGCTTTCCCCGCAGATAACGTTCGAGGAGGAATATGACGATAATGCCCGCAATAGCAAGAACCCGCGGAAGGACTCCGTGGCGCCTCCGCCCCCAGACAAACGTCCAGAATGGTACCAGGAAATGAGTGAACAGCAGATTAACATGTTTAAAGAAGTCTTTGAAATGCTGGACAAAGATGGCGGCGGCAGTATTGACTCGGAGGAACTGTACAGTCTCATGAAGGAGCTGGACATTGATGTGTCCTTGGAAGAGATCAAAAGCGTGCTAAAAGATCTTGACCAGGATGGCAATGGAGAAATTGACTTCGACGAATTTCTCTTTTGTATGGCCCAGTGTGATCCCAACGGTGAGTGTACATGTTACAAGCAATGTCAACTCCCTCTTTCCTGACATATCATTGTTTCGTTCTGTTTTTTTTTTACCAGGTAAAGACCCTGATGCGGAAGAAGGCACATACAACAAGAGACAAACACTGTTGTTTACGGCCATCACGCGGTTTGCCATCAAGAACTCGCTGGGAGAGATAGAGCGGTATTACGCCAGTAAAGCCAGCAAGGCTCCACATGTTATCAGCTGTTATACAGCTGGTGTACGCCTCATAGGGCTTAACGACCGACAGCTCGAGGAGGAAATCCGCAGAATGCAGAAGGCGGCCAAGAACCACAAGTCTCCTTATGCCAAACCGCTGCCTTTCGTGACAGTCAAACCCAAAAAGAAGCGAGTTGTCAAAAAGAAGGACGAGTGCCCAGCGAAGCCCGAGGCACAGCCGGCTGTGAACCAAGTTTCACCTCAGCCACCACCACAACCGCGACCGCCACCGCGACCACATACAGCAGACCAGTCCTCACCACAAATCACATCAGAAGAAATGGCCAAGGCTTTTGAGGAATTCAACATTAGCCAAGACAGTGACTGCGAGAACTCGTCCATGACTCGTGTCAGAAGAGCCGCTATCACTCCAGACGATCTGGAAGTCTTGGTTAGTATCAGAGTCCTGGGCCATGAAATAGAATCGAGCTACGGTATGTAAGTAATGTCATAACCGATATTTATTCATGCATATCAATGCCCCTCTAAGTGCCAGTATTCCCTCACTCGAACTTCACAGGCAGCCTTAAATAACTTAAAAGAACAAGGCAATGTGGTGGCCAAGATTCCTGATATCCACCTGGTTCCACAAATCCGGAACAAGCTAGGTAGGCTTCCTGTTTTTATGAGCACACAGCTGTAGGGAGATAATTTTGAGCAGATCCGTCATAGCACTACAAATAATCACATGACCAAGTCCAATGGAATGCTCAAACTGTTACTCCTTTTGAATTTCAGTTAATTCAGCAACTGGTGATACCGGCGATATCATCTGCAGCAGTGTCAGAAAACGGCGCCGGACATTGGGTAACAAACAGGATGTGACGCAAAACGGGAACTTAAACAACAAGAGATATGGTAGGATTGACAAAGATGCATTTTGTAATCTGTAGCAGTAAGATAGACAAACTAGTACTGATTGATCTCGCGGTGCAGGGAACAACAGCAAACGTGGGATCCGAGGCTGGGTCATACCAAGGATTGAGAGAGGTCAGGCTCCGATGCCCGTCATCAAACTCAGCGATGGCAACATCCAGAAAACCTTCACCATTGAAGATGTGCCAGATATACGCAAATGGGTATGTATCGATTGTTGCCTGAATACTCTGACTCCAAGTCACCGACTTCGACTAACTTTGAGCCGTGGCCTCTCGTTGTTAGAGTGTTTGTTAGGGCTCACACTCGTCAGAGAGATAATGGACCCACTCACTGTTTATTTGGTACTAAGGTCACGACTCCCTCAACCGCCTGACATCAAGTTTCCAGTTACTATCTTCCCGACCTCACGGCCTAAATAATCCACAGCCTAACCAGTTGGATGAACTACCTACCCAGCCTAAAAACGGCTAAATACAAGCCTCTGACTGCATGCAATCCGACGCAAGCTACTGTTTCCACACAAGTGCGCTGGCTCTCAATCGTAACTAGCTTATATACTGCCTACTCCCGCCTACTATACTGTAGCCCACCCGCCAACAGCATCTCTTTGTCGGTCTCGAAAACACCCCCTGACGCCTTGGGCACCGTGTTCTGAGCTTCCGCCAGCTGCGCCTCTAAGTCCTTTGTGACTTGAGCCCAATGCATCTTCTCCTCCAACTCTCCTCCAGCAGTTGGAGCATCAGTTCATCCCTTTCCCTCTGCACCTCTCAGAAGCACTGTTCCCGTCCTTCCAGGCCCGCTTTTGCCTGGATAAACGATTCCTTCGCCCGCGGCAGGGCGTCCTCCCACTTGCTGGCTCGTTCTCTCACTCGATGTTTGGCCTCCAGGGCCGTATCCTTCCACGCGCCGCCAATGCTCTGACGCTGGGCACAAAAGTGCTCTTGCGTGCAGTCATACTGTTGCATCAAGTCGGCTGTCCGTCTCAGGAAGTTTTGCATATCGGTCTTTCCCAGTGTAGACAGTTCGGTAGGGACCGTCAACATCCCCACTGTCTCGTCATAGTTCGTCTAAGCTGATGTCCATTGGTTCTAACAGTCATCGCCCCAGCGTCCTCCATTGATGATTCGGCCCTGGGGGTATACAAGCCCCCGTGGACAACTAGACGTCAAGGCCTAAAGATGCCTTGGAGGCATTTCGGTTTAGACAAACCTAGCATTTATAATATGCTTGCCACGAATGACATCCGTTTTGCTCTATGACACACCGTACTATAATACCAACAAAATGCTAACTCCAAAAACAAATTCGGGTCAGGGTCTGTTTCTCTCTACGCACCAATTTCGAGATACTGACGAAAATGAAAAATGCCGACTCAGTGAAAAAATTTTGTTCAAGGTCAAAGGTACTCCGTAATACCCCTTAGACATGTTTGTCTGGAGCGACGAGTCCAAAAATAATGTCTGTTTTGATCTTTGAAACACCGTCTCAGAGATATCAACGAAAACGAAAAATGCTGACTCAGCGAAAAAGTTTAAAGGGCCATGGACATGATATTTGATGTGATTATCAAATTGTTCTACGTGCAATAGTATTCATATACATATGCATACAGATGGAAATAGAGCCATTCTAAACACACAGATGAGATCTACAGCGGTCCGAAGACCGATATTCCACGTGGAGAGCGGTCAGCATCTTTTTACGTAAAATAACGTTTCTGACGTCACGGGGGAAAAGATTCTCTGTACAGAATCTTTGACGCTAGGAAGTGGTTGCAATTTTGTATGGGGCAGGCAAAGAACGGGGTTAGGGCAGGGTCGGGTGCTGGGGGGGGGGGGGGGGGGTGGATGGGGCGGGGGGCGTATCACGAAGATGTGTTTCAGTCTGAAATGGGGGCGGGGAGGCACAAGATTTATTCAGGATCTAATTCACAACAGTTGTACAATGTTTCGCTAGAACTGAACATGCATACCAAATATGCCTACAAATGAAAGACAAAAAACAAAGTTGAAATTATGGATATGATACGGTAAACTATCACACATGCAACCAATATTTATAGTGAGTGACATGGGGCATTAGCACGTAAAACCTCTACGCCCCCCCCCCCCCACACACACACACACCCTTCTCCCCGGAAGGTGAAAAGGCAGACAGGATAAACCGTGATGTGATCTTGAGGGAGGGGTGGGTTGTTGTGGGTGTGGAATGTGTCCGATATTATTTCAATACTACGGTGGCTTATTTCTGCCACAATTAGATTAATTTCATTTTTTTAAAAATTCAGATATAAATATTTTAATTACACACGGAGCAAATGTTTCCTTCGCGAAGCAAACGTTTCCTACACGAAGTAAATAGTTTCCTACGCAGAGCAAATGTTTCCTTCACGAAGCAAACGTTTTCTTCACGAAGTAAATAGTTTGCTTTGCAAAGCAAATGTTTCCTTCGCGAAGCAAACATTTTCTTCACGAAGTAAATAGTTTGCTTTGCATTGCAAATGTTTCCTACGCGAAGCAAACGTTTCCTACACAAAGTAAATAGTTTCCTACGCAGAGCAAATGTTTCCTTCACAAAGCAAACGTTTTCTTCACGAAGTAAATAGTTTGCTTAGCAAAGCAAATGTTTCCTTCGCGAAGCAAACGTTTTCTTCACGAAGCAAATATTTTGCTTTGCGTAGCAAACGTTTCCTTCACGAAGCAGACGTTTCCCACACAAAGTAAATAGGCCCTAATTTGCTTTGCGTAGCAAATGTTTTTTCCACGAAGCAAACGTTTTCTACATAAAGCAAAAAGTTTACTACGTGGAGCAAATGTTTCCTTCGCACAGCAAACGTTTTCTACACGAAGGAAATGGTTTGATCCACGAAGGAAATGTTTCCTATGCGAAGCAAATGTTCTCTACACGAAGCAAATGATTTGCTTCGTGTGGGAAACGTTTGCTTCGCGTAGGAAACATTTGCTATACAAAGCAAACTATTTGCTCCGTGAAGAAAACGTTTGCTTCGCGAAGAAAACATTTGCTCTGTGTGTAATTAAAATATTTATATCTGATTTTTTTTTACAGAAATTAATCTAATTGTGGCAGAAATAAGCCACCGTACAACACTGGTATAATTACATTATTTTTTTTCGATGTGCCAGCGAAAAGACAAATGATTGACTTGTTTGCTGGTGGAAATATACATGGAATGCTAGGCCTATTCTGTGATCAGGCATAATGGTTATACTGTAGAATGGTATGCCACACAGTTTCGAGAAATCTCGTTGTGAGGCCTATAAATTAATTATTTTTCTTCTACATTTATATATTGGAAAGCAATACAATATCAATCGATATTTAGTTCATACGCATTACCTTTTTATAACAAGAACTACCAATCTCCGAATAAGGATATAGGTGTGTTGTAGTGGGAATGATAATGGCAATATTTTCACAAAATCACAGTTTCGACCTCTACTGAAACAAACGCTCAAATATCGATTCTTTTGCATATTAAATCGGATTCATACGGTGGCTTATTTCTGCCACAATTAGATTAATTTCATTTAAACAAATTTTCAGATATAAATATTTTAATTACACACGGAGCAAATGTTTCCTTCACGAAGCAAATGTTTTCTTCAGGAAGTAAATAGTTTGCTTTGCAAAGCAAATGTTTCCTTCGCGAAGCAAACGTTTTCTTCACGAAGCAAATAGTTTGCTTTGTATAGCAAATGTTTCCTACGCGAAGCAAACGTTTCCTACACGAAGAGAACATTTGCTTCGCAAAGGAAACATTTCCTTCGTGGAGCAAACCGTTTGCTTCGTGTAGAAAACGTTTGCTATGCGAAGGAAACATTTGCTCCACGTAGTAAACTATTTGCTTTGTGTAGAAAACATTTGCTACGCAAAACAAAGTAGGGCCTATTCACTTTGTGTAGGAAACGTTTGCTTCGCGAAGGAAACGTTTGCTACGCAAAGCAAACTATTTGCTTCGTGTAGGAAACGTTTGCTTCGCGAAGGAAACATTTGCTCTGTGTAGGAAACTATTTGCTTCGTGTAGGAAACGTTTGCTTCACGTAGGAAACATTTGCTATGCAAATTGCTATTCGTGAAGAAAACGTTTGCTTCGCTAGGAAACATTTGCTTTGCAAAGCAAACTATTTACTTCGTGAAGAAAACGTTTGCTTCGCGAAGGAAACATTTGCTTTGCAAAGCAAACTATTTACTTCGTGAAGAAAACGTTTGCTTCGCGAAGGAAACATTTGCTTTGCAAAGCAAACTATTTACTTCGTGTAGAAAACGTTTGCTTCGCGAAGGAAACATTTGCTCCGTATGTAATTAAAATATTTATATCTGAATTTTTTTTTACAGAAATTAATCTAATTGTGGCAGAAATAAGCCACCGTAGATTCATAACAGTAAGAACTCTGATATTGTGCGTTTAGGCCAACGCACCCCCTCCTTCCCCTTCTGCTTCGACCCACTAACCCCTCATTGTGATGTAGGGCCATGTCCGTAGTTTCTGGTGTTCGTTTCGATATACACATTACACATAGGCTACTCGTATTGTTAAAAATCTGTCACACCGTTTTTCTACAACATGTCAGCCAAAAACTGAAAGCTCAGGGATCGATTCCCGTTTAGAAGCATACTGTGGACTAGAAGCATAAGAAGACGTTGGGGGTGTTTTCACACAAAAATGCTGCTCTCAAAGGATTGCACCATTTAACCCAAATTAAGCAGAAAATCGAGTGTGAACTCAGGGCCGGTGATTTGGGGCCCGCCCAGAGGCCCCAAAAGCAACTGAAGCCTCATTCGTTAAATGCGGAGGAGCTTTCTGTGACCCTCCCAATTTAAATTTTGAACTTTTCAGACAATGCGCTTTTTTAATGCAAATTATCTTAATTCAAGATGATGTTCCAGATTTAGACACTGTCAACTTGATTTTTAGATCATTCATTTCAAGGGATTTTCAAACAACATTCTTCTTAGGTGGCGGGCAGTATATGAGGATTTATGTCTAGATATATATTTGCAATGTTTTTTTAACAGGAAAATCACACTGTTCAATATAAATTAACGTTTTGGATATGTTCGTTTTACGGCAACAATTGATATTTTTTCAAGAATTACCCGCGTCTACCCCCACCCCCATTCCCGTACACGTCCACTGCGCCTGGTTGTGGCGGGCTCATTGGATTTCATTAGGATTCAAGATTTTGGGAGAGAGAGGGGGAATTATTGGCAGAATATTATCGTATGCGTGATCGTATTCCGATTCAACGACAGCGATAATCTGCGTCAAAAAGTTCTCTGAAAAATGGCGCCCGCCTAAAATTCCGCGCCCTAGGCCTGGGCCTAGTCGGCCTGTGCTGTAATAGGCCTACGGCTCTGATAATGCTAGCTTTTTTGAGCTGAAAGAAATAAATCGCCGTTTGCTTCCCAGGTGAAGTAGGCCTGTCAAAAATATTGGCATACGTTTGTCTAATTTCATCACGATGCGTTTCTTTATATCGCTGAACTACAGACAAAAGGTTTTGAGCGGATGTAGGCCTGTGTAAACTGGCCATGCCATGGATCATTCGGAAAGTAGAAAAGGCTGACACCTTCCCGGTGTGTAGAACCTTTGCCGACACTACGGTTACCCATGCTGCATATAATTATAAAATTCCCATACCTATTGATATGATATAAATAGTATAGTAGTGATGAATGGAATCTCTCCAAAAACCCGCAATTATAAAACAACCACCTGCAAACGACAAACGTCTTCACCAGCGCGGTCGTTCCCCCGTGACGTCACAGATCACAAAGAACGTAAAATGCCAATCATCTCTCGCAACGGCTCTCAGGTCAATTTCTGGACAACCGGAGCCCTAATTGATACCATTTCTGTTTTCAACATACTCAGTAGATGCTTAACTTCATTATTAAAACAAGTCACTTTTTCGTGTCCATGGCCCTTTAAGGTCAAGGACAAAGGTCATCCATAATACCCTTCAGACATGTTTGTCTAGGGCGACGAGCACGAAAATAACTTCCGTTTCTCACTACGGTACGACGCACTGTTTCCGAGATATGCAGGAAACCTCAAGGATGAATTGGCGAAGTTCTTTCGACCTGAAGGTCAGAGGTCATTTGACGGATTGATCCCAGAATCAATAGGGTTGTTCCCTGGTGGTATATGAAACTCCATGCAAAGTTCTGCAGCCATTGCCTGTATTCTTTTTGAGTTATTGCACGGAAACAAAGTCCAAAAATCGACATGGATTCCATCCTCACGGACCTCTGATCCGGCTCAAAACGTATACAGCACATCTGCATAATATGCCCAAGGAGTGGTGAAAGTTTCAAGTCAATGCGTTCAGGCGTTCTTGAGGTATCACGTGGGAACGAAAACGGCAGAAGGAAAAAAAAAGACAAACAAAAGAAAAACAATTCTGCTAAAACCATTTCTCCTGAAATGCCTTAATTCGGACCCTCTGAATTGTCCGCCCTCTTGTTCCTGAGGTCCCTCTCCCACCCAAGCAGAGACCATGGGAGGAGTGTGTAGTGAGTCCAGGCCAGTCGAGCCACGAGGCATACACCAGAAAGAAACTGACACATGTCCCAGTGGCACACCCCTACTAAAGTGGCCTTTTCCTTGGCACCTCCAACAGATGACGTCTGCTTTCCATCCGATTCCTCTGCCATGCTGAGTGTCATTTGGCAGTTTTATCAGCTGCTCTACCTGTTATGATGCTCGGTACAGAGCCACTGCTGGGTACTCATGGGTGGATCCCTCCTGGTAATTATCTCACGCCCAGCTTTGGCTATCTGGCCAGCTGGGACGTCGAGGCTGGCCAACCACTTCCCCATCCACCGGTCTCCTCCCGGCCGCCTTCCCAGAGGTCAGCTGCCTCTTCCTCCACCAGGTGGATCTTGCTGTCTCTTGTCTTCTTGGTTACTCGTATTGACCCCCTGTCAATCACACTCTGATAACGAAGTATATGATTGACTTGGGTCTTGGGATGACTCACTTCCGCCAAAGATTTTCTATACCAAGATAGTCCACTCAGACCAAAACTGATGTAAAATTTGAAGCGTGTCGATCCTGGCAGTGAGACTGAAAGTTGGACGTATTTCCAATAGTGACGACGGTTTTCATTCATGAAATGACGTTTCGGTCACAAATATTCATTCATAAAAACGAAAAAGTAATGATTCCTCAGTCTGACCGCCAAGGGGATTTTTCGCTTCATTTTGGCCTGAGTGGACTATCTTGGTATAGAAAATCTTTGCTTCCGCTGACACATGCAAGGTTAAGTTATCCTTGATGAGGTCATCCCTGCCTACCCCTTTCATGTTCAGGTACGCCCGGTGGACTAACCTGGAGACTTCAGTGACCCATTGTTTGTGACGGCTTGTTCTTCGCATTTCGCAACTGGGTTTTGAACGCTGCATCCCATCTGGTCCTGTTGTACTTCCATTCCATTGGCTGTACTACCTCGGCCCAGTCAGCCATCTGAGCCATGGATGGTCAACACTCCTCGAGCCGCCCCCGTTAAGCTGCTGACATGGTGCAACGCCTTGCTCTGGTCGTCCCATCGGTTCAATCAGGCCGTCACCTCGAATTGCTTCAAATACAGCGTCCAGTTAGCTTCCCCATGTTTGACATAGGGGACTCTCTCAGCTGGGGCATACACCCCCCCCCCCCCCCCCAATTCGACCATGGCCCCGGCAGCTCCTGCGTTGCCTACCGGCTGATGATTGGCAGGTTCGCCCCCAGTGCCCCAGCGGTTCCATCTCCACATGTTCATACCGGTAGAGTCCTGGCTAGAACCGTTCCCCGGCTGACTGATCCATCCGGCTGACTGTAGCCATTCCTCGCATGGCGTCATCAAGGGTCTGGCTCCTTCCCTACACAACTCCTGGAATGCCATTGCTTTCCCCTTGTGTCTCCTTCCCTGCCTCCTGCTCTGTATTGACGCGCACCCAACTCTGATGTGGAGTACAGGGACCCAAACTGGCTCCGACTGTATTCTGCAACGGATCCAGAATTCCTCATCGCTCCTAGTTGTCTTCCGTCTTCTGAATCTTGGTGAAACTGCATGTCCCTCAACCTGGGATATCCAGGGTCCCATGGATACCTCTGTGGCCCTTCGTACGGCGACTGTGATTCGTTCGACTCCGGCCCACCCCGCACCTGAAACTGTGGCCACTGGTCCTGGCCTGGGTATCTATCTGTTCTTGTTCTGACCTTGAAATGGATACTTTTGAGTCTTCTTACCCCTTCTGTGTGTCTTCCCCGACACCTGCCACCACCTGCTGTACATCTTCCCCGTAACCACTCGTTTCCGTAACCACGTCGTTTTGTGTCCGTCGTCAGGATGCCCCTTAGACAAAATCACGCACACCAATTATGTGACGATTGTTGTCTGGGTAATCGACTAACTTCTGACCCATCGCCTCTCTTTGTGTAAGTGTTCGTTAGGAGTGACAATCATAAGAGAGATGACGGACTCACTGTTTATTTGGCACTACGGTCGCTCCCTCAACTACCTGACATCAAGTTTCCAGTGACTATCTTCTCGACCGTACGGCCTTAGCCCTAAATAATCCCCGGCCTAACTGTTCAAATGAACGACCTACTCAGCCTAAATACATGTACATGTACACGGCTAAATACAAGCCTCTGACTGCATGCAATCCGACGCAAGTTACTGATTCCACACAAGTGCGCTGGCTCTCAATCGTAACCAGCTTACATTATAATACTGCCTACTCCCACCTGCATTACGCAATATCACTGCCTGTCAGCTGCCACATAGTGGCGTACACTGTAGCCCATGCTGCTCGCCACAGTTTATTCCTATCATCTTGTCTAATACATACTGTCATGTATGTAATTTCTCATTGTCTAAAAGTTCAGAAATGACTCAGTGTTGCTGCGAATGCGTCTGTTGTTTGTCAGGTGTCAGAGTCGATGTGTGGGTACTACTCCACTCTGAAGAAGGCATATGTACAGACGGCCTGGAACCACTGGCGCCAGCTGCACACGGATCAGATCAAGTCCAAGCGACTGCGGGAACTGTTCTCGAGGGTATACCGTGCGTACTCCCCCCATGAGGAGGAGGAAGTGTTCGTCATCTCTCCCTGGATCCCGGGGAGGTGGTACTTCCGCCGCAATGTCAACACTGCTGCGATCCCTACCTCTGCAGCCCAGGAGCAACTGATCGGCTCATACTGCAGCCCATTCTCCTCCACACGAGGTCGTGACAGGCCCATGCTAAGACCACGGCCTCCAGCCACATGTAACTGCAGCAGTCAGTCGACCTCACGGAATACAAGTGACTCTCTGACCGTGCGGCCTCAAAGTAGGGCACAAAGTAGGACATCCACCCCCAGCCATGGCAGGCCCATCACACGATAGCTCCATTTAGCGCCACGCTCCTGTAATCACCCATGGCAGGCCCATCACACAATAGCTCAATGTAGCACCATGCTCCTGTAATCACCAGTGCTTTTCCCACCCCCAGCCATGGCAGGCCCATCACACGATAGCTCCATGTAGCACCACGCTCCTGTAATCACCAGTGCTTTTCCCACCCCCAGCCATGGCAGGCCCATCACACGATAGCTCCATGTAGCACCACGCTCCTGTAATCACCAGTGCTTCTCCCACCCCCAGCCATGGCAGGCCCATCACACCATAGCTCCATGTAGCACCACGCTCCTGTAATCACCAGTGCTTCTCCCACCCCCAGCCATGGCAGGCCCATCACACCATAGCTCCATGTAGCACCACGCTCCTGTAATCACCAGTGCTTTTCCCACCCCCAGCCATGGCAGGCCCATCACACGATAGCTCCATGTAGCACCACGCTCCTGTAATCACCAGTGCTTCCCCCACACCCAGCCATGGCAGGCCCATCACACGATAGCTCCATGTAGCACCACGCTCCTGTAATCACCCATGGCAGGCCCATCACACAATAGCTCAATGTAGCACCATGCTCCTGTAATCATCAGTGCTTCTCTCCCCCCCCCCCCCCCCCCCCGCCATGGCAGGCCCATCACACGATAGCTCCATGTAGCACCATGCTCCTTAACCACCAGTGCTTCTCCCACCCCCAGCCATGGCAGGCCCATCACACGATAGCTCCATTTAGCGCCACGCTCCTGTTATCACCCATGGCAGGCCCATCACACGATAGCTCCATGTAGTACCAGGCTCCTGTAATCACCAGTGCTTCTCCCACCCCCAGCCATGGCAGGCCCATCACACGATAGCTCCATGCTCCTGTAATCACCAGTGCTTCTCCCCTCCCCCCCCCCCCCCCCCAGCCATGGCAGGCCCATCACACGATAGCTCCATGTAGCACCAGGCTCCTGTAATCACCAGTGCTTCTCCCACCCCCAGCCATGGCAGGCCCATCACACGATAGCTCTATGTAGCACCACACTCCTGTAATCACTCATGGCAGGCCCATCACACAATAGCTCCATGTAGCACCATGCTCCTGTAATCACCAGTGCTTCTCAATGATTTTTTTGTGCTTTCAACGAGGGCCATATTGCCTTACACTTTTTACCATCTTCCACTTTAATGTCAACTCTGCAGGTATATTCTGCAAATAACTAGTAGTACATGTATCTACTATGAATAAAGTAGTCATTCGAACACGTGTTGTGACAGGATGTTGTGTTTGTGTGATATTTTAGTGTATATAGTTGAATCAAGCCCAGTTTCAACCACATTAAAAATCCCTCTATAAACACGTAAATCCCTCTATAAACACGTAAATCCCTTCGCAATCAGAGGACATCAATCTCAAACTGCAATGTTTTTGCCGGTTGAAGCAGATGGGCAGTCTTGTAACTTGAATGGCTCATTTGATAAGCATTGGTTCATGGTATGGTGGATTTGAGTGAGATCACTATTATTTCATGGAGTTTGGTATATATGCATGTAGATGTTTTAATCAGGCATTCAACCATGTTGTGTCCCTGCTACTCTCAAGCGACTTCAGCAGGTTCTCACCTGTGCAATGCTGAATGTGTCTGGGCGGTTACAATGTGATATAAATGGAACTTTTGTTGCGGATGAAAAGAATACTACAACATATAATTGTGGCTGCAAATCATTTGGCAAGAATTGTCAGATCAAATCCCCACAAAAAATGTTCCATTCACAGCATTTCACAACTTTGATTCATATTTGTTCACAACACTTGTTACTCGTACTGAAGCCTGAATTACTAAGAGTTTGCACGCTGTCATACCTCTATTCGAATCACTTCTCCATTGGCACCATGTCGAACCACTTGTCACAATAGAACAAAATCAAAGTGGGGCTTACTTTGTCTCTTTGTACTTCAGGCTCTTTTCAGGCTAAATCTTTAAAGAAACTTCAAATGTAGTCCATAGAAACAAATATAGTTTTTGGTATCATTTTTATTCTAGAACTCCCAGAACATTACATCAAGCTCCACTGGAATGCCAACTTCTCAGAATTGCCTGAAAAGACACAAATCACCGTTGAGTGGAATATACTTAATGTATTGATCACTATCACTAGTGGGTATTTGTGGGAATATCCATTCCATAGCCCTCTATTATACATATGTTTATCATCCATGTAAGATACGATATATTCCTGAGGATTCAATTACTCTCACCACAGGGCAGTAAACCCAACTCACTTTCCAATCAGCCCGTCCTTTTTCGCCAACCTGTTGATGCAATCATCGGACTCCCCCTGAAAAGAATGTATGATATATCAGTCAAATGTTTCATTCTGTCTTCATGATTTCCACACATACATCAATGATACAGTCAAACAGGAATCTTTAAAGTTGAACCCACTCGATAATTGGCCCATGGGCGTCATCATGGACGAAGTTTGAGAAATTCAGCCTAGGTGTAAATATGGTATATTCTCATTTATCCAGTTCATGTTCACATGTTTTTATTAAAGACCAGAGACAGTGAAAACAATACTACTCACCATCCGTCTGATCTGGCCACAGATGGCGTAGGTCTTGTTCTTGGTCATTCGTCCAGTGTTCTCATCCACCTATGCCACACAAAGTACAAACTGTCAGTCATAGTTACATTTCCGATCTCATCGGTTGCGAGAACAAAGAAGACTACCGCTTACCTCAGCCAGGTTGATCTGTATTGAGGCATGATCCTTCGCACTGATGATTCTCGTACTTGCTGAGCTGAAACAAATAATGATCTTTGCAAGTTACAGGTTTGATGCGGACAAATTATGTGACATTTTACAAGATTGTTTATCAGTGTTATGCAAGTATTTAAATGTACACTTTTTATATATCTTACATTGTATATCATTTTACAGAATAAACTCATCAATGAACTGAGCCAATAACCAGTGCACTACTGTTCGCGGGTATGATTATTTTGCCTGTGAAAATATGATTAGAGTTTTCAAGTTGGGAATATTCAGTGCTTTTTTCTAAGAAAACATGTCCACACAATTTCCGAGGCCCGAATTTCCCTTTTCAGAGCCCGAAACTTCCATTTGTGTAGTTCGGATGGATGCATTGTATGGATAGTTATCGCTCACTCAGCCGCTCGTAACGATGTCATAAGTGGCTGATGATGAGAGCGGCACCTGGGCCTACATTGTTTGTTACTGGTGTGTTACCACTGTTTGTTGACATAGTGTGATTTATTGGGTAGATCTATATCTACTTTGCTACGTAACCGAGTCACAGTAACTAGGGGTGCAACGATACGTGGTTTTCCCACGATATGATACGTATCTCGATATAGCACTCGCGATACGATATGTATCACGATATGTATTGCCAAAACTATTAGAATGAATTTCCGCAGGGTTCGTCCAATGTTTGAGCTGAATGATAAACCGATGCTACAATACTATATCATCAATATTCTTCATGTTTCATTGATTGATTGTGGTGTTATCCACATTCTTTTTATGGTTATTCGATGGATGTTGATGGCGTGGGGGCTGCCATTTTTGACTCAGGAAAACGAAACAAGCGCTGTGATTGGTCAATTGCAAAGATTTCATCTAGATTCAGCCAATAGCGATGCTAGAAATAAAATGTTTGCCACAGAGCTATTTTTAGCTCAGTGTCACTCGAGGATAACCGCATGCAACTGGAACACGTTTTCTCTCGCATACATCATTTCATGTATATCGTGTATGTTCGGTACATGCCTGGCAATACGATACGCGTATCGTGAGCTCTCATATCGCGATTCACCGAACCACCGGTGTATTGTTGCACCCCTAACAGTAACCGAGTCACAGTGTAGCCAGGGGATTCATCAGTTCGAGCCGACAGTTCCGAGTTGAAATAGTTAAGTTCCCCATGTCCCTGTTACAGGTTTACTTTGATATATTTATCATGCCACTCGTGGATTCGTGATTCACAGTATCTTCCTCACTTGAAGTGATATTGGCAGGAAAACTATTTTTTCCAAATCAATTACATACATTTGTATATGCCTGTGGTCTCAGAAAAATAGGTCACAAAACAAACTATGCTTGATCAGATGGATAAATCAGGCATTTGACAGTACTAGCAGCCGCTTTTGTTTTGTTTTGTGTGCCACTCAGAGTTACCTCTGACTTAACCTATTTCACGCTCGATTGGCTCGAACATATACGAATAAGCTGAAATCGCACTGCAGCAAGGGATACAAAGCACCGAGAATGGCAGTAATGTAAACAAACTCAAAATATCTCCACCAGAAACTCGCAACGAAATCGATTAGAAAGGGGCGTCTGTTTGGGCATACAAGTACAGATATAATAGCATGGGATTTTGTATCCCAATATATATACTTGACATTATTTAAGGAATAATGTATAGATTTGGAGTAATTGTCGCACAATAAACTTCGAGGGCAAGGTGATATGGTCCCGAGACGCCGAAGGCGTCGAGGGCTATATCACCTGTCCCGAGAAGTTTATGTGCAGACAATTACGACAAATCTATACATTATTTCTATTCTAACATGGTAAACGATTGTTAGGAAATAAACGTTACCATAGCTACACATGTTTGTTGCGGTCATGACGTTTTTGTAGACCGTTGCTCCTGGAAACGAAATCTGATATAGGCCCTAGGGCCGTGTATCAACTGATATAACACCTTTTGAAATGACTGAAATGCTAAGAGCCGTCTGACGTCACCATGTTAGAATACAGTATATACCAGGCCTATAGTGGCGGGCTAACATTTTTTTTAGTCTAACCCCATCATATTCATGCCCTCCTTAGCTTCCGAACTAGTGGTGTCTCCTATATATTACTCATGATATAGTCACCGGGGACTATTTCCCTGAGTCATGAAATACACCGAGTGCCAATGCGACGTTGATTTTTACCCCAAAAAAACAACTCCCCATTTTTTACTCTAATCCCATAATATCCGTCACTCTATTTCAGCTTCTAAGGCAGTGGTGTCCTCTATATATTACTCGTGATATAGTCCCCGAAAACTGTACGGACCTCTTTTATACTCACTCGTGAAAATTTTCCCGGGGTCTATTTCACGAGTAATGAGACACACAGAATGAAGTAGGACCCGGACGAGTCGACGGGTACCCGAATTCGGGGCGGGTTACTTAAGGAATAATGTATAGATTTGGAGTAATTGTCGTATAATTAACTTCGAGGGCAGGGTGATATGGTCCCGAGACGCCAAAGGCGTCGAGGGCTATAGGCTCTGTAAGTCTCGTTCGTCTTAAGTCGTCAAATAACGTAAATGGGTATGTAATCTACTACTTCCGGGTCCAAACAGTGCCACGTGGTCATTTTCGCCGGATTTCCGTGGGTTCAGAAGCACCGCAGAAAAAGATGATTTGGAATAGAATAATAAACCTTTTTTATGTTCCATAAAATGGCTCTCCGTTACTTACTTGTGTTGAATATAGCACGATAGATATGATTTGAATGACTCAAATTGCCTCTTATTTAAATAGTGTTTTATAGTGTGATTTTCGCCCCTTAAATTGTTGATGATTACATTTTATTGGTGATGTAATGATATAAATGGTGCCAAAAATACACAACAACACATGCGACCCACGAAACTGTGGATGAGTAGTATACTACTACAGTTTGTCACGATTAATATCACCTTTTCTCTATAAAAAATACTGTGTCTAAAATATACAAACACAGCATATTCACGCTCTGTATTGAGCAGGAAATATTCGATGAAACTCTGAATAGACCAGCTCATGCCAACTAGTATCTGTTGAAATATGTGAAGTGGGTATCTTGTGTATTTCCGATAAATTGCTTTTATATAGTGTAAAACCGCGTGTATCCAAATTACATGATTGGGCCGAAAATTTGGCGGGAAATTTGAATGGTCCCAAAATTACGAAATAACGCAAAATAACGTGACGTTTCAAATCTCGCTTACAGACCCTATATCACCTGTCCCGAGAAGTTTATTTTGCAGACAATTACGACAAATCTATACATTATTTCTATTCTAACATGGTAAACGATTGTTAGGAAATAAACGTTCCCATAGCTACACGTTTGTTGCGGTCATGACGTTTTTGTAGGCCGTTGCTCCTGGAAACGAAACCTGATATAGGCCCTAGGGCCGTATATCAACTGATATAACACCTTTTGAAATGACTGAAATGCTAAGAGCCGTCTGACATCACCATGTTAGAATAGTATACAATTACCCGGGTCGGATTTTCATCACCCGTACCCGAGAACGAATAAAGATATATTTTTTGTCTCGAAAAATTGCGATGAATGCTATTAAAATCACAAGAATGACAAGAAAATCATCGGGAAAAAATCGGAAGTAGTTTTATGAGGTCATGTGATCTCTTTCAAACTTGTAAATGAACACCGACCAAACAAATAATAAGTGTCAAAGATCGGTGACTGGCGTTTACGTGTTACAAATTGCTCTAGTTAATCCTTTTCAAATTTGATCTATATTTGGACGGGTTACCCGGGGCGGGGCGGGTCAGACCACACGGGTACCCGGGTCTGAAGTTTCTGACTCGTCCGGGCCCTAGAATGAAGTGCAACGTTATGACGAGGTTTATTTTGTTGAAATAGTAACACCATTTTAATATTTCAATCCAATTTCTGTATAGATCTATATGGAAAGTCTTGGGGTGGTGGGGGACAGTGTCCCCGGTGGGGATTATATCACGATTTGGCCGAATTGTCAGTAGGACTAGTAATCGAGTGATTCATAAGGACCCCAGTTACACACAGACTGGCAGACAGATTGGCGTATGTGTGATCAGTGATAGGGCAACTCGAACTGTCATCTCGATCTGACGCATTCTCCAAATGCACCCAGTCACAGAACTGTGAACACACCATTTTCTTGGGATAAGGATATCCACGCACTCGCCAGCTTCGTTCTGCATGATGGCTGCTGTTTACTGCCAACAGAAAATGATTCTATATTAAAAAGACATTCTGGGAGTGTATTTATTTTGCAAATTCGTGATGTTTTGTTCGGTTTAAAATGAAAAATTCATGATTTGAATCCTCACATGTTGGAAAATCCACCAACACGAGTTGCAGGCAAAAGGAAAAAGGAAGTATTGAGCGCCACCACGTGGTTGAGTACGAAATGAATCACAGACACGTGCAAAATATTTCGTATACTCATAACCCGTTTGATCAATTCAAAAATATAATGATCACGAAAGCATGTATATCGATACAACATAATAACATCGATTCTTTTCCCCAAATCTTTTTGTATTGATTATTTGACATTAATTTAATAGAAGATATACATACAAGCATATTTCCCAAACAAGTTTTCAGATATATTACATGTAATTATAAAACTGAAAACAAGAAGTTGCTGAAAATATGGCGTCTATCCCAAAGGTAGGGCCTAACCTAGAATTGTTTGGTTCTGATTATTATTTTTAACACACACAAGAGAAAGTGGAAGGGATCGTTGTGGTTTTTGTTGCAAGTCGTTATCGTGTAAAGTCAAGTTCAACAAGACCTCATTTTCAAGTTCAAAGAACCAAATGGCTAATATCTCGCTTATTATCGACTTTACAACTTGAGAGTCAATTGTGGACAGATAGAAAATGATATATGCTGAATATTGTCATGACCTTGAATTTGAACTTTGACCTCATTTTCAAGGTCAGAGTACAGAATGGCTATTATATTTCGCTTATTATGAACTTTACAGAATAGGAATCAATTGTGGAAATATAGGAAACGATATATGCTGAATATTGTCACAACCTTGAATTTGACATTTTACCTCATTCTCAAGGTATCACAGGACAACTTGGCTAATATCTTGTTTATTATCAAATTTACAACTTAGGATTCTGTAGTGGACATACAGCAAATGATATATGCTGAATATTCTGATGACTTTTAATTTGACTTTTGATTTCATTTTCAATATCACAGGACATAATGACTAATATCTCTCTTAGTACTGAATTTACAGCTTAGTAAGCAATTGTGAAAGTATAAGAAATCAAATATGCTGAATACTCTCATGACTTTAAATTTGACCTTGACCTTATTTTCAAGGTCACAATATAAAATAGCTGTTATATATAAAAGCTATCATATATAATAATATATATTGTCCGGTAACCTATCTTAGCCCTTGGGCTAATTTTTTTTATGATTTATCAAAATTCCCGCCGAAATTAAATCTTGATCAGGCCAAAAAAAAGTATTATGGTTCTGGTTAGGCGCGTGTATCAGCTTTGACCCTGTGCATCACTCGTTTAAAAAAATAATAAAATCGCGCACATCACTTTTTGAGAGCTGAATTTCTGTTTTTTTTATATATTTTTTATTTTAGTAAATTGACACCTGTACACCGATTTTTGGGAGATAGTGAATGGTCCCGAGTGTCTTTGACATTGCAAAACTCGGTGTATGGCTGGCCAAACAGGGCAAATTCAACCGGATCGCTTATGGACAGATTTCACTAATTCCTTCGGCCATACAAACTCAAATTCAAGTCTCCATAGCTCCGTCCCAGAACAAGATGAACCTTAGCAGCTTATATAGAAAGCTAGCCAATTCATTTCCTCATCTCACTATAGTAAGGAAAATATGCGTTGATAAATTGGATTTTTCGCAGCGACTCGAATTCTGAGGGTACCCCCTTAAAACGACTGATTTTCATGCCTGACAACCCATATATATCGTTTTTTAAAACTTATTATTTTTTAAAAATTAAAACTATCAACTTAAATATGTGTAATATTCTGTGCAATCCCAAATCTTGCATTTCAAAACGATAAATCTAGTTAAATTGTGGGTATTGCCTGATACCAGAAACCCATCATAACTCATTATGGGTTTCTGGTCTCTCTTATGGGTTTCTGCTGATACAGACTGCCATTTCTTCATGAATAACGCATCACACTAATGACTTTACCCGGCACTGCCTGAATAACGCGAAGGCCTAGCCACCGTGTTGCTTGTCTTCGCTCCCCCAGTAATGCGGAAAGATCGCGAAATCTATTAGATCTAGTGGTTCTATGCTTTCGTAGTCACGTCATCGTGCACTTTGGGTACCTGTCACAAAAATTATTTTGACCGCGGTCTGTACTTGACCCGTTGACCCAATTTCCGATACCATTGACTTTGACCTCATTACCCTATTTTCGCCCACACAGACGGGTAAATTAATGAAAGTTATCATTGACTTTTTGGTTGATTTCCACCAAACTGCGATGTTTCTACGCTGAAAACCATCAGCAGATTATGTGAATTGAATATATGCCGACAATTTGCCTGACAGATCAGACATTGTGGACGAGAAGATGCTATCGCTGGCGTGTTTAATGCACTCGGTTCGCTGGGTACTGCCCGCGACGTTTCTGCTGGGTTCGGCGCCCACTTTCTTCATTGTTTGGACAGGCTGGCGGTTTGTGACATTGCTGCTGCCAGCGAGTGTGTACGAAGCCGGGGATGACTTCTTGTATTCGCTCTATCAAAGACTCGTTCTCTTCTTCTACGAGCACTACAATGGCACAGAGGTAAAAAAAACGACCCAGATATTTCACTGTCCCCGGTGCAGAGTGGGCGGGATCAAACAAACCTGGAGATCAGCCACAGAGCGACACAGAGCGTCAAAGTTGGATGACAATGCTCCATTGAGCGGTGCATTTCGACTCAATTTCTAAAGCCTAACCAGCTAACTAGATCTATGTCAAGTGGTTTATTCCATACAAGTTCAGTGTCCAAACAGACTCGAAGTTCCGACTTTTTTTTGGTCAGATATTCAGCAGAATTTTAACACGGGAGGCATTTCGTCTTCGGGCCTTTGGCCCTCAAAGAAGACGATAATGTTTGTCTATACTGAATGAACCATTGAATCATTGACATCGAACTTTGATGCGTCGCTTTGGCGGATCATGTCAATTTGAAGGTGCACCGATAGTAAACGCTCGAATAATGGATAAATGTCAACTTTGTAGGTGATGCCTGAACAATTAATCAATAAAAGAAATTGATATTTACGCTTCATTGGAGCATTTAAATTATCGGTGCACCTTCAAACTGACATAATCCGATTTGGCTAGTGGCTTGGAGCGTATTTTCAGCAATACTAGTATATCGAGGCATTTACTTGCAGTATCATATGTAATTTGGGTCCTCTCAAGTATCAGAGTACATAGTATTACACAAAAAGTTGGTGTGCCCATCCTGTAAATTGGTCATAATCCTGATTTGTTTGTATTCGTCCCGAGCACAACCAGGCCATGGCATATTGAATACGCTGTGCGTTGTCTGGACTTTGTGCAGGGTAGAATTTTCAGTCATGGAACAGAGCTATCCCAATCTTAGAAGCAGAAAATGTTATCGCAATTTCGGTTCAGTTTGATACTATATTTCTTCTCACTATCTTAAATACTACTGAATTTACTGATAATATACCTGGTACATGTGTAAGTCAATAGATGTCATATAGATATGCATGTTAAGATGATCCCTGAATGTATTATGTTCATGCTGTCTGATATGTAATATGATTTGTCAACTGGACTTTTGTCCCGGGACTTTTGTAGATCGTGTTATCTGGTGACATTGACAAGATGCTTGCAGAGAAGGAGAATGTTATACTCATCATGAATCATCAGTGTGCAGGTCAGCCTGGTGTATAGACCTTACATGTGCCTACTACATGTATATTGCTAACCCCTAATTTTGCTATTCACGCATGGGTCATATTTTCTCCACCATATTTACCATGTTTACAGTCTAAATTCATGCATTTAACGTTTCAATGTTCACGATCAATTTGTGCAATTATGGATATTATGTTTCATGTTAAATTATGTCAATAAATCTGACACCACATTGTTTGTAGTGGACTGGATGGTTGCGAATATGTTGGCTGTGCGGCAGGGATCTATTGGCCACATTCGATACATCCTCAAGGATGAGTTACGTTACTTCCCAATGTATGGCTTCTACTTCAGACAAGTGAGTGTATCCTGTACATGTATGAGCAGTCTTGGTCACACATTTTACAGCAAAGTCATTTTGATTTTGAATTACTCGTGTATTTGTTCTGAACCAATCTGGTTACATACTGTTTGATTTTTGCCACATGTATGCTACTGTGATGGCAAGTCAATGATCTATTGTATGTTTCTGATGAAGACCTGTGCTCTTCCAAATAGCACAGCTGTATTTACATCAAACGCGGGAGTCAGTTCAAACAGGACAAAGCTGTTAAACAACTGGATGAAATAGCACAGAACAAAACGCCAGTATGTACATCATACATTCCCAGCTCAGAATCAGTCTTGCAATTTATACTACTGGATTATTATAGACAAATATTTCCTGGGTAATTGTATCCCCCGAACAAAGTTTGGCGGATACTATGGATTTACGATCGTCGCGCCGCCGCGTCCGCGTCCGCAGACACTTTCTTGTGAACGCGCTGCAGCTTGCAAATATGAACCGATTTTGATAATATTTCATATGGACATGTCTTATGGTGAGATCTGGACACCTATCGATTTTGGTTGCCATAGCAACCAAAATAGCCGATTGGCGTAACATTTTGTGCTCAAATTAGCCTGTTTAACACACATGGGTTGTGAACGCTCTACGGGTGGGAGTTTTCAATGAATGATGATGGAATCGCACGGCTCAATGAGAAGGACCATCACACGAAACCTATTGTTTTTCAGCATGATCGAATAAATAATAATAAGTTTGAGAGGTTAACTTATTACGACAATTAAAATACCTACTTTGACACGTGTGATCACTCCAATAACCTGTACTATGAAAGCAAATTGCACCAGATTCTTGTTCAGAATACAGAACTGATGTTTTTGGTGAAAAAAGAACAATATTACTGAATAAGTTAACATTGGTTTTACTAGTTAAGTCTATTATTGACCACAATAAAAATATTTAAGACGAGAAACATTTATTATTGAGCTCAACAAGGTAAAGGTTTTGTCCAGTAGAGATTTCACAGGTGTAACCGAATAAGTTAACATTATTTTTACTAGTTAAGTCTATTATTGACCACAATAAAAATAGTTAAGACAAGAAACATTTATTATTGGGCTCAACAAGGTAAAGCTTCTGTGCAGTAGAGATTTCATGGCTGTAGCCGAATAAGTTAACATAATTTTTACTAGTTAAGTCTATTATTGACCTCAAGAAAAATAGTTAAGACAAGAAACATTTATTATTGAGCTCAACAATTTAAAATTTTTGTCCAGTAGAGATTTCATGGGTGTAACCGGATAAGTTAACATTATTTTTACCAGTAAAGTCAATTTTTACTTCGAATTTCAACTTGAAACCAAGTTTGGCACATATTATGAATTAAAATTTTAACTATGGTTAAAAGTTGATTTGGCTCCAATTTTGTCATCTTGAAATGTAGTTTTGGTCAACTTTGAATTTCAACTTGGAACCAAGTTTGGCACATAGTATGAGTTGAAATATAACTTATAGTGAAAAGTTCGATCTGGCTCCAATTTAGTCATCTCGCAACTTGGAACCAAGTTTGTCAAATATTCTGAGTTGAAATATAGCTTTAGGTGAAAACTTTTATCTGGCTGTAATTTCGTTATTTTTTTCGAACATGTCGAAATGGAAATTCGAATGCAGTGATTTTAGTGGTGATCTTGAATTCGACCTTCAATAAGCTTGAAAGGTTTCACACTCACAATGTACATCAGCGATATATTTGGGGCAACAGGGATGATAGGGCTACGGGGGATACACCCAAGCGGTCGTAGGCGACCGTAAGCGTCTAGTTATATGCTTACATGTACCCGATTGAATTGACAATGCTGAATCATGCTACATTTCTGCTTGTATTCTGCAGTTTTGGATGGTGATATTTCCTGAGGGGACACGCTACAGCCCGGAGTTCAAGGAAAAAATGAGTAAAAGTCAACAATATGCAAAAGATCAAGGTGCTCCATGTATATTTCTTTTTCGTCATTCTCATTACAATGATGCGCTAATGTTTTCCCAGTATACTGTAAAGCCATTTAGGTTCGCTGCCCACAAATTTTCGCGTTTTTGCGATCAGGCCATGTTCGCAGGCGTTTAATTTCGCTGTTTGGCCATCTTGACCAATGTCTTCATAACAATGTGGGTTGTCATCAGAAATGTTTCGTGAT
Organism: Terebella lapidaria; assembly: GCA_949152475.1. Classification (NCBI taxonomy): domain Eukaryota; kingdom Metazoa; phylum Annelida; class Polychaeta; order Terebellida; family Terebellidae; genus Terebella; species Terebella lapidaria. The sequence goes on from OX424557.1 coordinate 5,713,561, forward strand.
TTTTTGCATTCGCGAAATTTGCGAATATAAAAGGACGCGAATAATTTGTGGCTTTACAGGAACACATCGATTCACATGTTGTAATGTGTCATCATCAATGTTCATTGACTGAGTAATACTTTGATTGCAGGTTTCCCAATGTTACAAGAACATCTCACGCCCCGACCAAAAGCTTTTCACCTGTGTGTGGATAGGCTGCGTCAAAACACAGACGCAGTGTATGATGTCACTGTGGCCTATGCGGGCACCACTGATGATAGCGGCAGGCGTACTAGTGCACCGGGGCTCATAGGTACGCCTCATACGCACTGATGTCTTTTTGGAGTTTGTTCCTGGGCGTTGTATTTTGTGAATTGCCTCTCAGCATTGACCAGTGCCAAGAACTTGGTGTTTTCTGGAGCCTGTGATATTGGTGTCAGTGTTTGACACCTTTGTCACTGAATTCTATCTATGTATCGAGTTCTGTATTTGTTTGGCACGGCTGCTGTAGAATCTAGTCAGGGGTATATGAGTGTTAATTCATACCAAGTTTGAAAAGCAATTACTCAGTGTAGCAATTGATCAATATTGTGTATCTTTAGAATATTCTCTGGATAAGACTCTGTTCCAATTTCACACCCCTAATTTATGACAATTATGCTGAGATGTCATTCAGTTGCAGCAATGTAGTACAATTGTGACTCATTGACACCGAGCTTCACAATATAATGAATATAAACTCTATAGTTTCTTGTGGTTTGGAGTAGCATATTTTGATCATATTCTAGCATGCTATAAGTTAGCATGCGGTAAACTGCATATAATATGTTTGTTACAAATTGTTGCCCAGAAATGCTGGCAGGGAAGTGCAAGAAAGTCCACCTACATGTGGAGCGGGTGCCATTGCGAGAAGTTCCACACGACGAGTCTGAGACTCGAGCATGGCTACACGACCGCTTCGTACGCAAGGACAAGTAAGCTCGATTCTATATCTACACTGACTAGAACAGTTTACCGTGTTTGACGTCACGTTTGAACCTGACCCTGCTCTCTCCTGTCCAGATTGATGCAGAGGTTTTACAGCAGTGACACGACCGTGTCTGGCTCACTGTGTGACAGTTACCGTATCAGTCCACTGAGTCTCGTACACACCGTACCCGTATTCATCTTCTGGCTCGGGCTCAGTGTACCGCTGTTTGGTACACCGGCCGGACGTGGCTTCTACTGGCGCTTGGCTCTCACAGGGATCGTGGTCGGCTGGGCGTGGATAACTGTACGCTTCTAGACAACTGCTTATCCAAGGGCTGGGTGTAGGGAGATCTCCAAGCTGATAACTTGGGATCGGGGTCTATAAAATTTCATAGCTTTTAGCATATTTGTATGTTTGTAGGTTGGTGTAAATATAATTGAAGTGAATTTAGCTGCAGATGAAATGTGACATTTACTGATACATTATGATTGTAAGCCTTCAACTCAAGTCATGCAGAATGTGTTCAGATAATGACATTATAATCAAACAGCGCCCATGTTCAAGTATTTGTATACAAGTATGGTTTTGACACATAATTGCCACCAAAAGTTTATTCTCCATAGATATAGTGTTTGATAAAATCAACATGTTAATTATGGTACTTCCACAGGAAATGTTTAGGGTTTTTCGTAAGAATTTTCACTCTTTGAGTGAAGGTCCAGCGAGGCTAATTTCAGCACCTGGCACATAACATCCATGTATAGTACATGTATTAGAATACTTATAGGTTCAACAAATAGCATTTCTGAATGTGACCAACTATTCTATTGGTATGGGACAGAGAGTATGTTATCATGTTTGTACTACTAGTGATTGAAATGGCTGCGAATAGTCACAAATTAGAATTGGTTTAGGTCAATGGTGCTCATCTTGTGTGTTCTATGTGTATCAAAATGGATTCTGGTTAGGTCAAAATAGCATACGGAGCAAATCTGTCGATGCATGATTTATTCAGTTAGCTACTACATGTATAACCCTGTTTTTGCATAATTGGATAATATGCAAATTTCAGATTCAGCAAAAACTCAGTAGTATTTCTGAATTTTCATTCAGTTTGACAATGGAATATTTTTGTGAAATTCCTATCTGTCTATGGTATTACCATTCAACATCCCTGACTCAATTCAAGGTTATATATGAACAGAAGCTGTTAGAAGACAGGTCTGCATGTATTGAACTCCTCACCTATCTCACCAGCAAGTCCTTGATAAGCTGGGTTTTCTTTCCTGGCTACCACCCAACTTGTACGAGTTTGCTTCTTGCTAGATCTTGTATCAGCAATTATTTTAGATACAAGAATGTCTGTCTGGTACAATAATCTTTGCAATAAAGTAATCTGCTACATTGCTCAAAACCACTGTCTAATCAGCTATCAAAATCTTTTGTACCGGTAAATGTGATTTTCTTTTCTGCTGTTTTGCTGCTATTTTATTTACAGCTTTATTTTGCTACATAATTATACCTGCATAATTTATTGAAGTTGATTATATGTTTCCTGTGCATGTCTGTAGCATATTTCTCTGTACTCCCGTTATTTAAAGCCTCAGTCAAGGCAATCTTCACATTGTAGGTACCCAGTACCACTTCCGATATATACATGTGCAACTGTATTTGTGAAAATATTTTAAAACTCTATTGAATGAAGCTGTAACTGTATAGATTTGTGACCATGTAATATCATAACCATGATAACTTATGCAACATTAGTGTTACAATGTTCTTGCGGTAATTTTGTCCACATTTCATGTGATCAGATGAATGGTGCAGTGGGTGCACTGTAGGAGGTCAATGTGTATGCACACGTGGTCATAAGTACTGTAACATTTGTGTAACGGTTTGCTGGATCTATGCTCTAAGATATTTTGTGATTCATGATTATGAAGAAAATTTAACATTGCTTAAAACCCAGCCAGCACTTATGGATGTTTGATTCATCTTATACAGAAATATCCATTTATCTATTGTTATTGATTTGAATAGCATCTTGTGCAATGGATATAAATGTATCATCAAACTTTTATTAGGATATTGTAGCCAAAATAGTTTCATACTCATCCATTTCTAGCATTTGTGAAGATTTTCTTGTATATTGGCACTACTACGGAAAGCCGATGGGGACATGGGAATTGGGTACTGTATTGGTCCTAATAGTAGCACAGCATGCCAAAGTAAGACCTCGTACAGCAGCGGAATCAGGGTATTTTGATCTCATATCTCAAAAATTAGATCAAATTCAGGAAAATCACTGAAAAGTATACCTATAGCCTTCAATCCCCTTTATCTTAACTCAAATAACATAAATGTGTGGATTGGAACACTCCAAAATATGAAGTGAATTACAGGGTTACAAAAATCAAACATTTTTTTGGGGAAAGGGGGACGCTCTACTATTAAGGCATGTGCCACTATTAGGACCAATACGGTATTGGGTTAAAGCCGACAAAAGCCGATGGGGACATGGGAATTGGGTATTAGGAATTGGGTTTTGGGATTTATGGGCTTTTTCAGCACGAACAAACATAGGTCTAAAGAACAGAACTTATGAAGGACTGAAGCAGACCACATGGAACAGACGCATGACATCATGAATTGTCTGTTGTGCAAAGCGGCCATGCTCCATGATCAGAAATTTTGCTGCAAAATGCAACTTGAATATTTGGTATATACGATTTGTGTATCAAACCATGGTTTACTATGGAATAGTCATATACTGTGAAACAACTAATTTTGGCGGCTATTAAATTTTGCAGTTGTGAGCCCAACGTTATTTGGCGGTTTCAAAACCGCATATGTTGCTTATCATATATATAGTTAATTTGGCGGTTTTTCCCCTACCGCCAAATCCGCTAAATAAATCTTCCGCCAAAATTAGTCATTTTACAGTACCCGAGATCATTTCATTTTGCGTCAGGCGCATTGTTCCAGGTCGTAATTTATGGCTTGCAGGTCCCAAATTCCCATGTTTGTCGGCTTAAACCTAATACCCATGTCCCCACCAGCTTTCCGTACTCCCAGAGAAATATTGACATGCGATCCAGTAGAAGATTATAAATGCAGAATAAATGATCATTTGAAAATGATCAAATGCCTTTACTACAGTCATGGTCACACTAAAGGTGGACAAAAAGTGAGCTTGTCAAAATGAGCATTACACATCAGCTCACTTGCTTTTGACATGCTAGCTTCATGCTAGCTTTCAATTTTGCTATGCTGGCTCTAGATTTTGAGCTTCTCACCAACGCTAACCGAAGCTGGCATAGCTCACTTAAATGAGCGTTACTTCTACAGCATGTCACGTGATCAGCTCCAGTGCATAGCTAGCTTACATATGTCTGCTGAATGTAATCAATGCTGGCTAAAATAATTTGAAACTAAATGGTCAGTGGAAATAATGGCCATATCAGCAAAAGACTTCGACACTGTAACAAAACCTGCAGCCATGCAATATGTCAGTAGACACTGAAGAAAGAAAGAGGGATAAGCTAGCATATTGAGATAGCTTCTAGCTCACTTTGTAAATTGCTAAACTAACTTGTAATTTGTCATGCTAGCGGGAGTGAGCTTTACAAAAAGTAAGTGAGCCTGGGTGTGTAGCTTTAGTATGACCACGACTGTATCTGCATGTTCAACATTGGATCCTAGCAAAAGCAGCAATTAGACTGGATGTGTCTAAACAGAAGTTTTACGTGTTTTACCATGTTTGACTTACTTTGGAGCTTAGTTGGCGACGACTACCAATGTTTTGACCGCGCAGCCTGCAGTCTTGATTACGTAATGGTGTTTGTTGCCGTGTGTGGCGCATGGGAATAAATTTGGGTGTGGTACCGGTATCTATTCCTGGTTGGCAGGCTTTTTCGAGATGTACGGCAACAAACATCTTTACATGATCAAGACTGCTAGCTGAGCGGTCGAAAACGTCATAGTCGTTTCCAACTACCATGACTACTAGTTAGTTCCAAAGTAAATCAAGCATGAAACAATGTCATCTCTGGGAACCAATAGCAACATCTTTTTGAGTTTCACGTGCACTGCTCCCACAACAACTCAAATGCATGCATCAAGATCAAGAACCTTTTTTATTCACGTGGTTAACGTAAGAATATATACACATTTGGATTTAAGGCTGATTGCACAAGTTAATCATGGTATGAACATTTAGAAGTATGACGGCATATTCTCCAGGGAATATTTAATCGGGGAACGAGTCACAGTCAAATCTATTGAGAGAACCTCCATGATAATTTTTTCGTCCATGTAATCATTTCTATTCTCTCATGAAACATTTGCTCACTGCCACTCCCCTTCATCTGAAGAGCTATCAAGCTGTGTCTCGGCGCCAACGGTACAACCGGCGCGTGTAGCTGGTGCACGCCTAGCACTCGTGTCGCTGGCTTTCCCAGCCTGCGTGGTTGTGGCCGACTGTAAGCCACTTGCGTTGTTGAGACTAAGCCCTGACATGCGAGAACTCAGACTGTCCCCGTCTGGCGGGGCAGTGTTGTCGAGATTCTTGCTTGCTGTCTCAGCAGTCTGTGCTAGACCCTCCGGGGTGTTGTGTGGCACCCTGGGCCCCGATCCTGACGCTCTGGGGGTTCTAGTGTTGGGACGAGCAGATGTCCTCTGGGCTCGGCTGGAGCTGTGGGTAGGTGATGTTGTGGCCCTGGCTGCCGCTATTTGACTAGTCATACTCTGGTTTGTTGATGTATCGTCAGTCCGCGCTGTGGTATTTGGTTTTGGTTTCCGTTTGGATTGTTTTGGCTGCACAACACAAGGCACATTCTCGCCACCATCTCCATCCATTCTATGTGGGGGGACTGGATCCGGACTTCTGCTCTGAACCTTTAGCCCAGCAACACCCTTCCTGTCTGGTATACTGATCAGATCCCGCTTTATCTTACGACGCCTGGAAGGGTCATTTCGACGAAACTGCATCATGTTTTCAAAGTCAATCACATACAGGAAACCCGCAATCAGTATTTCCAGATGACCACTGCCTTCTTTATAGAATTCTTCAATCTCTGCACTGGCGCGTTCATCATACTGCCACCAGCCATTGTTTCCTTGGTAATACCATTGATAGCACCCTTCAAAAACACTCTCATTGAAGAGTTGTTCCCGTCGTAGCAGAGCAGGATTATTGAAAAAGTCCACGGGAATGTCTTGTCTGCACAAGGCACAGCGTTTACTTTGGATTGCCACTCCTTTGACGCAGAGGAAGCAGAATATGTGCGAACATGGCAGTTGTACAGGGTGCATACAAGTCTGCAGACATATTGCACATTCTAGAGTGTCCCCTTCACTTTTGTCCAGAGATTCTGAAATGACACATGCAAGTATCGTACACTCATTTAGCAATGACAATTACAAACAGTTGACTATAATTCAAGGTTATAGAAGACAGTTAACCGGTGTTTGACGGTTAACCGGTTAATCGTTTGAAGATTCAACAGACGGTTATTCTAGGTATTAAAAAAATGCTAGCCGTCGGCGGTTAACCCATTAATCGTGCAGGCCCTAACAGAAATAATCACACTTAGTCTTACACACCTTCATCACTGGCTACGACATCGACAGATTCTGCGCCGTCCGGAGACGTCAGAGCGCTTGTATACTTGAGTTCCCTGTCCTCGTCAGCAGGATACAGCGGACCAGGGGTCGAGGCAGCTCCGACTAGTCCGAGTGATGGGGTCTGTCCCCCGGAACTAGGCCTACTCCCGTCCCGACCATCCGACATCTCCTGTCGTTTGGCCATATCGAGAAACGTTTGAAATTACTAAATCTCCTCATACAAAGTCAGATTACCTGAAGAACCTGAATCAAATGATGAGTTTGCTCCCCACTTTCGGGAGCTTTCACGTATTATTTTGACAGCCGAAGCACATACCAATTCAATATTGTTCGTACGTACCGGAAGTATAGTTCCCAAATATACACGATGATATCGAATGAATTATCGCCTTAATACACATATGATTTGTCTCGAAATAGAAATGGATGTCATCAGATATGACAATTCGAACATTTTAACAAAAGCACAATCCACATATTGTAAATAAACAAGTTTGTTGGCTGAAAAAGTGAAAAGGTAGTTCAGCGCGTAGTAATATATACTCTCTTATTTATTAAATATTTTTTCCATTTATAAAAGACTAATACCCTCAAAAATCGTCCCAGTTTATTTTTTTTTCACATGGTTAAAATCGTAAGTATGTACCAATAAATCGATAATATTTATGAAGACAAGCCAAAACAATTTCTTCGACACTGCAAAATCTTGAACAAATGCGAGTACTGATATTCGAGTTCATCTGCTAGCTCAAGATGTGGTGCGAGCTGGCACTGTTCCTAGGAATTCAAGCACTTCACAAGGATCGAACTCCTATATAAAACATACTTTGAAGATGACACGCTAACCATAACCAGAAGGAAAACCATACTGGATAAAAAAAACCTCACAAAAGTTAAACTCAAGTGAAGCTCCTAAGTTGAGCGACCTGGCCGAACCAGAGAATCACAAAAAAGTCAACAGATTGAATGCAGGGCCGTAGCACAAGGGGTGGCGATGTGTTGGGTGCGAATGGACCCCTAGAATTAAGAAAAAAATCGTAGGGTGTAGAAAAATAAAATCAAGTTCTGCATGGGGAATGGTCCTCAGCCCAGATTGATGTAAAGCCGGCTATACACTACACGACGCGACCACGACGCGACGGCGATGCGACGACCCGTCTTATAGTGTATAGCCACCCACGATGGGTTCACGACGAATGAAAACCGCTCCACGACTGCTCGTCTCCCCGACTGAAATGTTCAGTCGTGGAGACTGATTTGTGCTGACTAATCGTCGCGTCGCGGTCGCGTCGTGTAGTGTATGACGGTTTTGTGACGTTTTGTCGTGGTACATGCGAGCTTCAGCTTTTTGAAATGGACATTTAGGCTACTACAAGTTTGAGGTGCACGAAGTTATAACTGATTCGATGTCTAGAAATATCGACAAACATTTATCGACAAACATTTTTTGTCTTATGTCTAATGAAATAGCATCCCGAAAAATGTTTATTTGATTCCGTTCAGTTTTTCATATATATTGTAGAATAAAATGTTCAAGTGTATAATTTCTACATGTACAGATCACATGTCATTTGTGCATTGTTTTGGCGCATGGGAATAAACGACCGAACCCCGATAGGTTAGCAATCAATATTTAAAACACATTGAGCAAAAATGAAACTTCAAAGACGTGACGATTCGTCGTGTAATGTATAGCGGTACATCATTGCCGACGGGTTCACGACGATTCGTCGTGAAGCCGTCGGGTCGCCGTCGAGTCGTGTTCGCGTCGTATAGTGTATAGCCGGCTTAATGTTTTTGTTGTTCGTTTGTTATAGTTTATGACTCGTGCCTGTGATGTTTAGAGCACTCTACCATGGTCCTTTCAAGTCGCGGTTTGGTGTACGGAGTTCTCAAAAATGTGTAGTCTTAGTCCGCAGCATGGGCTGGGTTGTGTGATGGCACCCTGGAAAAGTCTATGTGCAAGTAATGTTAGGGCTCCTAATGTATCATAATATCCAAGCAAACCAATGAAGACGTGATTTCCTCGTTTATTGATTATGTAGGCATACACAAAAGCAGTAAATATACCATAAAATGCGTTGTTTAAATAAAAAAATGTGACAATGTACAAGGGGTGGTCACTAATCGTGAAATGGGGGACATCTTTGGTAATTTCTCCACAACAATAAATTCATCCACTACCAGTCTGTATAAGATAGTGAAGCAGAAAGCGACAATACTCAGATTATTTCAGATATTTACAGAGGCATAGACATGGTTCAAGCACTGTAGATTTTAATCATGTTATTGTTTTTTTTTGTTTTTTTGTTAATGTCATGGACTGGAAGTATTTGAATTTTCCTCTCATTCAAACAGCTTGTCATACATAAAGTAATAACAGAATGATAAAATGTCTATAACAATAAATGTACGTATTATGAACATACATGTGTACCAATTCATTGAACAAAACATATCCGCGCCGATCGTCGTTGATCATACAAAAGTGCAAATCATTAATCATATGAATGTAAGAAATACATCGCTCTTATTTAACAATTTAGCTATCAAATCATAAATAGAGTGATATGCTGATATGCAATATGAGTTTTGGTTTGTCCTCCCGTTCATCGTTTGGTCATGTCTGTTATGTCCCCGTGTACAGTATTGTGTTTTTATTTAAATGGTGAATTAACGTCTGACCTTCATTTCATCCAGTATTTTAATGGGTATGCCCATCTAGCATCTTGCACCATAACCGGACATTTTCTAAATATCAAACATAATCATACACCAGGTCCTTGCGTTTGCGTTAGCACTCAAATAATCGGGTTTGTCCATTGTGGTGACTTTGTAATTGATGAGCAAGTTAGATATACTCCAGAGTAGTGACTGTAACCACATTACAACTTTTAAAGAAGTGAAATCCACGAAAATCATTAAAGTTTTTTTTTTCATTTGTTTGTTTCAGCACCGAAAAGTAATATGGCATGATTGATGAAAAACCAGGCCCATGCTTGGCAACCGTGAAGCCCATGCATGGCGAAACCAGGCCTATGATTTCGTTTCGGGAATTACATATGCCCCTTTCTCACATAGCCGGTAAATCCGTGGTATCCGTGATAGGCAAACTCACGGCAGTCCGCGAGGTAACATCGCCGGATCATTGCATAATTGTTGGGCGTGGCCTTTATGCAAATGAAGTCCAGACATATCTCATGAACGTCGCCGAAGACAGCAGTAATACGTATGTAGATACGGTCGAAAACGGGGCTAACGTGTCATGGATGCGCGGAGTTACTCACGTTTTATCCTACAGATATCGCGATGTACCACATCAGAGCGACCAGAGGGAAAGTCGAAGCAGCATACCAAATGATAATGTCACCAGCCACAAACAAACACTTCCTGGGAATGGAAATGGAAGTAATCTGGAAACTGAAAAAAAAAAAAAAATATATAAAAAAAAAAAAAAATAAATAAAAAAGCCTACAATCAATACCAGACAACATTATTGAGAATACCCTAAAGACACCAAACGTCACACCAACAGAAATAATTTCAATGGAAACAGGAATAATGAGTATTGAGAACATAAGAGTAGAAAAAAAAACAAGTAATCTACTACCATAAAGTAATGAAAGAAAACAGAACAACACAACTGAAAGATATCCTGCTTCAAAATAAACACCCATGGATGAAACAGCTAAAAATACCCTCGGAACAATAAACATAATGATGAGCGAGTTGTATATCAACAACAGATACCAGGCATAAAACTAATGAAGACAAAACCACAGCTCACCAAAATGAAACAAATATAAAAGCAGCAAACACAAAACAAAAGTGAGAGACCTCTTGGAACCCAGATCAATGAACACACTGGGTAAAAGACCAAAATACACGAGTGAACAAAACAGACAAACATGTTCTGACATCTTCAGCGTCCGAGCTAGAATTCTGAGAGTGAAGGGAAATTACAAAGGAATGCACACAGACCTGACATGTAGATGGTGTGAAAAAAACAAATGAAACCCAATACCATGTCCTTAATGGATGCCAGGGACTAAGATGTATCAGCAATGAATTCAGTTCCTGGGTGTTTCGAAATCAATCTACTAGATGATTTCAGTGTGTGAAAGTATACGCAAGATAATGTTGTTCCACAAAGATTGCGAAGAGGGTGTGATAAAGATGACACTAGCTGTGCATGCAGTACAGTGTCCATACTCAAGGCATACCATGATATAATGACTTGTCGTGATGTTGGCAGGAGAATACGCAACAACACCCAACTACACGTGTCCACACTCAAGGCATGCCACGATATAACGATTTGTCGTGATGTTGGCAGGAGAATACGCAACGTCACCCAACTGTTGTTGCGTATTCTCCCGCCAACATCACGACAAATTGTTATATCGTGGCATGCCTTGAGTATGGTATAAGTGTATAGGGTCTGTAAGTCTCGTGCCGTCACGGTGTGATTCTGGGGACCAACAACCATACACCTTTTGTGTTACCTGAGTAGTTTGAGTTATAGCTGGAGTTCTACTCATACTAAAGAAAAGGTGTATGTTTGTTGGTCCCCAGAATCACACCGTGACGGCACGAGACTTACAGACCCTATACGCAGAAGCGAAACGACAACAGAACAGTCATGGGTACAGTGAAACACAGGCCAGACTGAGTCACGTGTACAATACAAAGATTCAACATGAGCAAAATAACACATTGATGGTGTGATGAAAACGTGGTCTGATATGCTCAGAATCGTTTTCAGAAAGACCAAAATGAAAAAATTTCTATGGCGCCCCCAACCCCCAGACTGTTTGAGCTTCGCTCGATGCGCTCCTCGCTGATATCTCTCCAAGCCTTATCATTTACATATATCAAAATGCATCCCCTGCATAGTATATCGTCCTACGGCCCTGAAATGTCTTTAATAGCCAGGCTGGAATCGGGTCACAATGTGCTGATTTCAGTGGGAAATTGCCAAAGATAATAATAATTATGGGTAATTGACTGGATACAGTGTTTGAGGCCCGAGTTCGTGTCTGGGCCGTTGCATGCACGAGCTTGCGAGTGCGTCCGTGGCACAGACACGACCGAGGGCCTCAAACACTGTATCCAGTCAATTAATTTATCATTATATGCCACATCATGATATGCACACACGTCGGGAGAGATATGATTACTTATGCTGACTTTTCTAGCCATTTTAGATCCTGAAAGCAAATCCTTTTATGGACATTTTCATGCACTACAAAACGAAAAACTTCATTTCACCAGTGCATGAATACGAAATCGTCAGAAGACCGTCGGTTGTTATGCGCGGCGCCGGTCAATATGAAGGAGGTCAATATCGCACTTTATTACATACCTGCGATGTTATTCGTCCCCATAACCCATAACATATTGTGCCCTGTACGATAACAACGCTCAGCGGGCAAATACGAGGGAAAATATCAGGGCAAATACTGGCCGGTATCCTGCCCGCTGTCAACGATCGCTCATATGCATCGAATGATGTTGCTATAACAACACATGCACGTGTCTTATTTAGCTTTACCCTATTCTTTTCAAGGAATATAATAAACACAACATCACCTGTTTTTTTCCAGCATGTGCCCCGATATTTGCCCTTGATCCCGGCATTTGCCCTCGGCCTTCGGCCTTGGGCTAATACTCGGGATTTCGGGCAAATATCAGGTCACATACTGGAAAAACCAGGTAATATTGTCTATATATCAGACCGATTGCACTCTGTTTTATCCATTGTAGCATTTCGTAGGCACATAGGCCTCATAATAACGTTTATTGCTTATATGGCACATAAAATGCAACATTCTAAATGCATATTACAAGAGTGAAAAGCTAGGGCAGCGGAGTATGGCCCCAGCAGTGTCTCTCTTCAAAAAATTTCCAATGATGTTGTTTGTTCGAAGCAAACATTGAGTTGTGTCCAATCGATGCCAAAACATAGCCCCATGCTTGGTAAGTATGTCTAGATGAGAAACGATACAGTTTTGAGTAGTACGTACATTCACGTGAAAATGAAGCCCCACGGTTTGAAGCAAGAGACGCGCGCAGTTCCGGATTTGAAACAAAGGCTGACGTGGCTCTCCCAACCGCCCCACCGATTTGAACTTAACTTACCCAAGACAAAACCTATCCTCGTTTGTATCTGCTATCGACCACCTACAGACTCGGAGCGCCACTGTAGACTTGAAACGTCATGCTTAAAATGTTCAAACCTCTCAGACATGGAATGTTACTTCTTAGGTGACTTTAACTCTGATAGCGCATCTAAGACTAACTTTGACAAACTGTGTAATTTTGTGTCCCTGTTCGACCTCAGTAATTTGATAAATGTACCTACCAGAATCACTGCGTCAACGTCAACAATCTTGGATCTTATTCTAGTATCTGATGTTTCAAAAGTGTCTCAGTGTGGTGTTCTAAATGTTGGCATGAGTGATCACCTACTAATATATTGTACTCGTAAAACTAAAAAACAATGCGTGTATAAACATAAATCGGTCACATTACGTAGTCTCAAAAAGTACTCTAAAGAACTCCCGGAAAATGAACTGGTTAACATGAGCTGGGATGAAATCCTGGGCTATCAAAACATTGAAGAGGCATGGTTAAAGTTCAAAACAATTCTCCTCAGAATCTGGACAAAATTGCCCCTTATAAATCGGTCCGAATTAAACAGTACACGGCACCCTGTATCACAAGTGAAGTACTCCACCTCATTCAACAAAGAAACCATGCTTTCAAGCCAAAAAATCAAAAAAATACTGACTTCTGCATTAATACAATGTCACTATGACTATGCCAGTACTTCTTGGTACTCTAGTCTTACCAAGAAGCTTCAGAATCGTCTGCAAACCACCCAGAACAAAATAGTTTGATATATCATCAATGTGCCCCCCAGGACCCATATAGGGCAACAGGTCAAAATTCGAACAGAGTCAAACAACTAAAAATTAACCAAGTCCATAACAATATTCATGGTTCGGCCCCTAACTACCTGTCATCCCCTTCTGTCTCAATTCTCCCCGCCATAATACTCGATCAGGGCCCTACTCTCTTATTATCACTCCTGTGAAATCTTTTGGACATACTTCATTCAGTCATACTGGGGTAATAGCCTGGAATAGTATACCTACTTGGTTACAATCTATCAGCAACAAGCAAAGTTCTAAAGCCCAATTAAAGTAATTTTTATTCAGTCAGCTCAGGGAAGAGGAACTCAACTCTTTTATATGTTAGTAGTTGTTACTTTACACCAATCTCTAGTCTATTTTCTAGTCCGTCTCCTAGTTTATTTATAACACATTTATATCCATATACAGTGTATATCCATACATCACCTGTTTATGTAGACCCTATTGTCTTATTTTTTGACATTAGAGCGTTGGGGGCGAAGCCCCCAACCCTCTACATGTCTATGTGCTGACTTTTTTATGGAGGTTTCATGCCAACCTATCGAAGCCCGTTTTCGCATGTAAACCTTTGTACACCTACTCTAAATGACTATTTTCTTCGTCCTTGACATAATATCTCTCGATTTGATGGCAAGCTTTGAATATTCCACAGATATATAATGCATAAATCGATGTATTAGGTTTGAGAAAATTACGCAAAATGGTCAGCTCGTCTGGAAAACGTCAAAATGGCGGAGCCGATGGAAATTCACGTTCCCAGAATGCAAAGCAAATTTTACCGCTATGACGCGTACTTTGGAACGTACAATTTTCTGTGCAGCATTTTGTGCATGCATGTACATGTAACCTTGTGTGCGGCCTTCTTTGGCGTAATGAAGTAAACACAACGATTCGTCTACGGTACCACGACTACATTTACCGTAATTGGACATATTTTATCACATGACAAGGTGTTCCATGCTGGGTTGCGAAACCTTTTTATTTTAAACTGGTCTTTTAATTTGCTCAGTATGCATGTGTTATCTATATCATGACATCAGATGCAGATATTCCTCATAGTTTCCAATATTTTAAGGATATTTTATTGAGGTTCAATATCATTTTATCAGGCGTATCTGTTTCATTGAGTTCAAAATAAATGTTTACTCATTAGGAATATGATTGAAGTAGGCCTATGTGTTTCATCATAATATACGGGAATGAATTGGAATCATGTGGGACATGATATGTTTCTTTTTTTTTTGTAAGGGGGGGGGGGGGGGAGGTGTGTAAGATATATTCAGGTCTCGTGGTGCTGATGGTGTGCTCGAGCTCTAATGTCGTCTCCCGCAGTTAGCTGCATTTTCTTGTTTCAAAGTTTTTGCATCTTTAGTTCCTCTATTTTGTCATGTGACACTTTTACAAGGACCACAATGGAAATAAGCCTTTTATGCTTTATTGTGTTATCCATGTAATCTGAATATATTCATCATTGTTGTATGTTTATATTGATTTTACTAAATAAACTCAATCAATCAATCACTCTGCTGACCACTAGTCACAATATGACCACATGCATTTGAGCATGTTGAGCATTGTATAATACACATGATACACTTGAGCTGTTCACCGAGAAAAACACAGAGTACACTGTGGCTCTAAAATAAGGTATCTCAGCCCAGTGACCAAACAACCACTAAATTTTGTGACAATAACTCGATCCATCGACAACTGCAGATGTGATATAATTATTTTCCGGACCGCAGAAACTCTTTCGCAAGCACACTGGCCGGAAAATGGCTGAGTTCGATCTCACGTCCCGTATGGGACAGTATTTAGACCGTCATTTGGTGTTTCCATTGTTGGAATTTTTATCAGTTAGAGAGGTAATTGAGCGGCCCAACCATCAGTCCACTCCAGACCTCTGAATCTGCATATTGAATAACATTTGCATGTTGAATCTCTGTATAGAGCAGCGGCACTTATTATCGACCCCCTCCAATTATCGACCCCCCTGGTGTTAATTGGTTAATTAATTTAATTAAAATAAATAGTATTTGTAAATTCCCCAAGGTTTCATGTACCACTATCATCTCACTTTCAATATACGACAATCAACAACAGGAATCTACATTTGTAGACCCACAAAACATATAATATAATTTTAAAGTATATTTTTCCCATTAATTGTGCAGCTGTTATGATGGCGGCATAAATATCACTATTTCGGAAAATATTTTCATTCACAACAGAATACAAGAAGGACTTCACATCATGGATACATTGCATAAAAACTATGAAAGGAATGTAAGCATGTACTAAAATGACCTTCATATGACCTTTCAATGTCATTTCTGGAGGGGGTTGATAATTGGGTACCCAAAATCTACGTGGTTCCTATTATCAACCCCCCTGTATAAAAACTGATGAAAATAAAGATTGAATTTTTTTGACACATGAAGGGGCTTATTTCCCAGTAGTCATATGCTTGTGACAATGAATTGAATTTATATTGATTGATTCATTCATGAGATCACATGGTAGACAAAATTATAAGCAAATTGTTAAAAAAAACAGCATTAACCGCAACGTGAGAATTAAGAAAACTGTGAAAATTTAGTTATTTGTTTGGTAAACACACTGGTCTATAAAAATTATGTGTTCTTCATTCACAAACCATGTTAAATGATATGAAGGTCATCATAAATTGACAGCTTCACTCTTTGTCAATGTATTTCTTATATTTTTATGATGGTGTTCTGGGGGGGTCGATAACTGGTGCCAGGGGGTTGATAATTGGTGCCGCTACAATTTTTTTTCAATTGATGTTTTGTCCTTCTCATTGTTCATTGAATCTTTTTTAACCTTGTGGAGACGAAGTAGCTGAGACACAGTCCACTCCTCACCAGAGGAAAAATAATGAATTGTATGATAACCAAGAATTATCTCATAAGTTCTACTAAGGGGTCGATAATTGGTGCCTCTGCTCTAATACTCAAGTTCATCCATCAGTGAAAGTGAAACACGCTTTTTGGCCATAGATCTAGATCTAATTTGTTATAAATAATCAGATCAACTTGAAATTTTGTGTGTATTATTGGGCATCATGCCGTAATTTTTCACCAAATTTCAGAGTTCTATTTCAAAAATTGAGAAAGTTGGCAATCTAACCCAATCTAACCCAATGTTAGGGGCCGGTCATTATTTATCAGGTGGGGGGGGGGGGGGGGTGAGTAAAAACTGGGGGGGTCACACTTTAATTTTCAACCTTATTGGGGGGTCATACTTTTATTTTCGATGGGACTGGGGGGGTCGGAGTTTGAAATTGAGTTATTTTGGGAAAATCTGAATGGTAAAATAGTCAAATAATTAGGTAGAAACAATCCACTCAATATCAGTACATGGAGTCATTGGAGTACGCGATGGAACTTCAACATTTTCAGTAAACCATAATCTCACTGAAACCGGATCTTGCAGAGGACTATCCAGGAACACCAACATCAAGAGATGCCGCAATCCGTGTGCATCAGGGCTCAAAATTTATAATTTTATCCAGGAGCAAAAGGCTCTTATTTCGCTCCTATTCAAAAATTTTCAGGAGCCAATTTATAGAAGCCTATTTCAATGTTACTTTACAGATTTTCATCAGCCAATTGGCTCGTGAGCTCTATTGCCTGGGAGCAAATCTGAAATGTTATGAGCCTATGGCTACCCATAAGCGGCAATTCCGAGCCCTAATGTGCACTGATCAACGCTCATCACTCAGATTGAAACATTGTCACCAAGAATCAACTTTGGACCTAACGGAGCAGCACTACAGCTGAACACGGTGCCAGCAAGGACGAACACAGATCAGCAGGGTCCTGTCACAACAAACCACGGATCAACCAGTCCATACCACCCTGAGCAACATTCCATCCCTTCCGATGAACCCGAACTAGCATGTCAGAACCACAGACCGGTTTTCCACTCAAAATTTTGTCAACACATGACTCCACTGAGGATATTCCCCAAAGATCCCAAGATAATCACAAACTACCATGTAAAAGACATGGATCTTTCCACGCAGAATTGCAAAATAGTCCTGGATCGCCCTGGATGACCCGGGTAGTGAATCTGACTCACATGGTTTGGATGGTGGCAGAACATTATGAGCCCATGATAGAGCCAACACAAACCTGATTCAAGACTGGAAAAAAACAGTTCTGAATGGCCTGATTCACTACATGTATGATGGCACTTTATTCCCAGTATTCCCAGTGTAGGACAAATTACATCATATTCAACTCCGATATCTACTGGAAAACTTAAAGTAGGCCTATCAATAGGAAGGAAATGACTGCATTCATCAAATATATATATAGACTACGATAATTTTGTTCATTTGTATTCGAGATATCATCAGCGGGGTGGGTAGGGGTTATTGTGCAGATTTCGCTGTGGCTACAGTATATTAACTATATCGGCAATTCTACTCAATGTTAAATGATCTTACTTTGACGGTCCATAACACCTTCCTAAAAAAAAATCCCAGCCTAACCAATATGCTAGTTTTATCACTCGACGAATTGGGCATTGCATGGTAAGCATGAATATATTTGACGACACGTGGGATTTTTCGCTATTCTGCCTTGAATGGACCCGGGATGAAAATACCCAAAATTATGGGTACTGATGCCCATGCAAAACCCCTTTGATTCCCCAGCTCCTGAGAAGAACACCAACAAGATACTGCCTTGAAAACCGGGTCATTATTTCCCAGCAGTGCGTTCTTTCAGGTGTATATACACTCGCCCAGAAGTCTGGCCTAAAAAAATATATGAGGCGATGTTTAACAACAGTTTCCCTCTAAATTGCCTAAGTGAGGTGAATGCTCGCTGATTGGCCGAGCAAATTACTGTACTATGCCCAGCTGGCCGAATGGGCGCACCCATGGTATGGACGCATAACAACATTTGATCTGTGACGTGATTTTAGAGTTAACTGTACTGCAGTTGGGGGAAGATGCAGTTGAACATGTTGGAGGAAACTTGGGTACTGTATCTAAACAATCCACGAATGTGTTCAGCAGGCATCATCTATTTTGGGTACTCCATTGAACCATGTTTCGCTTTCAGGGAAATGATGAAAACATCTCGCTAGTACGCAAACAAACGCGTCTTGTTTGAGCAGATGCAGTTGTACACTGGTGGTTGTTGTTTTTACACGCAGTAGATTATATTGCAGTAGATTATTGGAAAGAATAATCTACTGCAATACTCTACTGGGAACCGTCTCCCAGTAGATTCTGAAAAAAATTCTACTGCAAAGAACAATAGAACCGTGGACTAAGTAAACATAATGATCTTTTTTTGGGCATTTTATATTGCAAATGATGATTATCATGGATGAGTTTTTCTCCATTCTTGCAGATTTACGATGAGAAGGAGATGCTGAAAGGCAAGCTTGACTTGCTGAGTAACACCAACATGGTCGACTTTGCCATGGATGTATACAGCAATCTGTATCCAGATGCTAAAATCCCAACAAGTAAGCTTCAAAGCTGGAGCTACATTCTCTTAATTCTAAAGTCAAGATGGAAATAAAAGTGTCCAGTATATTACATACAAAAACTGGAATTTAAAAAAAATTGACCTTGAAATCAACACTTGCAGGCCGTGTACTTTCAGAGTTCCATGACAAGAGAAGCAGTGTCGTGTCTGACCTGAAGAAACTACAACAGGAAATCGAACCAATCACGCGCATCTTTGAAATGGAGGAAGTGGCAAAGATGATTCAAACAACACGTGATGGGCGACAACTGTTTGAGTATCTCAACAAAAACCATGGTGTAAGGAAGATTTCTGATGGACTCATTTAATCAGCATCAGAAACATGTCAATAATATACTAGTAAAAAATATAATATATTCTATTGAGGGGAACAGGAAGCTGTATAGATTTATGGACAATGATGTGTGTATTGTGTAGGGTGTGGACAATGATGTGAGGATGTATTATGTAAGGTGTGTTTTGTGTTTGTAGTTCCGGGAAGAGTACATCCACACTTTGTACAAGTTTGCCAAGTTCCAGTACGACTGTGGTAACTACACGGGTGCCAGAGAGTACCTCTACTTCGTCAGGGCTCTGGTAGGAATACATCGAATATACATTCAGTCATACACATCCATGGCTACAATGCTATACACTTACACACACCTGTTGTTCTGCTACAGATGCCGAACACTGACCGCGACTACATGAACGTGCTGTGGGGCAAGCTGGCCTCGGAGATCCTGATGCAGGATTGGGACAATGCTCTCGAGGATCTCAACAATCTGCAGGGCGTCATTGACAATGTGAGTGTCCCGGGCAGCACTGGTAACCCAAGCCGAGTTTGATCTGTGTCATGTCAGAGGTTTGCATGTCGTCAGGTTTGTTTTGACAGCAGGCTGAAGCTGTCGCCAAACAGGCCGAGTCAGACAATGTACCAGTGGTATGTCATTCAGCCACGGAGCTGTATCACTTTCTTGTCATATATCTGTTGAAGATTTCAATTGTGGGGACTGATTTGGTAGGACGTGCTGATGTCAACTTGTGTGGGGTTAGGTAATAAAATCTGTTGTGAGTGGTGGATGATAATTATAATGTTTAAATATTACCTTTAGAAATGGTGGAGTGGTGGATTCGGCCATATACATAAATTATTTCTTGAAATATTTGTTATAGTACTTGAGTCTTGCATGGTTTTGAGATGATTTTTCAGGACTTACCAATTGATTGACTTCGAGAAAGCTTGAATAAATAGCTTACATGTTGAGGTAAAATCATCGACAAAAAATTTATTTCATATTTACTCATTGTTCTACCATATTCAGATATATACACTGCAGGTGGTGGAAGCATCTATATGAATCATGTATTACCTGTCAGGTTTTCAAGATTGTGGTTACCAAATGATTCCCAATTCAGCGATTATGGTGCAGATAACATATATCAGAAACCCATAAGACAGACTCATGGGTTTCTCCATACATGTATACAAGTATGTCAATCCGGCTTGTCCGTAATGTAACCTCGGTTGTTTCCATGGTTACAGAGCCATGCCTCATCCCTGGAGACGCTACAACAAAGGACTTGGCTCATCCACTGGAGTTTGTTCGTCTTCTTCAACCACCCGAAGGGCCGAGATCTGATCATCGACTTGTTCCTCAACCAGCCTCAGTCAGTACATCAGCTGACCTAGACAGGATATAATCTCTTCCCAGTTGTCAGTGTGAGACTAAAACCCATGAGACAAAGTTGGTGTCCTGTTAGAGTATTGTGTTATCTTGGCAGGTATCTGAACGCGATCCAGACAATGTGTCCTCACATTCTGCGTTACTTGACAACCGCTGTCATCACCCACAAGCGTCGTAAACAGGTCGTCAAGGATCTTGTCAAGGTCATACAACAGGTCAGTCGGGGTTAGAGGTCATACAACAGGTCAGTCAGGGTTAGAGGTCATACAACAGGTCAGTCAGGGATAGAGGTCATACAACAGGTCAGTCAGGGTTAGAGGTCATACAACAGGTCAGTCAGGGTTAGAGGTCATACAACAGGTCAGTCAGGGTTAGAGGTCATACAACAGGTCAGTCAGGGTTAGAGGTCATACAACAGGTCAGTCAGGGTTAGAGGTCATACAACAGGTAGTCAGGGTTAGAGGTCATTCAACAGGTCAGTCAGTGTTAGAGGTCATACAACAGGTCAGCCAGGGTAAGAGGTCATACAACAGGTCAGTCAGGGTTAGAGGTCATACAACAGGTAGTCAGGGTTAGAGGTCATACAACAGGTAGTCAGGGTTAGAGGTCATACAACAGGTCAGTCAGGGTTAGAGGTCATACAACAGGTAGTCAGGGTTAGAGGTCATACAACAGGTCAGTCAGGGTTAGAGGTCATTCAACAGGTCAGTCAGGGTTAGAGGTCATACAACAGGTCAGTCAGGGTTAGAGGTCATACAACAGGTCAGTCAGGGTTAGAGGTCATACAACAGGTAGTCAGGATTAGAGGTCATACAACAGGTCAGTCAGGGTTAGAGGTCATTCAACAGGTCAGTCAGGGTTAGAGGTCATACAACAGGTCAGTCAGGGTTAGAGGTCATACAACAGGTCAGTCAGGGTTAGAGGTCATACAACAGGTCAGTCAGGGTTAGAGGTCATACAACAGGTAGTCAGGGTTAGAGGTCATACAACAGGTCAGTCAGGGTTAGAGGTCATACAACAGGTAGTCAGGGTTAGAGGTCATACAACAGGTAGTCAGGGTTAGAGGTCATACAACAGGTCAGTCAGGGTTAGAGGTCATACAACAGGTCATTCAGGGTTAGAGGTCATACAACAGGTTGTCAGGGTTAGAGGTCATACAACAGGTCAGTCAGGGTTAGAGGTCATTCAACAGGTCAGTCAGGGTTAGAGGTCATACAACAGGTCAGTCAGGGTTAGAGGTCATACAACAGTTCAGTCAGGGTTAGAGGTCATTCAACAGGTCAGTCAGGGTTAGAGGTCATACAACAGGTCAGTCAGGGTTAGAGGTCATACAACAGGTCAGTCAGGGTTAGAGGTCATACAACAGGTCAGTCAGGGTTAGAGGTCATACAACAGGTCAGTCAGGGTTAGAGGTCATACAACAGGTAGTCAGGGTTAGAGGTCATACAACAGGTCAGTCAGGGTTAGAGGTCATACAACAGGTCAGTCAGGGTTAGAGGTCATACAACAGGTAGTCAGGGTTAGAGGTCATACAACAGGTCAGTCAGGGTTAGAGGTCATACAACAGGTCAGTCAGGGTTAGAGGTCATACAAGAGGTCAGTCAGGGTTAGAGGTCATACAACAGGTCAGTCAGGGTTAGAGGTCATTCAACAGTCAGGGTTAGAGGTCATACAACAGGTCAGTCAGGGTTAGAGGTCATACAACAGGTCAGTCAGGGTTAGAGGTCATACAACAGGTCAGTCAGGGTTAGAGGTCATACAACAGGTAGTCAGGGTTAGAGGTCATACAACAGGTAGTCAGGGTTAGAGGTCATACAACAGGTCAGTCAGGGTTAGAGGTCATACAACAGGTCATTCAGGGTTAGAGGTCATACAACAGGTAGTCAGGGTTAGAGGTCATACAACAGGTCAGTCAGGGTTAGAGGTCATTCAACAGGTCAGTCAGGGTTAGAGGTCATACAACAGGTCAGTCAGGGTTAGAGGTCATACAACAGGTCAGTCAGGGTTAGAGGTCATTCAACAGGTCAGTCAGGGTTAGAGATCATACAACAGGTCAGTCAGGGTTAGAGGTCATACAACAGGTCAGTCAGGGTTAGAGGTCATACAACAGGTCAGTCAGGGTTAGAGGTCATACAACAGGTCAGTCAGGGTTAGAGGTCATACAACAGGTCAGTCAGGGTTAGAGGTCATACAACAGGTCAGTCAGGGTTAGAGGTCATACAACAGGTCAGTCAGGGTTAGAGGTCATACAACAGGTCAGTCAGGGTTAGAGGTCATACAACAGGTCAGTCAGAGTTAGAGGTCATACAACAGGTCAGTCAGGGTTAGAGGTCATTCAACAGGTCAGTCAGAGTTAAAGGTCACAGTTAGTGTCAAAGGTCATACAACAAATCAGTAAGGGTCAATGGTTATACAATTGGTCATTGGGGTTGAAAGTCCTACAACAGGTCAGTCTGATATAGGTCATCAATAGATCAGTACGGGCCAAATGTCATATAACAGGTAAGTCATTGTCAAAAGTTATACAACATGGGGTCAAAGATCGTGCAACAGGTCAGTCAAGTTAAGTCGTACAACATTGGGGACAAGGTCGTGCACCAGGTTAGGCAGGTTAAATCATACAACGTGCGGTCAAAGGTCGTGCAACAGGTCAGTCGGTATCAAAGTCGAGAAGTCAGCTCGGCTCAAAGGTCATACAACAGGTTAGTCGAGGTGAAAGGTCGTACAACATGTTGGTCAGGGTCAAAACATCATACAACAGGCTAGTCGGGGTTAAAGTTTGTACAGCAGTTTAGATGGGGGTCAAAGGTCATACAACATGTCAGTGGGTGTTAAATCACACATAAGGTCAGGCATGGTGAAAGGTCATGTAACAGGTCAGTCGGGATCAGAGGCCGTACAACATCAGGCAAGCCAAAGGTCATGTGTTTGACCAGTCGTAGTTGGGAAACCCATAATCAAATCATTGTAGGAACATATGTACAGTGTATTTCTCTTCTACAGGAGTCGTACACCTATAAAGACCCAATCACCGAGTTCCTTGAGTGTCTGTACGTCAACTTTGACTTTGACAGTGCACAGAAGAAGCTGAAGGAATGTGAGCTGGTCAGTTGCTGCTTCTTAACCTGTTATCATGGTTGTTGAGTTTGAGATCCCAAGCAAATATTTTGTTCAATACAAATTTCTTCATTCAGGTTTTGGAGAATGACTTTTTCCTGACGGCATGCTTGGCCGAGTTCATTGACAATGCCAGACTGTTCATTTTCGAGACATTCTGCAGAATTCATCAGTGCATTAGCATCAGGTACTGAAAATATCACAATCGGCAGTGATCAGCATCAGGTACTGAAAATATCACAGTCGGCAGTGCATCAGCATCAGGTACTGAAAATATCACAGTCGACAGTGTATCAGCATCAGGTACTGAAAATATCACAATCGGCAGTGATCAGCATCAGGTACTGAAAATATCACAGTCGACAGTGCATCAGCTTCAGGTACTGAAAATATCACAGTCGGCAGTGCATCAGCATCAGGTACTGAAAATATCACAGTCAGCAGTGCATCAGCATCAGGTACTGAAAATATCACAGTCGACAGTGATCAGCTTCAGGTACCCAAAATATCACAGTCGGCAGTGTATCAGCATCAGGTACTGAAAATATTACAATCGACAGTGTATCAGCATCAGGTACTGAAAATATTACAATCGACAGTGTATCAGCATCAGGTGCTGAAAATGTCACAGTCGACAGTGATCAGCTTCAGGTACTGAAAATATCACAATCGACAGTGCATCAGCATCAGGTACTGAAAATATCACAATTTGCGGTGATCAGCATCAGGTGCTGAAATTATCACAATTTGCAGTGATCCGCATCAATTGCTGAAAATATCACAATTGGCAATACCTAATTCAAATGTACAACTTCTAGGATTGTCGTATATACTGGTACATGTGTCTGAATCAAATATCCATGTTTTGCATTCTGACAGTCTACTGGCTGACAAACTGAACATGTCCGCTGATGAGGCAGAGCGCTGGATCGTAAACTTAATAAGGAATGCACGGCTTGACGCAAAAATTGATTCAAAGCTGGTAAGTCCTCATTGCCAGATCTTTTGAACAACGTATAATGTTTCATGAAAATTGTTTCAACATCCATCTTCTCCAAAAAATTACATGTCTAAAGGTTTGTTATCCAAGGAGACATTTGATCCTGTACAAACTTAACAACTCTCTCTCCCCCAGGGTCATGTTGTCATGGGAACACAGGCCGTCTCACCGTACCAGCAGGTTATGGAGAAGACCAAGGGTTTGTCCTTCAGGTCACAGATGTTAGCGATGAACATTGAGAAGAAACTTGGCGCCAAGCAGCAACAAACTGAGGTATATAGCTCTGGAGGTGTACACTGTTCATCATCCTATGGCCTATGATGATAGTGGCACTATCAGCTTAAGGCATCACGTGTTGTTGTCAAGGAATCCACCATTTCTTCATCTTATCAGTCAAAAGTCTTATTCTTGCTCTTGTTACAATTATCGATTGTTTGTTGCAGTCTGGACAACACTGGGGAGCAGAAGTCGCCACGTAGTCCTGAGTGTACCTCTCCTCTCATGCCCAGAACCACTGCGGGTTTTCAGTCAATCACTGTCAGCAAAAAAAAAAAGATCTAGCTCATCATTGGAAATACATTAAAACTACGCTTTGACGGAGGGATTGCATTTTGTGGGTGTGCCATTGTGAAATGTGATACATTTCATACTATTTTGATTTGATCAATAGTAGAAAATAAGTTGAAGATGCTGCAAGTCTGGTACTGTATGGTTCAGTCTTGTATGAAGCTTGTCAGTTTGATCCAATATTTGTTGTTTGATAAATTAGTAATTTTTCACCCGATACAGATGTCATCAGTGTGTAAAGTCTACGTAATATTAAATTCTTCTTGTTTTTGATTGAGTCTGAAATGTAAGTATAAAAGATTATAGGTATATTGTATGTATAAAATAAAAAGTGAAAACCGTCAATATTTGTTTGTTTGAGAAACTGCTTGTGGGGGATATGTAGTTGCTACAAGATTTTATATGAATCCATCTCTCAGCATAACACTTCCTATCTCCATCTCACTTGCTAAACAATATGACTTTTGACTGGCGAATAAACATGAACACAAAACCTGTACTAGGGTCACGGCGTCGAATGTCGGACGGGTGGGGCAATTCCGGACACAGGGCTGACCTATACATATTGTCATAAATATAGCACAATAGTCAAGAATGTACACGTTGTGTCATGTATATTATTATAAGAAATAGAAACATTATCCAATCCCGAAAACAGAAGGGGAATAAAATATTGATCAAATCGTGGAAGCCTTTGTGACATCAGGATATTTCTTTCTGCACGCGATTATTTGGGAAAATCATTGGGAGTCACCGAATTTGATTCAGGTGACTGGTTTGTATATTTATAAATAACTTGTGTTATGGAATTATATTAGGGCAATGTTCATCAGAAAAAGTTAAAAAGCTCTTGCAGGAATCAGGACACCCCGTCCTCATGATGGTGAAGCACTATTTCTCACACAAACACCATTCTAAGCAGGTGTCCGACATTGCCCCACCCACACAGAACCTACGTCATAACGTCCCGCCCATTCAAATGTACAAGGCCCAGCTCTTTTGCTATCAAATATGAAATAGGGTTCTCCAATGATATGCAAATTCTAGTGGAAGAGAAGTTTGAGGATTTATGCTTATGCTTCGACTGCTTGGATCATGGTCCGGTGTCCATGGAAGACCTGAGGTGCGACCTGTGTCGTTCGTGGCTCCGTCCGACTTCGGGCCACGGAGGGCTATCACCAGAGCTCGCAGGCTCGGAGGGATGACTTGAGGCTGGCAGGCTCCGTTGGAGCAATGCCAGACCGTCCGTTTCCCATGGAGTCGGATCCTGCCCTAATCACACAGGCGGCATCCTGTGTCGACCCACCCCTGGGGTTGAAGCAGGATATGGTTAACGTGGCTGTGCACAGTCACTAGGTTCCCTTCAGGGTCCCTTGCTCTGCTTGGGCAGGGAGTTCTGGCTGGTTCTTCGACCACTGCTTTGCCAGGGGAGCTTGCTCCACCTGTTGGCAAGAAGGTGAAGACTTCTTCCAAGAAGAAGTTTTCTCGTCTTGCCAAGGCATAGGCGGTCGAGGTACCTAAGGTCGCCCTGCCCTTTTCCTTCGGTGGGTCAGGGGAAGGCGTCCGTCCCTCTTCTCCCTGCTTCTGGCAAGTCGGGGAAGAGGAAGCGTCCTTCTTCGAAAGCTGTGGAGGTCGATCACTCGTCACTTTTTGACGGCGATCAAGGCTTCTAGGCCGGACTGCCGTTGGCTGATGGCTATGCTTCGGGTGTAGACCACGAAGCTTTGCTCGATGCGTCTTTCGGGTCCTCAGTTTCGAGGCCCGAGGGGGCAGGGAACCCTAGGTTTCGTGAGCGGGCTCACGATCGTTCTTTCGATCGTGAGTCGCAGCTCTCTGATCATACTCTAGATCGTAGGCGATCAAGATTCGATCGGGCGGGTTTTGTTGGGGTCATTCCCCAGCAGGACCCAAGTCCTGTATTCTCTGGTGTAAGTCTTTTGACGGGCGCTACCAGGGACCAGGTGGCCTTTCAGCCCTCTCAGGACGGACCATCTGGGTCGTCTGAGATCCTGGGTCGGGTCTTTCAGGTTTAATGATTGGGGACCATTCCCCATCGGGGGACGAGGTTAACGATCGAGGCAAAGGTTCTAACTTTCGCTGGGCTCTGGAGTTGATAGCAAGGCGTATGGACTTGCTTATCGAGGCTTCAGAGTTTTCTAAGGGGACCGGACGGTTTGCGTTGGCGCCAGTTCGTCGATCGGTCCGGCTCCCTGTGGCTCCCGCATTGAACAAGGTCATTACCAAGATCAATTCGGGGGTTATGGCGAGGAAGGACATGGCTCGCCTGGAGGCCGTGTTCCCTACTCGTACGGTTCGACCGGAGTCTATTGACACATACAGAGCATTACAGATGCCTGGTGCCAGTCAGACGGCCATCCCGGTCGACGACCCCAACCTCCACCTGCTTTCCCGGAAGCAGGTTGTAGTCTGGTCTGCGTATGTGAAGAAGGCACGCCTTGCTCAATGGCAGATGATGGCGCATCAAGTGATGGGCCAGCTCTCATTGGCAGACCACCTCACCACCTTGGTGCAGGAGTTCGTGGATGAGGCGGACTTGGAGGATGGGGATCGTGCCAACATCTTGGCAGCACTCGGCATTTTGTCCGGAGTGCTCCAGGCTGGTGAGCTCGATAGTGTGCACCTGGGCGCAGGGGCAAACATTTGGACCTCACCGTGTGTGATGCTGACCTTCACACTCTAGATGTCATCCCTGGTGACGAGTCGGAGTTGCAAGGGAGGCCTTTGTTCACGGGTCACGTCTTTAGTGGACTCTCTCAGGCTGATATTTCGGTTTTCCGTGAACATCTCCGGGATGAGCTTCTCGCCAAGGCGCTCGTGGGCAAGGGGGGGGGGGGGCAGTCTGGCAAGAAGGCTAAGAGCCAGAAGCCAGGACAGCCTCGAGCACCGCATGCGCCTTCTACTTCGCAGGCGCCCTTTCGGGGGGCTCAGTCTCTCCCTCCCCAGGGGCATGTCAAGCGGGGTAGCAAGTCAGGTGGGCGCTACAAGGGTAAGGGCAAGTCGGCTAAGAAGTGACTTGTTGCCAGGAAGCGCAGGCTCTGTGGGATCTCTAGTTCTGAGGAACAAACAGGTCCCACATCCTGGTCAAGTCGGGGGTCAGCTGGCGCAGTTCTCCGGGAACTGGCGCGACGTCGCGGCTTCCGATACCAGCGTCGTGGCATGGGTGACAAAGGGTCTAACCTTTCGATGGGAGACCTCAAAACCACCGCTAAGACCAAATGCGTGGTTCTTCCCTGTGCCCGGCAGTCAGGAAAAGTACTCTCTCTTGAAGCTCGAAGTAAACCAGTTGCTAGAGAAGAGGGCGATTGAGGTGGTTAAGGACGAGCAAGGATTCTATTCTCTTATCTTCCTGGTACCAAACAAGACAGGCGGGTGGCGTCCCGTATTCGATCTGTCGAACCTCAACAATTTCCTGATCATACCCTGGTTTCGTATGGAGTCGGCGCTTTACGTTCAGAAGGCTCTGGTAAAGGGGATATGGGCTTTGAGTATCGATGTCAAGGACGCGTTCTTACACGTTCCAATGCATCACGCTTTTTGGCGCTATCTCAAATTCACATTCGAGGGCGTAGTGTACCAGTTCAGGGTACTTCCCTTCAGGGTCGCCACAGCCCCGTATGTGTTCACTCGGATTGTACGGGCTATGGCAACCAGGTGTCGGATGGCAGGAATTCAGTTCCACCATTATATCGACGATTGGTTAGTGGTAGCCGACTCCCCGTTGCAGGCGATCGACCAGTCCGGGTTCGTCCTCGGTTTGGCCACTAGTCTAGGGTGGATTCCGAACTGGGAAAAGTCTCAGCTCACTCAGACGCAGTCCTTCGAATATGTAGGAGTCGAGTACGATTTGCTGAGAGGAGTAACTCTTCCTCCCAGGAAGAGAGTACTGAAGACGAATATGGCGATCGAGGAGGCCTTGGGCCGTCCATCCATTACGGCACTCCAGTTGCTCTCGATCAAAGGCCTGCTGGGGTCTATGGAGAAACAAGTTCCTTTCTTCAGGAGCCTATCGATTGGACCAGATCGTGGTGTTGGACAGCCCCGCCAGGGGGGTGGGGGGGGGGGGGGCGATGAGATGGTGGCTAGACCCTGTCAACCTCGACAGGGGGATGCTGCTGTCGGAGTATCTTCCCGATCGGACGTTCTTCACGGATGCGTCCAATGTCGCTTGGGGAGCTCATATGGGTGAGCAGGAAATGTCAGGCATGTGGAGTATGCCGGAACAGGAACTGCACGTCAATGTCCTGGAGCTTCGAGCGATGAGGTGTGCGTTCGAGCGTTGGGGTCCTCTCAGTCCTCCAGGGACGAGGTGGCTGGTGTTCTTCTTTCTGGTCTTATTAGCCAGTGGGAGAATACGATCGGATATTGCTGCTATCGATTTCACTGGGGTAGCATATTCGAATGCTGGGTCAGTATCTCTCTACCCAGTTCGTGATTTTATGCCTAAAACACGTGCTGCGGTAGAGAGCGGGAAGGCTTTTAGTCCGATTGTGCTGCCGTCTATCGTCAGTCAGGTCGGACAGAATGAGCCGGATGCTCTGTTATGTCCTGTGCGAGTGCTCAGAATTTACATCGATCGCACGAAAACGGTCAGGAAAGACAGGAAGCGATTGTTCATTTCCTATCAGCATGCCAGGGTTATGGATATTTCGCCAGTTATTAACGCCGAGTTTGTAAACCAATGTGGCCATTTTGTAAACCGATCCGCCAAGTTTGAATTCAAAACAATAGTTTTCAGCGAGTTGGTTAACCATTACACCGAGTTTTTAGCACCTTCTAAGCATGGCACAAACCTTTCTAGCATGAAATAAACATTTCTAACACGGCACAGACCTTTTTTTTAGTAAGGCACAAACCTTTCGAACACGGAATTAACCTTTATAGCATGACAGGAAGGTTCATAGCATGGCGGAAACCGTCTTAACATGGTGAAAACCTTTCTAGCATGGCAGAAACTTTTTAGCACAGCATAAACCTTTTTAGCAGGGCACAAACCTTTCTAGCACAGCACAAACCTTTCTAGCATGGAATTAACCTTTCTAGCACGGCGGGAACCTTTATAGCATGGCAGAAACTTTCTTAGCATGGCAGAAACTTTTTATCACGGCAAAAACCTTTTTAGCATGGCATAAATCATTTCTAGCATGAAATCCACCTTTCTAGCATGGCGGGAACGTTTATAGCATGGCAGAAACGTTCTCAGCACGGCGAAAACCTTCTTAGCATGGCAGAATTTTTTTTGGCACGGCATAAACCTTTTAGCTCGGTAGAAACCTTTCTAGCATACAATTTAGCTTTGTAGCACGGCGGGAACGTTTTTAGCATGGCAGAACCTTTTTAGCATGGTGAAAACCTTCTTAGCATGGCAGAAACTTTTCAGCACGCAAAAACCTTTCTAGCACGGCACAAACCTTTCTAGCATGGAAGAAACATTTCTAGCATGGAATTAACCTTTCTAGCACGGCGGGAACGTTTATAGCATGGCAGAAACCTTCTCAGCATGGCAAAAACCTTCTTAGCATGGCAGAAACTTTTGAGCATGGCATAAACCTTTTTAGCATGGCACAAACCTTTTTAGAACGGAATTAACCTTTCTAGCACGGCGGGAACGTTTAGCATGGCCGTGCAAACTCGCTGAAATCTAACCGGGCGCATTGGTTTACAAACACGGCGGTAACTCTTTCTGCAATCCAAACTCGGCGGAATGGTTAACAAACTCGCTGAAAACTATTGTTTTGAATTTAAACTTGACGGATTGGTTTACAAACTGGGCGCATTGGTTTACAAACTCGGCGGTAACTCTTTCTGGAATTCAAACTTGGCGGATTGGTTCATAAACTACTTGGCAGCATAGGGCCACCGTAGTCTTCGGTTTCAACAGTGGACACATGATACATTTGTAGTTAGAGACCTATAGAGATAGATTTGAAGATATCAATAACAAAGATGAACTACAACATTTAGGGGCCGGTCATTATTAATCAGGTGAGGGGGGGGGGGGGGGGTAAAAACTGGAGTGTCTGTCACACTTTCATTTTCAACATTATTGGGGGGTTGGGGCGCTCATACTTTTATTTTCGATGGGACTGGGGTGTCGGAGTTTGACATTGAGTTATTGAGTTAATTGGAGTACGCGATGGAATTTCATAACATTTTCAGTCAAAACCATAATCTCACTGAAACCGGATCCTGAAGAGGACCATCCAGGAACACCAACATCAAGAGATGCCGCAATTCGTGTGCATCAGGGCTCAAAATTTATAACTTTATCCAGGAGCCAAAGGCTCCTATTTCGCTCCTATTCGCTGGCAATTCTGAGCCCTGGTGTGCATTGATCAACGCTCATCACTCAGATTGAAACATTGTCACCAAGAATCAGCTTTGGACTTTGGTCCAGCACCACAGCTGAACACGGTGCCAGCAAGGACGAACCCAGATCAGCAGGGTCCTGTCACAAACAAACCACGGAACAACCAGTCCATACCACCCTGAGCAACATATCCCTTCCGATGAACCCGAACTAGCATGTCAGAACCACAGACCGGTTTTCAAAATTTTGTCAACACATGACCCCACTGAGGATATTCCCCGAAGGCCTCAGGACTGACACAAACCAACATATAAAAGACATGAACCTTTCCACACAGAATGGCAAAATAGTCCTGGATCGCTCCAGATGACCCGGGTAGTGAATCTGACTCACATGATGTGGATGGTGGCAGAATATTATGAGCCCATCATAGAGTCAACACAGACCTGATTTAAGACTAGAAAAAAATTAGCCCAATGGGCTAGTAAGCTTACCGGAGAAATATACAGAGTTAAGCCGAGAAAGTTGAAAGTCAAATTCAAGGTGACCACTGAAATCGCCATATCTCTAACCGTGAAAATGGGATCAAAGGTTAAATTCTAGATCACCAGACTATTCAGCATACATCATTTCCTATATGTTCACTATGGACCCCTAAGCTGTAAATTTGATAATAAGCGAGATATAAACCATTTTGTAATCTGACTTTGAAAATAAAATGACTGACCTTGAAATTTAGGTCAAAGGTCAAATTCAATATCATTAAAATATTCAGAATATATCATTTCCTATATGTTCACAATTGATTCCTAAGCTGTAAAGTCGATAATAAGCAAGATATTAGCCATTTTGTCCTGTTGACCTTGAAAATGAGGTCAAAGGTCAAATTCAAGGTCATGAGAATTTTCAGCATATATCATTTCCTATATGTTCACAATTAATTCCTAAGCTGTAAAGTCGATAATAAGCAAGATATTGGCCATTTTGTCCTGTGACCTTGAAAATGAGGTCAAAGGTCAAATTCAAGGTCACGAGAATTTTCAGCATATATCATTTCCTATATGTTCACAATTGATTCCTAAGCTGTAAAGTCGCTAATAAGCAAGATATTGGCCATTTTGTCCTGTGACCTTGAAAATAGGTCAAAGGTCAAATTCAAGGTCACGAGCATTTTCAGCATATATCATTTCCTATATGTTCACAATTGATTCCTAAGCTGTAAAGTCGCTAATAAGCAAGATATTGGCCATTTTGTTCTGTGACCTTGAAAATGAGGTCAAAGGTCAAATTCAAGGTCACGAGAATATTCAGCATATATCATTTCCCACATGTTCACAATTGATTCCTAAGCTGTAAAGTCGATAATAAGCGAGATATCAGCAATTTTGTCCTGTGACCTTGGAAATGAGGTCAAAGGTCAAATTCAAGGTCATGAGAATATTCTGCGTATATCATTTCCTATATGTTCACAATTGATTCCTAAGCTGTAAAGTCGATAATAAGCGAGATCTTAGCCATTTTGTCATGTGACCTTGAAAATGAGGTCAAAGGTCAAATTCAAGGTCACGAGCATTTTCAGCATATATCATTTCCTATATGTTCACAATTGATTCCTAAGCTGTAAAGTCGCTAATAAGCAAGATATTGGCCATTTTGTCCTGTGACCTTGGAAATGAGGTCAAAGGTCAAATTCAAGGTCATGAGAATATTCTGTGTATATCATTTCCTATATGTTCACAATTGATTCCTAAGCTGTAAAGTCGATAATAAGCGAGATCTTAGCCATTTTGTCATGTGACCTTCAAAATGAGGTCAAAGGTCAAATACAAGGTCATGAGAATTTTCAGCATATATCATTTCCTATATGTTCACAATTGATTTCTAAGCTGTTAAGTCATTGATAAGCAAGATATTGGCCATTTTGTCCTGTGACCTTGAAAATGAGGTCAAAGGTCAAATTCAAGGTCACGAGAATTTTCAGCATATATCATTTCCTATATGTTCACAATTGATTCCTAAGCTGTAAAGTCGCTAATAAGCAAGATATTGGCCAATTTGTCCTGTGACCTTGAAAATGAGGTCAAAGGTCAAATTCAAGGTCATGAGAATATTCAGCATATATCATTTCCTATATGTTCACAATTGATTCCTAAGCTGTAAAGTCGATAATAAGCGAGATATTAGCAATTTTGTCCTGCGACCTTGGAAATGAGGTCGAAGGTCAAATTCAAGGTCACGAAAATATTCAGCATATATCATTTCCTATATGTTCACAATTGATTCCTAAACTGTAAAGTCGATAATAAGCGAGATATTAGCCATTTTGTCATATGACCTTGAAAATGAGGTCAAAGGTCAAATTCAAGGTCACAAGAATATTCAGCATATATCATTTCCTTTATGTTCACAACTGATTCCTAAGCTGTAAAGTCGATAATAAGCGAGATATTAGCCATTTTGTCCTGTGACCTTGAAAATGAGGTCAAAAGTCAAATTCAAGGTCACGAGAATATTCAGCATATATCATTTCCTATATGTCCACAATTCATTCCTAGTCTCTAATTTCAATATTAAGTGAGATATTAGGCTTAATGTGTCCCATTATAAAGCATAGGAGAATTTAACATGGGAAAGTCCCATTTGGGCTGAGTTTGGGCCCAAAATGGCCCACTTCGAGCGATTCAAGGGCAACGAAATTTATACATGTCACAGAGGTACATAGGAGGAGTGTCATGCATCAATAAGAAAAAAAGTTACTGAACAGATTTTGAGAAAACGACCGTCGAAGTCCAAAATTGGCCATTTTTCGACGAAAACGGCCGCTCTGACCTTGAAACCAAGGTCAGAGGTCAAATTCAAGGTCACGACAATATTCAGCATATATCATTTCCTATATGTCCACAATTGATTCCTAGTCTCTAATCTCAATATTAAGTGAGATATTAGGCTTTAATGTGTCCCATTATAAAGCATAGGAGAATTTAACATGGGAAAGTCCCATTTGGGCCGAGTTTGGGCCAAAATGGCCCACTTCGAGCGATTCAAGCGCAACGAAATTTATAGACATCATAGAAGTACATATGAGGAGTCTTATGTATCAAAGAGAAAAAAAGTTACTGAACAGATTTTGAGAAAATGACCGCCAAAGTCCAAAATCAGGCATTTTTCGTCGAAAACGGCCGCCATTTTGAAGAAAAAGCGAAAATCAAAAAACTAAAAAATACCTCCTTCTTGAATTATTTTTAAGTATTTTTCTGCAAAATTTCCATAAAAATGTGGACGACGACGATGACGACGACGACGACGACGGACGACGGACGACGGACGACGGACGCAATGCCATGCCAATAGGTTATCGGACCATAGGTCCGGTAACCTAAAAAAATTAGCCCAAGGGCTAAAAGAGGTTACCGGACAATATATATTTTAGATATTAGCCTTTTGTCCAGTGATCTTGAAAATAAAGTCATTAATCAATTCAAGGCCATGAAAATATCCAACAAATATATCACTTCTAGTATGTCCACAATTGATTCCTAAGCTGTAAAGTCCATAATAAGTGAGATATCAGCTATTCTGTGATGTGACCTTGAAAATCAGGTCAAAGTTCAAGTTCAATGTTCATAATTGATTGCAAAGCTGTAAAGTCGATAATAATCGAAATATTAGCCATTTTGTCCTGTGATCTTGCAAATTGGGTCAAATGTCAAATTCAAAGTCATGACAATATTCAGAATATATCATTTCCTATATGTTCACAATTGATTCCTAAGCTGTAAAGTTGATAACAAGCAAGATATTAGCCATTTTGTCCTGTGACCTTGAAAATGAGGTCAAAGGTCAATTTCGAGGTCACGAGAATATTCAGCATATATCATTTCCTATACGTCCACAATTGATTCCTAGTCTCTAATCTCAATATTAAGTGAGATATTGATACATGTATAGCAATAATGCGACAAGCCTCTGAGAGGCGCGTACATAGATCTAAACAGTTCGTAAGAGCATCTTTGAAATCAGGATCTGTGGAGTGTAAACAGGACGCATACTTGATCTAAGGGAATGATCTGTTTGGTATAACAGACATCAATGTGCACCCTTGTTAATTTGTCCTGACTACTTCAAGGCGATTTCAAGGAGTTCTGCTTTGATCCGCTTATTCTCAGATGATATTCCAACGATAATAAAGATGATTATAGTAGAGAATAAAGTTATCACGGTCCAGTGCCACAGAGAAAATATCATCTGTTTGACTGGAATTATCTGGAAATAATTGAGTTTTAATTTAATTGAATATAAATTGAATATAGAGGCAAAATTAACGGAGAAGTTTCATGAAAGCTGTCCAAGATCTATAACTGAAATGAGTACACCACATATAAGTTTGATTGACATGTACAGAACGTCTCAACAACCCCAATAATATCAAAGCCTAACAATGATTTACAGCATGAAATGTTGAAGCCGTCGTACACCGAAGAATCAACTCTGTAAAGTACATATCACCTAACTCTGTAATTACTAGAACTACAACCAGGTAATAATTCGTCCGGACGAGTCCGGCCGTCATACATCACATCATAACACATCACCATCACCATTATCATCACCAACATGCATAGTACATAGTTATGGTAATGTAGCCGTGTGCGGAGCCTGAGATGCCATGGGAGCGGCACCACAGAACTCGCGCACGTGGGCATGTTAATGGCCAGCCTCGCCGACGGCACTGCCGCAGGGATAGAACCATGGACAGCCCGATGGTCTGCCAGAGCCTGTGTCGCACCATCTCAGGTGGGAGACCGGTGATCCAGAGGGCGTACACCCCCGAGTCATCAAGATCCTCCCCACCTGGGCCCCCTATGGAAGTCGTCCCCCAGGCCTGACTGGCCTCTACCCGAACAGAGACAAGGAGCTCATGGCGTGAGCTCACCTGTCGTGCTCAGTCTCTGGACAACTCCGGCCACAAAACATGTCGCCAAAGTACTTATGGTCGAGTCGTGAGCTACGCAACGCTCGTGCTTCGAACACAGAGCAGCCAAAAACAAGAAAGTGCTTAGAAAGAATCTCCTGCCGCGATCTTTGGGCAAAATCACCACATAACCCCCTTCTTACAATGTTGGTCCCCAACATGCTCCGCCTACGCCCAAAACTCCCCGAAACACGACGGAAGCATCGCATTGTGGAACCAGGAGGAAGCAAGGTGAGCGGTACCCGAAAGTCGCGACGCAAAAAGACTCAGAATTTAAGGATCCGTTTTGGAAGAATGGGGAACGACCCCCGGACTCACTAACTATACTGAAATGCGCTCCAAAATTTTGAGTAAACCCTAATAAACAAGCTAAAATTTTGACCGAGGTGTTCCAAAAAGGATGATGACCTTGGAAGGTCATCCACCGAAAGGGACAGTGTGCCGAGTCCGCTATGTGCCTACTAGCAACCCCAACGTACAACAAGGCCACAGAGCTATGCACCGGTCAAACCCAGAGCCCATACAATGACTACCGGAGCACGGATCCAATAGATTCAGACGAGATGCCAACAGGTCCATAACCTCAATGGTTAGGGGGCGAACCCTTCATGCTGGCGCTCAATCTAGAGAATCCCAAACATGGTGAAGTCAATAGCCAGCGGTCGTCCGAACCTGCCTGCAGATGGAGTCCAGATCCATTCAATCACCATAACGTTGCTTATTGACCTTATCCGATGGTAATGACAGGGATTAAAAACCACAAAGTATGCTACGCATGTAGAAAACGAAACCGGACCGCATTTTGTAAGGTGCGATCCGGCCGAAAATGAGCGTCACCCGCTGCCGCGGCTGGTCCGCACATGCGCACTTAACAGCTGGTCCATTAAAAATAATGGTAAAACGGTTTCCTGGCGTTAGAAACCTTATCCTACTATGAACAACCTTATAGTAGTGGCTCACGGGTGACAACGCACTGAAATGCATCATCTGAAAGTGTCCGGAGCGCCGGACGAGTCGAGCGGACGTCAGTCCTCACATCCGGATACTCTTCTCGCGTCCATATGCCAGTTCCCCAAATCCGTGGGGAGGCGCTTCTCCCATAGTGGACGCAAATCCCAACCTCAGCCTGGCCATGTCAGAGGCTGTTCCGGGACCAAGGGGCGTCCGGCAAATCCACAAAAGTGGTCAGGCTAGCGTAAGCGTTGGGTTAACTATGCCGGACAGCAGTCCACATGATGCGGATAGGCTTGCCACATGTCCCTAGTGCTAGAAACTTCGGGAGGGCGGATGCGGAGCGGCGACGTTACGACGTAAAGATGTCCGGAGACCTCAACTCCGGAGTTAGCCACAAAGTGACCACTCACAGTGGAAAGTCATCCAGATCCCTATGGAACGGCCTGAAATCCATCCCTGGTGTGATAGATGGATACCGCAGACGCATCCGCATGAGCGTAACGTTAGTCCCACCCATATCGAGACGGCACACGAGGTTTCCGGCATGGCCGTCCATCATCCGCAGGTCTGGGAGGTACTGGAGGAACCTGCGGATCACTGAGAACAGGTGTAATGTCGTCCGGACTTCCATCTGACGCAACAGAGAGGTCCTGAAGACCCACCATATGGAAGTGTCCAAAAGTGGGACACCATCCGGTTCCGCATCCTGTATGAGCGGATGACGAGCGGGCCCTCGTACTTCTTCAGGTTGTCGATATGGACCACCAGTACTCTGTCCGGATCGGAATCCCAATGAATCCGGTAGTCCACCTCTGTCACCTGCTTTAGTAC
Organism: Terebella lapidaria; assembly: GCA_949152475.1. Taxonomy (NCBI): domain Eukaryota; kingdom Metazoa; phylum Annelida; class Polychaeta; order Terebellida; family Terebellidae; genus Terebella; species Terebella lapidaria. The sequence continues at coordinate 5,752,040 of OX424557.1, forward strand.
GGTGAATGGGCCGATCCACGGCTTTGCAAACTTGTTACCTTGCTTAGCCGGCGGATAATAATAACGCACCTTGTCCCCTTCCACAAAAGCGGGCCTACCCTTAGCATGGGCGTCATAGCCACACTTCTGCTGGATAGCGAACTTATCCAGGCGTGCTTCTGCGAGGTCATGGGCGTTCGCCAAGGTGCGGTGAACCCACTCCACGTACTCCGGACCGCACTGTGGTACTGGATCGGTCCCCGCCGCAGTTGGATACATAATATCCACGGGCAGATTCAGTTCCCAGCCGTACAACATAGGTAGAGGAGTGGAGCGACGACCGGTACACCATTAAGACATACGGGAGGTGGTCATCTCAATCATTCGCATGATCATTTACAAAGGCTGCCAGCATATTCAGGATAGATCGATTAAATCATTCGACCTGTCCGTCAGACTGGGGCCTGTAAGAGGTGGTCCGGACCTTGGTACTCCCTAGTATCTGTGCCAGGTTCTGGAACAGGTTGCTCTCTAATTGCGTGCCCTGATCTGAATGTACCTGCTTAGGTACGCCATGGTAATCCATTAACCTATTCACCAGCAACCGAGCCATCTCGTCCGCAGTCTGGCGCCGCATGGGATAGGCATCGGTGTACCTGGTGAAATAGTCCTAGATCACCAGGATGTACCGGAACCCACGCGGAGTGACCCAGTGAGTATCCAGTGTGTCCAGGGCGATCTGGTCAAAAGGTGCGCCAGCCTTAACAGTGGTTAAGGGGTTGCGGCGAGGAGCTGGAACTATTTTGCGAGCCTGACACCGAGGGCAAGCTGCGCACCACCGTTGCACGTCCAATCCACTACCAGGCCAGTGTTAGCACTGTTGTAGCTGATGGACGGTCCTCTGCATTCCTAGCTGACCGGTCACCTGGAGGTCATGCAACTGATGGAGCACTTGTTTGCGCAGCTCCACCTGAAGCACCAACTGCCAAATAGGAGGCAGTGGGCTCGGTGGCTCATAGCGCCGGTACAAGAGGCCATCGTCCTCCCCAGGGAGGACTGTGTCTCCTCCCTGTGGGTCTTCCGCTCAGCCTTGGAGGGCTTCTGGCCGGCCTCAAGGGCCTTTATAACCAGTGCCAGGGCACTGTCAGCTCTCTGCTTCGCAGCCAGTTGTGCTGGAGAGTGGCCGTCCAAGTAGTTCGGCTCCTCCTCCGTTATGTACGGCTGCATACCAGCGGCCATCACCACAGGGGGCATGGACCGCTCGTACTCAGACTCATCCGAGGACGCGAAAGGTACCCACGAGGAGTACACCGCCGGACTCGAGGAAGACTCGCTGGAGCTGAGCTGCACCTCTGGTTCAAATGTGGACGCCATCGCCGGAAACGGCGGGTCCTCATGCGGGGGTAGACTCCTGTGGCTTGGGCCACCATGTTGTTAAAGGGGGCGGTGGCCTGCGGTGTTCCCAGAAGGTCCAGTTCTGAGTCTGAGGAAGAATCCTCGACGTGCTGGAATGGGGTCATTCCTGCACGGTCGGGGTTCTTGCACTTATGACAACGGGACAGTCCATCAGCATTTCCGTGCAACTTTCCGGTACAGTGCTCAATCTGCATGTCATACTCCTGGAGTTTGACGACCCACCGGGCCACCAAGCCGTCGGCTTCACTATAGTTGAGGAGCCACCGGAGCGAACTGTGGTCAGTCCGCAACCGGAAGTGGCACCCCAACAAGTAATGCCGGAACCGCTTGGTCATGGTTACCACCACGAGGAGCTTGCGGTGAGTCGTGCAGTAGTTCATTTGAGAATGGCTGAGAGCCACACTCGCATAAGCCACTACACACTCCTGCCCATCCACGATCTGTGAGAGGAAACCACCGAGTGTGAAGTTACTCGTGTCAGTGTCCAGGATGAACTCACAGTCCGGACAAGGGTACCGCAGCACGGGTGCTGCCACCAGGGCTTTTGCGAGATCAGCAAAAGCAATCTTCTGCAGGGTCCCCAGACAAAATCGACGCCCTTTTCAGTGAGGGAAGTAAAGGTGTGTGCGATCTCCACGAAGCCTCGAATAAAAACGGCAGTGGTAGCTCGCGAAGCCCAAGAAGTGCCACACGTCCGCCACGATACAAGGCCGGGGCCAGTGCTGTACAGCCTTGATCTTCGCGGGGTCCGGTCGGACACCTGTGCTTGTTACCATGAAGCCCAAGTACAAGATCTCTTCGGCGAAGAGCTCGCACTTGCTGGGCTTCAACTTAAGGCCCGCGTCGCGGGTGCGCTGGAGTACCGTCTGGAGGTTTATGAGGGTTTCCTCAAACGACCGGCCATATACGACGACATCGTCGATGTAGACCATACATCGCTTCCAGAAGAACATTTTAAGGACCATCTCCATGAGGCACACGAACGTCGCAGGAGCGTTTCAGAGCCCGAACGACATTACCTTAAATTGGTAGAACCCGTTCTTGGTAACAACGATAGTTTTTGCCCTATCACTCTCATCCATCTCGACCTGCCAATACCCGGAGACCAGAGCACAGAAGTAGTGGGATCCGGCCAGGGCATCGAAGGTGTCCTCGATGTGTGGGAGAGGATATAAGTCCTTCCGCGTGGTATCGTTAAGCTTACGACAATCAACGCAGAGCCTCCACGAGCCGTCCTTCTTCTTCACCATAACCACAGGACTGGCCCAAGGGCTATCACTGGGTTCAATGATGTCTAGCTCGAGCATATTCTGCACCTCCTGGTCAATGATCTCTTGGTGCACGACAGCTGCTCGTCGTAGACGCTGTTTGATTGAACGCTCGTCCAGGAGGTCGATGCGGTGTTTGGCCACATCTGTCTTGCCAACCGCACCACCAGTACTCATAAACACATCCGCATACTGCTGGAGCAGTTTGCGGAGAGCTTGACGCTGATCTTCATTCAGCCAGTCCTTCGGAACACGACATTCCGAATGGTCCGGCAGTATGAACGGATTATCTCTGGCGGCTACTTGCGCGCAGACAGCATGACAAACAGGGTCGTCGGGAATAACCCGGCTAGACGCCGCGAGTGTGGCAATGGCTGCCACACAACCACGATGCAGTACAACCAGAGCATCGGTGGGATTCACCACGAGAATATGCATCGCACGGGTGTCGGACTTGACCAGAGTCCCACCCAGTGCGAGCCCCGTTTCCCGGGCGAAATTACTCACAGGTTGCACTATACACGGAGGACCATCAAGAGGTGTGCGCGGGTGACGCGGCCTCGCCTCAATGATCATCTCGCTCATAGGTGGAACAGTAGTTGTGCGCGCCGCCCGTAGTTGGAATGAACGGGTCAGACCCACCCGGAAGAGGAAGTGTGTGTCCTCTCCCATCCGGAGTTCGCCGGCGCTAAAGTTGGCGATCACGGTGGACCCGAAGGAAGTTCATCCCAATGATCCCGTCCGCACCGATATCTGCAATGATTGCCTCTGTCGTATACACCTTGTCCCCAAAGGTAATAGGCAGATGGATACGGACGCAGTTGTCACCAGCCCCGAAGAGCTTGTAACAGCCAGGATCCCACAACTCAAGGTCGCAGAGAGCGGTTTCCCGCTTGAAGTCCCCGTGGCTACAAGGGTAACCTCCGAGCCGGAATCTACAAGGAACCGGACTGGCTCCCGCCCAAACGACAAGGGCAGGTACCAGCAGGAGTCCATCACCAGCGCGCACGTTGAATGACCGGAGTCACCTGGGGTGCTGGGTTTCGCTACGGAGTCCTCGTTATCTGCCTCAGCGGTGGAGGAGCCAGACGGATCCTCAGGGATCACTTCCGGAGAAGTTATATCTACCTGAGTATCGTCTGGTAGAAGGTGGTTCTAACTTGATAGGCCACTAATGTGTTCTAACTTTTGAGGCCACTAAAGTGGTTCTAACTTGCAGGGCCACTAATGTCTTCTAACTTGTATGGCCACTAATGTGTTCTAACTTGTATGGCTACGAAGGTGGTTCTAACTTGATGGGCCACTGATGTGCTCTAATTTGCAGGGTCACTAATGTGTTACAACTTGTATGACCACTAAGATGGTTCTAACTTGTATGGTTCTAACTCTAATGTGTTCTAAATAGTGAGGCCACTAATGTGTTCTAACTTTTGAGGCCACTAAGGTGGTTTTAACTTGCAGGGTCACTAATGTGTTCTAACTTGTATGGCTACTAAGGTAGTTCTAACATGCAGGGTCATTAATGTGTTCTAAATTGTATGGCTCTAACTTGCAGGGTCACTAATGTTTTCTAATTTGTATGGCCACTAAGGTGGTTTTATCTTGCAGGGTCACTAATGTGTTATAACTTGTATGGCCACTAAGGTGGTTTTATCTTGCAGGGTCACTAATGTGTTCCAACTTGTATGGCTACTAAGGTAGTTCTAACTTGCGTGGCCACTCTACATGTATATCTGGCGATCTTGCATGACGCTTAGATAAAATGCGGCTTTGATGCGTATTTGGCACAATTACTTCTTTGGAATTAGATTATTTACGGTATCTTCATGTAAAAGCATGCAAAATAAATGTTACCTTTATGACAATGCATTACTTAGCCATTTGATTAAAAAAGCTTATCATCACAGCACATATGTGTATGTCTAGCATTGCCATGTTAAGCTCCCGATTTCATATTGATTAATGACCGACCCCTCTTTGGCTAGTATATATCCATTAGTTTTTATGTCATAATGTCACATATAACTTCCTTATGTCTACAAATCTTGGCAAAAACGTATTATTCATGAGTTTCAGGGCAGCCATCTAGGATTTCTCCATTTTATTTCCCATAACATAGAAGAAAAATGAAACCCTATTTTTTTGTATTGATTTTCACTTTTCTGATTGATATCACTTTTAACATGAGAAATATACGAAACTACATATCATCTTGCACTAAGAACCAAGCGTAAGCCCAGGCATCTGAAAACTAATTAGTCAGATAATTAAAAGGACATTGCCCGTGATAAGTTGGGGATATGTGAGAATACACCCCAACGGTCGTCAACGACCGGATAAGGTATAGTTCCTAGTTCATAGCGTACAAGTCAAACGATGCCCAAGTGCTACTTTTATTGGTGGATGGCGTCAGTGTCACACGTGCTGCCATAGATACAAGTATTCCCATAAAAGTCGTCCCTGATATAAAGATGCCAGTCAGATGGTATCATTAATTACTCAGACACCGGGTCGAGATGTGTGCATCTCACAGGAATCGCCATTGTATCCTGCATCTGTTGTGACATCATTACTGTTTATGCTTGTCATCCAATCCGAAATGATCATAAAGTATACCCGATGTGAACATAACCATGAAGTGTCGGTTTATGTCAGAAGTGGTGGTGGTTATGGAAATTCTGCCTTCTGTGAACTCAATGTTATATCCTTCAATTCAAAGGTCATGTTGTAGGGTATCGACGGTGCCCCTGATAGGACATGATGAAAAAAATACTACTTCGTTCGCACGAAGTACTAACTCGTTTGCACGAAGTACTAAGTCGTTTGCACGAAGTACTACTTCGTTTGCACGAATTACTACTTCGTTTGAACGAAGTACTACTTCGTTTGCACGAAGTACTCAGTCGTTTGCACGAAAAACTAAGTCGTTTGCACGAAGTACTACTTCGTTTGCACGAAGTACTACTCCGTTTGCACGAAGTACTACTTCGTTTGAACGAAGTACTACTGTACTAATGTTACATAGTTGACAAGCCCCTCTACATCATCTTACCCCATTAAATAACAAGCGCTACATGGCGATCCACATGGTGCTCCAAATTTGGTGCCTTATATCTCCATAAGCACCACATGGCGCTCTAAATCATCCATACTTCCCCTAGCAAAAATGTGGTCATTTTAAATTTTAAAAAAACCTTGATCAAATACATATTACTGAATACAATCTTCTGCTATTATTTGAGGTAAATTTATATGTATCGATGGACTATTCATTATTCTATGATTTGATTAACAAATGTAAATAGCGGTATCCAGATTAGGACATAGGGGGGACCCTGAAAAGTGACTATGGTAATTAAAGGGTTAATTGGTAACACCAGGATCAATCACATCATAGGCTTATTACAATGTTCGAATGTATGGATATGTGAATGACTTATTATTTCATGCGAACGACTTAGTACTTCGTGCAAACGACTTAGTACTTCGTGCAAACGACTTAGTACTTCGTGCGAATGAAGTAGTACTTCGTGCGAACGACTTAGTACTTCATGCAAATGAAGTAGTACTTCGTGCGAACGACTTAGTACTTCGTGTAAACGACTTAGTACTTCATGCGAATGAAGTAGTACTTCGTGCGAACGACTTAGTACTTCGTGCGAATGAAGTAGTACTTCGTGCGAACGACTTAGTACTTCGTGCGAACGAGGTTTTTTTATCATCATGTCCTATCACGGGCACCGTAGGTATCCCATTCTTTACTACGAAAGAGTATTAGGGCCGCGCAGAAAAAAATACTTTGACCAGTATATCTCGTCATAGTATGACGTCTTACTTCAATATCTCGTCATAGTAATACGTCTTATGAATATATCACGGGATGTAATCATGCCCTACTCCATTATCTCGTCTTACGTATGAGATACTAACACATACGTATGAGATACTAATGCATACTATGAGATACCAACACATACGTATGAGATAATAAGTCATACGTATGAGATACTAATGTAGAATATTTATGACCGTTATCGCCCAAAACCCCTGCCTTACACGTTCTCTCACTCCACATACACGTCACAGATTCACCACCACCGCACTGACTTAATTACCTTACGTCATCCAGCACACACCGTCTCAGCCACCGCGCCACATGTAAACCACTCAGCTTACAACGTCACTCATCACACTCCCACCAATCACAACATTTCAAGACACTAAACCACGCCTATCCAGACATTACATCACATTCAACCTATCACACACAACTTCCCAGGCACTCACCACATGGCCCCCTTGTGGCACCGCTACATGTAACACCTACCCCAAATGTAGTAAGGTCCCCTATATGTCACAAAGGTCCCCTAAATGTGACATATCATCCTACCCTAAATGTCACAATTTTGAGGCCCCCTATATGTAACATACATGCTTACCCTAAATGTCATAACACAATTGAAAACATTCTGAACCATAAATCAAACATATTCGACCACTTGTCGACCACTTGTCCATTGCTTTTTTTTTATTTACACAAACGATCTTCCTGAAAACTTAAAGATGTTAAAACTATACTCTTTGGATACGATTTATAGGCGGGGTGGATATTACAAACGGGGTGAAAATTATGAGGTGGAAATTATACATGGGGTCTATATTATAAACTCGGTGAATATTCTGAGGACGTAATTATAGACAGGGTGGATATTATAAACGGGCTGAAAATTCTGAGGTGGATATTATAAACTCGGTGAATATATATATTATGAGGTGAAGAATATAGACGGGGTGGATAGTATGAACTCAGTGAATACTATGAGGTGGTAATTATAGACTGGGTGAGAAATGTACGAACGTAATTGGCGGTCGTAAAACAGTGGCGGAGAGTGCTGATTGTAATTTGCTCTGCATATTGTCCTTATAGCTTTTCGTGTAACACGTTCATTAAGATAAGTTCTTTTAGCCCATTCCCAAATAATATTTCCATAAGTCGAAGGTGAATGTACTAAGCTGTAGGATATGTCGGAGAGCGTGAACTGTATAACATACTTAAATTAGCTCCTGTTGAGTATCTTTTTGCAGCACTAAGGGCATATAGGTCATTCCTAACTTAATGAGACTCATCCAATCCAGTTCACTATCTAAATTACCAAGGACCACACTAACCTGCTCAATAGATCGTCGTTTTTAAAGGCTCCATCCCTTCATTGAATTTCAGCAATAGCAATTCAGCAATCGAGGGGACGCGAGCATTGGCCGTGAAAGGATGAGTCTGCCTGCCCTCACAACATGCACTGAATACTGTCCATTTTGACTTGTAGACTGCCAGAGAAAACTTTCGATTTGCCTGTGCAATCTGAGAGGACACTTCTTCAGAAAAGCCCTCTGAGCGGAAGGATCGTTGGACAACGTCTACACGTGAAGGGCCAGCTGGTGCAGACTCTGGTGAAACAGCAGATCTCCTCGGAGAGGCAACGGCCTCGGAAACTCGATGAGGAGATCCAGAAGCTCTGGAAACCATGGCTTGTCATGTTGCAGAGGAATGATCAACAGAAGTCGGCAATGATGTGCTCGGACCTTGGCGATCACCTGCGGTATTAAGATGGCCGGAGAGTAAGCATGCACACAGGCCCTCCCAATCCATTGACAGAGCATCGACACCCCACACCTGAGGGACGGGAATCGAAGACACAAACGTAGAAAATCTGTTGTTCCATCGAATGGCAAACAGGTCCACTTGAGGTCAGTCCCAAAGAGGACAGAGCTGCCGAAAAACTGCTGGAAACAATGTCCATTCGGTAGGTTGCACCTGACCCCGGGGAGAAAGCATGTCCGCCAAGACATTGAGATGGCCGTGGATAGGCCCGAGATGGCCGGCGATGTGAAGAGCAGGATTGATCAGGCGTTGCATCATTGAAGCAAGGCAGACACCTAACGACTGAATGTCAGAAAGTGGGTGACCCCCTGCTTGTTGATGCAAGCCACGACTGTTGAGTTGTCTGTGGCAACCAATATGGAGTGGCCTATTAACTTGGATGCCCAGTTGGCCAGGGCCCGAGAAACGGCTTCCAACTCCGGAGCATTGATGTGCCACGACAAATAGTGACCACTCCAGAGGCCCGATATTTCCTGTAACTCCAAGTGGGCCCCCAGCCTTCCATACTGGCATCCGTAAACAGATGCTTGGATGTCAGCAGAAATTAGAAAGGAGAACCCAGACTTGAGTTTCCAAGTTGCATCCACCACCGGACGCACTCACGAGCTGCGGGAGTCAAAGTTACCAGAGTAGAGTTGAGGTCGGTAGCTTGACACCAACTGAGTCTTAGGCAATTCTGAAGTTCTCGCATGTGAAGGCGGCTGAGCTGCTCCAGCTTCTCAGTAGCAGCCAACAGACCCAGCCGGGACTGCCAGGAGGTGGCCAACTGACAAGGATTGGCCAGAAAGGAGGCCAAGAGCGGAAGCAACTTGCAGATCCGCTCCAGTGGTGGGAATACCATGCTTGACGTGGTAACAAACCAGTAGCACAGAAAGACAAAATCGCTAGATGGAGCGAGTTCCGAGTTCTCGAAATTGATAACCAGGCACCTGTTGAGCAACCAATCATGGTGTTCTATCAAGGTATTCCGAGACTGATTGCATAAATGCCAGTCATCGAGGAACTGATATAGGAAGATACCGTATTGGTGAGCAAGGCTTTGGATCTCACGCACCACCTTAGTGAAAATCCATGGGGAAGGTGACAGACCGAAAGGTAGAGCATGGAAATTCTAAACGCAACCCAATTGGTGGGGGCAGTTGGCGCAGTCAGTTAAGGCGCTCGTCTCGTGACCAGTAGGCTGCTGGTTCGAGCCGCGGCGCTGGCGCTGCTGTGTTGGCTGTCTAACACCCTTGGGCAAGGTGTGTACCACAATGTGTCTCGGTTCACTCAGTCGTGTAATTGAGTACACGATTGGCAGTGTTGGCAAATTGTACGTGTGTCCTAGTCACCTTACGCCAATATGGCAGCAAAAAGTCTGTGACAAATAGGTGATTGTCTATGGACCCCAGGGTGTTGGAAAGTGGTTCCTGGCCATATATCGGGGGTAATAATTGTCAAGCACTTTGAGCAGGTTCCTGAAAAAGCGCTATATAAAAACTTGACATTATTATTATTATTAACCCAGGTAAGCAAACCTGAGATACTGACGGGAGGCCGGGTGGACTGGAATGTGGAAGAAGGCATCTTTCAGATCCAGATACACTGCCCAAGCTTCCACCGGGAGCGCTAACCGAATGGATTTGGCCGTCTCCATGGCGAATTTGGGGGTCTCCACGAAAGGATTCAGTAGTGACAAGTCGATCACTGGACGCCAACTGCTTGAACTCTTCGGAACCACAAACATGATAATGTAGAACCCTGGAGTCCTGGGATCCGTGGGTTCTACGGCCCCTTTGGAGATCAGTTTCTGAATCTCAGCATGTAAGACTGCCCGCTTGTCTGGTGCTAACGGTAGAGTATAGGGCCTGGGAACGGGAGACAGAAGAGGTATCTTTACAAACTGAATCCCGAATCCCTTCTGGATTACCCCACGATCCAAAGGGCTGGCTCTCGTCTCTTTCCAAAAGGCCAAAAAAGATTTAAGCACCACCGACTGGTGGCCCTGTGAGATGCTCATGGTGACGCATGGTACCCGAAAGGTTCCCATGGTCTTGTACTTACTGCTTGGACCGGGCCTGGACGGCCCTGCTCTGCCCTTGGACTTGCCGCGACTGGGACCAGAGTGACTCCAGGTCTTCCCCGTGGAAGAGGGAGTTTTGGGCCTTGTCATGCGGAGCCTCCTGTGCGCAGGATGGGAGCATGGGAGCCATGAGAAGCTTCGACCGAAAGGCAGCCAGAGCCTTAAACGAAAGCGACTTGAGGTCCGCGTCCCACTGCCATTGTTCAATTACGTAAGTGCCATAGGTAGTCTGGCATAGCTGATCCCGTATGGCGATGCCTGCACTACCGAGGAGACCGATTGCTGAGGTGAGCTGCCCCCGGATCGATTCCAGAGATACAGGGCCTGCCGTGGCATGTCAGGTTGACGCAAGGAGCAATCCTGAGTGGAATCGATTGAAATGGCAGATCGCAGGACCTGTTGCACCTCCTCCAGCAGGTGAGTGGAGTCAAGATAGGAGCAGACTCCTTGGAGGGTTCCGTGGGTTGAGCGGAAAGTAGAGTTTGGACAACATCGGCCGTTCCACCTTGTCTCCTTTAGCGCGGAGAGCGTTCTTGCAGCGGCGCTCAGTGGTAGCTGGTGGTGTATATTTGTGGGAGGAGTTGGAAGGCTGGATCAAACTCGGTCCGTAGGAGGAGTTATCCACAGGGGGCTCCATGGGGAACTGCAACCCCAGGCGGGAGCGAACAAGTAGTAGCTCATCTCAAAAGAACAAGTCTTGGCGTGACGCATGATCCACCTCACGCAAGGAGGCGAGACTAGAAGCCTCATCCAGGTCCTGATCCTTGTCTTCCGAGTTCGAGTTTGGGTGAAGGCGCTTCCTGGAAGCTTGTAAGGCTGTAGTGGAAGAGGGCAGTGTTGAGCCTGCAGAACGACCTTAGCCAGAGTAGCCACGCAGAAAGATGATCAGGGTGTGGGGTTGTATCTCAGAGACTGTGTGTTTGACAGAGTGATAACCGGAGGGCACAAAGCCTGAGTATGCTGAAGTGGTGTCGAAAGTTGTCCACAGGTGGCCTCTTGCGTGTGACCAGTGGAGAGGGGTAGTAAACCCAGTGGAACAGTAGTGGGTCGACACTCTAGTAGATGGTGCTGCATCTGGGTCGACAGCTGTTGGTTCAATGAAGCGAACATGGACTGCATCCGAGCTGCCAGGCACGAGCTGAGATCCATCTCTAGCTGCTGCATGTCCCGTGGTGTCGAAGGCGTGATGCCTGTAGCGAACAGGGGGGGCGTAGGCAGAGACGAAGTGGACTTCACTAAAGAGTGACCCGAAGGTAGTGAGGACTCCGCTGAAAAGCAGCCCAAATGTAGTGCAGACTCCGCAGCCGAAGTAGTGCGAACACCCCCCCCCCCTGCTTCCACCGGGACATCTGACCCTCAGGCACTGCAATGTGGTGGAAGACGCGGTGAGTACTCAGCTGTCCATGTGGAACCTGGGTGTCGGTCGGAGTCCGGGATCCGATCAGATCCCAGGTCCCGGATCCCTAGATGGGCCGGGGATTGACTACAGCGTGATTCCGGCTCGGCTTGAACAGTACCGTCGGCTCCTGGGACCCGATGTGGGCTTGAGAATAATGGTAAGGCACCCAGGGACCTCCCCTGAAAGATACTTGGGCAGCGAGAAACAGATCGCTGATCGCTTATCAGTGTCCGGAATACGAAAGGGGCTCATGTTCCTATCGGTGCCCGGGACCCGATCGAGTCCTGGAAACTGACCGCCGCCATGCAACACATGAGTGCTGGACAGTGACACGGAAAATGAGTCTGTATTCCTGTCGGTGCCCAGAACCCGATTGGATCCCTGGAGTCGAGCATCACCGTGTAAAAAGTGCAAGTTTGACAGTGTAACAAGTGCATGTCTTGACACCTATCGGTGCCTGGGACTCGATCTGATCCCGGGAACCGAGCGCCATCATGCAACGCACTAGCATTGCACAGAGACGTGGAACCACAGTTCTCAGAATGAAAACTGAAGTAGGATTTTGCCAAGCTAGCCGGACAATCGTTCAAACACTCCAAAGCTGAGGGTGTAATGCCTTGATCAGCGAGCGACCCATCACATCTCCCACGACACCCTTGAGGCCAAGAGGCGCATGGCCAGGTGGAAGAGAGAGGAGAATCGGATAGTTGAGCGCCAGCGAGCTTGTGCAGATCGTGAGTGGTCTGCAGAAGGCGGGGAAGGGCAGTCGCCCTGATGAAGGTTCCTCAGGGCGCAGTACATGGTCCACCAGTCCTCCTTCGATCGGTTCTCGCACGGGGAGGGGGGGGGGGGGGGGAGCTTCAATGCAGAAGGTGTTGGTGCACCTTCAGCAGCAATTGTGAACCTCCAAGGCTGGCAGAAACACGTGGCAGTTGCCACACACACGGTGATACATAGCTCGGCTCGACTAAAACTGGGCGACGTTCCACTGATCGAGCTAAGGCGACCCCTAAAAGTAAATAGACTCTTCCCTGAAGACATCCAACAAACCAACAAAATTTGGTCCAAATTCAAGAATTAAACACAAAAGTTGAAGAGTAGGCTATAAAGTGGTTGTTCCTATGATAGGGGCATTGGAGGAGTCATTTCATTATACTTTATTCTTAACCATGGGGAGGTTTCTCTATGGGGGAGCGCCTATTTTAAAGCAACTGCTTTCGAAAATAGGCAATATTTTTGGAAGACTATATTTCACAATAACATGTGAAATTAACTAAATGAGACTTACTCACATCAAATGCTATGTCTGCAACCCAGTCTTTTGCAAATTTTTCCTCATTTGAACAGGCGGTTCATACGTAAATACAGGACCTGTATCCATCACAAGTAGATATGAACAAAGCATAAATGTGCAAGATGGACTGATAATTCCACGCACACCAACGTATATCACTAATTTTTTTCATAGCTACACCATATATACAAATACAAACTGGAAAATGTAATCGATGTGGACTCTTAAGGGAAATCTGAGCATTTATTTACATTCGGGTTTGATGGATACACTTCGTTTGTTTATACACAAAACTGGCATAAAATGTGTGTTAAAACGGATGCAAAGACAACTCGGACGAACTGTAATCGTCAGAACCAATGTGTACATGTTTTGTTGTATTGTATTAGACGATTTTCAATAAAATTTAGTTTTGAAAATAAAATTGCATACATTCGAAGACAGTTGCTTTGAGTAGGCTGTTGAGTAGTATTATAGAGGTAATATAGATATAGGACAATAATGCTATTATAGATAATTATAGGGGCCTCAAAACCCGCATGTATTGCTAAGTAGTATATAATTAGTCTCAGTTGTGTTCAATGATAATTTCGTTGCTTTGAACCAGTCGGATAAAGTATTTGATTGATTACTCAGTTTTTTTTTATCATACTGTCAATATTTTACCAGTCAAATTATAGTCGTATTGTATCCGAAGAACATATTTTTAACATCCTTCAAATAAAAAGCAATAGACAAATGGTCGACAAGTGGTCGAATATGTTTGATTTATCGTTCAGAATGTTTTCATTTGTGCTATGACATTTAGGGTAGGCATGTATGTTTCATTCAGGGGACCTCAAATTTATGACATTTAGGGGACCCTATGACATTTGGGGTTCCTGTGTTCTGACTTACATGTATAGGGGACCTTACTACATTTGGGGTAGGTGTTACATTCAACGGTGCCACATGCGCTTTCCCCACTTATGCTTAGCATTCTGATGAATTAGATTGAAAAGAAATAAGAAGAGAAGTTAGAAGAATCCACACTGTGAACTATATTATCGGACTTAGTGAAGATATCGGACTACATTCGGGATTACATGTGTGAATGCCGTGATCGTTTCATCAGACCTATCATCCTAATAAACTCGGATTTTATTGAAAGAAACGTCGGACTACTTGTTTGTGTCTTGCACAACATACATCGTGCTATTCGACCTGTCGGCTTAATAGCAGCCGGTAGAACGCTATTTCGTCACACTAACACATACATATGAGATACTAACACATACGTAAGAGATACTAACACATACGTAAGAGATACTAACACATACGTAAGAGATACCAACACATACGTAAGAGATACTAACACATACGTAAGAGATACCAACACATACGTAAGAGATACCAACACATACGTAAGAGATACTAACACATACGTAAGAGATACCAACACATACGTAAGAGATACTAACACATACGTAAGAGATACTAACACATACGTAAGAGATACTAACACATACGTAAGAGATACCAACACATACGTAAGAGATACTAACACATACGTAAGAGATACTAACACATACGTATGAGATACTAACACATACGTAAGAGATACCAACACATACGTAAGAGATACTAACACATACGTAAGAGATACTAACACATACGTATGAGATACTAACACATACGTAAGAGATACTAACACATACGTAAAAGATACTAACACATACGTAAGAGATACCAACACATACGTAAGAGATACTAACACATACGTAAGAGATACTAACACATACGTAAGAGATACTAACACATACATATGAGATACCAACACATACGTAAGAGATACTAACACATACGTAAGAGATACCAACACATACGTAAGAGATACTAACACATACGTAAGAGATACTAACACATACGTAAGAGATACTAACACATACGTAAGAGATACCAACACATACGTAAGAGATACTAACACATACGTAAGAGATACTAACACATACGTATGAGATACTAACACATACGTAAGAGATACTAACACATACGTAAGAGATACTAACACATACGTAAGAGATACTAACACATACGTAAGAGATACCAACACATACGTAAGAGATACTAACACATACGTATGAGATACTAACACATACGTAAGAGATACCAACACATACGTAAGAGATACTAACACATACGTAAGAGATACTAACACATACGTATGAGATACTAACACATACGTAAGAGATACTAACACATACGTAAGAGATACTAACACATACGTAAGAGATACCAACACATACGTAAGAGATACTAACACATACGTAAGAGATACTAACACATACGTAAGAGATACTAACACATACATATGAGATACCAACACATACGTAAGAGATACTAACACATACGTAAGAGATACTAACACATACGTATGAGATACTAACACATACGTAGCAGATACTGACACATACATAGGAGAAAAAGTTTCATATATCCGAGACTGAAGTGGAAATAAAAGTAATGTGTTCTTCCTCGGTGTTCTCAATCTAAGCTGCTTGCTTCTGTGGTGCTTCTTGGTCATTTGTTACCCTGAGGTTGTCATTCTTTGTTTGGCTACCAAATTGTGCTGACGAGAACGTGCAGCTAACTTTGGGGCATGACATCAGAGCCAGAACTATTCATTATCATCATAACAGCTGAAACATCCTTCAAGTTACTGAAAACTACGCGGAATATCTGCATCTGATAGCATGATGTAGCCTAGCACATACCTACTGTGCAAACTGCATACATGAGAAACCATACGGTTTGCATGACGTGTGGTCTTATATGTATTGCAACCAGCATTGACCTTTCTGTGGTGGGTTGAAATATGTGATATTTCAATACATATTAGTGAATTATCATCAGTTCATACTCAAAGCTGCAACAAAGCTTTTATTTCCACAGAAAAGATGATGTTTTCATTATGATCTTAGATCTAGGAACACCTCGGAGTTTGTATCGCGCTACCCAGAAGCCATGACAGTTCCTCAGAGTACCGTTAGTCTCCGCGTTATGGCTGAGCTCTGATAGCTACAGTCTCGTCTCACATCAACAGCAGCGATAGCACAGTATAAAAACCCTCGTAAGCCTGATAACCGGCCTAACCATGGCCATAATGAACGCCATGGAACAAGCAAGCAGTGTAATATGGGAGTCCATCAGATATACCTCAGTGAATTACTCTGTCGGGGAAGACTTTATGAGGGCGGGTGTAGCAGCTCTGGTTCTTGTGATCTACTTCTGTCTAATACAGAATGGTCAATGTAAAGTTTCCAAAATCCAGATGGCTCTGTAAAAACTCCTAACAATGTTGATAAATGTGCTGAAATTGCTCCTGATAAAGGATAACGTGTCATGAAACAAGACTTCAGTAAAACCAGAACACACTCTTGTAACATTGTCCGATACAGACGGGCCAATAAGTGCACGTGCTTTCAGGGTAACAATTCCTCCAGATCTTCATCTCGAGAAAAAACTTTCATTGTATATAACCACCCTGCATCATATCTTAAATCGGTGCCTGACCTTTTTCTTTTGTCTAGGGGTCAGGTCATGTTATTGTCATCGACTTGAGTTTAGATTTTTTGGACGAAACCTCGACACTCCGTAAGAAAAATTCAATTTGTGCAATATATGGCATACATACAGTAACTGAGGGGGATGATGCGATGTCCAAGATACTACTGCCCCTCTATGTACTTCAAAAATATTAGTAGCAGTTGATATTCCCCAGAAATAATGTTTCTTCCGCCGATATTCATCCCAATTTTGACACGGCGATCACAATCATCGTCATTTACAAGAATTTCTGGACATTGTATTTAAATAAACTTCACACGGAAGTTAAGATGATCATCTCATGTTTCATATAATCCTGTGCATATGAACAAATATATTGTTTTTTCATTTTAAATCCTATTCATATGCACAAATATATTGTATTTTTTCAGTTATTCCTAAATTACTCCCCATGCTTGTCGTGACACCGATTTGAGTCAAGCGTCACCGACTTATGTATACATTTTTTTGTGCATAACATACCCGGCCCAAGTACCGTACACTGCTCCTTAATACTACTCGTTCACTGAAAACATACCATTTAATCCTTCTCGCACCTTTTTAATCCTTATTGAAAATAGAGGACGGCGCAACATATGATACTTGGGCCACATAGGGCCGTTCTTTGAGTGAGTCCAAGTGTACACTAACACGAACCAGCTCTTACTGTTATAGCGATGTCATATTCGTGGTATCGTGGTCCGTACGTAGTAATATATTGTGTAGTATACATCCCAACAACATTTCGTAATACCGGGTTATTGATATAACTGTTTTTCCGAAGCTGCAGCAATGTGACTGGGACCACATTATGAATTGCTATTGCTCATTTTCCAATTATGAATTCGAGCATAACTATGGAAAGAAAATAATATAAACATTTGCATTACGATGTAGCAACACAAACCGTTGATTGAACATTGGTGGTGGCTACTGCTTTTTACGTTTTTGTCATAGAGAAATACCAGTCCTTTTCTGGAAAACTAACATCTTAAGTTGGTGAAGCTTGACTCAAATCGGTGACACGACAAGCATGTGGAGTAATTCAGGAATAACTGAAAAATTACAATATATTTGTGCATATGCATAGGACATGTGAAACCTGATACGATTATCGTAACTGACGAATGACGATGAATGTGATCACTATGTCAAAATTGGGGTAAATATCGGCGGAAGAAACCTTATTTCCGGGGAATATCAACCGCTACTAACATTTGTAAATTACATAAACGGGCAGTACTATCTCGGACATCGTATCATCCCCCTCAGTTACTCTATATGTGCATCAAATTGCAGAAATTGCATTTTTCTGAGCGTGTGTCGATGTTTTGTCAAAAAATTCTGAGCTCAAGTCGGTGACAATAACATAACCTGACCTCTAGTCAAAAGAACTAGGTCAGTCACCGACTTAAGATTGAGTATCGAGCACGATCCACGTAATTTCAATGGTTTCATACCACGTGCAATTTTGGTTCATATCTCGGCCGTTTCATAACAAACTTACATGAAATTTGGAATATATATTCTGTATATATCTATGAAGCTGACTTGAATACGAGATTGAAGATTTCATTGATAAATTAGTATATAAATGGAGTTGAATGTTGCTTGAACAAATGTAACTTACGTTGCGTACACGAAGCATTAGATGGTGTAGTTTCTTAACTGCAGCGAGTGCACATATCCGTGATCAATAACCTACCCTTAAATTTTGAGTATCCCATCGATAATCATGCTAAATTGATGCGCAAATGTGTATATCTATTGCGATCCCGCGAAAATGTAATGTCTTGTGCCCCTGGTCAGTGAAGCCCTAAGTACAGATCAGCGGATTATTCGTATGGCAAATACCGTCAATGCTCAGCTGTCGTGGACGTTGTACTCAGGAGTGAGATGTTGTTGTGATTTTGGTTCTATACTGCACTTAGAAAACATTAGAGTCGCTGAATTCTTGATGTAGTTTGCGGTTGAGTTTACAATGCCAACGGATATAGACATTATTAATACGATTGACAATCAAATTCTTTTGCCCAGTGTATTTTCAGTGAGGATGATATATATCATGCTATTTTGACCATCAAACTCCCATCAAGTGTTCAGGTAAATCCCAAAACAGACAGTAGGTTATTGTTCTATGATAGGTAATCTAACCATAGTCAAGAAAATGTACCCTAAGTACAGTTTCTTGACTCTAACTTACAGTTTTCTATGTAAGTTACATTTGATTGGCGGTGTAAAACGTTCAGGATCTATATGAATATCGACTGGGTCTTCAATATGGCCATTGGACAAGCATTGTAGTGGTGGTTAGAACCTACACAACAATTTTCAGCGCAATCCATTACCAAACTGCAGAGTTATAGGCCAAACAAAACATACCAGAATTCTGCTGACAAGGCATGGATCCTGACTGATAAGCATCCTTAAGATATGTTGCAGGGTGTAACTGTATGCTTAATAGATTGCTACAGCCAGTTCTAGTTTGTAGAATGACTAATATTTCAAACATATAGATCCTCACAATTGAAGTTCAGAGTATTTGAAACCTCTAGTTCATACACTGTTACTGTAGGCGGGCCGTACGTATCGAATACAATGCGATCTATCTTTAGACACTACATATTTGTGGGCCACATCTGTGGGCGAGGGCCTATTTCTTAGCAAATCAGACTCCAATGGATAATTAGACAGCACAGGGTTGTACATTTGTATCTCGCACACTGCATCGAAAACTCCTTCTAAAGTACTATGGCAAGTATTTTACAGAAAAAATATTTTACTCACCATTAGTCGTAATCAGTTGGGAAAAAGTTAGCCTTACAGCGTTGACAGTATCATGACCTGACTCCTAAGCAAAAGATCCAGGTCGGCAACGCTCTATGTCATTTGGCTGGGTGATTAGTTACGTGTTATAATCTACATATTTCTGATGCCACTATTGTCGGACACAAATGAGCAAACATGCCCTATGCAGCTCATATGTAATCAAACTTGAATCATTATCCTAGGATCAAGATGTATACCTCCCGCTCTAATGTTAACAGGTTGAATAAGATTAATGAACTTCATATGTAGAATTCCGTGAATTATCCAGGGTCGCATGAAGTGATCATCTCATTATCTTGTGAGAACTACATAGAAATTAACATAATAATAATAATAATAATAATAATAATAATAATAATAATAATAATAATAATAATAATTGACATTTGTATAGCGCGCTTTTCACGCTTTACATGGTATATACTGATGTATACATGAACGTTTGAATTAATACATTTAATGTGTTGGTGCAGTGCCATGCTGCTTGTAGTTCAGGTTGTCTAGAAGAGTCAGGAACTTCCTCGGTCCAGTCTCGTCAGGCTTATCCAAATGGAAGTTCAGATCACCAACCACGAGCAGGTCACCACCAGTGGACATGCGATCCTGCATGAAGAGATTGAAGTCATCAAGGTGTTGTATGATCAGATTTATCGAGTATGTTTTGTATGTCGCATTTGACCCGCATGTCGTACGAGGTTTTCCTTACATATATAAATGTCGTTTCAACTTGGCCAAAGTTTCGCCTGTAGTATCTGCACAAATCTACAATCACAACACCAGGCATAAAAGGCAGCAGTGCTGCAATCACATAAAGACATCAACGAATATTACATGGTGGCAGCTAGTGATCGGACATTCCACGAACTCTTGCTGTTACGTCGGAAATCAACACAGTTCAGTGAACTTGCCCCGTCTATCACCTGCATTATCGCCCATACGCACATGTTGCATGCATATTGTCGAGTCGACAAAACACAACAAACGAACTATAATCAGTGATTATATGCCTGGTTGTTGAAAACAAACATTGTTAGTGCACACGAGTGTACTTTTTCACCACTTTTTGATATGACAAATGACATTTCTGTCCAACCACTCAGTGAGTCAGGGGCGTAGCCAGTGATGTTCTGCTGACATTCCTTAGGCACATAAACTGTCGTAAACAAATCAAATCACATATCGTGATAAACATGCCTGACCAAGAGCAAGCAGATACTTCACAGCAACAGGTACAACCTGGTCAACAGCCCACATACATTGTGCAGTCCAATGACATGTTAGGAATTCAACCACCCACCTTCAATTGGCAGGATCCCCAGTCATTTCCATCATTTCGTCGATATTGCGAACTCATATTGAAAACACCAACTTACTCTAACAAGACTGGTGCTGAGAAAGTGAACTACATTCTTCTATGGCTAGGACCACAAGGTGTTCAAATATTCGACAACTGGACAATGAGTGCTGACGCACGATCGGATCCGTCTCAGGTGTGGAGTGCATTTGCAGCCTATCTACAACCCAAGTCCAATTTTCGACTTTCCCGATTCCAGCTGCGTGACATAAAGCAAGTAGTCGATGAGAGCACTGACGAATTCATGACGCGACTTCGTGAACACGCCAAAAAATGTAACTTCACTGATACACAAGAAGAAGATCACATCCTAGATCAGTTCATCTATGGCACCGTACACAAAACTGTACAGAAACAGTTACTGGAGCGTGACCCTACAGTCCTCACATTGACCACTGCCATAGACATAGCCCGTACCTATGAGGCCACAAAACAACAGTTCAAAGCAATGAACAACACAAGCATCGATGCAGTCGCATCACCATGCACCAGAAATGCTCAGGTGTGCAGATTCTGTGGTCTAGATCCACACCGCAGAACAGAATGCCCAGCACGAGACGAAGAGTGCAACAAATGTGGAAAAATGGGCCACTGGGGTAAAGTGTGTGAACACCCACGGAAACCTCGCCCATCACACCGAGGTCGACAGAACAGCTATGGACATGAACGTCATCGATCAGCTTCATCTCGCCGTCGCTATAGAAACCAAAGGCATCAGTCCAGGAACAGAGACCGGAATAAAGACGTGCACAGTGTGCAACCAGACGAAAATCCTATTCCCGAATTTGACAATATCACATTCAGTACTATCACCGTGAACAATGTCGATGCAAACCCTCGTAATGAAGCTTATGCAACGTTGATGATTGATCTACATAGAAGACAGACGACCTACTTGAAAGGAAAAGTCGATACAGGAGCACAGGGCAATATTCTGCCGATACGAACATATCACAACATGTTCCCAGGTGCAGTCGATGAAAAAAAAGCACCCAGTCTCACCAAACCATCCCACATCCGACTAAGGGCATACAATGGAACACCAATACCACACTACGGAACGCTTTCGTTGAAATGCAAGTATGCTCACACAGACTGGAGGGATGTCACATTCTTTGTCACTGACTCACAAGGTCCTGTCATCTTCGGTCTCCAAGCATGCGAGGAACTAGAAATAGTCAAGATGAACTGTGTCGTTGACACGGCAAAGCCTGAGAACACTACCTCTCGCATGACAGTAACGTCAGCTGATGATCTCGCTACCAAGTACCCCGAATGCTTCACAGGCATTGGGAAATTCCCTGAAAAACACAAGCTCATCCTCAAGGAATCAGCACAACCAATTGTGCACGCACCACGCAGAGCTCCCATCCAGCTCCGAGAAAAAATCAAGGGAGAGTTGGAGCGCATGCAGTCGCTAGATGTGATCAGACCCGTGACTGAACCGTCTGACTGGGTTTCCAGCATCACGTATGTGCAGAAATCCAACGGAGATCTAAGAATCTGCATTGATCCCAAAGACCTCAACAATGCACTCAGAAGAAGCCAATATCACACGCCTACAGTGGAAGAACTCACTCATCGCTTCAGTGAAGCCAGAGTTTTCAGCAAACTCGATGCCAGGTCCGGGTATTGGGCTGTCCAGCTTGACGAAGAGAGTCAGCTGCTCACAACGTTCAACAGCCCGTTTGGTCGTTTTTGCTTCAAACGCCTGCCATTTGGGCTCAAGACCTCACAAGATGTATTCCAGAGGGCGATGGATTGCGTCCTGCGTGACCTCCCTGGTGTCGTGTCCATTGCCGATGATGTCGTAGTGCATGGACGAGATGAGCATGAGCATGACGAGAATCTACGACTACTCATGGAAAGAGCATCTCGACAAGGACTTGTCTTCAACAAAGACAAATGTTCAATCAAACAGCAGGAAGTCCCCTTCTTCGGCAGCATATACACAGCCAATGGAACGCGGCCTGACCCAATGAAAGTTCAAGCAATTACTGACATCAGGGCCCCAAGGTCAGTGAAGGATCTTCAATCTTATCTCGGGATGATCACGTACCTCTCTTCATTCATACCGAGGCTCAGTGAGCAGACAGCGCCACTAAGAAAGCTGCTAGGCAAGGATGTTGAGTTCCAGTGGAACGCCGAACAACAGAAAGCTTTCGACACCATCAAAACCTCCATCAAAACTGCAAGCCATCTCATCTACTTCAACCCAAACAAACCAGCTGTCTTACAAGTTGATGCATCTCAGGAGGCTCTTGGAGCTGCTCTAATCCAAGACAACAAGCCCGTTGCCTTTGCTTCCAAAAGTCTAACAGACACAGAGAAGAGATATGCCAACATTGAACGTGAACTGCTTGCATGTGTCTTCGGAGCCGAGAGATTCCATACATACCTGTATGGCAAACCATTCATCATAGTCAGATCACAAACCCCTGGAAATGATCTCGAGAAAAAACCTGACAGCAGCTCCTGCAAGACTTCAACGGATGTTACTCCGTTTGCAACGGTATGACTACCAAATCCAGTATAAACCAGGGAAAGAAATGATCCTACCCGACAGTTTGTCAAGACTCCCGAAGTCCACAGTAGACAAGGAGATAACCATGGATGTGAAAATTGCATTCGTGCAGTTCTCAACACCAAGACTCGAAGAACTTCGAGAAAACACAGATTCTGACGAGGAACTCAGTCATCTAAAAAAGCATATCATGTCCGGATTTCCAGAATCAGTTCGAGACATTCATCAGAAAATTCGCAAGTACTGGAACTGCAGAGACGAACTCTCAATCGCAGATGGATTGATCCTCAAAAGCCAGCAAATCATCATTCCCAAGAGTCTGCGTGACGCCTATCTCACGAAGGTACATCAAGGTCACCAGGGTGTCACCAGATGTCAGCAGAGAGCCAGAATGTCAATATACTGGCCAGGAATCAATGATGATATCAAGAACATTGTCGACAGCTGCAAGATCTGTCAAACATACCAAGCATCCCAGGGAAAAGAAACCTTCCTGCACATGGACTATCCACAAGTTCCCTGGCACACGTTAAGCTCTGACTTATTCCATCATGATGGGAAAGACTACCTCATTGTGTGTGACTACTTCTCCAAATACCCAATCATCACCCAGCTGAAGGACACCAGCAGTTTCACTGTTGCGAGAGAAACTTCCACGGTGATGTCAATGTTTGGTTGTCCAGTCCAGATGATATCTGACAATGGCCCACAGTTTGTCGGAAGAGCTTAGCAGGAAACGATGAAGCGGTATGGAGTTGTTCACATCACATCTTCACCACATCATGCAAGATCTCATGGATTCATCGAGAGGCAAATAAGAACAGTCAAAGGTCTCATCCGAAAATCCCCACAGGACACAGATCTAGCACTCTTGTGTCATAGAGTGACACCTCTAGGTCCGAACCTACCATCTCCATCTCAACTTTTGTTCGGGAGACAAGTACCAAACAACCTACCAGTACACACATCAAATCCACTGAGAGATGAGATCAAGTCTAAGTTGAAGCCTGCGGTGACAGAAGAAAGTCCAGTAAAAGAATACTCAGAATTGAGCCCTGACGCAGCCGTGTTCTACCAAGATGTTGCGAAGAAAACCTGGACCCCGGGGAAGATTGTCGGTGTTGGCCCAGAGCCGCGGTCATACACTGTGCAATGCAGCATGTCTGGTCGATACTTGAGAAGAAACAGAGAACTGTTGAGGCCAAGACGTGTTGAATTCCAGTTAGAAGAGACACCAGAAGATCACCCCCAGATAACCACTGCCAGCGACGATCCACCAAACCACCAGACAAAACAGAATAGAAGACCTCTTGGATCAAAATCAGAACAGAATCGATCAGCGGATCCACCACAACACAGGAACTCTCAGGACAATAAACAGAGGAAGGAGAACAGCCATGTTCCACCCCGCAAGCCAAATCTGCGACCAAGACGTGAAATAAAAGCTCCTCAGAGACTACTACAAGTTATGTGACTCTGAATTGATTTCGAAACCATCGTTAACATGAATAATGTTTTGGTTTTCAGGCATGAACTGAGTAATATCATGTTGAGATTTTCTGTTGCATAACTATGTCATAATGCTTATTGTAACACATAATGTTGTTTCTCAAGAAGGGGGATGTTGTATGATCAGATTTATCGAGTATGTTTTGTATGTCGCATTTGACCCGCATGTCGTACGAGGTTTTCCTTACATATATAAATGTCGTTTCAACTTGGCCAAAGTTTCGCCTGTAGTATCTGCACAAATCTACAATCACAACACCAGGCATAAAAGGCAGCAGTGCTGCAATCACATAAAGACATCAACGAATATTACACAAGGAACATAAGAACAGTGACCTTGTTCTTTTTCGATAGAGGAGGTCTGTACACAACGTTCACATTCAAGCATTTGGAGCCACTTCGAAGGGTGAGTTCACAATGTTCGAAAGAGTTCCCTTCATGTACCGACTTGGCTTGGTCCACAAGGTTGGATTTGTGTAGTAGGGCAACACCGCCATATCCCATGTTAGCCTTTCGTGGTACACTATACAAGTTGTATCCCCGCATGGATAGTGATTTAACAAAGAATTCATCTTTCGATTTTGATGTCAGCCATGTCTCAGTCAATGCAAGGATGTCAATGTCATGGTCTATTATAACCTCCCGTATGCGTTCAACTTTATTGCGGGTGGATTGGGCATTCAGGATTCCCAACAGAAGGCCTGGACTGCCAGAAGTTTTGTTTGAGTTGCTGGTGTATGGTAGCAACCCCACAGGAAGTAGTGTCCTGATTGGAACAACAGTGTCAGGATCAGGTTTGTATGGTCTGTTGCCTATGCAAACACTATCTAGGAACTCGTGAGGTGACGACCATACATTCTATTGGCTAACGGGGCTATCAGTTTAACGCCAATGTTGTGGGGGTCGGCCACGTGCCAGTAATGTTCAGCCACTGGTCACTCTGTGCACACATGTGGGAGTCTGCTATTTTGTTACACATGAACATTGAAATGTTATAGGTGTATCACAAGTGATGTTGAGTTAAGAGTGGCTATCACCTGAGAAAATGTATTTCCAGACAAATCATACTGTTTGGTCGATAACTGTGTGCATACTGATCAGATCTATACATTGTGTTACCAAGATGCTATTATCTTTAGGTTGGAACACGTTTTAGGTAACTGACTACAGAGAGTGTGGGGATGGATTTGTACTGTATTCTCAGATGTGAGATGACTCAGGCGACTGGCGACGACTGGATGAGTAGAGCTCCGTGAACCACCTGACTTTCCAGGTGGAGGCGGCCCCCGCTGTCAGACACAAGCTGGACACCGACCGAGACACATCGGACATTTGGGGACTGTATAATTGTACACAATTTACTAATATGTGACCCTGCACCACAAAATCAGGCATAAGTGACCGAGTATCAAAATTTAGATGTATGTACCACAAGAAAGCAGAGATGTTACTCTCTCTCTCTCTGGCGGTATGAAATTCATATTTCTATAATGACTAGGGGTGGAGTTATGTTGATTCGAAGACTGCTATCGCTGATTTATTGTTTCTGAGAAAATTGCGTCAAAAGATGAATGTTAATATCCCCCCCCCCCCCCCCCCAAAAAAAAAGAAATTGACATTTTACTGATATTTTGACTAGAGGTTTTCATTATCACCAATCATCATTTTCCAAAATTTATAATAATATTGGTATTACAAGAAAGAGCAAGACATTCAAAATCCAGCCCTGCAACAATCATATTTGTATTGTAAAAAAGTATTTCTCTTGACACACAGGAAGTATGATATCAATATACATTTTCGTTGTTTTCATCCATCATTGTAAAGTTATGATTACAATTAACAAGAATAACTGAAAATTCAAAAATTTGGGTAGATAGTCCAATAAATTTCATGTTCATTCCAAAGTAGACCCTTCTCCTATTAAAATGATAACAAAAAATCATTTTTGGCAAAATGAGTATTTTTATGTATTTGCCCTTGTGACTTATGCCTGATTTTGTAATGCTGGATCACATATCTACATTCTGTTTCCGGTATGTTGTTTGTGCGGATGTAAACAAACACTGTGCTCCAACAAAAGTGATATTTTGCCACATATAACTGCACTCCGGGTCAAATGTGAAGGTAAAATAACGTCGATGACACTACTGTGATGATATTGTGACATAGTGGTCTGGAACTCTGTCGGTTGGGACTATTGTAATCAATTATAAACGGACCTATATCGAATTTTAACGTCACGCATGAGTGAACTTGAATCAGTTGAACATTTCATAGACTCGATGTACATGAGCTACGTGAGACAAGGCTCAGATCGTGTTGCGGCAATCTTCTATTTCACGCTTTGTTCAGCAGGCTAACTTTCCAAGTGTTCTCCAAAGCACCCCAGTGTCCGACGTCAATAAAAAACGTAAACCAAACACCCCGCCTTCACTGTCAGAGAGTTTGGATCATTTCTTGGGTTCTGAAGCCACTAACATACGCGATGTGGTGAAGTCTGAACTGGACTCCCTCACTATCACATTAACCAATGCCCTAGCAGTGACAAAGACTGACATTTTGGACAAATTTGATGGGTTGATTAGTAGGGTGGAGAAGGCTGAGACAGGCTTAACAAAGCAGGCTGAATCAATCAAGCAACTCTCTGAGGAAAACGATGAGCTGCGGTTGAAATCCCAAATCCTCGAGGGTCGTTTAACTCGAGCAGAAAAAATGATATTTGATCTCCGTGAAGATCAACTTGATCTCAACGCTCGGGGAATGAGAGACAATATTGTTTTTTATCAAATCCCTGAAACAGATAATGAAAATCTTGCAATCGTCTTGACAGACTTTATGAGATCAAAAATGCAAATTCCACCCAGTGTCATGGACAAAATAAAACTGAAACGTGCCCACCGAATGGGGAAGCCAGGTCCACATATCAGATCTATAGTAGCAGTGTATGAGCACGAAAGCATTGACACTGTCATGAGATACACTCGTAACATACCAAAGCCTTTTGGTGCAAATATACAGCTGCCACGTCAACTCGATGAGAGACGTAAACAACTACTACCAGTGTTCAAAGACGCTAGAAACAAAAAGAAAAAAACTCGGTGGTCTAGGGACAGACTCTTCATAGATGATGAAGAGCATCGACTTCCTGTCGTACAGAGACCATCGCCATCGTGCTCAGACTTGGTAGATAAGTCAGCATTAGTTCGGATCACTCGCTCTCCTCCCAAAACGTATGATGGCAGCATGTTCCAAGGGTCCAGGTTTGACGTCGCTTGTCAAGATGACATCCTGCCCTCCCTTCACGCTCTGTTCAAGGACTCGGGGACTGCGTCTGCCACCCACAATATATATGCATACAGGTTCGAGGCTGAGAATGGTACCCAGGAGTATTACGATGACGATGGCGAGCACGGCGCAGGGAGGAGGCTCTTACGGAAACTCAAGGACGCTGGTCACATGAATATATTGGTAGTAGTGACTCGCTGGTACGGAGGCACAAATCTCGGACGGGCACGCTTCACACATATTGAAGAGGCCGTTGACGACGTCCTGAACCTGCCCTGACTTTTCTTGACGGCCTAGTGACAATTTTTGGAGTTTCATTAACTTTATTTGTGTTTGTGAATATTAACCTAATGTAGTATCCGTGTCATTTATATTATTGGTGGACTGATGTTATTAGTAATATATTGATAGCTTGTGTGTTTTTGACGTGATCAAACTGATCAATATTTACTGCATTTGAAATATATTTGGTGGACTTACACCGTAATATAGTATTTAATAGTCTGATTTAGAATAGATAAAATTAATACTAAATGTGTATTATGATTGTGTTTTTATTTGGTATGGATTAAAAGCATATATGCATACCACCAAAAAAGCGTGGCTATCCGGATTATACAAATGACGCTAAGGAGTATCCAAGTGTTTGAAAGTCATTATTCCGTACATTCATTAAATATTGGTTGTTAATTTTGTCAATCTGCTACCTAAGCAGATACTTCTGTATTTAATGTACATATATATTGTGCTTGTTGTTGTTTATTTTGTGTTGATCTGTATCTTTTTGTTATCAACATGGTATATAAGTAATGGTGAAATGTCAAATTTATCGACGACTCAGTGCTATATATATACACTAATGATGTCTTCTTGGTTACAATATACAAGTAAGTTGTTTACTGCATACGGTCGTTCCTTGATGGAATTACTATTGATGTTATCAGGTGATGTCCATCCAAACCCGGGTCCTAGGGAATTGTCTTTGTGTCACAGCAACATTAGAGGTTTAGTGATAACAACAGCTGAAAATCCCTTCTATAAGGCTGAGGAACTCTACAGTAATATGTGTCTGCAACAAAACTTTGATTTTATATTCTTAACAGAAACACATTTGAATGAAACAATAGATACATCGGAGTTGCCGTTCCCACCCAGTGAATTCACAGTCTACAGGCGGGATAGAGTGAGTAGAGGTGGAGGTGTTTGTATAGTGGCTACCAACAATTTAGTACACACACCTATTATTGACCTATCACACCCCCAGTTGGAAAATATATGGATTAAAGTTATGATTGACAGTAAATTAATTTACCTAGGCGTTCTTTATAGGCCTCCTAATCCTGACGTACAAATTGTTGACAGTTTTTTGGATAATTTCTCGCAAAATTTAGATGATGTTATACAGCGACAACCCGACAGCATTTACTTGTTGGGCGATTTCAATGACCGGTTTAATGTATGGGAAACGGACCACAATACAAGTGATTTCAAAAATAAATTGAGAGATTTATTGTACAGTCGCGGACTATTCCAGTTAATAAACGAACCAACTCGTATAACGCCTCAATGTGCTCACATATTAGACTTGATTATTACTGATTCTCCAGGTTTCGTCCAGTCATCGGGAGTGCATTCACCTGTAGCGGATTCTGACCACTGTACTGTACAGTGCGTCACGAAATATAGCTACCCAACTGATAAATCGTATAAAAGGAAGATTTTTAATTATAATGTTGCTGATTTTGAAGCACTAAACAATGACATAGCAACTTCGCCAATTTGTGAAATAATTGTTGCTATGAGTGATATAGATGATTTGGTCGATAATTGGTACTCAATCTTGGAAGAAAATGTCAACATTCACATTCCTTCCCGTATCATTACAGTCAGACCAAGAGATAAACCTTGGATGAATGGTCACATTAGATATCTTCTCTGTGTTCGAAATCGCTTGCATAAAAAATTTAAGCGTTCGAGAAATGTCTTTGACGAAGAAAAATGGAAAACTGCTAGAACAGTGGCCAAATGTGCGATAAATGAAAGAAAAAAGAAATATTATGATGATTTGTGCGAAAAACTTAATAACCCCGATACTGCACCCAAGCAATATTGGAGTATTGTTAAAAGCTTATATGGCGCCAAGCTAGGTAAATCGATTCCAATTTTACGTAATGATAACAATTCATTTGCTACGTCTTGTGCGAAGTGCGAATTATTCAATGACTATTTTGTGGAACAGTCTTGTCTTGAAGTCCCTGAGGGGCACGAACTTCCAGAACTGATCTACTAGTCCTTGGGCCATTTTCCAGGAGACCTCTAAAATAGGTTTTCGTCGCCAAATCGGGCATATTAGGTTTCTTGGTGTCATTCTGTAGATTTTCATATCAGGAAAAATATTAGACCGGGTAACCTTCTCAAAAAGTGTCCAAACAATGGAAAAAATGATTTTTTCCAAGATGGCCGCCGCGTCCGATCAAAAAGTTTGTTTTTGTTCTTTTCTCTGCTTCTAGACAAGCTAGAAGTGTAATCTTGGTGTCTTTTCTTAGGTTTGAAAGGTTGAGGAATCCAATGAAATACATTTCAAGAACATTTATGCGTTATTTCAATTGAAAGACTACACTTTGACTGGTATTTGAACGTAAGAAATAGCGATTTGCGGAGGAAGTCTGTTTTAAATGTACCTGCGCTATTCATTACCAGGTATTACCATTTTGAACAAAACAATTCCATGAATAAATCATCAACATATCAGTTTATGCACATCCAAATTATATGAAGAAAAGTGGAACAATGGCCATATAGATTATATGCTATCTACTTGCTGAACATTCGTTTCTAAGGTTGTCTTGTTATTCTTCTACTTCATATTTAATACTGTATATGTGAAACAAATAAATTTGGCAATTGTTGTACAACATATATAACACATGTGGTTGAGTTCAATCATAGTCAA
Source organism: Terebella lapidaria (assembly GCA_949152475.1). NCBI lineage: Eukaryota > Metazoa > Annelida > Polychaeta > Terebellida > Terebellidae > Terebella > Terebella lapidaria. The sequence continues at coordinate 5,783,159 of OX424557.1, forward strand.
CTTCCTCTCTAGATGTATCTGCAACAATTTCATCCGAATGTGTGACTCGTCAAGAAACCGTGAAATCAAACCGAGAGTTGATCTTTGAGTCGGCCCAGCCGACTCCGTGTTCGGGTATACAGATGGAATGAAACCGAACTTAGAGAATTTCAAGAAGTAAAGTCAACCAAAGTTGAACGTAGAATTGATTGGAAGACCAGTTGGGTAAAATAAAGCTGATAACGTCTGAGATAACTCAGAACCAAAGCTATCCACTGAACAACCACACGAAGAGGAAGAGGTCGATGAGGAAAGCGGACTAAAACCCGAATGATTGGCGATCCTTACTTTGCGCAGGCGAGTGACTGCAGACCAAACCCGCTACCAGCCGAGACGGCCTGCAGCCAGGGAATCGACGTCACCTGAAACAACCCAAAGCCAGAGTGCCGAAGTCATTCGAGACAAGCTGCAGCCGGAGTACCAAAGTCTCCCGAAACACCACTACAGCAGGAGAACAAGAGTCTACCGAGTGAGCATTCCAGCTTGAGAATCAGAATCAGACGAGTGAGCATTCCAGCTGGAGAACCAGAGTCAGCCAAACGACCCCTACAGCAAGAGAACCAGAGTCAGCCAAACGACCCCTACAGCAAGAGAACCAGAGTCAGCCAAACGACCCCTACAGCAAGAGAACCAGAGTCAGCCAAACGACCCCTACAGCAAGAGAACCAGAGTCAGCCAAACGACCCCTACAGCAAGAGAACCAGAGTCAGCCAAACGACCCCTACAGCCAGAGAACCAGAGTCGGCCAAACGACCCCTACAGCAAGAGAACCAGAGTCAGCCAAACGACCCCTACAGCCAGAGAACCAGAGTCGGCCAAACGACCCCTACAGCCAGAGAACCAGAGTCGGCCAAACGACCCCTACAGCCAGAGAACCTGAGTCAGCCAAACGACCCCTACAGCCAGAGAACCAGAGTCGGCCAAACGACCCCTACAGCAAGAGAACCAGAGTCAGCCAAACGACCCCTACAGCAAGAGAACCAGAGTCAGCCAAACGACCCCTACAGCAAGAGAACCAGAGTCAGCCAAACGACCCCTACAGCAAGAGAACCAGAGTCAGCCAAACGACCCCTACAGCAAGAGAACCAGAGTCGGCCAAACGACCCCTGCATCTGGAGGACTATGGTCAGCCGAGCAACCATTCCAGCCGGAGAACCACAGTCAGCTGAGCGGCCATTCTAGCCAGAGAACCAGAGTCAGATGAACGACCCCTGCAGTCGGAAAACCAGAGTCAGCCGAGTGACCATTCCAGAAGGAGAGTCAGCCAAGCGGCCATTTCAGCCGGAGAACCAGAGTCAACCGAGCGACCCCTGCAGTCTGAGACGAGGCAGAGAGCCAAACTCATAGGCATCTGGTCAGCCAAGCAAGGTTGGGGAGCGAACCTCAACCCAACGAGCATATGCTACTACTATATCAACCCTAGAACCGTTACAATATATGTATTTGATGTTCATAAAACTAGACGCTTTCCGGTCGCCTACGACCACATGGGTGCATATCCGTGATGCCCTGTCATTTCTGTTGCCCAAAATAGATTATGTTAATTCACACAAAACATCTTATATCAAAATAGCACTGCTGCGCCAGTGTCTTTCGTCAATGTCAGCAATAAAAGTTCCAAGCCTTAACTAATTTTATGCCATGCAGTAATACTTTTAACTACTGAAATATTCACCAAATTATTTCTTACCAGATAATTTAGCTTATCCAATTCACAACAGTACAAGTGATTTCTTTATCTACATTCACTGATAATAACTAATTAATATTATTACTGCAGATATAAAATATATACTGGACAAAAGACTTACTAAGTTTAGTCATATAATGAAATGTTCTCATCTTCACTATTTTTATTGTGGGCAATAATAGACTTAACTGATGAAAGTCAAGTTAATGTATTCGATAATAGTATAGTTTTTGTGCAAATCCATCAGCTCTATATTTGTACACACATTCAGTGTGGTATGTTTCCTAATTACAACCAAAAGGAATGATCGCTGACCTCGAGCTGGATATTAACATGGTTTTTAAGTCTTTTCATTAACTATAATTATAATTATTTAATATTTCTGTGTTTGGTCATTGCTCAATATGCCTCTTCAATATCCTAGTGATACCTGTAAAAGTACCACCCCTGGAGCCTTCAAAAGCCATGTTTGTCAAAACAGCTAATTTTGTAACGAAATTTGTCGCCAGTCAGCCATCTTGGTCGCCATGGCAACCAAAATCGATAGGTTTTGGGATGTTACTATAAGCAGAAACCCATAAGAGGATCTCTTATGGGTTTCTGCTATAAGGCATATCCTTATGGAATATTGTCAGAAACAGTTAAGATTTGCACCTTGCGTAGCGTTCACAAGGAAGTCAGTACGGCACCTGTATCGGCGCGACGATCACAAATCCATAGTTTCTGCCTAACTTAGTTCCGGGGATACAGTAAACTCTTAATGATGTATTCATGGGATTGTTTGTTTTGTCCAAAATGGTAATACGTGGTGATGAATAGCGCAACTACAGTTGAAAACAGATTTCCTTCGCAAATAGCTATTTCTGACGTTCAAATACCAGTCGAAGTGCATTTTTGCAATTGAAATAATTCATAATTGTTATTGGAATGTGTTTGATTGGATTCCTCAGCCCTCAAAACATAAGAAATGACACCAAGATTTCACTTCTAGCACCGCTAGAAGTAGAGAAAAAACAATTTTTTTGATCGGACTTGGCGGCCATCTTGGAAAAAGTCATTTTTTCCATAGTTTGGACACTTTTAGTGAAGGTTACCCGGTCTAATATTTTTCCTGATATAAAAACCTACAGAATGAAACCAAGAAACCTAATATGCCCGATTTGGCGACGAAAATTTTTTTTTTCAGAATGGCTCACAGACTAGAGTCGCGTTTAGACAGCATTATAGCTGATGAAGAAGAAGTGAAAAAGATTCTTTCAAGTTTAAATCCAAGTAAGGCGACCGGTCCGGATAATATCGGAAATATCATCCTTAAGAGATGTTCATCGTCCATATCTCGATCACTAACGATGTTGTTTAACAAATCATTTGAACAGGGTTTTGTTCCTTCGACATGGAAAATCGCTAGTGTTACTCCTGTTTTTAAAAAAGGTGACAGACATTCTATATCCAACTATAGACCAGTGTCGCTGCTACCATGTGTTGCTAAGGTGCAAGAAAGGATAGTATTTAACCGACTTTATGACTACTGCATTTCCAATAATTTATTGCTATGGCGGAATTCGGGGTTCAAAAAATTAGATTCTGCTATGAATCAGTTAGTTAACAATACGCACCAAATCAATCTAAATCTTGATGCCGGGAAAGAAATATGTTTAATATTTTTGGACATAAGTAAAGCATTTGACAGAGTATGGCACAGTGGTCTTTTACACAAGTTACAATGCAAGGGGATAAATGGGTATTTACTAAAATGGTTCCAGTCTTATATATCGGACAGAAAACAATGTGTAACTATTAACGGACAACACTCAAGGTACCAAACTTTGAGCGCGGGGGTACCCCCAGGCTCAATATTAGGCCCCTTATTATTTTTAGTTTTTATTAATGACATTATCCAAAACATTACTACCGATATTTTTCTATTTGCTGACGATACGTTTTTGATGGAAACACTCGAAGACAATGCAGATATCAGGTTTGAAAATTTGAATAACGATTTGCAACTTATTTCAAACTGGTCCAAACAATGGTTGGTTAATTTTAATCATCGAAAAACGGAATGCATGATAATTACAAGAAAAAAACGTGTGACAGTTGATGACCCACCACTATATCTCGACAATGTTCAAATAAGTACAGTTACATCACATAAACATCTCGGAATGATATTCAATGATAAAGGTTCATGGAATACACATATTTGTGCACTCAAGTTAAAAGCAAATAAATGTACAGGGATGCTGCGAAAATTGCAACAAAATGTTCCCAGATCTTGTTTAGAAACAATTTTTAGATCATTTATTAGACCCATTTTGGAATACGGGGACATTATATTCGACTCGTCTCCTAAATGTTACTTGGATGAATTGGAACAAGTACAGCGTGAGTGTGCTCTAATTTGCACAGGTGCATATCGTCATACATCACATGAAAGACTATTACTTGAATTAGGATGGGAAACTTTGTCACTGCGACGCAAAAAATTACCGACTTGTTTTAATGTATAAGATTGTAAATAAGTTGGTCCCCGAATATTTATCAAATATATGTCCTGTCACAACTAGAAGTGTATCACGGTACCCCATAAGAAATAGCGAAGAACTCAGGTCCTTTACTGGTAGAACCACGACATACCTAAATTCCTTTTTTCCCAAAACAGTTGTAGAATGGAATATGACCCCGTTTACTATTAGAAATATATCGACATTGAATGCGTTCAAGCTTAAACTCAAATCACTTTCCCCGTATAAGGCTAATAAACTTTTTCGTTATGGCATTAGCAGAACAGGTAGAGTAAATCACACAAGAATGCGGTTGGGTTTAAGCGGGTTAAATAAACATAGACGTAATTACAATTTTATAACTGATTCCTCTTGCCCGAGATGTTCCCATAATGTAGAAGACCCTTATCATTTCTTCTTTATGTGTCCTAGCTACCATACTGCAAGAAATGTTTTAATCAGGACTTTGAGAAATATCATTGCCCCGGGTGTTCACCCAAACCTGATTATTCCAGATTCGTTGAAAGACAGGGAATATATGGTATACAGTTTACTTAATGGATTTGCAGACATGAATTATGATGAAAATAAACAGATATTTGAGTGTGTACAAGAATTTATTGTGTCGACCCATAGGTTCGAAATAGTGTAAAAAACTTTACTGTTTACAAATGTATTGTATTAATAATGCAAGTTCAAAATAATGTATGCCTTGTGTCATTGTCACCAAATTATAATGTGCCCTCACCATTTTTGTGTATTTGAAAACATAAAATAATATGTGTTCATGAATTGCATATTTAGCGATTATTGTTGATAATGAATTAGTTGATTTGAATATATTCATTATATTTTTTGTAGTGTTTTGTTTTTTGTTAGTTGTGTGTTTGTTGATTTTGTACATATGTTATATTATGTTCACTTGTTTTTATGCACCGAGGAGACCCCCTAGTGGCAATCCGCCGTGGGCAATCCTCGTGAAATAAATGAAGTTTACACATTACACATATCTACATTAAAACTCCTTAAACTAAACAGGTTTGTTGTTGTAGATTTTTGTACCAAAAGCAGAGCAATACGGAATAGACAAAGGTGAACCTGGGATACGTAACAATAGATTTACGGTGGCTTATAACCGATTTCAGTTTGTCAGATAGTTTCCAACAAGGTTAGTTTTAGTTTGTGCTAAAATTTTGTAGTTTCCAACAAGACGTTTTTAGTTTCCAAACAAAATTTTTTTAGTCCAACAAGAATTCTTAGTTTCCAACAACATTTTTTTCAGTCAAACAAGATTTCATCGTTTCCAATAAGATTATTCCTTAGGTTCCACCAAAATTATTCTTTAGTCTAACAATATTTTTTTGTTTTCCAACAAGATTTCGTAGTTTAGAATAAGATTTGCATCGAGATTTTATGATTTCGCCAATATTTCTTAATTTGCGCCAAAATTTTTGGATTTCCATTCAAATTTTATTCTAGCATGGTAGTGCCATTTCAACAAGGCGGAAATTCACGTAATGGGAATTTGTTGGGGGAAAAAAATCTTGTTGGAAACAACAAATCTTGTTGGAAGCTAAATATATCGGTACAAAATAAACAAATATTGTTTTAAATGAAAAAAAATTCTCGGCACAAACTAATAAATGTGTAGGCAGTTAGAATCCATCATATTGAGTTTCGAACTGTAAAGATACATGGGCCACTGTTGAAACTGTTAATGTAATCCGCTCATGTGTACCGGCTGCTGCAGTGAGATAGACATTATGTAGACCACACACTTATACATTTGCAACATTTGCCATTTGCCAAATACTACACATTTGTGGGCATCAGCACAAATGTAATTTCCGGTCTATTGATATTTACCATGCCCCGAAAGATGCACCACGAAGCATGTATATGAATGGAAGGTATCAATTTATCAGTGATGTTCATTCACTGCGCATTCGAACGAATCAAAATTTTGTTGCCACAGTCTTCATTGACCAGGGTTGCAGCGGCTATGTTCCAAGTTGGGACAAATCAATGTTCACAAGCTACAGAATAGTAGGAATGGAAAGTGTTAAGAATATGTCCGGAGGAAATGTGTTGCTGTTTTTCATTTATGAATTGAATTAATGTCTCACCTATTATCCCCAGTGCTCGAGTCTTCACTCCATGTTTTTTTATGCGCATATATGCCTATATCCTACTCTAAGTGCGATTCTAATATGATTCTATTACATCAGCGTTATATCAGCTAGTGCAAAAAATCACTGTCTGGGCAAACAGAGTGACAATATTTGCAACCCCCGCTGTACCACACAAACATCCCTGACATGAGACATTGTGAACTACAGTTCACAGCATAGTAAACGGGCGAAACCCGCGCAATAGCGCGCAACGTATGTCCACCGTGGAATCAATCCCTGCACATCACTGCGGGAGAGCCCGCAAAACGGAACCAGCTGAAATTAGTGCGTTTTTAGTATAATAAAAAATAAGGCGAAGTTATAAACACAAACATAAATCGGTTGCAAATTGTAAATAATTCCATATTCTAAATGATGACCACCCTGAAATATCCACCGTATGAGGGCAGCACAGTTAGGCGATACACCTCGGTGTTGGCAGGGCTTCACTAATGGTGTAATCAAGGAGTATAGGACACTGGCCTATACTCTTTGGTGTAATTTACTAATATTATTTGACGGGCTGTCTGTATATCATTCTGCTTGCTCCATGACGTTTAACGTAGAAGACTTACTGATTGTAGTTCACGAACAGCCGATTTTTTAAAATGGAAACTTCTCCATGAATACCTCGATTCATTTCAGATTATTGCAATCAAACAGATATTTCCTCTGTGGCTCTACTATGATCGCGTGAATCACTCTTGTTGTTATTGGAACATGTGGATCAAAGTAGAAATCTTCAAAATCGCCCATATAGTCAGGACAAATTAACAAGGGTGCACATTGATGTGTGTTATACCAAAGAGATCATCCTCTTAGATCAAGCATGAGTCCTGTTTACACCCACAGATCCTGATTTAAAAGATGCTTTTATGAACTGTTTTAGATCAATGCTATGCGCCTCTCAAAGGCTGCCGCATTACTGCTATATTATCCTACGGCCTGTGCCCTGTGCCCTGTGCACACGGGCGATTGGAGATCTTATACATGTACGTACATAGTTGAAAAGACTTGAGGTGGCAGGGAGAGCAAAATGGCGTACGTTATCGACATGTGCTAATTGTTTGTGCCTTTCTGTATATAGAGCCACCTTGACATATAAAGATATTCAAATTTTCTCAGTTTAACCATGCATGACTAAAATTAATCGATATTCATAGGAAATGGTCGGTGATGACCAGTAGTTTGTCAACAATCCTGACTTTGCTATGCATGAACGAGTTTCCCAGAAGAGGGCATGAAATGCAAGGTGGGTCTTTACCGAATGACTTCAATGAATTTGCCATTGGCGTAGGTACCCATTATTCTCAAATATAGCTACTGTAGTAGAAGCCAGCCTTGGCGAGGGGTACACACGGGAATTTTTTGTAATGAACACTCTGAAACCAGGGTTATTCATGAAATAACCCATATGAATATGTTATTTTCTTCCTGTGAAACACTTCACCATAATATGTAGGATAGAAATTGCGTGGATCGTACACTTTTTATTTCATCATTAACAAATCATAATCGTTAGGGATGATTACCTAGTCATTGGTCGAAAACATGGTGTACAATATCCCACAACTAATAAAAACACATATATTGATATTTACTGGACTGTTTGAAGGGGAACTGGGGTATATGGATTTATATGGGGCATACAGTCTGGTTACCCTGATCCGGAACTGAACAATGGCGAGTTAGCAGTCGGAGGTTCCCCCTCCCGCAGAACCCACCGATCAAGATAGTGGCTCACAATTCAAACATTATAACATACTCTGGTAGTTAAATATCTGGGATACAATAATGAACTGGAAGACTTCATATGATGTTTATCTTTACTCCTCTTCAACTAATTAAATATGATAAAACACTTCGGCTAGTGTGTGCAGTACCAGCTTGTTCAACATATGTGAGATCAGGAGATCAACATATTTAAACTTTGGCAATTTGCTGAGTCTTTCGCCATTTTTTCCCACAATCTCAACATGAGAGTTCACACAATGTGACCATTCAGTAATTTCCTGGACGTTTTAACATCTTGGATTCCTGGTAATAAAACCTTCAATCGTTCCACAAATCTTCTTCCCACATCAGCCTCAATTTGGCGGCAAGTTCCACTTTGGCAATGTGTACTAATTTTTGTCATAAAAATAATTTTGAAAGATAGAAACATTAAACGATTTGTTAATGAAATCGATGAATTCTCCAGCTCTTTCTATGTAACTCTCTGTTCCAGGATTAGTTTAGGACCATACACAGGTCTACCTACATTGGCTGATAAGTGACACTGCTGAAAATAAACTTATTTATTTTTCGGAGTAATCTTGACTTGTTCATAATTGACATAGTTTGTGAAGAAATAACGTTGTTTCCGCGTAAAAATAGTGTTATTTATGCGTGAATAAAGTTATTTATGCGTAAGTAACGTTTTTTTAACGCGCAAATGAAGTTTTTTATGCAGAAATAATGTTATTTATGCGGAAATAACATCATTTAGGTGAAAAAAAAAACGTTATTTACCCACATCAACTAAGGCAAAGATAAAAGCACGTGTAGGCAGTATTTGGTTAGTAGCTCACACACGGCAGAAGTAAATAATGTTTTTTTCCTGCATAAATAACGTTATCTCCACGTGAATACACGGAGAAAACGTTATTTATGGATAAATAACTTTATTCATGCGTAAATAACATTTTTTATGCGTAAATAACATTATTTACACGTAAAAAAAATATTTATGCAGAAATAACGATATTTACCCCATCGACCAAGAAAAAGCACGTGTAGGCAGTATTTGGTTAGTATCTCACACACGGCAGAAGTAAATAATGTTTTTCCGTATAAATAACGTTATTTCCGCGTAAAAAACTTTATTTACGTGGCAAAAACATTACTTACGCATAATTAACTTTATTTACGGGTAAATAACTTTATTTATGCATAAATAGCATTATCTATGCGTAAATAACATTATGTACATGGGGATAACATTATTTAGGCATAAATTAGGTTGATTAGGTCAGGATTACCTACTCTATTTTTTTCTGGTTTTGAACAGCTCACCAATCGTGCACCAGTTCGTCATTAAATCTGAAGGATGGTCCCAGTTTATAACAAAACTTTAGTAGATTGTCTGAAATCGATAGAGTTGCTGCCAATATCAGCACTCTGTAGAATATTTATGACAGTTATCGAACCGTACCCTCCCTTACACGTTCTCTCACTCCACATACACGTCATAGAATCAATACAAATCCATACTTACAGGTTACGTCATCCGTACATGTGCACTACATCCACCGCACCCTCCTCAATCACGTGCATAAAACATGACTCCACACCACACAACCAATCAGCATACTTCCAGACATCCATAACACGTGAACTCAGGCATGACATCACATCTGACGAATCACACACAACTTCCACCCACGAAGCGGGAAACTTACAGACACCTCATGGAAAATCCCCGCGCATTCGGAGAGTTGGTTTTCAGAAGTATGTGTGCATGGACGTGTTATTGGATTATCAAAAGAAGAGTTACAAATATCTCTGATAAACTGTTCATATTGTCAACGTGATTAGCGGACTATGAATCGGACTTATCGGGGATTAGCGAATGTGGTCGTGATCGTACCATCGGACTATTCATCCCAATAAAGTTGGATAAATTGAATTCGGACTGGTTTGTGTTATTTAAGCACAACACTACGAACAATATACGAAGTGATAGGGTTGATCGGGCCCTGAAGAATCCCGATTCGTCACAACTGTATATAGCATGGAGTGACCGAAAACATTTATAACACCTGCAAATGGTGGTTATTGAATATATCACTGCAATATTGACACTGCAACATTTTATCACGATTGCCATTCTGTCAGCAGTTTTGTCAGCAAATCCAACAATTTCCGAATTCTAAGTTTTAGCAGAAATTGATGGTCAAATAATAAAAATATAAATTCCTCTGACTGAACTATAATTGACCAACCCAAATCCAGTTTGTCCGAGTCTGTTTACCTCATTTAAAACGTATTCTGCAAAACATTTATACCATTGGCCAAAAGGAAGTTTTCTGACATAATTTGTGAAACTCGGACAACTTTTGGGGGCACTTGGGATAAGTCAATTCCACTCATTCGAAACTATCATTTCTGCAATTTTGTCACTCGTCAGCAAATATAATATTCTCTTAATTTTTAATAAGAATTTGATGGTCAAATTATAGCTCTGAGTGTAGCCGGAAAAAAAACCAGTTGGTCGATCCACAACCACAACACAACCACTGAACTGATGGACAAGTTAGATGTGATGAAGGTTGTACCACCCATGTACAGACCACTATTGTCTTGGTACAACCGCAAACTGCAAATTCTTTCCCCTTTAATGAATTATGGTATACATGCTTATTTGCAGTTTGAAATAAATGATGATGGGAGTCTACAGAGTGCAGGATGTCTATAACCCCTGCTATTGCAACATAAACCAGCATTGTGGTTATTACTGTTTACAGTTTGTCTTGGTTACTGGCGTGATTGGACACAAGGGGGATATTGAGGGGGGTCATGGATATTGTCAAACATGTTCTGGATACAGTGACGATCCCTGTGGGATCATGCCATTGGGATGTACATACTGGGGTCTGATTAATTTATAATACTATCTGACTGACACATTTATCGTCACAAGCTTGTGTTGGGTGTCAGGTCAATGTTGAATCTTTCGTTGTAGCGTATTCATGTAATAGTTTGATCCATAGCAGCACGTGTGACACTGACGCCATACACCAATAAAAGGAGCACTTGGGCACAATATCACTTGCACGCTATGAACTGATAACTACAGTGGACAAGCTTGTATGATGGCTGATTCATGTCATAATGTGTTTGTCCTGGAGAGTTTTCGTCGCGACTTTGATTCTGACGACGGAAATGATTAAAATCGCAACCGGAACGTTTTCGCTGCAGCGGAAATATTCTCGCAGCGACCAAAACATTCTCGTCGCAGCGAAAATAGTTGTTGTCGCAACTGAAACATTTTGGTCGCAACGAAAACCATTGTTGCCGCGACCCAAACATCCTCGTCGCTTCGGAAACTATTGTTGCCACGACCAATACATTTCTGCTGCAGCAAGAATAATTACCACCGCGGCGATAATTGCACTTAACTCTGAATATTCGCCCTGGCGATAATTGCAATAATAAATCATTTGTTCTCTTTGAGGTGATGAAATAAAAACGTTCTAACAAGTCATTTGGTAATGCTTTATTCTCATGTCGCCCCTGGTTAGGGGCATTGGAGAAGTACAAACTTTACAGGTGATGAGAAACAACAACAACAACAACAACAAAATACAACAACAACGACAGACATTTCATGATAAACCAAGCAGTCAATACACCATGGACCACAGTAGTAGTTACCTTATAGCAGTAAATGTATCAGTGAGATAATCGCAAAGCGAGTTACGAATGATAACTAAACAATCACATCAAAGAACTATACATCCAAAAGATCATTAATCTTAGAGATAAACCTAGCCAATTCTCTTAATACTACACGATTCCTGCTTGATAATAATTCATTCATTTTAACAGTGTTAGGGTGACGTCGAAAATAAACAGACAAATACAATTTTCTTGATTCTCGAAAGGCAGGGCATTTAAAGAGATAATGAAATTCATCACCTGTTTTGTCTAAGTTACATAAATGGCAGATATTAGAGAGTATGGCCATTCTCGCCGCGGCGATAATCATTTTCGCTGCAGCGAGAATGTTTTGGTCGTGGCTATAAGTATTTAAATCTCGGCGAGAACTATTTCGTTGCAGCGAAAATGATTTTAGTCGCGACGATAATGTTTTTGTCGCAGCTAAAAGTATTTAATTCGCGGCAAGAATGTTTTCGCCACAGCGAGAACGTTTTGGTCGCGGATTTAATGATTTTGGTTGCGACTTAAATTATTCCAGTCGTCACAATTAAATTCGCGACCAAACTATTCGGGAGAAACGCATTATGGCATGAATCAGCCACCGTAAGCTTGAATGTTTGTCGACTGCTGATCTGTCATTTTGTTTACCGAGTATTATGTCATTGAAGTCCATATAGGAGGCAATATATGTGATTATTTCCACGATAGTATGCAATATCAAATACATGTATGGACTAGATGACTAGATGATTCTCGAAGTTGAATCTCCTAATTACACTCGCTCTGCGAATGTTAAGATTTTTCAACTCATGGAGAGATAATCACATTATCAAATATTAATTGCATTGAAAAGAACATCAGGAACTCGACAAATCTCGACATGCAAAACAATCTCTTGTTTCATGCGACAATCACTTTAATTGATCTATTTTCAATAGACTTTTAAAACACGGTTTCAGCCCCCCAAATTAATTAAATGACTGACCCCTGCCCTTCCTTGAAAGTTTCGCTTATAAAACTCGGCGTCACCCTTTGGACGCACTTGCTTTTGCTGTGGCTTGTGCTTACATTTGCTTACTCGATTTGTGTACCGCATTCCGGTAGTTTTTCTCATAGTCTAATCAAGGATCTTCTATAATAGGATATCCAACTCTGCCTAAAAAGGCGTGATTACGTAATATGACGTAATTCTGATTTGAGCGTGTTGAAACGGTGCCGGTCACTAAAAACCAGAATGGGCACATCGATTTGTAATTAGTCGGGCATGTACGGGGGGTCCCTTTGCACCCCCCCGATGATCCTCCAAAACCAACTTTTTTCTCAAGGTTTTTTAATACTAATAAACATTACATATGTCTCCGGTTGCGCATCCATTGCAAAAATTGGTTTTCGGGCCATTTTTCAAAATGGCCGCCCCGGCGAAATCTCGAATTTTGAGATTGCTTCACTTTAAGCTGCCTAGGTCTACAAAATAAAATGTTTGTTACCTTTTGCTGCTCATTGTAGGGGCCTTATACATTGTACATGAGAAAACAGTGGTTAAATAAACATTTATAATATGAATATGTCCATAAATCCAAGATGGCTGCCAAATTTAGATAATTTTTCACTAAAATGTCCATAACTTCGGACTGAGTCAACCTAGGATGTTCATTTTGGGGTCTATACCTAGGTTTTCATATACAGGGAATCCATTTAGACCAAAATAAATACAATCAAGCTATTTCTTTTGATGCATGCATCCAAGATGGCCGCCAAATTTAGATAAGTTTTCACTAAAATGTCCATAACTTCGGACTGAGTCAACCTAGGATGTTCATTTTGGGGTCTATATCTAGGTTTTCATATACAGGGAATCCATTCAGACCAAAATAAATACAATCAAGCTATTTCTTTTGATGCATGTACACCTGCACACATGGTACACGCTACACATTCATTTAGATATCTCTCGAAAATAGCCCCCTTGACACCCCTATGGTCTCAATTGTGGATCTTGCTTGAATATTTCTGATAGAGACTTTTACTGATTTGCAATCCCAATAAATCCTTGAACAAATAGAGCTTGATTTGATTAGTTTTGTTAATTAACAGAAATCCAAAATGCCTGCTAAACACACAAGTTCGTAACTAATTGTGCTATAAAGATGTGTGATACTTACTTTCAAGGGTATTTTGGTATGTAGATTCCATTTTTGGTGTTATTCTAGCTATATAATATCAATTTAAAATGATAACAGCATCTCATTGAGATGGAAAGCAAATAAAAACATATTGTTATTTGAGTTTATTCATACACTTATGCATTACGCATTACTCACCAACATGCTTGGGATACTTTTTATATCACAAACAGAGAACAATAATGTAGAATATCTTCATTGGCTATCTTAACACATGAACATGATGGAACATGGTACTATGATATTGGTACTGCTATATTGGGTGAATTGACATATTAGTTGATGATGTCTTCACCATTGCCCTGCATTCTCTTGCAGTACAACAACGTTGTCTTGAGCTGTCCGACATCACTTGCATTACAACTGTTCAGCCCCAGGAGAGTGGCAACCCGTACACGAAGGTGTGTCTAGATCAATGAATGAGACTTGATCAATGAATGGGACTATTGTGGCAAAAGTGATGTAGAATTTTCCAGAACTGAGATAGAGGATGTTGAGTGGTATGATGTCGGACTGCTCAAGACAACATTGTTGTACTGCAAGAGAATGCAGGGCAATGGTGAAGACATCATCAACTAATATGTCAATTCATCCAATATAGCAGTACCAATATCATAGTACCATGTTCCATCATGTTCATGTGTTAAGATAGCCAATGAAGATATTCTACATTATTGATCTCTGTTTGTGATATAAAAAGTATCCCAAGCATGTTGGTGAGTAATGCGTAATGCATAAGTGTATGAATAAACTCAAATAACAATATGTTTTTATTTGCTTTCCATCTCAATGAGATGCTGTTATCATTTTAAATTGATATTATATAGCTAGAATAACACCAAAAATGGAATCTACATACCAAAATACCCTTGAAAGTAAGTATCACACATCTTTATAGCACAATTAGTTACGAACTTGTGTGTTTAGCAGGCATTTTGGATTTCTGTTAATTAACAAAACTAATCAAATCAAGCTCTATTTGTTCAAGGATTTATTGGGATTGCAAATCAGTAAAAGTCTCTATCAGAAATATTCAAGCAAGAACCACAATTGAGACCATAGGGGTGTCAAGGGGGCTATTTTCGAGAGATATCTGAATGAATGTGTAGCGTGTACCATGTGTGCAGGTGTACATGCATCAAAAGAAATAGCTTGATTGTATTTATTTTGGTCTGAATGGATTCCCTGTATATGAAAACCTAGATATAGACCCCAAAATGAACATCCTAGGTTGACTCAGTCCGAAGTTATGGACATTTTAGTGAAAACTTATCTAAATTTGGCGGCCATCTTGGATGCATGCATCAAAAGAAATAGCTTGATTGTATTTATTTTGGTCTAAATGGATTCCCTGTATATGAAAACCTAGGTATAGACCCCAAAATGAACATCCTAGGTTGACTCAGTCCGAAGTTATGGACATTTTAGTGAAAAATTATCTAAATTTGGCGGCCATCTTGGATTTATGGACATATTCATATTATAAATGTTTATTTAACCACTGTTTTCTCATGTACAATGTATAAGGCCCCTACAATGAGCAGCAAAAGGTAACAAACATTTTATTTTGTAGACCTATGCAGCTTAAAGTGAAGCAATCTCAAAATTCGAGATTTCGCGGGGCGGCCATTTTGAAAAATGGCCCGAAAACCAAGTTTTGCAATGGATGCGCAACCGGAGACATATGTAATGTTTATTAGTATTGAAAAACCTTGAGAAAAAAGTTGGTTTTGGAGGATCATGGGGGGGGGGGGGTGCAAAGGGACCCCCCGTACATGCCCGACTAAATGGACATGAGCAGAGTTGTGAATCATATATTGAAATAAATGATAGGTGATTGCATTGAGTGGGGGATACGGCCTAAATTTCTTCAACAATATTCAGCATTCGCGTTACCGTTGATGTGGTATTGGGGTCGGGATTTGTGAGTGTCCGTTTATATGTCTGTGTGTGAATCGAAGGCTGTAACTCGAACGGGTTTAATCCAGTCGTCTTTAAATTTGAGCAATGGGATGAATAACCTCTCGGCTTGAAAATATTCAGTTTCCATGGAAATCGGTTGATTTTTGTTGCCATGGCAACCGTTCAAAGTCCTGAAATGCCATTTTATTGCCACCGAAAACGCCTGTAGAACCGACCCACTCATGGTGACAATAAAATTGGCGCCTCATTAAAAAAACCCACATAATAGAGAGCAAGTTCTGATGTAACTCTGGTGGTATTTTTCAGGTGAAAGATAGATTCATTTCAGAGTTATGAGACAGAACATTTACCTCCAAAATTAATGAAAGTCGAATATTGCAATGATATTAGAATGGTTCTCATACCGACAGTTTTCATCGGATTTCCATGGAAACGGGATATTTACGAGGCAATGGATGATGCTTCTCTATCCTAAATTTTTGAAAAGATGGAATGGTAACTTTTCAAATTATTGACGTGGATGTGCTCAAAAACACGCATACAGACATGCACGTGCTTGGACCACATCAAAAATATTTTCGCGAGCGGGAAGAGAGACAAACTGTGGATGACAATGAGGCTCCACCCCACACGCGTGCCCTCCTAGATCACTGAGCTCAATCCCAGGGCCCGATTCTGTATGTTCTCACTATGAGTGAACTGATAAGCAGTATGAAAAACTCAATTTCGAGCACCTGTCACCGTTTTGACACGCTCAAATGAAATTTCGTCATTTTACGTAATCACGTTTTTACGTCCACATTGAGCAGAGTTAGACATCCTATTATAAAAGATCCTTGGTCTAATAAACTATATGCCCAAGAAACGTGTTTTAAAGCCTATTTTATGGAGGTGTGCCTGTGTATGGTTATCATACTGTCGATTTGTCTCAAGTCATGATTGTGCGAATTTGATGCTTCGTCACACCTGAACAGCCGAAATGCTTCAGGTGTATCAGAAGTGATGATGTTGATTCAAATGTCAACCATATGAGGGGAAGCAGCAGAGTTATTTGATACATGTATATACACGGCGTTGTGATGGCTTTAAACTAACAATGTAATTCACCGAAATTATCTGCGTGTATTTAATGTTTTACATGTATTCAGCTCGCTCAATGACAATTAGTGTAGAAATGTTCATGCCTCATGTGTTTTGAGTGTCATATTACTCGGGGAGTCTGAACAGTTGGGACGTTTTGGGTACGTCAATCAGTCTGACGTGTGGTGTAGACACCCCACCTGTACACAGAGGCCCAACGACAAGAGCCATGAGTGGAGACGCGATCGCGAGCCAGTTTTACAAGAGCCTCTCAACACATGATGATGACTTTAGTCGGCTCACAGATTGTGGAAGTTTTCTATCTGAGATAATTAAGCTGAACTCGATCTGCTGGCCCCTGGAAACTGTTCTCATATGGATAGGTCAGTACTGATATCATCTGCCAGCACCATAAAGTAACACCAGAAACTGTTGTCCAAGCTTCAAGATGGATGGTTCACTATGGAGTCATCAAAGAACTGAAAGCATGTAATCTGCCATCTCTACCAATAAGAGTAGAGATGACGTGTATTCGCCACCCCAGAACATAGATCGGAAAGGTGGTAGCAGTGTAGGTGACCTCAGACAACCTCAGACATGTTTATTATATCCTGGGAAATTGTGAAGTAACTCAAACGGTTATGTAACTCATATTTGACCGATTTGTCTACATGATGACAGAATGATTCAGAAGAACTCAGATGTGTTGAGCGAGTTTGAAGGAGATATTAGGTTTAGCACGCGTGTCGCCTACCAAATCAGGATAAATGATGATATGCTTCATCGACAACACTTGAAGCAATGAGAGGACATGGGGATCCTCCGGGAGCCTTCCAGTGCACATGTGGCCCTGACGGTGTTGTGAATATCATGAGGCTGTGCACTGTTTTCATATCCTCTGCCCTGCACGCTCTAAGTGATTCATACAGCCTGGACCTGGTGCACGCAACTACAAACTGCCCATAGCAGATGATAATATTTTCCGTTCAGGAATAGGTGGTCTGTATGAGTTCACTCGCATGTATTTCGGACTCATTGGCGTGATAATAATGGGCAAGTTGTTCTGGGGCCTCAACTTTCGGTACCTGCTCATCTACTCTGATGACATCTTATAGTTTGGTTCTACAGTAGAAAAGACCCTCGAGCGCCAGAAAATCACGACTTCCAAGTGCCAGTTGCTGTGCAAGGGACAATATGGTTCACGTGGTATCGAAGGCTGGAGTCTCTCCCGAGCCGAGCGAGCTGTCAGGAATTAGAGACTGGTCTGTGCCTATTACCAGGGGATGAATTTACAGCCAGTAGTTATAATTCAGCAATTGCATGACTCGATAAGGAGATGAGGCTGGAAAGGCTTTCAGAATGTTAAAGGTAAGCTGACAAAGGCCGCGGTGTTGGGCTATCCGGACTCTAGCAGGCCCTACATTTTAGAAGTTGCTGTCAGCCACAGCGACTTGGCAGCAGTATTGTCTCAGGAGTTGAATGGAAGCTGGTAGTTATCAGCTATGTCAGTCGTTTCATTCGTCTTGCAGAAAACTACAACAGCTGCAAATTAGAACTGTTAGTGTAACTGATAAACGGTAACTGAGAAATAGCATGACTAGTAGCTGGGCAATTCCTGTGCAGTCTACAAGGACAACAACCCCACATCGCATGTGAACACCACCGCCAAGGTCTGCGTTGGATAACGGGCAGAGAACTGGATGGCAATGCCAATGCCCTCAGCCGCACACCTGAACATTATCCAGAACTTTACTCGTTTTAAGGTGGTCAGCTTGTGCTTGGAAGCCTGTTGGAAGCCGAGTTGTGAGACAAACACACCATATGCTGGCGACATAAGAATGTTGCTGCTTAGAAAAGAGAAATTGACTATGGAAAAATTGCACTCTTCACGCTTGTCATATAATCTATTTGATAGGTTAGAATCTTCATCGATCTCCAACCTTAGATCTAAATAGTAATACAATTTACAAGACTGGACACGCATGGACTGGTCTGCTGATGACCAAGCAACTGCCATGTCATTGTTCAAGCAAAGGTATGAACTCTACTTCACAATCAAAGACATAAATAAAGAAAAGCAAGTAGACCACATCCTATACTTCGCTGGAGACAAAGGCCTTGAAAACTACGCTCATGGACTCTTTCAGATGCTGAGAAAAAATATCCTGATGAGATATGGAAGCGTTTCGTTGGCCAGCAGATCTCAACGAACTTTCGAATCGCCAGATTCTATCTGCAGCAGTACCATCAGCAGTCAAAAAATTTTAAGAAACTATTGATGAGTGCATAACACGCTGCCATATCCAAGCACAGGAGTGTGACTTTGAGGACCAAACAGAGTTCGATCAGCGAATCATATACCATTTGATTTCCGGCACTCGCTATCCAGAACTACAGAAAGAGTTACTCAAGAAAGATAAGACTCGAAGTTGCTATAATACCCAGTACGAAGCCACCCTAGAGTATGCCCAGCAGATGTCGAACATGAATACTAACAATGTGCATGCCTTCCACTGCACAAGAAGCCAACAACGTTCGTGCGGCCAGCATTCGTTCAGACACCATGAACTATGCCCAGCATACAACAACACTTGCGATGGCTGTTTTCACTTGCGAAAACAAGCCATTGGGAAGCTGTATATCGCCGATCAGATAAAAAAACAGCATGATTCTAGCAGTAAAACAGGCTCACGTGAGAGGTGCAGGTCTAGGTTGATACCACGCGATCGTGGCAGGCGAGGAAATCCTCTGATGTGCACTTTGTGAATAAGCAGCAAGCAAACAACAACACTGACATGTCTCAAGATTTCTATCACCTCACACTGAATGCTATCTACACGTGTGATGAAATTTCACCAAGGTCATGCATAGCTATTCACAATGAGGCGATAACTCATGTCATGGTGGTGATCCCTGAAAAGAAAACTATCGCACTTGACAGAGCAAAAGTTGAAACTGGGGCAAATATTTTGCCATCGCGAATATTCTGATGCATGTTCTCAGAGCTGTTGACAGCTGATGGTTATCCAAACATTAGAGTGTTACACAACAAAAGCACGAAATTGATGGCATATAATAACACTGAAATTGCACACTGTGGCTCGATTGACCTCAAATGTGGCTATGAGTCAACATAAACAACAGGTACATTCTACGTAGTGGAAACAGATAGCCCAGCTATCGTTGATCCGTAGCTGGCAGAAGATTTGCAGCTGGTGACAATGAACTGCGAAATCAACCAGCTGGCACCAGTTACCAAAGACATAACTGAATTGAAGAGACTGTATCCTGAACAGTTCGACCACATTGACAATATTCCCGGATATTACCATATCACCCTGGATGACCATGCACATCCTGTTGTGCATGCTGCTCGCCGGTGCTCAATTCATCTAAAAGACGAACTGAAAACTGAGCTGGAAGACATGGAGCACCAAGGTGTGATCACGAGAGTTATCGAGCCAACAGACTGGGTCAATAGTCTGGTTGTGTCGAGGAAACAAAACGGGAAGCTGAGTCTGTGTCCAGACCCCAAAGATTTTAACAAAGCCATAAAACTGTGCCACTACAGAACACAAACAACTGAGGAGCTGTCACACGAAATGGCTAGACCCAAGTATTTCTCAAATAAAATGGACGCCAAAAACGGCTACTGGTTCGTAAAGCTTGATAAACCTAGCTCACTGCTGACCACGTTCAGCACGCCGTTTGGACGGTACAGATACCTGCCGATGCCTTTCCGTATTGTAATGTCACATGACGTGTTCCAGATGAAAACGTGGTCACTGCGTACCACGTTCAGCACGCCGTTAGGACGGTACAGATACCTGCCGATGCCTTTCGGTATTGTAATGTCACATGACGTGTTCCAGATGAAAATGGATCAGGTGCTGGAGAAGTGTCCAGGCACCATTGGATTGGCAGATGATTTTGTCGTATTTTGCAAGTCACACGAAGAAAACAACCACAACCTCCACAATTTGATGAGTGTTGCACAGGAACATGGTCTTGTGTTCAACAATGAAAAGTGTTCAATACTTCAAAGCCAGATCAAATTGTTTGGCACATGGTATGATCAGGATGGTGCACACCCAGATCCTGAAGAAGTAGCCGACATCCAAGCACTGACAGCACCTCTAACCAAGACAGAACTTCAGCAGTTCCCATGTATCGTGACCTATATGAGCCCGTTCATACCAAATTTGTCAAAAAAAAAAACACTGCTGTTCTACGAGAACTCCTAAAACTAGAATCACAGTTCGATTGGCTCCCAGAACACAATGATGCATTTCTACGCCTGAAAAATCTGATATGCCAGGAAACCACACTTACCTACTCCAACCTCAACAAGGAGACCACGATCCAGGTCGATGCATCATCCCACGGTCTCGGCGCAGCTTTGGTGCAAGATGGCAAACCCATTGCCTTCGCATCAAAGGCCCTCTCGGAAACAGAACAGCGGTATTCCAACATAGAGAGGGAGCTGCTAGCCGTGGTTTTCGAGTGCGAAAGATTCGTTTTCGAAAGGTGCTCCTAGGATAATTTTATCAGATGTAATGAAAACATCTTATGTAGTTACTTCTGATCGTTCCCTATAGTACAACAACTCGGGCAACTTTAGTCACATCAAAAAATGTAAAGTAGAACTTTCAGATATAGTCAAGTCAAGGGGTGATGACACTCAATATAGTATCGATAAATGTGGAGCAAGAAACTGCAAAACTTGTGATATATTAATTACAAATCCCAAATTCGCAAGTTCACTCACTAAGCGTACTTATACTACCAAAAGCTATGAAAACATCAACTGCAAAACTAGCAATATTGTGTATGAATTGAATGTAATTTGTGTGGCCTCATACATCGGAGAAACCAAGGGGCAGCTAAATAAAAGGATCAATGGTCATCGTTCTAATATCAACAATTGCTCCAAACAACTGTTATATCAACATTTTAATCAAGATGATCATCCCATTTTGTCGATGAAAGTTCGAGTTATTGAAAAAATATATCATCACACAAATAACCCCACACTTAGTGCACCCGCCCGTAGGAAACGAGAAGAATATTGGCTACGTGAGCTAGGCACAGCAACACCTTATGGATGTAACGATAACATCAGTTCAGTGGGAAACCTAACGAGTCCAGGATGCAGTTCAGTAAACGTCAGGAACTTATTTACATCATTCAAGCGTAGGAAAAGAAGTCCTGGTCAAAGACATTATAATCGACCATCTATCCATGATATTTCCTTTGAGGGCCTACTTGAAATATTTAAACTACCATTGGGTTTAAACTATGTCCGGACTAAATTATTCGGCATACCACATGTTAAACTAAAACAATTAGAGGACCAATGTCCCACACGCTATATTACAAATACCAATAGCAATGAGTTTCGCCTGTATTCCATTATCATGGATATAGCTTATCATCGATTTTACAAGCCAATACAAACTACCGAATATGTACCACCCAAACGATCATTTCTTAAACTCAGATTCGCCAATAAAGGCATTGATACAATCAACATCAGTAATATTTTGCACAATAAATCTGTCCAGTCAAAGGTACCATCATACTTTACTGATAATGGTACTCCGTCGGTTTCCTACTCATATACGAAGCCTATCATCCAAGATATTCAATTACAAACAAACATTGAATGATTTAGATATTGACGTCCTGTTACAAAACCCAAAACTCTCCTGTACCTGCACTAGTTCTCCATTCATACATAAACCAGTTGGGCACATTATTTCAGGTGACCTCAATATTGTAGACAATGAATTGTTGAAGGATATATTGTCCAAAGGTCCCAAGTATAGGGAGCCTAAGTCATTTTCATGGAGTTGCAATTTCAAGTTGGTCATGGATGCAGTTGAGGAACATGCCAGAAAGTGGACTAAGCGAGAAAAGGCAGAAACTGATTCTCTGTCAGAATGGGTTAAACAAGTTAGGTCGTTGCTGTCTAAACGCATTCGTGTTTTGTCTAAGTCAGTCAGTACTAAATACAGCTCTGTCTTTGATGATCCAGTGGTTGCTGATAGTTTGTTGAAACTCCGAGAAAAGTTTGTCATTGTTCCTGCTGATAAAGCATCCAATAATGTTGTTTCTGTTTGTAAAGCATACTATATTCAGTGCCTATTCAATGAACTTGGTATCTCTAATAACAACACTTCTAACCTTACATACCAGGATATTACTATATCTAAGCAGGATATATTATCTAATCACACGTCTGTATTGAATTCTTTTGGTATCACTGCTTCATGTAAAGATTATTAACTACCAAGAATATACTGGATCCCAAAATTACACAAAAATCCATACAAACAAAGGTATATTTCAGGCTCCGCAACATGTTCCACCAAAGCTCTCTCTAAGCTACTAACTGTTATATTGTCAAAGATTAAACATGGTCTCCAAAAATACTGTGAAATTATCTACTCTAGAAGTGGTGTCAACCAAATGTGGATACTAAAGAATTCCAAATCTTTGTTGGAGTATCTACATGCTCACACACACACAAAGTTACGTCTATCAAACTATTTGACTTTTCCACTCTCTACACCACTATACCTCATTCAGAACTAAAGTCCCAGCTTCAAAAGCTCATACATAATTCCTTTTTCTCCAAAAAAGGACAACATCGTTATAAGTATATTATAGTCAAATATAATCCAACCGATTTTGTCGAAGATGATTCTGATGCTCCACATAAATATACAGAAACCGATGTAGTGAATATGGTTAATTTCCTTATTGATAATATCTTTGTGGAGTTTAGTGACCGAATATTTCAGCAGACTTGGTATTCCAATGGGTACAAACTGTGCACCTGTTTTTATACTCATATGAATCAGATTTCATCCAACATCTACAAAGAGGAGTATTCAAGTTTCAAACTAGTAGCTTTAATTTCACCTTCCGACACATGGATGATGTATTGTCAATAAATAATCCCAAGTTTGGTGATTATTTGGATGATATATATCCTAAGGAACTTGAAATTAAAGATACTACAGACACTTCTAATTTCTCCAACTATTTAGACCTAAGGTTGGAGATTGATGAAGATTCTAACCTGTCAACAAGGTTGTATGACAAACGTGATGATTTTAATTTTTCCATAGCCAATTTCCCTTTTCTAAGCAGCAACATTCCTATGTCGCCAGCATATGACGTGTTTGTCTCACAACTCATACGCTATTCCAGAGCTAGTTGCAAGTATGAGGACTTTGTTCACTTAAGTTCCCAGCTAGCCTCTAAACTGATGCGACAGGGATATGTTTTGCCAAGACTAATAGCTGCTTTCAAGAAATTCTATGGACGTCATCACAATCTGGTTGATAATTACACAAAATCTGTTACAAGTATGCAACAAGACCTTTTTGCACGTTAATGTTTTGGAATTCATGACAGGTGCCACATGTGGGGCAGGAAATGCTCACTCTTTCCGGAACACTTGATTTCACTCCTTTATGGCCATTTATGGGGGTTCATGAAATTCCATTCAAATTTTCTCGATTTTGCCTGACACCTGACTTTGAGATTGGATAATGGACTCGGTTTTGTTTGCTCGGATACTATATACTTGGGTATTGTTTCCATGTTTATTCCACACCTACAACTATGGCAAGTACTTCTGTGTTGGGAGTGACCACAAACCTCTCGAGATGATCCAGCTAAAGAACCACCTAGACTGCAGTGCATGCTGTTGCGCCTGCAGAACTATGATGTACACATCAGCTACCGCCCTGGCAAGGACATGTTCCTAGCAGATGGTCTGTCTCGCCTGCGAGTGGAGACAGGCGACTCCTCTCACATTGAACTTGATTTACAAATAAATCTTGTGATGTTCAACAGCAACCGACTGAACGAGCTGCGCAGCGAGACGCTCCAAGACCCCATACTTACCAAGTCAAGTCAAACAATCGGGTACATTATCGAAAGGTGCAAAGTGTTTGTTTCTTTCTGTATCTTGGCCCACCTTGTCATATAAAGATATTCCAATTTTCACAGTTTAATCATGCATGACTAAAATTGATCGATATTCTTAGGACATGGTCAGTGCTGACCAGTAAGGCGACTGAGATTCGTCAACAATACTGACATCGCTATGCATGAACGATTTTCCCAGAAAAGGGCATGAAATGCAAGGTGGGTCTTTACCGAATTACTTCAATGAATTTGCCATTGGCGCAGTACTTCATTGTCCCAGGGTGACCAGAACACTCAACTTTCAACTGTAGTACTCTGCCTCGGGCAGATGTGTTAATTACTCATACAATATGAATCACGAAATAATAAAATCAGTTGTCGAAGTAGGAATAGGCCCGGACATGTCCGACATGCCATACGGATCAGTGGAAACATGTTATGTTTTCTAACAAAAGGTTTCGTTATTTTCAAATTTTACCACTTGTACTAGAACCAATGGCACCAACGTTTACATAATATTTGAGATATATTTTGACATATTTGGGCTTTGGCGATTTGCTGATTCTATCATTATTTTTTTTTCTTACAATCTCAACATGAGAGTTCACACTATGTGACCATTCAGTAATTTCCTGGATGTTAAACATCATGGATTCCTGGTAATACAACTTTTCCTTCAATCGTTTCACAAATCTTATTTCCACGTCAGCCTTGATTTGGCGGGCAGTTCCACTTTGGCAATGTGTATCATTTCCAAGCTGGAAGGTTGGCAAAAAGAGGAGCAGCTCACCTGAACCCAAACATGGCACGAGAATTCAGCAACCGTCTACCAGTCATGCTGAAGACTGACGTCAGCACCTGATCCATGATAGCACATACCTTGATACCACCAGTCTCACCTCGGGCCGCCACGCCCGCCTCGTCTCAAGGCCAATTATTGCTATAGAACATTTGATTGGATAGCAATTAAACAACGTTTTATTACATTTAATTTATTAAATTGTGTTTCAATCCAATATTAATCAAATGATAAATATATAGGCCTACGAACAGTTCTTAATGTGTGCATAGGCCCCAACACAAACGGTTGTATTCACGACTCGGTGAATTTCTATCAATGAGCATGAAGGCACATGTTTGGATCCTCAAAGGTAAAAAAAAACAGTAAAAACAAGTCGACGGTCTTCCACCTTTTGATGAAAGTATCTACCGTGCTGAGCCAATTAACAACTCCGGACCCGCGAAAGTTTATTCAACAGCTATAGCTTTTCGACGTCTTTGATTGGGAGGGCTTTTTTCACTGAAGAGCTATTCGCCGAAATCCAAGTGCCTTCCGGCGATTGTAACAGAGCGGTCGGACGAAGAACACAAGACCAACCATGGTCCGTTGTATAGACAGTCGACTGACTGTTCTTGGGTGCGTGGACAGCCATGCAGCAACAAACGTCTAGTGAGAGGAACCGGGATCTGAGCATTGCCCTCGGGACCTGATCTCTCTCTCTCTTGTTGTTGCTGTTCGGCGTCTTCCAAGCCTTTTCTCAACGCTGCCCTGTCACAACCCTGCTTCATCTCACTGCCATGAATTGGCTTCTCGAGGTACATCTTTTACAAAATACATGAGATGGAGCTGTTATTTAAAAGAACAAAAGGTATTACAAACTGAAGCATAATTTACGAATCACGACTATGATAGGTGGACTACAACCAAAGTTAACGCAGTTTAACTTAATTTAGGACGGATTTAATAATAGAATATATTTGTTTATTTCCTTTCCAAAAATGCCATGTAGCATATTATAGTTACGAATAAAAATATATTTTTTAATTGTTGCTAGGATGTGAAATATATATATATATATTAGGCCCGTAACCGTTATTAATATTAACTATGGCATACTTCCAAAATCGATGGATGATCAGAATCTAATCAGCATACAAAAGATGAGGATATCCTGGCTGTATGTTTGGTAACAGATCAAGTGCACAAGTCAAACAGATTGAAACGATTAATTGTTTCTAGAAAAAAAATCTCGGTTTTCGTGAAACCTCCACAAAAATTAAAGTAGGCCCAACTTAAAAGCACATTCCCATCATAAAGCTACATGATGTAGATCTACATGGAAAAGCTGCATTTTATTTCTTGGGAGTCGGAACAACTTCAGAGTTTGCAATTGTAGAGATGGTCGACCACCTGAGATTAACACCTGAGCGTGGATTTGCAAAAATATTCCAGCCCCGGGATCATGGGGATTCCAGCACGAGAGAATGCTAAGGATAACATTACAAGTGGTCCTGGAGTGGGCTCGCTGGCCTGTGTTGGGGAGCCCTGGGGTCTGACCACACGCCGGAGTCACTGCGACCGCACACCGCCGCCACGGCCTGGCCTGGCCCGGCCGCCGCCGTGAGACAAAGTGATTCGTGTCCGACAAGTTACTTTTAATAAGCCACGAGAACCCAATAGGCTTTCATCAGGGATAAAAAGCAAATAATATCTGGACTCAGACCACCTTCTTCCAGGCTGGATTACATCGCTCAGGAATCCCTGTATATACCGCGAGAGCTATTTTATCTATTTTTTCCTGATCCAATCGGTAACTATGTAGCGTTATGTTTCTCATGGGGTGCACGCTTGATGGCCTATTGTTTGGGGGCTCTTGCCTTCCCAGAACTGATGAACAGTTTTTATCTTATTTTCCCTGTTGTGTGTTATTTTTTCTCTCCTGTCTTTGTTAATTCCTGTATAAACCGATGGTCGGAGGCGGAGATCAGGAATCAACCCAGCGCGCCCTGACGTAAAGGAAAGAAAATAAAAAGCGTTGATGGCTTCTATTCTGCAAGTGGATTTCTGTTTCCTCACAAAACTCTGGCGCTAGGACAGCGGGAGCTAGGGATTGGCGAGTTTTTGGATGATCGCGGATTATATAAACCAGACTGAGTGTCGTGTCGCAGAGTTCAGACGATGTCACACGCGCGCTTGGCGGGAAAAGGCGGATGGCAGACGACACATTGAGAGAACACGCGCTATGTTGTTGCCGTGGCGACTGATTGTCGTCTGTTGGACATTGTTCTCGCACTGTTGGACACAAGCCGCCAGACTACGGCGCAGTGAGTAAAATTTCTTTTCAAAGTTTGGAGAATTTCTTTTTTTTTTTTTTTTTTTTTTTTTTACATATTTTGGGACACTTGTTTAACCTATATATACACACACCTACACACACACCTACACACACATATATATACATATAAGCCCCTATATAGGCCCCTATATTTTTTTTCTTTACAAATCGTATAATGGTAATCCAAAATCAAAGGTAAAGGTATGTCTATAGGCCTACTTTATAACTTTGGGTTTAGGCAGAATCTGTGCAATATATGTTTTCGTATTTATATATATTTATATTTTACAAATTGTAATCGTAATCCAAAATCAAAGGTTAGTTAAATAGGTCTATAGGCCTACTTTAATATTTTAGGCCTAGGCAGAATCTGTTCAATATGTGTTTTCGTATTTCATTTTCAACTTCAACAGAAAATTATCAAAATAAACAATTTTATCTAGGTTTGGGTCAGTGTATATATCAAACTAAGACCTAACGTGCAAATTCAAATACATTCAACATTAACTATGATCAGGCTTGCATATATAGCAAATATCATAATAGGCTAACTTTCAGAATACCCGAATGACATTAGCCTTTTCAATGAAACTACGGCATTGTTTCGAGAGGCGTTTTACTCCCGGGGTTTTATTGGTCAGCAAATATTTTGTGAAGTTTAAACTCGGGAAAGTTAGAACTGTGATTTTTTGTCCAGGCGAAAATCTATAAAATCTAAAGCAGTACACGTTATTATGAGCTATATATACCTTTTGATTTCTTTTGTGAAGTATTATTCCCCTGTAAAGTACAGACGCGATATGACTCTAAGATTGTTTGTCAGTCATATATTCGGGTCAAGATGGGACGAGTAAACTTTAATTTCAACAAGACAGATTTATGTCAAACGAAATATCCACTGCCGATACAATGTGTATATTGTCTTCATTTGGTCGTAAATCGTATCTCATTTCTCGGCTGGGGCGCACCCGGAGGCGCATGTGCATGCAAACCCGATTTGCTCAAATTTGTGCACCTAGAAAGAAACAAACTGCGGAGGTGGGTTTGGCAAGTCAAATGGCAGATAATTACTTTTGACTGCCACAATAGTTTGAAGATTAGAGTTATCGGCGTGAAATTTCGGCGTCAAGCCCATAGTTGTAAACGCCAATTATGTCAGAAGCCCTGTTATCGGGGTGCCTGACATCTGAAAGGGTGATATGTCAGCTCTCACGATTGCTAAATCTGTGGTAGACCGAACTAATCAAAATAGTTCCATGGATGTGGAAGAAGGGAAATGTATTCATTTTACTTGGAAATATTGACCAATAATAATGTTGAAAAGAAAGTATGTAAAGCAAGTAAGCTCGATATATTTGAAATATGACTGGTATACGAATTCCTCTTGCTGTAGCCTACATGCTGCAAAGAAGAAAAAAACTGTTCTGTTTCAAGATGTTCTACAATAAAGCCGAAAGCCATCGGATTCGGAATAAAAGGATATACGTCGGACACATTAGACTGGGGGAGTTTTTGTTGTGAGATTTCACTTGTGACCTGCGGGGAATTCATTAGTCCGGGGGAAACAGACTGACTTCTGCCTCGGAATGCGGGATGAGACTGACTCACAACTCTTGCCAGTAGATTGGAAAGCTAATATTTAGTCACCCCAAGCACCCAAATAAAGATCCTGCTCTAAAACTACCTCCATTCTGCCATCCCGACCGATGGAGGCAATGATTTGATATCTCTGGCGAGTCATCACACCAGGTTCCCACCGGACAGGAAGTGGCCTGACTGTGTCTAGAGGGACAAGGGGGAGTCCACTGGTTATAGTGTGACCCCAAGATTACGACATGAGGTTGCCGCTTGCCTGCTCTCTGAGCATGGAGCCGTCGCCTCAGAAATCACCGGTATTCGATCACATATCGATTGCCAATCGATCACCAGTCGACTGAACGAAACGGAAAGATTGCCACAATTCAAAGAAGAAACAATCTAGACCTCCCCAACTCCCAACCCCATTGATTGACCTCGGCGATGGGCCCTGGGTGCGGGATGTCTTCTTGACAATGTGGCCATGTTGTGATGTGTGACACAGGAGGTCAAGAGCTCGGTGCCAGCCCTGACCCCGGCCGTCTAGTCTACTCCGGGGTCCCTCTCGCCCAACCAGCCGACACAGCGACTTCCCATGCACGAAATACAAGCTCGGGTCTGGTCGTCAATCTCCCTAATCAAAGCCAAATCAGACCATTTGTTTTCATAATGTTATACTTTCAGTTCGTGACTTGTGTTTGGATTAGTTTCGCCAACTCACGTCTCTCTTTTCTGCGAATGACAGTGCCCGGAGAAAGAACAAATTTGATCTATAAAATTCATGTGCTGAATATATGGTTAATCACAACTGGCCACACGAAAACTCACATTATCGGGCATATTGTCTGAGTAATTTCACTCCATATTTTACTCCAGTTGACATTAAATGTCAAATATTTTCCCATGACATTAACATATGTCACTCATGCCTGTATCAATAACCTATCCTGATCAAGACAGAGTAATCAATATTCCATGAAAACTATACCGTACACATAAGTTTCGTGTAGGCCTATATATATTTTAAATGACCCTGTATGTATAGCCTAATAAAATGCAGGGCGTAGATCTATGTAGGACATCAATTTGAGTATTGTCGTCAGCCGCCATTACCCGTAGCCTATACATGTGTTCCGTATTTTCCGAATCGGTAGACACTAGTTGCGCTCGGACCTGTAACACTGCAAGGTCACACGGGAGGTCCCAGCGCCATGCTGTTGCCAGGCAACACAACGAGCAGGCACGTGCCACCAATAGCAACCACGTGCTGACAGTATTTTCACAAACAACAGGCAAATCTGAAACACGTTGGGGCTCGACATTTGGCGCGTGGAAATACGAGACCGTTGTTGAAAAGAATTGAACGTTTGAAGGTTGTTTATATTATTAATATCTCCAGTAGTTGTCAATAACCAGGCTAGCATTAATTCATGTTTACGTGTCCCGATAACCAATTATAAATGAGATTTCTCACGCACACGCTTTGAAAGCAAAGTCTCCATTTTTGATTCCCAATTATGTCGCATTATTCAATGGCCTGTAATCATAATTAATTTGTACTTTTGCAACCTGTTTGGACACATGATTCTTGTGAATGATTGTGTTGTGACTGGGACGAGTTTAAGTTTAAGCCTAGTCGTGGTCGTATAAATACATTGCAGGCAAATGCGTTTAATCCTCCAACAAATATGATACCACATATAACAGCATGGGTGTCAGTGATGACGTGTAGCTCCAGGTCAATGACCTTTGTTCTTCACCACACAGTCGTTGGCAATATTGCCAAAACCATTTCCCACCAAATTTCAAATTCTAATACTGTAGGCCTACACAATACTATATATATGAATGCTACGGAAGCTCATATTCGCCACATAGAGGAGCACAATTTTTTTAGAGCGTTATAACGCTCTAATTACAGTGTAATAACGCTGTAATACAGCGTTATAACGCTCTAATTTACAGCGTTATAACGCTCTAATTTACAGCGTTATTACGCTCTAAATTAAACCGTTCACCTTCCCATCATATTTCCAATGTCGTGATTTATAATAAACATATCTAGATCAGAGTAATTTTGAGATTTCCCTACATATGATTGAGCTGATGAACCAGCAGGTCCGATGATGTCTCTGGCAGTGTAATTTAGAGCGTTATTACGCTGTAATTTAGAGCGTTATTACACTGTATTAGAGCGTTATTACGCTGTAATTTAAGCGTAATAACGCTGTAATTACAGCGTAATTACGCTCTAATTACAGCGTAATAAAGCTTAAATTACAGCGTAATAACGCTCTAATACAGCGTAATAACGCTGTAATTAGAGCGTAATTACGCTGTAAATTACAGCGTTATAACGCTCTAATACAGCATAATTGCACTTAAATTACAGCGTAATAACGCTCTAATACAGCGTAATAACGCTCTAATTTACAGCGTAATAACGCTCTAATTTACAGTGTAATAACGCTCAAATTTACAGCGTAATTACGCTCTAATACAGCGTAATAACGCTGTAATTAGAGCGTAATTACGCTGTAAATTACAGCGTTATAACGCTCTAATACAGCGTAATTACGCTCTAATACAGCGTATTAACGCTTTAATTAGAGCGTAATTACGCTGTAAATTAGAGCGTAATTACGCTATAAATTAGAGCGTTATAACGCTGTAATAGAGCGTTATAACGCTGTAATAGATCGTAATAACGCTCTAATTTACAACGTAATTACGCTCTAATTAAAGCGTTAATACGCTGTATTAGAGCGTTATAACGCTGTAATTGATCGTAATAACGCTCTAATTTACAGCGTAATTACGCTCTAATTTACAGCGTTAATACGCTGTATTAGAGCGTAATTACGCTGTAAATTAGAGCGTTATTACGCTGTAAATTAGAGCGTTATTACGCTGTAAATTAGAGCGTTATTACGCTGTAAATTAGAGCGTTATTTCGCTGTAAATTAGAGCGTTATTACGCTGTATTACAGCGTTATAACGCTGTAAAGAAAAATGTGCATTCCTCCATCTGGCGAATATGAGCCACCGTAGGTATGCTGCCTACTTTGCGTTCTCTGTCATATTTTTGGCGCTGAAATGTTGCAATCCACCTCAAAGTTGAATTTCAGATCCAACACATTTCGTCCTGTGACTAGTACTAGTATTCGAGGTTTCACGGGGTTCCGAAAGGCTCCGCAAACAACAGACTTGCTCAGAATACTTAGTTTGTACAATGATGGCATACGGTGTATTTCATGTGGAGAATGTCAGTCGAATTTGTGTAATTTAGGTTTGGGATAGCACCCATTTCAAGGAGGAGTTTAGCTTCTTCAATATGAGCAAATGCTAATCTATACATAGTGCACCTTTTGATAATCTTGTAAGCTTGATAGCCTTGACATTTGAGTTTGTGTCCAGCTTTGCTCGACAACGCTTGAAGATATAGCCGAAGTTCACTTGTATATCAAGTACACACAGGAGGTCATACGTTGTGAATATTTGGTGATCTTGCACCCCATATCACATTACCTTGCTCAGTGTTAAGTTTGTAATATACATGTACATGCATGATCAGTTAGAAAAAAGTAAGTTCTGGTAACTTTGACAATACCATTGATATTGACTTTGACTTTGGCTCCGAATAATATCAACTGTTCAACCTGAGTTCATGTGACCTTGAGATCATGTGACCTTGAGTTCATGTGAACTTGAGTACACATCACCTTGAGTTCATATGACCTTGGTTCATGTGACCTTGGTTCATTTGACCTTGAGTGCATGTGACCTTGAGTTCAGGTGACCTTGAGTTCAGGTGATCTACAGGGGATTTATAAGCTCAGAACGCAGTTTTGTAATGTGAAGCATTCTGACTCTGTGACTCGATGTTTTACAGCGATAGTGGGGAGTTACCCTCTCTGTCCACTGGGGTGCGCTAGCTGCTCGAGCGTTAATGGCTGTGTGACGTGTGAGGCGGGCCTACACCTCGTGATCCAGCGGGCGGGGGCGCGACAGACGGGTCAGTGTGTCACAGACTGTCCCCCCGGCCAGTACCCCAGCCAACACTCCACCTGTAGACGTGAGTAATGCAAATCATATATCTTTTCTATTGGTGATTTTCTATTGGTCTATCACACCCTGTCAGACTCGAGAGGTAGATTTAGGTTCTGATTGCCAATATGTAAATCATGAGGTAGGTTCTGATTGCCAATGTGACACTCATGAGGCAGGTTCTGATTGTCAATGTGACACTCATGAGGCAGGTTCTGATTGTCAATGTGACACTCATGAGGTAGGTTTTGATTGTCAATGTGACACTCATGAGGCAGGTTCTGATTGCCAATGCGACACTCATGACGTAGGTTTTGATTGTCAATGTGACACTCATGAGGCAGGTTCTGATTGTCAATGTGACACTCATGAGGTAGGTTCTGATTGTAAATGTGACACTCATTAGGTAGGTTCTGATTGTCAATGTGACACTCATTAGGTAGGTTCTGATTGTCAATGTGACACTCATGAAACAGGTTCTGATTGTCCATGTCACCCTCATTAGGCAGGTTCTGATTGTCAATGTGACAGTCATCAAGCGGGTTCTGATTGTCAATGTGACACTCATGAGGCAGGCTCTGATTGTCAATGTGACACTCATGAGGTAGGTTCTGATTGTCAATGTGACACTCATGAAACAGGTTCTGATTGTCCATGTCACCCTCATTAGGCAGGTTCTGATTGTCAATGTGACAGTCATCAAGCGGGTTCTGATTGTCAATGTGACACTCATGAAACAGGTTCTGATTGTCCATGTCACCCTCATTAGGCAGGTTCTGATTGTCAATGTGACAGTCACGAGGCATGTTCTGATTGTCAATGTGACCTCATGAGGCAGGTTCTGATTGTCAATGTGACAGTCATGAGGCATGTTCTGATTGTCAATGTGACACTCATGAGGTAGGTTCTGATTGTCAATGTGACAGTCATGAGGCAGGTTCTGGTTGTCAATGTGACAGTCATGAAGCAAGTTCTGATTATCAATGTGACAGTCATGAGACATGTTCTGATTGTCAATGTGACGAGTCATGTGGCAAGTTCTGATTGTAAAAGTGACACTCGTGAGGCAGTTTCTGATTGTCAATGTGACACTCATGAGGCAGGTTCTGATTCTCAATGTGACACTTATGAGGTAGGTTCTGATTGTCAATATGACACGCATGTGGCAGGTTCTGATTGTCAATGTGACACCCATTAGGTAGGTTCTGATTGTCAATGTGACACTCATGAAACAGGTTCCGATTGTCCATGTCACACTCATTAGGCAGGTTCTGATTGTCAATGTGACACTCATGAGGCAGGCTCTGTTGTCAATGTGACACTTATGAGGTAGGTTCTGATTGTCAATGTGACACGCATGTGGCAGGTTCTGATTGTCAATGTGACACCCATTAGGTAGGTTCTGATTGTCAATGTGACACGCATGTGGCAGGTTCTGATTGTCAATGTGACACCCATTAGGTAGGTTCTGATTGTCAATGTGACACGCATGTGGCAGGTTCTGATTGTCAATGTGACACCCATTAGGCAGGTTCTGATTGTCAATGTGACACTCATGGGGTAGGTTCTGATTGTCAATGTGACAGTCATGAGGCAGGTTCTGGTTGTCAAAGTGACGAGTCATGTGGGAAGTACTGATTGTCAATGTGTCACTCATGAGGCAGGCTCTGATTGTCAATGTGACACTCATGAGGCAGGCTCTGATTGTCAATGTGACACTCATGAGGTAGGTTCTGATTGTCAATGTGACACTCATGTGGCATGTTCTGTTTGTCAATGTGACACTCATGAGGCAAGTTCTGATTGTCAATGTGACACTCATGAGGTAGGTTCTGATTGTCAATGTGACACTCATGTGGCGCGTTCTGGCTGTTAAAGGGACGCATGTGTTGTTTTGCTAGCTTGGTTACTGGACGAGCATATTCAAGTCCTGGAGTGTTTGTTGACGGTTTTCTATATGTGGCAGGATGTCCGGAGCGTGGATGTGCTGCCTGTACGGAAGACGGAGTGTGCTCAGCATGTGACCCCCCGCACGTGTGGCACGAGGACCGGTGTGTCAGCTCCTGTCCCCCAGACCTCGTGCATGTTACCTTCACCAACACTTGTCAGACGTCAGGTCAGCGATGCCATAGTAACTCATGCACAGCTATGATTTGTACAATATATTGGTATTATGTATATAAACATCGTGATTATACGAAGTAGATATTCACACAGGTGATTACCGTCACCAGACACTGCCCGCAGTAGTAATTTATCAACTCGGCATAGAATAGAATTTATTCGAACCATGAACATGAACATGTCAATGAAAAAAAAACACATGTAATGTCGGCAAAATAGAAACAATGAAATGCACATGGTTCGGCCAAGTCACTGAATCAGTTTGATTGTAGACTTCCGAGATAATGAATGAAATCAAAGTACAAAATATATGTATTTGTATAACATAAGGAGGTGTGACAAAGCCTTAAATTGGGAACATCACATAATAATTTATATGTTTGTACTTACATAATTATATACCCTCCCTCCCCACACTCCCCCCCCCCACCACCACCCCATAGCCCCAAAACCGGTTTGGAATTATGATTTGGACTATTAAATAACCCGATTATACGGTGGCTGATATTGACATCTGAATTTTTTTTGCAGGACACCAATTTAAAAAAATAGCAAAATATTCTATTCGTGAATAAAACTATTCTATTCGCGAATAAAACATTCTATTCACGAATAAAACGTTCTATTCGTGAATAAAACATTCTATTCACGAATAAAACATTCTATTCACGAATAAAACGTTCTATTCGCGAATAAAACTATTCTATTCACGAATAAAACATTCTATTCACGACTAAAACATTCTATTCACGAATAAAACGTTCTATTTGGGAATAAAACTATTCTATTCGCGAATAAAACATTCTATTCACGAACAAAACGTTCTATTCACGAATAAAACATTCTATTCACGAATAAAACATTCTATTCACGAATAAAACTATTCTATTTGCGAATAAAACATTCTATTCACGAATGAAACGTTCTATTCGCGAATAAAACTATTCTATTTGCGAATAAAACTATTCTATTTGCGAATAAAACATTCTATTCGTGAATAAAACATTATATTCACGAATAAAACATTCTATTCACGAATAAAACGTTCTATTCGCGAATAAAACTATTCTATTCACGAATAAATCATTCTATTCACGAATAAAACATTCTATTCATGAATAAAACGTTCTATTTGGGAGTAAAACTATTCTATTCGCGAATAAAACATTCTATTCACGAACAAAACGTTCTATTCACGAATAAAACATTCTATTCACGAAGAAAACGTTCTATTCACGAATAAAACTATTCTATTTGCGAATAAAACATTCTATTCACGAATAAAACGTTCTATTCGCGAATGAAACTATTCTATTTGCGAATAAAACATTCTATTCACGAATAAAACTTTCTATTCGTGAATAAAACATTCTATTCACGAATAAAACGTTCTTTTCGCGAATAAAACATTCCATTCACGAATAAAACATTCTATTCGCGAATGAAACTATTCTATTTGCGAATAAAACATTCTATTCACGAATAAAACTTTCTATTCGTGAATAAAACATTCTATTCACGAATAAAACGTTCTTTTCGCGAGTAAAACATTCCATTCACGAATAAAACATTCTATTCATTGAATGGTCCCAAAATGGCGATGTGTCACTGTGATGAATAGAAGCTTTTGTTACTCATAGAAATTGTAACTTATTGAGTATTATTGGTGAATATAATGTTTTATTCGCGAATAGAATATTTTATTCATGAATAGAATGTTTTATTCGTGAATAGAATGTTTTATTCGTGAATAGAACGTTTTATTCATGAATAGAATGTTTTATTTGCGAATAGAACGTTTTATCCATGAATAGAAGGTTTTATTCGCAAATAGAATAGTTTTATTCGCGAATAGAACGTTTTATTCGTGAATAGAATGTTTTATTCGCGAATAGAATGTTTTATTCACAAATAGAATAGTTTTATTTGCGAATAGAACGTTTTATTCGTGAATAGAATGTTTTATTCACGAATAGAACGTTTTATTTGTGAATAGAACGTTTTATTCGCAAATAGAATAGTTTTATTCGCGAATAGAACGTTTTATTCGTGAATAGAATGTTTTATTCATGAATAGAATGTTTTATTCGCGAATAGAACGTTTTATCCGTGAATAGAAGGTTTTATTCACGAATAGAATAGTTTTATTCACGAATAGAATATTTAGCTATTGTTTTAAATTGGTGTCCTGCAAAAAAAATTTAGATGTCACATATCAGCCACCGTACGATTAAACCCGTCCCCTAATATATTGCCTACTCAATGAAACTCATGTTTACCCCCGGTGTCCCAGAGCCGTACTGCAGAACTAGCGTAGGTGTGATCAGCCCTCGTAGGACTGTAGCGCAGCTCGCCTGAGTCGGAGAGAAACATTTGTGACCTAATAAATTGGAACTATATGGGTCAATGTAGAGGTCTGGTTTGACTGAATTCCATAACTTGGGCCCCATGTTATATATACTGTTCGTTCCAATTAATGTTCTTGTCTTAGGTACTGATAATTTGTACGTGGTACTATTTCGGGTTGTATGCTGGTGTTGGTCCTGAGCTAATTTGAATAAGTTATTGAGTGATTTTGGTAAGTTATGTTTGATAAAGGAATCTACATACTTTACTACTTGTAATTTATAGATGTCCGAAATTTCTAGCAGTTCCAGTGATTTAAATAGCGGTTGAGAGTGTGCGTCATAACGTGCTCCACAGATTGTGCGGACGATATTTCTTTGCATGACCTTCAGCTTGGACAAATATGAACTGTGTGTGGAGCCCCACAGTGTTATGCCATACAATAGGCAGGGATACATTGGTAGGAAATGGTTTTAATTGTTTGTCTATGTGCAATCCAAGAAATTTAGTACAGTTTACTTCCTCTATGTTTGTATCTGCATGCTTCAAACCGTGTCCATGAGAGATGGATTTATTTGAAAATAACATATAGTTTGTTTTGGCAACGTTAAGGGAGAGTTTGTTGGCTCTGAACCAGTCTGAGAGATGATCCAGGTCAGTTTTCATCACATTAAAGAGTGTTTCTATGTCGCCAAGAGAGTAATAAATTGTGGTGTCATCTGCAAATAAAAAGGTATGTGTATTTTGG
Organism: Terebella lapidaria; assembly: GCA_949152475.1. Taxonomy (NCBI): domain Eukaryota; kingdom Metazoa; phylum Annelida; class Polychaeta; order Terebellida; family Terebellidae; genus Terebella; species Terebella lapidaria. The sequence goes on from OX424557.1 coordinate 5,822,070, forward strand.
ATATTGTCAGGGATGTCATTCGTGTAAATAATGAATAACAAAGGCCCCAGTATTGATCCCTGTGGGACTCCACACTCAACATTTTGCACGGTAGAATTGGTATTTTGAAATAGCAAATATTGTTTTCTGTTGAAAAGGTAGTTTTTGAACCAATCAAGTGCTTTGCCACGAACGCCTTAGAAATGTAACTTATAGATGAGGATATTGAGATCGGTCGTGTCAAATGCCTTCGATAGGTCCAAAAATACAGCTAGACTCGATTCTTTTTTGTCCAACGCATTATTAATATCTGTAACAAACTTGGTAACTACTTCGATTGTGCTATGCTGCTTTCTAAAACCAAATTGTTTAGGGTACAATATGTCGTATTTTTCTAAGAAGCAGTAGAGTCTTTTGTGGACTATTTTTTTTCTAAAATTTTGGAAATGCTGGTCAGGAGAGATATAGGTCTGTAGTTGGAAAATACTTTATTGTCTTTGTATTTATATATTGGTATTACTTTCGCCAGTTTTTGAGAACTAGGTACAATCCATGTTACCATGGATTTATTCACCAATATACTGATTGGAACCGCTGATTGGTCGACAACTGATTTAAGGAACTTAGAAGTCAAACTGGCATGGCCTGCACTATCCTTGCTTTTCATGGTTCTAATTATATTAAAGATTTCATTTGGATCAGTAGGTGTCATGAACAAAGATTTGGGATTTGGGTTTTTGTTAGTCTTCAGGTAGTGTTCAGGGCTGTTGTGTGCTTTACGGATGTTGTCTGCGAAAGTGGGACCTACGTTGGTGAAGAAATTACAAAATTCGTTCGAGATTGTTTTGGCGTTATTGTTATCTTGTCCATTGATTGTGAAGCTTCTGGGTAAGTTAGTTTTATCCTTGTTTTTACCAAACAAGGAGAAGAAAGGATAGAAATTTCGATATGACGCATGTAAATGATGTCACCTTTATTTGAAGGAGATGTTTTATTTGGCTGATGTAGGTATCTGACTCACCGTATGACTGATATGGATGACGTATGATTGTATGTTGTGACTTGCCCCCGTTAGCTGACTGTGTGCTGGCCCCCTGGTCGGAGTGGAGTCCCTGCCGGAGGAACGGCCAGACATGTGGCTACAAGTACGGCTTACAGTACCGCTCCAGGGACGCCCTGCAGCCAGCGACACCTGGTGGACGCCGGTGTGACGTCACATCCGAAGCACGGCGCTGTCGTCTCATCTACAGATACTGCTCCGGTAGGTCAGTCACTGGTCAAACTTTGCACGCTGACATGCGCACTTTGACTGAGCTAGATCTAGTGCAGCATGGAGATGCCTCTCCGTAACATATCTAAAGTAGGCCTATACAGTCACACATTGCCATCAGATAGAAACTATCTTTGTCACATTTATAGAGAAAGTGACTACGTGATAATTGCACACACTTATTCTCCATTATAACAGATACACTGTCGAACAGCTCAGACCCCCCGCGAGGCAGACCGCGCTGTCCCGTCAGCAGACGAGACCGGGACATGTGGCGAAAAAAGCGCGGGAAAATTCCCAAACGCTGTAGGAAAAAACGATCAAAGACGAATAACAAACACAAAAGGAGAAGAAAGGATAGAGATAGTCGAAAAGAAACAGAACGCAGAAGGAAAGATAAAACTAGAAACAGAAACAAGAAAATGTCTGCTGAAAAAACGACGAAAACAAACCCGCTGGAATCCAACATGGCGGACCTCAAAAGGACGGAGCATTTTTCCAGACTATCAGATAAAATTTTATTGTACTCGCCAAACTTGAGGACAAATAAACTAAACTGGCTACCTGATGGGAAATGATGGTACTGTGTTTGGGATTCTCAGCACGTGCCACACTGCTACGTGCAGACGGTCGACGCGACCTCTCGCCACTGCTGTCGCCAAACGTTTAATTGGGAAATCACACAACGATGATGTCAACAAACGATCACGTGGTCACATGTGCCACGACTTTACAATATGCAACTCTTATTGTCTATGGTTGTGTATATTTTTCGTTTTACTATCAAATACATGGCACAGGAGATGAGCGCCTACTTACTTTTCTGGATGTAAATGTTGATCAAGTATAAATGCGGCAACTGTGATTCTAACTTTGCAATGTATCCAAGTATCCATGTCTGTTTGTAAATATTTTGTGTATATTGATGTCGTTCAGCTCTTGTTATATCGTAAATGTTGTAGGTGAATAAAGAATAGTATACATGTATATACAAACATGTCAGCTTGTGAAATCTAGCGTCCAATTATAGATGTATCATATTCAGATGTGGCATTTCACAACAAATACTTAATCCAGAATTATAGCCCCTCACCAAGAGAAACAGTAATATTTTCTAGTAATTTGATGGACACTTATTGCACGAAATATTTAATGGGATTTCACTGTTTGGCGAATATACGATTTTTTTTCACATATACAAGAATGTTTCATGACTTTCAAATTCTTCTGTCAATACAGATCCTATCTTGGTAAAACACAGTGACAATGTGCCCATTTCGATATACTCCCTCAGTAACCATGACAACGCTGTCAAAACTGCTGCATGAATTAAGAGCAGCATAGTTTCAGATATTAGCATAAATACCAACAGCTCATGGTTGATAAATTATATGCGAATTGATAAAATAACCCGGCGGCTAATAAGTAAGAAAATAACCTAAGTTACATAAACCAACCAGCCAATCAAAGAATGTCAAATATTTCTCCAAAACGTAGTTATGCGTATCAACTCCCACAAATTGACCGTCCCATAGGACCGAATTGTGGTAGTTTGTGTGGGACTTTTTCCGTCATTGCCAAGGAGGCATGGCCTATTGCCATGTCGTCTGAACTATGAATTGATTCCTACCTTTTGTGCTCTGCCCTTGAATATGAGACCAAAGGTCAAATTCAAGGTCATAGAAATATTCGGCATACATCATGTTCACATTGCCAAGCTGTAAAGTCGATAATAAGCGAGATATCAGTAACTTTTTGTTTTGACCTTGAAATTGAGGCCAAAGGTCAAATTCAAGGTCATCAGAATATTCGGCGTATAGTCGATAAGAATCGGGATATTAGCCATTTTGTCCTGTGATCTTGAAAATTAGGTCAAAGGTCAAATTCAAAGTCACCAGAATATTCAGCATATCATTTCCTATATGTGCACAATTGATTTCTAATCTCTAAAATTAGCTCAATGGAAGCTGCTCAATTGAATTTGTGTTCTCGCCTTTTAAGCCTTATTTGATATAAAAGACTGAGTTGCACAACACACCTGGGCCCAAGTATCATACACTGCGCCTTCCTCTATATTCAATAAGGATTAAAAAGGTGACAGACGGATTAAATGGCATTCATTTAGTGGACGAGTAGTATTAAGACGCAGTGTATGATACTTGGGCCCAAACGTGTTCTCGAAGTGAGCTAAGCGTTTGATAATTCAATTTCGTTGAGTTGCTGAGATGAGTAGAAAGTGATCTCAATACCATTTTGAGCAATGTCAAGGCCATAGGGGAAAAACGATAGGGCGATAATACCGAATTTCCAATGGTGCAATGGGTGTATACTGCAGAACGTTTTTTGAAAGATACAAATAGTATTTCAGAAGTCAGGTTTGTGTAAATTAATTGCCGTTTGCATCATAGGCATGTAATATTCAGTTAAATATTTCGACCGAAGTAATTTGACTGGAATGAAGCAAAACGATGTACATGAACCAAAAAATCAGGGTAGGACGACGGGTGCACGTTGTTAGAGTAACTGTCCAGGTAGGATAGTTCCTTAGACCGTGGGCGAACCGCTTTGGCTGTGCCACATCGCCGGATCGAACGTAGAGTGGTTAAGTCGGTACTGCCGCGTCCTGGACAGAGGATGAATATCTGGTTGCCGGGACGCCCTGGGTGCTTCAGATTTGTCGGCCTGTGTTTTCCCCGGAAGGTACAGCTCAGAATCTGAGGAAGAATCCACATAATGCGCAGACAGGTATAGGTCCATGCGCAAATCAGATTCTCGCACTCATGGCAACATGACAGGCCGTCGCATTACCATTGTGCTCACTGGCACGGTGTTCAATTTGCATGTGATTCTCCTGCAGTTTGACAAACCACCATGCCAACGAGCTTCGGCTTCGCTGTAATTCAGCAATCACCGGAGCAAACTGTGGTCACTCTGCAACCGAAGTGCCGTTCTAGCAGGTAATGCTAAGCACTTGGTCATAGTCACCACGGCGAGGAGCTCGCGATGGGTGGTGCAGTAGTTCATCTGCAAGAAGCTTGGAACTACACTTGCATAGCTACTTCACGTTGCTGGCCATGGCTACTCGTTTCTTTTTCACCATAACCACAGAACTCAAGGGCTATCATTGGTTCGATGATGTCTAGCCTATGCATCTTCTGCACCTCCCAGTTAGTGACCTCATGGCGCATGATAGCTGCGCATTGTAGGCGCTTTTTGAGCAGACGCTCATCAGGGAGGTTTTGCCTACTGCACCATAAACACATCCGCATATTGCCGGAGCAGCTTATGGAGCTTGGGCTTTTGCTCCTCACTTTGCCGGTTCTTCAGAATAAGTGATTCCAAATGGTCTAGCGTGGGGGAGGAGTCGTCGCTGGTGGCCGCATGAAAGCAGGTGTTGCCGCACATTGGGTTGTCCGGAAACACGTTGTATGCCATCGCAGTGTGCATGTTGCAGCGTATTATAACAGGAGCGTATGTGGGGTTCCACACGAGAATAGCGATTGGGCTGGGGTCGGACTTGACCAGAGCCCCACCCAGTGCCAGTCCCATATCATGGGCAAAATTGTAGATATCACCAGTGTAGGTATATGCTATACAAGCGCGACCATTGAGAGGCATGTTCAGGCATCGTGGGTGCGCCTCCACAATAGTCTTGCTGATGGTTGGCATGATGGTAGCACATGCTACCTGGGGCTGGAATGAACGGGTCGGACTCGTCCATGAGGAAATAAACCTCGTCTCCCATATGGAGTTCACAGGCGCTAACGTCCGTGATCACCTTATGAGTATGGAGGAAGCTCATTCCTATTATCCCCACTGTGTTGATAGCAACGATGCTGGTAACAACATCAGCATAGCTTCATGCTGGTAACTGCTGGGGTCCCGTACCTCAGTGTTACACATGGTGAGATCGGATTTGACCCAGCATGAGCATGAAAGGCCAAAATAGCAATTTTGGTGAACAAAAACAGTTGTTGCTGCACACTATACAATTCTTCGGTAACTTTTCCTAGCCCTTTGGGCTATTTTTTTCAGCTCTGATAAAGGAGACATGTAGGTAAGCTACTATCATAATGTGTTTCCTAAAAATGTATTAGCGATATACATGTACATGTATCTGTGATCACAATGAGGTACCGTATTTCGGACGATTCTGTTGTATCTTGGATTCGTTATGATTTTGATTTATAGAGGAAACGGAACCAGTAGGTCCTTCTGGCTTTTCAGCTATGCGGAAAATGGAAATATAGTTTGGAATTGCACTGTCCAATTAAATTTAAATTAACAATTAGACAAGGAAGATCAGAACTGTCACAATTATCAGACCCAAACAAATGGACGAACAAACTATGTATACGGTCACCGATGTTGAGCACTAAGCTAGCAAGTAGGGGCCTATGTAGCGCGGTCTAGTATTACTCCGTCTGGCACATATTTAATCTTCACTAAATTTAGAACAAGGAGTACCCTTGCGATACATGGGTCCAAGTAGTCGGTTCCATTGATATAGCATATTTTTACAATTGATGATTATCAATCATGCATATTTTCTAATAGTTGAATGAATAGTTGCAACATGTTCAATGTTGCATGATGCATGCGAACTGACAAATACATGTAAAATATCGTATGATATAAATTGCATGCGTAGGATGTTGAATTTTGACCTATTTTACGAATGATGCATGCTATATGGGGTGGATAAGGTCGAATAAAGTTTCAATGGCGTTTTTCTCTTAATGATACTGTACTTCACGTAAGAAAATGAATAAAACACCGAAGGGTCTTAAGGAGCTATTCAAATGATCTACACTCAATAATAATAATAATCAGATTTATTTAACGGCGGTCAATGATGATAGGCAATTCTACCTGTCATCCCCATCCCCCGTCGGGTGACAATTTAGAATTTGGAAAGCACATTCGAATGGAGAAAAACCTTTGCATTGCCTGGATGAAAACTCCACCTACATTGTGCCGGTGACGGGGATCAAACCCGCGTCACCTACCGCCTCTGAGCTTCGTTGCTTCAAGAGCCACCGGTCCCATCCACTCGGCCACAGAGGCGGTTTCTTGAGTAGCTGGGGAATGTGGGATTGCTGGTTACTCTAGGGACAACAAATCTGTCACACCCTGTCAGCAGTGTCACATGACACATCAGTGTGACCACAGCAGAGGGAGGCAAGCGGAACAGCTTCTAATACAGCAGATCGATGTCAGCTCTGATCCGAGACTGATAAACGATTTAGTTCAGGAAGTGTTCAGCTCTCCCAGTTTGCTGCATGGATAACAGCAGGCTGGGGCAGGAATATAGCTGCTACAGCGGTAAATGGTCTGTCACTAATCTTTGCATAAAGTGATACTTGGATAGAACTTTAACGATTCTTAATCCTCGATAATATCATCCCAGTATGCGATGGGTTGACATCAAGCTGCAATTAGTTTTGTTTTACAAGTTTATTCAAACTTATAGTAATAGTGCAAACCTTAATTGGATGATCATATGCCCTGTGAACGTACACATTGATGATGGTAACTTGTATGGATCATGAACTCAGATTTATAATTTTAAAAGCTCAAATGAATAAGCATGTATACCATAATATGCAGTTTACATACATACGTTTTTGCCCGTAGTACAGTTGTTACGCATGTATGGTGTTGATAGCAATTCTTGTAAACTAATGTTAAGCTATTTTCGTAACACATTACATAGAGTCAAACTGTATACTTCCCATAATACATGGCTACCACTTAATATTGGTGTTCCACAGGGTTCTATCTTGGGTCCTTTCAGCTATAATGTTCATTCTAATGATTTGGTTTCGATTATGTTGATGATGATAATGATAATACAGTATTTTGTTATGGAAAAAAAAGATTGAAAAGGTAACTTTGACATCGAGGTAGATTGCCATTTTCTTTTCAATTTTTGCGATAGAAGTCTGAAATTTGATAGCAAATTGCGGAATTTAAGATGAAATATTTAAGTTATAGAATGATAACATTAGTAACGCAAAAAATATCTTCAAAAACTGGTGTAAATTACTTACAATTACAATACAATTAGAGTATATATGTGCATATTGATGGCATGTCTTCATCTCATTTGTAAGTTTTTCTCATGTTATTGTATATAATCATTCCTGTTACTCCATGTCATTGGATTAGCCTGATGGCTAATTTTCCCATTGAACTTCTATATCGACGTAAATAAAATTGTTTCTTATCTTATACAAGTTATAACCAATGACCCTCGGTCAAATATTGTATTCCTATCTCAAAAGCTTCCAATCTATCCCAATGTAGAATTTCAGCTCATATGGCTCTCGTGATACTGAATATATTAAGCAATTTGGTTACATTTTTTTAAAATTAGGAATGAGATTAGATTGTGCGACTAAAAAATCAAGCAAATACACAAAATTCATTCCTACCCAGAAAATTATAAAGATGCCATTCGTATAGATCAACTACCACCTTTTTCCATCCATCTATAAGGTATGTGAATGGGTATGATAAAATATTGGTCTTTCTAATTCTAACTGTTACATGCAAACAATTCTTTGAATTCCTCATTTCAGAAATTGGAATAATCCCATTTGTTGAAGAAATTTCCCTGTGGATCCATCCACACGTATGTAATAATGGGTGCCACGTGTGGGCAGGGATTACTCACTCATGCGGTGTGAAACACGTTACACCAGAGTCTACTCTTTCTGGTGACGTCATACATCAGACTTCATGAAGTGGTCTGGGGGTGATTTCGTAGATCTTTATGCTGTCTTCCTCATTCGTTGATGGGTCGACTACTGTGAAATATTTACTTTTAGACTTTACACTATCGTTCTGGCATAGTCTCTTAAGTGAATGGCCAAATATTATTCACAACACATTTGTTGTGAATAGGCATATATAAAGACATGATCCCCCCGCACTCTGACGCACTCTAACGGATGGATGTCTGGTCAAAAGCCGACATACCGAAGTGACACCGTGGTCTTGTCATATCTGACCCAGTCAATAACTGCTACTGACACCACCCAGACATCAGCTGGTCACCACATAGACTGATTAAAGGATCTGTACGTCTCTGATAGGGAGAACACTTAGCACTCCCCCGAGTCTGACCCCGAGACCATGAACCGCACATCTGCCACGTGTGAACTCCAGAATCAACCCTCATTAGAATGCGGACTGCGAGCTTGGTATCAGCATTGATATTACACCTCCAGGGACTACAACAGACATCTGAGCCATGCTGACCAGCTTGGCTCACAAATCAATATCACGTAATTGACTATTAGATACATAAATCCCACATGGAGAAACCAACCGACGTATTAAATATGTCATGAAGCATTCCAGCCTACACAACGTGAACATTCACTCAATTTATTCCAATTAACTCTACAACCAGTCATGAAATGTGCAATTTCAAATTGCCCAGATGTGAAAGGTAGCTCAGTTCAGTGTGTAGGAAGCCGAGGTCAGATGGGTTTGTCGCTCTGATGCCTGGTAATTTTCCTCTTCACCGGCAACATTAACACAGCAGCTTTATCAAATTCCCGTGCTGATGAACCATCAAAAGTCCTGTCCTCCGCCGTTACCACACACAGTCAGATATAACTGTAGAGCTTCTATACAGCACCCTATAACATCGGCCACATCTGGCGGCCTTCAATGACACGTACAATGGACAGTGGAAAGCCAGTCTCAAGCTACGGCTGCTGGAGACATGGTACCAACACAAGAACATTCAGCTCTTGTAGAGTTCTGTTGTTCCTTCTTGCTCTAACATTACCAACATCCGGTAACTGTCAATGAGTAGGCTAAATGTTAGTCTAAATTATGTGAAAGTTTGTCATGGCTATAGCTAAATTTTATCATAGATAAATCATGAGTTTATCCTGGCTGACATGATATTATGTCTGTCACCTTAGCATTTCACAAACACCATATTTCTTCACTTATGAAGAACAGATCTAATTAGTTTTTCATTGAGGTGGTTGGCGAATGTCTCTTCTTTGTAAGGCTTTGAACTTTAACATGCAGTGAAACCATCTCATTTAGACTTTTATTGTTCCATTTCGCAATGAACAAGTTAGATTTCCTCTAACGTGAACAATGTAGCCACTCCAATTTTAGCCAAATATAATTTGACAGACTTTGACGCTTGACAATAGAGCTGATGTGCAAGATCATATTTCTTGTACATTCATTCGAGGAGTTTATTGTAAGCAACAATTGTGTGTCTGCTTTCGAATGACATTCTACGATTAATACATGTGGATAACACTATTTAAATGTGTCAATGACTAAGCTCTATCTTGAGGTATTCTAGTTTATACAGCACAGCTCATATTATGGAGGAGGAAGTGGAAAATTTTTGTTTTTGGTTGGAATTGGTTCAAAACGAATAGTGACATGGTTTCGGACCAAACATTTTGCCAACCCATCGGAAAATAAAAATGGGCCTCATGCACTTGTCAGCAAGTTGAGGACAATGAAATTTGAACGCTCCACAAGCGTACATACATATGCCTAGTTGTGAATTAGAAAGGAAGTTATCAGAGTTGAGGTAGAATGGGCCACAACGGTCGGATTCAAAAGTCATCTTCAAATTCACAATACATAAGTCCCTTTTGAATGTGCCAATATTTAACCTCTATCATGACGGATTCTAGGATATTAATTTCGGTTAGGAAAAAAGTGATCCCTAAAAGCAGGATGAGAGATATACACACTGATTTGAGTGTTGAATAAATGAAGTCAGAGCATATTGAAAATTGCATGATGCCTTTCGGAGTTTCAATTTCAAATTCTGAATTTGAACGTCAGCTGAATTTCTGAATTTGAACGTCAGTTGAACGTCAGCCTAATGATGAATGGTGCAGATATGACCTCAATATCTGCCGTATAAAGTGTAGATACCAGAATCTGAAGTCAGTAATAGTGAAATTAAACTTTATGTATTTCAAAGCAATTAATGAACAAGCTTATGTTTATATTAAAGCTATAATCACTTTTAGGATTGACCACATTTATTTTTCTGCAGTAGCTTTGTTTTGTATATAGAATGAGAAATCGTACAAATTTTGGTCTGAAAATGTGTATTACGTGCCTAAATTGAATTGCCAATACAAGATTCAAACTCAAATTTTCACTCAAAGCGGCCCGCCTTGCGGGCGAGTTCTACACACAGTCTGGTGACGTCATTGGTATTTGTCTATATACTGTGGCAACCGGCAATGAATGCAGGCCGATCATTCTCTATCCACTGTTTTCGTGCACGATTAACGGCAATTTTCTAAGTATCTGTTGTCGAACTGTGCATATTTCTTACATATTCCCGACTATCTCGAGATGTACTTTCAAGTTTGCGTGACAAACAAGAATGCCAAATTTGGCTGATTTTAAAATTGATTCCAACTTTAACATATCTTGCTTATGTTTATATTAACATATTTGGCTTGGATCATGGCGTGAGATCGGATAACCTGGTGAAACCCACTTGCTCGATATGGCGACCACACACCATCTCGTGTACTGTCAAAGCCGGGGAACGAACCTGTGCCCAAACGGACTGCATTGGTGCGAATTCAGCCTACATACGAACTAAGCTAACTGGGCAATAAAACTAATTATTATATACCTTTATGAGTTGTAGCTTTGTGTCAATACATCTGATTAAACATTCTGAAAAATTCTAATAATTTATGAGCATCTAGTTAATACATTGCAATTGCTTTAATAATCAGCATTCATCGCACAAAAAACGCTGGGTAACCATATATTTAATGATATGAATAGAACTTTATGAAAACGAAATACAGTATTTTGCAAATAATACTATTCTCTCCTTTCATATTTCCAGTATGCTCTAGAGCAGACGACAGAGCACAAATCACCGCCCTATGGTGAGATCAAACAGTAGTATTGTAACCAAATGGCCATGCACATTGAGTTGAGCAGATGCCTTGTGTCCCTGAGTGGTCGGCTGAGGTCCCGTGGACAGACTTGCAGGGTGTGTCAGGTCTCCTAGGTCTGAACGCCTCAGTCACAGATTGCTTCATCACACACCCGGGACCGTCAGTCAATGACCTCTGACCTGACCCTGAAGTCACTTACCACATTATTTCCTGACTGGGCCTGGATATAGTGAAAGTGTCTGGATACTGGTACATGTTCTCTAATGCGACATGGTGCTGGTATTTATCTTCACATGGACTGCATTAAACAAGACAGGAACAATGTTTAGATCAATCACGCCTGTGTATAACCATTGTATATATCATTCGGTAATCACTGAATACCAATAAATATTTCACAGACATTGGAATTTTTCAGTAGTTGAGGTCTTGATACAACATTAAAAGCACCAAATCAAGCTGTGTCCTGTAAACTGTAATGTTGCAATCATCTTTATTGTAATAAGAACAATTCGAGTGATCATCTATTTACTACAGAAATTTGTTGTAATACTACAAAGTACTTCAATTTGACAAGCAACTTCTTCCCAAACAAATGCCCCGTTCATATTTGGTAGATTTTTCACACAATGCTCTATTCATTCCTGAATTGCCTCGTCGTCTTCCACATTCTCCACATCTTCATCAGCCTCGTCCGGGTCGCTTTTTTTTTTATCTAAACCAGACCCACGTTTCAGCCCCATCACTCCTGAAATTTCAGGAGCGTATAAACAAATAACCGCCAATCAAAACATTGGATGTGTGCTTCCACACAAGAAAATTCTTAGAAATAACACATAGTGGATGTTATCTGTATCGAATGTGTCACATAAATCGATTTATTTATCACATGCTATGAAATTATTTTAAACTACAAACAGTAGGAACACACAGTGATTTCCGACAGTGTGATAACCTTTGCCGGAAACATCATGTTAGCACTATTTTCTTCTTCACATTTTTGCTTCACATTTCACATATTCACATGCACTTGTCTGGATGCGTTTTGATTTCAATTGAAAGAACAATGAAATCACGAGTGTTCTATGACGTGACAATGAAACATCACGCGATTCAGCCTTAGTAACATTTAACCATGCAGACAATGTACAACCACTGTGACGTCATAATACAAAGTATTTGACGACCAGATGATTTGCATTGTTTATACTGTTTCTTATGTTCACGGGTCTTCGATCTGCTCAGTAGAAGGGGGGCTTGGGTACAATCAAAGATTGTAATAAGTTCTTGCAATCTTTGGTACAATTTCACTCTAATGTATATGGGTTGGGTTTTTTTTTCAAATATTTCAGAATCATAAATTCATAACATGTGATAAAAACAAATCCTGTTTCATGTGTTTCCCAGCACGCAGGAAAGATCTCGTTTGAACTGGCGGAAGAACATCAAAAAGCACTCGACCTTCGGTCTCGTGCTCTCTTGTATTCTTCCGCCAGTTCAAACTCGATCTTTCCCGCGTGCTGGAAAACACACTCACCTAGTTTTGTCATTATATTCCCCATTGTTTTATCCTTTGCACAGATTATCTGCGAAGTATAAGTAGCAGATGCCTGGGTTTGTTTTGTTTACAATTTGTTTTGAATGTAGCCTGCACGAGGCGATATGAACTACTTTTCAGTGCTATCCCAGAATCCTGTGGGGGTGACCCGAGCGTTTGGTTTTGCTAGAAAAACCGAGTGAGCACGAGCGTGCATCTTCACCACAAGGAGCTGAGAAATATTTAAGCTTATATGCTGACAGTTTAAGCTTATATATTTTTGAGAAATATTTATAGCTGCGTTTAAGAAATTCTATGGACGTCATCATGATCTGGTTGATAAATACAGCAAATCCATGTCCGCCATGCAACAAGATCTATTTTCATGTTAATTTTGGGGAATTCATGACGGGTGCCACTAGTGGGGCAGGAAATGCTCACTCTTTCCGGAACACCTGATTTCACCTCCTAATGGCCATTTACGGGGGTTCATGAGTTTCCCTGTCATTTCTGTTTTCTCTCACTTCGTATGCCTGATATGACTTTCTGTCCCCGGACTATGAGATTGGATAACGGACCCTGTTTTGTTTGCTCGGAATACTTAATACTGGGTATTGATTCCACGTCTATGTCTATATTCAGTTATGCCATCAGAATATTATTTGGTATTAAGAATCCAACTTCAGTAGTAACACGTGAATCACATGGGCGGTGATTCATATTTCTACTTTGCAGGAAATACTTCAGCGTGAAATCAAATATTCTGAATTCCTGATAACTTCACTGCCAATGCATCAAGTAGTTTTTGATGTCATGTTTAGCTCTGCTGTGATATTTAATAATCAGCTCCTCCATCATTCGACGTTAATTCTGGGTGATACTAATAGACACCAAGTTATGATGGATTCAGGTTATTCCAGGGTCTGTAATCCCAACAAGTTGTCTTGCAAACGTCATTGCAAGGAAAGAGCATTGCAAAAAATTGCAAGAAATACGGATTGTCGTTAGTTTCTTGACAAGTAGGGGTGGGGTGTCTCTTCTATAATATACTCGACAACCAGTAGAGAATGTCACTTTTATTATCACCAATTTTATTGCCTCTTCAGCAAATGTGTTGCAACATTTGATATTATGGTTTTAAGAGCCCATACACTTTGTTCTATGCTATGTTCTCCCGACTCACTTGTACATTTGTATTTTATATTTTAATCGTTTATTATAGTGACCAAAGCATATAACAAGATTCAGATAACAGTAACATAAAATGAACAAATGCCTCCAGCCACATAGGGCTTATTTGTCACTACAAATACAAAAACAAATAATCGTGACACAACATTGTAAACCTGAGTTCCATTCACACAAACAATTTACTTTTTCTGATTTCCATTGCAGCACATATATACGTGGATAAGTGTTTTGAGCATCTCTGATTAATGAATTTGAATTGTTCATACACATCATAATTTTTAATATCTGGAATTAACTGTTCAACCTTATTATACAATATTGTGCGCTGTAAAACATACAAGGGACAAGTTAATAAGAAATGTAATTCATCTTCAATTTCATTTAAGTGGCATAAATTACAAATTTACAAGTAATCCACACAAGAAGTCAGAAATCAATTATACCTTTCTATATACTGGTTAGCCCATTCAGGGGGTGGCTCCAATTACACCAAGAACCCCAGGGACGGGTGTGCTCCTGGTCTTACACCAGAGCCCCAGGGGGTCTCATGGTCAGTCAAATCACTATGTAAATTTGTACGCTGAGAAATGCGTGTTAGGTATCACGGAATACTTATATATGGTGTGATATTGAATTTGATATTTAAACAGCAGCTTCCATCCGCTGCCATTAATATGTCTTGAAAATGGCTGGATGTGGAACACAATTTTTTGACATTAGAGCGTTGGGGGCGAAGCCCCCAACTCTCTACATGTCTATGTGCTGACTTTTTCATGGAGGTTTCATGCCAACCTATCGACGCCCGTTTTCGCATGTAAACCTTTGTACACCTACTTCAAATGAGGATTTTCTTCGTCCTTGACATAAAATCTCTCGATTTGATGGCAAGCTTTGAATATTCCACAGATATATAATGCATAAATCGATGTGTTAGGTTTTAGAAAATTACGCAAAATGGTCAGCTCGTCTGGAAAACGTCAAAATGGCGGAGCCGATGGAAATTCACGTTCCCAGAATGCAAAGCAAATTTTACCGCAATGACGCGTACTTTGGAACGCACAATTTTCTGTGCAGCATTTTGTGCATGCATGTACATGTAACCTTGCGTGTGGCCTTCTTTGGCGTCATGAAGTAAACACAACGATTCGTCTGCGGTACCACGACTACATTTACTGTAATTGGACATATTTAATATCACATAACAAGGTGTTCCATGCTGGGTTGTGAAACCTTTTTATTTTAAACTGGTCTTTTAATTTGCTCAGTATGCATGTGTTATCTATATCATGATATCAGACGCAGATATTCCTCATAGTTTCCAATATTTTAAGGATATTTTATTGATGTCCAATATCATTTTATCAGGCGTATCTGTTTCATTGAGTTCAAAATAAATGTTTACTCATTAGGAATATGATTGAAGTAGGCCTATGTGTTTCATCATAATATACGGAAATGAATTGGAATCATGTGGGACATGATATGTTTCAATTTTCTTTTTTTTTTGTAAGGGGGGGGGGGGGGGGTTGTGTAAGATATACTCAGGTCTCGTGGTGTTGATGGTGTGCTCGAGCTCTAATGTCGTCTTCCGCAGTTAGCTGCATTTTCTTGTTTTCTCACTTTGGTATGATTCTTTATGTTATTCAAAATATCATCATTTTGCAATATTCTTGAAAAACGAAGTTGTATAGAATAGTATGTTGCATTGTTTTACGTTCAAGCCGTTTTCAAATGTATGACGGAGCAGAACATAACTTGGCTAAACACTGGTTCAATATCTGTAAGATTCAGATTCATCAACTAAGAACAAACACACGTCTCATAACTGGCCTGTATATCAAACGCAATAACTTTAACATTCACACAAACTTCAAGACTTGCAAAATTCACATATATATGTTGGCGAATGCTCAACCTATCAAAATCTTCATTGAACAGTTAATAATATGAAGAGTATGGATGAAAATACATGACGTTCAATTTTCGGAACTAAAAATCAAATGACATTAGAAGCACAATGTGTTTACCGTTATTGAGATAGAAAAGTAATGTCTGTATATTTCTATTTTTAACATGATCTGAAAAGCAACAAGCTATATGCACACCAATGCCTATACTTAGTTTCATATCGGTAACAATCATTGAAATATAGAGAAAAGAGAAGTATCACATTTATACACTAATGATACAAACAGTTTAGTTGTCAAACATCAGATGTGAAAGCATAAGAAAACATCAACAAATATGTAATGTCATGTCTATTTTTATTACTCTAAGCCAGAATACAATCTGCATTTGAAAGGTAACATATTCAATAAATAAGTGTGATGTATGTGTGTAGAACATCGTCATCTATTTGCGGGTTTTAATTCTCGCATTTTTGTTCCTGTGAACTACACTGACATAATATGCGATTGCCTGTATCATAGTGTAACGGTTTTGGGGCGTACCCAAAAGTTTCCCCTAGGTAATTCTGTTAGTGTTTTGTGATATTATGGTTAAATAACCGTTTATTAAAATGTATATGTGTTTAAAGGTTCATACGGTTCCGTATTGTTAATGTTTAGAAGGTTTTCCGTCTCGGAACTTGGTATATTTATGATGTTGGTAAAGCCGGAGACGGAGCCGGAACCGGAGACGGAACCGGAGACGGAGTCGGAACAATGGAGTACAAAAACGTAATGACGTTATTTCCGGAAGGTCACGTGATCAGCCTCGTTTTCGGTTTAAAAGGTGAC
Source organism: Terebella lapidaria (assembly GCA_949152475.1). Lineage (NCBI taxonomy): Eukaryota > Metazoa > Annelida > Polychaeta > Terebellida > Terebellidae > Terebella > Terebella lapidaria. Next base: position 5,838,717 of record OX424557.1, read on the forward strand.
GTGTCAGCCACTGATTGGTTCTAGAGTGTTTTTAGAAATCCGGAAAATATCAGTGTTTTGGCGGACTATGACGTCACAATAGGTTGGTCACGTGACGTGGGTCTCAGGTCTATAAAAGCCCCCGCTTCACAGCGGACGGCGGAGTTGGTGTCCTGACGTCGACCTGTGCAGACCCCTTCTCCCATAGCAGAGTACTCCCTTGTTCCGGATAGAGTCATCCAGATGATAGCAGATAAGTCTTCCGACTGTGCACTTGGAAAAATAAACATGAAAACTTCAACCGAGTTGTTTTTCCGTGTTCGTTAGGGAACTGGAATTTATAATAAAGTTAGTTCACCGGAAAAGAAAGTAATACGGAGTAAAGGGAGATAAGACCACAGTCGGTTAAGACCAAGTTGTAACGACGTCTTAGGGTGATCGAAGAACCCAGATCACCAAGGAAGGAGACGGAGACGGAGGTGGAATTCAACGGAGCAACTACGGAGGCGGTATCGGACGGAGCAGTTGCACAGACGGTAACGACGAAGCAGTTGCAGAGGCGGTACCGGACGACGGAGTTGCAGAGGCAGTACCTGACGGAGCGGTTGCGGTAACCGGAAGTGAGAACACTTCCGAGATACTCCATTTTCAGGTGCAGTCGCAGGTTGCGGTGAGGCGGAGCCAACCGGAGCAGTTTGCAGTGAGGCGGAACCTGGCAGAGCGGTTGCAGTATTCGGAAACGGCAACGTTCCCGGATTCTCATTCCAGGTGCAGTCGCAGTTGCAGTAAGGCGGAAAACGACGGAGCTGTTGCAGTAAAGCGGTATCCCGACGGAGCAGTTGCAGTACCCGGAGACGGAAACGCCTCCGGATTCTTACGTTACAGGTGCAGTTGCAGATTAGCAGTCGGACAACGGTTAAGAGGTCCATTCCAGACCACGCTACCAACCTTAGAGACTTCTAGCCGGAGTTCAACCGTACAGCAGTAGCAGTATCCCGGAGTTTTACCGTTTCAGCTCCGGTTAAATAACAACTCACCCACCTCCCAAGAAAACCGGTTCATCAAGACGTCACAGAAGGGTGCAAACCCGTTACAACTTTTTGGTGGCAGCGGTGGGATCATCTGCAGTATGACTACTAGACGGGGCAAATTGGCGGAACAGCAGCTGAAGGCAGCCGTGTCGGACACGGAGCAGCCTGTAGGAGCAGTAGGAGCTGAGCCGTTGCAGATGCTGGTTGCGGAAAAGGAAGCAGTTCGTCCTGCCGAGCGAAAGCTGTTGCAGCCGGAAATGCAGAAAGCAGTTGCAGAAGAGCCCCTTCGGGTTCCTCAAGGAGTACAGCCTGCAGAGCAGTTAGCAGAGGCGGAAATTAACTTTCCGGACCAGGCTGGCGATCGGGAACCGGATGCAGACCCGGAAGGCGGAGAGAATTTAGTCGACAACCTGACCAGATTATTGGCGACTCAAATGGAGGTGTTTCAGCAGCACCTGGCAGTAACCGGAAAGCAGCAGCAGGCAGAAGCAGTACAACAACCAGCACCAAGGGCGAAGTAGCCAGATTAATGACATACGACGGAACTGATCCGTGGCCGGAGTATGAGGCTCACCTCCTCGAATACGCTCGGTACTACCGTTTGTCAGCAGAGGAAAAGGCGCTGAACTTATGTGTCAGTTTGAGGGGTAACGCCCGCAGCACATACTGGATCTGTCCGCGGAGCAGAGACGCAGCTTTGATACAGTTGTGGCGGCATTAAAACAGCAGTTTTGTCCGGGGGAGAAAACATTTGTTTTCCAGGCGGAATTGCAGACACGGAAATTGCAGCCGGAGGAGGAGCTGTCCGAGCTGGCCAGAGACATACGGAGCAAGACGCGGCTAGCTTACCCAAAAGCAGATCCGGCAACAACAGAAGTGCTCATGAAGATGCATTTCTGCAACAGTCTGACTAACCGAGATATGCGGTTGTCGGTATTGAAAAGCCACCCGGAAACGCTGTCGCAGGCCCTGGCTTTCGCTACCGAGTATGAGAGTAGTGTAACGGTTTTGGGGCGTACCCAAAAGTTTCCCCTAGGTAATTCTGTTAGTGTTTTGTGATATTATGGTTAAATAACCGTTTATTAAGATGTATATGTGTTTAAAGGTTCATATGGTTCCGTATTGTTAATGTTTAAAAGGTTTTCCGTCTCGGAACTTGGTATATTTGTGATGTTGGTAAAGCCGGAGACGGAGCCGGAGACGGAGACGGAACCGGAGACGGAGCAGGAACAATGGAGTACAAAAACGTAATGACGTTATTTCCGGAAGGTCATGTGATCAGCCTCGTTTTCGGTTTAAAAGGTGACGTGTCAGCCACTGATTGGTTCTAGAGTGTTTATAGAAATCCAGAAAATATCAGTGTTTTGGCGGACTATGACGTCACAATAGGTTGGTCACGTGACGTGGGTCTCAGGTCTATAAAAGCCCCCGCTTCACAGCGGACGGCGGAGTTGGTGTCCTGACGTCGACCTGTGCAGACCCCTTCTCCCATAGCAGAGTACTCCCTTGTTCCGGATAGAGTCATCCAGATGATAGCAGTTAAGTCTTCTGACTGTGCACTTGGAAAATAAACATGAAAACTTCAACCGAGTTGTTTTTCCGTGTTCGTTAGGGAACTGGAAATTATAACAAAGTTAGTTCACCGGAAAAGAAAGTAATACGGAGAAAAGGGAGATAAGTCCACAGTCGGTTAAGACCAAGTTGTAACGACGTCTTAGGGTGATCCAAGAACCCAGATCACCAAGGAAGGAGACGGAGACGGAGGTGGGATTCAACGGAGCAACTACGGAGGCGGTATCGGACGGAGCAGTTGCAGAGACGGGAACGACGAAGCAGTTGCAGAGGCGGTACCGGACGACGGAGTTGCAGAGGCAGTACCTGACGGAGCGGTTGCGGTAACCGGAAGTGAGAACACTTCCGAGATACCCCATTTCAGGTGCAGTCGCAGGTTGCGGTGAGGCGGAGCCAACCGGAGCAGTTTGCAGTAAGGCGGAACCTGGCAGAGCGGTTGCAGTATTCGGAAACGGCAACGTTTCCGGATTCTCTATTCCAGGTGCAGTCGCAGTTGCAGTAAGACGGAAAACGACGGAGCTGTTGCAGTAAAGCGGTATCCCGATGGAGCAGTTGCAGTATCCGGAGACGGAAACGCCTCCGGATTCTTACTTTACAGGTGCAGTTGCAGATTGGCAGTCGGACAACGGTTAAGAGGTCCATTCCAGACCACGCTACCAACCTTAGAGACTTCTAGCCGGAGTTCAACCGTACAGCAGTAGCAGTATCCCGGAGTTTTACCGTTTCAGCTCCGGTTAAACCACAACTCACCCACCTCCCTAGAAAACCGGTTCATCAAGACGTCACAGAAGGGTGAAAACCCGTTACAACTTTTTGGTGGCAGCGGTGGGATCATCTGCAGTATGACTACTAGACGGGGCAAATTGGCGGAACAGCAGCTGAAGGCAGCCGTGTCGGACACGGAGCAGCCTGTAGGAGCTGAGCCGTTGCAGATGCCGGTTGCGGAAAAGGAAGCAGTTCGTCCTGCCGAGCGAAAGTTGTTGCAGCCGGAAATGCAGAAAGCAGTTGCAGAAGAGCCCCTTCGGGTTCCTCAAGGAGTACAGCCTGCAGAGCAGTTAGCAGAGGCGGAAATTAACTTTCCGGACCAGGCTGGCGATCGGGAACCGGATGCGGAACCGGAAGGCGGAGAGAATATAGTCGACAACCTGACCAGATTGTTGGCGACCCAAATGGAGGTGTTTCAGCAGCACCTGGCAGTAACCGGAAAGCAGCAGCAGGCAGAAGCAGTACAACAACCAGCACCAAGGGCAGGAGTAGCCAGATTAATGACGTACAACGGAACTGATCGTGGCCGGAGTATGAGGCTCACCTCCTTGAATACGCTCGGTACTACCGTTGGACAGCAGAGGAAAAGGCGCTGAACTTATGTGTCAGTTTGAGGGGTAACGCCCGCAGCATACTACTGGATCTGTCCGCGGAGCAGAGACGCAGCTTTGACACGGTTGTGGCGGCACTAAAACAGCAGTTTTGTCCGGGGGAGAAAACATTTGTTTTCCAGGCGGAATTGCAGACACGGAAACTGCAGCCGGAGGAGGAGCTGTCCGAGCTGGCCAGAGACATACGGAGCAAGACACGGCTAGCTTACCCAAAAGCAGATCCGGCAACAACAGAAGTGCTCATGAAGATGCATTTCTGCAACAGTCTGACTAACCGAGATATGCGGTTGTCGGTATTGAAAAGCCACCCGGAAACGCTGTCGCAGGCCCTGGCTTTCGCTACCGAGTATGAGAGCATTATGAAGACGGACAACAGCAGACCAGCGGAGCGACACCGGACGAGGCAGCTGAACACGGAGCCGGAGTGGAGCCAGCAGGTGAACGAATTGCGGAAGCAAGCCGAGCAGACTCAGCAGCAGTTGGCGGATCTGATGACTCAGGTCAAGTAAGCGGTTAGCCGGCAGCAGCAGCAGCGCAGTTCCCGAGCGGATTTAGAATGTTTCAACTGTGGCCGGAAGGGGCATTTTGCCCGAGACTGTAGGCAGCCAAAGCAGCAGCAGCAGCGGCGTCAACCACAACAGCAGCAGTCGCCGCGACAACAGCAGCAGCAGCAGCCGCAGCAGCAGCAACAACTGCAGCAGCTACGACAGCAGCAGCAGCAGCCGGAAAACTAGAGCGGGTCGCAGAAAAGGGGAAATCCAGGACCCGGAAGAGAGGACACCCCCATAACCGGCAGGTGGTTCATGGACCCGGTCCCAGGGGCGAGGTGGGCATGTGTGTGACAGCCAGAGTATGCGGAGAGCCAGTAACGCTGATAATCGACACCGGCAGCACTGTCACAATGCTCAACCTACAAACCTGGGAACGGATCCGGAAGCCCGGAATGAAGCTGAAGCGGTCGCCGATTCGTCTTTCAATGGTTGACGGAAGTAACATACGGACACATGGCCGGAAAGAACTCCCACTCAACATCGCCGGAGTAGCTGAGACCGTGACGTTCGAGATTGCAGATTGTGAAGACGAAGGAATACTGGGAAAGGATTTCATCCGTTCCCGGATATCCGGCATAAATTTCGACCGAATGACCATGCAGATGGGCAGCCAGGAGGTGTTCCTCACTATGTTCGAGCAGACCAGGGAGCCGTTTCCGATCAACGCTGTAGCAGATTACCAAATTCCGCCGGAAACGGAACAGCTGATAATAGGACAAGCAGAGAGTGTCCGTGAAGCAGAAGGAGTACTAGAAATGCCACAGGAGCCTACTGAGAAAAGACCTTGGCTGATCAGGAGAACTTTATCCCGGATGAAGCAAGGAACAGTCCCGGTTCGAGTGATCAATGTGATGGCGGAGCCGGTAATCATCAAGAAAGGAGCGCAGTTGGCGACGATGACCACCTTAGCAGCCGGTTGCAGTGTTGTGCCGTTGGCGGAGCGGAGCAGGAAGGTGCAGATTTCCACGGAGTCGGAGGCCGGGCGGAATTGGAGCGGGTACGAGAAGCTGCGGCAGTTAGCAGAGCAGACCCAGGATGCAGTGCCGAGTCATTTCCGCGAGAGAGTAACCGACCTCCTATTTCGGAACAAGCCGACCTTCAGTAATGATGCCGGAGAACTGGGGCAGACCAACGAGGTACAACATCAGATAAACACGGGCAGTCACCGGCCGATTAAGCAGCCAACCAGACGAATTCCGCCAGACAAGAGAGAGCTGGTGAGCAGTCTGATTCAGGAGATGAAAGACAAGAACGTCATTGAAGAAAGTAGCAGTCCGTGGGCTTCCCCGATTGTCCTCGTGAAGAAAAAGGATGGGACCACCCGGTTCTGTGTCGATTACCGGCGGTTAAATGCAGTCACAGAGAAAGATGCTTATCCGTTGCCGAGAATAGACGACACCATAGCAGCCTGTGCAGACGCCAAATGGTTCTCCACTCTCGACCTGACCAGTGGCTACTGGCAGGTCGGGATGGATGAAGACGCCCGGAAAAAGTCGGCCTTCTGTGTTCCTGGCGGCCTTTACCAGTTCAAAGTAATGAGTTTCGGCTTGTGCAATGCTCCGGGTACGTTCGAGCGGTTGATGGAGAAGGTGCTAGGCGGTTTGTCCTGGAAGACCTGCCTCATATATCTGGACGACATCATAGTCTACAGCAAGACCCTGGAGGATCACATCCGTGATCTTCAGGAGGTGTTCAGCAAGCTGAGAGAGGCAGACCTAAAAGTCAAACCGTCAAAATGCAAGTTCTTCCAGCCGGAGGTGTCTTTCCTGTGTCACATAGTCGGCAGAGACGGTATCCGCACCGACCCGGCAAAAACGGAGGCAGTACGGAAGTGGCGGACACCCACCAACCTGACGGAGCTGCGCAGTTTTCTGGGACTTTGCTCCTATTACCGGAAGTTCGTGCCGAAGTTCTCCGAGATTGCAGCGCCGCTGAATCACTTGACGGAAAAAGGGGTGCCGTTCCGGTGGCAGACGGAGCAAGAGCAGGCATTTGCAGAGCTGAAGAACCGCCTAGTATCGGCACCGATACTCGGGTACCCAAGGGAGCAAGGCCGATATATCCTGGACACGGACGCCAGTGACACCGGGCTAGGAGCAGTACTGTCACAGAAGCAGGGCAACCAGGAGCGGGTGATAACCTACTTGAGCCGCAGCCTAACCAAAGAAGAACAGAGATACTGTGTCACCCGGAAGGAGCTCCTGGCGGTTGTGTTTGCGGTACAGAAGAATAAGCAGTACTTGCTGGGACGACACTTCCTTCTTCGCACAGATCATGGCAGTCTTACCTGGCTTATGAATTTCAAGGAGCCCCAGGGGCAGGTAGCCCGGTGGATTGAACTCCTGAGTGAGTTTCATTTCGACATCGAACATCGTCCGGGGCGAATCCATAATAACGCAGATGCCTTGTCCAGATCCCCATGCAGCCAATGCGGAAAAATCGACTGGAAACAAGCCAAGATAGACGCCTGGAACTACGGAGAAAGGATCCGGCAGACACGAAGTGAAGAAACTCCTCAGCCCAAGCCAAGGAAGGGGGGACGCCGGAAGCGGTCACGGAGATCGGGCGGAGAAGCAGAACTGACGGAGGAAGCAGTCCCAAGGAAGGCGGTTGCAGTAGCGGAGAAAGCAGCGTCCCGGAAGCCGGTTGCGGTTGCGGTGACGGAGAAAGCAGCGTCCCGGAAGCCGGTTGTGGTTGCAGTAGCGGAGAAAGCAGCGTCCCGGAAGCCGGTTGCGGTTGTGGTGACGAAGAAAGCAGCGTCCCGGAAGCCGGTTGTGGTTGCAGTAGCGGAGAAAGCAGCGTCCCGGAAGCCGGTTGCGGTTGCAGTAGCGGAGAAAGCAGCGTCCCGGAAGCCGGTTGCGGTTGCAGTAGCGGAGAAAGCAGCGTCCCGGAAGCCGGTTGCGGTTGCGGTGACGGAGAAGGTAGTTCCAGGAAAAGCGGATGCGGTTGCAGAGCAGACTAGGTTGGCGGAAAATGCGGACCAGGAAACTGTGCTGGGGCAGAAATATCGACCAGATGATTTGCGGAGAATGCAGCAAGCATAACCTTGGTACCCACTGGTGACGTCGCTGATCGACGGGAGCGGTACAGCTGGCAGTGCAGACTTTTCCAGCATGAGCAGTGAGGAGAAAGTGCTGTACGGGATGCGGAAGACCTTGCTGAAAGTCGACGGAGTAGTCTACCGGAAATGGAAAACGGCAGAAGGAACCAGCAGAATGCAGTTAATAACCCCGAAGGAGCTGAGACAGGAGATTTTCCGTCTGGCCCATCAGAGCCGGAAGGGAGGACACATCGGAAGCAGAAGGATGGCGGCTAGCATTCGGAGGCGGTATTTTTTGGCCGGCTATGATGCGGGACATAAAGCAGTGGGTGCTGAGCTGTGACGAATGTGCGTCAAGAAGTATGCAGAACTTGAAACGATCTCTGATGCAGAAATACCGGGTTGGAGCGCCCATGGAGAGGGTGGCAATGGACGTGATGGGTCCGTTACCTAAATCCACCCGGGGGAACCGGTACATCTTAGTAATCGGTGATTACTTCACCAAGTGGGTAGAGGCTTACCCGATGCCGAATCAGGAAGCGGTGACGGTTGCGGACATATTCGTCAACCAGTTTGCAGCGCGGTACGGCATCCCGATGGAGATCCACACCGACCAAGGCAGAAATTTCGAGTCCGACTTGCTGAGAAATGTTTGCAGAATCCTGGGGATTCACAAGACACGGACAACCGCTTTCCGACCTCAGTCGGACGGTTTCATTGAGCGATTCAACCGGACGCTGCAGCAGATCCTGAGCCTGTACGTAAGCGAGCGGCAGACCAACTGGGATCAGCTAGTTCCGTTGGCGATGGCAGCTTACCGGAGTACCCCGCAGGAGACAACCGGGCAGAGTCCCAATTTGCTGATGCTGGGCAGAGAAGTCAACACTCCGGTAGAGTTACTGATTGGTAGACCGCCGGGAGAATCAACAGCAGAAGTAACAGAGTATGGCAGTCAGCTCCGGAAAGGGTATAAAAGGGCCTTGAAATCGGGCTCTGAGAGCAATTAAAGAGCAGACCTCGAGCTGTGCACATCGCTGTTAAAGTTTGGCGGAATTGAATCAAGTCCAGCATTTTCCGGCAAGAGCAGATTTTGCAGTAAAAAACGACAAAGTATTTCCCGGAAGAAAAGTACAGTAAAAGCAGTGTAGCGGTCGACGGAGGCGGATGGCAGTGTGGCGGAAGCGGAGGCGGTGTGGCAGTAGACGGAGGCGGTTGGCAGTGTAGCGGTCGACGGAGGTGGATGGCCATGTGTCGGAAGCGGAGGCAGTGTAGCGGTCGACGGCGGCGGATGGCAGTTTGGCGGAGACGGCAGAGCGGTGAGCAGCGTGATCGTCCGGCCCGGAGGCGGAGCAGAAAGCAGATAGCCGAGCCGATAGCAGAGCAGATAGCCGAGCCGATAGCAGAACAAATAGCAGAGCAGATAGCCGAGTGGACAGCAGACCCATTGGCAGATCCGGAGGCAGACCGGAGACCAAAGCGGAAGGCGAAACCCGGAGCAGAGCTGTCAGTGAGACGGAGACCCGAGGATCCACGGAGAGAACTTTACCGGCAACCATTCAAGCAGTAGCCGGAAGCAGAACCAGTTCAGCGGCTAGGGATGACGGAATGGAGTCTTCCGCGTCTGACCGAAGCCATGCGGACGTGCAGAGAGCCCGGAGAAGTATCCTGGTAGATCAAGCCAGAGCTACACCCGGAATCCTGTCTCCGGTGGAGACCCGGCCTCGACAGTCTTCCAGTGAGCGGTCCGGAAGGAGCCAAGTCCGAGCACCAACCCAGAGTCCACCCTACACATTCTACCCGTTTGGCGGTCCTTCAACTCAACCGTGTCCGTCCCATTGTTTCCCGGTGAATATTGGAGGACGGAGCGCTTCCGTCTTTGCACCTGCAGTCCCGGAGCACGCCAGATACTATGCAGTACGTTGGGGACCGGAGCAGTGGGGGCCAGCCGAGATGAGAGACTCCGGCGTCTACGTGGAGATCATGGAGCAGAGAGAGTCACCGTTTGGTCTCGTCCCGACCCGTCAGATCGTCCGGATTCCAGATTGGTCCATCCGGGACGAACGCCTCAGGAATGGGTTCTACGTCCCGCCCCAGTGGAGCCTCCATGATCCCGATCTTCTCCCGGTTGATGCTAGAGGAACAAGCTTCGGACGACAGTTGGTACCAAATACCATTCCACCTCGTCCGCCGTTGGGGAGCAGTTCGCTCCGTGATACTGGTGGGCAGTAGTCGTCGCAAGTCGTCGCAAGTCGCCGCAAGTCGTCGCAAGTCAAGTCGGCGCAAGGAGAAGAAAGAAGAACCGTTTCCCGGATTCTAGTATAATTAAGAGTTAAAAAGTGGGAAACGGAACAAGCAAGATATCCGGGTACAGTGACGGTAAACTAGTTAAGAGATACCAGTACCCGGATCACGGAAACAGGTACCCAAAAGTTTCCCCTAGGTAATTCTGTTAGTGTTTTGTGATATTATGGTTAAATAACCGTTTATTAAGATGTATATGTGTTTAAAGGTTCATACGGTTCCGTATTGTTAATGTTTAAAAGGTTTTCCATCTCGGAACTTGGTATATTTGTGATGTTGGTAAAGCCGGAGACGGAGCCGGAGACGGAGACGGAACCGGAGACGGAGCAGGAACAATGGAGTACAAAAACGTAATGACGTTATTTCCGGAAGGTCATGTGATCAGCCTCGTTTTCGGTTTAAAAGGTGACGTGTCAGCCACTGATTGGTTCTAGAGTGTTTATAGAAATCCGGAAAATATCAGTGTTTTGGCGGACTATGACGTCACAACAGGTTGGTCACGTGACGTGGGTCTCAGGTCTATAAAAGCCCCCGCTTCACAGCGGACGGCGGAGTTGGTGTCCTGACGTCGACCTGTGCAGACCCCTTCTCCCATAGCAGAGTACTCCCTTGTTCCGGATAGAGTCATCCAGATGATAGCAGTTAAGTCTTCTGACTGTGCACTTGGAAAATAAACATGAAAACTTCAACCGAGTTGTTTTTCCGTGTTCGTTAGGGAACTGGAATTTATAACAAAGTTAGTTCACCGGAAAAGAAAGTAATACGGAGAAAAGGGAGATAAGTCCACAGTCGGTTAAGACCAAGTTGTAACGACGTCTTAGGGTGATCCAAGAACCCAGATCACCAAGGAAGGAGACGGAGACGGAGACGGAGGTGGGATTCAACGGAGCAACTACGGAGGCGGTATCGGACGGAGCAGTTGCAGAGACGGGAACGACGAAGCAGTTGCAGAGGCGGTACCGGACGACGGAGTTGCAGAGGCAGTACCTGACGGAGCGGTTGCGGTAACCGGAAGTGAGAACACTTCCGAGATACCCCATTTCAGGTGCAGTCGCAGGTTGCGGTGAGGCGGAGCCAACCGGAGCAGTTTGCAGTAAGGCGGAACCTGGCAGAGCGGTTGCAGTATTCGGAAACGGCAACGTTTCCGGATTCTCTATTCCAGGTGCAGTCGCAGTTGCAGTAAGACGGAAAACGACGGAGCTGTTGCAGTAAAGCGGTATCCCGACGGAGCAGTTGCAGTATCCGGAGACGGAAACGCCTCCGGATTCTTACTTTACAGGTGCAGTTGCAGATTGGCAGTCGGACAACGGTTAAGAGGTCCATTCCAGACCACGCTACCAACCTTAGAGACTTCTAGCCGGAGTTCAACCGTACAGCAGTAGCAGTATCCCGGAGTTTTACCGTTTCAGCTCCGGTTAAACCACAACTCACCCACCTCCCTAGAAAACCGGTTCATCAAGACGTCACAGAAGGGTGAAAACCCGTTACAGTATTATGAAGACGGACAACAGCAGACCAGCCGAGCGACACCGGACGAGGCAGCTGAACACGGAGCCGGAGTGGAGCCAGCAGGTGAACGAATTGCGGAAGCAAGCCGAGCAGACTCAGCAGCAGTTGGCGGATCTGATGACTCAGGTCAAGTAAGCGGTTAGCCGGCAGCAGCAGCAGCGCAGTTCCCGAGCGGATTTAGAATGTTTCAACTGTGGCCGGAAGGGGCATTTTGCCCGAGACTGTAGGCAGCCAAAGCAGCAACAGCAGCGGCGTCAACCACAACAGCAGCAGTCGCCGCGACAACAGCAGCAGCAGCAGCCGCAGCAGCAGCAACAACTGCAGCAGCCACGACAGCAGCAGCAGCAGTCGGAAAACTAGAGCGGGTCGCGGAAAAGGGGAAATCCGGGACCCGGAAGAGAGGACACCCCCATAACCGGCAGGTGGTTCACGGACCCGGTCCCAGGGGCGAGGTGGGCATGTGTGTGACAGCCAGAGTATGCGGAGAGCCAGTAACGCTGATAATCGACACCGGCAGCACTGTCACAATGCTCAACCTACAAACCTGGGAACGGATCCGGAAACCCGGAATGAAGCTGAAGCGGTCGCCGATTCGTCTTTCAATGGTTGACGGAAGTAACATACGGACGCATGGCCGGAAAGAACTCCCACTCAACATCGCAGGAGTAGCTGAGACCGTGACGTTCGAGATTGCAGACTGTGAAGACGAAGGAATACTGGGAATGGATTTCATCCGTACCCGGATATCCGGCATAAATTTCGACCGAATGACCATGCAGATGGGCAGCCAGGAGTAAGACGGAAAACGACGGAGCTGTTGCAGTAAAGCGGTATCCCGACGGAGCAGTTGCAGTATCCGGAGACGGAAACGCCTCCGGATTCTTACTTTACAGGTGCAGTTGCAGATTGGCAGTCGGACAACGGTTAAGAGGTCCATTCCAGACCACGCTACCAACCTTAGAGACTTCTAGCCGGAGTTCAACCGTACAGCAGTAGCAGTATCCCGGAGTTTTACCGTTTCAGCTCCGGTTAAACCACAACTCACCCACCTCCCTAGAAAACCGGTTCATCAAGACGTCACAGAAGGGTGAAAACCCGTTACAGTATTATGAAGACGGACAACAGCAGACCAGCCGAGCGACACCGGACGAGGCAGCTGAACACGGAGCCGGAGTGGAGCCAGCAGGTGAACGAATTGCGGAAGCAAGCCGAGCAGACTCAGCAGCAGTTGGCGGATCTGATGACTCAGGTCAAGTAAGCGGTTAGCCGGCAGCAGCAGCAGCGCAGTTCCCGAGCGGATTTAGAATGTTTCAACTGTGGCCGGAAGGGGCATTTTGCCCGAGACTGTAGGCAGCCAAAGCAGCAACAGCAGCGGCGTCAACCACAACAGCAGCAGTCGCCGCGACAACAGCAGCAGCAGCAGCCGCAGCAGCAGCAACAACTGCAGCAGCCACGACAGCAGCAGCAGCAGTCGGAAAACTAGAGCGGGTCGCGGAAAAGGGGAAATCCGGGACCCGGAAGAGAGGACACCCCCATAACCGGCAGGTGGTTCACGGACCCGGTCCCAGGGGCGAGGTGGGCATGTGTTTGACAGCCAGAGTATGCGGAGAGCCAGTAACGCTGATAATCGACACCGGCAGCACTGTCACAATGCTCAACCTACAAACCTGGGAACGGATCCGGAAACCCGGAATGAAGCTGAAGCGGTCGCCGATTCGTCTTTCAATGGTTGACGGAAGTAACATACGGACGCATGGCCGGAAAGAACTCCCACTCAACATCGCAGGAGTAGCTGAGACCGTGACGTTCAAGATTGCAGACTGTGAAGACGAAGGAATACTGGGAATGGATTTCATCCGTACCCGGATATCCGGCATAAATTTCGACCGAATGACCATGCAGATGGGCAGCCAGGAGGTGTTCCTCACCATGTTCGAGCAGACCAGGGAGCCGTTTCCGATCAACGCTGTAGCAGATTACCAAATTCCGCCGGAAACGGAACAGCTGATAATAGGACAAGCAGAGAGCGTCCGGGAAGCAGAAGGAGTACTAGAAATGCCACAGGAGCCTACTGAGAAAAGACCTTGGCTGATCGGGAGAACTTTATCCCGGATGAAGCAAGGAACAGTCCCGGTTCGAGTGATCAATGTGATGGCGGAGCCGGTAATCATCAAGAAAGGAGCGCAGTTGGCGACGATGACCACCTTTGCAGCCGGTTGCAGTGTTGTGCCGTTGGCGGAGCGGAGCAGGAAGGTGCAGATTTCCACGGAGTCGGAGGCCGGGCGGAATTGGAGCGGGTACGAGAAGCTGCGGCAGTTAGCAGAGCAGACCCAGGATGCAGTGCCGAGTCATTTCCGCGAGAGAGTAACCGACCTCCTATTTCGGAATAAGCCGACCTTCAGTAATGATGCCGGAGAACTGGGGCAGACCAACGAGGTACAACATCAGATAAACACGGGCAGTCACCGGCCGATTAAGCAGCCAACCAGACGAATTCCGCCAGACAAGAGAGAGCTGGTGAGCAGTCTGATTCAGGAGATGAAAGACAAGAACGTCATTGAAGAAAGTAGCAGTCCGTGGGCTTCCCCGATTGTTCTGGTGAAGAAAAAGGATGGGACCACCCGGTTCTGTGTCGATTACCGGCGGTTAAATGCAGTCACGGAGAAAGATGCTTATCCGTTGCCGAGAATAGACGACACCATAGCAGCCTGTGCAGACGCCAAGTGGTTCTCCACTCTCGACCTGACCAGTGGATACTGGCAGGTCGGGATGGATGAAGACGCCCGGAAAAAGTCGGCCTTCTGTGTTCCTGGTGGCCTTTACCAGTTCAAAGTCATGAGTTTCGGCTTGTGCAATGCTCCGGGTACGTTCGAGCGGTTGATGGAGAAGGTGTTAGGCGGACTGTCCTGGAAGACCTGCCTCATATATCTGGACGACATCATAGTCTACAGCAAGACCCTGGAGGATCACATCCGTGATCTTCAGGAGGTTTTCAACAAGCTGAGAGAGGCAGACCTCAAAGTCAAACCGTCAAAATGCAAGTTCTTCCAGCCGGAGGTGTCTTTCCTAGGTCACATAGTCGGCAGAGACGGTATCCGCACCGACCCGGCAAAAACGGAGGCAGTGTCACATAGTGACAATTTATAATATTTGGGGCATGTATATATTCATTATTTTGCACCACACTGTAGCCAGTACCAGTACCATCCTTAGTTCGGTGACGTTTCCGCATGGTTGGAGTTCTGCCAGGTGTGAGGTATTGTGTGTTGTACTGGCGTTGTCTGGTGAGTTGTCTGGTGAGTTGATTCGTCATATGACTGGGATTATATATTGTTCCATTTGCTCTGGTTAGGGTAAATGTTTCTATTTTTAGATCTTGTCCAAACTCGTGTGTAGACGCGGCGCTGGGTGGCTCAGCAATATAAGTCAGGCATTCTTTGTAGTGGTCAGAGAGAGAGAGAGAGAGATAGAGAGAGAAACAGAACAACTTGGATTGCAGACTGTGTGTCTGACGTGCAGCATGTGAAAGATGTGAACTGATATTGTGAAGCTGTTGGAAGCTATTTTGCCATTATGTTGGCGACGTCAATTTGTGGACGTATTTTGGAATTGTGAAATATTTGCGTTTGAGATACTATTTGAGATGCTGCTGATTTGTTGATTATTATTGTGGGAGCTGCATTGGGATTTTATATACAAGTTTTGGATATTGTGGTTTTACTGACCTAAAGAATGCCTGCCTGATTATTGCTGTGACCAGAGACCAGTGGCCGTGAGTATTCGTATCATTTTCTCATTTCATTTCATGTCATTTGTACTGATTTTGTAGTAAATTACTACACGTAGTCTCGTAATATATGACCTTGATGTTCGGTCTACAAAACCTATGTTTTGTAAACAAATATTACTACGGCATTTATTTCTGATTCCTAGTTTTCCTGTATATACCTGATGTTTGAGTCGTATTCGTGATTCATGGTGCCACTTCACCCTCCCTTTGTGTGACAAGTACCCTTGGTCGCGTCCAACAGATGAACATTGAGTAACTGTGTCCGCGCAACATTACGTCATGTGACCTCTCCGTGGGACTTCGTACTTCGTGGGATCGTCGTGGGATTGAAAACACCGTTGGAGTGACAGTGTGTGTGTGTGTAGGTGTGTGTGTAGGTGTGCATGTAAGTGTGTTGTGTTCTTGTACATTTCATTGTTGTTGATTTTGAATTTTGATTTGTAATTGCTACTGAAACATAACCATTGAAATAGGTTCTGTCTAAATTGAAATTCGGAATATTGAAATTTGGGATCTGTATACATTGAGGAACGTTAATTGAGTATTGTATTGGTGTATTGCCGACAGAATATTGTGACATGATATTGTAAACCTGAACTTGTACATACTGTAAATATCTGCCTATTCATTAATACATTTTCATATATTATATCATTGATTGTTGCTTCTTCCATACATTACATCATTTCCACATTTCCGGGATCATACCATCTTGACAACTTGGGGGCTCGTCCGGGAAGTTCGGTCCAGATTCCAGTTTTTTTCCAGTATTGTTTTCCAGTATTTTCTTCTAGGAGCAGTACAGTGAGCACTGTTGCACTGGCATTTGGTTGCACGATTGCTGTGTGACTAATATCTAAAACTTCACATTGAATTAACATGTGTATCATGTGAGTATGTGACGTATACATGTGAAAAGGTCATTGGTCTTGCTCAGAATATTTTGTGAGTTGATTTGTAGATTGTGTATTGTGACATATTGCATTCACTGTTTATTGAATGTTTTATTACTTGTATGATATTTTATATTTGAAACATGGCTACGAATTTTGATACCTGGATGGTTGCTGGTGAAAAGTTGGGACTGCAAGGAAAGGAGTTGCATGAGTTTGTCCTGACTCAACAGAATATTGCAAGACAGGACCGTGCTGCAGAACGAGAACTGGAGAAGGAGAGACGCGAGGCAGATGAACGGCAGGCAAAACGTGAGGCTGATGAACGACGTGCAAAGCGGGAAGCTGAGGAACTTCAGGTAAGACAACAGCATGAAATTGAGCTTAGGAAGCTAGAGTTGTCCGACGAATCTAGGTTGAATGATTCACAACAAGTACCTGTAGTACGGGGTAAAATTCCTAAATTGCCTGAGTTTAAAGAGAACCATGATAATCTTGACGCATATCTTGAGAGATTTGAAAGATTTGCGAAGGCACAGAACTGGCCGGAAAATCAGTGGGCTGTGCACTTGAGTGCTCTGTTGTCTGGGAAAGCCCTGGAGGTCTACTCAAGGATGGACCCTGACGATGCTTTGAACTACGACAGTCTCAAGCAAGCGATACTCGCTCGATATGACCTGAATGAAGAAGGATTCAGGAAGAAGTTTCGCCATAGCAAAGCAGAAGCCGGCGAAACACCTACACAGTTTGTCGTCCGTCTATCCTCTTATCTCAAAAGGTGGGTTGAGTTAACTGATACTGATAAAGAATATGATGACTTATTCAATTTGTTTGTTAAAGAACAATTTCTCTCGCAGTGTGATCATGAATTAGCATCCTATCTAAGAGAAAGAACAGATCTAAGTTTACATGACTTAGCTATCCATGCCGAAAGATATATCATGGCACACAACAAAGTGTTCGGTGGAAAGAAACAGCCAGCACAGAAAAATGACGTCAAATGTTACAGCTGTGGTGAGATGGGTCACAGATCACCAGACTGCCCAGTCAAGAAGAATAAACCGTTTGTCCCTACATGTCACAGATGTGGTGAGAAAGGACATATAGCGCCAAAATGCCAGGGACGGTCAAACCAAGATCGACAGTCCAGAGAATGTTTCATTTGTGGCTCTAAAGCTCATATAGCGAGAGATTGTAATAAGAAGCAATCTGGCTTTGCTGCAGTTGATGATAATGATGAGGAATTGCAGAGTAACATAGACCATGTCTGTAACGCCTGTATACAACATTCTTTCCCCACAGGAGACCATTGCCCATGCATAGGCAACGACAAGATAACTCTCGCATGTGGTAGACAGATTCCGTGTATGATGGGTGCATGCCAGAAAGCAGACAAGCGACGAGATTTGCCGTTAATGACGGGATTTGCAAACGATCAGCAAGTCGATGTACTCCGTGACACTGGATGCACGGGCGTGGTAATCAAAAAGTCACTGGTAAGACCTGACCAATTTGTCGATGACCATAGAGTATGCATGCTAATGGACGGTTCAATTCTGAAAGTCCAGTTAGCAAATGTAAATATTGATACGCCATATTATGTTGGCACAGTGCAAGCCATGTGTATGGATAAACCTGTATATGACCTGGTCGTAGGTAACATACCTGGTGTTAGACCAGTGGAGTCGCCATTGTCAGATTGGAAACCAGCTATTGCTAATGCTGTGGTCACACGGGCTGATGCTCTGAAGATAAACAAAGCTATCAAACCACTGAAGGTATCGGATGATTGCAGTAATAAACAATTGGATGTTAATTCGTTCTTGTCTCTCCAGCAGACTGACGCTGATGTTGCTAAACTCAAGGACAAAACCGAGAAAAGGAAGCGAGGCCATAAAATGGTCTGGTTTGGTCAGCATAACCATCTTCTCTACCGGTTTGCTCAAGACGTCAGTGGTAAAATAGATAAGCAGCTGATTATTCCTCAAAGCTTGCGTCAATCTGTCTTGAATACCGCACATTCCTCTATTTTAGCAGGACACATGGGGATCAAGAAAACGCTGAATCGGATCTTGGCATGTTTCTTCTGGCCAGGAATAGAAGGTGATGTTACGCGTTTCTGTAGATCCTGCGACATATGCCAACGTACAATCCCAAAGGGTAGAGTTACCAAAATTCCACTAGGAGATACACCAGTAATAAGTACACCATTCAAAAGAGTTGCAGTTGACCTCGTTGGTCCCATACATCCTATATCAGAATCTGGTTACAGGTACATCCTCACGCTAGTCGACATGTCCACTCGATATCCAGAAGCCATACCGCTTAAGAACATCACTACAGAATCGGTAGCAGAAGCACTGATTTCCATATTCAGTCGTGTCGGTGTTCCAGACGAGATGTTAAGTGATCTTGGAACCCAGTTCACTTCCGATTTGATGAAAGAAATTACTCGTCTTCTCTCTATCCACAGGTTGACTACGACACCATATCACCCGATCGCAAATGGGTTAGTCGAGAGGATGAATGGAACGATCAAGGCAATGCTCAAGAAACTCACAGCAGAGAAGCCCAAAGATTGGGACAGATATCTGACGCCACTTCTGTTTGCCTATCGTGAGGTCCCTAATGAAACTACAGGCTTCTCCCCTTTCGAACTATTGTATGGTAGATCGGTTCGAGGGCCAATGCAGATACTAAAAGAGTGCTGGACGAAAGACGACATAGAGACTGAAACCAAACATGTCTATCATTATGTCTTAGATTTACAGAATAGGTTGGTCGAGACTTGTGAGCTGGCACGAAAAGAAACGGAAGCTGCAAAGACCAAGTACACGAAGTACTACAACGCGAAAGCAAGAGAACGTTCTTTCAAGGTTGGAGATGAAGTCCTCGTCATGCTACCAACTGACCTTAACAAACTTGTTTTGCAGTGGCGTGGACCTTTCAAGGTGTTGGAGAAGCGGTCCAAATACGACTACATGATTGATGTCAAGGGAAACAATAAGCTATTCCATGCTAATATGTTGAAGTTGTATGTCCGAAGGAATCCTGTGTCTGATGCAGATAACACTATGTCTGATTCAGTATTACAGATGACGTGCGCTGCTTCCATCCATGATGTTCATGATGACTTGCCCGACGATCAGCAAGAACTTTTCTGTGACCATGAAAAGTCCACTTCTAGATGGGTGATTGGCGAGAAACTGACAGGTGAACAGAAACAAGAAATTGGTCAATTGCTTGATTCCTTCCAGGGAGTATTGTCAGATCAGCCCGGCTGTACGAATCTTATTGAACACAAGATTCACGTCACCACGACTGAACCAGTTCGAGTAAAACCTTACCCAGTTCCTTTTGCTGTGCGACAAACGATCAACAAGGAAATAGACGACATGATGAAGCTTGGAGTAATAGAGCCATCTGAATCCCCTTATTCTGCTCCAATTGTACTCGTTAAGAAACCTGATGGTTCTAACAGATTTTGTATAGATTTCAGGCACCTCAATCTCATTACAGTGTTCGATCCAGAACCAATGAACAACCAACAAGACATATTTTCCCAGTTGAAGGATGACCATTACTTTAGCAAACTTGATCTCAGCAAGGGGTATTGGCAGATACAGATGCGTACCGAAGACAAAGAAAAGACTGCCTTCGTTGCTCCAGACAGAGGGTGTTATCATTTTGTACGGATGCCATTCGGATTGGTCAACTCCGGCGCCACGTTTGTCCGGATGATGCGAAAACTGCTAGCAGGTATGAAACACGTACATAGTTATATAGACGACATTCTGATCCATACTCGCACATGGCCTGAACATGTTGAAGCTCTTAAAGAGTTGTTGCAGAGGTTGCGAGATGCTGGTCTCACTATCAAACCATCCAAGTGTCTGTTTGCTTTTGAATCAATTGAGTATGTCGGTCACAAGTTATCCCACAACAGTGTTATGCCCATGGATGGTAATGTGGAGAAAGTGCGTAGGGCAAGCCGTCCTACTACTAAGAAGGAACTGCAGTCCTTCATTGGGTTGGTTACATATTATTCTAACCACATCGGTAATTTCTCAGATATTATTGCGCCACTGACTAGTCTTACAGCGAAATCTATGCCAAAGACGTTGGAATGGACTTCTGAGCATGAGGCGTGTTTCTCCAGGTTGAAGGATCTTATCACTCGTAAGCCGATTCTCCAAGTCCCAGATTTTGGTAAGAGTTTCATTCTACA
This sequence comes from Terebella lapidaria, assembly GCA_949152475.1. Taxonomy (NCBI): domain Eukaryota; kingdom Metazoa; phylum Annelida; class Polychaeta; order Terebellida; family Terebellidae; genus Terebella; species Terebella lapidaria. Next base: position 5,858,987 of record OX424557.1, read on the forward strand.
GGTAGATGCCTCTGATACGGGTATTGGAGGTGCCCTTCTTCAACGTCATGATGGAGAGTTGCGGCCTGTCGCTTTCACCAGTAGGAAACTACTACCTAGGGAGCGATGTTATGCAATCATTGAAAAGGAGTGCTTGGCAGTTGTACATGCGGTAAAGAAATTCCACGTTTATCTCTTTGGTAAGCAGTTTGTCTTGCAGACAGACCACCTCCCACTGGTATGCATGAACAAGAATAAGGTCGCGAATGACCGTATCATGCGGTGGGCTATGACATTACAACCATATTCTATGCAAATCGAATATATCCGTGGTCGCGATAATGTGTTCGCAGACTTTTTGAGTCGGTATGCTTGAGTCCGTGTGAATGTGTTGTGTCAATTAACGGTTTTAACACGTGTAACTTAACCTTAGATAAGTAACCTCTTTTTCAGGAAAGGGGGTGTTGTCACATAGTGACAATTTATAATATTTGGGGCATGTATATATTCATTATTTTGCACCACACTGTAGCCAGTACCAGTACCATCCTTAGTTCGGTGACGTTTCCGCATGGTTGGAGTTCTGCCAGGTGTGAGGTATTGTGTGTTGTACTGGCGTTGTCTGGTGAGTTGTCTGGTGAGTTGATTCGTCATATGACTGGGATTATATATTGTTCCATTTGCTCTGGTTAGGGTAAATGTTTCTATTTTTAGATCTTGTCCAAACTCGTGTGTAGACGCGGCGCTGGGTGGCTCAGCAATATAAGTCAGGCATTCTTTGTAGTGGTCAGAGAGAGAGAGAGAGAGATAGAGAGAGAAACAGAACAACTTGGATTGCAGACTGTGTGTCTGACGTGCAGCATGTGAAAGATGTGAACTGATATTGTGAAGCTGTTGGAAGCTATTTTGCCATTATGTTGGCGACGTCAATTTGTGGACGTATTTTGGAATTGTGAAATATTTGCGTTTGAGATACTATTTGAGATGCTGCTGATTTGTTGATTATTATTGTGGGAGCTGCATTGGGATTTTATATACAAGTTTTGGATATTGTGGTTTTACTGACCTAAAGAATGTCTGCCTGATTATTGCTGTGACCAGAGACCAGTGGCCGTGAGTATTCGTATCATTTTCTCATTTCATTTCATGTCATTTGTACTGATTTTGTAGTAAATTACTACACGTAGTCTCGTAATATATGACCTTGATGTTCGGTCTACAAAACCTATGTTTTGTAAACAAATATTACTACGGCATTTATTTCTGATTCCTAGTTTTCCTGTATATACCTGATGTTTGAGTCGTATTCGTGATTCATGGTGCCACTTCACCCTCCCTTTGTGTGACAAGTACCCTTGGTCGCGTCCAACAGATGAACATTGAGTAACTGTGTCCGCGCAACATTACGTCATGTGACCTCTCCGTGGGACTTCGTACTTCGTGGGATCGTCGTGGGATTGAAAACACCGTTGGAGTGACAGTGTGTGTGTGTGTAGGTGTGTGTGTAGGTGTGCATGTAAGTGTGTTGTGTTCTTGTACATTTCATTGTTGTTGATTTTGAATTTTGATTTGTAATTGCTACTGAAACATAACCATTGAAATAGGTTCTGTCTAAATTGAAATTCGGAATATTGAAATTTGGGATCTGTATACATTGAGGAACGTTAATTGAGTATTGTATTGGTGTATTGCCGACAGAATATTGTGACATGATATTGTAAACCTGAACTTGTTAATACTGTAAATATCTGCCTATTCATTAATACATTTTCATATATTATATCATTGATTGTTGCTTCTTCCATACATTACATCATTTCCACATTTCCGGGATCATACCATCTTGACAGGCAGTACGGAAGTGGCGGACACCCACCAACCTGACGGAGCTGCACAGTTTTCTGGGACTATGCTCCTATTACCGGAAGTTCGTGCCGAAGTTCTCCGAGATTGCAGCGCCGCTGAATCACTTGACGGAAAAAGGGGTGCAGTTCCGGTGGCAGACGGAGCAAGAACAGGCATTTGCAGAGCTGAAGAACCGCCTAGTATCGGCACCGATACTCGGGTACCCAAGGGAGCAAGGCCGATATATCCTGGACACGGACGCCAGTGACACCGGGCTGGGAGCAGTACTGTCACAGAAGCAGGGCAACCAGGAGCGGGTGATAACCTACTTGAGCCGCAGCCTAACCAAAGAAGAACGGAGATACTGTGTCACCCGGAAGGAGCTCCTGGCGGTTGTGTTTGCGGTACAGAAGAATAAGCAGTACTTGCTGGGACGACACTTCCTTCTTCGCACAGATCATGGCAGTCTTACCTGGCTTATGAATTTCAAGGAGCCCCAGGGGCAGGTAGCCCGGTGGATTGAGCTCCTGAGTGAGTTTCATTTCGACATCAAACATCGTCCGGGACGAATCCATAATAACGCAGATGCCTTGTCCAGATCCCCATGCAGCCAATGCGGAAAAATCGACTGGAAACAAGCCAAGATAGACGCCTGGAACTACGGAGAAAGGATCCGGCAGACACGAAGTGAAGAAACTCAGCCCAAGCCAAGGAAGGGGGGACGCCGGAAGCGGTCACGGAGATCGGGCGGAGAAGCAGAACTGACGGAGGAAGCAGTCCCAAGGAAGGCGGATGCAGTGACGGAGAAAGCAGCGTCCCGGAAGCCGGTTGCGGTTGCGGTGACGGAGAAAGCAGCGTCCCGCAAGCCGGTTGCAGTTGCGGTGACGGAGAAAGCAGCGTCCCGGAAGCCGGTTGCGGTTGCGGTGACGGAGAAAGCAGCGTCCCGGAAGCCGGTTGCGGTTGCGGTGACGGAGAAGGCAGTTCCAGGAAAAGCGGATGCGGTTGCAGAGCAGACTAGGTTGGCGGAAAATGCGGACCAGGAAACTGTGCTGGGGCAGAAATATCGACCAGATGATTTGCGGAGAATGCAGCAAGCAGAACCTTGGTACCCACTGGTGACGTCGCTGATCGACGGGAGCGGTACAGCTGGCAGTGCAGACTTTTCCAGCATGAGCAGCGAGGAGAAAGTGCTGTACGGGATGCGGAAGACCTTGCTGAAAGTCGACGGAGTAGTCTACCGGAAATGGAAAACGGCAGAAGGAACCAGCCGAATGCAGTTAATAACCCCGAAGGAGCTGAGACAGGAGATTTTCCGTCTGGCCCATCAGAGCCGGACGGGAGGACACCTCGGAAGCAGAAGGATGGCGGCTAGCATTCGGAGGCGGTATTTCTGGCCGGCTATGATGCGGGACATAAAGCAGTGGGTGCTGAGCTGTGACGAATGTGCCTCAAGAAGTATGCAGAACTTGAAACGATCTCCGATGCAGAAATACCGGGTTGGAGCGCCCATGGAGAGGGTGGCAATGGACGTGATGGATCCGTTACCTAAATCCACCCGGGGGAACCGGTACATCTTAGTAATCGGTGATTACTTCACCAAGTGGGTTGAGGCTTACCCGATGCCGAATCAGGAAGCGGTGACGGTTGCGGACATATTCGTCAACCAGTTTGCAGCGCGGTACGGTATCCCGATGGAGATACACACCGACCAAGGCAGAAATTTCGAGTCCAACTTGCTGAGAAATGTTTGCAGAATCCTGGGGATTCACAAGACACGGACAACCGCTTTCCGACCTCAGTCGGACGGTTTCATTGAGCGATTCAACCGGACGCTGCAGCAGATCCTGAGCCTGTACGTAAGCGAGCGGCAGACCAACTGGGATCAGCTAGTTCCGTTGGCGATGGCAGCTTACCGGAGTACCCCGCAGGAGACAACCGGGCAGAGCCCCAATTTGCTGATGCTGGGCAGAGAAGTCAACACTCCGGTAGAGTTACTGATTGGCAGGCCGCCGGGAGAATCAACAGCAGAAGTAACAGAGTATGGCAGTCAGCTCCGGGAGCGACTAGAAGCAGTATACAAGGCGGTTCGAGCGAAATCTGGCAGAGAGATGGAACGGCAGAAGAAGCTGTACGACCGGAGGAAGGTCGACAATCAGTTCCAGCCAGGAGACCGAGTGTGGATGGCGGTCAAAACACGGAAGAAGGGCAAGGCACCCAAGTTGCAGAGGAAGTGGAGCGGTCCAAAGCTAGTGCTGAGCAGATTTACCGACGTGACCTACGAGATTGCAGAGAGTGAAACTCGGCAGAAGGTGGTTCACTTCGATTTGCTGAAACCGTATAATGGTGTCAAGCATCCGAGATGGATGAAGCGGGGAATGGCGGATTCCTGGAGGCAGACAGAGCCGCCGAAGCAGAGTAGTGTTCCGGAGACGGAACAGACGGTCTCTGAGTCGGATACGGACTCGGAGTAAAGCCGCAGAGGACGCAGAAATATGAGAAGACGGAGTGCGCTGTAGAGCAGGAGAAGGAGATAGCTGAGACCCTGGTAAAACGTTGAGTTCCGGCAGAGAGCGACCGCAAGAAGTTGGAACAATGAGCTAGTGCTGGTTCCGGAAACAGGGCGGAGAAAGGAAGCGGTGCAGAGACCGGATAGCGACATCCTAGAGGTTCTGACTGGGTTGAGAGCATAGTCAACCAGTCCAGGGTAGCGGCCAGGGGTCCAGAAGAACCTGGGTTAGCGGTCTAGTATCTCCAGAGAAGCAGCTACACGTCTTCCGTATTCAGAGAATTAAGACGGAAACGTTTTCCGGCTGTAGACATTCAACCGGAGTTTCCACTTAGCAGAGACAGTAAACCGACTGCAGATTGACAGAAACGGAGAAACATCACCCCAGATAGGAAGGCGCCTCCTTCTGGACAAGAATGTATGCAGTTTCCAGTGTCGACAAGCAGTAATACCAGTGAGCAGATATGCAGTTGAAGAAGCAGTACAGATGGCGGAAACGCCCAACTTGCAGTCTAGATGTTCGTCTGGCAGGCAGATTCAACTGGCTGAGACTCTATTCAACCCTCCTGATGGCAGAGATACTTCAAAATTGCAGATACTTCGCTCGGAGAAGCAGTTGAAAGGGAGCCGGAAAAACCCGGAGAAGCCGGTTGAGCCGGAGACGGACACCTCTCGGTTAACGGTTGAGTTTTTGCATAATTGTGACGTCACTCCTGAGGCAGCCAATCAGCGTGGAGCTTTTCAAGTCACGTGAGCAGAAAGGGTATAAAAGGGCCTTGAAATCGGGCTCTGAGAGCAGTTGAAGAGCAGACCTCGAACTGTGCACATCGCTGTTAAAGTTTGGCGGAATCGAATCAAGTCCAGCATTGTCCGGCAGTGGCAGATTTTGCAGTGAAAAACGACCAAGTGTTTCCCGGAAGACCACCAGTCCGGAGAAGCGGTGCAGCAGAAGCGGTGCAGTAAAAGCGGTGCAGTAGATCGACAACTTCAGTTTCCCGGCTTTCCGGAATGGCCTACTCGGCGTTCCTTGGAAGACAAGATCGCGGCCGGAGCAGAGATTGGGCAAGCCCTCAGCCCCTAGATTATAGCCGGCTGTGTAAGTGGTGTGACCGGATGTTCGAGAGTGAGACGGACAGGAGACGGCATGTGTGCCCAACCCAGAGGTATCATTGCTGTTTGTGTGCCTTCTACGGCAACCGGGCGAACGACCTTAGGCGGCATCTCTGGGAGATGCACGGCTGGAATTACCCTTCCGGGAACCGTCCTCCTCAGGACGAGGCAACCCTCAACCATGTGGGAACCTTCGATTCGGCCTGGCGGGGAACAGCAACGCAGTCCCGGCGGAAGCGGTTCCGGAGATTCTGCAAACAGTCTCCCAGGGAGAAACCAGTTCTGGAGACTTATGCGGACCAGCTTCCGTTCAGACCTGACTGGGATGCCGGAGCAGCCGCCCCCATCGGACAACCGGAGTGGTTAGATCAACCGGAATGGGCCCCGGACCCGCAGGGCTGTCTCCGGGCCGCCGAAGAAGACCAAGCGGAGGATTGGGAGGCGGAAATCCGTGCCAGGAGTACCGGCCTCCATCTCCCACCTCGGAACCGGAGACGGATGAGTCGGAGTATGTGACGGCAGATGAGGAATCCTGGACGGAAGCGAAGGCAGTGTGGCAGTAGCGGAGGCAGATGGCAGTGTGGCGGTAGCAGAGGCAGATGGCAGTGTGGCAGTAGACGGAGGCGGTTGGCAGTTTGGCGGAGACGGAAGAAGCGGTGGCAGTTAGCAGCAACAACACGGAAAAAAAAAAAAAAATATATATATATATATATATTATTTATCCAAGAAGACCACCAGGAGGAGTTGCAGTTTGCTGAGCAGCCAATCATCAAGCAGATAAGCCAGTCACGTGACTTCCAGAGACTATAAAAGGGGGCAGATAGCTGTTACCGGATGCAGAAGGCAGTTTGCTGTAGCTGAGTCAACATCGTCCCAAAGCAGAGAATCAGAATGCCGAAAGTAAAGACAACACCCCGCAAGCCCCGCCCTCACCGGTGTGGAGACTGCAACCTAGAGTTCAAGAGTAAGCACACGTTGCTCCGGCATGTCACGGAGCAGCACACGAGTGAAGTCACCGTCTTCGCCTGTCCGCAGTGTGACCATTGGAGCAGACGGAAAGAGGGGACACAGAAGCATCTGCAGTCCCGACACGCAATGGACGCGAACCCGATTCGACTAAGGGTTGGCAGAGAGCAGTTTGAGGAGAAAAGCCTCCGGTCCAAGATGACCCCTCGGAAAAGCAAGAAGCCGGTAACACGGCTTGACCAGTTGTCAGATACGGAGTCGGAGTCGGGAGGTTCGGTTTCGTCCCGGACCCGGTACCGTTCCGGTACCCAGTCGGTGGCCACACTAGCAGCCGACGTTTCGTCCACGAAGGCGGAGAGCAGTTCGGAAGAGGAAGCGGAGCTGAAAATCATGGCAAGTGAAGACGAGTTGCAAGAACCGGGAGACCTGAAGCCGGTTAAGCCGCCGGTGACCCGTAGTTCCTCCCGGAACACCTCCCGGAAAAACAGCCCAGACCCATCTTGAGGTACCGGAGCAGATCGAGACCGCGGAAAGAAGCGGAGTCGCAGCCGTTCCCCGGATAAATCCGGTCGCCATCAACGCCGAGAATATAGGAAGGAGAGCCCGGAGCGCGCCAAGGACCGAGGCGGAGAACGTGGCAGAGAGGAGAAACGACACACCCCACCCAAGTCTTCAGGAGGCAGCGTCAAGGGAAAAGGCAAGGCGGTGTATGACTACAAGTTCCGGCTGTTGGAGGAAGGTTCCAGCGGAGCAGCGGCAGAAGTTGGAGTAGCAGACATTGCGGAAATGCAGAGCAGAGACGATGAGGAAGACCTTTTCCGGAGCCCACCTCCGGGAACGACTAGCAGTGGCAGAGCAGTGAGCAGCGTGATTGTCCGGCCCGGAGGCGGAGCAGAAAGCAGGTCCAGCGGCCGAGCCGATAGCAGAGCAGATAGCCGAGCCGATAGCAGAGCAGATAGCCGAGCCGATAGCAGAACAGATAGCAGAGCAGATAGCCGAGCGGACAGCAGACCCATTGGCAGATCAGGAGGCAGACCGGAGACCAAAGCGGAAGGCGGAACCCGGAGCAGAGCTGGCAGTGAGAGGGAGACCCGAGGATCCACGGAGAGAACTTTGCCGGCAACCATTCAAGCAGTAGCCGGAAGCAGAACCAGTTCAGCGGCTAGGGATGACGGAATGGAGTCTTCCGCGTCTGACCGAGGCCATGCAGATGTGCAGAGAGCCCGGAGGAGTATCCTGGTAGATCAAACCAGAGCTACACCCGGAATCCTGTCTCCGGTGGAAACCCGACCTCGACAGTCTTCCAGTGAGCGGTCCGGAAGGAGCCAAGTCCGAGCACCAACCCAGAGTCCACCCTACACATTCTACCCGTTTGGCGGTCCTTCAACTCAACCGTGTCCGTCCCATTGTTTCCCGGTGAATATTGGGGGACGGAGCGCTTCCGTCTTTGCACCTGCAGTCCCGGAGCATGCCAGATACTATGCAGTACGTTGGGGATCGGAGCAGTGGGGGCCAGCCGAGATGAGAGACTCCGGCGTCTATGTGGAGATCATGGAGCAGAGAGAGTCACCGTTTGGTCTCGTCCCGACCCGTCAGATCGTCCGGATCCCAGATTGGTCCATCCGGGACGAACGCCTCAGGAATGGGTTCTACGTCCCGCCCCAGTGGAGCCTCCATGATCCCGATCTTCTCCCGGTTGATGCCAGAGGAACAAGCTTCGGACGACCGTTGGTACCAAATACCATTCCACCTCGTCCGCCGTCGGGGAGCAGTTCGCGCCGTGATACTGGTGGGCAGTAGTCGTCGCAAGTCGTCGCAAGTCGCCGCAAGTCGTCGCAAGTCAAGTCGGCGCAAGGAGAAGAAAGAAGAACCGTTTCCCGGATTCTAGTATAATTAAGAGTTAAAAAGTGGGAAACGGAACAAGCAAGATATCCGGGTACAGTGACGGTAAACTAGTTAAGAGATACCAGTACCCGGATCACGGAAACAGTTGTGTTTGATTTTACGGACAGTTTAACGGTTGACAATTTGTATATATGTGATATTGATCTGTTCGGGACGAACAGAGTCTAAGGAAGGGGGAGTGTAACGGTTTTGGGGCGTACCCAAAAGTTTCCCCTAGGTAATTCTGTTAGTGTTTTGTGATATTATGGTTAAATAACCGTTTATTAAAATGTATATGTGTTTAAAGGTTCATACGGTTCCGTATTGTTAATGTTTAGAAGGTTTTCCGTCTCGGAACTTGGTATATTTATGATGTTGGTAAAGCCGGAGACGGAACCGGAGACGGAGTCGGAACAATGGAGTACAAAAACGTAATGACGTTATTTCCGGAAGGTCACGTGATCAGCCTCGTTTTCGGTTTAAAAGGTGACGTGTCAGCCACTGATTGGTTCTAGAGTGTTTTTAGAAATCCGGAAAATATCAGTGTTTTGGCGGACTATGACGTCACAATAGGTTGGTCACGTGACGTGGGTCTCAGGTCTATAAAAGCCCCCGCTTCACAGCGGACGGCGGAGTTGGTGTCCTGACGTCGACCTGTGCAGACCCCTTCTCCCATAGCAGAGTACTCCCTTGTTCCGGATAGAGTCATCCAGATGATAGCAGATAAGTCTTCCGACTGTGCACTTGGAAAAATAAACATGAAAACTTCAACCGAGTTGTTTTTCCGTGTTCGTTAGGGAACTGGAATTTATAATAAAGTTAGTTCACCGGAAAAGAAAGTAATACGGAGTAAAGGGAGATAAGACCACAGTCAGTTAAGACCAAGTTGTAACGACGTCTTAGGGTGATCAAGGAAGGAGACGGAGACGGAGGTGGAATTCAACGGAGCAACTACGGAGGCGGTATCGGACGGAGCAGTTGCAGAGACGGGAACGACGAAGCAGTTGCAGAGGCGGTACCGGACGACGGAGTTGCAGAGGCAGTACCTGACGGAGCGGTTGGAGATACTCCATTTTCAGGTGCAGTCGCAGGTTGCGGTGAGGCGGAGCCAACCGGAGCAGTTTGCAGTGAGGAGGAACCTGGCAGAGCGGTTGCAGTATTCGGAAACGGCAACGTTCCCGGATTCTCATTCCAGGTGCAGTCGCAGTTGCAGTAAGGCGGAAAACGATGGAGCTGTTGCAGTAAAGCGGTATCCCGACGGAGCAGTTGCAGTACCCGGAGACGGAAACGCCTCCGGATTCTTACGTTACAGGTGCAGTTGCAGATTAGCAGTCGGACAACGGTTAAGAGGTCCATTCCAGACCACGCTACCAACCTTAGAGACTTCTAGCCGGAGTTCAACCGTACAGCAGTAGCAGTATCCCGGAGTTTTACCGTTTCAGCTCCGGTTAAATAACAACTCACCCACCTCCCAAGAAAACCGGTTCATCAAGACGTCACAGAAGGGTGCAAACCCGTTACAATATTGTCTGGATAACGTCAAATAATAATTTTTCTCTCACTGATTATGTACTGGGGTATGTGGGATTGCTGGTTACTCTGGAGACAACAAATCGGTCACACCCTGTCAGCATTGTCATGTAGCACATTGGTGGGGCCACAGCAGAGGGAGGCGAGCGGAACAGCTGCTAATACAACAGATCGGTGTCAGCTCTGATCTGGGACTGTGACAAACGATCTAGTCCCCCAAGTGCTTAGCTCTCCCAGTTTGTTGGATGGCTGACAGCAGGCTGGGGCAGGATTATAGCTACAGCGGGAAATGGTCTGGCAGTAATCTTTGCATAAAATGAAACTTGGATACTTTAGCGATACTTAAAATTTAATCACGCTGCAAAAAAAAAAAAAAACAAATCTCAAGGCCAAGGTTGAGGTCTCTGAAAAAGTGATGCGGCGACGCGATTCTTTTTTCTTTCATTTTTATTCCTTAGAATTAGATGCTGGTGAATGATCCGGTCGTTCTAGCACAGTCTCACACCCGCAGTTGTGTATGCCAACATTGATAAAGATGTGAATTCCCCAGCACTCTGACAAACTTTAACACCATAGGATGGATATCTGGTCACAAGCTGACATTCTGGAGTGACACAGCAGTCTCGTCATATCTAACCCTGTCAATAACTGCTACTGACACCGCCCAGACAGCGTACACAACATAAACATTCAGTCAATTTGTGACATTTACTGTAAAGCTATTAATAAAATGTGCAATTCATAATAGCCCATAGATGGCAGGCATATCAGTTCAGCATGCGAGAAGCCTCGGTCAGAGGGTTATGTTGCTCTAATGCTCGGTTATTTCCTTCTTCACGACCAGCAACATTAAAACAGCAGCTTTATTAAATTTCTGTGCTGATTAACCATCAAAAGTCCTGTCGCCCGCCGTTACCACCCACAGTCAGATATAAGAAGACTGTAGAGCTTCTATAAAGCACCACCGCAATACATCGGCCACTTCTGGCAGCCTTTCAATGACACTTACAATAGACAGAGGACAATGAGTCTCAAGCTACGGCTGCTGAAGACATTCAGCTCTTGTAGAGTTATGTTATTCCATTTTGCTCCAGCTTTACTACGGTCCGGTAACTGTCAATGTGCAGGTTAAATGTTAGCCTAAATGACGCGAGAGTATGTCATGGCTATAGCGAAATTTTGTAATGGATAAAGCATGAACTTATCATGATTGACCTGATACTATGCATGTCAGCTTGGCTCTTCACCAGTGCCTATTTCAGTGAACCTATTTCTTACTTTCTGTGTTCAATCTATGGAACATTGTCCACAAACACCCTGATCAATGTCCACAAAACATCCTGATCAATGACCATTGTCCACAAAACACCCTGATCAATGCCCATTGTTCAGAAACACCCTGATCAATGACCATTGTCCACGAAATACCCTGATCAATGACCATTGTCCACAGCATTAAATAAGATAGTCTGAATATTCTGAGTTCATTGCCAATGCATCAAGCAGTTTTTGTTCGAATGTTTAGGGCTGTTGTAGTTATTTAGTTAAACGCTCCTCCATTGTCCAACGTTAAGTAGTATCTTCAAATAGACACCAAGTCGTGATGGATCCAGGGTCTGCTATCAAAAAACATTCTCTGCAAAAGTCATCAGCAAGAAATGGACGTAATACGGATTATTGGCATTTTCTTGACAAGAAGCGGCTGTCTAAAGGTCTCTTTCATTATCGTCAATTATATTTCCTCTTCAGTAAATGTGTACAACATTTAACCCCTTCACTTCGAGGCTCAGGTGAAATCGCCTGTGCGGAGGAAAAATAGTAAAATATGATACATTCTCAGATATTTTGAAATTTTCAACCAAAAAATTGGAATAATATTGTAAAAATTATATATATTTGGTACTAAACTTTATTCTCACCAATACAGCAGCAAAGCCAATAAAATTCATTTGCTAAGTAGCAGGTTACCGTGACAATGATCACATTTTAACAAACAAAGTATGCTTTTCACACTGCACTAAATTATTCCCATCAGACACAAACTTGTGTCTCTATTTCCATTGACCTGGTCAGATATATTATGTAAGAGCTAACTTAAATAGTTCACGATTGCTGAGCAACATGTTGCAAATTGAACAGCATAAAAATATTGTAAATCACATTTACAAAATGTGTGCCATGTGTGCATATAAATCAAAATTCGCATGCAGACAAAATACATGCCGGTTGTCTTCTCTTTTGCAGAAATCAATCTAAAGAGGTACATATATACGGTGGCTGATATGTGACATCTGAATTTTTTTTTCAGGACACCAATTTTAAAAAAAGCACAATATTCTATTCGTGAATAAAACTATTCTATTCGCAAATAAAACATTCTATTCAGGAATAAAACGTTCTATTCGCGAATAAAACATTCTATTCGTGAATAAAACATTTTATTCGCGAATAAAACTATTCTATCTGCGAATAAAACATTATATTCGCGAATAAAACATTCTATTCGTGAATAAAACATTCTATTCACGAATAAAACGTTCTATTCTCGAATAAAACGTTCTATTCGCGAATAAAACGTTCTATTCGCGAATAAAACATTCTATTCGTGAATAAAACATTTTATTCGCGAATAAAACTATTCTATTTGCAAATAAAACATTATATTCGCGAATAAAACATTCTATTCGCGAATAAAACATTCTATTCGCGAATAAAACGTTCTATTCGCGAATAAAACGTTCTATTCGCGAATAATACTCAATAAGTTACAATTGCTATGAGTAACAAAACTTCTATACATCACAGTGACACATCTCGAATAGAATGTTTTATTCGCGAATAGAATGTTTTATTCGCAAATAGAATAGTTTTATTCGCGAATAGAACGTTTTATTCGTGAATAGAACGTTTTATTCGCGAATAGAACGTTTTATTCGCGAATAGAACGTTTTATTCGCGAATAGAACGTTTTATTCGTGAATAGAATAGTTTTATTCACGAATAGAATATTTAGCTTTTTTTTAAATTGGTGTCCTGCAAAAAAAATTTAGATGTCACATATCAGCCACCGTACATATAAGTTTGAGATGACTGGCCGAATAGTGCTCACTGCATTATCTTGGAGTGCCCATGCATGTTCGCCAAACTTATGAGAAATATACTAACGATCATTACACACTGATTTGTCACACATTGTTCAGAGCCTGAGACTTTCTCGGGCTATACGCACACTGGAATTGACGTTAGTGCCCGAGACCTTCTCGGGCTATACGCAGTGAAGGGGTTAATTCCATTTTGAAATGTCATAAATGTTGTTGTATGCGATGTTTCACTGACTCAATGGTGAACGTACGGTGGCTGCTTTATGCCATACATTTTTTTCAACGAGTAATTCTCTTCGCGAAGACAATCGTGGCGAAGGAAATCATTTTCTATGCGAAGATAATATTTAATCCGCGAAGAAAACGTTCTCTTCGCGCAGTAAATATTCTCTTCGCGAAGGAAACTATTAACTTCGCGTAGAGAACATTCTCTTCGTGCAGATAATATTCTCTTCGCAAAGGAAACTATTAACTTCGCGTAGAGAACATTCTCTTCGTGCAGATAATATTCTCTTCGCGAAGGAAACTATTAACTTCGCGTAGAGAACTTTTTCTTTGCGTAGAGAATATTCTCTCCGCGAAGGAAACTATTAACTTCGCGTAGAGAACATTCTTGTCGCGCAGATAATATTCTCTTCGCGAAGGAAACTATTAACTTCGCGTAGAGAACATTCTCGTCGCGAAGGAAACCATTTCCATCGCGTATAAAACATTGTCTTCGCGCAGAGAATCATTTTCTGCGCGAAGAAAATATTCTCACCGCGAATGGTGTTTCTTTTGGTTCAATATTGTTAGAATCAATCACGTGATCTGTCATGTGATCGGGCATACTGTTCCACGTGTTGTAGAGAGCTACCAAATAAGCATCCTCGCCAATTTTGTAAACAGCCATGGAATTACCAATGTTTTCCGATAGAAACGAGCTTATCAAGTATTATTTCAACATGGGATATACTTATTTAGAAATTTTGAATTTTTTGTCTAAATTCCATTCGATATCCCTGAGTGTCCGACAACTAAACAGAATTTTGCGATCCATGGGCCTGTTTCGTCAATCCAAACACAATTTTGTTCATGTTGTCGACGCCGTGTCTCATAAATTAGATGGCAGTGGAAGCACACTGGGATACAGGTAGTTTGTGTTGCTACTGATATAGTGTACGACTGAATTGTACCAATCAGCCCATAACCAGGATTTTGAAAGTATATTGCGGACCAAAATTGGACAGAGCGGAGCAATCGAGCACAAGGCGCTCTGGGGTTCGGGGTGGGGGGGGGGGGGGGGGAGAGAAATTTTGTATAGTTTAGGCTCACAGGGAACTTCTGACGTTCCCCAATTTCTGAGGGCTGATTTGTCACAGTTTTTTTTTTGTAGAAGTCTCATATATTCGCCCTCAGAAAAACATAAATAAAGATTTTTTTTTAATTTTATGGGCTCACATAGGTAGGTAGGTAGTTTATTTGGATGTGCATATACGTGATACATCACAATGACTTAGTACGGAAAATACATAGAACGCGCACCCCAGGTGACCCCGAAGACAGTATCGGTATGCAGAGGGCTGGGATCACCTGTGTCAGTGAATGTTAGGGTCACACCGGCTGAACATAACGGAAATGCAATTAGCTCGATCATGTAAGTGGATGAGATCCTTCAACCCAAGTTCCGGTCACTGGGGAATAATCCTGAGACCGAAAGGCTAACTGAGTATAGAGCAAAAAATTCAGAAACTTTTACAGTTCAGTAGTTATGGAAGAAAATCTGTTTAAATTTACGTTTGAATATAAAATTATAATATAGTTAGCGCTCCTGATGTCAGTGCTCAGCTCCAACCACCTACAGGGACCGTCATACAAAAAGCTTCTGCGCATGATTTCATAGTTAGTCTTTGGTGGTTTGGGATCAGTGCTGGTCCTGCATGGTATTGTGTCCTTGTATATCGCCATGGAATTGGTACATATCATGAAATGGTCGTGGGATATCACCGTGTATACACACATACATATGAATTAGTGTGTTATACAAACACATATAAGCACGACCCCAAAGCATGACGCCATATAGTAAGTGCCACTGGTAAATTCGTGTGTACAATAAAATAGTTTTATTTTATTGCACACACAACTCTGTTATAACAATATGACAAGCATATATCATATTACTAAAGGGATGGAGAAATGAAATGAAAAAAAAGTGAAATTCAAATGATAAAATAATTTTTTCATCATTAACCGTTGCCCGGTTAGCTGAGTTCGTAAGTGGGCTCACTCACCAATGCAGTCGGTTTAGGCGCGGGTTTGATCCCCGGCCTCGGCAGTATGTGAGGTGGTATGTGGTCGCCAAACCGGGCAAGTGGGTTTTCACCAGGTTCTATGGTTTCCTTCCACGATAATGACCACCCTTACGGCCAGACCCGAGCCAACAAGAGATGTTAATATAAGCTGATGCTTGTTCATCAATTGTTGTAAAATAAATAAAATTTAAAGTTTTTTTAAAAAATAATAATTTTTCGCCGATTTTGTGTTTTTATACATTTCATGTATATGGAAAATATATTGAGGGCTTCCGTGTAGGTGGATCAAAAACTCGGATCATGATTGACGGCAGTCACCAATCTATTCTTTGTTTACCAATGGCATGCTTAATTTTTTCGCCACGTTATGATAACATATTTGTGCATATATCATCTACTTTGTTGACTTTCGTTATTCAGTCATTAAATGCTAAAACTTCATCGAAAACGGCAGAAAAATATTACGCACGCTAGAGAGCTAACCATTGGCAGATGAGACGGATGGCACGTGACCACGATTTGACCAATGAGGCAACTTGTGGAGAATGAAGAAGAAGTCATTGGTTGAGCGGTGGGAGAGGTGGGGGGGGGGCGGGGTGGGGGAGGGGGGAAATTGGAGTGATAGCCCCATTTCAGAGCAGGCTTTGGAGAGCGGTACAAAGTCTGTCGAACCAGCATCGCATGGGTATGCCCTTCATGTTTGTATTGGAAAGAATCTTTTTAAAGAATATCTAAAACGTGAGTTTTTGATGAATAAATTCCTTCCGAATGTGTCGTGCTGTGACAATCACATGCATGCGTGTAAAAGACGAAAACGAAAAAGAGCGGTTTTTCACTGGTGCATATTCTCTAAATGTATTCCTTTTCCATTGTTTTCGTTTGATTAAAGAGTAGACCACACATATATACTGACACCAAATGCTACTGACGCCTATATAGTTCGCCAAAGTTATATTATCCAAACACATCTATTTGTTTCCTTTATTTCTTTTCAAACCAGCCAATAAAACAATAATTTTTATATTTATGTTATTGCCAACAAAGTCCCAAAATATTATTACCAACAAATTATTTTTTCTCACATTTCTTTATTGCTATCAATTTAAGGAATAGAAGCATGCAAGTATGCAACAATACTGGTAGCGGCACCAAAATTCGGCCCATGTAGCGCAGGTTACTATTTCTTCGAAAATTCATTGAAGATTAAAAAAGTGTCAGACGGAATAATAATTTTACACTATATGCCACCATATGCCACTATATGCCAGACATATAAAATATACAAGAGACATTAAGCTACAGTCCCATATAGGTGCCGGTAGAGCAAGGGTTAAACGGCATCTGCACCGTGTTGACGCCGTGTTGACGTCGGGATTGAAATTGGTGCACCGCAGGTGACCGTCAGTCGAGCCCGGAGGTTTTGGACTGTCAAAAACATCCGGGATGCACCGGCTCTGTGACTCTTTCCGGCACGCACCGTGTGAACGCCGTGTTGGCGACGTGATGAAACGTAGCGGCGCCTGTGAGTTTCGGTTGACGCCGTGGTGGACCTGGGTCCCATAGATATTACATTACCAATATTGGATATTGGATAATCAAACTAAAAACAAGTGGTATTTAATTCAGAAACGACTTCAAAGATAGAATCTGGTCCGAGTAGAAAATTCATAATTTTTGGCACATGAATTAAGAGTGAATCTTGTGAACTAATTTGGTTTTTAAAGCATGCTGATATCTCCATTCCTTCCAAAGTTATGATGATTTATTCAAATTATTTCCAGCTAAATTTAACACCTAGTTTATAATAAGTATTCATGATGTCGCACCAGTATAACTATTTTAGTTACTTACATGTTGGATGCTAAATCTGGATTCGATATATTATCCCAAAATATATTGTTATGTGGCGTCGCAATGAAAAATATACCATGAATATGTGGAGTTGAACATCGCCATAGCAACCATCCCTTAGAACCTGCCCATAGCAATGTGGTTGCTAGATACCTTTATTCATAACTAAAAAGATAAAAAAATTCTAAATTATCTAAAAAGATAAAATTATTTCATCTTTTACATGAAAGACATACCTATTATTGTTTGTTTGGACCAAAAATTATCATATTCATGAAGTTTGGGCCCATAGCAACCACCGTAACGGTTGCTAAGGCAGTATTTCGGACATTGTCCCCTTTCTGAAGAAATCAGGTAATTAAATTCTGATTATTCTTAATGACAAATGTGACAAAATAGTTATCAATACTTAAAATGTACATAAAAGGTCAAATATCACGTATTATATGTTACTAATTATCTCACAGTACTGGTGTGACGTCATGAATACTCATTATAATACTTAATTACATGTCAATTTTGGCGGGGAAAGT
Organism: Terebella lapidaria; assembly: GCA_949152475.1. Lineage (NCBI taxonomy): Eukaryota > Metazoa > Annelida > Polychaeta > Terebellida > Terebellidae > Terebella > Terebella lapidaria. The sequence goes on from OX424557.1 coordinate 5,876,586, forward strand.
TCTACACAATATCGCCATAAATGTTCACCAAATTGAGATATCGGTATTGTCTTAAAACTGCCTCAATCCATGCGTTGCACTTACATGCCAAAATTAAGACAATTTCAGTTATGACTGTACCCCCTTTTCAATTTTAACACTAGCACTTTGTATTTCAACAGTAACAGTGGCACTATTACCACATTTACCAGTAATTACTCTGGCATACGCACATGCGAAATTCAATAACTCCAAGGTAGGGTACAAGGGGGGGGGAGCTATTATTGTTATGTAGGTCCTAATACCGAGAGGAAACAAATCTGCAGTTTTCTTTTACGGGAATATATTGTTGAGGTTTTGCTACTACCGCCTAATGCGAATAATAATTTCAAATCAGTTACTATATGGACCTTCATATTGACATTCTTGTTTTTCTAATCATTTCGGAATACTTTCTTCCAATTTGTAATACCATTTATTGCAGTGGAACAAATTTAATTTCCAAATGAAAAAAAAAACAAATTTTACCATGCGTTCAAACATTTATTATGAATATAACTAAATACATGATCTGTATTTAATTACAACACAAAATCAAGGCCATGAAACGCCGGGGCTCTACCGGGGCTCAGTCGTGATACAACGACATTCACCGTGTGGACATCGTGTTACTACCGGCTACAACCGTGTTGCTCCGGCATTGGCCGTCATACGCCGGGGTACAACGTGCTTGTCACCGTGAAGTGCCGTGTTGATGCCGGCATGGTCCGTGAGACTAAATGGTGCTCCGGGATGACCTCTGGGGTACATCTGCATTCGCTGTGTTGACATCGTGTTGGTGACGGCTAACACCGGGGCTACACCTTGATCTGCCGTGATGTGCCGTCCTACCTTCGGCTTCAATACACACCGGGGTGAAACGGGATGATTTTTGTGAAAAAGACATGTCGGTCAATGCCGGAGCACCCCGATCTTAGAGGCCCACCTGCCGTGCTTCACCGTGTATTGTCGCAGTGCAACGGCCTCATATGGGACTGGGGCTTAAATAATATTTCTGACACACGGTAGGGCCCGTTTGTCACCGGAGGCCACTCGGCACCAACACGTTGACACACGGATTCCAAGCACGATACACGGCGCGAAGAGAATGTTCTCTACGCGAAGTTAATAGTTTCCTTCGCGAAGAGAATATTCTCTACGCGAAGTTAATAGTTTCCTTCGCGAAGAGAATATTCTCTACGCGAAGAAAATGTTCTCTATGCGAAGAAAATGTGCTCTACGCGAAGTTAATATTCTCTACGCGAAGTTAATAGTTTCCTACGCGAAGAGAATGTTCTCTACGCGAAGAGAATGTTCTCTGCGCGAAGAGAATGTTCTCTACGCGAAGTTAATAGTTTCCTACGCGACGAGAATGTTCTCTGCACGAAGAGAATGTTCTCTACGCGAAGAGAATGTTCTCTGCGCAAAGAGAATGTTCTCTACGCGAAGTTAATAGTTTCCTTCGCGAAGAGAATATTTACTGCGCGGAGAGAACGTTTTCTTCGCGAATTAAATATTCTCTTCGCGTAGAAAATGATTTACTTCGCCACAATTGTCTTCGCGAAGAGAATTACTCGTTGAAAAAAAATGTATGGCATAAAACAGCCACCGTAGTGAACGTATCTACAGATTACTCACCAAATTACACCCTTCTATATGCTAGTTACTCCCAGGGGATGGCTCCAAATCCATCAGAACCCCAGGAACGGAGTGTGCTCCTGGTCATACATCAGAGCGCCACGGGGGGAGCTAGGGGGTCTCGTGGTCAGTCAGGTTATTATGCAAAGTCGTATCCAAGCTTGTTACGTATCACGAGATACGTGGTGCGATATTTAATTTGATTTTCAAACAGCAACTCCCTTCCACAACCATAAACATGCCTTGGAAATAGTAGAGTGTGAAACACACAAAACTTTTATCACTTTGATATGATTCAGCCTAATTGGTTTACACAATCTCTCTACTTTTTCAGTAGGTATTTTCAAAATTTCTAGATTAAGAGAACGCCCTACTTTAATAATTGTATCATCTTTTTGTGATGATTCTTGAAAAAGAAAATGTTGTAGAATAATTCATTGCGAATTTTTTGCTTTACGAACAAGGCGTCGTCAATGTGTGATGGCGCAGAACACGACTTTTCTTCTAACTGGACCAGTATCTATGACATTTAGACACTTTAACCAAGATCAAATACACGTCTCACAACTAACCTGTAAATAGCTCTAGAGTTCGGGTGCAATAGCTTTAACTTCAAACAAATTTAAAGATTGCACAATTCTTATAAATGTTGGCGAATGTTCAACTTTTTCACATGATTTTCATTGAACATGTAATAATGACAACAGTATGGCTGAAGAATACATGTGTATGACTTTCGATTTGCTATTGCAATATGTGTGGTACTCAAGATCAAATGAAATTTGAAACACACTTTGTTTACCATTATTGGAATACGACCATACGAGAAATTATCAGAGTATATGAAAAGCAATAGACGTGGAATCAATACCCAATATTAAGTTTTCCGAGCAAACAAAACAGGGTCCGTTATCCAATCTCATAGTCCGGGAACAGAAAGTCATATCAGGCATACGAAGTGAGAGAAAACAAAAATGACAGGGAAACTCATAAACTCCCAAACATGGCCATTAGAAGGTGAAATCAGGTGTTCAAGAAAGAGTGAGCATTTCCTGCCCCACTAGTGGCACCCATCATGAATTCCCCAAAACTAACATGAAAATAGATCTAGTTGCATGGCAGACATGGATTTGGTTATTTAAATGCACATACATGCCTATACTTAGCGTCCCATCAGTAATAGTCATTATTGAAAAATAAAGAACTAAGTAGTATATACACCAATAATACAACAGGTGTGGTTGTCAATCATCAATGTTGGTGTAAAAACATCAATGAATATGTAATGACATACTACGTGTAGTTCTATTACTCTATGCCAAGCCAGAATACGGCTGAAAGCTGAAAGACAGCAGAAGTAAATATATAACTATGATATGTGTATTTCACATCATCACCCATTTGCAGGCTTCAATTATCACAATTTTTCCTTGTGAAATACACTGACACAACATGCGACTGCCTGTATAACATGGTGTGGATAATGTCAAATGAAGTTTTGATGGAAATTTTTCTCTTAATGATTGTAGACTTGACGAATGAAAAAATGAATAACCGCTGACATGTTTTAGGAGCTTTTCAAATGACCAAGGTTGTGTGAGAGGCAACAGACCGAGAAATCCACTTCTTTGAGTAGCTGGGGTATGTGGGATTGCTGTACACTCTAGGGACAACAAATCTGTCGCACCCTGTCAGCAGTGTCACGTGACACATTAGTGTAACCACAGCAGAGAGAGGCAAGCGGAACAGCTGCAGATCGATGTCAGCTCTGATCCGAGACTGATAAACGATCTAGTTCAGGAAGTGCTCAGCTCTCCCAGTTTGTTGCGTGGATGACAGCAGCAGACTTGGACAGGATTATAGCTGCAGCAGTAAATGGTCTGGTACTGATCTTCCAGTAGCGGAAACTTAGATAGGACGATTCTTCAATCCTCGATGATACCAGCCCTGTATTTGATGGGCATCAACTTAAAACTTATTTCAACTTAATATTTGAAATTGTAATCATGTTGCAAACGGAAAGTAAATTTTGTAATTAACCATGATAATTAGGATAGGCCTGAAATTCTATTTGGATTGAATAGTTACACTTTTTCATTCAATTTATATCAGGAATTTAAACAAATTAGAAACTCATGGAGTATCGTTTATTCTTATTCCAAGTATTTCTTTCTGGACGAATCTTTCAGCATGAATTCCTCATTTCATAGAGATATTTCTATGGATCCGACCACACGTATATAAATGGGTGCCAGGTGTGGGCAGGGATTATTCATAGTCTATTCTCTCTGATCAATCCATGCATCAGACTTCATGAAAAAGTCAAAGCTGATATCATAGATCTGTATGTTATTTTCCTCATTTACTGATGAGTTGATTACCATGAAGCATTTACTTTTTGCGTTGAAAGTATCGTCACAGCACAGTCTGCAAGTAAAGTCCTCCCTACCAATCAGTAGTCATGGTCATTTTTTTTGTTTACAGCCGCTTATGTATAAGTTATGTAGGGCTACACTGATAAAGATATTAATTCCCCAGCACTCGAAAGTACTTTATCACCATAGGATGGATATTTGGTCACAAGCTGACATTCCAGGGTGACACAGCCGTCTCGTCATATCTGACTCAGTCAATAACTGCTACTGACACCGGTCAGACATCACCTGGTCACCACATAGACTGATTAAATGATATGTACGTCTCTGATAGGGAGATCACTCAGCACTCCCCCGAGTCTAACCCCGAGACCATGAACCGCACATCTGCCACGTGTGACCTCCAGAATCGACCATCGTTAGAATAAAGACTGCAAGCTATTAAGTCAGCTTTGATATGCCGCCTCCATGGGTCAGAACAGACATTTGAGACGTGCTGATTATTTTGCTTCACGCACCAATATCACGTAATTAATTATGTGATATATAAATCCTTCATAAAGAAACACATGGAAGTATTAAATTCGTCATGTATCACATTTGTTTCTCACTCTGCAAATTTCTATTGTCTACCACATATTCTCCTAAACTGCATATTCTAAGCAGCAACATTCCTATGTCACCGGCATATGGTGTGTTTGTTTCTCAACTTATACGCTATTCCAGAGCTAGTTGCAAATATGAGGACTTTGTCTATCGAAGTGCCCAGCTAGTCTCTAAACTGCTACGACAAGGATATGTTTTACCAAGACTTATCGCTGCGTTTAAGAAATTCTATGGACGTCATCATGATCTGGTTGATAAATACAGCAAATCCATGTCTGCCATGCAACTAGATCTATTTTCATGTTAATTTTGGGGAATTCATGACGGGTGCCACTAGTGGGGCAGGAAATGCTCACTCTTTCCGGAACACCTGATTTCACCTCCTAATGGCCATTTACGGGGGTTCATGAGTTTCCCTGTCATTTTTGTTTTCTCTCACTTCGTATGCCTGATATGACTTTCTGTCCCCGGACTATGAGATTGGATAACGGACCCTGTTTTGTTTGCTCGGAATACTTGATACTGGGTATTGATTCCACGTCTATTCTAGCCTACACAACATTAACACTCACTCAATTTATTCAAGTTTAATCTAAAGCTATCCATGAAATGTGCAATTCCCCACTCAATGTGCAACACTCACTCAATTTATTCAAGTTTATTCTAAAGCTATCCATGAAATGTGCAATAGCCCACAAAACGGCAGGCAGCCCATGGCAGTTAAGCATGCAAGGAGTTGCGATCTGAGGGTTATGTCACTCTTATCAGAGAGTATAGAACAGACTCTTATCAGAGAGTATAGAACAGAGAGGTTTCACTCTGCAAATTTCTATTGTCTACCATTTTGTCTCATGGAGCTCTGTAATCCTGGCGGCTGGATGCGGTGTTGTAGTCTGTCGTCCTCAGGGACGATTGTGAATTACGTCATTTCGTTCTATTAACATATTCTTTCATTCATGAACTCATGCCGTAGTAATAGTAGTAAACAAGTTCATTCATAAAGCACATCCATACGCCAGTTCAAAATACAAAATGGTGCCGGTGGAGTGAAACCTCTCTGTTCTATACTCTCTGCTCTTATGTTCGACTATTTCCGACTGGCAACATCAACAGAGCGGCTATTATTAAATTTCTGTGTTGATGAAACATCACACTTTTTGTGTTACACTTTCATAACACTTAGAGTGGCAATATTTATTATCTATCTAGAAGTATTCTACACTAATAATTATAATTTTTTAAAAAGTGATCATTGAAAGCAGGATGGACGATATACAGTCTGTTTTAAGTGTTGGACAAATGAAGTCAGAGCATATTGAAAGTTGCATGATGCCTTTTGGAAGTTCTGGTCTATGCCTATATACATGCACACGATTCAATTTGCATATAGCATGTTGAATGTCAACATCTTATTCATGAATGATGAATGGTGCATTAAAGCTACGATCTCCACATCTGCCGTATAAAGTGTAGATATCAGAATCTGAAGTCAGTAATGTTCAAATAAACTTTATTTATTTTAGAATAATTGACGAACAAGCTTATGTTTATATTAACATATCTTGTTGGCTCGGATCTTGGCGTGCGATCAAATAGTCTAATCACACACCATCTCATGTACTGTCGAAGCCGGGAATCGTAATTGTGCCTAAACAGACTGCCTTGGTGAGAAGCCTACATACAAACTGAGCTAACCGGGCACTAAAACTATTATTATATACCTATGTGATTAGTAGCTTTGAAAGAGATTAGGTTTACCCAGCGTTTCTTTTTGCGAAAAAAATGGGCGAATACATCTGGTTAAACATTCTGAAAAACTCTTATAATTTATGACCATCTAGTTAGTACATTGTAATTGCTTTAATAATCAGCATTTATCGCAGAAAAAAAAACGCTGGGTAACCATATCTTCAATGATATGAAAAGGAACGTTATGACAACGAAATATATTATTTTGCAGATAATATATTACTATTCTTTCTTTTCATATTTGCAGTACACTACAGAAGAGCACAAAACACCGCCTTATGGTGAGTTCAAACAATACAGTTGTAACCAATTGGCCATGTAGATTGAGTTGAGCAGACGCTGTGTGTCCCTGAGGGTGGTCGCCTGAAGATGTCCCAGGGACAGACTGACAAGGTATGATGCGTCAGTCACAGATTGCTTCATTACACTCCTGGGACCGTCAGTCAATGACCTCTGACCTGACCTTGAAGTCACTTACCACATTATCTCCTGACTAGGCCTGGATATAGTGAAAGTGTCTGGATACTGGTACATGTTCTCTAATGCGACACAGTGCTGGTATTTATCTTCACATGGATTGCATTAAACAAGACAGGAACAATGTTTAGATCAATCACGCCTGTGTATAACCATTGTATTTATCATTCAGTAATCACTGAATACCTTTTAGATTTCACAGACCTACCGGAACTTTTCAGTAGTTGAGGACTTTAACATTAAAACATTAAAACATTAAAAGGACCAATTAAGCTCTGTCCTGTAATCTGCAAGTCTGTAGTGTTGCAATTTGAGTGATCATCTATTTACTACGCTTGATGTTGTGTAAAGTGTGAGAACATGTATTCTTTACAACTTTCTTAACTTAGATTCAAGTTGTGGAGCCCTATGATGTACTTGTCTCTTCTGCCTTGGTTTGAAGAGTATATGTACCTGCTACGATTTGGATTGGAGCCTCCTTACTCGAAGGAAATGGATCTAAATTCAAGTCTTCCGTAGTCCTTCAGAATCTATTATCGACCAGAGAGTTATAGAAAACTACATCTGCTGTGTGAGTCCACATGAATGTCATAACAGTCATAACTGATTCTCCACATCATTCAAACTTCACAAGGAGCTAAGAATATTCCGTAATGCCGTCAGAATATTATTTGGTATTGAGAATCCAAATTCAGTAGTAACACATGATAGAATGGGCGGTTGCAGGAAATACTTAAGTGTGAAATCAAATATTCAGAATTCCTGATAAATTCACTGCCAATGCATCAAGTAATTTTTGTTGTCATGTTTAGCGCTGTTGTAATTATTTAATTAACAGCTCCTCCATCGTCCGCCGTTAATTCGTAGGATTACCTTCGAATAGACACCAAGTCGTGATGGATGCAGGGTCTGTAATCACAACAAATTTGTTTTGCAAACGTCATTGCAAAAACTGAACGTTGCACGGAATTGCAAGAAGTGCGGATTATTGTCAGTTTCTTGACAAGTAGAGGTGGGGGCAAAATCAGGAAGCAATGATACCCTTCTATATACTGGTTAGACCCCAGGATGGCTCCAATTACACCAGAACCCCAGAGGTGGGTGTGCTCCTGGTCTTGCACCAGAACCCCAGGGTGGTCTCATGGTCAGTGAAGTCTTGTGTAAATTTGTATACTGAGAAATACGTGTTAGCTATCACGGAATATATATATGGTGTGATATTGAATTTCATCCTTAGATAGCTGTGAGACTCAAATTCATCAATTGAGAACAAACACAGGCCTCATAAGTGGCCTGTATGTCAAACGCAATAACTTTAATTTCAAACAAACTTCAAGACTTGCAAAATTCACATATAGCAGCAGGCTAAGTGGACATGAATAGCTTCACTTAGTGTGTTAATAGTAACAATCATTATTGAACTATGAAAAACGAGAAGTATTGCATATGTTCACTAATGATGCAAAAGTAAACATCAATAAATATGTAATGTCATGGTATGTGTATTTTTATTGTACTGAGCCAGAATACAATCTGCATTTGAAAGGTAACATGTCTATAAAATAAGTATGATGAGTGTGCACAATATTGTCATCCATTTGCAATTTCAATTCTCGCAATTTTTTTCTTGTAAAATACACAGACACAATATGCGATTGCCTGTATAACATGGACGGGATAACATCAAATAAAGTTTCGATGACGATTTTCTCTTACTGATATCTGTACTTCACGAAAGAAAAATGAATAAACGCTGACGTGTTTTAGGAGCTTTCCAAATGATCAAGGTTGCTTGAGAGGCAACAGACTGAGAAATCCACTTCTTTGAGTAGCTGGGGTATGTGAGACTGCTGTATACTCTAGGTACAACAAATCTGTCACACACTGCCAGCAGTGTCATGTGACATATTAGTGCGACCACAGCAGAGGGAGGCAAGCGGAACAGCCGCTAATACAGAAGATTGATGTCAGTTCTGATCTGGGACTGTGACAAACGATCTAGTCCACCAAATGCTTAGTTCTCCTTTTTTGATCAGCTTATTCAAAGTTTTAATCATAATGCAAACGAAAAACAAACCTTCATTATCTTGAACCACAAAATTATGATGGGCCAAAACCTACCACTTGGATACATTATTTACCACCTTTTTCAATTTATCTATTTAGGTATGTAGACAAGTTAGAAAATCACAGTGTATAGGTTGTTTTTAAGTATTACATCTAGACTCTTTTAGCATCAATTTCTCATTTCGGGAATTGGAAAGATACCAAGTTAAAGAATTTTTTCTGTTTATCCAAACACAGGTATATAATAATGTACCACGTGTGGGCAGGTAATACTCACTCATGCGGTGTGAGACACGTTGCACGAGAGTCTACTCTTTCTGGTTACACCGCACATCAGATTTCATGAAGTGGTGTGCGTCTTCAAATTTCTTACGAGTAGTTATGAAGAAATATTTTCACACCTGCAGTTGTGTAGGCCAATATTGATAAAGATGTGAATCCCCCAGCACAAACTTTAACACCACAGAACGGATATCTGGTCACCAGCTGACATTCTGGAGTGACACAGCAGTCTCGTCATATCTAACCCTGTCAATAACTGCTACTGACACCGCCCAGACAGCGTTCACAACATAAACATTCAGTCAATTCGTGACGTTTACTGTAAAGCTATTAATAAAATTTGCAATTCCTAATAGCCTACAGATGGCAGGCAGGTCAGTGCAGCATGCAGGAAGCCGAGGTCAAATGTCCCTCTGATGCTTGGCCATTTCCTTCTTCACGACCGGCAACACTAACACAGTGGCTTTTATTAAATTCCTATGTTGATTAACCATCGAAAGTCCTGTCGCCCGCCGTTGCCATACACAGTCAGATATAAGAAGACTGTGGAGCTTCTATACAGCACCGCAATACATCGGCCACATCTGGCAGCCTTCACTGACACTTACAAGAGACAGTGGAAAGTGAGTCTCATGCTACGGCTGCTGGAGACATGGCTCCAACACAAGAACTCTTAGCTCTTGTAGAATTCCGTTCTTCCTTTTTGCTCCTGGTAACTGTCATGTGTACGTTAAATGTTAGTCTGAATGATGCGAAAGTATGTCATAGCTATAGCGAAATGTTGTAATGGATAAACTATTAATTTATCATGATTGACCTGATATTAGATCTCTATGTCTGTCACCTAGGCATTCCACCAATGCCATATTTTTCACTTTCTGTGTTCTTTCTATCAAGAACTGTTCGGCATCCTGATCAATGACCATTGTCAAAAAAAAACCCACATATTTCTTCATGAAGGTAGTTGGTGAGAGGTCTGGAAGATGTCTCTTTTGTTTGCAAGGCTCTGAACTTTAAACTGCTATGAAAGCATATTATTTAGCCTTCCATTCTACAGGAAAAAGTAAGTCATATGAACCATAAAACCAATCTCATTGTAGCAAAATATAATTTGACGGATTTGTTCAGACACAATGGACCACAGAAGGGTCATTTTGAACTTAATTGATCCTTGAAGGTAGGATTCAAAGTCACCTTCTAGTTCGCTATAAAAGAGTCTTTTTCAAGGTGGTAATATTTAAGCTCTATCATGAAGTATTCTACAGTATTAATTCCAATTAGGACAAAAGTGATCACTAAAAGCAGGATGGACGATATACAGATTGTTTTTAAGTGTTGAATGATTGAAGTCAGAGCATACTGAAAGTTGTATGATGCATTTTGAATGTTGAATTTCAAACTCTATTCTAGTGTAGGCCTATATATGTCTCATGATGCAACTTGCGTGTAGCATGTTTAACGTCAATTTTTGAATGATAAATGGTGCACTTAGATATATGGCCTCCATATCTGCCTTATAAAGTGTAGATATCAGAATCTGAAGTCAGTGAAAGTAATAATTATATACCCATGTAAGAATAGTAGTTTTGGTGTACCCAACGTTTTTCTGCAATGAAAGAGGTGACTATGTCTGGTTAAACATTCTGAAAAAATTATAATAATTTATGAGCATCTAATAAGTACATTGGATCTGCTTTGATAATCATTATTCATTGCAGAAAAAACGCTGGTTAACCACATCTTCAATTATATGAATAAAACGTTATGATAATGAATATTTTTCAGATGACGTATTACATCCTTTTATATTTCCAGTATGCTTTAAAACAGAAATCCGAGCAAAAGTCATTGTCCCATGGTGACATCAAACATTCGTGACACAATGACTATGTAGACTGATTTGAGCAGACGCTGTATGTCCCTGAGTGGTCGCCTGAGGATGTCCCAGGGACAGGCTGGCAGCTAGGGTGTGTCAGGTCTCCTGAGTATGGACGTGTCAGTCACAGATTGCTTCATCACACACTCGGGACCGTCAGTCAATGACCTCTGACCTGACCTTGAAGTCACTTACCACAGTATCTCTTGGACCTGGATATATAGTGAAGGTGTCCAGATACTAGCACATGTTCCCTAACGCAACACGGTGCTGGTATTTATCTTCACATGGACTGCATTAAGGGGCCGGTCATTATTTACTGGGTGGTGGGGTTGGATGGTTTTTCCGAGAAATGAGTTTTCAAAGTTCGACCCCCGATCCCCCACCCCACCGATATCGAAAACCAATCTATGACCCCCCCCCCCCCCACCAAGATCCAAAATGAAAGTATGAGCCCCCCCCCCCCTCATCCCCATTTTTATTGGAACAATTGTGACTTTTGTCGCAAATTTATGATACTATAAGGTCAATGAATATTATGATTTGTGCTCGTCGTGTATCCACCATTCCTTCGCTTCAAGTGTGAATGCCATTACAACAATTATTACTTGTATGCATACTATATATGGGCACTTAATTATGACAGGTGTTTGAGGGCAAAACCAGACTCCCCCCCCCCCAATCCCCGACATCTATATCCAGGATCACTTTCCTCCGAATACTAGCATTTTCTTTTTCACTACACAGCCCATCATTTCGGAGCCAACTTGAAACACTCGAGTGCTAGGTCAAAGATCATTCAGTTGATTCCTTCACTCCGAAATTTGATGAGATGGAAAAAATGTATGAAAACCCTCACGGACTAACTGGACACCATAGCGAACTCGCAAATAATACAGGGCTCTTCCACATATCATTGATGAGCAAGGAAAAATTGGTGAATCAGGCCATTCAGAACTGTTTTCTTTTCTAGTATTGAATCAGGGCCGTGTTGTCTCTATGATGGGTTCATAATGTTCTACCACCATCCAAATCATGTGAATCAGATTCACTACCCGGGTCATCCAGGGCGATCCAGGGCTAGTTCGCCTTTCTGTGTGGAAAAGTCCATGTCTTTTACATGGTGGTTTGTGATAGTCCTGAGGTCTTTGAGGAATATACTCAGTGGGGTCATGTGTTGACAAAATTTTGAGTGGAAAACCGGTCTGTGATTCTGACATGCTAGTTCGGGTTCATCGGAAGGGATGATATGTTGCTCAGGGTGGTATGGACTGGTTGATCCGTGGTTTGTTTGTGACAGGACACTGTTGATCTGGGTTCGTCCTTGCTGGCACCGTGTTCAGCTGTAGTGCTGTTCCGTTAGGTCTAAAATTGATTTTTGTGACAATGTTTCAATCTGAGTGATCAATGCACATCAGGGCTCAGAATTGCCACTTGTGGGTAGCCAAAGGCTCCTAACATTTCAGATTTGCTCCCAGACACTAGAGCTCACGAGCCAATTGGTTGATGAAAATCTGTAAAGTAATATTGAAATATGCTCCTATGAGCAAATTGGCTCCTGAAAGTTGTTGAAAGGAGTAAAATAGGAGCCTTTGGCTCATAGATAAAATTATAAATTTTCAGCCCTGATGCACACTGATTGCGGCATCTCTTAATGTTGGTGTTTCTGAATGGTCTTCTGCAGGATCCTGTTTCAGTGAGATTATGCGTTTACTGAAAATGTTATGAAATTCCATCACGTACTCCAATGAGTCCATTGAGTGGATTGTTTCCACCTAATTATTTAACTCTTTTACCATTCAGATTTTCCCAAAATAACTCCCCCCCCCCAATAATGTTAAAAATGAAAGTGTGACCCCCTCCCCAGTTTTTACCCAACCCCCTCACCTGATAACTAATGACGGCCCCTAAACAAGACAGAAGCAATGTTTATATCGATCACGCCTGTATAAAACCATTGCACATATCATTCGGGAACCATTGAATCCCTTTAAGATTTCACAGACCTACCGGAACTTTTCAGTAGTTGAGGACTTGATACAACATTGAAAGCACCAATCAAGCTGTGTCCTGTGATCTGCAAGTCTGTAGTAATTCAATTATTTTACCTGTGATAAGAACAATTCGAGTGATCATCTATTCACTATGCTTGATGTTGTGTGAATTGGGACAATAAATGTTCTTACAAATTTCTTAATTTATATTCAAGTTGTGGGGCCCTATGATGTACTTGTCCTTCCTGGCTTGGCTTGTACCCGTTACAATTTGAATTAGAGACTGGTTATTCAACGGAAATGGAATTTTTTTATGTAACTAAATTCCCACCGGATGAATATCGAAAATCCGTCGCACCGCTAAGATCTGGTGAAACAACTGCTGTCTGGGATAGGTGACCAGTTCAGAAGATGGGTCAGCAACTTTCGAGGTCACACAATTAATTGTTTCTATGGGCAAGTCTTCTGTAGTCCTTCTGAATGTATCATCGACCGAGGAGTTAATTACATAGCTTCTGTGTTAGTCCACATGAATGTTATAACTGGGGTTTTTTTGTCGTCATGAAAGAACTTTCAGGAAGGTTTACAATTTCAAATTAAGTCAACTCCACCATGATTCGATCCAGACAAGGACTCTAACTTGACAAGCAACTTTTTCCCAAGTATATGCCCCGTTCATATTTGCTAGATTTTTTTACTCATGTCTCCTTTCATTCCTGAATTCCCTCGCCGTCTTCCAGACTCTCCACACCATCCAACCTTCATCACAAGGATCTAAGAAATATTCCGTTATACCATCAGAATATTGATTGGTCTTGAGTATCTAACTTCAGTACTAACACGTTATAGAATGGGCGGTGATTCAAATTTACTTTGCAGGAAATACATCAGCGTGAAATCAAATATTGTGAATTTCTTAAAAACTCACTGCCAATGCATCAAGTAAGTTTTGTTGTCATGTTTTGCGCTGTTGTAATTATTTAATTAATAGCTCCTCTGTCGTTCGACGTTAATTCTCCGGAATACCTTCAAATAGACACCAAGTAAAGATGGATCCAGGGTCTGTAATCACAACAAGTTTTCTTTGCAAACTTCATTGCAAGAAATTAACGATGCAAGAAATTGCAAGAAATACAGACTATTGTCAGTTTCTTGACAACTAGGGGTGGGGTGAAGGTCTCTTCTATAATATACTTGTCAACCAATACATACTTTTATTATCACCAATTACATTGCCTCTTCAGCAAATGTGTTGCAACATTTGATATCATGGTTTTAAAATCCCATACACTTTGAGAGGCAGAGAGAGGCGAGCGGAGGGGAGCGGAACAGCCGCTAATACATCGATGTCAGCTCTGATCTTGGACTGTGATAAACGATCTAGTCCACGAAGTGTTTATTAGCTCTCCCAGTTTGCGTGACTGACAGCAGGCTAGAGCAGGAATATAGTTGCAGCGGTAAATGGTCTGGCACTAATCTTTGCATGAAGTGATACTTGAATACTTCACCGATACTTCAATCCTCGGTGATACCATGCTTGTATGTGATGGACTTGACATCAACTTAAAAACTTTTTTTGATCAGCTTATTAAAAATTGTATTAATGCTGCAAACGAAAAAACAAAACCCAAGGCCAAAAAACAGTATAATGGTTCTCGCTATTGGGGTCACTGAATAAGTGATGCGGCGACGCGATTTTCATTTTTTTCTTCTTTTTTTATCCCCTAAAATTGGCTGCTTGTGAATGATCCAGTCAAATATTGCCGATTTGGACAACCAATTTCCCTGAAATTGGCTGCTGATGACTGACCCGGTCGAATTTGGAACATTTGGCCAGCCATACACCACATTTTGCAATGCCAAAGACAATCGGGACCATTTTACTCGATCGTTATCTCCAAAAAATCGGTCTATGGGTGTCAATTTACTATAAAAAAAAGAAAGAAATTCAGCTCTCAAAAAGTGGTGTCGCGATTTTTTAGGTTACCGGACCTTTGGTCCGATAACCTATTGGCATGGCGTTGCGTCCGTCCGTCCGGCGTTAACATTTTTATCTTTAAAGTTAATGATTGAATCTTTCTGAAATTTTGCCCAAAAATGCCTAAAAATATTTTGAGAAGGAGGTATTTTTTTGTTTTTCGATTTTCGCATTTTTTTCAAAATGGCGGCCATTTTTGTCGAAAAACGCTCAATTTTGGACTTTGACGGCCATTTTCTCAAAAACTGTCTGATCAGTTTTGAGTTTTTGGTTTCAAAAGATTCCCCTCATATACCTCTGTGATATGTATAAGTTTGGTTGCCCTAAATCTGCCGGTTTCCGTGTGGCGGCGATTTTGAATTTTTGGCGGGTCGGCGAAAAATCGCATTACTATCCATTTTGGGCCATTTCTAGAGCAAAAAAAAATTTTCACCCTTTGAAAAAAATTTTGGACTTGGAAAATTTTCGGCACTTTTTCCCTTCATAATGGGAGCTGTCCGGACTGTACTCATAGAACGCTTGAAGATAGAGCTTAGAAATTGGCACTTTCAAATGGGAAGTCATATATGGCGACTTGTCTGGTGACCTTGAATTTGACCTTGGATGACCTTGAAAGGTCAAAACAGCCATTTTTGGGTCGAAAAAATGCCCAGATTTGCCTTTGTAGATGAAATGCTTGCAGATAGAGCTCATGTTTGCATTATGAACATATAGGAAGACATATATGGCACAACTAATGATGACCTTGAACTTGACGTCAGATGACCTTGAGTGCCAAATGTCTGACTTGGAATGTGTAAATTGACCTGAGCGGCCTAAACGATTCCACCCAACATATAGAATATCAAATGCCGCACACATACATGTAATGGTTACATCGAAGTTCATACGGATGACCTTGATTGGTAAATCCCAAGGTCATATGTTTACACTGCGAACCTTGATTGGTAAATCTCAAGGTCTGTTACCTGCCAATGCTGCCATGGCCAAAACAAAATTGTCCGGTAACCTATCTTAGCCTTTGGGCTAATTTTTGGTTTTGAAAAAGAACTGATGCGCACGCCTAACCAGAATCATAATAATTTTTGGGGGTCTAATCATCTTGAACTTTATAATTATGGTGGGCTTAAACCTACCATTTGGATATATTAATTACCACCCTTTTCAACTTATGCAAACAGGTATGCAAACAAATTAAAAAATCGCAGAGTATCGGTTGTTCTTACGTATCACATCTAGGCAATTCTTTTAGGCCATAGTTTTTAGGTTACCGGACCTTTGGTCCGATAACCTATTGCCGTGGCGTTGCGTCCGTCGTCCGTCGTCCGTCCGTCCGTCCGTCCGTCCGTCCGTCCGTCGTCCGTTCACATTTTTATCTTTAAAGTTTATGGTCGAATATTTCTGAAATTTTGCACAAAAATACCTAAAAATATTTCCAGGAAAGGTTTTTTTTAGTTTTTTCATTTTCGCATTTTTTTCAAAATGGCGGCCTTATTCGTCGAAAAATGGCCAATTTTGGACTTTGACGGTCGTTTTCTCAAAGTCTGTTCAGTAACTTTTTTTCTTATTGATGCATGACACTCCTCCTATGTACCCCTTTGACATGTATAAATTTCGTTGCCCTTGAATCGCTCGAAGTGGGCCATTTTGGGCCCAAACTCGGCCCAAATGGGACTTTCCCATGTTAAATTCTCCTATGCTTTATAATGGGACACCTTAAGCCTAATATCTCACTTAAAATTGAAATTAGAGACTAAGAATCAATTGTGGACATATAGGAAATGATATATGCTGAATATTCTCGTGACCTTGAATTTGACCTTTGACCTCATTTTCAAGGTCACAGGACAAAATGGCTAATATCTCGCTTATTATCGACTTTACAGCTTAGGAATCCATTGTGAACATATAGGAAATGATATATGCTGAATATTCTCGTGACCTTGAATTTGACCTTTGGCTTCATTTTCAAGGTCACAAGACAAAATGGCTAATATCTCGCTTATTATCGACTTTACAGCTTAGGAATCAATTGTGAACATATAGGAAATGATATATGCTGAATATTCTCGTGACCTTGAATTTGACCTTTGACCTCATTTCCAAGGTCACAGGACAAAATTGCTAATATCTCGCTTATTATCGACTTTACGGCTTAGGAATCAATTGTGAACATATAGGAAATGATATATGCTGAATATTCTCGTGACCTTGAATTTGACCTTTGACCTCGTTTTCAAGGTCACAGGACAAAATGGCCAATATCTTGCTTATTAGCGACTTTGCAGCTTAGGAATCAATTGTGAACGTATAGGAAATGATATATGCTGAATATTCTAGTGACCTTGAATTTGACCCTTGACCTAAATTTCAAGGTTAGTCATTTTATTTTCAAGGTCAGAATACAAAATGGCTTATATCTCGCTCATTATCAAATTTACAGCTTAGGGGTCCATAGTGAACATATAGGAAATGATGTATGCTGAATATTTTGGTGATCTAGAATTTGACCTTTGATCTCATTTTCAAGGTCAGAGAACAAAATGGCTAATATGTCCCTTATTATCATCTTTACATCTGCCCCTGATGACGCCAGTGTGTCTTTGGATAAACTATTTGGTCGGGCTTTGTTTCTATTGCAAAATGTTGTATTTTACCTTTCTTATTGGCATCATCAAAATTTGATTGTATTGGTGGTAATAGATTGATACTTACATTTATACCACTGAGTCGGTGTCACTGCTGGCGGACGTTAAATCTGTCCCCGAGGATACCATCAACTCAGTAGCCTTCGGGCTTGTGATTGGGTACTTTTGTACTTGTCATGTATCTATTCCATGGGGTTAGATTCGGATTTCTAAATTATTTTCATAGGTTGTTGGGCAGTTGTATACTAATTCCATCTGGTGTACAGTAGAAACAACTACATTTAACACATTGTCTGCCCCTGAAGACGCCAGTGTGTCTTTGGATAAACTATTTGGTCGGGCTTTGTTTGTTTCTATTGCAAAGTGTAGTATTTTACGTTTCTTATTGGCATCATCAAAATCTGATTGTATTGGAGGTAATAGATTGGTACTTACATTTACAGCATAGGAATCAATTGCGAATATGGAGGAATGATATATAATGAATATTTTCATAACCTTGAACTTGAACTTTCACCTCATTTTCAAGGTCACATCACAGAATGGCTAATGTCTCACTTATTATCGACTTTACAGCTTAGGAATTTATTGTGGACATACTAGAAGTGATATATTTGTTGAAAATTTCATGGCCTTGAATTTATCAGTGACTTTATTTTCAAGGTCACTGGACAAAAGGCTAATATCTAAAATGTATATTGTCCGGTAACCTTTCTTAGCCCTTGGGCTAATTTTTTTATTAATTGTTTTACGAAATGTTTTGCTTCATAAATTTCAAGTCAGCCGGTAGGAGGGAATAAAAACAAAAGTTGCTGAAAATATGTGGTCAGAATAATAAAAAAAAAAGTGTAACTGTGAAAAATTGATCATTTCCTACACGTTAATTTACCAGCATGTTTGTGCTCATAAACTCGCATATGCATTGATATGCAGCCCAGAAATACCCATTGGCATAAACATATCTCAAAACTCACCTTTAGTATGGGCATAGAGATGGAAAAAAATTTTTCACAATCGTTACCAGTTCCCTCGCAACCCAACTAAGAAAGGATTTGCCAAATTTTCTGCTTTATTTCAATGGCTGTATTCAGGTCAGTAAAATATGAAAATTCAACTCTATGTATTGAAAATAATACAATGCGATGACATCAGGAAACAACATCATACTCCAACACATTGCAGTTTGTTATTTTGATAAAGAGCAACGAACATCTCATCACATTTCATCTCCTGAATCATTTCAATATTTCATCATGTTCTTGCCACAAAATTCTTGATAATTCAAATGTAAAAGTTACAGAATATATAAAGGCTCAATTTTGAAGATCCACCTATAAAGTACAAATATGAATGATACTTGTAACGAAATTGATCATTGAATGATCTAAATATATGGATCACCAGATCAATAGTTATATTCAAATGGGACATGTCAGTAATATTTGGAGAGAATTATGAGCGAGTTATTGTAGAAGAACCATAGTCAAGCACAGAGAGACAACCAGACATACAGACAGATAGGGAAAGTGAGACATATAATCGATTTAAATTAGAGATTAAAAGGAGACTTAATTCCTTTGCATAACCATGAAGGCAAAGACTGATCGTTTTAATGCTGTAGATTTTTATCAGGGTATTATTTTCCAGTCGGTGGGTAAAATAAAAATTAGCCCATGGGCTAAGAAAGGTTACCGGACAATATACATTTTAGATATTAGCCTTTTGTCCAGTGACCTTGAAAATTAAGTCACTGATAAATTCAAGGCTATGAAATTTTCAACAAATATATCACTTCTAGTATGTCCACAATAAATTCCTCAGCTGTAAAGTCGATAATAAGTGAGACATTAGCCATTCTGTGATCTGACCTTGAAAATGAGGTCAAAGTTCAAGTTCAAGGTCATGAAAATATTCAGTATATATCATTCCTCTATATTCGCAATTGATTCCTATGCTGTAAATGTAAGTATCAATCTATTACCACCAATACAATCATATTTTGATGATGCCAATAAGAAACGTAAAATACTACATTTTGCAATAGAAACAAACAAAGCCCGACCAAATAGTTTATCCAAAGACACACTGGCGTCTCCAGGGGCAGACAATGTGTTACATGTAGTTGTTTCTACTGTACACCAGATGGAATTAGTATACAACTGCCAAACAACCTATGAAAATAATTTAGAAATCCGAATCTAACCCCATGGAATAGATACATGACAAGTACAAAAGTACCCAATCATAAGCCCGAAGGCTACTGAGTTGATGGTATCCTCGGGGACAGATTTAACGTCCGCCAGCAGTGACACCGACTCAGCGGTATAAATGTAATTATCAATCTATTACCACCAATACAATCAAATTTTGATGACGCCAATAAGAAACGTAAAATACAACATTTTGCAATAGAAACAAAGCCCGACCAAATAGTTTATCCAAAGACACACTAGCGTCATCAGGGGCAGATGTAAAGATGATAATAAGCGACATATTAGCCATTTTGTTCTCTGACCTTGAAAATGAGATCAAAGGTCAAATTCTAGATCACCAAAATATTCAGCATACATCATTTCCTATATGTTCACTATGGACCCCTAAGCTGTAAATTTGATAATAAGCGAGATATAAGCCATTTTTTACTCTGACCTTGAAAATAAAATGACTAACCTTGAAATTTAGGTCAAGGGTCAAATTCAAGGTCACTAGAATATTCAGCATCCTAAGCTGCAAAGTTGCTAATAAGCAAGATATTGGCCATTTTGTCCTGTGACCTCGAAAATGAGGTCAAAGGTCAAATTCAAGGTCACGAGAATATTCAGCATATATCATTTCCTATATGTTCACAATTGATTCCTAAGCCGTAAAGTCGATAATAAGCGAGATATTAGCAATTTTGTCCTGTGACCTTGGAAATGAGGTCAAAGGTCAAATTCAAGGTCACGAGAATATTCAGCATATATCATTTCCTATATGTTCACAATTGATTCCTAAGCTGTAAAGTCGATAATAAGCGAGATATTAGCAATTTTGTCCTGTGACCTTGGAAATGAGGTCAAAGGTCAAATTCAAGGTCACGAGAATATTCAGCATATATCATTTCCTATATGTTCACAATTGATTCCTAAGCTGTAAAGTCGATAATAAGCGAGATATTAGCCATTTTGTCCTGTGACCTTGAAAATGAGGCCAAAGGTCAAATTCAAGGTCACGAGAATATTCAGCATATATCATTTCCTATATGTCCACAATTGATTCCTAGTCTCTAATCTCAATATTAAGTGAGATATTAGGCTTAATGTGTCCCATTATAAAGCATAGGAAAATTTAACATGGGAAAGTCACATCTGGGCCGAGTTTGGGCCCAAAATGGCCCACTTCGAGTGATTCAAGCGCAACGAAATTTATACATGTCACAGAAGTACATATGAGGAGTGTTATGCATCAATAAGAAAAAAAGTTACTGAACAGATTTTGAGAAAACGACCATCAAAGTCCAAAATTAGCCATTTTCGACGAGAACGGCCGCTATGACCTTGAAACCAAGGTCAGAGGTCAAATTCAAGGTCACGAGAATATTCAGCATATATCTTTGCCTATATGTCCACAATTGATTCCTAGTCTCTAATCTCAATATTAAGTGAGACATTAGGCTTAATGTGTCCCATCATAAAGCATAGGAGAATTTAACATGGGAAAGTCCCATTTGGGCCGAGTTTGGGCCAAAATGGCCCACTTCGAGCGATTCAAGCGCGACGAAATTGATAGACATCATAGGAGTACATATGAGGAGTGTTATGTATCAAAAAGAAAAAAAGTTACTGAACAGATTTGGAGAAAATGGCCGCCAAAGTCCAAAATTGGCCGTTTTTCGACAAAAACGACCGCCATTTTGAAAAAATTGCGAAAATCAAAAAACTAAAAAACACCTCCTTCTTGAATTATTTTTGTGCATTTTTGTGCAAAATTTCAGAAAGATTGGTCCGTAAACAAAAAAGATAAAAATGTGGACGACGCCGACGCCGACGCCGGACGCCGGACGCAACGCCATGCCAATAGGTTAGCGGACCAAAGGTCCGGTAACCTGAAAATAATAACAGGAACTGTTGAATTTATTTCTTATCGGCCAAGTTTATGTGGGTTTGTAAAACAATCGTTCAAAAAATAATGACCTTAGCATTACTTCATCATTTTGGGAATTGGAATGATACCATTAATTTTTTGTGGATCCATCCACAGGTATATAATAATGGGTGCCACGTGTGGGCAGGGATCACTCACTCATGTGGTGTGAGACACGTTACACCAAAGTCTACTTTTTCTGGTAACGCCACACATCAGATTCCATGAAGTGGTGCGAGTCGATTTTGTAGATCTTTATGTTATCTTCCTCATCTGTTGGTGAGCTGATTACCATGAAATATTCCCTTTTAGTGTTGGCAGTATCATTCTAGCACAGTATACGAGCAAATTGCTTACAAGTGGTTATGAACAAATGTTGTTCATAGCTGCAGCTGTGCTGCCAACATTGGATAATGTATGGATTCCCCAGCACTCTGACAAACTCTAACAGCATAGGATGGATATCTGGTCACAAGCTGAGATACCTGAGTAACACAGCAGTCTCGTCATATCTAGCCGTGTCAATAACTGCTACTGACACCGCCCAGACAGCGTACACAACATGAATATTCACTCAATTTTTAACGTTCACTGTAAAGCTATTCATAAAATGTGCAATTCCTAATAGCCCATAGATGGCAGGCAGGTCAGTTCAGCAAGCGGGAAGCCTCGATCAGATGGTTATGTTGCTCTAATGCTCAGCTATTTCCTTCTTCACGACCGGCAACATTAACACAGTACTTTTATTAAATTCCTCTATTAAAGTCTGGTAGAGCTTTTATACAGCATCACCACAATACATCGGCCACATCTGGCGGCCTTCAATGACACTTACAATGGACAGTGGAAAGTGAGTGTCAAGCTACGGCTGCTGGAGACATGGTACCAACATCAAAACATTTCGTTCTTGTAGAAGTTTGTTGTTTGTTTTTGCTTCAGCACTACCACCATCCTGTAACTTTTAATGTGTAAATTAAAGTGTAAAGTTCGGCGACCCCACGATAAAGAGGTATACCCCATTACTGGAGTGTCACCGATTGTGTCGCACTGTAGCACCATAACCGTGGTGTCACTACTCGTGCAGCCCACCACGTCATAATTCTACAGTGCTTTCCCCTTTCGAAGAGATCTCGTCCCCGAGGTCAACTGTATCTTACTGTTGAGCCACATCACCCTGGTCATCAGTGATCAGGAACCTGATATTTACGGTTGTGATGTGAGTCAACAGCGGGGGCCGACAGTGGTTCGAAAGGTACGGCACCAATTTAAAGTTCGGTGATCCCACGATAAAGAGGTGTACCCCATTACTGGAGTGTCACCGAATGTCTTATGAATTCGTCCGCACTACAGCACCATAACCATGGTGTCACTACTCGTGCAGCCCACCACGCCATAATGCTACAAAAGTTTGGATTGAATGATGCTAGAGTTTGTCATGTGTTTGTAAGGAGAATATACGTGGATAGTACTGTTCAGGTGTGTCAAGGACTAAGCTCTATCTTGAAGTATTCTAGTTTTCCTCGTACACATCCTACTACGGGGCGCCAAGTGTAAAGTAGGTGTTTTTGTCGCAAAAATAGATTTTGTCCTTCAAAATTGAAACTAATAGTTACAAAATCAGTTTTGTCATCACACAATTGATTCTGTATCACAAAATAGAGAATTGGTACATCAGCTTCGATTTTGTTGGACAAAATTGAATTTTGTCATCACACAATTGATTTTGTATCACAAAACTGAGATTAAAATTCAATTTTGTGGCCTATGCGCATGGGATCGTTCCTAACGTAACAGTTGCTCTCATTGGTCCCTTTATGACGGTCATGTCAATCATAGAAATACATCATAGAATGGACAGAGCCCATCAGATATCTTTAAGCGGGGTTCTCATTACTATGCGTTTATCGAATCCAACTATTGTACCCGACAAAAATTGGATTGTGAGAACATGTCAGCCAGCCCAGTTTTTACGTTTTATGGCACAACTCTTGATTACTGGATCCGATTAGAACATCTAATTTCAATTGGATAGTTTGGCATTATTTCAGTGATTAATGTAATGACTGTTAATCATATACTCCGTAATTTTTCAATACGTGTAATCAGTGTATTTTCTTTGTCTTATTGTTTTCAAGGTAACCAATGAAATTGTATGACTCGCCTATATTATGATCGATGCATATTCATTTTACTTGTACTTTAACTGGAGTTTGAGTCTCAAGTCGATTTATCGAGATAATTGACTCAATTTATCGAGATATTCAACTCAATATATCGAGATAGTATCTCGATTTATCGAGATAATTGACTGGATTTATCGAGAAAAAATCACGATTTATCGAGATAGACAGCGGGACAGCGCCGAAATCGGGCCAGGCGGTGAGGGGGGGGGGGGGGGGGGGAGTTGTCCCCACTAAATTCACCACTGGCTCCTCCAACGTCTTTCTCCAATATTATATACGCTGGCTTAAACCTATGAAAAAAAACGTTTAATAATAAAATATGTTTTTAGATAAGGCATTACTATTAATTGCACATCATTTCCTTTCATATTTCCAGTATGCTTTAGACGTTGTATGTCCCTGAGTGGTCGGCAGAGAATGTCCCGTGAACAGGCTGGCAGGGTGTGTCAGGTCTCCTGGGTATGGATGCGTCAGTCACAGATTGCTTCATCACACACCTGGGACCGTCAGTCAATGACCTGACCTTGAAGTCACTTACCACAGTATCTCCTGACTGGGCCTGGATATATAGTGAAGGTACTAGCACATGCTCTCTAACGCGGCACGGTGCTGGTATTTATCTTCACATGGACTGCATTAAGGGGCCGGTCATTATTTACTGGGTGGTGGGGTTGGATGGTTTTTTCCGAGAAATGAGTTTTGACCCCCCACCCCATCGATATCGAAAACCAATCTATGACCCCTCCCCCCCTCACCAAGATCCAAAATTAAAGTATGACCCCCTCCCATCCCCATTTCTATTGAACAATTGTGACTTTCGTCACAAATTTATGATACTATAAGGTCAATGAATACTATGATTTGTGCTCTTCGTGTATCCACCATTCCTTCGCTTCAAGTGTGAATGCCATTACAACAATTATTACTTGTATGCATACTATATATGGGCTCTTAATTATGACAGATGTTTGAGGGCAAAACCAGACTCCCCCCCCCCCCCATCCCCGACATCTATATCCAGGATCACTTTCCTCCGAATACTAGCATTTGCTTTTCCACTAAACAGCCCATCTGTTCGGAGCCCACTTGAAACACTCGAGTGCTAGGTCAAATATCATTCAGTTGATTTCTTGACTCCGAAATTTGATGAGATGGAAAAAATGTTTGAAAACCCTGACAGACTAACCCCTCCCCACCCCCCCCCCCCCCCAGTCCCATCGAAAATAAAAGTATGACCCCCCCCCCCCCCCCCCAAAATGTTAAAAATGAAAGTGTGACCCCCCCCCCAACCCCCCCCCCCCACCAGTTTTTGCCCAACCCCCTCACCTGATAACTAATGACGGCCCCTAAACAAGACAGAAGCAATGTTTATATCGATCCCGCCTGTATAAAACCATTGCACATATCATTCGGGAACCATTGAATCCCTTTAAGATTTCACAGACCTACCGGAACTTTTCAGTAGTTGAGGACTTGATACAACATTGAAAGCACCAATCCAGCTGTGTCCTGTGATCTGCAAGTCTGTAGTAATTCAATTATTTTACCTGTGATAAGAACAATTCGAGTGATCATCTATTCACTATGCTTGATGTTGTGTGAATTGGGACAATAAATGTTCTTTACAAATTTCTTAATTTATATTCAAGTTGTGGGGCCCTATGATGTACTTGTCCTTCCTGGCTTGGCTTGTACCCGTTACAATTTGAATTAGAGACTGGTTATTCAACGGAAATGGAATTTTTTTCTGTAACTAAATTCCCACCGGATGAATATCGAAAATCCGTTGCACCGCTAAGATCTGGTGAAACAACTGCTGTCTGGGATAGGTGACCAGTTCAGAAGATGGGTCAGCAACTTTCGAGGTCACACAATTAATTGTTTCTATGGGCAAGTCTTCTGTAGTCCTTCTGAATGTATCATCGACCGAGGAGTTAATTACATAGCTTCTGTGTTAGTCCACATGAATGTTATAACTGGGGTTTTTTTGTCGTCACGAAAGAACTTTCAGGAAGGTTTACAATTTCAAATTAAGTCAACTCCACCATGATTCGATCGGCGAGCGGAGAGGAGCGGAACAGCCGCTAATACAGCAGATCGATGTCAGCTCTGATCTTGGACTGTGATAAACGATCTAGGCTAGAGCAGGAATATAGTTGCAGCGGTAAATGGTCTGGCACTAATCTTTGCATGAAGTGATACTTTAATACTTCACCGATTCCTTTCTTCCTTTTTACTCTAACATTACCACCACTCTGTAACTGTCAATGAGTAGGCTAAATGTTAGCCTAAATTAAAGTTTGTGGCTATTCTATATTAGCTAAAATTTATCATATATAAAGCATGAATTTCCACTGGCTGACATATTATGTCTGTCGCCTTAGGATTCCATCATTGTCATATTTCTTTACTTTCTGTGTTCACTCTTTGAAGAACGGATCTGATTAGTTTTTCATTGAGGTGGTTGGCGAATGTCTATTTTTTTGTAAGGTTTTGAAGTCACTTCACCCATACTGAAGTGACTTCAATCATTATTACCTGTTCAATGAAGATTTGGATAAGTTGTGCATTCGCCGACATATATGTGAACATATATATATGTGAACATATGTGTGCAAGTCTTGAAGTTTGTTTGAAATTGAAGTCATTGGCTTTGATATACAGGCCAGTTATGAGGCGTGTGTTCGTTCTCAATTGATGAATCTGAGTCTTACAGCTATCTAAAGATGAAATTTAATATCACACCATAAATACGTATTCCTTGATACCAAACACGTATTTCTCAGGATACAAATCTACATAATGACCTGGCTGACCATGAGATGCACTGGGGCTCTGGTGTAAGACCAGGAGCGCACCCGTCCCTGGGGCTCTGGGTGTAATTGGAGCCACCCCGGGGGAGGGGGGGAGGGTTAACCAGTATATAATTGCTTTCTGACTTCTTGCGTGAATTATTTGTAAATACATGTACGCGTGAGTCGGGAGAACATAGCATAGAACAAAGTGTAGGGGGTTTTAAAAGCATGATATCAAATGTTGCAACACATTTGCTGAAGAGGCAATATAATTGGTGATAATAAAAGTGACATTCTGTATTGGTTGTCGAGTGTATTATAGGAGATACCATCCCCCCACCCTGACTTGTCAAGGAACTGATGATAATCCACATCCATCATGACTTGGTGTCTATTCGAAGGTATTCTTTAAAGAATTAACGTCAGACGATGGAGGAGCTGATTATTAAAACAGCTGCCTTTGAAAGCATTCAATATTTTTTGAAAACTATATTTCTTATTAAACATGCTAAACCAACTGAATGAAACATACTCTCATCAAATGTAATGAAAATAACCAGTCCTCAGGGAAATTTTGCTCATTTGGACAGGCAGCTTTGAATATTGCAACATCACTAAACATGACACCAAAAACTACTTGATGCATTTGCAGTGAATTCATAAGAAATTCAAAATATTCAATTTCATGCTGAATTATCCTGCAAAGTAAATGTGAATCATCGCCCATTCTATCAAGTGTTACTACTAAATTTGGATTCTCAATACCAAATATTATTCTGACGGCATAACAAAATCTTTCTTAGCTCCTTGTGATGAAGTTTGAATGATGTGGAGAATCAGTTATGACTGTTATGACATTCATGTGGATTCACACAGCAGCTATGTAGTTTTCTATAACTCCTCGGTAATGTTGAATTTCAAACTCTGTTTTGGTGTCGGCCTATATATGTCACATGATGCAACTTGCCTGTAGCATGTTGAACGTCAGCATGTAATCTACGAAAGTTTTATATGGCATAGAAGTACGATCTCCATATCTGCCCCCAAAAGTGTAGATATCATAATTTAAACTCAGTACAAGTAATGATATCCCTACCAGTATGTGAGTTGTGGCTTCTCCCACGGGGGATCTAGAATTTGTTTAGAAGGGGGAGGGGCGACGATACCTAAAAAGGCGCATTAAATACAGAAGCGAATCCAGGAATTTGCAGAGGGTGGTTGAAGTTAGGATATTTTGAATTTATTGGAGAAACGCAAGCAAGTGGAGCGAGCACAACTCCTTCCGGTCTTGCTCCAGTCAGGCTCCCGAGAAATTTTTGTGATATGATGGTATCATATATGATTTCTGAGGTGTAGTTTACAACTGCATATGTGCAGTATGAATATTTTGAAATGTATGGACATACTGGTTTGGGGTGCCGTTAGGTCCCCGAACAATTTCGGGGGCCTAAGCTGTATTTTGCAGCATTTCTTAATCAAAACCTTCCACAATTTTCTTTTCTTCACTCGTGCAATCTATCTGAACGTGACATAATGTCTATTGTGTATGTTTATACAAGTATGAACCAAAGCAAGTACAATACAATTATAGTATTCGTCTCCTAAAGATTTTATACATGTATATAAATACTAATACGTTTATTTTTCGCAGGAGGAGAGGGGAGAGGTCGGTGGAGGCGCCGAAATCGGGACAAACGAGGGGGGCGAACGCCCCCTCCCCCCACTCCCCCTAGATCATTAAAATGGGTATTACATCTGCACCTAATTAGTACATTGCAAGTGCTCTGATAATCAGCATTCATTGCAGAATAATGCAGGGTTAAACCTATGACAAAAAAACCCGTTATGATAATAAAATATATGTTTTTCAGATAAGGTATTATTATTTATTGGACATTGTTTCCTTTATATTTCCGGTATGTTAGGAAGCTGAAGACTGAGCACAAGTCACTATCCCACGGTGACATCAAACAGCACAGTTGTAACCAACCGGCTATGTAGATTGAGTTGAGCAGACGCTGTATGTCCCTGGGTGGTCGCCTGTGTGTGTCCCGTGGACAGGCTGACAGGGTGTGTCAGGTCTTCGGGGTAGGGACGTGTCAGTCACAGATTGCTTCATCACACACCCGGGACCGTCAGTCAATGACCTCTGACCTGACCTTGAAGTCACTTACCACATTATCTCCTGACTGGGCATGGATATAAGGAAAGTGTCTGGATACTAGCACATGTTCTCTAATGCGGCACGGTGCTGGTATTTATCTTCACATGGACTGCATTAAACAAGACAGAAGCAATGTTTATATCAATCACGCCTGTAGAAAACCATTGCACATATCATTCGGGAACCATTGAATACCTTTAAGATTTCACAAACCTACTGGAACTTTTCAGTAGTTGAGGACTTGATACAACATTGAAAGCACCAATCAAGCTGTGTCCTGTGATCTGCAAGTCTGTAGTAATGCAATTATTTTACCTGTGATAAGAACAATTCGAGTGATCATCTATTCACTATGCTAGATGTTGTGTGAATTAGGACAATAAATGTTCTTTACAAATTTCTTAATTTATATTCAAGTTGTGGGGCCCTATGATGTACTTGTCCTTTCTGGCTTGGCTTGTACCCGTTACAATTTGAATTAGAGACTCGTTATTCAACGGAAATGAAATTTTTTTATGCAACTCAATTACCACCAGATGAATATCGAAAATCCGTCACACCGCTAAGATCTGGTGAAACAACTGCCGTCTGGGGTAGGCGACCAGTTCAGAAGTTGGGTCAGCAACACTCAGGCGGTCGGTGACACAGTTCATTTTCTATCCTGTAATGATTTGATATTTGCTGGGTTTCGAGGTCACACAATTAATTGTTTCTATGGGCAAGTCTTCTGTAGTCCTTCTGAATGTATCATCGACCGAGGAGTTAATTACATAGCTTCTGTGTTAGTCCACATGAATGTTATAACTGGGGTTCTTTGTCGTCACGAAAGAACTTTCAGGAAGGTTTACAATTTCAAATTAAATCAACTCCACCATGATTCGATCCAAACAAAGACTCTAACTTGTCAAGCAACTTTTTCCCAAGTATATGCCCCGTTCATGTTTGCTAGATTTTTTTACTCATTTCTCCTTTCATTCCTGAATTCCCTCGCCGTCTTCTAGACTCTCCACAACATCCAACCTTCATCACAAGGATCTAAGAAATAATCCGTCATGCCATCGGAATATTGATTGGTCTTGAGTATCTATCTTCAGTACTAACACGTTATAGAATGGGCGGTGATTCAAATTTACTTCGCAGGAAATACATCAGCGTGAAATCAAATGTTGTGAATTCCTTAAAAACTCACTGCCAATGCATCAAGTAATTTTTGTTGTCATGTTTAGCACTGTTGTAATTATTTAATTAACAGCTCCTCCGTCGTTCGACGTTAATTCTCAGGAATACCTTCAAATAGACACCAAGTCGCGATGGATCCAGGGTCTGTAATCACAACAAGTTTTCTTTGCAAACGTCATTGCAAGAATTTAACGGTGCAAGAAATTGCAAGAAATACAGACTATTGTCAGTTTCTTGACAACTAGGGATGGGGTGAAGGTCTCTTCTGTAATATACTTGTCAACCAGTACATACTTTTATCATCCCTAATTAAATTGCCTCTCCAGCAAATGTGTTGCAACATTTGATATCATGGTTTTAAAATCCCATACACTTCGAGAGGCAGAGAGAGGCGAGCGGAGGCGAGCGGAGGGAAGCGGAACAGCCACTAATACAGCAGATCGATGTCGGCTCTGATCTTGGACTGTGATAAACGATCTAGTCCACGAAGTGCTTATTGGCTCTCCCAGTTTGCGTGACTGACAGCAGGCTAGAGCAGGAATATAGTTGCAGAGGTAAATGGTCTGGAACTAATCTTTGCATTAAGTGATACTTGAATACTTCACCGATACTTCAATCCTGGATGATACCATGCTTGTATGTGATGGACTTGACATCAACTTGAAAACTTTTTTGATCAGCTTATTTAAAATTTTAATAATGCTGCAAACGAAAAAAACAAACCCTAAGGCCAAAAAACAGTATTATGGTTCTCGTTAATGGGGTCACTGAATAAGTGATGTGGCGACGCGATTTTCGTTTTTTTCTTCTTTTTTATTCCCTAAAATTGGCTGCTGGTGAATGATCCAGTCAAATATTGCCGATTTGGACAACCATTTTCCCTGAAATTGGCTGCTGATGACTGACCCGGTCGAATTTGGAACGTTTGGCCAGCCATACACCAAATTTTGCAATGCCAAAGACAATCGGGACTATTTTACTCGATCGATATCCTCCAAAAATCGGTGTACGGGTGTCAAACTATAAAAAAAAGAAATTCAGCTCTCAAAAAGTGATGTGCGTGATTTGATTTGGTTTTGAAAAAAAAAAACTGATGCGCACGCCTAACCAGAACCATAATCATTTTTGGGGGTCTAATTATCTTGAACCTTATAATTATGGTGGGCTTAAACCTACCATTTGGTTATATTGATTACCACCCTTTTCAATTTATGCAAACAGGTATGCAGGTATGCAAACAAGTTAGAAAATCACAGAGTATAGGTTGTTCTTAAGTATTACATCTAGGCAATTCTTTTAGGCCATCGTTTTTTTTTATTAATTGTTTTACGAAATTTTTTGCTTCAAAAATTTCAAGTCGGTCGGTAGGAAGGAATAAAAATAAAAGTTGCTAAAAATATGTGGTCAGGCTGATAAAAAAAGTGTAACTGTGAAAAATTGATCATTTCCTACACGTCAATTTACCAGCATGTTTGTGCACATAAACTCGCATGTGCATTGATATGCAGCCCAGAAATACCCCTTCGCATAAACATATTTCAAAACTCACCTTTAGTATGGGCATAGAGATGGAAAAATATTTTTTCAAGATCGTTACCAGTTGCCTCGCAACCCAACTGAGGAAGGATTTGCCAAATTTTCTGCTTTATTTCAATGACTGTATTTAGGTGAGTAAAATATAAAAATTCAACTCTATGTCCATAATCCAACACATTGACATTCTGGAGTGACACAGCAGTCTTGTCATATCTAACCTTGTCAATAACTGCTACTGACACCGCCCAGACAGCGTACACAACATAAACATTCAGTCAATTTGTGACGTTTACTGTAAAGCTATTAATAAAATTTGCAATTCCCAATAGCCCATAGATGGCAGGCATGTCAGTTCAGCATGCGGGAAGCCTCGATCAGAGGGTTATGTTGCTCTAATGCTCAGCTATTTCCTTCTTCATGACCGGCAACATTAAAACAGTGGCTTTTATTAAATTCCTATGTTGATGAACCATCAAAAGTCCTGTCGCCCGCCGTTGCCATACACAGTCAGATACAAGAAGACGGTAGAGCTTCTATACAGCACCGCAATACATCGGCCACATCTGGCAGCCTTCAATGACACTTACAATAGACAGTGGAAAGTGAGTCTCATTCTACGGCTGCTGGAGACATGGCTCCAACACAAGAACACTTAGCTCTTGTAGAATTCTGTTCCTCCTTTTTGCTCCTGGTAACTGTCAGTCTGTAGGTTAAATATTAGTCTGACTGATGCGAGAGAATGAAAGCATGGTTTTATCATGATTGACCTCAGATATCAGATCTCTATGTCTGTCACCGAGGCATTCCACCAATGCCATATTTTTCACTTTTTGTGTTCTTTCTATCAAGAACTGTTTGGCATCCTGATTAATGACCATTGTCAAAAAACACATATTTTTTCATAAGGTATTTGGTGAGAGGTTTTGGAAGATGTCTCTTTTGTTTGCAAGGCTTTGAACTTGAAACTTCTATGAAAGCATCTTATTTAGCCTTCCATTCTACAGGAAAAAGTAAGTCATTTGAACCATAAAACCAATCTCATTGTAGCAAAATATAATTTGACGGACTTGTTCAGACACAACGGACCACAAAATGGTCATTTTGAACTTAATTGGTCATTGAAGGTAGGATTCAAAGTCACCTTCAAGTTCGCTATATAAGAGTCTTTTTAAGGTGGTAATATTTAACCTCTATCATGAAGTATTCTACAGTATTAATTCCAATTAGGACAAAAGTGATCACTAAAAGCAGGATGGATGATATTCAGATTGTTTAAAGTGTTGAATGATTGAAGTCAGAGCATATTGAAAGTTGTATGATGCATTTTGAATGTTGAATTTCAAACTCTATTCTAGTGTAGGCCTATATATGTCACATGATGCAACTTGCGTGTAGCATGTTATATGTTAACCTCTTATTTATGAATGATAAATGGTGCACTTAGAGATATGGCTCCATATCTGCCTTATAAAGTGTAGATATCAGAATCTGAAGTCAGTAAAGGTAATAATTATATACCCATGTAAGAATAGTAGTTATGGTGTACCCAACGTTTTTTGCAATAAAAGAGGTGACCATATCTGGTTAAACATTCTGAAACATTATAATAATTCATGAGCATCTAATAAGTGTATTGGATCTGCTTTGATAATCATTATTCATTGCAGAAAAAACGCTGGGTAACCACATCTTCAATTATATGAATAAAACGTTATGATAATAAATATTATTCAGATGACGTATTACTTCCTTTTATATTTCAGTATGCTTTAAAACAGAACTCCGAGCAAAAGTCATTGTCCCATGGTGACATCAAACATTCGTAACACAATGGCTATGTAGACTGATTTGAGCAGACGCTGTATGTCCCTGAGTGGTCGCCTGAGTGTGTCCTGTGGACAGGCTGACAGGGTGTGTCAGGTCCCCTGGGTATGGACGTGTCAGTCACAGATTGCTTCATCACACACCTGGGACCGTCAGTCAATGACCTCTGACCTGACCTTGAAGTCACTCACCACATTATCTCCTGACTGGGCCTGGATGTAGTGAAAGTGTCTGGATACTGGTACATGTTCTCTAATACGACACGGTGCTGGTATTTATCTTCACAGGGACTGCACTAAGGGGCCGGTCATTATTTACTGGGTGGTGGGGTTGGATGTTTTTTTTCTGAGAAACGAGTTTTCAAAGTTTGACCCCCCCCCCCCCATCCCCATTTCTATTGAAACAATTGTGACATTTTCGCAAATTTATGATACCAGAAGGTCAATGAATATTATGATTTGTGCTCTTCGTGTATCCACCATTCCTTCGCTTCAAGTGTGAATGCCATTACAACAATTATTACTTGTATGCATACTATGGACGGGCACTTAATTATGACAGGTGTTTGAGGGCAAAACCAGACCCAGCCGACCCCCCCCCCCAACCATCAACCCCGACAACCATATCCAGGATCACTTTCCTCTCAATACTAGCATTTTCTTTTTCACTACACCACCCATCATTTCGGAGCCCACTTGAAACACTCAAGTGCTAATTCAGAGATCATTCAGTTGATTCCTTGACTCTTTGATGAGATGGAAAATTTGATGAGATGGAAAAAATGTATGAAAACCCTCACGGACTAACAGGACACCATAGCGAACTCGCAAATAATACAGGGCTCTTCCACATATCATTGATGAGCAGGGAAGAATTGGTGAATCAGGCCATTCAGAACTGTTTTTTTTTTCTAGTCTTGAATCAGGTCCGTGTTGGCTATATGATCTGCTCATAATGTTTTACCACCATCCAAATCATGTGAATCAGATTCACTACCCGGGTCATCCGGGGCGATCCAGGGCTCGTTCGCCTTTCTGTGTGGAAAGGTCCATGTCTTTTACATGGTGATTTGTGATAGTCCTGAGGTCTTTGGGGAATATACTCAGTGGGGTCATGTGTTGACAAAATTTTGAGTGGAAAACCGGTCTGTGATTCTGACATGCTAGTTCGGGTTCATCGGAAGGGATGATATGTTGCTCAAGGTGGTATGGACTGGTTGATCCGTGGTTGGTTAGGGACAGGACCCTGCTGATCTGGGTTCGTTCTTGCTGGCACCGTGTTCAGCTGTAGTGCTGCTCCGTTAGGTCCAAAGTTGATTCTTGGTGACAATGTTTCAATCTGAGTGATTGGCGTTGATCAATACACATCAGGGCTCAGAATTGCCACTTGTGGGTAGCCATAGGCTCCTAACATTTCAGATTTGCTTCCAGGCAATAGAGCTCACGAGTCCATTGGCTGATGAGAATCTGTAAAGTAATATTGAAATATGCTTCTATGAGCAAATTGGCTCAGGAGTAAAATTGTTGAACAGGAGTAAAATAGGAGCCTTTGGCTCCTAGATAAAATTATAAATTTTGAGACCTGATACACACTGATTACGGCATCTCTTGATGTTGGTGTTCCTGGATGGTCCTCTGCAGGATCCGGTTTCAGTGAGATTATGCGTTTACTGAAAATGTTATGAAATTCCATCACGTACTCCAATGAGTCCATTGAGTGGATTGTTTCCACCTAATTATTCACCTATTTTAACATTCAGATTTTCCCAAAAACACTCAATTTCAAACTCACCACCCCCCCCCCCCCCCAGTCCCATCGAAAATGAAAGTATGACCCCCCCCCCCCCCCAATAATGTTGAAAATGAAAGTATGACCAACCCCCCCCCCCCCCCCCCCAGTTTTTTTAACTAACCACTCACCTGATAACTAATGACGGCCCCTAAACGAGACAGAAGCAATGTTTATATCGATCACGCCTGTATCAAACCATTGCACATATCATTCGGGAACCATTTAATTCCTTTAAGATTTCACAGACCTACCGGAACTTTTCAGTAGTTGAGGACGGGATACAACATTGAAAGCACCGATCAAGCTGTGTCCTGTGATCTGCAAGTCTGTAGTAATGCAATTATTTTACCTGTGATAAGAACAATTCGAGTGATCATCTATTCACTATGCTTGATGTTGTGTGAATTGGGAAAATAAATGTTCTTTACAAATTTTTAAATTTATATTCAAGTTGGGCCCTATGATGTACTTGTCCTTTCTGGCTTGGCTTGTACCCGTTACAATTTGACTCGTTATTCAACGGAAATGGAATTTTTTTTATGTAACTAAATTCCCACCAGATGAATATCGATAATCCGTCATACCGCTAAGATCTGGTGAAACAACTGCTGTCTGAGGTAGGCGACCAGTTCAGAAGATGGGTCAGCAACTCTCAGGCGGTCGGTGACACAGTTCATTTTCTCTCCTGTAATGATTTGATATTTGCTGGGTTTCGAGGTCACAGAATTAATTGTTTCTATGGGCAAGTCTTCTGAAGTCCCTCTGAATGTATTATCGACCGAGGAGTTAATTACATAGCTTCTGTGTTAGTCCACATGAATGTTATAACTGGTTTTTTGTTGTTGTCACGAAAGAACTTTCAGGAAGGTTTACAATTTCAAATTAAGTCAACTCCACCATGATTCGATCCAGACAAGGACTCCAACTTGACAAGCAACTTTCTCCCAAGTATATGCCCCGTTCATGTTTGCTAGATTTTTTTACTCATGTCTCCTTTCATTCCTGAATTCCCTCGCCGTCTTCCAGACTCTCCACACCATCCAAACTTCATCACAAGGATCTAAGAAATATTCCGTTATACCATCAGAATATTGATTGGTCTTGAGTATCTAACTTCAGTACTAACACGTTATAGAATGGGCGGTGATTCAAATTTACTTTGCAGGAAATACATCAGCGTGAAATCAAATATTGTGAATTCCTTAAAAACTCACTGCCAATGCATCAAGTAATTTTTGTTGTCATGTTTAGCGCTGTTGTAATTATTTAATTAACAGCTCCTCCGTCGTTCGACGTTAATTCTCAGGAATACCTTCAAATAGACACCAAGTCGAGATGGATCCAGGGTCTGTATTCACAACAAGTTTTCTATGCAAACGTCATTGCAAGAAATTAGCGGTGCAAGACATTGCAAGAAATACAGACTATTGTCAGTTTCTTGACAACTAGGGGTGGGGTGAAGGTCTCTTCTATAATATACTTGTCAACCAATACATACTTTTATTATCACCAATTATATTGCCTCTTCAGCAAATGTGTTGCAACATTTGATATCATGGTTTTAAAATCCCACACACTTTGAGAGGCAGAGAGAGGCGAGCGGAGGGGAGCGGAACAGCCGCTAATACATCGATGTCAGCTCTGATCTTGGACTGTGATAAACGATCTAGTCCACGAAGTGCTTATTGGCTCTCCCAGTTTGCGTGACTGACAGCAGGCTAGAGCAGGAATATAGTTGCAGCGGTATATGGTCTGGCACTAATCTTTGCATTAAGTGATACTTGGATACTTCACCGATACTTCAATCCTCGGTGATACCATGCTTGTATGTGATGGACTTGACATCAACTTAGAAACTTTTTTGATCAGCTTATTTAAAATTTTAATAATGCTGCAAACGAAAAAACAAACCCTAAGGCCAAAAAACAGTATCATGGTTCTCGTTATTGGGGTCACTGAATCGCGACGCGATTTTTTCATTTTTTTCTTCTTTTTTATTCCCTAAAATTGACTGCTGGTGAATGATCCAGTCAAATATTGTCGATTTGGACAACCGTTTTCCCTGAAATTGGCTGCTGATGACTGACCCAGTCGAATTTGGAACATTTGGCCAGCCATACACCACATTTTGCAATGCCAAAGACAATCGGGACCATTTTACTCGATCGTTATCTCCAAAAAATCGGTGTACGGGTGTCAATTTACTATAAAAAAAAAAAGAAATTCAGCTCTCAAAAAGTGATGTGCAGCGATTTTTTTTGGTTTTGAAGAAAACCGATGCGCACGTCTAACCAGAATCATAATAATTTTGGGGGGTCTAATTATCTTGAACCTCATAACTATGGTGGGCTTAAACCTACCATTTGGATATATTAATTACCGCCCTTTTCAATTTATGGTATGCAGGTATGCAAACAAGTTAGAAAATCACAGAGTATCGGTTGTTCTTAAGTATTACATCTAAGCAACTCTTTTAGGCCATCGTTTTTTATTAATTGTTTTACAAATTTTTTTGCTTCAAAAATTTCAAGTCGGTCGGTAGGAAGGAATAAAAAATAAAATTTGCTGAAAAAATATGTGGTCAGGCTAATAAAAAAAACGTAACTGTGAAAAATTGATCATTCCCTACATGTTAATTTACCAGCATGTTTGTGCACATAAACTCGCATGTGCATTGATATGCAGCCCAGCAATACCCCTTGGCATAAACATATCTCAAAACTCACCTTTAGTATGGGCATAGAGATGGAAATAGATTTTTTCACAATCGTTACCAGTTCCCTCGCAACCAAACTAAGAAAGCATTTGCCAAATTTTCTGCTTTATTTCAATGACTGTATTTAGGTGAGTATAATATAAAAATTCAACTCTATGTAATGAAAATAATACAATGCGATGACACCAGGAAACAACATCATACTCCAACGCATTGCAGTTTGTTATTTTGATAAAGAGCAACGAACATCTCATCACGTTTCATCTCCTGAATCATTTCAATATTTCATCATGCACTTGCCACAAAATTCTTGATAATTCAAATGTAAAAGTTACAGAATGCATAAGGGCTCAATTTTTGAAGATCCACCTATGAAAGTACAAATATGAATGATACTTGTAACGAAATTGATCATTGAATGATCCAAATATATGGATCACCAGATCACCAGATATATTCAAATGGGACATGTCAGTAATATTTGGAGAGGATTATGAGCAAGTTATTGTAGAAGAAACCATAGTCAAGCACAGACAGACAACCAGACATACAGACAGATATGGAAAGTGAGACATATAATCGATTTAAATTAGAGACTAAAATGAGACTTAATTCCTTTGCATAACCATGAAGGCAAAGACTGATCGTTTTAATGCTGTAGATTTTTATCAGGGTATTGTTTTCCAGTCGGTGGGTAAAATAAAAATAATAACCGAACTGTTGAATTTATTCTTTATCGGCCAATTTTCTGTGGGTTTGTAAAACAATCGTTCAAAAAATAATGACCTTAGCATCAATTCATCATTTTGGGAATTGGAATGATACCATTAATTTTTTTGTGGATCCAACCACAGGTATATAATAATGGGTGCCACGTGTGGGCAGGGATCACTCACTCATGTGGTGTGAGACACGTTACACCAAAGTCTACTCTTTCTGGTTACGTCATACATCAGATTCCATGAAGTGGTGCGAGTCGATTTTGTAGATCTTAATGTTATCTTCCTCATCTGTTGGTGAGCTGATTACCATGAAATATTCCCTTTTAGTGTTGGCAGTATCATTCTAGCACAGTATACGAGCAAATTGCTTACAAGTGGTTATGAACAAATGTTGTTCATAGCTGCAGCTGTGCTGCCAACATTGGATAATGTATGGATTCCCCAGCACTCTGACAAACTCTAACAGCATAGGATGGATATCTGGTCACAAGCTGAGATACCTGTGTAACACAGCAGTATCATCATATCTAGCCCTGTCAATAACTGCTACTGACACCGCCCAGACAGTGTACACAACATGAATATTCACGCAATTTTTAACGTTCACTGTAAAGCTATTAATAAAATTTGCAATTCCTAATAGCCCATAGATAGCAGGCATGTGGGAAGCCGAGGTCAGATGGTTATGTTGCTCTAATGCTCAGCTATTTCCTTCTTCACGACCGGCAACATTAACACAGCACTTTTATTAAATTCCTTTATTAAAGTCTGGTAGAGCTTTTATACAGCATCAACACAATACATCGGCCACATCTGGCGGCCTTCAATGACACTTACAATGGACAGTGGAAAGCCAGTCTCAAGCTACGGCTGCTGGAAACACAGTACCAACATCAAAACATTTAGTTCTTGTAGAAATTTTTTTTTTTTTTTTTTGCTTCAGCACTACCACCATCCGGTGTAAATGTGTAAACTAAAGTGTGAAGTTCGGCGACCCCACGATGAAGAGGTATACCCCATTACTGGAGTGTCACCGATTGTCTCGCACTGCAGCAGTCCAAGCGACGCGCTCGCTTGATCTGGCACTGCAGCACCATAACCGTGGTGTCACTATTCGTGCAGCCCACCACGTCATAATGCTACAAAAGTTTGGATTGAATGATGCTAGAGTTTGTCATGTGTTTGTAAGGAGAATATACGTGTATAGCACTTTTCAAATGTGTCAATGACTAAGCTCAATCTTGAAGTATTCTAGTTTACTTGTTACACCTCCTACTACGGGGCGCCAAGTGTAAAGTTGGTGTTTTTGTCACAAAAATGGATTTTGTACTTCGAAATTGAAACAAATAGTTACAAAATCAGTTTTGTCATCACATAATTGATTCTGTATCACAAAATTGAGAATTGGTACATCAACTTCGATTTTGTTGGACAAAATTGAATTTTGTCATCACATAATTGATTTTGTATCACAAAACTGAGATCAAAATTCAACTTTGTGGCATATGCGCATGGGATCGTTCCTAATGTAACAGTTGCTCGCACTAGTCCCTTTATGAAGGTCATGTAAATCATAAAAATACATCATAGAATGGACAGAGCCCGTCAGATATCTTTAAGCGGGGTGCTCTTTACTATGCGTTTATTGAATCCAATTATTGTACCCGACAAAAATTGGATTGTGAGAACATGTCATCCAACCTAGATGTTACGTTTTATGGCACAACTCTTGATCCGATTAGAACATCTAATTTCAATTGGATAGTTTGGCATTATTTCAGTGATTAATTTAATGACTGTTAATCATATACTCCGTAATTTTTCAATACGTGTAATCAGTATATTTTCTTTGTCTTATTGTTGCCAAGGTAACCAATGAAATTGTATGACTCGCCTATAGTATGATCGATGCATATTCATTTTACTTGTACTTTAACTGGAGTTTGAGTCTCAAGTCGAGATAATTGACTCGATTTATCGAGATATTCAACTCGATTTATCGAGATAATTAACTGGATTTATCCAGAGAATATCACGATTTATCGAGATAGACAGCAGGACAGCGCCGAAATCGGGCCAGACAGTGGGGAGGGGGGGGGGTGTTGTCCCCACTCAATTCACCACTGGCTCCTCCAACGTCCTTCTCCAATATTATATTTAATATTGGGTTATTACATCTGCACCAATTAGTACATTGCAGGTGCTTCGATAATGAGCATTCATTGCAGGAAAACGCTGGGTTGAACCTATGAAAAAAACGTTATGATAATAATAAAATATGTTTTTTAGATAAGGTATTACTATTAATTGCACATTATTTCCTTTTATATTTCCAGTATGCTTTAGACATGTTGTCACTGTCCCACGGTGACATCAAACAGTACATTTGTAACCAAATGGCTATGTAGATTGAGTTGAGCAGATGCTGTATGTCCCTGAGTGGTCGCCTGATTGTGTCCCGTGGACAGGCTGACAGGGTGTGTCAGGTCTCCTGGGTATGGACGCGTCAGTCACAGATTGCTTCATCACACCGCCGGGACCGTCAGACAATGACCTCTGACCTGACCTTGAAGTCACTTACCACAGTATCTCCTGACTGGGCCTGGATATATAGTTGAAGTGTCTGGATACTGGTACATGTTCTCCAATGTGGCACGGTTCTGGAATTTATCTTCACATTGACAATGTTTAGAGCAATGTTTGGATCAATCACAGCTGTGTATAACCATTGCATATATCATTCGACTGAATACCTTTGGGATATCGCATATAATCGGAATTTTGTACCCAGTAGTTAAGGGCATGAAGAAACATTAAAAGCATCAATCAAACTGTGTCTTGTAAGCTGCAAGTCGTTACTGTTGCAATTTTGTGATTTGTGATCATAAATTTACTACGCTTGATATTGTGTGAAGTGTGAGTACACGCGTAGTTTATATTATGACATAACGACAAGTGTCCCAAGTGGTACAGAACTGTAAATTTACAAGTCGTTTAATTTAGATTCAGGGGGCCTGTAATGTACTTGTCTTTTCTGGCTTGGTTCAAAGAGTGTAAAAGCGTACAGTTGGTTCGGAGACTCGTTACTCAAAGGAAATGGAATACTTTTATGGGTCTAAAGTCACAGCAGCTGAATATCGTATATCTGTTTAAAATCACACTGTGAAGGCTGGTGAAGTAACTGCTGTCAGCAACTCTCAGGCGGTCGATGACACAGTTCATCTTCTTTCTTGTAATGATTCGATATTTGTTGGATTTTGAGGTCACACAATTAACTGTTTCTGCGGGCAAGTCTTCTGTAGGCTTTTCACATCTAGAATTAATCGAAGATTTTTAGAATTAAACTGCAGAGCTGTTAGGTATAAGTGTTGGTCCACATAAATTATATCATCACTATTTCTCTTATGGTCACGGAGGAACTTGCTCAAAAGTGTTCATAAGGTCACAGTTTACACTTTCAGATCATTATCAATTCCAGCATGATACGATCTGCATAAACTACTTATGGACTCGAATCACAAGTTCACAAGTAACTTTTCCCAAACAAACGCCCCGTTCACATTTGCTAGATTATTTTCACACATATTTCCTTTCATTCCTGAAATTCGCCGTCTCTCAGACTCGCCACAGCACCCAACCTTCATAGAAATATCCCGCTACGCCATCTCACTACTAGATCTAATTGATATTGAGGATTATTGTTAATTGTCAATCCCAGTATCTACAAGTTATAAAAATGTTTGGTGATTCACATTTATACCTTGCAGGAAATACTCCATCGTTAAATTAGATATTTTGAATTCTATATGAATTCACTATAAAATGCATCAAGTAGATTTTGTTGTCATTAGTGCTGTTGTAATTATTTAATTAACAGCTCCTCCGTCGTCCGACGTTAATTCTCGATAATACTTTCAAATAGACACCAAGTCGTGTCTGTTATCACAAGTCCATTTCTTTGCAATCGTCATCGGCAAGATATGTCCGTGATGCGGATTACTCTATCATTTCTTGACAAAGAGGGGTGGGTGAATGTCTCGTTTATAAAATTATGCTTGACAACCAATGCAAAATCTAACTTTTATTATCACCAGTTATATTTTCTCTTCAAAATTGTGTACAAAATTGTAACATCATGATTTTAAAATCATTTAAATCGATGATGATGATACAATCGGATTTTAAATGTTCTCTCGACTCACTGGTACACGTATTTACAGGCAATTCCCACAAGGAATCAAACACCATGATATACTGGTTAACTGATTTGATGCAGAAAGTGATTGTACTGAACTAGATCGAACTGTCGTACGTAATCTGTAAACAACTAGAATCAAAACCGACAAGTGGCGCGCGGGTAAGCTGTGGAAGACCACCAGATCCCGAAGGAGTGAGTGGAGGAGGGGGGGGGGGGGTGTCCAAAAAACCTAGAGCCTCCAGGGACGGGAGAGGCTCCTGGTCTTACACCAAAGCCCGAGGGAGACTCCTGGCTTTACACCAGAGCCCCAGGACGGAGAGGCTACTGACATTACACCTAAGCCCCAGGGACGGGGAGGCTCTTGGTCTTACACCAGAGCCCCAGGGACGAGGGGAGGCTCTTGGTCTTACACCGGAGCCTTAGGGACGAGGGGAGGCTCTTGGTCTTACACCGGAGCCCCAGGGACGAGGGGATGCTCTTGGTCTTACACCTAAGCCCCAGGGACGATGGGAGGCTCTTGGTCTTACACCGGAGCCCCAGGAACGAGGGGAGGCTCTTGGTCTTACACCAGAGCCCCAGGGACGAGGGGAGGCTCTTGGTCTCACACCGGAGCCCCAGGGACGAGGGGAGGCTCTTGGTCTTACACCTAAGCCCCAGGGACGAGGGGAGGCTCTTGGTCTTACACCGGAGCCCCAGGGACGAGGGGAGGCTCTTGGTCTTACACCGGAGCCCCAGGGACGAGGGGAGGCTCTCGGTCTCACACCAGAGCCCCAGGGACGAGGGGAGGCTCTTGGTCTCACACCGGAGCCCCAGGGACGAGGGGAGGCTCTTGGTCTTACACCTAAGCCCCAGGGACGAGGGGAGGCTCTTGGTCTTACACCGGAGCCCCAGGGACGAGGGGAGGCTCTTGGTCTTACACCGGAGCCCCAGGGACGAGGGGAGGCTCTTGGTCTTACTCCGGAGCCCCAGGGACGAGGGAAGGCTCTTGGTCTTAGGAAGGAGAGAGAAGATATAGCTCTTTGTTTTACACAAACCCGCAGGTCCACATAATCTGGAGTGGCCCCTGGTCTTGCACCAGAGCTCTGTGTGGGGTCTAATGGTCAGTCACGTGATTAAGCCGATTAGCGTCCTGAGAAATGCGTGTTATATATCACAGGAGATTTATATGTGGTGTGATAACGTCCATCCAGCAGCCATAAACCTATATCGAAAATGGCTGGGTGTGAAAAACACAAGACTTTCTTCACTTTGATATGATTCGGCTTAATTGGCTTACATAATCTCTGGGAAATAATATTCCTGTATAAGACATCTAGATTAAGAGAACTGGCGATTTTATTCGAAACATATCATCCATTTTTTAAGAAGGAAGTTTTGTAGAATAAACTGATGCCAGCAAGCCGTCGTCAATGTGTGACGGAGCAGAACACGACTTGGCTAATCATCAGTCCGATATCTGTGAGACTCAGATAAATCACCCGAGAACAAACACACGAGTCATGCAAACCGAAACCACATGCCTCGTCAAATTTACTCACACAAAACAATCGGCCCGGCGAATTATGCTGTTTGATTGAAGATCTCTAGATATGGTGGATTTCCTTGAAAGGATTTCGCCGTTTGTTCCGGTCGTAACGACCAGAGTCATAAGTGCTCTCAAGTGGTATGTGTGCACACCGTGTATGTGATAACAAATAATTATTGGCTGCAACAGCCAGCTGTATCCGTGATAATGAGTACTGGTATCTCCCGGTACCCCAGGAGAGACAACCCCCACCCCCTCCGCCAGTCTCCTCCCACCCGCTCTCTCAGCC
The DNA here is from genome assembly GCA_949152475.1 of Terebella lapidaria. Taxonomy (NCBI): domain Eukaryota; kingdom Metazoa; phylum Annelida; class Polychaeta; order Terebellida; family Terebellidae; genus Terebella; species Terebella lapidaria. The sequence continues at coordinate 5,921,338 of OX424557.1, forward strand.
CCAGCACGACCCGCTCTGCCAGTCGTCTGCCGTGTCCCGCGCTCCTGTTCCCGCCTCTCGCCGCGTGACGTATGTCGTCTGCTGATCAATGGCCGCCTCGCCACTCTACAAACTCACAACCGGCAGAAACCGGCCCCACTGTCGGCCAACTTTATAACAGAGCACACAACTATGGAGAATTCTCCAAGTCAGTGAACTTCTTGCAAAAAAGCCTTCTATACCAACGATATTAGGCGTAAGAAAGACATATATACACCCCTAGGATGTATATACACCCCTAGGATGCAGGAGACGTTATGTGATCAGGAGCCGTTTAACCTCGTGACGACGTATCCAGCTTGCTCCCGGGACTCCCGGAACCACACGGCCGCACGGACCACCGGGAGGTAACGACCACTTCCGCCCCACTCGCCGCACGTCCGGTGGCTTGTTTGCGGAGCGACGCTGTCAAGTTTGTTTGCCCGGGGCAGTCAAACCCTCCATCATGTCCCAGTACATCAAGAGCCAGCTCCGGTCGCTGCGCGCGCTGATCCCGACGAGCCTTAGTAACGACGAGAAGATCAACTTCGCCAGGTTCCACAATGAACCGAGCTCGACACATGACATCACGGAGCTGTCGAGCATCCAGAACGGCTCGACAGGGGGCGCAAAACCCGGAAGTGACGCGTGTCTGCAGGAGAATGGCGGTTACAAATCGTGTGGTGAAGAGGATTACAGCTCGGACGAGAAGGCGGACAACATCACGGCGTGGCAGGCCGGCTGGAACGTCACCAACGCCATACAGGTATAGACACCACAAGTCACAGTCGGGTTACTGTATGCACCTCCCAGCTTAAATAAATGTACCTAATTACCACACACTCCCAGGATGACCTCCACACATAGTTATCAAAATACTTTAATGTCACATATCACATATCTTACATACACTGATTCATGATGGAAAATAATTCAATCCACAAATCTGCAATGGTTTGATTTTGGCATCTCTCACGGTGAGATTTTAGGCCTAGGTCTAATAAACAATAACAGCAACAGGTGTGTGACTGTCGGCCATGAGAGACCGAGTCGAGTAAGATCACGGGACACTTCTGGTCTGTAGTCTGCTCTTTCTGAACAGTCCTGCTATATTCTCACATAAATCACATCCGAACATATCCCCGCACCTCTGGTTACCACACCCCGTGTATATTGATTTGAACACAATGGCATGGCTCCAGTAAACTCGGGGATGTAGCTGGAAGTGCGAAATACATATAAAGTGACTTGTCCGAGGCCTGCGTCTCCGAACTGTGATATGTGTTTGATTTAAACCAGCACAAAAATATCATACTCTCCATGATATAGTATAATATCATACTCTCTACATGTTCATGCTCCATGTTAACTTGGTTCCAGTGTAGGAGCACGATGTGCTTCGACGAAAGTGCGAGAAAATGTATTGTGGATTTTTTTTCTTTATAAGCCTAACGTTTCACGTTTTCGAACAGTCAAAAGGTGATCATATCCTCCTGCGTATGAACTGAGACACTGACACACATTCTCATTCAAAACCGCCAATTCTACGGTGAACACTATTTTAGCCCTTACTTAAAATTGCAAGGGTGTGTAGTTTCTCAGGGGAAGATGTTTCGATTTTCAAGAGCTGGGGACTGGAATAACCCCAGTGGCGCGAGAAATCCCGCCATCTGCGTCACCCCGACAACTTCTCGGTGTGAGCACCCTGCTCCCCATACAATACACCCAATCCATGCAAGCACTCCTCACCATACAGCACACTCCTCACCATACAGTACACTCCTCACCATACAACACACTCCTCACCATACAACACACTCCTCACCATACAACACACTCCTCACCATACAGCACACTCCTCACCATACAGCACACTCCTCACCATACAGTACACTCCTCACCATACAGCACACTCCTCACCATACAACACACTCCTCACCATACAACACACTCCTCACCATACAGCACACTCCTCACCATACAACACACTCCTCACCATACAACACACTCCTCACCATACAGCACACTCCTCACCATACAGCACACTCCTCACCATACAGCACACTCCTCACCATACAGCACACTCCTCACCATACAGCACACTCCTCACCATACAACACACTCCTCACCATACAACACACTCCTCACCACACAACACACTCCTCAACATACAACACACTCCTCACCATACAGCACACTCCTCACCATACAACACACTCCTCACCATACAACACACTCCTCACCATACAACACACTCCTCGCCATACAACACACTCCTCACCATACAACACACTCCTCACCATACAACACACTCCTCACCATGCAGCACACTCCTCACCATACAGCACACTCCTCACCATACAATACACTCCTCACCATACAACACACTCCTCACCATACAACACACTCCTCACCATACAACACACTCCTCACCATACAATACACTCCTCACCATACAACACACTCCTCACCATACAACACACTCCTCACCATACAACACACTCCTCACCATACAGCACACTCCTCACCATACAACACAATCCTCACCATGCAGCACACTCCTCACCATACAGCACACTCCTCACCATACAGCACACTCCTCACCATACAACACACTCTTCACCATACAGCACACTCCTCACCATACAGCACGCTCCTCACCATACAACACACTCCTCACCATACAGCACACTCCTCACCATACAACACACTCCTCACCATACAACACACTCCTCACCATACAACACACTCCTCACCATACAGCACACTCCTCACCATACAGCACGCTCCTCACCATACAACACACTCCTCACCGTACAGCACACTCCTCACCATACAACACACTCCTCACCATACAACACACTCCTCACCATACAACACACTCCTCACCATACAGCACACTCCTCACCATACAGCACACTCCTCACCATACAACACACTCCTCCCCATACAGTACACTCCTCACCATACAGCACACTCCTCACCATACAGTACACTCCTCACCATACAACACACTCCTCACCATACAGCACACTCCTCACCATACAACACACTCCTCACCATAAAACACACTCCTCACCATACAACACACTCCTCACCATACAGCACACTCCTCACCATACAGTACACTCCTCACCATACAACACACTCCTCAACATACAACACACTCCTCACCATACAGCACACTCCTCACCATACAGTACACTCCTCACCATACAACACACTCCTCACCATACAGCACACTCTTCACCATACAGTACACTCCTCACCATACAACACACTCCTCACCATACAACACACTCCTCACCATACAGTACACTCCTCACCATACAGCACACTCCTCACCATACAGCACACTCCTCACCATACAACACACTCCTCACCATACAGCACACTCCTCACCATACAGTACACTCCTCACCATACAGCACACTCCTCACCATACAGCACACTCCTCACCATACAGCACACTCCTCACCATACAGCACACTCCTCACCATACAGCACACTCCTCACCATACAGCACACTCCTCACCATACAACACACTCCTCACCATACAACACACTCCTCACCATACAACACACTCCTCACCATACAGCACACTCCTCACCATACAGTACACTCCTCACCATACAGCACACTCCTCACCATACAGCACACTCCTCACCATACAGCACACTCCTCACCATACAGCACACTCCTCACCATACAGCACACTCCTCACCATACAGCACACTCCTCACCATACAGCACACTCCTCACCATACAGCACACTCCTCACCATACAGCACACTCCTCACCATACAGCACACTCCTCACCATACAGCACACTCCTCACCATACAGCACACTCCTCACCATACAGCACACTCCTCACCATACAGCACACTCCTCACCATACAGCACACTCCTCACCATACAACACACTCCTCACCATACAACACACTCCTCACCATACAGCACACTCCCCACCATACAGCACACTCCTCACCATACAGTACACTCCTCACCATACAACACACTCCTCACCATACAGCACACTCCTCACCATACAGCACACTCCTCACCATACAGCACACTCCTCACCATACAACACACTCCTCACCATACAACACACTCCTCACCATACAGCACACTCCCCACCATACAGCACACTCCTCACCATACAGCACACTCCTCACCATACAGCACACTCCTCACCATACAACACACTCCTCACCATACAACACACTCCTCACCATACAGTACACTCCTCACCATACAACACACTCCTCACCATACAGCACACTCCTCACCATACAGCACACTCCTCACCATACAGTACACTCCTCACCATACAACACACTCCTCACCATACAGCACACTCCTCACCATACAACACACTCCTCACCATACAGCACACTCCTCACCATACAACACACTCCTCACCATACAACACACTCCTCACCATACAGCACACTCCCCACCATACAGCACACTCCTCACCATACAGCACACTCCTCACCATACAGCACACTCCTCACCATACAACACACTCCTCACCATACAGCACACTCCTCACCATACAGCACACTCCTCACCGTACAGCACACTCCTCACCATACAGTACACTCCTCACCATACAACACACTCCTCACCATACAACACACTCCTCACCATACAACACACTCCTCACCATACAGCACACTCCCCACCATACAGCACACTCCTCACCATACAACACACTCCTCACCATACAGCACACTCCTCACCATACAACACACTCCTCACCATACAACACACTCCTCACCATACAGCACACTCCCCACCATACAGCACACTCCTCACCATACAACACACTCCTCACCATACAACACACTCCTCACCATACAGTACACTCCTCACCATACAACACACTCCTCACCATACAACACACTCCTCACCATACAGCACACTCCTCACCGTACAGCACACTCCTCACCATACAGTACACTCCTCACCATACAACACACTCCTCACCATACAACACACTCCTCACCATACAGCACACTCCTCACCATACAGTACACTCCTCACCATACAACACACTCCTTACCATACAGCACACTCATCGCCATACAACACACTCCTCACCATACAGCACACTCCTCACCATACATCACACTCCTCACCATACAGCACACTCCTCACCATACAGTACACTCCTCACCATACAACACACTCCTTACCATACAGCACACTCCTCACCATACAGCACACTCCTCACCATACATCACACTCCTCACCATACAGCACACTCCTCACCATACAGTACACTCCTCACCATACAACACACTCCTCACCATACAACACACTCCCCACCATACAGTACACTCCTCACCATACAACACACTCCTCACCATACAGCACACTCCTCACCATACATCACACTCCTCACCATACAGCACACTCCTCACCATACAGCACACTCCTCACCATACATCACACTCCTCACCATACAGCACACTCCTCACCATACAGTACACTCCTCACCATACAACACACTCCTCACCATACAACACACTCCTCACCATACAGCACACTCCTCACCATACAGTACACTCCTCACCATACAACACACTCCTCACCATACAGTACACTCCTCACCATACAGCACACTCCTCACCATACAGCACACTCCTCACCATACAGTACACTCCTCACCATACAACACACTCCTTACCATACAGCACACTCATCGCCATACAACACACTCCTCACCATACAGCACACTCCTCACCATACAGTACACTCCTCACCATACAACACACTCCTCACCATACAGTACACTCCTCACCATACAGCACACTCCTCACCATACAGCACACTCCTCACCATACAGCACACTCCTCACCATACAGCACACTCCTCACCATACAGCACACTCCTCACCATACATCACACTCCTCACCATACAGCACACTCCTCACCATACAGTACACTCCTCACCATACAGTACACTCCTCACCATACAGTACACTCCTCACCATACAGTACACTCCTCACCATACAGTACACTCCTCACCATACAGTACACTCCTCACCATACAACACACTCCTTACCATACAGCACACTCATCGCCATACAACACACTCCTCACCATACAACACACTCCTCACCATACAGCACACTCCTCACCATACAGCACACTCCTCACCATACAACACACTCCTTACCATACAGCACACTCATCGCCATACAACACACTCCTCACCATACAGCACACTCCTCACCATACAACACACTCCTCAACATACAACACACTCCTCACATACAACACACTCCTCAACATACAACACACTCCTCAACATACAACACACTCCTCATCATACAGCACACTCCTCACCATACAGCACACTCCTCACCATACAGCACACTCCTCACCATACAGCACACTCCTCACCATACAGCACACTCCTCACCATACAGCACACTCCTCACCATACAGCACACTCCTCACCACACAACACACTCCTCACCATACAGCACACTCCTCACCATACAGCACACTCCTCATCATACAGCACACTCCTCACCATACAGCACACTCCTCACCATACAACACACTCCTCACCATACAACACACTCCTCCACATACAACACACTCCTCACCATACAACACACTCCTCTCCATACAACACACTCCTCACCATACAACACACTCCTCACCATACAACACACTCCTCACCATACAGCACACTCCTCACCATACAGCACACTCCTCACCACACAGCACACTCCTCACCATACAGCACACTCCTCACCATACAGCACACTCCTCACCACACAACACACTCCTCACCATACAGCACACTCATTGCCATACAACACACTCCTCACCATACAGCACACTCCTCACCATACAGCACACTCCCCAACATACAGCACACTCCTCACCATACAGCACACTCCCCACCATACAGCACACTCCTCACCATACAACACACTCACCATACAGCACACTCCTCACCATACAGCACACTCCTCACCATACAGCACACTCCTCACCATACAGCACACTCATCGCCATACAACACACTCCTCACCATACAACACACTCCTCACCATACAGCACACTCCTCACCATACATCACACTCCTCACCATACAACACACTCCTCACCACACAACACACTCCTCACCATACAACACACTCCTCACCATACAACACACTCCTCGCCATACAGCACACTCCTCACCATACAGCACACTCCTCGCCATACATCACACTCCTCACCATACAACACACTCCTCACCATACAACACACTCCTCACCATACAACACACTCATCACCATACAACACACTCCTCACCATACAGCACACTCCTCGCCATACATCACACTCCTCACCATACAACACACTCCTCACCATACAGCACACTCCTCACCATACATCACACTCCTCACCATACAACACACTCCTCACCATACAGCACACTCCTCACCATACAACACACTCCTCACCATACAACACACTCCTCACCATACAACACACTCCTCGCCATACAGCACACTCCTCACCATACAGCACACTCCTCGCCATACATCACACTCCTCACCATACAACACACTCCTCACCATACAGCACACTCCTCACCATACAACACACTCCTCGCCATACAGCACACTCCTCACCATACAACACACTCCTCGCCATACATCACACTCCTCACCATACAACACACTCCTCACCATACAACACACTCATCACCATACAACACACTCCTCACCATACAGCACACTCCTCACCATACAACACACTCATCACCATACAACACACTCCTCACCATACAGCACACTCCTCACCATACAACACACTCATCACCATACAACACACTCCTCACCATACAGCACACTCCTCACCATACAGCACACTCCTCGCCATACATCACACTCCTCACCATACAACACACTCATCACCATACAACACACTCATCACCATACAACACACTCCTCACCATACAGCACACTCATCGCCATACAACACACTCCTCGCCATACAGCACACTCCTCACCATACAACACACTCCTCACCATACAGCACACTCCTCGCCATACATCACACTCCTCACCATACAACACACTCCTCACCATACAACACACTCCTCACCATACAGCACACTCCTCACCATACAACACACTCCTCACCATACAGCACACTCCCCACCATACAGCACACTCCTCACCATACAGCACACTCCTCACCATACAACACACTCCCCACCATACAGCACACTCCTCACCATACAGCACACTCCTCACCATACAGCACACTCCTCACCATACAGCACACTCCTCACCATACAACACACTCCTCACCATACAGCACACTCATCGCCATACAGCACACTCCTCACCATACAACACACTCCTCACCATACAACACACTCCTCACCATACAGCACACTCCTCACCATACAGTACACTCCTCACCATACAGTACACTCCTCACCATACAGCACACTCCTCACCATACAACACACTCCCCACCATACAGCACACTCCTCACCATACAGCACACTCCTCACCATACAACACACTCCCCACCATACAGCACACTCCTCACCATACAACACACTCCTCACCATACAACACACTCCCCACCATACAGCACACTCCTCACCATACAGCACACTCCTCACCATACAACACACTCCTCACCATACAACACACTCCTCACCATACAGCACACTCCTCACCATACAGCACACTCATCGCCATACAGCACACTCCTCACCATACAACACACTCTTCACCATACAACACACTCCTCACCATACAGCACACTCCTCACCACACAACACACTCCTCACCATACAACACACTCCTCACCATACAACACACTCCTCACCATACAACACACTCCTCACCATACAGCACACTCCTCACCATACAGCACACTCCTCACCATACAGCACACTCCCCACCATACAGCACACTCCTCACCATACAACACACTCCTCACCATACAGCACACTCCTCACCATACAGCACACTCCTCACCATACAGCACACTCCTCACCATACAACACACTCCCCACCATACAGCACACTCCTCACCATACAGCACACTCCTCACCATACAGCACACTCATCGCCATACAGCACACTCCTCACCATACAACACACTCCTCACCATACAACACACTCCTCACCATACAGCACACTCCTCACCATACAACACACTCCTCACCATACAGCACACTCCCCACCATACAGCACACTCCTCACCATACAGCACACTCCTCACCATACAACACACTCCCCACCATACAGCACACTCCTCACCATACAGCACACTCCTCACCATACAGCACACTCCTCACCATACAGCACACTCCCCACCATACAGCACACTCCTCACCATACAACACACTCCTCACCATACAGCACACTCCTCACCATACAACACACTCCCCACCATACAGCACACTCCTCACCATACAGCACACTCCTCACCATACAGCACACTCATCGCCATACAGCACACTCCTCACCATACAACACACTCCTCACCATACAACACACTCCTCACCATACAGCACACTCCTCACCATACAACACACTCCTCACCATACAGCACACTCCCCACCATACAGCACACTCCTCACCATACAGCACACTCCTCACCATACAACACACTCCCCACCATACAGCACACTCCTCACCATACAGCACACTCCTCACCATACAGCACACTCCCCACCATACAGCACACTCCTCACCATACAACACACTCCTCACCATACAGCACACTCCTCACCATACAGCACACTCATCGCCATACAGCACACTCCTCACCATACAGCACACTCATCGCCATACAGCACACTCCTCACCATACAGCACACTCCTCATCATACAGCACACTCATCGCCATACAACACACTCCTCACCATACAGCACACTCCTCACCATACAGCACACTCCCCAACATACAGCACACTCCTCACCATACAGCACACTCCCCACCATACAGCACACTCCTCACCATACAACACACTCACCATACAGCACACTCCTCACCATACAGCACACTCCTCACCATACAGCACACTCATCGCCATACAACACACTCCTCACCATACAACACACTCCTCACCATACAGCACACTCCTCACCATACAGCACACTCCTCACCATACAGCACACTCCTCACCATACAGCACACTCCCCACCATACAACACACTCCTCACCATACAGCACACTCCTCACCATACAGCACACTCCCCACCATACAGCACACTCCTCACCATACAGCACAATCCTCACCATACAGCACACTCCTCACCACACAACACACTCATCACCTTACAGCACACTCCTCACCATACAGCACACTCCTCACCATACAACACACTCCTCACCATACAGCACACTCCTCACCATACAACACACTCCTCAAAATGCAGCACACTCCTCACCATGCAGCACACTCCTCACCATACAGCACACTCCTCACCATAGAACACACTCCTCACCATAGAACGCACTCCTCACCATACAACACACTCCTCACCATACAGCACACTCCTCACCATACAACACACTTCTCACCATACAACACACTCCTCACCATACAGCACAATCCTCACCATACAGCACACTCCTCACCATACAGCACACTCCTCACCATACAGCACACTCATCACCTTACAGCACACTCCTCACCATACAACACACTTCTCACCATACAACACACTCCTCACCATACAGCACAATCCTCACCATACAGCACACTCCTCACCATACAGCACACTCCTCACCATACAACACACTTCTCACCATACAACACACTCCTCACCATACAGCACAATCCTCACCATACAGCACACTCCTCACCATACAGCACAATCCTCACCATACAGCACACTCCTCACCACACAACACACTCATCACCTTACAGCACACTCCTCACCATACAGCACACTCCTCACCATACAACACACTCCTCACCATACAGCACACTCCTCACCATACAACACACTCCTCAAAATGCAGCACACTCCTCACCATGCAGCACACTCCTCACCATACAGCACACTCCTCACCATACAGCACACTCCTCACCATACAACACACTCCTCACCATACAGCACACTCCTCACCATACAGCACACTCCTCACCATACAGCACACTCCTCACCATACAGCACACTCCTCACCATACAGCACACTCCTCACCATACAACACACTCCTCACCATACAGCACACTCCTCACCACACAACACACTCATCACCTTACAGCACACTCCTCACCATACAGCACACTCCTCACCATACAACACACTCCTCACCATACAGCACACTCCTCACCATACAACACACTCCTCAAAATGCAGCACACTCCTCACCATGCAGCACACTCCTCACCATACAGCACACTCCTCACCATACAGCACACTCCTCACCATACAACACACTCCTCAAAATGCAGCACACTCCTCACCATACAACACACTCCTCACCATACAGCACAATCCTCACCATACAGCACACTCCTCACCACACAACACACTCATCACCTTACAGCACACTCCTCACCATACAGCACACTCCTCACCATACAACACACTCCTCACCATACAGCACACTCCTCACCATACAACACACTCCTCAAAATGCAGCACACTCCTCACCATGCAGCACACTCCTCACCATACAGCACACTCCTCACCATAGAACACACTCCTCACCATAGAACGCACTCCTCACCATACAACACACTCCTCACCATACAGCACACTCCTCACCATACAACACACTTCTCACCATACAACACACTCCTCACCATACAACACACTCCTCACCATACAACACACCCTCACCATACAGCACACTCCTCACCATACAGCACACTCCTCACCATACAACACACTCTTCACCATACAACACACTCCTCACCATACAGCACACTCCTCACCATACAACACACTCCTCACCATACAGCACACTCCTCACCATACAACACACTCCTCACCATACAGCACACTCCTCACCATACAGCACACTCCTCACCATACAGCACACTCATCGCCATACAGCACACTCCTCACCATACAACACACTCCTCACCATACAGCACACTCCTCACCATACAACACACTCCTTACCATACAGCACACTCCTCACCATACAACGCACTCCTCACCATACAACACACTCATGTCCACCACTTTGGGAGAATCAGACACCGCAGGACTGTTGTAGAAGAAGGCATTAGGGCATTACCACATTTTTTTTTCACTTTTCACGCCTTGACGAATCTCCGATAAATTGTCACCTGTTGTCACATATATTACGTAGATGAACCCTATTGTTTTGACGCCCTCTCCGAGTTCCGGTTAGTCCGTGAGGATGGATTTTATGTCAAAATGTTTCCGGAGGATAACTCGAAAAGTACTCGTGCTACCTTTCTGAAACTTGACACATATGTTGATATAGTGTGGCAGAGGAAACGTATTGATTATGGGGTCAAAATGTAAGTATCAATCTATTACCGCCAATACAGTCAGATTTTGATGATGCCAATAACAAACGTAAAATACAACATCCTGCAATAGAAACAAAGCCCGACCAAATAGTTTATCCAAAGACACACCGGCGTCATCAGGGGCAGACAGTATGTTAAATGCAGTCGTTTCTACTGTACACCTGATGGAATTAGTATACAACTGCCCAACAAGCTAAAAAATAATTTAGAAACCTGAAACAAAACATGGGGTCGAAAACAATATTGGTGAGTCATCCTTGAGGCTCAATGCATATCTCAGAAACGGTGTATCGTAGAGCGAAACAGACGCTATTTTCGAACTCGTGACAGTAGACTAACATGTCTTAGGGATATGTTGGGTGAACTTGGCCTTTTTTGCTCAGTCGGCACTTTTCATTTTCGGCCATATCTCGGAAACGGTGCGTCGTAGAGCGAAACGGGCCTTATTTTCGGACTCGTGACACTAGACAAACATGTCTTAGGAGTATGGTGGGTGAACTTGGCCCTGGGCCCAATTTTTTTCGCTGAGTCGGTATTTTTCATTTTTGGCCATATCCCGGAAATGCTGCGTCGTAGATTGAAACGGACATTATTTTTGGACTCGTGGCACTAGACAAACATGTATTAGGGGTATGTTGGGTGAACTTGGAGGTGGACTAAATTTTTTTTTCTGCTGAGTCGACATTTTTCATTTTCGGCCATATCTCGGAAACGGTGAGTTGTAGAGCGAAACGGATGTGACCTATGAATTTCAGTCGAAATGCATCTTCAGGCCTTCAGGCCTTGACGTCTCGATTTTTGCAGCGATTCAGCATAGTTAGATAACATGTACACATTTCTGTAGTTTTCCACTGCGTTTTCGTGTATTTTGTGTCACTACCTCGCAATCTAATCGAACCGTTGATAGTGATGGTGATGTTGCTAGCGCACCTAATAGGTTGATAGACGTACCTTTTTACTACTGAGCAGGTGTCACTATAACGTTGTCCCCGAGGATACCATCAACTCAGTAGACTTGTGTTGAGATTTGTGTTGAGATACTTATGTACTTGCCATACACCTATTTCGTAGGGTTTATTTCGGATTTCTAAATTGTTTTATCGGTTTTAGGGCAGTCCACTACTAATTCTACCAGGTGTACCATAGTAACTACTACATTTCGCACACTGTCTGCCCCTGATGACCCAGTGTGTCTTGGAACCAAATGTTTGATCGGGCTTTGTTTCTATTCCAAAAGTTGATGGTATCCTCGGGGACAACGTTCACCAGTAGTGACCGGCTCAGTAGTAAAAAAGTACACCTATCAACATATTAGGTGCGCTAGCAACATCACCATCACTATCAACGGTTCGATTAGATTGCGAGGCATTCTAAGTTTTTTTTTATTGTCATCATTTAAATCGTGTGTTGTTGGAAGTGATGAGGTTTTGTACATTTTTATCGTATTTTGTCGGACTGATAGCGACGTCTTTGTGGCCGACTGGTTACCTGCGAGACTCAAGCTCCGAAAGGTCTGGGTTCGAGACTGCCAGGAATTGTTACTTTGCGGTTTTCCAGCCATTGATATTTATGTGGATAGGGGGGCCTACTGTAGCAACCGCCAATGTCGGCAACTCAGTTTTTTCATGATCGATTTCCTGAGTAATTGTCATCAATTTGTACATGTTTTCCACATACATTCCTGAAATTCCCGAGAGGTACTTTGACAAATAAAAATGCTACAATTTAAGCTCATTTCAAATAACTTCTCCAAATATAAAGATGAGACCTCGAGACAAAGGAATCCGAAAAAATGTCTGAAATCTAACAACTCTTTTTTACGGTGGCTGATTCTTGCCATAATGCGTTTTTCCTGAACGGTTTTCGTTGCGAATTTAATTGTGACGACTGAAACTATTTAAATCGCGACCGAAATCATTAAATCCGCGACCAAAACGTTTTCGCTGCAGCGAAAACATTCTCGCCGCGAATTAAATACTTTTAGCTGTGGCAAAAACATTATCGTCGCGACCAAAATCATTTTCGCTGCAGCGAAATTGTTCTCGCCGCGATTTAAACACTTATAGCCGCGACCAAAACATTCTCGCTGCAGCGAAAATGATTATCGCCGCGGCGAGAATGGCCATACTTGTTAGAACGCTTTTCTTTCATCACCTCAAAGAGAACAAATTGTTTATTATTGCAATTATCGCCGCGGCGAATATTCACAGTTAAGTGCAATTATCGCCGCGGCGGTAAGTATTCTCGCTGCAGCAGAAATGTATTGGTCGCGGCAACAACGATTTTCGCTGCAGCGAAAATGTTTTGGTCGCGGCAACAATGGTTTTCGCTGCGACGAGAATGTTTTAGTTGCGACAACAACTATTTTCGCTGCGACAAGAATGTTTTGGTCGCGGCGAGAATATTTCCGCTGCAGCGAAAAGGTTTCGGTCGCGATTTTAATTATTTCCGTCGTCAGAATTAAAGTCGTGACGAAAACTCTTCAGGACAAACACATTATGGCATGAATCAGCCACTGTATTTTGCATTATGACACATTCAGGATGCTAACGAGGAAGCGAAACGGTCTTTTGCTTAGTATTGGTCGTTGAGCAAAAAGGAGCTTATTTTCCGACTCCGGGCCGTGAAATGGAAATAATTATGATATTATTTACGTCAGAAATAACTATGTGTCCTCATCTCTGTTAAAACTGAATTTTGGCCCACTTTCTCCAAAAGCGACACCTACAACATGAGACACAGACACCTAAAAGAATTCCACTGAATATCACAACATTCATCCCCATACATACATTAAATGGAATTTTCAGGTTAAAACTTATATTGTATTAGATTTTCCCAATTTGTGGGTAATTGACAAAAACTGCTTTCACATTTGTGGCTGGAGGATTTTTCACATTTGTGGGTAAAGTTTATCATATTTGTGGGTAGTGGACAAAAACCATTTTCACATTCGTGGGTGAAGTTTTTTTTTCACATTTTTGGGTAGAGTTTATCATATTTGTGGGTAGTTGACAAAAACCGTATTCACATTTGTGGGTAGAGTTTATCATATTTGTGGGTAGTTGACAAAAACCGTTTTCACATTTGTGGGTAGAGTTTATCATATTTGTGGGTAGTTGACAAAAACCGTTTTCACATTTGTGGGTAGAGTTTATCATATTTGTGGGTAGTTGACAAAAACCGTTTTCACATTTGTGGGTAGAGTTTATTGTGGGTAGTTGACAAAAACCGTTTTCACATTTGTGGGTAGAGTTTATCATATTTGTGGGTAGTTGACAAAAACCGTTTTCACATTTGTGAGTGATTTTTTTTTTCACATTTGTGGGTGATTGACAGAATTTGTTTTCGCATTTGTGGGTTTCGCCACAAACGCCACACGACAACAGTCGCTCAACTGTAACAATACGATACGATACATTAACTTATTTGGATAGCAATCAGA
Source organism: Terebella lapidaria (assembly GCA_949152475.1). Taxonomy (NCBI): domain Eukaryota; kingdom Metazoa; phylum Annelida; class Polychaeta; order Terebellida; family Terebellidae; genus Terebella; species Terebella lapidaria. Next base: position 5,937,315 of record OX424557.1, read on the forward strand.
ATACATAAATATATACACAACCAAACATTAAAGAACTTGCTACCCTAGATGACACATAGACACATTGCTGTCTTCCTGTGTCACCTATCACATCTGTGTAATAGCAACACCGAAGCCGAATGACAACGTACAGAAGGTTCTGGCGTCTGAGGCGTGCTGAAAAAAATATAACAACAGTGTGGGCCCTCCTCGAGGCCACGACAGTCCTCTACATTCTGCCCTCGAGGACCAAGCCAACATACTGTATGGCCAGTTAGCCTATGTTTCCAAACGAGAAGACAACTCCACCCAGAGCCAGACACAGCTTGAACACCCTCAAATTCCCAAAATCACGATCCGTGAAAACGGGGGTCACCTGATTGCTCGAGGTATCAAGGCGTACAAGGCAACTGAACTGCCGTCTCCAAACGTCCGAACTATCGTCTGAAGTCCCTGACCTCCATCTGTTGTGAAGCAATTGAACACATCTTCCAGCCACAGACAATGAATGAGATAGCTCGACCCCCACAACATTTTCATCAATCAGTTTGGTCGGGCGTTGATTTTATTCCAAAATGTCATATTTCAGGGGTTTTTTTCATCATCAAAATATGACTGTAATGGTGGTAAGAGGTCGATACTTAGTTTCAAACACAATGATTACATAGATTGTGTTATGAACTGGCATATATGAGAACAGTTTGACACTGATGGACCAAAATAGCTATTGTTGTCTTCCTTTTGGTCCAGTATCATATTTACGAGAGTATAATGTACAAACATGGCAACATAAAGTAATAATTTATGAACAGAAATATCGATACAGACATGTCTCATTACCGTAAAGTATATGTTGAGAAATCAATGCAATCACAATAGATTTAAATCACGTACATATTCATATACAATAAACAATTCTCGAATAACTGTTACATATTTATTCATAATTGATATTGTTTTTTATATTATTTGTTCGACCTAGTCATAATCAAGCTGCACAACTAATATCAATATTCAAATATATATGATATCTTGGGTGTCGAAAGTTTTTAAGGGGCAGTGAGGTGCATCATGGCTCTCAGGGACCAGTGTAGAACCAGGGAGAAAGGGCTGGGAGAGTTTGATTAGATTGAATGATCAAGAATGTTTCAGGAATATAATATAAGAATATAATACATGAACGAAATATGTTGCTACCAAAATAGAAATATAATCATGATTTACATATACTCCATTATCGATCAATGCAATTCGGACACTGTGTATTTGAACATATTACAACCACTGAATATGCTGATATTGGATCAGATTTGACAGTTTTTTCAATACATGTTTAGATGTAAGTATCAATCTATTACCACCAATACAGTGAGATTTTAATGATGCCAATAACAAACGAAAGTACAGTATTTTGCAATAGAAACAAAGCCCGACCAAATAGTTTATCCAAAGACACACTGGCGTCATCAGGGGCAGACAGTGTGTTAAATGTAGTTGTTTCTACTGTACACCTGATGGAATTAGTATACAACTGCCCAACAACCTATTGAAAACAATTTAGAAATAAACAGCTAACTGAGCAGCACTGATTTGTGAAAAACATTTATTACATACAACAGCAAAATTATATGCGGGTAATTTCCTTGCAGCACTTGAATCACAATGTGGAACATATCCGATTGTCCTGTTTCGTAATTACAATGAATGTCTTTACTATATTGGAATACTCCATTAAATGAAAAAAGAAGACGACTCACTATATAATCATGCATAAATAGAATAATTTCGTAAGTATGTTGATCGTTTAATTTGAGAATACCAAATTGCTTAAAAGTGGATCTGTATGACTCTTGAATTCAGCCTAATATATTTGTGGCATTACCCCATGCTACTAGTATACCGTAAAGAATAGAGTGTGGATCATGGGATAGCATAATGTTTTTAAAGATCCCATGGGAAGTATGTTTTTTACTTGCTTTAAGAGTGTTTTTGAGATTTTTAATGGTAAGAGATTGATACTTAGATCACTCGATTGTCGGTGGTAAGAGGTCGATACTTAGATCACTCGATTGTTGGTGGTAAGAGGTTGATACTTAGATCACTCGATTGTTGGTGGTAAGAGGTTGATACTTAGATCACTCGTTTGTTGGTGGTAAGAGGTCGATACTTAGATCACTCGATTGTTGGTGGTAAGAGGTCGATACTTAGATCACTCGATTGTTGGTGGTAAGAGGTCGATACTTAGATCACTCGATTGTTGGTGGTAAGAGGTCGATACTTAGATCACTCGATTGTTGGTGGTAAGAGGTCGATACTTAGATCACTCGATTGTCGGTGGTAAGAGGTTGATACTTAGATCACTCGATTGTCGGTGGTAAGAGGTTGATACTTAGATCACTCGTTTGTTGGTGGTAAGAGGTTGATACTTAGATCACTCGATTGTTGGTGGTAAGAGGTTGATACTTAAATCACTCGATTGTTGGTGGTAAGAGGTCGATACTTAAATCACTCGATTGTTGGTGGTAAGAGGTCGATACTTAAATCACTCGATTGTTGGTGGTAAGAGGTCGATACTTAGATCACTCGATTGTTGGTGGTAAGAGGTTGATACTTAGATCACTCGATTGTCGGTGGTAAGAGGTCGATACTTAGATCACTCGATTGTTGGTGGTAAGAGGTTGATACTTAGATCACTCGTTTGTTGGTGGTAAGAGGTCGATACTTAGATCACTCGATTGTTGGTGGTAAGAGGTCGATACTTAGATCACTCGATTGTTGGTGGTAAGAGGTCGATACTTAGATCACTTGATTGTTGGTGGTAAGAGGTCGATACTTAGATCACTCGATTGTTGGTGGTAAGAGGTCCATACTTAAATCACTCGATTGTCGGTGGTAAGAGGTTGATACTTAGATCACTCGATTGTCGGTGGTAAGAGGTTGATACTTAGATCACTCGTTTGTTGGTGGTAAGAGGTTGATACTTAGATCACTCGATTGTTGGTGGTAAGAGGTTGATACTTAAATCACTCGATTGTTGGTGGTAAGAGGTTGATACTTAAATCACTCGATTGTTGGTGGTAAGAGGTTGATACTTGAATCACTCGATTGTTGGTGGTAAGAGGTTGATACTTAAATCACTCGATTGTTGGTGGTAAGAGGTTGATACTTAAATCACTCGATTGTTGGTGGTAAGAGGTTGATACTTAAATCACTCGTTTGTTGGTGGTAAGAGGTTGAAACTTAGATCACTCGATTGTCGGTGGTAAGAGGTTGATACTTGAATCACTCGATTGTTGGTGGTGAGAGGTTGATACTTAGATCACTCGATTGTTGGTGGTAAGAGGTTGATACTTGAATCACCCGATTGTTGGTGGTAAGAGGTTGATACTTAAATCACTCGATTGTTGGTGGTAAGAGGTTGATACTTAAATCACTCGATTGTTGGTGGTAAGAGGTTGATACTTAAATCACTCGATTGTTGGTGGTAAGAGGTTGATACTTAGATCACTCGTTTGTTGGTGGTAAGAGGTTGATACTTGAATCACTCGATTGTTGGTGGTAAGAGGTTGATACTTAAATCACTCGTTTGTTGGTGGTAAGAGGTTGATACTTAAATCACTCGATTGTTGGTGGTAAGAGGTTGAAACTTAGATCACTCGATTGTTGGTGGTAAGAGGTTGATACTTGAATAACTCGATTGTTGGTGGTAAGAGGTTGATACTTGAATCACTCGATTGTTGGTGGTAAGAGGTTGATACTTAAATCACTCGATTGTTGGTGGTAAGAGGTTGATATTTAAATCACTTGATTGTTGGTGGTAAGAGGTTGATACCTAGATTCCAACTCATGAAGATCAGTCGGTTCTTGGTCGCTTACGACCTATCGGACCCATTATAACTTCAACACGAAGCTCGAGATGACATCCCCACCTTAACCAGGCCGTGAAGAAGGCCAACGGCAAGTGAGCAAATTATGAGGGCACTGCATGCGTCATCAAGATACAGTGCTTCGAGACTCGTGTCCTTGATCCGCCCAATCCTAGAGTATGGCAGCATTGTCTTGGATCCGCGCACAGAACATGACTGCTGATGATCCAGTGGGGAGAAGACACAAAGCGTATATACCACTTCAAGGAGGAACTCTTTACTGTCTCAGCAGTCCTGGGTACCTCAGCCTCCGGAGGAACATCCCTCGGGGACAACTTCCAGCTTACATACACAAGTCTTGCTACGAGGCCTTTTTTCCAGACATCATCAGGATCTGGGACGGTCTTCCGAGGGATGTAGCGATCGCCGGTCGAGAGCCTCTAAACTGTTGGCATGTGATCAGGAACTGAACGAAACTATATACGATTTTGAACACAAAAATCCACCTCACAATCGACCTTGCGTATAAATAATGTAATGTATAATACAAGTAAATGCTAGTATTCTGAATATTATACAGTGTGAGTATGTAACCGTTACATAACTAGTGCGTATTACACGAGTATACTCCCACATTGTGCAACAATTATTTGAAACTATTCTTTGAACACGCAGCTCCAATTTTATTTCCTATAATTTCAATTACTTTCTCTGACTTGTAAATTTGTATTTGCACATTATTTATGAGTTGTTCTGTTTGGTTATTTCATCTGAGAGCTAGCACAGTTGTACTGTTGCATTACGTCATGTTGTCAAGTAGACCACAAGCTGGTGTCATTGGCGCTGGTTTCTCTGCTCAGTTGGACGACAAACTAACAAAGGAACTCGGTCCCAAGATTGTCAATGAAGAAGAAAAAACATAACAAATTTGCACCCACGCCGTTGACTTTGCAGGAGAACTGGTAACCACCCCACCCCAGCACCGCCCCCTCCGCACCCGATCTCCCTGATTATTGAATCGCGAGAGGTCATTCATTTCCCACCACAAACTATCGTCTGTCATAAACGGGCGGGTTGTGAGATTATTGCACGGAGAGAGTGGACTGGACCAGACGACCGTTGGCATATGTCATATCACTCATCGACAGTCGCCCGATTACAAATTCACCGCCGAAACCGCGACATGCTGGACGACAAGAGGCGTATTGATACAAGCTGCGGGCGGGTGGGGCGGTGCTGCGCCCGTATTGATGTAGTGCCGGCTTGCACCTGTTGGGTTTCCACGGGAAGAGTGGATTCTGAGGTTAACACGGCCCAAGATTTGGAAGTTTGGTCCTCATCGGGGTATGGAATATCTTAAGAATGCTAAAAAGACACACTAAGCGATCAATAACGCAATATGGCCTCGTTGGAATTAGCGGCGTTAGTTTCTACACTTTCTTTTTTTACCGACAAGCCCTTGTAAAGTTCCCTCGGTAACCCTTAGCGACAGTTCCGTGGTGGGCGCGAGAAGAAATCGCCTAATGGAGGTTTGGGTATATGTGTAGACGTGAAGTGTAATTGGTTTCAAGTAGGTGCCGCTGCTTTGACGAGCAGTTTATCGAGATTGGTGCGATATTTAATCAGTTGTGTGTTTGGAGCTGGGCTAAGCCGATGGAACCCAGTGGCTTGAGTGTAGCCGTCGTCCCTACGACCCCCCCCCCCCATCGACCCAATCCTGAACCGTGCGCAGAAAGTTGGACGCACTTCAAACGTGTCAAACCCTGACTAGTGTCTCAAAAACATGAATCGGTTTCTGGAGACCAATGGTGCCCGAAACAGTTTTTTAGGTCATGATTTTTACCAAAAAAAATGTCATGTAGTCTTAAGTAGCATTCATATTTCGAGACGAGACGGAGGGCTGGTGTGCACATTCCTGGTCACATCCGGGTGCCCAGATTATCTCTGCCCCACACCCGAGGCGGGGTGCTATCGTGTCATCTGTCGTGCCTCGGACCGCCAAACTACGCGGGATATCGTGTATCACAAACCCAATTACGCGAGGGCTGGCCCCGGGGGCCGGGAGAGCAGATAGCCGGCGGTATGTGGCCGTTATTGGCCGTGATTGGCCGTATTGTGCCCGTGGCGTGACACGGAGAACGGTCAGGGAACCTCATGAGAATCGGCAACACCTGGTGCGGAATCCGGCTTCTGGTGGACACGACAGCGTGCGGGGCGACGGGGGGTGGGGACGGTGAAGAGGGGTGGGTCGAGTTTACTGAGTGATGATAACTCCTCTGGAATTATCTCCAGCTAATAAAATATGTCACTCATCTGGGTAATTGAACAAGACCTGTCACTTTTTAGCTGCACGCTCGTCCACACACATCGGCTTGAAATTGTTTTTCCCAAATGGCAAACAATCATCGCAAATAGCCCAAGCCTGTGCTGTTGAGCGGTGATAGAATCGGTAACTCGGACCAGCTCCAAACACAGCGTGCATCATCAAAGCAGTGTAGAAGCTCGACTCGACAGAGGGATGACGTGCACGAGTGTGGATTGTTGTCCAGCTTTTGATGTTCCAATATTGCACATTTACTTGGCAGCCGTGTCTTAATGAAATCCCTCCATGGTCAGACTCTACATGCGTCATCTTAATATCAAGACCATTCAGAACCGAGACGATTTCTAGTCCCTCGCTGAGAAGATCATAGAGCTAGTAGAAGTCTAGGCTCTGGTCTAAATCCTTTCACAGCCGAGACATTGAACACTTAAATGCATACACATCATAACTAGAGATTCTACAACCTGATCATACAATATATTACCAATGCGAACATGATCAAGACACAGTTGCCTAGTCTTCCACGGAGTACGTCTTCTTAACTATATCTATGATTCCAGCGAAAGTCTTCGGTGGTCTTTCTAAATGCCTTACAGTGTCTAGCACTGATCAAACATTCACACCACGTATTTCGTGTTGTAGTCAATAACCCGATACGTACATCACTAACTTCCGATGGAGGCAACGAAACACGTTTCGGATGTTTGGTCCACAAATAGGAATGTCACTTACAAGTAACTGTTTCCTTGCTGGGGGCCACAGGGACTTGAGTTAGTGGCCCGGGACCGGGACGTTATAGCGCCACTTAGGGCCGACTTTTATTCGGAGGGACAATTGTCTGTGTTGACACACACACGTCGCTGAGATCTGGACAATGACTCCATGAAAGGTCACGGCACGCGGGCCGAGCAATGTTCTCCTTCATCAGTGTCTTTAGATAATCCGAACACACAGCCCACAGCTCTCTCGGCCTTGTGACACTGACAGCTTGGAGAATGCCAGCCACATAACGACATACAATACGGTACCTTAAGTAATAAAAGGAACATCCGTATTTCCATTTTCCATGCTTACAATCAATTATGAGCACCACATTTGCTATTTTTCACTACAAGGGTCGTTAATAAGATTATTATTGTATCTGTCCACATCCGAATTAAACCCAACATTCATCTTCTAAAAGGAAAGACATCGCACTACACTAAGCAACGACCTCTCGGCACTGATTGGTACATATTACGGGCTTTCCTGACCAGGGTCTTACATCCCGGCCCTGTCAGCAGACAGACCCTGTACTCGTACACCAGAACAGAACACCAGCCTACAGATTACGGGCGTTCCTGACCCAGGGTCTTACATCCCGGGTCTGTCAGCAGACAGACTCTGTACTCGTACACCAGAACAGAACACCAGCCTACAGATTACGGGCGTTCCTGACCCAGGGTCTTACATCCCGGGTCTGTCAGCAGACAGACTCTGTACTCGTACACCAGAACAGAACACCAGCCTACAGATTACGGGCGTTCCTGACCCAGGGTCTTACATCCCGGGTCTGTCAGCAGACAGACTCTGTACTCGTACACCAGAACAGAACACCAGCCTACAGATTACGGGCGTTCCTGACCCAGGGTCTTACATCCCGGGTCTGTCAGCAGACAGACTCTGTACTCGTACACCAGAACAGAACACCAGCCTACAGATTACGGGCGTTCCTGACCCAGGGTCTTACATCCCGGGTCTGTCAGCAGACAGACTCTGTACTCGTACACCAGAACAGAACACCAGCCTACAGATTACGGGCGTTCCTGACCCAGGGTCTTACATGCCGGGTCTGTCAGCAGACAGACTCTGTACTCGTACACCAGAACAGAACACCAGCCTACAGATTACGGGCGTTCCTGACCCAGGGTCTTACATCCCGGGTCTGTCAGCAGACAGACTCTGTACTCGTACACCAGAACAGAACACCAGCCTACAGATTACGGGCGTTCCTGACCCAGGGTCTTACATCCCGGCCCTGTCAGCAGACAGACTCTGTACTCGTACACCAGAACAGAACACCAGCCTACAGATTACGGGCTTTCCTGACCCAGGGTCTTACATCCCGGCCCTGTCAGCAGACAGACTCTGTACTCGTACACCAGAACAGAACACCAGCCTACAGATTACGGGCTTTCCTGACCCAGGGTCTTACATCCCGGCCCTGTCAGCAGACAGACTCTGTACTCGTACACCAGAACAGGACACCAGCCTCCTTTTGCTGCTCAACACACAATATCTCCGGTAATTATGGCTTGCGGTATAGTGGAGATCTGGACAGCAGTCAGTGCATGCCTCTGAGAACTATGAATACAGTTGACAGTGAGATACTGTACATCCCATCCTATCACATTTACTAGTGATGGGATTCATGAATAAATATCATGTAACGTCACAGTTCCATTCCAGTCACGAAGTGGATAATTAATTGTATACGCAACATTCAACCTATATAATATATTCCCACAGTAGACTATCATTAGAAAAAGCACAAAACGTGGAAAAGTAGGCAACCTGTTGATATACTTGAGACTTATCGTTCGAATAGTTGGCAATGCGAACTACACGTATATATCACCAGTAAGTACTAGCTGTCACTTCATCAAAATTCACAGAGCTCATCCGCCAGTCATACAACTTGCATGATTCCGAATGCAAACGGAGACACATCATTCTGAAACATCTTGCCAGTTTGTGTGCACACACGGCAGCAGATTAAACCGCCATAAACCAAGCTTACCCCGGCTCTTGGTTGATAGAACAAGCCGTGTTCTATGTCGCCAGAAATCAGCCGTCTTTGTGCCCAGTTCGAGAGCTCTTATTGATACCAATCACCCTGTCCCGTGTCACTGGAATTGATACTCAGACCCGCATTTTTTTTTCGTGAAAGAAGACAAAATACGCGAAAGAGCATTGTTCAAACAAACCAAAAGTGCTCGTGCTGAATTTACGGCAATAAACATCGATTGGTTAGCATAATTGGGAGTTTTGCGATGCTGATACTAACAGTTACAAACAAAGCATGTTTGACAGCGCATTCGATCAAATTTGAATCTAGCTTTGGGGCCGTGTCTAAAGCCATTTCCTCAGGAGAACAACCAATTATCTGTGATGTACAGGTCACGTGATAGCTGTAATCAGGCCCGGATGTCAGGGAAGCCTGTCGGTGTGTTCCCGCCATTTACTCTACACGGTCGTCTCGTGGATTCTGCTCAATGGCACCTCTGTCCCGGGATAACATTCCGTCTGATGCTAGCATACTGTGTGTCACCCCTGCTGTGGTTCACAGAGACACCTACATTGTGGGTTTCGGTGATCCGGTATAGTGTGTGCAGCATACATGTAGGGACCAGGAGCGGGTTCAGGGGGGGGGGGGGGGGGGGGCAACGCCCCTCAAAAAAAAAAGAAGGAAAAAGAGAAGAAAAAAGGGAAAAGGGGGGAAAAGAGAGGGGAGGAAGTGTTTTCAAGATAAATTACACCGGGAAGTAGCTTCAACTTCTGGGGCCCCATGTCGCAAGCAGAATATTCACTCTATAGTCAACCCACCTGTTCTCAGTGAAATCACTTTATGCCCTTCACCTTCTATAAATGATTCGAGAGCATTGAATGGCCAAATGCACTTAATCCTCTGATGAGGTCCAAAACCAAGTAATATTATCATATTTTGTTCCAACTGCAGTGATCATGCATTCATGGGTGTTAAGTAATGCTTGATAGTTAGATCCAGGAGAGCTCTGGGATGCTGTATTAGGCACGCGAATACCGCCAGCTTCTGGGGCCCTTGAGCGGGCCCCAGACCCCCGGCCGACAGGGGCTTGCTTAACGACATTTCACATCTAGGCCTTCCCTCAAAATCCCAAATTTGGCTGAATCAGCCATGCAAACACTCTTTAGGTGGATGGACCAAAGATAACCTATAAAACACACCACTGCAAAACCCTTCAGCTTCGGCGCCCACAAGCGGGTCCCAGACCCTCGGTCTTCAGCACCTCGCTTCGCGACAATTTATATCTTGGCACTCCTTCAGAACCCTGGATTCACTCAAGATCAGGTATTCATAAACTCTCTTAGGCCATGAAATTGGACCAAGGAGAGCCTCAGAACACACCATTGGGGATGAATAAACCTTCAGCGTATGGGGCCCTTTAGCGGGCCCCAGAGCCCCCCTCCCCTCCCGACCGACATGGGCTCGCTTCGCTCTCCGCTTTGTCGGTCAAAGGTTTTGCACCCCCTCCCCCTCCCAAAATCCTATACCCGCCCCTGGGGACAAAAAAAAACCTCACGACAACTTCTCTCACACCTGTTTATGTTGCTTTACGACTTTAGCTATACCAGTATAACGTTAGCTTACTTCCAAAACTTTACTGTCCACGTGAAAGACGAAAAACAAAATTTAACTGCAAAGAAACCGAGTAAAATAGTTCGGGATCGAATAATTTCCCATTGAATGCCCCTGAATCAATGTTATCATATCCTCGTGTAGGTTACACGTACTGTCACAATGTACCATGGAATAGCATTCCATAAGAAACTAGACCCTTTTCGGTCGCCTACGATAGCTGGGGTGTATCCCCCATAGCCCCATCATCCCTGTCGCCCCCAATATATTACCGATAATCGTGAAAAATTAGAGCAAGAGCTAAAGAAGGTTACCAGAGAAATGTAAAGTGTTGAATCACAACTGTTTTTTCACAAAAATTGCTGCTTTGACCTTTCAAGGTCATTGAAGGTCAAATTCAAGGTCACCACTGAAAACAGTATATATGAATTTCCATTTTGACCTGTTCGATAAGATGACGAAATTATAGCCAAATCGAACTTTTCGCCAAAAGTTCAACTCAAAATATTAGACAAACTTGGTTTCAAATGGAAATTTCTAGTAAAAATCGATCAGAACTGCATTTCAAGATCTGCATTTCAAGATCGAACTTTTCACCATAAGTTCTATCTTCACTCAAAATGTGTGCCAAACTTTGTTCTAAGCTGAAATTCAAAGTAAAGGTTGACCAAAACTGCATTTCAAGGTAAAGTAAAGTTGACATTTATTAAGCGCTCTCTTATAGAACGTAGTTCTAAGCAAAGGCACTATACACTTTACCCCAGTCTAGAATGACTACACAGCTGCCACAATCCGGCGCTACATGCAGCATCCTATTGAATGACCGGTACCCATTTAATCCTGGGTAGAGATTGACGATTGGCGGTGTACACCTTGCCTAAGGATGTTGGCGAGATAACCCATTGGTCCAGCCTGAGTCTCGAACCCATGACCTTTGCGTTACGAGACCAGCTACCCACTCCAGGTGACGAAATGGAAGCCAGGTCGAACTTTTCATATAAGTTATAATTTAGCTCATAATATAATGCCAAACTTGGTTCCAAGTTGAAATTCAAAGTAAAAGTTGACCCAAACTGCATCTCAAAATTACCAAATTGACCAAACTTTTCACCACAAGTTATATTTTGACTCAAAATATGTGCCAAACTTGGTTTCAAGTTGAAATTACAACTTTTACCAGTTGACCAATATTTGAAGATGATAAAATTCAAGCAGAATGAGATTTTTCATAAAAAGTTCTATTTTCACCAGAAAAAATGTACCAAATTAAGTTCAAATGGAAAATTCCAACTAAAAATGAACCAAAACTGCATTTCATGTTGAAAACGAGGCTGATTCAAAAACTTAATATTTTTACTCAAATTATGTGCTAACTGATTTCGAGGTTGGGTAATGGAAGGGGTTCACAGCATGTTGGAACTAGCCCAAGTAATATTAATATTTCAGTAACAAGTTTGAATTCAAAACAATAGTTTTCAGCGAGTTTGTTAACCATTACGCCGAGTTTGAATTGCAGAAAGAGTTACCGCCGAGTTTGTAAACCAATCCGCCAAGTTTGAATTCAAAACAATAGTTTTCAGCGAGTTTGTTAATCATTACCGGTACGTCGAGTTTTCAGCACTGGCGGAAACGTTTTTAGCATGGCGGAAACCTTCTCAGCATGGCACAAACCTTTCTAGCATGGAATAAACATTTTTAGCATGGCACAAACCTTCCTAGCAAGGCACAAACCTTCCAAGCACGGAATTAACCTTTCTAGCACTGCAGGAATGTTTGTTGAAACGGTAAATGCGAAATCAACGCTAAATGTGAAACCTAACGGTAAATGTAAAAAAAACACTAGCGGTAAATGTGAAACCTAACGGTAAATGTAAAAAAACACTAACGGTAAATGTGAAACCTGACGCTTAATGTGAAAATTAAGGAAATCACCCGTTTAGGCGTACTCGGCATTTATTATCTTGTGACATGTGAATAACTGCCGACGTATAGGCCTAGGCTATGAAAGCGTAGAAAATTATATTTTTGAAATTCCCTACTTAGTAACTCGGTAATATCGACTTAGTATATCGATAATATCGACTTAGTATCTCGATAATATCGACTTAGTATCTCGATAATATGTCCAGCATATATCATTTCCTATATGTCCACAACTGATTCCTAAGCTGAAAAGTCGATAATAAATGAGATATTAGCCATTTTGTGCCCTGACCTTGAAGCTGAGGTCAAAGGTCAAATTCTAGGTCATCAGAATATTCAGCATATATTATTTCCTATATGTGCACAATTAATTTCTAAGCTATAAAGTCGATAATAAGCGAGATATTAGCCATCTTGTGCTTTGACCTTGAAAATGAGGTCAGAGGTCAAATTCAAAGTCACGAAAACGTCCAGCATATATCATTTCCTATATGTAGACAATTGATTCCTAAGCTGAAAAGTCGATAAGTGAGATATTAGTCATTTTGTGCTCTGATCTTGAAGAAGAGGTCAAGGGTCAAATTCAAGGTCATCAGAATATTCAGCATATATCAATTCCTATATGTCCACAATTGATATCTAAGCTATAAAGTCGATATATTATCCATTTTGTCAGGTAACCTAAAACATGTCACCCGGACATATTCTTACGCATTCTATACCTTCTATGCTGTGGCTTGTTAGATCAAAGATACGGTAACCTAAAAAGACAGATCAGTGATGGGAACAACTGTCTTCCTGCAGTACCGATTTGAACTAGGGTGAAACGGTTCTACAGTCGACCAGGCGGGAGTGAAGAAAGGCATGCTATCCATTCCGATGCTATCCATTTCGGGATTAGGGTAGTTCTTAGTTGTGCGTACCAGTCTGATGACTGTGGAAACGTTCCCGCCGTGCTGGAAAGGTTAGTTCCATGCTAGAAAGGTTTGTGCCGTGCTAGAAAGGTTTGTGCCGTGCTAAAAACTTTCTGCCATGCTAAGAAGGTTTTCGCCATGCTCAGAAAGTTTCTGCCATGCTATAAACGTTCCCGCTGTGCTAGAAAGGTTAATTCCATCCTAGAAAGGTTTGTGCCGTGCTAGAAAGACTTGTGCCATGCTAAAAAGGTTTATGCCGTGCTAAAATGTTTTCGCCATGCTAAGAAGGTTTCTGTCATGCTATAAACGTTCCTGCCTTCTTAGAAAGTTTAATACCATGCTAGAAAGGTTTGTGCCTTGCTAAAAAGGTTTATGCCGTGCTAAAAACTTTCTGCCATGCTAAGAAGGTTTTCGCCATGCTAAGGTTTCTGCCATGCTATAAACGTTCCCGCCGTGCTAGAAAGGTAAATTCCATGCTAGAAAGGTTTGTGCCGTGCTAGAAAGGCTTGTGCCATGCTAAAAAGGTTTCTGCCATGCTAAGAAGGTTTTCGCCATGCTAAGAAGGTTTCCGCTACGCTATAAACGTTCTGCAGTGCTAGAAAGGTTAATTCCGTGCTAGCAAGGTTTGTGCCTTGCTAAAAAGGTTTGTGCCATGCTAGAAATGTTTATTCCATGCTAGAAAGGTTTGTGCCATGCTGAGGTTTCCGCCATGCTAAAAAAAAACGTTTCCGCCCGTGCTAAAACCTCGGCGTACTGGTTAAAAAAAAACTCGCTGGAAACTATTGTTTTGAATTCAAACTTGGCGGATTGGTTTACAAACTCGGCGGTAACTCTTTCAGGAATTCAAACTTGGCGGATTGGTTCATAAACTACTTGGGAGCATAGCGCCACCGTAGCACACAACTTTTACGTTGTTGAGCCCAAAAATAAATATTTCTTTGCTTAACTATTTTTTCATTGTGATCAGTAATAAACTTAACTAGTAAAAATAATGTTAAACTAGTCAAATTTATGTTAACTTATTCATAATTACTTATCTGTTTGCACAAAACCATCAGCTGTATACTTGTACACATGTTCAGTGTGATTTGTTCGCATATATTAACCGAATGGAATGATCATAGATCTCAGACTGGATATTTCACATTATTGCTATAACTCATCAACTTTTTTTTAATTTTTTTATTACATTTCTCTAAATGTTTCATAATAATATCAGTCAATATAATTCTTTTCTTTTCTTTTTAGTAATATCTACACAATTGTATTAAGCTTAACAAGTATTTCAGGGGAGAGAATTCCATAAGCTTCAGCTTCTTTTCTTTCTCCTTTTCATCATTCTCATACAGTATTTGCTTGTTTAATAAACATGTATTGTTGATGATGAAATAAATGAATTGAATTGAATATTAATATTTATTCAATCTTTCCGAAAAAAAATAGGTTTCGTGCCCTAGCATTGCTCAACATGCCTGTTCAAGATTGTAGTGATTCCTGTCCCGTGAAATTACAACTGATAGAGCGTTCGCAATCGGCCATTTCGGTTGCTATGTCAATCCAAATCGATAGGTGTCGTGATCTTACAATAAGATATGTCCATATGAAATATTATTAGAATCGGTTCAGATTTGCCTCCTGCAGAGCGTTCAAAAGAAAGTGTCTGGGGACACCGAAATTTGCTCGGGGGATAAAACGAGATTAGTGTGTGTATTCCACCATATACCAACAACGACACCAGAACTCAGGCTTCTTAATTTAGTATAGAGTATGTATCCAAAGTAACCACCGATTGCTACATGATTACTAAATGGCTTACCACATGCTGTATGCTATTGTGCGCCACTTATCATCGTTCTGTTCTGTTGGCAGGGGATGTTTATAGTGACGTTCCCGTACGCTGTGCTGGAGGGCGGTTACTGGGCGATCTTTGCCATGGTGATCATTGCCTGGGTGTGCTGCTACACGGGTAAGATCCTGGTGCAGTGCCTGTACGAGGAGGCGGGGGACGGCACGCGGGTCCGTGTTCGCGACAGTTACGTGGCGATCGCCGAGGAGGTGTGGGGCGCGCGGATCGGCGCCCGGATCGTCAACGTGGCGCAGCTGATTGAGCTGTTGATGACGTGTATCCTGTATGTTCTGCTATGTGGCGACCTGATGATCGGCAGTTTCCCCGGCACGCCACTCGACCTCAGCTCCTGGATCATGCTGTGTAGCGCACTGCTGCTGCCCTGCGCCTTCCTCAACAGTCTCCGCCACGTGTCCTGGCTCAGCTTCTGGTGCACCGTGGCCCACATGTTCATCAACGCTATCGTTCTGATCTACTGCCTGACACGGGCCGGCTCCTGGCACTGGAAGGCCGTACAGATCCGCATGGACATCTGGACCTTCCCTATCTCTCTGGGCATGGTTGTCTTCAGCTACACGTCGCAGATCTTCCTGCCGTCCCTCGAGGGCTCGATGACGGAACGTCACAAGTTCTCCACTATGATGCACTGGACCCACGTGGCCGCTGCCATCTTCAAGGCGCTCTTCTCCTATGTTGGCTTCCTGACATTTGGCATGGCCACCAAGGAGGTCATCACCAACAACCTTCCCAACCGCAGCTTGAAGATCATCGTCAACCTGATCCTGGTGCTCAAGGCGCTGCTGTCCTACCCGCTGCCGTACTTTGCAGCAGTCGGTCTGCTGGAGACCACCTTCTTCACGGGCCGCCCCGTCACGGCTTTCCCTTCGTGTTACGACGCCGCCGGCAGCCTCAAGGTCTGGGGCCTCACCCTCCGAATGGGCCTCGTGGTCTTCACAGTTCTGATGGCCATCTTTATCCCGCACTTCGCTGTGCTCATGGGCCTGATTGGCAGTTTCACGGGCAACATGTTGTCCCTGGTGTGGCCTTGCTACTTCCACCTGGTCATCAAGCGCGGCCAGCTCTCCCGCTTCCAGCGAGGTATCAACATCTTCATCATCTTCCTCGGCATTCTCTTCAGCATCATCGGCATCTATTTCAGCTCGCAAGGTCTAGTGGACGCCTTCCACGGTCATGAGCCGAGGCCCTTCCAGGGATAGATTTCGCCAAGGATCAGTCTCTGGGATAGTTTCCAGGGATAGATTCCTCCACGGATCAGTCTCTGGGATAGTTTCCAGGGATAGATTCCTCCACGGATCAGTCTCTGGGATAGTTTCCAGGGATAGATTCCTCCACGGATCAGTCTCTGGGATATTTTCCAGGGATAGATTCCTCCACGGATCAGTCTCCAGAATAGATTCCAGGGATAGATTACTTCACAGATCAATCTCCGGAATAGATTCCAGGGATAGATTCCTCCACGGATCAGTTTTTGGAATAGATTCGAACGGATAGATTCCTCCACGGGTCAGTCTCCAGAATAGATTCCAGGGATAGATTACTTCACGGATCAGTCTCCACGGATTCATTTTATCCCCTGGTGTCCTGCAGGACATGGTATTGGCCTGGAGACCGCCCGGATCTCGACTACTCTCTGGAGGAGCGTTCTACCCCAGAGCGCTGGATGAGGATATATGTTGTCACGCGGACCCATGACACAAGGACCTGTAGATAACTAATGTTATGGATCCACAACACTGATGATATTGAAGCAATATCATACCAGTCTCTCTGATATGACAGATATAACGGAGATACATGGCAATACGTATATATATAACATGACTAGAAATAGCTCTGGTGATTTACTTGCAAACTGAACCACTACATTATGAGGAAGTTCTTTGCTGGTATTGCCCAATAAAACGAACGGATTACTGATCAACTCGAGAGGCAATATCTTGATGTGAGAGACAACACGGACCTCTGACGGACGTCTGTCGTCGGTTGCAGTTCACATTCATTCCACTTATTCCAGGTCAGGCTTCTGTTTCACATCACAGCGGTTTCACACCCAGAGCTGTTTGTCACTGTTGTAACAACAGGGTTACAACAGCGCTGTTTATTGCATTCTGCACAATGTGCGGGATATCTCTCGGTGTGTGTGACATGAGGAGAGCGAAATATCCACACGACCAAAGGATTCACTCAAAATATGTGTGTCGTAACTTATCTTGTCTAGAGTAAATCGTGTACATCGGTATGTATTAACCTCAGAATACATTATCTCCAACAAGTAGGCATATAGAATGAGGTACTAGAGGGAATATTAGTTACCATGGCTACAGTAGTACGTTTGTTTTAGGTGATATGCTGCAAATAAATTGATTGATGACATCAAGGCTATTTATATCCTTATTCAGCTCAGAAAACATACCGATACCAAGCATTTAATTTCACTGCACTTTTTATAACCAGATATGTCTGGGCTGTTGAGTATAATGGCCAAACAGGTGAGGTGGTGCGGATGTTCTGGAACATGTTGAATAACGAGATATCCGAACAATCTTTCCTGGCGTACAAACGTACATTCAAGCTCTACACACAACCAAATATGTATATTTCAATAGTAAACACGCGGCTTAATTAAATTATTACAAGTTAAATTATTACCCCGAATTGAGAAAGCTTCACTGCTGATGATTAAAAATGTATAATCAAATGATACAAGCATAGAATATACTAGGACATACGGCTAGAGCTTAGCTACAACATAATGTGCCTATTCTTGCTACAAACGAAATCCCACTTCCTAACAGAGAGTGTTCAAGTGATCATTCAACAGGGGGCAGCATCTTACGTGTATTATGGGTCAGTTTTGGCGCCAAATCACTAACGGATATCGTCTGTAATCACCAATGATGTGAATTATGGCGGTAAAACTACGCTTAGCCTATACTGATAGCACAAGAAAAAACCAATGAAACAGTGCTGCCAGCTGGGGATTGCAGCTATTCCGGAACACCCAATTCCCTCAGTAGCCAAACGTTTCCTGGGCACAGTTGTGAGTTAATTGTGAGAATTATCTGGGTTGTAAACTGGCCGTCTCAGGTCATGTGGTTTAGGCATGAAAGTCGTCCGACTCGTGGCAGTAAGCCGGGTTTTGTTGGGCTGGGACCCGGACTCTGTCGGTGTTTGGTGTCCCTGTGCTGACTGGTTGCGGAAACGGCGAGTCTGTAGAAATAGATCAACACGAAAATAATAAAAAAAACATAATCAACTTGAAACATTCTATGAAAACATCAGGAAATTATTTGCAGTTTTAATATATATGTTTAACTGTTTCAATTGTATCAAAACGCCTAAAGTCAAGTTCAACACGAAATCTCCAATTTTTGCCCAAAACTTTTTTTCTGAACAGTTATGTCTTTCCATTTGGTATGAAACCATATTTTTTTCAAAACTGGAAAAGTTGGCAATCTACATGGTTTTATGCCAAATAGAAACATGAAATTGCGAATTGATTCTACTATCCAGAACAAAACTCAACGCCAAATCATTCAAGGTTTTGTTTGAAACTTGTATATAGTCAGGGCCATGATAGTGGACTATAGTCCACTTGACCAATACGGAAGGGGATCTACTTATTTACCGTCATATTCCTTCTGTGCTCTTGAATCCTGTAAGATATATAGTCGCGGGTTATTTTAATTAGTTCATGGAATGTGTGAGGAAATTGGTCTCATAATACATAATTTTCTCAATACAATTGATGTCGGGGATAGCAGCTAGATCTACTGTTTTTGTTGATGTTTCCCGACGTTAAATAACGTTTATCTCATATTATCTCATATTAATTCAAAAGTGTAATTATAGACATCTACCTGTCGTTTTTTGACGATTACCATGATCATACCAGCGATCCCAAACAACACAATAAATCCGAGGGATATCCCGAGCGCCAGAGCGAGGCTGTTGACTTGTGACGTCACGAGGGGTTCCTCGCTCGAATCTGGACCTGTAGGGAGAATCGCGTACCTCACTACTCACATTCATAACTACATAGCATCAAGAGTCAGGACGGCAGTATATCGTCGGAGTTAAATACTTTCAAACCCTACCCAAAGTTGGACCTTATGACTAATATTGTCCATAATTTTATGCTAATTTGGTCACATTGATGAGGCATAGATATCTAAATGGTACCTCTACATTTAGATGTTCTGGACTTCAGGATTACTACATAGATACTCAAACAAGCCCAAACAGACTTTTTGTTTTGTTTGAACAAAACAAAAGTTTGGATGTCATAAATTTGAAACTATACTAGGCTAGGCTCCCATACAGTAAGCGGGATTAATCTAATTTCGCTCTCTGGTCGCTGACGACTGCGTGGATGTATCCGCAGAGGTCCCGTCATATCCGTCCGCCAAACACGTAAATTCAGAAAGACCTCAAAACTACTCACAATTATGTACAATAAAATCCAAAATACTTTGACCAATTGTCAACACTGGAGAAGTTCCATCAATTGAACAGCACCAAACAATTTATATGATCGATTGGGCCTACAATATCACCATTCTATCGTGCTGTATATGCTGTGGTGATTCCCAACCTTCGATGGTCACGAGGATGAATGTCTCCGTACACTGCGAGGTCTCAGGGTAGTCAGTGTTTGAGGCACACACTCGGAGCGCGTGTTCTGTCTGAGGCGCCAATCCCGACACACTGAACACGGGCGCGTTATGACGTACCAGGGCGCGCGGCCCGGATTCCCCCACCAGTTGTAGTGTGTACGAGGCTGGGGATCCCCCGTCATAGTCCTCTCGACACGTGACTAATCCGCCTGCTGACGTCATCTCGGCCACACGGCAGTCCACGGGCGGCAAGGCGGGGCCTGGGGGCGGGGATGGGTGTATAGAGAGAGGTTAGTAGACCGAGTTCAGTGCAGCCCGGTGGGCCTATCGTCACTGATGGACATGGGTAGTCACATGGTCCTGTGGTACACTGACCCGGAGGCAGGATGTATATCTGGCAGGGCTGACCCGGGCTATGGACACCATTAGTGGCACGACACTCCAGCGGCTGGTAATCGTCCATTGTCCTAGATCAAATTATGTATCAACTGTGCTTTACTTAACACTGCACTATACATGTATGTTGTATTTGATAATTTTCCTGATTACTGTAAGCGTAGATTGTAACCTGACACTATAGTTGTATCGAGAGGACACATGCTCTGGCCGCCCGTCCCCCTCATCACTCCCCATGGTGAACATCGTGCCATTGATCTGCCACTGGAAGAACACAAACGTGTTGGGATTGGCCTCCATCTGACACGTGACCACCACAGTTCCACCAATAGGAACGCCGTATTTCAGTTTCTGGTCGCCAGCGCATTCAGGCGCGTCTTTTTGAAAAAAAAAAAAGATTTTGTTAAATTATACTTTACATCTAGTTTTATGCATCTGCGAGTCAAGGTGGTACATGTACCTCAAAGTCTAACTCAATAGTAATTGTGTATTATTATACAGGTCTGGAATTCTGCAACTAGCTTCTGATTTTTTTTTTATTATAATATTTATTTATTTCTAGGGGTGGGATGGGAAGGCTATTAAAATTTTTAGTTGGGGAATAGCGAATATATAAGCCTAGGCTTCCCTGCATTCCCCTTTAAACATCTGTATTCCTGTGATATATTTTGTGTTTGTATTATGTGTTAATGTTGAAATAAGTTTGGATTGAAAAAAGTTTGTATGCTTGTTTGTAGCGTTAGGTTACTCACGGAGGACTGTGACGGAGACTGGATTTGACTTGGAAGTTCCCACCTCGTTTTCGACCTCACAATGATACTGGCCCTTGTCCGAACTGTAAAACAGTTATATCCAGTGTTACCATCAGTTGAAAGAGCTCACGGGGCTCAGTCGGTTACCGGGCAATATTTCATTGTTGTATATATAATCCACTGCATGGAACTCAGATGTGATTATCACACCGTGCTGCGGAGTATGCTCGCGAACAGGTAGGCTACAATAATACACACACACTTCCATGTATTCATTTATTGGCCCATGTAGCGCAGCTTACTATTTCTTCTGATTTCAATGAAGATTAAAAATGTGCCAGACGGATTAAATATGGTATACATTCAGTGGGTGAGTAGTATTAACAGAGTAAGGTGCGCTACTTGGGCCCATTTAGGCAGTAAACCTTTGGACTTCAAATACCACTCGTGATAATTCGTGGCCATTACGGCCCAAGTATCACACACCATTGCGCCTTAATACTACTCGTTCACTAAATGAAGGCCAATTAACCCGTCTGTCACCTTTTTAATCCTCATTGAATATAGGAAGGCGCGGGATATGATACTTGAGCCGAAATGACATTACATTGTGTATGGATTGGTCAACTTCCCAAGGTAATTGCTGGACTTACATGTAGTGGAATAACGATTTATGACCCAACTAGTAATACTCAGTTGCCTTTCTGTCCTTTGAAGCACACTGGCAACAGGTACAGGGTTCTGATGCTACCCGGTCATCATCTTTGTCTCGTGATTCAATACCACCCAGGTACATTGTTTCACAATTAGCTTCTCCGGGTGAGAAGCGCTGAGTCTTCAACAGCATGCCGGAAGGGACTACCCCATCCAAGTAGAATCTTTTGGACAATATCTCTTCAATAGGCCTACTACCCTGAGTCAGACCTAAGAAAATCAAGCTCTTGATATAGTGAGATCCTTTCATGTATGCGTATCTGTCTGTTTCCCCCAAGTTCATATTTACTAATGATTTATGCACACCACGCATTTTCCGCCCGTACCATGCTATCTCTTGGACGCCTGATATGCCATAGTCTTGATTTTCATGTCTTGTATGTAGCGAGGGTAAGTGCATGCGTCTGTTTTGTGCCGATTGTTGTTGACTTCAGGAGCATATAATGTACATTTTTCTCAGGCGTATTCTAGCACCCGACAGTGAACGTTGCACTGTGTCCAAAAGGCAAGGTGATCTCGGACTGCTGACCGCCAGTTTGTGGGGATTCCGAATGACAGTGGAGACACACTGAGTCTGACCTCATGGCAGATGACAGAGGTTAATGACATCATTCACATTGCTTGGAAAGCAAAGCTCTGTTCTTCTGTTCTGATGGCGATGAAGTTATTTCTTCAGTTGCTCGAGTTTGGTTTACCGTGACTTGCCCTTTGTCATAGAATCATTGACCCAAGTAGGATATGCTGCGCTTTCTTCTATTTTCAATTAAAATTGAAAAGGTGACAGACATATTAAATGGCAGTATAGTATGAGTCTCATACTGAGTATAGTATGAGAGCGAAGCTTATCCTACTTGGGCCGGATCATCTAAGAACGTGACTCCCGAGCAGATGATGATGTGCACACTTTACCACGATGTGCAAACCTACTGACCAATGATTGACACAGTCTTAGTGAGGTCATTTTGTGATGAACACCATCTTGTAGGCCATATACGGATGATTTTATTTTATCGTTTATGCCATTTTGTTAGGAAGAACAGGGGATATTGTTTTTTTTTGGGGGGGGGGGGGTTTGAAAATTTTCTTTTGTTTACATTCTTCAAAGTACCACTTGGAACCACAACAGGCCATTCAACTGTGGCTAATTGGGAGGGCCCGGGGACCGTTGGGAGGAAAATGACGCCCGTATACCTAATCATGGTTAATGTAATAAGTTATTAGCGATAATCATCCCTGGAGACGTGTGTTCCGACCGGTTTTTTTTGTATGTCACCGTTTCATACCCATCACCACTCCGGTTTTGATCTTCACTGAAACAGTGTATTCTTGCAATCATATGCACTCAAAGATTTGCATATACATTCCGCACAATATATAGTTACAGTATGCTATTGCAAAAATGAAAAACAAGTTGATACGGAAACATAATAATTATCGTTTAAGTGGTGGTATTCCATATTCCAGTAGGCAAATTCAATCAGCATGTGGTCCCTGAGCCAGTCAGCCAGCCAGCCAGATAGTCACTGAATTGTTCAATCGGGAAGCTGTCTTGACGGACACACCCACATGTTTATGAACTACACGTGGATATAATTATATGCAAATTATCACGTGAGCAAGTCCCGCCAATTAGCGATAATTAGGTCAAAGCCAACATGCTATACCACTAGATGTCGGATCTTACTGAGTGCGGTATTTGTGGAAATACTTGTTACGACCCAAATAAATGGTCTTTTCTATGATTCTTTCCTACTTCACTGGTAATACTTCATGAAAATATCACCATACAAAGCTTGTTTATGGGGAAATCTAATCAGAAATGCCAACTGAGGTAAAGTGAGATTTCACGAGATTTGACTGGGAACAGTCGGGAGATTTACACTTTGTCGGGGGAAAAAACTTACTTTCCTCCTGAAATAAGCAGAAACGAATGGATACTAGCTCATTTATCATGTTTATGATAGTTTTGTATTGCCGACGAGAATTGTCAGTGCTGATTTCAATGGTAGTCCCGCGAGCGGCGAATTGGGCTAATTGACAGCCGACACTCCTCCAAAGTTTAGCTGTTTAGGCCTACACATGTACGATGATCTTCAAACCAGCAGCCAATTGGGCAAGGAAAAACATCATCGCAAATTTTCAGCAGTGACGAAAAAAACTTTCATGCATGTCATAAGTTATTGGAAATGCAGACAAGTTGCCGAAATGTCTCTGCTGTATAAATCAAAACACTGAAAAAAATCCATAAAAAAGGATTTAGAACTAGCTCGAAAAACATTGTGCCTCCTAAATAAGAAAAAAAAAACCAGAAGCTTGAAAACCTTACACATTGGTCCAATAATACTCGGGTGATTTTTATACGGGCTCAATAAGGTAAAGCTTCTGACTTGTAGAGATTTCATGGCTGTAATGGAATAAGTTAACAATGGTTTTACTAACTCTTATTGGCCACAATAAAAAATAGTTATGACAAAAAACATTTATTTTTTGGGCTCAACAAGGTATATTCTGCCCAGTTAGGACTTCATAGTTGTAACCAAATAGGTTAACATTAGTTTTACTAGTTAGATTCATAATTGACCACAGTAAAAATTGTTAAGACATGACCAAATCAAATACAGTATTCAAGTATCTAGCGGAAATCAAGCAAGTATTCAAGGGGTTTTAAATAGTTCTGTGCAAACATTTTCAAAGCTCTTTCTTTGAGGCCAGTGGCTATTGTTATTGTGTCACATGTGGATAAATTCAGAGCACATGTTGTATCAAAATCCTATATTCACCTGACGGCGCTGACAGAGTGAAGGCTGGAGCTCGTGTTGTCATTAGTTACAGTCAAGTGAGCTCCAGGGCTGACCCTGGCGCCGTTGTGGACCCACACGATACTGGAGGGGGAAGGGTTGGCCGAGAACTGACAGACCAGGAACAGGGTCTTCCTCTGCCACACAATCACCGGTGTGTCGTCAAGGACAATCTCCGGCGAGTCTGAGGATAGAAACATAGTGAGGCGTTTGTGCTTCCTGCATGCATGGCTACTGTAAGTTGGAGTTCTACTCAAAATGTCACCATAATCACACCATGGCGGCACGTGACTTTCCAGCCTTATGTATAGGCAGTCTTTAAGGGTTCTCACGTCATAATATCCAATCATGTGATTGGCTAACTCGATCTTTACCCATGACTCCTCCCAGCTGCCTACTCACATTTGACGGAGAGTTGTGCGCTGGCTCTCAGTTCTGCCTGCCCAAGCTGATCCATAACCGGGCTGGTCCCGACACAGATAAACTGTGTCCCGTCGTAGGCCGAGCTCAAGGAGATGTCCAGCTTGCTCGTGACGTCATACGTGCCGTTGGGATTACGTGTACTGATTGGCTGAGCACTCACGGGATTGCCGTCCATGTACCACGTGATGACACCAAGAGGCCTAGCGTCCTTGAGGGCGCAGGACAGGACGGCCGTGTCTCCGGCAATGTACTCAACATCGAACCCCAAAAGCGCAACACCAGACGGCGTCACTACATGACAAAGCAACCAAGACCAATAGACACCGAACTGGTAAAATAACGAGTCAACTTACAGATACCACCATCAAATAATACTTGGCCATGCATCATGTCAGATATCGGACATGACCTGTTTGTTGACTGACCGTTGATGTCGAGCCGGGCCTTGGCTGTTCTGAGGTAGTGGAGTGGCTCGGCCGTTACTGTGCAGTAGAACTGGGATCCGTACATGGAGCGAGAGACCAGCACCGTGACCGAACTAGACCGGGTCACCGTACCGTTACCATGGTCACTGTCCTGCACCAGGGGTGTGTAGGTCAGCGTGCTTCCGTCAGATACTAGATGACAATATGCCAATGTGAAAGACCATCTTGAGGAACATGTAACAGATATTATAACCTACACTTGTCTAGTCATTCAAGATGTTGACTAGATGTATAAGATGTAGGCTAGTACATGGTTATAATCCACCTACAGACTGAACTCAGATTGCGGTCACTCACATAGCTGGGTCCAGACAATGTCTGGGACCGGGTTCGATGGTCCAGCTGTACAAGTCAGCTCCACGAAGTCGCCCTGGGTCACCGTCCCCTCGGGAAAAGCCAGCTCTACCCATGGCGGCTCCACTGCACATACACGGGAATAGCTACATATAACCCTGACGAATTTGGTCGCTATGAAGAGATGATATTTAAAGAAGACTATATATAAGAACGCCAAGTGGACAGACCGGCAATGGAGACTTGGAAGACGAGTGTGTCAGTCTGTCCCTCGGAGTGACAGCTGTATTCGCCTTCCGTGTCCGTGGACAGCTGAGATATCGTCAATGTGCTGGGTGTGAGCTCCGAGGCCTGGGACGGCGTCGGTGTGACCCCCCTCGTGTCCACAGAGTCCTGAGCGATGATTTGTCCATCCCGCTGCCACGTGACCGTTCCACGTGGTCCGATATGGCACGCCAGTGTCACAACGTCTCCCTCGGCAGCAAACCGCGCGTGCTGCACGACCGTGCACTCCACGAGTGATAGACTCACCAGCCACAAGGTGTACTTGGTAATGGGTATAGCCATATTAATCCTGATATACTGGTGTATAATAGTGACAGTCGATCGTATACCTGGTGTCCAGTACAATATTTCGTAAACAATGAATAGTTCAACACCCATGAAAAGTGTCGAAATTTCAGATTTAACTTGCTTCTCTCATTCACGTGATATTTAATAAAAGTTCCTTATATGTTGAATAATACAATATTATCTATCAGCACAGTCGAGACGACGAGCTTTTATTGTGATCTGTGGAGGTCTGTGGTCCGAAATACCCGGTCTGCTCTTATCTATCTTCCAGGCTAATTGGCATAAAACGCATCTAATAGTCAGGTGCAATCAGCCTTGCTACGGAAATTCCGGTCAAACAAATGAATGTCTGATTACTATCATTGTGTCCTTGAAATATATATATATGTCACAAATAACAAATTAGTTCATAAACGTGGTACGGAAATATTCAAGAAATGTTGTATCACACGAATTTTCCGGATAATAGGCTATTAAGGCCTCTTAATCCCGAGACACATGTTGTGACAGTCTAGCGAGGTAAATAACCCACCCGGAACTCAATCATTCCAACGTCACTGTGTGGACAGGGTATAAACTACATGGTCTATTGTCATAGATACATCAGAGTGTGGACAGGGTATAAATTACATGGTCTACTGTCATAGATACATCAGAGTGTGGACAGGGTATAAACTACATGGTCCTCAATCATGGATACATCAGGGTGGAGACAGGGTATAAATTACACGGCTTACAGTCATAAATACATCAGGGTGGGGACAGGGTATAAATTACACGGCTTACAGTCATGGATACATCAGGGTGGGGACAGGGTATAAATTACACGGCTTACAGTCATGGATACATCAGGGTGTGGACAGGGTATAAATTACATGGTCTACAGTCATGGATACATCAGGGTGTGGACAGGGTATAAATTACACGGCTAACAGTCATGGATACTTCAGGGTGTGGACAGGGTATAAATTACACGGCTTACAGTCATGGATACATTAGGGTGTGGACATGGTATGAATTACACGGCTTACAGTCATGGATACATCAGCTTGTGGACAGGGTATAAATTACATGGCCTACAGTCATGGATACATCAGGGTGTGGACATGGTATAAATTACATGGCTTACAGTCATGGATACATCAGGGTGTGGACAGGGTATAAATTACATGGTCTACAGACATGGATACTTCAGGGTGTGGACAGGGTATAAATTACATGGTCTACAGTCATCGATACATCAGGGTGTGGACAGGGTATAAATTACATGGCTTACAGTCATGGATACATCAGGGTGTGGACAGGGTATAAATTACACGGCTTACAGTCATGGATACATCAGGGTGTGGACAGGGTATAAATTACATGGTCTACAGTCATGGATACTTCAGGGTGTGGACAGGGTATAAATTACATGGTCTACAGTCATGGATACATCAGGGTGTGGACAGGGTATAAATTACACGGCTTACAGTCATGGATACTTCAGGGTGTGGACAGGGTATAAATTACATGGTCTACAGTCATGGATACAACAGGGTGTGGACAGGGTATAAATTACACGGCTTACAGTCATGGATACTTCAGGGTGTGGACAGGGTATAAATTACATGGCTTACAGTCATGGATACATCAGGGTGTGGACAGGGTATAAATTACACGGCTTACAGTCATGGATACATCAGGGTGTGGACAGGGTATAAATTACATGGTCTACAGTCATGGATACATCAGGATGTGGACAGGGTATAAATTACATGGTCTACAGTCATGGATACATCAGGGTGTGGACAGGGTATAAATTACATGGTCTGCAGTCATGGATACATCAGGGTGTGGACAGGGTATAAATTACACGGCTTACAGTTATGGATACTTCAGGGTGTGGACAGGGTATAAATTACATGGTCTACAGTCATGGATACATCAGGGTGTGGACAGGGTATAAATTACATGGTCTACAGTCATGGATACATCAGGGTGTGGACAGGGTATAAATTACACGGCTTACAGTCATGGATACTTCAGGGTGTGGACAGGGTATAAATTACATGGTCTACAGTCATGGATACATCAGGGTGTGGACATGGTATAAATTACACGGCTTACAGTCATGGATACATCAGGGTGTGGACAGGGTATAAATTACATGGTCTACAGTCATGGATACTTCAGGGTGTGGACAGGGTATAAATTACACGGCCTACAGTTATGGATACTTCAGGGTGTGGACAGGGTATAAATTACATGGTCTACAGTCATGGATACATCAGGGTGTGGACAGGGTATAAATTAGATGGCTTACAGTCATGGATACATCAGGGTGTGGACAGGGTATAAATTACACGGCTTACAGTCATGGATACATCAGGGTGTGGACAGGGTATAAATTACATGGTCTACAGTCATGGATACATCAGGATGTGGACAGGGTATAAATTACATGGTCTACAGTCATGGATACATCAGGGTGTGGACAGGGTATAAATTACATGGTCTGCAGTCATGGATACATCAGGGTGTGGACAGGGTATAAATTACACGGCTTACAGTTATGGATACTTCAGGGTGTGGACAGGGTATAAATTACATGGTCTACAGTCATGGATACATCAGGGTGTGGACAGGGTATAAATTACATGGTCTACAGTCATGGATACATCAGGGTGTGGACAGGGTATAAATTACACGGCTTACAGTCATGGATACTTCAGGGTGTGGACAGGGTATAAACTACATGGTCTACAGTCATGGATACATCAGGGTGTGGACATGGTATAAATTACACGGCTTACAGTCATGGATACATCAGGGTGTGGACAGGGTATAAATTACATGGTCTACAGTCATGGATACTTCAGGGTGTGGACAGGGTATAAATTACACGGCCTACAGTTATGGATACTTCAGGGTGTGGACAGGGTATAAATTACATGGTCTACAGTCATGGATACATCAGGGTGTGGACAGGGTATAAATTAGATGGCTTACAGTCATGGATACATCAGGGTGTGGACAGGGTATAAATTACACGGCTTACAGTCATGGATACATCAGGGTGTGGACAGGGTATAAATTACATGGTCTACAGTCATGGATACATCAGGATGTGGACAGGGTATAAATTACATGGTCTACAGTCATGGATACATCAGGGTGTGGACAGGGTATAAATTACATGGTCTGCAGTCATGGATACATCAGGGTGTGGACAGGGTATAAATTACACGGCTTACAGTTATGGATACTTCAGGGTGTGGACAGGGTATAAATTACATGGTCTACAGTCATGGATACATCAGGGTGTGGACAGGGTATAAATTACATGGTCTACAGTCATGGATACATCAGGGTGTGGACAGGGTATAAATTACACGGCTTACAGTCATGGATACTTCAGGGTGTGGACAGGGTATAAATTACATGGTCTACAGTCATGGATACATCAGGGTGTGGACATGGTATAAATTACACGGCTTACAGTCATGGATACATCAGACCATGTTACAGTCATGGATACATCAGGGTATAAATTACATGGTCTACAGACATGGATACTTCAGGGTGTGGACAGGGTATAAATTACATGGTCTACAGTCATCGATACATCAGGGTGTGGACAGGGTATAAATTACATGGTCTACAGTCATGGATACATCAGGGTGTGGACAGGGTATAAATTAGGGCTAATACAAGTACAAAATTTTGTGACCGGTTACTCGGGGGTCTGTAACCGGACCGTGACCGGTTACTCGTCAAAAATACCACATAAAAATCCATGTGACTGTTTAGTATTGATGTTTGAACTTTGAACGCTCCCATAGTTGTTGTTGGTTAATGCTCATGCGCACATCTTTACCGTAATGTCTTGTGCAAAATCAGTCAATGTTTGCAAATGAAAATTATGAAATATACACGTAAAATATCTGACCAATGAATGTGTAATTAACATATGCGATGCTTCAATATCGCAATATTTTAATGTGTAATGATGTACGTATATACATGTATGTACATGCAGTACCTTGGAGGTCGATTATCCATTTTTGCGCTTTCAAAATATTAGACCATGATTGGCTATGCACTTGCTAATGTGGTAATGCTAATAATGTAAACGTAATTGGAAATCTTCTGCTAGAGGTAGGAAATGCAACAAGGCAAAACGCCGAAGCAAAGTGATCAAAACCGATAATTGAAACTTTGAAAGGGAACATGGAGCCACGAAACTTGTTGTGATCACCTATTCAGATTCTCTTTATCTGTATAGATCTACCATTTTATTTACAAAAAGCTTATAACCGGTTAACCGGTCACTGCATCTGTGACCGGTCACGAGCGTTTCTGTGACCGTGACCGGTTACCCGTGTACTTGTATTAGCCCTAGTATAAATTACACGGCTTACAGTCATGGATACATCAGGGTGTGGACAGGGTATAAACTAGACGCTTCCGGTCGCCTACGACCGTTTGGGTGTATCC
Source organism: Terebella lapidaria (assembly GCA_949152475.1). Lineage (NCBI taxonomy): Eukaryota > Metazoa > Annelida > Polychaeta > Terebellida > Terebellidae > Terebella > Terebella lapidaria. The sequence goes on from OX424557.1 coordinate 5,968,095, forward strand.
CCCGTAGCACTATCATTCCTCTTGCCCAAAATATATTACTAATAAGTGTGAAAAACTAGAACAAGGGATAGAGAAGATTACCAGAGAAATGTAAAATCTTAGGCCACAACTGTTTTTTTTTTCCCCACCAAAATTGCTGCATCAATCTTTCAAGGTTATTGAAGGGTGAATTCAAGATCACCACTGAAACCACTGCATATGAATGTCCATTTCGTCATGTTCGATAACAATAACGAAATCACAGCCAGATCAAACTTTTCACCTAAAGTTATATTTCAACTCAGGATTTTTGACATACTTGGTTCCAAGTTGCAATTCAAAGTAAAAATTGACCAAAACTGCATTCCAAGATAACGAAATTGGAGCCAGATCGAACTTTTCACCATAAGTTATATATCAACTCATAATATGTGACAAACTTGTTTCCAAGTTGAAATTCAAAGTAAAAGTTGACCAAAGCTGCATTTCAAGATGCCGAAATTGGAGCCAGATTGAACTTTTTACTATAAGTTATATTTTTACAAACGTGGTTTCAAGTTGAAATTCACAGTAAAAGTTGACCAAAACTGCATTTCAAGATGATGAAATTCGAGCCAGATCAATATTTTAGGAAAAATAATGTTAACTTATTCAGTTACACCCAAATATCTCTACTGAACAAAACCTTTACCTTGTTGAGCTCAATAATAAATGTTTCACGTCGTAACTATTATTATTGAGGTCAATGATAGATTTAACTAGCAAAAATAATGTTAACTTATTTGGTTACAGCCATAAAATCTCTACTGGACAGAACCTTTACCTTGTTGAGCCCAATAATAAATATTTCTTGTCTTAACTATTTTTATTGTGGTCAATAATAGACTTAACTAGTAATAATAATGTTAACTTATTCGGTTACACTCATGAAATCTGTACTGGACAAAACCTTTACCTTGTTGAGCTTAATAATAAATGTTTCTCATCTTAACTATTTTAATTGTGGTCTATAATAGACTTAACTAGTAAAATTAAGCTTAACTTATTGGATTATATCGATCTGTTTTCACTAAAAACATCAGTTCTCTGTTCTGAACAAGAATCCAGCGCTATTTGTTTTCATAGTACAGGGTATTGGATTGATCACAGATGTTCAAATCGGTATTTTAATGGTCGTAATAAGTTAGTCCGTAAACTAATTAATATTATCAAAATCGGTTCAGATTTGCAAGCTGTAGCGCGTTCACAAGAAAGTGTCTGCGGACGCGGACGCGGACGCGGCGGCGCGACGATCGTAAATCCATAGTATCCTCCGAACTTTGTTCGGGGGATACAATTACATGGTCTACAGTCATGGATACTTCAGGGTGTGGACAGGGTATAAATTACATGGTCTACAGTCATGGATACATCAGGGTGTGGACAGGGTATAAATTACACGGCTTACAGTCATGGATACTTCAGGGTGTGGACAGGGTATAAATTACATGGTCTACAGTCATGGATACATCAGGGTGTGGACAGGGTATAAATTACATCGCTTACAGTCATGAATACATCAGGGTGGGGACAGGGTATAAATTACACGGCTTACAGTCATGGATACATCAGGGTGTGGACAGGGTATAAATTACATGGTCTACTGTTATGGATGAATCAGAGTGTGGACAGGGTATAAATTACATGGCTAACAGTCATGGATACATCAGGGTGTGGACAGGGTATAAATTACACGGCTTACAGTAATGGATACATCAGGGTGGAGACAGGGTATAAATTACACAGCTTACAGTCATGAATACATCAGGGTGGGGACAGGGTATAAATTACATGGCTTACAGTCATGAATACATCAGGGTGGGGACAGGGTATAAATTACATGGCTTACAGTCATGAATACATCAGGGTGGGGACAGGGTATAAATTACATGGCTTACAGTCATGAATACATCAGGGTGGAGACAGGGTATAAATTACATGGCTTACAGTCATGGATACATCAGGGTGGAGACAGGGTATAAATTACACGGCTTACAGTCATGGATACATCAGGGTGGAGACAGGGTATAAATTACACGGCTTACAGTCATGAATACATCAGGGTGGGGACAGGGTATAAATTACACGGCTTACAGTCATGAATACATCAGGGTGGGGACAGGGTATAAATTACATGGCTTACAGTCATGAATACATCAGGGTGGAGACAGGGTATAAATTACATGGCTTACAGTCATGGATACATCAGGGTGGGGACAGGGTATAAATTACATGGCTTACAGTCATTGATACTTCAGGGTGTGGACAAGGTATGAATTACACGGCTTACAGTCATTGATACTTCAGGGTGTGGACAGGGTATAAATTACACGGCCTACAGTCATGAATACATCAGGGTGGGGACAGGGTATAAATTACACGGCTTACAGTCATGAATACATCAGGGTGGGGACAGGGTATAAATTACATGGCTTACAGTCATGAATACATCAGGGTGGAGACAGGGTATAAATTACATGGCTTACAGTCATGAATACATCAGGGTGGGGACAGGGTATAAATTACATGGCTTACAGTCATGAATACATCAGGGTGGGGACAGGGTATAAATTACATGGCTTACAGTAATGGATACATCAGGGCGTGGACAGGGTATAAATTACATGGCTTACAGTAATGGATACATCAGGGTGTGGACAGGGTATAAATTACACGGCCTACAGTCATGAATACATCAGGGTGTGGACAGGGTATAAATTACACGGCTTACAGTCATGAATACATCAGGGTGGGGACAGGGTATAAATTACATGGCTTACAGTCATGAATACATCAGGGTGTGGACAGGGTATAAATTACACAGCTTACAGTCATGAATACATCAGGGTGGGGACAGGGTATAAATTACATGGCTTACAGTCATGGATACATCAGGGTGGGGACAGGGTATAAATTACATGGCTTACAGTCATGAATACATCAGGGTGGAGACAGGGTATAAATTACACGGCTTACAGTCATGAATACATCAGGGTGGGGACAGGGTATAAATTACATGGCTTACAGTAATGGATACATCAGGGCGTGGACAGGGTATAAATTACATGGCTTACAGTAATGGATACATCAGGGTGTGGACAGGGTATAAATTACACGGCCTACAGTCATGAATACATCAGGGTGTGGACAGGGTATAAATTACACGGCTTACAGTCATGAATACATCAGGGTGGGGACAGGGTATAAACTAGACATAAAAGCCTATAGGCTTTGTGGCATCCCCCAATTTTTCTTTTCTTTTCTAATGGTGAAACTTGACTGTTATTATAATACATATACCAGTATTATTGAACACAGGTGGGAGTGAGAGTTCAAATTATAGCAGTTGCTCACTAGACAAATGTCCATCAGATATTTGTTTTAATCTCAATAGGTATTAAATGTACAGACATGACAGACATTCATAATACAAGCAAAAAGGAAATTATTCTGGGTTCTGACTAAGTAAAACAATGATAATTTGGTCACTGCATGTGAAATACAGCTAGAAAACAAAACAATGCATGTAGTTTCATCCAGATAAACACAGTGCTGTTTTAACTGAATACAATGAACAATTGACCGGCAACCAAGGCCCAGGCAGACCTTCAAAGCTGTTATCTTCAGTTTGGGTCATCATTATATAACCACCTATTGTTTTCTTTAGAAAGGGAAGGAGGGCATTGTTCCAACTTGTTGGTGTTAGTATAGTAAACTGGGGTGAGGGGACAGGAGAGGGGGGGGGGGGGGGGGAAGAGGGGCAGTGCATACAAGTCACTGATACATTGCTACATTCATATGCAGATTAGACTGGCTGACAGTGGAGGTGGGGGAGGGAGAGGGGGGGGGGGGGGTATTGCCTTATCACAGGCATTACTGAGCAGGGCTCTCATATACTGCACTGGCTGAGAGGGCAGAGCCTAGCCTCATGCTGGACATGCAGGCTGCAGTCAGTGAATACAGTAGCATGGCTCAGTCACAGTATTACATCTGCATGGGGGCAGGTGAGGGGAAAATTCTAAGTCCAAAAAAAAATACACCCAAAAAATTTTTTCCCCCTGGAAATTGCCTGAATCAAATTATGACATTGACAGGAATCGCCCGATTTTTTTTTCCAAAATGGCCGCTGGCGGCCATCTTGGATTTCGGGTCTCGACGAAAAACAATAGGGGTTAGGAGCAAAGTATTTCGGATGAGCTGTGAAAATTTCGGAAAGATAGATTAAGGCGTTCAAGAGTTATGATCTGGAAACCGAACGGCGGAAGAAAAAAAAAAAAAAAAAAAAAAAAAAAAAAAAAAGAAAAAAAAAAAAAAAAAAACAGACAAAAACATAAGGCCTCCCGATTTTCAATCGGGATGCCTAATTACATGGCTTACAGTAATGGATACATCAGGGCGTGGACAGGGTATAAATTACATGGCTTACAGTAATGGATACATCAGGGTGTGGACAGGGTATAAATTACACGGCTTGCAGTCATGGATACATCAGGGTGTGGACAAGGTATAAATTAGACGGCTTACAGTCATGGATACATCAGGGTGTGGACAAGGTATGAATTACACGGCTTACAGTCATTGATACTTCAGGGTGTGGACAGGGTATAAATTACACGGCCTACAGTCATGAATACATCAGGGTGGGGACAGGGTATAAATTACATGGCTTACAGTCATGGATACATCAGGGTGGAGACAGGGTATAAATTACATGGCTTACAGTCATGAATACATCAGGGTGGAGACAGGGTATAAATTACATGGCTTACAGTCATGAATACATCAGGGTGGAGACAGGGTATAAATTACACAGCTTACAGTCATGAATACATCAGGGTGGGGACAGGGTATAAATTACATGGCTTACAGTCATGAATACATCAGGGTGGAGACAGGGTATAAATTACACAGCTTACAGTCATGGATACATCAGGGTGGGGACAGGGTATAAATTACATGGCTTACAGTCATGAATACATCAGGGTGGAGACAGGGTATAAATTACACAGCTTACAGTCATGAATACATCAGGGTGGGGACAGGGTATAAATTACATGGCTTACAGTCATGAATACATCAGGGTGGAGACAGGGTATAAATTACACAGCTTACAGTCATGAATACATCAGGGTGGGGACAGGGTATAAATTACATGGCTTACAGTCATGGATACATCAGGGTGGGGACAGGGTATAAATTACATGGCTTACAGTAATGGATACATCAGGGCGTGGACAGGGTATAAATTACATGGCTTACAGTAATGGATACATCAGGGTGTGGACAGGGTATAAATTACACGGCTTGCAGTCATGGATACATCAGGGTGTGGACAAGGTATAAATTAGACGGCTTACAGTCATGGATACATCAGGGTGTGGACAAGGTATGAATTACACGGCTTACAGTCATTGATACTTCAGGGTGTGGACAGGGTATAAATTACATGGCTTACAGTCATGGATACATCAGGGTGTGGACAGGGTATAAATTACACGGCTTACAGTCATTGATACTTCAGGGTGTGGAGAGGGTAGAAACTACATGGCTAACAGTCATGGATACATCAGGGTGTGGACAGGTTATAAATTAGACGGCTTACAGTCATGGATACATCAGGGCGTGGACAGGGTATAAATTACATGGATTACAGTCATGGATACATCAAGGTGTGGATAATAAGCGAGATTTTAGCCATTTTTTCCTGTGACCTTGAAAATGGAGTCAAAGGTCAAATATACGTCCACAACTGATTCCTAACCTGTGAAGTCAATAATATGCGAGATATTAGCCATTTTGTGTTCTTGACCTTGAAAATGAAGTCAGAGGTCAAATTCAAAGTCACGGGAATATTCGGCATATATCATTTCCTATTCCTAAATTGATTCCTAAGCTGTAAAATCGATAATAAGTGAGATATTAGCCATTTTGTCCTGTGACCTTGAAAATGAGGTCAAAGGTCAAATTCAAGGTCATGAGAATATCCTAATCTGTTAAGTCAATAATAAGCGAGATATTAGCCACTTTGTGCTCTGACCTCGAAACTGAGGTCAGATGTCAAATTAAAGGTCACGAGAATATTCAGCATATATCATTTCCTATATGTCCACAATTGATTGCTAAGCTGTAAAGTGGATAAGAAGTGAGATATTAGCCATTTTGTCCTGTGACCTTGAAAATGAGGTCAAAGGTCAAATTCAAGGTCATGAGAATATTCTGATCTGCAAAGTCAAAAATAAGCGAGATATTAGCCATTTTGTGCTCTGACCTCGAAACTGAGGTCAGATGTCGAATTCAAGGTCATGACAATAATCAGCATATATCATTCCCTATGTGTCCATAATTGATTTCTAGTGTCTAATCTCAATATTAAGTGAGATATTAGGCATAATGTGTCCCATTATGAAGCATAGGAGAATTTAACATGGGCAACGAAACTTATACACATCACAAAGGTATGTGAGAGCAATCTTTCGAAATAAAAATATCAAAATTGTCTGAACAGTTTTTGAGAAAATGGCCGCCCAAGTCAGAAATTGGCCATTTTTCGGTGAAAATGGCCGCCATTTTGAGAAAAATGCGAAAATCAAAAAACAAAAAAAATAACCCCCTCTTAAAATATATATATATATATATATATATATATATATATATATATATATATATATATATATATATTTCTTTTTAAATATTTTTGTTGGGCGAACCCATTTTTGTGTTTATGCAGTGCAAACTTAATTATGGGGTGTGATATATTTACAACTGTGGAGTTCCATTCCGGTTTGGGACTGCATGACAGGGCTATGTCACACGCTTCCTATCATACCGTTCATGGACCTGGCATGGGGGTGAAGCTATCCATGATAGCTATCCTGGTGTCAACCAGGCCCGGTGAACATAGCACCTGCGGACCCTATGGTGTAATCATCCCCATTCCTGAGTCATACCACCAGGAAGTCCCCCAATATCGTACTCGTAGGTGAGTAACTCACGGCTGAGTGGTCAGCCTTCACATTGAGCCCACAGCACACCCATCCTGAGTGGGGTTCGGCCATGATGAATCCCTCGGTCACCGATGGGATTCGAACTCACGACCTCCCGGCTTTGAATCCTGCAGCTTAACCACTGCGCTACAGGGGCCCCTCTTAAAATATTTTTAGGTATTTTTGTGCAAAATTTCAGAAAGACCCGATTGTAAACTTTAAGGTGTGATTGCACGTAACTTACCGGTGACTGCATTGAGGCACTTTTCCATTGACTTATAATGTGAAAGTAAAGGTAACAAAATCACCAAAACAATACAATCCCTTGACCTAAAACTTGGCTAGCACACACAGATATACTCATGGATGATGAACCGAGGCATGGTTTCATAAATGATATCACGGAAGCAGTGCAATTTGATGATTAGATAAATCATTTTATACGTTTCACCAAAACGAAGATTCGAGTGTTCTACTTGACAAACACTGGCTGTTGCATATATTTATTCATAGTTGTCGTCAAAATAATGAGAATATCTAGGGCTATGCTTTCTGCGAGATGAATACAATGAGCTGAACATTCATAATCCCAAACACCTCGGTGCACCCGAGTACATATCACCTGTGAGTTTTACTGGCCTCACTAGCTATTTGCTGCACAGCATAATCCTCTCGCTCGCCCTGTTGTGAGTGTATTTTGTTGACTGAGAAATAGGTCGGAAAATGACATATGAAAATGATTAATTTAACAAATTTAACATCGCTTAGTAAGAAACAGAGTCTCGGTTAGTAATCCTTGATGGCTAACAATCAGAAAGGCAAAGTTTCACGTTGATTGGAAGTGTGTAAATTCATGAATTTGTTACCTTTATATTTACATTATAAGTGAATGGACAACTGGTCAATGCCAGGTTCATGACGACCACATGCAATCAATCCTTAAAGATAAAAATGTGGACGCCGGACGACGGACGCAACACCATGCCAATAGGTTATCTGACCATAGGTCCGGTAACCTAAAAATGCGAGAATCGGAAAACTAAAAAAACTTTTTTGGCAATATTTTTAGGTATTTTTGTGCAAAATTTCAGAAAGATTCGACCGTAAACTTTAAAGATAAAAATGTTAACGGACGACGGACCTAAAAACAAAAAAATACCTCCCTCTCGAAATATTTTTAGGCATTTTTGTGCAAAATATCAAAAAAAATCCGACCGTAAACTTTGAAGATAAAATTGTTGACGGACGACGGACGACGGACACCGGACGACGGACGCAACGCCACGGCAATAGGTCCGGTAACCTAAAAAGCACAAATGGATACCGACAAACAGACAAATTTCAATTCCAAGACCGAATCCATGGACGAAGTTTACAAGTTCAGTCAAATCCGAGGGATACTATCAGTATCATAGTCAGAGCCATGTGAATATCGCATGAGTGTGAGATTAGGTGCTCCAGCAGAGTGAGCATCTCCTGCCCCGCATGCGACACCCGCTGCGATATCCACCTGGCAAATTGAGAAGCAAACATGCACAAAACTACAAGGATGCAATGATATCCTCTGTCATACGTGTGACAGGCTTGGCGTAACCTTCAACCAGATCATAGTGCAGACCATGAAACTTCTCGAATGTCGACCTCTGTCTAGGCACTACGATCCCTGTTTGAGCAGTGTCAGTGGAAGTCAGAAGCTGGGCTCGGACTATGAATTCCTGGTCAGATCAGTTCTTAGCATTAAAAACATCAGTTCTTTACTTCTGCCCTTACCCACTGCCATATTTGCATTCAAATCGCAGGTAACTGAAAAGATCACAGATGTCATAGTGAATATTTCATATCATTGTGATAAGCCATGTGCAACAAGCCAGGTGTCCGAAACAGGCTAATTAGAGCATAATATACTGCCTTTGCAATAGTTCATGTCCCTAGAAAGGTGATTGTAAGCTGGTGAGATCTGTGGCCTGTGAGATCTGTGGCCTGGAAAGGTGATTGTAAGCTGGTGAGATCTGTGGTTGGTGAGATCTGTGGCCTAGAAAGGTGATTGTAAGCTGGTGAGATCTGTGTCCTGTGAGATCTGTGGCCTAGAAAGGTGATTGTAAGCTGGTGAGATCTGTGGCCTGTACAGTGTTCATCAGAAATAAAAAAATTAGCTCAAGGGCTAAGAAAGGTTACCGGACAATATATATTTTAGATATTAGTATTTTGTCCCGTGACCTTTAAAAAACGTCATTGGTCAATTCAAGGACACAATAATATTCGGCATATGTCATTTCTAGTATGTCCACAATTAATTCCTAAGCTGTGAAGTCAATAATAAGCGAGATATTAGCCGTTATGTCCTGTGACCTTGAAAATGAGGTCAAAGGTCGAATTCAAGGTCATAGCAATATTCAGCATATATCATTTCCTATATGTTCATAATTGATTCCTAAGCTGTAAAGTCCATAATGAGCAAGCTCTTAGCCATTTTGTCCTGTGACCTTGGAAATTAGGTCAAAGGTGAAGTTCAAGGTCATGACAATGTTCAGAATATATCATTTTCTATATGTCCCCAATTGATTGCTAAGCTGTAAAGTCGATAAAAAGCGAGATATTACCCATTTCGTTCTCTGACCTTGAAAATGAGGTCAAAGGTCAAATTCAAGGTCATAGCAATATTCAGCATATATCATTTCCTATATGTTCATAATTGATTCCTAAGCTGTAAAATCGATAATAAGCGAGATATTAGCTATTTTGTCCTGCGACCTTGAAAAGGAGGTCAAAGGTCAAATTCAAGGTCATGACAATAATCTGCATATATCATTTCCTATAAGTTCATAATTGATTCCTACACTGTAAAGTCAATAATAAGCAAGATATTAGCCATTTTGTGCTCTGACCTTGAAACTGAGGTCAGAAGTCAAATTCAAGGTCACGAGAATATTCAGCATATATCATTTCCTATATGTCCACAATTGATCCCTAAGCTGTAAAATCGATAATAAGGGAGATATTAGCCATTCTGTGGTGTGACCTTGAAAATGAGGTCAAAGGTCAAATTCAAGGTCATCAGAATATTCGGCATATATCATTTCCTATATGTCCACAATTGGTTCCTAAGCTGTAAAGTCGATAATAAGCAAGATATTAGACATTTTGTGCTCTGACCTTGAAACCGAGGTCAGAGGTCAAATTCAAGACCCTGAGAATATTCAGCATATATCATTTCCTATATGTGCACAATTGATTCCTAGTCTCTAATCACAATATTAAGTGAGATATTAGGCTTAATGTGTCCCATTGTAAAGCATAGGAGAATTTAACAAGGGAAAGTCCCATTTGGGCCGAGTTTGGGCCCAAAATGGCCTACTTCGAGCAATTCAAGGGCAACGAAATTTATACGTGTCACAGGGGTAGATATGAGGAGTGTTATGCATTGATAAGAAAAATAGTTACTGAACGGATTCTGAGAAAAATTAGCCCAAGGGCTAAGAATGGTTACCGGACAATGTGTATTTTAGATATTAGCCTTTTGTCCCATAACCTTGAAAGTAAGATCATTGGTCAATTCAAGGTCACGAGAACATTCAGCCCATATCATTTCTAGCATGTTCACGATTGATTCCTAAGCTGTAAAGTCGATATTAAGTGAGATACTAGCCATTTTGTGATCTGACCTTGAAAATGAGGTCAAAGGTCAAGTTCAAGGTCATGAGAATATTCAGCATATATCATTTCTAATATGTACGCAATTGAATCCTAAGCTGTAAAGTCCCTAACAAGTGAAATATTAACTTTTTTTTGTTGTCTGCCCTTGAAAATGAGGTCAAGGTCAAATTCAAGGTCACCAAAATATTCAGCATATATCATTCCCCATATGTCCACTATGGATTCCTAAGCTGTAGAGTCGAAAATGAGCGAGATATTACCAATTTTGTTCTCTGACCTTGAAAATGGGGTCAAATTCAAGGTCACCAGAATATTCAACATTATATCATTTCCTATGGGTCCACAATTGATTCCTAAGCTGTAAAGTCAATAATAAGCGAGATATCAGCCATTTTGTGCTCTGACCTTGAAAATGAGGTCAGAGGTCAAATTCAAGATCATGAGAATATTTCCTATATGTGCACAATTGATTCCTAATCTGTAAAGTCAATAATAAGCGAGATATTGGCCATTTTGTACTATGACCTTGAAAATAAGGTCAAAGGTCAAATTCAAGGTCATCAGAATATTCGGAGTATATCATTTCCTATATGTCCACAATTGATTCCTAAGCTATAAAGTTGATAATAAGCGAGATATTGGCCATTTTGTAGTATGACCTTGAAAATAAGGTCAAAGGTCAAATTCAAGGCATCAGAATATTTGGCGAATATCATTTCCTATATGTCCACAATTGATTCCTAAGCTGTTAAATCGATAATAAGAGAGATATTGGCCATTTTGTACTATGACCTTGAAAATAAGGTCAAAGGGCAAATTCAAGGTCATCAGAATATTCGGAGTATATCATTTCCTATATGTCCACAATTGATTCCTAAGCTGTAAAGTCGTTAAGAATCAAGATATTAGCCATTTTGTCCTGTGACCTAGAAAATGAGGCCAAAGGTCAAATTCGAGGTCATTAGAATATTCGGCATATATCATCTCCTAGATGTCCACAATTGATTCCTAAGCGTTAAAGTCAATAATAAGCAAGATATTAGCCATTTTGTGCTCTGACCTTCAAACTGAGGTCAGAGGTCAAATTCAAGGTCACGACAATATTCAGCATATATCATTTCCTATATGTCCACAATTGATTCCTAAGCTGTAAAATTGATAATAAGTGAGATATTAGCAATTTTGTCCTGTGACCTTGAAAATGAGGTCACAGGTCAAATTCAAGGTCATCAGAATATTCAGCATATTTCATTTCCTATACGTCCACAATTGATCCCTAAGCTGTAAAGTCGATAATAAGTGAGATGTTAGACATTTTGTCCTGTGACCTTGAAAATGAGGTCGAAGGTCAAATTCAAAGTCATCAGAATATTCGGCATTTATCATTTTCTATATGTCCACAATTGATTCCTAGTCTCTAATCTCAATATTAAGTGAGATATTAGGCTTAATGTGTCTCATTATAAAGCATAGGAGAATTTAACATGGGAAAGTCCCATTTGGGCCGAGTTTGGGCCCAAAATGCGCACTTCGAACAATTCAAGGGCAACGAAATTTATACATGTCACAGGGGTACATATGAGGAGTGTTATGCATCAATAAGAAAAAAAGTTGCTGAACAGATTTTGAGAAAACGATCGTCAAAGTCCAAAATTGGCCATTTTTCGACGAAAACGGCCGTTATGACCTTGAAACCGAGGTCAGAGGTCAAATTCAAGGTCACGAGAATATTCAGCATATATCATTTCCTATATGTCCACAATTGATTCCTAGTCTCTAATCTCAATATTAAGTGAGATATTAGGCTTAATGTGTCCCATTATGAAGCATAGGAGAGTTTAACATGGGAAAGTCCCATCTGGGCCGAGTTTGGGCCAAAATGGCCCACTTCGAGCGATTCAAGCGCAACGAAACTGACACACATCACAGGAGTACATGTGAGGAGTGTTATGTATCAAAAAGAAAAAAAGTTACTGAACAGATTTTGAGAAAATGGCCGCCAAAGTCCAAAATCAGGCATTTTTCTTCGAAAATGGCCGCCATTTTGAAAAAAATGCGGAAATCAGAAAACTAAAAAATTAGCCCAAGGGCTAAGAAAGGTTACCGGACAATACATATTTTAGATATTAGTAGTTTGTCCCGTGACCTTGAAAATAAGGTCATTGGTTAATTCAAGGACACAATAATATTCGGCATATGTCATTTCTAGTATGTCCACAACTGATTCTTAAGCTGTAAAGTCAATAAAAAGCGAGATATTAGCCATTATGTCCTGTGACCTTGAAAATGAGGTCAAAGGTCAAGTTCAAGGTCATGACAATGTTCAGAATATATCATTTTCTATATGTCCACAACTGATTTCTAAGCTGTAAAGTCGATAATAAGCGAGATATTAGCCATTTTGTCCGGTGATCCTGAAAATGAGGTCAGAGGTCAAATTCAAGGTCATGATAATATTCAGCATATATCATTTCCTATATGTCCACAATTGATCCCTTAGTTGTAAAATCGATAATAAGTGAGATATTAGCCATTTTGTCATGTGACTTTGTAAATGAGGTCAAAGGTCAAAATCAACGTCATCAGAATATTTGGCATTTATCATTTCCTATATGTCCACAATTGATTCCTAAGCTGTAAAGTCGATAATAAGCGCGATATTAGACATTTTGTACTCTGACCTTGAAACCGAGGTCAGAGGTCAAATTCAAGGTCACAAGAATATTCAGCATATATCATTTCCTATATGCCCACAATTGATCCCTTAGCTGTAAAATCGATAATAAGTGAGATATTAGCCATTTTGTCCTGTGTCCTTGAAAATGAAGTGAAAGGTCAAATTCAAGGTTATCAGAATATTCGGCATATATCATTTCCTATATGTCCACAATTGATTCCTAAGCTGTAAAGTCGATAATAAGCGAGATATTAGCCATTTTGTGCTCTGACCTTGAAACTGAAGTCAGAGGTCAAATTCGAGGTCACGAGAATATTCAGCATATATCATTTCCTATATGTCCACAATTAATCCCTAAGCTGTAAAATCGATAATAAGTGAGATATTAGCCATTTTGTCCTGTGACCTTGAAAATGAGGTCAAAGGTCAAATTCAAGGTTATCAGAATATTCGGCATATATCATTTCCTATATGTCCACAATTGATTCCTAAGCTGTAAAGTCGATAATAAGCGAGATATTAGCCATTTTGTGCTCTGACCTTGAAACTGAGATCAGAGGTCAAATTCGAGGTCACGAGAATATTCAGCATATATCATTTCCTATATGACCACGATTAATCCCTAACCTGTAAAATCGATAATAAGTGAGATATTAGCCATTTTGTCCTGTGACCTTGAAAATTAGGTCAAAGGTCAAATTCAAGGTTATCAGAATATTCAGCATATATCATTTCCTATATGTCCACAATTGATTCCTAAGCTGTAAAGTCGATAATGAATGAGATGTTAGCCATTTTGTGCTCTGACCTTGAAACCGAGGTCAGAGGTCAACTTCAAGGTCACAAGAATATTCGGCATATATCATTTCCTATATGTCCACAATTGATTCCTAGTCTCTAACCTCAATATTAAGTGAGATATTAGGCTTAATGTGTCCCATTATAAAGCATAGGAGAATTTAACATGGGAAAGTCCCATTTGGGCCGTGTTTGGGCCCAAAATGGCCCTTTCCAAGTGATTCAAAAGCAACGAAATTTATACATGTCAGAGGGGTACATATGAGGAGTGTCATGCATCAATAAGAAACAAAAGTTACTGAACAGATTTTGAGAAAAGGACCGTCAAAGTCCAAAATTGGCCAATTTTTCACGAAAATGGCCGCTCTGACCTTGAAACCGAGGTCAGAGGTCAAATTCAAGGTCACGAGAATATCCAGCATATATCATTTCCTATATGTCCACAATTGACTCCTAGTCTCTAATCTCAATATTAAGTGAGATATTAGGCTGAGTGTTTAACATGGGAAAGTCCCATTTGGGCCGAGTTTGGGCCCAAAATGGCCAACTTCGAGCGATTCAAGCGCAACGAAATTTATGCATGTCACAGGGGTACATATGAGGAGTGTTATGCATCAATAAAAAAAAAAGTTACTGAACAGATTTTGAGAAAACGACCGTCAAAGTCCAAAATTGGCCATTTTTAGACGAAAACGGCCGCTCTGACCTTGAAACCGAGGTCAGAGGTCAAATTCAAGGTCACAAGAATATTCAGCATATATCATTTCCTATATGTCCACAATTGATTCTTAGTCTCTAATTTCAATTTTAAGTGAGATATTAGGCTTAATGTGTCCCATTATAAAGCATAGGAGAATTTAACATGGGAAAGTCCCATTTGGGCCGAGTTTGGGCCCAAAATGGCCCACTTCGAGCGATTCAAGGGCAACGAAATTTATACATGTCACAGGGGTACATAGGAGGAGTGTCATGCATCAATAAGAAAAAAAGTTACTGAACAGATTTTGGGAAAACAACCGTCAAAGTCCAAAATTGGCCATTTTTCGACGAAAACAGCCGCCATTTTGAAAAAAATGCGAAAATCAAAAAACTAAAAAAAACCTTTCCTGGAAATATTTTTAGGTATTGTTGTGCAAAATTTCAGAAATATTCGACTGTAAACTTTAATGATAAAAATGTGGACGGACGGACGGACGACGGACGACGGACGACGGACGCAACGCCACGGCAATAGGTTATCGGACCAAAGGTCCGGTAACCTAAAAAACCTTTCCTGGGAATATTTTTAGGTATTTTTGTGCAAAATTTCAGAAAGATCGGACCGTATACTTTAAAGATAAAAATGTGAACGGACGGACGACGGACGGACGGACGGACATACTCCCGCCAAGGGATTATGAGGTATTGTCCTTATGACGTACTTTTTGGCGTCATGTTCGTCCTTGTGAAGACACCTGATAAGGACAATGAAAATACTTGACAAGGACAGCCATATTCTACCTCACAAGGGAAATTATGAGTACCTCACAGGGCTACATCAGACCTACAGTCGGACAACTATCTCACAGGGTCTTAAAAGTACTTATAGTTGGACACTACCTCACACAGCCTACTTCAGAGCTACAGATGAAAACTACCTCACAGGGACTACAACAGACCTGCAGTTGGACACTACCTCACAGGGACTACACCAGACCTACAGTTGGAAACTACCTCACAGGGACTACACAAGACCTACAGTTGGACACTACCTCACAGGGCATACACAAGACCTACAGTTGGACACTACCTCACAGGGACTACACCTGACCTACAGTTGGACACTACCTCACAGGGACTACACCAGACCTACAGTTGGACACTACCTCACAGGGCATACACCAGACCTACAGTTGGACACTACCTCACAGGGACTACATCAGACCTACAGTTGGACACTACCTCACAGGGACTACACCAGACCTGCAGTTGGACACTACCTCACAGGGCATACACCAGACCTACAGTTGGACACTACCTCACAGGGACTACACCTGACCTACAGTTGGACACTACCTCACAGGGCATACACCAGACCTACAGTTGGACACTACTTCACAGGGACTACACCAGACCTACAGTTGGACACTACCTCACAGGGACTACACCAGACCTACAGTTGGACACTACCTCACAGGGACTACACCAGACCTGCAGTTGGACACTACCTCACAGGGACTACACCAGACCTACAGTTGGACAATACCTCACAGGGCCTACACCAGACCTACAGTTGGACACTACCTCACAGGGACTACACCAGACCTACAGTTGGACACTACCTCACAGGGACTACACCAGACCTGCAGTTGGACACTACCTCACAGGGACTACACCAGACTTACAGTTGGACACTACCTCACAGGGACTACATCAGACCTACAGTTGGACACTACCTCACAGGGCATACACCAGACCTGCAGTTGGACACTACCTCACAGGGACTACACCAGATCTACAGTTGGACACTATCTCACAGGGACTACACCTGACCTACAGTTGGACACTACCTCACAGGGACTACACCAGACCTACAGTTGGACATTATCTCACAGGGACTAAACCTGACCTACAGTTGGACACTACCTCACAGGGACTACACCAGACCTGCAGTCGGACACTACCTCACGGGGACTACACCAGACCTACAGTTGGACACTATCTCACAGGGACTACACCTGACCTACAGTTGGACACTACCTCACAGGGACTACACCAGACCTACAGTTGGACACTACCTCACAGGGACTACACCAGACCTACAGTTGGACACTACCTCACAGGGACTACACCAGACCTACAGTTGGACACTACCTCACAGGGCCTACATCAGACCTACAGTTGGACACTACCTCACAGGGCATACACCAGACCTACAGTTGGACACTACCTCACAGGGACTACACCAGACCTGCAGTTGGACACTACCTCACAGGGCATACACCAGATCTACAGTTGGACACTACCTCAAAGGGACTACACCAGACCTGAAGTTGGACACTACCTCACAGGGCATACACCAGATCTACAGTTGGACACTACCTCACAAGGACTACACCAGACCTACAGTTGGACACTACCTCACAGGGCCTACATCAGACCTACAGTTGGACACTAACTCACAGGGCATACACCAGACCTACAGTTGGACACTACCTCACAGGGACTACACCAGACCTGCAGTTGGACACTACCTCACAGGGCATACACCAGATCTACAGTTGGACACTACCTCACAGGGACTACACCAGACCTACAGTTGGACACTACCTCACAGGGTCTACACCAGACCTGCAGTTGGACACTACTTCACAGGGACTACACCAGACCTGCAGTTGGACACTACCTCACAGGGCATACACCAGACCTGCAGTTGGACACTACCTCACAGGGCATACACCAGATCTACAGTTGGACACTACCTCACAGGGACTACACCAGACCTACAGTTGGACACTATCTCACAGGGACTACACCAGACCTACAGTTGGACACTACCTCACAGGGACTACACCAGACCTACAGTTGGACACTACCTCACAGGGACTACACCAGACCTACAGTTGGACACTACCTCACAGGGACTACACCAGACCTACAGTTGGACACTACCTCACAGGGACTACACCAGACCTACAGTTGGACACTACCTCACAGGGACTACACCAGACCTACAGTTGGACACTACCTCACAGGGACTACACCAGACCTGCAGTTGGACACTACCTCACAGGGCATACACCAGACCTACAGTTGGACACTACCTCACAGGGTCTACACCAGAGCCGCAGTTTGGCACTACCTCACAGGGACTACACCAGACCTACAGTTGGACACTACCTCACAGGGACTACACCAGACCTACAGTTGGACACTAGCTCACAGGGAATACACCAGACCTGCAGTTGGACACTACCTCACAGGGCATACACCAGACCTACAGTTGGACACTACCTCACAGGGTCTACACCAGACCTACAGTTGGACACTACCTCACAGGGCATACACCAGACCTGCAGTTGGACACTACCTCACAGGGCATACACCAGACCTACATTTGGACACTACCTCACAGGGCATACACCAGACCTGCAGTTGGACACTACAACACAGGGACTACACCAGACCTACAGTTGGACACTACCTCACAGGGACTACACCAGACCTACAGTTGGACACTACCTCACAGGGACTACACCTGACCTACAGTTGGACACTACCTCACAGGGCATACACCAGATCTACAGTTGGACACTACCTCACAGGGACTACACCAGACCTGCAGTTGGACACTACCTCACAGGCCTAAACCAGACCTACAATGGGACACTACCTCACAGGGACTACACCAGACCTACAGTTGGACACTACCTCACAGGGACTACACTAGTCCTACAGTTGGACAATACCTCACAGGGCCTACACCAGACCTACAGTTGGACACTACCTCACAGGGACTACACCAGACCTACATTTGGACACTACCTCACAGGGCATACACCAGACCTGCAGTTGGACACTACCTCACAGGGACTACACCAGACCTGCAGTTGGACACTACCTCACAGGGACTACACCAGTCCTACAGTTGGACAATACCTCAAAGGGCCTACACCAGACCTACAGTTGGACACTACCTCACAGGGACTACACCAGACCTGCAGTTGGACACTACCTCACAGGGCCTACACTAGATCTATAGTTGGACACTACCTCACAGGGACTACACCAGACCTACAGTTGGACACTACCTCAAAGGGCATACACCTGACCTACAGTTGGACACTACCTCACAGGGACTACACCAGACCTGCAGTTGGACACTACCTCACAGGGCCTACACTAGATCTATAGTTGGACACTACCTCAGAGGGACTACACCAGACCTACAGTTGGACACTACCTCACAGGGACTACACCAGACCTACAGTTGGACACTACCTCACAGGGACTACACCAAATCTACAGTTGGACACTACCTCACAGGGAGTACACTAGACCTACAGTTGGGTGCCATCATTGCAGGGTCATACGGAGATTATTGATTTTTAAAAATCAGTGATATGTGAATGTTTTTTTATAGCTGTATACAAAATTCAAGATTTCCATACTTGACAGGTTCTTGGGGGTTATTATTCCAACAGCAGAAATTGAAATGGGATAGTAGCATGTGTTTATTGAATCTTGTGACAGTAAATGATTTTTATTCATTATACTTAAGGCATATATGATAACAAAATTGGCCTAAAGGCTAAGACCGGTCACCGGACATGTTTTATATTTTAGCCACTTTATCCTGTTTATTTTTAATATAAGGTCCCTGGTCAAATCCAAGGTCATGGAAATATTCATCATGTATCATTTCCTACATGTCCACAATTGATTCCTAATCTCTAATCCCAATATAAAGCTCAGAAGAATTTAACATGGGAAAGTCCCATTTGGGCGAGTTTGGACCCAAACCCACTTGGAGTGATTCAAGGGCAACAAAACTTATACACAGGTACATATGAGAAGTGGTATGTATCAATAAGGAAAAGAGTTACTGAACAGATTTTGAGGAAACGACCGTCAATGTCCAAAATTGGCTGCCATTCTGAAAAAAATTTGCTGAAAAAAAAAAAAAAATTACCTCCCTCCCGAAATAGTTTTATGCATTTTTGTGCAAAACTTCAGAAAGATACGATTGAAAACTTTTAAGATAGAAATGTAGACATACGACGCGACAGACGCAATGCCATGGCAATAGGTTATCGAATTGAAGGTCCGGTAACCAAAAACAAAGACAACCCAAAAATGTGATTCAAACGGCATGAATGGCCACGTTTATTTCTTATTCATATTGGATATTTTTTTGACAATATTGGCATAGGGTCTCATATGGAGTAGACCGCCACTTATTTGACTTTGCCGCATGGCGGAGAGACAATCTTTCTTCCCAGGTACTGTCTTTTGCCTCAAATGGTCCCCAAAGAATGTCTTGACTTCACGAACTTCTTCTTCACTCCAATTCACATGAAGCCGTTTAGTTGACGTTCTACTTCCTACAGTGGTTGTGGTCTAGCCTGGACACCAGTATCTGGAACCCAGTCCGGGTCAACGTCAACGTCATCATCACGTTTGGGTATTCCATGCTTTCCTCCTGCAAAAAAATTGCATAGAATCAGACACACACAAGTTAGGGATTTTGGTAGAATATATTATTCAAACCCATTACATGAAAAGCACTAGATGAGATCCTTCACATGGCAACACTTCAAAACACCCAAATTTGAATATACCTGTCAATTTGAGGTATTTTGACGGTGGTGATTTTGCTCTCTTGTTCTCTCTTGTGACCTCATCAGAAACTTTCCGTTTTTCTTGTCCTACAAAATTCACTAATCAAGTTCATATCAAACTATTACATGTGCCTTGTGATATCGGACGAGTACACAATCATTATGCTGTCCCTGTCGTGTCTAAGGATAAAACACCATGTAACTGAACCTTCATCACCTGGATAATTGTCAGGAGAAATAATAGACAAAGCACGTCTATCAGGGTTACCTGCTGAGTACCGCAGGTCCGAAAGACGAAGTGCCATGCATGATAAAATTTGTACCTGGATGCGAATGAAATCTATTCGCCATTTGAGAACTCAAAACATGGTGAGAACTGAGAAGAATTACAGCTAAACCTGCCAAAATGGCTATGATAATCATTTATAAGTTGTTATCTGCACTAAAATCGCTGACTTATTATGTTTTACAAACATCTTGAATCGTTTGAACCAAAGATGC
Source organism: Terebella lapidaria (assembly GCA_949152475.1). Classification (NCBI taxonomy): domain Eukaryota; kingdom Metazoa; phylum Annelida; class Polychaeta; order Terebellida; family Terebellidae; genus Terebella; species Terebella lapidaria. Next base: position 5,989,046 of record OX424557.1, read on the forward strand.
AAAATCTGGCAACTTTCTCGCTTCGAATCAATGGAGGTTTTATACGATGTTGAATCAAATCGAAACTGGCTTAGTGTTGCGTGCATGTTGTTTAGCATCACACACCACGTTTTCCGTTTCGATTTGATGCTACATCGCAGTTCTATGTGACGGAGTTTGTCGAGGCAATGGTGTAACCGCCATTGAAACGAAGCGACAAACTTTCTCGGTTTTAGTTCAAACGATTGAAAATGTTTGTAGAACACATTGGATCAACGATTTTAACACAGATAACAACTTTGAAATGATTATGCTTGCCATTTTGGTAGGTTTAGCTGTAATTTCCGTTAGTTTTCACCAAGTTTTGAGCCGTCAAACGGCGTAGATTTCGTTCGCATCGAGGAACACAAGACCATGCATGATGGAACTTCGTCTTTCGGACCTGCAGTCCTCGACAGGTATTCCTGAAAGATGTCTTTGTCTTGGGAATATATTATTAATCCCATAGATTTTATTTTTGGCGGAGATTTTTGCACTTGCCGGTGGATTTGTCAAGGAGAATATGAAAAAAAAACTGTCGCCTAGCTGAATTTTTGTCACATTGACAGTGCGGGCGTGGCAAAATTTTCCTCATTCGAATTGGCTCTCTGCCAGGGTGTGTCATGTCTATCGTCAGGTATATTTCATCGATATTGATTACTGGGAACAATAAATATATAGTACCTGGTAATATAACTTCCGGATAGCTAGATATACGCCATAAATACTAAAAACTTTTGACAACTTACCCAAGAATGTTCGCCATCTCTGGGCATGTCTCCCAGGTGCTTTGCTGTTGTGTGTGACTGCGCATGCGCAACACTCCAACGAGGCTGCTATGATTCCCGCAAAATGACGTAACGCGGGAGAGGGGGGGGGGGGTGTGATTTAATTGGCGGGAATGTCACCTCAAGACCTCTCAAGACTGTGCCTACACCAAGGACAGTCACAAACAGTGGCTCCACCTGATTTCGGACAAAAGAGACGATGTCCATTGAAACGGACATGTGAATGGACGGTACCTCACAAGGTTCAATCAGGCGCTGAGCCAAACGGGCTCAGTACCTCATAGGGGCACTGTGGGTACAATTTCCTTGTGAGGATACTTCATAAGGAATTGGTACCTCGGAAGGATTTTTTCTACTGACAAAGTACCTCACAATCCCCTGGCGGGAGGACGTGCGGACGAGACCATCTTGTGTGCCTTTTACATGTTAAATTTCGTATCTAAAATAGGCACACAACTCCCCAAAATAGGCACACAAGAAGAAATTGCCCGGACGGACGGACGGACGGACGACGGACGCAACGTCATGCCAATAGGTTATCGGACTATAGGTCCGGTAACCTAAAAACGACCGTCAAAGTCCAAAATTGGCCATTTTTCGACGAAAATGGCCCTCTGACCTTGAAACCGAGGTCAGAGGTCAAATTCAAGGTCACCAGAATATTCAGGATATATCATTTCCTATAAGAGCACAATTGATTCCTAGTCTCTAATCTCAATATTAAGTGAGATATTAGGCTTAATTTTGTCCCATTTTAAAGGATAGGAGAATTTAACATGGGAGAGTCCCATTTGCGCCGAGTTTGAGCCCAAAATGGCCCACTTCGAGCGATTCAAGGGCAACGAAATTTATACATGTCACAGGGGCACATAAGAGGAGTGTTATGCATCAATAAGAAAAAAAGTTACTGATAAGATTTCGAGAAAATGACTGTCAAAGTCCAAAATTGGCCATTTTTCGACGAAAACGGCCGCCATTTTGAAAAAAATTGGAAAATCAGAAAACTAAAAAAAACCTTCCTTGGAAATATTTTTAGGTATTTTTGTGCAAAATTTCAGAAATATTCCATCATAAACTTTAAAGATAAAAATTAGCCCAAGGGCTAAGAAAGGTTACCGGACAATATATATTTTAGATATTAGTATTTTGTCCCGTGACCTTTAAAAAACGTCATTGGTCAATTCAAGGACACGATAATATTCGGCATATGTCATTTCTAGTATGTCCACAATTAATTCCTAAGCTGTGAAGTCAATAATAAGCGAGATATTAGCCATTATGTCCTGTGACCTTGAAAATGAGGTCAAAGGTCGAATTCAAGGTCATAGCAATATTCAGCATATATCATTTCCTATATGTTCATAATTGATTCCTAAGCTGTGAAGTCAATAATAAGCGAGATATTAGCCATTATGTCCTGTGACCTTGAAAATGAGGTCAAAGGTTGAATTCAAGGTCATAGCAATATTCAGCATATATCATTTCCTATATGTTCATAATTGATTCCTAAGCTGTGAAGTCAATAATAAGCGAGATATTAGCCATTATGTCCTGTGACCTTGAAAATGAGGTCAAAGGTCGAATTCAAGGTCATAGCAATATTCAGCATATATCATTTCCTATATGTTCATAATTGATTCCTAAGCTGTAAAGTCCATAATGAGCAGGCTATTAGCCATTTTGTCCTGTGACCTTGGAAATTAGGTCAAAGGTGAAGTTCAAGGTCATGACAATGTTCAGAATATATCATTTTCTATATGTCCCCAATTGATTGCTAAGCTGTAAAGTCGATAAAAAGCGAGATATTACCCATTTCGTTCTCTGACCTTGAAAATGAGGTCAAAGGTCAAATTCAAGGTCATAGCAATATTCAGCATATATCATTTCCTATATGTTCATAATTGATTCCTAAGCTGTAAAATCGATAATAAGCGAGATATTAGCTATTTTGTCCTGCGACCTTGAAAAGGAGGTCAAAGGTCAAATTCAAGGTCATGACAATAATCTGCATATATCATTTCCTATAAGTTCATAATTGATTCCTACACTGTAAAGTCAATAATAAGCAAGATATTAGCCATTTTGTGCTCTGACCTTGAAACTGAGGTCAGAAGTCAAATTCAAGGTCACGAGAATATTCAGCATATATCATTTCCTATATGTCCACAATTGATCCCTAAGCTGTAAAATCGATAATAAGGGAGATATTAGCCATTCTGTGGTGTGACCTTGAAAATGAGGTCAAAGGTCAAATTCAAGGTCATCAGAATATTCGGCATATATCATTTCCTATATGTCCACAATTGGTTCCTAAGCTGTAAAGTCGTTAATAAGCAAGATATTAGACATTTTGTGCTCTGACCTTGAAACCGAGGTCAGAGGTCAAATTCAAGACCCTGAGAATATTCAGCATATATCATTTCCTATATGTGCACAATTGATTCCTAGTCTCTAATCTCAATATTAAGTGAGATATTAGGCTTAATGTGTCCCATTGTAAAGCATAGGAGAATATAACAAGGGAAAGTCCCATTTGGGCCGAGTTTGGGCCCAAAATGGCCTACTTCGAGCAATTCAAGGGCAACGAAATTTATACGTGTCACAGGGGTACATATGAGGAGTGTTATGCATTGATAAGAAAAATAGTTACTGAACGGATTCTGAGAAAACGACCGTCAAAGTCCAAAATTGGCCATTTTTCGACGAAAATGGCCCTCTGACTTTGAAACCGAGGTCAGAGGTCAAATTCAAGGTCACCAGAATATTCAGGATATATCATTTCCTATATGTGCACAATTGATTCCTAGTCTCTAATCTCAATATTAAGTGAGATAATAGGCTTAATTTTGTCCCATTATAAAGGATAGGAGAATTTAACATGGGAGAGTCCCATTTGGGCCGAGTTTGGGCCCAAAATGGCCCACTTCGAGCGATTCAAGGGCAACGAAATTTATACATGTCACAGGGGCACATAAGAGGAGTGTTATGCATCAATAAGAAAAAAAGTTACTGATAAGATTTTGGGAAAATGACTGTCAAAGTCGAAAATTGGCCATTTTTCGACGAAAACGGCCGCCATTTTGAAAAAAATTGGAAAATCAGAAAACTAAAAAAAACCTTCCTTGGAAATATTTTTAGGTATTTTTGTGCAAAATTTCAGAAATATTCCATCATAAACTTTAAAGCTAAAAATGTGAACGGACGGATGACGGACGACGGACGCCGGACGCAACGCCTTGGCAATAGGTTATCGGACCAAAGGTCCCGTAACCTAATATTAGGCTTAATGTGTCCCATTGTCAAGCATAGGAGAATTTAACATGGGAAAGTCCCATTTGGGCCGAGTTTGGGCCCAAAATGGCCTACTTCGAGCGATTCAAGGGCAACGAAATTTATACGTGTCACAGGGGTACATATGAGGAGTGTTATGCATTGATAAGAAAAATAGTTACTGAACGGATTCTGAGAAAACGACCGTCAAAGTCCAAAATTGGCCATTTTTCGACGAAAATGGCCCTCTGACCTTGAAACCGAGGTCAGAGGTCAAATTCAAGGTCACCAGAATATTCAGGATATATCATTTCCTATATGTGCACAATTGATTCCTAGTCTCTAATCTCAATATTAAGTGAGATATTAGGCTTAATTGCGTCCCATTATAAAGCATAGGAGAATTTAACATGGGAGAGTCCCATTTGGGCCGAGTTTGGGCCCAAAATGGCCCACTTCGAGCGATTCAAGGGCAACGAAATTTATACATGTCACAGGGGCACATAGGAGGAGTGTTATGCATCAATAAGAAAAAAAGTTACTGATAAGATTTTGAGAAAATGATTGTCAAAGTCCAAAATTGGCCATTTTTCGACGAAAACGGCCGCCATTTTGAAAAAAATTGGAAAATCAGAAAACTAAAAAAAACCTTTCCTGGAAATATTTTTAGTTATTTTTGTGCAAAATTTCAGAAATATTCCATCATAAACTTTAAAGATAAAAATGTGAACGGACGGACGGACGGACGGACGGACGGACGACGGACGACGGACGCCGGACGCAACGCCATGGCAATAGGTTATCGGACCAAAGGTCCGGTAACCTAAAATGTGAACGGACGGACGACGGACGACGGACGCAACGCCATGGCAATAGGTTATCGGACCAAAGGTCCGGTAACCTAAAAATTCCACGGATGCATGGATACAACTCAATCAAAATACATTTATTCTGTACATTGTTATATTACAAATATAACTAGACGCTTCCGGTCGCCTACGACCGCTTGGGTGTATCCCCCGTAGCCCTATCATCTCTGTTGCCCCAAATATATCACTGCCAATGTGAAAAACTAGAGCAAGGGCTAAAAAAGATTACCAGAGAAATGTTAAATCTCAAGTCACAACTGTTTTCTTTTCCCCACCAAAATTGCTGCACTGATTTTCCGAGGTTATTGAAGGTCGAATTCAAAATCACCACTGAAATCTCTTTATATGAATTTCCATTTCGACATGTTTGATAAAATAACGAAAATACAGATAGATCAATCTTTTCACCTATTTATATTTCAACTCAGAGTATTTTACAAACTTGGTTCCAAGTTGAAATTCAGAGTAAAATTTGACCAAAAATGCATTTCAAGATGACGAAATTGGACCCAGATCGAACTTCTCACCATACCATGCCATACCGGTAAGTTATATTTCGACTCATAATACATGTATGTGCCAAACATGGTTTCAAGTTGAAATTCAAAGTAAAAGTTAATCAAAACTGCATTTCAAGATGACAAAATTGGAGCCAGATCAAACTTTTCGTCATAAGTTATATTTTAACTCATAATACCTGCCCAACTTGGTTTCAAGTTGAAATTCAAACTAAAAGTTGACCAAAACTGCATTTCAAGATGACGAAATTGGAGCCAGATCAAAATTTTCGCCATGAGTTATTCAACTCATAATATGAGCCAAATTTGGTATCAAGTTGAAATTCAATGTAAAAGCTGACCAAAACTGCATTTCAAGATGACGAAATTGGAGCCAGATAGAACTTTTCGTCATAAGTTATATTTTAACTCATAATATGTGCCAAACTTGGTTTCAAGTTGAAATTCAAGCTAAAAGTCTACCAAAACTGCATTTCAAGATGAAGAAATTGGAGCCAGATCGAACTTTTCATCATAAGTTATATTTTAACTCATAATATGTGCCAAACTTGGTTTCAAGTTGAAATTCAAACTAAAAATTGATCAAAACTGCATTTCAAGATGACGAAAATGGAGCCAGATCGAACTTTTCACCATAAGTTATATTTCGACTTATAATATGTGCCAAACATGCTTTCAAGTTGAAATTCAAAGTGAAAGTTGACCAAAACTGCATTTCAAGATGACGAAATTGGAGCCAGATCGAATTTTTCACCATAAGTTATATTTTAACTCATAATTTGTGCCAAACATGGTCTCAAGTTGAAATTCAAAGTAAAATTTGATCAATGTTTTCATAAAAAGCTATTGTGATCAATAATAGACTTAACTAGCAAGAAATAATGTTAACTTATTTGGTCACAGCCATAAAATCTCTACTGGACAAAGCCTTCACCTTGCTGAGCCCAATAATAAATATTTCTTGTCTTAACTATTTTCATTATGGTCAATAATAGACTTAACATGTAAAAATTATGTTAACTTATTTGGTTACAACCAGAAATTTCTACCAAACAAAACCTTAACCTTGTTCAGCTTACCTTGTTGAGCCCAATAATAATTATTTCTTGTCTTAACTATTTTCATTGTGGTCAATAATAGACTTAGCATGTAAAAATAATGTTAACTTATTCGGTTACACCCAGAAATTTCTACCGGACAAAACCTTAACCTTGTTAAGCTCAATAATAATTGTTTCCCATCCTAACTATTTTTATTGAGGTCAAAATTGACTTAACTAGCAAAAAAAAAAGTTAACTTATTTGGTTACAGACATAAAATGTCTTCTGGACAGAATCTTTACCTTGTTGAGCCCAATAATAAATATTTCTTGTCTTAACTATTTTTATTGTGGTCAATAATAGACTAAACTAGTAAAAATAATGTTAACTTATTCAGTACACCCATGAAATCTGTACTGGACATTCTTTCACCTTGTTGAGCTTAATAATAAATATTCCTCATCTTAACTATTTTTATTGTGGTCAATAATAGACTTAACTATTTTTATTGTGGTCGATAATAGACTTAACTAGTGAAAATAATGTTAACTTATTCGGTTACACCAATGAAATTTGTACTGGACAAAACATTTACCTTGTTGAGGTTAATAATAAATATTTCTTGTCTTAACTATTTTTATTGTGGTCAATAATAGACTTAACTATTAGAAATAATGTTAACTTATTCAGTTACACCGATGAAATCTGTACTGGACAAAACCTTTACCTTGTTGAGCTTAATAATAAACGTTTCTCGTCTTAACTATTTTTATTGTGGACAATAATAGACTTAACTAGTAAAACTAATGTTAACTTATTCAGTAATATTGTCCTGTTTTCACTGAAAACATCAGTTCTCCATTCTGAACAAGAAACCAGTGTCATTACCTTCCATTGTACAGGCTATTGGAATGATCGTACGTGTCAAAATGGATATTTCAAAATTCTGTAATAAGTTAGGCTGTTAACATATTAATATTTATATGATCATTCTAAAAAACGATTGGTTTCGTGTGACAGCCCTTCCCAACAACACTTCCAAATATTATCAAGATTCGTCAAAAATTGCACGCTGTAGAGCGTTCACAAGCCATGTGTATCAAACAGGCTGTTTTCAATGCAAAATGTGTCCCCAAACGACCAATTCAGTTGCCACGGCAACCAAAATCGATTGGTGTCGGGATCTTACCATAATATATGTGCCTGCAAAAAATTATGGTGATTGGGTGAGAATTGCGGCCTGTAGCGCGTTCACAAGCCATGTGTCTCAAACAGGCTGTTTTCAAAGCAAAATGTGTCCCCAAACGACCAATTCAGTTGCCACGGCAACCAAAATCGATTGGTGTCGGGATCTTACCATTATATATGTGCCTGCAAAAAATAATGGTGATCGGGTGAGAATTGCGGCGTGTAGCGCGTTCACAAGAAAATCTCTGCGGACGCGGACACGGACGCGGACGACGAAGCCAAATCCATAGTATCCGCCGAACTTTGTTCAGGGGATACAATTAATACACCTTATCAACAAATGAATATACCGGTAAATGATTAGGGAACACTGGTAACAAAGTCTTTATATGCATTCACAGTACACACATAGCAATATATTAAATTCATAGCAATGATATGTAATTTATGATGTTCAGAATAAATAATAAATCTCCTAAATTTTAACTGTAAATTTGCCGTTTATTGTTATTACTCATCTCTAAACCACATCGTGCTCCTTTTCGATCCTTTGAATCGTTCTGGATAGAAATTCGCACACTAGAAGCAAGGCACGATGGTCTGCCTGCATGGCTCGTGCGCTCCTTTTGCCGACAAAAACGATGTTCGCACAGGTGTACAGAAGGTTCCCTTTTCTCTTCCAAATTGATAAAGAGAAGACCCTAGCAAGAAACTGGCGGGGATGGATGGGAGGGCCTTTACTGTGTAGTAGTTTAGATTTGAGTGATAACAATAAACAGCAAATTTACAATTAAAATTTGAGTAAATTATTTTAAACGTCACCAATCTAAACTACTGCATGCTGCATAGAATCAAAGGGCAGGCCGTGGATCAGTTGTGCCACACTCTTTGGTTGTGCTAGAGAAGCAATGATAGTCCTGGTTTCCAGAGAATATTTAATATGATAATTTTAGGCTATACTGTTATATAAAACAGTAAGCTATAAAACCCAAATCAAAAACACCAAGTGTTGATTATGTAGCCTACACGTGAAGCAATAAAACCAAGACTTTTCTGTCCTGCTGGTCACACTATGGCTTACGCAACGACCAGCGGTCCCAGTCTAAATCTGGACGACTGGTCCTGCAGCTCGGCAGCATTGGACAGATAGGAACCGATGAATGGCGTGGAATTAGTCCACATTCCGACCCTTTCGATCTTTACGATAAATTCTAAGGGAATATTCTATCTGGCCATAAAATACATTGAGATGTGTTTGATTTGGTGGGACATCTGATTCTGTAGAGACAGTTCGCACTACAACCTTCACTCATATGGATAGTGTAGTTGTGGAAATGTCCGTAGCCCTATTAGGCTGATAGGAAATGAATAATCGTTTCCTGATCGATCTAGTTCGATCGATGTAGAACCCGACCAATGAAGGAATTATGCTGCGTTCAAACCAAGTTGTGAAGACGGTGTTTCACAGTTCACCACCAGTGATTTGCATTCAAGCCATGTTACCAACGGTGTTCACCAGCGGTGAAGTGGGAAGTATTTTAGCGCCTCCATTTTCACCGCCAGTGAAATAGCTGTCGGTGGTTTATGATGCTGCGTTCAAACCAACAATCACCGCCTGTAACAGTCGACGTCACCGGCAGTGTGCACCGTCTTCACAACTTGGTTTGAACGCAACATTACAATGGCAGTGAACGCTTTCCCTCCATGTCCCGCAGCATATGTTTTGGGCATGAGTATAAAGGAACAGACCCATCCGCCCCAAATGCAAACATAAATAGAAGTAAGGATTTGAGTGTGAGACGTTGTTAGGACACATCTTTCAACGGTTACTTTGAGGCTTTAGTGAGACAATAAATCAGAAACTCTATGTCCCAACTGTGGAGTGTAGGTACTCCTCTAGGTCTGTGCATCCTGAAACACGACAACATATCTGACAGGATCCGACTACTAGTTAAATCGATCCCCTAGCCCGGAATACAGGGCCCAACATGGACCTGTATCTCTTGATCGTAGTAGGCTTAAGATTAAGCTAATCAAAGAGATAGCAGAGAAAGTCTAGCACTGCATTCAGAGAGCTTCATATGTTTTAGAGGAGGATCACTTGCTGAGTAAATCCTGCTTCCAGGAAATATCGCTCAATAACCTCCATTCATGTAACTAGAAATGTGGTAGAAATCCTGAAATATGTAACGACCCGGTTGTTTGAGCGATCGATCACCGAGCAGTAGTACCCGTGGAACGTCGATCAAGAGAGACAGCAGCAGTGGAAACCATGCCTGCATCGGCCAGCATGGTGTCACCAACAGGATCTCACACTGAGACCTGACAACCTTGTGTATCACTTCCTTTAGGAACCAAGTTGGCGGGTACGCATACCCATACATCCCTTTCCCCAACTGTGACATCGCATCTACGGCTAGTGCCTCGCTCTCCGAAAGCGGTGAGAAAGTGACCGGGAGCTTGTGATTCTGGGAACGCCTGACAAATGCAACGAAACACCACTGGGTGTAAGCTCCACTCCGTGCCTACGATCTCGTCCAGCCGAGAGAGTGTCCACTAGGACATTGCTCAGGAAGATGGCATACCCTGATGTACAGACCGCGCAAAAAGGCAAACCTGATCAGGCACTACGCCTCCAAACAAACTGACCTCGATCGGGTCCCCCTCTGTTTGTTTATGTACGCTACGATTGGGCTAGTGTCTGTGACGACCAGCCACTTTGTTCCTGGTGGACTCTGAGGTTCCCGTACTTCGAACTCACGTCTCACCGCTTGCAGCTCTAGGGCATTGATGTGCAGTATCTGCTTGTGCCCGTTCCACGTGGCCGATAGTTCATGCTTATCCATACGAGATCCACAAGCTGTTCTGACGCATCCGTCAAGAAATCCAACCAGCAGATACTCCAATAATGGCACCCCGAAATATATTTTGAGTGTCTAGCCACCACGCCATTGTCTTCCAAACATGAACGTCCTACGAACGTCCTTGACCTCCTCAATCGCACGTTTCTCTTACCCTTGAAGTGTCCACCTCCTTTGCCCTGTTGCCGCCATGCTTGCCTATCCCTTGGGGAGGGCCTGGGGGGGGGGGGGCTGCAAGCGGATGCTAGAGATGCCTGAGGCTGGGAAGCTTTCTGGCCTATGGCCTGATTGATGCCTGAATGTTGGCGTGACTCCCATCCTGTAGATCCATCTCGTCGACAAAATCCTGGACCAACGGCAAATCGGCAAATGATAGTTGATATCAGTTGAAATCTGCCAGTGAGAAAGGTGAGCCCTTTTACATAGACAGACCAGACCGTATCCTGCTTCCGGGAAAGAAAGTGGAGGTTCGGGTCTTCAACCAGGCAGAAGTCTGGTGTCCACCCTCGGACTCTAAGGTCCAATAAGTTTTGATTGACTCAAGTCGAACATGGTTCGTCAGGAATGTCGACTCCATACGAGCCACATTCTCTTTAGACGTAACCCCTTCTTAAGGTTGTCGCCCGTGAGGGCCCTGGAGCATCAATTGACAAGTCCATATATCCTGCCACTGATTCCAGAGCCCACTGGAAGTTAGGGCATCCAGCCTGATCAGCAGTCTCATCCTCCGAAGAGGACTCCTGATTGACGTCTACTCCCCCCCCCCCCCACCCATCACTAAACCTCACAGGTCCGATCAACAACAACCCTGATGGTGCGACAAGAGCCAGGTGAGAGACCATCTGCTAAGCTAACATCTGCTCCGGGAACAACCACGGAACCATGCGCCCGATCATGCCACAATCGACGACCGAAGGCTCAACCGCCAAGAGCCTCATCTCCAACCCTCTGGACCTCCTCCCCCTCGAGCCTCGAGACTAGAACTTGTACAAACCATCCAGGATGCCACCAATCGTAGTACAAAGCCTGATCATTGACCACTGAGAATTCAGTCGCGGACTTTACACCATTGAAAATTGAAGAGTGCTCAGCACCAAGGCACGATTCCTCTTCTTGGACAGCCCAGGAGAGGCAGTAACAGACCCCTCCACCTCGACCGGACCCAACGAGGGCGCGGATGTGGAGTGTGGTTCTTTCACCTTGGCACGAAGCAATTGCAAAATTAGGCCAAGGGCCAAAGACAGGTTACCGGACAATATATGTTTAATATTTTAGATGTTAGCCAGGTCACTAGTTAAGTCCAAAGTCAAGAGAATATTCAGCATATATAATATTAAGCATATATCATGTCCACAGTTGATTGCTTAGCTGTAAATTCGATAATCAGAGAGATATTAGCAATGTGCTGTGGCCTTGAAAATGAAGGCAAAGGTCAAATTCAAGGTCATCAGAATATTTGGCGTATAACATTTCCTATATGTCCTTCATTGATTCCCACACTATGAAGTCAATAAGTGAGAAATTAGCCATGTTGTCCTGTCACCGTGAAAATCAGGTCAAAGGAAACTTGAAAATAAGGTCATTGGTCAAGTCGAGGTCACAAGAATATTCACAATATCATTCAGAGTTTGACCACAATTGATTCCTAAGCTGTAAAGTTGATGATAAGTGAGATTTTAGCCATTTGTGATCTGACCTTGAAAATGAGGTCAAAAAGCAAGTTCAAGGTCATGATCCTGTTCGCAGTTGAATCCTAAGCTGTAAAGTTGATAACAAGCGAGTGTTAGCCATTTTGTTCTCTGACCTGGAAAATGGGGTTAAAGTTCAAATTCAAGGTCACCAAAATATTCAGCATATATCATTCCCTATATGTTCACTATTGAATCCTAAGCTGCAAAATCGATAATAAGCGAGATATTAGCCATTTTGTGCTCTGACTTTGAAAATAAGTTCAAGGTCATCAAAATATTTATTGTATATCATTTTCTATATGTCCACAATCGGTTCCCAACCCATAAAGTCAATAGATGAACAAGATATTAGCTATTTGTCCTTTGACTTTGAAAATGAGGTCAAAGGTCAAATTCAAGGTCATCAGAATATTCAGCATATATCATTTCCTATATGTCCACAATTGATTCCTAATCTCTAATCTCAATATTACATTGTGAGTGAGATATTAGGAATAATGTGTCCCATTATAAAGAATTTAACACATATAGGAGTACATCATAGGAGTACATATGAGGAGTGTTATATATCAAAAAGAAAAAAAGTTACTGAACAGATTTTGAGAAAATGGCCGCCAAAGTCCAAAATCAGGCATTTTTCGTCGAAAATGGCTGCCATTTTGAAAAAAATATGAAAATCAAAAAGCTAAGAAATACCTCCTTCTTGAATTATTTTTAAGCATTTCAGGAAAATTCGCCCGTAAACAAAAAAGATAAAGATGTGGACGACGATGGACGCAACACAATGCCAATATGTTATCGGACCATAGGTCCGGTAACCTAAAAACCAATTGCACAGCCATGTTAACCATGTCCCGACCGTACAGAATCAGTGGCTCAGAGATGCAGTGAACAGGCAGAACATTCAAGGTAGTCGCTTATTTGTCAAAAACTTCGTACTCCAGGCGCTCATTCGAGAGAGGCGCTCTTTAAGGACAGGCGCTTAATCGAGCCATTACGGTAGTATATAAATGAACTAAATTCATAGTTTCGACGACATCCCAACAGGCCACGCCCTTGGCAACCACGGGAAAAGTCCCACAAACATACCATGTGCTTTTGTTTGAGCGAGCCAGCATTAATGCAACTTTTGATTGCTTCTGTTCACACATTCGTTTTGTAAAATAATACACCATATTTCACATGTCTATGCTCATAAAGGGATGGAGAATACATGTATATTGTAAGCCTAAATATTTAACTTATTTGACTTTACTTGGCCGTGAGTGCGTCAGAAGTACACTATCATCCCACTTCATACAACAGATTGGGCTGTTGAACACACCGGTTTTGTTTGTGGGACTTTTACGTTTTGGCGCATTTTTGACGTCTTTTGATTCAGTAGTAAATATGGAAGTGGGCGGGGCTTACATATCATCGGAACTATGAATTCCATTAATTTATCGGGAGCAAAATCCAAAGCTGCCAAGTAGAAATGGCGGTGGACAGAAAAGAGAAGCTTCTCCGTATGCGCGCGTGCAAAAGGAGCACTCAACTCATGCAGGCAGACGATCATGCCTTGCATTCAGTGTGCGAATTTCTACCCTTAATGATACAAAGGATCGAAAGTAGTAAAAGTAGCAAGTAGTAGTTAAATTGGTGATGTATAAAATAAACATACATCAAAATAATTAAATGCTAGAAAATGATGACATTGTCAGTTCAAAAATGTATTATTTTCAATAGCAATATGGTTGTATTAACTCACATGAAATACTGGTAGCTACTCGTACACCATATGGTGCATGATAACAATACTTGACATATACTGACATAAAATCATTCCAGACCACATATGTAAAACTTGAACGAGATTACAAGCAAGAACAACATGCTAAACACAAGATAAACCTTGGCACAGGGTCTGTCATGTCAGTGGCCGCTCCATGTTAACGAGACGAGAAAAGAGCGGTGAGCCGCCACACACACAGTCCACCTCATCTCCAGTGCGCAGAAACCCATGGTGCTGGAAGAAGCTCACTGACCGCTCGGCACTCTGAACCCGGACCGGTCGTGAAGCATGTTTGCTCATCTCCCGGAGCACAAATCGCAGCATCTGGCTGCCAACACCCTGGCCTTTGTGGTACGGTTTGACAAACATGTACGACACAATGTGGTAGTACTCATCCAGGAAGTCCTCAGACCCGGGCCGTGTGTGCTGACGCCGGGCCGGCTGGTAGCTGGCGACTCCTATCACTTCTCCATGTCTCCCTCTGTCGTACGCAAACAACAGTCGGTCCGTCTCAGCTGGCTGGAAGGATTCACCACAGGACTCTCGAGCAATGGACCGGAACACTCGGATGTTAGGGCCTGTCCGTGTAACACGCTTCACATCACACATCTGCAAACATATAGTGAAATTATTCAACTTGTAGCAGCAATGACATTTAATGTGATTCTGGGATGTGATCATGCTGCATACAAACCAAGTGGTGAAGACAGTGGAATGCCTCCCATGTCAAAATTCAGATGAATTTCCGACAAAAAAAATGTATGTCCAGGTTCAGAGCGGTCGGTGAGCTTCTTTTTTTGTCGGAAATTCAGCTGAATTCTGACACAGGAGGCATTTCGTCTTCAAGGCTCGCCCCTCAGAGAAGACGATGTTATTTGTCTAGACTGTCACAGGTGGCAGATCTAACTGTTTGAACGCAGCATCGTTAACTACCGCCATCTAACCCTATCTCCAGGCAGAATTACGTGTACTTAACCGCCATCCAATTAAATGGCGGTGATCAAAGTTGGAAACATGACCTGAACACATACATGTATCACTTCTGGTGAACTGGGAAACACAGTCTTCACAACATGTCATGGTTTGAATGCAGCATCAGCAGATCAGACCCAAACAAGCCGGTGTCATGTACAACTTTCACCCTACATTGTTTAATGATCCTCAATTTCCATGTACATGCGCAAACAGTGGGTATATTCAGTATGATGTCGCTGCACAGTGGCTGCAACAGACCGCAGTTTTTGCAACGCACTGCACGATAAATATGCCTGAGTATGCCTCAAATACTTTGATCAATACTTTCAATTTTCCCGCCTATCCTGGCCAGTAGCCAGCCATTGACTCGGCACAGCCATGTAAATTCAATAGGGGACTGGACAACTTGACTCAGAGAAAACTCGGCTCGGACAGCTCGGCCCAGGCTGGACAACTCGGCCAGGACAAGTCGGCCCAGCTTGTCCTAACTCGGCTCACGGCTTGAACACCGCTCAGGGGTCTTAAGGGTGGTGTCGTTGGATTGAGACAGTGAAAACACAGCGAGGTGCTGGGGAGGGGGGAGGCAAGGGGGTTGGGCAGATTTTCATTGAGACCGTCTGTTATAAGCTCATCTGGCTTGGAAGCTCAGCCAGGCCTGAATTGCAATTGCAATAACATCTACATGTACATGTACTAGACTACTGGGAATTACTAACTGGAAAATAATGAAAACACCACATAAAATACATATTAGGTCTATATAAGTAGTCCGCTACAACACGTACAAACAGTGAGGTAACGAAGAGTCAAAATTTAAACGTTATTTCTTGAATATTATCTCTTCAAAATGACCTATTTTCTAGAGTAACTGCTCAGCATCCTAATACTGAAAAGAAAATAGGGGGTCACCGTACTGTTTTCTTCGACATATTCGATCAAAATCACAAACATTTACCTAAAATGACAAAAGTTATGGCATTTTTGCACATTTACATTTTTTTGTCCATATTCACATCTTGCATCGTGTTTTCTA
The DNA here is from genome assembly GCA_949152475.1 of Terebella lapidaria. NCBI lineage: Eukaryota > Metazoa > Annelida > Polychaeta > Terebellida > Terebellidae > Terebella > Terebella lapidaria. Next base: position 6,005,068 of record OX424557.1, read on the forward strand.
TGCGAACGGATACGGTGACCAGTGAGGACTTTCATTCACCTTAGGTATGTACCTAACCTTAATCACCGTACCAAATGTTAGGTACACAAAATGGCTAAATAAGTCATATTTTTGACAAAATATATGATTCACCAGAAGTGGCGCACAGGTGCATAAGTTTGCAATGCTTCTGTTGTAAATGTAGATAGTGCATTTATTCAACAACTATTGTACACTAATCAATCTGTTGTTGCATTTCCTGCGCAGAGAGCTTTCTTCTTCATGTAAAAACACTTCGTCCAAGAATCATGATCATTCTGAACAGTATGCAAGTTATCTCTAATTTCCATTACATTAGGAATACGTGCTTGAAGAAAGTCAGATACCCTTTTATTATCAATGTAATCCTGGAAATCACCTTGTGGATAAACAATTTACACTGTGATTGGCGACTGATGGACTCACAATATGCTACTGTCAATGCACAAATATGAGTGACATGCCCCAAGCATGGCTCAGATATGCACCTGTACCCCATATTTGTTCAATTGAATGTTTTTTTAACAACTATATTCATTTGTATCATTTTGTGCACCTAACATTAGGTACTGGTGGTTAACATTATCTACGTACCTAAGGTGAATGAAAGATTGAAAGTCCCCACTGACGTTGACCCCTATTTTCTTGTCAGTTTTAGGATGCTGATCAGTTACTCTACAAAATATTTCATTTTAAAGCTCTGGAATATGTTGATACACAGTTATTTATTTTAAAAAAACTCTTTAACCCCCTTTCCTCACTGTTTGGAGTGGACTACCATAAATTGACATGCATTATTCAATGCTTCTTGCATAAAGATGGTAGGCCTAATGATTCTATGAGAAGGCAATGAACGCTAGATATTTTTTTTCAATCAATATACATGATATAATACTTGTTATAGAAAATATTTATTTGAACCGTAACATCGTGGTCTGAGCTCGCCTGAGCAGTGGGCCGACCTGTTTCATCAGCCAGGTCCGAGGGGTCCAATGCGATTGGCCGAGCTGTCTTTTCGGGGACGACTTGTCTTTGGGCCGAGCTGTCATGTAGGCAGTCTATTCAATATACTACAGTGCTTGCACAGTAAACAGCAGCCGAACTTTCATTTGGTATAATTTAGGGCCCGGACAAGTAAACAAATTTTCGACCCGGGAACCCGTATGGTTAGGGTAACCCAACCAAATATATATCAACGTTTTAACGGGACTCACTGGACTGGAGCAATTTGTAACACTTAAATGCCATTCATCGACACATATTATTTGTTCTGTATGTGTTTATTTTCCAGTGTGAAAGAGATGTCATAAAACTACTGTCTTGAATGTTTTCCGATGATATTCTTGTCATTCTTGTCATTTTACTAGTGTTTATCGCAATTATTCGAGGCAAGAACTATATTTTTATTCGTTCTCGGGTATTGGTAACAAAATTCCGACCCAGTTAAGTGTATGACCCGCCCTGAATTCGGGTACCCGTCGACTCGTCCAGGCCCATAATTTTTTTCAATATTTGGGTGATCATACCGGACCAAGTCAACTTGAAGGCGCACTCCTCGTATATATACGAGAAATGTCCATTTCTCGGATACCAGAAATGTCCAATGTATAATTCTAGTATACGAGAATTGAAAACTGTGATTCGTCAGATCTGTATTGTGAATTGCAATTGCAACCGACCTGTAGACTAGAGCTATTGTGGACACAATCCAGTAAAAGTTTTTGTAAGTAGTTGCCTACCCCAGACAAGTGGTTGCAGCATCATAGTAAAATGGCGGGAAATTCAAAATTCAAAGACCGAATTACCTGTTTTTAACAAAGATAAAGCTAGGCCTAATATTGTATCTTCACAATACAGTAAGATTACTGTGAAATCGCTTGGCTTGAATAAAGGAGTTGAAAGAACATTTCTGATTACAAGAACTGACACTGCTTTGATTTTTCTACGCAACCACTCACTGACATCGTCAGTTGTCATCGATTAAAGGAACATCAAGGGAATCTGAAAAGTGACACTGCCTTAGCAATCATTTGACAGTTCTAACATCAGCAACTTGAGAGTAAATCTGAACAGCAAATCTGAACAGCAATTGCAATCAGCAATTGTAAAAACCTATTTCTAGAACGGTTCAAAAGCATGCACACGGCAGGAGTGCTCTAATCCAGGTAAACAGTGGTACAAGCCATCCGTCCTAAATTCGCCGCATTCTCAAATTCGCCAACGTGGATTTCAGGCCTTGTAATGTGAATGAAACTAGCAAGTTTGATCGTCAATCGAGACTCTGATGTCCAATCTTCGTTCCAGTAATTTATTTTCCACAAAACGACCTTAAGTTCTGATAATATTAAGTTGGCGAATTTTGGGATGCGGCGAATTTAGGACAGATGGCTCGTAAACTGTACAAACTGAACACACCCCAGGGCGAGGATTGCAATAGTCTCGACCAGTGTTTTGACAGTTAGCTTTCTTTGAAACCATTGTTTCGTCCCACATTTCCCGTGTACGAGAAATGTAACCGCAAATATTTCTCGTAGGTCAGTCCAGACGACGCGAGCAGCTCCGCTCGCTTGATCTGCTCGTAGGTGAGAATTGGACATTTCTGGTATACGAGTGTGACCCAAGGTTCGGGAAAAATGAAGACAGTGTGCTCTTGTTCATTTATTACATCGCACTTGTATGCACACTCACAGACCTACAGACACAAATAAAAAACAACAGTCATATCTTGCACATGTACACATACTGATCATTGCCCATGGTCTCTAGCATATTAACACTCAATATAATTCCTATTCTTAGTCTCAAAATAAGGTAATACCAATTTACTAGCTGTATTGTCAAAGGTCCATAATTCATCCCGGAACACACTATCATTCGATACACTAATATGTCAACTTCCCTAGTAATTGTATGAACCATTGATCGGTGATTACCCTGAGCAATGAATGCAAGCACAATAGACACTATCAGTCTAATACTGACGTCACCATTAGATTGTGAACATACCCTTATCCCGGACCAAGTCCTGACGGGCCTACAGGTTACGGAAGTTCTCTAATACACCTGGAATAACAACAACTCATTATATATCGCTGCTATATGCTAGGCAAACAGTAACATAACTCTGTATTGGCATTTAAGCCTGTTCACACTCAACTTCAGATTCGACCACGTGTTAATTGTGAAGACGTAATTTCAATTAATTGTAGCTTGAGCAATTCATAAAACCATGAACTAGGTTACACGACATATAATAAAACATGATACCGTTACCCTATTTGGGATATATTTCTTACGTTCGGACAACTGACTCGAGGATACTCGTAAAGAGCTTTGGAGACAAATTCAGGCGTGTTCTCTCCGTGAGCAAATATGGCTGACAAACCTCCCGCAAAAGTTGATCACGTGACGTGCCACGAAGTGAATGTACGGATATTATTTGAATTTGGAATAGATTACAAACTAAGCATTTAAGTGTTTCTTTTATATTCCCATGCAATATATAAGTCACTAATATTATAAAGACAATTTAGAAAACTATCTGGTCTCACAAATGGAAGTATTAATTTAATCCTGTATAATGAATGTCTTGTATTATGACGAGATCATAATGTGCAAATATATTATTCCCCAGTATGTTCCAAATCATAACGGTCACACGAGTCGTACGAGAAATGGACATTTCTCGGAGCACCTGTACAATGTAGTGGGCAATCCTGTTCCTCTATGATAATCAATGACAATGATGAGGTAATCAGTGGCACAAAATGATGAATACAGATAAAAACAATATCTGGTGTGTAACAAAGAACACTACTCTATCATAACCAATTGTCATTCCGGATCCTAGGTATGGGAAAGAAGGTGGTAATAAAATTGCCCACGTTATTGTACATCCTAGCCCAATTCTCGTATATACGAGGAGTGCGCCTTCAAGTTGACTTGGTCCATTATACCATTTTTATCATGGAGAAAGTAATGATTATTGGCGAAGTTAGGACGTATGGCTCGTACGTGACGTGACACCGGCATGTGGGCGATAATAGGGTTACGGCTGCGTGCACTCTACTTGCCTCTCGTATTTAAGCGACAATTAAAACGTCGATGTGTTGTTGACATAGGAATGTAATTATAGGAGCTTTTCGTGCTCAATTACTACAACACTGAATGCATTATGTTCCTTGCCAGTCCCAGAGCCGTGCAAATCATGTTCCGTAGGATTTCGAAGATTCAGCTTGAAAATTTGTTTTGATTGTGCAATTCATTTTTTGCGGACTGCAGTTTCGTGTTAATGCAGTAGATACTAAAATCAGCATTGCTGTTTACCTGAGATTGTTCAATATTTCAACTTAATCGCAGGCTATGTTTTCTTCAGAGCAATCATTCTGTATATTTCGATGACTCAATGCTAATATTTTAACAAATAATGTTACAGCCGAATTAAAGTCGAGTCTATTGTAGGCTATGCAATGAAACAAAATGGAATTATCCTCATCACATATCGAGATATTGATTTTTTTGTGAGCAATTTTGGCCGTGATATTTTGCTTTATTAGCTATTATTTAATTTGTGCGTTTATAATAAGTATTCATGATCTGTCACATTTGGATTTGGATTGAACTGTACACAGCACATGAGCATGGACATAGGCCTATAGACAGAGAGCATGTAATGTGCCTGTTCAATGTTATAGACTCCTGGCCTATCTATATATGTCATCGCCTAATCGTATCTCCCCGATAAGTTGGGAGATAGATCTACTGTGAATGATTACGAACTGACTATTGTTCAATCTGCTATTCCTCTAAAACGTTTCCTGTGATTGGTATTTTTTTAATATACAGATGTGGCGATTTTGCCCAAAGATCGCGGCAGGTGATTCTGTATTAAACACGCTCGTTTCTCGGCCTTGTTTTGGACGCTTCTGTTCGAAGCACGAGCGTTGCTCTCTAATCCTCTTATCCACTGTACTGAACAATGGCTGTTTACGTCATCTCTCGTGCTCTTGCCTCTAGTATAAATACTGTGGCCGCATTTTGTGTGGCCAGAGTTGTCCAGAGACTGAGCACGACAGGTGAGCTCACGCCATGAGCTCCTTGTCTCTGTTCAGGTAAAGGCCAGTCAGGCCTCAGGGACGACTTCCATAGGGGGCCCAGGTGGGGAAGATCTTGATGACTCGGGGGTGTACGCCCTCTGGATCACTGGTCTCCCACCTGGGATGGTGCGACACAGGCTCTGGCAGGCCGCCGGGCTGTCCAGGGTTCTATCCCTGCGGCAGTGCCGTCGGCGAGGCTGGCCAGCAACTTGCCCACGTGCGTGAGTTCTGTGGTGCCGCTCCCATGGCATCTCAGGCTCCGCACATGGCTACATTATCATAACTATGCTTGTTGTATATGATGTTGTTGATGTTGGTGATGATGATGGTGATGGTGATGTGTTATGATGTGATGTATGATGGCCGGACTCATCCGGGCGGACTGCTACCTGGTTGTAGTGCTAGTAATTACCGACGCCCGCCGTGTGCGCCCTGTGCGCTGCGGGCGTCAAACGTTACATTGGTGCCGTGACCAGGATCAGTCCGACGGCGTCCCATGGCAGACTAACGTCCTACGGAACATCGAGAGGGAGTTCAAGGCTCGACTCTGCCTACCGACTGAATCTGTAACCGAGTACGCGTTTAACCTGCGTGTACTTGGCCAGAGGGCCTATCCGGATATGGATACCAGTCAGTTTGAACCGATGCTGATCGATCAGTTCATTGAGGGGCATACGGCCTTGCCACTCATGAGAAGTGGTTGATGGAGAAGGCGAAAAACGTGTGCTTGCGATAGAGATAGCTGTCCGCTCAAGACAGATGCCTCCGGCCCCCGGCTCCGGCCCCGGCTGTTTCCTCGCAGGCGTCCACGCCTTCTCCTGCAAAAGCATCACAGGTGGCCCCGTGGTCTGCCCTGGTCCTCCGGGAGCCCACCATGGAGCCCAACCCTCAGATATAACTTCTCCAGAAGTGGTCCTTGAGGATCCGTCTGGTTCCTCCGCAGCTGAGGCAGGTAACGAGGACTCCGTAGCAGAACCCAGTGCCCCGGGTGACTCCGGTCATTCGACGTGCACGCTGGTGAGGGACCCATGCTGGTACCTGCCCTTGTCTTTCGGGCGGGAGCCGGTCCGGCTGGGAGGTTACGGCTGGGAGATTACCCTCGTAGCTACAGGAATTTTAAGCGTGAGAAAGTGCTCCGTGACCTAGCGTTGCGAGATCCTGGTCGTTACAAGCTGCTCGGGGCTGGTGACAACTGCATTCATATCCATGGTATCATCGATCTGCCTATTACCCTTGGGGACAAGTTGTATACAACAGAGGCAATCGTTGTGGATATCGGAGCAGCCGGGCTCATTGGGATGAAATTCCTCCGGGTCCACTGGGTGATCGCCAACTTTAGCTCTGGCGAACTCCGGATGAGAGAGGACACACACTTCCTCTTTCGGGCGAGTCCAACCCGTTCATTCCAACTACGGGCGGCGCGCGCAACCACTGTGCCGCCTTTGAGCGAGATGATCATTGAGGCGAGGCCACGCCGCCCGCGCATGCCCCTTGATGGTCGTTCGTGTATAGTGCAACCTGTGAGCAATTTCGCCCGAGAAATGGGACTCTGGTCTGACACTCACGCGATGCTTGTTCTCGTGGTGAATTCCACTGATGCTCCGGTTGTACTGCATCTCAGCTGTGTTGCAGCTACTGCTACAGTCGTGGCGTCTAGCCGGGTTATCCCTGACGACCCTGTTTGTCTGGCTGCCTGCACGGAAGCGGTCGCCGGAGATGATTCGTTCACCCTGCCTGACCATTTGGAATGTCGTGTTCCGAAGGACCGGCTGGATGAAGATCAGCGTCAAGCTCAATGTGTTTATGAGTCCTGGTGGTGCGGTTGGCAAGATGGACGTGGCCAAACACCGCATCAACCTCCTGGATGAGCGCCCGAATAAACAGCATCTACAACGAGCAGCTATCGTGCACCAAGAGGTCATAGACCAGGAGGTGCAGAAGATGCTCGAGCTAGACATCATCGGATCCGGTGATAGCCCTTGGGCCAGTCCTGTGGTTATGGTGAATAAGAAGGACAGCTCGTGGAGGTGTGGATTATAGTGAACTCAACGATGCCATGCGGAAGGACTCATTTCCTCTTCCGCACATCGAAGACAACTTCGATGCCCTGGCCGGATCGCACTACTTCTGTGCTCTGGATATGGCCTCCGGGTATTGGCAGGTCGAGATGGACGAGAGTGATAGGGCCAAAACTGCCCTTGTTACCAAGAACGGGCTCTACCAATATATGGTAATGCCATTCGGGCTCTGCAACGCCCCTGCAATGTTCGAGCGCCTCATGAGGATGGTCTTAAAAGGGTTCCTCTGGAAGCGATGTATGGTCTACATCAATGATGTCGTCGTGTATGGCCGGTCGTTCGAGGAAACCCTTACCAACCTCCAGATGGTACTCTATTGCTTCCGCGAAGCAAGTGTGAACTCTTCGCTGAGGAGATTTTATACTTGGGCTTTATGGTAACAGGCACCGGAGTTAGACCAGACCCCGCGAAGATCGAGGCCGTACAACACTGGCCCCAGCCTTGTAACGTGGTGGACTAAGGTCCTTCCTGGGTTTCGCGAGCTACCACTGCCGTTTATTCGAGGCTTCGTGGAGATCGTGCACCCCTTTACTATCACGGAAAAGGGCGTTGATTTTGTCTGGGAAGCTGAGCAGGCAATCGCCTTCTCGGACCTCCGGCAAGCTTTAGTGGCAGCCCCAATGCTGCGGCACCCTCGTCCGGACTGTGAGTTCATCCTGGACGCTGACGCGAGTAACTTTGCACTCGGCGGTGTCCTCTCACAGATCGTGGACAGGCAGGAGCGTGTAGTAGCTCAGAGTCGCTCTCAAATGAACTACTGCACGACTCACCGGTAACCATGACCAAGCGGTTCCGGCATTACTTGTTGGGGTGGCACTTCCGGTTGTGGACTGATCACAGTTCACTCCGGTGGCTCCTCAATTACAGTGAGGCTGACGGTGTACTCCTCTTGGGTACCCTCCACGTCCTCGGATGAGTCTGAGAACGAGCGGTCTTTACCCCCTGTGGTGATGGCCGCTGGTGCGCAGTCGGACGTAGCGGATGAGGAACCAAACTACTTGGGCGGCTACTCTCCGGCACAACTGGCTGCGAAGCAGAGAGCTGACAGTGCTCTGGCACCAGTTATAAAGGCCCTAGAGGCCGGCCAAAAGCCCTTCAAGGCTGAGCGGAAAACCTACAGGGAGGAGACACAGTCCTTAATCTCCCAGTGGGAATGGCTTGTCTGAGGGATGGCCTCTTGTACTGGCGCTATCAGCCACCGAGCCCACTGCCACCTATTTGGCAGTTGGTGCTTCCGGCGGAGCTGCGGAAAGAGGTGCTCTATCAGTTGCATGACCATTGAGTAACCGGTCACCTGGGAATCCGGAGGACTGTCCATTGGCTACAACAGTGCTTTCACTGGCCTGGTAGCAGATTGGACGTGCAACGGTGGTGCGCAGCTTGCCCACGGTGTCAGGTTCGCAAAGGAATTCCAGCTCCTGGCCGCCACCCCTTAACCACGGTTGAGGCTGGCGCGCCTTTCGACCGGATGGCCTTGGACATACTGGATACTCACCGGGTCACTCCTCGGGGGTTCTGGTACATCCTGGTGATCTCAGACTATTTTACCAAGTACACCGATGCCTACCCGCTGCAGCGCCAAACCGGGGACGAGGTAGCTCGGTTGCTGGTGAAAAGGTGGGTGGTTTACCATGGTGTACCTAAGCAGGTACATTCGGATCAGGGCAAGCAAATTGAGAGCAACCTATTCCGGAACCTAGCACAGATGCTGGGCAGGACCAAGGTCCGGACCACCCCTTACAGGCCCCAGTCTGACGGACAGGTCGAACGCTTCAATTGATCCATCCTGAATTTGCTGGCGGCCTTTGTAAATGATCATGCGAATGATTGGGATGACCACCTCCCGTATGTCTTAATGGCGTACAGGTCGTCAGTCCACTCTTCGACAGGAGTAACTCCGCACGCGATGTTGTACGGCCGGGAACTCAATCTGCTCGTGGATATCATGTATCCAACCGCGGCGGAAACCGGTCCAGTACCTCAGTGCTGTCCGGAGTACGTAGAGTGGGTTCGCCGCGCCCTGGCGAACGCCCATGATTTCGCGCAAGCGCGCCTGGACGAGTCTGCCATCCGGCAGAAGCGTGGCTATGATGCCCATGCTAAGGGTAGGCCCACTTTTGCGGAAGGAAACAAGGTGTGCTATTACTATCCACCGGCTAAGCAAGGTAACAAATTTGCGAAGCCGTGGATTGGCCCGTTTACCGTACTGAAGCAGGTGACAGAGGTGGACTACCGGATCCGTCGAGATTCCGATCCGGACAAGGTACTGGTGGTCCATATCGACAACCTGAAGTAGTACGAGGGCTCGCTCATCATGGATCCGCACATACAGGATGCGGAACCGGATGATGTTCCGCTTCTGAACACTTCTGGTCGGCATCCGCAGACGCCGGACGAGCATGTGTGCCGTATTGTGGGTCTTCCAGATCTCTCTGGAGCGTCAGATGGAAGTCCGGACGACATTACACCTGTTCTCGACGATCCGCAGGTTCCCCCAATACCTCCAGGACCTGCGGATGACGGGCGGCCACACTGGAAACCCCGTGCGCCGACCCGATATGGGTGGGACTAACGTTCCGCTCATGCAGATGCGTCTGCGGTATCCATCTATCACACCAGGGATGGATTTTAGGTCGTTCCGTAGGAATCCGCACGACTTCTATCTGAGTGGCTATCTCCAGAGTTGAGGTCTGCGGATATCTTCACGTCGTAACCCTGCCGCTCCGCATCCGCCCTCCCGTAGTTTATAGCACTAGGGACGTGCGGCAGGTCTATCCGCATCATGTGGACTGCTGTCCGGCGTAGTTAACCCAACACCTACGCTGGCCGGACCACTTTTGTGGATTTGCCGGATGCCCCTTGGTCCCGGAACAGCCTCTGATATGGCCAGGCTGAGGTTGGGATTTACGTCCGCTACGGGAGAAGTGCCTTCCCTCAGAGTTTGGGGAACTGGCATATGGACGCGGGGAGAGTATCCGGATGTGAGGACTGATGTCCGTGGTTCGTCCGCATGACTCGCCCGGCACTCCGGATGCTTTCGGACGACGCATTTCGGTGCGTTGTCACCCGTGAGCCACTACTATAAGGTTGTTTATAGTAAGATAAGGTTTCTAGTGGCAGGAAACCGGTTAACCATTATGTATAATGGACCGGCTGTTGAGTACGCATGTGTGGACTAGCCGCGGCAGCGGGTGACGCTCATTTTCGTCCGGATCAATGGACCAAAATCGCCTAGCCGTTCCACTTTTGTGCGACAGATATATGAAGAGCGGTGAACACTACATAAGACACTGAACATGAATTATATTCTGCAATGATTTAAGAAGTAAACAGAACATATGCCATCAGATTGTGTTGAGAAATTAGCCGTTAACCCAGCATGTTCCACTGGTGCCCTGCAGCTTACTTGCTTATTTGCCCATAGAATCAGACTTTTTGCCCATAGAATCAGGCAAATGCACATAGAATCAAACAAACGGTGCCTCCCTGTGATGTTGGGGACCAACATTGTAAGAAGGGGGTAATGTAGCGATTTTGCCCAAAGATCGCAGCAGGTGATTCTTTGGTAAACACGCTTGTTTCTGGCCTTTGTTTTGGACGCTTCTGCTCGAAGCTCGCGCTGCTTAGCAACGCCCTCCAACTCTCTCACCCAGTATGCTGTAACAATGATCTTACGTCACTTCCTTCGTTTCTCGTGCTTTGGGGTATAAATACTCTGAAGCCGTGTTGTTCATAGAAGTTGTCTCAGAGCAAGGCGAGAGAAACAACGGAGGGCTCCGCCATGGGCTCTGCGTCCTCACTCTCTGGCTAAGGCCCTCGCGGGCCCCTGGGGACAATTTCCATAGGGGGCCCAGGTGGGGAAGACCTTGATGACTCGGGATGTACGCCCTCTGGATCACCGGTCTCCCACCTGGGATGGTGTGACACAGGCTCTGGCGGAATATCTGTTTTTTGCTACTGTATGCTATTGTAAGATCCTCATTATTAAAGATAAACCCGGGTGTTCAATGAAAAAATTTAAACACTGAGATTTGGCTGAAATTTCAAATATACATGCAGAAAAATGTGTTTTAATGAAAGACGTGCAAAAAATGATATGTCACCAGTGAAATAACTGAGATATCGATCTAGAACTAAGGTGTGCCAATGCGTCCCGAAGGTTGAGAAAAGACGTGATTTATGCAGCTGAGCACGCTCGAATATATGAACACATCGCACACATAATGTACCGTACACCAGTCATACGGATCCTAAATTATCTGTCATATTAAAAGGTTTAGTCGGAATATATTTCTTTAGGACAATTGACAAAAATAATACATGTTTAAGGACCTTCGAAGAAATAGTTCCATTCAACTTTTAGACATGGTTCTTGTAGGCTTGTTATTGTAACGTTATTAATTATCGCAGATATGCAACCAAGTATAATGATTCATGTCTGTTCTTGCTTGATATAAAACACTGAGATTTTTTTTTATATTTTGCACATGGACACCATGTAAACGTGTCTTCCAGAATATGTCAAAAAAATGATATGTCACCACGCTTATTTTTGCGGTAGCCTTATATTTATTGTACATAGGCTAAAAATATTGGCAGTGTTTTCGTTCAGAAAAAAAAAGTTATTAGAGACAAATACCACCGTAAGACCAAAATCAATATTTAATAGTTATGAAAATTTTGTAATATTGGTGTAGAGTACATGTTGTCAAATGTTTGTATTGTCATCAATGAAAAAAATATGGATTACTGCGCTCAGTGTTAGTTGCAACGATAAATACATGTACTCTGTATGTCTTGCCGGAATTCAACTCGCCGTATGGTTTTATGTCGCTTATGTGTTATCAGAATTCTAATAGGAATGAAATAATCGAAGAATATGTATTACTTTTTTGCAAATTATGTGTAGAATTAATAGATGATGAAAAATGAGCAAGTCACTGCGCTTGTTTGCTGTGCATGGACAGATTTGTACAAACAGGTCGTGTCTTGTGATGATACATGCGATGCGTGTTTTAAAGGAATTCAAGTTTCCGCGCTGTGTATTGTCCCTTAATCTATACCATATCGGAAAGTCACATATTAAAAATGTGAACTAGTTTATCGCAATTTTCGTGTAGAATTAGAAAATGTGACAACTGCATGTCAGTTCGATTTTGTCTGGCCACAGCCATATTTATATCGACACGCCGTGCCTTGTATCGGTAAATACCGGAATGTCATACAGTAATTCCTTCTTTTCTGGAAGGATATCAGGAGCTCAATTGTAATGGAATATACGGAAAATTATACTAGTCTAATGCAAAATATCAGTATGTCACCACGCTTGTTTTCTGCTCGCAACCATAGCCTACTCATATCGACATACCGCGCATACTATACGAGTAACTTGCAACGACTAAATGTGTAGGCCTACATTTCACTGAGAGGCTGCTTGCTGATAGGCCTAGATCAAATCCGTGCATATGGTGTACTAAAGTAGGCACCATGATTTGTTACTCGAAATGCCAACAAAACCCATGAAATCCGAATGGATAAGCCTGATTCAATGGGAATATTACGATGGCAAATACCTATATCTGTACTAGGCAACGCCAATATTCCCGCGTAAAACGTCATAATGACGTTTTCGTCCGCCAGATGGAGCATGAACACCCGGGTTTACCTTTAATGAGATAGTCATATTTAGGGCTAGTCAGAACCTTCAATAAGAATCATCATTTCATAGCGTAAAATATCCTAATTATTCCCCTCATGACGTCATGAATTCTCATTACCATCTAATTAACATATTAATGAGTTGCTGAAACTTTTCTTTAATGAAGTGCCGAGATAGCAGTTTCAAATGGCTGTAACTTTTGAACGGATAGTAGATCTAATATCGACATGCTGTAAAGACTATTCAAGTTGCTCAAAGCAATGAGATATTTCATATAAATCCACATCATTACTAGTACTTTAAATTAGCTATGCTTCAAACTTTTCCTTCCATCAGTAAGATCAAGTTTTTATTATGTATCACTGTCCCATATATCATATTGATTTGCTTGGTTCCCGTCTACAAACATATACAAACATGCTTGTAAAATATACAAACATGCTTGTAAAATCACTCGTTGTAAACATTCACCACTTCCAGATATCTACATTAATAATGTGTCAAAAAGTGTCCAAAATATGTGCCGTTCCATGGATCATCCACTGCATCAGCACTACGCCATGTTGCCATCAGGGAGGCGTCTCCGAGCTCCAGTGTGTAGAACTCGTCGCTATAGATTGTCTTTTGTGCCTAATTCCGTCCATGTATATAACAGTGTGATGTGTTGGATGTATACCGATGTAATGTAATGTTAGTTAGGGTATGTGAATTGTATTTCTGAGCAGAATGCAAGGCAAATTCCCAGAAATGGGCTAATAAAACATCTATCTATCTACAGTAAGCGGGAATCAAAGCAACATATTGATGAATAAACGATCAGTCCGCTAAATGCAAACTCGTTCGTCACGTATGACGTTGCATTTTATGTGCTGTTGCCATATGAGCAGCACATAGCCAACAGATTCGGTGTCGTCATAGATTTATGTGCGGACTACTTTTGCTATAATACATTAATGCGCGTTGGACGGCAAGTATTGGAAGATTTTAGAAATGTAACAAAAATAATGAATATATTCATATGAAATCAATTGACAAAGACTTTTGTCTGTGCATTGAGCGCATATTTTTTTAGTTGTGAAGGTTTTATTAGGGAGCTATTCTTCTTCGCGGAGTGTTTTTCCGGAGGTTGGAATGTGGTGATCTGTCCAAATTGATATGGACGCCAAAAAATAGTGAAAATGAGCTCCGAAATAGAAGAACACATCACCAACAAATATGAAATAAAGAAGCGTCTAGGAAAAGGTGTAAGTATAACACATGGACCCTTTTGTTATGATTTGGATTCTTGGAACTTGTGTTGAAACAGTGCCAGTGCCTTGCTGATACAGCTCAGTGATCACTGGGAGCACATGTACAATCTAGTGGGCAATCCTGTTTCTCTATGATAATCAATGACAACGATGAGTTATTCAGTGACACAAAATGATAAATACAGATAAAAAGAACACAGCCGATCACTGATATTGATTTGCTTGGTTCCCGTCTACAAACATATACAAACATGCTTGTAAAATATACAAACATGCTTGTAAAATCACTCGTTGTAAACATTCACCACTTCCAGATATCTACATTAATAATGTGTCAAAAAGTGTCCAAAATATGTGCCGTTCCATGGATCATCCACTGCATCAGCACTACGCCATGTTGCCATCAGGGAGGCGTCTCCGAGCTCCAGTGTGTAGAACTCGTCGCTATAGATTGTCTTTTGTGCCTAATTCCGTCCATGTATATAACAGTGTGATGTGTTGGATGTATACCGATGTAATGTAATGTTAGTTAGGGTATGTGAATTGTATTTCTGAGCAGAATGCAAGGCAAATTCCCAGAAATGGGCTAATAAAACATCTATCTATCTACAGTAAGCGGGAATCAAAGCAACATATTGATGAATAAACGATCAGTCCGCTAAATGCAAACTCGTTCGTCACGTATGACGTTGCATTTTATGTGCTGTTGCCATGTGAGCAGCACATAGCCAACAGATTCGGTGTCGTCATAGATTTATGTGCGGACTACTTTTGCTATAATACATTAATGCGCGTTGGACGGCAAGTATTGGAAGATTTTAGAAATGTAACAAAAATAATGAATATATTCATATGAAATCAATTGACAAAGACTTTTGTCTGTGCATTGAGCGCATATTTTTTTAGTTGTGAAGGTTTTATTAGGGAGCTATTCTTCTTCGCGGAGTGTTTTTCCGGAGGTTGGAATGTGGTGATCTGTCCAAATTGATATGGACGCCAAAAAATAGTGAAAATGAGCTCCTAAATAGAAGAACACATCACCAACAAATATGAAATAAAGAAGCGTCTAGGAAAAGGTGTAAGTATAACACATGGACCCTTTTGTTATGATTTGGATTCTTGGAACTTGTGTTGAAACAGTGCCAGTGCCTTGCTGATACAGCTCAGTGATCACTGGGAGCACATGTACAATCTAGTGGGCAATCCTGTTTCTCTATGATAATCAATGACAACGATGAGTTAATCAGTGACACAAAATGATAAATACAGATAAAAAGAACACAGCCGATCACTGATTGGGAAGATGACCTCGAAGTATGAGAGAATCCCCCCTCCAGTTTGAAATGTATGGGGGATTTTCAAAAGTTATGAGGCCCATTGAGGGATTTTATTGTCTTTTCCGGTAATTCTGCGCGGCCGAAAATGAGGCCCGAGTCTCGTTGTGAATCAATGTGTTCCAGCGTCTGCATGCACATTCACGCGCTATCATCAGTTGTCAAAAGAAGCAGTTCACTAAATTTCCAGTAATATTCCATAAGGTTCACTTCCGTAAATATCATTGCACAATTATGCGAATCGAAGTGTTCGAAACCCAGATTTATCAAAAGAAATGAGAAATGTCAACTTTCCCCCTTCTGTCAATTGATGTAAACAAACTATTTGTGCAACCAATTTTTGATGACACACTTTCTACTGACTATGGCTCCCCCATTCCCCACAGTATGACACACGTACCTTGTGTCTAATATAATATTTTTGAGTACAATTGAGTCTTCCATTCGATACGCTTAAGTCCATGCATTATCTTTTGTTACATATGTGCCCATACGAACTATGATATATACCTAGATCTATAAATGAATTATGATAGACAAATGATATAATTGCTAAAAAAAATATACATAAACACATATATATTAAATTTATATGCATCAAATTTAATGAAACTATACATCTATCTGGATGATGACGGACAAAAGAGCAGGCGGCTCTTGATGTCAATACTTTCTGAATCCAATGAAATATCCACTTGTTTAGTTGTTATCATGTTTATCCTCACAGTTCACTGTTCTAAGCCAGCCGAGATACTTCCAGAAATGAATTTCTTGACATCTTTGCCTGCCAAGTGACGTCACGCGCACGCCCTTGTGCGGAATCCTGTGTCATTTTTCGAGGGGTTTCCCTCAAGTGCAGTGAATATATATAGTATCAGGCTTAATTGCAAACTGCAAACTACATGTCTATTGGAAAAGGAGCATTCTGTCTCTACTCACCAGTGCGCCACCTGGCGAATGAAATATTGGTGTTTTTTTTCCATTCGGGATTCCCATTTTCGAAAGTTATTGCCCAGCCAGGGACATCACAAACACTGGTGCACTTTCGATATACGCACTTTACGCCAGGAAAGGGAAAACGCATGTGTATTCATGATAATTGTATGCATAATATACACAGATATGCCCGTTATCTGAATCACTGTTCAATGGGAAGGATAGGAAACGATTCATTGTGCAATTTTGTCGTATCAGATCCTATATGGTAGATACTATATGTATAGAGCATTTTTAGGGTCAATATTCATTGACATGCATTGTAGATTTTCTTGTTCTGAATGATTGTTTCAAACACAAAATTCTTTATTCCACATTTCTATTTCTAAACTTTCTGTGTTGAATTAAAGCAGCTGTCTTCGAAACCAGTCAATATTTTTTTAAAACTATATTTCATAATAAACATGCTAAAATAACTGAATGAGACATACTCACATGAAATGTAGTGAAAATAACCAGTCCTTAGGGAAATTTTGCTCATTTGAACAGGCGGTTCTTGTGTAAATACAGGAACTGTATCCATCACACACAGATGTAAACAAAGCATGGAAGTGCGAAATAGACTGACAATTCCACGCACATCATGGTATATCACTGATTATTTTCTAACAACTACACTATATATGCACATACAAACTATCTAGAAAGAGTACTCGATGTGGACTTTTAAGCGCGATTTGAGCATTTGCTTACATTCGGGTTTGATGGATACACTTCATTTGTTTATACAAAACCAGTACAAAATGGGCACTGAAACGGATGAAAAGACAACTTGGACTGTAATCGTCAAAATCAATGAGCACATCTTATGTTATATTGCATTAGATGTGTTCAACAAAAAATTGGTTTTGAAAAAAATATTGCATACATTCGAAGGCAGCAGCTTTAACATTTTTTTACTGCATAGTTCTAACTTCCATCTCCTTGCTGCTTACTTTCAAGTTCTTACTGGTACTTTCTCAATGCTTAATTCATCATGTCAAATTCTAACACCTTTGTCCATGCAAACTATCAAAAACATTGTAAACATTCTGGTCAGATCAACAGCGTACTGGCCTCGATCGACGTAGCATTTCTGTATAAATGTTTTGATGTTTTTCTATTTCCTTTTATGTATTAGCCAAATCAATGGGATACCATTTTTGTCTACATACCTTTCTCTCCGAAAAATTAAATAATGTTAGGCAAATATAAAATGACTCTCCTGTCAAAATTTCTTCAAAACATATGAATTATTGACAAATTAATCACACACAAAAATACCGCTCACTGACAAATGACGCCGACTCTAGTACGATTCCCCAAAAATTTGTTGTCTTTGGAGGTTTTTACAAGTAGATCAGGAAGATGTGCGATCCCGCATATCTTCCTGATCACTGCTACTAGATCTAGTCAGTAGCTCTACTACAGTAGTGAGTAGTCTAGTGCATGGTGGTCGGCCGTTTATACGATGTGCAAATCCAGCAATGATTTGAGTGTGAGATGGATCTTAGCACGAGTGTCTGATCTGAATCTGAACTAGTTAAATAATACGGATACTTGTATTGTAACTATTACCTGCATGAACATTGTGTTCATTGTTCCAGGCTTACGGTATCGTATGGAAGGCAATCGACAAGCGCACTGGGGAAGTAGTTGCTCTAAAAAAGATATTTGATGCCTTCCGCAACCAAACAGATGCCCAGGTTAGTGACATGATTTGTTTGTATTTCTGTATAGCATTGTTTGAATAGATTATTGGTTTCTGTTCTGTTACGGTTTTTGCGATCGGTTGTGTTGTTACAGCGGACGTTCCGGGAGATTATGTTTCTGCAGGAGTTTGGGGATCATCCCAACATTATCAAACTGCACAATGTCCTCAAGGCAGAGAATGACAAAGATATCTACTTGGTCTTCGAATTTATGGGTAAGTATGTATTCCCAAAATTGCAATTCGTTCAGTAGTAAACATACACTTTGAGAACTGAGTTATTTATTGTTTTTTCTCAGATACTGATTTACACAATGTGATAAAGCGCGGTAACATCCTGAAAGATGTTCACAAACGATACATCATGTATCAGATGTGTAAAGCTACCAAGTATCTGCACTCTGGAAATGTGATACACAGGGATCAAAAGGTTAGTATGCCTGTCATCAGCATATTGTACCATCAGTCCGTGATGGCTCTTGCATGATTTAATAATGATACAGTTGTAAAAGGCAAATTTGGAGTAAATTATTTTATAGTCACCGTAATGATTCAAATATAAATGTTAATGTGGCACATGTTCAGATGGTGTATGTAGAAGGTGATATGATTGAAGCCGTGTCTGACTCTGTCCTCTGCCTGCAGCCTTCCAACGTGTTGCTGGACGGCGAGTGTTACGTCAAGGTCTGTGACTTTGGTCTGGCGCGCTCGCTGTCACAAATTGTCGTGGATGACCAGGGTGATCCAAACCTGACCGAGTATGTGGCAACGCGCTGGTACCGTGCTCCAGAAATCCTCCTTGCTTCCCACCGGTCAGTCAGCACACTACATTCAGGCTTCAACAGTGCATCAAATTTGTCTTGATAGAATACATGTACAACCATCAGAAAAGAAAAGAAGATTGGGATCAACACAAGTTTTCCATTACTTTTTTGCACCATAGTGTGAATTGTTTTGTTTTCACAGATACACCAAGGGTGTAGACATGTGGAGTTTAGGTTGTATACTCGGGGAAATGTTATTAGGGAAACCTTTATTCCCTGGCTCGTCAACATTAAATCAGATCGAGCGCATCATGAGCACGATAGACCCGCCAACTAAAGAAGGTGAGGCTGGGATCAATGATAAATCAACGTAAAACTAGTGTCTAGAGACCTATCATCCTATCAAATGTTGATGCTGCTATCAGCTCACTGTTTACTTGTGATTTGTTTACAGATGTAGAAAGTATTCAATCCCCGTATGGTGCTTCAGTCCTAGAACGGGCATCCAAAAAGTAAGTGCTACCTCATCAACGTGAGTATGTTGAAGCTGCAGTATAGTGTTGACAGATATACAATGTTGTGAACTGTGTCTGATGTGACAGGGCACGGAAGCCATTCAGTGAATTATTGCCAGATGCTCCGGACGACGCAGTAGACCTAGTTAGGAAACTGTTACAGTTCAACCCAGATAAGCGAATCACTGCCGACCAAATACTGAAACACCAATACGTGCGCAGGTAGGTCATGAGGCACCTGCGCCTACTCCTCAATTTTAGTTTGTGGAGTTGTTTGTGATCTCCTGCTTGGTTTTACACTTGTGCAGATATGATACTTTCCTGTACAGAGACTGTACACAGGATGTGTGACTATCGGCTCAGCGAGTGTTTTCTGACCCTGACAGGTTCCACAACCCTGCAGAGGAGAAGGTGATCGGCCGAGATGTTGTCCCTCCTCTCAGCGACGAGATCCAGCTTACAGTCGAGGAATACCGTAACAAGCTCTACGAGGTTAGAACCTGTTCTCTTAAATCTGTCGTGACGTGTACAAGTCTCTCACATGGAAATATTCCATGCAAAGTATTCTCCACGATGTTCTGTGTGTTTGTCTGAAGATGATCATGCAAAAGAAGCTCGAGCGACGGCGCAAACGTCGAGAAGATGTCAAACCTGAGGCCCCCCTGTCCAACTCCAGTCATAAACCGGAACAGCCAGGAGGGGGCAGGACAGAACAGCCAGGCAGCATGGGGGAAGGTGATGACCAGAAGGAACAGCTGGATCCTGGGGAGCCCAGCCCAATGGATAAGTCTCCCTCTCCTACCTCCCCCCTCACCCCACACCCTTACGCCGCCAAACTGCACTCGGCGACCCGTCAGTCCCCCAGCAATCAGCATGGTGACGGCAAACCAGCACCGGGCACCCAGCCGCGACCGCCCGCTCCTGGTGAGTCCACTGGTCAGCCCGGTCGCTCATGGCACTGTTGCCTGTCCGCCTCTATACGTTTGTGTGTCTGGGACTGATGTGTTTGCTTGCTCTGACAGGTGTGGCGTTTGGACGGACGACCCACCAGGCTGCGTCCTCACAGGGCACATCAGCTCCACCGCAGTTCCAGGGCCGTCCTCGCTCGCAGGCCATCACGCGACAGAAGAGTGCTGATGTCGCCTCTCAGAACGTACGTAGTCTGACACAGGTTCAACAACTACCGGCTCCTGTGTCAGATCTTGATTCTACAGCTCAAAATCTCCAGTATTGGCCTCATAAACATGATACTGTACTTGTATTCTGTACCATAAGCATGATACTAGTGATGGGATCAATCATCGATTATCTTCGATAATTCATCGAAACTGTTTTCAATTAAATTATCGATTACTTTTTTGAAAAATCAATTATTCAAATCAAACATGACCATAACTTTTTTTTATCATAACATCCTTTGATAACCTCCAGATCCAGGAAACTCTGACTTTTTTCGTCTCTTCTTCGACAATGTTCATAACAAAGTACATGCATGATGGGCTTGATGACGGAATTCAAACAGGACAGAGAAAATGAAATTGTTGTTGATGTTTTTTTCGGACATCAGGGCAAGCAAAATAATGTGACTGTACATACAATTAAATTTCAAATAATAATCGATGATCGATTGAAAAAAAATTTCAATCATCAAACATGGTCAAAGATTTCAATTCCCAACACTACATGATACTGTACTTGTATTCTGTAACATATGCTGATATTATCCCAAAAACTCCAGAGATATTTTTCATTTGACCAAGCTGTATCGAATGGCTTGCAGGGCAGATTTGCCACCATTCAAGCTAATGTAGAAACCAGCTCTGGTCTGTATTGAACAGGAAACAATTTTTTCCAGTCATCAACAAGTGTCAAGGTGTGGGGGACTGATATCAAATAAGTTGCTCTCAAACAGTGACATGTTAGAACGCTGCCATATCCATTAATCCATTGACACTCCGAGCCATAACATGTCCATGTGCTTGACCAGACACGGGCAGGGAATCAATCAGGCCTCCTGCATCATGAAGTGATCAATCAATCGGGGCTAGCATCGTAGTTTAGGGTTGTTCAGAAAATAATGTTTCTCCTGAAACCGTGCCTGGTGAAGTTTTTCTCATTATACTATTGATAATATACTTAGGAACATCTTTGGCAGAATTTTAACAACTCATCCTGAGGTCCTTCAAAGTAATCTAAATTAATCATGCTTTATTTTTATGAATAAAAATTCAAGATATTCTCCCAATTATTCATGTACTTTTATATTCAGAGGCTTTGTGGGACCTCAGGATGAGTTGTTTCTATGTTATGGTTTCTATGTTATGAATAATACAATGAGAACAATGTCACGAGGCATGGTTTTGTGAGAAATGTTATATTTTCTGAATGACCCCAAGAATAGATACTATAACAACTTGAAGGGACTAGTGCCAGTGAAAGTCCAGCTGTCTTGTAGAAGTCACAAACCTCCCGTCATGCCTCATATGCTAAAATATCTGCCGGACTGTGTCGCCAAACAAAGTGAGCTATTGGTGACTTCAGTGTTTTAGCTGTGAACCAGTCAATGGTAGTTTGGCCCATTCTTAATGTATCGTATGCGTGGTATGTGAAGAAACAAAATACACATTCATCATATTCCGATAGAAACAAAGTTATTGTATTATTTTCCCTTGAATATTGAAAGGTGAGTACATATTTTTTTTTCTCTTTTTAAATATTTTGTGCTCCCAATATATTTTCGCGGAACTATTTACAAATCCTGCCATTAGCCAGCAAAGGGAATAATGCTTGTTTGTGGGATACGATAACTGTGTCCAAAACCCAAACAATAGTTTCTTGTACATAAATAATGTGTGAAATTGGAACTTGAATGTGGCTTGTAAATATGTATTTGTGTAGATACTGTACATGTATTATTTTCTAGAAATATTCAATATTGAAATTAATCATGCTTACTTTGAATGAAAATTAAAGATATTCACCCAATTATTCATGTGGCTTTATGGTGATTAAGTGGATTGGTATGGTACTTAAGGCTGTGCTGGTGTGCGTGCTGTGTGCACAGACACAAGTGGTGACCTGTTGTTTGTATAGCATGTCTGCTCACTGACTCGTCACTCCCCGTCTCCCCCATTCTCTCGGTCCACGGCCTGCAGGAGGAGCCACTGTATGCACACTTACAAGTGAGATATCCTTCGTTCCCTGCCTTCCACTTCCTGCCCCGCCTGCCGACGGCTGTGCCTCGTGTGCGGCCACCATTCTGCTTGCCGCACACACCCCCGGTAGTACACATGCCGCCGCAGGCCCCAGACTTTCCTCCGCCATTCTTCACCCCCCTCTCAGAACTCCTCACCTATCATACCAAGTCTAACCTATTACCTCTAGCTCAAGAAATATTAAAAAAAAACTCTCAACTAAGACCTGTGACTTAATGAATGTGTCGTTTGTATTCGTGACAGCCGCCTTGGGCCAGGTACAATTGCTGCTGTAACGCGCTGTCTGGATATCGATGTCGTGTGCAACACAATCTTCTCGAACACGTGTGCTCTAACTGCTCTTCATTCTCAGCTCTTGCAAAATTGGTGCACATGATTAACAGAGTTCCCAAATTATAAAAAAAGGCTGTTCCCGTGTACATTGCTGCTCCAAGAGAAGCATATTAAGATTGATCTAGAATGTTTGTACCACTGTGCACACATGTGCTGTTATGGACGTGCTGTAGCTGGCGTGATTGGACAAGGCTTAGTTGAGGGTTGACTGTCAGTAGGACATTGTATTTGTGTCTCTGTGCTGTCCACCAAACTACTTGCAGCTTTCTATGAGACTTCCTTACATCCACTGCACTTCAGATATCTCCTGCCACACCTTGCGCAATGTACGTGATGCACAAGCATGAAGCATGTTGTGTGCGTGTCTGTGTTAGAAGTCACATACTTTACCTTACCATGTCACTGTGACACCATGTGTACAGATCTGTGTGTAAACCCTGCCTCTAGTCCGTGTCTAGGCTCGGTGTTATGTGTTGTTGATATAGGTACGACAGACATTCTAAGATCATTATTTCTCTCAGCTACAGGGGTACTAGCAGATATATCTTTTATTATTCACATGTACGTCAATGGTTTATATGCATGCAGATAATACACTCTACCCCGCCAACTCGCCATTTTCCTACCATGTACCTCCTACCGTATTGGACCTGATAGAACATGTAGAAGAGCGGCTCTCTAATGCAAGACTCTCAATATTAACGCACATAAAAACAGGTGAAATCTACGAGACATTGTTTAGAAATCATTGACATAATACCTTATACGGTGTTTATTATGTGTTAATTTGGTTGAAAAAATAGTCTAGATATGATGTTTAAAACGATGTAAGACCTTGCTGTAAGAAAATAATAACCAAATGCTTTGTAATAGTATTTATTTGGCACGGGTCCTTTCACGAGTTTACGAGTGCTCTGCGGAAGGACCGAGTGCAAAATATATTTGTATTGAAAAAGATAGGGACAAACTGATGAGACAATAATAATGACACATATCATTTTTTCTGCAAAAAAATGGGGCGCTCTTGTATTAGGGCACGTGCTTCTATTAGGACCAATACGGTATACATCAGAGTTGATATACTGATAAACAGTGAATGAGTAATTTTCTTTCAATAATATTTATGAGAATCCTCCAATTTCAGGAAATCAATTTCTGAAAATACATTATAATAAACTATACATTACAAAACTTAGACAAAAATATATAAACCGAAAGAAATCTATACCCAACCAAACATTTTATCAGTTACTCGATCACCTGAACATGGCATTTGTCAATTCCAGAGCATGATGAGGGCAGTATTTGATGAGGGTATGATGAGGGTAGAGGGAATGATGAGTACATCTGATTCACTGGCTGACATCTACCCCCCCCCCCCCTTCCAACTTTACAACCTGTAAACTTTGAAACAGTAAACACTAGATTCTTCAACCTTCTCTATAGTCTTATTTGCTGTTGTCACCTGCAACTGAGATCTGCTCAGACACTAGGGCTGTAGGAAAAAAAGCAGAAGTTCTGATCGATGACAAATTCCGATGAATTTATTCGACGTGGGAATACACACCTGACGCCTTCATATCTGTTAACATGGGGGTGCATTTAGCACGGTGGTTTTAGGTATATGACTAATGTCTTTAGCATCTTGTAGTGCTTTTACAACACTGTTGTAAAAGATAAAAATTGTCCAATTCCACAGCATATGCAAGACTCGAAAGGGGCACTGAAAAAACGGCACTTTAATAGTGCATTTCTCCAGCAAAATTGCTGGCAGACGGCCTGTTATTCTAACGAATTTTGGCACGAATAATTAGGTTTATCCCCATCGTCGCCTTGTTCACAAATATTTCATATGAATTTATCACCGATCAAACTTCCACTTAACAGCCCTCATATCAACCAGAGCATGCTGTGTTATCAGTTGACCACCCATTCACCCTGCCGTTGCTAGCCGGTTTCTGCCGTTGCTAGCCGGTTTCTGCTGTAGGCTGTCTGTTCTAACGCCCAGCTCTGTTGCAGCCTGCACGGGTCCCGTCTCGTCAGACCTCAGCCCCCGTCGTGGGCCGCCAGCCAACACCAGTCCACTCCCGCACCAACTCAGCCGCCAGCTTCAGCCGCCAGGCCGCCAACCCCATAGTGACCCGCGAGCTAGGAGTCACCTCTAACAAGATGGTATGTCTGTCTGTCTGTCTGTCTGTGTAAGCTAGACAGGTCCCAAGCCTTGCATGCCGCTTTCCGTTATTGTACTTCTGATGTTGAGCCTGGCTCATGTAGTGATATCAAATGTTATGCATGTACATGTACAAGTGGTAGTTGTTCCTGGATATTGAAGTGGTATGGAATGCTGGAAGGTACACCCATGTTTTCATGGCATTTGGTCGGTCATTTGGTATTGCATGTATATTTGTTCACATTGATATTGTTTCCTCTTAACACAATTTCGTGGCATCAAATACATTATATTCGAACACTCAGCCTATAGTTAATGCCCTTTATAAGTTTGAGTAACTCCCGTTCAAACCAACATCTTATAAATGGAGTAAATTTTACACCAAAGATTTAGAATTCTCCGTTTGTCAAGACGGCAATGCCGTTGTGGTGTTTGGTTGTTTTCCTAGAATCAACAGAACCAAACCGCAGTTATGTACCCACGGCGCTGGCTCCCTCTGGCAAGTATCACAGACACTGAACCACTGTGTGCCTCCTCAGACTCGAGCTTAGCTTGCTGTCAGATCGCTGCTCGCCAACTCACTAACCACCGTCATGTAGCTGGTAGTCGTAACACTCTAGACCTAACCACTAGAGCCGCGTAGTTGTGGCTGTAACCCAAGCACTGCCTGTCCCCGCACTCTGTCGGCAGGTTGAGCCAGAGCCATCGGGTCACATCTCATACATGTATGCAAGCAGTAAATTCATTTCATTCTGAATGATTTTTGCCAATCAGATTTGTGACCATTGATTTTTGTCATGTTTCTGTGTTTGTAATAGAGCGTTGACTGAGAGGAAACCAATCATGCCCCCTGCCCCCCCCTCCCCCCCCCCCCCCCTCTTTCTCCACCGTCTTTGTGTGTTGATGGTCTGCCGTTATGTATTGTGTACATAGTTGTGTGCAGTGCCTCTTTCATGTTCAGTTCGATTAACCATTACATGTACATTCATATTAATAAATATGTGTATAGTTGCTTTGTGATTAACATGTGCTCTTCTCGGAGTAATATAACTCAATTCTGCGGGCTCAACCGATGACAAAGTTCCAGTTTGTGTTGTAGTATCTTGCTGTATGTAAGACTTGTATGACTCACGCGCTTGTCTGTCTACTCAGATTCCCCACCAAAGGCCTCCGTCCGGCAAGTCCGAGCGTCCACGCATTGTGTACGGCAAGAAGCAGTTTGACAACACACGTAACACGCCCTCAGCGGGCGCACCCAAGAATGCGTTTGGGAGTTACACACAGACGTACGGCACAATCACCTCGAGTGGACTACAGAGTCTACAGGGTCGCAAGTGGTAGTGCCATGTCCCTGGGTGATAGCAGGGCGACAGGGCACAGCCTGGTACAGACACGGCGCGGCCACGTGGTGTGTGGACTCTAGGACTCGGCCGACCCGGACGGCCAGCCACGTACAGTATTATATCATAACATCACCATGCTCCCTCCCTTCCTCCGTCCCTCCGTCCAGGCCATGTGGGCAGCTGTGATACAGTGTTTCTTGGTGTTGTTTAATGTGTGCTGAATGTCTGTACATAATGAATGGCTCAAGTCTGGCAGTTGTCATGAGAACTGTGCTTGCCAGTCTGTATGTCTCACCAGGGTTTGGCACATGGATGTATATATGAGAGTATTTATTGAGATAATGTAGGCAAAAACTGTTGTAGTAATTGTAATTGTGTGAGTGCCAAGTATGCAGAAATGATTGGTCAGCAGACCGGCTTTACTGCCATCAGACGATATCACACATTTGACATTTGAGTGTTGACTGTCTGCTTGCTGGATCAGTGACAATAGGAAAATGCCCTGCAACTCTTACAGGAACATTCCGGTATAGTATCGTAGGACAAGCTTGTTTTCATCTGTCCAATAGCGCACATGTATATCTGTGTTACCGGTTTATTACCTGTGATCTATACACTTCTAGTGTTCTTGAAATGTTCACATCATATCAAATAATGTTGTCGTTCTGTCTGCAGACTATGAATCAATATACAGTGGTTCAAAGTCATGTTTAATATAACTACAGGTAATTAGCTGTGGTCCATATAATTTCAGAAACACCTTGAAGTTTGTGTCTCTGGTCAAATGTTCAGCATCATAAGGTCTTCATAACTGCTGTTTCTGAGCTAAAATGTTGTTTTTAAATGTCCAAAGTTTTATAATGTGTTTGTTTGGTCGCTTTCAATCAGTGCGATAAATTATCAACCACCTGAAATTCACCTTGGAAGTGGTGGCAGTTGTGTTCTTTGGACAAGTTCGAACAACCAGTCGTGTTTTTACTGTTTCAGAAGTAACCTGTGAATTTTAGCCTATATGTATGTATACAGGAGTACTGTCTTACCTGTATATAGCAAGTATATTCGGTCTTTGTGTCGATGTGATTCAGTTTTTCACAAGCCCATGTCACTGACAAGTCCCTCCAAACTAACTGTGATCACTCTGTCCAAATCTTATCCATCTTCGTTAAGTTACCAAATATTACAACAGCTAGTCGTATGTGTAAACACACCAGCAAACGGGGTACACCAGGGAGCTAGTATTTATTATTTAATAAACAATATACAATGTTGTGTGCTATTTGTTTTGCTTCACAACAAGACAGGATGATATTTAGTTACCAACGTTTTTGCTCCTGGTTTAGTATCATCATACACATTGGCATATTGTGAACGTACTATTTTTAGGTTACCGGACCTATGGTCCGATAACCTATTGGCATGGCGTTGCGTCCGTCGTCCGTCGTCCGTCCGTCCGTCCGTCCGTCCGTCGTCCGTCCGTTCACATTTTTATCTTTAAAGTATACGGTCCGATCTTTCTGAAATTTTGCACAAAAATACCTAAAAATATTCCCAGGAAAGGTTTATTTTAGTTTTCTGATTTCCGCATTTTTTTCAAAATGGCAGCCATTTTCGAGGAAAAATGCCTGATTTTGGACTTTGGCGGCCATTTTCTCAAAATCTGTTCAGTAACTTTTTTTCTTTTTGATACATAACACTCCTCATATATACTCCTGTGATGTGTATCAGTTTCGTTGTGCTTGAATCGCTCGAAGTGGGCCATTTTGGCCCAAACTCGGCCCAGATGGGACTTTCCCATGTTAAACTCTATGCTTCCTAATATCTCACTTAATATTGAGATTAGAGACTAGGAATCAATTGTGGACATATAGGAAATGATATATGCTGAATATTCTCGTGACCTTGAATTTGACCCCTGACCTCGGTTTCAAGGTCAGAACGGCCGTTTTGCGTCGAAAAATGGCCAATTTTGGACTTTGACAATAGGTTCCTCAAAATCTGTTCAGTAACTTTTCTTCTTATTGATGCATAATACTCCTCATATGTACCCCTGTGACATGTATAAATTTCGTTGCCCTTGAATCGTTCGAAGTGGGCCATTTTGGGCCCAAACTCGGCCCAAATGGGACTTTCCCATGTTAAATTCTCCTATGCTTTATAATGAGACACATTAAGCCTAATGTCTCACTTAATATTGAGATTAGAGACTAGGGATCAATTGTGGACATATAGAAAATGATATATGCCGAATATTCTGATGACCTTGAATTTGAACTTTGAGCTCATTTTCAAGGTCACAGGACAAAATGTCTAACATCTCACTTATTATCGACTTTACAGCTTAGGGATCAATTGTGGACATATAGGAAATGATATATTCGGAATATTCTGATGACCTCGAATTTGACCTCTGACCTCATTTTCAAGGTCACAGGACAAAATGGCTAATATCTCACTTATTATCAATTTTACACCTTAGGAATCAATTGTGGACATATAGGAAATGA
Source organism: Terebella lapidaria (assembly GCA_949152475.1). Taxonomy (NCBI): domain Eukaryota; kingdom Metazoa; phylum Annelida; class Polychaeta; order Terebellida; family Terebellidae; genus Terebella; species Terebella lapidaria. Next base: position 6,034,033 of record OX424557.1, read on the forward strand.
TATATGCTGAATATTGTCGTGACCTTGAATTTGACCTCTGACCTCAGTTTGGAGGTCAGAGCACAGAATGGCTAATATCTTGCTTATTATTGACTTTACCGCTTAGGAATCAATTGTGGACATCTAGGAAATGATATATGCCGAATATTCTGATGACCTCGAATTTGACCTCTGACCTCATTTTCAAGGTCACAGGACAAAATGGCTAATATCTCACTTATTATCAATTTTACACCTTAGGAATCAATTGTGGACATATAGGAAATGATATATGCTGAATATTGTCGTGACCTTGAATTTGACCTCTGACCTCAGTTTGGAGGTCAGAGCACAAAATGGCTAATATCTTGCTTATTATTGACTTTACCGCTTAGGAATCAATTGTGGACATCTAGGAAATGATATATGCCGAATATTCTGATGACTTCGAATTTGACCTTTGACCTCATTTTCTAGGTCACAGGACAAAATGGCTAATATCTTGATTCTTAACGAATTTACAGCTTAGGAATCAATTGTGGACATATAGGAAATGATATACGCCGAATATTCTGATGACCTTGAATTTGCCCTTTGACCTTATTTTCAAGGTCATAGTACAAAAAGGCCAATATCTCGCTTATTATCGATTTAACAGCTTAGGAATCAATTGTGGACATATAGGAAATGATATACGCCAAATATTCTGATGCTTTGAATTTGACCTTTGACCTTATTTTCAAGGTCATACTACAAAATGGCCAATATCTCGCTTATTATCAACTTTACAGCTTAGGAATCAATTGTGGACATATAGGAAATGATATACGCCGAATATTCTGATGACCTTGAATTTGACCTTTGACATTATTTTCAAGGTCATAGTACAAAATTGCCAATATCTCGCTTATTATTGACTTTACAGATTAGGAATCAATTGTGCACATATAGGAAATATTCTCATGATCTTGAATTTGATCTCTGACCTCATTTTCAAGGTCAGCACAAAATGGCTGATATCTCGCTTATTATTGAATTTACAGCTTAGGAATCAATTGTGGAGCCATAGGAAATGATACATGCTGAATATTGTCATGACGTTGAATTCGACCTTAGACCTCATTTTCAAGGTCAGAGCACAAAATGGCTAATATCTCGCTTATTATTGACTTTACAGCTTAGCAATCAAATGTGAACATATAGGAAATGATATAATGTTGAATATTCTGGTGACCTTGAATTTGACCTTTGACCTTATTTTCAAGGTCAGAGAACAAAATTGGTAATATCTCGCTCATTTTCGACTCTACAGCTTAGGAATCCATAGTGGACATATGGGGAATGATATATGCTGAATATTTTGGTGACCTTGAATTTGACCTTGACCTCATTTTCAAGGGCAGAGAACAAAAAAAGTTAATATCTCACTTGTTAGAGACTTTACAGCTTAGGAGTCAATTGCAAACATATTAGAAATGATATATGCTGAATATTCTCATGACCTTGAACTTGACCTTTGACCTCATTTTCAAGGTCAAAACACAAAATGGCTAATATCTCACCTAATATCAACTTTACAGCTTAGGAATCATTTGTGGACATGCTAGAAATGATATGGGCAGAATGTTCTCATGACCTCGAATTGACCAACTACCTTATTTTCAAGGTCATGGGACAAAAGGCCAATATCTAAAATATACATTGTCCGGTAACCTTTCTTAGCCCTTGGGCTAATTTTTTGAGGTGGATTTATTTCACAGAAAGCGCTGTATGTGGCAAGTCACTGAGCGAAAAAAAACTGCATTTGGGAAGCAGGCTTCGTAGGATTGTTTGCTAAAATGTTCGAAGACATTGAACCACAAACAAAAACGTTGGGTGTATACAACAAGAAGAAATTGAGCAACAGCACACTACATGTACATGATATTGCCCACAAGTTGTCCAATCAGAAACATTGCATTAAACGAGATTCACACGGGGATGTACAAACGTGGCTACATGTGCAACAATCTGATCCTTGATTGAAACTACACATTACATGTATCTTACATATGTATACATGTGTAACCATAGGCAGAAATTCTGAATATTCAACAAATCTATCCGTATTCCTAGCTCCCCAGTGCAGACCTATAGCAAGGAGATGTCACATGACTAGGTGTTATGATTGACGCAAATCACGACAAAATCAGACATAAGTCACAAATATCAATTTTATAGTAGAGAGGCAAATACATAGAAAATACTCTCTATTTTCTTTCATTTTATTGCGAGGAGTATCTGATTGGGTGATATTTTGGAATGAACATAAAAATTATTTGATTAACTCGACATAAAAGCCTATAGGCTTTCTGGCATCCCCCAATTTTTCTTTTCTAATTGTAAAACTAGACTGATGAAGCAATACATAGACATAAAAGCCTATAGGCTTTCTGGCATCCCCCAATTTTTCTTTTCTAATTGTAAAACTAGACTGATGAAGCAATACATAGGATTATGAACACAGGTGAGAACGAGAGTTTAACAAGTAGTTGCTCACAAGACAAATGCCCACCTGATATTTGTCATTAGAGTATACTTATTCAACATGTTCCTCGCTTGCATAATAATATGAATGAATGTAGAATAATATGCTTCTAAAGAATCCCCTGTCATAGTAATGGTCTGATTGATAACAAACTATGGAACTTCCAAGCCAATCATTTTAAAACTTGGTACATTTTCATGTAAAATCATTTAGCTTGGATTGTATCAAACAACTGTATCAAACACAGCAAGTTGATAGTAAATTTTTAATTATATATATTTATATATATGAATTCTTTTAATCACATGTCCAGGCACATCTCAATAAGTATTAAATGTACAGATATGACAGATTTTCAACTGAAAATTTCGACATTCATAATACAAACAAAACATAGAGCTGTAGGGCTCTGTGCTTACCAGACCCAAGACAGTTATATGTAAGCTGAAGGCAATGTCATGAAGTCATGAGAATAATTGCACATCATTCACGCCTAAAACTTGCTCTACGCAAGTCGATCGTGTTACATACAATGTACAAAATACTAATATACAACTAGAATGGAACTGACTAGTACTGTCAAAATTATTCTTTGCTTTTGTATCGGTTTCAGTTTATTGAGGTCAAAGCTCAAATTCAAGCTCACAAGAATATTCGGCATATATAATTTCCTATATGTCCTCAATTTATGCCTAAGCTGTAAAGTCGATAATAAGCAAGATATTAGCGATTTTGTCCCCTGACCTTGAAAACGGGGTCAAATGTAAGGTTCAAGGTCATCGAAATATTCGCTATACATCATTCCTATATGTTCACAATTGATTACTAAACCTGTAAAAAGTATATGATAAATGAGAAAGTAGCCATTTTGTGTTCTGACCTTCAGAATGAGGTCAAAGGTCAAATTCAAGGTCATTGAATATTCGGCATACATCATTTCCTATTGATTCCTAAGCTGTAAAGTAGATAATAAACGAGTTATTAGCCATTTTGTGCTCTGACCTTGAAAATGAAGTCAAAAGTGATCAGAATATTCGACATATATCATTTCCTATAGGTCCACAATGGATTCCTATGCTACTAAGTTGATAATAAGTGACATATTACCCATTTTGTGCTCTGACCTTGAGAATAACGTCAAAGGTCAAGTTCAAGGTCATGAGAATATTCAGCATATATCATTTTCTATGAGTCAACAATTGTTCCCTAAGCTGTAAAGTCGATAATGAGCGAGATATTAGCCATTTTCAGCTGTGATCTTGAAAATCAGGTCGAAGGTCAAATGCAAGGTCACGAGAATAATCGGCATATATAATTCCCTATATGTGCACAATTGATTCCTAATGTCAAATCCCAATATTAAGTGAGATATTAGGAGAAATTTGTCCCCATTATAAAGCATACGGTAGGCTAATTTAACATGGGAAAGTCCTATCTGGGACCGGTCGAAAAAATCAAAATGGCTGCCACACGCAGACCGACGACTCAAGGGCATCGAAACTTATTCACAGCACAAAGGTATATCAGGGGAATCTTTTGAAACAAAAATCTCAAATCTGATCGAACAGTTTTTGAGAAAATGGCCACCAAAATTGGCCATTTTTCGACAGAAATGGCCGCCATTTTGGAAAAAAAACGATTCAATCGGCGAAAAAAAATTAGCCCAAAGGCTAAGATAGGTTACCGGACAATTTTGGTTTGGCCATGGCAGCATTGGCAGGTAACAGACCTTGAGATTTACCAATCAAGGTTCGCAGTGTGAACATATGACCTTGAGATTTACCAATCAAGATCATCTGTGTGAACTTCGATGTCACCACTACATGTATGTGTGCGGCATTTGATATTCTATATGTTCATAATACAAAGATATATCTGGGTGGAATCGTTTAGGCCGCTCAAGTCAATTTACACATTCCGAGTCAGACATTTGGCACTCAAGGTCATCTGACGTCAAGTTCAAGGTCATCATTAGTTGTGCCATATATGTCTTCCTATATGTGCATAATGCAAACATAAGCTCTATCTGCAAGCATTTCATCTATAGAGGCAAATCTGGGCATTTTTTGACCCCAAAATGGCTGTTTTGACCTTTCAAGGTCATCGAAGGTCAAATTTAAGGTCACCACACAAGTCGCCATATATGACTTCCCATTTGAAAGTGCTAATTTCTAAGCTCTATCTTCAAGCGTTCTATGAGTACAGTCCTGACAGCTCCCATTATGAAGGGAAAAAAGTGCCAAAAATTTTCCAAGTCCAAAATTTTTTTCAAAGGGTGAAAATTTTTTTTTGCCTAGAAATGGCCCAAAATGGATAGTAATGCGATTTGGGACGAAAAAATTTTTTTTCGCCGACTCGTCAAAAATTCAAAATGGCCGCCACACGAAGATCGGCGATTCAAGGGCAACAAAACTTATACACGTCACAGAGGTATATAAGAGGAATCTTTTTAAACGAAAATCTCAAAACTGATCAGGTATATGAGGGGAATCTTTTGAAACCAAAAACTCAAAACTGATCAGTCAGTTTTTGAGAAAATGGCCGTCAAAGTCCAATATTGAGCGTTTTTCGACAAAAACGGCCGCCATTTTGAAAAAAATGTGAAAATCAAATAACAAAAAAATACCTCCTTCTCAAAATATTTTTAGGCATTTTTGTGCAAAATTTCAGAAAGATTCGATCGTTAACTTTAAAGACAAAAATGTTAACGCCGGACGGACGGACGACGGACGCAACGCCATGCCAATAGGTTATCGGACCAAAGGTCCGGTAACCTAAAAAATGAACAGCTTTTGTGAATTACAGCAATATTCATCGAACAGATTTTTCTCAGCGTTTGACAACGCCGACAGCGACGGCCGGACGCCAGACGCAACCTGACGACAATAGCTTATCGGACCATAGGACCGGTTAGCTGAAAAGAAAAAAAAAACAGACAAAAACATAAGGCCTCCCGATTTTCAATCAGGATGCCTAATAATAACTGGTGAAAACATTGAAAATGTATATTTATATCATACTTCCTGTGTGTTGGAGAAATACTTTTATCAAATACAACTAGGACTCTTGCAGATTTGAATGGTGAATGTCTTGCTCTTTCATGTGATACCAATATAATTATGAGTTTTGACAAATGTTGATTGGTGATTTAAGGAAAACTTGTTGTTAATTAAAATATCAGTAAAATGTAAATTTTGTGGGGGAAAATTGACATCCATCTTTGACGCCAATTTTTCGAATCAACGTAACTTCTCCCCTGGTCATGATAGGAATATGAATTTTATACCACCAGAGAGAGTACCATCTCTTCTTTTTTGTGGTACATATATCTCAGTTTCGATATTTGATCACTCATGCCTGATTTTGTGGTGTGTGGTCACTGGTCACATGTGTAAACAGCATCAACTTCGATGTGTATGTTTGATATCGACACAGAGAGTATATTTTTCTTTGCAGAGTGTTTCAATCATTTTGTGCTGTCATAGTTAGTTGTGTCATTCTGCTACAAATGATTTGCATTGATTGATAAACAATAGAGTTATATTACATGCAAGTTATTTTCCTAAAAGCCGCACTATAAACTGTCAGATGCTATCATACATCAACACTAGTATTGAGATGTACAAAGTATGTGCTGGTATTTCCTCACAATTATATCCCAAATAAATAACACTTGCAAGTGAAATATAATATTGTGATATCAAAATTTCAACATTTTTTGTATAGGAAGTATTTGAAAATTTGTTGCCTTTAAATGTAAAAGCTTAACCTTGTTAAAAAGCTGTGTACAACAAAAATTGAGACAAAAATATATCAACAACCTGCTAAAATACAATTCCTTGCACTTGCTTCTCGTTTACATATAAAGTATTAGTATAATCTGAGATTGCCTGAGGACGAGCTATATGTCCTAATCTGAGACTCAAACAAACAAACCTCTCCACACGTCACATGCTCACAATTCTTCCTTCAGTGAATATCAGGGTATTTAAACTACACAAAACACAAGTTTATTCTATACATCACCAATCTAAGCTACGAGTACCACATACTCCTTTTCCATCCTTTGGATCACAGTTCAAATTTGGAAAATTTCCGACAACGGTGTAATAACAATGTCCTATTCTGGTATCATTCTATGACTTGGCATACTTCACCTGGGAGTCAAACGGCTATTTTCTGCCAAATTACAGACTTCTATCACAAAAATTAGGCCAAGGGCCAAAGATAGGTTACCGGACAATGTTTAATATTTTAGGTATTAGCCAGGTCACTGGTTGAATTCAAGGTCAAGAGAATATTCAGCATATATAACATTAAGCATATATCATGTCCACAGTTGATTGCTAAGCTGTAAGTTCAATAATCAGAGAGAGATTAGCAATTTTATGCTGTAGCCTTGAAAATGAAGGGGCAAAGGTCAAATTCAAGGTCATCAAAATATTCAGTGTATATCATTTTCTATATCATGTATATCATGTCCACAATTGATTCCCAAGCCATACAGTCAATAGAGGAGCAAGATATGAGCCAGTTTGTCCTTGGACCTTAGAAATGAGGTCAGAGGTCAAATTCAAGGTCACGAGAATATTCAGCATATATCATTTCCTATATGTCCACAATTGATTCCTAAGCTGTAAAATCGATAAGTGAGATATTAGCCATTTTGTCCTGTGACCTTGAAAATGAGGTCAAAGGTCAAATTCAAGGTCATGACAATAATCTGCATATATCATTTCCTATATGTTCATAATTGATTGCTAAGCTGTATAGTCGATAACAAGCGAGATATTAGCCATTTTGTCCTGTGACCTTGAAAATGAGGTCGAAGGTCAAATTCAAGGTCATCAGAATATTCAGCATATATCATTTCCTATATGTCCACAATTGATTCCTAAGCTGTAGAGTCGATAATAAGCGAGATATAAGCCATTTTGTGCTCTGACCTTGAAACTGAGGTCAGAGGTCAAATTCAAGGTCACGAGAATATTCAGAATATATCATTTCCTATATGTCCACAATTGATTCCTAAGCTGTAGAGTCGATAATAAGCGAGATATAAGCCATTTTGTGCTCTGACCTTGTCAAATTCAAGGTCATCAGAATATTCAGCATATATCATTTCCTATTTCCACAATTGATTCCTAAGCTGTAGAGTCGATAATAAGCGAGATATAAGCCATTTTGTGCTCTAACCTTGAAACTGAGGTCAGAGGTCAAATTCAAGGTCACGAGAATATTCAGAATATATCATTTCCTATATGTCCACAATTGATTCCTAAGCTGTAGAGTCGATAATAAGCGAGATATAAGCCATTTTGTGCTCTGACCTTGAAAGTGAGGTCAGAGGTCAAATTCAAGGTCACGAGAATATTCAGCATATATCATTTCCTATAGGTCCACAATTGACTCCTAGTCTCTAATCTCAATATCAAGTGAGATATTAGGCATAATGTGTCCCATTATAAAGCATAGGAGAATTTAACATGGGAAAGTCCCATTTGAGCCGAGTTTAGGCCAAAATGGCCCACTTCGAGCGATTCAAGCGCAACGAAATTTATAGACATCATAGGAGTACATATGAGGAGTGTTATTTATCAAAAAGAAAAAAAGTTACTGAACAGATTTTGAGAAAATGGCCGCCAAAGTCCAAAATCAGGCATTTTTCGTCGAAAACGGCCGCCATTTTGAAAAAAATGCGAAAATCAAAAAACTAAAAAATACCTCCTTCTTGAATTATTTTTAAGTATTTTTGTGCAAAATTTCAGAAATATTCGCCTGTAAACAAAAAAGATAAAAATGTGGACGACGACGACGACGGACGACGACGGACGCCGACGGACGACGACGGACGACGACGGACGACGGACGCAACGCCATGCCAATAGGTTATCGGACCATAGGTCCGGTAACCTAAAATTGAAGACGTTAGCAATCTACCCCAATGTTAAATCTCCGCTCAAAATGGGATCTTCAGAATTGAGCATATTCGAGGATTTGGTCCTGTTTACATTAATCATGACTCGAGTATTATTGTAATCAAGTATTATTGTAATTTTGGACCAGAAGACACATTGGGGTGTATTCTACACAAACATGCTGATTTCGAAAGATAGCACCGCTACAAAACCGTGCAAATGCGCAAAATTGTGTGCGGACCCAGAAATTAAATGACAGGGCTATACTTCACATTGGGGTAATTGTCAACTTTTTCAATTTTCGCGATAAAATTCGTCAGAAAGTTGTCATGTGGCTCAAATGTGAAGTATGCAAAGTTTAGAACTATACCATTCAATTAACATCGCCAAAATATCAGCGAAAACCAGTGTAAACGAGTTTAAAAAATCGGAGTATAAACGTATATAGCCCTACAGCCTGAATAACGTTCCAACGCTAGCGCCCTTACACTTTCAACGTGTACATGAAATACTCTAATATAACTAACGAAGTGACTGTGCATACAAACGCCCCTTCTGGCCAGCAGAAATGAGGGCAGCTGACTAGTTAGGGGTGCGTGTGTGCGAGGCGTGTGTGGCTGCTAGGAACCCTGGCTGCTGCAAGGGTTTGACTGCGATGCTGTGGCCGGGATCAATGTTGTTTCTGAGAGAACGTCTGTAGACCGCTGTGTCTTCACTTGTCTGTCCGCTGGCAGTTCCTGCATAGATACAGACACAGTATTCAGAACAATCAGAAACCAGTAAGAAATGAATCAATGTTGATTTATTATAAATTTAGTTATTCATATGTATTTATACCACGATATATAAATAATGCAAACAAAGTTAGCTGTGATGGATTATTTTGTAGACTTCACCGTGATAATGACCTAAATACTATACAGGGGAAGCATATACAAGACTACATAACTGTATATAAAAGTTATCAACACTCACAAAACCAGAAAAATTCAGTCCCCAAAATGAAAATTCCATTTGCAGTTGATATTTCATGCTCTAACTGAGAACAGTTCACAAACCCGGGCTACAGATCAATTTGGGGGCACAAGAAAGGCGATCATGGAACCCACACCGGTAGCTGTAGCATTTATATCGCTATTTACAAATAGCTCACCATTCCTTTGAGAGTATTCTTGCCTTTCGAATATATTACTTTGCAATCAACTCTTCAAGAATTTTCACATGATAATTAGTGTTTATTACGTCTCATCACTTTGTTCGATCTTCTTCAATGTAATTTGACGAGTTTAAATGTTGCATTGTAACCGAATACTGCATTGTACTGGGATTTATTTCGCACGGGTCCTTTCACGAATCACGAGTTTGCGAGTGCTCTGCGGAAGGACCAAGTGAAAAATAAATTCCAGTACAATGTAGTATTTGGTTTAGGCCAAAAAAAAAGTCTTTTGGTTCTCATTCCCGCGCGCAACACTTTTTACTCCCGCGTCAGTGTCATTTTTTTGGGAACACAAAAAGAAATAGGCTTCCCTTTAAAAAAATGAGGTGAAAATTTTTAATTTCCAATACGAATCTTGTTTCACGAGTTTCAAATGGACTTTCCTGATCTCTTAGGGCGTATCCGATATGTACCGGTATGTACAGATCTCATTGGGCATAACATGGCCGCAGAAAATTTGTTTCGTGCTCATTCCTAGTTGCAGTTTATCATGACACAGTGTAAAAACAACACACTAATATCCCAAATTAAATGTGTGAAACTCAACATGCAGGACAGTGTTAAACCCGGGGATCAGTCCCAGTCTGCAAATACTTTATTATTGTTTCGTAAGTTTTATACACATGTTGGCCCAAGTACCGTACACTGCTCCTTAATACTACTCGTCCACTGAAAACATACCATTTAATCCGTCTCGCACCTTTTTAATCCTTATTGAATATAGAGGAAGGCGCAGGATATGATACTTGGGCCCAAATGTTTATGTTGAGTAGCCTGATTAGCATTTCATAGTTTAATGTGTATATTTCGTTCATTTCTAGTCCTGAATCTGTGTATAACTAGACGTCAAGGCCTAAAGATGCCTTGGAGGCATTTCGGTGTGATGATTAATTTATAATATATACTAGATATCGACGAAAAAGAAAAATGCCGACTCGGCAAAAAAATTTCGGGTCAAGGTCAAAGTTCATCCATAATACCAATTAGACATGTTTGTCTAGGGCGACGAGTCCAAAAATAACGTCCGTTTCGCTCTACGAAGCATCGATTCCGAGATATCGACGAAAACGAGAAATGCCGACTCGGCAAAAAAATTTCGGGTCAAGGTCAAAGTTCATCCATAATACCCATTAGACATGTTTGAAATACCCATTAGACATTAGACGAGTCCGAAAATAACGTCCGTTTCGCTCTACGACACACCGTTTCCAAGATATCGACGAAACCGAAAAATGCCGACTCGGCCAAAAAATTTTGGGTCAAGGTAAAAGTTCATCCATAATACCCTTGAGACATGTTTGTCTAGGGCGACGAGTTCGAAAATAACGTCCGTTTCGCTCTACGAAGCACCGTTTCCGAGATATCGACGAAAACGAAAAATGCCGACTCGGCAAAAAAATTTCGGGTCAAGGTCAAAGTTCATCCATAATACCATCTAGACATGTTTGTCTAGGGCGACGAGTCCGAAAATAACGTCCGTTTCGCTCTACGACACACCGTTTCCGAGATATCGACGAAAACGAAAAATGCCGACTCGGCAAAAAATTTTCGGGTCAAGGTCAAAGTTCATCAATAATACCCCTTAGACATGTTTGTCTAGGGCGACGATTCCGAAAATAACGTCCGTTTCGCTCTACGACACACCGTTTCCGAGATATCGACGAAAACGAAAAATGCCGACTCGGCAAAAAAATTTCGGGTCAAGGTCAAAGTTCACGAAAACGAAAAATGCCGACTCGGCAAAAAAATTTCGGTTCATCCATAATACCATCTAGACATGTTTGGCTAGGGCGACGAGTCCGAAAATAACGTCCGTTTCGCTCTACGACACACCGTTTCCGAGATATCGACGAAAACGAAAAATGCCGACTCGGCAAAAAATTTTCGGGTCAAGGTCAAAGTTCATCAATAATACCCCTTAGACATGTTAGTCTAGGGCGACGGGTCTGAAAATAACGTCCGTTTCGCTCTACGACACACCGTTTCCGAGATATCGACGAAAACGAAAAATGCCAACTCGGCAAAAAAAAATTGGGTCAAGGTCAATCTTCATCCATAATACCCCTTAGACATGTTTGTCTAGGGCGACGATTCCGAAAATAACGTCCGTTTCGCTCTACGAAGCACCGTTTCCGAGATATCGACGAAAACGAAAAATGCAGACTCGGCAAAAAAATTTCGGGTCAAGGTCAAAGTTCATCCATAATACCATCTAGACATGTTAGTCTAGGGCGACGAGTCCGAAAATAACGTCCGTTTCGCTCTACGACGCACCGTTTCCGAGATATTGACGAAAACGAAAAATGACGACTCGGCAAAAAAATTCAAGGTCAAGGTCAAAGTTCATCCATAATACCCTTGAGACATGTTTGTCTAGGGCGACAAGTCCGAAAATAACGTCCGTTTCGCTCTACGACGCACCGTTTCCGAGATATCGACGAAAACGAAAAATGCCGACTCGGCAAAAAAATTTCGGGTCAAGGTCAAAGTTCATCCATAATACCCCTTAGACATGTTTGTCTAGGGCGACGAGTCCGAAAATAACGTCCGTTTCGCTCTACGACGCACCGTTTCCGAGATATCGACGAAAACGAAAAATGACGACTCGGCAAAAAAATTCAAGGTCAAGGTCAAAGTTCATCCATAATACCCCTTAGACATGTTTGTCTAGGGCGACGAGTCCGAAAATAACGTCCGTTTCGCTCTACGACGCACCGTTTCCGAGATATGCAGGAAACCTCAAGGATGACTGGGCGAAAACTCTTCCGACCTCTAGGTCAAAGGTCGTTTGACGTATCGATCCCAAAATCAATAGGGTTCTTCCCTGTTGATATATAAACCTCCGTGCAAAATTCTGCAACTATTGCCTGAATATTTTTCGAGTTATCGTCCGGAAACCAAGTTTCAAGATCAGCCTCGATTTCATCCTCAAGGACCTCACGGACCTCGGAGCCGGATCAAAAAAAAATAATACACCCTAGAGATGTTTGTCTAGGGCGACGAGTCCGAAAATAACGTCCGTTTTGCTCTATGATGCACGGTTTCTGAGATATGCAGGAAGCCTCAAGGATGAATCAGCAAAAAATTATTTTGACCTCTAGGTCCAAGGTCGTTTGACGGATCGATCCCAAAATCAATAGGGTTCTTCCCTGGTGGCATATGAACCTCCATGCAGAGTTCTGCACCTATTGCGTAAATATTTTTCCAGTTATCGTCCGGAAACCAAGTCTCAAAATTAGCCTTGATTTCATCCTCACGGACCTCACGGACCTCGGATCCGGCTCAAAAAGAATAGGGTTCTTCCACATATCATTTCTGACTTGTGGTGAAAATTTGACGAGGATCCGTCAAGGCAATCTAAAGTTATCATCCGGAAACCAAAAGTGGCGGAAGAAGAAAAAAAAGAAAAAAAAACAAAAAAAAACAAAACAAAATTCTGCTAAAACCATAAAGGCATTTCTGCCGAAATGCCTTAATTAGGCATCCCGATTGAAAATCGGGAGGCCTGATGTTTTTGTCTGTTTTTTTTTTTTTTTCTTTCTTCTTCTTTTTTTTTTTTTTTTTTTTTTTTCTTCCGCCGTTTGGTTTCCGGATCATAACTCTTGAACGCCTTGATCTATCTTTTCGAAATTTTCACAGCTCATCCGAAATACTTTGCTCCTAACCCCTATTGTTTTTCGTCGAGATCCGAAATCCAAGATGGCCGCCAGCGGCCATTTTGGAAAAAAAAATCGGGCGATTCCTGTCAGTGTCATAATTTGATTTTTTGGGTGTATTTTTTTTGGGGGGGGGGGGGGGGGACTTTTTCCCTTGCCTGCCCCCATGCAGATGTAATACTGTAACTGAGCCATGCTACTGTATTCACTGACTGCAGCCTGCATGTCCAGCATGAGGCTAGGCTCTGCCCTCTCAGCTAGTGCAGTATATGAGAGCCCTGCTCAGTAATGCCTTACAAGATCAGCCACTCTGTCCAGCATAGCAAGATAGGCTCCGCCCTCTTAGCCAGCCCTGCTCAGTCATGCCTGACAAGTGATACAGCTAGCATGTCCAACTTGACCCCAGGCTCATATCCATGCATAATCCCTCACTCCCCCCTCTTAGCCAGCCATGCTCAGTCATGCCTGACAAGTGATACAGCTAGCATGTCCAACTTGACCCCAGGCTCATATCCATGCATAATCCCTCACTCCCCCCTCCAAAGCCTGGTTTACTAGTGTGTGTACATGGTAAAAGAATGAAGTTCCACCCCACAGAATACAATAGTTGGTTAATAAGCCACACACATGACACAACATGCTTGGGGGATGATTTGCCCTGTCTGCATTTATATTGTACAAACATGTATTGTTTGAATGTTTTGTTATCCAACTCTATTTCACATGCAATGACCAAATCATCATTGCTTTAGTTAGCTGGGAAATGTTTGGCTTTGGTTATAATGTGAATGCGAAAATTCCGCTGTATTGTACAAGTTTTGAAATCACAAAATTGGCCAAGATGACACAGCATTCTTTTAGTCACGTATCATTTTACATTTGACAGGAGCACCTGAAAATATCACGAACATCCTGATTAAATATACTAGTATTCTGAATATTGGCTGGGTAGTACTCTGAATATTGGCTGGGTAATTGTCCATTCATTTTGGGTGGCAAATGTCTGGTGGGCCAAGTTGTCAAGATGATAGAAAGCAGTTCTGGTAAGAAACTGTCTGATGAGCTCTCACTCTTACCCACATACAATGGCCTATGTATCCTTTTTTCTCAGTCCAGTATGACCATTTGAAATAGTAACAAATTGGGGGATGCCACAAAGCCTATAGGCTTTTATGTCTAGTTTTGTATCATTACATATCAAGTTTTACACACGTTTATGTTGAGTAGAAGTAATTCTACATAAAATAGCGTTCGTATAGCATTTCGTTTGTCAGTACTATTCTCTTTTATTTACTTCTCTCAATTAGAAGTTGTGCCAAATATATTGTATATAGAAATTTCAGTTTTACAAATTTCTAAGCGGTTTACGAGTAATAATTTGAGTCATCGCTCCTTTCAAAATTTTCATCGCCCTGCGTCAACAAAAAAAAAAATCATCACCATAGCACCAATTTTCCAAGAGCACCATGATGAGAAACAAAAGACTTTTTTTTGGCCTTATTATATGTCTACAACAACGTTTTTTCAGTACAAAAAAAGATAATCAGTGACTTCATAGCCACGAGTTCAATAACAACAATGCAGTATGGATATGTATTGCAGTCGTCGAATTACACTGAATAAGATAGGAACGCACCGATGAGACATATATTAATTGTTGCTATTGCACTCATCATGATTTTATGTTTTTTGGGGGGTGCTGAAAAATATTATTGTAGACATATACCAAATACTACATGTACATTGTACTAGGATTAATTATACTCGTGCTCCATGAACGGACCCGTACAAAATAAATCCTAGTAGAGTGCAGTGTTAGGCTATTGTTTCAAGTACATGTAATCCAACTAGATGATCCGGTCACATACGACCACGTGGGTGTATCCCCCTGGCACCCTTTACCTTGTTGAGCTCAATAATAAATGTTTCTTGTCTTAACTATTTTTATTTTGGTCTAACTGGTTACCTAACTGGTACCTAACTGGTAAAACTAATGTTAACCTATTCGGTAATATTGTTCTGTTTTCACCAAAAAAATAAGTCGTCTATTCTGAACAAGAATTCAGTGTTATTTGCTTCCATAGTACAGGTTATTGGAGTGATCACATAACTGTAAACACAGAAATATTAGCGTCCAATAAATTTAGCGTTTTCACCAAAGTGGATGTATTAGCGGCCATTCAAGTTAGCGGGTGGATGACAGAAACAGAAAAGCAAACCCGTATTTCATTACTTAGCATCCATAACTATTAGCGATTTTTTTCAAAACGCTAAAAACGCTAAATAAATGGATGCTAATACTATCTGGGTTTACTGTTTACATTATGTCAAAGTAGGTATTTCAATGATCGAAATAAGTTAGCCTGCTAACTAATTAATAATCATTTGATCATTCTGAAGAACGAAAGGTTTTGTGTGACGTTCTTTGTCAGCGAGCCTGTGCAATATCATCATCATTCATCGAAAACTACCACCCGTGGAGCGTTCACAAACCATGTGTGCTAAACAGGCTAACGTGAGCACAAAATGTGTCGCCAATCGACCAATTTGGTTACTATTTTGAGATATGTCTGTTATTAGAATCGGTTCAGATTTACAACTTGTAGAGCGCTTACAAGGAATTCTCCACCGCGGCGGTGCGAAGGAGACATATTCATAGTATCCGCCCAACTTCATTCGCTGGATACAATTACACAGATCATCTGTTTTATCCTTTCTATATATATTTACAGGGCAGTCGAATGCACACTGGCTACCTGTTGTTTCATGTAGCACAGGATGCTGTCCCAGCAAAACGTCACATTACAGACGTACAAGACCCGGAAACGCTGTGGCACAAAGGCGAAGTTTATCAGCTGTGCTGGCGGCCACACCATCCAGTCCGCCTGCAAACAACAGTCAGACAGACATTCTATAGCCATGGATCTATAGCATGCGGTGTTTGCCAATGAACCAATAACAACTCGGCTGCATACTTTATAAACATCCCAGAACTTGGCAGTGAAAACTTTCCACCCTTTGTCTAGAGGCTCGCCTTCCAGGATACTGGAGCCTGCAAAATACAAACTGTCACAGTCAAGGAACACATATAATTGAGTGTACTGCTTGAGGAAGGGAATTACTGACAAAAGTGTGCCCAGACTGACCCATGAAGAATGTGAGTGCGAAGAAAGGCGAGGCGACGGTTTGGTCAGCGAGGATTTTGCGTCCGAGTGTCAGAAGACTGCGTCCTGGCAACACTTTGTCCAAGAACGTGTACCACACGTGATTGAACGGACCCAGCGCCAGCCCGATCGTGATCATCCGTCCTATGGACAACAGCGCTCATCAATATAATGTACAACATCTGACAGAACTAGACGTCAAGGCCTGAAGATGCCTTGGAGGCATTTCGGTGTTAAGACTAATTTGTAATATTTATAACATGTTTGCCATGGGCCCCATAAAGCACACAATTCTAGTAATGAACCAAATCATAAAGTACCTCATAAAGCATACAATTCTAGTAATAAGCCAAGAAATCGACGAAAATGAAAAATGTACATGTTTGCCTTAGACATGTTTGTCTAGCAGGACGAATCCGAATATAACGTCTGTTAGCCTTAGACATGTTTGTCTAGGGCGACGAGTCCGAAAATAACGTCCGTTTCGCTCTACAACGCACCATTTCCGAGATATCGACGAAAACGAAAAATGCCGACTCGGCAAAAAAATTTTGGGTCAAGGTCAAAGTTCATCCATAATACCCCTTAGACATGTTTGTCTAGGGCGACGAGTCCGAAAATAACGTCCGTTTCGCTCTACGATGCACGGTTTCTGAGATACATGAGATATGCGGGAAGCCCCAAGGATGAATCAGCAAAAAATTATTTTGACCTCTAGGTCAAAGGTCGTTTGACAGATCGATCCCAAAATCAATAGGGTTCTTCCCTGGTGGTATATGAACCTCCATGCAGAGTTCTGCAACTATTGTGTGAATATTTTTCGAGTTATCGTCCGGAAACCAAGTCTCAAAATTAGCCTTGATTTCATCCTCACGGACCTCACGGACCCCGGAGCCGGATCAATGAGGGCGACGAGTCCGAAAATTACGTCCGTTTCGCTCTACGACGCACGGTTTCTGAGATATGCGGGAAGCCTCAAGGATGAATCAGCAAAAAATTATTTTGACCTCTAGGTCAAAGGTCGTTTGACGGATCTATCCCAAAATCAATAGGGTTCTTCCCTGGTTCTTCCCTATGAACCTCCATGCAGAGTTCTGCAACTATTGTGTGAATATTTTTCGAGTTATCGTCCGGAAACCAAGTCTCAAAATTAGTCTTGATTTCAAAATTCTGCTAAAACCATAAAGGCATTTCTGTCTAAATGCCTTAATTATAAAGCAGAAATGTTCAGATAATTTTCCTTCATTACTAAGTATCTGACTGTTCTGATACCTGTCTGCGCCCAGTTGTGTGGTTTGCGGGGGCCACTAACATAACGCTCAATGCTCTGTACAGTACAGTCCCCGAGGCCCATCAGTAAACCCGAGCACCCGATATTGGTCCAGAGCAGGTTGCGAGGGTGGAAGAGTGTATCAACGACACGTCTAAATCCTGCCATCACCCAGCTGTACGTGTGACTCGGTGTGTTTACGTGTCAGTGGTGTTCGATCTAGGCGATTTCTACATTCTCTAAGACTCTGTATGGGTCTGGTCTGTGTCTGAAACAAGATTGCAAACAGAAAATTCCAATCAATTCACAATCAATGTTTCGAAAAGAACAAACAGTTCCCTATAAAGAACATACTTCTAGTAATAAGCCAAATCATAAAGTACCCCATAAAGCACACACTTCTAGTAATAAGGCAAATCATAAAGTACCCCATAAAGCACACACTTCTAGTAATAAGGCAAATCATAAAGTACCCCATAAAGCACACACTTCTAGTAATACGGCGAATCATAAAGTACCCCATAAAGCACACACTTCTAGTGATAAGGCATATCATAAAGTACCCCGTAAAGCATACAATTCTAGTAATAAGCCAAATCATAAAGTATCCCATAAAGCATATATTTCTAGTAATAAGGCAAATCATAAAGTACCGCAGGAAGCACACACTTCTAGTAATAAGGTAAATCATAAAGTACCCCATGAAGCACACAATTCTAGTAATAAGCCAGATCATAAAGTACCCCATAAAGCACACAATCCTAAGCCAAATCATAAAGTACCCCATAAAGCACACAATTCTAAGCCAAACCATAAAGTACCCCATAAAGCACACAATTCTGAGCCAAATCATAAGTTCCCCATGAAGCACACAATTCTAGTAATAAGCCAAATCATAATGTACCCCATAAAGCACACAATTCTAAGCCAAATCATAAAGTACCCCATAAAGCACACAATCCTAAGCCAAATCATAAAGTACCCCATAAAGCACACAATTCTAAGCCAAATCATAAAGTACCCCATAAAGCACACAATCCTAAGCCAAATCATAAAGTACCCCATAAAGCACACAATTCTAAGCCAAATCATAAAGTTCCCCATAAAGCACACACTTCTAGTAATAAGGCATATCATGAAGTACCCCATAAAGCATACAATTCTAGTGATAAGCCAAATCATAAAGTATCCCATAAAGCACACAATTCTAGTAATAAGCCAAATAATAAAGTACCCCATAAAGCACACAATTCTAGTAATGAACCAAATCATAAAGTACCCCACAAAGCACACAATTCTAAGCCAAATCATAAAGTACCCCATAAAGCACACAATCCTAAGCCAAATCATAAAGTACCCCATAAAGCACACAATTCTAGTAATAAGCCAAATCATAAAGTACCCCATAAAGCACACAATTCTAAGCCAAATCATAAAGTACCCCATAAAGCACACAATTCTAGTAATGAACCAAATCATAAAGTACCCCATAAAGCATACAATTCTAGTAATAAGCCAAATTATAAAGTACCCCATAAAGCACACGATCCTAGTAATGAACCAAATCATAAAGTATCCAATAAAGCACACAATTCTAGTAATAAGCCAAATTTTAAAGTACCCCATAAAGCACACAATTCTAGTAATGAACCAAATCATAAAGTACCCCATAAAGCATACAATTCTAGTAATAAGCCAAATTATAAAGTACCCCATAAAGCACACAATTCTAGTAACTATAAGTCAAGACTAAAGGCCTTGAAGGCATTTCAGGGTGAAGCATGAAAAAAACAAAATGCTGACTCAGCAAAAACATAATGAAGCTCCCAATGAGACCTATAAGACATTTGTGCAATTACATGTATGTGAAGGACAAACTTGATACCCCTAAGACTATCTGTCTAATGTCTGTTTTGCTCTAAGTCACACCGGTTCCGAGATATCAATGAAAATAAAAAAGGCTGACTTGCCGAAAAAAATTCAGGTTAAGGTCAAAGTTTTTTCTCTAGTACCCCTCAGATATGATTGTTTAGGGCCACGAGTCCAAAATTAATGCCTGTTTCGCTCTACGACGCACCGTTTCTGAGATATTGATGAAAACGAAAAATGCCGACTCAGAGGAAAAAAATTACCAGAGGATTCAGGACAACTATCGGCAAGGTCATACAAGCTGAACTCCTCTGGTATCTGTACTGCCAGAGATATAGTCTCCATGGCCGAGAAACATGCATGCTGCTGACAGACTGCTTTAACCTGTTCCTGTGTGATGGTGTCATGACTTTCCTGATTCCTCTCAAGCTGTGGTAGCCTTGACAACACATCTGCATCTCGATTACTCTTACCTGGTCGATATTTGATGGTGAAATTGTAGTTACTAAGTGCTGCAACCCAGCGTTGTGATGTTGCATCCAACTTGGCTTTATCCAGCACATAAGTCATTGGGTTGTTGTCAGTCATGATCAAGAAATGCTGTGTACCATACAGGTAGTCGTGAAACTTTTTAGTCACTGCCCATTTGAGTGCCAAAAACTCTAATTTATGGACAGGGTAATTAACCTCTGACTTGGACAAACCTCTCGATGCATAAGCAATGACACGATCCTTCCCGTCTATCTCCTGGTAGAGCACAGCTCCCAAGCCTGCAATGCTGGCATCTGTGTGTACGACAAATGGCTTGTTGTAGGATGGATACGCCAGTATCGGTGGTGATGTCAATTTCTCCCTGATTTTTTCAAATGCATGCTGTTCTGCTGGTCCCCACTTCCATGTTTTATGATCTGGCATGATCTTTTTACCTCGTTTGCACTTTCTTGACTTTTGTCCTTGAAGCAGGTCATTCAATGGCTTCGCTATTTTCGAGAAATCTTTTACGAACTTTTTTTTACGAACAAAGTTCATCCCTAGTACCCCTTGGATATGTTTCTGTAGGGCTACGAGTCCGAAAATAATGTCCATTCACATCCACTACAATTTTCAGGGTCCCATACCATGTCTAAGGATCAACGTGTCAATGACACTCAGTACACACTAAAAAACATTAAATTACGTACTCTGGTACTGTAAAACACAGCTTACTTACTTACTATGTACTGATATTGTACGAGCAAAATGTACCGCTGATCCCTCACGGTTGTCGCGCACAACTCGGAACCATAAAAACTCACCTTATTGCCCGCAATATGTTTATTTTTATACAACAACACAACCATTAGGCTTATATGTGTACATCCTCTACTTCGAAGGTGGTTGGTCAATCCCCTCCCCCCCATCCCCCTTTTTCACACAACTGCCGGTCATTCCCCCTCTAGTATAAACACAACGTCATCAACCGCCACACTCAATATCAATATCCCATACACAACAAGTTGAATAATGAGCATGGCTTGACAAAAATAAATATATTAATGAGGTGAGGTGTTGTCGACGAAGGTCACAAATTAGACTTCATACATGAGAGCCACTTATCAACCATGGCTAAAAGTTCCAAGCAGAGACATCCCAACGAGCGTCGTGGCTCTGAATGAATACTTCATGTGTGTGAAACTCATATGTTACCAAATTGCGTTTGAATTTGATGGGAAGTCCTCCTTTAAGGTAGTTCGCTCCAAACAGTGAGGCAAGGAGGGGTCAAAGAATTTTTTCAAATACATTTGTAAATATCTGTAGCAACATAATCTAGAGCTTCAAAATGACATATTTTATAGAGTAACTGATCAGCATCCTAATACTGGTAAGAAAATAGGGAGTCACCGTGTCCGTTCGCATGAAAGACATGATGCAAAATGTGAATATAGGCAAAAAAATGTGCAAAAATGTAAAAAAAATATGTCATTTCAGGTATATGTTTGTGATTTTGATCGAAAATCTCGAAGAAACCAGTACGGTGACCCCCTATTTTCTTTTCAGTATTAGGATGCTGATCAGTTACTCTATAAAATATGTCATTTTGAAGAGATCATATTCAAGAAATAACTTTCGAATTTTGACCCTTCGTTACCTCACTGTTAGGAGCGGATCAGCCCATGCGACGCGGAGCTGGGGGCGGACTACGTTAAGTTGTTGCACAATCAATCAGTGACACTGGCCTCACCTATCGTCAGGGTACTTAATCATCGACCCTGTCCTTAATCATCGACTCCTGCAAACACTGCCAAACGGCTGTGCAAAACAGATATCTGACAAAAACAAAATTGAAAGTAGGGTCAGTTCAGGTCAACCGGGACATCAGGTTGACCGAAACATCTATAGTTGGGAGTCCCACGCCGTATTACGCATAATGCGGTGTGGCATAAAAATGCTTTATTCGCTGCCGCCAGGTGGCGATGCACGTCCAGCTGCCTTTTGGGTCATTGGCGGGAAGAACCACGTGCACTAAATTGCGGCAGAAGTTTGGGATATTAGAAGTCGCATTCGTGATCACGTGGTTAATAAAAATAGTGTGCTATTTTTCATAAGATTTCTAAATCCAAGGATTCATTGCTACAGATCCCATTGCACTTTAATATTACAGCATGCTAAATGTTATTGGTGTCATTTGGCTGGCTATTGTTGCCGCGTCTGTTTGGGCGATAATAGGGCAAAAAGTGTAGGTGTCCCGCTCGACCTCAATGTGATGTATTGACCGGGACAGATGGTTGTCAGATTGAGCGGGATATGCGCTCTCGCTTCTGTAATCAGAAAAGTTATCGTGAATGTGGGTAGTGGGGCACAGGTCTAGCTGCAGTATGGTTCTCTCCAACCTAGAAATCAGTTGGGGTGGTTCAGAGACCGTCACACCGATTTCTAAGTTGGAGAGAGCAACTGCTGGGCCTAGGCCTAAGCCTGTACTGGATGAGAGCATGCTAGCATAATTGGATATGTCAGTGGGAAAAAACTTTCCAAAGGGTGGCCACAATGCAGCCCCAGATACATCCATGCATATTCAGGCGCTCCAGGTTATCATATGAGCTCAGCTGCCAGTAGCTGCTCAGCTGTAGCCGCTCAGCTGCCAGTAGTTGCCCGGCTGTCAGTAGCCACTCAGCAGCCAGTAGCTGCCCAGCTGCCAGTATAGCCACTCAGCAGCAAGTAGCTGCCCGGCTGCCAGTAGCCGCTCAGTTGCCAGTAGCTGCCCCACCACCAGTATATAGCCACTCAGCCGTCAGTAGCTGCCCGGCTGCCAGTAGCCGCTCAGCTGTCAGTAGATCTAGCTGCCTGGCCCCCACCACCAGTAGCCGTCCAGATGCCAGTAGATCTATCTGCCCGGCCCCCACCACCAATAGCTGTCCAGATGCCAGTCGCCGCTCAGCTGCCAGTAGCCGTTCTGCCGCCGCCAGTACCTATTCAGCTGCCAGTAGCTGCCCCACCACCAGTAGTCACTCAGCCGTCAGTAGCAGCCCTGCCACCAGTAACTGCCCTGCTGCCAGTAGTCGCTCAGCTGCCAGTAGCTGCCATGCAGTCAGTAGCCATTCACATGTGCACCCAGTAGCCACCACATGTGTAACCCCTGGCTATATAATTTTTGTGAGATCTGTATTGGAAATAAAGTCCTCACATAATCTTGCATTCATGCGTATCAACTCTTTAACATTGTTTAAAATACCTATTGCCTAATAGGCCTACGTAATGTTTAGAATTCAGTAATGAGGCTACATCGATGATAGGCTACATCGGCATTTCCTTGACGTTTATTCATTTGGAATGAGGTACATTTAGTAATTGTCAAACATAGCTGGTGAAAATCCGAAGTAGATTTTAATAAAAGCTTTTTAGAACAAAAAAATCAGGATGTCCCACTCAATCTGGATATGGTGTCCCGGTGAACCAAACTTAGTCAGTATGACCGGGACAGAGTACCCCAACATCATCTGAGCTCATATCATTACTAATACGAGGCATAACGTGTTTTTTGACATCATGTATTTTGTTAGGGAGGTGTCATTCTATGCTGGAACTTACTGTGTACAGCGCTGACTCAATACATGTATTGAGTCCATACAGCGCTGTACACAGTAATGCTGGAACATATTATGTTTTGGTGTGAAACAGCGGATGCACATGACAGAGAAAAGAATAATTGGTGTCCCGGTCATGCCTAATCTGCCAATACACATTTCAGCACATTTCACATTTTTGTTTATTCAAGTATTGCCCAGCCGTTTGCAAGCAGCAGGGGTCGACGATTAGGGAGAGGGTCGATGATTACAGTGTAGGTACTCTGACGCTACATGTAGGCTCAGTGCCGCCTCACTCACTGTATATTGATGGACTGGCAAGATGGTTTAGACTAGCACTCCACACAAACCACTTCTATGAATTGTTAATTTTGTACGTGTGTGTCAATCAGTGCCTGCCCCTATTCGACAAATAACAACCGGAGAAATGAACACGGCTCCGTCACGTTCCCATTGGTCAAGGTCAAGGTCAGTGTTCGACATTGGTCACATGACGCTGTACGGAACAGGCTGGTCATTCTGTATTTCAACTCTACAAACGGGTGACATCAAGATAATAGATGTGCATGATTTGATCGGAGTCCATTAGTGAACACATACAATATACATGTCATAGATATTTGTGGCGATTTCGCCCAAAGATCACGGCAGGAGATTCTTTGTAAACACTAGGCCTACTCTTGTATTGGATGCTTCAGGTTCTAAGCACGTGCGCTGCATAGGCTAGCGACGCCCTCAAATCCTCTCGCTCCATTGTACTGTAACAATTGTCTTACGTCATCCCTCGTGTCTCGTGCTTCAGGGGTTATAAATACTCTGAAGCCGTCTTGTGGAGTTGTCTCAAGTGCTGGCAAGGCGAGAGGACGACGGAGGGCTCGGCCATGAGCTCTACGTCCCTACTCACCGACTAAGGCCCGCGGGCCCTGAGTACGATTTCCAATTGGGGGCCCAGGAGGGGGACCGTGCATGATTCGGGGCTCGTCCCTGTGATCACTGGTCTCTCGCCCTGGGATGGTGCAACCGTCGGGCTGTCCAGGGTTCTATCCCTGCGGCAGTGCCGTCGGCGAGGCCGGCAAGCAACATGCCCACGTGCGCGAGTTCTGTGGCGGCCATGCACTCCCATGGCATCTCAGGCTCCGCATACGCCGGCTACATTACCATAACTGATGTATATGTTGTGTAGACGGCCAGACTCGTCCGGACAGACTGTTACCTGGTTGTAGTTCTAGTAATTACGACGCCCGCCGCGTGCGCCCTGTGCGCTGTGGGCGTCAAACGTTACATATTGATGATAATTATTTGAATGACGACAGTTCAGCACTCACTCGATAAGGTTATAAAAATGTGACGTCCATCATTGTGATGTGTGTAAATACTGCACAGTGTCCCATCTCAATTCAAAAGGACGTAATTATTGGTGCAATCATTAACTTTGTACATATATATATATATATATATATATATATATATATATATATATATATATATATATATATATATATATATATATATATATATATATCCGTATATATACCCTTCCGAATTGACAGGCATGGCCCTATTGCTACTTTTTAGATATTGTACTATCTCTGTTGGTTCCACTCTCTGGTGGTACCCCCCGCTGGCACCAATAACTCAGATGTAAACGACTTATATCCTTTTGATTTGACAGGGCAGTATATAGCCTAGATATAGATCTTTGGACACTAGTTGTCTGCATAACTTTGTTACATGGTGCACACATCGCCTACACCCCAGTCAACACATGCAGCTTGATGATTGCCAACACATACAGCTTGAAGCATGGAGATGGTGTTTCAAGGTCATTGTAGGTCAAATTCAAGGTCACCACTGAAACCATCGAATATTATTTCCCATTTGCATGTGCCAAAATTCTTGGAGTACCCTAGGACTTACTCCACACAGATCCAATTACGAATGAAGAAGTGGATATGTTCTGAATAAAAATTTCAGTGGCATTTCTTTCGGTAGAAATGGGTACATGTGAAGTCATTTTGTGTTCATCTGAGTCAGTTCATCTAACAAGCGGAGAGGAAATGTGGCGGAGAGTAAATGTGGGAAATCCAATTGGTTGAACTCGGGGGAAAAACGATGAGCTAAAAAAAAATAATATTGACAATATTAACATATCTGGCCATAATCAGATATTTATTTAAGACAGATAGAATCTAAAAACAATATTGGATATATAATTTGATTCACTTCCGAACTTTGTTACATGGTGCACACATGTACCGAATGGTATGTGAATAGTCCATTTTGTGAAACCAGCGTAGAGAATTTGCCAAATGAACCTGTTTATGAATGCGAAAATCGCAAAAAAAATATTTAGAGATAGCCTACCTGTGTTTACATAAAATTATTCCCTATACTTTCACTGTTAACATTGTATATTTCATTTAAGAGACACTACGGGACAAAATGATTCCTATTGGTCAGGAGTATGGATACTAGTATTGCACCTTGAGCAGGGGCGTGTACAGGATTCCCGGAAAGGGGGGCACAATATGACGGCAGGGGGTCTGGGGGCCGCTCAAGGCTGGAGCTCCTGGGAAGAGTTTTGGTGGGTTTGTTACCTTATTTAGATACATTACACATGTAACGTTACATGTAGTTAAATTTGATATAGAATTTTGGCTGTGGGACGCTTCTGTTAGTGGCGAGTTTGAATGGAAGGGATCGTTTGAAAAGAGGGGGTCCAACATAATACGGCGTGGGGTCTGAGGCCCGCTGAAGGGCCCCAGAAACCAGATCCTTTTTATGTACTGTGGTAGCTTCCTGGCATCTCCTGGGTATAAATCCCACTTCATTCCCCTGGTATATAAAAAATTATGGAGTGAAGCAAGCCTGTCGCGGTGGGGGTCTGGGGTGGGGGTCCGCTCAAGACCTCGAAGCAAGAGTACTTTTATGGCATCTCCTTGGTATGACTTCCACTTGAATACCATGCATGGATCGCCCTACTATCATATTTAATGCCAAAAATAGAAACGAAGCGAGCTCGTCTCAGCTGGGGGATCTGGGGCCTGCTGGAGGGCCCAGAAGTCAGAGCCTTTTTTATGCTTTGAATTAATTTTGAGGCGTTTCCTGGGAATAAATTGCACTTGAAAATTCATCGATGAACATGTTCTGAAAAGCTTGTAAAAAAATGTAGAAGGAAAGCTAAACATTCGGGCCAGGGTTCTGAGGCCCGTTGAAGGTCCCCAGAAGTCTTAGCCTTTTTTATGTTCTGCATTAATTTTGTAGCCTTTCCTGGGAATAACTTGCATTTAGAAGTTATCAATCACCATGTACTGAAAAAATTGTTTTAAAAAATGTAGGAGCTGCTCATTTGGGCCGGGGGTCTGGGGCCTGCTGAAGGGCCCCAGAAGTAAAGTCAGAGCCTTTTTATGTTCAGAATTATTTTAGTGGCCTTTCTTGAGAATAAATTGCACTAAAAAAATTACTGATTACCATTTTCTGAAAAATTTGTAAAAAAACAAATGTAGAAGAGGAGTTGCACATTTGGGCCGGGGGTCTGGGGCCCGCTGAAGGGCCCCATAAGCCAGAATTCTTTTTATGTTCTGTGGTAGCTGAGGATGATGGTCTCTCCTGAGTATACATTTCAAACAAACTCACTATGATCAACTTGAACTCAAACATAATATTTTGACATAATTTTTTCGGGCAGGAGGCCTGAATCCGCCAATGGAAACTCTGATATATATGGGGTTTTTTTTTCGAAGAGGGGGGAGGGTCCTGACCCCAGTACCCCTCCCCCCCCCCCCCCCTCTGAATCCGCTACTGTATATAGACCCCCTTGTACGCTGTCGCGATTTTTCAAAATTTTGATCGCTGATTGTCAACAAACAGTTCAGTACTGAAACATCTTTGTGCAATTTATTTCCGAGTAAAATAATGAATAGTAACAGCATAGAGGGCTATGGCAACAGTACGTTCTCGCGCCTCCAAAGATTGTTATATTCGGGCTCCGTACACATCAACTGGAGGGATGGCTATCATGTGCAAAACGGAAATTAACGCATCCTCTTTGGCGTGTCTCCTTCAGGAGTGTCGATATTCAGGTGCATAATTTTAAACAAAGAGAAACTTAGTGAAGGCACATTTTTGTAAAAGGGGGGGGGGGGGGGGGCACAAAGTTACATATTTCAAGGGAAGGGGGGCACGTGCCGCCTGTGTCCCCCCCCCCCCCCCCCCCGAACACGCCACTGTCGAGTAAGTCCAGCCTGTCGACTAAACAATAACACCACAGAATGTCATAATGTGACAATGAATAAAGCTATAATCACCTTTAGAATTGAAAACATTTATTCATTCTGCGTAAGCTTTATTTTGTCTATAGAATTAGCAATCGTACAAATTTGGGTCTGAAAATGTGCGTTACGTGCCTAAATTGAGTTGCCAAATCAATATTCATATTCGGGCCTGTCAATCTTGTTACTTACTTGTTACTTGTCCGATAACTCCCGCCTGTCTTGTCTAGGCGAACCGCACTTTGTGCGTAATGTTTCGATGCTAACAAATTTTGTATTGTACCCTTTAACCGAAAACCGATTTAACCGCCCCAGAGCATAACGCGATTGTCCAGTGACTTGGACACTTCTGGCATGATGTAGTGCAAAACACAGGTTTCTGCATGTGTCATAGAGCTCAGCCAGGTCATCTCCTTCTCGGCTCGTCCACGTCGGATCAAGGATGATCCTCATCAGGTCATCATCTGGCAATGTGCCATCCTTGTTATCTAAGTGGTTGTGGAGTTCGATGAGATGGGGCTTCCTGGCCTTGGTTAGAGATGGGCATCTCAGCAGGAAGTGTGTCTCTGACTCTGGCTCCAGAGCACACATGGGGCAGGTGGTAGCACTTCCTCTAGTGCGTGTCGAGCCGCCGAGCAACGGGTATCGGCCAACAAGAACTTTTGCATGCACCATGGACTTATGGACACTGAGTTTGTCAGTGTTAGGCTGCTCCCAGACAGGGTGACAACTTCTCGAAGTGCAGGCTTCTAAGTTGAGGTGCTTAAGAGTCTGCTTCTGTTTTGCTTCGGACTTGAGTTTCCACTCCCAGAAGCAGGTGACAGCCTGTGTTATCATCTGCTTCCATTTGGTCTTCCTGGGAGGGGTCTTCATGAGGTCAAAGGCTGATGGCAGGTTATACTGTCTGAGTAGCTCGCGTACCTGGACCCTCCAGCTGTGCGACTCCATGCTTTCGACTGCAAGTTGTCGTCTCATAATAGAGTTTTCTGAGGACTCTGTCCGCCGGGCGATGTTGACGAAGAAGTTCAACAGCTGCTTGTGGAGGAGGCCAGTGGCTGGAATAGCACCAACAAGCAGGTAGACTGCAACATTCGCTGTAGAGCCTGGGAGATGTTGGATTTTTTTAAAGCTGCTTATGTAGTAGTTCTCGAGGAGCTCATACTCTGACGGGGTTAGGATCAGGGCCTCTAGGCCATGGAGAAGTGCTGGGGTGACGTAAAGATCCCAGAGCTGCATGGAAGTTTTTGGGTTGATCCCGTTCAGGCCGTGCAGTCCAGCTCCCATCAGAGAGTAGGCTGTCCGTCTCGCTGTCTGAATCCGGGCAGATACAGTTGGGAGGTTCGACACATTGTTTGTTCGGATGATTCCCAGGTGGGTTTCCGACCCAGTAACCTCAAGTTTCTTTCCGTTCAGATGGAGGTTCACATCTTCAGGCTGTGCGGCTCCCTTGATGTACGGGGCTACAGCTTTTGTCTTAGTCGTGCTGAAGAGGTATCGTTCCACTGAGGCATCTTGTTGGGCTTCATTCATGAGGATTTGGGTATGGAGGGGTGTTTCACCAACTAGCGCAAGGTCGTCTGCACACATGAGCGCGCCTGCAACTGTGCAGCCGATCCTGAAGGCACTAGGATGGGACTCGTACCTTCTGAGGAAGTTATTCGCTCTTGCTTTGAACAAGGTCGTTGAGGTAAGGCCTCCTTGTCTGATCCCTTGGGCTTCCCTGATATATCTGGATATGTCACCATTCCATTTCACCAAGGACTTGATGTCTGTATACATGTCATCAAAGATGGACCATAGCTTCCCCTGGACACCTTGCTCGAAGATGGCGTTCTCGCATCATTCTTTTCCTCAAAGCGGTCCGCCTTGTGGGCGATTTCTATACACAGTCTGATGACGTCATTGGTATTTGTCTAGATACTGTGGCAACCGGCAATGTAGGCAGGCCATTCATTTTCTATCCACTGTTTTCAAGCACGATTAACGGAAATTTTCTGAGTATCTGTTGTCGAACTGTGCATATTTCCTATATGTTCCCGACTATCTCGAGATGTACTTTCAAGTTTGCGTGACAAACAAGAATGCTAAATTTGGCTGATTTTAAAATTGATTCCAACTCTCTGATATACAACTGCATGATGTTTCTTCAAGATGATCTCCAGATATTTAACCTTCTTGAAGACAAGTGATATAAAAACACCACCAGTTCTAGTATTTTATTCAATGAACACATATACATGGTATATGAGAATGCAAAAAATGTCATCTCGCATATAAAAAAACAATGGCAGAAGCTTTCCCGATAGTTTGAGAGTTGTGGAGATCATGAAGCATTTTACATTGTCAGCCCATCAGGATGGAAGGCCTGGCGTATCATCCTCAGTACATTCATGTTCCTGAAACTGCTCCAGTATCTCCCGCACCACGTCCGCTCTGTCCTTGGGTGCCGTGTCGAAGTAACGTTTCTGTAGCTCAGAATACCGCTCAGTTACCGGTACAACGTCCCTGAAGCGGCTGTCTCGCCAGTGGTCATTGAAGAAAGTCAACAGCAGAGCTCGGTCAGTGTCCGAGGCAACAGGATCCGGAGGCTGTATCTCAGGCAAGTCTGGTACCAGCACATCACGAAATATCAGAACTCCACGGAACGCGAACCAGCCACCATACCTTGGGTGGATACTCACACCGAATATCTTCTGTGAAAATAAGAGCACAAATGTTACGGATGACGTACTGCATATCCCTGGGAGTCGTAAGCCAGCAGTCAGTGTGGTTACCTTGCTGGGGGGCCAGGGCTGGTCACAGACGTCTTTGCGCTGGTAGTACCTCGCTGCGCCTGCAACATGTCCTGCAGTCTGGACAAGGACCCGCGGTCGCCTCAGGTGATCCACCTCATAGTCGTGTAACACATCGACTTCCAACCCAGCCAGCTCCTAACACAAACGTCAGCCACTTACATGTATACTCACACTGAGAGCTGTCACCATGGTGACTGGCTGACATTCAGCACCCACATGTGCGTGCATGTGGGTCAACGTTTGTAGAAACATGATAATATTTTTTTTACGATCTACAAGACTCAAGTATCACAAGATAGCTACCTTTAGAACCAGTTGGATTTGCTCGACAACACAGGCATCCACTGGGTCACGTTTTCCGACACACTCTCGCCGGAGAATAAAGGGCACCAGCGCCTTGTCAAACATGGCTGGCGTACTGATCAGTGACACTGCCAGCGTGTCATCCACATACGGCAGACGGAAGGAGGACTCTACACTCCGGTTATACCACCCAACCTCCAAAACAAAAACAATATGACATGCTCAAACAGCAGCATCACTGAAGCACGGTGGTCTCAAGTTACTGTCAGCATACCAAGTAATCTACCAATTTGGCCATACCCTGAGAAAATAACTTTATTAGGGCCTGTGAGTCACGTGATGTCATGGTGTGATTTCCGGTGACTAACAAACATAGATCTACACCTTTTGTTTAATTTGAGTAGAACTCCATTCAAAATTCAAATTACTAAGGTAGGCTAACACAAGAGGTGTGTTTGTTTGCCACCAGAATCACACCGTAACGGCACGTGACTTACAGGCCCTATTGTAATTAGATCTATTTTCAGATTACCACATAAAGCGAATATTTAGATATAATTTGCGGGGAAAAAATAATTTAATAAATTTAATGGAGAACTTCAAGGTGTCTCTTATCAAATTACTTTATATGGTTGGATAATTTAGATTTTATTAGATCCAGTGTATCCGCGCTCTCGAGGCCCAGAGGGCCGCCCTCCGGGCCTCGAGAGTGCGGATACACTGGATCTAAAATTTTATGTGCAATAAAGACGTGTCTACACGCCTACTAGTAGAATCCATGTCCGCTTTAATTCTGTGAAGAGGATGTGTTAAATTATCCGTAAATGATTCTGCAAATGACCACGGCTCGTTGTTATATAAATTTTACATTACACAGCCTCCGTACATGTACAGATATTCACCTTGAACGGGTGACACTCGAAGCCAGCGGGTTCCAGCCGGGCGCGCAGTATTCTCAGACACTCCTGGTCATCCATCGTTACGAACTGTGCTTCAAATCATCAGTGATACAGGGAACACTTCGAAAAAAGTGCCTCACTCCCTGCTGGACCTAAACGAAAACAAATCATGCCACCTCAGACCGCATAATATTGATTGCCTACGGAATACCACATGTGCAACTTCTGAATTGTTTTGCCGATTATTTGCTGTAACTCGCAATTAAGCCTCTTCGTCAATAATCACGGTTTTATGCATACTATTTGAGGTGCGCTATCATAAATTAAATATGTTCATAGGTAGGCATACATGATTACCTGGTCATCTCATGAACTGTGATTCACATCAATCAAAATAATCAAAATATATTGGTTCTATAGAATACTCTTCGATGATAAATTACATGCCTAATACTGGAGTACATAATTTCAGACGAGCATTAGTTTACAGAATATATAATAAAATTATCATTCTTTGTTCTACGTCAATAGATTGTATGTGTTGTATAATTATTCTTATACTGCTTCATTTCCAGGCACGTCAGGTTTCAGGAGGCTATAGTTGACCACTTTAGTCGGAAAATTGACATCACCTAGAATTCTGCTAAAATATGATCAGTTGTTTTATCGTCAAGATTCAGTGACATGGAAAACTCAAATTCCAACTGTTTCAAGACACGGAAGGTTGCAGATAATATTTATTTGATTCAAGAAAGCCACTTTTATGAGGGGAATCGGTGTAACATTTGGTTGATCAAGGGGCCCGCCAGTGATGTGATAGTGGACACAGGACTGGGAGTGTGTGACCTGCGACAGCATCTGACAGCCTCAGGACTTCTGACAGCTTCAGAAGACAGCTATAGTCGGCCCTGTCAGGTGGTTTGCACACACAACCACTTCGACCACTGTGGTGGTGCACACCACTTTGCAGACGTGCTGATACATGAGAACGACCTCCGGGGTTTAGTGACTGGGCGGCAGATGGAGACACTCAACTATGTACAGACAGAACACTTCCACAAAACTCCATACCCTGGCTTCCGAGCCAGTGACTACCGAGTACCAGCGACACAGGCCGCAGCTGTCCGTGACGGTGACAGGATCGAGCTAGGCGGTGGACAGCACCTTGAGGTCTTGCACGTCCCGGGTCACACCAAGGGTAGCATCGCACTCTACTACCCCGAGGCCAGGTATCTGTTCTCAGGGGACTTTGTGTACGAGTGTAGCAGGGGCGGGGACCTGATTGACTGGCTTCCCACATCCAGTGTGGGGGACTATGTTCGCAGTGCAGAGGTGATGCTGGACTGGCTGGACGAACACGATGTGGCCAGTATATGCCCAGGACATTTTGGCATCTTGGAGGTGAGCAGCACCCGTGACCTGTTGTGGGAATATGTGGATAGTAGGAACAGCTGTTGTACCCGCGGCTGTATGTCCTGTCTCCAGCTGGCCACCAGAGCTTACTTTGGCCTTGGCTGTGTTCAGGACTGTGCTTGTGTATGCGGACTCTAGCATCGCTTGTGTTGGTATATACCTTAATGTGTTCGTGTAGTTTTTTATGTCATCATGTAGTTCATGAAATATTTAAATCAAACTTAAGAATATTTTAAAATGTGAAAAAAAAACTGTAGTCAAACTGTTATAAAATCCTCATTTTCATGAGTCACATAATGAACAAAGTCCGTTATAGGATGGAATCTTCCAGTGATTTGACCATGTCGAGCTTTGGGAGTCCGTGGGTTTTGTTTACATGTATGCGTGTAGCGTAACTGTATCATTGTAGAGACAAAATGTGACATCTCCAGACTGCAGCCCTTAACGACTGGCGCATCAATGAAATTGACGCTCATTATAATTTAATCTTCAGAATTCAGACATGATTGCTAGAGATGATCAGACTCGACAGAGTACAGAAACATCAGCCCAAGATATGTTTCAGGAGAAATACTCATGGTTGAATGATGGCTTATGCCACTTCAATGTTTGTTGCATTGAACTGGCATAAGCTCCCCAATAACTATTCAGTCTCTCTACCAGATGTTAACTCCTAATACATGCACATTATAATGTCTATAGAATATGATAGAAACAGAAGTGCAGAAGATGGCAGATGCATGGATTATCCAACCTAGCGAGAGCCCATATTGCTCACCAATAATCCTTGTCGGGAAGAAAGACGGTACACTTCTGTGCGGACTATCGGAAGCTGAACAAAGTGACATGGACATATGCATATCCATTACCTCGGATCGACAAGACGTTCGACACGGTCACTGGCAGTAGGTATTTCTTAGCCATTGGTTACTGGTGGATTGAGATGGACCCCCACTCCTAGGATAGATCAAATACGAACTTTGCCACGAAATCTGGCCTGTACAGTTTCTCTTCCTCTATGATGTTGTTTTTTTTTGGATTTTTGAAATTTTCCCTTTGTTTACATTCTTGAAAGTGCCACTTGGAACCACAACAGGCCATTCAACTGTGGCTAATTGGGAGGGCCCGGGGCCCCTTGGGAGGAAAATGACGCCCGTATACTTAATCATGGTTAATGTAATAAGTTATTATCGATAATAATCCCAGGAGACGTGTGTTCCG
Source organism: Terebella lapidaria (assembly GCA_949152475.1). Classification (NCBI taxonomy): domain Eukaryota; kingdom Metazoa; phylum Annelida; class Polychaeta; order Terebellida; family Terebellidae; genus Terebella; species Terebella lapidaria. Next base: position 6,068,595 of record OX424557.1, read on the forward strand.
ACCGTTTTTTTTTTTTGTATGTCACCGTTTCATACCCATCACCTATCCCGTTTCGATCTTCACTGAAACAGTGCTTTCTGGAAATCATATGCACTCAAAGTTTTGGATATACGTTCCGCACAATATATAGATACAGTATGCTATTGCAAAAATGAAAAACAAGTTGAAACGGCAACATAATAATTATGTGTTAGTGGTGGTATTCCATATTCCAGTAGGCAAATTCAATTCTCGTGTGGCCCCGATAAGCAGTCACGGCAGTCGGCCCGCAAGCCAGATAGTCACTGAATTGTCCAATCGGGAAGCTGTCTTGACGGACACACCCACATGTTTATGAACTACACGTGGATATAATTATATGCAAATTATCACGTGAGCAAGTCCCGCCAATTAGTGATAAATACTGACGCACTGGGGTCAAGGTCATAAGCTCCCACGAGATCGTGGAATCTACAGGGTGCGGTATTTGTGGAAATACTTGTTGCGACCCAAATAAATGTTTTTTTCTATGACTCTTTCCTACTTCACTGGTAATACTTCAGGAAAACATCACCATACAAAGCTTGTTCATGGGGAAATCTGATAAGAAATGCCTACTGAAGTGAAGCGAGATTTGAGTAGGAACCTGTCGGAAGCAACAAAACTTGGCAGATTTGCCGAACTAATACACTTTGTCGGGGGAAAAAACTTAGTTTCCTCCTGAAATAAGCAGAAACGAATGGATACTATATCAGTTATCATGTTTATGATAGTTTTATATTGCCGACGAGAATTGTCAGTGCTGATTTTGAGGGGTACAGGCGATAAGGCCACCAAGCAATCAGGCCGCAATCGAGAATTAGCGAACTGCAGAGCAAGTGATGGATGCAAATGCAGACATTAGACAAGTTGCTGAAATGTCTCTGCAGTATAAATCGAAACACTGAAAAAAAATCCATGAAAAAGGATTTAGAACTAGCTCGAAATTTTTTTTGCCACCTAAATAAGAAAAAAAAAAATATTCAGAACCTTGAAAATCTTACACATTGGTCCAAATAATACTCGGGTGATTTTTATACGGGCTCAACATGGTAAAGCTTCTGAGTTGTAGAGATTTCATATATGTATATATCGGAATAATTATAGTTTTACTAATCTTATTGGCCACAATAAAATAGTTATGACAAGAATCATTTATTTTTGGGCTCAACAAGGTATATATTCTGCCCAGTGGGGAATTCATAGCTGTAACCAAATAGGTTAACATTAGTTTTACTAGTTAGATATATAGTTAGCCACAGTAAAAATAATTAAGACATGGCCAAATCAAATACAGTATTCAAGGGTTTTTAAATAGTTCTGTGCAAACATTTTCAAAGCTCTTCCTTTGAGGCCAGTGGCCCTTGTTAATGTGATGCTTTTCGGCCTGTTCACTGCACCAGCAACCTTTCAGAGGTTAATGGACATAGCAATGAGAGGCATCTAGTGGAGGTGGTGCCTCATTTGCTTCCTAAACTCTAATCTCAATATTAAGTGAGATATTAGGAATATGAATTTAACATAGTGAATGCCATTCACAATCCGTTGAAAAAAACAAAATGGCTGCCACACACAGACTGGCGATTCAAGGGCACGAAACTCATACACGTCACAGATATGAGGGGAATCTTTTGAGCAAAAATCTCAAATCTGAATGAACAGTTTTTGAGAAAATTGCCGCCAAGTCCTAAATTAACAATTTTTTGGACAAAAATGGTCGCCAATTTGGCAAAAAGTGCGAAAATAAAAAGCTAAGAAAAACCTCCCTCTTGAATTTTTCTAAGACATTTGTGTGCAAAATTTCAGAAAGAACAGGCAACAATGCCATGGCAATACGTTATCGGGCTTTATCGGACAGTGATCTAAAAACTAATGAAGGAGCCAAATATAGAATCGTGGCTGGAAGAAGAGCAGGAACCAGACGCAGTTACCGAGGAATAGGCGTCAGAAAAAGAAGAAATGATGCTGTGGGAGTGTCGGTAGGCGAGGAGCAAGACCGGGTCGAAGATGAACAGCAAGAAAGATATCCAAAACAGACCAGAAGGGCTCCGAGACGACTAATCCGAATGTGTGGGCTGTCGGAGCAGGTGAACAGTGTGTGCATCGGAGCAGTCATAACGAGGGAAGGCTGAGAGGAGTCAAAGAAACTTCAGAATGAAGGGTGACTCCAAGCCAAAGCTGGATGAAAATTGGAGTAACTAAAGAAGAGTGGGGGACTCGTGGCTCTGGTGACTCTGTATCAGAGTCTGGTGACTCCGAGTCGAAATATGGTGAGTTGGAGTAGGGTGACTCTGAGTCGAAGTAGGATGGCTCTGAGCCAAAGTAGGAGGAGTCTGAGTGACAGCAGGATGACTCCGAGTGGTATGGTGACTTTAAGGGCAGAGCCAATTCGTACCCTGCATACTCACTAGTGTTATGGACGGGGGAGAGGGGTTTTAGCTGGCGGGAGGATATAGGTGATGAATCAGCTGAATACTGAGCTCCAATGATGATGGCAAGAAGGGGGGTTGTTATCCCCACGTCTAAGGGATATGGGGACGCTGGAGGTTTCCACGGATTTGGCTGCTATAGGGGGAATTGTTTAGTGGGACATCCTGCGTTGAGCTGCGGAGGTGATGCAGCAGTACAATACAGTGCATGGGCCCTTCTGAACCCTGTGCCACATCATCAGCGGCGTGTGGAGGAATGTCATGGAGCCTGAACAACAAGTGAGGGAAAGAACCAACTCATGAGAAGGTACTCTACAGCAGGTGAGGGAATCGCTTGCGCAAGCTGAAGCAGACTTAGAAGGACGGGAACATCGTCTACAGGAGGTGCTAAGAAAAAAAAATGAGATGAACCTCTGGATGCAGGCCCTGGAGGACAGAGTTCAGCTGGCGTAGGTGCAGCACCAAGTGCAGGCGACCAATGAGATAAATATTTGGGTGACCGAGGTAATATGGAAAGCTGAGGAGGTACAGGCTCATTGGAAGCAGGAGTACCTGACAGCTGTGGCTATTCAGGCTGAGAGTCGTGTGGCATAATCAACGGGCACCCCTATGGGATGGCACCCAGGACCCTGGTTTCTCAAATCACACCCACTCCATGAGGGGGAATATCTGAGACCAATAAGGAAACCCTGTTCATGGAGTTCATGTAGAGGCTTAGAGGACCCATGGTTTACCCGATGCCCATGGTAAGGACACTGGCGGTGGGAGAGCAGTTATGTCCCTGGCTCTGGGGAACCACCCTCTGATGCGAGGCCGTCTTGACTGCCACTCTTCGTAGCCGTTGGGAACGATATGGATGGAACTGCCCAGCTAAGAGGAGGCATGGAGACTGTGTGACGCTGATATGCCGATGCAACAACAGCGTGCTGGAACTACGGCAGAGGAAATGAATTATTATATTATGTATTGTTACATGTGTATTATTTTGTTGGTGCATAAAATAGGCACCCTTTAATTGTAACCAGACAAGTGGGAAATATATTGTTACCAGTCACAATGGACTGGTAACAATGAATGGACTGAACAAACTCCTGCGAGCATTGTATTTATACTACAGAAATTATACGAACAATGATCGTCTGTGATGAACAATTTGATCGAACAGTTTATTGTGTGCTAATTGTGAAGATAAAGAACAGATTAATTGAAAGCGGTCACACGGATATCAAGTAGCGCAAATAAACACTTAAGCCATCCGCGGCACCCCCACAAAAACTTTCTCAGCTAATAATAATAGTGAGTGGAAGCACGAGAAAGGTGCAGTAAACTTGACTGTATGCTAGAAGAACAGTGATATGATTGGATCATGTGATCCAGGAGGTTACCCATGCTGCCATGGATGCGGAACCCCTGCTAATGGCAGAGGACGCAGAATGTCATCTCCCATCTATGGCTTTGGCCAGAACGGAGATCTTGCGCAAAAGCATTTCCGGGCTATACGCCGGGACTACTTACTTGCCATGGATGCTCACATCTGCCAGGCGGAATACAACGCCACGTCTTTTGGTATGGGGTTTGGGGTCATTGCACGAGCAACAAACTCCCGCTGCCCCGCACTCTCTCCTGGAGGAGAATAAACGGCTCCAAAAGGAGCTTTGTACTATGGAAAGAAAAAAATCGAACTTACGGGAGGAGATTCAGGACTCCAGACCCGTCTTGCCACAACCCCGTCTCCACCGCCGGTGACCCCTGAAATTCCGGACAAGCCTTGGTCGACCATTGTGTCGGTTTTGCCGCACCTGCCAGCTTACAATCAGCGACAACTGATGCAGCAGGCATCACCAGCCGCGCGACCCCCAGCATTTAAGCGACACGATCGTCCTTCGGACTGATCCCAAGTATGTGGAAGTTGGGATAGTGGACAGTATTACGAACCCGCTTGATTTAAGTGTTTGATTCTCATCTGTCATTGTTGTAAATGTATTTGTCCATGTGTTCGTATCATCTTAGTGACTGTTGACTGACCGACTGATGACTTTATTTTGACAATTAGGAATTTTTATTGTACTCAGTGTTTTACCATTGCTTCGCGCGGTGGATGTGTTTTCCCTCTAGGACTTTTAGCTTATTATGTTTAGATTTTTGGACAGTTAGTTTTTGGGTAGGGTAAATTCCAGGGGGTAACTTGATGAAGGGGTGTAAAGTAGAATATTTAGGACTGTAACGACCCAAAACCCCTCCCTTACTTTTCTCACTTGACATATATGACACAGATTCATCACATGACTCCAATCTTACCTTATATCACCGGCACACACCGTCCTTGCCACCGCTCCACATGTAAACAACTCTACTCACGACAACACACCTCTCATTCCCTCCAATCACAACCTTTCTAGACACTTAACCACGCCTCCCCAGACATTACATCACTTCCAACGAATCACGACAGGACTTTCCAACTTTACACGGGGAAATTACAGACACTCAGCACTTGGCCCCGCGCTTTCCCACACTTCTGGAGTTAGACATTGAAATGAATACACTGTAGAATTAACGTGGAAGAATTTAGATAATGAGAGCAAGAAGAACATTGTAAATTAAGAAGAAATCGAACTATTACGGACTTGGGACTTATCAGACTATATCTGTGGATTATCTGTGGATTACGGAATTGTGTTATCGCACGACATTACTTCGTACTATATGATCGTGTCAGCGTAATAGCCGCCGGGAGACACGCTAAGATATCTGCCTAAAACATACAAAAACAACCACATTGTAAATACCGGCATTTGGCGTGTTCACCATGGCGAGATGTGGTAACAATTGTTACTGCATCCGATCAACCCGCGTGAGTCACTGAATTCTACTCATAGTCAGTTAAGTGTAGGTCATCTCTTAGAGTGTTGAGGAAAACACAAGCATCTAATTTGGAGGAGTGTAACGAGAGGGTGTGGGCTACACATGCAAACGTAATATACATGGAGATGTTATTGTGTGGGAGATTATGGGACAGCTGCCACTGATATAAAAGGTTGTGCATCAGTGCATGAGGCTAGCTGTCGGAGAAAGCTTTCGGGTAGAGGCCCCATTGTGGTCATGTACTACTTTATACAGTTTGTAGCGCGTTCAAGACTGCCTGTTAGGCGAATGTTTGCTTGTTATGATTCTAGTCATAGATATCCCATGAATAATTCAGCAGACGTTTCAAAACATTTTGTGATGTTGAACGCGCACTGTTTTCCACACTGCACCTTGGCTACGGCCCATAAAGTGACACAGCTCTAGGCTATCATGAAACCTACCGACATATTCACGTCATATTATTTGCACACCGGAGAAATAAACATTAGATTTAATGACGGCACCAAAAGGGGGTTATTTGGGGAGCTCCTCCTCTTTGAAGAAGAAGAAGGCCGGTAAGCCCTCGGGCATGCTGTCACAAGGAACGGATCCGTTGTCGTGAGATGCACGGCTGCAGATCCTATGGCAGCAGACGCTGAGGCTAGGCTAAGACTTCTCCGACGAGTCTCAGACTGTCAGCTGGCAGAAGGAGCTCGACCGGAGAAGTGCCATGCGTATGGCAGGTATTACAGCACCGCCGTGTTCCCCTGTCTGCCTGACCAGATCCCAAGATCTGCGTCGGGGGGGGGGGGGGGGGGGGGGGCAGGGGGGCTGCGAGCCGACTCCAGCTCTGGCCAGGCGGGAGTGCGACAAGGACAGCCGTTCTACGCGCGGTACTCAAAAGAGGGGAGGGACTGTCATAAGGCGGACTGTGGGATGACTGCGGATGTTCCCATTCAGAATCAGACCCCCCCCCCCCCCCCCCCGTTCCCTCGACGGAGATAGAGGTGAGCTCCTTGCCACTGCCTTCGGAGTGAGGTTTCTTTTGCCCGCTCTGTCCGGACATCCTCGAGGGGTATATAGACCTGTATATAGATTGTGGCACCCTACCGCCGATCACCTGAACCACCACGTGACTGGCTATCACTACCCATACATCGAACCGTACCAGTGCAAGAAGTGTTTTTCTATGACTCCTTTGCAACGGCAGTTCGGTGACTGGAGTCCCTGAATGTACATCACACGAAAGACCATTACAGGATGTAGGTGGCGGACGGCACCGGGGCTGATCTGATACGTTCGCTCTGCGCCTACTGGATGATGGACGGAAGGACCCTTATGTGTGGGCGACGGCAGGTTCGAACTTTAGAGGTCACTTGATGGCTACCAAGGGCAGCACTCCATAGGAGTATGCGCCAATGGCCTATGCCGTCCACATACCTATGGTGGTCTCACCTCCACCCACTAGGGAAAGGGTGACTGTTGCTGTGTCTAAGATGCTGAATATTACAGCCACGGCACGACAAGCTATGCACAAGCAGCCGGCTAAACCAGTGACGTCTGGGCGGATTACACCTTCTGGAACGGCTCCGGGGGTCATGGCTCCGCCAGCCGTCAGACCCTGTCCTCCCAGGGGGAGGGAGCCTTTGACTGCTGCGGCGGCGGGTGTGGTGCATGTCAAGACCACCAAGTCCATGAGTTAGTCCGGCAGCCTCGCCACTCGGTCGGATCTTCCGCACAGGCGTAACCTTCGGCGGGACTTGGGCCGGGTGCTCTGGAGTGGCACAGGATATGCTCTTTGGACCTCATGTCTTCCCCACCCCCCTTCCACCTCCCACAAGACCCAGTCAAAGAAGTCTCTGCTCAGTTAGGTGCCTCTGCTGCCCAGGCCTATGCGACTCTTCATGAGTCCGTAGCACAAGCGGCAGGCCATCAGGGCAATAGTATGTTCCACATACCAGACAATGCAGCGCTTTGCCGCCAGCTGCTGACCTGAGCCCTTCAGAACTTTGGGTGAGCCAGCGTTGGAGCACGGGCCGCTGAGACGTACTCATGCCTGGGACCACCTGCAGGAGCCAATTGACCCGCGCCATGTGATTTTTTTTCTTTCTTTTTTTTTTTTTTTTTTGGCTAAAATTGGCTGTTGATAAGCGACCCAGTTGAATTTGCCCTGTTTGGCCAGCTAAACACCAAGTTTTGCAATGTCAAAGACACTTGGGACCAATGAGCTAAATTGATTTAGCTCATTGCTTGGGACCATTATACTCGATCATTATCTCCCAAAAATCGGTGTACGGGTGTCAATTTACTAAAAAAAAAAAAAAGAAATTCAGCTCTCAAAAAGTGATGCGCGCGATTTTTTTTTGGGGGGGTTTTTCAACAAAAACGAGTGATGCGCAGGTTAAAACTGACGCGCGCGTCCAACCAGAACCATAATACTTTTTTTTGGCCTAGAAGGAAGAACTTATTTTTTGTTGTTGTTTATTTTTGTTATCATTATTAATTATATTGTGATATCAATTGTTGTTGTTGTTTTTGTTTGTTGTTGTTGTTGGGGAGATACATTTATAAGCTACAGCTTCTAGTATTCTCTCCTTCAGCATTCTTTTTTTATTGTCAATGTGTATATCCTGCATATGGACATGAATTTGAATGTTGAATGAATATTTTTGAATTGAATTGAATTGAATAAACAATTATTAGGCCCCTATTGTTTTAATATCATATGGCCATTTTCACGCTTAAGTGGGGGATGTTGCGAATTTTTGGGGGTACCGCATATTTTTTGTGCATTTCATACCAAGTACATATGAACTTCACCCATCTGGTAAGATTTAGCCATATATACAGTAGAAACAACTAGAAAATCTTTGATCATAAACAACATTATCTTTTCAACCTTAACTCATTAAAACGTAACGGATTTAGGACGGAATCTGTCCCGATATTTATACACATGTTATTGCGAACGAGATAATAGTGATAAAACACGAAGGACAGTGCCAACTGATGTCCATTTCAATAGCCGACATTCTACTGCGTGATATTATTGCAAAGGTATACACAACAAATGTTAATTATTCGTTTTCTGATGCTGTGAATTTGCATGTTTTTTCATCTGTTTGTCTGTCCAAGACGGACTGCTAACGTTCCCAAAACACAAAGTTCCGAGATATTATTAAATTCAATCTGAAACAATGTCACAGTTTATTCACATTATATGCTGTTGCAGTTTTACTAGAATATAGACTCTCAACAACAATATTTTTCCATACCATGATTTTGATAAGCAATGAATATTTGCGAATGTTACAGCTTTTTTGTCTGTCCAACATTTGTAACGTTCACAACAGTTTTGTCTTTTGCACACGTCACTGAAATATGGTACAACGTGCCTACTTTCATGTTTCAAGGTTGCGGCACCAGGAGCAGTCGTGAAAGGCTGCCAAGCAAAAAAGAAGGTGACAATCGTTACCAGCATATTGTTGATTGCAACAATTCTGTCCAATTAGTAACATTAGCAATGTGTCACGTTCGCAACAACAAAATGCATTGCATCTCGCTCAGAGTTGATCATTATCGTAAATACAATATTATGTTTTTGAACTGGCACCAAACGCTTGTATGTACCGCCAATTGGAACTCCACACAATACGTTGTTAAGTCACTCACGGGCATTCCCGGTGCGAACGTTATGTAATAGGACGGACGTATGGTGCGAACGTTATACAACAGGACGAACTAATGGTGCGAGTGTTATATAATAGGACGGACTAATGGTGCGAATGTTATCAGAAGGACAATCAAAACCGTGGTTGCCCTCAATGTATAATTTGTTACTTACTTTCTCAACCTCAGAATCACATAGAGCATATTCATAGATTGCGCAGTTTCCTATTTAGTTTTCAATTTAAGATCGATAATCGCATGTGTTCAAGGCATTTGATCAACACGAGCGATGCGAACGTTAGACTCTAGGACGGATACTGTGGTGCGATCGTTACTGCTAGGACAGACAGAAATAACAAACGCGCTTTTAGTGTACGAGAAATTAACCTTTTCATGGGTGATAAATATATGAATAGAAGGAAACTTCTAACGAATCTAATTGTGAACTTATTGTCATAGCTCATCAAAATAGACCATAAGAAATACCAATTATGCTAACGTTATCAATTGGACGGACACATCTGGTGAACATTACGAGGAGGACGGACAAATTTCTGTGAACGTTACTACCAGGACAGACAGAAATATCAAACTTCGCATTATTAGTGTGTGAAACCACGTCTGTAACTAAACTAGATGCTCAGGTGTGGTAAATATGAATAAAAGGAAACATTGACTAATTCGTTGGTAAGTGCAGTGCTCTACATTGTAGGTTACTGAAATAGACACAGGCAATACAAATTATGCTAACGTTAACAATTCGGACGGACACATCTGGATGTTAATTTTCACAGGACACTCACCAGTTTAACAACATCTTTTGTTGGCCCATATGAATGCACAATTTGTACAAAACAAACAACACTTATTTTTAACTTCTTGATCGAACGTAGAATTGATGTGCTGGCGATCACAGAGTATTCTCTGGTGGGCGTTTCCAGGGACTCTCATGTTCTGTCTCAGCTATCCTGCAGTGGATACAAGATAGACATGCTCGCAGGACACAAGGGCGTGGCTGTAGTATATAGCTGATTTACCGATTGCCACTGGCATGCGACATTTGTGGTGTCAATGACTTCTCATCATTTGAATGCTTGGGCATGCGTGTCCGTTCATCGGTTGCTACACTCCGACTTGCTATGGTTTACCGCTCTTCGCCAAATAAGAAAAAGCTGTGTTTCTCGTTATTCATAGAACAATTCTCCTCATATATTGAGTCACTGATGCAGTAACTTGATCATTGCTGGAGACTTCAGTCTTCATGTTGATGATTCACATAATAATGATGCTCGATATTCCTCGACATTCCTCGACATGATGGTGCTTTGACCTTAATCAACATATCAAAGGGAGCATACACACAGAGCTGGCCATACATTGGACTTGCTCTTGCAGCCAGCATCCGAAAACATCATCCAAAAAGTGTCAGTTGACATCAACAGTATCTCGGACCATAACCCTATTGTAGCCAACTTGAACATGGACAAACCCTCTGTGTAGAAACGATGTCAAACTGTTCGCTCATTTCGGAACTTATCAAACTGCAATTTGAATCAGACCTGTCAGTTGACATCAACAGTATCTCGGACCATAACCCTATTGTAGCCAACTTGAACATGGACAAACCCTCTGTGTAGAAACGATGTCAAACTGTTCGCTCATTTCGGAACTTATCAAACTGCAATTTGAATCAGACCTACATGTAATGGTTGGTCGTCTGGTATCAGATTTCAGTGAGATGGACGACCTTCAGCAACTCGCTGATTCATACAATGCCCAGATGTCAATCACTTGCTGCAAGAGCACGTGCCGGTCAAGACAGTGACCTCATGGCTTAGGCCGCGCTGTGAGTGGTACACTGAGGAAATACTGTGAAAAGAAAAAGCGTCGCTCTATAGAAAGGCAATAGCAAAAATCCAAACTTGAGATTCACAAACAACTGTGACAGAGACAGATAAATCTCGTCAATTGCCTTCTTTTGTCAGATACAAAAAAGCAGTTCCATGGTATGCTTGATCATCTGCTTGGAAAAAACAACAGTAATCAGCTTATGTGTGCGAATGATGAAAGTGAAGCTTTTCGCAACGTGTTTTGAGCAGAATAGACGTGGAATCAATACCCAGTATTAAGTATTCCGAGCAAACAAAACAGGGTCCGTTATCCAATCTTCAACTAAATTCAAAATTCGTTATCAAAATTCAACTAATTCAGCAGAAATTTGATCCAGTTACCGATGAGCTTCCTTTTACACAACAGCATGTTCACGATGTGGTCTTCAATGACAAAGATAGTCAAATCTATGAGCTCAAAATACTCTCAATCCATATATATATAATATATATACATCACTCCTGAACAATCATCGACTCATGTAACCCCTCCAACCGGCTTAACGTCCTGCTGTACATCCTCTAAACAAGTCCACTCGGAGACGCGTTCACTGCGTTCGCATGGGGTTCAGTTCCATTTCTATGCGGACGATATATCTGTCATGCCTCCCAATGGAATTTGATGCAGCCCTTCGTCTCATGGACAGATGTTTGGTTGATGTTTCCAGATGGATGTGTGAAAATCGTCTTGAACTGAACAATGACAAAACGGAGTTCATGGTGTTTGGAATGGAGGTCTTCTGACCTCCATGTGATGGTGGGCTGCTGAGACGAATTCAGAACCTATGTGTGCGGAATAATTTACAAACTCTCCAAACAAGAGTCAGTCACCGTTCATAGGAAGCAACTCCACTGGCTACCTATAGGCCAGAGAATACATGTACGCTACAAGGTAGCTCTTCTGGCATTTAAATCTGCACGGAGGCCCATCGTACATCACTGAACTGTTGGTTCCTTACCATCCATCACGAGGTCTCAGGTCAGGTTAAGCTAGCCTTTCTCAAGTGCCACAGACGGCTTTTGCAGTCTCCGCTCCCAAGTGCTGGAACTCACCCTAGAAATACGCATCCGGACGGCTATTCCACTGTACTAAGGCTGAAAACTGTACTATTTCATGATGTGTATGAACTCTAGTCATTCTTGTCATATATACATGTATCCATATTCATAAATTTTATCTACGTGTACTTATCTTGTCTACTTCTACTTCAACGTGTATTGTTGCGAACGTTACAGAGATACAACAATCTTGGTGCTAAAGACTTATTTAACATTTCCTCTTAACATTTCCTCTTATTTTGGAAAGGTCCTGTGTGAACTTGTTAGCAATGGTTGAAACTGCGTTGTGAAGTGTGAAATATTAACTGGTGTGGACCCAATATATATATATCCGTCCTCAGGGTGCTAACGTTATAATGTCCGTCCATGATGCGAACGTTACAATTCCGTCTGTATAACGTTCTCTACAAAAAATTTAAACGTTGTAGAAAGGTGTATAAAACTAATTAATTAAAATAATTTTATGTATATATATTTTAGTTACCTGTTTCTCATATAAAAAGAACCACTTACAGGACATGATGTGGGTTATTTTTTATGTCAGGACAATTAGCTGCTTAAAATGTCCGTCCAATTGGGGTATCCCGTATATGCCGAATTCTGAAAGATTTAACATTGAATTTAGAATCTGCTTTTCCGCTCGTAGTGTTCACAATACCCGAGTATTTCATCTGCAATCATCAGTATTGTTGTTCTTGGTGTCTGTGATGTTCAGTTTAACGCATATGATTAGGTTGTATTTTTTCGCATTTTTAGGGGTCTTCTTCAATGAGCGTTTTCAGACTGATATTCTTTTAAAGTTGTATATTCTTTGCTTGTTTTATATAGCTACAGCCTTATTTTTATGAATGAGACCAAAATAGCATGACATGCCATAAGTTTTTTTCAGTGATTTTGTCGGGACGGTGAAATACACTTAAGCGTGAAAGTGGCCATATGCGTGTGAGTACGGTAGAGGCAACACACGCCCCTTATCACATTACACTATAAATTCCTTAGCCAATGCAGCCTTTGCCGCGATTTACCAAATATTGTCAACAAAATATACATAAAATTCCTAGATCTATATCTCTACGTCTAGATTATTTTGCATGGATTAGATTCTTGACTTGGTAATGTTGTAAGCGCCCCATGGTAGGTAATGGTTCGACTGTGCCTTTTCTAAATATAATGCACGGTCACGTGACAACCAATGACATTTTATGCAAACATTTCAAGGGATTCAAACAGTAAAGTGTCAAAAAACAGAAACAACAAATTCCACAAGACACGGGAATATTTACTAACAAAATCTTTGCAATATATATGAAAAATATAGCACGCTGTTGTTTTGCAGAATACGACGGTTGTTTATGCACTTTCACCACAAAGAAATCTAGGTCATCGGCTCAGCTGATTTGGACAGAAGCCGCAACACCAACACGCAGCTTTGAGCTAGAATTGAAAGGTTGGTAATATTTCAGTGATTATGGTATCTTATTGTTACCTCAACATCATTTTATATGTGTCGTTTTATGGCAAAAATACCACTGTTCAATGCAAGGCGGAAAAATATTGGCTGCCGTGGACTATTCGTGAAAATGGGGAAAATGGCCCAGAGTTCAGCTCCGCCTGCAACGAATGAAATCAGCTGTTTCCTATTGATCATGCGCCATTGGCATTGCGATATGTTACAGTATTCAGTGTAGTGCGGACTTACATGTAGACTATATAACATCACGGAATAGACTGATAGAGGACAATGATTACTAGATCTAGATAGATCTAGCTGAATGTAAATAGGCCTACAATCAGAGATAATTCAGAATATAAGTAAATTTTATATCTAGACCTAAGTTATTATTGATGACCAAGTCAACAGCTCAAGACAACGGTCTGACTCTAACTAAGCCAGGTACAGTAATCACTAATCAGCTGGTAATGAATATTATCAGATTATGAAGTTTAGTTTAGAAGTCTTCAGGATTACAGACCTGAAATAAAAATATTACAGAAACTGTTACTAGACGGTCTATAGATCACGGTGGTCCTACGATTTGACGTTTAGTCGGGAATTCACGGCACTGGTCGGTAACCACGCCATTTAGTCGGGATAATATGTCAACAAAATTGATAAGCGAGTTCATATTTTCTTATTTTCCATCGAACTAAGAGCTTGACACATAACTATTGTTGCGGATTGAGCGTCTGATACATCCATAGACCAAACAAACCTGAAATTGCGCCGATATATGCATAATTTGCTGAAATATCGTGAACACAGTCTTGCGTTTCGAACTCTCACCTGACAAATTGACACAAAAGAAAGTGATAAATACAATTATAACATGGACTGGAAGTGCATATAGGCCTACCAGGTCTATAGCTTCAAATGTATGTAGTTGTTATTGAGGAATAGATCGTATTATGTTTATCAATAGTTTAGAATAAACATTTGTGTAAAAGGAATTTTTGCAAACTAAATTTATTGTACTGTACCTAGTGGGACATGACTACGGCGTCTAGCGGGGTTTGTCCATTTGTGATAGTGCTGGTCCTTGGCAGTTACGATCGTGATTTTTCGCGTTTAGACTACAGAAATTTCATTAATAGTTCGCAATCACTCGTTATATATGTGCAGTACTGTTCTAAACTCCATTCATTATTAATGCCGAAACGAATATTAATCTGGAACAAACTCGTGAGATTTTAATGGATAATAGGTTAGCATTCTGGCGTTTTGTCCAAAATAATGTACATCATATTCGATATGAAATTGTTCGGGTGAACAGAAACGATCATTACAAGAAATTCAAGCGGGATTTTAATATATATCGCCAGGCATGCCTGATTACCACCACAGGGAGCTCGATGCAATATTTGGAATAGCTGTCGGTCACACAATGCAAAAATCTATACTATTCTTTTAGGCTATGGGTCCCATTAGCCAATCAACTTCATTCGTAAATATCATGTTCAAAATTTATTTCGGAACTAGACTAGTCCGTTCATAATTTAGCAAGAATACGATCCTTGATAGTAGGAATACAACTCTAGAGTGGATGGCAGAAGATGGCCATGATGACCGACTAAACGCCGAAGTTGGATATCCTGCACCAAAACAGATCCCGACTAGGAACGTAGTAATTTGTATTCCTCCAAAAACAACCTTTATCAAGTAATGGCACACAAAATCACAGAAAAAACCATCCCAAACCACTTATTTGAGCAAATGTATTTCATAAAGCCCAGAGAATTATGATTCATATCGTATCATTCCATTTAGTCTCATCATTGGCGTATTCATGAGCGACAACCTAATCGGCGTTAATGATATTGATTAGCATGCGGCATACTCATTCAGGACACCAATTTCTTTTGACACCTAAATGGTTCCGATACTCACAATAGTTATTTACTTTCGTTTCCACGATTAGTTGTCACTACCTGCGTTTCTGTCGTGATCCATTGCATCGTTCGGGCCTATTTGCCCGACTAAATGTCGGTATCGCCCGACTACTGGCGTAATTTCCCGACTAAACGCCAAATCGTAGGACCACCGTGTAGATGGTAACCCAAATACAAAATTGTGTATTTTGTACCCGGTGCTGAGAACAGTTGGGGAAAGTAGCAAATTTGGGGACCAGGGGTTGGTAAAGTTTTAAACTAAATTATATCATTATCAACATGATCAATGGACATCTAATGAAGTTGATAAAATGAACGTCTTCTGCAAATGTATATTGTCTGCAAGATTATCTCATTTGAAGTAGCAAATAAATTTCTGAGCTACAGGCGCGTCCAAGGCTGCACCAAAAACCTGGGACGTTCCCGTCATTATTAGGTGTTGGACCAGTATATTTAGTTGGAAGGGGAAAAGTAATGCACCAAACACCTATTACTCCAGAAAAAAGTTTATTTGAGTAGTGAGTACCCGAATTTACCAACCCCACAGTTGTCAAATTTGGGTACTGTTGTCAAATTTGACAACTCCTCAAGAGTTTGCCCTTTCCCCAGCTGGCTGAGAACAGGAATACAGTTTCATGTATTTCTGTAATATGAATAGGGGCCTACTATGTTTTGTATTTCTGCAGGAACACGCTTTTGCTATATTGTCCGGACCGTTCATACATTGCGTAATGCGTATACCTCGAATGAGACTAAAACTCCAATTATACATTGGTCACAAAACTTTAAGACCCAAGAATTGGGTTTCAAAAATTTCAGTGAAGATCAAACATATTATCCCGGGTTATTTCTATGTTTGTGTGGCCTGTTTGTCATTATTCTATGCACTATGTTTTCTTTATCACGCGTCACTGATTATAGTTGAGATCAGAAGACTCATTCATGTCGTACAGTTCCAAATCACTGTTCACAAACAGGATTGGTCATTTTATTGAAACACAAAGTCAGTCCCAAAAATGGTTCTTACAATGAAAGTTTTGGTCGGATTTTGCTTTGTGATGTGTGTAATAGGTGTTACTGTTAGGCTGCACCTGACTGGCGTGCAGTGTGCAAGAGCTTGTCAGATGTTCCGGGACGACAGAACACATCGTGATGTGGCCACTGAGCTTGGGGTCAGCCAGAGCTGCATCCGGAATGTGTGGAGTTGGTTCCAGGAAACCCAAAGCTACCGCAGACGACCTGGTGCTAGTCGTCTGAGGGACCAGGTTACATACCGGTAGATCTGCTGTGGATGACAGATATTTGACCATTTGCGTCAGACGAAACCCGTTCTGGAGTGCCCGTAGGATCCGAAATGAGTTCGACAGGCCACACAGATGACTCTCAGCAGTCAGCACCCAGACTGTGAAAAACAGATTACATGAGGCCGGACTCGACTCCCGAATACCACGTGTTGTCCCAAGAATGACAGCAGACCACAGGAGACATCGGTGGTGTACGTGTGTGGAGAGGCATGGCACAGCAAAACTACCCCCGGTTCACAGTTGTTGTCAAACGGTGAATTGGAGGATCCGTGATGGTGTGGGACTGTGGGCTGGAATCCCATAACTGAGCGAATTCAGTTGCACATTGTCCAGGGAAACATGAACTCGCAGTACTTTCATGATAATGTTCTCCAGACCATCATGTTGCCAATGAGAAATCGTCAGGTGATGGATTCTCATGGACGATATTGCTCGCCCACACCAAGCCCAGACCATTACGACCTTTCTGGAAAACAATGTAATTCAGCATCTCGAGTGGCCAGTGAAGTCTCCTGACCACAATCCAGTTGAAAACATTCGAGGAATGTTGGGGAGAAGGGTCAGGAATCATAATCCACCCATATCAAGTGTTAAAACTCGTACAGCAGCCCTCCTGGAGGAACGGAACAATATTGAACAGGCAGTGATCCGGAACACAATTGCCTCCATGCGGAGACGATGTACGGAATGTACATGAAAGTTGTAAACGTTAATGGTGCATCAACTCATTTATTGGTGCGAATAATTATATTGAACCATACTGTGTAAATGAAGCACTTTTTGCAAAAAAAAATTTACTGATATATGAACGGTGATTTTGAATTGTGCGATATGAACATGATGAATGGGTCTTTTCAATTGTAGACATTGCGTTGTGATAAACATAACATAGCCTAGAATAATCACAAATAGGCTACATAAACATAGAAATCACTCTGGATAATATGTTTTTCTTCTTCATTGAAATTTCTGAAACATACCGTATTGGTCCTAATAGTGGCACGCGCCCTAATAGTAGAGCGCCCCCCTCTTTCCCCCAAAAATGTTCGATTTTTGTAACCTTGTCACTCACTTCATATCTTTCTAATAAACTCATGGAGTGTTCCAATCTACATATTTATGTTATTTGAAGCATAATAAAGTGGAATGAAGGCTACAGGTATATTATTCTGTGAGTTTCTTGAATTTGACCTCAAGTTTGACCTCATATTTGCGCGCGCCGCCGCATGAGGTCTTGCTTTGGCTCGCCGTGCTACTATTAGGACCAATACGGTAATTCTTGAATTCTGATAATTTTATAATAAGCAAGTTTTTTAATGAACTAAATCAATTTGATCAAGTCAGCTCATTAATTGTTCCAAAATAGTCTTGTGAGGGGGGGCTATCGTGATCTGGGTCAGAAGCAATGTTAATCAAGCACATGTCATTGCCAACAGTACACTGTACTGTGTAGGCTGCCAGTATTGTGTGATACCCTTCACCTCTTGTGTAGGGTCAGCTCAGGGTAATCATCTGTGAGTCTGTGTCAAAGATTCAACATACCGGTAATTTTAGAAAATACAGGGCTTAGAATGGCTTCAACACCAGGTCGAAATAACGTTCTATTCTTTGATGTGTGCAGAATTCTAAAATTGTCAAAAGGATTATGCTATTGAATGGAGGTGCCAAGGTGGCATCAGCATAACGGCTTGAATGCAAGACAGAAGTTCATCAATGTGCCATGTTTGCCTGTGGTCTTCAGTTTTTTTATGTAGTGTGAGGTCTAACCAGGGTACATTGTACTTGTGCACGCCAGTCACAAGACTGACTGCCGTTTGTGTCTTACAGATGCCAAGCAATGGCTGACTCGCATGAGGACGTGTTGCCTCAGCAGGGAGACAGTGCAAGCTCGGCAGTGGAGCCATGTACGATCCCGCTGCTGACGGAACTGGTGACGCCTGTGGGCACTCCAGTCCCTGGCCGGGCCGTGCCGGTCCTCTCGACCACGCCCTGCCTGTCAGGGACCTCCACCCCCATCATCGACTGTAAGGGCCTGCCACTGGACTCGGTCTCCATCATCCTGCCGACAGGCTGCCTGTTTGACAGCAAGTCCAACCTGTCTGAGACTAACTCGGCTCTGATCTCTATCTGCCGGATCTGCCACTTGCCAGGCGATGAACGTGATATCCTGATCAGTCCATGCCGCTGCACGGGCACCCTGCTCTTCATCCACAACAGCTGTCTGATGGTCAGTGTCTGCTCATGGCTCTAACTCCACTTAAACAACGTCTGGTAAAACTGCTAAAGTACAAGTTTATGTTTTCTCCTTCAGAAATGGCTAGAAATCAAAACCAAGAAATCAAGGAAACCTCCAAAGTGTGAACTGTGTCATTTCCAGTACCACAGACACAAGAAGTTCAAGGTGAGGTGCATGACTGCACATAATCATGTGTGTTTTTCCATTATTTCTTTAAAACTAAATCTGTGAACACAATTGCCAGGGTTGAAATGACTAGTGGACAATGATAACGGGTAGTTGACTAATCAGTGGAAGAACACATCCACACTGAGCCTATCTGATACATGTTTGGCTTGTTACATGCACCATATCACTTCGTACGTTACGTGTATAACGTCAATGAAATGAATTCTTTTTAGTCACTTAGTTTTATATATTAACCTGGTTACATTTCGATAGCTCTCTTCTGAGTAATGGTTCAAAAATACAATGAAAAAAATACTTTTTACATTGTAGTAAGATTGGTAACAATATTAGTCCAAGAGAAAAATTCACCAATTGTTCAAACCCTACAATACTAATACTCCACCTGCTGGGTAAGACAATAATTACAATATGTTAGCAACTGATTATCTAGTTTCAAGATCTGTAGTTGGGCTGTTTGTACAGTGTGTTTCGGAACTTACTTTTGCTAATATTGAATCCCTGTTTGCGACAGCTGAACCACTGGAGGTTCCCACGGGTGTCGAGACAAGACAAGGCCCTGCACATCATCTTCCTTTTCAACCTTCTGGTGATGATAGGCTGTGCCATCGCAACAGTCATGTGTTTTCTGTCGGACAAGGAACACGTCAGTAACTTCCCACGCAAGAAAGTGGAGCTGTCGACTGAAGAGATCATCACGCTGTCCTGCGGAGTTCTGTTCTTTGTGTCATTTTTCATCGCAATGTCAGTTCAAATCAAGGCCAAGCACACGGTCTACCAGCTCTTTGTCAAGTTCATTATGCAGAACATGGAGTGGGAGATAGACGAGTATGATAAGTCCAAGGACTCGCTTTACACTGTGAAACAGGACCTGAAAAAATCTGCCGACTATGTGTGACAGGCTGCGCTGCGGACCAGTCAGTCACTAGACCATGTACTGTCATCACGCCTTCTGATCAGGTTTACGTGTTGATTTACTGTTGTGTGTGTCACGGATGTTGCCAGTCGTCACACCGAGATCAGTCTGTACATGAGTGATGTCAGTATGCATGCATGTGAACAGTTTGGAGTCCTGGGTGTATTGTACACCAGTGTCACTGTATGATATGTATTTGTACAGGATTACGGATGTGTGTGTGAGGTGCTGCTCTCTCGCAGTGGTTGTGGACACTATCCATCATGGTGCTGAGGCTGAGAGCTTTGACTCAGCCACAAAAGTTATCATTCATAGAAAAAGATAGAAATTTTCTTTGTGTCACAATTGTAATAAATTTTAGCTACATGTAGTTGTGCACTTGTTGTAACTATATTACATGTACAAACTATGTATGCGAGTTCCAAGATTTTGAGTCGCTGAAAATAATCTGGGTTCGTGATGTAGCCAAGATAAATAACGTTTTGCTTGTCATGGAAACTGTTTTGCGTCATCAGTCCATGTACTGAATAGCTTGCAATAATATGACATGAGTTGTCTGTAGTAATGACTTTGTTATATGTTGCTATGGTGATAGATTACAGCATTTCCATGGCTACCAGTGTTTTACAATGCTATGTTCTACCAGTGGTGCGTGTGTGTGAATGTTTGGCTGACTGTTCTCACTGCCTCCAAGAGGAGAGATTCCTGAGTAGATCCGTTGTCAGACCGAGGATGTCAGACCAACGTCTGTAGTTGTCGGCCGACATGATACATGCCTTCACACACTTTCATCCGTCACTCCATGAATCTCATTGTACATAATGATCACAACAGCCGGCTTCGTGTCGGTGTCATGTCATTCAAATCATTTCTGTAAATAGTCGGTGACAAATATATCTATATACATCACAATTATATACATATATGCCGGACGTATTTGTTTTTGCTGCCCGAGCCTTGATTCGTGCACAGCTGTAGTCGGGTTGAAGTATTCAGAGGTTTATCACAGATGCCCAGTGCTGACTCTTGTATGACAGCATTCCTTTTCTACCAACTCTGTGCAGTTATTTATTTGATGGGCGTTTACCTGAATACAGTAGCAGTTCCTATATGATGAATTATAGTCTGTTGTTTGCTATCCTTCGTATGTATTTGTGATTCCTGAGAAGTGCTCGGTTTCTTGGTTGTTGACTAACTGATTGAGACCATCCATGTATTACTGATTCAGCCATAGTGTATGTGAAATGATATGTATAAACAGGAGATGTGTATGAAATATTAGCTATGAGTGCTGTATGTCAAGTTTTGTATTTCCAGGGCATTTGATTTTCCCATTTCAGGGGAAGTGATTTTTTGCATAAATTTTTGGTTGTTAAACTTGTCAGTAAGCACAGTTTTGTTTTAGCTAAACCATTAATGCAACCTTCTGGTATTTGTAACTCTGTGGTTAGATTTACAGCAGATAATTCCAAGTGTGCTTGTGATGGTAGATTCTTGTGATCTGTGCTTGTTATCGTTCCAACTGTGTTGGTGTTCAGCTCTGTGCTAAGTGTCCGATCTCCTGATTCAATTCTAGTGAATTGTTATACTTTGCAACGTGTAGATATTTTAATAAATTAACATTTATATGAACTGAATTTGATGTCTTCTTCCATTGCATTGAATAGTTGAATTGATATTGTAACATTTCAGCTACGCTTGTGTTCACTGCCACTATTTACAATAGACATTTTGAAAATCATAATGGAAAATATTGTTGTCATACTTTTGCATGAAATTTTTCGGAACCAAAGCTGCATATAACATTTCATATACTGATATCATTATACTTAACCAAACTGCCTTACAGAATGTTTTGTTTGACACTGAACACAGCCCAGGTGTCAACAGTCAGCAAAACTATACTCAAAAATATTTATAAAACTATCTACAAACCTGAATTCTTCTAGTAAGTTTTCCCAAATCCTCAAGCTCTGCTCATGAACAATGGTCTGTGGATAATATGAATCCTAGTGCCATGTCTATAGACAATTTCCAACAGCTCTCAACACTTCCCCAAAAGTTTTCCGCCAGTTGCCCTTTCAAGATGCATGGCTATGAATGCTGAACAGGTCGGAGCTTTCAAGCTTGTAGGCCTATGCAGTAAACTCCTGGAATACTCAGATACAGACTAAGTACTGCCACATTCAGATGGGAGGTCTTACGGCAAATTTAGAGGTAACCCTGAAATTGACCTTCAGTGACCTTGAAAGGTACAAACATTTTCTCAAAATGTGTTTGGCAATTTGTTTGTTTCTACCGGTAGTTAAAGCAATATAACCAAAGGTCTGCTCAATGATTTTGACGATTACAGTCCGTCCGAGTTGCCTTTTCATCCGTTTTAGTGCCCATTTTGTACCGGTTTTGTAAATGAACAAACGGAGTGTATCCATCAAACCCGAATGTAAACAAATGCTCAAATCACTCTTGAAAGTCCACATCGAGTACATTTTCCAGTTCGTATGTGCATATAGTGTAGTTGTGAGAAAATAATCAGTGATATACCATGGTGTGCGTGGAATTGTCAGTCTATCTTGCACTTCTATGCTTTGTTTACATCTGCGTGTGATGGATACAGTTCCTGTATTTACGCGAGAACCGCCTGTTCAAATGAGCAAAATTCCCATGAAGACTGGTTATTTTCATTACATTTGATATGAGTATGTTTCATTCAGTTAGTTTAGCATGTTTAGTATGAAATATATGAAATATTATATTGACTGGTTTCGAAGGCAGCTGCTTTAAAAAGTTACTACTGGTTCCAGGGGCGATATTGGATGCGCTCGATTTCCCCACACGAGGACTTGTGTTGGGAGAACAGAAACAGTTCCAAGTTGACTAAAACGAGCGAGTGAGAACCAAACAACAGGATGTAGAATGAAGTTGTGGGTGCTGTTGCTGCTTCTGCCATAGTTTCAATGCTGCCACCTATGAACAGTTCTGTTCACTCCGTCTTGGAGATGGAGTGAAAAGTGTAACACCTTTGTTGTAGTTCTGCAAAATCGAGTGCATGGTTGTTTAGTAACCTGTTCTGGTGGCAGTTGACTCACTTTGGAACATAGTTGGGAACAATTGTCATCGCGACATGTTCAGATTCGCCAGGCCAGATTCCCCATGACTGGAATCATTGCACAGAGCAAGGCAGTCAGCAAGTGCTTCACTGCCAACAACGGCACAGGGACACCACCCTCCCCTCTACCCAGCGTAGTGCATCTCTCAGTCCAGGGACACCACCCTCCCCTCTACCCAGCGTAGTGCATCTCTCAGTCCAGGGACAACACCCTCCCCTCTACCCAGCGTAGTGCATCTCTCAGTCCAGGGACGCCACCCTCCCCTCTACCCAGCATAGTGCACCTCTCAGTCCAGGGACACCACCCTCCCCTCTACCCAGCGCAGTGCACCTCTCAGTCCAGGGACATCACCCTCCCCTCTACCAAGCATGGTGCACCTCTCAGTCCAGGGACACCACCCTCCCCTCTACCCAGCATGGTGCACCTCTCAGTCCAGGGACACCACCCTCCCCTCTACCCAGCGTGGTGCACCTCTCAGTCCAGGGACGCCACCCTCCCCTCTACCCAGCATAGTGCACCTCTCAGTCCAGGGACACCACCCTCCCCTCTACCCAGCGCAGTGCACCTCTCAGTCCAGGGACACCACCCTCCCCTCTACCCAGCATAGTGCACCTCTCAGTCCAGGGACATCACCCTCCCCTCTACCCAGCGTAGTGCACCTCTCAGTCCAGGGACACCACCCTCCCTTCTACCCAGCGCAGTGCACCTCTCAGTCCATGGACACCACCCTCCCCTCTACCCAGCGTAGTACACCTCTCAGTCCAGGGACACCACCCTCCCCTCTACCCAGCATAGTGCACCGCTCAGTCCAGGGACACCACCCTCCCCTCTACCCAGCGTGGTGCACCTCTCAGTCCAGGGACACCACCCTCCCCTCTACCCAGCATGGTGCACCTCTCAGTCCAAGGACACCACCCTCCCCTCTACCCAGCGTGGTACACCTCTCAGTCCAGGGACACCACCCTCCCCTCTACCCAGCGTAGTGCACCTCTCAGTCCAGGGACACCACCCTCCCTTCTACCCAGCGCAGTGCACCTCTCAGTCCATGGACACCACCCTCCCCTCTACCCAGCGTAGTACACCTCTCAGTCCAGGGACACCACCCTCCCCTCTACCCAGCATGGTGCACCTCTCAGTCGAGGGACACCACCCTCCCCTCTACCCAGCGTGGTGCACCTCTCAGTCCAGGGACACCACCCTCCCCTCTACCCAGCGTGGTGCACCTCTCAGTCCAGGGACGCCACCCTCCCCTCTACCCAGCATAGTGCACCTTTCAGTCCAGGGACACCACCCTCCCCTCTACCCAGCGCAGTGCACCTCTCAGTCCAGGGACATCACCCTCCCCTCTACCCAGCGTAGTGCACCTCTCAGTCCAGGGACACCACCCTCCCTTCTACCCAGCGCAGTGCACCTCTCAGTCCATGGACACCACCCTCCCCTCTACCCAGCGTAGTGCACCTCTCAGTCCAGGGACACCACCCTCCCCTCTACCCAGCGTAGTGCACCTCTCAGTCCAGGGACACCACCCTCCCTTCTACCCAGCGTAGTGCACCGCTCAGTCCAGGGACACCACCCTCCCTTCTACCCAGCGCAGTGCACCTCTCAGTCCATGGACACCACCCTCCCCTCTACCCAGCGTAGTGCACCTCTCAGTCCAGGGACACCACCCTCCCCTCTACCCAGCATAGTGCACCGCTCAGTCCAGGGACACCACCCTCCCCTCTACCCAGCATAGTGCACCTCTCAGTCCAGGGACACCACCCTCCCCTCTACCCAGCGTGGTGCACCTCTCATTCCAGGGACATCACCCTCCCCTCTACCCAGCATAGTGCACCTCTCAGTCCAGGGACATCACCCTCCCCTCTACCCAGCGCAGTGCACCTCTCAGTCCAGGGACACCACCCTCCCCTCTACCCAGCGTGGTGCACCTCTCAGTCCAGGGACATCACCCTCCCCTCTACCCAGCATAGTGCACCTCTCAGTCCAGGGACATCACCCTCCCTTCTACCCAGCATGGTGCACCTCTCAGTCCAGGGACACCACCCTCCCTTCTACCCAGCGCAGTGCACCTCTCAGTCCAGGGACACCACCCTCCCCTCTACCCAGCGTAGTGCACCTCTCATTCCAGGGACACCACCCACCCTTCTACCCAGCGTAGTGCACCTCTCAGTCCAGGGACATCACCCTCCCCTCTACCCAGCATGGTGCACCTCTCAGTCCAGGGACACCACCCTCCCTTCTACCCAGCGCAGTGCACCTCTCAGTCCAGGGACACCACCCTCCCCTCTACCCAGCGTAGTGCACTTCTCAGTCCAGGGACACCACCCTCCCTTCTACCCAGCGCAGTGCACCTCTCAGTCCAGGGACACCACCCTCCCCTCTACCCAGCGTAGTGCACTTCTCAGTCCAGGGACACCACCCTCCCTTCTACCCAGCGTAGTGCACCTCTCAGTCCAGGGACACCACCCTCCCCTCTACCCAGCGTAGTGCACCTCTCAGTCCAGGGACAACACCCTCCCCTCTACCCAGCATGGTGCACCTCTCAGTCCAGGGACACCACCCTCCTCTCTACCCAGCATAGTGCACCTCTCAGTCCAGGGACACCACCCTCCCCTCTACCCAGCATAGTGCACCTCTCAGTCCAGGGACACCACCCTCCCTTCTACCCAGCGCAGTGCACCTCTCAGTCCAGGGACACCACCCTCCCCTCTACCCAGCATAGTGCACCTCTCAGTCCAGGGACATCACCCTCCCCTCTACCCAGCATGGTGCACCTCTCAGTCCAGGGACAACACCCTCCCCTCTACCCAGCGTAGTGCACCTCTCAGTCCAGGGACATCACCCTCCCCTCTACCCAGCATGGTGCACCTCTCAGTCCAGGGACACCACCCTCCCCTCTACCCAGCATAGTGCACCTCTCATTCCAGGGACACCACCCACCCCTCTACCCAGCGTAGTGCACCTCTCATTCCAGGGACACCACCCTCCCCTCTACCCAGCGTGGTGCACCTCTCAGTCCAGGGACATCACCCTCCCCTCTACCCAGCATGGTGCACCTCTCAGTCCAGGGACATCACCCTCCCCTCTACCCAGCATGGTGCACCTCTCAGTCCAGGGACATCACCCTCCCCTCTACCCAGCATGGTGCACCTCTCAGTCCAGGGACACCACCCTCCCCTCTACCCAGCGTGGTGCACCTCTCAGTCCAGGGACACCACCCTCCCCTCTACCCAGCATAGTGCACCTCTCAGTCCAGGGACATCACCCTCCCTTCTACCCAGCATGGTGCACCTCTCAGTCCAGGGACATCACCCTCCCCTCTACCCAGCATGGTGCACCTCTCAGTCCAGGGACACCACCCTCCCCTCTACCCAGCATAGTGCACCTCTCAGTCCAGGGACATCACCCTCCCTTCTACCCAGCATGGTGCACCTCTCAGTCCAGGGACATCACCCTCCCCTCTACCCAGCGTGGTGCACCTCTCAGTCCAGGGACACCACCCTCCCCTCTACCCAGCGTGGTGCACCTCTCAGTCCAGGGACACCACCCTCCCCTCTACCCAGCATGGTGCACCTCTCAGTCCAGGGACATCACCCTCCCTTCTACCCAGCGTGGTGCACCTCCCAGTCCAGGGACATCACCCTCCCCTCTACCCAGCGTGGTGCACCTCTCAGTCCAGGGACACCACCCTCCCCTCTACCAAGCATAGTGCACCTCTCAGTCCAGGGACACCACCCTCCCTTCTACCCAGCGCAGTGCACCTTGGTCATTTTTCAAAGAAAACGGCCGCTCTGACCTTGAGACTGAGGTCAGAGGTCGAATTTAAGATCACGAGAATATTCAGCATATATCATTTCCTATATGTCCACAATTGATTCCTAGTCTCTAATCTCAATATTAAGTGAGATATTAGGCATAATGTGTCCCATTATAAAACATAGGAAAATTTAACATGGGAAAGTCCCATTTGGGCCGAGTTTGGGCCAAAATGGCCCACTTCGAGCGATTCAAGCGCAACGAAATTTATAGACATCATAGAAGTACATATGAGGAGTGTTATGTATCAAAAAGAAAAAAAGTTACTGAACAGATTTTGAGAGAATGGCCGCCAAAGTCCAAAATCAGGCATTTTTCGTCGAAAATGGCCGCCATTTTGAAAAAAATGCGGAAATCAGAAAACTAAAAAAATTTTCCTGGAAATATTTTTAGGTATTTTTGTGCAAAATTTCAGAAAGATCGGACCATATACTTTAAAGATAAAAATGTGAACAGACGGACGGACGGACGCCGGACGCAACGCCATGCCAATAGGTTATCGGACCATAGGTTATCGGACCATAGGTCCGGTAACCTAAAAATGTAAACGGACGGACGACGGTCGCAACGCCATGCCAATAGGTTATCGGACCATAGGTCCGGTAACCTAAAAAGAGAATTTAACATGGGAAAGTCCCATTTGGGATCCACCGAGAAAATGAAAATGGCCGCCACACACAGACCATCGATTCAAGGGCAACGAAACTTACACACATCACAGTGGTGTGTGAGACCAATCTTTTGACATAAAAATCTCAAAATTGTCTGAAAAGTGTTGAAAATGGCCGCCAAAGTCAGAAATTGGTGTTTTTTTGGTCAAAAATGGCAGCCATTTTGGAAAAAAAACTGAAAAATACCCCTTTTTTATAGGCATTTTTGTGCAAAATTTCAGAAAGATTCACCCGTAAACTTTAAAATTAGGCCAAGGGCCGAAGATAGGTTACCGGACAATGTTTAATATTTTAGATGTTAGCCAGGTCACTGGTTGAATTCAAGGTCAAGAGAATATTCAGCATATATAACATTAATCATATATCATGTCCACAGTTGATTGCTAAGCTGTAAATTCAATAATCAGAGAGATATTAGCAATTTTGTGCTGTGGCCTTGAAAATGAAGGGGCAAAGGTCAAATTCAAGATCATCAAAATATTCAATGTATATCATTTTCTATATCATGTCCACAATTGATTCCCAAGCGATACAGTCAAAAGAGGAGCTAGATATGAGCCAGTTTGTCCTTGGACCTTGAAAATGAGGTCAGAGGTCAAATTCAAGGTCACGAGAATATTCAGCATATATCATTTCCTATAAGTCCACAATTGATTCCTAAGCTGTAAAATCGATAATAAGTGAGATATTAGCCATTTTGTCCTGTGACCTTGAAAATGAGGTCAAAGGTCAAATTCAAGGTCATGACAATAATCTGCATATATCATTTCCTATATGTTCATAATTGATTGCTAAGCTGTAAAGTCGATAACAAGCGAGATATTAGCCATTTTGTCCTGTGACCTTGAAAATGAGTTCGAAGGTCAAATTCAAGGTCATCAGAATATTCAGCATATATCATTTCCTATATGTCCACAATTGATTCCTAAGCTGTAGAGTCGATAGTAAGCGAGATATAAGCCATTTTGTGCTCTGACCTTGAAACTGAGGTCAGAGGTCAAATTCAAGGTCACGAGAATATTCAGCATATATTATTTCCTATATGTCCACAATTGATTCCTAAGCTGTAGAGTCGATAATAAGCGAGATATAAGCCATTTTGTGCTCTGACCTTGAAACTGAGGTCAGAGGTCAAATTCAAGGTCACGAGAATATTCAGCATATATCATTTCCTATATGTCCACAATTGATTCCTAGTCTCTAATCTCAATATCAAGTGAGATATTAGGCATAATGTGTCCCATTATAAAGCATAGGAGAATTTAACATGGGAAAGTCCCATTTGGGCCGAGTTTGGGCCAAAATGGTCCACTTCGAGCGATTCAAGCGCAACGAAATTTATAGACATCATAGAAGTACATATCAGGAGTCTTATGTATCAAAAAGAAAAAAAGTTACTGAACAGATTTTGAGAAAATGGCCGCCAAAGTCCAAAATCAGGCATTTTTCGTCGAAAACGGCCGCCATTTTGAAGAAAAAGCGAAAATCAAAAAACTAAAAAATACCTCCTTCTTGAATTATTTTTAAGTATTTTTGTGCAAAATTTCAGAAGAATTCGCCCGTAAACAATAAAGATAAAAATGTGGACGACGACGACGACGACGGACGACGGACGCAACGCCATGCCAATAGGTTATCGGACCATAGGTCCGGTAACCTAAAAATAAAAATGTGGACGGACGCCGACGCCTACGACGGAAGCAACGCCATGCCAATAGGTTATTGGACCATAGGTCCGGTAGCCTAAAAAAGATTTCTTGTCATTGTACATGACATATAGTTCAAATTTGTTGAATGTATGACTTACTGCACACCATATAAATAGTTTAGGTTTGGAAGGCATTTCAGCAGAAATGCCTTTATGGTTCTGTCAAAATTTTTTTGATTTCCGCACGATAAGTTCAGTTTGCCTTGATGTATCTTCGCCAAATTTTCACCACTGGTCGGAAATGTTGTGTAGAAGAAGCCTATTGTTTTTGAGCCAGCTCCGGGGTCCGTGAAATCAATGTTTTTGGTTTCCGCACGATAACTCAAAAAGTATTATGGCAATGACTGTGAAATTTCGCATGGCGGTTCATCTCCAGGGAAGAAGCCTATTGATTTTGAGGCTGATCTGTCAAACGACCTTTGACCTAGGGCTCGAAATATTTTTAGCTGAGTCATCCTTGAGGCTCTCATGTATGTCTCGGAAACGGTGCATCGTAGAGCAAAACTGACGTTATTTTCGGACTCGTCGCTCTAGACAAAGATGTCTTAAGGGTATTAGGGATGACCTTTGACCTTGATCTTAACTTTTTTCGCTGAGTCGGCATTTTTTGCTTTCGCCGATATCTCGGAAAAGGTGCGTCATAGAGCGAAACGGACATTATTTTCAGACTCGTGGCCCTAGACAAACATGCCTGAGGGGTATTAGGGAGGAATTTTTGGCCTTGACCTGAAATTTTTTGCGCTGAGTCGGCATTTTTCATTTTCATCCATACCTCGGAAACGGTGCGACCTAGAGTAAAACAGACATTAGACAGATAGTCTTAGGGGTATCAGGTTTGTCCCTCACATACATGTAATTGCACAAATGTCTTATAGGTCTCATTGGGAGCTTCATCATGTTTTCGCTAAGTCAGCATTTTGTTTTTTTCATGCTTCACCCTGAAATGCCTCCAAGGCCTTGACGTCTAGTTGATGAAAGACATTGGCTGGGCAGAATATTTTATCTGTCACTACATATTCTGGTTGACATGGATAATAGGGCATCAAGGGGTAACCAATTCATTTATCAGTGACTGCAGAGTCTAGTTCTTTGTACAACAAACAAGACAAACAGACAAAAATTGTTTCCAAAAATTTATATAACATGCATCTTAAATACTGAAGTAGACAGTTTGAATTGAAAAGAATTTGGGCTGTTGTTGTGCTATTTGTGGTAGGCCGGCGACAAGTTTGCTGCTAGTGACATGGTTTCCACTCTTGGAACGGATACTGTAATCACACGACTTGTAGGAGCATTCTGCAATGAAAAAAAGTATGATTTGTGGGACTGGTTGAGACTAGTACATGTATAAAAGCTGAGAGCTGTGAGCAGTCATACATACTTACCTGTCTGTGGTGATATCCATCGAAGGCTGAGCGCTCAGATCCCACTGTTATCGGGGATATTGGAGGAGACACAGAGGTCGTGGGATTGACACCAGCAACCTACAATATAAAACATCTGATGGGCCGTCACGAAGCCAATTGACGGGCAAACAGCAGTCTGACCAGGTTATACAGACCTTCCCTGCTGACACATGACCGTGCGTGACATGAGGCTCCCTGCTCACGTCTTCCTGGTCCAGGATCTGCCGCAGCTTCTGCTGAGCCACGTGGTGTTGTTTGTTGAGCTCGGCTAACTGACGCTGAAGTGCCGTCATCTCAGAACTGTCTGTGTACACACTGGACACTGCATCCACACCGGTCGGGTCAGACACACGGGGCACCTGGTTCTGGGTGTTGACATGCTGCTGGCTAGCAGGTGTACGACTTCCGCTCTGATCCACTGCAATATATTATCAGACATTTGAGATCCCAGTGACATAACCAGCTGACATCACATAATGTCAAGAACTTATAGCTGTGGGGTACTAACATTGGCTTCTTGGGCTGTGAGTCTGTTTTGGAGGGGACAGTATGGTAGCCTGGACACCAGGAACTTGTGGTCGCGACTGTGGTGAGGCAGGCTGTTGCTGGGACTTCTGCAAAGGTCGGTCCCTGTGAAGGGACTGTTGATGAGACTGGTCATTCAGGTTGGATGATCGTGCCAGGTGGCTTCCAAGCGATGGCCTTTCCTCTGTCCCCTGTGCAGAACTGGTTCTATCGAAAGGCCTCTGAGAAGTCTGGTTTCCATGGGGAGGCTCCTTGGATATCTGGTTACCATGGAAGAGACCCTGAGAAGTCTGGTTTCCATTGGGAGGCTCCTCGGATGTCTGGTTACCCTGGAAGAGACCCTGAGAAGTCTGGTTTCCATGGGGAGGCTCCTTGGATATCTGGTTACCACGGAAGAGACCCTGAGAAGTCTGGTTTCCATGGGGAGGCTCCTTGGATATCTGGTCACCATGGAAGAGACCATGAGAAGTCTGGTTTCCACGGGGAAGCTCTTTGGATGTCTGGTTACCATGGGAGAGACCCTGAGAAGACTGGTTTCCATGGTGAAAACCTTGGGGTTTCTGGTTTCCTTGGAAAGGCCCCTGGGATGTTTGATTTACAGGACAAAGCCATCGAGGCATTTGGTTAGCATTGAGACATAGCTGATCCCCACCATGTTTGTTTGATGGATCTGCAATAAAGAAAGTCATACACAATAGAATCATGCATCCAGACTCTATCACTACAACATGTAGACATTCATCAATGCATGGTCCATATTTATTTCAATCACAACTATAGGATACTTGCTCATTTTGCATTGTGTTTGTCAGAGACAATACCTGCAGTGATGGTGATAGGTTCCTGAACCTGTGCTTCATGTCCTGTGGCCATAGCAACACTGAAGGCTGGTCGTGGTACAGGAAGAATGGGAGCAACTTCAATTCCCCGAGACTGCAGACTTTGCTGGAACCGAGAACATAATCCACGTTACCAGGTTAGCAAAAAGACTAACTCTTGACATAGTTTTTACAGGTAACAATGGTCATTTTCAACTGGTGACACTCTCGGACAGTACAACCATGACACACTGACCCGTAGGGAATGAATCTGCATCTCACTGTCATGTTTGTGTTGGACAAACTCGGTGTGAAGTCTGGCATATTCCTCTTGGGTTGTGATTATATCCTGTAAGGGTAGAAAACACAAATGTACAGAAAAACATATGGTGAACTGCAGGACGGGCACTGGTACAAAAGTATCCAGCCTATCAACAACAGACGTACAGTTGTTAAAGCATCAACCAGAGTCTTGAGGTGTGCGACATCCTGCTGAAGCTGTTCCCTTAGCGTGGCCTCCACCCCCAGCCGCACCTCACCCTGCAGACAACATACAAACCAAACCTGGTATAGCACATTCAAGACTATGGCCATCGGTGTACGTCAGGAAGAGACTGACCTCGCGCAGGTACACGACCAGTCGGCTGACAGCAGAGATCAGCGAGGTTGTGTACGATGAGAACGTTCGATCCCGAGTCGCTTCCTGACCTGAATCTTGGTGGACTTGTCGTCCGGACTGACGCTCAAACTCGGCCAACCCTCGTTCAAGCTGCTCAATCGCCTGCAACACAACTCTGCGAGTTACCGACAACTCACTGGTCACTAGTAACTCACTGCACTCTGCTGTGCCAGTGAGGCCAGTGAGACATGAGACTAAAGCAGTTGCTCCACATCTTTTTGGACCTGATGGAGTTCCTGAGGTTGAGGAGCGGGAGTCTGCATGGATCTTTGACCGGTCCGGGCCAGTGTCTTCTGTACTCTGCCTGTGTCGTTGATAGCGCCCCCAGTGTCAGTGTTAGGAACCGGAGAGTCGGGAATGGTACTGTCTTGAGCCAGCCAGTCTGAATCTGAGCAGAGAGCAATACACTACGATAATACCAGTACTTATTCAAGGCCAGTGTGAAAGCACATGGCATACGAAGTGGGGTGTACCACAGAGCCGTACCTTTGTGTTTGGCTGTGATCCTGTCAAGTGTCTCCTTCACCGTGGCCTCGGCAACGCTCTGTGTCAGAGGCGTGCGTTTGTCACCCGTCTTGTCATCAAGCTGCAACAGTCGCTGGAACCGACTCACATCCAGAACCGGCTGATAGCTGCCTGTGTCACTCCCGGAGTCTGAACAGTAAACTACAGATGTCAAGGTCTGAAGGTGCCTTGGAAACAGCTCGATCTAAAGCAGCAATTTCCTGATATACAGTACAGTAGATCCTGTGTTAAAGACCACCTGGTTTGAGAGACCACCCTGTGTTTTGAGACCACTCCACTTCATCCCAAGTGGCTTTTTATCATGTAAATGAACCTGTCATGAGAGACCACCTGTCATTTAAGACCACCTTTTTGGGGTCCCTTGGGTGGTCTTAAAACACAGGATCCACTGTACTACCTTTCTGAGAATAGGTAATAAGAACTAAATGGACTGTCCTGTACCAAACCCACATCCAGTATAACTACTGTGTGGAGAGCTGGGTGGAACTGTCCTGTACCAAACCCACATCCAGTATAACTACTGTGTGGAGAGCTGATTGGAACTGTCCTGTACCAAACCCACATCCAGTATAACTACTGTGTGGAGAGCTGATTGGAACTGTCCTGTACCAAACCCACATCCAGTATAACTACTGTGTGGAAAGCTGAATGGAACTGTCCTGTACCAAACCCACCTCTAGTAAAACTACTGTGTCGAGAGCTGGGTGGAACTGTCCTGTACCAAACCCACATCCAGTATAACTACTGTGTGGAGAGCTGATTGGAACTGTCCTGTACCAAACCCACATCCAGTATAACTACTGCGTGGAGAGCTGACTGGAACTGTCCTGTACCAAACCCACATCCAGTATAACTACTGTGTGGAGAGCTGAATGGAACTGTCCTGTACCAAACCCACCTCTAGTATAACTACTGTGTCGAGAGCTGATTGGAACTGTCCTGTACCAAACCCACATCCAGTATAACTACTGTGTGGAGAGCTGAATGGAAC
This sequence comes from Terebella lapidaria, assembly GCA_949152475.1. Lineage (NCBI taxonomy): Eukaryota > Metazoa > Annelida > Polychaeta > Terebellida > Terebellidae > Terebella > Terebella lapidaria. The sequence goes on from OX424557.1 coordinate 6,102,784, forward strand.
TGTCCTGTACCAAACCCACCTCTAGTATAACTACTGTGTCGAGAGCTGATTGGAACTGTCCTGTACCAAACCCACATCCAGTATAACTACTGTGTCGAGAGCTGATTGGAACTGTCCTGTACCAAACCCACCTCTAGTATAACTACTGTGTCGAGAGCTGATTGGAACTGTCCTGTACCAAACCCACATCCAGTATAACTACTGTGTCGAGAGCTGATTGGAACTGTCCTGTACCATACCCACATCCAGTATAACTACTGTGTGGAGAGCTGAATGGAACTGTCCTGTACCAAACCCACCTCTAGTATAACTACTGTGTCGAGAGCTGGGTGGAACTGTCCTGTACCAAACCCACATCCAGTATAACTACTATGTGGAGAGCTGATTGGAACTGTCCTGTACCAAACCCACATCCAGTATAACTACTATGTGGAGAGCTGATTGGAACTGTCCTGTACCAAACCCACATCCAGTATAACTACTGTGTGGAGAGCTGATTGGAACTGTCCTGTACCAAACCCACATCCAGTATAACTACTGTGTGGAGAGCTGAATGGAACTGTCCTGTACCAATACCACATCCAGTATAACTACTGTGTGAAGAGCTGATTGGAACTGTCCTGTACCAAACCCACATCCAGTAAAACTACTATGTGGAGAGCTGGGTGGAACTGTCCTGTACCAAACCCACATCCAGTATAACTACTGTGTGAAGAGCTGAATGGAACTGTCCTGTACCAAACCCACCTCTAGTATAACTACTGTGTCGAGAGCTGGGTGGAACTGTCCTGTACCAAACCCACATCCAGTATAACTACTGTGTGAAGAGCTGAATGGAACTGTCCTGTACCAAACCCACATCCAGTATAACTACTGTGTGGAGAGCTGATTGGAACTGTCCTGTACCAAACCCACATCCAGTATAACTACTGTGTGGAGAGCTGAATGGAACTGTCCTGTACCAAACCCACATCCAGTATAACTACTGTGTGGAGAGCTGAATGGAACTGTCCTGTACCAAACCCACATCCAGTATAACTACTGTGTGGAGAGCTGAATGGAACTGTCCTGTACCAAACCCACATCCAGTATAACTACTGTGTGGAGAGCTGATTGGAACTGTCCTGTACCAAACCCACATCCAGTATAACTACTGTGTGGAGAGCTGATTGGAACTGTCCTGTACCAAACCCACATCCAGTATAACTACTGTGTGGAGAGCTGATTGGAACTGTCCTGTACCAAACCCACATCCAGTATAACTACTGTGTGGAGAGCTGATTGGAACTGTCCTGTACCAAACCCACATCCAGTATAACTACTGTGTGGGGAGCTGAATGGAACTGTCCTGTACCAAACCCACATCCAGTATAACTACTGTGTGGAGAGCTGATTGGAACTGTCCTGTACCAAACCCACATCCAGTATAACTACTGTGTGGAGAGCTGATTGGAACTGTCCTGTACCAAACCCACATCCAGTATAACTACTGTGTGGAGAGCTGATTGGAACTGTCCTGTACCAAACCCACATCCAGTATAACTACTGTGTGGACAGCTGATTGGAACTGTCCTGTACCAAACCCACATCCAGTATAACTACTGTGTGGAGAGCTGAATGGAACTGTCCTGTACCAAACCCACATCCAGTATAACTACTGTGTGGAGAGCTGAATGGAACTGTCCTGTACCAAACCCACATCCAGTATAACTACTGTGTGGAGAGCTGAATGGAACTGTCCTGTACCAAACCCACATCCAGTATAACTACTGTGTGAAGAGCTGAATGGAACTGTCCTGTACCAAACCCACATCCAGTATAACTACTATGTGGAGAGCTGATTGGAACTGTCCTGTACCAAACCCACATCCAGTATAACTACTGTGTGGAGAGCTGAATGGAACTGTCCTGTACCAAAACCACATCCAGTATAACTACTGTGTGGAGAGCTGATTGGAACTGTCCTGTACCAAACCCACATCCAGTATAACTACTGTGTGGAGAGCTGAATGGAACTGTCCTGTACCAAACCCACCTCTAGTATAACTACTGTGTGAAGAGCTGATTGGAACTGTCCTGTACCAAACCCACCTCTAGTATAACTACTGTGTCGAGAGCTGGGTGGAACTGTCCTGTACCAAAACCACATCCAGTATAACTACTATGTGGAGAGCTGGGTGGAACTATCCTGTACCAAACCCACATCCAGTATAACTACTGTGTGGAGAGCTGATTGGAACTGTCCTGTACCAAACCCACATCCAGTATAACTACTGTGTGGAGAGCTGATTGGAACTGTCCTGTACCAAACCCACATCCAGTATAACTACTGTGTGGAGAGCTGAATGGAACTGTCCTGTACCAAAACCACATCCAGTATAACTACTGTGTGGAGAGCTGATTGGAACTGTCCTGTACCAAACCCACATCCAGTATAACTACTGTGTGGAGAGCTGAATGGAACTGTCCTGTACCAAAACCACATCCAGTATAACTACTGTGTGAAGAGCTGATTGGAACTGTCCTGTACCAAACCCACATCCAGTAAAACTACTACGTGGAGAGCTGGGTGGAACTGTCCTGTACCAAACCCACCTCCAGTATAACTACTGTGTGGAGAGCTGATTGGAACTGTCCTGTACCAAACCCACCTCTAGTATAACTACTGTGTCGAGAGCTGGGTGGAACTGTCCTGTACCAAAACCACATCCAATATAACTACTATGTGGAGAGCTGGGTGGAACTGTCCTGTACCAAACCCACATCCAGTATAACTACTGTGTGGAGAGCTGAATGGAACTGTCCTGTACCAAAACCACATCCAGTATAACTACTGTGTGGAGAGCTGATTGGAACTGTCCTGTACCAAACCCACATCCAGTATAACTACTATGTGGAGAGCTGATTGGAACTGTCCTGTACCAAACCCACATCCAGTATAACTACTATGTGGAGAGCTGGGTGGAACTGTCCTGTACCAAACCCACATCCAGTATAACTACTGTGTGGAGAGCTGATTGGAACTGTCCTGTACCAAACCCACATCCAGTATAACTACTGTGTGGAGAGCTGAATGGAACTGTCCTGTACCAAACCCACCTCTAGTACAACTACTGTGTCGAGAGCTGGGTGGAACTGTCCTGTACCAAAACCACATCCAGTATAACTACTGTGTGAAGAGCTGATTGGAACTGTCCTGTACCAAACCCACATCCAGTAAAACTACTATGTGGAGAGCTGGGTGGAACTGTCCTGTACCAAACCCACATCCAGTATAACTACTGTGTGAAGAGCTGAATGGAACTGTCCTGTACCAAACCCACCTCTAGTATAACTACTGTGTCGAGAGCTGGGTGGAACTGTCCTGTACCAAACCCACATCCAGTATAACTACTGTGTGGAGAGCTGATTGGAACTGTCCTGTACCAAACCCACATCCAGTATAACTACTCTGTGAAGAGCTGATTGGAACTGTCCTGTACCAAACCCACATCCAGTAAAACTACTATGTGGAGAGCTGATTGGAACTGTCCTGTACCAAACCCACATCCAGTATAACCACTGTGTGGAGAGCTGGGTGGAACTGTCCTGTACCTGACGCTGAGTCGTAGTCGTCGTCCACTTGGTTCAGAGCATCATGGTTCATCACAGAGTCGCTGAGCACATCCAGACGAGTAGACAGGTCTAACTGTGTACCATCTGGCAGACTGCATACAACACAAAAACATAGCACCAAGGGTGCTGTAGCTTACTGGAAAACATGCTATTGAGCTACAATACTGAAAGTAGTCTGAGGTCAAGTTCAATACCACCAATTGATCCACCATATATGATTCCTACATGCCCCACACAATAAGATCTATCCGTCATCATTTTGTCTGCAGAGGTCAATTGACATAGTTCATGTGAAATGTGACCTTGATATTTACCACTCAAGGTTATCTGAGTTCCAGATCTCCGAAAGATCCATCATATATGACCTGTATGATCCGAGGTCAAGCTCAAGGTCACCAAAATTGACTTCCTATATGCTCATAATACAAACATGCAGAGAGACCAACTCACATATTTCAGGTCAAATGTGACCTTGAGATTACCACTCTATGCCTTCTGAAGTCAACTTCAAGGTCATCAAAAGATTCAGCACATAGGACTTCCTATATGCTTACAGTACAAACTTAGGCACTATCTACAAGCGTTATGTCCACAGAGGCTAATTTACACATTCCAGGTCAGATGTGACCTTGAGACTTACGTCAAGTTCGAGGTCACCAATAGATCCATCATACATGACTTCCTATATGTTCATAATACATTCCTAAGCTCTACACGTATCCACAAGATTAATGTCTGCACATGCCAATTTACAGCTTTCAGGTCATATGTGACCTTTACCTTCTTTATGCATGTTAGTTTACCGGACATATGGTCCGATAACCTCGTCCGTCCACATTTTTGTTTTTAAAGTTTACGGTCCAAACTTTCAGAAAATTTGGGAAAAGATACCTTAAAATGATTCAAGGAGGTATTTTTTAGTTTTTAGCTTACCGGCCCTTTGGGTCGATAAGCTATTGTTGTGGTTTTTCGTCCGGCGTCCGTCCGGGTCTGTAACTTTTAAAATTTGTCAGAACATACCTCGGGCCAGTATCTAAAGACGTTTTCTTAATTTTTTTGATTGAATCGTTTTTGCCGATCTGGCGGCCATTTTTGACGGAAAATTGCCAATTTTGGATTTTGGTGGCAATTTTCTCAAAAACTGTCTGATCAGTTTTGAATTTTTGTTTCAAAACATTCTTCTCATGTACCTTTATGACGTGTATAAGTTTCGTTGCCCTTGAATCGCCGGTCTCTGGCGATAACCTATTGGCATGGCGTTGCGTCCGTCGTCCGTCCGTCCGTCTGGCGTTAACATTTTTATCTTTAAAGTTTACGATTGAATCTTTCTGAAATTTTGCACAAAAATGCCTTAAAATATTTTATCATTATTATGGGATTATTATCGCTAATAACTTTTTACATTAACCATGATTAGGTACACATGCATCATTTTCCTCCCAACGGGCCCCGGGCCCTCCCAATTAGCCACAGTTGAATGGCCTGTTGTGGTTCCAAGTGGCACTTTCAAGAATGTAAACAAAAGAAAGATTTCGAAAATCCAAAAAAAAACCCAACATCATATAGGAAGAGCCCTGGTCTTCCTATTAAAATTCATAGACCCGGATGGATGACAGACGAAAAATCACGACAATAGCTTATTGGCCCAAATGGGCTGGCAAGCTGAACACCATACACACAAGGCTGGCTGTGGAAGACTGAGGTGGTGAGAAAACACAGCTAGCTACGCACCCTTCACACTGGGAGAAACCTCCAGGGGCAGATGTAACGTTTGGCAGACCTCGGTACTTCTGCAGCAAAAACACAACATCAGTTTCATCAAGGTACAGAGCAATCCACAACAGGCAAGTAGTTCACGAAAATCAACAAAAATTAGCCCAAAGGCTATGATAAGTTACCGGACAATTTTGGTTTGGCCATGGCAGCATTGGCAGGTAACAGACCTTGAGATATACCAATCAAGGTCATCCGTGTGAACTTCGATGTCACCATTACATGTATGTGTGCGGCATTTGATATTCTATATGTTCATAATACAAAGATATATCTGGGTGGAATAGTTTAGGCCACTCAGGTCAATTTACACATTCCGAGTCAGACATTTGGCACTCAAGGTCATCTGACGTCAAGTTCAAGGTCATCATTAATGTGCCATATATCTCTTCCTATATGTTCATAATCATGATAATGCAAACATGAGCTCTATCTGCAAGCATTTCATCTATAGAGGCAAATCTATCATTTTTTTACCCCAAAATGGCTGTTTTGACCTTTCAAGGTCATTGAAGGTCAAATTCAAGGTCACCACAAAAGTAGCCATATATGACTTCCCATTTGAAAGTGCCAATTTCTAAGCTCTATCTTCAAGTGTTTTATGAGTACAGTCCTGACAGCTGCCATTATGAAGGAAAAAAGTGCCGAAAATTTTCCAAGTCCAAAATTTTGTTCAAAGGGTGAACATTTTTTTTTGCCTAGAAATCGCCCAAAATGGATAGTAATGCGATTTGGGGCGAAAAAATTTTTTTTCGCCTACTCGTCAAAAATTCAAAATGGCCGCCACACGGAGATATCGGCGATACAAGGGCAACAAAACTTATACACGTCACAGAGGTATATAAGAGGAATCTTTGTAAACAAAAATCTCAAAACTGATCAGACAGTTTCCGAGAAAATACAGACCAGGTGTAAATTTGGGCATTTTTTGACCCAAAAATGGCTGTTCTGACCTTTCAAGGTCATCCAAGGTCAAATTCAAGGTCACCACACAAGTCGCCATATATGACTTCCCATTTGAAAGTGCCAATTTCTAAGCTCTATCTTCAAGTGTTTTATGAGTACAGTCCTGACAGCTGCCATTATGAAGGAAAAAAGTGCCGAAAATTTTTTAAGTCCAAAATTTTTTTCAAAGGGTGAAAATTTTTTTTTGCCTAGAAATGGCCCAAAATGGATAGTAATGCGATTTGGGGCGAAAAAAAATGTTTTCGCCTACACGTCAAAAATTCAAAATGGCCGCCACATGGAGATCGGCGATACAAGGGCAACAAAACTTATACACGTCACAGAGGTATATAAGAGGAATCTTTTTAAACAAAAATCTCAAAACTGATCAGACAGTTTCCGAGAAAATACAGACCAGGTGTAAATTTGGGCATTTTTCGACCCAAAAATGGCTGTTCTGACCTTTCAAGGTCATCCAATGTCAAATTCAAGGTCACCACACAAGTCGCCATATATGACTACCCATTTGAAAGTGCCAATTTCTAAGCTCTATCTTCAAGTGTTCTATGAGTACAGTCCGGGCAGCTCCCATTATGAAGGAAAAAAGTGCCGAAAATTTTCTAAGTCCAAAATTTTTTTCATAGGGTGAAAATTTTTTTTTGCCTAGAAATGGCCCAAAATGGATATTAATGCGAGTTGGGGCGAAAAAAAATTTTTTCGCCGACCCGCCAAAAATTCAAAATGGCCGCCACACAGGAACCGGCGAATTTAGGGTAACCAAACTCATACATATCACAGAGGTATATGAGGGGAATCTTTTGAAACCAAAAACTCAAAACTTATCAGACAGTTTTTGAGAAAATGGCCGTCAAAGTCCAAAATTGAGCTTTTTTCGACAAAAACGTCCGCCATTTTGAAAAAAATGCGAAAATCAAAAAACAAAAAAATACCTCCTTCTCAAAATATTTTTAGGCATTTTTGTGCAAAATTCCAGAAAGATTCGATCGTTAACTTTAAAGATAAAAATGTTAACGCCGGACGGACGGACGGACGGACGGACGGACGAAACGCCATGCCAATAGGTTATCGGACCAAAGGTCCGGTAACCTAAAAACCTCTGCTTGACAAACCTTCGGGTCATCCCCAAAAATGCCTTTGACAACAGCCATGACTTGATCCGACTTTGCCAAAGCCTCAGTTATCTGGAGTGAAATGACAAACTATGCTTGATCAAGGAAACAAATCAAGGAAACAAATGATTACAGTACATATCAATTGACCTATCGCCAAAGCCCCTAAAAATTGTCCGAGTTTCACAAATTACGTCGGCAAACTTCTCTTTGACCAATAATAACGTTTTGCAGAATGCGTCGTAAATGGCGTAAAAAGACTCGGACGAATTGGTTCGGCGATAGGTCAATACCCTGTGTCACTGTAGAACAGACGTGCGATCACGAGGCATTCAAGCTGACCTCACTCTGGTTGTGTAGGATCTCACGCAGAAAGGCGTTGTGTTTCCTTCTGCTGGCCTCGGACTTCTTGGCACTCCGATTTGCTGTGGCAAATGTATATTTAGCATAGAGAATACAATAGCTTTTAAAGAATACTGATTTAACTACCAACAGATCCATCCTACCTCGATTTAACTGCTTCTTCATCTTCTCCGATCGAACAACATCCAGATTGACTGAGGTGGCAGCCTGCTTCCTGCGCATCTGGAGAACAAATGACGTCAACAGCAGAGCTTCCACTTTACAAATTATAAATTTGTCACATTCGATATGTATGTTCCCTGTTCAGTGCTGACACTTTTTAATCACTAAAACTGACGTTTTACATGTACCTTTCAAGGTCATTGAAAGTCGGGTTCTGGGTCACCAAATTATGTGCCATATATACAATTTCCATTATGCTCCCTGATCTTCGTCATATCTACAAGTGTTCTTTTTTTTCTGTACAGACCAGTTTACACATTCCAGGTCAGGTGTGACAAGATCATTCGAAGTCAATTTCAGGAACACCAAAAGATCTGTCATATATTATAAAGATCCTGTTATCTCTGTTGATAGAGCTTAACAAGATCCTGTTAAGCTCTATCAACAGAGAGCAGAGCAAAAACAAATACCTATTTCCACACAGGCCATTAAGTGAACTTATAACTTCGAAAAATATTACCAGTACAGACTCAGATGGACGAAAAACCATGAAAATAGTGTGAATATGGGCTGGTGCCGTATTGGTCCTAACAGTAGCACGACGCGGCAAAGCAAGAATGATATACCTATAGCCTTCAATCCCCTTTGATTCAAATAACATAAATGTGTATTGGAACACTGCAAGATCTTATTAAAAGGATATGAAGTGAATTCACAGTCGTCAACGTGTGCACAGGATTCCTGTAGCGGAGTTACAGGAAGCCTGCAAAGAGCAACAACATATTCTGAAAAACATATTCTGATGGTAGGTGGGTATCGGACGATAATTGAAGAATAATCTCACTTCATGTGTTTATAGTTAATAATAACGAAGGTGTCAACAACAAATGAAACTACCACGCAAAAGAATATCCTTATGTTAGTCTATCTGCTAAGTCCCTTTGCTGGAACTTTGTTCAGGATCTGTTTCCAACCAAAAATACCCACCTACCATCAATTTTCTCAGATTATGTTGTTGCTTTTTGCAGGCTTCCTGTAACTCCTATACATGAATACTGTGCGCACGTTGATGACTGTGGAATTCCAAGGTTACAATTTAAGTCAAACATTTTTGGGGAAGAGAGGAGGACGCTCTGCTATTAGGGCACGTGCCACTATTAGGATCAATACGGTAATGAATATTATGCCATAATTATATGAGCCACAGTCAATAAGTTGTTGACTTGGATTGTTTCACTAACCATGTCCTCAGGTGACGCTTTATGGACACTCAGATCTTGCACTGTATCCTGAAAAGAGAAAAGACTGGGCACTGCTAGTCTGTACTTGTATCAACCATATGAAAACAAAATGTAATGTACATGTGTTATCAAGATTAGCACTGTACACTGTTGCAAGAACTGAAATGAAATGAGCAAAATAACTCCAGGTAATAACTACACAATCGTAAAGATAAAATAAACGTTTACATTGCCACAATAATTATTATATTGTACATGACAAGATCAAAATGTCTAGCAGGAACTTAGAACCAGGGCTATTACGTTCCACTGGGGTTTCCGAGGTTTCTTCTTCTTATCCACTATTCGAGTTCCACTGAACCGAGACGTAGCTCTCTGCTTGGTTGGCATTCTTACAAAAGACATGGCAACTACTTGCTGGAAAAAACAAGCATAATTAAACATTTCCTTAAATTATTGCTAATATGTAATTCCTAGTTCCACATATATATGTGATGTACCTATATCGTGAATGATGAAAAAATGTTCTTTTATCAAACTTGATTGGATAGTGTATGCAGGTATCTCGGTATGAACAAATGTGGCATACCCCAGCCAACACCAAACCGCACCGCCCCCGATCGTACTTCATTACATGATCATAGTTTTTAGCGCACGCTGATTGACCGAAACGTTGTCACATGAGCCCACATAAAGTTCCATATTTATGCAGGTGAGCTGCGGAATCTTATACTGGTCTCCTGAGCAGCCCCCAATAACTTTACATGGGCCCGTGGGATAGATGTGCCATGTGTGCACGGGTTCTCGAGGATTATTTTGTGTTCTATTCGTGACACAACTTAGCACAACCAGTGTAGTTGAGGCAGTTGTTAAGACTCAATCTGCACAATTTGTGGGGGCAGGTAGAGCAGTCAGTTAGGGCACTCGTTTCAAAACCAGCAGGTTGTTGGTTCGAGCCGCGGCGCTGGCGCTGCTGTGTTGGCTATGTAACACCCTTGGGCAAGGTGTGTACCACAGTGTGTCCCGGTTCACTTAGTCTTATAATTGAGGACAAGACTGGCTGAGTTGGCAAATGTACGCGTGTCCTAGTCACCTTCAGACATGGGGTCGAATACATCTAAATGTATTCAATACATCACTGAATACTTTGGAAAAACATGAATACAATACTGAATACATTTTTTATTGATGTAATCAAATACATTACTGAATACATCTCAATGTATTCGAATACAATACTGAATACTTTTCCAAAATAATTTGCACATCCCTGTTAGTGGTTGGTGATCTAGTACATGTAATATCATTGTCAAAACATGCTAAAGGGTACTTTTAAACACTACTCAGGACAGGATGGCATTGTGTTATCATTGAGATCAATCCATTGGTTTTCTGAAGTCAAATGTTACACACTGCACTACTGTAATAACGAATCATCATGAGTCAAGAAATTTGATTTGCTTTCTGTGGTCCAGATATCATAGACCGAGCTTGCACCGCACTCAGGAGGAGCAAAATGCGCCATCATAGAATTCCGGTTCGACATTTTCAGGATCATGATTGTCGGTCATTGAAGTTACACATCTGAACAAAAACTAATCCGGAACTTTTCTATTTGACTTTTCATATAACTTTTGAATAGGCCTCTAAGCTTGAGTACACATCCAATGGCAAATTCTTCGTATATGTACATTTAAATTTCAAGTTTGATGTGATGGAGCAACTCCATCAGGAATACACACTGAATCTACACCAGGTACACATTGTAGGACCAGTTCAACTGCAGGGCAAGTTTAACCGCCAGCAGGACAAATTCAACCGCCCATGTAATCTTGCATTTACACAGGCAATCAAGCATGATACATGATATCTCATCTACCATGGGCCATTGTTTCAATCATCAATGACAATAATCTACAACATGGACCCGAGCATTTGATACACCATCATCATGCTGGATGGAAATGTCACCAGTTTAGACAGATCAAGCTGGGGAGTAGCAGTAGCAGTAGCAATAGCAGTAGCGTGCGCTTCCCAGACCAGACATTGGAGGAGTAGCAGTAGCAATAGCAGTAGCAGTAGCGTCCCTGTTTCAGATCAAGCTGGGGAGTAGCAGTAGCAATAGCAGTAGCGTCCCGGTCTCAGATCAAGCCGGAGAGTAGCAGTAGCAATAGCAGTAGCGTCCCGGTCTCAGATCAAGCCGGAGAGTAGCAGTAGCAATAGCAGTAGCATCCCGGTCTCAGATCAAGCTCAGGTGTAGCAGTAGCAACAGCAGTAGCGTGCGCTTCCCAGACCAGACATTGGAGGAGTAGCACTTAGCAAGAGCTGTAGCAGTAGCGTCCCAGTCGTTATACAAGTATGGCAATAGCAGTAGCATCTGATTTTTGCTACTGTATGCTATTGTAAGATCCTGCACCTTACTGCAAAACCCCCAGGTCAAAAGAGTGTTATTGGCAAATTAATGTGGGCAGACGGGTCATTTCTCCCAAGCAGACTGATCATGTTCCCAGGCAGAGATGTCAAGTGTGTTTGTTCAATACCCTTTAGCGTGTTTAGTAGGGTTTACTAACCAGATACAAGAACCCACCACACCAAACCTTACCCAAACACACTTCATTTCTAAAGGAATTAACAAAATCATTGAATTGTATCCAGCAAAAAATTATCAACATTTTGTATGTGTTTAATTTGTATGTTGTAGTAACATGTATCATGCTTGATTGCCTGTGTTTATGCAAGATTACATGGGCGGTTGAATTTGTCCTGCTGGCGGTTAAACTTTCCCTGCGGTTGAACTGGCCCACTCCTACCCCGTGTGGAGCCCTTACTGTGTACAGCGCTGTATAATACATCGCTGTGCCGAGCCAATGGCTCGCGCCTGGCCGCGAAAATTGAAAATCTTGATCAAAGTATTTAAAGCATAATTATCGTGCAGTGCATTCCAAAAACTGTGCGGTCTGTTCCAGCTAGCGTGCAGCGACATCGCTGCAGTCTTAGTTGGGCGATTTCTATGAAAAAATATAATGTAAGTGTCCATTTATTTCAGGACACATTTATCGAGCTTCCGTTGATATCTCAGGTCGCCATAAGCCATTGTGCGCATGCGCAGGTCAGAGGTCAGCTAAATATTTGCATACTAGGTCGAGGTCACATTAGCTGCCCATGCGCACGAACCTGCGCAGATAATGTGACCTCGACCTAGTATGCAAATATTCAGTTGACCTCTGACATGCGTATGCAGAACAGCCCAGAATATGGCGGCAGATGTCAACAAAAACTTCACGAAATACGTGTGGAAATAAATAGTGAGTTTGTTTGGAATTTTCGGTAGAAATCGCCCAACTAAGACTGCAGCGATGTCGCTGCACGCTAGCTGGAACAGACCGCACAGTTTTTGGAATGCACTGCACGATAATTATGCTTCAAATACTTTGATCAAGATTTTCAATTTTCGCGGCCAGGCGCGAGCCATTGGCTCGGCACAGCGATGTATTATACAGCGCTGTACACAGTAAGTGGAGCCCTGGACCTGGTCACAGCAATTGAGCCTATGGCCAACTTACATATTTTCAACTGGGCACTGTACAGTACTGGTTAATGATCCACCTAGACTTTTCGATCAACAGCTACCAATGGAAAAGTCTACTGCTATTGGCTGCCAGTGACTGTCAGTACTGAAACGTGTTCTGACAGCGATTTGTTGTTGTTCAAATAATGGCGGTGTTTTCCGGTGTATCGAAAAATATTAGGCTTGGGCACTTGGTTCTGCGATGACCGTCAGGTGGCGCCCAAGAGCAGCCGTCGTCTGCACGTGCATCTGTTGTGAGCTCACCACATAGTGTAGTTCTACACTCTCTGCTCACCATCTCCAGGACCGTGCGCGAGCCGCATCGGAAGGTCATTGACCTTAGTCCTTAGCTGACTCATTCGAGGCCAAGGTTTCAGCCAACAGGGATCACTGGGTTACTCTATTACAAATCGCATAATTCGTTGGTCTTATAACCGTCAGACAGAATAGAATACTGGTCAGCACAATTATGTACAGAACATAGAGAGAACACACATATGAAACATAATTCATTGACAACAGAACCACGGGTTTTGAACCCACAAATGTTAAAACGCCCACATTGCCACAAATGTGAAAACCCACGAATGTGAAAAGAAAATTTGTAAATCACCCACAAATGTAAAAAATTGCCCACAAATGTGAAAACGGTTTTTGTCAATTACCCACAAATGTGAAAAAAAACTCCACCCACAAATGTGAAAAGGTTTTTTGTCAATTGCCCACAAATGTGAAAATCTAACATAACATTCGTTTTAGGGGCCGGTCATTATTTATCAGGTGGGGGGGGGGGGGGTAAAAACTGGGGGGTCACACTTTCATTTTCAACATTATTGGGGGGGGGGGGGGGTCATACTTTTATTTTCGATGGGACTTGGGGGGTCGGAGTTTGAATTTGAGTTATTTTGGGAGAATCTGAATGGTAAAATAGTTAAGTAATTAGGTGGAAACAATCCACCCAATATCAGTTATTCAGTACATGGACTCATTGGAGTACGCGATGGAATTTCATAACATTTTCAGTCAAAACCATAATCTCACTGAAACCGGATCCTGCAGAGGACTATCCAGGAACACCAGCATCAAGAGATGCCGCAATCCGTGTGCATCGGGGCTCAAAATTTATAATTTAATCCAGGAGCCAAAGGCTCCTATTTCGCTCCTATTCAACAATTTTCAGGAGCCAATTTGCTCATAGAAGCATATTTCAATATTACTTTACAGATTTTCATCAGCCAATTGGCTCGTGAGCTCTATTGCTTGGAGCAAATCTGAAATGTTATGAGCCTATGGCTACTCACAAGTGGCAATTCTGAGCCCTGGTGTGCATTGATCAACGCTCATCACTCAGATTGAAACATTGTCACCAAGAATCAACTTTGGACCTAACGAAGCAGCACTACAGCTGAACACGGTGCCAGCAAGGACGAATCCAGATCAGCAGGGTCCTGTCACAAACAAACCACGGATCAACCAGTCCATACCACCCTGAGCAACATATCATCCCTTCCGATGAACCCGAACTAGCATGTCAGAACCACAGACCGGTTTTCCACTCAAAATTTTGCCAACACATGACCCCACTGAGGATATTCCCCCCAAAGACCTCAGGACTATCACAAACCACCATGTAAAAGACATGGACCTTTCCACACAGAATGGCAAAATAGTCATGGATCGCCCCGGATGACCCGGGTAGTGAATCTGACTCACATGATTTGGATGGTGGCCTGATTCACCAATTCTTCCCTGTTCATCAATGATATGTGGGAGAGCCATGTTTTCTTTGCGAGTTCGATGGTGTCCAGTAAAAATTCGTGAGGGTTTTCATACATTTTTTCCATTCCATCAAAAATTTTGGAGTCAAGGAATCAACTTGATCTTTGAACTAGGTCTCGAGTGTTTCAATTGGGCTCCAAATGATGGGCTGTTAAATGCTCATATATATACACATGTAGTATGCATACAAGTAATAATTGTTGTAATGGCATTCACACTTGAAGCGAAGGAATGGTGGATACACGAGGAGCACATATCATAATATTCACTGACCTTATAGTATCATAAATTTGCAATAGAAATGGGGATTGGGGGGTCATACTTTTATTTTGGATCTTGGTGGGGGGGGGGGGGGTCATAGATTGGTTTTCGATATCGGCGGGGGGGGGGGGGGGTCAAACTTTGAAAACTCATTTCTCGGAAAAACCATCCAACCCCCCCACCCAGTAAATAATGACCTGCCCCTTAACATGAGGAATGTCTTTTTAGGTTACCGACTTTTGGTCCGATAATCTATTGCCATGGCATTGCATCCGTCGTCAGTATACATTTTAATAGTTTTTGATCAAAACTTTCTGAAATTTTGTGTACAAATGTCTGAAAATATTTCGTGACGGCGGTACTTTTAATTTCTTTTTATTTTCGAGCTTTTTTTGCAAAAAGGCAGACATACCGTAATGGCCCGAAATACCGCCCCGGCGCTTAATAGTGCTTTACATGTTTCAGCCCCGGCGCTAATACGAGACCGGCGGGTAAACGAGACCGGCGCTTAATAATACAATGAGCAAAAACGATATATTTTGAAAGCTTGTGCGCGTGAACGCACCGATTTTCTTCACTGTATTTAGTGATACCCAGCGCGCGGTGCATGGCTGGAAGGGGGGAATGGGAGTTGAGGGCATAATGACGGGCCGTTGCATCGAGGATGGTGTTAATCCAATGGCTATGAAAAGCAGATACACGGTAGATAAACTTATAAATTATAGTAAAATACACCGTGATGAAGCTTGCAAATTCAATAGAAAATCTACCGGTGCTGGTACCTGCCGATATTCTGTAAATCAGTCAGTTTTTCAGAGAGTTTGGATTTATTATGATATCGGTGTGTTACATGACCGGTTCATACACAGACCTACTGCATACGTTATGTGCGTAGTAGATGTCGCATGGCGCCGCAATACATGCAACCAATAAAGATATATGGTAAGGGTTATTTATATTATGCTGATATAAATGTAATGTAATGTTGGGTCTTGGGAAATGGATATCATTAAGTTAGTCAGATCTGGCAATATGTTGTTCTTTACGTTTCTTATTGGCATCATCAAAATCTGATTGTATTGGTGGTAATAGATTGATACTTACATTCAGTACAATTATATATACATGCAGCTGCTCAATTGCATCACTTAAATGGTTAGCACGTGTTCTATTGTCATAATCAAAATCTCATATCGGTAAGTAAATGTCAGTTGTGTTATTTCACACATGTGTAATCAATTGCAATCACCGTGGGACTCTTGTGTGCTACGTGCACCGGTACATAGACTTACACCCGGCGGTTATTTGAACCGGCGCTAATTCGAGACCGGCGCTTATTAATGCTTTTAAAGACTTATCCCCGGCGCTTAAACGAGGCCGGCGGGTAAACGAGAACCGGCGGTATTTCGGGCCATTACGGTATTCGATGGAAAAAGGCCAATTTCAGATTTTGGCGGCCATTTTCTGGAAAAAAAAACTGCTTAAACAGTTTTAAGACTTTCGTTTCAAAAGATTCCCCTCATGTACCTTTAATAATTGTGATCTGTGTTTTGAGATTTTCGTTTCATTGCCCTTCAATTGGCAGTCTGTGTGTGGCGGTCATTTTGATTTTTTCAACGGGTCCCATGTGGGTCTTTCCCATGTTCTCCCAATTTATACTGGGACACAATATTGCTAATATTCCACTTAATATTGATATAAGGTATCAATTGTGGACATATAGGGAATGCTATATGCCGAATATTTTGATGACCTTGAATTTGATCTTTGACAGAATTTTCAAGGCCATAGCACAAAAAGCGTTAATATCTCGCTTATTGTCGACTTCACAGCTCAGAACTCAATGTGCACATATAGGAAATAATATATGCTGAATTTCGAAATTCCCATGACCTTGATGTTGACCTTCGATATTATTCTCAAGGTAAGAGCACAAATGACGAATATCTTATTATATAGCTTATTATCGGCTTTATAGTTTCGGAACCAATTGTGAACAAATAGGAAATGATGAATACCGAATATTTTGATGAACTTGAATTTGACCTCTGACCGCTATTCAAGTTTAAAGCACAAAATGGCTAATATCTTATTTATTATCGACTTACAACTTGGGAATCGATTGTGCACATTCAAAGTCAGCGCACAAAATGGCTAATATCTCGCTCATTGTTGACTTTACAACTTGAGATTCAATTGCGGGCATACAGGAAATTACATATGCCAAATAGTCTGATGACCATTGATTTCACCATTGACTTCATTTTTGAGGTCAGAGCACAAAATTGCTAATATCTCTTTTAATTTTGAATTTACAGCTTAGCAATCAATTGTGGAATATAGGAGATGTTGTTATATGTTGAATATTGGCATGACTTCGAACTTGACCTATGACCTTGTTTTGAAAGTCAGAGCACAAAAATGGCGTGTAATAGCTTGGGAATCAATTGTGGACATACATGAGATGATATATGCCGAATATTCTGGTGACCTTTGATTTTATTGTTGAATTAACAACTTACCAATCAATTTTGGACATATAGAAAATAACATAATTTTGCTGGATATTCTCATGACCTTGTCCGGTAACCTTCCTTTTCCTTTGGGCAAATGTTGAGGTTACCAGACCTATGATCCGATAACCTCTTGTCGTGGCAGTGCATCCGTCATCCGTCCGTCCATCCGTCCGTCGTGCATATTTTTAGCTTCGCCGGCCAATAATATATGGGCAGATAAGCTATTGTCGTGGTTTTTATATGGGCCGATAAACTATTGTCGTGGTTTGTCGTCCGTCGTCGTCCGCTGCATCATCTGTTAACATTTTTTTTATCTTTTTGGGGGGCTGATGAATTTGCCCATGAATTTGTGTGGATATGTGTTGGGTCATTACCCCCAGACGTTTTTTTTTTCATTTTTTTCATTGAATCGTTTATGCAGTTTTGACGGCCATTTTTATGCCGAAAATGGCTGTTTTTGCATGTCTTCAACTTCAAAAAAATTTTTCTCAAAAACTCTCTGATCAGTTTTGAGATTTCAGTTTCAAAATGTTCCCCTCACGTATCTTTGGGACTTTCCCATGTTAAATTCTCCTACGCTTTATAATGGGTCACAATGTTCCTGATATCTCACTTAATATTGAGATTAGAGACTTGGAATCAATTGTGGACATATAGGAAATGATATATGCTGAATATTCTCGTGACCTTGAATTTTACCTTCAACCTCATTTTCAAGGTCAGAGCACAAAATAGCCAATATCTCGTTTGTTATTGACTTCACCGCTTAGGAATCAATTGTGGACATATAGGAACTGATAGATGCTGAATATTCTCATGACCTTGAATTTGATCTTTGACCTTATTTTCAAGGTCAAAGCATGAAATGGCTAATATCTCGCTTATTATCGACTTTACAGCTTAGAAATCAATTGTGAACATATAGGAAATGATATATGCACAATATTGTCATGACCTTGAATTTGACCTTTGACCTCATTTTCAAGGTCACAGGACAAAATGGCTAGTATCTAACTTATTATCGATTTTACAGCTTAGGAATCAATTGTGGACATATAGGAAATGATATATGCTGAATATTCTCGTGACCTTGAATATAGGAATAAACGATTCATTTTGTCCTGTGACCTTGAAAATGAGGTCGAAGGTCAAACTCAAGGTCATCAGAATATTCAGCATATATCATTTCCTATATGTCCAAAATTGATTCCTAAGCTGTAGAGTCGATAATAAGCGAGGTATAAGCCATTTTGTGCTCTGACCTTGAAACTGAGGTCAGAGGTCAAATTCAAGGTCACGAGAATATTCAGCATATATTATTTTCTATATGTCCACAATTGATTCCTAAGCTGTAGAGTCGATAATAGGCGAGATATAAGCCATTTTGTGCTCTGACCTTGAAACTGAGGTCAGAGGTCAAATTCAAGGTCACGAGAATATTCAGCATATATCATTTCCTATATGTCCACAATTGATT
This sequence comes from Terebella lapidaria, assembly GCA_949152475.1. Lineage (NCBI taxonomy): Eukaryota > Metazoa > Annelida > Polychaeta > Terebellida > Terebellidae > Terebella > Terebella lapidaria. Next base: position 6,121,614 of record OX424557.1, read on the forward strand.
CCTAGTCTCTAATCTCAATATCAAGTGAGATATTAGGCATAATGTGTCCCATTATAAAGCATACGAGAATTTAACATGGGAAAGTCCCATTTGGGCCGAGTTTGGGCCAAAATGGCCCACTTCGAGCGATTCAAGCGCAATGAAATTTATAGACATCATAGGAGTACATATGAGGAGTCTTATGTATCAAAAAGAAAAAAAGTTACTGAACAGATTTTGAGAAAATGGCCGCCAAAGTCCAAAATCAGGCATTTTTCGTCGAAAACGGCCGCCATTTTGAAAAAAATGCGAAAATCAAAAAACTAAAAAATACCTCCTTCTTGAATTATTTTTAAGTATTTTTGTGCAAAATTTCAGAAAAATTCGCCTGTAAACAAAAAAGATAAAAATGTGGACGACGACGACGGACGACGACGACGACGACGACGGACGACGGACGACGGACGCAACGCCATGCCAATAGGTTATCGGACCATAGGTCCGGTAACCTAAAAACGGATGAAATCGAAATGCTTGGAAAGATGAAATCGCTCGAAAGGTTCAGAAATGTAGTCCCAAATGGCCAAAAAATCAATAAATCCACTTCATGGCATTTTGCTGAATATCTATTCATATGTTCCTCTCTAATTTTATGCATATATGACATTTTGAACTACTTGGCTTGTTTATAAAGATGGGTTGCCCTAAATTCGCCGAAATGTCCAGAATGCAGGCTCAAATATGGCCCGTAAAAGCGCACAAATTGGAGACGAAACGCTTGTATGCACAGTTTGGGTATGTACTGAGTATTATAAGCATATTGTAAGTCATACTAGTATATAGAACATCTTTTGGTGACCTTAAACTCGACCTATTATGACCTTGAGTGGTAATTGTTGAGGACCTGAAACGTATAAAATGGTCCGTTGCAGAGAAAACGTTTTGGATAGAGATTAGGTTATGGCAGAAACCCATAAGAGAGATTATGGGTTTCTGGTTATGGGTATATAGTCGTTTGGTGACCCTGAATTTGACATTGCCCCTTCCAGTTTTTTTCATAATTTACGATGTATTGTTATGCAAACCATGCCCTTCTGATGAAAGTTGCCCCCGCCCTTCAGCTTTGCTTCCGGCGCCCCTGGACATGGCCGTAGCCTTCCCTGACCTCGAGTCACCAGAGGCAAGTCTGCACTTTACTTGTCGGTCTTTCTCGAGAACAAGCCAGGAACTGACAAGAATCTGAGGCGTGCTATTGAAGAACAGCTCACGAGAAAAAGATGGGGAAGCGTCATCATAATGCTTTACATTGTCATTGGTCTACGAATAGTAACGTTTCCAAAGGTGCTTTGAATCTAAAGTATTGTGGAGTGGAAATCGGGCCGAAATTCCTGTGTCCCAGCTATTGAATATATGTGTATCTATAATGTGGATGGAATATTATAGTAATTGAATTGACCATTCAACTCAATGTTAAACGGTCTCACTTTAGCGGTCCATAACACCTTTTTAAAAAAAATCCCAGCCTAACCACTATGCTAGTTTTATCAATTGACGTATTGGACATCGCGTGATAAGCATGAATATATTTGATGACACATGGGATTTTTGCTAGTCTGTCTTGAATGGACTCGGGGTGAAAATACACGAAATTCCGAGTATTGATGGCCAAACAAAACCACAGCTCCTAAGAAAGCTTGTTTAGCAGGATACTGCCTTGAAAATCGGGCCATTATTTCCCAGCAGTATATTTTTCCAGATGAATATACACTCGTCGAGAAATCTGGCATGAAAATATATACGATGTTTCACAACATTTTCCCTTTAAATTGCCTGAGTGAGGTGAACGCTCTCTGATTAGGTAAACGGCTTACCGTAGGCCAATTGTGTCCTGGATGATCATTGCAGTGTGTGTGTGGATGTGGGTGCGGGTGGGGGGGGGGGGGGGGGAGGAAGTGGAGTCGTCTTACTTGAACTTCGAAAATCACTTCTTGACAATTAACCATGAATTAATGAATGTTGACCGGTCACTAAACTACCAGGGTTTTATCTTTGGTTTGTGAGGATGCTCCAGAATATGCACATGTTGGTTATGTCCCAAACATTATGCCACAATATGAATAGAAGTAGTGCTGTCCTGTTGGTCAAACATCGTGGACACTAAATCAGACCTCTCACTAGAGACCTTTTTGACATATAAGGTTTGGATTGTACAGCACATAATGGACAAGACCCCGATAGCCATGTCTGATGGTGTGGATCTGCCTGGGCTCCTGAAGGAATTCGACTCATGGACGGAGGTATGTTGAAGTGATCTCTTATATTCTCTACGGTTATTAAGGCATATCCATGATAGAATCGCCATCCATATCAAAACATTGTAACAACAGTGGGACCTAGCCTTCTTGTTTGCAGCGCATGGGCGTGCTGACGCAAAGCGAGAGAGAGCTGGAGACGGAGGTGGAAATCCTCAACAAATCCCTGGTACAGCTCAGAGACACCATAGCCACCAACACACAAGGTCAGACATGGCACAGAGTGATGCGGCGACATGCCCCGGCCCGGACGGACTACTATATCCTGGATTCCTATGTTATTTGTCCCCACAGAGCTGCAGAGGGTCACTGATATTGTCGAAGTTCTTCAGGCCTCCCTCGGTGCACAGTGTAACATTGAAGGTGAGTAGTGGCATTTGACATTTTTTTGTGGGAATTGTGCCTCTTGCTAATATTTCGTAGGTTTGACACATTCACTAGAAATCATATTTTGCGGGATTTGACAGATGTTCTAATATTAATGAATACCATCTCATTTTTGTCAGATGAAAATGCCCGTCTTCTGAAACTTATTGATGCGAAGGAAGCAGAATACAACATACAACAGAAGGTAACTAAATGTAAACTGTATATGGCGATATTTGTTTATTGTGTTGTGTGAGCGACAACCTGTGACAAGCGACTGTTAACTCGTCTCGTCTGTAGAAACACGCGGAAGTGCTGTCTGCCGCAGAGCAGGTTCGTGCTGAGAAGGAACTCCAACACCAATCCCAGCTGTCCAATGTCAAAGACCAGCTACAGAGACAAGGTGAGACCCCTAGAACCCCACCGGTCAATCGCCTGGTGCTGATACACATCATTTGTCACTGATCACTGTTTCTGCACTCAGCCCAGGAGCAACAGGTTGCCATGGAGACAATCCTGGCTCGAGAGAGGGAAAAGAATCTACAGCTGCAGACTCAGCTCAAACAGGCGGCCAAGGACCACGAGAGCACAGTCCTCAAACTGAGACTGGAGGTAGGCGATATCACCAGGTCTACCGTCACTTGTGTACCTGTAATCACTCGTCTCAACCTACGTGCTTATTCCAGCATGACGCACAGATGCTGAAACAACAGAAGCAGAATTTGAAGCTTCAGAAATCGTCCAGCATCTCCAACACGAGCCAGGACATCTTCCGCAAGGTCAGCAGTCGCCAGCCAGTGCGCAGTGTGGTCTATAAGTTCTCTAGTTCTGAGATATATTGTGATTATAACATTTGCAGAAACTTGAGCACGTCAAGTCCGAGGCAAGCGCTGAGATCGCCGGCCTTAAGAGGAAGATCCAGGAACTTCAGTCCAAGTTGGAATCAAACAACCCGTCAACACAGAACGTCGCCCCGCTTGCAAAAAGAAAACGATACTAAAACTGAAATTACCGAAGTCCCTTCTTACAGCACATGTGTTTTTCTGGATAACTTGGACGGGGTGACATTTGCTAATACAGTTCCATCTGAAATCATTGTTGATAATTCTCTTGGTTGGATATTAAACATTTTAACTTGGTTAAACATTCATATAGACGACTAGTAAATATGCATGGACAACTAGTAAACATGCATGTAGATAACTAGTAAACATGCAGCAATTTCGTTGTCCGAAATAAAAAAAATTAGGCCAAGGGCCAAAAATAGGTTACCGGACAATATATGTTTAATATTTTAGATGTTAGCCAGGTCACTGGTTAAATTCAAGGTCAAGAGAATATTCAGCATATATATTAAGCATATATCATGTCCACAATAAACAGAGAAATATTAACAATTTTGTCCTGTGGCCTTGAAAATCAAGGCAAAGGTCAAATTCAATGTCGTCAGAATATTTGGCGTATAACATTCCCTATATGTCCTTCATTGATTCCCACAATATGAAGTCAATAAGGGAGTTATTAGCCGTTTTGTCTGGTCACCTTGAAAATCAGGTCAAAGGAAACTTGAAAATAAGGTCATTGGTCAAGTCGAGGTCACGAGAATATTCAGCATATATCATTTCCTGTTCGCAGTTGATTCCTAAGCCATTTGTTCTCTGACCTGGAAAATGAGGTTAAAGGTCAAATTCAAGGTCACCAAAATATTCAGCATTTATCATTCCCTATATGTTCACTATCGAATCCTGAGCTGTAAAGTCGATAATAAGCGAGATATTAGCCATTTTGTGCTCTGACCTTGAAAATAAGTTCAAGGTCAAATTCAAGGTCATCAAAATATTCAGTGTATATCATTTTCTGTATGTTCACAATTGGTTCCCAAGCCATAAAGTCAATATGGGAGCAAGATATTAGCCATTTTGTTCTTTGACCTTGAAAATGATGTCAAAGGTCGAATTCAAGGTCATGGCAATATTCAGAATATAACATTTCCTATATGTCCTTGAAGGTCAAATTCAAGGTCACCAAAATATTCAGCATTTATCATTCCCTATATGTTCACTATCGAATCCTAAGCTGTAAAGTCGATAATAAGCGAGATATTAGCCATTTTGTGCTCTGACCTTGGAAATAAGTTCAAGGTCAAATTCAAGGTCATAAAAATATTCAGTGTATATCATTTTCTGTATGTTCACAATTGGTTCCCAAGCCATAAAGTCAATACGGGAGCAAGATATTAGCCATTTTGTTCTTTGACCTTGAAAATGATGTCAAAGGTCGAATTCAAGGTCATGGCAATATTCAGAATATAACATTTCCTATATGTCCACAGTTGATTCCTAAGCTGTAAAGTCGATAATAAACGAAATATAAGCCATTTTGTTCTGACCTTGAAACTAAGGTCAAAGGTCAAATTCAAGGTCACGAGAATATTCAGCATATGTCATTTCCTATATATGTCCACAATTGATTCCTAATCTCAATATTAAGTGAGATATTAGGCATGTGTCCCATTATAAAGCATAGAATTTAACATGGGAAAGTCCCATTTGGCCGAGTTCGGGCCAGAATGGCCCACTTTAAGTGATTCAAGTGCATCGAAACTTATAAACATCATAGTAGTACATATATGAGGAGTGTTATGTATCAAAAAGAAAAAAAGTTGCTGAACAGATTTAGAGAAAATGGCCACCAAAGTCCAAAATCAGGCATTTTTCGTCGAAAACAGCCGCCATTTTGAAAAAAAAAAAGCGAAAATCAAAAAACTAAAAAATACCTCCTTCTTGAAATATTTGAAGCATTTTTGTGCAAAATTTCAGAAGAATTCGCCCGTAAACAAAAAAGATAAAAAATGTGGACGACGACGGACGACAAACGCCGGACCCAACGCCATGCCAATAGGTTATCGGACCATTGGTCCGGTAACCTAAAAACGGAAGAAGGCCAGTGCTTGTGTGATCCTTTGTTACTTCAGGGTCGATATCAAACGGTACAACTTAATTCCAATGTGTTTCACTTAATTTTCGAATTCCATTTCGTCTTTGATATAACCATATATGTTATCAGATGAGGCCCAAATATTTTTTATCTCAAAAACTAAAAAAAAATGTTCATTCAATGCATTTATTCGGTGTTTGCAATCCCTCAAATAGTTCGCATTCACGTTCATTGATCAGGTACCAAACGCCGCAAGTAAGTCCTTAAGTAACATAACGCCAGAGAGCACACTGTGATAACGCAGGGAGCAGTGGTTCCAGGGATGTCACGTGTCTCACGTGTCTCACGTGTCTCACGTGCACGTGGTACACGTTACGTATTTTACGTCTACTATTTGTAACCCGAAGGTGCTCAATTAGATAGATAGATAGATAGATAGATAGATAGATAGATAGTAATTAACCCGGTTTTCCGTTAATTACACCATTTATTTTAAACGCTCATCAACACCAAAGATACAAGTACTGGTAGATCTAGTTGACCACGATAATTATTTGACTAAATTAGTGTCAATAGTCGATTCCCCTCCTCATGGCAATTAACTAATACAATGGTACAATGAGTCATTTGCGATAGGTTACTAATAACAATATATCACAGGACGTATCCAGCAGTTGACGACCGACCGATGTGTTCTACGCTAAGGCACCTATGTGTACGTTACCAGTGAGACGGTAAACATCATACACATCGCCTGGTAACAGTTTGTTTGTTTTTGGCTTGTTCTTTACCAAAGAGATGTCACTGTACACAGCAGGTTTTGGACTGAGAGGCGAGTAGCGAGGTGTCGGATGTGGGTCGCTGTCGGGAGACGGGCCGAACCTTCCTCAGAACGTCTCGGTCCCTGGGTCCATTGACGAGGACGGATGGAGGGCGCGAGTACATGGGTCCCGGTTCCACCCTGTCCCAGGTTCGAGTCAGCTTGGATTGAGGCCGATTTTGTCGACTAGGTAGCTGAGTCAAGATCGAAGGGACATCTTCATACGTGTCATCAATCAATACATAGGAGAGGACAGAGCCATCAGTGCACCCCAGCAGCACGGTGTGCTCGTCATGGCACACAGTTACACAGGCGATCTCCCTGGGGACCGTGACCTGACCGATAGTTTGCTGGTCTGACAGCCGGACTGCTGTAAGCGTACTGCTTCTAGTGTACAACACCAGCCTCCCACCTAGAGCCATGCACTGCGGCTCACCACCATTCCCAGAGATCTGACGCAGGAAGTACCCTGTCCCCATATCAAAAACATTGGACTCCTCGTCCACACAGAGACTGACGTCAGGCGTGAAGAGCAGTCTGTCCATGGTGAGATGCGGCACCAGGAAGTCCTCGAGGACCTGGCAGACAACACCACTGCACACGTCCAGCACCATCAGGCTGTGACAGAAGCTGTAGGCTTTCTCTGTCGGGCGCACACTGGTTGGGTCGGGCTCGTTGGTGAACAGACACAAAATGTTGTAGGCACTGTTTGGACATGGTGCAATACGCAAGATGCGTTTGATCTTCAGGTTCTCCTGCAGATTGTCAATGTTGTAAATGTTAGTTTTCATTGTTTGAAGTGCCAGGGCACATATTGTTGGGTTGATGTACTGAGTCGTGGAGTCGTCGTAAGCGTCAGCTTTCAGAGTGACAAGATATTTGTCCTCTGGGGTGATGAAAGGTTTGTTCACCATAAAGTTGAGTTCTGGCCCCAAACCATACTCACTGAAGGAGCACCCCGAGAGGTTGTACCGTGTCAAGTGGTATGGTGACTTGAAGTTGTCTCCGTCTTTACAGAAACAGAACACTGTATCCTCCGTCTCCATGGCTACACACACCGCTGGCTCACTGCCAAACTCATATATGATCTTACGTTCTGGCACATACCAGATTTTGTTGCAGATGTTCGGCCGAGACTTCCGCTGGGACACGAAGGCGTAGTCACCACTGGTTGTGATGGTCAAGTGTTGGACTGGATTGTCGTGGGTCAGGAGATCTGACATTCTGCCTGTTGTCATGTCAACAATGCCAACCTGGTCACTGTCGGTACACTGGATGAAAGCTCGCTGGTCCCTTCTATCGAGTACGAAGGAGGTGGCTGGAGCTGTCAAACGATCCAGGGTTTCCACGTGACTAATGGCTTCGCCTATATTCCACACCTCAATCAAGTTTGAGTTTTGAGAATGACTGATGATATGTCCTTTGTAATCAGGTACGAACAAATCCTTGATGATTCCGACTGTAGCCTGTAGCGATGACAGCAACCGGTTGTTGGCAATGTTCCAGATATAAATGTTCCTGAACAGAGCACCAATCACGAACTTGTCATCCATAGAAAACTTGGCCCCTGTGAACCTTATTTCCTCATACATGGACTCAGGCAGCTTGAACTCCAGTGGCACATCGGCAGGTCGTGTGAACTGACAGCGGACTTTTTCCTGCATGATGTCATAAACGACGATGTTTCTGTGGCCTTGCAGTAGCAGCATGGACTGGCAGTGTGACACAGACATGCCTGTGATTACGTCACTGCTGAAAGCATCCTGCAGCAACACCTTGTACAGGAAGTCTACAGCACCATCCAACAGAGTCAGCATCACAAACTTGTTGTCCTCGCCACTGATCACGAATGCTCGTGTTGTGTTGGAGTTAAATACGACATCCACGGGTCGATCTTCTAGTGCTGTGTTGGTCACGTTTTGGAGTGTGTGCAGGTCGTACACAAGCAGAGTGTCGTTTGAGCTGCAGAACACATAGCTTCCATCCAGAGATATTTTACACAAGCAGCAACGCCCATCAAGCCCCAGGACTTGCAGGAACCGACACTGCTTGAGATCAGCTATGAACAGATAGCTTGTGTCTGTGGTCACTGTCATACAGACATGAGTGTTGCTGACTGCGACATCTGCTAACTTATATTTTTCCTTGGGCTTGATCTGAATCTGATTCAGGGGAATGAGCTGGCCTATAAATGTTCCGCTTTCAAGGTCGTGAATTTTAGCTGCTTTCTCTGTCACGTGATCAACAATAACGACAGTGCTGCCATCTGGCGTGATGTATAATGAGCCCAGAGAGACGAAGACACTGGAGATGTGTTTGCCGGTATCGGAGTCATATACTTCAATGTTGTGGTTCTCTTGATTCTTTGCCAGGATATAGCGACCATCTCGCCCTTTAAGTGTGACGTGTGTGCAGGTTTGCTTACACTGGATAGACTGACTGAGAGGACTGCCTGGCACTTGATGATATGGGAAATTTGGTAAGAAAGCGCACTGTGACAAACCCATTTTGTCACACTGTTGGATGAGGCACCTAATATTATCATGGGTTTGATAATAAGGCAGCAGTCGACCTGTTAATTCCGATGCCAAACACTTTATGTCGCGAGCCACAGAGGACCTAGCATCTCTGTATGCCTTCTCGACCAGGCTGGACTCTACGCCAGGATTGAGCGAGAAGTCGGCGAGTACATGTTCTGGAGACAGGGCCAGGGTTTTGTTGAGGAGCCACTCGTAGCTGAACAAAACGGTCTGGTCGAGCTCCTGGAGACGGTCAGACAGGAACAGATGTCGTGGCAGCTGGGCACACTTCCTCTGGTTGTAGATCACAACTCCGTCCTTGCCAGAGAACCTGAGAGGCTGACTTGGCACAAGGCGTAGTGCCTCTCCCTTCTCCTCATTGTTGTTAGCAGAGGATGGGCGAGTGAATGGTTTCGGACAGTTTGCCCATGTGCCGAGGTAGTAGTCTGCCAATGTGGAGTGCATTTTTCGGGTCGTGTTTGGATCAGAAAGATACATTTCTTTTACTTTGTCTGCTAGCATACTGTTGTTCCAGCTGTAAATAGTTCTACCTTGTGTGTGTTTATACTGTAGGAAATATCTCAATCCTCTCTTCAGTCTTAGCCATGCTACAGGCGGAAATCTCCTGACTGTTGTAGAATACATATCTGCTGCTTCATTCAAAGCTTCCTCGTCAAGAGAGAGAATGTCCATCATTTCACAGTCACTGAGTCCTCCATCTGAAGCTGTCAGGTATCCGAGGGCTCGCTGTGTCAGGACAATACCGTGTTTCCTTTCTAAACCCTCAAATATTGTTTTGATGTAGTCGGTACAGCTGGTCGGGAAGCAGTGATCGTGAACGTTCTCATCTGATACCCAGCGTTGTGTGGTGGTAGCCACTAGTTTGACGTAGAGAGGGTGCCCGCAGTGGCTGAAAGCAGTGTTTCTGACATATTCTGCCTGCTCTTTTGTGATGGTCCGTCCTTCTTTTGCCAGAAGTGAGTCATGCAAAGCCATGCATTCGTCGGGACTGAGTGCTTGAACCTCCAAGAAGTTGTTGTCGTCAGACACAATTTGATCTCTGATCCGGTCAAGTATGCTGTGGGCCGTGTGATGTGTTGACAGGACAATTTTTACGTTGGAGTTGAGGCTGTTGGGTAACCAGTCAAGTTTGTAGGAGTCATATTCTGGTGTCATGTCGTGAAGAGATTCAAGAAGAATGACTAAGTTCTGGTCTGAAGGGAAATCTGTCAGAAGGTTGAGAAAGAACGGCTTCAGTTCACTGTACGTTGTGGGAACTTCAAGTGGTATTTTGAGCAGGAAGACGAGCTGTTCACACAAGCTCAACAAAATTTGCCGTATATCACAACTGCTCGGTGTTTGGTCAAGGAACCTGATGACAGTGAATACGGACTGCTGGAACCATGAACTGATCTGCAAAATTCGAATGGAACACCAATAAACATCTCATGTATTATGTGTACATTTTATGATATTGAAGATATATTGTACACAATAGCCTACCTCCAGGGCAGCTTCTGCTAGCAGCGCTGTCTTTCCAGTACCTGTTTCCCCGTATAGTACCAAGGGTTTCCTATCATTACTGATGACATAAGCCTTGACTATGTCAATCACATTCTCTCGACCCGCTTTGCCAAAATAATTTTCTTTGGCAATCTGCCAATGTTGGTGAACCTCTTTCTCCAGAGGAGAAAGCACGTCAACAATAGCACTGGGCACCATCTCGTCAATAGCTGAAATCATTCTCTCTTCAAATTTGGCACAAATATTGTCCAGGTAGTCCTTGTGGTCTTTGACATTTACACCATTGCGACCTTTCCACAGGATCGTGAATCTATCGACGTTGTCACAGTTCAGCCATGAAGGCAGTGACTCCTGCAACAAATAACCGGACTTCTTTGACACCTCAGGATCCATCACGACCTTGGCTTGATCCTCGTCATACAATACATCAGCAAAGTCAGAGACGTTTGGTTTACTGATGTAGTTCTTCAGATCGATGATGTCTCGGTAAAACATGTGACATGTTTTGTCAGGTGAAGGATTTGACTCGATACCGGCTCGTAACTCTTTCTCTAGATCTGTAGTAACATGAAAACAGCATTTGTCAGTCTTGGAAATCATTTATTTGTATACAGGTTCTGACTCTTACCGTTGTGATTAATATCGAGACTCACCAGAGCATAGGTATAGAGCGACGTCTGACGGCTCGAGTAGATCTTCAGTGAGACAGTACTCCAGACCTCGGGCTAGCAAACGTCTCAGGTGAATCTTGGCCTCAGACCAGCTCACCACCTCACACTCTCCATACACAGCTCTCTGGAAATGCCAGGCTTTGTATTTACCGAGTAAACAGGACACTGACTTTGTGGCATAACCATCTCAACAATAGACATGACTGGTGTAGTGAGCACTGACATCGATGGCTGACTGTGGGGGGACGCGAGCGAGGACACTCTCCTCAGTCTGTAGTGTGTATTTCGGTGGTACAGCGTTGTCGTCTCGAGTGTACCAGTGTTCCAGGTGGTACAGATCTCGTGTGTGTCTGCTCTTGTGCTGGCGCAGTGATGTCATGATCAGCTCAAAGTGGTCGGCCCGGATAGATGCTGGGACGACAATCTCGCCATACTTCTGACTCAACAGGGCCTGGAAACACACAGGGATCAGCTTGTACATCTAGGGACACTTGTGAAAAAAAAACAGTGGTACATGTAACACATTTGGGCTTTTGTTCGTGTGGTAGCGTTTTTATGCTGCCCAAGTGTACAGCTGAGTATTTACGAAAGTTTCCAGCAACACATTACTAAGAGTTTAAACTCATGAAATTGTGATATGCTGTGGTCAGAAACCAACAAATTGCTAGAGTGAACAAATTGCAAATGCGAGACGGAGACCCACCACGAAGCAGGGGCCCAAGGAGAGATGGCGGCAGTGTTGGATCTCTTCGGCGCACAGATCTCGGTCCGTCGTCCTGTCTGCCCAGGCGGAATTCTGGCCCCAATGAAGGTCCACCACCTGACAACAAACAAACACAGCAGCCCTATATCAGATCCTGTAGCGTAATGACACGACGAGTCAGTAGCTGTCTGTTCATGTTACCTGCAGCTCGAGTCCATAAGTGGCAAGACAGTACTCTCTCAGTTTGGGCGTCACCCTCTCTGCCAGGGCGTTACGCTCGCACACCGTGTCTGAGAATAACAAACAACACAAGCTTAGAATATGTTAACGTTTGTAATTCCGTCAAGAACATATAATATATGATCTAATTAGCAGTAATAAAGCTAGTTCGAGAGACGTTCTGCATCAGTATATTGCATATTCAGGTCTATGGTATATGACGGACTGGGAGGTTCGATTATTCATTCAATATCGTTGATGCATGTATTATGTGACCATGATGCACATAGGCAAATACTTAAAACTGCAAAAAAATACAAAGATGACTTATGTGATAAGTTATTACTGATGCCAAATGTACCAATAAGGTTCCTTTTCTAACAATTTAATGATGTACAATACAGGAATTCTATACGGAATAACACAAAATATATATCCAAATGAATCTAATTTATTTGATTTCGAGGATTTTTTCAATGGAAACTTTGCCATTTCTTATGCAGATTGCTAGAAGATACTATAATTGATTTCGGAGTTGAGTGAGTTCCGTGCCCCGTCCTAGGCCTTATCAATGCCTGGTAATATGTCTTACAGAATGTCAGATGTTTCAAATTATGATATTGCTCTAAGTGATATCAGAGTGTTAGCATTAGCAGTGTTAGCAGTGTTAGCACGTACATTAGCAAATGTCGTGTTCATTTCATGTCTTATGTTTCACGATATCAGGCCTTCCACATAACAGGGGCGCCGGAACCACGGGGACAGCAGGGGCAGCGCGGGGGCAGAAATCTGCCCATTTCTTGAGTCAGATTATCTGATATTGTGATACATGGCTTTGGGTCAGTAAAATTATCTTTACAATTATGATCTCTACAATTAAACGAACTGATTGGTACCTGCATCCGTCTTGTTATGCGCCGTTGTTCACATCATTATCTTGAAAGTACAGTCAAGTCTTTAGAGGGAGGTTTTTTTCTCACGTTTCGACAAAAATGGCTTTGATGGCCGTTTTCTCAAAATTTGGTCAATATTTCTCTTTTCTAATTTCGCTCAAGCAGGGCCCTCTAAGTAAAAAAGTATGAAATCGAAATGCGTTGAATGATCGAAAGGTCCGAAATGTAGTCCCAAATTGCCAAAAAAATCAATAAATCCACTTCACGGCATTTTGCTGAATATCTATTCATAATTATGTTCCGCATGTAATTTTACGCATGTATGACATTTTGAACTACTTGGCGTGTTTATAAAGATGGGAAGCCTCAAATTTTCCGAAACGTCCAGCATGCAGGCTCAAATATGGCCCGTAAAAGCGCACAAATTGGAGACGAAACGCTTGTAGGTACAGTTTGGGTATGTACTGAGTATTATAAGCATATCTGCATATTGTAAGTCATACTAGTATATAGAACATCTTTTGGTGACCTTAAACTCGACCTATTATGACCTTGAGTGGTAATTGTTGAGGACCTGAAACGTATGAAATGTTCCGTTGCAGAGAAAACGTTTTGGATAGAGATTAGGTTGTGGGTATGTATAGTCGTTTGGTGACCCTGAATTTGACATTGCCCCTTCCAGTTTATTTCATAATTTACGATGTATTGTTATGCAAACTATGCCATTCTGATGAAAGCTTCCGGCGCCCCTGTCCTTCCATTCATATGTTTATATATATGCAAGTGGAAGCCCGGCGATTCCTCTGGTTCCATATAGATAAAAATAATAATACATACTGCATGAGGGGACCTGCATTCACCGTATACGCCATTACTACTAATGGCTTCGTTGCAAGATATTGAAATTGATCGCCATGCAGAAAAACATCGATAGCCGGTGAGATCGATAGATTATAGTGGTTGATAAACAGAAGGTATTTGTTGAAATAATGTCAGCTCTGGTATTCACAGACCGAGCAGGAACATGTGAGCTTCGATACGGATCGATAGCCCACAAACATCGACTATCACTGATCACGGGCCAATGGTTGCCAGTAATGTTTCTGGCTCCAGTCAAACCAGATTGTCAGTCATCATGTATTTTGTATGTAGCCTAAAGAGACCCCCTCCCCCCCCCCAAAAAAAAAAAAAAAATAAATAAATAAATAAGAAATATGTTTTGGCCCTGTAAATTAACGTACTGTGCATGACATTTATGGGATACAAAGAGGAAATCTTAACCTGGATTTCAAGGAATTTGAGGATAGTGTACATGACTTGAAGATACTGTTATGCCTACTGTCGTGGTGCGATAATGTCAAGGAAATATGTATAGTTAAAGGTATAATAACTCATAAATAATATTAAACAATGAAGTGAATGAGTGTTTTTAAGGCCTACCTGAGCCGGCGCTGGCGAGGTAGACTCTGACGACGTGTGACGGACGTTCCCTGAGCTGACACATGTCTATGACACCAGACATTAGTGCCCTGGTGTCGTCCGAGTCGGCCATCCTGTGTCAGTGTGTCAGCTACTCACAATACTCTACCACATCCTGTCCCAAACTGGTAGTTTATTTCGTTATTCAGATCCACGGATTATTTAGAACATGCAGTTAATTGTCCCGACTCCTGGTAGAACTCGACAGATTGCCCAGTTTAGCGGCGGTCGTTACCAACAACAAACCAAGGGCCCGTCTTCAAGTAAGCGCCGGCCTCTTGACGGGGTTGACATATATTTACTGAGCCGACCGGAGACTAATCCGTTGTGAGGGGCGAGCGGGCCGACAGAGAGATCAGGTGGGCGGTCACATGCCGAGCGCGGGACGGACGGACAGACATTGGCCTACCGATCTCTAGATATGGATTATCTCCGCTCCACCTCCGCTGCCTGAAGTTTGGACACAGGTAGATTATTGACCGGTACTGGTCTCGTTGTCGCGACCTGTTGTAGACAGCTTGCTGTAACATGCAATGATCCAAGACAGCTCCAGCCAGCACTATTTGATAACGCACGACCACTATATGTAAAGTTTGACGCCCGCTAGCTGTCCATTGTCCTCACGGATAAGCCGCTCTCTATGGAATAACGGCGGGCGTAGGTAAATAGCCTACTTTAACTATAACCAGGTAACAGTCCGTCGAACAAGTCTAGCCATTCATACATTGCTCAGACATTACATCATCATGGTAATGTATCCTGGAGTGACGAGCCCGGAACGCCATGGGCGTGGCGCCCGGAACCTGCGCACGTGGGCGTGTCGCTTGGCCGGCCGCGGGGATAGAGCTGGGGACAGCCCGACAGTCTGCCAGAGCCTGTATCACACCATCCCAGGGCGAAGGACTACCGTTCCAGGGGGCGTGCGCCCCAGGATCGAAGTAGCCCCCCGCCCCCTCCTGGGCCCCCAATTGGAAATTGTCCCCGGGGCCCTAGTGAGCCTGCTTAGCCAGAGAAAGAGGACGTGGAGCACATGGCCGTGCCCGCCGTCGTCCTCTCGTCTTGACTGCTCTGGGACAACTCCGAGTACAGGAGTAAGCAAGACGGACTGGCAGCTAATATAGCTGCCAGCGCACGAGATATAAGGGCGTGACGTCAGACCATTGTTTGCAGTATAGTGGAGTTAGGATTTACAATGTGTTGCTAGGAAGCACATGGGCTTGAAACACGAAGCGGCCAAAACAACAATTTCTGGGCAAAATCGCCACATATATAATGGACCATTATATTCTATTATACCTCATGTTAGAATCCCCGTCGCTGATTGGTCAATTAGCATGATACATTTTACAATGCAGCCCATCGTGCCGGTCAACAATGTGGCAGCGGGCAACAAATGTATATATTATTGACCAGTACCGGAACTTCAGGCAGCGGAGGTGGAGCGGAGATAATCGGAGGGAGGAGCGGCAGACCAGTCATCCCTGGGTTATAGGGGACCCTAGGGTACACACTCGGTGTGGCGGGTTGGCAGCGCTTATACTCAGCGAGCGCTGTCCGGATCAACCGCCGCTCTTTCCCTCTGTCAGCTGCTCTGTAGAGTGCTGGTGTTGTGGAGAAGGCGAACGAGTCCTACGATCAGGCCGCCCTGCGTGGGGCAACCCGCCATGGTCATAGCGGCCAGTGGGAGTCAGCTCTTTAAGTGAGTGGGTGAGTTGGTCCATCACAATCTCGACAGACTGTCCGACATCCGGACCGGGGGTCCTCGAGGGGATCAACCCAGCCGAGTGGGGTAGCTGGTACAGCCTATCAAACTGTCCGGGACTAGCTGCAGTCACTGACACTCGATTCCGGACGTCCGAAGACACCGCAGGGAAGAGCGCCGGACGTGGCAGTTGTCCGGACAGTGGAGGGCACAGGGTGAAACCGTTTCCAGCTCCACCAGTAGCACCCTGAACGCCGGAGATGAAATCCGGCGGCAACACATGTTGCAACCCCACACCGTTCGACTCTACGTTTGAGGACGGAGTCGAGGACGCTGGGGACGTCTCCACGGACTGGGTCTGGTCTGGCAGATCTTCCGGACGTCTTGCCGGATGACCGGGGTCATTGCGGGTTTGCTCCCGGTTGGCTTCGGAGCGGGTATGATTAGCTATGTGATCATTTTCATTCATTTTATTTCTTGCAATGTCCTGGAGGAGAGCAGGCCGGCCCCAGGGACGAGGGAGCGAAAATACTGCGACATATAGGCTGTCGTGGAATGCCGTCGGACTGATCCTGGTCACGGCACCAATGTAACGTTTGACGCCATCTAACTAGGGCGCAAGCACCCCGCGCGATGGCACAGCCATGGCGGGCATTTTAGTTACTGAAACTACAACAAGGTAACAGTCCGTACGGACGAATCCGGCCGTCATACATCACATAGACATACAAAATACATTATACATCAGTTATGGTAATGTAGCCCATTGAGTGGAGCCTGAGACGTCATGTGGGCGGCGCCCCAGAACCCGCGCACGTGGGCATGTTGCTGGCTGGTCTCGCCGACGGCACTGCTGCAGGGATAGAACCCGGGACAGCCCGATGGTATGCCAGGGCCTGTGTCGCGCCATCCCAGGGCGAAGGACTGCTGATCCAGGGCCGAGCCCCGAGTCAGCAATAGTTCCCCCTCCTGGGCCTCCGATTGGAAATCGTCCCTGAGGCCTTACTGGCCCACTTCTAGCCGGACAAAAGGGACGTGGAGCTCATGCCCGAGCCCTCCGTCGTCCACTCGCCTTGCCAGCTCTGAGACAACTCCGAACCAACAATACGGGCTGGTAGTTTTTATACTCCAGCCAGTGAGCACGAGGGGTGACATATGACCAGTGCTCAGTATAGTGGATAGAGAGAAGGACGGTGGGTTGCCATGACAACTCATGAGCTTCGAACAGAAGCGGCCAAAACAAGAATAGTGTTAATAACAAATCTCCTGCCACGATCTCTGGGCAAAATCGCCACATATATATTAATAACATTTGCATGTTATTAGGAAATGTAATTAGATAATTAGAAAATGTATTTGAACAAAAGTAGAATGAAAAAAAAATAATGACAATTTCAATACAAAAATTAGCCCAGGAGCTAAGAAAAAAGGTTACTGGACAATATATATTTTAAATAGCCTTTTGTCCCGTGACCCTGAAAATAGGGTCATTGGTCAATTCCAGGTCACGAGAATGTTCAGCATATATCATTTCAAGTATGTCCATAATCAGCCATTTCGTGATATGACCTTGAAATGAGGTCAAAGGTCATGTTCAAAATCATGAGAATAATCAGCATATATCATTTCCTCTATGTTCACCATTAATTCCTAAGATGTAAAGTCGATAATAAGTGAGAAATTACCCATTTCTTTCTCTGACCTGGGAAATGAGGTTAAAGGTCAGAGAAATTCAAATTAAAGGTCACCAAAATATTCAGCATTTATCATTCCCTAGATATGTTCGCTATGGATTCCTGAGCTGTAAAGACGATAATAAGCGAGATATTAGCCATTTTGTGCTCTGACCATGAAAATAACTTCAAGGTCAAATTCAAGATCATCAAAATATTCAGTGTATATCATTTTCTATATGTCCACAATTGGTTCCCAAGCCATGAAATCAATAAAAGAGCAAGATATTAGCCATTTTGTCCTTTGACCTTGAAAATGAGGTGAAAGGTCGAATTCAAGGTCATGGCAATATTCAGCATATATCATTTTCTATATGTTCACAATTGATTCCTAAGCTGTAAAATCGATAATAAGGGAGATATTAGTCATTTTGTCCCGTGACCGTGAAATTTAGTGCGAAGGTCAAATTCAAGGTCATGAGAATAATCTGTATATATAATTTCCTATATGTTCATAATTGATTCCTGAGTTGTAAAGTCGATAATGAGCGAGATATTAGCCATTTTGTGCTCTTGACCTTGAAAATGAGGTCAGAGGTTAAATTCAAGGTCACGAGAATATTCAGCATATATCATTTCCTATATGTCCACAATTGATACCTAAGCTGTAAAATCGATAATAAGTGATATATTAGCCATATAAGTTATCTTAGCTGATGAATCTTAGGTTATAAATCTTAGCTTATAAAGTTATCTTTAGATTTATTCGATAAAATGGTAGTACCAATTCTATTATATGGCTCTGAAATCTGGGGAACTAAAACTTGTGAAAATGTTGAGCTTGTACATAGAAAATGTCATAAATATCTATTATCTGTTTCATACAACACTAGTAATGCTGCAGTGTTTGGAGAATTAGGACGAATGCCTTTATCTATTTTATATAAACTTAAAAGTGTGAAATTTTGGCTCAATATTGTTCAAAGCAGTGTGGATAATAATCGTGTGGATAATATGCGTGTAAATTGTTGTTGAAATTTGATGAAAATGGTGGAAGAAATTGGGTGACTGAAATCAAGGAGCTTTTGTGTAGGAATAGTTTTCGTGATGTATGGCTGCAACAGAGTGTAGATTTAGGTCTAAAATATTAATTTTCTGTTTCTCGTCCTCCTATTTTTTTCAAAACTGGGTAGGGAGGGACTTTTTATTTTTTATGTTTCATTTTTTATTTTGCAAAAATCACCGTCCTCAGCTCAAGAGAAATTTGGGTAGGGAGGCACTTTTATTATTAGTGGGACGACATTTCACGCATATGAAAATAAATTTGATTTATTGATTGATTAAAAAAATACTTGCGCACAGACGCATTCATGCCCAAATGAATCAAGCCTTTTGAATTGAAATCATGTGTAACACATGACTTTAATGATTTTGTTTCTAGAGGCTTGATTTTTTTTGGGCTTGAAACCTCTTGGCCGGCCACATTGGCACTACTGGTGTGCCATCATAATAGCAGTCA
Organism: Terebella lapidaria; assembly: GCA_949152475.1. Classification (NCBI taxonomy): domain Eukaryota; kingdom Metazoa; phylum Annelida; class Polychaeta; order Terebellida; family Terebellidae; genus Terebella; species Terebella lapidaria. The sequence goes on from OX424557.1 coordinate 6,140,930, forward strand.
ACACAGACAGGATGATTCTGTGTACTAGTAGTATTATTATCAAAAACCGTCAGTTGATACTATATTTCAATGATGAGTAATTGTTGAGAACCGTTCTATCAGTTAAAGTTGGAATCAATTTTAGAATCAGCCAAATTTAGCATTCTCGTTTGTCACGCTAACTTGAAAGTACATCTCGAGATAGTCGGGAATATATATGGAATATGCACAGTTCGACAACAGATACTCAGAAAATTGCCGTTAATCGTGCATGAAAACAGTGGATAGAGAATGATCGGCCTGCCTACATTGCCGGTTGCCACAATATCTAGACAAATACCAATGACGTCATCAGACTGTGTATAGAACTCGCCCAAAAGGCGGGCCGCTTTTAGGAAAAAATGATGCAAATCTTGATTTGGAAACTCAATTTAGGCACGCAATACACAATTGAAGACCCAAATTTGTACGATTTCTCATTCTATAGACAAAATAAGGCTATCACAGAATGAATGAATTTTGTCAATTCTAAAAGTGATTATAGCTTTAATATGTCCTTTGAAGTATAACATGAGGAATATAGTAAATCAATTCTTGATCACAATTGTATATGTATTATTACATACACGTAACCACATAGAATAAATGTGTTTGAAAACTGGCAGCGTGTTTGTCTCATTTGGCGGAGAGTGAAAACAAGGAGGTAAGTTAAATATATGCCTAAGTTACATGCTGTGATTCGGTTTCCTCGTGGCAGTGCCGTCGGCGAGGCCGGCCAGCAACATGCCCACGTGCGCGAGTTTTGTGGTGCCGCTCCCATGGCATCTCAGGCTCCGCGTAAGGCTACATTACCATAACTAAGGGGCCGGTCATTATTTATCAGGTGGGGGGTTGGGTAAAAACTGGGGGGGGGGGGGGGGGGTCACACTTTCATTTTCAACATTATTGGGGGGGGGGGGGGGGGGTCATACTTTTATTTTCAATGGAACTGGGGGGGTCGGAGTTCGAATTTTAGTTAATTTGAGGAAAATTTTATATTGAAATAGTGAATTGGGTGAAAACAATCCACTCAACCTGGACTGATGGTTCACTGGAGTACACAGCATTTGGAAACCATCCTTTTGTCACATTATCAGTGAAACTATAGTTCCGCCAAAATTTGATCCTAGAAAGGACCATCCAGGAACACCCAAAATCAGGAGATGTCGTGAATCGACAACCGCTCATCACCCACAGACTGAAACACTGTCACCACGGATCAACTATGGACCTTAGTAGAACACAGCAGCACTGAAGCTGAATAGGGTGCCAGTCAGGATGATCAACATGCAGGGTACTGTCACAGACTAACAATGGATCACCCGGCCCATACCATGCTGACCAACATCTCATAACATCCAATGACCCCGAACCAGCATGTCAAAATTACAGAACGATTTTCCATTTAACACGTTGCCAACACAGGAACCCCGACCACTGAGGATAATCCTCGATGAGCTCAGGACTGTTCTGAACCGCCATGAACACAGCATGGACCTTTCCATCAAGGATTGCAAAATAGTCCTGAATCGTCCCGGATGACGATATAGTGAATCTGATTTACCTGACTTTCTTGGTGGCCAGGACATTGCTAGACAATCGCGGATCATCACGGAACATTATGAACCCATCATGGATAACACCCACGTTCGGAGCATGAACTATCATGGAGCCAACACAGATTTGATTCAAGGTCGGGAAAGTACCAGTCCAGGATGGCCTGATTCATCAATGATATGTGGAAGAGTCATAATTTTTCCGAGTTCACTCGGAGGCTGTCATTACCATACCGATATAATATGCCCACAAATAATAACTAAATCAGTTGTAATGGCACAAATTCATAATAACCACATACGTGATAAGAAAAAGAAAGTGCGACAAAAGTCACAAATGTTTTAATAGAGATGTGAATGAAGTGTAAAAATAGCATTTAGATATCATACTGGTTCCTTATAATTGTCATCAATTGCGTATTATGGCCTTGTATATGTGCTTGGGGATTGGGGGGGGGGGGGGTCACACTTTTATTTTTGATCTTGGTGGGGGGGGGGGGGGGGGTCATACATTGTTTTTCAATATCGGTGGGGGGGGTCCAACTTTGAAAACTCATTTCTCGGAAAATCCATCCAACCCCCCCACCCGATAAATAATGACCGGCCCCTAATGTATATGTTGATGATGATGTTGTTGGTGATGACTCGTCCGGACGGACTGTTACCTGGTTGTAGTTCTAGTAATTACGACGCCCGCCGCGTGCGCCCTGTGCGTCGCGGGCGTCAAACGTTACACTATATTGTTTCAATCACTACTATAGCCTATCTTAGTTCATGCTCCTAACGTGGGATAACTAGGCCTATCTCTGTGGTTTCGAAGGTCGTTAATCTCTACTTAATTTCAGGCGATATGGTTTCATAAGATTCAGGCGATAAAACATAGATCACGACTCATGTTTCGTGTCTATTATAGTTAATTAGATCTACACGTTTCGGCCAGGTCTCCAACATTTCATGCACACACTATATATGCGCATGTACGGTAAGTGAAGTGGCAGTGGGGGGAAAACCCGTCAGGTGCGCCATCTATGGACTGATATTGGGGAAAACCCAGAAACTGTCAACTTCCGGCAAGGTTTTGTGAGTTGTCAAAGTTCTGTGGCCGCATTTTGCGAGTGTCCTACTACTCCTAGGGCAGGGTTATGGTTGACATATTTGCCCCCAACAGACGATGTTGGGAGGGCGTAGCCGGCCGAGTGAACCAGGCGGTTGTTTTCCTGGACGATATATGTGCGGAGTGTCTACACTGGAACGGCGGAGCCTTACTGTTGTATAACGGAGGGGCTAGACATGTCCAACAGTTCTCCTCATTCGAGGTAAACTTCCTAGGAGACTCCCTAGAAACAATAAAAAACCTTATGACACAAGATACAAGTTGCATGTGGAATAAACAATCTGATGAAGTGGTTTGACTTGTAGATGTAGATATGAAGTGAAGTGCCTTTTAATTAAACAAACAACATCGTCTTCTCTGACTCTGAGGGGCAAAGGCCTGAAGATGAAATGCCACTCATGTCAAAATTCAGCAGAATTTCCGAGAAGAAAAAAGTCGGAACTTTGATTCTGTTCTAATGGGTTAAAAATCAGGAATGGTACTCACATTGTTGGTCAGAGGTGACTCACGATGTCAATACTTCCTAAATCCAAAGGAATATCCATTTTTTATCTTGCCAGAATAAGGCAGAGGATCTAGATACAGGGCCTGATGCCAACTAGCCTGATGCCAACTAAATCGGTCATGTGACTGCATTCATGCTGATTCACGTGATTTCAATCAGACATGATCATGTGGTGATCTTTGGGGAGAAGTATGGAACAGTCTTTTCATTATAATCGGTAGTAGCAGCTAGTGCTATCTTAAAATTCTATTTGAATACACCACACATTTGTAAGCAACATAGTTTGAAATAAATATATATAAAATTATTTTGGTGTCTCATAAAATGCATACAGTATCCAAAACACACACTCATTCACTTAACACATGTACGATGATCTTCCAACCAGCATTATAGGCAAGGAAGAACATGATTGCAAAGTTTTAGCAGTGATGAAAAAAGCTTTCATGCATGACATAAATTATCGGAAATGCAGACAACTGCTGAAATGTCTTTGCAGTATAAATCAAAATGCTGAAAAAATCCATAACAAAGGATTTAGTTAAAAAAAGCATTCCTTATAGTGTCATAACTTGGTGCCTCCTGAATAAGAAAAGAATATTCAGAACCTTCAGATGATCTTTAAACCAGCCTATGGGCAAGGGAGAACATGATCGCAAAGTTTTAGCAGTGATGAAAAAAGCTTTCATGCATGACATAAATTATCGGAAATGCAGACAACTGCTGAAATGTCTTTGCAGTATTAAAACACTGAGAAAATCCATAAAGAAGGATATAGTAAAAAAAAACATATCTAATAGTGTAATAACTTGGTGCGTCCTAAATCATGTAAATAAGAAAAGAATATTCAAAACCTTGAAATCAAAAATATTCAGATTCAGTGATACATCCAGCAGGAACTTATGCTTAAAAACTTCACGATTGGTGCAATAAGATACAAATATGGGGCTTGGATGAGTGCAATATCACTTTTAATGGCACTTCGAAAAATTATATGGTACAAGGCGAAGCCGAGTGCCATTAATTTTCAGAAGTGCCATTAAAGTGATATTGTACGAAACCTAGCCCCCGAATTTGTTTCATTATACAAATATAGACTAATCATCATCCCCCAACCTCCACCCACACACACACAACATTTCCAAAACCTGAGGTTATGCTTCTGAAGTGTTCAAAACAAATGCAACAACAAGTGCAGCAGCCTATTGGCTAGCCGGTAAGCTACAGGTCCCTTGGGCCTATGTTTTAGTATGTTTATCTTTGCAATTTTTTCAAATTGGCGGCAATTTTTGATGCAAAATTGGCCAATTTTGGAATTTGGTGGTCATTTACTCAAAAACTGTCTGACCACTTTCAAGATTTTATTTCAACAGATTCCCCTCGTATACCTCTGTGACGTGTATAAGTTTGGTTGCCCTTGAATGGCCGGTTTGCGTGTGGCGGACATTTTGATTTTTTTGACAGGTCCCAAATGGCACTTTCCCATGTTAAATTCTCTAAATGCTTTTTAATGGGACACATTATTGCTAATATCTCACGCAATATTGAGATTAGAGATTAGGAATCAATTGTGGACATATAGGAAATGATACATGCTGTATTATCTCGTGACCTTGAATTTGACCTTTGACCTCATTTTCAAGGTCAGAAAACGAAATAGGTAATATCTCGCTTATTATATCAGCTTTACTGCTTAGGAATCAATTGTGAACATATAGGAAATGATATAAGCTGAATATTCTCATGATCTTGAACTTGACCTTCACCCTCATTTTCAAGGTCAAAGCACAAAATGGCAAATATCTCACTTATTATCGACTTTACAGCTTGAAAATAAATTGTGGACATACAGGAAATGATATATGCTGAATATTGTCATGACCTTGAATTTCACCTTTGACCTCATTTTCAAGGCTAGAGCATAAAATTGCTAATATCTCTTTTATTATTTAAAGAAGCTGCCTTTGAAACCAGTCAATATTTTTTGAAAACTATATTTCATATTAAACATGCTAAACTAACTGAATAAAACACACATCAAATGTAATGAAAATAACCAGTCCTCAGGGAAATTTTGCTCGTTTGAACAGGCGGTTCTCGCGTAAATACAAGAGCTCTATCTATCACACCCAGATGTAAACAAAGCACAGAAGTGCGAGATAGACTGACAATCCCATGCACATCATGGTACATCACTGATTATTTTCTCACAACTACACTCTATATGCACATACGAACTGGAAAATGTACTCAATGTGGACTTTTAAGCGCGATTTGAGCATTTGTTTACATTCGGGTTTGATGGATACACTTGGTTTGTTTATTTACAAAACCGGTACAAAATGGGCACTGAGACAGATGAAAAGACAACTTGGATGAACTGTAATCGTCAAAATTATTGAGCACACTTTTTGTTAGATTGAATTAGATGTGTTTAACGAAAAATTGGTTTTGAAAAAAATATTGCATACATTCGAAGGCAGCAGCTTTAATTTACGGCTGAGCAATCAATTGTGGACTTATAGGAATTGATATATATGCTGAAGAAACCAGTGACCTTATTTTCAAGGTCACGTGACAAAACAGCTACAGTAATATCTAAAGTAAAAAACATGATTTGTCCGGTTTCTTAGCCCTTTGGCTAATTTTCGTTTTCATCGATATCTCGGAAACAGTGTGTTGTAGAGCGAAGCGGATGTTATTTTTGGACTCATTGCCCTAGACAAACATGTCTAAGGGGGTATTAGGGATGACCTTTTACCTTGACCATAAATTTCTTCATTGAGTCAGCAATATTCGGACTTGTCGCCCTAGATAAGCATGTCTTATGGATACTGATGATGAACTTTGACTTGACTTGAATTTTTTTTGCTGAGTCTGCATTTTTCATTTTCATCGATATCTCGGAAGCAGTGCATCTACAGTAGAGCGAGACCCTGACCCGAATTTTTATTTTTGTTTGAGTTAGCATGTTGTTTGTTTGTTTGGTATATCAGTATGGTGTTAGCAAAACGGATATCATTCGTGGCAAGCACATTGTAAATGTTATAGGTTAGTGTTTAACTGAAATGCCTCCAAGGCAGCTTAGGGCCTTGACATCTCGTTATTATTGGGAATATGAGCAGTCTCTGAAATTTGATTACATGTAACATTTAACTATTGGGTGGCAAATGTCTGGTGAGCTCTGACTCTTGGCAGAGTCAGTGTCCTATGTATCTCCCCTATGTTCAAGTTCACAAATAAAAAAAATAAAAAAATAGGGGATGATAAAGACTCTAGGCTTTAATGCCTAGTTACTGTTATTATGCAGAGTGGTAAGCCTGAAGACCACAAGGCTGTGTTCATTGTGAGCGGACCGCTACATGGCACAAACCTAGACATCTTGCGTGATATCGTGGAGGCAAGCAGCTTCCACTACGTGATCGTGGTGAGTACGCTCAGCCCGGCGATGCACACGGTCGTCACTCACGGACACGGGGACGACGAGAGTCGCGCCTTCCACGATATCGAGGAACAGCTGCTGCAGTGGATGGGAAGCGCGGTGAGATTGGGGGAAGGGTTGCCAAATAGCAAAAGATAAAATGTCAGATTGAACAAATTGAATTTTATCTCATTTCAGAATTGTTTGTGAGAATGACATTTACATAATAGTGAATCATTGTACATAACAACAATTGGAAGCGAATAAAAGATTCATTCAGGATAAACATTTCACAAGCTGGAAAATTTCTGTCCCTTACTGCCACATCTTTGTTCAATATAGCAGTATGGCATGGACATGTATGACTACATCATATTGTTACAATTACAATGTAATGTTTTTTTTTTTCTTCTCAGAATTACACAGTGGAGTTGAGCTACGCCCCGCTTGTGACGGCCCCAATCACCGAAAACCTGGTGGTGCTGCCGGAGTTAGAGCATGTGTTCTCACTAATGCCTGCTGATCTCGACAGCCTTCTGCCTGCTATATCAGTCTGTACCATGCACTTACCATGTTGTAGTTGCATTACTATGTAGTTAGGGCATTTCGGCACGAAATGTCCTTATGGTTTCATCAGAATTTTTAGGTTACCGGACCTTTGGTCCGATAACCTATTGGCATGGCGTTGCGTCCGTCGGTAACATTTTTATCTTGAAAGTTTACGATCGAATCTTTCTGAAATTTTGCACAAAAACGCCTAAAAATATTTTGAGAAGGAGGTATTTTTTTTGTTCTTTGATTTTCGCATTTTTTTTTCAAAATGGTGGCTGTTTTTGTCGAAAAATACTTTGACGGCCATTTTCTCAAAAACTGTCTGATCAGTTTTGAGTTTTGGGTTTCAAAAGATTCCCCTCATATACCTCTGTGATATGTATAGGTTTGGTTGGCCTTGAATTCGCTGGTCTTCGTGTGGCGGCCATTTTGAATTTTTGGCGGGTCGGCGGAAAAAATTTTTTTCGCCCCAAATCGCATATATCCATTTTGGGCCATTTCTAGGGCAAAAAAAAAGTTCACCCTGGTCTGTTACCTGCCGATGCTGCCATGGCCAAACCAAAATTGTCAGGCTGCTTTTGAACACAGGCGGGCGGGGACGAGAAACAGAAAATTATTTTTTTTAGGCCTTAGGTGAATTTGTCCATTGTTGAAATTTTTTTCGCTGAGTCAGCATTTTTCATTTTCGGCTATATCTCGGAATCGATGCATCAGAGAGCTAAACAGAGATTATTTTCAGACTCGTTGACCTGAACAAACATTTCACAGGTATGTTGGGTGAACTTCAACCTCAGCCTGAATATTTTCTGCTGAGTCAATATACCAATCTTAGTATAGTGAAACTAATGGTGGAGATACATATGAATTTCAGTCGAAATGTCCCAAGGCATCTTTAGGCCTTGACGTCTAGTTGAAACTGAATTTGTCTGGTCAACTCGAGAATGTGGGGAGTTTTTGACTCTTATCAAATTTTCACACAGAAATTTTCACCATGAAAGTCTTCCTAACAAATGAAATAATTGAAGTAGAATGTGTAGAAATCAGTACTAGCAAATAGCCTATGGCTTTACAGAGAGACCAGAAAGGCTCTACAAACATCTCAGACCTGAACTTCATACACCTCCCAAAGGAGCTTCAACTGTTGTTGAAGGTGTGTACTCTGTCCAGTACCCCATTAAAGATTACTAATTTCATACATTGAGCAACTGTTAGTAGCTGAGAGTGTTTGTACTGTGGTTCTCTGTGGCAGCTGTTGGTAGCTGAGAGTGTTTGTACTGTGGTTCTCTGTGGCAGCTGTTGGTAGCTGAGAGTGTTTGTACTGTGGTTCTCTGTGGCAGCTGTTGGTAGCTGAGAGTGTTTGTACTGTGTTTCTCTGTGGCAGCTGTTGGTAGCTGAGAGTGTTTGTACTGTGGTTCTCTGTGGCAGCTGTTGGTAGCTGAGAGTGTTTGTACTGTGGTTCTCTGTGACAGCTGTTGGTAGCTGAGAGTGTTTGTACTGTGGTTCTCTGTGGCAGCTGTTGGTAGCTGAGAGTGTTTGTACTGTGGTTCTCTGTGGCAGCTGTTGGTAGCTGAGAGTGTTTGTACTGTGGTTCTCTCTCACCGCTGTTGGTAGCTGAGAGTGTTTCTACTGTGGTTCTCTGTGGCAGCTGTTGGTAGCTGAGAGTGTTTGTACTGTGGTTCTCTCTGGCAGCTGTTGGTAGCTGAGAGTGTTTGTACTGTGGTTCTCTGTGGCAGCTGTTGGTAGCTGAGAGTGTTTGTACTGTGGTTCTCTCTGGCAGCTGTTGGTAGCTGAGAGTGTTTGTACTGTGGTTCTCTGTGGCAGCTGTTGGTAGCTGAGAGTGTTTGTACTGTGGTTCTCTCTGGCAGCTGTTGGTAGCTGAGAGTGTTTGTACTGTGGTTCTCTGTGGCAGCTGTTGGTAGCTGAGAGTGTTTGTACTGTGGTTCTCTCTGGCAGCTGTTGGTAGCTGAGAGTGTTTGTACTGTGGTTCTCTCTGGCAGCTGTTGGTAGCTGAGAGTGTTTGTACTGTGGTTCTCTCTGGCAGCTGTTGGTAGCTGAGAGTGTTTGTACTGTGGTTCTCTCTGGCAGCTGTTGGTAGCTGAGAGTGTTTGTACTGTGGTTCTCTCTGGCAGCTGCTGGTAGCTGAGAGTGTTTGTACTGTGGTTCTCTCTAGCAGCTGTTGGTAGCTGAGAGTGTTTGTACTGTGGTTCTCTCTGGCAGCTGTTGGTAGCTGAGAGTGTTTGTACTGTGGTTCTCTGTGGCAGCTGTTGATAGCTGAGAGTGTTTGTACTGTGGTTCTCTGTGGCAGCTGTTGGTAGCTGAGAGTGTACTGTGGTTCTCTGTGGCAGCTGCTGGTAGCTGAATGTTTGTCCTTTGGTTCTCTGTGGCAGCTGTTGGTAGCTGAGAGTGTTTGTACTGTGGTTCTCTGTGGCAGCTGTTGGTAGCTGAGAGTGTTTGTACTGTGGTTCTCTCTGGCAGCTGTTGGTAGCTGAGAGTGTTTGTACTGTGGTTCTCTAGCAGCTGTTGGTAGCTGAGAGTGTTTGTACTGTGGTTCTCTCTGGCAGCTGCTGGTAGCTGAGAGTGTTTGTACTGTGGTTCTCTGTGACAGCTGTTGGTAGCTGAGAGTGTTTGTACTGTGGTTCTCTGACAGCTGTTGGTAGCTGAGAGTGTTTGTACTGTGGTTCTCTCTGACAGCTGTTGGTAGCTGAGAGTGTTTCTACTGTGGTTCTCTCTGGCAGCTGTTGGTAGCTGAGAGTGTTTGTACTGTGGTTCTCTGACAGCTGTTGGTAGCTGAGAGTGTTTGTACTGTGGGTCTCTGTGGCAGCTGTTGGTAGCTGAGAGTGTTTGTACTGTGGTTCTCTGTGGCAGCTGTTGGTAGCTGAGAGTGTTTGTACTGTGGTTCTCTGGCAGCTGCTGGTAGCTGAGAGTGTTTGTACTGTGGTTCTCTCTGGCAGCTGTTGGTAGCTGAGAGTGTTTGTACTGTGGTTCTCTCTGACCGCTGTTGGTAGCTGAGAGTGTTTCTACTGTGGTTCTCTCTAGCAGCTGTTGGTAGCTGAGAGTGTTTGTACTGTGGTTCTCTGTGGCAGCTGTTGATAGCTGAGAGTGTTTGTACTGTGGTTCTCTCTGGCAGCTGTTGGTAGCTGAGAGTGTTTGTACTGTGGTTCTCTCTGGCAGCTGTTGGTAGCTGAGAGTGTTTGTACTGTGGTTCTCTCTGGCAGCTGTTGGTAGCTGAGAGTGTTTGTATTGTGGTTCTCTCTGGCAGCTGTTGGTAGCTGAGAGTGTTTGTACTGTGGTTCTCTCTGGCAGCTGTTGGTAGCTGAGAGTGTTTGTACTGTGGTTCTCTCTGGCAGCTGTTGGTAGCTGAGAGTGTTTGTATTGTGGTTCTCTCTGGCAGCTGTTGGTAGCTGAGAGTGTTTGTATTGTGGTTCTCTCTGGCAGCTGTTGGTAGCTGAGAGTGTTTGTACTGTGGTTCTCTCTGGCAGCTGTTGGTAGCTGAGAGTGTTTGTATTGTGGTTCTCTCTGGCAGCTGTTGGTAGCTGAGAGTGTTTGTACTGTGGTTCTCTCTGGCAGCTGTTGGTAGCTGAGAGTGTTTGTACTGTGGTTCTCTCTAGCAGCTGTTGGTAGCTGAGAGTGTTTGTACTGTGGTTCTCTCTGGCAGCTGTTGGTAGCTGAGAGTGTTTGTATTGTGGTTCTCTCTGGCAGCTGTTGGTAGCTGAGAGTGTTTGTACTGTGGTTCTCTCTGGCAGCTGTTGGTAGCTGAGAGTGTTTGTACTGTGGTTCTCTCTAGCAGCTGTTGGTAGCTGAGAGTGTTTGTACTGTGGTTCTCTCTGGCAGCTGTTGGTAGCTGAGAGTGTTTGTATTGTGGTTCTCTCTGGCAGCTGTTGGTAGCTGAGAGTGTTTGTACTGTGGTTCTCTCTGGCAGCTGTTGGTAGCTGAGAGTGTTTGTACTGTGGTTCTCTCTGGCAGCTGTTGGTAGCTGAGAGTGTTTGTACTGTGGTTCTCTCTGGCAGCTGTTGATAGCTGAGAGTGTTTGTACTGTGGTTCTCTGTGGCAGCTGTTGATAGCTGAGAGTGTTTGTACTGTGGTTCTCTGTGGCAGCTGTTGATAGCTGAGAGTGTTTGTACTGTGGTTCTCTGTGGCAGCTGCTGGTAGGTGAGAGTGTTTGTACTGTGGTTCTCTGTGACAGCTGTTGGTGGCTGAGAGTGTTTGTACTGTGGTTCTCTGGCAGCTGTTGGTAGCTGAGAATGTTTGTACTGTGGTTCTCTGGCAGCTGTTAGTAGCTGAGAGTGTTTGTACTGTGGTTCTCTCTGACAGCTGCTGGTAGCTGAGAGTGTTTGTACTGTGGTTCTCTCTGGCAGCTGCTGGTAGCTGAGAGTGTTTGTACTGTGGTTCTCTCTGGCAGCTGTTGATAGCTGAGAGTGTTTGTACTGTGGTTCTCTCTGGCAGCTGTTGGTAGCTGAGAGTGTTTGTACTGTGGTTCTCTGACAGCTGCTGGTAGCTGACAGTGTTTGTACTGTGGTTCTCTGACAGCTGCTGGTAGCTGAGTGTTTGTACTGTGGTTCTCTGTGACAGCTGTTGGTAGCTGAGAGTGTTTGTACTGTGGTTCTCTGACAGCTGCTGGTAGCTGAGTGTTTGTACTGTGGTTCTCTGTGACAGCTGTTGGTAGCTGAGAGTGTTTGTACTGTGGTTCTCTGTGACAGCTGTTGGTAGCTGAGAGTGTTTGTACTGTGGTTCTCTGACAGCTGCTGGTAGCTGAGAGTGTTTGTACTGTGGTTCTCTGGCAGCTGTTGGTAGCTGAGAGTGTTTGTACTGTGGTTCTCTGGCAGCTGCTGGTAGCTGAGTGTTTGTACTGTGGTTCTCTGGCAGCTGTTGGTAGCTGAGAGTGTTTGTACTGTGGTTCTCTCTAGCAGCTGTTGGTAGCTGAGAGTGTTTGTACTGTGGTTCTCTCGCAGCTGCTGGTAGCTGAGAGTGTTTGTACTGTGGTTCTCTGGCAGCTGTTGGTAGCTGAGAGTGTTTGTACTGTGGTTCTCTCTAGCAGCTGTTGGTAGCTGAGAGTGTCTGTACTGTGGTTCTCTGTGGCAGCTGTTGGTAGCTGAGAGTGTTTGTACTGTGGTTCTCTGGCAGCTGTTGGTAGCTGAGAGTGTTTGTGCTGTGGTTCTCTGTGGCAGCTGTTGGTAGCTGAGAGTGTTTGTACTGTGGTTCTCTGTGGCAGCTGTTGGTAGCTGAGAGTGTTTGTACTGTGGTTCTCTCTAGCAGCTGTTGGTAGCTGAGAGTGTTTGTACTGTGGTTCTCTCTGGCAGCTGTTGGTAGCTGAGAGTGTTTGTACTGTGGTTCTCTGTGGCAGCTGTTGGTAGCTGAGAGTGTTTGTACTGTGGTTCTCTGGCAGCTGCTGGTAGCTGAGTGTTTGTACTGTGGTTCTCTGTGGCAGCTGTTGGTAGTTGAGAGTGTTTGTACTGTGGTTCTCTGTGGCAGCTGTTGGTAGCTGAGAGTGTTTGTACTGTGGTTCTCTCGCAGCTGCTGGTAGCTGAGAGTGTTTGTACTGTGGTTCTCTGGCAGCTGTTGGTAGCTGAGAGTGTTTGTACTGTGGTTCTCTGTGGCAGCTGTTGGTAGCTGAGAGTGTTTGTACTGTGGTTCTCTGTGGCAGCTGTTGGTAGCTGAGTGATTGTACTGTGGTTCTCTGGCAGCTGTTGGTAGCTGAGAGTGTTTGTACTGTGGTTCTCTCTAGCAGCTGTTGGTAGCTGAGAGTGTTTGTACTGTGGTTCTCTGTGGCAGCTGTTGGTAGCTGAGAGTGTTTGTACTGGGGTTCTCTGGCAGCTGTTGGTAGCTGAGAGTGTTTGTACTGTGGTTCTCTGTGGCACCTGTTGGTAGCTGAGAGTGTTTGTACTGTGGTTCTCTCTGGCAGCTGTTGGTAGCTGAGAGTGTTTGTACTGTGGTTCTCTGTGGCAGCTGTTGGTAGCTGAGAGTGTTTGTACTGTGGTTCTCTGGCTGCTGCTGGTAGCTGAGTGTTTGTACTGTGGTTCTCTGTGGCAGCTGTTGGTAGTTGAGAGTGTTTGTACTGTGGTTCTCTGTGGCAGCTGTTGGTAGCTGAGAGTGTTTGTACTGTGGTTCTCTGGCAGCTGCTGGTAGCTGAGTGTTTGTATTGTGGTTCTCTCTGACAGCTGTTGGTAGCTGAGAGTGTTTGTACTGTGGTTCTCTGTGGCAGCTGTTGGTAGCTGAGAGTGTTTGTACTGTGGTTCTCTGTGGCAGCTGTTGGTAGTTGAGAGTGTTTGTACTGTGGTTCTCTGTGGCAGCTGTTGGTAGCTGAGAGTGTTTGTACTGTGGTTTTCTGGCAGCTGCTGGTAGCTGAGTGTTTGTACTGTGGTTCTCTCTGACAGCTGTTGGTAGCTGAGAGTGTTTGTACTGTGGTTCTCTGTGGCAGCTGTTAGTAGCTGAGAGTGTTTGTACTGTGGTTCTCTCTAGCAGCTGTTGGTAGCTGAGAGTGTTTGTACTGTGGTTCTCTGTGGCAGCTGTTGGTAGCTGAGAGTGTTTGTACTGTGGTTCTCTGTGACAGCTGTTGGTAGCTGAGAGTGTTTGTACTGTGGTTCTCTAGCAGCTGTTGGTAGCTGAGAGTGTTTGTACTGTGGTTCTCTCTAGCAGCTGTCGGTAGCTGAGAGTGTTTGTACTGTGGTTCTCTGGCAGCTGTTGGTAGCTGAGAGTGTATGTACTGTGGTTCTCTGTGACAGCTGTTAGTAGCTGAGAGTGTTTGTACTGTGGTTCTCTCTGACAGCTGCTGGTAGCTGAGAGTGTTTGTACTGTGGTTCTCTGGCAGCTGTTGGTGGCCGAGTGTGTTTGTACTGTGGTTCTCTCTGACAGCTGCTGGTAGCTGAGAGTGTTTGTACTGTGGTTCTCTGGCAGCTGTTGGTAGCTGAGAGTGTTTGTACTGTGGTTCTCTGTGGCAGCTGTTGGTAGCTGAGAGTGTTTGTACTGTGGTTCTCTCTGACAGCTGCTGGTGGCTGAGAGTGTTTGTACTGTGGTTCTCTGTGGCAGCTGTTGGTAGCTGAGAGTGTTTGTACTGTGGTGCTGACAGCTGCTGGTAGCTGAGAGTGTTTGTACTGTGGTTCTCTGTGGCAGCTGTCGGTAGCTGAGAGTGTTTGTACTGTGGTTCTCTGGCAGCTGTTGGTAGCTGAGAGTGTTTGTACTGTGGTTCTCTGTGACAGCTGTTAGTAGCTGAGAGTGTTTGTACTGTGGTTCTCTCTGACAGCTGCTGGTAGCTGAGAGTGTTCGTACTGTGATTCTCTGGCAGCTGTTGGTGGCCGAGTGTGTTTGTACTGTGGTTCTCTCTGACAGCTGCTGGTAGCTGAGAGTGTTTGTACTGTGGTTCTCTGGCAGCTGTTGGTAGCTGAGAGTGTTTGTACTGTGGTTCTCTGTGGCAGCTGTTGGTAGCTGAGAGTGTTTGTACTGTGGTTCTCTGACAGCTGCTGGTAGCTGAGAGTGTTTGTACTGTGGTTCTCTGACAGCTGCTGGTAGCTGAGAGTGTTTGTACTGTGGTTCTCTGGCAGCCGTTGGTAGCTGAGAGTGTTTGTACTGTGGTTCTCTGGCAGCTGCTGGTAGCTGAGAGTGTACTGTGGTTCTCTGTGACAGCTGCTGGTAGCTGAGAGTGTTTGTACTGTGGTTCTCTGTGGCTGTTGTTGGTAGCTGAGAGTGTTTGTACTGTGGTTCTCTGTGGCAGCTGTTGGTAGCTGAGAGTGTTTGTACTGTGGTTCTCTGTGTCAGCTGTTGGTAGCTGAGAGTGTTTGTACTGTGGTTCTCTGTGGCAGCTGTTGGTAGCTGAGAGTGTTTGTACTGTGGTTCTCTGTGGCAGCTGTTGGTAGCTGAGAGTGTTTGTACTGTGGTTCTCTGTGGCAGCTGTTGGTAGCTGAGAGTGTTTGTACTGTGGTTCTCTCTGGCAGCTGTTGGCAGCTGAGAGTGTTTGTACTGTGGTTCTCTGGCAGCTGCTGGTAGCTGAGAGTGTTTGTACTGTGGTTCTCTGTGGCAGCTGTTGGTAGCTGAGAGTGTTTGTACTGTGGTTCTCTCTGACAGCTGCTGGTGGCTGAGAGTGTTTGTACTGTGGTTCTCTGTGGCAGCTGTTGGTAGCTGAGAGTGTTTGTACTGTGGTTCTCTCTGACAGCTGCTGGTAGCTGAGAGTGTTTGTACTGTGGTTCTCTGTGGCAGCTGCTGGTAGCTGAGAGTGTTTGTACTGTGGTTCTCTGACAGCTGCTGGTAGCTGAGAGTGTTTGTACTGTGGTTCTCTGTGGCAGCTGCTGGTAGCTGAGAGTGTTTGTACTGTGGTTCTCTGGCAGCTGTTGGTAGCTGAGAGTGTACTGTGGTTCTCTGTGGCAGCTGTTGGTAGCTGAGAGTGTTTGTACTGTGGTTCTCTCTGACAGCTGCTGGTAGCTGAGAGTGTTTGTACTGTGGTTCTCTGTGGCAGCTGCTGGTAGCTGAGAGTGTTTGTACTGTGGTTCTCTGGCAGCTGTTGGTAGCTGAGAGTGTTTGTACTGTGGTTCTCTGTGGCAGCTGTTGGTAGCTGAGAGTGTACTGTGGTTCTCTGGCAGCTGTTGGTAGCTGAGAGTGTTTGTACTGTGGTTCTCTGTGGCAGCTGTTGGTAGCTGAGAGTGTTTGTACTGTGGTTCTCTCTGACAGCTGCTGGTAGCTGTGAGTGTTTGTACTCTGGTTCTCTGGCAGCTGTTGGTAGCTGAGAGTGTTTGTACTGTGGTTCTCTGTGGCAGCTGCTGGTAGCTGAGAGTGTTTGTACTGTGGTTCTCTGGCAGCTGTTGGTAGCTGAGAGTGTTTGTACTGTGGTTGTCTGTGACAGCTGTTGGTAGCTGAGAGTGTTTGTACTGTGGTTCTCTCTGACAGCTGCTGGTAGCTGTGAGTGTTTGTACTGTGGTTCTCTGGCAGCTGCTGGTAGCTGAGAGTGTTTGTACTGTGGTTCTCTGTGGCAGCTGCTGGTAGCTGAGAGTGTTTGTACTGTGGTTCTCTGGCAGCTGTTGGTAGCTGAGAGTGTTTGTACTGTGGTTCTCTGGCAGCTGTTGGTAGCTGAGAGTGTTTGTACTGTGGTTGTCTGTGACAGCTGTTGGTAGCTGAGAGTGTTTGTACTGTGGTTCTCTGTGACAGCTGTTGGTAGCTGAGAGTGTTTGTACTGTGGTTCTCTGTGGCAGCTGTTGGTAGCTGAGTTATTGTACTGTGGTTCTCTGGCAGCTGTTGGTAGCTGAGAGTGTTTGTACTGTGGTTCTCTGTGGCAGCTGTTGGTAGCTGAGAGTGTTTGTACTGTGGTTCTCTGTGGCAGCTGTTGGTAGCTGAGTGTTTGTACTGTGGTTCTCTGTGGCAGCTGTTGGTGTGTCGTCTGAACAGTTTCTTAGAGAATCTCGATGTGTCCGAGGATGTCTACAGCTTGGGACATACAAGTCGTATCGTGGCATCAGAACTGGCACAGCTAGGCTGGGCAAAACATCGTAGAAAGGTGAGAAAGAAAACATTGTAACAATGTCCCTTTCACAGAACATCTGAAAATGTCAACTCAAGCCAGTGTAGAGCAAGACTTTATATTGAAGTCCAAGAACTTCATGAAAGTAATTTATGTAATGTTTATTACTTGAAGGAGGACTTCCTATCAAATTCAAACTCAATTCGGTAACATATGAGTTTCACACACATGAAGTATTCATTCATATCATTTCAGAATTGAAGAAATTATATTTTTAAAAATACTACCAAATGTAAAATAAAAAAAAAACTGAACTCCATCTGGGGAGAATGAATGGGTAGCAACCGATGACGTCATAGTTTTGATGATGCCGAGTTCTAAACTCTCTGATGCCGAGCATCGGAGTACTTCCAACATCTTTGGTTCCAGCAGAAATGCTGCCTGTCGAGGCTTTGGTCAAAACAATGACGTCACAGAAATTTACGTTATTTTTGACGTTCACGTCAGCCATGCACTGCCGTGTGGCTCGTACAACAAAACTTGCAGATTTTCGGTGTTTTTGATGTTATATTTTCCATACAATTTGTTTGTGTTGAACGAATATATACGTATTTCATATGTAAACGAAGCTTAGAGTCTTCTCTATTCAAATGCATCGAAATATATTTGCTATAATCAGGTTTTAACCATAAAATCATTGGTCGAAGCCTATATACATTGATAGGAAGTCCTCCTTTAAAACCATGAAGTACCTGCTGTTATGATTGCATACTCTGAATGATTTTCACACCAGCTTTGTTAATCAATAATTTGTGTAATTGCGTGTTGCAGAAGGCCAAGAGAAAGGCCTCGTTGTTGTTGGTGGACCGCACTCTGGACATTACGAGTGTTGTTAGTCACAACTGGGACAGTGCCTTGGATCGTATCGTGAGTCTGCTCTCAAAGCTTCCAGGTCACAATGTGGACGTCTGTGTTAACATGGCCCCTGTCTGTGCGATCCACAGGTACAGTACAGTCTGCCTGGTCTGACACGCACTCATGTTGTATTCCAATGTGCAGTGATGTGAGTTTCATACCTGTCTTTCCAGTAATCCTGACCACTCAGTGATTGTCCCTGGCTGTCTCGCACATGAAGACGACATCGGTTCCACTCTGCTACGAACTCTAGTCGACAAGAGACCTAAGGTATGGGTTACATTTTTGGGCCCAAGTGTCATACTCTGCCAGACGGATTAAATGGCATTCATTTTGTGGGTGAGTAGTATTAAGACGCAGTGTATGATACTTGGGTCCATTTGTGTATCCCTCAAACGGAATTCAGCGGATTATATGCATAGATTTAGATTTTTGGATTAGCATGATACGCCTATGTAGTCATCAGCGACTGGCGAGCTTTTAGTTTCCAAGGAGGTATGTGAGAAAGTGACAAAGCATCAAAATTCGCATCAAACCAACATTGAAGATATTTTCCAACTTTACACAACCAAATGTGCAAACTCTGCTGAAAAAAAGAACATTCCATAACATTCTGTAGCAGGGACATATTTTAAGGTCCTTGGACTCCTTGTACTTTTTGTACTCGGGTCGGCCAGTTTTGGGGTTGGGCCCGGCGAGTCGTAGCTGCCCTCCACAGGTATTGTCTCGGGTTGGACACGAGTCGAGACGCGCACGCGGCGTCGAGTGAAGTTGTACAACTGGCGCGCCTGCTGTCTAATAAAAGCCGGTGCAGTATTCTGGTCAGTATTCACATGTAGCCGACCGCTGATGGGATCTCGACATACGCTGATGGGATCTCGACATACGCTAATGGGATCTTGAACATCGAGAACATTGGAACTCTGACATTTATTTATTGTGTGAATCGACAGATTCCAAGGTGAGTGTTCATTTATAATATTTGGCTGTTAATACGTTGCATTTCTGTTATTCAGAATGCATTTGTTTCTCAAAACGCTCTATTGTGGAGGGAATGATTTCCAATCATTGCAGTTGGTTTGAATTTGCGTGAATTCATTATTCCGTTGGTATTGTACAAACGTTCATTTATATAGTTTTGGTTGCAGGCAAACGTTCATGTTCTCCTTGAACATACGGTCATATTATTTGCTGTTACTGTCACTATTCGCTGGGTAGGTAGCTGTTACATGTTACTTGGTACTATCACTTGTTACTATGTTGATTTACTGTTGTTGGAATTTTATGAAATTGGCATCTACATGTACTGCATTTTCACGGTTTATTCACGGGTTATAATATGTTGTTTATACACATTGCAGGGTTTATTCTGACGAAATAAATTAGAAAAAAAGGAACCCACGTGTGGTTAATTTCGCCCCACCCACAACTGTCACAATGGCGCCCAATACGGTGATGTCAGCCCCAGCAGAGTGATTTCAACAGACGCCCGGATTGAGTCGCGTGATCTCCGTACACCCGACAACCGCCGGTGTACATGGTCTTTGGCTGGCGAGTGATGCAGCGACACGCGGCGTGACAGACAACTGACGGCCGTGAGTACTGGTGATCGCCGCTACGCTTCACCTCTTCGCGGGACGACTCCTCGCTTCTCCGTGGGACGGCAACAGTGCTTCGCTCACGTATACAGGACACGCACAGACAAGCCCGCGTACACAAGCTTCGCGTAAGCAAGCCTCGCGTATATGACCCCGCTTTTTCACAAGCACGCAGGTACCATGTGAACTCACTGTTTCGTTGGCCTGATCTGGCTTAACGTTTTAACTGTGTATTGTGGAATTGGACTGGTCAGTTTGTGGTCTAGAGAATAATGTGAAATTTTGCAGTGGAATTTTGCATTTGTGGCTGTGTCCAAATATTTTGTACATTTTCTCTGGTCGTTTTGATCATGTGATTTGACGGTGTAATATTTGTATTTTACCAAACCTATTGAGATTGTATATTGAGAAGTTACTATTGAAAATGTGATTATTGATTGATATTGATCAACCCTGAAACGCAATGTGGTATATATAATGCAGTGTTTTTAATGTGTTAGCATGTAGTTTGGTAGTCGATAGAGTAGTTGTTAGCTGTCGTTGGTAGTTTGTCAGTTAGCTAGTTCATAGTTGGTAGTTTTCATTGTCGTATTTCTCATATTGGTCATTTTTGATAGTTGATTTTGTATATTTGTTGATTGGATATCTTCCCGAATCAATTTGGTGTTTTGGTAACCTTTCCAAATTTGTATAGGATATATAGGGTATAATTGGGACGTACAGGGCGACAGAATGGCTGAGTTATCCGCAGATGAGGTAGCTAAGTTAGTGGACACTCTGAAGGAGATGGGAGTGAAACCTAAGGCCGACACTCCAGCTGATCTAACTGCGTGGATGCAGCAGTATGTGGCAAGTACAGGTGGTCCGTTACAACCACAGGTTAAAAAGGAGGACGTCGAGCCATCAGGTAAATATGGGAATTATGTACCTAGGTTATCTACGTTTTCTGGTGATCCTGCTAGTAAAGGTGATACGTCATATGACTTGTGGAAGTATGAAGTACAATGTCTGCAGAAAGAAGGTAATTACTCTAGTGCTATAATTGCTCAGGCTATCCGTAGATCTCTCAAAGGGGAGGCAGGACGTATAGTGATGAGACTTGGACCAGGTGCAGATCTATCTGTGATCTTGGGTAAGTTGGATTGTGTTTTTGGTGTTGTGGAGGCAAGTCAGAATTTGCTCGCACAGTTTTATCGCGCACGACAACACGAGGATGAGGACGTCGCCAGGTGGAGCTGCCGTCTTGAGGACATCTTTGACAAGGCCTGGAAACAAGGACATGTGGAACACGACGAGTCTAACGACACGCTCAGATCGCAGTTTTGGGCTGGATTGCACGAGGATTTGAAAGCACGTTCTGGTCATAAGTATGACAACATTTTAGACTATGACAGACTAAAGATTGAGATCCGGCGACTAGAGTATGACATGGTTGCCTTGAAGAAAGCTACGCCCAATACTAAAGGTAAAGCTTCTCAGGTCATGACTTCTGTTAATGACGATCAGGATCCAGACGATTTGAAAGGTATGTTGTGTAGTCTGACAGGTAAACTTGACAAGCTGCAGAAACAGTTTAACAGCAAACCATGGCGAAACTCCTCCAATAGGTCACAGAAGCAACAACGTGAGTATGTTGGTGACAAACAAATTGAGGACGACGATTCTTTGCCAAAACGGGAATACAACGAGCAAGGTGAGCCTCAATGTTGGAGATGCGGACAGTTTGGACACATGAGGGCTGGATGCCGAGTGAACCTGAAGAATTTAAACTCCAACAAGTCTATCCCCAGGGGCAGTCGATAGGCTTCAGAGGTAAGAGCCCCAAGAGCTGTGTACCTGAAAACTTAATTGGTCATGCTAATGAGTCTCCGATAACGGTGAGTGGTAAGTTGTGTCAAGCTTTGTTGGATACAGGCTCTACTGTGTCTACTGTGAGCAAAGGTTTTTATGACAAGTACCTTGATGTGCCTATTCTGCCGTTACACAATCTGTTGGGGGTTGAAGGTGTCACTGGACATCAATTACCATACTTGGGATATGTTGAGGTAAATATCCAAGTACCTAAGCTTCGTCTTGATTGTGGTCAGTGTTTGTTATTAGTAGTACTCGAGACTAATTACAACCTGGAAGTACCAGTCTTATTAGGGACTAATATTCTGATTCCACTGAAGGACCTGATCCGTAGCAAAGGTATGTGTGTTTCTGATAATACTGCATGGCATTTGACCATGAAATGTCTTGCTATTAATGACCGCCAATTACAGAGATCTAATGGGAAGGTAGGTGAGGTGAAAATGAACAGTAAAAAGCACATTGTGGTACAGTGTAACAGAATGACTACAGTGTATGGCAGAGTGTGTAACCGGTCTCGTGTCAACGGTATGGTTATGATGCAAGCAGCTGAAGAGCAGTCTACTTTGCCAGTAGATGTGGAAGTGTCACCTGTAGTGCTTGCTGGTGCTGATGCAGAAAATAACACCATCGTGAAGGTACACGTCTCGAACAATTCTGATGCACCACTGTGTCTCTCTCCAAATAAGGTACTGTGTGAACTGCACTGGTGTGTTCCAGAGGACCTACCGGGGAACACTGCACCAGCTTGTTCAGTGCAAGGTAAAGCCTCAGATATTTCTTTCAAAGTCTCTGACAGTTTGGACCAAGGTCAGAAAGGTGAGTTACTGGAATTCTTGAATAAATGGCAACCTGTTTTCTCCACTGAAGACAAGGTAGGTTACACGGATCTAGTAAAACATTCCATTAATCTCAAGGATGATCGACCCTTTAAAGACCGGTCAAGAAGGATCCCACCAGCTATGTATGACGAGGTGAGATTACATCTGAAACAATTACTGGATGCCAACATAATCCGGAAGTCTCATAGTCCCTGGAGTTCCAATGTGGTACTGGTAAGGAAAAAGAACGGTACCCTTAGGATGTGTGTGGATTATAGAAAGCTGAACCAGTTGACTATCAAGGATGCCTTTGCATTGCCGCGTATAGAAGAAACATTGGATTATCTGTCCGGGTCTAAGTATTTCTCTGTATTAGATATGAAATCTGGATACCATCAAGTAGAGATGCTGGAAGAACACAAGGAACGAACCGCTTTCTCTGTCGGGAATTTGGGTTTGTATGAGTGGAATCGCATGCCATTTGGGTTGACTAATAGCCCTGCAACATATCAACGGTTGATGCAGGAATGTTTTGGTGAGTTAAACAACAAAATTTGTGTCATATACTTGGACGACATTATCGTGTTCTCGAGGACATTTGAGGAACACATCCATCGTCTAGAACAGGTATTTACCAGAGTGCAGGAGAGTGGTATGATGCTTGGACCAGCCAAGTGTCACTTCTGTCAAGAGAAGGTAAAGTACCTAGGTCACGTTGTCTCGGCTGCAGGAGTGGAAACTGACCCTGAAAAGATAGATACCATCCGGAAATGGAAAGCACCCACCAACCGAAAGGAATTGCAGAAATTTCTAGGGTTTGCAGGCTATTATCGCAGGTATGTGGAACATTTTTCTCACATTGCGAAACCACTGAATGACCTGCTCGGGGACAAACGGAAAGGTAAGCTAAAGAAAGCTCCTGTACCATGGCATTGGGGAGACGATCAAGCAAAGGCTTTCAACACACTGATTGACAAGTTAACGTTGCCACCAGTATTGGCATATGCCGACTATGCACTCCCGTTCGAGTTGCATACTGATGCATCTGGATCAGGACTGGGAGCTGTCCTTTATCAGCGACAGGAAGGTCAGTTACGTGTTATAAGTTATGCAAGTCGTGGGTTACGGAAATCGGAACAGCATTACCCAGCTCATAAGATGGAATATTTGGCGTTGAAATGGGCCATAGTGGATAAGTTCCACGAGTATTTGTATGGGAACAGGTTTGAGGTATATACTGATAATAACCCCCTCACATATGTAACCACAACTGCGAAACTAGACGCCACTGGACATCGCTGGATGGCAGCATTAGCTGCATACAACTTTTCAATCAAGTATAGGCCAGGTAAGGTAAACACGGATGCTGATATACTATCTCGGGTGCATGAAGATGATGGGTATGTACTGCTGAAGGAAGATTCCATCAAGGCTTTATGTAAGCTAACCAGAGTAGCTTACATCCATACGATATCTTGCTACGAGGATTTAGAGGACCAAGATGACTCTGAGGTGAGTAATCCCAGAATTTGGCGTGTGCGACAGGATGAGGATGCAGATATTTCCTACATTCGGCGATGTATCTTGAATCGACAGCAACCAAAGGTAAGACACCTAGAGAATCATCACAATAAAGTTCTGATTCGGGATTTTAACCGTATGGTCCTGAGGAGTGGTGTCGTTTACAGGAAGTTGCAGGTAGATGATGAAGATCGGTTTCAAATTGTGTTGCCTCCAAGGTTTGTGAAGGATGCTATTACGGGTGCTCACAATGATGTTGGACATCCGGGAAGGGACCGTACTTTAAGTGTTCTCAAAGAACGGTTCTACTGGCCAAGGATGGCCAGGGATGTGGAAACTTGGGTAGGTAATTGTGAGCGTTGTGTGAAACGGAAAAGTCCCTGCAGTGAGCGTGCGCCTATGGTAAGCATAAGTACCTCGGAGCCATTGGAGTTGGTATCTATGGACTTCTTGACGCTGGAAAAATCCAAAGGTGGGTTTCAACATATTTTAGTTATTACGGACCTGTTTACTAAGTATGCTGTCGCTGTGCCAACCAAGAACATGACCGCGAAAACTACAGCGAGTGCTTTCTTCAACAACTTTGTCGTACATTATGGTCTGCCTAAACGGATCCACAGTGATCAAGGTACGAACTTCGAGAGTAAGTTGATGAAAGATCTATGTGAACTTGCTGGTATTTCAAGGTCTAGAACAACGCCATATCACCCCATGGGTAATGGCCAGTGTGAACGAATGAACAGGACTTTATTAGGTATGTTGGGTACCCTGGAACCTTCAGAAAAGGCTGCATGGAAAGATCATCTCGGAGCGTTAGTACATGCTTACAACAGCACCAGACATGAAACAACCAGGTATTCACCTTATTTCCTCATGTTTGGACGTAAGCCACGGTTAGCTCTTGACGTCACCTTTGGTCTCGCAAACATGCCTTCCGGTAAGACATATGATGAGTATATTCAGGACCTGAAGGATAAGTTGGAAAGTGCTTATCAACTGACCTCGCAACATGCACGGAAATCACAAGAGCGACAAAAAGGTAATTATGATAGACGTATACGTGGTTCTGTTCTGCAGGAAAATGACCGTGTGCTTCTGAGACGTGTCGTCTTTGAAGGTAAGCATAAAATTGCGGACAAGTGGGAATCGGATCCCTACGTAGTAATTAGGAAACCTAACGAAGATATCCCTGTGTTTGAGATCCAAAGAGAAGATGGTCAAGGACCCATCAAAACCCTCCATCGAAACATGCTTTTGCCTATAGGTGAGTTGCCAATTTCTAGTTTCTCTGGTAGTGATCCAGCAGTTGAGTCCGAGGTGGACCCACCAGTGTCTCTGGATCAGGGGGAGGAGGAAGTGATGGATGGTGATAGCAGTGATGAAGATTCTTTCATATTCTTGCCTGCCGAACGTAAGGTAGGTGACGAGACAACTGAGGATGTTCCTGCTCAGCCACCAGAAATTGAGACAGGTCCGATCGAAGATCGCCAGTTGCCTCCACCACCATCACCAGTTGCGCTGCCTCCACCTCCGGCTCCTGTTCGTCCACCAGTGCCACCCAGAAGATCGAACAGAACAACAAAACCACCAGATAGGTATTCTCCAGGTGTTTCTGGAATGGTACAAATCCGAGAGGGTTCTAGTTGGTTTGAGAAGGCCAACTACATGACGTCTTTGGTAACCAGGGGTATACTTTCAAAGGACGATGCTCGAGACAGTATTTTGCAGATCATCCATGGGATGTAAGGTAAAATGTCGGGACGCCATTTTCATCTTGGGAGGGTGTATGTAGCAGGGACATATTTTAAGGTCCTTGGACTCCTTGTACTTTTTGTACTCGGGTCGGCCAGTTTTGGGGTTGGGCCCGGCGAGTCGTAGCTGCCCTCCACAGGTATTGTCTCGGGTTGGACACGAGTCGAGACGCGCACGCGGCGTCGAGTGAAGTTGTACAACTGGCGCGCCTGCTGTCTAATAAAAGCCGGTGCAGTATTCTGGTCAGTATTCACATGTAGCCGACCGCTGATGGGATCTCGACATACGCTGATGGGATCTCGACATACGCTAATGGGATCTTGAACATCGAGAACATTGGAACTCTGACATTTATTTATTGTGTGAATCGACAGATTCCAAGGTGAGTGTTCATTTATAATATTTGGCTGTTAATACGTTGCATTTCTGTTATTCAGAATGCATTTGTTTCTCAAAACGCTCTATTGTGGAGGGAATGATTTCCAATCATTGCAGTTGGTTTGAATTTGCGTGAATTCATTATTCCGTTGGTATTGTACAAACGTTCATTTATATAGTTTTGGTTGCAGGCAAACGTTCATGTTCTCCTTGAACATACGGTCATATTATTTGCTGTTACTGTCACTATTCGCTGGGTAGGTAGCTGTTACATGTTACTTGGTACTATCACTTGTTACTATGTTGATTTACTGTTGTTGGAATTTTATGAAATTGGCATCTACATGTACTGCATTTTCACGGTTTATTCACGGGTTATAATATGTTGTTTATACACATTGCAGGGTTTATTCTGACGAAATAAATTAGAAAAAAAGGAACCCACGTGTGGTTAATTTCGCCCCACCCACAACTGTCACTTCATTTTCGACTTCATCGAGTTTACATAGAATCATTGCCAGTGATGTTCGAGTATGCATTAGGAAGGTGGGTTGGCACACCAGTTGATTTTGCCTGATGTGTGACTGAAGTGATTCTGTTCTCAGGAGGCTCTGATGGATATAAACCGACACCTGGTGGAAGCTGCAACGCGAGAGAATCTCCCCATAAAACTGACCACTCGGCCTGGGCGTGTGACTGCGGAGCAGCTTGGCAGTCACCTGAGTCACTTCAGGTCAGTAAGGAGGGGTTGTGTGGTGTGGTAGAGGGTGTGCAGTCTATATAGTCGTGGTATGTCTGACACCTGGTATTTTGGATGTAGGGGTCGCCCAGCGCTGCTGAGACGCCACAAATCACTGGTGCAGGTCGTCCTGGCCATGCTGGAAGCCCTTGGACACCAGGGCACGGTCCGCCTTGACTCGCTCCTCGCACTTGAGAAAGGCCTGCTCCAGGGTGTCGGACCTGATCAGCCCTCAGCTGCGCTCACGCAACTCATAGTGGCCCTGAAAACCGACACAGGCCTCCAGCACAGGTATTCCAGTAAAAGACCACACTATGTTATTGTTGATGACCAAACAATATTGAATAACTTTGCAGGTTTAACACCTGATCTTAGGTGTTCTGCGTGTTTGTGTGTGGTTTAAGGCTGCAGGGTTTAGAGGATGTCTTCCTGCTGATGATCTTCATCTATAGTCTAATGGAGGATTCTGACGATGTTGAAGTGATGACGCAAGAGCGACGTCTGCAGGTCAGTGTTTGGTCTGTGATAACGCAGGAGCGACGTCTGCAGGTCAGTGTTTGGTCTGTGATAACGCAGGAGTGACGTCTGCAGGTCAGCGTTTGGTCTGTGATAACACAGGAGTGACATCTGCAGGTCAGTGTTTGGTCTGTGATAACACAGGAGTGACGTCTGCAGGTCAGTGTTTGGTCTGTGATAACGCAGGAGTGACGTCTGCAGGTCAGCGTTTGGTCTGTGATAACACAGGAGTGACGTCTGCAGGTCAGTGTTTGGTCTGTGATAACGCAGGAGCGATGTCTGCAGGTCAGTGTTTGGTCTTTGATAACACAGGAGCGACGTCTGCAGGTCAGTGTTTGGTCTGTGATAACGCAGGAGCGACGCTTGCAGGTCAGCGTTTGGTCTGTGATAACACAGGAGCGACGTCTGCAGGTCAGCGTTTGGTCTGTGATAACGCAAGAGCGACGTCTGCAGGTCAGTGTTTGGTCTGTGATAACACAGGAGCGACGTCTGCAGGTCAGTGTTTGGTCTGTGATAACACCGGAGCAACGTCTGCAGGTCAGTGTTTGGTCTGTGATAACGCAGGAGCGATGTCTGCAGGTCAGTGTTTGGTCTGTGATAACGCAAGAGCGACGTCTGCAGGTCAGTGTTTGGTCCGTGATAACACAGGACCGACGTCTGCAGGTCAGTGTTTGGTCTGTGATAACACAGGAGCGACGCTTGCAGGTCAGCGTTTGGTCTGTGATAACACAGGAGTTAAGTCTGCATTTCAGTGTTTGGTTAGTGGACAATTTGGTTTAAAATAACCAAAGGAACATCATGGATGTACATGTGTATCTCAATCAAAACATTGCAGCTCATTAACTGCCAGCAATATTAACTATATAGTGACTTGAAAAACACGCGCTCGCTCGTGGCTTGACACTGAAATGTTGCTACCTTTATTTAGGATCTGTTGGTGAACAGAATTTTGGAACAGACGGACGCCTTGCCAGAGTTCCTGGAGGCACTAGGTCAGTATAACACTATCATACACAGACAAACAAACAGTCAGGGAGACAGTGACACAAACAGACACCTGCACATATTCACAGATGTCCAGTGACTGAGTGTGTATGTTTTCAGTTGGGAAGGATCCTCCGAAAGCGACTGTTGTTTTGACGATCCAGGACGTCTTTGACAAGTTGAGAGGTCTGAGACGTACGCGCGAGGAACTCCAGCAATTCCAGTGAGTACTGAGACAGGAATGTCATGGAGAAAATTAGCCAAAGGAATAAGAAAGGTTAAAGGAGAAATGTATAGTGTTGAGCTGTCGAAGTCCTAAATGAACCGACAAAAATGGCACATTTGACCCTTCAAGGTCATCAAAGGTCAAATTCACGTTACTACTCAAATCGTCATATATGTCTTCCTATTTGAATGTACCAATAACTAAGCTCTATCTCCAAGAAGTTCAGGAGTACAGTCCTTAATGAAAAAATGTGGCTCGATTAAAAAAAAAAGTACCTGGTAAATACAACTTTGGGTTATCTGACATATGATATGATAACCTATCGGTATGGCATTCAGTCCACATTTTTAGGTTACCGTACCTATGTCGGTCGGCGTCGTCCATCCACATTTTTAGGTTACCGGACCTTTGGTCCGATAACCTACTGGCATGGCGTTGCGTCCGTCGTCCGTCCGTCCGTCCGTCCGGCGTTAACATTTTTATCTTTAAAGTTAACGATCGAATCTTTCTGAAATTTTGCACAAAAATGCCTAAAAATATTTTGAGAAGGAGGTATTTTTTTGTTTTTTGATTTTCGCATTTTTTTCAAAATGGCGGCCGTTTTTGTCGAAAAACGCTCAATTATGGACTTTGACAGCCATTTTCTCAAAAACTGTCTGATCAGTTCTGAGTTTTTGGTTTCAAAAGATTCCCCTCATATACCTCTGTGATATGTATAAGTTTGGTTGCCCTAAATTCGCCGGTTTCCATGTGGCGGCCCTTGTGAATTTTTGGCGGGTCGGCGAAAAAAAATTTTTCTCATAGAACGCTTGAAGATAGAGCTTAGAAATTGGCACTTTCAAATGGGAAGTCATATATGGCGACTTGTGTGGTGACCTTGAATTTGACCTTCGATGACCTTGAAAGGTCAAAACAGCTATTTTTGGGTCGAAAAACGCTCAAATTTGCACCTGGTCTGTATTTTCTCAAAAAGTGTCTGATCAGTTTTGAGATTTTTGCTTAAAAAGATTCCTCTTATATACCTCTGTGACGTGTATAAGTTTTGTTGCCCTTGAATCGCCGATCTCCCTGTGGCGGCCATTTTTAATTTTGGACGAGTCGGCGAAAAAAAATTTTTTCGCCCCGAATCACATTTTGGGCCATTTCTAGGCAAAAAAATTTTTTCACCCTTTGAAAAAATTTTGGACTTAGAAAATTTTCGGCACTTTTTTCCTTCATAATGGGAGCTGTCCGGACTGTACTCATAGAACGCTCGAAGATAGAGCTTAGAAATTGGCACTTTCAAATGGGAAGTCATATATGGCGACTTGTGTGGTGACCTTGAATCTGACCTTCGATGACCTTGAAAGGTCAAAACAGCCATTTTGGGGTCAAAAAATGCCCAGATTTGCCTCTGTAGATGGAATGCTTGCAGAGAGAGCTCATGTTATGAACAGGAAGACATATATGGCACAACTAATGATGACCTTGAACTTGACGTCAGATGACCTTGAGTGCCAAATGTCTGACTTGGAATGTGTAAATTGACCTGAGCGGCCTAAACGATTCCACCCAACATATAGAATATCAAATGCCCCACACATACATGTAATGGTAACATCGAAGTTCATACAGATGACCTTGATTGGTAAATCCCAAGGTCATATGTTTACACTGCGAACCTTGATTGGTAAATCTCAAGGTCTGTTACCTGCCAATGCTGCCATTGTCAAACCAAAATTGCCCGGTAACCTATCTTAGCCTTTGGGCTAATTTTTATCTTTAAAGTTTATGATCTGATCATTCTGAAATTTTGCGCAAAAATACCTAAAAATATTTCAATGGGGGGGGGGGGGGGGGGGGTATTTTTGTTTTGTTTTTTGATTTTCGCATTTTTTTTCAAAATGGCGGCCATTTTTGCAGAAAAACAGCCAATTTCTGACCTTGGTCGCCATTTTCTCAAAAACTGTTCAGATAGTGTTGAGATTTTTATTTCAAAAGATTGCTCTCACATACCTCTGTGATGTGTATAAGTTTCGTGACTTTCTCGTCATGCTCATGTTAAATTCTCCTATGCTTTATAATGGGACACATTATGCCTAATATCTCACTTAATATGGAGATTAGAGACTAGGAATCAATTGTGGAGACATATGAAATGATATATGCTGATTATTGTTGTGACCTTGAATTTGACCTTTGACCTCATTTTCAAGGTCTGAGAACAAAATGGCTAATATCTCACTTATTATCGTCTTTACAGCTTAGAAATTAATTTTGAACATATAAAAAATGATATATTCTGAATATCGTCATGTTCTTTAATTTGACCTTTGACCTCATTTTTAAGGTCACGGGACAAAATAGCTAATATCTTACTTATTATCGACTATACAGCTTAGGAATTTTTCGATGAAAATGGCCGCCATTCTGAAAAAAATTGAAAAATAAAAAAAATAAAAAAAATTAGCCCAAAGGCTAAGACAGGTTACCGGACAATTTGGTTTGGCCATGGCAGCATTGGCAGGTAACAGACCTTGAGATTTACCAATCAAGGTTCGCAGTGTAAACATATGACCTTGAGATTTACCAATCAAGGTCATCCGAATGAACTTCGATGTCACCATTACATGTATGTGTGCGGCATTTGATATTCTATATGTTCATAATACAAAGATATATCTGGGCGGAATCGTTCAGGCCGCTCAGGTCAATTCACACATTCCAAGTCAGACATTTGGCATTCAAGGTCATCTGAAGTCAAGTTCAAGGTCATCATTAGTTGTGCCATATATGTCTTCCTATATGTTCATATTGTAAACATGAGCTCTATCTGCAAGCAATTCATCTATAGAGGCAAATCTGGGCATTTATTGACCCCAAAACGGCTGTTTTGACCTTTCAAGTTCATCCAAGGTCAAATTCAAGGTCACCACACAAGTCGCCTTATATGACTTCCAATTTGAAAGTGCCAATTTCTAAGCTCTATCTTCAAGCGTTCTATGAGTACAGTCCTGACAGCTCCCATTATGAAGGAAAAAAGTGCCGAAAACTTTGTCCAAAATTTTTTTCAAAGGGTGAAAATTTTTTTTTGCCTAGAAATGGCCCAAATGGATAGTAATGCGATATGGGGCGAACAAATTTTTTTCGCCGACTCGTCAATAATTCAAAATGGCCACCACACGGAAATCGGCTATTAAAGGGCAACAAAACTTATACACGTCACAGAGGTATATGAGAGGAATGTTTTTAAACAAAAATCTCGAAACTGATCAGACAGTTTTTGAGAAAATACAGACCAGGTGCAAATTTGAGCTTTCTTTTACCCCAAAATCGCTGTTTTGACCTTTCAAGGTCATTCAAGGTCAAATTCAAGGTCACCACACAAGTCGCCATATATGATTTCCTATTTGAAAGTGCCAATTTCTAAGCTCTAAGCGTTCTATGAGTACAGTCCTGAAAGCTCCCATTATGAAAGAAAAAAGTGCCGAAAATTTTTCTAAGTCCAACATTTTTTTCAAAGGGTGAAAATTTTTTTTTGCC
Organism: Terebella lapidaria; assembly: GCA_949152475.1. NCBI lineage: Eukaryota > Metazoa > Annelida > Polychaeta > Terebellida > Terebellidae > Terebella > Terebella lapidaria. The sequence goes on from OX424557.1 coordinate 6,172,358, forward strand.
TAGAAATGGCCCAAAATGGATATTAATGCGATTTGGGGTGACTCATCAAAAATTCAAAATCGCCGCCACACGGAGACCGGCGATTCAAGGGCAACAAAACTTATACACATCATAAAGGTACATAAGGGGAATCTTTTGAAACAAAAATCTCAAAACTGATCAGACAGTTTTTGAGAAAATGGCTGCCAAAGTTCAAAATTGGCCATTTTTCGACAAAAATGGCCGCCATTTTGAAAAAAATGCGAAAATCAAAAAAATAAAAAATACCTCCCTCTCGAAATATTTTTAGGCATTTTTGTGCAAAATTTCAGGCAGATTCGATCGTAAACTTTAAAGATATCAATGTTGACGGACGACGACGATGGACGCAACGCCATGGCAATAGGTTATCGGACCAAAGGTCCGGTAACCTAAAAATAGCTCTTTCTCGAATTATATTGAGGTATCTTTTCCCAAATTTTCAGAAAGATTGGACCGTAAACTTTAAAGCTAAAAATGTGGACGTACGACGACGGACTGACGGACGGACGGACGTACTTACGAGACTGTCCTTGTGTGCCTTTTACATGTTAAACTTCCTATCTAAAAAATGCACACAAGTCCCCAAATTAGGCACACAAGAAGAACATTTTTGTATAAACCATGGTTGTGTGCCTTTTTCGCAGCTTTAGGCTCACAAGCTAGCCACATAAGTATACTCTCGTTTGCCCGGACGGACGGATGGACGCCGGACGCAACGCCACGGCAATAGGTTATTGGACCATAGGTCTGGTAACCTAAAAACTGTCACACCACAAGTCTCTTATATTTACAGGAGTATCTTAATATCTACATGTCTAATGTATATTTAGAGCAGTAATCATAAACCTATTGCACATTTACAGCAACATTCAGGGGCGGATCCAGGAAGATGTGTTAGGGGGGGGGGGGGGGGCCCAGGCAGAAATGGCAATACTGACTAGAGTGATCGAGCGAAGCGAGAGATCATTCTGGTCCGGGGGGCGGCGTAAACCCCCGGGAAGAAAATGGAAATTTATAGTTTTTATAGCACTTTTGGTGTGTATTTTAGGGGTCCTTTGGAGTTCATAATGGAGAAATAGTTATTAAAAAATTAGCCCAATGGGCTAGAAAGGTTACCGGAGAAAGTTAAGCCAAGAAAGTTGAAGGTCAAATTCAAGGTGACCACTGAAATCGCCATATCTCTAACCTTGAAAATGGGATCAAAGGTTAAATTCTAGATCACCAAACTATTCAGCATACATCATTTCCTATATGTTCACTATGGACCCCTAAGCTGTAAATTTGATAATAAGCGAGATATAAGCCATTTTGTAATCTGACTTTGAAAATAAAATGACTGACCTTGAAATTTAGGTCAAAGGTCAAATTCAATATCATTAAAATATTCAGAATATATCATTTCCTATATGTTCACAATTGATTCCTAAGCTGTAAAGTCGATAATAAGCGAGATATTAGCCATTTTGTCCTGTTGACCTTGAAAATGAGGTCAAAAGTCAAATTCAAGGTCACTAGAATATTCAGCATATATCATTTCCTATATGTTCACAATTCATTTCTAAGCTGTAAAGGCGCTAATAAGCAAGATATTGGCCATTTTGTCCTGTGACCTTGAAAATGAGGTCAAAGGTCAAATTCAAGGTCACGAGAATATTCAGCATATATCATTTCCTCTATGTTCACAATTGATTCCTAAGCTGTAAAATCAATTATAAGTGAGATATTAGCCACTTTGTCCTGTGACCTTGAAAATGAGGTCAAAGGTCAAATTCAAGGTCACGACAATAATTTACATATATATCATTTCCTATATGTTCAGAACTGATTCATAAGCCGTAAAGTCGATGACAAGCGAGATATTAGCTATTTTGTCCTATGACCTTGAAAAAGGGGTCAAAGGTCAAGTTTAAGGTCATCAGAATAATCAGCATATATCATTTCCTATATGTCCACAATTGATTCCTAAGATGTAGAGTCGATAATAAGCGAGATATAAGCCATTTTGTCCTATGACCTTGAAAATGGGGTCAAAGGTCAAATTCATGGTCATCAGAATATTCAGCATATATCATTTCCTATATGTCCACAATTGATTCCTAAGCTGTAGAGTCAATAATAAGCAAGATATAAGCCATTTTGTGCTCTGACCTTGAAACTGAGGTCAGAGGTAAAATTCAAGGTCACGAGAATATTCAGGATATATCATTTCCTATATGTCCACAATTGATTCCTAGTCTCTAATCTCAATATTAAGTGAGATATTAGGCATAATGTGTCCCATTATGAGGCATAGGAGAATTTAACATGGGAAAGTCCCATTTGGGCCGAGTTTGGGCCAAAATGGCCCACTTCGAGCGATTCAAGCGCAACGAAATTTATAGACATCATAGAAGTACATATGAGGAGTGTTATGTATCAAAAAGAAAAAAAGTTACTGAACAGATTTTGAGAAAATTGCCGCCAAAGTCCAAAATCAGGCATTTTTCGTCTAAAACGGCCGCCATTTTGAAAAAAATGCGAAAATCAAAAAACTAAAAAATACCTCCTTCTTGAATTATTTTTAAGTATTTTTGTGCAAAATTTCAGAAAAATTCGCCCATAAACAAAAAAGATAAAAATGTGGACGACGACGACGACGGACGACGGACGACAGACGACGGACGCAACGCCATGCCAATAGGTTATCCGTCGTCCGGCGTCCGTCGTCCGTCAACATTCATATCTTCAAAGCTTATGATCGAATCTTCCTGAAATTTTGCACAAAAATGCTTAAAAATATTTCGAGAGGGAGGTATTTTTTAGTTTTTTGATTTTCGGATTATTTTCAAAATGGCGGCCATATTTGATGAAAAACAGCTAATTTTGGACTTTGACGGTCGTTTTCTCAAAAACTGTCTGATCAGATTTGAGATTTTTGTTTCAAAAGATTCTCCTTATGTACCTCTGTGATGTGTATAAGTTTGGTTGCCCTTGAATCGCCGGTCTGCGTATGGCGGCCATTTTGAATTTTCGACGGGTCGACGAAAAAAAAAATTTTCGGCCCAAATCGCATTACTATCCATTTTGGGCCATTTCTAGACAAAATTTTTTTTTTCACCATTTGAAAAAACTTTTGGACTTAGAAAATTTTCGGCACTTTTCCCCTTCATAATGGGAGCTGCCAGGACTGTACTCCTAGAACGCCTGAAGATAGAGCTTAGAAATTGGCACTTTCAAATGGAAAGTCATATATGGCGACTTGTGTGGTGACCTTGAATTTGACCTTGGATGATCTTGAAAGGTCAAAACAGCCATTTTTGGGTCGAAAAATGCCCAAATTTGCACCTTGTCTGTCTTATCTCGAAAACTGTCAGATCAGTTTTGAGATTTTTGTTTCAAAAGATTCCCCTTATGTACCTTTATGATGTGTATAAGTTTTGTTGCACTTGAATCGCTGGTCTCCGTGTGGCGTCCATTTTGAATTTTTGATGGGTCGGCGAAAAAAAATTTTTTTGCCCAAATCGCATTACTATCCATTTCGAGCCATTTCTTGGGGGAAAAAAAATTTCACCCTTTCAAAGCAAATTTTGGACTTAGAGAATTAAAAATTTTGGACTTAAAAGAATTCTCATAGAACACTTGAAGATACAGCTTAGAAATTGGTACTTTCAAATGGGAAGTCATATATGGCGATTTGTGTGGTGACCTTGAATTTGACCATCGATGACCTTGAAAGGTCAGAACAGCCATTTTGGGGTCAAAAAATGCCCAGATTTGCCTCTATAGATGAAATGCTTGCATATAGAACTCATGTTTGCATTATGAACATATAGCAAGACATATATGGCACAACTAATGATGACCTTGATCTTGACGTCAGATGACCTTGAGTGCCAAATGTCTGACTCGTAATGTGTAAATTGACCTGAGCGGCCTAAACGATTCCACCCTGATATATCTTTGTATTATGAACATATAGAATATCAAATGCCGCACACATACATGTAATGGTGACATCGAAATTCACACGGATGACCTTGATTGGTAAATCTCAAGGTCATTTGTTCACACTGCGAACCTTGATTGGTAAATCTCCAGGTCTGTTACCTGCCAATGCTGCCATGGCCAAACCAAAATTGTCCGGTAACCTGTCTTAGCCTTTAGGCTAATTTTTGAAAACTCTGAATTCTGCCCCATACTTTGTATGGCATTTTCAGGTTCAAAGCTAAAGTTACTATGGTAACAGTTTGTGACGTTTTCCCTCGTTCTCATGAGCTGGCTGTATAAATACTGTCAGCTCACCAAGATCTATCAGAAGTTCTGGTCTGAGGACGACGGCGAGCGCTAAATGTGCTCCTGTCCCCTTTCTGACCAGAGGCAAAGAGTGTAACATCGATAAGAGGCCCCAATCCAACAAAAAAATTAGCCCAATGGGCTAGAAAGGTTACCGGAGAAATATACAGAGTTAAGCCGAGAAAGTTGAAGGTCAAATTCAAGGTGACCACTGAAATCGCCATATCTCTAACCTTGAAAATGGGATCAAAGGTTGAATTCTAGATCACCAAACTATACAGCATACATCATTTCCTATATGTTCACTATGGACCCCTAAGCTGTAAATTTGATAATAAGCGAGATATAAGCCATTTTGTAATCTGACTTTGAAAATAAAATGACTGACCTTGAAATTTAGGTCAAAGGTCAAATTCAATATCATTAAAATATTCAGAATATATCATTTCCTATATGTTCACACTTGATTCCTAAGCTGTAAAGTCGATAATAAGCGAGATATTAGCCATTTTGTCCTGTTGACCTTGAAAATGAGGTCAAAAGTCAAATTCAAGGTCACTAGAATATTCAGCATATATCATTTCCTATATGTTCACAATTGATTTCTAAGCTGTAAAGGCGCTAACAAGCAAAATATTGGCCATTTTGTCCTGTGACCTTGAAAATGAGTTCAAAGGTCAAATTCAAGGTCATGAGAATATTCAACATATATCATTTCCTATATGTTCACAATTGATTCCTAAGCTGTAAAGTCGATAATAAGCGAGATATTAGCACATTTGTCCTGTGACCTTGGAAATGAGGTCAAATTCAAGGTCATGAGAATATTCAGCATATATCATTTCCTATATGTTCACAATTGATTCCTAAGCTGTAAAGTCGATAATAAGCAAGATATTAGCCATTTTGTCATGTGACCTTGAAAATGAGGTCAAAGGTCAAATTCAAGGTCATGAGAATTTTCAGCATATATCATTTCCTATATGTTCACAATTGATTCCTAAGCTGTAAAGTCGCTAATAAGCAAGATATTGGCCGTTTTGTCCTGTGACCTTGAAAATGAGGTCAAAGGTCAAATTCAAGGTCACGAGAATTTTCAGCATATATCATTTCCTATATGTTCACAATCGATTCCTAAGCTGTAAAGTTGCTAATAAGCAAGATATTGGCCATTTTGTCCTGTGACCTTGAAAATGAGGTCAAAGCTCAAATACAAAGCCACGAGAATATTCAGCATATATCATTTCCTATATGTTCACAATTGATTCCTAAGCTGTAAAGTCGATAATAAGCGAGATATTAGCAATTTTGTCCTGCGACCTTGGAAATGAGGTCAAAGGTCAAATTCAAGGTCACGAAAATATTCAGCATATATCATTTCCTATATGTTCACAATTGATTCCTAAACTGTAAAGTCGATAATAAGCGAGATATTAGCCATTTTGTCATGTGACCTTGAAAATGAGGTCAAAGGTCAAATTCAAGGTCACAAGAATATTCAGCATATATCATTTCCTATATGTTCACAACTGATTCCTAAGCTGTAAAGTCGATAATAAGCGAGATATTAGCCATTTTGTCCTGTGACCTTGAAAATGAGGTCAAAAGTCAAATTCAAGGTCACGAGAATATTCAGCATATATCATTTCCTATATGTCCACAATTCATTCCTAGTCTCTAATTTCAATATTAAGTGAGATATTAGGCTTAATGTGTGCCATTATAAAGCATAGGAAAATTTAACATGGGAAAGTCACATTTGGGCCGAGTTTGGGCCCAAAATGGCCCACTTCGAGCGATTCAAGCGCAACGAAATTTATACATGTCACAGGGGTACATATGAGGAGTGTTATGCATCAATAAAAAAAAAAGTTACTGAACAGATTTTGAGAAAATGGCCGCCAAAGTCCAAAATCAGGCATTTTTCGTCGAAAACGGCCGCCATTTTGAAAAAAATGCGAAAATCAAAAAACTAAAAAATACCTCCCTCTCGAAATATTTTTAGGCATTTTTGTGCAAAATTTCAGAAAAATTTGATCGTAAACTTTAAAGATAAAATTGTTGACGGACGACGACGGACGACGACCACGCCGGACGCATCGCCATGCCAATAGGTTATGGACCACAGGTCCGGTAACCTAAAAATGCGTGACTGAGCAATTCTAAGTCGAGAAACTCAGGGTGACTTCAATGCCAGGGAACTACTGTTTGTGTTTGTTACATAGGGCTATATAGAGAGTGGGGCCTCTTATTGATGTTACACTCTTTGCTAGAGGTACCACTGGCTCCCAGGACTGATAATTTAGGGGAAGCTGTGGGTACCAACCTTGTGCTGGCCGTGTCAGGGCTTGCACTGACTATACACTCTTACCTGAGGTGGTGTGAACAGGCTCTGGTAGTCAGTCAGGCCCATAATTAACATGCCAATGTGCTGAGTTCTGGGTGCAGTCAGCAACATGTATGGAAGTTCTAACCATATACTGTAAAGCCACAAATTATTCGCGACCTTTTAATTGCGCAAATTTCGCAAATCCAATGAAATCACGAAATTAAAGACAACCCACATCAATATTACATAATTGTTCAAGACAGCAAAACCCCGAAATTAAATGGCGGCAAACATGGTCTGATCGCAAAAAACACAAAAATTTGTGGTAGTGAACTTGAAGGGTTTTACAGTATGTATATTTTTCAGTATACTACTAGTAAATCCTGGGTCAGAGTCCAGCAAGGAGCATGCCGCAGGACGGGACATTTGTTCTCTGGAGAGCCAGCACAAAATTCAAACAGACACCCATCCCCAAACCTGTTTTACATGTACAGCAATATTTACATGTTTTTGCTTTACATTTACAGCAGTATTCATGCGCCTGGTTCAGACACGACACCCGCTTCACTGACTCCGCTGTTGAAGTCCCTTGTTGAAGCCATCCTGGACCAGAACAAACCGGAGCTGCCTGATGTCGTGTACAAGTCTACAGGCTTCAGGGACATGCTCAAAAGTGGCTTTGGGTCAGTGATTACAGACATGCTGATAGTTCGTATTTTGTAAGATCACTCAGCTACTGTGTTATATATAGACAATATTACCTGTTTTTAGGTTACCGGACCTTTGGTCCGATAACCTATTGGCATGGCGTTGCGTCCGTCGTCCGTCCGTCCGTCCGTCCGTCCGTCCGTCCGGCGTTAACATTTTTATCTTTAAAGTTAACGATCGAATCTTTCTGAAATTTTGCACAAAAATGCCTAAAAATATTTTGAGAAGGAGGTATTTTTTTGTTTTTTGATTTTCGCATTTTTTTCAATATGGCGGCCGTTTTTGTCGAAAAACGCTCAATTTTGGACTTTGACGGCCATTTTCTCAAAAACTGTCTGATCAGTTTTGAGTTTTTGGTTTCAAAAGATTCCCCTCATATACCTCTGTGATATGTATAAGTTTGGTTGCCCTAAATCTGCCGGTTTTCGTGTGGCGGCCATTTTGAATTTTTGGCGGGTCGGCGAAAAAAAATTTTTTCGCCCCAGATCGCATTACTATCCATTTTGGGCCATTTCTAGAGCAAAAAAAAATTTTCACCCTTTGAAAAAAATTTTGGACTTAGAAAATTTTCGGCACTTTTTCCCTTCATAATGGGAGCTGTCCGGACTGTACTCATAGAACGCTTGAAGATAGAGCTTAGAAATTGGCACTTTCAAATGGGAAGTCATATATGGTGACTTGTGTGGTGACCTTGAATTTGACCTTGGATGACCTTGAAAGGTCAAAACAGCCATTTTTGGGTCGAAAAACGCTCAAATTTGCACCTGGTCTGTATTTTCTCAAAAACTCTCTGATCAGTTTTGAAATTTTTGCTTAAAAAGATTCCTCTTATATACCTCTGCGACGTGTATAAGTTTTGTTGCCCTTGAATCGCCGATCTCAGTGTGGCGGCCATTTTGAATTTTTGACGCGTCGGCGAAAAAAAAAATTTTCGCCCCAAATAACATTACTATCCATTTTGGGCCATTTCTAGGCAAAAAAAAATTTTCACCCTTTGAAAAAAATTTGGACTTGGAAAATTTTCGGCACTTTTTTCCTTCATAATGGGAGCTGTCAGGACTGTACTCATAGAACGCTTGAAGATAGAGCTTAGAAATTGGCACTTTCAAATCGGAAGTCATATATGGCGACTTGTGTGGTGACCTTGAATTTGACCTTGGATGACCTTGAAAGGTCAAAACAGCCATTTTGGGGTCAAAAAATGCCCAGATTTGCCTTTGTAGATGAAATGCTTGCAGATAGAGCTCCTGTTTGCATTATGAACATATAGGAAGACATATATGGCACAACTAATGATGACCTTGAACTTGACGTCAGATGACCTTGAGTGCCAAATGTCTGACTTGGAATGTGTAAATTGACTTGAGCGGCCTAAACGATTCCACCCAACATATAGAATATCAAATGCCGCACACATACATGTAATGGTTACATCGAAGTTCATACGGATGACCTTGATTGGTAAATCCCAAGGTCATATGTTTACACTGCGAACCTTGATTGGTAAATCTCAAGGTCTGTTACCTGCCAATGCTGCCATGGCCAAACCAAAATTGTCCGGTAACCTATCTTAGCCTTTGGGCTAATTTTTCAATTATTTGGCCTGATATTTGCCCTAGATCCGAGTATTAGCCCGAGGGCAAATGCCGGGATCAAGGGCAAATATCGGGGGCACATGCTGGAAAACAAGGTGATGTTGTGTTTATCATATACTGTGAAAAGAATAACGTATAGAACAACAGGACAGGTGCATGTGTTGTTATGGCAACACCATTCGATGCACATGAGCGCTCGTTGACAGCGGGCAGGATACCGGCCAGAGTCGCCCTGATATTTGCCCTCGTATTGTGCAGAGCTGAGTTATCCTACAGGGCACAAACAGTGTTATGTGGACAAATAACATCGCCGGTATATAATAAGGACCTGTATCTTGCCTGTGTTTTCCAGACTGTTTATGAACATGAGCAAGCCTCGCCCAAGCGACCACCCACTGCTAGTGGTGTATGTGATCGGGGGCGTGACAGCGACGGAGGTGCGACAGGTGCGAGAGGCTGCGACCGCCAGTCATACGGACGTCCAGGTTATAGTCGCCAGCTCCCGGCTCAGCACTCCAACAGACTTACTGACGCAGATCTATGTGCGAGATCACCTGCATCCCACATCATAGCAACACAACGTGCGTCAGAGCAACACAAGCCCTCACCCTAGCAACAGCACTCAGCAGTACATGACTGTGGTGCAAACCTTCGTCACCAGGGTCAGCGGAGCGTGGACTGGCGCAGACTTTACTCATGTGCAAACGTGGATTATTGCCCAAATGAATTTGATAGATAATAAAATTCTGTTGTCCATGTCCACAACTCTGTATCTATGGAAACCTTCGGATTGGCTGTATTGCTCTAGACTGCATTCTTCAACACCTTCATGTACAAACGTTTTCGCAGGAGTAAATGTACGAAACCATGGATTTGGTTGAAAAGTTTATTTGAAAATATCATATATACAGGTAGCCATTACTGTATAAGTCATCATTATCCGGACACAGAACTGTCTCCAGACTTATCACAGAACTATCCCCTGATGGGGGTTCTGTGGACAATCCAGCATTATATACATGTCACAGTGTTATATACATTCAAACCAGTGTCGACTCTCACAATAGGTGGCCTTTAACACAGAATCCACTGTACACACTACACAGAGTGATACATTATTGTGACATGGTTACTTTGAAGTTTGACATGGGAAATAACTAGACATCAAGGCCTAAAGATGCCTTGGGGCATTTCGACTGAAATTTGTATCACATTTGTATCTCCACCATTAGTGAGGTATGACATGTTTGTTTCAGACCATGAGTCCATTTCGCTGTACAAAGATTGGCCAATATAGAAGATTGTGACTCAATGGAAAATTTCTAGGCTGAGGTTCTAATAAACGCAGGGTGGTTTATTGATTTCACTTGCCTTCCAGACCCTGTTTCTATTAGAGGCCCTGCTTTTATTGATTTCATCCCCTACCGTATATACATAATTGCAGAAAATATGATCACATTAATGAAATCTACCTGTCTTGTGGGAAGTTGGGAATGGAAACATGTCTATTGCCACGAGTTCGAAAAAAAACATCTGTTTCGCTCTATGATGCATTGTTTCTGAGATATGCAGTGGGCCTCAAGGATGACTCACCAAAATCAAAAGTACTTTTTGAGTTAATCATCCGGAAACCATTTGACAGAAAACTCATCCTCATGGACTAACTGGACCTCAGAGCCGGCTCCGAAACAATAGGGCTCATCTACGTCATATGAGTGATAACTGGTGAAAAATTCTCGAAGATACGTCCAGGCATTCTTGGATATCGTTATCGACCGGAAACTAAAAAATGAAAGAAAAAAAATTCTGACAAAATCATAAGGGCTCAAGACAATTTTGACAACAAATCTTGTCTGGTCTGAACATAGTCAATCTGATTGTGAAAACACATTTTAGTATGATTGTGTGGCGTTAGCTTGCCCATGCATAAACTGATTGGTACTGAGCCAGACATTACTCATATATATTGTCACAAAAGTAGAAGTAAAAAATATTGAACAAAAAGAATACATCATGATCCTTTGTCGAAAGTGCAATTGAAATCACATGATGCCAAAAATAACTGGCAACTCAACAAAAATAGTGTGCAAGATTCGGTATACGCATGGGCAAGGACTACCGCAGTCGTCAACGTGTGCACAGCATTCCTGTAATGGAGTTACGAGAATACTGCAAACATTGCCAACAGAACTTGAGATTCAGTTTGTGTACAATGTTTTAAAAATATACAATATCATTCCAGTTAAGCATTTTGCTGTCAATTTAGTGCAAATAGAGGGATTTTGGGCAATTTTTCATCTAATGTTACTTGAATACTGAAGTGCCTGTTACATGAATAATGCAGCGCATATGATATCTCCTGTGTGCTACAATGAACAACTGCTTGGCAAACAAAAACAGCAGAGTGTCACCTGCCAGTCACTGTTGAAGTTGATCCACTGTTAAGGAGTCTATTTCCAGTAAGTTACTTTAACCAATCTACCCCCCCCCCCCCCCCCCCGCATACTAGTACATTAGCAGTGGACAAAAGTTCCATTAAATGATGATTACATGCACACAAAAGGACAAACTGACGACAATTGAGGAATAAACTCACTTCATGTGTTTTATAGGTAATAATAACGAAACTGTCAACAACAAATGAAACCAGCACGCAAAAGAATATCATTATGTTAGTCTGCATGTACAATGTATCTGCTAAGCCCCGTTTGCTGGAAACCTCGTTTAGGATGTGATTTCCAAGCAAAAATACCAACTCACTGTCAATTTTCTTAAGTTCTGTTGGCCATGTTTGCAGTCTTCTCGTAACGCCGTTACAGGAATACTGTGCGCTCGTTGACGACTGTGTAATAATAATAATAATAATGTGAAGTTTTTATATAGCGCTTTTTCAGAAACCTGCTCAAAGCGCTTCACAATTATTACCTCAGATATATGGCCGGGAACCACTTTCCGACTCCCTGGGGTCCATAGACAATCACCCATTTGTCAGAGACTTATTGCTGCCATATTGGCGCAAGGTGACTAGAACACACGCACAATTGCTATCACTGCCAGTCGGGTACTCAATTATACGACTGAGTGAACCGAGACACATTGTGGTACACACCTCGCCCAAGGGTGCTAGACAGCCAACACAGCAGCGTCAGCGCCGCGGCTCGAACCAACAACCTGCTGGTCACGAGATGAGCACCTTAACTGACTGCGCCAACTGCCCCAACTGTGTATACAGAATGTGAGGAGGAGTCTATTTCCAGTAAGTTACGTACATGTAAAACGTCAGTGTACATCATCTAAACTTAGAATTTGGCCTTGTAACACTTATAATGCCAATGTCAGGAGCACAAATATTTTTTAGAAATTTTTTTTGGCCAAAAATGTCCTTCCAATACATTCTCAGTGATTAGCATTCATCCATATTTCTGACAGGAGCCATAGTAATTCATATATCAATCAGGATTGACATAATCCACATGCTGATTAGGGCTACATTCTTTCTAGCAAAACATAGCACCAAAAGTGCTGTAGCTTACCGGCAATCATGAGAATTGCACAGAGTATTGATTTTCCAACATATAAATTGTTACACTGATCTTAAACTCTATTGTCAAAACATGTTGGTAAATGTTGCCGGAAACACGTTTTCTGTATGGACTATAATAAGAAATCAAGTTACATCTCGGAAGATTTTTTTTCTTTAATGACATATATTCACAGACTGTCGATTCAAAGGCAACAAAACTTTTACACATCACAAAGGTAAATAGGGAAAATCTTATGGATTTGAGGAAAATTTTCTGAAAAGAGTTTTAGAAAAGGGCCATTCTTTAATTTTTTTTTTCTTTAAACTTCACCTATTTTACAAGTGATGAACAAGCATCAGCTTATATTAACATCTCTTGTTGGCTCAGATCTTGGCGTAAGGGTGGTCATTAGTGTGGGAGGAAACAAGAGAACCTGGTGAAAACCCACTTGCCCGGTTTGGCGGCCACATACCACCTCACGTACTGCCGAGGCCGGATATTGAACCTAAACCGACTGCATTGGTGAGAAGTCAGCCCACTTACAAACTGAGCTAACTAGGCAACACTTACCAAAAGGGCCATCAAAGTCAAAATTCATCGTTTTTTTGACAAAAAAGGTCGTTTTGACCTTTCAAGGTCATTGAAGGTCAAATTCAAGGTCATCACTCAAACCGCAATATATGATATCCCATTTGAATGTGCCAATACTTAGGCTCTATCTTGAAGTGTTCTGTGAGTTTACTCTGCACAGCTCCGATTATGAAGTCCAAAAAAATTTTCAATGAGCGGAAAAAACAATTTTTTTTTTGCTGGAAATGGCTCAAAACGAATAGTGACTTGAATTGGGACAAAAAAATTTTTTTTGTCGACCCGTCAAAAAATCAAAATGGCCACCACACGCGAATCGGCGATTCAACGGCAACAAAACTTATACACGTCATAGAGGTACATAAGAGGAATGTTTTGAAACAAAAATCTCAAAATTGGCAATTTTTCGTCAAAAATGGCCGACAAATCGGCAAAACCGATTCAATCAAGAAAATTTGAAAACGTCTTCAGATACTGGCCCAAGGTATGTTCTCACAAATTTATGGGGAAATTCATCATGTAAAAAAAAAGTTACAGACCCGGACGGACGGACGACAGACGAAAAACCACGACAATAGCTTATCGGCCCAAAGGGCTGGTACCTGGTAAGCTAAAAATGGCCGATGTCTTGTAAACGCTGGTACGTTGGCACACTGGTACACTAGTATGAAAATAATGCTATCCAAATTATCAATAATCTCAGTGTTTATATTTTCCGCACGTAAAAAAACACTGTCACCATCGTATTCAGAACTATACAATACTGTACCTGCCCATTTGTATAAATAGTAAAGAAAAATATCTTGTGTTAATAGAAATAAACAATTATCTTTCTAATAATATCGGTTTGACCAAATAATTTTCAGAGAAAATTGATATAAAATGTTTTCATATATATCACAAAGACAAAACAATTTCCAACAACAAATGACTCGCATCAAGTACATGAACATTCATCTACAAAACACACTAAAGACTGTGTTTAAAAACCTTCAATTAAAAAATCAAAATACGTTCAAAAGGAATTATTTATCAAAGCACATAACATGGACATGATGCACTTGGGATTAACTGGACGATACAGCACTGAGTGTACAACTGTCAGGTGTCAGTCAAACATGCTGAGACCAAGGCTCGCATCAGTGTCGCTGTCACTGCTGGGGCTTGCAGCAAGAGATGCCTCTTGTAATTCAGTGCCTTCCTGCTGTGGATGATTCTGCGTCTCTTTGCTCGGACGTTTCCGCTTGCTTTTCTGCTTCTTCTCCTTGTGTTTGTTGCAGTCCCAGTTGACTCGCAGGTATTCCCTCGAGAGCAGGTCAGCCTGCAGATAACAACAGTGCTTGCATTCCAACTCTGACGCTCTCCGTCATGCTCTCCGACACTCTAACCATCGTAGGTTTACGATAATGCACTAAGAATATGAAATCTGTAAGGTTGTAGGTGTACCTGTCTTATTGGCTCTGGTACTCTGTATTTGATGCACTGCTCAACTACCCACACAGCCGTATCCATAGAAATGTTGTGTCCAGGTGACACAAAGATGGGGTTAGCTGCCGTGTCATGGCTTCTATAAACCTGACGGAAATACACATACATCTATGCTTCGAGTGTGAAAACGCCCAGAGTATTCGGTATTTGATGAGGCAACATCGAAGCATGATGAAAGCTCACTAGTGGTTTACTACTAGGTACAGTGGTGTCTGAGCTAAAGTTCACCAAAAATTGAGTTAAAAAAAGTGTCTTTAAAAACGGTCGTGTCCCGAACGCGACCCGAGGTGTGGCAAACGAGACCCAAACCCGTCCCGTGCGTTTGTCACTCTGGCAGGACGCTCTAAACTAGCTCAAACGCAAACCTGGTCGGTGACCTTCAGCTTCCAAGATACTACTTGTTTCAGTCACATGATCATTAGGCTTTGCGTGATTGGTTAAAAACTGGGGTAAAAACTACGTCATGCACACTCATTCATAAGGCCCCACTAGATTGGTTACAGAACTAGTTCGTAGTATGCAAATGACTTCATAGTAAAGATGGCGTCGTAAATTAATTCATCTCCATTCAAATTCCCGCCTTTTCTTCGCGGCTTGTCTGTCGCATTGTGATTATAAAATCCTGATCAAAACTAGTTCATTGCTAATCCATATTGTTTTCGATTTGCTTTCAGGGATATATTTTAACTCGAAAATTGAATTATGCATTGAACAGGAATGAACACGTGAAGCAAACTCGTAAAGGACTAGCCCATACTGGGTTTTTCTGGTTTCAGTTTCTCACTGTCAACCGAGACGCAACAAGGACGGGATAGCCGCGACTGACTAACGAATCCTTTTTGGACAGAAAATGCATTCTGGCAGCATTTAAAGCTTGTTTGACACAATTTATTGACGCATCCAGTCACAATTAGTTAGACGCGTCCTGCCAAGAAATGGTCTTGTTTGCTTTTTTAGTCGGACACGTCCTCTGCATGGGACGCTCGTTTAGGATGGTCGCAAACGAGATCGTCCCATGAGCAAACCCGTCCTAAACGCACTAGGTCGCGCAAACTAATTCGGCTAGTGAACTGTCTGACTGACACCACTGTATGTGTATTATAATGCTATGCAATATAACATGGACATGAACCACTCTGTCTTACCATTCCATGCTGTCTGCCTGATTCTCCAATCAGAGGAAATCGATCTCCAGCCTTTTTTAGCGACTCTTTTATCTATAAAAAAAAGCATCTTCAGTCAGATTAAGCAGACTCTTGTCACAAGACAATTTGAGTGTTTATTGAATGGACAGACCTTGTCGAGGAACTCCTGACTCCGGGTGATTCCGTCCACACACAGCAAGTTCTTGGCAGCTCCAACCATCGGTAAGTTTGTCAGCACTCCCAGGTGACTCGCCAGTCCAAATCCTGCACACAAAATTACACCTAGATATCTGATTTCACGGACAGGATACTAGTACCTTGTATTGTATACGTTAGACAGGATACTAGTACCTTGTATTGTATACGTTAGACAGGATACTAGTACCTTGTATTGTATACGTTAGACAGGATACTATACTCGGATTTTTCTAACTCGTTTACACTGTTTTTCGCTAATATTTTTGTGATGCTAAACGCTCTCGGTCTATAACTTGGCATACTTCACCTGGGAATCAAACGGCAATTTTCTACCGAATTTCAGACAGCTATCGCGAAAATTGAAAGAGTTGGCAATCTACCCCAATGTTAAATTTAGCTTTAATATATATTTTCTGGGCCCGCACACAATTTTGTGCATTTGTTCGGTTTTGTAGTGGAGCAATGTTTCAAAATCAACGTGTTTGTGTAGAATACACCCCAGTGTATCTTCTGGTTCAAATTAACAAGAATATTTCGAATCCTGATGGATGTAAACAGGACCAATTCCTCGAATATGCTCAGATTCTCGAGATCCCGTTTTGGGCTGAAATTTAACATTGAGGAAGATTGTCAACTTTTTCAATTTCCGCGTTAGCTGTCTGAAATTTGGTAGAAAATTGCCGTTTGACTCTCAGGTGAAGTATGCCAAGTTAAAGAACGATAGCTTTTAGCATCACAAAAATATTAGCGAAAAACAGTGTAAACGAGTTAGAAAAATTCGAGTATAGTACCTTGTATTGTATACGTTAGACAGGATACTAATACCTTGTATTGTATACGTTAGACAGGATACTAGTACCTTGTATTGTATACGTTAGACAGGATACTAGTACCTTGTATTGTATACGTTAGACAGGATACTAGTACCTTGTATTGTATACGTTAGACAAGATACTAGTACCTTGTATTGTATACGTTAGACAGGATACTAGTACCGGTACCTTGTATTGTATACGTTAGACAGGATACTAGTACCGGTACCTTGTATTGTATACGTTAGACTCACCTCGTGGATGCAGGATCCCATTGCCATCAACTAGAACCACCTGTGGCAAGACATTACATGGATTTTTGTTCATGCTACATAATTATGTACATGTAACAAAGCTACAACACGAGCCTTCTACTTCACCATTCATGTGTACATGTAACAAAGCTACAACACGAGCCTTCTACTTCACCATTCATGTGTACATGTAACAAAGCTACAACACGAGCCTTCTACTTCACCATTCATGTGTACATGTAACAAAGCTACAACATGAGCCTTCTACTTCACCATTCATGTGTACATGTAACAAAGCTACAACGAGGGCCTTCTACTTCACCATTCATGTGTACATGTAACCAAGCTACAACACGAGCCTTCTACTTCACCATTCATGTGTACATGTAACAAAGCTACAACACGAGCCTTCTACTTCACCATTCATGTGTACATGTAACAAAGCTACAACACGAGCCTTCTACTTCACCATTCATGTGTACATGTAACCAAACTACAACGAGAGCCTTCTACTTCACCATTCATGTGTACATGTAACCAAGCTACAACGAGAGCCTTCTACTTCACCATTCATGTGTACATGTAACCAAGCTACAACACGAGCCTTCTACTTCACCATTCATGTGTACATGTAACCAAGCTACAACACGAGCCTTCTACTTCACCATTCATGTGTACATGTAACCAAACTACAACGAGAGCCTTCTACTTCACCATTCATGTGTACATGTAACAAAGCTACAACGAGAGCCTTCTACTTCACCATTCATGTGTACATGTAACAAAGCTACAACACGAGCCTTCTACTTCACCATTCATGTGTACATGTAACCAAGCTACAACACGAGCCTTCTACTTCACCATTCATGTGTACATGTAACCAAGCTACAACACGAGCCTTCTACTTCACCATTCATGTGTACATGTAACAAAGCTACAACGAGAGCCTTCTACTTCACCATTCATGTGTACATGTAACCAAACTACAACACGAGCCTTCTACTTCACCATTCATGTGTACATGTAACCAAGCTACAACACGAGCCTTCTACTTCACCATTCATGTGTACATGTAACAAAGCTACAACGAGAGCCTTCTACTTCACCATTCATGTGTACATGTAACAAAGCTACAACGAGAGCCTTCTACTTCACCATTCATGTGTACATGTAACCAAGCTACGAGGGCCTTCTACTTCACCATTCATGTGTACATGTAACCAAGCTACAACGAGAGCCTTCTACTTCACCATTCATGTGTAACCAAGCTACAACGAGAGCCTTCTACTTCACCATTCATGTGTAACCAAGCTACAACGAGAGCCTTCTACTTCACCATTCATGTGTAACCAAGCTACAACGAGGGCCTTCTACTTCACCATTCATGTGTAACCAAGCTACAACGAGAGCCTTCTACTTCACCATTCATGTGTACATGTAACAAAGCTACAACGAGAGCCTTCTACTTCACCATTCATGTGTACATGTAACCAAGCTACGAGGGCCTTCTACTTCACCATTCATGTGTACATGTAACAAAGCTACAACGAGAGCCTTCTACTTCACCATTCATGTGTACATGTAACAAAGCTACAACGAGAGCCTTCTACTTCACCATTCATGTGTACATGTAACCAAGCTACGAGGGCCTTCTACTTCACCATTCATGTGTACATGTAACCAAGCTACAACGAGGGCCTTCTACTTCACCATTCATGTGTAACCAAGCTACAACGAGGGCCTTCTACTTCACCATTCATGTGTACATGTAACCAAGCTACAACGAGGGCCTTCTACTTCACCATTCATGTGTACATGTAACCAAGCTACAACGAGAGCCTTCTACTTCACCATTCATGTGTAACCAAGCTACAACGAGGGCCTTCTACTTCACCATTCATGTGTACATGTAACCAAGCTACAACGAGGGCCTTCTACTTCACCATTCATGTGTACATGTAACCAAACTACAACGAGAGCCTTCTACTTCACCATTCATGTGTACATGTAACCAAGCTACAACGAGGGCCTTCTACTTCACCATTCATGTGTACATGTAACCAAGCTACAACACGAGCCTTCTACTTCACCATTCATGTGTACATGTAACCAAGCTACAACGAGAGCCTTCTACTTCACCATTCATGTGTACATGTAACAAAGCTACAACACGAGCCTTCTACTTCACCATTCATGTGTACATGTAACCAAGCTACAACGAGAGCCTTCTACTTCACCATTCATGTGTACATGTAACCAAACTACAACGAGAGCCTTCTACTTCACCATTCATGTGTACATGTAACCAAGCTACAACGAGAGCCTTCTACTTCACCATTCATGTGTACATGTAACCAAGCTACAACGAGAGCCTTCTACTTCACCATTCATGTGTACATGTAACCAAGCTACAACACGAGCCTTCTACTTCACCATTCATGTGTACATGTAACCAAGCTACAACACGAGCCTTCTACTTCACCATTCATGTGTACATGTAACAAAGCTACAACACGAGCCTTCTACTTCACCATTCATGTGTACATGTAACCAAGCTACAACGAGAGCCTTCTACTTCACCATTCATGTGTACATGTAACCAAACTACAACGAGAGCCTTCTACTTCACCATTCATGTGTACATGTAACCAAGCTACAACGAGAGCCTTCTACTTCACCATTCATGTGTACATGTAACCAAACTACAACGAGGGCCTTCTACTTCACCATTCATGTGTACATGTAACAAAGCTACAACACGAGCCTTCTACTTCACCATTCATGTGTACATGTAACAAAGCTACAACACGAGCCTTCTACTTCACCATTCATGTGTACATGTAACCAAGCTACAACGAGGGCCTTCTACTTCACCATTCATGTGTACATGTAACCAAGCTACAACACGAGCCTTCTACTTCACCATTCATGTGTACATGTAACCAAGCTACAACGAGGGCCTTCTACTTCACCATTCATGTGTACATGTAACCAAGCTACAACACGAGCCTTCTACTTCACCATTCATGTGTACATGTAACCAAGCTACAACGAGGGCCTTCTACTTCACCATTCATGTGTACATGTAACCAAGCTACAACACGAGCCTTCTACTTCACCATTCATGTGTACATGTAACAAAGCTACAACACGAGCCTTCTACTTCACCATTCATGTGTACATGTAACCAAACTACGAGGGCCTTCTACTTCACCATTCATGTGTACATGTAACCAAACTACGAGGGCCTTCTACTTCACCATTCATGTGTACATGTAACCAAGCTACAACGAGAGCCTTCTACTTCACCATTCATGTGTACATGTAACCAAACTACAACGAGGGCCTTCTACTTCACCATTCATGTGTACATGTAACCAAGCTACAACGAGAGCCTTCTACTTCACCATTCATGTGTACATGTAACCAAACTACAGCGAGAGCCTTCTACTTCACCATTCATGTGTACATGTAACCAAACTACAACAAAGCCTTCTACTTCACCATTCATGTGTACATGTAACAAAGCTACAACGAGGGCCTTCTACTTCACCATTCATGTGTACATGTAACCAAGCTACGAGGGCCTTCTACTTCACCATTCATGTGTACATGTAACAAAGCTACAACACGAGCCTTCTACTTCACCATTCATGTGTACATGTAACAAAGCTACAACACGAGCCTTCTACTTCACCATTCATGTGTACATGTAACAAAGCTACAACACGAGCCTTCTACTTCACCATTCATGTGTACATGTAACCAAGCTACAACGAGGGCCTTCTACTTCACCATTCATGTGTACATGTAACCAAGCTACAACACGAGCCTTCTACTTCACCATTCATGTGTAACCAAGCTACAACGAGGGCCTTCTACTTCACCATTCATGTGTACATGTAACCAAACTACGAGGGCCTTCTACTTCACCATTCATGTGTACATGTAACCAAGCTACAACGAGAGCCTTCTACTTCACCATTCATGTGTAACCAAGCTACAACGAGAGCCTTCTACTTCACCATTCATGTGTACATGTAACCAAACTACGAGGGCCTTCTACTTCACCATTCATGTGTACATGTAACCAAACTACAACGAGAGCCTTCTACTTCACCATTCACGTGTAACCAAGCTACAACGAGGGCCTTCTACTTCACCATTCATGTGTAACCAAGCTACAACGAGGGCCTTCTACTTCACCATTCATGTGTAACCAAGCTACAACGAGAGCCTTCTACTTCACCATTCATGTGTAACCAAGCTACAACGAGGGCCTTCTACTTCACCATTCATGTGTAACCAAGCTACAACGAGGGCCTTCTACTTCACCATTCATGTGTACATGTAACCAAGCTACAACGAGGGCCTTCTACTTCACCATTCATGTGTACATGTAACCAAACTACGAGGGCCTTCTACTTCACCATTCATGTGTACATGTAACCAAACTACGAGGGCCTTCTACTTCACCATTCATGTGTACATGTAACCAAGCTACAACGAGGGCCTTCTACTTCACCATTCATGTGTACATGTAACAAAGCTACAACACGAGCCTTCTACTTCACCATTCATGTGTACATGTAACCAAGCTACAACGAGGGCCTTCTACTTCACCATTCATGTGTACATGTAACCAAACTACAACGAGAGCCTTCTACTTCACCATTCATGTGTACATGTAACAAAGCTACAACGAGGGCCTTCTACTTCACCATTCATGTGTACATGTAACCAAGCTACAACGAGAGCCTTCTACTTCACCATTCATGTGTACATGTAACCAAGCTACAACGAGGGCCTTCTACTTCACCATTCATGTGTACATGTAACCAAGCTACAACACGAGCCTTCTACTTCACCATTCATGTGTAACAAAGCTACAACGAGGGCCTTCTACTTCACCATTCATGTGTAACAAAGCTACAACGAGGGCCTTCTACTTCACCATTCATGTGTACATGTAACCAAACTACAACGAGAGCCTTCTACTTCACCATTCATGTGTACATGTAACCAAACTACAACGAGAGCCTTCTACTTCACCATTCATGTGTACATGTAACAAAGCTACAACGAGAGCCTTCTACTTCACCATTCATGTGTAACAAAGCTACAACGAGGGCCTTCTACTTCACCATTCATGTGTACATGTAACCAAGCTACAACGAGGGCCTTCTACTTCACCATTCATGTGTACATGTAACCAAACTACAACGAGAGCCTTCTACTTCACCATTCATGTGTACATGTAACCAAACTACAACGAGAGCCTTCTACTTCACCATTCATGTGTACATGTAACCAAACTACAACGAGAGCCTTCTACTTCACCATTCATGTGTACATGTAACCAAACTACGAGGGCCTTCTACTTCACCATTCATGTGTACATGTAACCAAGCTACAACGAGAGCCTTCTACTTCACCATTCATGTGTACATGTAACCAAACTACGAGGGGCTTCTACTTCACCATTCATGTGTACATGTAACCAAGCTACAACGAGGGCCTTCTACTTCACCATTCATGTGTACATGTAACAAAGCTACAACGAGGGCCTTCTACTTCACCATTCATGTGTAACCAAGCTACAACGAGGGCCTTCTACTTCACCATTCATGTGTACATGTAACCAAGCTACAACGAGAGCCTTCTACTTCACCATTCATGTGTAACAAAGCTACAACGAGGGCCTTCTACTTCACCATTCATGTGTACATGTAACCAAACTACAACGAGAGCCTTCTACTTCACCATTCATGTGTACATGTAACCAAGCTACAACGAGAGCCTTCTACTTCACCATTCATGTGTACATGTAACCAAGCTACGAGGGCCTTCTACTTCACCATTCATGTGTACATGTAACCAAACTACGAGGGCCTTCTACTTCACCATTCATGTGTACATGTAACCAAGCTACAACGAGAGCCTTCTACTTCACCATTCATGTGTACATGTAACCAAGTGAGCAAGCACTGGACCAATCCACAACAGAACACTTACTTGGGGCATGATCTCTGGCTGAAATTCTTTCAGTTTTTGTATCTTCTGAACAAGGAAATCTGCTTCTCTGAAGGCCAGGAAGCCGGGAATGTAAGGTGCAGTCAGTTGAACCATTGACAAATCCTCGTACACCACCTGCCAACACAGAACATTGACTACTGCCAACACAGAACATTGACTACTGCCAACACAGAACATTGACTACTGCCAACACAGAACATTGACTACTGCCAACACAAAACATTGATTACTGCCAACACAAAACATAGACTACTGCCAACACAGAACATTGACTACTGACCACACAGAACATTGACTACTGACAACACAGAACATTGACTACTGCCAACACAAAACATTGACTACTGCCAACACAAAACATTGACTACTGACAACACAGAACATTGACTACTGCCAACACAGAACATTGACTACTGACAACACAGAACATTGACTACTGACAACACAGAACATTGACTACTGACAACACAGAACATTGAATACTGCCAACACAGAACAAAACATTGACTACTGCCAACACAAAACATTGACTACTGACAACACAGAACATTGACTACTGCCAACACAAAACATTGACTACTGACAACACAGAACATTGACTACTGACAACACAGAACATTGACTACTGACAACACAGAACATTGAATACTGCCAACACAGAACATTGACTACTGACAACACAGAACATTGACTACTGACAACACAGAACATTGACTACTGACAACACAGAACATTGACTACTGACAACACAAAACATTGACTATTGACAATACAGAACATATATCACTGACAGAAACAACATACAAGTACATGAAGAAATGGACAAGGTTAACATCATATACATGTATGTGTAGTCGACATCAATACCTCGAGTTCCGGGAAGTTCAGCACCACGAAGGCCGCACATGCATTAATATTGTCACCTTTGACAAAAGAAATGTCGACTCCACCGATATATTGCAGACGCTGTCTGAAGGGGAATTGTGCTTCATTCTCATGAGTAATTCTGTTGCGAGACCAGTCGTCAACATCCTCCAACAAAAGCTGCTTCTTCAACTTGCATTGTTCCCTGAAGCAGCACAATGTCTCAGTAATCATTGAGTCTTTATTGTAGGCTGTACTTGCCAAGTCAATGGGTAGACAGTACTATGGCTAGAGAGGTACATGTACATGTACGAAAATATTGCAGTTTATACCTCTCCCATTTCTCCTTGATAAAATCCTCGACTGTTAGTTCACGTTTTACTCCCTTGTCCTCCACTGGGGGCCCAGCCGTATGGGTCATCCACTCATCTGTTGTCATAGCAACACTACCCCAGTCCAAGTTCGAAAACTCCAGGGTGGCACTTTCTGCAAATGCACATGTCTTGATTCAATAGAGTGTGACACAACAAGTTTTAACATGACGAAAGACAGAAGATACAACTGTCTAAAATGAGCTGAAACATCTATTTAATGTAGAGTGTGAACAAACTAGTGTAATGTTTGAAGCCCACTACCTAAGGCACAAGCGCCCTGCACTGCGGCACAGCGACGGCGGGTGCCGTAATTACTCAACTATAACCAGGTAACAATCCGCCGAACAAGTCCGGCCTTCATACATCACATCACAAGACATATGAATACATCGTTATGGTAATGTAGCCCGGTGTGACGAACCCGCAAGCCATGGGAGAGACATCTGGAACATCTGGGCATGTTGCTGGCTGGCCTCGCCGATGACCCTGCCGCGGGGATAGAACCCCGGACAGCCCGACAGTCTGCCAGAGCACCATCCCGGGGCGAGAGACTACCGTTCCTCAGAGCGTGCGCCCCCGGATCGAAGTAGTCTCCCTCCTGGGCCCCCGATTGGAAATTGCTAGGACCCGCTTAGCCAGAGGGGATGTGGATTACATGGCCGTGACCGCCGTCGTCCTCTCGCCTTGACTGCTCTGAGACAACTCCGAGTAAGCAAGACAGGCTGCCAGCTCATATAGCTGGCTCACGAGAGAAAAGGCATGACGTCAGACCATTTTTAAGTACAGTGGAAAGAGCATTGACAGTGTGTCGCCTAGCGACACACGAGTTCCGAACACCTATCGCAATCTTTGGGCAAAATCGCCATGCTAAATATCAATGCCTAAAAGTACCTTGATACCCTAAAGGTAGCCTAAAGGTACCTTGGAAATTGCTGCCGGGGTCATAGCAGACCCGTTTAGCCAGGAAAAGGGGACATGGAGCACATGGCCGTGCCCGCCGTCGTCCTGTCGCCTTGACTGCTCTGAGACAACTTCGAATAAGCAAGGCGGGCTGCCAGCTTATATAGCTTGCTCACGAGAGAAAGGGCATGACGTCAGACCATTTTTAAGTACAGTGGAAAGAGCATTGACAGTGTGTCGCTAAGTGACACACGAGCTTCGAACACGAAATGGCCAAAACAAGAATCGTGAGTGAAGAACCAAACTCCTATCGCAATCTTTGGGTAAAATCGCCACACTAGATATCAAGGCCTAAAGATACCTCGGAGGCATTTCACTGCAAATACTAATTCATAACAAGCAGACTCAGCAAAGAAACATCTTTGGACTGTGATGTCTCACCCTTGGTCTCATGCGCAGCTATACATTGTAAATACTGCCACACTGTTTTCTTTGAGTTGTCTCAGAGCCGGCAAGGCGAGAAGCCGACGGTGGACATGTCCCATTTTTCAGGCTACAGTGGGTCCTAGGACCCCGGGGGCAATTCCAATCGGGGGCCCAGGAGGGGTTGGGGCTACTTTGATCCGGTGCTTTTATCTTTAAAGTTTACAATCAAATCTTTCTGAAATTTTGTACAAAAATGCCTACAGGAATTTTCGGCGAAAATGGCCGCCATTTTGAAAAAAATGCAAAAATAAAAAAATAACCCTGTCTTGAAATATTTTTGGGTATTTTTGTGCAAAGTTTCAGAAAGATCTGATTGCAAACTTTAAAGATAAAAATGTGGACGGACGACGCTGATGCCGACGGACGACGGACGAAACCATAAAGGGAAAGGGCCGGCTGTATTTATAGCAGCCAGTGCACAAGAACAGGGGTGTGACGTCATGACCAATGAAACTGCAGTGGATCGATAAATGTCATGCGTCACCAGAAATATGGTGTCCAAAAGTCCATTGCAATCTTTGGGCTATTTCGCCACAATAGGCAATTGCTAAAATATCACAAAATGGAGATAAGGAATGATAAAAATGTCCTATTTTGGTATTTCGATCATAGCAATTACCAAATGTGTATGTGTGTCTGACTGCTTGGCTACACTACAGGTCACGGTAGATCTAATACCAACTAGATGTCAAGGCCTAAAGATGCCTTGGAGGCATTTTGGTGTTAAGACTAATTGATAATGTTTATAACATGTTTACCATGGGATATGAACGAAAATGAAAAATGTCGATTTAGACATGTTTGTCTAGCCCGACCAATCCGAAAATAACGTCCGTTTCATTCTAAGAAGCACCGTTTCCGAGATATCGCCAGAAACGAAAAATGCCGACTCGGCAAAAAAATTTCAGGTCAAGGTCAAAGTTCATCCCTAATACCCCATACACATGTTTGTTTAGAGCAATGGGTCCGAAAATAATGTCCGTTTCGCTTTACGATGCACCGTTTCCGAGATATCGCCAAAAACGAAAAATGCCGACTCAGCAAAAAAAATTCAGCTCAAGGTCAAAAGTCATCCCTAATACCCCTTAGACATATTTGTCCAGGGCGACGAGTCCAAAAATAATGTCTATTTCGCTCTACGATGCACTGTTTCCAAGATATCGAATCGATGAAAACAAAAAATGCCGACTCGGCAAAAAAATTTCAGATCAAGGTCAAAGTTCATCGAGTCCGAAAATAATGCCCGTTTCGCTCTACGATGCACCATTCTCGAGATATCTACGAAATATGCCGACTCAGCAAAAGCAAAAGCAAAATTAGCCCAAAGGCTAAGACAGGTTACCGGACAATTTTGGTTTGGCCATGGCAGCCTTGGCAGGTAACAGACCTTGAGATTTACCAATCAAGGTTCGCAGTGTGAACAAATGACCTTGAGATTTACCAATCAAGGTCATCCGTGTGAACTTCGATTTCACCATTACATGTATGTGTGCGGCATTTGATATTCTATATGTTCATAATACAAAGATATATCTGGGTGGAATCGTTTAGGCCGCTCAGGTCAATTTACACATTACGAGTCAGACATTTGGCACTCAAGGTCATCTGACGTCAAAATCAAAATCATCAGTAGTTGTGCCATATATGTCTTGCTATATGTTCATAATGCAAACATGGGTCTATATGCAAGCATTTCATCTATAGAGGCAAATCTGGGCATTTTTTTACCCCAAAATGGCTGTTCCGACCTTTCAAGGTCATCGAAAGTCAAATTCAAGGTCACCACACAAATCGCCATATATGACTTCCCATTTGAAAGTACCAATTTCTAAGCTGTACTATGAGTACAGTCCGGGCAGTTCCCATTATGAAGGGAAAAAGTGCCGAAAATTTTCTAAGTCCAAAATTTTGTTCAAAGGGTGAAAAAAAATTTTTGTCTAGAAATGGCCCAAAATGGGTAGTAATGCGATTTGGGCCGGAAAAATTTTTTTTCGTCGACCCGTCGAAAATTCAAAATGGCCGCCATACGCAGACCAGCGATTCAAGGGCAACCAAACTTATACACATCACAGGGGTACATAAGGAGAATCTTTTGAAACAAAAATCTCAAATCTGATCAGAAAGTTTTTGAGAAAACGACCGTCAAAGTCCAAAATTAGCTGTTTTTCGTCAAAAATGGCCGCCATTTTGAAAATAATCCGAAAATCAAAAAAATTAAAAATACCTCCCTTTCGAAATATTTTTAAGCATTTTTGTGCAAAATTTCAGGAAGATTCGATCATAAGCTTTAAAGATATGAATGTTGATGGACGACGGACGACGGACGACGACGGACACAACGCCACGGCAATAGGTTATCGGACCAAAGGTCCGGTAACCTAAAAAAAATTCAGCTCAAGGTCAAAAGTCATCCCTATACCCCTTACACATATTTGTCTAGGGCGACGAGTCCAAAAAAAAGGTCCGTTTCGCTCTACGACGCACTGTTTCCAAATATCGAATTGATGAGAACAAAAAATGCCGACTCGGCAAAAAAAATTCAGGTCAAGGTCAATTCATCGAGTTATCGCTCGGATTGAAAACGGAGGAAGAAAAAAAAAAAAAAAAAAGCAAAAAAAGAAGAAGAATTCTGAAAAAACAATGAAGGCATCAGAAATGCCTTATCTTAATACCATGGTCGTGGATCTACAACCTTCGTCACTAAACGTGCTATAGTTCATGCTCCAAACGTGGGGGGTATTATCCCACGTTCGGAGCATGAACTATACACGTGCCAAACGTGGGCCAAAGAATGTAGGCCTATCCCACAGTCTGTTCCATGGATTGGTTTATGTGGTAAACTCAGTTTGGTTGTGGGCTGTCCGTGGGCCGGGATCAAATAAGTTGTGGGCTCTAGGTCATTGAATTGTGCTTACCTGTAGTCTCGGACATGTCGACTGTATTATTTCGGTAATTCCTATACATTATCAGCCACCACTGACCACTTGTTCTAGTTCAGCGCCAATCTGTCAGTTGATAGTGCTACACTAGCTAGGCCAGCTCTGGATCTATACGAGTAGATCTAGTATTGGTCATGGTATTGGTGTCATCAGATCCTATATAGATCTACCTGATCAACCATTATGTGCAGACTAATTTGTTATGGTATTAATAAAAGATGTCAAATTCGCTATATAGATCTCTGTATATTCAGGTTCTACACAACAGTGCTCCAATGTTGAAAGATGTGAAAGATGCAAGTTGACATTTCTGTCGAGATTGTGAAATATCATCATCCACATGCCAATGTTTACAAAACACAAAACGTCACTATCTGGGAAAACCTATGACAAAGCCCAAGGCCCTTGAAACCATCATAACGTAAACGTCGGAGGCCTACATCATAATGCAGCGAAGTCTTCTGACCGCTGGTACGCTGATACAGTACAGAACAATAATTTCCTAGTTCGTCTTTGTGCATCTATTCCAAATATTTTCGTGTCCAAACATTTTGGCCTGTGTCGCTTGTCATTCCACCTATAGAGCTATTCCTCCCCCACCCATGCAGAATGCCTGTTGGGCCTACCCGATTTGTGTACGAAATTGTGACAAAATGTTGTTTTTTTTAAGTTTGCCATGCATGTTTGTGTGTGGATGTTCAAGACAAATTTTTTGCCTAATCTAAATGTTTCTATTACACCCATATTTTATTGAGTGAATGTAAATATTCTGTGACTCTTGGGATTTTTTTTAGGTTACCGAACCTTATACTCTGATTTTTCTAACTCGTTTACACCGCTCTTTGCTGATATTTTTGCGTTGCTAAGTTGTATCGTATTATAACTTGGCATAGCTTACTTTGGGACCAAACGGCAATTTTCTGCAAATTTTCAAACTTCTTCTGGTGAAACTGATAAAGTTAGTAATCTACTGCAATGATAAATTACTCCTGAAAACTTTTCGTCTGCATGTCAACAGACATTGTTTATTTTGAGTGCGTGACGGAAGAGTCCATTCCGATGATTTACGTAGGGAGCACGGGTTAGGCATGGGACCGTCTCAGCATATAATTGCATAGAATATCTCTATGGTGATTGATACATCTACTGCAGCGCACGCCCCTAACTTATCGATTTGAATTACGTTAAAGCCCAGTCCCACTGTCGCGAATCGGGGCTGCGAATTAATACGAACGAATATTCGTAGCACATCGCGCATCATCGTATTGGTTCTCAGTGCATCTCATCAATTCGTTGACACGTTCGTATCACATCGGCATCATTCGCACAGAAACGCAGATCAATCGCAGACCACTACGAATTTTTTGAACTGTTGAAAAAATTCGTATTGGTCCTGCGAACTGAATGTTCCTGAAAATCGTTGTCACTAATTCGCGGTTTGTCGTTGAACTTCGTGTCAATTCCTTTCCGTTTGTGTCTCATCGTTTCACATTCCTATCAGATCGCCGCGAATTCGCATTGGTTCGTGTTGCTTTACAGACAAGGGCGGTTTTATTATGTCTATATGCAACTAGTAAATGTATGAAATACTACATATTACGATTGGGTGGCCAGTGAAATTGTTATTTCTTGAATGTACGTCCATTGGCATACACATTTTCCCGATCATATGCCCGGAGCCTAATTACAGGGATCTGGGGTAGCTGATACAGTTTGAGAGGTGTACATATGTATATGTTCCTGATATGACAGTTGTGGCTCTTCTCGTTCGTACTCAGAGTTTACACCTTGTCAGAAGAGGAAGAGTTAAGTCATATGTCTTCCTTCAGAATTCCTTTTGAAGTCTTCCTTCAGAATGTGCCCTTTCGATGCTTTTGGCATGTTTGATCTTGAGGGTCTTAAATTTGTACCACAAATTTCTACGATATTTATTCTATCGTGGCCAATCGTACTCCGACGTAATGATTCCCATTGATTCGTATCATTTCCTATTGGTTCGCACTAGTTCTCATGAAGTTCGTTTCGTTTCTTAGTGCATCCGTATAGATTCCCCATCATTACCTTACTGTTTCGTATTAGACTTTATTGTGTGCCATATGTTCGTGGTCATGTCTCACTGATTATTAGTCATTTGCGCTTATCATCGTAATGCATCTCATTAGCTCTGTTTTGAGCTACAAAAATTACACCGTTCGCTTGCGATTTCAGCCTCACAGATTCGCATTAATTCGCTGGAATCATTCGCAACTGTGGGACTGGGCTTTAATGAACAAGGTGAAAATTCTCGCTTGAAGCCAGGTTTGTGCAAATCTATTGCCGTTTTCATCATAGACATGTGATTTTCAGTTGAATAGATCGCTTGAAGTAATTTGACTGAAACAAAGGCTAAAAACGGTCTAAACGAGTTAGAAAATTCAGAGTATAGGTCCGATAACTAGTCCATGAGTTCACACCAGGAAATTGTGATTTCGCTGCACCCCAGAAGGGCCCAACATTTATTGGTATCGTTGGAAAGCTCCCTACCGGGGATCCCCGTATTTAAACCCTTCCTTGGATAAGCCCATGGGCTAATACAAGGGGAGTACTACTCTTATAAGCCCATGGGCTTATAAACGGGATAAAATTCTGTTCCGCATCAGGACTGGGCCTATATTTGGGGAAAACGTAGTTGACGTTTTGTTTTTCGTAGGAGACGTTGGTAAGTGTTGGTACCTAGAATAAGCTACTGAAATGAAATTGATAAAAGACGTACGTATATGCCTTGCCTAGGGCTACTATAGTACGTATACACGTGACCAGCTGGATTTCATCCGGTACATGCATGCATAGGCATGTATATGTGTACATTTTTATTCGTCGTGCGTGCGTTTAATATGACATTAATATCTTTATGGAACCATAGAATAAAATGTTTGTATAAATATAGTTATTACGCATATAAGAAGTGCTTTCATGTCTAATCCATTGTAAATTCAAGCGTGCAAAATAAAAATCGTAAAATAATCATTCCCCAAATATAAGCTCATGGGCCTATATATGGAGTTAAATTTCATTCGACACACCTCCTTTTCCCCAATTATAAGCCCAGGGCAACGATCGTAGTGAAGCTATACGATCGTTGCCCAGGGCTTAAATACGGGGATCCCCCGGTAGTTTACAAATCTCGTACTTTTGACTCCGTGGGCTCGATCATTACCATGGTAACGGTTACTAAGTAACATATACTAGACAATGGCTAATTATTAAGAAAATAATGCAAAATTTAAGTTGTATAAGTTTTTAAAATTATTTTTTATGTATTTTTTAAATATTTTTTTATGTATTGGGGGATGCCACAAAGCCTATAGGCTTTTATGTATCCTGTTCTTGAACAATTTATTTACCATTGACAAAAAATGATCGTAATGAATCATATGGAATATTTTTTCAGTGCTAAACTGTCGTATATCGATAGTTTTGCGCTAAAAAAATGTTCAGATTTTCATAACTTTCTCAGTGCAAATGTATCGTAAGTACAATATTATCAATAACATCTTCCCTTATTTTCCGACAGGATAAATGATAATATAAAATCATTAGGCCTATGCATTATAAAATATATGATTCAGCACAATATAAGGACAGCATAACATTGTAATACTAAATGAAAAAGTTTTTTGTCTCTCCTGTAAATTTTGCTAATTTCACTTACGATAGTTTCGCGCTAACCCCTCGATTATTATATTTTGATGAAAAACATAGGGCCAAGGGTCCTGTAGCTCAGCGGAAGGCAATCAGAATATTTCATCAAATTGATATAGAAAGGATGTAGGTTATGTCGGGAAAGATAATCAGACGCACAGTGCTTCATGCCTTGTATGTGGGCCATAGGAATCGGTATTGCGGGAGTTTCTCATTCAGGTTTTGGAGCCTGGGTTTGGGACGCCTCCGAGCAAAAGACTTTTGGAGCAGTTCGTGAACTATGATGACAACTCACAAGCCAGCACAAAGTCTGGCTTTGCTAAGCGCATCTTTTACTGCCAGAGCTTCACTCTCTTGGGGACCTACTGTGATTCAGCTGAGTGCACCTTATTACCACGAGAGTGGCGTTCCATCTCATTCTACAGTAGAAGGGTTTTGTAGAAGCTAGAACACTTCTGCAAGAGTCAAAATCCAATTCCGACTTTTGTCCAACATTGTAGCTAAGCATGTCGATTTCTCTATTTCAATTATCTTTATTTATTATTTTGTTTTGTGGTAACCAAATGAAATAATCATCAATTTCATAATACAATGACACTTCCCTTCTCTATAGGCGTACTCGAAATGTAAGAGCCTACTCGAATATATTTAGGACAGTCTTCATGCGCGATCGTACGATAGCACTATATAATTTTATAGAATTCCTACTCATTCTACCAAATCCCTCGCTGATGTGGGGGAAACCCTGTGCCTGGGAAAACCAGACCTGAGATGTCAGACTCGCGAATCATGACGGACAATCATGAAAATACTGAATCATGTATATTTACACGACGTACAACCAAAAGTCTCGAAAAATTGGCACACAAACTTGTAAGATGACTGTACCATATTGTCGCTACGGTATCAGCCCAAGCGACGCGGAGCGCGTCCAAGATGGCCCACTCTGATGCTCGGGACGAAAACAAACAAATCACGATTATATTATGACAGTCATCTGGACTGGGGTGACACACCAAATTGTCTTTTTGTATTCAGTCGGATACACGAGAGAACCTAAATTATGTATGACAACCCACTTTGGTCCTCGTCCATCTCGGTCCTGAAGTGAAGTTCTCCATCAGTGAAACACGCTTTTTGGCCGTAGTTCTGTTTTGGATAATCAGATCAACTTGAAATTTTGTGTTTCTCAATTGGGCATCATGCCGTAATTTTTCACGAAATTTCAGAATTCTACCTCAAAAAGTTGGCAATCTAACCCAATGTTAAATTTTCAGTCGGAAATGGGATCAAGTAAATTTCAACAAAATTCAGGACTTTTATCGGGTTTATGCCCATACAGAATTAACCTATTGCGCTGATTTAGAGTCGGAAGGCATATTCGGTGAAATATGTTTATTTTGAAGTAATATATAACTCGTACATCAAATAAAAGTTATTGTTTTTTGTGCAGACTCTGAAATTCCATGTTGGGGGCGTAATTTGACATTGGGTTAGATTTATTTAACATAGAACTCTGAATTGTTATGCTAAGCGATACTTACCTCTGACTGTGGGGTCGTGTAATTGGCGAGCCCTCATTCGCCAACCACACATGAAATATGGGTGAAAAAGCTAAACGAAAGTTAGCCGGTCCGTTTAGACCCTGCGTTAGTAATGGTAGTTACCTGAGCAGTTCACCCTCCGTGTGGTAGCATGATCGTGCCGGTCCACTGCCTCCCAGTTCACTTTTGTTTTTGGCGAGCTCCTGTCAACAACAACTTTGCGTCGCTCGCGATTGCCCCTTTGAAGTTTGGATTTTGGAACTTAGCTGTTTCTACGATGGATTCGTCTTCTGTCAGGAGATGTACCAAGTGTGGACACTTCTTGGTTCCTCTCGACCTCGATCCTCACGATCGCTGTCCGTCTTGCAGACCGTTTGTTTGCTGTGCGTCTCAGCGCTGTCAGATCTGCGAATCTTGGCCCGATGACAGATTCAACAGGATAGATCAGCGTAGGATCAACAGGGAGAAGAAGAGGTCGCGCTCTGAGGATCGACGATCTCTGGATTCCTCTTCCTCCTCTCGTCTTGATTCCCTCGAACAGACGGTTGGGAATCTACAGACATCCATTGCGTCCATGTCGGCGATGTTGTCGTCCCTGGTTGGGAAAGGAGTTGCGACACCGGCCACCCCCACGGTGGATGAAGTTCCGACACCGCTTCTCTCTGGTGACCCGTTCGTCGGCGGCAACCCCCCGAGCCACAGTCCAGCTGACCAGCCTTCGTGTTCCTGGGGTTTGCCTTCGTTGGACCCGATCTTCTCGGAGCCCGTTGACTCGGCCACGGTGGATTCCCGTTCCCAGGCTGCCGAGACCGGCGAGTCGGTCTCGGAGGAACAGTCAGGTGAAGGCAGGGGCCCCGTCGGTTGTGCCAAGTGTGGCCCCCCCGACTACTCCACCGTCCAGCTCTCCGACGGCCCTGTTGATGTGCTTGTGGTGGACAAGTCTCTCGCTGGTAGCCCGGGCCGTGTTCAGCACCGTGACGCCTCTTCAGCCCAGGGTACCTCTTCTCCAGCCGCCGCGGTGCCGCGCGGGTGCTTACCCGACCGTGACCGTGATCAGCAGCCACCGGTGGCCAGCCCGCGGGCTTCTCAGCCCAGTGTTCTGCCCCGCGATCTACCACCGTCCGTCAGTCGACGCGCGGACAGCCGGTCGTCTTCCTCCAGTGGAGATTCTCACCGCGGGTCAACAGCCACGGCGGATAGTGTTCTTCCAGCGATGGGCCGCCCGTCCTCGCCTGACCGCCGCCACCGTCCAGCTCGGCCTGTGGATCAACACCGTTCCGGCGATTGGGATCGTCCGTCCTCCAGCCGCGCGGATCGGTTCCGTGATTGGGTTTATGATCATCGTCGTGAATATGACTTTGACCGTGCTTACCATGAAGAGTTGGATCGTTACTACCGTTCCGGCCGCTCTCGTGACGATAGGGACTACTACTACCGTCGGGAGCGTGCAGACCGCAGGGACTACTCCTCCAGGGATTCTCGCGGTAGCCGTGGAGAGAAGAGTTCACACTCGGACTTCGACCGTGTGAGGGAGCCCAAGCGTCCCGCTTCAGACCACGCCCCTAGGTCTGAAGGTGAGCAACACGCGTCCGAGTCATCCTCTGTTGCTGTTTTGGAGCCTCCAGTCTCGTTGCCTCCCCCCCCGGCAGACCAGACCCCGGATGAACTTCCAGTCAAGAAGCCACGGGTGGCTAGCCCGGCTAGGTCGGCCGACTCCTCAGCTACGGCCGGTACCTCCAAGCCTTCCTCCTCCAAGTCTGACGACACCTTTGCCCAGGTCCGTGTTTGGGTTCAGGAGGCCTACCCTGACGAGATCGAGCTACCTGCAGCCAAGGGGACTTCTTTTACGTCGGTGGGTGAGCGTGTGCTTCACGCCCGTCAGCAGTCGGAGCCGGACGTGCGCTTTCCGTGGTCCGAGGGTATCTCGTCAGTGCGTACTCTAGTGGAGGAGAAGATCGTCCCCGTCAATGGACAGCCCCTACGAGCCGGCAAGTTCGCCTCGTGCTTCCAAGAACAGTTAAAGCACTACCAGACTACGGATTGCGGTAGCACTCTGGAGGCAGCGGCAGTGAATGACGACTTGTCAGTCATCGCCCCTGGGCTCAAGTCCTCGAGTGTTACCGCTACACTTTCGGACTCAGATCTCAA
The DNA here is from genome assembly GCA_949152475.1 of Terebella lapidaria. NCBI lineage: Eukaryota > Metazoa > Annelida > Polychaeta > Terebellida > Terebellidae > Terebella > Terebella lapidaria. Next base: position 6,208,264 of record OX424557.1, read on the forward strand.
GACCTGGGAGTCTTACCCGCGCCGGGTACAGCTGGTTGCCAACACCCTCGACTGGCTCTCGGGCCTCCTCAGCATGCAGGTCGAACGTCTGGCCCCCGGTTCGGTTCCAGCGGACGCCGATTTGGACACGGATGCCACTGTTCAAGTGCCGGTGTCGGAGTTGCTGCGCATCAAGAGGACTCTTTCCTCCGTTAACAAGTGTGTGGGACAGATTACGAAGGAGTCGCACGTGGAGTGGGCCAACGTTGTTCTCAGGCGACGGGACGCCTTTCTCAAGAGGTCTACCTCCAAGCTGTCGGACGCCTTCAAGTCCAAGTTACGCACGTCCTCGGTCTTTGGTCCTCACCTCTTTGACCCGGATGTCCTGGCCAAGGCCGGCCAGGCGGTTGCCCAGGAAGCGGACCTTCTCAGTAAATTTAACTTAGTTAAATTGGTGGAACGCCAGGAGAAGAAGCCTGCGGCATCTTCTTCCTCGTCATTCAAGATCCCGAAGGTCAAGACCACGGAGTTGAAACAGCAGTCGCAGTCGTCTCAGTTTTCTAAGGGCTCCAAGTTTGACAAGAACAAGAAGTCAACTAACTCTTCACGTGGAGGACGCAGTGGCAGTGGATCCTCGTCTTCTGCCAAGCCTCAGCCCCGCTCCTGATGTGCCCCAGACGCTCCCACGGAACCACGATTCGGATGTATCCCCCGTGGGAGCTCGTCTTCAGGCCTTTTGGCCAGTCTGGGATACGGAATTCGAGGACTGTCTAGTAACTACCATACTGCATCACGGGTACCGGATTCCCTTCAGTCAGGCGCCTCCTCTCTCCCCTCTACCGATAGCGTTCGCATCCTACGCCCCGGGGTTGGAGAAGTTTGCGTTCCTGGACGCCCTTGTGTCCGAGATGCTTCTCAAGGAAGCCACGGAGAAGGTGACCCAGAGCTCTCCAGGCTTCTAGTCGTCTGTTTGTCGTCCCCAAGCTCACGGGTGGCTGGCGACCGATAATCGACCTCAGTCCCCTGAACAAGTTCGTCTCCAAGGAGAAGTTTTCCATGGAGTGCCCACGGACGGTTCTACTGTCTCTGCGCAGCGGGGACTGGATGACGTCCATAGATCTGAAAGATGCCTACTTTCACATCCCGATTCATCCCTCATCACGGCCCTACCTTCGTTTCCAGTGGGGCAACGTGGTCTACCAGTTCCGTGCTCTGTGTTTCGGCCTCTCCACCGCCCCGTTCCTGTTCACCAGGGTGTTTCAGCCGGTATCGGCGTGGGCGCACCGCAGGGGGATTCGTCTCACGAGATATCTGGACGATTGGCTGATTACGGCCACGGATCAGCAGACGGTGGCCGCACACACGGACCATCATCAATTTCAAGAAGTCCGACTTGGCTCCTTCCCAGCGTGTCACCTACCTCGGGATGGACATCGACACGCAGTCCTTCCTGACACGTCCGACGGCAGATCGTATTCAACGTTTGAACGGCGTTCTACGGTCTTTCTCCATCGGGGTTCCCGTCGCGGCGGTATTGTTCCTGAGGCTCCTAGGTCACATGGTGTCGTTAGAAAAGATCGTCCCTGGTGCACGGTTGCGCATGCGGTCGATCCAGTTCCACTTGAAGGACCACTGGTCTTCCGAGCAGGACTTGTCAACTCTGGTTCCGGTGGTTTCCGCTCTCCAGCCAGATCTCCTCTGGTGGTCCGATCCGGTCAACCTGCTGCGGGGTCATCCGATTCACGAGTTGGAGCCCGACTTTCTCCTGTTCTCCGATGCGTCTCGCCTCGGTTGGGGTGCTCACCTCGGCGAAAGTCAAGTCTCCGGTCTCTGGTCGGCGGCCGATCTCCGGCATCACATCAATTGGCTGGAGCTCAGGGCTATCTGGTTGGGCCTGCGCCATTTTTATCAGACGGTTGCCGGGTCCACGGTACTGGCCATGACCGACAACACGACGGTCGTCAGCTATATCAAGAATCAGGGGGGGACACGGTCAAGGGAGCTAAGCGCCTTGACTCGAAGAATCTTGGAGTGGGCGGAATCCCAGGATGTCAGTCTTCTGGCCCGTCACATCCCGGGCTCCATGAACACCATCGCCGACGCCCTTTCGAGGAAGGGTCCGGTTTCCACGAACTGGTCTCTGAACCCCCAGGTTTGCAGTCACCTGTGGCGTCTTTGGGGTCAGCCTCACTTGGACTTGTTCGCCACGTTCCAGAACAATCGTCTACCTCTCTATGTGTCCCCATTCCCGGACCCTCATGCCTGGGCAGTCGACGCCCTCGCTCAGGACTGGTCCGTCCTATGGGCGTACGCTTTTCCTCCGTTCTCACTGATTCCCGTGGTTCTACAGAGGATTCGGTTAAGCTCGGCCCAGATCATCTTGGTGGCTCCCTGCTGGCCAGCCAAGCCTTGGTTTCTGGAACTCCTGGATCTTCTGACGGATCTTCCGCGGTTGTTACCACCGATCCCCAGCCTGCTTCGTCAGGGACGTCAGTTTCACGAGCATCTGGGCGTTCTGCATCTTCACGCATGGAGATTATCAGGCGTTCATTCAGAAAGGCTGGCTTTTCGAAGAACGCTGCCAAGCGGATGTCCAGAACAGTTCGGTCATCCTCAGAGCGATTATATCAAGCCAAGTGGAGAGTTTTCTCTTCTTGGTGTGGTCGACGGCAAGTTGATTCACGCCGTCCCCCTCTCCCTACGGTAGCGGACTTCTTTGTCTGGTTGAGAGACAAGCGCAAGCGGGCTCTTACTACTGTCGAGGGATACCGTGCGGCATTGTCTAATGTGCTAGCTTCTCACGGTTTGGACATTTCTACATCACGGGAGATTTCGGCCCTGTTCAAGTCCTTCGCCCAGGATTTGCCTCCGGTCTCCCGCGCACCAAAATGGGACTTGTCATTGGTCCTTTGTAGCCTCAACGAATCTCCATATGAGCCTCTCGAGGAAGCGGAGCTTCGTTTTCTCACGCACAAGACTGTGTTCCTGTTGGCCCTTGCTTCCGCGAAGCGGGTCAGTGAGCTTCAGGGACCGTCTGCGGAGGTCTTACACCCGGAAGATTGGTCTTCTGTTACCCTCCAGTACCATCTGGGGTTTCTTGCCAAGACCGAAACTCCTTCTGCCCTGGCGGCTGGGATGCGAACGTTCTCTGTCCCCGCCTTATCTCAGTTGGCGACTGACTGTGGGGATCTGTCCCTGTGTCCGGTGCGTGCGTTACGGTTGTATCTGAAGAGGACTAAGCCTTCACGACCAAGGGAATCTCATCTCTTTCTCCCGTTTTTGGCATCGAGAGGGCAGGTCTCCAAGAACACGATCTCGCTTTGGATCAAGGCTGTTGTTACACGTGCTTACAGTAAGGATCGTCGGGACCTCCATCAGCTCTACGGTCGTACGGCCCACGAGGTTCGCGCCATCTCCACGTCCTGGTCGTTTGCACACAACATGTCACTTCAGGATCTCATGAAGGCAGCCACCTGGAGATCTCACTCTACGTTTTCCTCATTTTACCTGCACGATGTATCGCTCCTCGCGGATGATCTCTATCACCTGGGACCCATCGTCGCAGCACAAGTCATCGTGCAACCCACTGCTTCTTCTGCCAAGAGTCCGGGGGGGAGCGCCGTCTCAACACCTAGCTACGGCTCATCGCCTCACAAGGGACTCGACGACAGGTATGTAATCTCAGATTCTTCTGGATTACAAAGTATCTCTCAGTATACTATTAACTTCCGAGCTACTCTGTGGTTAATTAGTATTATAATTGTATCCCCCGAACAAAGTTCGGCGGATACTATGGATTTGGCTTCGTCGTCCGCGTCCGCAGAGATTTTCTTGTGAACGCGCTACAGGCCGCAATTCTCATCCGATCACCATTATTTTTTGCAGGCACATATATAATGGTAAGATCCCGACACCAATCGATTTTGGTTGCCGTGGCAACTGAATTGGTCGTTTGGGGACACATTTTGCATTGAAAACAGCCTGTTTGAGACACATGGCTTGTGAACGCGCTATAGGCCGCAATTCTCACCTGATCACCATTATTTTTCGCAGGCACATATATTATGGTAAGATCCCGACACCAATCGATTTTGGTTGCCGTGGCAACTGAATTGGTCGTTTGGGGACACATTTTGCATTGAAAACAGCCTGTTTGAGACACATGGCTTGTGAACGCTCTACAGATGGCAATTTTTGACGAATCTCGATAATATTTGGAAGTGTTGTTGGGAAGGGCTGTCACACGAAACCAATCGTTTTTTAGAATGATCATATAAATATTAATATGTTAACAGCCTAACTTATTACAGAATTTTGAAATATCCATTTTGACATGTACGATCATTCCAATAGCCTGTACAGTGGAAGGTAATGACACTGGTTTCTTGTTCAGAATGGAGAACTGAAGTTTTCAGTGAAAACAGGACAATATTACTGAATAAGTTAACATTAGTTTTATTAGTTAAGTCTATTATTGTCCACAATAAAAATAGTTAAGACGAGAAACGTTTATTATTAAGCTCAACAAGGTAAAGGTTTTGTCCAGTACAAATTTCATGGGTGTAACTGAATAAGTTAACATTATTTTTAATAGTTAAGTCTATTATTGACCACAATAAAAATAGTTAAGACAAGAAATCTTTATTATTAACCTCAACAAGGTAAATGTTTTGTCCAGTACAAATTTCATTGGTGTAACCGAATAAGTTAACATTATTTTCACTAGTTAAGTCTATTATTGACCACAATAAAAATAGTTAAGTCTATTATTGACCACAATAGTTAAGATTAGAAATATTTATTATTAAGCTCAACAAGGTGAAAGTATGTCCAGTACAGATTTCATGGGTGTACTGAATAAGTTAACATTATTTTTACTAGTTTAGTCTATTATTGACCACAATGAAAATAGTTAAGACAAGAAATATTTATTATTGGGCTCAACAAGGTTAAGATTCTGTCCAGTAGACATTTTATGTCTGTAACCAAATAAGTTAACATTTTTTTTGCTAGTTAAGTCTATTATTGACCTCAATAAAAATAGTTAAGATGAGAAACAATTATTATTGAGCTCAACAAGGTTAAGGTTTTGTCCGGTAGAAATTTCTGGGTGTAACCGAATAAGTTAACTTTATTTTTACATGTTAAGTCTATTATTGACCACAATGAAAATAGTTAAGACAAGAAATATTTATTATTGGGCTCAACAAGGTGAAGGCTTTGTCCAGTAGAGATTTTATGGCTGTGACCAAATAAGTCAACATTATTTTTTTGCTAGTTAAGTCTATTATTGATCACAATAGCTTTTCATGAAAACATTGATCAACTTTTACTTTGAATTTCAACTTGAGACCATGTTTGGCTCAAATTATGAGTTAAAATATAACTTATGGTGAAAAATTCGATCTGGCTCCAATTTTGTCATCTTGAAATGCAGTTTTGGTCAACTTTTACTTTGAATTTCAACTTGAAAGCATGTTTGGCACATATTATGAGTCGAAATATAACTTATGGTGAAAAGTTCGATTTGGCTCCATTTTCGTCATCTTGAAATGCAGTTTTGGTCAATTTTTAGTTTGAATTTCAACTTGAAACCAAGTTTGGCACATACCTATGGTCCGATAACCTATTGGCATGGCGTTGCGTCCGTCGTCCGTCGTCGTCCGTCGTCGTCGTCGTCCACATTTTTATTTTTTTTGTTTACAGGCGAATTTTCCTGAAATTTTGCACAAAAATACTTTAAAATAATTCAAGAAGGAGGTATTTTTTAGTTTTTTGATTTGTGCATTTTTTTCAAAATGGCAGCCGTTTTCGACGAAAAATGCCTGATTTTGGACTTTGGCGGCCATTTTCTCAAAATCTGTTCAGTAACTTTTTTTCTTTTTGATAAATAACACTCCTCATATGTACTCCTATGATGTCTATAAATTTCGTTGCGCTTGAATCGCTCGAAGTGGGCCATTTTGGCCCAAACTCGGCTCAAATGGGACTTTCCCATGTTAAATTCTCCTATGCTTTATAATGGGACACATTATGCCTAATATCTCACTTGATATTGAGATTAGAGACTAGGAATCAATTGTGGACCTATAGGAGATGATATATGCTGAATATTCTCGTGACCTTGAATTTGACCTCTGACCTCACTTTCAAGGTCAGAGCACAAAATGGCTTATATCTCGCTTATTATCGACTCTACAGCTTAGGAATCAATTGTGGACATACAAATGTATAGGAAATGATATATTCTGAATATTCTCGTGACCTTGAATTTGACCTCTGACCTCAGTTTCAAGGTCAGAGCACAAATTGGCTTATATCACGCTTATTATCGACTCTACAGCTTAGGAATCAATTGTGGACATATAGGAAATGATATATGCTGAATATTCTGATGACCTTGAATTTGACCTTCGACCTCATTTTCAAGGTCACAGGACAAAATGGCTAATATCTCGCTTGTTATCGACTTTACAGCTTAGCAATCAATTATGAACATATAGGAAATGATATATGCAGATTATTGTCATGACCTTGAATTTGACCTTTGACCTCATTTTCAAGGTCACAGGACAAAATGGCTAATATCTCACTTATTATCGATTTTACAGCTTAGGAATCAATTGTGGACATATAGGAAATGATATATGCTGAATATTCTCGTGACCTTGAATTTGACCTCTGACCTCATTTCCAAGGTCCAAGGACAAACTTGCTCATATCTTGCTCCTCTATTGACTGTATGGCTTGGGAATCAATTGTGGACATGATATACATGATATAGAAAATGATATACACTGAATATTTTGATGACCTTGAATTTGACCTTTGCCCCTTCATTTTCAAGGCTACAGCATAAAATTGCTAATATCTCTCTGATTATTGAACTTACAGCTTAGCAATCAACTGTGGACATGATATATGCTTAATGTTATATATGCTGAATATTCTCTTGACCTTGAATTCAACCAGTGACCTGGCTAACACCTAAAATATTAAACATTGTCCGGTAACCTATCTTTGGCCCTTGGCCTAATTTTTATGAGTTAAAATATAACTTATGATGAAAAGTTCGATCTGGCTCCAATTTCTTCATCTTGAAATGCAGTTTTGGTAAACTTTTAGCTTGAATTTCAACTTGAAACCAAGTTTGGCACATATTATGAGTTAAAATATAACTTATGACGAAAAGTTCTATCTGGCTCCAATTTCGTCATCTTGAAATGCAGTTTTGGTCAACTTTTACATTGAATTTCAACTTAATACCAAGTTTGGCACATATTATGAGTTGAAATATAACTTTGATCTGGGTCCAATTTCGTCATCTTAAAATGCAGTTTTGGTCAACTTTTAGTTTGAATTTCAACTTGAAATCAAGTTGGGCAGGTATTATGAGTTAAATTATAACTCATGACGAAAAGTTTGATCTGGCTCCAATTTTGTCATCTTGAAATGCAGTTTTGATTACCTTTTACTTTGAATTTCAACTTGAAACCATGTTTGGCACATACATGTATTATGGATCGAAATATAACTTATGGTGATAAGTTCAATCTAGCTCCAATTTTGTCATCTTGAAATGCATTTTTGGTCAAATTTTACTTTGAATTTCAACTTGGAACCAAGTTTGTAAAATATTCTGAGTTGAAATATAAATAGGTGAAAAGATTGATCTATCTGTATTTTCGTTATTTTATCAAACATGTCGAATGGAAATTCATATAAAGAGATTTCAGTGGTGATTTTGAATTCGACCGTCAATAACCTCGGAAAATCAGTGCAGCAATTTTGGTGGGGAAAAGAAAACAGTTGTGACTTGAGATTTAACATTTCTCTGGTAATCTTTTTTAGCCCTTGCTCTAGTTTTTCACACTTGACAGTGATATATTTGGGGCAACAGAGAGGATAGGGCTACGGGGGATACACCCAAGCGGTCGTAGGCGACCGGAAGCGTCTAGTTACTATAGGAAAGGAGCGGGTTCCTTATCCTTTATACAGTAATTATAGTCACTGGTATTATGCATAGTTCTCATCCTTCTACTTTCAGGGGATGATCTTGTGCAAGGCGTACTTTCTCTCTGAGGGGCCCACCACCGGCAGGCCATTCCCCAGAGTCAGAGGTAAGTATCGCTTAGCATAACAAATCAAAAGTTCTAAAATAACTTTTATTTTTATACTATGCATACTTACCTCTGACGTTGGATGGTCCCACCCTCCTCCCCGCTGATTATCTTGTTGTCTTTTCAGAAGATAACCTTCAGTGATCAAGTGTTGCAACTCAACAAAAGTGAACTGGGAGGCAGTGGACCAGCACGATCATGCTACCACACGGAGGGTGAACTGCTCAGGTAACTACCATTACTAACGCAGGGTCTAAACGGACCGGCTAACTTTCGTTTAGCTTTTTCACCCATATTTCATGTGTGGTTGGCGAATGAGGGCTCGCCAATTACACGACCCCAGAGTCAGAGGTAAGTATGCATAGTATAAAAATAAAAGTTATTTTATAACTTTTGATATTTGTGTGTTTCACTGATAGATGAACTTGAGTTTAGGACTAACCCTGCTCCACGGCTGAACCTATTAAGGATGACCTTTGTCCTTGACCTTGAATTTTTCTGCCGAGTCGGCATTTTTCGTTTTCGTCGATATCTCGGAAACGGTGCGTCGTACAGCGAAACGGATGTTATTTTCGGACTTGTGGCACTAGACAAACATGTCATAAGGGTATTATGGATGAACTTTGACCTTGACCTAAAATTTTTTGGCCGAGTTGGCATTTTTCGTTTTCGTCGATAATTTTTTCGCCGAGTCGGCATTTTTTGTTTTCGTCGATATCTAGACAAACATGTCTAAGGGGTATTTATGGATAAACTTTTACCTTGACCTGAAATTTTTTCGCCGAATCGGCATTTTTTCGTATTCGTCGATAAAAAATGGACCTATAAAGGTTTGTGTCGTGTTAAAAAGGTTTGTGCCCTGTTATAAAGGTTTGCGCCATGGTAAAAAGGTTTGTTCCCTGTTATAACAGTTTGCACCCTTCTATAAAGGTTGGTGCCGTGCTTTATAGGTTTGCGCCCTGCTAAAAAGATTTGTGCCCTGTTAAAAAAGGTTTGTGCCAAGTTAAAAAGGTTTGTGCCCTGCTATAAAGGTTTGTGCCATGTTGAAAAGGTTTGTGCCCTGTTATAAAGGTTTGCACCATGTTAAAATGGTTTGTGCCGTGTTATAAAGGTTTATTCCCTGTTATAAAGGTTTGTGCCGTGCTAAAAAGGTTTGCACCATGCTAGAAGGTTTGCACCCTGCTAAAAACGTTTGTGCCCTGCTAGAAAGGTTTGTGCTGGGTGTAAAGGGTTTGTGCCTTGCTAGAAACTATAAATAAAATAACAAAACTATAAATAAAATAACAAAATAAAGAAAATAACTGTTTACTAACTATGAAACTAATTTCAAAACTACTCTCAACTCAGACATGAATAATGGCAGCTTCGGGCCGCCGTACTAAGGGGTATTATGGGGTATTATGGATGAACTTTGACCTTGACCTGAAATTTTTTTTCACCGAGTCAGCATTTTTCGTCTATATAACTTGAAACGGTGCATCGAACAGCGAAACGGACGCTATTTTTGGACTCGTCGCTATAGACATCGTAGAGCCCATGCTAAACATGTTATAAATATTATAAATTAGTCTGACCAAAATGCCTCCAAGGTACATGTATCTCCAGTCTTTGACGTCTAGTGGGAGACAACAGTGTGAATTGTAGTTACCGTTACTGCTGGTGTAGCAGGTGTTCAGCAGGTTTGTGGATTGTAGTTACCATTACTGCTGGTGTAGCAGTTGTTCAGCAGGTTTGTGGATTGTAGTTACCATTACTGCTGGTGTTGCAGGTGTTCAGCAGGTTTGTGGATTGTAGTTACCATTACTGCTGGTGTAGCAGTTGTTCAGCAGGTTGTGGATTGTAGTTACCATTACTGCTGGTGTTGCAGGTGTTCAGCAGGTTGTGGATTGTAGTTACCATTACTGCTGGTGTAGCAGTTGTTCAGCAGGTTGTGGATTGTAGTTACCATTACTGCTGGTGTTGCAGATGTTCAGCAGGTTTGTGGATTGTAGTCACCGTTACTGCTGGTGTTGCAGGTGTTCAGCAGGTTTGTGGATTGTAGTTACCGTTACTGCTGGTGTCGCAGGTGTTCAGCAGGTTTGTGGATTGCAGTTACCATTACTGCTGGTGTTGCAGGTGTTCAGCAGGTTTATGGATTGTAGTTACCATTACTGCTGGTGTTGCAGTTGTTCAGCAGGTTTGTGGATTGTAGTTACCGTTACTGCTGGTGTTACAAGTGTTCAGCAGGTTTGTGGATTGTAGTTACCATTACTGCTGGTGTTGCAGGTGTTCAGCAAGTTTGTGGATTGTAGTTACCGTTACTGCTGGTGTAGCAGGTGTTCAGCAGGTTTGTGGATTGTAGTTACCATTACTGCTGGTGTTACAAGTGTTCAGCAGGTTTGTGGATTGTAGTTACCATTACTGCTGGTGTTGCAGGTGTTCAGCAGGTTTGTGGATTGTAGTTACCATTACTGCTGGTGTTGCAGGTGTTCAGCAAGTTTGTGGATTGTAGTTACCGTTACTGCTGGTGTAGCAGGTGTTCAGCAGGTTTGTGGATTGTAGTTACCATTACTGCTGGTGTTGCAGTTGTTCAGCAGGTTGTGGATTGTAGTTACCGTTACTGCTGGTGTTGCAGGTGTTCAGCAGGTTTGTAGATTGTAGTTACCGTTACTGCTGGTGTTGCAGGTGTTCAGCAGGTGTGTGGATTGTAGTTACCGTTACTGCTGGTGTTGCAGGTGTTCAGCAGGTTTGTGGATTGTAGTTACTGTTACTGCTGGTGTTACAAGTGTTCAGCAGGTTTGTGGATTGTAGTTACCGTTACTGCTGCTGTTGCAGGTGTTCAGCAGGTTTGTGGATTGTAGTTACCGTTACTGCTGGTGTTGCAGATGTTCAGCAAGTTTGTGGATTGTAGTTACCGTTACTGCTGGTGTTGCAGGTGTTCAGCAAGTTTGTGGATTGTAGTCACCGTTACTGCTGGTGTTGCAGATGTTCAGCAAGTTTGTGGATTGTAGTTACCGTTACTGCTGGTGTTGCAGGTGTTCAGCAAGTTTGTGGATTGTAGTCACCGTTACTGCTGGTGTTGCAGATGTTCAGCAAGTTTCTGGATTGTAGTTACTGCTGGTGTTGCAGATGTTCAGCAAGTTTGTGGATTGTAGTTACCGTTACTGCTGGTGTTGCAGGTGTTCAGCAAGTTTGTGGATTGTAGTCACCGTTACTGCTGGTGTTGCAGGTGTTCAGCAGGTGTGTGGATTGTAGTTACCATTACTGCTGGTGTTGCAGATGTTCAGCAAGTTTGTGGATTGTAGTTACCGGTACTGCTGGTGTTGCAGGTGTTCAGCAGCTTTGTTGATTGTAGTTACCGCTACTGCTGGTGTTGCAGGTATTCAGCAGGTTTGTGGATTGTAGCTACCGTTACTGCTGGTGTTGCAGTTGATCAGCATGTGTGTGGATTGTAGTTACTGTTACTGCTGGTGTTGCAGATGTTCAGCAAGTTTGTGGATTGTAGTTACCGTTACTGCTGGTGTTGCAGGTGTTCAGCAGGTTTGTGGATTTTAGTTACCGGTACTGCTGGTGTTGCAGGTGTTTAGCAGGTTTGTGGATTGTAGTCACGGGTACTGCTGGTGTTGCAGGTGTTCAGCAGCTTTGTGAATTGTAGTTACTGGTACTGCTGGTGTTGCAGGTGTTCAGCAGGTTTGTAGATTGTAGTTACCGTTACTGCTGGTGTTGCAGGTGTTCAGCATGTTTGTTTGGTTACCGGACCTTTGGTCCGATAACCTATTGCCATGGCGTTGCGTCCGTCGTCGTCGTCCATCGTCGTCGTCCGGATTGTAGTTACCATTACTGCTGGTGTTGCAGTTGTTCAGCAGGTTGTGGATTGTAGTTACCGTTACTGCTGGTGTTGCAGGTGTTCAGCAGGTTTGTAGATTGTAGTTACCGTTACTGCTGGTGTTGCAGGTGTTCAGCAGGTGTGTGGATTGTAGTTACCGTTACTGCTGGTGTTGCAGGTGTTCAGCAGGTTTGTGGATTGTAGTTACTGTTACTGCTGGTGTTACAAGTGTTCAGCAGGTTTGTGGATTGTAGTTACCGTTACTGCTGCTGTTGCAGGTGTTCAGCAGGTTTGTGGATTGTAGTTACCGTTACTGCTGGTGTTGCAGATGTTCAGCAAGTTTGTGGATTGTAGTTACCGTTACTGCTGGTGTTGCAGGTGTTCAGCAAGTTTGTGGATTGTAGTCACCGTTACTGCTGGTGTTGCAGATGTTCAGCAAGTTTGTGGATTGTAGTTACCGTTACTGCTGGTGTTGCAGGTGTTCAGCAAGTTTGTGGATTGTAGTCACCGTTACTGCTGGTGTTGCAGATGTTCAGCAAGTTTCTGGATTGTAGTTACTGCTGGTGTTGCAGATGTTCAGCAAGTTTGTGGATTGTAGTTACCGGTACTGCTGGTGTTGCAGGTGTTCAGCAGCTTTGTGGATTGTAGTTACCGGTACTGCTGGTGTTGCAGGTATTCAGCAGGTTTGTGGATTGTAGCTACCGTTACTGCTGGTGTTGCAGTTGATCAGCATGTGTGTGGATTGTAGTTACTGTTACTGCTGGTGTTGCAGATGTTCAGCAAGTTTGTGGATTGTAGTTACCGTTACTGCTGGTGTTGCAGGTGTTCAGCAGGTTTGTGGATTTTAGTTACCGGTACTGCTGGTGTTGCAGGTGTTTAGCAGGTTTGTGGATTGTAGTCACGGGTACTGCTGGTGTTGCAGGTGTTCAGCAGGTTTGTGAATTGTAGTTACTGGTACTGCTGGTGTTGCAGGTGTTCAGCAGGTTTGTAGATTGTAGTTACCGTTACTGCTGGTGTTGCAGGTGTTCAGCATGTTTGTTAGGTTACCGGACCTTTGGTCCGATAACCTATTGCCATGGCGTTGCGTCCGTCGTCGTCGTCCATCGTCGTCGTCCGGATTGTAGTTACCATTGCTGCTGGTGTTGCAGGTGTTCAGCAGGATGTGGATTGTAGTTACCGTTACTGCTGGTGTTGCAGGTGTTCAGCAGGTTTGTAGATTGTAGTTACCGTTACTGCTGGTGTTGCAGGTGTTCAGCAGGTTTGTAGATTGTAGTTACCATTACTGCTGGTGTTGCAGGTGTTCAGCAGGTTTGTAGATTGTAGTCACCGTTACTGCTGGTGTTGCAGGTGTTCAGCAGGTTTGTAGATTGTAGTTACCGTTACTGCTGGTGTAGCAGGTGTTCAGCAGGTTTGTGGATTGTAGTTACCATTACTGCTGGTGTTGCAGGTGTTCAGCAGGTTTGTGGATTGTAGTTACCGTTACTGCTGGTGTTGCAGGTGTTCAGCAGGTTTGTGGATTGTAGTTACCATTACTGCTGGTGTTGCAGTTGTTCAGCAGGTGTGTGGATTGTAGTTACTGTTACTGCTGGTGTTGCAGGTGTTCAGCAGGTGTGTGGACTGTAGTTACCGTTACTGCTGGTGTTGCAAGTGTTCAGCAGGTTGTGGATTGTAGTTACCGTTACTGCTGGTGTTGCAGGTGTTCAGCAGGTTTGTAGATTGTAGTTACCGTTACTGCTGGTGTTGCAGTTGTTCAGCAGGTTTGTGGATTGTAGTTACCATTACTGCTGGTGTTGCAGTTGTTCAGCAGGTTGTGGATTGTAGTTACCGTTACTGCTGGTGTTGCAGGTGTTCAGCAGGTTTGTAGATTGTAGTTACCGTTACTGCTGGTGTTGCAGGTGTTCAGCAGGTTTGTGGATTGTAGTTACCATTACTGCTGGTGTTGCAGGTGTTCAGCAGGTGTGTGGACTGTAGTTACCATTACTGCTGGTGTAGCAGGTGTTCAGCAGGTTTGTGGATTGTAGTTACCGTTACGGCTGGTGTTGCAGGTGTTCAGCAGGTTTGTGGATTGTAGTTACCGTTACTGCTGGTGTAGCAGGTGTTCAGCAGGTTTGTGGATTGTAGTTACCATTACTGCTGGTGTTGCAGGTGTTCAGCAGGTTGTGGATTGTAGTTACCGTTACTGCTGGTGTTGCAGGTGTTCAGCAAGTTTGTGGATTGTAGTTACCGTTACTGCTGGTGTAGCAGGTGTTCAGCAGGTTTGTAGATAGTAGTTACCGTTACTGCTGGTGTTGCAGTTGTTCAGCAGGTGTGTGGATTGTAGTTACCGTTACTGCTGGTGTTGCAGGTGTTCTGCAGGTGTGTGGATTGTAGTTACCGTTACTGCTGGTGTTGCAGGTGTTCAGCAGGTTTGTAGATTGTAGTTACCGTTACTGCTGGTGTTGCAGTTGTTCAGCAGGTGTGTGGATTGTAGTTACCGTTACTGTTGGTGTTGCAGGTGTTCAGCAGGTTTGTGGATTGTAGTTATTGTTACTGCTGGTGTTACAAGTGTTCAGCAGGTTTGTGGATTGTAGTTACCGTTACTGCTGCTGTTGCAGGTGTTCAGCAGGTTTGTGGATTGTAGTTACCGTTACTGCCGGTGTTGCAGGTGTTCAGCAGGTGTGTGGATTGTAGTTACCGTTACTGCCGGTGTTGCAGTTGTTCAGCAGGTGTGTGGATTGTAGTTACCATTACTGCTGGTGTTGCAGGTGTTCAGCAGGTGTTCAGCAGGTTTGTGGATTGTAGTTACCGTTACTGCTGGTGTTGCAGGTGTTCAACAGGTTTGTGGATTGTAGTTACCGTTACTGCTGGTGTTGCAGGTGTTCAGCAGGTTTGTGGATTGTAGTTACCGTTACTGCTGGTGTAGCAGGTGTTCAGCAGGTTTGTAGATTGTAGTTACCGTTACTGCTGGTGTAGCAGGTGTTCAGCAGGTTTGTGGATTGTAGTTACCGTTACTGCTGGTGTTGCAGGTGTTCAGCAGGTTTGTAGATTGTAGTTACCGTTACTGCTGGTGTTGCAGGTGTTCAGCAGGTTTGTGGACTGTAGTTACCGTTACTGCTGGTGTTGCAGGTGTTCAGCAGGTTTGTGGATTGTAGTTACCGTTACTGCTGGTGTTGCAGGTGTTCAGCAGGTTTGTAGATTGTAGTTACCGTTACTGCTGGTGTTGCAGGTGTTCAGCAGGTTGTGGATTGTAGTTACCATTACTGCTGGTGTTGCAGTTGTTCAGCAGGTTTGTGGATTGTAGTTACCGGTACTGCTGGTGTTGCAAGTGTTCAGCAGGTTGTGGATTGTAGTTACCGTTACTGCTGGTGTTGCAGGTGTTCAGCAGGTTTGTGGATTGTAGTTACCGTTACTGCTGGTGTTGCAGGTGTTCAGCAAGTTTGTGGATTGTAGTTACCGTTACTGCTGGTGTTGCAGTTGTTCAGCAGGTTTGTGGATTGTAGTTACCGGTACTGCTGGTGTTGCAAGTGTTCAGCAGGTTGTGGATTGTAGTTACCGTTACTGCTGGTGTTGCAGGTATTCAGCAGGTGTGTGGACTGTAGTTACCATTACTGCTGGTGTTGCAGGTATTCAGCAAGTTTGTGGATTGTAGTTACCGTTACTGCTGGTGTTGCAGTTGTTCAGCAGGTTTGTGGATTGTAGTTACCATTACTGCTGGTGTTGCAGGTGTTCAGCAGGTTGTGGATTGTAGTTACCATTACTGCTGGTGTTGCAGGTGTTCAGCAGGTTTGTAGATTGTAGTTACCGTTATTGCTGGTGTTGCAGGTGTTCAGCAGGTTGTGGATTGTAGTTACCGGTACTGCTGGTGTTGCAAGTGTTCAGCAGGTTGTGGATTGTAGTTACCGTTACTGCTGGTGTTGCAGGTATTCAGCAGGTTTGTGGATTGTAGTTACCATTACTGCTGGTGTTGCAGGTGTTCAGCAGGTTTGTGGATTGTAGTTACCGGTACTGCTGGTGTTGCAAGTGTTCAGCAGGTTTGTGGATTGTAGTTACCATTACTGCTGGTGTTGCAGGTGTTCAGCAGGTTTGTGGATTGTAGTTACCATTACTGCTGGTGTTGCAGGTGTTCAGCAGGTTTGTGGATTGTAGTTACCATTACTGCTGGTGTTGCAGGTGTTCAGCAGGTTTGTGGATTGTAGTTACCATTACTGCTGGTGTTGCAGGTGTTCAGCAGGTTTGTGGATTGTAGTTACCGGTACTGCTGGTGTTGCAAGTGTTCAGCAGGTTTGTGGATTGTAGTTACCGTTACTGCTGGTGTTGCAGGTGTTCAGCAGGTTTGTGGATTGTAGTTACCATTACTGCTGGTGTTGCAGGTGTTCAGCAGGTTGTGGATTGTAGTTACCGTTACTGCTGGTGTTGCAGGTATTCAGCAGGTGTGTGGACTGTAGTTACCATTACTGCTGGTGTTGCAGGTGTTCAGCAGGTTTGTGGATTGTAGTTACCATTACTGCTGGTGTTGCAGGTGTTCAGCAGGTTTGTAGATTGTAGTTACCGTTACTGCCGGTGTTGCAGTTGTTCAGCAGGTGTGTGGATTGTAGTTACCGTTACTGCTGGTGTTGCAGGTGTTCAGCAGGTTTGTAGATTGTAGTTACCGTTACTGCTGGTGTAGCAGGTGTTCAGCAGGTTTGTGGACTGTAGTTACCGTTACTGCTGGTGTTGCAGGTGTTCAGCAGGTTTGTGGATTGTAGTTACCATTACTGCTGATGTTGCAGGTGTTCAGCAGGTTTGTGGATTGTAGTTACCATTACTGCTGGGGTAGCAGGTGTTCAGCAGGTTTGTGGATTGTAGTTACCATTACTGCTGGTGTTGCAGGTGTTCAGCAGGTTTGTGGATTGTAGTTACTGTTACTGCTGGTGCAGCAGGTGTTCAGCAGGTTTGTGGATTGTAGTTACCAATACTGCTGGTGTTGCAGGTGTTCAGCAGGTTGTGGATTGTAGTTACCGTTACTGCTGGTGTTGCAGGTGTTCAGCAAGTTTGTAGATTGTAGTTACCGTTACTGCTGTTGTTGCAGTTGTTCAGCAGGTTTGTGGATTGTAGTTACCGTTACTGCTGGTTTTGCAGTTGTTCAGCAGGTGTGTGGATTGTAGTTACCGTTACTGCTGGTGTTGCAGGTGTTCAGCAGGTTTGTAGATTGTAGTTACCGTTACTGCTGGTGTTGCAGTTGTTCAGCAGGTTTGTGGATTGTAGTTACCGTTACTGCTGGTGTTGCAGTTGTTCAGCAGGTTTGTGGATTGTAGTTACCGTTACTGCTGGTGTTGCAGGTGTTCAGCAGGTTGTGGATTGTAGTTACCGTTACTGCTGGTGTTGCAGGTGTTCAGCAGGTTTGTAGATTGTAGTTACCGTTACTGCTGGTGTTGCAGTTGTTCAGCAGGTTTGTGGATTGTAGTTACCGTTAGTGCTGGTGTTGCAGTTGTTCAGCAGGTGTGTGGATTGTAGTTACCGTTACTGCTGGTGTTGCGGGTGTTCAGCAGGTGTGTGGATTGTAGTTACCGTTACTGCTGGTGTTGCAAATGTTCAGCAAGTTTGTGGATTGTAGTTACCGTTACTGCTGGTGTTGCAGGTGTTCAGCAGGTTTGTAGATTGTAGTTACCGTTACTGCCGGTGTTGCAGTTGTTCAGCAGGTGTGTGGATTGTAGTTACCGTTACTGGTGGTGTTGCAGGTGTTCAGCAGGTTTGTAGATTGTAGTTACCGTTACTGCTGGTGTAGCAGGTGTTCAGCAGGTTTGTGGACTGTAGTTACCGTTACTGCTGGTGTTGCAGGTGTTCAGCAGGTTTGTGGATTGTGGTTACCATTACTGCTGGTGTTGCAGGTGTTCAGCAGGTTTGTGGATTGTAGTTACCATTACTGCTGGGGTAGCAGGTGTTCAGCAGGTTTGTGAATTGTAGTTACCATTACTGCTGGTGTTGCAGGTGTTCAGCAGGTTTGTGGATTGTAGTTACCGTTACTGCTGGTGTAGCAGGTGTTCAGCAGGTTTGTGGATTGTAGTTTCCAATACTGCTGGTGTTGCAGGTGTTCAGCAGGTTGTGGATTGTAGTTACCGTTACTGCTGGTGTTGCAGGTGTTCAGCAAGTTTGTAGATTGTAGTTACCGTTACTGCTGTTGTTGCAGTTGTTCAGCAGGTTTGTGGATTGTAGTTACCGTTACTGCTGGTGTTGCAGTTGTTCAGCAGGTGTGTGGATTGTAGTTACCGTTACTGCTGGTGTTGCAGGTGTTCAGCAGGTGTGTGGATTGTAGTTACCGTTACTGCTGGTGTTGCAGTTGTTCAGCAGGTGTGTGGATTGTAGTTACCGTTACTGCTGGTGTTGCAGGTGTTCAGCAGGTTTGTGGATTGTAGTTACCGTTACTGCTGGTGTTGCAGGTGTTCAGCAGGTTTGTAGATTGTAGTTACCGTTACTGCTGGTGTAGCAGGTGTTCAGCAGGTTTGTGGACTGTAGTTACCGTTACTGCTGGTGTTGCAGGTGTTCAGCAGGTTTGTGGATTGTAGTTACCATTACTGCTGGTGTTGCAGGTGTTCAGCAGGGTTGTGGATTGTAGTTACCGTTACTGCTGGTGTAGCAGGTGTTCAGCAGGTTTGTGGATTGTAGTCACCGTTACTGCTGGTGTTGCAGGTGTTCAGCAGGTTTGTGGATTGTAGTTACCGTTACTGCTGGTGTAGCAGGTGTTCAGCAGGTTTGTGGATTGTAGTTACCGTTACTGCTGGTGTTGCAGGTGTTCAGCAGGTTGTGGATTGTAGTTACCGTTACTTCTGGTGTTGCAGGTGTTCAGCAGGTTTGTGGATTGTAGTTACCATTACTGCTGGTGTTGCAGGTGTTCAGCAGGTTTGTGAATTGTAGTTACTGGTACTGCTGGTGTTGCAGGTGTTCAGCAGGTTTGTGGATTGTAGTTACCGTTACGGCTGGTGTTGCAGGTGTTCAGCAGGTTTGTGGATTGTAGTTACCGTTACTGCTGGTGTTGCAGGTGTTCAGCATGTTTGTTAGGTTACCGGACCTTTGGTCCGATAACCTATTGCCATGGCGTTGCGTCCGTCGTCGTCGTCCATCGTCGTCCTCCGGATTGTAGTTACCATTACTGCTGGTGTTGCAGGTGTTCAGCAGGTTGTGGATTGTAGTTACCGTTACTGCTGGTGTTGCAGGTGTTCAGCAGGTTTGTAGATTGTAGTTACCGTTACTGCTGGTGTTGCAGTTGTTCAGCAGGTTTGTGGATTGTAGTTACCGTTACTGCTGGTGTTGCAGTTGTTCAGCAGGTGTGTGGATTGTAGTTACTGTTACTGCTGGTGTTGCAGGTGTTCAGCAGGTTTGTAGATTGTAGTTACCGTTACTGCTGGTGTATCAGGTGTTCAGCAGGTTTGTGGACTGTAGTTACCGTTACTGCTGGTGTTGCAGGTGTTCAGCAGGTTTGTGGATTGTAGTTACCATTACTGCTGGTGTTGCAGGTGTTCAGCAGGTTTGTGGATTGTAGTTACCGTTACTGCTGGTGTAGCAGGTGTTCAGCAGGTTTGTGGATTGTAGTTACCATTACTGCTGGTGTTGCAGGTGTTCAGCAGGTTGTGGATTGTAGTTACCGTTACTGCTGGTGTTGCAGGTGTTCAGCAAGTTTGTGGATTGTAGTTACCGTTACTGCTGGTGTAGCATGTGTTCAGCAGGTTTGTAGATAGTAGTTACCGTTACTGCTGGTGTTGCAGTTGTTCAGCAGGTTTGTGGATTGTAGTTACCGTTACTGCTGGTTTTGCAGTTGTTCAGCAGGTGTGTGGATTGTAGTTACCGTTACTGCTGGTGTTGCAGGTGTTCAGCAGGTGTGTAGATTGTAATTACCGTTACTGCTGGTGTTGCAGTTGTTCAGCAGGTGTGTGGATTGTAGTTACCGTTACTGCTGGTGTTGCAGGTGTTCAGCAGGTTTGTGGATTGTAGTTACCGTTACTGCTGGTGTTGCAGGTGTTCAGCAGGTTTGTAGATTGTAGTTACCGTTACTGCTGGTGTTGCAGGTGTTCAGCAGGTTTGTGGACTGTAGTTACCGTTACTGCTGGTGTTGCAGGTGTTCAGCAGGTTTGTGGATTGTAGTTACCGTTACTGCTGGTGTTGCAGGTGTTCAGCAGGTTTGTAGATTGTAGTTACCGTTACTGCTGGTGTTGCAGTTGTTCAGCAGGTTTGTGGATTGTAGTTACCGTTACTGCTGGTGTTGCAGTTGTTCAGCAGGTTTGTGGATTGTAGTTACCGTTACTGCTGGTGTTGCAGGTGTTCAGCAGGTTGTGGATTGTAGTTACCGTTACTGCTGGTGTTGCAGGTGTTCAGCAGGTTTGTAGATTGTAGTTACCGTTACTGCTGGTGTTGCAGTTGTTCAGCAGGTTTGTGGATTGTAGTTACCGTTACTGCTGGTGTTGCAGTTGTTCAGCAGGTGTGTGGATTGTAGTTACCGTTACTGCTGGTGTTGCAGGTGTTCAGCAGGTTGTGGATTGTAGTTACCGTTACTGCTGGTGTTGCGGGTGTTCAGTAGGTGTGTGGATTGTAGTTACCGTTACTGCTGGTGTTGCAAATGTTCAGCAAGTTTGTGGATTGTAGTTACCGTTACTGCTGGTGTTGCAGGTGTTCAGCAGGTTTGTAGATTGTAGTTACCGTTACTGCCGGTGTTGCAGTTGTTCAGCAGGTGTGTGGATTGTAGTTACCGTTACTGCTGGTGTTGCAGGTGTTCAGCAGGTTTGTAGATTGTAGTTACCATTACTGCTGGTGTTGCAGGTGTTCAGCAGGTTTGTAGATTGTAGTCACCGTTACTGCTGGTGTTGCAGGTGTTCAGCAGGTTTGTAGATTGTAGTTACCGTTACTGCTGGTGTAGCAGGTGTTCAGCAGGTTTGTGGATTGTAGTTACCATTACTGCTGGTGTTGCAGGTGTTCAGCAGGTTTGTGGATTGTAGTTACCGTTACTGCTGGTGTTGCAGGTGTTCAGCAGGTTTGTAGATTGTAGTTACCGTTACTGCTGGTGTTGCAGTTGTTCAGCAGGTTTGTGGATTGTAGTTACCATTACTGCTGGTGTTGCAGTTGTTCAGCAGGTGTGTGGATTGTAGTTACCGTTACTGCTGGTGTTGCAGGTGTTCAGCAGGTGTGTGGACTGTAGTTACCATTACTGCTGGTGTTGCAGTTGTTCAGCAGGTGTGTGGATTGTAGTTACCGTTACTGCTGGTGTTGCAGGTGTTCAGCAGGTGTGTGGATTGTAGTTACCGTTACTGCTGGTGTTGCAGGTGTTCAGCAGGTGTGTGGATTGTAGTTACCGTTACTGCTGGTGTTGCAGGTGTTCAACAGGTGTGTGGACTGTAGTTACCATTACTGCTGGTGTTGCAGTTGTTCAGCAGGTGTGTGGATTGTAGTTACCGTTACTGCTGCTGTTGCAGGTGTTCAGCAGGTTGTGGATTGTAGTTACCGTTACTGCTGGTGTTGCAGGTGTTCAGCAGGTGTGTGGATTGTAGTTACCATTACTGCTGGTGTTGCAGTTGTTCAGCAGGTGTGTGGATTGTAGTTACCGTTACTGCTGGTGTTGCAGGTGTTCAGCAGGTTGTGGATTGTAGTTACCGTTACTGCTGGTGTTGCAGGTGTTCAGCAGGTTTGTAGATTGTAGTTACCGTTACTGCTGGTGTTGCAGTTGTTCAGCAGGTTTGTGGATTGTAGTTACCATTACTGCTGGTGTTGCAGTTGTTCAGCAGGTTGTGGATTGTAGTTACCGTTACTGCTGGTGTTGCAGGTGTTCAGCAGGTTTGTGGATTGTAGTTACCGTTACTGCTGGTGTTGCAGTTGTTCAGCAGGTTTGTAGATTGTAGTTACCGTTACTGCTGGTGTTGCAGGTGTTCAGCAGGTTTGTAGATTGTAGTTACCGTTACTGCTGGTGTTGCAGGTGTTCAGCAGGTTTGTGGACTGTAGTTACCGTTACTGCTGGTGTTGCAGGTGTTCAGCAGGTTTGTGGATTGTAGTTACCGTTACTGCTGGTGTTGCAGGTGTTCAGCAGGTTTGTAGATTGTAGTTACCGTTACTGCTGGTGTTGCAGGTGTTCAGCAGGTTGTGGATTGTAGTTACCATTACTGCTGGTGTTGCAGTTGTTCAGCAGGTTTGTGGATTGTAGTTACCGGTACTGCTGGTGTTGCAAGTGTTCAGCAGGTTGTGGATTGTAGTTACCGTTACTGCTGGTGTTGCAGGTGTTCAGCAGGTTTGTGGATTGTAGTTACCGTTACTGCTGGTGTTGCAGGTGTTCAGCAGGTTTGTGGATTGTAGTTACCATTACTGCTGGTGTTGCAGGTGTTCTGCAGGTTTGTAGATTGTAGTTACCGTTACTGCTGGTGTTGCAGTTGTTCAGCAGGTTTGTGGATTGTAGTTACCATTACTGCTGGTGTTGCAGGTGTTCAGCAGGTTGTGGATTGTAGTTACCGTTACTGCTGGTGTTGCAGGTGTTCAGCAGGTTTGTAGATTGTAGTTACCGTTACCGCTGGTGTTGCAGGTGTTCAGCAGGTTGTGGATTGTAGTTACCATTACTGCTGGTGTTGCAGGTGTTCAGCAGGTTTGTGGATTGTAGTTACCATTACTGCTGGTGTTGCAGGTGTTCAGCAGGTTTGTGGATTGTAGTTACCATTACTGCTGGTGTTGCAGGTGTTCAGCAGGTTTGTGGATTGTAGTTACCGGTACTGCTGGTGTTGCAGGTGTTCAGCAGGTTTGTGGATTGTAGTTACCATTACTGCTGGTGTTGCAGGTGTTCTGCAGGTTTGTAGATTGTAGTTACCGTTACTGCTGGTGTTGCAGTTGTTCAGCAGGTTTGTGGATTGTAGTTACCATTACTGCTGGTGTTGCAGGTGTTCAGCAGGTTGTGGATTGTAGTTACCGTTACTGCTGGTGTTGCAGGTGTTCAGCAGGTTTGTAGATTGTAGTTACCGTTACTGCTGGTGTTGCAGGTGTTCAGCAGGTTGTGGATTGTAGTTACCATTACTGCTGGTGTTGCAGGTGTTCAGCAGGTTTGTGGATTGTAGTTACCATTACTGCTGGTGTTGCAGGTGTTCAGCAGGTTTGTGGATTGTAGTTACCATTACTGCTGGTGTTGCAGGTGTTCAGCAGGTTTGTGGATTGTAGTTACCGGTACTGCTGGTGTTGCAAGTGTTCAGCAGGTTTGTGGATTGTAGTTACCGTTACTGCTGGTGTTGCAGGTGTTCAGCAGGTTTGTGGATTGTAGTTACCATTACTGCTGGTGTTGCAGGTATTCAGCAGGTGTGTGGACTGTAGTTACCATTACTGCTGGTGTTGCAGGTGTTCAGCAGGTTTGTGGATTGTAGTTACCATTACTGCTGGTGTTGCAGGTGTTCAGCAGGTTTGTAGATTGTAGTTACCGTTACTGCTGGTGTAGCAGGTGTTCAGCAGGTTTGTGGATTGTAGTCACCGTTACTGCTGGTGTTGCAGGTGTTCAGCAGGTTTGTGGATTGTAGTTACCGTTACTGCTGGTGTAGCAGGTGTTCAGCAGGTTTGTGGATTGTAGTTACCATTACTGCTGGTGTTGCAGGTGTTCAGCAGGTTGTGGATTGTAGTTACCGTTACTTCTGGTGTTGCAGGTGTTCAGCAGGTTTGTAGATTGTAGTTACCGTTACTGCTGGTGTTGCAGGTGTTCAGCAAGTTTGTAGATTGTAGTTACCGTTACTGCTGGTGTTGCAGTTGTTCAGCAGGTTTGTGGATTGTAGTTACCGTTACTGCTGGTGTTGCAGTTGTTCAGCAGGTGTGTGGATTGTAATTACCGTTACTGCTGGTGTTGCAGGTGTTCAGCAGGTTTGTAGATTGTAGTTACCGTTACTGCTGGTGTTGCAGTTGTTCAGCAGGTTTGTGGATTGTAGTTACCGTTACTGCTGGTGTTGCAGTTGTTCAGCAGGTTTGTGGATTGTAGTTACCGTTACTGCTGGTGTTGCAGGTGTTCAGCAGGTTGTGGATTGTAGTTACCGTTACTGCTGGTGTTGCAGGTGTTCAGCAGGTTTGGAGATTGTAGTTACCGTTACTTCTGGTGTTGCAGTTGTTCAGCAGGTTTGTGGATTGTAGTTACCGTTACTGCTGGTGTTGCAGTTGTTCAGCAGGTGTGTGGATTGTAGTTACCGTCACTGCTGGTGTTGCAGGTGTTCAGCAGGTTTGTGGATTGTAGTTACCGTCACTGCTGGTGTTGCAGGTGTCCAGCAGGTTTGTGGATTGTAGTTACCGTTACTGCTGGTGTTGCAGGTGTTCAGCAGGTGTGTGGATTGTAGTTACCGTTACTGCTGGTGTTGCAGATGTTCAGCAAGTTTGTGGATTGTAGTTACCGGTACTGCTGGTGTTGCAGATGTTCAGCAAGTTTGTGGATTGTAGTTACCGTTACTGCTGGTGTGGCAGGTGTTCAGCAAGTTTGTGGATTGTAGTCACCGTTACTGCTGGTGTTGCAGATGTTCAGCAAGTTTGTGGATTGTAGTTACCGTTACTGCTGGTGTTGCAGATGTTCAGCAAGTTTGTGGATTGTAGTTACCGTTACTGCTGGTGTTGCAGGTGTTTAGCAGGTTTGTGGATTGTAGTTACCGTTACTGCTGGTGTTGCAGGTGTTTAGCAAGTTTGTGGATTGTAGTTACCGTTACTGTTGGTGTTGCAGTTGTTCAGCAGGTTTGTGGATTTATAGTTACCGTTACTGCTGGTGTTGCAGGTGTTCAGCAGGTTTGTGAATTGTAGTCACCGTTACTGCTGGTGTTGCAGGTGTTCTGCAGGTTTGTGGATTGTAGTTACCGTTACTGCTGGTGTTGCAGGTGTTCAGCAGGTTTGTAGATTGTAGTTACCGTTACTGCTGGTGTTGCAGGTGTTCAGCAGGTTTGTGGATTGTAGTTACCATTACTGCTGGTGTTGCAGGTGTTCAGCGTGTTTGTTAAGTTACCGGACCTTTGGTCCGATAACCTATTGCCATGGCGTTGCGTCCGTCGCCGTCGTCCATCGTCGTCGTCCGTCAACACTAATATCTTTAAAGTTTACGATCGAATCTTCCTGAAATTTTGCACAAAATTGCCTAAAAATATTCCGAGAGGGAGGTTTTCTTTAGTTTTTTTATTTTCACATTTTTTCCAAAATGGCGGCCATTTTTGTCAAAAACTTTCTGATCATTTTGAGATTTTTGTTTCAAAAGATTTCTCTAATGTATCTCTGTGATGTGTATAAGTTTGGTTGCCCCGGTCTGCGTATGGCGGCCATTTTGAATTTTCGACAGGTCAACGAAAAAAAAAATTTTCGGCCCAAATCGCATTACTATCCATTTTGGGCCATTTCTAGACAAAAAAATTTGTTTCACCCTTTGGAAAAAGTTTTGGACTAAGAAAATTTTCGGCACTTTTTTCCTTCATAATGGGAGCTGTCAAGACTGTACTCATAGAACGCTTGAAGATAGAGCTTAGAAATTGGCACTTTCAAATGGGAAGTCATATATGGCGACTTGTGTTATGACCTTGAACTTGACCTTGGATGACCTTGAAAGGTCAAAACAGCCACTTTTGGGTCGAAAAATGCCCAAATTTGCACCTGGTCTGTATTTTCTCGAAAACTGTCTGATCAGTTTTGAGATTTTTGTTTAAAAAGATTCCTCCTATATACCTCTGTGACGTGTATAAGTTTTGTTGCCCTTGAATCGCCGAATCCCCTGTGGTGGCCATTTTGAATTTTTGACGAGTCAGCGAAAAAAATTTTTTTTGCCCCAAATCGCATTACTATCCATTTTGGGCCATTTCTAGGCAAAAAACAATTTTTCACCCTTTGAAGAAAATTTTGGACTTCGAAAATTTTCGGCACTTTTTTCCTTCATAATGGGTGCTGTCGGGACTGTACTCATAGAACACTTGAAGATACAGCTTAGAGATTGGCACTTTCAAATGGGAAGTCATATATGGCGATTTGTGTGGTGACCTTGAATTTGACCTTGGATGACCTTGAAAGGTCAAAACAGCCAATTTGGGGTCAAAAAATGCCCAGATTTGCCTTTGTAGATGAAATGCTTGCAGATGGAGCATGCATTATGAACATATAGGAAGACATATATGGCACAACTAATGATGACATTGAACTTGACGTCAGATGACCTTGAGTGCCAAATGTCTGACTCGGAATGTGTAAATTGACCTGAGCGGCCTAAACAATTCCACCCAGATATATCTTTGTATTATGAACATATAGAATATCAAATGCCACACACATACATGTATAATATAATGTAATGGTGACATCGTAGTTCACAGGGATGACCTTGATTGGTAAATCTCAAGCTCATATGTTCACACTGTGAACCTTGATCTGTTGATTGGTAAATCTCAAGGTCTGTTACCTGCCAATGCTGCCATGGCCAAACCAAAATTGTCTGGTAACCTATCTTAGCCTTTGGGCTAATTTTTTTATTGTTACCGTTACTGCTGGTGTTGCAGGTGTTCAGCAGGTTTGTGGATGAGCGTGCTGTGGACACAGATGGCGAGAGGACCTGGGTATGTTGTAACACAAGGTACACGATTATGAGAGACTTTCACCGACATGTGGCGACCCAGCACCGGCCGGAAGTCGATGCTGCGGCCACTGGTGTCCTGGAGCATGGCAGCTCTGATGCTAGATGGATGAGTCTTCAACCTCGGCAGTCTGCAGTGGACGACACCCCCTCAGAACCCAACACCTTACCTGCCAGCTTCGACCCAGAGGATGTGTTTCCATGGTTACCAGCATGCCAGCAATCACCTGACAACAATTGTGAAGGACGTGTGCTGCTCTTTTATAAGTACAGGTCAGCTCCTGGCTATAATTATGTGTTTACAGTTTACTGAGTGTTAGTCATATCTTCAAACAACACTCATGAAGCATTCTAAAATCTGGATGTTATCATGCTTTGTATGGAGATGAAACAGTTTTTGGAAAATATGCCATTTTTGTTGCAGAGACATTAATGATACAGATCATGTTCTGAGTTGGCAACAAGAATTATGTCGGAGACTTCACCTAACAGGAAAGGTAGGTGGTAGTATGCAACTCTGTAGGCCTACATGCATCATGCCAAAATCTCAGCTATACATACACCTGGGTGTCCTAACAAGTGTTAAAGGGAGCTGTTGTCGACAGGTGCGTGTAGCTGCGGAGGGAATTAATGCGACTGTTGGAGGTACAGACAAGCTCACCACGATGTACATCCAGGCCGTGCGCTCACATCCACTCTTCTCCGACCTGACAGATTGGGACTTCAAGGTTGTGTCTAGGGTTTGATGTTCTTACATTCATTGTGCAGGCGTTACTCTGTTGATTTGTACCTTGTTTCCTCACAGACAAGTCCAGGATCAGCCAAGTCTTTCCCTGATGGTCTCAAAGTCGGTGTCTACTCTGAAATAGTTGCCATGGGAATCTCTCCAGAGCGACTTTCTCACCAGGATGCCGGTGTGTAGGGCGTGTGTTAGGAGTCAAACTGTGTGGGGCTGTGCTGTGTACAACTGTGTCACAAAGCTCAATCTCTTCCCTAAGCTTAATCACTGGATAGATTTACTGTTGGCTTATGTGAAAGGGGAGGATACATGCAAGGGGAGATTCAGGAATTGGTGAACAGAGGGATGGTGTGGGGGGTAGGGGCTTGAAATGAAACGGTCTGGGAGTGTTGTGGGGCTGCAGAAGTCCCAAGAGATTTTCAATGTTTTTAGGCTCGATTTTGGTGTGTAGATCGAGGCACCTTTTATAGTGAACTGCTATAATGGCATATCTGAAACTAAGTAAACTGTAAACGTAACGTTTGACATTTATTCGTTTTCGTTGATATCTCGGAACGGTTTTTTCGTTTTCGTTGATATCTCAGACTGGTACATCGTAGAGCGGTGCATCGTGGAGCGATTTTCGAACTCGTTGCCCTATAAACTCAAACATGTTTAAGGGGTATTAGGAATGACCTTTGACCTTGACCTCAAATTTTTCTGCTGAGTTGACATTTTTCATTTTTGGTGATATCTTGGAACCAGTGTGTCGTAGAGCCCATGGCAAGCATGTTATAAACATTACAACATACAGTGGAGATAATTGTTTTTGTGGCCAGCGGAAATATGTTGAGACGGAAAAAACTATTTGATTATTAACCTTGATTTATTGGATTAAATTGCTCATTATTCTCAATATAATAAACAAAGAAGAACACATCCATACATGTAGATGTATATCCGAACACAGACATTCAATTGTTTTAATGTTGCCCAATGTTTTGGATCAAATTGATAGTTTATGCGTCTATTTATGCATGTAAAAATATATTTTTCATCACATTTTATCACTCTCATATCGTAAACTATAAAAGTTGGCAACCTTTCGTAATTGTTCTGCCAACATCAGAAATTAAGCTCAATATTTTTGTTGTGATACTGTATGCGTATGTATTACGGTAAATCAATAAATATCACGAAGCTCTCACAGTATTTGCGTTTATTCACAAGATTAAAATGTAAAACCTCATGGAAACAATCAGAAATATTATTTTAGGTTACCTTTGATGACCTTGAAAGGTCAAAACAGCCATTTTTGGGTTAAAAAAAAGCTCAAATTTGCCTCTACAGATGAAATGCATGTAGATAGAACTTCAGTTTGCATTATGAACATATAGGAAGTCATATGTGGAACAACTAATGATGATCTTGACCTTGGATGACCTTGAGTGCTAAATGTCGGATGTGAAATCTGTAAAGTGCCCTCTGAAGCTTAAACTTGCACATACAGGTAACAGGTTAGGATTGTGTATAAGCCTATAAAAAGTCATGTATATATGGCACATCTTTTGGTGACCTTGAACTGGACCTTAAACGACCTTGAAGGGCAAATCTCAAAATCTTAAAGTGATATTGGCAGTAAGTTATGGATTTTTAAGTTACCAGACCTAAAGACAAAATACTTGTAGATAGACGTCGAAAAACGCTCAATTTTGGACTCTGACGGCCATTTTCTCAAAAACTGTCTGATCAGTTTTTAGGTTACCGGATCTATGGTCCGATAACCTATTGCCATGGCGTTGCGTCCGGCGTCCGTCCGTCGTCGTCGTCGTCTTCGTCCGTCCACAATTTTATCTTCATCTTTCTGAAAATTTGATCATCACAAAAGTTCACACCCGTGGATGACCTTGATTGGTAAATCTCAACACACATACACCTGCTGATTCTTATGCGCACGAAACAACCGTTCGTTGCAAATACATAGTTATTTATGCTGGTTTGAGCATGAAAAACTCATCTGAAAAAAAACCCAAAAGATTCCTTAACGATTGTTTTTGTAAAATCAAAGATTCCCTAAGTAAGATGTAAAGATTCCCTAACAATCTTTTCTTCATTAATTCAAATCTACGTTATTTAAATGTTAAACGTGAAATAAGTGTGTGTGTAGGTATATGAGGTATGTGACTATGTTTGTATTTATTGATACACACCATTAAATCCAACTTCACTTGGAGCCGAAGCTTTGTTTGCGATAGTTAGACAAAAGGTACATAATTGTGTGCATCTAGTTCTGTTTATCTAGTGCAGATTTCCTTTTAATATGACATTCGCTAACTTATGTCGCATAAATCAACTATGGTAAATAGTTAAATCAACTAGAATTCACAATGGTGTATGATATGGACCTATACACGTATTAGGCCTATATCGTTAGGGAATCTCACTTTTGTCATTGGTGAATCTTATCGCTAATTCTTTTCCTCAACATATCTCAACAAAAAGCGTGATCTGCTTGAAATAACTAAGCATTACTTTGACCAAAACGCAAAGCTACCTTTGAAATATCCATTTATCACAAATGGACTTGTCATTTGATAAAATACGGTTAAAAACCAAAACATAGCACCAAGGGCGCTGTAGCTTACCGGCAATCATGAGAATTGCATAGAATACTGATTTTCCAACATATAAATTGTTACACTGATATTAAAATCTATTGTTAAAACATGTTCATAAATGTTGCTAAAAAAAAATTTCTGTATGGACTATAGCACGAAATCAAGTTACATCTTGAAAGATTTTTTTTGATAATGACATATTTTCACAGACCGACGATTCAAAGGCAACAAAACTTATACACATCACAAAGGTACTTAAGGACAGTTTTATATATGATTTTGAGGAAAACTGTCTGAATAGATTTTGAGAAAATGGCCACCAAAGACAAAATTCATCGTTTTTTCGACAAAAAAATTCGTTTTGGCCTTTCAAGGTCATTGAAGGTCAAATCAAGGTCACCACTCAAACCGCAATATATGATTTCCCATTTGAATGTGCCAATACTTAGGCTCTATCTTGAAGTGTTCTATGAGTTTAATCAGCACAGCTCCCATTATGAAGGAAAAATTGGGTGAAATTTTCTAAGTCCAAAAAATTTTTCAATGGCCAAAAAAAAATTATTTTTTTCCTGGAAATGGCTCAAAACGAATAGTAAATCACAAAGGGCCTAAAGTAAGCTTAAAGTCAAATTCAAGGTCACCACTCACACCGATATATATAATTTCCCATTTGATTGTGCCAATACTTAGGCTCTATCTTGAAGTGTTTTATGAGTTTAATCAGCACAGCTCCCATTAAGAAGGAAAAATTGGGACCAAAAAATTTTTCAATGGCCAAAAAATTTTTTTATTTTTGCTAGAAATGGCTCAAAACAAACAGTGAATCCCAAAGGGCCAGTAAGCTAAAAACCGAAGTGACCGTGTTCACTGTCCACCATTGCCGGATGCACTAACGATCATTAGTGCATCCAGTTTCGCCACAGTGACCTTTGGGGTATGTATATGCTCTTGAATAGTCGGCCATGCATGTGGCCACCAAACCATCTTACCGGGGGTAGTCTATTTTTAGGCAAAAAAAAAATAACCTTTTTAAAAAAAATTGAACACTTTCAAATGGGAAGTCATATATGGTGATTTGTGTGCTGACTATGAATTTGACCTTTCATGACCTTGATAGGTCAAAACAGCCATTTTCCGGTCAAGAAATGCCCAACTTTGCAATTTGTCTGTCTTTTTTCAAAAACTATCAGACCAGTTTCAAGAATTTCATTTCAGAACATGCCAATTGTGATACTGGATATTGCATTAAAAGGTGGAGTGCCTTAACTTCCTCATAACGCCATAGGCCAGAACGGCCCAAAATGACATGATATGCATAAATTGGCTTCTGGGTCCAAAGCATTCGTAAATAGACCTCAGGTTTTAAATTTTATCATATAAGACGATTGATATGGAGCATCTTGAACTTGACCTAAGATGACCTTGAGTGGTATTTGAGGTAACATTGATTGATGTAGAAAGAATGTTTGTAGATAAGGCCATAGTTATTTAATTCGCTGGTTTACGGATCCCCCGACCCTGTTTTTTTTTTTAATGGAAAATAAATATAATTGGTTTGCGTCAAACTCAGAAAAATATATAAATTATCTGGCGCTGGCACACCATAAGAGAATCTAAATCTTCTAGACTCTTGAGAGATGATCATAAATAATATTTATTTTGGGGCGACCGACTGCTCAAAGTGTCAAATTTCATTTATTTTTACACTTACCGGTATTTATTTTTATTTTTAAACTGTCAAATTTATATTTTTATATGCCCACCCCGACCCAAATTTTTTCGTTAAAAATATATATTCAGTCACATCAGGTGGTTCTGGTGGCCTTTGTTCCTTCATAATGGGAACTGTATGGAATAAAATCATAGAACACTTCAGGATAGACCTAAAATATTGGAATATTCAGATGGGAAATTATATATAGTCACTTCAGTGGTGACCTTTATTTGACCTCCAGTGACTTGGAAAGGTCAAAACACCAATTTTGATGAAGAAAAAAACAGTTGTGGCTCAACACTATGAATTTCTCCAGTAACCTTCCTTAACCATTGGGCTGATTTTGAAATAATAGTTGAGTTTGATCTGTTAGGGCAATATACATGTTACTGATGACCGATATGTTACCCGTAGGTAGGCTAACTCCATTAACGGTATTTGTTTATGACAGGGGGACATCTCTCTGTTGATGAGTTCCATCAAGTACTCCAGGATTACATGGACTCTCCCAATTCTGGCAAACAAAATAAACTCTTCATCGACTGCAGAAACTTCTATGAGAGTAAAATTGTGAGTATTCTACTTTGAAAGTTAAGCTGATCCTGGCTTTTTATCATGTTTGACTTATTTTGGAGCTCAGCTGGAAATGACTATACTATTGTGATAGATGTTTGCTACATGCAGGACGTTTTTATTTTCCTGGTAACCCCTGTGATGGATGTATTGTTGCTATTTCTACAGGGATATTTCCAGGGAGCTTTGTGTCCAGATATCCGAAAGTTCAGCTACTGGCCAGAGTTTGTAGAACAGAATCGCGAGATGTTCCGAAATAGGGAGGTCTACATGTATTGTACAGGCGGGATACGCTGTGAACGAGGCTCTGCCTACCTCAGATCATCGGTAAAAACATAGCGCCTCGTCGGTAAAAACATAGCACCAAGGATGCTGTAGCTTACCAGCAGACTTGGATCAAACATGCTATTGAGATCCAATACTCATCGTAGTCGGAGATCAAGTTCAGGGTCACCAACAGATCAATTGCTGGAGAATTACCCTACTGATGTCTCCAGTCTCCAATCTGTGACTACTTCTGTTTCGGAGGCCATCTCCTAGGAGCCTCCACCAAGAAGCCTTGGTTGGCCAGAATGGCTAGATCCACGAACACCTCGGCTTCCATGCTTTCACCAAGGCGGATGACGAGACCTTTGCACAAGTTCATTTCTGGGTACAGGTGGTTTTCCCAGACCACATCGACAAGCCGAAGGTCAAGAAATCTCACTACACTCCCGTTGGGGATCATGTCATTGGCTCTATGCAACCTGCGGAACCTCAAGTTTGGTTCCTTTGGTCATGGGGGATCACCTATGTCTGCACCATCGTGGGGGCAAGATCTCGCCTACTAGTGGATATGTGCTGCTCAAGTCTGGCATGTTCCTTCTGTGCTTCCGTGATAAACTTGAGCATTAACAATTCAATGACCTGGCAGACACCCTGGAGCCAGCAACGTGAACGAGCACCTCTTCATCTTCGCCCCTGGCCTGAAGGTCTCGGGTGTCCCCGTTTTCTTATCTGACTGAACTACGGAGCTGGGTGTCCTACCCTCGAATGGATCGGTTAGTATGGATTAGTGCTCTGAACTTCTAAGTCATCAGCTTGACCACCTAGTTCCAATGGCTACTACCCTAGAAGCTACTGACCCAGACGCCACCGTACAGGTTCCAATCTCCAAGCTTCTGAATGAAGAGGAATGTTAGCAAAGTTGTGGGACAGATATCCAAGAAGGCACAGTTGGAGTGGGCCTGTGCAGTCCTGTACCGTAGAGATAAATTCTTGAATAAGACCACCTCAAAGTTTCCAGATGCTTTCAAGGCGAAGCTCAAGTCCACGTCCGTTTTTGGGAGTCATCTCGTTGAACCAGAGGTCCTCTCCAAAGCCAGCTATGCTGTTGCTCAGGAGACTGACCTACTCCACAAATTCAGCATACTAGTAGCTAAGAATATTGAACACTATGAGAAGAAGCCAGCTTCGCCTCCACGAAGTCTCCAGAGCAACGGACTCCGGTAAGTAGCAGGTGACTCTGCAGCATGGCAAGTCAAAGTTTGATGAGCCTAAGAAGTTCTCTTGTGGCAGCCGTGGTGAAGGTGCGGGCTACTTGTCAGGGTTCAAGGGCCTGGCTTGCTCGTGATGTGCCACAGGCGCTCCCCTGTGTCCAGACTTCAGATGTATCCATCTTCCACTGTTCTGGCATGTCTGGAATGCAAAGCAAAGTCAAAGTCATCCTGTTTAGTCAGGCATCTCCCCTGTCCCCTCCCTGATAGTGTTCACGTTGTACACTCTGGGGACAGAAATAGTTCTGGACGGTCTCATTTCCGAGATGCTGCAGAAACATGCCACGTGACGGGTTCCCCAGGTTCCTCCAGGCTTCTGCATCTGACTGTTCGTCATCCTCAAGTTGACAGGGAGCTGGCATCACTTTAGCGACTTGAGCCACCTCAAAAAGCACATAATCAAGGAATAGTTCTACATGGAGTGTCCCCGCACCATCCTTCTTTGTCTCCATGAGGATGACTGGATGATATCCATAGACCTCTAGGATGCCTACTTCAACATCCTTATCCACCCTTGATCGAGACTCTTCATATCTTTCCAGTGGGGCAACATTGTCTACCAAGCGTTTCAAGCGCTTTGTTCTGGCCTGTCCACAGCTTTGTTCCTCTTCACCAGGGTGCTTCAGTCGATTTCAGCCTGAGCACACTGCAGGTGCACCAGATACCTGGACGATTGGCTGATCATGGCTACCGATCAGCAGACAGTCGCAGCCCACACAGACCTGATTGTCCAACTTTGTCAACAGCTCAGCATGATCATCAACTTTCAGGTGTCAGATCTGCTTCCAGCTCGAAGGTCATCTATCTGTCTGGACATGAGCATTTGCCCTTCTCGCAGGTCCAACAGAGGCGCTGTTGCTACACTTTCATGCTGTTCTACGATCCTTCTCGGTTGGGGTTCTGGTGGCCACGTTGATCTTCCCACGACTCCTGGGCCAAATGGTATCACTGGGGAAGATTGTTCCAAGCTCTCACCTGCACATGAGAACTCTCCTTTTTTAGGTTACCGGACCTATGGTCCGACAACCTATTGGCATGGCGTTGCGTCCGTCGTCCGACGTCCGTCCGTCCGTCCGTCCGTCGTCCGTTCACATTTTTATCTTTAAAGTATATGATCGAATCTTTCTGAAATTTTGCACAAAAATACCTAAAAATATATCAAGGAAAGGTTTTTTTTTAAGTTTTTCGATTTTCGCATTTTTTTCAAAATGGCGGCCGTTTTCGACGAAAAATGCCTGATTTTGGACTTTGGCGGCCATTTTCTCAAAAACTGTTCAGTAACTTTTTTTCTTTTTGATACACAACACTCCTCATATATACTCCTGTGATGTGTATAAGTTTCGTTGCGCTTGAATCGCTCAAAGTGGGCCATTTTGGGCCAAATTTGGCCCAAATGGGACTTTCCCATGTTAAATTTTCCTATGCTTTATAATGGGACACATTATGCCTTATATCTCACTTAATATTGAGATTAGAGACTAGGAATCAATTGTGGACATATAGGAAATGATATATGCTGAATATTCTCGTGACCTTGAATTTGACCTCTGACCTCAGTTTCAAGGTCAAAGAACAAAATGGCTAATATCTCGTTTATTATCGACTTTACAGCTTAGAAATCAATTGTGGACATATAGGAAATGATATATACCGAATATTCTGATGACCTTGAATTTGACCTTTGACCTCATTTTCAAGGTCACAGGACAAAATGGCTAATATCTCACTTCTTATCGATTATACAGCTTAGGGATCAATTGTGGACATATAGGAAATGATATATGCCGAATATTCCCGTGACCTTGAATTTGACCTTTGACCTCATTTTCAAGGTCACGGGACAAAATGGCTAATATCTCATTTATTATCGATTTTACAGCTTAGGGATCAATTGTGGACATATAGGAAATGATATATGCCGAATATTCTCGTGACCTTGAATTTGACCTCTGACCTAATTGTCAAAGTCAAGAGCACAAAATGGCTAATATCTCGCTTATTATCGACTTCACATGTTAGAAAATCAGTTGTGGATGTATAGGAGATGATATACGCCGAATATTCTAATGACTTTGAATTTGACCTTGTTCTCCATCTTCAAGGTCATAGGAAAAAATGGCTAAAATCTCACTTATCATCGACTTTACAGCTTACAAATCAATTGGGGCCATGTAGGAAGTGATATATGCTGAAGATTGTCATGACCTTGATCTTGACCTTTGATCTCATTTCAAGGTCAGAGCATTAAATGGCTAATATCTCGCTTATCATCGACTTTGCAGCTTAGAATCAATTGTGCACTTGTAGAAAATTATATATATACTGAATCTTGTGATGACCTTGAACTTGACCTTCGACCTCATTTTCAAGGTCAGAGCATAAAATGGCTAATATCTCGCTTATTATCATTTTTACAGTTAAGGAAGCAATTGTGAACAAATAGTGAACGATAAATGCTGAATATTGTCATGACCTTGAATTTGACATTTGACCTCATTTTCAAGGTCAAAGCACAAAAATGTTAATATCTCGTTTATTATCGAACTTACAGCTTTGCAATCAATTGAGCACATGTATATAGGAAATGATATATGCTGAATATTCTCATGACCTTGAATTTGATCTCATCTCCAAGGTCAGAACACAAAATGGTTAATATCTTGCTCATTGTCGATTTTGCAGCTTAGGAATCAATTGTGGACATGAAATGATATATGCTGAATATTCTTGTGACCTTGAATTTAACCTTGTTGTCAAGGTCTCGAGACAAAATGGCTAATATATAAAATGTACAACATTGTCCGGTAACCTTTCTTAGCCCTTGGGCTAATTTCATCTTCGCAATCAGTGGGATGCTTCCTGGGATCTTGACACTTCAATTGGGTATTTCGCTTCGGTCCGACCTCCAGAGGTAGAGCAATGATTTCATGTATCAGGTTACCCTGATACACGAGTTAGAACCGGACTACCTTCTTTTCACGGACACCTCCTTCCTGAACGGCTGAAGCACAAACTTGGCTGAGAATCAATCCTTGGGCCTCTTGCCCTCATCAGATTTCCTACATCTTATCAACTGGCTCCGGCTGAGGGCAGTGTGGTTAGATCTTTATCACTTCTAACAGACTGTTGCCAGCTCAATGGTTCTCGTGATGTCCGACATCACCACACTGGTATTTTATCTCCAAAACAACGAAGGGACACAATCAAGACAGCAGAATCCCTTGGTTTGTATATATGGTAGATCTGTTGGTGACCTTGAACTTGACCTTAAGGCAACTTAAGCTCAATAGCACGTTTGATCTAAGTCTGCCGGTAATTGGTGCTATGTTTTTAACCTCTTCACCGCCTGCAGCGCCGGATATTTCCGGCGCAAAACGTAATTGTGTGACGCCTATGTGCCGGAAATATCCGGCGCAAATTCCTCTCCACATTTCTTCTTGTACGGCCTATATTTTTCAGTCGAAACGCCCCACACAGCTTCCGTATATTAATAAATTGTTGTAAGGGAAGTTGCAAACGTTTTCTGCTGCAAAAATAGTATATTTATACGATGGGAATGCATGTAATCCAAAGAGAAACTCTTGGGTTTTCCCTGGTGTTGTCGTCTGACAGATGTATATATGTGTGTGTGAAAGCACACAGAGCAATTATTCTCCAGTGAATTCACTGTCATTTGTATCAGTCTGGTATGGTATTCAACATCAACAAACCGTTAGTTGAAAAAACCTGAGTTGCATATATGTCTTATTCATAATCAAAGACATGCAGATATTAATATTCTGTGAAAGCATGCTTTCGTGTATATTATTTTAAGATTGTGTGAAATGTTGCAGAATTAGTGGTTGTTGTGAGGTTGTTGCTGTGGGAACTAGAACACACCAAGACCCTCATGCTGCTTGCATATGGCTAGATACATTTTCATATTCGTTTAATTAATTTCAATCAACAGTGGGTCTTTCTTTGAGAAATATTATTGTCATGATATATAATTTTGCAATTTTCCTAAAAAAATGACCGGCGTGGGACAATTTCTCAGGTCTGGCAGTTAAGAGGTTAAATCTGACTTTATTTGACATCAAACATCATTTTGCCACACTTTGTGTATTTCTTTGAATATGCAAATCATTCATGGTTACCTTGGATTCGGTGCTCTAGGAAGTTTGAGAGATATTCATTAGAGCATTTTTTTATGACGTAACTGACAAAATATTATAACAAAAAAATGGTACAATTTGAAGCAAAATATAATATTCAGCAATATACTTGTGTCCACCGACATGAATATAAGATCTAGAAACATGATATTAAAATTATCTTGCATAGATTGACTGGCCAGGTACATCAAGCTCACATGGTTTCAAGGTCATGAAATGATCTGTTTGCCAGGGTGTCTGTGACAAAGTGTACCAGCTACATGGCGGCATTCACAAGTACATCGAGAAGTACCCGGATGGTTATTTCCGTGGGAAGCTGTTTGTGTTTGATGACCGCTATCACATACAAGCCAATGATGATATCCTGTCAGGTAGTATGTGTGACTGTGTTTGTATCATGACATCATAACAATTGGTTGACCCAACTACCTGGCTGACTGTTTTATATTGTTTCAGAGTGTCGTTACTGTAGTCAGGCCTGGGACCGCTATGCTCCATGTGTCTCCAAGCGATGTCACCAGCTCGTGCTGATATGTCCCGAGTGTCGTGGTCAAGGACACACTGCCTGCTGTCCCACCTGTCAGGCTGGTAACCATGGCAACACCCGGGAACAGTGTGAGTGTACAGCAGCCCGACCTCGGATACCAGAGCATGACCCCGCCAGCGTGTAGAGTGCTTGTACGGCCCGCATTCAGAAGGTCTCCATTGCGGCAGAAGCAGCCAGGAGATTCTGGGTACCGTAGTTGTGTGCATCTTCATTACATCAGTAAACTTCAGGATAATTCTTATTGGATGGTGTTTATTTTATCTGTTGCTTCAAAAATGATTCTTTGATATCAGATTTCGTTTCATTTCTCATATCTGCGTATTTTGCCATACTCCACAAATGTCGGTGTAACCATAGTATTGCTTGCATTAAGGAGTGATGTTATGCATGAAAAGTGATGTTATGTGTAAAGAGTGATGTTATGTATAAAGAGTGAAGTTTTGTGTAAAGAGCGATGTTATGTTTAAAGAGTGACGTTATGTGTAATGAGTGACGTTGTGTCTAAGGAGTGATGTTATGTGTAAAGAGTGATGTTATGTGTAAAGAGCGATGTTATGTGCAAAGAGTGATGCTATGTGTAAAGAGTGATGTTACGTGTAAGGAATGATGTTATGTGTAAAGAGTGATGTTTTATGTAAAGAGTGATGTTATGTGTAAAGAGCAATGTTATGTGTAAAGAGCGATGTTATGTGTAAGGAATGATGTTATGTGTAAAGAGCGATGTTATTTGTAAAGAACGATGTTATGTGTAAGGGGTGATGTTATGTGTAAAGAGTGATGTTATGTGTAAAGAGTGATGTTATGTGTAAAGAGTGATGTTGTGTGTAAGGAGTGATGTTGTGTGTAAAGAGTGGTTATGTGTAAAGAGTGATGCTATGTGTAAAGAGTGATGCTATGTGTAAAGAGTGATGCTATGTGTAAAGAGTGATGTTATGTGTAAAGAGTGATGTTATGTGTAAAGAGTGATTTATGTGTAGTGAGCGATATGTGTAAAGAGCGATGTTATGTGTAATGAGCGATATTATGTGTAAAGAGCGATGTTATGTGTAAAGAGTGATGTTATGTGTAAAGAGTGATGTTATGTGTAAAGAGCGATGCTATGTGTAAAGAGCGATATTATGTGTAAAGAGTGATGTTATGTGTAAAGAGTGATGTTATGTGCAGTGAGCGATATTATGTGTAAAGAGCGATGTTATGTGTAAAGAGTGATGTTATGTGTAAAGAGTTATGTTATGTGTAGTGAGCGATATTATGTGTAAAGAGCGATGTTATGTGTAATGAGCGATATTATGTGTAAAGAGCAATGTTATGTGTAAAGAGTGATGTTATGTGTAAAGAGTAATGTTATGTGTAAAGAGCGATGCTATGTGTAAAGAGTGATATGTGTAAAGAGTGATGTTATGTGTAGTGAGCGATATTATGTGTAAAGAGCGATGTTATGTGTAAAGAGTGATGTTATGTGTAAAGAGTGATGTTATGTGTAAAGAGTGATGCTATGTGTAAAGAGCGATATTATGTGTAAAGAGTGATGTTATGTATAAAGAATGATGTTATGTGTAATGAGCGATATTATGTGTAGAGAGTGATGTTATGTGTAAAGAGTGATGTTATGTGTGAAGAGTGATGTTTTGTGTAATGAGCGATATTATGTGTAAAGTGATGTTATGTGTGAAGAGTGATGTTATGTGTAAAGAGTGATGTTATGTGTAAAGAGCGATGCTATGTGTAAAGAGTGATGTTATGTGTAAAAAACGATGTTATGTGTAAGGAATGTTATATATAAGCATTCATTTCTAAGACGATTGCCCATAGCTTGTTTGGGACCGCCATAACAATTCATCAGATAACGTTTTAGTATTCAGTTGTAAAAGTGTATCTTCACCTGCTATTCCCCCGCCCCCTCTAAAATTTGTACCCTGCTAAGTGTATATGAAATATAGTTCCTCCCAAATTTCATGCGTAAATTGTTGACAAAGTAATCATGATAAAACCACAGCTTACAGACAAATGATGCCGACTATAGGCCCTTACGAGTAGGCAGTGCTCTGCCACAACTCAATTCACTAGCCTGTGTTTCACTTCAAGTGGGCATACCTCTGTCACAACTTGATACAATAGCATATGTTTCACTACGAGTGGGCATACCTCTGTCACAACTTAACTCAATAGCCTATGTTTCAGTACGAGTGGGCAGATGTGTGTCACAACTCAATTCAATAGCCTACGTTTCACTACGAGTGGGCATACCTATGTCACAACTTAACTCAATAGCCTATGTTTCACTATGAGTGGTCAGACCTTTGTCACAACTCAATTCACTAACTGGTCTACTGGTATGTTACATGCAGCAATTCATCTTACCTCATATGACATCATTGTAGTATATCTCACTATCCTCAAGTATAATGTTAAGATTCATTGATGTTAAGATTCAAGATGTTTTGTATATGGTGGTTGATGAACAGGATATAAATCTTATGAGAAATTGTGTTGTGGAGATGTGTTGGTTTGTTTTCTTCGTACCCCAGGAAACAAAATGCACAAGAATTAGACATGAAAGCCTA
The DNA here is from genome assembly GCA_949152475.1 of Terebella lapidaria. NCBI lineage: Eukaryota > Metazoa > Annelida > Polychaeta > Terebellida > Terebellidae > Terebella > Terebella lapidaria. The sequence continues at coordinate 6,249,124 of OX424557.1, forward strand.
TAGGCTTTATGGCAACCCCTAATTAGGTTACCGGACCTATGGTCCGATAACCTATTGCCGTCACGTTGCGTCCGTCGTCCGTCCGTCGTCCGTCGTCCGGCGTCCGTCGTCCGTCGTCCGTCGTCCGTCCACAGCTGTATCTTTAAAGTTTACAGGCGGATTTTTCTGAAATTTTGCACAAAAATGCCTAAAAATATTTCAAGAGGGGTTTTTTTTTTAGTTTTTTGATTTTCGCATTTTTCTCAAAATGGCGGCCATTTTTGGCGAAAAATGGCCAATTTTGGACTTTGGCGGCCATTTTCTCAAAAACTGTCTGATCAGTTTTGAGATTTTTGTTTCAAAAGATTCCCCTTATGTACCTTTATGATGTGTATAAGTTTTGTTGCCCTTGAATCGCCGGTCTCCGTGTGGCGGCCATTTTGAATTTTTGACGGGTCGGCGAAAAAAATTTTTTTGGCCCCAAATCGCGTTACTATCCATTTCGGGCCATTTCTAGGCAAAAAAAAATTTTTCACCCTTTGAAAAAAATTTTGGACTTAGAAAATTTTCAGCACTTTTTTCCTTCATAATGGGAGCTGCCCGGACTGTACTCATAGAACGCTTAAAGATAGAGCTTAGATATTGGCACTTTCAAATGGGAAGTCATATATGGCGACTTGTGTGGTGACCTTGAATTTGACCTTGGATGACCTTGAAAGGTCAAAATAGCCATTTTTGGGTCGAAAAATGCCCAAATTTGCAGCTTTTCTGTCTTTTCTCGAAAACTGTCTGATCAGTTTTGAGATTTTCGTTTCAGAAGATTCCCCTTATGTACCTTTATGATGTGTATAAGTTTTGTTGCCCTTGAATCGCCGGTCTCCGTGTGGCGGCCATTTTGAATTTTTGACGGGTCGGCGAAAAAAAATTTTTTTGCCCCAAATTGCGTTATTATCCATTTTGGGCCATTTCTAGGCAAAAAGAATTTTTTCACCCTTTGAAAAAAATTTGGGACAAAATTTTCGGCACTTTTTTCCTTCATAATGGGAGCTGCCTAGACTGTACTCATAGAATGCTTGAAGATAGAGCTTAGAAATTAGCACTTTCAAATGGGAAGTCATATATGAAGACTTGTGTGGTGACCTTGAATTTGACCTTGGATGACCTTGAAATGTCAAAACAGCCATTTTTGAGTCGAAAAATGCCCAAATTTGCACCTTGTTTGTCTTTAATCGAAAACTGTCTGATCACTTTTGAGATTTTTATTTCAAAACATAGTAATTGGGGTTTTTGACATGATGTGTATAAATATGTATATAGTGTGTAAAGTGCCTTGAATTGCTCAAAAGGCTAGAAATTTAGGCTGAATAGGCCCCAAATTTAATTTTTGGTCGTTTTCCTTCAAATTTATCTGATCAGTTTTGAGATTTTTGTTATAAAACATGCTCATTGGGGTCCCTGACATTGTGTATAAAGATGGAGTGCTTTGAATTGCTTAAAAGGCCCCTTGAGTGTGTAAATTGGCCTCTACAGCCAAAAAATGTTTGTAGGTATAGCTGGAATTGGAAGTCATATACATGTATACCACATATATATGTGGCTTTTTTGGGTGACGTTGAACTTGACGTCAGATGACATTGAGTGCATTGAGTCCAACAAGAAATGTGTAAATTTCGTTTATAGACAAAAGACTTGTAGATAGACCTTGTATTTGTATTTTGAACATACATGAATACAAGGTTATATGCTGCACACTTAATGATGACATTGAAGTTCACGAAGATGATTGGTTTATCTTAACGTCATATCTCACCTGTCCTGTTTCAACTAAAGTTGTCCGGTAACCTATCTTAGCCCTTGGGCTAATTTTTTTTAGGTTGCTGGACCTTTGGTCCAATAACCTATTGTTGTCGCATTGTGTTTGTCGTCCGTCTGTCCTTCCACATTTCTAGCTTTAAAGTTTATGGTCGAATTTTTCTGAAAATTTGGAAAAGGATACCTTAAAATAATTCAAGTAGGAGGTAATTTTTAGGTTACCGGACCTTTGGTCCAATAACCTATTGCCATGGCGATGCGTCCGGCCGTCGTCATCGTCGTCCGTCCACATTTTTAGGTTACCGGACCTTTGGTCCGATAACCTATTGGCATGGCGTTGCGTCCGTCGTCCGTCCGTCCGTCCGTCCGGCCGTCCGTCCGTCCGTCCGTCCGGCGTTAACATTTTTATCTTTAAAGTTAACGATCGAATCTTTCTGAAATTTTGCACAAAAATGCCTAAAAATATTTTGAGAAGGAGGTATTTTTTTGTTTTTTGATTTTCGCATTTTTTTCAAAATGGCGGCCGTTTTTGTCGAAAAACGCTAAATTTTGGACTTTGACGGCCATTTTCTCAAAAACTGTCTGATCAGTTTTGAGTTTTTGGTTTCAAAAGATTCCCCTCATATACCTCTGTGATATGTATAAGTTTGGTTGCCCTAAATCTGCCGGTTTCCGTGTGGCGGCCATTTTGAATTTTTGGCGGGTCGGCGTAAAAAAATTTTTTCGCCCCAAATCGCATTACTATCCATTTTGGGCCATTTCTAGGGCAAAAAAAAATTTTCACCCTTTGAAAAAAATTTTGGACTTGGAAAATTTTCGGCACTTTTTCCCTTCATAATGGGAGCTGTCCGGACTGTACTCATAGAACGCTTGAAGATAGAGCTTAGAAATTGGCACTTTCAAATGGGAAGTCATATATGGCGACTTGTGTGGTGACCTTGAATTTGACCTTGGATGACTTTGAAAGGTCAAAACAGCCATTTTTGGGTCGAAAAACGCTCAAATTTGCACCTGGTCTGTATTTTCTCAAAAACTGTCTGATCAGTTTTGAGATTTTTGCTTAAAAAGATTCCTCTTATATACCTCTGTGACCTGTATAAGTTTTGTTGCCCTTGAATCGCCGATCTCAGTGTGGCGGCCATTTTGAATTTTTGACGAGTCGGCGAAAAAAATTTTCTTCGCCCCAAATCGCATTACTATCCATTTTGGGCCATTTCCAGGCAAAAAAAATTTTCACCCTTTGAAAAAACTTTTGGACTTGGAAAATTTTCGGCACTTCTTTCCTTCATAATGGGAGCTGTCAGGACTGTACTCATAGAACGCTTGAAGATAGAGCTTAGAAATTGGCACTTTCAAATGGGAAGTCATATATGGCGACTTGTGTGGTGACCTTGAATTTGACCTTCGATGACCTTGAAAGGTCAAAACAGCCATTTTGGGGTCAAAAAATGCCCAGATTTGCCTCTGTAGATGAAATGCTTGCAGATAGAGCTCATGTTCGCATTATGAACATATAGGAAGACATATATGGCACAACTAATGATGACCTTGAACTTGACGTCAGATGACCTTGAGTGCCAAATGTCTGACTTGGAATGTGTAAATTGACCTGAGCGGCCTAAACGATTCCACCCAACATATAGAATATCAAATGCTGCACACATACATGTAATGGTTACATCGAAGTTCATACGGATGACCTTGATTGGTAAATCCCAAGGTCATATGTTTACACTGCGAACCTTGATTGGTAAATCTCAAGGTCTGTTACCTGCCAATGCTGCCATGGCCAAACCAAAATTGTCCGGTAACCTATCTTAGCCTTTGGGCTAATTTTATCTTTGAAGTTTACGGTCCAATCTCTCTGAAAATTTGGGGAAAGATACCTTTAACGTAGTCCGCTACAAACATAGAGGTAATGAAAGTCAAAATTTGAAAGTTATATCTTGAATATTGTCTCTTCAAAATAACATATTTTATAGAGTAACTGATCAGCATTCTAATACTGAAAAGAAAATAGGGGGTCACCGTGCTGGTTTCTTCGACATATTCGATCAAAAATCACAAACTTTTACTAAAATGACTCCATTTATGGTATTTTTACACATTTTTTTGCCCATATTCACATCTTGCATCTTGTTTTCCAAGAGAACGGATACGGTGACCCCCTATTTTCTTTTCAGTTTTAGGATGCTGATCAGTTTCTCTATAAAATATGTCATTTTGAAGCTCTAGATTTTGTTAATACAGTCATTTATTTTGAAAAACTCTTTGAACCCCTCCCCTCACTGTTTGGAGCGGACTACCTTAATTAATTCGAGAAGGAGGTATTCATTAGTTTTTTTTAGTTTTTTATTTTTCTCAAAATGGCGGCCGTTTTCATCGAAAAACGGTCAATTTTGAACTTTGGCAGCCAATTTCTCAAAAACTGTCAAATCAGATTTGAGATTTTTGTTTTAAAAGATTCTCCTTATGTACCTCTGTGATGTGTATAAGTTTGGTTGCCCTTGAATCGCCGGTCTGCGTTTGTCGGCCATTTTTAATTTTCAACGGGTCGACGAAAAAGATAAGAGCTTAGAAATTGACACTGAAGATAGAGCTTAGAAATTGGCACTTTCAAATGGGAAGTCATATATGGCGACTTGTGTGGTGACCTTGAATTTGACTTTGGATGACCTTGAAAGGTCAAATAAGCCATTTTGGGGTAAAAAAAATGCCCATATTTGCCTCTACAGATGAAATGTTTGTAGATAGAGCTTAAGTTTGCATTATGAGCATATAGGAAGTCATATATGGAACAACTGATGATGACCTTGAGCTTGACCTCGAATGACCCTGAGTGCTAAATGTCCGATGTGAAATGTGTAAATGAGCCACTGAGGCTCAAGCACTTGCACATACAGGTTAAGGTTGTGTATAAGCTTACAAGAATTCATGTATGGCACATCTTTTGGTAACCTTGAAATTGGCCTTAAATGACCTTGAATGCCAAATTTCAAACTCTTGCCTGATCTGACATGTGTAAATTGGCCTCTACAGACAAATTACTTGTTGATAGAGGTTATACTAGTATGTTTGTATTATAAACATATATAAAGTCATATGCAGCATACCTAATGGTGATATTGCAGTTCACAAAGATGACCTTGATTGGTAAATCTCAAGGTCATATGTCACCTGCCATACTTAAAACCAATATTGTCCGGTAACTATCTTAGCCTTGGGCTAATTTTTGTCTTATTATCGACTTTACAGCTTAGGAATCCACAGTGAACATATAGGGAATGATATATGCTGAATATTATGGTGACCTCGAACTTGACCTTTCACCTCATTTTCCAGGTCAGAGAACAAAATATCTCACTTGTTATCGACTTTACAGCTTAGGAATTAATTGTGAACATAGAGGAAATTGCTAAATATTATCCTGACCTTTGACCTCATTTTCAAGGTCGGATCACAAAATGGCTAATATCTCGATTATTATCGACTTTACAGCTTAGGAATCAATTGTGGACATACTAGAAATAATATATGCTGAACATTTTTTGTGCCCTTGAATTGACCAATGACTTTATTTTCAAGATCACGGGACAAAAGGCTAATATCCTAAATATTTATTCCCAGTAATTTTCTTCATAATGAGAACTGCCTCAATTGTACTCGAAGAATTATTGACGACAGAGCTTAGATATTGGCACTTCAAATGGGAAGTTATATATGATGATTTGTATACTGACTTTGGAAATAACCTTCAATGACCTTGAAAAGTCAAAACAACCACTTTTTGTCAAACATTTGGAATTTCAACTTTCATACTAGTTGAGCTTTTGCAGCGGAATGCTCAAGGCCGAGAGGCCTCTTGTTATATGGTCATAATAGTGTAACGATTCTAGAGGTCAAGTTTCTCTTCTACAGTCTTTTCTCGGGTCAACTGCTCATTCTAGAGACGGTCGTTGAGTATCTGTTGCTGGTTCTCAGAATAGCTCCGGGACTTCAGCTGCAGGGGTACCTCGGGAGACTCCGGTGCTCCAGCTGCAGGCCATCTCGATTGTCCCTGGAACTCCGGCTGCAGTGGCACTTTGAGGGAATCCGATGTTCCGGCAGCAGGCTGTCTCGGTTGTCTCTGGAACTTCGGCTACAGTGGCACTTCGGGAGACTCCGGTGCTCCGGCTGCAGGCCGACTCGTTTGTCCCTGGAACTTCGGCTGCAGTGGCACTTCGGGAGACTCCGATGCTCCGACTGCAGGCCATCTCAGTTGTCTTAGGTGGGGTACTTCGGGAAGCTCTGATGCTCCTGCTGCAGGCCTTCTCGGTGGTAGCGTGTTCGGGACTGCAGCTGCTAGTGTTCCCGAAGTAGGGATCACATATCATGTAGTTCGGTGTTCTACTCCTCTCGACCTCTTCTTCTTCGGTTGTAAGTTCGGTTGATAGCTTGGGTTCACAGCTATCTCAGACGTTATCAACTTTGATTTCAACCCGACTGGTCTTCCAGTCCTTTTTCTTGTATTACTTCGGTTGACTCTACTTCTATAAAGTTCACTTCGGTTGTCATTCCAGTTGTTTACCCGAACACGGAGTCGACTAGGCCAGCTCAAGGATCAACTCTCGGCAGCAGTCCAAGGTTTATTGACGAATCATACAGTCGGCTGAAATAGTTGAGAATTCATCTAGAGATGGCATCTTTCGGTTGCTCGTCCACTCTTCAGCCAATTTGACTAGTTCGGCTGGACCATGATGTGCTCTGGTTGGTGTCCCAGTGTCAAAAGGCGCTGACTCCTGTGAGTCGGCAGAAAACTGACTTTTCTGGCCGAAAATTTTTATTATTGATAACCAATCAGTAACCGCCACGTAACAATCTGCATTGTTGTAAATCTGTTTCCGAGCACCTTTACGTAATCGAGTATTTTGACCATCAATGTCTGATGTCAGCCAAAGAGCACCCGAAGCCGCCGAAAAACACTCAAACTTTGATAATCACAAATACACACTTAGAATCAATTCAAACTGCTTCTAATGACCATAAAACATCATGAACCACATATATGATTAACAAAGAGGTATTAAAACTTGGTCGAACACAATTTTTCAGCCTAAAATCGTTACACTCCCCTTTCTTATATAATGATGTCCCGAACATATTTAGATAATGTTCGTCCCGAACATATCTGGGGTAAACAGTCCATAACACAACACAACTTGTTCCGGACACACTTCCGGACACAATCTCTTAACTAAATTAAATGTCACTGTGTCTCTTTCGCTTGATTCTTTTCTTCAGCGAGACTCCCTGGTATCTCTTAACTACAATTAACTGTCACTGGGAGTCTCTGAACTTGACTTGCGACAACTTGACTTGCGATGACTTGACATGTGACGACTTGCCTTGCGACGACTTGACTTGCGCTGAACGTGTTCATCGACCACTTCCTGGACTGCTCCCCGAAGAGTCTGTTCGGTGAGGACGTGGGAAGGGCATTCCAAGTTCCACCGTCATTCTTGTCATACGAGGAGGCTCTTGGGCTGGCACACAGGGACGACCGCCACTGGTACCTCGGGACGGGGCAGCGGCACCAAGGAGATCCGGCTGATGCAAGGACCATTGAAGAGGGATGTAGAAGCCGTTCTTTAGTCGGTCGTCGCTCACATTCATGTCAACGATGCGGTAGAGATTTCGGCAGGGTGCCCAAAGGTGTCTCCCGAACTTCATAGGTCACTGCGTAGGTCTCGAAATTCAGACGGGCCCCAATGATCAGGCCCCTACTGGACGGGGATGTACTGTACTCGCTGAGAGGCTGGCGGCACTATTGCAGTGGTGAAGCCTCCTCCAAGGTCGACACAGATAGGATGACAGCCAGAATGCACAGGAAGTCTGTCGAGGTCGTTGGCTGGAAGAAGATGCTGGCCTCCTGAGGCGGCAATAGTTGTTCGGGTTGCTGTACGCGCTCCCGCACGGGTGATCACTGGAGACTGGCGTGGCCTCTGCCGGGACGGTGTAATCTGGGATGATGGCTGCCTGGTCCTCCAAGATGTGTCTTTGGTTGGTTGGGCTTCGGCGCTCCGGAACTCTCGACTCTCCGAACTGCTGCTTCCTGTTACTGGTGCCGGCTGGATGACGGTAGAGGTTCGGGGAGCTGGCAACGCTCCAGTCACCTGAGGCGTTGTGGAAATCTTGGACCGGGCCACTCCCCGGGGGTCGAACTGGGAGATCACGGGTCGGTCAGCCGAAGTGATTTCACTGGTGTGGTGGTCACGAACGGACTTATGTCGATGGTCAGCAACCATACAAGCTCCCGGCCTGGATTCTATTTCCGGCTCTTCAACTGTTTTTTCTGAGTCGATGCCAGCTTCTTCGGGGTGATTTCTGTCTCCAGACATTCTCTGCTTCATCCATCTCGGATGCTTGACCCCTCGGTATGGCTTCAACAGGTCGAAATGGACAACTTTCTCCTTGGAATTGCTCTCTGCAATCACTTAGGTAACATCTGTGAACTTTTCCACCACCAGTCTCAGCCCGCTCCATTTTCTCTGTAACTTCGGCACTTTTCCCGTCTTTCGGGTCTTGATCGCCATCCACACTAAGTTTTCCAGGTTGTACTGGTTGTTGACCTTGCCTCGGTCATAGTTTATTTTCTGTCGCTCCATCGTTCGGCTGGATCTTTTGTGTACCTCAGAGTAGATCTTTTCCATACGCTCTCTTAGTTGACTGCTGTATTCGGTCACCCCTTGATCAGTCTCCCCAGGTGGTTGTCCTATCAGGAGGTCTACAGGGGTGTTGACCTCTCTGCCCAACATCAGCAAGTTGGGGCTCTGCCCGGTCGTCTCTTGAAGTGTGCTTCGGTAGGCGGCCATTACCAATGGGACGATGCGATCTCAATCGGTATGTCGAACACTCACGTACAGACTCATCATCTGTTGAAGGGTTCGGTTGAATCGCTATATGAATCCATCAGATTGGGGCCGAAAAGCTGTAGTTCAGGTCTTGTGGATTCTCAGAATTCGGCACACCTTCAGAACATCGGATTTGAAGTTGCGCCCTTGATCAGTATGTACCTCCATTGGGATGCCATACCAGGACAAAAACTGGCCAAGACTTCGGCTACCGTATCTGTCTCTTGATTCGGGATTGGGTAGGCTTCAATCCACTGGGTAAAGTACACTCCCACCACCAGGATGTATCAGTTGCCCAGGGTTGATTTCAGCATAGGCCCCATGATGTCCATAGCCACTCGCTCCATCGGTGCTCCTACCCGATACTTCTGTATGAGCGACTTCTTGAGGTTCTGTGTGTTTCGGAAAGCACAATCGTCACAGGTCAGGATCCACTGCTTGATGTCTCTCAGCATTCCTGGCCAGAAGTATCGTCCGCCTAGCCGATTTCGATGTGCCTGGTTGAAAACCTATCAGCGTATCGGTTGAGGGGTGATGAGCTGCAGGCGTTCGGTCCTCTCCGTGGTTCTCCATCGTCTATAGATCATGCCGCTGTCAGTCATCAGTGTCTTTCTCATGCCGTACAGGAGTTTTTTTCGGCACCCAGGCTTGGGTAGTCGATCTTAGCTTGGACTGGGTTGTCGGTCATGAAAGTGCTGACTGCTGGATACCAAGGTTCTGCTTTTTTTTGTCGGCTCAAGTCACTGAATTGGTACTCTTATCCCCAACTTGATCTTTCTGGCTCTGGCTCAACCTCCTTTTTGGTTGTCTCATTTCGGCTCTTCAGTCGACCTCTTTTCGGTTTAGGTTCCCTGGATGCCCTTTCGGTCTTGTTCAGTATGGGCTTGACGGCTTTCTTCGGGAGAGGGTCTTCGGGAGACTCCCTTGGCTTGTCGTGCAATCTCCCGGAAGTCCCAGGCATCAATCTTGGCCTGTTTCCAGTCACTTCGGGAGTCTCCCTTGGCTTGTCGTGCAATCTCCCGGAAGTCCCAGGCATCAATCTTGGCCTGTTTCCAGTCACTCTTCCCGCATTGGCTGCAAGCAGATCTCGACAGTGCATTGGCATTGTTGTGGACTCAACCAGGTCGGTGGATCTCGAAGTCGTACTCTCTCAACAACTTGATCCATCGGGCGACCTGTCCCTGAGGTTCTTTAGAGTTCATTAGCCACAGCAGGCTCCCATTATTGGTCCGCAGCAGTATCTTTCGGCCCAAGAGGTACTGCTTATTCTTTTGGGTGGCGAAGACGATAGCTAGTAGCTCCTTCTGGGTGATGCAATACCACCTCTCTTTATTGGTTAGGATTCGGCTTAGGTGAGGACCCATTTTAGTCCATCTTGTTCTTGAGACAAGACCGCTCCTAACCCGGTGTCGCTGGCATCAGTGTCGATGATATAACGTCCCTCTTCTCGGGGATACCCTAGGATCGGTGCTGTTACCAGCCGATTCTTCAGTTCAGTGAAGGCTTGCTCCTGTTCGGCCCGCCACAGTAAAGGTGCTCCTTTTTTTGGTCAGTAGCTGCTAGTCAGATCCAGGGCTGAAAACCACTTCGCTTCGGGGCAGGCCGCTATAGTGTCATCGATTCGGGGTAGGGGATAGGCATCTTTTTCTGTTACTGCGTTGAGTCGTCGGTAATCCATGAAAAAGTGTGACGTACCATCTTCTTTACTAGGACGATCGGGGATAACCAGGACTGCTACTATCTTCAATGACTCCCTGGCCCAGGCTGCCAGAATCATCGCTGAAGACTCCTCGGTTCTGGTAGAGCAGTTCGGTCACTTGTTTTCGGCTTTTGGCCGGCACACACATCTCTGTCTCTTCGGTCAGCTGCCGAAGTTTCTCGTAGCCGGACCAATCTCTGTAGTTTTCAGGCCTGGATGCTCCAATCTTCCGAACTCTGTCGGTAAGGGGGACGATTCAACATTCGGCTCCCAAACTGGTCAGGGTTGCTAGGTGGGCTCCCCGGCGAATGACCACAGGCTCCAGCAACACATTGATGACTCGAACTGGTACAGCTCCCTTGTTGATCTTTGACAAAGATCTCCCCACCAGCCATAATCGGTTTTCTGTTGGCTCCTGAGTCATTTCGATGACCCCCTCTATATTTTGCGCCTCATCAGTTCAGCCATGGATCAGTCTTTTGGATTCGGCTGGGATCTCCAAATCTTCGGCAGCACAAATCTGGATGGTCGTCTTCTGGTTTTCGTACATGTTGAGGGGCACCTCCCGAGTGCTGATCCTCATTCAGAATTGGTCGATGAAGTTGATGCTGTCAACTTTCTGCTGAATGAAGTCCATCCCCAGGATGGTGATCTCCATCATGAGGTTCTCCCGGGATCCGGCTATGTGCAGGGGGAGCTTCCTTCGGCTGTAGGACCTGATATCGCTCCCATCCACCAGAGTTATCCATGCTGACGATCTCTTCAATCTCATGCCAGACTGCTTGATGCTCTCCCAGGTGCTGTAGTTGAGCATCGTGATGGTGCTGCCGGTGTCGACTACCATATTCAGCTTTCGGCCAAATATGGTTCCTTCTACACAAAGGCCGATCTCTCCCCTCTGGCCGGGTCCCTGGATCACCTGTTGGTTGTGGGGGTGTCCTTTCTTTTGGGTTTCGGCTTTCCCCCTAGCCGAAACCTGCTTTAGTTTGACGTTGTCTTCTTTTCGGGGCACTCTCTGGCATAGTGTCCCTTTTTCCGGCATTGATAACATTCGATCTCTGTTCGGGGCCGTCTCAGATTACTGGACTTCTGCAGCACAGCCTTCACTTGCTCCATTAGTTCCTGCAACTGCTTTTTTGTCGGCAAGTCCAGCAGCACACTCCGGGCATTCCCCCTCAGGCTAATGCACAGATTTGACGCCTTCTCCTCCTCGATCCACCGAAAGAATCTGGTGTACTCATCCAGATAAGTTCATACTCTGGCCATGGATCAGATCCGTCGTAAGTCATGAGTCGGCTGACTCCTCCCCCTCTAGATTGATGATGCACGGGCTCGGACTGGGGTGCCTTCTCCGTTGCCTTCAGATGTTGTTGAAACACCTCCATCTGGGTTGCTAGGAGTCGGGTCAACTCGTTCACTAGATCGTCTGAGTCTTCGGGCTCCTATGGATGCTTCCTGTCTCCAGCCTGGTCAGGAAGTTCCCTTTCAGGTTTCGGGTGATGCTCCAGTTCGGCCACACGAGGTCGAACATCTCGGGGTCGCACCTCCGCTGCTTCCACCGGAACATTCTTCGGCTGGACTTCGGGTTGCCTGATCTGTATCTTGGCTGGAACTGCTCCGGGCTGATCTACACCCTCTTCTCCGTGGAGAACCTTTTCAGGCTCCGTCTGCTTCATCTGTTCAGCATGCTTTCCACGTTGTGTTGTCATCATCTAGACGAATCTCACCGCTGCCACCAAAAAGTTGATTATACATCTGTAACGGTTCTAGGGGTCGAGTTTCTCTTCTACAGTCTTTTCTCGGGTCAACTGCTTATTCTGGAGACGGTCGTTGAGTGTCTGTTGCTGGTTCTCGGTATAGCTCCAAGACTTCGCCTGCAGGGGCGCCTCGGGAGACTCCGGTGCTCCGGCTGCAGGCCGTATCGGTTGTCCCTGGAACTTCGGCTGCAGTGGCACTTTGGGGGACTCTGATGCTCCAGCTGCAGGCCGTCTCAATTGTCTCTGGAACTTCGGCTACAGTGGCACTTCGGGAGACTCCAGTGCTCCAGCTGCAGGCCGACTCGGTTGTCCCTGGAACTTCGGCTGCAGTGGCACTTCAGGGGACTCTGATGCTCCAGCTGCAGGCCGTCTCAGTTGTCTCTGGAACTTCGGCTACAGTGGCACTTCGGGAGACTCCGGTGCTCCGGCTGCAGGCCGACTCGGTTGTCCCTGGAACTTCGGCTGCAGTGGCACTTCGGGAGACTCCGGCTGCAGGCCATCTCGGTTGTCTTAGGTGGGGTACTTCGGAAAGCTCCGATGCTCCGGCTGCAGGCCTTCTCGGTGGTAGCATGTTCGGGACTGCAGCTGCTAGTGTTCCCAAATTAGGGATCACGTATCATGTAGTTTGGTGTTTGACTCCTTCTATCGACCTCTTCTTCTTCGGTTGTAAGTTCGGTTGATAGCTTGGGTTCACAGCTATCTCAGACGCTATCAGCTTTGATTTCAACCCGACTGGTCTTTCAGTCCTTTTTCTTGTATTACACCGGTTGACTCTACTTCTATAAATTCTCTAAGTTCACTTTGGTTGTCATTCCAGTTATTTATCCGGACACAGAGTCGGTTAGGCCAGCTCAAGGATCAACTCTCGGCAACAGTCCAAGGTTTATTGACGAATCATACAGTCGGTTGAAATAGTTGAGAATTCATCTATAGATGACATCTATCGGTTGCTTGTCCGCTCTTTGACCAATTTGACTAGTTCGGCTGGACTGCAATTTGCTCTGGTTGGTGTCCCAGTGTCAAAAGGCACTGACTCCTGTGAGTCGGCAGTATTTATACTTTTCGGGGTAGATGTCACGTGACCTACCCCAACCAATCAAAACTGACTTTTCTGGCCGAATTTTTTTTATGATTGATAACCAATCAGTAACCGCCACATAACAATCTGCATTGTTGTAAATCCGTTTCCGGACACCTTCACGTAATCGTGTATTTTGACCATCAAGGTCTGATGTCAGCCGAAGAGCACCCGAAAAATACCCGAACTTTGATAATCACAAATACACACTTAGATTCAATTCAAAACGCTTTTAACGACCATGAAACATCATGTAACCACATATACAGTCTAACTTCCATTAGTGAACACCTCCCATCAGTGAACAACTCGTATTAGTGAACAGTTTTTCCCGGTCCCAAATGAACGGCTATCCTTTAACATTGGAGATCTTTTCCGATTAGTGAACACCTCTCTACTGTGAACAGTGAACACCTTTGTGGGTCCCAAAGGGGGCATTAATTTCAATGTTAATAGACCTCTATTTAGTGAACATAGGCAATTCAATGTTAACCAATTATAAATCAGGCTATCATTGACCCTTACTGCCAAACACCGTTGGCTCCCTCCCCTCCTCCCCTAATGCCTCTAAGCCATCTTGTCTGCTTTCAGTTATCATAGATTCTGTGACCAGCATTGTCACTCCTCATTGACCGCCAGCCTCTCCTTCTCAGCGTCTCTGTTATTACAGTCTAAAGCATGGGGATTCACTGGGCACAATTAATTTTGCCTGACCAAGTGCAAACATGTCAAGTAGAAAATAGACTCATGCCTATAACCTAAAGACAGATTTCACCTCATGCACCAAGAATGACAGTTTGAACTCGAGTAGATTAAATTGATGATAGTGGATTAACAATGAAGAATCCCCCTGATATATAAAGCAAATACCCATGCACTATTTTTTTCACTGATATTCTATTGGTTCTTTTCAGCATACATGTAAGCCATGTCTTCCGAAAGAAAAAAACTTGTCATTGCCGACTCTCGTTCAGAATCCCCCAGACCCATTCTTCCGATTAGTGACCACCAGTTAGAGAAAATTTTGGCCTGGTTCCTTGAACGTTCACTAATGGGAGGTTTGACTGCATCATTAACAAACAGGTATTAAAACTTGGCCGAAGACATTTTCTGGCTAAAATCGTTGCAATACAAACATGAGCTCTATCTACAAGAATTTTATCTGTAGAGGCATATAACACGGTTCAGGTCAGGCGTCACCTTGAGATTTAGCCTTCAAAGTTGTCTGAGGTCAACCTCAAAGTCACCAAAAGATGCAGCATATATACATGTTTTAGGTCAGGCAAGACCTTGAGATTTAGCCTTCAATGTCATCTGAGGTGAACCAAAAGATGCTTTATATATCATTTTAGATGACTCCCATCTGAATGTTCCAACATTTAAGATCTATCTTGAAGACACATCATAAAATCTAAAGGCTGCCATGCTCAGACTAGTGACTCAAGAGCATCGAACTTAGCGGCAGATCATGAGAACTGCAGAATATCGATTTTCCAAAATATATGTTGGTACACTGATCTTCAACTTTATTGTCAAAACATGTTCCAGAATGTTGCCGAACAAATGTTCTCCATTTGAAGCCGAATACGAATTCTTTGGCACAACAATTATGTTCCAGATGCGAGGTGACTGAAATAATGGTACATGTAATATGGCCACTGCATATGAATTTAATGCACTATTTGGCCCAAGTATCATACACTGCGCCTTCCTCTATATTCAATAAGGATTAAAATGGTGACAGACGGATTAAATGGCATACATTTAGTGGACGAGTAGTATTAAGGCGCAGTGTATGATACTTGGGCCCAATATTTAAGCTTTATATTTAAAAATAAATTATGAACAGATTTTAAGAAAATGGCTGTCATAGTCCAAAATTGGATGGTTTTTTTCAAGAATTTTAAGAGATCCGATTTTAAGAAAATGGCGGTCATAATCCAAAATTGGATGGTTTTTCAAGAAAAAAAGCTGTGTTCACCTCTCAAGGTCATCAAAGGTCAAATTCAAGCTCAGCACTTAAACCGCATCATATGATTTCCCCTTAAATCATGTGACTATTTTTAAGCTCTATCTTGAGATGTTCTATGTTTGAGATGTTCTGTATGGAGCTTACTCCATACATCTCCCATTTTGAAGGAAAAATTAGCCCAAGGGTTAATTAGGCAATGCAAATGAAAATCGGGAGGCCTTACGTTTTTGTCTGTGTTTTTTTTTTCTTTTTCTTCTTTTATTTTTCTTGCGCCATTTGGTTTCCAGATCATAATTCTCCAATGCCTTAATCTATCTTTCCGAAACTTTCACAGCTCATCCGAAAAACTTTGCTCCTGCGCCAATTTTTTTTGCGTCGAGATGCGAAATCCAAGATGGCCGCCAGCAGCAGTCAAAATTGCCGTATTGACCTTTCAAGGTCATTGAAGGTCAAATTTAAGGTTACCATTTAAACTGCAATATATGATTTCCCATTTGATACTTCCGATATTTAAGCTCTATCTTGAAGTGTGCTTGGAGTTCACTCCATACAGCTCCCATTATGAAAGAAAAAATAAGGTCAAATTCATGGTCATAACACTATTCACCATATATCGTACCACATATTCACAATTGATTTCTAAGCCATACAGTTGAAAACAAGGTCAAAGGTCAAGGCCAAGGTCATGAAAATTTTCAGCTCATATCATTTCCTATATGCATACAATCTATCCCCAAATTGCAGAGTCGATAATAAGCAAGGTATTAGTCGTTCTGAGCTCTGACTTTGAAAAGTAGATCAAAGATCAAACTCGAGGTCATGAGAATATTCAGCATATATAACTTCCTGTATGTGCATAATTGATTCCTAACCTCGATGATAAATGAGATATTATCCATTTTGTGCTCTGATCTTGAAAACGAATTCAAAGGTTGAACTCAAGGTCATCAGAATGACTGCATAACTTTGCATGGGGATTCATATACCACCAAGGATCACCAGCGACCTAGAGGTCGGAAGAATTTTCGCCAAGTCATCCTTGAGGTTTACTGCATATCACGGAAACAGTGCATCGTAGAGCGAAATGGGCGTTATTTTGGGAATCGTCGCACCAGACAAACATGTTTTATGGGTATTGAGAATGACCTTTGACCTTGACTTTAAATTGTTCACTGAGTCGGCATTTTTCTTTTTCGTTGATATCTCGGAAACAGTGCCTTATAGAGCGGAACAGACCCTGACCCAAATTTCCAGCATTTTGTTTGTTCGTTTGGTATCTCAATACGGTGCGTCATAGAGCAAAACGGATGTCATTCGTGGCAAGCATATTCTACACCGAAATGCACAGTCGCTATGGGCGTGGGGGGCAGGGGAATATCACGCTTGTTATGATGGGGGGGGGGGGGGGTATTACACAGTCGCTTGTTATCAGCCTCTAGCTGGAGGCCCTCAGACGTCCAAGCTAGAGGCCCTCAGACGCCCAAGCTAGAGGCCCTCAGACGTCCAAGCTAGAGGCCCTCAGACGTCCAAGCTGGAGGCCCTCAGATGTCCAAGCTAGAGGCCCTCAGACGTCCGAGCTAGATGATTTCAGCCGTCCAAGCTAGAGGCCCTCAGACGTCCAAGCTAGATGATTTCAGACGTCCAAGCTGGAGGCCCTCAGACGTCCAAGCTAGAGGCCCTCAGACGTCCAAGCTAGATGATTTCAGACGTCCAAGCTGGAGGCCCTCAGACGTCCAAGCTAGAGGCCCTCAGACGTCCAAGCTAGATGATTTCAGACGTCCAAGCTGGAGGCCCTCAGACGTCCGAGCTAGATGATTTCAGCCGTCCAAGCTGGAGGCCCTCAGACGTCCGAGCTAGATGATTTCAGCCGTCCAAGCTAGAGGCCCTCAGACGTCCAAGCTAGATGATTTCAGACGTCCAAGCTGGAGGCCCTCAGACGTCCAAGCTAGAGGCCCTCAGACGTCCAAGCTAGATGATTTCAGACGTCCAAGCTGGAGGCCCTCAGACGTCCAAGCTAGAGGCCCTCAGACGTCCAAGCTAGATGATTTCAGACGTCCAAGCTGGAGGCCCTCAGACGCCAAAGCTAGAGGCCCTCAGACGTCCGAGCTAGATGATTTCAGCCGTCCAAGCTAGAGGCCCTCAGACGTCCAAGCTAGATGATTTCAGACGTCCAAGCTGGAGGCCCTCAGACGTCCAAGCTAGAGGCCCTCAGACGTCCAAGCTAGATGATTTCAGACGTCCAAGCTGGAGGCCCTCAGACGTCCAAGCTAGAGGCCCTCAGACGTCCAAGCTAGATGATTTCAGACGTCCAAGCTAGAGGCCCTCAGACGTCCAAGCTATGTCTCTTGAGATAATGAGTGAAAGTGTTATGGCATGACCACGAACAAGCATTCTATAACCTGACACAAAAGAGTATTACTTATATACGCTAAGGACGCAGCCATGGCCCTACGTCGTGCGCTTGTACCTGAAACGAACAGTCAGTCGGCTGATCAGCTAGATCATACCGAAGTGCTGAATGCACTCCTTGATCCAAGAAGAGATCCTCAGTGAATGAATATCTCTCTTGAAACTCTTCAGATAAGAGACGAAATGGAGATTTTTATCTTTAAGAAAGACTTTTGTTTTGTCAAGATAAAAGCGCAACATACGTAAGGGACCATAGCATTGATGTGCCAAGACAAATAGTGGCCGCTCCATAGGCCCGATATCTCTTGAAACTCCAAGTGGATGCCCCAGCCCTCCGTACTGGCATTCGTAAACAGATGCTCGTCAAGATTCCAAGTTGCATCCACCACCGGACGCACTTGTGAGAGTAGAGTCCTTACTAGAGTAGAGTGAGGGTCAGTAGCTTGACACCAACTAAGTCTCAGGCAATGCTGAAGTTCTTGCATGTGAAGGCGGCCGAGAGGCACCAGCTTCTCAATCGCCGCCAACAGGCCCAGCAGAGACTGCCAGGAGGCGGCCGACTGACACAGATGTGCCAGAAAGGAGGCTAGGATGGGACGCAACTTGCAGAACCACTCCAGTGGCAGGAATACCATGTCTGACGTGGTGACAAACCAGTAGCCCAGAAAAACGAAATCGAGAGTTGGATTGAGTTCCAATTTCTCGAAATTGATAACCAGGCCTATGGTCTGACACATGCTGAGCAACCAATTGCGACGTTCCATCAAAGTGTCCCGAGATTGATTGCGTATGAGCCAGTCGTTGAGGTACTGATGTAGGAAGATAGTACATTGGTAAGCAAGGCTTTGGATCTCGCTCACCACCATAGTGAAAATCCATAGGGAAGGTAACACAACAGAAGGTAGAGCACGGAACTGCCAAACGCGCCCCAGGTAATTGAACCTCAGATACCGGCGGGAGGCCGGGTGGATCAAAATGTGGAAGTAGGCATTTTGGATCCAGATAGTGCCAAAGCGTCCACCAGGACAGTGGTAACCGAATGGATTCGGCCGTCTGCATGGCGAATTTGGGAGTCTTCATGAATAGGTTCAGCTGTGATAAGTCGATCACTGGACGCAAGCCACCTGAAATCTTTGGAACCACAAACATGGTACTGTGGAACCCAGGAGTCCTGGAGATCCGTGGGTTCTATGGCCCCTTTGGAGATCAGTTTCTGAATCTCGGCATCTAAGGCTACCCGCTTCCCTGTTGCTGACAGCAGATTGAAGGGCTTGGGAATGGGCGACAGAACAGGGGTAGTTATGAACTGAATCTGGAATCCCTTCCTGAGTACCCCCACGATCCAAGGGCTGGCTCCCATCTCTTTCCAAACAGGCCAGAAAAGATTTAGGTGCCCGCCGATTGAGTCGCCCATGGTGATGCGTGGCACCCGGAAGGTTCCCATGGTCTGGTACTTACTGCTTGAACTGGGCCGGGATGCCCTGCTCCGCCCTTGGACTTACCGTGGCAACTGGTACTGGAGTGACGGCCATCGCGCTTGGCTGATGTAGAGGCAGGGGCTCTCGAAAAGGGCTGTTTCTTCTGCTTCTACTCAGCCTCGGAAGCCTTGGATCCTGAGACTGGGATGCAGACTTTCAGCTCTTCTGTTTGATCAGCAGGTTGTTAGCCGCCTGCACACGGTCCGAAAACTGTCACTCCTCCTGAACCAAGTCAAGGTCTTCTCCGTGAAAGAGGGAGTTCTGGGACTTGTCCTGCAGTGCCTCCTGCGCACAGGGCAGGAGGAGCTGTGCGGAGCCTTGACCGAAGAGCAGTCGGGGGCTTGGACGAAAGCGACTGAAGGCATCCATCCACCATTGTTCAATTACGTAAGTGACGTAGGTCATCTGGTGGAGCCGATCCCAAATGGTGAGGCCTGCACTAGAGAGGAGACTAATCGCAGATGTGAGCTGCTTCAGTAGTGCGGTCTGAGAAAAGGGGCCAGCTTTGGCTTGGCATGCTAGGCTCTCAAGTAGGTCACGGCCTGCAGCGAGGAGCCAATCTTGAGTGGAGTCAATCAGGATGGCCGAGCACAGAGACTGTAAGTTGTACATCTTCCAACTGTGTGAGCAGAGTCGATACCAAGGTAGGAGCCGACATAAACTGCAAAGCCTCCTTGGAGGGCTCCGTGGGTGACACAGAGAAGTCCTTGTGCACGGGCAAGTACAGTTTGGACAACTTGAGTCGCTTGGCTGTCTCCCTTAGTGCAGAGCGTGATCTTGCGGCGACACTGGAAAGCCTGGCGGATGCTCAGGCCCAGAGGTAGCTGCTGATGTGCATTCGCGGGCGGATCAGCAGGCCACACGAAACAGGATGGAGGTATCTGCAGGAGGTTCCAAAGGAAGCTGAGATCTTAGGCGAGAACGCACTAGCAGGAGCTTCTCCCTAAAGAGCAGGTTCTGGCGTGACATGCCGTCCACCTCATGCGAGGTGGCGAGATTGGAAGCTCCATCCAAGTCTTGATCCTCGTCCTCTGAATCCGAGTCCAGGTAAAGCGTTTCCGAGAAACTTGAGAGGCCATAACGGAAGAGGGAGGCAGCGGTGAAGGCTGAGACCGTGAAGGAACCTGAGATGAATGAGATGACACAGCGAGAAGACAGAGGCGTCGGGTTGAGAGCCTGAGACAGTGTGCCCACAAGCAACTGTCCAGTAGAGCAAGGCCTGGAGGGTGCGGGGCCTGCCACCCCTGGAGAGGTGTCGACAGCTGTCTACATGTACCCTCTCGTGTGCGACCAGCAGAGAGGGGAAAGAAACCCAGGGCCGTAGCAGGTCGACATTGCAGATGACTGCGCTGCATCTGGGTTGAAAGTTGTGCGAACATGGACTGCATCTGGGCAGTGAGGCGTGAGGTGACGTCCATCCCCAACCACACCTATGTTGTCGACGGAAAGGATGTAGCTACAGTTAGAGTAGCCGTGTCACCGCTACAGAGCGGCCCGAAGGTGCGGACTCTGCTAAAGCGTGGGCAATCAATCAAGCTTTGAACACTCGACAACTGAGGGTGAAATGCCTTGATCAGTGAGCGGCCCACCATGTCTCCCACAACACCTGCGTGGCCAAGAATCACACGGTCAGGTGAAGGAGAGGGGGGGGGGGGGGATAAACTGAAAGTGTATCAGATTTAATGCAAAATTCCTGTGAGTCTAGAATGGACCGGGCGTCTACACTCACTGGGGATTTTAACTAGACGTCAAGGCCTGAAGATGCCTTGGGGCATTTCGTGTGAGTTCTATTCCTACCTAACATTTACCTAAGAGACCGCGTCTAGAACCATAATGATTCTGAATCTGTCCGTGGTCAAAGTTTAAGTGACATACCCGTCCTTAGGCATCTTTGCGTTTCGCTCTACGACGGACCGTTTCTGAGATATGGCAAACAGGAAGTGCTGAGTCGGCAAAAAAAAATTCGACACCAGAAGTCGTCTCGATGCAAGATACCCTCTAGACTAGTTATTCTAGTGCCAGGAGGCCGGAATTGAGCTCCGTTTCGCTCTACGACGCACCATTTCCGAGATACGGCCAAACAGGAAGTGCGGAGTCGGCGAAAATAAATTCGACACTAGGGGTCGTCTCTCGACCGAAAATACACACTAGACTAGTTTGTCTAGTGCCAGGAGGCCGAAATTGAGCTCCGTTTCGCTCTACGACGCACCGTTTCCGAGATACGGCCAAACAGGAAGTGCCGAGTCGGCGAAAAAAAAATTCGACACCAGGGGACGTCTCGACCGAAGATACACACTAGACTAGTTTGTCTAGAGCCAGTAGGCCGAAATTGAGCTCCGTTTCGCTCTACAACATACCGTTTCCGAGATACGGCCAAACAGGAAGTGCCGAGTCGGCGAAAAAAGAAATCGACACCAGGGGTCGTTTCGACCCAAGATAACCTCTAGACTAGTTTGTCTAGTGCCAGGAGGCCGAAATTGAGCTCCGTTTCGCTCTACGACGCACCGTTTCCGAGATGCGGCCAAACAGGAAGTGCCGAGTCGGCGAAAAAAAAAATCGACACCAGGGGTCGTTTCGACCCAAGATACCCCCTAGACTAGTTTGTCTAGTGCCAGGAGGCCGAAATTGAGCCCCGTTTCGCTCTACGACGTACCGTTTCTGAGATACGGCCAAACAGGAAGTGCCGAGTCGGCGAAAAAAAAATTCGACACCATGGGTCGTTTCGACCCAAGATACACACTAGACTAGTTTGTCTAGTGCCAGGAGGCCGAAATTGAGCTCCGTTTCGCTCTACGACGCACCGTTTCCGAGACACGGCAAAACAGGAAGTGCCGAGTCGGCGAAAAAAAAATTCGACACCAGGGGACGTCTCGACCGAAGATACACACTAGACTAGTTTGTCTAGTGCCAGAAGGACGGAATTGAGCTCCGTTTCGCTCTACGACGCACCGTTTCCGAGATACGGCCAAACAGGAAGTGCCGAGTCGGCGAAAAAAATTCGACACCAGGGGTCGTCACGACCCAAAATACCTCCTAGACTAGTTTGTCTAGTGCAGGAGGCTGGAATTGAGCTCCGTTTCGCTCTACGGCGCACCGTTTCCGAGATACGGGCAAACAGGAAGTGCCGAGTCAGCGAAAAAAAAATCGACACCAGGGGTCGATTCGACCCAAGATACCCTCTAGACTAGTTTGTCTAGTGCCAGGAGGCCGAAATTGAGCTCCGTTTCGCTCTACGACGCACCGTTTCCGAGATATGCATGAAAGCCTCAAGGATGAATCAGCAAAAATTCTTCCGAGCTCTAGGTCAAAGGTCGTTCGACGGAGTGATCCCAAAATCAATAGGGTTCTTCCTTGGTGGTATATGAACTCCCATGCAGAGAATACTTGCCATTGCATGAATACTTTTTGAGTTATCGATCGGAAACCAAGTCTCGAAATCAACCTTGATTTCATCCTCACGGACCTCACGGACCCCGGAGCCGCCTCCAAAACAATAGGGGTCTTCCATGTAATATTTCTGACCAGTGGTGTAAATTTGGACAAGATCCGTTCAGGCGTTCCCGAGTTATTGATCGGAAACCAAAACGGCGGAAAGTAAAAAAAAAAAGAAGAAAAAAAAAAACAAAAAAACAGACAAAACCATAAGGGCATTTCGGGCCGAAATGCCCTAATAAGAAGTTCAGCCAAGTCGACTCGGCCATGAAGTGCCGTATGGCAGTGCGGCGACAAGCTTGCGCAGATCTAGAGTGGTCTGACGAAGGCGGGGAAGGGCGCACCCTCTGGTGAAGCAGGTCTCGCAAAACACCGTAAACAATCAACCACTCTTCCGACGATCTGTGCTCGCATCTCTCACACGGAAAGGCGTCGATACAGAAGGTGTCAACACACTGCCAACAAAAGTTGTGCACCTCCAGAGCCGAAAGAAGAACATGGCACTTGCCATACACCCGGTGAGGCATGGTCAGTTCAACTAAAAACTAGGGGGACACTGGGTGAACCCTAAGGCTAAAGAACTCTCTCCTGTCGAAGTCCAACAAAGTTGGTTGATATCCAAGAATTAACAATGAAATTAGTTAGAGTAGGCTATAAGCTGGATGATCCTCGGGAGGATTGGGAATGGAGGCAGTGAGCACGGTGCTGCCCCTGGTAGCAGCACAGGGTCATTTTTAATTCTTCCCCATGGGGAGGTTTCTCTAGGGGGAGCCTATTTAGAGTAGGCTGTTGGGGTTACCCGTTGGTATTAGGGATGATGTTTTTCTTTGACCTTAAATTTGTTTGCTGAGTCTGCATTTTCCTTTTTCCTCGATATCTTGGGAACGGTGCTTCTTAGAGCGAAATGGACGTTATTTTCAGACTCATCGCCCTAGAAAACATGTCTCAAGTGTATTAAGGATGATCTGTGACCTTGACCTCAAATTTTTTCCGCCGAGTTGACATTTGTTTTCATTTTTGTCGATATGTTGGAAATGATGCATCATAGGGCGAAACATTATTTTCGCACTCGTTTTCCTAAACAAACATGTCTAAGCGATATTAGGGATGACCTTTGACCTTAAATTTTTTCACTGAGTCAGCATTTTTCGTTTTTATTGATATCTTGGAAACGGTGCGTCATAGATCGAAACGGACGTTATTTTCGGAATCGTTGCCCGAGTCAAGCATGATTTATCGGTATTGAGTAGGAACTTTAACTACAGATTTTTCGCCGAGTCGGCATTTTTCATTTTCGGCGATATCTCAGAAACAGTGCATTGTAGAGCGAAACGGACCCTGACCCGAATGTTTTTTTTTTTGAGTTAGCATTTTGTTTGTTTATTTTGTATCTCAGTATGGTGTTTACAAAGCAAAATGGATGTCATTGATGGCAAGCATATTATAAACTAGACGTCAAGGCCTAAAGATGCCTTGGGGCATTTCGTGTGAAGCTCTAATTCCTGCCTAACGTAAACCTTGCCAAGAATCATGATGACTCTAAAAACATCTGTGGTTAAAGCACCGTTTTCGAGATACGGCCAAACAGGAAGTGCCGAGTCGGCAAAAAAAAAAATCGGCACCAGGGGCCGTCTCGACCCAAGATACCCCCTAGACTAGTCTGCCTAGTGCCAGGAGGCCGAAATTGAGTTTAAGGTGCGGTACGAGCACATTAGTGAGCTACAGTATATTTGAGTTGGTGCTAGGGGCCTCTCTAGCCAATGAGGGGGGTCAGATCACCATGGTGAAAGTCAAATACCACACCTTACTCGAAATTGAGCTCCGTTTCGCTCTACGACGCACCGTTTCCAAGATACGGCCAAACAGGAAGTGCCGAGTCGGCAAAAATAAATCTAAATTCGACACCAGGTGTCGTCTCGACCCAAAATACCCACTAGACTAGTTTGTCTAGTGCCAGAAGACCGGAATTGAGCTCCGTTTCGCTCAACGACGCACCGTTTCCGAGATACGGCCAAACAGGAAGTGCCGAGTCGGCGAAAATCAATTCGACACCAGGGGTCGTCTCGACCCAACATACCCACTAGGCTAGTTCGTCTACTGCCAGAAGGCCGAAATTGAGCTCCGTTTCGCTCTACGACGCACCGTTTCCGAGATACGGCCAAACAGAAAGTGCTGAGTTGGCAAAAAAAAATTCGACACCAGGGGTCGTTTCGACCCAAGATACCCCCTAGACTAGTTTGTCTAGTGCCAGGAGGCCCAAATTGAGCTCCGTTTCGCTCTACGACGCACCGTTTCCGAGATATGCATGAAAGCCTCAAGGATGAATCAGCAAAAATTTTTCTGAGCTCTAAGTCAGAGGTCGTTTGACGGATTGATCCCAAAATCAATAGGGTTCATCCTTGGTGGTATATGAACTCCCATGCACAGAATACTTGCCATTGCATGAATACTTTTTGAGTTATCGCTCGGAAACCAAGTCTCAAAATCAACCTTGATTTCATCCTCACGGACCTCACGGAAATGCCCTAATGATATAGGTTAGTTTCTACACCGAAATGCCTCCAAGGCATCTTTAGGCCTTGACGTCTGTTTATTTCAAGATATCTTCCCCCAAATTTTCAGAAAGATTATTGGACTGTAAACTTTCAAGATAGAAATGTGGATGGTAACCTAAAAATCAAAATGACCACCACGTGCACACCAGAGATTCAAGGGCAACAAAACTTACACACATCACATAAATGATGTCACATAGGTCACCTAGTTGACTCAAGGGGAATCTTATACACGATTTTGAAAAAAAAATTCTGAACATGTATGACCTTTGGTCCGGTAACCTAAAATACCTCCCTCTTGAAATATTTTTTGGGTTTTTTTGTCCAAAATTCCACAAGGATTCGACATTAATTTTAATGATAGAAATGTGGATGATGCCGAAAGACAGATGGACAAAACACCTTGACAATAGGTTATTGGACCAAAAGTCTGGTATCCTAAAAATCAGACTAAAACCTAAGGCCTTCCGATTTTCAATCAGGATCCAAAATTAACAAAAAATTTATGTTTGTGTATGACCATTTTGATTTATTTCATCCATATCACAAGCTAATATAAATATTTACCATTTATCTAATCTCGCTGATTAATTCCAGAAAATTACATTCACAAACGACATGATTCTGGAGACTTCAGCAAAAGGACCAGCCATACCACACAAGAGTACAGCACTTGATACCCAGGACCAGCCATACCACACGAGAGTACAGCACTTGATACCCAGGACCGGCCATACCACACAAGAGTACAGCACTTGATACCCAGGACCAGCCATACCACACGAGAGTACAGCACTTGATACCCAGGACCAGCCATACCACACGAGAGTACAGCACTTGATACCCAGGACCGGCCATACCACACAAGAGTACAGCACTTGATACCCGGGACCAGCCATACCACACAAGAGTACAACACTTGATACCCAGGACCAGCCATACCACACGAGAGTACAGCACTTGATACCCAGGACCGGCCATACCACACAAGAGTACAGCACTTGATACCCGCGACCAGCCATACCACACAAGAGTACAGCACTTGATACCCGGGACCAGCCATACCACACAAGAGTACAGCACTTGATACCCAGGACCAGCCATACCACACGAGAGTACAGCACTTGATACCCAGGACCGGCCATACCACACAAGAGTACAGCACTTGATACCCGGGACCAGCCATACCACACAAGAGTACAGCACTTGATACCCGGGACCAGCCATACCACACAAGAGTACAGCACTTGATACCCAGGACCGGCCATACCACACAAGAGTACAGCACTTGATAACCGGGACCAGCCATACCACACAAGAGTACAGCACTTGATACCCGGGACCAGCCATACCACACAAGAGTACAGCACTTGATACCCAGGACCAGCCATACCACACGAGAGTACAGCACTTGATACCCAGGACCGGCCATACCACACAAGAGTACAGCACTTGATACCCGGGACCAGCCATACCACACAAGAGTACAGCACTTGATACCCGGGACCAGCCATACCACACAAGAGTACAGCACTTGATACCCAGGACCGGCCATACCACACAAGAGTACAGCACTTGATACCCGGGACCAGCCATACCACACAAGAGTACAACACTTGATACCCGGGACCAGCCATACCACACAAGAGTACAGTACTTGATACCCAGGACCGGCCATACCACACAAGAGTACAGCACTTGATACCCGGGACCAGCCATACCACACAAGAGTACAGCACTTGATACCCAGGACCAGCTATACCACACAAGAGTACAGCACTTGATACCCAGGACCAGCCATACCACACAAGAGTACAGCACTTGATACCCAGGACCAGCCATACCACACAAGAGTACAGCACTTGATACCCAGGACCAGCCATACCACACAAGAGTACAGCACTTGATACCCAGGACCAGCTATACCACACAAGAGTACAGCACTTGATACCCAGGACCAGCTATACCACACAAGAGGACAGCACTTGATACCCAGGACCAGCTATACCACACAAGAGGACAGCACTTGATACCCAGGACCGGCCATACCACACAAGAGTACAGCACTTGATACCCAGGACCAGCCATACCACACCAGAGTACAGCACTTGATACCCAGGACCAGCTATACCACACAAGAGTACAGCACTTGATACCCAGGACCGGCCATACCACACAAGAGTACAGCACTTGATACCCAGGACCAGCTATACCACACAAGAGTACAGCACTTGATACCCAGGACCAGCCATACCACACAAGAGTACAGCACTTGATACCCAGGACCGGCCATACCACACCAGAGTACAGCACTTGATACCCAGGACCAGCTATACCACACAAGAGTACAGCACTTGATACCCAGGACCAGCCATACCACACAAGAGTACAGCACTTGATACCCAGGACCGGCCATACCACACAAGAGTACAGCACTTGATACCCAGGACCAGCCATACCACACCAGAGTACAGCACTTGATACCCAGGACCAGCCATACCACACCAGAGTACAGCACTTGATACCCAGGACCAGCCATACCACACAAGAGTACAGCACTTGATACCCAGGACCGGCCATACCACACGAGAGTACAGCACTTGATACCCGGGACCAGCCATACCACACAAGAGTACAGCACTTGATACCCAGGCCCAGCTATACCACACAAGAGTACAGCACTTGATACCCAGGACCAGCCATACCACACAAGAGTACAGCACTTGATACCCAGGACCGGCCATACCACACCAGAGTACAGCACTTGATACCCGGGACCAGCCATACCACACAAGAGTACAGCACTTGATACCCAGGACCAGCCATACCACACGAGAGTACAGCACTTGATACCCGGGACCAGCTATACCACACAAGAGTACAGCACTTGAAACCCAGGACCAGCCATACCACACAAGAGTACAGCACTTGATACCCAGGACCAGCTATACCACACAAGAGTACAGCACTTGATACCCGGGACCAGCCATACCACACAAGAGTACAGCACTTGATACCCAGGACCAGCCATACCACACGAGAGTACAACACTTGATACCCGGGACCAGCCATACCACACAAGAGTACAGCACTTGATACCCAGGACCAGTCATACCACACGAGAGTACAACACTTGATACCCGGGACCAGCCATACCACACAAGAGTACAGCACTTGATACCCAGGACCGGCCATACCACACAAGAGTACAGCACTTGATACCCGGGACCAGCCATACCACACAAGAGTACAGCACTTGATACCCAGGACCGGCCATACCACACAAGAATACAGCACTTGATACCCGGGACCAGCCATACCACACGAGAGTACAGCACTTGATACCCAGGACCGGCCATACCACACCAGAGTACAGCACTTGATACCCAGGACCAGCCATACCACACAAGAGTACAGTACTTGATACCCAGGACCAGCTATACCACACCAGAGTACAGCACTTGATACCCAGGACCAGCCATACCACACAAGAGTACAGCACTTGATACCCGGGACCAGCCATACCACACAAGAGTACAGCACTTGATACCCGGGACCAGCCATACCACACAAGAGTACAGCACTTGATACCCAGGACCGGCCATACCACACAAGAGTACAGCACTTGATACCCGGGACCAGCCATACCACACAAGAGTACAGCACTTGATACCCAGGACCAGTCATACCACACGAGAGTACAACACTTGATACCCAGGACCAGCCATACCACACAAGAGTACAGCACTTGATACCCGGGACCAGCTATACCACACAAGAGTACAGCACTTGATACCCGGGACCAGCCATACCACACGAGAGTACAGCACTTGATACCCAGGACCAGTCATACCACACAAGAGTACAGCACTTGATACCCGGGACCAGCCATACCACACAAGAGTACAGCACTTGATACCCAGGACCAGCCATACCACACAAGAGTACAGTACTTGATACCCGGGACCAGCCATACCACACAAGAGTACAGTACTTGATACCCATTCATCAGTTTTCTATCACAATTTGGCTCTCAAACATTAATCAAGCAGATAACTCATGAATAAATTTGCATACATGATAAAACATTAAAATAGGGAAAACAAAATCAAATTTATCTATAAAATCAAAAATGTCTATAAATAAACGAAACATCAAATGTACAGAATATGTGCACACCATATACCTAGAAACCAGATCTATACTTGGATCTTTCAATCATATGGACTGATACTAGGCCACTCAGAAAAAATATTTGGCAAGTATTATCTCGACATATTATAATGTCGTATGTGAATATCTTGTCATGTAGGGCGTCTTAAGAATATATCACGGGATGTTATCACGTCTTCTTTCTATTATCTCGTCTTATCATATTGTCATATCTTGATAACTCCACATTCTACATCTCGTCTAGATATCATGTTTTATTATGTCGTTATCCTATCATGACATATATCTCATCCCCAGCACAGATATCTAGTGTAAGGTCACGTCTTAATATATAGCCTACAACAGGTCATAAGATCTCATCTTATCCCCTATTACCGTATTCGCGCGCATACAGTCGCATGTGCGTATAGTCGAAGGTGTGCATATATTTCGAGTACTATAAAATCATACCGGTAGTCCAAAATCCTCAGCTTGTGTTACAAATACGGACAGCAGCACTTCGAAAACATTCATAATTGTCATAAGAAGTGAGTTGTAAGCCCAATTAAAAATAATTTTATGTTGCTCTATGGGTGTGATGCTGATAAGGGGATAAGACGAGGTGTTACAATGTGATAAGTCAACTATATATTAAGATGTGATCTGATACAAGATATATGGCGTGATCTGTGCAGTTAAGGCGAGATATGTGACATTATAGTGTGACGACATATCACAACTGAATATCAAAAAGAGATTAGGGTGTGGATTTATGATGTGATCAAGAGATATGACGACTTAATAAGTGGAGATAATGGAATAAAAGGTGATAACATCCTGTGTTATCTGGTTAAGGACTGATTGCACGTAACATACCAGTGATTGCAGTGAGACACTTTCCTATTGACTTATAATGTGAAAGTAAAGGTAACAAAATCACGAAGACAATACAATCCCCTGACCCAAAACTTGGCTAGCACACACACACATACTCATGGATGATGAACCGAGACATGGTTTCATAAATAATATCGCGGAAGCTGTGCAATTCGATGATTAGATAAATCATTTTATATATTTCACCAAAACGAACATTCGGTGTTCTGCTTGACAAACATTGGTTGCTGCGTATATTTATACTTTGTTGTGGTCATACAACGAGATTATCTAGGGCTATACTTTCTGTGAGATGAATACAATGAGTGGAACATTCTTAATCCCGAACACCTCGGTGCACCCGAGTGCATATTACCCGTGAGTTTTACTAGCATCACTAGCTATTTGCTGTACAACATAATCTTTTCACTCGCCATGTTGTGAGTGTACTTTGTCTTCTGAGAAATAGGTCGGAAAATGACATATGAAAACGATGATTTTAACAGATTTAACATCGTTTAGTAAGAAACAGAGTCTCGGTTAGTAATCCTTGATGGCTAACAACCAGAAAGGCGAAGTTTCACGTTGATTTGAAGTATTTAAATGTATGAATTCGTTACCTTAATATTTACATTATAAGTAAATGGACAGCTGGTCAGTTCCAGGTTTATGATAATTACCTGCGATCAATCATTAAGACATCATACATACACCAGATACTCAAGTAAGACATCATATCATGTCGAGATATATATTTTTTTCTGTGTGGCCCTAATACTCTTTCTTAGAATACAATTTAAAGGTCACATTTGCTGGAAAAGTGTTCATCATCTGTATGTGTATAGCATATTTACTGCAAATCGACATGGAATCTACATGTACAACATGTATGGCATATTGAACTGAATAGATTACTGTTGTTTATACGTTATATTACAACAAAATGGCCTATTTCTTGATCTTTGTTACCCTGAACTGTAAAAAAAACCTTGGTTCACAACGATATGAACAAATCCAAGTAAAGTACAGTGAACAAATCATTACTCTGAGTTATAGACAGAACTAGACCATGTTTTGTAGACTGAGGTCGCTGACAACTGTGTGGCTATATCCCCACAGATACAATTTATCATATCACATCAGGTGGGCTTCACACGACTTGCTAAAAATAAATTTCCAGAACATTCTAGTCACAACAAATGGCTGAGAATTAACAACACTGCAATTTCTTTCAAGTCAAATAAATATAAAACTGAGAACACTGACACATGCTGCATGGAGTAAAACATAATTCGACGGCAATGATTCAAACACCTACACTGTAATGTGATCATCGGTATTACCAGGTGAGGTCTGCAGTTTTCTATTGAGCCACTAACATACATGTAGCACTACTGTTGGTCTGTTAAAATTTGAAATGTATAGCTACAAATATGTGTGATGACTGTCAATATATTATGATGCAGGTTTTACATATTTCCTAGTGAGTCCAGAGGTCACCACTTGACCTTGTGTCGGTACTCGTCCCTGATGCTGAGGCGTTTGAGGGACTCGTAGAAAAGAATGATCCAAAAGGAGAACATACAGGACTGGATGAGGCGTGCCGTCAGTCCTTTCGCAAAGATGCGCCATCTCTCCTCCCGCCACAACTCACGAGCTGTCGCCCAGAACTTGGTGTGCTCCACCTGCAACATAGCCCAGTGCACATCACTCAACATAGTCCAGTACATATCAAACAACATAGCCCAGTACATGTCACACAACATAGCCCAGTACACATCACTCAACATAGTCCAGCACATGTCACACAACATAGCCCAGTACATGTCACACAACATAGTCCAGCACATGTCACACAACATAGCCCAGTACATGGCACATAACATAGTCCAGTACATGTCACACAACATAGCCCAGTACACATCAATCAACATGTAGTCCAGTACATGTCACAACATAGCCCAGTACATGTCACACAACATAGCCAAGTACATGTCACACAACATAGCCCAGTACACATCACTCAACATAGTCCAGTACATGTCACACAACATAGTCCAGTACATATCAAACAACATAGCCCAGTACATGTCACACAACATAGCCCAGTACACATCACTCAACATAGTCCAGTACATGTCACACAACATAGTCCAGTACATATCAAACAACATAGCCCAGTACATGTCACACAACATAGCCCAGTACACATCACTCAACATAGTCCAGTACATGTCACACAACATAGTCCAGTACATATCAAACAACATAGCCCAGTACATGTCACACAACATAGTCCAGTACATGTCACACAACATAGCACAGTACACATCACTCAACATAGCCCAGTACATGTCACACAACATAGCCCAGTACACATCACTCAACATAGTCCAGTACATGTCACACAACATAGTCCAGTACATGTCAAACAACATAGCCCAGTACATGTCACACAACATAGTCCAGTACATGTCACACAACATAGCACAGTACACATCATTCAACATAGCCCAGTACACATCACACAACATAGCCCAGTACATGTCACACAACATAGTCCAGTACATGTCACACAACATAGCACAGTACACATCACTCAACATAGCCCAGTACATGTCACACAACATAGTCCAGTACACGTCACAAAATAGCTCAGTACATGTCACACAACATAGCCCAATACACGCATTCAACATAGCCCAGCTTACATCACACAACATAACCCAACACATGTCACACAACATAGCCCAGTTCATGTCAAACAACATAGTCCAGTACACATCACTCAACATAAACCAGTACATGTCACACAACATAGTCCAGTACACATCACACAACATAGCCCAATACATTTCACACAACATGGCCCAGTACATTTCACACAACATAGCCCAGTACATGTCACACAACATAGCCCAGTACATGTCACACAACATAGTCACATAGGCCAGTGCATGTCACACAACATAGGCCAGTACACATCAGACAACATTTCCCAATACATGTCATACAACATAGCCCAGTACACATCACACACAACATAGCCCAGTACATGTCACACAACATAGTCCAGTACATGTCACACAGTACACATTAGTACACTTCACACAACATAGCCCAGTACATGTCACACAACATAGCCCGGTACATGTCACACAACATAGCCAATTATAAATCACACAACATAGCCCAGTAGACATCACTCAACATAGCCCAGTACATGTCACACAACATAGTCCAGTACATGTCACACAACATACCGGTAGTCCAGTACATGTCACACAATATAGTCCAGTACACATCACTCAACATAGCCCAGTACATGTCACACAACATAGCCCAGTGCATGTCACACAACATAGTCCAGTACATGTCACACAACATAGCCCAGTACACATCACTCAACATAGCCCAGTACATGTCACACAACATAGCCAAGTACACATCACACAACATACCGGTAGTCCAGTACATGTCACACAATATAGTCCAGTACACATCACTCAACATAGTCCATTACATGTCACACAATATAGTCCAGTACACATCACTCAACATAGTCCATTACATGTCACAAAATATAATGCAGTACACATCAATCAACATAGACCAGTACATGTCACACAACATAGCCCAGTACATGTCACACAACATAGCCCAGTACACATCACTCAACATAGACCAGTACATGTCACACAACATAGCCCAGTACACATCACTCAACATAGCCCAGTACATGTCACACAACATAGCCAAGTACACATCACACAACATACCGGTAGTCCAGTACATGTCACACAATATAGTCCAGTACACATCACTCAACATAGTCCATTACATGTCACACAATATAGTCCAGTACACATCACTCAACATAGTCCATTACATGTCACAAAATATAATGCAGTACACATCAATCAACATAGACCAGTACATGTCACACAACATAGCCCAGTACATGTCACACAACATAGCCCAGTACACATCACTCAACATAGACCAGTACATGTCACACAACATAGCCCAGTATATTTCACACAACATAGCCCAGTACACGTCACACAACATAGCAAAGTACACATCATACAACATAGTCCAGTACATGTCACACAACATAGTTACATAGCCCAGTGCATGTCACACAACATAGTCCAGTACATGTCACACAACATAGCCCAGCACACATCACTCAATATAGTGTAATATATGTCACACAACAAAGCCCAGTGAAAATCACTCAATTTCCACCATGTCCACTGTCCACAACTAGTCTTAATGACACTCAGAAATCATCAGCTAGCACAAGAAACAAACACAGTAGAGTTAGCATGCAAACACGATTCACTGTGGTTGTGATGTGTCCATTCGATTGCTTCGAATGCAGCTACAACTAAGGACACAAAAAACAGTGCAGTTTGCTCTTTGCGAAATGACAGGAAATTTGAAGAATCAATTCATAGGCCTGATAAAATCTGGATTATTCCAAGTAACAATGGTTTACAGACCTGTACACGTGCACGGATGGCGTCCAGTGGTGTGAAGAGAGTGGCACAGGTGGCGCCACTCAACGGTCCGGCGACACACTGAAGCATGAGTCTCGGCACCCAGATTGGTGCAACATCCGCCAGTAGGTCTGACAATAACACAGCCAGCATTGGTAACATTCTGCAAGCTCCTATACAACTAACAGCTACATTTATCTATATGGTGCATTGTTGTACTTACTACAGTAGAGATCGTATGAGAACCACCACATTGCACTGTTCGGCGCATACACTGCCACGGAAGCCAGGTATCCTTTATAGAAGCCAGGGAAGCCATACTGTCTGTGAACAGCTTTGGACACTTCCAAAGCCAAACCAAACTTGGAGTGGACCTTGTGGTCTGGTATCCTCAGCATACTTGAGTTTGTGTTCAGCATCTGCAAGTGTTGCGACACGATATCGACAGGGACAAGGAATGTCTGTCCGACCATTGACGCACACGCTCCAGCTATGAACGACCTGGCTTGGTCATTAGTCAATGGTGTTTTTATTGCCAGGGAATTCCTGACGTATTCATAAGTGGTTATGTATGATATCTGGGAAACAACCATCAGATTGCTGATCCAGAATCCTTTGTAAACACCGGTGACTCCCTCGTACTTCACAATTTTTCTGAAGGCATCAAAGGTCCCTTTGTAGAGTGTGGCTTGTTTTTGAACCTGCAGACGCGTTTTGATGAGACTGAAGGGATATAAGATTGTGCGCACAACGAATCCATTAAGTGTCACCAAAGGAAAATACTTCTTCTTGTCCAGCATGTCAAATTCGATGACATTGATGTCATCGACCTCGTATGTTGACGCCATGTCTGAGACTTGTGGCAGCAGAGTTCAGGTTCCAAAGTCAGATCCCACCATCTCACCTGTCAACAAAGCCAAGACATAGCACGTCAAGACAGTTTGTATACATTGTTGTAGTAACCAGGTACTGTAAACGTACAAAATTTCGCGATGTATTAATTTCGCAAATTTCGCGTTTGAAAAGAAAACGCGAAAATAAATACACGCGAATACACGGTTATTCAATTGGGGGACCGACCATTCACAACAGTCACGAACTTAAATCCACGCGAACATGTTGAGATGTTGAAAACGCGAACATTGATACACGCGAAATTTTATACGTTTACAGTAGTTGCTCAGTTTGTATGTCAGAAACATAGCACCAAGGGTGCTGTAGCTTACCGGCAATCATGTGAATTGCGTAGAATACTGAATACATATAAATTGTTACACTGGTGGTAAAATCTATATGTTAAAACATGTTCCTTGCTTGATTTCGCTAAAATATTATAGCGAAATTAAGCTAGGAATTGTTGTGGCGAATGCTAGACGGTTCACTGCCTCGGACGATTCAACGCCAATTTTAACGAGATGATTCACTGCCTATAGACACAGTCCAACTCACCGCCTCATCGGGCCCCCATAGGGCCTACGATGCATGTGCGAAAACATATATTTAGGCCTAGTATACACAGATACATGTAGATACATATATAGCATATTTTTATACAAGTTTCAACGAAAATGAGCAAACACTGCTGACAATGTCATGGTCCTAAATCTTGTGAAGAGGTCAGCACTTTCCCACCGTATTGTCAAACTGTATATATTTCATCATGCTTGTAAATTGTGTGCAATGAACTCTGATTTTAATCTGTTGCCAATGAAGTTGCTATTTTCTATATTTCTTGTTTGTTTTTCAATGGTGGTGCCCATAGCGTTCACATTATGTTCGTTCTCTGCCATCAAGCTTTCAGTGGATGTCACATCCTATACCTATAAGCCAGTTCGGAAATGATTCTAGGTCAGGTCAAGTGGCATAAATAAATCGTTTGTACACACTGTGTTCAAACAAGAGTTACGTGGTGAGCTTGAAGTAAACAAAGTATTTAGTATTGTACAGGTGAAATCGAGTAGAGTGTTGGCACGGGTTGGCTTTGTTTATACCACTTGAACGGGACCCACTTCAGGTGACCTGACCTGACCTGAAAACATTTCCAAACTCGGGTATTCTCCATCATCGTAACTTAGTAGTAGCCTATTGACAACACGTGTCGACTGAGAGGCAGCAAGCCACCAGCCTAACTAATTGCACTTCACACTGCTCACAGTAGCCCTGGCCTGCTGCATCGGAACTGGCGGTGAATCGTCTCGTCAAAATTGGCGGCGAATCGTCCGAGGCGGTGAACCGTCCTGTTACCGTTGTGGCTATGGTTAACTCTATTATTGGGCTGAACTTCATAGTCAACAACCATCCATGGGCTAGAAATATATCCTCACCCCCCCCCCCCCCCATTCTGCGGGGGATCGAGGGCATCCCACGTTTTCAAAATAGTGAATTCTCTGAATGTGAAGGAGGATGTTACGTAATATGATTGGTGTTGTCATTGTCCGGGCCCCGGGCCCGGATATACTAAAAACGCACTAATTTCAGCTGGTTCCGTTTAGCGAGGTCTCCCGCAGTGACGGGCAGGGAGTGATTCCACGGTGGACATACGTTGTGCGCTATTGTGCGAGCTTCGCCCGTTTACTATGCTGTGAACTGTAGTTCACAATGTCTCATGTCAGATGTCAGGGATGTTGAGTGGTACAGCGGGGGTCGCAAATATTGTCACACTGTTTGCCCAGGCAGTGATTTTTTGCACACGCTGATATAACGCTGATGCAATAGAATCATATTAGAATCGCACGTAGAATAGGATAAACCGTACTGGTCCTAATAGTGGCACGTGCCCTAATAGTAGAGCGCCCCCCTATTTTCCCCAAAAAATGTTCGATTTTTGTAATTCACTTCATATCTTTCTAATAAAATCTTGGAGTGTTCCAATCCACATATTTATGTTATTTGAATCACAATATTGGTGATTAAAGGCTATAGGTACATTCTTCAGTGATATTTCAATATTTTTGCCTCAAGTTTGACCTCATTTTTGCGCGCGCTGCTGCAGGGGGTCTTGCTTTAGCTTGCCGTGCTACTATTATAGTTCAGCCCAATAACAGAGTTAAGTGCTAGTCCCTTCCTGAGCCGACAACGGTTTTCGCCTGACACCCTGTCACAGTGGGTCAGGATTTGTGAACTTATTTCAGAACAAAACATGTTATGAATGCATGAAATACACACTGTCTATCATTTTCTTCCCATTTCAGTTGTTTCCAACGATTTATGTCCCTGCTGCATGATAAAACCGAATATTGTGAAAAGCCCGACATGGTCGGGTTTCTCATGTGATAAAAGTGACCATGTCGCTTTTTTCACGTGAAATATCCGACCATGTCGCTTTTTTCACGGTTGGTGTTTCCGGCGTGAAAAAAGCAACATGCACGTGAAATACCCAACATTAACTGCGGAGCTATTGAAATAGCTTTTGTGCGTGAAATTCACGACATGCATGTCCATATTATCGTCCAATTCATGGACTTCCACTCAATATTGAATCAGGATTCAGCGCTGAAATCGAGTGGGGGTGGGGGATCTGGCAGAACAGCACAACACAGGATTTTATGGTGCGATATTAACCAATACATCGAGCTATGTTTTGGGTGCCTTATGTGCTGCGTTCCATTCTAGTCGTGCAAATGGTGACGGTGGTGCAGTACGAGTTCGAAGCATTCCATTGGCAAAACACACAAATCGTCATTAAGACTGTCTGTTTACATTTGCTAATGAAAAAATAACTTAATTGAAACGTATTAAGAAGTCAAATAATCTTTGATGTGGATATCGCAAGCAGATTGGAATAAAATATTATCCACCAATCACATCAGCCGTGAAGAATGCAACATGGGCGATAATAAGCATTTGACTATGAGAAAGGCGACATACGTGATGTTCGGGTTTCTCACATGTCGCGTTTGTAATGCTACAGCCCTCAATTTTAAGTTAATTCCATACTTGACAGCTGTTTGTTTACATTGTCATCATGGTGCAGCTTTGTCATGCTACAAATATTCCACTCAAATTAGCCAATCAGGGAGCATCATGTAATCAGCTGATGATGTGTGTGATGTCATAATCCGGGAAATATTCCCCTTTGGGACTTTTGGCGCCAAATGTTAGATTGAAACATTCTAGTCTGTGGTTGAATAGGGCCCTGCCCGTGAATAGTGCACAATGAAACGTTCCATTGAATTCACCTATCCCTTGCCGCAGTGGTAACAGATAGCATGTTGTCAAAACACCAGTTTTCAAAGTGTGATAATGCTATTTTAATTTCTTCTCAATAAAAGTGATATTTTTTTTTCGTTCCCTGAGGGGATTTTCTTAGCTTTGGCAGTGATTACGGATGGTTCCTCAGTGCTGTTGAGACGGCCGCGAGGAATTTTCTTCATTCAATGGGAAGGATAGGAAACGTTTCATTGTGTAGTGCTACTACTATTAGGACCAATACCGTAGGCATATGCGCATAAAAAAAAACCTGGAGTGAAGACTCGAGCACTGGGGGATAAAAAAAAAAGCAAAACATTTCCTCCGGACATATTCTTAACACTTTCCATTCTTACTATTCTGTAGCTTGTGCCTGTACGAGTAGAACGAAAGTCCCACCATCCATCATGCCATCCATTGATTGATGATTGAGCGATAATAGAGTAAAGAACGGTAATTACACGAGCGATTCGTTCAGTTTGTAGTGACTTATAATAAATCTACATCAATCACACCCAAATAATTTAAGTTCTCCTATCACACCATAACAACGCATACATTTCAGTACCTTTCCAACAACAAATATGATTTGTTTATTTTTTGTTTTGACCCTCCTGCAATATTTCTGGCGACCTTGACCTTATCTCTTGGGCAAATGTAAACTGTTTGCTGATTGGCTGCCGGTTTGACAGCTGAGACAGCAGCCAATGAGAACGGTCGATGCATGATGTACAGTTAGTGCACGCATTGAACTTTGGAGCTACGTGACTGCAACTGGTGACAGTCACCCACCAAAACCAGCAGTGAGAGCAGCGAAAAACGTAGTAGATCTAGAGCCTAACGCATACAGAATGGCCAAACAGAAAGGTTATAATCAGTTACTTTTTCGATATGAGTTGTCTCTGTTTCAGCGTGTTTGTGCCAACGCCTTTGACTTGGTCTTGGTCTTGGCACTTGGTCCAAGTCTTGGTCTTGGCACGGCAATGTACAGATGTAGGCCTAATGAATGGCCAGAGATCATGCCAGAGATCGCCATGATGTCTACGAGCCATGAGTCATAAATTCCCCGCGTCCCAAAATTCGCCAACTCAATATTATCAGAGCTCGGAAACTTGTTTTATGTAAAACGAACTGCTGGTACAAAGATTGAATATCAGAGTCTCGATTGATGATAGAACTGGCAGGTTGGTTTCATTTGCGTTACAAGGTCTGAAAACTCTGTTGGCGAATTTGGGAATGCGGCGAATTTATGACGGACGGCTCGTATTAGTAATAGGCCCTGTAAGTCTCGTTTCTCGTATGTCGTAAAATGACGTATTCAGGTACGTAGTGGTGACAAACATTGCCACGTGGTCATTTTTGCTGATTTTGCTCGATTTCAAACGCACCATACAAAAGTATAATTACGAATATTTTTACAATTAATTATTTTATTTATTACACTTGCTCTGAATTATAACATACCACTGTTTAGAATAATTAGGGTATATTTTTAGCTTACCGGCGCATAAGGGCCGTTAAGCTATTGTCGTGGGTTTTTCGTCCGTCGTCGTCGTTGTCCGCCACATCATCTGTTAACATTTTTTTTCTTTTTTTTCGAGCTGATGAATTTGTCCATAAAATTATGTGAATATGTATTGGGTTAATACCCCCAGACGTTTTTTTTTTTCATTTTTTAGGTTACCGGACCTTTGGTCTGATAACCTATTGGCATGGCGTTGTGTCTGTCCGTTTTCTGTCCGTCCTTAAAACAATTTTATCTTTAAAGTTTACAGTCGAATCTTCCTGAAATTTTACACAAAAATGCCTAAAAATATTTCGAGAGGAAGGTATTTTTTAATTTTCGCATTTTATTCAAAATGGCGGTCGTATTTGACGAAAAATGGCCACACTGTCACCGACAAAAACGACGTGTTACTGTTGACATATATCACACTGACAGCAGGCATTCATGGTGGTGATTCAGATCGTGATGACGACAATTTCGTCCGGCGTCCGTCGTCCGGGCCAGTATCTGAAGACTTTTTTTAAATTTTTTTGATTGAATCGTTTTTGCCGATTTGGCGGCCATTTTTGACGAAAAATTGCTAATTTTGGACTTTGGTGGCCATTTTCTCAAAAACTGTCTGATCAGTTATGAGATTTTTGTTTCAAAACATTTCTTCCATGTACCTCTGCGACGTGTTTAAGTTTCGTTGCCCTTGAATCGCCGGTTCGCGTGTGGCGGCCATTTTGATTTTTTGACGGGTCAGTGAAAAATTTTTTTTTTGTCCCAAATCGAGTCACTATTCATTTTGAGCCATTTCTAGCAAAAATTCTAGCCGTTGAGAATTTTTTCGGACTTACAAAATTTCACCCAATTTTTCCTTCATAATGGGAGCTGTGCGGAGTAAACTCATAGAACACTTCAAGATAGAGCCTAAGTATTGGCACATTCAAATGGGAAATCATATATTGCAGTTTGAGTGGTGACCTTGAATTTGACCTTCAATGACCTTGAAAGGTCACAAAGACCTTTCTTGTCGAAAAAACAATGAATTTTGTCTTTGGTGGCCCTTTTCTCAGAGTTTATTCAAACAGTTTTCCTCAAAATTATGTATAAGATTCTCCTTATGTACCTTCGTGATGTGTATAAGTTTTGTTGTCTTTGAAATGACAGTTTGCGTGTGGCGGCCATTTTGATTTTTTGAGCGGTAGGTGAAAAAAAAATTTTCGTCCCAAATCGAGTCACTATTCGTTTTGAGCCATTTCCAGCAAAAAGAAAAATTATTCCTTCATAATTGGAGCTGTGCGGAGTATACTCATGGAATACTTCAAGATACAGCCTAAGTATTGGCACATTCAAATAGGAAATCATATATTGCGGTTTGAGTGGTGACCTTGAGTTTGACCTTCAATGACCTTGGAAGGGCAAAAACGACCTTTTTTTGTCGAAAAAAAATCGATGAATTTGGTCTTTGGTGGCCCTTTCCTCAAAATTTATTTTGACAATTTTCCTCAAAGATTATCCCTATGTACCTTTCTGATGTGTAAAATGTTTGTTGCCTTTGAATCGACAGTCTGTGATTATATGTCATTAACGAAAAGAATCTTCCGAGATGTAACTTGATTTCTTAGTATAGTCCATGCAGAAAATGTGTTTCCGGCAACATTTACGAACATGTTTCGACAATAGAGTATAATATCAGTGTAACAATTTTCATGTTGGAAAATCAATACTCTGTGCAATTCTTATGATTGCCGGTAAGTTACAGCACCCTTGGTGCTATGTTTTTAAACTCGTTTTTTGGTGAACTTCAGCTCAGACACCACTGTATATCTTGTTTGCTGTTTGAATGATTTGTTGATCTTACTGAGTCACTGTTGAGTTGCAAATAAAACTGTACATTGTATATTGTGTTATTGACTAATATTTCATGTGGTATTGAGAGTTTGCTTGTGGTTGCAGGTGTGAACCCATTCAGCAGTTTGCTGAAAACTGTTGAGATTGGTGATCGAGACTGTAAATACTACGA
The DNA here is from genome assembly GCA_949152475.1 of Terebella lapidaria. NCBI lineage: Eukaryota > Metazoa > Annelida > Polychaeta > Terebellida > Terebellidae > Terebella > Terebella lapidaria. The sequence continues at coordinate 6,291,421 of OX424557.1, forward strand.
CCTTTCTGGCCTACGGGATGACAGATATGGTCAGTATATCAGAAGACTGCATAGATGCTTCCCTAACATGGTAACTGAACTCAGATCAATTGCTGTTCTTACTGGAAGGGATAAGATCTGTGGTCAAGTGGTTTGTTATCAGTGTGCCTGTCTCAGCTTTGTATCGTGCCTGATGGAAACAGCTGTGTCTTATCATCCCTGAACAATGGAAAGTAACACTATTATTGTTACTTTTAATCAGCCAGTTTATCTCAAGTGTTCTATACACAGTTACTGTCAAATCTCGACATTCTTATCAAAATCAAATGAAGACAGTACTGTAATTACACTTATTTTCGCGAATTGCCCCATACGGACATATTCGCGAAGCTTTATTTTCGCGAATGTGACCCCCGAAAAAATTCGTAAATCCACGATCAAGACGTCATTTTTACCCACCAATTAATACCTCACATTCACAATACAATGTAGTACTATAATTGCAATTGTCTTATAATACTGCTAAAACCAATATAAAGTCATACATGTAGGTCTATATCATGTGTATCATGACTAGCTTTTCAGCAACGGTTTCATCGAGACTTATATTCGCGAGCCTAATATTCGCGAAAATAAAGCTCTCGCGAAAATAAGTGTAATTACAGTATCAAGTTCACCCATGAAACCAATAGATTCTGCTATGTTTGCACCTGATGAATATAATCCATTGCCAAATATGTCATGGCTATTTATTCAGACCATTAAAAGCAATTTCATGTAAACAGTAATATGCCTGGTTTTTCATCTTAATTTCTAGCCTACCGTACTTATATTCCCTATTAAAAAAGTTGCATAAGCCAAGGGGGCTCATTAAATTATGCCAGTCAAAATAATGGCAGTTCAGTTTCGGTCACACTGGGTCAATTACACAGTTACACCTTCAGTCGCATGACCTTGAAAAATAGATCACCATTTCCAAACTGGTGTACTGTAAAACGACTAATTTTGGCGGACGATTTATCTGGCCAAATTAGCTAGATATATATATGATAAGAAATATATGTGGTTTTTGAAACTGCCAAAAAAATCTTCGCCAAATAATAAGGCTCATAACTGCCAAATTTAACAGCCGCCATAATTAGTTATTTTACATTATGCTTCCTGCACGTATTTGTGCCGTCTGGTGAATGAAAACACGCATGCACTAGGAAACAACACATACACATGTACGTGTGTGCACTATGATTTATGTGCCATCTCAAAGTTTGGTGCAAGATTACCTTTCGAGAGATGTGGTAGAATGTTTGCTCTGTTTGTTGTTTACTTTCATAACAAAAAAAGACGGGGACGTGATCAGTTGAGTGAGAATATTGATCCAAGGAATTTGACTGATTTCAGAGAAGCTCCCATACTCGATTCGTGTGCTGCTAGAGTCTGCTGTCAGGAACTGTGATAACTTCTACGTTCAGGAGTCTGATGTGCAGAACATCCTCAGCTGGGAGACCAACCAGGGGAACAATGTAGAGATCCCATTCAAACCAGCTCGCGTCATCCTGCAAGACTTCACGTCAGTTTGTCAAACCATAATTGTCTAATTGTCAACCACATTCAGAACCAACCCTCACAACTGTCTAAATCTCAACCACGTCCAGAATCAACCCTTACAACTGTCTAAAACCTCAACCACATCCAGAATCAACCCTCACAACTGTCTAAATCTCAACCACATCCAGAATCAACCCTCACAACTGTCTAAATCTCAACCACATCCAGAATCAACCCTCACAACTGTCTAAAACATCAACCACATCCAGAATCAACCCTCACAACTGTCTATATATCAACCACATCCAAAATCAACCCTCACAGCTGTCTAAAACATCAACCACATCCAAAATCAACCCTCACAACTGTCTAAATCTCAACCACATCCAGAATCAACCCTCACAGCTGTCTAAAACATCAACCACATCCAGAATCAACCCTCACAATGGTCTATATCTCAACCTAGCACTATTCACGGGCAGAGCCCTATTGCACCACAGGCTAAAATGTTTCAATCTAAGATTTGGCGCCAAAAGTCCCAAAAGGGGATATTTCCCGGTTTATGACATCACACCCATCATCAGCTGATTGCATGATGCTCCCTGATTGGCTAATTTGAGTGGCAGCTTTGTAGTATGACAAAACTGCACCATGAAGGCAATGTAAACAAACAGCTGTCAAGTGACAAAGTATGGAATTAACTCAAAATTTAGAGACATAAATCGTTGGAAACAACTGAGATGGGAAGAAAATGATACACATTGTGTATTTCATGCATTAAGTTCTGAAATAAGTTCATAAATCCTGACCCACTGTGACAGGGTGTCAGGTGAATACCGTTGTCGGCTCCGGAAGGGACTAGCACTTAACTCTGTTATTGGGCTGAACTAATCTCAACCACATCCAGAATCAACCCTCACAGCTGTCTAAAACATCAACCACATCCAAAATCAACCCTCACAACTGCCCAAATGTCAACCGCATCCAGAATCAACCCTCACAACTGTCCAAATGTCAATCGCATCCAGAATCAACCCTCACAACTGTCCAAATGTCAACCGCATCCAGAATCAACCCTCACAACTGTCTAAATCTCAACCACATCCAGAATCAAACCTCACAACTGTCTAAATCTCAACCATATCCAGAATCAACCCTCACAACTGTCTAAATCTCAACCACATCCAGAATCAACCCTCACAACTGTCTAAATCTCAACCACACCCAGAATCAACCCTCACAACTGTCCAAATGTCAACCACATCCAGAATCAACCCTCGCAACTGTCTGAATCTCAACCACATCCAGAATCATCTCTCACAACTGTCTAAATCTCAACCACATCCAGAATCAACTCTCACAACTGTCCAAATGTCAACCGCATCCAGAATCAACCCTCGCAACTGTCTAAATCTCAACCACATCCAGAATCAACTCTCACAACTGTCTAAATCTCAACCACATCCAAAAATCAACCCTCACAACTGTCTAAAACCTCAACCACATCCAGAATCAACTCTCACAACTGTCCAAATGTCAACCGCATCCAGAATCAACCCTCGCAACTGTCTAAATCTCAACCACATCCAGAATCAACTCTCACAACTGTCTAAATCTCAACCACATCCAAAAATCAACCCTCACAGCTGTCTAAAACCTCAACCACATGCAGAATCAACCCTCACAACTGTTTAACCCTTTAACATTCAATCCGTACCAATCCGGACCCAGGCCCTCCCATTCAATCCGTACTAATCCGGACCCAGCGCCTCCCATTCAATCCGTACGTAACCGGACTCATTTTGACAGTTTTGTTGACATCATGGCGGCTGTGGTAATTTTCAACCAATCACGGAAAAAAACATATTCTCTGCGAGGCTAACGTTCAGGCAACACGTGGATATAATTTATGTGGGTAAATAATGCGGTGACGTAGGCCTTTTCATCCAATGAAATCGAGCCAATGTGTGAGGGAATCCCCTTTTCCGCGCTCGAACGAAAACAAAATGGCGGCCGCTTGATCATTGAAAACGAGTCAATTTATCGCCATTTCTAATGGGAAAAACTTGGAGAAGATGGATTTCAAACAGATCTGATGATGAATAAAGTGTTTCCTTATGTTTTTATGAGGTAAATCATTTGAATCATAGCATTTAGTTTGCTTTTTTCGGGCATCAACTTGTCGGAAATTTCCAGCATTACTTTCGATTTTGTACCGAAACCAAAACAAAATGCTTGTCTGTCACTTGATAACGAACAGTCTTTTGACATGTAATTTGATGTAATAGGTGAAAACTACGTTCTGTTTTGGCAAAATGTTTTTTGTTTGTTCAAAATTACAGTGAATTCGAGTGATTTTGCACATTTTACGACACAATGAATGAAGATCGTCCATTTTCTCACGAGTGACATTGTCATTGAATTGTCATGTTCCGAGACCCATTTGACATTTCCGATTGGCTTGCATCTGGTTGCTATAGATACCACACAAACTTTCCAAATAATTCATTTCACATATTGAATAATAATAGTAGAATTTAAATATTGATGTTGCAGAATTTCATAAAATTCACAATCATTTTAACATAATATAAATTCACAAGAAACAAAATTGGTGATGTTACCATGGTAACAGGTAGGAGGGGGGGGGGGCATAAAATACTTCCCTCAACATGTTAGTGCTTGGCATGTCACAATGAGAATGTCAGTAAGATACATAGCTAATACTAATACTGCATAGACAATAACAATAAATGTGTCGAGCCAATACTAGTAATATGGTAAGCAATCGTGAATGTGCTTCCACGGTGGTTACCATGCTGGTTACCATGGATACCAACTAGTACTGTGTTCCAAGTGCCAAGTATTGTTTTACCCACATAGAATGGAAAGAGTGTCCATATAATTTAATGCAACAAATACTTTCTTCTCCTTAGAAATTCATGTGTATTTGTTCAAAATATGTCCAAATTTATCGTATTTATAAATGTTGCTATGGTAACGGTGGACACCTGCCTCACCCTAGACCGATCACAAACTTTTTTGTGTCCAGTCACTTCGGTATAACTATTTTAAGTTGTATGTTGTGAAAATTTCATGAGCAGACGCTCATTGGAAATCATTTTAGAGTCATTTTTGTGTGATATGCCCAAAACCATGAATTTGTCAATTTAATTCAAATACACAGGTATTCCCATTCACTTATAATGTGAATATATGGCAGAGTTTGTCGGCAAGAAATAAAAATGTTAAAGGGTTAAATCTCAACCACATCCAGAATCAACCCTCACAACTGTCTAAAACCTCAACCACATCCATAATCAACTCTCACAACTGTCTAAATCTCAACCACATCCAAAATCAACTCTCACAACTGTCAAAATCTCAACCACATCCAGAATCAACCCTCACAACTGTCTAATATCTCAACCACATCCAAAATCAACTCTCACAACTGTGCAAATGTCAACCACATCCAGAATCAACCCTCACAACTGTCAAAATCTCAACCACATCCAGAATCAACCCTCACAACTGTCTAATATCTCAACCACATCCAAAATCAACTCTCACAACTGTGCAAATGTCAACCACATCCAGAATCAACCCTCACAACTGTCAAAATCTCAACGACATCCAGAATCAACCCTCACAACTGTCTAAATCTCAACCACATGCAGAATCAACCCTCACAACTGTCTAAATCTCAACCACATCCAGAATCAACCCTCACAGCTGTCCAAATATCAACCGCATCCAGAATCAACCCTCACAACTGTCTAAATCTCAACCACATCCAGAATCAACCCTCACAACTGTCTAAATCTCAACCACATCCAGAATCAACCCTCACAACTGTCTAAATCTCAACCACATCCAGAATCAACCCTCACAACTGTCTAAATCTCAACCACATCCAGAATCAACCCTCACAACTGTCTAAATCTCAACCACATCCAGAATCAACCCTCACAACTGTCTAAATCTCGACCACATGCAGTATCTTTGACTGTTTTCTGTATTTGGTGTGTAGTGGTGTGCCGGCGGTGGTGGACTTTGCTGCGATGCGGGATGCGGTGAAGCGGCTGGGAGGAGACCCAGAGAAGATCAACCCGGTGTGTCCCGCGGACCTGGTCATCGACCACTCTGTACAAGTGGACGTGGCTCGCAGGTCAGTCTACTGCGTGGCCTCTGCTCGGCCCAGACACTGACCGTCCACTCACTGCAATGCCTTCTGCATAACACTTGATAGAAGCTTCACACAGCACTTCTACCTAATGTCATACCGTACTTCTCTTTATTGTGCAGTATGGTGTACTCTATCCAGACACAGAACACTTGATAGAAGCTACACACAGCACGTCTGCCTAATGTCATATCGTACTTCTCTTTATTGTGCAGTATGGTGTACTCTATCCAGACACAGAACACTTTAGTGGGAATCTAGAGTATAGATTGAGACTGACTTTTCTTACTTTCTATTCTATTCAGGATCACAAACAATTTGTACAAGATTCTTTACTAAGTTTAGATGCAGTTTTAAAATCAGTTAACCCATTCTAACCTGGCGTTGCTTGAATGCATCGCCGATTACGTGCCTGACGATGCTTGTATGCAACGTGTGTGTGATTTCACTGTTGATGTGTGTAAAACACACAGAATATTACAATGAACACTACGATCATCGCGGAAAAGTTTTTTGTTGGCAGTGCGGCATAATTCTAAGCCGGTGCAGTGCGTATGTGCGTTTGCATTTCTCGCCAGTGATCAAGAATATCGCAGCAAATTGTGAAATTCCCGCCAAATTTGCCAGCAAAATGACACCCGTTTCTGAGTTTGACACTTGCAAAACGAAAGTTTGGTTGACTAGTTCTGTCCGATAAACTGACCTGGGGTGTCAGGATTATGACCAATATGGGTTATGTGGTGTTTGTACAAGAAATAAACAAGTTATAAACAAGTCAATTGAGTAATGTCAATTTGCCCTGTGTCACTAAAATAACCCCGTTTCTGATATAGTTTGCAGTGAAAGATATATGCAGGGTGTGGAGAGAGGCCTTGTAAAAAAGTCAGATTAGAATGAGTTAAACCACTGCCCAATATTCACACTATAATGATGCAGAAGCACGGATTCATGTGGACTTTTTAGTTGCTTCTTGGTTATAAAGGGATTTTTAAATGAACTTTCTAGCTCACCAGTCCATTTGGGAAAAATAAGCTATTGTCGTGGATAAGTTATTGTCATCATTGACATGATGAATTTTCTCATAAAAACCTAGAACATAGGTGTGTACCTTTTCCTAGAACATACAAAAAAGGGCCAAAATGTAAGATCAAAATACCCCCAAATTTTTTTTTGGCCATTGAAAATTTTTTTGGACCCAATTTTTCCTTCATAATGGGACCTGCGCGGAGTAATCTCATAGAACAATTCAAAATAGAGCCTAAGTATTGGCACATTCAAATGGGAAATCATATATTGCAGTTTGAGTGGTGACCTTGAATTTGACAAGGTCAAAACGACCGTTTTTGTCAAAAAAACGATGAATTTTGTCTTTGGTGGCCATTTTCTCAAAACCTATTCAAACAGTTTTCCTCAAAATCATGTATAAGATTCTCCTTATGTACCTTTGTGATGTGTATAAGTTTTGTTGCCGTTGAAATGACGGTCTGTGTGGGTCGGCCATTTTGAATTTTTGATTGGTAGGCGGAAAAAAAAATTTTCATCCGAAACCAAGTCATTATTCGTTTTGAGTCATTTCTAAAAAAAAAATTTTTTTTTCTTTGGGCCATTAAACAATTTTTTGGACTTAGAAAATTTAACCTAATTTCTCCTTCATAATAGGAGCTTTGCAGGGAAACCTCATAGAACACTTCAAGATAGAGCCTAAGTATTGGCACATTCAAATGGGAAATCATATATTGCGGTTTGAATGGTGACCTTGAGTATGACCTTGAATAACCTTGAAAGGTCAAAACGACCTTTTTTGTCAAAAGAAACAACGATTTTTGTCTTTGATGGCCATTTTCTCGAAACCTATTCAGGTAATTTTCCTCAAAATGCATGAGATTCTACCTTTGTGAAGTGTACCTTTGTGATGTGAGTGGCGCAGTGGAAAAGGCATCGGACTCGTATTCCAAAGATCATGGGTTCGAGTCTCGAGCTGGACTGCTGTGCTATTTCACTAGTGTCCTTAGGCAAGGCATTTACCACTAATGTGTCTTATCTTCACCCAGGATTAAATGGGTACCGGTTGATAATGGGTGTTGTATAGAGCGCTTTGAATGTGGCTGCTGGGGTTAAAGTGTGAAGCGCATTTGAAAGCGGATTTAGTTCGGCTGAAAAGAGCGCTATATCAAATCTGATAAATTTAACTTTAACTTTGATGTGTAAAAGTTTTGTTGCTTTTGACCGACAGTCTGTGAATATATGTCATTCACAACACAAAAATCTTTCAAGATGTAACTTGATTCCGTATTATAGTCCACACAGAAAATGTGTTTCCAGCAACATTTACGAACATGTTTTGACAATAGAGTTTAGGATCAGTGTAACAATTTATATGTTGGAATATCAATACATACTCTGCATTTCTAATGGTTGCCGGTAATCTACAGCACCCTTGGCCCATTTCTAATGGTCAGTATTTGTTGCCAGTATTGTTGAGATACTGGTGTTTAATGAACAGGTCTCCTGCTTGTTCTGCTAATACACTCAGACACAGTCATGATGGCTAACTATGCAAGACCACACGATTAGTTGAGGCTGATTGAGACGGACAATCTCTGTCTTGGGAGTGATAAAAGGACTTGTTCTGGCTTATAAATGCTGTGTAGTGTTGACAGATTGCTGAAAGTCTTGGTGAAATGAACATTATGTGTGTGTGGTACCACTGAGATATAGTCCAGTTATGTCTGAGACGGCCTTTTGCTTGTTTTTGCAGTGTGCTGCGTTACGCACCAAACCCTGGGGGAGGTGCTGCTAAATTTTGTGGTGGACAGACCAGAAACCCGTCCTGTAGTATTTGTAACAATTCTGGACTGCCAGTGCTAGACGCAGTATGTCCCTTTCACCAGCGACAGACAGAAGGGTCAGTAGCAGTATACTCCGTGTAGCTTGTGCACGGCTAGGGTCTGAGCTGATTATCTAACCCTTGCTTTACCACAGTGACCACACCCTGGTCTTGCTTGGTCACTTGGCTGTAGCTCCCACCTCTGCTTGTCTGTATCATCATGCTTTACCTAACGTGTTTAGCTTTTGTTTGAATCCATAATAACCTTGTTTGAGCCCTGTATCCCGTAAAAAAAAATAATGCGTGCTTCGCGACTGTTTCTTCATCATCATCAATTCAGTATTGCTTACATGTAGTTAATTAAGACTTCACCATTGTCCTAAATAGACATGATAGATGTTATCTAAGAGATAGTTGTTATGTTTTGGTGTCAATTGGGTTGACATTTAACTCTGTTTCTAACATTATCTCCTTTTCTGTGTTCAGTTGCTCCTTCATTCGTAGTTTTACACTTACCGGTACAATGTGTGTGCTTGGATGGCTGTGTTACATTCAGGTCCCTGCAGTGGCATGACTCTGTAATCATTGACCTCTCGTCTTATTTTTAGTTTACCGGACCTATGGTCCGATAACCTATTGGCATGGCGTTGCATCCGTCGTCAGCGTCGGCATCCGTCCACATTTTAGGTTACCGGACCTATGGTCCGTAACCTATTGGCATGGCGATGCGTCCGGCGTCGTCGTCCGTCAACAATTTTATCTTTAAAGTTTACGATCGAATTTTTCTGAAATTTTGCACAAAAATGCCTAAAAATATTTCGAGAGGAAGGTATTTTTTAGTTTTTTGATTTTCGCATTTTTTTCAAAATGGCGGCCGTTTTCGTCGAAAAATGGCCAATTTTGAACTTTGGCGGTCGTTTTCTCAAAATCTGTTCAGTAACTTTTTTTTTATTGATGCATAACACTCCTCATATGTACCCCTGTGACATGTATAAATTTCGTTGCGCTTGAATCGCTCGAAGTGGGCCATTTTGGGCCCAAACTTGGGCCCAATGGGACTTTCCCATGTTAAATTCTCCTATGCTTTATAATGGGACACATTACAGCCTAATATCTCACTTAATATTGAGATTAGAGACTAGGAATCAATTGTGGACATATAGGAAATGATATATGCTGAATATTGTCGTGACCTTGAATTTGACCTCTGACCTTGGTTTCAAGGTCAGAGCGGCCGTTTTTGTTGAAAAATGGCCAATTTTGGACTTTGACGGTCGTTTTCTCAAAATCTGTTCAGTAACTTTTTTTTCTTATTGATGAAAAACACTCCTCATATGTACCCCTGTGACATGTATAAATTTCGTTGCCCTTGAATCGCTTGAAGTGGGCCATTTTGGGCCCAAACTCGGCCCAAATGTGACTTTCCCATGTTAAATTTTCCTATGCTTTATAATGGGACACATTAAGCCTAATATCTCACTTAATATTGAAATTAGAGACTAGGAATGAATTGTGGACATATAGAAAATGATATATGCTGAATATTCTCGTGACCTTGAATTTGACTTTTGACCTCATTTTCAGGGTCACTGGACAAAATGGCTAATATCTCGCTTATTATCGACTTTACAGCTTAGGAATCAATTGTGAACATATAGGAAATGATATATGCTGAATATTCTCGTGACTTTGAATTTGACCTTCGACCTCGTTTTCAAGGTCACATGACAGAATGGCTAATATCTCGCTTATTATCGACTTTACAGTTTAAGAATCAATTGTGAACATATAGGAAATGATATATGCTGAATATTTTCGTGACCTTGTATTGACCTTTGACCTCATTTCCAAGGTCACAGGACAAAATTGCTAATATCTCGCTTATTATCGACTTTACAGCTTAGGAATCAATTGTAAACATATAGGAAATGATATATGCTGGATATTCTCGTGACCTTGAATTTGACCTTTGACCTCATTTTCAAGGTCACAGGACAAAATGGCCAATATCTTGCTTATTAGCGACTTTACAGCTTAGGGATTAATTGTGAACATATAGGAAATGATATATGCTGAAAATTCTCATGACCTTGAATTTGACCTTTGACCTCATTTTCAAGGTCAACAGGACAAAATGGCTAATATCTTGCTTATTATCGACTTTACAGCTTAGGAATCAATTGTGAACATATAGGAAATGATATATTCTGAATATTTTAATGATATTGAATTTGACCTTTGACCTAAATTTCAAGGTCAGTCATTTTATTTTCAAAGTCAGATTACAAAATGGCTTATATCTCGCGTATTATCAAATTTACAGCTTAGGGGTCCATAGTGAACATATAGGAAATGATGTATGCTGAATAGTTTGGTGATCTAGAATTTAACCTTTGATCCCATTTTCAAGGTTAGAGATATGGCGATTTCAGTGGTCACCTTGAATTTGACTTTCAACTTTCTCGGCTTAACTCTGTATATTTCTCCGGTAACCTTACTAGCCCATGGGGCTAATTTTTAGCTTACCGGCCTATAAGGGCCAATTAGCTATTGTCGTGGTTTATCGTCCGTCGTCCGACGTCGTCGTTGTCCGCCACATCATCTGTTAACATTTTTAGGTTACCGGACCTTTGGTCCGATAACCTATTGGCATGGCGTTGTGCCGTCGTCCGTCCGTCCGTCCGTCCGTCCGGCGTTAACATTTTTATCTTTAAAGTTAACGATCGAATCTTTCTGAAATTTTGCAGAAAAATGCCTAAAAATATTTTGAGAAGGAGGTATTTTTTTGTTTTTTGATTTTCGCATTTTTTTCAAAATGGCGGCCGTTTTTGTCGAAAAACGCTCAATTTTGGACTTTGACGGCCATTTTCTCAAAAACTGTCTGATCAGTTTTGAGTTTTAGGTTTCAAAAGATTCCCCTCATATACATCTCTGATATGTATAAGTTTGGTTGCCCTAAATTCGCCGGTTTCCGTGTGGCGGCCATTTTGAATTTTTGGCGGGTCGGCGAAAAAAATTTTTTTCGCCCCAAATCGCATTACTATTCATTTTGGGCCATTTCTAGGGCAAAAAAAATTTTTCACCCTTTGAAAAAAATTTTGGACTTAGAAAATTTTCGGCACTTTTTTCCTTCATAATGGGAGCTGTCCGGACTGTACTCATAGAACGCTTGAAGATAGAGCTTAGAAATTGGCACTTTCAAATGGGAAGTCATATATGGCGACTTGTGTGGTGACCTTGAATTTGACCTTGGATGACCTTGAAAGGTCAAAACAGCCATTTTTGGGTCAAAAATTTCTCAAATTTGCACCTGGTCTGTATTTTCTCAAAAACTGTCTGATCAGTTTTGAGATTTTTGTTTAAAAAGATTCCTCCTATATACCTCTGTGATGTGTATAAGTTTTGTTGCTCTTGAATCGGCAATCTCTGTGTGGCGGCAATTTTGAATTTTTGATGAGTCGGCGAAAAAAAAATTTTTTTGATCCAAATCGCATTACTATCCATTTTGGGCCATTTCTTGGCATAAACAAATTTTCACGCTTTGAAAAAAATTTTGGACTTAGAAAATTTTCGGCACTTTTTTCCTTCATAATGGGAGCTGTCCGGACTGTACTCATAGAACGCTTGAAGATAGAGCTTAGAAATTGGCACTTTCAAAAGGGAAGTCATATATGGCGACTTGTGTGGTGACCTTGAATTTGACCTTCGATGACCTTGAAAGGTCAATACAGCCATTTTGGGGTCGAAAAAATGCCCAGATTTGCCTCTATAGATGAAATGCTTGCAGATAGAGCTCATGTTTGCATTATGAACGTATAGGAAGACATATATGGCACAACTAATGATGACCTTGAACTTGACGTCAGATGACCTTGAGGACCAAATGTCTGACTTCGGTTGTGTAAATTGACCTGAGCGGCCTAAACGATTCCACCCAGATATATCTTTGTATTATGAACATATAGGATATCAAATGCCGCACACATACATGTAATGGTGACATCGAAGTTCACACGGATGACCTTGATTGGTAAATCTCAAGGTCATATGTTTACACTGCGAACCTTGATTGGTAAATCTCAAGGTCTGTTACCTGCCAATGCTGCCATGGCCAAACCAAAATTGTCCGGTAACCTATCTTAGCCTTTGGGCTAATTTTTATCTTTTTTTCGGGCTGATGATGTTGTCCATAAATTTCTGTGAATATGTATTGGGTCAATACCCCCAGACTTTTTTTTAATTTTTTTTTATTGAATCGATTATGCAGTTTTGGCGAAAATGGCCGTTTTTGCATGTTTTCAATTTTAAAACTTATTCTCTCAAAAACTGAAAATGATCAGTTTTGAGATTTTAGATTCAAAATGTTCCCCTCATGCATCCTTATAACGTTTATAAGTTTCGGTGCTCTTGAATCGCCGGTCTGCGTGTGGCGGCCATTTTGATGTTTTTTACGGGGCCCAAATAGGACATTCCCATGTTAACTTCTCGTATGCCTTATAATGGGCCCCAATGTTCTTGATATCTCATGCAATATTGAGATTAGAGATTTGGAATCAATTGTGGACATATAGGAAATGATATACCGGTATGCTGAATATTCTTGTGACCTTGAATTTGACCTTTAACCTCATTTTCAAGGTCAGAGCACGAAAAGGCCAATATCTCACTTAATATTGACTTTACAGCTTAGGAATCAATTGTGGACATATAGGAAGTGATATATGCTGAATATTCTCGTGACCATGAATTTGACCTTTGACCTCATTTTCAAGGTCAGAGCACAAAATAGCTAATATCTCGCTCATTATCGACTTTACAGCTTAAAAAATCCATTGTGACCATATAGGAAATGACATACATGTATGCCGAATATTCTGAAGACCTTGAATTTGACCTTTGACCTCATTTTCAAGGTCAGAGCACAAAATGGCTAATATCTCGCTTATTATTCACTCTACAGCTTGGGAATCAATTGTTGACATATAGGAAATGATATATGCTGAATATTCTCATGACCTTGAATTTGACCTTCAACCTCATTTTCAAGGTCAGAGCACAAAATAGCTAATATCTCACTTATTATCGACTTTACAGCTTAGAAATCGATTGTGGACATTTAGGAAATGATATATGCTGAATATTCTGATTACCGTATTTATTCCTGATGCGGGACAGTTCGGCCTGAGGCCTGATACAGGACAGTTTGGCCTGAGGCCTGACACAGGACAGTTCGGCCTGAGGCCTGACACAGGACAGTTGGGCCTATTCCTGATACGGGACAGTTCGGCCTGAGGCCTGATACAGGACAGTTCGGCCTGAGGCCTGACACAGGACAGTTCGGCCTATTCCTGATACGGGACAGTTCGGCCTGAGGCCTGATACAGGACAGTTCGGCCTGAGGCCTGACACAGGACAGTTCGGCCTATTCCTGATACGGGACAGTTCGGCCTGAGGCCTGACACAGGACAGTTCGGCCTATTCCTGATACGGGACAGTTCGGCCTGAGGCCTGACACAGGACAGTTCGGCCTGAGGCCTGATAGAGAACAGTTCGGCCTGAAGCCTGACACAGGACAGTTCGGCCTATTCCTGATACGGGACAGTTCGGCCTGAGGCCTGACACAGGACAGTTCGGCCTGAGGCCTGATAGAGAACAGTTCGGCCTGAAGCCTGACACAGGACAGTTCGGCCTGAGGCCTGATACAGGACAGTTCGGCCTGAGGCCTGACACAGGACAGTTCGGCCTGAGGCCTGATAGAGAACAGTTCGGCCTGAAGCCTGACACAGGACAGTTCGGCCTATTCCTGATACAGGACAGTTCGGCCTGAGGCCTGATACAGGACAGTTCGGCCTGAGGCCTGATACAGGACAGTTCGGCCTGAGGCCTGACACAGGACAGTTCGGCCTGAGGCCTGATACAGGACAGTTCAGCCTGAGGCCTGATACAGGACAGTTCGGCCTGAGGCCTGATACGGGACAGTTCGGCCTGAGGCCTGATACAGGACAGTTCGGCCTGAGGCCTGACACAGGACAGTTCGGCCTGAGGCCTGACACAGGACAGTTCGGCCTGAGGCCTGATACAGGACAGTTCAGCCTGAGGCCTGATACAGGACAGTTTGGCCTGAGGCCTGATACAGGACAGTTCGGCCTGAGGCCTGATGGAGAACAGTTTGGTCTGAAGCCTGACACAGGACAGTTCGGCCTATTCCTGATACGGGACAGTTCGGCCTGAGGCCTGATACAGGACAGTTCGGCCTGAGGCCTGATACAGGACAGTTCGGCCTGAGGCCTGATGGAGAACAGTTTGGTCTGAAGCCTGACACAGGACAGTTCGGCCTATTCCTGACACAGGACAGTTCGGCCTGAGGCCTGACACAGGACAGTTCGGCCTGAGGCCTGACACAGGACAGTTCGGCCTGAGGCCTGACACAGGACAGTTCGGCCTGAGGCCTGATACAGGACAGTTCGGCCTGAGGCCTGACACAGGACAGTTCGGCCTATTCCTGATACAGGACAGTTCGGCCAGAAGCCTGATACAGGACAGTTCGGCCTGAGGCCTGACACAGGACAGTTCGGCCTATTCCTGATACAGGACAGTTCGGCCTGAGGCCTGATACAGGACAGTTCGGCCTGAGGCCTGACACAGGACAGTTCGGCCTGAGCTCTGATACAGGACAGTTCGGCCTGAGGCCTGACACAGGACAGTTCGGCCTATTCCTGATACAGGACAGTTCGGCTTGAAGCCTGACACAGGACAGTTCGGCCTATTCCTGATACAGGACAGTTCGGCCTGAGGCCTGATACAGGACAGTTCGGCCTGAGGCCATGCAGTAGAGATGCCATGTCCACATGACACCTTTACATTGTTACCTTGAATCTGGTCTATTGAACTTTATATTATCACTAAATGTCTAGTTGATTTCCTACAAGAGCAGTTGAGGTGTTTATGTATTTCAAGGAATTGATAGTCATAATAAATATTTAACTCTATGAGAGAAGGGGGTGCCTGACTGAACAGGAATCCACAAGTCTGCTGTGCACAAATGTACATAATGATCTGGTCAATCATAAGTAATCATAACTCCATAAGTATCAGAGCTGAATACAAATTTGGTAATTCCTATGAATCACCAAAATAGGAAATTAATTATGAAAAGGAAATTGCAAATTTGGATCCCCATTTTGTGATATTCCAAGATGTTTTAGGAACTATCCATTTTAGTAACATCAGGCCAACTTTCTTAGGATGTGTGACTGTTTCTTGACAGATTCATTATTATATCACCTTGATAGATCAGCTATTCTGGGGTTTTGAACTGTTATATATGGTAGGGCTTGTAGGCATGACAGAGCTGAACTCAAGTTTCGCTTGAAAATTGTTTCTTTTTGGACTGTAGCAGTATACTTAAGTATTCAGAGAAAACTACATATGGAGCTGTGGTGTGGGGGCATGATAAGGAGATGGAATCGTGTTGCCTGTAGTTACAGTACATGTGGTCTTAGTATGCACCATGTCTATACGATGGCATGGTAAGCCCTTGATTAGCGTGCTGATATTGGTTAGTGTCTCACTGACTGCTGCGTTGCTTGTGTTACGTATCGTTGATGTTTCTGTGCCTGTGTTTGGTCATTGGTCACGCTACCAGCAGTTGATTGTCACAGATCTCTCTTGTTTCTTCCACAGCGCCAACGCTCTACAGAAGAATGAAGAGCTCGAGTTTGAGAGGAACCGCGAGAGATTTCTCTTCCTTAAGGTCAGTGGCACATCCATACCCCAACGGACCAATGTAGATACTTCCTGGGAAGGTTAGTGTTTATTTTATACATCACCAATCTAAACTACTACATGCTCCTTTTCGATCCTTTGGATCGTTCTGGATAGAAATTCGCGTACTGAAAGCAAGGCACGATCGTCTGCCTGCATGACTCGAGCGCTCCTTTTGCCGCCAAAACCGCCGCGCATATGCGCGCGCAGCTGCGCAGAAGCTTCACTTTTCTGTCCACCGCCATTTTTGCTTGGCAGCTTTGGATTTTGGTTCCCGGTGAACAGTCAGGAACAGATACAAATTTGGTAATTGTTATGAATTACCAAAATATGACATTTTAACATCATTTAGAAATTACACAAAAAGGAAATGGCAAAAATACATGACCATTTTGTGATATTTTAACAATTACCTCTTTTGGTAACTTCAGTCTAATTTTCTTGTTCAGATGCCTGCTGTGAATTGCATGCTGTGTACGGATTGCTATAAACTTGACAAAAGAAAGCTTACATCATAAGGTGTACTCTCAATAGATTTGCAGCAATCCGTACACAGCATGCAATTCACAGAAGGCATCCGAACAAGAAAATTGGACTGAAATTACCAAAATAGGTAATTGCTAAAATATCACAAAATGGTCATGTACTTTTGCCGTTTCTTTTTTGTGTAATTTCTAAATGATGTTAAAATGTCATATTTTGGTCATTCATAACAATTACCAAATTTGTATCTGTTCCTGACTGGTGAATTCGTAGAATTTAGTCTGCAAACTAGACTTTTGCGATATATTCTTACGGAATTTCACCTGCCACGTTCATAGACATCGTTTTGTGTCTATTTGGATAAGTATTGGTCGATAGTTTGTTACTTGCTAGATCGTCAGCGATTTGTATAGCCAGTTCACCCTATTATCGTCCATCCGTCGTACTTGATAGTGTACTTGTTGTTTACAACTATCAATAGTTCTACGTTAATTTTCTACTGTATATATTGTGTATACGTATACTGTAGTTTATATATTCGTAGTCCTCTTAGGGTTCTTTTTCAGCGCGGTCTCAGGTTTGCGTATTTTGCCCGCCCTGTTACTGTGTGTGGTTAGTTCCCTTGCGTGATCATGACTTCACAATCCTCCCTTGGTACCGGTGCCATGGACGAACGTCCATGCCCGAAGTGTCTGGTCAATACCCTCCGAGGAGGGGAGAAACACAGTTTGTGTTTCGACTGTTTAGACCATGGCCCGGTATCTATGGAGGATTTGAGGTGTGATCTGTGTCGTTTCTGGCGTCCCTCTTCCTTCGTGCAGGCGACTGCAAAGTATTCCGAAGCCTCGTTGGCTCGTCGGGATGCTTTGAGGCTTGCGGAAGCTTCGGCTCCGCAAGTCCGCCAGTCGCCCATGGAGGTGGAGACTCCGCCTGTGACGGCACAGATTGCGTCCGGTGTTAGCCAGCCCCTGGGGCTAACACAGGACATGGGCAACGCGGCTGTGCAATCTTTCTTTGCACAGTCGTTATCGTCCCTTCAGGGTCCCCTCCTGCCGGGTCTCTCTTCCCTGCTTGGACAGGGAGTCCCGGCCGGTTCTTCGGCTGCCCCTTCGTCGCAGGGAGAGCTTGCTCCCCCTGCTGGCAAGAAGTCGAAATCTTCTAAGAAGAAGGTTTCAGTTCTTGCCAAGGCGAAAGCAGCCAAGGAACCGCACTCCACCTTCGTCGTCCCTCAGTCGGGGCCGATCGAGGTGGAGGGGTCCGTCGTCTCTTCCCCGGGGCCTTCCAAGAAGAGGAAGCGTGCTTCCTCTAAGCGCCGTGGTGCTGAGACCACATCGATTTTCGATGTGGCTCAGGCTTCGTCCGACCTCTCGGTGGGCGACGATCAGGCTTCGGGCTTCGATCGGCGGAGCAACTTGGATGGCTCATTCGGGTCCTCGGTCTCGAGGTTCGAGGGGGGAGAGTTCCCTTTGTTTGGGGGTGAGGCTCTCGATCGTTCGTGCGATCGGGAGTCTTCACTTGGCGGTCGTGCTCCTGGTCCTCGATCAGGGCACGATCGGGCGGGTGGTGCTGGGGTCGTTCCTCAGGGCCACTCAAGTCCTGTGTACGCGGATGTAAGTCGCCGGACGGGCGCGATCGCTGAGCAGGCATTCCCTCGCCCGTCCTTTGATGTACCCTTGGGGTCATCGAGGTCTTCGATCGGACCTGTGAGGTCCAACGATCGGGGGGGTCGAGTGGAAGCTGATCAGGAGTCGTCCTCCTCGGAGGATGAGACTTCCGATCAGGCCGGGGGTTCTAACTTCCGGTGGGCTTTGCAGTCGGTCGCAAGGCGAATGGACTTGCCGATCGATGCTCCAGGGCCCTCACGGGGAACCGGTAGGTTCGCGTCGGCGCCAGTTCGTCGGCCGATCCGGCTCCCTGTGGCTCCCGCGTTGGTCAAGTCCTTCGACAAGATCAACAAGGGAGTTACGGCTAAGAAGGATGTGGCTCGTACGGAGTCGACATTCCCGACTAGCCGTGTTCGACCTGAGTCGATCGACACCTATCGGACTGTAGAGTCCGAGGGTGGACATCAGACTTCCGTCCCGGTCGAAGACCCTAACCTTCACCTGCTTTCCCGGAAGCAGGGTACGGTCTGGTCAGCTTATGTGAAAAAGGCTCGCCTTTCTCACTGGCAGACGCTGTCTCATCAATTGATGGGGCAGCTCTCGTTGACAGATCACCTGACCACTTTGGTTCAGGAGTTTGTGGACGAGGCGGATCTGGAGGAGGGGAGTCGCGCCAACATTCATGCAGCACTCGGCGTCTTGGCCGGAGTGGTCCATGCTGCTGAGCGTGACAGTGCGCACCTGGGCGCACAATTGGATCTCACCATGCGTGATGCCGATCTCCGTCTGCTTGACGTGTCCGCTACGGACGTCGCTGAGCTACGTGGGAGGCCGCTTTTCTCAGGCTATACCTACGCCAACCTCTCTCGATCGGATATTTCCGTCATGCGGGAACATCTCCGGGATGAGGCTATGGCCGAGGCTTTGCTTGGGAAGTCGGCGGGGTCTGGGACAGGCAAGAAGACCAAGGGTCAGAAGCCTGCCCAACCTCAGGCACCACATGCACCCGCTTCTACGCAGCCGCCCTTTCGGGGGGCGCAGCCTCCCCCTCCCCAGGGGGATGGCAAGCGCGGAGGCAAAGGGGGTGGACGCTTCAAGGGCAAAGGGAAAGCTTCTGGTAAGAAGTGACTCGTTGCGGGAAAGCGTAGGCTCTGTGGAAGGTTCAGTTCTGTCGGAATTCGATCTTCCACAACCTGGTCCAGTCGGGGGACGCCTGGCTCAGTTCGTCCAGAACTGGAGCGATCTGGCGTCGTCAGACAATTCAGTCGTGGCATGGGTGAAGTTCGGTCTCACCTTCAGATGGGAGGCTGGAAAACCACCGATCAGACCCAAAGCGTGGTTCTTCCCTGTGCCCGGCGATCGGGAAAAGTTTCAGCTTCTGCAGCACGAGGTGCAGCAGTTGCTAGAGAAATGTGCGATCGAGGTGGTCAAGGACGAGAGAGGATTCTATTCTCTCATCTTCCTAGTGCCGAAAAAGACAGGCGGGTGGCGTCCCGTTTTCGATCTGTCAAACCTCAACAAATTCCTGATCATACCCAGGTTCAAGATGGAGTCGGCGCTTTCCGTCCAGAAAGCTCTGTCCAAGGGGAAGTGGGCAGTCAGTATCGACGTCAAGGACGCGTACTTACATGTGCCAATACACCCAGCCGATCAGCGATACCTCAAGTTCGCCTTCGAAGGTTCGGTGTATCAGTTCAGGGTACTTCCTTTTGGAGTAGCCACCGCCCCTTACGTGTTCACCCGTATCGTAAGGACGATGGCAGCCAGGTTTCGATCGGTTGGAATTCAATTCCACCATTATATCGACGATTGGCTAATCATAGCCGACTCCCCGTCTCAGGCTATAGAGCAATCCGGGTTCGTCCTCAGGTTGGCGACCAGCCTCGGCTGGATTCCCAATTGGGCGAAGTCTCATCTGTCCCCGACACAGAGGTTCGAGTATGTCGGGGTAGATTACGATCTAGAGCGAGGAGTAGCTCTTCCTCCGCGGAAGAGAGTTCTCAAGGCGATTGCGGCGATGGAGGTCGCGCTGACGCAGTCGTCGATCACAGCTCGACAGTTTCTGTCCATCATCGGTCTGTTGGCGTCGATGGAGAAACAGGTGCCGTTCGGCAGGTGCTTCCTCAGACCCATTCAATGGTGTCTAGCGTTGCAATGGCGGATCCTCACCGATCGACTAGACCAAGTCGTATCGGTGGACGATCGTGCTCGGGAAGCAATGCATTGGTGGCGGGACCATCGGAATCTTTTCCGAGGGATGCCACTGGCGGAGTATCTGCCCGATCGGACCTTCTTCACCGATGCGTCAGAATTGGCTTGGGGAGCTCATATGGACGAGCACCAACTCTCGGCTGTGTGGAACACGAGCGAGAGGGCGTTGCACATCAATGTCCTAGAGCTGCGAGCGGTGAGACGTGCATTCGAGATCTGGGGGCCTCAGAGTCCCCCAGGGACGAAGTGGTTGGTCTTCACAGACAACAGCACAGTAGTGGCGCACATAAACAAACAAGGTGGAACTCGGTCGAGTCAGCTTTGTTTGGAGGCCGAGTGTCTGATCAGGTTTGCCTTCAAGTACCGTCTGTTTATCAGGGCGAGGCACCTGCCGGGTCACAGGAATGTCCTAGCGGACGCTCTGTCGAGACCGGACAAGATCATAGGCACGGAGTGGAGTCTGCATCCGGGGGTGTTTCGGCGCGTTTGTCAGGCGTTCGGGACACCGAACATAGACCTGTTCGCAACCTCTCGGAATCACAAGCTCCCGGTCTACTTCTCACCTCTGCCAGAGAGCGAGGCACTGGCTGTGGACGCGATGTCTCAGTCGTGGGACGGGATGTTCGGGTATGCGTACCCGCCAACTCGGTTCCTAACAGAAGTGCTGCACAAAGTAGCCAGGTCTCAGTGCGAGATTCTGTTGGTGGCGCCATGCTGGCCGATGCAGGCGTGGTTCCCCCTGCTACTGTCCCTCCTGATCGATGTACCACGGGTTCTCCCGATCGAGGACAGGTTGCTGAAGCAACCGGGGCGGGATATATTTCACGATTCCGTCCACGTGCTCAAATTACACGTGTGGAGGCTATCGAGCGATCCTTCCAGGAGGCAGGATTTTCTCAGCAGGTGTCCGTACATCTCGCGAGAAAGAATAGGAGATCCTCCTCTAAAACGTATGAGGCTAAATGGAGAGTATTCGTACGTTGGTGTAACGGAAGGCGCATTGATCCGCTCTCTGCCCCTCTGAATGCAGTGCTAGACTTTCTCTGCTATCTCTTTGATAGGCTTAATTTGAAGCCTACTACGATCGAGGGATACAGGTCCATGCTGGGCCCTGTATTCCGTGCTAGGGGGATCGATTTAACTAATAATCGTATCCTTGCTGATCTCTTGGCGTCCTTTAGGACGCAAAGGCCACGCGGAGTTCCTACTCTACCGGATTGGGACATGGCTTTTGTGCTATATTGTCTTACTAAAGCACCTTGGGAGCCTCTCAAGGAAGTTTCCTTGCAGAGGTTAACTCTTAAGACTTTCCTGCTAGTTATGCTAGCAAGTGGTCGAAGACGCTCAGATGTCGCGGCGATCGACGTATCGCGAGTCGCATTTGGCGCGGATGGGTCCGTTTCCTTATACCCAGTACGTGATTTTATGCCTAAAACACGTGCTGCAGTTGAGGGCGGGAAAGCGTTCTCCCCTATCGTAATTCCGTCACTGGGCGGTTACGTAGGACGGAATGAGCCGGACGCTCTATTGTGCCCGGTAAGAGCGCTGAAAATCTATATCGATCGTACCAGATCGATCAGGAAAGATCGCAAGCGATTATTTATTTCCTATCAGCCTAATAGGGCTACGGATATCTCCACAGCTACACTATCCCGATGGGTGAAGGTTGTAGTGAGGACTGTCTATGCGGAGTCAGGTGCTGACGATCGAGTCACTTACAAAATATCGTCCCACCAAATCCGACACATCTCGATGTCTTTGGCGGCCAGGTCGAATATTCCGTTGGAATATATCGTGAGGGCTGGAATGTGGACTAATTCTACGACATTCATCGGGTTCTATCTGTCCAATGCTGCCGAACTTCAGGACCAGTCGTCCAGATTTAGACTGGGTCCGCTGGTCGTAGCGCAAGCTGTTGTTTGAACCAGCTGGACAGAAAAGTCTTGGTTTTAACGTGCACGTGTATATAAGCAACACTTTGTGTTTGTGTTTGAGTTCTTTATGTTACGGTCTCAAGTAGAGTTCCGTTTTCCACCGATGGGTGAAGAAGAAATTCGTGCATGTCGGAGGCAAGTGATCGCACCGCTAGGTGAGTATCTTTATTATATTACTAAAGATATATCGAAAATGTAGCATTTTAGCGATTCGCTTGAAATCAAGACTATCGTCTGTTTTCATGACTCTCTAGCACTACTGCTCCACCGCCTATCCTTTGATTCTAAGGAGCATGTAGTAGTTTAGATTGGTGATGTATAAAATAAACTTCCCAAATTTTAATTGTAAATTTGCCGTTTATTGTTATTACTCACCTCTAAACTACTACAGTAAAGGCCCTCCCATCCATCCCCGCCAGTTGTGTGCTAGGGGCTTCCTTTTGTCGTTTTTTGGACAGAAAAGTGAAGCTTCTGCGCAGCTGCGCGCGCATATGCGCGCGCATATGCGCGGCGGTTTTGGCGGCAAAAGGAGCGCTCGAGTCATGCAGGCAGACGATCGTGCCTTGCTTTCAGTACGCGAATTTCTATCCAGAACGATCCAAAGGATCGAAAAGGAGCATGTAGTAGTTTAGAGGTGAGTAATAACAATAAACGGCAAATTTACAATTAAAATTTGGGAAGTTTATTGAGAGGTTGTGTTGTCTGTTGGCAGTGGGGCGCCAAGGCCCTAAAGAACATGTTGATAGTGCCGCCTGGCTCCGGTATCGTGCACCAAGTCAACCTGGAGTACCTGGCACGTGTCGTCTTTGACGTGGACGGAATGCTCTACCCCGACAGTCTGGTCGGCACAGACTCCCACACAACCATGATCAATGGCCTCGGCATCGTCGGCTGGGGTAGGGATTCCAGCACACCACCCACACTGTCAGCCATTGTCAATCAGTGTAGGGCGCATATGTTGAGACAGGTCGCTTTTCATTATGTTTTATCACACAATTATGTAAATGTATGTTTGCAGGTGTTGGGGGTATCGAGGCTGAGGCAGTGATGTTGGGGCAGTCCATAAGCATGGTTTTGCCGAAGGTTGTTGGGTACAAATTGGTTGGACAGCTCGGTCCGTTGACTACCTCCACAGATGTTGTTCTGACCATCACCAAGGTAACATCACATACTGTCAGCATAGCCTCAAGTAGCACAGATACCAAAGGTACATGTCTCCCTCCAGCATACAGTAACCTCCATTGATGTCTTCTCTGTTGTCAGCACCTCAGACAGATTGGGGTTGTTGGCAAGTTCGTGGAGTTCTTCGGGCCTGGTGTGGCACAGCTTTCGATCGCAGACCGAGCCACAATCGCCAATATGTGCCCAGAGTATGGCGCCACCGTTGGTTTCTTCCCTGTAGATGAACTCAGCGTCAAGTACCTCGCACAAACAGGTCAGGGACCTCGCCAACAGGCCCACTATGTTCAGTAGTCATGATAATTAAGTATCGCCGAACCAATTTGTCCGAGTCTTTTTACGCCAATCACGACGCATTCTGCAAAACGTTATCATTCGCCAAAGAGAAGTTTGACGACGTAATTTGTGAAACTCGGACAACTTTTTGGGGCTTTGGCGATAGGTCAATTGTTCTGCCAGGACAGCTATGTAACAGATAACTGTGCCCCTTTGAGTCTTAGATTCACATGTGTCACTGATATGTTTCAGGTCGACCGGAAGAACAGATGAGGCTGGTTGAAGGGTATTTGAAGGCCAACAAGATGTTCCGAAACTATTCCGACCCAGCGGAGGATCCTGTGTTCTCGGAGGTCAGTGATTGAGTTGAATTGTGTGCATGTGTGAGGGCTGTCCACATGTCTGAAATCACCTGACCACTAGGCTCTTTTTGGCAGGTTGTGGAGCTGGACCTTAAGGATGTTGTTCCGTGCTGCTCGGGCCCCAAGCGCCCCCATGACCGAGTGTCAGTCTGCGACATGAAGCAGGACTTCCGCGCCTGTATCACCAACAAAGTCAGCTTCAAGGTCAGCAGTGACATCGGGGCACAGTTCATTTTGATGCCTTTTGTTTGACAGAGTGTAGCATGTGAACATGTGTATCGTTATGTGCCGTGTGGGATGATGTCGCTGTGCCGTGTGTGATATACCGTGTGTCCCGTGTTTGCAGGGGTTTGGAATTGCAGAGGACAAGCTGGACACGACGGCACCGATTGTTTACGAGGGTCAGGAGTACTTGCTGCGTCACGGGTCCGTGGTCATCTCGGCCATCACTAGCTGCACCAACACGAGCAACCCCTCCGTCATGCTGGGTGCAGGTAACGCGACAAACTGGAGGCACGTCATACTGAAAGCTTATCTGGTCACACAGAGACACAGCTCTAAAGAAGAGGTGGTTGCTATCCGGCTTGTATCTGTTCAGGTCTGCTGGCGAAGAAGGCGGTGGAGGCCGGTCTGAGTGTGGCGCCATACATCAAGACCAGTCTATCCCCAGGGAGCGGTGTGGTGACATACTACTTGAAGGAGAGTGGTGTCATCCAGTACCTCGAACAACTCGGCTACAGCGTCGTTGGCTACGGCTGCATGACCTGCATCGGCAACAGCGGCCCACTCGAAGATGTGGTTGCTGACGCCATAGAACAAGTACACCTTTTCCAGATTATCTTCGTCATTAATCATCAGTTGTAGTTAATCACATTTAGTCATCACATCAATGGCTGCAGGAATTTGGGCACTTCGGCAAGAAAACCTTATAGTTTTGTCAGAATCGTTTCTTTTCTCTCACTTTTTTGTTTCTAACTAACAACTCGAGACTGCCTTGAGGAATCTCCAAGATATGTTCACGAGCATTACGTGTATGAACTCGTCCGAGGTCCGTTCAGTCCATGAGGCTGAATTTTCTATCCAATGGTCTCCAGATGATAACTATAAAAAAAAATTTCTACACTTCTGAAACTTGACACATAGAGTATATGCAAGAGAGGAGTCCTTTAGATTATGGGCCCAATAGGTCTAATATTCTATGACCAAGAGCTCGAAAGTAATTTGGATGAGTCATTCTTGAGGCTTCCTGCATATCTAGGAAACTAGGCATTGCTGACATGGTAGAGCTAAACGGACATTATTTTTAGATTCGTTACCCAAAACAAACATGTCTTATATGGACTATGTTGGGTGAGCTTGATCCTGGGCCAATTGGGTTTTAGCGGAATTTTTAGGTTACCGGACCTATGGTCCTATAAACTATTGGCATGGCGTTGCGTCCAGCGTCTGTCGTCGGTGTCCACATTTTTAGGAAGAGCAGGTTTACAGCGAATTTTTCTGAAATTTTGCACAATGATGCTTAAAAATAATTCAAGAAGGAGGTATTTTTTAGTTTTTGGATTTTCGTACTTTTTTCAAAATGGCGGCCGTTTTCAACGAAAAATGCCTGATTTTGGACTTTGGCGGTCATTTTCTCAAAATCTGTTCAGTAACTTCAGGCCCAAAGGGACTTTCCCATAATGGGACACATTATGCGTAATATCTCACTTACAGGAGGACTTCCTATCAAATTCAAACGCAATTTGGTAACATATGAGTTTCATGCACATGGAGTATTCATTCAGATGACTTCAAAATCGAAGATATCATATTTTTAAAACTACTATCAAATGTAAAATCAAAAGAAACTAAACTAGCGGGCCACACCCTCCAACTGGGGAGAATGAATGAGTAGCAAATGATGACGTCATTGTTTTGATGATGCCTCGGGCAACGGAACACTTCCAGCATCTTTGGAGTCCAGTCAAATGAGCCGCCTGTCGAGGCTTCTATCAAAACAATGACGTCACAGAAATTTACGTCATGTATAACGTTTCTGTCAGCCATGCACTGCTGAGTGGACAAAACTTGCAGATTTTCGGTGTTTTTGATGTTATATCTTCCGTACGATTTGTTTCTACTGAACAAATATATACATATTTCATATGTGAACGAAGCTTAGAGTCTTCTCCCTTCAAATGCATTGAGATATATTTGTTATATGGAAGTTTTAACCGTAAAATCATTGGTCGAAGCCAATACACATTGATAGGAAGTCTTCCTTTAATATTGAGATTAGAGACTAGGAATCAATTGTGGACATATAGGAAATGATATATGCTGAATGTTCTCTTGATCTTGAATTTGACCTCTGACCTCAGTTTCAAGGTCAGAGCACAAAATGACTTATATCTCGCTTATTATCGACTTTACAGCTTAGGAATCAATTATGGACATATAGGAAATGATATATGCTGAGTATTCTGATGACCTTGAGTTTGACCTTTGACCTCATTAGGCATCCCGATTGAAAATCGGGAGGCCTTATGTTTTTGTCTGTTTTTTTTTTTTTTTTCTTTTTTTTTTTTTTTTTTTTTTTTTTTTTTTTTCTTCCGCCGTTCGGTTTCCGGATCATAACTCTTGAACGCCTTAATCTATCTTTCCGAAATTTTCACAGCTCATCCGAAATACTTTGCTCCTAACCCCTATTGTTTTTCGTCGAGACCCGAAATCCAAGATGGCCGCCAGCGGCCATTTTGGAAAAAAAATCGGGCGATTCCTGTCAATGTCATAATTTGATTCAGGCAATTTCCAGGGGGAAAAAATTTTTTGGGTGTATTTTTTTTTGGACTTAAAATTTTTCCCTCACCTGCCCCCATGCAGATGTAATACTGTGACTGAGCCATGCTACTGTATTCACTGACTGCAGCCTGCATGTCCAGCATGAGGCTAGGCTCTGCCCTCTCAGCCAGTGCAGTATATGAGAGCCCTGCTCAGTAATGCCTGTGATAAGGCAATACCCCCCCCCCTCTCCCTCCCCCACCTCCACTGTCAGCCAGTCTAATCTGCATATGAATGTAGCAATGTATCAGTGACTTGTATGCACTGCCCCTTCCCCCCCCCCCCCCCCCTCTCCTGTCCCCTCACCCCAGTTTACTATACTAACACCAACAAGTTGGAACAATGCCCTCCTTCCCTTTCTAAAGAAAACAATAGGTGGTTATATAATGATGACCCAAACTGAAGATAACAGCTTTGAAGGTCTGCCTGGGCCTTGGTTGCCGGTCAATTGTTCATTGTATTCTGTTAAAACAGCACTGTGTTTATCTGGATGAAACTACATGCATTGTTTTGTTTTCTAGCTGTATTTCACATGCAGTGACCAAATTATCATTGTTTTACTTAGTCAGAACCCAGAATAATTTCCTTTTTGCTTGTATTATGAATGTCTGTCATGTCTGTACATTTAATACCTATTGAGATTAAAACAAATATCTGATGGACATTTGTCTAGTGAGCAACTGCTATAATTTGAACTCTCACTCCCACCTGTGTTCAATAATACTGGTATATGTATTATAATAACAGTCAAGTTTCATCATTAGAAAAGAAAAGAAAAATTGGGGGATGCCACAAAGCCTATAGGCTTTTATGTCTAGTTTTCAAGGTCACAGGACAAAGTGGCTAATATCTCACTTGTTATCGACTTTGCAGCTTTGGAATCAATTATGAACATATAGGAAATGATATATGCAGATTATTGTTATGATCTTGAATTTGACCTTTGACCTCATTTTCAAGGTCACAGGACAAAATGGCTAATATCTCACTTATTATCGATTTTATATCAATTGTGGACATATAGGAAATGATATATGCTGAATATTCTCGTGACCTTGAATTTGACCTCTGACCTCATTTTCAAGGTCAAGAGCACAAAATGGCTAATATCTCGCTTATTATCGACTTTACAGCCTAGGAATCAATTGTGGACATATAGGAAATGATATATGCCGAATATCCTGATGACCTTCAAATTGACCTATGACCTTATTTTCAAGGTCACAGGACAAAATGCCTAATATCTCGCTTATTATCGATTTTACAGCATAGGAATCAATTATGAACATATAGAAAATGATATATGCTGAATATTGCCATTACTTTGAATTCAACCTTTGACGTCATTTTTAAGGTCAAAGGATAAAATGACTAGTATCTTGCTCCTCTATTGACTTTATGGCTTGAGAACCAATTGTGGACATATAGAAAATGATATACACTGAAAAATTTGATGACCTTGAATTTGACCTTGAACTTATTTTCAAAGTCAGAGCACACAATGGCTAATATCTCGCTTGTTATCCACTTTATAGCTTAGGAATCAACTGCGAACAGGAAATGATATACAATGTATGCTGAATATTCTCATGACCTTGAACTTGATTTTTGACCTCATTTTCAAGGTCAGATCACAAATGGCTAATATTATCAACTTTGCAACTTAGGAATCAACTAGACATAAAAGCCTATAGGCTTTGTGGCATCCCCCAATTTTTCTTTTCTTTTCTAATGGTGAAACTTGACTGTTATTATAATACATATACCAGGATTATTGAACACAGGTGGGAGTGAGAGTTCAAATTATAGCAGTTGCTCACTAGACAAATGTCCATCAGATATTTGTTTTAATCTCAATAGGTATTAAATGTACAGACATGACAGACATTCATAATACAAGCAAAAAGGAAATTATTCTGGGTTCTGACTAAGTAAAACAATGATAATTTGGTCACTGCATGTGAAATACAGCTAGAAAACAAAACAATGCATGTAGTTTCATCCAGATAAACACAGTGCTGTTTTAACTGAATACAATGAACAATTGACCGGCAACCAAGGCCCAGGCAGACCTTCAAAGCTGTTATCTTCAGTTTGGGTCATCATTATATAACCACCTATTGTTTTCTTTAGAAAGGGAAGGAGGGCATTGTTCCAACTTGTTGGTGTTAGTATAGTAAACTGGGGTGAGGGGACAGGAGAGGGGGGGGGGGGGGGGAAAGAGGGGCAGTGCATACAAGTCACTGATACATTGCTACATTCATATGCAGATTAGACTGGCTGACAGTGGAGGTGGGGGAGGGAGAGGGGGGGGGGGGGGGGGTATTGCCTTATCACAGGCATTACTGAGTAGGGCTCTCATATACTGCACTGGCTGAGAGGGCAGAGCCTAGCCTCATGCTGGACATGCAGGCTGCAGTCAGTGAATACAGTAGCATGGCTCAGTCACAGTATTACATCTGCATGGGGGCAAAAAAAAATACACCCAAAAAATTTTTTCCCCCTGGAAATTGCCTGAATCAAATTATGACATTGACAGGAATCGCCCGATTTTTTTTTCCAAAATGGCGGCTGGCGGCCATCTTGGATTTCGGGTCTCGACGAAAAACAATAGGGGTTAGGAGCAAAGTATTTCGGATGAGCTGTGAAAATTTCGGAAAGATAGATTAAGGCGTTCAAGAGTTATGATCCGGAAACCGAACGGCGGAAGAAAAAAAAAAAAAAAAAAAAGAAAAAAAAAAAAAAAACAGACAAAAACATAAGGCCTCCCGATTTTCAATCGGGATGCCTAAAACATAAGGCCTCCCGATTTTCAATCGGGATGCCTAATTATGGTCAAACTCCAATTATGCAATTATGGTCAAACTCCAATTATGGTCAAACTCCAATATGCTGAATATTCTCATGACCTAGACTTGACCAATGACCTTACCTTAAGTTTCCTCTGACCTGATTTTCACGGTGACAAGACAAAATGGCTAATGTCTCACTTATTGACTTTATAATGTGGGAATCAATGAAGGACATATAGGAAATGTTATACGCCAAATATTCTGATGACCTTAAATTTGACCTTTGTCTTCACTTTCAAAGCCACAGCACAAAATTGCTAACACCTCCCTGATTATTGAATGTACAGCTTAGCAATCAACTGTGGACATGTTGTATGCTTAATATTATATACCCGGTATGCTGAATACTCTCTTGACCACCTAACTAACCAGTGAGCTGGCTAACATATAAAATATTAAACATATATTGTCTGGTAACTTATCTTGGCCCTTGGCCTAATTTTATGATCTTTATCGTTGCTATGTATGATAAGGGAATGATTTTGTCTGCATATGCAACTTTTGCCCATACCATACAACCCATAAACATTAGGTTTGTCGTGTAGTGTTCACACATACATGGCAGGTTGAACATATTTCAGAGTGATCATTAATCATAGGTCATTCCAGTTATGATCCGTCTCAAAATGATCCTTGAAAACTATTTTTTTTCCGTGTTCTGCCGTTTATGTAAACATCGTTCGAGTCCTAGATAAACATGTCTTACTTCACTGTCAAAATGCCCCAAGGTATCTTGACGTGTAGTTAATTAGTTAATTCCTCAGCATTATACAGTTACATGCTTGTCTAATGTGTGACAGAATGACCTGGTTGCAACGGGGATCCTGTCAGGGAACCGGAACTTTGAGGGTCGGATCCACCCTCTGACTCGAGCCAACTACCTGGCATCACCGCCCCTGGTCATCGCATACGCGCTGGCCGGCACCGTGCTGGTCGATTTCCAGACTGACCCTCTTGGCACAGATGCAAGTGGCAAGCCAATCTACTTGCGAGACATCTGGCCTACGCGCGAGGAGATTCAGGTGAGTGTGTGCTGCAAGCCTCCACAGCCTCAACCAGGTAGCGTCGAGTCTGGCATAAACTTGAAATAGGCATGAACCTGTGTGTGAACTGTTTCCCGACGTCTCTCTGTGTGCCTGCTTCAGGAGGTGGAGCGTCAGTTTGTGATCCCAGCGATGTTCCAGGAAGTGTACTCCCGGATACAGGTATGACACATCTCCTACTCCTCTCCCTGCTCAGGCCACAGGCTCCCAGTCTGCTCAGCTAATGCCTGTGTTTTTGTTGACAGCACGGCAATGAGCGATGGAACAAGCTGGATGCTCCAGACAGCATGCTCTATCCCTGGGATGCCAAGTCAACCTACATACAGTCTCCACCTTTCTTTGAGACCATGGTAAATATTATTACTAAATAGAAGACATGTTTTGTTGTAATGTTCATTCTGTGTTGTTTTGAGTACAGTCATATGTCACAGACCAAAGAACTGCCAAGTGTGGAATCGATCCAAGATGCCAGTGTTCTGCTGAACCTGGGTGACTCTGTAACGACTGACCACATATCTCCAGCTGGCAGCATCGCTCGAAACAGTCCTGCAGCGCGCTACCTATCATCCAGAGGGTACGACCACCATAGGGCTGTCATCATTCCCAGTTTGTCTGGAGAAATTTCAGTTGCCTATGGATTCAGATTGAGATGTCTACAGATTTCAGTTGAAATACCCTGTGAACAGTTTCAAACCTCAAAGCATTTAATTCATAAAAAAAATTGATAAAATATGCACAGACACTTCAGTACAGCACCGTAACTGAGTAATTCTTGGAACCAATCTACATTCTGATGGTGGAAGTATGCATGCAGATAAGGTAAAAATTTGAGGCAACTAATCTGACTATCTCTCATGCAGACTTGTGCCTCGAGAGTTCAACTCCTATGGATCCCGCCGAGGTAACGATGCTGTGATGGCTCGAGGAACCTTCGCAAACATCCGACTGCTCAACAAGTTCATTGGGAAAGCTGCTCCCAAGACTATCTACATTCCAACGAACGAAGTGGTCAGTAGCTAAGCAATGGGGGGGGGGGGGGGGGGGGAGTGTATCGTCTGTACATCAATGATGGAAATTATGGCGGTAAAGTTACTTAAATGCCAGAAAAAAACAGGACAATTTGTCATGATAACTGATAACACAGTACTAAGAGCTGGCGATTGCAAATATTCCTGAACACCCCTGACACACTGTGAGCTTGTCTCATTGTGTTTCTCACGCTGTCCTCTCACAGCTGGATGTGTATGACGCGGCGATGAAGTACAAGCAGGATGACCGGCCAGTGATCATACTAGCGGGCAAGGAGTACGGGTCAGGATCCTCACGGGACTGGGCCGCCAAGGGGCCCTGGATCATGGTCAGTCTGCATGTCCAACTGGTTATTATTAAATATAACAGAGCCAGGGCTGTATTGTGACATGACAGCATGCTATTACAGGGTATCAGGGCCGTGCTAGCCGAGAGTTACGAGAGAATCCACCGCTCCAACCTGGTCGGCATGGGCATCGTGCCACTGCAATACAAACCCGGTGACACAAGTGACAGTTTCGGGCTGACCGGGCGCGAAAGCTTCACTATCGAACTACCACAGGACCTCAGCACTGGACAACTTGTAACGGTCAAGGTACACAAATATCTTGTCTGAATGTCACAGTCAAATGTTCACAAGTATATATAAACTATCTAGATTTGATGTTGAGGTTCAGTGGTGTTGTGAACTCATTGTTGCTGATGTTTGTGTTGACAGCTCAGCGATGGTCGCAGTTTTGAGGTAGTGGCGCGTTTTGACACCGAGGTGGAGTTGGCGTATTACAGACATGGAGGCATCCTGAATTACATGATCCGGGGCATGCTGTGAGGGAGGGGAACACTCTTAACTCTTTTGGGGGAAAGGCAGGGGTCCTAACTAAATTTATAACAACCATCAGCAACATATCGATCACTCGTGCCCTGATGTGTATACAAGAATAATTTGTGATAAGTCACGCTGGAGGACAAGGGTATTGTAATGTTGTAATAATGTCAGTGTGTGTTCAAATTAATGTCTGAAATGACTGTGTTCGGCAAATTTATTGACATCACGCATTGTGCTCTGCTATACACTCATTGCTTGGTGATCTTTATGAGTGTAAGTAGGTGGTAGTTAAATGCTCAGGGTTATTTTGTCAGTAATAAATAACTTACCATGAAATGATAGATTCCTTCGTTGAATGATTATTCGTGTCTAATCTTTAACACTTGAATGCATGTCCATGAATGAAGTCAATGCATGGAACCAGATTTGTAGATTTGCACAATTGTATATACGACAATCAAGAAGATGTTAACTTATGTCAGGTTGTAGAAAAGAAATACATTGTGGTATTCTCAGTATTGCCAGTCAACATTGGTATTGTGGCAGAATGTATCATGAAGTATTTAGTGCACAGCACAATAAATTCTATGAAATGTGGTATTTGGTCTTAGATATCTCACTGACAATATTGGTTAGTTTCAATGAAGCAGTTTCAGTAACTGCAATCATGAGTAAGCCGAAACCTTTAAATTGTTTTGTTTCATCCTTTCCATTCAGAGTTGACAGCTTACTTAATACAAACCGAATAGTGCATTGTACTGGTATTTATTTCGTACATGACCTTTAGGGAACATGTGTTTACAAGTGTTCTGTGGAAGAACCAAGTGCTAAATAACATCCAGTACAATGTAGTATTTGGCAGAGAGTGTAGAATAGCAATTATCGTGAATGATGATGGAGGGGCACAGGATGGAAATGTACACACTGACTTACAAAGTGTATCAAGGGAACTGTGAGTCTGTTTCACACTGACTTACAATGTGTATCAGGGGACCTGTGAGACTCTGACCCAGTGATTGTGGTGAATGAGGAGGGAGGGCACAGGGGGGAAATGTTCACACTGACTTACAATGTGTATCAAGAGAACTGTGAGTGTGACCAAGCGATTGTGGTGATTGAGGAGGGAGGGCACAGAATGGAAATGTACACACTGACTTACAATGTGTACCAATGGAACTGTGAGTCTGTGACCCCGCGATTGTGGTGAATGAGGAGGGAGGGTACAGGGTGGAAATGTACACACTGACTCACAATGTGTATCAAAAGAACTGTGAGTCGTTGACCCAGTGATTGTGGTGAATGAGGAGGGAGGGCACAGGGTGAAAATGTACACACTGACTTACAATGTGTATCAATGGAACTGTGAGTCTGTGACCCAGCGATTGTGGGGAATGGTGAGGGAAAGCATAGGGTGGAAATGTACAGACTGACTTACAATGTGTATCAAGGGAACTGTGAGTCTGTGACCCACGATTGTGGGGAATGAGGAGGGCGGGCACAAGGTGGGAGTGAGGTCTAATAATTTGAAGCAATATTTTATCCTCCCGTTGCCGACAATATTGTACTGGTGGCATAAATTGAAGGGTCTTGTGCTGATGTGCCTGTTTGTGTATCCGTTCAATTTGAAAATTTCTATTGCAGTCGTCTTGAAAGTTTGAAGTTCTAAACGAAACTAGACGTCAAGGCCTAAAGGCCTTGGAGGCATTTCAGGGAGAAGCATGAAAAAAAAACAAAATGCTGACTGAGCAAAAACATGAAGCTCCCAATGAGACCTATAAGACATTTGTGCAATTACATGTATGTGAAGGACAAACTCCATACCATCAAGACTGTCTAATGTCTGTATTGTTCTAAGTCGCACCGTTTCGGAGGAATCGATGAGTCCGAAAAAAACGTCCGTTTCGCTCTACGACACACTGTTTTCGAGATATCGATGAAAACGAAAAATGTCGACTCAGCGAAAAAATTTATGGTCAAGGTCAAAGGTCATTAAAAATACCCTTATAACATGTTTGTCTTAGGCGAAAAGTCCGAAAATAACATCCATTTCGCTCTACGACGCACCGTTTCCGAGATATTGACGAAAACGAAAAATGCTGACTCAGCGAAAAAATTTAAGGTCAAGGTCAAAGGTCATCCATAATACACTTAAGACATGTTTGTCTAGGGCGATGATTCCGAAAATAACGTTCGTTTCGCTCTACGACGCATCGTTTCCGAGATATCGACGAAAACAAAAAATGCCGACTCAGCGAAAAAATTTAGGCCTAGGTCAAAGGTCATCCCTAATACCCTTATAACATGTTTGTCTTAGGCGAAAAGTCCGAAAATAACGTCCATTTCGCTCTACGACGCACCGTTTCCGAGATATTGACGAAAACGAAAAATGCTGACTCAGCGAAAAAATTTAAGGTCAAGGTCAAAGGTCATCCATAATACACTTAAGACATGTTTGTCTAGGGCGATGATTCCGAAAATAACGTTCGTTTCGCTCTACGACGCATCGTTTCCGAGATATCGACGAAAACAAAAAATGCCGACTCAGCGAAAAAATTTAAGGTCAAGGTCAAAGGCATCCTAATACCCTTAAGTCATGTTTGTCTAGGGCGAAAAGTCCGAAAATAACGGCCGTTTCGCTCTACGATGCACCGTTTCCGAGATATCGACGAAAACAAAAAATGCCGACTCAGCGAAGCGATGGAGCTCCCAATGAGACCTATAAGAAATTTGTGCAATTACATGTATGTGAAGGAAAAACTTCATACCATTAAGACTGTCTAATGTCTGTTTTGTTCTAAGTCGCACCGTTTCCGAGGAATCGATGAGTCTGAAAATAACGTCCATTTCGCTCTACGACGGACCGTTTCCGAGATATCGACGAAAACGAAAAATGCCGACTCAGCGAAAAAATTTAAGGTCAAGGTCAAAGGTCATATTTGTCTAGTATGACGAGTCCGAAAATAACGTCTGTTTCGCTCTACGATGCATCATTTCCGAGATATGCATGAGAGCCTCGAGGATGACTCAGCTAACATTATTTCGAGCCCTAGGTCGAAGGTCGTTTGACGGATCGGCCTCAAAATCAATAGGCTTTTTCCCTGGTGATATATGAACCTCAGTGCAAAGTTCCACAGTCATTGCCATAATAGTTTTTGGTTTATCGTGCGGAAACCAGTAACATTGATTTCATCCTCACAACGGGCCTGGCGCGTCTATTAGGGCATA
Source organism: Terebella lapidaria (assembly GCA_949152475.1). NCBI lineage: Eukaryota > Metazoa > Annelida > Polychaeta > Terebellida > Terebellidae > Terebella > Terebella lapidaria. Next base: position 6,327,566 of record OX424557.1, read on the forward strand.
TACGGTGAATGTGCCAATACTTAGGCTCCATCTTCAAGTGTTGTACGAGTTTACTCCGCACAGCTCCCATTATAAAGGAAAAATCGGGTGAAATTTTCCAAGTCCAACAAATTTTCAATGGCCAAAAAAAAATTTTGTTTTTTTTGCCGGGAATGGCTCAAAACGAATAGTGACTTGATTTTGGACAAAAAATTTTTTTTTGAAGCACGACTTGGTGAGATATGACATTCAGATCAACCATTCGAGGTCATCTTCGTGAACATCAATGTCACCATCAAGTGTGCAGCATATAACGTTGTATATGTTCAAAATACAAATACAAGGTCTATCTACAAGTATTTTGTCATTAGACAAAATTTACACATTTCAGTCCCAACATTTTTAGGTTACCGGACCTATGGTCCGATAACCTATTGGCATGGCGTTGCGTCCGTCGTCCGTCGTCGTCCGTCCGTCGTCGTCGTCGTCGTCGTCGTCGTCCACATTTTTATCTTTTTTGTTTACAGGCGAATTTTTCGGAAATTTTGCAGAAAAATACTTAAAAATAATTCAAGAAGGAGGTATTTTTTAGTTTTTTGATTTTCGCTTTTTCTTCAAAATGGCGGCCGTTTTCGACGAAAAATGCCTGATTTTGGACTTTGGCGGCCATTTTCTCAAAATCTGTTCAGTAACTTTTTTTCTTTTTGATACATAAGACTCCTCATATGTACTTCTATGATGTCTATAAATTTCGTTGCGCTTGAATCGCTCGAAGTGGGCCATTTTGGCCCAAACTCGGCCCAAATGGGACTTTCCCATGTTAAATTCTCCTATGCTTTATAATGGGACACATTATGCCTAATATCTCACTTGATATTGAGATTAGAGACTAGGAATCAATTGTGGACATATAGGAAATGATATATGCTGAATATTCTCGTGACCTTGAATTTGACCTCTGACCTCAGTTTCAAGGTCAGAGCACAAAATGGCTCATATCTCGCTTATTATCGACTCTACAGCTTAGGAATCAATTGTAGATATATAGGAAATAATATATGCTGAATATTCTCGTGACCTTGAATTTTACCTCTGACCTCAGTTTCAAGGTCAGAGCACAAAATGGCTTATATCTCGCTTATTATCGACTCTACAGCTTAGGAATCAATTGTGGACATATAGGAAATGATATATGCTGAATATTCTGATGACCTTGAATTTGACCTTCGAACTCATTTTCAAGGTCACAGGACAAAATGGCTAATATCTCGCTTGTTATCGACTTTACAGCTTAGCAATCAATTATGAACATATAGGAAATGATATATGCAGATTATTGTCATGATCTTGAATTTGACCTTTGACCTCATTTTCAAGGTCACTGGACAAAATGGCTAATATCTCACTTATTATCGATTTTACAGCTTAGGAATCAATTGTGGACATATAGGATATGATATATGCTGAATATTCTCGTGACCTTGAATTTGACCTCTGACCTCATTTCCAAGGTCTAAGGACAAACTGGCTCATATCTAGCTCCTCTATTGACTGTATGGCTTGGGAATCAATTGTGGACATGATATACAAAATGATATACATTGAATATTTTGATGATCTTGAATTTGACCTTTGCCCCTTCATTTTCAAGGCCACAGCACAAAATTGCTGATATCTCTCTGATTATTGAATTTACAGCTTAGCAATCAACTGTGGACATGATATATGCTTAATGTTATATATGCTGAATATTCTCTTGACCTTGAATTCAACCAGTGACCTGGCTAACATCTAAAATATTAAACATTGTCCGGTAACCTATCTTCGGCCCTTGGCCTAATTTTTTTCAAAGGGTGAACAATTTTTTTTTGCCTAGAAATGACCCAAAATGGATAGTAATGCGATCTGAGGCAAAACAATTTTTTTCCCGTCGACCCGTCAAAAATTCAAAATGGCCGCCACCCTGAGACCGGCGATTCAAGGGCGATTACATAGGGGGAATCTTTTGAAACAAAAATCTCAAAACTGATCAGACAGTTTTCGAGAAAAGACAGAAAAGCTGCAAATTTGGGCATTTTTCGACCCAAAAATGGCTATTTTGACCTTTCAAGGTCATCCAAGGTCAAATTCAAGGTCACCACACAAGTCGCCATATATGACTTCCCATTTGAAAGTGCCAATATCTAAGCTCTATCTTTAAGCGTTCTATGAGTACAGTCAGGGCAGCTCCCATTATGAAGGAAAAAGGTGCCGAAAATTTTCTAAGTCCAAAATTTTTTTCAAAGGGTGAAAAAATTTTTTTTGCCTAGAAATGGCCCGAAATGGATAGTAACGCGATTTGGGGCAAAAAAAATGTTTTTCGCCGACCCGTCAAAAATTCAAAATGGCCGCCACACGGAGACCGGCGATTCAAGGGCAACAAAACTTATACACATCATAAAGGTACACAAGGGGAATCTTTTGAAACAAAAATATCAAAACTGATCAGACAGTTTTTGAGAAAATGGCTGCCAAAGTCCAAAATTGGCCATTTTTCGTCAAAAATGGCCGCCATTTTGAGAAAAATGCGAAAATCAAAAAACTAAAAAAAAAACCCCTCTTGAAATATTTTTAGGCATTTTTGTGCAAAATTTCAGAAAAATCCGCCTGTAAACTTTAAAGATACAGCTGTGGGCAGACGACGGACGACGGACGCAACGTGACGGCAATAGGTTATCGGACCATAAGTCCGGTAACCTAAAAATTAGCTGTTTTTCGTCAAAAATGGCCGCCATTTTGAAAATAATCCGAAAATCAAAAAACTAAAAAATAACTCCCTCTCGAAATATTTTTAAGCATTTTTGTGCAAAATTTCAGGAAGATTCGATCATAAGCTTTAAAGATATGAATGTTGACGGACGACGACGACGGACGCAACGCCACGGCAATAGGTTATCGGACCAAAGGTCCGGTAACCTAAAAATTAGCCCAAAGGCTAAGATAGGTTACCGGACAATTTTGGTTTGGCCATGGCAGCATTGGCAGGTAACAGACCTTTTACCAATCAAGGTTAGCAGTGTAAACATATGACCTTGGGATTTACCAATCAAGGTCATCCGTATGAACTTCGATGTTACCATTACAAGTATGTGTGCGGCATTTGATATTCTATATGTTGGGTGGAATCGTTTAGGCCGCTCAGGTCAATTTACACATTACGAGTCAGACATTTGGCACTCAAGGTCATCTGACGTCAAGTTCAAGGTCATCATTAGTTGTGCCATATATGTCTTGCTATATGTTCATAATGCAAACATGAGCTCTATCTGCAAGCATTTCATCTATAGAGGCAAATCTGGGCATTTTTTGACCCCAAAATGGCTGTTTTGACCTTTCAAGGTCATCGAAGGTCAAATTCAAGGTCACCACACAAGTCGCCATATATGACTTCCCATTTGAAAATGCCAATTTCTAAGCTCTATCTTCAAGCGTTCTATGAGTACAGTCCTGACAGCTCCCATTATGAAGGAAAAAAGTGCCGAATATTTTCCAAGTCCAAAATTTTTTTCAAAGGGTGAAAATTTTTTTTTGCCTAGAAATGGCCCAAAATGGATAGTAATGTTATTTGGGGCGAAAAAAAATTTTTTCGCCGACACGTCAAAAATTCAAAATGGCCGCCACACTGAGATCGGCGATTCAAGGGCAACAAAACTTATACACGTCACAGAGGTATATGAGAGGAATCTTTTTAAGCAAAAATCTCAAAACTGATCAGACAGTTTTTGAGAAAATACAGACCAGGTGCAAATTTGAGCGATTTTTGACCCAAAAATGGCTTTTTTGACCTTTCAAGGTCATCCAAGGTCAAATTCAAGGTCACCACACAAGTCGCCATATATGACTTCCCATTTGAAAGTGCCAATTTTTAAGCTCTATCTTCAAGCGTTCTATGAGTACAGTCCGGACAGCTCCCATTATGAAGGGAAAAAGTGCCGAAAATTTTCTAAGTCCAAAATTTTTTTCAAAGGGTGAAAAATTTTTTTTGCCCTAGAAATGGCCCAAAATGGATAGTAATGCGATTTGGGGCGAAAAAAATTTTTTTTGCCGACCCGCCAAAAATTCAAAATGGCCGCCACACGGAAACCGGCAGATTTAGGGCAACCAAACTTATACATATCACAGAGGTATATGAGGGGAATCTTTTGAAACCAAAAACTCAAAACTGATCAGACAGTTTTTGAGAAAATGGCCGTCAAAGTCCAAAATTGAGCGTTTTTCGACAAAAACGGCCGCCATTTTGAAAAAAATGCGAAAATCAAAAAACAAAAAAATACCTCCTTCTCAAAATATTTTTAGGCATTTTTGTGCAAAATTTCAGAAAGATTCGATCGTTAACTTTAAAGATAAAAATGTTAACGCCGGACGGACGGACGGACGGACGGCTATACTCCCTCAGTAGCACTTGTGCATATTTTTACTTGTGAGGTGCAGGTGGTACATTTCATACTTATGAGTAGCATATTCAGTGTCCGTAAATGTGAGGAGCAACTCACAACTACAGACTTTGCACCTCACAACTACAGACATCGCAACTCACAACTACGGACATCGCAACTCACAACTATGGACATTGCAACTCGCAACTGTGGACATTGCAACTCACAACTACGGACATCGCAACTCACAACTACAGACATCGCAACTCACAACTACGGACATCGCAACTCACAACTACGGACATCGCAACTCACAACTGTGGATATTGCAACTCACAACTGCAGCCATAACAATTATGGACATTGCAACTCACAACTACTGACATCGCAACTCACAACTGCAGCCATCACAACTATAGACATTGCAACTCACAACTATGGACATTGCAACTCACAACTATGGACCTTGCAACTCACAACTGCAGCCATCACAACTATGGACATTGCAACTCACAACTGTGGACATTGCAACTCACAACTGCAGCCATAACAACTATGGACATTGCAACTCACAACTGCAGCCATCACAACTATGGACATTGCAACTCACAACTACGGACATCGCAACTCACAACTGCAGCCATCACAACTATGGACATTGCAACTCACAACAATGGACATCGCAACTCACAACTGCAGCCATCACAACTAAGGACATTGCAAGTCACAACTATGGACATCGCAACTCACAACTGCAGGCATCACACCTATGGACATTGGAACTCACAACTATGGACCTTGCAACTCACAACTGCAGCCATCACACCTATGGACATTGCAACTCACAACAATGGACATCGCAACTCACAACTGCAGCCATCACAACTGAGGACATTGCAAGTCACAACTATGGACATCGCAACTCACAACTGCAGGCATCACACCTATGGACATTGGAACTCACAACAATGGACATTGCAACTCACAAATGCAGCCATCACAACTATGGACATTGCAACTGACAACTATGGACATTGCAACTCACAACTATGGACATTGCAACTCACAACTGTGGACATTGCAACTCACAACTGCAACCATCACAACTATGGACATTGCAAGTCATAACTACTGACATCGCAACTCACAACTGCAGGCATCACAACTATAGACATTACAACTCACAACTATGGACATTGCAACTCACAACTGTGGACCTTGCAACTCACAACTGCAGCCATCACAACTATGGACATTGCAACTCACAACTGTGGACATTGCAACTCACAACTGCAGCCATAACAACTATGGACATTGCAACTCACAACTGCAGCCATCACAACTATGGACATTGCAACTCACAACTACGGACATCGCAACTCACAACTGCAGCCATCACAACTATGGACATTGCAACTCACAACAATGGACATCGCAACTCACAACTGCAGCCATCACAACTAAGGACATTGCAAGTCACAACTATGGACATCGCAACTCACAACTGCAGGCATCACACCTATGGACATTGGAACTCACAACTATGGACCTTGCAACTCACAACTGCAGCCATCACACCTATGGACATTGCAACTCACAACAATGGACATCGCAACTCACAACTGCAGCCATCACAACTAAGGACATTGCAAGTCACAACTATGGACATCGCAACTCACAACTGCAGGCATCACACCTATGGACATTGGAACTCACAACAATGGACATTGCAACTCACAAATGCAGCCATCACAACTATGGACATTGCAACTCACAACTATGGACATTGCAACTCACAACTATGGACATTGCAACTCACAACTGTGGACATTGCAACTCACAACTGCAACCATCACAACTATGGACATTGCAAGTCATAACTACTGACATCACAACTCACAACTGCAGGCATCACACCTATGGACATCGGAACTCACAACAATGGACATTGCAACTCACAACTATGGACATTGCAACTCACAACTATGGACATTGCAACTCACAACTGTGGACATTGCAACTCACAACTGCAACCATCACAACTATGGACATTGCAAGTCATAACTACTGACATCGCAACTCACAACTGCAGGCATCACAACTATAGACATTACAACTCACAACTATGGACATTGCAACTCACAACTGTGGACCTTGCAACTCACAACTGCAGCCATCACAACTATGGACATCGCAACTCACAACTATGGACATTGCATCTCACAACTGCAGCCATCACAACAATGGACATCGCAACTCACAACTGCAGCCATCACAACTATGGACATTGCAACTCACAACTGTGGACATCGCAACTCACAACTGCAGCCATCACAACTATGGACACTGCAACTTACAACTGGAGCCATCACAACTATGGACATTGCAACTCACAACAATGGACATTGCAACTCACAAATGTAGCCATCACAACTATGGACATTGCAACTCACAACTATGGAAATTGCAACTCACAACTGTGGACATTGCAACTCACAACTGCAGCCATCGCAACTATGGACATTGCAACTCACAACTATGGACATTGCAACTCACAACTGCAGCCATCACAACTATGGACACTGCAACTCACAACTGGAGCCATCACAACTATGGACATTGCAACTTACAACTGGAGCCATCACAACTATGGACATTGCAACTCACAACAATGGACATTGCAACTCACAAATGTAGCCATCACAACTATGGACATTGCAACTCACAACTATGGACATTGCAACTCACAACTGTGGACATTGCAACTCACAACTGCAGCCATCGCAACAATGGACATTGCAACTCACAACTGTGGACATTGCAACTCACAACTGCAGCCATCACAACTATGGACACTGCAACTCACAACTGCAGCCATCACAACTATGAACATTGCAACTCACAACTGGAGCCATCACAACTATGGACATTGCAACTCATAACTACGGACATCGCAACTATGGACATTGCAACTCACAACTGCAGCCATCACAACTCTGGACATTGCAACTCATAACTGCAGCCATCACAACTATGGACATGGCAACTCACAACTATTGGACATTGCAACTCACAATTGCAGCCATCACAAGACAAAATCATGTCAAAATCTGTTGCAGTCATGTCTGTCTAAGTTGCAATCCTGCATGTAAAACAGACTGGCAGGAAAAGTCAATCAAAGGGATTTGCAGTATTTTTTGTCAAAGTGATTTGCAGTCATGTCCATCGAAGGGAGTTGCAACCATGTCCATAAGAGCTCATTCAAAACCAAGACCACCTATGCTTGACCACCGTATTTATTGTTTCAAAGTTTGCATGAACATACCATATAGTTTCCAAGAGAAGCACACCCTGCTCAGCACTTCCAGCAGTGGCAAAATCAAAATTAAAGACCTAGTAGCATGCCGATGAAAGTGCTTTTCATTTAGTCTATTATGAATAGTTTTCAATAAATTCTAACGAATTTTACAAATACAGTCAATGGGTTTCCAGATATCGAGCCAATAGGCACTCCTTCCGTAAATTGCCGATCCCGATTTTAGTGTGGGTCACGTGGTTGGTGACGTCAGTTGAGGCAGACCTGAAAGTACATGTAGCCATCAAGATAAAACTGCATGTCGCATATTCATTCCCCTGATGTATGTTTGCAATTCAAGTGAAGGGGTGACATGGCAGAAATGTGGCATTTCTTGTCTTGATATTTAGAATCAGTACTATTTATTCACCCAGAACAGAGGTTTGTTGAACTGCAAGATGTCCAGTATTTGCTGGTTTTTGCGTGTTTTCTGTTGAATCGCATGCACTTTGAAGTGATTTTCCGTCCACAGAGAGCTGACCACCGAATTACGTATTTTACGTTTTCGACGAGCACATCAAAGCACATTCTGCCTCAACTGACGTCACGATTACGGAAATTGCCGAAGCTATTTCTTTCATCGGCTGGAGAAGGCGATTGCAATACTGGCTCAATATACTCCATTACATGTCGCTGTTATCAGTTACCAATTAACGCGAACACCTTTTTTTATCATCAAATGTTCAAAATGTCTTTATTTGAACAGAAATGAAACCATATAATGATACCTTGCTACTATGACTTTAAGGCCAAAGTTGATGTCCAATTTTTTTTTGGAAATCACCAATTATAACACCCACAGATGAATCCATCTCCGCTGGCCAAGCTGGGGAATCCGTCTCCACTGGCAAAGCTGAGAAATCCGTCTCTGCTGACAGAGCTGGGAAATCTTTCTCCACTGGCAGAGCTGGGGAATTCGTTTATGCTGGCAAAGCTGGCAGAGCTGGGGATTCCGTCTCCACAGGCAGAGCTGGGGAATCTTTTCCGACTGGTAGAGCTGGGGATTCCGTCTCCACAGGCAGAGCTGGGGAATCTTTTCCCACTGGCAGAGCTGGGGAATCTTTTCCCACTGGCAGAGCTGGGGAATCCGTCTCCGCTGGCCGAGCTGGGGAATTCGTCTCCACTGGCCGAGCTGGGGAATTCGTCTCCACTGACCGAGCTGGGAATCCGTCTCCACTGGCAAAGCTGGCCGAGCTGGGGAATCCATCTGTGCTGGCCAAGCTGGGGAATCCGTCTCCGCTGGCAAAACTGGCCGGGCTGGGAAATCCGTCTCCACTGGCGAAGCTAGCCGAGCTGGGGAATCTTTCTGAAACACGAATATATGAGCAATGTTCACATCAGTTGGCTTGAGTTAATTGATCAATTAATCAATCGATTCATCAATAAATTTCTTATCAAGTTGTATTTAATATTGATGCTGAAATTTCTGGACAACACTTTCTTCTGCATTCGGGCACACATAAACCACACATTTATGCAGGTAAAATACGAAATAGACAGGTGTTTGCCTCGTCGCTAATGGAAACATGTTTTGTAAGGTACATTTGACATATTTTATAAAATCTCAAATATATTTTTCAGAAAAATTGCATACTTTCAACTTGAGTAGTTGAATAAAGCATTCAACATGTTCGAAGTTGAACCAATGATCCTATGCGAGTAGCTAGGCTACGGTATGTGCAACTTCTACCATGACAAGGCCATTCGGCAGCGCTGTCTGGTTAATTCTGTGTAACTGTCTAGACAATCACAATGGAGCAATCGCTACATAAGTTGAGCTAGGTATTAGTCAAATATATGCCAAACCTAACATGTCTAACATGATAAACGTTATTCCGTCCATGACACAATGTCACGCATGTTATGTGAAAATTCAGAAGAGTTGGCTATCTTAGCGAAGCTATACTAGTAGGTTCATTGGTTGAACATTCAGTGCAATAATATGTCTTATTATATGTCTGTCCAGTAATTAGCTGATATATTCAATGTGATTTGACAAGTGCAATAAGAAACCCATACTGTACTGTTCAGTCCTGGAGCCCGTTTCACTAAGGCCAAGAAGAGCTCGTTAGATTTTTCAGATTTTTCGTTGAATAAAAAGAATCCTTGTTGATAACGAGCGTTCCTGATGTTCATCTTTTGAAATGTTTGTTGTATCCATCGTTAACAATATGTTGTCATAGTTATTTTTCAATGTTTTTTCTTCCATTAATAAAACTTCAACGAGGAAAGGTACTCAAGGCACTCAAGGTCATCTGAGGTCAAGTTCAAGGTCATCATTAGTTGTGCCATATATGTCTTCCTATATGTTCATAATGTAAACATAAGCTCTATCTGCAAGTATTTCATCTATAGAGGCAAATCTGGGCATTTTTTTACCCAGAAATGGCTGTTTTGACCTTTCAAGGGCATCGAAGGTCAAATTCAAGGTCACCGCACAAGTCACCATATATGACTTCCCATTTGAAAGTGCTGATTCCTAAGCTCTATCTTCAGGCGTTCTATGAGTACAATTCCGGCAGCTCCCATTATGAAGTAAAAAATTGCCAAATATTTTTCAAGTCCAGAAAATTTTTAAAAGGGTGAAAAATTTTGTTCCCCCTGGAAATGGCCCAAAATGGATAGTAATGCAATTTGGGGCGGAAGGAACTTTTGTCACCGACTCATCAAAAATTCAAAATGGCCGCCACATGCAGGCCGGCGATTCAAGGGCAACCAAACTTATACAAATCACAGAGGTACATAAGGGGAATCTTTCGAAACAAAAATCTCAAAACTGTCTGAACAGTTTTTGAGAAAATGCTGTCAATGACCGAAATTGGGCGTTTTTCAAAGAAAATGGCCGCCATTTCGAGGAAAATGCGAAAAAAAACTTTCCAGGGAATATTTTTAGCTATTTTTGTGCAAAATTTCACAAAGATTCGACCGTAAACTTTAAAGATAAAATGTGGACGGACGACGGACGCAACGCCATGGTAACAGGTTATCGGACCAAAGGTACGGTAACCTAAAAAAAAAAAAAATACCAGATTGTACTGGGATTTTTTGTGCGAAACAAATCCCAGTACAATTCAGTATAATCCTGTACTTGTATAAGACCAATGAAAGCTACATATATACTTAGACCATGTATACTCACTAGTCATCATCAGCGTGTGAATATACAGTCATCACATCTTGCTCCTCTTCATGCTCGGTACATTCAACAGGCCATAACAACTGGCCAATGCCTGGCAAACGACTCCAGCAGGCAACTGTATAGAAAATGGTAAATAAGATTTATTGTCCAGAAATAATTTATAAGCAAAGGGTGAATGGCCTCTGTGGTATTGAGCTTGACAGCGGTCCGACCGCAAGCGACCGCATATGCATATCCCCATTACGTATTATGGGACAAAATCACCTCACTAATCACAGACATCAACACACTGTGTGTTGTCAGAGAATGTAGCAGAGAACTAACTTGTGAGGTGTGGTCGGCCATGTGGCACCTCAGAATTATTGGACAAAATCACCTCACTAATCACAGACATCAACACATTGTGTGTAGTGAGTGAATTTAGCAGAGAACTAACTTGTGAGGTGTGGTCGGCCATGTGGCACCTCAGAATTATTGGACAAAATCACCTCACTAATCACAGACCTCAACACACTGTGTGTTGTGAGAGAATGTCACAGAGAACTAACTTGTGAGGTGTGGTCGGCCATGTGGCACCTCAGAATTATTGGACAAAATCACCTCACTAATCACAGACATCAACACATTGTGTGTTGTGAGAGAATGTAGCAGAGAACTAACTTGTGAGGTGTGATCGGCCATGTGGCACCTCACAATTATTTAACAAAAATCACCTCGATACAGTTATACAAGTGGAAAATGTGTACGTGTATGGGTTTTTTTCCCTGTCGATGTGGGCATTTTGTTTATTCTAATAAGGCGATATTCAACTAGACGCTCTCTGGTCACTGTCGACATTGTTGTAATAACTCATTAACTTATTAGTATTTATTTGATCGTTCTGAAAAACATTGACCGTTTCATGCAATGACCGTTCCCAACGAGGCTACAAAACATCATGATTCGATGTAAATTGCCAGCTGTAGAGCGTTCACGAGCCATGTTTCCTAAAAGGGCTGATTTCAGCACAAAATGTGTCGGCACTAGGTCATTTTGGTTGCTATGGCAACAAAAATCGATGGGTGTCGAGAACTCATGTATATATATGTCCCTACAAAATATTATCGAAATCGGTTCAAATGTGCAGCTTGTGGAGCATTCAGAAAGGAATGATTACCGAGGGCGTTGTGGCGGGACTGTTGCAAATCCATATATCCGCCAAACTTCGTTCGAGGGACACAATTAATTCAGCTCCATGTATGGTTTTAGCAATGATATCTCAAATAGTATTTTTCAAGTTATTATTCGAATAAGCTGGAGAGCACACCTCACAGGAATCAGACCTGAAAATATAACGTTTCAGGATCTGATATGTATACAAAAAGTTCCGTGATGATATCTTGGTACGCTTTGAAATAAAGTGTGTGACGTTGCCCCCCCCCCCCCCCCCCACCCAAATATTTTTTTTTCTTTTGTAGTGGACATTTTCCGATATGGCTGAAATTTGATAGCAACCAACCTCAGGGTACAATATATGTATACGAAAATTCACATGATAGCTCACGTTTCGGAATAAAGTGTGTGACGTTATTCTCTCCAAAAAAACTAATGTTTAGTTTTTGTGGCAACCATCTGGTTTTTTTTTTCGAGTTTTTTTTTCCGGAATTCGATATCAACCAACCAACCTTCCTAAATTCGCTGGATTAAGGAAGTATTGACATGATCATGAGCTGCTTCTGACCAAAAACGCGAGTACCATTCCTGATTTTTAGCCAGTTAAAGCAGACTCGAAGAATTTTGACACGGGAGTAGGGCTTCAACGTGTACAAAATTTCGTGACCGGTTACTCGTTAGCTTGTAACCGAACCGTAACCGGTTACTCGTCCAAAAATATAGAGCTAAATATTGTCCAAAGTAACACCAATTTTTTTTCGCAGTTCGCATTTTATCAAATCTCCGTGTCAAAAACCGGTCAATATCCCGCTTAGAACTCGACATTAAATGTCATTTTCACGTGAAAATATGCAATATTATGATGAATAAACATTCTATTTGGATTGGAGAGTGATAAATCGCTTCAATTCAGCCCGTTTGGGCGGAAATTTAACTAATGTGAAGGCTGAATTACGAGGGTGCAAAATACGTTCACGATTAACCGGTCGCAGAATCCGTAACCGATTACGCTCTGTAACCGAACCGTAACTGGTTAACCGAGTACTCGTTGAAGCCCTACACGGGAGGCATTTCGTCTTCGGGCCTCTGGCCCTCAGAGAAGACGCCTGACACAGATCGGACAGAACGGTAACCAGGTAGCCTAGATCTAGTCCACTGTATTTCGAAACAGTGATAAACTTACAAGTCTGTCATGTCTCAGTCTTCAATATCTGCGTGAAATACGCTGTACAATGTACTCATTTCGACTCACCTTTCCTATCGAGTATCGTCATCCATCTTGAATGTCATCTCATGAATATCGATCACGTGACACCTGTCCAATTCGTACCCAGCGTTTCGTACCAATACGACAGTCCGGTCCAAGCTCAAGTTTTAAACTCGAAAGTACTTAATAGAAATGAACTTAATAAGCAATTCCGTTCATTTCAACACGTTTTTCTTCATATCATCATTATAAAGTTCACAGTTTCGTTAAATCTCAATGAAAGCACAAATCGAAAGGCCCTTGTGCACCGCACAAGTCATCCAAGGCCGATGCACATTGTTACGAAATGCCTCAAAGGAACGCATGCGCCCCAAACGGTACGACTACCAGATCACTCGCCAGGGTGCAGCATTGTTCGATCATTTTCGTCCGTGTCATCAGATTGGCCGTCATAATGGCCAAATGTCGAATAGCCGTCGACTAGTGAGTTGACTTGCCAAAACCACACGTGCACCTCAGAAATGACCTCCTGGCGTGGCTGAATGTCATCACTGATGAGTTGCAGCTCACAAGTGACCAAAAATCACACAAGTCACACCTGTACTCTCCAAAATACTCACAAGTCAGTTTCAGGGAGAGCGGCTAGACGGACGGACGGACGACGGACGCAACGCCATGCCAATAGGTTATCGGACCAAAGGTCCGGTAACCTAAAATGTGGACCTCCAGGGACGGACGACGGACGCAACGTGACGGCAATAGGTTATCGGACCATAGGTCCGGTAACCTAAAAATCAGAATGGCCGCCACTGAAGGATCGTTGATAACACAATGGAACTGGACTGCATCCAAACATTTATTATGCACAGTGCGATTTGAATATATGAATATGTACAAATGACTCAATCACATAACAATATAATTAGATTAATTCAGCAGGTTGTTATTGGAAATAGAGCTTTCCAATTTCTGCAGTGAACAGTTATAAGCAATGAAGTCTCACAATGTCAAAGGTGTTAAAATCAATGGAGGTCTACAATGATGGTACGGGTGGCATCAGCCACACAAGGCGATCAAGAGCCCGTCAGATTGCGTTTGATCTCACTGACAGCAACTTTGCTGTAATCTCCGACAGTGTCTGGCGCTGCCGCAATCCCTCGAAAAGCCGACTGGATCCCTAAAAAACCAATCACGATCAATATGAACAAAGCAGGCAATCATTGCTCATACACTGGATCACCTGTGTATATTACATGTAATTGGAAAATTAGCCCAAAGGCTAAGATAGGTTACCGGACAATTTTGGTTTGGCCATGGCAGCATTGGCAGGTAACAGACCTTGAGATTTACCAATCAAGGTTCGCAGTGTAAACATATGACCTTGGGATTTACCAATCAAGGTCATCCGTATGAACTTCGATGTAACCATTACATGTATGTGTGCGGCATTTGATATTCTATATGTAGGGTGGAATCGTTTAGGCCGCTCAGGTCAATTTACACATTCCAAGTCAGACATTTGGCACTCAAGGTCATCTGACGTCAAGTTCAAGGTCATCATTAGTTGTGCCATATATGTCTTCCTATATGTTCATAATGCAAACAGGAGCTCTATCTGCAAGCATTTCATCTACAAAGGCAAATCTGGGCATTTTTTGACCCCAAAATGGCTGTTTTGACCTTTCAAGGTCATCCAAGGTCAAATTCAAGGTCACCACACAAGTCGCCACATATGACTTCCGATTTGAAAATGCCAATTTCTAAGCTCTATCTTCAAGCGTTCTATGAGTACAGTCCTGACAGCTCCCATTATGAAGGAAAAAAGTGCCGAAAATTTTCTAAGTCAAAATTTTTTTTCAAAGGGTGAAAATTTTTTTTTGCCTAGAAATGGCCCAAAATGGATAGTAATGTTATTTGGGGCGAAAAACTTTTTTTTCGCCGACTCGTCAAAAATTCAAAATGGCCGCCACACTGAGATCGGCGATTCAAGGGCAACAAAACTTATACACGTCGCAGAGGTATATAAGAGGAATCTTTTTAAGCAAAAATCTCAAAACTGATCAGAGAGTTTTTGAGAAAATACAGACCAGGTGCAAATTTGAGCGTTTTTCGACCCAAAAATGGCTGTTTTGACCTTTCAAGGTCATCCAAGGTCAAATTCAAGGTCACCACACAAGTCGCCATATATGACTTCCCATTTGAAAGTGCCAATTTCTAAGCTCTATCTTCAAGCGTTCTATGAGTACAGTCCTGACAGCTCCCATTATGAAGGAAAAAAGTGCCGAAAATTTTCTAAGTCCAAAATTTTTTTCAAAGGGAGAAAATTTTTTTTTGCTCTAGAAATGGCCCAAAATGGATAGTAATGCGATCTGGGGCGAAAAAAATTTTTTTCGCCGACCTGCCAAAAATTCAAAATGGCCGCCACACGAAAACCGGCAGATTTAGGGCAACCAAACTTATACATATCACAGAGGTATATGAGGGGAATCTTTTGAAACCAAAAACTCAAAACTGATCAGACAGTTTTTGAGAAAATGGCCGTCAAAGTCCAAAATTGAGCGTTTTTCGACAAAAACGGCCGCCATTTTGAAAAAAAAGCGAAAATCAAAAAACAAAAAAATACCTCCTTCTCAAAATATTTTTAGGCATTTTTGTGCAAAATTTCAGAAAGATTCGATCGTTAACTTTAAAGATAAAAATGTTAACGCCGGACGGACGGACGGACGGACGGACGGACGACGGACGCAACGCCATGCCAATAGGTTATCGGACCAAAGGTCCGGTAACCTAAAAATGAATATAAATGCACTCTTTGCCCTGGGGGTGACATCTCATCATTTTTATTGAGAATATCAAATACATGTTAAGTCATGTTTACAATAGCATCTAGATTATTAAACTACCACATCTTAATATGTTACAATCATACTGTGGCTCATAACCACTATGATTTTGTCAAACAGTTTCCACCACGATTACTTAGGTTTGTGCCAAGATTTTCATTTTTTGACCAAGACATTTAGTTTGTGTCGAGTTTTTTTGTTTCTGCCCAACCTCCATTTAGTTTGTTCCAAGATTTTTGGTTTCTGCCCAATCTTCATTTAGTTTGTGCCGAGATTTTTGGTTTCCGCCCAACCTTCATTTAGTTTGTGCCAAGATTTTTCATTTCTGCCCAACCTTCATTTATTTTGTGCCAAGATTTTTGGATTTCTGCCCAACCTTCATTTAGTTTGTGCCGAGATTTTTGGTTTCCGTCCAATCTTCATTTAGTTTGTGCCGAGATTTTTGGTTTCTGTCCAACCTTCATTTAATTTGTGCCGAGATTTTTGGTTTCCGCCCAACATTCATTTAGTTTGTGCTGAGATTTTTAGTTTCCGCCAAGTTTTACTTTCATCATAACGCTACAGGTGTACTATCACTTTGGGCAAACTAGACATCAAGTCCTAGAGATGCCTTGGGGCATTTCTACTGCGATGAACATGTATCTTCACCACTAGTGAGGCAAGAAATTTTTGTCTACGAATACTATAAAATGACTAATTTTGGCGCCTATTACATTTTGACAGTTGTGAGCCCAACGTTATTTGGCGGAGGTTTAATTTGGCTGTTTCAAAACCACATATTCTTTTCATATATCTAGTTAATTTGGCGGACGAGTTAATTTGGCAGACGATCTAATTTGGCGGTTTTTCCCTTTCGGCCAAATCAGCCAAATAAATAATCCGCCAAAATTAGTCGTTTCACAGAATGAGTCCTTTTCACTCTACAGAAAATGCTCTTCGAAGATTGGCGAAGATAAAATCAGGCTGAAGGTACATGTAAAGTTCACCGAACATATCTCTAAGACAAGTTTGTCTAGAGTGAAGCGTCTGAAAAAAATATCCATTTCACTCTACATAATGTTGTATGGACACACCATTTTCAAGATACCAATAGATTAAATGCTGCCTCAGCACAAAAAAAAATTGGCCCAGAGTCAAGTAGTTTCACATTCTCATACACCAATACGATGTTATTACTAGTACTTTTATGCCATGAATTTTATTTATTTTGCTATGAAACTCGCAATCATGTCTTTCTTCTATCATTCTTTGAAAGACAATTTATAAATATTTAGTAGTTTATGTATGGCAAAGTGGCTAGACTGCTGTGTTGACAGTCGACCAGATGAGACATGTTCCGTTTATGTTTTCTTCATTACTCAATATATATTATAATGGAAGGTAGCACTCGATATTATAAGTATCAGTGCTGGGGGAAGTGAGATTTACTAACCACTGTTCCACTTGTGCTTCAGAGAGTCATTCAGCGTGTCAACTGCTGGAACCTGCAACATTATAAAGCAGATATCTTGGATCAATAGCATGATTACTTGTAGACTCCACTTAATGTGCTGCTGTGTTATTTGTTACAGACCTATAGCATGATTACGTGTAAATTCCACTTGAAGTGCTGCTGTGTTATTTGTTACAGACCTATAGCATGATTACGTGTAAATTCCACTTGAAGTGCTGCTGTGTTATTTGTTACAGACCTATAGCATGATTACGTGTAAACTCCACTTGAAGTGCTGCTGTGTTATTTGTTACCGGTACAGACCTTGGTGAGATAGTCGTTGGCGGCGGGTAGAACCCTTGTGCGGACCCTGTCGAGAGCGCGGGAACCCTCGGAACTCGTGCTCCATACGTTTTGACTCAGGGTGGCGGACACTGCGCCGACCCCAACTGCGATCTTGGTGACTGTCCTGTAAACAAAACATATACAGCACCGGTTAGTCATTAAAGTCTGATGGGCAGCCATTTGTCATCACTGTTTTTCATCATTAACAAGCATGAAATTCCTTTGATTCGATGACACAACATCCCTGCACCTGGTGCATAGATGAGGAACTAGACTGATCTGTTGCTACAAGTGACAAGATTGTATCTCCTGTCGTGCTATATATCACTGCTCCCATGCAATGAAGTCTGACATATACATGATATAGTCATAATAATTAAGACAATGCCAGTCAGGCATTCTGTGTTCAATGTAGGGTTTTGACATTTATGAAAAGGTCACTATCACATGCGGCAACTAACTTTCCCGGATTGCTTGTATCCTTTCTATGTACCCACCCTAAAAAACCAATAGGATATCAGATTCCTAATGTCCAATGGTACCATAACAATGTTTATGTGAGTTTCCAGAACCTTATGAATTTTGTAAGCTGTTATGGACATTTACCATATTTACCTCGAGGCAGACACACGAATGCAGGTATTTTCAGAATTATCAAGCGCCATGTTACAGTTCCAAATACAGTACACCAAACTGATGCAGAGTTTGCTCTGAATCAGTGTTCGCGAAAAACATTTAGCCACATCAGACAAAATGTCTGATGTAAAACTGCCTAACATCAGACATTTCCCTTTTACATCAGACCATGAATGTCTTGCATGTAAATGTAAATCTGATCGATTTTTAACCGCGATATGCAATGATGCCATCTGGAGCAATCATCAGACATTTTGACTGATGTTGGGTCACGAAACACCGGGCATTAGGAATTTACATCAGACATGTCTGATGTGAATGGTGTTTTTCGCAAACACTGCTCTGAATGTCACTTGATTTAGTGCTGATGCCCTACAATATCAGCTACATGTAGATACTGTATTAGTCCTAATAGTGGCACATGCCCTAATAGTAGCACCCCCCTCTTTTCTCCAAAAATGTTTGATTTTTGTAAAAAAAATTTTGTAGTTTGTACATGTTTGAAGTGCCAAAACTTGGAAAAGAATCAGGATATCACTATAAATGCTGTGAAGACCGTTTTGTTCAGTTCAAATAGTGCTTCTACATACACCACAAAAACCCAATACCCAATTTTCGTGACATATGCTCTTTAAAGATAAAACTAGAGGATCTCCGGTCGCTGACGACCGCTGGGGTGTCTCCCCCGTAGCCCTATCATCCCTGTCGCCCCCTAACTATTAATAGTAGAAATTGTTAACTTATTTCATAATATGATCATTATTATTACAACCATCAAATTTTCAGAACTTATACCTTGAGCCCAATCATTAAAGTTTCTGGCCCTAACCAGAGCACTCGGTAGGAATTTTCGAAAAGGAGTCCCATACCCCTTTGTCTCAAAAACATAGGCACAAAGGACCTGTAGCGCACCGGCTAGCCAATAGGTGATCCGAACGATCGTCCGGTAACTACAAGGTCGCAAGTATATTCAGCATAATCATTTCCTATATGTCCACAACTGATTCTTAAGCTGTAAAATTGACAACAAGTGAGATATGCGTCATTTTGTGCTCTGACCTTGAAAATGAGATCAAAGGTCATAGCGAGTTATTAGCCATTTTATGCTTTGACCTTGAAAATGAGGTCAAATGTCAAATTCAGGGTCATCAGAATATTCGGCATATATCATTTCTTACAAGTCCACAATTAATTCCTAAGCTGTGAAGTCGATAATAAACGAGATATTAGCCATTTTGTGCTCTGACCTTAAAAATGAGGTCAAAGGTAATATTCAAGGTCACAAGAATATTGAGTATATATCATTTCTTATATGTCCACAATTGATTCCCAAACTGTAAAGTAAATAATAAGCGAGATATTAGCCATTTTGGGATCTGACCTTGAAAATGAGATGGAAGGTCAAATTCAAGGTCATCAGAGTATTCGGCATATATCATTTGCTGTATGTCCACAATTGATTTCTAAGCTGTAAAGTTGATAACAAGCGAGATATTAGCCATATTGTGCTTTGATCTCAAAAATTAGGTCAAAGGTCATATTCAAAGCCACGAGAATATTCAGCATATATCATATGGTCTACAATTGATTCCACTTCGAGCAATTCAAGGGCGAAGAAATTTACAGACACCATAGGAGTACATATGAGGAGTGTTATGTATGAACAAGTATAAGTCGCGCCCGCGACAATTGGGCGGGTTGCATCGAGGAGGGCTGTTAGTGGAAGGAATTGGCATTGTTCTCATATATTATCAAGTTTGAAGTCCTGCCACGACTTAGTGGAAGGAATTGGCATTGTTCTCATGTATTATCAAGTTCGAAGTCCCACGGCGAATTGGAAAACAGGTCAAGGTCACCCATCATCGAACTTGTCCGAGATCTGCTCATGATGCACCTCCGGTATGATTTTGGCGGTATTTCGTTAAAAACTTTGTAAGTTATCACGTTCACAAGGTACAAAGTCCTGTTTTCATGTATTGTCGAGTTCGAAGTCCTGCCACGACCTGAAAAATAGGTCAAGGTCACCCATCATCAAACTTGTCCGAGATCTGCTCATGATGCACCTCTGGTATGATTTTGGCGGTATTTCGTTAAAAACTTTGTAAGTTATCGCGTTCACATGGTACAAAGTCCTGTTTTCATGTATTGTCAAGTTCGAAGTCCTGCCACGACCTGAAAAATAGGTCAAGGTCACCCATCATCGAACTTGTCCGAGATCTGCTCATGATGCACCTCTGGTATGATTTTGGCGGTATTTTGTTAAAAACTTTGTAAGTTATCGCGTTCACAAGAAATTGTTGACGGACGGACGGCCGGACGGCTGGACGGACGGCTAGACGGCTGGACGGACAGACAGACAGACGGACATGCCAATCTAATAGGCGGGTTGGTTGCACGCAACCCGCCCAAAAAGAAAAAAAGTTACTGAACAGATTTTGAGAAAATGGCTGCCAAAGTCCAGAATCAGGCATTTTTCGTCAAAAACGGCCACTATTTTGAAAAAAATGAGAAAATCAAAAAACTAAAAAATACCTCTTTCTTGAATTATTTTTTAAAGCATTTTTGTGCAAAATTTCTGAAAAATTCGCCCGTAAACAAAAAAGATAAAAATGTGGAAGATGACGACGGACGCAACGCCATGCCAATAGGTTATCGGACCATAGGGATGGTAACCTAAAAATACATCCTTCTCAAAATTTTTTTAGGCATTATTGTGCAAAATTTCAGAAAGATTTGATCGTAAACTTTAAAGATAAAAATGTTCACGCCGGACGAACGGCTAGACGGACGACGGACGCAACGCCATGCCAATAGGTTATCGGACCAAAGGTCCGGTAACCTAAAAAAGAAGTCGTATGGCCCTAATAGGCTGCCGTAGAAACCCCTGTTGGCGAATTTGGGAATGCGGCGAACTTAGGACGGACGGCTCGTAACTACCATCTTCCTCTGACCTTTTGTGGCCTCAAGCTCAATGACTAGAAACATAGAGAGTGATATCGGAGTTGGCAGTCCATCTCTCTTCTATGTCTACTATTATTTCAAGTTTAAAGGGCCACTGTATGGGATTCGGCTTAGGGGATTTCCAAGATTTTTCTCCCGACGCTTAGAACTATTTATAGAACAAAACGTCAGATGACGTTTTTGGCCTAGGATCTCTGCCGAGCCGACCTGGCTGATCTGACAATTGGCTCGGTAGAGATCCTGGGTCAAAAACGTAATCTGACCTTTTGTTCTATAAATAGAAGCGTCGGGAGAAAAATCTAGGAAATCCGGCATTCTCGTGAAATAGGTCCCGCTACATTATGACAAGGCTTATTCAGTTAAAACAGTAACACCATTTTAATGTTTTCAGTCAACTTCTATATCTTGGAGAATCCTGGAGGGTGGTGGCGGGGGCGGATGGAGGTACACACTAAAATTTGGGAAAGATTTGAATCATGACGTACGAAATAAGCGGGACCTATTTCACGATAAGGACGGAAATCGGCTAGGATGTACAATAACGTGGGCAATTTTATTTCCAACTAATTTCCCATACCTAGGATCCGGAATGACAATTGGTTATGATAGAAAAGTGTTCTTTATTACACACCAGATGTTCTTTTTATCTGTATTTATCATTTTGTGCCATTGATAACTTATCATTGTCGTTGATATCATAGAGAAACAGGATTGCCCACTAAATTGTACATGTGCTCCCGGAAATCCCCTAAAAGCCGAATCCCATACAGTGGCCCTTTAAACCAGGTGGCCGCATGCCTTGGCGGCCGGATACCGCGTTCCCCTAATATCGTTCAAGACAAGTCAAGCCAAGGTGAATCACTGAATGTCTGAAGAAGCCTTTTCTGATATTGCACATAATTCTCTAAGAATTATTGAATTGTTACAAATAAATCTAGATCTAGTCTATATTCAATATGGTTGAGATTCAGACGTGTATTTCAATTGGTTTGTCCAAAAAAAAAACTCACTTTGCTAGTGTCATAGCCATATTTTCTCGATCCACTGCACAGCCTGAGCCTGGTAACCTTGCCCTTCTACAGCGCAGTTTGTCGCCAGTCAGTCGTAAGGTGGCGCCTCGATCACCCGATAGTCGAAGAGCCTGGACGCGGGCACGGGCGCGGGTATGGCAGGGATGGCGGGCACGTGCACGGTAAAACGGCAGCAAGCGGCCGTGTCGTTTTCCCCAATCATAGTCAATGCGAATCACGTACAAATGGATTGCTTGTTACCCGGTCGCACTAGAATTTGCTATTTTTAGCATCTGGATGCAGGCTGAGTGGCTGCGGTAGCAAAATAAAGCCGACTGGGTTCGACCTATATCAAAATCGCAAATTTGGGGAAAAAATGCACACAGTTTTTGACTAGATTAATTTTTCAAAGAATCTCCAAGATGATACCATGGATAGATAGATCTATATTATCTTTTATAAATGTATATTATTATTGTACTTATAGTATATCACTAGATATTTCAATTCACGTTGTAAAAACTACTGATATTTGACTAAGATCATTAGGATCTAGGCCTACTAAATTTTGTTAAGATCATTCACTGCATTTCATTTCTGAATGTTTCGCACAACTATATAGGACTGTAAATATAGATCTACTAATGAAGGACGTCAAAGTTTATCCTAATCATTAGACGTCGAAGTCTGTGCATTGCAGGCATGTCATTTGGAACAGCTGAAAGGACTCTGTGTATGTGTTTTTTAGTTGTTGTTTCGTGTGCATTGCCGTGTACAGCAATGGAAAACAAAAATGTGTGCTTGGTTCGCTAGTTCTCTAGGTATAGCCTAATTCTCTGTTATTATGCATTACAGGGTGGCCGTCAAGCCACACGTGT
The DNA here is from genome assembly GCA_949152475.1 of Terebella lapidaria. NCBI lineage: Eukaryota > Metazoa > Annelida > Polychaeta > Terebellida > Terebellidae > Terebella > Terebella lapidaria. The sequence continues at coordinate 6,350,918 of OX424557.1, forward strand.
GATGGTGATCACTGATTTCAATGTTGAATAGAAGCCGTTTGCAATAAATGTTTGTTTTTACCAGTGGATATTCGATGTTGAATCCATCCGGAGATGCTACCACCAGTGAACATGTCAGTATTTTTTGTGAATTCATAGGCGGATCCAGAGGGGGGGGGGGGGTCACCGGGGTCCGGACCCCCCATTTTCCTAGGTCGCGTGGATTTGGCCACGTTTCCACTGGAACCCCTGCAGAGAGAACATATGCTTCCAACCAGCTTTTTATGATGGTTTTATAATGGTAGATGTGGAGAGTTGGAAGCTCAGTTGGAGTTCACCGCATGATCCAATGGAATCGGTTACAACAAAACATGGGGGTGTTCTGCTCATTGGGTGAACAAGTTGGTGTTTATTTGTGTGTAGGGCCTACGTGATTGCTTTGATATACCCTACTGATACTTTTTGGTACGTATACCGGTACCATTGACACTTACCCTGGAAATTCGCTCAGAACTAGAAGTTCACGTGTGAAAATTCAGTGCGTGCAGTACCATCAAACCGTTCAACTCCATGCCAATTCTGACAACCATATGTAGGATTAATCATTCACATTGACGGAGATTGCCCGACCTTTGGTCCTTGAATTTGTAACAGTGGGATTAGTCACATTAATTTCCATGCAGATTTCATACCCAGCTCACCCCGACTCCATATCTCAGTTTATACTTTAAATCATTTTTTTTTCTTTCAGGGAGGGGGGGGGGGGGGTATTATGAGGCTGTCATGCAGGGATGAGGTACTAGTAAATCGCGTGTGATGCCGAGTTTTGCATATTCTTTGACAATCTTCTCAACCCGGTGGGAGCTGAGGACCCCTGCACTTACATGCCACAAAATCTCATATACATCCCCGTCTTGGATGACCCGATCGACCCGATCGAGGTGTGTGAAAGTATCAGTTCCTTGAAGGCAAACAAGGTAGCAGGTGTTGATGGAATCCCACCAGGAGTGATGAAGTTTTTGCCAGACTGTTGAATAACTCTACTGACTTGGTTGATGAACTTAATTTCCATCGGCGAGTATCCAATGCCATGGTCCTTGATGAAGATATTCACAATTTACAAGAAAGGACGAGCTGATGATCCGAATAACTCCGAGGCATCAGTATAATTTCTGCCATACCCAAAATCTATGACATTATACTTGTCAGACGGTTCAAGCTTTGGTACCAACCACGGATACAGCAAGCTGGTGCCCAGACCAGCAGAGGATGCTAGGTGGATACTTGTCACAAGGTTATTAATAGATGTAGCCCGCAAGACGAAAAGGATACTTTACCCAGCTTTTCTGGATTACAAAAAGGCATACGACTGTGTTGTCCGTTACAAGTTAATCTCATACCTTGACGCCAAGGGATGTGGATCTACCTTCTTGAGAGCCTTCCAGTATTCTCTACAATCTCGTGGCATCATAGGTGAAGGAGAGTTCCAGACGTCAGATGGCGGGAAACAAGGTAGCTCGACAAGTTGCCCTCTGTTCACAGCTTACATTGATGCTACGATAGATGCCGTGAATCAGTCCCCGTCTGATGACTGGCTTGAGGATAATCATATCCTTCTATTGATGGACAACATGATGGTGCTAGCGACCAGCAGGCAATCACTTTGTGATAAGCTTCACCGGTTGAAGGACTGCGCAGATGCCATTGGTATGCAGCTACATCCAACAAAATCACATCTAGTTATAAGCTCTCAGGATAAGGAGCCGATCACCATTGACGCTGTCACCATCTCCCAGACTGATAAATATAACTATCTTGGTTCTCTGATCTCCAGTAACCCAATCTCAGCACAAATCCGCGATCACATATCTAGCAAACGTCTACATAAGAGAAAATTTGTGTCTTTTTTTCGACAAAAAACTCTGGCTGTCCATATGTCATCAAACGTAAAGTTTGGACAAGTGCACTAAACACTGCTATGTTATATTCTTGTGAGACATGGCTTACTCCTGATCTAAGGGCTGCGGAATCAACATACAACTCCACCCTCAAGCAGATGCTGGGAGTCCGACAAACCACGTGTAATAACCTTGCTCTCTTGGAAGCTCGTTATGTTATGTTCCAGAGTGTACCAAGCTCCAAGGATTACATCCAGGATCGGCAGAAGCGGTTTCTTGCAAAGCTAAGATCTGTACACACTCAGGACTATCTCACCAAAGCGATAGACTTAGCGGTGCATACCAAAAGCTCAATGGGCAGACAAATCAGGAGATTGGAAGCTCTTACCGCTATGAGCACCAACTCGTTCCTGGACAAAATGTGTAAGATTCTGACTCATCTAGACGCAAAGCTTTCTGTGAGTTGAACCCTTCTCTCCGGCCTGCTCCAATTTTGTCAGATCCTCGAGTTGAAGAACACCACCGTAAGGACTACCATAGACTAAGGCTCTCGTCTCACTTCTTGCGGAGCGAGACTGGACGTTGGTCCCTTTTGACCAGAGAACTTGCCAGTGTGGACATCCCACTCAGGATGAAAATCATGTATTGTTGTTCTGCCCTCGGATCGAAAATGAACTGCTACTAACGAAGTACTGTTCCGATGTGTTGAGATTTTTCCGGACATAATATATAGCTTATCCATGTTTTCGTATTTACCTGTACTGTTTCCCACTATGTTGCTTCGCCCCGTGGAGAGCACAATTTCGGGTCTTTTCTCATGAACTCGCCATCTTGGTATGATCATGCCAATGACTGTCTTGATGTACAAAGCCTCAAAGAATCTGTAGGCTGTTCGCATTAAATTTTCTTGCTTTGAAGTTCACCTGAACACTCGAGAATTATTGCTCTGTACAGCCCCCAGAGACACTCCCAGAGCCCTTATATTTGCAAAATTTTCTCGGGGGACTTACGGCGCCCCGAACCCCCAGATCGAACTAATTGGACCCCCCCTTCCTATAATTCCTGGATCCGCCTATGAAATTATAGATACTGCTGCCGATTACATGTATAATTTCAATTGGTATTTTACGTGTAGACGTACACCAGTATAGCTCCTATATATGCCTAATAGTAATTTCAATGGGCCTATACCCAGTCGTATTCAGTCACTCTATATTATAAATAAATACCATTGAACTAAAACATCAAATGCATGCAAGTACGAATGTATTGATAACTGCCATCATTTATCAGTTATTATTTACATATACATGTAGAAAACACATATTATAATGTCACTGCTTCTTGACTTTACATGCAAGGGAATACCAAGTCTCTTGTCGACCAGGTTCTGAGTATCTCATTTGACAAAGTCCTTGTTGTTTTATAAACTTCTATTGATGAAACATTCCACAGCAATCCAACTCGCAGCCAATCCACACCCTCTCTGATGCTATCTGTGATTTCCCTCACCTCTGAGCAGCGTAAAGCCGGGATTGTTAAAAAATCCGTTCGCCAGAGATGAGTAGAACGCGCCTTTGTGTCCTTTACAATGGGGCTGGGTTTTCAAGGGCGGGTTTCATTAGCCTACATTATTTACTGGGTGTGGGGGTTGGATGGTTTTTCCGAGAAATGAGTTTTCAAAGTTTGACCCCCCCACCGATATCGAAAACCAATCTATGACCCCCCCCACCAAGATCCAAAATAAAAGTATGACCCCCCCCCCAATCCCCATTTCTATTGAAACAATTGTGACTTTTGTCACAAATTTATGATACTATAAGGTCAATGAATATTATGATTTGTGCTCTACGAGTCTACGTGTTTCCACCATTCATTCGCTTCAAGTGTGAATGCCATTACAACAATTATTACTTGTATGCATACTATATATGGGGACTTACTTATGACAGGCGTTTGAGGGCAAAACCTGACCCCCCCATGGAAAAAATGTATGAAATGGAAAAAATGTATGAAACCCCTCACGGACTAACTGGACACCATAGCGAACTTGCAAAAATACAGGGCACTTCCACATATCATTGATGAGCAAGGAAGAATTAGTGAATCAGGCCATTCAGAACTGTTTTTTTCCAGTCTTGAATCAGGTTTGTGTTGGCTCTATCATGGGCTCATAATGTTCTGCCACCATCCAAACCATGTGAGTCAGATTCACTACCCGGGTCATCCAGGGCGATCCAGGACTATTTTGCAATTCTGCGTGGAAAGATCCATGTCTTTTACATGGTGGTTTGTGATTATCTTGGGATCTTTGGGGAATATCCTCAGTGGGGTCACGTGTTGACAAAATTTTGAGTGGAAAACCGGTCTGTGGTTCTGACATGCTAGTTCGGGTTCATCGGAAGGGATGGAATGTTGCTCAGGGTGGTATGGACTGGTTGATCCGTGGTTTGTTGTGACAGGACCCTGCTCATCTGGGTTAGTCCTTGCTGGCACCGTGTTCAGCTGTAGTGCTGCTCCGTTAGGTCCAAAGTTGATTCTTGGTGACAATGTTTCAATCTGAGTGATGAGCGTTGATCAGTGCACATTAGGGCTCGGAATTGCCGCTTATGGGTAGCCATAGGCTCATAACATTTCAGATTTGCTCCCAGGCAATAGAGCTCACGAGCCAATTGGCTGATGAAAATCTGTAAAGTAACATTGAAATATGCTTCTATGAGCAAATTGGCTCCTGAAAATTTTTGAATAGGAGCGAAATAAGAGCCTTTTGCTCCTGGATAAAATTATAAATTTTGAGCCCTGATGCACACAGATTGCGGCATCTCTTGATGTTGGTGTTCCTGGATAGTCCTCTGCAAGATCCGGTTTCAGTGAGATTATGGTTTACTGAAAATGTTGAAGTTCCATCGCGTACTCCAATGACTCCATGTACTGATATTGAGTGGATTGTTTCTACCTAATTATTTGACTATTTTACCATTCAGATTTTCCCAAAATAACTCAATTTCAAACTCCGACCCCCCCCCCAGTCCCATCGAAAATAAAAGTATGACCCCCCCCCCCACCCAATAAGGTTGAAAATTAAAGTGTGACCCCCCCAGTTTTTTTACGTGTAGACGTACACCAGTATAGCTCCTATATATGCCTAATAGTAATTTCAATGGGCCTATACCCAGTCGTATTCAGTCACTCTATATTGTAAATAAATACCATTGAACTAAAACATCAAATGCATGCAAGTACGAATGTATTGATAACTGCCATCATTTATCAGTTATTATTTACATATATACATGTAGAAAACACATATTATAATGTCACTGCTTCTTGACTTTACATGCAAGGGAATACCAAGTCTCTTGTCGACCAGGTTCTGAGTATCTCATTTGACAAAGTCCTTGTTGTTTTATAAACTTCTATTGATGAAACATTCCACAGCAATCCAACTCGCAGCCAATCCACACCCTCTCTGATGCTATCTGTGATTTCCCTCACCTCTGAGCAGCGTAAAGCCGGGATTGTTAAAAAATCCGTTCGCCAGGGACGAGTAGAACACGCCTTTGTGTCCTTTACAATGGGGCTGGGTTTTCAAGGGCGGGTTTCATTAGCCTACTTAAGGGGCCGGTCATTATTTACTGGGTGGGGGGGTTGGATGGTTTTTCCGAGAAATGAGTTTTCAAAGTTTGACCCCCCCACCGATATCGAAAACCAATCTATGACCCCCCCCACCAAGATCCAAAATAAAAGTATGACCCCCCCCCCCCCCAATCCCCATTTCTATTGAAACAATTGTGACTTTTGTCACAAATTTATGATACTATAAGGTCAATGAATATTATGATTTGTGCTCTACGAGTCTACGTGTTTCCACCATTCATTCGCTTCAAGTGTGAATGCCATTACAACAATTATTACTTGTATGCATACTATATATGGGGACTTACTTATGACAGGCGTTTGAGGGCAAAACCTGACCCCCCCATGGAAAAAATGTATGAAATGGAAAAAATGTATGAAACCCCTCATGGACTAACTGGACACCATAGCGAACTTGCAAAAATACAGGGCACTTCCACATATCATTGATGAGCAAGGAAGAATTAGTGAATCAGGCCATTCAGAACTGTTTTTTTCCAGTCTTGAATCAGGTTTGTGTTGGCTCTATCATGGGCTCATAATGTTCTGCCACCATCCAAACCATGTGAGTCAGATTCACTACCCGGGTCATCCAGGGCGATCCAGGACTATTTTGCAATTCTGCGTGGAAAGATCCATGTCTTTTACATGGTGGTTTGTGATTATCTTGGGATCTTTGGGGAATATCCTCAGTGGGGTCACGTGTTGACAAAATTTTGAGTGGAAAACCGGTCTGTGGTTCTGACATGCTAGTTCGGGTTCATCGGAAGGGATGGAATGTTGCTCAGGGTGGTATGGACTGGTTGATCCGTGGTTTGTTGTGACAGGACCCTGCTGATCTGGGTTAGTCCTTGCTGGCACCGTGTTCAGCTGTAGTGCTGCTCCGTTAGGTCCAAAGTTGATTCTTGGTGACAATGTTTCAATCTGAGTGATGAGCGTTGATCAGTGCACATTAGGGCTCGGAATTGCCGCTTATGGGTAGCCATAGGCTCATAACATTTCAGATTTGCTCCCAGGCAATAGAGCTCACGAGCCAATTGGCTGATGAAAATCTGTAAAGTAACATTGAAATATGCTTCTATGAGCAAATTGGCTCCTGAAAATTTTTGAATAGGAGCGAAATAAGAGCCTTTTGCTCCTGGATAAAATTATAAATTTTGAGCCCTGATGCACACAGATTGCGGCATCTCTTGATGTTGGTGTTCCTGGATAGTCCTCTGCAAGATCCGGTTTCAGTGAGATTATGGTTTACTGAAAATGTTGAAGTTCCATCGCGTACTCCAATGACTCCATGTACTGATATTGAGTGGATTGTTTCTACCTAATTATTTGACTATTTTACCATTCAGATTTTCCCAAAATAACTCAATTTCAAACTCCGACCCCCCCCCAGTCCCATCGAAAATAAAAGTATGACCCCCCCCCCCCCAATAAGGTTGAAAATTAAAGTGTGACCCCCGCAGTTTTTACCCAACCCCCCCCCCCCCCACCTGATAAATAATGACCGGCCCCTAAGCTCTCAGGATAAGGAGCCGATCACCATTGACGCTGTCACCATCTCCCAGACTGATAAATATAACTATCTTGGTTCTCTGATCTCCAGTAACCCAATCTCAGCACAAATCCGCGATCACATATCTAGCAAACGTCTACATAAGAGAAAATTTGTGTCTTTTTTTCGACAAAAAACTCTGGCTGTCCATATGTCATCAAACGTAAAGTTTGGACAAGTGCACTAAGCACTGCTATGTTATATTCTTGTGAGACATGGCTTACTCCTGATCTAAGGGCTGCGGAATCAACATACAACTCCACCCTCAAGCAGATGCTGGGAGTCCGACAAACCACGTGTAATAACCTTGCTCTCTTGGAAGCTCGTTATGTTATGTTCCAGAGTGTACCAAGCTCCAAGGATTACATCCAGGATCGGCAGAAGCGGTTTCTTGCAAAGCTAAGATCTGTACACACTCAGGACTATCTCACCAAAGCGATAGACTTAGCGGTGCATACCAAAAGCCCAATGGGCAGACAAATCAGGAGATTGGAAGCTCTTACCGCTATGAGCACCAACTCGTTCCTGGACAAAGGTGTGAGATTCTGACTCATCTAGACGCAAAGCTTTCTGTGAGTTGAACCCTTCTCTCCGGCCTGCTCCAATTTTGTCAGATCCTCGAGTTGAAGAACACCACCGTAAGGACTACCATAGACTAAGGCTCTCGTCTCACTTCTTGCGGAGCGAGACTGGACGTTGGTCCCTTTTGACCAGAGAACTTGCCAGTGTGGACATCCCACTCAGGATGAAAATCATGTATTGTTGTTCTGCCCTCGGATCGAAAATGAACTGCTACTAACGAAGTACTGTTCCGATGTGTTGAGATTTTTCCGGACATAATATATAGCTTATCCATGTTTTCGTATTTACCTGTACTGTTTCCCACTATGTTGCTTCGCCCCGTGGAGAGCACAATTTCGGGTCTTTTCTCATGAACTCGCCATCTTGGTATGATCATGCCAATGACTGTCTTGATGTACAAAGCCTCAAAGAATCTGTAGGCTGTTCGCATTAAATTTTCTTGCTTTGAAGTTCACCTGAACACTCGAGAATTATTGCTCTGTACAGCCCCCAGAGACACTCCCAGAGCCCTTATATCTGCAAAATTTTCTCGGGGGACTTACGGCGCCCCGAACCCCCAGATCGAACTAATTGGACCCCCCCTACCTATAATTCCTGGATCCGCCTATGAAATTATAGATACTGCTGCCGATTACATGTATAATTTCAATTGGTATTTTACGTGTAGACGTACACCAGTATAGCTCCTATATATGCCTAATAGTAATTTCAATGGGCCTATACCCAGTCGTATTCAGTCACTCTATATTATAAATAAATACCATTGAACTAAAACATCAAATGCATGCAAGTACGAATGTATTGATAACTGCCATCATTTATCAGTTATTATTTACATATACATGTAGAAAACACATATTATAATGTCACTGCTTCTTGACTTTACATGCAAGGGAATACCAAGTCTCTTGTCGACCAGGTTCTGAGTATCTCATTTGACAAAGTCCTTGTTGTTTTATAAACTTCTATTGATGAAACATTCCACAGCAATCCAACTCGCAGCCAATCCACACCCTCTCTGATGCTATCTGTGATTTCCCTCACCTCTGAGCAGCGTAAAGCCGGGATTGTTAAAACATCCGTTCGCCAGGGACGAGTAGAACGCGCCTTTGTGTCCTTTACAATGGGGCTGGGTTTTCAAGGGCGGGTTTCATTAGCCTACATTATTTACTGGGTGGGGGGGTTGGATGGTTTTTCCGAGAAATGAGTTTTCAAAGTTTGACCCCCCCACCGATATCGAAAACCAATCTATGACCCCCCCACCAAGATCCAAAATAAAAGTATGACCCCCCCCAATCCCCATTTCTATTGAAACAATTGTGACTTTTGTCACAAATTTATAATACTATAAGGTCAATGAATATTATGATTTGTGCTCTATGAGTCTACGTGTATCCACCATTCATTCGCTTCAAGTGTGAATGCCATTACAACAATTATTACTTGTATGCATACTGTATATGGGGACTTACTTATGACAGGCGTTTGAGGGCAAAACCTGACCCCCCCCCCCATGGAAAAAATGTATGAAATGGAAAAAGTGTATGAAACCCCTCACGGACTAACTGGACACCATAGCGAACTTGCAAAAATACAGGGCACTTCCACATATCATTGATGAGCAGGGAAGAATTAGTGAATCAGGCCATTCAGAACTGTTTTTTTCCAGTCTTGAATCAGGTTTGTGTTGGCTCTATCATGGGCTCATAATGTTCTGCCACCATCCAAACCATGTGAGTCAGATTCACTACCCGGGTCATCCAGGGCGATCCAGGACTATTTTGCAATTCTGCGTGGAAAGATCCATGTCTTTTACATGGTGGTTTGTGATTATCTTGGGATCTTTGGGGAATATCCTCAGTGGGGTCATGTGTTGACAAAATTTTGAGTGGAAAACCGGTCTGTGGTTCTGACATGCTAGCTCGGGTTCATCGGAAGGGATGGAATGTTGCTCAGGGTGGTATGGACTGGTTGATCCGTGGTTTGTTGTGACAGGACCCTGCTGATCTGGGTTAGTCCTTGCTGGCACCGTGTTCAGCTGTAGTGCTGCTCCGTTAGGTCCAAAGTTGATTCTTGGTGACAATGTTTCAATCTGAGTGATGAGCGTTGATCAGTGCACATTAGGGCTCGGAATTGCCGCTTATGGGTAGCCATAGGCTCATAACATTTCAGATTTGCTCCCAGGCAATAGAGCTCACGAGCCAATTGGCTGATGAAAATCTGTAAAGTAACATTGAAATATGCTTCTATGAGCAAATTGGCTCCTGAAAATTTTTGAATACGAGCGAAATAAGAGCCTTTTGCTCCTGGATAAAATTATAAATTTTGAGCCCTGATGCACACGGATTGCGGCATCTCTTGATGTTGGTGTTCCTGGATAGTCCTCTGCAAGATCCGGTTTCAGTGAGATTATGGTTTACTGAAAATGTTGAAGTTCCATCGCGTACTCCAATGACTCCATGTACTGATATTGAGTGGATTGTTTCTACCTAATTATTTGACTATTTTACCATTCAGATTTTCCCAAAATAACTCAATTTCAAACTCCGACCCCCCCAGTCCCATCGAAAATAAAAGTATGACCCCCCCCAATAAGGTTGAAAATTAAAGTGTGACCCCCCCGTTTTTACCCAACCCCCCCTCCCCACCTGATAAATAATGACCGGCCCCTAAGCTCTCAGGATAAGGAGCCGATCACCATTGACGCTGTCACCATCTCCCAGACTGATAAATATAACTATCTTGGTTCTCTGATCTCCAGTAACCCAATCTCAGCACAAATCCGCGATCACATATCTAGCAAACGTCTACATAAGAGAAAATTTGTGTCTTTTTTTCGACAAAAAACTCTGGCTGTCCATATGTCATCAAACGTAAAGTTTGGACAAGTGCACTAAACACTGCTATGTTATATTCTTGTGAGACATGGCTTACTCCTGATCTAAGGGCTGCGGAATCAACATACAACTCCACCCTCAAGCAGATGCTGGGAGTCCGACAAACCACGTGTAATAACCTTGCTCTCTTGGAAGCTCGTTATGTTATGTTCCAGAGTGTACCAAGCTCCAAGGATTACATCCAGGATCGGCAGAAGCGGTTTCTTGCAAAGCTAAGATCTGTACACACTCAGGACTATCTCACCAAAGCGATAGACTTAGCGGTGCATACCAAAAGCTCAATGGGCAGACAAATCAGGAGATTGGAAGCTCTTACCGCTATGAGCACCAACTCGTTCCTGGACAAAAGGTGTGAGATTCTGACTCATCTAGACGCAAAGCTTTCTGTGAGTTGAACCCTTCTCTCCGGCCTGCTCCAATTTTGTCAGATCCTCGAGTTGAAGAACACCACCGTAAGGACTACCATAGACTAAGGCTCTCGTCTCACTTCTTGCGGAGCGAGACTGGACGTTGGTCCCTTTTGACCAGAGAACTTGCCAGTGTGGACATCCCACTCAGGATGAAAATCATGTATTGTTGTTCTGCCCTCGGATCGAAAATGAACTGCTACTAACGAAGTACTGTTCCGATGTGTTGAGATTTTTCCGGACATAATATATAGCTTATCCATGTTTTCGTATTTACCTGTACTGTTTCCCACTATGTTGCTTCGCCCCGTGGAGAGCACAATTTCGGGTCTTTTCTCATGAACTCGCCATCTTGGTATGATCATGCCAATGACTGTCTTGATGTACAAAGCCTCAAAGAATCTGTAGGCTGTTCGCATTAAATTTTCTTGCTTTGAAGTTCACCTGAACACTCGAGAATTATTGCTCTGTACAGCCCCCAGAGACACTCCCAGAGCCCTTATATTTGCAAAATTTTCTCGGGGGACTTACGGCGCCCCGAACCCCCAGATCGAACTAATTGGACCCCCCCTTCCTATAATTCCTGGATCCGCCTATGAAATTATAGATACTGCTGCCGATTACATGTATAATTTCAATTGGTATTTTACGTGTAGACGTACACCAGTATAGCTCCTATATATGCCTAATAGTAATTTCAATGGGCCTATACCCAGTCGTATTCAGTCACTCTATATTATAAATAAATACCATTGAACTAAAACATCAAATGCATGCAAGTACGAATGTATTGATAACTGCCATCATTTATCAGTTATTATTTACATATACATGTAGAAAACACATATTATAATGTCACTGCTTCTTGACTTTACATGCAAGGGAATACCAAGTCTCTTGTCGACCAGGTTCTGAGTATCTCATTTGACAAAGTCCTTGTTGTTTTATAAACTTCTATTGATGAAACATTCCACAGCAATCCAACTGGCAGCCAATCCACACCCTCTCTGATGCTATCTGTGATTTCCCTCACCTCTGAGCAGCGTAAAGCCGGGATTGTTAAAAAATCCGTTCGCCAGGGACGAGTAGAACGCGCCTTTGTGTCCTTTACAATGGGGCTGGGTTTTCAAGGGCGGGTTTCATTAGCCTACATTATTTACTGGGTGTGGGGGTTGGATGGTTTTTCCGAGAAATGAGTTTTCAAAGTTTGACCCCCCACCGATATCGAAAACCAATCTATGACCCCCCCCACCAAGATCCAAAATAAAAGTATGACCCCCCCAATCCCCATTTCTATTGAAACAATTGTGACTTTTGTCACAAATTTATGATACTATAAGGTCAATGAATATTATGATTTGTGCTCTATGAGTCTACGTGTATCCACCATTCATTCGCTTCAAGTGTGAATGCCATTACAACAATTATTACTTGTATGCATACTATATATGGGGACTTACTTATGACAGGCGTTTGAGGGCAAAACCTGACCCCCCCCCCCCCATGGAAAAAATGTATGAAATGGAAAAAGTGTATGAAACCCCTCATGGACTAACTGGACACCATAGCGAACTTGCAAAAATACAGGGCACTTCCACATATCATTGATGAGCAGGGAAGAATTAGTGAATCAGGCCATTCAGAACTGTTTTTTTCCAGTCTTGAATCAGGTTTGTGTTGGCTCTATCATGGGCTCATAATGTTCTGCCACCATCCAAACCATGTGAGTCAGATTCACTACCCGGGTCATCCAGGGCGATCCAGGACTATTTTGCAATTCTGCGTGGAAAGATCCATGTCTTTTACATGGTGGTTTGTGATTATCTTGGGATCTTTGGGGAATATCCTCAGTGGGGTCATGTGTTGACAAAATTTTGAGTGGAAAACCGGTCTGTGGTTCTGACATGCTTGTTCGGGGTCATCGGAAGGGATGGAATGTTGCTCAGGGTGGTATGGACTGGTTGATCCGTGGTTTGTTGTGACAGGACCCTGCTGATCTGGGTTAGTCCACCGTGTTCAGCTGTAGTGCTGCTCCGTTAGGTCCAAAGTTGATTCTTGGTGACAATGTTTCAATCTGAGTGATGAGCGTTGATCAGTGCACATTAGGGCTCGGAATTGCCGCTTATGGGTAGCCATAGGCTCATAACATTTCAGATTTTCTCCCAGGCAATAGAGCTCACGAGCCAATTGGCTGATGAAAATCTGTAAAGTAACATTGAAATATGCTTCTATGAGCAAATTGGCTCCTGAAAATTTTTGAATAGGAGCGAAATAAGAGCCTTTTGCTCCTGGATAAAATTATAAATTTTGAGCCCTGATGCACACGGATTGTGGCATCTCTTGATGTTGGTGTTCCTGGATAGTCCTCTGCAAGATCCGGTTTCAGTGAGATTATGGTTTACTGAAAATGTTGAAGTTCCATCGCGTACTCCAATGACTCCATGTACTGATATTGAGTGGATTGTTTCTACCTAATTATTTGACTATTTTACCATTCAGATTTTCCCAAAATAACTCAATTTCAAACTCCGACCCCCCCAGTCCCATCGAAAATAAAAGTATGATCCCCCCCCCCCAATAAGGTTGAAAATTAAAGTGTGACCCCCCAGTTTTTACCCAACCCCCCCCCACCTGATAAATAATGACCGGCCCCTAAACGAAGCCTGTTCATTTTGCAAGAGGGCTTACCCTACGACAATTACAAATACTGTCTTAGAATGTCTGATTCGTCACAGTCTATAGATACAGCTTGTTTGAGTTTTGACGGGGCACCAAAAAAGTGGATTTGGACAAAACCTTGTTTCAATGATATTGCCGCCAGATATTTTAATACTGAGGCATATTTTGACATACATAACACAGCTTTATATTTTCGTCATGTTAGTATTTCACAAAACAAATGATTTGACGGAAAATCGGGATAATAAACTGTGAACGATAATACGGTTGTAACCAGCCTTGACGCCTTTGATAGTTTTTCATTTATTATATTTTTTTCTATCACTTCCGCTTTTCATTCGTCTTCCACTACTCCCGTGAAATTTGTTTCGCTATGAAAATAACTTATTTCTAGACATACTGGACACTGTACACCCAGGTAGTCTCTCATCTCATTCAGTTTCCTGCAAAGAAAAGATCCAGCCTGCACAAGGCATTATCTTATTGCAAAACTCCACATCTCACATAGGAGCCTAGACCACAGGGCCGGTAACCTAGAAAATATAAAGAATAGTGAAAGTCGATCATATTATAACGATTCTGTGGTGGTACGTGGGGGCGGTGGTGTGGCCACGGGGGTGGGGGAGGTTCAGAGTGGCAGCGTGATGTGTGTTTTTTTGGACGTCTGTTGCCGATTGCATGCCAGATGCTCGCTTTGGTCTGCTGCTTATTTGCAGGCAGGCACGTATTCAAGATCAACAATCTGTACACAGTAGTAGGTCATACCCGCCATACCCGCGCCTGTCGTGCCAAGTTAACATCCCTGCCATACCCGCGCCCATGCCCGCGTCCGCGCCCGCGCCCGCGCCCACTGATCACTAATAGCCTAGGATCGCGGGGGGCTCCAACCGCACCAAGCCAAGGTGGGATGACTGCGGGTATGTACCCTGCGGCAGCCGTCAGTTTCCCTCGTCCACTCAAGAGGTGTACAGGTCCACCTCAGTGGACTCTGCCACGGGCAAGGGTAACGCTCACGCGCTGCCGTCATACACTGTATGAGGTCAGAGCAGTCTAACGGGGAAAGTAAGGGAGGGAAGGATCCTCCAGACAGTGATTGCAAAATCCTGTCTGGAGATGGGTCCCTTGAGAGCGGTAACACGCTTTCGGGACGCCCTGGCCCTAAGGATGATAGCCGAGAGGCAGTCTCGAGGGCTGTAGCACGGGTTCTGAGGAATCCGACTCCGGCAGTGATGCTGAGAGTGTGATAGACAGGCGAGACCTCGCTGTAGAGGGTGGCTTGGCCACAGCTGGGGCTGAGCAGCTTCTGAATCCGTCTTCTCTTCCAAATGTGAATGAGTTGATGGACTACAGCGAACAGGGCTCTACCGGTGTGGATATCCAGATCCATCCGAGCTCGGAGATGCTTGCGTCTCTTGGCACGGATAAGGATTCTCGTCCAGAAACTCGTCTGGATGACCGCGGTCATCCGGACACTGTGCCCGGCGGGAACCCTCCGGTGTCTGTACTGCGTAGTCAGGTCCACCTGCCAATCTCCAAGCGCATGCTTCTCCGGGCTCGGAAGATTGCCGAGAAGCAGTGGGAGGCCCAACAACAATAGAGGGTACAGGCAAATTCGCTTCTAAGAAAAAGAGGAAGCATTGGAAGCGCCCGACGACCTAATTCTCGCGCGACCGCGCTCCTCCACCTGGGTCCGGACCAAAGTCCAGAGGATCCAAGGCGCCGGCACCTTCACAGAGTGGCGCCGGAGGATCCTCTGCCAAGTCCAGAGGTTCTAACATGCCAAATCCTTCGGGAAGTGGTGTGGACAGTGCCTCCGCAGGGTCTGGCCAAGGTATATGAGGTCCTCTTGGTAGGTCGCCCATCCGGGCACCGAAAGAAGCCTCCTACGGCAAAAAAGACTCCGGCAAATCTAAGCCCTCTGGAGCTGCCAAGAGCGGATCCTTGCCAGTAGATGTGGCTCCACGCCTGCCGAAGAAAGGAGAGCTCCGTGTGGAGCTCCTCCGAAAGCAGGCCGGGGAAGACAGACAGGAGGACCTGTCAGAAGAAGCATTGCTGGCCAGCTGGCGGATCTTCCGCGACAAGCGGGAGCGGGGAGCAGCCAAACGCGCGAAGAGCACACCTGGTCGAGCCAGGTCGCAGTCCGGTCCGGGGAGGCAACAACAACGGCCTTCCTCAGAGCAGCCACCTCTCAAAAGGCTGGGGTCCGAAATGGGCCCCGAACTGCCTGGTGTGTGGCAAGGTGTGATTTTCCTTCTGCGTTATGGCAGGGACGCCTACTCCCGCCGCTCGGGGGAGGCAGGTGCGACAGCTGACACGCCTTTCATGAGGTCTCGTCCACTGATGGACGAGGAGTTTGTCGGGCTGCCACCCGTGACAGAGCGTGGGGTCCAGTGCCCATTCTGTCCGAAGTCCCTAGACGAGTATGAGGACCGTCATAATGCCCTCACTCGTGATCGTTGGTATCCTTCCTACGATCATTTGAGCCGGCATGTGGGGGTTACCACTACCCCTGGGTGAAGTTGTTTCTTTGTCGGCTGTGCTACCCTCGTGGCCCACAGGAGAGATACTTCCCCAGTTTGAAGGCCTTGAACGCTCACCTCCCGGGTGCACACTGCGGTGAGGGACTTCACAATGATGGTGATGAAGCAGGGCCTGTATTCAATTATGGATACATTCCACCTCGGGTGGCATCGATCATGACCATGACAGGATCGGCGAAGAACTGTATCTTTCACAGCGGTCCGTGGTGCTTCGCACAGCGCATCATGGACGATAGTTGGAAAGAGTCTGGTATCATGTCGGCAGGCTCGAGCTTCGCAGCTCGCCTGACGGCCACTATGGGTCAGACCCCGGCGTGGTATGCATCGGCAGCAGAACCCGTCTGCCAACCGCCGGAATCCAATCAGGGGAAGAACGAACTCGGATCATCATGGTCGTGTCTGAGATGCTGCAAATTGCATCACAGACAAGCGTGGCCTCGCCCAAGCGGCATGCCCAGCCAGTGACTAAGGGGAAGAGCCCGTCCTCCGGAACTGCTCCGGGGAAGGCGGCCCCTCTTCAGTCAACAGGCGCGCTCATGGACGAGGCATATCCGAGCTTGCTGAAAGTGACGGTTCCTGGGGGTCCGTCAGAGGAACATGTGGTAACGGACACCACCGCTTCCTCGAGCTCGATGACTGGGGCCCGGTCTAAGGTCCCCAGCATGACTCCCTCCAGTGCGAGCGAGTCCGGACACGCACCACCTCTCTCGAGGTCAGCGTGCGCATCCTCCCTGTCAATCAAAGGATCGTCCGCGGGTTGGCAAAGCACCCCCACCCTGGACATGGATCCTAATGATCCAGTGGAGGACATATTCCAACAGTATGGTTCCGGGATCGCTCGGGCCTACGAGACTTTCCGCGAGTCTGTAGGCCAGGGGGTCGGCCATCGCCGTGATGGTCAGGAACGGATACCATCGGATCCGGCGTTGTTGAACCTGCCGGTCCCCAAGGCTATTAGAAGCCTAGGGGCCTCAGGGATCGCAGCGCTGGTGCACGCTCGGGAAAAGTACCTCTGGGACCACCCCCAGCGGGGGAGGCTCACCCGAGTGGCAGAGTACCTCATGGCGGAGATGGACCGCTCTCTGGAACGACTTGGCCGGTACCGAGCTGAGGCCTCACGTGTTGCGTGCCACCTTGCACACGACCAGGGCCTCATGGAAGGTACCCAACGTAGCCTGGAGAGCTACCAGAGTCTGGCAGACGCTCACGAGCGGCAAGCTTTCGAAGAAGAGAAAGCTGCTGCTCGAGCCGCCTAGTCCGAAAAGGTCTCTGTCACCCCCCGAGGTCACCGCTGAGTTGCATAGGCTCGTGGCTGAGAATGAGGAGCTATGGCGTCGTCTCAACGAAGCCGAGGCGGCTCAGGCTCGCCTGCAACAGGGCGTAGATGACCCAATGTCGTCCGCCCTCGCATAGTCTATGGCGCTGCGGTCGAATTCAAATAACAATATGTTCTTATTTGCTTTCCATCTCAATGAGATGCTGTTATCATTTTAAATTGATATTATATAGCTAGAATAACACCAAAAATGGAATCTACATACCAAATCACACATCTTCATAGCACAATTAGTTACGAATTTGAATTTTCGGGGTGTGTTTAGCTGGCGTCTTGGATTTATGTTAATTAACATAAATCCAAGAAAAACTAACTAACCAAACCAAATCAAGCTCTATTTGATCAAGTATTTATTGGGATTGCAAATCAGTTAAAGTCTCTATTGGAAATATCCCAGCAAGATCCACAATTGAGACCATAGGGGTGTCAAGGGGGCTATATTCGAGAGATATCTAAATGAATGTGTAGCGTGTACCATGTGTGCAGGTGTACATGCATTAAAAGAAATAGCTTGATTGTATCTATTTTGGTCTAAATGGATTCCCTGTATATGAAAACCCAGGTATAGACCCAAAACTGAACATCCTAGGTTGACTCAGTCCGAAGTTATGGACATTTTAGTGAAAAATTTTCTAAATTTGGCGGCCATCTCGGATTTATGGACATATTCATATTATGAATATTTATTTAACCACTGTTTTCTCATGTACAATATATCAGGCCCCTACAATAAGCAGCAAAAGGTAACACAGATTTTATTTTGTAGACCTATGCAGCCTAAAGTGAAGCAATCTCAAAATTCGAGATTTCGCGGGCCGGCCATTTTGAAAAATGGCCCGAAAACCGAATTTTACAATGGATGAATGTAATAAAAAACCTTTAGAAAAAAGTTGGTTTCGGATGATCATGGGGCGGGGGGGGGGGGGGGGGTGCAAAGGGACCCCCGTACATGCCTGACTAGTAGATTGCCATCTTTTTTAATTTTCAAGATAGGAAGTTTGGTGAAAGATAGGGTTTTAAGCTAAATGGAAACAATTGAAGTTTCAAATTGACCCGACAATGGCCAAAAGTCATTCGCGGGTTTGTGTTGATCTTGACTTCAGATTTTGAAATAAATAACCTGAAAACAGGAGTTCGACATCCAGAGGCGTCAACAGTGGGAGGTTTAGAAGAGTGCCCTATGCATAATCCGATATTATATGAAGGTTTTAATAGACGCGTGCTTACCCCATGCTAAGTCACGGGTTGACTAAAATCCTTGCCAATAAATTAATTCAACATGTTAATCCACAAAATTACACAATGTGCATATTTACAGCTACAAAGGTAACACAGTATTATTAGGCCACATGTGGAAAATCAGAAATGATGAGTGACGTTTCAAAACATTTTTCACGCATTATATTATGCCTTTGTATTATGATAAATTCTGAAAATGTTTTAGTCATAGGCCTACTTGATTGACCACCCATTTTCCCCTCGCTCCACACAGGGAAATGAGAGAGAGGGGGACGTATGTGGCACCACTAAATGTAACACCTACCCCAAATGTAGTAAGGTCCCCTATATGTCATAAAGGTACCCTAAATGTGACACATCATCCTACCCTAAATGTCATAAATTTGAGGCCCCCTATATGTAACATACATGCCCACCCTAAATGTCATAACACAATTGAAAACGTTCTGATGCAAAAAATCAAACATATTCGACCACTTGTCGACCACTTGTCCATTGCTTTTCATTATTTACACAAACAATCTTCCTGAGAATTTATTCGGTAGGTTGCACCTGGCCCCGGTGAGAAAGCATGTCCGCCAAGACATTGAGACTGCCGGGGATGTGACGGGCCCGAGACGGCGAGGATGTGAAGAGAGCAAGATTGATCAGGCATTGCACCATTGAAGCAAGGCAGACACCTAATGACTGAGTGTCAGAAAGTGGGTGACCCCCTGCTTGTTAATGTAAGCCACAACATGAAGTGACCTATTAACCTGGATGCCCAGTTGGCCAGGGCCCGAGATACGGCTTCCAACTCCAGAGCATTGATACGCCATGACAAATAGTGACCACTCCATAGGTCTGATATTTCTTGAAACTCGAAGTGGGCACCCCAGCCATCCGTACTGGCATCTGTAAACAGATGCTTGGATGTTAGCAGAAGACAGAAAGGAGAACCCATGCTTAAGTTTCAAAGTTGCGTCCACCACCGGACGCACTCGCGAGCTGCGAGAGTCAAAGTTACCAGAGTAGAGTCAGGGTCGGTAGCTTGACACCAACTGAGTTTCAGGCAATGCTGAAATTCTCGCATGTGAAGGCGGCTGAGCAGCTCCAGCTTCTCAGTTGCAGCCAACAGACCCAGCTGGGACTGCCAGAAGGCGGCCAACTGACACGAATTGGCCAGAAGGGAGGCCAGGAGGCGAAGCAACTTGCAAATCCGCTCCAGTGGTGGGAATACCATGCCTGAGTGGTAACAATTCGGTAGCCCAGAGAGACAAAATCGCTAGATGGAGCGAGTTCAGGCCCATGGTCTGACACGTTTTGAGCAACAAATCGTGGTGTTCCATCAAGGTGTCCCGAGACTGATTGCATAAAAGTCAGTCGTCGAGGTACTGATATAGGAAGATACTGCATTGGTGAGCAAGGCTTTGGATCTTGCGCACCACCTTAGCGAAAATCCACAGGGAAGGTGACAAACCGAAAGGTAGAGCACGTAAATGCTAAACGCAACCCAGGTAAGCAAACCTCAGATACCGGCGGGAGGCCGGGTGGATTGAAATGTGGAAGAATGCATCTTTCAGATCCAGATACACTGCACAAGCATCCACTGGGAATGCTAACCGAATGGATTTGGCCGTCTCCATGGCGAATTTGAGTCTTCACGAATGGGTTCAGCAGTGACAAGCCGATCACTGGACGCCAACTGTTTGAACTCTTGGGAACCACAAACACGATAATGTAGAACCCTGGAGTAAGGGAATCCGCGGGTTCTACAGGCACTTTGGAGGTCAGTTTCTGAATCTCAGTTTCCAAGGCTGCCCACTTGTCTGGTGCTAACGGCAGAGTAAAAGACATGGGAACGGGAGACATTAGAGGTATCTTTACAAACTGAATCCGTAATCCCTTCTGAAGTACCCTCACGATCAAAGGGCTGGCTCTCATCTCTTTTCAAACAGACCAAACTAGATTTAAGCGCCATCGACTGGCGGCCCTGTGAGACGCTCTTGGTGATGCATGGTACCCGAAAGATTCCCGTGGTCTGATACTTACTGCTTGGACCGGGCCGGGACGCCCCTGCTCTGCCCTTGGTCTTGTCACGACTGGGACTGGAGTGACAGTGGCCATCCTGCTTGGCTGATGTTGAGGCAGTGGCACCAAATAAGGGCTGGCTCTTCGATTTCTTCTTGGTCTTCTTCTTCACCAGCAAATCTTGGACAAGTTGATTGTTAGCTGCCTGGATGTGGTCTGAGACTTGGCATTCCTCACGAACCAACTCAAGGTCTTCCCCGTGAAAGGAGTTCTGGGCCTTGTCATGCAGAGCCTCCTGCATGCAGGATAGAAGCATGGGAGCCATGCGAAGCTTTGACCGAAGGGCAGCCAGACCCTTAAACGAGAGTGACTTGCGGTATGCATCCCACTGCCATTGTTCAATCACGAAAATGCCTTAGGTAGTCTGGTGTAGCTGATCCCATATGGCGATGCCCGCACTACTGGGGAGACCGATTGCTGAGGTGAGGTAGGAGCAGACATGAACTGTAGGGCCTCCTTGTAGGGCCCTGTGGGTTTAGCGGAAAGTAGAGTTTGGACAACTTCAGCTGTTTCACCTTGTCTCCCTTAGTTCTTGCGGCGGCGCTCAGTGGGAGCTGCTGGTGTGTATTTGTGGGAGGAGCTGGAAGGCTGGACGAAACTGGGTCCACGGAGGAGGATTTATCCACAGGGGGCTCCATGGGGAACTGCGACCCCAGGCGGGAGCAAACAAGTAGTAGCTCATCTTGAAAGAACAAGTCTTGGCGTGACGCACGATCCACCTCAAGCGAGTAGGCGAGACTAGAAGCCTCATCCAGGTCCTGATCCTTGTTTTTCGAGTCCGAGGCTGGGTGAAGGCGCTTCCTGGAAGCTTGTGAGGCCGTAGTGGAAGAGGGAGGGAGCAGCGTGGGCTGAGCCCGCAGATCGACCTGAGTCGGAGTAGCAACGCAGAAAGATGATCAGGGTGTGGGTTTGTATCTCTGGTGTCGGTCGGAGTCTGGGATCCGATCCGATCCCGGGTCTCGGACCCCTAGATGGGCCGGGGATTGACTACAGTGTGATTCCGGCTCAGTTTGAACAGTACCGTCGGCTCCCGGGACCCGATGTGGGCTTTGACAGTGGCCATCCTGCTTGGCTGATGTTGAGGCAGTGGCACCAAATAAGGGCTGACTCTTCGATTTCTTCTTGGTCTTCTTCTTCACCAGCAAATCTTGGACAAGTTGATTGTTAGCTGCCTGGATGTGGTCTGAGACTTGGCATTCCTCACGAACCAACTCAAGGTCTTCCCCGTGAAAGGAGTTCTGGGCCTTGTCATGCAGAGCCTCCTGCATGCAGGATAGAAGCATGGGAGCCATGCGAAGCTTTGACCGAAGGGCAGCCAGACCCTTAAACGAGAGTGACTTGCGGTATGCATCCCGCTGCCATTGTTCAATCACGAAAATGCCTTAGGTAGTCTGGTGTAGCTGATCCCATATGGCGATGCCCGCACTACTGGGGAGACCGATTGCTGAGGTGAGGTAGGAGCAGACATGAACTGTAGGGCCTCCTTGTAGGGCCCTGTGGGTTTAGCGGAAAGTAGAGTTTGGACAACTTCAGCTGTTTCACCTTGTCTCCCTTAGTTCTTGCGGCGGCGCTCAGTGGGAGCTGCTGGTGTGTATTTGTGGGAGGAGCTGGAAGGCTGGACGAAACTGGGTCCACGGAGGAGGATTTATCCACAGGGGGCTCCATGGGGAACTGCGACCCCAGGCGGGAGCAAACAAGTAGTAGCTCATCTTGAAAGAACAAGTCTTGGCGTGACGCACGATCCACCTCAAGCGAGGAGGCGAGACTAGAAGCCTCATCCAGGTCCTGATCCTTGTTTTTCGAGTCCGAGGCTGGGTGAAGGCGCTTCCTGGAAGCTTGTGAGGCCGTAGTGGAAGAGGGAGGGAGCAGCGTGGGCTGAGCCCGCAGATCGACCTGAGTCGGAGTAGCAACGCAGAAAGATGATCAGGGTGTGGGTTTGTATCTCTGGTGTCGGTCGGAGTCTGGGATCCGATCCGATCCCGGGTCTCGGACCCCTAGATGGGCCGGGGATTGACTACAGTGTGATTCCGGCTCAGTTTGAACAGTACCGTCGGCTCCCGGGACCCGATGTGGGCTTTGGAGTAATGATAAGGCACCAGGGACCTCCCCTGAAAGAAACCCTTGCAGCGAGAAACGGATCGCTTATCAGAGCCTGGGATACGAAAGGGGCTTGTGTTCCTATCGGTGCCGGGATTTCCGATCGGGTCCCGGGAACTGAGCGCCGCCATGCAACACATGAGTGCTGGACAGTGACTCAGAAAATGAGTCTGTATTCCTGTCGGTGCCCGGGACCCGATTGGATCCCGGGAGCTGAGCACCACTGTGTAACAAATGCATGTTTGACAGTGTAACAAGTGCATGTCTTGACACCTATCGGTGCTTGGGACTCGATCGGATCCCGGGAACCAAGCGCCATCATGCAAAGCACTAGCATTGCACAGAGACTTGGAACCATGGTGATCAGAGTGAAAACTGAAGTAAAGTCCTTCAGGGTGCCGTACACGGTCGACCAGTCCTCCTTCGATCGGTTCTCGCACAACTCGCACGGAGAGGCTTCAATGCAGAAGGTGTCGGTGTACCTCCAACAGGAATCGTGAACCTCCAAGACTGACAGAAACATGTGGCACTTGCCACACACATGGTGAGGCATAGCTCGACTCACCATGTCCTAAAACTGGGCGACGGGCGACGATCTACCGATCAACAAGCTAAGGCGACCTCTAAAAGTAAATAGACTCTTTCCTTAAGATATCTAACATATGAATTGGTCCAAATTCAAGAATAAAAACAAAAGTTGAAAAATAGGCTATAAAGTGGTTGTCCCTATGGTAGGAGCATTGGGAATGGAGGAATTGAGCACGGTGCTGCCCCTGGTCGCAGCACTGGAGAAGTCATTCTTTACTCTTCCTCATGGGGAGGTTTCTCTATGGAGGAGCGCCTATTTTATGTAGGCTGTTGGGTTTACCCGTGTGATATTATAGAGGTAATGTATAGGACAATAATGCTATTATAAATGGTTATACGAGCCTCAACACCCGCGTGTATTGCTAGGTAGTATATAATTAGTTTTGTGTTCAATGATAATTTAGCTGCTCTGAACCAGTCGGATAAAGTATTTAATTGATTACTCAGTATTTTAATCATACTGTAAATATTTTCATCAGTCAAATATATAGTCGTATTGTAGAGTATATCATTAACATCCTTCAAATAAATAACACTGGACAAATGGTCGACAAGTGGTTGAATATGTTTGATTTATGGTTCAGAATGTTTTCAATTGTGTTATGATATTTAGGGTACGCTTGAAACGCCTGATGGTAGAAGCGCGCCTGATTACCGATTTTAAAATATATTCATGCACCTAGCAAGCACCATCTATAGATACCAGGTACATGTACGTCTGGGACGACCTTATCTACGTAAGCCTATGAAAAAATTATAGTTTATAAAAAAAAAATAATAATAAAATATTAGAAAGAAACGTACGCTTATCCGGTATTGCTCATTTTCCCACCTAATTCTGATTACATCTGATTAATAAGCCCGTGGATGGCTACGGCTATACTAATACACTATTGTGCACAGACAAAATCTCCTCACACAGAATCCTCCCAGACAAAAGTGACCCCGACAAAAGCTCCCCACGACTTAAGCCCCTACTTGGAATTGGATGGACCAGACATAATCCCCCTATAAAATTCTTTTTCAAGTTATAATTAGTTATATTAAATTATTTTGTATTGAATCATGCGGTCATTTTACATATGCAAGTTATGATTTATTAATTTTCTGCTGCTGTTTATATACAGAAATATGGAAAATAATTCATTTTCACACCAGCTATAAATTGAATAACTTTGGACACATCTACAGACAACGAGGCACTGAGCGACAGCCGGTTATGGCTGGGTATCAAGTCCAAAGGCATGCCGTACTTGTCTGAGAATGACATTGCTACGGCAGTCTTGACATCGGCCCAAAATGGCGGTGATCCAGTGAACACCCTGTCTCTTGACAACATCCTTTCAGTTCAAAAGGTTTACACCAATGAAGAGTTATGGTTAATCTACTGTCGAGATGAAAGGTCCAAACTACTGCTCTTGTCTCTGAGTGAAGTGGAAATCGAGGGCAGCCAGTACACTCTGGTTGATTTCACCTCCCAGCGTATCAAAAGCTACAAATATACCCCCAATAGTCGCGTTTCTATTCATGGGATTCCTTTCAACATCAGTGACACTGAACTTGAAAAATGGGTAGACGAGTGGGCAGCTCGCTCTTCCCGAATCATGAAGGCGAAGGCACGTGTAGCAAAGTCTAACTCTGGCCTCTCTCTGAAACACGACAAGCTGCTTAACGGGAATCGTTTTTGCTACGTGTCAGAGATTCTGGTGAAGATGCCACGGTACACCCTATACCCAATACCTGACCCAAACGACCCATCACTCACTATTGATGTACAGATCACCGTATATCACGAGAATCAAGAGATTAACTGCCGTAAATGCCTATCGCTAGATCATGAGGCCAGAAACTGCGGAAATTCTCGAAAACTATATAACCCCAATTTGGAAATCTTTCGCGGGGTCAACCATCCCCTCTCCAACTTTTTCCCTGTTGAAATTGAATTCAACAATCAACAGTTTGCCTCCTCTGAGCATGCGTACCAACATGCTAAGGCCCTATTCATCGGAAATAAAACAGCTGCAGAAACCATCCTCCTTGCTCCATCTGCTCGTGAGGCACAACTTATCGGGGATGGCCTACCGACCCTTGAATCTGACTGGGAAGAGCACAAAGTAGAAATCATGCACAAAATCCTAACAGCAAAATTTGATGCTTGTGCGGAATTCCAAAAACTACTAATGGAGAGTGACTGCAAAATTCTTGTTGAAGGAACCTCCAATGTTTTCTGGGCATCTGGCCTACCACCACGTGCGACGGCTACACAACCCATT
The DNA here is from genome assembly GCA_949152475.1 of Terebella lapidaria. Lineage (NCBI taxonomy): Eukaryota > Metazoa > Annelida > Polychaeta > Terebellida > Terebellidae > Terebella > Terebella lapidaria. Next base: position 6,376,691 of record OX424557.1, read on the forward strand.
GACACCTGGCCCGGCCAAAACAGGATGGGACAACTCCTGATGGAACTCCGTGCCGTTAAGAGCTCAACTTCCGGTCTAATCTCGGAGAAGTCACACGAGGTAGCAGTCCAACTGGCGGACGAGCTGTTAACCTTGGCACTCAGTCCTTCAGTCCTGCCCCGGTCATCCTCTTCTCCGGATGTCTTCCAACGAGTGGATTCCTTCCTGGACTCTCGAGAATGCACTCCCTCCAGAACGCCAAAGGAGGCAGCCAAATGGTCATCTGTGTCTCAGAAGCGAAAACCCACGAGTCCTCTGATGTCGGAACAGACTGACGGTGTAAGAGGCTCAAAATCTCTGAGGCCGATCTCCTCATCGACGGAACAAGTTCCCACCACGCCATTCAAACACAACGATAGCACATGATGCTCATTCTCACAGATATGTAACAATGACGAACTGGACTGGAAACGGACGATGATCACTGGTTATCGGACTTTATGGCTTGTCTTCCCTAAGCAGATAACTGTTATTGCAGTTACTGTTACTTTTTTGAAGAAAACTGTCTACTTGATCTTCCTTGTATGTATGTCTCCATATTTCCTTGGTCGATTTCGAGTAATGTGTGGACAATTGCGGTATAACATTTTGCCTTTTATCTCATATGTCATATTCTACAACGCTGTTCATACCTCTCTGTACGGAACATCACGGACTATGTTATGTATTATATGTCACAAATGTCAGTTCTATAGATTGAATAACCCTTGCACACGAACAACACATTATGGTTAGTACAATAACTATCAATGTACGTGGCCTGAGACAGAGACGATCCCGTTCTGCCCTGTTCCGCAACGTTATTAAATATAAAGCAGATATTATCTTCCTACAGGAAACATATTTCTTAGAGTCTGGTCGGGATACTTTGTGTAATGAGTGGGGCGGGAAGCTATTTGCTGTGCCTGGGACCACACACAGCGGGGGTATGATGATTCTTATACGGAGTGGGTTTGATATTGATGACGTGCAAATTGAACATTCAGAAGCCAAAATATTAGCAGTAAAATTTAAGCATGACGACGATTACTACGCATGTTTCTGCATACATGCTCCGAATAAGCGTACCGAGAAAATTAATTTCTTTACACATCTGACTGATTTAGTGTCCAAATATACAAATGAAGACGCATATTTAATTCTAGCAGGTGATTTTAACTGCACACTACAGCCTGAAGACAATATATCAGGTCTTGATCACGATCAAGCAGAAGTTAAAGCGTTCAGAAATCTGGTTTCTTCTCTGTCTCTCGTAGATTTATGGAAAGAACACAACCCCACAATAAAAGATTTCACCTGGTCCAATAAAAGAAAGACAGCAGTTCGCCGATTAGATTATATTTTAGGGAATGAATTAGTTCATAACGTTGCCGTGTCTTCGCTTATTGTAGACGTTCCTTTAACCGACCACCGAGGTGTGCTCATGAGAATGCACAAAGACACGTCCCAGCGGGGACCCGGGTACTGGAAACACAACGACTGTCTTCTTGAAGACGAACGATATATTGATCACATGATAAATATTATACAGGAAACACTCCTCAACCCGCATCACCTACCAATTTCTGTTGTGTGGGAATTATGTAAAATACGAGCAAAAGAATTTTCAATAGCATATGGGAAATTGAGGGCCAAACAAAATCGGAATCAAATAACAGTATTAGAAAACAAAATACTCCAATTGAACAAAAAGTTCGTGCTCAATCCAACGGATTCTAAATTGGTGGATGCTATCAATAACGCATCATCTGAGCTTAATGATTTAACACTGGAAATTGAACGTGGGGCACATCTACGATCAAAAATCGAACTTATTGAACACGGGGAAAAATGTAACAAATATTTCACCAGCATGGAAAAGGCCAGAGCCAAATCCAAATTAATTTCTACACTGAGTAGGCCGAATGGGAGTATCGCAGATACACATGAGCAAATATTGACTGAAATTACACGGTTCTACAGAGATTTATATACCGATAAAATTCCATACAACGAACATGATGTGAATGAATTCATAAAAGATGTTGATATACCGCGTCTATCAGATGAATATAAATGTGAATGTGAGGGTCTCATTACAGTTGATGAATGCCAAGCGGCGCTTGAAAAAATGAAAAAAAGCTCTAGTCCAGGTTCAGCTGGCCTAACGTTATCTTGGTATAGGACTTTCTGGTCTTAAAAACTGCCATGGTTGACTGTTTCAACGAGGCATTCATTAACGGGACTCTACCCTTGTCACAAAGAAAAGGAATCATTGTTTTATTGCACAAAGGTAAACAACTGTCTCGTAACAACTTGAGCAACTGGAGACCCATAAGTCTGACAAACACCGATTATAAAATCCTGACAAAATGTTTGAGTAATAGGTTGAAAAGCGTAGTCACTGATATCGTGAATGAAGATCAGAATGGGTACATTAAGGGAAGACACTCTGGCATCGTAATACGTACCATAGATGATGTTATAGAATATACTAATGTCAAAGGTATTCCTGGTTCTATCATTTCCTTAGATTATTCCAAGGCGTTTGACTCTATTTCGAAGAAGTTTTTATTACGGTCATTGGACTTTTTTGGGTTTGGACCTTCTTTCTTGCAATGGATGTCGGTGATCAATTCAGACACCATCAGCTGTATATTATATAATGGATACAAATCTAGTTATTTTCCTATGGAGTGTGGGATTCGACAAGGATGTCCAATTTCACCTCTGTGCTTTGTGATAGCGTGTGAGGTACTGTCGTGCAAAATACGCCAATCTCCATTGATAAATGGTATTCACTTGGGGAAATGTTTAAGTCAGGAGTCTTTTATAAAAATAGCTCAATATGCGGATGATACCACATTATTCTTAGGCGATGAACTGTCTATACATAATTCACTAGATATAGTACAGCGTTTTTCATCATTCTCTGGCCTGAATTTAAATCGCAACAAGACTGAAGCCATTTGGGTAGGATGCTGGAAATATAAGAGGAAAGAAATTGGGAATCTCAAATGGAACATATATCCGAACAATCGCATGAAAATGTTGGGTGTTATTTTTCAAAACGACTGTGCGGTAAGTGATATTGATGAAAACTGGACAAACCGCTTTGTTAAATGCGAAAATATAATTAAGTTATGGCTGGGCCGCCATATGTCCATATATGGCAAAATTACTGTTGTTAAAACCTACCTGCTATCTCAATTCCTGTACATGGTGCAAGGCACTATAATGCCTGACAGGATGCTCAAAAGGATGAATGCATTTTTCTTCAGGTATATATGGTGTACAAAGAATTATTATAAAGAGTCGGACATATTGAAACACTCTGTCGAACATGTGAAAAGGGACGTTATGATGTCCCCAATATCGGAGGGCGGATTGAATATGATCAATGTATTCGACATCCAACGTACATTAGCATTCAAATGGATACCGCTACTGCAACAACATGGGAATGGAGCTTGGCGGATTCTGCCGTGTAGATATTTTCGCAAGTTTGGTGCGGATTATTTTGTATTCAAAATGAATGTCGAATTCACATCATTTAGAGGTATATCGGGGTATTTTCCCAGTTTCTACAAATCTTTGTTAGAAAAATGGTTTTCTTGCGGAGTTTTGAATCCATCACATTCAATTGTAAATAGTTCCCAGAGTATATGGAATAACAGATTTGTAACATACAAGAATAATGTATTGTATTTCGAGAGATGGATAAAACATGACATTTTATATGTCTCGGATGTTGTAATGAACGGTGATATTATTAGTTATGAATCTGTTGCTTCTGAATTAGGCGACAATGGAAGTACTCGGTTGGAATATAATGTGGTGTATAATGCCATAAGGAACAATTTAGTATTATCAGAGTTGGTGTTTTCTGAGAGAGATAATAGAATATTTATAGGTGACAAACCAATTTCTAAAATGTCTTCCAAATCAATACGAATGTTTCTAATAAAGATGAGGAATAAAAAAAAAAAAAAAAAAAAAAAAAATACAGACAACTTGGCTCCAAAAAGAAGTCACACTGCATTTACACCTCAGCTGGTTCTACTGTATAGACAACTTAATTGTCTCCGAAAAGAAGTCACACTAGAGTTTGCACAAGATGGCTTCTTCTTGACACTCTAACACCTGAGCAGATTCTCACCTTAACCAGTCATTCATTTATTGACTTCAAACTCCAACTCTAACACCTGAGCAGATTCTCACCTTAACCAGTCATACATTTATTGACTTCAAACTCCAATGACTGGAGACACATGTACAATAAATGGGTTTCTGATAACACAGGCAAAATATAATGAAACACGGTAACATAAAATGAAACATCCAAGGAAGTTAAAAACTATAATTTTGTTTTGAAAAAAAAATTGAAGGAGGGAGGGGGGGGGGGTTATGTCTAGCCTCTCGATTATCAGGTAGGGGATTTTGTCTCAGGGGTTAATGTCCGGGTGGCTTTTGTCCCGGGGGAATCTTGTCGTGGGGGGATTTTGTCATACATTCCCCGACTACTAGCCCAAATAAAGCATGCACGCACACATTATGATTGATTAGTCAACACCCGTCAATGTCCCCATATCAACAACATAAACATTGATCGATGGACGTTTGTTTTGCGCCATTGTTCTGTAACTAGTTGCTAATAAAAGATTTCAAGATTTTGTACTGGTTTAAGAAGCTTTATGTCATATATGGTAGGTATTGTCTTGTCTGGTAGATGGAATTTGTCAGCATTGTGGGCGATTTCGAGGCCACATGCTCTTGTTTACACTCGTCGTTTTATCGATCCAAAAATAACACACGAAGCCACCAATCAGAGATGAATATCCCACACACGTGACCACTACCTATAACTCAGAGAAATCTACCATGTTGATTTGACACACGTCAAATCATGTCAAAAATGTCGCGTAAACACAGCGGATAATCGAAATATGTAGGATATAATGGCAAATAGTGAAACACCAATGACCCAGGTAATTTATTTCAATGGAATAATCTTGTAACAGAAGAACAAAATATGATTACAAAGACGTTCCTGTTCACTCCCAACTCGGCTCGTAGCCTGGTAGGCTACACCGCCATCATCCATGTCCATGATGATGACATTGACATGAATATGGCATGATTGACCAGATGACATGGGACCATGGGCCATGATCAGATGATGCCTCATCATGTCCATGACATGATACAGACTCGACCACTGTCTAGTGTTTTCTCTTCTTCATAATACATACTAGATCTATAGACTTACAAAATGTATCGAAATTCGGAGCACACCACATCAGCACCACATGTACAATTCAGTGGGCAATTTTGGGAGCACATGTACAATTTAGTGGGCAATCCTGTTTCTTTAAGATAATCAATGACAATGATGAGTTAATCAGTAGCACAAAATGATGAATACAGATAAAATGAACATCTGGTGTGTAATAAACAACATTTTTTCTATCATAACCTATTGTCATTCCGGATCCTGAGTATGGGAAATTAGTTGGTAATAAAATTGCCCAAGTTATTTACATCCTAGCCCAATTTTGTTCTCCATGATAGTTTGTGATAGGCCCTACTGATGTCAGTCGAACAAAATGACAATCACAGATTCAAAAAGATCTATCTAAATCAGCTGGGAATGAAATTACCCACTCAATTGAACATGTAACCCTGAAATTTCTTTTGCACCTTTAGTGTCAATTAGGGCTTCCACGAGTACTGAATTTGTCAGTTACAAATAAATTACAGGCTTGTATACTCTGAATGTATACAAGCTTGTAATGCTAAATGGTATACATGTTATTCTATAACTTGACATACTTCACCTAGGAGTCAAACGGCAATTCTCTTCCAAATTTAATTGTATAGATCTAGGGGGCCTACGAGTAGGCGAGTACTCGTATTGTTTCGTCAACTTTTGTGGTTATGTTTTGAATTGATCACAAGACTGTGCTCCAACATTTAATTGTAATTGTGTGCTGTGTGTGCTGCCACTCAATCAGACCTGTGCTAGTTTCGATTTTTTATTTTGAATGTCCCGGCAATAGTAGAGGCCTGTAGGGAATATAACAATACTTAAATTGGCCATTCAACTCAATGTTAAAATGGTCTAATTTTGGTGGTCCATAGCACCTTTTTGAAAAAATTCCAACCTAGAAAGTTAGAAACCACTATGCTAGTTTTATCAATCATGTCAATTGACGTATTGGACATTGTATGATAAGTGCAATATATTTGACGACACATGGGATTTTTCGCTATTCTGCCTTGAATGGACCTGGGGTGAAAATACCCGAAATTTTGGGTACTGATGGCCATGCAAAACCCCTGGGCTTCCTCAGCTCCTGTGAAGCACAATAACAGGCATTTTATTCCATGAGATGAGTATACACTCATCCAGAAATCTGGCATAAAAAAAATATATGAGGTGATGTTTCACAGCAGTTTGTTATGCTAAGCGATACTTACCTCTGACTATGGGGTCGTGTAAGTGGCGAGCCCTCATTCGCCAACCACACATGAAATATGGGTGAAAACTAAAACGAAGTTAGCTGGTCTGTTTAGACCCTGCTCTAGTAATGGTAGTTACCTGAGCAGTTCACCCTCCGTGTGGTAGCATGATCGTGCCGGTCCACTGCCTCCCAGTTCACTTTTGTTTTTGGCGAGCTCCTGTCAACACCTACTCTGCCGTCGCTCGCGTTTTTGTTTCTGAAGTTTCAAGTTGGATCTTTGGAAGTTTCTTCGCTGTGATGGAGGAGTTTTCTGTTTGGAATTGGACAAGAGTTTCTGCTGCACGAATCGTTTTCTTGCAAGCGCTCTGTCTGTTCGTCTCCTCGGCGCCGCGGATTTTGTGAATCTTGGACTGAGGAGTTTGTCTGTCTTCCGGACAAGCGTCGTTAGACAGGAGGGAGAAGCAAGCGTTCCGTGGATTTGCTGTCTTCTTCTCGTTGGATTCACTGGGAATTACGTCGGGAATTTGCAGGCCTCCATTGCCGCGATGTCTGCTATGCTGTCATCTTTAGTTGGGGGGGAGAAGTGCGGCTCCGTCTTCCCTACGCGCGCTGAGATGCCTGTCCCGTTCGTCTCCAGAGTGATTCGATTTGTCGACGGATGCTTCCTCGGTGGATTTCCGTTCCCAGGCTGCTGGGCCCGTCCAACGGGCCCGGACGCACGGCCTGCGGAAGGCAGGAGCCCCGTGGTTCGTTCTTAGACTGGACCGTCGTGTTCACGCAACCGTTCAGCTACCGTACGGCCAGTGGATTTCTACATGGTTAATGAGGCAGTTAACTACAGCCGCGGCAAGCCTCGGCACAGCCGTTTGTCCGTGACTCTACCGCCCGGTCTGATCTGCATGGGGAGTTGCCGGTGGCTTCTCCCTGCGACTCCTACAGGCTAGCTGCTCACCAGTCCATGACGTCGTTAAGCCGTGGCAGCCTAGGAGGTTTTCTACGACCGTGCGGCTGTCTACCATCTGTCTGCTTTTGCCAGCCGTGTTCTGCTCTGTGTCTCTACAGTCCTGTTGCAGCCTCGCGGGGTTTCTACTACCGGCCGTCCGTGGGTCCGTCCGTGGGTGATCGCCGGCACTGTGACCCCCCCCCCCCCGCCAGCGCTGCTGCAGGGGTTCTTCTGTTCGTCCGTCGGCGTTGCTAGCTGCTGGGAGCTACTGCACTGTTTATCTGATTTGCCGGCCGCTATATGCACAGTGTCTTACCAGCGCAGCTACAGTCCAGGGGTTTTCTACTGACCGGCTGTCGGCCGTCCGTCCGTACGCGCGTCTTCGTCGGCTCCATGACCCCCCACCAGCGCTGCTGCAGGGTGTCTTCTGTCCGTCCGTCCATCGTTCGTCTGCTGGTGTTACCAGCCGCTGGGAGCTACTGTTTCCAGTGCTTATGGGTTTCCTCGATGGATGTGCACCGTGTTAGATGGCCTCTCGCTCACGCCGTTCCTGCCTGTGGTGCTGCCATGTGATTGCTACCGTGGGCTGGGTGTTTGCTACACGTTCTTCCTCCTGAACCAGAGGTGTGTTTCAGCGGTGGATTCCCGTTCTCGGGCTGCCGGGACCGGCGGGTCGGTCTTGGGCTAACAGTCTGTTGAAGGCAGGGGCCCCGTTGGTCGCGCTAAGTCTGGCCCCCGACTACTCCACCGTGCAGCTCCCCGACGGCGCTGTTGATGTACTTATTGTGGACAAGTCTCCAAGACCCGGGCCGTGTTCAGCACCGTGACGACTCCACTGCCCAGGTTTCTTCTCCGGCCGCTGCTGCCTCTCGCAGGTGTTCAACCGACCGTGAAAGTGATCAGCAGCCAGCGGTGGCCAGCTCGCGGGTCTCTCAGCCCAGTGTTCCACCCCGCGATCAGCCACCGGCCGACCGTCAGTCTGCGGGCGGTACTTCATCGGCTTCCAGCTCGAGTTCTCACCGCGGGTCATCTACCACGGCGGCTAGTGTTCTCCCGGCGGTGAGCCGCCCGTCCTCTCAGGCCGGTGTTCTACCCTGCGTCCAGCCACCGGCCGACCGTCAGTCTGCGGACCGTGGTTCGTCTGCGGGTTCTCACCATGGGGCATCTGCCACGGCGGCTAGTATTCTACCGGCGGTGAGCCGCCCGTCCTCTCAGGCCGGTGTTCTACCCCGCATCCAGCCTCCGGCTCGATGTCAGCCCGGGCCGTGTTCAGCATCGTGGCGCCTCTCCAGCCCAGGCTACCGCTCTTTCCAGCGGCGGCAGTGCTTCGCGGTTTTTTCACCTGACTGTGACCGTCAACTATAGCCAGCGGTGCCTAGCTCGTGGATCTCCCGGCCCAGTGGTTTTTCCTGCGGCCAGTCTCCGGCCGTCCGTCAGTCTGTGGACCGTTCGTCTGTCCCCAGCTCTGGTTTTCTCCGCGGTTCTACAGCCACGGCTGCTGGTGTTCCACTGGTGGTGGACCGCCGGCCTCGCCTGACCGCTGTCTCCATCCAGTTCGGCCTGCGGACCTACTCCGTTCTGAGGATTGGGACCGTCCGTCCGCCAGACGTGCGGATCGTTTCCGAGGTTGGGTTTTTGATCAGCGTCATGATCTTCACTTGGGGACCATGCGGGCCACGGGGACTACTTCTTTAGGGATTTGCGTGGCGGCCGCAGGGACCAGGTCTCGCACGTGGGCTTCAACCGTGGGCGGGCATCCACATGTTCCCTGCCTCTAGATGGAACAGGGGCATCTTTTCTGCGTGACTACCCCCGTCTTTTTCCCGGAGCCTCCAGTCCTGCTTCCTCCCTTTGTGGACCAGGAGTCGGATGAACCTCCGGTCTAGAAGCCCCGGGTCTCCAGTCCAGCCAGGTCGGCGGATACCTCTGTTACGGCTTCTACCTCCAAGCCAGTGTGCGTCTGGCTCTTTCCAGCTCGAGTGGTCGGCGCTGGGTTCGTCCTGGCTGCAAGCCACGGAGCAAGTGACTCAGAGTTCTCCGGGCTTCTTCAGTCGGCTGTTTGTCATCCCCATGCTCGCGCATGGCTGGTGACCGATTATCGACCTCAGTCCTTTAGACAAGTTCGTCTCCAAGGGGAGCTTCTCCATGGAGTGCTCGCGGACCGTCCTCCTGTTTCTCCGCAGCGGGGACTGGGTGACTTCCTTAGATCTGAAGGATGTGCCTTTTCACGTCCCGATTCATCCCTCGTCGCGGCCCTACCCTCGTTTCCAGTGGAGCAACGTGGTTCCGCGCTCTGTGTTTCAGCCTCTCCACCGCCCCTTTCCTGTTCACCAGGGGTTTTCAGTCGGTGTCGGCGTGGGCTCACCGCAGGGTCATTCGTCTCACGAGGTACCTGGACGATTGGCTAATTGCAGCCGCGGATCGGCAGACGGTGGCCTCTCACACGGACCTGGTCGTTCAGCTTTGTCAGCGGGTCGGTCTCTTCATCAATTTCAAGAAGTCCGACTTGGTTCCTTCCCAGCGTGTCACCTACCGCGGGACGGAAATCGACATGCAGTCCTTCCTGACCAGTCCGACGGTGGATCGTATTCAGCCTTTGAATGGTGTTCTACGGTTTTTTTTTTTTTTCTCCTTCGGGGTTCCGGGCGCGGCGGTAGTCTTCCTCCGGCTCCTGGGCCATATGGTGTCGCTGGAGAAGATCGTCCTTGGAGCGCGGCTCCACATGCGGACGATCCAGTTTCATCTCAGGGATCACTGGGATTCCGAGCGGGACCTGTCGACTCTGGTTCCAGTGGTGGCAGCACTTCAACCAGATCTCCGTTGGTGGTCCGACCCTATCAACCTGCTGCAGGGTCACCCTATCCACGGGCTGGAGCCCGACTTTCTCCGGTTCTCCGACGCCTCTCACCTCGGTTGGGGTGCTCACCTCGGCGAGGATCAGGTCTCCGGTCTCTGGTCGGCAGCAGATCTTCGTCATCTTTCCAACTGGTTAGAGCTCAGGGCCGTTTGGTTGGGCCTGCGCCATTTCTAACGGACGGTTGCCGGGCCCACGGTCTTGGCCATGACGGACAACACGACGGTCGTCGGCTATATCAAAGACCAGGGGGGGACACGGTCAAGGGAGTTGAGCAACTTGACTCGGAAGATTTTGGAGTGGGTGGAGTCGCAGGGTGTCAGCCTTCTGGCCCGTCACATCCCAGGCTCCATGAACACCATCGCCGACGCCCTGTCTCGGAGGGGTCCGATCTCCTCGAACTGGTCTCTGAACCCCCAGGTTTGCAGTCACCTGTGGCGTCTTTGGGGTCAACCTCACTTGGGCCTGTTCGCCACATTCCAGAACAATCGTCTGCCTCTCTTTGTGTCCCCGTTCCCGGACCCTCATGCTTGGGCGGTCGACGCCTTCGCTCAGGACTGGTCCACCCTTTGGGCGTACGCTTTTCCACCGGTCTCACTGGTTCCCGTGGCTCTGCAGGGGATTCGATCAAGCACCGCTCAGATCGTCCTAGTGGCTCCCAATTGGCCCGCCAAGGCGTGGTTCCCGGAGCTTCTGGAGTTGCTGGTGGATCTGCCTCGGGTTCTGCCACGGATCCCCAGCCTTCTTCGTCAGGGTCGTCAGTTCCATGAGATTATCAGGCGTTCATTCAGAAATGCTGGATTTTCGAAGAACGCTGCCAGACGGATGTCCAGGACAGTTAGGTCATCCTCAGAGTGCCTGTATCAAGCCAGGTGGAGAGTCTTCTCTTCTTGGTGTAGTCGACGGCAAGTTGATTCATGCCGTCCCCCTCGCCCTACGGTAGCGGATTTCTTTGTCTGGTTGAGGGGCAAGCGCAAGCGTGCTCTCACTACTGTGAAGGGATACCGTGCGGCGTTGACCAATGTGTTGGCTTCTCACGGTTTGGATATCTCTTCTTCGCGGGAGATTTCGGCCCTGTTCAAATCCTTCGCTCAGGATTTGCCTCCGGTCTTCCTCGCACCAAAATGGGACTTATCTTTGGTCCTTTGAAGTCTCAATGAATCTCCGTATGAACCTCTCGAGGAAGCGGAGCTTCGTTTTCTCACCCATAAGACTGTGTTCCTGTTGGCCCTTGCTTCCGCGAAGCGGGTCAGTTGGCTTAAGGGACTGTCTGCGGAGGTGTTACACCCGGAAGGTTGGTTTTCTGTTACCCTTCAGTACTATCTGGGGTTTCTGGCCAAGACCGAAACTCCTTCTGGCCTGGCGGCCGGGATGCGAACGTTCTCCGTCCCTGCCTTGTCTCAATTGGCGTATGACTGTGGGGAAATGTCCCTGTGTCCGGTGCGTGTTCTACGTCTGTGCCTGTAGAGGACTTGGCCTTCACGACCAAGCGACTCAGGTCTCTTCCTCCCACTTTCAGCGTCGCATGGTCAAGTTTCCAAGAATACGATTTCTCTTTGGATCAAGGCTGTTGTCACGCGTGCCTATCGTCGGGATCGCCACGACCGCCATCAGCTTTACGGTCGTACAGCTCAAGAGGTCCGCGACATCTCTACGCTGTGGTCTTGTCGCCCACAACATGTCTCTTCCTGATCTCTTGAAGGCAACCACTTGGAGGTCGCACTCTACGTTCTTCTCGTTCTACCTGCGGGATGTGTCTCTCCTCGTTGATGATCTGTATCTTCTGGATCCCATCGTCGCGGCTCAAGTCTTCGTGCGTCCCACTGCTTCTTCTGCCAAGAGTCCAGGGGGGGAGCGCCGTGTCTACACCTAGCTACGGCTCATCGCCTCTCAAGGGACTCGTCGTTAGAGATGTAATCTCAGATTCTTCTGGATTACAATATATCTCTGAGTATACTTTTAACCTCCGAGCTACTCTGTGGTTATTAGTATAATAATTACTATAGGAAAGGAGCAGGTTCCTTTTCTTTATACAGTAATTATTGTCACTGGTATTTTGCATAGTTCTCATCCTTCTACTTTTAGGGGATGATCTTGTGCAAAGCGTACTTTCTCTCTGAGGGGGCCCACCACCGGCAGGCCATTCCCCATAGTCAGAGGTAAGTATCGCTTAGCATAACAAATCAAAAGTTTTAAATTAACTTTTATTTTTATACTATGCATACTTACCTCTGACACAGGATGGTCCCACCCTCCTCCCCACTGATTATCTTCTTCTCTTTTCGGAAGATAAACCTTCAGTGATCAAGTTCTACTACTCAACAAAAGTGAACTGGGAGGCAGTGGACCGGCACGATCATGCTACCACACGGAGGGTGAACTGCTCAGGTAACTACCATTACTAGAGCAGGGTCTAAACAGACCAGCTAACTTCGTTTTAGTTTTCACCCATATTTCATGTGTGGTTGGCGAATGAGGGCTCGCCACTTACACGACCCCATAGTCAGAGGTAAGTATGCATAGTATAAAAATAAAAGTTAATTTAAAACTTTTGATTTCTCTTTTGTATTACCTAAGTGAGGTGAATGCTCGCTGTTTGGCTGAACGGGGTACATGTACCGTATTTTGCCCTATAGGAGATTTCGGGTGCATGATAAGCATGTTTTTGTATGCAACTACTTCATCAAAATTTTTCTCAAATCCAGTCTCCAGTGGTACTGAAAAAACGCGAAAATAAATACACGCGAATACACGGTTATTCAATCAGGGGGCTGCGCCATACAGAAAAACGCGAACTTGAATCCATGCGAACATGTTGAGATGTTGAAAACGCGAACATTGATACACGCAAAATTTTATACATTTACAGTATTACATCATAATGAGTAATCGGTTACACACCACCGAGAACTCGTTATGAAAATCTCTTACTTGTATTTAGCCCTATATGGGCCCCTAGTTAGGGAAGCGGTGAGGTTTTGGAGCTGTCATCAATACCTGTATTAGATCTAGACTTCTTTATCACTTTCAACTTCCCCTCCAATCAACAACTAGTCTCCAGACTTTGTAGATGTAAAATAATGTAGAAGTTAACATTTATTAAGCACTCCTTTCTAGAACGTAGTTCTAAGCAAGGACGCTGTACACTTTGCCTCTGTCTAGAATTACTACACAGCTGCCACAGTTCAACGCTACATGCAGCATCCTATTGAATGACCAGTACCCATTTACTCCAGGGTGGAAACAGACACCTTGCCTAAGGATGTTGGCGAAATTACAGTGGTCCAGCCTGAGTCTCAAACTCATGACCTTTTGTGTTATGAGACCAGCACTTAATCTACTGAGCTTCCCACTCCAATTTCGCAATTTGGACACATTTTTTAACACGATATTGAACCAAATCAAAATGGTGTAATATCGGAGGCAGTTGCACACAATGTATGTTTTTTTGCATCAACATCAAAGTTCAACATCGATCATCGAACCTCTATATAAATTAATCGGTGCGACACTAGTGATTCCATTATGACCCCAGTGTGCAAGAAAGTATCGTGAATTCAGTTCACAATCTCGGCAGAACAGAAAAAATATATGTTCTATCATGCTGCCAGGTCCAACATGCTGAGGTGGTACCCTTGAGTTGATCTTTAATCTAAAACTTGCTGGCTTGATTTAAGTAAAGCTGATCTAATTTTATGTAACATCGGTTAAAGACAACAATAAACTGTAGCTGCAGTGCAGCACTGCATCTACATGACAATGATCATTGATGTATATATACAATGAATATTTACTAGCTGTTTCAAATGTCATTCTGTACACGGTTATAAATGTCTGGATTTATGTCTGATGTTTTGTCTTTTTGTCTCTTACCTGCTTACAGACCAGTTCGACTCTGTCAGCAGAGGCTGAGAGTTTTGTTCCTGGTCGGTTCTTCAAGGCTGGGAGCCTGGGGAGTGTTGGGGGCAGGGGACATGTGGATATCACCCCCCAGCAGATGACCCAGTTGCCGCGGTATGTGACGAGCTGCTATCCTTTCGTTAACAGCGAGTCCAGTAACCATAGTAACAGGTGGGTGACTGATGGATCTATATCTTGTAGCTCCAGATGATAAACTTGGTGACTTCAACTCTTCCTAAAACTTTCCAGCAAGTTTCTCAATGACTTCAGGTTGCATCCAAGCAGTACTACACACGCGCTCTCGTTAATCCTCACTAGTTTTGCAAGCGTCAGCTGGCTAAAACTGGCCGAAGCTAGTTGACTGGAGTCTGCCAGAATAAACCCGCCTCCAAATTTTGCCTAACTCGTTTACGCTCGCGCAGACGCGTTTGCAATTAAATGTCAGTGCATTTTCGCTAGCCAACATTTTTGAAGCTCGTTTTCGCTAGCATGAAATCTATCGGCGAGCGTAAGTGCGCTGAAGCCAGTTTGCAAAACCACATCTTCATGATTCTGTCTTTTGACCATTGATAAATAGGATTCTCCATTCTGTTTTAGTCGTATTAGTTTAAACTTTTTTTATTGAGAAAACTTCATATGACCAGTCAGTCCATGACATCAAGCAAACTCGAAACCAGAAGTGACGTATTTCACAGCCTAATTGAAGGTCAAGGCCATTTATATGTGCATAAAACAGACTGGTGTCTTGCGGGAAATTCAGAGCTCAACTGCTTTTCTTCGAGTCAAACGCGTGTCTCCGGCCTGTGAGTCCGCGGGTTTGTGCGTTATAACTCTGCCAAGAAATTTCTAGCGAACGGGAGCGCGCCGACTCCATTGTCAGCCAGCTTTTGCTAGCTGACGAAAAACGCAAAATTGATTATCGAGCCGGCTGGTGAGGATTAACGAGAGCACATGTGTAGCACATCATACATAATGATGCGTTGATGCCATGCTTGTAAAATATCAACCAATAGACAAATACATGTAGCCGAGAACCTGCTTTCAGATTCAGATATTTGTGTTAGGATATTTCCCTTGAATAACGGTGCATGGACCCCAAACTGTTTGCATATGTGCAGTCAGAGCTAGAATTTTGGCGAGAATCCGAGAATCGATTCTCGCAATGATTCTGGCAAAATAGCCCTTGATTCTCGCAAAATATGAGAACAGGATTCTCGTAAAATTTTACGAAATTCTAGCCCTATATCATGTGTATGCTGATTGTACTGCATGGATGCAAATTTGAACAATTTCTGTGTGGATCCTATATATATACAGACCTGTGTACAGACAGTCACCAAGTCTAGCAGAACTGGGAAATATTAGTGCCGGTGTAGACTACATGTACAGACCTGTGTACAGACAGTCACCCAGTCAAATAGAACCGGGAAATATTTGTCACTAAAGAGTTTTCCGATATGTACATTCCAATCTTTACTGTCCCACCCTTGCAGTCATTTGACATTGAAATAGATTGCAACCATTTGAATAGCACTTGAGATCTCGTCTTCACTTTGATCCCTCATTAATGATCACAGCCCTGAGCTGAATGGTCAGGGACTGGTCATTGTCCAGTGATTCTATTCTACAGTCTTTATGAGTTTAGAGTGTGTGTGTATCTTGTGGGCCGTGGGCAGGGGGGGGGGGGGGATGGGGGGGGGGAGGGGGGGGGTGAAGGGGGCGATTTGAACATACATGTGTTGGCTTGCATGGAATGTTTGAATTGACATTGTTGTAGATACATACTGTGGTTTTCAGAACTGAATCATTTGTACACCATAATTATGAGCATTAGATTAGGAACTAGATTCAGGTGTGTAACATATGACATGACACGACACGATCTGTGTTTTATCCAGGGAGAGCAGTGCGGCCACAACTCTGAATGTGTGGCCAACCCCACAGCAGACTCCAGCACCTGGATTTGGGACGCCTCGCACCAGGATGCCAGCTCCACAGCATGGGAACCTTGGTAACTTGGCCTCTGACATAAATGTTTCAGTGTCAAGATAGGTTGACATTGAAGTGTGTGTCTGACACTTGCCACTCCTTCTCTAGGTTACGGCGGATCTCGGTCTCTCCGTGCCCCACGCACACAAAAGATGCGACCGGTTGTCCCGAGTGTGCCAGGCCCAATGTCCCCTGGGCCTACGGGAAGGGGGCTAATCGGGGTGCCAGGGAGCCTACCCCCATCGTACCTCCCCAACCCATACCTCGGGCTGCCTGTCCCAGGCTGGGATGCCACAGAATCCTTCCCAGACCTCAAGGCCTTTCCCACAGACCTTCCTCCGGAGTGGAGCGCCAGTGACCGCAGCAAAGCCACAGACCGCAAAAAGGTATTTGTCACATGGAAAACTATATAAACACTATATAATATTCATGAACCCCAGAATTAATGAAAGCTTGGTTCAGCTGTCAGTGCCTGTTTCAAGATTTCCAGGCAGTGCCATTACAAGTGTTTGTCCTTTTACATCACGACTGTGTTGTGTTATGATGCAAGTAACTTTCAGAATCTTTCCATATACTGAGATTTTGTTTATTCATGAACTTATAGCATGTCTTGAGGCCAACCAAATGGATTTTTATTATCAAGGGTATGATACTGAGGAGGGGTACAACGATACATCGGTGGTCCGGTGAATCGCGATACTATAAGAGGCCACAATCCAGGCGTGTTCCGAACATGCACGATGTACGATGTACATGTACATGATGCATGCGATAGAAAAAGTGTTCCGATTGCATGCAGTTATCTTCAAGTGGTACTGAGCTAAAAATAGCTCGGTGGCAAACATTTTATTACATGCCTCGCTATTGGCTGAATCTAGGTTAAATCTTTGCCATTGACCAACCATAGCGCAGAAAGTGGGCACTAGTAACAGCACAATCTATCAATGAAACATGAACATGATAAAGGATATCAAGATGATGTAGTACTGCAGTATCAGTTTGACATTCAGCTGAAATATTGGATGTATACTACTCGAAATCATGCCAATAGTTTTGGCAATACATATCTTGATACGTATTGTATCATGAGTGCCATTAAGATATGTATCGTATCATGGAAAAACATATCGTTGTACCCCAAATGTTGAGTCACAGGGACATGACTGTAATATACCTATCAAATATTGCCCTATGTGGATTTATTTTGCCCGCAGTCATTTTCAGGAACAGGAACAAAATTTAATTATTTTTAGCTGTTGGAACTACATGTAATTGAATAATTTAGGCATTTTGGAAGAAATGCCTTTATAGTTTTAGCAGAATTTTTTTTTTTCCTTTTTTTTTTTTTTTTTTCTGCCGTTTTGGTTTCCGACCGATAACTTTAGTTTGCCTCGATGTATCTTCGCCAAATTTCCAGCATTGGTCAGACATATTATGTGAAAGAACCCTATTGTTTTTCAGCCGGATCCGAGGTCCGTGAGGTCCGTGAGGATGAAATCAATGTTGTTTTTTGGACTTTGTTTCCGCGCGATAACTCGAAAAATATGTAGGCAATGGCTGCAGAACTTTGCATGGAGGTTCATTCATCAATAGGGAAGAACCCTATCGATTTTGGGCTCAATCCGTCAAACGACCTTTGACCTAGAGGTCGGAAGAGTTTTCGCCCAGTCATCCTTGAGGTTTCCTGCATATCTTGGAAACGGTGCGTCGTAGAGCGAAACGGACGTTATTTTCGGACTCGTCGCCCTAGACAAACATGTCTAAGCAGTATTAAGGATGACCTTCGACCTTTACCTTGAATTTTTCTGCTGAGACGGCATTTTTCATTTTCGTCGATATCTCGGAAACGGTGCGTCGTAGAACGAAACGGACGTTATTTTCGGACTCGTGGCACTAGACAAACATGTCTAAGGGGTATTATGGATGAACTTTGACCTTGACCTAAAATTTTTTCGCCGAGTCGGCATTTTTCGTTTTCGTCAATATCTCGGAATCAGTGCATCATAAAGCGAAACGGACGTTATTTTCGGACTCGTCGCCCTAGACAAACATGTCTAAAGGGTATTGGGTGACCTTCGACCTTGACCTTGAATTTTTCTGCCAAGTCGGCATTTTTCGTTTTCTTCGATATCTCGGAAACGGTGTGTCGTAGAACGAAACGGACGTTATTTTCGGACTCGTGGCACTAGACAAACATGTCTAAGGGGTATTATGGATGAACTTTGACCTTGACCTAAAATTTTTTAGTCGTCGTCGTCGTCGTAGACAAACATGCCTAAGGGGTATTAAGGGTGACCTTCGACCTTGACCTTGAATTTTTCTGCCGAGTCGGCATTCTTCGTTTTCGTCGATATCTCGGAAACGGTATGTCGTAGAGCGAAAGAGACGTTATTTTCTGACTCGTGGCACTAGACAAACATTTCTAAGGGGTATTAGAGATGACCTTTCGACTTGACCTTGAATTTTTTCGCCTAGGCGACATTTTTCGTTTTCGTCGATATCTCGGAAACGGTGCGTCGTAGAGCGAAACGGACGTTATTTTCAAACTCGTCGCCCTAGACCAATATGTCTAAGGGGTATTAAGGACGACCTTCGACCTTGATCTCGAATTTTTCTGCAGAGACCGCATTTTTCGTTTTCGTCGATATCTCAGAAACGGTGCGTCATAGAGCGAAAGACATTATTTTTGGACTCGTGACACTGGACAACATGTCTAAGGGGTATTTATGGATAAACTTTGACCTTGACCTGAAATTTTTTTGTCGAGTCAGCATTTTTCGTTTTCGTCGATATCTTTGAAACAGTGTGTCGTAGAGTATTGTAGAGCCCATGGTAAACATGTTATAAATATTACAAATTAGTCTTAACACCGAAATGCCTCCAAGGCATCTTTAGGCCTTGACGTCTAGTTACGGTACTTCACTATTGTTATACACCTTTCAGAGTTTTATCACAGGTGTACCAGATACTTATAATTGTACATCTATGATGATGATAACGAGTCTGTAAGCTCGGGTTAATCATGTTCATGAGGACATGACACAATCACTTGCCCAGTTGTCTATGTACCCGGGGTATTAGGTCCATGTCCATGTCTGTGAGTGGCCTTTTCTCCAGACATGGTAGTTGTAAGCCTGCAGTATGTGCACCCAGTCACTTCAACACATCAGTATCAAGAGTCTTTACATCTTGGCAAAATCAATACAAACGAGTTAGATATCTACAACAATGCCACATGAAAAATTTTGAGCTTGTGTGTTTTATTCATCATCCACTCAAGTACTGAGCAGGTATGACATGGGTTTTAGTTGTCAGTAAACAGATGTATTGACAATGTTGACAGGGCCGAGTCAGAACTGACGTTTCCACCGGGTCGATCTTTAGAAAGGAATGGCTGTACTGAACAAACGTGGAGTACAGGTTGTCAATAAACACAGTGCCATATCCACAACAGAGACAGATTATCAATGATCAGGCCTTGGGGTGTGTGTGCCTGTTAGGGGGGAGGGGGGGGGGGGATAGAGACACAAACAGGTACATACATGTGTCACTGTTGGAGGGGGGGGGGGGGGATGTTATTGTGCAATCTGCGTATATTTCAGGCAGTCCCCAGAATATTACGTGTATGTGGGAATCTCAGATATCTTGTGTACCATATGTGATGTGTGGAGTGATATCTTGACCCCCCCTACTGCTTGCTGGGTAGTTTTAATCAAACAATATAGGCCTATCATCATGATCATAGTATTAGCATATATTGAAGTCATCAGTGTTACCCCTAATACACCCCAGGCTGTTATCCCTGACCCTGACATTTGGCTTCCTGAAGACTGATGCTAGAGCCAGCAATCACAACCAAACTTCCTGAATTACTATGAATACATGTATGGAGAGCTGCACTTGCTACAGCTGCCCGACATTTCCAATGTACAGTAATCATTCAACAAATATGATCCCTGTACTATGTGTACTGCTATTACTCGATGTTGAATGTTTCATGAGATTTCGTGCACTGCATGTTTGTAGGGTCTGTGAGTTTTCAGCCTTGTGTATGCGACTGAAGGAGATCTTGATGCACTGACTCAGTTCTGTCATTGTCCGCTGTTTGCCACTGTTTGGTATTCCTGTTTAGCAGGTTGCACTCTGAGATTGCCAAGGGAATGACTTACTGAATTATCACAAAATATAAGGCATCATCAGTGTCAGGGTATGGTCATGTGATACACATCTCACTCTGGGATCAATGGTTTCATCCATTTGTGGACCTTTCGTCAGGATAAGGCCATGTTCTAAAACCTGAATAAGGCCACAGTGTTCTAAAACCTGAATAAGGCCACGGTGTTCTAAAACCTGAATAAGGCCACAGTGTTCTAAAACCTGAATAAGGCCACGGTGTTCTAAAACCTGAATAAGGCCACGGTGTTGTAAATCCTGAATAAGGCCACGGTGTTCTAAAACCTGAATAAGGCCACGGTGTTCTAAAACCTGAATAAGGCCACGGTGTTCTAAAACCTGAATAAGGCCACGGTGTTCTAAAACCTGAATAAGGCCACAGTGTTCTAAATCCTGAATAAGGCCACGGTGTTCTAAAACCTGAGACATTGATTAGAGAAGCAGGTGGCAGTTCACGACATACTTTCATTGCCAACTTTGTATCGCATGTTTGTTCTTGTAGAGCTCTGTATTTAGAGCTCTGTATACTTAAAGTCCAACTTTGTTTCCATTGTTTACAGAAGAAGAAGTCAGAAGGATCAAGTAACCATGGCAACATGATCAGTATTGGAATCCAGAATGAGTCTGGTGTCCACACCGGAGGTCCTACGTCCAAGAAAAAGTCCAAACCCAAGACTCTGATCTGCAAGCATGCAGAGATACAGACAGGTACGTTTATTTTAAACATTACCAATCTGAAATACTAAATGCTCGTACTACCGAGCTGGACCATCAGACTACCACAAAAAAGTGACTACCATTATGAGAGCCGTTCTGTGGTCAGCTGCTTGAGCTCCCACCAAAACAGATCGGCGCATGTGCAGTGTGCAGTGTTCGTCACTTCAGCTTATCGGCTGAAAGCCATTGAGCATGTAGAGCTATTGGGATGGATTGACATGGTGTCTGCCGTGTCTGTCGCCCTATGTTTTCCTGAGTCAAATTTGTCGTAGAGCGAAACAGATTTTATTTTCAGACTCGTGACACTAGCAAACATGTCTTAGGGGTATGTTTGGTGAACTTGGCCCTGGGAAACTTTTTTTTTGCTGAGTTGGCATTTTTGATTTTCTGCCATATCTCGGAAACGTTGCGTCAAGAGCGAATCAGACGTTATTTTCGGACTCATGGCACTAAACAAACATGTCTTAGGGGTATGTTGAGTGAACTTGGCTCTGGGCCAAAATTTTTTCGCTGAGTCGGCATTTTCCCATTTTCGGCCATATCTCGGAAATGGTGTTTTGTAGAGCAAAACTGATGTTACCCATGAATTTTCAGTCGAAATTTCCCAAGGCATCTTTAGGCCTTGAGGTCTAGTCTAGTTTGTCAAAAAAAAATTTTCCCCTTTTGGTTTCCGCACGATAACTTCAGTTTGCCTTGATGTATCTTCGCCAGATTTTCACCGCTGGTCAGAAATGTTGTGTAGAAGAAGCCTATTGTTTTTCAGCCGGCTCCGGAGTCCGTGAGGAAACGGACGTTATTTTCAGACTCAAGGCGCTAGACAAACATATCTAATGGGTACTCGGGATGAACTTTGATCTTGACTTGAAATTTTTTTGCCGAGTCGGCATTCTACCTTCTCGTTGATATCTCGGAAACTGTGTGTCGTAGAGCGAAATGGACGATATTTTGGACTTGCCGCTCTAGACAAACATGGTTAAATGTATTAGGGATGACCTTGACCTGAAATTTTTTCGCTCAGTCGGCATTTTCCGTTTTCATCGATATCTCGGAAACGGCGTGTTGTAGAGCGAAACGGAAGTTATTTCCGGATTCGTGGACCTAGACAAACATATATAAGGGTTACTAGGTATGAACTTTTACCTTGACCTGAATTTTTTATCCGAGTCGGCGTCTTTCATTGTTGAGCGAAACGGATGTTATTTTCGGATTCGTGGCCCCAGACAAACATTAAGGGTACTAGAGATGAACTTTTACCTTGACCTGACATTATTTTGCCGAGTCAGCATTTTTCATTTTCGTCGATATCACGGGAACTGTGTGACCTAGAGTAAAACAGACATTAGACAGATAGTCTTTAGGGTATCAAGTTTGTCCTTCACATAGATGTAATTGCATGAATGTCTTATAGGTCTCATAGGGAGCTTCGTCATGTTTTTCCGGAGTCAGCATTTTGTTTTTTTCATGCTTCACCCTGAAATGCCTCCAAGGCCTTCAGGCCTTGACATCTAGTTGTGAGTGAGATTATGTTGGTAACTGAGCAGATTGAGTGTGTGTCTTTGTGTGAGAGGTGTGGGAAGGTGGCAGGTGACTCGTATACAACATGTGAACTCATTGTTTTTATCTGCAGCATCCAAACTTTATGTTAACTTTCTGACCAGTAATCTTGAACCTCTCGTAACAACACTACAGGGTTTAGTTATCAGCAGCGGACTCTTGGAGCATAGTGCAACATATATGACATGTCACTGAAATCTCCATGCTACTGATAAGATGTATTTTCTGGTAGTACATGTTGTTGATTGTAGTTTTGTATGACGGATGTTCTCTGTGTGGTGCAATGCTATTGTCTGTGCCTGATGTCGGCCTTGCTGTTGTTGCAGACTTTTCGGACGAGATCGCCAACCAGACTCTGGCAGAGCGACCAAACTCGCTGTACAACAAAGACAGGAGCCGGAGCTGGCTGCGCTACCACCAGGAGTCCTCCACAGACTCTGAGGAGAAGGACTCTGACTCAGGCTACAGCAGCCCACTCCATCGCCGTAACCAGGCCTCCAATGGCACACATCCTGTTGTCGGGCTGCCCTATAGTCAGGGAGCAGGACTCGGGCCCCAGAACACAGCAGCCCTCATGGCACAGACCTCCGCTGGCTTGGTGCCACCCAACCCGGCCCTCTATCAGGCTTTCTTACCCCCGAGCTCAGTGACATCGGGATTCTCCAGTTACACGCCGACGCCAGGTCTGCTGTCTAACACTATGTCGTATGCTAGCGTGGCCGCTGGCTACCATATGTCACAGTTCCCGGTTGCGTCGCTGCCTCTGCCGCCTGCTGCCTCACTGCACCTGACTCCGAGTGCACTGGACACTGCTGGGGTGATTCCACCTTCTGCTGCACTCACACATGCACCTCCTGCCCCTCCTCACACCAAACCTGCCACCAATTCCCGACCTTCGACTTCGGCGCATACCAAGACAGAGCCCGAGGACGATGATTCAGTGTCTGGCAAAAAGAAAAAGCGGCGCGGACGGCGGAGGAAGCACCGAAGCGGGGGTGAGGACACGGATGCGCTGAGTGATGACCCGTACGGTCTTCACCGTGCCCCATCAAGCTCCAATGTTTCTCGCACCTCCACCATTGAGAATGACCTGACACTGCATTTCGAGGACGAAGACGAGTTTCCAAATCTGCTGAGTGCCGCTGGCGGATTGCAAAGCTCCACTCCGAGTCAGTCGTCTGGTCCCCTGTCTTACAGCGACATCCTCAAAAACCAGGTCAGTGATATCTTCAAAAACCAGATCAGAGATATCCTCCAAAATCAGGTCAGTGATATCCTAAAATTCCAGGTGGGTGATCACCTCAAAAACCAGGTCAGTGATATCCTCAAAAACAAGGTCAGAGATCACCTCAAAAACAAGATCAGAGATATCCTCAAAAACCAGGTCAGAATACCTAATCACAAGCCAAAAGGCTACTGAGTTGATGGTATCTTCGGGGACAGAATTAACGTCCACCAGCAGTGTAGTGATACTAGTATCCTCAAAATCCAGGTGAGTGATATATATGGTTCAAAAGAAGGTAAAATGAGTGATATCCTGAAAAAACCTGGTCAGCACTATCCTGAAGTACAAAACAAATCACCGCTTTTTACATAAGCATACAATACATGTATCTGTGGTTTGTGAATGTGTGATCGTTGTGTTGATGTTGCAGTCATGTCTGAGTCAGGGCAGCTCAGTGTCGAGTGTCGACCATCTGCGATATACAGGTGCTCAGTCCGGGTCCTCGACTCCCTCTGTGCCAGGTCAGTGTTTAGCGCTACGATAGTCCCACCTCGCAGCTCCCTGCACCTTGGCCTACTCCCCATATTTTCACTGTGCTCACTGTTGTTTTTTTTCAGGCAAAGAGTCGAAGAATGCTCGAAAACGTCGTAAACGCCGGGAGCTCGCCAGTCGAGCCGCAGATGAAGAATTGGCAGAAATATCCCTGGAACAGCATGTGCTTAAAGAATTGTCCTCCAAAACATCCAGTTCTAAAGACAAAATAGCAAACCCTGCAGCTTCATACCCTGCCCCAAAACCTCAGCCGACTGGCAAAAAGTCAAAGCAGCCGATTGCTCTCAACTTTGCAGATATGATCAATGCACTGGAGGTAGTTCGCTGTTTTCTCAAACAAACTGTAGTACTTAACAACACTTTTACATCAGTCACTACTAATTACTGAGATTTATTTTCTATGTACTTCAGAAGCAGCAAGAGCAAGAAAAGCAGAAACAACATAGCCAAGCACTGTCAAGCAAGATCAACAAGGTAACTTGATCCATATGGATGAATTACCAATGATTGCTGATAATACTAGGCGTAACTCGGAAGATAGCATAGCACTGTCAGTGTGAACGTGCTAGTGTTTTATGTTTGTTTGCAGGATAATGTTGTGAGCAACCCTCTGGACAGCTCGGCGCCAGCCAAGCGTGGCAAGGAGCGGGAGGTTCCCAAGATAAAAAAACCCAGTCCTCTGAAGAAGGTCATCCTGAAGGAGCGTGAGGAGAAGAAGCGACTGCGTCTGTTGGATGAGACAAACCCGATCTCTCCAGAGTCATCTGGCAGCTCACAGCTAGCGTCTGTGGCGGGTGTGCCACTGGAAAGTGATCTGTCACAGGACGGTAAGCTGCCAGCACTGGTGCTACACAGAACAGCTTCATGTGGTCATTGTGTAGAGCTCCTGTACTAAGCCTTTTCCACCTTATTTCCATCTGTAGCGGGGAGTTCCAAGGCGTCCAGCATGGATCTGACAGGGACTCCTGCCAGTGCAGACATGTCGCCTGTCAGCCAGACCTCCCCGATCAGCATGAGTCCGTTGTCTGGCAGTCCCCTCAGCTCTGGGGTCAACAGCCCGATTGCTGGCAACTCCAGTGTTGGCACCAACCATTCCTCTGTCGCCATGAAGATCCACAGCCGACGCTTCCGCGAGTACTGCAACCAGGTGCTGGATAAAGACATTGATACATCGTGTACACTGCTTCTGCAGGACCTTGTCCGCTTCCAGGACCGTCTTTACCATCGTGACCCCATCAAGGTAGCTACTCCCGCCAGAGTGAGAGCTTTTTATACGTATCTCGCAACTTCCATCAGCACTCACACAACAGTCCGAGCTTGTTAAACATTTTTTTGTTGAGTTTCTATATGAAGATAGTTGACTGGTAGTTGTGATAAATTTTTCTGGAGTTGCATATTTTTCTATTTCCAGGATATTTTTTTTACAAAATCATACCTAATCACATGGACTCAATTTGCAAATATGAAGGCTATTGCCAAATCATAATAATTCTTTATTGCATTCCAGGCCAAGTCCAAGAGAAGAATTGTGCTTGGATTACGGGAAGTCACCAAACATCTCAAACTGAAACGAATCAAGTGCGTCATTATTTCCCCAAACCTGGAGCGGATCCAGTCAAAAGGTGAGCTGTGGTGGCAAGATTGATATGGCTTGTGTGATAGGAAGTTTGGGGGTTTGATGGCAAGTTTTAATCTGAGGCTAAATTTGACAATTCAGTGGCAGCTTTGATACTTTATTGGCAACTTGACACATGGCAAACTTGATGCCAAGTTTGACTGTTCAATGCCAAGTTTGATTGTTCCATGGCAAGTTTGACTGTTTGATGCCAAGTTTGACTGTTCAATGCCAAGTTTGATTGTTCCATGGCAAGTTTGACTGTTTGATGGCAAGTTTGACTGTTTGGTGGCAAGTTTGACAGTTTGGTGACAAGTTTGACAGTTTGGTGGCAAGTTTGATTGTTTGATGGCAAGTTTGACCGTTCGATGGTAAGTTTGACTGTTCCATGGCAAGTTTGACTGTTGGATGGCAAGTTTGACTGTTGGATGGTAAGTTTGACTGTTCCATGGTAAGTTTGACTGTTCGATGGAAAATTTGACTGTTTGATGGCAAGTTTGACTGTTTGATGGCAAGTTTGACTGTTTGATGGCAAGTTTGACTGTTTGATGGCAAGTTTGACTGTTTGATGGCAAGTTTGACCGTTTGGTGGCAAGTTTGACCATTCGATGGCAAGTTTTACCGTTCGATTGCAAGTTTAACCGTTCGATGGCAAGTTTGACCGTTTGATGGCAAGTTTGACCGTTCGATGGCAAGTTTGACCATTCGATTGCAAGTTTGACTGTTTGATGGCAAGTTTGACCATTCAATGGCAAGCTTGACAGTTCGATTACAAGTTTGACCGTTTGATGGCAAGTTTGACTGTTCGATGGCAAGTTTGACCATTCGATTGCAAGTTTGACCGTTTGGTGGCAAGTTTGACCATTCAATGGCAAGTTTGACAGTTCGATTGCAAGTTTGACCGTTTGGTGGCAAGTTTGACCATTCGATGGCGAGTTTGACTGTTTGATGGCAAGTTTAACCGTTCGATTGCAAGTTTGACCGTTCGATGGCAAGTTTGACTGTTCGATGGCAAGTTTGACTGCTTGGTGGCAAGTTTGACTGTTTGATGGCAAGTTTGACTGTTTGGTGGCAAGTTTGACTGTTTGATGTGAAGTTGTTTGATGACAAGTTTGACTGTTTGATGTGAAGTTGTTTGGTGACAAGTTTGACTGTTTGATGGCAAGTTTGACTGTTCGATGGCAAGTTTGACGGTTTGATGGCAAGTTTGACCGTTTGATGGCGTGTTTGACAATGTGATTGCAAGATTTACTGTTTGATTTCAAGTTGAAAGTATGATGGACAAGCAGCAATATATATGGATAAACTGCATGATTGTCTGGGAGCAACTGATTGACCTCTTATGTTTATATCCCATGGGCCCTATATTCCATGAGCTTCTATATTCAATGAGGATTAAAAAGGTGACAGGCGGATAAAATGTCATTGTCCGGGCCCCGGGCCCGGATATACTAAAAACGTACTAATTTCAGCTGGTTCCGTTTTGCGAGGTCTCCCGCAGTGACGGGCAGGCGATGATGCCACGGGGGACATACGTTGCGCGCTATTGTGCGGGCTTCGCCCGTTTACTATGCTGTGAACTGCAGTTCACAATGTCAGATGTCAGGGATGTTTGTGTGGTACAGCGGGGGTCGCAAATGTTGTCACTCTGTTTGCCGAGGCAGTGATTTTTTGCACGCGCTGATATAGCGCTGATGTAATAGAATAATATTAGAATCGCACTTAGAATAGGCATATGCGCATAAAAAAACCTGGAGTGAAGACTCGAGCACTGGGGAATAATAGGCGAGATATTAATTTAATTCATGAATAAAAAAACAGCAAAACATTTCCTCCGGACATATTCTTAACCATTTCCATTCCTACTATTCTGTAGCTTGTTCATTTAGTGAATGAGTAGTATTAAGGCGCAGTGTATGATACTTGAGCCTCCTCGGCCACTCAGAAAAATATGCATGTATGGGACAGGATTACTGAGTAGGTCGAAGACGGCTACTCTCCTACAGCCAGATATTCCAGCAGTATTACAGAAATCAGCCAGCTATATATTGATTACCTGAGGCTGGTGTTATTGTGAAATGCTCATGCCCAGAGACCATAGCCTGGTTACAGGGGGTAAACACACATAAACATCTCACGCACCCTTTATACATTTCGAGAAGGGGGGAGGGGTATAACTAATACATGACAAACACATTTTCTGATCATGATAAAGACTTGTTTGACATATTTTTGTGTCAGGACAGATTTCTCAAGTGATCTAGTTCTGGAGTACACATATATACATGGTATATTTTGCAGATTTAAATTCTCTATTCCATCTCAATTAAATGATCAAAACCTGTCCTAACTTGACCTCCACTGGGGCAATTTTTTTCCCATACACTTGCAGCATACAGCCTGTGTCCTATGTCCAGACAGTATATGGCCTGTGTCCTATGTCCTGGATCCGCCCCTGTATGCACACTTTCTCCCTCGAAATGCAGGGTGCTCTTCTGTTTAGAACTATGCGGTATTACATGTGTACATACATGTACATGTATCCTCACACAGCTGTTTTAAAGGAATTTTAGGAGATGTTATGGCTATAGTGGTGATAATTAATCAGTTGATATTGCTAACTGTCTCAAAGGTTAGAACTTGAAGTGTTGGCAACTGCGAATTTTGACATTATCAGTAATGATTGGGATTTGGAAAAGATTCATACTTTAATAATGTGGACTCTTGAAGATTGTTTGATGAGGGATGGAAACCTTTCTATTTCCAGGTGGACTGGATGAGGCACTGAATACAATCATCGACCTATGTACAGAGCAAGCTGTGCCGTTTGTGTTTGCCCTGGGACGCCGGGCTCTGGGCCGGGCCTGCGCCAAACTCGTCCCTGTCAGTGTGGCCGGAATTTTCAATTTTGATGGAGCAGAGGTATGTACATGTATAGCATTGATCTTCAAACGGCAGCATATCATTGCAAGACTGGATGATTTCCAGTACATAGGTCATTAATTCTTCACCCTTTGTCACAGGAACACTTCAAAACTCTGATGGACCAGACGGAGCAGGCCCGTAGCCAGTACATGGAGATGGTGTCTAGCCTGGAGAAAGAGTTGGATTCTGAGCCGAGAGCACCGACTGTTGCTCCAAGCGTGGGAGGATTTGCGCAGCTGTTTCCACATCTCGGCCACTCACGCACACCGTCAGCCTGCAGTGCCATCTCCTTCACTAGTAGCATCTTGTCCGAGCCAATCTCTGAGAACTACCCACACTCAGAGCCGGAGACTGACAGCCGCGGCTACGAGATAGTGCGCGACACTGCGGTAACATCGGCAATGCAAGCGGACACAGTCGCTGATACAGACGAACAGACAGACAGTCTGGACTCCAGCAATGGCAAGCGGATTATTGTCGAGTGTCTGAATGAGTATGATGCAGACACGGAGGATGCTGATGTTGTATCCCGGCCACGCAAACGAGCGTCTGTGTCCATTGCCAGCACACTGGACGAGGCACATAAGGTTTCTGCGGAGGTCATAGAACCTGAAGCTGAGGACTTGGACCAGGAGGATATGGCTAGCCTGGATCATGAGGATACGGCCAGCCTGGATCATGAGGATACGGCCAGTCTGGACCAGGACTCACAGACCGGCAAGGATATCACACAACACACAGACTCCATACACTCCCTGAATGGTGACGCCATTGTCGAGAGTCTCTCCCAACATTCCTCCAAAACTCTGGATCTCAACACGGAGGTTTTGTCCACACATTCTTCCCGGACCCTGGAGGCTGACCGTGGGGGGCGCGCTTCTCCAGACCGTAGCTCCCGGCCTAGCGACCCAGCCGATGCCTCGGCAACCGGAGCCTCACAGCGCCTCCGTAACGTTGATAACAAGGAACGTGTGCAGTCCTGGGTGACTGAGACACAGAAGCGCCTGGAGCGACTCAGTCTGTGTGGCGACGCAGACAAACTGACCAACAACAACGTTCTAGCTGTCGATAAAGTGTGTGAGTCTGAGGACAGCTCCGTGCTGCCGGCTGTTGATACCATGGTCACGTGACCACCCATCATTGCTGCCTCGCAGTCCACACAGCCTGGCTATAGACAGTCACTGTGATACCAATCTGGTGGTCAGATGTCTGCCTGCAGTGTCTTGTATAATCAAAAAATGTTGTTGTGTTGTTAATATGTCATTCACAACTCACAAGTGATAGTTCCACAGCTTGTAGCAGTGGTACAGTGACAGTTTGGTTCTGAGTTCTGCCTCTCGCTTCTTTATGCTATGTGAGACTTTGTTGTTTGGGATTGGCTGTTTATTACTGGAGGTTGGAGAAGCAGAAAGTTCCAGGCCCTGTACGAGGCTCGGAGATCTTCTGTCACACTGTGACACACTCCACAGCTCAGTGTTCACCATTATGTATACTTCGAGCACATCTCTGGCACATCAATGCAAGTCACTCATTTAGGTCCCTGTAGCTATGGATGTATTGTGTCCACAGATCATGTAAGTAATTAGCCTGACCTCTGTCCTTGACCTCCAACATTGGGCGCCATGCTTCAGTCCAAGAAACGATCGTCATTGAAGACTTGACATGACCGGCGGTAAACATGGTAAAAGCTTGAATCACAAGCCTATTTTCTGAAGCTGCTCAGTTTTCATGGTTGAGTTAGCATACTGGTATATTTTGAAGTTGTCACAAGCAGAGTTTGGACACCAGAAAGTGCTTCTGTCTGTGGTATTGTTGTCAACCTAGTTGTGCCTTCTGTTTGGCCAGAAGGCCTTTGATTCGACCTCTCGTAAATGACATATAATTACAGTATTAAATACATGTTGATTTTTTTCTGATGAAGAGCTTAGCAAATGTCAAAAATATCCCAAAACTTTGTCAAAACTGTGTTTGAACCTCATAGCATTTTGTTCATCTACTTACAGTACCATAGAAGTACAACAGACAATGATGCAATGTGCTGATAGGCATGTGTATGTGTGTGTGTACTGCTACCCAAGTAAGTTCACTGCTGGACATGTATGGTGTGTGTACACAAGACTGGTTGCCATGGTTCTGTACATGTATGGTGTGTGTACACAAGACTGGTTGCCATGGTTCCTGTACATGTATGGTGTGTGTACACAAGACTGGTTGCCATGGTTCTGTACATGTATGGTGTGTGTACACACGACTGGTTGCCATGGTTCCTGTACATGTATGGTGTGTGTATACAAGACTGGTTGCCATGGTTCCTGTACATGTATGGTGTGTGTACACAAGACTGGTTGCCATGGTTCCTGTACATGTATGGTGTGTGTACACAAGACTGGTTGCCATGGTTCCGGTACATGTATGGTGTGTGAACACAAGACTGGTTGCCATGGTTCCTGTACATGTATGGTGTGTGTACACAAGACTGGTTGCCATGGTTCCTGTACATGTATGGTGTGTGAACACAAGACTGGTTGCCATGGTTCCTGTACATGTATGGTGTGTGAACACAAGACTGGTTGCCATGGTTCCTGTACATGTGTGGTGTGTGTACACAAGACTGGTTGCCATGGTTCCTGTACATGTATGGTGTGTGTACACAAGACTGGTTGCCATGGTTCTGTACATGTATGGTGTGTGTACACACAAGACTGGTTGCCATGGTTCCTGTACATGTATGGTGTGTGTACACAAGACTGGTTGCCATGGTTCTGTACATGTGTGGTGTGTGTACACAAGACTGGTTGCCATGGTTCCTGTACATGTATGGTGTGTGTACACAAGACTGGTTGCCATGGTTCCTGTACATGTATGGTGTGTGTACACAAGACTGGTTGCCATGGTTCCTGTACATGTATGGTGTGTGTACACAAGACTGGTTGCCATGGTTCCTGTACATGTATGGTGTGTGTACACAAGACTGGTTGCCATGGTTCCTGTACATGTATGGTGTGTGTACACAAGACTGGTTGCCATGGTTCCTGTACATGTATGGTGTGTGTACACAAGACTGGTTGCCATGGTTCCTGTACATGTGTGGTGTGTGTACACAAGACTGGTTGCCATGGTTCCTGTACATGTGTGGTGTGTGTACACAAGACTGGTTGCCATGGTTCTTGTACATGTATGGTGTGTGTACACAAGACTGGTTGCCATGGTTCTGTACATGTGTGGTGTGTGTACACAAGACTGGTTGCCATGGTTCTGTACATGTATGGTGTGTGTACACAAGACTGGTTGCCATGGTTCCTGTACATGTGTGGTGTGTGTACACAAGACTGGTTGCCATGGTTCTGTACATGTATGGTGTGTGTACACAAGACTGGTTGCCATGGTTCCTGTACATGTGTGGTGTGTGTACACAAGACTGGTTGCCATGGTTCCTGTACATGTATGGTGTGTGTACACAAGACTGGTTGCCATGGTTCTGTACATGTATGGTGTGTGAACACAAGACTGGTTGCCATGGTTCCTGTACATGTGTGGTGTGTGTACACAAGACTGGTTGCCATGGTTCCTGTACATGTATGGTGTGTGTACACAAGACTGGTTGCCATGGTTCCTGTACACATGTATGGTGTGTGTACACAAGACTGGTTGCCATGGTTCCTGTACACATGTATGGTGTGTGTACACAAGACTGGTTGCCATGGTTCCTGTACACATGTATGGTGTGTGTACACAAGACTGGTTGCCATGGTTCCTGTACACATGTATGGTGTGTGTACACAAGACTGGTTGCCATGGTTCCTGTACACATGTATGGTGTGTGTACACAAGACTGGTTGCCATGGTTCTGGTATATGTACATGATGTATGAGTATGACAATTACAGCCGGCTCCCGGTGAATATCCCTCGAATGCGTAGTTCGAATGCTATATTGATATCAAAACTATTCTTTGTTATTTATTCTGTTACCATAGTAACACCTAGTGGTAACTCCTAGTTTTGTTGCTTGAGTAGTATGTTGTTATTGTTAATAAAGTAAAGTGACTTGTCGCCCTGTTGAGTTCATATGTAGGACAATTTGTAAATATGAAAACGAAAGATTTGTTTTATAGAATTTTCAGCAGTCTAACTTGCATATAAAAGAGAGATTTGTTTCTTTGTTTCAAAGTGAATGAAAGATAAGGATGATATGGGGTCGAGAGGGAAGCAGGGGATCAAGTAAAGTCGTTTCTGTTACTGTGGGAATTTTACTTTAAATGCACATATTTGAATTTTGCGAGAGCTGTATTGAAAACATCTTATAAATTTATGTGTCCTCATTTATGACCATTCGTTGCCACACATGCATAGCGTTTACAAGTTGCTGATAGATATCATACTATTCCAGAGATCACATGCTTGGGTGTGGAACATGTAAATATCACCACAAATGATGATTACATGGAATATGAATGGTAATTCATACAATACAGTGTAACAATTAATCTCAAGGTTTGGGAAGCATAAACTTCATGGTCAACTGTGTGTGTTGTTAAGAATGAAATGAACCTGCCACATGTTTGGGATGAAAGTAATCTAATGTCCTGGAAATTGAAGCTGATCCTAGTCCTGAAAATTTGACAGTTATACCTCCAGTATGATGTATGGGCAAATATCCAGTTGTTTTTACTTTGCAGTCTGAATGGTAGATGCCATTCTGTGTTTTGGGAGGGGTAGAGTTTTGTGACTCTGTCAGTGCGTGACAATCTGCCATGTCAGGGACAATTCTGTGTCCTGCTTTGCTTGGATGGCAACACTTGGCCATCAGTGTTGGGTTTTAGGTGGTATCAATATGGATATTGTATATTGCAAGTGACTTCTAACCATCGACTATGCACATGGAAGTGTGGAATATCTTTCAGTGAGTGACCTACACCTTGTAGAGGGAGTGACCTACATGGTTGTGGGGGTGTTTTGCCTGTAACCATGGTAACAGGTCTGTACCAGAAATGTTATTTTGAGCTTAAGTCACGTGTGTGTCTGTCCACAAGCTACATGTATCTTGTATGTCAACTCAGCCATGGCTGTGCACTTGTATGTTAAGAAATTCATGTAAAACACATGCAAACATTGGAGATCAACAAATAAAACATGGCAAAAGAGTGTTGTATATTTTGCGGCCTTTGTTGTTATTTGTGCCTGGGTTGTCATGTGTGGTTATATTGTGTATGCATGTATGAAGTTAAACTCTAGAGAAGGAGTTTGAAAAACAAACGCTATAGAACTTTTGGAGCGAGGCATCGTTACAAGGCTCAATATATGACAGAGTTGACCACGGCTACAACCCAACTAAACCATAATACTCAGTATGTCTTACATGCTCACTTTTCGTCTTTTCAGGCAAGGTCAGTGACACAAACGTTAGTTCTTTTATATTCAGTCAGTTGCCCTCGACCACATGGGATGTCCTACTGAACTCCCAACTTCAGTATTTGCTGAAACATTCGATTCATCATGCTCTTGGAATTGTTTTGTTGTATCTCCAGACGAGGAGTCAGAGAAACTATGATTTTGGCCTTGTTACGCCGCGTACTTAGAGGTTTCTCGTTATCGCGCCACAGGTCACAATTTTTCTCGAATCGTTCCAAAATTTTGTGTGGGCATATGTTTAGTGGGCATTTAGCATTATTGATTTTCATAGGGAATGGACATTTTTTCAAGATTTTAGAACAAAATATGGTAAAAACTGTTGAGTGGATGTGGAGCATGATTGGTTGCAGATAGGGCCTATGTTAGTATTAAACACTCATAGAAAGTCATGAGCTTCAAAATGATGACCTTGAATTTGACCTTGGATGACCATGAAAGGTCAAATACTCTGTTTCACTGTTCTCTTACTTGGAGTTTATCCAAAATATTGCTCGAATTGTTTTGTAATTTTGCATAAGCATTAAGTGAGATTACTCCTCAAAGTTTTTCAAGATTTTATGACTGAATATGATAAATTTCGAAATGGTTGTAGAGCATTAATGTTCGCAGAGAGGGCCCATGTAAGTATTAAATACTTTTAAGAAATCATATATGTAATGATGACCTTGGATGCAAGAATTAATATCGTGGCTTCTTAACTACCACCAAATCTGACAAAGAAGTCATCTGCCAAAATTAGTCTTTTTTTGTTTATGATATACTCACAACACAATAACAGAGTCTTGAAACTATAAATATTTAATGATGTCTACTTTCTCAATTAATTGTGATACATTTATGTACAAAATACAAAATCTACAAAACCATTTGCAGATGAAATGCAGTTCACAACAACTGTCACAATAAGATTAAAGAAACAATGCAGCAATAGTTATTCACCATCATATAAAAAAAACCCGTTTTATTTGGTTTGACAATATACATACTTTTATAATGTCAATTTATTAACTTTTGATATGAAAATATTCAAGAAACAAAACTGATGGAATGAATAATATTTTGCCTCCTCAAATAACAAGAAACTGCAAACAATAGTTCCATCCATGGAACTCAAGCATGGAAACTCTTGCCACTGGAAGCACTTTTTACGCCTAGCGATAATTATTAAGACGCAGTCTGGAATCAGTGTACCATATTGGTCCTAACAGAAGAGCAGACGTTCAACTTTAGCCCGTATAAAAATAGGTAAAACATAACTGACATTTCTGAAACTATTTATACAATACTTATGGTGTTTATTATGTGGTGATTTGGTAAAAAAATGGCCTAGGTATGTTGTTTGAAACAATAGAATACATTGATAGGGAAACCCTAAAAAAATGTGAAGAGCCCAGCATTGTTTTTACTGTGCTCTTCTATCAGGACAGGTGCTTCTACAGGACTAATATCATAGCGGTTCTATCAGGACAGGTGCTTCTACAGGACTAATATCATAGCGGTTCTATCAGGACAGGTGCTTCTACAGGACTAATATCATAACGGTTCTATCAGGACAAGTGCTTCTACAGGACTGATATCATAACGGTTCTATCAGGACAGGTGCTTCTACAGGACTAATATCATAGCGGTTCTATCAGGACAGGTGCTTCTACAGGACTAATATCATAGCGGTTCTATCAGGACAAGTGCTTCTACAGGACTAATATCATAACGGTTCTATCAGGACAGGTGCTTCTACAGGACTAATATCATAGCGGTTCTATCAGGACAGGTGCTTCTACAGGACTAATATCATAGCGGTTCTATCAGGACAAGTGCTTCTACAGGACTAATATCATAGCGGTTCTATCAGGACAGGTGCTTCTACAGGACTAATATCATAGCGGTTCTATCAGGACAAGTGCTTCTACAGGACTAATATCATAGCGGTTCTATCAGGACAAGTGCTTCTACAGGACTGATATCATAACGGTTCTATCAGGACAGGTGCTTCTACAGGACTAATATCATAGCGGTTCTATCAGGACAGGTGCTTCTACAGGACTAATATCATAGCGGTTCTATCAGGACAAGTGCTTCTACAGGACTGATATCATAACGGTTCTATCAGGACAGGTGCTTCTACAGGACTAATATCATAGCGGTTCTATCAGGACAGGTGCTTCTACAGGACTAATATCATAGCGGTTCTATCAGGACAAGTGCTTCTACAGGACTAATATCATAGCGGTTCTATCAGGACAAGTGCTTCTACAGGACTAATATCATAACGGTTCTATCAGGACAAGTGCTTCTACAGGACTAATATCATAGCGGTTCTATCAGGACAATTGCTTCTACAGGACTAATATCATAACGGTTCTATCAGGACAAGTGCTTCTACAGGACTAATATCATAGCGGTTCTATCAGGACAAGTGCTTCTACAGGACTAATATCATAGCGGTTCTATCAGGACAAGTGCTTCTACAGGACTAATATCATAACGGTTCTATCAGGACAAGTGCTTCTACAGGACTGATATCATAACGGTTCTATCAGGACAAGTGCTTCTACAGGACTAATATCATAGCGGTTCTATCAGGACAATTGCTTCTACAGGACTAATATCATAGCGGTTCTATCAGGAC
Organism: Terebella lapidaria; assembly: GCA_949152475.1. Classification (NCBI taxonomy): domain Eukaryota; kingdom Metazoa; phylum Annelida; class Polychaeta; order Terebellida; family Terebellidae; genus Terebella; species Terebella lapidaria. The sequence continues at coordinate 6,413,659 of OX424557.1, forward strand.
AAGTGCTTCTACAGGACTAATATCATAGCGGTTCTATCAGGACAAGTGCTACTAGGACTAATATCATAGCGGTTCTATCAAGACAGGTGCTTCTACAGGACTGATATCATAACGGTTCTATCAGGACAAGTGCTTCTACAGGACTAATATCATAGCGGTTCTATCAGGACAAGTGCTACTAGGACTAATATCATAGCGGTTCTATCAAGACAGGTGCTTCTACAGGACTGATATCATAACGGTTCTATCAGGACAGGTGTTTCTACAGGACTAATATCATAACGGTTCTATCAGGACAGGTGCTTCTACAGGACTAATATCATAACGGTTCTATCAGGACAGGTGCTTCTACAGGACTAATATCATAGCGGTTCTATCAGGACAGGTGCTACTAGGACTAATATCATAACGGTTCTATCAGGACAGGTGCTTCTACAGGACTGATATCATAACGGTTCTATCAGGACAGGTGCTTCTACAGGACTAATATCATAGCGGTTCTATCAGGACAGGTGCTACTAGGACTAATATCATAACGGTTCTATCAAGACAGGTGCTTCTACAGGACTAATATCATAGCGGTTCTATCAGGAAAAGTGTTTCTACTGGGACTAATAGCATAGCGGTTCTATCAGGACAAGTGCTTCTACAGGACTAATATCATAGCGGTTCTATCAGGACAAGTGCTAGGACTAATATCATAACGGTTCTATCAAGACAGGTGCTTCTACAGGACTGATATCATAGCGGTTCTATCAGGACAGGTGCTTCTACAGGACTAATATCATAACGGTTCTATCAAGACAGGTGCTTCTACAGGACTAATATCATAGCGGTTCTATCAGGACAAGTGCTTCTACAGGACTAATATCATAGCGGTTCTATCAGGACAGGTGCTACTAGGACTAATATCATAACGGTTCTATCAAGACATGTGCTTCTACAGGACTAATATCATAGCGGTTCTATCAGGACAGGTGCTTCTACAGGACTAATATCATAGCGGTTCTATCAAGACATGTGCTTCTACAGGACTAATATCATAGCGGTTCTATCAGGACAGGTGCTTCTACAGGACTAATATCATAACGGTTCTATCAAGACAGGTGCTTCTACAGGACTAATATCATAACGGTTCTATCAGGACAGGTGCTTCTACAGGACTAATATCATAGCGGTTCTATCAAGACAGGTGCTTCTACAGGACTAATATCATAACGGTTCTATCAGGACAAGTGCTTCTACAGGACTAATATCATAGCGGTTCTATCAAGACAGGTGCTTCTACAGGACTAATATCATAGCGGTATGCCTATGAGTAGTGATTAGTATGGTGCTCATTTCTGACACATTTATTATATTTTATTCACAAAACTTTTTGGATATAAATATGTTAACTAGATGCTTTCTGTTCGTATACGACCGCGTGGGTGTATCTCTCTAACACACTACATCCATGTTGGCCAAAATAGTACATTCCAATAAAATATCATCATTGCTTGGCCAGTGTGTTTCATCAATGTCATTATTGAATGTAGTGGAATAATTTCACAGAATATTACATACTGGTAACTTTGATTTGTCATATGAAACCAAGACCATAACTATGTCTTGACAATTGCGAAAACAGTTCACTAGGATGATGGGAACTGGAGGATATATTGATATGACATGGCAACAACTGAGAGCAGGATGTGTGCAATTCTGGGCCGTTGATGTGCATCTCACTTGACTTTCTCGATGAAGCTGGCAAGTTTGACATCACACTGAGATAGACCTCCAACGTCGTGTGTGCTCAGTGTCACCTGCACCTGGAACAGACATGACATCATCAAAACACAGACAGACATGACATCATCAAAACACAGACAGACATGACATCATCAAAACACAGACATGACATCATCACAACACAGACAGACATGACATCATCCCAGTACAGACAGACATGACATCATCAAAACACAGACAGACATGACATCATCAAAACACAGACAGACATGACATCATCAAAACACAGACAGACATGACATCATCAAAACACAGACATGACATCATCCCAGCACAGACAGACATGACACCATCCCAGCACAGACAGACATGACATCATCCCAGCACAGACAGACATGACATCATCACAACACAGACAGACATGGCATCATCACAACAAAGACAGACATGACATCATCAAAACACAGACAGACATGACATCATCAAAACACAGACAGACATGACATCATCAAAACACAGACAGACATGACATCATCAAAACACAGACATGACATCATCCCAGCACAGACAGACATGACACCATCACAACACAGACAGACATGACATCATCACAACACAGACAGACATGACATCATCAGAGCACAGACAGACATGACATCATCACAACACAGACAGACATGGCATCATCACAACACAGAGACATGGCATCATCCCAGCACAGACAGACATGACATCATCCCAGCACAGACAGACATGGCATCATCACAACAAAGACAGACATGACATCATCCCAGCACAGACAGACATGACATCATCCCAGCACAGACAGACATGGCATCATCCCAGCACAGACAGACATGACATCATCCCAGCACAGACAGACATGACATCATCCCAGCACAGACAGACATGACATCATCCCAGCACAGACAGACATGACATCATCCCAGCACAGACAGACATGACATCATCCCAGCACAGACAGACATGACATCATCACAACACAGACAGACATGACATCACAACACAGAGACATGGCATCATCCCAGCACAGACAGACATGGCATCATCCCAGCACAGACAGACATGGCATCATCCCAGCACAGACAGACATGACATCATCCCAGCACAGACAGACATGACATCATCCCAGCACAGACAGACATGACATCATCAAAACACAGACAGACATCACAACACACAGACATCACATCATCACAACACAGGGACAGTGGTTGCTAGGGTGACGGAGAAGTGTTCATTCTTATCCAACAGAGTAATTGCATGGTGTAAAATCCAGTTCACTCAGCATAGGATTTATTCTTTTGGGTTTCTTTGTCTACCTTGTTGTAAACATTGAACCATTCGGGATGGTGGTCCATCTTCTCAGCCTGCATTGCCACACGACTCATGAAACCAAACGCTTGGTTGAAGTTGGTGAAGAGGAACTCCTTGTAGATAGCGTCCCGTCCCTGAACTACTGACCATCCAGCCTCTTTCAGTGGCCCGAGAGATGTCTCGCGCTCCTCTGCACTCAGACATGCGTGTTTTCCTCCACTCGCCTGCAATGACATGATGTAAACCTGTTCCAGACATCAGGTAGCCAACAGGCATCACACCGAGGAAATATAGGACACTGGTTATGATAATGGCAAGGCCATTGTTTTTTAAACCCGCCGACTCTAGTCAAAATTGGCCGCTATGAAACAAATTTAGCAGGTCATGCTTTTAATTTTATTATCCCGTCGACTTGGAACAAAATGCGACGAAGAAAATGTGTAGCATCAATATTGTCTGTGGCTGAGAATTGTACGTTGCAATTGTACGTTGATGAAGCATGAAAAAATGCAAGTATACAGCAGCAGAGCTCTCCTCAAACAACACACTGTCAAATTTTGTCACAAAACTTATGCAGTAATTAACAAAACAATCACAGTAATTTTTTCGTTGTGTTTATATTCATGTTTCGTGTGATTTGTTATGTCTGTTCGGGCTTTCTGTTTTCCTTTTTTGTACACATGTATATAAAAATGAGTTTTTAGCACTGTTATCTGTTTTATAAGGCTCAGAATATCATGAGAATGATGTTCATTACATGCCATTGTTATTTCCAGAAGTCATGTGCACAAACATAATGTTGGATGGTATTTTTGAAGCCATATAAAATCATTTTATGTGTTTCCTAATATATAATATCACATCATGGTGGAATCCCACTACAAAATGACAAGACCATTTAGCAGAAACCCATAAGAGATGGGTTTCTGAATTTAGTAATGTTTAGTAATATTGTACAAGGAAGTCACCCGGGTAGAAGTAGAAGCACTTGAGCATGTATAATATTGAACTTATGTGGCAATTTTACTCAAAGATTGCAATAAGAGTTTTGGCCTTTTCCGCACACCATGCATGTATCTGTTTTGGCTGCTTCACCTTCGAAGCTCTTGTGTTTCCTTGGAGGCGCATTGTCTTTTATCACCCCACCACTCTGTTTCAGTGGCTTAGACATACTCTCGGTCTCATGCGTTGCTAGTCCGCCTTGCTTTGTTTACGATGTCTCAGAGCTGTCAAAGTGAGATGACGACTGTGGGCACGGCCATGTGCTCCCAGTCCCCTTTGCCTGGATAGAGGGTCCATCTGGACCCCGTGGGCAATTCAAATCGGGGGCCCACGAGAGGGGCTACTTTGATCCGGGGGATCATGCCCCCATGGATTGGTAGTCTCTCGCCCTGGGATGGGACGTTAAATAATTTTTAAAGTTGAAAAACATGCAAAAACAGCCATTTTCGGCATAAAAATGGCCGCCAAAACTCCATAAACGATTCAATCAAAAAATTTGGCATTTGGCACTCAAGGTCATGTGAGGTCAAGTTCAAGGTCATCATTATTTGCGCCTTATATGTCTTGCTATATGTTCATAATGCGAACATAAGCTCTATCAGCAAGCATTTCATCTATAGAGGCAAATCTGGGCATCTTTCGACCCAAAGAGGCTGTTTTGACCTTTCAAGGTCATCCAAGGTCAAATTCAAGGTCACCACACGAGTCGTCATATATGACTTCCCATTTGAAAGTGCCAATTTCTAAGCTCTATCTTCAGGCGTTCTAGGCGTACAGTTCCGGCAGCTCCCATTATGAAGGAAAAAATTGCTAAAAATTTTCTAAGTCCAAAAATTTTGTTCAAAGGGTGAATTCCCCCCCCCCCCCTGGAAATGGCCCAAAATGGATAGTAATGCGATTTGGGGTGAAAAATTTTTTTTACGCCGACTCGTCAAAAATTAAAAATGGCCGCCACACGCAGACCGGCGATTCAAGGGCAACCAAACTTATACACATCACAGAGGTCCATAAGGGGAATCTTTCGAAACCAAAATCTCAAAACTGTCTCAACAGTCCTCGAGAAAAGACAGACAAGGTTCAAATTTGGGCATTTTTCGACCCAAAAATGGCTGTTATGACTTTCAAGGTCATCCAAGGTCAAATTCAAGGTCACCACATGAGTCACCATATATGACTTCCCATTTGAAAGTGCCAATTTCTAAGCTCTATTTTCAGGCGTTCTATGAGTACAGTTCTGGCAGCTCCCATTATGAAGAAAAAAATTGCCAATAATTTTCCAAGTCCAAAATTTTTTTCAAAGGGTGAAACTTTTTTCCCCTTGGAAATGGCCCAAAGTGGATAGTAATGCGATTTGGGGTGAAAAAAGTTTTTTTCGCCTACTCGTCAAAAATTCAAAATGGCCACCACACGCAGACCGGAGATTCAAGGGCAACCAAACTTATACACATCATAGAGGTCCATAAGGGGAATCTTTTGAAACAAAAATCTCAAAACTGTCTGAACAGTTTTCAAGAAAAAAAAGACAAGGTGCGAATTTAGGCATTTTTCGACCCAAAAATGGCTGTTTTGACCTTTCAAGGTCATCCAAGGTCAAATTCAAGGTCACCACATAAGTCGCCACATATGACTTCCCATTTGAAAGTGCCAATTTCTAAGCTCTATTTTCAAGTGTTCCATGAGTACAGTTATGGCAGCTCCCATTATGAAAAAAAAAAAATTGCCAAAATTTATTTCAAAGGGTGAAAAAAATTTTTCCCCTGGAAATGGCCCAAAATGGACAGTAATGCGATTTGGGGTGAAAATTTTTTTTTTCGCCGACTCGTCAAAAATTCAAAATGGCCGCCACACGCAGACCGGCGATTCAAGGGCAACCAAACTTATATATATTACAGAGGTCCATAAGGGGAATCTTTGAAACAAAAATCTCGAAACTGTTCGAACAGTTATCGAGTAAATGACCGTCAAAGTCCAAAATCGGGCATTTTTCAACGAAAATGGCCGCCATTCCGAAGAAAATGCAGAAATCAAAAAACAAAAAAAAACATTTCATGGGAATTTTTTTTAGCTATTTTTGTGCAAAATTTCAGAAAGATTCGTCCGTAAACTTAGCACCAAGGGTGCTGTAGCTCACTGGCAATCCTGAGAATTGCACAGTATTGATTTTCCAACATATAAATTGTTACACTGATCTTTTTGATCAGTTTTGACCTTTCAAGGTCATTGAAGGTCAAATTCAAGGTCAGCACTCAAACCGCAATATATGATTTCCCATTTGAATGTGCCAATACTCAGGCTCTATCTTGAAGTCTTCTATGAGTTTACTTTTTTTTTTTTTTGCTGGAAATGGCTCAAAACGAATAGTGATTCGATTTGGGACAAAAAAATTTTTTTTTCGCCAACCCATCAAAAAATCAAAACGGTCGCCACACGCGGACCGGCGACTGAAGGGCAACGAAACTTATAGATGTCATAGAGGTACATGAGAGGAATGTTTTGAAACAAAAATCTCAAAACTGATCAGACAGTCTTTAGATACTAGCCCAAAGTATGTTCTGACAAATTTATGGGGAAATTCATCATGCCAAAAAAAAGTTACAGACCCGGACGTCTACACGACCGAGGACGGACGGACGAGGAACAAAAAACCACGTTAATAGCTTATCGGCCCAAAGGGCCGGGAAGCTAAAAACCGATTGGCATGAGGGCTGGGGTCTGTCCAGGGCCCTAACAGCTGACGGTGTATTGGTGCTCTGTATTGGGTTCTCAACATGTTCTGAACATTTGAGGCATGCTTGAGCTATAGAATATGTTGATAAAATCGGCAAATGACACAGAAATTTGCCAATGGAAGAATTTTTTAATCACACTCGATGTCTCGTATGAACAACGCCTATGAGAAAGATATGAGATGTGTCTTAAAGTCATTAATTGGCAATATCACTTCCGCTAGAGACAGCACGTATGGGCGTGGATCTGGGGCCCAGCCAGGCCCCAAAACTGACGGTGTATAGGTGCTGTGTGGTAGGTTCTGTGTATAGTTTTGGGTTATGATTGAGCTATAAAATGTACTGGATTGATGAAATATGGAAAGACACAAAATTTCCACATAGGCTATCATAGCAGAATATTGTTTCAATCGCACTTGGTGTCTCGTATGAATGACGCCATAATAAATATACGGTATACGGGAATTGAATTAAAAGCTTTGATTGGCAATATCATGTCCGCTATGTACAACACATATTGCCGTGTAGTCTGGGGCCTGTTTAGGGCCCCTGAAGCGAATGGTTTGTAGGTGTTTTGCGATGGGTTCTAAGCATCTAACCGACTCGGGACATTGTTGAAACCCTTCTCACATTTTTGTCGTTTCCTTGTCGTTTTCTAAGTTAGTCATGTCGGATTTTTGTTAGTTTTTTGTCTATGTTTATTTCTCTTATTGTCAGTTGTCGAATTTTAATATAATATCTGTCAGTTTGTCATTTTTATATGGACAGTTTGTCGAATTGTCAACCTCCAAAACATGCTTTGTCACCCAGTCGAATTTACCCCATCAGGGGCCCTACCAATCACTGCTGTTGCCCGAGGCAACAAGGGTAACCACATACGGGAAAACCCAAAGTGTATAAACTAGTGCGGGAATCAGTAGACTCACGGGCGTGGTTATAAGTTTTGCGCGTGATGAAATCGAAGTGAATACTGTTGTCGACACTTTCGGTTCAAAATCTGCGTGCAGCCGTCATTGGTCGGCTACCTGATCTTTACAGGAACACTCGGTAAAATTTGGCAGGAAATTCTATGAACTAGTCCATTCTGTACACATGGTAGGGGATGAAATCAATAAACACACGGGGCATCTAATAAACGTATGTCTCTGATAGATGCAAGGTCTGGAGTTTGAATGAAGTTCGGGAAGGTCGCCAATGTGGCGGCACAGTCCCGAGGGCGTTTCTAATTGCCACAAATATCATGGCAAACCAGTTTTTATCCCGATTATAACATAGCATTACTTTTTAATTGTGTCTTACTTGATTTCCATATGTTTTTGAGCGGGAATAATGTTTATTTTGCCCTCGAAGTGAATGAAGCTGCAAAGTTTTTCAACCTGGGTAAGGCCTACAGTTTCGGTCCGGAAAGAAAAGGATCTTTACCATGACAATGCACGCACAGAAGCGCATATTCAGTGATAATACGTAAAAAAAACAAAATACGAAAACGTCATGGCAACCAGCAGCCGGTCTCAAATGCCGGTCTCTAACACTTATTTGAGACTGGCTTTGGCTGCTCAAACATTGCGGCACCGTGGATCTTGATGAGGTATATCTAGTCTAGCGGTGTAAGCCCTATATACCAGATATAAAATATATAAAAATCTACATAGACCCTTATAGTGTAGACTGTAGGCTTACTTGAAGTGGTGCATGCATGTAGTCCAGGCATGCCGCTGGGTAGGAAATGACTAAAATAAGTGGTGGATATAACTACCATTTTAGAGAACTGGTGACAGATCAAAGGTCTTCTGAATAGCAGGCTGCTGATATTCATGTGAACTGATGTGCTCTGGTGCGTTGACCCTGGTGTCTCGCTGCGCCCGCACCGTTGACACTGTTAGATGAAGGTGTGACCGCGATCAGCTGATGTCAATGATGATGATCTGCTCATGGGGGCGGATTTCGTGCTCATTCTTGGGCATTAGGAAATTCTAGGGCATACACAGATTGCACAGAACAATCTTGGAATCAGGCGCGCCCCCAGAATTTGAAAAACTGGAACACAAAAGGACCGATTCGATTGGGACAGGATATATTGGCGTGGGGTGTGGGGCCCGCCAAGGGCCCCAGAAGCTAGCGGTTACTAGGTGCTCTGTGATGTCTGTTCATATATTGGAACCCTGATTATATCATCTGAACAATAGGTTTTGTCCACAACATAAACATGAAGTCGGTCAAAAAACATGCACGCCAAATGAAAAAAAACAAAACATTTTGTAACAATTTCGTACACAAATCGAGTAGGCCTAAGCCCAACAGGCATGATTCTGATTCTGCACGGGTGGACATGGTGGATGAGGGATAGATCTATAGAAGAAACGAGAAGCGACACAGGCCAAAATGTTTGGACACGAAAATTTTTGGAATAGATGCACAAAGATGTCGGAACTATGGAAATGTACTGTAGGTCTACCAGTGTACCAGCGTATCAGTGTACCAGTGTACCCGCGTACCAGCGTACCAGCGTACTAGGGTACCAGCTCGGGTTTCGAGGCAGTTGCTTTAGCCTAATCCAACTGACCCCCCATATTTAAATGTGGGGGGTCAATAGTAGCCTTTTGACCCCCCAGAATTTTGACCTCAAATATCGTAATATTGATTTTGCGGTGACGAGTAGGCCTACGTCATTTATTTTGAGAATATCAGTGTCAACGTCCACATTTTTAGCGAGAATATTTATATTCCATATCAGAAGACATAGACACATTTCAATAATAATTAAATGTAGCTCTTCCGCCACACCCTGTATTTATTACGTTGCATGACGTTGTTGTTCACAACGGATCACACGCGAACGTAAAAACGTCTTGTGACCATGTCGACGAATAGCGTCGTTGGCGGGAGGGGGGGGGGGGGTACCATCAAGTGTTACGTAACGGAGGGGGGTGTATGGGTGTCAGTTTTTCTTAAAAAGCGTTGCGTAATTTTTGAACGATCCCTAATCTACAGGCTCTATTTTACAATGTAGACTAAACATGAACATATACAGTGTACACAGTACCCGAGTACATCAAAGACCTTATTCAACATGTCTCTGTTCTATCAGTCTCTGCTCTGTTAGTCCATAATGTACATGTACAATATCAAATTATACGTAAAGGTGCGTTCACACTCGCCGATATTTTCGACTGACAGACAGGAAGCCAGTACATGTTCACACTAAGTAGTCTACCAAAAACCTAGGCTGATAATTTCCTTTCTATATCTCCAATGAGTTCTTTCAATACTAGATATGAGTTATCTAGCCTACGTTTACATCCGGCGAAACACAAATTATGACTCAGATGATCATGATGATAAACCCTTGTCTTCAATTTCAGGTCCAGAAAATTCGTCGGCCCCTGATTCGTCGAACACTGGATCTGATGAAGCTGTCGACGTTTGTGAAACTGAGCCACGCTCAAATTCAGGTCCAGCGAATTCGTCGGCCCCTGATTCGTCTAACACTGGATCTGCTGAAGCTGTCGTCGTTTGTGAAACTGAGCCACGCTCAAATTCAGGTCCAGCGAATTCGTCGGCCCCTGATTCGTCTATTACTGGATCTGCTGAAGCTGTCGACGTTTGTGAAAATGAGTCACGCTCAGAAGTGGCATTACTACCAGAAGAGCCGTTTCATCCGGACAAACACTTTAATTTCCCAAAATCTATGCAATTAATAAAAAAATCCAGCAACGGGGATATGAAGTCTATTTCACGCTCGTGCCACTCTGAATACTTTGGAAAATGGGAGTGGCTCCACTATGATCAGACCAAGGATGCCGTTTTGTGTTTTACGTGTGCAAAAGCTGTTGAGAAAAAACTTGTCTGCAAGCCCCCTGGCAATCAGTATGACACATTTTTGACAAAAGGGTTTCGAAAATGGTCAGACGTGAAAAACCGGGTGTGTAAGCATGAAGTCAGTGGACTGCATGGCATAGCATCCACCAAACTAGCCGCTATCAAACAAATGCCAATTTCAAGTGCATTCTGTGAAATTACCACGATAAACCAAGAGAATGCACTCCAATATCTCAGGGTGATATTTTCTTCTTTAAGATATCTGTGTGCCCAGGGATACGCGGGCATGACCACGATGACGGTGCATTCTATAACCTCGTGCAGGAACGTTTGAATAGCGAACACCAGCATCTTCTGGGAATGATCCAAAATACCATTCAGAAGGAGATTATCGAGTTGCATGCTCATGCTATACAGTGGTATATCATGTCTCAGATAAAAACCCGCAAGTACATCGGTATCGTCGCCGATGGTACAACGGATTGTTCAGGTGTGGAACAGTTCAGCGTGTGCATTCACTATGCAACCAACGAGCAAAACATGATACTAGTCAGGAACATGTTCATCGGACTTTATAACTCTCCAGATTCAACGGGAGAAAAACTATCTAATATGATCAAGGATGTCCTATAGCTAGGATGGACTGTTTGCATAAATTGCGAGGTTTTGCGTTTGACGGAGCATCCAACATGAGTGGGAGGTTCAAAGGCGCACAGGCTCATTTGAAAGAATGCTCCTCTGGGTCACTCTACATACACTGTACAAATCACAGTTTAGATCTGGTACTCCAGGAAGCAGCCCGAAAAAACACGAGTATAGTCAGTTCACTGACATTTGTCAAGGATGTTGCAAACGTTGTTCGAGAATCTTCAAAACGTTGTACCCTTTTTGCTAGTTTGTTTGACGGTGAGCCAGAAGTTACCTTGTCTGCACTTTGTCCCACTCGCTGATGGATATGGACACCAGCGATTCGCATAATTCTACAGAGCTACGGGCAAGTAATCCAAGTGCTTGATTCCATTGCTTCTGATCGAGGCACGGAGACACTCGTGCCAAATGTGAGGGACTGCGTAAACAAGCCAGAATGAAGGACACATACCAAACATTGATCATTGCGTAATACAAATTCGAAGAATGTGAAGGCATCACTAAACAGTTACGCGGTTGGTGTCACATCGGCGTCAGCTCTCAAGTTAATCCAGAATCTCAAAATGGCACTTCAGCGATTACGCAATGATGATCTCCTGGCCTCCGTGGAAGCTAAGGTAAAATGGGCCAGTGAAGAATATGGCCTGGAGGATGAGCCCGTCCCCAGGAGGAAAGGTACAACAGGGCCTGTTCCTGATGAGTCTTATTAAATACAGGTCAACTACGTGCAAGTTACTACCTAACACTGGGCCACATCGTGAATGCACTGGATACAAGGTTCAATCAAGCCGATCTCATTGTTGCCGCCAAACAGGGAGAAAATTCTCACCTGTCCATTGTCGGATGGCGACAGTAGTGAATTCGATGAGACTGTCGAATCGGCTCATTCACCTGTGCAATTTGACCAGCGAAAACTTCGTCGCCAGTTGCTGCAACTCCACGACCTAATGAATGCTGTTGCTACTGACTCTTCTGTCGGTAGCTACTTGAGGGTCCTAGGTGAAATGGACAAAGTACGGCGACCTTTGTATAAAGAGGTTGACCATCTCCTTGAACTGATGATTTGTCAACCCACATCTGTTGCGAGTGCAGAGAGATCGTTCTCCTGTCTGAGAGAACTGAAAACTCGGGTTCGGTCCACCATGAAACAGGCCAGACTGACACATCTGGCTGTCCTACACATACATCGAAATTTGATGAAAGAACTCTAAACTGATGATTTATTGAACGAATTCATTTCCAGAACGCCAGGACGGCGGGCAGTGTTTGGACAGTCACAGCAATAAATAAATTCATCTAAATTTATAGTCTCGGTGGTTTGATTACCATTAATTTCCAAAAAGTGATGTGAATATTTATTGCACATGCAAACATTTGCAAATTATAATTATATAGGCCTACATCATATTAATCATACAAATTTGCGAACGGTACCAATGGACCATGTCCATTCCACCCTCGGTGATTACCAGTAGATAATTTTGTAGGCCTATATATATAATCACTGAAATTCACAACATGACTGATACGATTCCAGACTTAAAAGTGCTCAAAATTGCTCAGAATACACGGTTGCACCACATTTTCTAAGTGATCAATGAAATTTACAACATGACTGATACGATTCTTGACACGTTTAAAAGTGCTCAGAATTGCTCAGATTGCACCACAGAGCATCTAACGGTCGTGGCCTGATAGGTTGATCTCCACCACGGGCGGCCCAAGTATCATATTCTGCGCCTTCCTCTATATTCAATAAGGATTAAAAAGGTGCGAGACGGATTAAATGGTATGTTTTCAGTGGACGAGTAGTATTAAGGAGCAGTGTATGATACTTGGGCCCCACGGGCTTGACCCCTTCACTTTTAAAATCGTTCCCGCGCCCCTGATGATCGTCATGTGGCGGTAAAAACAAAGGCCGGGTGGTGTCAGAGACTGTCTATGGTGTCTGGCACCTAAAAGATCCCTTGGGATTTATCGTAAAGAGTAGGGGATTTCCCCGATCCCGGGTTTCTGTCTAGGGGGCATATCATCGAGTTATGGCGCCCCCTTACCCCTAGTACAAGTAGTAGTAGATGATCGTCATGGTAAGGCGCCCTTCCAAAACGGCCAGGGCCATTTGGGAATGCTCAAGTTTGCCCTATGCCTTCTCGAGATTATTCATATTTCCAAGAATGAGCATACCACGGGTACGGGACATTGTGGCCAACTTCGTTTGGGCAACAATGATCACCGTGGTTGGTTGTCCCTCTTACCACTGAGCATGTCCCCGCGCAGTTGTCAAACTTATAGGCCTATGTTGAATTGTCACCAGTTGATACCCCCGAACCACAACTGACAAATGTGACCATGCCCCCGGCCGACCAGCCAGCACTGTGGTGGAGCAGACCTAACATCACTTCGACCACAAAACCTCATATGATTTTCGGCCATAACTTCGTTTGGGATGGTCGGATCAATTTGAAATTTTGTTTGTTTTTATCGGCACAAATCTAAAACCGTTTATACTCTGAAAGATTGCACCGCTACAAAGTCGAGCAAATGCACAAAATTGTGTGCGGACTCAGAGAAAAAATGACAGGGCTAAATTTAACATTGAGGTAGATTGCCAACTTTTTCAATTTTCGCGATAGAAGTCTGAAATTTGGTGCATAATCGCCGTTTGACTCCCAGGTGAAGTATGCCAAATTAAAGAATGATACCATTTAGCATCGCAAAACCAGTGTACACGAGTTAGAAAAATCAGAGTTATGTAGGCCTATATAGGGTCTTTTTTTTCACCAAATGCTCAGACTTCTAGATCTTGGCACCTATCTTGAAAACTAAAAAAATGGCAATCTACCCCAATGTTACATCAAAATGATATTTGCGAGCCTGAACAGAATTTGTCATGTTGTTCGATGTTAGCATTGCACAGTACTTTGTAAGAATGATAGTTGATTAGAATATGGCCTACACCTGTATGATTATCCCAACTCAAATTCTTAGCGGAATTCTTAGCGGAATAAAGATCATGAAATCCCCAAATTTAATAAATACGGCCTCGTAGCGCATTCATGACACACCGGTAGGCCTAGCCGTGATGAGGCTAGGCGCGCTGGTAATAAATACATGGATGGGAGACCCGGCGCTGCTGCTTTTCACCCAAACAGTATAGGCCTAATGGGGCACATGGTTATGGACAGAGATGGCATGGCATGATGTGTATGAACAGTTTCTCTGCACCAAACAATGGTTGCATATAGAGCTGTATGCCTTCCGGGAGGTTGAGTAGGCTATGCATCAGTGTTGGAATGGACAGGTCTGCCGGGGATAATAATTGTGCAGTCAGAGAGACCGACTTGTGTTGGTGATCCTAGACTATACAATGTTCATTATTAAATTCGCTTGAATTCCTGTGATTTGACTTGTATCCAACATTTAGGCAGCCTATAACATCATTGGGTAGCCGGGTAGATTGCCAACTTTTTCAGTTTTCAAGATAGAAATGTAAGAAGAAATTTGGTGGGAAAATATGGTTTTGTGTCAAACGGAAACATATAAAATTTCAAATTGATCAACCATCCGAAACGAAGTTATGGCCAAAATCATATGAGATTGTGTGTTGAACTTCAGTATAGGTCAAACCAATTTGCGTTTCATTGCGACCACGGCGACTATTGTGATCATAGTTGATGAAACGAACATGGTCCATAAGTGTTGTATGGAGGACCAGCCAGATCATAGGCCCCTACTCACTTCTTACACACGAGCACTATCAAATCCATTGCATGAGTTTGTGGTCGATCCAACGAATCAAGCCAGTTTGAATGCGCACTCCTGGAATTTATTCAGGACTGTGCACAACGCTCTAGGCCTACTGAGTAGGCCTATATATGTTACATGTAGGCTTATAGGGCTGGAAAGTCACGTGATGATACGGGGTGATTTTGGGGACAAACAAATAATTGTGATAGAAACATAATTTTGGTTTCTAGCCCAAGATATTTGAGGGCGAGGAATTCAATGGTTTCAACAAAATTCAATTCCGATAAGTGTTCATTCATTGAGCAATAAATGAACAAAGTTGAGTGTCGCATCAAAGCCTCAACTTCTCCAATAATTGTGATGGAAACATAATTTTGGGTTCTGGCCCAAGGTATTTGAGGGTGAGGAGTCCAATGGTTTCAACAAAGTTCAATTCCGATAAGTATTCATTCATTAAGCAATAAATGAACAGAATTGACTGTCGCATCGAAGCCTCAATTTCTCCAATAATTGTGATGGAAACATAAGTTTAGGTTTTCGATAAAATTCAATTCCGATAACTCATCTGAGTTCCATGTTCGTTGCACTGCCTCATTTCAGTCATTTATATTTTCTCTACTCAATGAATCAGTGTAGTGAAAACCAAAATAGAAGCCCATCCTTTCTGCAGCTGCAAAGAGGTGTGTTACAAGTCACGGTGCTGTTGTGATGCACCATCCTCTCTTGTGCACCATCTTGAGGAGACGATGGTGGTATTTTATCTCTCATGTTAGGCACAAATCAACTGTCTTTAAAGCTTCAGCCCCAGTGGAAATGGTTAAGCTCATACTCTCCAACATAACGAAGAGAAACCCACAGAATAAGCCTTATACCAGATTCTGTTAGGAGGGAGACATTCACGGGTAATGAAAGACTCTGCAACAGTTGAATATAGTCACATTCTTGGTGAATACATAATATCTTATGGCTGTCAAAGAAAAATGTGCCCTCCTGCCAAATGTATCCTCGGAGATCAGGGAAACAGATGATGTCCCCAATGCCAGGTACATGCATGGCATGGCGCAGGATCACATCCTGTGAAAATGGTGGAGGCATGCAGAAGCAACATTTTATCTAGGGAATGAGTGGTGTATTTTCGGGTACACCATCTATTCGCTAGAAGCTGCTTGATTGGTGTCTTTTAATTTCACGTTGCTCAAGTTCTTGGCTGGTTGTCTCATCTATATTATAAAGTTCCTATAAAGTTCCTATTTAGTACACAGTTATCGAGCAGAAGCATCCACGGATCTATGTCCTCTCCAATTGTAATAACATACAGCACTGTACGTATTTTATCACATGACAAAGTGTTCCATGCCGGGTTGCGAAGCCTATTTATTTATGGTCCGGTAACCTATTGCCATGGCGTTGCGTCCGGCGTCCGTCCGTCCGTCGTCGTCGTCGTGGTCGTCGTCCGTCCACATTTTTATCTTTAAAGTTTACGGTCCAATCTTTCTGAAAATTTGGGAAAAGATACCTTGAAATAATTCGAGAAGGGGGTATTTTTTTTTAGTTTTTTGATTTTTTTAACTTTTTTTAAAATGGCGACCGTTTTCGTCGAAAATTGGTCAATTTTGAACTTTGGCGGCCATTTTCTCAAAAACTGTCTGATCAGTTTTGAGATTTTTGTTTAAAAAGATTCCTCTTATGTACCTTTGTGAAGTTTATAAGTTTCGTTGCCCTTGAATTGCCGGTCTGCGTGTGGCGGCCATTTTGAATTTTCGACTGGTCGGCAAACAACAATTTTTTGCCCCCAAATCAAGTTACTATTCCTTTTGAGTGATTTCACGGTGGCTAGGCGTTACACGTTATTCAGGGAGGGCCGCGTAAAATCATGAGTATTATGCTTTACTCGTGAGGAAATAGCATAGGAAACGACACCGGCCCCCACTTCAAATGGGAAAAACTAATGAAAAGGTTCATTTTCTTCATAAAATGTTGTTTCCACGGAACATCCCAATAAGCAAACATCACGTATGCTGCTATGAATTACTTCCAAACGTCGTTATATTGACGAAAATGGACACACAGTTCGTGACAACACCTGCATGCTTGCGACTCGTTTGTGAAATATAATCGGTTATCAACGAAGTGCGTGTTGGTAAACCATAGAATGCTCGGAGGAATCTTTCTTTATTGTTACACCATTCAACCAGTTGTTTTAATTGAGTATTTCATCAACTAAGAAGGTTTTTGTGGTTTACGCATATCAGCCTGAGGGACAAAACCTGCATACGCGTTACAGCATGAGGAAGCGTGTGAGTGTTGTCGGAGATGGTAGAGCCGGTAATGCATACATGGAGAATTTTCAAGAATGATTTGACGATGCTTTTTATTCATCATTATCCTCCATATGTTCCTCCCAATCTTCATAAATCTGAAATCGGCAATACTAAGAGTTTTTCGTGGATTTTACACAGAGGCTCACCATGTGAGAACATTATTTCTTGAACTTCAATTTATTCCATTGATTGAGCAGTAAAACCTGGGAGAAGATTCGCATTAAAAAAGAAATATAACAACCTCACCAAAATATTTACTCATGCACATACATACGCATAATGCCCTCAGGCAAATCGCGTAAAGTATAGCAAATAAACAAATGATACATTGTAAAGTTATTGACTATCGTCCGAGGAACATATTGACTATCGTCCGAGGAACATATGGAGGATAATGATGAATAAAAAGCATAATATCTTATGGCTGTCAAAGAAAAATGTGCCCTCCTGCCAAATGTATCCTCGGAGATCAGGGAAACAGATGATGTCCCCAATGCCAGGTACATGCATGGCATGGCGCAGGATCACATCCTGTGAAAATGGTGGAGGCATGCAGAAGCAACATTTTATCTAGGGAATGAGTGGTGTATTTTCGGGTACACCATCTATTCGCTAGAAGCTGCTTGATTGGTGTCTTTTAATTTCACGTTGCTCAAGTTCTTGGCTGGTTGTCTCATCTATATTATAAAGTTCCTATAAAGTTCCTATTTAGTACACAGTTATCGAGCAGAAGCATCCACGGATCTATGTCCTCTCCAATTGTAATAACATACAGCACTGTACGTATTTTATCACATGACAAAGTGTTCCATGCCGGGTTGCGAAGCCTATTTATTTATGGTCCGGTAACCTATTGCCATGGCGTTGCGTCCGGCGTCCGTCCGTCCGTCGTCGTCGTCGTGGTCGTCGTCCGTCCACATTTTTATCTTTAAAGTTTACGGTCCAATCTTTCTGAAAATTTGGGAAAAGATACCTTGAAATAATTCGAGAAGGGGGTATTTTTTTTTAGTTTTTTGATTTTTTTAACTTTTTTTAAAATGGCGACCGTTTTCGTCGAAAATTGGTCAATTTTGAACTTTGGCGGCCATTTTCTCAAAAACTGTCTGATCAGTTTTGAGATTTTTGTTTAAAAAGATTCCTCTTATGTACCTTTGTGAAGTTTATAAGTTTCGTTGCCCTTGAATTGCCGGTCTGCGTGTGGCGGCCATTTTGAATTTTCGACTGGTCGGCAAACAACAATTTTTTGCCCCCAAATCAAGTCACTATTCCTTTTGAGTGATTTCACGGTGGCTAGGCGTTACACGTTATTCAGGGAGGGCCGCGTAAAATCATGAGTATTATGATTTACTCGTGAGGAAATAGCATAGGAAACGACACCGGCCCCCACTTCAAATGGGAAAAACTAATGAAAAGGTTCATTTTCTTCATAAAATGTTGTTTCCACGGAACATCCCAATAAGCAAACATCACGTATGCTGCTATGAATTACTTCCAAACGTCGTTATATTGACGAAAATGGACACACAGTTCGTGACAACACCTGCATGCTTGCGACTCGTTTGTGAAATATAATCGGTTATCAACGAAGTGCGTGTTGGTAAACCATAGAATGCTCGGAGGAATCTTTCTTTATTGTTACACCATTCAACCAGTTGTTTTAATTGAGTATTTCATCAACTAAGAAGGTTTTTGTGGTTTACGCATATCAGCCTGAGGGACAAAACCTGCATACGCGTTACAGCATGAGGAAGCGTGTGAGTGTTGTCGGAGATGGTAGAGCCGGTAATGCATACATGGAGAATTTTCAAGAATGATTTGACGATGCTTTTTATTCATCATTATCCTCCATATGTTCCTCCCAATCTTCATAAATCTGAAATCGGCAATACTAAGAGTTTTTCGTGGATTTTACACAGAGGCTCACCATGTGAGAACATTATTTCTTGAACTTCAATTTATTCCATTGATTGAGCAGTAAAACCTGGGAGAAGATTCGCATTAAAAAAGAAATATAACAACCTCACCAAAATATTTACTCATGCACATACATACGCATAATGCCCTCAGGCAAATCGCGTAAAGTATAGCAAATAAACAAATGATACATTGTAAAGTTATTGACTATCGTCCGCTCTTCGGGATCCTCGAGGATAGTCCTCTCACCGCGAGTCCTTGCGGACGCGCATCCACTATTCCGGATCCTTGCGGCGGCGCCGCTCACCGGAGGTCACTGCGGACACGGTAACCACTCTAGCATTAACGGTAACCAGGTAACAGCCCACCCGACACTCCCAGGCCTACGGACACCGTTCAGAAACTGGTTCATCACCACGGTGTTAGCTGGAGGGGCCTGGCGAGCCGCGGTCTGCCTCGGGGACGGAACCCCGTATAGTCCGACATGCTGGCCAGAGCCTATGTCACACCGTCCCGGGAAGGGAGAGAACTGGCGATCCACAGGGCTTGCGCCCCCGAGTCAGCAACTTGTCTCTCCCAGCCCAGGCCTCCCCATGGAAATCGTCCCCAGGGCTCTAAGAGCCCACTACTCCTGACTCATGCCGAGCTCCGAGTGCATCCTGTCACTCGACCTTGGACAATCTCCTCGACCGAGTCGCTTCCAGTGTATATATAATACACCAGAAACTAGAGGCTGCACGCGAAGCGTAATCAAACCATTGTTATAGTTTACTGGAGCGTAAATTACAATGCGTTGCTGTAGCAACGCCCGCTCGAACGGAGCGTGTCAAAACAAGGCCAAGACCGAAAAGGCCACATAAATGGCATGTATGTTTACAATCACCTGCCGCGTGCTTAGGGCAAAATCGCCACATTACCGCCTTCTTACAATGTAGGTCCCCAACATGTTCCGCCCGCACCCAAAATGCCAGAAACCCGACGAAGGCTTCGCATGGCGGGGGCCGGAAGAAGCCCCCGCCATGTGCGCTGAGGACCGGCCGTGCGCTCTCCCCACACCTGGACGAGGTATGGGTAGATGGCCAGCTCCAAAGTGGCATCCGCCCGCTTGAGAGCCGCCTGGTTCCGGGCTTCGTCCGCGTTTAAGGTTAAACTTTGCCACTTTGGAGCTGGCCATCTACCCATACCTCGTCCAGGTGTGGGGAGAGCGCACGGCCGGTCCTCAGCGCACCCGCGATACGGTAGAGATGTTCCGCGCCATCGCAAACCTCGGCGCCACATCTCTGCCGTCCTCCGTCGTCATGGCTCCGTCAGGACCCCGGTTGCAGGGCTCACCGCAGAAGCCCCTGCAATCGCCACCGGGCCTGCCTCATCCGCCCGCGCAGCCGGCTTACACACTGCCGGTTCCGCTGCTTCCGCAGCGTAGGGACCCGTCACCGCCGCCAAACCCCAGGACAGGAGCCAATGACAGAGGGGGAAGGCTAGGTGCTAGCCTCGTCGTCGCACTTGCGCGGCGGCGCGCCGGAGTCGCTCCCGCGGCTCCGCCCTGCCTCAGACCCGTTCTGCGGATCTGAGGAGCCGGCCGGCAGGGCGGTCGGCAACACTTTTTAGAGGTACTATCACTTTTGATCACTCGGTGTGTCGTTTTACAAAATTTCTAAATTTAAAGTTTAACCTTAAACGCGGACGAAGTCCAGGCCGGACGCCTACCATAGAATGGCGTATTGCCCTTATCCAATGAATATGATATTGGAATTAAAAGCCACCACAAGTGTTGCGCATGTAATATACAACCCCCTTCTTAGAAGGAGGCCGGGGTTCCGGTCATTCCGGCCGAACTGCGTATTGTAAGGTACAATTGTAAGGTACAATGTAATATACAACCCCCTTCTTAGAAGGAGGCCGGGGTTCCGGTCATTCCGGCCGAACTGCGTATTGTAAGGTACAATCCGGACGAGAATGAGCGTCACCCGCCGCAGCGGCTGGTCCGCATACACGGACTTAACAACCGCTCCATTATCATAATGGAAAGTCGGTTTCCTGCCGTTAGAAACCTTACTTACTATAACCTTAATTATAGTAATGGCGCACGGGGGATAACTACACCGAAGTGCGTCATCTTAAAGCGTCGCGGACGCCGGATGAGTCACGCGGCCGAACCGCGGACGTCAGTCCTCACGTGCGGACACTATCCCCGCGTCCAAAGCCAGTTCCCCAAATCCGTGGGAAGGCGCTTCTCCCGTAGCGGACGTAAATCCCAACCTCAGTCTGGCCACTTAAGAGGCTGTTCCAAGACCAGGGGCGTCCGGCAGATCACAAAAGTCGTCCGGCCAGCGTAGCCGCTGTGTTAACTACGTCGGACTACAGGCGAACTGATGCGGATATGGTTGCCGCACATCCCTAGCGCTGAAAACTACGGGAGGGCGGATGCGGAGGGGCGGCGTTACGACATGAAAGTATCCGCGGACCTCAACTCCGAAGATAGCCACAAAGTAGCCACCCGCGGAGGTAAGTCGTGCGGACTCTCACGGAACGACCTAAAACCCGTCCTTGGTGTGATAGACGGGTACTGCAGACGCATCCGCATGGGCGGAATGTTATTCCCACCCATACCGGGACAGCGCACGTGGTTTCCGGCGTGGCCGCCCATCATCCGCAGGTACTGGAGGGAGTGAGGGCACCTGCGGATCGCCGTCATCTGGCTCATAGCCACCCAGTCCATCATCTGACGGGTCAGAGAGGTCCGGGAGGCCCACCATACGGCGCACACGCTCATCCGGAGTCCGCGGATGCTGACCGGACGGATCCCATACGGGAGCATCATCCGGTTCCGCATCTTGAACGAGTGGATCCATGACAAGCGGGCCCTCGTAATTCTTCAGATTATCGATATGGACAACCAGAACCCTGTCCGGATCGGAATCCCTCCGGATCCGGTAGTCCACATCTGTCACCTGTTACAGTACCGTAAACGGGCCTATCCACGGCTTAGCAAATTTGTTACCTTGCTTAAGCGGCGGATAATAGTAGCGCACCTTGTCTCCTTCCGCAAAAGCTGGCCTACCCTTAGCATGGGCGTCATAGCCTCGCTTCTGCCGGATAGCAGACTTGTCCAGGCGTGCGCGCGCGAAATCATGGGCGTTCGCCAGGGCGCGGCGAACCCACTCCACGTACTCCAGACCGTACTGGGGTACTGGGCCGGTCTCTGCCGCAGTTGGATACATAATATCCACGGGCAGATTTAGTTCCCGGCCGTACAACATCGCGTGCGGAGTAACTCCGGTCGAAGAGTGGACCGACGACCTGTACGCCATTAAGACGTACGGGAGGTGGTCATCCCAATCATTCGCACGATCGTTCACAAAGGCCGCCAGCATATTGAGGACCGATTGATTGAAGCGTTCGACCTGGCCATCAGACTGGGGCCTGTAGGGGGTGGTCCGCACCTTGGTACTGCCCAGCATATGTGCTAGGTTCCAGAACAGGTTGCTCTCAAATTGCATGCTCTGATCCGAATGTACCTGCTTAGGTACCCCATGGTACACCACCCATCTATTCACCAGCAACCGAGCTACCTCGTCCGCAGTCTGGCGGCGCAGTGGGTAGGCATCGGTATATTTGGTGAAATAGTCGGAAATCACCAGGATGTACCGGAAACCGCGCGGGGTGACCCAATGGGTATCGAGTATATCCAAAGCTATCCGATCGAATGGCGCGCCCGCCTTAACCGTGGTTAAGGGGTGGCGCCCAGGAGCCGGGACTCCTTTACGAGCTTGACACCAAGGGCAGGCTGCGCACCACCGTTGCACGTCCAAGCTGCTACCAGGCCAATGAAAGCGCTGTTGTAGCCTATGGACGGTCCTCCGGATTCTCAAGTGACCGGTCACCCGGAGGTCATGCAACTGGTGGAGTACTTCTTTCCGCAGCTCCGCCGGAAGCACCAACTGCCATATTGGAGGCAGTGGGGTCGGTGGCTCATAGCGCCGGTACAAGAGGCCATCCCTCAAGGAGAGTCTTTCCCACTGAGATACTAGAGACAAAGTCTCCTCCCTGTAGGTTTTCCGCTCATCCTTAGAGGGTTTCTGGCCGGCCTCAAGGGCTGTGATTACCGGTGCCAGAGCACTGTCAGCTCTCTGCTTCGCAGCTATCTGCGCCGGAGAGTAGCCACCCAAGTAATTAGGCTCCTCATCCGTCGCGTCCGGCTGCGCCGCAGCGGCCATTACCACAGGGGGCAAGGACTGCTCATATTCAGACTCGCCAGAGGATGAGGATACCCACGAGGAGTACACCGCTGGACTCGAGGAGGACTCGCTGGAGCTGAGCCGCACCTCCGCTTCATATGCGGGACGCCCTCGCCGATATCGGCGGGTCCGCGCGCGGAGATGAGCCCTAGACGCTCCGGCCGCCGTGTTGTTAGAGGGGGCGGCGGCCTGCGGTCTCCCCGGAACGTCCAATTCCGAGTCTGAGGACGAATCCGCGGCTTGCTGGAATGGAGCCATTTCTGCACAGCCAGGATTCTTGCACTTATGGCAACGGGACAGGCCGTCCGCGTTGCCGTGCAACTTACCAGCGCGGTGCTCTATTTGCATGTCATACTCCTGGAGTTTGACGAGCCACCGCGCCACCAAGCCATCGGCCTCACTATAGTTGAGGAGCCATCTCAGCGAACTGTGATCAGTCCGCAAGCGGAAATGGCATCCCAACAAGTAATGCCGGAACCGCTTGGTCATCGTAACCACCGCGAGCAACTCGCGATGAGTGGTACAGTAGTTCATTTGAGAGCGGCTCAAGGCCACACTCGCATAAACTACTACCCGCTCTTGCCCGTCCACGATCTGCGAGAGGACATCGCCGAGTGCAAAGTTACTCGTGTCAGTGTCCAAGATGAACTCGCAGTCCGGACGAGGGTGCCGCAGCACCGGGGCCGCTACCAAGGCCTGCCGGAGTCCCGAGAAGGCGTCAACCTGCTCGGCGGACCAAATAAAATCGGCGCCCTTTTCCGTGAGGATAGTAAGGGGACGCGCGATCTCTGCAAAGCCGCGAATAAACCTGCGGTGGTAGCTCGCGAAGCCCAAGAAGGACCTCACGTCCGCCACGTTACATGGCGGAGGCCATTTCTGTATGGCCGCCACCTTTGCGGGGTCTGGTCTCACTCCGGTGCCCGTTACCATGAAGCCCAAGTACAGGATTTCCTGCGTGAATAGTTCGCACTTACTTGGCTTCAATTTAAGTCCTGCTCCGCGGATGCGATGGAGCACCATTTGGAGGTTGGTGAGGGTTTCCTCGAACGACCGGCCATACACGACGACATCGTCGATGTAGACCATACATCGCTTCCAGAGGAACCCTTTAAGAACCATCTCCATGAGGCGCTCGAACGTTGCTGGTGCGTTACAGAGCCCGAACGGCATTACCTTGAATTGGTAGAGCCCGTTCTTGGTAACGAAGGCAGTCTTCGCCCGATCACTCTCCTCCATCTCCACCTGCCAATACCCGGAGGCACAGAAATAGTGCGACCCGGCCAGGGCATCGAAGGTGTCCTCAATGTGCGGGAGAGGATATGAGTCCTTCCGCGTGGCATCGTTGAGTTTATGATAATCCACGCAGAACCTCCACGAGCCGTCCTTCTTCTTCACCATAACAACAGGGCTGGCCCAAGGGCTGTCACTGGGTTCGATGATGTCTAAGTCGAGCATCTTTTGCACCTCCTGGTCTATGACCTCTTGGTGCACTATCGCTGCCCGACGAAGACGCTGCTTGAGAGGACGCTCGTTCACGAGGTCGATGCGGTGTTTGGCGACGTCAGTCTTGCCAACCGCACCATCTGGACCCATGAACACATCCGCATACTGCTGCAGCAGTCTACGGAGCGCTTGGCGCTGCTCTTCATCCAGCCGGTCCTTCCGAGATTCCAAATGGTCCGGCAGGGTGAACAGGTCATCTCCGGCGGCCGCCGCCGCGCACGCAGCACGGCAGACAGGATCGTCGGGGAGGACACGACTCGATGACGCGGGAGTAGCAGTAGGGTCCCACCCAGCACGAGTCCGTTTCCTTCGGCGAAACTGCTCACTGGTTGCACTATACACGGCCGACCATTGAGGGGCATGCGGGGACGACGCGGCCTCGCCTCAATGATCATCTCACTCATTGGCGGCACTACCACAGTGCGCACCGCCCGCATTTGGAATGAATGCATCGGGCCCGAGCGGAAGAGAAAATGTATGTCCTCTCCCATCCGGAATTCGCCAGCACTAAAGTTGGCGGTCACCCGGTGGACCCGTAGAAAATTCATCCCAATAATCCCGGCCGCTCCGATATCCGCAAAGATTGCCTCTGTCAGATACACCTTGTCCCCAAGGGTAATAGGCATATCGATTATACCGTGGATACGGATGCGGTTGTCACCCGCTCCGTAGAGCTTGTAGGGTCCGGGATCCCGCAACTCAAGGTTGCGGAGCGCGGGCTCCTTCCTGAATGTTCCTGCGGCAACGTGGGTCACCTCCGAGCCAGAATCCACGAGGAACCGGACCGGCTCCCGTCCGAAGGACAGGGGCAGGTACCAGCAGGGGTCCCTCACCAGCACGCAGGTAGGGCGATACCGTTCGCACGCGCTGGGCTCGTCTACGGAGTCCTCACCATCCGCCTCAGCCGCGGAGGAGCCAGACTGATCCCCAAGGACTACTTCCGGAGAAGTCATATCAACTTGAGGTTCGTCCTGCCCATCAGCGGGTGGGGCGGCATCTGATGCCACGGAACAACTGTCCCCGGACGTAGTGTTGGTCGCCATCACGTCCGGATCTAGTTTCCCTGCCGCGGGTTCCGACCTTGCTGTCCCGGAGGACCAGACTGGAAGGAATTCCTCCGTTGCGGGCCAGGGAGGGCTCCCTGGTATCCGCGCGACCGCAGGCGTTCCAACAACTCCGGACACTTCAGCCAAAAGTGTCCAGGGACGGTTCTGGGCTGGTCCGGAGGTGAACGCGCAACATTCTGCGGGTCCTGGAGCTTCGATCCCGGCGCAGTGCGCAATCATCTGCGCGGCGCCGAAATCGTATTCCTCCATGTCGCACTCGTCCGAGGACGAGCACGGCGCGGCGACTGGTGCCGCATGTGCGGGCATCCCTGTGGAGGGTGCTTGCACACTAACCCACTGCGGGGTAGGTTCCCGGACGGGTTCCCGGACGACCGGGTCCTGCCATGGGGTTACCTGCGATGCTTTGGCCGGAGGAGGGGTCGCCGCCTGCGCGGGAACAGCCGAGGCCGGAGGCAACTGTCTAAGGCGGACAGCTACCTCTAGCGCAAGTGCGGAGTCAATCGCCTCCTCCATCGATCGCTTTTCATGGGTGGCCAGCCCGTATGATAAGTGGTAAGGCTGGCCATCGATGAACTGATCGATCAGCATCGTCTCAAACCGTCTGGAGTCCATGTACGGATAAGCTCTCCGGCCGAGTATGCACAGGTTGAACGCATAGTCTGTCACGGACTCAGTCGGTTGGCGGGTTCGCGCTTTGAACTCTCGTTCAAACTGCCGCCGGTTGGTCGTCGGCGTGAACAGCAGGCGAAGTTGACGGGCAACCTCGCCGAAGGTCACTGTTCCCACCGGCAGACACGGCATAACGCGGAGAGCTTTTCCTTCCAAGCTCCCCACGAAGACATGCCCAGCTTCCTGCTGGGTCCATCCTTCGTACACGGCGGTCCGCCACACTTGGAGTAAGTAGTCCTCCAAGTCGTCGTTATCCCCGTTGAACCGTTTCCGCCACGAGGAGTGGTCGGGCCCGTCATCACGTTTGTTACGTGCCCGATGTGCGGTTCCGGCTCCGGGGTCGTCCGTGTACAGCGGCAAGGCCCGCGAGCTACCCGTGCCCGCGGCGGAGTCTGCCGGAGCAAACATCGACGCCGCGGACATGCGAGCAGGAAAGCTCACGCTCGCCGCCGGGGTCATTCCCGCTGAAAACCCACCCTGGCTAGGTGCAGGCGGGGCTCCCATCGAACCTACTGGGTAGGCTCCAGATGGGGCGGCAAAGCTAGCATAGCTTGGGGCTGAAGCCACCTGTTGCCACTGCCCGTCCGACACACTTTGCGCGCCAGGGTAAGTCGCCCACGCGGCTCGCGCTCCAACCCTCGGAACGGTCGACGCGGTCGCCAATGTGGTGCCTCCGAGCCGCGGAGCAGGCGCGGGTCCCATTGCGGGGGCCACTGGCGCCTGCAGGCTCGGCAGGACTTGGGGAGAGGCCATGGGCCCAGTCATCCCCGGACTAAAAGCGGCCGACGGATCGACGCTCGGAGGCGGCTGATTCTGCTTGAACTGCACAAGCGCCTCGGATATCAGCCACCTCTCCCTCTCCGTCAAAGGCCCCGAGTTGCCTTGTGACGGCGGAGAGGGTGAACGGTTCCGCCGGTCTGGTGGGGCGACCGGGCGCGGTCGTAGCGCCCTAAAGGAGCCAGCGCACTTAGAGTGTTAGTGAGCTGTTCCATTCCGCCTGATGCGGACCGCCTGGAGTCCCCGCTGGGAGCCCTCGCAAGAGCTCCTCCGGCCGGAGGTGGCATCCAGTATCGCTGGTCCGCTTGTCCGGAGGTGCTCGCGCCGGCGTCCACTCGATCCCGGACATCCGGAGATGTCCCCTGAAAGAGTGTCGCCTGCCACGACCCTCGCCCGGACTTAGGCAGGCGCGGTGTAAAGCCGTTGCAAGCTCCACCTACCGCGCCTAACGGATCAGGGCTAGGCCCTGATGGCAACCTCGGTTGCGGCCCCGCGGGGCGCGACTCTACGTCCGGAGACGGAGCCAGGGACGCCGAAGTCGACTCTGTAGACGGGGTTCTGTCCACGGAGGTCTCCGCGTGTACCTTACTACCGCCGGAGTCACCCGAAGATGTCTCATGGCGGTCGTCGCTCGACCGGGTGCGGTCCGCGACGTTTCCACCCGTTTCCCTCCCCTTGGGTTCATTGTTTTCATCTTTATCTCTCTCCTTTGTCATTTTTCGGATTGTCCTTGAGGAGCGGGCGATCCCCAGGGACTAAGGAGGCTACAACACTGTGACGGTAGGCTGCGATGGAACGCTGTCGGACTGATCCTGGTCACGGCACCAATGTAAAGTTATTGATTATCGTCCGCTCTTCGGGATCCTCGAGGATAGTCCTCTCACCGCGAGTCCTTGCGGACGCGCATCCGCTATTCCGGATCCTTGCGGCGGCGCCGCTCACCGGAGGTCACTGCGGACACGGTAACCACTCTAGCATTAACGGTAACCAGTTAACAGCCCACCCGACACTCCCAGGCCTACGGACACCGTTCAGAAACTGGTTCATCATGACGGTGTTAGCTGGAGGGGCCTGGCGAGCCGCGGTCTGCCTCGGGGACGGAACCCCGTACAGTCCGACATGCTGGCCAGAGCCTATGTCACACCGTCCCGGGAAGGGAGAGAACTGGCGATCCACAGGGTTTGCGCCCCCGAGTCAGCAACTTGTCTCTCCCAGCCCGGGCCTCCCCATGGAAATCGTCCCCAGGCCTCTAAGAGCCCACTACTCCTGACCAGGGAACTCAAAGCTCATGGCGAGCTCCGAGTACATCCTGTCACTCGACCTTGGACAATCTCCTCGACCGAGTCGCTTCCAGTGTATATGTAATACACCAGAAACTAGAGGCTGCACGCGAAGCGTAATCAAACCATTGTCATAGTTTACTGGAGCGTAAATTACAATGCGTTGCCGTAGCAACGCCCGCTCGAACGGAGCGTGTCAAAACAAGGCCAAGACCGAAAAGGCCACATAAATGGCATGTATGTTTACAATCACCTGCCGCGTGCTTAGGGCAAAATCGCCACAACATTAAACCTGAATTTATGCCGCCTGCGACCGATTTGATACATTTTGAAGACAGGCATATGTGAAGCCCAATCTATCACTATTATAGACCTCGCATTTTATCAAGATCAGTGCCAATACATAACATTTTCAACACCGAAACAGAGGAGAGCGGAGGTCTGAGCCAAAGGTATCGCTGCACAGGCTTATTTCTCTGATTTAAACTCTCAACAACAATCATGAATATGTGTAATGTTCCGCACATTCAAATAGGAATTCATATATTGTGGTTTCGGTGGTGACCTTGAATTTGACCTTGAATGACCTTGAAAGGTCAAAACGACCTTTTTTTGTTAGAAAAACGGTAATTTCAAGACTTTGGCGGCCATTTTCTCGAAAACTGTTCAGACGGTTTTCAGAGTATCGTTTGAAAAGATCCCCCTTATGTAGCTACCTTGTGCCATATATATAGGCCTAAGTTTCTTTGCTCTTGAATTGCTCAAAGTAGTTAATATGAAAGAAATGGCTAATATCTCGCTCATTATCGACTTTCCAACTTAAGAATAAGTTGTGTCATATAGAAAAAAATGTTCCGCTTGGGCAGGCATTGTCGAAAAATTACCATTTCAGACTTTGAGAGCTTAACACTGTACATTTCTTCGGTAACCTTTTTTCAAGCTAATTTTACATTTGTGGATTTTGACATTCGTGGGCGTTTTCACATTCAACACTAGTTCAACAGTAGCTGGCTAAACTGGATAAGTTGCGGCGACTCCAAGTCCAAGTTCATGAAGCCCGACTTTTAAACATTTTTGTACTCGTACGAGGGTTTTGCTGTATTCCGCCAGTCATAGATGCTGTATGATCGATTGGTTGCAGTTCGCAAATTACCAATTTCTGTTGCATGTAAACAAATCCAAACATATGTTCAGAACTTCAGATCTATCATGCACAATAAAATTCACCAGTGTTTGGTGGAGTACTGTAGCACGGCCACAGAGGTGGCGAATACCAGTGCATCCGTATTGTTAACAAAGCGCAAACAAACCGATACATGATTGTAGGCCTACTGTACACTCACAGTGTAGACTGCAGAGTAGGCTACTGGGCGGTCTCCCTTTATACACGAAAAACATGTTTTTTAGTAGGCCTATGTTTTTGGGGACATGAGACATGATTTTCGTATACTGTTTTTAGCTTACGATAAGCTATTGTCGTGGTTTTTCGTCCGTCCGGGTCTGTAACCAGGTAGAGGCTAGTCCCTGTTTTAGGTGCTTCACCTCGATTGAGGGGTGTCACCTCGATCGAGGTGTAATGTGAGATCATTCCTTATGTGACCAGCTGTTTTGCATAATTGTTGAGAGAATTTTCAGAGTGGTAATTTGTAATTATCGCCACAAAAACAGCCAAATAACACTAGATATTGACATCTAAACTCAAGTTCAACACAAAACCTCATATGATTTTTGCCGATAACTTCGTTTTGGATGGTCGGATCAATGTGAAATTTTATTTGTTTCTATTTGGCATAAAACCGTATTTTTTCACCAAATTTCAGACTTCTATCTTGAAAATTGAAAAAGTTGGCAATCTACTCCAATGTTAAATTTCACATCAAACGTGAAATTTGCAAGTTTGAACAGAATTTGGCATGTTGTTCGATGTTCACACTGCACAGTACTTTGTAAGAATGATATTTTATTAGAATACACCTATATGATTCTTCAAACTCAAAAACTTTCCTCATATTACATTTCTTTGCAGAATAAAGATAATGAAATCCCCAAATTTCCTTGAATTCCTGTGATCCGATTAGTGCCCAACATTTAACATTGGGGTAGATTGCCAACTTTTTCAGTTTTCAAGATACAAGTCTGAAATTAGGTGAAAAAATATGGTTTTGTGCCAAATGGAAGCATATAAAATTTCAAATTGATCCAACCATCCTAAAAGAAGTTATTGCCGAAAATCATATGAGGTTTTGTGTTGAACTTGAGTATAGTCATGAAATACTTCATATATGGATGTTGAATAGATTGTATTCGCATTCATATCTTAGAAATAAAGCATGAAAAAATACAATGTTGGTCAAAAATAAATGACAACATACATGTACATGTAAACAGCCCACTAAATTGAACATGCAAGCAATAAATCCATTATTATTAATTTATTATTATAAATATATTTATTATTCCAGACCCAAGCCCAAAGGGAATTGGTGTTATGCTTCTTACTGTTTTTTGCAAGATCAGATATTTTTGTAGGATACTAATTATTTGCCTTTTTTGCGTGGTGTATTTCTTCCCCTCGATCGAGGTGAAGCACCTCGATTGAGGTGACAGCTCAATGCATTTTCACTAGGCCCTGTCTTAAAATTTGATTTGTGAAAGAATCGATCGACAGATATGGAAATCGATTGACAAAGTTTCAGTTTAAACATTGTACTTCCATCTAAAACAATCATTACGATCGCATTCGATGAGATAGCATTTGCGTGGGCAGTTGAACATCATTTTTTCTAACTATATCAAGCAGGACGCCGTCTTTTAGTTGGAAGAAATCAACGAAATCTGGCATGTGCTGCCACCTAGCGAATATATTGTAGCCAACAGTACCCCCTGCGATTACTAAAAGAACAACAAGGCATTTTACTCATGAATATTCATTAATTAGTCATTTACAATGCTAGTCTGACGATTCAGCATCACTCACACTAATCGGAGACTACTTTCACCTCGATCGAGGTGACACCCCTCAATCGAGGTGAAACACCTCAAACAGGGACTAGCCTCTACCTGGTAACTTTTTTTTGACATGATGAATTTCCCCATAAATTTGTCAGAACATACTTTGGGCTAGTATCTAAAGACGTTTTTTTTATTTTTTTGGATTTAATCTTTTTAGCCAATTTGGCAGCCATTTTTGACGAAAAATTGCCAATTTTGGAATTTGATGGCCATTTTCTCAAAAACTGTCTGATCAGTTTTGAGATTTTTGTTTCAAAACATTCCTCTCTTGTACCTCTATGACATGACAGTTTCGTTTCCTCTGAATCGCCGGTCCGCTTGTGGCGGCCATTTTTATTTTTTGACGGGTCGGCGAAAACAATTTTTTCTTGTCCCAAATCGAGTCACTATTCGTTTTGAGCCATTTCCAGCAAAAAAAAACTTGGAAAATTTCACCCAATTTTTCCTTCATAATGGGAGCTGTGCGGAGTAAACTCATAGAACACTTCAAGATAGAGCCTGAGTATAGGCACATTCAAATGGGAAATCATATATTGCGGTATGAGTGGTGACCTTGAATTTGACCTTCAATGACCTTGAAAGGTCAAAACGACCTTTTTTGTCGAAAAAACGATGAATTTTGTCTTTGGTGGCCATTTTCTCAAAATCTATTCAGACAGTTTTCGTCAAAATCATGTATAAAAATTCTCCTTATGTACCTTTGTGATGTGTAAAAGTTTTGTTGCCTTTGAAATGACGGTCTGCGTGTGGCGGCCATTTTGAGTTTTTGACCGGTCGGCGAAAAAAAATGTTCTTGTCCCAAATCAAGGCACTGTTCGTTCTGAGCCATTTCCAGCAAAAAAAATCAGTATTCTATGCAAAAATCATGATTGCCGGTAAGCTACAGCACCCTTGGTGCTATGTTTCTCTATTATTTCGACTGCTAATGTATTGACAATTACTCTTTAAGCGTCAATAATGGTATATCAGTGTAATTGGTGCAGTATAGCAGCGCAATACACACAATTTATGTTGAATTAATCGTATTTCCTTTTGCTTTTTGTGGGGTACACTTCCAACTTTGTTTGCAACCTGCAATATATAATAGTACACATGTCATCATTGGCCAGCGCGTCGCGCTGGTCTTCTAAGTTTGGGTAAAAACAGACCCACGCCGGCCACGGAGGATAGACAAGAGTGGGCCCGGTACTGCTATCATTTGTTAAATACTGTATAGAAATCTCAACAAAAGGATCACAGCACTTTCAAAAATAATATTTTTGATTGTTTCCATGAGGTTTTACATTTTAATCTTGTGAATAAACGCATATACTGTGAGAACTTTGCGATATTCGTTGATTTACCATAATACATACGCATACAGTAGCACAACAAAAATATTGAGCTAAAGCTACAGAACAATTACGAATGGTTGGCAACTTTTATAATTTACGATATAAAAGTGATAAAATGTGATGAAAAATATTTTTTTAACACCAAAATAGACGCATAAACTATCAATTTGATCCAAAACATTGGACAACATTAAAACCATTGAATGTCTATGCTCGGATATACATATATATGTTCTTCGTTGTTTATTATATGGAGAATAATGATCAATTTAATCCAATAAATTAAGGTTATTAATCACATAAACTTTCCCATCCTAACATATTTCCGCTGGCCACAAAACTAAATCTCTCCACTGTAGGTTACTTGTAGAGTATTCATATAGATGCTACCCCAATTGCCATAGTTTTTAGGTTACCGGACCTATGGTCCGATAACCTATTGCCGTCACGTTGCGTCCGTCGTCCGCCGTCCGTCGTCCGCCGTCCGTCCACATTTTTATCTTTAAAGTTTACAGGCGGATTTTCCTGAAATTTTGCACAAAGTTGCCTAAAAATATTTCAAGAGGGGGTTATTTTTTAGTTTTTTGATTTTCGCATTTTTCTCAAAATGGCGGTCATTTTTGACGAAAAATGGCCAATTTTGGACTTTGGCGGCCATTTTCTCAAAAACTGTCTGATCAGTTTTGAGATTTTTGTTTCAAAAGATTCCCCTTATGTACCTTTATGATGTGTATAAGTTTTGTTGCCCTTGAATCGCCGGTCTCCGTGTGGCGGCCATTTTGAATTTTTGACGGGTCGGCGAAAAAATTTTTATTTGTCCCAAATCGCGTTACTATCCATTTTGGGTCATTTCTAGACAAAAAATTTTTTTTCACCATTTGAAAAAAATTTTGGACTTGGAAAAATTTTCGGCACTTTTTTCCTTCATAATGAGAGCTGCTTGGACTGTACTCATAGAACGCTTGAAGATAGAGCTTAGATATTGGCACTTTCAAATGGAAAGTCATATATGGCGACTTGTGTGGTGACCTTGAATTTGACCTTGGATGACCTTGAAAGGTCAAAACAGCCATTTTTGGGTCGAGAAATGCTCAAATTTGCACCTGGCCTGTCTTTTCTCGAAAACTGTCTGATCAGTTACGAGATTATTGTTTCAAAATATTCCCCTTATGTACCTTTATGATGTTTATAAGTTTTGTTGCCCTTGAATCGCCAGTCTCCGTGTGGCGGCCATTTTGAATTTTTGACGGGTCGGCGAAAAAAATTTTGTTTGCCCCAAATCACCCTATACACCTCCCCACTCGGTGACATCATACGTACTCACGGCTTGAACTTTATGTTATATGCAGATGACACCCAAATCTACGTATCCGCTAATAGTGACGCATCATCTACAATCACCCAGTTGGAGAGTTGTCTTCGTGACGTCAAACAGTGGATGGTGTCGAATAAACTTCAGCTCAATGATTCTAAAACTGAAGTTCTGTACCTTTCTTCAAAGAGAAGGACATCCGTTCTCAGCGGCACCACTTTGACTGTCTGTGATGCCGACATTTCCCCATCAGCATGTGTTAGAGATCTCGGTGCCTATTTCGACCAACATCTCTCAATGACAGACCATGTTAACACAATTGTCCGTAAGGCATCAATCGGCCTTCGATATATTAGTCGGCTCAGGCAGTACCTCGATACTGCATCCACAGAAATTCTGGTTCACGCATTTGTTTCATCACATCTGGACTGCAACAACAGTTTGCTCCTCGGGCTTCCGAGCTGCCAGCTTCAGAAGCTCCAGCGTGTTCAAAACTCCGCAGCCCGAATCCTGACCAAATGCCGGGTTCGTGAACACATCACCCCTCACCTCTACTCGCTACACTGGCTCCCTGTCTCTGCACGCATCGAGTACAAGGTGCTCCTGACCATATTCAAGGCTCTACATGGAATGGCTCCGTCCTTTATCACAGACATGATCAATGTTCGTGAGCACCGCAGAACCCTTCGATCCTCATCAGACACAACCCTTCTGGCCGAACCAAGTTTCTCCACTCAGCGCTATGGAACGCGAGCCTTCAGCATCTCAGGGCCGCGATTGTGGAATAAACTCCCTATTACCATTCGCAATTGCTCTAGTCTAGTCACATTCAAAGGTCTTCTTAAAACATTCCTTTTTAAAAAATCATATACATATTAATATAATTTTCATTAACATTATACATGTTCTTTTATTCATGTCTTACACACTATGTTCTCGTATTTTCACTTTTATTTTTCTTTATTTTTTACGGTTTACTCTAATGTTCTTATTGTTGTCAGGCGCTCAGATATGTATTTTTCATGATTGGCGCCCTATAAATAAAACTATTATTATTATTATTATTATTAAATCGCGTTACTATTCATTTTTTGGTCATTTCTAGACAAATAAAAAATTTTCACCCTTTGAAAAAAATCTTGGCACTTTTTTCCTTCATAATGGGAGCTGCCAGGACTGTACTCATAGTACGCTTGAAGATAGAGCTTAGATATTGGCACTTTCAAATAGAAAGTCATATATAGCGAGTTGGGAGGTGACCTTGAATTTGACCTTTGATGACCTTGAAAGGTCAAAACAGCCATTTTTGGGTGAAAAAATGCCCAAATTTGCCTCTACAGATGAAATGCATGTAGATAGAGCTTCAGTTTGCATTATGAACATATAGGAAGTCATATATGAAACAACTGATGATGACCTTGATTTTGACCTTGGATGACCTTGAGTGCTAAATGTCTGACTTGAAATCTTGAAAGTGGCCTCTGAAGCATAAACTTTTGCACATACAGGTTAGGATTGTGTATAAGCCTGTAAAAGAGTCATGTATAAATGGCACATTTTTTGGTGACCTTGAACTTGACCTTAAAGACCTTGAAGGGCGAATCTCAAAATCTGAAATTGGCCTCTACACACGAAATACTTGTTGATAAAACTTTTTTTTTTGCCGACTCGGCACTTCCTGTTTGGCCGTATCTCGGAAACTGTGAGTCGTAGAGCGAAACGGAGCTCAATTCCGGCCTTCTGTATTATGAACATACGAAGTCATATGCAGCATACGGTACCTGATGGTGACATTGAGATTCACAAAGATGACCTTGACTGGTAAATCTCAAAATCACATGTCACCTACAATGCTTGAAACCAAAATTGTCCGGTAACCTATCTTAGCCCTTGGGCTAATTTTAAAGTTTTTAGGGGCTTTATCAAGTAGGA
Source organism: Terebella lapidaria (assembly GCA_949152475.1). Lineage (NCBI taxonomy): Eukaryota > Metazoa > Annelida > Polychaeta > Terebellida > Terebellidae > Terebella > Terebella lapidaria. The sequence goes on from OX424557.1 coordinate 6,450,029, forward strand.
AAATCGTACACGAAAAACATTTCACAAGTCCCCCAAAACATCACTAAAAACATGTTTTTTCGTGTATTAAGTGGGACCCGGCTACTGGGTGCAGTGGGTCCAACTAACATGATCTGTCGCCTACACACTGATACAACTGGAAATCGGCCTACGTTGTCCATAGTTTCATGAAGGGTCCATATACTCAATAACGCACACAACTGAGCCAATGGGCCAAATGTTCACAATTTGTGATATATGTTGCGTGCCAGTGGAAGCCGATTAATCACTGTTAGATCCAATTAGATCTTACTACTGGATATTCGGTATTGATACCTGATTAATACCAATAACTATGGATGAGTGTGACAGAAATGTAAACATTTTTGTGGATCAAAAGATATCCCGCGGGGAGCAGCCCGACACTGATCATGATATTGATCTGGCTGAGGTGGAGAAAGTTACTGTTTATGATGAAAATGGCTGTGATGTATTGTTTGGGGATTTATTCTTCAATCAAAAAACAATCGTCATTTTAATCAGAGTAAGTATAACCACGAGAACACAGCTACTGTTAAACTTAAGTAAAACCGCCGGTCCAAAAGACAGCATTGTGAAATGTGTACCTCAATGCAAACCAAATCTTTTCACTGTTTTGCAGCTCTAAACAAGTAAAAAACTAACGAAAGTTAAAGCTAATCCTACCAAAATGGCGAGCTTGATCATTTCAATATTTCATTTCACATACATTCTAAAACATTTGAACTAAAGCAACAAAATCCGGCAAATTTCTCGCTTCGAATCTGTCACCCGAACATCAGATTTCCACAATTGAGGAAAAAATGTGGAAATATTGTGGAATCTGCTAAATTCCACATGTTTTTCGCACTTTGTGATTGATTTTGTGCGGAATTTTCTTTGTAGTGTGGAAAAAGTGTATTCAGGACTCCGTTAATTTCGGATGCAGAGATTCACCTTACATTGTGGAAATCATGTGGAAAAGTAGGACTCTGTCATTTTGTGATGCGGAAAGTATGCGGAATTGGAAGTCTTTGTTACTTTGACTCGCGGAAATATTATGTACTAGAAAAAAATGACTCTGCCATTTTGGTGATGTGGAAAACATGCGGAAAATGCTGTGTAGTTCTCCCTTCTTAGATCAGCTATTTATGGTGTTGCCATAAATTCCCAAATTAAATTCCCAAATTTATGCATTTTTTCCGCGTTCCAATACTCCGCAACTGTGCGGAAAGCTGTGGAAATTAGGATAGGGAAAAGGTGAGGAAATTATGCTGAAAACATGTTTAATTTCGCATCTCATGCGGAAATCTGATGTACATTAAATGGCAGTTTCATCGCTGACTCGGTGTATAATCATATGGAGCGTTTTTAGGGTCAATATTCATTGACATGCATTGTAGATTTTCTTGTTGTGAATGATTGTTTCCACCGCAAAAGTCTTTATTCCACATTACTATTTCTAAACTTTCTGTGTCGAATTTACATATTCTTACTGCATAGTTCTAACTTCCATCTCCTTGCTGCTTACTTCCAAGTTCTCACTGGTACTTTCTCAATGCTTAATTCATCATGTCAAATTCTAACACCTTTGTCCAGGCAAACTATCAAAAACAAATAGCATCTGGCACAATGCATAATAGAACTTAGCACATTGCATTTAGAATATAGCATATCGCATGACGAACAACGCACAACGAACGAAGCACTCGGCGGTTAGCGCCGCCTGTCGTCATAATGATACAGTAGTAATTGTTGTGGACAAAATTACTACTGCAACATTATGACGACAAGAGGCGCTGGCCGCACGGAGCCACATGATGTATGAGAAACTAAGACCTCCCTTATCATTGGTCACGTGTTTGGCGCGACCAACAGGTGCCACACTCATGCAGCTGAGCACAGGCCCCAATGAATTCCCGCACCCTGCCCTGTAAATAAAAGAATAGTGAGTCTAGTGAGAGATGATTAATATGAGTCTAATAATAAGATTTCTATGCTCATTAAAATCAATTTTCGATGTGACGTCATGAATACTCATTATAATATAATACACTGTTGCTAATTAGGTGCAAATATTATCATGACATAGGACTAAAATTAACATACACAAAATGGTCAAACCTTGAGAACGGACAGTGATAATTGAGATGTGAAAAAAAATTCTCAGGAAACTGGTGGCTATCTTTTTCAAGGCTAAATATGATGATCTCTCCGATCATAATTTCTTCATGCCGGTAATTTGGCACGATTCCAACTCGTGACAGTACAATAGTTACGCCCCAGTACCAGGGGCGTAATTAGAAATCCCAGAAAGGGGGTGGGGGCACAAGAATTAAATTGAATGTATGGTCCTCGCGAAACGAAGCACGAGCGCAGCCAGTCCCAAGCGGCGGGGGTCTGGGGCCTGCTCAAGGGCTCCAGAAGCCAAATGCTTTTTGGCGTTTGCTGGTGCATTCTAGCCCTATTTTGGGTACAGCCAGTAATCAAATATTTATACTGTACACTGGTATGCATTCAGTTGTAATTTGACATAAACCATAAAATATGCATGTGAAAATTCAACTAATTTTCATAGATAAATGATCAAAGGGCGAGTATAAATTGTATGTGAAGTTCTTCCAACATAAGTCAGAGAATACAATATGTTGTTTCTTATGTATACAGATATATTGACATGTATATCTATTTTCAATTACTTGGCAATAATGGTGGCACTTTTTAGTATAGTATATATAAAATGCAAGTGTTTGTTCTACAATAAACGCGTTAAGACGTGTTTTTGTATTTTCCGCCAACTTGAGTATTCGAAATACATGAAATACCTGGTACAGTGATTCCAGGGGCGGAACCAAGATTTCGAAAAGAAGGGGTCCAACATTATACGGCGTGGGGTTTGGGGCCCGCTCAAGGGCTCCAGAATCCAGATCCTTTTTTATGTCCTATGGTAGCTTCCTGGTATCTCCTGGGTATAAATTCCACTCCTTGCCTGTCCGGTGGGGTTTCTGGGGCCACTCAAGAGACCTAAAGCCAGTGTTTTTTTTATGATAAATGCAAGGAATAGAAACGAAACGAACCCATCTCAGCTGGGAGTCTGGGGCCTCCTGAAGGGCCCAGAAGTCAGAGCCTTTTTATGTTCTGAATTAATATTGTGCCCTATCCTGGGAATAATTGCACTTAAAAATTCATCGATCACTATTTCCTGAAAAGTTTGTAAAAGAAAATGTAGAAGGGAAGCTGCACATTTGGGCCGAGGGTCTGGGGCCCACTGAATGGTCCCACAAGGCTGCCACACGCAGACCGGCGATTCAAGAGCAATGAAACTTGCCATTGATGTACATGAGGGAGATGTCTTGAAACAAAAGCTCAAACTGATCAGACAGTTTTCGAGAAAAAGGCCATAAAAATCCATAAATAGCAACTTTTCATAAAAAAAAATGGCCGCCGAATCGGCAAAAACGATTGGAGGAAAAAAAAAAAAAACGTCTCAGGGTATTAGCCCAAGGAATGTTTCAGTAAATTTTCAAAAAGAATTCACCAAGGCAAAAAAAAAATATTTGCCGGACGGACGACGGACGAACGTACCAAATGTTTAGGTTAAAGGGCTTTCACCATGTTAAATTTCCTCTCACGTGTGAACCCCTTATCCCCAATTTAAACCCCTAAATACACGTCTGCTCATAAAAAGTGGGTTGGGCTATTTTCAGCTTTATCAAGCCCCTAAACCCCGGAATTTTTCCCGGACGGACGACGAACGAAAAACCACGCCAATAGCTTATCGGGCCATGGGCCGGTAAGCTAAAATACAGCACCGGACCAGCGGTCCATCAAACCAAGGTCTTTCCTTCATTCGGGAGTCTTCAGTTTCTCATTCGCAATGTGGCAACTCGACCCGCGGCGCCGTCTGTCGTCATAATAGTGCAGTAGTAATTTTGACACATGAAATGCTTCATTCGTTGTGCTTTGTTCTTCGTGCGATGTGCTTTATTCTAAATGAAAGGTGCTAAGTTTCATATGCATTATGCCTGATGCTATTTGTTTTTTATTAGTTTGCATGAACAAAGGTGTTAGAATTTGTCATGATGAAGCAAGGCTTGAGAAAGTACTAGTGAGAACTTGGAAATAAGCAGCAAGGAGATGGGATTTAGAACTATGCAGTAAGAATATGTCAATTCGACACAGAAAGTTTAGAAACAGTAATGTGGAATAAAGAATTTTGCGATTGAAAAAATCATTCACCACAAGAAAATCTACAATGCTTGTCAATGAATATTGACCCTAAAAACGCTCCATATAATCACAACGGAATGGAGATCGTATTGCGTAGCAGCGTAAAGTAAAACGACATGTGCGTGACACTACCCGGTATATCAGTTTCGATTTGCATCTACACTGTATGAAATCGCCATGAATTGGAAGTGAAAAATTGACCAGATTTTGCCTCTTTGGTTCAAACAATTGAAAATGTTCATATATACACAATGAATCAGCAGTTTTAGCGCATAACTTGAACAGCAGGTATCCCCAAAAGATGTGCTTTGTCTATAGTTAAACTGAGCTGGCTGTTCAACACCAGAATTTCAGGAAAATTTATGTATAGTACATGATCCTAGACTATAGCTCTACATGTAAGACCCATATGTACAGTTTGACAATTTAATTTCAATTGCATTTTGAAATGTCATGGAAATGTCATTAATTTTTTTCCTTGACTTTCCAGCATTTTCTATGTTACATGACAAAGGAATATGTTGATGGTACGTATGTGTGTACATGTATGTATGTGACATAGATATGTTTCCATGTGCTCCTTTATCTTGATAATAACGATACCGGTAAGACAGATATCGTCAGTCGCCATGTGAAGTTTCTTGCTAATACTTGCTAATCCTGACGGGATTGGTTTAGGTCATGCTACTGCCATGTCCACACATGAACTGGCAAACAGTTTGTTATATATCGGCAACCAAGAATTTTGCCAGGTATGTTGGTCTGTTTGTGAATGAATGGATGATGTGTTTGTTATTTGGCAGGATCTTCAACTCAAGTGGAAGTCAAATAGGTCAAACTATATCTCAAGAAATAATAAAGATACACTATATCTCATAAAATAATAAAGATACACTATATCTCAAGAAATAATAAAAATAGAATAAACATACAACCGGAAAGGTTATCTTCATTCATAAAGCCTAACAACGTAAAACCCTATAGCTTCTCTAATCGCCTAAGGTCGAATTTGACCTTGAAAATGACTTTGACCTTGACCTTTCTCGAAAATATCAAGTAGTCGCTGGTTTGAAAGGTCTTGGGAATACTTTCCAAATCTATCGGCAATTTTGGAATTGAATGTTATTACTGCTTCAAACATGATTTTTGATTGTAAGTTTGGCCTTTAGTGCATCGGATGTGCAAAGTTATATTTTCTATTTATTCAATGCCCTACATGTATCAGATCTACATGTATGTATCCTTTGTTTGGTTCAGTTCACATTTAGAAAAGAAAGGCATAACTTGTTGAATGCCCACAAAGCCTCTAGGTTGTAATATCTAGTCAGTCTTGACACAAAACATGTACAGTGCTACGTGGAATGTTACTTCTACATTGTAGGACTCAGTCTTCTGAGCCAGCGACCCTTGTTGGACTTATTTATGCACCAATACTACATCTCTCTGGTACATTTTGTAGCCTTTTTTATGATTGATGTTGATTGTTTAATTATTGCATACATTTGATTTTTTCACAGATCTTGGGCTAATTCCAGAAGGATACTTAAAGGTAGGCTTGAAGTTGATTGTTGAACTCTCGTCCGTCCGGGTCTGTAACGTTTTTTTGACATGATGAATTTCCCCATAAATTTGTCAGAACGTACCTTGGGCCAGTATATAAAGACGTTTTTTTATTTTTTTTATTGAAGCGTTTTTCCCTATTTGGCGGCCATTTTTGACGAAAAATTGCCAATTTTGGACTTTGGAGGCCATTTTCTCAAAAACTGTCTCATCAGTTTTGACATTTTTGTTTCAAAACATTCCTCTCATGTACCTTTATGACGTGTATGAGTTTTGTTGCCCTTGAATCGCCGGTCTGCGTGTGGCGGCCATTTTGATTTTTTGACGGTTCGGCGAAAAAAATTTTTTTTGTCCCAAATCAAGTCACTATTCGTTTTGAGCCATTTCCAGCAAAAAAAAAAAAAAAAATTTTTTGGGGGCCATTGAAAAAATTTTTGGACCCAATTTCACCCAATTTTTCCTTCATAATGGGAGCTGTGCGGAGTAAACTCATAGAAGACTTAAAAATAGAGCCTAAGTATTGGCACATTCAAATGGGAAATCATATACATGTATTGCGGTTTGAGTGATGACCTTGCATTTTGGGGTCAAAAAATGCCAAGATTTGCCTCTGTAAATGAAATGCTTGCCGATAGAGCTTATGTTTGCATTATGAACATATAGGAAGACATATATGGCACAACTAATGATGACATTGAACTTGACGTCAGATGACCTTGAGTGCCAAATGTCTGACTCGGAATGTGTAAATTGACCTGAGCGGCCTAATCGATTTCACCCAGATATATCTTTGTATTATCAACATATAGTATATCAAATGCCGCACACATACATGTACATGTTATAATATAATGTAGTGGTGACATCGAAGTTCACACGGATGACCTTGATTGGTAAATCTCATGGTCATAATGTTCACACTGATAACCTTGATTGATAAATCTCAAGGTCTGTTACATTGCTTCATCCAAACCAAAATTGTCCGGTAACCTACATGTATCTTAGCCTTTGGACCTTTGGTCCGATAACCTATTGCCGTGGTGTTGCGTCCGTCGTCCGTCCGTCTGTCCATCCGTCCGTCGTCTGTTCACATTTTTATTTTTCTAAGGTTACCGGACCTTTGGTCCGATAACCTATTGCCGTGGCATTGCGTCCGTCGTCCGTCGTCCGGCGTCCGTCCGTTCATATTTTTATCATTAAAGTTTACAGGCGAATATTTCTGAAATTTTGCACAAAAATACCTAAAAATATTTCCGGGAAGCTTTTTTTTAGTTTTTTGATTTTCGTATTTTTTTCAAAATTGCGGCCGTTTTCGTCGAAAAATGGCCAATTTTGGACTTTGATGGTCGTTTTCTCAAAATCTGTTCAATAACTTTTTTTCTTATTGATGCATGACACTCCTTCTATGTACCCCTGTGACATGTATAAATTTTGTTGCCCTTGAATCGCTCGAAGTGGGCCATTTTGGGCCCAAACTCGGCCCAAATGGGACTTTCCCATGTTAAATTCTCCTATGCTTTATAATGGGACACATTAAGCCTAATATCTCACTTAAAATTGAAATTAGAGACTAAGAATCAATTGTAGACATATAGGAAATGATATATGCTGAATATTCTCGTGACCTTGAATTTGACGTCTGACCTCGGTTTCAAGGTCAGAGCGGCCGTTTTCGTCTAAAAATGGCCAATTTTGGACTTTGATGGTCGTTTTCTCAAAATCTGTTCAGTAACTTTTTTTCTTATTGATGCATAACACTCCTCATATGTACCCCTGTGACATGTATACATTTCGTTGCGCTTGAATCGCTCGAAGTTGGCCATTTTGGGCCCAAACTCGGCCCAAATGGGACTGTCCCGTGTTAAATTCTCCTATGCTTTATAATGGGACACATTAAGCCTAATATCTCACTTAATATTGAGAGTAGAGACTAGGAATCAATTGTGGACATATAGGAAATGATATATGCCGAATATTCTTGTGACCTTGAAGTTGACCTCTGACCTCGGTTTCAAGGTCAGAGCACTAAATGGCTAATATCTCGTTCATTATCGACTTTACAGCCTAGGAATCAATTGTGGACATATAGGAAATGATATATGCTGAATATTCTGATAACCTTGAATTTTACCTTTGATCTCATTTTCAAGGCCACATTACAAAATGGCTAATATCTCACTTATTATCGATTTTACAGCTTAGGGATCAATTGTGGACATATAGGAAATGATATATGCTGAATATTCTCGTGACCTCGAATTTGACCTCCGACCTCAGTTTCAAGGTCAGAGCACAAAATGGCTAATATCTCGCTTATTATCGGCTTTACAGCTTAGGAATCAATTGCGGACATATAGGAAACGATATATGCCAAATATTCTGATGTTGTTGATTTTGACCTTTGACCTCATTTTCAAGGTCACAGGACAAAATGGCCAATTTCGCACTTATTATCGATTTTACAGGTAAGGGATCAATTGTGGACATATAGGAAATGATATATGCTGAATATTATCATGACCTTGAATTTGACCTCTGACCTCATTTTCAGGATCACAGGACAAAATGGCTAATATCTAACTTATTATCGACTTTACAGCTTAGCAATCAATTGTGAACATATAGAAAATGATATATTCTGAACATTGTCATGACCTTGAACTTGACCTTTGACCTCATTTTCAATGTCGCAGGACAAAATGGCTAATATCTCGCTTATTATCAATTTTACAGCTTAGGAATCAATTATGAACATATAGGAAATGATATATGCTGAATATTGCTATGACCTTGAATTTGACCTTTGACCTCATTTTCAAGGTCAGAGAACGAAATGGCTAATATCTCGCTTTTTATCGACTTTACAGCTTAGCAATCAATTGTGGACATATAGAAAATGATATATTCTGAACATTGTAATGACCTTGAACTTCACCTTTGGCCTAATTTCAAGGTCATAGGACAAAATGGCTATCAGCTCGCATATTATCGACTTCAGAGCTTAGGAATCAATTATGAACGTATGGGAAATGATATAAGCTGAAATTTGCTATGACCTTGGAATCAAACTTTGACCTCATTTTCAAGGTCGCAGGACATGATGGCTAAAATCTCGCTTATTATTGACTTTACAGCTTGAAAATCAGTTGTGGACATACTAGAAATGACATCAGCTGAATATTATTGTATCCCCCGAACAAAGTTCGGCGGATACTATGGATTTGGCTTCGTCGTACGCGTCCGCGTCCGCGTCCGCGTCCGCGCCCGCGTCCGCGTCCGCAGAGATTTTCTTGTGAACGCGCTACAGGCCGCAATTCTCACCCGATCACCATTATTTTTTGCAGGCACATATATATTGGTAAGATCCCGACACCAATCGATTTTGGTTGCCGTGGCAACTAAATTGGTCGTTTGGGGACACATTTTGCAGTGAAAACAGCCTGTTTGAGACGCATGGCTTGTGAACGCGCTACAAGCCGCAATTCTCACCCGATCACCATTATTTTTTGCAGGCACATATATTATGGTAAAATCCCGACACCAATCGATTTTGGTTGCCGTGGCAACTGAATTGGTCATTTGGGGACACATTTTGCATTGAAAACAGCCTGTTTGAGACACATGGCTTGTGAACGCTCTACAGATGGCAATTTTTGACGAATCTCGATAATATTTGGAAGTGTTGTTGGGAAGGGTTGTCACACGAAACCGATCGTTTTTTAGAATGATCATATAAATATTAATATGTTAACAGCCTAACTTATTACAGAATTTTGAAATATCCATTTTGACATGTATGATCATTCCAATAGCCTGTACAATGGAAGGTAATGACACTGGTATCTTGTTCAGAATGGAGAACTAAAGTTTCCAATGAAAACAGGACAGTATTACTGAATAAGTTAACATTAGTTTTACTAGTTAAGTCTATTATTGTCCACAATAAAAATAGTTAAGACGAGAAACTTTTATTATTAAGCTCAACAAGGTGAAGGTTTTGTCCAGTATAGATTTCATGGGTGTAACTGAATAAGTTAACATTATTTTTAATAGTTAAGTATATTATAAACCACAATAAGAATAGTTAAGACAAGAAATATTTATTATTAACCTCAACAAGGTAAATATTTTGTCCAGTACAAATTTCATTGGTGTAACCGAATAAGTTAACATTATTTTCACTAGTTAAGTCTATTATTGACCACAATAAAAATAGTTAAGTCTATTATTGACCACAATAAAAATCGTTAAGATGAGAAATATTTATTATTGAGCTCAACAAGGTGAAAGTATGTCCAGTACAGATTTCATGGGTGTACTGAATAAGTTAACATTATTTTTACTAGTTTAGTCTATTATTGACCACAATAAAAATAGTTAAGACAAGAAATATTTATTATTGGGCTCAACAAGGTAAAGATTTTGTCCAGTAGACATTTTATGTCTGTAACCAAATAAGTTAACATTTTTTTTGCTAGTTAAGTCTATTATTGACCTCAATAAAAATAGTTAAGATGAGAAACAATTATTATTGAGCTCAACAAGGTTAAGGTTTTGTCCGGTAGAAATTTCTGGGTGTAACCGAATAAGTTAACTTTATTTTTACATGTTAAGTCTATTATTGACCACAATGAAAATAGTTAAGACAAGAAATATTTATTATTGGGCTCAACAAGGTGAAGGCTTTGTCCAGTAGAGATTTTATGGCTGTGACCAAATAAGTTAACATTATTTTTTTGCTAGTTAAGTCTATTATTGATCACAATAGCTTTTTATGAAAACATTGATCAACTTTTACTTTGAATTTCAACTTGAGACCATGTTTGGCACAAATTATGAGTTAAAATATAACTTATGGTGAAAAATTCGATCTGGCTCCGATTTCGTCATCTTGAAATGCAGTTTTGGTCAATTTTTAGTTTGAATTTCAACTCGAAACCAAGTTTGGCACATATTATGAGCCAAAATATAACTTATGATGAAAAGTTCGATCTGGCTCCAATTTCTTCATCTTGAAATGCAGTTTTGGTAAACTTTTAGCTTGAATTTCAACTTGAAACCAAGTTTGGCACATATTATGAGTTAAAATATAACTTATGACGAAAAGTTCTATCTGGCTCCAATTTCGTCATCTTGAAATGCAGTTTTGGTCAACTTTTACATTGAATTCCAACTTAATACCAAGTTTGACACATATTATGAGTTGAAATATAACTCATGGCGAAAAGTTTGATCTGGCTCCAATTTCATCATCTTGAAATGCAGATTTGGTTAACTTTTAGTTTGAATTTCAACTTGAAATCAAGTTGGGCAGGTATTATGAGTTAAAATATAACTCATGACGAAAAGTTTGATCTGGCTCCAATTTTGTCATCTTTAAATGCAGTTTTGATTAACTTTTACTTTGAATTTCAACTTGAAACCATGTTTGGCACATACATGTATTATGAGTCGAAATATAACTTATGGTGAGAAGTTCAATCTGGCTCCAATTTCGTCATCCTGAAATGCATTTTTGGTCAAATTTTACTTTGAATTACAACTTGGAACCAAGTTTGTAAAATATTCTGAGTTGAAATATAAATAGGTGAAAAGATTGATCTATCTGTATTTTCGTTATTTTATCAAACATGTTGAATGGAAATTCATATAAAGAGATTTCAGTGGTGATTTTGAATTCGACCTTCAATAACCTCGGAAAATCAGTGCAGCAATTTTGGTGGGGAAAAGAAAACAGTTGTGACTTGAGATTTAACGTTTCTCTGGTAATCTTTTTCAGCCCTTGCTCTAGTTTTTCACACTTGACAGTGATATATTTGGGGCAACAGAGATGATAGGGCTACGGGGGATACACCCAAGCGGTCGTAGGCGACCGGAAGCGTCTAGTTGTGTCCTTGAATTGACCAATGACCTTGTTTTCAAGGTCACGGGACAAACTACTAATATCTAAAATATGTATTGTCCGGTTTTGCGGTCGAATCTTTCTGAAATTTTGCACAAAAATACCTGAAAATATTTCCAGGAAAGGCATTTTTTAGTTTTTCGATTTTCGCATTTTTTTTCAAAATGGCAGCCGTTTTCGATGAAAAATGCCTGATTTTGGACTTTGGCGGCCATGTTCTCGAAAACTGTTCGATAACTTTTTTCCTTTTTGATACACAACACTCATCATATGTACTCCTGTGATGTGTATAAGTTTCGTTGCGCTTGAATCGCTCGAAGTGGGCCATTTTGGGCCAAACTTGGCCCAAATGGGACTTTCCCATGGTAAATTCTCCTATGTTTTATAATGGGACACATTATGCCTTATATCTCACTTAATATTGAGATTAGAGACTAGGAATCAATTGTGGACATATAGGAAATGATATATGCTGAATATTCTCGTGACCTTGAATTTGACGTCTGACCTCAGTTTTAAGGTCAAAGAACAAAATGGATAATATCTTGCTTATTATCGACTTTACAGCTTAGAAATCAATTGTGGACATATAGGAAATGATATATGCCGAATATCCTGACGACCTTGAATTGACCTTTGACCTCATTTTCAAGGTCACAGGACAAAATGTCTAATATCTCACTTCCTATCGACTTTACAGCTTAGGAATCAATTATGAACATATAGGAAATGATATATGCATATTATCGTCATGACCTTGAATTTGACCTTTGACCTTTGACCTCATTTTCAAGGTCACGGGACAAAATGGCTAATATCTCACTAGTGTCCTTAGGCAAGGCATTTACCACTAATGTGTCTATCTTCACCCAGGATTAAATGGGTACCGGTTGATAATGGGTGTTGTATAGAGCGCTTTGAGTGTGGCAGCTCCAAGTACAATCACTCAGACTGGGGTTAAAGTGTAAAGCGCCTTTGAAAGCAGATTTAGTTCGGCTGAAAAGAGCGCTATATCAAATCTGATAACTTTAACTTTAACTTTATTATCGATTTTACAGCTTAGGGATTAATTGTGGACATGTAGGAAATGATATATGCTGAATATTCACATGACCTTGAATTTGACATTTGACCTCATTTTCAAGGTCACGGGACAAAATGGCCTATATCTCGCTTATTATCGACTCTACAGCTCAGGAATCAATTGTGGACATATAGGAAAGGATATACGCTGAATATTCTGATGACCTTAAATTTGACCTTTGACCTTATTTTCAAGGTCATAGCACAAAATGGCTAATATCTCGCTTATTATCTATTTTACAGCTTAAGAATCAATCGTGGACATATAGGAAATGATATATCCATAATATTCTTGTGACTTTGAATTTGCCCTTTGGCCTCATTTTCAAGGTCAGAGCGCAAAATGGGTAATATCTCTTTTATTGTCAACTTTACAGCTTGGGAATCAATTGTGGACATATAGAAAATGATATATGCAGAATATTCTCGTGACATTGAATTTGTCCTTTGACCCCATTTTCAAGGTCAGAGCACAAAATGGTTAATATCTCGCTTATTATCGACTTTACAGCTTTGGAATCAGTTGCGAACATATAGGAAATGATATATGGTGAATATTCTCACGACCTGGCATTGACCAATGACCTCATTTTTAAGGTCACCAGACAAAAGGCTAAGATCTAAAATATATATTGTCCGGTAACCTTTCTTAGCCCTTGGGCTAATTTTTTATTTTCGCAATTCCATTTTCGACGAAAAACGGCCAATTTGGGATTTTGACGGTAGTTTTCTCAAAATCTGTTCAGTAACTTATTTTCTTATTGACACATAACACTCCTCATATGTACCCCTGTCTTGGTATAAGTTTCGTTACCCTTGAATCGCTCGAAGTTGGTCATTTTGGGCCCAAACTCGGCCCAAACGAGACTTTCTCATGTTAAATTCTCCTATGCTTTATGATTTGACACATTTTTATCTTACCGGACCTATGGTCCGATAACCTATTGCCATGGCGTTGCGTCCATTGTCCGTCCGTACGGAGAGCCGTCCGTCCGTCCGTAAACAATTTTATCTTTAAAGTTTACAGTCAAATCTTTCTGAAATTTCGCACAAAAGTGCCTGAAAATATTTCAAGAGAGACATATTTTTTAAATTTTTGATTTTCGCAGTTTTTAGGTTACCGGACCTTTGGTCCGTAAAACCTATTGCCGAGGTTACCGGACTTTTGGTCCGTAAAACCTATTGCCGTGGCGTTGCGTCCATCGTCCATCTTCGTTTGTTGTCCGTTTGTTGTCCTTTGGACCGATAAGCTATTTTCGTGGTTTTTCGTCCGTCTGTCGTCCGTCGTCCGTCCGAGTCTGTAACTTTTTTTTGGCGTGATGAATATCCCCATAAATTTGTCAGAACATACCTTGGGCCAATATCTAAAAACGTTTTTAAATTTTTTTTGATTAATCGTTTTTGCCGATTTGGCGGCCATTTTTGACGAAAAATTGCCAATTTTGGACTTTGGTGGCCATTTTCTCAAAAACTGTCTGATCAGTTTTGAGATTTTTGTTTCAAAACATTACTCTCATGTACCTCTATGACGTGTACAAGTTTCGTTGCCCCTGAATCGCCGGTCTGCGAGTGGCGGCCATTTTGAATTTTTGCGGGTCGGCGAAAAAAAATTTTTTGGTCTCAAATCAAGTCACTATTCGTTTTGAGCCATTTCCAGCAAAAAAAAATAAATTTTTTTCTTTGCCCATTGAAAATTTTTTTGGACTTGGAAAATTTCACCCAAATTTTCCTTCATAATGGGAGCTATGCAGAGTCATCTCATAGAACACTTGAAGATAGAGCCTAAGTATTGGCACATTCAAATGGGAAATCATATATTGTGGTTTGAGTGGTGACCTTGAATTTGACCTTCAATGACCTTGAAAGGTCAAAACAACCTTTTTGTCGAAAAATCGATGAAATTTGCCATTGGTGGTCATTTTCTCAAAATCTATTGAGACAGTTTTTCACAAAATCATGTATAAGATTCTCCTTATGTGCCTTTGTGATGTGTATAAGTTTCGTTGCCTATGAATTGACTGTCTGTGAAAATTTGTCATTAACGAAAAAAATCTTTCAAGGTGTAACTTGATTTAGTATTATAGTCCATACAGAAAATATGTTTCTATCAACATTAATGAACATGTTTTAACATATAGATTTTAACATCAGTGTAACAATTAATATGTATTCAGTATTCTACGCAATTCACATGATTGCCGGTAAGCTACAGCACCCTTGGTGCTATGTTTTAACAATTTTGTCCTTCTTGTCCACAAGAGCAAAAATTGGCACCATGGGCACGTGATCATAAATATCATATATTAGAATTCCAGAAAGTAAAGAATGAATATCATTATTTTTATATCAATTATCAATAGATGTCACAGATGAGTGTGTTATCGGTGTAGGTCGGGTCGAGTAGTGCCATAGTATTAGGGTTTGTATCAATTTCCAGGAAATAAAAGTTTTGGTCTGTATCAATAATAATGTTGTTGATGTTCTTGACTGATTGTATGCAACTTAATACTTGATAGTATCTGGAGATTGATAGTATTTCATTTGTATTTGGTACACTATATATTTCATCAACAATAACCTTTTTATTGTTTCCATGAATAATAGCGAACACAGTTTCGAATTCCCTCTCAAAATAGGATTCAATATCAATTACTTTGGAAGGGAAAGAGCTATCAATATAAAGAGCGACACCACCTTTTGATTTGTTTTCACGATTCTTATAGTAGAAATTGTATCCCTGTAGATTATATCATTGAGCACTTTCTTTGGTAAGAAAAGTTTCACATTACATAACACTAGTTGCTGTTTTTATGCAGGCTGCGGGAGTCCGGCTGGTCGTACTTGGCTGTGGACCGCACAAGTTTATCAATGTAAGCCTCACTGTTGTCAATGTAACAGGTCTGGCAGTTACCAGGGTTACTGGTTCTGATCATGGTGGTTTTCAGGACTTTAAGCATGTGACGGGATACAAGTACGAGATGTACTGCGACCCTGATAGACACGTGTACAAACATCTCAACTGTCTGCAGACTATGAAGCGTGGTCGCCGGTCAGGTAGGTAAAAGTATCTGTACGTGTATAACCCTAAGTCAAAGACTGTTTTTGTCTGATGTTTGTGACTTGTTATGTGTATAACCCTAAGTCAACAACTGTCTTTGTCTGATGTTTGTGACTTGTTACGTGTACAGCCCTATGTCAACGACTGCCTTTGTCTGATGTTTGTGACTTGTTACGTGTACAGCCCTATGTCAACGACTGCCTTTGTCTGATGTTTGTGTCTTGTTACGTGTACAGCCCTATGTCAACGACTGCCTTTGTCTGATGTTTGTGACTTGTTACGTGTACAGCCCTATGTCAACAACTGTCTTTGTCTGATGTTTGTGACTTGTTACGTGTACAGCCCTATGTCAACGACTGCCTTTGTCTGATGTTTGTGACTTGTTACGTGTACAGCCCTATGTCAACGACTGCCTTTGTCTGATGTTTGTGACTTGTTACGTGTACAGCCCTATGTCAACGACTGCCTTTGTCTGATGTTTGTGACTTGTTACGTGTACAGCCCTATGTCAACAACTGTCTTTGTCTGATGTTTGTGACTTGTTACGTGTACAGCCCTATGTCAACGACTGCCTTTGTCTGATGTTTGTGACTTGTTACGTGTACAGCCCTATGTCAACGACTGCCTTTGTCTGATGTTTGTGACTTGTTACGTGCGTAACCCTAAGTCACGACCGTCTTTGTCTGATGTTTGTGACTTGTTACGTGTATAACCCTAAGTCAACGACCGTCTTTGTCTGATGTGTGTGACTTGTTACGTGTATAACCCTAAGTCACGACCGTCTTTGTCTGATGTTTGTGACTTGTTACGTGTATAGCCCTAAGTCAACGACCGTCTTTGTCAGACGTTTGTGACTTGTTAATTGTATAACCCTAAGTCACGACCGTCTTTGTCTGATGTTTGTGACTTGTTACGTGTACAGCCCTATGTCAACGACTGTCTTTGTCTGATGTTTGTGACTTGTTACGTGCGTAACCCTAAGTCACGACCGTCTTTGTCTGATGTGTGTGACTTGTTACGTGTACAGCCCTATGTCAACGACTGCCTTTGTCTGATGTTTGTGTCTTGTTACGTGTACAGCCCTATGTCAACGACTGCCTTTGTCTGATGTTTGTGTCTTGTTACGTGTATAACCCTAAGTCACGACCGTCTTTGTCTGATGTTTGTGACTTGTTAATTGTATAACCCTAAGTCACGACCGTCTTTGTCTGATGTTTGTGACTTGTTACGTGTACAGCCCTATGTCAACGACTGCCTTTGTCTGATGTTTGTGTCTTGTTACGTGTATAACCCTAAGTCACGACCGTCTTTGTCTGATGTTTGTGACTTGTTAATTGTATAACCCTAAGTCACGACCGTCTTTGTCTGATGTTTGTGACTTGTTACGTGTACAGCCCTATGTCAACGACTGCCTTTGTCTGATGTTTGTGACTTGTTACGTGTACAGCCCTATGTCAACGACTGCCTTTGTCTGATGTTTGTGTCTTGTTACGTGTATAACCCTAAGTCACGACCGTCTTTGTCTGATGTTTGTGACTTGTTACGTGTACAGCCCTATGTCAACGACTGTCTTTGTCTGATGTTTGTGTCTTGTTACGTGTATAACCCTAAGTCACGACCGTCTTTGTCTGATGTTTGTGACTTGTTACGTGTATAACCCTAAGTCAATGACTGTCTTTGTCTGATGTTTGTGACTTGTTACGTGTACAGCCCTATGTCAATGACTGCCTTTGTCTGATGTTTGTGACTTGTTACGTGTACAGCCCTATGTCAACGACTGCCTTTGTCTGATGTTTGTGTCTTGTTACGTGTATAACCCTAAGTCACGACTGTCTTTGTCTGATGTTTGTGACTTGGTACGTGTATAGCCCTAAGTCAAAGACTGTTTTTGTCTGATGTTTGTGACTTGTTATGTGTATAACCCTAAGTCAACAACTGTCTTTGTCTGATGTTTGTGACTTGTTACATGTATAACCCTGAGTCAACGACCGCCTTTGTCTGATGTGTGTGACTTGTTACATGTATAACCCTGAGTCAACGACCGTCTTTGTGTGATGTGTGTGACGTGTTACGTGTATAACCCTAAGTCAACGACCGTCTTTGTCTGATGTTTGTGACTTGTTACGTGCGTAACCCTAAGTCAACGACTGTCTTTGTCTGATGTTTGTGACTTGTTACGTGTATAACCCTAAGTCAAAGACTGTTTTTGTCTGATGTTTGTGACTTGTTACCTGTATAGCCCTAAGTCAACGACTGTCTTTGTCTGATGTTTGTGACTTGTTACGTGTATAACCCTAAGTCAACGACCGCCTTTGTCTGATGTGTGTGACTTGTTACATGTATAACCCTGAGTCAACGACCGTCTTTGTCTGATGTGTGTGACTTGTTACGTGTATAACCCTAAGTCAACGACCGCCTTTGTCTGATGTGTGTGACTTGTTACATGTATAACCCTGAGTCAACGACCGTCTTTGTCTGATGTGTGTGACTTGTTACGTGTATAACCCTGAGTCAACGACCGCCTTTGTCTGATGTTTGTGACTTGTTACGTGTATAACCCTGAGTCAACGACCGCCTTTGTCTGATGTGTGTGACTTGTTACGTGTATAACCCTGAGTCAACGACCGTCTTTGTCTGATGTTTGTGACTTGTTACGTGTATAACCCTGAGTCAACGACCGTCTTTGTCTGATGTGTGTGACTTGTTACGTGTATAACCCTAAGTCAACGACCGCCTTTGTCTGATGTGTGTGACTTGTTACATGTATAACCCTAAGTCAACGACCGCCTTTGTCTGATGTGTGTGACTTGTTACATGTATAACCCTGAGTCAACGACCGCCTTTGTCTGATGTGTGTGACTTGTTACATGTATAACCCTGAGTCAACGACCGTCTTTGTCTGATGTGTGTGACTTGTTACATGTATAACCCTGAGTCACGACCGTCTTTGTCTGATGTGTGTGACTTGTTACATGTATAACCCTGAGTCAACGACCGTCTTTGTCTGATGTGTGTGACTTGTTACGTGTATAACCCTAAGTCCTGACCGTCTTTGTCTGATGTGTGTGACTTGTTACGTGTATAACCCTAAGTCAACGACCGCCTTTGTCTGATGTGTGTGACTTGTTACATGTATAACCCTGAGTCAACGACCGTCTTTGTCTGATGTGTGTGACTTGTTACGTGTATAACCCTAAGTCCTGACCGTCTTTGTCTGATGTTTGTGACTTGTTACGTGTATAACCCTAAGTCACGACCGTCTTTGTCTGATGTTTGTGACTTGTTACATGTATAACCCTGAGTCAACGACCGTCTTTGTCTGATGTGTGTGACTTGTTACGTGTATAACCCTAAGTCAACGACCGCCTTTGTCTGATGTGTGTGACTTGTTACGTGTATAACCCTAAGTCACGACCGTCTTTGTCTGATGTTTGTGACTTGTTACATGTATAACCCTGAGTCAACGACCGTCTTTGTCTGATGTTTGTGACTTGTTACGTGTATAACCCTAAGTCAACGACCGTCTTTGTCTGATGTTTGTGACTTGTTACGTGTATAACCCTAAGTCAACGACCGCCTTTGTCTGATGTGTGTGACTTGTTACGTGTATAACCCTAAGTCAACGACCGTCTTTGTCTGATGTTTGTGACTTGTTACGTGTATAACCCTAAGTCAACGACCGCCTTTGTCTGATGTGTGTGACTTGTTACGTGTATAACCCTAAGTCAACGACTGTCCTTGTCTAATGTTTGTGACTTGTTACGTGTATAGCCCTAAGTCAACGACCGTCTTTGTCTGATGTGTGTGACTTGTTACGTGTATAACCCAAAGTCAACGACTGTGTTTGTCTGATGTGTGTGACTTGTTACGTGTATAACCCTAAGTCAACGACCGTCTTTGTCTGATGTGTGTGACTTGTTACATGTATAACCCTAAGTCAACGACCGTCTTTGTCTGATGTTTGTGACTTGTTACGTGTATAACCCTAAGTCACGACCGTCTTTGTCTGATGTTTGTGACTTGTTACATGTATAACCCTAAGTCAACGACCGTCTTTGTCTGATGTGTGTGACTTGTTACGTGTATAACCCTAAGTCAACGACTGTCCTTGTCTAATGTTTGTGACTTGTTACGTGTATAGCCCTAAGTCAACGACCGTCTTTGTCTGATGTGTGTGACTTGTTACGTGTATAACCCTAAGTCAACGACTGCCTTTGTCTGATGTGTGTGACTTGTTACGTGTATAGCCCTAAGTCAACGACCGTCTTTGTCTGATGTTTGTGACTTGTTACCTGTATAGCCCTAAGTCAACGACCGTCTTTGTCTGATGTTTGTGACTTGTTACGTGTATAGCCCTAAGTCAAAGACCGTCTTTGTGTGATGTTTGTGACTTGTTACGTGTATAACCCTAAGTCCTGACCGTCTTTGTCTGATGTTTGTGACTTGTTACGTGTATAACCCTAAGTCACGACCGTCTTTGTCTGACGTTTGTGACTTGTTACATGTACAGTGAGCCAGCACATCAAGTCAAACACCTTCCTAGGAGTCATCAAGTCAGCATGGCGTGGCATGAAGTATCGGGAGTATCAGGGCAACATCGACCAGCAGGGAGGTGCATTCATACTGGGGCCAGGTACAGAGAATCTACTTGTGTATGTACAAGCTGCTAAAGCTGTTCTATTTCTGTTAACCGATAATAACACTGGCAACTATTTCAGGGAGACAGCTGCACTTTGCTCACCAGGACTGGTCACCCTCGGACCACGCCCCAATCAACACACTTCTGGAGGCCGCCGGGGTACAGCGGGTGCCATTCCATCAGCCACACATTCTTCACCTGTAAAAGACCATGTTATTAGCTGTGTTGTAACGCTACGTTTTGGTCGATAATAAGCATATTTACGTGTGAGTGGGTTTTATCCAGGAAGCGTCATTACAGGATGTCTTACTTAATGACAGAACATATAGATTGTATAGATCTATACATTAAATCTTCAAGATCAACTTGTTTGAATTCTCTCTGACCACTAAACATTGTCCTTTGTAAAGGTTGTAGGTACCGTGTTGCCTCTATTTACTATTTGTACACAAGAATATTGCAAAACACAGCCAGATCAGTGTTTTTACATGGAAGGACACAAGGATAATACAAAACACATTCCAGATCAGTGTTTTTTATATGGAAGAACACAGGGATATTACAAAACACATTCCAGATCAGTGTTTTTTATATGGAAGGACACAGGGATATTACAAAACACATTCCAGATCAGTGTTTTTTCCATGGAAGGACACAATGATATTTGCAAAACACATTCCAGTTCAGTGTTTTTTCCATGGAAGGACACAGGGATATTGCAAAACACATTCCAGTTCAGTGTTTTTTCCATGGAAGGACACAGTGATATTTGCAAAACACATTCCAGTTCAGTGTTTTTTCCATGGAAGGACACAGGGATATTGCAAAACACATTCCAATTCAGTGTTTTTTCTATGGAAGGACACAGGGATATTGCAAAACACAGTCCAGATCAGTGTTTGCTACATGTACATGGAAGAAATATAATCAAGCATCAAGAAGTAGCTCAGTAGCCTCTTGGCTTGTGATCAGGTACTTGTACTCGTCATAGGTCTATTCCATGGGGTTTGTTTCGGATTTCTAAATGATTTTCATAGGTTGTTGGGCAGTTGTATACTAATTCCATCAGGTGTACAGTAGAAACAACTACATTTAACACACTGCCTGCCCCTGATGACGCCAGTGTGTCTTTGGATAAATTATTTGGTCGGGCTTTGTTTCTATTGCAAAAAATATTGTATTTTACGTTTGTTGTTGGCATCATCAAAATTTGGTTGTATTGGTAGTAATAGATTGATATTTACATTCATGAAGTATCCTTGTGTCAGACCCCTTTACATGTTTTCAATATGTGTTGTTCTAGAAGGTCTTTTTAAAAACAATTTGAAGAGTAAACTATATCATGAAGCAAACTAAATTGTATGCAAACTTAAATTGATCATATCATAATCTGACATGTGTTTGATGTCGTTACACTGCAGTGCCATTGGATTTGTGTAATAAAAGTTTTGTGTGAAGAAATGAATAAATTTCTTATGCCTTAAGCTTATGGTTTCTGTCAGACTATTTTTAGCTGTATTCAGCCATGTATAATAATTTATTTTATTGGCCAGCGCGTTGCGCTGGTCTTCTAAGTTTGGTAAAAAACAGACCCACGGAGGGTAGGCATGAGTGGCCCCGGTCCTGCTATCATTCGTTGAATATAGTAATCTCATCAAAAGGATCATATCATAATCTGACATGTGTTTGATGTCGTTACACTGTTAAATATAGTAATCTCATCAAAAGGATCACACCACTTTCGAAAATGATATTTCTGACTGTTTCCATGAAGTGTTACATTTTAATCTTGTGAATAAACATGATAAACTCTAATACTGTGAGAGCTTTGCGATACAATGTATATGTTGATTTACCTTAATAGATACGCATACAGTAGCGCAACAAAAATATTGAGCTAAATTTCTGATGTTGGCAGAACAATAACGACAGGTTGCCAAATTTTATAGTTTACGATATGAAAGTGATAAAATGTGATGACAAATATTTTTGCACCAAAATAGACGCTTAAAGTATCAATTTGATCCAAAACAATGGGCAACATTAAAACCATCGAATGTCTGTGCTTGGATATACATCTATATATCATCAACTCAGTAACCTTTTGGCTTGTGATTAGGTACTTATGTACTTGTCATATATCTATTCCATGGGGATTTGTTTCAGATTTCTAAATTGTTTTCATAAGTTGTTGGGCAGTTGTATACTAATTCCACCAGGTGTACAGTAGAAACAATTACATTTACCACACTGTCTACCCCTGATGACGCCAGTGTGTCTTTTGATAAAGTATTTGGTCGGGCTTTGTTTCTATTGCAAAATGTTGTATTTTACGTTTGTTATAGGAATCATCAAAATTTGGCTGTATCGGTGGTAATAGATTGATACTTACATGGATAGATGTTCTTATATTATTTGTTTATTATATGGAGAATAATTTAATAATTTAATCCAATAAATTAAGTTATTAATCACATAAACTTCCCATCCCAACATATTTCCGCTGGCTACAATAATTATTCTCTCCACTGTACGTTACTTGTTTTGGACTCGGATGGAGTCAATACTACTTTCTGGGACGTTTAGTATCCACACCTGGCCAGATGAGTAGATGAGGTGTCCTCGCTTTCAATCTCCCTTCCTATAAGTCCAATATTCTCCAACTATATCAACTCCACCACTGCAGAAAATGCCCACGTAACCCTCCACAATGCTACGCTATAAAGGGTCATGGGCGACCTAGAGCCTAGGGATTGTAAGGCGTCAACTCTGGGAAACTGTTGTGTCAAGTCTATGTTGACAAGTGGGAGATACATGTAGTGTATGGGCCGGACACACCAAATTAGGGTCATTGGTACCTCTGAGGGGCAAATGCCCACTATATTTTCTGAAGGCTATGTAAAGTTTTAACGTCGTCAGCTATCCGGGATCCTCGAGGATAGTCCTCTCACCACAGGTCATTGCGGACGCGCACCCGCTATCCTCAGATCCTCGCGGATAATCCGCTCACCGAGGGTCACTGCGGACGCAGTCTCTACTCTATCATCAGAACGTTAACCAGGTAGCAGCCCGTCCAGCGAGCCCAGACATGCGGACACCACTCAGATACAGGATCATCACCATTGTGTTAAGTGTAAGACTGGCTTTTGCTGCGGTCCGCCACAAGGGATGGAACCCCGGACAGCCCGACAGTCTGCCAGAGCCTGTGTCGCACCATCCCGGGTGGGAGACTGGTGACCCAGAGGGCGTGCGCCCCCAAGTCATAAAGGTCTTCCCCACCTGGGCCTCCTATTGAAATTGTCCCCAGGGGCCCGTGAGGGCCTTAGCCACGGAGTGAGGACGTAGAGCTCATGGCCGAGCTCTCCGTCGTCTCTCTCGCCTTGCTCTGAGACAACTTCACAGACCAAAACGCCTCCAGAGTATTCATAACCCCAGAGCACGAGAAACGAAGGAGATGACGTAAGACCATTGTTATAGCTTTCTGGGTGAGAGAGTTGGAGAGCGTTGCTAGGCAGCGCGTGCTTCGAACAGAAGCGTCCAAAACAAAGGCCGTAAAACTAGAGTGTTTAACAAAGAACCACCTGCCGCGATCTTTGGGCAAAATCGCCACAGCTATATATCCCTTGATCACATTTCTGCATGATAGCCCTCTGGATCTGGTAGCTTAACGGCGTTAGCAGGCCAAACGTGGACCCAACCCCCTTCATTAGGGCATTTCGGCACGAAATGTCTTTATGGTTTTGTCAGAGTTTATTTTTTTCACTTTTCGGTTTCCGGACGATAACTCAAGAACGCCTTGACGAATCTCCGAGAAATTTCAGCAATTATCACATATTTAACATAGATGAACCCTGAAGTTTTTGAGCCGGCTCCGACGTCCGGTTAGTCCGTGAGGATGAATTTTGTGTCCAATAGTTTCCGGATGATAACTCGATAAGTACTTGTGCTACCATTCTGAAACTTGACACATATGTTGATATACCCGGTAGTGTCGCAGAGGAACCCTATTGATTATGGGGTCAATCTCTCAAATGACTTTTGACCCAGGCGCCGAAAACAATTTTGGTGAGTCATCCTTGAGGCTCCTTGCATATCTCAGATATGGTGCATCGTAGAGCTAAGCACGTGACACTAGACAAACATGCCTTAGGGGAACGTTAGATGAAATTGGCCCTGGACCAATTTTTTTTTGCTGAGTCAGCGTTTCTCATTTTCGGTCATATCTCGGAAACGGTGCGTCTTAGAGCGAAACGGACATTATGCTTTGGACTCGTGACACTTAACAAACATGTCTTAGGGGTTATGTTCGGTGAACTTGGTCCTGGGGCAATTTTTTTTTGCTGAGTCGGCATTTTTCATTTTCGGCCTTATCTCGGAAACGGTGCGTCGTAGAGCGAAATGGACATTATTTTCTCACTCGTGACTTTAGACAAACATGTCTTAGGGGTGTGTTGGGTGAACTTGACCCTGTGCCAAATTTTTTTTTCGCTGAGTCGGCATTTTACATTTTTGGCCATATTTCGGCTCTAGACAAATATGTCTTAGGGGTGTGTTAGGTGAACTTGGCCCTGGGCCAAAATGTTATTTGCTGAGTTGACATTTTCCATTTTTGACCATTTCTCAAAAACGATGTGTCGTAGAGTGAAAGGGATGTTATTTTTGGACTCGTGGTACTAGACAAACATGTCTTAGGGTTAACTTGTTACTGGGCCAATTTTTTTTTTTTGCTGAGTCAGCATTTTTCATTTTCGGCCATATCTCGGAATCGGTGCGTTGTAGAGCAAACAGGTGTTACCTATGAATTTCAGTCGGAATACTCCAAGCATCTTCAGGCCTTGACGTCTAGTTTTTTTTTCATGTTTGAAAATCAACAATTATTGTCCTATAGGGGTTCCTCCATAATACTGCACGGGTAGCCCCAACAGCCTACTATCCGACAGGAACATTATGCTCCCTCATAGAGAAACTTCTCATATGGGGAAGAATGAAGAATGATCCCTCCAAAGCTGCCAAAAGGGGCCGCACCGTACCCACTTCCTCCATTCCCAATTCTCCTCAGAGGAAAAAGCTACACATTTATGCATACTCTTCCAAAGTACTAGTAACATGCAAATATTATGTGTACTCATATGAAAGATCTCACTGATCTGAGCAAAATGGTTTTTACGGCACTATCCGTTCAAAAGTTACAGCCATTTGAAACTGCCATTCCGGCACTACGTTACAGAAAAGTTTCAGCAAATCATTAATATGCAAATTAGATTTTAATGAGAATTCATGACGTCATGAGGGGAACAAATCTTAATTAGGATATTATACGCCATGAAAAACTTACTGTTGCTAAGGGCCA
This sequence comes from Terebella lapidaria, assembly GCA_949152475.1. Taxonomy (NCBI): domain Eukaryota; kingdom Metazoa; phylum Annelida; class Polychaeta; order Terebellida; family Terebellidae; genus Terebella; species Terebella lapidaria. The sequence goes on from OX424557.1 coordinate 6,475,848, forward strand.
TACAAGGTCACTAGTTGCCTTGACAACAAGTTAGAAAGTGAAAACACTGATTTTTCATATTGATCAATGAATGGAATAAGTCTTCATGAATAATCATAACACTATATGAATGAATAATACATATTAAAGTACCTAATTAAAACGGTTTCCCCCGATGACGTCATGAATATCTAATTTGCATACTAATCAGCTGAATGACTCTGAAAAAGCAAATTTGCCGATTTCAGTATTCAAAGTGCTGTAACTTTTGAACGGATTGTGATAAAAACGTGCCGTAAAGACCATTTTGTTCAGATCAATGAGATCTTTCATATAAGGTCACATCATATGTGCACTTTACTAGTACTTTAATATTCATGTTTTTCGTGTTTGGATTTTTCCAACACTGTTGGAACTTATCAGGGAAGGAACCTTTGGTGTTATGGGTGTCCTTTAACACGTGGTGGTCCACGGCCAGGTTCCTCAGTTTCTTCAGTCCAGCTGACAATGCCCCCACCGGGTGTGTGGGCGATGCCACGTTTTCCCCCTGCATGGGAAGTGTACGATTTTTGCTAGAGGTGTGTAGAAACTTTCTGCATAGATGTGTTTCCATGTGAGCGGTGTGAGTCACATTCAGCAGACGAGTGGTCGACCGTTTACAGGGCGCTTCAGGGCCTGCTTCATCTACGAGAGCGTCCGTCCCCGCCCTCTTCCGACTGCTCCAAGTCCACGAAGGCTCGCCGCCGCACGGCTATTCGTCATTTCGGCTCGGCTAAATTTAGCTTTGCAATCCACCGCGAGTGTATACGTTCGTCCCTCTTAGACTCAGAAATATTGCTATAAATATGATACTAATTTGGCTTATGTTCCACCTCCCCCCCCCCCCCCCCACCTGTTTGTGCACCTTTTGGAATCACAGGTGTGGTGGGCCGCTCACTACTTTCGGCCTTGCGCCCTCAGTTGTTGAGCATTCGGAGTTTGCTTGATTTTCCAGCTAGTCTGGTGCAATCTTTCAACTTCGTTCACTCTGAGCGTCGTGTTTCCAAACCTGCATTTGACGCTCGTGTGATCTGGGACCCGATAGGAACACGTCTTCCGTTCCTGCGCCTATTTTCAACACGCACGTATTTCAAGATGGTGCTCGGCTCCCTGGACCCGATGGGTATACGGAATCGTCTTCTGAGTCACCGTAGGCTGTTTAGCTGCACGATGGCGATCGGCTCTTGGAACCCGATCGGGTCCTGAGATCCGACAGGAACATGGCCCCTGTTCGGGTACCGGGCTCCGTTAGACTGCACATATGTCTTCCTCGCTGCTCTGTTCAGGGAAGTCCTTTGATGCCATGGCGTTGCTTCCCTGCTCACCTCGGGTCCCAGGAACCGACGGTAGTTTATGAGTCGAAATATAGCTGGTGAGAAGTTCAATCTGGCTCCAATTTCCAATTCCCAATTTCTGGCTCCAATTTCCAATTTCCACACTGTCTGCCCCTGAAGACGCCAGTGTGTCATTTGATAAAGTATTTGGTCGGGCTTTGTGTTCTATTGCAAAATGTTGTATGTACATTTTGTTACGAAATCGGGATTCCTCAGGGTCCGATCAGCCCTGAAGTATCACAAACCAGTCCGAATTCAGTTAATCCAAGTTTATTAGGATGAATCTTCCGATGACACGATCATGGCCACATACGTACTTCCCGATATAGTCTGAATAAGAGTCTGACACGTACAACAGTATATCACAGATATTCTCTTCAGAACTTCGTTACAATTTCTTCAATATTTCAGAGATCCGTCTTCTCTCTCTAAAATCTCTAAACTCGACTCCGAAAAGCGCGGGGACTTTTTCATGGGTGTCTGTTTTTTCCCGCGTCGTAGAACAGGAGTTCATGTGAGTTGCTGAATGTGATGTAATGTCTGTGTGGGCGTGGTTAGGTGTCTGGAAATGTTGTGATTGGTGGTGTGTTCTGCATGACGTCATTTGTGGAGTTGTTTACGTATCTTGGACGGTGTGTGTCGGTTCTCGTGACTACGAAGTCATGTGATGAACCTGTGTCGTGTATGTCGAGTGGGATAAAGTGTAAGGGAGGGTTTTGGGCCGATAACTGTCATAAATATTCTACAATTTGTTATTGGAATCATCAAAATCTGGCTGTTTTGGTGGTAATAGATTGATACTTACATTCATACCACTGAGCCGGTGTCACTGCTGGTGGACGTTAATTCTGTCCACGAGGATACCATCAACTCAGTAGCCTTTTGGCTTGTGATTAGGTACTTTCCACAATTTCCAATTTCCACACTCTCTGCCCCTGATGACGCCAGTGTGTCATTTGATAAAGTATTTGGTCGGGCTTTGTTTCTATTGCAAAATGTTTTTTTCCCATGTAGTTAAAATATTCAGCGAGTATTTGTCGATAACAGTTAGGCCTAGACTAGGGATGTAGTACATTGTGACATAGGATGGGGCCGTATCTGAGAGTCAAACTTTTAACCAAATGTTATAGCATAGGCGCATCATATTTTTATAATGAGCATATAGCGCCCATGAAGTTAATTTATTCAGCTAGTATTCGTGGATAACAGTTAGACTAGGGACATAGTACATTGTGACATAGGATGGGGCCGTTTCTGAGAGTCAAATTTTTAACCCCATGTTATAGCATAGGCGCATCATATTTTTATAATGGGCATATAGTGCCCATGATGTTAATTTATTCAGCGAGTATTCGTGGATAACAGTTAGACTAGGGACGTAGTATATTGTGACGTAGGATGGGGCCGTTTCTGAATCAAATTTTCAACCCCATGATATAGCATAGGCGCATCATACTTTCATAATGGGCACGTGATGCCCATGAAGTTAATTTAATCAGCAAGTATTCGTGGATAACAATTAGACTATCGACGTAGTACATTGTAACAAAGAAAGGGGCCGTTTCTGAGAGTCAAATTTTTTACCCCATGTTATATCATACGCATATCGTACTTTTATAATGAGCATATAGTGCCCATGGAGTTAATTTATTCAGTTAGACTAGGGATAACAGTTAGACAAGGGACGTAGTACACTGTGACATAGAATGGGGCCGTTTCTGAGAGTCAAATTTTTAACCCCATGTTATAACATAGGCGCATCGTACTTTTATAATGGGCATATAGTGCCCATGAACTTAATTGATTCAGCGAGTATTCGTGGATAACAGTTAGACTATGGACGTAGTACATTGTGACATAGGATGGGGCCGTTTCTGAGAGTCAAATTTTTAACCCCATGTTATAACATAGGCGCATCGTACTTTTATAATGGGCATATAGTGCCCATGAACTTAATTGATTCAGCGAGTATTCGTGGATAACAGTTAGACTATGGACGTAGTACATTGTGACATAGGATGGGGCCGTTTCTGAGAGTCAAATTTTTAACCCCATGTTATAACATAGGCGCATCGTACTTTTATAATGGGCATTTAGTGCCCATGATGTTAATTTATTCAGTGAGTATTCATGGATAACAGTTAGACTAGGGACGTAGTACATTGTGACATAGGATGGGGCCATTTCTGAGAGTCAAATTTTTAACCCCATGTTATAGCATAGGTGCATCGTACTTTTATAATGGGAATACAGAGCCCATGATATTAATTTATTCAGCGAGTATTCGTGGATAACAGTTAGACTAAGGACGTAGCACATTGTGACATAGGATGGGGCCGTTTCTGAGTCAAATTTTTAACCCCATGTTATAGCATAGGCGCATCGTAGTTTTATTATGGGCATATAGTGACCATGAAGTTCATTCATTCAGCGAGTATTCCTGGATAACAGTTAGACTTGGGACGTAGTACAATGTGATATAGGTGGGGCCGTTTCTGAGTCAAATTTTTAACCCTATGTTATAGCATAGGTGCATCGTATTTTTATAATGGGCATATAGTGCCCATAATCTCAATATTAAGTGAGATATTAGAAATAATGTGTCCCAGTATAAAGCAGAGGAGAATTTAACATGGGGAAGTGCCATTTGGGACCCGTCGAAAAAATCGAAATGGCCGCCACACGCAGAGCGGCGATTCGAGGGCAACGAAAGTAATACATGTCATAAAGGTACATTAGAGGAATCTTTTGAAACAAAAATCTCAAATATGATCAGACAGTTTTTGAGAAAACGAGCGTCAAAATAAAAAATTAGCCGTTTTTTTATCAAAAATGGCTGCCATTTTGCAAAAAATTCGAAAATAAAAAAACTAAAAAATAGCTCCCTCTTGAAATATTTTCAGGCATTTTTGTGCAAAATTTCAGAAAGATTCGTCCGCAAACTTTAAAGATAAAAATGTAGACAGACGCAACGCCATGGCAATAGGTTATCGGACCAAAGGTCCAGTAACCTAAAAAGACTGATAAAGTGTGTAAATTGTACATGTTGTGTGTGTGTGTATGTGTGTGTCATCTCCGTGCTGCCCTGGTGCAAGAATCGCAGGAAAAGACAGACACTCCCTCGGCTAACCACAACACTAAGCTAACTAGTGCATGTGGCTTCGAAATGAGAGAAGAAATCATGGCAATATTGATATATTTATTAATAAGTACAAGTTCAGACATTGTTTACCAGTTTCTTGGTTTGTTTATTTTCCTCCTGAAGAAGGAGTGGACATTTTCAGATCCATTCTCTTGACAACAGACAACTGATGATCAACCGGCCACATTGACACAACCTGTAGACTAACATACACAGTAAGGCAAGTATAAATGGGTACATTTCTTGCAAGAATGTGGCCAGTTTTACCTCAACAAGCGATCAATTTACAAACAATAGACATTTTTGTTTACATCAATAATAAATCAGATTTGCACTATAAATAATGGACATTCACATTTGACCTAACATTTGTGTCCTGTTTTAATAATATCTACACTTTCTTCACCTACATCAAACATGAACAGCTGTTTGGTGGAAGCCTCTATAATTGCCTGTATCTTCAGAGTACAAAGAATCAAGGATAACAAATATCTCCACAGGCGTCCTGCAAACCGATTATCAATTTGATGTGTTCTTGCACATAAAATGTAGTATAATACACACAATGAACACAGTATTACAGGGAAACGAACTGGCACCGAACTGTAAATAAATAAATGGTTGATCCAGTGACTATCGAAAGTTGTGTGTCACAGCTTGTTGGAGAGAAGTTTCTCTCTGACACTAAGCATCTGATGGCTTCGGACATCTGATGTGACATGGTATGATTGCACAGCTCATACAACACACGTACAGACAGCAGCCGGCTCCTGGTCTGTCTGCACAGCTCATACAACACACGTACAGACAGCAGCCGGCTCCTGGTCTGTCTGCACAGCTGATACAGCACACGTACAGACAGCACCCAGATCGTGGTCTGTCTGCACAGCTCATACAGCACACGTACAGACAGCAGCTGGCTCGTGGTGTGTAGACCAGAAACACTAAAATGCTACTGCACAACACCAAAATGCTGCCTTACAGTACAAATCCATGTGGATAATACACATTTTTGTGACAGCTTACTAGTATACAATCAGCTGTTTCACTCAAGAGGATACCATGATCAGATACTGTGTCACACAACACAGACTGCACGGCATGCTGTGAGAATACACACTAAAGATTACATTTTGATGTATGTGTAATTCAATCAATATCTTCTAAGTTCAATCTGGCTCCAATTTCCAATTCCCAATTTCCTGCTCCAATTTCCAATTTCCACACTGTCTGCCCCTGATGACGCCAGTGTGTCATTTGATAAAGTATTTGGTCGGGCTTTGTTTCTATTGCAAAATGTTGTATTTTACATTTTGTTACGAAATTGGGATTCCTCAGGGTCCGATCAGCCCTTTAACTAACGTATAGTGTTCGTAGTGTTGTGCTTGAAATATCACAAACCAGTCCGAATTCAATTAATCCAAGTTTATTAGGATGAATCTTCCGATGACACACTCACGGCCACATACGTACTTCCCGATATAGTCTGAATAAGAGTCTGACACGTACAACAGTATATCACAGATATTCTCTTCAGAACTTCGTTACAATTTCAATATTTCAGAGATCCGTCTTCTCTCTCTAAAATCTCTAAACTCGACTCCGAAAAGCGCGGGGACTTTTTCATGGGTGTCTGTTTTTTCCCGCGTCGTAGAACAGGAGTTCATGTGAGTTGCTGAATGTGATGTAATGTCTGTGTGGGCGTGGTTAGGTGTCTGGAAATGTTGTGATTGGTGGTGTGTTCTGCATGACGTCATTTGTGGAGTTGTTTACATATCTTGGACGGTGTGTGTCGGTTCTCGTGAGTATGAAGTCATGTGATGAATCTGTGTCGTGTATGTCGAGTGGGATAAAGTGTAAGGGAGGGTTTCGGGCCGATAACTGTCATAAATATCCTACAATTTGTTATTGGAATCATCAAAATTTGGCTGTTTTGGTGGTAATAGATTGATACTTACATTCATACCACCGAGCCGGTGTCACTGCTGGTGGACGTTAATTCTGTCCCCGAGGATACCATCAACTCAGTAGCCTTTTGGCTTGTGATTAGGTACTTTCCACAATTTCCAATTTCCACACTCTCTGCCCCTGATGACGCCAGTGTGTCTTTTGATAAAGTATTTGGTCGGGCTTTGTTTCTATTGCAAAATGTTTTTTCCCATGTAGTTAAAATATTCAGCGAGTATTTGTCGATAACAGTTAGGCCTAGACTAGGGATGTAGTACATTGTGACATAGGATGGGGCCGTATCTGAGAGTCAAACGTTTAACCAAATGTTATAGCATAGGCGCATCATATTTTTATAATGAGCATATAGCGCCCATGAAGTTAATTTATTCAGCTAGTATTCGTGGATAACAGTTAGACTAGGGACGTAGTATATTGTGACATAGGATGGGGCCGTTTCTGAGAGTCAAATTTTTAACCCCATGTTATAGCATAGGCGCATCATATTTTTATAATGGGCATATAGTGTCCATGATGTTAATTTATTCAGCGAGTATTCGTGGATAACAGTTAGACTAGGGACGTAGTATATTGTGACGTAGGATGGGGCCGTTTCTGAATCAAATTTTCAACCCCATGATATAGCATGGGCGCATCATACTTTCATAATGGGCACATGATGCCCATGAAGTCAATTTAATCAGCAAGTATTCGTGGATAACAATTAGACTATCGACGTAGTACATTGTAACAAAGAAAGGGGCCGTTTCTGAGAGTCAAATTTGTAACCCCATGTTATAGCATGGGCGCATCGTACTTTTATATTGGGCAAATAGTGCCCATGAACTTAATTGATTCAGCGAGTATTCGTGGATAACAGTTAGACTATGGACGTAGTACATTGTGACATAGGATGGGGCCGTTTCTGAGAGTCAAATTTTTAACCCCATGTTATAACATAGGCGCATCGTACTTTTATAATGGGCATTTAGTGCCCATGATGTTAATTTATTCAGTGAGTATTCATGGATAACAGTTAGACTAGGGACGTAGTACATTGTGACATAGGATGGGGCCATTTCTGAGTCAAATTTTTAACCTCATGTTATAGCATAGGTGCATCGTACTTTTATAATGGGAATACAGAGCCCATGATATTAATTTATTCAGCGAGTATTCGTGGATAACAGTTAGACTAAGGACCTAGCACATTGTGACATAGGATGGGGCCGTTTCTGAGTCAAATTTTTAACCCCATGTTATAGCATAGGCGCATCGTAGTTTTATTATGGGCATATAGTGACCATGAAGTTAATTCATTCAGCGAGTATTCCTGGATAACAGTTAGACTTGGGACGTAGTACAATGTGATATAGGTGGGGCCGTTTCTGAGTCAAATTTTTACCCCCATGTTATAGCATAGGTGCATCGTATTTTTATAATGGGCATATAGTGCCCATAATCTCAATATTAAGTGAGATATTAGCAATAATGTGTCCCAGTATAAAGCAGAGGAGAATTTAACTTGAGGAAGTGCCATTTGGGACCCGTCGAAAAAATCGAAATGGCCGCCACACGCAGAGCGGCGATTCTAGGGCAACGAAAGTTATACATGTCATAAAGGTACATTAGAGGAATCTTTTGAAACAAAAATCTCAAATCTGATCAGACAGTTTTTGAGAAAACGTGCGTCAAAATAAAAAATTAGCCGTTTTTCATCAAAAATGGCTGCCATTTTGCAAATAATTCGAAAATAAAAAAACTAAAAAATAGCTCCCTCTTGAAATATTTTCAGGCATTTTTGTGCAAAATTTCAGAAAGATTCGTCCGCAAACTTTGAAGATAAAAATGTAGACAGACGCAACGCCATGGCAATAGGTTATCGGACCAAAGGTCCAGTAACCTAAAAAGACTGATAAAGTGTGTAAATTGTACATGTTGTGTGTGTGTGTATGTGTGTGTCATCTCCGTGCTGCTCTGGTGCAAGAATCGCAGGAAAAGACAGACACTCCCTCGGTTAACCACAACACTAAGCTAACTAGTGCATGTGGCTTCAAAATGAGAGAAGAAATCATGGCAATATTGATATATTTATTAATAAGTACAAGTTCAGACATTGTTTACCAGTTTCTTGGTTTGTTTGTTTTCCTCCTGAAGAAGGAGTGGACATTTTCAGATCCATTCTCTTGACAACAGACAACTGATGATCAACCGGCCACATTGACACAACCTGTAGACTAACATACACAGTAACGCAAGTATAAATGGGTACATTTCTTGCAAGAATGTGGCCAGTTTTACCTCAACAAGCGATCAATTTACAAACAATAGACATTTTTGTTTACATCAATAATAAATCAGATTTGCACTATAAATAATGGACATTCACATTTGACCTAACATTTGTGTCCTGTTTTAATAATATCTACTTTCTTCACCTACATCAAACATGAACAGCTGTTTGGTGGAAGCCTTCTCTATAATTGCCTGTATCTTCAGAGTACAAAGAATCAAGGATAACAAATATCTCAACAGGCGTCCTGCAAACCGATTATCAATTTGATGTGTTCTTGCACATAAAATGTAATATAATACACACAATGAACACAGTATTACAGGGAAACGAACTGGCACCGAACTGTAAATAAATAAATGGTAGATCCAGTGACTATCGAAAGTTGTGTGTCACAGCTTGTTGGAGAGAAGTTTCTCTCTGACACTAAGCATCTGATGGCTTCGGACATCTGATGTGACATGGTACGATTGCACAGCTCATACAACACACGTACAGACAGCAGCCGGCTCCTGGTCTGTCTGCACAGCTGATACAACACACGTACAGACAGCAGCCGGCTCCTGGTCTGTCTGCACAGCTCATACAACACACAGACAGCAGCCGGCTCCTGGTCTGTCTGCACAGCTCATACAGCACACGTACAGACAGCAGCCGGCTCCTGGTCTGTCTGCACAGCTCATACAACACACGTACAGACAGCAGCCGGCTCCTGGTCTGTCTGCACAGCTCATACAGCACACGTACAGACAGCAGCCGGCTCCTGGTCTGTCTGCACAGCTCATACAGCACACGTACAGACAGCAGCCGGCTCCTGGTCTGTCTGCACAGCTCATACAGCACACGTACAGACAGCAACCGGATCGTGGTCTGTCTGCACAGCTGATACAGCACACGTACAGACAGCAGCCGGATCGTGGTCTGTCTGCACAGCTGATACAGCACACGTACAGACAGCAGCCGGCTCCTGGTCTGTCTGCACAGCTCATACAGCACACGTACAGACAGCACCCAGATCGTGGTCTGTCTGCACAGCTCATACAGCACACGTACAGACAGCAGCTGGCTTGTGGTGTGTAGACCACAAACACTAAAATGCTACTGCACAACACCAAAATGCTGCCTTACAGTACAATCCATGTGGATAATACACATTTTTGTGACAGCGTACTAGTATACAATCAGCTGTTTCACTCTAGAGGATACCATGATCAGGTACTGTGTCACACAACACAGACTGCACGGCATGCTGTGAGAATACACACTAAAGATTACATTTTGATGTATGTGTAATTCAATCAATATCTTCTGCTGAACAATTCTAGGGATTTTCCCAACTTACAGTTTCCTGTACACTATTGTTTGCGCTCAGTTTTTAGGCTGTGTTATGAATCCCAGCCAACCAACCATAACAATCAGATGTGAAGCTAGATGCTCTGCGGTCACTGACAACCACCTGGACGTATCCCCTGATGTCCTATAATCCCCGGTCAAACACAAAATATCATTACTGCCCAGCCAGTGTCTATCATGATTGCCAAGACGTAATTATTTTAATTGTAGTAAGACTCCTGAAAAGTCACACACTGCATTGTAGTTCTTCAGTTTCATCAAGCAAAAAAAAATAAAAGAGCTTGTCACAGGATTGAAATATAAATCCTGGCTAAAACTGTAAATCCATCATTACTGATGATTTCAATATCCTCAAATAAGCCAATATTAACTTGTAATGTAAAATGGTAAGTTACTGTAAAAACACTTTTTCGCGGGTATTAAATTTCGCGGTTTTTACCCCCAGGCAATTTCGCGGGGATTTAATTTCGCGGTTCAGTGATTGCCAGTAATCGCGTAAAGAATTTGCAGTTGATGGACATCACAGTATATCAATGCAATTGGTGTGAGAAATGGAAAGTCACAGGAAATCAAATCAGATTTTATTTGAAATTTTGAACACAAACGTCAAACAAGTCATGCTTAGTCTGCAAAAGCTTGAACTTGGTGCAGATGTCATCCGCACCAAGTTCAAGCACGTGCCATGCAGACGCTAGCGACCGGTATCTGGGCACTGTAACTAACGTAATTCTGCGCGTTATGATTAGCAACAGCGTATTGTGCTATGGACGGCCACAAACCTCAAAATTAATTTTCGCGGGAGACTTATTTTAGCGAGGTATTTAATTTCGCGGATCTACCCTTACCGCGAAATACGCGAAATAAGTACCGCGCGAAAATTGGTACTTTTACAGTAGCTGTTAACTTAATAATATTATCACAGCCATATTGTTGTTAATTTGGAACAAATTGTTTTTTTCCCCTATTTCACTTTAAGGAGAGAAGCATTTATTATAGGACTAAACAAGGCAAAGATTTTGTCCAGCAGATATGGGTAAGGTGGCATGATCTTCTTACCATATGGGTAGGGTGGCATGATCTTACCATATGGGTAAGGTGGCGTGATCTTACCATGATATGGGTAAGGTGGCATGATCTTACCATATGGGTAAGGTGGCATAATCTTACCATATGGGTAAGGTGGCATGATCTTACCATATGGGTAAGGTGGCATGATCTTACCATATGGGTAAGGTGGCGTGATCTTACCATGATATGGGTAAGGTGGCGTGATTTTACCATGATATGGGTAACGTGGCGGGCGTGATCTTACCATGAGACATACTTTGCCTCCTGTAGAGTGTTCACAAGAAAGTGTATGCGGAGACGGCGGTGGTGTGACAATGCGAATCCATAGTATCTGCTGATCTTGGTTCGGGGGCACAATAACGTTAACGATGAATGTGATCAGTAAAATCCTTCGACTAACCACCGCAATCGTTGCTGTTCTTTCACATATGTACCATAACATCATCTAAACAAATCAATTGACTAAACCAAAATATAACAACAACAAAACTGTTCATCTAAGCACCAGCCTCTATTACACATGCCCAGTCAATATATTACAGACATAATATTAGATATAAACTATATATCATTAATTCAATAGCACACACTCATTCACACCATGATGACAACCTGCACAAATGACATGGATAGAATGATGATGAGAAAATGATGCCAACTGTTTCCATGGTTACAATAGTGTCTTCATATTGTGTGAAACAGGTTTTAGTGTCATTCTATAGTGTCTTCATATTGCATGGAACATGGCTTATTTGTGCGTCCTGGGATTTATCAAAGCAATAAGACTATGTTTGTAAAGTGGATAGCGTTGATATGATTACAGTATACTAGTCTTTGGGTATGTTGTTTTGCGCTGGCTGAGAGGAAATTACAGGTTCATATATGGATGGATCCCTCAATATTTTCACCAGTTCAACATGAGATTAAACCATACATGACTTTCTTTATTGTTCATGATACAAAGCCAAGCATTTAGTTTCCAAGGGCCAAGCAACCTAAAGCATTTAGTGTCCAAGGGCCAAGGTACAAATAACAGTGGACACAACCTTGAGTTTAAGTATTCAAGGTCATCTGAGGTAAAGTTTGAGGTAATGTTCAAGACCACCAAAAACGCAATATGTATGACTGCCTCTAATGTTGATATAACAAACCCAAACCTTTGTGTATGTCTTCAATGAACAATTTACACAATTTCATGCACACAGAACTTCCTAGAAGTGCACAATCCAAACATAAGCTTATCAGTAAATGTCGAGAGGCCAACCTACAAATTTCAACTTTTGAGTCCTCAATACTATATGTGAAGTTCAAGGTCACCAAAATATGCACCATATTTTATTTCCAACAGGTACATAATACAAACTTTGTCCTACGTGACCAGTTCCCATCCAATTACAGCCTACCGTCTCAAGTTGCTCATGTTATATATCCTACATGCAAGCGAAAAAAATGAATGAAAAACACTTATTATAATAAACCATGGTGCATTTTTTTCGCATTCAAGAAGTCAAAAGATCTGTATTTTTTTTTTTGGCAAATTACATGAACATGATGAAATGGAATGATCCCAAAGGTCAAATTATATCTTTCAGCATGTTCTCCAGTATTTTCTTTGGACATCTGGTCTGTCACACATGTATTACCACAAGGATTATGGCACAGTGATATGAGATGATGACTTTTATTGTATGACCCAGTGATGTGAGATGATGACTTTTATTGTATGCCCCAGTGATGTGAGATGATGACTTTTATTGTATGCCCCAGTGATGGGAGATGATGACTTTTATTGTATGCCCCAGTGATGCGAGATGATGACTTTTATTGTATGCCCCAGTGATGCGAGATGATGACTTTTATTGTAAGCCCCAGTGATGCGAGATGATGACTTTTACTGTATGCCCCAGTGATGCGAGATGATGACTTTTATTGTATGACCCAGTGATGTGAGATGATGACTTTTATTGTATGCCCCAGTGATCAGGATGGGATGGGTCTGAAGGAGTATCTTTCTCAAATCGTTTGGCTTCTTCCTGCATACTCCGCTTGATTTTGAGTATCTCTGCTGACTCGTTCTGTTCCTGGAAACAGAAATATTGAATGTAAGTGGCAGACTGCAAGTGGAACTACTACTTCACTTGTTACTGAGGAAAAGTTGCTAAGCAATACATATGTCACCATTATTTTTCGGAAAGGGCAGTACTTATATTGTCGATGTTCTCTGGGAAGGGCAGTACTTACATTGTCGATGTTCTCTGGGAAGGGCAGTACTTACAGTGTCGATGTTCTCTGGGAAGGGCAGTACTTACATTGCCGACGTTCTTTGGGAAAAGCAGTACTTACATGGCAAACATTCTCTTGGAAGGGCAGTACTCACATTGCCGATGTTCTCTGGAAAGGGCAGTACTCACATTGCAAACATTCTCTGGGAAGGTCAGTACTTACATTGCCGATGTTCTCTGGAAAGGGCAGTACTCACATTGCAAACATTCTCTGGGAAGGTCAGTACTTACATTGCCGATGTTCTCTGGAAAGGGCAGTACTCACATTGCAAACATTCTCTGGGAAGGTCAGTACTTACATTGCCGATGTTCTTTGGGAAGGGCAGTACTCACATTGCAAACATTCTCTGGGAAGGTCAGTACTTACATTGCCGATGTTCTTTGGGAAGGGCAGTACTCACATTGCAAACATTCTCTGGGAAGGTCAGTACTTACATGGCAAACATTCTCTGTTAAATGCAGTACTCACATTCTCAGGAAAGGGCAGTACTTGAAGGGCAGTACTTACATTGTTGACGTTCTCCAGGAAGGGCAGTACTTAGATTGCCGAGGTTCTGCAGGAAGGGCAGTACTTACATTGCAGACATTCTCTGGAAGGGCAGTACTTACATTGCCAACGTTCTCTGGGAAGGGCATGTTGTACGGCCCTGAGGACATGTCTGGACCTGCAGTAGAGACTGCAGGTAAGTCTTCATGTGGTGTACTGGGGCCATTGTGTGGAGAATGCTTCATTCCCTCTGCCATCCCATCTCCTGTGAATGAAACACAATGTAAACACAACCTGTCACCATGACATTGCTGCCAGTTAGACGGATGGACAGATGGGATGTAAACCATACTGTGAGACAGGCCACGAGTCAGACAGTTTTCTGATAATCACCGTTAACAACAGGAGGGATGTCTGCATTCATGGATGAGAGATTGTCTGGGGCGGTCCCACTCATCGGGGTGAACTGCAAAACAAACCCATATCCGTGCATCAAACTATTGAATCCATACCGCAACCATTTACAGTCACATACCATACACAGACAAGCACCGACAAGTTCTATCGCTTACCTGGTAACAATCGAACATGATAGAACCAAAACATATTTTCTAGCATTAGGCTTCAGACATGGATAACACTTTGATAAATCGCAGTAAGTAGAGGCAGTTCTGCAATCTGAGTGGCATAATCCCAGAAGTTATGAATTTTCAACATCTTCAAGATCTTGTCTCCTCATGACAGAATTTATCTAAGCAATAGCCAATTTGCGCATCAGAAGAACCACCACAAACGCCATTGATTCTCATAATACAGATCTTCAAGCACTAGATAGATTAATATCTATAGCAATAATAAGATTACTTCTGATATTATCATGATATTTTTGTGCATATTGTTTTTACCCAAAAATGGCTATTTTGACCTCTCAAGGTCATTGAAGGTCAAATTCAAAGTCACCACACTTATTGCCATATATGACTTCCTATTTGAAAGTGCCAATATCTCAGCTCTATCTTCAGGCGTTCTATGAGTACAGTTGGGACAGCTCCCATTATGAAGGGAAAAAGTAATGAAAATTTTCTAAGTCTAACATTTTTTTCACTCTTAGAAATGGGCCAAAATGGATAGTAATGCGATTTGGGATTTACTGACCCGTCAAAAAATCAAAATGGCCGCCACATGCAGACTGGCGATTCAAGGGTAACGAAATTTATACACATCATAAAGGTACATAAGGGGAATCTTTTGAAACACACATCTCAAAACTGATCTGACACTTTCTAAGAAAGTGGCTGCCAAAATCGTCAAAAATGACCGCCATTTTGAAAGAAATGCAAAAATCAGAAAAATTAAAAATAACCCCCTCTTGAAATATTTTTAGGCATTTCTGTGCAAAATTTCAGAAAAATTTGCCTGTAACTTTAAAGATAGAATATGGACAGACAACAGACGGACGATGGAAGCAATGCCGTAAAATTGTGACTGTGACTGTAAAACATCCATGACAAAAGCCTATCGGACCATGATCCGATAACCTAAAAATAAAGAAAATACAAGGACCTGCCTTGAAATTGACCAATGATGATAATTTGGTGAAGATACAAAATGCAAACTAAAGTCACTGTTGTAGCGCGAATTAACGCCCTGGGCAGTTCAACTGAAATTGTGTTTAAATAGGGGGTGGACGGTAACTCGAATGCAATTTATTACGCTAATAAAATTTTCAAATGGTTCTAAGTTCATAGACTCCATTTTATTATTTTTTTAACTAAACACTGACTTCATAACCAATACCACTTGAATATAAACTAGATTGTGTGGAATGTCATCTGCTAACATCTACTGGATTAGACTAGTAGTCAGTATTTATCTGGAGCCATTGAAATTCCTGCGAGATTTAGTTTCTCGTAGGATTTGGCGATAATAGGGGTATGTACATGTCCATGGGTGTTCAATTTGTTTTGATCAAAGTGTTGTCTAAAAAATTGCCAAAGGTCGGCGGTTGGCTAGCTACATTCTCATGAAATAGGGGATGGGCCGTAGCCCAAACATGGGTGGTGACCGGCGCGACTACGATATCATGGTTATCATCCAGAAAATTGAACGACACAAGAAGAAAGATGGAAATGTGGCTAATCCTCATCAGTCCAAGAAGTTGACTTACCCCGGGTAAACTGCTGCCGGGAATTCCGGGCTTCACTAGCCCATAACCCTGGTCACCCGAATGTGAGGAATCTGCAACATCAAGAGCGTTACCATAGCAACTCCAAAACTGATAATAGACAATAGGAATCCTGGTCAAGAATATTATCATGACAAATAATTATATAGCCCAATTTATTTGTGAATTCATGTCAATAAATACTACTACCTGTACTACCAATAGTTGTGTGTACGGTACTTGCCTTGTGGACTGGGCATGATTGGTGTTCCAGGAGCTCCGGGCCCAGGACCAGGGGGACCCTGTAACAGATAGCAAAATGCACCTCATGTACTATTCCTGGAAAACATCCAAGTCCACATTGTTAATCTTTGACAAAACACTTACTGTGAAATTTCCGGGTGATGGTGATGAATAATTCATCTGTAGATGACAAGCAGACAGAATATAGCATTTAATGTTAATATATCCACGGATTATCAAGCCCAGATCACTGACACACAGACCTCTACAGCCAGGTCCCACACAGACCAATCATGCTTTCAGTGTTTATTCATTTGACCAATTCATTATTTAACTGAATTATCTCTCTCCGTGACAAAGCAGCAGTACTAAATGGCGCCCGAGGAATTGACCTATCGCCGAACCCATTTGTCCGAGTCTTTTTACGTCATTTACGACGTATTCTGCAAAACGTTATTATTGGCCAAAGAGAAGTTTGCCGACGTAATTTGTGAAACTCGGACAACTTTTGGGGGCTTTGGCGATAGGTCAATTGTGACAAGCCGAAGTACTGGGTGAGGTCTAAGGGAAGACTTACGTTGAAGTTTCCAGGTGAGGGAGAAGAATAATTTACCTAAAACAGAACAAAACAAGACAAATGATCAATTATCAGCATAGCGGATGTATCTATGAAATTGTATGTGTGTTCCCACGGTAAGCTGTATCTGTCATGAGCAGGTAACTTACACTTGTGGAGTTGGGTTGCCAGGGACGAGTTGGTGGACCTCCGGCTCTGTGCATAAAAATATATATAAGTAGACATCAAGGCCAACAGATGCCTTGGTGGCATCTCGGTGTGCAGCATTATCAACTGATTTAAGACTAAGGTGTCCTCAATACCCCCTAAGACATCAAAAGTACATTCTTAACACGCTAAGGAATATATTGTCTAGGCCTAAGAGTCTGAAAAAAAATTCACCAATCAAGGTCATCTTTGTGAACTTATAACACAATCCTAACCTCCAGCTACAAACCTCTAAGCTTCAACATTTCAAGTCAGACAATAAGCACTCAAGGTCCTCCGAGGTCATGCTTAAGGTCAACATAGTTGTGCCATATATGACTTCCTATATGCTCATAATGCGAATTTGGGCAATTTTGTACCCAAAAATGGCTCTTTCGATCTCTCAAGGTCATCGAAGGTCAAATTCAAGGTCTTTACACAAATCGTCATATATAATTGAAAGTGCCAATATCTAAGCTCTATCTTCTGGCATTCTATGAATATAGTTGGGGCAAAAATTTTCTTCTAAGTCCAAAATTTTTTCAAAGAGTAAAAAAAAAATGTTCCCCTAGAAATGGCCCAAAATGGATAGTCATGTGATTTTCGTCGACCCGTCATTAACTCAAAATGGCTGCCAGACTTAGACCAGTGATTCAAGAGCGACAAAACTTATACAGGTCACAAAGGTACATCAGAAGAATCTTTCGAAACGAAAATCTCAAAACTGATCAGAAATTTTTTGAGAAAATGGCCACCAAAGCATTTTTTCGATGATTATGGCTGCCATTTTGAGAGAAGTTTAAAAATCCAATAGCTAAAACATAGCACCAAGGGTGCTGTAGCTAACTGGCAATCATGAGAAATGCAGAGTATTGATTTTCCAACATATAAATTGTTACACTGATCTTAAACTCTATTGTCAAAACATGTTCGTCAAATGTTGCTGGAAACACATTTTCTGTATGGACTACATGTATAAGGCCTAAAAAAAAAATTAGCCCAAAGGCTAAGATAGGTTACCGGACAATTTTGGTTTGGCCATGGCAGCATTGGCAGGTAACAGACCTTGAGATTTACCAATCAAGGTTCGCAGTGTAAACATATGACCTTGGGATTTACCAATCAAGGTCATCCGTATGAACTTCGATGTAACCATTACATGTATGTGTGCAGCATTTGATATTCTATATGTTGGGTGGAATCGTTTAGGCCGCTCAGGTCAATTTACACATTCCAAGTCAGACATTTGGCACTCAAGGTCATCTGACGTCAAGTTCAAGGTCATCATTAGTTGTGCCATATATGTCTTCCTATATGTTCATAATGCAAACAGGAGCTCTATCTGCAAGCATTTCATCTACAAAGGCAAATCTGGGCATTTTTTGACCCCAAAATGGCTGTTTTGACCTTTCAAGGTCATCGAAGGTCAAATTGAAGGTCACCACACAAGTCGCCATATATGACTTCCCATTTGAAAGTGCCAATTTCTAAGCTCTATCTTCAAGCGTTCTATGAGTACAGTCCTGACAGCTCCCATTATGAAGGAGAAAAGTGCCGAAAATTTTCTAAGTCCAAAAGTTTTTTCAAAGGGTGAAAATTTTTTTTTGCCCTAGAAATGGCCCAAAATGGATAGTAATGCGATTTGGGGCGAAAAAAATTTTTTACGCCGACCCGCCAAAAATTCAAAATGGCCGCCACACGAAAACCGGCAGATTTAGGGCAACCAAACTTATACATATCACAGAGGTATATGAGGGGAATCTTTTAAAACCAAAAACTCAAAACTGATCAGACAGTTTTTGAGAAAATGGCCGTCAAAGTCCAAAATTGAGCGTTTTTCGACAAAAACGGCCGCTATTTTGAAAAAAATGCGAAAATCAAAAAACAAAAAAATACCTCCTTCTCAAAATATTTTTAGGCATTTTTGTGCAAAATTTCAGAAAGATTCGATCGTTAACTTTAAAGATAAAAATGTTAACGCCGGACGGACGGACGGACGGACGGACGGACGGACGGACGACGGACGCAACGCCATGCCAATAGGTTATCGGACCAAAGGTCCGGTAACCTAAAAATGCTGTGTTTAGGGTCGTCCGACCGACTCTAGCTGATAGCACCCGACTCTAAACTTTTTATTTATTTTTTTTTTACATGAATACATCTAACTGGATCACTCAAGGAGAATTTTGCAGCCTGTCACTATCGGGAGCGAAACAATTTGGGCATGTTTAACCCAATGTCAACAATCAGCTCCATCACAAGTCGTAAAATTAGAGAGCTTTCTCTGGGGGTGTCACACCCACTCAATTACTGTCTGGTGCCTTGTCCAGTGTTTCCCAGTACACATGTTTGAACATGAACACAGCTTTCCCCTGACACTGATTACTGACGAAAGCAATCAATAGTCACAAATACCTGTAGTAACATACTAGTATCATGTTGGAATATCATGCATAAAATGTTTTTCAAGAAATGGGGAAGTTGACTCCCCATCTATGATAGTGGCCTCCCCAGTGGGAAACTGACTGATCTGCATCAGCCTGGCAGCCACCTGTTCTGGCATTTCACGGTTAATTTAATTTGGTGGCAAGTCAAATGTATACAAAACATAAATTTCACATCTGCCGGCAGAGTACTGTATGTTGGAACATGTGTGTGTTTTTTTAGGTTACCGGACCTATGGTCCGATAACCTATTCCCATGGCGTTGCGTCCGTCGTCCGTCCGTCCGTAAACAATTTTATCTTTAAAGTTTACAATCCGATTTTTCTGAAATTTTGCACAAAAATGCCTAAAAATATTTCGAGAGGGAGGTATTTTTTATAGTTTTTTGATTTTCGCATTTTTTTCAAAATGGCGGCCGTTTTCGTCGAAAAATGGCCAATTTTGAACTTTGACAGTTGTTTTCTCAAAATCTGTTCAGTAATTTTTTTTCTTATTGATGCATAACACTCCTCATATGTACCCCTGTGACATGTATGAATTTCGTTGCCCTTGAATCGCTCGAAGTGGGCCATTTTGGGCTCAAACTCGGCCCAAATGGGACTTTCCCATGTTAAATTCTTCTATGCTTTATAATGGGACACATTAAGCCTAATATCTCACTTAATATTGAGATTAGAGACTAGGAATCAAATGTGGACATATAGGAAATGATATATGCTGAATATTCTCGTGACCTTGAATTTGACCTCTGACCTCGGTTTCAAAGTCAGACCGGCCGTTTTCGTCGAAAATTGGCCAATTTTGGACTTTGACGGTTGTTTTCTCAAAATCTGTTCAGTAACTTTTTTTCTTATTGATGCACAACACTGCTCATATGTACCCCTGTGACATGTTCAAATTTCATTGCCCTTGAATCGCTCGAAGTTGGCCATTTTGGGCCCAAACTCAGCCCAAATGGGACTTTCTCATGTTAAATTCTCCTATGCTTTATAATGGGACACATTATGCCTAATATCTCACTTAATATTGAGATTAGAGACTAGGAATCAATTGTGGACATATAGGAAATGATATATGCTGAATATTCTCGTGACCTTGAATTTGACCTTGACCTCAGTTTCAAGGTCAGAGAACAAAATGGCTAATATCTCGCTTATTATCGACTTTACAGCTTAGGAATCAATTATGAACATATAGGAAATGCTATATTCAGATTATTGTCATGACCTTGGATTTGACCTTTGACCTCATTTTCAAGGTCACAGGGGCAAATGGCTAATATCTCGCTTCTTATCGACTTTACAGCTCAGGAATCAATTATGAACATATAGGAAATGCTATATTCAGATTATTGTCATGACCTTGGATTTGACCTTTGACCTCATTTTCAAGGTCACAGGACAAAATGGCTAATATCTCACTTATTATCGATTTTATAGCTTAGGAATCAATTGTGGACATATAGGAAATGATATCAGCTGAATATTCTGATGACCTTGAATTTGACCTTTTACCTCATTTTCAAGGTCACAGGGCAAAATGGCTAATATCTCGCTTCTTATTGACTTTACAGCTTAGGAATCAATTATGAACATATAGGAAATGCTATATTCAGATTATTGTCATGACCTTGGATTTGACCTTTGACCTCATTTTCAAGGTCACAGGGGCAAATGGCTAATATCTCGCTTCTTATCGACTTTACAGCTCAGGAATCAATTATGAACATATAGGAAATGATATATTCAGATTATTGTCATGACCTTGAATTTGACCTTTGACCTCATTTTCAAGGTCACAGGGCAAAATGGCTAATATCTCTCTTCTTATCGACTTTACAGCTTAGGAATCAATTATGAACATATAGGAAATGCTATATTCAGATTATTGTCGAGACCTTGGATTTGACCTTTGACCTCATTTTCAAGGTCACAGGGGCAAATGGCTAATATCTCGCTCCTTATCGACTTTACAGCTCAGGAATCAATTATGAACATATAGGAAATGATATATTCAGATTATTGTCATGACCTTGAATTTGACCTTTGACCTCATTTTCAAGGTCACAGGGCAAAATGGCTAATAGGAAGTTTTAACTTGTTTAAAACCAGTATTTATTACATACCTACCTCTATAATAAACTCTTTGGGTAATCTTACCTTGGCATTCAAAGAAGAGGAGAGAGAAATGAATGTCACAAGAATTTTCTCAAAATTCCTGACATCCATCTCGAACTCGAAATTGAAAGAAATTACTCTCACACATCTCAGATTCCCCGCGGTGTAGATGTGACGTCACACCGGTCATATGATTGACCTTAGCCGCCATTAATTTGCCCACCTGGTTAAGGCAGGGGAGGCGGGAGGGAGAATAATCGTGTTTATTATAGAGGTAGGTATGTAATAAATACTGGTTTTAAACAAGTTAAAACTTCCTATTTATTGCCATACCACTACCTCTATAATAAACTCTTTGGGTTATATCAGAATAACCAAAGGAGGTGGGTTTAACCCTCTCCCGGGAATTCATCACCGATGTGTGAGAGTAGGAAATATCCATTGAAAGTAGTAAATATTGTGTTTACTTTGAAATTATAATTTTAAGTCGAAAATACATATTTACAGGATATTTACAACCATACCATAATACACGCCTGAATTACCTTCAGATGCATGGAGACGAGCAGGGGCTCTGCAGAGGTGACTTTCCTCTTGCAGATGAACAAAAATTTCCCTCGCCAAAGAAGAGGAGCAACTCCCCTGGGAGTCGACCTCAGGTGCATCTGTACAGAGGCGTGTTGAGCTATCTACAGGTATTTACAGCTGGACTATACTCTCCGCCGCCACCAGTCGTCCAAGCTGGAGGCCGGAGTCATCCTCCCAAGCTAACTCCCTGAGATAGAAAGAAGTGAATGTGTTATGAGATTTCCAGGTACAGGCAGACATGACATCATTCAGAGACACTTTATTCGTAAAGGCAAGTGAAGCCGCGAGAGCCCTCACATCATGCGCTTTGACTCTGAAACCTGTGGATTTTTTCGCCTGTGACTTTTCATAGCAAAATCTAACACACTTCTTGATCCAAGATGAGATCGTAGCAGGACGGATATCATTTGGAAAATCCTTAAGATAGGACACGAAAAGCAAACGCTTGCCGAGATGCAGCTCACGCGTACGATTAACGTAGATGCGGAGGGCTCGCACGGGACAAAGCTTCGCGTCTTCCTCCAGGCCCGGCCCCAGAGAAGGAGTCAGGGCGGGAATGGAAAAGCTCAATAATGGCGTACCTGCTAATTGAGTTTTGGCCAGAAAGGAGGGAATGACTCCGAGGAGAACCGAGGAGCCATCCGACTTCCACTTAACTTTGGAAAAGGACAGGGCGTGGAGCTCACTCCGTCGCTTCCCGGAAGCCAGAGCCAAAAGGAAGACCGTCTTAAACGTCAGAAACTTTAGGGAGGCCCGCTCAAGGGGTTCGAACGGATCTTTTCTTAAGACGTTGAGAACAAGCGATAGATCCCACTCAGGAACCGGGTTCCTAGCTTTCGGTCTTTCGATCTCGAAACTATTAATCAACGCAGTCAAACCTTGATCATGACCAAAATCGATCCCAAGTTTGGGTTTTAGAGTCTTCGCGATAGCCGTACGGTAACCTGCGATCGTGGATGGAGCTCGCCCTTCATTGAACTTTTCGAGAAGAAATTCGGAAATTAGGGGAGCATCGACTCTGAAAGGACTAACCTTCCGGCGACGACACCAAGCACAGAAGGAAGTCCACTTCGATTGGTAGACTGCCAAAGAAGATTTTCGATTTGATCGGGCGATCCTTGCGGACACCTCCCTTGAAAATCCCTTCTTTCGGAAACATCGCTCGACAATATCCAGGCATGAAGTTTCAGACTTGCGGGAGCCTGATGAAACATGCTGGAGCGAGGTTGTTTGAGGAGGTCCCACCGATCCGGAAGCTGACGAGGGAAGTCTACTATCAACTCCAGAAGGTCCGGGAACCACGACCTCTGCGGCAGACACGGAGCAATCAGCAGGAGGCGACACTGGTGAGTCCGAAACTTGGCGATCACCTTGTCCAACAACACCGCTGGGGGGTAAGCATACGCGTACATGCCCTCCCAGGACGTCGACATCGCATCCACTGACATGGCCGTGGGATCGGGAATGGGAGACACAAACGAAGGAAGTTTGTGGTTCCACCGGGTCGCAAACAAATCGACCATCGGCGTGCCCCATAGGCCGCAGAGAGATTGGAATACCCTGGGGGAAAGACTCCACTCCATGGCCTGGACCTGGCCCCTCCGGGAGAGGCGGTCCGCCCAAACATTCATATGACCAGGGATATGCCTCGCGAAAAGCGAAATACCCCGGTCGTGACACCAGAGCAGGAGGTCGATAGCGGCTTGGCACAGCGACTGGGACTTCGTACCGCCCTGCTTGTTGATGTAGGCGACAACCGTGGAGTTGTCGGTGGCCACCAACACAGCCTGATTGAGGAAATGTGTTTCCCAATGCCTGAGAGCCAAGAACACGGCCTCCAGTTCCAACAGGTTTATGTGCCATTCCTGCTGAGACGAAGACCAGGTGCCCGAGACCTCGCTGTCGTCCCAGTGAGCGCCCCAGCCGTCCATACTGGCATCCGTAAATACGTGCCTGGATGGAGGCGGCCGGCGGAATGACGACCCTCGGAGCAGATTGACGGGATCCAGCCACCATTGCAGATGGGAAACGACTTCCGGAGAGACCTGCACGAGCTGGGATCTGTCTCCCGTGACCTGGGACCATTGGGAGTGTAGATGCCGCTGAATAGGCCGCATGTGCAGGCGGCCCAACGGAACTAACTTTTCCGTGGAAGCTAGCATCCCAAGAAGAGACTGCCAGCGTCTGGCCGTCTGTGGAATGCGACGAAGGAACCCTTCTGACAGCACGGATAATTTTGACTGACGATCCAGCGTCGGCAAAACAGTCTCTGAGGTAGTCTGATAACGATACCCGAAGAAGACGAAGTCCCGACGCGGTGACAAGTCGGACTTTTTTTGGTTGATTTTGAACCCCATCCATGAGCATAGATTTACCACAAACTGTGCTTGGACGATCAGCGTTTCGCGACAATGGTGCCGGATTAGCCAATCGTCGAGATACTGGTGGATGAAAATCCCCTGCTTGTGGGCGAGAATCTGGACTTCCCGAGCCACCATGGTGAAAATCCACGGCGCTGTCGATAATCCGAACGGGAGCGCCCGAAACTGCCATACGCGGCCGAGATAGAGAAATCTCAGGTATTTGCGAACTGCAGGTTTCATTGGAATATGGAAATAGGCATCTTTGAGATCTATCGTTACCACCCACGAATCGCGAGGCATGACTGAACGAACTTGCTCCGGCGTTTCCATGGAAAACGTCGGCACGATTAAGAACTTGTTCAACGGAGAAAGATCTATCACTGGTCTCCAACCCCCCGACGCTTTGGGAACCACAAACAACACGCTGTAGAACCCGGGAGTGTCCCCGGGAGCAGGTTCTATCGCTTGTTTCTCGATCATCGCCGTTATCTCCTCGTGGAGAACACGGCGGCGTTCTGGATCGTTTGGAAGAGTGAAACCCCTTGGGACGGGCGATAACGGTGGCAATTTCTCGAATTTCAGGCCGAATCCTTGACGGAGCGTCGAGACGACCCAGGGGCAAGCCCCGAGCCGCTCCCACTCTTTCCAAAACAGAGTTAAACGAGCTCCTACGGGCTCGTCTGAGGAAGGAATATCGACCGAAACGAGCTGACCATGCAGCTCTCCTCGACACTCGAGCAAAGGATCCGGCCCGGAATCCGAAGCTATACGTACCCGGTTTCTTTTCCCCTGCGGGCTTGGGAGCCTCTCCGCGTCCTCGGCCTCGGCCACGACCACGGTCTCCTCGGGTGCTGCCGGCAGGGGCCCCGCGAAAGGGCAGCCCTGAGGCCCTGCCTCTAGCTCTCCCACGGCCACGAGCCGGCTGCTGCTGAGGCTGAGACTGCTGAGCTGAAGACTGAGGCTTCTTAAAGGCCGAAACCATCTGTTGCGTCAGACGTTCCAGAGACTTTGACTGGCTCAGGAGGGCATTGGAAGTAGAAGACTTCGCGGCCTTCTCGTCGGCCCGGGAGTAGAAGTGAAGTAGGGGCTCCAGAAGAGGGGATCACGGGGTGGAGAACTCTCATGTCCGTCATGAGCTGGTCTGGAACCTCGAACTTGAGGGACGAGAGGAAAGCGTCACGCCGCCACAACTCGGACACCCAGAGTGAGTGGGAGTCCAGGGCCACCTTGTCACCCACACCTTTACCAATGGAGGTGACCAACGAAGCGCAGCTCAATAAGGCTTCTGCCAAATCATCCCGGTCAACGTCAGGGTTGTCCAGGACCTGGTCACGGCACTGAAGAATGGCCCGTCTCGTAGCCATCGACAGCCAATCCATGGCCGAATCTGTGGCCAGCCCCACTCGAAACGTGTGCTGCAGCTCCGCCAAGGCCGCCCATGGAATCTCCACGGCCTTAGGCTCCTTGAAAAAGGCGTAATGGGGGTGATGCCTCCTCAAAGCTGTAGGCTTGTCATCCAGCTCCGACGACGTATAGTAGTCGTTGACAGACGGGCGAGCAGGATACGCGCCAATCGCCGACTTGTTGGACCTGATGGTCTCGTCCATGCGCTCTTGCATGGAGCCGCGAACTCCCTGAGACAGAGGGAATCGTAGGGCGTCCTTCGACGGCCGGGGGTGCTCCAACTCAGAAGATATCATCGACCGAGCTACCTTCTTGACTGGGGCCGGAGCATGCTCTTCGGGCCACAAACCCGGGAGGACCCTCTTCACAAAGTCCAACTTCTCCCCCCAAGAGAGAGGGTCGTCGGACTCGGGCTGGTCCGCCTCCTGGTCCGGGTCCGCCTTACGCTTTCGCGGAAGCGTGAGGCCTGACGGGCCAGGTAACGGCTGGTCAGCCGACTGAGAGCCCTGTAGGGAAGGCTCCTCATCCGATGACGGCTCGTCCCTAGGCAGAGGGGAAGATGGGGGCGGTGGCGGCTGTGGAGGCGGGAACCTCGCCAGAAACTGCTGCCACTGGCCTAACATCTCCGCCCGAAAAGACTCAAGCTCGCCCCTAAGGCGCTGCTCTGACGTCGGGAGAGAGCTCCCCTGGGCAGGAACACCGGACGGCTCCGACGCACGGGAAGACCCTTGGTCCGCCAACTGGGCGAAAGACAACATACCCTGGCTGGAGGCGACGAAACCGGAGGGCAGGGCCGTAAGAGGGGAATCGTCCTTGATATCCTCGGCGATCTGAAACACACAGGGCGAATCAGAAAAAGGAAACACTGGAAACCGTGGAGACATGGAAACTCCAGGAACCCATGGGTTTGGACGGCTCATGGCCCTTGGCTCCCGGCCCCTACTGGCCACGGCTCCGGTAGCCACGGCCTGGGGTCCAGTAACCGACGGGAAATCGGGTGCCGGCGGCCGTATCACTAGCGACACGGGCCCGGACCGAAATCCGCCCTGGCTATGGGGTTGAAACCCAGCTCCGGGGGCAGGCGCCCGACCCGGAGGGGGAAACAACACTCTCTGTCCAGAGGGATCCCGGGCGCAGGGAACCGTCGTGAGCCCGACGGAACCGGCAGACCCCGAAACCACACTCGGACACTGAAACCCAGGTCGTTCAGCCAGAGAAGCATGAGAACGAGGGGCCAGTAGAGAGGGAGCCAACAGTGAGCCACACAAACCCGTAGGTTGTGGGGAAGTTAGGGTGCCGAGAGCCGAACGCGCGGCTCCCGGGACCCGTACCTGGCTGAAAGAAAATGACAATGATAAATCAAAACTTACAGCACAAACAGCATTGGATAACTGCAAATCTAATCGCCGCTTGCGTTCCTCAGACGCCTTGGGACGCGGCCTGGCGCTATTAGAATCTGACGGGGAAGGGGGAGTAGGGCAACCAGCAAACCTGCGGGCCTAAATCTCCCGTAAGCCTTGCAGACAAAGTTTCCACTCGTCGATGGACCAATCCGCGCACAACTCACAGGTGGCTGAAGGACGGCAATAGACAGTGTCCCTACACTGCCAGCAGGCGTTATGAACCTCCCACTTAGGAAGGTAGTGTTTGCACACGATGCACTTCATATCTGAAACATATCAAACATCGAAGTACAAACGGGCGATAATGGGGGAAGGAAAGGGGCCTGGGGAGGCTTTACCATTTCCTCCCAAAAAAATCGCAAATCACTAACTCTAAGCTAGCTAACAACGTAAGAACGATCTACTGAAGAAAAAGCTGTGCAAAGAACAGCCTAAAGACGATCGTAGACGTGAAGAAAATCGACTTTGAATGCCGAAAGCAAGACTTGCTGCACATCCAACAATGGAGGAGCAAATTAATGGCGGCTAAGGTCAATCATATGACCGGTGTGACGTCACATCTACACCGCGGGGAATCTGAGATGTGTGAGAGTAATTTCTTTCAATTTCGAGTTCGAGATGGATGTCAGGAATTTTGAGAAAATTCTTGTGACATTCATTTCTCTCTCCTCTTCTTTGAATGCCAAGGTAAGATTACCCAAAGAGTTTATTATAGAGGTAGTGGTATGGCAATAAATATCTCTCTTCTTATCGACTTTACAGCTTAGGAATCAATTATGAACATATAGGAAATGATATATTCAGATTATTGTCATGACCTTGATTTTGACCTTTGACCTCATTTTCAAGGTCACAGGACAAAATGGCTAATATCTCACTTATTATCGATTTTACAGCTTAGGGATCATTTGTGGACATGTAGGAAATGATATATGCTGAATATTCTCGTGACTTTGAATTTGACCTCCGACCTCATGTTCGAGGTCAAGAACACAAAATGGCTAATATCTCACTTATTATCGACTTTACAGCTTAGGGATCAGTTGTGGACATATAGGAAATGATAAACACCTAATATTCTGATGACCTTGAATTTGACCTTTGACCTCATTTTCAAGGTCACAGGACAAAATGGCTAATATCTCACTTATCATCGACTTTACAGCTTAAGAATCATTTGTGCCCCTATAGGGAATGATGTATGCCAAATATTTTGATGACCATTAATTCGACCTTTGACCTTTTTTTCAAGGTCATAGAACAAAATTGCTATTTTGTTTACTTGTTATTGAATTTACAGCTCAGCAAACAATGGACATATCGGGAATGATATACATGTTTGCTGGATATTCTCATGACGTTGCATTTGAGCAAGACCTTATTTTCAAGGTCACAGGAATATAAAACATATTTTGTCCGGTAACCTGTCTTAGCCCTTGGGCTAATTTTTTTATACAGCTTGACTGGAAAAGTCATCAACAAGTGGGGTGGGGGGGGGGGGGGGATGGGGGAGGGCACACTGCAGTGGCAGTGGCATTGGATACACCACTAAACTGTAGACTCTTTGAGTCTTGACTAGTCTGAGGGAGGGTTTAGCAGTTTAGCGCTGCTTCCACGGGAGGTGCATAAATCCAGAACAGCCAGTTCACTGTGGTTGTGGACCTAAATGTAGATCAGCTAGAAGGGCCAAGGCGTTCCCATTGATTCCCAGATTAACATCAATTTATTTCATTGAATTCGTTGTTTCATTCAATATATCTTCTTCATATTTCTTTTTGCACTAGACATAGCTAAGAACACACCCCACACAACAAGATTTGCCCCACAAAGTTCTCTGATGAGCATGATGAGCACACATGAGCCTGCATAACATAGATGTGTCTGTACTCACAGGGAGAGAGGTGGCACACTGCCTGGACCCCCGGGCCCAATGTTGTTTGGTGGTGGACCTCTCATTCCTGGGAAGTTCTGCAAATAAACAAAAAATACTTGTCATACACTGCATATATTCATAATACAGTGTACTCTGTATAAACATGGTCCAAAGTGGACGAGGTTTAAAATCCTGTATTAACAATGCCGATTTATAAAGTCACAATACCTCTAGGCAAATACAGTTAACATGGTATTGTAACAAGATTTCTGTTAAATTAATATTAGATTTCTGAGCATGCAGCAATAGTTGTATTTTTGTTTTGTATTGGTGTCTTCACAAATTTATATGATTTATGCTGTTGGTAATAGCGCACCAGGATTCTGTTCATAACGGATGACTAGTGTAATTATTCATTTAGTTCGAACACCTGAAAATATATGACATATATTCACAGACTGTCGATTCAAAGGCAACAAAACTTTTACACATCAAAAAGGTACATAGGGATAACCTTACACATTTTGAGGAGAATTGTCTGAATAGATTTTGAGAATATGGCCACCAAAGACAAAAATCATTGTTTCTTTCGATAAAAAAAGGTTGTTTTGACCTCCCGAGGTCATTCAAGGTCATATCCAAGGTCACCATCCAAACTGCATATATGATTTCCCATTTGAATCTTGAAGTGTTCTATGAGTTTACCCCTTACAGTTCCCATTATGAAGGAAAATTGGGTGAAATTTTTTAAGTCCCAAAAATTTTTCAATGACCAAAAAAAATGTTTTTTTTTTGCTGGAAATTGCTCAAAACGAATACTGACTTGATTTCGAACAAAAATACGGCAATAGCTTATCGGCCCATATGGGCCAATCCCAAACCCAGATTCATCAGCAGATACGCGAGTTGACAGATGCCGCTCATGCTGGTTGGTTAGGGCCTGTACAATTGATAGGTTAACTGCAGACAACTACTGTAACATTTCTTGAAAACTTGAATAACTGGCTGCTAACTCGCCGGGTAACTGTCATTTATAATCTCAAATTGATACTAGATTCTAGTCATCATGGTCATATTGCATGTGTAATTGAGTTTACTCGTGTCTTGAAAAACTTCAATGGCCTGCAAATCGCCTGGCATTGTGAAGTCCGCGCTTTATTTCTGCACATATTAGTAATCGCAAACACTGCCACCTGGCGAATATATCGCTAATTATTCATTTCGTAGTGCTGCTGCCTGGTGAGTTGTAAGTTTTGGCAGCTGACAAGTTGATTTCGTTCGTTGTTTCAATTGAAATTTTGATTGTAAATTAGCCTGTTCGAACTAAACGAGTCAATTTAAAAATTATTGTCTCGAATAATTTTTGGTGTTCGAATTATTAGTGTTCGACCTAATTGAATAATTACGGTAGTCATATATACCTGTTATACATATATTACTATTTGTTATCTGGCTATATGATATTTTATCCAAGAGGCATTGGAAAGTTATATGATATACTTGAGGATAGGCTCTACTCTTGGAAGGGCTGTAGTCAGGATTCTAAACCTTCTCAATCTTGAAACTTTATATTGTCATGAGTTTGATATCATACATCTGAAAACCTTACTTTTGAAGTGAATACCTTAAGTGTTGAATAATGACAAGCAATCATCATGATCATGACTACAATGTACGTATACTGACCCCATGGTTGACAGGTCCTGACATTCGACCGGGTCCCATGCCTCTCATCCCAATATTGGGTGGACCTGAAAACAAAGTGAAAACAAGTCAGATAAATCCAACTGTCAAGTCGCGGTGACCATGTCAGTGTATTCCTTCAGTCGCAGCATCTAACGCAAAAAAAAATGTAAATGCTAATGGAATATTACATGTGGATGAGCGTCTTTACCATGTGTTTGGTAACAATTATATAGTCTAATTATCATGTTTATGTTTCCAATTGTGGAAAATGTGTTTTAGGCAATACTACGGAGGCCATAGGCCACAGCTTGCTGGAACCGTCAGGTTCAAAAAGTTAGGTAGCAGATGGCCGGGCTTGCACTGGGATTTTTAACCACTTAGCCAAAATGGCTAAGTTCAATCAAATCCTGGAAAATCTTTAGCCAAATTGTTTTCTTAGTATTGTAAATTTAGTATTGTAAATAAACATACAATAAAGAGTGAATTTATTGGCTGTGTATTGGGGATTTCCTCATTGAATGCAATTGAATGGATTTATTGGCTGTGTATTAGGGATTTCCTCATTGAATGCAATTGAATGGATTTGCAGGAATGTACAAGGGATTTGAAAATGGAAGGACCTATTTTGATCAGATTGTAATACTCATGATATTTGCTGCAGTTTTCGATCAGATCTTCAACTCAAATCGAAAGTTACTGAAGTATAATCTTTTTAGACACATGGATATTCTTTTATGGGTTTCTGCTGAGATACGCAGAGGGCCTACATAATATTAAATTTTACGGAATTGGAGGCTGTGCACCTCCTCCTGAGTAGGGTCGCCTTCGGGGAAACAAACAAAGGGTGGCCTCAGAGCGACACACATGACCAGACAAACACAAATCCACAGAATCACCAAACATTAAATAATGTGAGTTTGAGGGACACTTGAGTGATACATCATGAGATATAGCTGCAGCATGACTGACCTGGCCGCATGTCCATACCGCTTCCTGCCATTGCACCCATCTGTCCAGGTCCTGGACCCTGTTACGAAAAAATATACAGCTCAAGTAAAATTAGCCCTTAAGATAGGTTACCGGACAATTTTGGTGTTAAGCATTGTAGGTGACATAGGATTTTAAGATTTACCAGTCAAGTTCATCTTTGTGAATTTTAAAGTCTCCATCAGATATGCTGCATATGACTTCATGTGTGTTCAAAATACAAACATAATCTTTATCTACAAGTATTTCGTTTGTAGAGGCCAATCTAAGATTTTGAGATTTGCCCTTCAAGGTAGTTTAAGGTCAAGTTCACCAAAAGATGTGCCATTTATACATGACTTTTCATAGGCTTACATACAATCCTAACCTGTATGTGCAAAAGGTTAAGCTTCAGAGGCCACTTTCAAGATTTTAAGCCAGACATTTAGCACTCAAGGTCATCCAAGGTCAAAATCAAGGTCATCATTAGTTGTTCCATATATGACGTCCTATACGTTCATAATGCAAACTGAAGCTCTATCTACATGCATTTCATCTGTAGAGGCAAACTTTTTGTTTACCACAAAAAGACTGTTTTGACCTTTCAAGGTCATCAAAGGTCAAATTCAAGGTCACCTCCCAAATCGCCATATATGACTTCCTATTTGAAAGTGCCAATATCTAAGCTCTTCAAGCATTCTATGAGTACAGTCCTAGCAGCTCCCATTATGAAGGAAAAAAGTCCAAAATTTTTTTCAAAGGATGAAATATTTTTTTACCTAGAAATGACCCAAAATGGATAGTAATGCGATTTGGGGCAAAAAGATCAGACAGTTTTTGAGAAATTGCCGGCAAAGTCCAAAATTGGTAATTTTTCGTCAAAAATGGCCGACATTTTGAGAAAAATGCAAAAATAAAAAACATAAAATATAACCCCCTCTTGAAATATTTTTAGGCGGCGTTGTGCAAAATTTCAGGAAAATCCGCTTGTAAACGCCTGTAAGATAAAAATGTGGACAGACGACGAAGGACGGACGCAAAAAAATTCCATTGACATTGAAAGTGTCATCATTTTCTCGATTTTGTTTACTTTCGTTTACGATCTCCTCTGTAGTGGTGAATTTGGGAGGATCGGTTTACATCTAGGCACATTATTTACAGGTGTCAATTTAGACGCATCCCAAGATGCAATTTAGACACGTTAAGCAACAGCACGGCCGGGTTTACACGCGAACTAGTTCAGAGCATCCTGTCAGAGTGACAAACACAAGGGATTAAGCTCAGACAAAACTGTACACAGCTCAGACAACAAACAGTACACATGATGGTAGTATTTTTGACTGGGTTGGAACATTTGCTGAGACCTATTGTTGATTATCAGACAGGGGAATGTACTCACGTTGAACACTTCCTGGTTGGGCATTCTGACCGGTCCACCACGAGGGCCTGGATACCGCGACGGCAGGAATGGCTATAATAACAATACCGTTGTAACTATCAGTGAAGTCGTCTGGTAACAATAACTAGCCCAAACTTTAAGTTATAAAACTATACGTCAAGGCCTAAAGATGCCTAAGAGGCATTTCGGTGTAGAGACTGGTATAATATTGTTTGCCTCATGTTTGCCTCAGTTGATGAGTTCGTTTTGTTCTATGACACAGAAGTCCTGAAATATCAAACAAAGAAGCTGACTTAGCCAAAGGTCTTAGAAAGGTTACCAGCAAAGTGTTCAGTTTTAAACCACAACTATTTCCATCAAAATTGCTGTATTGACCTTTCAAGATCATTGAAGGTCAAATTTAAGATCACCATTAAAACTGCAATATATGATTTCCCATTTGAAACTGCTTTAAGATTTTACTCCATACAGCTCCTAATACAGTACTGATTTCGCAAAACCTCACTAGCCATGCGAATGCTACATGCTAAATGCTAGGCCATGCTAGCATCAAATCGCATGGTGCGACCAGTGGGCGCGATGCCATCGCATCAGGCGGCCGTCTTAGTTGAACAGGCGAGCATTGTCTCGCACAGATGCGCGCATCCTTTATTTCGGATGCAAATACTGACTTTAATATGAACTGAAATGAAACACTGCATTTTCCCATACGATCTACATGATACAGACTGTTTATAAACCACTCGACCATGTGTTTGCGAGCATATGCGAGCATATAATGGCCTTCACAAAAAATGCGAAATGCGAAATGCTTTTAGTGCACCACAGTGCCAAGAAGCAATGCTAGCATCGAGGGATGCTCGCATACACA
Organism: Terebella lapidaria; assembly: GCA_949152475.1. Classification (NCBI taxonomy): domain Eukaryota; kingdom Metazoa; phylum Annelida; class Polychaeta; order Terebellida; family Terebellidae; genus Terebella; species Terebella lapidaria. Next base: position 6,510,056 of record OX424557.1, read on the forward strand.
ATGCTAGCATCAAATCGCATGATGCTACGTCAGGCGAAGTTGGGCGAACACGTGCTAAATGCCAGGTGTCCCATGCTGGCATTTTGGTGAGGTTTTGCGAAATCAGTACTGTATGTAGGAAACATAGGACCAAGGTCCCTGTAGCTCACTGGAAGGCAACCAGCATATTTCATCAAATGGATATAGATAGTTACTAGTATAATGTGATCCGATATCATCATGACTTTGTACTACAACTCTAAAGAGTCTCGTTTCAATACATTATTATTTCTGTTGGGTCTAAACCTTGCTTTGAGGAGTTGTCATTCTGTTTGCCAAAAGCAACACTGTCACACAAGACAGGAAGGCAGTAGTAGTCAAATTGACTCCTACTAAATATGAATGTCAACTAGACAAATGTGCCTTTGAACTGTTGTGGTGTTTATCATTCTGTAAACCCCCAAAGCTTTGAACAAAACTCAGAGATAACTTTTTGCTAAACATAGCACCAAGGGTGCTGTAGCTTACCGGCAATCATGAGATTTGCACAGAGTATTATTTTCCAACATTTAAATTGTTACACTGATCTCAAACTCTTTTGTCAAAACATGTTCGTAAATGTTGCCGGAAACACATTTTCTGTATGGACTATACTAAGGAATCAAGTTACATCTCGGAAAAAACCATCGATTCGAAGGCAACAAAACTTTTACACATCACAAAGGTATATAGGAAGAATCTTATGCATTTTGAGAAAAATTGTCTGAATAGATTTTGAGAAAAGGGCCACCAAAGAGAAAATTCATCGTTTTTTTCGACAAAAAAGGTCGTTTTTGACCTTCGAAGGTCATTGAAAGTCAAACTCAAGGTCACCACTCAAACTGCAATATATGATTTCCCACTTGAATGTGGCAATACTTAGGCTCTATCTTGAAGTGTTCTATGAGTATAATCCGAAAAATTCCAAAAAAAATTTTCAATGGCCAAAAAAATTTTTTTTTTGCTGGAAATGGCTCAAAACGAATAGTGACTCGATTTGGGACAAGAAATTTGTTTTCGCCTACCCGTCAAAAAATCAAAATCGCCGCCACATGCAGACCATCGTTTCAAAGGCAACAAAACTTATACACATCACAAAGGTACATAAGGAGAATCTTATACATGATTTTGAGGAAAACTGTCTGAAAAGATTTTGAGAAAAGGGCCACCAAAGACAAAATTCATCGTTCTTTTCGACAAAAAAAGTCGTTTTGACCTTTCAAGGTCATTGAAGGTCAAATTCAAGGTCACCACTCAAACCGCAATATATGATTTCCCATTTGAATGTGTCAATACTTAGGCTCTATCTTTAAGTGTTCTATGAGTTTACTCTGCACAGCTCCCATTATGAAGGAAACATAGCACCAAGGGTGCTGTAGCTTACCGGCAATCATGAGAAATGCCGAGTATTGATTTTCCAACATATAAATTGTTACACTGATCTTAAACTCTATTGTCAAAACATGTTCGTGAATGTTGCTGGAAACACATTTTCTGTATGGACTATAATATGAAATCAAATTACACATCAAAAAGATACATAAAGAGAATCTTATACATGATTTTGAGAAAAACTGTCTGAATAGATTTAGACAAAATGGCCACCAAAGACAAAATTCAACGTTTTTGACTTTCCAAGGTCATTGAAGGTCAAATTCAAGGTCACTACTCAAACCGCAATATATGATTTCCCATTTGAATGTGCCAATACATAGGCTCTATTTTGAATTCTTCTATGAGTTTACTCCGCACAGCTGCCATTATGAAGGAAAAATTGGTCCAAAAATTTTTCAATGGCCAAAAAATTTTTTTTTTTTTGCTGGAAATGGCTCAAAACGAATAGTGACTTGATTTGGAACAAAAAAATTTTTTTTCGCCGACCCGTCAAAAAATCAAAATGGCCGCCACACGCAGACCGGCGATTCAAAGACAACGAAACTTATACACTAGGCATGTAAATCGGTGGGAGATTTTGATATCGATGATCGTTGCCTTCCACCGAGCGATCATCGATCATCGAATCTGACCCTTGACTCGGCAATACTCGCGCTTGTTGATGGGCAATATCGGCTGGAACCGCCGCGGTCACTGAGGCGCTAGTGCCATGATACGATGGTGGGGTTAGCATGTATTATAGAGCACAGGAAGAAATAAATGAATAAACCACAAGGTTTTAATAATAGTCCAAAAAAGTTATTTGGTAATTTATGATCCGAGTCAAAAATAGCAATGTTTGAAGAAGTTTCATTCGAATCATCAAATGTGGAGCCATATCCACACTACACGGTGCACATACGCGGCAAAAATAGTCCTCAACAATCCCCAAGATTAGATCATAATTTAAGCAATATACTTCGCCTAATCCTTTTGAAAAATCTGCACAAGTCTACAGAATTGGATGTATGTGTGGGCCAAGTGATGTGTCGTTTGTCTTTTGCAATTGAGTAATGACGGAAACATGCGGTGAAATCAATTTGCATTACGGTCGGCACCCACCGGTCTGACACAGGCTGCATAGACGTGCTGTAGGAGTTCTCTCGATGTATTCATACGCGGCTACAAAACAAGAACTAGCTTTTTTTTAAAAAGGCGCACGGCCAAAACTGCCCACTCACGAAAATATCCGAAACAATTTACGATATGAAAAAAATCGATTCCAAGTATTTCACATCGATCATCGCTCGGCCCAGTACAATCGATCGATCATCGATATCATCGATTTATCGTTACATGCCTATTATACACGTCATCAAGGTACATGAGAGGAATGTTTTGAAACAAAAATCTCAAAACTGATCAGACAGCTTTTGAGAAAATGGCCACCAAAGTCCAAAAGGGCCGGTAAGCTAAAAAAGTCTTTAGATCCTGGCCCAGGGTATGTTCTTACAAATTTATGGGGAAATTCATCATGTCAAAAAAAGTTACAGACCCGGACGAACGATGGACGACGGACGAAAAACCGACGGCGGAGCTAAAAAAGTCTTTAGATCCTGGCCCAGGGTATGTTCTTACAAATTTATGGGGAAATTCATCATGTCAAAAAAAGTTACAGACCCGGACGAACGATGGACGACGGACGAAAAACCACGACAATAGCTTATCGGCCCAAAGGGCCGGTAAGCCAAAAACTCTTCTCGGTGGTTCACACCTGATGTCTGAGGCCTCACAGGAACCTCACAACTATATGTTAGCCCTCCGAGCAACATAATCGATAAGGTTTGAGAACTAATCCCAAGAAATGCACAAAAAAATTCAAAACGATTCCACAAAAATTGTGACCTGTAAAAAAAAATTGTAAATCTCTAGTAAGCAGATGATGTGGTCACAGTGTGACATGACTAAAGCCATAGTATCTCCGATTTGTCGTCTGAGGTACAATTATTTATTTGGAACAGCAGACACTCATCAAGCACTGTTCATTGTGTCATCATTGTGCGGCCGGTCCGGCCGTACTATTGTATCACTGAACGGCGCACTAGTTCCGCTTTACCGCAGTTAATTACACTTCCGGACAGTGGTTGCACCGAATGCAATCGGAATGCACGCTGTTTTACAGCGATCGTAATCGTGGTGCTATGTGAGGGGAAATTTAATAAGCGTGTTATGATTAATACGAATATAAAATATTTATCATATGTACGTCAGTATATCATGAACGTGTTCATGTGTGTGGAAAACCACTAGTATTTTACATATATTTTCGAGAACAGTACGTTTCAGTGTTCATGGCGTTGATCTGTGCCCGAAAGTCGTGTAAACTTGGGAAAACCTATGGAGCGCCTAAGACGAAATTCAAGCCTTATTAAAAATCATAACGCTCTCACCGTAACTTGCTATCTGTCATCCAAGAACTGTTGTCCATTGGAGTATTTCATTTTTGCCGCACATTCTTTTTAACAATCAAACAAGAGTATTGCTTGTTTGATAGAGTAATGCTTCTTATCAACTTTGCCCTACCCAGTAGTATAGTAGATTAATACGAAAATGTTGGTTTCTCAATGCTCAGACACAACTCATACAGACCCACACTTCACAATCTATTCAGTGACCGTCCTGACCAGGTGGATGTTCCTGTTCGGAATACTCACAGGGAAGAAGCCAGGTGGCATGGGACCTCCAGGCATGCTGCCCTCTGGCGGTATCTGTCCAAGCGGACTGGGGGCTGGGGGATTCTGCAATTATCAGGTAATCATCATGTACAAAAAATTAGCCCAAGGGCTAAGATAGGTTACCGAACAATTTTGGTTGAAGCACGACAGGTGAGATATGACATTCAGATTAACCATTTGAGGTCATCTTCGTGAACTTTAATGTCACCAAGGGCTAAGAAAGGTTACAGGACAATTATATTTTAGATATTAGCCATTTGTCCCATGACCTTGAAAATAAGGTCATTGGTCGATTCGAGGTCACAAGATTTTCTGCATATACCATGTATACCATTTGGAGTTTAACCACAATTGACTCTTCTTAAGCTGTAAAGTTGATAATAAGTGAGACATTAGTCATTTTGTCCTGTGACCTTGAAATTTAGGTCAAAGATTAAATTCAAGGTCATGAGGATAATCTGTATATATCATTTCCTATATCATGTATATGTTAACCATTGATTCCTAAGCTGTAAAATTTTGGTTGAAGCACGACAGGTGAGATATGACATTCAGATTAACCATTTGAGGTCATCTTCGTGAACTTCAATGTCACCATCAAGTGTGCAGCATATAATTTTGCATATGTTCAAAATACAAATACAAGGTCTATCTACAAAATTTACACATTTCAGTTCCAAATTTTTTCGAAGGATGAACATTTTTTTTTTTTGCCTAGAAATGACCCAAAATGGATAGTAATGTGATTTGGGGCCAAACCCATCAAGAATTCAAAATGGCTGCCACACAGAGACTGGCGATTCAAGGGCAACAAAACTTATACACATCATAAAGGTACATAAGGGGAATCTTTTGAAACAAAAATCTCAAAACTGATCAGACAGTTTTCGAGAAAAGACTAACAAGGTGCAAACTTGGGCCTGGGGTCTATGTTCAAATGTTTTGGCTCTGGAGGCCAATTTGTGCATAACATGTCATTTTGGGCCGTTCTGGCCTACGTATGGGGCCTGTGTATGTTAAGGCACTCCATTTTTTTACATGAAATCCAGTATCTCAATTGACAAGTTCTGAAATAATTTTTTTTTTTGCCTGGAAAAGGCTCAAAATCAATAGCACAGTGATCCCACTCAAATAAGACCCCACCTCAACAAAGACTTCCCTCTCTAAAGACATTTTTGTGTGGCATTAAGCATAACTTTAACATGTAAATGTAAATAAACTTCACCGGTCAACGAGCTGGCGCCGACGCAAACCGTCCAGTTCCCTTAGAGGACTCCGAAGATTCGATAGGCAAGTCAATACGCCTTGCTATCGACTTCAGAGCCCAGTGAAAGTTAAAACCTTCGCCACGATTGTTAGCCTCGTCCTCCGATGAGGAATGGTCCCAATCGTCACCAACACGCCCCATGCACCAACCCCCCACGATACTTATCCACAATAGACACAAATCGATGTCTATTGAAACCATGATGAAATTCGGTAAGAATATATCACAAACGACTAGTTTGCAGACTGAATTCCAGGAATACACCGGGAGAACAAGTTCAAAGCTGCCAAGCAAAAATGGCAGTGGACAGAAAAGTGAAGTTGCTGTACATGCGCGCACAGGTGCGCAGCAGTTTTGGCGGGAAAAGGAGCGCAGCAATGAGGCAGACAATCATGCCCAGTTCAATCACCCGAATTTTCTATCCAGAAAGATCCTCAGGATCGAAAAGGAGCATGTAGTAGTTTAGATTGGTGATGTATAGAATAAACTGTCAAATTTCGCCCATTTTATTATGTTTAGGTGCACTGACGTTAAAAGTCTTACATCAGATCGCCATTTTTCTATTAGGACCAATACGGTATGTCCAAAGTCCAAGCTCAACATAGCGATGACTTTCAGTGTGTGGTTCATGGTCACCAAAGAGATACTATGTATATCATAAATGAAACATACTAGTAGATCATTTGGCATTCCTTACCAAAGTCCTGACATTTGTGTAATTGTCAATCTAAACTTTTGATAATTGCGTCATGACTGTGACTTTTTTAAACTCACATGTGCAATGCCGTTGACTCCATATCCTGAATTGACAAATCCCTAGAAAGACAAAAATGCATGATTAGTTATCAAATCTGTCTGGATCAGAAATGAGATACATGTAGAAATGAGATACATGTACATGCGCGCACAGGTGCGCGGCAGTTTTGGCAGGAAAAGGAGCGCAGCAATGAGGCAGACAATCGTAACAAGTAACAACAGCCTGTAATGGAGATGCCTTTGGTATTTTAGATTGTAGTACAAATAACACCAGTGACCTAAAAATTGTTGAAAAAAAACAAAACAAAAATTAGCCCAAGGGCTAAGAAAGGTTACCGGACAATACACATTTTAGATATTAGCCTTTTGTCCCGTGACCTTGGAAATAAGGTCATTGGTCAATTCAAGGTCACAAAAATATTCAGCATATATCATTTCTAGTATGTCCACAATTGATTCTTAAGCTGTAAAGTCGATAATAAGCGAGATATTAGCCATTTTGTCTTTTGACCCTCAGAATGAGGTCGAAGGTCGAATTCAAGGTCACGAGAATATTCAGCATATATCACTTCCTATATATGCACAATTGATTCCTAAGCTGTAAAGTCAATAATAAGCGAGATATTGACCATTTTGTCATGAGAATATTCAGCATATATCATTTCCTATATGTCCACAATTGATTCCAAGTCTCTAATCCCAATATTAAGTGAGATATCAAGAACATTGTAGCCCATTATAAAGCATATATATAGGCGATTTTAACATGGGTAAGTCCTATTTGGGCCCCGTAAAAAACATCAAAATGGCCGCCACACGCAGACCGGCGATTCAAGAGGATCAAAACTTATACACATCATAAGGATACATGAGGGGAACATTTTGAAACTAGAATCTCAAAATGATCAGGCAGTTTTTGAGAAAATAATTTTCAAAGTTGAAAACATGCAAAAACGGCCATTTTCGGCATAAAACTGGCCGCCAAAACTGCATAATCGATTGAATAAAAAAAATGAAAAAAAAAACGTCTGGGGGTATTGACCCAATACATATTCACACAAAGTTATGGATAAATTCATCATCTCAAAAAAAAAGATAAAAAATGTTAACAGATGATGTGGCGGACAATGACGACGACGGACGAAAAATCACGACAATAGCTTATCGGCCCATAAGGGCCGGTGAGTTAAAAAGGGGTAAATTAGAAAATTTATGGGTATTTTTTTGCTGTACCCCTTGGCTTTGAAAAATGAGGGATTAAAGTTCTAAAATTCATGTAGAACTTTGTAATACAATAACAGGGAATAGAGCATTAAAACACATGTGTGGCGTCTGTACACCATGTTCATGTCACAAAACACTTTAAACAGCTACAGCCAGGGTAATGAAGTATTACAGAGTCGTCCTATTAAGGGGTTTGACAGTTTTATTCACAGAAGAAAATGTACGACAGAACAAGTTCCAACATATTTCGTAAGCTCGCCTGTTTTTCGTACAAACACACCGACAATGCAGTCTGTCATTCATGCCAAGTTTGCCCAAAAAAGTATCACGATTGAGGCGAAACCTAGCAAGTATAGCATACTGAATTTGTTTGATTCACCAGGTTGCGCTGCATGGATGGTCTTGTGCACAGCTTTTGATGACATAGGCACAAAGTTTGTTAATATGTAAACAAACGGCGAAGTCACTTGTCAGATTTTCAGCGGCGAAAATAAAGTTTCATGGATATTTCTGAGCTATTTCCAAGATGCGAAGCGTACGCACTTGCATATAAAATCTATGCATGAAATGACATCAGATGTGCGTAATTAAGCATTCTCCTATGCTATTGAGTGCACTGCTCATTTATTACTGCAACATATACCATGTGTATTCTGATGTATAACATTCAACTCACATTATCATGATTATGATCTTTTAATTTTATACAGACAAATCTGGTCACACAATTTAACTAAAATAAATTACTTATTTTCATATAACATGTAACTCACATAGTCATGGAAAGCCTTGGCCTCACTCGAGTGCTCGCAAGTGTCTCTACGCTCAGGGGCAGCACAATAGAGGTCCCAGAACACACTGTAAATACAGAACACACAATACAGGCCCCAGAACACACTGTAAATACAGAACACACAATACAGGTCCTAGAACACACTGTAAATACAGAACACACAATACAGGTCCTAGAACACACTGTAAATACAGAACACATAATACAGGTCCCAGAGCACACTGTAAATACAGAACACACAATACAGGTGCCAGAGCACACTGTAAATACAGAACACACAATACAGGTCACAGAACACACTGTAAATACAGAACACACAATACAGGTCCCAGAGCACACTGTAAATACAGAACACACAATACAGGTCACAGAACACACTGTAAATACAGAACACACAATACAGGTCCCAGAGCACACTGTAAATACAGAACACACAATACAGGTCCTAGAACACACTGTAAATACAGAACACACAATACATGTCCCAGAACACACTGTAAATACAGAACACACAATACAGGTCCCAGAACACACTGTAAATACAGAACACACAATACAGGTCCCAGAACACACTGTAAATACAGAACACACAATACAGGTCCTAGAACACACTGTAAATACAGAACACATAATACAGGTCCCAGAACACACTGTAAATACAGAACACACAATACAGGTCACAGAACACACTGTAAATACAGAACACACAATACAGGTCCCAGAACACACTGTGAATACAGAACACACAATACAGGTCCTAGAACACACTGTAAATACAGAACACATAATACAGGTCCCAGAGCACACTGTAAATACAGAACACATAATACAGGTCCCAGAGCACACTGTAAATACAGAACACACAATACAGGTCCCAGAGCACACTGTAAATACAGAACACACAATAAAGGTCCCAGAACACACTGTAAATACAGAACACACAATAAGGTCCCAGAGCACACTGTAAATACAGAACACATAATACAGGTCCCAGAGCACACTGTAAATACAGAACACACAATACAGGTCCCAGAGCACACTGTAAATACAGAACACACAATAAAGGTCCCAGAACACACTGTAAATACAGAACACACAATAAGGTCCCAGAGCACAATGTAAATACAGAACACACAATACAGGATCTGAACCATTGTCTGTGTCGTCATACAACATGACAGTACTGGTGCCGGAGGCGACTCACCTCCACCAGGAGTGCAAGAATCCAGGTGGCTCCCCCAGAGTAATGTTCTTCTCCCATCGGATCTAAAACACAGATCAATCAATAGTAGAGCACAAGCGATAAACATAAAGTGAGTTCAAGTGTCACATACTAGAATATAGGTGGGGAGAATCTACCGGATGCTACAAAAAAAAACAACCTAGATCTGATTCAGTCGCCGTCGACTGCATGGATGTATCCCCCATGCATAGGGCCCACGACTGCATGGGCCCTATCATCCCTGTTGCCCGTAATATGTTAATTCAGACAAAACGTCACACTGCCAGGCCAGTGTGTTTCATCGATGTCAGTAATGAAAGTTTTGAATGTGCCAATACTTAGGCTCTTTCTTGAAGTGTTCTATGAGTTTACTCCACACAGCTCCCATAGTGAAAGAAAAATTGGGTGAAATTTCCCAAAAATTCATCAATGGCAAAAAAAAATGAAATCTTTTTTTTTGCTGGAAATGTCTCAAAACGTGACTTGATTTGGGACAGAAATTTTTTATCGGCGACTCGTCAAAAAATCAAAATGGCCGCCACACATAGCAGGGCGATTCATGGGCAACAAAACTTATACACATCATAGTCTTCATAGAGGTATATGAGGGGAATGTTTTATAACAAAAATCTCAAAACTGATCAGGCAGTTTTGGAGAAAATAGCGATCGAAGGCCAAAATTGGCGCCAAATCGCCAAAAACGATTGAATAAAAAAAAATTAAAAAGTGTTGTTAGATACTGGCCCAAGGTATGTTCTGACAATTTTGTGGAGAAATTCATCATGTCAAAACAAATTACAGACCCGATGGATGACGAACGGACGACAGACGACGGACGAAATACCATGACAATAGATCATCGGCCCAAATGAGCCGGTAAGCTGAAAATTAGCCCAAGGGCTAAGAAAGGTTACCGGACAATATATATTTTAGATATTAACCTTTTGTCCTGTGACCTTGAAAATAAGATCATTGGTCAATTCAAGGTCACGAGAATGTTCAGCATATATCATTTCCAGTATGCCCACAATTGATTCCTAAGCTGTAAAGTCGATTATAAGCGAGATATTAGCCATTTTGTTCTCTGACCTGGAAAATGAGGTTAAAGGTTGAATTCAAGGTCACCAAAACATTCAGCATATATCATTTTCTATATGTTCACTATGGATTCCTGAGCTGTAAAATCGATAATAAGCGAGATATTAGCCATTTTGTGCTCTGACCTTGAAAATGATTTCAAGGTCAAATTCAAGGTCATCGAAATATTCAGTGTATATCATTTTCTGTATGTCCACAATTGGTTCCCAAGCTATAAAGTCAATAGAAGAGCAAGATATTAGCCATTTTATCCTTTGACCTTGAAAATAAGGTCAAAGGTCGAACTCAAGGTCATGGCAATATTCAGCACATATCATTTTCTATATGTTCACAATTGATTCCTAAGCTGTAAAATCAATAATAAGTGAGAAATTAGTCATTTCGTCCTGTGACCTTGAAATTTAGGTCAAAGGTCAAATTCAAGGTCATGAGAATAATCTGTATATAAAATTTCCTATATGTTCATAATTGATTCCTAAGCTGTAAAGTTGATAATAAGCGAAATATTAGCCATTTTGTCCTGTGACCTTAGAATTAGATGAAAGGTCAAATTCAACGTCATGACAATATTCAGAATATATCATTCCCTATATGTTCACAATTGATTCTTAAGCTGTAAAATCGAGGTCAAAGGTCAAAATCAATGTCGCGAGAATATTCAGCATATATATCATTTCCTATATGTCCACAATTGATTCCAAGGCTGTGAAGTCTATAAGTAAGATAGTAACCATTTTGTCCTGTGACCTCGTAAATTGGGTCAAAGGTCAAATTCGAAGTCGCGAGAATATTCAGCATATCATTTACTATAAGTCCACAATTGATTCCTAAGCTGTAAAGTCGATAATAAGTAAGATATCAGCCATTTTGTGCTCTGACTTTGAAAATGAGGTAAAGGTCAAGTCCAAGGTCATGAAAATATTCAGCATATATCATTTCCCAAATGTTCGCAATTGATTCCTAAGCTGTCGAGTCGATAATTAGCGAGATATTAGCCATTTTGTTTTCTGACCTTGAAAATGAGGTCAAAGGTCAAATTCAAGGTCATGGTAATATCCAGGATATATCATTTCCTATATGTCCACAATTGATTCCTAGGCTGTAAAGTCGATAATAAGTGAGATATTAGCCATTTTGTCCTGTGACCTTGAAAATTGGGTCAAAGGTCAAATTCAAGGTCGTGAGAATATTCAGCATACCGGTATGTCATTTCCTATATGTCCACAATTGATTCCTAATCTCTAATCTCAATATTAAGTGAGATATTAGCAATAATGTGTCCCATTATAAAGCATAGGAGAAATTATCATTGGAAAGTGCCATTTGGGACCCGTCGAAAAAAATCAAAATGGCCGCCACACGCAGACCTTCGATTCAAGGCCATTGAAACTTTGAAACATCACAGAGGTATACCGTATTACCCCGCATATAGGCACATGCGCCTATAAGTGAAGGTGCGCCAAGCTTCATTTATAGGCGCATGCGCCTGTAAATGAAGTTGGTCAAATTTTGCACAAGTGGGTGCCCTTATAAGTGAAACTTGATTCACACTGTTGATCAGTATGCGTTCAACCGAAAATTGTAAGCAAAACCCAGATGATTGTTCGAATTTGATTGAGTTTTCCGTTAGGCGAGTTCACGTGCATCACAGACATCCTAAACTCCATACCCTGCTGACATTACATACGTTCACTCTGTCGGATTGTATGATCGGATACTTGGCTAGTTATCTCCCCCTCGTCATTCACTGTTTATCTTGAGATTACCGATATACTTATTTTAGAACGGATTGTGTGTTGTACTTATTTTAGAACGGATTGTGTGTTTATGTTTGTATGTGACCTTTATAATATATATTTCAACTACGCAACTACGCGATATTTCAACTACGCGTATATAAAGCACGGTTCAGTTATAGGCGCATGCGCCTAGTTTCAGTTATAGGCGCATGCGCCTATAAATGAAACCAGTTAATATTCTCACGACTTCTCAAAAGGCGTTGTTTCACTTATAGGCGCATGCGCCTATATGCGGGGTAATACGGTATCAGGGGAATCTTTTGAAACAAAAATCTCAAAACTATCTGAACAGTTGTTGAGAAAATGGCCACCAAAGTCAGAAATTGGCCGTTTCACATCGAAAATGGCCGCCAATTTGAAGAAAATGCAAAAATGAAAAAAATAGAAAATATCCCCGTCTTGAAATATTTTTAGGTATTTTTGTGCAAAATTTCAGAAAGATCCGATTGTAAACTTTAAAGATAAAACTGTGGACGGACGCCGACGATGATGCCGACGACGGCACAACGCTATGCCAATAGGTTATCGGACCATAGGAAAATATTTTTAGGCATTTTTGTGCAAAATTTAGAAAAATCCGATCGTAAACTTCAAAGATAAAATTTTTGAAGGACGACGGATGGACAGACGACGGACACAACGCCATGGCAATAGGTTATCGGACCATAGGTCCAGTAAAAGAAAAATGTTGACAATATTGTTCACTCAGCACGTCGTTTATTTAAAAGTAAACTTAATATTCATCAAACGCTCCGTTATACAACGTAGTTTTAAGCAAGGGCGCTGTACACTTTACCCCAGTCTAGAATGACTACACAGCGGCCACAATTTGGCGCTACACTATAGCATCCTACATGTATTGAATGAAAGGCATCCATTTAATCCTGGGTAGAGATAGACAATTTAGTGGTGCACACCTTGCCTAAGGATGTCAGCGAAATAATCCAGTGGTCCAGCCTGAGTCTCGAACCCATGACCTTTGCGTTAAGAGACCAGCGCCTTATCCACTGAGCTACCCACTCCACATTAACCAGCATATCTTTATGCATGTTCTTTGCTATTCAACCCTAATGAGAGTGAACCTTAAAAAAATCATTTAAAGCTGGAAAGCCATTAAATAAAACTGAGTGAAAACTGAGAAAAAAATTTATCAGTCCATATTGGCCATAAAGTTGAGAACCACAGATTGGAATGATTCACATGCCGAAATATACATGTACTTGCCTCAGATAAAAAGGTCTGTGCACTTTTCTGTGCTCCAACATGTAGAAGGTATTCATAAACGTACAAGGCAAGTCTGCAAATAAAAGGTAAAGATGTTAGCATGATTATTAACAGATTAACTCATCAGAATTCATTGTAGAGAATATTGTTTACACTTTGGCAAAGAGGAAGATTTGTGGCATCACCTCTCAATGGCAGCACAATACCTCAAGCCATTGTAGAGACAGCTCAACAGCCACACAATACCTCAAGCCATTGTTGAGACAGCTCAACAGCCTACAATAACTCAAGTCACTGTGGCGACAGCTCAACAACCGTACAATACCTCAAGCCATTGTGGAGACAGCTCAACAACCGTACAATAACTCAAGCCATTGTGAAGACAGCTCAACAGCCTACAATAACTCAAGCCATTGTGAAGACAGCTCAACAGCCTACAATAACTCAAGCCATGGTGAAGACAGCTCAACAGCCTACGATAACTCAAGCCATTGTGAAGACAGCTCAACAGCCTACAATAACTCGAGCCATTGTGAAGACAGCTCAATAGCCTACGATAACTCAAGCCATTGTGAAGACAGCTCAACAGCCTACAATAACTCAAGTCACTGTGGCGACAGCTCAACAGCCACACAATACCTCAAGCCATTGTGAAGACAGCTCAACAGCCTATGATAACTCAAGCCATTGTGAAGACAGCTCAACAGCCTACAATAACTCAAGCCATTGTGAAGACAGCTCAACAGCCTACAATAACTCAAGCCATTGTGAAGACAGCTCAACAGCCGTACAATACCTCAAGCCATTGTGGGGACAGATCAGCAGTAGCACAACACCTCAAGCCATTGTAGAGACAGCTCAACAGCTGTACAATACCTCAAGCCATTGTGGAGACAGATCAACAACAGCACAATACCTCAAGCCATTGTGGGGACAGCTCAGCAGTAGCACAACACCTCAAGCCATTGTAGAGACAGCTCAACAGCCGTACAATACCTCAAGCCATTGTTCAGACAGCTCAACAGCCTACAATACCTCAAGCCATTGTGGAGACAGATCAACAGCCCTACAATACCTCAAGATATTGTGGAGACAGCTCCACAGCCTACAATACCTCAAGCCATTGTGGAGACAGATCAACAGCCTACAATACCTCAAACCATCGTGGAGACAGCTCAACAGCCTACAATATCTCAAGCCCTCGTGGAGACAGCTCAACAGCCTACAATACATGTACCTCTGACAAGCCATTGTGGAGACAGCTCAACAGCCGTACAATACCTCAAGTCATTGTGAAGACAGCTCAACAGCCGCACAATACCTCAAGCCATTGTGGAGACAGCTAACCATATTAAAACACTGAACCCATCGACACCATGTATGGTCAGTTACTAAGTTAAAATGGTAACTAGACTTCAAGGAATTGGAGGCCTTGGAGGCACTTCAATGTGAAGCATGAAAAAAAAAAAAATGCTGACTCAGGAAAAACATGGAGAAGCTCCTAATGAAAAATGCTGACTCACTAAACATTGTTTTAGTCAAGGTCAAAAGTCATCCCTAGTACCCAATGGACATTTTTGTCTAGGGCGACGAGTCTGAAAATAACGTCCGTTTCGCTCTACGATGCACTGTTTCCGAGATATCGACAATAACGAAAAATGCTGACTCAGCGAAAAAACTCAACGTGAAGGACAAAGGTAATCCCTAATACCCACTAGAAATGTTTGACTAGGGCGCAAGTCTGAAAATAACGTCCGTTCCACACTATGACGCACCGTTTCCGAGGTATCAACGAAAAACGGAAAATGCCGACTCAGCGAACAAATTTAAGGTCAAGGTCAAAGTTCATCCCTAATATCCCATAGACACATCTGTCTACGATCTTTGTCAAAAATATATTCACACAATATGCCTGAGCAGTGGTGAAAATTTCGAGTCAATCCCTCAGACATTCTTGAGGTAGAAGAAGAAGAATATTCTGCTAAAACCATATTTTTGACAATTTCTGGTACTAGTAATTCAGACATATATTTGACAATATCTGGTTGTTCTTCAAATGATTTGAGTGACTTTCATCTGTTTTGAATAATGCATTATCTTGAGAAGAACATGTAAAAATAACAAGCTAAGACCTGGAATACTCTTGTTGTTTTCAATAAATCAATCGTATTTGAAGCTGAATATCAAAAGTTGGTTGTGTTATTGCTGATCATGGCATGAAAAATGAACATCTGAAATTGGGAATTGTTTTAAAATTAATGTGCGCTCACAGGCCTTAGAACCAAAACTTTATCAGTGATCAAGTTAATGCCATGATATCTTAGTAATCCCACACAGAGCACATGTTCAATCTAGTGGGCAATTATGCTTTTCCATGATAATCAATGATAACGAGGAGTTTATCAGTGGTACAAAATGATAATATCAGATAAAAAGAACAAATGATAGTAAACATTTCTCTATCATAACCATTTGTCATTCCAGATCATAACTGTAGGTAGGGCCCGGACGAGTCGGAAACTTCTGACCCGGGTACCTGTGTGGTCTGACCCAACCCGACCCGGTTAACCCGTCCTATTAGATCAAATTTGAACGGGAATCACTGGAGCAATTTACAAAAAGTAAACGCCAGTCATCGATCTTTGACACATATTATTTGTTTCGTTGGTGTTTATTTTCAAGTTTGAAAGAGATCATGTGACCTCCTAAAACTACTTCCGATTTTTTCCCAATGATTTTCTTGTCCTTCTTGGATTTTACTAGATCTAGTGTTTATCGCAAATTTTCAAGACAAAAACAGTAATTGTATGACCCGCACCGAATTTGGGTACCCGTCGACTCGTCCGGGCCCTAACTGTAGGTAGCACTAAAGTACTATGCGTGGACTGATCGGATAGATGCCCACACTACATAGTACTAAACAATGCTAAATGCAGCCATGCCTTCCTTGTTTGGATGCAGATACTCTACAAGATCGACGCTGCATTTAGTACTATGCAGTGTGGACAGCTATCCGATCAGTCCACGCATAGTACCTTAGTGCTAACTGTAGGAAATCAGGTGAGAAGGAAATTGCCCACTAAATTGTACATGTAACCCAACCCTGTACATATATGTAAGACTAGTGTTCCAACATATAAAGGTAGATGTAGGTTTTTTAACACGAAGAGATTGATTGAAGCCTATTCAAAATTTATTCAATTCTAGATCTGCAATGTTAGAATCTTGAGCGATAATTCACGGGTTCGACGGGCGACCAGTCCCATTGCACATCGCCCCCCCCCCCCCACACACACACACAGGACAGACATACACACACAATACATAGACATGTATGATTGTATGTATGATTGCATACAACAGCCCTATCTCATATGCTATACTGCAACGTACACCCGCATCAGTCACATGGTGATAACTTTGTATTTTGTAAGTAATGGTTGCTCGATTATTGCTCGTATCAAACAAATGTACACTCTAAATAATTAAGTCAGCAGGAATATTGCTCAATCGCGATCTTAACAAGACACAGATCTGGAGTATGAATGCAGACATAACAACTCAGGAGTGTGTTTTCCAAAAGGAACAGCAATGTGTACAAACCTACACTTTGCAGTCTATTCACCAGTAAATATTTTTGTGAGGCCTGTCTACATGCAGATTATTCCGAGATGTGCATGGCAGAATGTTATTTTTGAAGGCGGTTGTACTCACTTTTCTCGGGCCTGAGCATCCGATGGAACTGTCGACCCCTTTCCTTTGGTGTACATCTTGGAGCTGTCACAATGTCACGCACCTGTCAAACAGTCATGGACGGTACTGACCTCATCACCATGACGACATCAAAAGAGAACTGTCAATGCCCACACCGCCATTGGTTCGACTATTCTTGGTGGAAATGGCCAGTCTAGAAACCGTCAGAGCAAAATATGTCACATGGCTGGCTGCAGTGCAGTGATAAAAGCCTCGCTGGATGTACCGTAGCCGACTGAAAGCGAGCGATGTACCAGCGCGAGGCAGTGTAGAGTGTAGAGGGTGGGGGGAGGGGAGGGGAGAGCAGTGATGGGAGGTAGAACTTCTGTGTAGTGTGGCCCACGAGCTCCTACCAGAACCATGTCCTCTCACAAACCACACCACGCTCTACGACAATAACTCGGCCTACTGGCCAGTTCTGCACATGTAGGCCTACCATTAGATAAACCATAGAACTATATATCTCCCTACAATTCTATGGATAAAACCAGTGGCGCCCACAGGGGTACGCAGTATACGCACGTGCGTATACAAAAATTCCAGACGATAACCCCCCACCCCTCCAAATCCATCGTACAGGTTGTCGTATCGATTGTCTTAATATCAGACAATTGTACATCATATTTTCCAATGGTCTTCTCCACATTCTCAAATTTCAGGCTCGATAAAAACTGTGATGCACAACCGCAATGACGCTAAATACTATACACTGGATCAGGGATAGATATTAACTTCATGGCCTGTCCTGTGGAGCAGGTGAGGTCCAACTTCAACCTGCCTCACTTGGATGTTCACTCGCCTACTTTTTAACGAGTTCTTTACCAACCAGCGGCTAATTGATAAATATATGAACTACGAACTACTAACGAATACTAGTAACTGGGATACATTTACGCCAGATGACCAAAAGGAATACATGTACTGAATTCATATTAATTTATCTTGACATAATATATATCCTGCGATTGTTTGAGTATATTTCATATATAACCTGCTTCGTAGATGAGTTTGACACGAAATGAGTTTGACAAAAATATACTCTAGTGGCCAATTGGTATTCACAGAAAATTTTGTATCAACAGGAAGTACACCTGTCCTGTGGGGCAGGTTTGTTCAACATTCACCTGCCCTACCATTAGTTTCACCTGTCCGCGGCAGGCGGACAGTCCTTGATGTCGAGCCCTGTACTGGGTAGTATATACTCCACATAGCATGTGTTATCTTGAAACGTCATGTTGTTCATTGAAAATTTATTTTTCATCACAAAAAAAATCGGATCCAAGACTGTGTTGGGTACCCGCAAAGGCCTAGATTCAACCAGAGAGCATCTAGACCCCTTCAGCTTCTGGGGCCCTAGGCGGGCCCCAGACCCCACGTCTACTGGCTAGGACTTTCTCCTGCATGTGTGCGTCCTCTTTTCAAAAACCTGCGGGCGCCTTTGGATAAAACATACAAGTACTGGAGTGCCAGCCAATTATTTTTACAATAACGTGAGCCTTGGTCCGGATCGAATCAGGCTGTCTATATATCGCAGGTTAACGAAACAATTGGCACGGTAACCTATTGGGGCCGTGGCGTGGCGTCAGTCGTCGTCGTCCGTCTACATGTTCAGGAATCTATCTGAAAGTTTGAACAAAAATGCCTAAAATGTTTCAAAAGTTCCCGTACGAAACATTTGGTCCGATAACCTATTGCCGTGGCGTTGCGTCCGTCGTCGTCGTCGTCGTCGTCCGTCTACAGTTTGATCGGATTTTTTGAAGGGAGGGGGGGGGGGGGGTCCAGTCCTTTCCGATCGGAGATTTTTTTTGGGGGGGGGAGGAGGGGGGGACCCCCCCCCCCCCCCCGAAGAATAAAGGCAGAATTTATGTATGTAGGCCTGATTTAGTTTTAAACACAAATATTCCCAGTCAGCCTACACATACATATGTATTATTTTATTCATAGTGTTTGTACATGTATATTATCCTAATCTGTTCTACCACGCTAGCCACCCATACATTGTCCAGCTAATTTCATTCAACCGCAAAGCTCACTGCCCAGTCTTGGTCAATGCTCACTTCACAGTATTTGCCTACATGTACAATTTGTATCTAACAGGGTCAGTTTCCCTCAAGCTTCTGCCAAAGCGAGATCAAAATGAGTTTTACACATTTATAGGGCACCTCTAGCGTGCAATGTAGCCCATGAAATAGGATACATTTTCGAGAATTTCACACCCAAGCTGAAAGTGAAGCTCGTTTTTGACAGTGAATCGGGATCAATTGTTTAGTTTATCTCAACAACAGTCACGTTCCGAGAGTGAAATTATACAAGGTGGCCCAGAATTTTTTTTTTAAAAACCCAACAGAAATATACAAGCTCAAGTAAAGGGTATCGAGCTTGGGCATAAAAAAGCGGTCTATCCATAAATATGGACTTCCATTATGATGTTATACAAAATTATTTCATGAAATATTATGGTATAGGTAAGTTTTAATAGGTTGTACATTTTCAAAATGTTGAATCAGTAGAAATGCCTCAACTGGCAGAATCCACGTTAAGCGCAACATTTCACTCCCGTCTTCCTCAAAAATTAAATCTCGTGATATGTGAAGAATAAGCCTGTTTTCTATAAGTGTACGACCCAGGAGTACCACACACACACAAATCTGAGCTGAATTACACACCTATTTTCAGATATACAGTTGTTTTTGCAAGATCTTTCTTGTGCAAAATTATTTGACGGAACCAGTTTTTATCTGCAGTTTCACTGGAAATGTATGTTAGAAAAATCAAACATGAGTTGTCATTTCCAAGATACCGTGTATAGGGGAAAAGTCGTGCATTAATATTGTGTGTGAAAACGCAAAATCTCCGAAAAGGGAGATGCCTTAAAACGTTGACGGAAACCTGTTTCTTTTGTCAAATCCCATATTTTAATTTATGTTGTATAAACATCACCGTGATGTATTTTTCTTGCCAACCAAGTATCAAGTATCCGTGAGTGTATCTCAGATATTTTCTCAACACATAATATTGTACACAAATTGTGCTTGCGGAAAACCAATTGAAGCAAATCACGTTGCGAACGGTGGAAATGTGACGGAAATTCATTATCACGTTCACAACATCACGTTCGTACGGAAGCGTATTACCGCCATGCAAACAATTTTTTTTATCTCGCCGTGGCGAGTTACTATCTCGCCGTGGCGAGTTACTATCTCACCATGGCAAGTTACTATCTTGCCGTGGCGAGTTAGCTATCTTGCCATGGCGAGTTACCATCTTGCCGTGGCGAGTTAGCTATCTCGCCATGGCGAGTTACTATCTCGCCGTGGCGAGTTACTATTCTGTCTTCAATAGCATCGTGACGTAGCCGCCAAGGTCATCTGAGATCCCATCTCAAGGTTACCGAAAGATGAGCCCTTCACATAATTGTGACTTCCTACATGTTTAGCATATGAACCCATAATACGAACTTATAAAAGCTTTTCAAGGGCGTACAATACAATATGAACAATATAACGTGAACTGGATAGGTTCTGGATAGAACGTTTTACGGTTGTTTGAGCTTATACATATATGGAACCTCAACAGTTTCGTTTAGAACCTTTTTGAAAGGTTCTTTGTGCGGAACCTTTTTCGTGGAACCTCAAAGGTTCTTTGTAAAGAAAATTTGGAATTATGAGATGAGGTTTTCGTAAAGGTTCAGCCCGGGTTCTTTCACAACCAGTGAATTGAAGCTTTTGGGGATACTTCAAGGTACCATCAAATAACGTTTAGGTTCTTTGAAGAACTCTCCCTGATTCAAATATGTTTCCATCCAAAAAAATCAGTTCCATATTGACCCATTTCAGGTTCTTTGCAGGTTAGGTAAAGAACCTCCAAACGGTTCAATATGTGTTCACTCCAAAGTACTCAAGATTCTAAATAGAACATTTCAGGTTCTTCAGAGAACCTTTCAATTGTTTTCAAAAGAATATCCTATGGTTCAAAATAAGTTGTTTGAACCACATAAATTTCATATTGAACCTTCGAAAGCTCTATAGTTAAAAACATAGGTGTATATTTATTTATACGCATAAATCGGGAAAATACTCTGAGTCAAAAACCTTTTACTGCATTCATGTAAAATGAACCTTATAAGAACCTTATAAGTCCAAACTAGGAGTTAATAAGTCCAAATAAGTCCGACTTGGGACACTGCTGAGACCAATGAAGACCATATCCAGCCTGGGAACGTGGGAGAGCCTACAGGGGACAATGCCGAGACAAATGAAGGACAGCTTTCACTAATTCCTTCGGCCATACAAAACAATGATAAGAAGCCCAAATTCAAGTCTCCATAGCTCCGTCCCAGAACAAGGTGAACCGGGCGTCACAGGGAAGAATATGTTGGATCTTCCCAAGGTTTTCTGGTTGGAGGATGGCCTCAAGGTTTCCTTGCATGTCATCCCTTCCTTCCTAGTAAAAACTCAGCTTGCCTTCTCTCCATCGTTGGCCTTCACGATCTCTGCCTTGGCTTCGTCCTTAGGCCCGAATCTGATAAAAGACTGTCTTCTATGCCCGGTGTGGGCTTTGCGCTTGTAACTTAAGTGAACAAAAAATCTTCGTGCTGGCAAACGTCTGTTGTTCATATCGCATCAGTCAATATTCCACCGAGACATACGTTCCGCTTCCTACTCGTTCTAGATTCAAAAGTGTATCCAAATTTGTTATGACCTGACCAAGCAGGACTCGACTTGTCCGTTTGAGGTAAGTGCCCATGACGTTAGAGCCATGGGGGCCTCCCTATATGGGATGTGTTCCCCTCGATCAAGTGATGCTGATGGCAATCCCATAACACCTTTACCTCTTTCTACCGCAGGGACTTGATATGGACGAGATGTGAGGGTTACCACCTCGAGCCCGTGGTAGCCGTGCACGGTGTAGTCATCCTGTGAGGTGGATGTGGCCCACCTGATATACATTGCGTTCACTTGCACATAATGTTGCTATTCCACGGTTTCGAGTTAAGGTTCGTTAGGGAACCCACTGGAACCTGTTTTTCTAAGAGTGAATACTATGTATCTTGCTGTGCAGAAAAGTCGCAGATTTCATCAGAGCGACATTGTGAAAGCTGCCACTAGATATTAGATGCATAAATATCAGTGACCTGGAAAGAATACTTATGATTTAGTGATCCAGTACTGAGTTAGTGGCACACATGTAACTTGAGTGCATGAATGGCGTATCTCATACCAACGAAAGACATTTTGAACGTAATTCGTGGATGAGATTCCGCATTATACTCTATAATTATCTCAAACACACACTTTGGGAGGGGGAGTCGATACTCGACAATGTCGTCGAGTTACTTCTTTTCTCCATCCACATAGATCTAACATATTCAATATTTCTGGAAAACATCAGTTGTCGTGTCCAGGCATTACTCAACCAACTCGTTCACGATCCCAGCGATTCAATGGAAATTGTCATTCCTAGAGCGCATACAGGCCATGCGTGTCAAGAGGGTTGATTTCATCATCATTTCATCATCAACTCATTAGACAAAATCGATAGGTATATACATCAAATGTGTATGCAACAATCATCAAAATCGGATGAGAAATGGGACCTGTAGAACGCTCTACACAAATAAATATTTGGGGTGGGGTGAATCCATAGTATCTGCCGACCTACGTTTGGGGAATACAATGACACACCGACGACGAGATAGTAACTCGCCATGCTGAGATAGCTAACTCGCCACGGCAAGATAGTAACTCGCCACGGCGAGATAGCTAACTCGCCACGGCGAGATAGTAACTCGCCACGGCGAGATAGCTAACTCGCCACGGCAAGATAGTAACTCGCCACGGCAAGATAGCTAACTCGCAACAGCGAGATACTAACTCGCCACGGCGAGAAAGTAACTCGCCACGGCGAGATAGTAACTCGCCACGGCGAGATAGTAACTCGCCACGGCAAGATAGTAATTTGCCACGGCGAGATAAATTTTTTTTTTGCATGGCGGTAATACGCTTCCGTACGTTCGCAACATTTCCGTCATAAATATTCTCACGTGAGATGCATGTGTCATGTGGAATGAGCATTCACAACGAATCTGTCAAAAAAATCATCATTCACAACATATCCATGAAATAATATTATTCATGCACAACAACATAATTCTTCAATACATGGTCCTTTTATTATTTTTGATAAGGGAATTCTATAAAAACAGGCAAAATTCAAACATATTGTTTTTAAAAAAAAACAAAAAAGGATTGTATGATGTTATTTACTAAATCTATCAAAATGGCGAGTGTCTGTCAAATTTTACTTTAACGTTAGCAACGTATCCGTCATAAATATTCTCACGTTAGATGCGTATGTCATATTGAGTTAACGTTCACAACATTTCCGTCAATTAATATGATTTGTTCTCAACAATATCTGCATCAATACAGTTGCAGCTTATTAAATGTTTTTGAGTTTTTGAAAGTGCAAAACTACATAGTCATACATTGTCCAATAACCTATTGCCATGGCGTTGCGTCCTTCGTCCAGCGTCCGTCGTCTGGCGTCCGTTGTCCGTCCATCATCCGTTCGTCAATAATGCTATCTTTAAATTTTATGCTCGGATTTTTCTGGAATTTTGCACAAAAATGCCTAAAAATATTTCGAGAGGGAGATATTTTTTTTAGTTTTTTAGGTTACCAGACTTATGGTCCGATGACCTATTGCCATGTCGTTGCGTCCGTCGTTCGTTCATTTTTTTCAAAATGGAGGCCATTTTAGACAAGAAATGGCCAATTTTGGACTTTGACGGTAATTTTCTCGAAATCTGTTCAGTAACTTTTTTTCTTGTTGATGCATAACACTCCTCATATATACCGCTGTGACGTGTATAAGTTTCGTTGCCCTGGAATGGCTCGAAGTGGGCCATTTTGGCCCAAACTTGGCCCCAATGGGACTCACCCATGTTATTTTCTCCGATGCTTTATAATGGGACACATTTTCCCAAATATCTCACTTAATATTGAGATTAGAGATTAGGACTCAATTGTGAGCATAAAGGAATTGATATATGCTGAATATTCTCGCGACCTTGAATTTGACCTTCGACCTATTTTTTTCAGAACGGCTGCCATTTTTGACGAAAAATGGCCAATTTGGACTTTGACGGTCCTTTTCTCAAAATCTGTTTCTTTTTTTTCCTATTGATGCATAACACTCATAACACTATTCTGATGACCTTGAATTTGACCTTTGACCTCATTTTCAAGGTCACAGAACAAAATGGCTAATATCTCACTTATTATCGACTTTACAGCTTAGGAACCAATTCTCAACATATAGGAAATAATATATTCTGAATATTATCGTGACCTTGAATTTGACCTTTGACCTAATTTTCAAGGTCACAATACAAAATTGCTAATATCACCCTTATTATCGATTTTACAGCTTAGGAATCAATTATGAACATATAGGAAATGATATATACAGATTATTCTCGTGACCTTGAATTTGACCTTTGACCTAAATTTCAAGGTCACAGAACAAAATGACTAATATCTCACTTATTATCGATTTTAAAGCTAAGGAATCAATTGTGAACATATAGAAAATGATATATGCTGAATATTGCCATGACTTTCAAGATCAAAGGACGAAATGGCTGATATCTTGCTCCTTTGTTGACTTTATAGCTTGGGATCCAATTGTGGACGTATGGAAAATGATATACACTGAATATTTCGATGACCTTGAATTTGACCTTGAACTTATTTTCAAGGTCAGAGCACACAATCGTTAATATCTCGCTTATTTTCGACTTCACAGCTTAGGAATCCATAGTGAACATATAAGAAATGATATATGCTGAATATTTTGGTGAATTTGAATTTGACCTTTAACCTCATTTTCAAGGTCAGATCATAAAATGGCTAATATATCACTTATTATCGACATTACAGCTTAGGAATCAATTGTGGACATACTAAAAATGATATATGGTGAACATTCTCGTGAAGCTGAATTGACCAATGACCTTATTTTCAAGGTCACAGGACAAAAGGCTAATATCTAAAATAGATATTGTCTGGTAATCTTTCTTAGCTCTTGGGCTGATTTTTATTTTCGCAACTTTTTCAAAATGGCAGCCATTTTTTACGAAAAACGGCCAGTTGTGGAATTTGGCGATCATTTTCTCAAAATCTGTTCATTACCTTTTTTTTATTGATGCATAATACTCATCATATGTACGCCTGTGATATTATAAGTTTCGTTGCTCTTGAATCACTCAAAGTGGGCCGTTTTGGCCCAAACTCAGCCCAAATGGGACTTTCCCATCTTAAATTCTCCTATGCTTTATAATGCGACACAATATGCCTAATATCTCACTTAATATTGAGATTAGAGACTAGGAATCAATTGTGGACATATAGGAAATGATATATGCTGAATATTCTCGTGACCTTGAATTTGACCTTTGACCAAATTTTCAAGGTCACAGGACGAAATGACTAATATCTCGCTTATTATCGACTTTACAGCTTAGGAAACAGTTGTGGACATATAGGAAATGATATGCACCGAATATTTTGATGACCTTTGGCCTCATCTTCAAGGCCAGAACACAAAATGGCCAATATCTCGCTTATTATTGACTTGAAATAATATTATTCATGAAATAATATTATTCATGCACAACAACATAATTCTTCAATACATGGTCCTTTTATTATTTTTGATAAGGGAATTCTATAAAAACAGGCAAAATTCAAACATATTGTTTTTAAAAAAAAACAAAAAAGGATTGTATGATGTTATTTACTAAATCTATCAAAATTGCGAGTGTCTGTCAAATTTTACTTTAACGTTAGCAACGTATCCGTCATAAATATTCTCACGTTAGATGCGTATGTCATATTGAGTTAACGTTCACAACATTTCCGTCAATTAATATGATTTGTTCTCAACAATATCTGCATCAATACAGTTGCAGCTTATTAAATGTTTTTGAGTTTTTGAAAGTGCAAAACTACATAGTCATACATTGTCCAATAACCTATTGCCATGGCGTTGCGTCCTTCGTCCAGCGTCCGTCGTCTGGCGTCCGTTGTCCGTCCATCATCCGTTCGTCAATAATGCTATCTTTAAATTTTATGCTCGGATTTTTCTGGAATTTTGCACAAAAATGCCTAAAAATATTTCGAGAGGGAGATATTTTTTTTAGTTTTTTAGGTTACCAGACTTATGGTCCGATGACCTATTGCCATGTCGTTGCGTCCGTCGTTCGTTCATTTTTTTCAAAATGGAGGCCATTTTAGACAAGAAATGGCCAATTTTGGACTTTGACGGTAATTTTCTCGAAATCTGTTCAGTAACTTTTTTTCTTGTTGATGCATAACACTCCTCATATATACCGCTGTGACGTGTATAAGTTTCGTTGCCCTGGAATGGCTCGAAGTGGGCCATTTTGGCCCAAACTTGGCCCCAATGGGACTCACCCATGTTATTTTCTCCGATGCTTTATAATGGGACACATTTTCCCAAATATCTCACTTAATATTGAGATTAGAGATTAGGACTCAATTGTGAGCATAAAGGAATTGATATATGCTGAATATTCTCGCGACCTTGAATTTGACCTTCGACCTATTTTTTTCAGAACGGCTGCCATTTTTGACGAAAAATGGCCAATTTGGACTTTGACGGTCCTTTTCTCAAAATCTGTTTCTTTTTTTTCCTATTGATGCATAACACTCATAACACTATTCTGATGACCTTGAATTTGACCTTTGACCTCATTTTCAAGGTCACAGAACAAAATGGCTAATATCTCACTTATTATCGACTTTACAGCTTAGGAACCAATTCTCAACATATAGGAAATAATATATTCTGAATATTATCGTGACCTTGAATTTGACCTTTGACCTAATTTTCAAGGTCACAATACAAAATTGCTAATATCACCCTTATTATCGATTTTACAGCTTAGGAATCAATTATGAACATATAGGAAATGATATATACAGATTATTCTCGTGACCTTGAATTTGACCTTTGACCTAAATTTCAAGGTCACAGAACAAAATGACTAATATCTCACTTATTATCGATTTTAAAGCTAAGGAATCAATTGTGAACATATAGAAAATGATATATGCTGAATATTGCCATGACTTTCAAGATCAAAGGACGAAATGGCTGATATCTTGCTCCTTTGTTGACTTTATAGCTTGGGATCCAATTGTGGACGTATGGAAAATGATATACACTGAATATTTCGATGACCTTGAATTTGACCTTGAACTTATTTTCAAGGTCAGAGCACACAATCGCTAATATCTCGCTTATTTTCGACTTCACAGCTTAGGAATCCATAGTGAACATATAAGAAATGATATATGCTGAATATTTTGGTGAATTTGAATTTGACCTTTAACCTCATTTTCAAGGTCAGATCATAAAATGGCTAATATATCACTTATTATCGACATTACAGCTTAGGAATCAATTGTGGACATACTAAAAATGATATATGGTGAACATTCTCGTGAAGCTGAATTGACCAATGACCTTATTTTCAAGGTCACAGGACAAAAGGCTAATATCTAAAATAGATATTGTCTGGTAATCTTTCTTAGCTCTTGGGCTGATTTTTATTTTCGCAACTTTTTCAAAATGGCAGCCATTTTTTACGAAAAACGGCCAGTTGTGGAATTTGGCGATCATTTTCTCAAAATCTGTTCATTACCTTTTTTTTATTGATGCATAATACTCATCATATGTACGCCTGTGATATTATAAGTTTCGTTGCTCTTGAATCACTCAAAGTGGGCCGTTTTGGCCCAAACTCAGCCCAAATGGGACTTTCCCATCTTAAATTCTCCTATGCTTTATAATGCGACACAATATGCCTAATATCTCACTTAATATTGAGATTAGAGACTAGGAATCAATTGTGGACATATAGGAAATGATATATGCTGAATATTCTCGTGACCTTGAATTTGACCTTTGACCAAATTTTCAAGGTCACAGGACGAAATGACTAATATCTCGCTTATTATCGACTTTACAGCTTAGGAAACAGTTGTGGACATATAGGAAATGATATGCACCGAATATTTTGATGACCTTTGGCCTCATCTTCAAGGCCAGAACACAAAATGGCCAATATCTCGCTTATTATTGACTTAACAGCTTGGGAATCAAATATGAACAAATAGGAAATGTTATATTCTGAATATTGTCGTGACCTTGAATTTTACCTTTGACCTAATTTTCAAGATCAAAGGACGAAATGGCTGATATCTTGCTCCTTTGTTGACTTTATAGCTTGGGATCCAATTGTGGACGTATGGAAAATGATATACACTGAATATTTCGATGACCTTGAATTTGACCTTGAACTTATTTTCAAGGTCAGAGCACACAATCGCTAATATCTCGCTTATTTTCGACTTCACAGCTTAGGAATCCATAGTGAACATATAAGAAATGATATATGCTGAATATTTTGGTGAATTTGAATTTGACCTTTAACCTCATTTTCAAGGTCAGATCATAAAATGGCTAATATATCACTTATTATCGACATTACAGCTTAGGAATCAATTGTGGACATACTAAAAATGATATATGGTGAACATTCTCGTGAAGCTGAATTGACCAATGACCTTATTTTCAAGGTCACAGGACAAAAGGCTAATATCTAAAATAGATATTGTCTGGTAATCTTTCTTAGCTCTTGGGCTAATTTTTATTTTCGCAACTTTTTCAAAATGGCAGCCATTTTTTACGAAAAACGGCCAGTTGTGGAATTTGGCGATCATTTTCTCAAAATCTGTTCATTACCTTTTTTTATTGATGCATAATACTCATCATATGTACGCCTGTGATATTATAAGTTTCGTTGCTCTTGAATCACTCAAAGTGGGCCGTTTTGGCCCAAACTCAGCCCAAATGGGACTTTCCCATCTTAAATTCTCCTATCCTTTATAATGGGACACATTAAGCCTAATATCTCACTTAATATTGAGATTAGAGACTAGGAATCAATTGTGGACATATAGGAAATGATATATGCTGAATATTCTCGTGACCTTGAATTTGACCTTTGACCAAATTTTCAAGGTCACAGGACGAAATGACTAATATCTCGCTTATTATCGACTTTACAGCTTAGGAAACAGTTGTGGACATATAGGAAATGATATGCACCGAATATTTTGATGACCTTTGGCCTCATCTTCAAGGCTAGAACACAAAATGGCCAATATCTCGCTTATTATTGACTTAACAGCTTGGGAATCAAATATGAACAAATAGGAAATGTTATATTCTGAATATTGTCGTGACCTTGAATTTTACCTTTGACCTAATTTTCAAGGTCACAGGACAAAATGGCTAATATCTTGTTTATTATCGACCTTACAGCTTAGGAATCAATTATGAGCATGAAAGAAGTGACATATCTTGAAT
This sequence comes from Terebella lapidaria, assembly GCA_949152475.1. Lineage (NCBI taxonomy): Eukaryota > Metazoa > Annelida > Polychaeta > Terebellida > Terebellidae > Terebella > Terebella lapidaria. The sequence goes on from OX424557.1 coordinate 6,539,781, forward strand.
ATTGTCATGACCTTGAATTTGACCTTTGACCTTATTTTCAAGATCACAGGACAAAATGCCTAATATCTCTTTCATTATCGACATTCAGCAAATCAATTGTGCACATAGAGGAAATGATATATACTAGATGTTGTCATGACCTCGAACTTCACCTTTGACCTTTTTTCCAAGGTCAGATCACAAAATGGGTGATATCACACTTATTATTGAATTTACAGCTGAGGAATCAATTGTGGACATACAAGAAATACTCTCGTGATCTTGTTTCAAAAGATTGCCCTCATGTACCTCTGTGGTATGTATAAGTTTCGTTGCCCCTGAATCACCGGTCTCCATGTGGCGGCTATTTTCATTTTCTCGACTGGTCCCAAATGGGACTTTCCCATGTTAAATACTCCTATGCTTTATAATGGGACACATTATGCCTAATATAATGGGACACATTATGCCTAATATCCAGCTAGTCTCTAAACTGCTGCGACAAGGATATGTTATACCAAGACTTATAACTGCGTTTAAGAAATTCTATGGACGTCATCATGATCTAGTTGATAAATACACCAAATCCATGTCTGCCATGCAACTAGATCTATTTTTAGTTAATTTTGGGGAATTCATGACGGGTGCCACTAGTGGGGCAGGAAATGCTCACTCTTTCCGGAACACCTGATTTCACCTCCTAATGGCCATTTTTGGGGTTAGAGACTAGGAATAAATTGTGGACATATAGGTAATGATATATGCTGCTTATTGACATGACCTTGAATTTGACCTTTGACCAAATTTTTAAGGTCAGAACACAAAATGGATAATATCTCGCTTATTATCGACTTTACAGCTTAGGAATCAATTGTGCACATATAGGAAATGATATAGTCTGAATATGATGATGACCTTGAATTTGCCCTTTGACCTCATTTTCAAGGTCAAAGCACTGAATGGCTAATATCTTGCTTACTATCGACAGCTTGGGAATCAATTGTGGACATATAGGAAATGATATATGCTGAATATTGTCATGACCTTGAATTTGACCTTTGACCTAATTTTCAAGGTCAAATGGCAAAATGGCTAATATCTTGCTTCTCTATTGACCTAATAGCTTGGAAAAAATTGTGGACATATGTAATTCGATACACACTGAATATTCTGATGACCCCCGACCTTGACCTTATTTTCAAGGTCAGAGCACAAAATGACTAATAGCTCGCATATTATCGACTTTACAGCTTAGGAATCAATTGTGAATATATAGAAAATGATATATGCTTGATATTGCCAAGACCTTGAATTTTACATTTGACCTCAATTTCAAGGTCACAGGGCAAACTAGCTAATATTTTGCTCCGTATCGACTTGATAGCTTGGGAACCAATTGTGGACATATAGAAAATGATATATGCTGAATATTCTTGTGCTATGTGTAGTATACCCCTTGGTCAATTGATTGCCATGTGTGATGATCGTGAAGTAAACAGAGTTGATCACCGGACTTTGTATGCGTCTCTGTATGCGACATGGTGTCAGCTAAGTGGGATATGAAAATGAATCAAACATTATCCAGTATCCAGGACAGCTGTGTGATTCAGGCGTACAAAATCCGTGACTTCTTCAGAAAAACAGACTACCAAAAAGACCAAAATTCAAACAAACTCTTCGCCAATGAGCGATAATTGAGTGTTTAACACCTTGCCCCATCCAGTGACGTCATTGGCCCCATCCATATCATCACCAATGACAATCACTTACCACACACCATGGCGAGTAATTCACTACCAACTTTCACTCTCGACACACAAGGGGATATGAAAGCCAACTGGGAATATTTCTGTGAAACATTTGAATCATACGCCACATTGATGGGCTATAGGTCCGCCGAGGCCCAAGACAAAACAAAATAACTCGCTGCACTGAAATATGCTCTGCCTAAAGAGGCCAGACTAGTACTCAAGAACAGTATCCATTGGGGGTGAGGGAGAAGATAAAGAAGACCCCAAGTTGAACTTGACAAAATTAGGTGCCTATTACTCTGGAACAAAGAACATAATTCATGAGCGTGTAGAGTTTAACAGGTTGAGGAGACTTGATGATGAGCCGATCAGTCACTACTAGATGCCGTGCACAAGGATCAAAGTGTGAATATTGTGACACGTGCACACCACAGTTAATACGGGACAGATTCATTGTCGGTGTCAATGACGAACAATTGCTTTCAAAGCTAGTGAATGCAGCTGTCGGCGACAAAAACATCAAGCTAGAATCCATCGTTTTACGGGCTCAACAGTATGAATCCACCAAATCCAAGATCAAGGCCATGTCAGACTCCACTAATGAGATCCAGGAACAGGTTAACTATACAAAGTCTGGTGCAAAACCCAAAAGACTTGGCAACATGCAATCCCCAATCAAATCAGCAAGGGCCACTACATCACAATTCAAGGTACAAGGAGCCTTTTCCCAGCCATTCAAATCAACTCCATCACCACTCAAGCCAGGTGTATGTCCATGGTGTGCGGGCACTCCACATCCTACTGGGAAGGATGGTTGCCCTGCAACCGGATGCCAGTGCATGTCATGTGGTCGGATGGATCACTTTGCCAGAGCATGTCTTCATCCAAATCCCAATTGGCGATCAATGAATCGGGATACCAGAGGCAGTAACTACAGCAACCAAAGTCGCAGAGATCATGTAAGACACGTGGAGGAAAATCAAAACAGTTTCGACTACGAGAGTTTCTTCATTGAGCATATTTGCGCCATCGGGTCTGAATCACCAGCTGCCTCACCAAAGACAGAACTTCCTGAAAAATCCAAACACTGTGATGCACTTCTGAGATGAGCAAGAGCTGTTGGCCAAAGACAGCGTTACCAGTCAAGGCAGCCTGGCAGCAAGTATTTCACTATCCTCAACGTCACCCTGCCAGAAAACAGAGCCCAGTCTTCTTCTTGTCAACCCATCAAGTTCCAAATCGACACTGGGGCCACATGCAATATCATACCAAGTACCTACCTGGCAACACTAGGCAACCCCCAACTACAGTTTAGTAGCTCTGTCATGTACATGTACAACAGCGACCAAGTTATTACAGATGGAACACTTGAGCTTGTCTGCCGTCGTGGCAACCACAGTTTGACCTTAGAATTCCAGGTTGTCAGTGGACCCCATTTTGCATCGAAAATGCCACTGCTTTGCGGAATGGACAGTGAGCTACTGCATCTGATCCAGATGTCTGCAGATGTGATTCACTCAGTGCAGGAGAAGGTCAACCCCAATTGCCAAGCCTCCAACCAAGACATGTCCAAGCAGCACCTCTTTGACCAATATCATGACCTCCGGCCTTGGCAACATAGGTGAGCCGGTTCACATTCACCTGGACCCCAAAGTCCGACCAGTACAATCTGGCATGCGCCGCTACCCTGTCAGCAAAGTTCCAGTCATATCCAATCGAGTTCATGAAATGATTCAGGAAGGATACCTGGCAAAGGTAACCAAGCCAACTCCATGGTGCTCGCCAATGACCATGGTAGATAGGCCTAACAAAAAGCTCCGAATATGCATGGATCCAGTAAAAACTCTGAACTTGGCAATACAGAGACCTCTGTACCCAATGCCCAACCTAGAAGAGAATCTTCCTGGATTAGTCAATGCCAAATTTTTCAACCGTGTAGATGCGCTCGTTGGATTCAGCCAAGTGCCCCTGGATGAAGAATCTAGTTACTTGACCACAACTCACACCAGTTGGTAGGGTTCCGTGGCTGCAGCTCCCCTTCGGGATTTGCTCTGCTCCAGAGGAGTTCCAGCGACACCAACGAGAAGTTCTGGAGGGCCTGTCCGGAGTTATCAACATAGCCGACGATATCTTGATTTATGGCTCTGGAGAAACCCATGCGGAAGCAGACAGAGATCATGACCGAAATCTCCTTGCTCTACTAGATCGCTGCAGAGACAGAAACTTAAAACTGAACCCAGACAAATTCAAGCTCAAGCTCCGGAGTCTCACTTTCATGGGGCATCAGATTACCGAGAACGGCCTAATCCCAGACAATTCCAAAGTTTCTGCCATCAGGAACATGCCACCACCAGAAGACAAGAAAGGCGTTCAGCGGTTTGTCGGAATGTGCAACTTCCTGTCACAGTATATCCCCAACCTTAGTGACTTGTGTGCTCCTTTAAGGGAAATCAGTTCATCCCAGTCTGAGTTTTCATGGTCCTCAACTCAACAGACTGCCTTCGAGGAAATCAAGAACAGGATATCAAACATATCAACCATGCAGTACTTCGATCCAAAAATCCCAGTCACACTCCAGGTTGATGCGTCAGGTTTCGGGCTGGGTGCGGCACTACTCCAAAATAACAAACCAGTAGCCTTCTCGTCGTCCACGCTGACTGAAACAGAATGGCACAATTATGCACAAATAGAAAAGGAATGTTTGGCAATCGTCCATGCCATGCAAAGATGGGATCAGTCGCTGTATGGTCATCCAGACATACTCGTTGAATCTGATCACAATCTCCTTGCTCTACTAGATCGCTGCAGAGAGAGAAACTTAAAACTGAACCCAGACAAATTCAAGTTCAAGCTCCGGAGTCTCACTTTCATGGGGCATCAGAATACTGAGAACGGCCTAATCCCAGACAATTCCAAAGTTTCTGCCATCAGGAACATGCCACCACCAGAAGACAAGAAAGGCGTTCAGCGGTTTGTCGGAATGTGCAACTTCCTGTCACAGTACATCCCCAACCTTAGTGACTTGTGTGCTCCTTTAAGGGAAATCAGTTCATCCCAGTCTGAGTTTTCATGGTCCTCAACTCAACAGACTGCCTTCGAGGAAATCAAGAACAGGATATCAAACATATCAACCATGCAGTACTTCGATCCAAAAATCCCAGTCACACTCCAGGTTGATGCGTCAGGTTTCGGGCTGGGTGCGGCACTACTCCAAAATAACAAACCAGTAGCCTTCTCGTCGTCCACGCTGACTGAAACAGAATGGCACAATTATGCACAAATAGAAAAGGAATGTTTGGCAATCGTCCATGCCATGCAAAGATGGGATCAGTCGCTGTATGGTCATCCAGACATACTCGTTGAATCTGATCACAATCTCCTTGCTCTACTAGATCGCTGCAGAGAGAGAAACTTAAAACTGAACCCAGACAAATTCAAGTTCAAGCTCCGGAGTCTCACTTTCATGGGGCATCAGATTACCGAGAACGGCCTAATCCCAGACAATTCCAAAGTTTCTGCCATCAGGAACATGCCACCACCAGAAGACAAGAAAGGCGTTCAGCGGTTTGTCGGAATGTGCAACTTCCTGTCACAGTACATCCCCAACCTTAGTGACTTGTGTGCTCCTTTAAGGGAAATCAATTCATCCCAGTCTGAGTTTTCATGGTCCTCAACTCAACAGACTGCCTTCGAGGAAATCAAGAATAGGATATCAAACATATCAACCATGCAGTACTTCGATCCAAAAATCCCAGTCACACTCCAGGTTGATGCGTCAGGTTTCGGGCTGGGTGCGGCACTACTCCAAAATAACAAACCAGTAGCCTTCTCGTCGTCCACGCTGACTGAAACAGAACGGCACAATTATGCACAAATAGAAAAGGAATGTTTGGCAATCGTCCATGCCATGCAAAGATGGGATCAGTGGCTGTATGGTCATCCAGACATACTCGTTGAATCTGATCACAAGCCTCTGGAGACCATATTCAAGCACCCCATCTCCAAAGCCCCCAATCGCCTCCAGAAAATGATGTTAAAGCTGCAACGATATCATTTCTGTGTGAAGCATCGCAAAGACAGCACCATGTGGTTGGCTGATGCATTGTCCAGGGCACCTCTGATGCAGAAATTTAGCAGTGACAATGACTTTGAAGTTTTCAGTTTGGACACCCTTAATTCCCCAAGCAAACCAGACCGAATTACAGATCGTACGTTTGGCCTGCTTAAGCAAGCAACATCAGAAGACACAGTCCTGACCCATCTGATCCAGTATATCCAGCACGGATGGCCCGATTCCAAGCGCCACATTCCCAACATCCTAGCTCCATTCTGGAACTATCGCTCTGAACTAACGTACATGGATGGAGTGGTGTACAAAGGCCTCAAAGCTGTCGTTCCCAAGGTAATGAGGAAACGTATGCTCGAGAAAATCCATTCCTCTCACCAAGGCATCGAGAAGTCCACTCAAAACGCGACTGACACGTTGTTCTGGCCATCTATCAGAACGGATGTGAAAGTATCCTGTGAGAATTGCTTGACATGTGCACAGCACACAACCCAGCATCAAAAGGAGCCCATGAGTCATCAGCCAATACCAGAGTTACCATGGCAGTTCGTATCTCAGGACTTATTCCAGTGTGACCAATCGTACTATCTAGTGACTGTCGATCACTACAGTGACTTCTTTGAGTTTACCAAATTGCCCAACACTCTGGCACAAACAGTGGTGGATCACACAAAACAAGCGTTTGCCAGACATGGATCACCAATGGTTTGTTTGACGGACAATGGACCCCAGTTTACCAGTAAGGAATATGCTGAACTCTCGAAATCCTGGAACTTCACTCATATCACTAGTTCACCCTACCACAGCCAGTCAAATGGAAGGGCTGAAGCGGCAGTGAAATCCGCCAAGAACTTGTTAAAAAAGTGTAAGGATCCTCTACTGGGACTGCTCCACTTGAGAAATACACCGACCGAAGGACACGCATCATCTCCAGTGCAACGACTGATGGCCCGCCGAACACGCTCGTCTTTGCCGGTGTCCAAAGAACTGCTATCTCCAGCTTTGATAGAGCCTAAACTAGTCAACGCTGAACTGTGTCGTCTCCGTGAATCCTCCAAGTCTCACTATGATCGTACTGCTGGCAGAGAGTTGCCCGAATTGCAGATAGGAGATGCTGTCTTTGTCAAGCCACCTCCGACACAGCGAGCATGCCCATGGCAACATGGTCATGTCACCACAAATCCTGCACCTCGTTCATACACAGTGTCGACGGGTCAGACTCATCGTTCGTAGGAACCGCCGACAACTGTGCAAGTGCCTGATCTCGCAGGATCTCACAGATTTTGACGATGGAGAAATGGTCCAATCAGAGTACCTCAATGACGATGAGATGGTTCGACCTACACAACAGGAGCCACAACGGATGCCCGCGCTGCCCGCTGAACCTGAAGCTCCCGAGTTGGTGGATGAAACAGCGGGACAATTCCAAGGAGCACGAAACGATGATGGACTATACCGATCAAGATACGGACGGGTATCAAAACCACCTGTTCGATATGAGTGAACATTATTTGCACATTACTTTGACTAGTAATTTCTATTGTTTTTCGATTTTATTTTTATAAAGAAGGGGGGATGTGCTATGTGTAGTATACCCCTTGGTCAATTGATTGCCATGTGTGATGATCGTGAAGTAAACAGATGTTGATCACCGGACTTCAGTCTCTGTATGCGACATTCTGATGACCTTGAATTTGACAATTTGTCCCTGTATTTGAGGGCAGAACACAAAATGGCTAATATCTCGCTTATTATCGACTTTACAGCTTAGGAATCAATTGTGCCCATATAGGAAACGATATACGAGGGTTGTTCAAAAATTTTCAGGAAATTGGTCATAAAATTGTCAATAATGTACTTACATACATGAAATTTTCAATAGTTTTTCTACAGACAGTTTTGAGTTTATCAGCATATTATTGCAAGTTGGCGCGCATTGTTATGCGTATGATTGTAACCATGGCAACACGTGAATGTGTAACCTGGATCACCTGTAGAAATTGCTAGATAACCACTAAAAACACTTCAAAACACCGCAAAATAACTTCTCAAATATTGGAAATACTCGTGGATACTAACGAGGTTTACCTTGGTAACCTTTGTTAATCAGTTGCCGGGTAAAACGAATATCACACAATAACCTATATCTGAAATGAAGTAACATTAATTCACACTGCAAAATGGTGTCTTAGTTCCGTCTGGCACAACGAAATTGATCAAATTCTCTGTTACCATGGAAACCATCAAAACTGTTGGTCTTAACATGCTCCTTTTTCCACTATATGATCCTCATGACACCCTGACTATACTCACCCTGCGATTCCTGCCTCTTCCCGAAACTGAAGGCTGAGTTACGGGGCAAGCATTTCTAGAATGTTCCCAATCAGAAATTGGCAGTGCACAGGAACCAAATTAAAGTTTCCGATTTGCAATCCTAACTTGAGTGGACCGCCACCGTAAATACATCATTGCTGACGGACGATATTTTGGAAAAGAATTAAAACTTGTTCCACAGTAGTTCAGAGCTAATTCTGAACTTGTTCCTTATATTTCTCTAAAATAAATGTACATTTATTGGGGACAATAATTTGTCATATCGAGCAATATTACAAGTGATCCGCTCTACACATGCACGCGTTGCCATGGTTACAGCCATATACACAATAATGCGCGCAAACTTCCAATAGTTTGCGCACAAACTCAAAACTGTCTAATGTTAAAATATTGAAAATTTCACAGAGGTACTTACATTACTGACAATTTCATGATCAAATTCCTGAAACTTTTTGAACAGCCCTCGTATGCTGGATATTGTCATTACCTCGTATTTGACCTTTGACCTTATTTTCAAGGTCACAGCACAAAATGGCAAATATTTTGCTTATTATCGACTTTTCAGCTAAGGAATCAATCATGCAAATATATGGAATGATGTATGCCGAATATTTTGATGACCTTGAATTTGACTATTGACCTCATTTTCAAACTTGTAGGACAAAATTGCTAATATCTTCCTTGTTATCAGCTTAGCAATCACTTGAATTTACAACTTAGCAATCACTTGGGGACATATGAGGAATAATAGTTGGGGTTGTATACAGGCCAAATACTCAACCAAGAGCAGATCTTGACTTATTCTCATCTACATTACAAGATACACTCGATAAAATAAATTCGGAAAGCAAGGCTAGTATCATTATGGGTGATATGAACATAGATTTATTGAAATATAACAAACACGTAAAAAAATGAATATATAGATGAATTATTTTCCAGAGGTTTTATTCCTGTCAGCACCAAACCGACACTTGCAACTCATTCATGTGCCACATTACTTGATCACAAATATACATACCAAATTCAACGCAATATAAAATCAGGAATAATAATAACAGATGTCTGATCATTTTGGTGTTTTTGCTGGAAGCAATGAACAATCCTAAAAAATCTAATAACATCACATCAAGCCGAAGATTAATATCTCAAGAAAATATACTCAAATTTGAATATCAACTGAGTAGATTAAATTATGACTGCGATGTAAATTTGCAGATGAAGCATATGATAACTTTTCCAGAATTTATGAAGAACAATTCAATAAATCATTTCCCCTGGTTTCCACCAAGAACAAACAAGGGCCGAAGATAGGTTACCGGACAATGTTTAATATTTTAGATGTTAGCCAGGTCACTGGTTGAATTCAAGGTCAAGAGAATATTCAGCATATATAACAATAAGCATATATCATGTCCACAGTTGATTGCTAAGCTGTAAATTCAATAATCAGAGAGATATTAGCAATTTTGTGCTGTGGCCTTGAAAATGAAGGGGCAAAGGTCCAATGCAAGATCATCAAAATATTCAATGTATATCATTTTGTATATCATGTCCACAATTGATTCCCAAGCCATACAGTCAATAGAGGAGCTAGATATGAGCCAGTTTGTCCTTGGACCTTGAAAATGAGGTCAGAGGTCAAATTCAAGGTCACGAGAATATTCAGCATATATCATTTCCTATATGTCCACAATTGATTCCTAAGCTGTAAAATCGATAATAAGTGAGATATTAGCCATTTTGTCCTGTGACCTTGAAAATGAGGTCAAAGGTCAAATTCAAGGTCATGACAATAATCTACATATATCATTTCCTATATGTTCATAATTGATTGCTAAGCTGTAAAGTCGATAACAAGCGAGATATTAGCCATTTTGTCCTGTGACCTTGAAAATGAGTTCGAAGGTCAAATTCAAGGTCATCAGAATATTCAGTATATATCATTTCCTATATGTCCACAATTGATTCCTAAGCTGTAGAGTCGATAATAAGCGAGATATAAGCCATTTTGTGCTCTGACCTTGAAACTGAGGTCAGAGGTCAAATTCAAGGTCACGAGAATATTCAGCATATATTATTTCCTATATGTCCACGATTGATTCCTAAGCTGTAGAGTCGATAATAAGCGAGATATAAGCCATTTTGTGCTCTGACCTTGAAACTGAGGTCAGAGGTCAAATTCAAGGTCACGAGAATATTCACCATATATCATTTCCTATATGTTCACAATTGATTCCTAGTCTCTAATCTCAATATCAAGTGAGATATTAGGCATAATGTGTCCCATTATAAAGCATAGGAGAATTTAACATGGGAAAGTCCCATTTGGGCCGAGTTTGGGCCAAAATGGCCCACTTCGAGCGATTCAAGCGCAACGAAATTTATAGACATCATAGAAGTACATATGAGGAGTCTTATGTATCAAAAAGAAAAAAAGTTACTGAACAGATTTTGAGAAAATGGCCGCCAAAGTCCAAAATCAGGCCTTTTTCGTCGAAAACGGCCGCCATTTTGAAGAAAAAGCGAAAATCAAAAAAATAAAAAATACCTCCATCTCGAAATATTTTTAGGCATTTTTGTGCAAAATTTCAGAAAAATTCGCCCGTAAACGAAAAAGATAAAAATGTGGACGACGACGGACGACGACGGACGCAACGCCATGCCAATAGGTTATCGGACCATAGGTACAGTAACCTAAAAATACTTTAAAAGAGAACCCTGGATGGCCGAAGGTGTAATGACATCAATGCGACGTAAAAGTAAACTTCTGAATAAGAAACTAAAAACACCGACCGAAAATGGAAATAGGCAATACAAAAATTATGTTAATTTATACAATAAAGTTAAACGACTCGTGAAAATAAGGTACTATTCAGAAATAATTGAACTTAATAAGAACGACATTAAAAAAACATGGGACATACTAACAAATGTGATTGGTGAACAAAATAATAAATCAAGTTTTCCACAGTCCTTCGTAATTAATCAAACAACATTCACAGACAAATCTAAAATCGCAGAATCGTTCAAAAATTATTTTTCAGAAATTGGCAAAAAAAAAAAAACAAGTGAAAATGTAAAACAAACAGATAAACATTTTACTGGGTACCTGAAAAACCCAAACAAAAACAGTATTTTTATTGAACCAATAGATCCCTCAGAAATTATAAATATTGTCGATAAACTTAAACCTGAAACCAGTTCTGGAAGAAATATCAACCAAAGTTATTAAAGGGACAATAAATAGTATACTCCATCCTCTCACCCATATAATTAATATATCATCAAACACCGGAATTTTTCATCAACTAAAACGGCCAAGGTAATACCAATCTATAAAGCTTCAGATTATAGCAAAATAACAGACTATAGACCTGTGAGTCTGCTACCTGCATTCTCCAAATTCTTTGAAAAAGTCATGTCCAATGAAATAATCCGGTTTTTTAATAGTCAAAATCTATTTTACGAACATCAATATGGATTCCGAAAAAATAAACAGCACGATACATCCAATAATTCACCTGCTAAATGAATGTGCTGAATCATTGAATAGTACACATAAAAAAATCAACACTCTCAATACTGTGTGACTTGTCTAAAGCTTTTGATGTTATTAACCATGATATTCTATTTGAAAAATTGGACCCCTATGGGATAAGGGGGAGGGCAAAAGATTGGCTATGCGATTACCTGACAAACAGAGAACAATATGTAGCGATAGATTTAGACTCATCAAGTACAAAAGAGAAAACATGTGGGGTTCCACAAGGATCGATTTTGGGGCCACTTTTATATTTAATATATGTAAATGATGCTCCAAACTATACTACAGCCAATATCTTATCATTTGCTGATGATACAACACTATTTATCTCCAACTCTAATATCAATCAATTATTCCAGGATGCCAATATCGAGGTAGATAAATTATATGAATGGTTTTGTTCCAACAAACTTCAATTGAATGCCACCAAAACTAAATTAATTATATTTAACAATCAATATGAAAAACAAAGAAGGGGAAACCTCCAATTATTTATTGACACTGTAGTCCTTGAACAAATAAGTAATTTTAAAAATACAAAAATCATGGGACGAATAATCATTAATCAAAGTAGAGTTCTTTTTTCTATCTTCAACATATTCTCGACCTGTCGACCAAGATCTGAATTCTTGATACTGACAACCCAAACTTCGCCAGCTATCACAACTTTATACTTTAATTCAACATTCTTTTGAATATCGTCAGTGGTTTGGGAATTACCAAACCTCGGAATACCACGAATCAGTGATTTCGGCTGATGACCCTTACACTTTCTACCTTGGGCGATATCGGGTGATTTTTTTCATACGACCATCGGTCATACAGCAAATAATGGGAATTGAGCACTGAAAAAGTACAGAATCAATAAGGGAAATTAATCACTAATATAAGTTATTGCAACTTTTCGATTTTTATCTTTTATCTGACCTTGACCATGTTGTTCAATATTGGGCTGTAAAATTTCAGAGTATTGTTTCTATCATCCAGGCACATCTCCTGAACGAAAATGGGTTAAAACGATTGAAAAATATATGGCCTTGGAGTCTCAGAACACTCGTAAGTCGACCTCTAATTGTGACCCCTAATTTTTCGACATCGGGCGATAATAACCTCTCTATTATTACCCGGTAGTATGGAATAATTGGCTCCCATCATTGACACATGTAATTAATCGATCAAAACAAGTTGTAAAAAAAATTTTGAACAGCATTTACTGGCATCTTACTCCGAATCAATAATATGTTCAAACAAACAATGTCTAAGCTGAATTAATAAGTTCATAATGGCATCTATTGTCTCCCTAAACGAAGTTCGGTGGATACTATGGATTTGTGCCACCGCGTCTGCCGCATCCGCCATACAGATTTTCTTGTGAACCCTCTACAGGTTGCAAATCTGAACCGATTTTAATAAATGTTTTATACAGACTTATCTTATGATAAGATCTCGAGCGATCGAATTTATCGATTGGCGACACATTCCGTGCTCAAACTAGCCACATTAGTTTTAATAGTTAGGTCTATTATTGACCACAATTAAAATAGTTAAAACAAGAAACATTTATTATTGGGGTCAAGGAATAGGTTCCGGTCAGTGAAATTTGATAGTTGTTGTAGTAATGGCCATTTTATGAAATAAGTAACAGGCATGATTGTTCTACGGGGGATACACCCCAGCGGTCGTCAGCGAGATCGTTTAGTTCAATGTTGTTCCTGTTCATTCTTGGTCTCCACTAAAATTAGATTAACCCTCCCCACTGCCGCTTTGCCCTCTCACCTCCCGGAAGCTTGTGTGCACTGGTTTTTCCTCAGTTGGACAACTGTTTCAAGTTGAAGATATTTAAAGTATTATTTATGTATATAGTGTTCTATTTTGTCTTAAATGTAGCTGTAAATTCTGCATGTATTTTTTTCTTCCGAACTCAAAATAGTGTGGAAAAAAAAACATGTCTCATGCAAAACATATTCAAAATAATTATTTCGACTTCTGTTCATGCGGCCAAATGGGAGACAGCTAATTTGTCCCTTAGTTTTCCCTATTATTTTTAAAAAACAAAAAACATAACCAATATGTTAATATTCCAATCATTGTATCATACATCCAATAAATTATATCATTTCCTAATAATAAACATCATTTACATATAGGCTGGATATTCTCGTGACCTTGAACTCGACCAGAGAACGTTATTTTCAAGGTCACGAGACATAATGGCTTATATCTAATAGATGGAAAATATTTTGTCCGGTAACCTGTCTTAGCCTTTGGGTTAATTTTTTAGTTTTTTTTTTTAATTTTTCTCAAAATGGCGCCCAATCTCGTAAAAAAAAAAAACCAACCAAAAAAAACGCTCAGATTTGAACTTTGGTGGTCATTTCCTTAAAAACTGTCCGATCAGTTTTGAGATTTTTGTTTAAAGCGGCTCTTTCACTTCCTTCCACTTCCCAGAATATATTTTTGGCCTATGCATATATTGAGTCAAATCAACTGATATGCATGCGAGGGCCGGATTTCCTCGGTCACTACCTCGGTTCACTCGATGGCCTAGCATGCGGCCATGCGTGATATTTGCATATTCATGAGCTTGATGAGTGTTGATGTCTCAAATACGTATATACGGTGCCCATTCGTTTCGCGTTGTTGCTGTTAAAAAAACGAATTCCGCGCCTTTCAGCATTGTCATGAAGAAATCAATATTCCGAGAAACTGGTGTTGTACACCAATATTCTGTGTATGAATTATCGCATTTTACCAGGACCATGTTGGAACGTAGGCGCATCCAGTGTTTTTATAATGACATGGACCCAAACCATACTAGATCTAAAATCGATTTCTTACCAGCAACAATGCGGAACGGCTGGCCACCGTGGTGGAATGTGTGACGTGTCAGGGATTCCTCTCTCAAAGACCTGATTCCAATGTAAACATAAACAAAACTTGCGCGCCTGTCAATCTTGATGTAAACACCACTTTCAGCCTTCTGTTTCGGGTGAAATAGCACATAAATAGCCATGTGTATGCGATTTTGGGGACCATACTTAATTGTTTTGATATAATTTTGTCAACTGAGCTGGTTTTTCATTTCGAACAAATATTAGTAACTAGGTGCAAATGCCGCTTTAAAAATATTCCTCTAATATACTTCTGTGGCATGTATAATGTTTTGTTGCCCTTGAATCGCCAATCTAAAAAATGTTGGCCCAAAATGCAAATTACTATCCATTTTTGGGGCGTTTCTAGGGGGAAAAATTCACTCTTCGAAAAAAAAAGAACTTTCCCAAATTTGCCTGTTCAAATGAATTGCTTGTACATAGAGCTTAAGTTTGCATTATTAGCATATAGGAAGTCGTATATATATGGAATAAGTAATGATACACCCTTGAGCTTGACCTTGGATGACTAGACCTCGAGTAGCTAAATGTCAAACGTGAAATGTGTAAATTGGCCTCTGAGGCTTAAACACTTGCACATACTGGTTAAGATTGTGTATGCGCTTATAAGAAGTCATATATATATATATATGGCACATCTTTTGGTGTCCTTGAACTTGACCTTAAACGACCTTGAAGGCTAAATCTCAAAATCTCGCCTGACCTGATATGTGTAAATTGGCCTTTGCAGACAAAATACTGATGGTGATACTGAAAATTAATTGGTAAATATGTATGTCTGTACATATGCAATACTTACAACCAAAGTTGTACTTACAACCTAACCTATCTTACGGCCCGGTCAGACAGCCGAAAACGCATGAATCACGTAAAAAAATTTGGTTAAGATTTGGTTGTGCGTGATTGTTAGTGGAGAATTTGACCATTTTTTGCTGATTTACGTGATGAAAAATCACTGATGAATTGCGCAAGAACTACGGAAGTGACACGTACAAATCACTATTCACTAACAAAGCACGCACTTCAGCGCAAATCTGGGGCTCGTTTCTCGAACAGTTCGTAAGTAGGTTTCGTACTCAATGGTTTAAGAAACAACTTAAGTAATGCGCAAGTAATTTCGTAAGTCTGTTTCTCAAACCTGACTTACGCATTTCTCAAATGTGTGTTCGTTAGTAATGCCAAGCCAGTTCGTAAGTAGTAGCCGGTGGTAGTTTCTATGGTAACGCGTGCATGTCAATAGCTCAATTATTTGTGAAGATATGACAGTTTCAGTGGACATTTTGGGCTAACTTTCTTGTACCTAAATAATTAATTAACCAATGAGTATTCATGCGTTACAAGAGTAAAACAAGGTAATTAACACGATTAAGGTAATGAAACGTCTATTTTCAAACACATACGATGATAATGTGAGCTTTATTTTTTTGCTTAAGGTAGTCAGCTCCAAACAGTGAGGGGAGGGGTCAGAGTTTTTTTGAAAATAAATAACTATATCAACATAATCTAAAACTTCATAATGACATATTTTATAAAGTAACTGATCAGCATCCTAAAACTGAAAAGGAAATAGGGGGTCACCGTATCCGTTCGCATGGAAAAGACGATGCAAGATGTGAATATGGACAAAAAAATGTGCAAAAATTATTATAATTTATGTCATTTTAGGTAAATGTTTGTGATTTTGATGGAATATGTCGAAGAAACCAGCACGGTGACCCCCTATTTTCTTTTCAGTATTAGGATGCTGATCAGTTACTCTAAAAAAAATAGGTCATTTTGAAGAGATAATATTCAAGACATAACTTTTAAATTTGGACTCTTCATTACCTCACTGTTTGTAGCGGACTACGTTAATATGGAGTTTCCATTATATATAAGTTTATTCTGCACATAATTATGTTGGCGCATTTGGTCATCGCAAATTGCTCATAATGTCGTGAAATGAGTAATTTTGTATACATGTACTCCGCGGCATACAATATATTTGAAATAGTTACGAATAATTAATTGACGATATCTGCAGTTTAGTTATGCTATTCTTGCACCGCATCCGGAGGTTCAAGATTTCCTTTTTACGAACATTTTTTTTTCTTTTGATAAATATGCAAATAAAATGCATATAACCTGTGAAATTGCTATTTATCCTCGCTCGAATACAAAGATCCTGTATTCTGGTTAACCTTTTTCAATGTGCCGAGAACACACATGCTATATCGATTCGCGTTAGTGAAAATATACGACGTTCATAAAATGTTTTTGCATCATTGTGTTATTTGTGTATTCCAAAGACACATCAGCAGACTTATGTCTTTTAAGTTTGCATTAACCTGAACTTCATATAAAAATAAATAAGAAGTTATCATTAAAAGTGAACTCTCAAGAATATAGCCATGACAGGATCGCATTATTTAATGAAGGGCAGACAATACCAATGACCTAGTCATATCATTTCATCATACTACACATCAGTGTTGAATATAATAACAATATTATTGGATACTTGGATGAATGAGCGTTAGGTAGAGTCAATTTGATATGAAATATAAACTTCATACAGAGGAAACACTGGAAGTATACATGCGCAATTACTTACGAAGCCTTCAGAGGTGACGTAAATGTTACGCAATGTGTCTAATCTAAGAACGTTTCGAGAAACAGGGTGCATTACTTCCGCAATGCGTAAGATACGCCCTTGGCGTAAGTACTGTTCGAGAAACGAGCCCCACAGATTATTAAAAGTGATTTTAAGCGATTGTCAGTGATTTTAAGTGAAATATTCGTATTAGGCCACACCAAAGTTGGTCTATGAATTTTCCCCCAAAATTTTCTATACGGAGGAGATTTTTTTTTTTTTTTTACAAGTAAATTTTTTCATCTATGGAATTTTGACCAAAATTTTCTATACGGAGAATTTTTTTTTCACAATTAAATATTTCTTCTATGGATTTTCGACAGTAATTTTCTGTACGCGGGAAATTTTCTTACAAAATAAAGTTTTTCTTAACAGACTTTCGACTAACATGTGGATCCAAGAGTTTTTACTATGAATTTTACATACACATCTCAGCGCACACGTTGTTCAACTCGTATAAACAAAGAATGAAACAATATGTGCATGAGATACTAGTACACACTTTATTATGGCCTCTATATGCACCAAAATGAATGTACAGTGGTCCCTGTAAGATAAGACCTCAACGTTTGCAGAGAAAATGAGGTCTTATCTCACCATGCTTACAGGAAGTCTTATTTCACAGGTTCATCTACATGTTAAACTGATCTTTGGGAAATACAAAAAAGTCTTTACAGACAGGGAAGTCTTATTTCAGAGGTGTCTTATCTAATAGGGACCACTGTAATTAATATAGTCAGTTAGGACACATATTGTTAACATAGAGATCTCAATAGGTGAGAAATATGGAGAAAGATGTAAGTATTGGTATTATTAAATGTTTTGGGATTAGAAAGTACCATCACACATATTTAATACCAAGAATAGTACAAGTCCCTAGAAAAAACCTGCTTAGTACCATATTTTTTCTGAATTTTATATAGAAAAGCTTTGCTCGTTAACAATTCAAGATGAAATACGGGTGGCGGCGGTGAAATTAAAAAAAAAAAATTTGATATCGTGAAAATTCGTAGCGGCGATTTTTTTTTTATAAAAAAGTGAAACTCGATTTTTTATAGGCGGCGATTCCATAGACCAACTTTACCATTTGGTGTGGCCTTACTAGAGCGGAACATGCGTGATATGTCTGTTATTCTTCAGTGAAAAGTCATCGATGAACGTGATAGCGGCAACATTTTCGCGAACAATCACTAATATTCTACGCATATTTCGTGCTTTGTCCACGTAAGAACTACGAAACCTACGCAGTTATAACGTAAAAACAGCTTAAAACTGCGTATAGTCTAAAGCCGGCTATACACTACACGACGCGACCACGACGCGACGGCGACGCGACGACCCGTCTTATAGTGTATAGCCACTCACGACGGGTTCACGACGAATGAAAACCGCTTCACGACTACTCGTCTCCCCGACTGAAATGTTCAGTCGTGGAGACTGATTTGTGCCGACTAATCGTCGCGTCGCGGTCGCGTCGTGTAGTGTATGACGGTTTTGTGACGTTTTGTCGTGGTACATGCGAGCTTCAGCCTTTTGAAACGGAGATTTAGGCTACTATAAGTTTAAGGTGCACGAAGTTATAACTGATTCAATGCCTAGAAATATCGACAAACATTTTTTGGCCATTGTTACTGTTTTATGTCTAATGAAATAGCATCCCGAAAAATATTTAGATGATTACGTTCAGTTTTTCATATATATTGTAGAATAAAATGTTCAAGTGTATAATTTTTACATGTACAGATCACATATCATTTGTGCATTGTTTTGGCGAATGGGGATAAACGACCGAACCCCGACAGGTTAACAATCAATATTTAAAACACATTGAGCAAAAATGAAACTTCAAAGACGCGACGATTCGTCGTGTAATGTATAGCTGTACATCATTGCCGACGGGTTCACGACGATTCGTGGTCGCGTCGTATAGTGTATAGCCGGCTTTACGCGAACCGACTTTTGAACTGCTCAATACCCGGAATCGCCTAAAACGATGATCGGGCGTACATCCATGTACAACCACTGAGGTTCCACGTCAGAAAAAATGATGAAATACGCAAATGACAGTGGGCTAATTTTTTCAAACGAATATGAAATAATAAACCATTATCTATGAAATATCGAGTCATAGGCCTACATACATGAGATAATAAAAGATAGTGTGAGATATTAACTCATACCATGGAAACATACGAGGCCTCTTATATTTCCATGCTCATACATAGGCATCCCTATCATAATACGTCTACGTGTGACTGTGACTTGTGTTTTCCTAGGCCTAAGCCTGAGTTTTTCACCTATTTTAGAAAGACCGTGTATTTAATACACTATATTCTCTGTCAGTGTACAAGTGAGCCTGGCAGTGCGTGCACCAGTGAGTGTTTGGTACATAAGAGAACAAAGCGAACCACCAGGACTCGTGGTTATGTACATTCCTCCTCCCTCCCTTCCTCTGTCGCTCACACGCTACGAATTTTTGCATGATAAAGCCTTGTATTTTGACCCAAATTGGCCACTGGATAACGAAAACCAAGAAACCGTCAAAATCGATAGCGCGTAGGGACTGTGCCGGCCGCTGTGGTTTTGCGCGGTTTGCCACTATCAAGCCTAGTACGGACAACTCACATCAGCACATATACTAGTACGCCTGTTATTATTATTATTATTATTATTATTGCAGTAGGTCTAACAATGGTTACCATTTCAGGCGACATGTTTTCAAACAGTTGTGTGCTCGAAGAGCTTAGGCATCAAGTATAATTTGAGGTAGGACGTTGTTTCGACCTTGGAGCTTTACGATATAAAACATTCGCCAGGTTACCGGATAAATGTTTAGTGTTAATCCACAACTGTATTCACCAAAATTGCAGTTTTGAAATTCCGATTTACCAAATGTGAATTCCCATTTAAATGCGCCAATATTTAAGCTCTGAAGTGTTCCATGATATTAAATATAACTTTCATTATGATGAAAAAGTTTCATTATGATGAAAACAATTTCAAAGGCAAAATACATCTTTACTGGAAATGGCTCAAAACGAAAAATGACTCGATTTGGGAGGAACATTTTTTTTCGTCGACCCGTCAAAAAATCTAAATGGCCGCCACACGTAGACCAGCGATTTAAGGGCAAGAAACTTACAGATCACATGGGTAATTACTAATATGAGGAGTCTCATGCATCAAGTGGAAAGAAATTACTGAACCACACTACATAGTTAAAATCGCGTAGGCCTATCCCACAAAAAAAACCAAACTGCAAATTATAATTTGGGGGAATTTATATCAAGTTGAGAGCACATGAAAATGAGCGAAACTTTCTACAGGTCTATCCTCACATTTCATGAAAATATAAATATACCAATTTTTATCAGATTTCATGAGTAATTATGCACTTCATACATCCATATATCTTTCGAGGTAGGCCTATTCTAGTATTGTAGAGAATTTGGACAATTTCAGTTAATTTTTCTGTACATTATTGTATACATATATAACGTTGTTTTTACTATTTCTTTTTTGCATTGACGTGCTATTTGGAATAGGGCGGTAAAGCAGTCGTAAATAAATTCCTAAGAAATATTCGCGTCGCCGCGGATACACCTACTATCGCCCACTTCCTATTTTAACAACGTCAGTCTTTCCAGCGTTATGATCATATAAGTGAATGTTGCTATTATGAAATGGCCCACTCTGTCCCCAACATATCGTTTATTTGAGATCCTTTGGATAAGGTGATTATGTAGATATCAGCCTGGTTACGTAAAGATGGATTATACTGATTATACTAATGGATTTTTGATGATTTCTGTTTGCGAGAAACCCATAAGACAATGGATTACTGTTATTGCTGATTCGTATTGGTATTTGTGTATATTTTTGCTTATTGTACAGATGTTTTTTGAATGCACACACCGACACACACTCACACGAAATCACCTACGCACGTTTTCTTATAAACTTGTGGTGTCATCATATATGAATTTGTGACCACCATGATATCCGTGATTCCTTGGGAAATATTCTGGTGATGGTTTCCTTGACCAATTTAGCGATAAACAATAAATAAGCAGTTAGCATTAACGGAAACTCATGTTTATGCATGGATTCGTAGCAATAACCAATCAGCAAAAGGTTATTTTGTCACTCACGACTTTTCATACTACGGAAATCCAGGATTATAAGAATGATATTGCAATAAGACGTACCCACTTATATGAGATTCAAAAGTTAATTAATGTTGTCGCACGTGAAAGCTCCGCCTGTGTATGAAGTACTGGCCTCGTGAGCCCATTTGCTGCACTGTCCACATTGAATCCTCGTTACATGTATTGAATATTTATGACTGCAATCGCCCAAAACCCTCCCTCACACGTTCTTTCCCTCCACATACACTGTCACGTCATAGATTCAGCGCACACATGACGTCATTCACCCGCGCACCGTCACAGCCACCGCAGCACGTGTAAACATGGCAGACACCAACATCATATTCCACACACTCACCAATCAGAACATTTCCAGACACTAAACCACGCCCATCCAGACATGACATCACATTCGACCTATCATGTACGACTTCCGTTACACAAGGCGGTAAAATTCCAGAGACTCGAGCACATGGGCCGCGTTAACTTTTCTAGAGTCCCCAGCGAGAGAAAAGTTATTAAATTATACTAACAAGATAAATTAACTAGACATAAAAGCCTATAGGCTTTGTGGCATCCCCCAATTTTTCTTTTCTTTTCTAATGGTGAAACTTGACTGTTATTATAATACATATACCAGGATTATTGAACACAGGTGGGAGTGAGAGTTCAAATTATAGCAGTTGCTCACTAGACAAATGTCCATCAGATATTTGTTTTAATCTCAATAGGTATTAAATGTACAGACATGACAGACATTCATAATACAAGCAAAAAGGAAATTATTCTGGGTTCTGACTAAGTAAAACAATGATAATTTGGTCACTGCATGTGAAATACAGCTAGAAAACAAAACAATGCATGTAGTTTCATCCAGATAAACACAGTGCTGTTTTAACTGAATACAATGAACAATTGACCGGCAAGCAAGGCCCAGGCAGACCTTCAAAGCTGTTATCTTCAGTTTGGGTCATCATTATATAACCACCTATTGTTTTCTTTAGAAAGGGAAGGAGGGCATTGTTCCAACTTGTTGGTGTTAGTATAGTAAACTGGGGTGAGGGGACAGGAGAGGGGGGGGGGGGGGAAGAGGGGCAGTGCATACAAGTCACTGATACATTGCTACATTCATATGCAGATTAGACTGGCTGACAGTGGAGGTGGGGGAGGGAGAGGGGGGGGGGGGGTATTGCCTTATCACAGGCATTACTGAGCAGGGCTCTCATATACTGCACTGGCTGAGAGGGCAGAGCCTAGCCTCATGCTGGACATGCAGGCTGCAGTCAGTGAATACAGTAGCATGGCTCAGTCACAGTATTACATCTGCATGGGGGCAGGTGAGGGAAAAATTCTAAGTCCAAAAAAAAATACACCCAAAAAATTTTTTCCCCCTGGAAATTGCCTGAATCAAATTATGACATTGACAGGAATCGCCCGATTTTTTTTTCCAAAATGGCCGCTGGCGGCCATCTTGGATTTCGGGTCTCGACGAAAAACAATAGGGGTTAGGAGCAAAGTATTTCGGATGAGCTGTGAAAATTTCGGAAAGATAGATTTAGGCGTTCAAGAGTTATGATCCGGAAACCGAACGGCGGAAGAAAAAAAAAAAAAAAAAAAAAAAAAAAAAAAGAAAAAAAAAAAAAAAAAAACAGACAAAAACATAAGGCCTCCCGATTTTCAATCGGGATGCCTAATAAGAAGCAATTGCATGTATTGTGAATTTGGATGTACATTATAAGAACATCGTCGAACTGTAGCATATTTCCGGACTTATTGGGATTACGTGTGTTTGAGACGGTCATTCATCGGACTTCTCATCCAAATAAATCGGATAGCACAACATTACACCGTACAATACATCATACAAAGGCCTGATAACGGCCTGAAGTACGTTATTCTTCACACATGCGATGTATTCATACGAGAATCTTTCGTTTCGTTCTTTTCCTTCTTTGACAATTTACAATATTTTTCCTGTTTCGGGATCGCTTCACTTTTCTTTCGGACTGAAGGAAGACCTCTTACGTTTTATCGCTGCTTTCTCAAGAGACGATTTGTATGGTGAACTTGTCAAACTTTCAGCTTTCTGATGACGGCGTCCCCAGCGTTGCGTATTGAAAGATGCACGCACCTATTGTCGGCACTGGTACAATGTCGGAAGGACTGAAAGATGTTGTGAAAGGTGACACAGGTAGAGATGAAGGCACATACACTGTTGATGCAGGGGGTGGAACAGCTACAGGCTACGAAAATAACAGTCTGATCTTGACCAGGATGCTAATGCCCAGTGGCTAGCACAAGAGTAGTACGTTGAATGGGCCTACATATACATGTATGGCCCGGTGCACATGAGACCAGAAGCCATGGAGTTGGCTCCGAGCACGGGGGCGTGTTGCTAATCTGGCCTTGCTGACATCCCACCACGAGGATAGATCCCCGGATAGCCTGATGGGCTGCCAGAGCCTGTACACACAGTCTCAGAGGAAGGCCGGGGACGCCTGTGGAAGCACCATGCCAAACAGCCTTTCGTGAGTCGGCGGAGATTGTGTCCAGAAGTCAACGGCTTGGCTAGCCTCGAAAGGGACATGTTACAGTATGTGCTCACCGTCGTACTCTGAACCAGTCAATCTTAAACCATCGTCATGGCAACATATGCTTCAATTGCAAGTTATGTAGCTGTGGCTATTCCGATACTAGCATTCACCAAATAGCACCCACTGCTCACGCCAAATGATCCATTGTGAATATTGACAATTGTAGGAATACGTAGAGGGATCATTGAAGTAGTGTTGAACACAAAAACAAGTATGTTTATAAATATAAAGTTGCCACAATTTGGTGCAGTAATTATTGAGGAGCAATTTCCCATGTTGTGTTCCAGGGCGTGTTACTGTAAATATGGTACTTTGTCTTGTTGAGATACTGGTGACTCTGGTGTTAGGATTTATAATTCCCCCGAATAAACCGGGTAGCTTACCGATTGTATATTGATAAATGAGAACATATAATGTGAAGAGGTGCATCATGCACCATGACAACAGGGTGGCCACACGGTCATGCATTTGGCCTACTGGATATACCAGCACTTGCCACAAATTTTCAATTATTATGTTGCCGTATCAACTTGTTTTTCTACTTTTTCAGCGTATAACAGCGTATATTTTATACGCTTTATATTTAATACCCATGGAATTCCCATGGGTACAAACTGTGCACCATTATTGGCAGACCTGTTTTTATACTCCTATGAATCAGATTTTATCCAACATTTACAACGAGGAGGTTCTAAGAAACTAACATGTAATTTTAATTTCACTTTCCGATACATAGATGATGTATTGTCGCTAAATAATCCCAAGTTTGGTGATTATTTGGATGTCATATATCCTAAGGAACTTGAAATTAAGGATACTACAGACTCCGCTAATTTTTCCAACTATCTAGACCTGAGGTTGGAGATTGATAATGATTCTAACCTGTCAACTAGATTATATGACAAACGTGATGATTTCAATTTTTCCATAGTCAATTTCCCTTTTCTAAACAGCAACATTCCTATGTCACCGGCATATGGTGTGTTTGTTTCTCAACTTATACGCTATTCCAGAGCTAGTTGCAAATATGAGGACTTTGTCTATCGAAGTGCCCAGCTAGTCTCTAAACTGCTGCGACAAGGATATGTTTTACCAAGACTTATAGCTGCGTTTAAGAAATTCTATGGACGTCATCATGATCTGGTTGATAAATACAGCAAGTCCATGTCTGCCGTGCGGCTGGATCTGTTTTCATGTTGATTTTGGGGAATTCATGACGGGTGCCACTAGTTGGGCGGGAAATGCTCACTCTTTCCGGAACACCTGATTTCACCTCCTGATGGCCATTTTTGGGGGTTCATGAGTTTCCCTGTCATTTTTGTTTTCTCTCACTTCGTATGCCTGATATGACTTTCTGTCCCCGGACTGTGGGATTGGATAACGGACCCTGTTTTGTTTGCTCGGAATACTTAATACTGGGTATTGATTCCACGTCTATTAGTGTGGAACATGTATGGAAAAGTTTGAGGGCATCTGATTGTAAGAAAACCCTGTTTCAGTTAAGATGAAGACGGTATGGTGATGGGTGATGAAACCGTGACATACAAAAACATAGGGCCAAGGGCCCTGTAGCTCATCGTATGTTGACCAGAATATTTCATCAAACTGATATAGATAGGTATACGCATAGATCCCATTGTCATGTACATGACCATACGTTCATCTTACACTACTAAGCTCTATCCTGAAGAGTTTTTGTCACTATGGTTCAATTCCCACATGTATTCAATGTGGACTTAAACTTGACCATCTTGCAAAAGATGTGCAATATAATGATGTATCCAGCTTATAAAAAAATATATTTACACATTATTTGAAGGTCACCCAGGTGAAGTATGCCAAGTTATAGAACGATATCATTTAGCATCGCAAAAATATCAGCGAAAAACGGTGTGAACGAGTTAGAAAAATCAGAGTATATATGTGATTTCCCAATTAATATTCATACTATATTTATACCTCAATGTTGAAACCTCAAGGTGATCCAACATCTTATCCCCGCGCAACTGTCTCACCCCAAAAACCGCGAAACTTTATCCCCCGCGAAACGTACCTTTTTACAGTACTTTAACACCCCACTTGTCTTGCCACCAATGTGTTACAAAGGACCTTTATTGGAATAACTGTGATGTGCTGCGTATTTTATCATGTGTTATATTTTCTCATGCCAATATACATGAAATTCCAGTAATGAACATCAGTATAAATGTGTGCTCTCCCTCCTGTGTGTTTTATTGTTAATTATTTACTATGTGTTATTTTACATACTTTAATGGTATGTATTAATGTTTATGAATTATTTAGGCCACAGTACGGTACCTAGGTACTTTTTCATGGCAAAGTGTGTGCAAATCACAACCTGTTTATTTTTTATTCACTCAATAAGAAAATATGAGGCGAAAAGGAAAGACGCAGAATAGTCAACAGTTCTTGGATTTACTGATTAGTGTAAACCGAATTGTTCTCGAAAGTATATATGCGAAATACTAGTTAATTTCACATGTCCGTGAGTGGTTGGACATTACATAGATCTAGTCGTGTCTCGCAACAGCTTTCACTGAAACAACACGTGAAATATTGTCGTCTTCACTGGTTCTTTTCGAAGACTTAGGCCTGGCCAGCCATAATCTGTTGATCCATATTAGGAAATTTTTCTGCGACAGCGGAAGGTTAGACTCTCCACTGATTGGCTATCCACTGGCTATTCACCAATGAGCTTATAACACGTCACGAATTATTCATACGCAGCCCTGCACCGGCGCCTAGCGGGGAGCTGGAATTGCCCGTCGTACCTCGAGAAGAACACGGCAAATACTAAGATAGTTATGCTTTGATATACGAACCACGGCACATTTATAGAAATATTAATAATTGGTACACCAAACATACAGGTATCAGCCCATATCATTTCTAGCATGTCCACAACTGGTTCCTAAGCTGTAAAGTCGATATTAAGTGAGATATTAGCCATTTTGTGATCTGACCTTGAAAATGAGGACAAAGGTCAAATTCAAGGTCACCAAAATTTTCAGCATATTTCAATCCCTATATGTCCACTATGGATTCCTAAGCTGTAAAGTCGATAATGAGCGAGATATTACCCATTTTGAAAATAAGGTCAAATTCAAGGTCACCAGAATGTTCAACACATCATTTCAAGGTCATGATTCAGCATGTATCATTTCCTATATGTCGACAATTGATTGTCAAGTTGTGTTGATAATAAGTGAGATATGACCCATGTTGTACTCTGACCTTGAAAATGAGGTCGAAGGTCAAATTCAAGGTCATCAAGATAATATTTATTTTTTAGTATAGCGCAATAATTGAAGAAACAATATCGATGCACTTAACAGGGTACGTATACAATCAACTTAATATTAGAGTTCCTAGACTTTGGCAAACATGAATGATTTTAGTCTGGTCTTGAAAGACTGAATGGATTTGGCATTTCGGATGTCGAGTGGGATGGCATTCCAGAGATGGGGACCTGCATAGGAGAAGGCTCTGGCCCCGTATGACACAGTCTTGATAGGAGGCACCACCGGTCTTCCCGCATCTGAACTGCGTAGATGTCTTGTCGGCACGTATGGTGATATTAGTTCCGTGAGATAGCTAGGCCGGGATGTATTCACTACCCGATAAACAAGCATGAGTATTTTGAACTCAATGCGTGATTGAATGGGGAGCCAATGGAGAGATCGGTGTACTGGTGTTATGTGTTCCGACTTCCTGGCCCTGACCACCAACCTCGCCACAGCATTCTGTATCATCTGCAACGCACGCAGGGTTTGTTTTGGCAGGCCATACATCAAGCTGTTGGCATAGTCGAGGCGAGAAGAGATGAAAGCGTGCACTAGTTTCTCAGTTGCCGGTCTGTCAAGGTATGGCCGAAGTCATCCAATACTGCGCATTCCAAACCATGCAGTCTTTGCAACATGCTTAACATTTGCATGCATCGACATTTGGCAGTCAAACAGCACACCCAGATTCCGTACAACGGCTTGACTCTCCATGACGGTATCTCCCACAGCAACACATACAACAGATGCATGCTTAGAGCGGTTCCTCGAAACAAAATGGATGGCTTCTGTTTTGCAGTCATTGAGCTGCAGGCGGTTTGTGACCATCCATTCTCGAATTTGGAGAATGCAAGCTTCCATACAGTGAAGGCCTGATGTACGGTCGTTGGGAGATACCCTGATATAAAGCTGGGTGTCATCCGCATAGCAGGTGTATCTCATATCATGTGAGCGGATTAGATCTCCAAGAGGTGCCACATAAAGGGAAAACTGTACCGGCCCCAACACAGAGCCCTGGGGGACACCAGTTGACAGTGGAGCTGGCTCTGATCGTTGGTCATTGATGAGTACAGCTTGCTGCCGATCCTGAAGATAAGACGTAAGCCACAGTAAAGCAATGCCACAGATACCGTAGCGTGACTCCAAGTGACTCAACAAGATCCCATGATCGATTGTAGGAGAATCAGAAATACTTCATCCCCCCGATCTAGGGCCACCATGACGTCATTGTGGACACACAGAAGTGCTGTCTCCGTGCTGTGCGACGGTCTGTAAGCGGACTGCATCCTGTCATATAGGTCGTTGTTCAAGAGGTATTTTGTCAGCTGAATAGATTTAAGTACCTTGGAGACAAAACAGAGATTGGACACTGGGCGGTAGCTATTCATCTGCTCTTTATCCAATGAACTGTTTTTCAGGAGTGGTGTGATGAGAGCCAGTTTATATCCAGTGGGTACAGTGCTAGTTACAATGGAGGTATTCACAATGTTTGTGATGGCTGGGAAAAGGACACCCAAGCACTCTTTTGTCAGAGAAGGTGGCAAGGGGTCGAGACTGCAACATTTCACTGGTGCTTTAATGATCACTTTCTCGATGTCACTGACAGTCATCGTAGAGAAACATGACAAGGTAGTCGTGGGGCCACAGATATCAGGACATCTCGACTCATCGGCAGCTGCCATGCTGTCGAGATTGGCCCGTATCTTAGCCACCTTGGTTGTGAAATATTCACTGAAATCTTCGGCCAATTCATTGGGATCAGTATGCACTGGAAGAGATACCTTGGATGAGGATGTTAGCTTCTTGACCTCCCTGAAGAGGCCCCGTTGATCACTTTCACGGATTCTGATGGTGTGATACTCTGTCTTTGCGTCAGATATCAGTCTGTAATACTGATTACAGTGATCGCGATAGATATCTCTGTGGACAATCAGATGCGACTTCTGCCAGACCCGTTCCCAATCCGCTTCTCTGTCCTTGCCTGTCTGATTTCATCAGTGTACCAGGGGAGTGTTTATTCAGAACTTGGACTAGAACCCTGTCGTATTGGTCACTGAGGTCATCAACATAGATCTGCGCTAAAACATTTGCCAATGGGTGATTGCCTTATGTCATCATTGAATGCAACAAAGTCAATCTTCCTGATAGCTCGTTGCCTGATGACGGCTCTGGCAGGCTGAGGCCTCGGAAAGTGTGCCTTGAACACAATCACAGCATGATCAGACTGCATGTTATGCATGAAAATTGGCTTGGAGATGAAGGAACTAGGATCCCTTGTGATGACCAAGTCTAAACAGTGTCCACTGGTATGGGTCGGTTCTTGAATTACTTGCTGCAGATTACTCGAGACTATGAGGTCAAGAAATTCTTTGGCTGGTTTGTTGTTCTGCACATCAACGTGGAAGTTGAAGTCACCTACAATGGCTAAATGTTCTGTTCCTAGCGAGATTGACTCAATGAGACAGGAAAATCCTGAGGAATTTTTCTATTGTGAAATTATTCTTTGACGATGGTGGTGGTCTATATATGGTAACCAGTCTGCAAGATTGTGACTTGAAGGATAAAATAATGTCTGTGTTCAAACGAGGAGTAACTTGTGCGGCGTATCTTGCGATCCAGTGAAGATTTCAAGATAACACAAATACCCCCACCAGTGCGATCTTTCCTTGGAACAGATATGATGTCATATCCCTGGAGGATTGTTTCTATTTGAGCCGAAGTTGGAGTGTCAGAGTCTGTCCCAGTCAACCACGATTCTGTGATCCCCAACACAAGATCGTCGTTCAAACCAGATCACATATCACATCAATTTTGTTAACGGATCTGGCATTCCATACAGCTATGTTCAAGTGAATTGGGTTGGGTAGTCGGAATGTCAATGGAACGGGCTTTACGTTAACTGTAGTTGACTGTTTACTCCTTATCAAGCTTTCCCCTTAACAGGGGACATGAACACATTCGATTTTCCTTTGCTTGGCCTTGCCAGCAGAACAGCCTCTGTGCGTTCGAGGAGCCATGCATAATCCCACACCCCTGAGGGCATGCAGTGTTCTCAAGTCAATAGCCGTCTTCTGTCGGGGCTGCCATAAGTCCAACAACTCTGACCTGCTGATATTCGGCAGGTCAGAGTTGTTGGATATTCGGCATACATCATTTCCTATACGTCCACAATTCAATCTCAAGCTGTGAAGTTGATAATAAGCGAGATAATTGAAAATGAGATCAAAGGTCAAATTCAAGGTCATCAGAATATTCGGATTATATCATTTCCTATATGTGCACAATTGATTCCTTAGCTGTAAAGCTGATAATAAGCGAGATATTAGCCATTTTGTGCTCTGACCCCGAAAATGAGGTCAAATGTCAAATTCAAGGTTTTCAGAAAATTCGGCATACATAATTTCCTATATGTCCACAATTTAGTCCCAAGCTGTAAAGTGGATAATAAGCGAGATATCAGCCGTTTTGCTTTTTGACCTTGAAAATGAGGTCAAATTCAAGGTCATCAGAATTTTCGGACTATATCATTTCCTATATGTGCACAATTGATTCCTAAGCTGTAAAGTCGATAATAAGCGAGATATTAGCCCTTCTGTGCTCTGACCTTGAAAATGAGGTCAAAGGTCAAATTCAAAGTTATGACATTAATCAGCATATATCATTTCCTATGTGTCCACAATTGATTCCTAGTCTCTAATCTCAATATTAAGTGAGATATTAGGCTTAATGTGTCCCGTTGTAAAGCATAGGAGAATTTAAAATGGGAAAGTCCCATTTGGGCCCCCATTGAGAAAATGAAAATGGCCGCCACACCCAGACCGACGATTCAGGGGCAACGAAACTTATACACATCACAGAGATTTGTGAGGGCAATCATTTAAAATAAAATATCAAAACTGTCTTAACAGTTTTTGAGAGAAATGGCCGCCAAAGTCAGAAATTAGCCGTTTTTGGGAGAAAATTGCCGCCATTTTGAAATAAATGCGAAAATAAAAAAATACCCCCATCTTGAAATACTTTTAGGTACTTTTCTGCAAAATTTCAGAAAGATCCAATTGTAAACTTTAAAGATAAAAATGTGGACGGACCTAATGCCATACCAATAGGTTATCGGACCATTTTTCAAACCCAGAATTAAATATTCAAACTCCGAAATAAATACTAGAAACTGGAATAAAGTATTCAAACTTGGAATTATATAGTAAAATCCAGAATTAAGTATTAAAACCGTCAAATAATCACTAAAACCCAGAAACATTTATTTCCAGTTTCTAATATTTTTATATATTAGAAAATATCAGTTTTAAATATTTATTTCCGGATTTTAATATTTATTTCCCGGTTTGAATATTTATTTCCCGGTTTGAATATTTAATTCTGGATTTGAATATTTAATTCTGAGTTTGAACATTTATTTCCAGGTTCTAATATTTATTTTCCGGTTTTAACATTTTATTCCAAGTTTTAATACTTAATTCCAGGTTTGAATATTTATTTCCCGGTTCGAATATTCAATTACAGGTTTGAATATTTTTTTCCAAGTATGAACATTTATTTCCAAGTTTTAATAGTCATTTCCCGGTTTTAACATTTAATTCCAGGTCTTAATACCTAACTCCAGGTTTTCATACATAATTCCCGGTTTTAAAATTCAATTCCGGGTTTCTGTGTTTGAATATTTATTTCCAGGTTTTACTATTTATTTCCCAGTTAAAACATTTAATTCCAGGTTCTGATATTATTCTAATTATTATTTTAATTCCGGGTTCCAGGTTCTAATATTCATTTCAGGTTTTAATATTTAATTCCAGGTTTGGAAATTTACCCACTTTAAGTAAATAATTCAACAGAAAAAAAGTTTTATCCTGAATAAAAAAGGTATTAAGCTTCTCTAAGCATCAGCATTTCCAAGAAATGTGATCAATTGAAGAACAAATTCATACCGGGAATATTATTGTCACAGGCACCTCAGAAGAGATTTTAATATTACAGATTGTAGGTGTAGTATAGCAGTTGTAATCCAAATCCTGAATATTTCCTCTATCCATTGTCGACCTCTGTAAAAGGTCTATTTTCTCTTGTGTCACTGTGGGTCAAGGCTGACAAGGGCAAATGTTCACTCGTATTATTACGACTCAGACCCGACAGTGATACTTGCTCTGTGGCCTCCGATATGTAATAATCAAACCCAGTGTCGTGAGCACGTCTGCAAAGCTTCCTGAAACCAATACGAACTTTATCCAGGCGAATTGCATAGATGACCGGATCACAGATGCTGTTGAGCATTGGCAGTCCGGCGAGGTATAGTCCAACAATGTGGACTGCCGAACCATTCAGCACTTTGGGGTTGATGAAGTACACCGTCGACATGATCCCACTCGGAAGCCAACCAATCAAGAATGTCACCAGCACAAGAAGAGCCGTTACCACCTTGCGACGATTCTGTTTGATACTTTGAGCAGCCCGTAGGCCTGGTGTTGTCTCGGCACATCGCTTCACCTCCACAAAGATCCGGATGTACATGTATGTCATCGATATAATCCCTGCATAGATGACAAAAAAGTACACATATATGTCAATGGCGTCATGCTTGGAACGCACTTGGCAGTAGGTATGGTCTTGGAACCGTGCCAGGTAGTCAACAGCAGCGACCAGGTAGTTAGCTAATGCCAGAACCACAGCTAGCAGCCAAATACATGCGCACAGGATGAACGTGCGACGCCTCGTCACCAGCTTGCTGTAGCGGAATGGCAGCAGGATACCGATGTACAGGTCACAAGCCATTGCCATCAGATTAATGTAAGTGCAGATGTAGAAAGCTGAGCCCAAGACACGTATCAGACCACGAGCACAGTCAGTATCCTTGGACGCTGTGAACCAGACCGCAAGGTCGCTGCTGTACAGCTGGGCCAGACGCAAACCACGAAACACTACGGTACGTGCACCAAACATCATGTCTGAGATGGTCAGGTTCACTACCAGAAGCAAGTGAGGGTGGAACTTGCTCTTGACTTGTCTCAAAGCCAATAGAGTCAGCATGTTGGCCACAAACGAAATTAGGCCTATCAAGATTTGTATTGGCAAGTTGATCAACATGTGGACGTTTGGCTGTTCATCGGCAATGTCTACGACACGTGACGCATTGGTGAACTCACTCAAGTTGGTTTGCCAGTCAACATGGTATCCAGCAAGGTCCGCAGTCTCAGACACATTGGCAAAGTTAATACTCCCCAGAGACATCATGACGAACAAAATCGTCAACGTATATTGTGGCCAGTATTGGCACAGTTCTCCAAAGTACTGGTAAATGGGATTACTGCTGGAGATGGCAATGGCACAATTCTTCAGTGTTGGTAAATGGGATTACCGCTGGAGATGGCAATGGCACAATTCTTCAGTGTTGGTAAATGGGATTATCGCTGGAGATGGCAATGGCACAGTTCTTCAGTGTTGGTAAATGGGATTATCGGTGGAAATGGCAATGGCACACTTCTTCAGTGTTGGTAAATGGGATTATCGCTGGAGATGGCAATGGCGCAGTTCTTCAGTGTTGGTAAATGGGATTATCGGTGGAAATGGCAATGGCACAGTTCTTCAGTGTTGGTAAATGGGATTATCGCTGGAGATGGCAATGGCACAGTTCTTCAGTGTTGGTAAATGGGATTATCGCTGGAGATGGCAATGGCGCAGTTCTTCAAAGTACTGGTTAATACCTCTGTAATGGGGTTGGTGTAGTTTGTTGATAGGTGGCGTCTCTACATGATATTCTGGCTCTCACGAATACGATGTCGACCACAGACCTCCAGCCTGGTAAAATAATTTCAATATTCATTTGTAAGAATGATGTTGTGAACAATGTGTAGTGAGTCTATCGGGTTCAATTCTGGATGATAAACTAAACAACATAGCACCAAGCGTGCTGTAGATTACCGGCAATTTCTTCAGAATATTGTTCCTTCAAATTATA
The DNA here is from genome assembly GCA_949152475.1 of Terebella lapidaria. Lineage (NCBI taxonomy): Eukaryota > Metazoa > Annelida > Polychaeta > Terebellida > Terebellidae > Terebella > Terebella lapidaria. The sequence goes on from OX424557.1 coordinate 6,573,992, forward strand.
ATTTGTCACAATTATCCTAAACTCGCTAAAATGTATTCCAAAATGATGCAGAATTCCCAAATTTTAATTGTAAATTTGCCGTTTATTGTTATACTCACCTCTAAACTACTACATGCTCCTTTTCGATCCTGCGGATCGTTTTGGATAAGAAAATTCGCGTGATTGAACTAGGCATGATCGTCTGCCTCATGACTGCGCTCCTTTTCCCGCCCAAACCACCGCGCACCTGCGTGCGCGCATGCGCAGCAACTTCACTTTTCTGTCTCTCACAAAAGGAAGCCATTAGCACAATAAATGGTGGGGAGGCTGGGAGGGCTTTTACTGTAGTAGTTTAGAGGTGAGTATAACAATAAACGGCAAATTTACAATTAAAATTTGGGAAGTTTATTTTATACATCACCAATCTAAACTACTACATGCTCCTTAGAATCGAAGGAGAGGTGGTGGAGCATTTTGTGCTAGAGTGTCATGGAACAGACGATCAGTCAAGATTCAAGCGAATTAACCAAATCTAGTATGCCTAATAATAATAAAGCATACATTCCTGCATTCGGCGTTCACTCGACGAAAAAGTGCACAATATTTTTTTTTTTGCCCCTAACGGTTGAAAGTTGGCGCTCTACTTGAGCCCAACAAAACAAAGACTAAAAACACACGAGTGTAATATATAAAAGTGCACATAAAACCCTTGACTTTTCTGTCCAGCTGGTCACACAAGACTTTGAGCAACGACCAGCGGCCCTAGCCTAAATCTAGCGGCTTGGGACTGGAGCTCGGCAGCGTTGGACACGTAAAACCCGATGAATGTCGTGGAATTAGTCCACATTCCGGCCCTTACGATATATTCCAACGGAATATTCGATCGGAACGCCAAAGACATCGAGATGTGTCGGACTTGGTGTGACGATATTTTGTAGGTTGAACGAATCGTCATCACCTGACTCCATATAGACAGTTCGCACTAGTATTTTCACCCATCGCGATAGTGTAACTGGTGAAATATCCGTAGCCCTGTTAGGCTGATAGGAAATGAACAATCGCTTCCTGTCTTTCCTAATCGTTTTCGTGCGATCAATGTAAATTCTGAGCGCCCGCACTGGACATAACAGAGCATCCGGCTCATTGCATCCGCTGTGATCGACGATAGACGGCAGCACAATCGGACTAAAAGCCTTCCCGCCCTCTACCGCAGCACGTGTTTTAGGAATAAAATCACGCACTGGGTAGAGAGAAACTGAACCATCATTCGAATATGCAACCCTAGTAAAATCGATAGCAGCAATATCCGATCGTCTCCTTCCACTGGCTAATAAGACCAAAAAGAAGGTTTTCAAAGTTAACCGTTGCAAAGAAACACTCTGCAACGGCTCCCAAGGAGCTTTTGTGAGACAATACAGCACAAAAGCCATGTCCCAATCCGGAAGAGACGGTACCCCCGGGGACGTTGCGTTCTGAAGGACGCCAAGAGGTCTGAGAGGGTTTGATTATTAGACAAATCAATCCCCCTCGCCCGAAATACAGGTCCTAACATAAACCTATATCCCTCAATAGTTGAAGGTTTCAAATTGAGCCTATCAAACAGATAGCAGAAGAAATCTAGCACCGTGCCTATAGGGGCAGAGAGCAGATCCACACGCCTTCCGTTACACCAACGAACGAAAACTCTCCATTTAGCCTCGTAGATTTGGCAGATGAAGACTTTCGATTTTTCTTTGAGAGATGTTGAGACACCCGTCTAGAAAAACCTGCCTCCTGGAAGGATCGCTCGATAGCCTCCACACGTGTAATTTGAGAACGTGGGCGGAATCGTGAAATATGTCCCAACCCGGATGCTTGAGCAGACGATTGGAGACCGGAAGTACCCTCGGTACATCGATCACCAGAGACAACAGCAGCCGGAACCACGCTTGCGTCGGCCAACATGGCGCCACCAACAGAATCTCGCAATGAGACCTGGCCACTTTGTGAGGCACTTCCGTGAGAAACCGGGTTGGCGGGTACGCATACCCGTACATCCCGTCCCAGGACTGAGACATCGCGTCCACAGCCAGTGCCTTGCTCTCCGGGAGGGGTGAGAAGAAGACCGGGAGTTTGTGATTCCAAGAAGTCGCGAACAGGTCTATGTTCGGTGTCCCGAACACCTGACAAATGCGCCGAAACACTTCTGGATTGAGACTCCACTCGGTGCCAATCACCTTGTCTGGTCGCGACAGGGCGTCCACTAGAACATTCCTGCGACCCGGTAGATGGCGTGCTCTGATGAACAGACGATGCCGAAAGGCGAATCTGATGAAAGCCTTGGCCTCCAAACAGAGGTCCCTCGAACGAGTTCCCCCCTGTTTGTTTACATGTGCTACGACCTTGCTGTTGTCCGTGAAGACCAGCCACCTCGTCCCTGGGGGACTGAGGGGGCCCCAGCGCTCGAAAGCACACCTCACCGCTCGAAGCTCCAGGACATTGATATGCATTTCCTGTTCCGACACATTCCACATGCCTGACAGTTCCTGCCCGTCCATGTGAGCCCCCCACGCGACATTGGACGCGTCCGTGAAGAACGTCCGATCGGGCAGATACTCCGACAGCGGCATTCCCCTGTTTAGGTTGACAGGTTCGAGCCACCTCATAGCTCTCCTGGCGGAGCTGTCCAACACCACGATCTGGTTCAATCGATCGGTCAGAATCCGCCATTGCAGGGCCAGACACCACTGAATGGGCCTGAGAAAACACCTGCCGAAGGGAACTTGCTTCTCCATAGACGCTAACAGGCCTATGATCGAAAGCAACTGACGTGCCGTAACGGAGGGGAGACCCAAGGCCTCCTCGATCGCCATCTTCGTCTTGAGTATTCTCTTCCTGGGAGGAAGAGCTACTCCTCTCAGCAAATCGAACTCGACTCCGACGTACTTGAAGGAGTGTGTTGGAGTGAGCTGAGACTTTTCCCAGTTTGGAATCCACCCTAGACTCGTGGCCAAACTGAGGACGAACCCGGACTGGTCGATCGCCTGTGACGGAGAGTCGGCTACCACTAACCAATCGTCGATGTAATGGTGGAACTGAATTCCTGCCATCCGACACCTGTCTGCCATAGCCTGTACGATCCGAGTGAATACATACGGGGCTGTGGCAACCCCGAAGGGAAGTACCCTGAACTGGTACACTACGCCCTCGAACACGAACCTGAGATAGCGTCGAATAGCGTGATGGATTGGAACATGTAAGTAAGCGTCCTTGACATCGATACTCACAGCCCACTTTCCCCTTACTAGAGCCTTTTGAACGGAAAGCGCCGACTCCATCCGAAACCTGGGTATGATCAGGAATTTGTTGAGGTTCGACAGATCGAACACGGGACGCCACCCGCCTGTCTTCTTTGGCACCAGGAAGATCAGAGAATAAAATCCTCGCTCGTCCTTTACCACCTCGATCGCTCTCTTCTGTAGCAACTGGTCTACTTCGTGCTTCAAGAGAGAGTACTTTCCCTGATTGCCGGGCACAGGGAAGAACCACGCATTTGGTCTTAGCGGCGGTTTTAAGTCTCCCATCGAAACGTGAGACCCTCCGTCACCCATGCCACGACACTAGTGTCGGAGGCCGCGACGTCGCGGCCTGAGCGAGCAAGAGGCTGCCTGGTCACTGGTAGCGCCCATCAAACGACTAACACCAGTGAATACAGGACTCGGGTTTTGTTGAGGAGCGACCCCAACAACACCCTGATCGACCCTCGATCGAGAGTACGATCATAGAGCTGTAACTCACGATCGCAAGAACGATCATGAGCCTGCTCCCGAAACCTGGGATTCCCTGCCCCCTCGAACCTCGAAACTGAGGACCCGAATGACTGATCGAGCAAAGTTCCATGGTCTATGCCCGAAGCATAGCCATCGGCCGACGAGAGTCCGGCCGAGAAGCCCTGATCGCCGTCAAAAAGGGACGAGCGATCGACCTCCAAAGCTTTCGAGGAAGGACGCTTCCTCTTACCCGACTTGCCAGAGACAGGGAAAATGGGAATGGACGCCTCCCCCTGACCCACCGAGGGTGAGGGGAGGGCGACCTCAGGTACCTCGACTGCCTTTGCCTTAGCAAGACGAGAAGACTTCTTCTTGGAAGAAGTCTTCACCTTCTTGCCAACAGGTGGAGCAAGCTCCCCAGGCAAAGCAGCGGTCGAAGAACCAGCCGGAACTCCCTGCCCCAGCAGAGCAGAGTCCCGGAAGCAAGGGACCCTGAAGGGAACCTAGTGACTGTGCAAAGAAGCTTTGCACAGCCATGTTAACCATATCCTGCGTCAACCCCAGGGGCGGGTTGACACAGGACGGGGCAGAGTCCGACTCCATGGGCAACGGACGGTCTGGCATCGCTCCCAGGGAGCCTGCCAGCCTCAGGGCATCCCTACGAGCCTGTGAGCTCTGGGGATAACCCTCCGTAGTCCTAACGAAGTCGGACGGGAGCCACGAACGACACAGGTCGCACCTCAAGTCTTCCATGGACACCGGACCATGATCCAAGCAGTCGAAGCACCCATGCTTCTCCCCTTGGCGAAGTGTTAATCCCACACTGGGAACACACTCTTGAATCATAGCCGGTGCCCAGAGTAGACTGAGACGACATGGTATCAATCACAAAAAGGGTAAACAAACAACTGTCAGTAACAGGAAAATACAAGTGGCGGGCACTAAGAAAACCTGTTCTGCACAGAAAGAAACCCTAACAGGTATACGGATATAGAAGTAAAACTATAAACAGTATCCAAATAGACGACAGATAAAAGTAAAAATAAACAACAGGTACACTATCTGACGACGAGTGGACGATAATAGGTCGTACTGACTATACGAAAACTGACGTAAGTGCAGTCAGTGATTAGGAAGACGTGCGGGATTGCGCGAATCGCGCATAACTTCGAAATATCCCGCATACAACAGTTTATCAGTGCGCCCAATGCGCGCACGGTAAATATTTGCGAATGTTATGTTTTTATTGGAATTATTGCGAAAGTTTGGAAATCAGTCGTATGACGATCTTCCATTATGTTGGGGCGCCCTTGATGTCAGTGTCAGACGGTCTCTAGACTTAGTCTAGAAACCGCTGAACAGATTGGCTGGCTGAGCATAATTTGGGGTATCCCATGACGTCATAGTTGACGGTTTCTAGATTTACAAACATCCACTGACAGTTTTTGACACCGCTCTCGGGAGTTGTCAGTACCTCCAAATGAGTAGATTATCGTAAATTCTGCATCCATGGCAATTTATTTAAAAAAACACAATGACAAAGAGACTTTGTTTCATGCGATGAAAGATTGAACTGAGCTGCAGCGGCAGGAAGCAGCCCACACAGTCACCGGCAACAACCACGTGTTACTGTTGACATATACACACTGACAGCAGGCATTCACGGTGGTGATTCGGATCGTGATGATGACAATGACAGGTTTCTCACGCACACAATTATAGCTACGACTACCGCAGTTGATGATTGAATAAAATCGTTTTTAAAAGTACAAACCCAAAATGTCCCACAACTTTTAGAAAATCCCCCATAACTTTTTGAAAATCCCCCATAACTTTTGAAAATCCCCCATACATTTCAAACTGAAGGGGGGATTCTCTCATACTTCGAGTTCCTCTTCCCAATCACTGTGCAGTGACTAAATATCGTCACGATACTTATCCACGATAGACACAAATCGATGTCTATTGAAACCCTGATGAAATTCCGTCAGAATATAATGCAAATAACTGGTTTGCGGACTAAATTCCACGAAAAACACCGGGAGAAACAATCCAAGCTGCCAAGCAAAAATGGCGGTGGACAGAGAAGTGAAGTTGCTGCGCATGCGCGCGCGCAGGTGCGCGATGGTTTGGGCGGGTAAAGGAGCGCAGTCATGAGGCAGACGATCATGCCTAGTTCAATCACGCGAATTTTCTTATCCAAAACGATCCGCAGGATCGAAAAGGAGCATGTAGTAGTTTAGATTGGTGATGTATAAAATAAACTATATGCTAATTTTTCTGACCACTTTACATACGTCTTTTTCCACCACATAGGCAATGTTGGAAGGTATCCCAATGTTATTTGAGCATTCGACACATTACATCTGGGATCGATTGGCAATTTTCTACCAATTCCAGAAGACGGCAATCTACCCTCGCAACTTTCACTCATAAAATTTCGCTGAACACAAATGTTCATATGTTTAAATTTTCTAAGTTACCGGATCTGTTGTTGTGATGGCGAGACAAAATAAATAAATAAATAACACAATGAAATGAACCAAGCATATATGGGCTGGAAAGGACCAAAAATGCCTGATATGCTCAAATTGCCATATGGGGCTAAAACGTTTCTACACAAGGCTTAGGTTTGTAGTATAAGCATATAGGAAGTCATATATGGTGCATCTTTTGGTGACCTTGGACTTGTCTTCAGATGAACTTGAGTGCTGTTCGCCGATTCTGGGTTATTGGTTTTTCTGTTTTGAGGGGTGATTTTATCGTGAATCTAATGATTCGAACATTTCAAAATTTAATTATTTTTAGCTGTTCGAACTAATTGAATAATTACGGTATATCATTTCCTAAATATCCACAATTGATGTCCAAGCTGTAAGGTCGATAATAAGCGAGATATTAGCCATTTTGTGCTTTGACCTTGAAAATTACGTCGAAGGTCAGATTTAAGGTCACGAGATTTTTCAGCATATATCACTTCCTATATGTCCACAATTGATTCCTAAGCTGTAAAGTTGATAATAAGCGAGATATAAGCCATTTTGTGCTCTGACCTTGAAACTGAGGTCAGAGGTCAAATTCAAGGTCACGAAAATATTCAGCCTATATCATTTCCTATATGTCCACAATTGATTCCTAAACTCTAATCTCAATATTAATTGAGATATTAGACATAATGTGTCCCATTATAAAGCATAGGAGAATTTAACATGGGAAAGTCCCATCTGGGCCGAGTTTGGGCCAAAATGGCCCACTTCGAGCGATTCAAGCGCAACGAAACTTATACACATCATAGGAGTACATATGAGGAGTGTTATGTATCAAAAATAAAAAAAATTACCAAACAGATTTCGAGAAAATGGCCGCCAAAGTCCAAAATCAGGCATTTCTTGTCGAAAACGGCCGCCATTTTTAAAAAATATGAGAATCAAAAAACTAAAAGATGCCTCCTTCTTGAATTACTTTTAGGCATTTTTGTACAAAATTTCAGAAAAATTCGCCAGTAAACAAAAAAGCTCAACATAGCACCAAGGGTGCTGTAGCTTACCGGCAATCATGAGGATTGCACAGAGTACTGATTTTCCAACATGTACAAAATGTAAATTGGTTACACTGATCTTAAACTCTGTTGTCAAAACATGTTCGTCAATGTTGCCGGAAACAATTTTCTGTATGGACTATACTAACAAATCAAGTTACATCTCGGAAGATTTTTGTCATCTAAGACATATATTCACAGACTGTCGATTCAAAGGCAACAAAACTTTTACAAATCAGAAAGGTACATAGGGAGAATCTTATGCATTTTGAGGAAAATTGTCTGAATGGATTTTGAGAAAAGGGCCACCAAAAACAAAATTCATCGTTTTTTTTCGACAAAAAAAGTCGTTTTTGACTTTCCAAGGTCATTGTAGGTCAAACTCAAGGGCACCACTCAAACCGCAATATATGATTTCCTATTTGAATGTGCCAATACTTAGGCTCTATCTTGAAGTGCACGGACGACGGACGAAAAACCATGACAATAGCTTTTGGGCCGGTAAGCTAAAAATGTGGACGACGGACGACGAAATGAAATTGTTGACGGACGGATGCCAAACGACAGAATACATGATTTCCTATATGTCCACAATTGATTCCTGAGCTGTAAAGTGAATAATAAGCGAGATATTACCCATTTTGTGCTCTGACCTTGAAAATGAGGTCAAAGGTCAAATTCAAGGTCATGAAAATATTCAGCATGTATGACTTCCTATATGCCCACAATTGATTCCTAAGCTCGATAATAAGCGAGATATTAACCATTTTGTGCTTTGACCTTGAAAAACAGGCCAAAGGTCAAATTCAAGGTCACGGGAATATTCAGCATATATCACTTCCTATATGTCCACAATTGATTCCTAAGCTATAAAGTCGATGTTAAGCGAGATATTAGCAATTTTGTGCTTTGACCTTGAAAATGAGGTCAGAGGTCAAATTCAAGGTCACGAGAATATTTGGCACATATCATTTCCTTTATGTCCACAATTGACTCCTAATCTCTAATCTCAATATTGAGTGAGATATCAGGAAAAATGTTTCCCAATATAAAGCATAGGGGAATTTAACATTTGGGACCTGTCGAAAAAATCAAAATGCTGCCACACGCAGACCGGTGATTCAAGGCCAATGAAACTTATACACGTCACAGGGGTATATAAAAGGAATCTCTTGAAACAAAAATCTCAAGGTGGTCAGACAGTTTCTGAGAAAATGGCCGCCAAAGTCCAAAACGAAAACGGCCGCCATTTTGAAAAAAAAATACCTCCCTTTCGAAATACTTTTGGGCATTTTTGTGCAAAATTTGAAAAAAAACGATCGTAAACTTTAAAGATAAAATTGTTGACGGACGGACGCCGGATGACGGACGCAACGCCATGGCAATAGGTTATCAGACCATAGGTACGGTAACCTCAAAACGATGCCCTAAATGTTGCTGAACACACTTTATCTGTATGGACCATAATACGAAATCCTGTTACATCTTAAAAGTTTTTTTAATTAATGACATATATTCACAAGGGCCACTGGCCTCATAGGAAGAGCTTTGAAAATGTTTGCACAGAACTAGTTCAAAACCTATTCGTATCCTATTCGGTACATACATGTATATGTTGTGGCCATATTGTAACTGTAGCCCATGATATTGTACTGGCCAATCATTTGCTTATTGTTGATTTGGTCTAATATAAAATTGATTGATACCATTATTAAGGTACTGATTCCATCTAGTCCCATCTTCCAAACTAGATGTTCTCCAGTCGCTGACGACTGCTGGAGTGTATCTCCCGTAGACCTATCATCCCCCCCCAAACCCCCCCCCCCCCACCCAAACTATTAATAGATTGAACTAGCAAAAATCGACCATAACTACTAAAAGCATCAAATTTATATTTACCAGCACCTTTATCTTGAACCTAAATAGTCAATGTTTCATGTCCTAACTATTTTTTTTATTGTGGTCAATATGCCCTAATAGACACAACTAGTAAAGTTAATGTTAACCTATTCGGTTACAGTCATGAAATATGTGGTGGACAGAACGTTCACCTTATTGTGCCCAATAATAAATGTTTTATGTCTTAACTAAATTTACTGTGGTCAATAATAGACCTAATTAGTATTTACCCATTAGTTTATTTTTGATCTCCATCAGTAGACATGTCTATACAATGTCACAGCTCCGAATGCCACATCACGATTCCCATGCAACCAATAATAGTGGTGTAGCAACACCACTATTATTGGTTGCATAGCGATATATTCATGCGAGAAAAGTCAGAAAACTAATAGGACCATTCAGCAGACCTGATTTTTACCCGGGTGCGGGCCAGCCTTCATTTATCACGATTGGATCGTAGTCGGATGGGAGGGGGGAGGAAGTGGTGCGATGGGGGATGAAGCGGGTCGAGTGTGGCTGGCTGCCTCGCGAACAACCACTAGGGGGGGCCACGCTTATTTGCATTTGGCCTACTGGACATACCAGCACTTGCCACAAGTTTCCAATTATTATGTTGCCGTATCAAGCGTTTTTCCATTTTTGCAATAGCTTATGTACTATCTATGTAGTGTGGAATGTTTATGCAAAATTTTGAGTGCATCTGATACAAGAAAGCCCTGTTTCAGAGAAGATCAAAACGGGAGTGGTGATGGGTGATGAAACGGTGACACACAAAAAAATTAGCCCAAGGGCTAAGATAGGTTACCGGACAACTTTAGTTGAAACAGGACAGGTGAGATATGACGTTAAGATAAACCAATCATCTTCGTGAAATTCAATGTCATCATTAAGTGTGCAGCATATAACCTTGTATTCATGTATGTTCAAAATACAAATACAAGGTCTATCTACAAGTCTTTTGTCTATAAACGAAATTTACACATTTCTTGTTGGACGTGACACTGAGATATAGCACTCAATGCCATCTGACGTCAAGTTCAACGTCACCCAAAAAAGCCACATATATATGTGGTATACATGTATATGACTTCCAATTCCAGCTATACCTACAAACATTTGTTGGCTGTAGAGGACAATTTACACACTCAAGGGGCCTTTTAAGCAATTCAAAGCACTCCATCTTTATACACAATGTCAGGGACCCCAATTAGCATGTTTTATAACAAAAATCTCAAAACTGATCAGATAAATTTGAAGGAAAACAACCAAAAATTAAATTTGGGGCCTATTCAGCCTAAATTTCTAGCCTTTTGAGCAATTCAAGGCACTTTATACACTATATACATATTTATACACATCATGTCAAAAACCCCAATTACTATGTTTTGAAATAAAAATCTCAAAAGTGATCAGACAGTTTTCGATTAAAGACAAACAAGGTGCAAATTTGGGCATTTTTCGACTCAAAAATGGCTGTTTTGACATTTCAAGGTCATCCAAGGTCAAATTCAAGGTCACCACACAAGTCGCCATATATGACTTCCCATTTGAAAGTGCCAATATCTAAGCTCTATCTTTAAGCGTTCTATGAGTACAGTCCGGGCAGCTCCCATTATGAAGGAAAAAAGTGCCGAAAATTTTCCAAGTCCAAAATTTTTTTCAAAGGGTGAAAAATTTTTTTTTGCCTAGAAATGGTCCGAAGTGGATAGTAACGCGATTTGGGGCAAAAAAAATTTTTTCGCCGACCCGTCAAAAATTCAAAATGGCCGCCACACGGAGACCGGCGATTCAAGGGCAACAAAACTTATACACATCATAAAGGTACATAAGGGGAATCTTCTGAAAACGAAAATCTCAAAACTGATCAGACAGTTTTCGAGAAAAGACAGAAAAGCTGCAAATTTGGGCATTTTTTGACCCAAAAATGGCTATTTTGACCTTTCAAGGTCATCCAAGGTCAAATTCAAGGTCACCACACAAGTCGCCATATATGACTTCCCATTTGAAAGTGCCAATATCTAAGCTCTATCTTTAAGCGTTCTATGAGTACAGTCCGGGCAGCTCCCATTATGAAGGAAAAAAGTGCGGAAATTTTTCTAAGTCCAAAATTTTTTTCAAAGGGTGAAAAATTTTTTTTTGCCTAGAAATGGCCCGAAATGGATAGTAACGCGATTTGGGGCAAAAAAATTTTTTTTCGCCGACCCGTCAAAAATTCAAAATGGCCGCCACACGGAGACCGGCGATTCAAGGGCAACAAAACTTATACACATCATAAAGGTACATAAGGGGAATCTTTTGAAACAAAAATCTCAAAACTGATCAGACAGTTTTTGAGAAAATGGCCGCCAAAGTCCAAAGTTGGCCATTTTTCGTCAAAAATGGCCACCATTTTGAGAAAAATGCGAAAATCAAGAAACTAAAAAAAAACCCCCTCTTGAAATATTTTTAGGCATTTTTGTGCAAAATTTCAGAAAAATCCGCCTGTAAACTTTAAAGATACAGCTGTGGACGGACGACGGACGCCGGACGACGGACGGACGACGGACGCAACGTGACGCCAATAGGTTATCGGACCATAGGTCCGGTAACCTAAAAATAAACGGTCGGAACACACGTCTCCTGTGGCTATTATTGCTTATAACTTATTACAGTAACCATACTTGGGAACACGGGTGTCATATTCTTTCCAACTGGCCCCAGGCCCTCCTAATTAGCCACAATTGAATAGTCTGCTCTGGCTCCAAGTCGGACTTTCAGAAATGTAAACAAAGGAAAATTCTCCAAAATCCAAAAAAAACCAACATCATAGAGGAAGAGCTCTGCTCTTCCTAACAAGGGGTAAAAACAAGGGCCACTGGCCTCAAAAGAAGAGTTTGACAATGTTTGCACAGAACTATATAGAATCAGACGTCAAGGCCTAAAGATGCCTTGGAGCCATTTCGGTGTTAAGACTAATTCATAATATTTATAACATGTTTGCCACGGGCTCTACGACACACCGTTTACAAGATATCGACGAAAATGAAAAATGTCACTCAGCAAAAAAATATCAAGCCAAGGTTCAAGCTCATCCATGATACCCCTCAGACATGTTTGTCTAGGGTGACGAGTCCGAAAATAACTTCCGTTTCGCTCTACGACAAATTGTTTCTGAAAACGAAAATGCCGATTTGGCAAGAAAATTCCAGGTCAAGGTCAAAGTTCATCCATAATACCCCTTAGACATGTTTGCCTAGGGTGACGAGTCCGAAAATAACATCTGATTCGCTCTACGACACACCAGTTCCGAAAACGACAAATGCCGACTTGGCAACAAAATTTCAGGCCAAGGTCAAAGTTCATCCATAATACCCCTTAGACATGTTTGTCTAAGGTCCCTCAGACATGTTTGTCTAGGGCGACGAGTCAGAAAATCATGTCCGTTTCGCTCTGCGACGCACTGTTTCCGAGATATCGACGAAAACGCAAAATGCCAGCTCGGCAAAAAAAATTGAGGTCAAGGTCAAAGTTCACCCATAATACCCCTCAGACATGTTTGTCTGGGGCGACGAGTCCAAAAATAACATCTGTTTCGCTCTGCAATGCACCACTTCCGAGATATCGTCGAAAACGAAAAATGCCAACTCGACAAAGAAAATTGAGGTTAAGGTCACAGTACATCCTTAATACCCCTGAGACATGTTTGTCTAGGGGGACGAGTCCAAAAATAACGTCCGTTTCGCTGTACAACATACAGTACGTACTGTTCCCGAGATATGCAGGAAACCTCAAGGATGATTGGGCGAAAACTCTTTCGACCTCTAGGTCAAAGGTCGTTTAACGGATTGATCTCAAAATCAATAGGCTTCTTTTCCTGTTGGAATATGAACCTCCATGCAAAGTTCTGCAGCCATTGCCTGCACAAAAATCTCAAAACTGATCAGACAGTTTTTGAGAAAATGGCCGCCAAAGTCCAAAGTTGGCCATTTTTCGTCAAAAATGGCCACCATTTTGAGAAAAATGCGAAAATCAAGAAACTAAAAAAAAACCCCCTCTTGAAATATTTTTAGGCATTTTTGTGCAAAATTTCAGAAAAATCCGCCTGTAAACTTTAAAGATACAGCTGTGGACGGACGACGGACGCCGGACGACGGACGACGGACGGACGACGGACGCAACGTGACGCCAATAGGTTATCGGACCATAGGTCCGGTAACCTAAAAATAAACGGTCGGAACACACGTCTCCTGTGGCTATTATTGCTTATAACTTATTACAGTAACCATACTTGGGAACACGGGTGTCATATTCTTTCCAACTGGCCCCAGGCCCTCCTAATTAGCCACAATTGAATAGTCTGCTCTGGCTCCAAGTCGGACTTTCAGAAATGTAAACAAAGGAAAATTCTCCAAAATCCAAAAAAAACCAACATCATAGAGGAAGAGCTCTGCTCTTCCTAACAAGGGGTACAAACAAGGGCCACTGGCCTCAAAAGAAGAGTTTGACAATGTTTGCACAGAACTATATAGAATCAGACGTCAAGGCCTAAAGATGCCTTGGAGCCATTTCGGTGTTAAGACTAATTCATAATATTTATAACATGTTTGCCACGGGCTCTACGACACACCGTTTACAAGATATCGACGAAAATGAAAAATGTCACTCAGCAAAAAAATATCAAGCCAAGGTTCAAGCTCATCCATGATACCCCTCAGACATGTTTGTCTAGGGTGACGAGTCCGAAAATAACTTCCGTTTCGCTCTACGACAAATTGTTTCTGAAAACGAAAATGCCGATTTGGCAAGAAAATTCCAGGTCAAGGTCAAAGTTCATCCATAATACCCCTTAGACATGTTTGCCTAGGGTGACGAGTCCGAAAATAACATCTGATTCGCTCTACGACACACCAGTTCCGAAAACGACAAATGCCGACTTGGCAACAAAATTTCAGGCCAAGGTCAAAGTTCATCCATAATACCCCTTAGACATGTTTGTCTAAGGTCCCTCAGACATGTTTGTCTAGGGCGACGAGTCAGAAAATCATGTCCGTTTCGCTCTGCGACGCACTGTTTCCGAGATATCGACGAAAACGCAAAATGCCAGCTCGGCAAAAAAAATTGAGGTCAAGGTCAAAGTTCACCCATAATACCCCTCAGACATGTTTGTCTGGGGCGACGAGTCCAAAAATAACATCTGTTTCGCTCTGCAATGCACCACTTCCGAGATATCGTCGAAAACGAAAAATGCCAACTCGACAAAGAAAATTGAGGTTAAGGTCACAGTACATCCTTAATACCCCTGAGACATGTTTGTCTAGGGGGACGAGTCCAAAAATAACGTCCGTTTCGCTGTACAACATACAGTACGTACTGTTCCCGAGATATGCAGGAAACCTCAAGGATGATTGGGCGAAAACTCTTTCGACCTCTAGGTCAAAGGTCGTTTAACGGATTGATCTCAAAATCAATAGGCTTCTTTTCCTGTTGGAATATGAACCTCCATGCAAAGTTCTGCAGCCATTGCCTGCATACTTATTTAGTTAACTTGCGGAAACAAAGTCTAAAAATCTGCATGGATTTCATCCTCACGGACCTCAAAGACCTCGGATCTGGCCGAAAACCAATAGGTTCCTTCCACATAATATGTCTGACCAATTCTGAAAATTTGGCGAAGATACATCGAGGCAAACTAAAATTATCGGTCGGAAAACAAATCGGCGGAAAAAAAAAGAAGACAAAGAAAAAAAAAACTGCTAAAACCATGCCTCAATAATACACTAACAAATTTACACTAGGAACCGGACGTTTTCTTGAAGCAACTTGTGTAATTAGGGCACACCTCGCAGGGCAATTCCTCAGTTGGGCTGACCCTTAAAACCTCGAGCACCCCTCCAGTTTGGCCGTCTGCGTGTTTATTCTGTTGTTTTGGTAGCATGCTTTAAAGTTTGTACTGTACGTAATCGTTTTGACATGTATCACACATTATACAATCAACGACAGTGATGATCTTGGGGGGGGGGGGGGGGGGGGGGGGCTGGGGCTGATCGGTGCTCGGGTTCCCGGTGGGAAATAGGCACGCCACATGTAAATGAAACATAATTCGGAGCACATGTTCAATCTGGTGGGTAATTCTGTTTCGTCATGATAATCAATGATAGTGAGGAGTTTATCAGTGGCACCATGGGGAGGATCTATGGTGTCACCAGATCAAGCGAGCGGACGCGTCGCTTGAACTGTGGTGGCACAGAATGATAATCACAGATGAAAAGAACAAATCATGTGTCATACTCATGGTAACAACGTTCTATGACTATGTAACCAATTGACATTGCAGATCCTAACTATAGGAAATCAGCTGGGAATGAAATTGCCCACTAAGTTGTACATGTAACCCCGTAATTCAACAAAACTCAAATTGAATGTGATGTGCCCGAATCAAAGTGGTGCACCTATGCTAGATCTAGACTAGATCGGGTTGCAAACAGCGCCGACTTTTACTTGGCGCTATTGCCCCTGCATGTCCAGAAATGGGTAATTTGTCAAAATATCACCATGCTTTTTCATTCCTAGGTATGTAACGAGTCACCCAGGCTTTGGTTCTATCGTAAAATATTCAATGTATATGTGTATTGGTCCATACAGACCGCACGTACGACTGCCTTGTCGCAACTACCATCTATTGCCTGCATGGGTTCGCGATTTTGAATGAATAAGGGATTACACTAGGAATCGGACGTTTTCTTGAAGCAACTTGTAATGGTTTTTACCAGATTTTTAGGTTACCGGACCTATGGTCCGATAACCTATTGGCATGGCGTTGCGTCCGTCGTCCGTCGTCGTCCGTCGTCGTCGTCCACATTTTTATCTTTTTTGTTTACAGGCGAATTCTTCTGAAATTTTGCACAAAAATACTTAAAAATAATTCAAGAAGGAGGTATTTTTTAGTTTTTTGATTTTCGCATTTTTTTCAAAATGGCGGCCGTTTTCGACAAAAAATGGCTGATTTTGGATTTTGGTGGCCATTTTCTCAAAATCTGTTCAGTAACTTTTTTTCTTTTTGATACATAACACTCCTGATATGTACTCCTATGATGTCTATAAATTTCGTTGCGCTTGAATCGCTCGAAGTGCACCATTTTGGCCCAAACTCGGCCCAAATGGGACTTTCCCATGTTAAATTCTCCTATGCTTTATAATGGGACACATTATGCCTAATATCTCACTTAATATTGAGATTAGAGACTAGGAATCAATTGTGGACATATAGGAAATGATATATGCTGAATATTCTCGTGACCTTGAATTTGACCTCTGACCTCAATTTCAATGTCAGAGCACAAAATGGCTGATATCTCGCTTATTATCGACTCTACAGCTTAGGAATCAATTGTGGACATATAGGAAATTATATATGCTGAATATTCTGATGACCTTGAATTTGACCTTTGACCCCATTTTCAAGGTCATAGGACAAAATGGCTAATATCTCGCTTGTTATCGACTTTACAGCTTAGGCCAAAAAAAAAAATTCTATGTTTCTGGTTATCGCGCGCGTCACTCCAAACCCCGCGCATCATTTCCTTTTAAAAAAAAAAAATCGCGCGCATCACTTAAAATACCGCGCGTCACTTCGTTTTTTATATTTTTTTTTACCGCTGCCCTCGACATTTGGTTATTGAATGATAAAAGAGCACATACAATGTCATATTCTACATGTTTCACAATCAGTAGCAGTTATTAAGCTATGCAAATTTGTGAGTTGTGTATGTGTTGAAGAACATAGGCTTACTAAAAGTTCATCAATACATAAATGTAGCCGTATTCGTGTTGTGTTGTGTGTCAGCTCAAATATCACAAACGATGATATTAATAACAATGTAGATTTAGTCGGTGCGGCAATTTGAAAGCAATAATAGTGTCGAGTGAGTAACTGTGCGGTGTAATCGTCAATAGTTTGCAAATCGCGTCTACGAACGGGTAACAAAACTGTTTTATACGTGCGCGGCCGGCAATACTTACCTGTTATCACACCCATGGGATGAATGAAATGCAGATGCAAATTGGTATGAATATGGACGAAAGGAATTAATAAAACACGGAAGCAACTTGGACAACCTTATGTACAACACATGCGTAATGCTACAAAGCATCAGGGCAACATAAAGCTTAGGTAATATGAAGTTTATCAAAGAATACAAATGTTTTGTTTAGAATATAAAAAAAAACAGTAGGATGTTCTATGCACATAATATATTTAACATAGATAGGTGTTTTACTGAGGCAAATGTAGCTTTCATGGCTTCGGTTAACACGACTCGTGCCGATTTAGGAAAAAAAATATTCGCATCACCGCATCACTTTTGGAAGACCATTGTAACCAGAAACATAGAATTTTTTTTTTGGCCTTAGGAATCAGTTATGAACATATAGGAAATGATATATGCAGATTATTGTCATGACCTTGAATTTGACCTTTGACCTCATTTTCAAGGTCACAGGACAAAATGGCTAATATCTCACTTTTTATCGACTCTACAGCTTAGGAATCAATTGTGGACATATAGGAAATGATATATGCTGAATATTCTGATGACCTTGAATTTGACCCTTGACGGCATTTTCAAGGTCATAGGACAAAATGGCTAATATCTCGCTTGTTATCGACTTCACAGCTTAGGAATCAGTTATGAACATATAGGAAATGATATATGCAGATTATTGTCATGACCTTGAATTTGACCTTTGAGTTCTTTTTCAAGGTCACAGGACAAAATGGCTAATATCACACTTATTATCGATTTTACAGCTGGGGAATCAATTGTGGACATGTAGGAAATGATATATGCTGAATATTCTCGGAACTTGAATTTGACCTCTGACCTCATTCTCAAGGTCCAAGGACAAACTGGCTCATATCTTGCTCCTCTATTGACTGTATGGCTTGGGAATCAACTGTGGACCTTTCGGGTTTGGGTCATCATTCATAAATTGGATGAAAATCATTAACGCTGAAACAATTAGCTGCATTTCGTATAACGGATACTTATCGAATTATTTCCCTCTACGATGTGGTATCCGTCAGGGGTGTCCAATCTCTCCGTTATGCTTCATTATTGCATGTGAAATTTTATCTTGCAAAATACGCCAATCCCCACAAATTCTAGGGATTCAGATTTGCGGGAAACGTGGTGAGAACCAACAAATAAAAATCGCACAGTACGCGGACGATACAACTTTGTTCGTTGGGAATGAACCATCTATATACACCAGTTTGGCCATTATAGAAACTTTTTCAAAAATATCTGCATTGAAACTTAACAAAAGCAAGACAACTGCCATATGGGTCGGGTGCTGGAAATATAGAAGAAAACATGTTGCTAATTTGAACTGGAAGATATACCCTGACCACAAAATCAAACTGTTAGGAGTTTATTTCAAATCGGATTGTATGGCCAAAAACATTTCCGAGAATGTGGAAGCTAGGTTTGGAAAATGTGAATCTATAATAAAATCCCTGATCGGAAGGCATATGTCAATATTCGGCAAAATTACTATTGTTAAGACATTCCTTATGTCGCAATTTTTGTACATGATGCAGGGCATTGCACTGCCCGTCACTATATTAAATCGCATGAATACGTTTTTCTTTAGTTTCGTATGGTGCAATAAACCATACTATAAGGAGGCCGACATAATAAAACATAGTACGGAATGCTTGAAACGTGGCGTTATGATAAACCCGATCCCAGAGGGTGGATTGAACATGATTAATATGATCGATATGCAACGAGCGCTGAACTTCAAATGGATAAAAACATTACAAAATCCCGGGAACGGAGCTTGGCGTATATTGCCCTATTCTTTTCTTAACCGCTTTGGCGAACGACTTTTCGTATTCAAAATGAATGTCCACTTTGAGAAATTAAGGGGTCTAACTGGGTGGTTCCCAAATTTCTATGAGACGTTAATTAAGGACTGGTTTTCCATAGACGACTTAAATAACCTGCATACCCTTGAAAATAGTTCACAAAGCCTATGGAATAATAAGTTAATTACATACAAAAACAATGTTTTATTTTTTAAGAGGTGGGTTGATCGCGGAATCCTATATGTTAGTGATATAATAAACAATGGGCACATACTATCATATGATAACATAGCGAGCAAAGTGGGTGATAATGGTTTAACAGTTATGGAATATAATGTAGTTATGAATGCAATGAACACTGTAAGCAAACAACAAGTGTACTCTGATAAAGACGAGGAAATTTATCTGAACAATACTGCAATATCGAAAACAACATCTAAAACAATTCGAATGTTTTTGGTTAAATATAAAAACAAAGATATATCAGTGACCAACTACTGGAATTCCAGATATAATAAATTTGTCTTGACAGAGGACACTTGGTGTCTGCCGTTTATTGTCACGAAGGACACGGCTTTAAGTACAATGCAATGGCGAATTTTACATAATATATACCCAACTCGCAAAAGATTATACAAAATGAAATTGGTTGAAAATGAGTATTGTAATAGCTGTCACGATTCAGAAACTATTGAACATTTTTTCGCCATCTGTCCACAAATACAAATCATATGGACTCAAGTAGAACGAGATATAACAAATATCGTTAAAAAACCAGTGTACCTGAGTGAAAGAGAAAAAATACTTGGTGTTGACGTTGAAAACTTCCAGGGTGAAGTATGGAAACAAGTAAACTATATTATATTAATTGCAAAGAAATGTATAATTGGATATAGGGTTGACGACTCTAAAGATTTATTTACACGATATGAGTTAGAAAAGAAGTTTCATAAAATTTCGTCGCTGTGTAATTGAACTGGTGAAGTGTATTAGTTTATATAGATATTACTCACAAAAGTTAACTGTATGTACATATATTGACACTAGTGCGATATAAGTGCAGCATAAGTTTCTTGTGTTTTGTTCTTTACTATTCTTCATTTGTTTTCCATACTTGAGAGAGTTTGTAATTCAAGACGGTAATGACGGATAGCACTATAATTGTAAGAATATATACTTGTTTACACATCAGTGTAATTAAGAGTACTATGTTGATATATCTCATCACTAAAATTTCATTAATTCAAGTTAATTGCATGTACATGTGCCGGGGTAGAGAGACTAGTGTTTAAGTATGGCATAACTTTCTTATGATGTTTGGTGTTTGCTGGTGAATATATGTATAGCATGTGATGTATATTGTATGTTAGATGTAAGGTAGGAAAAATAATAATTGAGAAAAAAAAAAAAAAAAAAAAAAAAAACTGTGGACATGATATAGATATATGATATACACCAGGCTTGGGGCTGATTACATGTAAATGTAATCGATTATAATTACAATTACAATTGATTTCCATGATTACAATTACAACTACAATTACATTTATTTTGAATGTAATTGATTACAATTACAATTACTTTGCAAAGTAATCAATTACAATTACAATTACTTTATGAAAGGACATTTCCCAAAGCTATATGTTACGTTGTGACATAATTTACTCAAAATGTAGCTCAAGTGGCATATTACAATAGACATATTACCAACTCTTGCAATCATTAATCATGTTAATCATAAATAATCATAATAATCATAAATTAATCACCAACAAATTTATATCTTTTTTCTTGTGAAAACATAGTATGGATGTATGCACGAAACTCTGATTAGCTACACCTTGTTTAACTTCATAGATCTGGATCATGCACCTTGTGATAACATTAATCAGGTCAGGCCCAGCAGCAGTGATTGCGCAATCACACATTGGAGTGATCAAAGACAATAGGATTTTGTGTGTTTCAGCCACTAATAGCCAGTAGTATTGCCAGTCTGATTGTATTGCTGGTAGTCATTGATATTTAGCATCCAGTCTGTTTGGCCGGTTTTATGGCTTTAAGCATGCTGAGCCAGGGAAATTAGATAAATCATGAATGACAAATGGCTATTGTATCGATTCTGATAACGTTTATCATGTGGCAGTGAAAGTTTAGTGCTCCGCGTACATGTAAATATTTTCATGTGAGTTACGGTTTGTGTCCATGTACTAGTAATCAAAATGTAATTGAAATGTAATCAAATATTTGATTACTTTGTGAAAGTAATTGATTACAATTACAATTACTTTCTATTTTGATTACATGATTACTGATTACATATGATTACTTTCAAATGTGTAATCGATTACAATGATTACAATTACTCAATGTAATCGACCCCAAGCCTGATATACACTGAATATTTTGATGACCTTGAATTTGACCTTTGCCCCTTCATTTTCAAGGCCACAGCACAAAATTGCTAATATCTCGCTGATTATTGAATTTACAGCTTAGCAATCAACTGTGGACATGATATATGCTTAATATTATATATGCTGAATATTCTCTTGACCTTGAATTTAACCAGTGACCTGTCTAACTTCTAAAATATTAAACACTGTCCGGTAACCTATCTTTGGCCCTCGGATTAATTTTTTTTCTTTTCTATGTTGATCGGTAAAGTTTATTCGGCAACGCTCTAATGTAAAAAAAAAGATCTTGGTATACGAGTAGAATTTAGAATCTAAAAACATTATATGGATTTATTGGAAGCAAATTGCTTTATAAATGTAAGCCCAAAATGGTTTGAGTCCATTTTTAGCTTACCGGCCGACAGCTATTGTCGTGGTTTTTTGTCTGTCCGGGTCTGTATTTTTTGTTGACCTCATGAATTTCCCCATAAATTTGTCAGGACACACCTTGGACCATTATCTAGAGACGTTTTTAATTTTTTTTTTATTGAATCGTTTTTGCTGATTTGGCGGCCATTTTTGACCAAAAATTGCCAATTTTGGACTTTGGTGGCCATTTTCTCAAAAACTGTCTGATCAGCTTTGAGATTTTTCTTTCAAAACAGTCCTCTCTCATCAGTCTCATGAACCTCTTTGACGTGTATAAGTTTCGTTGTCCCAAATCGAGTCACTATTCGTTTTGATCCATTTCCAGCAAAAAAAAAATAATAATATTTTTTTTTTGCCATCGAAAAAAAAATTTGTATTTGGGAAAATTTCACCCAATCTTTCCTACATAATGGGAGCTATGCGGAGTAAACTCATAGAACACTTCAAGATAGAGCCTAAGTATTGGCACATTCAAATGGAAAATCATATATTGCGGTTTGAGTGGTGACCTTGAATGACCTTGGAAGGTCAAAACGACGAAAAAACGATTTTGTCGAAAAAACTATGAATTTTGTGTTTGGTGGCCATTTTCTATCCAATCAGTTTTCTTCGAAATCATGCATAATGGAAAGCGGATGAATAGATGACTTGGACTGTCCGTGGACTATGTAGATAGGAACTCGTCCATTTTGTAGAATTGCCTTTATTCAGAGCGGATCACAAATGATGAGACTATCTGAAAATACATAAAGTAACATATAGGTCAATTACCCTCTATCTCCCCCCAAGTCCTTGTGAGGAAATGCTACGTAGAATCCGAACATGGACTGATAGTATTAGATGTGTGATTATCATATACAAGTCCAGACATGGGTGATGAACACAAGTGATAGTCCTGTGGTGCACGATTGCAATCATCTGGGGTAGACTACCCATCATGCATCAACGATTTAGGGGTTATTCTGCCCTGATGACCCGTTGGTCATATCATAATCCCCACAGGTCTGCCATTTCGGGGGTTGCCTGGCACGTGTGGATTGGCGCCTGATGGTCAGATTGACAACAGGCGGATCTCCTGCTGAAGGTTGTGGCGGAGCTGTGAGCTGCGTAGTGGTATCTTCCGTCACTGGGTGACGTGGGCTGTTGGGAGCGATAGGTGAATGACATACCTCTGGTGGATGTATTACAGCATGTGGAGATTCCACTGTTGTTGACTGGAGGGGAAGCGACCCTGAAATTGGTGTTGTGGCGGGTGATACCACCTGTCGGAGCTGGACAGGCACATGGAGGTGATTGTCCTGCTCGATTCGGTGGTAATGAGTAGGCGCTTGAACAGGAATGTATTTCCTGAGAAACTTCCTGTTGCGAAGGGTCACTCTGCCTGATCCATCAACACGGACCACATATTGGTCATTTTGTCGCACTTCAATCACCTTGCCCGTCTTGTCCCATTTTCGAGGGTTGGGGCCAATCTGATTCTGTAGCCGCACCTGGTCTCCAACTATGAGAGGGGGCAGTCGTTTTGTGTGCTCAGACCAGCGTTCAGCTGCACGCATGTGGCGTTGGCGTAAAGCCTCCTCTCGGGAAAGAAGTGTCTCCCTCCAGGTGGAGTGTGGATGGTACTTTTCGGGTAGAATAGGAATGAAGTCTTTCGTAGGTCTGCCAAAGACACACATTGCGGATGAGAGTTTTGTGTCTTTATCAGGACAGTTCCTGTATTGTAGGATGGCACGCTGGAAAGAATCAGTGTTCAACTCACCATGTGGTCCGGTGTTGTCGGTGATCATACGCTTGACAGTCTTGACGCCAACCTCTGCCCTGCAGTTGCTGTGTGGGTGTGCGACAAAGGATTGCCGGTGGTGGACCCCCCAGGTGCTGAGGAACTCGCGAGTAGAGGCTGCTGTGAACTCCGGTCCCCCATCTGAAGCAAGTTCATCAGGGATGCCATAGGTGACGAAGCAGCGCCGTAAGCAGTCGATGAGTCCAACTGAGCCCTCTCTGGCCCTTTCCACGATTGGCCAATTGGAATAGCGATCAACAATGACGAGGTAGTTGATACCCTTGTACTGGAAGTAATCGGTACAGATGGATAGGCCGCTGGAGTGAGAGGCATTGGTGGTGCACTTGGTTGGGAGGGGGCCATGCGGTTGCAATGAGAGCACCTGGTCCGTGTGGTAGTGATGTCAGCAGTGATGCCCGGCCAAAAGATTGACAACTCAGCTCGAGCGATCATAGAGGAAGTGCTTTGATGTGCGGCATGTAATGCTCTGAGGCAATCAGGGCGCAGAGAAGGTGGTATGACTATCCGATCCTTGTACAGCACAACTCCATCAGTAGTAGAAAGGTGGGCATGGAATGGATGGTATGCCTGGAGGTGTTCTGGAAGTTTGTCGTGAGATTTTGGTAGGCCTTCACTGATGAGCATGGTTAGCTTGTGGAAGTCTGGGTCGCTGCTAGTGGCAAGGCGAACTTTATCCCAGGTGATGGCTGACAGGCTGTGGGATGAGGAGGCTGCAAGCAGGACATTGGTTGATGGTTCGAAAGGAATCTCCTCAAAGCAACAAATCCCAGCAAGGAAATTGTGACGTAGGTCAGTGTGACTGGGGATAACGATGTCGTGTGAATAAGCTGTACTGATGGCAGATGTGTCATCTGTTAGGTACAACTTGGTCGGGTTAGTGTTGCCTGTAGGATGACGAGAGACGCTGTCGGCAGCCTTGTGTCTTATGCCTGGGATATGTATCATATGGAAACGATATCGGAGGGTCTTCTCTTTCAGATTGCGGAGTCGGGGATTGGAGATGTCGTTGAGAGTTCTGTCACTGAAGAGCTTCAGGAGAGGCTTGTGGTCAACCGCTACCATGAGATCTTGACAACCCAGGACAAAGTAACGAGCTTTGTCTAGTGCGTCCGCGACTGCCAATGCCTCACCTTCCACAGGGGCATAGCGTGACTCTGCGGGGTGTGTGAATCGACTGCCTACCAATGTGATCTTCCATCCCATGGGACAGCAGAAGAGTTTTTGACCAGGACAGGAACAGTGTTTCTGGAATAGCCAGAAGCCAATCCCAACCTGGGACCAATCAGTTGCGAGGCAGGTGGGTTTTGATTTGTCAAAGATTTGAACACCCATTTGGATTTCGTTGACAATCACTTCTTTGGACTCCTGGAATAAGCGGTCGAGTCTTTCATCCCAGTGGAATGGGGTTCGTGGTTTCAGGAAATCCCGGAATGGTGACATCTTCTCCATCAAGCTGAATGCATACGAGACCTGATTGATCAGACCGAACCAGGAGCGGACATCAGTGATGTTGCGCGGCAGTGGGAAGTCCATGATTGCTTGGAGAAATTTTCGGCATGGACGCACACAGTCGGGTGTGATCTCGAAGCCGGCGAATTCAACACTGTCCTGGGCAAAAACAAATTTCTCTGGGTTGAGTGTGATGCCATTTCGTCCGCAAAGGTCTAGCCAGCGGCATGCCTGGTAGAAGCTTTCTTCCAGAGAGTTAGCCCACAGTAATGTGTCATCAATACACTTGGTTTTGTTTGGGAAGTCCGACACTATTTCGTCGAAACGTCTGGAGTATCCGTCACCAGAAGCGATGTAGCCTTGAGGGGCAGTACGGTATCTGTATCTTCCCCAAGGCGTGATGAATGTTGTCAGATGTTTGTCTTCTTCACACAGGGGTACGCTGTGGTAGCCGTTCCAAGCGTCGAATACGGTCTTGAGAGTTCCTGGAGGGACTGCCCTGGCCTGATGGAAGGGGGATTGGGTGTGGTGAGTCTCCCTTGTAGCATGTGTGGCCATATGCAGGACATTCTTTCTGGCAGATATTGGGAGCCGATCGAGTGCAATGTCCGACTTTGCCGCAGTAGTGACATGGCTTTTGCTGGTCATGCTTCTTGCGAGTGGACGTGTTGTCTTTGTTAGAAGTAGTGATGTTGCGACGATAGGAGCTGCGTGCAGCTGCTGCCCCCTGAGACTGTGACTCAAGGAGACGAGCGGCAGATCTTTTTCCAGATTCTTTCGCTTCTACGAATCGCAACATTTCCTCGAGGATTTTGGATTGTTTGTCTTCACCTAACAAGTCCAGTTGAATATCGGTATCTGCAAGGCCCTTTATCACACAGTCGCTGATGACGGGTTCTGTGTAATCAACATCATGGGCGCAGTGGGGGCATTTGATGATGAACTTGCAGATGGAGGCTTGGCCACGTAGGCGTGCACCGAATGCTCGAACTGGTTCGTCATGGTCCTGGTGCATCTGATGAAGGTTCACTCGGGCGACCATCGTATTTTCTTCCCGCACCGCCAGTCTTTTGATTGATGCCAATACCTCATCTTCGGTTTTGTTGGTGAGTGTTCCTCCTGCTGTTCGGGTGATGTCACGTCTCAACTGATCGTCACAGCATTCAAGTAGTTGGATTACCTTGTCCTTCCCGGTGACATTTGTAGCAGCCACGTAGTCTGTCCATCGGGAGGTGAAGTATGTCCACTCTTCACTGGTGCCAGCAGAAGATACTTTTGGTCTCTTGACCTTCTCAGCCTTCGCTGTCACAGAGGGAGCCGCAGCGAGGGTTGCTGTGTGGGACGTGGCGTGTGCACTGATGAGGGCTGCTGCTATGACCGCTTCAACATCGGGGGTTGTGTATTCGCACTCAGCGATAGGACACTGTACAGCAGGCATGTTCAGATGGGTCCACAGACTGTCATATAGTCTCATCATAGATAGGAACTCGTCCATTTTGTAGAATTGCCTTTATTCAGAGCAGATCACAAATGATGAGACTATCTGAAAATACATAAAGTAACATATAGGTCAATTACCCTCTACTATGTAAGAAAGGGCTAATGACTCATCGAAATTGATGAGTAAAGACTAAACTGTTCAATGAGACACTGGAGTTCTCTGTTCCACAACACAACGCTCCTAAAACCATTATACATGAGGGCTTGGTAATTGGCCATAATTTGCCATCTACCGTGCCTTATGGTAGACCCCAGTTGCTGCTACCTAGGAAGTGCACTGCGATGACGAGGTATCATTCCCGCAACTCCCCCCAGCTTTCCCAGGAACTGCTGCTAGAAGATCTGCTAGGGCCTGTGCACACAGTGAGTCACATTCTGGACTCGCATTCACGCTTGTACACTATTGAGTCCGCAAAACACATGCTCCTGCACTGCTATGCTGCACTGCTGATGCCAACACTTGCCACTCCTGTGCTCACATATCAGAGCTATTCTCAACTGCAATCGCATGTGAGTCCAATTGATGACACTGACCTGAACTCTATTCAGTCATTGCGTGACTCGTGTATGTCAGTACGTTGATGGTAACCCATCCACCGAGTCAACCAAGGACTCATGCACTGTACACTCAATCAGATATAGTGTCGAATCAACCAGTATATGTGAATACCTGCACCTGCACGGGTACACTCACAGAAGAACTAGTTCCACCCGGTGCTTACTCGGCACCCCACTTCTCAGGGCCTCAAGTGATGCTGACTTGTCATGAACAGTCGTTGCAATTCACCCTGATGCCTACATTCTTCGTGGCTGAACCTACACGCTTTCACTCACAGATCCCTGCCGAGCTGATCATCTCCGGTGACCCATCGACGTACAATCACCCAAGCCACAATGAATCTGTTCTGAAGACCGTTCTAGATCAGGATGCATTTGCCTCATCTCCGCTGGCCACAATGATACCAGCCACACTGCCTCGTCCTCGCATAACGACTGTGTGTCGATCCACCTCTTGGGTCTCTGCCATGTTCAGTGACACGTCCAACGACGTGACAAATCTCCAGCCATAGGACATCAGAGTACCGATCTCTGACATGCTAAAAGTGATTCAGAAGCCGCGCAGCCTGCGACACAGCCACCATGGCATTCATCACCAACCCCACAACCGTCAAACCAGTAGGGGAAGATGCTGTGGGGCAAGGACCTTCCAACAGTTTGAGCATTGCAGCTCAACGAAGTCCACTACCTTGAAATGAGAAGTGGGTGCAGTTCCAGATTTGAAACAAAAGCTGATGTGTGGCTCTCCTCAGGCTAGGATCATCTCCCAGTTCGTGAACGGTCTGCCCGATCATATCGCTTACAGGGTGTGCACGATGACTTTCGATTTGTACAGTGATGCGCTCACGGCAGTGCTGAAAGTCGAAAGTCGCCATGCCCGCGCACAGAGGGACAAGACTCAAACAGTATGACGGCTT
The DNA here is from genome assembly GCA_949152475.1 of Terebella lapidaria. Lineage (NCBI taxonomy): Eukaryota > Metazoa > Annelida > Polychaeta > Terebellida > Terebellidae > Terebella > Terebella lapidaria. The sequence goes on from OX424557.1 coordinate 6,602,054, forward strand.
GACACTGTGGGATATGTCGGAGAGAGTGAACTGTTGGAAGACGGTACTCACGCTGTAAACGAAGCTGGCACTTGTACGTTCTGACTGCTGACCAGATCGCAGCGTATTATGGCCCCGAGGATAGTGACACTAATGGATTCCAAGGTTGTAGTGACATTCAGAAATGTCACGCGAATGGGTGGCCCAGCTCTTCCAGACAACTATCAGTGACGACAAAGGACATTATTCCGAAGAAGTACTCTTTTCGGTACTACAAGCGACAGCCGCTTTTCGTGGTGATAAACCTCCTCCGGAAACCCTGAAATTATGAGATAGCTGTTCAGCCCCAAGTGCCAGACGTCTTCTCAGGGTCCCAACACGCACAGCCGGTTTACACCCATCCCTACATCAGTACTCTGCTGCAGTCGCAGCACTACACTCAGCCGACTATTGAAAATTAACCCAGCTCCTCAGCGGTTGCATCAACAGCACCTGCTGCTTCTGCCATTCTGCCAGCAGCTCAACCGACTTCTACGACAGCAACAGAAATGACTGCGCCCGAGCCCGACGAGCTAGCCTTGGACAGTTCAATGGTGATCAATCTTCGAAGAGATTCAACTCGTCGCAGTACATCACCAGTTTCAAACAATTAACTGCATCATTTACATATACGGAAATAGATAAAAGTTCTACGTTCCATGGTACTGAATGCTCGCCCTAAGAAATGAGCAAGCTTTTCAGAGCGTGATTAGCGATGAAAAAGGACATTTTCATGAGGCAATGCTCCACTCAGTTCACAGGGCCATCGCGCCAGCCCGAAGGAGATTGACCGCCGCCTGTAGGACACATCATGACATGTGTCTTCACTGGATGAAGTGCTTTCACTTGAAGGATATTATCCTTGTTTTAGATGGCATGAAGCCGTTCATGCCTCACCCTAGTGCCTCAGGTTCTGACCGAAGTACAGCTAAAAGTGATTCAGAAGCCGCGCAGCCTGCGACACAGCCACCATGGCATTCATCACCAACCCCACAACCGTCAAACCAGTAGGGGAAGATGCTGTGGGGCAAGGACCTTCCAACAGTTTGAGCATTGCAGCTCAACGAAGTCCACTACCTTGAAATGAGAAGTGGGTGCAGTTCCAGATTTGAAACAAAAGCTGATGTGTGGCTCTCCTCAGGCTAGGATCATCTCCCAGTTCGTGAACGGTCTGCCCGATCATATCGCTTACAGGGTGTGCACGATGACTTTCGATTTGTACAGTGATGCGCTCACGGCAGTGCTGAAAGTCGAAAGTCGCCATGCCCGCGCACAGAGGGACAAGACTCAAACAGTATGACGGCTTGACACTGTGGGATATGTCGGAGAGAGTGAACTGTTGGAAGACGGTACTCACGCTGTAAACGAAGCTGGCACTTGTACGTTCTGACTGCTGACCAGATCGCAGCGTATTATGGCCCCGAGGATAGTGACACTAATGGATTTCAAGGTTGTAGTGACATTCAGAAATGTCACGCGAATGGGTGGCCCAGCTCTTCCAGACAACTATCAGTGACGACAAAGGACATTATTCCGAAGAAGTACTCTTTTCGGTACTACAAGCGACAGCCGCTTTTCGTGGTGATAAACCTCCTCCGGAAACCCTGAAATTATGAGATAGCTGTTCAGCCCCAAGTGCCAGACGTCTTCTCAGGGTCCCAACACGCACAGCCGGTTTACACCCATCCCTACATCAGTACTCTGCTGCAGTCGCAGCACTACACTCAGCCGACTATTGAAAATTAACCCAGCTCCTCAGCGGTTGCATCAACAGCACCTGCTGCTTCTGCCATTCTGCCAGCAGCTCAACCGACTTCTACGACAGCAACAGAAATGACTGCGCCCGAGCCCGACGAGCTAGCCTTGGACAGTTCAATGGTGATCAATCTTCGAAGAGATTCAACTCGTCGCAGTACATCACCAGTTTCAAACAATTAACTGCATCATTTACATATACGGAAATAGATAAAAGTTCTACGTTCCATGGTACTGAATGCTCGCCCTAAGAAATGAGCAAGCTTTTCAGAGCGTGATTAGCGATGAAAAAGGACATTTTCATGAGGCAATGCTCCACTCAGTTCACAGGGCCATCGCGCCAGCCCGAAGGAGATTGACCGCCGCCTGTAGGACACATCATGACATGTGTCTTCACTGGATGAAGTGCTTTCACTTGAAGGATATTATCCTTGTTTTAGATGGCATGAAGCCGTTCATGCCTCACCCTAGTGCCTCAGGTTCTGACCGAAGTACAGCTAAAAGTGATTCAGAAGCCGCGCAGCCTGCGACACAGCCACCATGGCATTCATCACCAACCCCACAACCGTCAAACCAGTAGGGGAAGATGCTGTGGGGCAAGGACCTTCCAACAGTTTGAGCATTGCAGCTCAACGAAGTCCACTACCTTGAAATGAGAAGTGGGTGCAGTTCCAGATTTGAAACAAAAGCTGATGTGTGGCTCTCCTCAGGCTAGGATCATCTCCCAGTTCGTGAACGGTCTGCCCGATCATATCGCTTACAGGGTGTGCACGATGACTTTCGATTTGTACAGTGATGCGCTCACGGCAGTGCTGAAAGTCGAAAGTCGCCATGCCCGCGCACAGAGGGACAAGACTCAAACAGTATGACGGCTTGACACTGTGGGATATGTCGGAGAGAGTGAACTGTTGGAAGACGGTACTCACGCTGTAAACGAAGCTGGCACTTGTACGTTCTGACTGCTGACCAGATCGCAGCGTATTGTGGCCCCGAGGATAGTGACACTAATGGATTCCAAGGTTGTAGTGACATTCAGAAATGTCACGCGAATGGGTGGCCCAGCTCTTCCAGACAACTATCAGTGACGACAAAGGACATTATTCCGAAGAGGTACTCTTTTTGGTACTACAAGCGACAGCCGCTTTTCGTGGTGATAAACCTCCTCCGTCGGGCGCCACAATGAAGTGTTTCTTTTGCAAACAGCCCGGACATCGATGGGTAAAGTGTTTTTGGTAGAGAGACATTCTTGTTGAGAATGGTATGAAACCCTTCATGTTGGCTTGAAAACAATTGGCTTTGACTGGAGCATTTATAACTTTTGGCATTTCGTGCTGGACAACGTGCTCTGTGATCATGATTCAGGCCACAACTTGAACAATTATCTGTCGAGAGTCTTTCTGCATTTCCCATGGTGATCATTTCATGATGGGCCTCCTCGTCTGCGTTTCCCGCGCTGTCTGAGTTTTCCGTGATCTGACGGTGATCCTCGTATTTTCACCTCCTGAAGTGACCTCTGTGCTTGTTGTTGTGCTATACTTTGCTTGACATTTTCCGCGTTTCGCGCAATTCTGATTGCATCTTCTTGCACCAGATCTTCTTTAAGCTGCACGTCTTCTGACAGCTTCTTGTCATGGAGCCCCACAACAAAGCGTTCACATATTCTCTCATCTTTGCTGGCTCCAAATTCGCAGTATTCGGCGAATTTGATGCATACAGACCACGCACAAACCATTCAATCGACTGGTCTGGGCCTTGGATTTTTGTGTTGAACATCGCCCTCTCGTGAATTTTGTTCAGTGTTGGTGCGAAATATGCATCGTACTTGGCCAGGACTGGTTCATATTTTTCTTTGTTAGTCACAGGATCAAACACGAAAGTTTTGAATACTCTCTCAGCGTCCGGCCCCATAGAGTACACTAGGGCACTTACTTGCACATTTCCATCGTCCTTGTGCAGCTTTGTTGCCAGTCTGTAACGGCTAAAGCGTTCTTTCCACTCAGGCCATGCTTGTGGTTTCATGAAGTCAAATGGTTCGATCTGTCCGAACAGATCACATAAAATAACAGTTTCACTTCAGAGACGGGTGTGTCTGACGCACAAAACACATCAAATTTTCTTGTCCCCAGGATAGGCAGGAGGCCAAAGGCAAAAAGAGCCATATTTTTAGCTTACCGGCCCATAAGGGCCGATTTTGATATTGTTTACAGGGCCCAAATAGGACTTTCCCATGTTATATCCTCCTATGCTTTATAATGGGCCACCATGTTCTTTATATCTCACTTAATATTGAGATTAGAGACTCGGAATCAATTGTGGACATATAGGAAATGATATATGCTAGATATTCTTGTGACCTTGAATTTGACCTTTACCTCATTTTCAAGGTCAGAGCACAGAATGGCCAATATCTCGCTTATTATTGACTTTACAGCTTAGAAATCTATTGTGACCATATAGGAAATGATATATGCCGAAAATTCTGATGACCTTAAATCTGACCTTTGACCTCATTTTCAAGGTCAAGAGCACAAAATGGCCAATATGTCGCTTATTGTGGACATATATAGGAAATGATATATATCGAATACTCTGATGACCTTGAAATTGACTTTTGACCTAATTTTCAAGGTCAAAGCACAAAATGGCTATTATGTCGCTTATTATCGACTTTACAGCTTAGAAATCAAATGTGGACATATGAAAAAAAATGATATAGGAAATGAGCTACAGGTCCCTTGGGCCTATGTTTCAAGTTCGTATGCACAAGGGTACTTATTCATGAATGTGGTATCAACGGAAAGGGGAGGATCTCAGGGTCTCATTTCTACCATATGTAGAGTTGGCAATTATGTCCGTCACCATGGCAACGGCCCTTGAACATGGTAACCACCAGATAATCTACAAAACCCACTAAAACACTGATTTGGCCTCATTTTCAATATAGTTCATTAAAAATACAATAATTTAGCACATTGTATTGCTGTAACATTTAAAGAAAACGTCAGTTTGGTATCCATTGCAACGGAATAAATGTGAAAATTGGCAGAAATTTGATCAAATCTATTATCTGACAAAGTGCTACTAAGTACAAAGTTTATATCGAATGTCATCAAATATTGGTTACGATTATTTAGTAGTCCATATGCTTCAGTGTGATACTAAAAACCTGAATAGACTACAAAAATTGTAGTCGCCATTATTGAAATTTCTGTTTTTGGGAATATCTTGATAACTAGTCATCCAATCACAACGAAAAAAACTATCCATACCCATGTTTTCATAGTCAAGGAACCTGCTCGTTTCAATAAAAATACATTTTATGCAAATATACCTATTGAAATGGCATTTCTATATACATGGCAACGCAACAAATGTTAAAAATTGTGGAAAAATATAACCAAATTTATTGTTTGACTTTGTACTTCTAAATAAAGTTGGATTTTATGCATATTTATACTGCCCGTCAAAAGTCTGGGATCGCTTTATCATATTCATCATTGATGAGGCAATAGTCAGTCTATAATGAAAAATTGCACACCAAAATGCCCATAAATTTGTTTTCCGTGTTTCTGTGATGTTTCTCGTAAATATTGCATGTATGGATGAAGATAATGAAAGTTATTCAACTCGTGGTTGGATAAAAAATATGACAAAATTTAACGTTCTAGGGAGGCAATGTTTTGTGGTCAATTGTCCCTCAATGTATGCAACTGGCCATAGCACTCAGTGTCGAATGGGATCGTATTCCACAATATGATATCCAGAAATCATATCGATCATGTAAGTCACGATGAAATGCCTGCATACAGGCCAATGATGGAGTAACCCGCTGCTGAATTGTTGAATTTGTTCATTGCTTCATCCCTTACGCCGTGTGCGACACATTTGTTAAATTTGTGATATTGTTCACAACATTGCTATCTACAAATGGGTTCTAGACTCATGATTATTTCTATTTATGTATTTATCATATCCATGAGAACAACTGTTCTGGAAAACAGTAATGATACCTGTAAATGAATTGGGAACATCCTGCTATAATGGTGTTCGTGGTGCAGTTGACCGCAAAAAATGCCCCTAAAAAACGGGAAATTTTGCCATATTTTTTATCCAACCTCACCTTGGATAACTTTCATTATCTCCATTCATACAAGCATTATTTACATGAAACATGGTAGAAACGTGCAAAACGAATTGATGTACATGATGGTGTGCTATTTGTCATTGTAAACTGATTATTGCCTGGTCAATCATGTATATGATAAAGCGATTCCAGACTTTTGACGGGCAGTATGTTTATGAAAATGTAATATTTATCCATGACAATGGAACGAATGTGAAAATTGGGGAAATATTTTTAAATTTGGTATACGATAATCATCCGATATTGATCACGATGATGTGGAAAACATTCTACATGTACATAAATCTGCACGTTAAGTTATTGTCTATTACCACGGCATCAATGTTTAATTGACGTGTTGATGAAAATCGAGGACGGATTCAACCAGACCCCACAAAAATCTGTACACCCTTTCTGACATCGACAATACAGCCAAACCTCCATTAGTGAGCACCTCCGGTCAGTAATCACCTCCAGTTAGTGAATACTTTCTCGGTTCCAAATGAACGCCTATCTTTTAATATTGAGTTGCTCTTTCGATTAATGAACACCTCTATATAGTGAACACCGTTCCACTGTGAACACCGTTTCATGGTCCCAAATAGCAATTTGCACTACAAATGAACTTCTACTTAGTGAACATAGGCAAATGCATTGTAATCACACAGGGCATAGAATTCTGATTTCTGGGCAACCACAACGTAAATAACACGCCTCACACTGTTATGCCTGGTTGGCTCTGGCCCAGTTTCGAAGTTGACTGGTGTCTCACACACTATTAGGAATGATTGCATCTTGCCCAGATTCACCCTAACTGGTGTCATACTCTAGTTTCCTTGGCCTAGATCATACAATAGGAAACCACACGTATTTACAATAAGGTTGAGTGACATTATCTAATCGAGCAGATTTTCATCAGCTTGACTCACCTATGTGACATGCAGTACTTGAGAAGATTCGTTAGTTATGATGTGTTGCTTAAGAGGGTATATATGAAGTATTTCAGAACTCATCAATGTTTCTTTCTCAGAAAGCACATTAAATTCATAGCTGTTACAGAAAATATTCAGTAGTCATGGCATTCAAAAGAAAGAAAAACACCTCTCAATGTCTGACTAAAAAAATTATGTGCTTGATTCTTTGATATTACAGTACGTGACTCGGTGACAATAAGTCTGTGATATGAGATTACTGGTATGAATATGTTTTCTTGATGGCACTTCTTCTGATTAGTGAACACCCCCATTATGGCAACATTTTTGCTGGGACCCAAAGGTATTCACTAATCAGAGGTTTGACTGTACTAATATTGCAGATTGCTGGGCAAAATATATGTACAATTGCATGATAATATCGAACATGTATATACAAATGAAATATATTTATCTATCACCATGGCAACAGTGTTTCATGGACATGTTGATAAAATTGTGTACATCCACTCTAAAATACGGACAGTTTCAATATTGCTGTTTGCTCGGCAAAAGACCCTCAAGTGGTGATATTGTACATGTATATACAGCTAAAGATTAAATAAGTGCCCATTAATAAATGCAACAATGTGTATATACCACGCTGTGCCCAATCCGCATCACCATCTGTGTGATGACGTTGTTTGGTTTCAAGCCACATGGCCACACGTCAAAAGTTCAGTGTGGACTGTTTTAATTGCAAGGAGGGTCACCAGCGGGCTTGAGGCAGCGTTCATCATTCAATGTACAGTCATTCTCCTCGACTAATGGTAAGCGGGGCTTTCACACGAGTGCATCAAGCCATAACATGGTTTGATAATGTGCACGTTTTGTGTGCAAACGCAGTGCATCGGAAGTGGGTGGCAACGTTTCTGTTGTTTTTTCAATGAAAAATGAAATCTGGGTTCTCAGTGTCAGGTGACATAAAGCCAACACCCAGACCTTTGAACATGCAGACTCAGTGAACATCTTCACTGTAATCCTGGGCAATGATATTTACTGAGGTGTACTTGCGTTTCTTTGAAGTGCCAGAACACATCCCAAGCTCATTAGTGAGTTGTTGATCAAAATGGATAAGTAGCACGAGAAAATTGGTGTGTTTTCTTGGTCTATTACTGTATGCTAGTACCCACATTTGACATCATGTTCTGCATATAAGTGTCTGCTTCTTTTCGATTTGACATCAGGACTCTAGTGGGTTCATTAGCAAAGGAGAACACGGATTCTTGGTGTGAAAACCCACCAGCTACAACCAATTCACACCCCTCTGGCAGCTTCTAGGCGAAACGTTCATTGCTGAGGAATTTCGTGAGCTTGGGCTTGTTTGCCTGAGATGACTCTTCGGATTGACAAATCCTTACCTGCACGCCTTTGTCGCACGGCATGTTTGATTATAGACATCCCTATGAGAGTAACTGTCGAAACCCACGTCAAAGCGACGACATGATGCTGTGGAATGGCCCAGGATACTGATTGTGAATGCATCTGCTAAATTTCTGAAAGAAGGTAGCATAATTTACTCTTCCCAATAGATTGAACTAGTGCCAGGCATCTACAATGTATCAGAACAACTCAACTATCGAGAATAGTTCATCGCAAGTTCCATATCATTCCAATATGCGGAATATCTGAGCCTTTTCATTGGCAAACATACTACCATCTGTTTCGGCAAGTAGATGCAAGAAATGTGCGTGCACCAATTCGTGTTTGGTAAGTTCATCCAAATGCACATTCCTGCCAGTTTATTATGCAACAAGAAGACATCAAAATAGGAAATGGTCTGGTTTGGTCGTCTTGTTGTTTTCCTTGGATGTGGTAAGATAACCACGTAAAATTCGTCAAATATCTTGGCATTGTGATTTGTTAAAGGTTCATAAACCTTGTGGTCTCTTCTGGAGACAGTCGATCACTTATGTAATCACGCAATTACGGATCACTATGGGTGTATACACTCATGGGATCATCCTTTACACCTTCTAAATTTGTTGAGATGCTAATTAGCTCCAGGTCCATGGACTCGAACATCCTTGTGCGGGTGTGTCTCCTCTTTGGGATTTTGGTCCAAACTGAACACCACGTACGTGCTATCGGAATCACAAGACCTGGCATTGTAAGTCAAACACCATTTGTCCAGAGTGGTTTCTCTTCCATACCCACCAAACCTCCAGATATTTTGCCGTTCTGTTCACGTGCTCAAGTGCTTGGTCTGCATGTACTTGATTGAACACATCGACACAAAAATGACAACCCGCCCAGGATTATGAGAGATGAACAAGATGTTGCCAAATTGGCAAACCAAATATAAACTTTCCAATTGTTCGAGTCTATGAATACTGAACTTGTAATCCATTGGGTTTGGGACAAAACAAGCCAGAAGATGTGTAGTGAGTTGGTAGTATCTCTATTCGTGGATATTACACCATTCCGACTCGCTCAATCCAAATAAAATTTTTCATCACGACCAAACAATGAATTGGTTTAATTCTTTTCATCACTGACACGTGAAGACAGCACAATTCTCACAACCTGTGGTACTTGCATGACAACACAAGTGATCGACTGTCTTCAGAAGCAACTCCAGGATTTTGTGAACTTCATACAAAACGTGAGCTCAAGACATTTGAAGATTTGTACAAAGTTTACTCTGCCACAACCACGGGAATCGACAAGACGATCAAAGCATACTGTGGTATATTTCGATGAATTGTTGTTGAAACACAAGCTGGCAAGATTGTGCATTTGGGTGAACTTCTCAAAAACGAACTGGTGCACGTGCCTTTGGTACTTGCCGAAACACATGGTAGTATGTTTGTCACCGAAAGGCTCAGATATTCTGCATATTGGATTGATATGGAACTTGTGATGAATTACCCTCAATCGTTGAGTTGGTCTGCTGCATTGTCGGTGCCATGACACAAGTTCAAACTATTAGGAAGCCTAAATTATGCCATCACCCTTGGAAATTCAGCAGATGCATTCACTACCAGTATCCTGGGCCACGCCACAGCATCTTGTCGCTTTGATGTGGTTTTCGACAATTCATGTCATAGTGATGTATTCATCAAACATCCCACGTACATGACAGAAGCGTGCAGGCAAGAATTGGTCAATCTGAAAAGTCGCACAAGGCAGGTAGGTGACCTATAGCTTCATAAATCTTACAGCAAACAGTCCAACCTCACGGAATTCCTCAGCAATGCACTCGTTGCCAAGAAACCGGCAAATGGGTGTGAATTGTAGCTGTCGAGTCTTCACACCAGGAAACCATGTTCTCCTCTGCTACTCAACCCACTACTTTAACAGTCTTGAAGTCAAATAGAAAATAAGCAGACACTTACATGCACAATACTGCCAAATTTGGGTACTAGCGTACAGTGATAGACCAAGAAAGACACCGATGTTCTTTTGCTACTTATCTATTTCGTCCAACAACTCACTAAGGAAGTTTGGATGTGTTCTCACATTTCAAAGATACGTAAGTACACCACAGTATACATAACATTGCAAACGATTACAGTTAAGATGTTCACTGAGCCTGTTTGTTCAAGCGTCTGGGCGACATCGTTATGTCATATGACACTGAAGAAGCAGTTGGGCAATTAATTAACAGTGGTACTGTATCAAACGTCTTAGACTCTAGCTGTTATGTGTGGATGAGCTGAGAAGCGAGATGTTTCATTCGAAAACACTAGAGAAGTTGCCACCTATTTCCGATGCACTCGTCGCATTATCAAACCATGATAGGCTTAATGCGCTCGTGCAAAAGTCCCGCTAACCATCAGCCGGGAGAATAGATGGACATTGGATGACCAAAACCGCCTCAAGCTCAGGCTGATAGCCATCCCTGCAGTTCCGACAGTCTGTATTAAACTCCTGACGTGTGGTTGCAAATCAAATTGTAACTTGTGTGCAGTTGCCGAAGAAATCCGTTTCATGCACAGCAGCATGTGAGTGATAAAGCAATGCCTGCTTGAACCCCCCAAAAACATAATCACACAGATGGTGATGCGGATAAGATTTAGCGTGCTATACACATATTGTTGCATTGGTTATAAGCACTCTCTATTATTCAATCTGTAGCTGTATATACATGTACAACATCACAACGTCACTGTCTGTTGCAGAGCAAGCTGCAATATTAAAATGTGTCTGCGAGAGGATGCATAGAATTTCCGGGGGGGGGGGGGTGGTATTACTTGCATCTGTCCTCAATTTTATCAACATGTCCACTTTACATTGTTGCCATGGCGATAGACAATTATTTAATTCGTAGCTTTATATATATGTAGAATGTTTCCCACACCGTCCTGATCGATATTTGTTGATAGCCATGTACCAAAAAGGATATAGTTTCTCTAATTTTCTCATTCATTCCGTAGCCATGGATAAAAATACTTTTGATAAATAAATATGCATGAAATCCAGTTCTTAATGGCATAGACATGTTTCTTGACCATTAAAATATAGGTATAGACACTTCATTTAATGTAATTGGATAATAATTTATGAAGATATTGCCAGAAACAGAAATTTCGGTAATGGCGGCTTCGAATTTTCTAACTAACTTTGTGACGTCTTTTGGATAATTTTAAAGGGCGTCTATTTCTATATTATATATCAAACTGAACTAATTGAATCCCAATCAATGGTGATCAATATATGATGGCATTTTATATAAAATCTGTATTTAGAAGCACATTGTCAAGCAATAAGTTTGGTCATATTTCTCCCCAATTTTTCACATTTGTTGCGTTGTCATGGATGCAGAAATGCCGTTTCAATAGGTATATTTGCATAAAATGTATTTTTTATTGGCACAAACAGGTTCCTTGACCATGAAAATATAGGTATTGATACTTTTGTCGTTGTGATTGGATGACTAGTTATCAAGATATTCCCAAAAACAGAAATTTCAATAATGGCGACTACAATTTTTGGCACTACAGTTTTCGAAGTTTTAGGACAAGTCCTGAAGTTCGTCTATTTAGGTTTTTAGTATCACACTGAAGCATATGGACTACTGAATAATTATAATCAATATTTGATGTATTTTGATATAAACTTTGTATCTAATAGCAATTTGTCATACAATAGATTTGATCTTATTTTTGCCAATTTTTACATTTACGCCATGGATACCAAAAATTACGTTTTCTTTAAATGTCACCCTAATATAATGCATTACGGTGAAACCTATCTTTATGTGCTAAATTATTGTATTTATATTGAATTATATTGAAAATGAGGCCCAATCAGTGTTTTAATGGGTCCTCCCCTTTTCATTTATAGGGGAGACTGGGGTCAATTGTAACAAGTTTTACATTTAGGTGCAGAGGATGAGTGATGTTTCGTAGAACAAGAGCACACAAAGGTGAAAGAAATAAATGTAAATAACTCATGATAATAAATGTACATTTTTATCTCTAGTGTGATTAGTTGGTTTGCGTCTGGTGTTACACCAAAAAGTGTAACGTGTTACAATTGACCCGGCAGGAAGGGTCAAATGTAACAAGAAGTTGGGTCAAATGTAACAGTCAAAATGAAGGTGTATTTGATGAGAAATAGCGCTACTGTGATACTGCTTCATAATGTTGCATGTTATTATTGTTGTGAGTGTACGTTTTGTTCAATAGGAACACAAGTTCCAACATTAGAGTGACATTGGGAGGAAATTACTTTCGTCATACATTTCTGACAGAACCAAAAAAACATAAACATTCGTAGATTTATACAATATAGATCTACGCACTCATTTTGCACTTATATGCACTTACGTGTACTTTGACCACCAATTAGCTTCTAAGCAATGATTTCATTTCATTTGCTGGTTCAGACCATTTGAATATGTTAACATTACCGCCATTCTCAGTGCTCTATACCTTATGAAAGGCAATTCAGCTTTTTCGCATGTGCGTAATATATCAGGTTAGATGTAACTGAGTGGGCACACCAGACGGATGGAAAACTACCTCCTGTTAACTGATTCAGCCAACTAATTCAAAATAGTTCGTTCCTTACCACTCTTATCCAGACCGCTGGGCATATGTGTGTTGTTGGAATGGAATAAATATCTCCCCGTGCAAACTTTGTATCTAATAGTAATTTGTCATACAATAGATTTGATCTTATTTTTGCCAATTTTTACATTTATGCCATGGATACCAAAAATTACGTTTTCTTTAAATGTCACCCTAATATAATGCATTACGGTGAAACCTATCTTTATGTGCTAAATTATTGTATTTATATTGAATTATATTGAAAATGAGGCCCAATCAGTGTTTTAATGGGTCCTCCCCTTTTCATCGATAGCCTACCACATTCATGAATAAGTACTCTTGTGCCCCGGGTCTTGTGCGTACGAAAATATATTTCAGCCCGTTTGGCCTCCTGCCTAGGACGGATGACTGTTATTTTTAGCAATTTTTCCGCTGCCACCATGCCAACAAGTAGCCGGCCATTGGCGTAACTCACGTGTGTTTTTATGACGTCTGTTGAGTTTCCTTGTTGTTGTGCCATTCTAATTAAGAATTCAAATCGCAACTTATTTGGGGACACCCGAAAACGAGTTTCAAGTTCCAAGTTCCGAGTTTCAAGTTCCGAGTTACAAGTTCCAAGTTCCGAGTTCCAAGTTCCAAGTTCCGCATTTAAAGTCCCAAGAAAGTGCAGTTATCGTTTTTATATTTCTGCATCAGGTCTCTCCAACTCATTAAATCACTTTCTTGTGCCACCTTTCAACAGCTGTTCAATATCACAAAGTCGAAAATTAACCTTCCAAGCTGATGCCTGGTACGTGCGGACCTCAGAGTGCCACGCGGGTATGATTTGAAATTTCGGATAGTTCGCGGATTTGGGTGTGCTTTTCGTTCAATTCTATTTACTTTTTAGTAGTTCAAATGTATTTTTATATCATTTCTATATTTTACATTCACAAAATTAAATACAAATGATGGGAAAATTGAAAACAAAGGGGAATGAAAATAATACTTATTGCATTATGTCAATTTCTTTCATTAAATAATTGTTCAGGCATCACCAACGAACTATATGCTATGGATGACTGAACAAATATTTAATAGAAGAAGTTGATATTTATCATTTAATCGAACGTGTAACATATAGTGGTGCTGCGCCTTCAAACTGACGCCATGACCCATTGATCCCTCGTCTCTGCAACTTTTAGACTCAATGTTCAAAGAACTCCCGAAAAAGCGTGGCATGTGTAGAAATACCTTAAAACTTCTAATAGAGGCCGGGTTTCTAATAGACGCCGGGTTCTGACAGACGCCGGGGGTTCAGGTATACTGAAATTAATAGACGCCGGGTTCTATATAGACGCCGGATCTACGTACATTGTGTAACATAGCAACGTATAGATACTAATATCGACAACGTCAAGTTCAACGCGTCCCAGTCGGGAATGTCCAGCTTCTAAACTGTCGTCCGATTTGTCATATCGTAACACAGGCCTCGCCAATTCCAATAAACGCCGTGTCCAGACAACGACTGAAATCAATAAACGCCGGGTTCTAATAAACGCTGGGTTCTAATAGACGCCGGGTCTAGAGTGTAACTGAAATCAATAGACACCCGGGCGTTTATTAGAAGTTTTACGGTTCTGACTGAACACCGACGACACCTTTTTCTTAGAACTTTAAACGCGGAACTTGGAACTCGGAACTTGGAACTTGAAACTCGGAACTTGGAACTTGGAACTCGGAACTTGGAACTTGGAACTCGTTTTCGGGTGTCCCACTTATGTGATATTTTAAAGTTTTATTTCAGTCACACATCCCGGGTCACACATTCACGAAAACTTTCTTTTAATTGCGCCAAAACAAATACAAACAGACAGACAATATATATTCGACAGGCGGCGCTCTGGTTTCACTTCACATGTAGGTGGCAGCACTTGTGTATTATAGGTGGCAGCACAAGCTCACCGCCAACACCCCCACTTAAGCTTGAGCTACCGAACAGTTATATCTCATAACATATCATGATACACAATTCATTCAACTTCATTATCGACACTGGTTTTGTGAACACATCGGCCAAATTTTGTTCTGTAGGTACATACAAAGTTCAACAGTTCCCTTCTGTACTTCCAATCCTATGTAGTGATACTTGATGTCAATATGTTTAGACCTTTTATGATACACAGGGGTTTTTGCTAACGCAATAGCACCTTGGTTATCAACGTACAGTATCACACCAGTTTCAAACACTTGCAAATCAATCATCAGTTGCGTCAGAAACTTCGCTTCTTGTATAGCTACTGACAATGCGATGTACTCCGCCTCACAAGTAGATAATGCAACACACTGCTGTTTTGCACCTTTCCATGAAATTAGAGATCCATTTTCACACAATTGAAATCCGTAACCAGAAATACTTTTTCTGTCCTCAGAACCTCCCCAATCGGAGTCACAGTAACCTATTAACCTCAACTGTTGTGCTCTTTCGAACTTCAAACCATAGTTCAATGTTCCCTTCAGATATTTCAACACATGCCTAGCAACACCTAAATGTGCTCTAGTAGGTTTTGACATGTACTGTGATAGAAGATTAACTACATAACTAATATCAGGTCTTGTTGCTGTCATCAAATAGATCAAACTCCCAACTATCTGTCTATAAATTTCAGGGTTATCCAGCTCAGTCGAGTCCTCCATTCTGAGTTTGTTAGCTGACAATTCACAAGGATTGGCCCTCGGCCTACAATCAACCATGTCATACTTTTGCAATAACTTTGTCACATACTTCGTCTGTGTCATAATAATTCATTTTTCCATACACTTAAACTCAATTCCAAGAAACCATGACAACACTGACAAATCTTTCATCTTGAACCTTTGACAGAGTGAATCTTTCACTGCTTTGAAATCAGTTTCATCCTTAGCAGCCACTATTATGTCATCCACCCAGACAATCACAATTGTTTTACTATTCCCAATAATTCTGCTATACACACATGGGCCAACAAGTGACTGCTCAAACTTTTCATCAAGCAGATGTGAATGCAATACATTGTTCCAGTTTCTGCCACTCTGTTTGAGTCCATACAAAGATTTTCTTAGTTTGCATACAAGCTTTTCACCATTTGCACCTCCCTGTACAAAACCTTCAGGTTGTTCAACATACAGTTCACAATCAACTGGTGCATTTAGATAAGCTGTACTGACATCCATCTGATGGATCAACATGTTTTCCTGCACAGCTACTTGCATAAGCATACGAATAGATGTAAATCTAGCAGTTGGGGAGAAGGTTTCATAATAGTCAACATTTTCCACTTGTGAATAGCCCTTGGCAACATATCTGGCCTTGTACCTCTCTTCACCATTCGGACCAACTTTGAGTGCGTACACCCATTTTTCCCCCCACTAGATTGTGACCTTCTGGCAAGGGGGTCAACTCATAAGTCTCATTGTCACATAGAGCCTTCATCTCCTCTTCCATGGCTACCTGCCATTTACATTGTTCTGAACCAGAAACTGCCTCTCGATATGTGATTGGGGCTGCCTTGTAGCAGTAATCTACATAGTTAACAGAACAAGTTACATTTTCATCAGACGTTTTTGTCACATAATCATCCAAATATTGTGGCCTCCTACGGTCTCTGCCCTGAACTCTCGTGTCAACTTCATTGTCAACATTTTGAACCTCTGGTACATTCTGAACATTTTCATTTTCATTCCTCCCAGCAGCTTCATACTTGACCTCATTATCACCATATGCATCATCACCAGTCACATCACCTGAATCACACACAGGCTTCTCAGAAAATTTTACACATCTGACTCTTCGTACATTTCCACTCGCAGCAAAATATACAAGATAAGCAGGACTTCTTTTATCATATCCGACAAACACACCTTTTTCACACCTAGCATCCAGTTTACTTTTGTTCTGGACATAAGAGAAACATATAGTACCAAATACATGCATGTGAGAAAGGTTTGGTTTACGACCAATCAACAGCTCATAGGGAGTTTTCCCTGTTCTACGGTTATAACACCTGTTCCGAACATAAACCGAACACATGACTGCGTATGTCCACAACGACTTCGGCAAGTTTGATTCCAACAGTAGACATCTAGCCATATCGAACAATGACCGCCATGACCTCTCTGCGGTGCCGTTTTGATGTGGCGAGTACGGGGCCGACGTCTCATGACAAATCTGGTTCTCTACTAACAAAGATTTAAACTCCTTATTCATAAATTCTGTACCATTATCTGTTCGAAGACGTTTCACTTTACCATAGGGTGCTGCAACAGACAAGAACGCTTTAGTTGCTTCTACAGTGTCACTTTTGGCCTTGAGAAAATACAGAAATATTGCACCGGTGTAATCATCTATGAAACAGATAGCATATTTAAACCCGTCTTTAGCGGTAGGTGAAACAGGGCCGGCCAAATCGCAGTGAACAAATTCAAGTGGACTCAAAGCACGTTCGTCTGGGTCACGGTTCCTGTACTGAGACATTTTCCCAGGGTACATGTGTCACATTCAAACTTTACATTTCTACTAGTATCCGTAATTTTCATGCCATCACAAATATTCTCTAGCTTCAGCACATCGGCAACATTACAATGACCGAGGATCCTATGCCAGTGTTCAACTGTATGTGAGCTAGTATTCCCAGTAACAGCACTGTTCAAATAGTACAACCTGCCATCCTTCTCAATGTTAAATAGAGTACCATCAGGGGCTCTCAAGTTCGTACAATCAGGAGTGAACTTCACTGAATCAGATGCCCCATTATCAATTGCATTTTGAACAGAAAATATGTCTTGATCATAAGTAGGGACATACAGAGCATTTCGTAAAGTAACATTGTGTAATTTGCCCGTTACATCATACAATGATACTTCAGCATCACCTCTTCCTGCGGCACAATTCGACCTACTACCATCCGCCAGCTCAATAACATGACCTGCAGGGTTGAACTCATTATCAAAATGCAGAAACTTAGATTTGTCATTGACAATATGTGTGGTGGCACCACAATCCACCAGTAAACCATGTCGTTTTACAGTGTTACAAGAATTAATTCTGAAAGCAAAATTGTGATCATCTGTCACTTCGTCTTGACTGTTGTGGGACTTCGCGCTGTCTGTCTTTCGGCAGTAACGAGTGTCGTGTGTCGACGACTTACAGCTCTCACACCAACGAGTCCGTCTCGGGGTCACTGTCTTCGGACTCTTCTCCTTACATTCATACGACTTATGTCCGAACTTCCCGCAGGAGTAACACACGACTTTCACATCTTCGTTCTGTCTTCGACGCTGTTGCAGCCGTCCATCCATCAAACTGTGTTCATACTGACTCGAGGACGATGTAGCTCGACGATACTTCTCAGTCTCCTCGAAATTTCGTAGCGACACCTTGAACTCCGTGAAGGTCTGCTCCTTATCTCGCTGTGTGACAATAGCGGAGAAAGTCTCGTATTCAGCAGGCAAACCTTTAAGGACCATGGCTGTCAGCAGACTGTCGCTGACGGTCTCCCCGGCAAGCTTCAGGGATGTTGTAGCTGTCTCGGCACGGATCACATAATCAGTCACTGACTCCTCGTCCAACATTTTCAAGGTAGTCAGTTCAGTGTATAAGGCAATAATACGAGGCTTGCCCTTCCCCAAATAGTGTTCCCGGAGGATTTTCAATGCTTTTCGCTCGTCATCTTTCGCGTCTCGGATAATTAGGGACAAACTCCTATCATCGAGGCACTGGATTAGTTCAGCGAAAGCGTCACTATTCTTCCCAGCATCTGGGGCATCCGCGTCAACATTGGCGGGAGCAATTACATCGCGTAACTTCTGTAGATGCATGTAGGCCCTATCCGAGGAACTTGACCTCCCAAAATTCATACCTGGCACTGTCTCCATCAAACATCAGCCGTTGTCTGGGCCCATAACCTGTTGAGTTTCCTTGTTGTTGTGCCATTCTAATTAAGAATTCAAGTCGCAACTTATTTGATATTTTAAAGTTTTATTTCAGTCACACATCCCGGCTCACACATTCACGAAAACTTTCTTTTAATTGCGCCAAAACAAATACAAACAGACAGACAATATATATTCGACAGGCGGCGCTCTGGTTTCACTTCACATGTAGGTGGCAGCACTTGTGTATTATAGATGGCAGCACAAGCTTACCGCCAACAACGTCACTAACGTAGGTCACGGTCACAACTTAGAACTGACGTACAGTGAAAACATGGTACCATTATGATTCACATGTAAAACATTATGATGTATAAATGCATTATTATGACAATAGTTGTCAGCGAATAATAGATTCAATGCTTTCCTGACGGATGCACTTGATTTGGCAAGGCCTGTGTGGTGTATGTGTCTGAGGTTTTGCTGTGTGTATATTTAACAAGTAACCTACAATGGAGATAATTATTTTTGTGGCCAGCGGAAATATGTTGGGATGGGAGAGTTTATGTGATTAATAACCTTAATTTATTGATCAAATTGCTCATTATTCTCCATATAATAAACAAAAAAGAACATATCTATAGATGTATATCAGGTCACACACTTTTAATGATTCAATGTTTTGGATCAAATTGATCCTTTGTTGAGATTACTATATTTAACAAATGATAGCAGGACCGGGCCCACTCATATCTACCCTCTGTGGGTCTCATTTTGGGCAAACTTAGAAGACCAGCGTAACGCGCTGGCCAATATTATGCCTGTGTGTTTGTGATGTTTGCACTGTGGTGAGACTGGATGCACTAACGATCGTTAGTGCATCCCGCAATGGCGAACCCACTCGCGGTTCGTTTGAATTTTCTTCTTTTCCCGATAATTACGATTGTGATCAATACACACATACATCTGCTGATTCTTATGCGCACGAAACAACCGTTCATTGCAAATACATGGCGATTTATGTTGGTTTGAGCATGAACAACTCGTCTGAAAAAAAGCTGAAAGATTCCCTAACGATTGTTTTTGTAAAATCGAAGATTCACTAACGAACATGTGAAGATTCCCTAACGATCTTTTCTTTATTAATTCAAATCTACGTTATTTAAATGTTGAACGTGAAATAAGGTACCAAATGACATGTATTGATGTGTATAGATGATCTTCTAGTACAGATTTCCTATTTTTAATGTGACACTCGCTAATTTATGTCGCATAAATCAACGAATTCACAATGGTGTATGATATGGACCTATTACAATATACACGTATTAGGCCTTCTTTTGTCGTTGGTGAATCTTATCGCTGATTCTTTTCCTCAACATATCTAAACAAAAAAGCGTGATCTGCTTGAAATAACTACGCATGTCTTTGACCAAAACACTAAGCTACCTTCAGAGTATCCATTTATCACAAATGGACCTATCATTTCATAAAATACGGTTAAAAACCAAACTGACCGTGTTTACCATGTTTACTGTCCGCCATTGCGGGATGCACTAACGATCGTTAGTGCATCCAGTATCACCACAGTGGTTTGTGGGTCGGTGCGTGTAGGTGTGTGTGCGTGTGTGTGTGTGTGTGGTGGGAGGGGGGGGGGGAGTAATCATGCACTATGTCTGATACAAAAACATCGGTATTGTGACATGTTCATGTTGTTTTAATCTCCCATGTCTCGTGTATGGGACGAAATTGGCTATACACAGCGTTTAATACAAGTGTTCGTGTCCGTGGCTGGAGGTCTGGCATCTTGCACTTGTAGCCTGATGGTGTTGTGCATTCAGCCATAACGGCCCGGCCGAGAATAACTAGGACACACACACACCTGAACTCTTTGCCACAACAAAATCAACATAGCCGGATATATTACCGTGAGTGACAATTGTATGTGCACTTCCACAAGTTCCAGAGTGGACTTTTAACTATAGCATTGGAAGTTTGAAAGCCCTGACATCGTAATTCGTATCGCACACTTCGACGGAAGAGTGGACGCTAAGATATGGGACTGTCAGGGAGATACGTGTCCCTGGCATTCAGCCATAACGGCCCGGCCAAGAATAACTAGGACACACACATACACACACCTGAACTCTTTGCCATAACAAAATCAACATAGCCGGATATATTACCGTGAGTGACAATTGTATGTGCACTTCCACAAGTTCCAGAGTGGACTCTTAGCTATTTGCATTGGAAGTTTGAAAGCCCTGACATCGTAATTCGTATCCTACACTCTGACGGAAGACTGGACGCTAAGATATGGGACTGTCAGGGAGATACGTGTCCCTGATCGTTTTCCTGATCGGCTTCTTGCTCTCCACCCTCGCTCTCCTCACCCCGTACTGGTTTTATGACCAAGGACCTCCCATCCTGTAAGTATCTACTCTACAAAGTACTGGCGAGTCCCGAGAGGGAGCCGGAGGGGGGGATTAGTCAGTCGAAAATTCATCATAAATGGGTTTTTTTGGTCTCTGGATAAGGTATGTGCTACATGTGATAACTGTCAATATTATAATGGGTGACACGTATGTTAGGCGACCACCTGTAAGTGTCTCTCCCTCACCCCCTGACTGTGTATTGAGTCCATTGAGTGTGTTACAGGGAGGGTAACACGTACAGTATGTCAGACTACCACCTATAAGTGTGTCTCTCTCACTCCCTGACTGTGTTTTGAGTTCATTGATTGTGTTACAGGGAAGGTGACACGTACAGTATGTCAGACTACCACCTGTAAGTGTCTTTGCCTCACCCCCTGACTGTGTTTTGAGTTCATTGATTGTGTTACAGGGAAGGTGACACGTACAGTATGTCAGACTACCACCTGTAAGTGTCTTTCCCTCACGCCCTGACTGTGTTTTGAGTTCATTGATTGTGTTACAGGGAAGGTGACACGTACAGTATGTCAGGCTACCACCTGTTGTTCGAGGAGAATTATGTCCGGAAGTCATACGGTGGTCTGTGGATGATCTGCAGAACGCAAGCTGTCACCATCTGTGACACTGTCCGCTTCTTCGAACTAGGTAGGCAAAACGCACTCTATTTCTTCCCTTCATGCACTCACATATTCACAGCTAGTAGACTGTTCGCACAAAATGGCAGCACACGCTTAGCTTTGTACGTCTGTCAAATATATATGTCAATCGAGTAAGACATCATGATGAATGATACCTGTTTTAGGTAGCAGATGTATTATGGCACTTTTATTATGACTGTATGAGAAATGTAATATGGCGATTTTGCCCAAAGATCGCGGCAGAAGATTTGTTATTAACACTATTCTTGTTTTGGCTGCTTCTGTTCGAAGCTAGTGTGTTGCAAAGGCAACCCACCCTCCTTCTCTCGCTCCACTATACTGAAACAATGGTCTTACGTCATCCCTCGTTCTCACAGGCTGGAGTATAAATACTGCCAGCCTGAATTGTTGGTTCAGAGTTGTCTCAGAGCTAGCAAAGCGAGAGGACGACGGATGGGCTCGGCCATGAGCTCCACGTCCTTCTTGTCCGACTAGAAGTGGCCAGTAAGGCCCTGGGGACGGTTTCCAATCGAGGGCCCAGGAAGGGGAAACATTGCTGACTCGGGGTTCGTCCATGGATCACCAGTCCTTCACCCTGGGATGGTGCGACACAGGCTCTGGCAGACCGTCGGGCTGTCCGAGGTTCTATCCCCGCGGCGGACCACCAGCGAGCCGGTCAGCTACAACTAACACCACAGTGATGATGCTATATCTGAGTGGTGTCTCCGTCCAGGCTTGCTCGGCGGACTGCTGTAGGGGCCGGTCATTATTTATCGGGTGGGGGGGTTGGATGGATTTTCCGAGAAATGAGTTTTCAAAGTTTGACCCCCCCACCCATATCGAAAAACAATGTATGACCCCCCCACCAAGATCAAAAATAAAAGTGTGACCCCCCAATCCCCATGTACATATACAAAGCCATAATACACAATGGTAGCAAATATAAGGAGCCAGTATGATACTTAAATGCTGTTTTTACACTTCAGTCACATTCTATTCAAACAATTGTGACTTTTGTTTGAATAGAATGTGATAGAATGTGGCAATTTTTTTTACACTATTAAGTCAGTGGATATGATGAATTTGTGCCATTACAACTGATTCAATTACTATTTGAGGGTATATTATATCAGTATGGTATTGACAGCGTCTGATTGGATGTTGGGGACAAGAAACAAAACACCCCCCCCCCCCAAGACATCTATGTCTAGGATCATGTTCCCCAGAATACTGAAATATTTTTCTCACTCCAAACCCCACGTTTCCAAACCCCCCTGAAACACTCGAGACCCGGGTTAAAGGTCATTCAGTTCATTCACTGACTGACAATTTGTTGGAGGAATGAAAAAAAAACATGAATCTTATTTCTTCCTTTAAATATACAGACTAACTGGAACCCAGAGTGAACTCGGAAAAATTATAACTCTTCCACATATCATTGATGAATCAGGCCATCCTGGACTGGTACTTTCCCGGCCTTGAATCAATTCTGTGTTGCCTCGCTGATGGGTTCATAATGTTCCGTGATGATCCGCGATTGTCTAGCAATGTCCTGGCCACCAAGAAAGTCAGGTAAATCAGATTCACTATGGCATCATCCGGGACGATCCAGGACTATTTTGCAATTCTTGATGGAAAGGTCCATATTTTGTTCATGGCGGTCCAGGACAGTCCTGAGCTCATCGAGGATTATCCTCAGTGGCCGAGGTTCCTGTGTTGGCAAAGTGTTGAGTGGAAAATCGGTCTGTAATTTTGACATGCTGGTTCGGGGTCATTGGATGTTGTGAGATGTTGGTCAGCATGGTATGGGCCGGGTGATCCATTGTTAGTCTGTGACAGTGCAATGCATGTTGATCATCCTAGCTGGCACCGTATTCAGCTCCAGTGCTGCTGTGTTCTACTAAAGGTCCATAGTTCATTCTTGGTGACAGTGTTTCAATCTGGGGTGATGAGCGGTTGTCGATTCACGACATCTCCTGATTTTGGGTGTTCCTGGATAGTCCTTTCGAGGATCAAATTTCAGCGAAACTATAGTTTCACTGATACCTGTAATGTAACAAAGGGATGGATTCCACGTGTTGTATACTCCAGTGAACCATCAGTCCTGGTTGAGTGGATTGTTTTCACCTAATTCACTATTTCAATATACAAATTTTCTGAAATTAACTAAAATTCGAACTCCGACCCCCCCAGTTCCATTGAAAACAAAAGTATGACCCCCCCCCCCCCCCCAATAACGTTGAAAATGAAAGTGTGACCCCCCCAGTTTTTACCCAACCCCCCCCACCTGATAAATAATGACCGGCCCCGTAATTACCTACGCCCGCCGTGATATCACAGAGAGCAAACTATCCGCAAGGGCCTTGGATAGCGGGCGTCATATTTTACAGTAATTATTATCTTCTGTTGATAGTAAATAACTGATTCCTTCATAGCGTATGTGGATGGTAATGTGTATCCGAAACAATGAAAAGTTGGTGGTAAATGTTTTCGTTTAGGATAGTAACGCGAAAATGGTCTTTCCTGAATGTGAGAAAACGAGCGTTGTTTTTCGGGATACAGGTCAGGAACCCCCCCCCCCCCCCCCCCCATGGATCTTTAACATAAAAAAATTAGATCAACTAGCAAAGGTTACCGGACAATATATATTTTAGATATTAGTCTTTTGTCCCTGACCTTGAAAATAAGGTCATTGGCCAATTCAAGGTCACAGTATTCAGCATATATCACTTCTAGTTTGTTCGCTATTGATTCCACAGCTGTAAAGTCGATAATAAGTGATATGTTATCCATTTTGTGATCTGATCTTGAAAATGAGGTCAAGTTCAAGGTCATAAAAATATTCAGAATATATCATTTCCTACATGTTCATAATTGATTTCTAAGCTGTAAAGTCGATATTGAGCGAGATATTAGTTATTTTGTTCTTTGACCTTGAAAATAAGGTCAAGGTATTTAAGGTCAAGGTCAAGGAGATATTATTCATTTTTTCCCGTGATCTTGAAATTTAGGTCAAAGGACACATTCTAGGTCACGAGAACAATCTGTATATATCATTTCCTATATGATCATAATTGATTCCTAAGTCGATAATAAGCAAGATATTAGCCATTCTGTCCTGTGACCTTAAAAATGAGGTCAATGGTCAAATTCAAGATTACGACAATATTCAAAAATATATCATTGTCCGGGCCCCGGGCCCGGATATACAAAAAGCGCACTAATTTCAGCTGGTTCCGTTTTGCGAGGTCTCCCGCAGTCTCCCGCAGTGATTCCACGGTGGACATACGTTGCGCGCTATTGTGCGGGCTTCGCTCGTTTACTATGCTGTGAACTGTAGTTTACAATGTCTCATGTCAGATATTAGGGATGTTTGTGTTGTACAGCGGGGGTCGCAATTATTGGGACTCTGTTTGCCCAGGCAGTGATTTTTTGCACACGCTGATATTTACGTTGATGTAATAGAATCATAATAGAATCGCACTTAGAATAGGATATAGGCATATGTGCATAAAAAAAAACCTGGAGTGAAGACTCGAGCACTGGGGAATGATAGGCGATATATTAATTTAATTCATAAATAAAAAAAAACGCAAAACATTACCTCCGGACATATTCTTAACACTTTCCATTCCTACTATTCTGTAGCTTGTTTTCTATATGTTCACAATTGATTCCTAAGCTGTAAAGTCGATAATAAGTAAGATATTAGCCATTTTGTCATGTGACCTTGAAAATAAGGTCAGAGGTCAAATTCAAGGTCATCACAATATTTGCTATATATTATTTCCTATATGTCCACAATTGATTCCCAAGCTGTAGATCGATAATAAGTGAGATACTAGCCTTTTTGTGCTCAAATATGATCAAAGATCAAGTTCAAGGTCATGAAAATATTCGGCATATATCATTTCCTATATGATCACAATTAATTCATGATCTCTCATCTCAATATTAAGTGAGATATTAGCAGTAATGTGTCCCATTATAAAGGATGGGAGAATTCAACATGGGAATGTCCCATTTGGGCCAATTTTGGGCCAAAATGGTCCGTTCCGAGCAATTCAAAAGCAAAGAAACTTATACATGTCGCGAAGGTACATAAGAGAAGATCTTTTGAAACAAAAACCTGAAATACATCTGAACATTTTTTTAGAAAATGGCTGTCAAAGTCCAAAATTGAGCATTTTTTGACCAATAAAGGCCGTTTTGACCTTTCAAGGTCATCGAAGGTCAAATTCAAGGTCACCTCACAAATCGTCATATATGACTTTCTATTTGAAAGTGCCAATTTCTAAGCTCTATCTTCAAGCGTTCTATGAGTACAGTCCTGGCAGCTCCCATTATGAAGGAAAAAAATGCCAAAAATTCAAAGGGTGAAAAAAAAAAATCGTCTAGAAATGGCCCGAAATGGATAGCAACGCGATTTGGGGCAAACAATTTTTTTTCCAATGATCCGTCGAAAAACGATCCGAAACTTATACACGTCACAAAGGTACATAAGGGGAGTCTAATGCATAAATTAGAATTAAACGACAACACAACAACCAAAACGATGGGCATATTATATTGACATATACAATTAGACTTTACACTAGACATAAAACACATACACATACTGCATCACTTCTGTCATGTCTATTCTGTCTTGCATGATCATGTCGCGAAGTATACGCATGCTAGCTTCAGTGTACTGCATCGGGGTAATCTTGTCCAGGGCGAGACGCTTGTTACTGCATCCCAGGGAGACATCGACATCACCAACCTTGAAATTTTGACTCTCCAAGTCGGCGTCACGCCCCTTCTTGTTGAACAGCAAGTAATCACGGATATCTCGCACTTTGTTGCTTGCACCAACAACACACTGGCTTGGCCGATCGTAGAATGCGAATGGGTCGAATATTTGTGTCTTACTGGAATCGTTTGGCAGCGCCGTACCTGTAGATGTTGTAGCCCGGTTGTTCGTGATGTCTGTGTCGCCACCAAGGAGTTGACAAAGCTGAGACATCTGCAAACCGTCGTTTGGAATGTTGTCACCTGGCGAGGATTTCTCAGACTGTGACGCCCTGTCTGGCGCCGCCGTCTGAACGTTGACGGTCTGGTCACGTTCTGTTGACGTCGACGAATGACCTGATGTCACTTGTCCACTTCTATTATTCTTCAATTCATCGACAGCGCTTTCCAGAAGTAGCAGTTGTGCGAGCGAAAGTGATTTAGAGAAATGCTTATGAATCAATTGCTGAGTCAATTTAGCCACAGATTTCAGTGACGTGAAGCCATTATCCGAGAGAATTTTGACAGTTTCGGGCTGTAACTCGGCCTGTTCAGTCCACGAATCAAATGAATTGGCTTCTCCTTGTTCGGACATATTGTCACTGCTTTGAAAACTCAATTCAATTCACGTAGATATAAAATGTCTGTATGTCACAATAAGAACACGTAAAATCAAATCCGCAATATAACTCATTCAATTCCAAGCTGCTGACTCCTGCCGAGAGCACAATGCGAATGACCCGTGCGCTGCAGTGGCCCACAACACTCGGGCCCGTCGTCACGGACGGTTGCACAATGAAGAGACCAATGATCCTGCAGTCTGTCGGTTTGACGGTTTAAATATCGTCTAGACTTAACAAAAAAGTTACTGAACAGTTTTCGGGAAAATAGTCGTTAAAGTCCAAAAATGGCCATTTTTCGTCAAAAACGGCCACCGTTTTGAGAAAAATGCGAAAATCAAAAAGCTAAAAAATACCTCCCTCTCGAAATATTTTTAGGCACTTTTGTGCAAAATTTCGGAAAGATTCGACCGTAAACTTTAAAGATAAAATTGTTCACGGATGGACGACGGACGGATGACGGACGCAACGCCATGCCAATAGGTTATCGGACCAAAGGTTTTTTTTTGCGTTGAAGTGAGTTTAGGCCCGGCTTGGATGATTTGAAGTCAGACATCAGGGGCGGGTATAGGATTTTGAGATGGGGGGGGGGCGTAAACCCTTGATCGATATACCGGCGAGCGAAGCGAGCCCCAGTCGGCCTGGGGTATTGACCCACTCAAAGGCCCCAGACGCTGGAGGTTTAGGGGTCTCCATGGTCCAATTTCCATGGCCTTGGAGAGTTTATGAATGCCTAATCTGAGGCGGATCCAGGGTTCTGAAGGAGGGTCAGATGTGAAATGTTGCGAAGCGAGGTGGTGATGGCTGAGGGTCACTGGCCCGCTTGAGGGCCCCAGAAGCTGAAGTATGGTTTGGTTGAAGCCCGAGTGCTAGCGAGGGTTTCAAAGCCATGAAGCCTTCATGGCTTTGAAGGCTTCATCCTTCATCCAAGAAGGATGAAGGATGAAGGCTTCATCCTTGAAGGCTTCAAGCCTTTGGATGAAGGCTTCATCAAAGCCTTCATCCAAGAAGGGCCTCAAATCTTCCCATGACTCTCCGGTCTTGGGCAGTTCTGGGGCATTAACGTCTCACATGTTGGACCAACAGGAATTCGCGTTTTTATGAGATTGGTGTGACTGACAATGTGAGCCTCTAGCTGTAAGTGTTGGATAAATTCCAACAAAAATCACCTACTATTTACTAATCACATCAAGGATATTAATACATCCTAGATTGTCTATAATACGGCTCTGACCATATTTATATTACCATTTATTGACGGTCATTTAACACTACTCCAGAATGGCGGCGGCGAGCGGCCTTCATCATGATGTTCCTAGCTCTCCCCCTGAACGTGACGGCTGTTGGGCTCTACATCCGCAGTCTCAGCCGTGAGTTCAGACTCGTGCTGCCGGCTGCATTCCAGACAGTCGCAGGTCAGTAGCAAAACAAAACTACATGTACCATTCTTGTTCGCGAGGGAAGGGAGTTTAGACAGCCTGTGTATAGGTCACTCTCTCATACATTCAATTTCTTTGGTTGTAACCGGAATGCTAGTCCCAGTAATACAAGTCCGCAGGACTATCATTCCTAGAAATGGTAAGCCGGTGGACATCCACTCCTAGGAACAGTCATCTGCCTGAAT
Source organism: Terebella lapidaria (assembly GCA_949152475.1). Lineage (NCBI taxonomy): Eukaryota > Metazoa > Annelida > Polychaeta > Terebellida > Terebellidae > Terebella > Terebella lapidaria. The sequence goes on from OX424557.1 coordinate 6,630,896, forward strand.
TCAAACGAATGCAAGTCCTCTAGGATAAGTCCCCCCCCCCCCCCCGCCCCCTTTTGGCGAGAGAGACAGATACGTCACGACCAGGCGCTGAATTGTACACATCAAAAGTGATCTGAGATCAGTTTATTTTAAACATTACCAATCTGAAATACTACGTACTCGTGTTTATTTTATACATCACCAATCTAAACTACTACATGCTCCTTTTTTTATCCTTTGGATCGTTCTCGATAGAAATTCGCGTACAGAAAGCAAGGCACGATCTCTGCCTGCATGACTCGAGCGCTCCTTTTGCCGCCAAAAACCGCCGCGTATATGCGCGTGCATCTGCGCAGAAGCTTCACTTTTCTGTCCACCGCCATTTTTGCTTGCAGCTTTGGATATTTGGTCCCGGTGAATTCGTAAAATTTAGTCTGCAAACTAGTTATTTGCGATATATTATTACAGAATTTCACCTGCCACGTTCATAGACATTGATTTGTGTCTATTTGGATAAGTATTGGTCGATAGTCGATATCATTTTATCTACATAATTATCCTAATGTATATTTCATATACTGTGGTATTCGTAGTCCTATCAGGGTTCTTTTTCAGTGCAGTCACATGTTTGCTTTTCTGCCTGACCTGTTACTGTTAGTTGTTTAGATCCCGTTTGTGACCATGACCTCATAATCCTCCCTAGGTACTGGGGCCATGGACGGACGTCCGTGTCCGAAGTGCTTGGTCAATACCCTTCGTGGAGGGGAGAATCACGGCCTGTGTTTTGACTGTCTTGAACATGGGCCGGCATCTATGAAGGATTTGAGGTGTGATCTGTGCAGTCCCTGGCATCCCTCTTCCTTCGTGCAGGCGACTGCAAAGTATTCTGAGGCCTCGTTGGCTCGTCAGGATGCTTTGAGTCTTGCGGAAGCTTCAGCTCCGCCAGTTGCACATGGAGATGGTGGCACCGCCGATGACCTCAAGGACCATGTCCAGTGTTAGTCAGCCCCTGGGGCTAACACAGGACATGGTGAATGCGGCTGTGCAGTCCTTCTTTGCACAGTCGCTGTCGTCCCTTCAGGGTCCCCTCCTGCCTGGTCTCTCGTCCCTGCTTGGACAGGGAGTCCTGGTCGGTTCCTCGACCACCCCTCTGTCACAGGGAGAGCTCGCGCCCTCTGCTGGCAAAAGACGTCGAAGTCTTCTAAGAAGAAGGCTTCGATTCTTGCTAAGACGAAAGTGGCCAAGGAACCGCACTCCACCTTCGTCGTCCCTCAGTCAGGGCCGATCGAGGTGGATGGGTCCATTACCTCTTCCCCTGGGCCTTCCAAGAAGAGGAAGTGTGGTTCCTCTAAGCGCCGTGGTACTGAGGCCACATCGATCTTCGATGGGGCCCAGTCCTTGACCGACCTCTCGTTGGTCGACGATCAGGTGTCGGGCTTCGATCAGCGGAGCATCTTGGATGGTTCTTTCGAGTCCTCGGTCTCGAGGTTCGAGAGGAAAGAGTTTCCTAGGTTTGGGGGTGGAGCTCTCGATCATTCGTGCGATGGGGAGTCTTCACTTGGTGGTCATGTCTCTGGTCATCGATCAGGGCACGATCTGGCGGGTGGGTCTGAGGTCGTTCCTCAGGACCACTCAAGTCCTGTGTATGCTGATGTCAGTCGCCGGATGGGCACGTTCACTGAGCAGGCATTCCCTTGCCCGTCCCTTGATGTTCCCATGGGGTCATTGAGGTCCTCTATTTGACCTGTGAGGTCCAGCGATCGGGGGGTCGAGCGGAAGCTGATCAGGAGTCGTCCTCCGCAGAGTGCTGATCAGGCCAGAGGATCTAACTTCTGTTGGGCTCTGAAGTCGGTGGCAAGGCGTATGGACGTGGCGATCGATGCTCCAAGGCCCTCATGGGGTACCAGTAAGTTTGCAACGGCGCCTGTTCGCCGTCCGATCCGGCTCCTTATGGCTCCTGCGTTGGTCCAGTCATTCAACAAGATCAACAAGGGGCTACGGCTAAGAAGGATGTGGCTTGTTCGGAGTCAACATTCCCGACTAGCCGTGTTCGACCTGAGTCGATTGACATCTACCAGAATATTGAGTCCGATGGTGACCATCAGACTTCCGTCCTGGTCGAAGACCCTAACCTTCACTAGCTTTCCCGGAAGCAGGACACAGTCTGGTCAGCCTGTGTGAAGAAGGCTCGCCTTTCTCACTGGCAGACGCTGTCTCATCAGTTGATGGGGCAGCTTTCGTTGACTGATCACCTGACCACTTCGCTGACTCCAGGAGTTGACTCCAGGAGTTGACGAGGTGGATCTGGAGGAGGGGAGTCGCGCCAACATTCATGCAGCACTCGGCATCTTGGCCGGAGTTGTGCATGCTGCTGAGCGTGACAGTGCACACCTGGGTGCACAGTTTGATCTCTGCATGCTTGACGTGTCCGCCACGGACATCGCTGAGCTGCTTTGGAGGCCACTCTTCACGAGTTATACCTACACCAACCTCTCTCAATTGAATATTTACGTCATGCGGGAACATGTGGAGATCAGGCTATGGCCAAGGCTTTGTTCGGGAAGTCGGCGGGAGCAGGCAAGAAGACCAAGTGTCAGAAACCTGCCCAACCTCAGGCATCACAAGCATCTGCTTCCTCGCAGCTGCCCTTTCGGGGGGCACAGCCTCCCCCTCTTCAGGCATATGGCAAGCGTGGAGGCAAAGGGGGTGGACACTTTAAGGGCAAGAGGAATGCTTCTGCCAATAAGTGACTCCTTGTAGGGAAGCGTAGTCTCTGTGGAACCTCCCGGAATCAGAATTCAGTCTCCCACAACCTGGTCCAATCGGGGGCCGCCTGGCTCAGTTAAGTCGGAACTGGAGCGATCTGGCCTCGTCCGACAATTCAGTCGTGGCATGGGTGAAGTACGGCCTCCCCTTCAGATGGGAGGCCGGGAAACCATCAATCAGAACAAAGGCGTGGTTCTTCCCTGTGCCCCGCGATCGGGCAAAGTTTCAGCCTCTGAAGCACGAGGTGCAGCAGTTGCTAGAGAAACGTGCGATCAAGGTGGTCAAGGACGAGAGGGGATTCTATCCCCTCATCTTCCTGATCATACCCAGGTTCAAGATGGAGTTGGCGCTTTCCGTACAGAAAGCTCTTTCCACGGGGAAGTAGGGGAGTCAGTATTGACGTCAAGGACACGTATTTGCATGTGCCCATACATCCAGCCGATCGGCGATACCTCAAGTTCACTTTCGAGTGCTCGGTGTATCAGTTCAGAGTGCTTCCCTCTGGAGTAGCCACCGCTCCTTACGTGTTCACCTGTATCGTAAGGGCGATGGCAGGCAGGTTTCGATCAGGCGCAGTCGTCAAACACAGCTCGACAGTTTCTATCAATCATCAGTCTGCTGGCGTTGATGGAGAAACAGGTGACGTTCGGCAGGTGCTTCCTCAGACTCATTCAATGGTGTCTAATGTTGAAATGGCGGATCCTCACTGATCAATTCGACCAAGTCGTATCGGTGGACAATCGTGCTCGGAAAGCAATGCATTGGTGGCAGGACCATCGGAATCTTTTCCGAGGGATGCCACTGGTGGAGTATCTGCCCAATCGAACCTTCTTCACCAATGCATCAGAATTGGCTTGGGAAGGTCATATGGGTGAGCACAAGCTCTCGGCTGTGTGGAACACGAGCGAGAAGCCATTGCACATCAACGTCCTAGAGCTGCGAGCGGTGAGACGTGCGTTCGAGATCTTGGGTCCTCAGAATCCCCCAGGGTCGAAGTGGCACGGACAACAACACAGTAGTGGTGTACATAAACAAACAGGGTGGAACTCTATCGAGGCAGCTCTGTTTGGAAGCCGAGTGTCTGTTCCGGTTTGCCTTCAAGTGGCGTCTGTTCATCAGGTCACGGCACCTATTGGGTCGATAGGAACGTCCTAGCAGACGCAGAGTGGAGTTTACACCCGGGGTGCTTCGTCGCATTTGTCAGGTGTTCGGGACACCGAACATAGACCTGTTCGCAACCTCCCGGAATCACAAGCTCCCGGTGTTTTTCTCACCACTGCCAGAGAGCGAGGCACTGGCTCTGGATGCGATGTCCCAGTCGTGGGACGGGATGTACGGGTATGCGTACCCGCCAATCGGTTCCTAACGGAAGTGCTGCACAAAGTAGCCAGGTCTCAGTGCGAGATTCTGTTGGTGGCGCCATGCTGGCCGATGCAGGTGTGGTTTCCACTGCTACTGTCCCATCTGATCAACGTACCTCGGGTGCTTCCGATCGAGAGCCGGTTGCTGAGACAACCGGGACAGGACATATTTCACGATTCTGCCCACGCACTCAAGTTACACGTGTGGAGGCTATCGAGTGATCCTTCCAGGAGGCAGGATTTTCTCAGCAGATGTCCGTACATCTCGTGAGAAAGAATAGGAGATACTCCTCTAAAACGTATGAGGCTAAATGGAGATTATTCGTACGTTGGTGTAATGGAAGGTGTTTTGATCTGCTCTCTGCCCCTTTGAATGCAGTGCTAGACTTTCTCTGCTATCTCTTTGATAGGCTCAATTTGAAGCCTACAACAATCGATGGATGCAGGTCCATGTTGAGCCCTGTATGTGTTATATTGTCTCACTAAAGCACCCTGGGAGCCTCTCAAGGAGATGTCCTTACAGAGGCTAACCCTTAAAACCTTCCTGCAAATGAATGGCATTTGGCGAGGTTGGATCTGCTTCCTTATACCCGGTACATGATTTCTTGCCTAAAACACATGCTGCGGTTGAGGGCGGGAAAGCATTCTCTCCTATCATAATTCCATCACTAAGCGGTTATGTAGGGCGGAATGAGCCGGATGCACTCTTGTGTCCAGTTAGAGCGCTGAGAATCTATATCGATCATACCAGATCGATCAGGAAAAATCGTGAGTGATTATTTATTTCCTATCAGCCTAATAGGGCTACAGATATTTCCACAACTACACTATCCAGATGGGTGAAGATTGTAGTGAGAACTGTCTATGCGGAGTGCTGACGATCGAGTGACTTACAAAATATTGTCCCACCAAATCCGACACATCTCAATGTCTTTAGTGGCCAGGTCGAATAGTCCGTTAGAATATATCGTGAGAGCCGGAATGTGGACTAATTCTATGACATTCATTGGGTTCTATCTGTCCAATGCTGCCGAACTTCAAAACCAGTCGTCCAGATTTAGACTGGGTCCACTGGTCGTAGCACAGGCTATTGTTTAAACAAGCTGGACCGAAAAGTCGTGGTTTTATTTCGCACATGTATATTGCAACACTTCGTGTTTTGTTTTGAGTTCTTTGATTTAGTGTTTCAAGTAGAGTACCATTTTCCACCGATCAGGGGAAGAAGAATTTTGTGCATTTCTGAGGCAAGTGATCGCGTCGCTAGGTAAGTATCTAGTTCTAAAATGTAGCATTTTAGTGATTTGCTTGAAATCATCTGTTTTCATGATTCTCTAGCAGAACTGCTCCACCGCCTATCCTTTAATTCTAAGGAGCATGTAGTAGTTTAGACTGGTGATGTATAAAATAAACTTCACACATTTTAATTGTAAATTTGCCGTTTATTGTTATTACTCACCTCTAAACTACTACATTAAAAGCCCTCCCATCCATCCCCGCCAGATTGTGCGCTAAGGGCTTCCTTTCGTCATTTTAAGACAGAAAAGTGAAGCTTCTGTGTGTTCTGCGCATATGTGCGGCGGTTTTTGGCGGCAAAAGGAGTGCTCGAGTCATGCAGTCAGACGATCGTCCCTTGCTTTCTGTACACGAATTTCTATCCAGAATGATCCAACTACTAGGAGCATGTAGTAGTTTAGAGGTGAGTAATAACAATAAACGGTAAATTTACAATTAAAATTTTGGAAATTTGTTCCGAGCTAGACCATCAAACTAGCACGAAAAAAAGTCTGCCATTATGAGTGCCATACTGTGGCCAGCCACTTGAACTCCCGTCAAAACTGATTGCCGCATGCACGTATTTGCATGTGCCCATACATCCAGCCGATCGGCGATACCTCAAGTTCACTTTCGAGTGCTCGGTGTATCAGTTCAGAGTGCTTCCCTCTGGAGTAGCCACCGCTCCTTACGTGTTCACCTGTATCGTAAGGGCGATGGCAGGCAGGTTTCGATCAGGCGCAGTCGTCAAACACAGCTCGACAGTTTCTATCAATCATCAGTCTGCTGGCGTTGATGGAGAAACAGGTGACGTTCGGCAGGTGCTTCCTCAGACTCATTCAATGGTGTCTAATGTTGAAATGGCGGATCCTCACTGATCAATTCGACCAAGTCGTATCGGTGGACAATCGTGCTCGGAAAGCAATGCATTGGTGGCAGGACCATCGGAATCTTTTCCGAGGGATGCCACTGGTGGAGTATCTGCCCAATCGAACCTTCTTCACCAATGCATCAGAATTGGCTTGGGAAGGTCATATGGGTGAGCACAAGCTCTCGGCTGTGTGGAACACGAGCGAGAAGCCATTGCACATCAACGTCCTAGAGCTGCGAGCGGTGAGACGTGCGTTCGAGATCTTGGGTCCTCAGAATCCCCCAGGGTCGAAGTGGCACGGACAACAACACAGTAGTGGTGTACATAAACAAACAGGGTGGAACTCTATCGAGGCAGCTCTGTTTGGAAGCCGAGTGTCTGTTCAGGTTTGCCTTCAAGTGGCGTCTGTTCATCAGGTCACGGCACCTATTGGGTCGATAGGAACGTCCTAGCAGACGCAGAGTGGAGTTTACACCCGGGGTGCTTCGTCGCATTTGTCAGGTGTTCGGGACACCGAACATAGACCTGTTCGCAACCTCCCGGAATCACAAGCTCCCGGTGTTTTTCTCACCACTGCCAGAGAGCGAGGCACTGGCTCTGGATGCGATGTCCCAGTCGTGGGACGGGATGTACGGGTATGCGTACCCGCCAATCGGTTCCTAACGGAAGTGCTGCACAAAGTAGCCAGGTCTCAGTGCGAGATTCTGTTGGTGGCGCCATGCTGGCCGATGCAGGTGTGGTTTCCACTGCTACTGTCCCATCTGATCAACGTACCTCGGGTGCTTCCGATCGAGAGCCGGTTGCTGAGACAACCGGGACAGGACATATTTCACGATTCTGCCCACGCACTCAAGTTACACGTGTGGAGGCTATCGAGTGATCCTTCCAGGAGGCAGGATTTTCTCAGCAGATGTCCGTACATCTCGTGAGAAAGAATAGGAGATACTCCTCTAAAACGTATGAGGCTAAATGGAGATTATTCGTACGTTGGTGTAATGGAAGGTGTTTTGATCTGCTCTCTGCCCCTTTGAATGCAGTGCTAGACTTTCTCTGCTATCTCTTTGATAGGCTCAATTTGAAGCCTACAACAATCGATGGATGCAGGTCCATGTTGAGCCCTGTATGTGTTATATTGTCTCACTAAAGCACCCTGGGAGCCTCTCAAGGAGATGTCCTTACAGAGGCTAACCCTTAAAACCTTCCTGCAAATGAATGGCATTTGGCGAGGTTGGATCTGCTTCCTTATACCCGGTACATGATTTCTTGCCTAAAACACATGCTGCGGTTGAGGGCGGGAAAGCATTCTCTCCTATCATAATTCCATCACTAAGCGGTTATGTAGGGCGGAATGAGCCGGATGCACTCTTGTGTCCAGTTAGAGCGCTGAGAATCTATATCGATCATACCAGATCGATCAGGAAAAATCGTGAGTGATTATTTATTTCCTATCAGCCTAATAGGGCTACAGATATTTCCACAACTACACTATCCAGATGGGTGAAGATTGTAGTGAGAACTGTCTATGCGGAGTGCTGACGATCGAGTGACTTACAAAATATTGTCCCACCAAATCCGACACATCTCAATGTCTTTAGTGGCCAGGTCGAATAGTCCGTTAGAATATATCGTGAGAGCCGGAATGTGGACTAATTCTATGACATTCATTGGGTTCTATCTGTCCAATGCTGCCGAACTTCAAAACCAGTCGTCCAGATTTAGACTGGGTCCACTGGTCGTAGCACAGGCTATTGTTTAAACAAGCTGGACCGAAAAGTCGTGGTTTTATTTCGCACAAGTATATTGCAACACTTCGTGTTTTGTTTTGAGTTCTTTGATTTAGTGTTTCAAGTAGAGTACCAATCTTTGTCCTTGTGGCTGTACCCTGAACGGGTCTGTCCACAGTGTAAGCTAAACCCTCCATAGAGGGGAGAAGCATGAGATGTGCTTTGGTTGTTTAGGGCATGGTTCCAAGGACTTTGAGGATTTTGCGTTGTGACATTTGTAGGTGTTGAAGACTCCCACTTTGAGGCCGCCACTGTTAAGTACGCGAATTCTTCTGAGACTAGGCGTGATGCTGTTGCTGACGTGACAGTCAGCAAGGTGGCAGATTCCGGGCCGACGGAGGTGCAGCAGAGCAGCTCTGCCCCAGGGCTGTCTCCGGAAGTTTTAACCTCTAGTATCTCATCGGTCCTTAAGGATTTGGGTTTGGTCCCTCCTCCCCAGGGTCTCTTGGTTCCTGGCCCTTCTGGCCTCTTGGGTGGGAGTCCCTGCAGGCTCATCTGAGCCTCCCTTGCAGAAGCTTTCCAAGCCTAACAAAGCTAAGAAGGATTCTCGCAAAAGGATGTCGGCTTCAGAGGATCCCTCCGCCTCTGCGGCTTCGCTGGAAGCAAAGGAGCAGCCCTCCTTACTCTCCCAGGGTTTCGTTAAGTCTCCACCAGCACGTCGCCCCAGTTGTCTCTTTTGATGGAGGGGTGTCTTCTAAGGGCTTCGGTCCAGACGAGAAGTTTGCAGCCCTCCTTACTCTCCCAGGGTTTCGTTAAGTCTCCACCAGCACGTCGCCCCAGTTGTCTCTTTTGATGGAGGGGTGTCTTCTAAGGGCTTCGGTCCAGACAAGAAGTTTGCTTCATTGCAGGACTTACGTGCTAACTGGTCCGAGTTGTGGGACTAGTCCTTGGGTTCTTCGATTGCTCCATTCGGACCCAACCAGGATCCCGTCCACTGTTTTCTGGCTCCACTTACAGTGACATTTCTCGTGAGGATGTTCTTGCCTTCAGGCAAAATCTCTGTGACGAGGCGCTTACTAGGGTGACTGCTAAGGCAGTGATGCAGGGAAGACTGCTGGGAATTAGCAAAAGGCTTCTACAGCAGCTCCGCCACAGCCTCCTCAGGCCATGTCTGGCCACAGCATCCTTTCAGGATGCACAGTCCCCCCACCACAGGGTGTGTGGAAGTGAGGTGGCAAGGAAGGTCGGTTTCGTGGTGGAAATTCACTCTCTGTGGGATCGGCTAGTCGAAGGTGGCGGGGTTTTGATCGAATACCTTTACCTTTGCCAGGTCCAGTCAGAGGGCGTTTGGGCGTGTTTCATGAAGCCTGGCACAGCCTCAGGGAATAATTTGTTTTTGGAAAAGTGAATAGCACGAACTGCTACACAATTTTGTATTTGAATAGCAGTTGGTCAAAATTGAATAGCAGTTAGAAACAACAGAAAACCGACACCAGATCAGACAATTTGATGAAAGCATTTATTACATGGATTTGACAAACACCAATTTGACAAACATCGATCAATACTCAGCCTAGTCAGTAGTAACATGAGAACATTATAATCATTTAGTTAAGTCTTTTGCAGCTTGTATGGCTGAAATTGCGAATACCACGTATTCTGCTCTCAAAATCTCGACAGAAATAATAAACCAAACGTGCTTGCGGTTCCTCACATGTAGATTTACATTTAGCATTACCATTGACATTGTCTTTGGCATTGTCATAGTCTTGTTTTCGTTCATATTGCAGCCAAACACGATCGGGATCCAATTCATGTGTCCACCTTATTTCTATCGTGCGGACAGCAACAGTCATGATGCCTGGTGAACAATGAACGTAGATATAGAAAAAGTTATTCCAACTGGTACAAAAACCATAGATAGCATAATACCATAGGCCTGAGATCGGTGATATGTCTAATCTGGTAATGGATCTCTGATTCCAAACCAAACATGACGTTTTCGAAGCCCAGTTCACAAGCATTTGCATCATTACCAAGGAGACCGCACGCGATAGAATAAACAGACCGCTGATGAATGATAAAACTGTCACGTGCAGCATGACTGAGTGCAATGATACCCCCCTCTAGGGCATGATTGCTCAATTGGGAGACCCCTCTAGGACACAATTGCTATTAGGCTATACCCCTCTAGAGGCAATTGCTCAATACCACCACCCCTCTCGCTTGTATTAGCATGTAGCAGGCTAGCAGCCCGTGCACATGACAAATCACAGAAAAGATCGGGACCCAGTTTTGCATCGCCTTCGTTGCGACAGAAAAACAAGATTGTATCGCAATCCGTGGAAATTGCATCGCAAATTGCGATGCGATACCGAACAAATTATTCCCTGGGCACAGCACCCTTGGTCTCCGACACACAAGTCCTAGATTGGCTGGGGAGAAGATTGACATTCAGGTGGTTGGACCGAAGCCACCTGTACGTCAGACACCATCGTTCATTCCCACTCCGAGCAACTGAGACACGTACGAGCGCCTCTTGAAGAAGGTTTCAGATCTTCTTCTCAAAAGGCTGATCGAGGGGTGTTTGGAACAAGTCGGGTTCTACCCACTTATCTTTCTTGTCCCGAAGAAAACAGGCGAATGGAAACTAGTATTCGACCTGTCTCAGCTCAACGAGTTGCTGGTAATTCGCAGGTTCAAGATGGACTCCCCGCAATCAGTGCAGCATGCAATGAAACCGGGGTTATGGGTGGTCAGTATAGACATAAAAGACGCCTATCTCGATGTTCCTATCCATCCCCATTTGAGAAAGTATCTAAAATTTGCCTTTGAGAGGACTGTGTACCAGTTCCATGTGCTCCCGTTCGGAGTAGACATGGCTCTTTACGTCTTCACCAGGATGGTGAGGACCATGGCCACCAAATTTTCTGCTATAGGGATTCAGTTTCATTTTTACTACATAGACAATTGGATGGTGGTAGCGGGTTCGTCCATTTGTGTACTCGATCATGATGCACTGATTCGATGCACGATCATGTACTGGGCCTGGCTCTTCAGCTGAGTTGGATACCAAATTGGGACAAATCTCATCTCACTCCCAGTCAGACTTGTGTCTACATAGGCATAGAGTTCGATTTGAGACCTCAAGACCACATTTAAAAGACTCTGACTCTGCTGGACGTCTTACTAGTACAGCCAGTGGCGACGTTAAAGGGTTCCTTATGACAGATGTTTCATGTGGCCGAACGATTGGTCCAGTGGAAGATAGCAGTGGATCCACTGGATCGTCAGATCCGCCTCGATCACAGGGCTTTAGAGGCCTGTCGATGGTGGCAGATCAATCCAAACTGCGCCGGCGAATGCCTCTGGAGGCCTATGTTCCTCACGAGACATTCTTCTTGGATGCGTCCCAGGTAGCCTGGGGAGCTCACAAGGACGAGGAACAGCTGTGCGGTCGTTGGGACGATCAGGACAGTCAGTTTTCTATCAATGTTCTAGAGCTGAAGGCGGGGACTCGTGCGTTCCATCATTGGGGCAGCCACAGTCCTCCAGGGGCCAGATGGCTGGTGTTTACAGTAAACACCAAGGTGGCAGCACACATCAACAAACAAAGAGGTACCAGGTCTTTGGATCCGAGTTTGGAAGCCGAGAGGTTGATCAGTTTTGCTCCCAATCGGGGAATCATGATCAAAGCGTGTCATCTTCCTTCCGTCTAACCAAAGAGCAGGGGGAGTCATTAGAAGACGTCTCTAGCTATAGATTGACACTGAAGACCTTCTCCCTAGTACTTTTAGCCAACGGGAGAAGGCGATCGGATGTAGGTGCGATCGATGTCACTAGAATCGCGTTCGCAGTGGACGACAGTGTTACGATGTTTCTTGGTCGCGAATTTGTTCTAAAACCAAGGCAGCATTAGAGGGTAACAGGCTTTTTCCTCCCTCGCTATCCCGAATCTTATATTCTTTGTTGGGGAAGGGGAGCCGGACGCACGTTTGTGTAAGGTTCGAGCAGTTGAAATCTATCTAAAAAGAACTGAACCTTTTCATAGGGGTAGAACGAAATCGTTCCTTTCATATCAGCGTGGTCAATGGACGGAAATAACGAAATCCACACGGTCCATGTGGGTGAAAAGATTGGTGAGATCAATTTACACGGAATCAGGTGCACTTGACAGAGTGACTTACGAAATCAGAGCCCATCAAATCCGCCATATTTTGAAGTCATTAGATTCGATGTGTAATGTGCCATTAGAATCGGTAATTCGCGCCGATATGTGGTCAAATCCAGCGACGTTTCTAAACGTCTATCTGTCTAATTCCACTGAGGTCATCAGTGGCACAGACCGGAGATTCCGACTGGGTCTGATCGTTACGGCCCGATTATTATCGAGGATTAAAGTCAGTTTTTATAATGCACTGTAATTACACGTACGGTGAAAGAATTTTACTTTGTTGGTGCGTTATGACGGGTTCGAACATCCTCGTCGTCCGGGTAGTCAGTCTGAAAAGTTTTTCGATCGGCATACAGTGCTGCAACTACCCGCAATGCTGACACGTTTATGGTATGTATTGTAACGGGTTTGCACCCTTCTGTGACGTCTTGATAAACCGGTTTTCTTGGGAGGTGGGTGAGTTGTTATTTAACCGGAGCTGAAACGGTAAAACTCCGGGATACTGCTACTGCTGTACGGTTGAACTCCGGCTAGAAGTCTCTGAAGGTTGGTAGCGTGGTCTGGAATGGACCTCCTAACCGTTGTCCGACTGCCAATCTGCAACTGCACCTGTAAAGTAAGAATCCGGAGGCGTTTCCGTCTCCGGGTACTGCAACTGCTCCGTCGGGATACCGCTTTACTGCAACAGCTCCGTCAGGTTTCCGCCTTACTGCAAACTGCGACTGCACCTAGAATAGAGAATCCGGGAACGTTGCCGTTTCCGAATACTGCAACCGCTCTGCCAGGTTCCGCCGCACTGCAAACTGCTCCGGTTGGCTCCGCCTCACCGCAACCTGCGACTGCACCTGAAATGGGGTATCTCGGAAGTGTTCTCACTTCCGGTTACCGCAACCGCTCCGTCAGGTACTGCCTCTGCTACTCCGTCGTCCGGTACCGCCTCTGCAACTGCTCCGTCGTTCCCGTCTCTGCAACTGCTCCGTCCGGTACCGCCTCCGTAGTTGCTCCGTTGAATTCCACCTCCGTCTCCGTCTCCTTCCTTGGTGATCTGGGTTCTTGGATCACCCTAAGACGTCGTTACAACTTGGTCTTAACCGACTGTGGTCTTATCTCCCTTTACTCCGTATTACTTTCTTTTCCGGTGAACTAACTTTATTATAAATTCCAGTTCCCTAACGAACACGGAAAAACAACTCGGTTGAAGTTTTCATGTTTATTTTCCAAGTGCACAGTCAGAAGACTTAACTGCTATCATCTGGATGACTCTATCCGGAACAAGGGAGTACTCTGCTATGGGAGAAGGGGTCTGCACAGGTCGACGTCAGGACACCAACTCCGCCGTCCGCTGTGAAGCGGGGGCTTTTATAGACCTGAGACCCACGTCACGTGACCAACCTATTGTGACGTCATAGTCCGCCAAAACACTGATATTTTCCGGATTTCTAAAAACACTCTAGAACCAATCAGTGGCTGACACGTCACCTTTTAAACCGAAAACGAGGCTGATCACATGACCTTCCGGAAATAACGTCATTACGTTTTTGTACTCCATTGTTCCGGCTCCGTCTCCGGTTCCGTCTCCGGTTCCGGCTCCGTCTCCGGTTCCGGCTCCGTCTCCGGCTTTACCAACATCACAAATATACCAAGTTCCGAGACGGAAAACCTTTTAAACATTAACAATACGGAACCGTATGAACCTTTTAAACACATATACATTTTAATAAACGGTTATTTAACCATAATATCACAAAACACTAATAGAATTACCTAGGGGAAACTTTTGGGTACGCCCCAAAACCGTTACAGTATATACGCTTCTATAGTGTAGCATATAATTGGTGGAAAAAGGCTGGCTATGAGTGTGATATGTGCCAGTTCTAACACAGCTTGCGCCGCCTCCATTGGCTTTGATTATAATGGAGCATGTAGTATTTCAGATTGGTAATGTTTAAAATAAACTTCCAAAAATGTAATTGTAATTTTTCCGTTTATTGTTAAACTTACCTCTGAAGTACTTCATCAGCGGCCCTCCCAGCCTCCCCCCCCCCCCCCCCCACAAGCTGTTCCACTTTCACTCATACTTTTTGACAAGAACAAGTGTAGAAGGAAGCTGCACACTGCGCATGCGCCGATCAGTTTTGGCGGAAGTTCAAGTGGTTGGCCACAGTATGGCACTAGTATTTCGGAAGTAAGTTTAACAATAAACGGGAATTTTTTTGGAAATTTATTGAGATATTGAGGGGATTTATCGAGATAAATAACTCGATTTATCGAAGTGATAAGTCGACAAATTGAATTAAACAAAAACTCATGTGATCCTAATAGGCTTTCTTTATGTATACTTAGCATGTGATATCATGTGCATATAAATCTATCATGTGTGTACTACTATAACTACACTATACATCTAGAATGTGATGTTCTGGGTGTACATACGGGAAGAGACATACTTGTATGCTCCGTGATTTAGTGATATATGTTCAGTGAATATGAATTTATTTTTCTGTTTCCAGGGTTTTGTAACATCCTGGCCGCGGCATTCTTCATATCGTCAGCGATGTATCCACATGTTCACTGGACGTTTTTTGTGGCATGTGTGTCCGGAGTCCTGCTTCTCGTCAATGGGCTTTGTGCCATGAGTGTCGTTGACTCCAGGGAAAAACGGCCCGAGGATGTTGTCCTGCTGGTGGACCCGCCCAAGTGATCATAACGTTCTTGCTGGTTGACCCGCCCAAGTGATCATAACGTTCTTGCTGGTCGACCCGCTCAAGTGATCATAACGTTATTGCTGGTTGAGCCGCCTAAGTGATCATAACGTTTTTACTGGTCAACTCAATCACGTGATCATAACGTTCATGCTGTTCGACTTGGTGACAACAACTTTCCAGAACAGTCACATCAGCCAGCTTTTGGACATCCTGTTAGAGGCTGGCATTCATCAGTTTATGAATATATTTGATTTTGGTGATTGTTGAATCAGAAATGCTCTTGTGAATGTGCGTTTGCACGTGTAACTGTCCATTCTGATTCAATAAAATTGTCTACGAACCAAATTTCTCTTTGAGTTCATAGCATTTAGTTTAATAGCCCTTATAAAATGCTTCTTTGTTTGTTTGTTTTTTTTTCAGTTAACAAGTCGGCAGGAACACTTGAAATTAATTCTAACAGGAAGTTATCACTGGCAAGATTTGATAGGGTCATTTAAATATATAAATGAAGTATTTAGTATATTATAGTATTCATACACGATGAAGATATACAAAAACTGTTGTAAAAAAATAAAAAGTGTCCAATTCCACAGCATATTCAAGCTTTGAAGAGGGACTGAAAAAAAAGTCACTTCGAATAAAGCCTTGCTTCAGCGATATTGCCGGTAGAAGGCCTGTTATTCTAACGAATTTCGGCCATGTATACCTGCTTTGTACTTTCACCAAGGTTATTTGACACAAGACATGTTATTTCAGCAGTTATTGACGTTGTTAGAGATTGGGCGATAATAGGTTTGTCCCCGGCGACGCCTCATTCACAAATATTTCATTGGAATTTATCACCGATCATACTAATCAGCTATCCAGCGCTATATATGCAACCTAGGTCCCGAGTGCCGAAAGTTGAACTTGGGATTAATTGACCTTGATGTTTTCCAAAGATATTGATTATGTCGACTTTGTGTCACATCACATGATGTATAGTCTACCTGCTCATACACAGGAAAATGAAATAGATGTGTAGGCCCATGTCTATGAAAAAGTATGTCATGTTCGCATCAATAGGTACGGTGGCTTATTTCTGCCAAATTGAAAACTTTTTTTTCTTACTGCTGACGCAAAAAAAAAAGAAAATTTAAAATACGAAATTCAGCTTGATACGTGCATTGATAAATCGCGACGTGCATCGCAAAATCACAAACAATTCGCAACGTGCATTGCAAAATCAAAATCATTTTGATATGTGCATTGCACATTTGCAACGTACATCGCAAAATCAAAAACAATTTGCGACGTGCATTGCAAAATGAGAATCCGTTTGATATGCGCATTGCAAATTAGATATGTGCATTGCAAATTCATAAACAATTTGCGACGTGCATTGCAAAGTCAAAATCCGTTTGATATGCGCATTGCAAATTAGATACGTGCATTGCAAATTCATAAACAATTTGCGACGTGCATTGCAAACTGAAAATCCGTTTGATATGCGCATTGCAAATTAGATACGTGTATTGCAAATTCAAAAACAGTTTGCGACGTGCATTGCAAAATCAAAATCCGTTTGATATGCGCATTGCAAATTAGATACGTGCATTGCAAATTCATCAACAATTTGCGACGTGCATTGCAAACTGAAAATCCGTTTGATTTGCGCATTGCAAATTAGATACGTGCATTGCAAATTCATAAACAGTTTGCGACGTGCATTGCAAAATCAAAATCCGTTTGATATGCGCATTGCAAATTAGATACGTGCATTGCAAATTCATAAACAGTTTGCGACGTGCATTGCAAAATCAAAATCCGTTTGATATGCGCATTGCAAATTAGATACGTGCATTGCAAATTCATAAACAGTTTGCGACGTGCATTGCAAAATCAAAATCCGTTTGATATGCGCATTGCAAATTAGATACGTGCATTGCAAATTCATAAACAGTTTGTGACGTGCATTGCAAAATCAAAATCCGTTTGATATGCGCATTGCAAATTCGCGACGTGCATTGTAAGATAAAAACATAGCATCAATGGTGCTGTAGTTTACCGGCAAACTTAGATCAAGCATACTATTTAATATTGATTTTAGCTTGAGATCAAGTTCAGGGTCACCAACAGATTCACCATATGTCCATATAAGAATTACTTATATGGAATCGTTTAGACTGCAGAAGCCAATTTACACAGTTCATATCAAATGTGACTTATTCACCATTCAAGATCATCTGAGTTTGAGTTCAAGGACAACAGAAGATTCAACATATATGACCTCCTATATGATCATAATACAAACATAAGCTCTATTCCCATGTGTTCTGTATTCAGAGGCCAAATTGTGCATTTCGGCAGATAATTGCCCAAGGCCAAGGTACGTTCTGAAAAATTTGTAGAGGAATCCAAACCCGTCATAAAAATATTACGGACCCGAGCGGACGACGGACGTACAAAAAACAGGACAATAGCTAGCACGCCCAAATGGACCGGTAAGCTATAAAAAAAATCTTGTCATCGCAACAAACTCAATACAAATTACAAATGATTTGCGATGTACGTCGCAAATTGTTTGTGAGTTTGCAATGCACGTTGTGAGTTTGCAATGCGCCAATCAAACTGATTTTCATTTTGCAATGCACGTCGCAAATTGTTTGTGAGTTTGCAATGCACGTTGCGAGTTTGCAATGCGCATATCAAACTGATTTTCATTTTGCAACGCACGTCGCAAATTGTTTGTGAGTTTGCAATGCACGTTGCGAGTTTGCAATGCGCATATCAAACTGATTTTCATTTTGCAACGCATATCGCAAATTGTTTGTGAGTTTGCAACGCACGTCGCGAGTTTGCAATGCGCATATCAAACTGATTTTCACTTTGCAATGCACGTCGCAAAATGTTAGTGAATTTGCAACATACATCGCGAGTTTGCAATGCGCATATCAAACTTATTTTAATTTTGCAACGCACGTCGCAAATCGTTTGTGAGTTTGCAACGTACATCGCGAGTTTGCAATGCGCATATCAAACTGATTTTCATTTTGCAACGCACGTCGCAAATTGTTTGTGAGTTTGCAACGCACGTCGCGAGTTTGCAATGCGCATATCAAACTGATTTTCACTTTGCAATGCACGTCGCAAAATGTTAGTGAATTTGCAACGTACATCGCGAGTTTGCAATGCGCATATCAAACTGATTTTCATTTTGCAATGCACGTCGCAAATTGTTTGTGAGTTTGCAATGCACGTTGCGAGTTTGCAATGCGCATATCAAACTGATTTTCATTTTGCAACGCACGTCGCAAATTGTTTGTGAGTTTGCAATGCACGTTGCGAGTTTGCAATGCGCATATCAAACTGATTTTCATTTTGCAACGCACGTCGCAAATTGTTTGTGAGTTTGCAACGCACGTCGCGAGTTTGCAATGCGCATATCAAACTGATTTTCACTTTACAATGCACGTCGCAAAATGTTAGTGAATTTGCAACGTACATCGCGAGTTTGCAATGCGCATATCAAACTTATTTTAATTTTGCAACGCACGTCTCAAATTGTTTGTGAGTTTGCAACGTACATCCCGAGTTTGCAATGCGCATATCAAACTGATTTTCATTTTGCAACGCACGTCGCAAATTGTTTGTGAGTTTGCAACGCACGTCGCGAGTTTGCAATGCGCATATCAAACTGATTTTCACTTTGCAATGCACGTCGCAAAATGTTAGTGAATTTGCAACGTACATCGCGAGTTTGCAATGCGCATATCAAACTGATTTTCATATTTAGATTTTTATTTTTTTTTAGGTTGGCAGAAAGAAAGCTCCGTAAATAGGGCCTACCTGTGCAAAACTAAAATGTTTGTGTGTAGCCTGAATGTTTATGATTGCGAAGTACTAGTATCACGAAATACTAAAATAACACAAAGCATGATTATAATAATATAATATAGGGTGAAAATACTATCAAGAGCTAACATTAATGTTGAAATCAACGGGCAAATTTTGCATTTTGAGATCGTTTCTTTCACTGCTTCAGGCCTACACCCACGTACCTAATACACCAATTCAGTCAGTTTATGTTGGTTACCTGCGTACGATAAGTTACCATGGACTTCATACCCCAATAACGGCGTGATATCTCCCTGAAATCACCAGGATATGCTGATGCGGCTTCGTGGGGTTGAAGCCCATGATATCGATTTGGTTTTTGATAGAAAATATTTGATTATATGGAACTCGTCAAAACGGCATTGTGTATTAGGTACCTCCCTGAAGCCCACGATGCAGAACAAGAAATTAGCCCAAGGGCTAAGAAAGGTTACCGGACAATATATATTTTAGATATTATCATTATGTCCCGTGACCTTGAAAATAAGGTCATTGGTGAATTCAAGGACACGATAATATTCGGCATATGTCATTTCTAGTATGTCCACAATTGATTCCTAAGCTGTAAAGTCAATAATGCGAGATACTAGCCATTATGTCCCGTGACCTTGAAAATGAGGTCAAAGGTCGAATTCAAGGTCATAGCAATATTCAGCATATATTATTTCCTATATGTTCATAATTGATTCCTAAGCTGTAAAGTCGATATTAAGCGAGCTATTAGCCATTTTGTCCTGTGACCTTGAAAATTAGGTCAAAGGTGAAGTTCAAGGTCATGACAATGTTCAGAATATATATCATTTTCTATATGTCCACAATTGATTGCTAAGCTGTAAAGTCGATAAACAGCGAGATATTAGCCATTTCGTTCTCTGACCTTGAAAATGAGGTCAAAGGTCATAGTCAATGTCATGGCAATAATCTGCATATATCATTTCCTATATGTTCATAATTGATTCCTAAGCTTTAAAGTCGATAAGAAGCGAGATATTAGCCACTTTTCCTGTGACCTTGAAAATGAGGTCAAAGGTCAAATTTAAGGTCATCAGAATATTCGGCATATATCACTTCCTATATGTCCACAATTGATTCCTAAGCTGTAAAGTCAATAATAAGCGAGATATTAGCCAGTTTGTGCTCTGACCTTGAAACTGAGGTCATAGGTCAAATTCAAGGTCACGAGAATATTCAGCATATCATTTCCTATATGTCCACAATTGATCCCTAAGCTGTGAAATCGATAATAAGTGAGATATTAGCCATTTTATCCTGTGACCTTGGAAATGAGGTCAAAGGTCAAAATCAACATCATCAGAATATTCGGCATATATATCATTTCCTATATGTCCACAATTGATTCCTAAGCTGTAATGTCAATGATAAGCGAGATATTAGCCATTTTGTGCTCTGACCTTGAAACTGAGGTCAGAGGTCAAATTCAAGGTCACGAGAATATTCAGCATATATCATTCCAATATGTCCACAATTGATCCCTAAGCTGTAAAATCGATAAGTGAGATATTAGCCATTTCGTCCTGTGACCTTGAAAATGAGGTCATAGGTCAAATTCAAGGTTATCAGAATATTCGGCATATATCATTTGCTATATGTCCCCAATTGATTCCTAATCTGTAAAGTCGATAATAAGCGAGATATTAGCCATTTTGTGCTCTGACCTTGAAACTGAGGTCAGAGGTCAAATTCAAGGTCACGAGAATATTCAGCATATATCATTCCAATATGTCTACAATTGATCCCTAAGCTGTAAAATCGATAATAAGTGAGATATCAGTCATTTTGTCCTGTGACCTTGAAAATGAGGTCATAGGTCAAATTCAAGGTTATCAGAATATTCGGCATATATCATTTGCTATATGTCCCCAATTGATTCCTAATCTGTGAAGTCAATAATAAGCGAGATATTAGACATTTTGTGCTCTGACCTTGAAACCGAGGTCAGAGGTCAAATTCAAGGTCACGATAATATTCAGCATATAGCATTTCCTCTATGTCCACAATTGATCCCTAAGCTGTAAAATCGATAATGAGTGAGATATTAGCCATTTTGTCCTGTGACCTTGAAAATGAGGTCAAAGGTCAAATTCGAGGTCATCAATATATTCGGCATATATCATTTCCTATATGTCCACAATTGATTCCTAGTCTCTAATCTCAATATTAAGTGAGGTATTAGGCTTAATGCTTCCCATTATAAAGTATAATTCTCTTATGTAGTATAGGAGAATTGAACATGGGAAAGCCCCATTTGGGCCGTGTTTGGGCCCAAAATGACCCACTTCGAGCGATTCAAGGGCAACGAAATTTATACATGTCACAGGGGTACATATGAGGAGTGTTATGCATCAGTAAGAAAAAAAGTTACAGAACAGATTTTGAGAAAACGACGGTCAAAGTCCAAAATTTGCCATTTTTCGACTAAAATGGCCACTCTGACCTTGAAACCGAGGTCAGAGGTCAAATTCAAGGTCACGAGAATATTCAGCATATATCATTCCCTATATGTCCGCAATTGATTCCTAGTCTCTGATCACAATATTAAATGATAGGCCTATATTAGGCTTAATGTCTCCCATTATTAAGCATAGGAGAATTTAGCATGAGAAAGTCCCATTTGGGCCGAGTTTGGGCCCAAAATGGCTCCCTTCGAGCGATTCAAGGGCAACGAAATTTATACATGTCACAGGGGTACATAGGAGGAGTGTTATGCATCGATAAGAAAAAAGTTACTGAACGGATTTTGAGTAAACGACCGTCAAAGTCAAAAATTGGCCATTTTTCGACGAAAATGGCCGCCATTTTGAAAAAATGCGAAAATCAAAAAATTTAAAAATACCTCCCTCTCGAAATATTTTTAGGCATTCTTGTGCAAAATTTCAGAAAAATCCGACTGTTAACTTTAAAGATAAAATTGTTGACGGACGACGGACGCAACGCCACGGCAATAGGTTATCGGACCAAAGGTTCGGTAACCTAAAAATCGCCTCACAGTTCTCCAAATACGGCATCGCCACTCCGTTCACATTTCGTTTAATGCTTTTCATATGTATGTGCTGTGAGGTATCCCCAGTGGTGACCTTATACACATTGAAGCATATACATACATATATGCAGGGATGAAGCAGGTATGGTAGTGGCTCGGTCATCTTCAATTTTTGACAAAATCGGTTGCCAGGGCAACGAAAAAATGAAAATTACATAATTGGCAATAACTTAAGTCCTTTTCAAGATTGATTGTTCCAACTATTTTTTATAATCATTCCCCAATTCTGTCGACCTGAACACCCTATTATCGCCCGAAATCGGAAATTGAAGGGGTCACGATTTCTGTTATTTCTTTTTTATTGTCACTAGCTGACATTTCAGTCATTCTCCATAACTCGAAGACAAGCTGCAGTCCGATCGATCTAAAACTTGTAGGAATGAAGCGCGCTATGGTAGAGACTCGGTCCTTCTCAATTGTTGCCAAAATTGAATAAAAACGGTTGCTGCGGCAAAGGAAAAACGTGAAAATTACATAATTGGCTAAAACGATGATTGATAGTTCTTTTCAAACTCTTTTTGTACTTTCTTTCGGTCAATTCTTGAGTATATGGTGTACGGCCTATAGTCATGGTCATACGACTGTGCATTATGGAGGTGCACTATTCCACCAACGAAGTGGACAACATATTAATGCTCGGTCCTCCTCAAGTTTCGTGAAAATGGAATAAGAATGATTGCCATGACATCCTAAAAAAGGGAAAATCACATTATGGGCTATAACTTCGATTCTAATTAATATTTTTTTTTCCCATCTATTTTTGTATTTTTCTTTGGCCAATTCTTGAGGAGAGCATATATGGTGTACGACCGATTACAGAAATCAGCCTATCATTTATGGGATACTGGGTGCATGTACCTTAATATTCATATTTCAGTTCATATTTTCATTCATATGTGGTGATTTTGCGCAAAGAACGCGGCAGGAGATTTTTGAACACTTTCTTGTTTCTGGCCGCTTCGTGTTCGAAGCACGAGCGTTACATAGCAACGCTTTCCATTCCTCTTATCCACTATACTGTAACAATCCCTTTTACGTCATGTCTCGTGCTCACGACTCTAGTATAAGTACTGTGGTCACATGTTGTGTGGCCGGAGTAGGGCTGGACAGTGAGATTTGAAACGTTGCGTTATTTTACGTGATTTCGTCATTCTGGAGACAAACATCTTTCCCGCCAAATTTTCTGCCGAATTTGGGAAATTCTAATTGTTCGATTCTGCATAACATTTAAATTATCGGAAATACACCAGACTTTCAGATACAATTATTGACATCTTTCCGTCGGTATAGCGTCAATAAATAATAATCGTGCGTATTTATATCCTGTTCATTCAGGGGTCTGAATACCGTATGTTCGCGTTCATCGTCACAATTACCAAGACCGCAGAAAAAGGTGTGTTGCTCCAAGTATATATGTCCGGGGAATCTGATTCTGGGGTTTTGGGAAATATAGGTGGTGTTGCACATATACAGCTATATACAGTACAAAATAAGTATTAGCAGCACAGGACAACCTGTGTTTTAAATACATTTGTAGTTAAAAACAGCACCCCAAAACACTTTCTTGAGAGGCAGCATTTTGAAGGTATTACTTTGAACATATACGTTTACCAATATTACCAGCGACTTATTCAGAATATCTTTATTGAAGTGAAGAAAGAATCCGAAAAATATGACGAATTATATTTTCGTGGGGTGCAGGTGAAACCACAAAAAATCAGGAAAAATGACCACGTGGCAATGTTTATCTCCAAAATGAATGTATGACGTCATGAAAACGTCATTTAGGACGTAAATGAAACGAGACTGTCCAGCCCTGTTGCCCAGAGTAAGAGCACGACAGGTGAGCTCAACCATGAGCTCCTTGTCCCGTTTCGACTAGAGGCCGGTCAGGCTTCAGGGACGACTTCCAATCGGGGCCCAGGAGGGAGCCCATGCTAATTCGGGGCTAGTCCCCGTGATCACCGGTTTCTCGCCCTGGTGTGGTGTGATAAGGTTATATCCCTGTGGCAGTGTCGTCGGCGAGGCCGGCCAGCAACATGCCCACGTGCGCGAGTTCTGTGGTGTGGCATCTCAGGCTCTACACACGGCTACATTACCATAACTGATGTATAATGTATTTTGTATGTCTATGATGTGTTATGATGTGATGTATGAAGGCCGGATTCGTCCGGACGGACTGTTACCCGGTTGTAGTTCTAGTAATTACGACGCCCGCCGCGTGCGCCCTGTGCGCCGCGGGCGCCAAACGTTACATTGGTGCCGTGACCAGGAATGTCCGACGGTGTTCTATCGCAGCCTACCATCACAATGTCTAGCCCCTTCGTCCCTGAGGGACAGATCCAACAACTGATTACGGTTCTCTTCTAGATCACGTGTACATCAACTGCCATTCCTGGGACATGCACATTGATGTTGTCGACTGCTATTTTTCTGATTATGACTTTGTTGATTTGTCACTTAAAGTGAACTAATCATCCAACAATGCTTCCAGACAAAAAGTTCATTTTGATGGATATTGCTTTGAATATATTGTACAGTACATTTTGTATCCGATTAGTTTATATCATGAAACTGTATCCGCTCCACTCATATGGACAACATTGTACATTTCATATTGCAGCATAGATTTCCGTTCTATATTAGGGTAGTGTGTTCTAATGTGCATGCAAATTATGTTCTGGTGTGGATGTGAACATGTGTGTATGTTTGGGTCTGGGTTTATGACGAAAATATAATATTTTGGAAATCAGTACATGTATTTGTAAAATGCGGGGCAGAATAATCCCCAGGATGGCGAGAGGGCAGTATACCCCTATACCGCCACAAAATCATGTTATATATCCACATTATTTTGTTGAGCTTGATGACACGCATATATGCATTTGCACGCATACATGTAAAGATTGTAAGGCGTGGGGCAGAATAATCCCCAAGATGGCGAGAGGGCAGTCTACCCCTATGACCGCTACAAAATTACATTTGTGAAAATTTATAATGTATCCACATTATTTTGTTAAGGATGCTTATCAGTCAGGATCCATGCCTTATCAGGAGAATTCTGGTCTGTTTTGTTTGGCTTATAATTCTGCAGTTTGGTGATGGACTGCGCTGAAATTTTTTGCCTAGGTTCTAACCATGACTACAAGGCTTGTCCGATTGCCAGATTGAAGACCCAGTCGATATTCATACAGATCCTGAATGTTATACACCGCCAATCAAATGTAACTTACATAGAAAGCTGACAGCGTTTTAGGGTACATTTTCTTGACTATGGTTAAATTACATATCATAGAACGGCCCAAGTATCATATCCTGCGCCTTCCTCTATATTCAATAAGGATTAAAGTACTAGTATAGTGAAAATATGATGTGAATTTATATGAAAGATCTCATTGATCTGAGCAGAATGGTTTTTACGGCATGTAAATATCACACTCCGTTCAAAAGTTATAGCACTTTAAAGACTGAAATCGGCAAATCTGCTTTTTTCAAAACAATTCAGCTAATTAGTATGCAAATGAGATATTCATGATGTCATCGGGGAAACCCGGGAAGTTGTTTTAATTAGGTACTTTGATATGTATTTTTCATTCATTTAATGTTATGATTATTAATCAAAGCTTATTCTATACAGATTTTAATATGAATAATCAGTGTTTTCACTTTTTCTGTTGTTGTCAAGGTAATCAGTGACCTGGTATGGCCCATAGCAACCATGGTTGCTAGGGCCAGAAACACACTTAGAACAGGGTATGCACAAATAAAAATGGTGCCAACTTGAGATCTATAATAATTTATTTCATAAATAATCGACAGAGAGTATGTGGATAGACTGACTTGGCAGTTAATGGCCATGGCAACCATGGGTAACTACGGCTATAGGGAACGACTGGTAACCATAGCTCAGTACAGTTTGTGTGAATATTGACTATGTATGGTACATAATAATATGCACTAGTCAGATTGTCAGAACCTTCAATAAGAATCATTATATCATGGCTTGAAATATCCTAATTAAAATTTGTTCCCCTCGTGATGTCATGAATTCTCATTAGCATCTAATTTGCATCTTAATGAGTTGCTAGAACTTTTCAAGTCGCTTCTGTAATGTAGTGCCGGAATGGCAGTTTCAAATGGCTGTGACTTTTGAACGGATAGAGATATTGATATACCGTAAAGACCATTTTGCTCAGATCAATGAGATCTTTCATATAACAAAACATCTTATTTTCACTTTACTAGTACTTTAAAAAGGTGTGAGACGGATTAAATGGCATGTTTTCAGTGGACGAGTAGTATTAAGGCGCAGTGTATGATACTTGGGCCCATAGAACAATAACCTACTGCCTGTTTTGGGATTTACCTCAACACTTGATGGCCGTTTGGGCCCAAGTACCGTATACTGCTCCTTAATACTACTCGTTCACTGAAAACATACCATTTAATCCGTCTCGCACCTTTTTAATCCTTATTGAATATAGAGGACGGCGCAGGATATGATACTTGGGCCGGAGTTTGATGATCAAAATAGCATGCTACATAACATCCGCATTGAAAATACACTGGGCAAAAGAAATTGATTGTCAGTCGTATTAATAACGTGTCTATCCGTTGGCATTGTAAACTCGACCTCAAACTGTATCAAGAATTCAGCGTTTCGACTAATTTCTAAGAGTAGTATAGAACCAAAATCACAACAACATCTCACACCTGAGTACAACGCTCTCGATAGCTGAGCATTGACTGTATTTGCCATACGAATAATCCGCTGATCTGTACTTAGCGCTTCACTGACCAGCGGCACAAGACATTTTCAGGGGATCGCAATAGATATACACATTTGCACATCAATTTGACATGATTACCAATGGGATACTTAAAATTTAAGGGTAGGTTATTGATCACGGATATGTGCACTCCCTGCAGGTAAAAAACTACACCATGTAATGCTTCTTGTACGCAACGTAAGTTACATTTGTTCAAGCACTATTCAACTCCATTTATGTACTAGTTTATCAATGAAATCTTCAATCTCTTATTCGCGTCAGCTTCATAGATATATACAGAATATATATTCCAAATTTCATGTGAGTTTGTTATGAAACGGCCGAGATATGAACCCAAATTGCACGTAGTATGAAACCATTGAAATTACGTGGATCGTACCCGATACGCAATCTTAACCCGTCAAAAAATTATACTGTAGGGTATAATGACAATCGGGTAATCCTAGTGCTTTCCCTAGGGCACTTTGTCAACTGATATAACCATACTGCAAATGACTGAGATGCTAAAGGCGCTCTGACGTCATCATGTTGGAATAGGAAACAATGGTATATTCATGGAAGTGAAGCCTAAAACTCAATAGGCAGCACCTTAGTTTCAGAGAGAATATATATATTATTTACACCATTCTTGACTTTGATTTGTCTGGTCAGGCCACATGACACGATAGACAAGGAATTAATACCCAGTATTGAGTATTCCAAACAAACGGTACCGGGGCCGCCAACCAATCGCGTGGAGCAGGGACATAATGTCATATCAGGCAAAACAAAATGTCAACAAAAGAATTTTTATGAACCCCAAACATGACATTAAGTGAAACCAGGTAGGTCTCCCGGAAAAAAGAGCATGTTCTGCCCCACATATACAGCATGATCATAATCTTGCTCATGTACTGTCATTGATACTCCTGGACTTATTCTGCAGGGCGAGGGTCTGCAATCTCTGATTGTCTCGTTTCACTTGGCAAACTTCCGATTCGGAAATAAGCTGCTCCGATTCGGACTTCTCAGCTCCGATTCTGATTTTCACCTCCGATTAGGACTTCGTATGTACCGTATAATCGCGCATATAAGGACATGTTCTTATATCCGGAATATTGCGTTTTGGGGCTCTCACCAAATAACCAAAGTGTCTCGAATATAAGGACATGTTTTTATATTCGAATACAAGGACACCCCCAATAACCCGCATATAAGAACATGGTAAGCTAAATTGAATAATAGCCACAACAACCTTCGTGTGCAAGTAGCCTAGACAGTCATAACCACCACTGATGTCAAATTACATTATAAGTGTTGGCTCAGGTAGGTATTTGAGGCCTATTTTGAATGAGCTCCCAAAAACCTCGTGTATATATATTTCCGACAGTGGTCGCAAGCCTGGCAGCACGTGATAGCACGTGCAATGGGTCCCTTTTATTCGGGACACCGTTGCGTTTTCGGCGCCAAAACCCAAGTGTCTCGAATATAAGGACATGGGTGTCCTTATAAACGAATATTGCTTTATGGCGCGAAAAAAGTCAACCTTCTCGAATATAGGGACATGTTCTTATATTTGAATATAAGGACAGGCTCGAATATAAGGACAGTGTCCTTATATGCGCGATTATACGGTACCGACCCATAATAACTATCAATTTGGGCTACTTTCCCGACAGTGGCCTATGGTAGTGACCCAGTAGACAAAAGCTCACTCTTGTTTTGCCGGGGCGGACAAAAGCCCACTTTTGATTGATCTTCACTATAAATGCCCAGCCTGTTAAGGCTGAAGTCGATTCTAAATGTGTAAGGAATAAATGCCTTTTTACAACGATGAAGGAGAACAATTGCGAATTGTCCTTTAATTATAAATTGAGATTTTGATCTTCGTGTTTTAATATCAGCACGCATTCTAATGTAGAAGATCCATTGAGGAAGTACTGCTTTGGTCTTTGAATAATAATGGATAAACCTTTCAGCATAGATTTTCAATTCAGTGACATGATATGGTAATTCCTCTGATTAGTTGGAAATAGTTGCTAAGTGATCTGCTCTTTTTAAGTTGAGTATCAGATTATTGATGAATGTCCTTTGATGTGTAATGTGGTCAGTGTACAGTTCCTGTGATTTCCTAACGGCAATTTAACAGATCATATGTGTTTACACCTCAACGCAAGCCATCACTTATAATGCATCAATTTGTTGTTCAATAGCAACGAAATCAAGATTGAAGAGTCAAAAAGATTATTCGCCATGGTCATGGTCAAATGAGAGTAAGATCTCTCCCTTTCTTGATAACTGACAATGGTTTATGTCCTAGTTGACGAGTGGGCTTTTGTCCGGTGGGATTATGTCATGTCTTGTCGCAATTCACGGTTCAACTTGGTGGATGATTCACGATTTGCAGCAGCTTCACGTTTGGGCAGTCAACAGCCCTCTGAGATGACCTAGCCTATGCATTCATCCTATAAAATTTTTTAACTAATGGATCGAGGGAAGTGTAATTTGTCATTGTGTATAATTCCGAACTTCCGGTCCTCTTTTCATTATTATAAAAAAAATACCTAAAAATGTGGAGGACCACCAAGACTATCCCAAGTGCCGAGTTGTGTTCTGTGTTGCCGCTCTCTTCAAATCCTCTCTAGAATAAACATTATTTTCTTTGATGCTCGAGTGTTAAAAAAACATTTGTCAATAATGCGAGTTGCTTTCAGACATTAACCTGTTTGGATATTTGTGTATGGTATGATTCTGTTTACATTTTGTAGAAGAAAATTTCTAATACCGTAATCATTTAAAATGTTTTGTTTCAAAACACTGGAACAACTCTCATTTGGCTGTAGTGATGATGTGACAGACTAAAACAATTACAGACACAACTTGATCAGACTTCGTGCTTGTAGTGTGAACGAGTCCACAAGACCCATCGTTTGTCTGAGTGACAAACATTCCCCAATTATGACTATTGTCACATGGCTTTGTTTCTGTGCAGACAATGGTAAACGTTGTTTTATGTTGTAGGCGAATGATTCAGTGCGAATAGCTCCAGCCAGCGACACGCAATGGTTTTATCAGTAGGCACTGAAGTCTCCACTGACAAAGTCTGCAGCCAGGCGTGGCGAGTGGCAAAGAATTGTACCTAAGGCTGCCGCAAGGTGCCAAGGACCTAGATAATAAAACAGCTATATGCGGCGGCCAAGCAGAGACCCCGAGCCAAGTTTGAAAGCTTTGTGACGAAAGAGAGACACACAGGTACGTATGTGTGTCAGAGTCAGACGTGACCCAGCCAATACATTCGTGTTGGCTCGGAATTGAGACGTTACAACACTTGCATATATTCATGACTGGGGGCCTAACTGAACACGTCTCAGTCGTGATTATTAACAGTTTCTGGGTGGATCGAGATAACGTTCAGAAATCGATACACAATCACACGGAACCTAAATCACCACTTTGCTCTGGAGTTGGTCTACGCACATTCGGAATACACACCGCTTCAGTGTCCAGTGAACAGAGAACAACACAGAATATATCGTGTGATTTGTTTGATATCGAATCGGTTAAGGATGGGGAGTTGTTTCCGAGTGGGCAGGAAAAAAAACTCGTACACAGTGACACAGGTGGACGAGGAATACAGCACGAGCGGCGGCAGCTACCGCGAAAAGCAGGTCACTAACTACCCAGCCCAGGGCAAGGCTCGTGGCAAGCAGACGAAAGCCAACCCTGCCGTCCAGAATGGTAACGAACGACTCCCCGATGTCGCCAGTATGCCAGAGAAAGCTCGCAGTCCTTCCACAACGTCAACCGTCAGCGTACATTCTGAAGCCGACAAGGTCACATTGACAACCAAGTCCGTCCATGCTGAGGAGGTCCGCTCTGTGGAGAGTCACCCAGAAGAATCCACACCTATGCCCAGTAATATGGCCCCTGAACACAACATTCCAGCACCTGAAACCAACGATCTGGTACTCGAAACCAACGAGTCGGCCCCTGAATACAGTGATCCAGCCTCTGAAACCAACGATCTAGCCCCCGAAACCAGCAGTCTAGCCCATGAGGACCAGTTGATGAGTTCCACTTATCCTAATCCACACAAGGAAGAGATTGGTGACGCAATAAGAGACCACATCAGTGGAGAGGAGCAAAATGATGTATATGTATCTACCTCTGTGGAGGCGACAGAAGAAGACACTGAGACAGAGGCATATGAGGCGACAAACCCCATTGATCTGAGACCAGAGCTTAGCGACACAGACTCAAACAGGGAGTCGTTCGAAGTGGCGCAAATGACGCAGCCTGTGTTGGACACACCAGCTGCGGTTGTTGAAAGCCAGGTAACCTTCAAGGAGACGCCAGAGACAATCACATACACACCACAAATGACGGTGGAGGAGAGCTATCAACAGGAAGATGATTCCGAGCAGTTCTCAGCCACTCCATATCAGCACGACACCCTGTACGAAACCTCCGCGGGTGAGCTGTCAACGGTCCACGTCCTCAGTGAAGAGCAAGCCATGAGCGAGGTCGAGATCACAGACTCACCAGCAGGAACATGGGACGCTCGCCTCAACACAGAGGTCCGTGCAGAGCTGGATGAGGTCAGGAGATCGCTGTCAAGCAGCCGTGCCAGTTCCACGGGCAGCCTCAACTACAACCCTGTCCCAGAGAACGCAGATCCGGCAGAGCTAACACCAACTGAACACCACACAGAGTATCACACGGAGCACCAGAACAATGGAGTTACCGTCACCACCACGTACTCTCACGACGAATACAGCAGTGAGGACATGAGAGACCACGCTGCAGACATCCAACAGGACACCAAGTACGATGCCGACCACATCTCAGAGCCCACGTACACCGCAGAAACCCAGGCAGAACACACACATCACAGGACCGAGTTTCTGGACCAGGACGACTCGCAGTTTGACAACATCCACAATGAGCAGCTTGCAGCCGGGGGACCCCCAGAGCTAGCACAGGGGGAAATCGTCCTCAATGACGTCATCTATGACGTCCCTGGACCGATCGCCGGCCTGCCTCCGCCTCTCACTGACGATGGCTTCTAAAAGCCTTGTGTCTTAACTTGCTCTCGTTAAGGTATACCAATGTTCGATTTTGTTATGATAGCATGTGGGGGAAGAGCACTATTTTTGCTTTAACATTATGGGATATTTTTTGCATCAACAAACTGGCACTGGTAAACTTCACTCAACTCGACAATTTGTTATGTGATATGCTTCGTATTTTTATGATATTTCTGCTTTGAACATGATAACTTCTGGCATCGCCTGCCATAATCTTCTAGATTCAACTGATCTCTGTTTACTGATGTATGCAACGAAATATGTACTGAACCGCTGTGTTGTCTAAATACAACTTGTACTGATCAAAACTTTGCGTGTATCATGTTTCAAACCAGGAAATGTTGTGAATGTGTCATGATATGAGCATTTTGTGTATTGATTTAATATTGATCGGAGGAGTTGGTGACTTGGTGTGCTCCAGGAAGCTAGCAAATTCGGATAACAACCAGTCAGCTTGTGTCAGCACCGTACAACAGCATATATGTGCATAAAACTGACCGATAAGAAGTTGTTGCCCTGGCTGGGGTCATACCGGACATTATCTGACTTAGAGTTGATAAGGAGGAAGTTTAAATCGTTTTTAGCCTACCGATCCATGAACGGATGAGTACGGCAGCTTGTTAGTGCCATCCAACTTTTAATAATTAAATTGTTTTCTCTAAATCTTGGGAATTTCCCAGCAATTTAAACCGGGAAAAAATTATTAAAACCGGGAATAAGTTATTGAAACCGGGAACAAATCATTTTTTCCCGGTTTAAATAGTTTTTTCCCGGTTTAAATAATTATTTCCCGGTTTGAATAGTTTTTTTTCCGGTCTAGTTAATTTTTTCCTGGTTTGAATAATTTATTCCCGGTTTGAGTATTTATTTCCCGGTTTCAATAACTTATTCCAGGTTTAAATAGTTTTCCCCAGTTTAAATAGTTATTTCCCGGTTTGTATAATTTTTTCCCGGTTTTAATAGTTTTTTCCCGGAATAAATAATTTATTCCCATTTTCAATATTTTTTTCCCAGTTCGAATTATTGGGACATCCCCAAGATTTAGAAAGAAAAATTAACTGAACGAATAAAAAATTGGATGGCACCAAGAAGCTTCTCTAGATGGTAGCGGAGCTTATTAGGGACATTCATTTTTTTAATTTATGAATTAACTTTTTTCTGAAGGATGATTTACTCCCTGGGAAAAAACCAGAGAAACTGGAAAATAAATATTTAAAACCCGGAATTAAATATTGAAACCGGGAATTAAGTATTAAAACCTGAAATTAAATATTCTAACCAGAAAATAAATATTTAAACCTGGAAATAAATGTCCAAACCCTAAGATGAGATATTTTATGTGTGTGTTTTTTCTTAGTCTCACGAAGTTTCCAATAGCTTCACCACATCATATTTCGAGTTAATACCCTAAGCTGCTAGGGTTTCAAAATGGAAAGATTTGTATCCTGAGCATATGAAAATCATGTGGTTTATTTTGGTTAACACCGAACTCTGGGAATCCCCTGATCAGACCCAGGGTTTATGGGCCTAAATGGGCAAGAGGTGTTTTATATGCTCATGAAATCAGCCTTGGGCTTATATTCAATTAATAATTATGTTTTATTAACCATCCATTTGTAATACAGGTTATTTAAAAGGCATATGTAGTCTTGAACCATGCAGAAGACTGGGTGTATAATAGACGGAAGAAAAATTCATCATAAAAGAGCTTATTGACCTGAATACGCACTAGTTCATAAGCTTATGCATTCTTAAGAAAGACATGTGTACACCAGCTAAAGATAGTTTCCCTGATGACACAATGAGTACACGTGAAAAGCTCGACTGGCATTTCCCGTGAAATGCATTTCTGTTGTGCCATGTGTGGCAGAGATCTGCAAAGCTCCACTTAATATAACGCCTTATTATGACTCATATACCTTCTTACATTGTAGAATATGTCCAGAAAACACTGTTTAAATCACCAAGATCACAAGAAGAATTGGTATGTACATCCCAAAGTCTGTTCCACACCCAACAGTATAATACATATGAGACGCGTCAATGGATTGTTACTGTCTAATCATTCGTAAACGTTGTATAGCACATGACACAACCGGTCCAGTGATTCTAGGGGTATTTTATGATTCTAGGGACAGGTTTCATGATTTTGGGGGCAATATTTCATGATTCTCAATACATTTATTATTCGATTAGTTGGCTCAATTGTTTCAGAGTGCACACAAAAGAAGTTTTCAACCAGGGTGTCTCCTATATTCGTGTATTAAGCTCCACCCATTCCTCGTAGAGCGTCAAGGCTACAATAAGTAGTTAGGAATCAAGCATTTTGAAGCATTTGGTGATGATTCGGATTGGTTTTAGATGGGAAACATCACTATTTCTTTTGGTGATGAAATTAAAGATAGAAAATGTGCTGGAAAAATTTTTCGGGGAAAATATGAGGTCCTATTGTCCTGTTTGCGTCGAAAATGTACTCTGAAAATTTGCCCATAGACTTATACAAAGGCAGTACAGTACTCCCTTTGCATGAGTTTATGGGCCTGAATTTCCAGCGGTCCAGCTCAAAAACATATCAGTAGCCTTCATAAGTCCCCCCCCCCCCCCTCTATTTCGGCGAAAATTACCAGAGATCTAACATACTATTCGATAATAAATAGATAGATAGATGTAGGGATTGGCCGCCGTATGAAATTCGGTTTCATGGGCAGGATCGTGTTTAGAGCGGGGTTCAACAGGCCCGAGCCCCTCCTCGCCACCCCCGTCCGTAGAATACTTAATTTAGACCGTAGGCCTGAATAATTGTTGACGTTTTTTGCTGCAAGCGTAGAACGTGCAAATTTAACTCTAAGAAGGGGTGAAACTGATATCGGAAGCAGCATGGCTGAATTTACTTCTACTGACTGGCTGAATTTACCTCTGCTGCTTCATATCCATAGGGACATTGTTTTCGAGGTTGACAATATTTTGATACTTCTGGATGCTGCCTGCCACCCAAAAGGAACCAAGAGGAATGTTCTTCAGAAATCCCTTGAAATAATTGATCTAAAAAACTCGAGTCGACTGTCTATGTTTTGCATGAAAATGCAATGTTTTTTTTTGAAGTTCGAATTAATATATCGGATCTGTATTGGTGGTGGTGGATTGGTACTTACAATCTTCCCACCGACTGCCCCCCCGTTTCGAAAATTTATATTTATATATATTGAATTCATTAAAACGGTGGTTTTCACAGAATTTACTTACCACAATATGGTCCACTATCATCTTACATATAAAATATTTTTATGGGGTGACATTTTATTTTATATTTATTACATTTATATAGCGATTTAAGTAGCAAAAGCTATTCTAAAACGCTGAACATGATTAAAACCAAATAAATGAGGTAGTTGACAGAATAAAACATAGATGAATTAGTGCATACATAATCATGATAATATTGTCTAAAATAATGTGTCTTGAGAGTTTTTTTTTTAAGTTTCAAGTGAGTTTGATGCACGAATGTTGACTGGTAGCTCATTCCATAGCTTTGGGGGCCGATACATGGAAACTGCGATAGCCGAATGTGACGGCGTTGGTTCTAGGAACAGTTAATGTAATAGCTTCACAACTGGATGACCGAAGAGCATTTGTGGAGAGGAAAACGTTGAGCATATCTCGAATGTAGGACGGTGCGAGGCTGCTGAGAACTTTGTATGTGATGAGGCAGATTTCAAATATGATCCGATATGCGATAGGTAGCCAATGCAGAGAAAAAAGAAGTGGAGTGGAATGTGTGTATCTGTCAGCTTTGCAGATGACTCGGGCACCGTAGTTCTGGATACTGGAAACGTCCAGAGAGACCATGAAACAGCGCATTACAGTTATCCAAGTGACTGAGAACAAGACCTTGGTCAAGAGTCTGGCAGGCATCACGTGCCAGGTATTTGCGGATGGTGCGAATACAATGGAGACTATGTAATGCCGTCCTGCATTTGACTCGAAAGTGGACTTCAAACTTGAGGTGACTGTCCAAACACACACTGTCCACATGGTTAATGGTAGCCGTACCAATGGCAACATAGTTGGTTTTGAGTTTTTTAAGTTGATGGTTGGAACCTGGAACGATGAATTCGGTTTTGGATTCATCCATTTTTAGTTTGTATTCCAGAGGCCAGGGTTTGACATAGGTGAGACATTCTTGCATAGCTGTGATTGCGTCGGCTTCCCCATGTGGGGTATCCGGAGAAAAAGACAGGTAAAATGTGTGGTCGTCAGCGTAGGCGTTGCATTGAGGGAGATGCGATGAAATGATACGTTGTAGAGAAGATGTGTATCACAGGAATAGATGTGGTCCGCAGCATGACCCTTGAGGTACACCATAGTTGAGGTGCTTGAAATTCGAGCGAGTTTCCTCCACACGGACAGCCTGTTGTCTCCCGTGAAGGTAAGTGAAGAACCAGTTGGAGACTGGACTATTAGATGGGATACCGAATTGTGAAGAGAGCTGGGACATCATGATGCTGTGATCGACAGTGTCAAAAGCCCTACTGAGATCAGTCATGAGCAAGAGAGTCAGCTGTTTCATGTCCATGTTCTGGAGGCAATCGGAGACTAACTTGACTGGGGACGTTTCGGTGGAGTGTTGTTGACGATAAGCTGATTGATTTTGTGGTAGGAGAGAGTTGTGGGAAGCATGGTCCTCCGTTTTGACGGACGACGACTTTGTCACACACTTTAGATAGAAACGAAAGAATGCTAACGGGACGAACGTTCTTACAAATTGATTCAAGTCCTGCTTTCTTGAGAATAGGTACAGGATGTGCCTGTTTCCATATATCGGGGAATCGTCCCGTTTGTAGACACTGGTTGACAATGTCGCATACAGCTGGGCTGAAGATATCCACATGCAGTTTGAAGAGCCATGTAGGCAATGAATCCAGAAGGCAAGTAGATGGCTTGGAACGAATGATTCCGAGTGTCATCAACAGATACGGTAGAAAAGGTGTCCCATATTTCAACTTCCTGATCAAGAAAATTGATCAGAATTTGGAGGCATATCAAAATCATTCCTAATGGTGTTTATCTTATCAGAAAAATAGTCAACAAACATGTCTGCAAGTTGTGCCTTCGAGCTGTGAGGTCGGTATTGGGGACGTTCTTTCCTGGCAGCAAGCGATTTGACGAGGCTGTATAGTTGTTTTAGGTCGTGGCACAGACCCAACATAGGCCTTCATCAGGTGTGTGGAAACAGAGCACACACCTGATGAAGGCCTGTGTTGGGTCGAAAGCTTGTGCTTTTATAACCCATTGAGTCTTAAATGGTGTTACCAAATTTTCGTTATTTTACTACATAGACTTATACGGCTATACATAACTAAATCCAATTATGGGCCAGTTTCGTTGCTACCGTGTGTGGCAAAAGTACAAGAAAAGGTTGTCTTTAAGGTATTGTACGAATATTGCATTACGAATAATCTACTGACTTGGAGGAACTCGGGTTTTAAAAAAAAATAGCCCAAGGGCTAAGAAAGGTTACCGGACAATTTTAGTTTTAAGCATTGCAGGTGAGATCACTGACATATGACCTTGAGATTTACCAATCAAGGTCATGTTTGTGAATTGCAATGTCATCATTAGGTATGCTGCATATGACTTCATAATAAAAACATAAAAGCTCTATCAACAAGTATTTTGTCTGTGGAGGCCAATTTACACATGTCAGGTCAGGCCAGATTGTGAGATTTGGCCCTCAAGGTCACATGTAAGGTCAAATTCAAGGTCACCAGAAGATGTGCCATAAATACATGACTTCATGTAAGCTTATACACAATCTTAACTTGTATGTGCAAGTGTTTAAGCCTCAGTGGCTGATTTACACATTTCACATCGGACATTTAGCACTCAAGGTCATTCAAGGTCAAGCTCAAGGTCATTATCAGTTGTTCCATATATTATTCCTATATGCTCATAATGCAATCTTAAACTCTATCTACAAGCATTTCATCTGTAGAGGCAAATTTGGGCATTTTTTGACCCCAAAATTGCTGTTTTGACCTTTCAAGGTCATCAAAGGTCAAATACAAGGTCACCTCACAAATCGCCATATATGACTTCCCATTTGAAAGTGCCAATTTCTAAGCTCTATCTTCGAGCGTTCTATGGGAACAGTCCCGGCAGCTCCCATTATGAAGGAAAAAAGTGCCGATTTGTCCAAAAATTTTTTCAAAATTTTTTTCGCCGACTCATCAAAAATTCAAAATGCCCGCCACACGGAGACCGGCGATTCGAGCTTATACACATCACAGAGGTACATAAGGGCAATCTTTTGAAACAAAAATATCAAATCTGATCCAACAGTTTTTGAGAAAATGGCCGCCAAAGTCCAAAATTGCCTGTTTTTTGACGAAAACTGCCGCCATTTTGAAAAAAAATTAAACATCAAAAAACTAAAAAAATAACTCCTTCTCGAATTATTTTAAGGTATCTTTTCCCAAATTTTCAGAAAGATTGGACCATACACTTCAAAGATAAAAATGTGGACGGACGCCATGGCAATAGGTTATCGGACCATAGGTTCGGTAACCTAAAAATTGATTCCGTTATGAATCAATTGGTGCGTATTACACATAATTTAAATAAAAACATGGAGGAGGGCCGTGACGCTTGTCTCGTATTTTTGGACATAAGTAAAGTGTTTGATTGGGTGTGGCATTCGAGACTCAATGCAAAGGAATGTGTGGTAAATTGCTCACGTGGTTGTGTTCTTACCTTCATGGTCGAATGCATGATAAATGGTCAGGAATCCGATTTAATGAATATAGAATCTGGCGTGCTACACGGTTCAATTCTTGGACCGCTTTTGTTTCTGATATTTATCGATGATATTGTCGTAAATATGAAAAGTGAAATATACTTGTTCGCAGAACTTTTCTCTATAAAGATATTGTTGATCCAACTGATAGTATTAGGGATTTGAATGATGATCTAAAAACACTCTCTATCTGGTCGAAGCATCTGGATACATTTAATGCCAGAAAAACTGAATACGTAATTATCTCCAGAAAAGTTAAAGCTGCCGATTTTTCGCCATTAGAACTAGATGGTATTGAGATCAAATGTGTTTTGACACACAAACTTCTCGGAATGTTTTTTAATAGTAAAGCGAACTTAGAAAATAAAGTTGAAAATATTATCCGAGTTATTTTTCGTGTTACCGAAGAAATGAAGAGTGATAAAGTATCGGTACTTCAGAGTACAAGAGAAAGAGAAACAAAGGAAAATGATATATGAAGTAACAGTCGGTTAAGATAAAGCTGATAACGTCTGAGGGTGATCCAGAACCCAGATCATCAGAGAAGAAGACGGAGACGGGCGGAGACGGAAGCGGTGGAGCAGTTGCGGAGACGGAACCGGAACGTGGCTGAGTTCTTCATTTCAGGAACAGTTGCGGAGACGGAACCGGAACGTGGCTGAGTTCTTCGTTTCAGGAGCAGTTGCGGAGACGGAAGCGGAACGTGGCTGAGTTCTTCATTCCAGGTGCAGTTGAAGAGTGCAGACGGTGACGATTGGAGGTCCGTTCCAGACCACGCTACCAACCCTTAGAGATCTCTGACCATTTCAACCGAGTAGCAGTAGCCGATAATCTTCCGTCAGTTCCGGCTGACCCCAGAGCCGTTACAATATGCATTGACATGACATCATCCTTACCCGCAGTCATTGAAAAGCATTTTTGAGATAAGATTAAACTTAATGGTGTAGAAGGCCTGAAATCCAGTAGCATTCCAGCACATATTTTTAATAGTCCATTTTTTTATAATATGGACAAAATATTCAACATAATATGCTCCCATGAAATTGGTATACAATATAATTAACATAATACGATTTCATGAGTTTTGGTGGCATCATAAGGTGCATAAACCATTTAACATTCAAATGTGCCTCATGAAAAGAGTTATGTACATGTACTTCAAGTGCAAATGTGTATTCAAACTTATAAGGAATATATATGTGCGTACCTTACTTTTAAAAGCAAACACAGAACTAAAAATTAGGAACTCCAAGTATTTGAGCTATATGTGTGCCAATATACAAGAAGGGCACCAACGTAATACAAGTATTGAATTACATGTACCTAAGCATATTTAGATCTGGGTTTCATACTGACACAGAAGATGGCATAGGTAGCAATATCTATGCATAATTGAACGATGCAATATTGACACGATTTGTTCAAATATTCGGGATATATCAAAAGGTAATGAAGATATAGGCCTATAGAGAGAGTGATGTTAGTCACCCATTAATCCTAGATAGTTCTGAAATGCTATCCGTGTATCATATGAACTTGGTGAATAGTTCACAGCTTAACAATCATTTCAAATTTGCAGTACACTTTTAATTTAGGAAACATACAGATTTACCCATTTATAATGTACCAGTAGTATTATAGATCAGTGAATAATGATGTGATGCATTCAAGTCAGAGATTCCCTCAGTACAACACACACTAGATACCCCGAGCGAAATTTGTTAATATTGGTTTACATCACTCCAGTACATTTAGATTGAAATATTTACAATATCACCTATAATAATTTGTCCATAGTTGTTGATTTCCTTCTAAAAATGGAATATTCGTTATCAGGCGATTTTGCACAATGATTACGGCTGGATAATTGTTATTGACACTATTCTTGTTTTGGCCGTTTCTGTTCGAAGCTCGTGAGTTGCCATAGCGACTCACCGTCCTTCTCGCGCTCCACTATACTGAACAATGGTCTCACGTCATCGCTCGTTTCTCGTGTGCTGGCATGAATACAGCCGGCCCGCTTTGTCTACTCGGAGTTGTCTCAGAGCTAGCAGAGCGAGAGGACGACGGGTGAGCTCGGCCATGAGCTCCACGTCCCTTTCCGGCTAGAAGTGGGCCAGTCAGGCCACGGGGACGATTCCCAATCGGGGGCCCAGGGGGGGGGGGGCGTGCTGATTCGGGGCTTGCCCTGTGATCACCAGTCTCTCGCCCTGGTATGGTGCGACACAGGCTCTGGCAGACCGTCGGGCTGTCCAGGGTTCTATCCCCGTGACAGTGCCGTCGGCGAGGCCGGCCAGCAAGTTCAACATGCCCACGTGCGCGAGTTCTGTGGTGCCGCTCGCATGGCATCTCAGGCTACGCACACAGCTACATTACCATAACTGATGTATAATTTTTTGTGTGTGTTTATGATATGTTATGATGTGATGTATGACCGCCGGATTCGTCCGGACGGACTGTTACCTGGTTGTAGTTCTAGTAATCACGACACCCGCCGTGACCGTGCCTCAGAACGGGGCGCTTGCGCCCTAGGTAGCGGGCGTCAAACGTTACAATTAGCCTACATTGTATTAGGTTTGGTAGACATGCAGTCCTGCAGCAAACCAGCATCTTGTTTTCATATTCAGTGCCTATACATGATGATGGATGCAGCATGATAGTCGCAATATGTTTCCATGAAATTGGTAGTATTAGTGGCATGCGAGATGCATACACACATATAATACGCCTCATAAATAGAGGTATAAACATCAGTAGAAATATGTATTTCTAAACACTCAGAAAGACATGGACAT
Organism: Terebella lapidaria; assembly: GCA_949152475.1. Classification (NCBI taxonomy): domain Eukaryota; kingdom Metazoa; phylum Annelida; class Polychaeta; order Terebellida; family Terebellidae; genus Terebella; species Terebella lapidaria. The sequence goes on from OX424557.1 coordinate 6,672,129, forward strand.
GAAGGATCCATTTTATGGAGGGTACATTCTCCTCTCCAGTAGTAAATATAGGGCTAAGTAATTTGAGAACTCCATGAATTTGACGTTATGTGTGCGTGTGCCAATATTAAGAAATGGCACAAGTGGAACTTAAGTATTGGAAGCATCATGTACACACAAGGATTGCATAGTGGATATACATATATATGTATGCATAGTTGTGTGATATGATGTTTATTTCAAACTATTCATGATATATGAGATAATAGTAGGGGAGACCGGGGCAAGTTGTTACCGGTACATCACTCAAACCGCTAGAATATGACGTTGTACGTTACGTCACAATGCATGTATTCAAGCACTAAGAGACATATATATGTTAATTTACCTGACGCTACTCGCAGTCTTGATTGGCAAAGTTCTATATAGTGGAAGGTTTGATTTTTGGGGCTCGAAACTTGATGAAAGTAATTTTTTGAGTTTGTAGTTTAGATTTAGATTTTAGATTATGAACAATAGTTTATATATATTCAGCTGACCAAGGTGGATAAAGGATATACATAGTTTTGCCAATAAGCTCATGCAAACAGGAATGGGTTGTCCTCATGTAGCAGACTAGGATGTAGCAATGGGTGGTAAAACGGTACCTGGGGCAAGTTGTTACATAACACCGTGGGGCACATTGTTACAATATAACAACTTGTCCCATGTGAACAGGGATGTCCATGCAACGTACACTAGATCGACCCTTGGGGCCGAAAAATCCCTAGGGTCCCACATGATATGCTTTACTAGTAGATCCTCAGACTAATGAGGCCCTGGTAAATTCCACAGAGGCAACGCATACCAAGATTTTGTGGTGTATGGGATGGAGAAAGCGAAGTTCATCGCAGTGCTTCAAAGGTTCACCAAAGGCCAGAATATGCTTAAACACGCAAGAGGCCCTAGTGAAAGCTCTTGTACTGGTTTTGATCTGACTGCCTCCTGTGATGATGCCTGCAGGGGTCTTTGCCTGCAGGAACGCCATGCTTCCCTGTGCCAACGACGCCCATCCTTTGACATCCTCGGCAGTATATGCCTCACGTATGATACTGTAGGAAACCAAAGATGCTGTGAGCTGGCACGGTGCCACCAGCGCAACATCTCCAGGTTGTCTACTCTGATGACAGGGAGTGGTTGACGACGCTGGCCAGGCCGCTTGACTTCAGATAGCAGGATTGTAAATTGTGCGAGGCCCAATCGGAACCTCCTGCCATCTCGTTCAAGACCGATAAGCTGCAGGCTGACCTTCAGTGAGTGACGACCCATAACAGCAACAGATTCAGGCTGTATATGTGTCTGCGGGCAGACGGGGACCTCCACAGGTTCCAGTCCCAGAGCTCCGAGCCCCAGGTGGCTTGAGAGAACGTCATCTTCCCTTGCCTAGTCAGAATTGGGAAGGAGCGATCCATAAGCTCCCAATGTATCCTACACTTCATGGACTGGAGCTTGTTGCTCCAGGCCAGATGTAATGCAACCCTGCCTGCTTCCCTTCCGATCCTGGAAGTTGTATTCCAGGATCACCGGTGCAAACTGTCAGCCGGCCACCATTGATGACCGCCCTCGGGAGTTGCCCATCAACCAACGACACCCCTTCCTGCGGGTCGGAGTAGGCAGGTAGGTAGGTAGGTGTTTATTTCGAGAATACATCTGCACATTTATAACTTCGATATTAAACAATACATCTTTAACACATATATTCCCGTGGTACCACACAAAGACACAATGTGTCTGTGCCCTGTTTGACAGACAATGATGATACCCTGTTTAAAAGAATTTCGTATATATACAAAACTGTAAGAATCTTCAGCCTGATGCCTCATGGAACACCTCCAGGTCCTCAGGAACACTAGGTTCCTAACTAGGGTCCAGTTATTGCCAAAAAGCATGTGACATTTTGTGTTCAACTTCAATTTAGTGTCATATATAGGTGTGCGTACTGTTGGATGGGATTATGATATAATGCTTCGCTTTTTCTTATTCATAGGCCTACAACTCTAATACATGGTGTGTATCAACTCACCCCGTGTCATGTAATAAATTGCCCAAGACATGGGGGCAATTGTTACACTTTTCGTCATGAGTAGAAATGGTGATAATTAGTTGTGTGAATGTGAACAGCAAAAACTCGGTGGGTTGGTACATGGAGATGAATTATACCGTTCTCAAAATATATCAAGTTTAGATCAAGAGCGAAATTGTGCTAGTACAGTGAAATGCAAGAAAAATGTAACAACTTGCCCCGGTCTCCCCTACAAATAGGCTACTAGTATATCACATCTCAGTCTTACCATCACTAGGATGTATTCTAACATGGTGACGTCAGAGGGCTCTTAGCATTTCAGTCATTTCAAAAGGTGTTATATCAGTTGATATACGGCCCTAGGGCCTATATCAGATTTCGTTTCCAGGAGCTACAGCCTACAAACACTTCATGACCACAACAAACGCGTGTAGCCATGGTGACGTTTATTTCCTAACAATCATTTACATGTTAGAATAGAAATAATCAGAAATACATATGTATTTCTGAAATAATGTATAGATTTGTCGTAATTGTCTGCAAAATAAACTTCTCGGGACAGGTGATATATGAATATATAGCCCTCGACGCCTTTGGCGTCTCGGGACCATATCACCTTGCCCTCGAAGTTTATTGTGCGACAATTACTCCAAATCTATACATTATTCCTTAAATATAAAACTCATCACCATGATGTATATCCAAGAACATCATCGGTGATCATGGGCGCGTTTCTTTGTGGCAGCCTGGCAGGTTGAACTCTAGCAAAAAAAAAGGTTGAAAAGGTTCACAAACTTTGTCAAAATCGACAAAGTTTCCATTAAACCTGAACGCGCCCATGTATTGTTGTTTTCAAATCAATTTAATTTACAACCTGTGATAGATATGCGCTCAATACTGTGAAAACGCACAAATCCGCATACATGTAGGCTACATGCCGGGGCTACATGTTCTTATTATGGGTCGTTTACACCCTACCAAATGGCATAGAGCGTTGACCGACCTAGTTCTTTTGTTTAGGGGTCAGGTCATGTTGTTGTCAACGCTGTAGGGCTAACTTTTTGCGACACAGGGTGAGTAAAATAATTTTTCTGTCAAATATTGACCATATTACCTGAGAATGGCGATTCGATGCAGTGTCCGAGATACCAATGTACAAGCGCGTGCTCTCCAATAATCCATATGAGTCTGATTTGTTCAGAAATAGGCCCTGGCCCACGGATTTTGCCCACAAATATGTAGTATCCAAACATTGATCACAATTTTTTCGATACTTATGACCAATGTACAACAAACCTGTTTGAACTGGAGGTTTCAAATACTTCAAACTTCATTCGTGATCAATATAAAGGCGCAACATCAGCTAATTAGGGCTCTAATAATTTATTATTGTATCGCTTGTGGCGTGTCAACGCTCTAAAGACATGGTCTACGCTCTAAGGCTGTCTGATCAAATTTAAAAGTCTCGATTCGCCTGCAGTAATGTGTAGTCTTTTGGTGGAATATCCAAGACAGATTCATGGAAACTTAACATAAAATGCTTCGGAAAATCGTTCGCATGCATCAAAACAACCACAAGACATCCTCAATGATTGTCCATTCTTCCCGGAGAAGGTATATGTGACTTTAACAGGCAGCCTTAGAGCGTAAACCATGTCTTTAGAGCGTTGACACGCCACAAGCGATACAATAATTAATTATTAGAGCCCTAAATAGATCGTGTTGCGCCTTTATATCGCTCACGAATGAAGTCTGAAATACTTGAAACCTCCAGTTCAAACAGTGTTGCTGTACATCGATCATAAGTAACGAAACAAATGTGATCACTGTTCGGAACCCACATATTTGTTGGCCACATCCGTGGGACAGGGCCTATTTGTGAACAAATCGGACTCATATGGCTATTTGGAGAGCACGAGCTTGTTCATTGGTATCTCGGACACTGCATCGAATCCCCATTCTAAGGTAATATGGTCAATATTTGACAGAAAAATTATTTTACTCACCCTATGTCGCAAAAAGTTAGCCTCACAGCGTTGACAACAACATGACCTGACCCCTAAACAAAAGAACTAGGTCGGTCAACGCTCTATGCCATTTGGTAGGGTGTTTATGGATTGACGTCTATATAGTGCCGCCCTCTATCGGTCGCTAGCCGAACCACAAGCTCACGGGATTTGACTGCGTGACGAGATCGCCTCATATCGAAGATGGCGTCCTTGTTGTGCAGAAGTGCTGGACAACTTGTCCGACGTACCGCCCTGTTTACAACCGTCAGGGCTTCTGGACATACCCCGTCTGTGGATCCATCGAAAGGCAAAATAGGTGCTCAAAATATTATTTCAAATATATAGAATTATACCATGAAAGTTGAGCCGGCGTGTAGATTCTTCTACCAGTCTACAGTGTAAGATGTCGGCATGTTGACAAGCACAACACAACTTCACAAGGTCAAACATGGTCAATCCGTTTTTCCTGCTCGTAGTTGGAGCATACCGTATACTTTTCTATCCGGTGCGCCCTTACTTTTAATTAAATTATAGATCTAGATCTATCATCTAGGAGTTAACTTCATATGATATGGCGGGAGCACATGTACAATTTAGTGGGCAATCCTGTTTCTCTATGATAATCAATGACAATGATGAGTTAATCTGTGGCACAAAATGATAAATACAGATAAAAAGAACATCTGGTGTGTAATAAAGAACACTTTCCTATCATAACCAATTGTCATTCCGGATCCTAAGTATGGGAAATTAGTTGTAATAAAATTGCCCACGTTATTATACATCCTAGCCGATATGGCGTATTAAATTAGCCGGAGCACATGTTCAATTTAGTGGGCAATTCTGTTCCTCAATGGTTACGAGCCATCCGTCCTAAATTCGCCGCATCCCAAAATTCGCCAAATCAATATTATCAAAGCTCAGAAACTCGTTTTATGGAAAAGAAACTGCTGGTACAGAGATTGAATATCAGAGTCTCGATTGATGATAGAACTGGTTCGTTTCGTTTGCAGTACAAGGTCTGAAACCCTGTTGGCGAATTTGGGAATGCGGCGAATTTAGGACGGACGGCTCGTAAAACTTACAGGTCGGCAACCTATCCCGGCAGCGTCCTATTAATAAACTATTACCGGCTGATTGGGGTTGAAAATATTTGTTCACATCACCACGCGACTGGCTAATTGGGAGTGTTCATATTCAATGGGCAGTGATTTGGCGCAGCCACATGTTTTCTTCTCAGTGATTTTGACGCGTTTCTTACATTATTACAAATAGGAAAAATATATGAAAAACTTTATCGTAGACGTAGAGTTTAAATATTTTGTTCTTGAGTAGGATGTACTTCTCTTGTGCTTTTTGTCAGAATTAGCACCCAAAGTCGAGTTGAAATTAGGGAAGTTCGTGCATGCGCACTCCGGATACTCAACACCGACTACATAAATAAATCCATCCAATTACATATGGCACATTTCGTGCTATCAAACTTCTCGGTTTTATCAACGCAACACAGTGTTTTCCAAGAGATTAATAATAATACTAAATAAAAATATTCATGGAACATATATCCACATCATGTAATATACAGTGATATATAAACTTTGTTTCAAATACGCATTTGAAAGCAAATAATTTGAATGGTTCATGCATAGACTCTCTAATACACTATATCTACATTTTATTTTTGTGACCTGGAAATAAACAGCAGCACGCACGGAAAACCTATTTATAACTCGATTTCACATATATTTGTAAGTGTTTACCGTATTGGTCCTAATAGTAGCATGCGCCCTAATAGTAGAGCGCCCCTCTCTTTGGTCCGAAAATGTTCGATTTTCGTAACCTTATAATTCACTTCATATCTTTCTAATAAGACCTTGGAGTGTTCCAATCCACACATTCATGTTATTCAAATCATAATAAAGGGGATTAAAAGCTATAGGTATATTATTCAATGATTTTCTTAAATTTGACCTCAAGTTTGACCTCATTTTTGCGCGCGCTGCAGCAGGAGGTCTCGCTTCAGCTCGCCGTGCTACTATTAGGACCACTACGGTAAATGGCTGACAATGTTATCCACAGACATTTGCCGCCTGCAGTATTGGTACATGTATCATGTATGAGACTTGTGACTTGTACATTTGCTTGCGCGGTTTCCAAGCAAATATGACAAGGTTGTTTCATTTATCAGATGATACTGTATACTAGTATTTATTTCATCTTGGTACTATTTTGACTTGTTGAAGTCAGATTCAGCACTTGATGTAATAACCACAGTGACATATAGAGTAGATAAATGAATAAAATAAAAAAAAACTTCTTGCTTATATTTCGCCTCCAAAAACAACAAGTTACATTAGTGTTGCAACTAGAGATGGCATCGTGATTTTTAGGTTACCGGACCTTTGGTCCGATAACCTATTGGCATGGCGTTGCGTCGGTCCGTCCGTCCGTCCGTCTGTCCGTCCGTCCGTCCGGCGTTAACATTTTTATCTTTAAAGTTAACGATCGAATCTTTCTGAAATTTTGCACAAAAATGTCTAAAAATATTTTGAGAAGGAGGTATTTTTTTTTTTTTTGATTTTCGCATTTTTTTCAAAATGGCGGCCGTTTTTGTCGAAAAACGCTCAATTTTGGACTTTGACGGCCATTTTCTCAAAAACTGTCTGATCAGTTTTGAGTTTTTGGTTTCAAAAGATTCCCCTCATATACCTCTGTGATATGTATAAGTTTGGTTGCCCTAAATCTGCCGGTTTCCGTGTGGCGGCCATTTTGAATTTTTGGCGGGTCGGCGAAAAAATTTTTTGTCGCCCCAAATCGCATTACTATCCATTTTGGGCCATTTCTAGGGCAAAACAATTTTTTCACCCTTTGAAAAAAATTTTGGACTTAGAAAATTTTCGGCACTTTTTCCCTTCATAATGGGAGCTGTCCGGACTGTACTCATAGAACGCTTGAAGATAGAGCTTAGAAATTGGCACTTTCAAATGGGAAGTCATATATGGCGACTTGTGTGGTGACTTGAATTTGACCTTGGATGACCTTGAAAGGTCAAAACAGCCATTTTTGGGTCGAAAAACGCTAAAATTTGCACCTGGTCTGTATTTTCTCAAAAACTCTCTGATCAGTTTTGAGATTTTTGCTTAAAAAGATTCCTCTTATATACCTCTGTGACGTGTATAAGTTTTGTTGCCCTTGAATCGCTGATCTCAGTGTGGCGGCCATTTTGAATTTTTGACGAGTCGGCGAAAAAAAAATTTTTCGCCCCAAATAACATTACTATCCATTTTGGGCCATTTCTAGGCAAAAAAAAATTTTCATCCTTTGAAAAAAATTTTGGACTTAGAAAATTTTCGGCACTTTTTTCCTTCATAATGGGAGCTGTCAGGACTGTACTCATAGAACGCTTGAAGATAGAGCTTAGAAATTGGCACTTTCAAATGGGAAGTCATATATGGCGACTTGTGTGGTGACCTTGAATTTGACCTTCGATGACCTTGAAAGGTCAAAACAGCCATTTTGGGGTCAAAAAATGCCCAGATTTGCCTTTGTAGATGAAATGCTTGCAGATAGAGCTCATGTTTTCATTATGAACATATAGGAAGACATATATGGCACAACTAATGAGGGCCTTGAACTTGACGTCAGATGACCTTGAGTGCCAAATGTCTGACTTGGAATGTGTAAATTGACCTGAGCGGCCTAAACGATTCCACCCAACATAATAGAATATCAAATGCCGCACACATGTAATGGTTACATCGAAGTTCATACGGATGACCTTGATTGGTAAACCCCAAGGTCATATGTTTACACTGCGAACCTTGATTGGTAAATCTCAAGGTCTGTTACCTGCCAATGCTGCCATGGCCAAACCAAAATTGTCCGGTAACCTATCTTAGCCTTTGGGCTAATTTTTATCTTTAAAGTTAACTATCGAATCTTTCTGAAATTTTGCACAAAAATGCCTAAAAATATTTTGAGAAGGAGGTATTTTTTTTGATTTTCGCATTTTTTTTCAAAATGGCGGCCGTTTTTGTAGAAAAACGCTCAATTTTGGACTTTGACGGCCATTTTCTCAAAAACTGTCTGATCAGTTTTGAGTTTTTGGTTTCAAAAGATTCCCCTCATATACCTCTGAGATATGTATAAGTTTGGTTGCCCTAAATTCGCCGGTTTCCGTGTGGCGGCCATTTTGAATTTTTGGCGGGTCGGCGAAAAAAAATTGTTTCGCCCCAAATCGCATTACTATCCATTTTGGGCCATTTCTAGGCCAAAAAAAATTTTCACCCTTTGAAAAAAATTTTGGACTTAGAAAATTTTTGGCACTTTTTTCCTTCATAATGGGAGCTGTCAGGACTGTACTCATAGAACGCTTGAAGATAGAGCTTAGAAATTGGCACTTTCAAATGGGAAGTCATATATGGCGACTTGTGTGGTGACCTTGAATTTGACCTTGGATGACCTTGAAAGGTCAAAACAGCCATTTTTGCGTCGAAAAATGCTCAAATTTGCACCTGGTCTGTATTTTCTCAAAAACTCTCTGATCAGTTTTGAGATTTTTGCTTAAAAAGATTCCTCTTATATACCTCTGTGACGTGTATAAGTTTTGTTGCCCTTGAATCGCTGATCTCCGTGTGGCGGCCATTTTGAATTTTTGACGAGTCGGCGAAAAAAAAATGTTTCACCCCAAATCGCATTACTATCCATTTTGGGCCATTTCTAGGCAAAAAAATATTTTCACCCTTTGAAAAAAATTTCGGACTTAGAAAATTTTCGGCACTTTTTTCCTTCATAATGGGAGCTGTCAGGACTGTACTCATAGAACGCTTGAAGATAGAGCTTAGAAATTGGCATTTTCAAATGGAAAGTCATATATGGCGACTTGTGTGGTGACCTTGAATTTGACCTTCGATGACCTTGAAAGGTCAAAACAGCCATTTGGGGTCAAAAAATGCCCAGATTTGCCTCTACAGATGAAATGCTTGCAGATAGAGCTCATGTTTGCATTATGAACATATAGAAAGACATATATGGCACAACTAATGATGACCTTGAACTTGACGTCAGATGACCTTGAGTGCCAAATGTCTGACTTGGAATGTGTAAATTGACCTGAGCGGCCTAAACGATTCCACCCAACATATAGAATATCAAATGCCGCACACATACATGTAATGGTAACATCGAAGTTCATACGGATGACCTTGATCGGTAAATCCCAAGGTCATATGTTTACACTGCGAACCTTGATTGGTAAAAGGTCTGTTACCTGCCAATGCTGCCATGGCCAAACCAAAATTGTCCGGTAACCTATCTTAGCCTTTGGGCTAATTTTTTTTAATGTCGCGACGTCGGCAAGTTCAAATCACAATCTACACATGTCGACATAACTGTGGACGCTGAATATCACTGTCATGACTGACTGTGTATCTGCTGACTGGTTTCTGGACGACCAGTCATTTGTGAATGATTTATCTCAGATCCATCTTTTAACAAAGTATCACATTCAGTGACTAAATGTGCATGACATACTGCGATGAGATGCTGGGAAAAATAATCTGTGGTCACTTCTAACTTGAAATTTGTAAATTGGCCTCTCTAGACAAAATTCTTGCAGATAGTACTTAGGTTTGTACATGTATATTGGTTCTACGTGTGAAAGTTTTGTACATGTGATTGTGTTTTCTATGAAAGTGCTAGTATATGTTGTAATATGTTGGTGTTTGTTTCAGCGTCGGACAAGATTGACATGCCAGACACACTTGGTCACTCTGTGGGTCCGGAGAGGTTTGAGCTTCTGGCACGTGTGGCTGGCAATGAGGTTTGTACTTGTATATAACGGCCAGCTTATGTCATTTGGCGTCCGTTCGTCGCCTGTGCAGCTAAAAATTAGGTTCCCGAACCAATGGTCCGATAATCTATTGTTGTGACATTGAGTCCATCATCTGTTCGTTGTCCGATGACATTTTTAAAGAAAAGGATTACATTACAGAAATTAGGGATGAAAGTCATAAAAAATGAGGTCAAAGGTCAAATTCAAGGTCGCGACAATATTAAGCATATATCATTTCCTATCTGTCCACAATTGATTCTCAAGTTGTGAAGTCGATAATAAGTGAAATATTAGTCATTTTGTTCCTTGACCTTGAAAATGAGGTCAAAGGTCAAATCCAGGGTCATCACAATATTTGAACTATATCATTTCCTATATGTCCACAATTGATTCCTAAGCTGTAAAGTCGATTAGCGAGATATTAGGCATTTTGTCCTGTGACCTTGACCTAAACAGGCCGATATTTACAAATTGCCATATAGGGCAAAAACGCTTGTACATAGGGCTTAGATTTGTATTATAAGCATATAGGAAGTCATATATGGTGCATCTTTTTGTGACCTTGAGGCTGACCTCAGATGACATTGGAGGCTGAATCTCAAGGTCACAGGGACATGAAATGTGTAAATTGGCCTCTATAGACAAAATTCTTGTAGATAGGTTATGTTTATATTATGAGCATTTAGGAAGTCTTTTGGTGACCGTGTTTCTGACCTCAGATGACCTTGAGTACTAAATCTCAATGTCAGATCAAACATGAAATGTGTAAATTGGCTTTTGGGGCTAAAACAGTTGCACATACAGGTTAGGATTGCATTATTAGCATATAGTCAGAAGAGCAGAAGGTCACCATCTGTTGGTGACCTAAAGGGACGTCAACCGTGAAGGCTTAATCTCAAGGTCAGGCCTGACCTGAAATGTGTAATTTGGCCTTTACCGACAAAATACTTGTAGATAGACATTATACTTGTATTATGAAGATATGTTGTATACGAAATTATATACAGCACACCTAATGGTGACATTGACGTATGTACAGAAAGATGAACTTGATCGATAAATCTGAATGTCATATCTCACCTGTGGTGCTTGAACCAAAACTGTCCGGTAACCTATCTTAGCCCTTGGGCTAATTTTTTAATTTTATACATCCCAAAATTTGTTTTCTATCAACTATGTAAAACTGAATACTCAAACCCATTATGTGATGCCCCGAATAACTCATTTAATCCAAAAATCCAATTAGAATGATGTTAACCTAGTTGATGACTAGTTCTATCAACGAATTGTTGGGATCCTTTAAATACTGACACCATGTACTAGTAATGTTCTATGGAACAACATGGACCTGTGTGTTATATGGTGTTTATTGCTCGGTGGCTGCAAGCTAACTGAAAAGTGGTACACGTACATATACACTACAGTAGGACATCTGGATCAGCTTATTAAATAGTTTGAACAGTGGAATCTGTACCCGTGGTAAAGTGACGAACTGTAGCTGTATTATGTATGTGCCAGTACCAGAAATTCTACTGTCGGTCGCCGGTCGGTCAAATATAAAAAAAGATAAAAAGGCCAATTTTATTTCCTGTCGGCGATTTTACAGTGCAGTCGGCGGCTTTGTTAAACAAGTATTCAAAAAATAAAGGCCTTATCAACTTTACAGATTAGGAATCAATTATGGAAATATAGGAAATGATATATTCTGAATATTGTCGTGACCTTGAATTTGACCTTTGACCTCATTTTCAAGGTCTCACAGGACAGCTTGGCTAATATCTTGTTTATTATAAAATTTACAACTTAGGATTCTATTGTGGACTTACCGCAAATGATATATGCTGAATATTCTGATGACCTTTAATTTGACTTTTGATTTCATTTTCAAGATCACAGACATAATGACTAATATCTGTCTTATTACTGAATTTACAGCTTAGTAAGCAATTGTGAATGTATAGGAAATCAAATATGCTGAATACTCTCGTGACTTTAAATTTGACCGTGACCTTATTTTCAAGGCCACAGGACAAAATAGCTATTATATATAATAATATATATTGTCCGGTAACCAATCTTAGCCCTTGGGCTAATTTTTGTCTTTGGTGGCCATTTTCTCAAAATCTATTCAGACAATTTTTCTCAAACTGCATAAGATTCTCCCGATGTACCTTTGTGATGTGTAAAAGTTTTGTTGCCTTTGAATCTTTCAAACGTGTAACAATATTTGTTGGAAAATCAATACTCTGTGCAATTCTCATGATTGCCGGTAAGCAACAGCACCCTTGGTGCTATGTTTGATTGTTTCATCCGACAGGACCCCTTTGAGATGAATATCAAGCAAAGAGCAAAGGGAACAAGAGAAGAACCAACACTTATTCCGTCAATGTATGAAAAACGACTTGTTGGATGTATCTGTAAGTACACTGTCAGCTTTACCTTAGTCAAAGTGGTACTTGACAGATGTATCTGTAAGTACACTGTCAGCTTACCTCAGTCAAAGTGGTACTTGACAGATGTATCTGTAAGTACACTGTCAGCTTTACCTGAGTCAAAGTGGTACTTGACAGATGGATCTGTAAGTACACTGTCAGCTTTACATCGGGCAAAGTCGTAGCATTTTCAGCATTTCAGCAGAAATGCCTTTATGGTTTTGTCAAAAAAATTTTTTAGGTTATTGGACCATAGGTCCGATAACCTATTGCCGTCACATTGTGTCTTGTCGTCCATCCATCTAGCCGTCCGTCCAGCATGAACAATTTTATGTTTAAAATTTAGAGGCAAATTTTTAGCTTACCGGCCCATAAGGGCCGATCTTGCTTCTTATTGACTTTACAGCTTAGGAATCAATTATAAACATATAGGAAATGATATATGCAGATTACTGTCATGACCTTGAATTTGACCTTGACCTCATTTTCAAGGTCACAGGAGAAAATGTTTAATATCTCGTTTATTATCGACTTTACAGCTTAAGAATCAATTGTAAACATATGGAAAATTGAATTCGACCTTTGACCTCATTTTTAAGGTCACAGGACGAAATGGCTAATATCTCGCTTATTCTCAACTTTACAGCTTAGGAATCAATTGTGAACATATAGGAATTGATATATTTTGATATTGTCATGACCTCGAATTTTGGTGCATCGTAGAGTGAAACGGACGTTATTTTCGGACTCGTCGCCTTAGACAAGTATGTCTGAGGAGTATTATGGAAGCCCTCTGACCTTGACCTTGAATTTTTCTGCTGAGTCAGCATTTTTTCGTTTTCGTCGATATCTCGGAAACTGTGCGTCGTAGAGTGAAACGGACATTATTTTCGGACTGCGTCTCCCTAGAGAAATATGTCAAAGGGGTAGTACTGAATGAACTTTGACCTTGAATGTTTCTGCTGAGTCTGCATTTTTCCGTTTTAGTCGATATCTCGGAATCGGTGCAGCGTTAAGCGAAACGGATATTATTTCTGTACTCGTCGCTCCAGACAAACATGTCTGAGGGATGGTATGGATGAACTTTGACTTGAAATTTTTCTGCTTAGTCGGCATTTTTCGTGTCCTGCGATATCTCAGAAATGGTGCATCGTAGAGCGGACGTTATTTTCGGACTCGTCACTCTCTAGAGGGTATTATGGATGAACTTTAACCTTGACCTGAAATTTTTTTGCCTATTCTGCATTTTTTAGATCATCGGCTGTAAGCCGTAGAGCTATTGGGATGGATTGACACGGTGTCTGTCGTGTCTGTCCCATGTTTTCCTGACCCAAATCTTTCAGAATCTTCTCCGCCGAAAGTGCTATTGCTATTGGACCCAAACTTGGCATACTGTTCGCTTATTGGGTGCTCTCCAAAGTTAAGTATGCTTAGGTGAAAATTACAAAAGTTTTCTGGAGAAATTTAACGATTAAACATTAATTTTACTATACATGTGCTCTTGTTTATACATATGGGTTGTGAGTGGAAGGTCAGCGCATGCGCAGAGGGTACATTTCAATTGCAAATGGCGAATGTTTGTTTACCTTCGAACTTCCACCAAAAAACACGATTTATCGCGTCATGACAGTTCTAACAGAAGCGGATACCTGTGTTTTGTGTGAATCATTTGTTATTACATTTTTAATTGCACTGTAGTCCGTATGTCAAAGCACAAATATATTTGTTTTGCAGTGTTTAAGGGAAGTATGGCCGGAAAATTTCCGATGTTGGTTAATTTATTTCCGTCAAACTTTCCGAATCTTCCCGACCACAGAGATAAATAAGTTAAGCCGGCTAAGTTGTCGAAAAGAACCACGAACTGATGAAGACATAATCAGATAATACCGGACAAAATTCATGAGTTATTTCAATGACAGCTGTTGCATAAACTTTCGTGAATAAATCGGTTTACACTAATTAGTAAACTTGGGAAATTTTATGGAGCGCCTAAGGCGAAATTCAAGTCTCATTGAAAATCATAACGTTCTCATCGTAACTTCCTATCTGTCATCCAAGAACTGTTGACTATTGTGCGTCATTCCTTTTCGCCTCACATTTTCTTATTGAATGAGCAAGAAAAAAACAGGTTGTGATCTGCACACACTTTGCCTTGGAAAAGTACCAAGATACCGTACTGTAGCCTAAATAATTCATAAACATTATACATACCATTATAGTATGTGAAATAACACATACATGTAGTAAATAATTAATGAAATTTTGTAATTGAAATAACAATAAAATACACAGGAGGGAGAGCACACTTTTATACTGATGTTCATCACTGGAATTTTATGTATATTGGCACGAGAAAATATTATAACACATAATAAAGTACACAGAACATCACAGTTATTCCAATAAAGGTCCTTAATTTGTAACACATTGGTGGCAAGACAAGTGGGGTGTTAAGAGGTACTGTAAATGGGTACGTTTCGCGGGGGATAATGTTTCGCGGATTTGGGTGTGAGACGGGGTTTCACGGGGAAGATGTTGGATCACCTTGATGTTTCAATATTGAGGTATAAATATAGTATAAATATTAATTGGGAAGTCACATAATATGTGCATGGTGCATCCTGGTGCATCCTTCAAAAAATGTGTAAATATAAGTGTTTTTTTTTTGTAGAAAATCTTGAAAGCTGGATAGATATGGGGAATCATTATATTGCAAATCTTTTGGAAGATAGTCAAGGTTAAGTCCACATTGAATGTGGAAATTGATTCATAGCGACACAACTTGAGGACAGAGCTTAGTATTGTATGATGAACATATGCTCATGTACATGATAATGAGGTCTATGCACCACATACACCTATATATATCAGTTTGATGAAATACTCTGGTCGCCTGCCGATGAGCTACAGGGCCCTTGGCCCTATGTTTGTTCTCGTTGATATTTCGGGAATGGTGCATCGTAGAGCGAAACAGACGTTATTTTCGGACCCGTCGCCCTAGACAGACATGTCTAACGGGTATTTTGGATTAACTTGATTATTATGATTGACCTGAAAATTTTTTGCTGAGTGAACATTTTTCATTTTGGTCGATATCTTGGAATGGGTGTGTCATAGAGCCCATGGTAAACATGTTATAAATTAGTCTTAACACCGAAATGCCTCCAAGGCATCTTTAGGCCTTGACGTCTAGTTCTTATTGATGCATAACACTCTTCATATATACCCCTGTCATGTGTATAAGTTTCGTTGCCTTTGGATCGCTCAAAGTGGGCCATTTTAGCCCAAACTCAGCCCAAGTGGGACTTTCCCATATTAAATTCTCCCATGCTTTATAATGGGACACATTATGCCTAACATCTCACTTAATATTGAGAATAGAGTCTAGTAATCAATTGTGGGCATATAGGAAATGATATATGCTGAATATTCTCATCACCTTGAATTTGGTCAGAGCACAAATGGCTATTATCCCACTTATTATCGACTTTGCAGCTTAAGAATCGATTGTGGACATACTAGAAATGATATATGCTGAATATTCTCGTGGCCTTGAATTTACCAATGACCTTATTTTCAATGTCACGGGACAAAATTGCTAATACTGTAAAAGTACTAATTTTCGCGCGGTACTTATTTCGCGTATTTCGCGGTAAGGGTAGATCCGCGAAATTAAATACCTCGCTAAAATAAGTCTCCCGCGAAAATTAATTTTGAGGTTTGTGGCCGTCCATAGCACAACACGCTGTTGCTAATCATAACGCGCAGAATTACGTTAGTTACAGTGCCCAGATACCGGTCGCTAGCGTCTGCATGGCACGTGCTTGAACTTGGTGCCGATGACATCTGCACCAAGTTCAAGCTTTTGCAAACTAAGCATGACTTGTTTGACGTTTGTGTTTAAAATTTCAAATAAAATCTGATTTGATTTCCTGTGACTTTCCATTTCTCACACCAATTGCATTGATATACTGTGATGTCCATCAACTGCAAATTCTTTACGCGATTACTGGCAATCACTGAACCGCGAAATTAAATCCCCGCGAAATTGCCTGGGGGTAAAAACCGCGAAATTTAATACCCGCGAAAAAAAGTGTTTTTACAGTATCTAAAATATATATTGTCTGTAACCTTTCTCAGCCCTTGGGCTATTTTTTTTTGTTTTTTTTTGTGTTTTTTTTTGGACTTACACAATTTCACTCAATTCTTCCTTCAAGATAGAGCTTAAATATTGGCAGATTCAAATGGGAAGTCATATATGGCGAATTCACAGGCAACATTGAATCTGACCTTCAATTAACTTGAGAGGTCAAACGGCAAATTTGTTGAAAGAAGTTTCTCCGGTAACCTTCCATCGCCCTTGGGCTAATTTTGATAGTTGAGTCCATCAATAAATGTCAGTAGTTTGAATATGGGGCTATGGGGGATACACCCCAGCAGTCGTCAGCGTCCAGAAAGCATCTAGTTTTCAGTAACAACTGAACTGAACTGGAGCGATTTTGCATCATGTTACATGTATCATGTTCTGTCCAGGCGAGGAAGACGCAATCAGCATCAACTGGATGTACCTGTGCAAGGGGGAGTCCAAGCGCTGTCAGTGCGGATACTTCTTCAAGCTGGTCGAGTTGGAACACCAGGACTACGGACAATAATCACACCATGCCTATATAGTGTCATCGCAACATAATCTGTTCAGTACTAAGTTAATTTCTATCTATGTAACATTCAAAAATTCTGTGGCCACAACCATAACCAGATCGATTGTACCCAGTGAGTCAACTCTGACGTAGGAAATTGTGTTGAGGATGTTTCTCACAATAAACTGTATTATGCCACAATATTTTTGTGTTGAACTCTGTGCCCCAACTTGAGTCAGCCACACCGAATTCGCCCTGTACGTCCATCTGTGATACATTTTACCAAAGTCGAAAACAGCAATTTTCGAAGCGATGTTCCATACATCCATGGTAAAAACCAACAGATATGTAACGAAATATGAACACATTGAAAGGTTACCTAGTAAAGTATTATAAATCGACAAATTCTGTACACTGGCAGCCTCACAATCCCAGTAGTTTTCCTGAAACAATTCACACGAGGTGCACACCCTCCAACCAGAAATGCATTATATCCGATTTCGAAAATGACTATTTTGTGATATTCAAGTTATTCCTGGGATAAATACACCAAATGACCAATTTGTAATATTCAAGTTATTCCTGGGATAAATACACCAAATATTTGATAAACCATACCCTGAAAAGTATGTATTGTAGAAGATGACACCATTCCGCCAGAAAGCCTGGGCGTCCTCGCCCCGCAAAACAGAAGTTTGGCCGTATGGGGACACGTTTCTACGGAGAAAAAGTTTCACTGAACAGTGCAAAGTTTCTGTCAACTCCACTGAATAAAATTCCCTGCAGAAATCCCGGATCCACTGGTACACGCCAGCGAAGACTTTCTCTTGATAACTCAAAATCATATCTCTCAGGGATATTACCTTGATTGCACGATATGCTACGACGTGGCTGTATCATAAGAACACGCTTTTTGGCCGTAGTTTTGTTTTGAGTCATGGGATCAACTTGAAATTGTGTGGGTTTTAATTGGGTATCAAATCGTAATTTTTCTCCAAAATTCTGAATTCTATCTCAAAAAATGGAAGTTACCCCCGTACATGCCCGACTAAAGTCCCGCCTCGGTCAGTGATCGCATGGAACCAGACGGAAATTCGAGGAGCACATGTACTTGGCGGATTATTAACCCTCCTTCCGAGCTTCGACCCTTCCTGCTCGTTTGGAGTTCATTTTCACAAAAAGAATCATGATTTGTGTAATTTCATTTTGATCAGGTACGTTCTGTATATTGGAGAGTTGTCTCAATCAACAATGATCAAATATCTGTATATCATGAGTAAATATTTCCGTGATAAAAGACAGGAATGTGGATAAACAGAATAAGACATGTAATATGTACATGTATCTTCACCTGTAAGTCAAGAAATTTATTATGTGCACAGAATGGCACAAGTGTACCGGGTACTAGTAGATTGCAAATGCCAATAATCAGCTACACATGAGGAAACTCTTTAGTCAGGAGGAAATTTCACACAGGGTGGAAACATAGTACAGACTTTTTCTGACGATTGATATGGCTTCATATTGGTCTAAGACAACCTTTTTTCAGAGGGTGTGTAGAATTTTCACCTGGGCTAAATTTTTTATGGCCTTTTTCAAAATGGCCGACATCGAAAATTTGGTATTTTAGGGAAAAAAAACAAAATTATCCTCCTGGCATGATGCTTTGTGTCTAATATGGTGAAATTTAGTTATATGGAGATACATTCCTAATAACAATACTGATAATACCGAGTCAGACGCCCCAAAAATGGAAAAAAATCCAAGATGGCCGCCAAATTCTCGCCGTTTTTACACAAATGCTCATAACTTCCTGCCAAATTGAGATAGGACGCCAATTTTGGTGTCTAACCCTGGGTTTGGGGGTTAAGGATTCCAGATATATAACCAGTTTTGTGATTGGATGGTTCGAAGCTGCTCAGAATCCAAGATGGCTGTCGAATTTCCGCCCGATTTCGCGAATAAGCACCAATAACGTCATATATATCAAGATGACAAGCCAACTGTGGTGGCCAGTCCTGGGCCTTTCGATATGAGGGTGCTACTTGAAGAAATACTCTTGTGTGTTGATGGTGACTAGCCAACTTAAAGGTATTCAGAGGCCAAGATAACCATTAAGTAATGTGAAACATGTAAACGAACCTGTCTAATAGCACTCGCTCGCACAAAATCAACAGAATCATTCACTATCAGACAGAAAAGAATATTTCTGAGCCAACTTTCCAGGGAGGCCTTTTGGTGCTGGTGTCATGGCACAGGCATTGATGCCAACTTGGTAATTGTCAAATCTAACACATACATTGTGGTTGGAGTAGAGGTTTGGAACCTTCGATGATCCTCAATACCATTCCCATGATGCCACTCACCAGACCATCCTCTACATTAGGATATACTAATCATTATCACAATGGAGCCCTCACAATGTGTAATTTCAGCAGGAGGGTTGCATTCAATGGGTACAGGTGTTGTATTTTTAGGTTACCGGACCTTTGGTCCGATAACCTATTGCCATGGCGTTGCGTCCGTCGTCGTCGTCCGTCGTCCGGCGTCCGTCGTCCGGCGTCCGTCAACAGTCATATCTTTATAGCTTATGATCGAATCTTCCTGAAATTTGCTTAGAAAAATGCTTAGAAATATTTCGAGAGGGAGGTATTTTTTAGTTTTTTTTATTCTCGGATTATTTTCAAAATGGCGGCCATTTTTGATGAAAAACAGCTAATTTTGGACTTTGACGGTCGTTTTCTCAAAAACTGTCTGATCAGATTTGAGATTTTTGTTTCAAAAGATTCTCCTTATGTACCTCTGTGATGTGTATAATTTTGGTTGCCCTTGAATCGCCGGTCTGCGTATGGCGGCCATTTTGAATTTTCGACGGGTCGACGAAAAAATAATTTTCCGGCCCAAATCGCATTACTATCCATTTTGGGCCATTTCTAGACAAAAAAAAATTTTTCACCCTTTGAAAAAAATTTTTGACTTGGAAAATTTTCGGCACTTTTTTCCTTCATAATGGGAGCTGCCGGGACTGTATTCCTAGAACGCCTGAAGATAGAGCTTAGAAATTGGCACTTTCAAATGGAAAGTCATATATGGCGACTTGTGTGGTGACCTTGAATTTGACCTTGGATGACCTTGAAAGGTCAAAACAGCCATTTTTGGGTCGAAAAATGCCCAACTTTGCACCTTGTCTGTCTTATCTCGAAAACTGTCTGATCAGTTTTGAGATTTTTGTTTCAAAAGATTCCCCTTATGTACCTTTATGATGAGTATAAGTTTTGTTGCCCTTGAATCGCCGATCTCCGTGTGGCGGCCATTTTGAATTTTTCACGAGTCGGCGAAAAAAAATTTTTTCTCCCCAAATCGCATTACTATCCATTTTGGGCCATTTCTAGACAAAAAAAATTGTTTCACCCTTTGAAAAAAATTTTGGACTTGGAAAATTTTCGGCCCTTTTTTCCTTCATGGGAGCTGCCAGGACTGTACTCCTAGAACGCCTGAAGATAGAGCTTAGAAATTGGCACTTTCAAATGGAAAGTCATATATGGCGACTTGTGTGGTGACCTTGAATTTGACCTTGGATGACCTTGAAAGGTCAAAACAGCCATTTTTGGGTCGAAAAATGCCCAAATTTGCACCTTGTCTGTCTTATCTCGAGAACTGTCTGATCAGTTTTTGAGATTTTTGTTTCAAAAGATTCCCCTTATGTACCTTTATGATGAGTATAAGTTTTGTTGCCCTTGAATCGCCGATCTCCGTGTGGCGGCCATTTTGAATTTTTGACGAGTCGGCGAAAAAAAATTTTTTCGCCCCATCGCATTACTATCCATTTTGGGCCATTTCTAGACAAAAAAATTTTTTTCACCCTTTGAAAAAAAATTTGGACTCGGAAAATTTTCGGCCCTTTTTTCCTTCATAATGGGAGCTGCCAGGACTGTACTCCTAGAACGCCTGAAGATAGAGCTTAGAAATTGGCACTTTCAAATGGAAAGTCATACATGGCGACTTGTGTGGTGACCTTGAATTTGACCTTGGATGACCTTGAAAGGTCAAAACAGCCATTTTTGGGTCGAAAAATGCCCAAATTTGCACCTTGTCTGTCTTATCTCGAGAACTGTCTGATCAGTTTTTGAGATTTTTGTTTCAAAAGATTCCCCTTATGTACCTTTATGATGAGTATAAGTTTTGTTGCCCTTGAATCGCCGATCTCCGTGTGGCGGCCATTTTGAATTTTTGACGAGTCGGCGAAAAAAAATTTTTTCGCCCCATCGCATTACTATCCATTTTGGGCCATTTCTAGACCAAAAAAAATTTTTCACCCTTTGAAAAAAAATTTGGACTCGGAAAATTTTCGGCCCTTTTTTCCTTCATAATGGGAGCTGCCAGGACTGTACTCCTAGAACGCCTGAAGATAGAGCTTAGAAATTGGCACTTTCAAATGGAAAGTCATACATGGCGACTTGTGTGGTGACCTTGAATTTGACCTTGGATGACCTTGAAAGGTCAAAACAGCCATTTTTGGGTCGAAAAATGCCCAAATTTGCACCTTGTCTGTCTTATCTCGAGAACTGTCTGATCAGTTTTTGAGATTTTTGTTTCAAAAGATTCCCCTTATGTACCTTTATGATGAGTATAAGTTTTGTTGCCCTTGAATCGCCGATCTCCGTGTGGCGGCCATTTTGAATTTTTGACGAGTCGGCGAAAAAAATTTTTTTCGCCCCATCGCATTACTATCCATTTTGGGCCATTTCTAGACCAAAAAAAATTTTTCACCCTTTGAAAAAAAATTTGGACTCGGAAAATTTTCGGCCCTTTTTTCCTTCATAATGGGAGCTGCCAGGACTGTACTCCTAGAACGCCTGAAGATAGAGCTTAGAAATTGGCACTTTCAAATGGAAAGTCATACATGGCGACTTGTGTGGTGACCTTGAATTTGACCTTGGATGACCTTTAAAGGTCAAAACAGCCATTTTTGGGTCGAAAAATGCCCAAATTTGCACCTTGTCTGTCTTATCGCGAGAACTGTCTGATCAGTTTTTGAGATTTTTGTTTCAAAAGATTCCCCTTATGTACCTTTATGATGAGTATAAGTTTTGTTGCCCTTGAATCGCCGATCTCCGTGTGGCGGCCATTTTGAATTTTTGACGAGTCGGCGAAAAAAAAATTTTTCACCCCAAATCGCATTACTATCCATTTTGGGCCATTTCTAGACAAAAAAAATTTTTTCACCCTTTGAAAAAAAATTTGGACTGAAAATTTTCGGCCCTTTTTTCCTTCATAATGGGAGCTGCCAGGACTGTACTCCTAGAACGCCTGAAGATAGAGCTTAGAAATTGGCACTTTCAAATGGAAAGTCATATATGGCGACTTGTGTGGTGACCTTGAATTTGACCTTGGATGACCTTGAAAGGTCAAAACAGCCATTTTTGGGTCGAAAAATGCCCAAATTTGCACCTTGTCTGTCTTATCTCGAAAACTGTCTGATCAGTTTTGAGATTTTTGTTTCAAAAGATTCCCCTTATGTACCTTTATGATGAGTATAAGGTTTGTTGCCCTTGAATCGCCGATCTCCGTGTGGCGGCCATTTTGAATTTTTGACGAGTCGGCGAAAAAAAAATTTTTCACCCCAAATCGCATTACTATCCATTTTGGGCCATTTCTAGACAAAAAAAATTTTTTCACCCTTTGAAAAAAATTTTGGACCTTTTTTCCTTCATAATGGGAGCTGCCAGGACTGTACTCCTAGAACGCCTGAAGATAGAGCTTAGAAATTGGCACTTTCAAATGGAAAGTCATATATGGCGACTTGTGTGGTGACCTTGAATTTGACCTTGGATGACCTTGAAAGGTCAAAACAGCCATTTTTGGGTCGAAAAATGCCCAAATTTGCACCTTGTCTGTCTTATCTCGAAAACTGTCTGATCAGTTTTGAGATTTTTGTTTCAAAAGATTCCCCTTATGTACCTTTATGATGTGTATAAGTTTTGTTGCCCTTGAATCGCCGATCTCCGTGTGGCGGCCATTTTGAATTTTTGACGAGGCGGCGAAAAAAAAAATTTTCGCCCCAAATCGCATTAATATCCATTTTGGGCCATTTCTAGGCAAAAAATTTTTTTCACCCTTTCAAAAAAAATTTTGGACTCAGAAATTTTTCGGCACTTTTTTCCTTCATAATGGGAGCTGTCAGGACTGTTCTCATAGAACACTTGAAGATACAGCTTAGAAATTGGTACTTTCAAATGGGAAGTCATATATGGCGTATTGTGTGGTGACCTTGAATTTGACCTTCGATGACCTTGAAAGGTCGGAACAGCCATTTTGGGGTAAAAAAATGTCCAGATTTGCCACTATAGATGAAATGCTTGCATATAGAACTCATGTTTGCATTATGAACATATAGCAAGACATATATGGCACAACTAATGATGACCTTGATCATGACGTCAGATGACAAATGTCTGACACGTAATGTGTAAATTGACCTGAGCGGCCTAAACGATTCCACCCAGATATATCTTTGTATTATGAACATATAGAATATCAAATGCCGCACACATACATGTAATGGTGACATCGAAGTTCACACGGATGACCTTGATTGGCAAATCTCAAGGTCATTTGTTCACACTGCGAACCTTGATTGGTAAATCTCAAGGTCTGTTACCTGCCAATGCTGCCATGGCCAAACCAAAATTGTCCGGTAACCTGTCTTAGCCTTTGGGCTAATTTTCTTCAAGCCAGATCTATTCTCAATAACATCCTCAGCCACAATCTTCGATTTCTGTCTGTTCAAAGAATCATTCATCTTTACATTGAGTGCACCACATTTTCGGAAAGGAAACACATGACGTACATCTGCCGGAGGAATATGTGATCCTCTCCTCAAGCATCTCTTAATTCTCAAAACTCTTGAGTTCGGAAATGATTCAATCTCTGCAAACGATATGTTACCTTCCTGTCTGATTATGCCGGATAAAGTAGTAACATTGAAGCCATCCCAAGGCTCTGCAAGGGCAGCTGGGCTCAGTATTTTCACTGACAGCAGAATCATGAAGAACCCTTAATTCTCTTGAGTTGATCCAGACGACCTCTGATGAAAATCAGCATGCCCCTGCTGATATCTCATCAACGATTATAAGCTCAAGGTTTTAATACCTAACCCTTGGGGCAGTGATGAGCTCTTCACCAAGTTGTATATACTTTTTTCCCAGAGCCCCGTTGCATGGAAGCATTTTCCATTCATCTTATCGATGCACCCCTGGTTTGAAGGTTCATGAAATTCCATTAAATTTTCTCGATTTTGCCTGACACCGGACATTGAGATTGGATAATGGATTTGGTTTTGTTTACTCGGATACTATATACTCGGGTTTTGTTTCCATGTTTACAGGCAAGTATGAATGAAGACTCTCCCTTGCATAGCGTTCATGCACTGCCTAAGAATTTCGGCTTGAATCTGTGGGATTGTCAAGATGCTGTGACAACAGAGCCCATCTTCGTTTTGGAGCACCAAGGCAGGCAACTCAATCTGGCAGGTCTTCCAGACTGATGTCCTCGAGGTCAGCGTCATCCAGTTTGGCTCTTGTTTCCAAGAGTCCAGCCTCACTTTCTGGGACAATGTGTTCCAAAGTATCTTCTGCAAGATGATTTTCTTGGATCTCTTCATGGCCACTTCAACCTCTTTGCTATTTTTTTCAAATAGGGCTTGCTTTTCCCTGATGATGTTGCTGATGCTTGTCCCACTCATCTAAATCCATTTCAAAATGTGGAAGATAAAGAATCATAAGATTCTGATAATGTTTCTCACTGTCCCTACAGATGTGCAACCTTTACTGGAAGATTTTCGCCTTGAGATCTATCCTTTTTTTCCGAGCCAACTTCAATGAAGCATATTGTATCACTGGACTGGTTGAGGTTGTCATGGGTAAAATTTTCTTCAGATGGTTCATAATCTGTACCTGATTTACTATCAACCTTGCAAAGGAATACAATTTCAACCAGATAGGTGTTTGAGAATACCCACAGGACGGCGTGCGTGGTACCTGTCTAGTACAGATGTAGCCCGCACGTCTTCATTGCATTGATCTCAGTCTTTTTTTCACTCATCTGGATCAGTGTCTGCTGACGACACTTAAAGCTCTGACAAGAAGGTGGACGTGATAACCTGAACCTGCGGGTCCTAGCTGTTACCCTTCTTGCATGACCTTGTATAGTTCTTGGAATGAAGCTGAACATCCTTATAATATTATGAAACTTGCTGTATCTTGTCTGATCAACGTCTTCTATGCTGATATATTTGTTAATAACGTCAACAGCTTCCTCACCGAACTCCATGTCCAGTTTGGGAGGATTTTCCACCCAGAAAAGGCAGTGAATGTGAGGCCAACCTCGTTGTAGAAACTCAAATCGAACAAAATAGTCACAGACTCTGCAAATTTGATTTGATGGTGAATTTCATGGAGCTTTTTCACTCTCTGATCAAACATTCTGGCAGCTGTCATATTGTTTTTATATGCCTAATATAATTTACTCGGTATTGATATGTCTAATATAATATACTTGGGATTGATTGCTCGGAAAAAAATATGCCTGGTGGTACTGTTGATTTTGAAGTGCGAGTGAGTGCTATTAGACAGGTTTGTTTGCATGTGTTTTATTAATTAGTCGTTATCTTGGATTTCGGACAGTTGGACAGCTTTTAACTGGCCAATCACAATGTACACTCAAAAGTATTTCTCCAGGTAGCACCCTCATACTTCTAAGCCCAGGACTGGCCACCAGAATTGGCTTTTTATATTGAATATGTGATGGTTATTGGTGCTTATTTGAGAAATCGAGCTATAATTTGGCGGTCATCTTGGATTCTGAGCAGCCACAATCCATCCAATCACAAAACTGGTTATTTATTCGGAATCCTCATACCCAAAAACCCAGGGTTAGACACCAAAATTGGCTTCCTATCTCAATTTGGCAGGAATTAATGAGCATTTGTGTAAAAACGGCGAGAATGTGGCGGCCATCTTGTTTTTTTTTTTCATTTTCAGGGGGTCTGAATTGGTATTATTAGTATTGTTATGAAGAATATATTTCCATATAACTAAATTGTACCATATTAGACTGGAAGCATCATGACAGGAGGATAATTGTGTTTTTTTCCTAAAATACCCAATTGTCGGTGGCGGCCATTTTGAAAAAGGCCATAAAAAATTTAGCCCAGGAGAAACTTTTACACACCCTCTGAAAAAGTTTTGTCTTAGACCATTACGAAGCCATATCAAAAAGTCTGTACTACATTTCCACCCTGTGTGCTATATGCTCGTTATTCCTCCTGACTAATTGGCATATCTTGTACATGAGCAATTTTGGGATTCAATGACCTAATATTATTATATTGATATTTTATTATTTAAGTGCATGTTTCCAAATTTGTTATTCATACATTCACCAAAAGGTGTAGATCAGAAATAAAGTATGAAGGTTTGAATGACAGTGAATCAATTGGCCTTGTGCATCATTGCTTGCCAATCATAATAGATTCAGGACTTTTAGGAAGAGCAGGGCTCTTCCCATATGATGTTGTTGTTTTTAGGTTACCGGACCTATGGTCCGATAACCTATTGCCGTCACGTTGCGTCCGTCGTCCGTCCGTCCGTCCGTCCACATTTTTATCTTTAAAGTGTACGGTCCAATCTTTCTGAAAATTTGGGAAAAGATACCTTAAAATAATTCAAGAAGGAGGTATTTTTAAGTTTTTTTATTTATCAATTTTTCTCAAAATGGCGGCCGTTTTCGTCGAAAAATGCTCGATTTTGAACTTTGGCGGCCATTTTCTCAAAAACTGTCTGATCAGTTTTGAGATTTTGGTTTAAAAACATTCCTCTTATATACGTTTGTGAGGTGTATAAATTTTGTTGCCCTTGAATCGCCGATCTTCGTGTGGCGGCCATTTTGAATTTTTGACGAGTCGGCGAAAAAAAAAATTTTCGCCCCAGATCGCATTACTATCCATTTTGGGCCATTTTCACCCTCTGAAAAAAAATTTGGACTTGGAAAATTTTTGGCACTTTTTTCCTTCATAATGGGAGCTGCTGGGACTGTACTCATAGAATGCTTGAAGATAGAGCTTAGAAATTGGCACTTTCAAAAGGGAAGTCATATATGGCGATTTGTGAGGTGACCTTGAATTTGACCTTTGATGACCTTGAAAGGTCAAAACAGCCATTTTGGGGTAAAAAAAAATGCCCAAATTTGCCTCTACAGATGAAATTCTTGTAGATACAGATTAAGATTGCATTATGAGCATATAGGAATCATATATGGAACAACTGATGATGACCTTGAGCTTAACCTTGGATGACCTTGAGTGCTAGATGTCTGATGTGAAATGTGTAAATTAGCCACTGAGGCTTAAACCCTTGCACATACAGGTTAAGATTGTGTATAAGCTTACATGGAGTCATGTACTTATAGCACATCTTTTGGTAACCTTGAATTTGACCTTACATGTGACCTTGAAGGCCATTCTCACAATCTGGCCTGACCTGACATA
The DNA here is from genome assembly GCA_949152475.1 of Terebella lapidaria. Taxonomy (NCBI): domain Eukaryota; kingdom Metazoa; phylum Annelida; class Polychaeta; order Terebellida; family Terebellidae; genus Terebella; species Terebella lapidaria. Next base: position 6,699,627 of record OX424557.1, read on the forward strand.
TGTAAATTGACCTCTACAGACAAAATACTTGTTGATACAGCTTTTATGTTTGTATTATGAAGTCATATGCAGCATACCTAATGATGACATTGCAGTTCACAAACATGACCTTGATTGGTAAATCGCAAGGTCATATGTCAGTAATGTTACCCGCAATGCCTAAAACTAAGATAGTCCGGTAACTTATCTTAGCCCTTGGGCTAATTTTTTTAGGGGGGGGGGGATTTTGGAAGTTTTTCTTTTGTTTAAACTTTGGAAGTGCCACTTGGAACCACAACAGGCCATTCAACTGTGGCTAATTGGGAGGGCCCGGTGCCCGTTGGAAGGAAAATGACGCCCCTGTACCTAATCATGGTTAATGTAATAAGTTATTTGCAATAATAATTCCAGGACACGTGTGTTCCGACCGTTTTATTTTTGTGTCACCGTTTCCTTACCCATCACTACTCCCGTTTTCATCTTCACTGAGTCTGAAACAGTGCTTTCTTGCAATCATATGCACTCAAACTTTTGCATATACATTCCGCACAATATATAGATACAGTATGCTATTGCGAAAATAAATAACAAGTTGATACGGCAACATAATAATTATCGTGTTTGTGGTAGTATTCCATATTCCAGTAGGCAAATTTTATCGTGTTCGGCTGCCTTGTAGATTGTATGACCTTGGCTATTTTAAGCTGTTGGGGGGGGGGGAAATTCCAGTATTTAAAGATGTATTTATGATGTGTGTGATTGGGATGATTATACTATTTATTGTAGATTTTATAACCTTGGTTGAAATCTCATCATGTCCAGAGCTGGTTTTGGGTTTCAAATTTTTCACTATGTTGATAATATCTGATGGTTCAATGAAAATACTATTTTGATTTGGTGATCTAAGGTAATTTGTAAAATGTATATTTGTTGGTGTGACATTTTCACTTGTTTTTTTGCATATCTCTGAAAAATAATTATTAAAAGTATCCGCAATTTGTGATTTATCTGTAATCTACGGAAGAGGATTAGGGCCAAGCAACTAAATTTTTTTTTCGATTTGTCGACTATCTCGATAAATCGACTTATTATCTGGATAAATCGAGATATTATCTCGATAAATTGACTTATTTATCTCGATAAATCAAGTTAATTATCCCGATAAATCGAGTTGATTATCTCGATAAATCGACTTGATATCTCGATAAATCGACTTATTATCTCGATAAATCAAGTTAATTATCTCGATAAATCGACTTATTATCTCGATAAATCGAGTTAGTTATCTCGATAAATCGAGTTATGTCTTAAGCATTTAAAGTTTGAGTAAACTGGAAATATGCTTAGAGTCACATTATTTATATTGAACACTATATTGAGTAGGCTTATATGATCGATAAATATGACTCTAAATACCGAATAATACAGAACAAACTACCGAAATAAAAACTATACTGAAGTTATTATATCATATCTCTTCAAACAATGCATTATTTTTCATGAATGAAATTGGTATAATTGGTATCTTTTATTATTTAGCTATTAAACATGGAATGATGTATATCCGTAACGTTATCTGGAATGGCTTCTTCAATTGGAAAGCTTGGTATTATTTCAGTGATTAGTGTAATGACTGTTAAACTCCATATAATTTTCAATATGAGTAATCGGTATATATTCTTTATCGTTTCCAAGGTAACAAATGAAATGGTATATGGCTCCCCTATATTACACGGTGGCTAGGCGTTACACGTTATTCAGGGAGTGCCGCGTAAAATCGTGAGTATTACGCGTTATTTGTGAGGAAATGGCACAGGAAACGACACAGGTCCCCACTTCAAATGAGGAAAATTAATGAAAAAGTTCATTTTCTTCCTAAAATGTTGTTTCCACGGAACATCCCAATGAGCAAAAATTACGTATGCTACTATTATTATTTGCATACATCGTTATATTTTACGAAAATGGACACACAGTTCGTGACAACACCCGCACCCTTGCGGCTCGTTTGGGAAATATCATCGGCTATCAATTGAAACCAACAAACTGCGTGTTGGTAAATCATAGAATGCTCGGGAAAATCTTACTTTATTGTTACACCATGCATCCAGTTGTTTTAATAGAGTATTTTATGAACTGAGAAGCTTTTTATTGTTTACGCGTATCAGCCTGAGGGAGAAAATCTGCACACGCGTTACAGCATGAGGAAACATGTGAGCGTTGTCGGGGATGGTAGAGCTGGTAATGCATACATGGAGATTTTTAAAGTATGATTTGAGGCTGCACAATGTCCAGTACTGACGATACTTCTCACTTATCATTATACTCCATATGTTCCTCCCAATCTTCATAAATCTGAATTTGGCAATATTATGAGTTTTCGTGACTTTTACACAGAAGCTCACCAAGTGAAAACATTATCTTTTGAACTTGAATTTATTCCATCGATTAAGCAGTAAAACTGGAGAAAAATTCGCATTAAAACAAGGAATATTCCAACCTCAACAAAATATTTACTCATGCACATACGCGTAATGCCCTCAGGCAAATCGCGTAAAGTATAGCAAATAAACAAATGATACATTCAACCTAGATTCGTGCCGCTTGCGACCATTGTGAAACATTTTGAAGACAGGCACATGTGAAGCCCATATTTTCACTATCATAGACCTGTCATTATATCTACATAAATGCCGATACATAACATTTTCCAACCCAAAACCGAGGAGAGCGGCTGTCGAAGCAACATTGACAGATATTGTGCAGCCGAAGTTCTCGCTACACTGGCTTATTTCTTTGATTTAAACTCTCAACAAAAATCATGAATATGTGTAATGTTCCGTGCAAACCCAAATCCGACATTTCGAAACGGTATAATTAGCGAAATTGTATGTTTTTCCTACTAGGGGGTCAACCAGAGGCTGCCATTTCATCACGAATAACGCGTAATACTCATGATTTTACGCGGCACTCCCTGAATAACGCGTAACGCCTAGCCACCGTGTATTACGGTCGATGTAAATTCGTTTCACTTGTACTTTATATGTCAGCCTTAAGTCGATTTATCGAGATACGTAAATCGATTCATCGAGTTACGTAAGTCGATTTATCGAGTTACAGAAGTCGATATATCAAGTTACGTAAGTCGACAGATAGAAAAAAAAACTTTTGGTTTGGTGGCCCTAATCCTCTTCCGTAGTAATCGGTTTGTTGTCTACTTGAAAGGACTGTGGAAAACCTGACTTTTGTTTCTGCTTACCTATGACTTTGGTCAAAATATCCCATGTTTTCTTTACATTACTCTTGTTCAATTCAATTATTTCAGCATAGTATTTAACTTTCATGGCCCTTTTCAGTCTGTTGTAAAGATTTGTATATATTTTGTAGTGTTTTATATTATCGTTTGAAGGTTTCTTTAGTTTTCTTTATAAATAATGTGCTTTTATGTCTCATTGATGTCATCAAGCCTTCAGTCATCTAGGGTTCTTTCTTGAAATATCTGTTGTTTTGTTTGATAATTTTTATAGGAAAGTTATTATTGAATTCATCTTTATAAATGTTAATAAACTTTTCATATGCTTCGTTCGCATTGTGGCATTGTGTTATTCCATCAAACCTTTTTTGTTTTAATTGTTCATTGAACTTCATTATATTAGCCTCAGAAATAATTCTTTGCGTTTTGTTTGTGTTATATGTTTTTTTTTGTATCATGTTCTTCCAATAAAAAGACACCAAAGTGGTCTGAAACATCTGTGGTTATGATATATATCCAGATATAATATTTTGCTGTATATTGTTTGTATATATATGGTCAATCAGGGTTGCACAATAATGGGTTATTCGTGTAGGTTTTGTGATGGTGGGTATAAATCCTCTGGAGAAAATTTCATCAATATAGTCATTAGTTTTCGCATGTTACTTATACTTTAGTAGATCAATGTTCATATCCCCCATTATGATGTTGTGTTTATTTTCTAAGTATATGCGGTCGATTGTTTCTTGTAATGTGGTAGAGAATATGTCAATGTTTGCATGAGGTTGAGTATTTGGTCTGTATATTACCCCTACGATTTTGTTTGCATGTTTCGTTTTGGACGAGACTTCAATAACAAGGGCCGAAGATAGGTTACCGGACAAGCCAGGTCACTGGTCAAGAGAATATTCAGCATATATAATATTAAGCATATATCATGTCCACAGTTGATTGCTAAGTTGTAAATTCAATAATCAGAGAGATATTAGCAATTTTGTGCTGTGGCCTTGAAAATGAAGGCAAAGGTCAAATTTAAGGTAATCAAAATATTCAGTGTATATCATTTTTTATAAGTCCACAATTGATTCCCGAGACATACAGTCAATAGAGGAGCAAGATATGAGCCATTTTGTCCTGTGACCTTGAAAATGAGGTCAGAGGTCAAATTCAAGGTCACGAGAATATTCAGCATATATCATCCTATATGTCCACAATTGATTCCTAAGCTGTAAAATCCATAATAAGTGAGATATTAGCCATTTTGTCCTATGACCTTGAAAATGGGGTCGAAGGTCAAATTCAAGGTCACGAGAATATTCAGCATATATCATTTCCTATATGTCCACAATTGATTCCTAAGCTGTAGAGTCGATAATAAGCGAGATCTAAGCCATTTTGTGCTCTGACCTTGAAACTGAGGTCAGAGGTCAAATTCAAGGTCACGAGAATATTCAGCATATATCATTTCCTATATGTCCACAATTGATTCCTAGTCTCTGATATCAATATTAAGTGAGATATTAGGCATAATGTGTCCCATTATAAAGCATAGGAGAATTTAACAAGGGAAAGTCCCATTTGGGCCGAGTTTGGGCCAAAATGGCCCACTTCGAGCGATTCAAGCGCAACGAAATTCATAGACATCATAGGAGTACATATGAGGAGTGTTATATATCAAAAAGAAAAAAAGTTACTGAACAGATTTTGAGAAAATGGCCGCCAAAGTCCAAAATCAGGCATTTTTCATCGAAAACGGCCGCCATTTTGAAAAAAATGTGAAAATCAAAAAACTAAAAAATATCTCCTTCTTGAATTATTTTTAAGTATTTTTGTGCAAAATTTCAGAAAAATTCGCCCGTAAACAAAAAAGATAAAAATGTGGACGACGACGACGACGACGACGACGACGACGACGACGGACGACGACGGACGCCGGACGACGGACGCAACGCCATGCCAATAGGTTATCGGACCATAGGTCCGGTAACCTAAAAATGGATTCGTATACGTGTGGTATAAATACACTTAAATCTTCTCGCTTCTTGAAATTTATATCAAACTTCACAAATATGCCCACCCCACCTCGGTTGCTGTTGGATCTGTTATTCGAGATTAGATTGTGATAACCCGGTAAATGAGGTATATAAGAGGAATATTTTTAAACAAAAATCTCAAAACTGATCAGACAGTTTTTGAGAAAATACAGACCAGGTGCAAATTTGAGCATTTTTCGACCCAAAAATGGCTGTTTTGACCTTCCAAGGTCATCCTAGGTCAAATACAAGGTCACCACACAAAACGCCATATATGACTTCCCATTTGAAAGTGCCAATTTCTAAGCTCTATCTTCAAGCATTCTATGAGTACAGTCCTGGCAGCTCCCATTATGAAGGGAAAAAATGCCGATAAGTCCAAAATTCGTTTTCAAAGGGTGAAAAACAATTTTTGCCTAGAAATGGCCCGAAATTTATAGTCACGCGATTTGGGGCAAAAAAAATTTTTTTCGCCGATCCGTCAGAAATTCAAAATTGCCGCCTCACGGAGACAGGTGATTCAAGAGCAATGAAACTTATACACATCGCAAAGGTACATGAGAGGAGTCTAATGCATAAATTAGAACAAAAGTTACTGAACAGTTTCTGAGAAAATGGCCGATAAAGTCGAAAAATGGCCATTTTTCGTCGAAAACAGCCGTCATTTTGAGAAAAATGTGAAAATCAAAAAACTACAAAATACCTCCCTCTGGAAATATTTTTAGCCATTTTTGTGCAAAATTTGTGAAAGATTCAACCGTAAACTTTAGAGATAAAATTGTTTACGGACGAACGACGGACGGACGTCGCAACATTCTAGGTTAAAGGGCTCCTCACGTGTTAAACTTCCTATCTCCAGCAAGCCCCTTATCCCCAAAAATAGCCCCTTATCCCATTTTTTCATAAAGAGTGGGTTAAGGGGCTATTTCATAGCCCCTCAACCCTAAATGTTTACCCGGACAGACGGAGGGGCGGACGGACGGATGGACGACGGACACAAACACCATGGCAATAGGTTATCGGACCATAGGCCTTTCTGCTAAGAATCTATGTACGTGTATCAGTGTGTCCAATGGTCCTTCCAATCAGAACTACAGCAAAAACAAAAACATTTAGAGGGTGATATATTTATGTCATAATCAGTAGATGTACAAATATACAAATCCTCCTATACAATAACATGCACATGTTGATAACCTAACACTAAAAGTTTTGCTACATATAATCCAAGTCAACAAAATGTACAGTAACCAATCATATGCTACACAGGTGAATATTGAACCGACAATAAGTATTTCTACATGATCTCGATATCACTTCATACAAATAATACTTCTTAAATATACTATAATAGTACAAGCTAGGTTGAAAACTGGGGAACAAAACAAATGATACAAAAATTCCCAAAGGAGACCAGTTCAAGCTTCAACAGATATCACAAATACATCTGAAGAACAGTGTGTAGCCAACTTTACAGCAAGTTTGACCAACATCACTGTCAAATTCACAATTTGGGGGTACACCGCTGACAGACACACACCTTAGGGGTACTGTGGCTAAGAACACCGTCAGACACACAACTTTGGGGTACTGTGGCTAAGAACACCGTCAGACACACAACTTAGGGGTACTGTGGCTGAGAACACTGTCAGACACACAACTTAGGGGTACTGTGGCTAAGAACACCATCAGACACACAACTTAGGGGTAATGTGGCTGAGAACACTGTCAGACACACAACTTAGGAGTAATGTGGCTAAGAACACCATCAGACACACAACTTGTGGTAATGTGGCTGAGAACACCGTCAGACACACAACTTAGGGGCACTGTGGCTGAGAACACTGTCAGACACACAACTTAGGAGTACTGTGGCTGAGAACACCACCAGACACACAACTTAGGGGTACGGTGGCTAAGAACACCGTCAGGCACACAACTTAGGGGTACTGTGGCTGAGAACACCATCAGACACACAACTTAGGGGCACTGTGGCTGAGAACACTGTCAGACACACAACTTAGGAGTACTGTGGCTGAGAACACTGTCAGACACACAACTTAGGAGTACTGTGGCTGAGAACACCACCAGACACACAACTTAGGGGTACGGTGGCTAAGAACACCGTCAGGCACACAACTTAGGGGTACTGTGGCTGAGAACACTGTCAGACACACAACTTAGGGGTACTGTGGCTGAGAACACCATCAGACACACAACTTAGGGGTACTGTGGCTGAGAACACCGTCAGACACACAACTTAGGGGTACTGTGGCTGAGAACACCGTCAGACACACAACTTAGGAGTAATGTGGCTGAGAACACCATCAGACACACAACTTAGGGGTACGGTGGCTAAGAACACCGTCAGACACACAACTTAGGGGTACTGTGGCTGAGAACACCATCAGACACACAACTTAGGGGTACGGTGGCTAAGAACACCGTCAGACACACAACTTAGAGGTACTGTGGCTGAGAACACTGTCAGACACACAACTTAGGGGTACTGTGGCTGAGAACACCGTCAGACACACAACTTAGGGGTACTGTGGCTAAGAACACCATCAGACACACAACTTAGGGGTAATGTGGCTGAGAACACTGTCAGACACACAACTTAGGAGTAAAGTGGCTAAGAACACCATCAGACACACAACTTACGGGTAATGTGGCTGAGAACACTGTCAGACACACAACTTAGGAGTAATGTGGCTAAGAACACCATCAGACACACAACTTAGGGGTACTGTGGCTGAGAACACCGTCAGACACACAACTTAGGGGTAATGTGGCTGAGAACACCGTCAGACACACAACTTAGGAGTAATGTGGCTGAGAACACCGTCAGACACACAACTTAGGAGTAATGTGGCTGAGAACACCGTCAGACACACAACTTAGGGGTAATGTGGCTGAGAACACCGTCAGACACACAACTTAGGGGCACTGTGGCTGAGAACACCGTCAGACACACAACTTATGGGTACTGTGGCTAAGAACACCATCAGACACACAACTTAGGGGTAATGTGGCTGAGAACACTGTCAGACACACAACTTAGGAGTAATGTGGCTGAGAACACCATCAGACACACAACTTAGGGGCACTGTGGCTGAGAACACCATCAGACACACACCTTAGGGGTACTGTGGCTAAGAACACCGTCAGACACACAACTTAGGAGTACTGTGGCTGAGAACACCACCAGACACACAACTTAGGGGTACTGTGGCTAAGAACACCATCAGACACACAACTTAGGGGTACTGTGGCTGAGAACACCATCAGACACACAACTTAGGGGTACTGTGGCTGAGAACACCATCAGACACACAACTTAGGGGTACTGTGGCTGAGAACACTGTCAGACACACAACTTAGGGGTACTGTGGCTGAGAACACCATCAGACACACAACTTAGGGGTACTGTGGCTGAGAACACAATCAGACACACAACTTAGGGGTGCTGTGGCTAAGAACACCGTCAGACACACAACTTCGGGGTACTGTGGCTGAAACACCATCAGACACACAACTTAGGGGTACTGTGGCTGAGAACACTGTCAGACACACAACTTAGAGGTACTGTGGCTGAGAACACCATCAGACACACAACTTAGGGGTACTGTGGCTAAGAACACCATCAGACACACAACTTAGGGGTACTGTGGCTAAGAACACTGTCAGACACACAACTTAGGGGTACTGTGGCTGAGAACACCGTCAGGCACACAACTTAGGGGTACTGTGGCTGAGAACACTGTCAGACACACAACTTAGGAGTACTATGGCTGAGAACACTGTCAGACACACAACTTAGGAGTACTGTGGCTGAGAACACCACCAGACACACAACTTAGGGGTACGGTGGCTAAGAACACCGTCAGGCACACAACTTAGGGGTACTGTGGCTAAGAACACCGTCAGACACACAACTTAGGGGTGCTGTGGCTGAGAACACTGTCAGACACACAACTTAGGGGTACTGTGGCTGAGAACACCACCAGACACACAACTTAGGGGTACGGTGGCTGAGAACACTGTCAGACACACAACTTAGGGGTACTGTGGCTGAGAACACTGTCAGACACACAACTTAGGAGTACTGTGGCTGAGAACACCACCAAACACACAACTTAGGGGTACTGTGGCTAAGAACACCATCAGACACACAACTTAGGAGTACTGTGGCTGAGAACACCACCAGACACACAACTTAGGGGTACTGTGGCTAAGAACACCGTCAGACACACAACTTAGGAGTACTGTGGCTAAGAACACCATCAGACACACAACTTAGGGGTACTGTGGCTAAGAACACCATCAGACACACAACTTAGGGGTACTGTGGCTAAGAACACCATCAGACACACAACTTAGGGGTACTGTGGCTGAGAACACGGCCAGATGCACATATCACATGAAGCCAGTGACAGACTTGACACCTGTAAGAGTGTTTTAATCTGACAGGTGGCTCATGATGTGTGACCAACACTGAAACATGCTAGCAGCCTGTGACATGATTACCATAGTAACAAGCACTGATCTGTTCATGACAACTTATACAATGTGTAAGCATGGCAATCAACAGCTGTTTGACTCAGGTTTACATGAAACTTTCCACATACAATACAAGCACAGTAACTGATACACCTGAATTGACATCAGGAACACGCTCTCTGCTTTGTTATTTAAGAGTGTTTGTCACGAGGATCTCTTCATTGAACCAAGACATTACTGGCAAAATACATTTCTATCTCGATCACAACATGGCATCCCATCGTGTCCTTTTATTTTCTCTTGAATACTAGTTCACCAAACATATTAAACCAAGGGTGCTGTAGCTTACCAGCAGATCATGAGAATTGCATAGAGTATTGATTTTCCAAAATATAAATTGTTACACTGATTTCAAACTCTATTGTCAAAACATGTTCGTAAATGTTGCCGAAAACACATTTTCTGTATGGACTATAATACGAAATCAAGTTACATCTTGAAAGGTTTTTTTCGTTAAAGCTACTACCTTCAAATGGATGCAATATTTTTTTTCAAAACTAAATTTTTGTGCAACATATCAAAGATAAGATAACAAAAGGTGTGCTCAATGATTTTGACGATTACAATTGTCCGAGTTGTCTTCTCATTCATTTTAAAGTTGGAATCAATTTTAAAATCAGCCAAATTTAGCATTCTTGTTTGTCATGCAAACTTGAAAGTACATCTCGAGATAGTCAGGAATATATAGGAATTATGTACAGTTCGACAACAGATACTTATAGAATTGCTGTTAATCATGCATGAAAACAGTGGATAGAGGACGCCGAACGCAATGCCATGTCAATAGGTTATTGAACCAAAAGTCCGGTAACCTAAAAAAAAATTTTTTTTTGCTCGAAATGTCTCAAAACGAATAATGACTTGATTTCGGACAAACAATTTTTTTTTCGCCTACCCGTCAAAAAATCTAAATGGCTGCCCCATGCAGACTGTCATTTCAAAGGCAACAAAACACACATAGGCGATAACTCTATAAACTTTGAGGTTCCAAAGGTCATGCACATGCAGACCAGCTACAATTTCTATAATCTTTAATGCTTCCATATAGCATAAAATGCACTACATGGTTCCAGTATCCGTGGTAACTGAGCAGGAAGGCAATAACAAAGTAGAACCAATGCGTGTGAGTGACAGTCAGAGTTTGGTGACTTGGTCAGAGTGGAAGTTTTTAGAGAGCGTATCATCTGTCTGAGACACCATCACTAACCAGATTGGGTTTTCTCGTTGGCGGCGAGGTTGTGCAGACCACGAGATTTTCCGTCACTGCCGGATGACTAAATGCTCCCTCAGATTCCACAAGGTTCTGTGTCACTGCCGGATGACTAAATGCTCCCTCAGACTCCACAAGGTTCTCCGTCACTGCTGGATAACTACATGCTCCCTCAGACTCCACAAGGTTCTGCGTCACTGCCGGATGACTAAATGCTCCCTCAGACTCCACAAGGTTCTGCGTCACTTCCGGATGAATACATGCTCCCTCAGACTCCACAAGGTTCTGAGTCACTGCCAGATGACTAAATGCTCCCTCAGACTCCACAATGTTCTGCGTCACTGCCGGATGACTAAATGCTCCCTCAGACTCCACAAGCTTCTGCGTCACTGCCGGATGACTAAATGCTCCCTCAGACTCCACAAGGTTCTGCGTCACTGCCGGATGACTAAATGCTCCCTCAGACTCCACAAGCTTCTGCGTCACTGCCGGATGATGACATGTTCCCTCAGACTCCACAAGGTTCTCTGTCACTGCCGGATGAATACATGCTCCCTCAGACTCCACAAGGTTCTCCGCCATTGCCAGATGACTACATGCTCCATCAGACGCAACAGAGTCTGACGTCTGTGTGTCATCTACCTCGTTATTACCTTGGCCCACAGCCGGTTTCTGTCTGTGGCCCATCTGAGAGTCGCAATCCTCTCTGTCAGTCTGTGTGCTGGTGATGAGAAGTTCTGTGTTTGTCACCAGTGGCTCTGCCAAAGTCAAGTCCTGGAGCAAGACGTGTGGTGAATCAAACACGTCATCATTGGACTTGGACAGCTGGTCACTGGACCCTTCAGGGTCCAGTGGAGTGCCTGGCGCAGGATGTACCTTAGCAGACTGTGACCCTTCTGGAACCAGTTGAGTATCTGGCGCAGGCTGAACCTCAGCAGACCGCAACCCTTCAGGGTCCAGTGGAGTGCCTGGCGCAGGCTGAACCTCAGCAGACCGCAACCCTTCAGGGTCCAGTGGAGTGTCTGGCGCAGGCTGAACCTCAGCTGACCGCGACCCTTCTTCCCAAAATGCCCGTATATTCCTCGAATTATCCACTGCGTCCAACAGGTTTTTGGAATCCATCGCCAGCACATGTGCTGACTTGAGCATGCTCTTGCGGTAATCGACATCAAGGACTGTGCTGCTATACTGTTGTGCCAGCCGCATCGAGTGGATCAGCTCAGCCATGTCAGAACTCAGCACCTTGTGTGCCATTTCAATCTGTGTGGCAATATCAGTCAAGAACAATCATGTATAAATATTCACCAGATTATCAGATCTGTCAATGGCAGCTTCAAAAAGTTACCTCTGGGTGGGTTTTGGCTGGCAGACTCTGAAGTTCCTTGTCCACACTGGCCAAGAGTTCCTTGAGCTGAAGTCCAATGTTTTTGACTAGGTCTACGTACTGCTCTGCATTGGACTGGTGCACGCCTCGGGTCATGTCCATCACGGCTCGCACTACGCTGGTCGTAGAAGTATATACTGGGTCAGTGGACCGGTCTGCGGCGGACCCAGCCACTGCCTGGAACAAAACAAACCATCAGGTTGGACTGTCTGGGGGGCTGACAGGTGACCAATGCTATTTAGCTAAAACTGACCTTGTATTTGGATTGCTTTCTTCCATCTGAGCTCAATGCACCATCTTCCGCTGCAAATATCAACACACTGGTGAACAGTTGAATTCAGAAACAGAAGAGTAGTATCAAGAAGCTCTGTAGATACCGGTACTAGTAATGCACCAGTTGATAGGACCATCAATATACCAAACATTCAGGCTTCTCGATGATACTAGTAATGCACCAGTTGATAGGACCATCAATATACCAAACATTCGGGCTTCTCGATGATACTAGTAATGCACCAGTTGATAGGACCATCAATATACCAAACATTCGGGCTTCTCGATGATACTAGTAATGCACCAGTTGATAGGACCATCAATATACCAAACATTCGGGCTTCTCGATGATACTAGTAATGCACCAGTTGATAGGACCATCAATATACCAAACATTCGGGCTTCTCGATGATACTAGTAATGCACCAGTTGATAGGACCATCAATATACCAAACATTCGGGCTTCTCGATGATACTAGTAATGCACCAGTTGATAGGACCATCAATATACCAAACATTCGGGCTTCTCGATGATACTAGTAATGCACCAGTTGATAGGACCATCAATATACCAAACATTCGGGCTTCTCGATGATACTAGTAATGCACCAGTTGATAGGACCATCAATATACCAAACATTCGGGCTTCTCGATGATACTAGTAAACATAGCACCACGGGTGCTGTAGCTTAAAGACAATCATGAGAATTGCATATAGTATTGATTTTCCAACATATAAATTGTCACACTGATCCTAAACTCTATTGTCAAGACATGTTCGTAAGTGTTATCGGAAACACATTTTCTGTATGGACTATTTAATACGAAACCAAGTTACATCTTGAAAGATTTTTTTTGTTAATGAAATATATTCACAGACTGTCAATTCAAAGGCAACAAAACTTTTACATATCACAAAGGTACATAGGGAGAATCTTATGCATTTTGAGGAAAATTGTCTGAATAGATTTGGAGAGAATGGCCCCCAAAGACAAAAGTTAACCCAAGGGCTAAGATAGGTTTCCGGACAATTTTGGTTCAAGCACCACAGGTGAGAAATGACATTGGAATTTACCGATCAAGGTCATCTTTGTGTACGCCAATGTCACCATTAGGTGTGCTGCATATAATTTTGTATACAACATATGAATATATTATATTCATAATACAACAAGACAAAAGCCCAAGGGCTAAGAAAGGTGACCGAACGATGTTTTACATCTTAGATATTCAAAGGTCGAATTCAAGGTCACAAGAATTTTCAGCATATATCATTTCATATCCACAATTGATTCCTAAGCTGCAAAGTCGTTCGACAATGAGCAAGATATTAACCATTTTGTGCTCTGACCTTGGAAATGAGATCAAAGGTCAAATTTAAGATCATGAGAATATTCAGCATATATCACTTCCTATATGTCAACAATTGATTCCTGAGCTTTAAAGTTGATAATAAGCACGATATTAGCCATTTTGTGCTCTGACCTTGAGAGTGAGGTCAAAGGTGAAGTCCAAGGTCATGAAAACATTCAGCATATATCGTTTCCCATATGTTCACTATTGATTCCCAAGCTGCAAAGTCGATAATAAGTGATATATCAACCATTTTGTGCTCTGGCCTTGAAAATGAGGTCAAAGGTCAAATTCAAGGTCAAGACAATATTGAGCATATATCATTTGATTGCAAAGCTGTAAGGTCGATAATAAGCGAGATATTAGTCATTTTGTGCTTTGACCTTGAAAATGAGGTCAAATTCAAAGTCATGACACTATTAGCCATATATCGTTTACTATATGTCCAAAATTGATTATTAAGCTGTAAAGTTGATCAGAGAGATATTAGCAATTTTATGCCATGACCTTGAAAATGGATTCAAAGGTCAAGTTCCAGTTCATGACAAGATTGAGTATGTATCATTTCCTATATGTGCACAATTGATTCCTAAGCTGTAAAGTCGATAAAAAGCGACATATTAGCCATTTTGTGATTTGACCTTGAAAATGAGGTCAAAGGTCAAATTCAAGGTCATGACAATATTCAGCATACATGTATGTTGTTTAATATATGTGCACAATTGATTCCTAAGCTGTAAAGTCGATAATAAGCACGATTTTAGCCATTTTATGCTCTGACCTAGAAAATGAGGTCAAAGGTCAAGTTCAAGGTTATGACAATATTCAGTATATATCACTTCCTACATGTCCTCAATTGATTTGTAAGCTGTAAATTCGATCATAAGTGAGATTTTAGCCATTTTGTGCTCTGACCTTGAAAATGAGGTCGAAGGTCAAGTTCATGGTCACGACAATATTCAGCATATATCACTTCCTATATGTCCTCAATTGATTTGTAAGCTGTAAAATCGATAATAAGCAGGATATTACCCATTTTATTCTCTGACCTTGAAAATGAGGTCAAAGGTCGAATTCAAGGTCATGACAATATTCAGCATTTCCTATATGTCCACAATTGATTTTTAAGCTGTAAAGTCGATAATAAGCGAGATATTAGCCATTTTATGTTCTGACCATGAAAATGAAGTCAAAGGTCAAATTCAAGGTCATGACAATATTCAGCATATATTGTTTACTATATGTGCACAATTGATTCCTAAGCTGTAAAGTCGATAATAAGCGAGATATTAGCCATTTTATGCTCTGACCTTGAAAATGAGGTCAAGTTCAAGGCTATGACAATATTCAGTATATATCACTTCCTACATGTCCCTAATTGATTTGTAAGCTGTAA
Organism: Terebella lapidaria; assembly: GCA_949152475.1. NCBI lineage: Eukaryota > Metazoa > Annelida > Polychaeta > Terebellida > Terebellidae > Terebella > Terebella lapidaria. Next base: position 6,715,071 of record OX424557.1, read on the forward strand.
ATTCGATCATTAGTGAGATTTCAGCCATTTTGTGCTCTGACCTTGAAAATGAGGTCAAAGGTCAAGTTCATGGTGATGACAATATTCAGCATATATCACTTCCTATATGTCTTCAATTGATTTGTGAGCTGTAAATTTGTTCATAAGCGAGATTTTAGCTATTTGTGCTCTGACCTCGAAAATGAGGTCAAAGGTCAAATTTGAGGTCACGACAATATTCAGCATATATCATTTCCTATATGTCCACAATTGATTAATAGTCTCTAATCGCAATATCAAGTGAGATATTAACAATAATGTGTCCCATTATAAAGCATAGGAGAATTTAACATGGGAAAGTCCTATTTGGGCCAAGTTTGGGCCAAAATGGTACACTTCGAGCGATTCAAGGGCAACGAAACTTATACACATCACAGGAGTACATATGAGGAATGTTATGTATTGAATAGAAAAAAAAGTTACTGAACAGATTTTGAGATCATGGCCGCCAAAGTCCAAAATCAGGCATTTTTCGTCGAAAACGGCCGCCATTTTGAAAAAAAATGCGAAAAAAAAACCCTCAAAAACATCTTCTCCTTGAATTATTTTTTAAAGTATTTTTGTGCAAAATTTCAGAAAAATTCGCCCGTAAACAAAAAAGATAAAAATGTGGACGACGGACGACGACAACGACGCACGCATCGCCATGCCAATAGGTTATCGGAACATAGGTCCGGTAACCTAAAAATTTGGAGGAACGCCGGACGGACGCCAGACGCAATGCCATGCCAATAGGTTATTGGACCAAAGGTCCGGTAACCTAAGAATGTGGACGGACATTCGTACGGAATTGGCCTTGTGTGCCTTTCACCTGTTGAATTTCCTAGCTAAAATAGGCACACAAGCGAGGGTAGTTACACCATATTTGGAAATAGTTTAATTACTATTTTCATACGGCTGCCATTTTTATCTACGTTCAGGATTTTCTGGCAGAGGCCCTGTCGATCGTCCTACAGAGAATACAGTCATCTTAATGAGTTTTTTACGACTTTTATTCACATTTTTGGCCGATCTTTGTGGGATCTTTATGCAGCAAGGAAGAGTTGATCTACTTTATTCCTTCTATAAGTTATCTGTATGTATGTATGTATTTATTGACCGAAGTCCAGATATGCAGTTAACATGACAGTATAATGACACGACACATGTACAATAGGTATTATGATTCTCAAAATATGCATATATCAGTCTTTGATTCATTCACATTTGATTCATTTGAATACCGCATCAATAGTTCTTAATAGTTTTGCACACTCCGTTGTATTTATGAATGTTCCAATTGAGTCCGTAGGTAATAGGTATACATGGTATATGAGCACGCAATTTTTGCCCTATTGCACATCTATAAAGTACATGTTCGACGGTTTGGGGCTCAGTGTTACACTGACACAGTCTGTCTTGTCGTGGTGTTTTATCCCAGCGGCCTGTCTCGATGCGTAACTTATGGGATATACATCGATACCTAGTGAGAATGATTCTGTCCTGTTCAAATAGCTCGGCATCACCATATATGATGCTATATGTCCGTTCCGGATTCACAACCAGATAGTCCCTCACTTTACTTTGAAGGTCGCTTGCTGATTTCCGTCTAATCCTGTCTGCTGTGCCATGGATTATTGACACACCAAAGCTTGCAGCATCCATGTGCGGGGAATCCAGTAGGTCATTATTATGGCACACATATGGCAGACTGAGCTCTTCAGCCTTTCGCACAAGCCGAGTCAATGGTGAGTCTGGGTTGTCCATGGAGTCCTGTTTGAGTTTTGTCCAGAACTTTTTCTGTTGCTGTTGGACTCGTGCAATGATTGGTAAGCATCTGGACTCCATCAGCACAAAGTCGTTTGTTGTGTTACTTCTAACACCTAGGGTTATTTTCACAGCCTTCCTGTGTATCACTTCCAGCTGTTTCAGGTTAGCTTGTGCCCGGACCTCACAGCCATACAACAGGGAGGAGGTAGCACATGCTTCCAAAGTTTTCAGCTTGACTGATATTGGACAGTACATGTTGTTTTTAATGAAGTTTGTCAGTTTTACCAACACATTCACATGTGTATTTTTTACATGCTCCCGTAAGTCCATGGCTATTGATCCAGAGTCAGTGATGGGTGAACCAAGATAAGTATACAATGTCCCCAGATTTAAGTGGAAGTGGTATTTTTCTTTTTTCTGTTGTAGGGTTGATGATCATGTATGAAGATTTGTTAATGTTGAGGCTCAGTTTGTTGTCCTTGGAGTAGTCTATCAGGTGGTTGCACTTCTGCACAAATAGTTCACGATTTGTGCTAAGTACTACAGTGTCATCTGCATGTAGGAGACAGTGTACGTCGTCCAGCACCGGTTCAGGCTCACACTTTGACTTCAGATAATCGATCACACCATCCATGGAAAAAATGAACAGTAGCACTGACGAGTGTGCACCTTGTTTTATGCCACAACAAGGGCCACTGGCCTCAAAGGAAGAGCTTCGAAAACGTTTGCACAGAACTATTTAAAAACCCTTGAATATTGTATTTGATTTGGTACATATATGTTGTGGCCATATTGTAACTCTACTGGGCAGAATCTATACCTTGTTGGGCCAATAAATTTGTCATGTAACTATTTTCTTGTCATGTAACTATTTTTATTGTGGTCAATAATAGACTTAACTAGTAAAACTAATGATAACCTATTCGGTTAGTCATGACTGGATAGAACTTTTTAGGGCCCGAGTGAGTCGGAAATTTCCGAACCGGGTACCTGTGTCGTCTGACCCGACCCGTCCAAATATATAGCAAAATTTGAATGATACTCACTGAAGCAATTTGTAACACGTAAACGCCAGACATTGATCTTTGACACATATTATTTGTTTCGTCAGTAATTACCAGTATTTTCAAGTTTGAGAAAGATCACAATGTCATGACCGCTATCGTTTTTTTTCCTGATGATTTCCTTGTCATTCTTGTGATTTTACTAGTGTTTATCACAAATATTCAAAACTATATCTTTATTTGTTCTCAAATACGAGTAACAAAATTCCGATCCAGGTAATTGTATGACCCGCCCCGAATTTGGGTACCTGTCGACTCGTCTGGGCCCCAGAACCTTTACATTGTTGAACCCAATAATAAATGTTTCTTGTAATAATTATTTTTATTGTGGCCAATAAGACTTAATCAATAAAACTAATGTTACTTATTCCGTTACAGCCATGAAATCTCTACAAGTCAGAAGCTTTACCTTGTTGAACACGTTTAAAAATCACCCGACTATTTTTGGGACCAATGTGTAAGATTTTCAAGGTTCTGATTATGTTTTTCTGATTTAGGAGGCACAATGTTTTTTGAGCTTTAGTCTTAGATTTAAATTTCTTTATGGATTTTTTTTCAGTGTTTTGATTTGTACTGCAGAGACATTTCAGTAACTTGTCTGTATTTCCAATAATTCATGACATGTATGAAAGCTTTTTTCATCAATGCGATCATGTTTCTCCTTGCCCAAATGTTGGTTTGAAGATCAGCGTACATGTTGTGTCAGTGTGCAGTGTGTAGTGTCAGCTGCCAAATAGTACTGAAGTAGCCCAGGCACACCCCCCCTCCCCGAATCGCCGCTCGTGTGACTGCTATCAAAACCAGCACTGACAATTCTCGTCGGCAATATGAAACTATCATAAACATGATAAAAGTGCTAGATCTAGTATCCATTTGTTTCTGCTTATTTTAGGAGGAAACTAAGTTTTTTCCCGTGTAAAAGCTCCGCAAATCTGCCAAGTTTTGTTTGTTTGTTTCCGACTGTTCCTTTTAGTCAAATCTCGTTGAAATCTCGCTTCACTTCAATGGCATTTTTAATTAAATTCCCCCATAAACAAGCTTTCGGTGGTGATATTTTTATGAAGTATTACCAGTGAAGTAGGAAAGAGTCATAGAAAAGACCATTTATTTGGGTCGTAACAAGTATTTCCACAAATACCGCACTCAGTTGGGAGTTCTATGGTTGGACGATCTCTTGGCGGCTGGCATTTTGACCTTGACCCTGCAGCAATTTTTTGGGGCAGTACGCTAATTGGCGGGACTCGCTCACGTGATCATTTGCATATCATTATACCCACGTGTATTTCATAAACATGTGGGTGTGTCCGCCAAGACAGCTTCCCGATTGGACAATTCAGTGACTCTCTGGCTGGCGGGCCGACTGCCGTGACTGCTTATCGGGGCCACACGAGAATTGAATTTGCCCACTGGAATATGGAATACCACCACTAACACATAATTATTATGTTGCCGTATCAACTTGTCTTTCATTGTTGCAATACCATACTGTATCTATATATTGTGCGGAATGTATATCCAAAACTTTGAGTGCATATGATTGCAAGAAAGCACTGTTCCAGTGGAGATCAAAACGGGAGTGGTGATGGGTATGAAACGGTGACATACAAAAAAAAAAACTAGACGTCAAGGCCTAAAGATGCCTTGGAGGCATTTCGGTGTGATGAATAATTTATAATACTAGATATCGACGAAAATGAAAAATGTCGACAAATTTCGGGTCAAGGTCAAAGTTCATCCATAATACCCGCTAGACATGTTTGTCTAGGGCGACGAGTCCGAAAATACCATCCGTTTCGCTCTACGACGCACCGTTTCCGAGATATCGACGAAAACAAAAACTGCCGACTCGGCAAAAAAATTTCGGGTCAAGGTCAAAGTTAATCCATAATACTCCTTAGACATGTTTGTCTAGGGCGACGAGTCCGAAAGTAACGTCCGTTTCGCTCTACGACGCACCGTTTCCGAGATATCGACGAAAACGAAAAATGCCGACTCGGCAAAAAAATTTCGGGTCAAGGTCAAAGTTCATCAATAATTCCCCTTAGACATGTTTGTCTAGTGCGACGAGTCCGAAAATAACGTCCGTTTCGCTCTACGACGCACCGTTTCCGAGATATCGACGAAAACGAAAAATGCCGACTCGGCAAAAAAATTACGGGTCAAGGTCAAAGTTCATCCATAATACCCCTTAGACATGTTTGTCTAGTGCGACGAGTCCGAAAATAACGTCCGTTTCGCTCTACGACGCACCGTTTCCGAGATATCGACGAAAACGAAAAATGCCGACTCGGCAAAAAAATTTCGGGTCAAGGTCAAAGTTCATCAATGGTCAAGGTCAAAGTTCATCCATAATTCCCCATAGACATGTTTGTCTAGTGCGACGAGTCCGAAAATAACGTCCGTTTCGCTCTACGACGCACCGTTTCCGAGATAACGACGAAAACGAAAAATGCCGACTCGGCAAAAAAATTTCGGGTCAAGGTCAAAGTTCATCAATAATTCCCCGTAGACATGTTTGTCTAGTGCGACGAGTCCGAAAATAACGTCCGTTTCACTCTACGACGCACCGTTTCCGAGATATCGACGAAAACGAAAAATGCCGACTCGGCAAAAAAATTTCGGGTCAAGGTCAAAGTTCATCCATAATACCCCTTAGACATTTTTGTCTAGTGCGACGAGTCCGAAAATAACGTCCGTTTCGCTCTACGACGCACCGTTTCCGAGATATCGACGAAAACGAAAAATGCCGACTCGGCAAAAAAATTCCGGGTCAAGGTCAAAGTTCATCCATAATACCCCTTAGACATGTTTGTCTAGTGCGACGAGTCCGAAAATAACGTCCGTTTCGCTCTACGACGCACCGTTTCCGAGATATTGACGAAAACGAAAAATGCCGAAAAAAAAAAAAAATTTCGGGTCAAGGTCAAAGTTCATCCATAATACCCCTTAGACATGTTTGTCTAGGGCGACGAGTCCGAAAATAACGTCCGTTTCGCTCTACGACGCACCGTTTCCGAGATATGCAGGATGAATCAAGGATGACTCAGCAAAAAATTATTTCGACCTCTAGGTCAAAGGTCGTTTGAGGTATCGATCCCAAAATCAATAGGGTTCTTCCCTGGTGATATATAAACCTCCGTGCAAAATTCTGCAACTATTGCCTGAATATTTTTTGAGTTATCGTCCGGAAACCAAGTTCCTCGATTTCATCCTCACGGACCTCACGGACCTCGGAGCCGGATCAAAAAAAAAAGTACACCCTAGAGATGTTTGTCTAGGGCGACGAGTCCGAAAATAACGTCCGTTTCGCTCTACGACGCACGGTTTCCGAGATATGCAGGAAGCCTCAAGGATGAATCAGCAAAAAATTATTTCGACCTCTAGGTCAAAGGTCGTTTGACGGATCGATCCCAAAATCAATAGGGTTCTTCCCTGGTGGCATATGAACCTCCATGCAGAGTTCTGCAACTATTGCATAAATATTTTTCCAGTTATCGTCCGGAAACCAAGTCTTAAAATTAGCCTTGATTTCATCCTCACGGACCTCACGGACCTCCGATCCGGCTCAAAAAGAATAGGGTTCTTCCTCATATCATTTCTGACTTGCGGTGAAAATTTGACAAGGATCCGTCAAGGCAATCTAAAGTTATCGTCCGGAAACCAAAAGTGGCGGAAGAAGAAAAAAAAGAAAAAAAAAAAAAAAAAAAAAATTCTGCTAAAACCATAAAGGCATTTCTGCCGAAATGCCTTAATTAGCCCAAAGGCTAAGATAGGTTACCGGACAATTTTGGTTTGGCCATGGCAGCGTTGGCAGGTAACAGACCTTGAGATTTACCAATCAAGGTTCGCAGTGTAAACATATGACCTTGGGATTTACCAATCAAGGTCATCCGTATGAACTTCGATGTAACCATTACATGTATGTGTGCGGCATTTGATATTCTATATGTTGGGTGGAATCGTTTAGGCCGCTCAGGTCAATTTACACATTCCAAGTCAGACATTTGGCACTCAAGGTCATCTGACGTCAAGTTCAAGGTCATCATTAGTTGTGCCATATATGTCTTCCTATATGTTCATAATGCAAACAGGAGCTCTATCTGCAAGCATTTCATCTACAAGGGCAAATCTGGGCATTTTTTGACCCCAAAATGGCTGTTTTGACCTTTCAAGGTCATCCAAGGTCAAATTCAAGGTCACCACACAAGTCGCCATATATGACTTCCGATTTGAAAGTGCCAATTTCTAAGCTCTATCTTCAAGCGTTCTATGAGTACAGTCCTGACAGCTCCCATTATGAAGGAAAAAAGTGCCGAAAATTTTCTAAGTCCAAAATTTTTTTCAAAGGGTGAAAATTTTTTTTGCCTAGAAATGGCCCAAAATGGATAGTAATGTTATTTGGGGCGAAAAATTTTTTTTTCGCCGACTCGTCAAAAATTCAAAATGGCCGCCACACTGAGATCGGCGATTCAAGGGCAACAAAACTTATACACGTCGCAGAGGTATATAAGAGGAATCTTTTTAAGCAAAAATTTCAAAACTGATCAGAGAGTTTTTGAGAAAATACAGACCAGGTGCAAATTTGAGCGTTTTTCGACCCAAAAATGGCTGTTTTGACCTTTCAAGGTCATCCAAGGTCAAATTCAAGGTCACCACACAAGTCGCCATATATGACTTCCCATTTGAAAGTGCCAATTTCTAAGCTCTATCTTCAAGCGCTCTATGAGTACAGTCCGGACAGCTCCCATTATGAAGGGAAAAAGTGCCGAAAATTTTCTAAGTCCAAAATTTTTTTCAAGGGGTGAAAATTTTTTTTTGCTCTAGAAATGGCCCAAAATGGATAGTAATGCGATCTGGGGCGAAAAATTTTTTTTTCGCCGACCCGCCAAAAATTCAAAATGGCCGCCACACGGAAACCGGCAGATTTAGGGCAACCAAACTTATACATATCACAGAGGTATATGAGGGGAATCTTTTGAAACCAAAAACTCAAAACTGATCAGACAGTTTTTGAGAAAATGGCCGTCAAAGTCCAAAATTGAGCGTTTTTCGACAAAAACGGCCGCCATTTTGAAAAAAATGCGAAAATCAAAAAACAAAAAAATACCTCCTTCTCAAAATATTTTTAGGCATTTTTGTGCAAAATTTCAGAAAGATTCGATCGTTAACTTTAAAGATAAAAATGTTAACGCCGGACGGACGGACGGACGGACGGACGGACGGACGGACGGACGACGGACGCAACGCCATGCCAATAGGTTATCGGACCAAAGGTCCGGTAACCTAAAAATGTTAACGCCGGACGGACGGACGGACGGACGGCCGGACGGACATGCGGACGAGACCTTCTTGTGTGCCTTTTACATGTTAAATTTCCTATCTAAAATAGGCACACAACTCCCCAAAATAGGCACACAAGAAGAAATTTCCTCACAACTTATGGTTGTGTGCCTTTTCTAGTCACACAACCATACTCTCGTCCGCCCGGACGGACGGACGGACGGACGGACGACGGACGCAACGCCATGCCAATAGGTTATCGGACCAAAGGTCCGGTAACCTAAAAAACGGTCGGAACACGCGTCTCCTGGGATTATTATCGCTAATAACTTATTACATTAACCATGATTAGGTACACGGGCGTCATTTTCCTCCCAACGGGCCCCGGGCCCTCCCAATTAGCCACAGTTGAATAGCCTGTTGTGGTTCCAAGTGGCATTTTCAAGAATGTAAACAAAAGAAAAAATTCAAAAATCCAAAAAAACCAACATCATAGAGGAAGTGCCCTGCTCTTCCTAAAAAGTCTGAAACTGTTCAGAGACTCGTCCCATGAATTAAAGTAGGCATCTAGTTGTCGAGTAAACCATTTTAAGTGTTTCAAACATTTTATGTCCAATGCCAAGTAGCACAAGCTTCCGCAGCAGAAGGAGTCTTGACACTTTGTCGAAGGACTTTTCGATATCGAAAACGGCAAGATAGAGAGTTTTCCGTTGTTTTTTGTACAGCAGTATAACCAGTCGAATGGTCAGCAGCTGATGCAGTGTACTTTTGCACTTCTGGAAGGCCGTTTGTTCATACTTGACAGTTATCCATGTTTCCAGCCAGTTTGCTAGAATTCGATCAAACCAACCAGCCAACAACAGCGTTCTGTCGGGTTGATGCGGTACATTTTTGTAGCCTGTATCACTGATTCTGGTGTATCAATGGCTCTGAGGATATCTTCAGTTCTCTCAAGGGTCGTTGCACTATCAGTATTTTCAGCGTCGGGTACTGCAGTCATGATTATGTTCATTCGCCGTTCCTCCACATCCAGGTTTTCAAGGTACTGTTGCTGTTGTGTCACTACATTTGTGAGTGTAGTGATCTGACACTTTTGGTCTTCACAGTTGTTTTTCAGGCTTGTCATCTTTGCTTTCAGCTGGTCGCTTGTTATTTCATCTTTGAGTGAGTGCAGTTCTTTTTTTATGGCTTCTGTTTGCTCCATCATTAGGGTCCTGAAGATGTTTGTCAGACTGCTCACAGTTCTCCTGTCTGACATAGCTGTGCAGAAAAGCTCATTGAAGCTTTCCAACATCTCTGGAATGTTTTGGGGAACTTGTTTGACACCTGTAGTTTCAGTACTGGCCATCTCCATGCCCAGTCCATGCTCCAGCCATTTCGTAGTTACCTGCATTGGAGCGATTCTATGGCTTGCTGATACGAATAGCGTCGGTGTGATATCCTCTTCAACAGTGTCACAGAAAGTTTGTGTATCCAGCTGAAGTGCCATGTCAACCACCCTCTCTGTACGCTTAGTCTGTTGGAGTTATTCTGCAGAGTCTGGGGTCAGGTTGGGTTTGCTTTTATATCCTGGCGTGCGGTTATCAGGAGTGTTCATTGCTGTTGTGGCGACTTCAGTTCACATGTAGTACACTATCACTTTGTCCATACAGCTGTTCATGCCAGTTTAGTGTGTAGATTCTTATATTATCACTCACTTACACACTTTAAGTCACCAGTTTATCCAGAAGTGAGGTTTTTTCATTCAGTTTTCTGCTCAGTATACTGTAGATACTTGTGTATTAGCCGAGGTTTTTTACCTCCAAATTGAGGCAAAATATTGAGGTCAGCTTACATAAAAGTCAATACAAAATCCCAACGATTCTCAGCGATTTCGGGGAAGTACGGTTTGACGGTCTATGTATGCTGACAGATGTTGGGCGATAATACAGTATGTGGTCAAAAATAGACATATGAACAAGTTTAATAACTTTAGTATATTTAATTAGTTATTAAAAAGCACTGGAATATATTCAAATATGTTTTTCTTATCATTTATTGCAGGTAGTACGAAAGAAATCGGATTTGTCAGCAAAGTGCAGATTGTCATCGTTTTACAATGTCAGTCACTTTTCACTGATTTCCTCCTCATAATCGACCTCGGCTTTTACTCACGGTCGGTTAATACACAAGTATCTACGGTAGTCCCAAGGTATTCACTGTGTCCCAGATGTTGTTGTTACTTCAATAAATCCACTTGACACATTCCTAATCATTGAGAGTTCTGCACCACAAAATTCTCATGTCAGCCATTATACTGTCACTTACTACATTATATTTTAGTGGAGAAGCTTGTTATTTCTAGCATAATTTGCTATAGTCTGCCCAGGTGCTAAAACGTGTTTTTCGCGTTGCATGCTGGGTAATCTATATCTATTCAATATTTATTGATAATTATCAATAAATTACACGTGAAAGTTGATAACAGCAACACATATCGATAGCCAACACCATGAACACTGGTACGTACAATGATGTCTGGCTCCAGTACGGACCCTAGGGGAGGCAGGTGGTGGAGTCTGACCTTGTTCTATTGGCAGCGACTCATCGTCCGTGGATACTGACTTATGTTCTCCTGGCACCTGGCAATGACAACAGCCAACATCAAGTCTAATCAACCTGCTCACACCAATCTACCCACAGCTGTAGTGTAGCTAGTTGGCCAGGTTTACCATGTTCCCTTCTTCACGCTGCAACCAGAGAGCATCAGCATCACATTCCTGTTGCTGCTGCTGTAGTTTGGCCGCAAGGATCTTTTGCTGTGTCTCTTCCGTCACCGAACTTGTGTCCTGGCAATAACAGAGATGTCATGATGTAACTTCAATTTGCAAATACAGTCAAAAACATCGCCGGCTGGCGCTAAGATTACAAGACAGTGCCGAATGACTGAGAGTGTAGAGCAGACTGACCATGGCGGATGACAGAGTGTGCTGGTGCAGGCTGTGGCGCTGGTGGCGGGGACTGGTTCCTCGTGTGTACCCGTACGTCTCCACCACCTTAGAAGCCTGCTCTTTCATCAAGTCAGCCACCTGCTCAGGGGTGTATGCCACGATATAGCCAAGAGGGGGTGGAGGTGGGCGGTGGGCTGCATAGCTTGAGGCATCGGCCCCTGTATGCTGGGTTTCGAGCCCTGTGATGCCCTGGCTCAGGGTTTGCAGAGACTCTCCTGGGGGATAGGGGCCACCCCAGAGCCCGCCATGGGGCAAAGTATTGTAGCCACGAGGCTCGCCAGGTGTCAAGCCGCCTGTGTGAACGCCCTGAGCCAGCTGGGTTGTGGAGGACCAGTGAGGTGATGGTCGGTATGGGGAACTAGACATGGCCAGGTTGGGGGTCGAGCCTGTTGGTGACATCGGGTGATGTAGGCCATGGAAACCTGGACGAGCCGGCTGTGAAAGAAACATGTAAATGAACATCATATAAACCAATAGAACATATTGGCTTGGATAGGTCACCAACATGGGGCAACTCTTTGTATACATTTTATTTTTATTATTGAAACAGAATTTGTTTTCCGAGGATTGTTACACGCCATTTAAAATATGCACAAAGGTAACGTTCCTCTTCCAGAACGAGTGAGTATTTAACATGGCTACTCGGTGGGCAGCACACAAGCAGGATCCACATAAAACGCTCGTTTTCCATAATAAAAGCTTGTACAGCATTGAACAATTTGATATTCCAAGCAATACCCAAAGATTCGTTCCCAACAAGAAAAAGTTCCATCAAATATTTCTTTTGGTTTTGTGTGAATGAAGTTATATCGAGATCAGGCATTATTATACATTACGTATACATTGGGTGACAATAAACAATGCCTCATGACCATGACTTTTTTGAGTCACCACCAACACCCCAATCCATACTCACCTGAACTTTCTAAACCATTTTGATTCACCTTACATGTATACTGTCTTACCTGTATAATGTCTTACCATAGTTCCTGTAACCTCAAAATGACCAAAAATTGAATTTGGGGCCTTTTTGAGCCTTTTGAGCCTAGATTTTAGGCCTTCGAGCAATTCGAGGCACTCCAAGTTTATACACGATGTCAAAAACCTCAATTACTATGTTTTGGAATGAAAATCTCAAAAGTGATTAGACAGTTTTCGAGAAAAAACAGAAAAAGTGTATATTTTGGCGTTTTTTTACCCAAAATGGCTGTTTTGACCTTTCAAGGTCATCCAAGGTCGAATTCAGGTCACCACACAAGCCGCCATATATGACTTCTCATTTAAAAGTGCCAATTTCTAAGCTTTATCCTTCAGGCTTTCTAGGAGTACAGTTCTGGCAGCTAACATTATGAACGAAAAACTTAGCCCAAGGGCTAAGATAGGTTACCAGACAATATATAATAGCTATTTTGTCCCGTGGCCTTGAGAATACGGTCACTGGTCAAATTCAAAGTCACAAGAGTGTTCAGCTTATATGATTTCCTATACGTTCACAATTGATTACTAAGCTGTAAATTCAAAAACAAGAGAGATATTAGTCATTATGTCCTGTGACCTTGAAAATGAAATCAAAAGTCAAATTAAAGGTCATTAGAATATTCAGCATATATCATTTGCTGTACGTCCACAATAGAATCCTAAGTTGTAAATTTGATAATAAACAAGATATTAGCCAAGTTGTCCTGTGAGACCTTGAAAATGAGGTCAAAGGTCAAATTCAAAGTCACGACACTATTCAGCATAATATCGTTTTTTATATGTCCACAATTCATTCCTAAGCGGTGAGGTCGATAATAAGCAAGATATTAGAAATTTTGTGCTCTGACCTTAAAAAGGGGGCTCAAGGTCAAGTTAACAAGGGCCACTGGCCTCAAAGGAAGAGCTTCGAAAATGTTTGCACAGAACTATTTAAAAACCCTTGAATATTGTATTTGATTTGGTACATATATGTTGTGGCCATATTGTAACTCTACTGGGCAGAATCTATACCTTGTTGGGCCAATAAATTTGTCATGTAACTATTTTCTTGTCATGTAACTATTTTTATTGTGGTCAATAATAGACTTAACTAGTAAAAATAATGATATTCGGTTAGTCATGACTGGATGGAACATTTTAGGGCCCGAGTGAGTTGGAAATTTCCGAACCGGGTACCTGTGTCGTCTGACCCGACCCGTCCAAATATATAGCAAAATTTGAATGATACTCACTGAAGCAATTTGTAACACGTAAACGCTAGACATTGATCTTTGACACATATTATTTGTTTCGTCAGTAATTACCGGTATTTTCAAGTTTGAGAAAGATCACAATGTCATGACCTCATAAAACTATCGTTTTTTTTCCTGATGATTTCCTTGTCATTCTTGTGATTTTACTAGTGTTTATCACAAATATTCAAAACTATATCTTTATTTGTTCTCAAATACGAGTAACAAAATTCCGATCCAGGTAATTGTATGACCCGCCCCGAATTTGGGTACCTGTCGACTCGTCTGGGCCCCAGAACCTTTACATTGTTGAACCCAATAATAAATGTTTCTTGTAATAATTATTTTTATTGTGGCCAATAAGACTTAATCAATAAAACTAATGTTACTTATTCCGTTACAGCCATGAAATCTCTACAAGTCAGAAGCTTTACCTTGTTGAACACGTTTGAAAATCACCCGACTATTTTTGGGACCAATGTGTAAGATTTTCAAGGTTCTGATTATGTTTTTCTGATTTAGGAGGCACAATTTTTTTTGAGCTTTAGTCTTAGATTTAAATTTCTTTATGGATTTTTTTTCAGTGTTTTGATTTGTACTGCAGAGACATTTCAGTAACTTGTCTGCATTTCCAATAATTCATGACATGCATGAAAGCTTTTTTCATCAATGCGATCATGTTTCTCCTTGCCCAAATGTTGGTTTGAAGATCAGCGTACATGTTGTGTCAGTGTGCAGTGTGTAGTGTCAGCTGCCAAATACTGAAGTAGCCCAGGCACACCCCCCACCCCGAATCGCCGCTCGTGTGACTGCTATCAAAATCAGCACTGACAATTCTCGTCGGCAATATGAAACTATCATAAACATGATAAAAGTGCTAGATCTAGTATCCATTTGTTTCTGTTTATTTTAGGAGGAAACTAAGTTTTTTTCCCGTGTAAAAGCTCCGCAAATCTGCCAAGTTTTGTTTGTTTGTTTCCGACTGTTCCTTTTAGTCAAATCTCGTTGAAATCTCGCTTCACTTCAATGGCATTTTTAATTAAATTCCCCCATAAACAAGCTTTCGGTGGTGATATTTTTATGAAGTATTACCAGTGAAGTAGGAAAGAGTCATAGAAAAGACCATTTATTTGGGTCGTAACCAGTATTTCCACAAATACCGCACTCAGTTGGACGATCTCTTGGCGGCTGGCATTTTGACCTTGACCCTGCACAGCAATTTTTTGGGGCAGTACGCTAATTGGCGGGAGTCGCTCACGTGATCATTTGCATATCATTATATCCACGTGTATTTCATAAATATGTGGGTGTGTTCGCCAAGACAGCTTCCCGATTGGACAATTCAGTGACTCTCTGGCTGGCGGGCCGACTGCCGTGACTGCTTATCGGGGCCACACGAGAATTGAATTTGCCCACTGGAATATGAAATACCACCACTAACACATAATTATTATGTTGCCGTATCAACTTGTTTTTCATTGTTGCAATACCATACTGTATCTATATATTGTGCGGAATGTATATCCAAAACTTTGAGTGCATATGATTGCAAGAAAGCATTGTTCCAGTGGAGATCAAAACGGGAGTGGTGATGGGTATATGAAACGGTGACATACAAAAAAAAAAATGGTCGGAACACACGTCTCCTGGGATTATTATCGCTAATAACTTATTACATTAACCATGATTAGGTACACGGGCGTCATTTTCCTCCCAACGGGCCCCGGGCCCTCCCAATTAGCCACAGTTGAATAGCCTGTTGTGGTTCCAAGTGGCACTTCCAAGAATGTAAACAAAAGAAAAAATTCAAAAATCCAAAAAAAAACAACATCATAGAGGAAGAGCCCTGCTCTTCCTAAAAATCATGAGAATATTCAGCATATATGATTTCCTATATGTGCACAATTGATTCCTAATCTGTAAAGTTTTTTTTTTTTTTTTTTTTTTTTTTTTTTTTTTTGCATGGTCCTCATTTATTAATAAAAATTGCTGTGCCCTTTTACATGATCTGGTCCTCCCCCGGTGCCAGAAGAGAAACCTTACAGTCCATTGGTTACTGAGCAATCCTCAGACATTTTTCATAATCGTACAAACTGACAATGTTTCGACCATAACTCGGCATACTGGTAATTTTATATTTAACAATGGTGTATTTGGCAATCAGTATTAGGTGGTTTACATCCATAAGAATATCAATATCATGACATCCCAGTATCACATCTTGTTCTGTTAAACTCATGTTTTCTCGATATTCAGCAATGTCCTCTTGAACCTTTTCCCATAATGGTTTCACGTAGACACATGTGAAAAAATAATGTTCTATTGAATCAAACTCCCCACATAGTTCACAACTGTCTGTAGGTTTAATATTCATTTTGAAAAGTAAGGCATTGGTTGGATAAATATGATGAAGTATTTTCCATTGCATTGCAATTAATGTACTTGTTCTATGTGATGACAGTACAGCTGACATCCAGACATCATCGGAAAGGGCTATTTCACCATATCTGTTAAACCAGTACTTATTAATATATTTCTTAGGCTCACGACATCTCATCAATCTGATATATTTCTTTATTTTCGATGTTTGGAGTTCAGAAATTGCAATGCCTCTAATATGTAACTTTTCAGGTAGACATACATCACTTAAGTCGTTTAATAATGTTTGTGTTATTGCATTTTTCACAACATTAAATTCAAATGCAGTGAGAGGGCTATCCCCAACTTTTTGTATAATTTTTGGATAAGACAATCGGTTATTTTCCACAATATCATTGATTTCAAGTATACCATTTCTGATCCATCGAGGGATGAACAAAACATTACCTTTATATTGAAAACAATGATTATTCCATAAAATAGCAGAGATATCAGTTTTATCTTCTACCTCATATTTCAAATCGGACCAGTTTATCACCATACTTTTATAGAAGTGTGGTAACTGTTTCACCCCCCTTATTATTTCTTTTCTTACAGAACAATGGAAAATTGACTTCCCTAATGTTGTTCCATTTAAATAGTGATTAGCCAGAATCTTCCAGCTAGCATCACTTGAGATTTCCAACTTTGGTATCCATTTTACTAACAATTGTAGCTGAATATCATGCATATTTAACATTTTTAAACCCCCATCAGAATATTCCTGTGTCATCACAACTCTCTTTACTTTCTCGGTGACACCAGTATTTCCTGGGCGTGACCATATAAATTTGTAAAACAGAGAGTTTATTTGATCTAGAACATCATGTGGGAATACTAAAGACTGCAAAGCATATGTAAACTGAGATGACAAAAATGTTTTCGTCACTAAGATCTTCCCAATAATTGTGAGGGTTCTACTTTGCCACGACTTTATTATGTTGTGGCATTTGGTTATACGTGTTACCCAATTTTCAGATATAAAGTGTGACCTTTTATCATTGCTCAGCACAATTCCTAGAATTTTAATTGTATTATTATCAGGGTAAAGTTTCCATTTCAGTTTCTCAATTTCTTTTCTACGAAACTTCCAACAGCCAAGCCACATGGCTTCAGTTTTCCGCTTATTCAAACTTAAGCCAGAAAATTTAGAAAATAGTTCAATGGTGTTCAGGACTCGTATCAATGACTCCTGGTCTTGGATCAAAACTGTGCTGTCATCAGCAAACTGTAGTATTTTAACTGTCCTATTTTCATTATTTTGGAACGGAAGGGTAATTCCCTTTATGGTACCGGATTGTCTTATTTTACAAGACAACACTTCCAATGCGAGAATGAACAGAATAAGAGACAGTGGGCATCCCTGTCTTATTCCACAGGACAAATCGAAAGATTCTGTCAGCCAGCCATTATGTAAGATGCTACTGACATTTTTGGTAGTTAGAGATTTCACTACTTTAATAAAATTTGGTCCAAAATTATATAGCGACAATACTTGCAGCAAATATTCTTTTGATATTGTATCGAATGCTTTTCTATAGTCGATAGCTAGCAGAATGCCTGGCATTTCATTTATATCCAAATATTCTAGGATATCATCTAGTGCACGTATTACTTCAGCACTATTTCTTCCTTTTACGAAGCCTGTCTGGTCTTCGTGGATGAGCTTTTGAATATGAGGTTTTATCCTGTTGGCGACCACTTTGGCTGCTATATTGTAATCTACTGTGCTGAGAGCTATAGGCCTCCAGTTGTTAAGGTCATCCTTACAGGAGCCTTTTCCTTTATACATTAATTTCATAATACTATGGCGCTGAGAGGCAGACATTTGTCCAGTATCAATGCCATAGTTAATTGCACTTGTTACCAAATGTTTAATTTTTGGCCAGAAAATTTTATACCAGCCTGCTGTCAGGCCATCACCCCCTGGACTGGCATCATTTTTCATGAGCTTTAAGGATTGGGAACATTCGTTAACAGTAAACACCCCCTCCCAAGACTCACTATCAGCTTTCGATAGTTGTGGAACATCGATGTTTGAAACAAATTCATCAATTTGTACTTTTTCAAAATCAACCTTTTTCCATATAATTCTTGGAAATATTTAACCTGTAAAGTTGATGATATACGAGATATTGCCCATTTTGTGCATTGACCTTGAAAATGAGGTGCAACGTCAAGCTCAAGGTCATGAGACTATTAGGAATATCTCATTTTCTATATGTGCACAATTGATTACTAATCTGTAAAGTCGATAATAAGCGAGATATTAGCCATTTTGTGCTCTGACCTTTAAAATGAGGTCAAAGGTCAAATTCAAAGTCATGACAAACTCAAGGTCACGAGAATATTCAGCATATATCATTTCCTATATGTCCACAATTGATTCCTAAGCTGTAAAATCGAGGTCAAAGGTCAAAATCAAGGTCGCGAGAATATTCAGCATATATCATTTCCTATATGTCCACAATTGATTCCCAGGCTGTGAAGTCGATAATAAGTGAGATATTAACCATTCTGTCCTGTGACCTCGAAAATTGGCTCAAAGGTCAAGTTCAAGGTCGCGAGAATATTCAGCATATATCATTTCCTATATGTCCACAATTGATTCCTAAGCTGTAAAGTAGATATTAAATGAGATATTAGCCATTTTGTGCTCTTGACCTTGAAAATGAGGTCAAAGGTCAAATTCAAGGTCATGGGAATATCCAGGATATATCATTTCCTATATGTCCACAATTGATTCCTAGGCTGTAAAGTCGATAATAAGTGAGATATCAGCCATTTTGTCCTGTGACCTTGAAAATTGGGTCAAAGGTCAAACGTGAGAATATTCAGCATATATCATTTCCTATATGTCCACAATTGATTCCTAATCTCTAATCTCAATATTAAGTGAGATATTAGCAATAATGTATCCCATTATAAAGCATAGGAGAATTTAACATGGGAAAGTGCCATTTGGGACCTGTCGCAAAAATCTAAAAGGCCGCCACACGCAGACCATCGATTCAAGGCCAACGAAACATCGCATCGTCAGTTTCAACAATTCAATCAATCTTTTCAATGCTAGAAGTCCAGATTTTCATACATTTTCGCTGAGTCAGATCCAACGCATGTCAAATGTCAATATGATATATGCTAATACCGACTGTTGTATGTAACACGTAGTGTTATATACCAATGAATACGAGTACGAGATATTCAGTGTCCACAGTTATGTCAACATGTGTAGATCGCGATTTGAATTTGCCGACGTCGCGACATTGAAGGCAACGGACGGTGAAAAAATAATATTCAGGATTTTTTCTTTATATGATAGAGTCGTATGGGTTATAAATGATAGCAACAATATTTTCAATAAATATGCATCCTGTTGCCCTGTGGGCGCTCTGTAGTAGAGACTCCCTTCAAGAAGCTTCGAGCGAATGGTGTGACGTCACGATAGGTAAACCTCCGACGTTTTGGTGGCAAATGGGCGCAAGATCCTAGTCCGACATACAGCATTCAAATGCAGATTGCGAAAATTCTGCCGAAGTGACCCCCAATTTTTTTTTCATTTTTTACATGTGTACAATCCACTAGACATGTATACTAAATTTTTGAAGTTTCTACCGTATGGATCTTTTCTGGGGCTGTTAATTCATTTTGAAATTAATAATATGGCGGATTTCGAAGGATAGCTAAACTCTTTTGAAAGTGTTTTTCAACAAATCCAACGCGGTGACCCCCAATTTTTATTCAACGATTTCAATCTACACCTATCACTTGATAATCAGACAAATTTTGAGAAAATTCTGATGAGTACATATTTACCTGTGGGTTATAACTCATCACCCCTCTTGAAATATATTCCGATTAGAGATCATGTTAGGGCATGGACCGAGCATATTTTTCAGGTTAACCATATATTTCACCATAACAGTGTCATCTATATACTATCCTGAACATGGTGGCAAATTTTCATATCCTTCTGCCCCAAAATGGGTGTGTTGCAAATATTTAATGAACGCCCTCTCAACGCATGAAATTTTATCGACCTCACCGCGGTGATCACAGTATCCGCGGAAAACGTTCAGGTATCTATACAGCTGTATGGAAAACGTAATGACCTATCGTGACGTCACGATTCTTTTACCTGGAACACACGGCATGGCTGGGGCACTGTGAACAGCATTTTGATCGTGCCAGACGCGCATTATATCGATGGAATTCGTCCATTTATTTATTTCATAGCATATCGTATGAACATAAGCAGTATATTTGTACAATAAAATTTTTTTACTGTCCGTCGTCTTTAAAAAGAATCACGATGCCATCTCTAGTGTCATACAAGCCTTACCTTTGGAGGTGGCAGCAGCTCATCATCAGATCCGGATCCTGTCGATGCTGTAATGGGTCAGAATGTACAGTGAAGCAATGAGACACAACTCAGCCAATCAAGACGAAAGTGAACATGGTGAGAGTACTGACCCCATGACATGGTGTGGGTTCGACGGCTGTCTATCCTCATCTGATCCTTCTGTCGCTGGCGTTCCTCCACCAGGATATCACTGCAACACGGAACACATCCAAGTAACATAGCACAACATGTAAAGTATTGTCACTGTAACACGGCACACCTCCAAGTAACATAGCACAACATGTAAAGTACTGTCACTGTAACACGGCACACATCCAAGTAACATAGCACAACAGGTAAAATACTGTCACTGTAACACGGCACACATCCAAGTAACATAGCACAACAGGTAAAATACTGTCAATGCAACACGGCACACATCCAAGTAACATAGCACAACAGGTAAAGTACTGTCACTGTAACACGGCACACATCCAAGTAACATAGCACAACATGTAAAGTACTGTCACTGCAACACGGCACACATCCAAGTAACATAGCACAACATGTAAAGTACTGTCACTGTAACACGGCACACATCCAAGTAACATAGCACAACATGTAAAGTACTGTCACTGCAACACGGCACACATCCAAGTAACATAGCACAACATGTAAAGTACTGTCACTGTAACACAGCACACATCCAAGTAATATAGCACAACAGGTAAAGTACTGTCAGTGTAACACGACATCCAAGTAACATAGCACAACAATATCAATAATGAGTAAGATATTATCAACAATATGTCGCATTACAAAGCATAGAACAAAATTTAACATAGGAAAGTCCCATTTGAGTCAAAATGGCCTACTTCGAGCGACTCAAGGGCAAAGAAACTTATACATTTCATGAATGTATATGAGGCTGATCTTTTAAAACAATAATCTGAAAACTGTCTCAATAGTTTTTGAGAAAAATGGCCACCAAAGTCCAAAATTGAGCTTTTTCTGACAAACATAGGCCCAGGGGACCTGTAGCTTACAGATTAGCCAATAGGTGATCGGACAGATCATCCAGTAACTACAAGGTCACAAGTATATTCCGCATAATCATTTCCTATATGTTCACAATTGATTCTTAAGCTGTAAAGTTGACAACAAGTGAGATATGCACCATTTTGTGCTCTGACCTTGAAAATGAGATCAAAGGTCATATCCAAGGTCACGAGAATATTCAGTATATATCATTTTTTATTTGTCCACAAATGATTCCCAAGCTGTAAAGTAAATAATAAGCGAGATAGTAGCCATTTTGTGACCTTGAAAATGAGGTCAAATGTTAATTCAAGGTCATCAGAATATGTCAATAGGTTATCGGACCGAAGGTCCGGTAACCTAAAATTGTGGACGGTTGGATTGGACGACGGACGCAACACGACGGCAATAGGTTATCGGACCATAGGTCCGGTAACTTAGAATCACTGGGTCAGTGGGAGAGTTACTATGGTTACCTGAGGTAAGACTTGATGTCAGAAAAGCTGGGTCGCCTTGACGGTTCATAGGACCAGCAAACACACATCAGGTTGTACATGGAAGGAGGGCAGTATGGGGGCAGTGGCAGACGATCGCCAGCTTCTATCTTGCCAATAACATCATTGTTACGGACACCCTGGAAAGGCTTGATGCCGTACATGAGAATCTCCCACATACACACACCTGCACACAAGGTACAAACCCATTAGCAGAAATATTCACAGGGTGTTAATTAACACGGCCTTTAAATGTTATTCACGTAATTGTAAAACTAGACGTCAAGGCCTAGAGATGCCTTGGAGGCATTTCGGTGTGATGATTAATTTATAATATATACTAGATATCAACGAAAATGAAAAATGTCGACTCCGCAAAAAAATTTACCGTTAAAATAATACCCCTTAGACATGTTTGTGTAGGGCGACGAGTCCGACGAAAAAAAAAGTCTGTTTCGCTCTACGACTCACCGTTTCCGAGATATTGACGAAAACGAAAAATGCTAACTCGGCAAAAAAATTTTTAGTCAAGGTCAAAGTTCATCCATAATACATATAAGATAAATCTTGTCTAGAGCGACGAGTCCGAAAATAACGTCCGTTTCGCTCTACGACACACCGTTCCCGAGATATCGACGAAAACGAGAAATGCCGACTCGGCAAAAAAATTTCGGGTCAAGGTCAAAGTTCATCCATAATACCCCTTATACTCTGATTTTTCTAACTTATTAACACTGGTTTTTGGCGATATTTTTGCGATGCTAAATGTTATCGTCCCATAACTTGGCATACTTCACCTGGGAGCCAAACGGCAATTTGCTACCAAATTTGAGAATTCTATCGCAAAAGCTGAAGAAGTTGGCTATCTAACCCAATGTTAAATGTCAGCCCAAAACGGGATATCGAGAATCTGAGCATATTATAGGATTTGGTCTTGTTTACATTAATCGGAATTTGAAGTATAATTGTAATTTTGGACAAGAAGACACATTGGGGTGTATTCTAGACAAACATGTTGATTTCGAAAGATTGCACAGCTACAAAACCGAGCAAATGCACAAAATTGTGCGCGGGCCCAGAAATTGAATGACGGGGCTAAAGTTAACATTGGGGTAGATTGCTAACTTTCTGAATTTTCGCAATAAAAGTCTGAAATTCGGTGGAAAACTGCCGTTTGTCTCCCAAGTGAAGTATGCCAAGTTATAGAACGATACCATTCAGCATCGCAAAACTATCAGCGAAAAACAGTGTAAACGAGTTAGAAAAATCGGAGTATAGACATGTTTGCCTACGGCGACGAGTCCGAAAATAACGTCCGTTTCGCTCTACGACACACCGTTTCCGAGATATCGACGAAAACGAGAAATGCCGACTCGGAAAAAAAATTTCGGGTCAAGGTCAAAGTTCATCCATAATACCCCTTAGACATGTTTGTCTAGGGCGACGAGTCCGAAAATAATGTCCGTTTCGCTCTACGACACACCGTTCCCGAGATCTCGATGAAAACGAAAAATGCCGACTCGGCAAAAAAATTTCGGGTCAAGGTCAAAGTTCATCCATATTACCCTTTAGACATGTTTGTCTAGGGCGACGAGTCCGAAAATAACGTCCGTTTCGCTCTACGACACACCGTTTCCGAGATATCGACGAAAACGAGAAATGCCGACTCGGAAAAAAAATTTCGGGTCAAGGTCAAAGTTCATCCATAATACCCCTTAGACGTGTTTGTCTACGGCGACGAGTCCGAAAATAATGTCCGTTTCGCTCTACGACACACCGTTCCCGAGATATCGACGAAAAAGAAAAATGCCGACTCGGCAAAAAAATTTCGGGTCAAGGTCAAAGTTCATCCATAATACCCTTTAGACATGTTTGCCTACGGCGACGAGTCTGAAAATAACGTCCGTTTCGCTCTACGACACACCGTTTCCGAGATATCGACGAAATCGAGAAATGCCGACTCGGAAAAAAAATTTCGGGTCAAGGTCAAAGTTCATCCATAATACCCCTTAGACATGTTTGTCTAGGGCGACGAGTCCGAAAATAATGTCAGTTTCGCTCTACGACACACCGTTCCCGAGATCTCGACGAAAACGAAAAATGCTGACTCGGCAAAAAAATTTCGGGTCAAGGTCAAAGTTCATCCATATTACCCTTTAGACATGTTTGTCTAGGGCGACGAGTCCGAAAATAACGTCCGTTTCGCTCTACGACACACCGTTTCCGAGATATCGACGAAAACGAGAAATGCCGACTCGGAAAAAAAATTTCGGGTCAAGGTCAAAGTTCATCCATAATACCCCTTAGACATGTTTGTCTAGGGCGACGAGTCCGAAAATAATGTCCGTTTCGCTCTATGACACACCGTTCCCGAGATCTCGACGAAAACGAAAAATGCCGACTCGGCAAAAAAAATTCGGGTCAAGGTCAAAGTTCATCCATATTACCCTTTAGACATGTTTGCCTAGGGCGACGAGTCCGAAAATAACGTCCGTTTCGCTCTACGACACACCGTTTCCGAGATATCGACGAAAACGTTACATCTGAAAACTAATGGAATAGTAAGTATCAGGGGATCAAGACCTTCCATTTGATGTACTACTTGAAAGGTTTTAGTCAGTTCGAAAATTTGACCTCGAAGTTTTGCTCATGTGACGTCATTTTTCCGACCAACTTCAGGATCAATCATGGGAATGACATATATGTCTGATTGCCATACCTCGTCTGAATGATATGGTTCAAATTTCAAGAGCCTATGGCGATTCAAGCATATGTTATTACCGAAAACATGTTTTTCCGAGATTTTGATGACCTTGACTTTGACCTTTGTACTTCAATTCGTACACATCAATGCTGGTAATATGCATATCAAGTTTCAAGTGGTTCTATACAGTATTGATGATGTTATGGCCTTTTGAAATTTCGGAAATTTGACGTTTACGACGTCACTGTGACGTCAGAGTACGTCATAGCTCCAAAAGTAAGGTATCTTTGGAATCAGGGGCTCAAGAAATTGAGTTTCACCTTAGGCGAACTTCTTAAGGTATAGGTCAAATGTCAAGGTCAAGGTCACAAAAGATAGAACTCGAGTATATCTACAATATGCACTTGATTCGAAGGTTAAGATTTGCAACCTGTAGAGCGTTCACAAGAAAATCTGTACGGCGGACGCGGCGGTATCCACCGAATGAACAATAAGTGAGGAAACAATAATTGAGGAATTTATAGAGTCTGTATTTTATACTGACAACAGGAATACAGTTTCATGTATTTCTATATTTTGCATACAATACTTCCTATTCCTGCAGAAATACACTTTTGCAATATATATTGTCCGGACTACTAAAGCTGTTTAAGTTTTTTGTAGCCACACGGTTAAAATGACATCATTTTAACCAATTTCCGGGGGTCAGATCTTGGTAGACCTATTTTCTGTTAATCAGTATACCCAGTAGGGGAGAAAATCATGATAAAACTTTATGTTGTGATTTGCTGTGGGTTAGGTGATTGTTTGTAGATCGACATGTCTAATACTGCTGGCTCAAGGGCAATGAAACCTAAACACATAACAAGTGTCCAGTGTATCAGACCATACTCTGGTAACCTGAAACCTAGCCCTAATTTGTCAGCTAACAAAAACACGAACAACAGCAGGTGAGACTTACCAAACATCCATACATCACTGGCAGTGGTGAACCGCCGAAAGTTGATGGACTCTGGAGCCATCCACTTGATCGGCAACTTTCCTTTGGTGGCTGTGTGAGAAAAATAAGGCACAGTCAGCTGTCAGACACACACAGTCAGCTGTCAGACAAACACAGTCAGCTGTCAGACAAACACAGTCAGCTGTCAGACACACACAGTCAGCTGTCACACACATACAGTCAGCTGTCAGACAAACAGTCAGCTGTCAGACAAACACAGTCAGCTGTCAGACACACACAATCAGCTGTCACACACACACACAATCAGCTGTCAGACAAACACAGTCAACTGTCAGACAAACACAGTCAGCTGTCACACAAGCACAGTCAGCTGTCAGACAAACACAGTCAGCTGTCAGACACACACAGTCAGCTGTCACACAAACACAGTCAGCCATCAGACAAACACAGTCAGCTGTCAGACAAACACAGTCAACTGTCACACAAACACGGTCGGCTGTCAGACAAACACAGTCAGCTGTCACACAAACACAGTCAGCTGTCACACACACACAGTCAGCTGTCAGACAAACACAGTCAGCTGTCACACAAACACAGTCATCTGTCAGACAAACACAGTCAGCTGTCAAACACACACAGTCAGCTGTCAGACAAACACAGTCAGCTGTCAGAAAAACACAGTCAGCTGTCAGACACACAGTCAGCTGTCAGACACACAGTCAGCTGTCACACAAACACAGTCAGCTGTCAGACAAACATAGTTAGCTGTCAGACAAACACAGTCAGCTGTCAGACGAACACAGTCAGCTGTCAGACAAACACAGTCAGCCATCAAACACAGTCAGCTGTCAGACAAACACAGTCAGCTGTCATACAAACACAGTCAGCTGTCAAACAAACACAGTCAGCTGTCACACAAACACAGTCAGCTGTTAGACAAACACAGTCAGCTGTCACACAAACACAGTCAGCTGTCACACACACACATAGTCAGATGTCAGACAAACACAGTCAGCTGTCAGACACACACAGTCAGCTGTCAGACAAACACAGTCAGCTGTCACACAAACACAGTCATCTGTCAGACAAACACAGTCAGCTGTCAAACACACACAGTCAGCTGTCAGACAAACACAGTCAGCTGTCAGAAAAACACAGTCAGCTGTCAGACACACAGTCAGCTGTCAGACACACAGTCAGCTGTCACACAAACACAGTCAGCTGTCAGACAAACATAGTTAGCTGTCAGACAAACACAGTCAGCTGTCAGACGAACACAGTCAGCTGTCAGACAAACACAGTCAGCCATCAAACACAGTCAGCTGTCAGACAAACACAGTCAGCTGTCATACAAACACAGTCAGCTGTCAAACAAACACAGTCAGCTGTCACACAAACACAGTCAGCTGTTAGACAAACACAGTCAGCTGTCACACAAACACAGTCAGCTGTCACACACACTCACACAGTTGGCTGAAACACACACACACAGTCAGCTATCATACAAACACAGTCAGCTGTCAGACAAACACAGTCAGCTGTCAGACAAACACAGTCAGCTGTCAAACAAACAGTCAGCTGTCAGACAAACACAGTCAGCTGTCACACACACACAGTCAGCTGACACACACACAACTGTAACTCACACACAGCACATGAGGAGGGAGTTGGTGGAGACTACAAGCAATAATACCTTTGTAGTAGTGTTGGTCCTCGACCCAGCGCGACAAACCGAAATCTGCCAGCTTTACACAGTCCTCAGATGATACTAGAACATTCCGTGCCGCGATGTCCCTACAATACAATAGTGATCTTACATGTGGCACCAACACTGTGAGAAAGCAGTATGAGTCCGGTGGTCAAGACATTCACCTGTGGACAAACTTTTTGCTCTCGAGGTAAGAGAGCGCAGTGCTCAGCTGATAGCAGTACATGATCAGTGTGTCCAGCCGCAGTCGCTGCTTGTTGTTCTGCAGGAAGGCTCGCATCTGCAGCAAACATCACTACTGGGTTACAGCACTGTGACTGACTCTGACACAGTAAGCAACTTACAAGGGCAAACTGGTTTACCTCGCCAAGTTTTGCAAATTCCATAACAATCCAGTTGGGTTTATCAAGTGAGCAGACCCCAATCAGTTTGATGATATGAGGATGATCGAACTGTTGCATGATAACTGTCAATACGAAACAAAGGTGTCAGAGAGTTACTGTACATTGAACTCAGCCAATCACATACAAGTCGTAAAGGATTTGATGCATGAACAGCACACAAGTCTTGTCATTCCCAGTTGGACCAGACAAACGATCTCAGAGTGGTTTGCTTGTATAATGTTTTTTATTCCACACATCACTCTAGTCATATTTCATGTATATTCATGGTACATGTAATATACTTCACTCAATAACTGTTTTTCATTGCAAAACATTTTAACAGAAAGTTAGTGTTGGTTAACTATTATTAGTAGTATTACAGTACTAATTTCGCAAAACCTCACCAAAATGCCAGTACACTGAACCTGGCATTTAGCACATGCTAGCTTAACTTCGCCTGACTAGCATCGTGTGATTCGCAAGCCCATGGTCGAGTGGTTCAAAGTCTGTATCATGTCATCGCATGCGTAAATGCAGTGTTAAAGTTCAGTTCATATTAGAGTCTGTATTTGCGTCCGAAATCGAGGATGCGCACATTTGTGCGAGTCTATGCTCGCCTGTTCATCTAAGATGGCCGTCTGATGCATTGGCATCAAACCAACTGGTCACACCGCATGACTTAGTGCTATCATCAAGTCGCACATAATCGCACAGACTAGCAACTAGCATGTCGCATTCACATGGCTAGTGAGGTTTTGCAGAATCGCTACTGTAACTGTGATAACATACAGGCCTCCTCCAAGAACTTGTCGGCGAGGGACTCACGACTGTCCAGTTTGCAGGTTTTGATGGCGACGTCAGTCTCTAGACCATCCTGTTTGAAACAAGATTCTGTCCAGTAATATGACAAACGGTTTTCTAACACAGACAAAAAGATGGGATGTGTAACGTACCGAGTCGGAATACAATCCTTTGTGCACATCCCCAAACTGGCCTTCCCCCAGAATCTCGCCCAGAATAATAGCGTCTCGCTCTATTTCATAGTCCTTGGCTGCAACATTGAGTGCAATTCATTTGTACGAATCACAAACTTGATCCCGAACAGGATGAGATTTATGATACGTACATCAAAAATTAGCCCAAAGGCTAAGATAGGTTGCCGGACAATTTTGGTTTGGCCATGGCAGATAACAGACCTTGAGATTTACCAATCAGGGTTATCAGTGTGAACATATGACCTTGAGATTTACCAATCAACGTCATCTGTGTGAACTCCAATGTTACCATTACATGTATGTGTGCGGCATTTGATTTTTTATTCATAATACAAAGATATATCTGGGTGTGAGCGTTTAGGTCGTTCAGGCCAATTTACACATTCCGAGTCAGACATTTGGCACTCATGGTCATCTGAGGTCAAGTTCAATGTCATCATTAGTTGCGCCATTTATGTCTTCCATTATGCCCAGGCAAATCTGGGCATTTTTCGACCCAAAAAGGCTGTTTTGACCTTTTAAGATCATCTAATTCAAGGTCACCACACAAGTCGCCATATATGACTTCCCATTTGAAAGTGCCAATTTCTAAGCTCTATCTTCAAGTGTTCTATGAGTACAGTTTTGACAGCTCCCATTAAGAAGGAAAAAAGTGCCCAAAAATTTTTAAGTCCAAAATTTTTTTCAAAGGGTGAAAAAAAAATTTTGGCCTAGAAAAGGCCCAAAATGGATAGTAACGTGATTTGAGGCAAAAAAAAATTTTTTTTGTCGACCCGTCAAAAATTCAAAATGGTCGCCACACAGAGACCGGCGATTCAAGGGCAACAAAACTTATACACATCACAAAGATACATAAGGGGAATCTTTTGAACCGATAATCTCAAATCTGTTATTGCAGTTATTGAAAATGGCCGCCAAAGTCCAAAATTGGCCATTTTTCGTCAAAAATGGTCCCCATTTTGGGAAATGGCGACCGTGATGATTTTTCTGATCCCAGATGTTTGGGATCATGATCCTGATCCGTACCATGGTTTGCAGGATCAGGTTTGTGATCTGGGATCAGACTTGTGATCCATACAGATGAAACGCATCCAGAATCAAACATCAATATGAACGTGAAGCTTGAATGACAGAATTGAGAATTTTCTGCACAAGCTTTGCTGTAAAAAGACAGTCATTGCATATACATGCAATACATTTGACTTACTGCCAGGTGTTGAGTAGTCTCCATCTTCTTCAACGATCTCCGCATAATCGGACACACCTGACAATAGAGAGACTGACCATTACACACATGCCCGTAATGTACAAACACACGCCAGTACAAACAGTCAAACACATGCCAGTACAGACACACCTCAGTACAGACGCACCCCAGTACAAACAAACCCCAGTACAGACACACCCCAGTACAGTCACACCCCAGTACAAACACACGCCAGAAAGTCTCTTCGGCGGCGGATGTGGCAAATGTGGCATGATGATTGCATATCTATAATATCTCCCAAACTTTGTTCGGGGAATACAATTGAATACATCATGTGGGAAGAAATTTGTACATACGTTCAATGGGTCCTGGACTGCTTAAAATTCCATCTTTTACATTGGCCCCAGATGTCCGGTTCAAGCTGCAATCAAACAGATCAGAGAGTCAGGCTTTACACATAACCATCTTGACTGATAATATTACGTTCATTTGAAGGGCATACCTTTCACGTGGCGTGCGAGGCAGACTTTCACCTGTAAAAGACAACACAGCTTTCAGTTATAATGTCAACCCAATAAAATTATCAAATGACACAATCTACTAGAAGTCAAGGCCTAAAGATTCCTTAGAGAGATTTCGGTGTTAAGACTAATTCATAATATTTATAACATCTTTGCCATGGGCTCTACGACACACTGTTTCCAAGATATCGCCGAAAATTAAAAATGTCGACTCAGCTAAAAATTAGGCCAAGGGCCAAATATAGGTTACCGGACAATATATGTTTGATATATGTTAGCCAGGTCACTGGTTAAACTCAAGGTCAAGAGAATATTCAGCATATATAATATTAAGCATATATCATGTCCACAGTTGATTGCTAAGCTGTAAATTCAATAATCAGAGAGATATTAGCAATTTTGTCCAGTGGCCTTGAAAATGAAGGCAAAGGTCAAATTCAAGGTCATCAAAATATTCAGTATATATCATTTTCTATATGTCCACAATTGATTCCCAAGCCATACAGTCAATAGAGGAGCAAGATATGAGCCATTTTGTCCTGTAACCTTGAAAATGAAGTCAAAGGTCAAATTCAAGGTCACAAGAATATTCAGCATTCCGCAACTGATTCCTAAACTGTAGAATCGATAATAAGTTAGATATTAGCCATTTTGTTCTGTGACCTTGAAAATGAGGTCAAAGGTCAAATTCAAGGTCATCAGAATATTCAGCATATATCATTTCCTATATGTCTACAATTGATTCCTAAGCTGTAGAGTTGATAATAAGCGAGATATAAGCCATTTTGTGCTCTGACCTTGAAACTGAGGTCAGAGGTCAAATTCAAGGTCATGAGAATATTCAGCATATATCATTTCCTATATGTCCACAATTGATTCCTAGTAGGGTCCGGTAACCTAACAAACTGACGCGTGGCTCCCACCACTGCTCTCACTGATTTGTAGATTGGTGAAGACCACGACTGGGGCTATCGAGGAGCTGATTACCTTTCCTGTTCCAGCGCGAGTTGTTACCACTAGCAACAAGGCGGCAGTAGCCGTCAATGAGGTCAGCGAGGTCCTCAGCATAAGACAGCGAGGCGCATGTCACAGTCAGAGGCTCCGTGGCCCCGGAGATCCGGATATGCACCAGCCCCTTCAAGTCACCGTCATTCGCTACAGTCTGGATCGACTGCACAGCCGGAAAGGTTGCCACATGTGTCGACTGTCAAAACAAGAATGTCGATGGTCGATTATGAGGCCGATCTCTGTTAGCTAGCTAATTACTTGCAGCACCTTTCTTTGTCTTGTAGCTGATTACTTACTGCAGCATTTTTCTCTGTCTGGTAGCTAATGCCAACATCAGGTCCAACAACGAGGTCCACAGCAACACTCCAGCCACTTCCCAGGGCGCAGGGAAATATCTCCTGGTCAAATCGCCACACAGTGGACAAGGTCTCAAAGTACTTGAAGACACACTCCTCCTCAGAAAGATTGGCGTACTGCTTGAATGTGTGTTGGACGAGTTTCCTGAGAGCCTTAGCCTGCAGAAAGATCCACAGATATAATATCGGAAACTGACTGACCTCAGCTTTATCCTTGACAGTGCTGATGACGTTTTACCTTACTATTTTCTATGAGTTTACGTGGCAGGAAGCGCCTGAGACCCACATCCTTCTCAATCAGGTCCATGTTGGACTTTTTGTCCAAGGCATTTTTTTGCATGTCCTTGTAGAGTCGCCGTATCTCAATACAACCTAGGCGCAGGGCGACATCTTGGTCCACAGTCTCCGCAATCCGCTCCATGTAATCATTGCGCACCTGGTGGTTATCATGGTTACAGTAAGTAACAGCTTCATAAACATGATAAGAGAGCAGTTAAACATGATTCAAGTATCGTCGAGGAAGTAACAATAAATACCTGGTTGTAGAAGTAGTAGAAAGTAACCTTATCCTGAGCTAGCATGTCGTGAAAACTTTTGGGAAGATATCGAACTCGAAGCTCGTACCTGTAATAGACATACAGACCACACTGGACATACTTCTTAGTTAGTTAGTTACTTTATTGACCTTGGCCCCAAAAAAATCTCAAATACAATCTCGTGGTACTTGTACATTATACATTGGTTATCATACAGGTCACACTGGACATCCTACATTATACAGACCACACTGGACATCCTACATTATACAGGTCATACTGTACAAGTGTCAAGTTGCCATAGTTACCTCCACTGGTCGGGTGGGTGCAGGGACTCGTACTTCTGTCGCACCTGGTACATGCTGAGATCACTGTGAAGCCAGTGAACTTCGTCAGAGCTCAGGTGTGACAAACGCAGTGCGTAGGCAAGCTTGTATGCCCTGGGACCACCCGCCATCTTGTTAACCAACACATGGACAATGTCCTGAAACACAAAAACATAGCACCAAGGGTGCTGTAGCTTACGGGCAATCATGAGAAATGCAGAGTATTGATTTTCCAACATATAAATTGTTACACTGATCTTAAACTCTATTGTCAAAACATGTTCATAAATGTTGCTGGAAACACATTTTCTATATGGACTATAACCACGGCTTCCCAACATTTTGAATGGTGACGTGATGGCGGTCGTTATCAAGATCCTGTGCATTCAGGCATTCCATGATGTTACGCTTGTGGCAGAAGCGGGGAAGGGTGGTGTAAAGAAGGAAATGTCTAGGTTTGTTTGGGTAATCTGTGATCTTTTGTATATGTTCTTTTGTAATCACATTTTATAAAGTTTTCAAGTAACACGTTTCACACAAAATTATCAACCTTTACCATTTACTAAATATTAATTCCAATCGAGAATTTGCTTGCCGGCAATTGCTACCGATATACTTTGGATTCACAAGACCGAATTCAATTGAGAAATATTTGTTCTCCAGCCATACCCGGTGCTCATACGAGGCCCGTCGATTATTTTTTTCAATCACTGGTAACCCCCGGCGCTCATCATGATCATAAGAGGCAGGCGCTCTTTCGAGGCCCGGCGCTCAATCGAGGATATACGGAACATTTTGAAAGATTTTTTTCGATAATGGCATATATTCACAGACAGTCGATTCAAAAACAACAAAACTATATATTCACAGACTGTTGATTCAAAAACAACAAAACTTTTTGAAAGATTTTTTTCGATAATGGCATATCGGTAAGCTAAAAAGTCGGCAGTGATACTGCAGGGTAGTGTGGTTACCTTGACGTCTGTGGCGTCGCCACACTTGACAACATTGAAACCACTGTTGGCGAGGTAGACCTTGAGCATGGACTTGTCGAGGCTGATGACATAGCTGCTGCTGTCTACTACGCCCGACTCACTTGCTCCCTTGCTGCTGTGGCTGTTGACACTGGACGCTGTAGGCTCACTGACCCCCTCAGATGCCATGCTGTCATGCTGCTAGACAGTGTCGTCTGGTTTGTGGACTTGATTATGATTTAGGTGCTGGCTACTGTGGCGCGAAACACTGCTCCCTCATGCTAGTTCTGTAAATAAGACAATTTCAAATTACTGAGCCAAAACTGATAACAGACGTCACAAACAATCAATCAATCACATTTTGTATGTTTGAGTGTATCGACTCACATTCAAATAACCTTGCAAAATGAAAACTGCAACCTTTTAAACATTTAAAAAAAAATTTCTGTTTATTGCTATTATTCACTTCTAAACTACTACAGTCATGCTCCTTTTCGATCCTATGTATCATTCTGGATAGAAAATTTGCGTTTTCTATACAGTGTGATTAAGAGAGCTCTGCTGATGTATACTTCAAACTTGCCTCTTTTCATGCTTTATAAACGTACAATTGCTGATGACATGAAATGCGCTCCATACCAAAGACATTCTTGATGCAACACACTTTTTTTTTCGGCGCATTTTGTTCCGAGTCGGCGAGATAATAAAAATAAAACATGAACTGCTAAATTTATTTATTAGCAGCCAATTCTGACTAGAGTCGGCGGGTTTGTAAAACAATTGATCAAAAAATAATGGCCTTACGGTTATCATTCGTCTATGGTGAATCTGACGTTACAGTAATCACACCAAAAGTCGGCCTTCACGTTACAGTAATCACAATGAAAATTTTCAAAGGCTCCATGTGTTGAAAGAAACGGCTATACGCCTCACAACCTATTATCGATACGTACAATACAACAGAAACTCATCATCAGAGTTGGTTTGATGTTATTACATTGGATAATTAAGATAAACAAGCAGTGACAGTGCTCTGCACGGGACCATGCACGGGACAGCGAAACCATTGACCATACCTTTGTCTGAGAAAAGTACAGCTGTAGATAGTCTATCTAGCGATGAAATATAGGAAATGAGATAGATCTACATGTACATATCAACAGAACCGTATGATATCTCTTGGCCAGTACTCAATTGTTTAGTTACTGGTTACAATAGTTAGTTGTTGACAAAATGGAGAAAACCGGAAGTCGAATTGACGTCGAGATTTACTGTAGAATTTGTGAAATATGAACTGCGACTTACAATTTTTGGCGATGGTTCAACGTCACGACAGAAACCAAGGGAATTTCAACAGAGAAAAAGACAGGCATCAGAACAGCAGAACTAACTGCGGCACCGGGGTACGAATGTACGGAAGCGTAGAAGGGCCACTATGTAGTTTTTTATTTTTTAATTTCCCGAGTTATAACTCGATAATATCGACTTATATCTCGATAATATCGACTTATATCTCGATAATATCGACTTATAACTCGATAATATCGACTTATATGTCGATAATATCGACTTATAACTTGATAATATCGACTTATAACTCGATAATATCGACTTATATCTCGATAATATCGACTTATATCTCGATAATATCGACTTATTTGTCTTTGTCGGAGTGGATGCGCCGCTATTGCATAATTTAGATGTTAATATTAGAACAGAGATGCCGTGTTTTGACCAATTGGTTACCCTTTAGCTATATTTCATTCAAGACCTGTTTTAGCTTTGTGTATAGCTGGTTGTTTAAACTCTCAAAATAGAGCTCATTTACGGGTCCCAACAGTGCACTGAAAATATTAGCCCATCAGCGGTTGGTCGAAAGGTCGTCGTCCCGACAAACCTTGGGTCTTCAACCTGACAATGCTGAAAGCAACAAGTTTCGGGTTGTCGAAACTCGGTCATCGTCAATAGTTATTTTAAATTGAATCAAATAAACTTCTCCATTATTTGTGAAATATTCAAGTCAAACATTTGTCCAGTGTTAAACATTTGTCAAAAAATCGTCGAAACCTCAACTAGACTGACTACTTTACATGTATTTAGTTCCATTTTATTTTCATAACAATACAAGTATATGGCTGGTTTACACGATCAAACTACTTCAAATTTTCTACCCCAAACTCCCTAAAAGTAAGTTTTAAATAGTTTGATGGTGGGTTAATTGTTTGATTGATGGTTTACACGATCAAACTCGCCATATCAAACTACTTCAAACTACATCAAACTCAATCAAAGTCCGGTTTACATGGTCAAAGTTCTCACTTCAAACTACTTCAAACTCCACTAAACTACATCAAAATTACATCATATTCTCAGAATGTTTTAAACTAATTGTGTGAAAACACGGCAGGGATATATTCAATCGTAATATATCAAAAAGAAGTCGCACATTGGCAAAGTATTGCAATTCACATAGGCCTAATTCAGACACTGGCAGTAGCACATATCACACAATGATGTATCATATAAGTAATCCTAGATACAGGTATTGTGTACTGAAATTGTGCACCTGCTGCAACCGCAGTTGTATGCCCGCACCCGTGCATTGGACACCACCTCCATGTATTAGTATTCACAAAGTACCTTTTGTCGCTATTTTTGTAGTCTAATTATCATGTTATACCGGTATCAGTATACATATATATTTTTTCCCCCAATGTTGTCTCTTTTTTTTTTGGGGGGGGGGGGGGGAGGGGGGTGGGGGTGGGATGGGGAGGCTTCATTAAACTTTTATATTTTTAGTTGGGGAATAGCAAATGTATGAGCCTAGGCTCCCCTGCATTCCCCTTTCAATGTCTATATTGCTGTGAATGTATTAGTGTCTTTGTACTATGTGTTGATGTTGAAATAAATTGAATTGAATATTGAAAAGGTTAATATTGTTACAGAAACATGCTGTTAGAATTGTTTCTAAAGCAACTTATAGAGCTCACACAGACAGACTATTCGTTCAATACAAATGTCTCACTTTTGTTGATATTGTCAAGCTATAATTTTTAGTTATTATGTATCGTGCTAATAGTAATATTTTACCTGCAAATGTTAACAGGTTATTCACTGAAACCAAAAATGTCCATAAGTACCAAACTAGGTCTAGTACAAAATATAACTTCAATGTCAACTTTTGTAAAACCAAGTTGAGATCGAGAGCTATTAGCATAAGTGGTGTAAAGCTGTGGGATAATCTTGAGACCAGCATAAAAATTGTTCAATCGCAGAAATATATATTATCTTATATGTAGTATTGCCCGAAATATTTGATCTGTGATAATATTGCTCAATTGTATCAAAACACACCAACCATTTATTTATTATTTTTATTTTTATTTTTTATTACATTTCTCTAAATGTTTTATAATAATATAAGTCAATTCGTTTTTTTTAATTCTTTTCTTTCCTTTTTAGTAATACCTGCACAATTGTATTAAGCTTACTGTAACAAGTATTTCAGGGAAGAGAATTCCATAAACTTCAGCTTCTTTTCTTTCTCCTTTTCATCATTCTCAAACAGTATTTGCTTGTTTAATATACATGTATTGTTGATGATGAAATAATTGAATTGAATTGAATTGAATTGAATTGAATTGAATTGAATTGAATTGAATTGAATTGAATTGTTTATCTTGGTCAGTCACACTGGCAATATTGGACATACACCTAAACTATGACGTAGTAAGAACAAAGGAAATTAGGTTGCTACTGATTGGGCCAAATGCGCGGCTATTGGAACGTCTTGAACTTTTATCAAAGGTTACGGTGATGGTAAGAAAACATAGCTCGCTTTGTTCCATGGAATGACATCTAAATTATGCAAGATTTTGTGTACTGAAGCTAGGAGTATTAAAACAAGTCTGAATGTCTAGACATTGAAAATGTGTTGATAACAATTTTTGAATGTCTGATAAAATATCATTGAAGTAAAAATCCAATATTTACCAAAATAAAATGTAAGACAAAATATTAACCTATGATATCCAACAACATAGACGTCTATTGAAACGTAGGCCCTACATGGATCAAACTACGCTCAGAAACAAGAAACTCAAAATTAGAAACTCATGAAACGATGTGTATTTAACATGAGGAAAGATAGGACATAACAAGGTGTAAAAAGTCCCAACTAGACTAGGTCTATAACTACTTATAAAATACTCGCACAATCGAACCTTTGCAGCGCATACCAATGATAATCGAACAAGTCATAGCGTTCCCGCATAACGCTCTATCATACTTGAATACTGTCCGAGTGCATGTATTTTACCGTATTTTAGAAAGTGCTCGATTTCTTTTTGTCTGTATCCTGTTTAGTGTGACAGAGTTGTGTACGGAAATTAGCTCGGTACCGGTACGTAATACTATATCTGGATCTATCACAGCTGTATGCGTTACGGCATTAGATTACATATTTTATTGTGTTGTTTGTTTAGATCTAGATATTCACCAGAATGCTACAGTAGACGAACTCATTCGGAACTGCACAGTGCCACTTCATCGTCAATTTTTCGAGACGATTCACCGACCAACTAACTAACTAACGATTCACCGACCATATACGGTATGGCATTGTTTCGAGTGCCAGATGGGTTTATCTTAGCACACGTCTCTGCGATCTAGACCGAGGCTTCAGGAGACGTGTGTCAAAATGAACCTGTCTGGCACGAGAGTACAATGCCATGTGCATTTCCTGGCACAATTTCGGTACGCCTACTTCAGCAAGTTACAGGCATACGAGCCATCCGTCCTAAATTCGCCGCATCCCAAAATGCGCCAACTCAATATTATCAGAGCTCAGGAACTTGTTTTATGAAAAACAAACTAAGACCTGGACGAGTCGACGGGTACCCGAATTCGGGGCGGGTCATACAGTTACCCGCGGCCTACCGAAATATGCCAAAACCCGGGTTTTGGCATATATGTAATCAAAAACCCTGGGCGCAATCAAAAACCCCGTCAGTACGGGCCAAGCACGGGAGAACTTTAGATTTTCAAAATCAATTGGAGGAAATGTCTTATTTTAAGTTCATTGTGTCACCATTCGTTATTAGTATGCTTATATTTTTCAGAA
Source organism: Terebella lapidaria (assembly GCA_949152475.1). NCBI lineage: Eukaryota > Metazoa > Annelida > Polychaeta > Terebellida > Terebellidae > Terebella > Terebella lapidaria. The sequence goes on from OX424557.1 coordinate 6,753,496, forward strand.
TGTGATAGGAAAAATGTTTTTTGTCATAATGCCGCGAGCCATTACAATTACCGAGCAGAAGAACGCAAATCATGATTACTACCGTACCGCAACTGGCAAAAGTATTTGTGCCAATGAACAACGAGCGCCAACCATGTTATCATAATGTCTGTGACCATTGATTGATAATATATTCACTACAAACACTGTACGTTAACATGATTTAAAGTGGATAGATCTATTGATATGTTGATATTCTTTGTGTCTGTGATAAATACATTTGCCAATTAATGGTTTTCGTTGTCATTTGGAAGAACGATGGAATGCTTGAGTGAATGTTATTAATGATATTTAATCAAACCCCCGGTATAACGATTTACAATGTATATATTCAATCAAAAACCCTGCTAAACTGATATATAACGTACATATTCAATCAAAAACCTCTAAATATAGTAATCAAAAATCTCGGTAAACTTATATCATGTATATAGGCCTATAACGTATATATTCAATCCAAAACTTCTAATACACTAATCAAAAACCCCCGTAAACTGATATACAATGTATATATTCAATCAAAAACCCTGCTAAACTGATATATAACGTAGGCCTACATATTCAATCAAAAACCTCTAAATATAGTAATCAAAAACCTCGGTAAACTTATATGGGCCTATAACGTATATATTCAATCAAAAACTTCTAATACACTAATCAAAAACCCCCGTAAACTGATATACAATGTATGTATTCAATCAAAATCCCTGGTAAACAGATATATATCGTACATATTCAATCAAAAACCTCTAAATATTAATAATCAAAAACCTCGGTAAACTATTCAATCAAAAAACGCACATATTGCTAAATCAGACACCCCAGTAACTAAATATAAATTCTTGTGAATAAAAACTTACCTCGTTGGATCTGGCCATACTGTTGGTCCGTTATGTTAATCCCGCATTTGATGCAAACTATGCATGGGTATCGAAGTTTCATGGTGAATATTACTCGAAAAACTGCTAATCTGCTCATCGTATCTGACCGGGTCTGCTCATCCGCATATTGTACTTGACACATCCGACAGTTTGTTGAAATACAAGCTGTATGTGTGTGTGCATATGGAACAAAACAAACAAACACGTGAATAAACAAGGAAGACAGTTCTATATTAATTGCTTTATTAGGTTACCGGACCTTTGGTCCGATAACCTATTGGCATGGCGTTGCGTCCGTCGTCCGTCCGTCCGTCCGTCCGGGCAAACGGAACGGAGTTTTGGGGATTTCTTAGGGGGAATAAAGCACCCGTCCGTCCGTCTAGCCGTCCGTCCGTCCGTCCGTCCGGCGTTAACATTTTTATCTTTAAAGTTAACGATCGAATCTTTCTGAAATTTTGCACAAAAATGCCTAAAAATATTTTGAGAAGGAGGTATTTTTTTGTTTTTTGATTTTCGCATTTTTTTCAAAATGGCGGCCGTTTTTGTCGAAAAACGCTCAATTTTGGACTTTGACGGCCATTTTCTCAAAAACTATCTGATCAGTTTTGAGTTTTTGGTTTCAAAAGATTCCCCTCATATACCTCTGTGATATGTATAAGTTTGGTTGCCCTATATCTGCCGGTTTCTGTGTGGTGGCCATTTTGAATTTTTGGCGGGTCGGCGAAAAATTTTTTTTTCGCCCCAAATCGCATTACTATCCATTTTGGGCCTCGTCCGTCGTCCGTCAACATTCATATCTTTAAAGCTTATGATCGAATCTTCCTGAAATTTTTGGTATTTTTTAGTTTTTTTAATTTCGAATTATTTTCAAAATGGCGGCCATTTTTGACGAAAAACAGATAATTTTGGACTTTGACGGTCGTTTTCTCAAAAACTGTCTGATCAGATTTGAGATTTTTGTTTCAAAAGATTCTCCTTATGTACCTCTCTGATGTGTATAGGTTTGGTAGCTCTTGAATCTCCGGTCTGCGTATGGCGGCCATTTTGAATTTTCGACGGGTCGACGAAAAAAAAATTTTCCGGCCCAAATCGCATTACTATCCATTTTGGGCCATTTCTAGACAAAAAAATTTATTTCACCCTTTGAAAATAATTTTGGACTTAGAAAATTTTCGGCCCTTTTTTCCTTCATAATGGGAGCTGCCAGGACTGTACTCCTAGAACGCCTGAAGATAGAGCTTAGAAATTGGCACTTTCAAATGGAAAGTCATATATGGCGACTCGTGTGGTGACCTTGAATTTGACCTTGGATGACCTTGAAAGGTCAAAACAGCCATTTTTGGGTCGAAAAATGCCCTAATTTGCACCCTGTCTTATCTCGAAAACTGTCTGATCAGTTTTGAGATTTTTGTTTCAAAAGATTCCCCTTATGTACCTTTATGATGTGTATAAGTTTTGTTGCCCTTGAATCTCCGATCTCCGTGTGTCGGCCATTTTGAATTTGAATTTTGAAATCGCATTAATATCCATTTTGGGCCATTTCTAGGCAAAAAAAATTTTTCACCCTTTGAAAAAAAATTTTGGACTTAGAAATTTTTCGGCACTTTTTTCCTTCATAATGGGAGCTGTCGGGACTGTTCTCATAGAACACTTGAAGATACAGCTTAGAAATTGGTACTTTCAAATGGGAAGTCATATATGACGATTTGTGTGGTGACCTTGAATTTGACCTTCGATGACCTTGAAAGGCCGGAACAGCCATTTTGGGGTCAAAAAATACCCAGATTTGCCTCTATAGATGAAATGCTTGCATATAGAACTCATGTTTGCATTATGAACATATAGCAAGACATATATGGCACAACTAATGATGACCTTGATCTTGACGTCAGATGACCTTGAGTGCCAAATGTCTGACTCGTAATGTGTAAATTGACCTGAGCGGCCTAAACGATTCCACCCAGATATATTTTTGTATTATGAACATATAGAATATCAAATGCTGCACACATACATGTAGTGGTGACATCGAAGTTCACACGGATGACCTTGATTGGTAAATCTCAAGGTCATTTGTTCACACTGCGAACCTTGATTGGTAAATCTCAAGGTCTGTTACCTGCCAATGCTGCCATGGCCAAACCAAAATTGTCCGGTAACCTATCTTAGCCTTTGGGCTAATTTTTTTAATTGCTTTATTTTATTTTATTTATTTTATTCATCAATATTCGGAACATGAACATCAATTGATCAATGCAGAACATTTGGCACATATTGATGATCTATATGGACATACAATTATTTAATGCATGCAGTACAAAATTACAAAATTATATAACAGGAATATATATTATTAATCAAGGCAGTCAGGCATTCACATGCATCAACGTGTTTGAAAACCAGCATTGGAAAATACTTTTGGCCAAGTGGGTAGTTTTCTGGTCACGTGGTGTATCTGCACTGTCGACTTGGGCCGATCGCACAAATACTGATAATTGTTCGAATGACTTTCTCTAACTACAAAGAGATATCATATGCATTATTAAATTCATTAACTAACAAAAAAAGGAAAATATAAACACTAATGATTGTATTAAGCCTTGGTTATTTGCAAGTGACACCTCTGTGGAGGTTTTTTGATTGTGACTCAAGGTTTTTGATTACATTTATGCCAAAACCCGGGTTTTGGCATATTTCGGTGGACCCGTTACCCGGGTCGGAATTTCATTACCCGTACCCGAGAAGAATATAGATATAGTTTTTGTCTTGAAAATTTGCGATGAACACTTGTAAAATCTCAAAAATGACAAAAAAATCTTTGGGAAACAATCGGAGATCATGTGTTCTTTTTCAAACTTGAAAATGAACACCAACGAAACAAATAATATGTGTCAAAAGATCGATGACCGGCGTTTACGTGTTACAAATTGCTCCAGTGATTCCCGTTCACATTTGATCTAAATTGGACGGGTTACCCGGGGCGGGTCGGGTCAGACCACACTGAGATTTCCGACTCGTCCGGGCCCTAAAACAAACTGCTGGTACAAAGGTTGAATATCAGAGTCTCGGTTGGTGATAGAATTGGTTGGTTTCATTTGCATAAGGCCTACGAGCCATCCGTCCTAAATTCGCCGCATTCCCAAATTCGCCAACGACATTTTTGGGCTCTTTTATGTCCTTCAAAACACTCATTAAAATCGATATTCGATAGTCCGGTATCAGGACTATTTACCATCATTTTGCTTTTCACAAAGACAACTTCTATGCTTTGCTAATATGCAGTTGGCGAACTTAGGGATGCGGCGAATTTAGGACGGATGGCTCTAACCATAACAATGACTGTCATTTTCTGATCCTACGAGAAGCACGGCTTAGGAACAATACAGTCATTTTTAGGGCTAATTAGGCCCTACAAAAAGGTCTGAAAACCCTGTTGGCGAATTTGGGAATGCGGCGAATTTAGGACAGATGGCTTGTAGAAATTGTCCAAAACATCAGAATTATCCACAAGATCAACAAGTTTCAAACCAGAACACTGTCCATTTTGCCGGTGTTTACATGGCGTTTTTCATGACGTTTTGCTTGACAACACCAGAATGCCAGATGGGTTTTTCCTGGCACTGTTCTCATCGTGGGACAATACATTCAGAGTGCCAGAAAATTGAATTAGGCCTGTGATTGTTCTATCTCGTTTACACTGATTTTTGCTGATATTCTTGCGATGCTTGTTATCGTTCTAAAACTTGGCATACTTCACCTGGGAGTAACGGCAACTTTATACCAAATGTTGTATCACATAACAACTCCATCGTGTCGGTACTCCTTCCTATATATATGTCCACTGGTCATTGAATGAATTCCCAATTCAGGAAGGTAGCGACGAGGTCTCACAACTTGTCGTTGTCGCCATTTTCGTCAGTTGCGGGGGTCTGTAAGCGACAAGGTCTGACGGCTCGTCGATGCCGCCAATACGGCCGGTTAGAAGCGTAGTTCTTACCTTTGCTCGTCGATGCCGCCAATAGCGCCGGTTAACTGTCCGTCTTACCATCGCTCGTTGATGCCGCCATCAGGGCCGGTTACAAGCGTCGTTCTTACCGTCGCTCGTCGATGCCACCAATAGCGCCAGTTAGAACTGTCTGTCTTACCGTCGCTCGTCGATGCCGTCAATATAGCGCCGGTTACAAGCGTCGTTCTTACCGTCGCTCGTCGATGCCACCAATAGCGCCAGTTAGAACTGTCCGTCTTACCGTCACTCGTCGATGCCGTCAATATAGCGCCGGTTACAAGCGTCGTTCTTACCGTCGCTCGTCGATGCCACCAATAGCGCTGGTTATAACTGTCCGTCTTTCCGTCGCTCGTCGATGCCACCAATAGCGCCGGTTACAAGCATCGTTCTTACTGTTGCTCGTCGATGCCACCAATAGCGCCGGTTAGAACTGTCTGTCTTACCGTCGCTCGTCGATGCCGTCAATATAGCGCCGGTTACAAGCGTCGTTCTTACCGTCGCTCGTCGATGCCACGAATAGCACCAGTTAGAACTGTCCGTCTTACCGTCGCTCGTCGATGCAGTCAATATAGCGCCGGTTACAAGCGTCGTTCTTACCGTCGCTCGTCGATGCCACCAATAGCGCCAGTTAGAACTGTCCGTCTTACCGTCGCTCGTCGATGCAGTCAATATAGCGCCGGTTACAAATGTTGTTCTTACCATCGCTCGTCGATGCCACCAATAGCGCCGGTTGTAACTGTCCGTCTTTCCGTCGCTCGTCGATGCCACCAATAGCGCCGGTTACAAGCATCGTTCTTACTGTTGCTCGTCGATGCCACCAATAGCGCCGGTTAGAACTGTACGTCTTACCGTCGCTTGTCGATGCCACTAAGAGCGCCGGTTATAAATGTCCGTCTTACCGTCGCTCGTTGATGCCACCAATAGCGCCGGTTAGAACTGTCTGTCTTACCGTTGCTCGTCGATGCCGCCAATAGCGCAGGTTACAAGCGTCGTTCTTACTGTCGCTCGTCGATGCCGCCAATACCGCCAGTTAAAACTGTCAGTCTTACCGTCGGTCGTCCATGCTGCCAATAGTGCCGGTTAGAAGCATCGTTCTTACCGTTGCTCGTCGATGCCACCAATAGCACCTATTAGAAACGTCATATCAGGCTGACAATAGCACCTATTAGAAACGTCATATCAGGCTGACATTATAACCGAGCGACAGTAAGAACGACGCTACTAATCAGCGGTATTGGTGACATCGGCGAGCGACGGTAAACGAACAGCTCTATCCGGCGCTATTGGCAACATCAACGAGCGACGGCAAGAACGACGCTTCTAACCGGCGCAATCGCAATTTTTGCTAGAGCCAGACGAACTTACAGTGCCTTGAAAGCAATGAAAGTCAAGTTTTTAAAATTATTTGTTAGCGACGGGCGGTGCAGACTATGTAGCAAAAATGAAGAAAGCGATCTTGCTCAATTGTCTCGGTATTGAGGGCCAGAGAATTTTCGCGATGTTACCAGAGCGAGACTCTCCGACAGCTGGTGCGACCGTCTACGTCTAGCACAGAACTCTGGTGAGTCCATCGACCAGTATGTGACAGCGTTGCGTTACCTTAGTGCTAACTGTGATTTCGGCGACAAACTGGACAAATTGATTCGAGACCAAATCAACGAAAAGACATCAATTTCCCGGTACGTGAGCGTCTGTTGATGGAGACAAGTCTCACCCTAACTAAGACTCTTGACATTGATAAACATATTGGAGAGGCACTAAAAGAATCCAGAGCTATCTGTAATGCTGTCGTCTTTGAATGCCCCGACGGTGAATCGTGTCGTCTCTTACCACTACAAGTCGAGGCCTACTTTGCAAGCGAGACGTGGTGCTGCAACTGCAGGTTTCAGGAGTTCCAGGGGTGCACGCGGGGGCCAGCTGTGGTTCCGGTGACCACTACGCGGACGGTGCATCCTCTGAAACAAGTGACAAGCGCTGTGGGAGATATTCCAAATGGGGACACTTTGCTTGAGTTTGCCGCAACCGAGGTGATGGTTCTAACGCAAGGGGTGGACGACATAAAGTTCACCACGTGACAGCTTCGCGCGATACTGCTGACGACATAACCGATGATGATTACTGCCTCGACGTGTTCATGACCGGGTCTACGTAGGCGAGAACGAAGCCTGTGTACGTTGCCATTCAAGTCAACGGCATGGATCTCCGGGTGATGGTTGACAGTGACGGGTCGGGCGCTACACTTCTCTCGCAGACAGTTTTCAACTGACACTTCTCCCTGAGGCGCTGAGTCGTCCGCCGTCCGAAATAAATCTGTCGTCTCATCCGGAGCATTCTCTCGATGTCATAGGCTGTTTAAAGTGCAGTGTTGCCTATAATGAGCGATCTATCGTTGCAAATGTCTATGTTGTAAAAAGTAACAAGTGTATTCTGGGAAGAGATCTGGTAAACGCACTCAAAATGCAAATTGACAGTGCTATGATGTTGTGTAATGCAGTGGAGAATGATTGTAATGTGACCAAGCAGAGTGATGTAAATGTACCAGATATTGCCAAGCCGTATGTGAATCTGTTTACTGGAGACCCTGAATTGTCATGTATCGAACGTTTTGCTCACCGTGTTAAAGTGAATGAAAATGTGCTTCCCGTGCAGCTATGTTGATTGCCGTTTTCAGTTCGGGACCAAGTTTCAGCTGAGTATGGGAGTTATTGAGCGAATTGATTCTTCCGAATGGGTGTCACCTGTAGTTGTGTCATGGAAAGAGTCAGGGAAAATGAGATTGTGTGTAGATTCATGCCAAGCAAACATAGCAGTTATCCCTGATCAGTTTCCTTTGCCCAATGTCAATGAGCTGTTGAGTGAGCTAAGGAATTCTAGTATATTTTCTCAGTTGGATTTGGCCTCAGCTTACCACCAGTTGGCTTCACTTTCGAAATCTAGGTTCCTGACTGCTTTTATCACACACGAGGGACTCTACCAGTATAAGCATGTATGTTTCGGATTGTCGTCAGTGCCTAGCACATTTCAGAAGGTTCTCAGTTCGATTTGTTCTGGTTTGAAAGGGGTTCAGTGTTACCTTGACGACGTTATACGCTGTAACATTAGTAGACTACTATAGCAGGTGGCCTGAGGTTGGATTTATGTCCAGTATAACTTCCTTGTCTGTAATCACATTTCTCAGGCGTGTATTTTGTGGTGAAGGGTCACCTGATGAAATTGTAACTTCAATATGTCTTCTGGCTCCAGATTACAATAATACTTCGAATCCTGATGGATGTGAACAGGACCAAATCCTTGAATATTCTCGAAATCCTGTTTTTGGGCTGAAATTCAACATTGGGGTAGATTGCCAACTTATTAAATTTTTGATATAAAAGTCTGAAATTTGGTAGATAATTGCCGTTTAACTCCCAGGTGAAGTATGTCAAGTTATAGAATGATACTATTTAGCACCCCAAAAATATCGTTAATAATTGGTGTAAACAAGTTAGAAAAATCGGAGTATAGACTACTGTATCACACCATGCTGCTAACCGGCGAACGTTATCTGACCCAATTGTATTGTGTTGGGGTCAGGTCATCTTCATATTAACGTTACATGATGCCTCCAAATATGGTGTAAACAGGTGAAAAATAACAATTACAAAAGAACACTTTTATAATCTGTTCGATTCCTTGTCCGAGGATGTTATTAAAAGTTGTGCATTGAGATTGCTACACTAGGACTAAGAGGTTGGAGGAAAAGTGTCTTGCACTACGACGATGTAGACTTAACACTAAAGTCAGGGATGGATGTAAACTTCACTCAATTTGGACATGAAAAATTAGCATTTTCGAGAGAAATTTAGCTGAGTTGTTCAGTTTGAAGTTTATTTACAATGCATGTATATAAATAAATATACATGGTAGGACATGTCCGCTATTTTGTGTTGTCAATTCATCCATGACACGATAACATTCTGAGGCTCTGGTAAACGTTCTGTTGATGCTTGAAAGGTAGTGGTGGATTCCTCCTTTCGCCATATGGGAACAACATTGGTGAGGTTGAGATTCTCGAGCTTTTATGTTCATTTTTCGGTACATTATGTATAGGACGAATGAGAAAGAACAGCACTCACATTTATTTTATACATCACCAATCTAAACTACTACATGCTCCTTTTCGCCGAAAAACGTTGCCCCTGAATCGCCGGTCTGCATGTAGCGGCCATTTTCATTTTCTCGACGGTTCCCAAATGGGACTTTTCCATGTTAAATTTTCATATGCTTTATAATGGGACACAATATGACTAATATCTCACTTAGTATTGAGATTAGAGACTAGGAATCAATTATGGACACATAGGAAATGATATATGCTGATTATTGTCATGACCTTGAATTTGACCTTTGACCTCATTTTCAAGGTCAGAGCACAAAATGGCTAATATCTCGCTTATTATCGACTCTACAGCTTAGGAATCACTTGTGCACATATAGGAAATGATATAATTCGAATATTCTGATGACCTTGAAATTGACCTTTGACCTGATTTTCAAGGTCAAAGAACAAAACAGCTAATATATCGCTTATTATCCACTTTACAGCTTGGGACTAAATTGTGGACGTACAGGAAATGATGTACCGGTATGCCAAATATTTTGATAACCTTGAATTTGACCTTTGACCTCATTTTCAAGGTCAGGCACAAGATGGTTAATATCTCGCTTATTATTGACTTTACAGCTTAGGAATCAATTGTGGACATATAGGAAATGACATATGTCAAATATTCTGATGGCCTTGAATTTGACCTTTGACCTGATTTTCAAGGTCAGAGTGCAAAATGGCTAATACCTCTCGCTCATTATCGGCTACAGCTTAGGAATCAATTGTGGACATATAGGAAATGATATTGTTCAAATATTGTGATGACCCTGGTTTGACCTTGACCTCATTTCCAAGGTCAAAGAACAAAATGACTAATATCTTGCTTATTATCGACTTTACAACTTGAGAATCAATTGTGGACAGATAGGAAATAACATATGGTGAATATTGTTGTTACCTTGAATTTGACCTTGACCTCATTTTCAAGGTCTTACAGGACAACTTGGCTAATATCTTGTTTATGATCAAATTTACAACTTAGGAATCTGTTGTGGACATACAGCAAATGATATATGCTGAATATTCTGATGACCTTTAATTTGACTTTTGATTTCATTTTCAAGGTCACAGGACATAATGACTAATATCTGTCTTATTACTGAATAGGAAATCATATATGCTGAGTACTCTCATAACAAAAACTGTCTGATCAGTTTTGAGATTTTTGTTTCAAAATATTTCTCTCATGTACCTCTATGACTTGTATAGTTTCGTTGCCCTTGAATCGCCGATCTGCGTGTGGCGGCCATTTTGATTTTTTTGACGGGTTGGCAAAAAAAATGTATTTTGTCCCAAATCAAGTCAATATTCATTTTGAGCCATTTCCAGCAAAAAAAAAAAAAAATGTTTTGGCCATTGAAAATTTTTTGGGACTTTTTGAAACTTTTAGGACTTTTGACCCAAATTTTCCTTCATAATGGGAGCTGTGCGGAGTAAACTCATAGAACACTTGAAGATAGAGCCTAAGTATTGGCACATTCAAATGGGAACTCATATATTGTGGTTTGAGTGATGACCTTGAATTTGACCTTCAATGACCTTGGAAGGTCAAAACGACCTTTTTTTTGTCAAAAAAGCAACGAATTTTGTCTTTGGTGGCCATTTTCTCTAAATCTATTCAGACAGTTTTTCTCAAAATCATGTATAAGATTCTCCTTATGTACCTTTGTGGTGTGTAATTTGATTTTGTATTATAGTCCATACAGAAAATGTGTTTCCAGCAACATTTACCAACATGTTTTGACAATAGAGTTTAAGATCAGTGTAACAATTTATATGTTGGAAAATCAGTACTTTGCATTTCTCATGATTGCCGGTAAGCTACAGCACCCTTGGTGCTATGTTTCAAGTTGCAAGGGCTTATCAAGCAATCCAGACCAGGATATGATAATCCTGATATTATTTTTAAAGCTTATCCAGTAGATAGGAGACTGTGTGTTCTCATTGTGATGCGGGAATATATCAAGAGTGTTTAAGAAAAGGTTCCTCCATATTTGTTAGTTATGTTAATCCAAACACCTAGGTCACTTCTGTTACCAATCGGCCTTTGGATCTGCACCGTGATGTCACGTGCTGGAATTGATGTCAGTAAATACAAAGCTCACATTGCACGTGCAGCATCCATCTGTAAGGCCCATTTACAGCAGGAGATCATGAAACTTGCTTGGTGGACCCAACATACTACATTCTCCAGGTTTTCTTACAAGAAAGTTATTCAGTAGTCTGAAGCAGACATTGTCAAGGTCATCCTTTCTCTTGAGGCGAGTCGGAATGGCTACCATTATGATTATGCAAAAAGGGCTTTAAAACCTCAGGTAATCCCGGAAGCTGCGTATGACTTGATAGAATTCCTCACTCAAACTAGACTTATGTAGTATAGTTGACGTTTGAGTGGAATTCTAAATTTAGCAGCATAATTTGACTATTTCAAAAATAGAGTTGAAGATCAGTATAACAATTTACACTTTGTAAAATCAATAATCTGTGCAATTCTCATGATCCGCCGGTAAGCTACAGCACCCTGTTTTGGTGCTACAGGTATGTTTCTTTCATAATGGAAATGTATGGAGTAAACTCTTAGAACACATCAAGATAGAGCTTAAATATTGGCAGTATCAAATGGGAAATCATATATTGCAGTTTCAATGGTGACCATGAACTATGACTTTCAATGACCTTAAAAGGTCAATACGACAATTTTGATGAAATAATTGTGGTTTAAAACCAAACATTTTTCCGGTAACCTTCCTTCGGGCTAATTTTTGCACTTTGTTCGAAATCTATTGAGTAACATTTTGGCTCACAAATAGTTAAGATACATGTATATATCAGTCAAAATGGCCCAAGGCATCATTAGGCCTTGATGTCTACTCTGTCGTCTAATTCTACTTTTGGCTCCTTATTAGGCATCCCGATTGAAAATCGGGAGGCCTTATGTTTTTGTCTGTTTTTTTTTTTTTTTTTTTCTTTTTTTTTTTTTTTTTTTTTTTCTTCCGCCGTTCGGTTTCCGGATCATAACTCTTGAACGCCTTGATCTATCTTTCCGAAATTTTCACAGCTCATCCGAAATACTTTGCTCCTAACCCCTATTGTTTTTCGTCGAGACCCGAAATCCAAGATGGCCGCCAGCGGCCATTTTGGAAAAAAAAATCGGGCGATTCCTGTCAATGTCATAATTTGATTCAGGCAATTTCCAGGGGGAAAAAAATTTTTGGGTGTATTTTTTTTTGGACTTAGAATTTTTCCCTCACCTGCCCCCATGCAGATGTAATACTGTGACTGAGCCATGCTACTGTATTCACTGACTGCAGCCTGCATGTCCAGCATGAGGCTAGGCTCTGCCCTCTCAGCCAGTGCAGTATATGAGAGCCCTGCTCAGTAATGCCTGTGATAAGGCAATACCCCCCCCCCCCCCCCTCTCCCTCCCCCACCTCCACTGTCAGCCAGTCTAATCTGCATATGAATGTAGCAATGTATCAGGGACTTGTATGCACTGCCCCTCTTCCCCCCCCCCCCCCCCTCTCCTGTCCCCTCACCCCAGTTTACTATACTAACACCAACAAGTTGGAACAATGCCCTCCTTCCCTTTCTAAAGAAAACAATAGGTGGTTATATAATGATGACCCAAACTGAAGATAACAGCTTTGAAGGTCTGCCTGGGCCTTGCTTGCCGGTCAATTGTTCATTGTATTCAGTTAAAACAGCACTGTGTTTATCTGGATGAAACTACATGCATTGTTTTGTTTTCTAGCTGTATTTCACATGCAGTGACCAAATTATCATTGTTTTACTTAGTCAGAACCCAGAATAATTTCCTTTTTGCTTGTATTATGAATGTCTGTCATGTCTGTACATTTAATACCTATTGAGATTAAAACAAATATCTGATGGACATTTGTCTAGTGAGCAACTGCTATAATTTGAACTCTCACTCCCACCTGTGTTCAATAATCCTGGTATATGTATTATAATAACAGTCAAGTTTCACCATTAGAAAAGAAAAGAAAAATTGGGGGATGCCACAAAGCCTATAGGCTTTTATGTCTAGTTAATGCTGATATTTGTTGATATTTCAGGGGCCTTGGGCCAGTGTATCATACATGTAAGGCCACACACTGAGATGTCGGAACCAGAATTGGAGCCCCTCAAGGAATGCAGGAAGTCTCACATTCAAAGTGTGTCATCCCAGAAATGTGCAGACAGTGGGGTCAAGTTAGGGCACTGTCCCTCCAAAGAAAACCTTCATAACTACGGTGAACTGATTGTGCTGGGCTACAATGGCTCGCTAACACAGGGGGATAAAGGTCGTCGTCGCAGCAAGTTCACACTGACCAGGCGAGTGACAGCTAATGGAGTACAGCCAGTGAAACGACATGTAGTAGACAACCCTCAGCAGTGTCAGCTGATACAGGACAGTCACCAACATTCTGTATCTTACACACTCTCCAGACATCAAGCAATTGTTGTCCAATATGACCACACCACAACCTGTGACATGTTCCAGATTGGCAGATCCTCGGAATCACCAATAGACTTTGTTGTCATGGACACTGTTCCTGGAGACCAGCGTGCAGTCAACTCTGTTGTTTCTCAAAGCACAATTTCTCGGTTTGCTTGCCGCATTCTCGTGGACAGAGATCCACCGTACACAGCTCGTATTTATGCAGCAGGCTTTGATTCTGGACGCAACATTTTCCTTGGAGAGAAGGCCACAAAGTGGTACAGTGATACTGACATAGACGGGCTGACCACCAATGGTATTCTCATGATGCGGCCTGTAGGGGGGTTCTCCGCGGAGTCCAAGCCTGGTGTTTGGCGAGAGGTTTCAGTCGGGGGTGGCATCTATGCACTGCGCGAGTCACGTTCTACACCCCAGAAAAGCAGTCTCATGGCCAGTGAAGACAACGTTCTTCAAGATGGTACTCTCATTGATCTGTGTGGTGCTACACTACTCTGGCGCTCAGCTCCTGGACTGCTCTTGTCTCCGAACCGTCACGATTTGGAGAACAAAATCGAAGAAATGAATGCAGGTCGCCCTCAGTGCCCTGTTGGTCTCAACACACTGGTGTTGCCTAGCAAGGCGTCATTACAGACAGACAGGACCAAACAGCCCTATGTCTACCTGCACTGTGGCCATGTCCATGGTCAGCACAGTTGGGGCAAAGCCGAGCGGACACCACATCGTACCTGTCCCATGTGTCGCATGGCTGGACCTTTCGTCAGACTGCAGATGGGACAGGAAACTGCTTTCTATGTCAACAGTGATCTACCCTGCTGCTGTTACTCTCCTTGTGGCCACATGGCTTCAGAGAGCACAGTCCGTTATTGGTCCTCTATTCCCATCCCTCATGGTTGTCATGGTTTTCAGGCCATCTGCCCTTTCTGTGCCACACCCTTGTGTGGGGATCCTGGCTGGATCCGTCTTATTTTTCAAGATAACATTGACTAACATACTGTTCTTCATCATAATGTGTACATGCCTTACTAAAGATATAAAACTATTTATAAAGTACACCATTCTCTTCACTTAACATTTATTCGACAGATTTATGCGTTCGACTGTGCAGTTATACTGTAATTCTCCCAACCAGCGTTATACGGGACAGCAATCATGGAGAAATTTATTTTCATATTGACAGGGTGTCTTTGTTTCTGTATCATCTGTAGATTAAGATTTGTTCGAGGAAAATTGTTTATGAAAGCTAGGTTCCTATTTCAGCTGTTTTAAACACTAAATATCTCCAACATGATTCATGTACGTAAACAACAGGAATGCTTGAAAATGGACAGCACGCATAAAGATTATCCTGAACACCCCTTGTCGAATTATCGAAATAGATCTATTTTCTATTTCTCGCAACGAAAAAGGTGTGAAATTTTCCAAGCGCGCTGGTGCTGATCGGGCAGGGGTACCCCGAACATTGGCATACTGTAAATCATGGTTTGTCTCTTTGTTGGGTGGTTATTTACAACACCAAATACAAATACCCCTTGTCGAATTATCGAAATAGATCTATTTTCTATTTCTCGCAACGAAAAAGGTGTGAAATTTTCCAAGCGCGCTGGTGCTGATCGGGCAGGGGTACCCCGAACATTGGCATACTGTAAATCATGGTTTGTCTCTTTGTTGGGTGGTTATTTACAACACCAAATACAAATACGTAGAATACAACACCAAACACATTACTCGACCAATGCTCCACATGAACTACGTTTAATTCCTATTAACACAGTCCGCTACAAATAGTGAGGTAACGAAGAGTCAAAATTTAAAAGTTATTAGGTTGCCGTACCTTTGGTCCGATAACCTATTACCGTGGCGTTGCGCCCGTCGTTGTTGTCGTCATCGCGCGTCTGCATTTTAGGCTATCGGACCTTTGGTCCGATAACCCATTGCCGTGGCGTTACATCCGTCCACCATCTACATTTTCATCTTTAGAATTTACAATCAAATCTTTCTGAAACTTTGCACAAAAATGCCTAAAAATATTTCGAGGAGGTATTTTTTAGTTTTTCGGTTTTCGCAATATTTTCAAAATGGCAGCCATTTTTTATGAAAAACGACCAATGTTGGACTTTGACGATTGTTTTCTCAAAATCTGTTCAGTAACTTTTTTTCTTATTGATGCATAACACTCCTCATATGTACCGCTGTGACATGCATACGCTTCGTTGCCCTTGAATCACTCAAAATGGGTCATTTCGGGCCCAAACTCGGCCCAAATGGGACTTTCCCATGTTAAATTTTCCTATGCTTTATAATGGGACACATTATTGCTAATATCTAACTTAAAGCTGTAAATATGTTATAAATAGATAAACGACCATGTTAAAAAAAATTTTTATGATAACGGCCACGATCTTTCTCGACGGATAAACCGAACGCAGAACCACGCGTTGTTTGTTTCGCTTTGCATGTGGGCGGGTATATGCACTGGTGCGAGTCAGGCCGTCCACGACAGAAGCCAGAGGCAGTCAGCTGTAATGGCGAAGTGGTATAAAGCCATTCCTGTAGTATGTGTCGATGATCATTGTATCCCCCGAACAAAGTTCGGCGGATACTATGGATTTGGCTTCGTCGTCCGCGTCGTCGTCCGCGTCGTCGTCCACGTCCGCAGAGATTTTCTTGTGAACGCGCTACAGGCCGCAATTCTCACCCGATCACTATTATTTTTTGCAGGCACATATATAATGGTAAGATCCCGACACCAATCCATTTTGGTTGCCGTGGCAACTGAATTGGTCGTTTGGGGACACATTTTGCATTGAAAACAGCCTGTTTGAGACACATGGCTTGTGAACGCGCTACAGGCCGCAATTCTCACCCGATCACCATTATTTTTTGCAGGCACATATATTATGGTAAGATCCGGACACCAATCGATTTTGGTTGCCGTGGCAACTGAATTGGTCGTTTGGGGACACATTTTGCATTGAAAACAGCCTGTTTGAGACACATGGCTTGTGAACGCTCTACAGATGGCAATTTTTGACGAATCCCGATAATATTTGGAAATGTTGTTGGGAAGGCCTGTCACACGAAACCAATCGTTTTTTAGAAAGATCATATTATGTTACCAGCCTAACTTATTACAGAATTCTGAAATATCCATTTTGACATGTACAATCATTCCAATATCCTGTACAATGGAAGGTAATGACACCGGTTTCTTGTTCAGAATGGAGAACTGATGTTTTCAGTGAAAACAGGACAATATTACTGAATAAGTTAACAGTAGTTTTACTAGTTAAGTCTATTATTGTCCACAATAAAAATAGTTAAGACGAGAAACGTTTATTATTAAGCTCAACAAGGTAAAGGTTTTGTCCAGTACAGATTTCATGGGTGTAACTGAATAAGTTAAAATAGTTAAGACAAGAAATATTTATTATTAACCTCAACAAGGTAAATGTTTTGTCCAGTACAAATTTCATTGGTGTAATCGAATAAGTTAACATTATTTTCACTAGTTAAGTCTATTATTGACCAAAATAAAAATAGTTAAGTCTATTATTGACCACAATAAAAAATAGTTAAGATGAGAAATATTTATTATTAAGCTCAACAAGGTGAAAGTATGTCCAGTACAGATTTCATGGGTGTACTAAATAAGTTAACATTATTTTTACTAGTTTAGTCTATTATTGACCACAATAAAAATAGTTAAGACAAGAAATATTTATTATTGGGCTCAACAAGGTAAAGATTCTGTCCAGTAGACATTTTATGTCTGTAACCAAATAAGTTAACTTTTTTTTTTGCTAGTTAAGTCTATTATTGACCTCAATAAAAATAGTTAAGATGAGAAGCAATTATTATTGAGCTCAACAAGGTTAAGGTTTTGTCCGGTAGACATTTCTGGGTGTAACCGAATAAGTTAACATTATTTTTGGGCGGGTTGCGTGCAACCAACCCGCCTATTAGATTGGCGTGTCCGTCTGTCTGTCCGTCCGGGCGGACGAGAGTATGGTTGTGTGACTAGTGGTCTCGTCCTCACGTCCGTCCGTCCGTCTGTCTGGCCGTCCGTCCGTCAACAATTTCTTGTGAACGCGATAACTTACAAAGTTTTTAACGAAATACCGCCAAAATCATACCAGAGGTGCATCATGAGCAGATCTCGGACAAGTTCGATGATGGGTGACCTTGACCTATTTTTCAGGTCGTGACAGGACTTCGAACTTGACAATACATGAAAACAGGACTTTGTGCCTTGTGAACGCGATAACTTACAAAGTTTTTAACGAAATACAGCCAAAATCATTCCAGAGGTGCATCATGAGCATATCTCGGACAAGTTCGATGATGGGTGACCTTGACCTATTTTTCAGGTTGTGGCAGGACTTCGAACTTGACAATACATGAAAACAGGACTTTGTACCTTGTGAACGTGATAACTTACAAAGTTTTTAACGAAATACCGCCAAAATCATACTGGAGGTGCATCATGAGCAGATCTCGGACAAGTTCGATGATGAGTGACCTTGACCTATTTTTCAAGTCGTGGCAGGACTTCGAACTTGATAATACATGAGAACAATGCCAATTCCTTCCACTAACAGCCCTTTGATGCAACCCGCCCAATTGTCGCGGGCGCGACTTATACTTGTTACATGTTAAGTATATTATTGACCACAATGAAAATCCCCCCATAGTTAAGACAAGAAATATTTATT
Source organism: Terebella lapidaria (assembly GCA_949152475.1). NCBI lineage: Eukaryota > Metazoa > Annelida > Polychaeta > Terebellida > Terebellidae > Terebella > Terebella lapidaria. Next base: position 6,771,743 of record OX424557.1, read on the forward strand.
ATTGGGCTCAACAAGGTAAGCTCAACGAAGTTAAGGTTTTGTCCGGTAGAAATTTCTGGATGTAACCAAATAAGTTAACATTATTTTTACATGTTAAGTCTATTATTGACCATGAAAATATTTTAGACAAGAAATATTTATTATTGGGCTCAACAAGGTGAAGGCTTTGTCCAGTAGAGATTTTATGGCTGTGACCAAATAGGTTAACATTATTTCTTGCTAGTTAAGTCTATTATTGATCATAATAGCTTTTTATGAAAACATTGATCAACTTTTACTTCGAATTTCAACTTGAGACCATGTTTGGCACAAATTATGAGTTAAAATATAACTTATGGTGAAAAATTCGATCTGGCTCCAATTTCGTCATCTTGAAATGCAGTTTTGGTCAACTTTTACTTTGAATTTCAACTTGAAAGCATGTTTGGCACATATTATGAGTCGAAATATAACTTATGGTGAAAAGTTCGATCTGGCTCCAATTTCTTCATCTTGAAATGCAGTTTGGGTAAACTTTTAGCTTGAATTTCAACTTGAAACCAAGTTTGGCACATATTATGAGTTAAAATATAACCTGTGGCGAAAAGTTCGATCTGGCTCCAATTTCGTCATCTTGAAATGCAGTTTTGTCAACTTTTACTTTGAATTTCAACTTGAAAGCATGTTTGGCATATATTATGAGTCGAAATATAACTTATGGTGAAAAGTTCGATCTGGCTCCAATTTCGTCATCTTGAAATGCAGTTTTGGTTAACTTTTACTTTGAATTTCAACTTGAAACCATGTTTGGCACATACATGTACATGTATTATGAGTCGAAATATAACTTATGGTGAGAAGTTCGATCTGGCTCCAATTTCGTCATCTTGAAATGCAGTTTTGGTCAACTTTTACTTTGAATTTCAACTTGGAACCAAGTTTGTAAAATAATCTGAGTTGAGATATAAATAGGTGAAAAGATTGATCTATCTGTATTTTCGTTATTTTATCAAACATGTCGAAATGGAAATTCATATAAAGAGATTTCAGTGGTGATTTTGAATTCGACCGTCAATAACCTCGGAAGATCAGTGCAGCAATTTTGGTGGGGAAAAGAAAACAGTTGTGACTTGAGATTTAACATTTCTCTGGTAATCTTTTTTAGCCCTTGCTCTAGTTTTTCACACTTGACAGTGATATATTTGGGGCAACAAAGATGATAGGGCTACGGGGGATACACCCAAGCGGTCGTAGGCGACCGGAAGCGTCTAGTTTGACATATTCCCCACAGCACAGACGTCAGATTACACAAACTGCAAAGTATAATTGCATAATATCCTTACGTACACACAATTCCTCATATAATCAGGGCTACATATTTCCCTCCCTAGCCGTAATGCACATATTATCTATTGGTGTGACGAATTTGTATGGTTCCCAGTAATTCACGTGCATAGATATCTCCCGGTAATGTAGCCACATCTACAGTTTAGTTGTCATACATATTCGTACACAACATACAAGCTGTGTGACCTGACAATTTTTGTACTCGTATGTTGTTGAGCAGTGCTCAGTTGCTCAGTCATTGTATGCTATATTACTAACCTAGAGTACATGCCAATAGGTGCATACATGTAACATAGCATATATGTATATGAATATCAAGGGTGACGCTATCAATGTTATATGATTACAAAATATTCTGGCAGAGATGTCGCCCATCTTTTTACACCCTATATTCAACCAATATGCTATAAACGCTGACATATAGATATAGGCCTACACATATAGGCCTAAAATGCATTACATACGGACATTGAGGACGATGTGTATGCCTCCTTGGTCTATCCATTATGCCACACTGTAGTCTAGTCGCCCCCTCCTTTTATACGGCCAAAAATCCCCCTGGTCGGCCTAGGCCAAAGGCACATACTTACGTCACCAGTCAGCACGAAAAGTTCAGGGGATGTCTCAAAAGCTCGAAGGGTTTGTACGGTATCTCTTTATATAGCATACTGACAGCTTTAATATTGAGATCAGAGACTAGGAATCAATTGTGGACATATGGGAAATGATATATGTTGAATATTCTCATGTCCTTGAATTTGATCTTGACCTCATTTTCAAGGTCACAGGACAAAATATCTCGCTTATTATCGACTTTACAACTTCGGAATCAATGGTGGACATATCATGGCATTGCATATATAGGAATTGATATATGCTGAATATTCTTGTGACCTTGGATTTGACCTTTGACCTCATTTTCAAGGTCACAGGACAAAATGGCTAATATCTTGCTTATTATCGACTTTACAGCTTAGGAATCAATTGTGAACATATAGGAAATGATATATTCTGAATATTGTCATGACCTTGAATTTGACCTTTGACCTAATTTTCAAGGTCGGAGGACAAAATGGCTAATATATCGCTTATTATCGACTTTACAGCTTAGTAATCAATTATGAACATACAGGAGATGATATATACAGATAATTTTCATGACCTTGAATTTGACCTTTGACCTAAATTTCAAGGTCAGTCACCTTATTTCCAAAGTCAGAACACAAAATGGTTTATATCTCGCTTATGACTGACTTTACAGCTTAGGAGTCCATAGTGAACATAAAGAAAATGATACATGCTGAATATTTTGGTGATCTAGAATTTGACCTTTGACCCCATTTTCAAGGTCAGAGAACAAAATAGCTAATATCTCGCTTATTTTCGACTTTACAGCTTAGGAATCAATTGCGAATATGGAGGAAATGATATATGCTGAATATTCTCAGGACCTTGGACTTGATATGTTTGTTGAATATTTTCATGACCTTGAATTGATTAATGATTTTATTTTCAAGGTCACTGGACAAAAGGCTAATATCTAAAATATATATTGTCCGGTAACCTCTCTTAGCCCTTGGGCAAATTTTTAGGTTAACGAACCTATGGTCCGATAAGCTATTGGCATGGCATTGCATCCGTCGTCCGTCTTCCGTCCGGGCATATCAGAAGGGTTTACGGGGAAAGCTTAAGGGGAGAAAACATGAAGATGACCCCTAACCAGGGTTCAAGCCGAAAGATCGGTTTTACGGGGATTTTTTCAGGACTTGCGTGGAAAGATAACATAGGAAATTTAATATTGGCTCTGCCTGTACTGCCCATCCTTTCGCATAGCCATCCGTCCGGACGTACAGCCGTACGTTCGTCCATACAGCCGTCTAGCCGTCCGTCCGGCGTTAAAATTTTTATCTTTTAAAGTTTATGATCGAATCTTTCTGAAATTTTGCACAAAAATGCCTAAAAATATTTTGAGGGGGTATTTTTTGCTTTTCGATTTTCACATTTATTTCAAAATGGCGGCCGTTTTGTCAAAAAACGCTCAATTTTGAACTTTGGCGGCCATTTTCTTAAAAACTTGATCAGATTTGAAATTTTTGTTTCAAAAGATTCTCCTTATGTACCTCTGTGATGTGTATAAGTTTGGTTGCCCTTGGAATGCCGGTCTGCATATGGCGGCCATTTTGAATTTTTGATGGGTCAGTGAAATCGCATTACTTTTTGGCCCAAATCGCATTACTATCCATTTTGGGTCATTTCTAGGCAACAAAAAAAATTATTCACCCTTTGAAAAAAATTTTGGACTCGGAAAATTTTCGGCACTTTTTTTCCTTCATAATAGGAGCTGCCAGAACTGTACTCCTTGAACGCCTGAAGATAGAGCTTAGAAATTAGCACTTTCAAATGGAAGTCATCAATGGCAACTTGTGTGGTGACCTTGAATTTGACCTTGGATGACCTTGAAAGGTCAAAACAGCCATTCTTGGGTCGAAAAATGCCCTAATTTGCACCTGGTTTTTTTTCTCAAAAACTGTCTGATCAGTTTTGAGATTTTTGTTCAGTAGTGTAGTGTACAGAGTGCATTGAAATGCTAAATTCAATTTTTGTTTTCATCCTTGCTTCATGTGCTCTGTGGCCTGAAGGTGAAGGTTATCTATTTTAGCAGATCATCATAGAGAATTTCACATTTCAATCACCAGGTGGGGCTTCGGGATCCAGATAGCTGCAGAGAAAGTTGCCTGTGCAGCTTTCACTCAAGTCAGCATGTGACAAGGTGTAATAGGTAGTTACCATATGCAGCTTGCAGAGCTGCATGTGGTAGTTATCATTGCAGCTTGTAGAATGGGGTGCTCGAAGTGCCCCTGCCGCTGAAGATTCAGAGACAACCGAGACGGCTTGCAGCCAGAGTGCCGGAGTCTCCCGAATGCCCCTGCCGCTGAAGATTCAGAGACAACCGAGACGGCTTATAGCCAGAGTGCCGGAGTCACCCGAATGCCCCTGCCGCTGAAGATTCAGAGACAACCGAGACAGCTTGCAGCCAGAGTGCCAGAGTCACCTGAATGCCCCTGCCGCTGAAGATTCAGAGACAACTGAGGCGGCCTGCAGCCAGAGTGCCGGAGTCACCTGAATGCCCCTGCCGCTGAAGATTCAGAGACAACCGAGACGGCTTGCAGCCAGAGTGCCGGAGTCACCCGAATGCCCCTGCTGCTGAAGATTCAGAGACAACCGAGATGGCTTGCAGCCAGAGCACCGGAGTCACCCTAATGCCCCTGCCGCTGAAGATTCAGAGACAACCGAGACGGCTTGCAGCCAGAGTGCCGGAGTCTCCCGAATGCCCCTGTCGCTGAAGATTCAGAGACAACCGAGACGGCTTGCAGCCAGAGTGCCGGAGTCTCCCGAATGCCCCTGTCGCTGAAGATTCAGAGACAACCGAGACGGCTTGCAGCCAGAGCACCGGAGTCACCCTAATGCCCCTGCCGCTGAAGATTCAGAGACAACCGAGACGGCTTGCAGCCAGAGTGCCGGAGCCTCCCGAATGCCCCTGTCGCTGAAGATTCAGAGACAACCGAGATGGCTTGCAGCCAGAGCACCGGATTCCCCAGAGAACCAGCAATAGTTGACGATCGAACTCAGTCGACTCATGAAAGACTGTAGAAGAAAAAAATGACCCCTAGAACCTTTGCAATATATTGCGGTTCGAATGGTGACTTTGAATCTGACCTTCAATGACAGTTGAGGTCAAAACGACCTTTTTTCCATAAAAAACGATGATTTTTGTTTTTTGCAGCCATTCTCTCAATATTTATTCAGACAATTTTCCTCAAAATGCGTGAGATTCTCCCTTTGTAGCTTTGTGATGTGTGTAAGTTTTGTTGCCTTTGAATGGACGGTCTGAGAACAGATGGCTTGATTTCGTATCATAACCCATACATAAAATGTGTGTTCAGCAAAAAAATTTTCTCATGTTGTTTCTCCATTATGTTTAAAATATCTCATCTATTATTTCTACACTATCCTATAGTATGTGTTATTGTACTGTTGGTAGAATTATGTCTAAATGTATCTCTTCTTCAGTTTGCGTACTTAGTTTCTTCCAATGTATCATTATGTACGGTCGATCTTAGTTACTGTAGTCCCGTTTCCGCCTTAGGTTCTGATCATATTTGTGTTATTTACCCATATATCATAGCAGAAACCCATAAGACCCTTATGGGTTTCTGATCATAGTGATTGTTTAGTCATAACCCATGGCCATTCCCAATAATTTTGTCTCATTTCCCATTGTAACTAATTGTATTGTAACTACTTCAACTTCATTATGTTAAATCATATTTTAAATATATCAAGGTCAAATCCCAGTCGGTTAGTTACTTTATAAAACACACAAGACACACGAATAATCAATACAAACCTTTCATATTTCGTGACATTGCTTGCTGTATGTGATTGTTCATCTTTCAGAAAGTGGGTATCCTGCAGAGATTAACTTGAGACTTTAGTGGGCTGGCGACCAAGTCATTTGTTCGATGGCCTTTTCACAGGTATTGAAAGTTGTCTGAGACACCGGGGGCCTCTGATGGCTCGGTAGAGATAGCGTCAACCGATCGTTGTTTCTAAATGGCCCGAGGTCGGATCAGGCTAAATCCACCCGTTGTCATCCTCATCCTCATCCAACACGTGAGCTTGAACCAATTTGTGGCAATATAAAAGTGTGAGCGGCTTTTAGTCTAGCCTCAGAGCAGTAAGAACGACACAGGATGGCATCCAGAAGAGCACAAAACACAGGTGAGCAGAGTCAATCATTGGGATGGAGACGCATTCTTTTCTTTTAGGAACACACATCTTGAAAAGCTTGCCTCACAGCATTTTAGCACCTTATAATTAAATAATAATCGGATTATCAAAATATTTTTTTATGGATTGGGGACCATTTCTTCTCATCTTCTTATGGGATATGGAAATCTGACACATCATCGACAACTGAACTTCGTGCGATTCTTGAATGTGACGGGTAACTATCCCACATTAATTTATTCAAAATGACAGCAATAACAGTTTCAGAAAATAAACAATCACATATTCCTGGGTGTCACTGAGATAAGGATGCACATGAAGTTCTCTTCCTAGTAAATTTTATGTTAATGGCCATAAGCCTATTTCACAAAGTATCAAATTCTACTTCAGCTGACTAAGTTTGGAATTTAGCAAGGTAGCTAGTAGTAGCTAGTTTGCGAAGTGAGCTGCTATCGTGCTGTTTTGTTGTTGTTATAGCTCAATAATTGTATCCCCCGATCAAAGACAGCGGACACTATGGATTGAAAATGTTTTAGTTGGAGCATAATAGTTTTAGTTGTAGCGAAAAGTTTTTAGCTGGAGCGAAAATAGTTTTAGCTGCAGCGAAAATGGTTTAGGTGGAGCGTAAATAGTTTCAGCGGCAGCGAAAATGTTTGAGCTGCAGCGAAAATGTTTTAGCTGGGGCGAGAATGGTTTTAGCTGTAGCGAAAATGTTTTATCTGGGGCGAGAAATAGTTTTAGCTGCAGCAAAAATGTTTTAGCTGGAGCGAAAATAGTTTTATCTGCAGTTTTCCGTTTTCCCGCCCATTGTTCCCATGGTAAAATCCCATTTAAAATCGTACTTATTGAAATAATTATTTTCTATGGAAGCCCATAGGTGACATGTGCGGGAGAAAAAAAATTGTGGGTTTTTTTTTATCGAAAACCTTGCACGTTCGAACGTAGAAAGTTCAAAACTACCACGTTCGCATGTGGAAGTATTTAGCGCTATCACGTTCGTACGTGGTAACTTTAAAACTTATCACATTCGCATCTAGAAAGGTTTTAGGCTTCCACGTTCACACGTAGAAAGTCAAAAGCTACCACATTCACACGTGGAAACATTATATGCTTTCACGTTCGCACGTAGAAACTTTAAAACTTATTACGTTCGAACGTAGAAAGATTGAGGTTTCCACGTTCACATGTAAAAACTTTCCAAGCTACCACGTTCACATGTGGAAATATTATATGCTTTCACGTTCGCACGTAGAAACTTTAAAACTTACCACGTTCGAACGTAGAAAGATGTAGGTTTCCACGTTCACACGTAGAAAGTTCTAAAGCTACCACGTTCACACGTGGAATCATTTATACCTTTCCACGTTCGCACGTAGAAAGATTTAGGTTTCTACGTTCACACGTAGAAAGATTCAAAGCTACCACGTTCACACGTGAAAGCATTTGATGCTACCACACCCAAATCTTTGCACATGCGAACGTGACAGCTCCTGAAGTTTCCACGTGCGAACGTGGAAGCGTTGAATGCTTCCACATGTGAACGTGGTAACCTCGGACTTTCCACGTGTGAACGCAATAGCCTTAACCGTTTCCACGTGCGAACGTGATAGTGTTAAATGCTTCCACGTTCCAACGTGCTAGCTTTTTGCTGGAAAAGACATAGATATTTTTTACGCGCATGTCACCTATGGGCTTCCGCAATTTTCTGTGTGAAGAACAAACTTCAAATTCACGTCAGCAACTTTGGTCACAGTCTTGTTCGAACGCTGCCCGAATTTCATGTAATACAAGTCAGTAAGATCCGAGATTTCACGAGATATGTTCGCGCCATTAAATTATGCGCCGACTTTAACTCAGAATTAACACATACAAATTAGAAGTAAATTGCCAAATATCCTAGGAGATAGAGTCTCTGCAGCACAAATTAAACAAACTAAATATATGGCTATTTCCATCAACATTGAACACATGACTCGAAATTCTCCAAACAACACAGCTGACAGTGTCCAATCACAATTCCCAGGCCTGAGTTCACCAATAATAGTTGTGCAACAATCATACCATTATACCATACATGACATTATGTGTTTTGCCATTTTTGCAATAGCGTATACTGTATCTAGACAGTGTGGAGTGTGTATGCAAAAGTTTGAGTGCATCTGATTAAAAGAAAGCCCTGTTTTAGTGAAGATCAACACTGGAGTGGTGATGGTTTATAAAACGGTGACATGCAAAAAACATGAACGGTCGGAACACAGGTGTCCTGTGGTTATTACCGCTAATAACTTATTACAGTAACCATGATTAGCTACACAGGCGTCATAATCTTTCCAATGGGCCCAGGCCCTCCTATTCAGTCACAATTGAATAACCTGCTCTGGCTCCAAGCGTGACTTTCAAAAATGTAAAAAAGGAAAAAATCATATAGGAAGAGCCCTGCTCTTCCTGAAGAACAATCTGAGCTTTGCAACCGTATTAGTGACATAATATCAGTTTTGTACAATTGTGTTCAAATGTTTGTGTCACTCTCGACAGCTCCCTCACACCTCTTCTCCTGGGTGGTTCTCACGTGGCTGGCTCTTGCACCTATCATCGAAGCTGCTACCCAACATCATATATCCCCTGTTATCGATGGAGTCGGCCCCGTACGAAAAAGCCTGGCGCAGCCTCCGAATATGAACAAATGGAAACGATGCGACTGGTTCTCGGCTCAGTGCCACTCAAACAAATTAGCAGGTAAACATTCTCTTATGATGTTCAAATGTTCATCCCGAGAAACAGATGGAGACAAATCTTCAATGACTCTGTGTTCTCTATGCTGTGATCAGAAACATGCCTGCTTTTTGCACAAATTCGGTCAAGGCAATGGGTTACACTTCGTCAGTGTTTCACCGAGGTGTGCACAGAAATACCTCCTTTGGCTCAGACCGCAACCTTGTCTCGGTAATAAATTGAAGCAAGACACTTCAATCCCCATTCCTCTACCAAACATTGGTTCAAGAAGTTCGGTGACCAACTGCCTATCAAGCATTGCAACAGGTAGTTTATCACCCATCACCCCAATGAACACCAGACCGGGCAGTTCAGCATTGAACAGATTACTGAACACTGGGCCAGGCAAATCAGCACCCAACACCCAACAAAACACTGAACTAGGAAATTTAAATTTCAACATTATACCACGCAACAGTGAAAGCAGTTCAGTGCACAACACTCTACCAAACACTAGTCGAAAGCTGAGAATGAATCCCAACTTAAAATACTTAGGTGCCTCAAAACCACACAGAGTGGTCAAGACTTTCATGGTATCACCTATAAAGGCGAGCACACTTCTGGTGGACACCTTTCAACAGATCACAATCCAGAAGCCACTTGAGACTGAACAGCTCAGAATGGACATTGTGGCTGATCTAATTGAGGAAGCATTACCCAAGCAGCAACAACAAAACTCCCAAATATCGACTAATCAAAGATGGAAGGCGTCATCATTCCGTGACCGAGGGGATCATCCACAAGATTGGACGCAGAAGCAGGGGGATTATCAACAAGCCTCGAAGCATAAATACGAGGAATATGAAAAAGAGAAATCTCAACAAGACTCGAAGCATATTCAAAAGGATTCCCAGCGTAGGTGGATGGAGGAACAAGAGAATTTTGGGCAGTACCCGAAGCAAGAGAAATTTCAGCAGGACCAGGAGCAGGAGAGCTATCGACAAGTATGGGACCAGCAACAGCGGCACTCTGCAGTAGGCTGGGCCCAGGAAAATAAAAATATTCGAATAGACTGGGATCGCAAGGAAAGTGATTTTACATTAGACTGGATATCACAGGGCATGGTGGACATGAAACGGACAGCACAAAACAATAATGTTTGCAGGAATGTGTGCTCTTACTGCAGTCAAGTGATGAGCAAGCGCATTTCAGCTCTTTGTTTTAGGCAGTGTAAACAGGCTGGTCGCGATTTTCTAATATGCATGACAGCCTGGACCTACAAGTCCAACTTACATTGAATGACAACAATATAGACTTCTGAATGTAGTAAATATATCTCAGTCTAACAATTCCAATATCTTTTCTTCAATTCTTAAACAGTCTTCTCTTGGCACAGTATTTTTCTCAACTTCCTGAAAGCGCGGGACTTTTCCGTGGTGTCTGTGAAGTTTCCCGCCTCAAGTAATGGAAGTTGTGTCTGATTGGTTAGATGTGATGTCATGTCTGGAATCGTGTAATGTTGATGTCTGGAAATATGCTGATTGGCTGTGTGGTGCGGTGTCAGTTTTGATTCTATGACGCGTATGTGGAGTGAGAGAACGTGTAAGGGAGGCTTTGGGTGGTTACAGTCATGAAAATTCTACATAATGTTCGTAATTGGGTCTAGAAAACTAAACAACAAATATGCAACGACCACAGGTTTCTGAACTTGATGTCGGATATTGGCCATGACACACCTCAGTATTTTCCCCGAAATGCTGTTTTGCTCGGTGATCATGGATATCAGAACAATCATCCTATATACTGCCACCGTTTAGAAGAAGGGAAAATGCATCATGTGGAAATGCCAATCGAAGTAACATGCAATGCTCATGATAATTAACGTTACTTTATCACGCTATCCTGAGTTACGGGTACTGACACCCACTCGACATTCAAGCATCCATTGTGGTGTTGTGCGTTCAGCCTTGAACAGTGAAACGTTTAATTTGTTAAACTAATGTTTATTGGGGATGCATTTTAACAACTTGTGGGCGGAATGCATGCCGTGGTTACATCGAAAATATATATATTATTAATAGTCATGAATGTTCCTTATTCGTATGTAATTTTCATTTTGGATCATTGCCGTATCGTGATCATTTACATCATTGCATACTGCAATGGATGTTATTCAGTTAGCATTCATTTCCTAGCATTCATGTAATTGCAAAGCTATATACCAGTATTGGTGTGAAACTGTGTATGTTCCATACATGCCCATAAGGCTGCACAATTTGCCACAATCAAAGACAATGTTGATGATTAACAGATTCAGCACCGTATACACCATTCCGCAAACATTACTTCACTATGATTATGTTATTTATTACGCTTAATAATTAACCTACTTTCGTTTACTTTATGTTCAAATCTGCATGTTCCATACCATCTGAAAAAAAACTCATTCATACAATCATACAAAACAGGCAGCTCTCGTTGTTTTTGTGCGGCGTTAGCCGTACTATATCTGTTAGTGTAATTTTGACCCCATGGTACTACTGGTGAGGCGCTTGTCCATGCGTAGACTTATTGCTACCGAATTAAGTCAGCGATGACATTATCCATATTTTATGTCACAATCTCAGATTACAACAAAGTTAAGTAGCAAATATTGAACAAAGAAAACATACACTTTGGTCATTTGTGGAAAGTGCAACTAAAACACATTTTGGCAAGAATAATGGACGAATCGACAAACAAATGAGAGTAATAATCAATTTTCGCATGGACAAGCTCTGCACCAGTATTGGAGGTATTATGGTATTGTAAGACCATCTACGAGAATTGTTCTCTGTGAGAGGGAAGTAGAGAGTTATTACAATACGAGTTCGAGTTACAATACGATTCGAGTTCATTGTTTCATATTGTTATCAAACTAATCAATAGGGTTGTTTAACCAAGAAATGGGTTTCGTGTCTACTTATCCTTGAATTTTCTCGTATTCACTCAGCCTCGAGTACTGGTTCTACTCTCCTTTGTCCCTGTGGCCGCACACGTAACCTCAAGTTCTGCTGTTGTGATGCTTGTTTTAAATGTAGTACAACACACCTTGGGAAACGTTATCGACAAAATTGAGTATTGACGATATTTTCTTTTCAAATAATCCACTGACCTGGACTTAGCACTTCACTGCATGACCTGCGGCACAAGATACTTTCAGTGAATCGCAATAGATATACACATATGCACATCATTTGGTTGAATATAGATGAGCTGTTCGAAATGGGAAAATATGTTATTGATCACGGATGTGTGCTCTGACTACACCATTAGTCAGGAAGCTACACACTTACACCAGTAGTTAGGAAGCTACACCATATAGTCCATGGGCCAGGCCAGCCACTGGTACCATCTCGAGTGGCAAATGTTTGATGCTACTCACTAATGTAGTGGACTAATATGAGTATGAAAAAACATGATATCCATGTTGGTTTGGTAGCTTCTTCCTGTTGTCATTCATTTAAATGATATTCCATGTAATCCATTTAACTCGCGTGAAAATTTACCGATTTGCAAAAAAAGTTTGGTGTACTCGTGATTTTATTTATATCAATCACATAACAAGAATGCATCAATGATGACCACAAATTGTATCCCACCACAAATAAGTCCGTATTATGAGATATATTAAATGTCTCAACATGTTTAATCGTTCAATATTTTACATGGATTTCGCAAAAAAAAAAAAAAGCATCTTGCACAAAATAAGGTCCCTTGGGAATTTCGATATGAAAGCATTCAACCATCATGATAGATGCTTCAAGTGGACCCTCAGAATCAATTAAAAAAAACATGGTGAGAAATTGTGGGATATGTATTTTCATCCCAGAGGGTGTTTTCAACACACTTTGTCATTAGGACGGATTGGAAATATACACACACTCGGAAATTTCGGTTATATATTATACCATGCTTCTGTTGTACTTCAATGTGGTCATGCTTGGTATCAGACTGACCATCTCCAAATTCTACCTACTTTCATTTTAAGGGGCCGGTCATTATTTATCAGGTGGGGGGGGGGGGGGGTGGGTAAAAACTGGGGGGGTCACACTTTCATTTTCAACATTATTGGGGGGTCATACTTTTATTTTCGATGGGACTGGGGGGTCGGAGTTTGAAATTATTTTGAGAAAATCTTAATAGTAAAATAGTTAAATAATTAGGTGGAAACAATCCACTCAATATCAGTGCATGGGCTGATTGGAGTACGCGATGGAATTTTTCAGTAAAACCATAATCTCACTGAAACCGGATCACGCAGAATACCAGTGTTCAGGAACACCAACATCGAGAGATGCCGCAATCCGTGTGCATCAGGACTCAAAATTTTATATTTTATCCAGGAGCCAAAGGCTCCTATTTCGCTCCAAATTTTAGGAGCCAATTGGCTTCTAGAAGCATATTTCAATTTTACTTTACAGATTTTCATCAGCCAATTGGCTCGAGAGCTCTATTGCCTGGGAGCAAATCTGAAATGTTATGGGCCTATGGCTACCCACAAGTGGCAATATTGAGCCCTGATGTGCATTGATCAACGCTCATCAATCAGATTGAAACATTGTCACCAAGAATCAACTTTGGACCTAACGGAGCAGCACTACAGCTGAACACGGTGCCAGCAAGGACGAACCCAGATCAGCAGGGTCCTGTCACAAACAAACCACGGATCAATCAGTCCATACCACCCTGAGCAACATATCATCCCTTTCGATGAACCCGAACTAGCATGTCAGAACCACAGACCGGTTTTCCACTCAAATTTTTGTCAACACATGACCCCACTGAAGATATTCCCTGAAGACCTCAAGACTATCACAAACCACCATGTAAAAGACATGGACCTTTCCACAGAGAATGGCAAAATAGTCCTGGATCGCCCCGGATGACCCGGGTAGTGAATCTGACTCACATGATGTTGGGGTGGAGTCTGGTTTTGCTCTCAAACACCTGTCATAATTGAGTGCCCATATATAGTATGCATACAAGTAATAATTGTTGTAATGGCGTTCACACTTGAAGCGAAGGAATGGTGAATACACGAAGAGCACAAATCATAATATTCACTGACCTTATAGTATCATAAATTTGCGACAAAAGTCACAATTGTTTCAATAGAAATGTAAATAAAGCGTAAAAAGCATTCAAGTATCATATGATACTGGTGCGTTATAATTGTCATCAATTGTGAAGCATAGCCTTATATTCATACATGGGGATTGGGGGGGTCATATTTTTATTTTGGATCTTGGTGGGGGGGTCACAGATTGATTTTCGATATCGGTGGGGGGGGGGGTCAAACTTTGAAAACTCATTTCTCGGAAAAACCATCCAACCCCCCACCCAGTAAATAATAACCGGCCCCTAACTTGTCTTGCTTATATGGAGCAAATTATGGATAAACCATCGAGTGTAAGGTCGGCCTCAGTGGGTGGAAAGTCGACCTCGCCCTTCAAGCATTCATAGACGTCACTCATACTACATTAAGTGCACGATTTCGAGTAAAGCTTGAGGACACCTGACTTGAGCCTTCCTCACTTTGGTATTTGTGTACAATCATGGTCGATTGGCGATCAGAGACTTGCAAATATGCATATTTTGGAATGTATAATGATAGTCACTAGAGAAAAGAGTTCTCTAGTGACTACCATTCAGCGAGGTAGCGATGCGCAGTTCCGGATACGGTACAAGATAACAAAGGACACTTTTCAGGGGCTATTGATGCTAGTATCTCCAGCTATAGAACCACATAATTAGCGTAGATATCCAATTCATACAGACATAGAACTGTTGTTAGCGCTATTAGCTCAGGTACCTTTCAACTTCATATTTCTGAAAATATACAATGATGTATTTTACACAGTTTTGTACAATATTACAGTGTTCATAATTACGATATTAATGTTAGTAATTCCTAATGAATCAGCATTCTTGAAAAATGATTACAAATTCTGAAACCAATACATATATCACCTATTTTGTAGGCCATTTTGTATTCATGTAGGTTAATATCGTTGCATATGATGTTATTTTCGGGAGATATCATGGAATGTTCTGTTACAATTAACGAGTTGGTGGGTCATTTGGGAAAATGACACCTTCTATATCACTGTATTTGAAATCAGAGTGTCTAGTTGGCTTCCTCAAGTGAGAAAACCTAGGAATGGAATCTTTTCTCTCGATATGTTAAACATCAGGAGGATTATAATGACCAGTTCAATATTTGGACACGAGCAGCAGTGGTCATCTCAGAGTTTTCATAATATTTCTGGAATCGGTCAATCTGGCTTTGTATTATAGCTAAAATCAATATACATCTACTCGGTTTGAATCGTATCAATTTTGGCGCTTTTACCATCAAACCCAAAATTATTCGACACAACTGCTACACTAAAGGTTCCCTCCTGTGAGCAACACTTGAGTGACCTGTGAATACCAAAAGTGCTAAAGCCAACTGAGTGTGAGCAATACCTCAGAAAAGCGAGGTTGACCTTAAACTCACACTCCAGTGCTCCTTGAGCCCCACTTGGGTCTACCTCACTTGAGTATGAGTGTGAGTGAGCTTTCAGAATACAGGCCTTAGTCGTCGACGAGGTGATGGGGTGGCCTACTCTAAGACAAGCGCCAAATTGGGCCTCTACTCCCCCTATGTAGAATTCAGGGGAACATCATCGAAACCGGAGATCGCCATAGTCAAACTCATGCATGGCAAGACACGGCTTGTCATCAAACTCTAATTCATCGTGCTGCGGCATGGCCGACCTGACCATCACATCTACCCCTACAATAGTTGTGTAATCGCTGCCTGAGAAACTAGAATGAAAATGAATGGGAGTGAAATTGCTCTTGAGAGAATGAGAGTCATAATGCGGGACCACCATAAACTCGGCAAATAAAAACAATAGTGCATGTTCGCACAGAAAAGTGAGGTATTGAGAATACAGAACAGTAACAAAACAGGAAATGTATGGAATGAGAAATCCAGGAGTGACAGCGGACTAATGGAAAACTTGACATGTGCATGATTTTTCCCCAACCGTGACTGACCTGCGTGCTAAGCCAGAGAGTGATGAACAGTGTTTCCTGGGTGATGGCCCACCTACAGTGCAGACAGTGTTAACCATGCATGATGCTTGAAAAAGTCATTCATAAAGCAGCCAAAGATTCGTGTGAACACCAACATACTGTGTTTAACAACGAACTTGTCAACTAATTCTTGTTGGTCGTAATCTAAATCACAGTCGAAATCAAGTCACAGCCATTCCTGGGATCGTCACGCTGACATGGAGTTCTGCCCTGGGTCCAGCGAGATCAGAGAGAAGATATTATTAAGAAGATATTAATAACTTGTTGCTCCTTTTCATTCATGCATAATGTATGACGCTGCCTTTCCTTTCAGGGAACGGACTTTCCATTCCGCCTGTGATGTCTTGTAAATATTGTCTTGTCGTATGTATTATTAAATCATCATAGCTGAATGCTGACAGACTGACTGTTGGCATTTGTTCTGCCTGTTTTGTATGTTCCTTAATATCGAGTGTGGGTAGATTTGTTAGCGACGCCTAGCTTATGAATTGTTCAGATTTATAGACTGACTAGGTTTTGGGGAAGGGTAAATTCCGAGGACAGAGTTTGACGAAGGTGTGTTATGTAGAATACATGACACGATCAATACACGGTCGATACATTCACACTACCAGTACAAACGCACCCACAGGTACAAGGAAACTTTCCGGACAGATTTCACTAATTCCTTCGGCCATACAAAACAATGATAAAAAGCCCAAATTCAAGTCTCCATAGCTCCGTCCCAGAACAAGATAAACCTTAGCAGCTTATATACAAAGCTAGCCAACTCGTTTCCTGATCTCACTGTAGTAAGGAAAATATATGTTGATAAATTGGATTTTACGCTACAGCTCGAATTCTGAGGGTACCCCCTTGAAACGACTCATTTTCATGCCTGACAACCCATATATATCGTTCGCCATCAGAGCCGTTCTGTGCGTGCTGTGGTCTTGAAACTCTTCGTGTGCAATGCCAACCAGCCTGGGTCAACAACCAGCCATAGCAAAATATCCACCACCATTCTGCGGGGGATCAAGGGCATCCCCCGTTCTCAAAATAGGGAATTCTCTGACTGTAACGGATATGACGCAATATCATTGGTGTTGTCATGCCTTCAGGCACACATCTTTCACGTGAACAGACTTGACATCACATTCAACCAATCAGATACGACTTCCGCAACACTAAGCCGGAAAACTCACAGACATGACACTTTTGGAGAAGACTCGAGACAGCTATATTGTGTGAGAATGGTGGTTGAGTCTCATAGACTGAAGTAACAGGATATACATAGAAT
Source organism: Terebella lapidaria (assembly GCA_949152475.1). NCBI lineage: Eukaryota > Metazoa > Annelida > Polychaeta > Terebellida > Terebellidae > Terebella > Terebella lapidaria. Next base: position 6,788,976 of record OX424557.1, read on the forward strand.
CATTTGTGAGCCATTGTCGGACAAATTGAATATATAATAACGGACTCAGGGGCCATGATCGTTGATGCGTGAGAAAATTGGGTAGGGAGGCACTTTTTATTTTTTATTTTTGGTGGGACGACATTTCACACGTATGAAAATAAATTTGATTTATTGATTGATTAAAAAAAACACTTGCGCACAGACGCATTCAAACCAATAAATTAAGCCTTTTGAATTGAAATCATGTGTAACACATGACTTTAATGATTTCATTTCTACAGGCTTGATTTATTTGGGCTTGAATTCTCTTGGCCGGTCACATTGGCACTACTGAGGTGCCATCATTATAGCAGTCAGCACAGACAGGATGATTCTTTGTACTAGTAGTATTATTACAGAGTATAAAAAATCGTCATTTGATAATATATTTCAATGATGAGTAATTCTTGAGAACCGTTCTATCAGTCAATATGTCCTTTGAAGTATAACATGAGGAATACCGGGTATAGTAAATCAATTCTTGATCACATTTGTATATGTATTATTACATACACGTCACCACATAGAATAACTGTTTTCGAAAACTGGTAGCGTCTTTGTCTCATTTGGAGGAGTGAAAACAAGGAGGTAAGTTAAATATATACGCCTAAGTTGCATGCTGTGATTCGGTTTCTCAATCATTCACTATCCTCAAAATAGGGGCGGGAACACTTTTTATTTTTTATTTGAGAATCGCAAATTAAAAATTAGCCCAAGGGCTAAGAAAGGTTACCGGACAATACAAATTTTAGATATTAGTAGTTTGTCCCGTGACCTTGAAAATAAGGTCATTGGTCAATTCAAGGACACAATAATATTCGGCATATGTCATTTCTAGTATGTCCACAACTGATTTTTAAGCTGTAAAGTCAATAATAAAGCGAGATATTAGCCATCATGTCCTGCGACCTTGAAAATGAGGTCAAAGGTTGAATTCAAGGTCATAGCAAATTTCAGCTTATATCATTTCCTATACGTTCATAATTGATTCCTAAGCTCTGAAGTCGATACTAAGCGAGCTAATAGCCATTTTGTCCTGTGACCTTGAAAATTAGGTCAAAGGTGAAGTTCAAGGTCATGACAATGTTCAGAATATATCATTTTCTATATGTCCACAATTGATTGCTAGGCTGTAAAGTCGATAAAAAGCGAGATATTAGCCATTTTGTTTTCTGACCTTGAAAATGAGGTCAAAGGTCAAATTCAAGGTCATAGCAATATTCAGCATATATCATTTCCTATATGTTCATAATTGATTCCTAAGCTGTAAAATTGATAATAAGCGAGATATTAGCCATTTTGTCCTGTGACATTGAAAATGAGGTCAAAGGTCAAGTTCAAGGTCATGACAATGTTCAGAATATATAATTTTCTATATGTCCACCATTGATCCCTTAGCTGTAAAATCGATAATAAGTGCGATATTGGCCATTTTGTCCTGTGACCTTGAAAATGGTCAAAGGTCAAAATCAACATCATCAGAATATTTGGCATATATCGTTTCCTATATGTCCACAATTGATTCCTAAGCTGTAAAGTCGATAATAAGCGAGATATTAGCCATTTTGTGCTCTGACCTTGAAACTGAGGTCGGAGGTCAAATTCAAGGTCACGAGAATATTCAGCATATATCATTTCTTATATGTCCACAATTGATCCCTAAGCTGTAAAATCGATAATAAGTAAGATATTAGCCATTTTGTCCTGTGACCTTGAAAATGAGATGAAAGGTCAAATTCAAGGTTATCAGAATATTCAGCATATATCATTTCCTATATGTCCACAATTGATTCCTAAGCTGTAAAGTCGATAATGAACGAGATATTAGCCATTTTGTGCTCTGACCTTGAAACCGAGGTCAGAGGTCAATTTCAAGGTCACAAGAATATTCGGCATATATCATTTCCTATATGTCCACAATTGATTCCTAGTCTCTAATCGCAATATTAAGTGAGATATTAGGCTTAATGTGTCCCATTATAAAGCATAGGAGAATTTAACATGGGACAGTCCCATTTGGGCCGAGTTTGGGCCCAAAATGGCCAACTTTGAGCGTTTCAAGCGCAACGAAATTTAAACATGTCACAGGGGTACCTATGAGGAGTGTTATGCATCAATAAGAAAAAAAAGTTACTGAACAGATTTTGAGAAAACGACCATCAAAGTCTAAAATTGGCCATTTTTAGACGAAAACGGCCGTTCTGACCTTGAAACCGAGGTCAGAGGTCAAATTCAAGGTCACGAGAATATTCAGCATATATCATTTCCTATATGTCTACAATTGACTCTTAGTCTCTAATTTCAATTTTAAGTGAGATATTAGGCTTAATGTGTCCCATTATAAAGCATGGGAGAATTTAACATGGGAAAGTCCCATTTGGGCCGAGTTTGGGCCCAAAATGGCCCACTTCGAGCGATTCAAGGGCAACAAAATTTATACATGTCACAGGGGTACATAGGAGGAGTGTCATGCATCAATAAGAAAAAAAGTTACTGAACAGATTTTGAGAAAACGACCATCAAAGTCCAAAATTGGCCATTTTTCGACGAAAACGGCCGCCATTTTGAAAAAAATGCGAAAATCAAAAAACTAAAAAAAACCTTTCCTGGAAATATTTTTAGGTATTTTTGTGCAAAATTTCAGAAATATTCGCCTGTAAACTTTAATGATAAAAATGTGGACGGACGACGGACGAGGGACGACGGACGACGGACGCAACGCCACGGCAATAGGTTATCGGACCAAAGGTCCGGTAACCTAAAAATCCGGGAGGCTGCTTTTGAACACAGGCGGGCGGGGACGAGAAACAGAAAATTATTTTTGTAGGCCTTATGGCTGCTGCTGTGATGTTTGTTTCATGCACATTTAACTGCGACAAGCTACAGGATAGTAGGAATATAAAGCGAAAGAATATGTCCGTGAGACATTCTTTAAACTCATTCCTATATTATGGTTTGTTCTGCAAAAATACAGGGTTACCACATGTAATATAATCATGATAAGTACATATGCGGTGATTACCGTACAATACATATACAGTATGAAACATGAATGTATGCAGTGTTGTTGTGGTTGTTGACATAATTAAACGGAATGGTATACTTATTGTGTTTCACTTTATTCCTGAAAATACCATACAAATAATCGCATGAACATATCTTTACACCACATGTTAAGTCTAGCCCTCTCAAGTTAGGTCGTGTGCGCTGGGCTAGATTCACAAATTAGTCCAGTTTCAAACGCACTCCAAGTTCTTGCTCATTGAATCTGGTGGATGGCAAACTCATGAAGTCCACGATACAATCATCAGTTTTATTCATCCACAATCAATCAGAATCAAATATACTCCAAATTATTTTGGTAACATAAATGAATCAAACCTAACATACAATACAAGTACATGCGCTATATCCGAATCAGGTATCGTCACATTCCCATGCCGACACAACACGTGCCAGGACGGAGGGCACAAACCCTACGTGTCCTTGAGGAACTTCCAATACTGTCTTTCTGTATGTGTAATCCGAATTCTCCTCCTGGTCACAAGGCATGGGGTTTTTATATCCCACAGACAAAGGACAATAAAAACATGACACCATTCGGAAACTGCACAGTAAGCAGAACCCTTCCGATAGTTAATACAGTAGCCTACAATGTCTGGCCAGCTACAGACCTGGAGAACTTTGTCTAACCCGGTGATGTTTACATTAGAATAAAATGAGTCAGCAATAACAAAACAAGATGCCGACTAAACAAACCTGCGTGAAACCTCAAGACACGTGGGTGAAGACAATTTCGTTGCCATAGCTATTGGGGCCAAAGCCCGGTGATTGAGATATCTTGAACTTTTTCCAAACATGAACCAATTGGTCAAAACACAGCATCTCTGTCCTAACAACAACTAAATTATGCAATAACACATGCATCCCAGTAAAGCCTGTCACAACAATACCTGATCGTCTAAATTAGCAATGTACAAAAATAATTATGAAACACAAATCACGAAATACAGTCAACATATTTGCTGTAAATATAAAACTTCCATGTGGTAATAATATTCATATTAATTATACTCATCAAAATGTGAGGATTCACACACATACATATGTTTGTATACGTTTCTGTGACAACAGCTCAAATACCGACAACACATCCACATCCCGACAACACATCCTTATTCCAACCATACCCGCAATCGTCTGTGCAACTGTATTTTCAATTTCCGCCTTTAGGCCTCTTCCCGAACCAGACATTTCGTGGTTAGATTTTATCACATCAACCCATGAAAAAATTCATTGGCCTGGGCAGATCGATGGACCGACCACATTTGCGACCCCCGCTGTATCAAACGCTGTCTTATACGAGGCATTGTAAGCTACGGAACACAGAATACTAACAAAAGCGCACAATGTATGTCCATCGTGGAATCGCTCGCTGCCCGTAACTGCGGGGCACAGTGTAGTAATTCGTTCAGCCAATCAGCGAGCGTTCACCTCACTTAGACACTTTAAAGGGGACTTTTTGTGTAACATCACCCCATATATTTTTCATGCCATATTTATGGATGAGTGTATATTCTTTTGTAAGACTGCTGGTAATAATAACCCGGTTTTCAAGGCAGTATCTTATTATCGTTTTTCTCAAGAGCTGAGGAAATGAAGGGGTTTTGTTTGGCCATCAGCACCCACAATTTCGGGTATTTTCACCCCGGGTCCATTCGAGGCAGTATAGCAAAAAATCCCATGTGTCGTCAAATATATTCATACTTATCACGCGATGTCCAATACGTCAATTCCATGTCAGATATTTAGCAGTCAAGGTGATCCGAGGTCAAGTTCATTAGTTGTTCCATATACGACTTCCTATATGCTCATAATTTTGATCTTTCAAGGTCATCGAAGGTCAAATTCAAGGTCATCATCATATATGACTTCCTATTTGAAAGTGCCAATATCTAAGCTCTATCTTCAGGCTTTCTATGAGTAGGCCTACAGTTCTGGCAGCTCCCATTATAAAGGGGAAAAAGTGCCGAAAATTTTCAGTCCAAAATATTTTTTAAAGGGTTAAATTATTTTTTTGCCCAGAAATGGCCCAAAATGGATAGTAATGCAATTTGGGGGAAAAACAAATTTTTCCGCCCACCCGAAAAAAAATTCAAAATGGCCGCTACATGCAGACCGGCAATTCAAGGGCAACCTCATTACATATCACAGAGGTACATAAGGGGATGTCCAAAACCTCAAAACTGATCAGACAGTTTTTTAGAAAATGGCCGTAAAGTACAAAATTGAGCGTTTTTCGTCAAAATCGGCTGCCATTTTGAGAAAAATGCGAAAATCAAAAGACTAAAAAATGTTCTCCTGGAAATATTTTCAGGTATTTTTGTGCAAAATTTCAGACAGATTCGACTGTAAACTTTAAAGATAATGATGTGAACGGACGGCTAGACGGACGACGGACGCAACGCCACGACAATAGGTTATCAGACCATAGGTTCGGTAACCTAAAATTGGCTGACTATAAAATTGGTTCCAACTATACAAACCTGAATCAGTAGAAAATCTTAGATAATTTCGAATCCTAGGTGATACCCGCATAATAAATATTGAAAATATTTGATAATACGTTGTGAAGTAGGCCTACATAAGAGAAAAACAGAATATCCACGCAAAGTTTTTAAGAGATTGACATTGGCCACACACATAATTTCACCACTGAATAATTGCTCAACTCACTACTGATTGCCGCCAGCTGGTTATGCAAAAATTCTGTCTCGTGAATAGCAGCATAATACCTTTTCTCCACAAACGGTATATGATGATATTCCCGAAACAGAAAGTTGCCAACTTTCCAAGAGATTTCAGTCTTCAAAACAATACAAATAACCAAATAGCCGAGAGTTAATAGAAGCATGGAACCCCCTCCCCTCCCCTTGTATTTGATATACCACAACAATTTTCGACGAGTAGACCTACATATCAATATTCGTTGCTAAATCGTTTTTATGTCATCTTTGTTCGCTGCTAAATTGTATCATTCAGAACGTGTCCCCGGCCCGTACAGTTGATGATTGATCACACCGTCCTGTTGCCTCACCACGGGTGATGAAGAGTTATCGGACAAAGCTTGCCAATCAGGTGGCTGCCTGAAATGAAATATATGCCGAAAAATGTTCAGTTTTAGCAGATACATGATATTCGAGATTACAATACCAGTTACTGTCGCTCAGTGCAAGATTCGATTGCATGTTCTGCATAGCATTGACCGCTGACTTGTCATTACAGTATCTATATTTTCGTAATATATTTCAATACATCACCTGACACAATATTTCTATACTCTCGTTGTTCATACCATTTTGACTTACAATACCACTTACAGCAGCTAATCACCAGTTTCTGTATCTCATTATCAAAACTTCCCTATGACCAACAGTCGCGGGTATAGGATTTTGGAAGGGGGGAGGGCGAGCGAGGGCAAAACCCTTGACCGATATAGCGCGGCCGCGGTTCAGGGGCCGGCTCAAGGGCCCCAGATGCTGAAGGTTTATGCATTCCCAATGGAATGTGGTGTGTTCTAGAACACTCCTTGGTTCTATTACCCTGGCCTTTGAGAGTTTAAGAATTTATGAATGCATGATCTGGAGGCGGACCCAGGTTTCTGAAAGAAAAAATGTGAAATGTCGAGGCCGAGGGTCTGAGGACCGCTGACTGGCCCCAAAAGCTGACGGGATATGCATGCTCAGTGGTGTGTTTTAAGATAAGATAAGATAAAACTTTATTTAACGTCGGTTATTTACAATATAAAACATTAGCTGGTGAACAGCTATTTACCGACATGAAGCAATGATAGATGATATATACAATGAAAGATAAATATATACTAATGGGCATATACAAGTGATAAGGTACATTCACATTACATACACATAAATCAATAGACATTACGTCCGTGCACACTTCATATTATAATCATGCACACTAGATTAGAGGTTTCCTTTGGTTCATTTTCCATTTTTACGGAAGGCCCAGCTGTGGAATGTTACTAACCCCGGTGAAGCAAGCCCCTGTCATCCGGAGGTCTGGGGCCCTTTCAAGAGCCCCAGACGCTCGAGGTTTATGCATACCCAATGGTATGTGTCCTAGGGCTTTCCTTGGTCCAATTTCCATGGACTTGGAGAGTTTATGAATGCATGATCTTGGGTGGATCCAGGGTTCTGAAAGAGAGCCAACATGTGAAGTGTCGCCCAACGAGGTGATGAACGCCGAGGGTCTGGGGCCCGCTTAAGGGCCCAGAAGCTGCTGGATATACATGCCCAGTAATGTGTTTTTAGAGATTTCCTCTGGTCCATTTCCCCTTCCCCTTAAAAAGTTTTTGCGTGGCTGATTTGGGACAGATCTAGAATTTTGAGGGGAGACCCAGTCGTGAAATGTTGCTAAGCGAGCTGAAGCAAGCCCCTGTCGGCAGGGGGTCTGAGGCCCGCTGAAGGGTCAGCATTACTTTACACCCATAAATGCATGATCACTGTAGTTGAAACAAAATATGGCATAATATATTGCTTGGTTTTGGACCCGTCAAAGGATTATGTGCATTTGCCCATTCAATGCTCTCAATTCATTTATAGAAGGTGAAGGCCACCAAGTGCTTTCACTGAGAACAAGTGGGTTGGCTGTAGATCGAATACACTGCTCGCGACATGGGGCCCCAGAAGCCAGAGCTACTTCCCGGTGTAATTTATTGTGCGGCGTTAGCCGTACTATATCTGTTAGTGTAATTTTGACCCCATGGTACCACTGGTGAGGAGCTTGTCCATGCGTGGACTTATTGCTACCGAATTAAGTCAGCGATGACATTATCCATATTTTATGTCACAATCTCAGATTACAACAAAGTTAAGTAGCAAATATTGAACAAAGAAAACATACACCTTGGTCGTTTGTGGAAAGTGCAACTAAAACACATTTTGGCAAGAATAATGGACGAATCGACAAACAAATGCGAGTAATAATCAATTTTCGCATGGACAAGCTCTGCACCAGTATTGGAGGTATTATGGTAGTGTAAGACCATTTACGAGAATTGTTCTCTGTGAGAGGGAAGTAGAAAGTTATTACAATACGAGTTCGAGTTACAATACGATTCGAGTTCATTGTTTCATATTGTTATCAACAAGACCCACAATATTTTGTTTGGTTGTTTAACCAAGAAATGAGTTTCGTGTCTACTTATCCTTGATTTTTTTCGTATTCACTCAGCCTCGAGTACTGGTTCTACTCTCCTTTGTCCCTGTGGCCGCACACGTAACCTCAAGTTCTGCTGTTGTGATGCTTGTCTTGAAATCTCTTACACTTCCTCTCATCTCTTTCCTACAGTGGCTGATAAGTGACATTGTAAAAAAAAGTTATTTATTTCTCGAAGTAATCCTGACTGATACATAATCAACATAATCTACGCGTAAGTAATGTTATTTCCGCGTAAATAAAGTTATTTATGCGTAAGTAACGTTTTTCCGCCTTAATAAAGTTTTTTATGCGGAAATAACATTATTTACGCGGAAATAACATTATTCATGTGGAAATAACATTATTTACGCGAAAATTATGTCAACTATGAACAGGTCAAGATTACTCCGAAAAATAAATAAGTATTTTTTCGCAGTGTCACTTATCAGCCACTGTACTTCCCCCATTTTCCTTTTTTATTTCTTTCTTTTTTCCTTCTTTTTTCGTTGGGGGGGGGGGGGGCCTGGGGGGCCTAAACCCGCCCCTGACGAATGAACTTCAGGGCCACACGGGGAGCCTACGGCGAACGCTTATCATAGTGGGTACCGGTATTTGGTGCCCTGTGCAAACATGAATGCTGTGTCACGTGCCCGGACTGTGTCATGTTTAGTTATCCGCGTTTGAGTACTTTGTACTTCATCAAAGGAATGATAGGCTATCTGTTAATAAAATCGATATCAACTTGTACGCTCAGAATGACAACGCCGAACATATTGGCTCGTATGGTTGTTATGAAAAGCACTCATTAAAATTTCAGCTTATCATAAGTAGTAATACCATTTATGGTTTTAGGGAATGCAATAATTACTATAGCAAAATAGATACTATTTCATTGAGCGATATCATGATTCATCATCTCATTATGATACAAAGTATGCCCAAAGCACATTTCAGCGTCTCACGGGGGTTAATCTAGGGGGTCGTAAATGGTCGGGGAGGTTCATAAAAATCAATGGGGAGGTATGTAAAAGTCGAAAACAGCAATTTTCGAATCGATGTTCCATACATCCATGGTAAAAACCAACAGGTATCTAACGAAATATGAACACATTGAAAGGTTACCTGGTAAAGTATTATAAAACGACAACTTTGTACACCGTGCAGCCTCACAATCCCAGTAGTTTTCCTGAAACAATTCACACGAGGTGCACACCCTCCAACCAGAAATGCATTATATCCGATTTTGACAATGACTATTTTGTGATATTCAAGTTATTCCTGGGATAGAGACACCAAATATTTTATAAACTATTTCCTAAAACATCACTTTGCATTTAGAATACGACCACCACCGCAAAATATCACAGATATTTACGTAGCAACAGATTTTTCATTTTCTGTCGTAAATAGTCGAAAGGGGTGGTCGTGAATGGTCCATATTTCCAATGATTTGCACGCATTTGTTGTACACCACGTCATATTAATTTCATGTTGGATTAACCCATTTTGCGGCATAAAATTTGCCCTCACGTTATTATTTTTGAGTAAATAAATGGACATAATCTTTAGCGGTACATGTATGTACAATTATTTTTATTAAAGTAAAATACAATGTGTAATTGAGAAACGAAACGGAATGCTGTTTCGGGGATATCCTCATCTTGTAATCATCCATTTCGCACCATGATGCGTCATCACGTTACTAACCATGAGTAAATAAATGGGAGTGAATTGAACTTGTAAAATCAATAATGATATTAATTTATACAGTATATCATCGTTCGAAATATTGAGAAATGAAATGTCAAATGAAATGTCAAGTTCATGTATCAGTTGAACAAGCTTTTAGGTCGTATTTTTTATTTGGATCATCGTACCCACTTGAAATTTTTTATTCATTTTTTGAGATAGAATTCAGAATTTTGGAGAAAAATTACGATTTGATACCCAATTAAAAGCCACACAATTTCAAGTTGATCCCATGACCCAAAACAAAACTACACGAAAAAGCGTGTTCTAATGATACAGCCACGTCGTAGCATATCGTGCAATCACGGTGATATCCATGAGAGATATGATTTGGACTTATCAAGAGAAAGTCTTCGCTGGGCGTGTACCAGTGGATCCGGGATTTCTGCAGGGAATTTCATTCAGTTGAGTTGACAGAAACTTTGCACTGGTCAGTGAAACTTTTTCTCTTTAGAAACGTGTCCCCATACGCGACCAAACTTCTGTTTTGCTGGGCGATGACGCCCAGGTTTTTTGGCGGAATGGTGTCATCCTTCTACAATACATATTTTTCAGGGTATGGTTGATCAAATATTTGGTGTCTTTATCCCAGGAATAACTTGAATATCACAAAATAGTCATTGTCAAAATCGGACATAATGCATATCTGGTTGGAGGGTGTGCACCTCGTGTGAATTGTTTCAGGAAAATTACTGCTTTCGATTTTTACATACCTCACCGTCGACTTTTACGAACCTCCCCGACCATTTACGACCCCCTAGATTACCCCCGTGGCGTTTGTTCATAATTTAAGAGGGTTTTAGTTCAGTAAATTTAATGAAGACATGGTGTGCCGAAAATAAGTTTTTCCATTTGTTTGAACGATTATAGCCATCAGATGATAGACGGGAAGTTTCCGTTTTTTATTACACCCTTTTACATATTACATGATACCCTTTGATATCATGCAAGTAATATACAGGTAATATTTCGAAATTATACACAGAGTGACTATACGGTAATGATCCATGATGCTAACACATCTATATATTCAGTATAAATTATTTCACAAATCAATCCATTCTACCTTACAGGGGCCTCTATGAAACCATATTACTAGTGATCATCTCCATGTGAATGCACATGTCAAACTGCCTGCTCGCCCTGGCATGATTTGCAAATGACGGAAGCCTAATGATTTTATTATGATGCTTTTAGTAAGGATGAATAATACTAGTATTATTTGAACTATGCAAATGAACTATGTGAATGAAAATACGAATACTCACAAGTATATCCCGGTATAACAAGACACTAAACATTCCCGTCAACACATTCCCGTCAACATCACTGGCTGTGTCTATGCTCTCAAACTTTTATATCCTGACAAGTACGCCAGATATATGTACAAGATAACCAGAGAATATGTCAACATGGAGCCATGTCAAAACATGTTCAGCCAATTTTGGTCAGGTACTTCGATCAAATCAGACATAGTTATCGTGATTATTGGCGCCCAATCCTATGTCTCCTCCAATGTACACACGTTATCAGTAAGGTCGCACAGCGGGGTGCGCTATCTAATACATGTACGTGCTTATCACCACCTTCAAGGGGGTATTAAACTGTCTTATGTTATGGCTCAATTCTTCACTCACCCCCTACATTTCTGAACACTGCGCACAGTGTTCTCAGGGAAAAAAAACATATATACTTGTGTAAGTATGAATATTGTAACGGATTTGAGGTGTTCCCAACCGTTCCCCCACGGTATTTCGTACATTATATCGTGATATTACGGTTGAATAAGAGTTCCTGAATATGTATATGTGTTTAAAAGTTCATACGGTTTCATATTTGTGGTATTAGAGAGGTGTTCCGGCTTAGAACTTAGAATAATTTTTAGACGGTTGAGACGGAACCACCGGACACCCTCACGGTTGAGCCTGAGCCCCGGAGTACAAAAACGTCAAACTACGTAATTTCCAAAAGGTCACGTGATCAGCCTCATTTTCGGTTCAAAAGGTGACGTGGTAGCCACTGATTGGTTCTAGCATGTTTTTAGAAATTCCGGGAAAATCAGTGTTTTGTCTGTCTGTGACGTCACGATCAGTTGGTCACGTGACAGCTGGTCTGGGTCTATAAAAGCCCTCATCCCGGCGAGGGTCAGTGGAGTCGGTGTCCTGACGTCGACCTGTTCAGACCATTCTCTCAGAGCAGAGTACTCCAGAGCTCCGGCTTAGGTCATGCAGATGATTACAATTCATGTCTTCCGACTGTACACTTAGAAAATAAACTTAAAAACATCATCTGGGTCATTTTTCCGTGTTCCTGAAGAAACTTGAAGAATGATAAAGTAACGGTTACCGGTAAAGAGAGAAAAACGGAGAAAAGATATACAAGTTAGCAGTCGGTTAAGATAAAGCAGATAACGTCTGAGGGTGATCCAGAACCCAGATCATCAGAGAAGAAGACGGACACGGAATCAACGGAGCAGTTGAAGAGGCGGAATCAACGGAGCAGTTGCAGAGACGGTACCTGACGGAGCAGTTGCAGTGACGGAAACGACGGAGCAGTTGCAGAGACGGAATTAACGGAGCAGTTGCAGAGACGGTACCTTACGGAGCAGTTGCAGTACCGGAAGCGGAAACACAACCGGAATCTACATTTCAGGTGCAGTCGCAGATTGCAGTCGGAAACGGTTGGAGGTCCATTCCAGACCACGCTACCAATCCTCAGAGACTTCTAACCGTACTAACCGTGTAGCAGCAGTCCCGAATTTTCCGTCAGCTGCGGTTGACCCCCAGATCCGTTACAGACGTAATAAATCAACTTTTTGGTGCCAGTGGTGGGATCATCTGCAGTATGACTACCAGGTGGGGCAGATTGGCGGAGTATTGTCCCGATAGCAGTATTGTCCCGATAGCAGAGCGGAGCAGAAAGGTACAGATCACTCCGGAAACCGAGGCTGGGCGGAACTGGAGCGGCTATGACAAGCTGAGGCAGACGGAATTAACGGAGCAGTTGCAGAGACGGTACCTTACGGAGCAGTTGCAGTACCGGGAGCGGAAACGCAACCGGAATCTACATTTCAGGTGCAGTTGCAGATACCAATCCTCAGAGACTTCTAACCGTACTAACCGTGTAGCAGCAGTCCCGAATTTTCCTTCAGCTCCGGTTGACCCCCAGATCCGTTACAGACGTAATAAATCAACTTTTTGGTGGCAGTGGTGGGATCATCTGCAGTATGACTACCAGGCGGGGCAGATTGGCGGAGCAGCAGCTGAAGGTAGCGGATAAAGAAGCAGTTCAACCTGCAGAGCAGAGACCGGTGCAGCCAGAAGATCTTCCCCGAGAGCAGAAATCGAGGCAGAGAAGCATCCAAGAGTCCTCCGAGCGGTGCAGCCTGCGGAGCAGATTGCGGAAGCGGAAATTAACTTTCCAGATCAGGCAGGTGCCCGAGAGCAGGAAGCAGAGCCGGAGGGGGGTGAAAATCTGGTCGATAATCTGACCAGACTCCTTGCAATGCAGATGGAGGTATTCCAGCAGCATTTGGCGGTGACAGAAAGGCAGAGTCAGGCGGAGACAGCGCAGAGATCGGCACCAGGAGTGGCTAGGCTGATGACCTACGACGGGTCCGACCCTTGGCCGGAGTACGAGGCACATCTCTTGGAGTATGCCCGTTACTATCGGTGGACGGAGGAGAAGGCGCTGAACCTGTGTGTTAGCCTGAGGGGTAACGCCCGCAGTATTTTGCTAGACCTATCTGCTGAGCAGCGGCAGAATTTCGACACGGTTGTTGCAGCGCTGAAGCAGCAGTTCTGTCCGGGAGGAAAGATCTTTGTTTTCCAGGCAGAGTTGCAGACCAGGAAGCTGCTGCCGAAGGAGGAGCTGTCGGACCTGGCTAGGGATATCTGCAGTAAAACTCGATTGGCATATCCCAGGGCAGATCCGGTGACGATGGAAGTGCTGATGAAGATGCACTTCTGTAACAGCCTCACCAATAAGGACATGCAGAGCGGCATCGGGCGAGGACGTTAAACGCGGAACCGGAATGGAGCCAGCTGCTGGAAAAGCTGAGAAAGCAGGAAGAGCAGACGCAGGTATTGGACCTGATGGATCAGGTCAAAGAGGCAGTCAGCAAGCAGAAATAGCAGCGCGGTCCAAGAGCAGATTCGGAGTGTTTCAACTGCGGCAAAAAGGGGCACTTCGCCCGGGATTGCAGACTCCCGAGACAGCAGCAGCCACTGCAGCAGCAGCAGCAGCAGCAGGAAAACTAGAACGGGTCTCGGGAAAGGGGACAACCGAGACCCGGAAAAGACGACACCCCCATAACCGGCAGGGGGTCCTCGGGCCTGGTCCCAGGGGAGAGGTTGGCATGTGTATGACAGGAAGAATATGCGGAGAGCCAGTAATGCTGATAATCGACACCGGCAGCACAGTCACCATGCTTAACCATCAAACCTGGAACGGATCCGGAAACCGGGAATGAAGCTGAAGCGGTCTCCGGTTCGTCTTTCCATGGTGGACGGTAGCAGTATCCGGACGTATGGCCGGAAAGAAATTCCATCCAACATCACTGGGGTAGCGGAATACCTGACGTTCGAGATAGCGGACTGTGAAGATGGGGGAATACTAGGAATGGATTTTATCCGTTCCCGAGTATCCGGAATCAACTTTGACCGGATGACCATGCAGATGGGCAGTCAGGAGGTGTTCCTCACTATGTTCGAGCAGTCGAGAGAGCCATTTCCGATCAACGCTGTAGCAGACTATCAAATTCCGGCGGAAACGGAGCAGCTAATAATAGGGCAGGAAGATGGTGTCTGTGATGCAGAAGGAGTCCTGGAAATGACCCAAGAACACACAGAGAATAGGCCATGGCTGATCGGGAGAACCTTGTCCCGTATAAAACAAGGCACAGTTCCTGTCCGAGTCATCAATGTGCTAGCAGAGCCGGTAACCATCAAGCGAGGAGCCCAGTTGGCGATGATGACTACCCTGGCAGTGGATGCAGTATTGTCCCGATAGCAGAGAGGAGCAGAAAGGTACAGATCACTCCGGAAACCGAGGATGGGCGGAACTGGAGCGGTTATGACAAGCTGAGGCAGTTAGCTGAGCAGACCCAAGATGCAGTGCCGAGTCACTACTGCGAGAGAGTGACAGATCTCCTGTTCTGAATATGCAGACTTTCAGCAACGATGCTGGAGAGCTGGGACAGACTAATGTGGTGCAGCATCAGATCAACACAGGCAGTCACCGACCAATTAAGCAGCCGACTAGACGGATTCTGATGGACAAAAGGGAGCTGGTGATAAAGGAGATGAAAGACAAGAACGTCATCGAAGAGAGCAGTAGCCCTTGGGCTTCTCCGATTGTGCTGGTCAAGAAGAAAGACGGAACCACCCATTCTGTGTGGATTACCGGAGGTTGAATGCGGTCACGGAAATGGATGCCTACCCGTTGCCGAGAATCGACGACACAATTGCAGCTTGTGCAGACGCCAAGTGTTTTTCCACTCTTGACCTGATCAGTGGATGGCCTGTACTAGTTCAAAGTCATGAGCTTTGGGTTGTGCAACGCTCCGGGTACATTTGAGCGGCTGATGGAGAAGGTGCTAGGCGGACTTTCCTGGAAGACATGTCTAATTTATTTGGAGGATATCATCATCTATGGCAAGACCCTGGATGATCACATCCGTGATATTCAGGAGGTTTTCGACAAGCTGAGAGAGGCAGACCTGAAGATAAAGCCATTGAAGTGTCCTTTCTCAAAACACATAGTCGGAAGAGACGGAATCCGGACAGATCCAGCCAAAACGGAGGCAGTGCGGAAGTGGCGGACACCCACCAACCTGACGGAGCTGTGCAGTTTCCTGGGGCTGTGTTCTTATTACAGGAAATTCGTGCCCAAGTTTTCGGACATAGCGGCACCGCTGAACCGGCTGACGGAAAAGGGAGTGCAGTTCCAGTGGCAGTCAGAACCGGAGCAGGCGTTTGCAGAGCTGAAAAACCGACAGGTGACGGCACTGATTCTCGGTTACCCGAGAGAGCAGGGCAGATACATCCTGGATACGGACGCAAGCGATTCCGGATTGGGAGCAGTGCTGTAGTAGAAGCAGAATAATCAGGAGCGAGTCATCACCTACCTGAGTCGCAGCCTAACCAAAGAGGAGCGGCAGTATTGTGTGACCCAGAAGGAGCTGTTGGCGGTCGTATATGCAGTGCAGAAAAATAAGCAGTACTTGATGACACTTCTTGCTGAGAACGGATCATGGCAGTCTTACCTGGTTGATGAACTTCAAGGAGCCTCAGGGTCAGGTCGCTCGTTGGATCGAGATCCTGACTGAGTTCCACTTTGATATAGAGCACCGTCCAGGCCGAATCCACAATAATGCAGACGCGCTGTCCAGGTCTCCGTGCAGCCAATGCGGTAAAATCGATTGGAAGCAGCTTGGTACTACGGGGCGATTGTCCGTCAGACCCGAAGCAGAGAAACTCCACAGCCCAGGCCAAGGAAGGGGGGTCGTCGGAGGCGGTCACGGAAGTCCTCTGGTGAAGCAGACTTGGCAGGGACGACGGAGTCCCCCGTAAGGATGGAGCCGAAGGTGGCTGGGGTGGCGGAAAAGGTTGATCCAGAAGAAGCGGTTGCAGTTGTAAAGAAAGCTGATGCGGAGAAGGCTGTTGCGGAGCAGAGTAAGCCGACGAGTAATGCGGAAGCAGATAAAGTGCTGTGGCAGAAGTATCGACCGGCCGCCCTCCGGAAGATGCAGCAAGCAGAACCATGGTACCCGATGGTAGCAGCCCTGATCGACGGAAGCGGTGTGGCCGATAATGTAAACTTCTCTAGCCTGAGTTCTGAGGAAAAGGTGCTGTTCGGAAAGCGGAAAACCTTGCTGAAAGCAGACGGGGTCATCTACAGGAGGTGGAAAACAGCAGAGGGGACAAATCGCATGCAGGACGGGAGATCTTCCGTCTGGCACATCAAAGCCAGACAGGCGGACATCTCGAAAGCAGCAGATGGCGGCTAGCATCCGGAGGCGGTATTTCTGGCCAGGCATGATGCGGAACATCAAGAAGTGGGTCCTGAGCAGCAACGAGTGTGCGTCAAGAAGTATGCAGAATTTGAGAAAATCTCCAATGTAGAAGTACCAGGTAGGAGCACCAATGGAACGGGTCGCCATGGACGTTGTGGGTCCGTTGCCAAAGTCAACCCAAGGGAACCGGTACATCTTGTTAGCAGGAGACTACTTTATCTAGTGGGTGGAAGCGTACCCCATGCCGAACCAGGAAGCGGTGACGGTTGCGGACATTTTCATCAACCAGTTTGCAGCCCGGTACGGCATTCCGATGGAGATCCATACCGACCAAGGCAGAAATTTTGAGTCGGACTTGAAAAACGTTTGCAGAATCCTGGGGATTCACAAGACATGGACAACAGCCTTCCGACCGCAGTCGGATGGCTTCATTGAGAGATTCAACCGGACGCTGCAGCAGATCCTGAGCCTGTTTGTGAGTGAGCGGCAGACCAACTGGGATCAGCTAGTTCCGTTGGCAATGGCAGCTTACAGGAGTACCCCACAGGAAACAACCGGACAGAGTCCCAATTTGCTGATGCTGGGCAGAGAAGTCAACACTCCAGTAGAGTTGCTGATTGGCAGGCATCCGGGCGAATCAACAGCAGAAGTAAAAGAGTATGGCAGTCAGCTCTGGCAGCGACTAGAAGCAGTCTACAAGGCGGTCCGAGCGAAATCCGGCAGAGATGGAACGGCAGAAGAAGCTGTATGACCGGCAGAAGGTCGACAGTCCGTTCCAGCCGGGAGACCGAGTGTGGATGGCAGTTAAAACACGGGGAAAGAGAAGGCACCCAAGTTGCAGAGGAAGTGGAGCGGTCCGAAGCTGGTGCTGAGCAGATTCACTGACGTAACCTACGAGATTGCAGAGAGTGAAACTCGGCAGGAGGTGGTTCACTTCGACTTGCTGAAACCTTATCAAGGTGTCAAACATCCGAGATGGATGATGCAAAGAATGGCGGATTCCTGGAGGCAGACGGAGCCGCCAAAGCAGAGAAATATTCCTGAAACGGAAAAGACGGTCTCCGAGTCGGACACGGACTCGGAGTAAAGCCGCAGAAGACGGAGAAATGCAGAGGCTGTGTGAGCTGCAGAGCAGAGGGCGGAGATAGAAGACATCCTAGAGGTTCTGACTGGGTTGAGCTCGTTGTCAACCAGTCAAGAGTAGCGGCCAGGGGTCCAGAAGAACCTGGGTTAGCGGTCTAGTATCTCCAGAAAAGCAGCTACACATCTTCCGTATCAAGAAGATTTAAACGGAAAAGTCTTCCCCCTGAGAACCTTTAGCAGGACAAGGACTAGGAAGACGTGACTAGGAAGAGTATAAAAGGGCCTTGAAAACGGGCTCTGACAGTAGTTGGAGAGCAGACCTCAAGCAGTGCACATCGGTTTGATGGAATCGAATCAACTAGCAGACTTTCCCGGCAGAGCAGATTAGCAGAGAAAAAAACAAGTGTTACCCGGAATTTCGGAAGCAGCTGAGCAAGACAACGACTTCTGTTTCCCGGCCTTCCGGATGTCGAACCGATTGGGCCTAGATGGCGGCCCCAACGGGACCAGTTTGGGCACCCGGAAGATAGAGGCATGGCGGTATTGCAGAAACTGTGACCGGACCTTTGCGGACGCAAGGAGCAAGTGGCAAAATGCCTGTCCAACGCAGAAGTACTACTGCTGTCTTTGTGCAATGTATTGCAACCGGGCCTGTGATTTGCGGCGACACCTCCGGGAGGCTCACGGATGGTCCTACCCCGTGGAATACCGTCCTCAGGACAGATGGATGCTGAACCGAGTCGGAACGTTCGACTCCGCCAGAATTCAATATGGTCGATTGTAGTTTTGGGGCGGCCATTTTGAAAATAACACAGGAAAATCAACAGAAAAATCGGCACCATATTTTTTTGTTTCCCAATAGCGTAACCAATGATTTAATATAGATCTAGTAGCCAAAATTTAACATATGATACATAGATTTCCCTACTATAAGCTATAAACCAGAAGCGCCACTTTGGAGATATTTTCATGAGGAACGTTACACAAAACTCCGAAAAAAATTCAGATTCTGAGATTTTGCACTCACTACATCGTAGGAAGGATGGACGAGTGTCAACTAAAGACATAATCTCATGGGGCCATATGGCCTGGTTAGCTAAAAATGCCTGTGGACAAAAAAGTTGAGCTACTTTGCAACTGCGCATGCGAGGTGGTTCTGGCTAGAAACCAAGCGCTGACTCAAGCAGACAGACGATTGTGGCTACCACGATAAGCACCATAAACTCGTCATAGTTGTGTTGTGTTCATGTGATTGTATTTTCATTTTTCATCACTGACGTTGTTGGTTGCACGAAGTACTACTTCGTTTGCACGAATTACTAAGTCTTTTGCACGAATTAATAGGTCATTCGCATGAAGTACTACTTCATTTGCACAAGTACTACTTCGTTTGCACGAAGTACTAAGTCGTTCGCACGAAATAATAAGTCATTCACATATCCATACATAGTATTCGAACATTGTAATCAGCATATGAAATGATTGATCCTGATGTTACCAATTGACCCTTTAATAACCATAGTCAATTTTCGAGGTCCTCCCCATTCCTAAATCTGGATACCCCTATTTACTTTTATTAATCAACTAATAGAATAATGAATAGTCCACCGATAAAGATAAATGTACCTCAAATAATAGTAGAATATTATATTCAGTAATACCTAATTGATCAGGAATATTTTAGATTGAATTTAAATGACCACATTTTTTCCAGGGGAAGTATGGATGATTTAGAGCACCATGTGGTGCTTATGGAGATATAAGGCACCAAATTTGGAGCACCATGTGCAGCGTCATGTAGCGCTTGTTATTTAATGCGGTAAGGTGTTGTAGATGGGTTTGTCAACTATGTAACAATACATCATGCAAACCAACTAGACGTCAAGGCCTAAAGATGCCTTGGAGGCATTTCGGTGTGATGATTAATTTATAATATATACTAGATATCGACGAAAATGAAAAATGTCGACTCCGCAATAAAATTTACCGTTAAAATAATACCCCTTAGACATGTTTGTCTAGGGCGACGAGTCCGAAAAAAAGTCTGTTTCGCTCTATGACTCACCGTTTCCGAGATATCGACGAAAAAGAAAAATGCCGACTCGGCAAAAAAATTTTGGGTCAAGGTCAAAGTTCATCCATAATACTCCTTAGACATGTTTGTCTAGGGCGACGAGTCCGAAAATAACGTCCGTTTCGCTCTACGACACACCGTTCCCGAGATATCGACGAAAACGAGAAATGCCGACTCGGCAAAAAAATTTCGGGTCAAGGTCAAAGCTCATCCATAATACCCTTAAGACATGTGTGTCTACGGCGACGAGTCCGAAAATAACGTCCGTTTCGCTCTACGACACACCGTTTCCAAGATATCGACGAAAACGAAAAATGCCGACTCGGCAAAAAAATTTCGGGTCAAGGTCAAAGTTCATCCATAATACCCTTAAGACATGTTTGTCTAGGGCGACGAGTCCGAAAATAACGTCCGTTTCGCTCTACGATGCACGGTTTCTGAGATATGCAGGAAGCCTCAAGGATGAATCAGCAAAAAATTATTTCGACCTCTAGGTCAAAGGTCGTTTGACGGATCGATCCCAAAATCAATAGGGTTCTTCCCTGGTGGCATATGAACCTCCATGCAGAGTTCTGCAACTATTGCGTAAATATTTTTCCAGTTATCGTCCGGAAACCAAGTCTCAAAATTAGCATTGATTTCATCCTCACGGACCTCGGATCCGGCTCAAAAAGAATAGGGTTCTTCCACATATCATTTCTGACTTGTGGTGAAAATTTGACGAGGATCCGTCAAGGCAATCTAAAGTTATCGTCCGGAAACCAAAAGTGGCGGAAGAAAAATTAGCCCAAAGGCTAAGACAGGTTACCGGACAATTTTGGTTTAGCCATGGCAGCATTGGCAGGTAACAGACCTTGAGATTTACCAATCAAGGTTCGCAGTGTGAACAAATGACCTTGAGATTTACCAATCAAGGTCATCCGTGTGAACTTCGATGTCACCATTACATGTATGTGTGCGGCATTTGATATTCTATATGTTTATAATACAAAGATATATCTGGGTGGAATTGTTTAGGCCGCTCAGGTCGATTTACACATTACGAGTCAGACATTTGGCACTCAAGGTCATCTGGCATCAAGATTAAGGTCATCATTAGTTGTGCCATATATGTCTTCCTATATGTTCATAATGCAAACATGAGTTCTATATGCAAGCATTTCATCTATAGAGGCAAATCTGGGCATTTTTTGACCCCAAAATGGCTGTTCCGACCTTTCAAGGTCATCGAAGGTCAAATTCAAGGTCACCACACAAATCGCCATATATGACTTCCCATTTGAAAGTACCAATTTCTAAGCTGTATCTTCAAGTGTTCTATGAGAACAGTCCTGACAGCTCCCATTATGAAGGAAAAAAAAGTCCAAAAAAGTCAAAAATTTTTTTCAAAGGGTGAAAAAATTTTTTGGCCTAGAAATGACCAAAAATGGATAGTAACGCAATTTGGGGAAAACATTTTTTTTTCGCCGTCCCGTCAAAAATTCAAAATGGCCGCCACACGGAGACCGGCGGTTCAAGGGCAACCAAACTTATACACATCACAGAGGTACATGAGGGGAATCTTTTGAAACAAGAATCTCAAATCTGATCAGACGGTTTTTGAGAAAATAGCCGTCAAAGTCCACAATTGAACGTTTTTCGTCAAAAATGGCCGCCATTTTGAGAAAAATACGAAAATTAAGAAACTAAATATTTTCAGGCAGCTTTGTGCAAAATTTCAGGAAAATCCGCCTGTAAACTTTAAAGAAAGAAATGTGGACGGACGACGGACGCAACGCGACGGCAATAGGTTATCGGACCATAGGTCCGGTAACCTAAAAAGAATTCTGACAAAACCATTATAGTTCTTCTTAACAGTAGTTCCAATATGCAAATTTTCTATCCAGACCAATCCATGTAGCAGTTCAGTTTGGTTATGTATTGAATAAACATTTAATCTATTGTTAGAAACCCCATGTTTGTTACTTGTACATGTACAAAAATGTGATACGTTTGTGCTGATAATTTTATTGCGACTAAATACACTAAACATACAATTAACACTAGTAATCTTTATACTTTCAGCCTATACTGTTTGATACTCTTGCTCCTCTAGTACAAGCTGTGCATAAAAATTACCACGATGTAACGTTTTGCAAGTTACATGACAAACTTGCTAACAATTCATTTCCACATCAGAAGATATATAGATATACATGCATTCTTTTTCGCAAATGACAAAAATTAGACCAAAGGCTAGGAAAGGTCAGCCAAGAAACTTATAGTGTTGAGCCAGAATTGTTTTTTTTTTGTTTTTCACCAAAATTGCCATTTTGATCTTTCAAGATTAAATTCAAGGATACCACTGAAACCCCTATACATGTATGTCACTTTAAATATTTAGGCTTTAATTGAAAATGACTGTGATTTTTAAAAAGATATGAGAATAAAAAACATAAGATTAGCCCAAGGGCTAAGAAAGGTTACCGGACAATATATATTTTAGATATTTGCCTGTTGTCCAGTGACCTTGAAAATAAGGTCATTGGTAGAAGTCACTAGAATATTCAGCATATATCATTATGTCCGCAATTGATTCATAAGCTGTAAAGTCTATAATAAGCGAGATATTAGCCATTTTGTGCTTTGAAAGGTCAAATTAAAGGTCACGAGAACATTCAGCGTATATCACTTCCTATATGTTCACAATTGATTCCTAAGCTGTAAAGTCGATGATAAGCGAGATATTAGCCATTTTGTCCTGTGACCTTGAAAATGAGGTCAAAGGTCAAAGTCAAGGTCATGACAATAATCAGCATATATATCATTTCCTATGTGTCCACAATTGATTCCTAGTCTCTAATCTCAATATTAAGTGAGATATTAGGCATAATGTGTCCCATTATAAAGCATAGGAGAATTTAACATGGGAGAGTACCATTTGGGATCCCTCGAGAAAATGAAAATGGCCGCCACACGCAGACCGGCGATTCAGGGGCAACGAAACTTATACACATCACAGAGGTATGTGAGGGCAATCTTTTGAAATAAAAATCTCAAAAATGTCTGAACAGTTTTGAGAAAATGGCCGTCAAAGTCCAAAATTGGGCATTTTTCAACGAAAATGGCCGCCATTTCGAGGAAAATGCGAAATTAAAAAAACTAAAAAAAAACTTTTTTGTTTCCTATATGTGCTCAATTGATTGCAAAGCTGTAAGGTCGATAATAAACTAGATAATAGCCATTTTGTGGTTTGACCTTGGAAATGAGGTCAAAGGTCAAATTCAAGGTTATGACAATATTCAGCATATATCATTTTCTATATGTCCACAATTGATTCCTAGTCTCTAATTGCAATATTTAGTGAGATATTAGCAATCATGTGTCCCATTATGAAGCATAGGAAAATTTAACATGGGAAATAAGTTGTATTTGGGCCAAAATGGCCTGCTTCGAGCTATTCAAGCACAATGAAACTTATACACATCACAGGAGTACATATGAAGAATGCTATGTATCAAAAAGAAGAAAAGTTACTGAACAGACTTTGAGAAAATGGCCGCAAAGTCCAAAATCAGGCATTTATCGTCGAAAATGGCTGCCATTTTTTTTTTAAAAAATGCAATACTGGAAAACTAAAAAAAACTCTCCTGGAAATATTTTTGGGTATTTTTTTGCATAATTTCAGAAAGATTTGACCGTAAACTTTGAAGATAAAAATGTGAACGGATGACGGACGGACGACGGACGCAATGCCACGGCAATAGGTTATACTGTTTTAAATATATATATAGACACATCGTCATGTCAGTCACTATTGGACCATAGATCCAGTAATTTACAAATTGACAGTAACATTCCATTTGGTGACAAACATGTATCATTGGCACTGTCTCCAAACACACTGATCTTCATTAGGAGCCCTTGTGCTGGAAGAACCACAGTTTGGCTTCATCATCTCGCAAGTTTCTGATGTTATAGGTGTTACCTGCGAAAACATGAAAAACTGTTTCAACTATTTGTAAAAAGTATATCATATCATAGATATGGATTTGGACTGGTTATTTTTATACACAAACAAATATGAAGCGAACGAGATAACATTGGAAGAAAGATAACAATAAGCAAACCTTCTGGAATGAAGAACATGTCATTTGTTTCGAGAATACAAGTTGTTCTGTGAATTGTAACGGCCATTTTACCCTGCTTCACCACGAACACCTATACCCGGGAGAAAATATATAACATGAATAAATGGAGTGTGGTACCTGTGGTCAACATGTTTGATTTTCTTGTTCTGAGACAGAACCTGTCAACCACGTAGGGTGTATCCCCCCTTGAGAACATCCTACTTTTCCCAGAAAACGAATCAATCAGATGAGATGTTTGCTGCCAAAACTTACATCTCAGGGGCGGATTCAATTCAATTTGAATTGAATATATGGACCCGTAAGCTAAAAATTAGCCCAAGGGCTAAGATAGGTTACCGGACAATTTTGGTTCAAGCACCACAGGTGAGATATGACATTGAGATTTACCAATCAAGGTCATCTTTCTGTACATACGTCAATGTCACCATTAGGTGTGCTGCATATAATTTTGTATACAACATATATTCATAATACAAATATAATGTCTATCTACAAGTATTTTGTCCGTAAAGGCCAATTCACACATTTCAGGTCAGGCATGACCTTGAGATTAAGCCTTCACGGTTGACTGAAGTCAACCTTAAGGTCACCAAAAGATGGTGACCTTCTGTTCTTCTAACTCCCTATATGCTAATAATGCAATCCTAACCTGTATGTGCAATTGTTTTAGCCCCACAAGCCAATTTACACATTTCATGTCAGATCTGACATTGAGATTTAGTACTCAAGGTCATCTGAGATCAAAAACAAGGTTACCAAGACTTCCTAAATGCTCATAATATAAACATCACCTATCCACAAGCATTTTGTCTATAGAGGACTATAGAGGAAATTTACACATTTCATGTCCCCGCGACCTTGAGATTTAGCCTCAAAGGTCATCTGAGGTAAACCTCAAGGTCACCAAAAGATTCACCAGTTATGACTAATACCTATATGCTTAAAATACATACCTAAGCCCAATGTACAAGCGTTTTTGCCCCATATGGCAATGTGTAAATATCGGCCTTTTTAGGCCTTTCCAGCCCATATACTGGGCCTTTTCAGCAATTCAAGACACTCCATCTTCATAAACAATGTCAAGGACCCCAATCAGCATGTTTTGAAACAAAAATCTCAAAACTGATCGAGTAAACAACCCAAAACTAAATTTTGAGCCTTTTTTGGCCATTTGAGCCATAATTTTGGGCCTATCGATCAAATCAAGGCACTCTATCTTAATAAACAATGTCAAGGACCCCAATCGGCATGACTTAAAACAAAACAAAAACGTCTTTAGATACTGACCCAAGGTATGTTCTGACAAATTTATGGAGAACTTCATTATGTCAAAAAAAAAACTAGACATAAAAGCCTATAGGCTTTGTGGAATCCCCCAATTTTTCTTTTCTTTCCTAATGGTGAAACTTGACTGATATTATAATACATATACCAGGATTATTGAACACAGGTGGGAGAGAGAGTTCAAATAAATAGCAGTTGCTCACCAGACAAATGCCCATCAGATATTTGCCATCAGAGTATACTTATTCAGTGTGTTCCTGGCTTCCATAATATTCTTCAGGTACTATTGCCAAATGTAAAACAACATGCTTTTAAAGAATCGTCTGTCATGTTGATAGTACATTTTAATTATATATTTTCTTTTAATCATTTTTCAAGGACATCTCAATAAGTATTGAATGTACAGACATGGCAGATGTTCAAATGAAAATTTCTACATTCATAATACTAGCAAAAAGGAACTTATTCTGGGTTCTCGCTATGAATACTTTTTGAGTTATCGTCCGGAAACCAAGTGTCAAAAGATCAACCTAGATTTCATCCTCACGGACCTCACGAAGCTTGGATCCGGCTCAGAAACAATAGGGTTTTTCCACATATCATTTCTGACCAGTGATGAAAATTTGGCAAGGATACATCGAGGCAAACTAAAGTTATCGTCCAGAAACTAAACAGCGGAAGAAAAAAAAATTAGCCCAAGGGCTAAGATAGGTTACCGGACAACTTTAGTTGAAACAGGACAGGTGAGATATGACGTTAAGATAAACCAATCATCTTCGTGAACTTCAATGTCATCATTAAGTGTGCAGCATATAACCTTGTATTCATGTATGTTCAAAATACAAATACAAGCCTAGGTCTATCTACAAGTCTTTTGTCTATAAACGAAATTTACACATTTCTTGTTGGACGTGAGATATAGCACTCAATGTCATCTGACGTCAAGTTCAACGTCACCCAAAAAAGCCACATATATATGTGGTATACATGTATATGACTTCCAATTCCAGCTATACCTACAAACATTTTTTGGCTGTAGAGGCCAATTTACACACTCAAGGGGCCTTTTAAGCAATTCAAAGCACTCCATCTTTATACACAATGTCAGGGACCCCAATTAGCATGTTTTATAACAAAAATCTCAAAACTGATCAGATAAATTTGAAGGAAAACGACCAAAAATTAAATTTGGGGCCTATTCAGCCTAAATTTCTAGCCTTTTGAGCAATTCAAGGCACTTTATACACTATATACATATTTATACACATCATGTCAAAAACCCCAATTACTATGTTTTGAAATAAAAATCTCAAAAGTGATCAGACAGTTTTCGATTAAAGACAAACAAGGTGCAAATTTGGGCATTTTTCGACTCAAAAATGGCTGTTTTGACATTTCAAGGTCATCCAAGGTCAAATTCAAGGTCACCACACAAGTCTTCATATATGACTTCCCATTTGAAAGTGCTAATTTCTAAGCTCTATCTTCAAGCATTCTATGAGTACAGTCTAGGCAGCTCCCATTATGAAGGAAAAAAGTGCCGAAAATTTTCTAAGTCCCAAATTTTTTTCAAAGGGTGAAAAAATTTTTTTTGCCTAGAAATGGCCCAAAATGGATAGTAACGCAATTTGGGGCAAACAAAATTTTTTTCGTCGACCCGTCAAAAATTCAAAATGGCCGCCACACGGAGACCAGCGATTCAAGGGCAACAAAACTTATACACATCATAAAGGTACATAAGGGGAATCTTCTGAAATGAAAATCTCAAAACTGATCAGACAGTTTTCGAGAAAAGACAGAAAAGCTGCAAATTTGGGCATTTTTCGACCCAAAAATAGCTATTTTGACCTTTCAAGGTCATCCAAGGTCAAATTCAAGGTCACCACACAAGTCGCCATATATGACTTCCCATTTGAAAGTGCCAATATCTAAGCTCTATCTTTAAGCGTTCTATGAGTACAGTCCGGGCAGCTCCCATTATGAAGGAAAAAAGTGCCGAAAATTTTCTAAGTCCAAAATTTTTTTCAAAGGGTGAAAAATTTTTTTTTGCCTAGAAATGGCCCGAAGTGGATAGTAACGCGATTTGGGGCAAAAAAAATTTTTTTCGCCGACCCGTCAAAAATTCAAAATGGCCGCCACACGGAGACCGGCGATTCAAGGGCAACAAAACTTATACACATCATAAAGGTACATAAGGGGAATCTTCTGAAACGAAAATCTCAAAACTGATCAGACAGTTTTCGAGAAAAGACAGAAAAGCTGCAAATTTGGGCATTTTTCGACCCAAAAATGGCTATTTTGACCTTTCAAGGTCATCCAAGGTCAATTTCAAGGTCACCACACAAGTCGCCATATATGACTTCCCATTTGAAAGTGCCAATATCTAAGCTCTATCTTTAAGCGTTCTATGAGTACAGTCCGGGCAGCTCCCATTATGAAGGAAAAAGTGCCGAAAATTTTCCAAGTCCAAAATTTTTTTCAAAGGGTGAAAAATTTTTTTTTGCCTAGAAATGGCCCGAAATGGATAGTAACGCGATTTGGGGCAAAAAAAAATTTTTCGCCGACCCGTCAAAAATTAAAAATGGCCGCCACACGGAGACCGGCGATTCAAGGGCAACAAAACTTATACACATCATAAAGGTACATAAGGGGAATCTTTTGAAACAAAAATCTCAAAACTCATCAGACAGTTTTTGAGAAAATGGCCGCCAAAGTCCAAAATTGGCCATTTTTCGTCAAAAATGGCCGCCATTTTGAGAAAAATGCGAAAATCAAAAAACTAAAAAAAAAACCCCTCTTGAAATATTTTTAGGCATTTTTGTGCAAAATTTCAGAAAAATCCGCCTGTAAACTTTAAAGATACAGCTGTGGACGGACGACGGACGCCGGACGACGGACGCAACGTGACGGCAATAGGTTTTCGGACCATAGGTCCGGTAACCTAAAAAAAATGACAAAAACATAAGGCCTTCCGATTTTCAATCGACGGACGAAAAACCACGAGAATAGCTTATCAGCCAAAGGGCCTGTAAGCTAAAAACATCTCAGGGTACTAGCTCAAGGAATGTTTTGGTAAATATTCAGAAAAATTCATTAAGGCAAAAAAAAGTTATTTGCCAGACAGAAAACATTTTACATTACAACTAGACACTTCCGGTCGCCTACGACCGCTTGGGTGTATCCCCCGTAGCCCTATCATCCCTGTTGCCCTAAATATATTACTGATAAGTATGAAAAACTAGAGCAAGGGCTAAAAAAGATTATTGGAGAAATGTAAAATCTTAAGCCACAACTGTTTTGTTTTCCACCAAAATTGCTGCATTGATCTTTCAAGATTATTGAAAGTCGAATTCAAGATCACCTCCAAAATCACTGCATATGGATTTCCATTTCGACATGTTTGACAAAATAACAAAATTACAGCCAGATCAATCTTTTCACCTAAAGTTATATGTCAACTCAGAATATTTGACAAACCTGGTTTCAAATTGAAATTCAATGTGAAAATGGTAAAAGTTGACCAAAACTGCATTTCAAGATGACGAAATTGGAGCCAGATCGAACTTTTCGCTATGAGTTATATTTCAACTCATAATATGTGCCAAACTTGGTTTCAAGTTGAAATTCAAACTAAAAATTGACCAAAACTGCATTTCAAGATGACAAAATTGGAGCCAGATCAATGTTTTCACAAAAAGGTTTATTTTCACCTGAAATATGTTCCAAATTAGATTTGAATGTAAAAATCCATTACCTGGTTCAGCTCAATAATAAACGTTTCCCGTCTTAACTATTTTTTTGAGGTAAATAATAGACTTAACTAGCAAAAATAATGTTAACTTACAGCCATAAAATTGGTTACAGCCATAAAATCTCTACTGGACAGAACCTTTACCTTGTTGAGCCCAATAATAAATATTTCTTGTCTTAACTATTTTTATTGTGGCCAATAATAGACTTAACTAGTAAAATTAATGTCAACTTTTTTGGTTACACCCATGAAATCTGTACTGGACAAAACCTTTACTTTGTTGAGCTCAATAATAAATGTTTCTCGTCTTAACTATTTTCATTGAGGTCAATAATAGACTTAACTAGCAAAAATAATGTTAACTTATTTGGTTAAAGCTACAAAATCTCTACTGGACATAACCTTTACCTTGTTGAGCCCAATAATAAATATATCTTGTCTTAACTATTTTTATTGTGGTCAATAATAGACTTAACTAGTAAAAATAATGTTAACTTATTCGGTAACACCCATGAAATTTGTACTGGACAAAACTTTTACCTAGTTGAGCTTAATAATAAATGATTCTCATCTTAACTGTTTTTATTGTGGTAAATAATATACTTAACTAGTAAAACTAACGTTAACTTATTCAATAATATTGTTCTGTTTTCACCCAAAACATCAGGTCTCTATTCTGAACAAGAATCCATTGCCATTTACTTTCATAATACAGGGTATTGGAGTGATCACAGTTGTTAAAGTGGGTATTTTAAAGGTCGTAATAAGTTAGTCCATTAACTAATTAATATTTATTTGATCATTCTGAAAAACAATAGGTTTTGTGTGACGGTCTTTCTCATCGAGTGCGATTTCATGATCATTCATCGAAAACTCCCACTCGTAGAGCGTTCACAATCCATGTGTGTTAAACAGGCTAATTTGAGCATAAAATGTGTCGCCAATCGGCCAATTTGGTCGCTATGGCAACCAAAATCGATTGGTGTCGGCATCTTACCATAAGATGTGTCTGTATAAAAAATTATTAGAATCGGTTAAGATTTGCAACTTGTAGAGCGTTCACAAGAAAATCTCTACGGCGGACGCGGCGGCGGCGGCGCGACGGAGACAAATCCATAGTATCCGCCAAACTCTGTTCGGGGGATACAATAATAGGTCCGGTAGCCTAACTAGACATCAAGGCCTGAAGATGCCTAGGAACATTTAGGTGTTCACAGTTATACTAATTTATAATATTTATAAGATGTTTGACAGGCAAGCTTACATATGGAAGCTAACAAGTAATATTACCATGGAGTCGGTGCGGACCAGCTGTGTGCCTTTCTGCTCCCCCGGCCGCAGAACAAGTTCACCCACTGAGAAAGCTCGCTGCTTGAGGCCTTTACACAGAACCACCGGATCGTCAGCGCCCGCAGGCTTCCCTGATGCATTGAAGAACTTCAGCTGGTCCTCCTTGACCACACAGTCTGAAACAGCAGTCCACAGTCATCATTCAGAGTTACCTCTATCAGGTGTGGCTTTGTGAAACAAAGGGGTACTTGGGTCACCGTTAACCGCATGGGTGTATCCCCCTGATATCCTATTATGCCTGTTGCTCAAAGTATGTTTACATGTAACTTTCACACAAAATATCACTACTGTTGACCAGTGTTTTTCATCAATGCCGAAAGTTCCAGGCCTTAAAGGGTATATATCACGAAAATACTAGACGTCAAGGCCTAAAGATGCCTTAGAGGCATTTCGTTGTTAAGACTACAATTTACAATATTTATAACATGTTTATCATGGGCTCTACTACACACTGTTTCCAAGATATCAACGAAAATGAAAAATGTCGACTTAGACATGTTTGCCTTAGACATGTTTGCCTAGCGGGACGAATCCGAAAGTAACATCTGTTTCGTTCTAAGAAGCACCGAGATATCGCCTGAAACTAAAATGCCGACTCGGCAAAAAAATTTCAGGTCAAGGTCAAAGTTCATCAATAATACCCCTTAGACATGTTTGTCTAGCGCGACAATCCGAAAATAACATCCGTTTCGCTGTACGACGCACCGTTTCCGAGATATCGACGAAAAATGCTGACTCAGCAGAAAAATTCGAGGTCAAGGTCAAAGTTCATCCCTAATACCCCTTAGACATGTTTGTCTAGGGCCACGAGTCCGAAAATATTGTTTGTTTCGCTCTAAGACGCAACGTTTCCGAGATATCACCGAAAACGAAAAATGCCGACTCGGCAAAAAAATCCAAGGTCAAGGTCAAAGTTCATCCATAATGCCCCTGTATGTCTAGGGCGACGAGTCCGAAAATAACGTCCATTTCGCTCTACTACGTACCGTTTCCGAGATATGCACGAAGCCTCAAGGATGAATCAGCAAAAAATTATTTCGACCTCTAGGTCAAAGATCGTTTGACGGATTGATCCCAAAATCAATAGGGTTCCTGCCTGGTGGTATATAAACCTCCATGTAAAGTTCTGCAAGTATTGCCTGAATATTTTTCAAGTTATCGTCCAGAAACCAAGTCTCAAAATCAGCCTTGATTTCATCCTCACGGAACTCGAAGCTGGATCAAAAAGAAATAATACCCCTTAGAGATTTTGTCTAGGGTGACGAGTCCGAAAATAACGTCCATTTCACTCTACGACACACCGTTTCTGAGATATGCAGGAAGCGTCAAGGATGAATCAGCAAAACATTATTTTGACCTCTAGGTCAAAGGTCGTTTGACGGATTGATCCCAAAATCAATAGGGTTCTTCCTTGGTGGCATATGAACCTCTATGCAGAGTTCTGCAACTATTGCCTAAATATTTTTCGAGTTATCGTCCGGAAACCAAGTCTTAAAATTAGCCCTGATTTCCTCACAGACCTCGGAGCCGGCTCAAGAAGAATAGGGTTCTTCCACATATCATCTCTGACTAGTGGTGAAAATTTGACAAGGACCAATCTAAAGTTATCGTCTGGAAACCAAAACGGCGGAAGAAGATAAAATTAGCTCAAGGGCTAAGAAAGGTTACCAGATAATATATGTTTACATATATGTATTCAAATTCAAGGTCACGAGAATATTCAGCATTAATCACTTCCTATATGTCCACAATTGATTGCTAAGCTGTAAATTCAAAATTGAGATATTTTTTTTTCCGATGAGCTTGAAAATGATGTCAAAGTCCAAATTAAATCTACTGCCTTCGAATGTATGCAATATTTTTTTCAACCGTGCACTCATAAATAACGGTAACAGTGACGCCTGTTTTACATCACCAAGTGGTTATGAGATTCGTTGTGATTCCTGGAATTCGGTCCCCCCCCCCCCCCCCACCAAAAAAAAAAAAATTGTTTTTTGTGGCGGCCATCTTGTTTTTCCGATTTGGATGAATTCCAATAGCAACCTACCACAGGGCCCGATGTATGGGTACGAAAAGTTTTGTGATGATATCTTGGGTATGTTTCGGAATAAAGTGCGTGACGTCGTTTTCCAGAATTTTTTTTTGTGCCGGCCATCTTGTCTTTCCAATTTGGTTGAAATTCAATAGCAACCTACCACAGGGCCAGAATAAAGTGTGTGACGTCGTTTCTGGGACGGCGCACGGGAACCTGCACAAAAACTATATGTCCCTCCTCAGGGGGACATAATTCAAGATCATCAGAATATTCGGACTATATCATATCCTATGTGCACAACTGATTCCTAAGCTGTAAAGTCGATTATAAGTGAGATATTAGCCATTTTGTGCTTTGACTTTGGAAATGAGGTCAAAGGTTAAATTCAAGGTCATGACAATCATCAGCATATATCATTTGATTTCCTATGTGTCCTAAATTGATTCCTAGTCTCTAATCTCAATATTAAGTGAGATATTAGGCATATTGTGTCCCATTATAAAGCATAGGAGAATTTAACACGGGAAAATCTCATTTGGGACCTGTCGGGAAAATGACCGGGGATTCAGGGGCAATAAAACTTACATATATCACAGAGATATATGAGGGCAATCTTTTGAAACAAAAATCTCAAAACTGTCTGAACAGTTTTTGAGAAACTGGCCGGCAAAGTTAGAAATTGGCCGTTTTTTCGTCGAAAATGGCCGTTATTTTGAAAAAAGATGCGAAAATCAAAAAACAAAAAAAATACCGCCTTTTCAAAATTTTTTTAGTCATTTTTGTGTAAAATTTCAGAAAGATTCAACCATAAATTTTAATACAACACTACGCCAATAGGTTATCGGACCGACCTCCGTTGGGGGGATACAATAACAAATATTCCATGGGCTCTGTACACCCCCAGAACCCTCACCTACTTGTATCAGTTTTGTCTATTAGGGTATATTGAATGAAATAAAAGATGTTGACAGTAGATATATAGGAATGAACTGTGGGTACCCCTAAATACATTTTTGTGAATTCGCATACTCAGTATGGTCAGTCAACCTGGTCAACTACAATTTTCATCGACAACACAGAATAAATTCCCGAAACCCTCATGCACTACATAGTGTGAGTATATTCCCCGTGAACCTCCCAATTTCCTCACCCACTAGATATCCACTAGG
The DNA here is from genome assembly GCA_949152475.1 of Terebella lapidaria. Taxonomy (NCBI): domain Eukaryota; kingdom Metazoa; phylum Annelida; class Polychaeta; order Terebellida; family Terebellidae; genus Terebella; species Terebella lapidaria. The sequence goes on from OX424557.1 coordinate 6,822,860, forward strand.
GTCGGCTCTACTGAATGCAATAAACGATGCTAATAGTAAAGTTATGTGGATAAAGTATATATTAACCCTTTGAGCAGGGTTTCCCCGATGCTTCGAACTACAGAGGTTCGAGCATTTCCTGTTCAAGTCCCTATAGTTATTACTAGTGAGACTTAGCATGTCAGACTTAGGATATGTGACTTCTCCAGATAGCAACCTGATTGGTACTTGACATGTTGAGGTCAGGATGCAGGACTGTGTTAGGCTGACTGAGGTATATGTACCGTTCATGTGGGGTATATGTGTTTGACAGCTCTGTCAGAACTCCGCATCTTTCCTCTTGGTATTATGTGGTCTTCCATAAAGTACACAATCGTGTCAATACACCTCATATTGGGGTTGAAATCAACCACAAGTAGCCTGTGTTAGACGCCTGTGTCAGGCGAACATGAACAGGGATGGACATTCACATAAATGTTTCATGATGAACATGATAAGAGTGCTGGATAAAAGATGTGAGAATCATGGTGGAGGTGTCGATTCCAAATGTAAACCTCATTCAAACTCTTCCAAGAGACACACTCCTGGATCAATATATACCAATGTCACCTGGATATCCATCGCGGTGTCTTTGTGAGTCTTCTCAAAAGGTATTCGCTGGTAATGAGTATCATGCATTCGTGTACATGTATAAGTTTATTTCCACTAGCATGTATGGTGTCAGTTTTAGAATTTTGTTTGCTGCTGTCCACGATACCTCCTTCTCAAAATATTTTTAGGCATTTTTGTGCAAAATTTCAGAAAGACTAGACGTCAAGGCCTAAAGATGCCTTGGAGGCATTTCGGTGTGATGAATAATTTATAATACTAGATATCGACGAAAATGAAAAATGTCGACAAATTTCGGGTCAAGGTCAAAGTTCATCCATAATACCCGCTAGACATGTTTGTCTAGGGCGACGAGTCCGAAAGTAACGTCCGTTTCGCTCTACGACGCACCGTTTCCGAGATATCGACGAAAACGAAAAATGCCGACTCGGCAAAAAAATTTCGGGTCAAGGTCAAAGTTCATCAATAATTCCCCTTAGACATGTTTGTCTAGTGCGACGAGTCCGAAAATAACGTCCGTTTCGCTCTACGACGCACCGTTTCCGAGATATCGACGAAAACGAAAAATGCCGACTCGGCAAAAAAATTTCGGGTCAAGGTCAAAGTTCATCAATAATTCCCCTTAGACATGTTTGTCTAGTGCGACGAGTCCGAAAATAACGTCCGTTTCGCTCTACGACGCACCGTTTCCGAGATATCGACGAAAACGAAAAATGCCGACTCGGCAAAAAAATTTCGGGTCAAGGTCAAAGTTCATCCATAATACCCCTTAGACATGTTTGTCTAGTGCGACGAGTCCGAAAATAACATCCGTTTCGCTCTACGACGCACCGTTTCCGAGATAACGACGAAAACGAAAAATGCCGACTCGGCAAAAAAATTTCGGGTCAAGGTCAAAGTTCATCAATAATACCCCTTAGACATGTTTGTCTAGTGCGACGAGTCCGAAAATAACGTCCGTTTCGCTCTACGACGCACCGTTTCCGAGATATCGACGAAAACGAAAAATGCCGACTCGGCAAAAAAATTTCGGGTCAAGGTCAAAGTTCATCCATAATACCCCTTAGACATGTTTGTCTAGTGCGACGAGTCCGAAAATAACGTCCGTTTCGCTCTACGACGCACCGTTTCCGAGATAACGACGAAAACGAAAAATGCCGACTCGGCAAAAAAATTTCGGGTCAAGGTCAAAGTTCATCAATAATACCCCTTAGACATGTTTGTCTAGTGCGACGAGTCCGAAAATAACGTCCGTTTCGCTCTACGACGCACCGTTTCCGAGATATCGACGAAAACGAAAAATGCCGACTCGGCAAAAAAATTTCGGGTCAAGGTCAAAGTTCATCCATAATTCCCCTTAGACATGTTTGTCTAGTGCGACGAGTCCGAAAATAACGTCCGTTTCGCTCTACGACGCACCGTTTCCGAGATATCGACGAAAACGAAAAATGCCGACTCGGCAAAAAAATTTCGGGTCAAGGTCAAAGTTCATCAATAATTCCCCGTAGACATGTTTGTCTAGTGCGACGAGTCCGAAAATAACGTCCGTTTCGCTCTACGACGCACCGTTTCCGAGATATCGACGAAAACGAAAAATGCCGACTCGGCAAAAAAATTTCGGGTCAAGGTCAAAGTTCATCCATAATACCCCTTAGACATGTTTGTCTAGTGCGACGAGTCCGAAAATAACGTCCGTTTCGCTCTACGACGCACCGTTTCCGAGATATCGACGAAAACGAAAAATGCCGACTCGGCAAAAAAATTTCGGGTCAAGGTCAAAGTTCATCCATAATACCCCTTAGACATGTTTGTCTAGGGCGACGAGTCCGAAAATAACGTCCGTTTCGCTCTACGACGCACCGTTTCCGAGATATGCAGGATGAATCAAGGATGACTCAGCAAAAAATTATTTCGACCTCTAGGTCAAAGGTCGTTTGAGGTATCGACCCCAAAATCAATAGGGTTCTTCCCTGGTGATATATAAACCTCCGTGCAAAATTCTGCAACTATTGCCTGAATATTTTTTGAGTTATCGTCCGGAAACCAAGTTTCAAGATCAGCCTCGATTTCATCCTCAAGGACCTCACGGACCTTGGAGCCGGATCAAAAAAAAAAGTACACCCTAGAGATGTTTGTCTAGGGCGACGAGTCCGAAAATAACGTCCGTTTCGCTCTACGACGCACGGTTTCCGAGATATGCAGGAAGCCTCAAGGATGAATCAGCAAAAAATTATTTTGACCTCTAGGTCAAAGGTCGTTTGACGGATCGATCCCAAAATCAATAGGGTTCTTCCCTGGTGGCATATGAACCTCCATGCAGAGTTCTGCAACTATTGCATAAATATTTTTCCAGTTATCGTCCGGAAACCAAGTCTTAAAATTAGCCTTGATTTCATCCTCACGGACCTCACGGACCTCCGATCCGGCTCAAAAAGAATAGGGTTCTTCCTCATATCATTTCTGACTTGCGGTGAAAATTTGACAAGGATCCGTCAAGGCAATCTAAAGTTATCGTCCGGAAACCAAAAGTGGCGGAAGAAGAAGAAAAAAAAAAAAAAAAAAAAAAAAAAAAATTCTGCTAAAACCATAAAGGCATTTCTGCCGAAATGCCTTAATAACAAGGGCCACTGGCCTCAAAGGAAGAGCTTTGAAAAAGTTTGCACATAACGATTTAAAACCCCTTGAATACCGTATGTTATTTGGTATATGTTGTGGTCATATTGTAACGGTAGCTTTGACATTGTACCAACAGACCCATGATTTGCTTATTGTTAATTTGGTCTAATATTAAATGGATTAACACGTAATGATACCATTATTTAGCGTTTCCATATCTGTTTTCACTTTCTTCTTCCGGTCGGGAAACTCTTTGACTCCCAACATGATTGACCATGTTCAGATGATTGGAGATTTCCACCTTATTTTTATAAACTACTCATGTTAAGGTTCTGATTCCATCTACTCTCATCTTACAAACTTGAGCGTCTCCGGTCGCTTGACTAGTATGATACAGAATCAACTCAGAATTAACACATACAAATAAGAAGTAAATTGCCAAATAGCCTAGGAGAGATAGTTTCTGCAGCACATATCAAACAAACTATATATTATATTTATATATCGCCATTTTCGGCTAGGATGTACAATAACGTGGGCAATTTTTTGTTAACTAATTTCCCAAACTTATGATCCAGAATGACAATTGGTTATGATAGAAAAGTGTTCTTTATTACACACCAGATGTTCTTTTCATCTGTATTTATCATTTTGTGTCACTGACTAACCCATCGTTGTCATTGATTATCATAGAGAAACAGGATTGCCCACTAGATTGTACATGTGCTCCCCATTTTCATCAACATTGAACATATGACTCAAAATTGTCCAAACAACACAGCTTATACTAAGTTATAGTGTTCCATCACGATCCCATGCCAAAGTTCACCAATAATAGTGGTGTAACAATCAAACCATTATACCATACGTGACATTCAATAGATGGCGCTCTCGCATCAGGTTTATGCACAGGAAAATTTTGCGGTGCATTATGATGTCAATTGTCAAGTCTAATGATGTGCTGCATATAATACGAACTCGACTGACGATTTTTGGTGATAATTTTCAAAATATATTGTGCTCAAAATATGACTCAACCAACTTGAAATATGTGCTTGAAATATGACTCAACCAACCATCAATTATAACTGAATTTGATGATTGATCAGTGTGATGATCGCACATGTAGTTCCGATGGAAAACGATTGAAATGATACGTAGATGACATTTATTACCAGTGTGATGTTCATGTTTGCTGAATCATCGGCAAATAAAATGCAGTTTTGTGCCACTTATTAATCCAGATTGATAATAGACACATTTTTACTTGCAAACGCCCATGAGCACATGGCTATCCTACCGGTAACACAGCGGAGTAATATTCGACCGAGACGCCGGCATAGCTTCACTAAAGTGGTTTTGGACGGCTGCTGGTAGGCTGCTAGCCTGCCCTTGTTAGGTTTACTATACCTGAAGGTTAATAGGCCTATCACAAACACATCGTGAAATATCACACTATTGTCATGCCTTGTCACAACGCACTAGGTCTTTGACCTTTAATTATTAAATACTGCAGTAATCTTATACGAATAGTTACGGTTTTGTAGTGGCTTGCAAAATTTTCCTGCCGAGATTTCAATCCCGCGTGCCATCTAATTAATTATTCATTAGGCTACATTTGAGGCACGCTAAGCCAACGAACATTCGGCCCTGCGCAAAAAAAAATTCCGGCATAACACGAAAGGGGGCCACACATCATTGCATTTGGCCTACTTGATATACCAGCACTCGCCACAAATTTTCAATTATTATGTTGCCGTATCAACTTATTTTTCATTTTTGCAATAGCATACTGTATCTATATATTGTACTGAATGTATATGCAAAAGTTTGAGTGCATATGATTGCAAGAAAGCACTGTTTCAGTGAAGATCAAAACGGGAGTGGTGATGGGTATGAAACGGTGACATACAAAAAAATTAGCCCAAAGGCTAAGATAGGTTACCGGACAATTTTGGTTTGGCCATGGCAGCATTGGCAGGTAACAGACCTTGAGATTTACCAATCAAGGTTCGCAGTGTAAACATATGACCTTGGGATTTACCAATCAAGGTCATCCGTATGAACTTCGATGTAACCATTACATGTATGTGTGCGGCATTTGATATTCTATATGTTGGGTGGAATCGTTTAGGCCGCTCAGGTCAATTTACACATTCCAAGTCAGACATTTGGCACTCAAGGTCATCTGACGTCAAGTTCAAGGTCATCATTAGTTGTGCCATATATGTCTTCCTATATGTTCATAATGCAAACAGGAGCTCTATCTGCAAGCATTTCATCTACAAGGGCAAATCTGGGCATTTTTTGACCCCAAAATGGCTGTTTTGACCTTTCAAGGTCATCCAAGGTCAAATTCAAGGTCACCACACAAGTCGCCATATATGACTTCCGATTTGAAAGTGCCAATTTCTAAGCTCTATCTTCAAGCGTTCTATGAGTACAGTCCTGACAGCTCCCATTATGAAGGAAAAAAGTGCCGAAAATTTTCCAAGTCCAAAATTTTTTTCAAAGGGTGAAAATTTTTTTTTGCCTAGAAATGGCCCAAAATGGATAGTAATGTTATTTGGGGCGAAAAAATTTTTTTTCGCCGACTCGTCAAAAATTCAAAATGGCCGCCACACTGAGATCGGTGATTCAAGGGCAACAAAACTTATACACGTCGCAGAGGTATATAAGAGGAATCTTTTTAAGCAAAAATCTCAAAACTGATCAGACAGTTTTTGAGAAAATACAGACCAGGTGCAAATTTGAGCGTTTTTCGACCCAAAAATGGCTGTTTTGACCTTTCAAGGTCATCCAAGGTCAAATTCAAGGTCACCACACAAGTCGCCATATATGACTTCCCATTTGAAAGTGCCAATTTCTAAGCTCTATCTTCAAGCGTTCTATGAGTACAGTCCGGACAGCTCCCATTATGAAGGGAAAAAGTGCCGAAAATTTTCCAAGTCCAAAATTTTTTTCAAAGGGTGAAAATTTTTTTTTGCTCTAGAAATGGCCCAAAATGGATAGTAATGCGATCTGGGGCGAAAAAAATTGTTTTCGCCAACCCGCCAAAAATTCAAAATGGCCGCCACACGAAAACCGGCAGATTTAGGGCAACCAAACTTATACATATCACAGAGGTATATGAGGGGAATCTTTTGAAACCAAAAACTCAAAACTGATCAGACAGTTTTTGAGAAAATGGCCGTCAAAGTCCAAAATTGAGCGTTTTTCGACAAAAACGGCCGCCATTTTGAAAAAAATGCGAAAATCAAAAAACAAAAAAATACCTCCTTCTCAAAATATTTTTAGGCATTTTTGTGCAAAATTTCAGAAAGATTCGATCGTTAACTTTAAAGATAAAATTAGCCCAATGGGCTAGTAAGGTTACCGGAGAAATATACAGAGTTAAGCCGAGAAAGTTGAAAGTCAAATTCAAGGTGACCACTGAAATCGCCATATCTCTAACCTTGAAAATGGGATCAAAGGTTAAATTCTAGATCACCAAACTATTCAGCATACATCGTTTCCTATATGTTCACTATGGACCCCTAAGCTGTAAATTTGATAATAAGCGAGATATTATAAGCCATTTTGTAATCTGACTTTGAAAATAAAATGACTGACCTTGAAATTTAGGTCAAAGGTCAAACTCAATATCATTAAAATATTCAGAATATATCATTTCCTATATGTTCACAATTGATTCCTAATCTCTAAAGTTGATAATAAGCAAGATATTAGCCATTTTGTCCTGTTGACCTTGACAATGAGGTCAAAGGTCAAATTCAAGGTCATGAGAATTTTCAGCATATATCATTTCCTATATGTTCACAATTAATTCCTAAGCTGTAAAGTCGATAATAAGCAAGATATTGGCCATTTTGTCCTGTGACCTTGAAAATAGGTCAAAGGTCAAATTCAAGGTCACGAGCATTTTCAGCATATATCATTTCCTATATGTTCACAATTGATTCCTAAGCTGTAAAGTCGCTAATAAGCGAGATACTAGCCATTTTGTCCTGTTGACCTTGAAAATGAGGTCAAAAGTCAAATTCAAGGTCACTAGAATATTCAGCATATATCATTTCCTATATGTTCACAATTGATTTCTAAGCTGTAAAGGCGCTAATAAGCAAGATATTGGCCATTTTGTCCTGTGACCTTGAAAATGAGGTCAAAGGTCAAATTCAAGGTCATGAGAATTTTCAGCATATATCATTTCCTATATGTTCACAATTGATTCCTAAGCTGTAAAGTCGCTAATAAGCAAGATATTGGCCGTTTTGTCTTGTGACCTTGAAAATGAGGTCAAAGGTCAAATTCAAGGTCACGAGAATTTTCAGCATATATCATTTCCTATATGTTCACAATCGATTCCTAAGCTGTAAAGTTGCTAATAAGCAAGATATTGGCCATTTTGTCCTGTGACCTTGAAAATGAGGTCAAAGCTCAAATTCAAGGCCACGAGAATATTCAGCATATATCATTTCCTATATGTTCACAATTGATTCCTAAGCTGTAAAGTCGATAATAAGCGAGATATTAGCAATTTTGTCCTGCGACCTTGGAAATGAGGTCAAAGATCAAATTCAAGGTCACGAAAATATTCAGCATATATCATTTCCTATATGTTCACAATTGATTCCTAAACTGTAAAGTCGATAATAAGCGAGATATTAGCCATTTTGTCATGTGACCTTGAAAATGAGGTCAAAGGTCAAATTCAAGGTCACAAGAATATTCAGCATATATCATTTCCTATATGTTCACAACTGATTCCTAAGCTGTAAAGTCGATAATAAGCGAGATATTAGCCATTTTGTCCTGTGACCTTGAAAATGAGGTCAAAAGTCAAATTCAAGGTCACGAGAATATTCACCATATATCATTTCCTATATGTCCACAATTCATTCCTAGTCTCTAATTTCAATATTAAGTGAGATATTAGGCTTAATGTGTGCCATTATAAAGCATAGGAAAATTTAACATGGGAAAGTCACATTTGGGCCGAGTTTGGGCCCAAAATGGCCCACTTCAAGCGATTCAAGCGCAACGAAATTTATACATGTCACAGGGGTACATATGAGGAGTGTTTTTCATCAATAAGAAAAAAAAGTTACTGAACAGATTTTGAGAAAACGACCGTCGAAGTCCAAAATTGGCCATTTTTCGACGAAAACGGCCACTCTGACCTTGAAACCAAGGTCAGAGGTCAAATTCAAGGTTACGACAATATTCAGCATATATCATTTCCTATATGTCCACAATTGATTCCTAGTCTCTAATCTCAATATTAAGTGAGATATTAGGCTTTAATGTGTCCCATTATAAAGCATAGGAGAATTTAACATGGGAAAGTCCCATTTGGGCCGAGTTTGGGCCCAAAATGGCCCACTTCGAGCGATTCAAGCGCAACGAAATTTATACATGTCACAGGGGTACATATGAGGAGTGTTATGCATCAATAAAAAAAAAAGTTACTGAACAGATTTTGAGAAAATGGCCGCCAAAGTCCAAAATCAGGCATTTTTCGTCGAAAACGGCCGCCATTTTGAAAAAAATGCGAAAATCAAAAAACTAAAAAATACCTCCCTCTCGAAATATTTTTAGGCATTTTTGTGCAAAATTTCAGAAAAATTCGATCGTAAACTTTAAAGATAAAATTGTTGACGGACGACGACGACGACGACGACGCCGGACGCATCGCCATGCCAATAGGTTACGGACCAAAGGTCCGGTAACCTAAAAATGTTAACGCCGGACGGACGGACGGACGGACGGACGGACGACGGACGCAACGCCATGCCAATAGGTTATCGGACCAAAGGTCCGGTAACCTAAAAACAAACGGTCGGAACACACGTCTCCTGGGATTATTATCGCTAATAACTTATTACATTAACCATGATTAGGTACACGGGCGTCATTTTCCTCCCAACGGGCCCCGGGCCCTCCCAATTAGCCACAAATGAATGGCCTGTTGTGGTTCCAAGTGGCACTTTCAAGAATGTAAACAAAAGAAAAATTTCAAAAATCCCAAAAAAAACCAACATCATAGAGGAAGAGCTCTGCTCTTCCTAAAAATGTTAACGCCGGAAGGACGGTAAGCTAAAAAATTAGCCCAAAGGCCAAGATAGGTTACCGGACAATTTTGGTTTAGCCATGGCAGCATTGGCAGGTAACAGACCTTGAGATTTACCAATCAAGGTTCACAGTGTAAACATATGACCTTGGGATTTACCAATCAAGGTCATCCGTATGAACTTCGATGTAACCATTACATGTATGTATGCGGCATTTGATATTCTATATGTTGGGTGGAATCGTTTAGGCCGCTCAGGTCAATTTACACATTCCAAGTCAGACATTTGGCACTCAAGGTCATCTGACGTCAAGTTCAAGGTCATCATTAGTTGTGCCATATATGTCTTCCTATATGTTCATAATGCAAACATGAGCTCTATCTGCAAGCATTTCATCTACAAAGGCAAATCTGGGCATTTCTTGACCCCAAAATGGCTGTTTTGACCTTTCAAGGTCATCCAAGGTCAAATTCAAGGTCACCACACAAGTCGCCATATATGACTTCCCATTTGAAAGTGCCAATTTCTAAGCTCTATCTTCAAGCGTTCTATGAGTACAGTCCTGACAGCTCCCATTATGAAGGAAAAAAGTGCCGAAAATTTTCTAAGTCCAAAATTTTTTTCAAGGGTGAAAATTTTTTTTTGCCTAGAAATGGCCCAAAATGGATAGTAATGTTATTTGGGGCGAAACAAATTTTTTTCGCCGACTCGTCAAAAATTCAAAATGGCCGCCACACTGAGATCGGCGATTCAAGGGCAACAAAACTTATACACGTCACAGACGTATATAAGAGGAATCTTTTTAAGCAAAAATCTCAAAACTGATCAGAGAGTTTTTGAGAAAATACAGACCAGGTGCAAATTTGAGCGTTTTTCGACCCAAAAATGGCTGTTTTGACCTTTCAAGGTCATCCAAGGTCAAATTCAAGGTCACCACACAAGTCGCCATATATGACTTCCCATTTGAAAGTGCCAATTTCTAAGCTCTATCTTCAAGCGTTCTATGAGTACAGTCCGGACAGCTCCCATTATGAAGGGAAAAAGTGCCGAAAATTTTTCAAGTCCAAAATTTTTTTCAAAGGGTGAAAAATTTTTTTTGCCCTAGAAATGACCCAAAATGGATAGTAATGCGATTTGGGGCGAAAAAATTTTTTTTCGCCGACCCGCCAAAAATTCAAAATGGCCGCCACACGGAAACCGGCAGATTTAGGGCAACCAAACTTATACATATCACAGAGGTATATGAGGGGAATCTTTTGAAACCAAAAACTCAAAACTGATCAGACAGTTTTTGAGAAAATGGCCGTCAAAGTCCAAAATTGAGCGTTTTTCGACAAAAACGGCCGCCATTTTGAAAAAAATGCGAAAATCAAAAAACAAAAAAATACCTCCTTCTCAAAATATTTTTAGGCATTTTTCTGCAAAATTTCAGAAAGATTCGATCGTTAACTTTAAAGATAAAAATGTTAACGCCGGACGGACGGACGAACGGCTAGACGGACGGACGGACGACGGACGCAACGCCATGCCAATAGGTTATCGGACCAAAGGTCCGGTAACCTAAAATGTGGACGGATGATGCCGACGACGGACACAACGCCATGCCAATAGGTTATCGGACCATAGGTGTTGTGTTGCTAAATTTACACATTCCATATTTTACCGATCAAAACTTCTGCCTGTGTGATGGGATTGACGACGCATATTTCCGATTGGGCCTCCTCCTCCACCAATCCCTGGGGCAGGGCGTGGTGGACTGACAGATTTTTAGGGATCTGGGGAATACGCTTCTTCTTTTGAGCACGCTTTCTCGCAGCCAGCTTCTTTACTGTAAGAGATATCAGATTAACATTTAACTGAAGTCAAAATGAATTTTAAGTTATCATATATTGTTTTGGCAGAAAAAAACAAAAATGTGCTGGCTTTTAGACAATCTGGATATCTTTGATGAATTTTGTAGATATTTTCATGATGCACACAACATTTCCTTGACTAGCCACTTTCTGAGCTTTTTTCTGAACAACCTGTCATGGTATTGCAAAAAAATATCACAAATCTGATTACAGAAAATATACCACTCATTTAAGATACAGTATCCAGTGACCATGGCATAAGGCTCTTGACAAAATGTTTGCTAAGTTCTTCAATTCTGGCCTTGTATGCACATGATGCAAAATTGAGTTTAAAAATAATAAGTGGATTAATATCAAAATACCAAAGGTCCGGTAACCTAAAAACCGGTCTAAAATTTTTTTCAACATGTTCAAACGGAGAAATTTCTTCTTCCCCTGGAAATGACTCAAAATGGATAATAATTTTTCTCCATCGACCAGTCAAAAAATCAAAATGGCCGTCACATGCAGACCGGCAATTCAAGAGCAACTAAACTTATACATATCACAGAAATACATAGAGGGGATTATTTAAACAAAAATCTTAGCTGCTGTAGCTTACCGGCAATCATGAGAAACGCAGAGTATTGATTTTCCAACATATAAATTGTTACACTGATCTTGAACTCTAAATGTCAAAACATGTTCGTAAATGTTGCTGGAAACACATTTTCTGCATGGACTATAATAAGAAATCAAATAACACATCACAAAGGTAGATAAAGAGAATCATATACATTATTTTGAGAAAAACTGTCTGAATAGACTTTGACAAAATGGCCACCAAAGACAAAATTCATCGTTTTTGACCTTTCAAGGTCATTGAAGGTCAAATTCAAGGTCATCACTCAAACTGCAATATATGATTTCCCATTTGAATGTGCCAATACTGAGGCTCTATTTTGAAGTCTTCTATGAGTTTACTCCGCACAGTTCCCATTATGAAGGAAAAATTGGGCGAAATTTTCTAAGTCCAAAAAATTTTTCAATGGCCAAAAAAAAAAATTCGTTTTTTTTTGCTGGAAATGGCTCAAAACGAATAGTGACTTGATTTTGGACCAAAAAAAAATTTTTTTGCCGACCCGTCAAAAAATCAAAATGGCCGCCACACGCAGACAGGCAATTCAAGGGCAACGAAACTCATACACATCATAGAGGTACATGAAGGGAATGTTTTAAAACAAAAATCTCAAAACTGATCAGACAGTTTTTGAGAAAATGGCCATCAAAAATCCAAAATTAGCCATTTTTCGACAAAAAAGGTCGTTTTGACCTTCCAAGGTCATTGAAGGTCAAATTCAAGGTCATCACTCAAACCGCAATATATGATTTCCCATTTGAATGTGCCAATACTTAGGCTCTATCTTCAAGTGTTCTATGAGTTTACTCTGCACAGCTCCCATTATGAAGGAAAATTGGGTGAAATTTTTCTAAGTCCAAAAATTTTTTCAATGGCCCAAAAAAAAAATTTTTTTTTTTTGCTGGAAATGGCTCAAAACGAATAGTGACTTGATTTGGGACAAGAAAATTTTTTTCGCCGACCCGTCAAAAAATCAAAATGGCCGCCACAAGCAGACCGGCGATTCAAGGGCAACGAAACTTATACACGTCATAAAGGTACATGAGAGGAGTGTTTTGAAACAAAAATCTCAAAACTGATCAGACAGTTTTTGAGAAAATGGCCTCCAAAGTCCAAAATTGGCAATTTTTCGTCAAAAATGGCCGCCAAATAGGCAAAAACGATTCAATCAAAAAAATTAAAAAAACGTCTTTAGATACTGGCCCAAGGTATGTTCTGACAAATTTATGGGGAAATTCATCATGTCAAAAAAAAGTTACAGACCCGGACGGACGACGGACGGACGACGGACGGACGACGGACGAAATACCACGACAATAGCTTATCGGCCCAAAGGGCCGGTAAGCTAAAAAAGTCTGAACAGTTTTTGAAGAAATGGCCGACTAAGTCAGAAATTAGTTGTTTTTCGTCGAAATTGACTGCCATCTTATAGTCTGAAAAAAATATTCCTGAAATATTTTTTTAGCTACTTTTGTGCAAAATTTCAGAAAAAATTGTTCGCAAACTTCAAAAATAAGTTTGTTCATGCCGGCATGACGAACAGATGGCTAGACAGACAAACAGACGGACGCTGTAAACAACGCCATGCCGATAGGTTATCAGAAGATAGGTCCGGTAACCTAAAAATGTCCGTTAAAGTCCAAAATCGGCTGTTTTTCATAAAAAAGGTCTGCCATTTCGAAAAACTCTTCGGAATATGAAAGAAACTCTTAGGAATGTTCTTACCGGGTAGGCATTTTTGTGCAAAATTTCAAAAAGATTTGACCGTAAAAGATCCTGAGCTTGACCTCAAAGATTCTGTTCACAGGTACTGCACACTCATCCAAACATTTAGAATTTTCTAAAATTATCAGATTTTGCATTGATTTTGTTCAACAGTGCTCATTGATTACAAATTTGCAGAATTCTTACCGCAATTTGAGCCTTTCTTACGGCGTGAAAAGCTATTGAAGTCCAATTCATCTGCCTGCCCATCGATGACCCCCACAACAACAAGACCTGTAACAGAAAGAATAACAGAGTACAGAGTACAACATAGTAAAAGCAAGACTCGTTTATATCAATGTTAAATCAAAGAGTGTAACATCAATAAGAGGCCGCACTCCTACAAAAATGTGCGACTGAGCAATTCTAAGTCGAGAAACTCAGGGTGACTTCCATGCTAGGGGCTAGGGGACCGCTCCCTCACTGGCGAAGTTCCTATTGTTTGCCTCTCCTCTGGCGGCGAAGTTTCTATTGTTTGTGCTAGTTACATAGGGATGTATAGAGAGTGGGGGGTTCTTATTGATATTACACTCTTTGGTTAAATTGCCCCATTTCTGACCCACAACATAAAAAATTAGCCCAAGGGCTGAGATAGGTTACCGGAAATTTTGGTTTTAGGCATCGTAGCTGACATATGACTTTGAAATTTTCCAATCGAGGTCAACTTTGTGGATTTTAATGTCTTCATTAGGACTGGTATGCTGCATATGACTTCATATATATTCATAATACAAACATATAAGCTTTATCAACAAGTATTTTGTCTGTAAAGGTAAATATACACATGCCAGCTCAGGCAAGATTTTGATATTTGCCCTTCAAGGTCATTTAAGGTCAAGTTCAAGGTCACCAAAAGATGTGCCATATATACATGACTTTTTATAGGCTTATTCACAATCCTAACCTGTATGTGCAAGTTTTTAAGCCTCAGAGGCCACTTTACAGATTCCACGTCAGACATGTAATGTAGACACTCAAGGTCATCCAAGGTCGAGATCAAGATCATCATCAGTTGTTCCATATACCGGTATGACTTCCTATGTTCATAATGCAAACTAAAGCTCTATCTACAGGCATTTCACCTCAAAGGCCACTTTACAGATTTCAAGTCAGACATTTAGCACTCAAGGTCATCCAAGGTCAAGATCAAGGTCATCATTAGTTGTTCCATTTACCGGTATGACTTCCTATATGTTCATAATGCAAACTTAGCTCTAACTACATGCATTTCACCTGTAGAGGCAAATTTGGGCATTTTTTTACCCAAAAATGGCTGTTTTGACCTTTCAAGGTCATCAAAGGTCAAATTCAAGGTCACTTCACAAATCGCCGTATATGATGCCTATTCGAAAGGAAAAAAGTGCAGAAAAATTTCTAAGTCCAATTTTCTTTTTCAAAGGGTGAAAATTTTCTTTTGCCTAGAAATGGTCCAAACTGGAGAGTAATGCGATTTGGGGCAAAAAAATTTTTTTTCGCCGACTCGTCAAAAATTCAAAATGGTCGCCACACGGACACCGGCGATTCAAGGGCGACAAAACTTATACATGTCACAGAGGTATATAAGATGAATCTTTTTAAACAAAAATCTCAAAACTGATCAGGCAATTTTTGAGAAAATACAGTCCAGGTTCAAATTTGAGCATTTTTCGAATGGCTGTTTTGACCTTTCAAGGTCAAATTCGAGGTCACCACACAAGTCGCCATATATGACTACCAATTTGAAAGTGCCAATTTCTAAGCTCTATCTTCAAGCGTTCTATGAGTACAGTCTGGACAGCTCCCATTATGAGGGAAAATTAGCCCAATGGGCTAGTAAGGTTACCGGAGAAATATACAGCGTTAAGCCGAGAAAGTTGAAAGTCAAATTCAAGGTGACCACTGAAATCGCCATATCTCTAACCGTGAAAATGGGATCAAAGGTTAAATTCTAGATCACCAAACTATTCAGCATACACCATTTCCTATATGTTCACTATGGACCCCTAAGCTGTAAATTTGATAATAAGCGAGATATAAGCCATTTTGTAATCTGACTTTGGAAATAAAATGACTGACCTTGAAATTTAGGTCAAAGGTCAAATTCAATATCATTAAAATATTCAGAATATATCATTTCCTATATGTTCACAATTGATTCCTAAGCTGTAAAGTCGATAATAAGCAAGATATTAGCCATTTTGTCCTGTTGACCTTGAAAATGAGGTCAAAGGTCAAATTCAAGGTCATGAGAATTTTCAGCATAATATCATTTCCTATATGTTCACAATTAATTCCTAAGCTGTAAAGTCGATAATAAGCAAGATATTGGCCATTTTGTCCTGTGACCTTGAAAATAGGTCAAAGGTCAAATTCAAGGTCACGAGCATTTTCAGCATATTTCATTTCCTATATGTTCACAATTGATTTCTAAGCTGTAAAGTCGCTAATAAGCAAGATATTGGCCATTTTGTCCTGTGATCTTGAAAATACGTCAAAGGTCAAATTCAAGGTCACGAGCATTTTCAGCATATATCATTTCCTATATGTTCACAATTGATTCCTAAGCTGTAAAGTCGCTAATAAGCAAGATATTGGCCATTTTGTAATGTGACCTTGAAAATGAGGTCAAAGGTCAAATTCTAGGTCACGAGAATATTCAGCATATATCATTTCCCATATGTTCACAATTGATTCCTAAGCTGTAAAATCGATAATAAGCGAGATATCAGCAATTTTGTCCTGTGACCTTGGAAATGAGGTCAAAGGTCAAATTCAAGGTTATGAGAATATTCTGCGTATATCATTTCCTATATGTTCACAATTGATTCCTAAGCTGTAAAGTCGATAATAAGCGAGATCTTAGCCATTTTGTCCTGTCACCATTCAAAATGAGGTCAAAGGTCAAATTCAAGGTCATGAGAATTTTCAGCATATATCATTTCCTATATGTTCACAATTGATTTCTAAGCTGTTAAGTCGCTAATAAGCAAGATATTGGCCAATTTGTCCTGTGACCTTGAAAATGAGGTCAAAGGTCAAATTCAAAGTCATGAGAATATCCAGCATATATCATTTCCTATATGTTCACAATTGATTCCTAAGCTGTAAAGTCGATAATAAGCGAGATATTAGCAATTTTGTCCTGTGACCTTGGAAATGAGGTCAGGGTCAAATTCAAGGTCATGAAAATATTCAGCATATATCATTTCCTATATGTTCACAATTGATTCCTAAACTGTAAAGTCGATAATAAGCGAGATATAAGCCATTTTGTCATGTGACCTTGAAAATGAGGTCAAAGGTCAAATTCAAGGTCACGAGAATATTCAGCATATATCATTTCCTATATGTTCACAATTGATTTCTAAGCTGTAAAGTCGATAATAAGCGAGATAATAGCAATTTTGTCCTGTGACCTTGAAAATGAGGTCAAAGGTCAAATTCAAGGTCACGAGAATAATCAGCACATATCATTTCCTATATGTTCACAATGGATTCCTAAGCTGTAAAGTCGATAATAAGCAAGATATTAGCCATTTTGTCCTGTGACCTTGAAAATGAGGTCAAAGGTCAAATTCAAGGTCACGAGAATATTCAGCACATATCATTTCCTATATGTTCACAATGGATTCCTAAGCTGTAAAGTCGATAATAAGCGAGATATTAGCCATTTTGTCCTGTGACCTTGAAAATGAGGTCAAAGGTCAAATTCAAAGTCACGAGAATATTCAGCATATATCATTTCCTATATGTTCACAATTGATTTCTAAGCTGTAAAGTCGATAATAAGCGAGATATTAGCCATTTTGTCCTGTGACCTTGAAAATGAGGTCAAAGGTCAAATTCAAGGTCACGAGAATATTCAGCACATATCATTACCTATATGTTCACAATGGATTCCTAGTCTCTAATCTCAATATTAAGTGAGATATTAGGCTTAATGTGTCCCATTATAAAGCATAGGAGAATTTAACATGGGAAAGTCCCATTTGGGCCGAGTTTGGGCCCAAAATGGCCCACTTCGAGCGATTCAAGGGCAACGAAATTTATACATGTCACAGGGGTACATATGAGGAGTGTTATGCATTGATAAGAAAAAAAGTTACTGAACAGATTTTGAGAAAACGACCGTCAAAGTCCAAAATTGGCCATTTTTCGACGAAAGCGGCCGCCATTTTGAAAAAAATTTGAAAATCAGAAAACTAAAAAAAACCTTTCCTGGAAATATTTTTAGGTATTTTTGTGCAAAATTTCAGAAATATTCCATCATAAACTTTAAAGATAAAAATGTGAACGGACGGACGGACGACGGACGCCGGACGCAACGCCATGGCAATAGGTTATCGGACCAAAGGTCCGGTAACCTAAAAAGTTACTGAACAGATTTTGAGAAAACGACCGTCGAAGTCCAAAATTGGCCATTTTTCGACGAAAACGGCCGCTCTGACCTTGAAACCAAGGTCAGAGGTCAAATTCAAGGTCACGACAATATTCAGCATATATCATTTCCTATATGTCCACAATTGATTCCTAGTCTCTAATCTCAATATTAAGTGAGATATTAGGCTTTAATATGTCCCATTATAAAGCATAGGAGAATTTAACATGGGAAAGTCCCATTTGGGCCGAGTTTGGGCCAAAATGGCCCACTTCGAGCGATTCAAGCGCAACGAAATTTATAGACATCATAGAAGTACATATGAGGAGTCTTATGTATCAAAGAGAAAAAAAGTTACTGAACAGATTTTGAGAAAATGGCCGCCAAAGTCCAAAATCAGGCCTTTTTCGTCGAAAACGGCCGCTATTTTGAAGAAAAAGCGAAAATCAAAAAACTAAAAAATACCTCCTTCTTGAATTATTTTTAAGTATTTTTCTGCAAAATTTCAGAAAAATTCGCCTGTAAACAAAAAAGATAAAAATGTGGACGACGACGACGGACGACGACGGACGACGACGACGGACGCAACGCCATGCCAATAGGTTATCGGACCATAGGTCCGGTAACCTAAAAAAGTGACGAAAATTTTCTAAGTCCAACATTTTTTTAAAAGGGTGAAATTTATTTTTTGCCCTATACTCGGATTTTTCTAACTCGTTTACACTGTTTTTCGCTAATATTTTTGTGATGCCAAACGTTATCGTTCTATAACTTGGCATACTTCACCTGGGAGTCAAGCGGCAATTTTCTACCAAATTTCAGACAGTTAACGCGAAAATTGATAAAATTGGCAATCTACCTCACTGTTAAATTTCAGCCCAAAACGGGAGCTCGAGAATCTGAGCATATTCGAGGAATCGGTCCTGTTTACATCCATCAGGATTCGAAATATTCTTGTAACTTTGAACCGGAAGATACACTGGGGTGTATTCTACACAAACATGTTGATTTTGAAACATTGCTCTGATACATAACAGAGCAAATGCACAAAATTGTGTGCGGGCCCAGAAATCAAATAATAGGGCTAAATTTAACATTGGTGTAGATTGCCAACTTTTTCAATTTTCGCGATAGCTGTCTGAAATTTGATAGAAAATTGCCGTTTGACTCACAGGTGAAGTATTCCAAGTTACAGACCGATAGCATTTAGCATCACAAAAATATCAGCGAAAAACAGTGTAAACGAGTTAGAAAAATCCGAGTATAGAAATGGCCCAAAATGGATAGTAATGCGATTTGGGGCGAAAAAAAAATTTTTCGCCAACCCGCCAAAAATTCAAAATGGCCGCCACACGGACCGGCGAACTCAGGGCAACCAAACTTATACATATCACAGAGGTATATGAGGGGAATCTTTTGAAACCAAAAACTCAAAACTGATCAGACAGTTTTTGAGAAAATGGCCGTCAAAGTCCAAAATTGAGTGTTTTTCGACAAAAACGGCCGCCATTTTGAAAAAAATGCATAAATCAAAAAACAAAAAAATACCTCCTTCTCAAAATATTTCTAGGCATATTTGTGCAAAATTTCAGAAAGATTTGATCATTACTTAAAAGATAAAAATGTTTATGCCGGACGAACGGACAGACGCAACGCCATGCCAATAGGTTATCGGACCAAAGGTCCGGTAACCTAAAAATACAGTTATATTCACACATAAATCTCATTCACATCCAAGCTCAGAATTACCACAAAGCATGTGTAAAAACAAATATGGAAGAAAAATGTCAAACATAGCCTGAGATAATGTGTTTTGTTTATTTTTTGAAAAAAACTTTCTCTTGTACTGGGAACTGCCAGAGCAAATGTGCCATTTACAGCCCATCGAGCAAAAGTTTGATATTCATTGCAGGTCTAGCACAGTCATAAACAAAATACATAGAAATAATGTATGTTCTGACTGTCATTCTGGCATAAGATAATTATTTTTCCGCCAGATGCCAAACTATCCTTTTCAAACACAATTGAATGAGGTGCTTGAGCTTCTAATGGGTACATGATTGCGTGTCAATGCGGCACACGGTACATACGTACCAGACCTGCGGCGGTCATACTGTATCCGCTCCCCACGGTACCAGTCCAATGGCTGCACTCGGGTCCTCTGTGACCTCCGGACTCCGTCTGCAGGTGGCGTCTCCGGGGCAACTGTAACCGATGGTACCCAGGTGTTGACACATTTTGTGAAATTTAACCAAATGTACAGCTGAGATTCTGCTAGTAAGCTGAAACGTATGCCCAGGTATGATAATACTCACTTATTTTCACCACTTTTTTTCTTGGGCATTCAGGAATGACTGGTGTAGCTGATTCGGTCATCTCGTGGTAGTGCTTCAGTAACCCACTAGATTCATCAACAGTCGAATTTGCTAAACTTGGACGCTTCAGAATCGATCTTGGAACACCTGAAGACATTTAAATTTATATTTAAACAAACATATATAATTGTGTACACATTGCACAAATGTTTGGCATGACTCAAATTTTGCTGTTTTTTTTAATCAAAAGTGAATTTTGCATGAGATAACAAACAAACCATAGGGCCTAGGGCCCTGTAGCTCCCCAAAATGCAACCGTAATATTTCATCAAATGGATACAGATCATTTCTTATATCATGTATAGAAGTTG
Source organism: Terebella lapidaria (assembly GCA_949152475.1). Lineage (NCBI taxonomy): Eukaryota > Metazoa > Annelida > Polychaeta > Terebellida > Terebellidae > Terebella > Terebella lapidaria. The sequence continues at coordinate 6,843,414 of OX424557.1, forward strand.
ATATACTTCTTGTTAATACAATATGTTATACCTCATGTAAGAATCACGCTTTGTGACTGGCGAATTCATGTGAAGTAATACGGTCTGTATCAATCTTTTCACCCACATGAACAGTGTGGCTATCGTTATTTCGTGCGTCCGGCTCCCCTTCCCCAACAAACGAAACAAGATTCGGGATAGTGAGGGGCAAAAGGCCTTGTTACCCTCTAATGCTGCCTTGGGCTCCCACGGCTCTTTGGTTAGACAATACAAAACAAAAGCCATGTCCCACTCAGGTAAAACAGGCGCAACACAATCATAGTCTTTGCGTCCTGAATGCCGCTAGTAAATCAGACATTACAGGCTCATTAGATAGATCAATCCCTCCAGCCCTAAAATGGGACCTAACATGGATCGATAGCCTTCGATCGTAGAAGGTGACAGATGCACTCGATCGAACAAGTAGCACAGAAAGTCTAACACTACTTCCAAAGGGACAGAGAGCAGATCGAGGTGCCTTCCAGAACACCAGCGGACGAAAACTCCCCACTTAACCTCAGATGTTCTCCTCGAAGATAGGCGTTTTTTCCTGGCAAGATGCTGTGACACCTCTGCAGAAAAACCTGCCTGCTGGAAAGATCATTTGATAACTTCCACACGTGTAACCTCACGATTTGGGGCGCGAGGTGGAAGACCGACGTCCTCGGTTGCCTCACGGGGCTACTAACAGTACCTCACACTCCCTCGATCGAAGGATTTTATGGAAGACTTCCGTCACGAACCCTGTTGGAGGGTACGCATAAAACAGCCTGCCGTCCCACTCCATGATCCCTCAATCGTGAGCAAACATGATCAACATCTCGGTTTCCAGACACAGATCCAAAGACCTGATGCCTCCTTGTTTGTTGATGTGTGCTACCACCTTGAAAACCCCAGCCACCTGGTCCCTGGAGGACTGTGGCTGCCCCAATGATGGAACACACGACTCCCCGCCTTCAGCTCTAGGACATTGATATCCAACTGACTGATCCGATCGACCAGAGGCTCCAACGACCAGAGGCATCCAAGAAGAATGTCTCGTGAGGAACATAGGCCTCCAGAGGCATCCGCCGGCGCAGGTTGGATTGATCTGCCCACCATCGACAGGCCTCTGAAGCCCTGTGATCGAGGTGGATCTGACGAACCAGTGGATCCACTGATATCTTCCACTGAGTGGCCAGGGACCACTGGATCGGCCACATGAAACATCTGTCATAAGGAACCTGCTTCTCCACCGACGCTAGCAACCCTATTAACGACAGCACTGTCCTTGCTGACGCCACCGGGTTTGCTAGTAAGACCTCCAGCAGAGCCAGAGTCTTGTCAATGCAGTACTGAGGGAGCTCTACTCCCCTTCTTCAAATCAAACTCAACGCCTATGTACACACAATTTTGACGGTCGTGAGATGAGAATTGTCCCAATTTGGGATCCAACCCAACTGAAAAGCCAGGTCCAGTACCTTTCGTGCATGATCGAGAACACGATCAGGTGAATCCGCTACCACCAGCCAATCTTCTATGTAGTAAAGAAATTGAATCCCCATAGCACGAAATTTGGCAGCCATGGCCCTTACGATCCTGGTAAAGACGTAAGGAGCCAAAGCTACACCAAATGGGAGTACACGGAACGGGTACACGATCCTCTCGAAGGCGAATTTTAGATACCTTCTGGAATGAGGATGGATAGGGACATGCAGATAGGCGTCTTTTATGTCTATATTGACAGCCCATAACCCCGGTTTCATGGCGCGTTACACTGATAGCCAAGACTCAATCTCACAAGGAATTCATTCAGCTGCAACAGGTCGAATACTGGTCTCTATCTGCCTGTCTTCGGGACAAGAAAGATAAGTGCATAGAACCCGACTTGATCCGTACACTCCTCGACGACCCTCTTGAGTAGAAGATCTGAAACCTTCTTCGAGAGAAGCTCGAACTTGTCTCAAACTCAATCGCTCAGAGTGGGAAAGGACCATGGTGTCTGACGTACCAGTGGCTTTCGGTCCAACCACCTGACTTGTGATCCAAGCCAATCTAGAACTTGAGATCGAAGCGCCAATCCCCATCCAACCTAGGACTTGAGATCAAAGCGCTGCTCCAGGCTGCTTGAAACACGCCCAAACGTCCTCCGACTGGACTTGGCGAAGGTATTGGGATTCCGGGCAAAACCTTCTACTAGCCGATCGGACGGATCGAGAGTCAACTTCATAGAAGACGACTTTCCGCCACGAAAACTACCTCTCTTGCCACCACGCTCCCCCGCATCTTGCGGTGGGGGAGGCTGAACACCCTGAAAGGACGCCGTGGAAGAGGATGGGTCCTGAGGAGGCTGCAGCAGAGCAGCTGTCGAAGCCTTATGCTTCTTCCCAGCAGCCTTCCCGCACCACTGCTCAGAACATTCTCCCCCGAGACATCACCGAAAGTGAAACCCGTGAACTGTGGCCGAACCCTCAGCTTCATTGACCGTCGTCAGCTCGAGATTTCTGAGCTCTGCCTCCCTGGCCGTAAGGTCCAGGTGAGCGCCTTTTAGCACTCAAGACAAGATCTCTAGCGCTGCCAATAGCACTTGCGCTCCCCATCAGGTAGCGCACTCTCATCGACGAACTCCTGCACCAAAGTGGTCTGGTGATCGGCGAGTGAGAGCTGACCCATCAACTGATGGATCATGGACTGCATCGTCTGATGGCGTGCCTTCTTGACTTAGGCCGACCACACTACACCCAGCTTGCGAGACAACAAACGAAGATGGGGGTCTTCGGCCGGGATGGCTGACTGGACACCACTACTGTTGGACAAACGATAAGTCTCCAGGGCAGCGGCCAAATCTTTCCAAACGGGAAAGAATGCCTCAGTACGAGACACGTCCCGCTTGGAGGTGACCCGCTTATTAATATGCTGTACTGCAGATAACAAAGGAGGAGCCACAGGCAAGGGGATATGCTGTGGCTGAACAGCAGCAGCAGATCGACCTTCACCCTGAACGGGCTTTGGAGTCTCGACCTGACAACCCATCCTGGTCGCGATCGACTCCATCGCCTACCGAAAGTTTGAACTTTCGGCCTGATCGAGATCAGACTCCTGGTCAGAGTCCAATCACGATTGTCAGCCCCCTGCTGAGACCTATCGATCCTAGGGATCCGAAAGATACCGAGAGAGCGCAGCTGACCACCAGATGCGGCCGCCCGCTGACTTACTCCAGCATCATCAGGAATTGGGTCTGAGGCTGCCAAGTCGGCCACAGACACCCGATCGCCTGCCAATCGGACACGATCTTGCAAATGACCGCCAGACCCACAATCGTGACCAGCACGATTGTCGAGCTCTTGATCGACTCCGAACGGAGAGATCGCGGAGCCTTGGGACTGGTCCCATGACTCCAGCTGGCAAGCGATTCAACCAATGAGGCAGAACTCTCGTCCGGGCCAAGGCCCTCAGACGACATCCTGCCATCAAAGAGAGATGACCTAGGGCGACGCACCAGCAAAGATTTAGGAGCAGAGCTCTTAAATCTCTTGGGAGCCGGTGGAAACGAAACCCTGGGAGAGAAAGGAGGGCTGCTGCTGCGCTTCCAGCGAAGCCACAGAGGCAGAGGGATCCTCGGCAGCCGACTTCCTCTTGCGAGAAGCCTTCTTGATACCCTTCTTAGGCTCGGAAGATTTCTCCAAGGGAGGCTCCGAGGAGTCCGAGGGACACCCACCCCCAGGAGGCCAGAAGGGCCGGGAACCCAAGTACCCTAGTTCGGCCTTGGGCAATAGATCATCTGAACACTCCCTCCCTCGGGGGAGGAGGGACCAACCCTAAACCCTGCTTCTCCCCTTTGCGGAGGGTGTTGAGCTTACACTGTGGACAGACCCGTTCAGCCTCAAGGACAAAGCCAGATCCATTGACATTTAGACTACTCCTGTACTGAACCAAAACAAACGGTAGAACTAGAAATAGTAAATTTGAAAAAATATGGGAGATCTTGGGAAACTTGACCAGCAAACTGTCTCACACCAACGAAGTTGAAACAGTGCACAAACCAAGTGGACGATAATACACCCCAGTGAATGGCTAAATCGTAGGACAATTTCTAAACTCTATAGGTCTGCATCCACCAAAATGGCCCCGGACAAGAAAAAGAGAAGAAGGAAGCTGCACACTGCGCATGCGCCGATCAGTTTTGGCGGGAGTTCAAGCTCCCTTACTTAAGTGGTCATATCTCGAAATATTCTCGACTGACCACACTGAACTTTTAGATAGATTTATTGACATAAACAAATTAACAAGTAAATATCATGAAAATGAACACGGGGTGAGGCAACATTACATTACATGTTGAAATTGGTTATGTCCGGAAAAAATATAACACATCATAGCAGTAGTTGGCGAATATTGTGGGAGTGGATTCAAACAGTTCGATAATACTGGAGTGATCAAGGTTATGAAACGTTCGCAAATCTTGAGTTAGAGGGCAAAGGATGAGCACATGTTCCTCAGTCTGGACGGCACCACACCTGCACAAACGTCTGTCGTGTGGGATTCTGGCCCACCTGCCGGTCTCCACCTTGAGATGATGTGAGCTGAGCCTCAAGCGAGTTGCTGCAATCCTGTGGTGCTCAGGCACCGGGGGGTCACCACCCGGTTGGAGAAGTGGACTGGGTGACAAGGACGGGTTCATCGCCTTGTATGCCAGTCGTCTTGAACTATCCGACAAATTTACTGACTCTCTCACTTCGTTCAAGAATCCTTTTTGTGGCTGGGAGCTTGAGATGAGTGTCTGGAGCCTCTTGCCCATCGGTGATCGCACTGCAATTGCCTGATGGATAGTGTTGAACACATAATGATCCCTGTCCCTTGTCATGATTTTGTGCAAAAATTTTAATTGTCTGTCCTGGATGAAATTCTTGGCATCAGTTTGGCCCGATTCGAGAAACACTAAGTCATTACAGGTGGTTTGTCTGACAGATAACAATTGTTTCAGAGTTTTGTTATAAACTGATTCCGCAGGTTGGAGAGACCGAGTAATCCAAGTTTCGCATGAGTAGAAAATTGCAGACAAGAGTGCGCTTCTCCACACTTTGTGTTTGACACGGTATGGGCAGTCTGTGTTTTTAGCCAAAAAGGAAATAAATTTGTAGACGTGTGCGTTTTTTCTAGAAATATGTTTCTTCACTTGAAGTGCGATCGGTTGACAAGAGATAGGTGTGCCTAGGTACATATAATCAACAGTTTTGTGGATAACAATATCTGTGAGGCGTATCTCAGATGGGCAGTCATTTTGGTTGGTTACGAACTGACACTTGGATGGGTGAAGTATCATCCCGATTTTGTCTGTGCACAGTTTGAGGGCCGTAAGTTTTTGTAACAGTTTGTCCCATGATGTGGCCACGATGACAGTGTCATCCATGAGTAACATGGTGTGTAGGTTGCCGAGCCAATCGTCAGGTCCAGTGGCGTTGACAGCCTCTATTGTTGGGTTAATAAACATGGTAAACAATTTGCAACTTGACGTGCCACCCTGCTTTACACCTCGGGTGGTGGTGAAGGTTTCAGACCCAATCATTCCTGTGGCAGTCATTGACTTCTGTAGAGCTCGGATGAAATACATTCCGCAGCCTAGGGAGTCCAGGTACTGTAACAGGGTCATGCGGTCCACCATGTCGTATGCCTTTTTATAGTCCACAAAAACAGCATAAAAGGGTTTCTTTTTGTGTGAGGCTATATCTGTTAACAGGCGCAGTGTCAAGATCTGTTCCTCGCACCCTCTGCCTGCCTGGGCGCCGGCTTGCTCAGGGTGGGGCTTGAACCACAAATCCAGGCGATGGCTGAGGACCATGTCGTAGACTTTGGCAATTGATGACAATATACTGATGCCTCTATAGTTCTCCGGGTCTGATTTGGTACCTTTCTTGAAAATCGTGAAAACTTTGAGCAATGTCCAATTGAGAGGGTAGTCACCATAAAATACTAAATTAAAAATGTATGTCAAAGTTATCACCCAGCTGGCAGGTAGGTATTTGAGGAGGCCTGGGGATATGCCATCTATTCCGGCTGCTTTGTTGGCTTTGAGGCATTGGATACACTTTTCTATTTCCATATGCTCTATGGGATTGTCAAGCACCGGAATGTACACTTCATTTATGGGGGTGAAAGGTGTAGCAGACACAGAGGGAGGGTGTGCAGAGTTCAGCAGTCTTTCAAAATGTTCACAAAAACTTTTGTCACTCGGAACGTCAGCATTGGACGTGGTCGCGTCTGGTTCGCCTCTCCAGTTGATAGCCTTCCAGAGCTCCTTTTCCGATTTGTGACTGAGAATGTTATGCCATCTGGATGAGGCCGAAGAGGGGTTCTCCACCTGATGATCGTTTGGGCGTATCCTAGACTGTTTGGCCGCTTCATAAATGACTGAGGCTAAGTTTGTACAGAGTTCATTTATATCTCTGGCACCAGGTATAGGCATTTGTATCAACGTGGTCGGGCTGGATAACTGTTGTCGAAACGTGTCAGGATTGATGCTGTGTGCTGCCACAGGTCTCGTAGGTGCTGTTTTCTGAGTACGAGATTGAGATGTACAGTCTATTCCCAGGTTCTGGGCACACTTTAAAATTGTAGAAGAGTCAATGTCACAGTTTATACGCAAGATAATTGGTGCATGGTCTGTGGGCAAGTTGACAGACTGGTCAACATGAAATGATTTGATGTAGCGGAGCACACTTTTGCTGCACACAGCCCAGTCCAGCTGTGAGAGCCAGTTTTGCTTGCGTTTGAAAGTTAGATTACCTGGGCAATCGATGTGTGGGGTTTGCAGGTGGTTGACAGGTATCAAGTCATTGTTTGAGCATAGCGCTAACAGTTCCTTTCCATGCTGATTGACAGTTTTGTCTGGATTTGTGCTGAAGTGAATGTTGTTTGCATCATCTGATAGGCTCTCAAGTTCACCTGTTCTTGAGTTTAGGTCGCCCATGATGAAAATGTATCGATTGTCACTCTTTGCTTGCAAAGCTGCAAATGATCCAGGGTCGTAGAAGGGTGAGTCTCTGGGGGGAATATATACAATGCCGAAAGAAGTTTCTGGTAGGTATGATAATCCAAACCATACCTGGTCCATGTCCCGTTCAATGCTCTGTACGTGGTGCCACAGGTTCGACTTGATCAGTACAGCGACACCTCCTCGGTTTTCTGTGCCCTGGGTCACTTGACTACGTAATGTGTAATATCCTGGTATCGTGAAGGGGTAGCTGTGTTTGACCTCAGTCAAACCAATAATGTCAAAATTTTGCAAGTAATCCAACACTGAGCGTTTTTCTAACTTTGAAGATGCTCCATGAATGTTAATGGCACAGATGCTGAGCTGCGGTCTCACCCCTTTATTCAGAAAAACGAGGGGCAGAAGGAGTCAACAACACACTCATCTACCATGACACACCGTTGTTTCCAGTCGTATTGGACGTTTCGGCCAATGTTCTCGGGGTTTTCTTTCTCGCGTTTCTCAACATCGTGTAGGCGCTTGTGTTCTCTTCGAATACCAGGGTGGGTGTCTTTTTTTATGTAAACTTTTTGGAGTACACCACCAGCTGTCTTGAGCTTCTTGGCATTTTCGAGGATGTCATTCCGGTGCGATGCATTTGACAATGTGAGTTTGAGTGGTCGTGTTCTGGCTTCCTGTGGTTTTCCTAGTCGTTGAATTTCTGCAATCTCAACCTGCGCTTGCCCCATGGCTTCAAAGACGTACTTGATTTTGTCTGAGTCATTATCCAGAGTGACTCCAGTACTGGTGATGAGATTCTGATCTTCAGCTACTCCGGTAACGATGAGGCTGCTTCTTCTCAAGCTGTAATCCACACTTTCGAGGAATCGTTGCTGCTGTCCCATGGCTTTGGTGAGGTTTCCCTGCGCTGTGTGTAGATCCTGGTTCTGGCTCTTGAGTTTGGCGTTTTCCTGTTCCAAATCTGTCATTCTTGTTTCCATCTTTTCTAGTTTCTCTCTTTGTGCATTGCTTTCTTCCCTCAACTTCTGAATTTCGCCTTTGATGTGGTCTGTATGCTCTTGGAGTAGGGGTTTGAAAGCTTGTTGCAGGGTGTTAGTTGTCTCGGGGTCTGTCATTGCAGCGTGAAAAAGCTCACTGAAATTTTCCACCAGATCAGTCAGAGTTAGTGGAGCCGTGTTTGGGTCTCGATGTCGTCCGCTATTCCTGGGCATGCTGTTTGAGTCTCGACGTTGTGCGCTAGTCTCTGCTGTTTGCTGCGGGGCTGACGATGTCGTTTCGTACCCAGCCATTTCGTACCCAGACGAAATTGGACCGGGCTTCTCAGGGCTGAACATCAGGGCAGACGGGCTGAACATCACTGTGTGGTTGGCTCTCTTCTGTACTTGAGATACCTCTGGTGAGCTCGAAGGGAATCTTTTCTTACTTCTGACAGTCGGGGGTAGATTTTTCGGCGCTGGTTCAGCGGGACTGTTTTGTTTTGCGGACATCTGCTGCTGACATCAAGATGACGGTAACGCGGTTTTTCGGTGCACTTCGCGTTTCTGTTTTGACCACCAAATTTCGAGTGTGGTTCAAGTCAAAACGGTGTGCCCTCTCTGTTGTAGACACACACAGTGATGCTTTCTTGGGGGTATGATTGTCTATCATTGGCATAAAGCGAGAGATTATCACACCAGATCTGTCGGCGTAGGGATATGTCCCAAGATGGCGTCACAGCTTGATTGTCAATGTCAAAAGATCTTTTATAGGCCTATTTCTTTACTCCATGGATTCCAGCTGCAAGCTGTTTTTGGCTTTATTCAGGTCTACAGTGTGGGAGCTCAGTCATTTGGTGCATTGCATTGGGGTACAACACAATTAACTCCAAAAAAGCTCATGATTCTGTGGGAGGACCGTCTGACCCATGTTGTTGTTATTGTTGCCGAACTACATACATGGTGTGTACAGAATAATAGGGGAGTACAGAATAATAGGGGAGTACCTAGTAAAATTTTCAGAATTTTCTGAGACCAAGTGCATGGGGCCTCTGTTGAAATGGGCCTGCTCTTCTTAAAAAAGAAATCTGACAAAACCACAATGACATTTCGTGCCGATATGCCCTAATTACCATACTCTAAACCCTGAAATATTAGCCTTCGTTAAACTTAGCGTTTTTGGTTGTGCTGGCATATATGTGACCGCTTAATTTAGCTTTTTTATCTTTCCACCATATGTTGTGTTAAACCTGATAATATATTAGCGTCCATTAATATTAACGCTTCAACCAAAAAGCTAAATAAACGGATGCTAATATTTCTGGGTTTAGAGTATACCTAAAAATTGTAGATTACAATTTTGTATGCTAAGTTACAATTATGAGCAACTATGACTAAACTGACTTCCTGAGGGAGTTTGGAAGGGTGATTTGATGCTGACAGTTTTCTTTTGGTTCAATGCCTCCTGTTGCATCTTGCTGATTCGGGTGGACAGTATTGACTTCCGGGGTTTCTTGGCAGCTTTCCTTCCTCGCACAGGTGCTTAAATATACAGACATCAAGTTCAGAAATAATTGCAAATTACAGACGACCGGCTCTAAAAACACCTCAGAATACTACATGAACTAGAAGCTGAACACTGTATTTTAACCATTTAGATGCACATGCCATATCAAAACAAACCAGGGCTGGTTTTCTGCAAGGGTGTTTAATACAATTATTTCTGGGTCTATTTTTTAAAGAAAAGGGCGCTATTTGATATGCCTTCAGGAGTGTTTTCTTTTATTGCTACCAATGTATATAATGAAAAATCCGGAGGGCTGGGGCTCAGGACTTGAAATGTGGTTGCTATGGATACTCACATGTGAGAAAGAAAGGGTATGGTGGGCTGGGGCTTAGGATTAGGAATGTGGTTGCTATGGATACAGGTCCAGGGGTTAGGGCTCAGGATTTGGGGTGTGGTTGCCATGGATACATTACAGATCTAGGGGGCTGGGGCTCAGGATTTGGAATGTGGATGCCATGGATACATTACAGATCTAGGGGGCTGGGGCTCAGGATTTGGTATGTGATTGCCATGGATACATTACAGATCTAGGGGGCTGGGGCTCAGGATTTGGAATGTGGATGCCATGGATACTCACATGTGGAAGGAGGGTCCAGGGGACTGGGGCTCAGGACTTGGAGACGTCGAGGGGTCCTGTGACTTGGCGACCGAATCTCCGAAATGTCCGGCGTACTCAGGGCACCTACTAGACACCGATTTAAATAACAAACATGTTGTAATGCTGTATTAGTTTGGGCACATTCATCGAAATACATTATTAACTTATAATATATATAGAATGGCAGACACAAATCCATGATAAACACAAGACACTCTCCGAATATAACAACAGCATGAATAAATCCCTGATGCAATATCATATTTGTCATCCAAAATATGTACAAAATACACTTCTGGGTTAAAAGTTCATAGAACCAATGCCGGACAGCTACATAAAGAGAGCAATATTGGTTGGCCAGGTGAGCAGTGTATTTTACTCATGATCATTCATCAATACTTGACATACCATAATTATTGATTTACTTCAAACACTCAAATAATCCAAACACAAAAAAAATATTCAGGACAATAATTTCTTGAAACAGCGAACGAAATCAACTTCGAAAGAGCCACAACTTACGAGTCACCAGGCGGCAGCACTATGAAATGAATGATATTATCAACGATATCATTCGCCAAGTGGCAGTGTTTGCAATTATGTTTAGAAGTAAAGCACGGACCTCTGAGTGGCACGCAGCTCAGGTTTTCTGGCGAAAGTGACTCGAGTGCATGTGTAAAATCCCTAAAATCTAGTATCAATGTTAGGTTATAAATGCCATTAGCTGACGATTCAGCAGCCGATTATTCAGTTATTTAAAACATGGTATCCATCTGCGGTTAACGTATTAATCGTGCAGGTCCTGAGTTCGAACCTTCATGGGTCATGGTATCATCTGTCAACTTTCGTATCCGCTCGTTCTCAGATTCTGAATTATTGGTTTTTCTGCTTTAAAGCAACTGCCTTCGAAACCAGCCCATATTCTTTAAAAATTCACAATGTCTTGACGATAACCAGCTCATCTCAACAGGCGGTTCTCGCGTAAATACAGGAACTGTATCCATCACACGCAGATGTAAACAAAGCATAGAAGTGCAAGATGAACTGACAATTCCACATACATCACGGTATATCACTGATTATTTTCTCATAACTACACTATAGTGAGGACAGTTAGACATTCCAAGTTAGATGTGATCTTGAGACTTAAGGTGAAGTTCAAGGTCACCAACAGATCCATAATATATGACTTCCTACATGCTCATAATACATTCCTAAGCTCTATCCACAAGATTAATATCTGCACAAGCCAATTACACAATGTCAGGTCAGACATGACCTGAGGTTGACCAATGACCACTGAAGGTCATCCAAGGTCAATTTTGACTTCAACAAAAGATCCACCATTTATGACTTTCTAGCTGTTCATAATACAAAACTAAGCTCTATTGTGTTCTGTCCCCAAAGGCATTTTCTACATTCCTAGAAATCGGTGAGGCAGTTGGGAGAGCCAGACGTCAGCCTTTGTTTCAAATCTGGGACTATACCCGCCTCCCATATGAGTTGCTGAGCTTAAAATGTTGATGACAGATGACGGTCTGACGAAACACGGCGGTGAAAGGTTATCGGACATGTAGAGCATCCACAAGTAAATCTCTGTGGACGTGGGGCTACGATTGTAAATCCATAGTATCTACCAACAGTCATTAGGTGAAAACAATCACCAGAATAAAACAAGATGGCATCAAAGCATCAAATTATTTCCTCATGCCTTGAAATTCTCGATGTGGAGAAAGATCACCAACTGGGGATTGATTTGCTTGTCCGTCATCTTCAATCTCAGAGTCAGAAGAAAAGAGTCGATCTGAAAGTACAATCAAGTCAACACACATGAATTTAGCTTTCCAAAATAACACACGACTTCCCGAGGATGAATCAGTACATTATCCATAATGAGAGTAAAATTAACAGAATAATCAGCACTCATATTGATTCATGCGCAATGGATATGAAGATCTCTGCTAAAATTGTTCTACATGATACTTCAACCAGAGTTTGATATTTGACACTCTTCGTTAGGGCCGTCACGGGTACCCGGTTACCTGTGAATGAGGCGGAAGAAAATTCCGCCCCGGGTACCAAAAATACAGTGTGCCACCACCGGCAAGTCCAGGTCCAATAACTCTTACGGCGGACCTTGCTAACATGCATCATGAATATAATTTCGGCTTGCGTCCATGCTTCGAAATCTTTTCCTTGGAATTTGAAAGTGTGAAATTTGGAATTGGAAATTGGAAGTGAGGCAGTCTAGATTCTATATACAGTCCGGACAACATAGCAAAAGCGTATTTCTGCAGAAATACCATTTTCCGTATTTTTGCAGAAATACGAGATATTGTATTCATAATACAGAAATACATGAAACTGTATTCCTGTTGTCAATACAAAATACACAATATCGTATTTGTAAACACTGAAACCTGGGAATTCATCTGACTTCATTACATATTGTCCAAACTTGGAAGATATATCACACTTGGCAATTTAGGTGGAATATCACTCCAAGAACCTCTCTTTCAATCCGTATCAATCCCTATGCAGGGATTTCAGAGTTTACAAATACAATATTGTGTATTTTGTATGGACAACAGGAATACAGTTTCATGTATTTCTATATTTTGAATACAATATCTAGTATTTCTGCAGGAATACGGAAAATGGTATTTCTGCAGAAATACGCTTTTGCTATATTGTCCAGACTGATATATAGGCATGGACATGACGTCACATCTTTGTGAGCAAATGCGAAAGTAGCACATGACACGGTTTACGCAGGTACAATAATATACTAGTACGTGTACGAGACAACAATGGCGCTGGCTCGCGCAGATTTTGCCGGCAATACGATCGATTTCGGAGGGTTTATTGACAAAAATGTGACAGACTGAAGACAGAGTAGTTTGTTTGGATTCGAGAAAGTTATCAAATGAATTTGAGAATGATTTAGCAGTGTATAATGTTCTGAATCTTTTAGGAAGAGATGGAATCGGGGATGTCAAAAGCAATGGTTAGGTTGTTGGTAATTTTGACAGAGCTGGCTGTCAGTGTCATTCGGCATAATCGATCATTTTTCTTTCGTGTAAAGAGGATGTGGATTGATTCAAACGAATACTGTGACGAAGAAATAGTCATTACCAGTATATGATGAAATTTCAAAAACATGTCATACCCATATTTCTAGTAGCTGGGTAAGGGACAAGTACTAATTTATGGGTACCCTGGCACTTAAGCATCTACCCGTGACGGCCCTACTCTTTGATTGTACGGTACTTTGAGAAGAACCAAATGTTTTTTTCTTCTGAGTCTGCACCTGCTTCTGTGAATGTTGGCACTGGACTGAGTTTAGTGGAGTGTAAACTTGAGAATTTCCCTCTTGATGAAGGCTCCTCTGAAACATTCATAATTGTCACAGACCATGACATATATGCTCATTTGTCATGACTACGGTAATGTGAAATGAAATTATTTCAGGAAAGTTATCAGGAAGGTACAAGCTTCACACTATGCCATGAAAGGAATTCCCTAGGTACATTCTAGCACACGAAATGTTCAGGGGCTAGTCTGAATCAAACCTCTGCTGGTGGAGGGCTGAATAGGTGCTGCCTCTGTTTGCTCCCAGACAGGCTCTATAGAATCATCTCTGGTTTCAACACTCTGGGCATCAATACTGGGCGTGACTCCCACATCCTTCTTCTGACTCTTGCTGGCCTTCGACTTACTGCTCTGATTGCCTGACCCCTTCCGCTTCCGTCCACTTTTGTCGACAGCTTTACCTGGAGAGTTGCTCCTCAACCTATTTCTCTTCTCTATAGTGGACTTCCTTGTGCTTTGTGAAACTTCACCCTCATGTGTGTCACTTTGCATGGAATCCTTGTGGCTCTTTTGAAGTTCAGCTTGAGTTTCGGTGGATGAAGCTTGCTGGAGGTCAGTATTGTCATCATCGGCCCCTGATGCTGAAGACTTGGCTTGACTAGTTTTAGAAGCTGCTTTCCTCTTTGCGCGAAGGTTTTTAGATGATTTCACCCTCTTGCCTTTGGTGCTCTTGTCTTGATTTTTCATCACAGCTGTCTTTGTCACAGTTGGCTCTGTCACAGCTGTCTTTGCCACAGGAGTTGAATGTTCAGTGTCAGACTCTATGTCATCAAAGTTGAAGTCCATTGCCGACCGATGACCATTTGGCTCCTTGCCTGGAACAGTTTTGTTTTTGCTCTGAGTGTTTTTCCGGGTTTTATTTTTTTTAACTGGAGAATCATATTTTGTTTGATGAACAGCAAAAGAGGGTTTGACAGCTTTCAGAGACATAACTTTGTTCACAGTGACAACCTCAAAATCACTGTCGTTCTCGTCATTATTCAAAGCAACAGCTGGCTCCGCAACAGTATCAACAAGTGGAGACCGAGCGACATCAGCCTCGGGAACTCGAGCTTGCTGATTATCCTTCTGGACAGTTTGTTTATCCAACAAACCGTCCACATCATCCAATACCTCAGACTCCCCTGACGCTTCCATCACTAGAGGCTCCAGGTTATCAGACGCAGAATCCTGCACCATGTTTTCTAGCTCAGGGTGTTTTTGTAGTGACTCTACAACTTGATAACCAACAGCTTCTTGCATGTGCTGACGTTCAAGTTCTGGTGAATTGTTGCCAGACTTTCCTTCCACTTGATCTTTAGTTAGCTGGTCTTCATCTTGTTCTGCAGTTGTAGGCATCTTACTCTGGCTGTTTTGATCTGCTTTCGTGGATTTCTTCCGCCGCGTCCTGTTTCTTGGCAGTGCTCCAGATCCAGTTGAGATTCCAACCGTCTTATCCTCTCTGCCCTGTACACTATTCGATGACGAACTGATAATTTCTGTGACACTGCACTTGTTCGGTGGCATCACTACAGTTTCATTCTGATTATGTCTCAGTTTCCTGCCTTCCCATTGCTCTTTTCCTGCATCCAAATCTTGTATTGAACCGGTATGTTTTTGATGGGCCTGAGAACGTATACAGGATGGTGGGTTTTCCAGGCCAGAATCAACTGCAGACATAGCATCCTGAGGTACATTTCGTACTTCGTCAGGATGCTGTGAGTTTTGATGGGCATGTATGGACCTGGTGTCATTGGAAGGAATAGCTTCGCTTGTGCTCAACATAGATCCAACAGTTGATATCACAATCTTGTTCCCTGACTCCACTTGTGTACTGTCTTCCATATTTTCTGCATTTCTGTCTTTAATGTAGGAAGATTTGAAATGTTCGGTGGCCTTTACTTCAAGTCTGTCCTCCGTCAGTGGCCTTATTTCTATATCTGCACCATCAGTTTCTCCAACTTCTAGGATTGATACTGTTGATGCTCTTTTTAGTTTTGCTGCATTTAATTCTGGGAGTTGAGCGTCATGAATTTTTTCCTGGTAAGCGATACTTGACACCTTCCCCTCAATAGCTTGTGACTCAGACCTTGCTTCGGCAGCCTTCGAATTCCTATTCCCTTGAGACTTACAAGGTTTCAGTTCTGGCTCAGGTGCAGACTCTCGGTCTGGTTCTTGTGAACTGTCGCTCTGTGACCTCTGTCTGCCTCGCGACCTCTTCCGCTTGGTTGCTGGCTCCTTGTCAGATGCAGACTTTCGGTCTGGTTCTTGTGAACTGTCGCTTTGTGACCTCTGTCTGCCTCGCGACCTCCTAGGCTTGGTTGCTGGCTCCTTGTCAGATGCAGACTTTCGGTCTGGTTCTTGTGAAATTTCGCTCTGTGACCTCTGTCTGCCTCGCGACCTCCTAGGCTTGGTTGCTGGCTCCTTGTCAGATGCAGACTTTCGGTCTGGTTCTTGTGAACTGTCGCTTTGTGACCTCTGTCTGCCTCGCGACCTCCTAGGCTTGGTTGCTGGCTCTGTCTCGGGTGCAGACTCTCGGTCTGGTTCTTGTGAACTGTCGCTCTGTGACCTCTGTCTGCCTCGCGACCTCCTAGGCTTGGTTGCTGGCTCCGTCTCGGGTGCAGACTCTTGGTCTGGTTCTTGTGAACTGTCGCTCTGTGACCTCTGTCTGCCTCGCGACCTCCTAGGCTTGGTTGCTGGCTCCGTCTCGGGTGCAGACTCTTGGTCTGGTTCTTGTGAACTGTCGCTCTGTGACCTCTGTCTGCCTCGCGACCTCCTAGGCTTGGTTGCTGGCTCTGTCTCGGGTACAGACTCTCGTTTTTTTCCTGGGGCACTGCTGCTTGGTCGACGACGAAGGCTCGACCTTCGAGCAGTCGCACCTGGTTCACTGACGCTCAAACTGAGACGCACACCAGCAGACTTTCGCCCAGGATCTGGCTTCGGGATGCTGGGTACTTTGAAAACTTGAGATTCGGGTGCAACACTGAAACCAAATTGAGAAAATTTTTCAGTGTATTTCATATTTATATATCTATTATGGTTTTGTTTATACTGAATATTGTAAACCCATCAAGTTCGCTACCATTGATGTTCATAAAGTTTTTTTTTTTAATATTGACTGTTCTTGTTTGCTAACCAATTACGTTCGCGTTTTGTTCATTTTTATATCAATTTCAATGCATTTTCCAAAGCTTGCATCCATTAAAGTTCGCGATTTTGTTCAAAGCGCAAAATCCGCCAAATTAAGAGGTAGCGAACATTAGTAGGTTTACAATTGGCTCCTGGTGGGATTTTGACCCCATGGGTCAAATTACAAGGGATAAATTTTGAAATGAAGGGGTAATCTTCGAAAATGAATGTACAGTTATTTTTACTATGTTTTTAATCAAAGACAAAGTGACAGTCATGTTCGCAAATCTTGCAAATAAAAAGGTAGCGAACATTAGCGAGTTTACACAGGGCTTCCAGTGGGATTCTTTCGAAGGGGTACCGTACCCCATGGGTCAAATTACAAGGGGTGAATTTTGGAATGAAGGGGTAATCTTAAAAAACTAGACGTCAAGGCCTAAAGATGCCTTGGAGGCATTTCGGTGTGATGATTAATTTATAATATATACTAGATATCGACGAAAATGAAAAATGTCGACTCGGAAAAAAAATTTACCGGTAAAATAATACCCCTTAGACATGTTTTTCTAGGGCGACGAGTCCGAAAAAAAAGTTCGTTTCGCTCTACGACTCTCTGTTTCCGAGATATCGACGAAAACGAGAAATGCCGACTCGGCAAAAAAATTTCGGGTCAAGGTCAAAGTTCATCCATAATACCCTTTAGACATGTTTGACTAGGGCGACGAGTCAGAAAATAACGTCCGTTTCGCTCTACGACACACCGTTCCCGAGATATCGACGAAAACGAGAAATGCCGACTCGGAAAAAAAATTTGGGGTCAAGGTCAAAGTCCATCCATAATACCCTTTAGACATGTTTGTCTAGGGCGCTGAGTCCGAAAATAACGTCCGTTTCGCTCTACGACACACCGTTCCCGAGATATCGACGAAAACGAAAAATGCCGATTCGGCAAAAAAATTTCGGGTCAAGGTCAAAGTTCATCCATAATACCCCTTAGACATGTTTGTCTAGGGCGACGAGTCTGAAAATAACGTCCGTGTCGCTCTACGACACACCGTTTCCGAGATATCGACGAAAACGAAAAATGCCGACTCGGCAAAAAAAATTAGTGTCAAGGTCAAAGTTCATCCAGAATACCCTTAAGACATGTTTGTCTAGGGCGACGAGTCCGAAAATAACGTTCGTTTCGCTCTACGAAGCACCGTTTCCGAGATATCGACGAAAACGAAAAACGCCGACTCGGCAAAAAAATTTCGGGTCAAGGTCAAAGTTCATCAATAATACCCCTTAGACACGTTTGTCTAGGGCGACGAGTCCGAAAATAACGTCCGTTTCGCTCTACGACGCACCGTTTCCGAGATATCGACGAAAACGAAAAACGCCGACTCGGCAAAAAAATTTCGGGTCAAGGTCAAAGTTCATCCATAATACCCCTTAGACACGTTTGTCTAGGGCGACGAGTCCGAAAATAACGTCCGTTTCGCTCTACGAACCACCGTTTCCGAGATATTGACGAAAACGAAAAATGACGACTCGGCAAAAAAATTTCGGGTCAAAATAACGTCCGTTTCGCTCTACGACGCACCGTTTCCGAGATATGCAGGATGCCTCAAGGATGACTCAGCAAAAATTAGCCCAAAGGCTAAGATAGGTTACCGGACAATTTTGGTTTGGCCATGGCAGCATTGGCAGGTAACAGACCTTGAGATTTACCAATCAAGGTTCGCAGTGTAAACATATGACCTGGGATTTACCAATCAAGGTCATCCGTATGAACTTCGATGTAACCATTACATGTATGTGTGCGGCATTTGATATTCTATATGTTGGGTGGAATCGTTTAGGCCGCTCAGGTCAATTTACACATTCCAAGTCAGACATTTGGCACTCAAGGTCATCTGACGTCAAGTTCAAGGTCATCATTAGTTGTGCCATATATGTCTTCCTATATGTTCATAATGCAAACAGGAGCTCTATCTGCAAGCATTTCATCTACAAAGGCAAATCTGGGCATTTTTTTACCCCAAAATGGCTGTTTTGACCTTTCAAGGTCATCCAAGGTCAAATTCAAGGTCACCACACAAGTCGCCATATATGACTTCCGATTTGAAAGTGCCAATTTCTAAGCTCTATCTTCAAGCGTTCTATGAGTACAGTCCGGACAGCTCCCATTATGAAGGAAAAAAGTGCCGAAAATTTTCCAAGTCCAAAATTTTTTTCAAAGGGTGAAAATTTTTTTTTGCCTAGAAATGGCCCAAAATGGATAGTAATGTTATTTGGGGCGAAAAAATTTTTTTTCGCCGACTCGTCAAAAATTCAAAATGGCCGCCACACTGAGATCGGCGATTCAAGGGCAACAAAACTTATACACGTCGCACAGGTATATAAGAGGAATCTTTTTAAGCAAAAATCTCAAAACTGATCAGAGAGTTTTTGAGAAAATACAGACCAGGTGCAAATTTGAGCGTTTTTCGACCCAAAAATGGCTGTTTTGACCTTTCAAGGTCATCCAAGGTCAAATTCAAGGTCACCACACAAGTCGCCATATATGACTTCCCATTTGAAAGTGCCAATTTCTAAGCTCTATCTTCAAGCGTTCTATGAGTACAGTCCGGACAGCTCCCATTATGAAGGGAAAAAGTGCCGAAAATTTTCTAAGTCCAAAATTTTTTTCAAAGGGTGAAAATTTTTTTTTGCTCTAGAAATGGCCCAAAATGGATAGTAATGCGATCTGGGGCGAAAAAAAATTTTTTCGCCGACCCGCCAAAAATTCAAAATGGCCGCCACACGAAAACCGGCAGATTTAGGGCAACCAAACTTATACATATCACAGAGGTATATGAGGGGAATCTTTTGAAACCAAACACTCAAAACTGATCAGACAGTTTTTGAGAAAATGGCCGTCAAAGTCCAAAATTGAGCGTTTTTCGACAAAAACGGCCGCCATTTTGAAAAAAATGCGAAAATCAAAAAACTAAAAAATACCTCCTTCTCAAAATATTTTTAGGCATTTTTGTGCAAAATTTCAGAAAGATTCGATCGTTAACTTTAAAGATAAAAATGTTAACGCCGGACGGACGGACGGACGGACGGACGACGGACGCAACGCCATGCCAATAGGTTATCGGACCAAAGGTCCGGTAACCTAAAAATTATTTCGACCTCTAGGTCAAAGGTCGTTTGACGTATCGATCCCAAAATCAATAGGGTTCTTCCCTGATGATATATAAACCTCCGTGCAAAATTCTGCAACTATTGCCTGAATATTTTTCGAGTTATCGTCCGGAAACCAAGTTTCAAGATCAGCCTCGATTTCATCCTCAAGGACCTCACGGACCTCGGAGCCGGATCAAAAAAAATAATACACCCTAGAGATGTTTGTCTAGGGCGACGAGTCCGAAAATAACGTCCGTTTCGCTCTACGATGCACGGTTTCTGAGATATGCAGGAAGCCTCAAGGATGAATCAGCAAAAAATTATTTCGACCTCTAGGTTAAAGGTTGTTTGACGGATCGATCCCAAAATCAATAGGGTTCTTCCCTGGTGGCATATGAACCTCCATGCAGAGTTCTGCAACTATTGCGTAAATATTTTTCCAGTTATCGTCCGGAAACCAAGTCTCAAAATTAGCCTTGATTTCATCCTCACGGACCTCACGGAACTCGGATCCGGCTCAAAAAGAATAGGGTTCTTCCACATATCATTTCTGACTTGTGGTGAAAATTTGACTAGAATCCGTCAAGGCAATCTAAAGTTATCGTCCGGAAACCAAAAGTGGCGGAAGAAGAAAAAAAAGAAAAAAAAAAAAAATTCTGCTAAAACCATAAAGGCATTTCTGCCGAAATGCCTTAATTAGCCCAAGGGCTAAGAAAGGTTACCGGACAATATATATTTTGGATATTAGCATTTTGTCCAGTCACCTTGAAAATAAGGTCATTGGTCAATTCAAGGTCACAAGAATGTTCAGCATTTATCATTTCTAGTTTGTCCACAATTGATTAGTAAGCTGTGAAGTTGATAAGTGAGATATTAGCCATTTTTTCATCTGACCTTGAAAATCAGGTCAAAGGTCAAATTCAAAATATATATTTTTCCGATATATATTCGGAATATATCATTTCCTATATGTCCACAACTGATTCCTAAGCTGTGAAGTCGATAGGTCAAATTCAAGGTCATGAGAATATTCAGCATATATCATATCCTATATGTCCACAATTGATCCTTTAAAATTGATAAGAAGTGAGATATTAGCCAATTTTCCTGTGACCTTGAAAATGAGGTCAAAGGTCAAATTCAAGGTCATCAGAATATTTGGCGTATATCATTTCCTAAATGTCCACAATTGATTTCTAAGCTGTGAAGTCGATAATACGCGAGATATTAGCCATTTTGTGCTCTTGACCTTGAAATTGAGATTAGAGGTCAAATTCAAGGTCACGAGAAGTTTCAGCATAAATCATTCCCTATATGTCCACAATTGAGCTCTAAGCTGTAAAATCGATGTGAGATATTAGCCACTTTGTCCTGTGACCTTGAAACCGAGGTCAGAGGTCAAATTCAAGGTCATGAGAATCTAATCTCAATATTAAGTGAGATATTAGGCATAGAATTTAACATAGGAAAATCCCATTTGGGCCGAGTTCTTGTGGGCCCACTTCAAGCGATTCAAGAGCAAATACATGTCACAAGGGTACACATGAGGAGTGTTATGCATCAATAAGAAAAAAAAGTTACTGAACAGATTTTGAGAAAACGACCGTCAAAGTCCAAAATTGGCCATTTTTTCGACGAAAATGGCCGCCATTTCAAGGAAAATGCGTTTCCAGGGAATATTTTTAGCTAATTTTGTGTAAAATTTCAGGAAGATTCGACCGTGAATTTCAAAGATAAAAATGTGGCCTGAAGACGGACGCAACGCCATGCCAATAGGTTTTCGGACCAAAGGTCCGGTAACCTAAAAATTGATGTCATAGTTTGAATTAGTTTCCACAAATCTTTCGAGTGCGAAATCGTACGCATTAGCCGTGATAGCACTGCGTAAATTCCGAAAACAATCATGCGTAACTACACTTTATTTTATGCTATCGGGAGCCCTGTTTACTGTGTCATTGTGTCACAGTCTGCATAAAATGAATGACCATGATGATGCTTGAAATGAACTAACCTCTTCCTCTTTCTCTCGGCTGAGATGTCACTGTGATCAGTAGAATAAGTCAACCTACAAAAAAATTGCTCTTTTATTTACAATGATTGATTGAGCTTGAAAAACTGAACGAGTCCGAACACTAGTTAAAATGTGAACAGATGACAATGGACTCGAATGCCACGTGTCCGCAGGTCTGGTAACCTGAAAACCCCATCTAGACCAATGGCAC
The DNA here is from genome assembly GCA_949152475.1 of Terebella lapidaria. Classification (NCBI taxonomy): domain Eukaryota; kingdom Metazoa; phylum Annelida; class Polychaeta; order Terebellida; family Terebellidae; genus Terebella; species Terebella lapidaria. The sequence continues at coordinate 6,865,399 of OX424557.1, forward strand.
GTCTATTTTGGAATAGCTTTCTACTAACCGCTTGCGAGTCTTGACTTTGACTGTCGCCGACACTGGTGCCGCCTGTTTTCTTGAGATCGATCCATCAGTGTCGCCAACATGACAAAGAATCACCCCCGTAACACTGTCGACTGTCTCCTGTGCATCACCTGCTGCCCCGACCGAGGACTTCTGTACTGGTGTCACAATGTCGTTCTCCTTTCCCTCGTCAGAATCCCGCCCAGCCTGGTCACTCGGCACTGCTGAGTTGGCTTCATCGATTGGCTGTGACTTACATGCATCGTGACTATTCCCTGGTCTTTCAGCAGCATTGTCACCTGTCACATCCACACTTGGTTCCACATCAGTGGCGAAAGGTGACATAGACTGCAGGGGCTGGAAAACAAAAACAATTTACCGTAATGATAAATAATCTTGGTGGTTATGGCAAATAGGCAATCTGGAAGGCAGTCACATACTGCAATCATGTCCTGTTCAATGGATTGTGGTTTACAATAGGTGGAGTAGACAGCAGGCAGAAAGCACATTTTAGCCAGCAAATGTTTTAGCCATCATTCTTATTCCGGATAGACCATGTAGGTCTTGTAGGACAGGACAGATTGTTGCACAATGGGATATGGGGAACATTTCCTTATTCCTTGAGTACCATTATGGACGATCGTTATGTTAAAGAAATAGTCCTGCAGCACGGCAGCAGACAGGTACCGTAAATCTCAATAGAGGTTGTGGTCATTAGCCCATCTTCCAGCCTTCATGTTATATTCTAGAGGAATAGTCCATCTGGACCCCAACGTCATCTACCGTATTTATTCAATTAGTTCGAACAGCTAAAAATAATTAAATTTTGAAAAGTTCGAATTATTAGATTCACGATAATTCGTCCGTCAAAACGAAAAAAAAAACCTAAACCCAGCTTGATCATGCCATGGCAGATAGGCCTACGCGAGTTGGCAGATGCCGCTCATGCTGGCTGGTTAGGGCCTGTACGATTGTTCTAGGTTAACTGTAGACAACTAGCATTTTGAAAAAAAAACTTGAATGACTGGCTGCTAAATCGCCGGGTAACTGTAATTTATATAATCTTGCATTGATGCTAGATTCTAGTCATATTGCATGTGCAATCGAGTCACTCGACTGGAAAAATCTTCAATGGCCCGCAAACCGCCTGGCACTATGAGGTCCGCGCTTTTTGCCTAATCGCACAAACTGCCACCTGGTGAATATATCGCTAATTACTCATTTCATAGTGCTGCCACCTGGCGAGTTGTAAGTTTTGGCAGCTGACAAGTTGATTTCGTTCGTTGTTTCAATCGAAATTTAGATCGTAAATTTGACTGTTCGAACTAAACGAGTCAATTTGAAAATAATTTTCTTAAATAATTTTTGGTGTTCGAATTATTGGAGTGTTCGAACTAATTGAATAAATACGGTAGTTGTTACCCTCGCCCTGATAGGGGGAGAGGGTATTGCATTTGGGTCTGTCAGTCTGTTTGTCTGTCTGTCTGTCCACATGCATAACTGGAGAATAAATGGTCCGATCGACTTGAAATTTATGGGGATAAAGTAGCATGGAAGTGGCTCGGTCCTCCTCAATTTTTGTCAAAATCGAATGAAAATGCTTGCCATGGCAACCGAAAAAGTGAAGATCACATACATGGCTATGACTCAGCTTCTAATCAAAATTAATTTTTCCAATCATTTTTTTATTTTCCTTTGGCCAATTTCTGATCGTATGGTGTACAAACGATGGTCCTAAGACCAAAACTCCTTATCATCCCCTGAGGTTGAATATTTTTGGGGGGTCACGATTTTATGACTTTTGAGTTTTCTGAGATTTAAGATCATATTGTGAAACCAGTTAACACTAAAATAGACAATAGAAACAGTACTGTGAATTTTTACAGCTCATATAGAACGACAATTTCAAGAATATGGTCTAAATAGAAAAATCTCAAAAATCTCATTCAAACAGGACACAATGGATCATCCAGTTCAATGCTGCCCTTGTGACCTCGAACACTTTCCCTTCATCTACCGCGGTACATGTTTTAGTGTGAAATCACAAACCAATAGACAGAAACTGCTCTATCCGAAATGTGACCAACCATCAATGCGGCTCCACAAAGTACCTATCTGAAATGTGACCAACCATCAATGTGGCTCCACAAAGTACCTACCGTATTTATTCAATTAGTTCGAACACTCCAATAATTCGAACACCAAAAATTATTTAAGAAAATTATTTTCAAATTGACTCGTTTAGTTCGAACAGTCAAATTTACGATCTAAATTTCGATTGAAACAACGAACGAAATCAACTTGTCAGCTGCCAAAACTTACAACTCGCCAGGTGGCAGCACTATGAAATGAGTAATTAGCGATATATTCACCAGGTGGCAGTTTGTGCGATTAGGCAAAAAGCGCGGACCTCATAGTGCCAGGCGGTTTGCGGGCCATTGAAGATTTTTCCAGTCGAGTGACTCGATTGCACATGCAATATGACTAGAATCTAGCATCAATGCAAGATTATATAAATTACAGTTACCCGGCGATTTAGCAGCCAGTCATTCAAGTTTTTTTTTCAAAATGCTAGTTGTCTACAGTTAACCTAGAACAATCGTACAGGCCCTAACCAGCCAGCATGAGCGGCATCTGCCAACTCGCGTAGGCCTATCTGCCATGGCATGATCAAGCTGGGTTTAGGTTTTTTTTTTCGTTTTGACGGACGAATTATCGTGAATCTAATAATTCGAACTTTTCAAAATTTAATTATTTTTAGCTGTTCGAACTAATTGAATAAATACGGTATTCGAAATGTGACCAACCATCAATGTGGCTCCACAAAGTACCTATCCGAAATGTGACCAACCATCAATGTGGCTCCACAAAGTACCTATCTGAAATGTGACCAACCATCAATGTGGCTCCACAAAGTACCTATCTGAAATGTGACCAACCATCAATGCAACGCCACAAAGTACCTATTCGAAATGTGACCAACCATCAATGCGGCTCCACAAAGTACCTATCCGAAATGAGAACAACCATCAATGCGGCTCCACGAAGTATCAATGCGAGACTTGAAAACAAAGCTATCATCATGATCATGGCTATGCCAATCAGCTAATGGATGGTCCAGTTGCCTGAAAATCTTTGTAACAATTTCAAAGTTTTCTTAACATGCCAACAAGGGAGATTCCCCCTGATAAGGAAAAGTGAGGTAAGAAGTTGTGCACTGCTTATAAATCAGTTAGTTTTGGTTGGAAAACCAAGTCACGTGGCAGAAAACGGCGTCTTCCTACAGATAGATCTAACGATATTTTATGTTCATCTCGCCAGAAATCAAGAAGTATTAATGATGTCAAAATAAATTAAAATTATATGATAATGCTATGAATACAAATATATAATTCATCATGTACATATGGTACAGAGTACCTTGGATATAGTCAGGTTATTGGAGTTGTTCCCGTTTACAGCGATTCACAAAATATATTTGTAAAAATAATGGTTTGAAAGCCAGAATATCCTACATTAACAGTTGACATGGTATTGAATACTTACCTTCCTATTGACTTTGGCCTCAGATTTTCTGTCAAAGACTGAATTCGTCAGCGTATCCTCTCGTTCTGAAAATGCATGCATTTTCTCTTTCATCAGAAATGTCACATAAAAGCATTTATAATGTAGGGAATCTTTAAAAAATTAGCCCAAGGGCTAAGATAAGTTACCGGACAATAGATAATAGCTATTTTGTCCCGTGGCCTTGAAAATAAGGTCACGGTCAAATTCAAAGTTACGAGAGTATCTAGGCTACATGCATATGATTTCCTATACGTTCACAATTGATTACTAAGCTGTAAACTCATAAGAGAGATATTAGTCATTATGTCCTGTGACCTTGAAAATGAAATCAAAAGTCAAATTAAAGTTCCTCCGAATATACGACATATATCATTTGCTGTACGTCCACAATTGAATCATAACTTGTAAAGTTGATAATAAACAAATTAGCCATTCTGTGCTCTGACCTTGAAAATGAGGTCAAAGGTCCAATTCAAGGTCATGACAATATTCAGCATATATCATTTCCTATATGTCCACAATTGATTCTCCAGCTGTAAAGTCAATAATAAGCGATATATTAGCCATTTTGTGCTCTGACCTTGAAAATAAGTTCAGTGTCAAATTCAAGGTGATCAAAATATGTGGACTACATTATTTCTTATACATGTTATATGTCCACAATTGATTCCTAAGCTGTAAAGTCGATAATAAGCGAGATATTAACCATTTTGTGCTTTGACCTTCAAAAACAGGTCAAAGGTCAAATTCAAGGTCATGGGAATATTCAACATATATCACTTCCTATATGTCCACAATAATATTGATTCCTAAGCTGTAAAGTCGATGTTAAGCAAGATATTAGCCATTTTGTGCTCTGACCTTGGAAATGAGGTCAGAGGTCAAATTCAAGGTCACGAGAATATTTGGCACATATCATTTTCTATATGTCCACAATTGATTCCTAATCTATAATCTCAATATTAGGTGAGATATCAGGAAAAATGTTTCCCATTATAAAGCATAGGAGAATTTAACATGGGAAAGTCCCATTTGGGACCCATAGCACCATAGCAATAGCACCCATAGCATAGCACCCATAGCACCATAGCATAGCAATAGGTTATCGGACCAAAGGTCCGGTAACCTAAAAATTAAAACATACCTCCCACCTGATACACTTTTAGGCATTTTTGAGAGATTTCAGAGATATTTGACCGTAAACTTATTAAAAAAGATCAAAGATCAAAATGTAGACGTAAGACGACGGATGATGACAGATGACGTCGGACGCAACGCCACGGCGAGACTTCAGTGATACTGATATTGCACAATATGTTATCAAGAGGCACTGATCATGCTAATGGTCTAAAGTTCTATACAGCTCAAATACAATGTCATACCTGACTCAGACCAGTAGTCATCGAAGTTGTCAAAGCCGTCTCGCGTTTTGCGGATCTGCTTCCCTGCGAGTACATCCAAACCTGTCCGCCTGACGAAATACATATTAAAAAATTAGGCAAGAGCTTTTTTTTTCTGACAAATTGAAGGTTTGGACTTTTCAAACACATCTTCGGTCAAAATCGAGGCTCACTCTCAACTCTATCTCTGAGCATCCTCAGAGTAAAGTCCCCACAGCTCTTAATACATGTATACAGTATATATGAGGACCAGATTTTGCAAATCTACCATTTCAAAACACTGAATGATTTTTTACCCTCCCCCCTCCCAAAAAAAAAATTTGTTTCACTGTCAGATTCAGACCAGTCAGAGAATCGAAACCATCGCCACCCACAGAACGTCAATTCAAGAGCAACGAAACTTTCACACATCACGGAGGTACATAAAAGGAGAGTCTTTCAAGAGAAAATGGCCACCAAGTTTGTCAAGGACAAATGCCTATGCGGACGGATGAACAAAGAGAAATTTGTTTCATTACTCTCCGAAGCAAAAATACATTTAAATAAATAGGTTTTAAGATAAAAAAAGAAGAACTTACGTTCCTACAGCTTGTCGAGGGCAGTGAGAAGCCATCTGAAAATAAATAACCAGCAGTAAATAGCATACATGTATTGTTATAATGTTCATGCAGACAAGATCATCAAAATCAAAAGTTTTAAAATTGACTTTTATTTTTATACTATGCGTACTTACCTCTGACTCTGGGGTCGTTGATTTGACAAGCCCTCATTCGCCAACCACACATGAAATATGTGTGAAAAGCTAAAACGAAGTTAGCTGGTCCGCTAGGACCCTGTGCTGGTAACGGTAGGTACCTGTGTAGCTCACCCTCCGTGTGTAGCTCACCCTCCGTGAAGTCATATCTCTTGTAAGGAATCAGGAGATAATCATTGGGGAGGCGGATGGAACCATCTTTCTGACCGCTGCTAGGTGATGACACAGCGCTCTCCTCCCCCCACTCCCTGGACTTTAGGCAGAAGAAGCAGTGGACTGGACATAGTGGACAATGGCTTGAGCCGAGACGATCGGTCCGAGAAAATGCATACCGTCGGAGAGTAGCGACATGTAGAAAGACGAGAAGGTAGCGTGTGACCCTCACGTTGCTGCCTTCATACGATCAGATAAAGCCATGTTACGGGCAACCGATCAGGAAGAACAGATGGCGCAGACACCGTGAGCCGACGGCCATGGAGCTGAAGAAGGTCACGACGATCTTGACAGTAGGCAAGCGTGACGGCCGACTTGATCCAGAGACAAAAGATATTCTTGTAAACTCGTCCGCGTGCCCTCGAGAACTGAAGAAAGAGGCGAGAGCGGAGAAGACTTTTCACTCTTCAAAGAATGACCGAACTGTTGTGGACAGCCATCAGGCAGACTCTTCAAAGTTCCTGTCTTTCAGAAAGAACGTCAGAAAGCCTCAACACGTGAAGATGAATGGCGTCGAGGCGATCGTGGAACAAGCGTCCGCGACGAAGGAGGCTGGGAATTGTAACGACTGCAGAAGGCTCAGGAGCTCCAGGAACCAAGGCTTGCCTGGTCAGCTGGGAGTGACCAGAAAGCCCTGACCATTACTCAACCGTATCCACCCCAGAAACACGTAATCAAGGAGCATGGTGGAGAAAGCATACACCCAGAGACCGTACCCATCCAGAGAGAGCACGCTGACCGCTCAGGCATGAGGGTAAAAAAATCTGGCTGAAGAGCCGGGACTATCGGGACCAGGGTCGCTAGGTCTTGATCCACGTACCAGTGGTCCTCGAGGTGAAACCGATTGTCCACATTCATAACCAAACACCCGGGACGATCTTCTCCAGCTAAACCATGTGGCCCAGGAACAACAGGAAGGTTACCGCCACAACGGGAACCCCAAATAGAGAACCCTGCAGAACTCCCAATAGACACTGGATACAGAACCATGATGGCGCCCGGAGTGAGCGACATCCAGACAAGACGAGAGTCGTAGACAATCGGTCATGGCAATCAACCCCTGCCGACATGCTGTCCACATGGCGCACCGGAGAAGGAGTAGAAGGATCATCCATCTGCTGGGAGATGATGCAGTAAGCCTCCACAGAAAAGGCACGGCGCGGTGAGAAGCTGGCTGCGGCAGGCGGATGGACGGTGAAAGACTGATCAATCGGCTGAACACCACTAGGCTTCAACAGCTGAGTCATGACACAGTCCGGAGAATTCTCAGCCTGTAAAGGAGAAGAGAGACTAGCAGCGGCAGGTGAACCAACAGTGGAACACCGCTTGGCCGGCTGGACACCCCTGGGCTGCGAAGGCTGCAAATCCCATAAGCGTGATTCCCCAAAGGCTGGTGTGAGAGGCAGTGAGTCCCCACTGGTAGCAGTAGCTCCCATCGGCTGGCAACACCAACAGACGAACGATCGACGGACAGACAGTAGACACCCTGCAGCAGCGCTGGTGGGGGGTCACAATGCCGACAATCACCCACGTACGGACAGAGGGCCGGCAGATAGCAACCCAGCAGATAGCAACAGATAGCAACACCGACGGACAAACGATCGACGAACAGACAGTAGAAACCCTGCAGTAGCGCTGGTGAGGGGGTCACGGTGCCGACGATCACCCACGGACGGCGGACAGTCGGTCGGTAGTAGAAAACCCGTGAGGCTGCAACAGGACTGGTGAGAGCAGACAAACGGTAGACAGCCGCATGGTCGTAGAAAACCTCCTAGGCTGCCACAGCTCAACGAAGTCATGGTCCGGTGAGCAGCTAGCCTGCAGCAGTCAGAGGGAGAGGCCACTGGCAACTCCCCAGGCTTAACAGATCGGGTGGTTGAGTCATGGTCAATGTGCTGGGCCGAGGCTTGCCGCGACTGGAGTTAACTGCTTCGTTAACCATGAAGAGATCCATTGGGTCGTACGGTAGCTGAGCAGTTGCGTAAACACGACAGTCCAGTCTAAGAACGAACCACGGAATGAACCCTTAAGACGGACCCGGCAGCCTGGGAACGGAAAACCACCGTATAAACATCCGCCAACTAAGCAAAAACACTCCGGAGAAGAACGGGTCAGGCATCTCATCCCGCGTAGGGAAGACGGAGCCGCACTTCACCCCCCCCAACTAAAGATGACAGCATAGCAGACATCGCGGCAATGGAGGCCTGCAAAATCCTGACAGAATTCTCCAGTGAATCCAATGAGAAGAAGACGGCAAATCCACGGAACGACGATCAGCAGAAGATTCACAAACGCGCAGCGCTGAGGAGACGATCAGACTGATAGCCTGCACGAAAAACGATTCGCGCAGCAGGAACTCCTGTCGCATTTCCAAACAGAAAACTCCTCCATCACAGCGAAGAAACTTCAAATTCCAACTTCAAACTTCAGAAATCAAAATGTGAGCGATGGCAAAGTGAACTGGGAGGCAGTGGACCGTCACGATATGATACCACACGGAGGGTGAGCTGCTCAGGTACGTACTAGGGTGGTCCTTATTTGTCAACTTTTTATTTTCAATACTCTCACCCTACCAATGTGTTGGAATGGTTAATAAAACATGCTAGAAAAAATTACAGGAAAATACATGGATATTTAGAGGTAGCTCAAGGGCTTTCAAATTTGGCCTGTTTTGCTGATTTTTGGGCATTACGAGACCACACTATTATTGGTGTGATTGTCACTCCTGACTCCATGTCGGGACTACCATTGAACCATTCATTGCATATTGGACTGTAATACACAAATGTGGATATATTACTGCAGTGTTGTGGTTTCTATCTGACTTATTTTCCTCTGCGATGACCTTGTAATGAAAAGGTCTATGTAGGATACTACCTGGGGTATAAACGGGGACCTACAAAATACGACTATGAGGCAATGTGGATAGAAAATAGATGCTGATTTTTTTTATGGAGGTTTTCGTATTTTGATGTTGACAAGTTCGTAATTTGGTTGTTTGTTTGTGACATGTAGTACATACCAATAGTCTGACCAATGGCACATCTGAATTAATATACATTTACTAGTATTCACACTTATTTTTGTTCAAGATATGGTTTTCTCCATACATTGCTTAATTTACCAGTAGTCTGGTTTTTCCTTGGTGATTTCTTTGGTGGAGAATCTAATATATATCATTTAACAGTGCACAATTAGGTCAAAAGTGGACATCTACCAGCTGTTGGGATTCCCGAAGTTGGCTACCGGTGAAGCTCAGGCTACCGCTGTCTTGAACCCGCTAGAAATTTGGCAGGAAGGTGGTCACGTCAAAGCAATGTGCTCTCTTTCCGGAACACCTGATTTCATCCCTTTATGGCCATATATGGGGGTTCATGAAATTCCATTTAAATTTTCTAGATTTTGCCTGACACTGGACTTTGAGATTGGATAATAGACTCGGTTTTGTTTGCTCGGATACTATATACTTAGGTATTGTTTCCATGTTCTTTTATTTTGTTTGAGGGAAAGCTCAGTCGCAATTTTCTGTATTTGGCATACCATCAACACCTGCTGAAGCTGTTTCTAGCAAGTGCATTTGACATTTGCATGAACCCAACTTTAGGACCAGATGTGTTGATATTCACAAGATTTCAGCGGCACTGGGGATTCATCGCTCCTTCAAATTTCAAAACTGCTGCTGATGACGACAAAAATGAAAAGGTGATGTCAAACAGTGCTCCGGTTTTGACCCGACCCAGCTCCAAGTGTCCCAATCCATGAATGACAACTGGGAGATGCTGGAGCTCAATATAATACTTGTTGGTGAAAATCCTGCCTGTGGTGGGCAATCACTGGAACCAGGTGTCATACACCATAGCCGATGGACGGCAAAAGCTATCTATGCGCTTCAGAAATACTAGTTCAGAGACCAGTTCAAACTCACATCATGGGTGGCAGGAGGCACCCTCTATGTTTCTGTGTTCATAACAAAAATCTATGTTCAGGCATGGTTTTCTGCTACTGTTGCCATTTCCGCATCCTAAAGTCACATCAGTCTCCTCCAACTTGCGAGGGGTTATGGAAAAGATCAACCAATCCATATCCAAGACAGCTTTGAGAACATTTGCTAGACACTTGTGGTATGTCAGTGAAGAGCTGCTTGGCTTGAATTTCTGCGACCCTGTTGTTCCAGTTGTTACAAAATGTGATATGGGGGAAGTCAAAAGAAGACAGAAAGCCTGGAGGCAATACCAGAGATGCTGACAGGCTTTGTTTACCCAAACTCAAGAAATCTGTTCAAGTGCTCAAACTCAAGAAACTCAAGAAATCTGTTCAAATCATGGCACAAGAGAGGATTTCAAGACGCACTCAATGTGGTGAAATGAATGAATGTCAATAACGACACAACATAACTAATTGGCGCTCTCAGTGAAGAACAATACTTATATCACAGAAGATTAGGAGCAGAAGCAATTCCTGCTTCAAGTTGTTCAGAATCATCGGCGTCGGTTCCCAAACAGCAAAAAGTCCACTCTGTTGAAAGGATTCGAATGTTGAACAGTGATTGACATGTCAGAGTTAATGACTACTAGTATAGTAGTATCTCCCCTGTTTTTGTCTGTCACTGTGTAGATAAGATAGTTTTCTTGTTGCATGAATATCTCCTTGATGCCAGAAGTAATCAAGCACATTGAATGACTGTCTTGGTCCAATATATTACGAGGACAACATGCCATGATAGTCTTGTACTTCATACATGTATTTCTACCATGGGCGCTGCTGGTCCTCTGAATCTGATGCTGCAATGCGCTAGTAGTTATGTTGCTATGTAGATGATTTCTTGTATGTATGTGTTACTCCTTGAAAATCACACTGTCATAAAGAAATCTTCTCTAGGCCTACATGTTCATGATGATATTGATATTACATCATCGTCGTGTATGTTCGCCGTGCGTGGCTGCGCGGCAAGTCCTCAAATGGCCAATGACCAATATTTCAAATGTGTTGAGCTACCTCTAAAAGTTGTAATAAAACATTCATATTTTATCAGATGAGTTATTAATGATAGTCAAACAACTTTGAGGGGTGAGAGCTTTGACAATCACACTTTGAAAAAATACCCTATTTTAAGGACCACCCTAGTACGTACCGTTACCAGCGCAGGGTCCTAGCAGACCAGCTAACTTCGTTTCAGCTTTTCACCCATATTTCATGTGTGGTCGGCGAATGAGGGTTCGTCAAATCAACAACCCCAGAATCAGAGGTAAATATCGCTTGGCATAACAAACAGGTTTTTGGCCATCAGTACTCAGTATCGGACCCACGTAATATACTGTACACCCATTCAAGTTCGCTCCCATTAATGTTCGCATTTTTTAAAAAGCGGCTGGTCGCTAACCATAATAGTTTGCATTTTGTTCCTTTCATGTCAGTTTCAATGCAATTCCTAATGTTTAAATGGTTTACATCCATTAAAGTTCACGATTTTGATCAATGAGCGAAATCAGCGAAATTAAAGGGCAGCGAACATTAACGGGTTTACAGTACCGGTACTGCCAATCTCATGCAGTAACCTTTTGTTCTATAAATAGAACAGTCCTGAAGCGTCGGCCGAAAAATCTTGGAAATCCCCAAAATTACAGAATCCCATATTATATGAGCATGATCATGATGATGAGCTGTCAGTCCTAACTTGGCCACTTTTGGGTCATATCTTTCAATAAATTGTGATATGAGATGAGTGATGAAACAAGCTTTTTACCCTGTTTAAGTTAGGTTCCTTCTACAATCATGTTTTCCACCATGTGTCTGTGTTTGCCATTGCCTATGGATTCTGAGAGGAGTGTCTTACATCTCGATGTGACATTGGCCGACAGTAGACTACACCACAGAGTCCCTAATTTGGCCATGTTTTATTTGTTCAGTTGAAGACACGATTTAGCTGTAGGTTATAAAAATGACAAAACTAATCTTCTGTGCCATGAAACAAAGCAATTTGCACATCTTTCAGTCACTTACTAAAGATATTTCGACAGATAGAAATATATATGTTGGGATGAACACAACTTCATGACTGGAAAGAGAAGAATCCATTAGTGTGTTGTATTATAAACATTTAGATACCTATTTCAATATATGAACAATCAATTTAATGAAAGAATTATATGATTACATTTTTTACTTATAAACTCGGAAATAAATCCAGATAACCAATCAACCCACTTTATATATGGAAACTCTTATTCCACACTTTTGAAGGTTTTTACAATTGAAGGACATTATGGTGAGCCGTCATGGTGAGGTATGGAAAATATGTCTTTGGCTGTACATCCATCTGTTTGAAACCATGATAACAGCATTCCCCTGGGCGTGTAATGAATGGCATAAAAGAGTGGACTACATCTCATCCGTATAAATAATGTTTATTGTGACGTAATCCTCGGAAGATAAATGAAATTGGACTGTCATGAATCTATACTATTTACGAAGCACATGTACAATTTAGTGGACAATCCTGTTTCTCTATGATAATCAATGACAATGATGAGTTTATCAGTGGCACAAAATGATAAATACAGATAAAAACAACATCTGGGGCCCGTTTCACTAAGATCATAAAGAGCTCGTTAGCAGCAAAATTCTCGTTAAATTATAAGAATCCTTGTTAATAACAAGGGTTTATCAATCACTAAGATTTCCATCGTTAAAAATGCTCGTTGTATCCATCGTTAACAATATGTTGTCATAGTTATTTTTGTGTTTTTATTTTCATTGTTAAAAATTTCAACGAGGACTTTATATAACGAGCTCACTATCTTAGTGAAACGGGCCCCTGGTGTGTAAAACAACCCTGGTGTGTAAAACAACATTTTTCTATCATGACCAATTGTCATTCCGGATCCTAAGTATGGGAAATTAGTTGGTAATAAAATTGCCCACGTTATTGTACATCGTACGGATGCGGTAGATCTAGATGCGGCCAAGTTAGGACTGACAGCTCGTAGAGGTCTAGTATGAAGCGGCATGACTGACAAAATATCAGCTCAAGACGTTTTGGTTCATGTTCGTGTGATTAACCATTTCGTAACTCAGCTTACATGCATAATTTCATAAGATATTTCACCAGTTCACGCATTTTACATCAGCTCGCCGCTCGCTTGACTAGAAAACACTACTTTCAAATCAACTTCGTAACTCAGCTTCCCAGCCCACTCAAGTCACTTGACCAGTTCGTAACTCAGCTCACATTGGATGATGCTGCCACCTGACGAATGCAAAATACTTGAGGCCTAAAGTCAAGTTCAACACAAAACCTCACATTATTTTCAGCTACAACTTCGTTTAGGATGGTCGGATCAATTTGAAAATTTGCATGCTTCCATTTGGCACAAAACCATATTTTTCACCAAGCTTTTTTCTTGAAAACTGAAAAAGCTGGCAATCTACATCAATGTTAAATGTTAGACACAAGATCACAGGAATTCAAGTAAATTTGGGGATTGCATGATTTTTATTCCGCTGAGAAATGTGATATGAGAAAAGTTTTTGAGGTGCTGTAAATAGCCATTTAAGTTCACTGCCACAAATTTTCGCGTTTTTGTGATCAGGCCATATTCACTGTCCGGAATCCGTTTCGGCAGAGGATATTGGGAAACGATATTTTTCGGTTGGGAAACGATATGTTCGATTGGGAAACGCCAAGCTGCAAGGGGGTGTGTGTTGTTTTCGTCAATAAAGTATGGTAAAATAGGTGTAATCGTTAATCAGAAGAAAGACAAACATGCGCTAATGTTGTATAAAGTCTTCAGTGTCGACCAAACTTGCTATACTTGATATAATATCGTTTTTGGGACGTGAAATGCGATGAAAATCACACCGTTTTGAACAAATGAACACTGATGATTAAATATGTGTCTGATGCACACAAAAAGTAACACGAGTCAAGAGAAAGGTGTATTACATGATTCCCACCGAGAAGAAACATTTTACATCGTCTCATTAATAAATATTTGCTGATTTTCTGAACCATTGATGTTTCGGTGGGTAAACGATACTGTTCCGATTGGACAACAGTTCTGATATAGGTGTCTCGATTAGTAAACGATATTTTATTGGAAATTTATGGCCCGTTAAGGCTCGTTTTTGGCTATTATTCATTCATACTTATTATTTCTTCCAACAGATGGCATCTCGCGGCTTAAATGCCAGGGGTTATAACTGTCATTCCAAGTTTGAAAACTCTAACCACATTGTGAAGCACTCATTTGACAAACGCCAAGAAAAAACCTTTTCAATACTGAGACCCGCTGTGGATGAGGAAACAGAACAAAATTAGCCCAAAGGCTATTAAGAAATGTTACCCGGAGAAATGTACAGTGTAAAGGTCTCAAAGTCTGCAATGGTAATTTTTCAACAATGTCTGCCCAAGAGTAACATTGTTTTCTATATCGTATATGTTTACAATTGATTCCTGAGTTGGAAAGTCGATAATGAGCGAAATATTAGCCATTTCGTGCTCTGACCTTGAAGATAAGGTCAAAGGTCAACTTCAAGCTTATGAGAATATTCGGCATGTATCATTTCCTAGATGTCCACAATTGATTCCTAAGCTGTAAAGTTGTAAATAAGCGAGATATTAGCCACTTTGTTGTCTGACCTTGAAAATAAGATCAAAGGTCACGAAAAGTTTCAGCATAAATCATTCCCTATATGTCCACAATTGATTCCTCAGCTTTAAAATCGATAATATGCGATATATTGGCCATTTTGTGCTCTAACTTTGAAAGTGAGATCAATGCCAAATTCGAGGTGATCAAGAAATTCGACGTATATCATTTCCTATATGTCCACAATTGATTCCCAAGCCATAAAGTCGATAAGGAGCGAGATATTAGCCATTTTGTCCTGTGACCTTGAAAATTAGGTCGAATGTGGAATTTATGGCTATGAGAATATTCAGCACATATCACTTCCTATGTTCTTAATCTCTAATCTCAATATTAAGTGAGATATTAGCAATAATATGTCCCATTATAAAGCATGAGAGAAGTTGACATGGGAAAATCCCATTTGGGCCAAGTTTTGGCCTAAATGGTCCACTTTCAGCGATTCAAGGGCAAAGAAACTTTGTCATGTCGCAAAGGTCCATAAGGGTGATCTTTTCAAACGATAATCTGAAAACCGTCTGAACAGTTTTTGAGAAAATGGCCGCCAAAGTCCAAAATTGACTGTTTTTCTGACAAAAAAGGGCGTCTCAAGGTCATTGAAGGTCAAATTCAAGATCACCACCGAAACCACAATATATGAATTCCTCTTTGAATGTGCCAATATTTAAGCTCTATCTTGAAGTGTTCTAAGAGTTTACTCCATACAGGTCCCATTATGAAGGAAAAATTGCGTGAAATCCAAAAAAAGTTTTCAGAGGGGGGAATTTTTTTGGTTGGATATCACTCAAAACGAAATTGGGACGAAAAAGTTTTTTCAACAACCTGTCGAAAATTCAAAATGGCCACCACATGCAGATCGGATTTTCAAGGGCAACGAAACTTATACACTTCAGAAAGGTACATGAGAGGAATCTTTTTAAACAAAAATTTCAAAACTGATCAGACAGTTTTTGAGAAAACATTTTTAACAACAAAAATGCAGGAGAAGGAATCTTATTGGAGTCCTGTGTGAATATGCAATTTTAGTTATTATTTTACATGCATGAGCTCCCATAACTCTAGTAGTTCCCTGATTGAAGTGTACTAAATATACATGCAAGTACCTTACCTAATCGTCCTGACAAACAAATACTCGGAGTAATGGTTCTATTCAACACTTGCAAACAAAAACAAATCTTATTTTAATGTGTGAGGTTATTATTGGGAGCTCCCAGCCTTACTGTATAGTATTCATTTTACATCCAGTATCAGTATCGCGTATCTTATACTATAGCAATCATTCTCTCCCGAAGAACAATGCGAGTTGTTGTCAGAAATGTTTCTCGTCCATTGAATTTCGCGATTTTATTGAATTCGCGAAAATAAACACGATAAAAGGGCGTGAATAATTCGTGGCTCTGTGTACTGGTGTATTCTAATAAAATATCATTCTTACAAAGTACTGTGCAATGTTAACATCGAACAGTATGCCAAGTTCTGTTCAGACTTGCGAATTTCATGTTCGATGTGAAATTTAACATTGGAGTAGATTGCCAACTTTTTTCAATTTTCAAGATAGAAAGATAGAAGCTCGAAAAAAAAAACGGTTTCATGCCAAATGGAAAGAAACAAAATTTTAAATTGATCCCACAATCCTAGAAGAATTTTTGGCCAAAAATCATATGAGGTTTTGTGTTGAAGTTGACTTTACATAAAAACAATGGCGTTCGCCAGGTGGCAGCATCATCCAATGTGAGCTGAGTTACGAACTGGTCAAGTGACTTGAGTGGACTGGGAAGCTGAATTACGAAGTTGATTGGAAAGTAGTGTTTTCTGGTCAAGTGATAGGAGACCTGATGTAAAATGCGTGAACTGGTGGAATATATTACGAAATTATGCATGTAAGCTGAGTTACGAAGTGGTGAATCACACGAACATGAACCAAAACGTCTTGAGCTGATATTTTGTCAGTCATGCCGCTTCATAGTCTAGATTCTAGTAGATCTAGGGAAAGGGTACCAGTGATCGGACGGGTACCAGTGATCGGACACTTTTATATATTGCCCTAAAAAAGGTAAAATATCTATGACTTGTATAAAAAAAAATATCAGTTCACGTTGTGCAATTCATTGTTTACATTTCTCGTGCTATTTCATCATCTGGGATGGCCTGTGCATGCGCAGTTGTGCACAAAACCTTAACAAACGCAGCGAAATCTAATAAATGACTGATTATTATCATAACGCGTCTGTTTTCGGCTGGTTTGCCGTTATCACCGCATAGGTTTGTATATTATGTTACTACTTTGAGTACTCCAAGGTATTACAATATTTTAAATGAAATACGTAAGCAAAATTATGATATTCAAGTGTATCATTCTTTAAATCTGCAATCTAAGTTATTTGCTCATCACTAAAGTTGTATATGTTATTGCTCAAATATAAATTGATTGGAAGTCATCATGGTCAAAATATATATCTACAGGTATTAATAGGTAATGAAGGTATTACTACTGTTATTATTTTTATGTAACACAGGGCGCCCATTCAAAGTAAGCTCAAGCAATGACAAGCATGACAAGGAACAATTTAAAATGTTATTTGTAATAATATGATGTATAATGATAAATATATTGTGTGTAAAAGGAATCCTCGTGTAAAATTTCTTGTGATATATCTATGTCGATGTCATAATATACCTTGTCATAATATATTGCATCAATACTGTAACAGATTTCGTGCTGTGCCTTATGAATGAGTTCATGCGGTGACTAAATCACAATGTGTCCGATCACTGGTAGAGTAAACCATACAGTTTTCGGACACTTAAGGTGAAATCTCAATAATAACTGTAGAGAAATATACCAGATGATTTATTTTACATGCAACAGCATATGCACGTAAATGTGGTAAAAGTTATAAAGTCGTATGGAAATATTATTTTGTCCTGACTTCGATATTTGTGAATTATGAACCAGGGATCGACATTAACACTGGCCCACTGGCCCCACGCCTTATTTTGAGCCTGTGGGGCCAGTAGGGGCCACCAGATTCCCTAAGTCACTGGCCCCAATGGGCCAGTATAAAATCTTGCATTCTTTGAATTTTACTTCACAATATTTCACTTCCTTTGAAAGCCTCTCTATGTTGCTTATTTATGAAAATGCATTAGTATTTGATATTCAAGTTACATTGATTGTTAGTGAACTTTGAAAGTGGGGCCAGTAGATTATTGATGGGGCCAGTAACTTCCAGATGTTACTGGCCCCATGGGGCCACTGGTGTCATATGCCTAATGTCGATCCCTGTGAACTGTGAGTTCAAGTGACAGTAATCGGACACCCCAGACAGAAATCGGACACCTTCTGTGTCTTTAAGAATAATAACTATATCATTATATTTTTAGGCTATATACATGAAGCTGTCAATCGGTAGTTGTTGCAAGGCTAAAGATCAGTTATGAAATAAAATTAAGCAGCCCTGAGGACAGGAAGATCATATAGAGTACACTATACTCTGATTTTTTTAACTTGTTTACACCGTTTTTTGCCTTTAGTTCAGTCAAGTTAGTTCGAGCGAACTATTCAACTGAATATTGCATATCTATGGTACAAACGGCAATTAATTCACACAAACCTGCCTTCCGGAACGCTATCTGTTTCTTCCAAAACACAAAAGTTTTATTTAAGCGAGGATTTGCTCGAACCATGGGCGCCGACATATTGCTTGGTTCTCGACAACTGATGACGGAATCCAAATGGACAAGTTCAAATTAGTCATATTAGGGGGATCGGGTTGTCAGTTGTCGTCAAGGTGCCTGCACGTGCCAGTCATTTCGAATCAGTTTACCTGCGTGGGCGGTCCCAAATCCTAACCCTCGCCCCTATGCAAATTATCCAAACAGGATCGCCCATCACGTGCCAAAGGAAAACAATATTTGTTGACACGCAAACGACAGGATTTCAGGGAATATTTATCATTGCAGTAGATTGCTAACTCTCACAGTTCTATGAGCAGAAGTCTGAAATTTTGCAGAAAAATGCCGTTTGATCTCCAGGTGAAGTATGCAAAGTTACAATACGATACCATTAAACATCGAAAAAATATCGGCAAAAAACGGTGTAAACGAGTTAGAAAAATCAGAGTATAGACAGTTTTCGGACACTAACACTAACAGGGAAGCTAACTTTGTGGAACCTATCAAACTAGATACCTCTGCTAACACTTCGCTGAAATTTCTTCAAACCAGCAAAGACCACAGACACCTGGCTCGTTCCAGTGCTTGAGAAATTTTGTTTGTGACATAATAACTGACAGAGAAAATTGGTGGTAAATCATGAAGTGTCCGATTTCTGGTGTGGTGGTGTCCGAAAATAGGCTGGATTACTCTACCGGGGTATACGGGCTCCGGCCGCCGCCGGGCTGCGGCCCCCGTGTTATAGCCGGGGTGCGGCCGCCTGTTGGAGCCGGGGTGCGGCCGCCTGTGAGATAGATAAAAGACGGAACGAACACGCAGCCAGACTAAATAATCGCTTGCGTATTGAAACCTATTAATAATAAAAAACTATTTGAATTATTCAACTTGTCGTGTTTTTGTCAGTCTAGGTGTTTATACTTTATGTGGTATTTTGTGGATAGATGAGATTTTAACGACGTCAACGGAAACCATAGGAAATATATTAAACGATGTATAAGAAACAAAAATAAGAAACATTACGATAGATTAAAGAAAAATGGAAGAGACTTCAACCACATATTTAAAACGAAACTAAGATCATAGAAAAAACTTCATAATCAAATACATACGGTCAATTTCAAGACCTGCCATATTAACCACGTATACGTATGGAACATTAGAATATTTAAATTAGATGTTGATGAAAATTTGATTTTTAAACATTGGACAACAAATATATTATGGTTGAAGGTACACGATTGAAATACACGGTAATTGCCATCAACTGCGAAGAAGCCACCCAAACAAAGCATTATATCCATCAACTGTCAGGAAGCCACCCGCGCAAATGGTTAACCATGCATAAATTGAGAAGCCACCATGTACGGTGATGTAGAATAACCCGAAGCTGTGAAACTGTAAGCCATTATTAAAGTAATCAATTAAATAGATCTGAGCGGATTAATTATCAACAAATGCCGGTTGAGGCGACTCAACCGAGTGGGATTCCAAGTAGTGAAAGACCCTTGTATAACTTGTAGTTCTAGTGGTATTAGTATTCTATGAATTCTGTAGGCTACAGCTTGATATTGTCTGAGGATTTTGTATATGCAGTTGTCGTATATTTGTTAATCGATACTTTTGGGTATGAAATTCGCAGCAATGAATAAATTTTCATCCTTGAAAAAGCATTGTGTTATCAATTATCAGCTTTTGTATATGTAGTTGTCGTATATTTTTTAATTGATACTTTTGGGTATCAAATTGGCGGCAATGAATAAATGTTCAACCTTGAAAAAGCATTGTGCTATCAATTATCAGTTATCAATATCTTCATGTCACGCTTACTAGCGTGTCAAAATCATGAGGATCAACAGGCGGTGTTAAAACAAACAATTAAGGTCTAATCAATCAACCGTTCACCACGATGGGCGCCGGTATCTTGTATTGATTTGTATAGGCGGCCGCAGCCAGTCCACAGATAGCGCAGCCGAGGTGTGACCGCCGGTAGGCGGTCACACCTCGGCTGCGCTATGTCTATATGTTTGTATAGCGGCCGGAGCCCGGCAGCGGCCGGAACCCGGGTAGTCCACTCTACCCATTTTTCAATGCTACAACGCGCCACAATCATTATTTACGTGTGACCATGTGTTACACATTCGTACACAAAAACAACACAGTCAATAAAGGCGAGTCTTTATTCTTCATTTGAGCATAAAATATTTATCAATCTCATTCAATACTTTTGACAGGGAAAAGAAACATTGGTTTTGGTGTCCGATCACTGGTGGCTTTTGGCTACTGTACCTCTTTAATCTTAGGGTAGCCGATTCTACGAGCCTTTGTGAAACACACCCCAGGCTACAGTGTCGATATAGTTGTTTGTAGGTTAGGCCCTACCTTCTGCAAAATCAGATACTCTGGCCAATCACTATAAAATTTGTGATTCTCAAAAATTTTGATTTCACCGCCATTTTTACCGTTGCTACATATTCAAAATACCGACTACAACAACAAAATTGATAACCTGCCTAAATGTAGGGGAGACTGGGGTAAGTTGATTCATGGAGTAATATGAGCCACCACATATGAATGTTTATTCAAAGCTAGAAGCTTCAAGTTGGTCCCATTGTTGGATGTCACACGACTTACCTTCAATTGTATTGTCATGAAGACGTACATATTTTGTCAAGCATTTGAGTAAAATGGCATTTTGAATTTTGCAAGACTGAAAGTGAACATCCGATGGGAAGGTTTGATGTCTTCATACATTCTTGCAGTTGCATGTGATTAATACCTGAACTCAGCTATGCCTTTGAACAATTATAGTTTCCTACCTTTCATAGTCAGCAACAAACACATACCTGTGATATACATGTTTGTTAATTCATCTGTATGATCAGTTGGAACTCAACATGGGGCATGTTGAGCCGTTTGGATTGGGGTAAGTTGATCCCTGAATTTTGTCTCCCCAACATTGATCCTATGTATGATCTTTTCATTGGTGACCTTGAATTGACCTTGGGTGACCTTGAATAGTCTTATCAAGGTCATGCTACAACTTAAGTGAACAAATTGGCTTCTGGAGAGCGAACATTTATCAATAGAGGTCAGGTTTGTGTATTGAGTGTACAGGAAGTCATCTGTGGTACATTTATAGCTTAAGACAGCCATGAAGAGACATTGGGTGACATTGAGTGCTCCAAAACAGAATTACATCCACTCAGGATGTAAAAATTGGTGTTTTCGAGATAAAACAGTATAAAATAGATACTATATTCACTTTTAGCTAATAGGCTATGGTGCGTATATTGTTGACCTTGAACTTGGCATTTAGTGCTCCAAAGCAAGGTTGTGTCCAATGCATACAATGCCTTTTCAAATTTGAGATCTAAGGCGGAATGTTTGGAGGTATATAGATTTGTATTAAGCAAAAAAAATATATAGTGCATATGTTGACAACTTTTAACTGAATTGACCTGAAGTGCTTATTATGAGCATGAAGGGGAACAGGGAATATTTCCTGGTGACTCTGGTGTCCAGTTGGTCCGTAAGGAAGAAATAAGTTTTCAATGGTTTACATAGCAATGTTTTCATAAATATTTTTCATTCCATCAAAATTTTGGTGTAAATAAATGAACTCAATGACCTTTGATGTAGGACTCGAGTGTTTCAACAGGGTGTTTCAATTCAGTAGAGTCAGAAAATATGGGCCGTGTAGTGAAAAAGAAAATGCTAGTATTCTGGGGAAAATATCGGGGGAAGGGGGTCTGGTTTTTCCCTCAAATACCATTCAAAATTAGGTATTTTCACGACCATACCCATATAATATGCACACATATAATAATTGCAACAAGTTTTTATGACATTCACACTTGAAGCAATGGAATGTTGGATACATGAAGAGCACAAATCATAATATTCACTGACTAACCTTATATACTATCGTAAGTTTGCTATAGAAGTCAAGTCACAATTGTTTCAATAAAAATGTGAAAAAGTGTAAAAATGCATTCAAGTATCATATATGTGTGGCGATTTTGATTTTGCCACAGGATTTTGCCACAAGATTGGAGTTTCAGCCATTAACATACACTATACTCACCTGTTTTGGTCACTTCACGTTCAAAGCCTAGCGACGTATTGTCTTCACTCGCTCCACTGTGCTGTAACAATGGTCATGACGTCGGCCCTCAGTCTCGTGTGCTGCTATTATAGCTAGCAGCCCGTCTTGCTGTCTTGGAGCTGTCTCAGAGCTGTCAAGGTGAGAGGATGACAGTGGGCATGGTCGTCCCTTTTTGTCTGGCTATAGGGTTTGCAAGGACCCTGGGGACAATTCGAATCAGGGGCCTAGAAGGGAGGCTACTTCGATTCAGGGACTCACGAGACATTGATTGGGAGTCTCTCAGCCTGGGATGGTGTGAACAGGCTCTGGCAGACCGTCGGGCTGTCCGAGGTTTATCCCCGTGGCGGACCCATGGCATTCGGCTCGTCACACCAGGCTACATTACCATGATGATGCAATATCTTAGTGATGTATGAAGGCCGGACTTGTTCGGTGGAATGCTACCTGATTGTAGTTAGGTAATTACGACGCCCGTCGTGACCATGCCAACATTACATTGATGTCATGACCAGGATCAGTCTGACGGCGTCCCATTGCAGCCTAGCATGCAGTGTTTTCGCCGCTTCATCCCTGGGGACCTGTAACTCTTCTCCGGGATAGACTCAGCAAAAATAAGCGAGGACAACAATATTTTGAGAAAAACCCAAACCCATGTAAGCCACGACATGATTGGGGTGGCCTAGACCACGTGGAAGGTCATCCAAACGACCAGTAGGACATGTACCAGTCTGTGGAGAAGTCCCGGACGTCTCCATCTCCAGTAAAGTCGAACCCTGCAAGGTTGCAACATGCATTGCAGCCGGAGATCCTATCCGGCTTAAAAACCGTACAAGGTGCAGTTGGCGGATCTGGGGATGGCTCCACCCCACACCTTCCACTGTCCGGACAGCCAAACCGGCCAGTGTTCTACCCTCCGATGCCTCTGGGCGCAAGGAACAAATTCCCAGCCACATTGCCTGGTTTTTGGACAGTTAGATAGACTGTATCGGCTTCCAAACCCAGCTGGGTCGATCCCTTCGAGGACCCACAGTCTGGATGTTGGACAGTTAATCAGGAGTGTGGTCGATCAGCTCACTGACTCGCTCAATGAGCTGACTCCCTCGGCCCTTGGGCCACTACAACCACGGCGGCGCGACTGACGGAGAGTGCGGTGGCTGATATAGATTGCGTTTGAAGAATATAAGCGCAGTCAACCAGCCGCACCGAAACTGGACCCTACGGTCCCTTATAGCCCAGGGATGGCTGGGCCTCTGGCTCCGCTTCTCAGCAGTGGGGTCTTTGGCCACGTGGTCAACTTTCCCCAGCTTCAGCTCCGGTCACAGCTGTACCCACACCTGTTCCTGCACCGCCTCCTGCCATAACAACATCGCAAGTGGTTCCATGGCCAATCTCGCTGGGAACCCACTGTGGACCCTAACCCCCACTAGGTTAGTGCACCGCCCCAAACACTAGAGACCGCAGTGCAAGTGGCTCCGGATACTGCTTCGTGCTCGTCAATTGATGTGTGCGAGATGGAAGAGTATCGATATGATCACATCTGCGATATGATCTCAGTGCTTTGCAGATGATTGCGCACTGCGCAGGGATCGAAGCTTTGGGACCCGCAGATCACTGCGCATTCACCTCTGGACCCAATGTAACTGGCCCTGCTACTATTGCAGTAAGCAGAGACACTTCTGGTTGCAGTGTCTGGAGTTGTCGGAATCGTTGCAGGCCATGATGTGCGTGGAATTGTCAGTCTATTTCGCACTTCCATGCTTTGTTTACATCTGTGTGTGATGGATACAGTTCCTGTATTTACACAAGAACCGCCTGTTCAAATGAGCAAAATTTCCCTAAGGACTGATTATATTCATTACATTTGATGTGAGTGTGTTTCATTCAGTTAGTTTTAGCATTTTTAATATGATATATAGTTTCCCAAAAAATATTGAATGGTTTCGAAGGCAGCTGCTTTAAATATTCGTGCAAAGAATACACTGATACAGACGAGGTCGGTTTTGTCAATGTTAGGTCGGTAATTATTAGGACCAGAACCGCGAAGTTTGTTTTTGTCGCATTATTTGAGGCTACTCTACGAACACTACAGAACACTACAAGTGTTAATCGGTAGAGATTATAATAAATTAATGACGAAGAGATCATTGGTGTTGCTAGGAAGCATGCCCATGAACATCATGAAAAGTGTTGAATGGTAAAATCTACATGTATTCATATCCTTTATTCACTTACCCCAATTATCGCTCGTACATATACTCTGATTTTTCTGGCTACAGTATATTAATTATATTGGCCATTCAACTCAATGTTAAATGATCTTACTTTGACGGTCCATAACACCTTCCTAAAAAAAAATCCCAGCCTAACCACTATGCTAGTTTTATCCCTCAACGTATTGGGCATCGCGTGGTCTCATAAAGACTCGTTCCAGTGGTGCTTCACTAGTTTTACCTCACTGTCGTACACTTATGGGCAAACATCGTTTTATGTACACCGCTATTTCAGAATGGAATAATTTGGACTTTTGTATCCAAAATGTCAATCTCTTAACTACTTTTAAGTCAAAATGTAAACAGTTTTTATTTGCCAAGTTTATATCCAGTACATCTAGTCAGTATATCTAGTCATTAATCAAACATGTTGTTTTTAGGTTACCGGACCTTTGGTCCGATAACCTATTGGCATGGCGTTGCGTCCGTCGTCCGTCCGTCCGTCCGTCCGTCTAGCCGTCCGTCCGTCCGTCCGGCGTTAACATTTTTATCTTTAAAGTTAACGATCGAATCTTTCTGAAATTTTGTACAAAAATGCCTAAAAATATTTTGAGAAGGAGGTATTTTTTTGTTTTTTGATTTTCGCACTTTTTTCAAAATGGCGGCTGTTTTTGTCGAAAAACGCTCAATTTTGGACTTTGACGGCCATTTTCTCAAAAACTGTCTGATCAGTTTTGAGTTTTTGGTTTCAAAAGATTCCCCTCATATACCTCTGTGATATGTATAAGTTTGGTTGCCCTAAATTCGCCGGTTTCCGTGTGGCGGCCATTTTGAATTTTTGGCGGGTCGGCGAAAAAAAAATTTTTCACCCCAAATCGCATTACTATCCATTTTGGGCCATTTCTAGGGCAAAAAAAAATTTTCACCCTTTGAAAAAATTTTTGGACTTATAAAATTTTCGGCACTTTTTTCCTTCATAATGGGAGCTGTCCGGACTGTACTCATAGAACGCTTGAAGATAGAGCTTAGAAATTGGCACTTTCGAATGGGAAGTCATATATGGCGACTTGTGTGGTGACCTTGAATTTGACCTTGGATGACCTTGAAAGGTCAAAACAGCCATTTTTGGGTCGAAAAATGCTCAAATTTGCACGTGGTCTGTATTTTCTCAAAAACTGTCTGATCAGTTTTGAGATTTTTACTTAAAAAGATTCCTCTTATATACCTCTGTGACATGTATAAGTTTTGTTGCCCTTGAATCGCCGGTTTGCGTGTGGCGGCCATTTTGAATTTTTGACGAGTCGGCGAAAAAAAATTTTTTCGCCCCAAATCGCATTACTATCCATTTTGGGCCATTTCTAGGCAAAAAAAAATTTTCACCCTTTGAAAAAAATTTTGGACTTGGAAAATTTTCGGCACTTTTTTCCTTCAAAAAGGGAGCTGTCCGGACTGTACTGATAGAACACTTGAAGATAGAGCTTAGAAATTGGCACTTTCAAATGGGAAGTCATATATGGCGACTTGTGTGGTGCTCTGAATTTGACCTTCGATGACCTTGAAAGGTCAAAACAGCCATTTTGGGGTCAAAAAATGCCCAGATTTGCCTCTGTAGATGAAATGCTTGCAGATAGAGCTTATGTTTGCATTATGAACATATAGGAAGACATATATGGCACAACTAATGATGACCTTGAACTTGACGTCAGATGACCTTGAGTGCCAAATGTCTGACTTGGAATGTGTAAATTGACCTGAGCGGCCTAAACGATTCCACCCAAAATATAGAATATCAAATGCCGCACACATACATGTAATGGTAACATCGAAGTTCATATGGATGACCTTGATTGGTAAATCCCAAGGTCATATGTTTACACTGCGAACCTTGATTGGTAAATCTCAAGGTCTGTTACCTGCCAATGCTGCCATGTTTTTCACCCTTTGAAAAAAATTTTGGACTTAGAAAATTTTCGGCACTTTTTTCCTTCATAATGGGAGCTGTCCGGACTGTACTCATAGAACGCTTGAAGATAGAGCTTAGAAATTGGCACTTTCAAATGGAAAGTCATATATGGCGACTTGTGTGGTGACCTTGAATTTGACCTTCGATGACCTTGAAAGGTCAAAACAGCCATTTTGGGGTCAAAAAAAATGCCCAGATTGGCCTCTATAGATGAAATGCTTGCAGATAGAGCTCATGTTTGCATTATGAACATAATATGGCACAACTAATGATGACCTTGAACTTGACGTCAGATGACCTTGAGTGCCAAATGTCTGACTTGAAATGTGTAAATTGACCTGAGCGGCCTAAACGATTCCACCCAACATATAGAATATCAAATCCTGCACACATACATGTTATGGTAACATCGAAGTTCATACGGATGACCTTGATTGGTAAATCCCAAGGTCATATGTTTACACTGCGAACCTTGATTGGTAAAAGCTCTGTTACCTGCCAATGCTGCCATGGCCAAACCAAAATTGTCCGGTAACCTATCTTAGCCTTTGGGCTAATTTTATTCATTGTATTGTACCTTGCCTTTTTGCTGTCATATTGGGACCTCAATGGAAATAAGTCCCCTATTGGACTTTTTTGAGTTATCCCAGGTATATATTTATGGCAATAATATATGTTCCTCTTACATATTTTTGGTACTTTATTTTTACTTGCAATACTCAGTATGTGTTGGAACATGTATATGCTATGTTTTATACTGAATAAATTCAATCAATCAATCAAGTAAGCATGAATATATTTGACGACACATGGGATTTTTCGCTATTCTGCCTTGAATGGACCCGGGGTGAAAATACCCAAAATTATGGGTACTGATGCCCATGCAAAACCCCTTTGATTCCCCAGCTCCTGAGAAGAACGCCAACAAGATACTGCCTTGAAAACCGGGTCATTATTTCCCAGCACTGCGTTCTTTCAGGTGAGTATATACTCGTCCAGAAGTCTGGCCTAAAAAAATATATGAGGCGATGTTTAACATCAGTTTCCCTTTAAATTGCCTAAGTGAGGTGAACGCTCGCTGATTGGCTGAGCGAATTACTGTACACTGCCCTTCTAACTTGTTTACACCGGTTTTTGACGATAATTTTGTGGTGCTAAATCGTTCCGTTCTGTAATTTGGCATACTGGGAGTCAAAAATTGAAGAAGTTGGCTATCTACCCCAATGTTAAATTTCAACCCAAAACGGGATCTCAAGAGTCTGAGCATAATCGAGCATTTGGTCCTGTTTACATCCATCAGGATTCAGTGTATTATTGTAATTTTGGACCGGAAGACACACTGGGATGTATTAGTCTATTCACAAACATGTTGATTTCGAAGTTTTTCACTGCTACAAAACCGAGCAAATACACAAACTCGTGTGCGGACCCAGAAATTGAATGACAGGGCTAAATTTAACATTGGGGTAGATTGCCAACTTCTTCAGTTTTTGAGATAGAAGTTCGAAATTCGGTACTAAATTACAGTTTGACTCCCAGTTGAAATATGCCAAGTTCTAGAATTATATCATTTAGCATCGCAAAAATATCAGCAAAAAACAATGTAAACGAGTTAGAAAAATCGGAGTATAGGTCTGAGATTGATTGACATGATTATCATCATGGTGTCTGCCCCCTTTGGTCCTCGTCCATCTTGATCCTAGGACCGAAATCGCAATGCAGGCCAACCGTGATCCAGCTCGGTCCTCGCCTATACTTAACAATTGTAAGTTTCGATTCAGTGATTTTATCTGAAGTTAAAGAGGAATTTTTGTGTTGAAAAATCTCGCACAACGGGGTTTATCACATGAAACCCTGTTTATCAGTGGCATGAAGCCATTGCATATATTTCATAATTGACACGTGTAATGTCAAATGTCCAAATTGTCAAATTTACAAAAAGTACCCAAATTTGGGGACCGGGGGTTGGTAAATTTGGGAACGTCGAATTGGACCAATACCCAAAAAAATGTTATAACTAATCATATCATTATCAATGGACATTAAATGAGGTTGACAAAATTAAGTCTTCTGCAACTGTATATTATCTGCAAGATTATTTCATTTGAAGCAGCAAATAAATTTCTGAGCTTCAGGCGCGTCCAACGCTGCACCAAAAACCTGGGACGTTCCTGTTTTTATAAGGTGTTGGACCAGTATATTCAGTTGAAAGGGGAAAAGTAATGCACCAAACACCGATTACTCCAGAAAAAAGATAAGTTTATCTGAGTAACCAAATTCACCAACCCCACAGTTGTCAAATTTGGGTACTGTTGTCAAATTTGACAACTCCCCAAGAGTTGTCAAATTTGCCCCTTTCCCCAACTGGATGGACGGACATACCTGGGTGATTGAAGGCTCAGTGCATTGTGTTTGAAATGCTCGACCAATCATGTTTAATGGTGTGATAAATAAACCATGTTGATTTGGAATCGATGACAATGAACTATATACGTATAATTTATTGTCGACTAATAGATATTATTCCAATAAGATGATGGGTTTCTGCATTATTTGACAGTAACCTACTAGGCCTAATGATCACGTGCTCTGGTTAAAAAGGTATAAAATTATGTAACGTTTGACGCCCACAGCGCACAAGGCGCACATGGCGGACGCCATAATTACTAGAACTACAACCAGGTAACAGTGCGTCTGGACGAGTCCGGCCGTCATACATCATCACATCATCATCAACATCATCATCATACAACATATACATCAGTTATGATAATGTAGCCGTATGCGGAGCTTGAGATGCCATGGGAGCGGCACCACAGAACTCACGCACATGGGCATGTTGCTGGCCAGCTTCGCCGACGGCACTGCCACAGGGATGGAACGCTGGACAGCCCGACAGTCTGCCAGAGCCTGTGTCGCACCATCCCAGGGCGAGAGACCGGTGATCACAGAGACGAGTCCTGAATCATCATGGTCCCCCTCCTGGGCCCCCAATTGGAAATCGTCCCCAGGGCCCTCGCTGGCCTTAGCGGGTGAGTAGAGATGTAGAGCTCATGACTGAGCCCTTCGTCTTTCTTTCGCCTTGCCAGCACTTGAGACAATTCCACTGAACAAGACGTCTTCAGAGTAAATAACCCCTGAAGCACGAGACACAAGGGATGACGTAAGACCATTGTTACAGTACAATGGAGCGAGAGGATTTGAGGGCGTTGCTATGCGAAGCGGCCAAAACAAGAGTAGTGTTTACAAAGAATCTCCTGGCGTGATCTTTGGGCGGAGTCGCCACAATTACATATGTGTAAATATATTTTTGTAGCAACATCTATTTCATATACATTTGTTAAAATGAAAACTACAATGTACGCCTACTTATGTTTGTGTGAGTGAGGATTGGTTTGTGAGTGAAAACATAACAAATTCATGTTCAATGAAGATATTGCCTTTATCCATCATATTTTACATCATGAATTCCAGACTCAGCGGTCTGTCCTCGGGCATTTAAAATCATTTCCAGCCAACTAGGAGCGGGAGAGATAATGCATTTGTCCAACCAAGCTCTGTCGTCCTTTGTTCATGTTATTCTCAGTCCTGACAACCAGTATATATATCGGGATGATACCACCTGTCAAAAATACCGAAGACATGTTCAATTAACTAATTGAAAAGTCACGGCTATCAACGATCACTCTGCTGCTGCACATATGATATGCGAGGTAACAGGTGGCCAGGTCCTGTGTGTGGCCGGGTCGCATGTAGACCAGCACAACTAGTTCAGAAGAAACTGACTTTGGCACTGATGGGGCGATGTGTGTGTACCATGTCAGTTTCGTTGCTACCCTATGGCCAAAATGGGTGGTGACAGTAATTGGGAGTGATTTGTGAAATTCTTTCCAAGTATTAGCAATCATGCATTACACTAAACAGACACATAATTCCAACCATGTACGATACTACATGTGATGAACTCGTACTTCTGAAGAATCAATCTTACAAACAGTTATATTGCGTCACCAAATCAAAAATTTTACACTCAAAATAAAAAATTTAACACTTTCCTGCCATTTTCCTAGTTGCTGCTGTGTTCGCCAGGTTTGTCCATCCACATTTTGACATTACCGGATCTTTGGTCTGATCACCTAAAAATATTTCAAGACGAAGGTATTTTGTAGTTTTTAAATTTTCGCATTTTTGCCAAAAGGCAGCCATTTTTGTCGAAAAGCCATCAATTTTGGACTTTGGCGGCCTTTTTCTCAAAAACTGTCTGATCAGATTTGAGAGTTTTGTTTCAAAGATTTCCCTCACATAACTCTCTGACATGTATAAGTTTCGTTGTTCTTGCATTGCTGTTCTGCGTGTGGTGACCATTTTGCCTTTTTGGATGGCACTTTCCCATGTTAAATTCTCCTATACTTTATAATGGGACGCATTATTCCTAATATCTCACTTAATATTGAAATTAGAGATTAGGCAATAATCGTGGACATATAGGAAAGGATATGTGCCAAATATTCTCATGACCTTGAATTTGACCTTTGATCGTATTTTTAAGGTCAGAGCACAAATTTGCTAAAATCTCGCTTATTATTTTGACCTGATCAGTTTTGACATTTTCAGTTCAGAAGTTTCTCTTCATCATGCTCATGTACCTTTATAATGTGTGTAAGCAATTATCACTAATTGTCTGCGATTGATAGGGTCAAGTTATTGAAAACTGGTTAGGCAATTTTCAATATTCAAATTTTCGATTTATTTGCTTGGGTTACAGAGAACATGGTTTTCAATCTCAATACCTGATGTCTTTAATCAGGTACACAAACACTGGCAGTTCTTAAACTAAATTTCTTGATGCTCATTTGTGATATAAAATGAGGGAGTTTTTTGCAATCTCGAGTGTTCCAAAGACAAGAAATGGCCATAATATCTTTGCGTTGTCTGTGGGTCGAGGCCACGAGCTATGTGTGGTCTCCTGATACATGAGTGTGTACAGGCTTCAAAGATCCTTTGACACTTTGTTGTGCATGACTAACATGTTTCATCGAAATGTTGCGGGAATCATAAGTCACACCTACATGCATCATGTGCATAGTACCAACATAACCGTACTGGTCCGATTCTTTGTTAAACAGTATTTAATGTAGTGGCCGTCCATCATTATATGTTTTTTTGACATGGATGTGGAGTGTCTAGTTGCTGTTATTTGTCTAATTTGTTTTATTGTTCCAAGGTAGCTATTCCCGGTTGAGGAGTTGTGAAGGATGAGTGGTGCGATGTTTGTGGCTGCCCTTGAGCGGGTTGGATACGCTGGTGCCAATGACCTGGAGAGTGGCAGCTTCGACTGGATATTTGAGTATGACAGTGTAGTGCCTTTCCTTGAGTGGTTCTGTGATGAGATCCAGGCCAGCAATCGACTGGATCCAAAGGATATTGTGGAGTAAGTACATGTAACTCACTGCCGATAGAAGGCTTGTCAGTAGCTGCTGAGTTATAGAACATGGTTTTGAAACCAGTCACAAACCAGTGAGTTATAGAAAATGGTTTTGAAACCAGTCACAAACCAGTGAGTTATAGAACATGGTTTTGAAACCAGTCACAAACCAGTGAGTTATAGAACATGGTTTTGAAACCAGTCTTAGATTTATTTAGTGGTCTGCTGTACATGCTCTGTTATGTTTTTGTAGGTTTAGTGTACTGGAGCAGTCTACTGATGTCCTTTTGGAAGGGGAACAACTCGAGGAGACGCTGCGCAGTTTGTCTAGTGGCCAGGAAGAACAATTGTCGGATGACAAATTGAGGTACAGTTCTGAAGTGGAATTGACATGAATTGCAATTTGCATTGTACATTTGTGATGAAATTAGTTTCACATGGAGCGAAGCATCGATGAGTTTCTCGCATAAGTATTTAACTATATATAGGTACAACTGATATGATACTGATATGTAGTATATCTACGCTGTAATCTCTGGACCAAAAGCTGGAGGTCTATGGATTTGACCATGTTTCTAATGTATCTGCTGAGTTCTCGCTTAAGCACACTACAGGTCACGATTTTACATGATTTTTAGGTTACCGGACCTATGGTCCGATGACCTATTGCCGTGGCATTGCATCCGTCTGTCCGGGGCAGACAGTGTGTTAATATTCTTAAATGATATATGCTGAATATTCTTCTGTTGCTGGTTCGAGCCGCGGCGCTGGCGCTGCTGTGTTGGCTGTCTAACACCCTTGGGCAAGGTGTGTACCACAATGTGTCTCGGTTCACTCAGTCGTATAATTGAGTACCCAATTGGCAGTGTTGGCAAATTGTACGTGTGTCCTAGTCACCTTGCGCCAATATGGCAGCAAAAAGTCTCTGACAAATAGGTGATTGTCTATGGACCCCAGGGAGTCGGAAAGTGGTTCCTGGCCATATATCGGGGGTAATAATTGTCAAGCGCTTTGAGCAGGTTCCTGAAAAAGCGCTATATAAAAACTTGACATTATTATTAAGGCATTTCGGCAGAAATGCCTTTATGGTTTTAGCAGAATTTTTTTTTTTTTTTTTTTTTTTTTTCTTTTTTTTCTTCTTCCGCCACTTTTGGTTTCCGGACGATAACTTTAGATTGCCTTGACGGATCTTTGTCAAATTTTCACCGCAAGTCAGAAATGATATGTGGAAGAACCCTATTCTTTTTGAGCCGGATCCGAGGTCCGTGAGGTCCGTGAGGATGAAATCAAGGCTAATTTTAAGACTTGGTTTCCGGACGATAACTGGAAAAATATTTATGCAATAGTTGCAGAACTCTGCATGGAGGTTCATATGCCACCAGGGAAGAACCCTATTGATTTTGGGATCGATCCGACAAACGACCTTTGACCTAGAGGTCAAAATAATTAGGGCATTTCGGCACAAAATGTCCTTATGGTTTTGTCAGAATTTTTTTTTTTTTTTTTTTTCTTTTTTTTTTTTCATTTTTTTTTTTTTTTTTTTTTTTCACTTTTCGGTTTCCGGACGATAACTTAAGAACGCCTTGACGAATCTTCGAGAAATTTTCACCAGTTATCACATATATAACATAGATGAACCCTATTGTTTTGGAGCTGGCTTCGAGGTCCGGTTAGTCCGTGAGGATGAATTTTGAGTCAAATGGTTTCCGGATGATAACTCGAAAAGGACTTGTGCTACCATTCTGAAACTTGACATATATGTTGATATAGTGTCGCAGAGGAGCCCTATCGATTACGGGGTCAATACCTTGAACGACCTTTGACCCAGGGGCCAAAAACAATTTTGATGAGTCATCCTTGAGGCTCATTGCATATCTCGGAAACGGTGCATCGTAGAGCGAAACGGACGTTATTTTCGGACTCGTCGACCTAGACAAACATGTCTTAGGGGTATTATGGATGAACTTTGACCTTGACCCAAATTTTTTTCGCCGAGTCGACATTTTTCGTTTTCTTCGATATCTCGGAAATGGTGTGTCGTAGAGCGAAACGGACGTCATTTTCGGACTCGTCGACCTAGACAAACATGTCTTAAGGGTATTACAGATGACCTTTGACCTGACCTTGAATTTTTCTGCCGAGTCGGCATTTTTCGTTTTCGTCGATATCTCGGAAACGGTGCGTCATAGAGCGAAACGGACTTTATTTTTGGATTCGTCACCCTAGACAAACATGTCTAAAGGGTATTATGGATGAACTTTGACCTTGACCGGAAATTTTTTTGCCGATTCAGCATTTTTCGTTTTCTTCGATATCTCGGAAATGGTGTGTCGTAGAGCGAAACGGACGTCATTTTCGGACTCGTCGACCTAGACAAACATGTCTAAGGGGTATTATGGATGAACTTTGACCTTGACCTGAAATTTGTTTGCCGAGTCGGCATTTTTCGTTTTCATCGATATCTCGGAAACGGTGCACCGTAGAGCGAAACGGACGTTATTTTCGGACTCGTCGACCTAGACAAACATGTCTAAAGGGTATTATGGATGAACTTTGACCTTGACCCGAATTATTTTTGCCGAGTCGGCATTTTTCGTTTTCTTCAATATCTTGGAAACGGTGTGTCGTAGAGCGAAACGGACGTTATTTTCGGACTCGTCACCCTAGACAAACATGTCTGAAGGGTATTATGGATGAACTTTGACCTTGACCCGAAATTTTTTTGCCAAGTCAGCATTTTTCGTTTTCTTGGATATCTCGGAAACGGTGCGTCGTAGACCGAAACGGACATTATTTTCGGACTCGTCGACCTAGACAAACATGTCTTAAGGGTATTAGGGATGACCTTTTACCTTGACCTTGAATTTTTCTGCTGAGTCGGCATTTTTCGTTTTCTTCGATATCTCGGAAACGGTTTGTCATAGAGCGAAACGGTCGTTATTTTCGGACTCGTGACACTAGGCAAATATGTCTTAGGGGTATGTTGAGTCAACTTGATCGGTCGTCTTGGATTGAAATGGATGTATCTACATATAATCATTTTGGCTGCAGAGTTGTCAGTAATAAACAGTTCACCTGTGATTGTGTTGTGTATCGAAATGCCCCAAGGCCTCTAGGCCTTCACGTCTAGTTATTATTATTATAAGGGGCTTGCTGGAGATAGAAAATTTAACACACGAGAAGCCCTTGAACCTAAAATGTTGGGACACACGTCTGTCCGTCGTCGTCCATCCACATTTTTAGGTTACCGGACCTTTGGTCCGATAACCTATTGGCATGGCGTTGCGTCTGGCGTCTTCGTTCGTCGTCCGTCGTCGTCGTCCGTCAACAATTTTATCTTTAAAGTTTAAGATTGAATTTTTCTGAAATTTTGCACAAAAATGCCTAAAAATATTTCGAGAGGGAGGTATTTTTTAGCTTTTTGATTTTCGCATTTTTTTCAAAATGGCGGCCGTTTTCGACGAAAAATGCCTGATTTTGGACTTTGGCGGCCATTTTCTCAAAATCTGTTCAGTAACTTTTTAGGTTACCGGACCTTTGGTCCGATAACCTATTGGCATGGCGTTGCGTCCGTCGTCCGTCCGTCCGTCCGTCCGTCCGTCCGTCCGTCCGGCGTTAACATTTTTATCTTTAAAGTTAACGATCGAATCTTTCTGAAATTTTGCACAAAAATGCCTAAAAATATTTTGAGAAGGAGGTATTTTTTTGTTTTTTGATTTTCGCATTTTTTTCAAAATGGCGGCCGTTTTTGTCGAAAAACGCTCAATTTTGGACTTTGACGGCCATTTTCTCAAAAACTGTCTGATCAGTTTTGAGTTTTTGGTTTCAAAAGATTCCCCTCATATACCTCTGTGATATGTATAAGTTTGGTTGCCCTAAATCTGCCGGTTTCCGTGTGGCGGCCATTTTGAATTTTTGGCGGGTCGGCAAAAAAAAATTTTTTCGCCCCAAATCGCATTACTATCCATTTTGGGCCATTTCTAGGGCAAAAAAAATTTTTCACCCTTTGAAAAAAATTTTGGACTTAGAAAATTTTCGGCACTTTTTCCCTTCATAATGGGAGCTGTCCGGACTGTACTCATAGAACGCTTGAAGATAGAGCTTAGAAATTGGCACTTTCAAATGGGAAGTCATATATGGCGACTTGTGTGGTGACCTTGAATTTGACCTTGGATGACCTTGAAAGGTCAAAAAAGCCATTTTTGGGTCGAAAAACGCTCAAATTTGCACCTGGTCTGTATTTTCTCAAAAACTGTCTGATCAGTTTTGAGATTTTTGCTTAAAAAGATTCCTCTCATATACCTCTGTGACGTGTATAAGTTTTGTTGCCCTTGAATCGCCGATCTCAGTGTGGCGGCCATTTTGAATTTTTGATGAGTCGGCGAAAACATTTTTTTTCGCCCCAAATAACATTACTATCCATTTTGGGCCATTTCTAGGCAAAAAAAAATTTTCACCCTTTGAAAAAAATTTTGGACTTTAGTCCAGTTGCCAGACAACGAACCTAGAAATTGTTGAAACAGCAAGGTTTTTTGATTGATTTGCATTCATATGTGTCTCCAGGTGATTTTGAGCTTTGTTGGCACTGCGCCAACTTTGGGGAAATTTTTTTATTCGCTAATTAGCATAATAACCGCTACATATGGATAATTAGCATAACCAAAATATAACTTTTTTAGTAATAGGCCTAGAATCAAGTGTGATAGCACTTTTCTACACAAGTCTGACCCAAGGAATTCATTTCTGGTGATTTTTTTGCGATCCAAGGTCAAGGTCACCGTATAAGATCGAGGTCAAGGTCAGTTTTCACATAAAATTGTCACAATTCCCGGTTTTAGGGGATATGGACATTCATCCACACCAGTTGATATTACTTTTTCATTTCTATGTGTAGTTCGCATGGTTGGAATGATAATTGTTACCTGGTGATGGTGTATCGATTACTTATGTGTGATAAACCATTGAGCAATGATCACTCTGAGCAAAGTCAAACGGAAATTTCCTACCAAATTTCAGACTTCTATCGCAAAATTTGAAAAAGTTGGCATTCTTTCCCAAATTAATTTTAGTTCCATCATTGAATTTATTGGTTCGCTTACAACTTTGTGTAATTGCTCGCTTTGTACAAAATCAATATGTTTGTGTAGGATACAACCTAATGTGTTTTTTGTTCCAAAACTACAACAATACTTCCAACTCTAATAAATGTAAACATGACCATTTACTGGAATATGATCAGATTTCTGTTTGGGGTGAAATTCATATTTGGGTCGATAGTCAATTTTTGTTATAGAGGTCTGAGATTCGTTAAAAAAAAGTGCCATTTGACTGCCCGATGAAGTATGCCAAGTTATAATACAATATCGTCAAGCATTTCAAAAATATCTGCAAAACAAACGATGTAAATGAGTTAGAATAAATATCAGAGAATATCGTTTTGTAAACAAACGTGGCTTCAGATTTACAACATTTATCTTCAACTACGCAATAATGACAACAAACAGTGCAACTGCCAGTAATATATAAAGTCAATTCATGACCCATCAAGCATTCACTACATTTTTTAGATAATGAGGTCAACACAGGGTGAAACATTCGACAGAAAATATCCATTTTACATTGGACGTAGCATTGAAACAAATTATCACGATTTTAGCGTTCATGGTAGTAATAGAAACAGTACGAGTTGACTGCTTCTGTGGACTCATAACTTCATGTCCATTACTGTGATCAGCTGCGGTTGTAAATTTGTACAAGGAAACTTACTATCCAACGTATCATCTCCCAGCATGCCGAGATTATTCTACAGGACAAATTCATTATTGTGTTGATGCTCATCGACACTGTTCACCACCGCCTTATCTTTTTTGTGAACAGTTTATAACAATCGTCACCTGCAGAAAAACTATGTGGTTCGGCTCAGTTCTGATGGTGACAACCGCAGCTGGTATTCTAGCAGGCCTTGTCCTTTGCTCAGCAGCCGCAACTGATGGCCCTCATCAACAGTGGTGGTTCAGGTGGGCCTCTTCTTACACAATGTCACCTGTCATTTCCCAACCATATTCCATATTCCTAACCATACTCTTTGAACGCATTTTGTCAGCTGCCGACTATAGCAGCATATGAATATGAGCACAGCACCCATGAAGATACAAGTCGTCATATGTCCGTGGTTGAGAGACTTGTGTTATTGAAGTATCAATCCGTTACCCACATGACACCTGCAAAAAAACTGCTGTCCAACACCAGCTTCTGTTGCACTGTCCTCATCTAGCATGTGCAGAGTCTTCACCTTCTTCAGGAATGAAACCTTGCTTTGGTAAGCAAGGTCGCATGGGCACAAGCAGCTGGGAGCAGAGCCTCTCTCCCAAGTTGGCATATGTGA
This sequence comes from Terebella lapidaria, assembly GCA_949152475.1. NCBI lineage: Eukaryota > Metazoa > Annelida > Polychaeta > Terebellida > Terebellidae > Terebella > Terebella lapidaria. Next base: position 6,903,771 of record OX424557.1, read on the forward strand.
CGTTGGCATCGAGTCCGTTCCTACATCTTCATCGGAACAGCAACTCTGTAGATCACATCACGCACGTCCAATAACTAGAAGCACTGAAATATCAGTGTAGTTGCTGAGAACTCTGACCACCTGACAGAGAGAATCAACGGCTTGGGACACCAGCTTCATCATGCAAGAAGATGCCTGACTTTGGAGAAAGGTGACTCATAACTGTTCGACTTTACAGGTGAGGATAATGCAACAGAAGCAACATCGGACCAGTTAGGGAGCATGTTTTTGCAGTGCCGTATTGACAACCGATTGATACCCCAACAAGTAAAAAAAAATTGTGATAATCTGTATGTCGAGAGAAGATGCCGACTTTGGAGAAAGGTGACTCTCATAACTGTTCGACTTTACAGGTGAGGAAAATGCAACAGAAGCAACATCGGACCAGTTAGGGAGCATGTTTTTGCAGTGCCGTATTGACAACCGATTGATACCCCAACAAGTAAAAAAAATGTGATAATCTGTATGTCGAGAGAAGGGGCCGCCGCTACGGATTGTGTCACTAACTCGGCCAGACAAGAACTTGTAACTTCAGAGGCCTCCTACTCATCTATGCTGCTATGCTAGGCACTTGAAATTGTGTCCTCTAGATGTCAGCATAAAAGATTATATTTGGGAAATGGAAGATAATATTTCATCTCATTGTATCAACAGAGTCCCATCTGGACCATAACTGTTAAGAACATGCACATATTGCAAATGCACAGTGAACCGGTTCGTGATGTTCGCTTTTACGTTGTCCCAAAAAGAGAAGATGGTAGTGAACAGTGAGGATGAGCAATTGATCAAGCAGTAATGGACATGAACTTATGAGTACACATTATAGTCAGATTTTATCGTTTGTTTGCACCAAATAATGACAAGAATTATAAAAGACTACGAACAGCAACTCTGTAGATCACATCAATGCCACATGTCAAGCCAACGCCACGATGAAGGCTATTTGAATATTGGTCAACGATATATTGCGCATCAGTAATTAATGAACCATCTTCAGTTAATTCAAAAGGCATTCATGTAGCAGTATTAAATAAACATAGGAGTGAATCATTGAAATCTAGAAATGCAAGAAAATAGCCATATCCCCTTAATCCAGAAGTTTTGACAAGTTTGTGTGAAACTTGACCTTGATCTTGATCTTATGTGGTGACCTTGACCATGGATCACAGAAGTTTCACCAGAAATGAAATCCTTGGGTCAGACTTGTATAGAAAAGTGCTCTCTAACTTGATTCTAGGCCTAGTACTAAAAAAGTTATATTTTTATTATGCTAATTATCCATATCTGGCGGTTAGTATGCTAATTAACGAATAAAAAAATTTACCCAAAGTTGGCGCAGTGCCAACAAAGCTCAAAATCACCTGGAGACACATGTTAATGCATATCAATCAAAAAACCTTGCTGTTTCAACAATTTCTAGGTTCACTGGGGAAGGGATATAACCCACAACTCGACTACTTGGAAAATTTTCGGCACTTTTTTCCTTCATAATGGGAGCTGTCAGGACTGTACTCATAGAACGCTTGAAGATAGAGCTTAGAAATTGGCACTTTCAAATGAGAAGTCATATATGCCGACTTGTGTGGTGACCTTGAATTTGACCTTCGATGACCTTGAAAGGTCAAAACAGCCATTTTGGGGTCAAAAAATGCCCAGATTTGCCTTTGTAGATGAAATGCTTGCAGATAGAGCTCATGTTTGCATTATGAACATATAGGAAGACATATATGGCACAACTAATGATGACTTTGAACTTGACGTCAGATGACCTTGAGTGCCAAATGTCTGACTTGGAATGTGTAAATTGACCTAGGCGGCCTAAACGATTCCACCCAACATATAGAATATCAAATGCCGCACACATACATGTAATGGTTACATCGAAGTTCATACGGATGACCTTGATTGGTAAATCCCAAGGTCATATGTTTACACTGCGAACCTTGATTGGTAAATCTCAAGGTCTGTTACCTGCCAATGCTGCCATGGCCAAACCAAAATTGTCCGGTAACCTATCTTAGCCTTTGGGCTAATTTTTTTTTTATTGATGCATAACACTCCTCATATGTACCCCTGTGACATGTATAAATTTCGTTGCCCTTGAATCGCTCGAAGTGGGCCATTTTGGGCCCAAACTCGGCCCAAATGGGACTTTCCCATGTTAAATTCTCCTATGCTTTATAATGGAACACATTAAAGCCTAATATCTCACCTAATATTGAGATTAGAGACTAGGAATGAATTGTGGACATATAGGAAATGATATATGCTGAATATTCTCGTGACCTTGAATTTGACCTTTGACCTCATTTTCAAGGTCACAGGACAAAATTGCTAATATCTCGCTTATTATCGACTTTACAGCTTAGGAATCAATTGTGAACATATAGGAAATGATATATGCTGAATATTCTCGTGACCTTGAATTTGACCTTTGACCTCATTTTCAAGGTCACAGGACAAAATGGCCAATATCTTGCTTATTAGCGACTTTACAGCTTAGGAATCAATTGTGAACATATAGGAAATGATATATGCTGAATATTCTCGTGACCTTGACTTTGACCTTTGACCTCATTTTCAAGGTCACATGACAAAATGGCTAATATCTCGCTTATTATCGACTTTACAGTTTAGGAATCAATTGTGAACATATAGGAAATGATATATGCTGAATATTTTCGTGACCTTGAATTTGACCTTTGACCTTTGACCTCATTTCCAAGGTCACAGGACAAAATTGCTAATATCTCGCTTATTATCGACTTTACAGCTTAGGAATCAATTGTGAACATATAGGAAATGATATATGCTGAATATTCTCGTGACCTTGAATTTGACCTTTGACCTCATTTTCAAGGTCACATGACAAAATGGCCAATATCTTGCTTATTAGCGACTTTACAGCTTAGGAATCAATTGTGAACATATAGGAAATGATATATGCTGAAAATTCTCATGACCCTGAATTTGGCCTTTGATTTCATTTTCAAGGTCACATGACAAAATGGCTAATATCTTGCTTATTATCGACTTTACAGCTTAGGAATCAATTGTGAACATATAGGAAACGATATATGCTGAAAATTCTCATGACCCTGACTTTGACCTTTGACCTCATTTTCAAGGTCACATGACAAAATGGCTAATATCTTGCTTATTATCGACTTTACAGCTTAGGAATCAATTGTGAACATATAGGAAATGATATATTCTGAATATTTTAATGATATTGAATTTGACCTTTGACTTAAATTTCAAGGTCAGTCATTTTATTTTCAAAGTCAGATTATAAAATGGCTTATATCTCGCTTATTACCAAATTTACAGCTTAGGGGTCCATAGTTAACATATAGGAAATGATGTATGCTGAATAGTTTGGTTATCTAGAATTTAACCTTTGATCCCATTTTCACGGTTAGAGATATGGCGATTTCAGTGGTCACCTTGAATTTGACCTTCAACTTTCTCGGCTTAACTCTGTATATTTCTCCGGTAACCTTTCTAGCCCATTGGGCTAATTTTAGGTTACCGGCCCTTTGGTCTGATAACCTATTGGCATGGTGGTGTTGCGTCGTCCATCGTTTGTCCACGTTTTTAGGTTACCGGACCTTTGGTCCGATAACCTATTGGCATGGCGTTGCGTCCGTCGTCCGTCCGTCTGTCCGTCCGTCCGTCCGGCGTTAACATTTTTAGGTTACCGGACCTTTGGTCCGATAACCTATTGGCATGGCGTTGCGTCCGTCGTCCGTCCGTCCGTCCGTCCGTCCGTCCGTCCGTCCGTCCGTCCGTCCGTCCGTCCGTCCGTCCGTCCGTCCGTCCGTCCGTCCGTCCGGCGTTAACATTTTTATCTTTAAAGTTAACGATCGAATCTTTCTGAAATTTTGCACAAAAATGCCTAAAAATATTTTGAGAAGGAGGTATTTTTTTGTTTTTTGATTTTCGCATTTTTTTCAAAATGGCGGCCGTTTTTGTCGAAAAACGCTCAATTTTGGACTTTGACGGCCATTTTCTCAAAAACTGTCTGATCAGTTTTGAGTTTTTGGTTTCAAAAGATTCCCCTCATATACCTCTGTGATATGTATAAGTTTGGTTGCCCTAAATCTGCCGGTTTTCGTGTGGCGGCCATTTTGAATTTTTGGCGGGTCGGCGAAAAAAATTTTTTTCGCCCCAGATCGCATTACTATCCATTTTGGGCCATTTCTAGAGCAAAAAAAAATTTTCACCCTTTGAAAAAAATTTTGGACTTAGAAAATTTTCGGCACTTTTTCCCTTCATAATGGGAGCTGTCCGGACTGTACTCATAGAACGCTTGAAGATAGAGCTTAGAAATTGGCACTTTCAAATGGGAAGTCATATATGGCGACTTGTGTGGTGACCTTGAATTTGACCTTGGATGACCTTGAAAGGTCAAAACAGCCATTTTTGGGTCGAAAAACGCTCAAATTTGCACCTGGTCTGTATTTTCTCAAAAACTCTCTGATCAGTTTTGAGATTTTTGCTTTAAAAGATTCCTCTTATATACCTCTGCGACGTGTATAAGTTTTGTTGCCCTTGAATCGCCGATTTCAGTGTGGCGGCCATTTTGAATTTTTGACGAGTCGGCGAAAAAAAATTTTTTCGCCCCAAATAACATTACTATCCATTTTGGGCCATTTCTAGGCAAAAAAAAATTTTCACCGTTTGAAAAAAATTTTGGACTTGGAAAATTTTCGGCACTTTTTTCCTTCATAATGGGAGCTGTCAGGACTGTACTCATAGAACGCTTGAAGATAGAGCTTAGAAATTGGCACTTTCAAATCGGAAGTCATATATGGCGACTTGTGTGGTGACCTTGAATTTGACCTTCGATGACCTTGAAAGGTCAAAAGAGCCATTTTGGGGTCAAAAAAATGCCCAGATTTGCCTTTGTAGATGAAATGCTTGCAGATAGAGCTCCTGTTTGCATTATGAACATATAGGAAGACATATGGCACAACTAATGATGACCTTGAACTTGACGTCAGATCACCTTGAGTGCCAAATGTCTGACTTGGAATGTGTAAATTGACCTGAGCGGCCTAAACGATTCCACCCAACATATAGAATATCAAATGCCGCACACATACATGTAATGGTTACATCGAAGTTCATACGGATGACCTTGATTGGTAAATCCCAAGGTCATATGTTTACACTGCGAACCTTGATTGGTAAATCTCAAGGTCTGTTACCTGCCAATGCTGCCATGGCCAAACCAAAATTGTCCGGTAACCTATCTTAGCCTTTGGGCTAATTTTTATCTTTAAAGTTAATGATCGAATCTTTCTGAAATTTTGCACAAAAATGCATAAAAATATTTTGAGAAGGAGGTATTTTTTTGTTTTTTTATTTTCACATTTTTTTCAAAATGGCGGCCGTTTTTGTCGAAAAACGCTCAATTTTGGACTTTGACGGCCATTTTCTCAAAAACTGTTTGATCAGTTTTGAGTTTTTGGTTTCAAAAGATTCCCCTCATATACCTCTGTGATATGTATAAGTTTGGTTGCCCTAAATTCGCCGGTTTCCGTGTGGCGGCCATTTTGAATTTTTGGCAGGTCGGCGAAAAAAAAATTTTTCGCCCCAGATCGCATTACTATCCATTTTGGGCCATTTCTAGGGCAAAAAAAAATTTTCACCCTTTGAAAAAAATGTTGGACTTAGAAAATTTTCAGCACTTTTTTCCTTTATAATGGGAGCTGTCCGGACTGTACTCATAGAACGCTTGAAGATAGAGCTTAGAAATTGGCACTTTCAAATGGGAAGTCATATATGGCGACTTGTGTGGTGACCTTGAATTTGACCTTGGATGACCTTGAAAGGTCAAAACAGCCATTTTTGGGTCGAAAAACGCTCAAATTTGCACCTGGTCTGTATTTTCTCAAAAACTGTCTGATCAGTTTTGAGATTTTTGCTTAAGAAGATTCCTCTTATATACCTCTGTGACGTGTATAAGTTTTGTTGCCCTTGAATCGCCGATCTCAGTGTGGCGGCCATTTTGAATTTTTGACGAGTCGGCGAAAAAATTTTTTTTCGCCCCAAATCGCATTATTATCCATTTTGGGCCATTTCTGGGCAAAAAAAAATTTTCACCCTTTGAAAAAAATTTTGGACTAAGAAAATTTTCGGCACTTTTTTCCTTCAAAATGGGAGCTGTCCGGACTGTACTCATAGAATGCTTGAAGATAGAGCTTAGAAATTGGCACTTTCAAATGGGAAGTCATATATGGCGACTTGTGTGGTGACCTTGAATTTGATCTTCGATGACCTTGAAAGGTCAAAACAGGCATTTTGGGGTCAAAAAATGCCCAGATTTGCCTCTGTAGATGAAATGCTTGCAGATAGAGCTCATGTTTGCATTATGAACATATAGGAAGACATATATGGCACAACTAATGATGACCTTGAACTTGACGTCAGATGACCTTGAGTGCCAAATGTCTGACTTGGAATGTGTAAATTGACCTGAGCGGCCTAAACGATTCCACCCAAAATATAGAATATCAAATGCCGCACACATACATGTAATGGTAACATCGAAGTTCATACGGATGACCTTGATTGGTAAATCCCAAGGTCATATGTTTACACTGCGAACCTTGATTGGTAAATCTCAAAGTCTGTTACCTGCCAATGCTGCCATGGCCAAACCAAAATTGTCCGGTAACCTATCTTAGCCTTTGGGCTAATTTTATCTTTAAAGTTTACGATCAAATCTTTCTGAAATTTTGCACAAAAATAGTTAGAAATATTCCCAGGGAAGTTTTTTTTGTTTTTTGATTTGTGCATTTTCCTAGAAATGGCGCCATTTTCGTTGAAAAATGCCCAATTTTGGACTTTGACGGTCATTTTCTGAAAAACTGTTCTGGCAGTTTTGATATTTTTGTTTCCAAAAATTCCCCTTATGGACCTCTGTGTCGTGTATAAGTTTGGTTGCCCTTGAATCGCTGGTCTGCAGGTGGCGACCATTTTGAATTTTAGGTTACCGGACCTATGGTCCGATAACCTATTGGCATGGCGTTGTGTCCGGCGTCCGTCTGTCGTCCGTCGTCCGTCCACATTTTTATCTTTAAAGTTTACGGTCGAATCTTTTCTGAAATTTTGCACAAAAATAGCTAAAAATATTTTTTTTGTTTTTTGATTTTCGCATTTTCCTCAAAATGGCGGCAATTTTCGTTGAAAAATGCCCAATTTTGGACTTTGACGGCCATTTTCTCAAAAACTGTTCAGACGGTTTTGAGATTTTTATTTCAAAAGATTCCCCTTAGGGATCTCTGTGATTTATATAAGTTTGGTTGCCCTTGAATCGCCGGTCTCCGTGGGGCGGCCATTTTGAGTTTTTGAAGAGTCGGAGAAAAAAAAAATTTCGCCCCGAATCGCATTACTATCCATTTTGGGCCATTTCTAGGCAAAAAAATTTTTCACCCTTTGAAAAAATTTTTGCAATTTTTTCCTTCATGATGGGAGCTGCGATAACTGTACTCATAGAACGCCTGAAGATAGAGCTTAGAAATTGGCATTTTCAAATGGGAAGTCATATATGGCGACTTATACGGTGACCTTGAATTTGACCTTGGATGACCTTGAAAGGTCAAAACAGCCATTTTTGGGTCGAAAAATGCCCAAATTTGCACCTTGTTTTTAACTTTTCTCGAAAATTGTTCAGACAGTTTTGAGATTTTTGTTTCAAAAGATTCTTCTCATGGACCTCTGTGATGTGTACAAGTTTGGTTGCCCTTGAATCGCCGGTCTGCGTGTGGTGGCCATTTTGAATTTTTGACGAGTCGGCGAAAACAAAATTTTTCACCCCAAATCGCATTACTATCCATTTTGGGCCATTTCCAGGGGAAAAAGAATTTCACCCTTTGAAAAAATTTTTGGCAATTTTTTCCTTCATAATGAGAGCTGCCAGAACTGTACTCATAGAACGCCTGAAGATAGAGCTTAGAAATTGGCACTTTCAATTGGAAAGTCATATATGGCGACTTGTGTGGTGACCTTGAATTTGACCTTGGATGACCTTGAATGGTCAAAACAGCCATTTCTGTGTCAAAAAATGCGAAGATTTGCCTCTATAGATGAAATGCTTGCAGATAAGGCTTATGTTCGCATTATGAACATAAGAAGACATATGAGGCACAACTAATGATGACCTTGAACTTGACCTCAGATGACCTTGAGTGCCAAATGTCTGACTGGGAATGTGTACATTGGCCTGAGCGGCCTATACACTTGCACCCAGACGTATCTTTGTATTATGAACATATAGAAAATCAAATACCGCACCCGTACATGTAATGGTGACATTGAAGTTCACATGGATGACCTTGATTGGTAAATCTCATGGTCATAATGTTCACACTGATAACCTTGATTGATAAATCTCAAGGTCTGTTACATTCCATTATCCAAACCAAAATTGTCCGGTAACCTATCTTAGCCTTTGGGCTAACTTTTTGATGAGCCGGCAAAAAAAAATCGCAAAAAAAAATCACGAAAATCGCTTGTTCGGCACAAATCGCATTACTATCCATTTTGGGCCATTTTCAGTGTAAAAAAATGTTTCACCCTTTTAAAAAATTCTTGGAAAGTTTTTGCTACTTTTTTCCTTCATAATGGGACCTGCCAGAATTGTACTCATAGAATGCCTGAAGTTAGAGCTTAGATATTGGTACTTTCAAATGGGAAGTCATATGGCGACTTGTGTGGTGACCTTGAATTTGACCTTTGAGGTCCTTGAAATGTCAAAACAGCCATTTTTGGGTAAAAAAACTCCCAGATTTGCCTCTATAAATGAAATGCTTGCAGATAGAGCTTATGTTTGCAATATGAACATATAGGAAGACATATATGGCACAACTAATGATGACCTTGAACTTGACCTCAGATGACCTTGAGTGCCAAATGTCTGACTCGGAATTCGTAAATTGGCCTGAGCGGCCTATACGCTTGCACCCAGATGTATCTTTGTACATGTATTATGAACATATGGAAAATCAAATACTGCACATGTAATGGTGACATTGAATTCCACATGGATGACCTTGATTGGTCAATCTCAAGGTCTGTTACCTGCCATTATCCAAACCAAAATTGTCTCAAACTTTGGGCCAATTTTTTTAGGTTACCGGACCTTTGGTCCGATAACCTATTGGCATGGCGTTGCGTCCGTCGTCCGTCCGTCTAGCCGTCTAGCCGTCCGTCCGTCCGTCCGTCCGGGCAAACGGAACGGAGTTATGGGGATTTCTTAGGGGGAATAAAGCTGAAAACGCCCCACAACCACAGTTTAAGCCGAAAGTGCGGTCTTATGGGGATTTTTTCAGGACTTATGGGGAAAGTTAAGATAGGAAATTTAACATTGGGTCCGCCCGTAACGCCCATCCGTTCACCTGTCCGTCCGTCCGTCCGGCGTTAACATTTTTATCTTTAAAGTTAACGATCGAATCTTTCTGAAATTTTGCACAAAAATGCCTAAAAATATTTTGAGAAGGAGCTATTTTTTTGTTTTTTGATTTTCGCATTTTTTTCAAAATGGCGGCCGTTTTTGTCGAAAAACGCTCAAATTTGGACTTTGATGGCCATTTTCTCAAAAACTGTCTGATCAGTTTTGAGTTTTTGGTTTCAAAAGATTCCCCTCATATACCTCTGTGATATGTATAAGCTTGGTTGCCCTAAATTCGCCGGTTTCCGTGTGGCGGCCATTTTGAATTTTTGTCGGGTCGGCGAAAAAATTTTTTTCGCCCCAAATCGCATTATTATCCATTTTGGGCCATTTCTAGGCAAAAAAAAATTTTCACCCTTTGAAAAAAATTTTGCACTAAGAAAATTTTCGGCACTTTTTTCCTTCAAAATGGGAGCTGTCCGGACTGTACTCATAGAACGCTTGAAGATAGAGCTTAGAAATTGGCACTTTCAAATGGGAAGTCATATATGGCGACTTGTGTGGTGACCTTGAATTTGACCTTCGATGACCTTGAAAGGTCAAAACAGGCATTTTGGGGTCAAAAAATGCCCAGATTTGCCTCTGTAGATGAAATGCTTGCAGATAGAGCTCATGTTTGCATTATGAACATATAGGAAGACATATATGGCACAACTAATGATGACCTTGAACTTGACGTCAGATGACCTTGAGTGCCAAATGTCTGACTTGGAATGTGTAAATTGACCTGAGCGGCCTAAACGATTCCACCCAAAATATAGAATATCAAATGCCGCACACATACATGTAATGGTAACATCGAAGTTCATACGGATGACCTTGATTGGTAAATCCCAAGGTCATATGTTTACACTGCGAACCTTGATTGGTAAATCTCAAAGTCTGTTACCTGCCAATGCTGCCATGGCCAAACCAAAATTGTCCGGTAACCTATCTTAGCCTTTGGGCTAATTTTATCTTTAAAGTTTACGATCAAATCTTTCTGAAATTTTGCACAAAAATAGTTAGAAATATTCCCAGGGAAGTTTTTTTTGTTTTTTGATTTGTGCATTTTCCTAGAAATGGCGCCATTTTCGTTGAAAAATGCCCAATTTTGGACTTTGACGGTCATTTTCTGAAAAACTGTTCTGGCAGTTTTGATATTTTTGTTTCCAAAAATTCCCCTTATGGACCTCTGTGTCGTGTATAAGTTTGGTTGCCCTTGAATCGCTGGTCTGCAGGTGGCGGCCATTTTGAATTTTAGGTTACCGGACCTATGGTCCGATAACCTATTGGCATGGCGTTGTGTCCGGCGTCCGTCTGTCGTCCGTCGTCCGTCCACATTTTTATCTTTAAAGTTTACGGTCGAATCTTTTCTGAAATTTTGCACAAAAATAGCTAAAAATATTTCCAGGAAAGGTTTTTTTTTGTTTTTTGATTTTCGCATTTTCCTCAAAATGGCGGCAATTTTCGTTGAAAAATGCCCAATTTTGGACTTTGACGGCCATTTTCTCAAAAACTGTTCAGACGGTTTTGAGATTTTTATTTCAAAAGATTCCCCTTAGGGATCTCTGTGATTTATATAAGTTTGGTTGCCCTTGAATCGCCGGTCTCCGTGGGGCGGCCATTTTGAGTTTTTGAAGAGTCGGAGAAAAAAAAAAATTTCGCCCCGAATCGCATTACTATCCATTTTGGGCCATTTCTAGGCAAAAAAATTTTTCACCCTTTGAAAAAATTTTTGCAATTTTTTCCTTCATGATGGGAGCTGCGATAACTGTACTCATAGAACGCCTGAAGATAGAGCTTAGAAATTGGCATTTTCAAATGGGAAGTCATATATGGCGACTTATACGGTGACCTTGAATTTGACCTTGGATGAACTTGAAAGGTCAAAACAGCCATTTTTGGGTCGAAAAATGCCCAAATTTGCACCTTGTTTTTAACTTTTCTCGAAAATTGTTCAGACAGTTTTGAGATTTTTGTTTCAAAAGATTCTTCTCATGGACCTCTGTGATGTGTACAAGTTTGGTTGCCCTTGAATCGCCGGTCTGCGTGTGGTGGCCATTTTGAATTTTTGACGAGTCGGCGAAAACAAAATTTTTCACCCCAAATCGCATTACTATCCATTTTGGGCCATTTCCAGGGGAAAAAGAATTTCACCCTTTGAAAAAATTTTTGGCAATTTTTTCCTTCATAATGAGAGCTGCCAGAACTGTACTCATAGAACGCCTGAAGATAGAGCTTAGAAATTGGCACTTTCAATTGGAAAGTCATATATGGCGACTTGTGTGGTGACCTTGAATTTGACCTTGGATGACCTTGAATGGTCAAAACAGCCATTTCTGTGTCAAAAAATGCGAAGATTTGCCTCTATAGATGAAATGCTTGCAGATAAGGCTTATGTTCGCATTATGAACATAAGAAGACATATGAGGCACAACTAATGATGACCTTGAACTTGACCTCAGATGACCTTGAGTGCCAAATGTCTGACTGGGAATGTGTACATTGGCCTGAGCGGCCTATACACTTGCACCCAGACGTATCTTTGTATTATGAACATATAGAAAATCAAATACCGCACCCGTACATGTAATGGTGACATTGAAGTTCACATGGATGACCTTGATTGGTAAATCTCATGGTCATAATGTTCACACTGATAACCTTGATTGATAAATCTCAAGGTCTGTTACATTCCATTATCCAAACCAAAATTGTCCGGTAACCTATCTTAGCCTTTGGGCTAACTTTTTGATGAGCCGGCAAAAAAAAATCGCAAAAAAAAATCACGAAAATCGCTTGTTCGGCATAAATCGCATTACTATCCATTTTGGGCCATTTTCAGTGTAAAAAAATGTTTCACCCTTTTAAAAAATTCTTGGAAAGTTTTTGCTACTTTTTTCCTTCATAATGGGACCTGCCAGAATTGTACTCATAGAATGCCTGAAGTTAGAGCTTAGATATTGGTACTTTCAAATGGGAAGTCATATGGCGACTTGTGTGGTGACCTTGAATTTGACCTTTGAGGTCCTTGAAATGTCAAAACAGCCATTTTTGGGTAAAAAAACTCCCAGATTTGCCTCTATAGATGAAATGCTTGCAGATAGAGCTTATGTTTGCAATATGAACATATAGGAAGACATATATGGCACAACTAATGATGACCTTGAACTTGACCTCAGATGACCTTGAGTGCCAAATGTCTGACTCGGAATTCGTAAATTGGCCTGAGCGGCCTATACGCTTGCACCCAGATGTATCTTTGTACATGTATTATGAACATATGGAAAATCAAATACTGCACATGTAATGGTGACATTGAATTCCACATGGATGACCTTGATTGGTCAATCTCAAGGTCTGTTACCTGCCATTATCCAAACCAAAATTGTCTCAAACTTTGGGCCAATTTTTTTAGGTTACCGGACCTTTGGTCCGATAACCTATTGGCATGGCGTTGCGTCCGTCGTCCGTCCGTCTAGCCGTCTAGCCGTCCGTCCGTCCGTCCGTCCGGGCAAACGGAACGGAGTTATGGGGATTTCTTAGGGGGAATAAAGCTGAAAACGCCCCACAACCACAGTTTAAGCCGAAAGTGCGGTCTTATGGGGATTTTTTCAGGACTTATGGGGAAAGTTAAGATAGGAAATTTAACATTGGGTCCGCCCGTAACGCCCATCCGTTCACCTGTCCGTCCGTCCGTCCGGCGTTAACATTTTTATCTTTAAAGTTAACGATCGAATCTTTCTGAAATTTTGCACAAAAATGCCTAAAAATATTTTGAGAAGGAGCTATTTTTTTGTTTTTTGATTTTCGCATTTTTTTCAAAATGGCGGCCGTTTTTGTCGAAAAACGCTCAAATTTGGACTTTGACGGCCATTTTCTCAAAAACTGTCTGATCAGTTTTGAGTTTTTGGTTTCAAAAGATTCCCCTCATATACCTCTGTGATATGTATAAGTTTGGTTGCCCTAAATTCGCCGGTTTCCGTGTGGCGGCCATTTTGAATTTTTGTCGGGTCGACGAAAAAATTTTTTTCGCCCCAAATCGCATTACTATCCATTTTGAGCTATTTCTAGGGCAAAAAAAAATTTTCACCCTTTGAAAAAAATTTTGAACTTAGTAAATTTTTGGCACTTTTTCCCTTCATAATGGGAGCTGTCCGGACTGTACTCATAGAACGCTTGAAGATAGAGCTTAGAAATTGGCACTTTCAAATGGGAAGTCATATATGGCGACTTGTGTGGTGACCTTGAATTTGACCTTGGATGACCTTGAAAGGTCAAAACAGCCATTTTTGGGTTGAAAAATGCTCAAATTGGCACCTGGTCTGTATTTTCTCAAAAACTGTCTGATCAGTTTTGAGATTTTTGTTTAAAAAGATTCCTCTTATATACCTCTGTGACGTGTATAAGTTTTGTTGCCCTTGAATCGCCGATCTCCGTGTGGTGGCCATTTTGAATTTTTGACGAGTCGGCGAAAAAAAATTTTTTTGTCCCAAATCGCATTACTATCCATTTTGAGCCATTTCTAGGCAAAAAAAAATTTTCACCCTTTGAAAAAAATTTTGGACTTAGAAAATTTTTGGCACTTTCTTCCTTCATAATGGGAGCTGTCAGGACTGTACTCATAGAACGCTTGAAGATAGAGCTTAGAAATTAGCACTTTCAAATGGGAAGTCATATATGGCGACTTGTGTGGTGACCTCGAATTTGACCTTCGATGACCTTGAAAGGTCAAAACAGGCATTTTGGGGTCAAAAAATGCCCAGATTTGCCTCTATAGATGAAATGCTTGCAGATAGAGCTTATGTTTGCATTATGCACATATAGGAAGACATATATGGCACAACTAATGATGACCTTGAACTTGACGTCAGATGACCTTGAGTGCCAAATGTCTGACTCGGAATGTGTAAATTGACTTGAGCGGCCTAAACGATTCCACCCAGATATACCTTTGGTTTATGAACATATAGAATATCAAATGCCGCACACATACATGTAGTGGTGACATCGCAGTTCACACAGATGATCTTGATTGGTAAATCTCAAGGTCATATGTTCACACTGCGAACCTTGATTGGTAAATCTCAAGGTCTGTTACCTGCCATTGCTGCCATGGCCAAACCAAAATTGTCCGGTAACCTATCTTAGCCTTTGGGCTAATTTTTTCATTTGCAGAGATGAGATCTTTGAATTGGAGAAAGAATTGGAAGGATGTCAACATAGGAAAGAATTGCTGATACAACAACGCAACAAAATAAGGTTCCGTTCAAGTACATAGATGTATCCTCTAACCAAGTTCAACAGATAATTGTATCCCCCGAACAAAGTTCGTCGGATATTATGGATTTGCGATCGTCACGCCGTGTCCGCCGCATACACTTTCTTGTAAATGCGCTACAGGCTGTAAACCTGAACCGATTTTGATAAATTTTTTTACAGTGACATGACTTATTGTAAGATTGCAACACCAATCGATTCTGGTTGCCATAGCAACCAAATTGGCCGATTGGCGACACATTTTGTGCTCAAATTAGCCTGTTCAACACACATGGTTTGTGAACGCTCTACGAGTGGGAGTTTTCGATGAATGATGATGAAATCGCACAGGCTCGATGAGAAAGACCGTCACACAAAACCTATTGTTTTTCAGAATGATGGAATAAATATTAATTATTTAACGGACTAACTCATTACGACCATTAAAATACCCACTTTGCCATCTGTGATCACTCCAATACCCTGTACTATGAAAGCAAATGGCACTGGATTCTTGTTCAGAATAGAGAACTTTTGTTTTTGTAAAAACAGAACAATCTCATTGAATAAGTTAACCTTGGTTTCACTAGTTAACGTAGTATGCTACAAACAGGGAGGTAATGAAAAGTCAAAATTTAAAACTTATATCTTGAATATTATCTCTCCAAAATAACATATTTTATAGAGTAACTGATCAGCATTCTAATACTGAAAAGAAAATAGGGGGTCACCGTGCTGGTTTCTTCGACATTTTCGATCAAAAATCACCAACATTTACTAAAATGACCTAATTTATGGTATTTTTACACATTTTTTTGCCCATATTCACATCTTGTATCTTGTTTTTCAAGAGAACGGACACGGTGACCCCCTACTTTCGTTTCAGTTTTAGAATGCTGTATCATTTACAGTATAAAATACGTCATTTTGAAGCTCTAGATTTTGTTAATACAGTCATTTATTTTGAAAAACTCTTCGACCCCCTTCCTTCACTGTTTGGAGCGGACTACCTTAAGGTAGTTCGCTCCAAACAGTGAGGGGAGGGGGTCAAAGAGTTTTTTTTAAATAAATAACTGTGTCAACATGATCTAGAGCTTCAAAATGATATATGTTATAGAGTAACTGTTCAGCATCCTAAAACTGAAAAGAAAATAGGGGGTCACCGTATCCGTTCTCATGGAAAACACGATGCAAGATGTGAATATGGACGAAAAAATGTGCAAAAATGCCAGAATTTATGTCATTTTAGGTAAATATGTGTGATTTTGATCGAATATGTAGAAGAAACGAACACGGTGACCCCCTATTTTCTTTTCAGTATTAGGATGCTGATCATTTACTCTATAAAATAATCTCATTTTGAAGAGATAATATTCAAGAAATGACTTTTAAATTTTGACTCTCCGTTACCTCCATATTTGTAGCGGACTACGTTAAGTCTATTATTGACCACAATAAAAATAGTTAGGATGATAAACATTTATTATTGAGCTCAACAAGGTAAAGTTTTGTCCAGTAGAGATTACGTTGGTGTAACCGAATAAGAGTTAACATTATTTTTACTAGTTATGTCTATTTTTACTTCGAATCTCAACTTGAAACCAAGTTTGGCACATACATGTATATGAATTGAAATATAATTTATGGTGAAAAGTTTGATCTGGCTCCAATTTCGTTATCTTGAAAAGCAGTTTTTGTCAACTTTTACTTTGAATTTCAACTTGGACCCAAGTTTGTCAAATATTCTGAGTTGAAATATAACTTCAGGTGAAAAGTTTTATCTGGCTGTAATTTTGTTATTTTATCGAACATGTCGAAATGGAAATTCATATGCAGTGATTTCAGTGGTGATCTTGAATTCAACCTTCAATAACCTTGAAAGGTCAATGCAGCAATTTTGGTGAAAAAAAAAACTGTTGTGGCTTGAGATTTTACATTTCTCTGGTCTAGTCTTTTTTAGCCCTTGCTCTAGTTTTTCACACCTTATACTAACAGTAATATATTTGGGGCAACAGGAATGATAGGGTCATGGGGGATACACCCAAGCGGGCTTAGGCGACCGGGAGCGTCTAGTTAGGCATCCCGATTGAAAATCGGGAGGCCTTATGTTTTTCTGTTTTTTTTTTTTTTTTTTTCTTCTTTTTTTTTTTTTTTTTTTTTTTTTTTTTTTTTCTTCCGCCGTTTGGTTTCCGGATCATAACTCTTGAACGCCTTGATCTATCTTTCTGAAATTTTCACAGCTCATCCGAAATACTTTGCTCCTAACCCCTATTGTTTTTCGTCGAGATCCGAAATCCAAGATGGCCGCCAGCGGCCATTTTGGAAAAAAAAATCGGGCGATTCCTGTCAATGTCATAATTTGATTCAGGCAATTTCCAGGGGGAAAAAATTTTTTGGGTGTATTTTTTTTTGGACTTAGAATTTTTCCCTCGCCTGCCCCCATGCAGATGTAATACTGTGACTGAGCCATGCTACTGTATTCACTGACTGCAGCCTGCATGTCCAGCATGAGGCTGGGCTCTGCCCTCTCAGCCAGTGCAGTATATGAGAGCTCAGTAATGCCTTGCAAGATCAGCCACTGTCCAGCACAGCGATAGGCTCCGCCCCTCTCAGCCAGCCCTGCTCAGTCATGCCTTACAAGATCAGCCAGTCTGTCCAGCACAGCAATAGGCTCTACCCTCTCAGCCAGCCCTGCTCAGTCATGCCTGACAAGTGATACAGCTAGCATGTCCAACTTGACCCCAGGCTCATATCCATGCATAATCCCTCACTCCCCCCTCCAAAGCCTGGTTTACTAGTGTGTGTACATGGTAAAAGAATGAAGTTCCACCCCACAGGATACAATAGTTGGTTAATAAGCCAACACACATGACACAACATGCTTGGGGGATGATTTGCCCTGTCTGCATTTATATTGTACAAACATGTATTGTTTGAATGTTTTGTTATTCAACTCTATTTCACATGCAATGACCAAATCATCATTGTTTTAGTTAGCTGGGAAATGTTTGGCTTTGGTTATAATGTGAATGCGAATATTCCGCTGTTTGTACCAGTTTGGGAATCACAAAATTGGCCAAGATGACACAGCATTCTTTTAGTCACGTATCATTTTACATTTGACAGGAGCACCTGAAAAATATCACGAACATCCTGATTAAATATACTAGCACTCTGAATTTTGGCTGGGTAGTACTCTGAATATTGGCTGGGTAATTGTCCATTCATTTTGGGTGGCAAATGTCTGGTGGGCCAAGTTGTCAAGATGATAGAAAGCAGTTCTGGTAAGAAACTGTCTGATGAGCTCTCACTCTTACCCACATACAATGGCCTATGTATCCTTTTTTCTCAGTCCAGTATGACCATTTGAAATGATAAGAACAAATTGGGGGATGCCACAAAGCCTATAGGCTTTTATGTCTAGTTATGGATTTGAAATCAACTTTGATTCGCAAGTTACATGACTTGTAATGATTTTTATATCACCGGCCCATATGGACCGATAAGCTATTGTTATGGTTTTCGTATGTCTGTCCAGACATGGCATTGGCAATTCCAAAGGTCACATCTGTCAGATCTGAAATATGTAAATTTGACTCTGCATGCTAAACAGGTGTTGACAGAGCTTAGGTCTGTAGCATGAGCATATACATGTAGAAATTCATATTTGGCAGATCTGTTTGTGACCTTGAACTTGACTTAAGATGACCTTGTGTGGTGATTGTTGTAGTAACATTTGAGGTGAAAGATGTAAAATGGCCGATGCAGACAAAATGTTTGTAGAGAGAGCTTAGGTTTGTTTTATGAACATATATATATATAGGCAGTCACATTGGTTCTTTGCGTGACCTTGAATTTGATCTTTACCAGTGAACTACTCAACTTGGTATCCACAGTAATTT
Source organism: Terebella lapidaria (assembly GCA_949152475.1). Classification (NCBI taxonomy): domain Eukaryota; kingdom Metazoa; phylum Annelida; class Polychaeta; order Terebellida; family Terebellidae; genus Terebella; species Terebella lapidaria. The sequence continues at coordinate 6,922,413 of OX424557.1, forward strand.
TACTTACAAAAAGTTTTCCGTCTAACACTGTACATTTCTCCGGTAATCTTTCTTAGTCTTTGAGCTCATTTTTTATTTGCATATTTCACACATAATATTTTGCCAACCTGCTGACAGTTCGCACAAATCCAGCCTAGGCGATAGACTGCTCAGGGTGGCAAATGCGGAAACTTCAGCCAAGAACACTCACAAACAGAATCTGGAACAGAGTCAGGCAGACAACACTAAGGTATTCAAAGGTTTCGAGTATCAATATACAGTATTTAAATTCTACACTCAAGTTGTCCTCTAATTCAGAGGTAATTCAGACCAGCTTGTTGACGTTATCTGAAGTAGGCAGTGCTCTGTTGCAGATGAACTTGGCACTGGAGGACGTGAAATCGGCCGTGTTTGACCTGAGCGCTCTCTACCTAAACCGTGGCTGCGAGGGGCAGCAGGAAGAAATGGAGCAAAGATGTGCCGTGTTCCTGTCACAGCTCCCCCTCGATAGCTGGTTCCAGAAGGAGGAGAGATTCACTACCGAACTGACGGCCTTTACCAAAAAGCAGTTCCAGGTCAGCTGTGTTGAGTGTTTAATGCGCCCCAGCATATGGGACTCAGCATAAGGCCATAATAGGTTACTGTACCATGGTCCAATAAACTATTGCCATGGTTTTACGTCTGTCTGTCCTTTCTCTGCCCACATTGGACACATGGCTTGTGAATGCTGTACAGGTTGGAGTTTTCGATGAATGACTATGAAATCACACATGCTGAATGAGGAAAACAGTCTCACGAAACTTAATGTCTTTTAGAATAATCAATTGAATATTAATACGTTAACAAGCTAACTCATTTGAAATATCCATCTGTGTTTCTGTGTCCCTTATCATGTGCTGTGGAAGAGAATGGTACTGGATTCTTGTTAAGAATGGAGAACTGATGTTTTTGATGAAATCAGAACAACATGAATGGTATCACAGAATGAGTTAACATTAGTTTTGCTAGTTATTGAACACAAATAAAATAGTTAAGACCAAAAACATTTATTATTGTTTTCAACAAGGTAATTCCCGGCCCCTTAGGGCCGGATATATGTGATTGTCGTTGACCTCACCCTATGTATTTCCTGTCTTCCGACTTCTCCAGACGACTCTCTTACATTCAGCATACCGGTACACTGGTGTTGGTTTTTGGCGATTTTGTTAAGCTGATACAATAACATTGCTAATAATAATGTTTAAACAACAGTCATCATACGGCAATGGAAACTGATGTTTTAAATTAGATTGCATATCAGATGCGCAAGTGCAGTTACCGAATCTCCTGCCAGGCCATTTCTAGGCAAAATATTTTTTCACCCTTTGAAAAAAATTTTGGACTTAGAAAATTGTCGGCACTTTTTTCCTTCATAATGGGAGCTGTCAAGACTGTGCCTCTATAGATGAAATGCTTGCAGATAGAGCTTATGTTTGCATTATGAACATATAGGAAGACATATATAGCACAACTAATGATGACCTTGAAATTGACGTCAGATGACCTTGAGTGCCAAATGTCTGACTCGGAATGTGTAAATTGACATGAGCGGCCTAAATGATTCCACCCAGATATATCTTTGTATTATGAACATATAAAATATCAAATGCCGCACACATACATGTAATGGTGACATCGAAGTTCACACGGATGACCTTGATTGGTAAATCTCAAGGTCATATGTTCACACTGCGAACCTTGATTGGTGAATCTCAAGGTCTGTTACCTGCCAATGCTGCCATGGCCAAGCCAAAATTGTCCGGTAACCTATCTCAGCCTTTGGGCTAATTTTGTTTTTGGTGGCCATTTTCTCAGAATCTATTCAGACAGTTTTCCTCAAAATCATGTATAAGATTCTTCTTATGTACCTTAGTGAAGTGTATAAATTTTGTTGCCCTTGAAATGACGGTCTGCGTGGGGCGGCGAAAAAAAAAAAAAATTGTCCCGAATAAAGTCACTATTCTTTTTTTTTTTGGCCATTGAAATTTTTTTCGGAAAATTTCGCCCAATTTTTCTTCATAATGGGAGCTGTGCGAGGTAAGGCCACTCCTGATTAATTTTTTGTTTCTCGTCCTTTGGAAATTTAAAAGCTAGGAGGAAGGGCGGAAAAAACAAACGAACCCTCAAATAAAAAAACGATATACCTTCCAATGAACCTTTGAATGCAAATGATGTTGGGGTAGTATTTAAGCATCTAATAAGGCCACACCAATTTATAGAGTTGGTCTATGGAATCGCCACCCCTACAAATTCATTCTCAAAATTCCGGTAAAAAAAATCGCCGCACCTATTTTGACCTAATAAAGTCCATCGACAACTTAGTTTTTGCCTCAAATAAAAATCCAAGTCAGTTTCCACCCAAATGGTTGTCAAAACCCGCATTTAAAGAGCCAGTATTGCTATTTTCCGAGGAATTGTTTGAATCATTGTATGCCAACACTACACAGGATCACCTGTGATCGGAAAATATCAGCATTTTGGGCCATTGGCACAGCTCCGGGTGGGTCTTCCTAGCATGAAATGTTGATATACATGACTTAAAATAAATCTCGGTACCAAAAATCTTCCAGAGCCCAACCAATAGTATCTTGCGATAGATAATTTTTCTGTAACTCTTAGGGGTATATATCTAACTATTATCGGAAAAGGACAGTTTGCATTTTTACTCAATAATACTGCAATAATTTGCGTTATTTTAGACAAAATTCATAAACATGACATGTAATTCAACGTGACACATGACGAAATTATTCACAAATTTCTAAACTACCGGTATCTACTGTGAAAAAAGGCACAGAATACATATTGAATTGTTCATCTACCACAAATTAATTATACAGCCTAGATATATACATGCAGACGGGTTAACAGAGAAAAGAACAGGTTATAATTGATTTAAATGATCCTATTTTCCCGCCAAACTGGCCAATTTGATTTTATTTGATCATGACGGTCGAATACAATATAAAAATAAGCAGCAAATACATAAGTTATCATTCAAAATAAAATCCCTCGCACGAATTTTGGCAATCTAAATTCTGAAGATAGAAATTATTAGTAAAAGAAAATATATCGCTCGTACCATTTTTAAAGTGAAATATTCCAAAGACAGAAAATTTAATATTAAATGTAAAAAAATGTCGCTCCCACGTACGATTTTTTTCAGACTAAAATCCATAGACCAACTTTATAAATTGGTTTGGCCTAATGTTCAGTTTGTTATGCTAAGCGATACTTACCTCTGACTATGGGGTCGTGTAAGTGGCGAGCCCTCATTCGCCAACCACACATGAAATATGGGTGAAAACTAAAACGAAGTTAGCTGGTCTGTTTAGACCCTGCTCTAGTAATGGTAGTTACCTGAGCAGTTCACCCTCCGTGTGGTAGCATGATCGTGCCGGTCCACTGCCTCCCAGTTCACTTTTGTTTTTGGCGAGCTCCTGTCAACACCTACTCTGCCGTCGCTCGCGTTTTTGTTTCTGAAGTTTCAAGTTGGATCTTTGGAAGTTTCTTCGCTGTGATGGAGGAGTTTTCTGTTTGGAATTGGACAAGAGTTTCTGCTGCACGAATCGTTTTCTTGCAAGTGCTCTGTCTGTTCGTCTCCTCGGCGCCGCGGATTTTGTGAATCTTGGACTGAGGAGTTTGTCTGTCTTCCGGACAAGCGTCGTTAGACAGGAGGGAGAAGCAAGCGTTCCGTGGATTCGCTGTCTTCTTCTCGTTGGATTCACTGGGAATTACGTCGGGAATTTGCAGGCCTCCATTGCCGCGATGTCTGCTATGCTGTCATCTTTAGTTAGGGGGGCGAAGTGCGGCTCCGTCTTCCCTACGCGCGCTGAGATGCCTGTCCCGTTCGTCTCCAGAGTGATTTGTTTTGTCGAAGGACGCTTCCACGGTGGATTTCCGTTCCCAGGCTGCTGGGCCCGTCCAACGGGCCCGGACGCACGGCCTGCGGAAGGCAGGAGCCCCGTGGTTCGTTCTTAGACTGGACCGTCGTGTTCACGCAACCGTTCAGCTACCGTACGGCCAGTGGATTTCTACATGGTTAATGAGGCAGTTAACTACAGCCGCGGCAAGCCTCGGCACAGCCGTTTGTCCGTGACTCTACCGCCCGGTCTGATCTGCATGGGGAGTTGCCGGTGGCTTCTCCCTGCGACTCCTACAGGCTAGCTGCTCACCAGTCCATGACGTCGTTAAGCCGTGGCAGCCTAGGAGGTTTTCTACGACCGTGCGGCTGTCTACCATCTGTCTGCTTTTGCCAGCCGTGTTCTGCTCTGTGTCTCTACAGTCCTGTTGCAGCCTCACGGGTTTTCTACTACCGGCCGTCCGTGGGTCCGTCCGTGGGTGATCGCCGGCACTGTGACCCCCCCCCCCCCCACCAGCGCTGCTGCAGGGGTTCTTCTGTTCGTCCGTCGGCGTTGCTAGCTGCTGGGAGCTACTGCACTGTTTATCTGATTTGCCGGCCGCTATATGCACCGTGTCTTACCAGCGCAGCTACAGTCCAGGGGTTTTCTACTGACCGGCTGTCGGCCGTCCGTCCGTACGCGCGTCTTCGTTGGCTCCATGACCCCCCACCAGCGCTGCTGCAGGGTGTCTTCTGTCCGTCCGTCCATCGTTCGTCTGCTGGTGTTACCAGCCGCTGGGAGCTACTGTTTCCAGTGCTTATGGGTTTCCTCGATGGATGTGCACCGTGTTAGATGGCCTCTCGCTCACGCCGTTCCTGCCTGTGGTGCTGCCATGTGATTGCTACCGTGGGCTGGGTGTTTGCTACACGTTCTTCCTCCTGAACCAGAGGTGTGTTTCAGCGGTGGATTCCCGTTCTCGGGCTGCCGGGACCGGCGGGTCGGTCTTGGGCTAACAGTCTGTTGAAGGCAGGGGCCCCGTTGGTCGCGCTAAGTCTGGCCCCCGACTACTCCACCGTGCAGCTCCCCGACGGCGCTGTTGATGTACTTATTGTGGACAAGTCTCCAAGACCCGGGCCGTGTTCAGCACCGTGACGACTCACTGCCCAGGTTTCTTCTCCGGCCGCTGCTGCCTCTCGCAGGTGTTCAACCGACCGTGAAAGTGATCAGCAGCCAGCGGTGGCCAGCTCGCGGGTCTCTCAGCCCAGTGTTCCACCCCGCGATCAGCCACCGGCCGACCGTCAGTCTGCGGGCGGTACTTCATCGGCTTCCAGCTCGAGTTCTCACCGCGGGTCATCTACCACGGCGGCTATTGTTCTCCCGGCGGTGAGCCGCCCGTCCTCTCAGGCCGGTGTTCTACCCTGCGTCCAGCCACCGGCCGACCGTCAGTCTGCGGACCGTGCTTCGTCTGCGGGTTCTCACCATGGGGCATCTGCCACTCTCAGGCCGGTGTTCTACCCCGCGTCCAGCCTCCGGCTCGATGTCAGCCCGGGCCGTGTTCAGCATCGTGGCGCCTCTCCAGCCCAGGCTACCGCTCTTTCCAGCGGCGGCAGTGCTTCGCGGTTTTTCACCTGACTGTGACCGTCAACTATAGCCAGCGGTGCCTAGCTCGTGGATCTCCCGGCCCAGTGGTTTTTCCTGCGGCCAGTCTCCGGCCGTCCGTCAGTCTGTGGACCGTTCGTCTGTCCCCAGCTCTGCTTTTCTCCGCGGTTCTACAGCCACGGCTGCTGGTGTTCCACTGGTGGTGGACCGCCGGCCTCGCCTGACCGCTGTCACCATCCAGTTCGGCATGCGGACCTACTCCGTTCTGAGGATTGGGACCGTCCGTCCGCCAGACGTGCGGATTGTTTCCGAGGTTGGGTTTTTTTATCAGCGTCATGATTTTCACTTGGGGACCATGCGGGCCACGGGGACTACTTCTTTAGGGATTTGCGTGGCGGCCGCAGGGACCAGGTCTCGCACGTGGGCTTCAACCATGGGCGGGCATCCACATGTTCCCTGCCTCTAGATGGAACAGGGGCATCTTTTCTGCATGACTACCCCCGTCTTTTTCCCGGAGCCTCCAGTCCTGCTTCCTCCCTTTGTGGACCAGGAGTCGGATGAACCTCCGGTCTAGAAGCCCCGGGTCTCCAGTCCAGCCAGGTCGGCGGATACCTCTGTTACGGCTTCTACCTCCAAGCCAGTGTGCGTCTGGCTCTTTCCAGCTCGAGTGGTCGGCGCTGGGTTCGTCCTGGCTGCAAGCCACGGAGCAAGTGACTCAGAGTTCTCCGGGCTTCTTCAGTCGGCTGTTTGTCATCCCCATGCTCGCGAATGGCTGGTGACCGATTATCGACCTCAGTCCTTTAGACAAGTTCGTCTCCAAGGGGAGCTTCTCCATGGAGTGCTCGCGGACCGTCCTCCGGTTTCTCCGCAGCGGGGACTGGGTGACTTCCTTAGATCTGAAGGATGTGCCTTTTCACGTCCCGATTCATCCCTCGTCGCGGCCCTACCCTCGTTTCCAGTGGGGAAACGTGGTTCCGCGCTCTGTGTTTCAGCCTCTCCACCGCCCCGTTCCTGTTCACCAGGGGTTTTTCAGTCGGTGTCGGCGTGGGCTCACCGCAGGGTCATTCGTCTCACGAGGTACCTGGACGATTGGCTAATTGCAGCCGCGGATCGGCAGACGGTGGCCTCTCACACGGACCTGGTCGTTCAGCTTTGTCAACGGGTCGGTCTCTTCATCAATTTCAAGAAGTCCGACTTGGTTCCTTCCCAGCGTGTCACCTACCGCGGGATGGAAATCGACATGCAGTCCTTCCTGACCAGTCCGACGGTGGATCGTATTCAGCCTTTGAACGGTGTTCTACGGTTTTTTCTCCTTCGGGGTTCCGGGCGCGGCGGTAGTCTTCCTCCGGCTCCTGGGCCATATGGTGTCGCTGGAGAAGATCGTCCTTGGAGCGCGGCTCCACATGCGGACGATCCAGTTTCATCTCAGGGATCACTGGGATTCCGAGCGGGACCTGTCGACTCTGGTTCCAGTGGTGGCAGCACTTCAACCAGATCTCCGTTGGTGGTCCGACCCTATCAACCTGCTGCAGGGTCACCCTATCCACGAGCTGGAGCTCGACTTTCTCCGGTTCTCCGACGCCTCTCACCTCGGTTGGGGTGCTCACCTCGGCGAGGATCAGGTCTCCGGTCTCTGGTCGGCAGCAGATCTTCGTCATCTTTTCAACTGGTTAGAGCTCAGGGCCGTTTGGTTGGGCCTGCGCCATTTCTAACGGACGGTTGCCGGGCCCACGGTCTTGGCCATGACGGACAACACGACGGTCGTCGGCTATATCAAAGACCAGGGGGGGGCACGGTCAAGGGAGTTGAGCAACTTGACTCGGAAGATTTTGGAGTGGGCGGAGTCGCAGGATGTCAGCCTTCTGGCCCGTCACATCCCAGGCTCCATGAACACCATCGCCGACGCCCTCTCTCGGAGGGGTCCGATCTCCTCGAACTGGTCTCTGAACCTTCAGGTTTGCAGTCACCTGTGGCGTCTTTGGGGTCAACCTCACTTGGGCCTGTTCGCCACATTCCAGAACAATCGTCTGCCTCTCTTTGTGTCCCCGTTCCCGGACCCTCATGCTTGGGCGGTCGACGCCTTCGCTCAGGACTGGTCCACCCTTTGGGCGTACGCTTTTCCACCGGTCTCACTGGTTCCCGTGGTTCTGCAGGGGATTCGATCAAGCACCGCTCAGATCGTCCTAGTGGCTCCCAATTGGCCCGCCAAGGCGTGGTTCCCGGAGCTTCTGGAGTTGCTGGTGGATCTGCCTCGGGTTCTGCCACGGATCCCCAGCCTTCTTCGTCAGGGTCGTCAGTTCCATGAGATTATCAGGCGTTCATTCAGAAATGCTGGATTTTCGAAGAACGCTGCCAGACGGATGTCCAGGACAGTTAGGTCATCCTCAGAGTGCCTGTATCAAGCCAGGTGGAGAGTCTTCTCTTCTTGGTGTAGTCGACGACAAGTTGATTCATGCCGTCCCCCTCGCCCTACGGTAGCGGATTTCTTTGTCTGGTTGAGGGGCAAGAGCAAGCGTGCTCTCACTACTGTGAAGGGATACCGTGCGGCGTTGACCAATGTGTTGGCTTCTCACGGTTTGGATATCTCTTCTTCGCGGGAGATTTCGGCCCTGTTCAAATCCTTCGCTCAGGATTTGCCTCCGGTCTTCCTCGCACCAAAATGGGACTTATCTTTGGTCCTTTGAAGTCTCAATGAATCTCCGTATGAACCTCTCGAGGAAGCGGAGCTTCGTTTTCTCACCCATAAGACTGTGTTCCTGTTGGCCCTTGCTTCCGCGAAGCGGGTCAGTTAGCTGAAGGGACTGTCTGCGGAGGTGTTACACCCGGAAGGTTGGTTTTCTGTTACCCTTCAGTACTATCTGGGGTTTCTGGCCAAGACCGAAACTCCTTCTGGCCTGGCGGCCTGGATGCGAACGTTCTTCGTCCCTGCCTTGTCTCAATTGGCGTATGACTGTGGGGAAATGTCCCTGTGTCCGGTGTGTGTTCTACGTCTGTGCCTGTAGAGGACTTGGCCTTCACGACCAAGCGACTCACGTCTCTTCCTCCCACTTTCAGCGTCGCATGGTCAAGTTTCCAAGAATACGATTTCTCTTTGGATCAAGGCTGTTGTCACGCGTGCCTATCGTCGGATCGCCACGACCGCCATCAGCTTTACGGTCGTACAGCTCAAGAGGTCCGCGACATCTCTACGCTGTGGTCTTGTCGCCCACAACATGTCTCTTCCTGATCTCTTGAAGGCAACCACTTGGAGGTCGCACTCTACGTTCTTCTCGTTCTACCTGCGGGATGTGTCTCTCCTCGCTGATGATCTGTATCTTCTGGATCCCATCGTCGCGGCTCAAGTCTTCGTGCGTCCCACTGCTTCTTCTGCCAAGAGTCCAGGGGGGGAGCGCCGTGTCTACACCTAGCTACGGCTCATCGCCTCTCAAGGGACTCGTCGTTAGAGATGTAATCTCAGATTCTTCTGGATTACAATATATCTCTCAGTATACTTTTAACCTCCGAGCTACTCTGTGGTTATTAGTATAATAATTACTATAGGAAAGGAGCAGGTTCCTTTTCTTTATACAGTAATTATTGTCACTGGTATTTTGCATAGTTCTCATCCTTCTACTTTTAGGGGATGATCTTGTGCAAAGCGTACTTTCTCTCTGAGGGGGCCCACCACCGGCAGGCCATTCCCCATAGTCAGAGGTAAGTATCGCTTAGCATAACAAATCAAAAGTTTTAAATTAACTTTTATTTTTATACTATGCATACTTTCCTCTGACGCAGGATGGTCCCACCCTCCTCCCCACTGATTATCTTCTTCTCTTTTCGGAAGATAAACCTTCACTGATCAAGTTCTACTACTCAACAAAAGTGAACTGGGAGGCAGTGGACCGGCACGATCATGCTACCACACGGAGGGTGAACTGCTCAGGTAACTACCATTACTAGAGCAGGGTCTAAACAGACCAGCTAACTTCGTTTTAGTTTTCACCCATATTTCATGTGTGGTTGGCGAATGAGGGCTCGCCACTTACACGACCCCATAGTCAGAGGTAAGTAGGCATAGTATAAAAATAAAAGTTAATTTAAAACTTTTGATATTTCCATATTATATCTTAAAACCTTATTCACGATAAGAACTATTTATTTGATATATTATTATGAGCAAAACGAAGGTTACATTTTCTACAGACACTCGCTAGTCGGAAAAGTGATGCTGCGAGACGACGTTTGGCAAGCGTTGCGGAGATTGGCAAAATTGTGTGTGTCAAAATCGCAATTATTCCACGATATTACATATTTACGAGCTGTCAGTCCTAATTTGGCCACTTTTTGGGCGGGTTGCGTGCAACCAACCGGCCTATTAGATTGGCGTGTCCGTCTGTCTAGCCGTCCGTTCGTCCGTCCGTCAACAATTTCTTGTGAACGCGATAACTTAGAAAGTTTTTAGCGAAATACCGCCAAAATCATACCAGAGGTGCATCATGAGCAGATCTCGGACAAGTTCGATGATGGGTGACCTTGACCTATTTTTCAGGTCGTGGCAGGACTTCGAACTTGACAATACATGAAAACAGGACTTTGTACCTTGTGAATACGATAACTTACAAAGTTTTTAACGAAATACCGCCAAAATCATACCAGAGGTGCATAAGAACAGATATCGGACAAGTTCGATGATGGGTGACCTTGACCTATTTTTCAGGTCGTGGCAGGACTTCGAACTTGACAATACATGAAAACAGGACTTTGTACCTTGTGAACACGATAACTTACAAAGTTTTTAACGAAATACCGCCAAAATCATACCAGAGGTGCATAAGAACAGATCTCGGACAAGTTCGATGATGGGTGACCTTGACCTATTTTTCAAGTCGTGGCAGGACTTCGAACTTGACAATACATGAAAACAGGACTTTGTACCTTGTGAACACGATAACTTACAAAGTTTTTAACGAAATACCGCCAAAATCATACCAGAGGTGCATCATGAGCAGATCTCGGACAAGTTCGATGATGGGTGACCTTGACCTATTTTTCAGGTCGTGGCAGGACTTCGAACTTGACAATTCATGAAAACAGGACTTTGTACCTTGTGAACGCGATAACTTACAAAGTTTTTAACGAAATACCGCCAAAATCATACCAGAGGTGCATAAGAACAGATCTCGGACAAGTTCGATGATGGGTGACCTTGACCTATTTTTCAGGTCGTGGCAGGACTTCGAACTTGACAATACATGAAAACAGGACTTTGTACCTTGTGAACGCGATAACTTACAAAGTTTTTAACGAAATACCGCCAAAATCATACCAGAGGTGCATCATGAGCAGATCTCGGACAAGTTCGATGATGGGTGACCTTGACCTATTTTTCAGGTCGTGGCAGGACTTCGAACTTGACAATTCATGAAAACAGGACTTTGTACCTTGTGAACGCGATAACTTACAAAGTTTTTAACGAAATACCGCCAAAATCATACCGGAGGTGCATCATGAGCAGATCTCGGACAAGTTCGATGATGGGTGACCTTGACCTATTTTTCAAGTCGTGGCAGGACTTCGAACTTGATAATACATGAGAACAATGCCAATTCCTTCGACTAACAGCCCTCCTCGATGCAACCCGCCCAGTTGTCGCGGGCGCGACTTATACTTGTTGGATCATATCTTTCAATAAATCGAGATACATGACGAATGATGAAACAGGCTTTCTCCCTGTTGAAATTATGTTCCTTCTGCATGTTTTCCACCATGTGCCTGTGTTTGTCATTGCCTTAGGATTCTGAGTGGACTGTCCTAAATCTTGATGTAACACTGGCCGACAGTGGAGCTCAGAGTCCCTAATTTGGCCATATATTTTCTTGTTCAGTGGAAGCCATAATTCAGCTGTATGTTATATCGGAATGACAAAACTTTCTGTGCCATGAAACAAAGCAATTCGCACATCTTTCAGCCAGGGCCGAGTGGTCCATTGTAATTGGCCGAGCTGGCTTTTCGTGGAACGAATTGTCCCTGGTTGAGTTGTCTTTGGGCCGAGATGTCATGCAGTCATTTCAAATATATTCTCATTTTTTCGCCTAATTTCTTCCAGCACGTGGCATTTACAGACTTAGAAATGAAACAAAAGTACACAAATACTGAAAATAAACCGTGGGAAGTGTGATATTTCAGCGGTGACCGCTGTGTCTGTTGACAGTTTGAAAGTATTTGTCCAACCACACGATCGGATTAGCCAATCAGGGACAGGGCGCATAAATGTTGATTGGTTTGTATGTGTTTATTTGTCAGGATTACTGATCGCACTGCGTCAGAATTATCGCAGTGCAACTTCGAGAGAACCGCAGTACTGGCTGTTTTGTCCAGAAGCGCAATGATGAGAGATAGGCAGTCTGGCAGTGACTGGCACAGTGCATGTATACATTCATGCAAAAAAACCTGCATATATCCACTACTGCACCTTGGTGGAAATATCATACCGGTTACTGATTTTGACACTCCACACTGACTTACCGAGTATTACCCATTGTTCAGAGCCCGAGACCTTCATGGGCTATACGCAGGGAAGGGGTTATTTGCTTGTAATTTCGGTGTTTTGGTTTTTGCAGATCATGCTGATGGTGATTCGATCCAAGCTCCCCTTGCATATAAGTCCCATGCGCTGCCTCTGAGCCATGATGCTCATTGAGATGGCTCTGCTTGGAACTTTTAGGCACGATTGATGAGTGGCACTCATGTTAGTGGTGTTTACTAGAGGGGGAATGACAAGCAATTGTGTGATACAGAAACCGGGGTGGGGGGGGGGGGGGAATGTGCACAAAGTAAGCGTAATGATTGCGTTGTTGTTTAAAGATACACATATTGCGGAGAATAAAGGTGACATTTGTATGGTTCTGGTCACTTATAATGATAGTGGCTTTTAATAATAGACATTCAGTCTCCCGGTCACTGATCAGCTTCCCCTATGGCCTATTCCCCCATAAACACGCAGTGAAGTTGAGCATTAGGCATGTGTATAGCGATGATTGCCACTCAAGATTGAGCATCCTGCACACACGCTCGTTGGCGCGCACTGTGTTTTAGGTTGTACACGTAGAGGGAATGGTATACCCCACATTCAGGACCAAAGAACATATAGTGTGTTTATTATGATATGATAATGAGGTCAGTGGGACCAAAGTGAAGTCTCGTTTGGTCACGAGATTTGGCTTGACAGAAATAAACATGGATGCCTCCAGGTAGGGATAAACATACATGTAGTTTTGAAGTATCCAGAAAGCCGTGATAACCTGCATAGAATAAAATATGTAATGAAAGTCACAACTGACTGCACTCACTGAACCCACAGTTCCTGCCTTTAATGGATTACCCGGTACTGAAAATCCGCAAACCTGAGCTGATTCCAGCTCAACCTTTCATGAGTAGCACCGGGTCAGTCACTTATAGCATTGCTAAGTACAAAGCCAAACTTCTCAGCCCCTTGGTGGGATGGACAAAACATCACATCCGAAAAACCCGAGACTTCGTGAAGCAAGACTATTAGTGGAGGAACTTTCTGTCGCACCATCCGAGACCATCACACCGAATGGCCCAGTAACTGCATTGTGCGAGTTTCTAGGTTACCTGACCTTTTGGCGTTGCGTCCGTCATCCGTCCGTCCGTCGTCCTTCCATAAACAATTTTATCTTTAATGTTTACGGTCGAATCTTTCTGAAATTTTGCACAAAAATGCCTAAGGATATTTCCAGGTGGAGGTGGAGATTTTTTGATTCTCGCATTTTTCTCAAAATGGCGACCATTTTTCGACAAAAAATGGCCATTTTTGGACTTTATCGGCCATTTTCTCAGAAACTGTTCAGTAACTTTTTTCCTAATTTAGGCATTAGATTCCCCTTATGTACCTTTGCGATGTGTATAAGCTTCATTGCTCTTGAATCGCCGGTCTCCGTGTGGTGGACATTTTGATTTTTTGACGGATCGGCGAAAAAAAATTTGTTTGCCCCAAATCGCATTACTATCCATTCGGGCCATTTCTAGGCCAAAAAATTTTTTCATCCTTTGAAAAAAAATGTTGGACTTGGAAAATTTTCGGCATTTTTTCCCTTCATAATGGTACTCATAGAATAATTGAAGATAGAGCTTATTGACACTTTCAAATAGAAAGTCATATTTGGCGATTTGTGAGGTGACCTTGAATTTGATCTTCGATGACCGTAAAAGGTCAAAACGGCCTTTTTTTGTCAAAAAAGCTCGATTTTGAACTTTGATGGCCATTTGCTCAAAAACTGTTCTGATGGATTCCAGGTTTTTGTTTCAAAAGATCTCTCTCATGTACCTTTGTGACATGTATAAGTTTCTTTGCTTTTGAATCGCTCGAAGTGGGCCATTTTGGGACTTTCCCATGTTGAATTCTTCTATCCTTTATAATGGGACACATAACTGCTAATATCTCACTTAATATTGAGATTAGAGATTAGGAAAAAATTGTGATCAAATAGGAAATGATATATGCCAAATATTCTCAAGACCTTGAACTTGATCTTTGATCGTATTTTCAGGTCACAGCACAAAATGGCTAGTATCTCGCTTATTATCGACTTTACAGCTTAGGAATCAATTGTGGATATATAGGAAATAATATATACAGAATATTCTGATGACCTTGAATTTGACCTCTGACCTCATTTTCAAGGTCACAGGACATAATGGCTGATATCTTGCTTATTATCGACTTAACAGCTTAGGAATCAATTGTGGACATATAGGAAATGATATATGCTGAATATTTTTGTGACCTTGAAATTAAGCTTTGATTTCATTTCCAAGGTCAGAGCACAAAATGGCTAATATCTCGTTTATTATCGGATTTACAGCTCAGGAATCAATTGTGAACATAAAGGAAATGATATATGCTGAATATTTTTGTGACCTTGAAATCAAGCTTTGATTTCATTTTCAAGGTCACAGCACAAAATGGCTAATATCTTGCTTATTATCTACTTTACAGCTTAGGAATGAATTGTGAATATGAAATGATATATGATGAATATTCTTGCGACCTTCAATTTGATCTTTGAAAATATTTTCAAGGTCCTTGAACAAATTGGCTATTATGTAAAACATATATTGTCCGGTAACCTTCCTTAGCCCTTGAGCTAATTTGTTTTTCACCTGATTTGTCAAGGATGAGACAATAAGATGTTTGTGGTAGGTTTCCAGTCACTGTCATAACGTTCTCTATCTATGTCTTTTTGGCAGGGTTTAGCGGAGATAGCTGGCCAGGATGAGGGATCGAGGTACGAACTGCTGGAGATTAGTAACCCGGACTCCCTGCTAGTGGCTGGAGAGAAAGAGAGCACCGTCTTTGATGCATGCAAGGAGATCGCTCGTCTACAGCTCAGGTGTGTGCTTTGGTACTTGCTTCCTGTAAACTCAGCTTCAGATCGTCACCATGTGTGAGGTGCAAAAAGAAAATTGTTGAAAAAAATTGTAAGTATCCATTGTAGGTATGTTCAGATACTGATAGTACAAATCCAAATTATTTGCACATGATCCATCTTAATGGATTTGGAGCTGATTTCAGATATCGGACCTATCTTTCGATAACTTATTGGTGTGGTGTTGCATCCGGCCATCCAGCTGTCCGTCCGTCCAGCGTGAACAATTTTATCTTTAAAGTTTTCATTGTTTTTGGTGAAAAACGTCCGGTTTCTGACTTTTATGGCCATTTTCTCAATGACTATCCAGACAGTTTTGAGATTTTTGTTTCCCTTATATACCTCTGTGATGTATATAAGTTGGGTTGCCTTTGCATCGCCAGTCTGCAGTGCAAACTTTGCATGTGACAGCCATTTTGAGTTCTTGACCGTCCTTAAAAAATTTGTTGGTCCTAGAAGACATTATTATCCATGTTGGAGTATTTCTAAGCGCAAAAAATTTTCACTCTATGAAAAAAATTATTGACTTTGTGACGTAGAATGTGTAAATAATTGGCCTCTGAGGCTTAAACGTTTGCTCCTAGAGGCTATGATGGTGTTATAATCTTATTGAGTCATATGGCACATCTTTTGGTGACCTTGAACTTGACAATAGATGACCTTGAAGGCTGAATCTCGAAGTCTCAATTGATCTGAAATGTGGATATTGGCCTCTACAGAAAAAATTCTTGTTAGAGCTTATATGTTTGATTATGAACATATGCAGCATACGGAAATGCCTCCAAGGCTTCTTTAGGCCTTGACATCTAGTTTTAATGTTTTGTTTCCAGTACGCCCAGAAGTGAGAGCATGTACATAGATGCACTGGTTGAGGAAAAGTGTGTCAAAGCTGCATGTGACTTTCTGGAACAAAAACAGAAACAAATCAAGGAAAAGTCCTACCCAAACGACAGCTCATTGAAGTTAGTGATGTTCTGGTATTCACAGCTGCCCAATCAATTAAAGCATGTGAAAGAGCCTTAGCAAGGAAATATCACTCAGTCACCACTCTTGTTGATGCATGTTTGTAGCAATCGGCTGAAGGATTTGCAGAACACGTTAGCTGTTCTCCGACACGACTTGGCTGCGCTGGCTGAACAGGAAGTGCCAAGTCTCGTCAAGGACAGTGCCACCTTGCAGGTGACCAGGATACTACAAGGCAACTACGACCTGAAGATCGCCAGACAAGACTACTTCATGTCTAATCAAGACCAGGTGACAATTACTTAATTGACTCTTCAGGTCACTTCACTTTTAGTTTGATAACCTGTTGACATGTCGTTGCGTCTGTCTTTGTCATCCATCATCGTCTATATACATCTTTGCCTTTAAAGG
The DNA here is from genome assembly GCA_949152475.1 of Terebella lapidaria. Taxonomy (NCBI): domain Eukaryota; kingdom Metazoa; phylum Annelida; class Polychaeta; order Terebellida; family Terebellidae; genus Terebella; species Terebella lapidaria. Next base: position 6,938,674 of record OX424557.1, read on the forward strand.
GACACTATATGGGATTCTGTATTTAGGGGATTACCAAGATTTTTTGGCTGACGCTTCATATCAGGCCAGTTCTTTTTATAGAAAAAAAGGTCAGATTACGTTTTTGACCCAGGATCTCTGCCGAGCCAATGGTCAGATAACCTCAGGTCGGCTGGGCAAATATATTGGGTCGAAAATGTAATCTGACCTTTTGTTCTACAAAAAGGACAGTCCTGAAGCGTCGGCCAAAAAATCTTGGTAATCCCCTAAAGACAGAATCCTATTTTTGGACTTGCATGTCTTGGGGTATTATGGATGAACATTGACCTTGGCCTAATTTAAGTCGAAATGCCCCAAATCATCTTTAGGCCTTGACGTCTAGTTGTGGTTGGCTTCAGCAGAGCGTATTACTTTACGTGTGTTAGCCTAGCACAGAGCGTGATTCTTACATGAGGTATAATATAGGACTCTATTATCTGCTGACTTACTCAGTCTGCAAATTCGTCAACTTGGCCTATGGCCCATCATTGGTTCTTTGTCTGTATGAAGATATTCTGGGACTGGGTGCCATGGAGGGTAGGACATCAGGGGGATTACACTAACGCTGTCATCGAATGGTTTGACCATGTCAATGTTGATGCAGATTAGATGATAAATAACTCATTGCCTTTGGAATAAAGAACATAATTATTCAATGATATTGTGTATACAAGTAATCTTGTGTTCTCACCCAGTTTATTCTGAATATTTTCACCAGTCCGACATAGCATATTTATTTGTTCGTTTGAGAGTTAGGACTGTTCCCTTGCACAGGTGATTGACTTGTTGGTGATGCAACGGGCGAGGAATGAGTTTATGACAATGGCGTTCGAGCTGGAAGCGAAGGGTCATCGCTGCACACACCGCTTGCTGACCGCCCTCAATATGCTGTTACACAACATGCACATGTCACAGGCTGCTAGAATGGTCAGTCTACACACCAACCAAATCACATTCATACACAAAATAAGATGTTTTTAGCAAAAAAAACCTTTATGGTGTTAGCAGCTTTTTCCCCCTTTGCCCTTATTCTGCCACTGTTTTGTCTTCCAAACGATAACTTTAGTTTGCCGAATTTGTATATTCGCTAAATTATTAGGTTACCGGACCTATGGTCCGATAACCTATTGTCGTGGCGCTGCGTCTGTCTTCCGTCTAGCCGTACTAACGTATATTTGTGGGACTAAAAAAAAGATTTGTGGGACTATGTTGATTTGTGGGACTATTTTAGTCCCACAAAGCTGTCCAAATGCTGTTTGTGGGTCTAAAATTTAATAAGGAAAAGTCCCATAAGCATAATAAGGGTCTATTCGTACGAAAATCCGTCCGTCCATTCACATTTTTAGGTTACCGGACCTATGGTCCGATAACCTATTGGCATGGCGTTGCGTCCATCGTCCGTCCGTCCGTCCGTCCGTCCGTCCGTCCGTCCGTCCGTCGTCCGTCCGTTCACATTTTAGGTTACCGGACCTATGGTCCGATAACCTATTGGCATGGCGTTGCGTCCGTCGTCTGTCGTCCGTCGTCGTCGTCGTCCACATTTTTATCTTTTTTGTTTATGGGCGAATTTTTCTGAAATTTTGCACAAAAATACTTAAAAATAATTCAAGAGGGAGGTATTTTTTAGTTTTTTGATTTTCGCATTTTTTTCAAAATGGCGGCCGTTTTAGACGAAAAATGCCTGATTTTGGACTTTGGCGGCCATTTTCTCAAAATCTGTTCAGTAACTTTTTTTCTTTTTGATACATAACACTCCTCATATGTACTTCTATGATGTCTATAAATTTCGTTGCGCTTGAATCTCTCGAAGTGGGCCATTTTGGCCCAAACTTGACCCAAATGGGACTTTCCCATGTTAAATTCTCCTATGCCTCATAATGGGACACATTATGCCTAATATCTCACTTAATATTGAGATTAGAGACTAGGAATCAATTGTGGACATATAGGAAATGATATATCCTGAATATTCTCGTGACCTTGAATTTGACCTCTGACCTCAGTTACAAGGTCAGAGCACAAAATGGCTTATATCTTGCTTATTATTGACTCTACAGCTTAGGAATCAATTGTGGACATATAGGAAATGATATATGCTGAATATTCTGATGACCATGAATTTGACCTTTGACCCCATTTTCAAGGTCATAGGACAAAATGGCTTATATCTCGCTTATTATCGACTCTACATCTTAGGAATCAATAATTATTGTGGACATATAGGAAATGATATATGCTGATTATTCTGATGACCTTAAACTTGACCTTTGACCCCATTTTCAAGGTCATAGGACAAAATAGCTAATATCTCGCTTGTCATCGACTTTACGGCTTACGAATCAGTTCTGAACATATAGGAAATGATATATGCAAATTATTGTCGTGACCTTGAATTTGACCTTTGACCTCATTTTCAAGGTCACAGGACAAAGTGGCTAATATCTCACTTATTATCGATTTTACAGCTTAGGAATCAATTGTGGACATATAGGAAATGATATATGCTGAATATTCTCGAGACCTTGAATTTGACCTCTGACCTCATTTTCAAGGTCCAAGTACAAACTGGCTCATATCTTGCTCCTCTATTGACTGTATGGCTTGGGAATCAATTGTGGACATATAGAAAAAGATATACACTGAATATTTTGATGACCTTGAATTTGACCTTTTGCCTTCATTTTCAAGGCCACAGCACAAAATTGCCAATATCTCTCTGTTTTGAATTTACAGCTTAGTAATCAACTGTGGACATGATATATGCTTAATATTATATATGCTGAATATTCTTTTGACCTTGACTTTAAAGGGCCATGGACATGATATTTGATGTTATTAAGTTGTTCTACATGCAATAGCATTCATATATATATGCATACAGATGGAAATAGAGCCATTCTAAACACTCAGATGAGATCTACAGCGGTCCGAAGACCGACATTCCACGTGAAGAGCGGTCAGCATATTTTTACGTAAAATGACGTTTCTGACGTCACGGGGGAAAAGATTCTCTGTACAGAATCTTTGACGCTGGGGAGCGGTTGCAATTTTGTATGGGGCAAAGCACTGAAGAACGGGGTTAGGGCGGGATGAGGGGGGGGGGGGGGGAGTTATCACGAAGATGTGTTTCAGGCTGAAAGGGGGGCGGGGAGGCACAAGATACAAGATTTAATTAGGATCGAATTCACATCAGTTGTACAATGTTTCGCTAGAGCTGAACATGCACACCAGTTAGGCCTACAAATGAAAGACAAAATACAAAGTAGAAATTATGGATATGCTACGGTAAACTATCACACATACGTCCAATACCTAATCCCCCCCCCCCCCCCCCCACCACCACACACACACACCCTTCTCCCCGGGAGGTGAAAAAGCAGACAGGAAAAACCGTGATGTGATCTTGCGGGAGGGGAGGAGGTGTGGTGGGTGTGGTAAATATATATATTCAAATGAATGTGTCCGATATTATTTTAACACTGGTATAATTACATTATTTTTTCGATGTGCCAGCGATTAGACAAATGATTGACTTGTTTGCTGGTGGAAATATACATGGAATGCTAGGCCTTCTCTGTGATCAGGCATAATGGTTATACTGTAGAATGGTATGCCATAGAAACTCGTTGTGAGGCCTATAAATTAATTATTTGCTTTCTTCTACATTTATATATTGAAAGCAATACAATATCAATCAATATTTAGTTATACGCATTACCTATATATAACAGGAACTACCAACCTCCGAATAAGGATATAGGTGTGTTGTATACAACACACCTATATAGTGGGGATGATAATGGCAATATTTTCACAAAATCACAGTTTCGACCTCTACTGAAACAAACGCTCAAATATCGATTCTTTTGCATATTAAATCGAATTCATGACAGTAAGAACTCTGATATTGTGCGTTTAGGCCAATGCACCCCCTCCTTCCCCTTCTGGTTCGACCCACTAACCCCTCATTGTGATGTAGGGCCATGTCCGTATTTTCTGGTGTTCGTTTCGATATACACAATACACGTAGGCTACTCATATTGTTGACATTATGTCACACCGTTTTTCTACAACATGTCAGCCAAAAACTGAACGCTCAGGGATCGATTCCCGTTTAGCAGCATACTGTGTACTAGAGCATAAGAAGACGTTGGGTGTAGCCTTTTTCACACAAAAATGCTGCTCTCAAAGGATTTAACCCAAATTAAGCAGAAAATCGAGTGTGGACTCAGGGCCGGTGATTTGGGGCCCACCCAGGGGCCCCAAAAGCAGCTGAAGCCTCATTCGTTAAATGCGCAGGAGCATTCTGTGACGCTCCCGATTTAAATTTTGAACTTCTCAGACAATGCGTTTTTTATGCAAATTATCTTAATTCAAGATGATGTTCCAGATTTAGACACTGTCAACTTGATTTTTAGATCATTCATTTCAAGCTATGATTTCAAGGGATTTCTTCTTAGCTGGCGGCAGCAGAAGTATATCGGCATTTATGTTTTTTTAACAGGAAAATCACACTGTTCAATATACTGTAACGTATTGGATACATTTGTTTTACGGCAACAATTGATTTTTTTTCAAGAATAACCCGCGTTTACCCCCACCCCCATTCCCGTACACGTCCACTGCGCCTGGTTGTGGCGGGCTCATTGGCTTTCATCACGATTCAAGATTTTGGGAGAAAAGGAGGGGGAAATTATTGGCAGAATATCACCGTATGCGTGATCGTATTCCGATTCAACGACAGCGATAATCTGCGTCGAAAAGTTCTCTGAAAAATGGCGCCCGCCTAAAATTTTGCGCCCTAGGCCTGGGCCTAGTTGGCCTGTGCGGTAATAGGCCTACGGCTCTGATAATCCTAGCTTTTTTGAGCTGAAAGAATTGAATCGCCGTTTGCTTCCCAGGTTAAGTAGGCCTGTCAAAAATATGGGCATACGTTTGTCAAGTTTCATCACGATACGTTTCAGTATATCGCTGAACTACAGACAAAACTTATTGAGCGCATGTAGGCCTGTGTAAACTGGCTATGCCATGGATCATTCGGAAAGTAGAAAAGGCTGACACCTTCCCGATATGTAGGACCTTCGCCGACACTACGGTTACCCATGCTGCATATAATTATAAAATTCCCATACCTATTGATATGATATAAATAGTATAGTAGTGATGAATGGAATCCCTCCAAAAACCCGCAATTGTAAAACAACCACCTGCAAACGACAAACGTCTTTACCAGCGCGGTCGTTCCCCCGTGACGTCACAGATCACAAAGAACGTAAAATGCCAATCATCTCTCGCAACGGCTTTCAGGTCAATTTCTGGACAACCCGAGCCCTAATTGATACCGTTTCTGTTGTATACATACTCAGTAGGTGCTTAACTTCATTATTAAAACAAGTCACTTTTTCGTGTCCATGGCCCTTTAACCAGTGACCTGGCTAACATCTAAAATAATAAACATTGTCCGGTATCTATCTTTGGCCCTTGGCCTAATTTTTATCTTTAAAGTATACGGTCCGATCTTTCTGAAATTTTGCACAAAAATACCTAAAAATATTCCCAGGAAGGGTTTTTTTTAGTTTTCTGATTTCCGCATTTTTTTCAAAATGGTGGCCATTTTCGACGAAAAATGCCTGATTTTGGACTTTGGCGGTCATTTTCTCAAAATCTGTTCAGTAACTTTTTTTCTTTTTGTTACATAACACTCCTCATATGTACTCCTGTGATGTGTATCAGTTTCGTTGCGCTTGAATCGCTCGAAGTGGGCCATTTTGGCCCAAACTCGGCCCAGATGGGACTTTCCCATGTTAAACTCTCCTATGCTTCATAATGGGACACATTAAGCCTAATATCTCACTTAATATTGAGATTAGAGACTAGGAATCAGCGGTGGACATATAGGAAATGATATATGCTGAATATTCTCGCGACCTTGAATTTGACCCCTGACCTCGGTTTCAAGGTCAGAACGGCCGTTTTCGTCGAAAAATGGCCAATTTTGGACTTTGACAATCGTTTTCTCAAAATCTGTTTAGTAACTTTTTAGTAACGAATATACAAATTCGGCAAGGGAAGAACTCTATCGATTTTGGGATTGATAGACAAACATGTCTTAGGGGTTTTATGGATGAACTTTGACCTTGACCCGAAATTTTTTTGCCAAGTCGGCATTTTTCGTTTTCGTCGATATCTCGGAAAACGGTGCGTCGTAGAGTGAAACGGACGTTATTTTCGGACTCGTCGCCCTAGACAAACATGTCTTAAAGGTAATATGGATGAACTTTGACCTTGATCCGAAATTTTTTTGCCGAGTCGGCATTTTTCGTTTTCGTCGATATCTTGGAAACGGGGTGTTGTAGAGCGAAACGGACGTTATTTTCGGACTCGTCGCCCTAGACAAACATGTCTTAAATTTATTTTGGATGAACTTTGATTTTGACCCGAAATTTTTCTGCCGAGTCGGCATTTTTCGTTAACGTCGAAATCTTGGAAACGGGGTGTCATAGAGCGAAACGGACGTTATTTTCGGACTCGTCGCCCTAGACAAACATGTCTTTAATGTATTTTGGATGAACTTTGATTTTGACCCGAAATTTTTTTGCCGAGTCGGCATTTTTCGTTATCGTCAATATCTAGCAAACGGTGTGTCATAGAGCCCGTGGCAAACATGTTTTAAATATTACGAATTAGTCCTAACACCGAAATGCCTCCAAGGCATCTTTAGGCCTTGACGTCTAGTTTATTCAAAAGTCTTCATGAGCTTCAATTTGGTGTGTTATATGCAATGCTTTGGGTGATTTTTAAAAAATTCCGAATTTTTTGACGTACGCGTTTTTGCGTATCAGGGTCAACTTGTTCACCCCTGTTGCAAATGATAGGTTCCACACTGAATCTTTAGCAACAAGTGGATTTCATAATGGGATATGATATATTCTCACAATGTAATCTCAAAACAAGGTTGCAGGGGGGGGGGGGGGGGGGTGCACATTCATGACATCTTACAGGTATTGGCCCATGAACTGATGAAAAACGATCAATTTCTTACTTTTATGGCCATTTTCTTAAAAACTCTTAAGACTGTTTTGAGATTTTTGTTTCGAAAGATTCCCCTTATGTACTTCAGTGATGTTTATAACTTTGGTTGCATTTGAATCGCTGGTCTGTGTGTGGCAGCCATTTTGAATTTCTGACTTGTTGACAAAAAAAAAAAATTCGGCCCAAATCTTGTCATTTTGGATCATTAATTTCACCCTTTGAAAAATATTTTGGACTTTTCGCATATTTTTTCTTACATATTGGGAGCTGCCACTATCATACTCATAGAATGCCCGAAGATTGAGCTTAGATATTGGCATTTTCAAAAGGGAAGTCTTATATGGTGATTGATGTGGTGATCTCGAATTTGACCTTCGATGACCTAGAAAGGTCAAAACAGCCATTTTAGTGTAAAAATATGCCCAGATTTGCCTCTACAGATGAAATGCTTGTAGATAGAGCTTATGTATGCATTATGAACATATAGGAGACATATATGGCACAACTAATGATGACCTTGAACTTGACCTCGGATGACCTTAGTGCTAAATGTCTCATTCGGATTGTGTAAATTGGCGGCCAATCGCTTGCACTTACAGATATATCTTTGTATTATGAACATATAGAAAATGCCGCACACGTAATGGTGACATTGAAGTTCACACACATGACCTCGATTGGTAAATCTCAAGGTCATATGTTACCTGCCATGGTCAAACCAAATTTGTCCGGTAACCCATTTTAGCCTTTGAGCAAATTTTTAATATCCCTAGGGTATCCCATCTATCCCTGCTACCTCGCTCCTTCCCCTATCATTTACATTGAAATGTCCACATTTTTATTCTGGGTCCTGCTGCTGTTTCACCATGCTTTTTGGTAATAGTTGACAATGTTTTCGTAGCTAGAGCATCATTGATCCAACAATATAACAACCATCAGGCATATATACATGTCACCCAAGAATGGGTTTGACAAGATAGGTGATGTGGGATGAGTGACCTAAGCCAAGGTGCCCGGTAGGCGATGTTCCCCTTGTTGAGTCAGCGTGTCATAGGTTACTCTTTACACCGGAATGCCGCCAAGGCCTTTAGGCCTTGACGTCTAGTTTGGTGTGTTTTTGAATCCATCAATATAGTCTTTATGGAGGAGATTCTGCGAGTATTTGGTTGGCTCAAAAATGCAAAAGCTTGGTTTGAATGTGGTCATGATTAATGAAGTTTACATTTCCTTGTGACCTGAAATATTATCTGTCATTGCAGGAGATGCTCAAAGATCCAGCTTTGACCAACAATCGAATGCAGCGCAGCACACTGGACTCAAGGGACAAGTTCTTCACAAAAATTCACCATATACTGGGTCTGTGTGCATTTGGTTCATGAATTCGTGGTACTACATGTAGGTTTTGGCCATGTGACCAATACATGTAATACAGCCCAAGGCAAAGTTTTTGTGTGGTCCAGATTTTGAAGCTCTTATGTTGATATTAATTACAGGAGAACTCCAGCCTGCGGTCACTCCAGAAATGTGGTCAACCCATGCAATGTGGTCAGATGCATTGGTCCCGAACGCCAGCATAGGCATTTACATGTTAAGGTTACTCCTATAATGTGGCCACTCCCCTTATCCACAATGCGGTCAGTGTGTCTGGTCCCAAAAGCCCATAAAATCACACAATACGGCCACCAAGCAGCCAACGTCCCCCCCCCCCCCCCCCAACTCACTGATGCGGTCAGTTGAACATTAGCCTCATGCGGCCAGCCGGTCAGCCGTCTGCATGTCTTCATTCACGATACGGTCAGCTGAACATTAGCATTAGCTAAGAGCAGCAGGCCGACCGGCTGTCTGTGTGTCACTTCTTCACACCTCTCTTCTCTTGGCTTACACAAACGTTGATATACACACGCAACGAGATTTGTCAGCGAAGATATTGCCTCACATATCTGTTTGATCATGTGGAACGAATGTATAAATACCTCGCATTTTTCTGTTAGATATCATTCACTCAATCACACTGTTTTGAATGAATCTACAAATCTATCTATCGACATGGCCTCGAAAAAAAGAGTTGATCTATCGCTCAAGCAAAAAGTTGAACTTCTGAAGAAAAGTGACGGCAAAAGTAGCCGACAGCTCGCCCAATGACGAGCCTGAGTGTTTGATTAAAGACGTGTCTGAAGCTCACAAGTGGGCCACTCAACTCAAGATGTTCGCAGCTATTCATGGCCACGACAACCTCTACAGTTCTGCAGTCAACACAAAATCTGAGGCACAAGACCTCGTACTCGCATCATGTTCTAAACGCCGCCAAACAACAATCACATCTTTCTTCAAAAAGTGACATTCAGTTGTTCTAAATATTTTGGGAGTAAACTGTATGCCTTTTAAGTATTTGTGTTTCAAATATTACATTTATGATATAACTTGGTTCGATTGAATGCTATTCACATATAAACTACATGTGCATGTTTTATCTAACTCATACACATGTACAAATTGTATAATATATGTTGAGTTTCGCTTGAGTTAACATCGGATAAACAATATGGCCGGTGCAAAATATGGCTGGAGTCCTATAATGTGGCCACTCCTATAATGTGGCCAAAATCACTGGTCCAATGGGTGACCACATTACTGGAGTTCTACTGTAGTTAATTCGTTAACTTGGTACAAAATTATAATATCAGCAAATGTAGATATTGGAATCACCCATAGTGTTGAGGATTGGGTAAGATTTCATATTTCAATCTTGTGATAAGCTTTTGTGGAAAGTATTGGTAAGAAATAATATTAAATTGTTGAATATTTTAGGAAAGAGTATCACTGCATCGCCTATAAATAGTTAAGGTCCAGAACTTTTAGTAGTGACATTGATGAAACACACTGGCCTGGTAGTAACAGAGAGTAATGATATTTTGTCTGAATTACAGTGGTCCTTGTAAGATAAGACCTCACCTTTTGCAGAGAAAATGAGGTCTTATCTTACAGGAAGTCCTATTTCACAGGTTCATTTACATGTTAAATAGATCCTTGGGGAATACACAAAAGTCTTTACAGACAGGGAATTCTTATTTCGGAGGTGTCTTATCTTACAGGGACCACTGTAATATATTTTGGGCAACTGGAATGATAGGGCATCAGGGGGATACACCTACGTGGTTGTTGGTGACCGGAACTCATCTAGTGTGACTAGGATCTTCCTGTATAGTATGCATACATGTATCATGCAATACATTACTCAACAGACCCCGACAGTTTTAGCGGCCAGTCCCAGCTGTTTGTAACATACTCCCAGCTGGCCGAGAATGCTGACCGACTCAACCACCACGTGGCGTCACTGCGAGCCTCAGCATCAACTGCCGACAACAGCCAAGACAACAAACTCAATGCACTGTCAGTAACTGTGATTAGTGCTGAGCTATGTAGACTACTGTATGCAATGTACCGTAACTTACATCAGGTTTCTGCATTTTAGGCTATGGGACCTATGAATTTCAAATTGTCAGGACAAAATGTCATGTGACTGTACACTGTATACAGTGGTTTTTCACTGCAGTGAGAGGACTCTGAGAACCTGCGAGTCCTCCCTGTATTCCGGTTCAAGCACAGTGGGAGGCCAACCGGTGCTCAGTCCACAGCCAATAGCTGACACCATGACCCAGCTCGACGCCATGCTCAAGAAACTAGAGGTCGCTGTCATGGATATCATGAAAGATGTCGATCAGAAGAAAAAGGTAAATTAAAAAAAATATGTTTTCAGCTTACCGGCCGATAAGCTATTGTTGTCGTTTTTAGGTTACCGGACCTTTGGGCCGATAACCCATTGGCGTGGCGCTGCGCACAAAAATTTCGCACAAAAATGCCTAAAAATATTTCGAGAGAGAGGTAGTTTTTAGTTTTTCACATTTTTTTTCTTATTGATGCATAACACTCCTCATATGTACCCCTGTGATGTGTATAAGTTTCGTTGCCCTTGAATCGCCCGAAGTGGGCCATTTTGGCCCGAACTCGGCCCAAAAGGGACTTTTCCATGTTAAATTCTCCTATGCTTTATAATGGGACATAATGCTTAAAGGAGGACTTCCTATCAATGTGTATTGGCTTCGACCAATGATTTTACGGTTAAAACTTCCATATAGCAAATATATCTCAATGCATTTGAACGGAGAAGACTTTGAGCTTTGTTCACATATGGAATATGTATTCAGTACAAACAAATCGTACTGAGGATATATCATCAAAAACACCGAAAATCTGCAAGTTTTTTCCACTCGGCAGTGCATGGCTGACAGAAACGTTATACATGACGTAAATTTCTGTGACATCATTGTTTTGATAGAAGTCTCGACAAGTGGCTCAATTCACTGGAACCAAAGATGCTGGAAGTGCTCCGTCACCCGAGGCATCATCAAAACAATGACATCATCGTTTTGACTCATTCATTCTCCCCAGTTGGAGGGTGTGGCCTGCTAGTTTAGTTTTTTCTCGATTTTACATTCGATAGTAGTTTTAAAAATATGATCTCTTCGATTTTGAAGTCATCTGAATGAATACTCCATGTGCGTGGAACTCATATGTTACCGAATTGTGTTTGAATTTGATAGGAAGCCCTCCTTTAATATCTTATTTAATATTGAGATTAGAGACTAGAAATCAATTGTGGACATATAGGAAATGATATATGTTGAATAATCTCATGACCTTGAATTTGACCTTTGACCTCATTTTCAAGGTCACAGGACAAGAAGGCTGATATCTCTTTTATTATTGACTTTACAGCTTAGGAATTGATTGTGAACATATAGGAAATGATATATTCTGAATTTTGTCATGACCTTGAATTTGACCTTCGACCTAATTTTCAAGGTCACAGGACAAAATGGCCAATATCTCATTATTATCGACTTTACAGCTTAGGAATCAGTTATGAACATATAGGAAATGATATATTCTGAATATTATCATGACCTTGAATTTGACCTTTGACCTGATTTTCAAAGTCACAGGACAAAATGGCCAATATCTCGCTTATTGTGGACTTTACAGCTTAGGAATCAATTATGAACATATAGGAAATGATATATGCTGAAAATTGCTATGACCATGAATTTGCCCTTTGACCTCATTTTCAAGGTCAGAGAACGAAATTGCTAATATCTCGCCTTTTATCGACTTTACGGCTCAGCAATCAATTGTGAACATATAGGAAATGATATATTCTGAACATTGTCATGACCGTGAACTTCACCTTTGACCTAATTTTCAAGGTCACTGGACAAAATGGCTAATATCTTGCTTATTATTGACTTTACAGCTTAGGAATCAATTATGAACATATAGGAAATGATATATGCTGAATATTGCTATGACCTTGAATTTGACCTTTGACCTCATTTTCAAGGTCAGAGAACGAAATGGCTAATATCTCGTTTTTTATCGACTTTACAGCTTAGCAATCAATTGTGAACATATAGGAAGTGATATATTCTGAACATATGGATACATGTCGAAAATGTACTTGAATGCTGCAGTACGAACAAGCTTTTCTTCCTGATCAGTATGACCATTGATATCACACGATGTATGTTGATCTGTTTATAACTATTTCTCCTTGGTTGTTGCTATAGGCACCATTGTTTGAAATACTGGTATGTTGTATGAAACATAATAGATAGAGGGTTAAAAATTCAGGTGAATCGATAGAGAACCTTTCAAAATGCCATTATTTACTTAATTTGGGGTCCGTTGCCAGGGTCGTATCGGTTGCCATGGTAACCATGATCGACATAGTTTTGCATAGCACAAAGCTGTGCTTTGATGCCTCCTGTCTTTTCAATGCAAAATTTCTTTCTGATACACATTGACATATCAAAATAAGGCTCAATTTGTTGGATGGTATTAATTAGTGAGTTTGTCAAAATAATCCAGGGGACAAGCATACACCAGATTGAGAATTCAGGGGTGAAAGAGTTAAGGGGAAGGGTCGATTTGCTGCTCAGCAGCATTTCACCTCACCTATGGCTCCTCATTTATCAGCTAAAATGCAGCATATAAACAAGAGGGTTAGTATCCAAGCGGGATGTCACTTCTTCAAACGCTCTTCTTTTGCGTTTTGCAAGCTTCAGCCGCTGCCATGGACACCTATTGATTAACCGCCGATACTTGTAGTGCGATCTAGAATATTGACCTAGCATGTACAGGAATGTTATTATTCAATCGATAGATCAAGAAACTGTAGATGTAGACCCCAAGATCATGATTATACATCACTTATTACTGAACAGTGTGAGAATCAAAATTTTGTTGGTGGCCATCTTGGAAAATGGCTGCTGTAATAAAGTCAAGTGGGTGCGAAACTCCAACCCACTTGAAATTCAAAATATATGATATGGGGCATGAAAAAATGCAATAAACTGCTTGGCACCTCTCAGTGGAAGGTTTGGCCTTGAACTGGGCTTCTGCTACCGGACTATTGTGCTTTTGGCCAGTGGAAGGAGGTGCTCGGATGTAGAACGTCTCTGAACGAGTGATGTCCCGCTTGGAGGTTACCCTCTTGTTTATACGCTGCACTGCAGCTGAGAAGGGAGGATCTGGACAATCTTGGTGTATCTGGAATATTACTGGATGTTATAAATAAGGTTGAGGTATGTAACTTTTATTACTGACATTGATGAGACGTACTGGCCCAGCAGTAACGATATTTTGTTTAAATTAATATATTTTGGGCCACAGGGATGATAGGGCATCAGGGGGATACACCTACATGGTCGTAGGTGACCAGAAAGCATCTAGTATAATTGCCATAGCAACCAAAATGGCCATTTGATGACACATTTTGTGACAAAATTATTCATTTCCACACACATGGCTTGGGTGCACTCTAGGTATTGATAGTTTTACAGGAATGGCCACAATATTTTGAACAGGCATGTATAGCATGTCTGATGGTCTAGCTCTGTACAAGTACAAACATGAAGTATTTCAGAGGTGAGTTTAATGATATCGGATATATTACAATATATATATTTTTTTATTTTCTATCGCACAGCATCTGCAGAGCGACCCACTCCTGGCTCTTGAGAGAGAATTATTCGTCCATTTCTTCAATGACCCGGACCGATTAAGGAGAGTCGTTGGTGAGATCTCTCAGAAACTGGATGCACGTCTCGTCAAATAACAAGTGTGCTGTAAGCTTGTGTAATGAATTGCTGACTGGTTTGTTCTGAACAATAAAATTATAATGAGAAAAACATTAGTGTCATTTTAATTTTTGCAATATGGTCATTTCATATACATGAAAATTAGCCCAAGGACTAAGGAAGGTTACTGGAGAAATGTAGTGTTGAGCTATCAAAGTTCAAAATGGTTTTAAACTTTCGGGGTCCTCGCATTTCAAAGTCAACTGACAAATCTCCACACGTGACTTCCTATTCAAATGTGTCTATATCAGAACTCTATCTCCAATCTCCAAGTCCAACTTTTTAGGTTACTGCAACTATGGTCCGATAACATATTGCCATGGCATTGCGTCCGTCGTCCGCGTCGTCTTCCGTCCGTCGGAACAGGTATACCAGAAGGGTTTACGGGAGAGCTTAGGGGAGAAAAGCTGAAAATGCCCCCTAACCATGGTTTGAGCCGAAAGTTCGGTTTTACGGGGATTTTTTCAGGACTTGTGGGGAAAGTTAAGATAAGAAATTTAACATTGGGCCTGCCCGTAACGCCCATCCATTCGCAACCACATTTTTGTCTTCAAAGTGTACTGTCCAATCTTTCTGAAAATTTGGGAGAAGGTACCTTAAGGCCTGGTGCAGAAAAAGTGTGACAACATGTGAGAATACAAAAATGACCGAAAAAGCCTATTTCTTAAAAGTTTTTTATGCCAATAGCATGCTATTTTCTTGAAAAATTAAAAAAAAATCTATGGGATTACGCACATTTAAACTACGAGGTTGTTCTTATGGTGATTTTGCTAAAATTTGTGTTAAATCTTTAGTTTAAGTTGGTAGAATTTTGTGTCATACATAGTTGTTCTTGAGACAAATTGGGCTACTTTATGTCAAATTATGGCATATACAACTGTTCTTTGTTATTGATTTCCATATGAAGTGTATTGACGGGAAACAATCTGTGCAAAACATGATTTAAATTACTAAAAAATTAAAGACAAACTTGTAGATTTAAAAAATGAAATGACTGCCTGGTGTATTAATAAGTCCCTATGGGTTCATTGAATGAAGTATAGTCATATATTGTCATGTGTAAAGTTTGAAGAACTTAAATGGTCTCACACAAAAGTGATGGCGTGTTATCGTTCCCTTGTTTGATTTTAGGTTCACGTTACGGTTGCGACATAAAGAGAAAATATATCACTGGGTGGAATTATATGTTATTGGCATGCAAGAAATTTAGTATTTGGTGAAATATGAAATAGTTTCAGTATTTATAAATGCATCTGCATAATTTGTCTGTTCCAAAAGATTTTTTATTGACTTAACAACCTTATACACCAGGGGTGGGTATAGGAATTTGGGAGGGCAAAGCGAGCCCATGTCGGCCAGGGGTCTTGGCCCGCTCAAGGGCCCGAGACGCTGAAGGTTATTGCATCCCCAATGGTGTGTTCTAGGGCTCCCCTTGGTCCATCGTCATGGTCTTGGAGAGTTTATGAATGCCTGATCTGGGGTGGATAGATGGTTCTGAAGGAGGGCCAAGATGTGAAATGTTGCGAAACGAGTTGGCAAAGGCTGAGGGTCTGGGGCCCGCTTGAGGGCCCCAGAAGCTGGAGGAATATGCAGTGGTGTGTTTTATAGGATTCCTTTGGTCCATTTCCCATTCCTCCAAAGACTGTTTGCATGGCTGATTCAGACAAATCTAGGATTTTGTGGGAAGGCCTAGTTGTGAAATGTCGTTAAGCAAGTTGAAGCAAGCCCTTGTCGGCCGGGGGTCTGGGCCCGCTCAAGGGCCCAAGCAGCTGGCGGTATTTGCGTGCCTAATACAGCATCCCTGAGCTCTCCTGGGCCTAACTATCAAGCATTACTTAACACCCATAAATGCATGATCACTGTAGTTGAAACAAAATATGACATAAAATATTATTTGGTTCAGGACCCCAACCCCATTAAAGGATTAAGTGCATTTGGCCATTGAATGCTCTCAAATCATTTATAGAAGGTGAAGGGCATGAAGTGATTCCACTGGAAACAGGTGGGTTGGCTATAGAGTGTTTTCCTTCTCTCCCTGGAAGCTTTCTGTCTTTCTTTCCCAGTCTTTCGGACTTTCGAAAGTGCCAATATATAAGCTCTATCTTCAAGCGTTCTATGAGTACAGTCCTGGCAGATCCCATTATGAAGGAAAAAAGTGCCGAAAGTTTTCCAAGTCCAAATTTTTTTTCAAAGGCTGAAAATTTTTTTGTCTAGAAATGACCCAAAATGGAGAGTAACGCGATTTGGGGCAAAAAAAATGTTTTTTTGTTGACCCGTCAAAAATTCAACAAAAATTATACATTCCTAACCTGTAAAGTCGATAATAAGCGAGATATTAGCCATTTTGTGCCCGACCTTGAAAATAAGGACAGGTCAAAGGTCCAATTCGAGGTCATCAAAATATTAGGCATAGATCATTTCCTATATGTCCACAATTTAGTCCCAAGCTGTAAAGTGGATAATAAACGAGATATTAGCCATTTTGTTCTTTGACCTTGAAAATGAAGTCAAAATTCTCAAATTCGAGGTCATCAGAATATTCGGACTATATCATTTTCTATATGTGCACAATTGATTCCTAAGCTGTAAAGTCGATAATAATCTTTCCAATCAAATTTTGAAGTGTTCCAATCCACATATTTATGTTATTTGAATGATAATAAAGGGAGTTGAGGGTTATAGGTATATTATTCAGTGATTTTCTTACATTTGACCTCAAGTTTGACCTCGATTTTGCGCGTGCTGCTGCAAGAGGTCTCGCTTTGGCTCGTACTATTATGACCAACACGATATTCAGGTAGGCATAATTTTGATGGTCATATGAGATCTAGTTCAATATTGCGAGGTGTGCCTCAAACTTATAGCTCTATGCATTCACATATATCCAGTGGCATATGCTTCTGAATCACAACCAACTGGTGTGATCACAGGCCATAGCTGTCATAAGTTGACTCAAATATTACATATTGTCACATGTATTCAATATATCTGAAAATTTAGATTTCGAGCATGGGTATTTGCATAAATTATGGCGAGACCTATGCATCAATTAGACATACAAAATATAAATTTTGAGGAAATGGCAGACCAAGTCTCAAAAATCGATAATAATTGAGATATTAGTCATTTTGCCAAATAGGTAGGTTAGCCCTAAATATGACCTAATAATTGCTTGTCTGCTTTTATATCGATGTTTTCATGATTGACAAGGTTGTCAATTATGAAAACATCGATATGAGAGCAGACAAGCAATTATTAGGTCATATTTAGGGCTAAGGTAGGTTTAGGACGTGATACTTGTACTTTTAAGATGCCACATCATACTTCAACATTGCATGTACTTTATTCTCAAGCATACTATGCTCAGTTATACATCTACACAAGGTACAACACATCGGCCAATCAATACATAACTTATAATGTACACAACATACATAATTTTAAGTAAATTACAGTGTATCAGCTATTTTACACAATTTGTGGCCAAATTGATCGTATATCTAACCATACATCGATTTGGAAACCCATAAGAGAAATTACGGGTTTCTGATGGAATGAATATGTCACTAGTTTTATTATCACATACCAATAGTACAAGTTTGAGCTACGGGAGAGACATTTCTCGCCACTATACCAATAGAACTGTAACATCAGGGTGGCATCATGTACTCTACAGCCTTCATGGTTTAGGAACAGGGAAGAAATTCATGATTGTCCGTGATTGTGAATGTTTTCTTTGGAATGAATCGACTCACATTATGACAACACTGATCATAGAACCTTAATTTCTAGTTGCTAGCTGAATATGTACCGAACAGCCTCCGCACACTTCATGCCAACAATTTTTTAACAGAAATGTATCCATTGTGCTTAGCTTTCCCAGCTGAATTTGTATTTCACTCAATTTAACAAGTTGCATCAGGAGAAAAAATCTCAATCACGTAGCAACATTGTCAAGGGTGAAGTCTCTTTACAAACAATCTGACAAATGAACATAATCATGTCAGCATTAGTTTCTGTCACACAACAGCGATATTTACACTGTACTGATAAAATCTATGACGATGATAACAATGATAACAGTGCAACAAATAGGCTAACTATCACAGACTAAAACCTCCTCACAGGACTCTACTCATTGCACAGTATTTTTATTTCCTACAAAAATTTTTCGATCTCTCTGCATTGAACTTGTTCCCGTGTATCTGTGTATTCCATAAATTTCATGATGTGTTTGAATGCAATCATCAAACAAAGACATTCAGGTAACTTTAAATCTTCGTTTTCAGCACTCAATTTTACAGGTTACAAGTCTGTATCATCAACTGAACCATATCCACCTGTCTGATGAACAGACGTCCATGTGACGCAAATTTACAATCCCAAGCTAAACCCTTTTATACACATTAATTAACATCGCACTGCACATAAAACTCACAAGAAATTTTTATTCCAGAGGACACACAACTGATCTGCAACAATATGTACTTTCAAAAAGTAACAAAAGCTATATAACAAACTACAAATACTAGTAATTCACACATTTGACTTCTGTCCTTCAAATCACATTCACATACAGTAAGTAATACAATGGCTAGCAAAGACAGACATCAAACAAGTTCGAAGAGCTTTCTAGTCAGGACCTAGAACTGCACGACTGCACAATTTTTACTAAGTATCATCGGCCTCAACATTTTTTTTTACCAATATTTTCGTGTTTATTCAGTCCACATGCCACCGTTTCTTGTCCATCTAATACTATGGAATCAACTAGATGCTCACTGACAATTGCATGGGCGTATCCCCAAGACGCCACATCATACTTCAACATGCAAATGCAGATGAAATATCTTTATTGCCCAACCAGGGTGCATCATCAATGTCAGTAATCAATGTTTCTGACCCTAACAATATCGCTAAAAAATCAACTAGACGGCCTGTCGATACAGCCAAAAAGGTTGAATCTCCTGTCGTGCCGTATAACACAGCTTCCATGTAATCAAGTCTGACATACTTGTAATTTGAACTGAACACAAGTACAATGTACGCCAGTCAGGCATCAGGCATTCTCCGGTCACTTTTTACGTATAATGATGAAATGTTAATGGTTAATTACCACACTAATGCAAACATCTTGGACAGGAGATTTCTTAACTCTACTGGAGCCCCGACAGATGAGCAGCAAATATTCATCCAAGCTCCACAATCACTCAACTGTGGGAACTGATTCTGATGGTCGAAACCCGTCTAGCTCTGATGAATGAGCTGACCAATGGAAGTGCTCAAGCAACATTTGGTTAGCATCACTGCTAACCCTCCACCCTTTACAATCATTACCATACATGATATCCAGCATGCAGACAGGATCACGCCTGTTCAGTATCACAGCAAGTAAGGAAAATTAGCGCTCACAAACCATGTGTCAAAATCGGCCGTATGATGTGACACATACATGTAAAGTGCTCACAAGAAAATCCCCAGAGACGCAGACGCAGTGGCATCAGTATGATCGTAAATCCAAAGTATCCACCAATCACCCGCTTGGGGGATGTATTGAATACAAATTAAAATGCCTACACATTCAACAATCATGCAGAAGATTGACTCTAATATAAACTTTTCATGCCGGTTTCTTCAAACTCTGCCCAGGCATCATTGAGTTCAATGAAGATCAGCCTAGCCAAGTTCTCATTTGGATCACCGCCGAGCTGAAACAAAACAAATCAAGCATAGTGAATTTCAAGTACATCAGGTCAGTCTGAATCCACCAGAACAAACTTGCAGTAAATAATGTAGAAAGTGCATAGAAAATTATCATAAATGGGAAAAAGATACATGTACACTGACTGTACATGATGTAATGTATCATACATGGATCGTGCCACCATCTAAGCCTTGCCTAAAGGCTCGGCCCAGATTTGGTGAGCCTTGTCCTAAGATAAACCAGTATCACAGTCCAAACAATGCCGTATGCATATATTTCTATTTACGTCTATACAGTACTCTGATTTTTGAAACTCATTTACACTGTTTTTTACTTATAATTTCACGTTGCTAAATGATATCATACTTGGCATACTGCACATGGGAGTCAAACGGCAACTTTTCACGATATTTCAGACTTTGTATTTATGTGTATACCTTGTCAGGGTGTACCGACAGCACAGCCTTGCGGTACATTTTTTTGACCCCCTCCGGTGTGACGAGCTGATGCATGCCTATCTCCTTCCACTTGCTCTCCCCCTCCCACAATACTGTATGCAGGGAGCACAGCAAGGCACGAATATTGCGCTCCTTTCCCTCCGTCCACTCTCGAACCTGTCACCAGAAATAACCATTTGAAATGCTCTGGACCTCAGGTACATGGAGGCTGCTTCCATATGACAATGTATGAAGATGGCAAATGTCTGCATCTATATTTTCTCACACATTTTGAAACATTCTCAGCTGTGAAACTCTCTTGAGTATGCAAGTATAGCTGAGGCTATTTACCTTGACTTTATCGGGGTCTGAGTCCAAACACTCGTTCTCTTTGCGCATCTCCTTGATTGTCCGTGGCTCCTTGTTTTTGCCAGTGCTTGTGAACGTGTGACCTCCTAACAAATCCTCAAACGCATCTTGAGACACCTTCGGCTTGGGTCCTGGGGCCAAGAGAAAAATTCACCGAAGGTCCCAACTCACAAACATACAATGACTTCATGTTATTGTTTACTTTACTGTGACTGGTCTAATGCTGTTTCAATGAGGTCTGACAGTTCTCACCAAATGGTTTGTTGAGACCCCTGTTGCCACGGTCACCAATCACGCTGAATCCTGACGTCTTCTGAGATTGCCCTGACCCCTGGGGACCAGTAGGCGCACTAGCCTTTGGAGGTTGTGCCTGAGCAGACTGTGGCCGTGACGCTGCTGTCAGAAGGGACAATCATATCAATACATCATGCATAGCTTGACCACATTTGTTTATCCTTGGTGATACTGACACATACAAGTTGATGTTGTGTTCACCATCAGACATTTCTGCAGGTACAAACCACATGACGCAGTGTAAGGCTCTCACCTGCATAGTTTGCTTGGTGTTTGGGACTCTGTTGCCAGGCGGGTGTTGAGCCACCCATTGGACTCGCAGCACTCCCGACAGGACTGTTCCGTCCCATAGCATTCAGCGGAGTCTTACCAGATGCCTGGTTTAGGTTACTGAAGCTTCCAGAGTTCCCACTCTTCATGCCACCCAAGTTCCCTGAAATATTCCACATACAACAAACATATTTGAATTTTCAGGTATTGACATAAAAGATTGCTTAATATTGATGACAAAACACCATTGAAATCATGATTGTCCATTGACCCAAAAGAAACAGTACCGGGTAAGGAATACGTGACAAAATAACCACTCACCAAAATCAGCAAAAGGATCACTCTGTTTCTGGCTGGCATCTGAGCCAATGTTCTGTCCACTACTGCTCCTTGCCATACCGGCTGTGGCATGCAAGTTGTTTGGCTGCAAGTTACTGGCGTTGACGCTAGTGTTTGTATTTCCCCAGCCAGCCATCAGATCCGGGCCAGTCGAAGCTGACATGAAGTCTGTTTTCTTGGGTTGTGACTGCGGAGTCAGGTTTTGGAATGGGTCAAAGTCAAATGTACTTTTGGTGATGTTGGAAGGGTTGTTGGCGAATGGATCAAATGTGTTTTGCTTGCTGGGAGGTGGTGCTTGCGAGGTGTGACTAGCGGTGTGTGCAGGGGCAGAAGCACTAGTTGCCATCTGAAAGGGATCGAATGTGTCGCCTAGGAGGCTTGCGTCGCCAGGCGGCTGATTAGAGACTGGTGAGGTTGAGCGCACTGGGCTGGGGGCTGTCCCGCTCAAAAGGTCAAAGTTACTGAGTGGTGGAGGTCCTACGTCCAATAGGTCCACCCGACTTGTCGCCCCATTGCTGGGGGGCACGCCACTTTCACTGCCTATGTTCAACAGGTCAACACTTTCAGTTGCCTGCTGAGCTGAACTGTTTGATGCTACCTGTGAGAAGTCCGCGTCAAAGAGACGCTCCGGCTCTTGACAATGTGTAGTAGCACTGGGGAAAGCCTTCAAGTCATTATTCTCAATTCCAGATCTCAGCTGTCCAAAGTCTTCGTCACTGCTCTCGTCGTTCAGCATTGGCTCGTTTGACTCTCTCCAGTCAAGAGTCTGGAAGAAATTCCCCGAGTGGTCGGCAGCAGTTTGCTGGTTCTCTGCTGGGGGTGTTTCGCGGTGGACGTTTGGTGGGGGCGGGCGCTGTGGCGGCTTTCTGTCGTCCTCCCCGAGGGTGAAGACAGGGGCCTCGTGAGCAGGTGAGTCCGACGGGGAAGTCTCCTCAGCTGAGCTCTGTCCTGATGACCCGTCCAGCTTCCGACGGGCGCGATCTGACACTCCTACAGAGTACCAAAGCAGCAATGTGATTTCCTATCCTATGTACATGATATACTGCTTGGATATATTTCTGTATTACTCTTAGAAATCGTAATGGTTTTGACAACTTTCTTCTCAAAAAAGCATGATGACGGGACATACCAAAGTCAGTGATGGCTTGATGTTGCTCCTCTTTAGCACTGAAGAGTACCTTGGGACTGAGCCCCTTGTTAGTGAAGCCATCCCACGGACACTTGGTGTTGTTGCGGGTGCCACGATCCTTCTGTGACACGACACAGTCCACAGCCACACAGAAACCCTCAGGGTACTTGTCTGGTGTGTCCATCTGATCCAGCTCATAGCTGGCAGTGGAGCAGACATACAGGCATCGATACAACACATATACAGAAAAACTTTTATTTTTATTCTGTGCATACCTGCCTCTGATTATGGGGTGCCTAAGTTAGGCAGCACTCAATCGCCAATCGCACTAAAGATGTGAGTAGAATAATGGATGTTTTTTATGAGGAGCAGTTTATACCCAGTGCATGGGATGATATACTGTAAATCTCAAATTTTCCGTGACTTCATGAATTGCCTTACACCCGCGAAAATATAATTACTGCGGAATATTGATAGATGACGCTGCTATCGGAAAGACTGCATGAACGAACATAGAGCACACTGTGGCACGATCAAATCATTGGTGACACGCATCTTGTGTACAAACCATACATATTGCTGATATCCACTGAATATATTTTCACCATTGAATATATAAATCAATAAATCTATATTCCATGTCATGGGTATCGGCGAGCTATGTCAGATGGGGGCCATTTTTCAATGGGTGAGAAATGTATCCAGATGAACTACCCATGTGTGTGGCAAGTGAGTCGATCCTCAAGTAAAACGAGTCACCTACTCCGTAAGTCCTACGAGTCTGTCAGTGATCAGTGATCTTTCCTGGCTTCCTCACGATTTGATGATCCTACATTACAGCAAACTGTGCATCGTACCAGTCCTCGCAGCCAGCATAATGGCAAAACAGGAAAGATAGTTCGCATATTTTCTGACTTGCTTCTCCATGACTGAGCAAAGCTTTGTCACCAGCACTGGAGTGAGTGAGTACACCCAGGAGGGATCATAACTCAGTATATCAGGTGTCTCATGCCAAACACTGGGATGAACTTCTATAGTGCGGTTGGCGAATGAATGCTGCTTTAGGCACCCAGATTCAGAGGTTCAGCATAACAAAAGCATCAAACATTCAGGGCTCCCGATAGCGTAAAATAATGCGTAATTACGCATGACTTTTTGAAATTTACGCAGTGCTATCACGGCCAGTGCGTATGATTACGCACTCGAAAGATTTGAGGAAACTAATTTAAAACAAGGACATTGATTTATTAGCTCAAAAAACGAAGTTCCAGAAAATAATCAAACAATGTCAATTTCCGCCAAAGAGACGCATACGCAATGCACTCGCTGGCGAATAAGTTGTGGGACACGTCATCAAAATTCGAGCACAACAAACTGCAGCGCCCTCGTGCGAATGGCTGCAACATCGAAAGCCTATGTCTGCGCCCCCTTGCGAATATAAATTTAAGGATTTCCCCACTTTCGTTTCTTCAACATGACTCGACAATGAATCGACGAACTATTCGAGAGCAAAACAAGTGCGTTTTCTGCAATAGAAGACCTTCAGAAAGCTACTATGGGCAAAGGCTATCATTGACTGTTAGGATTGTGCTGAAATTTTGACAAAAAACCTAGAGGATATGCGAGATTTGTAATCATAATGGAAGCTGTCACTTTGACTGAAAAAAATTAAATAAAAATCACTGTACATCCTTTTTTGAAAATTACCCCTTCATTTCAAAATTTACCCCTTGTAATTCGACCCATGGGGTACGGTACTCCTTCGAAAAAATCCTACCGGGAGCCCTGAAACATTGTCACATTAGTCGAATACAATGCGATAAAAATCATTACATGTTTCATGATTTTGCCAAAAAAATCCAGAGAACTGCCAACTTTGGTGTGTCCTCAGCCAAAACACAAGAAACATACCGTGAATATCTGAGAACTTTAGTGTCGTCCTTGACAAAGCCGGTATGGAACTGTAGTTGTAGCATTTTCATGGATGTGATCTGGGAAGTTAAGGCGGAGTATCAGAAACAACAATATGTTACAAATCACAATCAATTGTCACAAGTCACAAGGAACACTGTGCGAACCCAGCAAACGAGGCATGATGTTTGCGAGGCACCAGTGATATCAGCCGAGATGGAACCAACCTTGCCCTGAACTTTTCCACCGAACGTTGACCTCGCATGATACACAATTACGGTCACATCACCAGTGACGCAAGTGTTCAAGGCGATGCTAGCTTTGCCCTGCTCTATGGAGAATCCTCTACAACAGATAAATAAATACACAGTGATACAGCAACAACACAGCCATGGTTCTACCCAATGAATACCACAGATAACTTGTCCAAGGACTTGCCTCATCTTTTCGTACTCCGTTGATGTGGTTAGCACACGTTCCTCCCCCACATATACCTCCACAAAAGGTCGACAACCGGTCCTAAAATCACACGAAATACGGGTCCACTGTATTCACAATGAAAACATCAAGCCGCATCCAAAACACACAGTCACATAGATGTAGCACACAGTCACATAGATGCAGCACATAGTCACATAGATGTAGCACTGTTTTGAGTCATTGCAAAGCTTACTTCATTTTGTTGAAGAGAGGAACGGGCATCATGGTGAGGCCGACCAGCATCAATGGTTTGTTGTGTGGCACCGTCGGGACATCGCTCACCATATCACAGATGTACTCTATGTATCTGTGTCCAAAAAAAAAAAAAAACGTCCATGAACATACAGTCGTACACTTGGGAAAGAATGAATGCTGGACTACCAATCACGAAGATGACATGGTCCAGGACCGTGTTTAGCCATCGCGAACTGACCGTTTCTGCGAGGCTGACAAGCCAGGTTGTGAACGTCGAGCTGTGAACATGTGTATAGCTGCTGAAGCATTATCAAACAGACGGCAAAAACACAGGAACGCACCGACCACTGTGGCAGAATTAGCTTTTCCATCCTGATAAAAACAAAACAACGTACATGAACTATGTCGGACACATCTATTTTTTCACAATAAATCTACATTTAGTTTGAATACTGATGTTGTTGGATACACTACAGACAAAGTTGTTTGGGCAAAAACATGGTCCATGTGTATGACATTAGAATGGTACAAGTAGGTGAAGTCCTGGTCCTTACAGTACAGTGAATGACTGCGATGTTTTTGGGAGACTGCCGCAGCCAGAGGTGGATGTTTTTGCAGACAGAGAACAAGACGTGAAGCGGCGGAGCTCTCCTGGCGGGCCATCCACATTCAGACACCTGTCACAATCAATTTTATTCAAAACCTTTCCCTCTTAAATGAGCAGTATTCCATTTAACAATTTTCAGTGCAATCATGATCTCAGTTACTCAGTTCACACACACACCCTATTCTGGAATTTGACAACTCTGTAAGTTCTCTCCGACAAGTTGTAGACTGCGAAACTGTTGGGATGTCGACAATCCAGGAATGATCGTACATCATCAATGTGGTTTTTGATGGCCGACTCAACGCCTTCCGCTGGGAAAGACATGACTCCCACACGGGACGTGATGTACGAGAAGTCCAGGTCCCCTTTGTTCATCGTTCTGTCAACAGAATATTTCCTCTTTACTGATGACTGCCGCCAGTCTTGAATCACTTTCTTCCATAAACATTCTGCTTGCAAATAAATAGTTTTACCATTTTATTTGTGTTACTTGTCTGTAAACTTTGAGATATGACACATGTACTTTGGAATGTGTTTTTTGTCTGATTCATGACTTCAATATCCATGCAGTGTTATTGAGGCAGTAATACCTACGCGGAAACAGTCTCAATGACTTTGCTGGAGGCATCCTTGACATTTTTCATGAGACTGGATGCACTGCCCTTCAGGGAGTTGAAGAGACCCCCTAGGGCTGCCCCACCCCCACCACCAGGCTGAGTGGTACTGTGGGGCTGGTATGGCCCTGAGGGTTGGTCTTTGTACTCTGAGGGGGGTGGAGGGCGTACTGGGGCCTGGGACTGAGCAGGTGGAGGACTGGTTGGGCTCGCTGAAACATGCAAAGAAATCCATATTACGTGTGTATTTCAAGTGTGCTGCACACTTACAAAAAGTCAAATGTGGAATATTAATACAGGGAATATCTCAGCAAATCAATTTCCATCATGTATCGTCCGAACTGTTTCATGATTATAAACTTTCATCTCGTAAACAGTTCAAACAAGCTGTGGACTAACTGGAGTTTTCATGCGTGGGTGAACCAAGTGACAAAGATGCCTTGAGACTGACGCCCCGAGCCACTGCAATCTCCTGTACACGCTCCACAATCTCGCTGATCGTTGGTCGATTGCGTGGGTCCACTTGTAACATTCCAACTGTCAGGAGAGTCAGCAATTCTACTTGTGACCATTCATCTCAGACAAAGAAATCGACTTCCACGTAATACAAAGCACTTGTAATATCACTACTCACAATGTAGTTGAAAGAATAACAAGCTTACAGATGAGGTCATGGAACACAGTGTACTCGGTGTCCGTAGCTGGAATGCTGTAGTTCCCGTTGATGATTCTCAGCTTTGCCGAGTCCTCGAACGGATGTTCATTGAAGCACAGCAAGAACAAGACACAACCCAGAGCCTGCAAACACAAAAAACATTAAACTTACACAATAATCTTCACATGATTTCTATGAATAATTCATGTCAAAAGGCATACCCAAATATCACTCTGGATATCGATGGGGAAGTTCTGATACAAGTCCAACATTTCTGGTGCACGATACATCGGGGTTGTATTTTTGGCCATCTACAAAACAAAGTCACACACTGTAAACATCGATGCTTGATAATATATTTTAAACCATGTATGTTCAATTCACTTTCACATGCATGTATAGAAAGCTATGAACAGATTGGAATAAGTTTTAGGTACCTCATCTTCTACCATGCTGCGTTTCATGGCTGACCAGTCAAGATCCGGATGGTATTGCTTAGTTGTGGCACTGCCGAAGTCACACAGCTTGATCGTCCCAGACGAGTCCAGTAGGAGGTTCTCAACCTGCCAACAGCAAATATTTCATACTTCTCAACATATTTGACTGTATATTCAATAACTATATGTTGTTGTGTGTTCTGAGTGGATATTGCCAAGAACAACAACACAATAATAGACTTCAAGGCCTGCAGATGCCTTCGAGGCATTTCAGTGTGAAGCATAATATAAGAATACAAAAATTAGTCCAAGGGCTATGAAAGGTTACTGGAAAAATGCAGTGTAAGCCTCACCAAAACAAATGAAAATCAAATCAAAATGGATGCCATGCACAGACCAGTGGTTCAAAGGTAACAAAACTTCTACAGATTACAGGGGTACTCATGGGGACTCCTATGCATTTAGAGAATAAGCTACATGTACTGAACAGATTTCGAGAGAACAGCCACCAAAGAAAATCATTGTTTTTTCGACCAAAAAGGGCAGAGCGCACAGGGCAGAGCGCAGCCTCGAGCTCTTTCCGTTGATAAGCACAGATAGAACTTTGGTATGTGTAGATAGAACTTTGGTATGTGTAGAGCACTGTACCTTGAGATCCCTGTGTATGATGGGTGGTTTCTGGCGGTGCATATGTTGTACGGCACGACACACCTGGTAGAACACTTGTACGACTACATCACAGGGCAGAGCGCGGCCTCGAGCTCTCAGGTGGTCCACCAACTGACCGCCTGTAAACAAAGACAACATTACACATCACAGGGCAGAGTGCGGCCTAGAGCTATCAGGTGGTCCACCAACTGACCGCCTGTAAACAAAGACAACATTACACATCACAGGGCAGAGTGCGGCCTAGAGCTCTCAGGTGGTCCACCAACTGACCGCCTGTAAACAGAGACAACATTACACATCACAGGGCAGAGTGCGGCCTAGAGCTCTCAGGTGGTCCACCAACTGACGCCTGTAAACAGAGACAACATTACACATCACATGACAGAGCGCGGCCTCGAGCTCTCGGATGGTCCACCAACTGAACACCTGTAAACAGAAACAACTAATACGGGCCACATTTTCTACTAATTACTTAATTTTTTTTGTATCAAATTGTTGATTCTTCTATATATATGCACTTGTTAACAAACAATAATATTTATCTTCTTAACTTACCTGTACACAACTCAGTGAGCAGAAGGAATTCAGCTTGTCCATGATCAGATTCTTCTTTGCCAATGCTGGCTGCAGAGATAAACTCAACAATGTTCGCATGGCCCGACAGTTTTTTCTGATTCGCATGTTAAGGACTGTGACATTACTTAAACTTTGTGAATACCTTTCTAACATGAAAACTTTATGTCATACATTTCTCCATCTGTATCGCAGGTTGAGTTTGTTACACGGGAGTTTTCTTCCTGAGCTAAAATAAATATAGCTCTAATGACTCCTTATTGAATTCCTTCTACTAAATATGATATTAAGGACTTCATTTTTTTCAATCTCAATCTCGTACAATCTTAATGTAAATGGTTTTCTTTAATATTTGCAACAATTTATTGCACAAAGAACAAACAACTGCAGACTCAGATTACCAAAATATTTTAAGGAATGTTCTAAAGAAATGCAGTGGAAAAAATATTAACTAGAGGGCAGGCGGGAAAGGCAGTTGGCCCCACGACTGCACAAGGCATCTCCCAGTACATTTCGGAATAGAGTGTGTGACGTTGTTCTTCAAAACAAAAATAATGTTTTTTCTCTGTGGTGGGGAGTACTACTCTTGCATAGGCCCATGGGCTTATAAACAGAATAAAATTTTGTCTAGCATCAGGACTGGGCCTATGTTTGGAGAAAACGTAGTTGATGTTTTGTTTTTTCGTAGACGTTGGTAAGTGTTGGTACCTAGATTAAGCTAATGAAATGAAATTGATAAAAAAAACGCACGTGTGGCTTGCCTTGAGCTACTAGTACTTATACACATGACCAGCTGGATTTTATCCTGTACATGCATGCATAACCATGTATATGTGTACCTTTTTATTCGTCATACGTGCATTTAATATGGCAATGAATATCTGTGATTATACACTGCAATAAATATTTGTATAGATATAGCTATCACGCAAAAAAGAATTGCTTTCCCGTCTAATTCAAGCGTGCAAAATAAAAGTCGTAAAATAATTATTCCCCGAATATAAGTCCATGGACTTATATATAGAGTTAAATTTCATTCGACACAACACCTTTTCGACACAACATTATAAGCCCAGGGTTTAAATACGGGGATCCCCGGTAACTCAGGGACTGATGTATGTGTACAAAAAGTTTCTACTTATATGCACATATGTGGGAAAGGATACCAGAAAGCTGATCTCCTGCATCACTGCCTTCTTCGTCACCTCATCACTGGCCAGCAACCTCTGGTGAACAAACAGCGTGCTATGTAGCTTATAAACACAACAGTTTATGAGTGAATCAATGACCATATTGAAAACTACAGTAAAGAAAGGGCTAAGCCAATATCACTGATTTATACAAACCTTGAGTGCATATTCTTTTCCAGTACTTGTGTCTTGAGCAACAAACACAAAGGCAAATCCACCTGAGAGAAGAAACAAAGATATGCAGATAACTGCTAGACACGACATGAGAGCTCCAGCACATTATCAGCCTACTTTACGAAATGTGTTGATTGGTCCACCAACTACATAAAATACTGACTCAGCATAGGAAAATTTGCTGTCATCGTTTGTCGTGACACAAGCGGTCAAACGACATGTCGAATGACCATGAAAACCGCAACTGAGCGATATTACCGAGCAGTGTAACTAACTTGTGTACGATTTGTGTATGATTTCTCGATCAGGATACGCAATACACAATCACCGCTGACGGACTATTCCTAGTAATTCGGGAATTCCCATGGTTTCGGTGGTGTTAGAATAGAATTGTGGATTGCACAATTCCATCAACTCGTATCGATTTGTGTGGCCTCAGAAGACAAATACCCACAATGCAACACCACTGAATGTCATTGATCCACGGTCGATACACAACCCATGTTCGTGTCATACTAGTACATGTATGTTTCTTCGCAAACAATTTAAGTAGTATAAATGAACTGGAAATGCCCAGAATATGGCATAGATAGTCACATACATGTACTACAAATATATGGTTGTCAAGCTGACAAATGCCATATTGGAATGCCGACCGGTGCATTATTATATATGTTGTCTTGCTCACTGGTACACAGAATTCTAAACGATGACTCATAATAACCAATCATCAATGACTTGCCTTTGATTTCGGTTTAAAGAATTGATCACAAATGCCCTCTTCTCTAAAAAATTGCATTCGATAAACATAGCACCAAGGGTGCTGTAGCTTACCGGCAATCATGAGAAATGCAGAGTATTAATTTTCCAACATATAAATTGTTACACTGATCTTAAACTCTATTGTCAAGACATGTTCGTAAATGTTTTTTTTTTTTCGCGAACCAGATTTTGACAAGCTCTTGGCCGGGCCATGGGTTTATCCATTTTCCCAAAAGTATGACATCGAATTCGCTTGGTGGCGCCACAACTCGATCCCAGATAATGAGAAGTGGCGCCACCAAGTGAATTATGAGGTCAATACAGCCGGAAAAATGGATGCGCCCATGAGATGTGTCAAGTTGTCACAATCCGGTTCGCATTTTCAAGTTGGGATATTCCAGTGATAAAGTCATTGATTGTTTGTCAAATATGTATCCCCTATGTCCTCTCGGTATATAGATGAGGCCTAGAAGGTACAGTTGTGGAAGATTTTGATTTTTTAGTTGAAAAGATGTCCAAACGATTTCCGTCCCGAGGGTGAATGACAGCCATCTCAGACGCTCCGCGTCGCTCAGGCTGCATCAGTACATGCATCTATCAAAATGATTAATGAATGACTCTAGAATTTATGGGCCACTCAGTCTCAGGCCCACTGTCACTGTGATAAGATGAGTGTGTCAATTCACTGACACTAGTGTGACTGTGTCAGCAGGTCAGTGACTGAGTGACCAGGCAAGACCAGCGCTGAAGCCTGAAGGAACTTACCTTCCGCGATGACTCTCTTCACTCTCAATTTCTGATTCCCCAGTTCAACATATTGTCCAACAAAATTATTGTCCTGGGATACCCCATTGTTACTCAGGTAACCCAAGGCTGACTTGAAGAAATCCGTCATTATTTGAAGTTATTTCAGATTTTTGGAAACCTCCATCGAATCGCCCATTGATTTAGCTAATGACGTCATATGTCAAGTTACCAACAATGGGTTCCTATACCGTATAAATACTAGAAATCGAGAGAAGCAGAATTATATCAGAGAGTGTTCTACACTCTCTGATTAT
The DNA here is from genome assembly GCA_949152475.1 of Terebella lapidaria. Taxonomy (NCBI): domain Eukaryota; kingdom Metazoa; phylum Annelida; class Polychaeta; order Terebellida; family Terebellidae; genus Terebella; species Terebella lapidaria. Next base: position 6,970,790 of record OX424557.1, read on the forward strand.
ATCGTGTCATAACAATTGAGTCGTACACATACATAGGTCTTTTTTTACTGGCATATGTGTTCATGATAATTTAATAAAATTTTCATCAGCTGATTTGTGATTAAAATGGTAATCGATAATAAATATATAATCAAAATATTCTCAAAACAAGCTGCTTATCGTACGACTTTTCTAGGTTTAGTAAATTGCGAACTGCTCTAACAAACCATTCGGTAGAAATATCAGCCTACCTATATATCGAGATTACAGTGGCCCAGATTGTGCTGCTTGTTCTTCTATATTCAATTAGGATTTAAAAAGTACCAGACGGACTAAATGGCATGTTTCCAATGGACGGACAGTATTACAGAGCAGTAAAAGTTAGGCCCGAATGAGCTTAGATGCAGGCCTATCTTATGTCCGTCTTATATCACAATGCTAGCCCCACATGATCAATGATGACACGCCAGTGTGGTTTCAGACATAAATGTTTGGTTTGGCTTTGTTTCTATGTGTGGCGATTTTGCCCAAACATCACGGCAGGAGATTCTTTCTGAACACTTTCTTGTTTCTCGCGTCATGTTCGAAGCACGTGCGCTGCATAGCAACGCCCTCTAATCCTCTCGCCTATTGTGCTGTAACAATGGTCTTACGTCATTTCCCTCATTTCTCGTGCTCCAGGGTGATAAATACTCTGGAGCCGTGTTGTTCAGTGGAGTTGTCTCAGAGCTGAGCAAGGCGAGAGAACGATGGAGGGCTTGGCCCTGAGCCCCACGTCCTCACTCACCGGCTAAGGCCCGCGAGGGCCCTGGGGACAATTCCCATAGGGGACCCAGGAGGGGGATCTCGATGATTTGGGGATCGTCCCTGTGATCACCGATCTCTAGCCCTGGGATGGTGCGACACAGGCTCTGGCAGACCGTCGGGCTGTCCGGGGTTCTATCTCCATGGCGGACCGTCGGCGAGCCGGCCACAAGTTAACACCACGATGATGATCCATTATCTGAGTGGTGTCCGTATGTCTGGGCTCGCTGGGCGGGATGCTCCTGGTTAACCTTCTAAAGTAAACACTGCGCCCGCAGTGACCCTTGGTGAGCGGACTATCACCGAGGATCCGGGATAGTGGGCGCGCCTCCGTCTCAACCTACGGTGAGCGGCTTATCCGCGAGGATCCGGGATAGCGGACAACGTCAAACTTTACATATGTTTATATTTTTTGTTAGGATTTATATTGGTAAAATCTTGTGCTAGCGGTTACAAGGTTGAGACTTATACTAGTATATAGTTATACATATATATCTTCCTACTTATATCCTGGTCTAGTAGGGTATAGCCTATATTCGTTTTAAACCATTTATTAAATGCTTTGTTTCTATGCAAAGATTGTTTTTTGTCAAGATTTTTATTAGTAAAATCTTGTGATAGCGGTCACAAGGTCGATATATACAGCTGTACATGTCTTCCTTCTTATGTCCTAGTCTAGACCTAGACCTATTTTTTTTTTGCTGAATCAGCCTTTTTTCCATTTTTGTTGATATATCGGAAACGATGCGTCATAGAGCGAAACTGACGTTATTCTCATCACATATGTCTACATGTACAGGATATTATGGATGAACTTTGACTCTGACCTCAATTCTTTTTGCTGAGTCAGCATTTTTCGTCGATATCTTGGAAACGATGCGTCATAGAGCGAAACTGACGTTCTTTTCGAACTCGTCACTGTAGACTAACATATCCAAGGGGTATTAGGGATGAACTTTGACCTCGACCTAAAATTATTTTGCCAAGTCAGCATTTTTCATTTTCGTCGATATCTCGGAAGCGGTGCATCATAGAACGAAATGGAGTTTATTTTCAGATTCGTCGCCATAGACAAACATGGCTTATGGGTCTTAAGGATGAACTTTATCCTTGACCTTAAATTCTTTTGTAGCGATTTACGATTTGGTGCCGTGTTGTTATTGTTGTGTTGTTTTCTCTCGTTGTGTTTATTTTCCGAATAGTTTTTCTGTAGTACCTCTCGTCTCTGTGTCTGAACGCTATAGACAATTATTGGTGAGACGTCCGCAATTCCATAGTATTTCTCTGGCTAGAGAAAAGTGCTGAAGACATAAATTCCAAGACACATGTTTTATTACTGTGGCGATTTTGCCCTAAGCACGCGGCAGGTGATTGTAAACATACATGCCATTTATATGGCCTTTTCGTTCTTGGCCTTGTTTTGACACGCTCCGTTCGAGCGTGCGTTGCCACGGCAACGCATTGTAATTTACGCTCCAGTAAACTATAACAATGGTTTTATTATACCTCGCGTGGGTCCTACAGCTTGTGGTGTATTATATATACACTGGAAGCTACTGGATCGAGGAGATTGTCCGAGAGAGAGTGACTAGGACACAGGCAAGGCTCACCATGAGCTTTGTGTTCCCTGGTCGCGAGTAGTGGGCTCTTAGAGCCCTGGGGACGATTTCCATGGGGAGGCCCGGGCTGGGAGAGACAAGTTGCTGACTCGGGGGCACAAGCCCTGTGGATCGCCAGTTCTCTCCCTTCCCGGGACGTGTGACATAGGCTCTGGCCAGCATGTCGGACTGTACGGGGTTCCGTCCCCGAGGCAGACCGCGGCTCGCCAGGCCCCTCCAGTTAACACCGTAGTGATGAACCAGTTTCTGAACGGTGTCCGTAGGCCTGGGAGTGTCGGGTGGGCTGTTACCTGGTTACCGTTAATGATAGAGTGGTTACCGTGTCCGCAGTGACCTCCGGTGAGCGGTGCCGCCGCAAGGATCCGGAATAGCGGATGCACGTCCGTAAGGACTCGCGGTGAGAGGACTATCCTCGAGGATCCCGAAGAGCGGACGATAGTCAATAACTTTACATTACCAATATACGACGATCAGATAATCATTCACAAAATATATGCAATATTTCCAGATTACACAGTGACCAGGTTTATACTAAGGGTCACTTCGATTTGGCCATTTTAATCTCTCTTCTGATCACATGATGGAATAGCTTAGAATAGCACAAAAGAGTCTTCTGAAATAGACAAATAGAATAGAATTGGAATTCATTCAAGATCCGAAATGGCGGCCTCTAGTGTTGTCTATAAAAACAGAATCTATTCTACCTCTTCGACGATTTGAAACGAAGAGGCAGAATTGATTCTGAGAAGAGAGAATGCGAAATCTAGTCCCAAATCGAACAGAGAATAGCTATTCCAGAATGAACGGAATAGATAGAATAGCCAAAACGAACAGACCCTTAATCACCGGGCAGTACAATATAGAAAGGTTACACCAGGTCCAGGTTTAGACTAAGACCCTGCTTCAACGTTGAGCTTCAGATCTAACGACGATCTCGTCCTACGCCGACTCTATGTGGAGGTAAAAGTTCCCTGGCTATTCCAGAATGAACAGCCCACACCCTCCCGTTGACTTTTCCCGTAAATGGAGTCTCAGTCCCAACGGCTTCGCACTGTGGAGGTTATCTAGTGCGGAGGTAGTGGAAGCAGAAATCGTCTAAGTCCCTCACATACCCGTCCTAAAAGGACAAAGCCATCACAGGGTGTTCCGTCGTCCTCGGTGTCCCGTCCAGACTGAGCTCTCAGAGAGCTGTGGGCGCCTGCTTATATAGTCCCCAAAACCGGGAGTGGTTCTCCGCACAAACATGCTCGGTCTTCCGCACGCACGTGATCACGGCTCCGCACGTGGCTAGGCTCTGCAATTTGGTGACTGATCCTCCGTTGTTATACTTTTGCCGAGTTGGCATTTTTCGTTTTCATCGATATCTCGGAATGGTGGGTCCGAGAAAATAACGGACATTCTTTTCGAACGCCTCTAATGTCTAAGGGGTATGTTTAAGGGGTAACATGGATGAACTTTCAGCTTGATGGACGATATTTTCGGTCTCATCGCCTTAGAGAAACATGTCTAGGGGGAAATATGAATGAACCATTTTTTTTTTGCTGAGTCGACATCTCTCTTGGATACGGTGTGTCATAGAGCCCAAGGCAAACATTAATAATAAGTCTTGCCTATATCTTCCATCGAGGTTATCTGAAGGCAAATAAAAATTTCAATTTCCTGAGAAGATATTAATTTATGTTTTAACGTTATTTGTTCCTTTCTGTTGTGAAGGAATGTGAAAAATGTATATGGTTGTTTTTAAATGTTTTGTTCGGTTTGGGGGAGGGGGGGGGGGCTGGAAGTGAGAAGGTACAGCCCGTATAGTTACTAGGTTATATTCTTACAAGGTGGTGCGGTTATTTAGCACTGCAGCGCCATCACAAAATGGGGAGGAATAAATTTCGCAATCAACATTTTACAAACATTATAGACGGCCCCATTTCTGGCAAACGTTCGAAGACGACGGAAGCTCGTTGTGCCTTGTGGAAAAAATAGTTCTAATACTTGAGACACTACCCCCAGACTACGGAAATAAAATAAAAAAGGTGGTAATTGATTGACTTTGATTCGATACTACAATACTTACTCCACTACCATACTTTACTCCAGGGCCAAGTCGGCGTCATCAATTGGAGTCTGTGACCCAGGCTGGTCAGTCAGGCCTCACCGCCGCCAGGCTGGTCACAGTCTAGACAAAGGACGTCTTCCGGGGATACCTGTTGAGGACCGCAAGTCCGAAAGACGAAGTGCCATGCATGATAAAATGTGTACCTCGATGCGAATGAAATCTATTCGCCGTTGAGAGCTCAAAACATGGTGAAAACTAACGAAAATTACAGCTAAACCTAAAATGGCTAGGATAATCATTTATAAGTTGTGCTCGGTACGAACATGAACAAATCACGATTATGACAGTTATTTGGGCTGACACACCAAATTGTCTTTTTGTATTTGGTCAGATACACGAGAGGACCCAAATTATATATTAAAACCAAATTATAATATGACCACATATTTTACCAAGAAGGATTAGCGATGTTTGGAAGGGATTTTAAGCAATATATTGAGGTATTTAGTTGAGTTATCATATGTTATTCGGGTCCTCTCATGTATCAGCATACATACAATACTTAACAGTTTGTGTGCCAGCCCTAAATGGCATTGCCAGCCTTGCCGATACCAGTTGAAAAAATAACTGGTCCCTGCACAAATTTTCCACCTTTGACACAAACTTGTCCGAGTCCAAAAACATCGCTTCAATATTGAAATTACTTGTTTTGCAATGGCTGTGTCCGATGAACAATGGATGCATTTCTGCTGTGAAATTATAGATGTATGTATAATCCACACATTTTTAGTTATTAGCACAATGATATCATCACCCAGAAACTTTTCTGTACAATCCCGTGTTTCAAATATTGATAACTTGCCAGCCGCACATCGTGTGCTCGGCGAGGCTGGCAATGCCATCTTCTCATGAGTGGATTTGTTCGTTTTCGTTCCGAGCACCAATATGGGCCATCTTGGACACGCTTCGCGTCGCTTGGGCTGGGTGACAGTCAGACTGTTAACGATTTTTTCTTTTTCACGGTTAGATATCTTTTCTGTCAATAATAGGAAAACATCAGAATGTATCTTTTGAAATACCATGGTGGACGGTCCGGTCTGCTGTTGATTTCACCTGATTTTCACTATGGGCGAGATAGGGCAACTTCTTGAAAATTTATCCATAGTTATTATGGCTGGCACGATATATCAAAATATTGATATATATATATCGATACATACGATATATATATCCTCTCCAAGTTTGGTGTGCAAACACTTGAGTTATGCAGAAAGTGAAATAATGTGAAAATAATGCTCATTTTGATGTTGCTGCAGGATGCCGAAAGTACGCCGGAGCAGGAAGCCCCCTCCTGATGGCTGGGAGCTGATTGAGCCCACCCTGGATGAACTGGACCAGAAGATGCGTGAGGCTGAGACAGAATCTCATGAGGGCAAGAGGAAGGTCGAAGGTCTCTGGCCAATCTTCAGAATCCACCACCAGAAGTCCCGCTATCTCTTTGAACTGTTCTACAAGCGCAAAGCCATCAGCAGGGAACTGTACGAATTCTGCCTCAAGGAGAATATTGCAGACAAAAACTTGATAGCCAAATGGAAGAAACCTGGCTATGAAAACTTGTGCTGCCTGCGCTGTATCCAAACAAGAGACACAAACTTCGGCGCAAACTGTGTCTGTCGCGTGCCCAAGCCTAAACTTGAAGAAGGGAAGATCGTTGAGTGTGTCAACTGTGGCTGCCGAGGATGCTCCGGCTGATTGATGTGTGCTTCTGAATTCGAACAGATGGATGATAAAATGAAGAGATGGATTATTGTTTCAAATAACATTAAATAGAGTTGTGTCATTTGAAGCTATCTCTGCCCAGTAAGAAAATGATCTTTGATGTAATAATATTATGTCAGTGAAAAACGACCAGTCAGACCAAAATGCAGGCTTTTGTAAATTTTGTGTCATTTAATATGTTGCAAATTGTGTCTGTAATATGTTAGTATGAACTGATGAATTGGGGAGTGTTTGTATCCCCCAAACAATTTTTGGCCAGATACTTTGGGACTTTGGGTTTCCATTGTCAGGTCATGGATGTTAGCCACTGCACTCTCAGTGGAGAATGTCTCCTGAGCATTCTACAAGTTGCATGTGACCACTGATTCTTATAATGTTATTGTATTGAACCATGGTAACAGAATGACCCCTATATATTTATTATGGTGGCTATACCATCCAGCTTGACTGATTTATTACTTGTATTGTGATGTAATCAGCCCTTCTAACACGTGTATGGGTCTAGGTGTGTATGGGTCTAGGTATGTGGGTCCATTGGCCCACTGCTAACTTTAACAAGAGGGCATAAGAACTTATGGTTGGTGACTGCGTTCATGAATGTACATGTGTATTGAAATCGTCAGTAATTATGAGATATAGGTTGGTCTTGTACTCAAATTGTGTGTGACAGTATAAACATGGTAAGCTATTGGGTTTTACTACTTTTCGAATTAAAAAATACCTACAAGTGCCACAAGCATTTGTAACTGAGACCCATGAAACACACTGCCTCTAGAGGCACTGAGGATATTCTTATTCAGGGCATCAGGGGGTCTTGTCAATGAGTGTGTAGTTGATGCTTTTAAATCAAAATGTTGATGGTGGACTGTTAAGTGTACACATGCACCCATTGATCATGTTGATGCACATACAATATAACCATGATAATGTATAAACAGTGGAACCTTCTCAGTTATCATGGTTATAGGCTCTTTGTAGTCAAAAGAAATTTCCAGTATTTTCGTCATATATGTAGTTAGAACTTTATACCCAAAGTCGAAAAAGAGTATGTATTGAGTACACGAATTACTGGCTAAGCTTCGAAAAATTGGTACCATTGAACCTGTTTTATCTGGACCCTAATAAAAAAAAATAAGAAACTTGGCATTTTGTGTGTCATTCAGTACCAGTAATGTTAATAATGGGCTCATAAACTAGTTTATCAAGGGTTTATCATGTGTCTGACATTTGTCTTGAATTTTCTGCCCAAGTATCATACACTGCGCCTTAACCCTCCGAGTGCAACCTTATTTTACAAACACTAAGTGCGTGCTGGGCCTTTGAGGCCCACTCCCTTGCAAGCGATTTATCAATGTTCGGGAACATGGTATAATGCCTTTATTGCACAAATGAATGCTGTGAACTTGTTTTATGTGCACCTCAAACCCAAGTAGATTGTGTTGTATGTGGTATGATGGAGCAGATGCGTAGCTGCCTCGGGAGACGTCTCTCCTGGGACGTATTCGCTCTCAGATCCACTTTCTTCAGTAATATGGTCATTGTCTGAGTCTGGAGTAGCTGCAGTGGTTGCTGCAAGCCCAGTGAGGGCATCAAATATGTTCCGATTCATATTTGAATTTTGCTGGAAAAATTCTACATGCACCAAGAGACTAAACCAAGTACAACTAGACATCAAGGCCTAAAGATGCCTTGGAGGCATTTCGATGTTAAGACTAATTTATAATATTTATAGCATGTTTACCATGGGCTCTACGACACACTATTTCCAAGATATCAACGAAAATAAAAAATGTCAACTCAGTAAAAAACTTTGAGGTCGAAGTGAAAGTTATCCATAATACCCCATAGACATTTTTGTCTAGCGGGAGAAGTCCGAAAATAACGTCTGAAGCACCATTCCTGAGATATCGACAAAAACGAAAAATGTCGACTCGGCAAAAAAATTTCAGGTCGAGGTCTAAGTTCATCCATAACACCCCTCAGACATGTTTGTCTATGGCGACGAGTTCGAAAATAACGTCCGTTTCACTCTAAGACGCACCGTTTCTGAGATATCGATGGAAACAAAATATGCCGACTCGGCAGAAAAATTCAATGTCAAGGTCAAAGGTCATCCTTAATACCCATCAGACATGTTTGTCTACGGCACGAGTCCGATAATAATGTACGTTTCGCTTTACGACGCACCGTTTCCGAGATATGCAGGAAACCTCAAGGATGACTGGGCGAAATGTCTAAGGGGTATTATGGAGGAACTTTGACCTTGACCTAAAATTTTTTCGCTGAGTCGGCATTTTTCTTTTTCGTCGATATCTCGGAAACGGTGCGTCGTAGAGCGAAACGGACGTTATTTTCTGACTCGTAGCACTAGACAAACATGTCTAAGGGGTATTAAAGATGACCTTCGACTTTGACCTTGAATTTCGTTTTCGTCCATATGTCGGAAACAGTGCATCGTAGAGCGAAACGGACGTTATTTTTGGACTCGTGGCACTAGACAAACATGTCTAAGGGGTATTATAAATGAACTTTGACCTTGACCTAAATTTTTTCGCCGAGTCTGCATTTTTCTTTTTCGTCGATATCTTTGAAACAGTGTGTCGTAGAGCCTAGGGTAAACATGTTATAAATATTATAAATTAGTCTTAACACCGAAATGCCTCCATTTCGAGTTCTGGTTACAAACTCAGTTATCACCCTTCTCTGTTTCCTTGGAGGTTCGCAGGTTCTGAGTTATGAGCCAGTTGTCTTCCTCCTGTGATTTCTCGGAGGCTCCCAGGTTCTGGGTTATGGCCCAGTTATCATCCTCCTCTGTTTCCTCGAAGGTTATGGGTTATGACCCATCCCAGATACTGGGTTACGACCCAGTTGTCATCATCCTGTGTTTTCTCGGAGGCTCCAAGCAAGTTTAATATTTTTGCTCCCTTTCGGTTCTGGGTTACGGCCCAGTTATCATCTTCCTCCGAGGTTCTCAGGTTCTGGATTACGAACCAGTTATCTTCGAGGTTCCCAGGTTCTGGATTACGATCCAATTATCACCATCCCCTGTTTCTTCAGAGTTTCCCAGATTCTGGGTACTGACCCAGATATCATCCTCCTGTTTCTTCGAAGGTTCCGAGGTTCTGCGTTACGACACAATTAGCATCCTTCTCCTTTTCCTCCGAGATTCCCAGGTTATGGGTTTTGACCCAATTATCAGCCTCCTCTGTTTTCTCCGAGGTTCCCAGGTTCAGGACTACAACCCAGTTATCCTCCACCTCTCTTTCTTCCGGGATTTTCAGATCCTGATTTATGACACACTTATCATCCTCCTTTTTGTTGGAGATTCCCAGGTAATGGGTTACGACCCAATTCGGAAGTTCCTAGGTTCTGCCATTTATCCTCCTCCTATGTTACCTCGTAGGTTCCCAGGTTCTGGATAACGACCCAGTTATCATCCTCATCTCTTTCCTCCGAGGTTCTCGGGTTTCTGGATTACGACCCATTTATCAACCTCCTCATGTTTCCTCCGAGGTTCCCAGATTCTCGGCTATTCCCCAGTTATCATCCTCCTCTGTTTCCTCGGAGGCTCCCATGTTCTGGGTTATTCCCCAGTTATCAACCTCCTCTGTTTCCTCGGATGTTCTCGGGTTTCAGGATTACGACCCAGTTATCATCTTTCTCTGTTTTCTCTGAAGTTCCCAGGTTCTGGGTTACTCCCCAGTTATCATGAGGTCCTATTGTGTGTAGGTTCACAGGTTCCTGGTTACGCCATCAATGAGTTCTAAATCTGATGGCCATGCATGATTTACAGAATATATCACCAGATGGCCAGCGATGAGTTTCGGAATATCTCACCAGGTGGCCATGCACGATTAGCAGATCACCATCGATGAGTTATGAATATATCATCTGATGGCAACGATGAGTTTCGGATTATTTTACCGTATGGCCAGTGATGAGTTTCAGAATATCATGTATGATTTTGAAAATATATCAGCAGATCGCCATCGATGAGTTCCGAATATATCACCAGATGGCTACTGATATTCTGAAACTCATCGATGGCATAGTGAAATCTTGCATGGTGATATATTTTGAATGTCATGCATGGTCATCTGGTGAGATATCTCGAAACTCATCACTGGCGATGTATTAATGTGTTCTGAAGTCACCGATGGCCACCTGATGATAAATTCTGTAAATCGTGCATGGCCACCTGGTGAGATATTCCGAAACTCATCGATGACCATCGAGTGATACATTCTGGAAGTCATTGATGGCCATCTGGTGATACATTCTGAACTTCATGCATTAGCATCTGAAGAGATATTCCGAAAGCCATCGTTGGTGATATATTCTTAAAATCATCGATGGCCTGGTGATATCATTCATGGTTATCTATTCTGAAAGTCATGCATGGTCATCTGGTGAGATATTCCGACTCATCGATGGCCATGTATGGCCATATATGATATATTATGTACTCTACGGTGGCAATCTGGTGATATTCTGAAAATCATGCATGAGCATCTGGTGAGATATTCCGAAACTCATCGATGACCTTCTGGTGATTTATTTTGAAGTCATTGATGGCCATCTGGTGATATATTCTGAAAGTCCTAGAGCGTTCACAAGCCATGGCGTCAAGACGGCTGATTTTGTCACAAAATGTGTCGCCAATCGGCCAGTTTGGCTGCTGTGACAAATAAAATCAATAGGTGTCGTAATTCTACCATAAGACATATCCATATAAAATATTATTAGAATCGGTTCAGATTTGCAACCTGTAGAGCGTTCACAAGAAAGTGTCTGTGGATGCACAATGATCATAAATCCATAGTATATGCCGGACTTTGTTCCGGGGATACAATTAGGCAACAATTTAGGATTGAAAATGATTACCAAAATAAATCTGGTCAAGGTCCTCGTGTTAAATAAATATGAAGAAGATAGAAAGTGGACTAGTATCTAATAATCCTTCATTACTAAGATAGTATCAGTAACCAAAATTTATTTGAAGATTAGTCCAAGGGCTAAGATAGGTTACTGTACAATTTTAGTTCGAAGCATTGTAGGTGACATATGGCTTTGAGATTTAACAATCAATGTCATTGTTCAGTGTCACAATCAGGTATCCTGCATATGACTTTATATATGTTCATAATACAAACATATAACTTCAGTGTCACCATTAGGTATGCTCTATCAACAAGTATTCTGTCTATAAAGTATTTTGTCTGTCAGATCAGCCGAGATTTTGAGATTTGGCCTTCAAGGTCGTTTAGGGTCAAGCTCAATGACACCAAAAGCTGTGCCATAGATACACGACTTCTTATAAGTTTATACACAATCCCAACCTGTATGTGCAAGTATTTAAGCCTCAGAGGCCAATTTACACATTTTACGTCAGACATTTAGCACTCAAGGTCATCCGAGGTCAAGCTCAAGGTCATCATTAGTTGTTCCATATGCGACTTCCTATATGCTCAGGGTGAAAAAATTTTTCCCCTAGAAAAGGGCCCAAAATGGATGGTAATGCGATTTGGGGCCAAAAATATTTTTTCGTCGCCCCTTCAAAAATTCAAAATGGCCACCACATGGAGACTGGAGATTCAAGGGCAACAAAACTTATACACATCACGAAGGTATACAAGAGTAAACTTTTTAAAGGCAAATCTCAAAACTGATTAGACAGTTTCTGAGGAAATGGCCGCCAAAGTTCAAAATTGAGCATGTTTTTACGAAAACGGCCCCCGTTTTGAGCGATACTTCTTTCTTGAATTATTTTAAAGTATCTTCCCAAACTTTCAGAAAGACTTGACTTTAAAGATAAAAATGTGGACGGACGGACGACGGACGCAACGCGACGGCAATAGATTATCGGACCACAGGTCCGATAATCAGACTGGGTCACTTTAAGCTTGTATTGGACATTTATAAAGTCATATATCATCTTTCAAATGGTGACCTTGAGGTTGATCATGGGCGAGATTGCGATGTTTCATTCTCTGAAGACGTTCAACATTTAATAAACATAAAACACACTGGATAAATCCAGATGTCTATAACTGGACGATTCGGTCGTCGACGACCGGGTGGGTGTATCCCCTTCGATGTCTTCTCATTCCTGATGCCCAAAATATGTAATTCACACAAATTTCAGTACAGCCAGGCCGGTGACGATCATTAATGCCAGAAAAAAATTCCATGCCTTAACTATTCTCATTCCATGAATTAATACTCTTGACAACTAGACGTCAAGGCCTAAAGTTGCCTTGGGGCACTTAAATTAGGCCAAGGCAAAGTTCAACCATAATATCACTTAGACAAGTTTGTCTAGAGTGACGAGTCCAAAAAATAATGTCCGTTTCGCTCTACTTTCGCTCTACGACGTCAAGGTCGAAGTTCATAATACCCCTTAGACATGTTTGTCCAGTGCGACGAGTCCGAAAATAACGTCTGCTTTGCTCTACAATGCACTGTTTCCAAGATATCGACGAAAATGAAAAATGCTGATTCGGCAAAAAATAGGTGTCCGAAAATAACGTCTATTTCGCTCTATGACGCACCGTTTCCGAGATATCGGCGAAAACAAAAAATGCCGACTCGGCGAAAAAATTTGAGGTCAAGGTCAAAGCTCTTCCATAAATACTCCCTAGAGATGTTTGTCTAACGTGACGAGTCCGGAAATAATGTCTGTTTCGCTCTACGAAGCACTGTTTCCGAGATATCACCAAAAATCTCTTTCTGAGATCACCAAAATCTCTTTTGACCTCTGGGTCAGAGGTCATTAGACTGATTGACCCCATAATCAGTAGGGTTCCTCTCTGACACAATATCAACCTATGTGTCAAGTTCCAGAGGTGTAGCGCAAGTACTTTCCTGAAATTTGGCACAAAAATGCCTAAAAATATTTCAAGGGGGTTATTTTCTAGTATTTTTTGTTGCCCTTGAATCGCCGGTCTCCGTCTGGCGGCCATTTTGAATTTTTGACGGATTGGCGAAAAAAATTTCTTTGCCCCAAATCGCGTTACTATCCATTTTGGGTCATTTCTATGCAAAAAAATTTTGGACTCTCTCCTTCATAGTGGGAGCTGCCAGGACTGTACTCATAGAACGCTTGAAGATAGAGCGTAAATAATGGCAATTTCAAATGGGAAGTCATATATGGCGACTTGTGTGGTGACCTTGAATTTGACCTTGGATGACCTTGAAAGGTCAAAACAGCCATTTTTGGGTCGAAAAATGCTCAAATTTGCACCTGGTCTGTCTTTTCTCGAAAACTGTCTGATTAGATTATTGTTTCAAAAGATTCCCCTTATGTACCTTTATCACGTTTATAAGTTTTGTTGCCCTTGAATTGCCGGTCTCCGTGTGGTGGCCGTTTTGAATTTTTGGCGGGTCGGCGAAAAAAATTGTTTTTTTTTGCCCCAAATCGCATTATTATCCATTTTGGGTCATTTCTATGCAAAAAAAATTTTTCACCCTTTGAAATTTTGTTTTGACTTTTAGAGCTTAGATATTGACACTTTCAAATAGGAAGTCATAGGAGGCGATTTGGGAGGTGACCTTGAATTTGACCTTTGATGACCTTGAAAGGTCAAGACAGCCATTTTTGGGTAAAAAAGCCCAAATTTGCCTCTACAGATGAAATGCATGTAGATGGAGCTTTAGTTTGCATTATGAACATATAGGAAGTCATATATGGAACAATTAATGATGACCTTGATTTTGAACTTGGTTGACCTTGAGTGCTGAATGTCTGGCTTGAAATCTTGAAAGTGGCCTCTGAAGCTTAAACTATTGTACATACAGGTTAGGATTATGTATGAGACTATAAAAAGTCATGTATAAATGGCACATTATTTGGTGACCTTGAACTTGACCTTAAACGACATTGAAGGGCAAATCTCAAAATCTTAAATTGGCCTCTACAAACGAAATACTTGTTTGTAAAGCTTATATGTTTGTATTTTGAACATATATGAAGTCATATGCAGCATACCTAATAGAGACATTGAAATTCACAAAGATGACATTGACTGGTAAATCTCAAAATCATATGTCACCTACAATGCTTAAAACCAAAATTGTCCGGTAACCTATTTTAACCCTTGGGCTGATTTATTTTATTTTACAGAATGTCACTTATGAATTTCAAAGTCATTCAACCGTGATGGTGAACAATTTGGCCGTCACGATTGTTGACCGGCACAATGGGCTTCGAGGGGAACATTGCAAAATGTGTTATGTTGATTAACCAATCAGCGACGGGGATTCTAACATGAGGTAAAATATTATTGTTACTGCTAAAAACTTTTGCCTTGTTTAGTCCATGAATAAATGTTTTTCACTTAGTTATTTTTTTGTTGTGGGCAATAATAGACTTAACTAGCACAAATAATGTTAACTTATTTGGTTACAGCCATGAAATCTCTACTGGACCGAACCTTTACCTTGTTGAGCCCAATAATAAATATTTCTTGTCTGAACTATTTTTGTGGTCAAAAATAGACTCAACTAGTGAAATTGATGTTAACTCGTTCAATTACAGCCATGAAATCTCTACTGGGACAGAGCCTTGACCTTGTGGAGCTCAATAATAAATATTTCTTGTCTTAACTATTATTATTTTGGTTAATAATAGACATAACTAGTAAAACTAATATTACCTCATTCGATTAGCCATGAAATCTCTACTGGATAGAACCTTTACCTTGTTAAGCTCACTGAATCGAGTTCTTTATTCTGATCCAGTGACATTTGTTTTCATAGTACAGGGTATTGGAGTGATAGCAGATGTCAAAGTGGGTATTTTATGGTCGTAATAAGCCTGTTAACCAATTAATATTTACATGATCATTCTGAAAAACAATAGCTTTCATGTGACTGTCTTTCTCATTAAGCCTGTGTGATTTCATCATCATTCATCGAAGACTCCCACCCGTTGTGTTGACAAACCATGTGTGCTAAACAGGCTAATTTGAGCACAAAATGTGTCACCAATCGATCAATTTGGTTGCTAAGATTGATGTTGGGATCTTACCATAAGATGTCTGTATAAAAATTATTAGAATCGGTTCAGATTTGCAACCTGTGGATCATTCACAAGAAAATCTCTCTGACGGAGACATCCATAGTATCCGCCGAACTTTGTTCGGGGGAAACAATTATGTGCCCCTTATGCTCTGAAAAGCGCGAAAAACAGGAAATGGTCTAACAGTTGATTTCTGTGATAAGCATGCCAAAATGCAATTTGTAAGGTGGCTTATAACTGCCCTCAGCCTGTCAAATAGTGGGCAATAACAGAAAAATCCGGACAAGTTTATTTCATGAACATAGATTCTACCTACGCGTGCTAATCAGTCGCGTACAAACAAAACTGTTTGCTAAACTGTTTTATCGAGCAGGTGTATGCAATAACGATTTTAAAAAAAATTAAATTTCTCATTGTTAATTATCGGACAAGGAATCGAGGCTTATTCACAATGAAAATTTTCATATCCCACTTTATTTTTCATGTGAAATTATTTCCTGACAGAATGTTGTATATAAAATAAGACAAGACCAGAATGATGAAGGAACATGGGACGTTTATGAGCAGACTGTACATCACTGTATTTAGTCACGTCAAGGTGTAAATGCAAAAAGTGTGTCGTTCTGCACAGCGTCTTGGTGTGGCGAGAACGTGGCGAGCAGAAGTAAAGGCAGTCGCCAATGTGCCAAAGAGAACAGATAAATTTAGAGAAACAGCAGTGACCAGTGATACACAAACACAGACCCAAAGAGCTTCAAAACTTGCATAATCTTTTAGAACAGCACAGTAAGTAGTAATGAGTCTGCTCAACAGGTGACAGCAGTTTGTTTGTTGTCCCTAGATACAGAGTAGGGTGTACAAGGTCAGAAGCGATAGTCTGGTTACATTATGGGTCTGACAGGCAGGGAAACAAACGTGTAACAACAGTCTCAGTGGCCAAGGTCTGCCCGCCAAGCTAGCTCCAACGTAATGTACACTAGACAATAAAATTATTCAACAAAACAATATACAACCGTGTCATTAACTTTACTACATTGATGACTAAGCCATGTTACACCAATGTAATTTGTATGTGTTGCCTGTATGTGTGAATTATGTACAATCTACTTACATAATGAAATACGATTGTTCACATTCAAGGCCTTAGACCTCATCTATGTATAGCAAACAATCTGAACAAAGCCAACGTGTACAAAATATAGGTTAGGACATACCCTTTTGGTCATTTATACATATACATAATTGTATTGTTCTGAACATCATACATCATATTTACAGAATATATTTGGGATAGGCTACAAACACTGTCATCTGTGAGAGTCACTGTTGCCTCGTCGACACAACAAATCTGTATGTCGGCTCAAACTTTTTAAAGAAAATATAATCAGCAATAAAAAATCAACAAACATAAACCATTCTGTGTACAGATACTAATCACAATAAACAAATACAACAGCTATATACATAGGTCGGTAACAAAAATAATTTGGTACAATACACAGCGTGTCACCCGACTTGCTGCAAAGCAGTCATTTACATAATTATGTATATATATAAGTATTCAATTTCATAAAGCTTTTGATACAAATTTCGCATCTGCCATATAATAGAAGCATAGTTCACTATCGTTGCCATACATCCCCACGTGAAACCCAGCTTTGTCTCTCAAATTTGCCAGTTTATATACACAATACTCTAAAGCACATTAGTTATATACAAGTATTACACATACCTAATATATATAATAGTAGCATTTATGAAGTGAACTGTCAAAACAGGTTTGCAATCACATGAAAGGGTATTGTTACTGATAGCCAGGAATTCTCCTCCGTGTTGTATCCAACTTTACGTTCAGATTGAGACACGTAGCAGTCAGTGACGTAAATGCTGACAATAAAACTGGAGAATGCTCATCCATTTCACGTTTTCAATCACGAGTTGTTTTTGTAACATAGTTTCTTGATGTCACATGCAGTGCAGCGATATTTTCCCCCATCCTATGAACATAACTGGTGCACAGCCAGAAAATACATGTACTAGTATGTACAAAAACAAAAAGCTGCACAGGTCTCTAACTTGTAGTTGCAGCAATGATTGTCAAGAATAACAGTAATAGTTTGGATTCGGTTGTCAAGTTCCTGGACTTGCTTTCAAGTAGAATGTCACATAAATATTCAACACCTAATATCCTTCTGGTATGATGAGCCCTCTCCTTGTTTTGGGTGAGGTGCCTGTTGTACGCTGATGGCCGAGATGTTGAAGGACCTCCATTTATCGATGGTCCCGTGACGTACGTCTTCGCTTGCCTTGGATAGCGTTCGGCAGCTCGCAGTGCTCTGTTTGTGTGTAATGATGCATTTTTTATCAATTCACACCGAAAAGATTTGACATTGATCAAGTTGTACTATGTAAACATTTTTACATCTTCCAAGCTTGCAATTATCAGACGCTAGTAGCTAACCAGTACTAGACTGCTGTGGTCCACTGCTACATACCTTTGTTTTTGCTGGATCGTGTTGTTCGTTTGCCCTTTGTGTCCCCGAGTGCTTCTTCTTTGGACAAGCCTGCGACAAATTAATATACATGTACTCCATTTGAAAACTCTTTTTATAAACAAAATCACATGGTATTACATGTATATCCAATAGAAGCACAGCACTCTAAAGCAAGACTTCCCAGAGGGGCCTGCTGGTTCATACATGAAAGTAGTTGACCATTCATTGACCATTGTATGAAAGGTACCATTAATACAGCTTGAACAAGAATGTGGTGTTGGAATTTAACAGAATACATTGGAGCACATACCATCTTCCGGCTGAGTCTCTTGTTCTTCGACATCTGCAGCTGACGAGACGCTGTTAGTCTTGCTTCGGATCCTATTGCTGCAGGTTTCCTCTTTGACATCAGCTGATTCCTCTGACCTGGTCACCTTGCGTACCTTGCTGTGGCTTTTCTCCAATAGAGGCGGTGGTGTCGTAGATCGAGTACTGTTCACCTTGCTAGGCGTCTTGGTGCTAGGTGTTGCAAGTGATTTCTGTGGGATCTTGTTGTAGAAAGAGCTTGGAGACACAGTTTGATTTGTGTCATTTTGTGTTGCCTGTTGGTTGCCTGTTTCCAAGGTCATGTCTGTCAGAGTGTCTGCTTGCTCCAACTTAGCAACCTTCTTGTCGGTGACCCCTTGTGAGCTGTCGTCGTCGGTGGCTGGGATTTTGCGCTTGCTGGACCGCGTGGCATGTACTGGTTTGTCCTCCGTGCTACTGTCTGAGGGAGAGTTGCGACGTCGCCCGTTGTTCCTCGTGGACATTCGTGTGGATCTCGGAAGCGGACTCTCACTACGCTCTGTGCTCCCTACAACTTGGCCCCTGGTCACAGACGAGTCCACACTACTGGTCTCACAAGTCCCGTCACAACTCGGCGATCTTTGTTTCTTTGCCACATTGAAGATCTCGTCGACTGCAGATGGAGCGTCGACGGTCTCCTCAGTCTCTGCCTCTTGTGCTGACTTCTCTGGGACTAATGACTTCTCCGCAGTAACGTCCCTTGCAGCAAGTGTTTCTGTGTCTCCCGTCTCAGGCTCATTGATGAAGCTATCAGTGAGCCTTCTCTTTGTTGAGATGGCAGACATCTGGTCAGACTCCACAACTTGCTCAAACTTGCCAAGACTGGGCAGATCAATGACATTGGCCTCCTTTGTTGTTCCCAGTTGGACAGGGCTTATCCTTGGACTGGTTTGGTTCAGTGTT
The DNA here is from genome assembly GCA_949152475.1 of Terebella lapidaria. Lineage (NCBI taxonomy): Eukaryota > Metazoa > Annelida > Polychaeta > Terebellida > Terebellidae > Terebella > Terebella lapidaria. The sequence continues at coordinate 6,989,783 of OX424557.1, forward strand.
GGTATGGCCTCAGGCTTCACAACTGTCCTAACCATGGGATTATCCCTGGAGGCTGAATGTGCTCCAATGATCTTGATGACAAGTGTTCTTGGACCTTCGGAGTCGTCTTTCACTCCTGTAGTGATCTTAGAGATGGGGCTGATGACTCTAAGTCGACTCCCTGAGAAGCTGGTAGTGGCAACATCTGTGGCTTTTCCTACTCCAGCCATGATCGGCGCAGACACCATGGCATTGTCAACAACTTTAGACCCTGGGTTCATTAGGACACTTGGTGGAGTCGAGGCTGTTGCAGCTAACGTCTTCGTGTCCACTGGCAGCTTGACCGGGCTGATGGCTTTGATGCCCATTGAGGTTATTTGGGCTCCTGGTATTGCGATGGTCGGAGCTGGGCTACTGCATTGATCATGCTCTGTTGCTGATGTGATGGTAGATGTGATTACAGGCACTGACAGACTGGATGGTATTGGTTGTTTTGATAGGCTGACCATTTTGCAGGGACTGAGGGTGCAGCCTGGAGGTCTGGCACTGTATGAGTGTTCACTAGCTGCCATTTCAGTTTCAGAGTTCTCTAAGGTCTTATCATGGACATTAGCTTCCTCTGTGTGGGTATTCATGGTCACGACAGTTTCAGATACAAAAGCTGCTGTTGGATTTTCTGAAGTCCCATGTGGTATGATAGGACATTGCTCAGGATTTGTTGAAGTAGCTGACAAGACTGGCAATGCAGGAGGCTCAGTTGCTTGGCTGTCCGAGGGTTCCACACACACTGACGCTGTCTGACTCCCAGTCAGCACCTCAGGCTCCTTGACTTCTATACCACTGGCCCGTTCAGATAATTTAGTGGCCCCTTCATTGAAGGTCTTGGAAGTATCAGGAACAATACCGCTCAAAGTAAAGATGTCGGAGGACGGTGTGACACTGGTGACAGTACCAGGTGAGAGTGACTCGCTCTCCAGGGATGATGACAGGGTGGATGGGACAGTTACTGGTGCCACTGATGTTGCTACGGCCTCAGACTTGACTGCCGTGTCCTCAGTTGGCATCGGGGCTTGGACTGAGCTGATGGCCGACTCCTCAGGGGTAGTAGCTGGCGACTCGGACAGTGTGGTCGGCACATTGGCTGGCATATCCACTATTGGTGGACTGATGGACTTCTGGCGAGGTCGGGGAGCTGGTGGCAAGCTCGTTGTGACCACTTTGCTGTAGGTAGGCGATGGGGGTGGCGTGGTGTCAGTTCTTGGTATCGCATTCATTATCTTCTGCACCGAATCTGTCAGGTTGTGTGCAAACCCTGGAGATGTTATTGGATGGGGTGTCGAGTTGTACAGAGAAGGTGTCTGGAGAGATTTCTGCACAAAGTTCATTGCTATGTGACTGTGAGCATTGCGTGAGAGTTCGAATGAAGCATTAGGTATCTTCGGGGCTGGTGCGCTCAGCACTGGAATCAAAGCTGTTTTTGTAGGTCTGTTCTGGAAGACACTAATCGCTGTGTCGCCGGCAATTCCTACTTCCTGCTTCACTCCATCAACCTGAACTTTGTGCATGAGTAGAGCGTTATGTTTTAGTTGTGCCTGCGACCGCCGAACTTTGTCTGCCTCCTCCAGGATCTGGGCGACTGTCGGCTGCACTTTGGACTTGGACAAGTTGGCAAGGGGAACAGGATTGGGTGTGATTTCCGTCAGGTGTGCCTCAGGTTTCTTGCTTGGCAAGTCCACGACCTGGCTGTGCAGCTCCTCCTCAATTTCAAACTCTCGGTCGTAGAGCGGCTTCATGATGGAAATACCTCGTGATGACTTGGTATCAGTTCGATCAGCTGCATGATCTTGATGTTTGGACGACGCGCCCTGATGGTTGACTTGGTGGTGTTCTTCCTGGTCATTTTGCGACATGTTCTGCTGTGAAGAAGGCACTTTGTCTTGGCCTGACTTGTTCTTGTGGTTGACGGTGACATCTTCCTGGTGAGAGGCATGTGTACCTGCCGAGATGTCACTGACTGGTAAGGAAGTTACTCCAACTGTACAGCTAGGCTGAACACACTGTGCTAGCGGCGTATGGCACTCTGAGCTTGCTGGAACAGTTTCGTGGGTATTACTGATAGTGTCAGCAGTTGGCAGGGAATGCGTCACTGCAGGCATCGAGGAAGTTGTGGCCACACTGACCAGTGACACTGACTCTGAACTCACGGCTGAACCTCCTTGTGACTTTTGGAAACCACAATCGTTCATGATCGGAGCACACAACTGTACCGCTGGTGGAGTCAAATTTCCTACTTGAGATTCTATATGGTTGGTTATCACTGTGTTGGAAATGGCAGAAATAGGCTGCCGTATCGACACCACTGAACTTTGACAGGATCTCTGAGCTAAAAGTTCAGACACAGTTCTACAAGACTTAGTTGTTGGACAAGTGGCGGGTCGCGATGCTGGCTGGGTATCCATTTGTTGAGGTTCTGGGTTTGGAGCCTTGTTTACTGTAGATATTGTACCAGAAGTGTTTGTGGTGGTCATTGATGTTGTAGCACTACTGCGGACTTGTGTGATCACACTAGATATCACGGACTGCACTTGGCTGACCGAAGACAATACTGTTTTGTTGTTGAGGTCACTAGGTGATGGGGACAACACTGGAATGGATGCTGGGGATATCATAGCAGTGCTGGGGTGTGTGCCCACATCGGAGAACGAGGTGACAGTGGTGGCGCCACCTATAGGGACCGTACTCGTGATAACGGCTGTGACCATGGAAGCACCGAAGGTATTGGCCAGTGTCCGCTGGACATCAGCACTAGAAACTATCACAGTGGATCTGTTGGGGCTCCTGGGGTCAGCTGTCCGGGCTGACATGAGCTTCTGACTGGGAGAACATGCATCATCCACCGTGGGGCCTCCGGGACTAGAGACTTCGGCGGCCATGGTGCCTAGAAGGCTGACGGTTTCAGAGCTGGTGGGACTGAGAGTGGACGCTGAAGATGGACTGGTGCTGCCAGTCGCCACACAGCAGGTTGCAGGTTCCCCTGCAGATGGCAGTGGTGGTGTGGCTTGGCTCTCGTGTCGCACGGCTAGCAGGCTCGAGGCAACCCGCACATCCAAGTCACCAACAGTGGGGGTCGGGTCAGCCTTCATCTCGGGACCTGAAACACACAAGTGCCAAGTGGTACATTAATAAGGCTGATCCAGCAGGCAAAGACTGGAATGAGACAATGCTAGCAACTCAAAATTATAAAAAAAAAAGACTTTAACTTATTTCCAGATACATGTATAAGCAAAGTTCTAAGATTCTGCACTTTATGATTTTTAAATTAAAATTCAAAACCTCACAGTAAAATTTGATCCTGCTCTGAATAACTGGACAATGTCTCACAACACACAACGTATCGAGTCCAACAAGGGACACATTTATCAGACAATTAAATCTCGAGTTACCAACTGCTGAATACATGCAAATGAACCCAAAGTCAATCGGACCACAAGATCATTGGGTTTTCAACTTTTCACACATGAATATATTCATGAGCATGTGAAACTGAATATAAAATTGTACCTGCTGCGACTCAGGTCTATGCATGTCCTGCAGCCCATTTTTCTTCCATGTACCTTTTTGAAAAGGTACTGGACATGCTGAGATTCCATGATTGTGCGAATTATTAGGTCTGTTAGAAGTCTCACAACTCAATATTGAAACAGAGTTACCCATTGACCATTTTACTACATTTTGAATCAATATACTAGTGGACCTCTGGCCATCATTAAGTTCATACTGCACTTCCATAAATTTTACTGACCAGTAGTAAGTCATGGTTGGTAGTAGTTTAGTATTTAAACTTGGATACATCAAATCTCCAGTTGAAAATTGACCATCTACTTCAACTGCTTCGTTTTTTTTTCTGGCAATCTGCCAAAATTGGTACTAGATCTAGTAAATTAACAGAACTATGAAAATTTGAAATGCCCTCGACCTTCATTAATCTGCACTCATGACTTTTCTATTTCATACTATTGAAAAAATATATTCATGCTATTATTACTTGTCAAATGAATAGTTTACAGGAGAATCTTGTATTCAGGCATTTAACAAGTTAGTAATTCAAAGATAACTCAATCAATTTTTGATGATATACCAAGTACACACACAGTCACACGATCCAAGTCATCTTTCTGAAGTTAAAATATCTAGCATTAATCCAATCAGATGCTCCCTCACGCCGCTATACAATACAAACTTGCTAACCTACTTTCTTCTTTTCACTCAAATACAGCTTTTGACATATTCCCCACGAAGAACTCTGCCTTCACAAATAAATCACAGCCTGAACCCCCCTCTCAGTCAACAGACATGGACTGGTCTGCCAGCAAAAATAACCCCCATTGATAAGGCTGGGCATGTTTCCAGGCCTGGACTTGGCAGACTGCCAGCTTAAGTTCAGGCACTATGAGGCTATGGGTCGGGCCATGTCAGTTAGTGCCACTGGCCTTCCCTAGGACAGGACTGGGGGGCGGGGCATTCACACTGGCATACCACCCCCGCCCCCCCATACACACACACAAACACATACACATCCCTGGGCCTGCCGAATGGACTCATTCCAAGCAGCAGCCCTCAATTACTCTGTAAATGAGCCATGAAGACACATATACATACAGGCAGAAAACACTCAAATCAATTTAGAACTTAGCAGTTACTTGTCATCTGTCAAATGCACGGAGATCTGGCACCATGGATACGGCCCCCAGCGAGGATTTGCAACAGCAGGACAACCCAAAATCGACAACCCTCCCCGCCTCTCCCCTAAACAGTGCCTCCATGCAAATATTTCCGGCTGGCGACTGCATCACAGCGAGAGAAGTAAAGGGTTCTGTGGCGCACAGCCATGTATTGTACATTAACCCTTTGCGCACAGAGTGGTAATGGCTCTGGCTTGGCACTGGATGATTGGTGCATTGTGCAAGATTATGAGGTAAACAACCAAGTTAATAGAATTATTTTCTGGGGGATAGAGTAAGTTTCTAAAATTCAATACTTGAGTGGAAAAAAAATAAGTACCAGTAACTGTAATCTTCTGTGCTTTGAACCACATAATTTACAATGATGGGTTTCATCAATTTATGATTACCGTTCGGGTATACACTGAATCTGATTGAAGAATACCAACAGCTCTCAGGCCAAGGACTATAAAATTACAACCATTGTCAGAACACACCAGCTGCCGATTAGTAGCCTGTGCGCCACTATGCAGGCTAACACAGCACATCTGGTACTTTCAGGTATTTATAAAAATCTTGTACACTCCAAAATTCCAAATGAGTGTACAAGCTGAATAAAAATCTTCAATTTACTACACTGAATGGAATGTTCATGTGTACGTACATTGCATGTATTATGCCTTATATTTCAATTGCAGCAAAAACAAAATTTGCCCAAGGGCTAAGAAAGGTTACCGGACAATTATATCAGCCTTTTGTCCCAAGACCTTGAAAATAAGGTCATTGGTCAATTCGAGGTCACGAGAATATTCGGCATATATCATTTGGAGTTTGACCACAATTGATTCCTAAGCTGTAAAGTTGATAATAAGTGAGATATTAGGCATTAGTGATCTGACCTAGAAAATGAGGTCAAAAATCAAGTTCAAGGTCATGAGAATATTCAGCATACTAGTATATCATTTCCTATATGTTCACAGTTGATTCCTAAGCTGTGATACTAAGCGACAGATTAGCCATTTTGTGCTCTGACCTTGAGAATAAGGTCAAGGTCAAATGTAAGGTCATCAAAAATATACATTGTATACCGTATTGGTCCTAATAGTGGCACGTGCCCTAATAGTAGAGCGCCCCCCTGTTTTCCCCAAAAAGGTTGGATTTTTGTGACCTTGTAATTCACTTCATATCTTTCTAATAAAATCTTGGAGTGTTCCAATCCACATACTTATTTTTTTTTTTTTAATCACAATAAAGATGATTGAAGGCTATAGGTACATTATTCAGTGATTTTCTTAAATTTGACCTCAAGTTTGACCTCATTTTTGCGCGCGCTGCTGCAGGAGGTCTGCTGGCAAGATATCAGCCATTATGTCCTTTGACCTTGATAATGAGGTGAGAGGTCAAATTCAAGGTCATGACAATATTCAGCATATATCATTTTCTATATGTTCACAATTGATTCCTAAGCTGTAAAGTTGATGATAAGCGAGATATTAGTCATTTTGTCCCGTGACAGTGAAATTTAGGTCAAAGGTCAAATTCAAGGTCACGAGAATAATCTGTGTATACAGTGGTCCCTGTAAGATAAGACCCCTCCGAAATAAGACTTTCCTGTCTGTGTAGATATTCCCCAAAGGTCAATTTAACATGTAAATGAACCTGTGAAATAAGACATCCTGTAAGATAAGACCTCATTTTTCCTGCAAATGTTGAGGTCTTATCTTACAGGGACCACTGTATATCATTTCCTATAATGTTCATAATTGATTCCTAAGCTGTAAAGTCGATAATAAGCTTGATAATAGCCATTTTGTCCTGTGACCTTGAAAATTAGGTCAAATTCAAGGTCACGATATATTCAGAATATATCATTTCCTATATGTTGACAATTGATTCCTAAGCTGTAAAGTCAATATGCAAGATATTGGCAATTTTGTGCTCTGACATTGAAAATCAGGTCAAAGGTCAAATTTAAGGTCATGACAATAATCAGCATACATGTATATCATTTCCTATGAAATTGTAGGAAATTGATTCCTAGTCTCTAATCTCAATATTAAGTGAGATATTAGGCATAATGTGTTCAATTATAAAGTATAGGAGTATTTAACATGGGAAAGTCCCATTTGGGGCCAGTCGAGATAATAAAAATGGCCATAGGTCCGGTAACCTAAAAATGTTACAAACGAACGAACGACGGACGCATCGCCATGGCAATAGGTAATCGGACCATAGGTCCGGTAACCTAAAATCTTCAAATACTTTCCTTTACTGGTATATGTCCTGACCAAAGAAATCAGCTATATATTATAAGCTAAGTACTACGGGAGCAGTCAAAATCTGGCAGCAATCCATTGAGTGTGTGGGCGCCATGACAACCCCAGGTGACGGCGGCAAACAGTCAGTCATGGCTACATCAAGTGGGACGGACTACACAGGCCTAGATAAAGTGAACTAATGCAGTGTGGGGTCCACAGCAACACTTGTGAGCATGCATTCAGTTTGTCAATGGGCAACCTGTCACAAATTAATGCTAATTGCTAGGGGTGGGGGATGGGGGTGGGTTGGACTAATACTTTGTGGGGGCAGTGGGGGGAGGATGTGAGTCCTATGCCTACCCAATTCGAGGCCTTGCACCACAAGCTACAACGCTGTAAGCCAGTCCATCAGTTACCTATCCAATATTGCATTGGCGACTGTGCAGGATACTACACATACTACAGTAACATGGAACTGGATATAGAGGGTTGCACCGGTACCATGGAAACCAGCTGACACCACTCACAACAAGCGACAGATGTTCATGAATTCAAGTCACCAGAACAATTGACATTTACACACACATTACAATAAGCTATAAAAGTGCTACTGTAAACCCCTTTAATTTAACATCCGTTTAAGTTGGTGTTTTCATATAGACATGTGTGCAGCCATTTGGTTTTGTGTTTCTATTTACAAATCATCTTGTATGGGTTTTGAACAAAACATTCTCATCCAGAATTTTTTGCGTTTCTTATAAAAACACAAAACTAGCCCAAGGGCTAAGATAGGTTACCATGGTTACCGGACAATTTTGATTCAAGCACCACAGGTGAGATATGACATTGAGATTTACTAATCAAGGTCATCTTTCTGTACATATGTCAATGTCACCATTAGGTGTTCTGCATATAATTTTGTAAACAACATATATTCATAATACAAATATAATGTCTATCTACAAGTTTTTTGTCTGTAAAGGCCAATTTACACATTTCAGGTCAGGCATGTCACACCCGCTCGATTACTGTCTGTTGCCTTGTCCAGTGTTTCCCAGTAAACCTGTGTGAACATGAACACGGCTTTCCCCTGACACTGATTACTGACCAAAGCAATTAATAATCACAGATACCTGTAGTAACATACCAGTATCATGTTAAAATATCCTGCACAAAATGTTTTTCAAGAAATGGTAAAGTTGACTCCCCATCTATGATAGTGGCCTCCCCGGTGGGAAACTGACTGATCTGCATCAGCCTGGCAGTGGCAGCCGCCTGTTCTGGCATTTCACGGTTAAATTAATTTGGTGGCAAGTCAATTTTGTACAAAACATAAATTTCTCATCTGCCGGCAGAGTACTGTATGTTGAAACATGTATGTTTTTTTTCTATACAGCTTGACTGGAATAGTCATCAACAGGGGTGGTGGTGGGGGGGGGGGGGGCACACCGCAGTGGCAGTGTGCAGCCGGACGACGAATGGACAACGGACGCAACGCCACGGCAATAGGTTATCGGACCATAGGTTTGGTAACCTAAAAATAATGGACGTGAAAAATTTCGAAAGGCATTTACAGTAAACCAGTACATTCATGAGCTCTGTTTTCAAGAGTTGTTGTAACAAGTTGGTGACTTGTTTCAAATGCAATGGCCATGTAAGTATTGACACAGTACTGTGGTACCAATCACAGGTAACTATTCAGAGTTGTGTGAGAGAATGCATGTTCTGACTGCTGCTGCAGTACCTTGAATCTGAGAGTTTAGTGCGAGAATACAGTTGGATCATCACCACAGTACTGTTATCCAATAGTTGTGTACGAGAATGTATTCATTGCTAGTTTAAGATGGAAAAGTGATTCCCGTGAAATGAGAAATTAGTGTGTATCCTCATGATCCTAGGAGGCCTTTATATGCTTATTAGATCTACAGTACCACAGTAACCAATAACCTACTGTACCTAAAACCACAGTGTTGGCCTATATTATTGCCACAGTTGAAATATTGGCGACACATTTTTGAGATTATTTCCTATGCAAAGCATGATCTGATTGGCTTGGTGGCAATACTGTAGCCCGCAAGAATTTTGTGACACAGTACTGTGGCAATATCCTGCCAATTCAATTTTCCCCCTGTTTTCAAACCACGCAAGCAGTGCCTGAAAATAGTGAAAAAAAGTAGCACCCAGTAACCAAAGGGTTAACCTCAAACCGACCAGTCTCGGCTGATAACTGGCCAAACACAAGCTCAGGAAGCTGCTAAGCTGGCTGGCCCTGTGGTGTTGGTCATAGAGTGTAACCAGTGGATTTATCAGGCCACCGGGCCATGCAGTTGAGAAGAGAATGTAATCAGCAACACAAGACATATTGGTCACGACTCTGTTTTATGACATCAATGGATGGCAATTAAGACCACTGTATAAAGTTTTTTTTTTTTTCAAATCTGTACCTTATAAAATAAATAATTGTTTGTTTTTTTTCAAATCTGTACCTTATAAAATAAATCATCGGTTTGGACGAGTACATGTATATTTTTTTACTTTCATTTTTTAATGTTGTGCAAGATAGCCGAAAAAGTAATATGGGTACCGGTAGGCATACACCACAAGCACCTGTACAACAATCATGTTCTAAGGTACTGGTAACCTACGGTAGTCAACTTGGGTCTGGTCAATAGCGCCTGTAAGTCACATGCCGTTACAGTGTGATTCTGGTGACCAACAAACATACACTTTCCGTCAGTTTTGTGTTACCTAAGTAATTTACGTTTTCAATGAAGTTCTACTCATGAATATTAAACAAAAGGTGTATGTTTGTTTGCCACCGGAAATCACACCATGACATCACATGACTTTCAGGCCATATACTAGTACATGTACCAATCACACAATGTGCACTTTTTTTCCATAACCAAGAGGCATCTGGTGTGAACTGATTAAATTATTTCTTGCTTGTACATTATTGATCAAATGGCAAAATCTGATAATAGTGATGTCCTGATACTGATGATGTCCTGATGAGGTATTGTGGACCTGAACAGATACTGATGATGTCCTGATGAGGTATCATAGACCTGAACAAATACTGATGATGTCCTGATGAGGTATCATGGACCTGAACAAATACCGGTGATGTCCTGATGAGGTATCATGGGCCTGAACAGATACTGGTGATGTCCTGATGAGGTATCACGGACCTGAACAGATACTGATGATGTCCTGATGAGGTATCATGGACCTGAACAAATACTGGTGATGTCCTGATGAGGTATCATGGACCTGAACAAATACTGATGATGTCCTGATACTGATAATGTCCTGACGAAGTATCATGGACCTGAACAAACACTGATGATGTCCTGATGAGGTATCATGGACCTGAACAAATACTGATGATGTCCTGATACTGATAATGTCCTGACGAAGTATCATGGACCTGAACAAACACTGGTGATGTCCTGATGAGGTATCATGGACCTCAACAAATACTGATGATGTCCTGATGAGGTATCATGGACCTGAACAAATACTGATGATGTCCTGATACTGATAATGTCCTGACGAAGTATCATGGACCTGTAACAAACACTGATGATGTCCTGATACTGATGATGTCCTGATGTCATCAGATGATGAGGTATCGTGGACCTGAACAAACACTGATGATGTCCTGATGAGGTATCATGGACCTGAACAAATACTGATGATGTCCTGATGAGGTATCATGGACCTGAACAATCACTAGCCAGGCCCAGTGAGTAGCACCGAGTGAACTCTGCGCCAGTTCACCACAGAACAAGCTCATGATAAGAATAACATGACAAAAGAGGCACCTAATGGCTATGTACCTCTCGCAAGCCATCAATTCAAATTAGCTACTGGTCCCATTGTTCTCCAGAGGTCGATAACTAACTTATACACCCGCTAGCAGGTATATAACTAACAACAATAGAGCCAGTAGCTAAGTCAGATATACACTTCGCGCTTCGGTGAATTAGAATATTATGAAACCTCGCGGCTTCGCCGCTCGGTCCATAATATTCTAATTCACCTCGCGCTCAGTGTATATCTATTACTGAAAAATACTTGTGGGGGGAATGGACAGTACTAGTATATATCAAATCTTTAGATATTGCTGATTTCATCATAGTAGCTCTATGATTTCATTCAGGGTATGCCAAAGTGGGAAAAAAATTACTGGTCCATTGGACCATTAAACATTTTGATATTACCAGCCCAGAGCAATTTTTACTGGCCCAGAATTCATAAGTCACACCCAACAAAATAGTAGAATTGAGATATGCATGGCGCTATGTAGATCCGTTGTAGTATATTAAGCAAATAAATTGACATTGTCAGCTTGAATTGTGCATATTTCCAATCAGCCGTCTTACTGCCCCCAGCCTCAAGCTGAGGCGTATCATGCTCATGATTTGAAGATCCAAGATCTGGTTGAATAATATATTACTGACAAATGAAATATTTTACTATATTAAAAATTTATTTTACTAGAGTAATGATATTTTTGCTGATAAAAACTTTCCGGCCACCTGGGCCAGTGAAACTGTTATTATTACCATCCCAGGATGTTTTTTACCAGTCTTGGGCTGTGGGCTGGTGACTTTGGCATACCCTGATTTCATTATCAATTGGAAGAGTATAGACCTGGAAGAGTATAGACATGAGGAAATGTATATACATAACATTACATTATGCAGTGTAATTGAAACAGTTCCTGATCTAACCCCCGAAATTTTCCCAAATCTGTGAACATCGCACACAGCTGTGGTGTTGGCCATAACACCAGGCTGGACCCACAGTATACTGCAGGAAAAAAGTTGTGTCCTGAAGCCATAATCATAATACTCTCTTGCTAATTTTGGTACTATAGGGGAGTAAAAAATCTACATAAATCATATTTATCATATAAACTTAGAAAAATACATAAAATAGTGGCATAACAGTGATTTTACTGGGAAATACTAGTACAGCCTCTGTACAATATAAGTGTCATGGTAGGGCGAAGTTGAAGATGAACTGCATTTCTTGATGTATCTTGTCCTTTGTACAATTCTCCAAGAGGTATTTCATTTGAATACGTCAGGCAACTAATTCCAGAGACTAACTAGACGATTCGGTCGCCGACGACTGCATGGGTGTATCCCCCTGGGGCCCTATCATCCCTGTTGCCCAAAATACGTTAATTCAGACAAAATATCATTACTGCCAGGCCAGTGTGTTTCATCGATGTCAGTTAATGAAAGTTCCTGACCTGAACTAATTTCATTCCATGCAGCAACAAGCAGCAAGTAAAATATTCATTAACTTATTATTTCTAACCAAATACTTTCTAGAAAAGCTTGTCAGAGGAATGGAATATGAAACCTTACTCAATCCCCCCCCCGACACATGATTATGGGTGATTTCAATATCTACACTTGCTGATAATCATGATAATGAATACGTTATAATTTTGTAATAAGTTAGCAAAATAACTGATTAATATTAATCTCTACCAGACCAAATTTTGTCTAGATCAGTCCAATAATACATTTTTTTCACCGTAACTATTTTTATTGTATGTAATAATGAAGTTACTAGTAACAATTAAATTATCGATAACTTTTTTTAAATACAGTAATAGTAATCAGTTTTGCAGAAAACTTTCAGATGTATATGTACACACATTCAGTATGATTTATTTCCAGATTCCAAACAAATGGAATGATCAGGAACCTCAAACTGGATATTTCACATTCTTGTAATAAGTTACCTCACTCATTATTAATATTCATTCAACTGTTCAACCTGTCCAAAAAACATTAGGTTCCGTGTATGAGTATTGATCAACAAGCCTGTGCAATAATGCATTGATGCCTGTAAAATTACAATGTAATACCCGTATCAAACTAGAGCCCTCACAAGCCATGTGTGTCGAAATGGCTGATTTTGTTACAAAATGCGTCACCAATCAGCCATTATGGTTGCTATGGCAACAGAAATCGTTAGGTCTCGTGATCTTTCCATAAGACATGCCAGTATAAAATATTAATAGAATCAGTTCAGATTTACAACCTGTAGAGCGTTCACAAGAAGGTGTCTGCAGCGGCGGCGGAAGCGGCGCAACGATCCAAAATCCATATTCACCGACCTTCGTTCGGGGGATACTGTAGGATCATTGCACAATATGGGGTTTTATGCCAAGGGCATGAAACCCATATTGTGCAATAACACGTTTATCATATGCCAGTTAATGTTAAGGACATTTTAGTGTGTTTTAAATGGCCCAATCATATCCAAATCGAAAGAAATTGGCAAGAAATACAACATCTCACGTCAGCTCAGATCAAAAACCACCTGGGTAAAAATGTATTTAATTTGAGGCAAAAATGTCATACATAACAGAATCAAACCAGTGAAGTGACCATGTGCTTTTGTTTACCCTTGGAAAAATGATGTTCTTTTGAGCTGGGACTGCCCAGACAGAGTGTGGAACTTTCGGCCCACCGGGCAGAAGCTTGTTATTGGAAGAATAGACAAAGCTATTGAAAAACAAAATACATCGAAAATGGTGCATGCTCAGGTCTAAGTTTGTTGACAGTAATTTAAATTACTGTACAATAGCACTAATTACGTTATTTGCCTTGACTGTCATTCTGGCATATGATAAAATGAGAGTTCATGTACACAAATACATCACAATCCTGATGGCTGTATCTGGTATAAAACGAATGGCTTCACCTGAATATAGGAGGGTGAAAACTAGTAACTACGTACATACATCCTGTCAGATTGTTTGACCCAGATAATCAATGTGACCTACTTTTGATATCGCACATACTATGCTGTCAGGCGATACACAATTCAATCATGAATGTAAATAAATGTTGCCTCACTGCTTACCCGAGCCAGTAATATTCACAGACGCAGTATTCTCTCTGCCCCTTTGTGATCCATCGGCTAAATCCACATGGTTTTCCTGTTTGAAAGCTTTTTCTAATCCGGAGTTGATTTGCACTTTGACATTGTTGACTGGTAGTAATCCATGGACATGATTATTAAGTCGTGTATCCTTCTGCGCTGTTAGACATTTTGTGTGGTACTCCAAGTTGCCATGGCGACCCAGTCTGGACATGCCAGTCTCCAGAGAGAGAGAGGCATACAAGGATCCGGGCGAGTGCAGCCCATTGTTATCTCCATTGATGGAGGCTCTGGCCGAGGATCCCATCACCAGCCCAGCCTCGGAGCCTACCTCACATAGGCCAGATGACCCAACCTTTGCCGAGAGACACGCTGGTGTCATATCCACCTTCTCCAGGAGCTTGGGAGGCAAGTTCAGCGTTTTACTCCAGTTTAAGTAATCCTTGCTATCCACGTCACCATTGCTGTTTGTGTGTTGAGAATCACTGTGTGGTGCCACTTCTGTAGTTAGGAATTCCTGCTTGCTGGACCAGCTCAGAGGCTCTACTGCAGCCTTTTTTGTTGAAGATGAAAAGCGCTCGCTGAGTGCGTAGCCTTCCAGTCCCGCACTCTCCTTTGTGAACGGATTGGACGGTTTAGTGAGGAATGGCAAACTCTTGTCAGTAAGGCCACTTTGAGATAGATTCACTGCTGGTTGGTCTCTGGAAAGTGCATATCCGACAGTTATCACAGCACTGTTGTCGGTACATGTTGAAGCTGGTCCATGTCTGGCAAGGTCCACCTTTGACTGGGAGTCATTTTCCTTCAGACTGCCGTGACCACTTGAGGCATTCGACAACTTTGGCACACCATCTAACACTAAATTCCCTTGTGCATTCGACACATGACAACTTTCATGATTCTGGTCTTCAAATGAATGACTGCTGAGTTCGGAGTCATGGCTTGCGATGCCCACTGAGACGGACCTGACAGACGGAGACTGGGACAGGTGACCACTGGACAAAGTATCCGTCTCTGACAGAGGACTGGCCGTGGCCTCTGACGTGGTCGCACCATTACTGCGAGCCGTGTGCAGTTCTGATCCCACACCTTGACTGTCATCACCTTTGTCTAAATACCCAAGTTTACCCAACATGCGAGTGCTACCGACGTCAGCGATGCCACTGTCCTTTCCCTGAGAGTGGGCGACAAGAGACGATGTGTCGCTGCCATCTGTGTTGCAGTGTTCATGATCTGGGCTAGTGTTCGTAGATGCTGGATCATTTGTGCCTTGACTACCACTGTCCTCCCGAGCTAACAGAAGATTTGTTGATCCAGTACAGTTTGATAACAAATCACCAGTCCTCGTGGCTATGACTGGCTGGGCATCACATATTCCTCTATCCACCAGTCTGTCCTTTGTGGCTTGATCTGGGCACACATTGTTTGTATGTTCTGGCTCCTGCGGCGATTCAGGGTCCAGTTTTGAAGGCACTACAGCAGCTTCTGTCACAGTTTTCAATTTGGAGTCATCCAGAGAACCATTGTTTGCAATATCCTGACTAGTGGACAAGTCTGTGTTTCCTACAGGGGAGCTGTTGCATAAATCCGAGTTCACTTTTACGTCAGATTTATCACCACAGCTATTCGCATTTGAGTCAGAGGTGTTGACCGAACCCTGTGTGACTGAATCTGAAGAATTAACTGCTAGCACACTATCTACTGGTGTGGTACTCGCGTCCACTGGTCCAGCAGCCATGAGAGGCTCAGTCATGCCAGAACTGACCACAGTCAAAGTTGTGGACTCGCTGGCCCTGTCCCCACTGCTAGCACCACTGGGCGAGGAATCACTGGGGGCTGTTGTGACGTTGACACTTGTGACAAGGACAGGTGCGGCAGTGGACTGTGGTAAGCTGTCGAGAGCAGCATGTGGGTGCGAGTTGTGTTGTTGACTCGGGTTTTGGTGCAAGGTGCTAGATGAGCTGGTTGGGTGTTGGGCAGAGAGAGGTAGTAAGCTGTCCTGGTAACTCATCGTCGTAGACGTGGTAACTTGTATACTCGACGTGTGCACTGGTGAGGGCGTTCTTGATGACTTTTTCGATTGCGCAAGTGTAAACACTGTGGTGGACGCCTCAGCCGCTGATGTTATTGCAGTAACTACCAGTGGTGCCTGATGGTTACCTGCAGTACTGTTCATACTCGCACAGGACGAAACCATTGATACAGTCGACACTGAGTTTGATACATGTGATGCCACTGATACAGAACTGTTAGAGGTGGGTACCGTGACACTTAACGATGGTCCTCGGTTCCAGAGTGATACTGCTGGAGTGACAAAGTCCGATGGGCTCTGCTGTAATGCTGTAGCCATATTGGTCACAGTACTCGAGACCAGCTGTGTTTGGACTAGTTCAGAAGAAGGCACACCCTTGCCAAAGCTAGGGACGTTTTGTGCATCAGGAGCACTTGATGTCGTCAGACAATGGTCTGTTCTGAAGCAGGAGGGGATTACTGGCAGAGGACTCAGTTGTCGTGAGGAGACCATAGACAAGCTGGACACCACAACTGAGTCTGTGGAAGCTGCGATATTTTTCTGGAGCATCACAAGTGGGTTGGGAGGAGGCTGCAGTTGTGTCTGAGCCATATCATCGCTGTCCACAGACTGCTCTTTGGTCATCGCCCGCATTCTTGCCAAGTCTGGGCTTGTAGCTGGTTCCAGTTTTCCAGTCACAGGGTTGACAATATGCTGTGGGTTGGCACCAGGGCCACGATTTATCAGTAGCGCTCCCGGGGACTTGATCCGACCCGGCGACTGTACTCTGACTGGGGACTGGGCCCGGGGGGAGACGGAGCGACCGGGAGACACCTGTAGACCCCTCGATGGTGACTGCATCCGTGCCGGAGAGCTCATCTGTGCTGCGTTCATGATGTTCTCTGCAGACGTGATGAGTGGCGCACTGGAATTAATTTGGGATGTGTTACATGCATTTGAAGCTGGTTCCTGAGTGGTTTGCTGCCCTGAAATATCACTTGGTTGCTGTGGATCCGACATATGCGCGAGGCCCGGGAGGAAGCCAGATGGAGGCGTGACTGGATGACCCACAGTCCCCTGTGGCACAGAACTCGGTCCAAGAAATCCAGACGCTGACTCCTGGCCAGCAGGAGATTTACTGGCTTTTCCAACACCGTCTTTGGGTTTCCGAGGTTTCCGTCGCTTTTTCGGCGGTGGAGGACCTATATCCATGGTTGGAAATGGCATTCCTGACAGCTTGTTGGGCATAAAATTGTTCATATGTCCCAGTCCACCAACATCATTTTGCAACAGATTAACAAGCAGTGGGCTTGAAGATGTGATATCCCTATTGCCCAGCAGTCTGGGTAGATTGTTCAACAGTGCTGAGTTTGTGCCAGCCACGGAGACAGGAAAGTTAGGAGTCCTCAGCCCCGGCGAGCTTGGGTTGGACACTGATGGTGGGGGTGTGGGATAGTTGGGACTGAGAGGACTCTGGTTGTGACTGACTGTTGGCGAAGAGAATGTCTGTGAGCGCACCACAGAGGGTGACGGGAAGCCGCTGGGAATGGTTCCAGGCGGGAAAGGCAAGTGCTCCATGCCGGGTGGTGGATGTCCTGACATTGGGCCCGGCAGGTTGAAAGGTAAGTTTTTGAACATGGGATGGTTTGGAGGCATGACCATGTTCTCTTGAGAAGCTGCAGCAGCCATTGCTGCGCCAACCGACTCAGGTGGCTTGATGCCCTCCAGCAGACCCATTGGCTTGAACAAGTTCTTGAAGCCGGCCGGGCCATCCTGAAGATATTGTGCAATATTCTTACGTGTTGTTTCCACGTTACTCGGGCCAGGAACACCTAACTCATCTGAACTGGGCAGGTCAAATACCGAGCAACTGGCACTAGCCACAGCTGCCGGGCCTGGGGTCGTCTGTAGTACTAGTTCCGTTCGCTCATTGTTCTTGCCGGCAATAGTAAGTGAGATAAGACGGTCACCCTCCACTTGCACAGCGAGCACACCGAGGTCTCGCAGTGTTTGGTTGCCAGACTCCGCGAGCTGCTTCAAGCGAACAGCCGCCTCTTTGGGGATGTTGAAAGTGACACGGACGCTGTTCCATGGCTCCACTTTCTTCACAATCAGCTCTTTTTGTCCTGAAACAAAGGAAACATCACCACCATTACAATACAGAATGATCACATTCACAACATGTCTAACTCACAGTAACTCATTGCCATAGATATGAAATTACCTGTTTCAATAAGGTCTTGCAACCTTTTACTGAAGTCATCCAGGTGAGAATGGAATTCCGGATCATAGAAGTCCCCCTCACAAGTGACAACTGTCTCTATGTAGTCTTCCTGAGGACCCATGATCAATGGGATCCTGCCCTGTGAATATAACAATATAAATATGTTACACAATACAAATCTGCAATATTATACAATACAAATCCGTAACAGAGATGGGGTCAAATACACTTTATCAAAAACAAATTCAAATACAATTTATTTTTTTGATTTTCCAAATACAAATTCAAATACTAGTCAGGGCTCCCGGTAGGATTTTTTCGAAGGAGTACCGTACCCCATGGGTCAAATTACAAGGGGTAAATTTTGAAATGAAGGGGTAATTTCCAAAAAAGGATGTACAGTGATTTTTTTTTTCTTTCAGTCAAAGTGACAGCTTCCATTATGTTTACAAATCTCGCATATCCTCCAGGTTTTTCTCAAAATTTCAGCACAATCCTAAAAGTCAACGATAGCCCTTGCCCACAGTAGCTTTCTGAAGGTCTTCTATTGCAGAAAACGCACTTGTTTTACTTTGAATAGTTCGTCGATTCATTGTCGAGTCGTGTTGAAGAAACGAAAGTGGGGAAGTCCTTAAATTTATATTCGCAAGGGGGCGCACATATAGGCTTTCGATGTTGCAGCCATTCGCACGGGGGCGCTGTAGTTTATTGTGCTCGAATTTCGATGACGTGTACCACAACTTATTCGCCAGCGAGTGCATTGCGCATGCGTCACTTTGGCGGAAATTGACATTTTTTTATTATTTTCTAGAACTTTGTTTTTTGAGCTAATAAATCGATGTCATTGTTTTTAAATTAGTTTCCACAAATCTTTCGAGTGCGTAATCATACGCACTGGCCGTGATAGCACTGCGTAAATTTCAAAAAGTCATGCGTAATTACGCATTATTTTACGCTATCGGGAGCCCTGCTAGTACAAATATTCTTGATTTTCATTTTCCAAAAACAAATAGTTATTATGATCAAATACAAATTCAAATAAGAATAAGGTGCAAAGCAAAATATCCAATCGTTACATGTATATCAAAGTTCACTTTCAAATAATCTCCGTGTTCTTCTCTTCATGCTTATCATACCAGCTAGATACTGAGTCATAAACATATACACATCCATGATTCAAGATGATGAACTTCAAAGTGGCTCAGCTTTGTGATTTCTGATGTTTACTCTCAGCCTGCCCATTGTTAAATATTGGTAGTCATAGGGTCATAAAACCAGTGGTATGCAGCTGGCTAATTGATTGATATTGTTTTAAACATGTTAAAGAGACAAATAGAAAAGAGGGTGGCCACACTGGTGATTGGGATTGACCAGTGTTGATTACGCAGTAGTTTATGAACCTATACAGTGTAGTACCTAACCATAGTGGAAGGGGTACTTGAGGAAGAGAAAAGAGAGGGGCGGTCTTTTCTGTTTACAGTACCATCGGAAGATTTAAGTCAATTCGAGATCTTATCACAGCTATGTGTGATATTTGATTGTATTTGATCAAATACTTCAAATATGGGTATTACAAATACACCCATGCAGCGTATTTAAATACAAATATGTATTTGACCTCATTAGGCATGTAACGATAAATCGATGATATCGATGATCGATCGATTGTACTGGGCCGAGCGATGATCGATGTGAAATACTTGGAATCGATTTTTTTCATATCGTAAATTGTTTCGGATATTTTCGTGAGTGGGCAGTATTGGCCGTGCGCCTTTTTTAAAAAAGCTAGTTCTTGTTTTGTAGCCGCATATGAATACATCGAGAGAACTCCTACACACGTCTATGCAGCCTGTGTCAGACCGGTGGGTGCCGACCGTAATGCAAATTGTTTTCACCGCATGTTTCCGTCATCACTCAATTGCAAAAGACAAACGACACATCACTTGGCCCACACATACATCTAATTCTGTAGACTTTATCCCAGTCCCTGTCAATGTGTGTAGTATTGTGTACTGTTACTGTACAAGTATTCCGTTCGTTTTTCTATGAGCTGTTGATGATCCATTGTTATGCCTGATCGGGCTACGTAACGGTCTCATGCGGTATTTGGATGAACTTCAAAAGCAGTGGCGCCATCTTATGGTCTAAAAGTACAAAGTAGGCAAGAGACTTGAATGATATATACAATGTACTCAGTATTTACGTAGTAGTATACGTACATTAATTTTCCTCACAAATACTAAATTAGTTACATTGTAAACTATAAGATTAGATTACGTAACCGAATTTATGCAGATTTTTCAAAAGGATTAGGCGAAGTATATTGCTTAAATTATGATCTAATCTTGGGGATTGTTGAGGACTACTTTTGCCGCGTATGTGCACCGTGTAGTGTGGATACACATGAGGTGTGAAATGGCTCCACATTTGATGATTCGAATGAAACTTCTTCAAACATTGCTATTTTTGACTCAGATCATCAATTACCAATGAAACTTTTTTGGACTATTATTAAAACCTTGTGGTTTATTCATTTATTTCTTCCTGTGCCCTATAATACATGCTAACCCCACCATCGTATCATGGCACTAGCGCCTCAGTGACCGCGGCGGTTCCAGCCGATATTGCCAATCAACAAGCGCGAGTATTGCCGAGTCAAGGGTCAGATTCGATGATCGATGATCGCTCGGTGGAAGGCAACGATCATCGATATCAAAATCTCCCACCGATTTACATGCCTAGACCTCATCCCTGATCTGTAATGTAACTAGACATCAAATGCATAAAGGCATTTAGATTTGTGGTTTGTACAACCATTTAAGTTGGTGATGTGCAAGAAATGCATCGACAGTTTGATCATATTATTTCACATACACATGATACATTACAGATCAGGGATGAGGTCTAGGCATGTAAATCGGTGGGAGATTTTGATATCGATGATCGTTGCCTTCCACCGAGCGATCATCGATATCAAAATCTCCCACCGATTTACATGCCTAGACCTCATCCCTGATCTGTAATGTAACTAGACATCAAATGCATAAAGGCATTTAGATTTGTGGTTTGTACAACCATTTAAGTTGGTGATGTGCAAGAAATGCATCGACAGTTTGATCATATTATTTCACATACACATGATACAAGCAGAAATCATTGTATACAAAAGTCACATTCATGTATGCAATGCCATATTGTTATATAAAAATTCAGCATCATTAATATATATCAAGTTTATAAATTTAGAATTCTTAAGGGGCCAAAGGAAAAATCCACATCAAAATCATTCTTCCTTTTAAGTCTTCTATATATGCACTCTGCTCCTTACTGAGACTTATCCAGGCTGTAATAGGGCTCATAGTGCATGAACCTAAGTAATGCGTTTGCTTGTTACTGCTAATGGATCATCAATAGTTATCACAAAGACTGAGCATGACAACAAACATCAACGACATGAACATTTAGGAACAATCTACATTAAATTGTTCAGTGTCAGTCATAAATATGGACAATTATACAGAACTTTATAGTTTTACTTGTTTATGAATTTGCAGGTACAGCATTCGAGGATTCAATATAGTTATCCACATGATTATGCATAAAACAGATGTTTGAATACTTTATACTGAAGAACAAATTGAAATAAAGACATTGGTTTTGATGTGTTTCCATCACAGCAACCATTCCTTGATATAGCCCCTTGCAACCATGATTGCTAAGGGCGTAACTCACAGCCTAAATGCAAAATTGGTTTTAAAAAGCTTTGTATGAGATAAATAAATGAAGATAATTGATATTTTTATTTTCTTGAGCCACATAATAAAATATTCATGGCATACTGGCCCCTAGCAACCATGGTTGCTATGGGCTTTATCAAGAGAATTGTTACCACGGTAACCAATTAAGATAACTAAATAATGCTTATATTTCATGTTGAACATTGAAGATATTGAATTAAATTGATATCTTTAATCAAATATTTGATTTCAAGACTTTCATGCAGCTAATTAACATGTGTTCCCGTTGTGACGTTATGAATGCTCATTATAATACTTAATTGGGTATCGATTTTTGGCTAAAAATTGTAATAAAAATCCTCATAACTCTGGAACTAATTATGCTAATGATATGCCGTAAAAAAACACAATGATCAGCTCGATGTCCTCTTTTGTGTGTTAAAAAGGAGTTCTGAGACCATACTTAGATTTAAAGTCAAATTCAAGGTCATCAATTTGCCATATGATTTCTCATTTGAATGTGCCAATATCTAAGCTCTACTTTGAAGCATTCTAGGAATACCAAAACATATCCTGTAATGAAATTTTGTAAGTTCCAATTTTTTTAAGGATGAAAAAAAAAAAAAAATTGCCCACAAATGGCTCAACAGTATCCCCATGTACATGTATTGGTGCAAACTTCGTGCTTACGTCATCAAAAGTTGTGCACAAGACCATACATACAGCACCGCCTGGCGAGTCAAACACATTCAATATGCCATATTCGATGGGTGTCGCCTCAATCGTGATACTTTTGGGGGGCAAACTTGGCATGATGTGTCAACAGTGAGGAATGTCCGACAGCACTATCACTCAGTAATTTTTTGTGCGGGCAACAGCGGACTCCACAATGTTTAAAAATGTTTTAATGCTCTATATACCACCGTTTGAGACCACTATATATTTGTGTTGTTGTATCACAAAGTTGCACATACATTCCAGAAATTTTCAAGGCCCTTAGGGGGTTCAGCAAGAATTTACCCATAAATTTTATAATATATCTACAGTGGTCCCTGTAAGATAAGACCTTCCTTACAGGAAGTCTTATGTCACAGGTTTATTTACATGTTAAATTGATCTTTGGGGTATTCAAAAAAGTCAAAAAAGTTTACAGACAGGGAAGTCTCATTTCGGAGGTGTCTTATTTTACAGGGATCACTGTATAACCTCTGACACCAAGGGGTATGGGACTCCTTCTAGAAACCTCCCAGGTTAGGATGTACAATAACGTGGGCAATTTTATTACCAACTAATTCCCCATACTTAGGATCTGGAATGACAATTGGTTGTGATAGAAATGTGTTCTTTATTACACACCAGATGTTCTTTTTATCTGTATTCATCATTTTGTGCCACTGCTAACTCATATCAGTCATTGATTATCATAGAGAAACAGGATTGCCCACTAAGTAGTACATGTGCTCCAAATCCTACTCAGTGCACTGCTCGATTAATCAGTTTCAAAATTTTGTAATCGTCCATGCCCTAATAAATATATAGGCCTACATACGTGACGTGTAGAGTAGAGCATCACTAAAGATATATTGTAGTAGTGTACACTGTGTTACTGTTAGATCTAGAGGTAATAAAACTTACTAAAATTGTTTGGATTCATGCAAAATTTGTCAGAAAATAGTGTCAGTTACATAAAAGCTGTGATATTGAATCATGCAATCTTGTAATAAACATCTCTGGCGCTGCTTATGGGTGGTAATCAACAAAATTCTCGACCTTGTTGCAACCTTTGCTAAGACCACATTTTGCACACGCCATCTTTTTCGTGGCCGACTTTCGAACTCGTCACACCACATTCAAAAATATATCATACCGATTACAAATCTCTGACAGATCAATGTGAATACCTTCGGGTTATATTTGCCGAACAAATAAACATCATTTGCGCAATGATTGTATGTTTTTAAAATGAAATAAAATCGTTTTATGATGTCACCGACACCAAGTTCCGACTCGTTTTGTGGGGACCGAAACAGCGTGGGAGATTTTCAACGCTTTCGTGAAAATGTATTGTGACACATTAGCTATTTATTGCAGTTTTGTCAGTTGGACCAAACATTCATTAACCCAATTTGGGTACTTTCTGGGTCTAGAACTCACCAATTAGGATAAGCTATCCCTTCAAATGAAACCACATCGAATACGCCATGAAACAATAACAAGGAGCCGCCATTTGCAATGCTTTGAGTGCGCATGCGCACTGTACTCAACTGGATTGTGGGAGTTGACCAATAGATGGCACTGAACATTGCATGGGCCCAGAAGCTCATATTGATATGCCTGGCGGCGGGAGGATATATGTGTTCGCTGCACAGATGGGCCGTAACAGATCAAAAACGACTGTCAGACACCGTACGAAAACTCGGACTTTAATCAAGCGAATTATTAAAGAATGTGTCATTTATGGATCATCTGTGTTCGCTATGTCAAAACATGTTGAATGAAAAATGGCAAATTCTATGTTATTTTTTGTTCCTCCGAAGACACGTTTGGGCTCAAATTTTATCGGTCGCGGGTACGTTAAGCGCCTAAGTGGCAAATCGGACTGCTACCTGCGGAGCTCGCTATCGTCCACACTGTGGATAAATGATAGATATAGTGCGGGTCAACTTTATGCAGTTATTTCTGACAAATTATATATATTGCAGTTCTGGTGCAATTAAAATCCTGCCATTTTTTTTTTAACCAATTAACTAATTTATTGAGTTTTCAGGACGGCACCAGTGGATAACAGTCAAAATTAGATGTGTCCGTGGTATTTCAGTGCGTCATGCAAATTAATCACTCGTTAAATGTTGACAATGCAAAGTATAATATCACTAGGAATAAGATGTAGGTTTTTGCCAAAGCAGCTATACCCATAGCAAGCATGGTTGCCAGGGGTTTAGATTCAGGACATAATGCACAATCGTTACCAATTACATTATATGGGGAGAGGTATCAAAAACAAAATTTGCACATCTTGTTTACAAATTCAACGAGAGGAGTTTCAAAACTGGTGTGAATAATCAATATACAACATATGCTGAATACAAACAAACAGATAATACACGTTATAATTAAAGTGAAACAAGTTTTGAAGGAGATATAATATATGGTGTTAAAATGTGTACATAGATCTTACGATGTACAAATCCTTTCAGAATTTGACATTGTGGATCGTTGTATATTCATTGATCACTCTTTGGATCTATTGTGAATACGCTTGTTCAATGAGAGACTACTGGCTGCTGGATTTATTCGGCAAAGGCTCTTATAAGCGACCAACATATTTCTCTGACTCAGTTCGCGCACACAGGACGAGTCCATGTTACAGGCAGGGGTGTCTCTCAGTCTCCTTCAAAGCTACTCGTCGTATTTTTTTACCACAGGCCATAGACTTTTTTGAGGGATCGTCTCAAAACCCGAGCGCCAATTATTGACAAAAAGGCGGGAAAGTTGAATGTCGGAAGGAGACTCGTGCGGTGCACCAGTGTCAATGTAACTTAGTCTTACATGTAATCATTATTTTTGTGCATGAGGAGTACTCTACCTCATGGTGGATAGGCAGACAGTAGTCTAGCATGATTTCCGACCTCTAACTGTTGCACTAAGAACTCTTGCCTGATTTTATGATAGATGCGGAGGAGGGGACCTCCACATGCACGCCCAATAACGCGACATTCAGGCAGTATTATGGGAAACCAACCATACCACGGAACATTCAAGTAACTCATGTGTTTTCAGAATTTTCGGAAATTTAAACAACGTCTTGTGTACGAAATGCCACACACACAATAAATGTTGATCAAATGAAATACCGCCGAGTGAAATATTGGGTTGTATTTCTGTCGTGGTCGTTTATTGACAAGGTACATGGCAATCTACACGAACATGCTCTAATGTACTTTTAACTCTTGCAGCAAAATATTATCCATATTTTTAAAATATTACAATTTTCATGATTTATGCATGTTTACACACTCTTGCATGATTGGCAAAAACCTAGCATCTCACTCTTGCATGATTCGACATGACTGAACTTTTTCAGACCGAGACGAAGACATACATGTACCGGTGTCCCATGTTGGAGGCACGTGTTAAAAAATCGTGCATCATATAAGATAACCATGAGATATGCCTATTGTTAGTGAACTGTTAGTGATGACAGACTTGGCCAACGAAATGTATAGGGGTTTCGAAATGATCTGGGTCTGGAAAAGGTCTGGAAATTGTTCCATTTTGAGTCTGGAAAGTCCCTGATCTTGTTATTCACAGAACAGTGAAAACTCCGTGACTATAATTGCAGTATGTCATAACTGAAGGAATGCAGACTCAAATAAGCTTCGCATTCCCCACACTGGAATTGAGCTATGAACTGCTAAAGAGGCGACACATGTCTTTTACTATATTTCCTGACGCCATTTGTAACTATTGTAACAGAAAAACCAGCATGGTGACATATCATTTTTATCTCTTAATTTGAACCTATTGTATACAAAGATGATTATGGTAGCATAAATCAATGAAGTTTATGGAAATTTTCAGGTGTCGCTATCCACCTTAAGGTATTCCCTCTTAAACACAAGATAAACAGTTCAAAATGTGATGCATACGTGAAACTAAAGAGAAAGTTACTGAATGGATCTGTAACAAATTACCAAGAAGTGGATTTCCAGTCTTTTTTGTGTGCTTTTGGGCCTCCATCCCGGGGCATTTCAAATGATTCAAGACATGCCAGCGTCATCAATGGCTTGAAAGGTAAATTTGGTGCACAATTCGACCATCACCGAAATGCGGAAAAAGATATCGACTGCACGCACATTTAATGACTGTGAGTGACTACTAACATCGACGGACGTATAATCCAAGAGCTGGATACTAGTATATCGGGACACCCGAAAACGAGTTCCAAGTTCCAAGTTCCAAGTTCCGAGTTTCAAGTTCCGCGTTTAAAGTTCTAAGAAAAAGGTGTCGTCGGTGTTCAGTCAGTACCGTAAAACTTCTAATAAACGCCCGGGCGTCTATTGATTTCAGTTATACTCTATACCCGGCGTCTGTTAGAACCCGGCGTTTATTAGAACCCGACGTTTATTGATTTCAGTCGTTGTCTGGACCCGGCGTTTATTGGAATTGGTGAGGCCTGTGTTACGATATGACAAATCGGACGACAGTTTAGATATTGAAAGCTGGAAATTCCTGACTGGGACGCGTTGACGTTGTCGATATTAGTATCTATACGTTGCTATGTTACACAATGTACGTAGACCCGGCGCCTATTAATTTGAGTATACCTGAACCCCCGGCGTCTACTAGACCCCGGCGTCTATTAGAAACCTGGCGTTTATTAGAAGTTTTGCGGTATTTCTACACATGCCACGCTTTTTCAGGAGTTCTCTGAACATTGAGTCTAAAATTTGCATGCAGAGACGAGGATCATGGCGTCAGTTTGAAGGCGCAGCACCACTATATGTTACACGTTCGAATAGATGATAAATATCAACTTCTTCTATTAAATATTTGTTCAGTCATCCACAGCATAGTTCGTTGGTGATGCCTGAACAATTATTTAATGAAAGAAATTGACAAGATCCGAATTTATTCTGTCATAATGCACTAAGTATTATTTTCATTTCCCTTTGTTTTCAATTTCCCCATCATTTATATTTGATTTTGTGAATGTAAAATATAGAAATGATATAAAAACACATTTTAACTACTTAGTAAATAGAATTGAACGAAAAACACACCCAAATCCGCAAACTATCCGAAATTTCAATCATACCCGCGTGGCACTCTGTGGTCCGCGCGTACCATATACCAGGCATCAGCTTGGAAGGTTTCGACTTTGTGATATTGAACAGTGTTGAACAGCTGTTGAAAGGTGGCACAAGAAAGTGATTTAACGAGTTGGAGAGACCCGATGCAGAAATATAAAAACGATAACTGCACTTTCTTGGGACTTTAAATGCGGAACTTGGAACTTGGAACTCGGAACTTGGAACTTGGAACTTGGAACTCGGAACTTGAAACTTGGAACTTGAAACTCGTTTTCGGGTGTCCCTAGTATATCGACGGTTTATAGGTCAGATTGCCCTGCTAATTAAGGCATTTCGGCAGAAATGCCTTTATGGTTTTAGCAGAATTTTTTTTTTTTCTTTTTTTTCTTCTTTCGCCGTTTTGGTTTCCGGACGATAACTTGAGATTGCCTTGATGGATCCTTATCAAATTTTCACCACTAGTCAGAAATGATATGTGGAAGAACCCTATTCTTTTTGAGCCGGCTCCGAGGTCCGTGAGGATGAAATCAAGGTTTTTGGTTTCCGGACGATAACTCGAAAAATATTCAGGCAATAGATGCAGAACTCTGCATGGAGGTTCATATACCACCAGGGAAGAACCTTATTGATTTTGGGATCAATCCGTCAAATGACCTCTGACCTAGAGGTCAAAATAATTTTTTGCTGACTCATCCTTGAGGCTTCCTGCATATCTCACAAACGGTACGTCGTAGAGCGAAACGGACGTTATTTTCGGACTCGTCGTCCTAGACACATGTCTAAGGGGTATTATGGATGAACTTTGACCTTGACCTGAATTTTTTTTGCCGAGTCGGCATTTTTCGTTCTCGTCGATATCTCGGAAACGGTGCGTCGTAGAGCGAAACGGACGTTATTTTTCAGACTCGTCGCACTAGACAAACATGTCTAAGGGGTATTATGGATGAACTTTGACCTTGACCCGAAATTTTTTTGCCGAGTCGGCATTTTTCGTTTTCATCGGTATCTCGGAAATGGTGCGTCGTAGAGCGAAACGGACGTTATTTTCGGACTCGTCGTCCTAGACAAACAAGACTAATGGGTATGATGGATGAACTTTGACCTTGACCCGAAATTTTTTTGCCGAGTCGGCATTTTTTTGTTTCGTCGATATCTCGGAAACGGTGAGTCGTAGAGTGAAATGGACGTTATTGTCGGACTCGTCGTCCTAGACAAACATGTCTAATGGGTATTATGGATGAACTTTGACCTTGACCCGAATTTTTTTTTGCCGAGTCTGCATTTTTTGTTTTCGTCGATATCTCGGAAACGGTGCGTTGTGGAGCGAAACGGACGTTGTTTTCGGACTCGTCGCCCTAGACAAACATGTCAAAGGGGTATTATGGATGAACTTTGACCTTGACCCGAAATTTTTTTGCCGAGTCGGCATTTTTTGTTTTCGTCGATATCTCGGAAACGGCACATCGTAGAGCGAAACGGACGTTATTTTCGGACTCGTCGCACTAGAGAAGCATGTCTAAGGGGTATGATGGATGAACTTTGACCTTGACCCGAAATTTTTTTGCCGAGTCGGTATTTTTTTGTTTTGTCGATATCTCGGAAACGGTGCGCATAGAGCGAAACGGACATTATTTTTGGACTCGTCGACCTAGACAAACATGCCGGGGGGGGGGGGGGGTATGATGGATGAACTTTGACCTTGACCTGAAATTGTTTTCGCTGAGTCGACATTTTCCATTTTCGTCAATATCTAGCAAATGGTGTGTCATAGAGCCCGTGGCAAACATGTTTTAAATATTACGAATTAGTCCTAACACCGAAATGCCTCCAAGGCATCTTTAGGCCTTGACGTCTAGTTATGCCTGAGTTACATTTGCACAAGTTGCCGAGTGGTATTTACCGCTGTTCCGGCCACCGGTGATAGTTTGTCAGACATATTTCCCATACATCTTTCGAGTGGTCATGAAACCACCAGGCTGTGTCCACCGATGACCGCTATTCACCTACGATCGGGCGTCTTTGCTGTGTCCGATAGAATTTCAGGAAAGACTGACCAACCAAAAATGCCCTACCGGAGACCGCATGATACCCTACTGATACCTGCTCGGTGACCGTCTGATATGTACAAATCGGCCGATTATCTGAAGGACACCTTCTGGACATTCATCGGCGCTCGGCAGGGTACCCTGCGACGTAGCCACTCACATTGGTCGGCCGAAAAATTTGGTCGATGCCCTCGGCACTTGGTGGGCATCTGAAGGAGCTCTGGACGGTCGCCGGTAGGCATGCTAGTAATTCACTACAGATGTCATTTTTTCCACAGGTCGCCGCAAGAAAATAACTCTGCGTTTTTTTCTTTGGATGCCTCCACCGACTTGTCTATGATGTCCGATTGTTGCCCGATGGTCACGGATGGTCTTCCCGCGCTCGGTGGGTGACCGGCCGAAATGGCCGAATTTCAGCCTTTTCGGGCATCGTATCCTCATCGGCGTAGGCATCAGTGCAAATGTGACCTAGGCATTATTCTACATGTACAGTCACCGATCAGCCGAGTATTCATTGTAAAATAATCACTGACTCAAAACATTTACTCCCCAGTACCGAATAATTTTACTCATGGAAGGGCACATTTCTGCCCCGCAACAAAAGGGCAACGGGGGCAGCTAGCTGCCCCGCTGCACCCGTGGTTCCGGCGCCCATGTAAAGAGTATCTTGATGTAATTGATGGCAAATTTTCACCATGCATCATACTTCTATCTTAAAATTAAAGTGATATTGGCAGAAAAAAACTATTTTATCCAAATCAATTACATATACGCCTGTGGTCTCAGAAAAAAAGTTTACAAAACAAACTATGCTTGATCAGATTGATAAATCAAGCATATTACAGTACTAACAACCGCTTTTCTTTTGTTTTGTACGCCACTCAGAGTTACCTTTGACATGACGTAGTTCACGCTATCTCCACCAGAAACTCGCAACGGAATCAATTAGAAATGAGCATCTGTTTTGGCATACAAATGCAGATATATAACTATTATGTTTTCTTCGTTCGATCAGAAAGGTATGGCAAAATCCATAACTTTCTGCCAATATCACTTTAAATAGAGCTGCTATAGGCCTACGTGCAGAAATATTCAGACCGACAGAGAACATTTTGCTGCGCAAAGCTCCGGTTTCAGGCTGTTATTACACAAATGTGTAATAATAGGTGAGCTCAAACTATCTCCACAATGCCCATCTGTCGTACAATGTGCATCCAGCAAAGAGGATCCCACATTAACTTATCTGGAGATACCTCATGAAGAACGTTATGAAAGTTTCGCGTAACACGAAATTCCAAACTCGCTTTAAAAGCGCCCCAAGAAATTCATGCATATTGTCTGATTACAGGAATGAGACCTAATCCTTGGTAAAATATAATTATGATCTATTATTACGGCAATTTCGATTGTACAGTGTGTTCAAAAAGTCACTGTACAGTGACATTATTTATTCGTTTTCAGTCAGTACCAGATAGCATTCCAGTTTGTACATAAATTCACACACAAAAACACTACTGATAGAGAGGAACATGGAATGTGGAAAAATAATTCTGAAATTTGGCGATTTTGTCTGCAGCAATTTCTTGAAGTATCCTTTATTTACAGAGCACAAGGGGACTTAAATTTTGCAAACCTGTTAATTAACACAGACATATCGTTGTGATTCGGTACTCTATGGTCAGCATATATTTGTCAAAAGTATTCTTGAACCTCTGAGGATTATTTTCCTTCATGACCCCGTACCTATTATACCAAAAAAATCCTTTCTTGCGAAGGAAGACCCACACTGACCGTATGCCTAGTCTGGAATGGATCTCCAAACTCCCAATTTACTTTTTCTTAGAAATGAACCGGTATGACATGTTAATATTGTGTTGTCATGTAGTCATAATCATTATAATGTCATAATAATCCAGTAAATTTTCATGGTCATGCAACACATTTAATTTCATCCACTTTCGTGTACTTTTTCGTATGGAAGGATTATATATCCATACCTATAACACAACGAAGTGCGTAGTAACGGTTTGAACACCCAGAATTCTCGTTCCCCTGTGGTTTCCCTTTCCGGCTTGGCTATTTTTAGCCATTACTGTTGATGACTCGCGTGTCGCTGAGCAAGACCGTTGTCTACAAATTAGGCCTACTTTATTGGGGTATCGAGAGACTGTCACGTGCGTGACTTCATTCTGGTCAAGTTTCCGAGTAGCACACTTGTCAGCTTGCCATGTGCTGTGAAGACCAGCCCCATTCCGGCTCAACACCCTGAGGGTTCGGAATTACAGTAGTCATTGGCAGAATCATTTGGAGAAGACAGAGGTCCCCAGTAGTTATATCTGCTGGGTGAGCCTGGGACAGCTCCAACAGCTCCATCGGATCTGTGCTTTAGTTCGAAGTAAGAACTAAAGAACGTCCAGAGAAAAAGCCCAGAAAACCACCAACCAACAGAAGTGACCGAAACAGCTCCGTAGGTCGAGTCCCACTACCGGCACCTATTATCGGCACTGTCAGGTAACACCCGTAATCACAAGCGTCGCCCACAATATCAGCAATCCACTGGCACTTGGCCAGCTGACCATGATCCTCAAGATAACCATTTCTAGTCTGACCGAGTTTCAATTAACCAACTCTCTTGTCAGAACAACAAGAAACCAGATCCAAAAAAACCCTACATCATTCCGTCTGATAGACAAATTTTGCGCACGAAGACTGTCTTGATTTCGCTGATGGTTCTGGATGATGTAGGAAACTTTTCATCAGGGCGGCGTAGAAAACGGCACCAACGTCCTTATTTTGGATTTTACTCTGGTTGAACCATCTGGATTGGTATACAAGTCTATGCAAGTCAGTCCACCACAACTTTCCATCTGGGTCAGCAGTCAACCGTGCCATCTCCAGGCCCAATAGCCATTGCTGCGACCATGGTATGCTATGACGGACATGCCATGAATGTGTACACATAAAACTCAACAAGAGGACAGTCTACCGTAGCTTCTATATTTGCAGGCAGCCAGTCAGGCAAGCCTCGGACCTCCTGCGTATGCTCCACTCTCCTGGAGCTTGGCTGCAACAAATCAGTACCATCCCTGCAGACAACTGGCGTTGTTGGAACATAGTACCCACCTCACGCCAGCATGTCACAATGATGTTTGGAGTACGACAGTCACAACGTCGATTTGGGCAACTATCTGTTCAAGTCTGATCACATGGCCGCCACTAATGGATGGAATGACAAAGAGAGGTACATGTACCGCTCTTCCCTGGGTGATGATTGATGCTGCATATCGTACGCTGTTATCAGTCAAACACTGCAACAAATATTCACCCCTCTGGTTAAGAAGAATATTGTGAAAGTAAGAAGAAATTAGAACTATATCGGACTACAGAAGATTTCGGACTATATTACTGGGATTACGTGCGCTGGCCATGCCCATGATCATTCCATCAGACTCTAATCATCCAAATAAACCTCGGATTATTGAAAAGAAACCTCGGACTATCTGTTGGTGTCTTTCCATGACATTACATCGTACTAAATGATTGAGTCGGCGTAATAGCCGCCGGTAGTCACGCTATTTCTTCACATTAGTGCCGTGACCAGGATCACGAAGGCCAGTTCTCGGCTTTTGTACTATTCCTACGTATAAACTTCAGATGAATACTCGATCCACAATCCGGGACCTGAATGGACCGAGCACAGAAGACGAGGTGATGATAAACCAGTGACACTGTTACGCTATCGCGAGTACAACCACCAAACGAACTATACAAGGTATCGTCAATGTCATCCGAAGAGTACGTACCAGACTGGATGCAAGGCGAAAGTTACTTCAAAGAGCTGGCAGACCCGGTAACCAAGATCCTCGACACCCACGCACGGTTATACCACACGACTCTGGCCGGACCATCAAGGTCGCCACCAAGCGACAGAAGCGAAACGAACTATACGCGCATTCAGCGCCAACCCAATACCGACCCGCTCCCTAAGTTGGAAAGTGTACACCTTGCGAACTTTAACACGTCAATGACGACACACCCGCCAAGTCGGTTATGAACTCAGCAATGGGCGCATGACTGGGATAATCAGGCCGAATCGCAGTCGCAACACGACGCTATGACGTCACGCCCGTCAGCAATGACAAACACGTTGACACGACCTGACCGAACCCCGACGATGTATTCCAGAGTACTAATCGACCCAGTCGTGACGGGAGAGCTGCCGGACGGAAACTAGCCGAACCGGAGGAGACCCACTACGAACTTTACGCACCCACGGCAAGATCGTCAGTCCGATCTACTTACGACATTGCCGATCGCCGAGCGCAAGACATCGGAGTTCCGATCTCCGACACCAGGGAAAATACGCACGCTGCATCTCTACTGCCACCGGTAACCAACATCTGACCACCGATGATCGCCGAACCATCGCCTGCGGTTGTGCACCCCGCACCGCACGGATACGTGCCTAGCCATGGAATAGCAGTACCCAATCACGGAGTGGCAGTGCATAACCATGGAATAGCAGTACCCAATCATGGGGGAGTAGTGCCTAATTTCGGAGTAGCAGTATACCCCTCAGGGTCATATACGAATGGAATACCAGCACATGGAGTAGCTGCATACAATCTTGGGATTGCTTCGCAAAATCCTGGAATAGCAGTATGTGCAAGTGTGTTTGCCCCTAGTTCAGGATACCATTTCCCGCAGGTGCCATACCCAACTCCGTCATACGGAATTCCGGCAATGTCGCCACCCAACAGACTGGTCCCCCAGACCGTGCCGTTGCTAAGCAATGCCGGCTACACACCTGCACACGACGCTACACCAACTACCACACTGGTTGCTATGACCACAGCTGCTCCGACCACGGAGACCACATTGCAAGCCCCTGCCGTTCCCACGACGACCTCCAGTGCTACGACACCGGAGCCTCAAGAGCCCGTGACTGAACCACCAGCATTGGCTACCGGCAAAACAGCTCAGTGGCGAGCTACGTTCAAGGAGCTACTCCTCTGGAGTCATGTGTCGGACTGTTGGATTAAGGATATCAAGCATTCTGTCGAAATAGGCCTGGTGGACTCCGGGAGTTTTCTCCTTGAGTCGTAGCCAAGAAGTTATGTGTCGAACCAGCCTGGTGGACTCGAAGAGGGTCATCCTCTCGAGTCGTGGCTCGTACTACTTGGATAGTCTAGACCTGATCGGAATATAATTGTGTTTTGCCTGTCATATATATACGTGGTGTGTTATCGTACTTGAATTCTTTATTGGTATTATGTCATAACTCATATGCTATGTCGAACTTTGCCTGAAATCTTTCAGGAATGACTCTAAATACATTCCGTTCTACTCTGGAACGTCGAGGACAGTTTCCATTAATCTGTGATTTATATGTCGTTGATTTGTATATATGTTTGATTTATGTCATTGATTCCTCATCTGTCGTTGTGATGCTTGTATTTGTCCTATGTGTTCATATCATCCTAGTGACTGCTGACGAACTGACTGATGACTTTATTTTGACAGATAGAGCTTTTATTGTAATAAGTGTTTTCTCATTTTTTTGCGCGGTGTATGTGGTTTCTCTTTAGGACTCTTTTGGACTGGTAGGCTTCGGGAAGGGTAAATTCCCAGGGGGGTAATTTGACGAAGGGGTGTTATGTACAATATTTTGACAGTTATCGACCCGAACCCCTCCCTTACATGTTCTCTCACTCCACATACACCTCACAGAATCAATAACAAATCCATACTCACAGCCCACGTTACCAGGACACATGCACTACAGCCACTGCACCCTCTCCGATCACGTGCACAGAACATCACCCTACACCACACAGCCAATCAACATACACTCAGACATAAACAGACACGTGAACCAAGGTATTACATCATATTAAATGAATCACATGAACTCCTGTTCCATGACGCTGGAAAACTCAGCCACCTCATGGAAAAATCCCCGCGCATTCAGAGTCGAGCTCGAGAAGTCTTAGAGTGAAGACGTGTGACTAAAATATTAGAGAAACAGCAAAAATATGTGTGATTAATCGTTGATTCTGCTGGACTATAATACGGACTATATTGGGAAGTAGCGCATGTGGCCGTGATCGAGTCATCGAACTGTTCATCACAATTTTTAAGATTTGTGATTTTTAAGCACAACACTATCGGACACTATACAACGTAAAAGGGCTGATCGGACCCTGAGGAATCCCGATTTCGTAACATATATAGGCACCTAAATCAATTAATCGATGTCTAGATGTTACATGGAAATCAGCGAAGTTTTAATTGCATAACTCCATGTCACATATTCCTATAACTACAAGATGTCAATGTTTCTTGCCAGTCACAAGCCGTCTGGCGATTGAGCATTGTTAAAAAAAACTGTTTGTTGACGATCAGCGATCAAAATTTAAAAATCGCGGCTGCGTACAAGGGGGTCTATATACAGTAGCGGATTTAGAGGGGGGGGGGGGGGGGGGGTTTACTGGGGCTAGAACCCCACTTTCCCGAAAAAAACCCAACATATATCAGAGTTTCCATAGGCGGATTCAGGCCTCCTGCCCGAAAAAATTATGTCGAAATATTGCCCCTAGTTCAGGATACCATTTCCCGCAGGTGCCATACCCAACTCCGTCATACGGAATTCCGGCAATGTCGCCACCCAACAGACTGGTCCCCCAGACCGTGCCGTTGCTAAGCAATGCCGGCTACACACCTGCACACGACGCTACACCAACTACCACACTGGTTGCTATGACCACAGCTGCTCCGACCACGGAGACCACATTGCAAGCCCCTGCCGTTCCCACGACGACCTCCAGTGCTACGACACCGGAGCCTCAAGAGCCCGTGACTGAACCACCAGCATTGGCTACCGGCAAAACAGCTCAGTGGCGAGCTACGTTCAAGGAGCTACTCCTCTGGAGTCATGTGTCGGACTGTTGGATTAAGGATATCAAGCATTCTGTCGAAATAGGCCTGGTGGACTCCGGGAGTTTTCTCCTTGAGTCGTAGCCAAGAAGTTATGTGTCGAACCAGCCTGGTGGACTCGAAGAGGGTCATCCTCTCGAGTCGTGGCTCGTACTACTTGGATAGTCTAGACCTGATCGGAATATAATTGTGTTTTGCCTGTCATATATATACGTGGTGTGTTATCGTACTTGAATTCTTTATTGGTATTATGTCATAACTCATATGCTATGTCGAACTTTGCCTGAAATCTTTCAGGAATGACTCTAAATACATTCCGTTCTACTCTGGAACGTCGAGGACAGTTTCCATTAATCTGTGATTTATATGTCGTTGATTTGTATATATGTTTGATTTATGTCATTGATTCCTCATCTGTCGTTGTGATGCTTGTATTTGTCCTATGTGTTCATATCATCCTAGTGACTGCTGACGAACTGACTGATGACTTTATTTTGACAGATAGAGCTTTTATTGTAATCAGTGTTTTCTCATTTTTTTGCGCGGTGTATGTGGTTTCTCTTTAGGACTCTTTTGGACTGGTAGGCTTCGGGAAGGGTAAATTCCCAGGGGGGTAATTTGACGAAGGGGTGTTATGTACAATATTTTGACAGTTATCGACCCGAACCCCTCCCTTACATGTTCTCTCACTCCACATACACCTCACAGAATCAATAACAAATCCATACTCACAGCCCACGTTACCAGGACACATGCACTACAGCCACTGCACCCTCTCCGATCACGTGCACAGAACATCACCCTACACCACACAGCCAATCAACATACACTCAGACATAAACAGACACGTGAACCAAGGTATTACATCATATTAAATGAATCACATGAACTCCTGTTCCATGACGCTGGAAAACTCAGCCACCTCATGGAAAAATCCCCGCGCATTCAGAGTCGAGCTCGAGAAGTCTTAGAGTGAAGACGTGTGACTAAAATATTAGAGAAACAGCAAAAATATGTGTGATTAATCGTTGATTCTGCTGGACTATAATACGGACTATATTGGGAAGTAGCGCATGTGGCCGTGATCGAGTCATCGAACTGTTCATCACAATAAACTTGGATAAATTGAATTCGGACTGGTTTGTGATTTTTAAGCACAACACTATCGGACACTATACAACGTAAAAGGGCTGATCGGACCCTGAGGAATCCCGATTTCGTAACATATATAGGCACCTAAATCAATTAATCGATGTCTAGATGTTACATGGAAATCAGCGAAGTTTTAATTGCATAACTCCATGTCACATATTCCTATAACTACAAGATGTCAATGTTTCTTGCCAGTCACAAGCCGTCTGGCGATTGAGCATTGTTAAAAAAAAAAAAAAAAAAAAAAAAAAAATAATAATAAAAATAAAGATCGGGGTATGTCCGACTTTGGTTGCATTTACTCCATGGGGTGAGTACGACTCACATCATCTTCTTAAACTATAGTTTAATAAGGAAAAGCCTGTATTCCATTTTATCATCATTGAAAAAAAATCTGTATTCCATTTTATTATCATTTAACCCTCACCACCAGGCCTACTAAGACACCCAGGCCCATAGAAATGAATCCTGATACATTTGTGGTGTTACGAAGTAAGACATGACATACCCCATTTTGGTGTAGGTCTGAGCCTAACTTACCCAATTTATGGGGTATGTCCGCCCAATTTATACCATGATTATAATAATAATAATAATAATAATAATAATTATAATAATAATATTAATAATAATAATAAAAATAATAATATGTATAATTTTTTTTTTAGTGTTTCTCTATTTGTTCAAATTTTTTGTCATTATGCACATGAATATCGACACTCCTGAAGACACCCCAGAGAGAATGCGTTAATTTCCGTTTCGCGCATGACAGCCATCCCTCCAGTTGATGTGTACGGAGCCCTAATATAACAATCTTTGGAGGCGCGAGAACGTACTGTTGCCATAGCCCTCTATGCTGTTACTGTTGATTATTTTACTCGGAAATAAATTGCACAAAGATGTTTTAGTACCGAACTGTTTGTTGACGATCAGCGATCAAAATTTAAAAATCGCGGCTGCGTACAAGGGGGTCTATATACAGTAGCGGATTTAGAGGGGGGGGGGTTTACTGGGGCTAGAACCCCACTTTCCCGAAAAAAACCCAACATATATCAGAGTTTCCATAGGCGGATTCAGGCCTCCTGCCCGAAAAAATTATGTCGAAATATCATGTTTGAGTTCAGGTTGATCATAGTGAGTTTGTTTGAAATGTATACTCAGGAGAGACCAGAATGCTCAGCTACCACAGAACATAAAAAGAGTTCTGGCTTATGGGGCCCTTCAGTGGGCCCCAGACCCCCGGCCCAAATGTGCAGCTTCTCTTCTACATTTTTTACAAACTTTTCAGAACATGATAATCGATAATTTTTAAGTACAATTTCAGTATTCTCAGGAAAAGCCACTAAATTAAT
Organism: Terebella lapidaria; assembly: GCA_949152475.1. NCBI lineage: Eukaryota > Metazoa > Annelida > Polychaeta > Terebellida > Terebellidae > Terebella > Terebella lapidaria. The sequence goes on from OX424557.1 coordinate 7,028,926, forward strand.
TCTGAACATAAAAAGGCTCGCTTCGTTTCTATTTTTAGTATAAAATATGAAAGTAGGGCGATCCATGGTATTCAAGTGGAAGCCATACCAAGGAGATGTCATCAACTTAACACTGAACATAAAAAAAGACTCTTGCTTCGAGGTCTCACGGGCGGCCCCAGACCCCCACCGCGACAAGCTCGCTTCACTCCATAATTTTTTATATACCAGGGGCATAAAGTGGGATTTATACCCAGGAGATGCCAGGAAGCTACCACAGGACATGAAAAAGGATCTGGTTTCTGGGGCCCGCTCAAGGGCACGCCGTATTACCCCACGCCGTATAATGTTGGACCCCCTCTTTTCAAATTCCTGGATCCGCCCCTGATATATATTTCAGATTGAAGGCATGGGCATGGTATCGATGGCTATACTATACATACATCAGCAAACGCAAAAAAAACATTGTGTTACGAAATCGGGATTCCTCAGGGTCCGATCAGCCTTTTTACTGACGTATAGTGTTGGTAGTGTTGTGCTTGAAGTATCACAAACCATTCCCATTTCAATTAATCCAAGTTTATTGGGATGAATCTTCCGATGACACGATCACGGCCACATACGCACTTCCCGATACAGTCCGAAAAATAGTCCTATACGTACAACAGTATATCACAGATATTCACTTCTTAATTTCTTTGTAATTTCTTCAATATTCCAGAGAACCGTCTTCTCTCTCTGAAAAGTCTAAACTCGACTCCGAAAAGCGTGGGGACTTTTTCATGGGTGTCTGGTTTTTCCCGCGTCGTGGAACAGGAGTTCATGTGATTTGCTGAATGTGATGTAATGTCTGTGTGGGCGTGGTTAGGTGTATGGAAATGTTGTGATTGGTGGTGTGTTCCGCATAACGTCATTTGTGGAGTTGTTTACGTGTCTTGGACGGTGTGTGTCGATTCTCGTGAGTAGGAAATCATGTGATGAATCTGTGCCGTGTATGTCGAGTGGGATAAAGTGTAAGGGAGGGTTTCGGGCTGATAACTGACATGAATATTCTACATAACACCCCTTCGTCAAATTACCCCCTGGGAATTTACTCTTCCCGAAACCTCACAGTCTAAAAATCTAAACATAACAACTAGAAGTCCTAAAGGGAAACACACACACCGCGCGAAACAATGAGAAAACACTGAGTACAATAAAAGTTATAACTGTCGAAATGAAGTCATCAGTCAGTCTGTCAGCAGTCACTAGGATGATAAGAACACATAAAACAAATACATGCATCACAACGACAGATGAGGAATCAACGACATAAATCAACACATATACGAATAACGACATATAAAATCACAGAATAATGGAAACTGTCCTCGACTTCCCAGAATGGAACAGAATGTACTTAGAGTTCGTACCTGAGTGATTCAGGCCAGAGTCCGACATAGTACACAGGTTACCATGATACGACAAGTTATCAAGTGATGAATTGAGTACGAAAACACACCACATACATATATGATATGCAACACACATTTTATATTCCGATTAAATATGACTATCCAACTAGTACGAGCCACGACTCGAGAGGATGACCCTCTTCGAGTCCACCAGGCTGGTCCGACAGATAACTTCTTGGCACGACTCAGGGAGAAAACTCCCAGAGCCAACCAGGCCTATTCCGACACAATGCTTGCTATTCCGACAGTTCGATACATGACTCTAGAGGATGACCCCCTTAGAGTCCACTTTAACTGAGTCCGTACGACGATCACATCCTACTTAGGCTGATCGCGCCTTCTCTGGGTCCGAGCTGGTGCGGCGGGAGACGTGTGCGCCATGAGTTCCAATGCTTTCTCATGGGGCAGGTGCGGCAGGACGCGAATAATGGTCGAGACCAATTCGCTAGGGAGACTCGCGGTTTCTTCAGTGGCTTCCGGCTGCCGGGAGTCTGAGCAAGTTGAGTACGAGCTTATTAACTTCGCGCTGCAGTTCCGCACGAGCCGCGACCGAACGTTGGAGATGCTCCTGTAGCTGTCTGCGTTCTTCCGTTACGGCCTCAGGAGAGGTCGGATAGTGTCGCTCATGGAGGATGCCCATGGCAAACCCGACAGCTAGTCCGTTATATTCCGCTTGATGGACGTGGGCGTCCATCGTGCTCAAGTATTCACGCCGAGCGGCTCGAGCTTGTTGCTCCGCTGGATCGTCGGCGCGTGCGAGGGCCAGTGTCGGCAGATGCTGGCCCAAACGAGAGGCCGGAAGTAAGGGATCCGCATTGTGGACCATGGGGCCTGATTGGTCGTCCCATTATGCTTCGTGTACGTGTACATCATCTGGCAACTTATCCGCATCCTCGTCCCAGACGGGATAGTTGTACGCGGGATTCTCCCCTGGTAGGGCCTGCATCCCTGGCAGAGTCCGCTCGGCCAATCGCTGGCCGTGTATACGCAGAAACTGGTAGTCCGCGGCAAATTCGCCCGAACCATGCAGCGGGAACTGTTCATCCAGATCCTTGGATAGAGGTACGAGGTTCTCCGGGGTCTCCAGGAGCAACCGGGGACGATCATCGTCACAATCTCTTGTGACGTGCGTCAAGGGAGTTGGCGGGGTGTCGCGCTCTTCCATCAGGTACGGAAGCTGCACGTCCGAGCGAGCCAATGCCCGTGATGGTTCTTTGGCTGCGGCCGAGGGTTGCTGTGGCGAGTCCGCAGGGGATACGGGCACAGCGACGTGCGTCAGTGGAAGGTGTCGGGAAGGCGCAGGTCGATCCACTCGCAATGGGGTGGGCAGGCGGAACTCAGAGTCTGTCGTGGGTTTCGCGGGTGAAAGTCCGTCCTCCGTGACACTTCGCGGAGATGCGGGAGTCGCGGGTCCGGAGGCGGCAGCGGCTGAGTCCGAGGCATGTTGCTTGGCCGGAGGCGGCGTGTCGCTGTCTGGAGACACAGATGGTCGACTGGGGAGGGGTGGATATTCTTCCAGGGGTGGTACTAGGCCCTCCCATACCCGATAGTCCGCCACGTTAGGTGCGGTAGGTCGCTCAACAACAAGCCCTGCACTGTCCGAGTCCGAAGGTCGTGTCCGTGGTGGTGTCCTGTTGGCACGAGGTTGCACAGGCGCAGGTCGGCGTGCTTCAGGCGCCTTCATGGCCGAAGTCCGGTAAGTGATCGGCCACGTGAACAGGAAGGCCCCCGGCCGACGATAACGAACCTGCGGGTTAATTGTCTGTATCTCGCTTACCATGTTGGCGAGACGAATTTCACCTTCCTGAGTGTCGGTGTTGGGAGCCTCAATCCGCTGGAGAACCAACATCATGTGCGGCGCGAGGTTCCGCGGGTATTGCTCCATTAGTTCCGGAGCCATCAACCAGATGCCGAAGGTGAGTACGGAAGTCGGCGTCCGTCGAAAAATTACGAGATGGGCTGGTACGCGGGGCGGCCGATAGTGCGGGTTGGGTTGCATGTCCACGAGACATCGCGTCGTGAACCTCCGCACAATCTGTGGGGTCGCCGTAAGTCATCCTTGCTTGAAGAGGGGAAAGTGCAGGATGTGCTCATCCGTAGGAGTCGACAGATGTCGAACCATGTCCGCCTGGGTTAGAGTTACGAACCCGTCGTTTGCTTGGCACACGAAAAACCGAATAAACGGGTAATGGTACGCCAAGACGTGTGCGTCCAGTTTCTGGGGCATAAGGAAAGGTCCGCGCTGACTTACAGTTGGCCACAACAGGGATCCGGCAGGCTCCTTCGTCCCTGTACAGAAGGGGCAGTCATAGCGCTCGTTATTCAGTCGGATTACGCGTAGGGTCATGATCTGACCCTCCGACAAGGTTGATGGGACCGCATAGTCGTGCTCGGGCCCATATGCGGCTAGTTGTGTCCGCTGGCTCATCGGGACTTCATCCCAACGGATGGCTTGAGTTCCGATCGGCGTAGCGGGTGCGGGGACAAGCGCCATCAGCTCATTCACCTGTCATCGGAACGGGGTAATCCAGGATCCCCAATCTGGGTCTGGAGCTGGCGCTGACGGTCCCGGTGCAAGTGGCGGTCCTTCACGATGCTCATTTCACGACATCATGTAAATAGAATATATGAAAAAGGTGCCTCACTGACAACAAGTACATGAGAAATATGATGAATATAACTGTACATGTTATTATTATATTATTATAGAAACTATTGAAAAGACATGAAATCTCAGTTCATTCATCATTCATAATTTCATCAACATTCTTATCAATATGTTAACACAGCCAGGGTTATCTGAACCGGTCTGGTTGGCGAATAGTCCATCTAGGATTGTGTATCTACAGATAATCAATCCACCGATTTACCAAGTCGTCACGTCGGTGACGTCGGAGCGGGAATGCGTCTGTATACTTGGAGAAATAGTCCGAAATCACAAGGATATATCTATTTCCACGTCCGGTATTTTTGTGGGTTTCTAAAATATCCAGAGCGATTCTGTCAAAGGGGGCTCCGGTCGGCAATTGAGTCAGCGGCGACCGTTTTGGCATTGGCTTCCCTTTACGTGACGCACACTGTGGGCAATGAGCACACCACCGTGCAACGTCTAATGATAAACCCGGCCAATAGAATCGGCGTCGGACTCTATCGATAGTTCTTTATATTCTGAGGTGACCTACGACCTTGAGGTCGTGCAGTTGATGTAAGACCACCGTTCGTAAAGCAGCGGGTAGCACTGTTTGCACTACAGTTCGTCCGGCTGGATCCGGCTTGGTATTCCGCACCAAGACTCCATCTTGTAGAGCCAGTAGACTCCATCATGAGAACAGGGTCTTAACCTCCTCTCCATGACGGGCGACTTCTTTCGAGGTCGGTTTCGTTCCGGCTGCTATCCACTGACGTACTAACCCGACGCTGGGGTCGGCCTGCTGTGCGGCGACAATGTCAGCAGTGGAATATTCTGACAACCACAGTTGACCACTGATTTTAGTATCCAAAGTACGCACACGAGCCGCTTGGCGTATGGAGAGCATTTGAGAAGAGACCGGTGATGTCCAAGGACAGTCCAAATGTTTACAGCTATGACACCGTGAAAGTCCATCAGCATTTCCATGGAGTTTCCCGGGGCGGTGTTCAATGTGGAAGTCATATTGCTGCAATTTGGCTAACCATCGGGCTAGCATTCCGTCCTCATCGCTATAGTTTTTTATCCATCGAAATGAGCTATGGTCCATCCGAAGTAGGAATTTCCGTCCCCACAAGTAATGTCTGCAATGCTGAATCATTTCGACTACAGCTAACAGTTCACGGTACGTGGTACAGTAATTCCGCTGTGTACGTGACAGAGTCTTACTTGCAAAACCTATCAGGATTTCCTTTACGTTGACTTGTTATGACAACGCTCTTCCGATGGCGAATCCGCTGACGTCTGTATCAAGGATGAAGTAATCGTCCTCATCTCGGGAGGGATGAGCGAGCTTGGGGGCCTTGATCAGTCTTGTAGCCTCCTGGAGGCTTTTCATTGGGGTGACCCCCAGGTGAAAAGACATTTTACTCTGGTGAGTGCGACAAGAGGTTCGGCGATTTCGGCATAGTCCCTAATGAATCTCCGGTGATAGTTCGTGAACCCTAGAAATGCCCTAACATCTGTGGTTTCACATGGAGTCGGCGATTCCTTGATAGCCTTGACCTTGTTCGGGTCAACCCTGATGCCTTGTCCGCTCACAATAAATCCCAGATATAGGATTTATCTTTGGAATAGTTCACACTTTTCGAGTTGCAGACCTAACCCAGCAGTTCGTATCCGATCCAGGACCGCTTCCAGATTGGCAAGTGCCTGATCAAAAGTGCGTCCGTATGCTATCACATCGTCCAGATAGCACATACATCTAGTCCATAGATATCCGCGGAGAATTGTCTCCATGAGATGCTCAAGGGTTGCCGGTGGGTGACTCAGTCCAAATGGCATAATTGGTACAAGCCTTTCCGGGTGGCAAAGGCTGTCTTTGATCGGTCCACTGGGTCTACCTCGACTTGCCAATATCCAGAGGCAAGATCCAGAGCAGAAAGGTACGTCGCTCCAGCGAGCGCATCATGTGTGTCCTGTATGTTCGGGAGAGGGTACGAATCTTTCCGTGTTACATCATTGAGCAGTCTGTAATCAACACAGAACCGTACCTGTCCGTTGTTTTTCCACACAAGTATCACTTGTGAGCTCCACGGTGAGTCCGATGGCTCTAAACATCCGAGCCGTAACATTTTGTCAACCTATTCATCAGTGATGTGCTGTTGAGTCTGAGGGACACGTCACTGTCGTTGGCGAATCGGTGCATTCGCTCTGGTGTCAATCCGATGCTGTACGACTTGGGTTCGTCCCAGCTGTCCGTCCGGGCACATGAAGGTGTCCTTATACCTGTACACTAGGTTAGCGCATTGGCGCTGCTGTTCAGGAGCTAACCCAGCTTGATCTACCATCTCACGTAGATACGACGGCAGATCACCATAGTGATTAATGTTCATCTGGGGAATGTCCGGTTCTTCTCCGGGTTTCGGCAGTGTGCCCACAATGCTCTCCCCATTACTAAGTCCGTATCCTCTGGAAAGTTCACCATTAGCTGAATGATGCGCGGGTGTTGCCGCACTCTGACCTTCGAGGTCGGGACCAGTTCGACCACCGCTTCACTGCGTGGTGGCACAGTGACTGCTCGATGTACAGCCATTTGCACGAGGTTCGCTTCAAAGTCTTTGTGCACAAACAGTATCTCCTAGTTAACTTGTACTGTTCCTTCGCCATAGTTAACAATGGCACGGGTTTGCCGAAAGAAATTCATGCCCAAAATCATTTCGTCATGAATTGCGGCTACACAGAATGTCACCGTTATTTCTTTAGTTCCGACTTGAATCATAAGGTCCAAGAGTCCGTCAATAGGACTGGAGTCTCTGTTGACATCACGGATAGTCGCAGTCGTGGGACGCATAGTGCGCTGTTCGAGAAGCACGCAATGAAGCAGATCTCGGTGAAGCAACGAGATCTGTGCTCCCGAGTCTAATACTGCCTTGAGAGTTTGTTTACCTATGCGTACCGGCAGTTTCCAACACTCATGGGCAGCCTGGCTGTTGTTGATAACGATGGGTTCGTCCGAGTCATCCCCTGGAGCCTTCAGCGGGAGTGTCAACGTCGCTGGCTTGGTTCCAGGTCCGCTCGGAAAGGCATAGAAACCTCCGTCATCCGATATCCATTCGATTTCGGACATACTGTCTTTTTCAGTTCCGTTGGCAGTGTGTGGCGACACCCCTTCGTGGTGCTTACTCCGCAGTGAGCGCTGATGCAATGGCTCCTACACCCCTTCGTGGAGCGAATCTTGGGCGGAAGACGACGAGGCGCATTTTGCGCACACATCTTCGGGAAGCGTAGCCGCCGGTGGCGGTGGCGCCGATCTGACCGGCAAGATGGATATGGCCGCCGGTACGACAACTGTTTTGGAGCTGGGAGCTGTGCTCAGGTTATCGGAAGGTCCTTGCTCCGCAGTTCCTTCCTCCTCTAGTTTGACGGTTTGCTCACAGGTACTTGACCAACCTGGGGTGGTGGTACTACCCATTCGCGAGAACAGGACGGCACTGAATGTTCGGCACAACCTTCGAGTCCGGTCGTGTCGCTGTCGGCTGGGTCGTAGTATGCGGCTATCTGTTCCAGAGTTAACTTTTCCCAAGTGTCAATTTGTCCGATAGCACACGACATTTCTGCGTCCGTATCATTATCCTCCGCATAACCAGGAACAACAGTTTCAGCACGACGAGCACCGTGTTGTCGTTCTCGTTTCGTTCTTTGTTGTCGACTTTCCGCTTTTAGAACAGCCGTAAGTGCTTCACTATACGAACTGAACGTTAGTACACATAGTCTATCCGCAATATAGTCCGGCTGGCTGTTAATGAATTGCGAAATCACAGTTCTTCCCTGAGATTCTGGGATCACGTCGTCGAACACCTATTCCGCAAGCGCTTGTAGCCACTCAAGTAATGTTCCGCGTCCTCTTTCCGTTCTCGTTTCATAAATGGGAAGTCGTCGTTTGCCTGGCGGCGGAGCGTAGGTTCCCATCCTTCCAGTAGGCGATGCTGGAACTCTTCCCACGTGTGTCGACTGGAATGTGTAGGGCGAGTGCCTTGGCACGGCCTCGCAGCGTACTGTGGAAAGTCGTGGTCTTGTTCAAGTCCGTATAAGTGAAGGCGGACGTAAACTGTTCATAGCTGCGCAGGTACTGCACTAGGTTGCCTTCCTTGAAGGTGGCACGCCACTGGGCGGTCTTGCCGGTAGCTAGTGGTGGCGATCCAGTCGTAGATTCCACTGGTTTTGAGATCGGAGTACCGTTGTTCGATGTCGTAGAGATCGGGGTACCGATGTTTGATGTTGGCCTATCGGGCACGGTCGTGGCGGTTTCCGCTGGGGAAACGGCGATGGTGTTGACGACTGGCGGTTCCGAGGTTGCATTTTGAACCGCTGGTGAGTATCTGACACAACTTGGCACAGGCGCGGCCTGTGGGGCGAGCCCGTACCATTGCGACACCTGCAGTACACCTTCCGAGTGAGGAGGGTATGGCGGCGATGGACCAGGGCTGTTAGCGAACACACTCGGACGGATTGCAATTCCGGGGTACTGATCTGCTACTCCAGGGTATTGAGCCGCTATCCTGGGATGTTGAGCTGCTATTCCGGGGTATGGCACGGGACCACCGTAACGAGGTACCACTCCGGGGTACGGTGGTTTGTATCCATCAGGAACAACATTACGATATCCATCAGGAACAACATTACGATATCCATCGGGAACAACATGGTGATATCCATCAGGAACAACATGGTGATATCCATCAGGAACAACATTGTGATATCCATCAGGAACAACATTGTGATATCCATCAGGAACAACCGATATCACTTGATCCGCGAGGTCGACAGGGAGCTCGGGTCCGACGATGGTTACTGTCGGTGGCTGACATTCGTCGCGCATGCGAGCGCTCGTGTCAGAGATCGGGACTCTGATGTCATGTGGTCGCCGTGGCGGGTAGTTCACTGGTCCGCGGGAGTCGATCGCGGTTAAGATCGGTCGCGTGTTGGTCCGGTCGGCAGCAGGTGCTGGGGTGCTCTCTGTAGCGGGACGTCTCCGGCTCGGCTGGAACCCCTCGGGCAGGACTCCGGTCACGATCGGGTTTGTCGGCAATCTCGACTGAACTGGCGGATTATGCTCATGAGGCGTCAGGGTGGCCGTTAAGGGTCGTGACGCCAGGTGGTCGCGGCTTGCTCCGAGGTCATTAGCACTGTCCAAATCGTCCAACCTCCGACGAATTTGAGATCAGCTGGGGGGTTGCGTCACCATGGAGGTATCAACGTTCACTGGTTGTACGCTCACCGGTTGTGACAGAGTGTCAGTATCCGGTCTCTGTCTTGCAGGCACGGAGTTTGCTCGTCTTCGATTGTCAGCTAGTGAGCGGGACAGTCCGGCGGGTGTAGTCCGATATGACTTGGCATGGGCATCCAAGATTTCGCTCATCGTGTGATGGGGCGATGACGGATCTTCGTGTAACAGTTCGTTCATGATTCTTCATTGGCGAAGAGGTTCGGTCCGTAATCGTCTTCCGACAATGACGAACCAGTACGATCACAGTATTCTGATATCTGATACAGTTCGTCTGGTGGTTGTACGTGTGACATCGCTACTGATCGGGGTCGCGACAGTCGCTGGCTTAGCGGGACCGGTTTAGTAGTCACTCCGTCTGTCGTCCGTGACTCCTCACGGGAATTCGGCTGGCTATAGGTTTTCGCTCGTGTATCCGGCATTGACGTTAACAGTTTCTGAGCTGAGACTGGCTCTCGATATCCTGATCACTGGCGCCAATATTACGAAATCGGGATTCCTCAGGGTCCAATCAGCCCTTTTACTGACGTATAGTGTTCGTTGTGTTGTGCTTGAAGTATCACAAACCAGTCCGAATTCAATTAATCCAAGATTATTGGGATGAATCTTCCGACGACACGATCACGGCCACATACGCACTTCCTGATACAGTCCGAACAATAGTCCTATACGTACAACAGTATATCCCAGATATTCACTCCTTAATTTCTTTGTAATTTCTTCAATATTCCAGAGAACCGTCTTTTCTCTCTAAAATCTCTGAACTCGACTCCGAAAAGCGCGGGGACTTTTTCATGGGTGTCTGGTTTTTCTCGCATCGTGGAACAGGAGTTCATGTGATTTGCTGAATGTGATGTAGTGTCTGTGTGGGCGTGGTTAGGTGTCTGGAAATGTTGTGATTGGTGGTGTGTTCTGCATGACGTCATTTGTGGAGTTGTTTACGTGTCTTGGACGGTGTGTGTCGGTTCTCGTGAGTACGAAGTCAAGTGATGAATCTGTGCCGTGTATGTCGAGTGGGATATAGTGTAAGGGAGGGTTTCGGGCCAATAACTGACATAAATCTTCTACAATTGCGAAACACTAAGCTTATATGCGTTCATAGAATAATGACAAACCGTGGTAAACATGTGGTTTCTGTCTATGGAGCAGTAGGTACTAGAAGGCTATTGCATTGTACACAACAATCCTTTCCATTCGAACTCGCCACTGCACAGAAGCGTCCCACAGCCGAAATTCTCTATTAAATTTAACTACATGCACATGTGTAATGTATCTAAATAAGTCAAAAACCCACCAAAACTCTTCCCAGGGGCTCCAGCTTCTGGAGGCCTTGAGTGACCCCCAAACCCCTGCCGTCATATAGTTTTTGTTACAGAACTGCGAAATTTTTCATGCGTGGATCTAGCATCAGGCAGATCGGGCGTTCCCCCCCCCCCCATCGGCCAGTGTGGGACGAGGGGAGAATGAGTGGTCAATCAAGTCATGACTAAAACATTTTTTCAGAATTGATCATACAAAAGAATAAAACTTCACTTATCATTTCTGATTCTACATATTGTGGTTTGGTCCAAGAGTTGAATACTAGTTTTGTGTTACCTTTGTCGCTGTTAATATGCATATTGTGTAAGTTTGTGGATTAACATTTTGAAATATTTATTGGCAAGGATTTTTAGTCAACCTGTGACTTGGCATGGAATCAGCACGCTATATTGAAACCTCGATGTATCATCGGATCATGCAGAGGGCAATCTTCCAAACCTTGCACCGTTGACGGCTCCGGACGTCGAACTCCCGTTTTCAGGTTATTTATTTTTGAATCTATAGTCGAAATATACACAAAACCGCGTATGATTTTTGGACATATCTTCGTTCAGGATACTAGGATCAATTTGAAACTTTCTACTTCAATCTACCCCAGTTTTAAATTTTTGTTCCAAATATGATAACGGTAATTAATGCAAATTCTGGGATTTCATGACGTTCGTCCCAAAGATAAAAGTTCCAACTAAGAAATTTTTGAGTTGGAAGACTCAAAATAGTTCATAAAAATGCATTTTTATGAAATATCGCTTTCACGAAGGTTTGTGCAAATCAAACATCAAATAATGCCAAATTGTGTTTTGTGTTCTGACTTGCAAATTTCATGTTTGAATTGAATTGATAGTAGATTGCAAATTTTTCAGTTTTCAAGATAGAAGTCTGAATATGGTGGAAAACATGGTTTGATGTCAAGTGGAACCATATAAAGTTTCAAATTGACCTGAAGATGACCACAAATTATTCGAGATTTCGAGTTGAACTTGACAGTTCAACAATTTACTGGAATGGGTTCCTTGACGATATGTCAAAATGCTTATCATCTACACACCAAAATCGGCCTGAAAATATTGAAAATCACAAAGTTTCCTCGGGGGCTTACGGCGCCCAAACAGATCTCAGACCGTATTAGTTTACACCCCCTTGTTCGCCATTTCCTGGATCCGCCCCTGAATTTTTGTCATTTTCGTCATCAAATATAGTGAAATATAGTAGCTAATATCACTAGAATGCACAGTATTCATGTTTCAAATCAGCACAGCTACATCTTCAACTCTACATACCTTTTTTCAACATCTATGATGAACTACTATATTTTTCGATTTATGCATTTCAACATCATTATGCCATGTAGTTAGAACGTTCAGGGTGCTCACCTGGTATCCATCCACGAATCACGGTGCACCCAATCAAATAGTGCCCCAAAAGACCTTAAAATTCTTGACATGTATACAGTTTTGGTAGATTCTGCCTATAACTATTGGTATTTGGCAGCTACAAAGCATCAAATATCGCAGTACAGGTTGTTTTGACAAATATTTTAGCATTAAAAAATTAGCCCAAAGGCTAAGATAGGTTACCGGACAATTTTGGTTTGGCCATGGCAGCATTGGCAGGTAACAGACCTTGAGATTTACCAATCAAGGTTCGCAGTGTAAACATATGACCTTGGGATTTACCAATCAAGGTCATCCGTATGAACTTCGATGTAACCATTACATGTATGTGTGCGGCATTTGATATTCTATATGTTGGGTGGAATCGTTTAGGCCGCTCAGGTCAATTTACACATTCCAAGTCAGACATTTGGCACTCAAGGTCATCTGACGTCAAGTTCAAGGTCATCATTAGTTGTGCCATATATGTCTTCCTATATGTTCATAATGCAAACAGGAGCTCTATCTGCAAGCATTTCATCTACAAGGGCAAATCTGGGCATTTTTTGACCCCAAAATGGCTGTTTTGACCTTTCAAGGTCATCCAAGGTCAAATTCAAGGTCACCACACAAGTCGCCATATATGACTTCCGATTTGAAAGTGCCAATTTCTAAGCTCTATCTTCAAGCGTTCTATGAGTACAGTCCTGACAGCTCCCATTATGAAGGAAAAAAGTGCCGAAATTTTTCTAAGTCCAAAATTTTTTTCAAAGGGTGAAAATTTTTTTTTGCCTAGAAATGGCCCAAAATGGATAGTAATGTTATTTGGGGCGAAAAATTTTTTTTTCGCCGACTCGTCAAAAATTCAAAATGGCCGCCACACTGAGATCGGCGATTCAAGGGCAACAAAACTTATACACGTCGCAGAGGTATATAAGAGGAATCTTTTTAAGCAAAAATCTCAAAACTGATCAGAGAGTTTTTGAGAAAATACAGACCAGGTGCAAATTTGAGCGTTTTTCGACCCAAAAATGGCTGTTTTGACCTTTCAAGGTCATCCAAGGTCAAATTCAAGGTCACCACACAAGTCGCCATATATGACTTCCCATTTGAAAGTGCCAATTTCTAAGCTCTATCTTCAAGCGTTCTATGAGTACAGTCCTGACAGCTCCCATTATGAAGGAAAAAAGTGCCGAAAATTTTCTAAGTCCAAAATTTTTTTCAAAGGGTGAAAATTTTTTTTTGCTCTAGAAATGGCCCAAAATGGATAGTAATGCGATCTGGGGCGAAAAAAATTTTTTTCGTCGACCCGCCAAAAATTCAAAATGGCCGCCACACGAAAACCGGCAGATTTAGGGCAACCAAACTTATACATATCACAGAGGTATATGATGGGAATCTTTTGAAACCAAAAACTCAAAACTGATCAGACAGTTTTTGAGAAAATGGCCGTCAAAGTCCAAAATTGAGCGTTTTTCGACAAAAACGGCCGCCATTTTGAAAAAAATGCGAAAATCAAAAAACAAAAAAATACCTCCTTCTCAAAATATTTTTAGGCATTTTTGTGCAAAATTTCAGAAAGATTCGATCGTTAACTTTAAAGATAAAAATGTTAACGCCGGACGGACGGACGGACGGACGGCTAGACGGACGGACGGACGGACGGACGGACGGCTAGACGGACGGACGGACGGACGACGGACGCAACGCCATGCCAATAGGTTATCGGACCAAAGGTCCGGTAACCTAAAATTTGTAAACAGAAATTTGAGTGTCTGATATTCCTGCACTGAAAACACGTGCTTCGAGAATACCTCAGTTGTCAGAGGCTTGTCGTCAATACAATAGAAAACCCCTTTTTTTTCATCTGGACATAGCAAAAAAGAAACACGTATGACGAATTTACCTATATTACTGCCCATTGATGCAGGAACAATAAACAATATGTTGATTTTTTCTCCTTTTATCGAGATAAGAGGGTCAGAAGTGGGACAATATACATTAATTTATATAGGGCCTTGAAATGCAAGTGTGTGTAGTGTGTGATATACATTCCACGATCACTACATGCAATCGTGGCCGAATGGTCTAGGCATTGTCATATCTTCAACTGTACATACACTTTTTTCAACATTCATGATAAATCATTTTCAATGTGTTACCCAATATAGCTAGAGCGTTCGGACCTCTAGACAGGATGAATAAAAATAAGAAAAATCACACCACTTACCAGATCTAGTATACACCCAACAATGTCTACTTGCAGTCGTGGCCGAGTGGTTAAGGCGATGGACTAGAAATCCATTGGGCTCTGCCCGCGCAGGTTCGAATCCTGCCGACTGCGTCAAGTTTTCTTCAATAACATGTTAAAATTGTGAAAAACATTCCAAACCAAATGCGTTAAATGTTCTAAACTACAAATATGTGATCATCAGTTGAATTTGATTTTGATTGAAAATTGATCTCAATATTGCCAATTACTGACGTTGGTTGTCAAGTCATAATCCTGCAATAAAGAATGGGCTCGTCCGGGAATTGAACCCGGGACCTCTCGCACCCGAAGCGAGAATCATACCCCTAGACCAACGAGCCAGATATTTAATGATATTGTCACCACTATTTTCTTACAGTCATCTCTTTACCGTCGATTCGTTGCATATGTTGTCTTTCATATTATATAGCTGATATCTCCAGAATGCTTAGTATTGAATGAAATATGTTTTCCCAGGCTGAGTACTTTCCTGCTCTCTTCATGTTTCAAATCAGCACAGCTACATCTTCAACTCTACATACCTTTTTTCAACATCTATGATGAACTACTATATTTTTCGATTTATGCATTTCAACATCATTATGCCATGTAGTTAGAACGTTCAGGGTGCTCACCTGGTATCCATCCGCGAATCACCGTGCACCCAATCAAATAGTGCCCCAAAAGACCTTAAAATTCTTGACATGTATACAGTTTTGGTGGATTCTGCCTATAACTATTGGTATTTGGCAGCTACAAAGCATCAAATATCGCAGTACAGGTTGTTTTGACAAATATTTTAGCATTAAAAATTTGTAAACAGAAATTTGAGTGTCTGATATTCCTGCACTGAAAACACGTGCTTCGAGAATACCTCAGTTGTCAGAGGCTTGTCGTCAATACAATAGAAAACCCCTTTTTTTTCATCTGGACATAGCAAAAAAGAAACACGTATGACGAATTTACCTATATTACTGCCCATTGATGCAGGAACAATAAACAATATGTTGATTTTTTCTCCTTTTATCGAGATAAGAGGGTCAGAAGTGGGACAATATACATTAATTTATATAGGGCCTTGAAATGCAAGTGTGTGTAGTGTGTGATATACATTCCACGATCACTACATGCAATCGTGGCCGAATGGTCTAGGCATTGTCATATCTTCAACTGTACATACACTTTTTTCAACATTCATGATAAATCATTTTCAATGTGTTACCCAATATAGCTAGAGCGTTCGGACCTCTAGACAGGATGAATAAAAATAAGAAAAATCACACCACTTACCAGATCTAGTATACACCCATCAATGTCTACTTGCAGTCGTGGCCGAGTGGTTAAGGCGATGGACTAGAAATCCATTGGGCTCTGCCCGCGCAGGTTCGAATCCTGCCGACTGCGTCAAGTTTTCTTCAATAACATGTTAAAATTGTGAAAAACATTCCAAATCAAATGCGTTAAATGTTCTAAACTACAAATATGTGATCATCAGTTGAATTTGATTTTGATTGAAAATTGATCTCAATATTGCCAATTACTGACGTTGGTTGTCAAGTCATAATCCTGCAATAAAGAATGGGCTCGTCCGGGAATTGAACCCGGGACCTCTCGCACCCGAAGCGAGAATCATACCCCTAGACCAACGAGCCAGATATTTAATGATATTGTCACCACTATTTTTTTTACAGTCATCTCTTTACCGTCGATTCGTTGCATATGTTGTCTTTCATATTATATAGCTGATATCTCCAGAATGCTTAGTATTGAATGAAATATGTTTTCCCAGGCTGAGTACTTTCCTGCTCTCTTCATGTTTCAAATCAGCACAGCTACATCTTCAACTCTACATACCTTTTTTCAACATCTATGATGAACTACTATATTTTTCGATTTATGCATTTCAACATCATTATGCCATGTAGTTAGAACGTTCAGGGTGCTCACCTGGTATCCATCCGCGAATCACGGTGCACCCAATCAAATAGTGCCCCAAAAGACCTTAAAATTCTTGACATGTATACAGTTTTGGTGGATTCTGCCTATAACTATTGGTATTTGGCAGCTACAAAGCATCAAATATCGCAGTACAGGTTGTTTTGACAAATATTTTAGCATTAAAAATTTGTAAACAGAAATTTGAGTGTCTGATATTCCTGCACTGAAAACACGTGCTTCGAGAATACCTCAGTTGTCAGAGGCTTGTCGTCAATACAATAGAAAACCCCTTTTTTTCATCTGGACATAGCAAAAAAGAAACACGTATGACGAATTTACCTATATTACTGCCCATTGATGCAGGAACAATAAACAATATGTTGATTTTTTCTCCTTTTATTGAGATAAGAGGGTCAGAAGTGGGACAATATACATTAATTTATATAGGGCCTTGAAATGCAAGTGTGTGTAGTGTGTGATATACATTCCACGATCACTACATGCAATCGTGGCCGAATGGTCTAGGCATTGTCATATCTTCAACTGTACATACACTTTTTTCAACATTCATGATAAATCATTTTCAATGTGTTACCCAATATAGCTAGAGCGTTCGGACCTCTAGACAGGATGAATAAAAATAAGAAAAATCACACCACTTACCAGATCTAGTATACACCCAACAATGTCTACTTGCAGTCGTGGCCGAGTGGTTAAGGTGATGGACTAGAAATCCATTGGGCTCTGCCCGTGCAGGTTCGAATCCTGCCGACTGCGTCAAGTTTTCTTCAATAACATGTTAAAATTGTGAAAAACATTCCAAACCAAATGCGTTAAATGTTCTAAACTACAAATATGTGATCATCAGTTGAATTTGATTTTGATTGAAAATTGATCTCAATATTGCCAATTACTGACGTTGGTTGTCAAGTCATAATCCTGCAATAAAGAATGGGCTCGTCCGGGAATTGAACCCGGGACCTCTCGCACCCGAAGCGAGAATCATACCCCTAGACCAACGAGCCAGATATTTAATGATATTGTCACCACTATTTTCTTACAGTCATCTCTTTACCGTCGATTCGTTGCATATGTTGTCTTTCATATTATATAGCTGATATCTCCAGAATGCTTAGTATTGAATGAAATATGTTTTCCCAGGCTGAGTATTTTCCTGCTCTCTTCATGTTTCAAATCAGCACAGCTACATCTTCAACTCTACATACCTTTTTTCAACATCTATGATGAACTACTATATTTTTCGATTTATGCATTTCAACATCATTATGCCATGTAGTTAGAACGTTCAGGGTGCTCACCTGGTATCCATCCGCGAATCACCGTGCACCCAATCAAATAGTGCCCCAAAAGACCTTAAAATTCTTGACATGTATACAGTTTTGGTGGATTCTGCCTATAACTATTGGTATTTGGCAGCTACAAAGCATCAAATATCGCAGTACAGCTTGTTTTGACAAATATTTTAGCATTAAAAATTTGTAAACAGAAATTTGAGTGTCTGATATTCCTGCACTGAAAACACGTGCTTCGAGAATACCTCAGTTGTCAGAGGCTTGTCGTCAATACAATAGAAAACCCCTTTTTTTTCATCTGGACATAGCAAAAAAGAAACACGTATGACGAATTTACCTATATTACTGCCCATTGATGCAGGAACAATAAACAATATGTTGATTTTTTCTCCTTTTATCGAGATAAGAGGGTCAGAAGTGGGACAATATACATTAATTTATATAGGGCCTTGAAATGCAAGTGTGTGTAGTGTGTGATATACATTCCACGATCACTACATGCAATCGTGGCCGAATGGTCTAGGCATTGTCATATCTTCAACTGTACATACACTTTTTTCAACATTCATGATAAATCATTTTCAATGTGTTACCCAATATAGCTAGAGCGTTCGGACCTCTAGACAGGATGAATAAAAATAAGAAAAATCACACCACTTACCAGATCTAGTATACACCCAACAATGTCTACTTGCAGTCGTGGCCGAGTGGTTAAGGCGATGGACTAGAAATCCATTGGGCTTTGCCCGCGCAGGTTCGAATCCTGCCGACTGCGTCAAGTTTTCTTCAATAACATGTTAAAATTGTGAAAAACATTCCAAACCAAATGCGTTAAATGTTCTAAACTACAAATATGTGATCATCAGTTGAATTTGATTTTGATTGAAAATTGATCTCAATATTGCCAATTACTGACGTTGGTTGTCAAGTCATAATCCTGCAATAAAGAATGGGCTCGTCCGGGAATTGAACCCGGGACCTCTCGCACCCGAAGCGAGAATCATACCCCTAGACCAACGAGCCAGATATTTAATGATATTGTCACCACTATTTTCTTACAGTCATCTCTTTACCGTCGATTCGTTGCATATGTTGTCTTTCATATTATATAGCTGATATCTCCAGAATGCTTAGTATTGAATGAAATATGTTTTCCCAGGCTGAGTACTTTCCTGCTCTCTTCATGTTTCAAATCAGCACAGCTACATCTTCAACTCTACATACCTTTTTTCAACATCTATGATGAACTACTATATTTTTCGATTTATGCATTTCAACATCATTATGCCATGTAGTTAGAACGTTCAGGGTGCTCACCTGGTATCCATCCGCGAATCACGGTGCACCCAATCAAATAGTGCCCCAAAAGACCTTAAAATTCTTGACATGTATACAGTTTTGGTGGATTCTGCCTATAACTATTGGTATTTGGCAGCTACAAAGCATCAAATATCGCAGTACAGCTTGTTTTGACAAATATTTTAGCATTAAAAATTTGTAAACAGAAATTTGAGTGTCTGATATTCCTGCACTGAAAACACGTGCTTCGAGAATACCTCAGTTGTCAGAGGCTTGTCGTCAATACAATAGAAAACCCCTTTTTTTTCATCTGGACATAGCAAAAAAGAAACACGTATGACGAATTTACCTATATTACTGCCCATTGATGCAGGAACAATAAACAATATGTTGATTTTTTCTCCTTTTATCGAGATAAGAGGGTCAGAAGTGGGACAATATACATTAATTTATATAGGGCCTTGAAATGCAAGTGTGTGTAGTGTGTGATATACATTCCACGATCACTACATGCAATCATGGCCGAATGGCCTAGGCATTGTCATATCGTCAACTGTACATACACTTTTTTCAACATTCATGATAAATCATTTTCAATGTGTTACCCAATATAGCTAGAGCGTTCGGACCTCTAGACAGGATGAATAAAAATAAGAAAAATCACACCACTTACCAGATCTAGTATACACCCAACAATGTCTACTTGCAGTCGTGGCCGAGTGGTTAAGGCGATGGACTAGAAATCCATTGGGCTCTGCCCGCGCAGGTTCGAATCCTGCCGACTGCGTCAAGTTTTCTTCAATAACATGTTAAAATTGTGAAAAACATTCCAAACCAAATGCGTTAAATGTTCTAAACTACAAATATGTGATCATCAGTTGAATTTGATTTTGATTGAAAATTGATCTCAATATTGCCAATTACTGACGTTGGTTGTCAAGTCATAATCCTGCAATAAAGAATGGGCTCGTCCGGGAATTGAACCCGGGACCTCTCGCACCCGAAGCGAGAATCATACCCCTAGACCAACGAGCCAGATATTTAATGATATTGTCACCACTATTTTCTTACAGTCATCTCTTTACCGTCGATTCGTTGCATATGTTGTCTTTCATATTATATAGCTGATATCTCCAGAATGCTTAGTATTGAATTAAATATATTTTCCCAGGCTGAGTACTTTCCTGCTCTCTTCATGTTTCAAATCAGCACAGCTACATCTTCAACTCTACATACCTTTTTTCAACATCTATGATGAACTACTATATTTTTCGATTTATGCATTTCAACATCATTATGCCATGTAGTTAGAACGTTCAGGGTGCTCACCTGGTATCCATCCGCGAATCACGGTGCACCCAATCAAATAGTGCCCCAAAAGACCTTAAAATTCTTGACATGTATACAGTTTTGGTGGATTCTGCCTATAACTATTGGTATTTGGCAGCTACAAAGCATCAAATATCGCAGTACAGGTTGTTTTGACAAATATTTTAGCATTAAAAATTTGTAAACAGAAATTTGAGTGTCTGATATTCCTGCACTGAAAACACGTGCTTCGAGAATACCTCAGTTGTCAGAGGCTTGTCGTCAATACAATAGAAAACCCCTTTTTTTCATCTGGACATAGCAAAAAAGAAACACGTATGACGAATTTACCTATATTACTGCCCATTGATGCAGGAACAATAAACAATATGTTGATTTTTTCTCCTTTTATCGAGATAAGAGGGTCAGAAGTGGGACAATATACATTAATTTATATAGGGCCTTGAAATGCAAGTGTGTGTAGTGTGTGATATACATTCCACGATCACTACATGCAATCGTGGCCGAATGGTCTAGGCATTGTCATATCTTCAACTGTACATACACTTTTTTCAACATTCATGATAAATCATTTTCAATGTGTTACCCAATATAGCTAGAGCGTTCGGACCTCTAGACAGGATGAATAAAAATAAGAAAAATCACACCACTTACCAGATCTAGTATACACCCAACAATGTCTACTTGCAGTCGTGGCCGAGTGGTTAAGGCGATGGACTAGAAATCCATTGGGCTCTGCCCGCGCAGGTTCGAATCCTGCCGACTGCGTCAAGTTTTCTTCAATAACATGTTAAAATTGTGAAAAACATTCCAAACCAAATGCGTTAAATGTTCTAAACTACAAATATGTGATCATCAGTTGAATTTGATTTTGATTGAAAATTGATCTCAATATTGCCAATTACTGACGTTGGTTGTCAAGTCATAATCCTGCAATAAAGAATGGGCTCGTCCGGGAATTGAACCCGGGACCTCTCGCACCCGAAGCGAGAATCATACCCCTAGACCAACGAGCCAGATATTTAATGATATTGTCACCACTATTTTCTTACAGTCATCTCTTTACCGTCGATTCGTTGCATATGTTGTCTTTCATATTATATAGCTGATATCTCCAGAATGCTTAGTATTGAATGAAATATGTTTTCCCAGGCTGAGTACTTTCCTGCTCTCTTCATGTTTCAAATCAGCACAGCTACATCTTCAACTCTACATACCTTTTTTCAACATCTATGATGAACTACTATATTTTTCGATTTATGCATTTCAACATCATTATGCCATGTAGTTAGAACGTTCAGGGTGCTCACCTGGTATCCATCCGCGAATCACCGTGCACCCAATCAAATAGTGCCCCAAAAGACCTTAAAATTCTTGACATGTATACAGTTTTGGTGGATTCTGCCTATAACTATTGGTATTTGGCAGCTACAAAGCATCAAATATCGCAGTACAGGTTGTTTTGACAACTATTTTAGCATTAAAAATTTGTAAACAGAAATTTGAGTGTCTGATATTCCTGCACTGAAAACACGTGCTTCGAGAATACCTCAGTTGTCAGAGGCTTGTCGTCAATACAATAGAAAACCCCTTTTTTTTCATCTGGACATAGCAAAAAAGAAACACGTATGACGAATTTACCTATATTACTGCCCATTGATGCAGGAACAATAAACAATATGTTGATTTTTTCTCCTTTTATCGAGATAAGAGGGTCAGAAGTGGGACAATATACATTAATTTATATAGGGCCTTGAAATGCAAGTGTGTGTAGTGTGTGATATACATTCCACGATCACTACATGCAATCGTGGCCGAATGGTCTAGGCATTGTCATATCTTCAACTGTACATACACTTTTTTCAACATTCATGATAAATCATTTTCAATGTGTTACCCAATATAGCTAGAGCGTTCGGACCTCTAGACAGGATGAATAAAAATAAGAAAAATCACACCACTTACCAGATCTAGTATACACCCAACAATGTCTACTTGCAGTCGTGGCCGAGTGGTTAAGGCGATGGACTAGAAATCCATTGGGCTCTGCCCGCGCAGGTTCGAATCCTGCCGACTGCGTCAAGTTTTCTTCAATAACATGTTAAAATTGTGAAAAACATTCCAAACCAAATGCGTTAAATGTTCTAAACTACAAATATGTGATCATCAGTTGAATTTGATTTTGATTGAAAATTGATCTCAATATTGCCAATTACTGACGTTGGTTGTCAAGTCATAATCCTGCAATAAAGAATGGGCTCGTCCGGGAATTGAACCCGGGACCTCTCGCACCCGAAGCGAGAATCATACCCCTAGACCAACGAGCCAGATATTTAATGATATTGTCACCACTATTTTCTTACAGTCATCTCTTTACCGTCGATTCGTTGCATATGTTGTCTTTCATATTATATAGCTGATATCTCCAGAATGCTTAGTATTGAATGAAATATGTTTTCCCAGGCTGAGTACTTTCCTGCTCTCTTCATGTTTCAAATCAGCACAGCTACATCTTCAACTCTACATACCTTTTTTCAACATCTATGATGAACTACTATATTTTTCGATTTATGCATTTCAACATCATTATGCCATGTAGTTAGAACGTTCAGGGTGCTCACCTGGTATCCATCCGCGAATCACGGTGCACCCAATCAAATAGTGCCCCAAAAGACCTTAAAATTCTTGACATGTATACAGTTTTGGTGGATTCTGCCTATAACTATTGGTATTTGGCAGCTACAAAGCATCAAATATCGCAGTACAGGTTGTTTTGACAAATATTTTAGCATTAAAAATTTGTAAACAGAAATTTGAGTGTCTGATATTCCTGCACTGAAAACACGTGCTTCGAGAATACCTCAGTTGTCAGAGGCTTGTCGTCAATACAATAGAAAACCCCTTTTTTTCATCTGGACATAGCAAAAAAGAAACACGTATAACGAATTTACCTATATTACTGCCCATTGATGCAGGAACAATAAACAATATGTTGATTTTTTCTCCTTTTATCGAGATAAGAGGGTCAGAAGTGGGACAATATACATTAATTTATATAGGGCCTTGAAATGCAAGTGTGTGTAGTGTGTGATATACATTCCACGATCACTACATGCAATCGTGGTCGAATGGTCTAGGCATTGTCATATCTTCAACTGTACATACACTTTTTTCAACATTCATGATAAATCATTTTCAATGTGTTACCCAATATAGCTAGAGCGTTCGGACCTCTAGACAGGATGAATAAAAATAAGAAAAATCACACCACTTACCAGATCTAGTATACACCCAACAATGTCTACTTGCAGTCGTGGCCGAGTGGTTAAGGCGATGGACTAGAAATCCATTGGGCTCTGCCCGCGCAGGTTCGAATCCTGCCGACTGCGTCAAGTTTTCTTCAATAACATGTTAAAATTGTGAAAAACATTCCAAACCAAATGCGTTAAATGTTCTAAACTACAAATATGTGATCATCAGTTGAATTTGATTTTGATTGAAAATTGATCTCAATATTGCCAATTACTGACGTTGGTTGTCAAGTCATAATCCTGCAATAAAGAATGGGCTCGTCCGGGAATTGAACCCGGGACCTCTCGCACCCGAAGCGAGAATCATACCCCTAGACCAACGAGCCAGATATTTAATGATATTGTCACCACTATTTTCTTACAGTCATCTCTTTACCGTCGATTCGTTGCATATGTTGTCTTTCATATTATATAGCTGATATCTCCAGAATGCTTAGTATTGAATGAAATATGTTTTCCCAGGCTGAGTACTTTCCTGCTCTCTTCATGTTTCAAATCAGCACAGCTACATCTTCAACTCTACATACCTTTTTTCAACATCTATGATGAACTACTATATTTTTCGATTTATGCATTTCAACATCATTATGCCATGTAGTTAGAACGTTCAGGGTGCTCACCTGGTATCCATCCGCGAATCACCGTGCACCCAATCAAATAGTGCCCCAAAAGACCTTAAAATTCTTGACATGTATACAGTTTTGGTGGATTCTGCCTATAACTATTGGTATTTGGCAGCTACAAAGCATCAAATATCGCAGTACATGTTGTTTTGACAAATATTTTAGCATTAAAAATTTGTAAACAGAAATTTGAGTGTCTGATATTCCTGCACTGAAAACACGTGCTTCGAGAATACCTCAGTTGTCAGAGGCTTGTCGTCAATACAATAGAAAACCCCTTTTTTTTCATCTGGACATAGCAAAAAAGAAACACGTATGACGAATTTACCTATATTACTGCCCATTGATGCAGGAACAATAAACAATATGTTGATTTTTTCTCCTTTTATCGAGATAAGAGGGTCAGAAGTGGGACAATATACATTAATTTATATAGGGCCTTGAAATGCAAGTGTGTGTAGTGTGTGATATACATTCCACGATCACTACATGCAATCGTGGCCGAATGGTCTAGGCATTGTCATATCTTCAACTGTACATACACTTTTTTCAACATTCATGATAAATCATTTTCAATGTGTTACCCAATATAGCTAGAGCGTTCGGACCTCTAGACAGGATGAATAAAAATAAGAAAAATCACACCACTTACCAGATCTAGTATACACCCAACAATGTCTACTTGCAGTCGTGGCCGAGTGGTTAAGGCGATGGACTAGAAATCCATTGGGCTCTGCCCGCGCAGGTTCGAATCCTGCCGACTGCGTCAAGTTTTCTTCAATAACATGTTAAAATTGTGAAAAACATTCCAAACCAAATGCGTTAAATGTTCTAAACTACAAATATGTGATCATCAGTTGAATTTGATTTTGATTGAAAATTGATCTCAATATTGCCAATTACTGACGTTGGTTGTCAAGTCATAATCCTGCAATAAAGAATGGGCTCGTCCGGGAATTGAACCCGGGACCTCTCACACCCGAAGCGAGAATCATACCCCTAGACCAACGAGCCAGATATTTAATGATATTGTCACCACTATTTTCTTACAGTCATCTCTTTACCGTCGATTCGTTGCATATGTTGTCTTTCATATTATATAGCTGATATCTCCAGAATGCTTAGTATTGAATGAAATATGTTTTCCCAGGCTGAGTACTTTCCTGCTCTCTTCATGTTTCAAATCAGCACAGCTACATCTTCAACTCTACATACCTTTTTTCAACATCTATGATGAACTACTATATTTTTCGATTTATGCATTTCAACATCATTATGCCATGTAGTTAGAACGTTCAGGGTGCTCACCTGGTATCCATCCGCGAATCACCGTGCACCCAATCAAATAGTGCCCCAAAAGACCTTAAAATTCTTGACATGTATACAGTTTTGGTGGATTCTGCCTATAACTATTGGTATTTGGCAGCTACAAAGCATCAAATATCGCAGTACAGGTTGTTTTGACAAATATTTTAGCATTAAAAATTTGTAAACAGAAATTTGAGTGTCTGATATTCCTGCACTGAAAACACGTGCTTCGAGAATACCTCAGTTGTCAGAGGCTTGTCGTCAATACAATAGAAAACCCCTTTTTTTTCATCTGGACATAGCAAAAAAGAAACACGTATGACGAATTTACCTATATTACTGCCCATTGATGCAGGAACAATAAACAATATGTTGATTTTTTCTCCTTTTATCGAGATAAGAGGGTCAGAAGTGGGACAATATACATTAATTTATATAGGGCCTTGAAATGCAAGTGTGTGTAGTGTGTGATATACATTCCACGATCACTACATGCAATCGTGGCCGAATGGTCTAGGCATTGTCATATCTTCAACTGTACATACACTTTTTTCAACATTCATGATAAATCATTTTCAATGTGTTACCCAATATAGCTAGAGCGTTCGGACCTCTAGACAGGATGAATAAAAATAAGAAAAATCACACCACTTACCAGATCTAGTATACACCCAACAATGTCTACTTGCAGTCGTGGCCGAGTGGTTAAGGCGATGGACTAGAAATCCATTGGGCTCTGCCCGCGCAGGTTCGAATCCTGCCGACTGCGTCAAGTTTTCTTCAATAACATGTTAAAATTGTGAAAAACATTCCAAACCAAATGCGTTAAATGTTCTAAACTACAAATATGTGATCATCAGTTGAATTTGATTTTGATTGAAAATTGATCTCAATATTGCCAATTACTGACGTTGGTTGTCAAGTCATAATCCTGCAATAAAGAATGGGCTCGTCCGGGAATTGAACCCGGGACCTCTCGCACCCGAAGCGAGAATCATACCCCTAGACCAACGAGCCAGATATTTAATGATATTGTCACCACTATTTTCTTACAGTCATCTCTTTACCGTCGATTCGTTGCATATGTTGTCTTTCATATTATATAGCTGATATCTCCAGAATGCTTAGTATTGAATGAAATATGTTTTCCCAGGCTGAGTACTTTTCTGCTCTCTTCATGTTTCAAATCAGCACAGCTACATCTTCAACTCTACATACCTTTTTTCAACATCTATGATGAACTACTATATTTTTCGATTTATGCATTTCAACATCATTATGCCATGTAGTTAGAACGTTCAGGGTGCTCACCTGGTATCCATCCGCGAATCACCGTGCACCCAATCAAATAGTGCCCCAAAAGACCTTAAAATTCTTGACATGTATACAGTTTTGGTGGATTCTGCCTATAACTATTGGTATTTGGCAGCTACAAAGCATCAAATATCGCAGTACAGGTTGTTTTGACAAATATTTTAGCATTAAAAATTTGTAAACAGAAATTTGAGTGTCTGATATTCCTGCACTGAAAACACGTGCTTCGAGAATACCTCAGTTGTCAGAGGCTTGTCGTCAATACAATAGAAAACCCCTTTTTTTTTCATCTGGACATAGCAAAAAAGAAACACGTATGACGAATTTACCTATATTACTGCCCATTGATGCAGGAACAATAAACAATATGTTGATTTTTTCTCCTTTTATCGAGATAAGAGGGTCAGAAGTGGGACAATATACATTAATTTATATAGGGCCTTGAAATGCAAGTGTGTGTAGTGTGTGATATACATTCCACGATCACTACATGCAATCGTGGCCGAATGGTCTAGGCATTGTCATATCTTCAACTGTACATACACTTTTTTCAACATTCATGATAAATCATTTTCAATGTGTTACCCAATATAGCTAGAGCGTTCGGACCTCTAGACAGGATGAATAAAAATAAGAAAAATCACACCACTTACCAGATCTAGTATACACCCAACAATGTCTACTTGCAGTCGTGGCCGAGTGGTTAAGGCGATGGACTAGAAATCCATTGGGCTCTGCCCGCGCAGGTTCGAATCCTGCCGACTGCGTCAAGTTTTCTTCAATAACATGTTAAAATTGTGAAAAACATTCCAAACCAAATGCGTTAAATGTTCTAAACTACAAATATGTGATCATCAGTTGAATTTGATTTTGATTGAAAATTGATCTCAATATTGCCAATTACTGACGTTGGTTGTCAAGTCATAATCCTGCAATAAAGAATGGGCTCGTCCGGGAATTGAAACCGGGACCTCTCGCACCCGAAGCGAGAATCATACCCCTAGACCAACGAGCCAGATATTTAATGATATTGTCACCACTATTTTCTTACAGTCATCTCTTTACCGTCGATTCGTTGCATATGTTGTCTTTCATATTATATAGCTGATATCTCCAGAATGCTTAGTATTGAATGAAATATGTTTTCCCAGGCTGTGTACTTTCCTGCTCTCTTCATGTTTCAAATCAGCACAGCTACATCTTCAACTCTACATACCTTTTTTTCAACATCTATGATGAACTACTATATTTTTCGATTTATGCATTTCAACATCATTATGCCATGTAGTTAGAACGTTCAGGGTGCTCACCTGGTATCCATCCGCGAATCACGGTGCACCCAATCAAATAGTGCCCCAAAAGACCTTAAAATTCTTGACATGTATACAGTTTTGGTGGATTCTGCCTATAACTATTGGTATTTGGCAGCTACAAAGCATCAAATATCGCAGTACATGTTGTTTTGACAAATATTTTAGCATTAAAAATTTGTAAACAGAAATTTGAGTGTCTGATATTCCTGCACTGAAAACACGTGCTTCGAGAATACCTCAGTTGTCAGAGGCTTGTCGTCAATACAATAGAAAACCCCTTTTTTTTCATCTGGACATAGCAAAAAAGAAACACGTATGACGAATTTACCTATATTACTGCCCATTGATGCAGGAACAATAAACAATATGTTGATTTTTTCTCCTTTTATCGAGATAAGAGGGTCAGAAGTGGGACAATATACATTAATTTATATAGGGCCTTGAAATGCAAGTGTGTGTAGTGTGTGATATACATTCCACGATCACTACATGCAATCGTGGCCGAATGGTCTAGGCATTGTCATATCTTCAACTGTACATACACTTTTTTCAACATTCATGATAAATCATTTTCAATGTGTTACCCAATATAGCTAGAGCGTTCGGACCTCTAGACAGGATGAATAAAAATAAGAAAAATCACACCACTTACCAGATCTAGTATACACCCAACAATGTCTACTTGCAGTCGTGGCCGAGTGGTTAAGGCGATGGACTAGAAATCCATTGGGCTCTGCCCGCGCAGGTTCGAATCCTGCCGACTGCGTCAAGTTTTCTTCAATAACATGTTAAAATTGTGAAAAACATTCCAAACCAAATGCGTTAAATGTTCTAAACTACAAATATGTGATCATCACTTGAATTTGATTTTGATTGAAAATTGATCTCAATATTGCCAATTACTGACGTTGGTTGTCAAGTCATAATCCTGCAATAAAGAATGGGCTCGTCCGGGAATTGAACCCGGGACCTCTCGCACCCGAAGCGAGAATCATACCCCTAGACCAACGAGCCAGATATTTAATGATATTGTCACCACTATTTTCTTACAGTCATCTCTTTACCGTCGATTCGTTGCATATGTTGTCTTTCATATTATATAGCTGATATCTCCAGAATGCTTAGTATTGAATGAAATATGTTTTCCCAGGCTGAGTACTTTCCTGCTCTCTTCATGTTTCAAATCAGCACAGCTACATCTTCAACTCTACATACCTTTTTTCAACATCTATGATGAACTACTATATTTTTCGATTTATGCATTTCAACATCATTATGCCATGTAGTTAGAACGTTCAGGGTGCTCACCTGGTATCCATCCGCGAATCACCGTGCACCCAATCAAATAGTGCCCCAAAAGACCTTAAAATTCTTGACATGTATACAGTTTTGGTGGATTCTGCCTATAACTATTGGTATTTGGCAGCTACAAAGCATCAAATATCGCAGTACAGGTTGTTTTGACAAATATTTTAGCATTAAAAATTTGTAAACAGAAATTTGAGTGTCTGATATTCCTGCACTGAAAACACGTGCTTCGAGAATACCTCAGTTGTCAGAGGCTTGTCGTCAATACAATAGAAAACCCCTTTTTTTTCATCTGGACATAGCAAAAAAGAAACACGTATGACGAATTTACCTATATTACTGCCCATTGATGCAGGAACAATAAACAATATGTTGATTTTTTCTCCTTTTATCGAGATAAGAGGGTCAGAAGTGGGACAATATACATTAATTTATATAGGGCCTTGAAATGCAAGTGTGTGTAGTGTGTGATATACATTCCACGATCACTACATGCAATCGTGGCCGAATGGTCTAGGCATTGTCATATCTTCAACTGTACATACACTTTTTTCAACATTCATGATAAATCATTTTCAATGTGTTACCCAATATAGCTAGAGCGTTCGGACCTCTAGACAGGATGAATAAAAATAAGAAAAATCACACCACTTACCAGATCTAGTATACACCCAACAATGTCTACTTGCAGTCGTGGCCGAGTGG
This sequence comes from Terebella lapidaria, assembly GCA_949152475.1. NCBI lineage: Eukaryota > Metazoa > Annelida > Polychaeta > Terebellida > Terebellidae > Terebella > Terebella lapidaria. The sequence continues at coordinate 7,058,977 of OX424557.1, forward strand.
TTAAGGCGATGGACTAGAAATCCATTGGGCTCTGCCCGCGCAGGTTCGAATCCTGCCGACTGCGTCAAGTTTTCTTCAATAACATGTTAAAATTGTGAAAAACATTCCAAACCAAATGCGTTAAATGTTCTAAACTACAAATATGTGATCATCACTTGAATTTGATTTTGATTGAAAATTGATCTCAATATTGCCAATTACTGACGTTGGTTGTCAAGTCATAATCCTGCAATAAAGAATGGGCTCGTCCGGGAATTGAACCCGGGACCTCTCGCACCCGAAGCGAGAATCATACCCCTAGACCAACGAGCCAGATATTTAATGATATTGTCACCACTATTTTCTTACAGTCATCTCTTTACCGTCGATTCGTTGCATATGTTGTCTTTCATATTATATAGCTGATATCTCCAGAATGCTTAGTATTGAATGAAATATGTTTTCCCAGGCTGAGTACTTTCCTGCTCTCTTCATGTTTCAAATCAGCACAGCTACATCTTCAACTCTACATACCTTTTTTCAACATCTATGATGAACTACTATATTTTTCGATTTATGCATTTCAACATCATTATGCCATGTAGTTAGAACGTTCAGGGTGCTCACCTGGTATCCATCCGCGAATCACCGTGCACCCAATCAAATAGTGCCCCAAAAGACCTTAAAATTCTTGACATGTATACAGTTTTGGTGGATTCTGCCTATAACTATTGGTATTTGGCAGCTACAAAGCATCAAATATCGCAGTACATGTTGTTTTGACAAATATTTTAGCATTAAAAATTTGTAAACAGAAATTTGAGTGTCTGATATTCCTGCACTGAAAACACGTGCTTCGAGAATACCTCAGTTGTCAGAGGCTTGTCGTCAATACAATAGAAAACCCTTTTTTTTCATCTGGACATAGCAAAAAAGAAACACGTATGACGAATTTACCTATATTACTGCCCATTGATGCAGGAACAATAAACAATATGTTGATTTTTTCTCCTTTTATCGAGATAAGAGGGTCAGAAGTGGGACAATATACATTAATTTATATAGGGCCTTGAAATGCAAGTGTGTGTAGTGTGTGATATACATTCCACGATCACTACATGCAATCGTGGCCGAATGGTCTAGGCATTGTCATATCTTCAACTGTACATACACTTTTTTCAACATTCATGATAAATCATTTTCAATGTGTTACCCAATATAGCTAGAGCGTTCGGACCTCTAGACAGGATGAATAAAAATAAGAAAAATCACACCACTTACCAGATCTAGTATACACCCAACAATGTCTACTTGCAGTCGTGGCCGAGTGGTTAAGGCGATGGACTAGAAATCCATTGGGCTCTGCCCGCGCAGGTTCGAATCCTGCCGACTGCGTCAAGTTTTCTTCAATAACATGTTAAAATTGTGAAAAACATTCCAAACCAAATGCGTTAAATGTTCTAAACTACAAATATGTGATCATCAGTTGAATTTGATTTTGATTGAAAATTGATCTCAATATTGCCAATTACTGACGTTGGTTGTCAAGTCATAATCCTGCAATAAAGAATGGGCTCGTCCGGGAATTGAACCCGGGACCTCTCACACCCGAAGCGAGAATCATACCCCTAGACCAACGAGCCAGATATTTAATGATATTGTCACCACTATTTTCTTACAGTCATCTCTTTACCGTCGATTCGTTGCATATGTTGTCTTTCATATTATATAGCTGATATCTCCAGAATGCTTAGTATTGAATGAAATATGTTTTCCCAGGCTGAGTACTTTCCTGCTCTCTTCATGTTTCAAATCAGCACAGCTACATCTTCAACTCTACATACCTTTTTTCAACATCTATGATGAACTACTATATTTTTCGATTTATGCATTTCAACATCATTATGCCATGTAGTTAGAACGTTCAGGGTGCTCACCTGGTATCCATCCGCGAATCACCGTGCACCCAATCAAATAGTGCCCCAAAAGACCTTAAAATTCTTGACATGTATACAGTTTTGGTGGATTCTGCCTATAACTATTGGTATTTGGCAGCTACAAAGCATCAAATATCGCAGTACAGGTTGTTTTGACAAATATTTTAGCATTAAAAATTTGTAAACAGAAATTTGAGTGTCTGATATTCCTGCACTGAAAACACGTGCTTCGAGAATACCTCAGTTGTCAGAGGCTTGTCGTCAATACAATAGAAAACCCCTTTTTTTTCATCTGGACATAGCAAAAAAGAAACACGTATGACGAATTTACCTATATTACTGCCCATTGATGCAGGAACAATAAACAATATGTTGATTTTTTCTCCTTTTATCGAGATAAGAGGGTCAGAAGTGGGACAATATACATTAATTTATATAGGGCCTTGAAATGCAAGTGTGTGTAGTGTGTGATATACATTCCACGATCACTACATGCAATCGTGGCCGAATGGTCTAGGCATTGTCATATCTTCAACTGTACATACACTTTTTTCAACATTCATGATAAATCATTTTCAATGTGTTACCCAATATAGCTAGAGCGTTCGGACCTCTAGACAGGATGAATAAAAATAAGAAAAATCACACCACTTACCAGATCTAGTATACACCCAACAATGTCTACTTGCAGTCGTGGCCGAGTGGTTAAGGCGATGGACTAGAAATCCATTGGGCTCTGCCCGCGCAGGTTCGAATCCTGCCGACTGCGTCAAGTTTTCTTCAATAACATGTTAAAATTGTGAAAAACATTCCAAACCAAATGCGTTAAATGTTCTAAACTACAAATATGTGATCATCAGTTGAATTTGATTTTGATTGAAAATTGATCTCAATATTGCCAATTACTGACGTTGGTTGTCAAGTCATAATCCTGCAATAAAGAATGGGCTCGTCCGGGAATTGAACCCGGGACCTCTCGCACCCGAAGCGAGAATCATACCCCTAGACCAACGAGCCAGATATTTAATGATATTGTCACCACTATTTTCTTACAGTCATCTCTTTACCGTCGATTCGTTGCATATGTTGTCTTTCATATTATATAGCTGATATCTCCAGAATGCTTAGTATTGAATGAAATATGTTTTCCCAGGCTGAGTACTTTTCTGCTCTCTTCATGTTTCAAATCAGCACAGCTACATCTTCAACTCTACATACCTTTTTTCAACATCTATGATGAACTACTATATTTTTCGATTTATGCATTTCAACATCATTATGCCATGTAGTTAGAACGTTCAGGGTGCTCACCTGGTATCCATCCGCGAATCACCGTGCACCCAATCAAATAGTGCCCCAAAAGACCTTAAAATTCTTGACATGTATACAGTTTTGGTGGATTCTGCCTATAACTATTGGTATTTGGCAGCTACAAAGCATCAAATATCGCAGTACAGGTTGTTTTGACAAATATTTTAGCATTAAAAATTTGTAAACAGAAATTTGAGTGTCTGATATTCCTGCACTGAAAACACGTGCTTCGAGAATACCTCAGTTGTCAGAGGCTTGTCGTCAATACAATAGAAAACCCCTTTTTTTTTCATCTGGACATAGCAAAAAAGAAACACGTATGACGAATTTACCTATATTACTGCCCATTGATGCAGGAACAATAAACAATATGTTGATTTTTTCTCCTTTTATCGAGATAAGAGGGTCAGAAGTGGGACAATATACATTAATTTATATAGGGCCTTGAAATGCAAGTGTGTGTAGTGTGTGATATACATTCCACGATCACTACATGCAATCGTGGCCGAATGGTCTAGGCATTGTCATATCTTCAACTGTACATACACTTTTTTCAACATTCATGATAAATCATTTTCAATGTGTTACCCAATATAGCTAGAGCGTTCGGACCTCTAGACAGGATGAATAAAAATAAGAAAAATCACACCACTTACCAGATCTAGTATACACCCAACAATGTCTACTTGCAGTCGTGGCCGAGTGGTTAAGGCGATGGACTAGAAATCCATTGGGCTCTGCCCGCGCAGGTTCGAATCCTGCCGACTGCGTCAAGTTTTCTTCAATAACATGTTAAAATTGTGAAAAACATTCCAAACCAAATGCGTTAAATGTTCTAAACTACAAATATGTGATCATCAGTTGAATTTGATTTTGATTGAAAATTGATCTCAATATTGCCAATTACTGACGTTGGTTGTCAAGTCATAATCCTGCAATAAAGAATGGGCTCGTCCGGGAATTGAACCCGGGACCTCTCACACCCGAAGCGAGAATCATACCCCTAGACCAACGAGCCAGATATTTAATGATATTGTCACCACTATTTTCTTACAGTCATCTCTTTACCGTCGATTCGTTGCATATGTTGTCTTTCATATTATATAGCTGATATCTCCAGAATGCTTAGTATTGAATGAAATATGTTTTCCCAGGCTGAGTACTTTCCTGCTCTCTTCATGTTTCAAATCAGCACAGCTACATCTTCAACTCTACATACCTTTTTTCAACATCTATGATGAACTACTATATTTTTCGATTTATGCATTTCAACATCATTATGCCATGTAGTTAGAACGTTCAGGGTGCTCACCTGGTATCCATCCGCGAATCACCGTGCACCCAATCAAATAGTGCCCCAAAAGACCTTAAAATTCTTGACATGTATACAGTTTTGGTGGATTCTGCCTATAACTATTGGTATTTGGCAGCTACAAAGCATCAAATATCGCAGTACAGGTTGTTTTGACAAATATTTTAGCATTAAAAATTTGTAAACAGAAATTTGAGTGTCTGATATTCCTGCACTGAAAACACGTGCTTCGAGAATACCTCAGTTGTCAGAGGCTTGTCGTCAATACAATAGAAAACCCCTTTTTTTTCATCTGGACATAGCAAAAAAGAAACACGTATGACGAATTTACCTATATTACTGCCCATTGATGCAGGAACAATAAACAATATGTTGATTTTTTCTCCTTTTATCGAGATAAGAGGGTCAGAAGTGGGACAATATACATTAATTTATATAGGGCCTTGAAATGCAAGTGTGTGTAGTGTGTGATATACATTCCACGATCACTACATGCAATCGTGGCCGAATGGTCTAGGCATTGTCATATCTTCAACTGTACATACACTTTTTTCAACATTCATGATAAATCATTTTCAATGTGTTACCCAATATAGCTAGAGCGTTCGGACCTCTAGACAGGATGAATAAAAATAAGAAAAATCACACCACTTACCAGATCTAGTATACACCCAACAATGTCTACTTGCAGTCGTGGCCGAGTGGTTAAGGCGATGGACTAGAAATCCATTGGGCTCTGCCCGCGCAGGTTCGAATCCTGCCGACTGCGTCAAGTTTTCTTCAATAACATGTTAAAATTGTGAAAAACATTCCAAACCAAATGCGTTAAATGTTCTAAACTACAAATATGTGATCATCAGTTGAATTTGATTTTGATTGAAAATTGATCTCAATATTGCCAATTACTGACGTTGGTTGTCAAGTCATAATCCTGCAATAAAGAATGGGCTCGTCCGGGAATTGAACCCGGGACCTCTCGCACCCGAAGCGAGAATCATACCCCTAGACCAACGAGCCAGATATTTAATGATATTGTCACCACTATTTTCTTACAGTCATCTCTTTACCGTCGATTCGTTGCATATGTTGTCTTTCATATTATATAGCTGATATCTCCAGAATGCTTAGTATTGAATGAAATATGTTTTCCCAGGCTGAGTACTTTCCTGCTCTCTTCATGTTTCAAATCAGCACAGCTAGATCTTCAACTCTACATACCTTATTTCAACATCTATGATGAACTACTATATTTTTCGATTTATGCATTTCAACATCATTATGCCATGTAGTTAGAACGTTCAGGGTGCTCACCTGGTATCCATCCGCGAATCACGGTGCACCCAATCAAATAGTGCCCCAAAAGACCTTAGAATTCTTGACATGTATACAGTTTTGGTGGATTCTGCCTATAACTATTGGTATTTGGCAGCTACAAAGCATCAAATATCGCAGTACAGCTTGTTTTGACAAATATTTTAGCATTAAAAATTTGTAAACAGAAATTTGAGTGTCTGATATTCCTGCACTGAAAACACGTGCTTCGAGAATACCTCAGTTGTCAGAGGCTTGTCGTCAATACAATAGAAAACCCCTTTTTTTTCATCTGGACATAGCAAAAAAGAAACACGTATGACGAATTTACCTATATTACTGCCCATTGATGCAGGAACAATAAACAATATGTTGATTTTTTCTCCTTTTATCGAGATAAGAGGGTCAGAAGTGGGACAATATACATTAATTTATATAGGGCCTTGAAATGCAAGTGTGTGTAGTGTGTGATATACATTCCACGATCACTACATGCAATCGTGGCCGAATGGTCTAGGCATTTCCATATCTTCAACTGTACATACACTTTTTTCAACATTCATGATAAATCATTTTCAATGTGTTACCCAATATAGCTAGAGCGTTCGGACCTCTAGACAGGATGAATAAAAATAAGAAAAATCACACCACTTACCAGATCTAGTATACACCCAACAATGTCTACTTGCAGTCGTGGCCGAGTGGTTAAGGCGATGGACTAGAAATCCATTGGGCTCTGCCCGCGCAGGTTCGAATCCTGCCGACTGCGTCAAGTTTTCTTCAATAACATGTTAAAATTGTGAAAAACATTCCAAACCAAATGCGTTAAATGTTCTAAACTACAAATATGTGATCATCAGTTGAATTTGATTTTGATTGAAAATTGATCTCAATATTGCCAATTACTGACGTTGGTTGTCAAGTCATAATCCTGCAATAAAGAATGGGCTCGTCCGGGAATTGAACCCGGGACCTCTCGCACCCGAAGCGAGAATCATACCCCTAGACCAACGAGCCAGATATTTAATGATATTGTCACCACTATTTTCTTACAGTCATCTCTTTACCGTCGATTCGTTGCATATGTTGTCTTTCATATTATATAGCTGATATCTCCAGAATGCTTAGTATTGAATGAAATATGTTTTCCCAGGCTGAGTACTTTCCTGCTCTCTTCATGTTTCAAATCAGCACAGCTACATCTTCAACTCTACATACCTTTTTTCAACATCTATGATGAACTACTATATTTTTCGATTTATGCATTTCAACATCATTATGCCATGTAGTTAGAACGTTCAGGGTGCTCACCTGGTATCCATCCGCGAATCACGGTGCACCCAATCAAATAGTGCCCCAAAAGACCTTAAAATTCTTGACATGTATACAGTTTTGGTGGATTCTGCCTATAACTATTGGTATTTGGCAGCTACAAAGCATCAAATATCGCAGTACAGGTTGTTTTGACAAATATTTTAGCATTAAAAATTTGTAAACAGAAATTTGAGTGTCTGATATTCCTGCACTGAAAACACGTGCTTCGAGAATACCTCAGTTGTCAGAGGCTTGTCGTCAATACAATAGAAAACCCCTTTTTTTTCATCTGGACATAGCAAAAAAGAAACACGTATGACGAATTTACCTATATTACTGCCCATTGATGCAGGAACAATAAACAATATGTTGATTTTTTCTCCTTTTATTGAGATAAGAGGGTCAGAAGTGGGACAATATACATTAATTTATATAGGGCCTTGAAATGCAAGTGTGTGTAGTGTGTGATATACATTCCACGATCACTACATGCAATCGTGGCCGAATGGTCTAGGCATTGTCATATCTTCAACTGTACATACACTTTTTTCAACATTCATGATAAATCATTTTCAATGTGTTACCCAATATAGCTAGAGCGTTCGGACCTCTAGACAGGATGAATAAAAATAAGAAAAATCACACCACTTACCAGATCTAGTATACACCCAACAATGTCTACTTGCAGTCGTGGCCGAGTGGTTAAGGCGATGGACTAGAAATCCATTGGGCTCTGCCCGCGCAGGTTCGAATCCTGCCGACTGCGTCAAGTTTTCTTCAATAACATGTTAAAATTGTGAAAAACATTCAAAACCAAATGCGTTAAATGTTCTAAACTACAAATATGTGATCATCAGTTGAATTTGATTTTGATTGAAAATTGATCTCAATATTGCCAATTACTGACGTTGGTTGTCAAGTCATAATCCTGCAATAAAGAATGGGCTCGTCCGGGAATTGAACCCGGGACCTCTCACACCCGAAGCGAGAATCATACCCCTAGACCAACGAGCCAGATATTTAATGATATTGTCACCACTATTTTCTTACAGTCATCTCTTTACCGTCGATTCGTTGCATATGTTGTCTTTCATATTATATAGCTGATATCTCCAGAATGCTTAGTATTGAATGAAATATGTTTTCCCAGGCTGAGTACTTTCCTGCTCTCTTCATGTTTCAAATCAGCACAGCTACATCTTCAACTCTACATACCTTTTTTCAACATCTATGATGAACTACTATATTTTTCGATTTATGCATTTCAACATCATTATGCCATGTAGTTAGAACGTTCAGGGTGCTCACCTGGTATCCATCCGCGAATCACGGTGCACCCAATCAAATAGTGCCCCAAAAGACCTTAAAATTCTTGACATGTATACAGTTTTGGTGGATTCTGCCTATAACTATTGGTATTTGGCAGCTACAAAGCATCAAATATCGCAGTACAGGTTGTTTTGACAAATATTTTAGCATTAAAAATTTGTAAACAGAAATTTGAGTGTCTGATATTCCTGCACTGAAAACACGTGCTTCGAGAATACCTCAGTTGTCAGAGGCTTGTCGTCAATACAATAGAAAACCCCTTTTTTTTCATCTGGACATAGCAAAAAAGAAACACGTATGACGAATTTACCTATATTACTGCCCATTGATGCAGGAACAATAAACAATATGTTGATTTTTTCTCCTTTTATTGAGATAAGAGGGTCAGAAGTGGGACAATATACATTAATTTATATAGGGCCTTGAAATGCAAGTGTGTGTAGTGTGTGATATACATTCCACGATCACTACATGCAATCGTGGCCGAATGGTCTAGGCATTGTCATATCTTCAACTGTACATACACTTTTTTCAACATTCATGATAAATCATTTTCAATGTGTTACCCAATATAGCTAGAGCGTTCGGACCTCTAGACAGGATGAATAAAAATAAGAAAAATCACACCACTTACCAGATCTAGTATACACCCAACAATGTCTACTTGCAGTCGTGGCCGAGTGGTTAAGGCGATGGACTAGAAATCCATTGGGCTCTGCCCGCGCAGGTTCGAATCCTGCCGACTGCGTCAAGTTTTCTTCAATAACATGTTAAAATTGTGAAAAACATTCAAAACCAAATGCGTTAAATGTTCTAAACTACAAATATGTGATCATCAGTTGAATTTGATTTTGATTGAAAATTGATCTCAATATTGCCAATTACTGACGTTGGTTGTCAAGTCATAATCCTGCAATAAAGAATGGGCTCGTCCGGGAATTGAACCCGGGACCTCTCGCACCCGAAGCGAGAATCATACCCCTAGACCAACGAGCCAGATATTTAATGATATTGTCACCACTATTTTCTTACAGTCATCTCTTTACCGTCGATTCGTTGCATATGTTGTCTTTCATATTATATAGCTGATATCTCCAGAATGCTTAGTATTGAATGAAATATGTTTTCCCAGGCTGAGTACTTTCCTGCTCTCTTCATGTTTCAAATCAGCACAGCTACATTTTCAACTCTACATACCTTTTTTCAACATCTATGATGAACTACTATATTTTTCGATTTATGCATTTCAACATCATTATGCCATGTAGTTAGAACGTTCAGGGTGCTCACCTGGTATCCATCCGCGAATCACCGTGCACCCAATCAAATAGTGCCCCAAAAGACCTTAAAATTCTTGACATGTATACAGTTTTGGTGGATTCTGCCTATAACTATTGGTATTTGGCAGCTACAAAGCATCAAATATCGCAGTACAGGTTGTTTTGACAAATATTTTAGCATTAAAAATTTGTAAACAGAAATTTGAGTGTCTGATATTCCTGCACTGAAAACACGTGCTTCGAGAATACCTCAGTTGTCAGAGGCTTGTCGTCAATACAATAGAAAACCCCTTTTTTTTCATCTGGACATAGCAAAAAAGAAACACGTATGACGAATTTACCTATATTACTGCCCATTGATGCAGGAACAATAAACAATATGTTGATTTTTTCTCCTTTTATCGAGATAAGAGGGTCAGAAGTGGGACAATATACATTAATTTATATAGGGCCTTGAAATGCAAGTGTGTGTAGTGTGTGATATACATTCCACGATCACTACATGCAATCGTGGCCGAATGGTCTAGGCATTGTCATATCTTCAACTGTACATACACTTTTTTCAACATTCATGATAAATCATTTTCAATGTGTTACCCAATATAGCTAGAGCGTTCGGACCTCTAGACAGGATGAATAAAAATAAGAAAAATCACACCACTTACCAGATCTAGTATACACCCAACAATGTCTACTTGCAGTCGTGGCCGAGTGGTTAAGGCGATGGACTAGAAATCCATTGGGCTCTGCCCGCGCAGGTTCGAATCCTGCCGACTGCGTCAAGTTTTCTTCAATAACATGTTAAAATTGTGAAAAACATTCCAAACCAAATGCGTTAAATGTTCTAAACTACAAATATGTGATCATCAGTTGAATTTGATTTTGATTGAAAATTGATCTCAATATTGCCAATTACTGACGTTGGTTGTCAAGTCATAATCCTGCAATAAAGAATGGGCTCGTCCGGGAATTGAACCCGGGACCTCTCGCACCCGAAGCGAGAATCATACCCCTAGACCAACGAGCCAGATATTTAATGATATTGTCACCACTATTTTCTTACAGTCATCTCTTTACCGTCGATTCGTTGCATATGTTGTCTTTCATATTATATAGCTGATATCTCCAGAATGCTTAGTATTGAATGAAATATGTTTTCCTAGGCTGAGTACTTTCCTGCTCTCTTCATGTTTCAAATCAGCACAGCTACATCTTCAACTCTACATACCTTTTTTCAACATCTATGATGAACTACTATATTTCTCGATTTATGCATTTCAACATCATTATGCCATGTAGTTAGAACGTTCAGGGTGCTCACCTGGTATCCATCCGCGAATCACGGTGCACCCAATCAAATAGTGCCCCAAAAGACCTTAAAATTCTTGACATGTATACAGTTTTGGTGGATTCTGCCTATAACTATTGGTATTTGGCAGCTACAAAGCATCAAATATCGCAGTACAGGTTGTTTTGACAAATATTTTAGCATTAAAAATTTGTAAACAGAAATTTGAGTGTCTGATATTCCTGCACTGAAAACACGTGCTTCGAGAATACCTCAGTTGTCAGAGGCTTGTCGTCAATACAATAGAAAACCCCTTTTTTTCATCTGGACATAGCAAAAAAGAAACACGTATGACGAATTTACCTATATTACTGCCCATTGATGCAGGAACAATAAACAATATGTTGATTTTTTCTCCTTTTATTGAGATAAGAGGGTCAGAAGTGGGACAATATACATTAATTTATATAGGGCCTTGAAATGCAAGTGTGTGTAGTGTGTGATATACATTCCACGATCACTACATGCAATCGTGGCCGAATGGTCTAGGCATTGTCATATCTTCAACTGTACATACACTTTTTTCAACATTCATGATAAATCATTTTCAATGTGTTACCCAATATAGCTAGAGCGTTCGGACCTCTAGACAGGATGAATAAAAATAAGAAAAATCACACCACTTACCAGATCTAGTATACACCCAACAATGTCTACTTGCAGTCGTGGCCGAGTGGTTAAGGCGATGGACTAGAAATCCATTGGGCTCTGCCCGCGCAGGTTCGAATCCTGCCGACTGCGTCAAGTTTTCTTCAATAACATGTTAAAATTGTGAAAAACATTCCAAACCAAATGCGTTAAATGTTCTAAACTACAAATATGTGATCATCAGTTGAATTTGATTTTGATTGAAAATTGATCTCAATATTGCCAATTACTGACGTTGGTTGTCAAGTCATAATCCTGCAATAAAGAATGGGCTCGTCCGGGAATTGAACCCGGGACCTCTCGCACCCGAAGCGAGAATCATACCCCTAGACCAACGAGCCAGATATTTAATGATATTGTCACCACTATTTTCTTACAGTCATCTCTTTACCGTCGATTCGTTGCATATGTTGTCTTTCATATTATATAGCTGATATCTCCAGAATGCTTAGTATTGAATGAAATATGTTTTCCCAGGCTGAGTACTTTCCTGCTCTCTTCATGTTTCAAATCAGCACAGCTACATCTTCAACTCTACATACCTTTTTTCAACATCTATGATGAACTACTATATTTTTCGATTTATGCATTTCAACATCCTTATGCCATGTAGTTAGAACGTTCAGGGTGCTCACCTGGTATCCATCCGCGAATCACCGTGCACCCAATCAAATAGTGCCCCAAAAGACCTTAAAATTCTTGACATGTATACAGTTTTGGTGGATTCTGCCTATAACTATTGGTATTTGGCAGCTACAAAGCATCAAATATCGCAGTACAGGTTGTTTTGACAAATATTTTAGCATTAAAAATTTGTAAACAGAAATTTGAGTGTCTGATATTCCTGCACTGAAAACACGTGCTTCGAGAATACCTCAGTTGTCAGAGGCTTGTCGTCAATACAATAGAAAACCCCTTTTTTTTCATCTGGACATAGCAAAAAAGAAACACGTATGACGAATTTACCTATATTACTGCCCATTGATGCAGGAACAATAAACAATATGTTGATTTTTTCTCCTTTTATCGAGATAAGAGGGTCAGAAGTGGGACAATATACATTAATTTATATAGGGCCTTGAAATGCAAGTGTGTGTAGTGTGTGATATACATTCCACGATCACTACATGCAATCGTGGCCGAATGGTCTAGGCATTGTCATATCTTCAACTGTACATACACTTTTTTCAACATTCATGATAAATCATTTTCAATGTGTTACCCAATATAGCTAGAGCGTTCGGACCTCTAGACAGGATGAATAAAAATAAGAAAAATCACACCACTTACCAGATCTAGTATACACCCAACAATGTCTACTTGCAGTCGTGGCCGAGTGGTTAAGGCGATGGACTAGAAATCCATTGGGCTCTGCCCGCGCAGGTTCGAATCCTGCCGACTGCGTCAAGTTTTCTTCAATAACATGTTAAAATTGTGAAAAACATTCCAAACCAAATGCGTTAAATGTTCTAAACTACAAATATGTGATCATCAGTTGAATTTGATTTTGATTGAAAATTGATCTCAATATTGCCAATTACTGACGTTGGTTGTCAAGTCATAATCCTGCAATAAAGAATGGGCTCGTCCGGGAATTGAACCCGGGACCTCTCGCACCCGAAGCGAGAATCATACCCCTAGACCAACGAGCCAGATATTTAATGATATTGTCACCACTATTTTCTTACAGTCATCTCTTTACCGTCGATTCGTTGCATATGTTGTCTTTCATATTATATAGCTGATATCTCCAGAATGCTTAGTATTGAATGAAATATGTTTTCCCAGGCTGAGTACTTTCCTGCTCTCTTCATGTTTCAAATCAGCACAGCTACATCTTCAACTCTACATACCTTTTTTCAACATCTATGATGAACTACTATATTTTTCGATTTATGCATTTCAACATCATTATGCCATGTAGTTAGAACGTTCAGGGTGCTCACCTGGTATCCATCCGCGAATCACCGTGCACCCAATCAAATAGTGCCCCAAAAGACCTTAGAATTCTTGACATGTATACAGTTTTGGTGGATTCTGCATATAAGTATTGGTATTTGGCAGCTACAAAGCATCAAATATCGCAGTACAGGTTGTTTTGACAAATTTTTTAGCATTACCAATTTGTAAACAGAAATTTGAGTGTCTGATATTCCTGCACTGAAAACACGTGCTTCGAGAATACCTCAGTTGTCAGAGGCTTGTCGCCAATACAATAGAAAACCGTTTTTTTTTTCATCTGGACATAGCAAAAAAGAAACACGTATGACGAATTTACCTATATTACTGCCCAGTGATGCAGGAACAATAAACAATATGTTGATTTTTTCTCCTTTTATCGAGATAAGAGGGTCAGAAGTGAGACAATATACATTGATTCATATAGGGCCTTGAAATGCAAGTGTGTGTAGTGTGTGATATACATTACACGATCACTACATGCAATCGTGGCCGAATGGTCTAGGCATTGTTTTATCTTCAACTGTACATACACTTTTTCCAATATTCATGATAAATCATTTTCAATGTGTTACCCAACATAGCTAGAGCGTTCGGACCTCTAGACAGGATGAATAAAAATAAGAAAAATCACACCACTTACCAGATCTAGTATACATCCAACAATATCTACTTGCAGTCGTGGCCGAGTGGTTAAGGCGATGGACTAGAAATCCATTGGGCTCTGCCCGCGCAGGTTCGAATCCTGCCGACTGCGTCAAGTTTTCTTCAATAACATGTTAAAATTGTGAAAAACATTCCAAACCAAATGCGTTAAATGTTCTAAACTACAAATATGTGATCATCAGTTGAATTTGATTTTGATCGAAAATTGATCTCAATATTGCCAATTACTGACGTTGGTTGTCAAGTCATAATCCTGCAATAAAGAATGGGCTCGTCCGGGAATTGAACCCGGGACCTCTCGCACCCGAAGCGAGAATCATACCCCTAGACCAACGAGCCAGATATTTAATGATATTGTCACCACTATTTTCATACAGTCATCTCTTTACCGTCGATTCGTTGCATATGTTGTCTTTCATATTATATAGCTGATATCTCCAGAATGCTTAGTATTGAATGAAATATGTTTTCCCAGGCTGAGTACTTTCCTGCTCTCTTCATGTTTCAAATCAGCACAGCTAGATCTTCAACTCTACATACCTTTTTTCAACATCTATGATGAACTACTATATTTTTCGATTTATGCATTTCAACATCATTATGCCATGTAGTTAGAACGTTCAGGGTGCTCACCTGGTATCCATCCGCGAATCACGGTGCACCCAATCAAATAGTGCCCCAAAAGACCTTAAAATTCTTGACATGTATACAGTTTTGGTGGATTCTGCCTATAACTATTGGTATTTGGCAGCTACAAAGCATCAAATATC
This sequence comes from Terebella lapidaria, assembly GCA_949152475.1. NCBI lineage: Eukaryota > Metazoa > Annelida > Polychaeta > Terebellida > Terebellidae > Terebella > Terebella lapidaria. The sequence goes on from OX424557.1 coordinate 7,074,141, forward strand.
GCAGTACAGGTTGTTTTGACAAATATTTTAGCATTAAAAATTTGTAAACAGAAATTTGAGTGTCTGATATTCCTGCACTGAAAACACGTGCTTCGAGAATACCTCAGTTGTCAGAGGCTTGTCGTCAATACAATAGAAAACCCCTTTTTTTTCATCTGGACATAGCAAAAAAGAAACACGTATGACGAATTTACCTATATTACTGCCCATTGATGCAGGAACAATAAACAATATGTTGATTTTTTCTCCTTTTATCGAGATAAGAGGGTCAGAAGTGGGACAATATACATTAATTTATATAGGGCCTTGAAATGCAAGTGTGTGTAGTGTGTGATATACATTCCACGATCACTACATGCAATCGTGGCCGAATGGTCTAGGCATTGTCATATCTTCAACTGTACATACACTTTTTTCAACATTCATGATAAATCATTTTCAATGTGTTACCCAATATAGCTAGAGCGTTCGGACCTCTAGACAGGATGAATAAAAATAAGAAAAATCACACCACTTACCAGATCTAGTATACACCCAACAATGTCTACTTGCAGTCGTGGCCGAGTGGTTAAGGCGATGGACTAGAAATCCATTGGGCTCTGCCCGCGCAGGTTCGAATCCTGCCGACTGCGTCAAGTTTTCTTCAATAACATGTTAAAATTGTGAAAAACATTCCAAACCAAATGCGTTAAATGTTCTAAACTACAAATATGTGATCATCAGTTGAATTTGATTTTGATTGAAAATTGATCTCAATATTGCCAATTACTGACGTTGGTTGTCAAGTCATAATCCTGCAATAAAGAATGGGCTCGTCCGGGAATTGAACCCGGGACCTCTCGCACCCGAAGCGAGAATCATACCCCTAGACCAACGAGCCAGATATTTAATGATATTGTCACCACTATTTTCTTACAGTCATCTCTTTACCGTCGATTCGTTGCATATGTTGTCTTTCATATTATATAGCTGATATCTCCAGAATGCTTAGTATTGAATGAAATATGTTTTCCCAGGCTGAGTACTTTCCTGCTCTCTTCATGTTTCAAATCAGCACAGCTACATCTTCAACTCTACATACCTTTTTTCAACATCTATGATGAACTACTATATTTTTCGATTTATGCATTTCAACATCATTATGCCATGTAGTTAGAACGTTCAGGGTGCTCACCTGGTATCCATCCGCGAATCACGGTGCACCCAATCAAATAGTGCCCCAAAAGACCTTAAAATTCTTGACATGTATACAGTTTTGGTGGATTCTGCCTATAACTATTGGTATTTGCCAGCTACAAAGCATCAAATATCGCAGTACAGGTTGTTTTGACAAATATTTTAGCATTAAAAATTTGTAAACAGAAATTTGAGTGTCTGATATTCCTGCACTGAAAACACGTGCTTCGAGAATACCTCAGTTGTCAGAGGCTTGTCGTCAATACAATAGAAAACCCCTTTTTTTTCATCTGGACATAGCAAAAAAGAAACACGTATGACGAATTTACCTATATTACTGCCCATTGATGCAGGAACAATAAACAATATGTTGATTTTTTCTCCTTTTATGGAGATAAGAGGGTCAGAAGTGGGACAATATACATTAATTTATATAGGGCCTTGAAATGCAAGTGTGTGTAGTGTGTGATATACATTCCACGATCACTACATGCAATCGTGGCCGAATGGTCTAGGCATTGTCATATCTTCAACTGTACATACACTTTTTTCAACATTCATGATAAATCATTTTCAATGTGTTACCCAATATAGCTAGAGCGTTCGGACCTCTAGACAGGATGAATAAAAATAAGAAAAATCACACCACTTACCAGATCTAGTATACACCCAACAATGTCTACTTGCAGTCGTGGCCGAGTGGTTAAGGCGATGGACTAGAAATCCATTGGGCTCTGCCCGCGCAGGTTCGAATCCTGCCGACTGCGTCAAGTTTTCTTCAATAACATGTTAAAATTGTGAAAAACATTCAAAACCAAATGCGTTAAATGTTCTAAACTACAAATATGTGATCATCAGTTGAATTTGATTTTGATTGAAAATTGATCTCAATATTGCCAATTACTGACGTTGGTTGTCAAGTCATAATCCTGCAATAAAGAATGGGCTCGTCCGGGAATTGAACCCGGGACCTCTCGCACCCGAAGCGAGAATCATACCCCTAGACCAACGAGCCAGATATTTAATGATATTGTCACCACTATTTTCTTACAGTCATCTCTTTACCGTCGATTCGTTGCATATGTTGTCTTTCATATTATATAGCTGATATCTCCAGAATGCTTAGTATTGAATGAAATATGTTTTCCCAGGCTGAGTACTTTCCTGCTCTCTTCATGTTTCAAATCAGCACAGCTACATCTTCAACTCTACATACCTTTTTTCAACATCTATGATGAACTACTATATTTTTCGATTTATGCATTTCAACATCATTATGCCATGTAGTTAGAACGTTCAGGGTGCTCACCTGGTATCCATCCGCGAATCACGGTGCACCCAATCAAATAGTGCCCCAAAAGACCTTAAAATTCTTGACATGTATACAGTTTTGGTGGATTCTGCCTATAACTATTGGTATTTGGCAGCTACAAAGCATCAAATATCGCAGTACAGGTTGTTTTGACAAATATTTTAGCATTAAAAATTTGTAAACAGAAATTTGAGTGTCTGATATTCCTGCACTGAAAACACGTGCTTCGAGAATACCTCAGTTGTCAGAGGCTTGTCGTCAATACAATAGAAAACCCCTTTTTTTTTCATCTGGACATAGCAAAAAAGAAACACGTATGACGAATTTACCTATATTACTGCCCATTGATGCAGGAACAATAAACAATATGTTGATTTTTTCTCCTTTTATTGAGATAAGAGGGTCAGAAGTGGGACAATATACATTAATTTATATAGGGCCTTGAAATGCAAGTGTGTGTAGTGTGTGATATACATTCCACGATCACTACATGCAATCGTGGCCGAATGGTCTAGGCATTGTCATATCTTCAACTGTACATACACTTTTTTCAACATTCATGATAAATCATTTTCAATGTGTTACCCAATATAGCTAGAGCGTTCGGACCTCTAGACAGGATGAATAAAAATAAGAAAAATCACACCACTTACCAGATCTAGTATACACCCAACAATGTCTACTTGCAGTCGTGGCCGAGTGGTTAAGGCGATGGACTAGAAATCCATTGGGCTCTGCCCGCGCAGGTTCGAATCCTGCCGACTGCGTCAAGTTTTCTTCAATAACATGTTAAAATTGTGAAAAACATTCCAAACCAAATGCGTTAAATGTTCTAAACTACAAATATGTGATCATCAGTTGAATTTGATTTTGATTGAAAATTGATCTCAATATTGCCAATTACTGACGTTGGTTGTCAAGTCATAATCCTGCAATAAAGAATGGGCTCGTCCGGGAATTGAACCCGGGACCTCTCGCACCCGAAGCGAGAATCATACCCCTAGACCAACGAGCCAGATATTTAATGATATTGTCACCACTATTTTCTTACAGTCATCTCTTTACCGTCGATTCGTTGCATATGTTGTCTTTCATATTATATAGCTGATATCTCCAGAATGCTTAGTATTGAATGAAATATGTTTTCCCAGGCTGAGTACTTTCCTGCTCTCTTCATGTTTCAACTCAGCACAGCTACATTTTCAACTCTACATACCTTTTTTCAACATCTATGATGAACTACTATATTTTTCGATTTATGCATTTCAACATCATTATGCCATGTAGTTAGAACGTTCAGGGTGCTCACCTGGTATCCATCCGCGAATCACCGTGCACCCAATCAAATAGTGCCCCAAAAGACCTTAAAATTCTTGACATGTATACAGTTTTGGTGGATTCTGCCTATAACTATTGGTATTTGGCAGCTACAAAGCATCAAATATCGCAGTACAGGTTGTTTTGACAAATATTTTAGCATTAAAAATTTGTAAACAGAAATTTGAGTGTCTGATATTCCTGCACTGAAAACACGTGCTTCGAGAATACCTCAGTTGTCAGAGGCTTGTCGTCAATACAATAGAAAACCCCTTTTTTTTCATCTGGACATAGCAAAAAAGAAACACGTATGACGAATTTACCTATATTACTGCCCATTGATGCAGGAACAATAAACAATATGTTGATTTTTTCTCCTTTTATCGAGATAAGAGGGTCAGAAGTGGGACAATATACATTAATTTATATAGGGCCTTGAAATGCAAGTGTGTGTAGTGTGTGATATACATTCCACGATCACTACATGCAATCGTGGCCGAATGGTCTAGGCATTGTCATATCTTCAACTGTACATACACTTTTTTCAACATTCATGATAAATCATTTTCAATGTGTTACCCAATATAGCTAGAGCGTTCGGACCTCTAGACAGGATGAATAAAAATAAGAAAAATCACACCACTTACCAGATCTAGTATACACCCAACAATGTCTACTTGCAGTCGTGGCCGAGTGGTTAAGGCGATGGACTAGAAATCCATTGGGCTCTGCCCGCGCAGGTTCGAATCCTGCCGACTGCGTCAAGTTTTCTTCAATAACATGTTAAAATTGTGAAAAACATTCCAAACCAAATGCGTTAAATGTTCTAAACTACAAATATGTGATCATCAGTTGAATTTGATTTTGATTGAAAATTGATCTCAATATTGCCAATTACTGACGTTGGTTGTCAAGTCATAATCCTGCAATAAAGAATGGGCTCGTCCGGGAATTGAACCCGGGACCTCTCGCACCCGAAGCGAGAATCATACCCCTAGACCAACGAGCCAGATATTTAATGATATTGTCACCACTATTTTCTTACAGTCATCTCTTTACCGTCGATTCGTTGCATATGTTGTCTTTCATATTATATAGCTGATATCTCCAGAATGCTTAGTATTGAATGAAATATGTTTTCCTAGGCTGAGTACTTTCCTGCTCTCTTCATGTTTCAAATCAGCACAGCTACATCTTCAACTCTACATACCTTTTTTCAACATCTATGATGAACTACTATATTTCTCGATTTATGCATTTCAACATCATTATGCCATGTAGTTAGAACGTTCAGGGTGCTCACCTGGTATCCATCCGCGAATCACGGTGCACCCAATCAAATAGTGCCCCAAAAGACCTTAAAATTCTTGACATGTATACAGTTTTGGTGGATTCTGCCTATAACTATTGGTATTTGGCAGCTACAAAGCATCAAATATCGCAGTACAGGTTGTTTTGACAAATATTTTAGCATTAAAAATTTGTAAACAGAAATTTGAACGTCTGATATTCCTGCACTGAAAACACGTGCTTCGAGAATACCTCAGTTGTCAGAGGCTTGTCGTCAATACAATAGAAAACCCCTTTTTTTCATCTGGACATAGCAAAAAAGAAACACGTATGACGAATTTACCTATATTACTGCCCATTGATGCAGGAACAATAAACAATATGTTGATTTTTTCTCCTTTTATTGAGATAAGAGGGTCAGAAGTGGGACAATATACATTAATTTATATAGGGCCTTGAAATGCAAGTGTGTGTAGTGTGTGATATACATTCCACGATCACTACATGCAATCGTGGCCGAATGGTCTAGGCATTGTCATATCTTCAACTGTACATACACTTTTTTCAACATTCATGATAAATCATTTTCAATGTGTTACCCAATATAGCTAGAGCGTTCGGACCTCTAGACAGGATGAATAAAAATAAGAAAAATCACACCACTTACCAGATCTAGTATACACCCAACAATGTCTACTTGCAGTCGTGGCCGAGTGGTTAAGGCGATGGACTAGAAATCCATTGGGCTCTGCCCGCGCAGGTTCGAATCCTGCCGACTGCGTCAAGTTTTCTTCAATAACATGTTAAAATTGTGAAAAACATTCAAAACCAAATGCGTTAAATGTTCTAAACTACAAATATGTGATCATCAGTTGAATTTGATTTTGATTGAAAATTGATCTCAATATTGCCAATTACTGACGTTGGTTGTCAAGTCATAATCCTGCAATAAAGAATGGGCTCGTCCGGGAATTGAACCCGGGACCTCTCGCACCCGAAGCGAGAATCATACCCCTAGACCAACGAGCCAGATATTTAATGATATTGTCACCACTATTTTCTTACAGTCATCTCTTTACCGTCGATTCGTTGCATATGTTGTCTTTCATATTATATAGCTGATATCTCCAGAATGCTTAGTATTGAATGAAATATGTTTTCCCAGGCTGAGTACTTTCCTGCTCTCTTCATGTTTCAAATCAGCACAGCTACATCTTCAACTCTACATACCTTTTTTCAACATCTATGATGAACTACTATATTTTTCGATTTATGCATTTCAACATCCTTATGCCATGTAGTTAGAACGTTCAGGGTGCTCACCTGGTATCCATCCGCGAATCACCGTGCACCCAATCAAATAGTGCCCCAAAAGACCTTAAAATTCTTGACATGTATACAGTTTTGGTGGATTCTGCCTATAACTATTGGTATTTGGCAGCTACAAAGCATCAAATATCGCAGTACAGGTTGTTTTGACAAATATTTTAGCATTAAAAATTTGTAAACAGAAATTTGAGTGTCTGATATTCCTGCACTGAAAACACGTGCTTCGAGAATACCTCAGTTGTCAGAGGCTTGTCGTCAATACAATAGAAAACCCCTTTTTTTTCATCTGGACATAGCAAAAAAGAAACACGTATGACGAATTTACCTATATTACTGCCCATTGATGCAGGAACAATAAACAATATGTTGATTTTTTCTCCTTTTATCGAGATAAGAGGGTCAGAAGTGGGACAATATACATTAATTTATATAGGGCCTTGAAATGCAAGTGTGTGTAGTGTGTGATATACATTCCACGATCACTACATGCAATCGTGGCCGAATGGTCTAGGCATTGTCATATCTTCAACTGTACATACACTTTTTTCAACATTCATGATAAATCATTTTCAATGTGTTACCCAATATAGCTAGAGCGTTCGGACCTCTAGACAGGATGAATAAAAATAAGAAAAATCACACCACTTACCAGATCTAGTATACACCCAACAATGTCTACTTGCAGTCGTGGCCGAGTGGTTAAGGCGATGGACTAGAAATCCATTGGGCTCTGCCCGCGCAGGTTCGAATCCTGCCGACTGCGTCAAGTTTTCTTCAATAACATGTTAAAATTGTGAAAAACATTCAAAACCAAATGCGTTAAATGTTCTAAACTACAAATATGTGATCATCAGTTGAATTTGATTTTGATTGAAAATTGATCTCAATATTGCCAATTACTGACGTTGGTTGTCAAGTCATAATCCTGCAATAAAGAATGGGCTCGTCCGGGAATTGAACCCGGGACCTCTCGCACCCGAAGCGAGAATCATACCCCTAGACCAACGAGCCAGATATTTAATGATATTGTCACCACTATTTTCTTACAGTCATCTCTTTACCGTCGATTCGTTGCATATGTTGTCTTTCATATTATATAGCTGATATCTCCAGAATGCTTAGTATTGAATGAAATATGTTTTCCTAGGCTGAGTACTTTCCTGCTCTCTTCATGTTTCAAATCAGCACAGCTACATCTTCAACTCTACATACCTTTTTTCAACATCTATGATGAACTACTATATTTCTCGATTTATGCATTTCAACATCATTATGCCATGTAGTTAGAACGTTCAGGGTGCTCACCTGGTATCCATCCGCGAATCACGGTGCACCCAATCAAATAGTGCCCCAAAAGACCTTAAAATTCTTGACATGTATACAGTTTTGGTGGATTCTGCCTATAACTATTGGTATTTGGCAGCTACAAAGCATCAAATATCGCAGTACAGGTTGTTTTGACAAATATTTTAGCATTAAAAATTTGTAAACAGAAATTTGAACGTCTGATATTCCTGCACTGAAAACACGTGCTTCGAGAATACCTCAGTTGTCAGAGGCTTGTCGTCAATACAATAGAAAACCCCTTTTTTTCATCTGGACATAGCAAAAAAGAAACACGTATGACGAATTTACCTATATTACTGCCCATTGATGCAGGAACAATAAACAATATGTTGATTTTTTCTCCTTTTATTGAGATAAGAGGGTCAGAAGTGGGACAATATACATTAATTTATATAGGGCCTTGAAATGCAAGTGTGTGTAGTGTGTGATATACATTCCACGATCACTACATGCAATCGTGGCCGAATGGTCTAGGCATTGTCATATCTTCAACTGTACATACACTTTTTTCAACATTCATGATAAATCATTTTCAATGTGTTACCCAATATAGCTAGAGCGTTCGGACCTCTAGACAGGATGAATAAAAATAAGAAAAATCACACCACTTACCAGATCTAGTATACACCCAACAATGTCTACTTGCAGTCGTGGCCGAGTGGTTAAGGCGATGGACTAGAAATCCATTGGGCTCTGCCCGCGCAGGTTCGAATCCTGCCGACTGCGTCAAGTTTTCTTCAATAACATGTTAAAATTGTGAAAAACATTCAAAACCAAATGCGTTAAATGTTCTAAACTACAAATATGTGATCATCAGTTGAATTTGATTTTGATTGAAAATTGATCTCAATATTGCCAATTACTGACGTTGGTTGTCAAGTCATAATCCTGCAATAAAGAATGGGCTCGTCCGGGAATTGAACCCGGGACCTCTCGCACCCGAAGCGAGAATCATACCCCTAGACCAACGAGCCAGATATTTAATGATATTGTCACCACTATTTTCTTACAGTCATCTCTTTACCGTCGATTCGTTGCATATGTTGTCTTTCATATTATATAGCTGATATCTCCAGAATGCTTAGTATTGAATGAAATATGTTTTCCCAGGCTGAGTACTTTCCTGCTCTCTTCATGTTTCAAATCAGCACAGCTACATCTTCAACTCTACATACCTTTTTTCAACATCTATGATGAACTACTATATTTTTCGATTTATGCATTTCAACATCCTTATGCCATGTAGTTAGAACGTTCAGGGTGCTCACCTGGTATCCATCCGCGAATCACCGTGCACCCAATCAAATAGTGCCCCAAAAGACCTTAAAATTCTTGACATGTATACAGTTTTGGTGGATTCTGCCTATAACTATTGGTATTTGGCAGCTACAAAGCATCAAATATCGCAGTACAGGTTGTTTTGACAAATATTTTAGCATTAAAAATTTGTAAACAGAAATTTGAGTGTCTGATATTCCTGCACTGAAAACACGTGCTTCGAGAATACCTCAGTTGTCAGAGGCTTGTCGTCAATACAATAGAAAACCCCTTTTTTTTCATCTGGACATAGCAAAAAAGAAACACGTATGACGAATTTACCTATATTACTGCCCATTGATGCAGGAACAATAAACAATATGTTGATTTTTTCTCCTTTTATCGAGATAAGAGGGTCAGAAGTGGGACAATATACATTAATTTATATAGGGCCTTGAAATGCAAGTGTGTGTAGTGTGTGATATACATTCCACGATCACTACATGCAATCGTGGCCGAATGGTCTAGGCATTGTCATATCTTCAACTGTACATACACTTTTTTCAACATTCATGATAAATCATTTTCAATGTGTTACCCAATATAGCTAGAGCGTTCGGACCTCTAGACAGGATGAATAAAAATAAGAAAAATCACACCACTTACCAGATCTAGTATACACCCAACAATGTCTACTTGCAGTCGTGGCCGAGTGGTTAAGGCGATGGACTAGAAATCCATTGGGCTCTGCCCGCGCAGGTTCGAATCCTGCCGACTGCGTCAAGTTTTCTTCAATAACATGTTAAAATTGTGAAAAACATTCCAAACCAAATGCGTTAAATGTTCTAAACTACAAATATGTGATCATCAGTTGAATTTGATTTTGATTGAAAATTGATCTCAATATTGCCAATTACTGACGTTGGTTGTCAAGTCATAATCCTGCAATAAAGAATGGGCTCGTCCGGGAATTGAACCCGGGACCTCTCGCACCCGAAGCGAGAATCATACCCCTAGACCAACGAGCCAGATATTTAATGATATTGTCACCACTATTTTCTTACAGTCATCTCTTTACCGTCGATTCGTTGCATATGTTGTCTTTCATATTATATAGCTGATATCTCCAGAATGCTTAGTATTGAATGAAATATGTTTTCCCAGGCTGAGTACTTTCCTGCTCTCTTCATGTTTCAAATCAGCACAGCTACATCTTCAACTCTACATACCTTTTTTCAACATCTATGATGAACTACTATATTTTTCGATTTATGCATTTCAACATCATTATGCCATGTAGTTAGAACGTTCAGGGTGCTCACCTGGTATCCATCCGCGAATCACCGTGCACCCAATCAAATAGTGCCCCAAAAGACCTTAGAATTCTTGACATGTATACAGTTTTGGTGGATTCTGCATATAAGTATTGGTATTTGGCAGCTACAAAGCATCAAATATCGCAGTACAGGTTCTTTTGACAAATTTTTTAGCATTACCAATTTGTAAACAGAAATTTGAGTGTCTGATATTCCTGCACTGAAAACACGTGCTTCGAGAATACCTCAGTTGTCAGAGGCTTGTCGCCAATACAATAGAAAACCGTTTTTTTTTTCATCTGGACATAGCAAAAAAGAAACACGTATGACGAATTTACCTATATTACTGCCCAGTGATGCAGGAACAATAAACAATATGTTGATTTTTTCTCCTTTTATCGAGATAAGAGGGTCAGAAGTGAGACAATATACATTGATTCATATAGGGCCTTGAAATGCAAGTGTGTGTAGTGTGTGATATACATTACACGATCACTACATGCAATCGTGGCCGAATGGTCTAGGCATTGTTTTATCTTCAACTGTACATACACTTTTTCCAATATTCATGATAAATCATTTTCAATGTGTTACCCAATATAGCTAGAGCGTTCGGACCTCTAGACAGGATGAATAAAAATAAGAAAAATCACACCACTTACCAGATCTAGTATACATCCAACAATATCTACTTGCAGTCGTGGCCGAGTGGTTAAGGCGATGGACTAGAAATCCATTGGGCTCTGCCCGCGCAGGTTCGAATCCTGCCGACTGCGTCAAGTTTTCTTCAATAACATGTTAAAATTGTGAAAAACATTCCAAACCAAATGCGTTAAATGTTCTAAACTACAAATATGTGATCATCAGTTGAATTTGATTTTGATCGAAAATTGATCTCAATATTGCCAATTACTGACGTTGGTTGTCAAGTCATAATCCTGCAATAAAGAATGGGCTCGTCCGGGAATTGAACCCGGGACCTCTCGCACCCGAAGCGAGAATCATACCCCTAGACCAACGAGCCAGATATTTAATGATATTGTCACCACTATTTTCTTACAGTCATCTCTTTACCGTTGATTGGTTGCATATGTTGTCTTTCATATTACATAGCTGATATCTCCAGAATGCTTAGTATTGAATGAAATACGTTTTCCCAGGCTGAGTACTTTCCTGCTCTCTTCATGTTTCAAATCAGCACAGCTACATCTTCAACTCTACATACCTTTTTTCAACATCTATGATGAACTACTATATTTTTCCATTTATGCATTTCAACATTATTATGCCATGTAGTTAGAACGTTAAGGGTGCTCACCTGGTATCCATCCGCGAATCACCGTGCACCCAATCAAATAGTGCCCCAAAAGACCTTAGAATTCTTGACATGTATACAGTTTTGGTGGATTCTGCATATAACTATTGGTATTTGGCAGCTACAAAGCATCAAATATCGCAGTACAGGTTGTTTTGACAAATTTTTTAGCATTACCAATTTGTAAACAGAAATTTGAGTGTCTGATATTCCTGCACTGAAAACACGTGCTTCGAGAATACCTCAGTTGTCAGAGGCTTGTCGCCAATACAATAGAAAACCGTTTTTTTTTTCATCTGGACATAGCAAAAAAGAAACACGTATGACGAATTTACCTATATTACTGCCCAGTGATGCAGGAACAATAAACAATATGTTGATTTTTTCTCCTTTTATCGAGATAAGAGGGTCAGAAGTGAGACAATATACATTGATTCATATAGGGCCTTGAAATGCAAGTGTGTGTAGTGTGTGATATACATTTCACGATCACTACATGCAATCGTGGCCGAATGGTCTAGGCATTGTTATATCTTCAACTGTACATACACTTTTTTCAACATTCATGATAAATCATTTTCAATGTGTTACCCAATATAGCTAGAGCGTTCGGACCTCTAGACAGGATGAATAAAAATAAGAAAAATCACACCACTTACCAGATCTAGTATACATCCAACAATGTCTACTTGCAGTCGTGGCCGAGTGGTTAAGGCGATGGACTAGAAATCCATTGGGCTCTGCCCGCGCAGGTTCGAATCCTGCCGACTGCGTCAAGTTTTCTTCAATAACATGTTAAAATTGTGAAAAACATTCCAAACCAAATGCGTTAAATGTTCTAAACTACAAATATGTGATCATCAGTTGAATTTGATTTTGATCGAAAATTGATCTCAATATTGCCAATTACTGACGTTGGTTGTCAAGTCATAATCCTGCAATAAAGAATGGGCTCGTCCGGGAATTGAACCCGGGACCTCTCGCACCCGAAGCGAGAATCATACCCCTAGACCAACGAGTCAGATATTTAATGATATTGTCACCACTATTTTCTTACAGTCATCTCTTTACCGTTGATTGGTTGCATATGTTGTCTTTCATATTACATAGCTGATATCTCCAGAATGCTTAGTATTGAATGAAATACGTTTTCCCAGGCTGAGTACTTTCCTGCTCTCTTCATGTTTCAAATCAGCACAGCTACATCTTCAACTCTACATACCTTTTTTCAACATCTATGATGAACTACTATATTTTTCAATTTATGCATTTCAACATTATTATGCCATGTAGTTAGAACGTTAAGGGTGCTCACCTGGTATCCATCCGCGAATCACCGTGCACCCAATCAAATAGTGCCCCAAAAGACCTTAGAATTCTTGACATGTATACAGTTTTGGTGGATTCTGCATATAACTATTGGTATTTGGCAGCTACAAAGCATCAAATATCGCAGTACAGGTTGTTTTGACAAATTTTTTAGCATTACCAATTTGTAAACAGAAATTTGAGTGTCTGATATTCCTGCACTGAAAACACGTGCTTCGAGAATACCTCAGTTGTCAGAGGCTTGTCGCCAATACAATAGAAAACCGTTTTTTTTTCATCTGGACATAGCAAAAAAGAAACACGTATGACGAATTTACCTATATTACTGCCCAGTGATGCAGGAACAATAAACAATATGTTGATTTTTTCTCCTTTTATCGAGATAAGAGGGTCAGAAGTGAGACAATATACATTGATTCATATAGGGCCTTGAAATGCAATGTGTGTAGTGTGTGATATACATTTCACGATCACTACATGCAATCGTGGCCGAATGGTCTAGGCATTGTTATATCTTCAACTGTACATACACTTTTTTCAACATTCATGATAAATCATTTTCAATGTGTTACCCAATATAGCTAGAGCGTTCGGACCTCTAGACAGGATGAATAAAAATAAGAAAAATCACACCACTTACCAGATCTAGTATACATCCAACAAGGTCTACTTGCAGTCGTGGCCGAGTGGTTAAGGCGATGGACTAGAAATCTATTGGGCTCTGCCCGCGCAGGTTCGAATCCTGCCGACTGCGTCAAGTTTTCTTCAATAACATGTTAAAATTGTGAAAAACATACCAAACCAAATGCGTTAAATTTTCTAAACTACAAATATGTGATCATCAGTTGAATTTGATTTTGATCGAAAATTGATCTCAATATTGCCAATTACTGACGTTGGTTGTCAAGTCATAATCCTGCAATAAAGAATGGGCTCGTCCGGGAATTGAACCCGGGACCTCTCGCACCCGAAGCGAGAATCATACCCCTAGACCAACGAGCCAGATATTTAATGATATTGTCACCACTATTTTCTTACAGTCATCTCTTTACCGTTGATTGGTTGCATATGTTGTCTTTCATATTACATAGCTGATATCTCCAGAATGCTTAGTATTGAATGAAATACGTTTTCCCAGGCTGAGTACTTTCCTGCTCTCTTCATGTTTCAAATCAGCACAGCTACATCTTCAACTCTACATACCTTTTTTCAACATCTATGATGAACTACTATATTTTTCAATTTATGCATTTCAACATTATTATGCCATGTAGTTAGAACGTTCAGGGTGCTCACCTGGTATCCATCCGCGAATCACCGTGCACCCAATCAAATAGTGCCCCAAAAGACCTTAGAATTCTTGACATGTATACAGTTTTGGTGGATTCTGCATATAACTATTGGTATTTGGCAGCTACAAAGCATCAAATATCGCAGTACAGGTTGTTTTGACAAATTTTTTAGCATTACCAATTTGTAAACAGAAATTTGAGTGTCTGATATTCCTGCACTGAAAACACGTGCTTCGAGAATACCTCAGTTGTCAGAGGCTTGTCGCCAATATAATAGAAAACCGTTTTTTTTTTCATCTGGACATAGCAAAAAAGAAACACGTATGACGAATTTACCTATATTACTGCCCGGTGATGCAGGAACAATAAACAATATGTTGATTTTTTCTCCTTTTATCGAGATAAGAGGGTCAGAAGTGAGACAATATACATTGATTCATATAGGGCCTTGAAATGCAAGTGTGTGTAGTGTGTGATATACATTTCACGATCACTACATGCAATCGTGGCCGAATGGTCTAGGCATTGTTATATCTTCAACTGTACATACACTTTTTTCAACATTCATGATAAATCATTTTCAATGTGTTACCCAATATAGCTAGAGCGTTCGGACCTCTAGACAGGATGAATAAAAATAAGAAAAATCACACCACTTACCAGATCTAGTATACATCCAACAATGTCTACTTGCAGTCGTGGCCGAGTTGTTAAGGCGATGGACTAGAAATCCATTGGGCTCTGCCCGCGCAGGTTCGAATCCTGCTGACTGTGTCAAGTTTTCTTCAATAGCATGTTAAAATTGTGAAAAACATTCCAAACCAAATGCGTTAAATGTTCTAAACTACAAATATGTGATCATCAGTTGAATTTGATTTTTTTAATCGAAAATTGATCTCAATATTGCCAATTACTGACGTTGGTTGTCAAGTCATAATCCTGCAATAAAGAATGGGCTCGTCCGGGAATTGAACCCGGGACCTCTCGCACCCGAAGCGAGAATCATACCCCTAGACCAACGAGCCAGATATTTAATGATATTGTCACCACTATTTTCTTACAGTCATCTCTTTACCGTTGATTGGTTGCATATGTTGTCTTTCATATTACATAGCTGATATCTCCAGAATGCTTAGTATTGAATGAAATACGTTTTCCCAGGCTGAGTACTTTCCTGCTCTCTTCATGTTTCAAATCAGCACAGCTACATCTTCAACTCTACATACCTTTTTTCAACATCTATGATAAACTACTATATTTTTCAATTTATGCATTTCAACATTATTATGCCATGTAGTTAGAACGTTAAGGGTGCTCACCTGGTATCCATCCGCGAATCACCGTGCACCCAATCAAATAGTGCCCCAAAAGACCTTAGAATTCTTGACATGTATACAGTTTTGGTGGATTCTGCATATAACTATTGGTATTTGGCAGCTACAAAGCATCAAATATCGCAGTACAGGTTGTTTTGACAAATTTTTTAGCATTACCAATTTGTAAACAGAAATTTGAGTGTCTGATATTCCTGCACTGAAAACACGTGCTTCGAGAATACCTCAGTTGTCAGAGGCTTGTCGCCAATACAATAGAAAACCGTTTTTTTTTTCATCTGGACATAGCAAAAAAGAAACACGTATGACGAATTTACCTATATTACTGCCCAGTGATGCAGGAACAATAAACAATATGTTGATTTTTTCTCCTTTTATCGAGATAAGAGGGTCAGAAGTGAGACAATATACATTGATTCATATAGGGCCTTGAAATGCAAGTGTGTGTAGTGTGTGATATACATTTCACGATCACTACATGCAATCGTGGCCGAATGGTCTAGGCATTGTTATATCTTCAACTGTACATACACTTTTTTCAACATTCATGATAAATCATTTTCAATGTGTTACCCAATATAGCTAGAGCGTTCGGACCTCTAGACAGGATGAATAAAAATAAGAAAAATCACACCACTTACCAGATCTAGTATACATCCAACAATGTCTACTTGCAGTCGTGGCCGAGTGGTTAAGGCGATGGACTAGAAATCCATTGGGCTCTGCCCGCGCAGGTTCGAATCCTGCCGACTGCGTCAAGTTTTCTTCAATAACATGTTAAAATTGTGAAAAACATTCCAAACCAAATGCGTTAAATGTTCTAAACTACAAATATGTGATCATCAGTTGAATTTGATTTTGATCGAAAATTGATCTCAATATTGCCAATTACTGACGTTGGTTGTCAAGTCATAATCCTGCAATAAAGAATGGGCTCGTCCGGGAATTGAACCCGGGACCTCTCGCACCCGAAGCGAGAATCATACCCCTAGACCAACGAGCCAGATATTTAATGATATTGTCACCACTATTTTCTTACAGTCATCTCTTTACCGTTGATTGGTTGCATATGTTGTCTTTCATATTACATAGCTGATATCTCCAGAATGCTTAGTATTGAATGAAATACGTTTTCCCAGGCTGAGTACTTTCCTGCTCTCTTCATGTTTCAAATCAGCACAGCTACATCTTCAACTCTACATACCTTTTTTCAACATCTATGATGAACTACTATATTTTTCAATTTATGCATTTCAACATTATTATGCCATGTAGTTAGAACGTTAAGGGTGCTCACCTGGTATCCATCCGCGATTCACCGTGCACCCAATCAAATAGTGCCCCAAAAGACCTTAGAATTCTTGACATGTATACAGTTTTGGTGGATTCTGCATATAACTATTGGTATTTGGCAGCTACAAAGCATCAAATATCGCAGTACAGGTTGTTTTGACAAATTTTTTAGCATTACCAATTTGTAAACAGAAATTTGAGTGTCTGATATTCCTGCACTGAAAACACGTGCTTCGAGAATACCTCAGTTGTCAGAGGCTTGTCGCCAATACAATAGAAAACCGTTTTTTTTTCATCTGGACATAGCAAAAAAGAAACACGTATGACGAATTTACCTATATTACTGCCCAGTGATGCAGGAACAATAAACAATATGTTGATTTTTTCTCCTTTTATCGAGATAAGAGGGTCAGAAGTGAGACAATATACATTGATTCATACAGGGCCTTGAAATGCAATGTGTGTAGTGTGTGATATACATTTCACGATCACTACATGCAATCGTGGCCGAATGGTCTAGGCATTGTTATATCTTCAACTGTACATACACTTTTTTCAACATTCATGATAAATCATTTTCAATGTGTTACCCAATATAGCTAGAGCGTTCGGACCTCTAGACAGGATGAATAAAAATAAGAAAAATCACACCACTTACCAGATCTAGTATACATCCAACAAGGTCTACTTGCAGTCGTGGCCGAGTGGTTAAGGCGATGGACTAGAAATCTATTGGGCTCTGCCCGCGCAGGTTCGAATCCTGCCGACTGCGTCAAGTTTTCTTCAATAACATGTTAAAATTGTGAAAAACATACCAAACCAAATGCGTTAAATTTTCTAAACTACAAATATGTGATCATCAGTTGAATTTGATTTTGATCGAAAATTGATCTCAATATTGCCAATTACTGACGTTGGTTGTCAAGTCATAATCCTGCAATAAAGAATGGGCTCGTCCGGGAATTGAACCCGGGACCTCTCGCACCCGAAGCGAGAATCATACCCCTAGACCAACGAGCCAGATATTTAATGATATTGTCACCACTATTTTCTTACAGTCATCTCTTTACCGTTGATTGGTTGCATATGTTGTCTTTCATATTACATAGCTGATATCTCCAGAATGCTTAGTATTGAATGAAATACGTTTTCCCAGGCTGAGTACTTTCCTGCTCTCTTCATGTTTCAAATCAGCACAGCTACATCTTCAACTCTACATACCTTTTTTCAACATCTATGATGAACTACTATATTTTTCAATTTATGCATTTCAACATTATTATGCCATGTAGTTAGAACGTTAAGGGTGCTCACCTGGTATCCATCCGCGAATCACCGTGCACCCAATCAAATAGTGCCCCAAAAGACCTTAGAATTCTTGACATGTATACAGTTTTGGTGGATTCTGCATATAACTATTGGTATTTGGCAGCTACAAAGCATCAAATATCGCAGTACAGGTTGTTTTGACAAATTTTTTAGCATTACCAATTTGTAAACAGAAATTTGAGTGTCTGATATTCCTGCACTGAAAACACGTGCTTCGAGAATACCTCAGTTGTCAGAGGCTTGTCGCCAATATAATAGAAAACCGTTTTTTTTTTCATCTGGACATAGCAAAAAAGAAACACGTATGACGAATTTACCTATATTACTGCCCGGTGATGCAGGAACAATAAACAATATGTTGATTTTTTCTCCTTTTATCGAGATAAGAGGGTCAGAAGTGAGACAATATACATTGATTCATATAGGGCCTTGAAATGCAAGTGTGTGTAGTGTGTGATATACATTTCACGATCACTACATGCAATCGTGGCCGAATGGTCTAGGCATTGTTATATCTTCAACTGTACATACACTTTTTTCAACATTCATGATAAATCATTTTCAATGTGTTACCCAATATAGCTAGAGCGTTCGGACCTCTAGACAGGATGAATAAAAATAAGAAAAATCACACCACTTACCAGATCTAGTATACATCCAGCAATGTCTACTTGCAGTCGTGGCCGAGTGGTTAAGGCGATGGACTAGAAATCCATTGGGCTCTGCCCGCGCAGGTTCGAATCCTGCTGACTGTGTCAAGTTTTCTTCAATAGCATGTTAAAATTGTGAAAAACATTCCAAACCAAATGCGTTAAATGTTCTAAACTACAAATATGTGATCATCAGTTGAATTTGATTTTTTTAATCGAAAATTGATCTCAATATTGCCAATTACTGACGTTGGTTGTCAAGTCATAATCCTGCAATAAAGAATGGGCTCGTCCGGGAATTAAACCCGGGACCTCTCGCACCCGAAGCGAGAATCATACCCCTAGACCAACGAGCCAGATATTTAATGATATTGTCACCACTATTTTCTTACAGTCATCTCTTTACCGTTGATTGGTTGCATATGTTGTCTTTCATATTACATAGCTGATATCTCCAGAATGCTTAGTATTGAATGAAATACGTTTTCCCAGGCTGAGTACTTTCCTGCTCTCTTCATGTTTCAAATCAGCACAGCTACATCTTCAACTCTACATACCTTTTTTCAACATCTATGATAAACTACTATATTTTTCAATTTATGCATTTCAACATTATTATGCCATGTAGTTAGAACGTTAAGGGTGCTCACCTGGTATCCATCCGCGAATCACCGTGCACCCAATCAAATAGTGCCCCAAAAGACCTTAAATTCTTGACATGTATACAGTTTTGGTGGATTCTGCATATAACTATGGTATTTGGCAGCTACAAAGCATCAAATATCGCAGTACAGGTTGTTTTGACAAATTTTTTAGCATTACCAATTTGTAAACAGAAATTTGAGTGTCTGATATTCCTGTACTGAAAACACGTGCTTCGAGAATACCTCAGTTGTCAGAGGCTTGTCGCCAATACAATAGAAAACCGTTTTTTTTTCATCTGGACATAGCAAAAAAGAAACACGTATGACGAATTTACCTATATTACTGCCCAGTGATGCAGGAACAATAAACAATATGTTGATTTTTTTCTCCTTTTATCGAGATAAGAGGGTCAGAAGTGGGACAATATACATTGATTCATATAGGGCCTTGAAATGCAAGTGTGTGTAGTGTGTGATATACATTTCACGATCACTACATGCAATCGTGGCCGAATGGTCTAGGCATTGTTATATCTTCAACTGTACATACACTTTTTTCAACATTCATGATAAATCATTTTCAATGTGTTACCCAATATAGCTAGAGCGTTCAGACCTCTAGACAGGATGAATAAAAATAAGAAAAATCACACCACTTACCAGATCTAGTATACATCCAACAATGTCTACTTGCAGTCGTGGCCGAGTGGTTAAGGCGATGGACTAGAAATCCATTGGGCTCTGCCCGCGCAGGTTCGAATCCTGCCAACTGCGTCAAGTTTTCTTCAATAACATGTTAAAATTGTGAAAAACATTCCAAACCAAATGCGTTAAATGTTCTAAACTACAAATATGTGATCATCAGTTGAATTTGATTTTGATCGAAAATTGATCTCAATATTGCCAATTACTGACGTTGGTTGTCAAGTCATAATCCTGCAATAAAGAATGGGCTCGTCCGGGAATTGAACCCGGGACCTCTCGCACCCGAAGCGAGAATCATACCCCTAGACCAACGAGCCAGATATTTAATGATATTGTCACCACTATTTTCTTACAGTCATCTCTTTACCGTTGATTGGTTGCATATGTTGTCTTTCATACTACATAGCTGATATCTCCAGAATGCTTAGTATTGAATGAAATACGTTTTCCCAGGCTGAGTACTTTCCTGCTCTCTTCATGTTTCAAATCAGCACAGCTACATCTTCAACTCTACATACCTTTTTTCAACATCTATGATGAACTACTATATTTTTCCATTTATGCATTTCAGCATTATTATGCCATGTAGTTAGAACGTTAAGGGTGCTCACCTGGTATCCATCCGCGAATCACCGTGCACCCAATCAAATAGTGCCCCAAAAGACCTTAGAATTCTTGACATGTATACAGTTTTGGTGGATTCTGCATATAAGTATTGGTATTTGGCAGCTACAAAGCATCAAATATCGCAGTACAGGTTCTTTTGACAAATTTTTTAGCATTACCAATTTGTAAACAGAAATTTGAGTGTCTGATATTCCTGCACTGAAAACACGTGCTTCGAGAATACCTCAGTTGTCAGAGGCTTGTCGCCAATACAATAGAAAACCGTTTTTTTTTTCATCTGGACATAGCAAAAAAGAAACACGTATGACGAATTTACCTATATTACTGCCCAGTGATGCAGGAACAATAAACAATATGTTGATTTTTTCTCCTTTTATCGAGATAAGAGGGTCAGAAGTGAGACAATATACATTGATTCATATAGGGCCTTGAAATGCAAGTGTGTGTAGTGTGTGATATACATTACACGATCACTACATGCAATCGTGGCCGAATGGTCTAGGCATTGTTTTATCTTCAACTGTACATACACTTTTTCCAATATTCATGATAAATCATTTTCAATGTGTTACCCAATATAGCTAGAGCGTTCGGACCTCTAGACAGGATGAATAAAAATAAGAAAAATCACACCACTTACCAGATCTAGTATACATCCAACAATATCTACTTGCAGTCGTGGCCGAGTGGTTAAGGCGATGGACTAGAAATCCATTGGGCTCTGCCCGCGCAGGTTCGAATCCTGCCGACTGCGTCAAGTTTTCTTCAATAACATGTTAAAATTGTGAAAAACATTCCAAACCAAATGCGTTAAATGTTCTAAACTACAAATATGTGATCATCAGTTGAATTTGATTTTGATCGAAAATTGATCTCAATATTGCCAATTACTGACGTTGGTTGTCAAGTCATAATCCTGCAATAAAGAATGGGCTCGTCCGGGAATTGAACCCGGGACCTCTCGCACCCGAAGCGAGAATCATACCCCTAGACCAACGAGCCAGATATTTAATGATATTGTCACCACTATTTTCTTACAGTCATCTCTTTACCGTTGATTGGTTGCATATGTTGTCTTTCATATTACATAGCTGATATCTCCAGAATGCTTAGTATTGAATGAAATACGTTTTCCCAGGCTGAGTACTTTCCTGCTCTCTTCATGTTTCAAATCAGCACAGCTACATCTTCAACTCTACATACCTTTTTTCAACATCTATGATGAACTACTATATTTTTCCATTTATGCATTTCAACATTATTATGCCATGTAGTTAGAACGTTAAGGGTGCTCACCTGGTATCCATCCGCGAATCACCGTGCACCCAATCAAATAGTGCCCCAAAAGACCTTAGAATTCTTGACATGTATACAGTTTTGGTGGATTCTGCATATAACTATTGGTATTTGGCAGCTACAAAGCATCAAATATCGCAGTACAGGTTGTTTTGACAAATTTTTTAGCATTACCAATTTGTAAACAGAAATTTGAGTGTCTGATATTCCTGCACTGAAAACACGTGCTTCGAGAATACCTCAGTTGTCAGAGGCTTGTCGCCAATACAATAGAAAACCGTTTTTTTTTTCATCTGGACATAGCAAAAAAGAAACACGTATGACGAATTTACCTATATTACTGCCCAGTGATGCAGGAACAATAAACAATATGTTGATTTTTTCTCCTTTTATCGAGATAAGAGGGTCAGAAGTGAGACAATATACATTGATTCATATAGGGCCTTGAAATGCAAGTGTGTGTAGTGTGTGATATACATTTCACGATCACTACATGCAATCGTGGCCGAATGGTCTAGGCATTGTTATATCTTCAACTGTACATACACTTTTTTCAACATTCATGATAAATCATTTTCAATGTGTTACCCAATATAGCTAGAGCGTTCGGACCTCTAGACAGGATGAATAAAAATAAGAAAAATCACACCACTTACCAGATCTAGTATACATCCAACAATGTCTACTTGCAGTCGTGGCCGAGTGGTTAAGGCGATGGACTAGAAATCCATTGGGCTCTGCCCGCGCAGGTTCGAATCCTGCCGACTGCGTCAAGTTTTCTTCAATAACATGTTAAAATTGTGAAAAACATTCCAAACCAAATGCGTTAAATGTTCTAAACTACAAATATGTGATCATCAGTTGAATTTGATTTTGATCGAAAATTGATCTCAATATTGCCAATTACTGACGTTGGTTGTCAAGTCATAATCCTGCAATAAAGAATGGGCTCGTCCGGGAATTGAACCCGGGACCTCTCGCACCCGAAGCGAGAATCATACCCCTAGACCAACGAGTCAGATATTTAATGATATTGTCACCACTATTTTCTTACAGTCATCTCTTTACCGTTGATTGGTTGCATATGTTGTCTTTCATATTACATAGCTGATATCTCCAGAATGCTTAGTATTGAATGAAATACGTTTTCCCAGGCTGAGTACTTTCCTGCTCTCTTCATGTTTCAAATCAGCACAGCTACATCTTCAACTCTACATACCTTTTTTCAACATCTATGATGAACTACTATATTTTTCAATTTATGCATTTCAACATTATTATGCCATGTAGTTAGAACGTTAAGGGTGCTCACCTGGTATCCATCCGCGAATCACCGTGCACCCAATCAAATAGTGCCCCAAAAGACCTTAGAATTCTTGACATGTATACAGTTTTGGTGGATTCTGCATATAACTATTGGTATTTGGCAGCTACAAAGCATCAAATATCGCAGTACAGGTTGTTTTGACAAATTTTTTAGCATTACCAATTTGTAAACAGAAATTTGAGTGTCTGATATTCCTGCACTGAAAACACGTGCTTCGAGAATACCTCAGTTGTCAGAGGCTTGTCGCCAATACAATAGAAAACCGTTTTTTTTTCATCTGGACATAGCAAAAAAGAAACACGTATGACGAATTTACCTATATTACTGCCCAGTGATGCAGGAACAATAAACAATATGTTGATTTTTTCTCCTTTTATCGAGATAAGAGGGTCAGAAGTGAGACAATATACATTGATTCATATAGGGCCTTGAAATGCAATGTGTGTAGTGTGTGATATACATTTCACGATCACTACATGCAATCGTGGCCGAATGGTCTAGGCATTGTTATATCTTCAACTGTACATACACTTTTTTCAACATTCATGATAAATCATTTTCAATGTGTTACCCAATATAGCTAGAGCGTTCGGACCTCTAGACAGGATGAATAAAAATAAGAAAAATCACACCACTTACCAGATCTAGTATACATCCAACAAGGTCTACTTGCAGTCGTGGCCGAGTGGTTAAGGCGATGGACTAGAAATCTATTGGGCTCTGCCCGCGCAGGTTCGAATCCTGCCGACTGCGTCAAGTTTTCTTCAATAACATGTTAAAATTGTGAAAAACATACCAAACCAAATGCGTTAAATTTTCTAAACTACAAATATGTGATCATCAGTTGAATTTGATTTTGATCGAAAATTGATCTCAATATTGCCAATTACTGACGTTGGTTGTCAAGTCATAATCCTGCAATAAAGAATGGGCTCGTCCGGGAATTGAACCCGGGACCTCTCGCACCCGAAGCGAGAATCATACCCCTAGACCAACGAGCCAGATATTTAATGATATTGTCACCACTATTTTCTTACAGTCATCTCTTTACCGTTGATTGGTTGCATATGTTGTCTTTCATATTACATAGCTGATATCTCCAGAATGCTTAGTATTGAATGAAATACGTTTTCCCAGGCTGAGTACTTTCCTGCTCTCTTCATGTTTCAAATCAGCACAGCTACATCTTCAACTCTACATACCTTTTTTCAACATCTATGATGAACTACTATATTTTTCAATTTATGCATTTCAACATTATTATGCCATGTAGTTAGAACGTTCAGGGTGCTCACCTGGTATCCATCCGCGAATCACCGTGCACCCAATCAAATAGTGCCCCAAAAGACCTTAGAATTCTTGACATGTATACAGTTTTGGTGGATTCTGCATATAACTATTGGTATTTGGCAGCTACAAAGCATCAAATATCGCAGTACAGGTTGTTTTGACAAATTTTTTAGCATTACCAATTTGTAAACAGAAATTTGAGTGTCTGATATTCCTGCACTGAAAACACGTGCTTCGAGAATACCTCAGTTGTCAGAGGCTTGTCGCCAATATAATAGAAAACCGTTTTTTTTTTCATCTGGACATAGCAAAAAAGAAACACGTATGACGAATTTACCTATATTACTGCCCGGTGATGCAGGAACAATAAACAATATGTTGATTTTTTCTCCTTTTATCGAGATAAGAGGGTCAGAAGTGAGACAATATACATTGATTCATATAGGGCCTTGAAATGCAAGTGTGTGTAGTGTGTGATATACATTTCACGATCACTACATGCAATCGTGGCCGAATGGTCTAGGCATTGTTATATCTTCAACTGTACATACACTTTTTTCAACATTCATGATAAATCATTTTCAATGTGTTACCCAATATAGCTAGAGCGTTCGGACCTCTAGACAGGATGAATAAAAATAAGAAAAATCACACCACTTACCAGATCTAGTATACATCCAACAATGTCTACTTGCAGTCGTGGCCGAGTTGTTAAGGCGATGGACTAGAAATCCATTGGGCTCTGCCCGCGCAGGTTCGAATCCTGCTGACTGTGTCAAGTTTTCTTCAATAGCATGTTAAAATTGTGAAAAACATTCCAAACCAAATGCGTTAAATGTTCTAAACTACAAATATGTGATCATCAGTTGAATTTGATTTTTTTAATCGAAAATTGATCTCAATATTGCCAATTACTGACGTTGGTTGTCAAGTCATAATCCTGCAATAAAGAATGGGCTCGTCCGGGAATTGAACCCGGGACCTCTCGCACCCGAAGCGAGAATCATACCCCTAGACCAACGAGCCAGATATTTAATGATATTGTCACCACTATTTTCTTACAGTCATCTCTTTACCGTTGATTGGTTGCATATGTTGTCTTTCATATTACATAGCTGATATCTCCAGAATGCTTAGTATTGAATGAAATACGTTTTCCCAGGCTGAGTACTTTCCTGCTCTCTTCATGTTTCAAATCAGCACAGCTACATCTTCAACTCTACATACCTTTTTTCAACATCTATGATAAACTACTATATTTTTCAATTTATGCATTTCAACATTATTATGCCATGTAGTTAGAACGTTAAGGGTGCTCACCTGGTATCCATCCGCGAATCACCGTGCACCCAATCAAATAGTGCCCCAAAAGACCTTAGAATTCTTGACATGTATACAGTTTTGGTGGATTCTGCATATAACTATTGGTATTTGGCAGCTACAAAGCATCAAATATCGCAGTACAGGTTGTTTTGACAAATTTTTTAGCATTACCAATTTGTAAACAGAAATTTGAGTGTCTGATATTCCTGCACTGAAAACACGTGCTTCGAGAATACCTCAGTTGTCAGAGGCTTGTCGCCAATACAATAGAAAACCGTTTTTTTTTTCATCTGGACATAGCAAAAAAGAAACACGTATGACGAATTTACCTATATTACTGCCCAGTGATGCAGGAACAATAAACAATATGTTGATTTTTTCTCCTTTTATCGAGATAAGAGGGTCAGAAGTGAGACAATATACATTGATTCATATAGGGCCTTGAAATGCAAGTGTGTGTAGTGTGTGATATACATTTCACGATCACTACATGCAATCGTGGCCGAATGGTCTAGGCATTGTTATATCTTCAACTGTACATACACTTTTTTCAACATTCATGATAAATCATTTTCAATGTGTTACCCAATATAGCTAGAGCGTTCGGACCTCTAGACAGGATGAATAAAAATAAGAAAAATCACACCACTTACCAGATCTAGTATACATCCAACAATGTCTACTTGCAGTCGTGGCCGAGTGGTTAAGGCGATGGACTAGAAATCCATTGGGCTCTGCCCGCGCAGGTTCGAATCCTGCCGACTGCGTCAAGTTTTCTTCAATAACATGTTAAAATTGTGAAAAACATTCCAAACCAAATGCGTTAAATGTTCTAAACTACAAATATGTGATCATCAGTTGAATTTGATTTTGATCGAAAATTGATCTCAATATTGCCAATTACTGACGTTGGTTGTCAAGTCATAATCCTGCAATAAAGAATGGGCTCGTCCGGGAATTGAACCCGGGACCTCTCGCACCCGAAGCGAGAATCATACCCCTAGACCAACGAGCCAGATATTTAATGATATTGTCACCACTATTTTCTTACAGTCATCTCTTTACCGTTGATTGGTTGCATATGTTGTCTTTCATATTACATAGCTGATATCTCCAGAATGCTTAGTATTGAATGAAATACGTTTTCCCAGGCTGAGTACTTTCCTGCTCTCTTCATGTTTCAAATCAGCACAGCTACATCTTCAACTCTACATACCTTTTTTCAACATCTATGATGAACTACTATATTTTTCAATTTATGCATTTCAACATTATTATGCCATGTAGTTAGAACGTTAAGGGTGCTCACCTGGTATCCATCCGCGATTCACCGTGCACCCAATCAAATAGTGCCCCAAAAGACCTTAGAATTCTTGACATGTATACAGTTTTGGTGGATTCTGCATATAACTATTGGTATTTGGCAGCTACAAAGCATCAAATATCGCAGTACAGGTTGTTTTGACAAATTTTTTAGCATTACCAATTTGTAAACAGAAATTTGAGTGTCTGATATTCCTGCACTGAAAACACGTGCTTCGAGAATACCTCAGTTGTCAGAGGCTTGTCGCCAATACAATAGAAAACCGTTTTTTTTTCATCTGGACATAGCAAAAAAGAAACACGTATGACGAATTTACCTATATTACTGCCCAGTGATGCAGGAACAATAAACAATATGTTGATTTTTTCTCCTTTTATCGAGATAAGAGGGTCAGAAGTGAGACAATATACATTGATTCATACAGGGCCTTGAAATGCAATGTGTGTAGTGTGTGATATACATTTCACGATCACTACATGCAATCGTGGCCGAATGGTCTAGGCATTGTTATATCTTCAACTGTACATACACTTTTTTCAACATTCATGATAAATCATTTTCAATGTGTTACCCAATATAGCTAGAGCGTTCGGACCTCTAGACAGGATGAATAAAAATAAGAAAAATCACACCACTTACCAGATCTAGTATACATCCAACAAGGTCTACTTGCAGTCGTGGCCGAGTGGTTAAGGCGATGGACTAGAAATCTATTGGGCTCTGCCCGCGCAGGTTCGAATCCTGCCGACTGCGTCAAGTTTTCTTCAATAACATGTTAAAATTGTGAAAAACATACCAAACCAAATGCGTTAAATTTTCTAAACTACAAATATGTGATCATCAGTTGAATTTGATTTTGATCGAAAATTGATCTCAATATTGCCAATTACTGACGTTGGTTGTCAAGTCATAATCCTGCAATAAAGAATGGGCTCGTCCGGGAATTGAACCCGGGACCTCTCGCACCCGAAGCGAGAATCATACCCCTAGACCAACGAGCCAGATATTTAATGATATTGTCACCACTATTTTCTTACAGTCATCTCTTTACCGTTGATTGGTTGCATATGTTGTCTTTCATATTACATAGCTGATATCTCCAGAATGCTTAGTATTGAATGAAATACGTTTTCCCAGGCTGAGTACTTTCCTGCTCTCTTCATGTTTCAAATCAGCACAGCTACATCTTCAACTCTACATACCTTTTTTCAACATCTATGATGAACTACTATATTTTTCAATTTATGCATTTCAACATTATTATGCCATGTAGTTAGAACGTTAAGGGTGCTCACCTGGTATCCATCCGCGAATCACCGTGCACCCAATCAAATAGTGCCCCAAAAGACCTTAGAATTCTTGACATGTATACAGTTTTGGTGGATTCTGCATATAACTATTGGTATTTGGCAGCTACAAAGCATCAAATATCGCAGTACAGGTTGTTTTGACAAATGTTTTAGCATTACCAATTTGTAAACAGAAATTTGAGTGTCTGATATTCCTGCACTGAAAACACGTGCTTCGAGAATACCTCAGTTGTCAGAGGCTTGTCGCCAATATAATAGAAAACCGTTTTTTTTTTCATCTGGACATAGCAAAAAAGAAACACGTATGACGAATTTACCTATATTACTGCCCGGTGATGCAGGAACAATAAACAATATGTTGATTTTTTCTCCTTTTATCGAGATAAGAGGGTCAGAAGTGAGACAATATACATTGATTCATATAGGGCCTTGAAATGCAAGTGTGTGTAGTGTGTGATATACATTTCACGATCACTACATGCAATCGTGGCCGAATGGTCTAGGCATTGTTATATCTTCAACTGTACATACACTTTTTTCAACATTCATGATAAATCATTTTCAATGTGTTACCCAATATAGCTAGAGCGTTCGGACCTCTAGACAGGATGAATAAAAATAAGAAAAATCACACCACTTACCAGATCTAGTATACATCCAGCAATGTCTACTTGCAGTCGTGGCCGAGTGGTTAAGGCGATGGACTAGAAATCCATTGGGCTCTGCCCGCGCAGGTTCGAATCCTGCTGACTGTGTCAAGTTTTCTTCAATAGCATGTTAAAATTGTGAAAAACATTCCAAACCAAATGCGTTAAATGTTCTAAACTACAAATATGTGATCATCAGTTGAATTTGATTTTTTTAATCGAAAATTGATCTCAATATTGCCAATTACTGACGTTGGTTGTCAAGTCATAATCCTGCAATAAAGAATGGGCTCGTCCGGGAATTAAACCCGGGACCTCTCGCACCCGAAGCGAGAATCATACCCCTAGACCAACGAGCCAGATATTTAATGATATTGTCACCACTATTTTCTTACAGTCATCTCTTTACCGTTGATTGGTTGCATATGTTGTCTTTCATATTACATAGCTGATATCTCCAGAATGCTTAGTATTGAATGAAATACGTTTTCCCAGGCTGAGTACTTTCCTGCTCTCTTCATGTTTCAAATCAGCACAGCTACATCTTCAACTCTACATACCTTTTTTCAACATCTATGATAAACTACTATATTTTTCAATTTATGCATTTCAACATTATTATGCCATGTAGTTAGAACGTTAAGGGTGCTCACCTGGTATCCATCCGCGAATCACCGTGCACCCAATCAAATAGTGCCCCAAAAGACCTTAAATTCTTGACATGTATACAGTTTTGGTGGATTCTGCATATAACTATGGTATTTGGCAGCTACAAAGCATCAAATATCGCAGTACAGGTTGTTTTGACAAATTTTTTAGCATTACCAATTTGTAAACAGAAATTTGAGTGTCTGATATTCCTGTACTGAAAACACGTGCTTCGAGAATACCTCAGTTGTCAGAGGCTTGTCGCCAATACAATAGAAAACCGTTTTTTTTTCATCTGGACATAGCAAAAAAGAAACACGTATGACGAATTTACCTATATTACTGCCCAGTGATGCAGGAACAATAAACAATATGTTGATTTTTTTCTCCTTTTATCGAGATAAGAGGGTCAGAAGTGGGACAATATACATTGATTCATATAGGGCCTTGAAATGCAAGTGTGTGTAGTGTGTGATATACATTTCACGATCACTACATGCAATCGTGGCCGAATGGTCTAGGCATTGTTATATCTTCAACTGTACATACACTTTTTTCAACATTCATGATAAATCATTTTCAATGTGTTACCCAATATAGCTAGAGCGTTCAGACCTCTAGACAGGATGAATAAAAATAAGAAAAATCACACCACTTACCAGATCTAGTATACATCCAACAATGTCTACTTGCAGTCGTGGCCGAGTGGTTAAGGCGATGGACTAGAAATCCATTGGGCTCTGCCCGCGCAGGTTCGAATCCTGCCAACTGCGTCAAGTTTTCTTCAATAACATGTTAAAATTGTGAAAAACATTCCAAACCAAATGCGTTAAATGTTCTAAACTACAAATATGTGATCATCAGTTGAATTTGATTTTGATCGAAAATTGATCTCAATATTGCCAATTACTGACGTTGGTTGTCAAGTCATAATCCTGCAATAAAGAATGGGCTCGTCCGGGAATTGAACCCGGGACCTCTCGCACCCGAAGCGAGAATCATACCCCTAGACCAACGAGCCAGATATTTAATGATATTGTCACCACTATTTTCTTACAGTCATCTCTTTACCGTTGATTGGTTGCATATGTTGTCTTTCATACTACATAGCTGATATCTCCAGAATGCTTAGTATTGAATGAAATACGTTTTCCCAGGCTGAGTACTTTCCTGCTCTCTTCATGTTTCAAATCAGCACAGCTACATCTTCAACTCTACATACCTTTTTTCAACATCTATGATGAACTACTATATTTTTCCATTTATGCATTTCAGCATTATTATGCCATGTAGTTAGAACGTTAAGGGTGCTCACCTGGTATCCATCCGCGAATCACCGTGCACCCAATCAAATAGTGCCCCAAAAGACCTTAAATTCTTGACATGTATACAGTTTTGGTGGATTCTGCATATAACTATGGTATTTGGCAGCTACAAAGCATCAAATATCGCAGTACAGGTTGTTTTGACAAATTTTTTAGCATTACCAATTTGTAAACAGAAATTTGAGTGTCTGATATTCCTGTACTGAAAACACGTGCTTCGAGAATACCTCAGTTGTCAGAGGCTTGTCGCCAATACAATAGAAAACCGTTTTTTTTTCATCTGGACATAGCAAAAAAGAAACACGTATGACGAATTTACCTATATTACTGCCCAGTGATGCAGGAACAATAAACAATATGTTGAATTTTTCTCCTTTTATCGAGATAAGAGGGTCAGAAGTGGGACAATATACATTGATTCATATAGGGCCTTGAAATGCAAGTGTGTGTAGTGTGTGATATACATTTCACGATCACTACATGCAATCGTGGCCGAATGGTCTAGGCATTGTTATATCTTCAACTGTACATACACTTTTTTCAACATTCATGATAAATCATTTTCAATGTGTTACCCAATATAGCTAGAGCGTTCGGACCTCTAGACAGGATGAATAAAAATAAGAAAAATCACACCACTTACCAGATCTAGTATACATCCAACAATGTCTACTTGCAGTCGTGGCCGAGTGGTTAAGGCGATGGACTAGAAATCCATTGGGCTCTGCCCGCGCAGGTTCGAATCCTGCCGACTGCGTCAAGTTTTCTTCAATAACATGTTAAAATTGTGAAAAACATTCCAAACCAAATGCGTTAAATGTTCTAAACTACAAATATGTGATCATCAGTTGAATTTGATTTTGATCGAAAATTGATCTCAATATTGCCAATTACTGACGTTGGTTGTCAAGTCATAATCCTGCAATAAAGAATGGGCTCGTCCGGGAATTGAACCCGGGACCTCTCGCACCCGAAGCGAGAATCATACCCCTAGACCAACGAGCCAGATATTTAATGATATTGTCACCACTATTTTCTTACAGTCATCTCTTTACCGTTGATTGGTTGCATATGTTGTCTTTCATATTACATAGCTGATATCTCCAGAATGCTTAGTATTGAATGAAATACGTTTTCCCAGGCTGAGTACTTTCCTGCTCTCTTCATGTTTCAAATCAGCACAGCTACATCTTCAACTCTACATACCTTTTTTCAACATCTATGATGAAGTACTATATTTTTCAATTTATGCATTTCAACATTATTATGCCATGTAGTTAGAACGTTAAGGGTGCTCACCTGGTATCCATCCGCGAATCACCGTGCACCCAATCAAATAGTGCCCCAAAAGACCTTAGAATTCTTGACATGTATACAGTTTTGGTGGATTCTGCATATAACTATTGGTATCTGGCAGATACAAAGCATCAAATATCGCAGTACAGGTTGTTTTGACAAATTTTTTAGCATTACCAATTTGTAAACAGAAATTTGAGTGTCTGATATTCCTGCACTGAAAACACGTGCTTCGAGAATACCTCAGTTGTCAGAGGCTTGTCGCCAATACAATAGAAAACCGTTTTTTTTTTCATCTGGACATAGCAAAAAAGAAACACGTATGACGAATTTACCTATATTACTGCCCAGTGATGCAGGAACAATAAACAATATGTTGATTTTTTCTCCTTTTATGGAGATAAGAGGGTCAGAAGTGAGACAATATACATTGATTTAGATAGGGCCTTGAAATGCAAGTGTGTGTAGTGTGTGATATACATTTCACGATCACTACATGCAATCGTGGCCGAATGGTCTAGGCATTGTTATATCTTCAACTGTACATACATTTTTTTCAACATTCATGATAAATCATTTTCAATGTGTTACCCAATATAGCTAGAGCGTTCGGACCTCTAGACAGGATGAATAAAAATAAGAAAAATCACACCACTTACCAGATCTAGTATACATCCAACAATGTCTACTTGCAGTCGTGGCCGAGTGGTTAAGGCGATGGACTAGAAATCCATTGGGCTCAGCCCGCGCAGGTTCGAATCCTGCCGACTGCGTCAAGTTTTCTTCAATAACATGTTAAAATTGTGAAAAACATTCCAAACCAAATGCGTTAAATGTTCTAAACTACAAATATGTGATCATCAGTTGAATTTGATTTTGATCGAAAATTGATCTCAATATTGCCAATTACTGACGTTGGTTGTCAAGTCATAATCCTGCAATAAAGAATGGGCTCGTCCGGGAATTGAACCCGGGACCTCTCGCACCCGAAGCGAGAATCATACCCCTAGACCAACGAGCCAGATATTTAATGATATTGTCACCACTATTTTCTTACAGTCATCTCTTTACCGTTGATTGGTTGCATATGTTGTCTTTCATATTACATAGCTGATATCTCCAGAATGCTTATTGAATGAAATACGTTTTCCCAGGCTGAGTACTTTCCTGCTCTCTTCATGTTTCAAATCAGCACAGCTACATCTTCAACTCTACATACCTTTTTTCAACATCTATGATGAACTACTATATTTTTCAAATTATGCATTTCAACATTATTATGCCATGTAGTTAGAACGTTAAGGGTGCTCACCTGGTATCCATCCGCGAATCACCGTGCACCCAATCAAATAGTGCCCCAAAAGACCTTAGAATTCTTGACATGTATACAGTTTTGGTGGATTCTGCATATAACTATTGGTATTTGGCAGCTACAAAGCATCAAATATCGCAGTACACGTTGTTTTGACAAATTATTTAGCATTACCAATTTGTAAACAGAAATTTGAATGTCTGATATTCCTGCACTGAAAACACGTGCTTCGAGAATACCTCAGTTGTCAGAGGCTCGTCGCCAATACAGTAGAAAACCGGTTTTTTTTTCATCTGGACATAGCAAAAAAGAAACACGTATGACGAATTTATTTATATTACTGCCCAGTGATGCAGGAACAATAAACAATTTGTTGATTTTTTTCTCCTTTTATCGAGATAAGAGGGTCAGAAGTGGGACAATATACATTGATTTATATAGGGCCTTGAAATGCAAGTGTGTGTAGTGTGTGATATACATTTCACGATCACTACATGCAATCGTGGCCGAATGGTCTAGGCATTGTTTTATCTTCAACTGTACATACACTTTTTCCAATATTCATGATAAATCATTTTCAATGTGTTACCCAATATAGCTAGAGCGTTCGGACCTCTAGACAGGATGAATAAAAATAAGAAAAATCACACCACTTATCAGATCTGGTATACATCCAACAATGTCTACTTGCAGTCGTGGCCGAGTGGTTAAGGCGATGGACTAGAAATCCATTGGGCTCTGCCCGCGCAGGTTCGAATCCTGCCGACTGCGTCAAGTTTTCTTCAATCACATGTTAAAATTGTGAAAAACATTCCAAACCAAATGCGTTGAGTGTTCTGAACTATAAATATGTGATTATCAGTTGAATTTGATTTTGATCGAAAATTGATCTCAATATTGCCAATTACTGACGTTGGTTGTCAAGTCATAATCCTGCAATAAAGAATGGGCTCGTCCGGGAATTGAACCCGGGACCTCTCGCACCCGAAGCGAGAATCATACCCCTAGACCAACGAGCCAGATATTTAATGATATTGTCACCACTATTTTCTTACAGTCATCTCTTTACCGTTGATTGGTTGCATATGTTGTCTTTCATATTACATAGCTGATATCTCCAGAATGCTTAGTATTGAATGAAATACGTTTTCCCAGGCTGAGTACTTTCCTGCTCTCTTCATGTTTCAAATCAGCACAGCTACATCTTCAACTCTACATAGCTTTTTTCAACATATATGATGAACTACTATATTTTTCAATTTATGCATTTCAACATTATTATGCCATGTAGTAAGAACGTTGAGGGTGCTCACCTGGTATCCATCCGCGAATCACCGTGCACCCAATCAAATAGTGCCCCAAAAGACCTTAGAATTCTTGACATGTATACAGTTTTGGTGGATTCTGCATATAACTATTGGTATTTGGCAGCTACAAAGCATCAAATATCGCAGTACACGTTGTTTTGACAAATTATTTAGCATTACCAATTTGTAAACAGAAATTTGAATGTTTGATATTCCTGCACTGAAAACACGTGCTTCGAGAATACCTCAGTTGTCAGAGGCTCGTCGCCAACACAGTAGAAAACCGGTTTTTTTTCATCTGGACATAGCAAAAAAGAAACACGTATGACGAATTTATTTATATTACTGCCCAGTGATGCAGGAACAATAAACAATTTGTTGATTTTTTTCTCCTTTTATCGAGATAAGAGGGTCAGAAGTGGGACAATATACATTGATTTATATAGGGCCTTGAAATGCAAGTGTGTGTAGTGTGTGATATACATTTCACGATCACTACATGCAATCGAGGCCGAATGGTCTAGGCATTGTTATATCTTCAACTGTACATACACTTTTTTCAACATTCATGATAAATCATTTTCAATGTGTTACCCAATATAGCTAGAGCGTTCGGACCTCTAGACAGGATGAATAAAAATAAGAAAAATCACACCACTTACCAGATCTGGTATACATCCAACAATGTCTTGCAGTCGTGGCCGAGTGGTTAAGGCGATGGACTAGAAATCCATTGGGCTCTGCCCGCGCAGGTTCGAATCCTGCCGACTGCGTCAAGTTTTCTTCAATCACATGTTGAAATTGTGAAAAACATTCCAAACCAAATGCGTTGAGTGTTCTGAACTATAAATATGTGATTATCAGTTGAATTTGATTTTGATTGAAAATTGATCTCAATATTGCCAATTACTGACGTTGGTTGTCAAGTCATAACCTGTCGCACCCGAAGCGAGAATCATACCCCTAGACCAACGAGCCAGATATTTAATGATATTGTCACCACTATTTTCTTACAGTCATCTCTTTACCGTTGATTGGTTGCATATGTTGTCTTTCATATTACATAGCTGATATCTCCAGAATGCTTAGTATTGAATGAAATACGTTTTCCCAGGCTGAGTACTTTCCTGCTCTCTTCATGTTTCAAATCAGCACAGCTACATCTTCAACTCTACATAGCGTTTTTCAACATATATGATGAACTACTCTATTTTTCAATTTATGCATTTCAACATTATTATGCCATGTAGTTAGAACGTTCAGGGTGCTCACCTGGTATCCATCCACGAATCACCGTGCACCCAATCAAATAGTGCCCAAAAAGACCTTAGAATTCTTGACATGTATACAGTTTTGGTGGATTCTGCATATAACTATTAGTGTTTGGCAGCTACAAAGCATCAAATATCGCAGTACACGTTGTTTTGAGAAATTATTTAGCATTACCAATTTGTAAACAGAAATTTGAGTGTCTGATATTCCTGCACTGAAAACACGTGCTTCGAGAATACCTCAGTTGTCAGAGGCTCGTCGCCAACACAGTAGAAAACCGGTTTTTTTTCATCTGGACATAGCAAAAAAGAAACACGTATGACGAATTTACCTATATTACTGCCCAGTGATGCAGGAACAATAAACAATTTGTTGATTTTTTTCTCCTTTTATCGAGATAAGAGGGTCAGAAGTGGGACAATATACATTGATTTATATAGGGCCTTGAAATGCAAGTGTGTGTAGTGTGTGATATACATTTCACGATCACTACATGCAATCGTGGCCGAATGGTCTAGGCATTGTTTTATCTTCAACTGTACATACACTTTTTCCAATATTCATGATAAATCATTTTCAATGTGTTACCCAATATAGCTAGAGCGTTCGGACCTCTAGACAGGATGAATAAAAATAAGAAAAATCACACCACTTACCAGATCTGGTATACATCCAACAATGTCTACTTGCAGTCGTGGCCGAGTGGTTAAGGCGATGGACTAGAAATCCATTGGGCTCTGCCCGCGCAGGTTCGAATCCTGCCGACTGCGTCAAGTTTTCTTCAATCACATGTTAAAATTGTGAAAAACATTCCAAACCAAATGCGTTGAGTGTTCTGAACTATAAATATGTGATTATCAGTTGAATTTGATTTTGATCGAAAATTGATCTCAATATTGCCAATTACTGACGTTGGTTGTCAAGTCATAATCCTGCAATAAAGAATGGGCTCGTCCGGGAATTGAACCCGGGACCTCTCGCACCCGAAGCGAGAATCATACCCCTAGACCAACGAGCCAGATATTTAATGATATTGTCACCACTATTTTCTTACAGTCATCTCTTTACCGTTGATTGGTTGCATATGTTGTCTTTCATATTACATAGCTGATATCTCCAGAATGCTTAGTATTGAATGAAATACGTTTTCCCAGGCTGAGTACTTTCCTGCTCTCTTCATGTTTCAAATCAGCACAGCTACATCTTCAACTCTACATAGCTTTTTTCAACATATATGATGAACTACTATATTTTTCAATTTATGCATTTCAACATTATTATGCCATGTAGTTAGAACGTTGAGGGTGCTCACCTGGTATCCATCCGCGAATCACCGTGCACCCAATCAAATAGTGCCCAAAAAGACCTTAGAATTCTTGACATGTATACAGTTTTGGTGGATTCTGCATATAACTATTGGTATTTGGCAGCTACAAAGCATCAAATATCGCAGTACACGTTGTTTTGACAAATTATTTAGCATTACCAATTTGTAAACAGAAATTTGAATGTTTGATATTCCTGCACTGAAAACACGTGCTTCGAGAATACCTCAGTTGTCAGAGGCTCGTCGCCAACACAGTAGAAAACCGGTTTTTTTTTCATCTGGACATAGCAAAAAAGAAACACGTATGACGAATTTATTTATATTACTGCCCAGTGATGCAGGAACAATAAACAATTTGTTGATTTTTTTCTCCTTTTATCGAGATAAGAGGGTCAGAAGTGGGACAATATACATTGATTTATATAGGGCCTTGAAATGCAAGTGTGTGTAGTGTGTGATATACATTTCACGATCACTACATGCAATCGTGGCCGAATGGTCTAGGCATTGTTTTATCTTCAACTGTACATACACTTTTTCCAATATTCATGATAAATCATTTTCAATGTGTTACCCAATATAGCTAGAGCGTTCGGACCTCTAGACAGGATGAATAAAAATAAGAAAAATCACACCACTTACCAGATCTGGTATACATCCAACAATGTCTACTTGCAGTCGTGGCCGAGTGGTTAAGGCGATGGACTAGAAATCCATTGGGCTCTGCCCGCGCAGGTTCGAATCCTGCCGACTGCGTCAAGTTTTCTTCAATCACATGTTAAAATTGTGAAAAACATTCCAAACCAAATGCGTTGAGTGTTCTGAACGATAAATATGTGATTATCAGGTGAATTTGATTTTGATCGCAAATTGATCTCAATATTGCCAATTACTGACGTTGGTTGTCAAGTCATAATCCTGCAATAAAGAATGGGCTCGTCCGGGAATTGAACCCGGGACCTCTCGCACCCGAAGCGAGAATCATACCCCTAGACCAACGAGCCAGATATTTAATGATATTGTCACCACTATTTTCTTACAGTCATCTCTTTACCGTTGATTGGTTGCATATGTTGTCTTTCATATTACATAGCTGATATCTCCAGAATGCTTAGTATTGAATGAAATACGTTTTCCCAGGCTGAGTACTTTCCTGCTCTCTTCATGTTTCAAATCAGCACAGCTACATCTTCAACTCTACATAGCTTTTTTCAACATATATGATGAACTACTATATTTTTCAATTTATGCATTTCAACATTATTATGCCATGTAGTTAGAACGTTGAGGGTGCTCACCTGGTATCCATCCACGAATCACCGTGCACCCAATCAAATAGTGCCCAAAAAGACCTTAGAATTCTTGACATGTATACAGTTTTGGTGGATTCTGCATATAACTATTAGTGTTTGGCAGCTACAAAGCATCAAATATCGCAGTACACGTTGTTTTGACAAATTATTTAGCATTACCAATTTGTAAACAGAAATTTGAATGTCTGATATTCCTGCACTGAAAACACGTGCTTCGAGAATACCTCAGTTGTCAGAGGCTCGTCGCCAACACAGTAGAAAACCGGTTTTTTTTTCATCTGGACATAGCAAAAAAGAAACACGTATGACGAATTTATTTATATTACTGCCCAGTGATGCAGGAACAATAAACAATTTGTTGATTTTTTTCTCCTTTTATCGAGATAAGAGGGTCAGAAGTGGGACAATATACATTGATTTATATAGGGCCTTGAAATGCAAGTGTGTGTAGTGTGTGATATACATTTCACGATCACTACATGCAATCGTGGCCGAATGGTCTAGGCATTGTTTTATCTTCAACTGTACATACACTTTTTCCAATATTCATGATAAATCATTTTCAATGTGTTACCCAATATAGCTAGAGCGTTCGGACCTCTAGACAGGATGAATAAAAATAAGAAAAATCACACCACTTACCAGATCTGGTATACATCCAACAATGTCTACTTGCAGTCGTGGCCGAGTGGTTAAGGCGATGGACTAGAAATCCATTGGGCTCTGCCCGCGCAGGTTCGAATCCTGCCGACTGCGTCAAGTTTTCTTCAATCACATGTTAAAATTGTGAAAAACATTCCAAACCAAATGCGTTGAGTGTTCTGAACTATAAATATGTGATTATCAGTTGAATTTGATTTTGATCGAAAATTGATCTCAATATTGCCAATTACTGACGTTGGTTGTCAAGTCATAATCCTGCAATAAAGAATGGGCTCGTCCGGGAATTGAACCCGGGACCTCTCGCACCCGAAGCGAGAATCATACCCCTAGACCAACGAGCCAGATATTTAATGATATTGTCACCACTATTTTCTTACAGTCATCTCTTTACCGTTGATTGGTTGCATATGTTGTCTTTCATATTACATAGCTGATATCTCCAGAATGCTTAGTATTGAATGAAATACGTTTTCCCAGGCTGAGTACTTTCCTGCTCTCTTCATGTTTCAAATCAGCACAGCTACATCTTCAACTCTACATAGCTTTTTTCAACATATATGATGAACTACTATATTTTTCAATTTATGCATTTCAACATTATTATGCCATGTAGTTAGAACGTTGAGGGTGCTCACCTGGTATCCATCCGCGAATCACCGTGCACCCAATCAAATAGTGCCCAAAAACACCTTAGAATTCTTGACATGTATACAGTTTTGGTGGATTCTGCATATAACTATTAGTGTTTGGCAGCTACAAAGCATCAAATATCGCAGTACACGTTGTTTTGACAAATTATTTAGCATTACCAATTTGTAAACAGAAATTTGAATGTTTGATATTCCTGCACTGAAAACACGTGCTTCGAGAATACCTCAGTTGTCAGAGGCTCGTCGCCAACACAGTAGAAAACCGGTTTTTTTTCATCTGGACATAGCAAAAAAGAAACACGTATGACGAATTTATTTATATTACTGCCCAGTGATGCAGGAACAATAAACAATTTGTTGATTTTTTTCTCCTTTTATCGAGATAAGAGGGTCAGAAGTGGGACAATATACATTGATTTATATAGGGCCTTGAAATGCAAGTGTGTGTAGTGTGTGATATACATTTCACGATCACTACATGCAATCGTGGCCGAATGGTCTAGGCATTGTTTTATCTTCAACTGTACATACACTTTTTCCAATATTCATGATAAATCATTTTCAATGTGTTACCCAATATAGCTAGAGCGTTCGGACCTCTAGACAGGATGAATAAAAATAAGAAAAATCACACCACTTACCAGATCTGGTATACATCCAACAATGTCTACTTGCAGTCGTGGCCGAGTGGTTAAGGCGATGGACTAGAAATCCATTGGGCTCTGCCCGCGCAGGTTCGAATCCTGCCGACTGCGTCAAGGTTTCTTCAATCACATGTTAAAATTGTGAAAAACATTCCAAACCAAATGCGTTGAGTGTTCTGAACTATAAATATGTGATTATCAGTTGAATTTGATTTTGATCGAAAATTTATCTCAATATTGCCAATTACTGACGTTGGTTGTCAAGTCATAATCCTGCAATAAAGAATGGGCTCGTCCGGGAATTGAACCCGGGACCTCTCGCACCCGAAGCGAGAATCATACCCCTAGACCAACGAGCCAGATATTTAATGATATTGTCACCACTATTTTCTTACAGTCATCTCTTTACCGTTGATTGGTTGCATATGTTGTCTTTCATATTACATAGCTGATATCTCCAGAATGCTTAGTATTGAATGAAATACGTTTTCCCAGGCTGAGTACTTTCCTGCTCTCTTCATGTTTCAAATCAGCACAGCTACATCTTCAACTCTACATAGCTTTTTTCAACATATATGATGAACTACTATATTTTTCAATTTATGCATTTCAACATTATTATGCCATGTAGTTAGAACGTTGAGGGTGCTCACCTGGTATCCATCCGCGAATCACCGTGCACCCAATCAAATAGTGCCCAAAAAGACCTTAGAATTCTTGACATGTATACAGTTTTGGTGGATTCTGCATATAACTATTAGTGTTTGGCAGCTACAAAGCATCAAATATCGCAGTACACGTTGTTTTGACAAATTATTTAGCATTACCAATTTGTAAACAGAAATTTGAATGTCTGATATTCCTGCACTGAAAACACGTGCTTCGAGAATACCTCAGTTGTCAGAGGCTCGTCGCCAACACAGTAGAAAACCGGTTTTTTTTTCATCTGGACATAGCAAACAAGAAACACGTATGACGAATTTATTTATATTACTGCCCAGTGATGCAGGAACAATAAACAATTTGTTGATTTTTTTCTCCTTTTATCGAGATAAGAGGGTCAGAAGTGGGACAATATACATTGATTTATATAGGGCCTTGAAATGCAAGTGTGTGTAGTGTGTGATATACATTTCACGATCACTACATGCAATCGTGGCCGAATGGTCTAGGCATTGTTTTATCTTCAACTGTACATACACTTTTTCCAATATTCATGATAAATCATTTTCAATGTGTTACCCAATATAGCTAGAGCGTTCGGACCTCTAGACAGGATGAATAAAAATAAGAAAAATCACACCACTTACCAGATCTGGTATACATCCAACAATGTCTACTTGCAGTCGTGGCCGAGTGGTTAAGGCGATGGACTAGAAATCCATTGGGCTCTGCCCGCGCAGGCTCGAATCCTGCCGACTGCGTCAAGTTTTCTTCAATCACATGTTAAAATTGTGAAAAACATTCCAAACCAAATGCGTTGAGTGTTCTGAACTATAAATATGTGATTATCAGTTGAATTTGATTTTGATCGAAAATTGATCTCAATATTGCCAATTACTGACGTTGGTTGTCAAGTCATAATCCTGCAATAAAGAATGGGCTCGTCCGAAATTGAACCCGGGACTTCTCGCATCCGAAGCGAGAATCATACCCCTAGACCAACGAGCCAGATATTTAATGATATTGTCACCACTATTTTCTTACAGTCATCTCTTTACCGTTGATTGGTTGCATATGTTGTCTTTCATATTACATAGCTGATATCTCCAGAATGCTTAGTATTGAATGAAATACGTTTTCCCAGGCTGAGTACTTTCCTGCTCTCTTCATGTTTCAAATCAGCACAGCTACATCTTCAATTCTACATAGCTTTTTTCAACATATATGATGAACTACTATATTTTTTCAATTTATGCATTTCAACATTATTATGCCATGTAGTTAGAACGTTGAGGGTGCTCACCTGGTATCCATCCGCGAATCACCGTGCACCCAAACAAATAGTGCCCAAAATGACCATAGAATTCTTGACATGTATACAGTTTTGGTGGATTCTGCATATAACTATTAGTGTTTGGCAGCTACAAAGCATCAAATATCGCAGTACACGTTGTTTTGACAAATTATTTAGCATTACAAATTTGTAAACAGAAATTTGAATGTCTGATATTCCTGCACTGAAAACACGTGCTTCGAGAATACCTCAGTTGTCAGAGGCTCGTCGCCAACACAGTAGAAAACCGGTTTTTTTTTCATCTGGACATAGCAAAAAAGAAACACGTATGACGAATTTATTTATATTACTGCCCAGTGATGCAGGAACAATAAACAATTTGTTGATTTTTTTCTCCTTTTATCGAGATAAGAGGGTCAGAAGTGGGACAATATACATTGATTTATATAAAGCCTTGAAATGCAAGTGTGTGTAGTGTGTGATATACATTTCACGATCACTACATGCAATCGTGGCCGAATGGTCTAGGCATTGTTTTATCTTCAACTGTACATACACTTTTTCCAATATTCATGATAAATCATTTTCAATGTGTTACCCAATATAGCTAGAGCGTTCGGACCTCTAGACAGGATGAATAAAAATAAGAAAAATCACACCACTTACCAGATCAGGTATACATCCAACAATGTCTACTTGCAGTCGTGGCCGAGTG
This sequence comes from Terebella lapidaria, assembly GCA_949152475.1. NCBI lineage: Eukaryota > Metazoa > Annelida > Polychaeta > Terebellida > Terebellidae > Terebella > Terebella lapidaria. The sequence continues at coordinate 7,117,949 of OX424557.1, forward strand.
GTTAAGGCGATGGACTAGAAATCCATTGGGCTCTGCCCGCGCAGGTTCGAATCCTGCCGACTGCGTCAAGTTTTCTTCAATCACATGTTAAAATTGTGAAAAACATTCCAAACCAAATGCGTTGAGTGTTCTGAACTATAAATATGTGATTATCAGTTGAATTTGATTTTGATCGAAAATTGATCTCAATATTGCCAATTACTGACGTTGGTTGTCAAGTCATAACCTCTCGCACCCGAAGCGAGAATCATACCCCTAGACCAACGAGCCAGATATTTAATGATATTGTCACCACTATTTTCTTACAGTCATCTCTTTACCGTTGATTGGTTGAATATGTTGTCTTTCATATTACATAGCTGATATCTCCAGAATGCTTAGTATTGAATGAAATACGTTTTCCGAGGCTGAGTACTTTCCTGCTCTCTTCATGTTTCAAATCAGCACAGCTACATCTTCAACTCTACATACCTTTTTTCAACATCTATGATGAACTACTATATTTTTCGATTTATGCATTTCAACATTATTATGCCATGTAGTTAGAACGTTCAGGGTGCTCACCTGGTATCCATCCGCGAATCACCGTGCACCCAATCAAATAGTGCCCCAAAAGACCTTAGCATTCTTGACATGTATACAGTTTTGGTGGATTCTGCATATAACTATTGGTATTTGGCAGCTACAAAGCATCAAATATCGCAGTACACGTTGTTTTGACAAATTATTTAGCATTACCAATTTGTAAACAGAAATTTGAATGTTTGATATTCCTGCACTGAAAACACGTGCTTCGAGAATACCTCAGTTGTCAGAGGCTCGTCGCCAACACAGTAGAAAACCGGTTTTTTTTCATCTGGACATAGCAAAAAAGAAACACGTATGACGAATTTATTTATATTACTGCCCAGTGATGCAGGAACAATAAACAATTTGTTGATTTTTTTCTCCTTTTATCGAGATAAGAGGGTCAGAAGTGGGACAATATACATTGATTTATATAGGGCCTTGAAATGCAAGTGTGTGTAGTGTGTGATATACATTTCACGATCACTACATGCAATCGTGGCCGAATGGTCTAGGCATTGTTTTATCTTCAACTGTACATACACTTTTTCCAATATTCATGATAAATCATTTTCAATGTGTTACCCAATATAGCTAGAGCGTTCGGACCTCTAGACAGGATGAATAAAAATAAGAAAAATCACACCACTTACCAGATCTGGTATACATCCAACAATGTCTACTTGCAGTCGTGGCCGAGTGGTTAAGGCAATGGACTAGAAATCCATTGGGCTCTGCCCGCGCAGGTTCGAATCCTGCCGACTGCGTCAAGGTTTCTTCAATCACATGTTAAAATTGTGAAAAACATTCCAAACCAAATGCGTTGAGTGTTCTGAACTATAAATATGTGATTATCAGTTGAATTTGATTTTGATCGAAAATTGATCTCAATATTGCCAATTACTGACGTTGGTTGTCAAGTCATAATCCTGCAATAAAGAATGGGCTCGTCCGGGAATTGAACCCGGGACCTCTCGCACCCGAAGCGAGAATCATACCCCTAGACCAACGAGCCAGATATTTAATGATATTGTCACCACTATTTTCTTACAGTCATCTCTTTACCGTTGATTGGTTGCATATGTTGTCTTTCATATTACATAGCTGATATCTCCAGAATGCTTAGTATTGAATGAAATACGTTTCCCAGGCTGAGTACTTTCCTGCTCTCTTCATGTTTCAAATCAGCACAGCTACATCTTCAACTCTACATAGCTTTTATCAACATATATGATGAACTACTATATTTTTCAATTTATGCATTTCAACATTATTATGCCATGTAGTTAGAACGTTGAGGGTGCTCACCTGGTATCCATCCGCGAATCACCGTGCACCCAATCAAATAGTGCCCAAAAAGACCTTAGAATTCTTGACATGTATACAGTTTTGGTGGATTCTGCATATAACTATTAGTGTTTGGCAGCTACAAAGCATCAAATATCGCAGTACAGGTTGTTTTGACAAATTATTTAGCATTACCAATTTGTAAACAGAAATTTGAATGTCTGATATTCCTGCACTGAAAACACGTGCTTCGAGAATACCTCAGTTGTCAGAGGCTCGTCGCCAACACAGTAGAAAACCGGTTTTTTTTTCATCTGGACATAGCAAACAAGAAACACGTATGACGAATTTATTTATATTACTGCCCAGTGATACAGGAACAATAAACAATTTGTTGATTTTTTTCTCCTTTTATCGAGATAAGAGGGTCAGAAGTGGGACAATATACATTGATTTATATAGGGCCTTGAAATGCAAGTGTGTGTAGTGTGTGATATACATTTCACGATCACTACATGCAATCGTGGCCGAATGGTCTAGGCATTGTTTTATCTTCAACTGTACATACACTTTTTCCAATATTCATGATAAATCATTTTCAATGTGTTACCCAATATAGCTAGAGCGTTCGGACCTCTAGACAGGATGAATAAAAATAAGAAAAATCACACCACTTACCAGATCTGGTATACATCCAACAATGTCTACTTGCAGTCGTGGCCGAGTGGTTAAGGCGATGGACTAGAAATCCATTGGGCTCTGCCCGCGCAGGCTCGAATCCTGCCGACTGCGTCAAGTTTTCTTCAATCACATGTTAAAATTGTGAAAAACATTCCAAACCAAATGCGTTGAGTGTTCTGAACTATAAATATGTGATTATCAGTTGAATTTGATTTTGATCGAAAATTGATCTCAATATTGCCAATTACTGACGTTGGTTGTCAAGTCATAATCCTGCAATAAAGAATGGGCTCGTCCGAAATTGAACCCGGGACCTCTCGCATCCGAAGCGAGAATCATACCTCTAGACCAACGAGCCAGATATTTAATGATATTGTCACCACTATTTTCTTACAGTCATCTCTTTACCGTTGATTGGTTGCATATGTTGTCTTTCATATTACATAGCTGATATCTCCAGAATGCTTAGTATTGAATGAAATACTTTTTCCCAGGCTGAGTACTTTCCTGCTCTCTTCATGTTTCAAATCAGCACAGCTACATCTTCAATTCTACAAAGCTTTTTTCAACATATATGATGAACTACTATATTTTTTCAATTTATGCATTTCAACATTATTATGCCATGTAGTTAGAACGTTGAGGGTGCTCACCTGGTATCCATCCGCGAATCACCGTGCACCCAAACAAATAGTGCCCAAAAAGACCTTAGAATTCTTGACATGTATACAGTTTTGGTGGATTCTGCATATAACTATTAGTGTTTGGCAGCTACAAAGCATCAAATATCGCAGTACACGTTGTTTTGACAAATTATTTAGCATTACAAATTTGTAAACAGAAATTTGAATGTCTGATATTCCTGCACTGAAAACACGTGCTTCGAGAATACCTCAGTTGTCAGAGGCTCGTCGCCAACACAGTAGAAAACCGGTTTTTTTTTCATCTGGACATAGCAAAAAAGAAACACGTATGACGAATTTATTTATATTACTGCCCAGTGATGCAGGAACAATAAACAATTTGTTGATTTTTTTCTCCTTTTATCGAGATAAGAGGGTCAGAAGTGGGACAATATACATTGATTTATATAAAGCCTTGAAATGCAAGTGTGTGTAGTGTGTGATATACATTTCACGATCACTACATGCAATCGTGGCCGAATGGTCTAGGCATTGTTTTATCTTCAACTGTACATACACTTTTTCCAATATTCATGATAAATCATTTTCAATGTGTTACCCAATATAGCTAGAGCGTTCGGACCTCTAGACAGGATGAATAAAAATAAGAAAAATCACACCACTTACCAGATCAGGTATACATCCAACAATGTCTACTTGCAGTCGTGGCCGAGTGGTTAAGGCGATGGACTAGAAATCCATTGGGCTCTGCCCGCGCAGGCTCGAATCCTGCCGACTGCGTCAAGTTTTCTTCAATCACATGTTAAAATTGTGAAAAACATTCCAAACCAAATGCGTTGAGTGTTCTGAACTATAAATATGTGATTATCAGTTGAATTTGATTTTGATCGAAAATTGATCTCAATATTGCCAATTACTGACGTTGGTTGTCAAGTGATAACCTCTCGCACCCGAAGCGAGAATCATACCCCTAGACCAACGAGCCAGATATTTAATGATATTGTCACCACTATTTTCTTACAGTCATCTCTTTACCGTTGATTGGTTGCATATGTTGTCTTTCATATTACATAGCTGATATCTCCAGAATGCTTAGTATTGAATGAAATACGTTTTCCCAGGCTGAGTACTTTCCTGCTCTCTTCATGTTTCAAATCAGCACAGCTACATCTTCAACTCTACATACCTTTTTTCAACATCTATGATGAACTACTATATTTTTCGATTTATGCATTTCAACATTATTATGCCATGTAGTTAGAACGTTCAGGGTGCTCACCTGGTATCCATCCGCGAATCACCGTGCACCCAATCAAATAGTGCCCCAAAAGACCTTAGCATTCTTGACATGTATACAGTTTTGGTGGATTCTGCATATAACTATTGGTATTTGGCAGCTACAAAGCATCAAATATCGCAGTACAGGTTGTTTTGACAAATTTTTTAGCATTACCAATTTGTAAACAGAAATTTGAGTGTCTGATATTCCTGCACTGAAAACACGTGCTTCGAGAATACCTCAGTTGTCAGAGGCTTGTCGCCAATACAATAGAAAACCGTTTTTTTTCATCTGGACATAGCAAAAAAGAAACACGTATGACGAATTTACCTATATTACTGCCCAGTGATGCAGGAACAATAAACAATATGTTGATTTTTTCTCCTTTTATCGAGATAAGAGGGTCAGAAGTGGGACAATATACATTAATTTATATAGGGCCTTGAAATGCAAGTGTGTGTAGTGTGTGATATACATTCCACGATCACTACATGCAATCGTGGCCGAATGGTCTAGGCATTGTTATATCTTCAACTGTACATACACTTTTTTCAACATTCATGATAAATCATTTTCAATGTGTTACCCAATATAGCTAGAGCGTTCGGACCTCTAGACAGGATGAATAAAAATAAGAAAAATCACACCACTTACCAGATCTAGTATACACCCAACAATGTCTACTTGCAGTCGTGGCTGAGTGGTTAAGGCGATGGACTAGAAATCCATTGGGCTCTGCCCGCGCAGGTTCGAATTCTGCCGACTGCGTCAAGTTTTCTTCAATAACATGTTAAAATTGTGAAAAACATTCCAAACCAAATGCGTTAAATGTTCTAAACTACAAATATGTGATCATCAGTTGAATTTGATTTTGATTGAAAATTGATCTCAATATTGCCAATTACTGACGTTGGTTGTCAAGTCATAATCCTGCAATAAAGAATGGGCTCGTCCGGGAATTGAACCCGGGACCTCTCGCACCCGGAGCGAGAATCATACCCCTAGACCAACGAGCCAGATATTTATTGATATTGTCACCACTATTTTCTTACAGTCATCTCTTTACCGTCGATTCGTTGCATATGTTGTCTTTCATATTATATAGCTGATATCTCCAGAATGCTTAGTATTGAATGAAATATGTTTTCCCAGGCTGAGTACTTTCCTGCTCTCTTCATGTTTCAAATCAGCACAGCTACATCTTCAACTCTACATACCTTTTTTCAACATCTATGATGAACTACTATATTTTTCGATTTATGCATTTCAACATTATTATGCCATGTAGTTAGAACGTTCAGGGTGCTCACCTGGTATCCATCCGCGAATCACCGTGCACCCAATCAAATAGTGCCCCAAAAGACCTTAGAATTCTTGACATGTATACAGTTTTGGTGGATTCTGCATATAACCATTGGTGTTTGGCAGCTACAAAGCATCAAATATCGCAGTACAGGTTGTTTTGACAAATTTTTTAGCATTACCAATTTGTAAACAGAAATTTGAGTGTCTGATATTCCTGCACTGAAAACACGTGCTTCGAGAATACCTCAGTTGTCAGAGGCTTGTCGCCAATACAATAGAAAACCGTTTTTTTTCATCTGGACATAGCAAAAAAGAAACACGTATGACGAATTTACCTATATTACTGCCCAGTGATGCAGGAACAATAAACAAAATGTTGATTTTTTCTCCTTTTATCGAGATAAGAGGGTCAGAAGTGGGACAATATACATTAATTTATATAGGGCCTTGAAATGCAAGTGTGTGTAGTGTGTGATATACATTCCACGATCACTACATGCAATCGTGGCCGAATGGTCTAGGCATTGTTATATCTTCAACTGTACATACACTTTTTTCAACATTCATGATAAATCATTTTCAATGTGTTACCCAATATAGCTAGAGCGTTCGGACCTCTAGACAGGATGAATACAAATAAGAAAAAATCACACCACTTACCAGATCTAGTATACACCCAACAATGTCTACTTGCAGTCGTGGCCGAGTGGTTAAGGCGATGGACTAGAAATCCATTGGGCTCTGCCCGCGCAGGTTCGAATCCTGCCGACTGCGTCAAGTTTTCTTCAATCACATGTTAAAATTGTGAAAAACATTCCAAACCAAATGCGTTGAGTGTTCTGAACTATAAATATGTGATTATCAGTTGAATTTGATTTTGATCGAAAATTGATCTCAATATTGCCAATTACTGACGTTGGTTGTCAAGTCATAACCTCTCGCACCCGAAGCGAGAATCATACCCCTAGACCAACGAGCCAGATATTTAATGATATTGTCACCACTATTTTCTTACAGTCATCTCTTTACCGTTGATTGGTTGCATATGTTGTCTTTCATATTACATAGCTGATATCTCCAGAATGCTTAGTATTGAATGAAATACGTTTTCCCAGGCTGAGTACTTTCCTGCTCTCTTCATGTTTCAAATCAGCACAGCTACATCTTCAACTCTACATACCTTTTTTCAACATCTATGATGAACTACTATATTTTTCGATTTATGCATTTCAACATTATTATGCCATGTAGTTAGAACGTTCAGGGTGCTCACCTGGTATCCATCCGCGAATCACCGTGCACCCAATCAAATAGTGCCCCAAAAGACCTTAGCATTCTTGACATGTATACAGTTTTGGTGGATTCTGCATATAACTATTGGTATTTGGCAGCTACAAAGCATCAAATATCGCAGTACAGGTTGTTTTGACAAATTTTTTAGCATTACCAATTTGTAAACAGAAATTTGAGTGTCTGATATTCCTGCACTGAAAACACGTGCTTCGAGAATACCTCAGTTGTCAGAGGCTTGTCGCCAATACAATAGAAAACCGTTTTTTTTCATCTGGACATAGCAAAAAAGAAACACGTATGACGAATTTACCTATATTACTGCCCAGTGATGCAGGAACAATAAACAATATGTTGATTTTTTCTCCTTTTATCGAGATAAGAGGGTCAGAAGTGGGACAATATACATTAATTTATATAGGGCCTTGAAATGCAAGTGTGTGTAGTGTGTGATATACATTCCACGATCACTACATGCAATCGTGGCCGAATGGTCTAGGCATTGTTATATCTTCAACTGTACATACACTTTTTTCAACATTCATGATAAATCATTTTCAATGTGTTACCCAATATAGCTAGAGCGTTCGGACCTCTAGACAGGATGAATAAAAATAAGAAAAATCACACCACTTACCAGATCTAGTATACACCCAACAATGTCTACTTGCAGTCGTGGCCGAGTGGTTAAGGCGATGGACTAGAAATCCATTGGGCTCTGCCCGCGCAGGTTCGAATCCTGCCGACTGCGTCAAGTTTTCTTCAATAACATGTTAAAATTGTGAAAAACATTCCAAACCAAATGCGTTAAATGTTCTAAACTACAAATATGTGATCATCAGTTGAATTTGATTTTGATTGAAAATTGATCTCAATATTGCCAATTACTGACGTTGGTTGTCAAGTCATAATCCTGCAATAAAGAATGGGCTCGTCCGGGAATTGAACCCGGGACCTCTCGCACCCGAAGCGAGAATCATACCCCTAGACCAACGAGCCAGATATTTATTGATATTGTCACCACTATTTTCTTACAGTCATCTCTTTACCGTCGATTCGTTGCATATGTTGTCTTTCATATTATATAGCTGATATCTCCAGAATGCTTAGTATTGAATGAAATATGTTTTCCCAGGCTGAGTACTTTCCTGCTCTCTTCATGTTTCAAATCAGCACAGCTACATCTTCAACTCTACATACCTTTTTTCAACATCTATGATGAACTACTATATTTTTCGATTTATGCATTTCAACATTATTATGCCATGTAGTTAGAACGTTCAGGGTGCTCACCTGGTATCCATCCGCGAATCACCGTGCACCCAATCAAATAGTGCCCCAAAAGACCTTAGAATTCTTGACATGTATACAGTTTTGGTGGATTCTGCATATAACCATTGGTGTTTGGCAGCTACAAAGCATCAAATATCGCAGTACAGGTTGTTTTGACAAATTTTTTAGCATTACCAATTTGTAAACAGAAATTTGAGTGTCTGATATTCCTGCACTGAAAACACGTGCTTCGAGAATACCTCAGTTGTCAGAGGCTTGTCGCCAATACAATAGAAAACCGTTTTTTTTCATCTGGACATAGCAAAAAAGAAACACGTATGACGAATTTACCTATATTACTGCCCAGTGATGCAGGAACAATAAACAAAATGTTGATTTTTTCTCCTTTTATCGAGATAAGAGGGTCAGAAGTTGGACAATATACATTAATTTATATAGGGCCTTGAAATGCAAGTGTGTGTAGTGTGTGATATACATTCCACGATCACTACATGCAATCGTGGCCGAATGGTCTAGGCATTGTTATATCTTCAACTGTACATACACTTTTTTCAACATTCATGATAAATCATTTTCAAGACAGGTTGAATAAAAATAAGAAAAATCACACCACTTACCAGATCTAGTATACACCCAACAATGTCTACTTGCAGTCGTGGCCGAGTGGTTAAGGCGATGGACTAGAAATCCATTGGGCTCTGCCCGCGCAGGTTCGAATCCTGCCGACTGCGTCAAGTTTTCTTCAATAACATGTTAAAATTGTGTAAAACATTCCAAACCAAATGCGTTAAATGTTCTAAACTACAAATATGTGATCATCAGTTGAATTTGATTTTGATTGAAAATTGATCTCAATATTGCCAATTACTGACGTTGGTTGTCAAGTCATAATCCTGCAATAAAGAATGGGCTCGTCCGGGAATTGAACCCGGGACCTCTCGCACCCGAAGCGAGAATCATACCCCTAGACCAACGAGCCAGATATTTAATGATATTGTCACCACTATTTTCTTACAGTCATCTCTTTACCGTCGATTCGTTGCATATGTTGTCTTTCATATTATATAGCTGATATCTCCAGAATGCTTAGTATTGAATGAAATATGTTTTCCCAGGCTGAGTACTTTCCTGCTCTCTTCATGTTTCAAATCAGCACAGCTACATCTTCAACTCTACATACCTTTTTTCAACATCTATGATGAACTACTATATTTTTCGATTTATGCATTTCAACATTATTATGCCATGTAGTTAGAACGTTCAGGGTGCTCACCTGGTATCCATCCGCGAATCACCGTGCACCCAATCAAATAGTGCCCCAAAAGACATTAGAATTCTTGACATGTATACAGTTTTGGTGGATTCTGCATATAACCATTGGTGTTTGGCAGCTACAAAGCATCAAATATCGCAGTACAGGTTGTTTTGACAAATTTTTTAGCATTACCAATTTGTAAACAGAAATTTGAGTGTCTGATATTCCTGCACTGAAAACACGTGCTTCGAGAATACCTCAGTTGTCAGAGGCTTGTCGCCAATACAATAGAAAACCGTTTTTTTTTCATCTGGACATAGCAAAAAAGAAACACGTATGACGAATTTACCTATATTACTGCCCAGTGATGCAGGAACAATAAACAATATGTTGATTTTTTCTCCTTTTATCGAGATAAGAGGGTCAGAAGTGGGACAATATACATTAATTTATATAGGGCCTTGAAATGCAAGTGTGTGTAGTGTGTGATATACATTCCACGATCACTACATGCAATCGTGGCCGAATGGTCTAGGCATTGTTATATCTTCAACTGTACATACACTTTTTTAACATTCATGATAAATCATTTTCAATGTGTTAACCAATATAGCTAGAGCGTTCGGACCTCTAGACAGGATGAATAAAAATAAGAAAAATCACACCACTTACCAGATCTAGTATACACCCAACAATGTCTACTTGCAGTCGTGGCCGAGTGGTTAAGGCAATGGACTAGAAATCCATTGGGCTCTGCCCGCGCAGGTTCGAATCCTGCCGACTGGGTCAAGTTTTCTTCAATAACATGTTAAAATTGTGAAAAACATTCCAAACCAAATGCGTTAAATGTTCTAAACTACAAATATGTGATCATCAGTTGAATTTGATTTTGATTGAAAATTGATCTCAATATTGCCAATTACTGACGTTGGTTGTCAAGTCATAATCCTGCAATAAAGAATGGGCTCGTCCGGGAATTGAACCCTGGACCTCTCGCACCCTAAGCGAGAATCATACCCGTAGACCAACGAGCCAGATATTTAATGATATTGTCACCACTATTTTCTTACAGTCATCTCTTTACCGTCGATTCGTTGCATTTGTTGTCTTTCATATTATATAGCTGATATCTCCAGAATGCTTAGTATTGAATGAAATATGTTTTCCCAGGCTAAGTACTTTCCTGCTCTCTTCATGTTTCAAATCAGCACAGCTACATCTTCAACTCTACATACCTTTTTTCAACATCTATGATGAACTACTATATTTTTCGATTTATGCATTTCAACATTATTATGCCATGTAGTTAGAACGTTAAGGGTGCTCACCTGGTATCCATCCGCGAATCACCGTGCACCCAATCAAATAGTGCCCCAAAAGACCTTAGAATTCTTGACATGTATACAGTTTTGGTGGATTCTGCATATAACTATTGGTATTTGGCAGCTACAAAGCATCAAATATCGCAGTACAGGTTGTTTTGACAAATTTTTTAGCATTACCAATTTGTAAACAGAAATTTGAGTGTCTGATATTCCTGCACTGAAAACACGTGCTTCGAGAATACCTCAGTTGTCAGAGGCTTGTCGCCAATACAATAGAAAACCGTTTTTTTTTCATCTGGACATAGCAAAAAAGAAACACGTATGACGAATTTACCTATATTACTGCCCAGTGATGCAGGAACAATAAACAATATGTTGATTTTTTCTCCTTTTATCGAGATAAGAGGGTCAGAAGTGGGACAATATACATTAATTTATATAGGGCCTTGAAATGCAAGTGTGTGTAGTGTGTGATATACATTCCACGATCACTACATGCAATCGTGGCCGAATGGTCTAGGCATTGTTATATCTTCAACTGTACATACACTTTTTTCAACATTCATGATAAATCATTTTCAATGTGTTACCCAATATAGCTAGAGCGTTCGGACCTCTAGACAGGATGAATAAAATTAAGAAAAATCACACCACTTACCAGATCTAGTATACACCCAACAATCTCTACTTGCAGTCATGGCTGAGTGGTTAAGGCGATGGACTAGAAATCCATTGGGCTCTGCCCGCGCAGGTTCGAATCCTGCCGACTGCGTCAAGTTTTCTTCAATAACATGTTGAAATTGTGAAAAACATTCCAAACCAAATGCGTTAAATGTTCTAAACTACAAATATGTGATCATCAGTTGAATTTGATTTTGATTGAAAATTGATCTCAATATTGCCAATTACTGACGTTGGTTGTCAAGTCATAATCCTGCAATAAAGAATGGGCTCGTCCGGGAATTGAACCCGGGACCTCTCGCACCCGAAGCGAGAATCATACCCCTAGACCAACGAGCCAGATATTTAATGATATTGTCACCACTATTTTCTTACAGTCATCTCTTTACCGTCGATTCGTTGCATATGTTGTCTTTCATATTATATAGCTGATATCTCCAGAATGCTTAGTATTGAATGAAATATGTTTTCCCAGGCTGAGTACTTTCCTGCTCTCTTCATGTTTCAAATCAGCACAGCTACATCTTCAACTCTACATACCTTTTTTCAACATCTATGATGAACTACTATATTTTTCGATTTATGCATTTCAACATTATTATGCCATGTAGTTAGAACGTTCAGGGTGCTCACCTGGTATCCATCCGCGAATCACCGTGCACCCAATCAAATAGTGCCCCAAAAGACCTTAGAATTCTTGACATGTATACAGTTTTGGTGGATTCTGCATATAACCATTGGTGTTTGGCAGCTACAAAGCATCAAATATCGCAGTACAGGTTGTTTTGACAAATTTTTTAGCATTACCAATTTGTAAACAGAAATTTGAGTGTCTGATATTCCTGCACTGAAAACAAGTGCTTCGAGAATACCTCAGTTGTCAGAGGCTTGTCGCCAATACAATAGAAAACCGTTTTTTTTTCATCTGGACATAGCAAAAAAGAAACACGTATGACGAATTTACTTATATTACTGCCCAGTGATGCAGGAACAATAAACAATATGTTGATTTTTTCTCCTTTTATCGAGATAAGAGGGTCAGAAGTGGGACAATATACATTAATTTATATAGGGCCTTGAAATGCAAGTGTGTGTAGTGTGTGATATACATTCCACGATCACTACATGCAATCGTGGCCGAATGGTCTAGGCATTGTTATATCTTCAACTGTACATACACTTTTTTCAACATTCATGATAAATCATTTTCAAGACAGGTTGAATAAAAATAAGAAAAATCACACCACTTACCAGATCTAGTATACACCCAACAATGTCTACTTGCAGTCGTGGCCGAGTGGTTAAGGCGATGGACTAGAAATCCATTGGGCTCTGCCCGCGCAGGTTCGACCTCTCGCACCCTAAGCGAGAATCATACCCCTAGACCAACGAGCCAGATATTTAATGATATTGTCACCACTATTTTCTTACAGTCATCTCTTTACCGTCGATTCGTTGCATATGTTGTCTTTCATATTATATAGCTGATATCTCCAGAATGCTTAGTATTGAATGAAATATGTTTTCCCAGGCTAAGTACTTTCCTGCTCTCTTCATGTTTCAAATCAGCATAGCTACATCTTCAACTCTACATACCTTTTTTCAACATCTATGATGAACTACTATATTTTTCGATTTATGCATTTCAACATTATTATGCCATGTAGTTAGAACGTTAAGGGTGCTCACCTGGTATCCATCCGCGAATCACCGTGCACCCAATCAAATAGTGCCCCAAAAGACCTTAGAATTCTTGACATGTATACAGTTTTGGTGGATTCTGCATATAACTATTGGTATTTGGCAGCTACAAAGCATCAAATATCGCAGTACAGGTTGTTTTGACAAATTTTTTAGCATTACCAATTTGGGCCCAAGTATCATATCCTGCGCTTTCCTCTGTATTCAATAATGATTAAAAAGGTGACAGACGGATTAAATGGTATGCTTCCAGTGGACGAGTAGTATTAAGGCGCAGTGTATGATACTTGGGCCCCAATTTGTAAACAGAAATTTGAGTGTCTGATATTCCTGCACTGAAAACACGTGCTTCGAGAATACCTCAGTTGTCAGAGGCTTGTCGCCAATACAATAGAAAACCGTTTTTTTTCATCTGGACATAGCAAAAAAGAAACACGTATGACGAATTTACCTATATTACTGCCCAGTGATGCAGGAACAATAAACAATATGTTGATTTTTTCTCCTTTTATCGAGATAAGAGGGTCAGAAGTGGGACAATATACATTAATTTATATAGGGCCTTGAAATGCAAGTGTGTGTAGTGTGTGATATACATTCCACGATCACTACATGCAATCGTGGCCGAATGGTCTAGGCATTGTTATATCTTCAACTGTACATACACTTTTTTCAACATTCATGATAAATCATTTTCAATGTGTTACCCAATATAGCTAGAGCGTTCGGACCTCTAGACAGGATGAATAAAATTAAGAAAAATCACACCACTTACCAGATCTAGTATACACCCAACAATGTCTACTTGCAGTCGTGGCCGAGTGGTTAAGGCGATGGACTAGAAATCCATTGGGCTCTGCCCGCGCAGGTTCGAATCCTGCCGACTGCGTCAAGTTTTCTTCAATAACATGTTGAAATTGTGAAAAACATTCCAAACCAAATGCGTTAAATGTTCTAAACTACAAATATGTGATCATCAGTTGAATTTGATTTTGATTGAAAATTGATCTCAATATTGCCAATTACTGACGTTGGTTGTCAAGTCATAATCCTGCAATAAAGAATGGGCTCGTCCGGGAATTGAACCCGGGACCTCTCGCACCCGAAGCGAGAATCATACCCCTAGACCAACGAGCCAGATATTTAATGATATTGTCACCACTATTTTCTTACAGTCATCTCTTTACCGTCGATTCGTTGCATATGTTGTCTTTCATATTATATAGCTGATATCTCCAGAATGCTTAGTATTGAATGAAATATGTTTTCCCAGGCTGAGTACTTTCCTGCTCTCTTCATGTTTCAAATCAGCACAGCTACATCTTCAACTCTACATACCTTTTTTCAACATCTATGATGAACTACTATATTTTTCGATTTATGCATTTCAACATTATTATGCCATGTAGTTAGAACGTTCAGGGTGCTCACCTGGTATCCATCCGCGAATCACCGTGCACCCAATCAAATAGTGCCCCAAAAGACCTTAGAATTCTTGACATGTATACAGTTTTGGTGGATTCTGCATATAACTATTGGTATTTGGCAGCTACAAAGCATCAAATATCGCAGTACAGGTTGTTTTGACAAATTTTTTAGCATTACCAATTTGTAAACAGAAATTTGAGTGTCTGATATTCCTGCACTGAAAACACGTGCTTCGAGAATACCTCAGTTGTCAGAGGCTTGTCACCAATACAATAGAAAACCGTTTTTTTTTTCATCTGGACATAACAAAAAAGAAACACGTATGACGAATTTACCTATATTACTGCCCAGTGATGCAGGAACAATAAACAATATGTTGATTTTTTCTCCTTTTATCGAGATAAGAGGGTCAGAAGTGGGACAATATACATTAATTTATATAGGGCCTTGAAATGCAAGTGTGTGTAGTGTGTGATATACATTCCACGATCACTACATGCAATCGTGGCCGAATGGTCTAGGAATTGTTATATCTTCAACTGTACATACACTTTTTTCAACATTCATGATAAATCATTTTCAATGTGTTACCCAATATAGCTAGAGCGTTCGGACCTCTAGACAGGATGAATAAAATTAAGAAAAATCACACCACTTACCAGATCTAGTATACACCCAACAATGTCTACTTGCAGTCGTGGCCGAGTGGTTAAGGCGATGGACTAGAAATCCATTGGGCTCTGCCCGCGCAGGTTCGAATCCTGCCGACTGCGTCAAGTTTTCTTCAATAACATGTTGAAATTGTGAAAAACATTCCAAACCAAATGCGTTAAATGTTCTAAACTACAAATATGTGATCATCAGTTGAATTTGATTTTGATTGAAAATTGATCTCAATATTGCCAATTACTGACGTTGGTTGTCAAGTCATAATCCTGCAATAAAGAATGGGCTCGTCCGGGAATTGAACCCGGGACCTCTCGCACCCGAAGCGAGAATCATACCCCTAGACCAACGAGCCAGATATTTAATGATATTGTCACCACTATTTTCTTACAGTCATCTCTTTACCGTCGATTCGTTGCATATGTTGTCTTTCATATTATATAGCTGATATCTCCAGAATGCTTAGTATTGAATGAAATATGTTTTCCCAGGCTGAGTACTTTCCTGCTCTCTTCATGTTTCAAATCAGCACAGCTACATCTTCAACTCTACATACCTTTTTTCAACATCTATGATGAACTACTATATTTTTCGATTTATGCATTTCAACATTATTATGCCATGTAGTTAGAACGTTCAGGGTGCTCACCTGGTATCCATCCGCGAATCACCGTGCACCCAATCAAATAGTGCCCCAAAAGACCTTAGAATTCTTGACATGTATACAGTTTTGGTGGATTCTGCATATAACTATTGGTATTTGGCAGCTACAAAGCATCAAATATCGCAGTACAGGTTGTTTTGACAAATTTTTTAGCATTACCAATTTGTAAACAGAAATTTGAGTGTCTGATATTCCTGCACTGAAAACACGTGCTTCGAGAATACCTCAGTTGTCAGAGGCTTGTCGCCAATACAATAGAAAACCGTTTTTTTTTTCATCTGGACATAGCAAAAAAGAAACACGTATGACGAATTTACCTATATTACTGCCCAGTGATGCAGGAACAATAAACAATATGTTGATTTTTTCTCCTTTTATCGAGATAAGAGGGTCAGAAGTGGGACAATATACATTAATTTATATAGGGCCTTGAAATGCAAGTGTGTGTAGTGTGTGATATACATTCCACGATCACTACATGCAATCGTGGCCGAATGGTCTAGGCATTGTTATATCTTCAACTGTACATACACTTTTTTCAACATTCATGATAAATCATTTTCAATGTGTTACCCAATATAGCTAGAGCGTTCGGACCTCTAGACAGGATGAATAAAAATAAGAAAAATCACACCACTTACCAGATCTAGTATACACCCAACAATGTCTACTTGCAGTCGTGGCCGAGTGGTTAAGGCGATGGACTAGAAATCCATTGGGCTCTGCCCGCGCAGGTTCGAATCCTGCCGACTGCGTCAAGTTTTCTTCAATAACATGTTAAAATTGTGAAAAACATTCCAAACCAAATGCGTTAAATGTTCTAAACTACAAATATGTGATCATCAGTTGAATTTGATTTTGATTGAAAATTGATCTCAATATTGCCAATTACTGACGTTGGTTGTCAAGTCATAATCCTGCAATAAAGAATGGGCTCGTCCGGGAATTGAACCCGGGACCTCTCGCACCCGAAGCGAGAATCATACCCCTAGACCAACGAGCCAGATATTTAATGATATTGTCACTACTATTTTCTTACAGTCATCTCTTTACCGTCGATTCGTTGCATATGTTGTCTTTCATATTATATAGCTGATATCTCCAGAATGCTTAGTATTGAATGAAATATGTTTTCCCAGGCTGAGTACTTTCCTGCTCTCTTCATGTTTCAAATCAGCACAGCTACATCTTCAACTATACATACCTTTTTTCAACATCTATGATGAACTACTATATTTTTCGATTTATGCATTTCAACATTATTATGCCATGTAGTTAGAACGTTCAGGGTGCTCACCTGGTATCCATCCGCGAATCACCGTGCACCCAATCAAATAGTGCCCCAAAAGACCTTAGAATTCTTGACATGTATACAGTTTTGGTGGATTCTGCATATAACTATTGGTATTTGGCAGCTACAAAGCATCAAATATCGCAGTACAGGTTGTTTTGACAAATTTTTTAGCATTACCAATTTGTAAACAGAAATTTGAGTGTCTGATATTCCTGCACTGAAAACACGTGCTTCGAGAATACCTCAGTTGTCAGAGGCTTGTCGCCAATACAATAGAAAACCGTTTTTTTTCATCTGGACATAGCAAAAAAGAAACACGTATGACGAATTTACCTATATTACTGCCCAGTGATGCAGGAACAATAAACAATATGTTGATTTTTTCTCCTTTTATCGAGATAAGAGGGTCAGAAGTGCGACAATATACATTAATTTATATAGGGCCTTGAAATGCAAGTGTGTGTAGTGTGTGATATACATTCCACGATCACTACATGCAATCGTGGCCGAATGGTCTAGGCATTGTTATATCTTCAACTGTACATACACTTTTTTCAACATTCATGATAAATCATTTTCAATGTGTTACCCACTATAGCTAGAGCGTTCGGACCTCTAGACAGGATGAATAAAATTAAGAAAAATCACACCACTTACCAGATCTAGTATACACCCAACAATGTCTACTTGCAGTCGTGGCCGAGTGGTTAAGGCGATGGACTAGAAATCCATTGGGCTCTGCCCGCGCAGGTTCGAATCCTGCCGACTGCGTCAAGTTTTCTTCAATAACATGTTGAAATTGTGAAAAACATTCCAAACCAAATGCGTTAAATGTTCTAAACTACAAATATGTGATCATCAGTTGAATTTGATTTTGATTGAAAATTGATCTCAATATTGCCAATTACTGACGTTGGTTGTCGAGTCATAATCCTGCAATAAAGAATGGGCTCGTCCGGGAATTGAACCCGGGACCTCTCGCACCCGAAGCGAGAATCATACCCCTAGACCAACGAGCCAGATATTTAATGATATTGTCACCACTATTTTCTTACAGTCATCTCTTTACCGTCGATTCGTTGCATATGTTGTCTTTCATATTATATAGCTGATATCTCCAGAATGCTTAGTATTGAATGAAATATGTTTTCCCAGGCTGAGTACTTTCCTGCTCTCTTCATGTTTCAAATCAGCACAGCTACATCTTCAACTCTACATACCTTTTTTCAACATCTATGATGAACTACTATATTTTTCGATTTATGCATTTCAACATTATTATGCCATGTAGTTAGAACGTTCAGGGTGCTCACCTGGTATCCATCCGCGAATCACCGTGCACCCAATCAAATAGTGCCCCAAAAGACCTTAGAATTCTTGACATGTATACAGTTTTGGTGGATTCTGCATATAACTATTGGTATTTGGCAGCTACAAAGCATCAAATATCGCAGTACAGGTTGTTTTGACAAATTTTTTAGCATTACCAATTTGTAAACAGAAATTTGAGTGTCTGATATTCCTGCACTGAAAACACGTGCTTCGAGAATACCTCAGTTGTCAGAGGCTTGTCGCCAATACAATAGAAAACCGTTTTTTTTTTCATCTGGACATAGCAAAAAAGAAACACGTATGACGAATTTACCTATATTACTGCCCAGTGATGCAGGAACAATAAACAATATGTTGATTTTTTCTCCTTTTATCGAGATAAGAGGGTCAGAAGTGGGACAATATATAGGGCCTTGAAATGCAAGTGTGTGTAGTGTGTGATATACATTCCACGATCACTACATGCAATCGTGGCCGAATGGTCTAGGAATTGTTATATCTTCAACTGTACATACACTTTTTTCAACATTCATGATAAATCATTTTCAATGTGTTACCCAATATAGCTAGAGCGTTCGGACCTCTAGACAGGATGAATAAAATTAAGAAAAATCAGACCACTTACCAGATCTAGTATACACCCAACAATGTCTACTTGCAGTTGTGGCCGAGTGGTTAAGGCGATGGACTAGAAATCCATTGGGCTCTGCCCGCGCAGGTTCGAATCCTGCCGACTGCGTCAAGTTTTCTTCAATAACATGTTGAAATTGTGAAAAACATTCCAAACCAAATGCGTTAAATGTTCTAAACTACAAATATGTGATCATCAGTTGAATTTGATTTTGATTGAAAATTGATCTCAATATTGCCAATTACTGACGTTGGTTGTCAAGTCATAATCCTGCAATAAAGAATGGGCTCGTCCGGGAATTGAACCCGGGACCTCTCGCACCCGAAGCGAGAATCATACCCCTAGACCAACGAGCCAGATATTTAATGATATTGTCACCACTATTTTCTTACAGTCATCTCTTTACCGTCGATTCGTTGCATATGTTGTCTTTCATATTATATAGCTGATATCTCCAGAATGCTTAGTATTGAATGAAATATGTTTTCCCAGGCTGAGTACTTTCCTGCTCTCTTCATGTTTCAAATCAGCACAGCTACATCTTCAACTCTACATACCTTTTTTCAACATCTATGATGAACTACTATATTTTTCGATTTATGCATTTCAACATTATTATGCCATGTAGTTAGAACGTTCAGGGTGCTCACCTGGTATCCATCCGCGAATCACCGTGCACCCAATCAAATAGTGCCCCAAAAGACCTTAGAATTCTTGACATGTATACAGTTTTGGTGGATTCTGCATATAACTATTGGTATTTGGCAGCTACAAAGCATCAAATATCGCAGTACAGGTTGTTTTGACAAATTTTTTAGCATTACCAATTTGTAAACAGAAATTTGAGTGTCTGATATTCCTGCACTGAAAACACGTGCTTCGAGAATACCTCAGTTGTCAGAGGCTTGTCGCCAATACAATAGAAAACCGTTTTTTTTTCATCTGGACATAGCAAAAAAGAAACACGTATGACGAATTTACCTATATTACTGCCCAGTGATGCAGGAACAATAAACAATATGTTGATTTTTTCTCCTTTTATCGAGATAAGAGGGTCAGAAGTGGGACAATATACATTAATTTATATAGGGCCTTGAAATGCAAGTGTGTGTAGTGTGTGATATACATTCCACGATCACTACATGCAATCGTGGCCGAATGGTCTAGGCATTGTTATATCTTCAACTGTACATACACTTTTTTCAACATTCATGATAAATCATTTTCAATGTGTTACCCAATATAGCTAGAGCGTTCGGACCTCTAGACAGGATGAATAAAAATAAGAAAAATCACACCACTTACCAGATCTAGTATACACCCAACAATGTCTACTTGCAGTCGTGGCCGAGTGGTTAAGGCGATGGACTAGAAATCCATTGGGCTCTGCCCGCGCAGGTTCGAATCCTGCCGACTGCGTCAAGTTTTCTTCAATAACATGTTAAAATTGTGAAAAACATTCCAAACCAAATGCGTTAAATGTTCTAAACTACAAATATGTGATCATCAGTTGAATTTGATTTTGATTGAAAATTGATCTCAATATTGCCAATTACTGACGTTGGTTGTCAAGTCATAATCCTGCAATAAAGAATGGGCTCGTCCGGGAATTGAACCCGGGACCTCTCGCACCCGAAGCGAGAATCATACCCCTAGACCAACGAGCCAGATATTTAATGATATTGTCACTACTATTTTCTTACAGTCATCTCTTTACCGTCGATTCGTTGCATATGTTGTCTTTCATATTATATAGCTGATATCTCCAGAATGCTTAGTATTGAATGAAATATGTTTTCCCAGGCTGAGTACTTTCCTGCTCTCTTCATGTTTCAAATCAGCACAGCTACATCTTCAACTATACATACCTTTTTTCAACATCTATGATGAACTACTATATTTTTCGATTTATGCATTTCAACATTATTATGCCATGTAGTTAGAACGTTCAGGGTGCTCACCTGGTATCCATCCGCGAATCACCGTGCACCCAATCAAATAGTGCCCCAAAAGACCTTAGAATTCTTGACATGTATACAGTTTTGGTGGATTCTGCATATAACTATTGGTATTTGGCAGCTACAAAGCATCAAATATCGCAGTACAGGTTGTTTTGACAAATTTTTTAGCATTACCAATTTGTAAACAGAAATTTGAGTGTCTGATATTCCTGCACTGAAAACACGTGCTTCGAGAATACCTCAGTTGTCAGAGGCTTGTCGCCAATACAATAGAAAACCGTTTTTTTTTTCATCTGGACATAGCAAAAAAGAAACACGTACGACGAATTTACCTATATTACTGCCCAGTGATGCAGGAACAATAAACAATATGTTGATTTTTTCTCCTTTTATCGAGATAAGAGGGTCAGAAGTGGGACAATATACATTAATTTATATAGGGCCTTGAAATGCAAGTGTGTGTAGTGTGTGATATACATTCCACGATCACTACATGCAATCGTGGCCGAATGGTCTAGGCATTGTTATATCTTCAACTGTACAT
The DNA here is from genome assembly GCA_949152475.1 of Terebella lapidaria. Taxonomy (NCBI): domain Eukaryota; kingdom Metazoa; phylum Annelida; class Polychaeta; order Terebellida; family Terebellidae; genus Terebella; species Terebella lapidaria. The sequence continues at coordinate 7,139,777 of OX424557.1, forward strand.
ACACTTTTTTCAACATTCATGATAAATCATTTTCAATGTGTTACCCAATATAGCTAGAGCGTTCGGACCTCTAGACAGGATGAATAAAAATAAGAAAAATCACACCACTTACCAGATCTAGTATACACCCAACAATGTCTACTTGCAGTCGTGGCCGAGTGGTTAAGGCGATGGACTAGAAATCCATTGGGCTCTGCCCGCGCAGGTTCGAATCCTGCCGACTGCGTCAAGTTTTCTTCAATAACATGTTAAAATTGTGAAAAACATTCCAAACCAAATGCGTTAAATGTTCTAAACTACAAATATGTGATCATCAGTTGAATTTGATTTTGATTGAAAATTGATCTCAATATTGCCAATTACTGACGTTGGTTGTCAAGTCATAATCCTGCAATAAATAATGGGCTCGTCCGGGAAATGAACCCGGGACCTCTCGCACCCGAAGCGAGAATCATACCCCTAGACCAACGAGCCAGATATTTAGTGATATTGTCACCACTATTTTCTTACAGTCATCTCTTTACCGTCGATTCGTTGCATATGTTGTCTTTCATATTATATAGCTGATATCTCCAGAATGCTTAGTATTGAATGAAATATGTTTTCCCAGGCTGAGTACTTTCCTGCTCTCTTCATGTTTCAAATCAGCACAGCTACATCTTCAACTCTACATACCTTTTTTCAACATCTATGATGAACTACTATATTTTTCGATTTATGCATTTCAACATTATTATGCCATGTAGTTAGAACGTTCAGGGTGCTCACCTGGTATCCATCCGCGAATCACCGTGCACCCAATCAAATAGTGCCCCAAAAGACCTTAGAATTCTTGACATGTATACAGTTTTGGTGGATTCTGCATATAACTATTGGTATTTGGCAGCTACAAAGCATCAAATATCGCAGTACAGGTTGTTTTGACAAATTTTTTAGCATTACCAATTTGTAAACAGAAATTTGAGTGTCTGATATTCCTGCACTGAAAACACGTGCTTCGAGAATACCTCAGTTGTCAGAGGCTTGTCGCCAATACAATAGAAAACCGTTTTTTTTCATCTGGACATAGCAAAAAAGAAACACGTATGACGAATTTACCTATATTACTGCCCAGTGATGCAGGAACAATAAACAATATGTTGATTTTTTCTCCTTTTATCGAGATAAGAGGGTCAGAAGTGGGACAATATACATTAATTTATATAGGGCCTTGAAATGCAAGTGTGTGTAGTGTGTGATATACATTCCACGATCACTACATGCAATCGTGGCCGAATGGTCTAGGCATTGTTATATCTTCAACTGTACATACACTTTTTTCAACATTCATGATAAATCATTTTCAATGTGTTACCCAATATAGCTAGAGCGTTCGGACCTCTAGACAGGATGAATAAAAATAAGAAAAATCACACCACTTACCAGATCTAGTATACACCCAACAATGTCTACTTGCAGTCGTGGCCGAGTGGTTAAGGCGATGGACTAGAAATCCATTGGGCTCTGCCCGCGCAGGTTCGAATCCTGCCGACTGCGTCAAGTTTTCTTCAATAACATGTTAAAATTGTGAAAAACATTCCAAACCAAATGCGTTAAATGTTCTAAACTACAAATATGTGATCATCAGTTGAATTTGATTTTGATTGAAAATTGATCTCAATATTGCCAATTACTGACGTTGGTTGTCAAGTCATAATCCTGCAATAAAGAATGGGCTCGTCCGGGAATTGAACCCGGGACCTCTCGCACCCGAAGTGAGAATCATACCCCTAGACCAACGAGCCAGATATTTAATGATATTGTCACCACTATTTTCTTACAGTCATCTCTTTACCGTCGATTCGTTGCATATGTTGTCTTTCATATTATATAGCTGATATCTCCAGAATGCTTAGTATTGAATGAAATATGTTTTCCCAGGCTGAGTACTTTCCTGCTCTCTTCATGTTTCAAATCAGCACAGCTACATCTTCAACTCTACATACCTTTTTTCAACATCTATGATGAACTACTATATTTTTCGATTTATGCATTTCAACATTATTATGCCATGTAGTTAGAACGTTGAGGGTGCTCACCTGGTATCCATCCGCGAATCACCGTGCACCCAATCAAATAGTGCCCCAAAAGACCTTAGAATTCTTGACATGTATACAGTTTTGGTGGATTCTGCATATAACTATTGGTATTTGGCAGCTACAAAGCATCAAATATCGCAGTACAGGTTGTTTTGACAAATTTTTTAGCATTACCAATTTGTAAACAGAAATTTGAATGTCTGATATTCCTGCACTGAAAACACGTGCTTCGAGAATCCCTCAGTTGTCAGAGGCTCATCGTCAATACAGTAGAAAACCGTTTTTTTTTTTCATCTGGACATAGCAAAAAAGAAACACGTATGACGAATTTTCCTATATTACTGCCCAGTGATGCAGGAACAATGAACAATATTTTGATTTTACCCCTTTTATTGAGATAAGAGGCACAGAAGTGGGACAATATACATTGATTTATATAGGGCCTTGAAATGCAAGTGTTTGTATAGTTCAGACCTCTAGAAAGGATGAATATAAATTGTCTCACAATGACATCAATAACCCATGTCTGATATACATTTCATGATCACTACATGCAATCGTGGCCGAATGGTCTAGGCATTGTTACATCTTCAACTGTACATAACTCTTTTTTCAACATTTCAACTAGAAATCCATTGGTCTCTGCCCGCGCAGGTTCTAATCCTGCCGACTGCGTCAAGTTTTCTTCAACCGCATGTTAAAATTGTGAAAAACATTCCAAATCAAATGCGTTAAATGTTATGAGCTACAATATAGAGACTCGCACTAGGTGGGGCTCTGGTCAAGTCTGATCCTGGCGTAATTCTCATTCTCGTGGTGAACCCCACATACACCCTAGTTTTAACACGCCGCATGCTCCCTGCAGCTTGCAGCATCTAGTAGGGTTATTTCCGATGACCCAGTCTGCCATGCGGCTAGCACACTGGCAGCTGCCGGGGATCATCCCTTCAACCTGCAGGACAATATGGAATCTCGAGTTCTGAAGGACCGGCTGGATGAGGATCAACAGCTCGCACTCTGCAGAGTGCTCCGGCAGTATGCGGATGAGTCCGGATGATGCGATTGGCAAGACAGACGAAGCCAAACACCGCATCAAGCTCCTGGACAAGCTAAGATCAGTACGAACAGCGATCAAACGACGAGCAGTTATAGTGCATCAAGATGTCATTGACAAGGAGGTGCAGAAGATGATCGAGCTAGACATAATCAAACCAAGTGATAGCCCTTGAGCCAGTCATGTGGTTATGGGGAAGAAGTAGGATGGCTCGTGGGGGTTATGCATAACTGAAAGATATCACATGAAAGGAATCATTTTCCTCTCCCATATAGAAGACACCTTCGACGCCCTGACCGGATCCCATTACTTCCGTGCTGTGGAACTGGCCTCCGGGTACTGGCAAGTCCAGATTGAAGAGAGAGATAAGACTAAAACAGCCTTTGAAGTGAGTGGCGCAATGGATAAGGCGTCAGACTTGTATTTCAAAGAACATGGGCTTGAGGCTCGAGCTTAGGCAAGGCATTCACTACTAATGTGTCTATCTTCACCCAGGATTAAAATGGGTACCGGTTGATAATGGGTATTGAATAGAAGGCTTTGAGTGTGGTTGCTCCAATCCAAATACATTCACTCAGACTGGGGTTAAAGTGTAAAGCGCCTTTGAAAGCGGATCAAGTTCGACTGTAAAGAGCGCTATATCAAATGTGATCACTCTAACTTTAACTTTGTCACCAAGAACGTGCTCAGGGTAATGCCGTTCTGGCTATGCAACGGTCCTGCAATGTTCGAGCGCTTGATGGAAATGGTGCTGAAAGGGTTCCTCTGGAAGTGGTGTATGGTGTACATTGACAGTGTCCTCGTGAACGGTCGCTCCTTTGAGGAAACCCTCACGAACCTCCAGATGGTGTTCCATTGCATTCGCGAAATAAGGCTTAAACTGTAGCCAGGCAAGTGCGAACTCTTCGTCTAGGAGATTCTGTATTTGGGCTTCATGCTGACAGGCCCAGGTGTTTGTCCAAACCCTGCAAAAATTGACGTCTTGTGGAGGTGGCCCCAGCCCTGTAACGTGGCCGACATGAGATCCTTTCCAGGCCTCTACAGACGCTATGAGCCCCCGCACCCTAAGCCTGCCTTCTGGCAGCTGGTGCATCCCGCGGCACTGCGGAAAGAAGTGCTGCACCAACTGCATGACCTCTGGGTCACTGGTCATCTGGACGTCCACTGGTGAATAGGTGGGTGGTGTATCATTGCGTACCCAAACAGGTACACTCGGATCAGGGCACACAATTCAAAAGCGCTCTGTTCCGGTGCGGCCCCGTGAGTGCGTGGAGTGGGTCCGCCGTGCCTTGGCCAATGCCCATGACTTGGCACGAGCTCGCCTGGATAAGTCCGCTATCCGGCAGAAGCGAGGTTATAACGCCCAAGGGTAAGCCCACTTTGGCAGTAGGTGACAAGGTGCGCTATTAATATCCACCAGGCTAACAGGACAACAAGTTTGAATGGCCGTGGATAGGCCCCTTCATCGTTCTACAAGAGATGACCGTGTAAACTAACGGATTCGTCGGGTTTCTGATTTGGACAGGATCTTAGTGGTTCGCATTGATAATTGAAGCAGTACGAGGGCCTGATCGCCTTGGATCTGCTCATTCAGAATCTGGAGAAAAATGATGTTCCAATCTTGGATACATTTGGTCAGTATTCGCGGACTCCGGACAAACGGATAAGTCAAATAGTAGGGCTTTCAAACCCGACCGATTCATCAGATAGGAGTCTGGATGACTTACCACCAGTTATCCTCGACGATTCGCTGGTTCCTCCGGACATCGCGGATGGACGGCGGCCACATCGGCAGGCACATGTGCCGTCGCCGTACGGGTGGGACTGACGTTCTGCTTTTACGAATGCAGGTGTTGTATCCGTCTATCACCCCAAGGATGGATTTTAGGTAGCTCGGCAGGATTCCGGGCCGCTTAACACCGCGATCACTACTTTGTGGTGGTCCGCAGGTGGGAGCGGATGGACACTTTTGGTCGTAGCGCCGCCACCCTGCATTCGACCTCCCATAGTTTCTAGTCATAAGGTTGTCCAGCAAGCCTATCCGCATCATGTGGACTGTTATCCAGTGCAGTTAACGCCCAGGGGTCCCGAGACATTCTCTTATATGGCCAGAAAGAGGTTAACACTTTCGACTGCTGCGGGAGAAGCGCCTTTCCCACGTTAGCGGGTAGCTGGCAATGCAGGGGGGGGGGGGGGGGGAGTGATCCAAATGTGTGGATTGATGTCTGCACGACTCGTCCGATGCTCCAGACGTTTTTAGGTGACATGCTTTGGTGTGTCATCACCTGTGCGCCACTACACTGTAGTAATTGAAGGTGTCTAATGGCAGGAAACCATTTTTACCATCATTTTAATGGGTCCGGTCGTGGTCCACACAAACGGCCCGACTGCGGCAGTAGGGTGACGATTTCATCCGGGTAGCGTCTATGCGCGATCTGGCCGGATCTACCGAAATCCCTTCTTCTGAGAACGGGGTCGAATTCTACTTGCGACAGCATACTTTGTGGCTCTTGATCATGACACTTATAAGGTCAATATGCCATTGTACTGTGGTTGTCTGGGGCTGGACTTTGTCCGCAGGCAGTTCCGGATGACCGCCAGCAATTGATTTCATCATATTTTAGGCTCTCTAGATTAGGCACCGGCATGAACGGCTCAGCCGCCTAACCCACGGGTTACAGATCTGTCAGCTTCTTGTCTAAATCTATTGTTTCATGATCTCTTGGTCGATGTGTGGCTCTAGGTGGGAACGTAACTTCGCCAGTGGCTTTTCTGTGCGTTGTGGTCGCCAGTTGGCGCGTCGCGAACGCCCATGGGGCACATTCGCCTCGTAAGCATGCTGTCGATTTTGAGGAGTGGTTATATTTCATGCTATTATTTATGAGTAGATTATTTAAACCACTGTGGCGATTTTGCCCTAAGATCGCGGCAGGTGATTGTAAAACTACATGCCATTTGTGTGGCCTTTTCTGTCTTGGCCTTGTTTTGACATGCTCCGTTCAAGCGGGCGTTGCTACTGCGACGCATTGTAATTTACGTTATCCAGTAAACTATAACAATGGTTTGATTACACCTCGCGTGCGTCCTTCAGTTTGTAGTGTATTATATATACACTGGAAGCTACTCGATCGAGGAGATTGTCCGAGAGAGAGTGAACAGGACGCAAGTAAGGCTCGCCATGAGCTTTGCGTTCCCTGGTCGTGGATAGAGGCCCCTTGGGGCCCTGGGGACAATTTCCATAGGGGGGCCCGGGCTGGGAGAGACGAGTTGCTGACTCGGGGGCGCAAGCCCTGTGGATCGCCAGTTCTCTCCCTTCCCGGGACGGTGTGACGTAGGCTCTGGCTAGTTCGTCGGACTGTACGGGGTTCCGTCCCCGAGGCAGACTGCGGCTCGCCAGGCCCCTCCAGCTAACACCGTAGTGATGAACTAGTTTCTGAACGGTGTCCATAGGCCTGGGCGTGTCGGGTGGGCTGTTACCTGATTACCGTAATGCTAGAGTGGTTACCGTGTCCGCAGTGACCTCCGGTGAGCGGCGCCGCCGCAAGGATCCGGAATAGTGGATGCGCGTCCGCAAGGACTCGTGGTGAGAGGACTATCCTCGAGGATCCCGAAGAGCGGACGACAGTCAATAACTTTACATTGGTGCCGTGACCAGGATCAGTCCGACAGCTTTCCATCGCAGCCTAAGGTCACAGTGTCGTAGCCTCCTTCGTCCCTGGGGAATCCCTCGCTCCTCTGGGACAACTCAACAGAATGAGTGATAAAGAGAAAAAGGATGAAAATGAGAAAAACGGGAGGGATAAGGGTGGTAATGTTGCGGACCACACCCGGTCGCGCGACAGACGCCGTGAGACATCTTCGGGTGACTCCGGCGGTAAGAAGGTACGCGCGGAGACCTCCGTAGGCAAAACCCAGTCTGCGGAGTCGACTCCGGCGTCCCTGACTCCGTCTTCGGACGTAGAGTCGAGCCCCGTGGGGCCGCAACATGCGTTGCAGTCAGGGCCTGGCCTTGACTTGTTAGGCGCGGTGAGCGGAGCTGGCAACGGCTCTACGCCGCGCACGCCTGTGTCCGGACGACCATTTCGTCAGCCGGTACTCTCCCAGGGGACGTCTCCGGACGTCCGGAATCGAGTGCCGGTGACCACGGTCTCCTCCGGGCAGGCGGACCTGTTCCGGACACCAAATCCAGCAGGGTGGACTCCTTCGCGAGCCTCCCGCACGGATCCCGGACGGTCCGTACAGGGCGTAGTGGACCAGCTCACCCAGGCACTAGGTGCGTTGGCTCCGGAAGGGCGCTACGATCGCGCCCGGTCGCCCCATCAGGGACGACCCGATCGACGGGACCGCTCCCCTTCTCCGCGGTCAAAAGGTTCCTTGGGGCCTTTGTCGGAGAGGGAGAGGTGGCTGATTTCCGCAGCGCTTGAGCAGTTCAAGCAAAATCAGCCGCCCGCGAGCGTTGACCCGACGATCGCGTACAGCCCGGGGATGGCTGGTTCTATAGCCCCTCCCCAAGTCCTTCCGAGCCACAGACGCCAGTGGTCCCCGCAATGGGATCCGCGCCTGCTCCGCGGCTCGGAGGCACCACGTTGGCGACCGCGTCGACCGTCCCTACGGTTGGAGCGCAAGCCGCATGGTCGACTTACCCTGGTGCACAAAGTGTGTTGGGCGGACAGTGGCAACCGGTGGCTCCGGCCCCGAGCTATGCTAGCTTTGCCACCCCATCTGAAGCCTACCCCGTAGGTTCGATGGGAGCGCCGCCCGCACCTAGCCAGGGTGGGTTACTAGCGGGAATGTACCCGGCGGCGAGCGTGAGCTTTCTTGCTCCTATGTCCGCGGCGTCGATGTTTGCTCCGGCAGACTCCGCCGTAGGCGCGGGTAGCTCGTGGACTTTGCCGTCTTACATGGACGACCCCGGAGCCGGATCCGCGCGTCGGGCGCGCAGTAAGCGTGATGACGGGCCCGACCACTCTTCGTGGCGGAAAAGGTTTAACGGGGATAACGCCGACTTGGAGGACTACTTACTCCAAGTGTGGCGGACCGCCGTGTATGAAGGATGGACCCAGCAGGAAGCTGGGCATGTCCTGGCGGGGAGCTTGGAGGGAAAGCTCTCCGTGTCATGCAGTGTTTGCCGGTGGAAACAGTAACCTTCGGCGAGGTTGCCCGTCAACTTCGCTTGCTGTTCACGCCGACGACCAACAGGCGGCAGTTTGAACGGGAGTTCAAAGCGCGAATCCGCCTACCGACTGAGTCCGTGACAGACTATGCGTTTAACCTGCGCATACTCGGCCGGAGAGCTTATCCGGACATGGACGCCAGGCGGTTTGAAACGATGCTGATCGATCAGTTCATCGATGGCCAGCCTTACCACCTATCATACAGGCTGGCCACCCATGAAAAGCGATCGATGGAGGAGGCGATTGACTCCGCTCTTGCGTTAGAGGTGGCTGTCCGCCCTAGACAGTTGCCTCCGGCCCCGGCTGCGGCCTCGGCTGTTCCCGCACAGGCGGCGACCCCTCCTCCGGCTAAGGCATCGCAGGTGACCCTGTGGCAGGACCCGGTCATCCGGGAACCCGCCAGGGAACCTAACCCGAAGTGGGTTAGTGTGCCAGCACCCTCTACAGGGATGCCCGCACATGCGGCACCAGTCGCCGCGCCATGCTCGTCCTCGGACGAGTGCGACTTTGAGGAATACGATTTCGGCGCAGCGCAGATGATTGCGCACTGCGCTGGGATCGAAGCTCCGGGACCCGCAGAATGTTGCGCGTTCACCTCCGGACCAGCCCAGAACCGTCCCTGTTATTTCTCAGAAAGCAGGGACGCTTTTGGCTGAAGTGTCCAGAGTTGTTGGAACGCGCGGATACCAGGGAACCCTCCCTGGCCCGCAACGAAGGAATTCCTTCCGGTCTGGTCCTCTGGGACAGCAAGGCCGGAACCCGCGGCAGGGAAACTAGATCCGGACGTGGTGGCGACCAACACTACGTCCGGGGACAGTTGTTCGGTGGCGTCAGATGCCGCCCCACCCGCTGATGGGCAGGACGAACCTCAAGTTGATATGACTTCTCCGGAAGTAGTCCTTGGGGATCAGTCTAGCTCCTCCGCGGCTGAGGCGGATGGTGAGGACTCTGTAGCTGAGCCCAGTGCATGCGAACGGTATCGCCCTACCTGCGCACTGGTGAGGGACCCCTGCTGGTACCTGCCCCTGCCCTTCGGTTGATATGACTTCTCCGGAAGTAGTCCTTGGGGATCAGTCTAGCTCCTCCGCGGCTGAGGCGGATGGTGAGGACTCTGTAGCTGAGCCCAGTGCATGCGAACGGTATCGCCCTACCTGCGCACTGGTGAGGGACCCCTGCTGGTACCTGCCCCTGCCCTTCGGACGGGAGACGGTCCGGTTCCTCGTGGACTCTGGCTCAGAGGTTACCCTCGTAGCCACAGGAACATTTAGGAAGGAGCCCGCGCTCCGCAACCTTGAGTTGCGGGATCCCGGACCTTACAAGCTCCACGGAGCAGGTGACAACCGCATCCGTATCCACGGTATCATCGATCTGCCTATTACCCTTGGGGACAAGGTGTATCTGACAGAGGCAATCGTTGCGGATATCGGAGCAGCCGGGATTATTGGGATGAATTTTCTACGGGTCCACCAGGTGATCGCCAACTTTAGTGCGAGCGAACTCCGGATGGGAGAGGACACACATTTCCTCTTCCGCACGGGCCCGACGCATTCGTTCCAAATGCGGGCGGCGCGCACTGTGGTAGTGCCGCCAATGAGCGAGATGATCATTGAGGCGAGGCCGCGTCGTCCCTGCATGCCCCTCGATGGTCGCCCGTGTATAGTGCAACCAATGAGCAGTTTCGCCGAAGGAACCGGACTCGTGCTGGGTGGGGCCCTGGTCATGTCCAACCCCCGCGCGATGCCCATCCTTGTGGTGAACCCTACGGATGCTCCTATTGTACTGCCGCACGGATGCATAGCACCTACTGCTACTCCCGCGTCGTCGAGTTGTGTCCTCCCCGACGATCCTGTCTGCCGCGCTGTGTGCGTGGCGGCCGCCGCAGATGACCCGTTCACCCTGCCGGACCATTTGGAATCTCGGATTCCGAAGGACCGGCTGGATGAAGAGCAGCGCCAAGCGCTCCGCAAACTGCTGCGGCAGTATGCGGATGTGTTCATGGGTCCAGATGGTGCGGTTGGCAAGACTGACGTCGCCAAACACCGCATCGACCTCGTGGACGAGCGTCCTCTCAAGCAGCGTCTTCGTCGGGCAGCGATAGTGCACCAAGAGGTCATAGACCAGGAGGTGCAAAAGATGCTCGACTTGGACATCATCGAACCCAGTGACAGCCCTTGGGCCAGCCCTGTGGTTATGGTGAAGAAGAAGGACGGCTCGTGGAGGTTCTGCGTGGATTATCGTAAACTCAACGATGCCACGCGGAAGGACTCATATCCTCTCCCACACATCGAAGACACCTTCGATGCCCTGGCCGGGTTGCACTATTTCTGTGCTCTGGATCTGGCCTCCGGGTATTGGCAGGTGGAGATAGAGGAGAGTGATCGGGCGAAGACTGCCTTCGTTACCAAGAACGGGCTCTACCAATTCAAGGTAATGCCGTTCGGGCTCTGTAACGCACCAGCGACGTTCGAGCGCCTCATGGAGATGGTTCTTAAAGGGTTCCTCTGGAAGCGATGTATGGTCTACATCGACGATGTCGTCGTGTATGGCTGGTCGTTCGAGGAAACCCTCACCAACCTCCAGATGGTGCTCCATCGCATCCGCGGAGCAGGGCTTAAATTGAAGCCAAGTAAGTGTGAACTATTCGCGCAGGAAATTCCGTACTTGGGCTTCATGGTAACGGGCACCGGAGTGAGACCAGACCCCGCAAAGGTGGCGGCCGTACAGAAATGGCCTCCGCCATGTAACGTGGCGGATGTGAGGTCCTTCTTGGGCTTCGCGAGCTATCACCGCAGGTTTATTCGCGGCTTTGCGGAGATCACGCTTCCCCTTACTATCCTCATGGAAAAGAGCGCCAATTTTGTTTGGTCCGCTGAGCAGGCTAACGACTTCTCGGAGCTCCGGCAGGCCTTGGTAGCGGCCCCGGTGCTGCGGCACCCTCGTTCGGACTGCGAATTCATTTTGGACACTGACACGAGTAACTTTGCACTCGGCGGTGTCCTCTCGCAGATCGTGGACGGGCAAGAGCGGGTAGTAGCTTACGCGAGTGTGGCTTTGAGCCGCTCTCAAATGAACTACTGCACCACTCACCGTGAGTTGCTCGCTGTGGTAACGATGACCAAGAGGTTCCGGCATTACTTGTTGGGACGCCATTCCCGCTTGCGGACTGACCACAGGTCGCTGAGATGGCTCCTCAACTATGGTGAGGCCGATGGCTTGGTGGCGCGATGGCTCGTCAAACTCCAGGAGTATGACATGCAAATAGAGCACCGCGCTGGTAAGTTGCACGGCAACGCGGACGGCCTGTCCCGTTGTCATAAGTGCAAGAATCCTGGCTGTGCAGGGATTGCTCCATCCCAGCAAGCTGCGGATTCGTCCTCAGACTCGGAATTGGACGGTCCGGGGAGACCGCAGGCCGCCGCCCCCTCTAACAACACGGCGGCCGGAGCGTCTAGGGCTCATCTCCGCGCGCGGACCCGCCGATATCGGCGAGGGCACCCCGCATATGAACCGGAGGTGCGGCTCAGCTCCAGCGAGGCCTCCTCGAGTCCAGCGGTGTACTCCTCGTGGTTACCCTCGTCCTCTGGCGAGTCTGAGTATGAGCGGTCCTTGCCCCCTGTGGTAATGGCCGCTGCGGCGCAGCCGGACGCGACGGATGAGGAGCCTAACTACTTGGGTGGCTACTCTCCGGCGCAGATAGCTGACAGTGCTCTGGGATCGGTAATTACAGCCCTTGAGGCCGGCCAGAAACCCTCTAAGGATGAGCGGAAAACCTACAGGGAGGAGACTTTGTCTCTAGTATCCCAGTGGGAAAGACTCTTCTTGAGGGATGGCCTCTTGTACCGGCGCTATGAGCCACCGGCCCCACTGCCTCCAATATGGCAGTTGGTGCTTCCGGCAGAGCTGCGGAAAGAAGTACTCCACCAGTTGCATGACCTCCGAGTGACCGGTCACTTGGGAATCCGGAGGACCGTCCATAGGCTACAACAGCGCTTTCATTGGCCTGGTAGCAGTTTGGACGTGCAACGGTGGTGTGCAGCCTGCCCTCGGTGCCAAGCTCGTAAAGGAGTTCCGGCTCCTGGCCGCCACCCCTTAACCACGCTTTGGATATACTGGATACCCATCGGGTCACCCCGCGCGGTTTCCGGTACATCCTGGTGATTTCCGACTATTTCACCAAATACACTGATGCCTACCCACTGCGCCGCCAGACTGCGGACGAGGTAGCTTGGTTGCTGGTGAATAGATGGGTGGTGTACCATGGGGTACCTAAGCAGGTACATTCGGATCAGGGCACGCAATTTGAAAGCAACCTGTTCCGGAACCTAGCACAGATGCTAGGCAGTACCAAGGTGCGGACCACCCCCTACAGGCCCCAGTCTGATGGCCAGGTCGAACGCTTCAATCGATCGGTCCTCAATATGCTGGCGGCATTTGTGAACGATCGTGCGAATGATTGGGATGACCACCTCCCGTATGTCTTAATGGCGTACAGGTCGTCGGTCCACTCTTCGGAGTTACTCCGCACGCGATGTTGTACGGCCGGGAGCTCAATCTGCCCGTGGATATTATGTATCCAACTGCGGCAGAGACCGGCGCAGTACCCCAGTGCGGTCCAGAGTACGTGGAGTGGGTTCGCCGCGCCCTGGCGAACGCCCATGATTTCGCGCGCGCGCGCCTGGACAAGTCTGCTATCCGGCAGAAGCGAAGCTATGACGCCCACGCTAAGGGTAGGCCCGCTTTTGCGGAAGGAGACAAGGTGCGCTACTACTATCCGCCGCTTAAGCAAGGCAATAAATTTGCTAAGCCGTGGATAGGCCCGTTTACAGTGCTTAAACAGGTTACGTACGTGGACTACCGGATCCGGAGGGACTCCGACCCGGATAGGGTTCTGGTGGTTCACATCGACAACCTGAAGAAGTACGAGGGCCCGCTTGTCATGGATCCGCTCGTTCAAGATGCGGAACCGGATGACGCTCCTTTATTGGATCCGTCCGTCATCATACGCGGACTCCGGACGAGCGTGTGCGCCGTATGGTGGGCCTCCCAGACCTCTCTGACCCGTCAGATGATGGACTGGGTGGCTATCAGCCGGATGACGGCGATCCGCAGGTACCCCCACTCCCTCCAGTACCTACGGATGATGGGCGGCCATGCCGGAAACCACGTGCGCCGTCCCGGTATGGGTGGGAATAACATTCCGCCCATGCGGATGCGTCTGCGGTACCCGTCTATCACACTAAGGACAGGTTTTAGGTCGTTCTGTGAGAGTCCGCACGACTTTCCTCCACGGGTGGCTACTTTGTGGCTATCTCCGGAGTTGAGGTCCGCGGATACTTTCATGTCGTAACGCCGCCGCTCCGCATCCGCCCTCCCATAGTTTTCAGCGCTAGGGACGTGCGGCAACCCTATCAGCATCAGTTCGCCTGTTGTCCGGCGTAGTTAACACAGCGGCTATGCTGGCCGGACGACTTTTGTGGATGTGCCGGACGCCCCTGGTCCCGGGACAACCTCTTATGTGGCCAGACTGAGGTTGGGATTTACGTCCGCTACGGGAGAAGTGCCTTCCCATGGATTTGGGGAACTGGCTTTGGACGCGGGGATAGTGTCCGCACGTGAGGACTGATGTCCGCGGTTCGTCCGCGTGACTCGTCCGGCGTCCGCGACGCTTTAAGATGACGCACTTCGGTGTAGTTATCCCCCGTGCGCCATTACTATAACTAAGTTTATAGTAAGTTTAGGTTTCTAACGGCAGGAAACCGACTTTCCATTATGATAATGGAGCAGTTGTTAAGTCCGCGTGTGCAGACCAGCCGCGGCAGCGGGTGACGCTCATTCTCGTCCAGATCGTACCTTATAATACGCGGTCCGGCCGGAATGACCGGAACCCCAGCCTCCTTCTAAGAAGGGGGTCGTATATTACATGCGCAACACTTGTGGTGGCTTTTAATTCCAATATCAAATTCATTGATTAAGGGCAATACGCCATTCTATGGTAGGCGTCCGGCCTGGACTCCGTCCGCGGGCAGCTCCGGACGTCCGCCGGCTATTGCTTTCATCATCTTTGGGCGCCTCTGGATTGGGCGCCGGCAGGAAGGGATCCGTCCCCCTAACCATTGAGGTTAAGGCCCTGTCGGCTCCGCGTCCGAATCCATTGGCTCCGCGCTCCGGTAGTCGTTTGAGGAGACTCTGGGTTGGACCGGGCACCGCTCCACGGCCGGGCTGTACGTCGGGGTTGCTAGTGGGCGTCTAGCTAACGCTCATAGGGCGCCCGATTGTCGGTCCGGACGTCATGGGTATGTCCGATCGCCCTGTAAGCGTGCCAGCGGCTATGGGGAGTGATTTTGTTTATTTTCCATCTCATGTATTATTTATGGGAGGATTATAAGCCACAAGTGTGTGGCATGTCTCTGGAGAATTCTGTTCTTGCTCATTTACTGATACAAAGTGAGACAAGTATGTGAAATTTCCTTTCCGGTGCAGTAGAGGGGTGTAAGGAGTTGCGCTAATTTTGACAGTGACGGATTGCTGTGATATTTGAAAAGACTGGAGAATAACAATTTATTGTTGTTTTCGTCTGACATATTCGTAACAACCACAAGTTAGTGGTTACTGTCAATTTTATGCCCAATTTCTACCTTGCTGGGGTGATTAATTTTACGTCATTTACCGCCGGTGCGGACGCAAAAGCGAATGACTAATCTTAATTACTGTATGATATTTGCAAGGTCCCCCGGGATAGAAATTTATTTTCTACCCGTATACATGGTTTGATTTGGAGTCACCGGAGGGAAATGAATGCCTCCGCATGAGTTTTATGGTGTTTGTATGTTGGTCCGGCAGTGTGTCATTGTGACCGGGGACAGAGTTTTGCAGCGACACCGCGTGCATTGCTGCACGTGGAGTATAGCTGTCATCATTTGTTACATGTATATATATGTAAAAATGTCGTTCTCGGATTTTTATTAATCTCCAGATGTTTGGCGCATGTGTTTTGTGCCACTCGCATTTTGTCCGCTGCTGCGGCGCTGGATCCCGCGGGATCCGCGTGGCCGGTGTTCGAGATGCGGGTGATTTTTGCCAGTTGTAAATTCCCCATGCGGGCGGTGCTGGAGATGTGCGGGCGGGCGGGCGGCTGCATGTAAGTGCGGACGTCCGTCCATCTGCGTGTCTTTACACTGGCATGTGCGGGTTGTAGTATACAGATACTGGCAGTCGATGCGGCTTGCCGCGTTGGCTTTAATAGCTGTCTGCGACAGCTGTCCGCAGGTGTATGTGTGTCTGTTAGATGTACATATGTCATGCGGGCGTGCCGGAGTCGCTCCCGCGGCTCCGCCCTGTCTCAGACCCGTTCTGCGGATCTGAGGAGCCGGCCGGCAGGGCGGCCGGCAACACTTTTTAGAGGTACTACCACTTTTGATCACCTGGTGTGTCGTTTTACAAAATTTCTAAATTTAAAGTTTAACCTTAAAGATATTCCAAAGACTCGACACACCGTCCCTTTCGGCGGATGACCTTCCAAGGTCACCACACGGTTTTGGACCACCTCGGTCAAAATTTTAGCTTGTTTATGAGGGTTTATTCAAAATTGCAAAGCGCGTTATAGTTTACTTCTTAAGTCCGGGGGTAGTTCCCCATTCTTCCAAAAGGGACTCTTAAAGTCCTAGTGTTTTGCGCCGTGACTTCTGGGTACCGTTCACCTTGCTTCCTTCGGTCCGCCATGCGATGCCCTCGTCGTGTTTCGGCAGGTTTTGGGCGCAGGCGGAGCATCTTGGGGACCAACATTGTAAGAAGGGGGTAATGTGGCGATTTTGCCCTAAGATCGCGGCAGGTGATTGTAAAACTACATGCCATTTGTGTGGCCTTTTCTGTCTTGGCCTTGTTTTGACACGCTCTGTTCAAGCGGGCGTTGCTACGGCGACGCATTGTAATTCACGTTATAAAAGTAAACTACAATGGTTTGATTACACCTCGCGTGCGTCCTTCAGTTTGTAGTGTATTATATATACACTGGAAGCTACTCGATCGAGGAGATTGTCCGAGAGAGAGTGAACCGGACGCACATAAGGCTCGCCATGAGCTTTGCGTTCCCTGGTCGTGGGTAGAGGCCCCTTGGGGCCCTGGGGACAATTTCCATAGGGGGGCCCGGGCTGGGAGAGACGAGTTGCTGACTCGGGGGCGCAAGCCCTGTGGATCGCCAGTTCTCTCCCTTCCCGGGACGGTGTGACGTAGGCTCTGGCTAGTTCGTCGGACTGTACGGGGTTCCGTCCCCGAGGCAGACCGCGGCTCGCCAGGCCCCTCCAGCTAACACCGTAGTGATGAACTAGTTTCTGAACAGTGTCCGTAGGCCTGGGCGTGTCGGGTGGGCTGTTACCTGGTTACCGTAATGCTAGAGTGGTTACCGTGTCCGCAGTGACCTCCGGTGAGCGGCGCCGCCGCAAGGATCCGGAATAGCGGATGCGCGTCCGCAAGGACTCGTGGTGAGAGGACCCCCACCCCCCCACCGGACCGTCCTTGCACGGTCCGGTGGGGGGGGGGGGGGGGGGTGACCGATCGTTGTGCCTTGTATTCAGGGCTACCCCACGATAAAGAGGAATACCCCATTACTGGAATGTCACCGAATGTCTTATAAATCCGCCCACACTGCAGCATCATAACTCGCACACACCACGTCATATGTAACGTACAATAGTTTTGTGAAAGCCTATAGATCTAGCCAGAAATACATATTTTCTCATATTGCCTATATATCGGTCGTAATCGTCGTATTGTGTCTTTAACACAGGATTCTCTGTATTCCGGTCGCCAAACGCGGCGCTATGATTGGGCTAATTTCCCTGGTCGACCGGTGTCGGTCACCTATCAGCTTATGACCCTTTTGGTTACCCATAGTGTTCAACCATGAAGCAGAGAAGGTGAAGGTCGTTGTACTTCGGACATCAACAGTTGTGGAATCGTTACAATAATAATAATAATAATTATTATTAATAATGTCTGCTCCTCCGAAACCGTGGGAAAGGCCAGGTGTAAACAACCAAAATGACAACACCACATTAGCAGGCCAAATGTCAAGGTATAGAGTCTAGATCTAGATCTATACTCTGATTTTTCTAACTCGTTTACACAGTTTTTCGCTGATATTTTTGCGATGCTAAATGCTATCGTTCTATGACTTGGCATATTTCACCTGGGAGTCGAACGGCAATTATTTACTGATTTTCAGACTTTCATCGCGAAAATTGAATAAGTTGGCAATCTACCCCTATGTTAAATTTAGCCACGTCATTAAAAGGCCACTGTATGGGATTCGGCTTTTATGGGATTTCCAAGATTTTTCTCCCGACGCTTCTATTTATAGAACAAAACGTCAGATGACGTTTTTGGCCTAGGATCTCTGCCGAGCCGACCTGGGCTGATCTGACAATTGGCTCGGCAGTGATTCTGGGTCAAAAACGTAATCTGACCTTTTGTTTTATAAATAGAAGCGTCGGGAGAAAAATCTTGGAAATCCCCTGAAAGCCGAATCCCATACAGTGGCCCTTTAAATTTCTGGGCCGCACATAATTTCGTGTATTTGCTCGGTTTTGTAGTAGAGTAAACCATACAGTTTTCGGACACTTAAGGTGAAATCTCAATAATGACTGTAGAGAAAAATACCAGATGATTTATTTTACATGCAACGGCATAGATCTATGCACGTAAATGTGGTAAAAGTTATAAAGTCGTATGGCTATATTATTTTGTCCTGACTTCGATATTGGTGAATTATGAACTGTGAGTTCAAGTGACAGTAATCGGACACCCCAGACAGAAATCGGACACCTTCTGTGTCTTTAAGAATAATAACTATATCATTATAATTTTAGGCTATATACATGAAGCTGTCAATCGGTAGTTGTTGCAAGGCAAAAAATCAGTTATGAAAGAAAATTAAGCAGCCCTGAGGACAGGAAGATCATATAGAGTACACTAGACAGTTTTCGGACACTAACACTAACAGGGAAGCTAACATTGTGGAACTTATCAAACTAGATACCTCTGCTAACACTTCGCAGAAATTTCTTCAAACCAGCAAAGACCACAGACACTTGGCTCATTTCAGTGCTTGAGAAAATTTGTTTGCGACATAATAACTGACATAGAAAATTGGTGGTAAATCATGAAGTGTCCGATTTCTGGTGGTGTCCGAAAATAGGCTGGATTACTCTAGTGCAATCTTTCAAAATCGAACTGTATGTGTAGAATACACCCCAATGTGTCATCTGGTCTAAAATTACAACAATACTTCGAATCCTGGTGGATGTAAACAGGATCAAATCCTCGAATAAGCTCAGATTCTACAGATCCCGTTTTTGGCTGAAATTTAACATGGGTTAGATTGCCAACTTCTTCAATTATTGCGATAGGAGTCTGAAATTTGGTAGAATATTGCCGTTTGTCTCCGAGGTGAAGTGTGCCAAGTTATAGAACGATACCATTTAGCATCGCAAAGATAACGTCAAAAACCGGTGTAAACAAGTTAGAAAAATCAGAGTATACCTTGTTCTTGCTGTTGCCGACTGGCATGACTGGTGTTAGGCCTAAAGTCAAGTTCATCCATCAGTGAAACACGCTTTTTGGCCGTAGTTGGATGATCGGATCAACTTGAAATTTGGTGTTCTATCATGCCGTAATTAAGGCTTTTCGGCAGAAATGCCTTTATGGTTTTAGCAGAATTTTTTTTTTTTTTTTTTGTTTTTTTTTTTTTGTTTTTTTCTTCTTCCGCCACTTTTGGTTTCCGGACGATAACTTTAGATTGCCTTGACGGATCCTTGTCAAATTTTCACCACAAGTCAGAAATGATATGTGGAAGAACCCTATTCTTTTTGAGCCGGATCCGAGGTCCGTGAGGTCCGTGAGGATGAAATCAAGGCTAATTTTGAGACTTGGTTTCCGGACGATAACTGGAAAAATATTTATGCAATAGTTGCAGAACTCTGCATGGAGGTTCATATGCCACCAGGGAAGAACCCTATTGATTTTGGGATCGATCCGTCAAACGACCTTTGACCTAGAGGTCAAAATAATTTTTTGCTGATTCATCCTTGAGGCTTCCTGCATATCTCAGAAACCGTGCATCGTAGAGCGAAACGGACATTATTTTCGGACTCGTCGCCCTAGACAAACATCTCTAGGGTGTACTTTTTTTTTTGATCCGGCTCCGAGGTCCGTGAGGTCCGTGAGGATGAAATCGAGGAACTTGGTTTCCGGACGATAACTCAAAAAATATTCAGGCAAAAGTTGCAGAATTTTGCACGGAGGTTTATATATCACCAGGGAAGAACCCTATTGATTTTGGGTTCGATACCTCAAACGACCTTTGACCTAGAGGTCGAAATAATTTTTTGCTGAGTCATCCTTGAGGCATCCTGCATATCTCGGAAACGGTGCGTCGTAGAGCGAAACGGACGTTATTTTCGGACTCGTCGCCCTAGACAAATATGTCTAAGGGGTATTATGGATGAACTTTGACCTTGACCCGAAATTTTTTTGCCGAGTCGGCATTTTTCGTTTTCGTCGATGTCTCGGAAACGGTGCGTCGTAGAGCGAAACGGACGTTATTTTCGGACTCGTCGCACTAGACAAACATGTCTAAGGGGTATTATGGATGAACTTTGACCTTGACTCGAAATTTTTTTGCCGAGTCGGCATTTTTCGTTTTCGTCGATATCTCGGAAACGGTGCGTCGTAGAGCGAAACGGACGTTATTTTCGGACTCGTCGCACTAGACAAACATGTCTAAGGGGAATTATTGATGAACTTTGACCTTGACCCGAAATTTTTTTGCCGAGTCGGCATTTTTCGTTTTCGTCGATATCTCGGAAACGGTGCGTCGTAGAGCGAAACGGACGTTATTTTCGGACTCGTCGCACTAGACAAACATGTCTAAGGGGTATTATGGATGAACTTTGACCTTGACCCGAAATTTTTTTGCCGAGTCGTCATTTTTCGTTTTCGTCGATACCTCGGAAACGGTGCGTCGTAGAGCGAAACGGACGTTATTTTCGGACTCGTCGCACTAGACAAACATGTCTAAGGGGTATTATGGATGAACTTTGACCTTGACCCGAAATTTTTTTGCCGAGTCGGCATTTTTCGTTTTCGTCGATATCTCGGAAACGGTGCGTCGTAGAGCGAAACGGACGTTATTTTCGGACTCGTCGCACTAGACAAACATGTCTAAGGGGTATTATGGATGAACTTTGACCTTGACCCGAAATTTTTTTGCCGAGTCGGCATTTTTCGTTTTCGTCGATATCTCGGAAACGGTGCGTCGTAGAGCGAAACGGACGTTATTTTCGGACTCGTCGCACTAGACAAACATGTCTATGGGGAATTATTGATGAACTTTGACCTTGACCTGAAATTTTTTTGCCGAGTCGGCATTTTTCGTTTTCGTCGATATCTCGGAAACGGTGCGTCGTAGAGCGAAACGGACGTTATTTTCGGACTCATCGCACTAGACAAACATGTCTATGGGGAATTATTGATGAACTTTGACCTTGACCCGAAATTTTTTTGCCGAGTCGGCATTTTTCGTTTTCGTCGATATCTCGGAAACGGTGCGTCGTAGAGCGAAACGGACGTTATTTTCGGACTCGTCACCCTAGACAAACATGTCTAAGGGGTATTATGGATTAACTTTGACCTTGACCCGAAATTTGTCGACATTTTTCATTTTCGTCGATATCTAGTATTATAAATTATTCATCACACCGAAATGCCTCCAAGGCATCTTTAGGCCTTGACGTCTAGTTTTACACAAAATTTCATAATTCTGGCACTCTGAATGCATTGCCTATGGAGTTCCAGAAGGGACATTGCGACTTACTACTTACCACTTACTACTTACCACTTACCACTAGCCAAACAATAGGCCTATTGTCTTCTCTGAGGGCCAAAGGCCCGAAGACGAAATGCCTCCCGTGTAAATTCTGCTGAATTTCCAACAAAAAAAAATCGGAACTTTGAGTGTGTTCTTTGCTTCTAACTGGCTAAAAATCACGAATGGTACTCACATTCTTGGTCAGAGGTGGCTCATGATGTCTATACTTCCTATATCCAACGAAATATCCACTTGTTATTGTGTTTATCCTCACATTTTACTGTTCTGAAGCCGGCCGGGATACTTTTTCAAACGAATTTCCTGACATGTATCTTTGCCTGCCAAGTGACGTCACACACGCGCACACTCGTGTGGAATCCCGTGTCATTTTTTGAGGGGATTCCCTCGAATGCACGCGCGTGTGACGTCACTTGGCAGGCGAAGATGCCAGGAAATTCGTCTGAAAAAGTATCCCGGCCGGCTTCAGAACAGTAAAATGTGAGGATATTAGTAGGCCTAAGTAATAAGTAGTAAGTGGTAACTAGTAAGTGGTTAAGTAGTAAGCCGTAAGGTATGAGTAGTAATTGGTAAGAAGTAGTAAGTGGTAAGTAGAAAATGGTAAATAGTAACTATTAAATGGTAACTAAAGTTTGCCTTATAAAGTAGTAAGTGTTAAGTAGTAGGTTCTTAACTCATTCACTGCCGGCGACGAGTTATCTCGTCACCCAAACGTCACGATCTGTGTGCCGGCGACGAGATATCTCGCCTAGGGGGATTCCCCACATGGAAAAACCTGGTTTCAGTTTCGTTTATTAAAGATTTATTCCATTCGATAGGTGGCGCCTCAGGCACTGCCTAACTAGTTTGTACTTAGTTTTTGTTGACAATATGAACAAATTCAGACATATTCCTGACAATTACTTCTTGTTTTTCAAATTATATGAGAGATTTTTCATCAATTCTGGGTAATGCCCTATATATTGAGAACAGTATGTGAAAATAGCAAGAGCTGATACTTGGAATATTGTTGTTTTCAAGAAATCAGTCTTATTATAAGCTGATTATCAAAAGTTAGTTGTGTTATTATTGATCTTGGAATAAAAATGATAACTTCTAAAATCGGGAATTTTTTTATATTTTCTACGATTAATGTGGCACACAGGCCTTGAAACCCAAAAATTATCATGGCAGTGAATGAGTTAATAGGTAAGTGGTACTGTAAACCCATTTAAGTTTTCTCCCATTAAAGTTTGCGTTTTTGAAATATTGACTGTTCGCATTTAAGTTCGCGTTTTGTTTATTTTTACATCAATCTCAATATAACTTTTAAAGTTTGTGATCCATTTTTAAATTTCGCTATTTTAAAAAATTCCGAAATCCGCGAAATAAAAGGGTAGCGGGTAAAATCATTAACAGGTTTACAGTAAGTAGTAGGCCTAAGTGGTCATATGTGGTAGCCTATAGTGGTGAGTAGATGCAAGTAGTAAGTCGTAATGTCCCTTCAGGAACTCCATAATTGCCCCATGATGAGAACAGTGCCAGGAAAAACCCATCTGGCACTCTGTGGTTGTCAAGCAAAACGTCATTAAAAAGAACGAAAATGTTATTATTGCGAAAGCTACGTAACTGGCCATGTAAACACCGGCAAAATGGACAGTGTTTTGGTTTGAAACTTGTTGATCTTGTGGATAATTCTGATGTTTTGGACAATTTCTACGCCTGTAAGTCTGTAACTTGCTGTAATTATCGAAATCGTGCCAGAGAATGCACATGGCATTGTATTCTCGTGCCAGATGAGTTTATCTATGGACACATAGGGAATGATATATGCTGATTATTTTCATGACTTTGAGTTTGACCTTTGACCTCATTTTCAAGGTCAGAGCACAAAATGGCTAATATCTTGCTTATTATTGACTTTAGAGCTTAGGAATCAATTATGCACATATAGGAAATAATATAATCCGAATATTCTGATGACCTTGAATTTGACCTTTGACCTCATTTTCAAGGTCAAAGAACAAAACAGCTAATATCTCGCTTATTATCCACTTTACAGCTTGGGACTTAATTGTGGACGTATAGGAAATGATGTATGCCGAATATTTTGATGACCTTGAATTTGACCTTTGACCTCATTTTCAAGGTCAGGCACAAAATGGCTAATATCTCGCCTATTATTGACTTTACAGCTTAGGAATCAATTGTGGACATATAGGAAATGACATATGCTGAATATTCTGATGACCTTGAATTTGACCTTTGACCTGATTTTCAAGGTCGAGTGCAAAATGGCTAATACCTCGCTCATTATCGACTTTACAGCTTAGGAATCAATAGTGGACATATAGGAAATGATATTGTTCAAATATTGTGATGACCCTGGTTTAACCTTTGACCTCATTTCCAAGATCAAAGAAGAAAATGACTAATACAGTGGTCCCTGTAAGATAAGACCTCACCTTTTGCAGGAAAAATGAGGTCTTATCTTACAGGAAGTCTTATTTCACAGGTTCATTTGCATGTTAAATTGATCTTTGGGGAATACAAAAAAGTCTTTATAGACAGGGAAGTCTTATTTCGGAGGTGTCTTATCTTACAGGGACCACTGTATCTTGCTTATCATCGACTTTACAACTTGAGAATCAATTGTGGACTGATAGGAATTTATATGCTGAATATTGTCCTGACCTTGAATTTGACCTGTGACTTCATTTTCAAGGTCTCACAGGACAACTTATCCAATATCTTGTTTGTTATCAAATTTACAAATTAGGATTCTGTTGTGGAAACCTTTAATTTGACTTTTGATTTCATTTTCATTAGGTCACAGGACATAATGACTAACATCTGTCTTATTACTGAATTTACAGCTTAGTAAGCAGTTGTGAACATATAGAAAATCATATATGCTGAATACTCTCGTGACTATAAATTTGACCGTGGCCTTGAAAATAAGGTATAAGGACAAAATAGGTATTATATATTGTCCGGTAACCTATCTTAGCCCTTGGGCTAATTTTTTTTTTCTTTTTTTTCTTGATGTATCTTCGCCAAATTTTCAACGCTGGTCAGAAATGTTGTGTAGAAGAAGCCTGTTATTTTTGAGCCGGCTCCGAGGTCCGTGAGGTCCGTGAGGATGAAATCAATGTTTCTGGTTTCTGCACGATAACTCAAAAAGTATGGCAATGATTGTGGAACTTTGCATGGAGGTTCATTATCACCAGGGAAGAAGCCTATTGATTTCGAGACCGATCCGTCAAATGACCTTTGACCTAGGGCTCAAAATAATTTTAGCTGGGTCATCCTTGAGGCACTCATGCATATCTCTGAAACGGTGTGTCGTAGAGTGAAACGGACGTTATTTTCGGACTCGTCATCCTAGACAACATGTCTAAGGGGTATTACGGATGACCTTTGACCTTGACCTTAAATTTTTTCGCTGAGTCGGCATTTTTCGTTTTCGTCCATATCTCGGAAACGGTGCATCGTAGAGCGAAACGGACGTTATTTTCGGACTCGTCATCCTAGACAAACATGTCTAAGGGGTATTACGGATGATCTTTGACCTTGACCTTATATTTAAGGCATTTCGGCAGAAATGCCTTTATGGTTTTAGCAGAATTTTTTTTTTTTTTTTTTTTTTCTTTCTTTTTTTTCTTCTTCCGCCACTTTTGGTTTCCGGACGATAACTTTAGATTGCCTTGACGGATCCTTGTCAAATTTTCACCACAAGTCAGAAATGATATGTGGAAGAACCCTATTCTTTTTGAGCCGGATCCGAGGTCCGTGAGGTCCGTGAGGATGAAATCAAGGCTAATTTTGAGACTTGGATTCCGTACGATAACTGGAAAAATATTTATGCAATAGTTGCAGAACTCTGCATGGAGGTTCATATGCCACCAGGGAAGAACCCTATTGATTTTGGGATCGATCCGTCAAACGACCTTTGACCTAGAGGTCAAAATAATTTTTTGCTGATTCATCCTTGAGGCTTCCTGCATATCTCAGAAACCGTGCATCGTAGAGCGAAACGGACGTTATTTTCGGACTCGTCGCCCTAGACAAACATCTCTAGGGTGTACTTTTTTTTTTGATCCGGCTCCGAGGTCCGTGAGGTCCGTGAGGATGAAATCGAGGAACTTGGTTTCCGGACGATAACTCAAAAAATATTCAGGCAAAAGTTGCAGAATTTTGCACGGAGGTTTATATATCGCCAGGGAAGAACCCTATTGATTTTGGGATCGATACCTCAAACGACCTTTGACCTAGAGGTCGAAATAATTTTTTGCTGAGTCATCCTTGAGGCATCCTGCATATCTCGGAAACGGTGCGTCGTAGAGCGAAACGGACGTTATTTTCGGACTCGTCGCACTATGTCTAAGGGGTATTATGGATGAACTTTGACCTTGACCCAAAATTTTTTTGCCGAGTCGGCATTTTAGGTTACCGGACCTTTGGTCCGATAACCTATTGGCATGGCGTTGCGTCCGTCGTCCGTCCGTCCGTCCGTCCGTCCGGCGTTAACATTTTTATCTTTAAAGTTAACGATCGAATCTTTCTGAAATTTTGCACAAAAATGCCTAAAAATATTTTGAGAAGGAGGTATTTTTTTGTTTTTTGATTTTCGCATTTTTTTCAAAATGGCGGCCGTTTTTGTCGAAAAACGCTCAATTTTGGACTTTGACGGCCATTTTCTCAAAAACTGTCTGATCAGTTTTGAGTTTTTGGTTTCAAAAGATTCCCCTCATATACCTCTGTGATATGTATAAGTTTGGTTGCCCTAAATCTGCCGGTTTCCGTGTGGCGGCCATTTTGAATTTTTGGCGGGTCGGCAAAAAAATTTTTTTTCGCCCCAAATCGCATTACTATCCATTTTGGGCCATTTCTAGGGCAAAAAAAAATTTTCACCCTTTGAAAAAAATTTTGGACTTAGAAAATTTTCGGCACTTTTTCCCTTCATAATGGGAGCTGTCTGGACTGTACTCATAGAACGCTTGAAGATAGAGCTTAGAAATTGGCACTTTCAAATGGGAAGTCATATATGGCGACTTGTGTGGTGACCTTGAATTTGATCTTGGATGACCTTGAAAGGTCAAAACAGCCATTTTTGGGTCGAAAAACGCTCAAATTTGCACCTGGTCTGTATTTTCTCAAAAACTGTCTGATCAGTTTTGAGGTTTTTGCTTAAATAGATTCCTCTCATATACCTCTGTGACGTGTATAAGTTTTGTTGCCCTTTAATCGCCGATCTCAGTGTGGCAGCCATTTTGAATTTTTGACGAGTCTGCGAAAAAAATTTTTTTGGCCCCAAATCGCATTACTATCCATTTTGGGCCATTTCTAGGCAAAAAAAAATTTTCACCCTTTGGAAAAAATTTTGGACTTAGAAAATTTTCGGCACTTTTTTCCTTCATAATGGGAGCTGTCAGGACTGTACTTATAGAACGCTTGAAGATAGAGCTTAGAAATTGGCACTTCCAAATGGGAAGTCATATATGGCGACTTGTGTGGTGACCTTGAATTTGACCTTCGATGACCTTGAAAGGTCAAAACAGCCATTTTGGGGTCAAAAAATGCCCAGATTTGCCTCTGTAGATGAAATGCTTGCAGATAGAGCTCATGTTTGCATTATGAACATATAGGAAGACATATATGGCACAACTAATGATGACCTTGAACTTGACGTCAGATGACCTTGAGTGCCGAATGCTTGACTTGGAATGTGTAAATTGACCTGAGCGGCCTAAACGATTCCACCCAACATATAGAATATCAAATGCCGCACACATACATGTAATGGTAACATCGAAGTTCATACGGATGACCTTGATTGGTAAATCCCAAAGGTCATATGTTTACACTGCGAACCTTGATTGGTAAATCTCAAGGTCTGTTACCTGCCAATGCTGCCATGGCCAAACCAAAATTGTCCGGTAACCTATCTTAGCCTTTGGGCTAATTTTTTCGTTTTCGTCGATATCTCGGAAACGGTGATTCCTAGAGCGAAACGGACATTATATTCGGACTCGTCGCACTAGACAAACATGTCTAAGGGGTATTATGGATGAACTTTGACCTTGACCCGAAATTTTTTTGCCGAGTCGGCATTTTTCATTTTCGTCGATATCTCGGAAACGGTGCGTCGTAGAGCGAAACGGACGTTATTTTCGGACTCGTCGCACTAGACAAACATGTCTAAGGGGAATTATTGATGAACTTTGACCTTGACCCGAAATTTTTTTGCCGAGTCGGCATTTTTCGTTTTCGTCGATATCTCGGAAACGGTGCGTCGTAGAGCGAAACGGATGTTATTTTCGGACTCGTCGCACTAGACAAACATGTCTAAGGGGAATTATTGATGAACTTTGACCTTGACCCGAAATTTTTTTGCCGAGTCGGCATTTTTCGTTTTCGTCGATATCTCGGAAACGGTGCGTCGTAGAGCGAAACGGACGTTATTTTCGGACTCGTCGCACTAGACAAACATGTCTAAGGGGTATTATGGATGAACTTTGACCTTGACCCGAAATTTTGTAGACGTTATTTTCGGACTCGTCGCACTAGACAAACATGTCTAAGGGGTATTATGGATGAACTTTGACCTTGACCCGAAATTTTTTTGCCGAGTCGGCATTTTTCGTTTTCGTCGATATCTCGGAAACGGTGCGTTGTAGAGCGAAACGGACGTTATTTTCGGACTCGTCGCACTAGACAAACATGTCTATGGGGAATTATTGATGAACTTTGACCTTGACCCGAAATTTTTTTGCCGAGTCGGCATTTTTCGTTTTCGTCGATATCTCGGAAACGGTGCGTCGTAGAGCGAAACGGACGTTATTTTCGGACTCGTCGCACTAGACAAACATGTCTATGGGGAATTATTGATGAACTTTGACCTTGACCCGAAATTTTTTTGCCGAGTCGGCATTTTTCGTTTTCGTCGATATCTCGGAAACGGTGCGTCGTAGAGGGAAACGGACGTTATTTTCGGACTCGTCACCCTAGACAAACATGTCTAAGGGGTATTATGGATTAACTTTGACCTTGACCCGAAATTTTTTTGCCGAGTCGGCAGTTTTTGTTTTCGTCGATATCTCGGAAACGGTGCGTCGTAGAGCGAAACGGATGGTATTATCGGACTCGTCGCCCTAGACAAACATGTCTAGCGGGTATTATGGATGAACTTTGACCTTGACCCGAAATTTGTCGACATTTTTCATTTTCGTCGATATCTAGTATTATAAATTATTCATCACACCGAAATGCCTCCAAGGCATCTTTAGGCCTTGATGTCTAGTTTTTCGCTGAGTCGGCATTTTTCGTTTTCGTCCATATCTCGGAGACGGTGCGTCGTAGAGCGAAACGGACGTTATTTTCGGACTCGTCATCCTAGACAAACATGTCTAAGGGGTTTTACGGATGACTTTTGATCTTGACCTTAAATTTTTTTGCTGATTCGGCATTTTTCGTTTTCGTCCATATCTCGGAAACGGTGCGTCGTAGAGCGAAACGGACGTTATTTTCAGACTCGTCATCCTAGACAAACGTGGCTAGAGGGTATTACGGATGACTTTTGACCTTGCTGAGTCGGAATTTTTCGTTTTCGTCGATATTTCGGAAACGGTGCGTCGTAGAGCGAAACGGACATTTTTTTCGGACTCTTGGCTCTAGACAAACATATAAAAACAAACATTTTGTTTTTTTCATGCATCACCCTGAAATGCCTCCAAGGCCTATAGGCCTTGACGTGTAGTTTATTTTTTTGTGAATTTGCCAGACAAAATAAATAAATTTAAGGCAACAGTGTACATAATTGTCCTGCCATGTTTTAAAGCTGCTGCCTTCGAATGTATGCAATATTTTTTTCAAAACCAATTTTTTGTTAAACACAACTAATGCAATATAACAAAAGGTGTGCTCAATGATTTTGACGATTACAGTCCGTCCGAGTCGTCTTCTCATCCGTTTTAGTGCCCATTTTGTACCGGTTTTGTAAATAAACAAACGAAGTGTATCCATCAAACCCGAATGTAAACAAATGCTCAAATCTCGCTTAAAAGTCCACATCGAGTACATTTTTCAGTTTGTATGTGCACATATAGTGTAGTTGTGTGAAAATAATCAGTGATATATCATGATGTGTGAGGAATTGTCAGTCTATCTCGCACTTCTCCGCTTTGTTTACATCTGTGTGTGATGGATACAGTTCGTGTATTTACGCGAGAACCGCCTGTTCAACTGTGCAAAATTTCCCCGAGGACTGGTTATTTTCATTACATTTGATGTGAGTATGTTTCATTCAGTTAGTTTAGCATGTTTAGTCTGAAATATTGTTTTAAAAAAAATATTGACTGGTTTCGAAGGCAGCTGCTTTCACATCTTTATTCACGAAAATTACTAGGGCTTCAACGAGTACTCGGTTAACCGGTTACGGTTCGGTTACAGAGTGTAACCGGTTACAGTTTTTGTGACCGGTTAATCTTGAACGTATTTTGCACCCTCGTAACTCAGCCTAAAACACTTCACATCAGTTAAATTTCTGCCCAAACGCGCTGAATTGAAGTGATGTATCACTTTCCAATCCAAATAGAATGCTTATTCATCATGATATTGCATATTTTCACATGAAAATGACGTCCAATGTCGAGTTTTAGGCGGGATTTTGATCCGTTTTTGACACGGAGATTTGATAAAATGCGAACTGCGAAAAAAAATTGGTGTTACTTTGGATTGGACAATATTTAGATCTATATTTTGGACGAGTAACCGGAATTTTTTTGCCGAGTCGGCATTTTTCGTTTTCGTCGATATCTCGGAAACGGTGCGTCGTAGAGCGAAACGGACGTTATTTTCGGACTCGTCGCACTAGACAAACATGTCTAAGGGGTATTATGGATGAACTTTGACCTTGACCCGAAATTTTGTAGACGTTATTTTCGGACTCGTCGCACTAGACAAACATGTCTAAGGGGTATTATGGATGAACTTTGACCTTGACCCGAAATTTTTTTGCCGAGTCGGCATTTTTCGTTTTCGTCGATATCTCGGAAACGGTGCGTTGTAGAGCGAAACGGACGTTATTTTCGGACTCGTCGCACTAGACAAACATGTCTATGGGGAATTATTGATGAACTTTGACCTTGACCCGAAATTTTTTTGCCGAGTCGGCATTTTTCGTTTTCGTCGATATCTCGGAAACGGTGCGTCGTAGAGCGAAACGGACGTTATTTTCGGACTCGTCGCACTAGACAAACATGTCTATGGGGAATTATTGATGAACTTTGACCTTGACCCGAAATTTTTTTGCCGAGTCGGCATTTTTCGTTTTCGTCGATATCTCGGAAACGGTGCGTCGTAGAGCGAAACGGACGTTATTTTCGGACTCGTCACCCTAGACAAACATGTCTAAGGGGTATTATGGATTAACTTTGACCTTGACCCGAAATTTTTTTGCCGAGTCGGCAGTTTTTGTTTTCGTCGATATCTCGGAAACGGTGCGTCGTAGAGCGAAACGGATGGTATTATCGGACTCGTCGCCCTAGACAAACATGTCTAGCGGGTATTATGGATGAACTTTGACCTTGACCCGAAATTTGTCGACATTTTTCATTTTCGTCGATATCTAGTATTATAAATTATTCATCACACCGAAATGCCTCCAAGGCATCTTTAGGCCTTGACGTCTAGTTTTTCGCTGAGTCGGCATTTTTCGTTTTCGTCCATATCTCGGAGACGGTGCGTCGTAGAGCGAAACGGACGTTATTTTCGGACTCGTCATCCTAGACAAACATGTCTAAGGGGTTTTACGGATGACTTTTGATCTTGACCTTAAATTTTTTTGCTGATTCGGCATTTTTCGTTTTCGTCCATATCTCGGAAACGGTGCGTCGTAGAGCGAAACGGACGTTATTTTCAGACTCGTCATCCTAGACAAACGTGGCTAGAGGGTATTACGGATGACTTTTGACCTTGCTGAGTCGGAATTTTTCGTTTTCGTCGATATTTCGGAAACGGTGCGTCGTAGAGCGAAACGGACATTTTTTTCGGACTCTTGGCTCTAGACAAACATATAAAAACAAACATTTTGTTTTTTTCATGCATCACCCTGAAATGCCTCCAAGGCCTATAGGCCTTGACGTCTAGTTTATTTTTTTGTGAATTTGCCAGACAAAATAAATAAATTTAAGGCAACAGTGTACATAATTGTCCTGCCATGTTTTAAAGCTGCTGCCTTCGAATGTATGCAATATTTTTTTCAAAACCAATTTTTTGTTAAACACAACTAATGCAATATAACAAAAGGTGTGCTCAATGATTTTGACGATTACAGTCCGTCCGAGTCGTCTTCTCATCCGTTTTAGTGCCCATTTTGTACCGGTTTTGTAAATAAACAAACGAAGTGTATCCATCAAACCCGAATGTAAACAAATGCTCAAATCTCGCTTAAAAGTCCACATCGAGTACATTTTTCAGTTTGTATGTGCACATATAGTGTAGTTGTGTGAAAATAATCAGTGATATATCATGATGTGTGAGGAATTGTCAGTCTATCTCGCACTTCTCCGCTTTGTTTACATCTGTGTGTGATGGATACAGTTCGTGTATTTACGCGAGAACCGCCTGTTCAACTGTGCAAAATTTCCCCGAGGACTGGTTATTTTCATTACATTTGATGTGAGTATGTTTCATTCAGTTAGTTTAGCATGTTTAGTCTGAAATATTGTTTTAAAAAAAATATTGACTGGTTTCGAAGGCAGCTGCTTTCACATCTTTATTCACGAAAATTACTAGGGCTTCAACGAGTACTCGGTTAACCGGTTACGGTTCGGTTACAGAGTGTAACCGGTTACAGTTTTTGTGACCGGTTAATCTTGAACGTATTTTGCACCCTCGTAACTCAGCCTAAAACACTTCACATCAGTTAAATTTCTGCCCAAACGCGCTGAATTGAAGTGATGTATCACTTTCCAATCCAAATAGAATGCTTATTCATCATGATATTGCATATTTTCACATGAAAATGACGTCCAATGTCGAGTTTTAGGCGGGATTTTGATCCGTTTTTGACACGGAGATTTGATAAAATGCGAACTGCGAAAAAAAATTGGTGTTACTTTGGATTGGACAATATTTAGCTCTATATTTTGGACGAGTAACCGGTTACAATTCGGTTACAAGCTAACGAAAATGCACGAAGTACACGGAAATCATAAGAGAAATATTGCCTAGTATCAGAAAACATATATTAAATCTGATGTGTAACGATGATTTGTAATTGTAGCCTAGTATTTTCCACACATGAAATGAATGAAAAGGCTTGCTTATTCGAGGTTACGGAGCATTGTATTGAATGTTTTAAATTCTATGGAATTCCCATTATGAAACGCGAGCTGCTTCCTACGTACTGCGAGCTGCAAGCTATAAACTGATACAGACGTGACCTGCGAGGTAAAACTGTGACCTGCGAGGTAAAACTGTGACCTGCGAAGTAGAAACTGCAACCTGCGAAGTAGAAACTGGTAAAACTGTGACCTGCGAGGTAAAACTGTGACCTGCGAAGTAGAAACTGCGACCTGCGAGGTAAAACTGTGACCTGCGAAGTAGAAACTGCGACCTGCAAGGTAAAACTGTGACCTGCGAAGTAGAAACTGCGACCTGCGAGGTAAAACTGTGACCTGCAAAGTAGAAACTGCGACCTCGGAGGTAAAACTGCGACCTGCGAGGTACAAACTGCGACCTGCGAGCTCACATTACAAACTGCGACCTGTGTGCAACAAAATACAACGTAAATATTTGGTAGGTCTATATACATTTTCCGTATTAAACCATGGTTTACTACGGAATAAGCCATATACGATATCATATCTCATTTCTTTCCTAGCTCGCAGTACGCAGGTCGCAAGTCGCGGTTCATAATGGGAATTCCATAAAATTCAGTATCATTAACAATTTGATATGCAATAGATGCATTTGATTTACAAATTTTCATGCCAAAACATCTACCATGCTAAATTGAATTAATAGTATGTAATATATGTCCAGGGTACTCCACGCGGCGCGCGCTACTAGTATAATGCACGCTTATTAAGGTGGTAGGGGTTCATAAGGTGGTTATAAGCCACGGAGTTTCACGAACGTGGTTTTAGGTTGCCATGACAAGCACGTGCGAGTGAGCAGTCTTCAGTGGTTGGTTTAAATTGAGGGAATAACCCAATGATTGCCGAATATTCATTTTCTCATTTTACTCATAAAACGCCTGAAGATAGATCTTAAATATTGCCATTTTCAAATGGGAAGTCATATGTGGTGATTTGTGTGGTGACCTTGAATTTGACCTGCCTTGACCTTGAAAGGTCAAAACAGCCATTTTGGGGTAAAAAAATGCCCAGATTTTCCTCTACAGATGAAATGCTTGTAGATAGAGCCTATGTTTGTCTTATGAACATATAGGAAGAAGTATATGGCACAACTAATGATGACCTTGAACATGGCCTCGGATGACCTTGAGTGCTAAATGTTTGACTCGGAATGTGTAAATTGGCCTCAGCGGCCTGAACACTTGCTCGTAGAGATATCTTTGTATTATGAATGAATAGAAAATGAAATGCCGCACACCTAATGACAGTTCACACAGATGACCTTGATTGATAAATCTCAAGGTCATATGTTACCAGCCAAGCCCAAAACCAAAATTGTCCTGTAACATATCTTACCCATTGGGCTAAATGTTTAGGTTACCGGACCTTTGGTCCGATAACCTATTGGCATGGCGTTGCGTCGGTCGTCCATCCGTCTGTAAAAAATTTTATCTTTAAAGTTTACGGTTGAATCTTTCTGAAATTTTGCACAAAAATGCCTAAAAATATTTACAGAGGGAGGTATTTTTTAGTTTTTTGATTTTCGCATTTTTCTCAAAATGGCGGTCGTTTTCAACGAAAATTGGCCAATTTTAGACTTTGACCGTCAATTTCTCAAAATCTGTTCAGTAACATTTTTTCTTATTGATGCATAACACTCCTTACATGTACAGTGTATATATGCCCCTGTGACATGTATAAGTTTCGTTACCCTTGAATCGCTCGAAGTGGACCATTTCGGCCCAAACTCGGCCCAAATGGGACTATCCCATATTAAATTCTCCTATGCTTTATAATAGGACACATTATGCTTAATATCTTACTTAATATTGAGATTAGAGACTAGGAATCAATTGTGGACATATAAATGATATATGCTGAATATTCTCGTGACCTTGAATTTGACCTTTGACCTCATTTTCAAGGTCACAGAACAAAATGGCTAATATCTCGCTTATTATCGACTTCACAGCTTAGGAATCAATTGTGAACATATAGGATTGATATATTCTGAATATTGTTGTGACCTTGAATTTAACCTTTGACCTGATTTTCAAGGTCACTGGACAAAATGACTAATATCTCGCTTATTATCGACTTTACCGCTTAGGAATCAATTGTGAACATATAGAAAATGATATATGCTGAATATTCGTGTGACATTGAATTTGACCTTTGACCTAAATTTCAAGGTCACAGGACAAAATGACTAATATCTCGCTTTTTATCGACTTTACAGCTTAGGAATCAATTGTGAACATATAGAAAATGATATATGCTGAATATTCTTGTGACTTTGAATTTGACCTCTGACCCCAGTTTCAAGGTCAGAGCACAAAATGGCTTATTTTTCCCTTATTATCGACTTTAAAGCTTGGGAATCAATTGTGGTCATACAATTGTGGTCATACGTAGGAAGTGATATATGCTGAATATTCTCCTGACCATGAATTTGACCTCTGACCTCATTTTCAGATCAGATAACAAAATAGGTAATATCTCGCTTATTATCCACTTTACAGCTCTTAGGACACAATTGTGGTCATACTACAGTCAAACCTCTGATTAGTGAAAACCTTCGGGACCTAGCAAAAATGTTCACTATATGGAGGTGTTCACTAATCGGAAAAAGTACCATCAAGATAAAAAAAAACATCGAACATGTAATTAAGTTTTTTTTTTTTTTTTTTTCTTCTTCTTCCGCCACTTTTGGTTTCCGGACGATAACTTTAGATTGCCTTGACGGATCCTCGTCAAATTTTCACCACAAGTCAGAAATGATATGTGGAAGAACCCTATTCTTTTTGAGCCGGATCCGAGGTCCGTGAGGTCCGTGAGGATGAAATCAAGGCTAATTTTGAGACTTGGTTTCCGGACGATAACTGAAAAAATATTTACGCAATAGTTGCAGAACTCTGCATGGAGGTTCATATGCCACCAGGGAAGAACCCTATTGATTTTGGGAGTCATCCTTGAGGCATCCTGCATATCTCGGAAACGGTGCGTCGTAGAGCGAAACGGACGTTATTTTCGGACTCGTCGTCCTAGACAAACATGTCTAAGGGGTATTATTGATGAACTTTGACCTTGACCCCAAATTATTTTGCCGAGTCGGCATTTTTCGTTTTCGTCGATATGTCGGGAACGGTGTGTCGTAGAGCGAAACGGACGTTATTTTCGGACTCGTCGCCCTAGACAAACATGTCTAAGGGGTATTATTGATGAACTTTGACCTTGACCCGAATTTTTTTTGCCGAGTTGGCATTTTTCGTTTTCGTCGATATCTCGGAAACGGTGCGTCGTAGAGCGAAACGGACGTTATTTTCGGACTCGTCGTCCTAGACAAACATGTCTAAGGGGTATTATTGATGAACTTTGACCTTGACCCAAAATTTTTTTGCCGAGTCGGCATTTTTCGTTTTCGTCGATATCTCGGAAACGGTGCTTCGTAGAGCGAAACGGACGTTATTTTCGGACTCGTCGCTCTAGACAAACATGTCTAAGGGGTATTATGGATGAACTTTGACCTTGACCCCAAATTTTTTTGCCGAGTCGGCATTTTTCGTTTTCGTCGATATCTCGGGAACAGTGTGTCGTAGAGCGAAACGGACGTTATTTTCGGACTCGTCGCCCTAGACAAACATGTCTAAGGGGTATTACGGATGAACTTTGACCTCGGAAACGGTGCGTCGTAGAGCGAAACGGACTATATTTTCGGACTCGTCGCCCTAGACAAACATGTCTTAAGGGTATTATGGATGAACTTTCACCTTGACACGAAATTTTTTTGCCGAGTCGGCATTTTTCGTTTTTGTCGATATCTCGGAAACGGTGTGTCGTAGAGCGAAACGGACATTATTTTCGGACTCGTCGCCCTAGACAAACATGTCTAAGGGGTATTATGGATGAACTTTGACCTTGACCCGAAATTTTTTTGCCGAGTCGGCATTTCTCGTTTTTGTCGATATCTCGGGAACGGTGTGTCGTAGAGCGAAACGGACGTTATTTTCGGACTTGTCGCTCTAGACAACATTTATCTTATATGTATTATGGATGAACTTTGACCTTGACTAAAAATTTTTTTGCCGAGTTGGCATTTTTCGTTTTCGTCGATATCTCAGAAACACTGAGTCGTAGAGCGAAACAGACTTTTTTTTCGGACTCGTCGCCCTAGACAAACATGTCTAAGGGGTATTATTTTAACGGTAAATTTTTTTGCGGAGTCGACATTTTTCATTTTCGTCGATATCTAGTATATATTATAAATTAATCATCACACCGAAATGCCTCCAAGGCATCTTTAGGCCTTGACGTCTAGTCTTGTATCACAGATTCATTGTCACATGTTACCAGTGACTTCGGTAACATGTGACAATTTTGACGAAGTCTGAAATACATCTGGTATATACCCTCTTAAGCAGCACATTAGAAACCTAGAATCTGCTCAAGTACTGCATGTACAAATGATATATGCTGGATATTTCTGTGACCTTGAATTGACCCAATGACCATATTTTCAAGGTCATATGACAAAAGGCTAATATCTAAAATATATATTGTCCGGTAACCTATCTTAGCCCTTGGGCTAATTTTTTTGTTAAAGTTGTTATGGCCGAGCAGGGATTAGGAAAAACTCAACTAAACACAAAACCCAACACTGAAACCCAAACATTGAAAACTTCTTCATCCAGCAGAATGCAACAATTTTGTGACTTTTCACTTTGACCCCCTGTGCACATGAAGGACGCCAGAATGGAATCTATCAGTTGACGCATACCAAACCATTGTTTAAATGATTCAGAAAAGGCTCCTGA
This sequence comes from Terebella lapidaria, assembly GCA_949152475.1. Lineage (NCBI taxonomy): Eukaryota > Metazoa > Annelida > Polychaeta > Terebellida > Terebellidae > Terebella > Terebella lapidaria. The sequence continues at coordinate 7,177,119 of OX424557.1, forward strand.
TCACACTGACATACTTTATTCTTGGATACCAAAACCAGTATTATATACCCGATTATAAGAAATATAGGTTCTTTTTTTGAGAAGTCTTTATAGTGATTTGTGTGGTGACCTTGTACAGACCTTAGATGACCATGAAAGGTCAAAACAACAATTTTTAAAAGAAATGCCAAATTTGCACTTCGTCTTGTCTGAAAATGTGATCAGTTTTTAGGTTACCAGACCTTTGATCTGATAACCTATAATATGTAACTACTATTTGAACTTTTGCAGCGGAGTGCTCAAGGCCGAGAGACCTCTTGTTGAATATCATTATGATGAAAGTAAAGTCTTGTTATGTTTTTCCCTGACAGTCCGTCGGTACCTGACACCCTGATTCCAGATGTCAATCGTGGCGTTGGCATGGCAACCCGAGCCCCTCCCCCAGTACCCACTCGCCCCACCCAGCAACGATCAACTCTTGGCTACAGCTCAGGAATGGGGGGATATGGTGGTGGCTATGGCGGATACGGTGGATATGGGGGCGGATACGGGGGACTGAGTGGATACGGGGGTGGATACGGAGGCTATGGTGGCATGTATGGTAGCAGTTACGGAGGATATGGCATGAACAGGTTCGGAATGAATGACAATACATATGACGGGTCCAATAGCTTCGCTCGACAGGCGGAGGAGAGCTCCAGACAAGCATTCCAGTCAATTGAGAGCATCGTTCATGCCGTGGGCTCTGTGTCTATGATGCTGGAGTCATCGTTTTACGCAGTCTACAACTCATTCCGAGCGGTGGTTGGTGTTGCGGACCATTTCTCACGCATGAAACTGGCATTTGCTCAGATATTCTCAGCATTTGCTGTGATTCGGACACTGCGGTGGCTGTATCGCCGACTGTTGGTACTGTTACGACTCCGGCCGGCAGGGTACGATGAGGAGGTGTGGTCTCAGGCTGCAGAGGCCGGGGCAGCAGCACTGGGAGACTCTGAGCTCAAAGGTCAAGGCCGCTCTAGCTGGCCCATCATGCTCTTCTTCGCCATCATCATCGGAGGTCCCTGGCTGATCTGGAGGCTTCTTGCCTCCATCACGGGCAAAAAAGGTATGTATGTTGTCTGTTGACAGGAAAAAAACCCATAATACAATAACATATTGCTGTGGCGCTGCATTCGACATCTGCCAACGTCGCCGTCGTCCGTCAACATTTTTAGCTTTTGAGTTTAGGCCTAAAAAAATTAATTTTCTGTTTCTCGTCCTCCTATTTTTTCAGAACTGGGTAGGGAGGGACTTTTTATTTTTAGGTTACCGGACCTATGGTCCGATAACCTATTGGCATGGCGTTGCGTCCGTCGTCCATCGTCGTCCGTCGGCGTCCGTCGTCGTCCGTCGTCGTCGTCGTCGTCCACATTTTTATCTTTTTTGTTTACAGGCGAATATTTCTGAAATTTTGCACAAAAATACTTAAAAATAATTCAAGAATGAGGTATTTTTTAGTTTTTTGATTTTCGCATTTTTTTCAAAATGGCGGCCGTTTTCGACGAAAAATGCCTGATTTTGGACTTTGGCGGCCATTTTCTCAAAATCTGTTCGGTAACTTTTTTTCTTTTTGATAAATAACACTCCTCATATGTACTCCTATGATGTCTATAAATTTCGTTGCGCTTGAATCGCTCGAAGTGGGCCATTTTGGCCCAAACTCGGCTCAAATGGGACTTTCCCATGTTAAATTCTCCTATGCTTTATAATGGGACACATTGTGCCTAATATCTCACTTGATATTGAGATTAGAGACTAGGAGTCAATTGTGGACCTATAGGAAATGATATATGCTGAATATTCTCGTGACCTTGAATTTGACCTCTGACCTCACTTTCAAGGTCAGAGCACAAAATGGCTTATATCTCGCTTATTATCGACTCTACAGCTTAGGAATCAATTGTGGACATATAGGAAATGATATATTCTGAATATTCTCGTGACCTTGAATTTGACCTCTGACCTCAGTTTCAAGGTCAGAGCACAAAATGGCTTATATCTCGCTTATTATCGACTCTACAGCTTAGGAATCAATTGTGGACATATAGGAAATGATATATGCTGAATATTCTGATGACCTTGAATTTGACCTTTGACCTCATTTTCAAGGTCACAGGACAAAATGGCTAATATCTCGCTTGTTATCGACTTTACAGCTTAGCAATCAATTATGAACATAATAGGAAATGATATATGCAGATTATTGTCATGACCTTGAATTTGACCTTTGACCTCATTTTCAAGGTCACAGGACAAAATGGCTAATATCTCACTTATTATCGATTTTACAGCTTAGGAATCAATTGTGGACATATAGGAAATGATATATGCTGAATATTCTCGTGACCTTGAATTTGACCTCTGACCTCATTTCTAAGGTCCAAGGACAAACTGGCTCATATCTTGCTCCTCTATTGACTGTATGGCTTGGGAATCAATTGTGGACATGATATACATAATATAGAAAATGATATACACTGAATATTTTGATGACCTTGAATTTGACCTTTGCCCCTTCATTTTCAAGGCTAAAGCATAAAATTGCTAATCTCTCTCTGATTATTGAACTTACAGCTTAGCAATCAACTGTGGACATGATATATGCTTAATGTTATATATGCTGAATATTCTCTTGACCTTGAATTCAACCAGTGACCTGGCTAATACCTAAAATATTAAACATTGTCCGGTAACCTATCTTTGGCCCTTGGCCTAATTTTTATTTTTCATTTTTTATTTTGCAAAAAATACCGTCCTCATCTTAAGAGAAAATTGGGTAGGGAGGCACTTTTTATTTTTTATTTTTGGTGGGACGACATTTCACACATAATGAAAATAAATTTGATTTATTGATTGATTAAAAAAACACTTGCGCACAGATGCATTCAAGCCCAAATAAATCAAGCCTTTTGAATTGAAATCATGTGTAACACATGACTTTATTGATTTCATTTCTAGAGGATTGATTTATTTGGGCTTGAAACCTCTTGGCCGGGCACATTGGCACTACTGGTGTGCCATCTTCCTAGCAGTCAGCATAGACAGGATGATTTTGTGTACTACATGTAGTAGTATTATTATCAAAAACCGTCAGTTGATACTATATTCCAATGATGAGCAATTGTTGAGAACCTTTCCATCAGTTACTAGAATATAGTAAATCAATTCTTGATCACAGTTATATGTATTATTGTATCCCCCAAACAAAGTTCGGCGGATACTATGGATTCGGCTTCGTCGTCCGCGTCCGCGTCGTCGTCCGCATCCGCGTCTGCGTCCGCAGAGATTTTCTTGTGAATGCGCTACAGGCCGCAATTCTCACCCGATCACCATTATTTTTTGCAGGCACATATATAATGGTAATATCCCGACACCAATCGATTTTGGTTGCCGTGGCAACTTAATTGGTCGTTTGGGGACACATTTTGCATTGAAAACAGCCTGTTTGAGACACATGGCTTGTGAACGCGCTACAGGCCGCAATTCTCACCTGATCACCATTATTTTTTGCAGGCACATATATTATGGTAAGATCCGGACACCAATCGATTTTGGTTGCCGTGGCAACTGAATTGGTCGTTTGGGGACACATTTTGCATTGAAAAGAGCCTGTTTGAGACACATGGCTTGTGAACGCTCCACAGATGGCAATTTTTGACGAATCCCGATAATATTTGGAAGTGTTGTTGGGAAGGGCTGTCACACGAAACCAATCGTTTTTTAGAATGATCATATAAATATTAATATGTTACCAGCCAAACTTATTACAGAATTTTGAAATATCCATTTTGACATGTACGATCATTCCAATAGCCTGTACAATGGAAGGTAATGACACTGGTTTCTTGTTTTGGAATGGAGAACTGATGTTTTCAGTGAAAACAGGACAATATTACTGAATAAGTTAACATTAGTTTTACTAGTTAAGGCATTTCGGCAGAAATGCCTTTATGGTTTTAGCAGAATTTTTTTATTTTTTTTTATTTTTTTATTTTTTATTTTTTTTCTTCTTCCGCCACTTTTGGTTTCCGGACGATAACTTTAGATTGCCTTGACGGATCCTTGTCAAATTTTCACCGCAAGTCAGAAATGATATGTGGAAGAACCCTATTCTTTTTGAGCCGGATCCGAGGTCCGTGAGGTCCGTGAGGATGAAATCAAGGCTAATTTTAAAACTTGGTTTCCGGACGTTAACTGGAAAAATATTTATGCAATAGTTGCAGAACTCTGCATGGAGGTTCATATGTCACCAGGGAAGAACCCTATTGATTTTGGGATCGATCCGTCAAACGACCTTTGACCTAGAGGTCAAAATAATTTTTTGCTGATTCATCCTTGAGGCTTCCTGCATATCTCGGAAACCGTGCGTCGTAGAGCGAAACGGACGTTATTTTCGGACTCGTCGCCCTAGACAAACATCTCTAGGGTGTACTTTTTTTTTTGATCCGGCTCCGAGGTCCGTGAGGTCCGTGAGGTCCGTGAGGATGAAATCGAGGAACTTGGTTTCCGGACGATAACTCAAAAAATATTCAGGCAATAGTTGCAGAATTTTGCACGGAGGTTTATATATCACCAGGGAAGAACCCTATTGATTTTGGGATCGATACCTCAAACGACCTTTGACCTAGAGGTCGAAATAATTTTTTGCTGAGTCATCCTTGAGGCATCATGCATATCTCGGAAACGGTACATCGTAGAGCGAAACGGACGTTATTTTCGGACTCGTCGCCCTAGACAAACATGTCTAAAGGGTATTATGGATGAACTTTGACCTTGACCTTGAATTTTTTTGCCGAGTCGGCATTTTTCGTTTTCGTCGATATCTCGGAAACGGTGCGTTGTAGAGCGAAACGGACGTTATTTTCGGACTCGTCGCCCTAGACAAACATGTCTAAGGGGTATTATGGATGAACTTTGACCTTGACCCGAAATTTTTTTGCCGAGTCGGCATTTTTCGTTTTCGTCGATATCTCGGAAACGGTGCGTCGTAGAGCGAAACGGACGTTATTTTCGGACTCGTCGCCCTAGACAAACATGTCTAAGGGGTATTATTGATGAACTTTGACCTTGACCCGAAATTTTTTTGCCGAGTCGGCATTTTTCGTTTTCGTCGATATCTCGGAAACGGTGCGTCGTAGAGCGAAACGGGCGTTATTTTCGGACTCGTCGCCCTAGACAAAAATGTCTAAGGGGTATTATTGATGAACTTTGACCTTGACCCGAAAATTTTTTGCCGAGTCGGCATTTTTCGTTTTCGTCGATATCTCGGAAACGGTGCGTCGTAGAGCGAAACGGACGTTATTTTCGGACTCGTCGTCCTAGACAAACATGTCTAAGGGGTATTATGGATGAACTTTGACCTTGACCCGAAAATTTTTTGCCGAGTCGGCATTTTTCGTTTTCGTCGATATCTCGGAAACGGTGCGTCGTAGAGCGAAACGGACGTTATTTTCGGACTCGTCGCCCTAGACAAACATGTCTAAGGGGTATTATGGATGAACTTTGACCTTGACCCGAAATTTTTTTGCCGAGTCGGCACTTTCCGTTTTCGTCGATATCTCGGAAACGGTGCGTCGTAGAGTGAAACGGACGTTATTTTCGGACTCGTCGCCCTAGACAAACATGTCTAAGGGGTATTATGGATGAACTTTGACCTTGACCCGAAATTTTTTTGCCGAGTCGGCAGTTTTCGTTTTCGTCGATATCTCGGAAACGGTGCGTCGTAGAGCGAAACGGATGGTATTTTCGGACTCGTCGCCCTAGACAAACATGTCTAAGGGGTATTATGGATGAACTTTGACCTTGACCCAAAATTTTTTTGCCGAGTCGGCATTTTTCGTTTTCGTCGATATCTCGGAAACGGTGCGTCGTAGAGCGAAACGGACGTTATTTTCGGAGTCGTCGTCCTAGACAAAAATGTCTAAGGGGTATTATTGATGAAGTTTGACCTTGACCCCAAATTTTTTTGCCGAGTCGGCATTTTTCGTTTTCGTCGATATCTCGGAAACGATGAGTCGCAGAGCGAAACGGAAGTCATTTTTGGACTCGGGGATCTAGACAAACATGTCTAAGGAGTATTATGGATGAACTTTGACCTTGACCTTAAATTTTTTACCGAGTCTGCATTTTTCGTTTTCGTCGATATCTCGGAAACGGTGCATTGTACAGCGAAACGGACGTTGTTTTCGGAGTGGTGGCTCTAGACAAACATGTCTAAGGGGTATTACTGATGAACTTTGACCTTGACCTGAAATGTTTTTTTGCTGAGTCGACATTTTTCATTTTCATCCATATCTAGGAAACGATGTGTCGTAGAGCCCATGGCAAACATGTTTTAAATATTACAAATTAGTCCTAACACCGAAATGCCTCCAAGGCATCTTTAGGCCTTGACGTCTAGTTAAGTCTATTATTGTCCACAATAAAAATAGTTAAGACTAGAAAAGTTTATTATTAAGCTCAACAAGGTAAAGGTTTTGTCCAGTACAGATTTCATGGGTGTAACTGAATAAGTTAGCATTATTTTTAATAGTTAAGTCTATTATTGACCACAATAAAAATAGTTAAGACAAGAAATATTTATTATTAACCTCAACAAGGTAAATGTTTTGTCCAGTACAAATTTCATTGGTGTAATCGAATCATTATTTTCACTAGTTAAGTCTATTATTGACCTCAATAAAAATAGTTAAGTCTATTATTGACCACAATAAAAATAGTTAAGATGAGAAATATTTATTATTAAGCTCAACAAGGTGAAAGTATGTCTAGTACAGTTTTCATGGGTGTACTAAATAAGTTATTTTTACTAGTTTAGTCTATTATTGACCACAATAAAAATAGTTAAGACAAGAAATATTTATTATTGGGCTCAACAAGGTAAAGATTCTGTCCAGTAGACATTTTATGTCTGTAACCAAATAAGTTAACATTTTTTTTTGCTAGTTAAGTCTATTATTGACCTCAATAAAAATAGTTAAGATGAGAAACAATTATTATTGAGCTCAACAAGGTTAGGGTTTTGTCCGGTAGACATTTCTGGGTGTAACCGAATAAGTTAACATTATTTTTACATGTTCAGTCTATTATTGACCACAATGAAAATCCCCCCATAGTTAAGACAAGAAATATTTATTATTGCGCTCAACAAGGTTAATGTTTTGTCCGGTAGAAATTTCTGGGTGTAACCAAATAAGTTAACATTATTTTTACATGTTAAGTCTATTATTGACCATGAAAATAGTTAAGACAAGAAATATTTATTATTGGGCTCAACAAGGTGAAGGCTTTGTCCAGTAGAGATTTTATGGCTGTGACCAAATAAGTTAACATTATTTCTTACTAGTTAAGTCTATTATTGATCATAATAGCTTTTTATGAAAACATTGATCAACTTTTACTTTGAATTTCAACTTGAGACCATGTTTGGCAAAAATTATGAGTTAAAATATAACTTATGGTGAAAAATTCAATCTGGCTCCAATTTTTTCATCTTGAAATGCAGTTTGGGTAAACTTTTAGCTTGAATTTCGACTTGAAACCAAGTTTGGCACATATTATGAGTTAAAATATAACTTGTGGCGAAAAGTTCGATCTGGCTCCAATTTCGTCATCTTGAAATGCAGTTTTGTCAACTTTTACTTTGAATTTCAACTTGAAAGCATGTTTGGCACATATGAGTCGAAATATACAGTACTGATTTCGCAAAACCTCACTAGCCATGCGAATGCTACATGCTAAATGCTAGGCCATGCGATTACGTGCGACTTGATGCTAGCATCAAATCGCATGGTGCGACCAGTGGGCGCGATGCCATCGCATCAGGCGGCCGTCTTAGTTGAACAGGCGAGCATTGTCTCGCACAGATGCGCGCATCCTTTATTTCGGATGCAAATACTGACTTTAATATGAACTGAAATGAAACACTGCATTTTCCCATACGATCTACATGATACAGACTGTTTATAAACCACTCGACCATGTGTTTGCGAGCATATGCGAGCATATAATGGCCTTCACAAAAAATGCGAAATGCGAAATGCTTTTAGTGCACCACAGTGCCAAGAAGCAATGCTAGCATCGAGGGATGCTCGCATACACAATGCTAGCATCAAATCGCATGATGCTACGTCAGGCGAAGTTGGGCGAACACGTGCTAAATGCCAGGTGTCCCATGCTGGCATTTTGGTGAGGTTTTGCGAAATCAGTACTGTAACTTATGGGGAAAAGTTCGATCTGGCTCCAATTTAGTCATCTTGAAATGCAGTTTTGGTCAACTTTTACTTTGAATTTCAACTTGAAAGCATGTTTGGCACATATTATGAGTCGAAATATAACTTATGGTGAAAAGTTTGATCTGGCTCCAATTTCGTCATCTTGAAATGCAGTTTTGGTCAACTTTTAGTTTGAATTTCAACTTGGAACCAAGTTGGGCAGGTATTATGAGTTAAAATATAACTTATGACGAAAAGTTCGATCTGGCTCCAATTTCATCATCTTGAAATGCAGTTTTGGTTAACTTTTACTTTGAATTTCAACTTGAAACCATGTTTGGCACATACATGTACATGTATTATGAGTCGAAATATAACTTATGGTGAGAAGTTCGATCTGGCTCTAATTTCGTCATCTTGAAATGCAGTTTTGGTCAACTTTTACTTTGAATTTCAACTTGGAACCAAGTTTGTAAAATATTCTGAGTTGAGATATAAATGGGTGAAAAGATTGATCTATCTGTATTTTTGTTATTTTATCAAACATGTCGAAATGGAAATTCATATAAAGAGATTTCAGTGGTGATTTTGAATTCGACCTTCAATAACCTCGGAAGATCAGTGCAGCAATTTCGGTGGGGAAAAAAAAGAAAACAGTTGTGACTTGAGATTTAACATTTCTCTGGTAATCTTTTTTAGCCCTTGCTCTAGTTTTTCACACTTGACAGTGATATATTTGGGGCAACAAAGATGATAGGGCTACGGGGGATACACCCAAGCGGTCGTAGGCGACCGGAAGCTTCTAGTTACATACACGTAACCACATAGAATAACTGTGTTTGAAAACTGGTAGCGTCTTTGTCTCATTTGAGAGTGGTGGTTTCTTGATCATTCACTATCCTCAAAATAGGGGCGGGAACACTTTTTATTTGAGAATCGCAAATAAAAAAATCCGTGAGGCTCCTTTTGAACACAGGCAGGCGGGGACGAGAAACAGAAAATTAATTTTTTTAGGCCTTGCAGTAAACAGTCAGGACAATATATCAAAAGCGTATTTCTGCAGAACTACCATTTTTCGTAGTCCTGCAGAAATACGAAATATTGTATTCAAAACATCAGAAATCAGCGGGGCAACATAGAATGTGATTTTAGCATAAATTAACATCCAACTTAAAAGAATTTACAGGTTTCAGAGTTTACAAATACGATATTGTGTATTTTGTACGGACAATAGGAATACAGTTTCATGTATTTCTATATTTTGAATACAATATTTTGTATTTCTGCAGGAATACGGAAAATGGTATTTCTGCAGAAATACGCTTTTGCTATATTGTCCAGACTGGTAAAATATTTCTGAAATTTTGCACAAAAATGCCTAAAAATATTTCAAGAGGAATGTATTTTTAGGTTACCGGACCTATGGTCCGTAACCTATTGGCATGGCGATGCGTCCGGCGTCGTCGTCCGTCGTCGTCCGTCGTCCGTCGTCGTCGTCCGTCAACAATTTTATCTTTAAAGTTTACGATCGAATTTTTCTGAAATTTTGCACAAAAATGCCTAAAAATATTTCGAGAGGGAGGTATTTTTTAGTTTTTTGATTTTCGCATTTTTTTCAAAATGGCAGTCGTTTTCGTCGAAAAACGGTCAATTTTGGATTTTGGCGGCCATTTTCTCGAAATCTGTTCAGTAACTTTTTTTATTATTGATGCATAACACTCCTCATATGTACCCCTGTGACATGTATAAATTTCGTTGCGCTTGAATCGCTCGAAGTGGGCCATTTTGGGCCCAAACTCAGCCCAAATGGGACTTTCCCATGTTAAATTCTCCTATGCTTTATAATGGGACACATTAAAGCCTAATATCTCACTTAATATTGAGATTAGAGACTAGGAATCAATTGTGGACATGATATATGCTGAATATTGTCGTGACCTTGAATTTGACCTCTGACCTTGGTTTCAAGGTCAGAGCGGCCGTTTTCGTCGAAAAATGGCCAATTTGGAGTTCAACGGTCGTTTTCTCGAAATCTGTTCAGTAACTTTTTTTTCTTATTGATGAAAAACACTCCTCATATGTACCCCTGTGACATGTATAAATTTCGTTGCGCTTGAATCACTTGAAGTGGGCCATTTTGGGCCCAAACACGGCCCAAATGTGACTTTCCCCTGTTAAATTTTCCTATGCTTTATAATGGCACACATTAAGCCTAATATCTCACTTAATATTGAAATTAGAGACTAGGAATGAATTGAGGACATATAGGAAATGATATATGCTGAATATTCTCGTGACCTTGAATTTGACTTTTGACCTCATTTTCAAGGTCACAGGACAAAATGGCTAATATCTCGCTTATTATCGACTTTACAGCTTAGGAATCAGTTGTGAACATATAGGAAATGATATATGCTGAATATTCTTGTGACCTTGAATTTGACCTTTGACCTCATTTTCAAGGTCACATGACAAAATGGCTAATATCTCGCTTATTATCGACTTTACAGTTTAGGAATCAATTGTGAACATATAGGAAATGATATATGCTGAATATTTTCGTGACCTTGAATTTGACCTTTGACCTCATTTCCAAGGTCGCAGGACAAAATTGCTAATATCTCGCTTATTATCGACTTTACAGCTTAGGAATCAATTGTGTACATATAGGAAATGATATATGCTGAATATTTTCGTGACCTTGAATTTGACCTTTGACCTCATTTCCAAGGTCGCAGGACAAAATTGCTAATATCTCGCTTATTATCGACTTTACAGCTTAGGAATCAATTGTGTACATATAGGAAATGATATATGCTGAATATTCTCGTGGCCTTGAATTTGAGCTTTGACCTCATTTTCAAAGTCACAGGACAAAATGGCCAATATCTTGCTTATTAGCAACTTTACAGCTTAGGAATCGATTGTGAACATATTGGAAATGATATATGCTGAAAATTCTCGTGACCTTGAATTTGACCTTTGACCTCATTTTCAAGGTCACAGGACAAAACGGCCAATACAGTACTGATTTCGCAAAACCTCACTAGCCATGCGAATGCTACAAGCTAAATGCTAGGCCATGCGATTACGTGCGACTTGATGCTAGCATCAAATCGCATGGTGCGACCAGTGGGCGCGATGCCATCGCATCAGGCGGCCGTCTTAGTTGAACAGGCGAGCATTGTCTGGCACAGATGCGCGCATCCTTTATTTCGGATGCAAATACTGACTTTAATATGAACTGAAATGAAACACTGCATTTTCCCATACGATCTACATGATACAGACTGTTTATAAACCACTCGACCATGTGTTTGCGAGCATATGCGAGCATATAATGGCCTTCACAAAAAATGCGAAATGCGAAATGCTTTTAGTGCACCACAGTGCCAAGAAGCAATGCTAGCATCGAGGGATGCTCGCATACACAATGCTAGCATCAAATCGCATGATGCTACGTCAGGCGAAGTTGGGCGAACATGTGCTAAATGCCAGGTGTCCCATGCTGGCATTTTGGTGAGGTTTTGCGAAATCAGTACTGTATCTTGCTTATTAGCGACTTTACAGCTTAGCAATCAATTGTGAACATATAGGAAATGATATATGCTGAAAATTCTCATGACCTTGAATTTGACCTTTGACCTCATTTTCAAGGTCACATGACAAAATGGCTAATATCTCGCTTATTATCGACTTTACAGCTTAGGAATCAATTGTGAACATATAAGAAATGATATATTCTGAATATTTTAATGATATTGAATTTGACCTTTGACCTAAATTTCAAGGTCAGTCATTTTATTTTCAAAGTCAGATTACAAAATGGCTTATATCTCACTTATTATCAAATTTACAGCTTAGGGGTCCATAGTGAACATATAGGAAATGATGTATGCTGAATAGTTTGGTGATCTAGAATTTAACCTTTGATCCCATTTTCAAGGTTAGAGATATGGCGATTTCAGTGGTCACCTTGAATTTGACCTTCAACTTTCTCGGCTTAACTCTGTATATTTCTCCGGTAACCTTTCTAGCCCATTGGGCTAATTTTGGTTTTTAGGTTACCGGACCTGTGGGTTGATAACCTATTGGCATGGCATTGCGTCCTTCATCGTCGTCGTCAGTGTCGTCCGTCCACATTTTTATTTTCAAAGTTTATGGTCAAATCTTTCTGAAATTTTGCACAAAAATGCCTATTTTTAGGTTACCGAACGTTTTTAACGAAAAATGGCCAATTTTGGACTTTGGTGGCCATTTTCTCAAAAACTGTCTCATCAGTTTTGAGATTTTTGTTTTAAAAGATTCCCCTTATTTACCTCTATGATGTGTATAAGTTTTGTTGCCCTTGAATCGCCGGTCTCCGTGTGGTGGCCATTTTGAATTTTTGACGGGTCGCCGAAAATTTGTTTTGCCCCAAATCGCATTACTATCCATTTTGGGTCATTTCTAGGCAAAAAAAAATGTTTCACCTTTGAAAAAAATTTTGGACTTGAGATTCCTCGAGTCATGTTTTTGCTGAGTCAGCGTTTTGTTTTTCTCATGCTTCACACTGAAATGCCTCCATTGCCTTTAGGCCTTGACGTCTAGTTACAGTACTGATTTCGCAAAACCTCACTAGCCATGCGAATGCTACATGCTAAATGCTAGGCCATGCGATTACGTGCGACTTGATGCTAGCATCAAATCGCATGGTGCGACCAGTGGGCGCAATGCCATCGCATCAGGCGGCCGTCTTAGTTGAACAGGCGAGCATTGTCTCGCACAGATGCGCGCATCCTTTATTTCGGATGCAAATACTGACTTTAATATGAACTGAAATGAAACACTGCATTTTCCCATACGATCTACATGATACAGACTGTTTATAAACCACTCGACCATGTGTTTGCGAGCATATGCGAGCATATAATGGCCTTCACAAAAAATGCGAAATGCGAAATGCTTTTAGTGCACCACAGTGCCAAGAAGCAATGCTAGCATCGAGGGATGCTCGCATACACAATGCTAGCATCAAATCGCATGATGCTACGTCAGGCGAAGTTGGGCGAACACGTGCTAAATGCCAGGTGTCCCATGCTGGCATTTTGGTGAGGTTTTGCGAAATCAGTACTGTATTTGCCCCAATGCTAGCCATTTCTTAATATATTATGCTTTACTTTCAGCCATATATCATAATCATGATAATATCCATGTAGTTGGTGTACATAAATCAGTGTATGAATATTTGTTTGAATCCTCTTCTTTTTTATCATCTGGTATGTTTCATTACATACATTATATTGCGACAAATACAAATATGTATACTAATGTCTCAAATTGTTCGATTTCCAGAACAAAACAAGAAGATCCTGAGTGCAAAGACATAATTTATTAAGTTGAACATGAGCTCTCATACTGATGTTGGCAGGTGGAATTCCAAAGACAGATATCAGTACATGTAGTAAACAGAATAGATATCACTCACATTTTTTTTTTTTGAGGTGAAAAATTCCAACAACAGAAAACTTTGTATATCAAATGTTGAAAATATTTCCATGGACGTACAATCTTTTCCGGACGAAACTCTATAGACCAACTTTATATTTTGGTGTAGCCTTACCCCATGTGCCCCCTGTCGAGCTCAAAACTAGTTGGACGTTAATTTATGCTAAAATCACATTCTATGTTGCCCCGCTGATTTCTGATGTAGAAGTATTATCAAACTGTGTTCCGGTGTTCCACTTTGGAAAGCACCATCTCCAGTCAGTAAAGCAGTGATCAGACAGTCCCGGTGTGGCCCCCGGTACGCCCCGATTTAGACCACCGTGGCAAACCTTGAGACAACAGGGACGTACCATGATGACACCCTGGGATACCGTGGCGCTTCCTTGATGAATCATGATGAATCGTGACACACCGGCAAACTCTCCGGTGGTTTTGAAATGTTTAAAACTACTGGGGCTTACTGTGACATACCAGGGAACTTAAGAATATTGTGGAGGCACCATGACTTTCCATGGCTCGGCCGGGATCACCTAGACTGCACCGGGCCACCGTGGCGTTCCGTAGGCTGCTCGGGGTCTACCGGGCCTCCATGTCCACCGTCACACCACCGGGGGCAACCGTAGGTCTGCCAGGGCGGCATCCTGATAGAACGTGACGACACCAGCAACAATCCAGGTAATACCGGGGTGACACCGTGGGAAACCGTGGAATAACGGGGGTAAACCTTGGCTAAACCCTGCCACACCATGCAGGGGTACATCTTGGTCTGCCGGACTGGATCATGACACAGACCGGGGCTACACCATGTACATACGTCCGGGCAAATGTGACTGCAAATAATTGTTTTGACAAAATCGTCCCGGTAGTCCACGGTATACCCCAGTCCATAGGGACATATATCCACCGGGACGTACCGGGGCCCACACCGGGACTGTCTGACCACTGCTTAAATATTGAGAGGTAGAGAGTTGAGCGCTATGTTTTGTCAAAACCATCACAAACTCGACATAACACTCCTCATAAAGCCCACAACAGGCTCACAGTCACAGCCACACACGAACACATTGCTTATTTATGGTGCATTATGATTAACTGCGAGCGTATATACCATATGGTCCTAATAGTAGCACGGCGTGCCAAAGCAATAACTCCTGCATGCGCGCGCTAAAATGAGGTGAAATTTGAGGTCAAATTCAAGAAAATCACTGAATAATATACCTATAGCTTTCAATCTCCTTGATTATGATTCAAATAACATAAATACCAGTATGTGGATTGGAACACTCCAAGAGTTTATTAGAGAGATATGAAATGAAATACAATGTTACAAAAATTTTTGGAGAAAAGAGGGGGCGTGCTAATATTAGGGCTCGTGCCACTATTAGGACCAATACGGTAAAAAAAATGACCATGTTTGCCTGAGAACAGTTATCTGAAGTTATTGAAATAAAAGTACCCAGTACCAACTCTGCAAATTCTTGCTAGCACCAAAATTCTAGCATATTGAGGCTAGCATTACATGCATAATGACATGTGTTAGCCTTCCTTCGCATGACCTACTGGTAGCATCATTGGGCTTGATGCAAAACTTCACTATGGACAAAAAAGCCACACCAAATTTGGTGTAGCAAAAACCAGAAATACATAGAGCCTGATGGTTTTGCTGATATAAAGTTATTGTCACAAAACCATGGGTGGTGTCAATAAATACTCAATGCTAGTATATCATTAATTTACGACCATACGTTGATATATATATTACATGTATCACAAGCCTTCTTTTGGAAATCATAACTCCTTGCTAGGCCAATCTCAGCCAAAGAAGCTTACTAATTACAATTGTTTATACTGTATTTACAGTTCACTTTGGTGCATAGGGTAGGTCAGGAATATCTGCCAACCTGTCCTGTTCCAGAGTTTTGAACAATTCACTTTGTGCAACTGTGAAGTGGTTTTTCCAATCACCAACCTTCCCTTTACGCATGAATGATGATATAGACGTGTCAATGTTCGGCACGCCGGCAAAATTGAGCATCGGGTTCCCACTCATACTCTCGAAGGAGGTGTGTTCAATGATTCGATCAATGGTTGTCTCATCCAGCATTTTGCCGCAGAACCTCGCGATCTTTAGAACTGCATCCCTCGGAGCTTGCTTCATCTCTTCGTACGTGACGATAAGAACATTGTGGTCGTCACGACGACGCCACCAGTCTCGCGTGTGGCTGAACCAGTCTCCGTAGCAGACGTATCCACACATGAACATATCTAGGAACTCGTGCCATGAGCCGGCGAACTTGCCGAGCTCTGACAGCGTCCGGTGAAAGTGGAAGTAGGACACAGCGGTGTCGCGGGGGTTGCGTAGGATGTGGACGACCTTGGTTTGTGCTCGGTGGAGGGGGCTCGGCAGCAAGCGGTGTGGCAGATGTGTCTTGTAGACGCGCGGTGACGACAGCGACCGGAGCATTTTACCCTGGTACTGGCCCTCGAGGTAGGGGATGCGCAGGTAGTTGGGGCTGGAGTCACTGAGCGCTGTGTTACCCTCGTGTTGTATGAGGTAGACAATCTCCTCCAGCCAAGTGGTGCCTATCAAACACAAGAGCTTGGGTTAGTCAACTCACTCAACTCCTTTACACAACCACATATCTGTACTTGATATATATATATTTCCTATATATACTTGTAATAGATGTCTTTCAACTGAACTATTTTTAATCTGATCAAAAATAGACTTTACTAATAAACTCATTCAGGTTTGAAATTGGATTGGTTCTCACTGTAACGGGTGAGGATCAGCTTTGTTAGACTACACATATCAAATGCCAATGAATCATTCCAAATACAGTCAACTAAAATGATCAAAGGCGTCAATCTGGACAGTTCACTATGTTGTAATAAGTTCACTATGTTATTTATTCACTTATTACTAAGTAAACAAATTCTATCTTTCTGAAAAATAATAGGTGTTGCGTAATGTCCTTCCTCAATATCATTTTGCTTCACTGAGCTTCCACCAGGAGCATTCACAAGCCATTTGTGCTAAACATGCTGAACAGGCTGATTCTATC
This sequence comes from Terebella lapidaria, assembly GCA_949152475.1. Lineage (NCBI taxonomy): Eukaryota > Metazoa > Annelida > Polychaeta > Terebellida > Terebellidae > Terebella > Terebella lapidaria. The sequence continues at coordinate 7,193,905 of OX424557.1, forward strand.
GCAAAGTATGTCATCAATTGACTAGCGATTATGGTTGGCATGGCAATCATATTCACAGGGGCCCCATGAATATACATCTAAACATACATGTGTATAACCAAACATGAGCTAAGTGATTGCCCCCCCCCCCCCCCACCCTCCCTTTCCCCTTTCACCCCAATCAAACTTCTGGATCTGCAGTAAGGTGCAGGATCTTACAATAGCATACAGTAGCAAAAATCAGATGCTACTGCTATTGCTACTGCTATACTTGTACATCCCAGACCACACAATAGCACACAGTAGCAAAAGCGTATGCTACTGCTATTGCCATACTTGTTTAACGACTGGGACGCTGCTGCTACAGCTCTTACTAAGTGCTACTCCTCCAATGTCTGATCTGGGAAGCGCACGCTACTGCTATTGCTACTGCTACACCTGAGCTTGATCTGAGACCGGGATGCTACTGCTATTGCTACTGCTACTCTCCGGCTTGATCTGAGACCGGGACGCTACTGCTATTGCTACTGCTACTCTCCGGCTTGATCTGAGACCGGGACGCTACTGCTATTGCTACTGCTACTCCCCAGCTTGATCTGAAACAGGGACGCTACTGCTACTGCTATTGCTACTGCTACTCCTCCAATGTCTGGTCTGAGAAGCGCACGCTACTGCTATTGCTACTGCTACACCTGAGCTTGATCTGAGACCAGGACGCTACTGCTATTGCTACTGCTACTCCCCAGCTTGATCTGATCCGGGACGCTACTGCTATTGCTACTGCTACTGCTACTCCCCAGCTTGATCTGAAACCGGGATGCTACTGCTATTGCTACTGCTACTCCCAAGCTTAATCTGAGACCGGGACGCTACTGCTATTGCTACTGCTACTCCCCAGCTTGATCTGGGAACCGGACGCTACTGCTATTGCTACTCCTGAGCTGGATCTGAGACCGGGATTTTACATTGGCCGACATAGCAGAATAGCATGCCTCCAGGCAAAAATGTACAATCCTGCACCTTCCTCTGGATCTGTCACTGAAAATATGTTGATATGCGAACTTGCGAAGTGATCCTGGCATATAGCATACACATACGAAAAATTATCAGAATACGTTGAGGAATGTGATCTATAGAGCATTCACGTAGAAGTTTATACGGGCACCATGGCAGATGTGGCAGAGTGGTCACAAGTCCATAGTGTCCACCAAACTTATATTCTAAACTCAGGTGAAGAGAATTGATACAGCAGCTTGCCACGATGAGCAGAAAATGTGCAATGCGCTTGTGTACGAACCTGACTTGGGGTATCCTGAGACCACGATATCATCATCCCTGACATCAAAACTCTCGAGTTCTTGCAAGCACTGGATGGGAGAGAGAACACCCATCATAATCCCCCGGTACATGTGCTGTCCCGGCACACGGAACTCGAAGCGTGCGTCCAGTTTCTCCCAGTCGACACTGCCTTCGTAGTCCTCCAGCGGGGTGTCAACCTCGCCGTTTTCAAGAGCATTGCCGTCAATGGCTGGTGTCAGTGTATTATGCGTGGTGGCATTGGTGCATGTGGTACTTTTATATCGCCGGCAATGCGACGGAACAGCGAAGTGATTGCTGGTTATCGCGCCATGCGGCTGGTTGTTGTTGATGGTCAGGGAAGTTTTGGAGGTGTGGTGCGGGTTGAGGGTTGTCGGCGGTGATGGCTGGACTGCCGGGGTTGGACATGGTTGTTGTGGTGTTGACTGTGTGGCAATACCTGTGGGGAGCGCCTCCACCCGGCATCCCTCACCCTTCTCACTCATTCTCATCGGTGACCTTGGGAGAGAAAGACGGCATATAAGTGTTATCACACTATATATAGCACAAAGACTCGATACATGGTGATGGAGGAAACAAAAATTGATTATTTCATATGTTTTTCAAGGTACATGTACATGTATGGCAGAGAAGTACAGTGGCTTATTGCTTCAAATACTTGCGAATGTCACCGTGTCATGTCTGTTTTAGTACACATCATGGTACAAGTGCTTAGAAATATATGTGCTAATTGTCCACAATGCATAATACAGGTCCTTATATTCACTGTGCCATTCTCACAACAATATTCGATATGTCTTGTGAAATGTCATTATTTTTACACTGACTACACCACTGGTTATGTTTATGTTTTCAAATGACCTTACATGGACATGGTATTATCGATGCCCTGTCATGTCATCTCAAATATTCTTTGGTTAACATTTTTCGTGTATAATCTAATGATTATAGATCAGTACATGTATTTATTCTTGCCTGTTTTCAATATTCCCCTCCCTTTTACCCCACCGTATGTCAATAACGTTTATGTAGCCACAGCGTTTCGACCACGGTTGTCCTGTCACATGCAGTTGGACTCCTTTATCCAAATAATCAAGAACATGTCTACACGATTTGTGGGGAATAACAAAATCATATTATCCTCCCCCTTGCCACCTGAGTTCTTGGACAGGTCCTCAGGCATGTTAAATTTAATTTAAAGCATACATTCGCCTTAATATAACCTTAAGAGCAAGTAGGTTTATTTCTCAGATCCTAGACCTAAATTCCTATGGATTTTTTCATGTAAATTTATCTACGAAGAAATCAATCTTTGGCCGAGGACAGTGAACTGTTGGTGACCCACTAATTACGAAACAGATAGACAAAAGTAGGTCAGCTGTGCATACTCGGCGATCTTATCAAGTTCATGCATAGACTAGCTGATGGATAAAAATACATGCATGTGAATCAGATGTGTAATCATTGTAAAATGTTATATGTGATGCCTAAAGAGTCGTGATATAAATCCATGGCATATTCTAATAGTCTAAATGTACTAAATGTATCAAAAGTGATGTGACATTCACTTACCATGAGTGGTACTCCTGTTGTGGTCTTCAGTTTCTCCTCAGTGTGAGCCAGGAACTCAAGGTCACAGTCACTGTTTCATTTCACGCTGTCTCTTGCTCTCCCGAGTCACTGGCTCACTGCGCTGCGTTACAAGTAAGTTTCCTGCCAGGACATTATTGACTTTTTTACCACTTGTTGCTTGTAGATACTGTCGCAGTTGTCTTGTTACAAGTCATATATGCAGTGTGATACCTTTCTTAAACTAAACGAAGAGAAGCGCTGGTGATCAAAGTGGTTTGTTCTCAGTGCAATGATATCGTTGTCTGGAGAATCTCGGCTGTGGCACGTGTGGACACAGGTTCTGTGTTGTGCTGTATACCGCTGGCGAGCGATTGTCGTCAGCGGACGCTGTGCGTGGGCAGAGCACTCCGCTCTGGAGTCGCCAGCGCCTGGAGTATTACCTCCCGGGTGGTAGAGCTGTGAGATGAGGTGACGGCGCTCCTCCGTCCATCCGTTGATTGGACTCGGCTCTCTGAGGAATTACAGCAGGCGGTTCGAGAGATTGTCGTCACTCTGTCAGTCGTCAGCCATGGACAGTGATGATCCAGCAACTGAAGCTCATCTCCCCTGCTGCTCAGGTGTATATCCCGACCTCAGCGAGGCAGAGCCAGCAGTCCACAAGTTACTGGAGATGGTCGACTCGTGATGGCAGAGTCAACCACCTTCTGGTGCAGCCTCTGGTGCGCTGTCCCTTGATGGCCCCTTGAACATGTGACCGGCCACAGTCTCTCCTCTGGAAAGTCCATCTGACAGCACTTATCCGACATCTCACCTAACTGATAAAGCCCTGCAACGATGATAATGCCCCTTCCATACTCTACCCGCCCCCCCCCCCCCCATCCTCCCCTCCCCCCACACACACACAACCACACCAGCCAGCTACTCGCAGCAGGCAGGCAGCCGCGTGCGATTGTTTTGCTCCACGAGGGCCATAGCTGGCTCCCTGCCAAGTGTGCCCGGTTGTTCAACCGACTGACTGTGTTCACGCGGTCACTGACCTGGCTAGTCTGTCAGGCCATATTTAGGCAATTGCTGGGAAGTTCGTCTTGTTGACCTTGTCAGACTAAAAGTGAAAACTTGCATGGTTAGTTTATATAATTATGCAGCATGCATGAGTATTGGTTCAAATGGTGTTGATAATTCCCAGTCATATTGATATTTTTGATTTCGCTATGACGATGCAGCAACATACTGAATTTGTAAAGGTTGCTTTCTTTATGAATGGTCACACTAGTTCTAAATTATTATATCACCTTTTCCCAGACTACTAGTAACTCATTTTGCAACATACTGTGTCACAGTCAATTACACTCCAGGGACCACTCACGAAATTCATAAACCAGCTGGTACTGTCTCGCATACAATTTTATTCAACTACATGTAGGTTGTCAGAATGAAATATCAATGATAAGGCAGTCTGGGTATGTTTTAATAGTACATTAACATGATTAGGCCACCCAAATATTGCATTGCATGAAAGGAGAAACCCATGAGTTTCTGATGAAATTTGATTTCACTCACTAAACACATGTTTTTTTTTTCAGATGTGAATGAACTTTGTGTTCAGTAAGGTTGTCTGATGACTTTAGAAATTAACATCAGGTACGGTGATGTTGATACAGGTAATGCAATGTAATTAGTTGTGCATATCTGGGTCGGAATCGTGTGCCATTCAAACAAGATGCATTGCGTCCTTTAACACCTTAAAACTACAATGTACTGCTCCTGAAAACACTTTTTTGGTGCATCCCAGAATGTAACCCACATTATTTATTGCACAACTTTGTAAATATAATTATAAAATGGTGAATTCTTTGTTTTGAGAAGAAGAAGAAAATTCATAATCGTGAACCCAGGAGACACATCAGATATGTACAAACAAATTTGTTTGTCATTGAAAAATTTCATCCACTTTTTCCTCCATAATGGGGCCCAAGTAGCGCACCTTACTCTGTTAATACTACTCGCCCACTGAATGAATACCATATTCAATCAGTGTGGCACATTTTAAATCTTCATTGAATTTGGAAGAAATAGTAAGCTGCGCTACATGGGCCCATAATGGTAACTGTATCCAGTAAACTGTTCAATCCGGAATGTGTTGGGCTTGCTGCAGACATGTTTGTGCACCTGACAACCCCAGCAGTGGCCTGGGCTGTACTGGGCTTACTGCAGACATGTTTGTGCACCTGACAACCCCAGCAGTGGCCTGGGCTGTACTGGGCTTACTGCAGACATATTTGTGCACCTGACAACCCCAGTAGTGGCCTGGGCTGTACTGGGCTTACTGCAAACATGTTTGTGCACCTGACAACACCAGCAGTGGCCTGAGCTGCACTAGACTTACTGCAGACATGTTTGTGCACCTGACAACACCAGCAATGGCCTGGGCTTTACTAGGCTTACTGCAGACATGTTTGTGCACCTGACAACCCCAGCAGTGGCCTGGGCTGTACTGGGCTTACTGCAGACATGTTTGTGCACCTGACAACCCCAGTAGTGGCCTGAGCTGCACTTGACTTACTGCAGACATGTTTGTGCACCTGACAACACCAGCAGTGGCCTGTTCTGTACTGGGCTTACTGCAGACATGTTTGTGCACCTGACAACCCCAGTAGTGGCCTGGGCTGTACTGGGCTACTGCAAACATGTTTGTGCACCTGACAACCCCAGTAGTGGCCTGGGCTGTACTGGGCTTACTGCAAACATGTTTGTGCACCTGACAACCCCAGTAGTGGCCTGGGCTGTACTGGGTTTACTGCAGACATGTTTGTGCACCTGACAATCTCAGCAGTGGCCTGGGCTGTACTAGGCTTACTGTAAACATGTTTGTGCACCTGACAACCCCAGCAGAGGCCTGGGCTTACTGCAGACATGATTGTGCACCTGACAACCCCAGCAGTGGCCTGGGCTGTACTGGGCTTACTGCAGACATGTTTGTGCACCTGACAACCCCAGCAATATCCTGGGCTGTACTGGGCTCACTGCAGACATGTTCGTGCACCTGACAACCCCAGCAGTGGCCTGAGCTTACTGCAGACATGATTGTGCACCTGACAACCCCAGCAGTGGCCTGGGCTGTACTAGGCTTACTGCAGATATGTTTGTGTACATGACAACCCCAGCAGTGGCCTGGGCTGTACTGGGCTTACTGCAAACATGTTTGTGCACCTGACAACCCCAGCAGTGGCCTGGGCTGTACTGTTCTTACTGCAGACATGTTTGTGCACCTGACAACCCCAGCAGTGGCCTGGGCTTACTGCAGACATGTTTGTGCACCTGACAACCCCATCAGTGGCCTGGGCTGTACTGTTCTTACTGCAGACATGTTTGTGCACCTGACAACCCCAGCAATGTCCTGGGCTCACTGCAGACATGTTTGTGCACCTGACAACCCCAGCAATGTCCTGGGCTCACTGCAGACATGTTTGTGCACCTGACAACCCCAGCAGTGGCCTGGGCTGTACTGGGCTTACTGCAGATGTGTTTGTACACCTGACAACCCCAGCAGTGGCCTGGGCTGTACTGGGCTTACTGCAGATATGTTTGTGCACCTGACAACCCCAGCAGTGGCCTGGGCTGTACTGGGCTTACTGCAGATATGTTTGTGCACCTGACAACCCCAGCAGTGGCCTGGGCTAAACTGGGCTTACTGCAGATGTTTTTTTGCACCTGACAACCCCAGCAGTGGCCTGGGCTAAACTGGGCTTACTGCAGATATGTTTGTGCACCTGACAACCCCAGCAGTGGCCTGGGCTAAACTGGGCTTACTGCAGATATGTTTGTGCACCTGACAACCCCAGCAGTGGCCTGGGCTATACTGGGCTTACTGCAGATGTTTTTTTGCACCTGACAACCCCAGCAGTGGCCTGGGCTAAACTGGGCTTACTGCAGATATGTTTGTGCACCTGACAACCCCAGCAGTGGCCTGGGCTAAACTGGGCTTACTGCAGATATGTTTGTGCACCTGACAACCCCAGCAGTGGCCTGGGCTATACTGGGCTTACTGCAGATATGTTTGTGCACCTGACAACCCCAGCAGTGGCCTGGGCTAAACTGGGCTTACTGCAGATGTTTTTTTGCACCTGACAACCCCAGCAGTGGCCTGGGCTATACTGGGCTTACTGCAGACATGTTTGTGCACCTGACAACCCCAGCAATGGCCTGGGCTATACTGGGCTTACTGCAGACATGTTTGTGCACCTGACAACCTCAGCAGTGGCCTGGGCTGTACTAGGCTTACTGCAGACATGTTTGTGCACCTGACATCCCCAGCAGTGGCCTGGGCTGTACTGGGCTTACTGCAGACATGTTTGTGCACCTGACAACCCCAGCAGTGGCCTGGGCTTACTGCAGACATGATTGTGCACCTGACAACCCCAGCAGTGGCCTGGGCTGTACTGGGCTTACTGCAGACATGTTTGTGCACCTGACAACCCCAGCAATGGCCTGGGCTGTACTGGGCTTACTGCAGACATGTTTGTGCACCTGACAATCCCAGCAGTGGCCTGGGCTTACTGCAGACATGATTGTGCACCTGACAACCCCAGCAGTGGCCTGGGCTGTACTGGGCTTACTGCAGACATGTTTGTGCACCTGACTACCCCAGCAGTGGCCTGGGCTTACTGCAGACATGTTTGTGCACCTGACAACCCCAGAATTGTCCTGGGCTCACTGCAGACATGTTTGTGCACCTGACAACCCCAGCAGTGGCCTGGGCTATACTGGGCTTACTGCAGACATGTTTGTGCACCGGACAACCCCAGCAGTGGCCTGGGCTATACTGGGCTTACTGCAGACATGTTTGTGCACTTGACAATCCCAGCAGTGGCCTGGGTTTTACTGGGCTTACTGGATATATGTTTGTGCACCTGTCACACCTGTCAGTGGCCAGGGCTGCACTGGACTTACTGCAGACACGTTTGTGCACCTGACAACCCCAGCAGTGTCCCGGGCTTACTGCAGACATGGTTTATGCACGACACAATCCCAGCAATGGCCTGGGCTATACTGGGCTTACTGCAGACATGTTTGTGCACCTGACAATCCCAACAGTGGCCTGGGCTGCACTGGGCTTACTGCAGACATGTCTGTGCACCTGACAACCCCAACAGAGGCCTGTGCTGCAATGGGCTTACTGCAGACATGTTTGTGCACCTGACAAACCCAGCAGTGGCCTAGACTGTACTGGGCTGTAGTGCAGACATGTTGGTGCACTTGTTCTTCTCAGCAGTGGCCTAGACTGTACTGGGCTGTAGTGCAGACATGTTGGTGCACTTGTTCACCTCAGCAGTGACGTTCATTCTCGGTTTATCAGAACCTGACTTATGATGATTGTACGTAATGCAGTTTTGTGACATGGTGGGTAAGGGGTTGCATTCTTGGTGCACAGGTACGTATTCCGCATTGTGAATGAGTTTCCCAGGTCAATGCACACTGATAACAAAATAAAACCAAGATTCTTAGCAAATAACCTTTGCACCATCAGAATTCAATTATAGTTAATTCCAGTCAATTGTTGTGGAATCACTACGTGGAATCCTCGTTTTGGACAAGACAACCCTCCAAGGTACAAACTTTTTAGACTATTTTACATGTACTCTTGAGTAAGCCCCCAATTTCCCCAACCCCCGTACCCTTCAGAGATTCATAGGCAATGTGTGTTCTATAAAATATGAGGTAGGAATAATATAATCTGCTCTAATATACAAAACATATGATCAATTTCGTCAAAATTGTCAAAGAATCAAAAGGTCATCCGAGGTCAACACCAAGGTCATTATAACATCTATTATGGGCTCTCTACCATTTTTTTTAACACACTCTCCTGGCATATCAATTTGCGTCACCACTAGCATTTCAACAAAATATAATTGGCTACCAAGCCAATAAGAATTATCAGGTTGGGGGCACTGACACCACATGTAGTTAAAAAAAAACAAGTTCATTATATATAAATGTATATATGTGTATGTGCCATAATATCCTTTGTAAGTTTACCGTTATGAGGTTTAGTGCATGTCAATCGCATTTTGCTGTCATCGTGATCCCAGCGCTCATTTTTAAACGTACAGGTACATTACAAGCTCCGAGAGTATCATGTTACATCACTGACTTATAGGTGGTTCACATTGGTACCGCCCCCTCCCCCCACCTTCATACACTCATGAATATTGAAACTGAGCTCTGCATGCTGGGTCATGCCGACCTGTCTGCCAAGCTGGTAGACGAAGCGAATTACATATTTATACTATATAAAAAGCAAACACGCATTGCCCCCCCGGACAATTGGAATGAATATACATGTAGTTCGTGGAATGAAATGCGAGGTGGTTGTTCGGTCATTGACCTCACTTCGGCGTGTTTCCTGCACAATTTTGAACCGTGCAGACTGACATGCATCTAGCGTGAATTTTATACGGATGTATACCACAAATAGGTGACTGTCCACAATTTACTGATTGAAGAAATGGTATTAGCACACTAGACCTGATAAAGTCACTACGTTACACATATTTATAATCACATCAGACCAAAAACTGTCAAAATATTTGTAATACAATAAGCAGATAAGTAGGTCTTTGTCATACATCACAGTAGTGATAAGATATGAAACTGACATTATGATAATTATTACATTAGTAATATTACTGGGGAGCATAACCACTTAGGCTAATTAGTCATGTACAGGTCATTTCCCTTGTAAATGGTATACATTGATTCAAATGTCATGAAAAAAATGTACGTAAAGGCGATGTACTAGTACATGTGTTATGATGTTGATTGTAAGTTGATACTGAAGAGTATCAGTTTTGATTACTCTCATTTTTCTTGCCTGGGGATTCAGTTCAAGTTGCACTACACTCGAAGTTAGTCAGGATTCAGTTTTCTCAGAATATATCTGAAAGGGGGAGGGGGGGGGGGGGGGAAGGATTGTTGCTGCATAAGTGTTCGCACGATCAGTGACCATCGTTGTGGCAGTAGGACAATAACTATTATAATAGAAGCATATATACCTGTATTTGTACGGGTAAAATTGCATATGTAATGATCAGGAGTCATTGTCCGGAAAGCCATAGAAGGGTTTCAAGTTTCAACTGCTTGCTACGAATCAGCTCCTCAGTGCTTTGCGTAGTGTACATTTAGATCTGCATTAAGAATTCTACTTTCCTGATCATCATTTTGTGTGATAATTTACATGATTTAGTTGAATACATGAGTAAGACAGTATGAACTGTGTTTTTGTATCACCTGTCCGAGGCTAATGAGTCTGGTTCATGACAAAAATGTTAATTTAAAGTAGCTAATATAAATAAATAATGAAGCGGACAATCTATTTATAATATCAAATTATCTTTTTACTTGAAGGTTTCCTCATGTGAGACATCCTTTTTTTCTGTGATGTTTTAAATAGCGTCTTCCTGCTTGCGGAGACATTCAAAATCAAATGATGTTTTGTCGCTGAGGAGCACAGGTGAACATACACAGCACAAAACTGAACGGATGGGGCCACTGACCGTATGAGTGACTTGTGAGTCTTGCAAACAAGCAAGTGCTTTTATCAGGTCAAAAACCCTTCCACCCCCATTCAGATGTATACATCTTGCCAAATATGACTGAAAGGTCCCCCCCCCCCCCCCCTTCCTATATATTCCTAGGTCACTGACCGAATAATGGCTACAAACGACACACAACTTGTGTGTAATGACTACCATGCAGTATGCTCACCTCTGATAAGTTGTTACATGTTCAGCCTACCTGGTATGTCGGTCACAGTAGCATCAATTATGAAGGTGTCTCTACTCAGTAGTGTATAGTACATTATGCGCAAGCATTGTTACATAGACGTCAGCACTTGTGGACCGTTGTAATATTTTTGTGCCTACATGTATATAATTGTGTTAATTTATTCTGATCATTTTATTGTCTTGAGCTATGAGTGTTTTGAAAAAGCAAAAAAAAAATGTCAGGGTCTGATCCAGCTGTGTACAGCTCGAGGCTGGTACCAGGGTCTCAGCCACCTGTGTACGGCATGAGGCTGGTACCAGGGTCTCAGCCACCTGTGTACAGCACGAGGCTGGTACCAGGGTCTCAGCCACCTGCATACAGCACAAGGCTGGTACCAGGGTTTCGGCCACCTGTGTACAGCACAAGGTTGGTACCAGGGTCTCAGCACCTGTGTACAGCACGAGGCTGGTACCAGGGTCTCAGCCACCTGTGTACATCACGAGGCTGGTACCAGGGTCTCAGCCACCTGCATACAGCGCGAGGCTGGTACCAGGGTCTCAGACACTTCTGTACAGCACGAGGCTGGTACCAGGGTCTCAGCCACCTATGTATAGCACGAGGCTGGTACCAGGTTCTCAGCCATTTGTGTACAGCACGAGGCTGGTACCAGGGTCTCAGACACTTGTGTACAGCACGAGGCTGGTACCAGGGTTTCAGCCACCTGTGTACAGCACAAGGCTGGTACCAGGGTCTCAGCCACTTGTGTACAGCACGAGGCTGGTACCAGGGTCTCAGCCACCTGTGTACAGCGCGAGGCTGGTACCAGGGTCTCAGCCACCTGCATACAGCACGAGGCTGGTACCTGGGTCTCAGCCATCTGCATACAGCACGAGGCTGGTACCAGGGTCTCAGCACCAGTTTACAGCACGAGGCTGGTACCAGGGTCTCAGCACCAGTTTACAGCACGAGGCTGGTACCAGGGTCTCAGCACCAGTTTACAGCACGAGGGCTGGTACCAGGGTCTCAGCCACCTGTGTACAGCATGAGGCTGGTACCAGGGTTTCAGCCACCTGTGTACAGCATGAGGCTGGTACCAGGCTCTCAGCCACTTGTGTACAGCACGAGGCTGGTACCAGGGTCTCAGCCACCTGTGTACAGCACAAGGCTGGTACCAGGGTCTCAGCCACCTGTGTACAGCACAAGGCTGGTACCAGGGTCTGAACATACACAGCACAAAACTGAACGGATGGGGCCACTGACCGTATGAGTGACTTGTGAGTCTTGCAAACAAGCAAGTGCTTTTATCAGGTCAAAAACCCTTCCACCCCCATTCAGATGTATACATCTTGCCAAATATGACTGAAAGGTCCCCCCCCCCCCCCCTTCCTATATATTCCTAGGTCACTGACCGAATAATGGCTACAAACGACACACAACTTGTGTGTAATGACTACCATGCAGTATGCTCACCTCTGATAAGTTGTTACATGTTCAGCCTACCTGGTATGTCGGCACGAGGCTGTGCCACCTGTGTACAGCACAAGGCTGGTACCAGGGTCTCAGACACTTGTGTACAGCATGAGGCTGGTACCAGGGTTTCAGCCACCTGTGTACAGCATGAGGCTGGTACCAGGCTCTCAGCCACTTGTGTACAGCGTGAGGCTGGTACCAGGGTCTCAGACACTTGTGTACAGCGTGAGGCTGGTACCAGGGTCTCAGCCACCTGTGTACAGCACAAGGCTGGTACCAGGGTCTCAGACACTTGTGTACAGCGTGAGGCTGGTACCAGGGACTCAGCCACCTGTGTACAGCACGAGGCTGGTACCAGGGTCTCAGCCACCTGTGTACAGCACAAGGCCTGTACCAGGGTCTCTGCCACCTGTGTACAGCACAAGGCTTGTACCAGGGTCTCAGCCACCTGTGTACAGCACAAGGCTGGTACCAGGGTCTCAGCCACCTGTGTACAGCATGAGGCTGGTACCAGGGTCTCAGCCACCTGTGTACAGCACGAGGCTGGTACCAGGGTCTCAGCCACCTGTGTACAGCACGAGACTGATACCAGAGTCTCATCACCAGTTGACAGCACAAGGCTGGTACCAGGGTCTCAGCCACCTGCATACAGCACGAGGCTGGTACCAGGGTCTCAGACACTTGTGTACAGCACAAGGCTGGTACCAGGGTCTCAGCCACTTGTGTACAGCACGAGGCTGGTACCAGGGTCTCAGCCACCTGTGTACAGCACGAGGCTGGTACCAGGGTCTCAGCCACCTGTGTACAGCATGAGGCTAGTACCAGGGTCTCAGCCACCTGTGTACAACATGAGGCTAGTACCAGGGTCTCAGCTACCTGTGTACAGCATGAGGCTAGTACCAGGGTCTCAGCCACCTGTGTACAGCACGAGGCTAGTGCCAGGGTCTCAGCCACCTGTGTACAGCATGAGGCTAGTACCCGTGTCTCAGCCACCTGTGTACAGCATGAGGCTAGTACCAGGGTCTCAGCCACCTGTGTACAGCACGAGACTGGTACCAGAGTCTCAGCACCTGTGTACAGCACGAGGCTGGTACCAGGGTCTCAGCCACCTGTGTACAGCACGAGGCTGGTACCAGGGTCTCAGCCACCTGTGTACAGCACGAGGCTAATACCAGGGTCTCAGCCACCTGTGTACAGCACGAGGCTGGTAACAGGGTCTCAGCTACCTGTGTACAGCACGAGGCTGGTACCAGGGTCTCAGCCACCTGTGTACAGCACGAGGCTGGTACCAGGGTCTCAGCCACCTGTGTACAGCACGAGGCTGGTACCAGGGTATCAGCCACCTGTGTACAGCACGAGGCTGGTACCAGGGTCTCAGCCACCTGTGTACAGCACGAGACTGGTACCAGAGTCTCAGCACCTGTGTACAGCACGAGGCTGGTACCAGGGTCCCAGCCACCTGTGTACAGCACGAGGCTGGTACCAGGGTCCCAGCCACCTGTGTACAGCACAAGGCTGGTACCAGGGTCTCAGCCACCTGTGTACAGCACAAGGCTGGTACCAGGGTCTCAGCCACCTGTGTACAGCACAAGGCTGGTACCAGGGTCTCAGCACCTGTGTACAGCACAAGGCTGGTACCAGGGTCTCAGCCACCTGTGTACAGCACAAGGCTGGTACCAGGGTCTCAGACACTTGTGTACAGCATGAGGCTGGTACCAGGGACTCAGCCACCTGTGTACAGCACGAGGCTGGTACCAGGGTCTCAGCCACCTGTGTACAGCACAAGGCCTGTGCCAGGGTCTCAGCCACCTGTGTACAGCACAAGGCTTGTACCAGGGTCTCAGCCACCTGTGTACAGCACAAGGCTGGTACCAGGGTCTCAGCCACCTGTGTACAGCATGAGGCTGGTACCAGGGTCTCAGCCACCTGTGTACAGAACGAGGCTGGTACCAGGGTCTCAGCCACCTGTGTACAGCACGAGACTGATACCAGAGTCTCATCACCTGTTGACAGCACGAGGCTGGTACCAGGGTCTCAGCCACCTGCATACAGCACGAGGCTGGTACCAGGGTCTCAGACACTTGTGTACAGCACGAGGCTGGTACCAGGGTCTCAGCCACTTGTGTACAGCACGAGGCTGGTACCAGGGTCTCAGCCACCTGTGTACAGCACGAGGCTGGTACCAGGGTCTCAGCCACCTGTGTACAGCATGAGGCTAGTACCAGGGTCTCAGCCACCTGCATACAGCACGAGGCTGGTACCAGGGTCTCAGCCACCTGTGTACAGCACGAGGCTGGTACCAGGGTCTCAGCCACCTGTGTACAGCACGAGGCTGGTACCAGGGTATCAGCCACCTGTGTACAGCACGAGGCTGGTACCAGGGTCTCAGCCACCTGTGTACAGCACGAGACTGGTACCAGAGTCTCAGCACCTGTGTACAGCACGAGGCTGGTACCAGGGTCCCAGCCACCTGTGTACAGCACGAGGCTGGTACCAGGGTCCCAGCCACCTGTGTACAGCACAAGGCTGGTACCAGGGTCTCAGCCACCTGTGTACAGCACAAGGCTGGTACCAGGGTCTCAGCCACCTGTGTACAGCACAAGGCTGGTACCAGGGTCTCAGCACCTGTGTACAGCACAAGGCTGGTACCAGGGTCTCAGCCACCTGTGTACAGCACAAGGCTGGTACCAGGGTCTCAGGACCTGTGTACAGCACAAGGCTGGTACCAGGGTTTGGGCCACCTGTGTACAGCACGAGGCTGGTACCAGGGTCTCAGCCACTTGTGTACAGCATGAGGCTGGTACCAGGGTCTCAGCCACCTGTGTACAGCATGAGTCTAGTACCAGGGTCTCAGCACCTGTGTACAGCACGAGGCTGGTACCAGGGTCTCAGCCACTTGTGTACAGCATGAGGCTGGTACCAGGGTCTCAGCCACCTGTGTACAGCATGAGTCTAGTACCAGGGTCTCAGCACCTGTGTACAGCACGAGGCTGGTACCAGGGTCTCGGCCACCTGTGTACAGCACGAGGCTGGTACCAGGGTATCAGCCACCTGTGTACAGCACAAGGCTGGTACCATGGCCTCAGCACCAGTTTACAGCACGAGGCTGGTACCAGGGTCTCAGCCACCTGTGTACAGCATGAGTCTAGTACCAGGGTCTCAGCACCTGTGTACAGCGCGAGGCTGGTGCCAGTGTCTCAGTCACCTCAATTGGTTGTTTACATAAACAATTTAATCTTTCGTGATGTTTGAATGTAGTCGATGGGCAGTTATGAATCACAAAATATCAGAACACAAAAATGACCTTTGGAGAGCTGGTTAAGTTTGTCCACAGCATCCAGGCGAAATTTAATATTCTTCTCAAAACCGATGATCTTTCTTCATGTTCTAGGCTATAAAAGAATTGGAGATGAAGGTCAGTGAAGGTCAAGAAAATGGCCACCTTCTGCTTACAGTGTACCTGTACATGGTCTAAATTTGATATGAATTCAGGTCCCAGGGTTCAATGCTACAATGAGCTTTAACTTTAACACTCATATCAAACATTGTCATGAATGTATTACACGTGTATTATCATGAATATACCAACTGATTGATACATGGAAGTTTACAGGTTCATCATTGAGGCAGGAGTTGGATTGAATATTTTACCATTTAGTACTGTACTAGATACTTGTCAGAGTGCATAGCCATCATTCTGTCAGGTTCGAACAAATGGTTCAATGCCTGGTATAACTAACTAGTGGGTCAAATCAATAAGGAGGCCATTTCTCAGCACAAAATTACCCTGTGTGCACCTGGTCACATCTCGTTCAACCAGTATAGAGTGCGGCACAATTGTGGTTTAGAATATTTTGCTCAAGATGGAGACATTGACTGGCAAAATGTATATTTTGATATTTGGGTCTATGAATCATACATGTAAATCACAGCCTGGACGGGGAAATTTGCAAAGTATTGAAATCAAGTTCAAGACAGAACCTCAAATGAGTTTTGCCAACAACTCTATTTTAAGAATGATGATCACATCATTTCAAAATTATATATGTTTCCATTTGACATAAAACCATATTTTTCACCAAATATTGGACAGCAAATTAACTGAAAATGCTGCCTACCCGATATTCACTATATAAGACAATGAATGCGCAGTAGAGGATATTTTGCCTTATCAATCAACATATTTTGGGTGACAAGGCTGATACAATGTAAGGCATCAGAAGGATATACCCATGCTCATGGTCATGGGTGACCAGAGAGCGTCTAGTGGCTGTGGTATCAGTGTATTGCTGTATCAAGTAAGTTGAACATGTGTGAGCATGTGTTCAGGGGTATCAAAAACAAAGAATTTTGATTTCCCTTAAAAAAAATCAACTGGGTGTCTTGAGCTAAACTACATGTTGATTCATGTGCAGTGTACATGCATTCCAATTTGGACAGTTCAGCAGGAAGAGGAGATGGTTAGAAACATGTCAGTGATCAAAGCAAAGAGTAGAGCATTGGCACTGGATAGCATGATGTAGGAAGCAATAAGCACTGATTATTACTGACATGACAAACTGGGAATTCATTGATTCTTGCAATGAAAATGATCTATACTATTCTTTTTCTGCAGAGCTCTGTTTCTCATAGAATTCTTTGTTTGATGCCGATACAGGACTGATTTCGCAAAACTTCAACAAAATGCTAGCACGCTGAACCTGGCATTCAGCACATGCTAGCCAGCCTGACCTAGCATCGTGCAATTTGATGCGATTTCATTGCTTCTTGGCACGGTGGCACACTAAACACATTTCACATTTTTTTGTGAAGGCCATTACATGCTCGCATAGGCTCACAAGTACATGGTCGAGTGGTTTATAGACAGTGTGTATTATGTACATCGTATGGGCAAATGCAGTGTTTAAGTTCAGTTCATATAAGAGTCCTGTTTACATCCAAAATAATGGATGCGCGCATCTGTGCGAGATAATGCTCGCCTGTTCAAATAAGTCTGTCGCCTGATGCGTTGGCATCGCCCCCACTGGTCGCACCGTGCGAGTTGATGCTAGCATTAAGTCGCACGGGCTAGCGATTAGCACGTAGCTTTCGCATCGCTAGTGAGGTTATGAAATCTGTACTGTAGTGATCTGTTTGCTGGGCAATACACAATCATACATGTAGTCTCAGCGTGGATCAGCCAATTAGAAGTCATAATTGATAATATTTCCTAAAACACACCTAGAACTTATGCCCCACATACAGAACATGTTTGATGTTAGGAAGAATTTTGCCATGCTACAGTCACAGATCAACAGAGTACAGATGATATCCTTCTGTCTGTTGTCTTACAGAGGGTCAGGAGTGGTATAATGGCAACGACGACCATTTCCGGGCGGTGGCCGAGTATGACTTCCAGGGCGATGGGGACGAGGAACTCTCTTTCCGCAGGGGTCAGCACATCACCATCGCCCCCAAAGGTAGGCCTGTCACCTTTAATGTCAGATCCAATAAATGTAACAAAGAAGCTGTGATAATGACAAAACCTTGTCGTCCATAGCGATAGAACGTCTAGTCTGTGAGTACACCCATAATGACAGTTATGACACCCCTAACAGAGCTGCAGCCAAGGATGCGTGGCTGGCTACTGGGTAGCATTGATGGCAAGAAACAGGGCATTCTCCCAGCAAACTATGTCAAAGTTCTCGGCAAGCGGCCAGGACGTCGGCATCAAGCAAAGTCCTCCCAAGCTCTCCCCTCAACGCAAGGTAACCATGGCAACACCATTCCCCCAACAGCCCTGCCAGGATCACAGGGACTGCCCCATGGTACCTCAGCCGCAGATCTCGAAGCATCGTTCCACACAGCCTCATCGCAACAGCAAAGTTCCAGAGATCTCGCTGATGTGGAGTTTGGATGCTCGGAAAACCCGGGGGAGCTTGGAGAAAACCTTGTGATGCCTGCAACAGAGTCAACGACTGCCGGTGTCGAGGAAAAGACTGCATCAGAAATCTTAGAGAAAAATGAAGGGTAATGTTATGTTGCTGTAAATATTCGAGTCATGTTTTCCAATTAGTGTATTCAAATGCTTGAACATGTGCAATTGCATTTACACAACTAGTTGGTGTAAGTGATATTGATGTTGAATGATATCTAGTTATGGCAGGGTGAATACATTGCCAAAAGTTCAAGAGTGATTGAAAATGATGAACTGTTTTAAAAATGCTATGAACTGAAGATTATGTCAAGGATTGTTCAAAATAAGTTTGCAGTACCACAGTTATCAGACTGTACACTTGTATGTATGTATGTATGTATGTATGTATGTATCATGTAAACCAGCATCATACCGCATGTACATGTATGTGGTCCAATAGAATAATGTTTATAGATGAATCATAGCAGGATCTGTTTCGCAATTTCAAGAACTACTAGTTTAATTTATTGTGAAAGCCAAGTGCAAATTTCAGTACCCTTTATGGTAATTTACGGTAAAGTTGATAAGCACCATGTCCATGGTTATGTTCTCTTTTTTTCTCTGTACGACTGTTTGAATCTATGTTATTAAAAATGTGCTCATGGATACTTGCAACTTACCAGGTTCGTGTTATGCTGTGATATTTTTATATTTGTAAATTAAACTGATTTGTGAAATGATTCCTGTTCACTGTTTCTTTCGCAATATGTTGCACTCCATAATTTACCTTGTGAAATTTCATCCATTCAATAATATGTAACAACGTTTGACTCCTGCTGCCTAGCGCCCTGCACTGCGGCAGGTCACAGCGGGTGTCGTAATTACTTAAAGCTGAACATATGCTATATAAAGGGATGCCGTACATTGTGTTAGAGCTTTTGAAACATCCCCGAACCTTTGGTGCTGACTGGTGTATTTTTGGCACCATTTATATCACATCACCAATAGATTTTAATCATCAGCAATTCAAGGGCCGAAAATCACACTATAAAACACTATGTAAATAAGAGGCATTTTGAATCGTTCAAATCATATCTGTCGTGCTATATTCAATACAAATAAGTAACGGAGAGTCATTTTGTGGAACATAAAAAAGGTTTATTTTTCTATTCCAAATCATCTTTTTCTGCGGTGCTTCTGAACCCAAGGAAATCCGGCAAAAATGACCACATGGCATCGTTTGGACCCGAAAGTACTAGATTACGTACCCAATTACGTTATTTGATGACATAAGACGAACGAGACTTACAGAGCCTATTAACATATCATCTTACAAATGACAAGAACATCTGAACTGAAAAATATTTGCAGCGAGGCGTGGGGGATGCCACAAAGCCTCCAGGATTTACTGTTGAGTCCCTACTGATATGTTCATCCCAATCTGAAATTGGCCAAGGTGAAGACATTCTCCCTTGAACTTAATCTTATTTCATCAATTGAACAAACTGGAGAAAGATTCCATAGAGGTACATTATGACGGCATCACTAAAGTATGTCGTCATAATGTACCTCATGGAAGATTCCCATGAAAATGCGTCCTTTGATCAAATGTATGGAATCCTGGTGCGAACTGCGAGCAATATACTGAGGTGGATATGCATGTGAGCTAATGTTAGAAGCTGCGACCTGCGTGCAAAAAAATGCCACTTGGATATTTGGTATAAACATTTTGTGTATTAAACCATGATTTACTACAAAATAAGTCATCTATACGAGATCATTCCATGTTGTGCCAGGCGCAATGTCACACGTCACATTTTGTAGCTCGCAGGTCGTCACCGGGATTCCATACAAATGCGATATATTAATTGAGCTACTGAACGGACCAGAGTTCAAGGTCACCGACAGATCCCTCATACATTGCAATACATTCCTAGCTCTATAAGATTCATGTCTGGACATGCCAATTTACATATATTTAAGGGGAGACATGACCTCAAGGGCTACAACTGAAGGTCACCCAAAGGCCAATTTCGAAGTCACCAAAGATGCACCATAATAGGACTTCCCATATGCTCACATTGCAAACCCAAGCTCTATTTACATGCGTTCTGTCAATTTGTGCACTTTGGGCCTACGTTCTGGGCTGATTGAGCAGATTTAGAAACATAGGAACTTGTCCGTGGACAACAAAAATCTTACACCTACTCGTCAGAAAATCAGATCTCGAAAATTGGTGATAGTAGTAAACTCATTCTTTAAAATAATCTGATTTTCTGACGAGTAGGTGTAAGATTTTTGTTGTCCACGGACAAGTTCCTTACACCTACTCGTCAGAAAATCAGATTATTTTTAAGAATGAGTTTACTACTATCACCAATTTTCGACAATGGCTGCCGAACGCCGAAGCCCAAAAATGGTAGTTATTGCATCATAATGGCCGTTTTGAGCTATCACGGAAATTGAAGGTCAAATTCATGGTTAGCACTGAAATCATCAGTTATGACTTCCCATTTGCATGAGCCAATATTCAAGCTCTATCTTGGAGTAAGCTAGGGGTTTACTCCATAGAAAGTGGCCGAAATCCGACCAATGGTCTGGTAACAAAAATCGACAGAACAATATTGCCCTTGTATTTGTTTATTTGTCACTGATGGCAGTATTGCATTCACACATTTTACAAGACAAACTCTGGGAATTCGAAGTTCACATCTTTGCCGGTCAGCTTCTTGTACACAGCAGCAAATGTGTCCAACTGAAAAATAACAAAAAACATTACAGTCTGCATTTACACAGGTGCACATGAGAAATTGCCACAGTGCAAAATAGACAACAAGGCCTTAGGTGGTTTTCAACTAGTAGCATGATCTTTAACAAGTGACCCCAAAAACACAAAACAAAGGAAAACCCAGTTAAACACATATCCCGAAGCACTTCCTATTATATTGCTGACCAACGTAAACGCAAGAATATTTTACACAAATCAAAGTTTATACAAAGTATCGCTGAAGCAAGTTCCCTAAGAGGATGAGTACAGAAAGATGATCTCTTTTGCCCTATTGAAAGCATTGTTGTTTCGAGATATGATTGGAAGGTGAGGCGTCCAAATATGTATCTGATTCGCTCAACGATGTGCCAATTTTGGTAATACATTGTACATGTATTTATGAGACTGAGATGACGCAATTTTGTTTTTCTTCCCAAAGGGACAAGTTCATTTGAAGTACCCTACATTTTCCATCAGATATTTCTTGTTTGAGAAGTTATTTATTTATTTTGAAAAGATATTCATCAACTGTTTTTGAGCTGGTTTGATTTATCATGTTTATTGGGCAAGTATATTAACTGACCAATGGACCCAATTGATAGCGTTCTTACTTGGTGCTATGTGAAGTTTCAGAAAAGTAGTATAAAATCTATATGCGATATCATTCAGAAACTGTTCTAAAGGGAAGTTGGCCTCATGGAATAAACCGATTTTGAACCAATGATTAAATATAAATGGAATTCAAACCCATCACTAAATCTTGGGATAATTGTGCCGAAATGCCTCAATTGAATGCTGAAACACGGTTGCGAACCACCAGATAACCCAATGTGATGGACCCGATTCTGTCTTTCCTTCTGTTCTAAAGATATACAATACAGTCAATATTCGAACCTTGTGCTCGACGTTAGTTTGCTGTGTTTTGTCCAAGTGCACTTTGATGAGCCGGGATCCATCCAACTTGATCCGAATTCGCTTTCCAACGAGCTCTGCTGGAAAGCACAGGTCCTCGAGGATGCTGTCGTGAACGGCTGTCAGGGTACGACTGCGAAACACATAATTACATCAGTAATGCTAATGCTGGATACTCACATGTGCATGCAAAACCACATTTTGGGTCCCCATAACAAACAGAGCTATACCCAGAAGCTTCACGGAAAAAATGTGATTGAACTGTTCAACTACAAGAAATTTATCAGCATAATTTGAGAGCAACATTTATACAAGTACTCAATATTACAGCAAATGATATTCAAGTAGGTAATATTTGATCTCGAGTATTGAAGTTATTATACTTTGTATTTTTCCCCTATTCATGCCTCTGATCCGTACCTTCTTGGTCGCTTTTGCTTATTCTTTGTACGGCTTTTCCTTGTGGGCTTGGGAAGAATTCGTCTCTGTGAAATAGAACGTGCCAAATTGATTTACACTGCAAGAATGCACCACAAACACAATCTTACCAATTACAATACAACACAAATCGGGAACAGCGCACTGACACAAGAGTCAAGTTACACACCTGGGCGATGATCACCACGTGCTTGCCACTGAACTTCTTCTCGAGTTCTCGAACGAGCCGTGTTTGGATTTTCTGATAGGCCTTCAGCTGTGGTACAGGTACGAAGATGATGATGGCCTTCTTTCCCTGGACATCTATCTCCTTGGCACCAGTGATGTACAACTCACGCAGCTGAGCCTTCAAGTCGCTGTTGATTTCCAGATCCAGCAAAGCCTGTCCCAAACACGCAACCAATTACATTATGACACATTTTATATCGCAACACATGTAACACAATGAGTCTGGAAGAAACATAGGTCTACCTGTGAAATTGAAGACTCAAAGTCGTCAGCCTTTTCGCCCGAAGGCTTGATAATCTTTGCCCTCTCTGAGAACAGAGCCATCTGTAAAAAGAACGTAGCATCAAGAGTCAAGAGCATACAAAGTTACTGCAATTTTCGTGAATGAAATTTTCTGATAGAAATAGAAACTATTTTGGCTAAAAATGTTACAGGGAAGGATCAGCAGTGTTCGAAGGGGATTTTTAAGTATTTACAAATGTACCTATCAATCATGCATGACATTTGGGTCTTCTCATGTATTGAGGAGAACTGAGCAGTGAGCACCAATCTGGGCTGTCTTGGACTGTCATAGTCATACTCATAGATGTACATTGTAGTCATGTTATTCCATCACTTTGTATCAGATCCAAACTACAAATATTTGTATCGATAATTGTGACCATAGTATCGACAGTGTATCAAGAATGTATTATATTATTTTTAGTAATTTATAGTCTCCAATAATTTTCAATTAGAATACATTGACAAAGCCCAAACATAGGTTACTTATCTGATTCTGATAAGTTAAAGTATCCATACGATAAATCAAGTGTACATAGTTAATTGTTTTCGGTCACCCCATGGTAGATATCTAATATAATCCAATCTTTGGGCCTACTAGATCTTGACTAAGCTAGATGTTTTCAATAGTTGGAGCAGATGTAGGATTTAACGTGCCACTCTTGGCAAATGCGGGTGCAACCAATCAGTGCCATGCTCTCTCCACCATCATGATCAGGGCTTCAACGAGTACTCCGTTAACCGGTTACGGTTCGGTTACAGAGTGTAACTGGTTTATATTACAGATTTTGTGACCGGTTAATCGTGAACGTATTATAATTCAGGCTGCCAGTAAAAGGCTGCAAAACTGACAAACCTGTTAAAAACTGTTGTATTTGAATCAAGGTGAGGTGCTTCACACTAAAAACATACCAGCAGCAGAGAAAAGATATTACTTAATGTGAAAAGTTTTTTATTTGCCTGCTTCCTCATTTGAAAAGCCGAAATGGCAGGTCAGAGCAGCGAACGATAGGTTTTTGTGACGTCATGGAGTGTGACTGAAAACAACAGCTAGATATCAGATTGTCAATTCGTTGTTTTCTGGCCGTTGGGCTAGGAGGGACATTTGGTTATGATCAGGATGATAGAAAGATGTTTACTAGGGCTTCAACGAGTACAAAATTTCATGACCGGTTACTCGTTAACTCGTAACCGAACCGTAACCGGTTACTAGTCCAAATATATAGAGCTAAATATTGTCCAAAGTAACACCAATTTTGTTCGCAATTCGCATTTTATCAAATCTCCGTGTCAAAATCCAGTCTAAAGCTCGACATTAGACGTCATTTTCATGTGAAAATATGCAATATTATGATGAATAAACATTCTATTTGGATTGGAGTGATGAATCACTTCAATTCAGCACGTTTGGGCGGAAATTTAACTGATGTGATGTGTTTTAAGCTGGGGGTGAGGGAGCAAAATACGTTCACGATTAACCGGTCACAGAATCTGTAACCGAACTGTAACCGGTTAACCGAGTACTCGTTGAAGCCCTTGAAGCCCTATTAGCTATTGTTTACGATGACACACCATTTCTTCTTCTTTTTCTGTGATCAGCATCATCATGATTTTGTACGACTGATAAACTCATCATTATCATTGATTATCCCGGAGAAACAAAATTGCACACTAAATTGATGTGCTCCCATTCAGAATCTCAACTATAGAAAATCGGCTGGGAACCACTTCGTCCTGTGGTCCACTGCAAACAGCAATACAGATGGATGGGTGCCACTTTTCATCTTTGTTTATCACAGCAATCTCGCACATTAATTACATTTTCATCAGTTCATACTCTACAATGATATTTTGTATCTCATTTTTTGAGCATATTTTGTACACAAAGAGGTTCTATATTTTATTTGAGCACATAAAAGACAACATGATTTTCTCATGCTACCTTGTCAATGTTGGGCAAATCGAAGAGGACAAATCTCGTTGAAATCTCGCGTTAGTGCGTTCCGATATATTTCACTGCATCAAACAGTTTTGATCGGAATTCTAGCTCATGTTAGACGTGAGATACATGGAAGCTGTCACAAAATAACGCTAGATGAAATATGATCATCATACACTATTAGCCATTCTCGTTCGTCGACACTTAGATTTTTTTTCCAGGTAAATCCACGTGGGTCGAAAACATGACCGATAATTATTTCACGCCGATTTATGATTTCAGTTCAATCAAGTCTTCTTCATATTTCTTAATTCCCTATGTGGGACATAAAATCCTAAAATACCTAAAATCCGGTATTAAACAATAAAACTGGGAAAATGAATATTGAAGGATGTTCAGTCCAGGTAAGTCCACTCAGAGATGCTAAAATTTGGAAATCATTTGATGATTTTCAGACTTCATCACAAAAAAAAATCAATATATACGATGCTCATGACATTGTGCATTCGAAAACAGAAATGTTGAATCAAAATTTTTTTTAAATGTGGAATCATGGGTAATTGTTTCCCCTAAAGCAGCGAAAATAAGGTGATCACCGTGCTAATTTTCCTGTTATATTTTGTTGCTAAAGTTTTCAAAGTCCGTGTATTTATGGGGTAAAATTTTCTATTCTGAAATTATATGGATGCCATGTAGCGGAGAGATTATCATGGTAAGCCGGGGTTTAACCTCCATATCTTTGTGCATCAAAATTTGCCCACTGTTTTTGTTTTCATAAATGAGCAAAAACTTAGATTGTTTTGGTTGTTATAACAGAATTGATTCAAGTAAATTAAAGGCAAAAAAGCGGGGGGGGGGGGGGGGTAAAATTAATTGTCCATAATTCCACACCAAGGAGAATATTATACATCATGTGGTATTGATGATTTTTTAAAAGTCTGAAAGTCATCAAATGATTTTCAAATTACAGTCTCTCTGATTGGGACCACTGAGCGAACATCTCTAAAGCCTTGAATTATCTATTGAAACTGGAATAAGTTCCAAAACCTGGACAATTTATCACTTCCGTCCTGGCCTCAGGTCTTCCATGCAGATCGGCTGAACGACTCACAATGACAAGGGCTTACGTCAAGGGTATTCGTAATAATCATAATTGAAGTTTTATATAGCGCTTTTCCATGCATGATACATGACGTGCTCAAAACGCTTTACAATTAAGAATCTTACTTCTCAAATGTAAATCATGCTTATTGTGAATGCGTTCACCCAAGGGTCAGCACGGAAGGACAGCCCTGCCATGTGCTGTTCCCAACACCTTTCATGTAATTAAAAGACAATTGTATACTTCCAGAAATATGGGATTCTGATACTTCGTATTACGCCTGCTGAAATAAATATTATTGTCATTAAAACTGACATTGCCTGAGATCCTGATTTGATTTTTGTATTACCACATTTTGGTCAAAACGGATTCATGATAGGGCAGCATGCAGGGGGACACACCCATGCGGTCGTCGGTAAACAGAGATCGTCTAGTTTGCAACCACCTCTAAAGTTCATACTTGTATCTAACAATTTACCCTGTTTTAATATATAATTCTGCATTTTAATATTCATTTCCTGATTTTAATGTTGATTACCGGTTTTGATATTGATTCTCCAGCTTTACCTTTTAATTTTCGATTTCAATATTTAAATACAGATAAACTTTTTCGAGTTTTGATATACATAGAACATCTTTGGTCATACAGCATTGTATATCAATTTATTTTATGTCACTTTTTTTTCTTTCATTCAACTGCTCAGTCTGGGAACATAAAGTAGCTACTCCAAATGTTAGTGAAATGAATAATGGTATCAAGCGGTATAAAGATTGAATAAATTCATTCGCAAAACAAATTCGATGAACGTTTGTTTTGCGACTTTATAATTTGGAACAGAAATTTATTAAATAACAGGTGCTCATATAATACGCATTGAAATCAATAATGTGATCGATGAATTATAAAGAAATAAACAAAAACTGATATGAATTACCATCAGACCCAGTAACCAAAATGAGTCACGTGATCGGTTGCGTTAAAAAGTATGTCCCGTTTTATAGTAATAACCTACCACCCCAAATTCTCTGACTGGAACATTTGAAATCATAATGAAATGTATGCCTACCTGACAAAGTTGTCATCTATATGTAGATGTACGTAATTTAGCTATTCCAGGAGAGTATGCATAATCTCAGAAGCTTGTAAAACAAATAACGCAGAATAATAATTTGGATAAATTAACTCTGTCATAGAAACAAGTACCGACCAGTATATCTCTAAACACGCAAAAGTACTGTAGGCTCTATGCCTACTATTCATCGACAAACTATTAACAAATGATTAATATGTAGGGCCATTTACACGTACTTGAACAATATTCAAAACTAGATAGTACTATACTAGTTAACGTAGTCCGCTACAAACAGTGAGGTAACGAAGAGTCAAAATTTAAAAGTCATTTCTTGAATATTATCTCTTAGAAATGACATATTTTATAGACTAAATGATCAGCAACCTAATACTGAAAAGAAAATAGGGGGTCACCGTGCTCGTATCTTCTACATATTCGATCAAAATCACACATATTTACCTAGAATGACATATGTCATTTTTGCACATTTTTTGGTCCATATTCACATCTTGCATCGTGTTTTTCATGCGAACGGATACGGTGACCCCTTATTTTCTTTTCAGTTTTAGGATGCTGAACAGTTACTCTATAAAATATATCATTTTGAAGCTCTAGATTATGTTGATACAGTTGTTTATATTAATAAACGCTTTGATCCCCTCCCCTCACTGTTTAAAGCGGACTACCTTAATATCAAATTATAGGCCCGGTCATGACTTTAGTGTGTGCCTCCAAAATCCCCACCACCACCAGCTCTGAGATATAGAAATTGGGTCAAAATATAAACATAGTGTTATTATCTTGACTGAATGACCTTTTAACTGAATATAGCGGGACTATCCGAATAGAACTAACCGTGATGTGATTTGTATTCAATAGAGTTTGCAAAATATATGTAGGCTTATCTCGGGAGGCTCATATGCAACAAGCGCGTACGGTACCGTACATTTACAGAGACACGTGAGATGATGGGTCATTAAACGCGACCACCACATTTATCACGCTACACCATACAAGCCAGGTTTTGTGAGAGGGGGGTTCAGCGAAGAAGTGAGGATGGTATAGTGGGACACGGTGGTCCCACTAGCACATCACAGTGGGACCGCCTTCTGTCAGACAGGGAGCATTTATTAATTATCGATGTCCCGCAAAGTGTGCTAGTGGGCCCAGCCTCACAAAGTGAGCCATGTACAGTGGGACCGGCCTCACAAAGTGAGCCATGTTCTAGTGGGACCGGCCTCACAAAGTGAGCCTTGTCCTAGTGGGACCAGCCTCACAAAGTGAGCCGTGTACAGTGGGACCGGCTTCACAAAGTGAGCCATGTTCTAGTGGGACCAGCCTCACAAACTGAGCTGTGTTCTAGTGGGACCAGCCTCACAAAGTGAGCCGTGTACAGTGGGACCAGCCTCACAAGGTGAGCCATGTCCTAGTGGGACCAGCCTCACAAAGTGAGCCGTGTACAGTGGGACCGGCCTCACTAAGTGAGCCATGTCCTAGTGGGACCAGCCTCACAAAGTGAGCCGTGTCCTAGTGGGACCAGCCTCACTAAGTGAGCCGTGTACAGTGGGACCGGCCTCACTATGTGAGCCATGTCCTAGTGAGACCAGCCTCACTAAGTGAGCCGTGTACAGTGGGACCAGCCTCACTAAGTGAGCCATGTCCTAGTGGGACCGGCCTCACAAAGTGAGCCTTGTCCTAGTGGGACCAGCCTCACTAAGTGAGCCGTGTACAGTGGGACCGGCCTCACTATGTGAGCCATGTCCTAGTGGGACCAGCCTCACTAAGTGAGCCTTGTCCTAGTGGGACCGGCCTCACAAAGTGAGCCGTGTACAGTGGGACCGGCCTCACAAAGTGAGCCATGTTCTAGTGGGACCAGCCTCACAAACTGAGCTGTGTTCTAGTGGGACCAGCCTCACAAAGTGAGCCGTGTACAGTGGGACCAGCCTCACAAGGTGAGCCATGTCCTAGTGGGACCAGCCTCACAAAGTGAGCCGTGTACAGTGGGACCGGCCTCACTAAGTGAGCCATGTCCTAGTGGGACCAGCCTCACTAAGTGAGCCGTGTACAGTGGGACCAGCCTCACTAAGTGAGCCTTGTCCTAGTGGGACCGGCCTCACTAAGTGAGCCATGTCCTAGTGAGACCAGCCTCACTAAGTGAGCCGTGTACAGTGGGACCAGCCTCACTAAGTGAGCCATGTCCTAGTGGGACCGGCCTCACAAAGTGAGCCTTGTCCTAGTGGGACCAGCCTCACTAAGTGAGCCGTGTACAGTGGGACCGGCCTCACTATGTGAGCCATGTCCTAGTGGGACCAGCCTCACTAAGTGAGCCTTGTCCTAGTGGGATCGGCCTCACTAAGTGAGCCATGTCCTAGTGAGACCAGCCTCACTAAGTGAGCCGTGTACAGTGGGACCAGCCTCACTAAGTGAGCCATGTCCTAGTGGGACCGGCCTCACAAAGTGAGCCTTGTCCTAGTGGGACCAGCCTCACTAAGTGAGCCGTGTACAGTGGGACCGGCCTCACAAAGTGAGCCATGTCCTAGTGGGACCAGCCTCACTAAGTGAGCCGTGTACAGTGGGACCAGCCTCACTAAGTGAGCCTTGTCCTAGTGGGACCGGCCTCACTAAGTGAGCCATGTCCTAGTGGGACCAGCCTCACTAAGTGAGCCGTGTACAGTGGGACCAGCCTCACAAGGTGGGCCATGTCCTAGTGGGACCGGCCTCACGACAAAGCCTTGTCCTAGTGGGATTAGCCTCACAAAGTGAGCCTCCTCGTAGTGGGAGTAATGGGAGTCCTAGTGGGGGTATTGATTAAATATGATGCACCTCAATTATTGCAATGAACCAAATAGTATAAAACAAATTGTTTATTGCATTTCTACTGCCAGGTAGCATTATAGTCATACATGTAAATGTATGTATGTACATAAGTTGGACAAGGAAAAAATATATATGGAATTTCACACTGACAAGTATTAAGTTATTGAAAATGCATTGGTTATAAAGCAAAGTTCAAAATTACTTCTAGCTTATATGCATCGGTCACTCCGACGAAGACATTTGTGAAGACACAAGTGACATGACTTGCTATGATAATGATTTGAAATGTTAACATAAAGAGGGATGCTTTAACATTCCATGCATCAGTATAATTCAACTTAAGCAGTTACTTCTGTCAGTTCAGCAAAAGAACAATGTGGTAAACCAAAGACACCAAAATGGTGTAACAATAGTGGAATATCCCTTCAGTGATGTTCATTATGGATATATGTTTGGAAGAATTTACAATATGTGCACCTCAAAAGGGAATATCATGGCAGTTCCAGGTAAGCTAGTTCACAAATATACTCGTATTGATATAATCGAGTGTGAATTTAATTGATATTGATGTGATTTCTTGGTGACTTTTGTATTGTGATTCAATAAAATACTATTTTATTATTTCTACCATGGAACATGCACAAATAATGTCATATTTCAGGATGTTTGAGCAAAAATAGTAGACATGATTGATTAAAATTATGATAGCATGAATCTTGTACAATTATGATGAATTATAAGAGTGTATAAAGTAGGTAACATATCATATCTGGGTTTTTCTATTCTATAAACATCACAAGAATGTAGGTGACATAAATGGATACAAAGTGAGAGATACTTCATGACACACTGAACACTGTATACATGCAATAGCAATTATATTCTGACAAATATGAATGCGAATATTGTTTCAATCTTACACACACACTGCCTATTGGTATACAAGTAAGGTAACAGAGATATCTCCATTACAGCTTATTTACCATGAAACAATAAAAACAGATTGCTGCACATTATGCACCGTGTTTAATAATCATGAAATATCATAATTAAACTGCAAACATGTACTCATTTCTGAACAATAAAATATCAGAGTTTGCACATATCAATTTCCAAATGCAATTTTTTGTGTAAGTTCACAATATACACTAACTGTCTCATGTTACACATGCCATTGTGCTGTTATACAAACATCTATCTGAAAAAATTTCCAACTGTTCTGTTACTTATCACACGTATTCAGACTTAAACCGTGAAAATCATGTTAACTTATTCAGTAATAATAATCTGTTTTGCACAAACCATCAACTCTACACATATACACACCTTCAGGATAATTTGTTTTCAAATTACAACGAAATAGAATATCTCGAACCTCAATCTGGAGGTTGTTGTAATAAGGTTTCCCGTTAACCTATCGATATTCATGAAATCTTTTTTGTAAAACAAATCAACATTCCTCTTCGATATCGCGGCGATGGCTGTAAAATTGCCACCCCTAGAGCACTCACAAGCCATATGTGTGTTGAATGGACTGATTTCATCACAAAATGAGTCCCCAATTGGTCACTTTGGTTGTTATGGCAAAGAAAATCGATAGGTGTCATGACCTTACCATAACAGGTGTTTGTGTAAATAATTATCAAAATTGGATTAGAAATGTGACCTGTATAGCGCTCACAAGAAAGTGTTTTCAGTTAACAGCAGCGCGACGACTGCAAATCAGTAGTATACGCCAAACTTTGTTCGGGGGATACAATTACAATTTCCATATGAAACAGATCCCTCATGGACGTTTTTCTGATGGTGTGCATCGTCCATGAAATGGTGCACAACACTTTACACACTGCATC
Organism: Terebella lapidaria; assembly: GCA_949152475.1. Taxonomy (NCBI): domain Eukaryota; kingdom Metazoa; phylum Annelida; class Polychaeta; order Terebellida; family Terebellidae; genus Terebella; species Terebella lapidaria. The sequence goes on from OX424557.1 coordinate 7,225,317, forward strand.
TGGGAAAATAGGAATGTGTACAATTAGCAAATGTATGTTTTGCAAAAATATGCAAAGTTTAGCAAATATTGAAGCTGACCGGTTTTTATTCAATTATTGTTAAATGGTTTCTTTATAGACTTGAACAATTAAACTTCAGTGAAGATTACATTTGACCTATCCCAAATGCCCCCAGAAGTTGTCCGAGTTTCAAAAATTACGTCAGAAAACTTCTCTTTGGTCAATAGTAACGTTTTGCAGAATACGCCGAAAATGACGTAAAAAACTCTGGGTTTGGGATAGGTCAAAACTCTGTACATGTAATCATCCCAGCATAGATTCCAAGGCCACACCACATACAAAACTTGTCTCGGACATCTGGCAAAATGTAGTATGAATAAATCATCTGCCTCAGTGAAAATAATACATGCACAATAGCATAATTTTACAAAAAAAATTTAACGAAAAATGCATGGCATAATAAGGAAGAGAAATTGATGATTCACACCAAACTTGGGGTATTATTATATCACTCTTGTAATATTTGTATAGTAACTTAGTATATATTTTATGACATGACATTTTTCTGTCTGTTATCAATAACAAACACAGAGACATGCAGTGAAGCAGGAGACAAAAATTCAAATTCAACATACCAGCCTTTTCATACAATTTCCTAGCAATCACACGTCTTGTGTAGTTAGGGGATGGCATTTCCAGGCGATTTGTTGACAATCTGTCGTGCAGGAGCTAAACAGTAACAAAATAACAGGAAAATATAAAACACTTGCTGACACATGCTATTAGTTTGTTTTCTTTATGAGCCTCAATGTACAATGTCTAATTTAAATGCAGGTGATATTTGCATAAGCACTTAAAGTTTACAGCACAATTATACCATTCAGCATGTATGGTACAATGGGAAAATATTTGCAAGAAATAGTATTACAAAATATATCATTCTCACTTAGTATACCTTGAGAGCAAACACTCCACAGTTGTGGCAATCTGTCCGTTTCCTGGTGTGTTTCGAGGGGACCACCTGGAAGTCACCCATGTCAATGTTCAGCAACACCGGGGGCAGGCGACATGCCAACATATCGCTCGTCTGGCAAGGGCTGATGGAAGTGAAGGCTGGTACAGGTAGTGGTCGCGCGGGTGGGCTGCATGATCACTGGGAATTGGGCCACTAATTCGCTCACTCATTCATAGTGACCGCCAATGCTATTTCCATCAATGCTGAAAGAGAATGTTGGAAATGCCATGTATTTTTTACTGCTATTGGCATGAAATATATAAACGATATGTTTTTAATATTGTATTTGTAGTCATTTCGAATTTCACTGGCTGGTCCCACTAGCACAAGCTCACTTTGTAAGGCCGGTCCGACTAACCTAAGCTCTTTTTGTAAGGCCGGTCCAACTAACCTAAGCTCACTTTGTAAGGCCGGTGCGACTAACCTAAGCTCTTTTTGTAAGGCCGGTCCGACTAACCTAAGCTCTTTTTGTGAGGCTGGTCCCACTAGGACCAGGCTCACTTTGTGAGGCCGGTACCACTAACCCAAGCTCACTTTGTGAGATCGGTCCCACTAGAACAAGGCTCACTTAGTGAGGCTGGTCCCACTAGGACATGGCTCACTTAGTGAGGCCGGTCCCACTGTACACGGCTCACTTAGTGAGGCTGGTCCCACTAGGACAAGGCTCACTTTGTGAGGGCGGTCCCACTAGGACAAGGCTCACTTTGTGAGGCTGGTCCCACTAGGGCAAGGCTCACTTTGTGAGGCCGGTCCCACTAGGACAAGGCTCACTTTGTAAGGCCGGTCCCACTAGGACAAGGCTCACTTAGTGAGGCTGGTCCCACTAGGACATGGCTCAGTTTGTGAGGCTGGTCCCACGACATGGCTCACCTTGTGAGGCTGGTCCCACTGTACACGGCTCACTTTGTGAGGCTGGTCCCACTAGAACAAGGCTCACTTTGTGAGGCCGGTCCCACTAGGACAACGCTCACTTAGTGAGGCTGGTCCCACTAGGACATGGCTCACTTAGTGAGGCCGGTCCCACTGTACACGGCTCACTTTGTGAGGCTGGTCCCACTAGGACATGGCTCACTTTGTGAGGCCGGTCCCACTGTACATGGCTCACTTAGTGAGGCTGGTCCCACTAGGACAAGGCTCACTTTGTGAGGCCGGTCCCACTAGGACAAGGCTCACTTAGTGAGGCTGGTCCCACTAGGACATGGCTCACTTAGTGAGGCCGGTCCCACTGTACTCGGCTCACTTTGTGAGGCTGGTCCCACTAGGACATGGCTCACCTTGTGAGGCTGGTCCCACTGTACACGGCTCACTTTGTGAGGCTGGTCCCACTAGAACACGGCTCAGTTTGTGAGGCTGGTCCCACTAGAACATGGCTCACTTTGTGAGGCCGGTCCCACTGTACACGGCTCACTTTGTGAGGCTGGTCCCACTAGGACAAGGCTCACTTTGTGAGGCTGGTCCCACTAGCAAAAGCTCATATACTAGAGATTATAAACTTGTATGTCAGGTGCAGAAAAATATCCTGATAGAGTCCATGTAAGATTCCTTCAATATCGCCCGACTTGTCTGACAAAAAATTTACATAAAGCAGGCCCGGATCTAGACCGGTGCACACCGATGCACGTGCATCGGTCAGATTTTCTGGTGCAATGGTAGGCATCGGTGAGAAATATCGGACCCTGCTGTCAGTTTTCTCTGATCCTCCTAGTTTACACATACATGCCTTCAGATACAGGGCAAAATAATGACTCCCTGGTAATTTGTCCTCCATCCCCCTCTCCCTCCAACCTTGTTTTCTACCAACATTTACGCTTTTCGACCCACCACAGTGGACCCTACCCACTTTACCCACCCTCCCCCATATAGGGATGTATTAGCAGAGCATTGATCAGTGTGACTTCCCATCCCATCAAAGAATGCAACATTCTTCGTAGAGTCCATACAGTGGGCAGTTGCTAGTGTCATTGTTATTCCTTTCATGAGAGACCATATACCGGTATTTACGGTGGCTTAGATTCGCCATCACGTTTAATTTACACCCCATTCAGTTTCCACCTCGGTGAGAACCTTCTCATCCCGGTGAGAACCTTCTCACCCCGGTGAGAACTTTCTCACCCCGGTGAGAACCTTCTCACCCCGGTGAAAACCTTCTCACCCCGTTGAAAACCTTCTCACCCTGGTGAATACCTTCTCACCCCGGTGAAAACCTTCTCACCCCGGTGAAAACCTTCTCACCTAGTTGAAAACCTTCTCACCCCGGTGAAAACCTTATCACCCCGGTGAGAACCTCATCACCCCGGTGAGAACCTTCTCACCCCGGTGAGAACTTTCTCACCCCGGTGAATACCTTCTCACCCCGGTGAGAACCTTCTCACCCCGGTGAGAACCTTCTCACCCCGGTGAGAACCTTCTCACCCCGGTGAGAACCTTCCAAGGTTCTCACCGAGGTGAAAAGGTTCTCACCGGGGTGATAATGTTCTCACCGGGGTGATAAGCTTTTCACCGGGGTGAGAAGGTTTTCACCGGGGTGAGAAGGTTTTCACCTAGGTGAGAAGGTTTTCACCGAGGTGAGAAGGTTCTCACCAGGGTGATAATGTTCTCGCCGGGGTGAGAAGGTTCTCACCGGGGTGATAAGGTTTTGACCTAGGTGAGAAGGTTTTCACCGGGGTGAGAAGGTTTTCACCGAGGTGAGAAGGTTCTCACCAGGGTGAGAAGGTTCTCACCAGGGTGAGAAGGTTCTCACTAGGGTGAGAAGGTTCTCGCCGGGGTGAGAAGGTTCTCACCGGGGTGATAAGGTTTTCACCGGGGTGAGAAGGTTCTCACCGGGTGAGAAGGTTCTCACCGGGGTGAGAAGGTTCTCACCGGGGTGAGAAGGTTTTCACCGTGGTGAGAAGGTTTTCACCGGGGTGAGAACGTTCTCACCGGGGTGAGAAGGTTTTCACCGGGGTGAGAAGGTTTTCACCGGGGTGAAAAGGGTTCTCGCCGAGGTGGAAACTGAATGGGGTGTAAATTAAACGTGATGGCGAATCTAAGCCACCGTAGGTATTGCCTGTATAAATTGTTTTTGCACAAAACAATTACTTTATGTTTTTGTGTAATACATATATAGCATCGATCTGGATGGATATGCAATGTTTACGAATAGGGGGCCTAGTGGCTGCATATACGGAGTAGTAGGCCTACTTGATTGCCAGTGTCCAAAGCTGTAGTTTTACTGATCTACGTACATTGTTTCATGCAATGTAGATGCGCATGCAAGTTCAATGTTGATCACATTTTTGGTATGTTCTAGAACGTAAATGTACTAATGTCATTGATATCTTTATTAAGACATAAATATATAATTTGTTGTACAGAAATATATTATTACCCATAAATGTCATTCAATGAAATATTATTTCACAAATACATATTACTAGAATGTGACGAATGCAATTCTTTTTAGATTGCAATAATATATTCAATGACAACAATTCTTCATTACTATGCGGCAATAAAAGTGTTCTCGTCCAATAGTTTCCAAATGTTTCTACATGCCCTTGTCTCAAGTTAGATTTCAGTTTAACCCAGAACTTCAATACTTGTGTCGCGAATTCAAATGGGAATGTATGAAACCTTATTTCAATTAAAAAATAGTATTTTTGGAGTATATATGGATAAAATTGCTTTCGAATGCCTTCATCAACATGATCAAATCATGCCTCAGAATGCTTGTATGAACACACAAGTGCTAAAATTTTCTCGGGGGCTTATGGCGCCCCCGAACCCCAGGCCGATTGGGGTTTTGTCTAGTTATTGTGCATCTGTCACGCTTATGCTCTAGATCCGGGCCTGCATAAAGTTGTTCTTAAATTCATAGCCCTTAGTGGAGAAAAATGTGTTCTATTGCTCACACATGATACCTCAATCTACTGAGCTCTTTTGTATGTATTTACCTTTTGTTTCTGACAATTTGTGTATTAGATTCACGGATCACTCTGTATATTTTGCCATCTTCTCCAGTCGGAAGCTCGCCGTTTCAATGATTCTAATTAGAAAATGAATGATCCCTCAGCTATCGCGCGCGCGCAGAACGCGGTCCCGTTGGCCATGTTATAATGGGACACGCATCCCACTGTACCATCCTCACTTCTTCGCTGAACCTCCTTTTGGGTTTTGTTTGTATTCTTCCAAATTCCAGATCGCAGAAACACTTGCTGACAGTTCCTTTCCCTCAACTGACCGAATTCAACATTTCCCAACCAAATTTTAGGTATATTCAGACAATACTCAACAGCTCAACTGGTTTGGATAACTTGCATTTTTCCGACAGGGGCTCGGGTGCCTTGTGTATATAGCACATTGTTGTACTGTCAATTTAATGGTCTCCAAGTGCCTGTGCCTGTGGGGAAAACAATCATGAAAACTCAACATATCTATTTGATGTGTTGATTGGAGATGAAATGTCTAAACAAGACAGATATAACCATTTAAAATTAAATTTAAAGTAACAATAGACAACTAATATATTTACTTTCAAGGGTATGGGTTGCCCAGTTTTGACATGGGTCAAACGTCGACCTGACCCATGGTCAGGTACCCGGGTACTCGTGGGGGCCCTAGTTGAAGGCTTGGTCAAATGACAATGCATGCTATTTGTTAATTGAATGCTGACTATTTTAGTGAAGTTTGGTGAGCTAAATCGTGCTGTTTGATTAATATTCACCAGGGGTCGTTGATCAGAATCATCTGAAACCGTTGCATTTCTTTTGCTTTATTATTCACAATTTTCTCGCGGAATTTTCAACAAAATTGATCATGATTCAATTAAAAACCTATGAATTATCTTTGAAATGTCGATTTTGTTTGATTGGATGTGCTAAAAGAATATCTAAATGTGGAAATATTAATGCAAGGGGTCAATGAATGCAGCATCTGCCTATGCACCGGTATACTCACTCCAGCCCACTCTGTACACGTTCAAATTGTAACTTGCAGGTCAGCAAGTGTTCAAGCCAACAATAGCAACCGACAAAGATGTCTGACAAGAAAGATGACAAGGGGGAGGATGACACTGCGTATGGGAGCTGTGAAGGACCTGATGCCATGTACGTCAAACTCGTGTCGTCCGATGGTCACGAGTTCATCGTAAAGAGAGAGCATGCACTCACATCCGGGACCATCAAGGCCATGTTGTCTGGTCCAGGTATGTCTCTGGCCATCCAGGTCTTCTAGTCGTTCAAGTCTCCATCTTCACAGTTCATAGCAATTGATCTTCTGGTAGTAGAGTGATGTCATTATGCTGAGGATTCAGTCATTTCAACATGAAATATTTTTACTGTCAGTGTAGCTTCTTAGCAAAAATGAAAGGACAAAAAATATCCTGGGAATACAGTAGTATGCACCAAATTGATGTGATTGATCTACCATGAAGTATCCGTTGTCTTCATTGTTTTCAGGCCAGTTTGCGGAGAATGAAACAAATGAAATTAACTTTAGAGAAATCCCGTGAGTATTATGAATCCATAAAATGTGCATCAACTCTTAGACAAATATCTGTAAGTCGGTTCTACCTACAGAAAGATACAAATAATTTGTTGCTTCTGTTAACTCATTTGGATTATCTATTAAACATGACCTTTCTTCGTCTTTCCCTACTCACAGATCACACGTCCTGCAGAAAGTCTGCATGTACTTCACCTATAAAGTTCGTTACACAAACAGCTCCACGGAGATTCCCGAGTTCCCGATTGCGCCAGAGATCGCCTTGGAGCTGCTAATGGCTGCTAACTTTCTGGACTGTTAAATGTTTTCATCTTAAGTGTTAATGTTCAGAATATGTACCAAAATTAATTAAATTAACAACAGGTTTCTTTTGGGAATCTGAATTCTCATTATGAGTAGAAAGATAATTATGCTTCAAATATACATACAAGAGATATCATATCTTTTAGCAAAGTTGCATTGCTACTTTTATATACCAGTAATGTTGTATATGATTGGTTATTTATTTGTTGTGTAGCATTTGATACTGTGAAAGTGTCATTAAACTAATTGGGAAAATTCAAATGTATATTGTTCACTTTCTTTATCATGTTTATGTTCATTTCTACTCAAGCAGAGCAAAATAAATTAGCCGTAATTCATACTTGCAATGGTTTTCTTAGGTAATCATTAGTTATAATGGACTATCTAGTCGTCAATGGATCTTTGAATTGTATTGATGAATTACGGCATTGAAAAATATTGTTGGAATTTTGTTCCTGTATCCAATTCAGGTGCTATGATCCCTGAACTCACCTTTCTACATACAAACTTTTCAATGCTTCGTATAGTGTGAAATAAAGGTCAATGTAGATTCCTGTGGTTTTCTCAATAAATTGCACGTGTCACATCAAACATTGAGTGATATTTTGCCTTCATATTGTGTACAGCTTTTGAAGTATTATGGCACATATTAGGCCTTTTCCAGATTCCAAGTACTTCATCTTTATCAATATTAGCCCAAAGGCTAAGAAAGGTTACCGGAGAAATGTACACTGTTAAGCTCGCAAAGTCTGAAATGGTAATTTTTCAACCACATGTGCCCAAGGGGAACATTGTTTCTATATGTTCACAATTGATTCCTAAGCTGTAAAGTCGATAATGAGCAAGATATTAGCCATTTCGGACTCTGACCTTGAAAATAAGGTCAAAGGTCAAGTTCAAGGTCATCAAAATATTCGGCATACATCATTTCCTATATGTCCACAATTGATTCCCCAGCTGTAAGGTCGATAACAAGCGAGATATTAGCCACTTTGTTCTCTGACCTTGAAAATAAGATCAGAGGTCAAATTCAAGGTCACGAGAACCTTCAGCATATATCATTCCCTATATCTCCACAATTGAATCATAAGCTGTAAAGTCAATAATAAGAGAGATATTAGCCATTTTGTCCTGTGACCTTTAAAATTGGGTCAAATGTCAAATTCAAAATCACAACAATATTCAGCATATATCATTTCCTATATGCCCACAATTGATTCCTAATCTCTAATCTCAATATTAAGTGAGATATCAGCGATAATGTATCCCATTATAAAGCATAGGACAATTTAACATGGGAAAGTCCCATTTCGGCCAAGTTTGGGCAAAAATGGCCCACTTTGAGCAAATCGAGGGCAAAGAAACTTATACATGTTGCGAAATTACATGAGGGGGATCCTTTAGAACAAAAACCTGAAATCCATCTGAAAAGTTTAAGAAAATGGCTGCCAAACTCCAAAATTGAGCCTTTCTTCGACAAAAAAAGGCCATTTTGACCTTTCAAGGTCATTGAAGGTCATATTCAAGGTCACCACCGAAACCACTATATATGATTTCGTATTTGAATGTGCCAATATTTAAGCTCTATCTTGAAGTGTTCTAGGCGTTTATTCCATATAGCTCCAATTATGAAAAAAAAAATTAGGTGAAATTTTTCAATGGCCAAAAAAAAGAAAAATTTTTTTGAGTGTTTTTCGACAAAAACGGCCGCCATTTTGAAAAAAATATGAAAAAAAACCAACTAAAAAATACCTCCTCAAATTATTTTTAGGCATTTTTGTGCTAAAATTTCAGAAAGATTCGACTGTAGACTTTAAAGTTAAAAATGTGAACGGATGACGGACGCAATGCCACGACAATAGGTTATCAGACCATAGTCAAGGAGCCCAATCAGCATGGTCTGAAACGAGAATCTCAAAACTGATCAGATAGTTTTCGAGAAAACAACTCAAAACTGAATTTTGGGCCTTTTTGGGCCATTTCAGAGTACATTTTAGGCCTATCGATCGATTCAAGGCAGTCCATCTTTATATACAATGTCAAGGACCCTAATTAGCATGTTTTGAAACAAAGATTTTGAAAGTGATCAGATAGTTTTTGAGAAAACAGCTGAAAACCGGATTTAGGCCTCTTTGGGCCATCTGGGCCTAGATTTTGGGCCTTTCGAGCGATTCAAGGCCATCCATCTTTATACACAATGTAAAAGAACCCAATAAGCATGTTTTGAAACAAAAATCTAAAAACTGATCAGACAGTTTTCAAGAAAACAGCCAAAAACTGAATTTTGGGTTTTTTTGGGCCATTTGATCCAATTTTTTTGGCCTTTCAAGCGATTCAAGGCACTCCATCTTTATACACAATGTCAAGGACCCCAATCACCATGTTTTGAAAAAAAATCTCAAAATGGATCAGATTGTTTTTGAGAAAACAGCTGAGAACTGAAATTTATGCCTTTTTGGGCCATTTGGGCCTAGATTTTGGACCTTTCAAGCGATTCAAGGTCATCCATCTGTATAGACAATGTCAAAAATCCCAATAAGCATGTTTTGTAACAAAACTCTCAAAACTGATCGGACAGTTTTCGAGAAAACAGCCAAAAACTAAATTTTGGGCCATTTGAGCCTAAATTTTGGGCCTATCGATCGATTCAAGGCACTCCATCTTTATAAAAATGTAAAGGACCCCAATCAGCATGTTTTGAAACAAAAATCTCAAAACTGATCAGATAGTTTTTGAGAAAACATCTGAAAACTGAAATTTAGCCTTTTTGAGCCATTTGGGCCTAGATTTTTGGCCTTTCAAGCGATTCAAGGCCATCCATCTTCATACACAATGTCGAAGACCCCAATCACCATGTTTTGAAAAAAAATCTCAAAACGGATCAGATTGTTTTTGAGAAAACAGCTGAGAACTGAAATTTATGCCTTTCTGGGCCATTTGGGCCTAGATTTTGGACCTTTCAAGCGATTCAAGGTCATCCATCTGTATAGACAATGTCAAAAATCCCAATAATCATATTTTGTAACAATAATCTCAAAACTGATCGGACAGTTTTCGAGAAAACAGCCGAAAACTAAATTTTGGGCCATTTGAGCCTAAATTTTGGGCCTATCGATCGATTCAAGGCACTCCATCTTTATAAAAATGTAAAGGACCCCAATCAGCATGTTTTGAAACAAAAATCTCAAAACTGATCAGATAGTTTTTGAGAAAACATCTGAAAACTGAAATTTAGCCTTTTTGAGCCATTTGGGCCTAGATTTTTGGCCTTTCAAGCGATTCAAGGCCATCCATCTTCATACACAATGTCGAAGACCCCAATCACCATGTTTTGAAAAAAAATCTCAAAACGGATCAGATTGTTTTTGAGAAAACAGCTGAGAACTGAAATTTATGCCTTTCTGGGCCATTTGGGCCTAGATTTTGGACCTTTCAAGCGATTCAAGGTCATCCATTTGTATAGACAATGTCAAAAATCCCAATAATCATATTTTGTAACAATAATCTCAAAACTGATCGGACAGTTTTCGAGAAAACAGCCAAAAACTAAATTTTGGGCCATTTGAGCCTAAATTTTGGGCCTATCGATCGATTCAAGGCACTCCATCTTTATAAAAATGTAAAGGACCCCAATCAGCATGTTTTGAAACAAAAATCTCAAAACTGATCAGATAGTTTTTGAGAAAACATCTGAAAACTGAAATTTAGCCTTTTTGAGCCATTTGGGCCTAGATTTTTGGCCTTTCAAACGATTCAAGGCCATCCATCTTCATACACAATGTCGAAGACCCCAATAAGCATGTTTAGAAACAAAAATATCAAAAACTGATCAGACAGTTTTCGAGAAAACAGCCAAAAACTGAATTTTGGGCCTTTTGGGGCCATTTGAGCCTAAATTTTGTGCCTATCGATCAATTCAAGGCACTCCATCTTTATGTCAAGGACCCCAATTAGCATGTCTTAAAACGAAAATCTCAAAACTGATCAGATAGTTTTCGAGAAAACAGACGAAAACTGAAATTTAGGCCTTTTTGAGCCTATATTTTGGGACTTTCAAGCGATTCAAGGCACTCCATCTTTATACATGTTCACAATGTTAAGGACCCCAATTAGCATGTTTTGAAACAAAAATTTCAAAACTGATCAGACATGATCAGACAGCTTTTCAAGAGAAAAATGGGTGTCAAATTCCAAAATTGAGTGTTTGCGACAAAAACGGCCGCCATTTTGAAAAAAAAATTGGAAATCAAAATTAGCCCAAAGGCTAAGATAGGTTACCGGACAATTTTGGTTTGGATAATGGCAGGTAACAGACCTTGAGATTTACCAATCAATGTTATCAGTGTGAACATATGACCTTGAGATTTACCAATCAAGGTTATCAGTGTGAACATATGACCTTGAGATTTACTAATCAAGGTCATCCATGTGAACTTCAATGTTACCATTACATGTACGTGTGCGGTACTATTCGATTTTCTATAGACAAGACAAGCAGAGAAGACAAGAAGTTTATTTCAATTCCATGAACAAAAATATTATTACATGAGTTCATAATAGACGGATGGCACAATTGGAAATTGAGGACCAAACAATAGCGTGTCCGAACAAAAAAGAACATTTAGGAAATCGAACAAATATTTATAAAATTAATCGAAACGAATCCATGGAAAAAAATTAGCCCAAGGGCTAGGATAGGTTACTGGACAATATATAATAGCTATTTTGTTCCGTGGCCTTGAAACTAAGGTCACTGGTCAAATTCAAAGTCACGAGAGTATTCGGCTTACCAGTGTATGATTTCCTATAAGCTCACAATTGATTACTAAGCTGTAAATTCAATAAGAAAGATATTAGCCATTATGTCCTGTGACCTTGATAATGAAATCAAAAGTCAAATTAACGGTCATCAGAATATGACCAAAATGTGAAGGACCCCAATCAGCATGTTTTGAAACAAAAATCTCAAAACTGATCAGATAGTTTTTGAGAAAACATCTGAAAACTGAAATTTAGCCTTTTTGAGCCATTTGGGCCTAGATTTTTGGCCTTTCAAGCGATTCAAGGCCATCCATCTTCATACACAATGTCGAAGACCCCAATAAGCATGTTTTGAAGCAAAAATCTCAAAAACTGATCAGACAGTTTTCGAGAAAACAGCCAAAAACTGAATTTTGGGCCTTTTGGGGCCATTTGAGCCTAAATTTTGTGCCTATCGATCAATTCAAGGCACTCCATCTTTATGTCAAGGACCCCAATTAGCATGTCTTAAAACGAAAATCTCAAAACTGATCAGATAGTTTTTGAGAAAACAGTCGAAAACTGAAATTTAGGCCTTTTTGAGCCTATATTTTGGGACTTTCAAGCGATTCAAGGCACTCCATCTTTTTCCATGTTCACAATGTTAAGGACCCCAATTAGCATGTTTTGAAACAAAAATCTCAAAACTGATCAGACCTGATCAGACAGCTTTTCAAGAGAAAAATGGGTGTCAAATTCCAAAATTGAGTGTTTGCGACAAAATGGGCCGCCATTTTGAAAAAAAAAAAATGGAAATCAAAATTAGCCCAAAGGCTAAGATAGGTTACCGGACAATTTTGGTTTGGATAATGGCAGGTAACAGACCTTGAGATTTACCAATCAAGGTTATCAGTGTGAACATATGACCTTGAGATTTACCAATCAAGGTTATCAGTGTGAACATATGACCTTGAGATTTACTAATCAAGGTCATCCATGTGAACTTCAATGTTACCATTACATGTACGTGTGCGGTACTATTCGATTTTCTATAGACAAGACAAGCAGACAAGACAAGAAGTTTATTTCAATTCCATGAACAAAAATATTATTACATGAGTTCATAATAGACGGATGGCACAATTGGAAATTGAGGACCAAACAATAGCGTGTCCGAACAAAAAAGAACATTTAGGAAATCGAACAAATATTTATAAAATTAATCGAAACGAATCCATGGAAAAAAATTAGCCCAAGGGCTAAGATAGGTTACTGGACAATATATAATAGCTATTTTGTTCCGTGGCCTTGAAACTAAGGTCACTGGTCAAATTCAAAGTCACGAGAGTATTCGGCTTACCAGTGTATGATTTCCTATAAGCTCACAATTGATTACTAAGCTGTAAATTCAATAAGAAAGATATTAGCCATTATGTCCTGTGACCTTGATGATGAAATCAAAAGTCAAATTAACGGTCATCAGAATATGACCAAAATGTAAAGGACCCCAATCAGCATGTTTTGAAAAAAAATCTCAAAACTGATCAGATAGTTTTTGAGAAAACATCTGAAAACTGAAATTTAGCCTTTTTGAGCCATTTGGGCCTAGATTTTTGGCCTTTCAAGCGATTCAAGGCCATCCATCTTCATACACAATGTCGAAGACCCCAATAAGCATGTTTTGAAACAAAAATCTCAAAAACTGATCAGACAGTTTTCGAGAAAACAGCCAAAAACTGAATTTTGGGCCTTTTGGGGCCATTTGAGCCTAAATTTTGTGCCTATCGATCAATTCAAGGCACTCCATCTTTATGTCAAGGACCCCAATTAGCATGTCTTAAAACGAAAATCTCAAAACTGATCAGATAGTTTTTGAGAAAACAGTCGAAAACTGAAATTTAGGCCTTTTTGAGCCTATATTTTGGGACTTTCAAGCGATTCAAGGCACTTCATCTTTATACATGTTCACAATGTTAAGGATCTCAATTAGCATGTTTTGAAACAAAAATCTCAAAACTGATCAGACATGATCAGACAGCTTTTCAAGAAAAAAATGGGTGTCAAATTCCAAAATTGAGTGTTTGCGACAAAAACGGCCGCCATTTTGAAAAAAAAATTGGAAATCAAAATTAGCCCAAAGGCTAAGATAGGTTACCGGACAATTTTGGTTTGGATAATGGCAGGTAACAGACCTTGAGATTTACCAATCAAGGTTATCAGTGTGAACATATGACCTTGAGATTTACCAATCAAGGTTATCAGTGTGAACATATGACCTTGAGATTTACTAATCAAGGTCATCCATGTGAACTTCAATGTTACCATTACATGTACGTGTGCGGTACTATTCGATTTACTATAGACAAGACAAGCAGACAAGACAAGAAGTTTATTTCAATTCCATGAACAAAACTATTATTACATGAGTTCATAATAGACGGATGGCACAATTGGAAATTGAGGACCAAACAATAGCGTGTCCGAACAAAAAAGAACATTTAGGAAATCGAACAAATATTTATAAAATTAATCGAAACGAATCCATGGAAAAAAATTAGCCCAAGGGCTAAGATAGGTTACTGGACAATATATAATAGCTATTTTGTTCCGTGGCCTTGAAACTAAGGTCACTGGTCAAATTCAAAGTCACGAGAGTATTCGGCTTACCAGTGTATGATTTCCTATAAGCTCACAATTGATTACTAAGCTGTAAATTCAATAAGAAAGATATTAGCCATTATGTCCTGTGACCTTGATAATGAAATCAAAAGTCAAATTAACGGTCATCAGAATATGACCAAAATGTCAAGGACCCCAATCAGCATGTTTTGAAACAAAAATCTCAAAACTGATCAGATAGTTTTTTTAGAAAACATCTGAAAACTGAAATTTAGCCTTTTTTTAGCCATTTGGGCCTAGATTTTTGGCCTTTCAAGCGATTCAAGGCCATCCATCTTCATACACAATGTCGAAGACCCCAATAAGCATGTTTTGAAACAAAAATCTCAAAACTGATCAGACAGTTTTCGAGAAAACAGCCAAAAACTGAATTTTGGGCCTTTTGGGGGCCATTTGAACCTAAATTTTGTGCCTATCGATCAATTCAAGGCACTCCATCTTTATGTCAAGGACCCCAATTAGCATGTCTTAAAACGAAAATCTCAAAACTGATCAGATAGTTTTCGAGAAAACAGACGAAAACTGAAATTTAGGCCTTTTTGAGCCTATATTTTGGGACTTTCAAGCGATTCAAGGCACTCCATCTTTATACATGTTCACAATGTTAAGGACCCCAATTAGCATGTTTTGAAACAAAAATCTCAAAACTGATCAGACCTGATCAGACAGCTTTTCAAGAGAAAAATGGGTGTCAAATTCCAAAATTGAGTGTTTGCGACAAAAACGGCCGCCATTTTGAAAAAAAAAAATTGGAAATCAAAATTAGCCCAAAGGCTAAGATAGGTTACCGGACAATTTTGGTTTGGATAATGGCAGGTAACAGACCTTGAGATTTACCAATCAAGGTTATCAGTGTGAACATATGACCTTGAGATTTACCAATCAAGGTTATCAGTGTGAACATATGACCTTGAGATTTACTAATCAAGGTCATCCATGTGAACTTCAATGTTACCATTACATGTACGTGTGCGGTACTATTCGATTTTCTATAGACAAGACAAGCAGACAAGACAAGAAGTTTATTTCAATTCCATGAACAAAAATATTATTACATGAGTTCATAATAGACGGATAGCACAATTGGAAATTGAGGACCAAACAATAGCGTGTCCGAACAAAAAAGAACATTTAGGAAATCGAACAAATATTTATAAAATTAATCGAAACGAATCCATGGAAAAAAATTAGCCCAAGGGCTAAGATAGGTTACTGGACAATATATAATAGCTATTTTGTTCCGTGGCCTTGAAACTAAGGTCACTGGTCAAATTCAAAGTCACGAGAGTATTCGGCTTACCAGTGTATGATTTCCTATAAGCTCACAATTGATTACTAAGCTGTAAATTCAATAAGAAAGATATTAGCCATTATGTCCTGTGACCTTGATAATGAAATCAAAAGTCAAATTAACGGTCATCAGAATATGACCAAAATGTAAAGGACCCCAATCAGCATGTTCTGAAACAAAAATCTCAAAACTGATCAAATAGTTTTTTGAGAAAACATCTGAAAACTGAAATTTAGCCTTTTTTTAGCCATTTGGGCCTAGATTTTTGGCCTTTCAAGCGATTCAAGGCCATCCATCTTCATACACAATGTCGAAGACCCCAATAAGCATGTTTTGAAACAAAAATCTCAAAACTGATCAGACAGTTTTCGAGAAAACAGCCAAAAACTGAATTTTGGGCCTTTTGGGGCCATTTGAGCCTAAATTTTGTGCCTATCGATCAATTCAAGGCACTCCATCTTTATGTCAAGGACCCCAATTAGCATGTCTTAAAACGAAAATCTCAAAACTGATCAGATAGTTTTCGAGAAAACAGACGAAAACTGAAATTTAGGCCTTTTTGAGCCTATATTTTGGGACTTTCAAGCGATTCAAGGCACTCCATCTTTATACATGTTCACAATGTTAAGGACCCCAATTAGCATGTTTTGAAACAAAAATCTCAAAACTGATCAGACCTGATCAGACAGCTTTTCAAGAGAAAAATGGGTGTCAAATTCCAAAATTGAGTGTTTGCGACAAAAACGGCCGCCATTTTGAAAACAAAAATTGGAAATCAAAATTAGCCCAAAGGCTAGGATAGGTTACCGGACAATTTTGGTTTGGATAATGGCAGGTAACAGACCTTGAGATTTACCAATCAAGGTTATCAGTGTGAACATATGACCTTGAGATTTACCAATCAAGGTTATCAGTGTGAACATATGACCTTGAGATTTACTAATCAAGGTCATCCATGTGAACTTCAATGTTACCATTACATGTACGTGTGCGGTACTATTCGATTTTCTATAGACAAGACAAGCAGACAAGACAAGAAGTTTATTTCAATTCCATGAACAAAAATATTATTACATGAGTTCATAATAGACGGATGGCACAATTGGAAATTGAGGACCAAACAATAGCGTGTCCGAACAAAAAAGAACATTTAGGAAATCGAACAAATATTTATAAAATTAATCGAAACGAATCCATGGAAAAAAATTAGCCCAAGGGCTAAGATAGGTTACTGGACAATATATAATAGCTATTTTGTTCCGTGGCCTTGAAACTAAGGTCACTGGTCAAATTCAAAGTCACGAGAGTATTCGGCTTACCAGTGTATGATTTCCTATAAGCTCACAATTGATTACTAAGCTGTAAATTCAATAAGAAAGATATTAGCCATTATGTCCTGTGACCTTGATAATGAAATCAAAAGTCAAATTAACGGTCATCAGAATATGACCAAAATGTAAAGGACCCCAATCAGCATGTTCTGAAACAAAAATCTCAAAACTGATCAGATAGTTTTTTGAGAAAACATCTGAAAACTGAAATTTAGCCTTTTTTTTAGCCATTTGGGCCTAGATTTTTGGCCTTTCAAGCGATTCAAGGCCATCCATCTTCATACACAATGTCGAAGACCCCAATAAGCATGTTTTGAAACAAAAATCTCAAAACTGATCAGACAGTTTTCGAGAAAACAGCCAAAAACTGAATTTTGGGCCTTTTGGGGCCATTTGAGCCTAAATTTTGTGCCTATCGATCAATTCAAGGCACTCCATCTTTATGTCAAGGACCCCAATTAGCATGTCTTAAAACGAAAATCTCAAAACTGATCAGATAGTTTTTGAGAAAACAGTCGAAAACTGAAATTTAGGCCTTTTTGAGCCTATATTTTGGGACTTTCAAGCGATTCAAGGCACTCCATCTTTATACATGTTCACAATGTTAAGGACCCCAATTAGCATGTTTTGAAACAAAAATCTCAAAACTGATCAGACCTGATCAGACAGCTTTTCAAGAGAAAAATGGGTGTCAAATTCCAAAATTGAGTGTTTGCGACAAAAACGGCCGCCATTTTGAAAAAAAAAATTGGAAATCAAAATTAGCCCAAAGGCTAAGATAGGTTACCGGACAATTTTGGTTTGGATAATGGCAGGTAACAGACCTTGAGATTTACCAATCAAGGTTATCAGTGTGAACATATGACCTTGAGATTTACCAATCAAGGTTATCAGTGTGAACATATGACCTTGAGATTTACTAATCAAGGTCATCCATGTGAACTTCAATGTTACCATTACATGTACGTGTGCGGTACTATTCGATTTTCTATAGACAAGACAAGCAGACAAGACAAGAAGTTTATTTCAATTCCATGAACAAAAATATTATTACATGAGTTCATAATAGACGGATGGCACAATTGGAAATTGAGGACCAAACAATAGCGTGTCCGAACAAAAAAGAACATTTAGGAAATCGAACAAATATTTATAAAATTAATCGAAACGAATCCATGGAAAAAAATTAGCCCAAGGGCTAAGATAGGTTACTGGACAATATATAATAGCTATTTTGTTCCGTGGCCTTGAAACTAAGGTCACTGGTCAAATTCAAAGTTACGAGAGTATTCGGCTTACCAGTGTATAATTTCCTATAAGCTCACAATTGATTACTAAGCTGTAAATTCAATAAGAAAGATATTAGCCATTATATCCTGTGACCTTGATAATGAAATCAAAAGTCAAATTAACGGTCATCAGAATATGACCAAAATGTAAAGGACCCCAATCAGCATGTTCTGAAACAAAAATCTCAAAACTGATCAGATAGTTTTTTGAGAAAACATCTGAAAACTGAAATTTAGCCTTTTTTTTAGCCATTTGGGCCTAGATCTTTGGCCTTTCAAGCGATTCAAGGCCATCCATCTTCATACACAATGTCGAAGACCCCAATAAGCATGTTTTGAAACAAAAATCTCAAAACTGATCAGACAGTTTTCGAGAAAACAGCCAAAAACTGAATTTTGGGCCTTTTGGGGCCATTTGAGCCTAAATTTTGTGCCTATCGATCAATTCAAGGCACTCCATCTTTATGTCAAGGACCCCAATTAGCATGTCTTAAAACGAAAATCTCAAAACTGATCAGATAGTTTTCGAGAAAACAGACGAAAACTGAAATTTAGGCCTTTTTGAGCCTATATTTTGGGACTTTCAAGCGATTCAAGGCACTCCATCTTTATACATGTTCACAATGTTAAGGACCCCAATTAGCATGTTTTGAAACAAAAATCTCAAAACTGATCAGACCTGATCAGACAGCTTTTCAAGAGAAAAATGGGTGTCAAATTCCAAAATTGAGTGTTTGCGACAAAAACGGCCGCCATTTTGAAAAAAAAAATTGGAAATCAAAATTAGCCCAAAGGCTAAGATAGGTTACCGGACAATTTTGGTTTGGATAATGGCAGGTAACAGACCTTGAGATTTACCAATCAAGGTTATCAGTGTGAACATATGACCTTGAGATTTACCAATCAAGGTTATCAGTGTGAACATATGACCTTGAGATTTACTAATCAAGGTCATCCATGTGAACTTCAATGTTACCATTACATGTACGTGTGCGGTACTATTCGATTTTCTATAGACAAGACAAGCAGACAAGACAAGAAGTTTATTTCAATTCCATGAACAAAAATATTATTACATGAGTTCATAATAGACGGATGGCACAATTGGAAATTGAGGACCAAACAATAGCGTGTCCGAACAAAAAAGAACATTTAGGAAATCGAACAAATATTTATAAAATTAATCGAAACGAATCCATGGAAAAAAATTAGCCCAAGGGCTAAGATAGGTTACTGGACAATATATAATAGCTATTTTGTTCCGTGGCCTTGAAACTAAGGTCACTGGTCAAATTCAAAGTCACGAGAGTATTCGGCTTACCAGTGTATGATTTCCTATAAGCTCACAATTGATTACTAAGCTGTAAATTCAATAAGAAAGATATTAGCCATTATGTCCTGTGACCTTGATAATGAAATCAAAAGTCAAATTAACGGTCATCAGAATATGACCAAAATGTAAAGGACCCCAATCAGCATGTTCTGAAACAAAAATCTCAAAACTGATCAGATAGTTTTTTGAGAAAACATCTGAAAACTGAAATTTAGCCCTTTTTTTAGCCATTTGGGCCTAGATTTTTGGCCTTTCAAGCGATTCAAGGCCATCCATCTTCATACACAATGTCGAAGACCCCAATAAGCATGTTTTGAAACAAAAATCTCAAAACTGATCAGACAGTTTTCGAGAAAACAGCCAAAAACTGAATTTTGGGCCTTTTGGGGGCCATTTGAGCCTAAATTTTGTGCCTATCGATCAATTCAAGGCACTCCATCTTTATGTCAAGGACCCCAATTAGCATGTCTTAAAACGAAAATCTCAAAACTGATCAGATAGTTTTCGAGAAAACAGACGAAAACTGAAATTTAGGCCTTTTTGAGCCTATATTTTGGGACTTTCAAGCGATTCAAGGCACTCCATCTTTATACATGTTCACAATGTTAAGGACCCCAATTAGCATGTTTTGAAACAAAAATCTCAAAACTGATCAGACCTGATCAGACAGCTTTTCAAGAGAAAAATGGGTGTCAAATTCCAAAATTGAGTGTTTGCGACAAAAACGGCCGCCATTTTGAAAAAAAAAATTGGAAATCAAAATTAGCCCAAAGGCTAAGATAGGTTACCGGACAATTTTGGTTTGGATAATGGCAGGTAACAGACCTTGAGATTTACCAATCAAGGTTATCAGTGTGAACATATGACCTTGAGATTTACCAATCAAGGTTATCAGTGTGAACATATGACCTTGAGATTTACTAATCAAGGTCATCCATGTGAACTTCAATGTTACCATTACATGTACGTGTGCGGTACTCTTCGATTTTCTATAGACAAGACAAGCAGAGAAGACAAAAAGTTTATTTCAATTCCATGAACAAAAATATTATTACATGAGTTCATAATAGACGGATGGCACAATTGGAAATTGAGGACCAAACAATAGCGTGTCCGAACAAAAAACAACATTTAGGAAATCGAACAAATATTTATAAAATTAATCGAAACGAATCCATGGAAAAAAAATTAGCCCAAGGGCTAAGATAGGTTACTGGACAATATATAATAGCTATTTTGTTCCGTGGCCTTGAAACTAAGGTCACTGGTCAAATTCAAAGTCACGAGAGTATTCGGCTTACCAGTGTATGATTTCCTATAAGCTCACAATTGATTACTAAGCTGTAAATTCAATAAGAAAGATATTAGCCATTATGTCCTGTGACCTTGATAATGAAATCAAAAGTCAAATTAACGGTCATCAGAATATGACCAAAATGTAAAGGACCCCAATCAGCATGTTCTGAAACAAAAATCTCAAAACTGATCAGATAGTTTTTTGAGAAAACATCTGAAAACTGAAATTTAGCCTTTTTTTAGCCATTTGGGCCTAGATTTTTGGCCTTTCAAGCGATTCAAGGCCATCCATCTTCATACACAATGTCGAAGACCCCAATAAGCATGTTTTGAAACAAAAATCTCAAAACTGATCAGACAGTTTTCGAGAAAACAGCC
The DNA here is from genome assembly GCA_949152475.1 of Terebella lapidaria. Taxonomy (NCBI): domain Eukaryota; kingdom Metazoa; phylum Annelida; class Polychaeta; order Terebellida; family Terebellidae; genus Terebella; species Terebella lapidaria. The sequence goes on from OX424557.1 coordinate 7,246,453, forward strand.
AAAAACTGAATTTTGGGCCTTTTGGGGCCATTTGAGCCTAAATTTTGTGCCTATCGATCAATTCAAGGCACTCCATCTTTATGTCAAGGACCCCAATTAGCATGTCTTAAAACGAAAATCTCAAAACTGATCAGATAGTTTTCGAGAAAACAGACGAAAACTGAAATTTAGGCCTTTTTGAGCCTATATTTTGGGACTTTCAAGCGATTCAAGGCACTCCATCTTTATACATGTTCACAATGTTAAGGACCCCAATTAGCATGTTTTGAAACAAAAATCTCAAAACTGATCAGACCTGATCAGACAGCTTTTCAAGAGAAAAATGGGTGTCAAATTCCAAAATTGAGTGTTTGCGACAAAAACGGCCGCCATTTTGAAAAAAAAAATTGGAAATCAAAATTAGCCCAAAGGCTAAGATAGGTTACCGGACAATTTTGGTTTGGATAATGGCAGGTAACAGACCTTGAGATTTACTAATCAAGGTCATCCATGTGAACTTCAATGTTACCATTACATGTACGTGTGCGGTACTATTCGATTTTCTATAGACAAGACAAGCAGACAAGACAAGAAGTTTATTTCAATTCCATGAACAAAAATATTATTACATGAGTTCATAATAGACGGATGGCACAATTGGAAATTGAGGACCAAACAATAGCGTGTCCGAACAAAAAACAACATTTAGGAAATCGAACAAATATTTATAAAATTAATCGAAACGAATCCATGGAAAAAAATTAGCCCAAGGGCTAAGATAGGTTACTGGACAATATATAATACCTATTTATGTTCCGTGGCCTTGAAACTAAGGTCACTGGTCAAATTCAAAGTCACGAGAGTATTCGACTTACCAGTGTATGATTTCCTATAAGCTCACAATTGATTACTAAGCTGAAAATTCAATAAGAAAGATATTAGTCATTATGTCCTGTGACCTTGATAATGAAATCAAAAGTCAAATTAAAGGTCATCAGAATATTAAGTATATCATTTGCTGTATGTCCAAAATTGTATCCTAAGTTGCAAAGTTGATAGTAAACAAGATATTAGCCATTTTGTCCTGTGAGACCTTGAAAATGGATCAAAGATCAAATTCAAGGTCACGACAATATTCAGCATATATCATTTCCTATATGTCCACAATTGATTCCTAAGCTGCAAAGTCGAAAATAAGCGAGATAATATCCATTTTGTCATATGACCTTGAAAATGAGGTCAAAGGTCAAAGTCAAGGTAATGACAATATTCAGCATATATCATTTCCTATATGTCAACAATTGATTCTCAAGTTGTAAAGTCGATAATAAACAAAATATTAACCATTTTGTGCTCTGACCTTGAAAATAAGGTCAAATTCAAGGTCACAAGAATATTTAGCATATGCCATTTCCTATATGTTCACAATGGATTCCTAAGCTGTAAAGTCGATAACAAGAGAGATATTAGCCATTTTGTGCCTGACCTTGAAAATGAGGTCAAGGGTAAAATTCAAGGTCATCAAAATATTCGGCATACATCATTTCTTATACGTCCACAATTCAATCCCAAGCTGTAAAGTGGATAATAAGCGAGATATTAGCCATTTTGTTCCTTGACCTTGAAAATGAGGTCAAAAGTCAAATTCAAGGTCATCAGAATATTCGGACTATATCATTTCCCATAATGTGCACGATTGATCCCTAAGCTGTAAAGTCGATAACAAGCGAGATATTAGCCATTTTGTTCTCTGACCTTGAAAATAAGGTCAAGGGTCATGTTCAAGATCATGGGAATATTCAGTATATACCATTTCCTATATGTTCACATTTGATTCCTGAGCTGTAAAGTCGATAATCCGCAAGCTATTAGCCATTTCGTGCTCTGACCTTGAAAATCAGATCAAAGGTCAAATTCAAGGTCATTACAATACTTAGAATATAATATTTCCCATAGGTTCACAATTGATTCCTAAGCTGTAAAGTCGATAACAAGCGAGATATAAGCCATTTTGTGCTCTTGAGCTTGAAAATGAGGTCAGAGGTCAAATTCAAGGTCACGAGAATATTTAGCATATATCATTTCCTATATGTCCACAATTGATTCCTAAGCTGTAAAATCGATTATAAGTGAGATATTAGCCATTTTGTTCCTTGACCTTGAAAATGAGGTCAAAAGTCAAATTCATGACAATAATCTGCATATATCATTTCCTATATGTTCTTAATTGATTCCTAAGCTGTAAAGTCGATAACAAGCGAGATATGAGCCATTTTGTCCTGTGACCTTGGAAATGAGGTCAAAGGTCAAATTCAAGGTCATCAGAATATTCGGCATATATCATTTCCTATATGTCCACAATTGATTCCTAAGCTGTAGAGTGGATAATAAGTGAGATATAAGCCATTTTGTGCTTTGACATTGAAACTGAGGTCAGAGGTCAAATTCAAGGTCACGAGAATGATCAGCATATATCATTTCCTATATGTCCACAATTGATTCCTAGTCTCTAATGTCAATATTAAGTGAGATATTAGGCATAATGTGTCCCATAATAAAGCATAGGAGAATTTAACATGGGAAAGTCAAATTTGGGACCCGTCGAGAAAATGAAAATGGCCGCCACACGCAAACCGGCGATTCAGGGGAAACGAAACTTATACGCATCCCAGAGGTGTATGAGGGGAATCTTTTGAAATAAAAATCTCAAAACTGTCTGAACAGTTTTTGAGAAAATGGCTGCCAAACTAAAAAATTAGTCGTTTTTCATCGAAAATGGCCGCCATTTCGAAGAAAACGCGAACGTCAAAAAACTAAAAAATACTCCCTTTTTGAAATATTTTTAGGCATTTTTGTGCAAAATTTCAGAAAGATTCACATGTAAACTTTAAAGATAAAAATATGGACGGACGACGACGCCGACGATGGACACAACGCCATGCCAATAGGTTATCGGATCATAGGTCCTCTGACCATAGGTTCGGTAACCTAAAAATGCGAAATGCAGACCCATAAAAACCGAATATGTGGTATAATCTTGATTATTTCACTTTAAAGAACAGACTCGCATTCACGAGATATTCAAGTTCGGAAATATTAAAGTACTTATGTATAGTGGAATTTGTTTGTTTAAGATGATAAGCAATCGGGAAAACTGTCTAAATAGATTTTGAGAATATGACCAACAAAGACAAAATTCATCGTTTTTTCGACAAAAAAGGTCGTTTTGACCTTTCAAGGTCATTGAAGGTCAAATTCAAGGTCACCACTCAAACCGCAATGTATGATTTCCCATTTGAATGTACCAATACTGAGGCTCTATTTTGAAGTGTTCTATGGGTTTACTCTGCACAGCTCCCTTTTTTTGTCCCAAAAAATTTTTCAATGGCCAAAAAAAAAAAAAATTTTTTTGTTGGAAATGGCTCAAAACGAATAGTGACTCGATTTGGGACAAAAAAATTAGTTTTCGCCGACCCGTCAAAAATTAGCCCAAAGGCTAAGATAGGTTACCGGACAATTTTGGTTTGGCCATGGCAGCATTGGCAGGTAACAGACCTTGAGATTTACCAATCAAGGTTCACAGTGTGAACATATGACCTTGAGATTTACCAATCAAGGTCATCTGTGTTAACTTCGATGTCACCATTACATTATATTATACATGTATGTGTGCGGCATTTGATATTCTATATGTTCATAATACAAAGATATATCTGGGTGGAATCGTTTAGGCCGCTCAGGTCAATTTACACATTCCAAGTCAGACATTTGGCACTCAAGGTCATCTGATGTCAAATTCAAGGCCATCATTAGTTGTGCCATATATGTCTTCCTATATGTTCATAATGCAAACATAAACTCTATCTGCAAGCATTTCATCTATAGAGGCAAATCTGGGAATTTTTTTGACCCCAAAATGGCTGTTTTGACCTTTCAAGGTCATCGAAAGTCAATTTCAAGGTCTCAATACAAATCGCCATATATGACTTCCCATCTGAAAGTGCCAATTTCTAAGATGTATCTTCAATTGTTCTATGAGTACAGTCCTGACAGCTCCCATTATGAAGGAAAAAAGTGCCGAAAATTTTCTAAGCAAAATTTCTTTCAAAGGGTGTAAAAAAATTTTTTGCCTACAAATGACCCAAAATGGATAGTAATGCGATTCAAAATGGCCGCCACCCGGAATTCGGAGATTCAAGGGCAACAAAACTTATACACGTCACAGAGGTATGTAGGAGGAATCTTTTTAAACAAAAATCTCAAAACTGATCGGACAGTTTACGAGAAAATACAGACCAGGTGCAAATTTGGGCTTTTTTCGACCCAAAAATGGCTGTTTTGACCTTTCAAGGTCAAATTCAAGGTCACCACATAAGTCGCCATATATGACTTCCCATTTGAAAGTGCCAATTTCTAAGCTCTATCTTCAAGCATTCTATGAGTACAGTCTTGACAGCGCCCATTATGAAGGAAAAAAGTGCCAAAAATTATGTCCGAAATCTTTTTCAAAGGGTGAAAAAAATTTTTTGCCAAGAAATGGCCCAAAATGGATAGTAATGCTATTTGGGGTGAGAAAATTTTTTTTCGCCGACTCGTCAAAAATTCAAAATGGCCGCCACACGGAGACCGGCGAATTTAGGGCAACCAAACTTATACATATCACAGAGGTATACGAGGGGAATCTTTTGTAACCAAAAACTCAAAACTGATCAGACAGTTTTTGAGAAAATGGCCGTCAAAGTCCAAAATTGAGCGTTTTTCGACAAAAACTGCCGCCATTTTGAAAACATAGCACCAAGGGTAATGTACCTTACTGGCAATCATGTTAATTGCGTAGAATACTGAATACATATAAATTGTTACACTGATATTGAAATCTATATGTTGAAACATCTTCGTAAGTGTTGATAGAAACACATTTTCTGTATGGACTATAATACGAAATCAAGTTACATCTTGAAAGATTTTTTTCGTTAATGACAAATTTTCACAGACAGTCGATTAAAAGGCAACAAAACTTATACACATCACAAAGGTACATAAGGATAATCTTATACATGATTTTGAGGAAAACTGTCCGAATAGATTTCGAGAAAATGACCACCAAAGGCAAAATTCATCGTTTTTTCGACAAAAAAGGTCGTTTTGACCTTTCATGGTCATTGAAGGTCAAATTCAAGGTCACCACTCAGACCGCAATATATGATTTCCCATTTGAATGTGCCAATACTCAGGCTCTATCTTGAAGTGTTCTGTGAGATTACTATGCATAGCTCCCATCATGAAGGAAAAATTGGGTGAAATTTTTCAAAAAAATTTTCAATGGTCGAAATTTTTTTTTTTGTTGTTGCTGGAAATGGCTCAAAACGAATAGTGACTTGATTTGGGACAAACAAAATTTTTTTCGCCGACCCTTCAAAAAATCAAAATGGCCGCCACACGCGGACCGGCGATTCAAGGGCAACGAAATTTATACATGTCATAGAGGTACATGAGAGGAATGTTTTGAAACAAAAATCTCAAAACTGATCACACAGTTTTTGAGAAAATGGCCACCAAAGTCCCAAATTGGCACTTTTTCGTCAAAAATGGCCGCCAAATCGGCAAAAACGATTCAATCAAAAAAATTCAAAAAGCTTCTTTAGATACTAGCCCAAAGTATGCTCTGACAAATTTATGTAAAAATTCATCATGTCAAGAAAAAGTTACAGACCCGGACGGATGATGGGCGAAAAACCATGACAATAGTTTATCGGCCCAAATGACCAGTAAGCTAAAAATGTGGACGGACGAACAGACAGACAGACGCCGGACGCAACGACATGCCAATAGTTTATCGGACCAGAGGTCCGGTAACCAAAAAATTAGTCCAAAGGCTAAGAAAGGTTACCGGACAATATATATTTAAGATATTAGCCTTTTGTTCCGTGACTTTGAAAATAAAGTCATTGGTCAATTCAAGGGCACGAAAATTCAAGGTCATAAGAATATTCGGACTATATCATTTCCTATATGTGCACAACTGATTCCTAAGCTGTAAAGTCGATAATAAGCGAGATATTAGCCATTTTGTGCTCTGGCCTTGAAAAAAGGTCAAAGGTCAAAATCGAGGTCATGACAATATTCAGAATATATCATTCCCTATATGTTCAAAATTGATTCCTAAGCTGTCAAGTCGATAATTAGCAAGCTATTAGCCATTTTGTGCTCCGACCTTGAAAATTTAGGTCAAAGATCAAATTCAAGGTCACGAGAATATTCAGCATATATCACTTCCTATATGTCTACAATTGATTTCTAAGCTGTAAAGTTGATATTAAGTGAGATATTAGCCATTTTTATGCATTGACCTTGAAAATTTAGGTCAAAGATCAAATTCAAGGTCACGAGAATATTCAGCATTATATCACTTCCTATATGTCTACAATTGATTCCTAAGCTGTAAAGTCGATATTAAGTGAGATATTAGCCATTTTTATGCTTTGACCTTGAAAATGAGGTCAAAGGTCAAATTCAAGGTCATCAAAATATTCGGACTATATCATTTCCTATATGCGCACAATTGATTTCTAAGCTGTAAAGTCGATAATAAGCGAGATATTATAGCCATTTTAACCTGTGATCTTGAAAATTAGGTCAAAGGTCAAATTCAAGGTCATGACAATATTCATAATATATCATTTCCTATATGTTCGCAATTGATTCTTAAGCTGTAAAGTCGATAATAAGCGAGATATTAGCCATTTTGTGCTCTGACCTTGAAAATGAGGTCAAAGGTCAAATTCAAGGTCACAAGAATATTCAGCATATATCATTTCCTATATGTTATAAATTGATTCCTAATCTCTAATCTCAATATTAAGTGAGATACTAACAATAATGTGTCCCATTATAAGGCATAGGAGAATTTAACATGGGAAAGTACCATTTGGGACCCGTTGAAAAAATCGAAATGGCTGCCACACGCAGACCGGCGATTCAAGGGTAACGAAACTTATACACATCATAAAGGTAAATTAGAGGAATCTTTAGAAACAAAAATCTCAAATCTGATCAGACAGTTTTCGAGAAAACGACAGTCAAAGTCCAAAATTAGCCGTTTTTCGTAAAAAAAAATTACCGCCATTTTGAAAATAATTCGAAAATCAAAAATTAGCCCAAGGGCTAAGAAAGGTTACCGGACAATATACATTTTAGATATTAGCCTTTTGTCCAGTGACATTGAAAATAAAGTCACTGATAAATTCAAGGCCATGAATTTTTCAACAAATATATCACTTCTAGTATGTCCACAATAAATTCCTCAGCTGTAAAGTCGATAACAAGTGAGACATTAGCCATTCTGTGATATGACCTTGAAAATGAGGTCAAAGTTCAAGTTCATGAAAATATTCAGTATATATCATTCCTCTATATTCGCAATTGATTCCTATGCTGTAAATGTAAGTATCAATCTATTACCACCAATACAATCAGATTTTGATAATGCCAATAAGAAACGTAAAATACTACATTTTGCAATAGAAACAAACAAAGCCCGACCAAATAGTTTATTCAAAGACACACTGGCGTCTTCAGGGGCAGACAATGTGTTAAATGTAGTTGTTTCTACTGTACACCAGATGGAATTAGTATACAACTGTAAGTATCAATCTATTGTAAAGTTATTGACTATCGTCCGCTCTTCGGGATCCTCGAGGATAGTCCTCTCACCGCGAGTCCTTGCGGAAGCGCATCCGCTATTCCGGATCCTTGCGGCGGCGCCGCTCACCGGAGGTCACTGCGGACATGGTAACCACTCTAGCATTTATGCTAACCAGGTAACAGCCCACCCGACACGCCCAGGCCTACGGACACCGTTCAGAAACTGGTTCATCACCACGGTGTTAGCTGGAGGGGCCTGGCGAGCCGCGGTCTGCCTCGGGGACGGAACCCTGTACAGTCCGACGAACTGGCCAGAGCCTATGTCACACCGTCCCGGGAAGGGAGAGAACTGGCGATCCACAGGGCTTGCGCCCACGAGTCAGCAACTTGTCTCTCCCAGCCCGGGCCTCCCTATGGAAATCGTCCCCAGGCTCTAAGAGCCCACTACTCGTGAACAGGGAACTCAAAGCTCATGGCGAGCTTCGAGTGCAGCCTGTCGCCCGACCTTGGACAATCTCCTCGACCGAGTCGCTTCCAGTGTATATATAATACACCAGAAACTAGAGGCTGCACGCGAAGCGTAATCAAACCATTGTTATAGTTTACTGGAGCGTAAATTACAATGCGTCGCCGTAGCAACGCCCGCTCGAACGGAGCGTGTCAAAACAAGGCCAAGACGGAAAAGGCCACACAAATGGCATGTAGTTTTACAATCAGTGCCGCGATCTTAGGGCAAAATCGCCACATTACCCCCTTCTTACAATGTTGGTCCCCAACATGTTCCGCCCTCGCCCAAAATGCCAGAAACCCGACGAAGGCTTCGCATGGCGGGGGCCGGAAGAAGGCAAGATGGCAACGCCCGGAAGTCACGGCGCAAAACACTAGGACTTTAAGAGTCCCTTTTGGAAGAATGGTCCAAAACCGTGTGATGACCTTGGAAGGTCATCCGTTATAAAAGGACAGTGTGTCGAGTCTTTGGAAGATCTTTAGGGTTAAGCTTTAAATTTAGAAATTTTGTAAAACGACACACCGGGTGATCAAAAGTGATAATACCTCTAAAAAGTGTTGCCGACCGCCCTGCCGGCCGGCTCCTCAGATCCGCAGAACGGGTCTGAGGCAGAGCGGAGCCGCGGGAGCGACTCCGGCCCGCCGCCGCGCAAACGCGGCGACGAGGCTACAATCTAGCCTTCCTCCTCCGTCATGGGTTCCTCATCCGGGCCGCCTGTCCTGGGGTTTGGCAGCGGTGACGGGTCCCTACGCTGCGGAAGCAGCGGAACTGGCAGTGTGTAAGCCGTCTGCGTGGGCGGATGAGGCAGGCCCGGTGGCGCTTGCAGGGGCTTCTGCGGCGAGCCCTGCAACCCGGGTCCTGACGGGGCCATGACGACGGAGGACGGCGATCTGAGTCCGGATCCGACCAGGATCCGGTCTCCTCGCCTCCGAAGAAGAAGAAGAAGCGGAACCACCGGAAAAAGAGGAACCGTCTGCGTGGGCGGATGAGGCAGGCCCGGGTCCAGCGGGGCTTCGTCAAGATGACGCCGTAGCTGCTCATTCTCAGCCTCCAGGTGCTCCATCCTAGCGGCTACCTCTGGGGAGATGGAGGATCCCCCGGACTGCTCGGCTAGAGCGGCAGTTCGACCCTGGTCGAACGCGCGCCGCTCAATGACGGCCGACAAAGTCCGGGTCACCAACGCTGGGTCACCGGGGATCCGGTCCAAACCATCGCGACGATGGCCGACCGCCTGGCCTACAGACTCGCGGAAAGTCTCGTAGGCGCTGGTGGTCGTGGGACCAAACCTCCGGCGTACGTCCGCCGTGGCGTCAAGGGGATCCAAGTCCAGGGAGGCGGTGCTTTGCCATGCCGCGGACGTCCCCTCAACTACCAACGAGGACGCGGACGCCGACCTCGAGAGAGGTGCCGCACGTCTGCTACTGCTTGCTACCGAGGGAGTCACACGTGGGGTCCTTGGCCGGACCACCGACGCGGTACTCGAGGAGGCGGAGGTGTCACCACCCGTCCCTCAGACGGACCTGCAGGTACCGTCACCTCGAGCAAGCCCGGGTAATCCTCCTGAGTCAGCGTGCCCGGGGACTGCAGGGGTGTCGTCCCGGCCGGAGTTGTTCCAGCGGACGAACCCTTCCCCCGAGTCCTTGTCGGGGCGCGCGGCTTAGGGGAAGCCACGCGTGTCTTGGCCGCAATCTGCGGCATCTCGGACACGACCATGGTGACCCGGTGCCGATCCTCCACTGCCTGGGTAGCCGGCGGTTGACGGACAGCCTCTGCTGTCCGGGCGGCTTCCGCTGCCTGGTACTCTGCAGCAGTCTGGCCCATCGAGGCCGTCAGGCGAGCTGTGTAGCTCGAGCCTGCGAACACGACGCCAGACTCTTTCCAAGCATCGTCCATGACGCGCTGTGCGAAGCACCATGGGCCCCAGTGGAAGAATCGGTTTCTTGATGTCCCTGACGTAGTCATGGACGTCACCACCCTCGGTGGAAAGTATCCAAAGTTGAATACAGGCCCCGCTTCATCACTAGTAATATAAAATTCCCTCACCGCGGTGTGCACCCGCGCGGTGAGTGTTCAGGGCCTCCAAACTGGGAAAGTATCGTTGCTCCGGGCTACGAGAGTAGCACCGCTTGCAAACGAACATCCTCACCCAGGGGTAATGGTACCCCGCAACGTGTCGACTCAGATGGTCGTAGGAAGGATACCTACGATCCCGATTGAGCGCACGATGCAGGTCCTTATACCCAACCAGGGATTCCGGACAGAGGAGGCATGTTACCCCGTCCTCCGTCTCGGGCGGCAGCACGGCATGCTCCTCGTCTGTGAGTGGACGAGGCCGTGTGAAAGGCGTGTCGGCCGCCGCACCGGCGTCCGTCGTGCGGCGGGCCTGCGGATCCCTGCCATAACGCGGGAGGAACATGTGTCCCTGACGCACCCCAAGGAGTTCGGGGCCCATCGCGGCCCGCAGCCTCTGGATAGAGGGCTGCTCCGAGGACGACCGCTTTTTCTTGGCCGCCCCCGAACGATTCTCCGACCTGGGTTGTCGGGGCACACTCTCCGCGCGTTGGGTCGCGGCTCTTTGTTGCGACGCAACAAAAGCCCTACGTCCCACGTCCAGTGCGGCATCAGACAGGTTGACCCCGTCTTGCTCCGCGCGCTTCCGGAGGAGTTCTAAACGTAGAGCTCCTTCCTTCGGCACGGGCCGCCCACGGTCCACTGGACTTGACCCCACCTCCGCAGCTCCGGTAGGTTTCTTTTTACCGGAGGAAGAAGAAAAGGAGGTTCCTTTTGGTGCCTGGATTGGCACCCGCTTACTGCAACCTCCCGCGCCCTGACCGGACCCTTCGGAGGCGCCGCCCGCACCAGATCCCGAGGGATTAGGCGCCTTGGCGTCTCCGGGTTTGGCGGAGGACCCTGACTGGCCGCCCGGCTTAGGTGCCAGTGGCTTGGGTCCTCCGGACTGCGATCCGGTTTGAGGCGGGGCACCACCGGACCTCTTTTTCCGGTGGTTCCGCTTCTTCTTCTTCTTCGGAGGCGAGGAGACCGGATCCTGGTCTCCTCGCCTGTAGACGATCATCGTCCGAAGGAAACTCCTTCCAACCGTCACTACTCTCTGACATTATTCAAGCGCTCTCCGCTTAAACACTGGGAGTCAGATCCGCAGATCTGTCTCCACCAGTGCCGAGTGCTTGAATGACCAGAGATTATCGAGTTACATAGCTTTAAAGGCATCAAGTGTTGGCAGTTATACTGCACGTGCACCGCATGACGCGTTCCCGTGGAAACGTCTGTCCACTGCATCTACCAGATCGACAGACAAAAGAACGTTTTACACTATCTCATACATATACACGCATCTCCCCCCGGTGACTCCTATCACTCCATGTATACGGGTGGCTTACATACATAAGCCATCCCGGGGGAACCCGCTAAAATACTTCAGTAATTAACAACAGTCATTAGCAATAGCTTTCGCACTGGCGGTCAATGACGTGAAGTTAATCACCCTCGCAGGTTAAAGATTGTATACAATGTATCAAAAGTCAAACTACTTGTGGGTGTTACGATTATGTCAACCTATCAGCAGCGATAAATAAAAATTTAACACCGCCCAAACAGCAATGGAAATAAATTCACCACCACTTGCATGCTTTTCATAGGTCACGGCATACAGCTTTTGATACAATGTACACAATCTCCTACACCCCTCTTGCGAAAGCAGAAATCTCCCGATTTCTGACTCTCTATTGCACCAGGGAAAAGAGATATATCACTAAACTTTCTCATATATTTGGCAAATGAGTAAGAATAGCATTTCCACGGGAACACACGCACACTTGTGGCTTATAATCCTCCCATAAATAATAAATGAGATGGAAAATAAACAAAATCACTCCCCATAGCCGCTGGTACGCTTACAAGGTGATCGAGCAAGCCCATGACAGGCGGACAGACAATTGGGCGCCCTGTGAGCGTTCATGACGCGCCCACTAGCATCCCCAACGTACAGCCCGGCCGCGGAGCAAGCCCGGTCAAACCTAGAGCCCAGACAAACGACTACCGGAGCGCAGAGCCAATAGATTAGATGCGGAGCCGGCATGGGCCATAACCTCAATGGTTAGGGGGCGAACCCTTCATACCGGCGCCCAATCTAGAGGCGCCCAAAGATGGTGAAAGCAATAGCCGGCGGACGTCCGGAGCTGCCCGCGGACGAAGTCCAGGCCGGACGCCTACCATAGAATGGCGTATTGCCCTTATCCAATGAATATGAAATTGGAATTAAAAGCCAACACAAGTGTTGCGCATGTAATATACGACCCCCTTCTTAGAAGGAGGCCGGGGTTCCGGTCATTCCGGCCGGACCGCGTATTGTAAGGTACGATCCGGACGAGAATGAGCGTCACCCGCCGCCGCGGCTGGTCCGCACACGCGGACTTAACAACCACTCCATTATCATAATGGAAAGTCGGTTTCCTGCCGTTAGAAACCTAACTTACTATAACCTTAATTATAGTAATGGCGCATGGAGGATAACTACACCGAAGTGTGTCACCTTAAAGCGTCGCGGACGCCGGACGAGTCGCGCGGACGAACCGCGGACGTCAGTCCTCACGTGCGGACACTATCCACGCGTCCAAAGCAAGTTCCCCAAATCCGTGGGAAGGCGCTTCTCCCGTAGCGGACGTACATCCCAACCTCAGTCTGGCCACTTAAGAGGCTGTTCCGGGACCAGAGGCGTCCGGCAGATCCACAAAAGTCGTCCGGCCGGCGTAGCCGCTGTGTTAACTACGCCGGACTACAGGCGAACTGATGCGGATAGGGCTGCCGCACGTCCCTAGCGCTGAAAACTACGAGAGGGCGGATGCGGAGCGGCGGCGTTACGACATGAAAGTATCCGCGGACCTCAACTCCGGAGATAGCCACAAAGTAGCCATCCGCGGAGGTAAGTCGTGCGGACTCTCCTTGGTGTGATAGACGGGTACCGCAGATGCATCCGCATGGGCGGAATGTTATTCCCACCCATACCGGGACGGCGCACGTGGTTTCCGGCGTGGCCGCCCGTCATCCGCAGGTACTGGAGGGAGTGGGGGCACCTGTGGATCGCCGTCATCTGGCTGATAGCCACCCAGTCCATCATCTGACGGGTCAGAGAGGTCCGGGAGGCCCACCATACGGCGCACACGCTCGTCCGGAGTCCGCGGATGCTGACCGGACGGATCCCATACAGGAGCATCATCCGGTTCCGCATCTTGAACGAGCGGATCCATGACAAGCGGGCCCTCGTACTTCTTCAGGTTATCTATGTGAACCACCAGAACCCTATCCGGGTCGGAGTCCCTCCTGACCGGTAGTCCACGTCCATAACCTGTTTAAGCACTGTAAACGGGCCTATCCACGGCTTAGCAAATTTATTGCCTTGCTTAAGCGGCGGATAATAGTAGCGCACCTTGTCTCCTTCCGCAAAAGCGGGCCTACCCTTAGCATGGGCGTCATAGCCTCGCTTCTGCCGGATAGCAGACTTGTCCAGGCGCGCGCGCACAAAATCATGGGCATTCGCCAGGGCGCGGCGAACCCACTCCACGTACTCCGGACCGCACTGGGGTACTTTGCCGGTCTCTGCCGCAGTTGGATACATAATATCCACGGGCAGATTTAGTTCCCGGTCGTACAACATCGCGTGCGGAGTAACTCCGGTCGAAGAGTGGACCGACGACCTGTACGCCATTAAGACATACGGGAGGTGGTCATCCCAATCATTCGCACGATCGTTCACATAGGCCGCCAGCATATTGAGGACCAATCGATTGAAGCGTTCGACCTGGCCATCAGACTGGGGCCTGTAGGGGGTGGTCTGTACCTTGGTACTGCCTAGCATCTGTGCTAGGTTCCGGAACAGGTTGCTCTCGAATTGCGTGCCCTGATCCGAATGTACCTGCTTAGCTACCCCATGGTACACCACCCATCTATTCACCAGCAACCGAGCTACCTAGTCCGCAGTCTGGCGGCGCAGTGGGTAGGCATCGGTGTATTTGGTGAAATAGTCGGAAATCACCAGGATGTACCGGAAACCGCGTGGGGTGACCCGATGGGTATCCAGTATATCCAAAGCTATCCGATCGAACGGCGCGCCCGCCTTAACCGTGGTTAAGGGGTGGCGGCCAGGAGCCGGGACTCCTTTACGAGCTTGACACCGAGGGCAGGCTGCGCACCACCGTTGCACGTCCAAGCTGCTACCAGGCCAATGAAAGCGCTGTTGTAGCCTATGGACGGTCCTCCGGATTCCCAAGTGGCCGGTCACCCGGAGGTCATGCAACTGGTAGAGTACTTCTTTCCGCAGCTCCGCCGGAAGCACCAACTGCCATATTGGAGGCAGTGGGGTCGCTGGCTCATAGCGCCGGTACAAGAGGCCATCCCTCAACGAGAGTCTTTCCCGCTGGGATACTAGAGACAAAGCCTCCTCCCTGTAGGTTTTCCGCTCATCCTTAGAGGGTTTCTGGCCGGCCTCAAGGGTTGTGATTACCGGTGTCTGAGCACTGTCAGCTCTCTGCTTTGCAGCTATATGCGCCGGAAAGTAGCCACCCAAGTAATTAGGCTCCTCATCCGTCGCGTCCGGCTGCGCCGCAGCGGCCATTACCACAGGGGGCAAGGACCGCTCATACTCAGACTCGCCAGAGGACGAGGGTACCCACAAGGAGTACACCGCTGGACTCGAGGACTCGCTGGAGCTGAGCCGCACCTCCGGTTCATATGCGGGACGCCCTCGCCGATATCGGCGGGTCCGCGCGCGGAGATGAGCCCTAGACGCTCCGGCCGCCGTGTTGTTAGAGGAGGCGGCGGCCTGCGGTCTCCCCGGAACGTCCAATTCCGAATCTGAGGACAAATCCGCGGCTTGCTGGAATGGAGCCATCCCTGCACAGCCAGGATTCTTGCACTTATGACAACGGGACAGGCCGTCCGCGTTGCCGTGCAACTTACCAGCGCGGTGCTCTATTTGTATGTCATACTCCTGGAGTTTGACGAGCCACCGCGCCACCAAGCCATCGGCCTCACTATAGTTGAGGAGCCATCTCAGCGAACTGTGATCAGTCCGCAAGAGGAAATGGCGTCCCAACAAGTAATGCCGGAAACGCTTAGTCATAGTAACCACCGTGAGCAACTCGCGATGAGTGGTGCAGTAATTCATTTGAGAGCGGCTCAAGGCCACACTTGCATAAGCTACTACCCGCTCTTGCCCGTCCACGATCTGCGAGAGGACACCGCCGAGTGCAAAGTTACTCGCGTCAGTGTCCAAGATGAACTCGCAGTCCGGACGAGGGTGCCGCAGCACCGGGGCCGCTACCAAGGCCTGCCGGAGTCCCAAGAAGGCGTCAGCCTGCTCGGCGGACCAAACAAAATCGGCGCCCTTTTCCGTGAGGACAGTAAGGGGACGCGCGATCTCCGCAAAGCCGCGAATAAACCTGCGGTGGTAGCTCGCGAAGCCCAAGAAGGACCTCACGTCCGCCACGTTACATGGCGGAGGCCATTTCTGTACGACCGCCACCTTTGCGGGGTCTGGTTTCACTCCGGTGCCCATTACCATGAAGCCCAAGTACAGGATTTCCTGCGCGAATAGTTCGCACTTACTTGGCTTCAATTTAAGCCCTGCTCCGCGGATGCGATGGAACACCATTTGGAGGTTGGTGAGGGTTTCCTCGAACGACCGGCCATACACGACGACATCGTCGATGTAGACCATACATCGCTTCCAGAGGAATCCTTTAAGAACCATCTCCATGAGGCGCTCGAACGTCGCTGGTGCGTTACAGAGCCCGCACGGCATTACCTTGAATTGGTAGAGCCTGTTCTTGGTAACGAAGGCAGTCTTCGCCCGATCACTCTCCTCCATCTCCACCTGCCAATACCCGGAGGCCAGATCCAAAGCACAGAAATAGTGCGACCCGGCCAGGGCATCGAAGGTGTCTTCAATGTGCGGGAGAGGATATGAGTCCTTCCGCGTGGCATCGTTGAGTTTACGATAATCCACGCAGAACCTCCACGAGCCGTCCTTCTTCTTCACCATAACCACAGGGCTGGCCCAAGGGCTGTCACTGGGTTCGATGATGTCCAAGTCGAGCATCTTTTGCACCTCCTGGTCTATGACCTGTTGGTGCACTATCGCTGCCCGACGAAGACGCTGCTTGAGAGGACGCTCGTCCACGAGGTCGATGCGGTGTTTGGAGACGTCAGTTTTGCCGACCGCACCATCTGGACCCATGAACACATCCGCATACTGCCACAGCAGTCTGCGGAGCGCTTGCCGCTGCTCTTCATCCAACCGGTCCTTCGGAATCCGAGATTCCAAATGGTCCGGCAGGGTGAACGGGTCATCTCCGGCGGCCGCCGCCGCGCACGCAGCGTGGCAGACAGGATCGTCGGGGAGGACACGACTCGATGACGCGGGAGTAGCAGTAGCTGCTATGCATCCGCACCGCAGTACAATAGGAGCATCCGTAGGGTTCACCACAAGGACGGGCATCGCGCGGGGGTTGGACATGACCAGGGCCCCACCCAGCACTAGTCCGGTTCCTTCGGCGAAACTGCTCACTGGTTGCACTATACACGGCCGACCATCGAGGGGCATGCGTGGACGACGCGGCCTCGCCTCAATGATCATCTCACTCATTGGCGGCACTACCACAGTGCGGGCCGCCCGCATTTGGAATGAATGCATCGGGCCCGAGCGGAAAAGAAAATGTGTGTCCTCTCCCATCCGGAATTCACCCGCACTAAAGTTGGCGATCACCCGGTGGACCCGTAGAAAATTCATCCCAATAATCCCGGCCGCTCCGATATCCGCAACGATTGCCTCTGTCAGATACACCTTGTCCCCAAGGGTAATAGGCAGATCGATGATACCATGGATACGGATGCGGTTGTCACCCGCTCCGTAGAGCTTGTAAGGTCTGGGATCCCGCAACTCGAGGTTGCGGAGCGCGGGCTCCTTCCTAAACGTTCCTGCGGCAACGAGGGTCACCTCCGAGCCAGAGTCCACGAGGAACCGGACCGGCTCCCGTCCGAAGGACAGGGGCAGGTACCAGATGGGGTCCCTCACCAGCGCGCAGGTAGGGCGATACCGTTCGCACGCGCTGGGCTCATCTTCGGAGTCCTCACCATCCGCCTCAGCCGCGGAGAAGCCAGACTGATCCCCAAGGACTACTTCCGGAGAAGTCATATCAACTTGAGGTTCGTCCTGCCCATCAGCGGGTGGGGCGGCATCTGATGCCACGGAACAACTGTCCCCGGACGTAGTGTTGGTCGCCACCACGTCCAGATCTAGTTTCCCTGCCGCGGGTTCCGACCTTGCTGTCCCGGAGGACCAGACCAGAAGGAATTTCTCCGTTGCGGGCCAGGGAGAGCTCCCTGGTATCCGCGCGACCGCAGGCGCTCCAACAACTCTGGACACTTCAGCCAAAAGTGTCCCTGCTTTCCGCAGAAGTAACAGGGACGGTTCTGGGCTGGTCCGGAGGTGAACGCGCAACATTCTGCGGGTCCCGGAGCTTCGATCCCGGCGCAGTGCGCAATCATCTGCGCGGCGCCGAAATCGTATTCCTCCATGTCGCACTCGTCCGAGGACGAGCACGGCGCGGCGACTGGTGCCGCATGTGCGGGCATCCCTGTGGAGGGTGCTGGCGCACTAACCCTCTGCGGGGTAGGTTCCCTGGCGGGTTCCCGGACGACCGGGTCCGGCCACGGGGTTACCTGCGATGCCTTGGCCGAAGGAGGGGTCGCCGCCTGCGCGGGAACAGCCGAGGCGGGAGCCGGGGCCGGAGGCAACTGTCTAGGGCGGACAGCTACCTCTAGCGCAAGTGCGGAGTCAATCGCCTCCTCCTCAAACCGCCTGGCGTCCATGTCCGGATGAGCTCTCCGGCCGAGTATGCTCAGGTTAAACGCATAGTCTGTCACGGACTCAGTCGGTAGGCGGGTTCACGCTTTGAACTCCCGTTCAAACTGCCGCCTGTTGGTCGTCGACGTGAACAGCAAGCAAAGTTGACGGGCAACCTCGCCGAAGGTTACTGTTCCCACCGGCAGACACAGCATAACACGGAGAGCTTTTCCTTCCAAGCTCCCTGCGAGGACATGCCCAGCTTCCTGCTGGGTCCATCCTTCGTACACGGCGGTCCGCCACACTTGGAGTAGGTAGTCTTCCAAGTCGGCGTTATCCCCGTTAAACCTCTTCCGCCACGAGGAGTGGTCGGGCCCGTCATCACGTTTGTTACGCGCCCGACGTGCGGTTCCGGCTCCGGGGTCGTCCGTGTAAAGCGGCAAGGCCCGCGAGCTACCCGCGCCTGCGGCGGAGTCTGCCGGAGCAAACATCGACGCCACGGACATGGGAGCAGGAAAGCTCACGCTCGCCACCGGGGTCATTCCCGCTGAAAACCCACCCTGGCTGGGTGCAGGCGGGGCTCCCATCGAACCTACTGGGTAGGCTCCAGATGGGGCGGCAAAGCTAGCATAGCTTGGGGCCGAAGCCACCTGTTGCCACTGCCCGTCCGACACACTTTGTCGGAGTGCGGAGTCAATCGCCTCCTCCATCGCTCGCTTTTCATGGGTGGCCAGCCCGTATGCTAAGTGGTAAGGCTGGCCATCGATGAACTGATCGATCAGCACCGTCTCAAACCGCCTGACGTCCATGTCCGGATAAGCTCTCCGGCCGAGTATGCGCAGGTTAAACGCAGTCTGTCAGGGACTTAGTCGGTAGGCGGGTTCGCGCTTTGAACTCCCGTTCAAACTCTTCCGCCACGAGAAGTCATATCAACTTGAGGTTCGTCCTGCCCATCAGCGGGTGGGGCGGCATCTGATGCCACGGAACAACTGTCCCCGGACGTAGTGTTGGTCGCCACCACGTCCGGATCTAGTTTCCCTGCCGCGGGTTCCGACCTTGCTGTCCCGGAGGACCAGACCAGAAGGAATTTCTGCGTTGCGGGCCAGGGAGGGCTCCCTGGTATCCGCGCGACCGCAGGCGCTCCAACAACTCTGGACACTTCAGCCAAAAGTGTCCCTGCTTTCCGCAGAAGTAACAGAGACGGTTCTGGGCTGGTCCGGAGGTGAACGCGCAACATTCTGCGGGTCCCGGAGCTTCGATCCCGGCGCAGTGCGCAATCATCTGCGCGGCGCCGAAATCGTATTCCTCCATGTCGCACTCGTCCGAGGACGAGCACGGCGCGGCGACTGGTGCCGCATGTGCGGGCATCCCTGTGGAGGGTGCTGGCGCATTAACCCTCTGCGGGGTAGGTTCCCTGGCGGGTTCCCGGACGACCGGGTCCGGCCACGGGGTTACCTGCGATGCCTTGGCCGGAGGAGGGGTCGCCGCCTGCACGGGAACAGCCGAGGCGGGAGCCGGGGCCGGAGGCAACTGTCTAGGGCGGACAGCTACCTCTAGCGCAAGTGCGGAGTCAATCGCCTCCTCCATCGATCGCTTTTCATGGGTGGCCAGCCCGTATGCTAAGTGGTAAGGCTGGCCATCAATGAACTGATCGATCAGCACCGTCTCAAACCGCCTGGCGTCCATGTCCGGATGAGCTCTCCGGCCGAGTATGCTCAGGTTAAACGCATAGTCTGTCACGGACTCAGTCGGTAGGCGGGTTCGCGCTTTGAACTCCCGTTCAAACTGCCGCCTGTTGGTCGTCGGCGTGAACAGCAAGCGAAGTTGACGGGCAACCTTGCTGAAGGTTACTGTTCCCACCGGCAGACACGGCATAACACGGAGAGCTTTTCCTTCCAAGCTCCCCGCGAGGACATGCCCAGCTTCCTGCTGGGTCCATCCTTCGTACATGGCGGTCCGCCACACTAGGAGTAGGTAGTCTTCCAAGTCGGCGTTATCCCCGTTAAACCTCTTCCGCCATGAGGAGTGGTCGGGCCCGTCATCACGTTTGTTACGCGCCCGACGTGCGGTTCCGGCTCCGGGGTCGTCCGTGTAAAGCGGCAAGGCCCGCGAGCTACCCGCGCCTGCGGCGGAGTCTGCCAGAGCAAACATCGACGCCGCGGACATGGGAGCAGGAAAGTTCACGCTCGCCACCGGGGTCATTCCCGCTGAAAACCCACCCTGGCTGGGTACGGGCGGGGCTCCCATCGAACCTACTGGGTAGGCTCCAGATGGGGCGGCAAAGCTAGCATAGCTTGGGGCCGAAGCCACCTGTTGCCACTGCCCGTCCGACACACTTTGCGCGCCAGAGTAAGTCGACCATGCGGCTTGCGCACCAACCGTCGGAACGGTCGACGCGGTTGCCAACGTGGTGTCTCCGAGCTGCGGAGCAGGCGCGGGTCCCATTGCGGGGGCCACTGGCGCCTGCATGCTCGGTAGGACTTGGGGAGGGGCCATGGGCCCAGTCATCCCCGGACTAAATACGGCCGACGGATCCACGCTCAGAGGCGGCTGATTCTGCTTGAACTGTACAAGCGCCTCGGATATCAGCCACCTCTCCCTCTCCGTCAAAGGCCCCGAGTTGCCTTGTGACGGCGGAGAGGGTGAACGGTTCCGCCGGTCTGATCGTCCCTGGTGGGGCGACCGGGCGCGGTCATAGCGCCCTAATGGAGCCAGCGCACTTAGAGTATTAGTGAGCTGGTCCATTCCGCCTGATGCGGACCGCCTGGAATCCCCGCCGGGAGCCCTCGCAAGAGCTCCTCCGGCCGGAGGTGGCATCCAGTACCGCTGGTCCGCTTGTCTGGAGGTGCTCGCGCCAGCGTCCACTCGATCCCGGACATCCTGTGATGTCCCATGAAAGAGCGTCGCCTGCCACGACCCCCGCCCGGACTTAGGCGGGCGCGATGTAAAGCCGTTGCCAGCTCCACCTACCGCGCCTAACGGATCAGGGCTAGGCCCTGATGGCAACCTCGGTTGCGGCCCCGCGGGGCGCGACTCTACGTCCGGAGACGGAGTCAGGGACGTCGGAGTCGACTCTGTAGACGGGGTTCTGTCCACAGAGGTCTCCGCGCGTACCTTACCGCCGGAGTCACCCGAAGATGTCGCTCGACCGGGTGCGGTCCGCGACGTTACCACCTGTTTCCCTCCCCTTGGGTTCATTGCTTTTATCTCTCTCCTTTGTCATTTTAGAATTGTCCTTGAGGAGCGGGCGATCCCCAGGAACGAAGGAGGCTACAACACTGTGACGGTAGGCTGCGATGGAACGCTGTCGGACTGATCCTGGTCAAGGCACCAATGTAAAGTTATTGACTATCGTCCGCTCTTCGGGATCCTCGAGGATAGTCCTCTCACCGCGAGTCCTTGCGGATGCGCATCCGCTATTCCGGATCCTTGCGGCGGCGCCGCTCACTGGAGGTCACTGCGGACACGGTAACCACTCTAGCATTTACGGTAACCAGGTAACAGCCCACCCGACACGCCCAGGCCTACGAACACCGTTCAGAAACTGGTTCATCACCACGGTGTTAGCTGGAGGGGCCTGGCGAGCCGCGGTCTGCCTCGGGGACGGAACCCCGTACAGTCCGACGAACTGGCCAGGGCCTATGTCACACCGTCCCGGGAAGGGAGAGAACTGGCGATCCACAGGGCTTGCGCCCACGAGTCAGCAACTTGTCTCTCCCAGCCCGGGCCTCCCTATGGAAATCGTCCCCAGGGCTCTAAGAGCCCACTACTCGTGAACAGGGAACTCAAAGCTCATGGCGAGCTTCGAGTGCAGCCTGTCACCCGACCTTGGACAATCTCCTCGACCGAGTCGCTTCCAGTGTATATATAATACACCAGAAACTAGAGGCTGCACGCGAAGCGTAATCAAACCATTGTTATAGTTTACTGGAGCGTAAATTACAATGCGTCGCCGTAGCAACGCCCGCTCGAACGGAGCGTGTCAAAACAAGGCCAAGACGGAAAAGGCCACACAAATGGCATGTAGTTTTACAATCACCTGCCGCGATCTTAGGGCAAAATCGCCACACTATTACCACCAATACAATCAAATTTTGATGACGCCAATAAGAAACGTAAAATACAACATTTTAGGTTACCGGACCTATGGTCGTCGTCGTCCGTCGTCGTCCACATTTTTATCTTTTTTGTTTACGGGCGAATTTTTCTGAAATTTTGCACAAAAATACTTAAAAATAATTCAAGAGGGAAGTATTTTTTAGTTTTTTTATTTTCGCATTTTTTTCAAAATGGCGGCCGTTTTCGACGAAAAATGCCTGATTTTGGACTTTGGCGGCCATTTTCTCAAAATCTGTTCCATAACTTTTTTTCTTTTTGATACATAACACTCCTCATATGTACTCCTATGAAGTGTATAAATTTCGTTGTGCTTGAATCGCTCGAAGTGGGGCATTTTGGCCCAAAGTCGGCCCAAATGGGACTTTATAAGCCATTATGTCCTATGACCTTGAAAATTGGGTCAAAGGTCGAATTCAAGGTCATCAGAATATTCAGCATATATCATTTCCTATATATCCACAATTGATTACTAAGCTGTAGAGTCGATAATAAGCGAGATAAAAAACATTTTGTGCTCTGACCTTGAAACTGAGGACAGAGGTCAAATTCAAGGTCACGAGAATATTCAGCATATATCATTTCCTATATGTTCACAATTGATTCCTAGTCTCTAATCTCAATATTAAGTGAGATATTAGGCTTAATGTGTCCCATTATAAAGCATAGGAGAATTTAACATGGGAAAGTCCCATTTGGGCCGAGTTTGGGCCAAAATGGCCCACTTCGAGCGATTCAAGCGCAACGAAATTGATAGACATCATAGGAGTACATATGAGGAGTGTTATGTATCAAAAAGAAAAAAAGTTACTGAACAGATTTTGAGAAAATGGCCGCCAAAGTCCAAAATTGGCCGATTTTCGACAAAAACGGCCGCCATTTGGAAAAAATTGCGAAAATCAAAAAACTAAAAAGTACCTCCTTGAATTATTTTTGTGCATTTTGGTGCAAAATTTCAGAAAGATTGGTCCGTAAACAAAAAAGATAAAAATGTAGACGACGCCGACACCGGACGCAACGCCATGCCAATAGGTTAGCAAACCAAAGGTCCGGTAACCTAAAAACTAAAAAATACCTCCCTCTCGAAATATTTTTAGGCATTTTTGTGCAAAATTTCGGGAAGATTCGATCGTAAACTTCAAAGAAATGAATGTTGACGGACGACGAACGACGACGGACGCAACGCCACGCCAATAGGTTATCGGACCAAAGGTCAGGTAACCTAAACACATAGCACCAAGGGTGCTGTAGCTTACCGGCAATCATGTGAATTGCGTAGAATACTGAATACATATATCTTCGTGAATGTTGATAGAAACACATTTTCTGTATGGACTATAATACAAAATCAAGTTACATCTTGAAAGATTTTTTTCGTTAATGACAAATTTTCACAGACAGTCGATTCAAAGACAACAAAATTTATACACATCACAAAGGTACATAAGGAGAATCTTATACATGATTTTGAGGAAAACTGTCTGAATAGATTTCGGGAAAATGACCACCAAAGACAAAATTCATTGTTTTTTCGACAAAAAAGTCATTTTGACCTTTCAAGGTCATTGAAGGTCAAATTTAAGGTCACCACTCAAACCGCAATATATTCCTTCCCATTTGAATGTGCCAATACTTAGGCTCTATCTTCAAGGGCAACGAAACTTATACAAGCCACAGTGGTACATATGAGGATTGTTACGCATCAATAAAAATTAGCCCAATGGGCTAGAAAGGTTACCGGAGTAATATACAGAGTTAATCCGAGAAAGTTGAAGGTCAAATTCAAGGTGACCACTGAAATCGCCATATCTCTAACCTTGAAAATGGGATCAAAGGTTAAATTCTAGATCACCAAACTATTCAGCATACATCATTTCCTATATGTTCACTATGGACCCCTAAGCTGTAAATTTGATAATAAGCGAGATATAAGCCATTTTGTAATCTGACTTTGAAAATAAAATGACTGACCTTGAAATTTAGGTCAAAGGTCAAATTCAATATCATTAAAATATTCAGAATATATCATTTCCTATATGTTCACAATTGATTCCTAAGCTGTAAAGTTGATAATAAGCGAGATATTAGCCATTTTGTCCTGTTGACCTTGAAAATGAGGTCAAAAGTCAAATTCAAGGTCACTAGAACATTCAGCATATATCATTTCCTATATGTTCACAATTGATTTCTAAGCTGTAAAGGCGCTAATAAGCAAGATATTGGCCATTTTGTCCTGTGACCTTGAAAATGAGGTCAAAGGTCAAATTCAAGGTCATGAGAATATTCAGCATATATCATTTCCTATACGTTCACAATTGATTCCTAAGCTGTAAAGTCGATAATTAGCGAGATATTAGCAATTTTGTCCTGTGACCTTGGAAATAAGGTCAAAGGTCAAATTCAAGGTCATGAGAATATTCAGCATATATCATTTCCTATATGTTCACAATTGATTCCTAAGCTGTAAAGTCGATAATAAGCGAGATATTAGCCATTTTGTCATGTGACCTTGAAAATGAGGTCAAAGGTCAAATTCAAAGTCATGAGAATTTTCAGCATATATCATTTCCTATATGTTCACAACTGATTCCTAAGCTGTAAAGTCGCTAATCAGCAAGATATTGGCCGTTTTGTCCTGTGACCTTGAAAATGAGGTCAAAGGTCAAATTCAAGGTCACGAGAATTTTCAGCATATATCATTTCCTATATGTTCACAATCGATTCCTAAGCTGTAAAGTCGCTAATAAGCAAGATATTGGCCATTTTGTCCTGTGACCATGAAAATGAGGTCAAAGCTCAAATTCAAGGCCACGAGAATATTCAGCATATATCATTTCCTATATGTTCACAATTGATTCCTAAGCTGTAAAGTCGATAATAAGCGAGATATTAGCAATTTTGTCCTGCGACCTTGGAAATGAGGTCAAAGGTCAAATTCAAGGTCAAGAAAATATTCAGCATATATAATTTCCTATATGTTCACAATTGATTCCTAAACTGTAAAGTCAATAATAAGCGAGATATTAGCCATTTTGTCATGTGACCTTGAAAATGAGGTCAAAGGTCAAATTCAAGGTCACAAGAATATTCAGCATATATCAATTCCTATATGTTCACAACTGATTCCTAAGCTGTAAAGTCGATAATAAGCGAGATATTAGCCATTTTGTCCTGTGACCTTGAAAATGAGGTCAAAAGTCAAATTCAAGGTCACGAGAATATTCAGCATATATCATTTCCTATATGTTCACAATTCATTCCTAGTCTCTAATTTCAATATTAAGTGAGATATTAGGCTTAATGTGTGCCATTATAAAGCATAGGAAAATTTAACATGGGAAATTGTTGACGGACGACGACGACGCCGGATGCATCGCCATGCCAATAGGTTACGGACCAAAGGTCCGGTAAGGTCCGGTAACCTAAAAAAGTTACTGAACAGATTTTGAGAAAAAGGCCGCCAAAGTCCAAAATCAGGCATTTTTCGTCGAAAACGGCCGCCATTTTGAAAAAAATGCGAAAATCAAAAATTAGCCCAATGGGCTAGTAAGGTTACCGGAGAAATATACAGAGTTAAGCCGAGAAAGTTGAAAGTCAAATTCAAGGTGAACACTGAAATCGCCATATCTCTAACCGTGAAAATGGGATCAAAGGTTAAATTCTAGATCACCAAACTATTCAGCATACATCATTTCCTATATGTTCACTATGGACCCCTAAGCTGTAAATTTGATAATAAGCGAGATATAAGCCATTTTGTAATCTGACTTTGAAAATAAAATGACTGACCTTGAAATTTAGGTCAAAGGTCAAATTCAATATCATTAAAATATTCAGAATATATCATTTCCTATATGTTCACAATTGATTCCTAAGCTGTAAAGCCGATAATAAGCAAGATATTAGCCATTTTGTCCTGTTGACCTTGAAAATGAGGTCAAAGGTCAAATTCAAGGTCATGAGAATTTTCAGCATATATCATTTCCTATATGTTCACAATTAATTCCTAAGCTGTAAAGTCGCTAATAAGCAAGATATTGGCCATTTTGTCCTGTGACCTTGAAAATAGGTCAAAGGTCAAATTCAAGGTCACGAGCATTTTCAGCATATATCATTTCCTATATGTTCACAATTGATTCCTAAGCTGTAAAGTCGCTAATAAGCAAGATATTGGCCATTTTGTCCTGTGACCTTGAAAATAGGTCAAAGGTCAAATTCAAGGTCATGAGCATTTTCAGCATATATCATTTCCTAAATGTTCACAATTGATTCCTAAGCTGTAAAGTCGCTAATAAGCAAGATATTGGCCATTTTGTCCTGTGACCTTGAAAATAGGTCAAAGGTCAAATTCAAGGTCATGAGCATTTTCAGCACATATCATTTCCTATATGTTCACAATTGATTCCTAAGCTGTAAAGTCGCTAATAAGCAAGATATTGGCCATTTTGTCCTGTGACCTTGAAAATGAGGTCAAAGGTCAAATTCAAGGTCACGAGAATATTCAGCATATATGATTTCCCATATGTTCACAATTGATTCCTAAGCTGTAAAGTCGATAATAAGCGAGATATCAGCAATTTTGTCCTGTGACCTGGGAAATGAGGTTAAAGGTCAAATTCAAGGTCATGAGAATATTCTGCGTATATCATTTCCTATATGTTCACAATTGATTCCTAAGCTGTAAAGTCGATAATAAGCGAGATCTTAGCCATTTTGTCATGTGACCTTCAAAATGAGGTCAAAGGTCAAATTCAAGGTCATGAGAATTTTCAGCATATATCATTTCCTATATGTTCACAATTGATTTCTAAGCTGTTAAGTCGCTGATAAGCAAGATATTGGCCATTTTGTCCTGTGACCTTGAAAATGAGGTCAAAGGTCAAATTCAAGGTCACGAGAATTTTCAGCATATATCATTTCCTATATGTTCACAATTGATTCCTAAGCTGTAAAGTCGATAATAAGCGAGATATTAGCAATTTTGTCCTGTGACCTTGGAAATGAGGTCAGGGTCAAATTCAAAGTCATGAAAATATTCAGCATATATCATTTCCTATATGTTCACAAGTGATTCCTAAACTGTAAAGTCGATAATAAGTGAGATATTAGCCATTTTGTCCTGTGACCTTGAAAATGAGGTCAAAGGTTAAATTCAAGGTCATGACAATAATCTGCATATATCATTTCCTATATGTTCATAATTGATTGCTAAGCTGTAAAGTCGATAACAAGCGAGATATTAGCCATTTTGTCCTGTGACCTTGAAAATGAGGTCGAAGGTCAAATTCAAGGTCATCAGAATATTCAGCATATATCATTTCCTATATGTCCACAATTGATTCCTAAGCTGTAGAGTCGATAATAAGTGAGATATAAGCCATTTTGTGCTCTGACCTTGAAACTGAGGTCAGAGGTCAAATTCAAGGTCACGAGAATATTCAGAATATATCATTTCTTATATGTCCACAATTGATTCCTAAGCTGTAGAGTCGATAATAAGCGAGATATAAGCCATTTTGTGCTCTGACCTTGAAAGTGAGGTCAGAGGTCAAATTCAAGGTCACCAGAATATTCAGCATATATCATTTCCTATAGGTCCACAATTGATTCCTAGTCTCTAATCTCAATATCAAGTGAGATATTAGGCATAATGTGTCCCATTATAAAGCATAGGAGAATTTAACATGGGAAAGTCCCATTTGAGCCGAGTTTGGGCCAAAATGGCCCACTTCGAGCGATTCAAGCGCAACGAAATTTATAGACATCATAGGAGTACATATAAGGAGTGTTATTTATCAAAAAGAAAAAAAGTTACTGAACAGAATTTGAGAAAATGGCCGCCAAAGTCCAAAATCAGGCATTTTTCGTCAAAAACGGCCGCCATTTTGAAAAAAATGCGAAAATCAAAAAACTAAAAAATACCCCCTTCTTGAATTATTTTTAAGTATTTTTGTGCAAAATTTCAGAAAAATTCGCCTGTAAACAAAAAAGATAAAAATGTGGACGACGACGGACGACGGCGGACGACGGACGCAACGCCATGCCAATAGGTTATCGGACCATAGGTCCGGTAACCTAAAAACTAAAAAATACCTCCCTCTCGAAATATTTTTAGGCATTTTTGTGCAAAATTTCAGAAAAAATCGATCATAAACTTTAAAGATAAAATTGTTGACGGACGACGACGACGGACGAAGACGACGACGACGACGCCGCCGGACGCATCGCCATGCCAATAGGTTACGGACCATAGGTACGGTAACCTAAAAAAAGTTACTTAACAGATTCTGAGAAAATGACTGTCAAATTCCAAAATTGGCCATTATTCGTCAATAATGGCTGCCATTTTGATAAAAAAATGCGAAAATCAAAAAAAAAAAAAAAATTAGCCCAATGGGCTAGAAAGGTTACCGGAGAAATATACAGAGTTAAGCCGAGAGAGTTGAAGGTCAAATTCAAGGTGACCACTGAAATCGCCATATCTCTAACCTTGAAAATGGGATCAAAGGTTAAATTCTAGATCAACCAAACTATTCAGCATACATCATTTCCTATATGTTCACTATGGACCCCTAAGCTGTAAATTTGATAATAAGCGAGATATAAGCCATTTTGTAATCTGACTTTGAAAATAAAATGACTGACCTTGAAATTTAGGTCAAAGGTCAAATTCAATATCATTAAAATATTCAGAATATATCATTTCCTATATGTTCACAATTGATTCCTAAGCTGTAAAGTCGATAATAAGCAAGATATTAGCCATTTTGTCCTGTTGACCTTGAAAATGAGGTCAAAAGTCAAATTCAAGGTCACTAGAATATTCAGCATATATCATTTCCTATATGTTCACAATTGATTCCTAAGCTGTAAAGTCGCTAATAAGCAAGATATTGGCCATTTTGTCCTGTGACCTTGAAAATGAGGTCAAAGGTCAATTCAAGGTCACTAGAATATTCAGCATATTATATCGTTTCCTATATGTTCACAATTGATTCCTGAGCCGTAAAGTCGCTAATAAGCAAGATATTGGCCATTTTGTCCTGTGACCTTGGAATTGAGGTCAAAGGTCAATTCAAGGTCATGAGAATATTCAGCATATATCATTTCCTACATGTTCACAATTGATTCCTAAGCTGTAAAGTCGATAATAAGCGAGATATAAGCCATTTTGTCATGTGACCGTGAAAATGAGGTCAAAGGTCAAATTCAAGGTCATGAGAATTTTCAGCATATATCATTTCCTATATGTTTAGAATTGATTCCTAAGCTGTAAAGTCGCTAATAAGCAAGATATTGGCCATTTTGTCCTGCGACCTTGAAATTGAGGTCAAAGGTCAAATTCAAGGTCACGAAAATATTCAGCATATATCATTTCCTATATGTTCACAATTGATTTCTAAGCTGTAAAGTCGATAATAAGCGAGATATTAGCAATTTTGTCCTGTGACCTTGGAAATGAGGTCAAAGGTCAAATTCAAGGTCACAAAAATATTCAGCATATATCATTTCCTATATGTTCACAATTGATTCCTAAACTGTAAAGTCGATAATAAGCGAGATATTAGCCATTTTGTCATGTGACCTTGAAAATGAGGTCAAAGGTCAAATTCAAGGTCACGAGAATATTCAGCATATATCATTTCCTATATGTTCACAATTGATTCCTAAGCTGTAAAGTCGATAATAAGCGAGATATTAGCCATTTTGTCCTGTAACCTTGAAAATGAGGTCAAAGGTCAAGTTCAAGGTCACGAAAATATTCAGCGTATATAATTTCCTATATGTCCACAATTCATTCCTAGTCTCTAATGTCAATATTAAGTGAGATATTAGGCTTAATGTGTCCCATTATGAACCATAGGAAAATTTAACATGGGAAAGTCCCATTTGGGTCGAGTTTGGGCCCAAAATGGCCCACTTCAAGCGATTCAAGGGCAACGAAATTTATACATGTCACAGGGGTACATATGAGGAGTGTTTTTCATCAATAAGAAAAAAAAGTTACTGAACAGATTTTGAGAAAACGACCATCAAAAAATCCAAAATTGGCCATTTTTCGACGAAAACGGCCGCTCTGACCTTGAAACCAAGGTCAGAGGTCAAATTCAAGGTCACGACAATATTCAGCATATATCATTTCCTATATGTCCACAATTGATTCCTAGTCTCTAATCTCAATATTAAGTGAGATATTAGGCTTTAATGTGTCCCATTATAAAGCATAGGAGAATTTAACATGGGAAAGTCCTATTTGGGCCGAGTTTGGGCCCAAAATGGCCCACTTCGAGCGATTCAAGGGCAACGAAACTTATACACATTATGGAGGACATAATAAGGCATCCTTGTGCAAAAAAAGAAAAAAAGTTACTGAACAGATTTTGAGAAAACGACCGTCAAAGTCCAAAATTGGCCATTTTTTGACGAAAATGGCCGCTCTGACCTTGAAACCAAGATCAGAGGTCAAATTCAAGGTCACGACAATATTCAGCATATATCATTTCCTATATGTCCACAATTGATTCCTAGTCTCTAATCTCAATATTAAGTGAGATATTAGGCTTTAATGTGTCCCATTATAAAGCATAGGAGTATTGAACATGGGAAAGTCCCATTTGGGCCGAGATTGGGCCAAAAATGGCCCACTTCGAGCGATTCAGGGGCAACGAAATTTATACATGTCACAGGGGTACCTATGAGGAGTGTTATGCATCGATAAGAAAAAAAGTTACTGAACAGATTTTGAGAAAACGACCGTCAAAGTCCAAAATTGCCCATTTTTCGACGAAAACGGCTGCCATTTTAAGAAAAATTCGAAAATCAGAAAACTAAAAAAAACCTTTCCTGGAAATATTTTTAGGTATTTTTGGGCAAAATTTCAGAAATATTCCATCATAAACTTTAAAGATAAAAATGTGAACGGACGGACGGACGGACGGACGGACGGACGGACGACGGACGCAACGCCATGGCAATAGGTTATCGGACCAAAGGTCCGGTAACCTAAAAATACCTCCTTCTCAAATTATTTTTAGGCATTTTTGTGCAAAATTTCAGAAAGATTCAACCGTGAACCTTAAAGATAAGAATGTTAACGCCGGACGGACAAACGACGGACGCAATGCCATGGCAATAGGTTATTGGACCAAAGGTCCGGTAACCTAAATAGAAGTACTGTGCCTGCTTTTTCCGCACTCTCGGAAACTACCATCGTGTTTCAGTAGTGCGCTTTGATCCATGCCGAGCATGATTTTATGGTCACTCGTTTCATTGGAATAGAATTAAACTAAAGATACCATTTACACTGATATATATCGGTGCAGGCTCCACAAATAAATTTCGATTGAGGTCAAAATTCCTAATATACCGGTATCTTCAGATTATTTGGTAATAATTAAATTGTCTTAAGACCACAAGTGTAAATGTTTTCCATTCTGCCCTGATGCACCAAATCTGAGACAAGCAGCAAGCCTTCAGAATAACTCGACAAAATGCTTTCATCAGGTTCATGGTTTGGGTCTGAGTTTGTTTTAAGGATATGCCACAGAACCCATATATTCATCTAAAACTACTACATAAGTAGTCTCTTACAATATTTAAATATATGTCAAGTTTCTCGAGTGTATTGCAAATCTAACATTCTGCAGAGACCATAGAAGAAATCCAGCCTTACATACTACTCGTACCATACCTGGCTCTACTCCAAACAATAGGGTTCATCTATGTATGAATTATGTGTGATCACTGGTAAATATTTCTTGGGTTATTCATCAAGGCGTTTCAAGTACAAAGAATTATGTTTTCTTCCCAACAAAAATAAACTTTATTTCAGTTTGTAACTCAAACAATATACATCATGCGAGTAAAGTTTTACATAACTAGATACTATCGAGTAGTATATCCTCAACCAACTAGTCTAATGTCAACTGCAAAACTGTAATTATCTGGAACATATAAAGTACAAGACTTGAACAAAACAGGCTTCGAAAATATAGCACCATAGCCAACTCTCAAACATAACATGCAAGTATCAGAATGTGAAAACAAAAAAATTGCATTTTATGCAAACTATATTTGAATCTTTTCTCAGCTTGAGATTAGAATCAACAGAAAAAAAAAAAAAACTAACTAACTTGCACATAACTAAGAATTAACAATGTACTATTGTCTTGTGTGCTAAAGAACAGACTAAATAACAATGTACAAAATGAGAAAAAAAAATTGAGAAACCTACATTTTCAAACATATCCGTTCTACATCAAACAAAATATTGTGCACGTGTTGTTAACAAAGCTGACATCTGTTCAAAACTCAATCTGATCTCAGATCTGCAGCAAAATCTGCGAGGTTAATAGCGATGGCCGTAAGGTTTCTCCGCGCCGCGTTTTGCCAGACGGTCAGCCTTCTCGTTCTTGGAGATGCCGGAATGTGAGGGGACGTGAATCTGAGGGTGAGAGAAAAAATCAGATCATCTTAGAAGGATTTAAATACACATGGCATGCTATAGAATCTTCACACAGTGTACTGTAAAAAGACTACTACAGTGGGTCCTGTGTTAAAGACCACCTGTCGTCAGAGAGAACCCTGGTTAGGTCCCAATAACCTTTCATCATGTAAATGCAATTGTCATGAGAGACCACTTGGCATTTAAGACCACATTTTTAGGGGCCCTTGTGTCTTAAGACACAGGATCCACTGTATTTGCAACTAGAAATATTTGCGTTTTTCTATGTCCAGACAAATTCGCAGAGATTTAGTTTTGTGTTTCTACACATCAAATGTTTGTCTTTTTACAGTTATTCATGGTAATTCAATGGATGTATCCGTGGAAGGATGTTTCGTGATCGAGTCTGTAACACTGACTATGTTTGTATCCGGCCCGTCAGCCATCTCACGCCTGAGGGCCTTGTACTCTTTGGTGTGTACGACCGGTTCACCCTTGCTGTTGGTCCAACCGTTCCTCTCCCACTTTGGAATCCACTCCTCAACACCTGCAAAACCGTCGACATATTGGTCAGAACTTTCCACAGTTCTGATGATAAATGGTTTATGATGAGATTAATATCCACACTACATTTGATGTGGCATCGAAAAATGCCCAAATTTGCACCTTGTCTGTCTTTTCTCGAAAAACTCAGTTTTTATTTGTCTGATCAGAGTTGTATTTCAAAAGACTCCTCTTATGTACTTTCTATGATGTGTATAAGTTTTGTTGCCCTTGAATCGCCGGTTTCCATGTGGTGGCCATTTTGAATTTTTTACGGGTCAGGGGGAAAATTTTTTTGCTTCAAATCGCATTACTATCCATTTTGGGTCATTTCTAGGCAAAAAAAAAAATGTTCACCCTCTGAAAAATTTTTTGGGACAAATGTGTAAATTTTGTCTAAAGACAAAATACTTGTGGATAGACCTTGTACCGTATTGGTCCTAATAGTGGCATGCCCCCTAATAGTAGAGCGCCCCCCTCTTTTCCCCAAAAATGTTAGATTTTTGTAACCTTGTAATTCACTTCATATCTTTCTAATAAGATCTTGGAGTGTTTCAATCCACACATTTATGTTATTTAAATCATAATAAAGTGGATTGAAGGCTATAGGTATATCATTCAGTGATTTTCTTAAATTTGACCTCATTTTTGCGCGCGCGCTGCTGCAGGAGGTCTTGCTTTGGTTCACCGTGCTACTATTAGGACCAATACGGTATTTGTATTTTGAACATATACAAGGTTATATGCTGCACACTTGGTGATGACATTGAAGTTCACGAAGATGACCTCAAATGGTTAATCTGAATGTCATATCTCACCTGTCGTGCTTCAACCAAAATTGTCCGGTAACCTATCCCTTTACCCAGGGAACTTACTCTTCTTGAAGTATTTGCTGTCCGTGTACAGATCAAGACTATCATATCCCTGCTGCTTCGCCTGTTTGATGGCCTCATGGGCAGCCTGGGAAATCAGAAATGTTCATGAATTTACAACATGTACACTTCACGTAACAGTTAAACCAGTATTAAACATACAGGTCTATGTTTGGCAATATGCCTGGTAGTTAGTTATTTGTCTGGTTACCTTTATTTCTGCTCGTTGGTTTGTCTGTGGGCCCCTCAGTCTTTCTGAAACATTGCTGTAAGATAAACGTGGTAATGATTAATATTATTGATTGTTTTGAAATAAAAAACTCGCTGAATTTATATAATTTCAGAAAACAATGAATGATCAGAGATATTGGGCCAATTATAAGCTGATGCATTTGTAATGGAGACAATTCTGTCAATAATATGTCATTTCACACTGACTGTGGGCTGTTGTCGCCCCAGTACACTCCTATCCCAGCCTGAGCGTCAGACCGACCGTTGCCATAGCAACAACCATCGACATACACCTCCCCATGGCGACCTCCCCCTGTAACAAATCAAACAATAATTTTTTTCAAATTAAAAAATTGTGTGTCTGTAAATAATGTAACGGGTTTTGCACCCTTCTGTGACGTCTTGATGAACTGGTTTTCTAGGGAGGTGGGTGAGTTGTTATAAAACCGGAGCTGAAACGGTAAAACTCCGGGAAACTGCTACCGCTGTATGGTAGAACTCCGGCTAGAAGTCTCTAAGGTTGGTAGCGTGGTCTGGAATGGACCTCTTAACCGTTGTCCGACTGCTAATCTGCAACTGCACCTGTAAAGTGAGGATCCGGAGGCGTTTCCGTCTCCGGGTACTGCAACTGCTCCGTCGGGATACCACTTTACTGCAACAGCTCCGTCGTTTTCCGTCTTACTGCAAACTGCGACTGCGCCTGGAATAAAGAATCCGGGAACGTTGCCGTTTCCGAATACTGCAACCGCTCTGCCAGGTTCCGCCGCACTGCAATCTGCTCCGGTTAGCTCCGCCTTTCTGCAACCTGGCACCGCACCTGAAATGGAGTATCTCGGAAGTGTTCCCACTTCCGGTTATCGCAACCGCTCCGTCAGGTACTGCCTCTGCAACTCCGTCGTCCGGTACCGCCTCTGCAACTGCCTCGTCGTTCCTGGTCTCTGCAACTGCTCCTGTCCGATACCGCCTCCGTAGTTGCTCCGTTGATTTCCACCTCCGTCTCCGCCTCCGACTCCTTCCTCGGTGATCTGGGTTCTTAGATCACCCTAAGACGTCGTTACAACTTGGTCTTAACCGACTGTAGTCTTATCTCCCTTTACTCCGTATAACTGTCTTTTCCGGGAAACTAACTTTATTATAACTTCCAGTTCCCTAACGAACACGGAAAAACAACTCGGTTGAAGTTTTCATGTTTATTTTCCAAGTTCACAGTCGGAAGACTTAACTGCTATCATCTGGATGACTCTATCCGGAACAAGGGAGTACGCTGCTAAGGGAGAAGGGGTCTGCACAGGTCGACGTCAGGACACCAACTCCGCCGTCCGCTGTGAAGCGGGGGCTTTTATAGACCTGAGACCCACGTCACGTGACCAACCTATTGTGACGTCATAGTCCGCCAAAACACTGATATTTTCCGGATTTCTAAAAACACTCTAGAACCAATCAGTGGCTGACACGTCACCTTTTAAACCGAAAACGAGGCTGATCACATGACCTTCCGGAAATAACGTCATTACGTTTTTGTACTCCATTGTTCCGGCTCCGTCTCCGGTTCCGTCTCCGGTTCCGGCTCCGTCTCCGGCTTTACCGACATCATAAATTACTAAGTTCCGAGACGGAAAACCTTTAAAACATTAACAATACGGAACCGTATGAACCTTTAAACACATATACACCCTAATAAACGGTTATTTAACCATAATATCACAAAACACTAACAGAATTACCTAGGGGAAACCTTTGGGTACGCCCCAAAACCGTTACACTCCCCCTTCCTTAGACTCTGTTCGTCCCGAACAGAACAATATCACATATATACAAATTGTCAACCGTTAAACTGTCCGTAAAATCAAACACAACTTGTTTCCGTGATCCGGGTACTGGTACCTCTTAACTAGTTTACCATCACTGTACCCGGATATCTTGCTTGTTCCGTTTCCCACTTTTTAACTCTTAATTATACTAGAATCCGGGAAACGGTTCTTCTTTCTTCTCCTTGCGCCGACTTGACTTGCGACGACTTGCGACGACTACTGCCCACCAGTATCACGGCGCGAACTGCTCCCCGACGGCGGACGCGGTGGAAAGGTCTGTGGTACCAACGGTCGTCCGAAGCTTGTTCCTCTGGCATCAACCGGGAGAAGATCCGGATCATGGAGGCTCCACTGGGGCGGGACGTAGAACCCATTCCTGAGGCGTTCATCCCGGATGGACCAATCTGGGATCCGGACGATCTGACGGGTCGGGACGAGACCAAACGGTGACTCTCTCTGCTCCATGATCTCCACGTAGACGCCGGAGTCTCTCATCTCGGCTGGCCCCCACTGCTCCGGTCCCCATCGTACTGCATAGTATCTGGCGTGTTCCGGGACTGCAGGCGCAAAGACGGAAGCGCTCCGTCCCCCAATATTCACCGGGAAACAATGGGACGGACACGGTTGAGTTGAAGGACCGCCAAACGGGTAGAACGTGTAGGGTGGACTCTGGGTTGGTGCTCGGACTTGGCTCCTTCCGGACCGCTCACTGGAAGACTGTCGAGGCCGGGTCTCCACCGGAGACAGGATTCCGGGTGTAGCTCTGGCTTGGTCTACCAGGATACTCCTCCGGGCTCTCTGCACGTCCGCATGGCCTCGTTCAGACGCGGAAGACTCCATTCCGTCATCTCTAGCCGCGGAACTGGTTCTGCTTCCGGCTACTGCTTGAATGGTTGCCGGCAAAGTTCGCTCCGTGGATCCTCGGGTCTCCGTCTCACTGCCAGCTCTGCTCCGGGTTCCGCCTTCCGCTTTGGTCTCCGATCTGCCTCCGGATCTGCCAATGGGTCTGCTGTCCGCTCTGCTATCCGCTCTGCTATCCGCTCTGCTATCCGCTCTGCTATCTGCTCTGCTATCTGCTCGGCCGCTGGATCTGCTTTCTGCTCCGCCTCCGGGCCGGACGATCACGCTGCTCACCGCTCTGCCACTACTAGTCGTTCTCGGAGCTGGGCTCCGGAAACTGCCTTCCTCGTCGTCTCTGCTCTGCATTTCTGCCATATCTGCCACTCCAACTCTCTCGATTCCCTCCGGCTCCGCCCCGTCCTCTTCCTAGGAATGCCGCATACGCCATCCGGAAAGCCGGGAAACAGAAGTCGTCTAACTACTGCACCGCTTCTACTGCACCGCTTCTCCGGACTGGTGGTCTTCCGGGAAACACTTAGTCGTTTTTCACTGCAAAATCTGCCGCTGCCGGAAAATGCTGGACTTGATTCGATTCCGCCAAACTTTAACAGCGATGTGCACAGCTCGAGGTCTGCTCTTCAACTGCTGTCAGAGCCCGATTTCAAGGCCCTTTTATACCCTTTCTGCTCACGTGACTTGAAAAGCTCCACGCTGATTGGCTGCCTCAGGAGTGACGTCACAATTATGCAAAAACTCAACCGTTAACCGAGAGGTGTCCGTCTCCGGCTCAACCGGCTTCTCCGGGTTTTTCCGGCTCCATTTCAACTGCTTCTCCGAGCGAAGTATCTGCAATTTTGAAGTATCTCTGCCATCAGGAGGGTTGAATAGAGTCTCAGCCAGTTGAATCTGCCTCTCAGACGAACATCTAGACTGCAAGTTGGGCGTTTCCGCCATCTGTACTGCTTCGTCAACTGCATATCTGCTCATTGGTATTACTGCTTGTCGACACTGGAAACTGCATACATTCTGTCCAGAAGGAGGCGCCTTCCTATCTGGGGTGATGTTTCTCCGTTTCTGTCAATCTGCAGTCGGTTTACTGTCTCTGCTAAGTGGAAACTCCGATCGGATGTCTACAGCCGGAAAACTTTTCCGTCTTAATTCTCTGAATACGGAAGACGTGTAGCTGCTTCTCTGGAGATACTAGACCGCTAACCCAGGTTCTTCTGGACCCCTGGCCGCTACCCTGGACTGGTTGACTATGCGCTCAACCCAGTCAGAACCTCTAGGATGTCTCTATCCGGTCTCTGCACCGCTTTCCGCTCTGCTTCCTTTCTCCGCCCTGTTTCCGGAACCAGCACTTGCTCACTGCTCCGACTTCTTGCGGTCGCTCTCTGCCGGAACTCAACGTTTTACCAGGGTCTCAGCTATCTCCTTCTCCTGCTCTACAGCTCACTCCGTCTTCTAATATTTCTTCGTCCTCTGCGGCTTTACTCCGAGTCCGTATCCGACTCAGAGACCGTCTGTTCCATCTCCGGAACACTACTCTGCTTCGGCGGCTCCGTCTGCCTACAGGAATCCGCCATTCTCCGCTTCATCCATCTCGGATGCTTGACACCATTATATGGTTTCAGCAAATCGAAGTGAACCACCTTCTGCCGAGTTTCACTCTCTGCAATCTCGTAGGTCACGTCGGTAAATCTGCTCAGCACTAGCTTTGGACCGCTCCACTTCCTCTGCAACTTGGGAGCTTTGCCCTTCTTCCGTGTTTTGACCGCCATCCACACTCGGTCTCCTGGCTGGAACTGATTGTCGACCTTCCTCCGGTCGTACAGCTTCTTCTGCCGTTCCATTTCTCTGCCAGATTTCGCTCGAACCGCCTTGTATACCGCTTCTAGTCGCTCCCGGAGCTGACTGCCATGCTCTGTTACTTCTGCTGTTGATTCTCCCGGCGGTCTGCCAATCAGTAACTCTACCGGAGTGTTGACTTCTCTGCCCAGCATCAGCAAGTTGGGACTCTGCCCGGTTGTCTCCTGCGGGGTACTCCGGTAAGCTGCCATCGCCAACGGTACTAGCTGATCCCAGTTGGTCTGCCACTCGCTTACGTACAGGCTCAGGATCTGCTGCAGCGTCCGGTTGAATCGCTCAATGAAACCGTCCGACTGAGGTCGGAAAGCGGTTGTCCGTGTCTTGTGAATCCCCAGGATTCTGCAAACATTTCTCAGCAAGTCGGACTCGAAATTTCTGCCTTGGTCGGTGTGTATCTCCATCGGGATACCGTACCGCGCTGCAAACTGGTTGACGAATATGTCCACAACCGTCACCGCTTCCTGATTCGGCATCGGGTAAGCCTCTACCCACTTGGTGAAGTAATCGCCGATTACTAAAATGTACCGGTTCCCCCGGGTGGATTTAGGTAACGGACCCATCACGTCCATTGCCACCCTCTCCATGGGCGCTCCAACCCGGTATTTCTGCATCGGAGATCGTTTCAAGTTCTGCATACTTCTTGACGCACATTCGTCACAGCTCAGCACCCACTGCTTTATGTCCCGCATCATAGCCGGCCAGAAATACCGCCTCCGAATGCTAGCCGCCATCCTTCTGCTTCCGAGGTGTCCTCCCGTCCGGCTCTGGTGGGCCAGACGGAAAATCTCCTGTCTCATCTCCTTCGGGGTTATTAACTGCATTCGGCTGGTTCCTTCTGCCGTTTTCCATTTCCGGTAGACTACTCCGTCGACTTTCAGCAAGGTCTTCCGCATCCCGTACAGCACTTTCTCCTCGCTGCTCATGCTGGAAAAGTCTGCACTGCCAGCTGTACCGCTCCCGTCGATCAGCGACGTCACCAGTGGGTACCAAGGTTCTGCTTGCTGCATTCTCCGCAAATCATCTGGTCGATATTTCTGCCCCAGCACAGTATCTTGGTCCGCATTCTCCGCCAGCCTAATCTGCTCTGCAACCGCATTTCCTGGAACTGCCTTCTCCGTCACCGCAACCGCAACCGGCTTCCGGGACACTGCTTTCTCCGTCACCGCAACCGGCTTCCGGGACGCTGCTTTCTCCGTCACCGCAACCGCAACCGGCTTCCGGGACGCTGCTTTCTCCGTCACCGCAACCGCAACCGGCTTCCGGGACGC
This sequence comes from Terebella lapidaria, assembly GCA_949152475.1. NCBI lineage: Eukaryota > Metazoa > Annelida > Polychaeta > Terebellida > Terebellidae > Terebella > Terebella lapidaria. Next base: position 7,286,434 of record OX424557.1, read on the forward strand.
TGCTTTCTCCGTCACCGCAACCGCAACCGGCTTCCGGGACGCTGCTTTCTCCGCTACTGCAACCGCCTTCCTTGGGACTGCTTCCTCCGTCAGTTCTGCTTCTCCGCCCGATCCCCTTGACCGCTTCCGGCGTCCCCCCTTCCTTGGCTTGGGCTGAGGAGTTTCTTCACTTCGTGTCTGCCGGATTCTTTCTCCGTAGTTCCAGGCGTCTATCTTGGCTTGTTTCCAGTCGATTTTTCCGCATTGGCTGCATGGGGATCTGGACAAGGCATCCGCATTATTATGGATTCGCCCCGGACGATGTTCGATGTCGAAATGAAACTCACTCAGGAGCTCAATCCACCGGGCTACCTGCCCCTGGGGCTCCTTGAAATTCATAAGCCAGGTAAGACTGCCATGATCCGTGCGAAGAAGGAAGTGTCGTCCCAGCAAGTACTGCTTATTCTTCTGTACCGCAAACACAACCGCCAGGAGCTCCTTCCGGGTGACACAGTATCTCCGTTCTTCTTTGGTTAGGCTGCGGCTCAAGTAGGTTATCACCCGCTCCTGGTTGCCCTGCTTCTGTGACAGTACTGCTCCCAGCCCGGTGTCACTGGCGTCCGTGTCCAGGATATATCGGCCTTGCTCCCTTGGGTACCCGAGTATCGGTGCCGATACTAGGCGGTTCTTCAGCTCTGCAAATGCCTGCTCTTGCTCCGTCTGCCACCGGAACGGCACCCCTTTTTCCGTCAAGTGATTCAGCGGCGCTGCAATCTCGGAGAACTTCGGCACGAACTTCCGGTAATAGGAGCAAAGTCCCAGAAAACTGCGCAGCTCCGTCAGGTTGGTGGGTATCCGCCACTTTCGTACTGCCTCCGTTTTTGCCGGGTCGGTGCGGATACCGTCTCTGCCGACTATGTGACCTAGGAAAGACACCTCCGGCTGGAAGAACTTGCATTTTGACGGTTTGACTTTTAGGTCTGCCTCTCTCAGCTTGCTGAACACCTCCTGAAGATCACGGATGTGATCCTCCAGGGTCTTGCTGTAGACTATGATGTCGTCCAGATATATGAGGCAGGTCTTCCAGGACAAACCGCCTAGCACCTTCTCCATCAACCGCTCGAACGTACCCGGAGCATTGCACAAGCCGAAACTCATCACTTTGAACTGGTAAAGGCCGCCAGGAACACAGAAGGCCGACTTTTTCCGGGCGTCTTCATCCATCCCGACCTGCCAGTAGCCACTGGTCAGGTCGAGAGTGGAGAACCATTTAGCGTCTGCACAGGCTGCTATAGTGTCGTCTATTCTCGGCAACGGATAAGCATCTTTCTCCGTGACTGCATTTAACCGCCGGTAATCGACGCAGAACCGGGTGGTCCCATCCTTTTTCTTCACGAGGACAATCGGTGAAGCCCACGGACTGCTACTTTCTTCAATGACGTTCTTGTCTTTCATCTCCTGAATCAGACTGCTCACCAGCTCTCTCTTGTCTGGCGGAATTCGTCTGGTCGGCTGCTTAATCGGCCGGTGACTGCCCGTGTTTATCTGATGTTGTACCTCGTTGGTCTGCCCCAGTTCTCCGGCATCATTACTGAAGGTCAGCTTATTCCGAAATAGGAGGTCGGTTACTCTCTCGCGGAAATGCCTCGGCACTGCATCCTGGGTCTGCTCTGCTAACTGCCGCAGCTTCTCGTACCCGCTCCAATTCCGCCCGGCCTCCGACTCCGTGGAAATCTGCACCTTCCGGCTCCGCTCCGCCAACGGCACAACACTGCAACCGGCTGCTAAGGTGGTCATCGTTGCCAACTGCGCTCCTTTCTTGATGATTACCGGCTCTGCCATCACGTTGATCACTCGAACCGGGACTGTTCCTTGCTTTATCCGGGATAAAGTTCTCCCGATCAGCCAAGGTCTTTTCTCAGTAGGCTCCTGCGGCATTTCTAGTACTCCTTCTGCTTCACGGACACTCTCTGCTTGTCCTATAATCAGCTGTTCCGTTTCCGGCGGAATTTGGTAATCTGCTACAGCGTTGATCGGAAACGGCTCCCTGGTCTGCTCGAACATGGTGAGGAACACCTCCTGGCTGCCCATCTGCATGGTCATTCGGTCGAAATTTATGCCGGATACTCGGGAACGGATGAAATCCATTCCCAGTATTCCTTCGTCTTCACAGTCTGCAATCTCGAACGTCACGGTCTCAGCTACTCCTGCGATGTTGAGTGGAAGTTCTTTCCGGCCATGTGTCCGTATGTTACTTCCGTCAACCATTGAAAGACGAATCGGCGACCGCTTCAGCTTCATTCCGGGTTTCCGGATCCGTTCCCAGGTTTGTAGGTTGAGCATTGTGACAGTGCTGCCGGTGTCGATTATCAGCGTTACTGGCTCTCCGCATACTCTGGCTGTCACACACATGCCCACCTCGCCCCTGGGACCGGGTCCGTGAACCACCTGCCGGTTATGGGGGTGTCCTCTCTTCCGGGTCCCGGATTTCCCCTTTTCCGCGACCCGCTCTAGTTTTCCGGCTGCTGCTGCTGCTGTCGTGGCTGCTGCAGTTGTTGCTGCTGCTGCTGCTGCGGCTGCTGCTGCTGCTGTTGTCGCGGCGACTGCTGCTGTTGTGGTTGACGCCGCTGCTGCTGCTTCGGCTGCCTACAGTCTCGGGCAAAATGCCCCTTCCGGCCACAGTTGAAGCATTCTAAATCCGCTCGGGAACTGCGCTGCTGCTGCTGCCGGCTAACCGCTTCCTTGACCTGAGTCATCAGATCCGCCAACTGCTGCTGCGTCTGCTCGGCTTGCTTCCGCAATTCATTCACCTGCTGGCTCCACTCCGGCTCCGTGTTCAGCTGCCTCGTCCGGTGTCGCTCCGCTGGTCTGCTGTTGTCCGTTTTCATGATGCTCTCGTACTCGGTAGCGAAAGCCAGGGCCTGCGACAGCGTCTCCGGGTGGCTTTTCAATACCGACAACCGCATATCTCGGTTAGTCAGGCTGTTGCAGAAATGCATCTTCATGAGCACTTCTGTTGTTGCCGGATCTGCTTTTGGGTAAGCTAGCCGCGTCTTGCTCCGTATGTCTCTGGCCAGCTCGGACAGCTCCTCCTCCGGCTGCAATTTCCGTGTCTGCAATTCCGCCTGGAAAACAAATGTTTTCTCCCCCGGACAAAACTGCTGTTTTAATGCCGCCACAACCGTATCAAAGCTGCGTCTCTGCTCCGCGGACAGATCCAGTAGTATGCTGCGGGCGTTACCCCTCAAACTGACACATAAGTTCAGCGCCTTTTCCTCTGCTGTCCAACGGTAGTACCGAGCGTATTCAAGGAGGTGAGCCTCATACTCCGGCCACGGATCAGTTCCGTCGTATGTCATTAATCTGGCTACTCCTGCCCTTGGTGCTGGTTGTTGTACTGCTTCTGCCTGCTGCTGCTTTCCGGTTACTGCCAGGTGCTGCTGAAACACCTCCATTTGGGTCGCCAATAATCTGGTCAGGTTGTCGACTAAATTCTCTCCGCCTTCCGGGTCCGCATCCGGTTCCCGATCGCCAGCCTGGTCCGGAAAGTTAATTTCCGCCTCTGCTAACTGCTCTGCAGGCTGTACTCCTTGAGGAACCCGAAGGGGCTCGTCTGCAACTGCTTTCTGCATTTCCGGCTGCAACAGCTTCCGCTCGGCAGGACGAACTGCTTCCTTTTCCGCAACCGGCATCTGTAACGGCTCAGCTCCTACTGCTCCTACAGGCTGCTCCGTGTCCGACACGGCTGCCTTCAGCTGCTGTTCCGCCAATTTGCCCCGTCTAGTAGTCATACTGCAGATGATCCCACCGCTGCCACCAAAAAGTTGTAACGGGTTTTGCACCCTTCTGTGACGTCTTGATGAACCGGTTTTCTAGGGAGGTGGGTGAGTTGTTATAAAACCGGAGCTGAAACGGTAAAACTCCGGGAAACTGCTACCGCTGTATGGTAGAACTCCGGCTAGAAGTCTCTAAGGTTGGTAGCGTGGTCTGGAATGGACCTCTTAACCGTTGTCCGACTGCTAATCTGCAACTGCACCTGTAAAGTGAGGATCCGGAGGCGTTTCCGTCTCCGGGTACTGCAACTGCTCCGTCGGGATACCACTTTACTGCAACAGCTCCGTCGTTTTCCGTCTTACTGCAAACTGCGACTGCGCCTGGAATAAAGAATCCGGGAACGTTGCCGTTTCCGAATACTGCAACCGCTCTGCCAGGTTCCGCCGCACTGCAATCTGCTCCGGTTAGCTCCGCCTTTCTGCAACCTGGCACCGCACCTGAAATGGAGTATCTCGGAAGTGTTCCCACTTCCGGTTACCGCAACCGCTCCGTCAGGTACTGCCTCTGCAACTCCGTCGTCCGGTACCGCCTCTGCAACTGCCTCGTCGTTCCTGGTCTCTGCAACTGCTCCTGTCCGATACCGCCTCCGTAGTTGCTCCGTTGATTTCCACCTCCGTCTCCGCCTCCGACTCCTTCCTCGGTGATCTGGGTTCTTAGATCACCCTAAGACGTCGTTACAACTTGGTCTTAACCGACTGTAGTCTTATCTCCCTTTACTCCGTATAACTGTCTTTTCCGGGAAACTAACTTTATTATAACTTCCAGTTCCCTAACGAACACGGAAAAACAACTCGGTTGAAGTTTTCATGTTTATTTTCCAAGTTCACAGTCGGAAGACTTAACTGCTATCATCTGGATGACTCTATCCGGAACAAGGGAGTACGCTGCTAAGGGAGAAGGGGTCTGCACAGGTCGACGTCAGGACACCAACTCCGCCGTCCGCTGTGAAGCGGGGGCTTTTATAGACCTGAGACCCACGTCACGTGACCAACCTATTGTGACGTCATAGTCCGCCAAAACACTGATATTTTCCGGATTTCTAAAAACACTCTAGAACCAATCAGTGGCTGACACGTCACCTTTTAAACCGAAAACGAGGCTGATCACATGACCTTCCGGAAATAACGTCATTACGTTTTTGTACTCCATTGTTCCGGCTCCGTCTCCGGTTCCGTCTCCGGTTCCGTCTCCGGCTTTACCGACATCATAAATTACTAAGTTCCGAGACGGAAAACCTTTAAAACATTAACAATACGGAACCGTATGAACCTTTAAACACATATACACCCTAATAAACGGTTATTTAACCATAATATCACAAAACACTAACAGAATTACCTAGGGGAAACCTTTGGGTACGCCCCAAAACCGTTACAATAACATTAACTCTGATTATATTTTTTCCGAATAAAAATCTATTTCGATTTCATCACAAATACTTTTCCTATTGTGATAAACAGAGGCAGTAGATGTGTGTATGGATACACTATATGCATGACCTCGAGACACTGTGTCTGACCTGACTGTCCACCTTGACTATACGACTCGGCCTCCTGGTACGACGAGAAACGCTTGTACTCATTGTGAGAGTAGCCACTCACGCTGTCCTCGCAATCAGCCCTGCAACAGCGAATACATTATAACCCGGCTTCAGCAACATGCGCCATATTCATCACATGTATGTATACTCAGAAAATAATTTTGAATTTTTTGCTACATTTACAGTATAGACGTAGAATGGTATTGCTGTAGAGAGGGGACTACGGATACGTGGGTGTACTTCTTTTCCCACGAAGAAGCTTTGTGTCATGGTAATACATTAAATATTGTTAGAGCAGTGTCAGTAAACTGTCGGTGAACTCGTGAGCAAAACTGTATAACAAAACCTACTACATAATATTTGCTGTTAACTCCTCTATTTCAGGCTCTCTGAATTCATGACAACGCTTGCAATGTTGAGGCAATAAATACATGTAACTTCTATCTGCTGGGCATCTTCTCATGATGTCACATCTTCCCACATTTATTTCAGTCAATAAAATTTGTGTAGAATCTAGACAGCTTAGATCTAATTCAGTTTATTCTCTCCCCAACTATAGTAAGCTACCACCCAATCCCCTGAAATAAGACAGCCCCTGCCCCCCTATTACTCCCCCCCCCCCCCTCCTCCTAAAATAATGGAGAAAACAGAAAAGTTATTCCATGAAATCCCTCCTATTTAATGTGCCAATACTTACGCTCTACCTTGAAGTGTTCTAGGATTTTACCCCGAGAGGTTCCCATTAAGAAGGGAAAAAATATTATTGGGTGAGGTCCGGTAACCTAAAAAAAATTTTCTTTTGCTCGAAATGACTCAAAACGAATAATGACTGGATTTCAGACCAAAAAAAAATGTTTTCGGCTACCCATCAAAAAATCAAAATGGCCGCCTCACGCAGACCGTCATTCCAAAGGCAACAAAACTCCTACACATCACAAAGGTACATAAGAAGAGTCTTATACATGATTTTGAGAAAAACTGTCTGAATAGATTTTGAGAAAATGGCCACCAAAGACAAAATTCATTGTTTTGACCTTCCAAGGTCATTGGTCAAATTGGTCATTGGTCAAATTCAAGGTCACCACTCACACCTCAATATAGGATTTCCCATTTGAATGTGCCAATACTTAGGTTCTATCTGGAAGTCTTCTATGAATTTACTTCGCACAGCTCCCATTATGACGGGAAAATTGGGAGAAATTATATGGGTCCAAGAATTTTTCAATGGCCAAAAAAAAAATTTTTTTTTTTTGCTGGAAATGTCTTAAAATGAATAGTGACTTGATATGGGACAAAAAAAATTTGCCGCCCGCCACACACAGACCGGCGATTCGAAGGCATCAAAAGTTTTCAAAACTTATACACATCATAGAGGTACATGAGGGGAATGCTTTAAAACAAAAAGCTCAAAACTGATCAGACAGTTTTTGAGAAATTGGCAATCAAATTCCAAAATTGGCAATTTTTTCATCAAAAATTGCCGCCAAATCGGCAAAAACGATTCAATCAAAAAAATTTTGAAAGCATCTTTAGATACTAGCTCAAGGTATGTTCTGACAAATTTATAGTGAAATTCATCATGTAAAAGAAAAGTTACAGGCCAAATGGGCCGTTAACCTAAAAAAAATTATATATTATCAGCCTTACGGACCGAACTCAAAACAAACAATTGACAATCTGATTTACCAATCACAACATGCTGAATATCAGATTGTCAATTGGTTGTTTTCAGTCCAATTGAGTCCATGGGTCTAGTTCATATAAAAGTACTAGTATGTTCTGGACCATCTGGTACACCTCAGAAGTGACCCAAGAACGAGACACCAATGGAGTATATTATCGAAAGGTAAAATATTTTGTGCCTGTTTATAGACCCACCTTGCCATATAAAGTTATTCCCATTCTCACAATTTAATCATGCATGACTCAAATTAATCAATATTCATAGGATAAGGTCGGTGTTGACTAGTATAGTAAGGTGATTAAAATTTGTCGACAACAATACTGACTTCGCTATGCATGAACGATTTTCCTAGAAGATGACATGAAATGCAAGGTGGGTCTTTACCAAATGATTTCAATGAGTTTGCAATAGGCGCATGTACCCCCATTTTGCAAAATGTTTGGCTGGTCTCATCTTCACTCGACTTGTGTCACATCTCCAGACTTTTACCAAAAAAAAATTGCACCCTTACCCCCCCCCCCCCCTCCCCCCTAACAAAATCCTGGATCCGCCCCTGCCAAATAGAGATCTATTCTTCCAGAAATAAGGGATATTATTTGTGGCATAGTACCCTCCAACTTGCTGGAATATGTTATTTCATTAGAAAACATATGTTATAATATAAAATTTTACAACTGCAGTGTCTGTCCCAAATCATCTTAATTTTTAGATCCGCCCCTGTTCACACACAATATAAAATTTTACAACTGCAGTGTCTGTCCCAAATCATCTTAATTTTTAGATCCGCCCCTGTTCACACATCCGCCCCTGTTCACACATCCGCCCCTGTTAATTTTTAGATCCGCCCCTGTTCACACACACTCCCGACCGCGTTGAAAGAAAAGATTAACCCGTACTTACAGAACGTTTCAACTGCTATGGCAAAACTTACCAGTTATTGAATACGCCCGTTGTGCGTCCAGATTTTACACCGTAATATGACATCTTCAATGTAGAATCTCTTTCACAGACTTTGACTGTCCCAGAATCTTTGAAACTTTGTTCCTCTCGCAATGCGGTCACAACTACATTTAGCGCTGATTCTGCAAAACTGGCAGAGCGCGGGAACTGTTTGGGATATTTATAGGCGGGGGGGGGAGGCCCTGGGGGGGAGGGTGGTGAGGGGAGGCGTGGCGGGGCGGCATGGGGAATGGAGGGGGAGGAGACAGGTTAGAGGGGACCCGGCTCTGAGTAGGTTTGCTGGTTAGGGTTGTAAAACTAAGTCACGGTGTAGAGTCAAAACTATCCCGCCCCATGGTAGCTAAATTCTCTGTTCTAGTTTTATGGCTTGAAGAATTGAAATGGTCGAATGTCTGAAGTAAATGATATCAAGTACTAGAAAATAGTCCTATTGTCCATGTATCGAAGAAGAAAATTCCAGTCATTCACGATCCTGAATGGAAATTCTTGAGTTTGACCTGTTCTATACAAGTTCTAACCATAGGCTACTTCTGGAATCATCACATGGGCGTAGATGGGGGGGGGGGGGGGGGGTTGGAGTGGTCGGGGGATTCGGTCGAACCCCCCATTTTTCAGCAAAAGAGTCAGTATTAGGCATAAAATATCAGGGGGAGGAGGTATCCAAGGGTTCTAGACTTCCTTTTTCACGGTGGACCCCTCTCAGTTAGTATGTTTGACCGTTCCCATACAAGTTCCAATCTTGGCCCAGGGATTTGACTTAAATTGGTGCTACTTGTCGTGTATCTACTGATGATTACAAAAGTAACTACTATCAGAAATACATGTATTTCTGCTTCTATAAATGGCAGATCCTGGGGATGGGGGACGGAAGGGGGCCTTGTCCACCCGAAAATTTTAGAGGTGTTGTACATATCGGTACAGAAATGTCACAATACTTGATTGGGATATGGCGCACATGTATGGGCAATATATATCAGTTCTGGTGTATTTTTGTCACTAAGCGCTTTGGAATATAATCAATTTGGTAATATTGGTATCATTTGGTTTTAATGGTAAAAATAATCAATTTGGATTTAATAATAAGAGCTTGATTAATAAAAGGTGATTTTAGTGATTTGTGTGAAATTTATACTCAGGATAGGGCAGCTCTGTCTTCTGGGGCCCTTCAGCGGGCCCCAGAACCCCGGCTGTGAGGTGTTTTGCCAGGCTCGCTTTGGTCCCCTCCCCTAAATCCTAGATCTTCTCCTGGATGCACTACTGTCTTCACTTAGTATGATATACATTCATACTACTTCAATTACCAAAGTTACTTACAGTTATATTTTCGGTCACATTCATATATTCGCATTTGATATAAGCGTCGCATGTTCAAAGACCTCGTGGTTCAATTTGAGTCATACTTAATAATCCAGTAGTATTCAAAACAAAATTGAGGAAAAGGGGCATGAAATACATCTTTTCGGATAGTCTTCAGACTTCACTAAGTATCTCCAGAATTCATCTCAGGTGTTCCTAGAATTCACAAAAATATATAATTTTCTCCGGGGGGGGGGGGGGGGGGGGGCTTTCGGCGCCCCCGTGCCCCCAGACCGAATTGAGGTTTGGCCTTGCTGTTTTTGAACCCCCCTTTCCGAACCTCTATCTACGCCCATGCATCGAATGTGTGACGTATAGATAGATAGTGTAGTTATTATTCTTTTTTTTCCCCCGATAGGCCTAAAATCAAATTGAATCATCAGGCCTGGATAATATATAGCCTAGGGGCTTAGTGTGTGAAAGCGGACCACCTCCGACGAGATGACCGCCGAAGTACAGCGACTCCGGGCTGAGAACGAGGAGCTGAAGCGCCGCTTGCGTGACGCCGAAGCTGCTCAAACTCGCCTGCAACAGGGCGTAGATGAATTTAAGTCGTCCGTTCTCACGCAAGTCGCAGTACAGCGGTCGGATGACGTGTTGCAACGAGCGATCTGCCCCATATAAGTCCGATTTGGGGAGAGCGTACGCCTGAAGCCATGCGTATCTAGGATCGGATAGCCATGTTCACCGCAGTCGCAGCACTCTGTGCAGCCGGTCTTCTGGCTTCCATACTGGCTGTTCCGCCAGGGCCCGACATGCGGCCACCGCCCGGCATCCCACGTTCGCCCCTCCAGCAGGTCGAGTTTATGCTCCCTGCCCCGCTTCGGGAAGGAGGGTCCCAGCCGTCCACCGACAAGAAGGACGGCGCGGACGAGCAGCCCATGGAGGAGGGTCAGGGCTAGTGTAGCCCTGCCGCTGCGGCGATGCAGCGGCGCTCCGGAGTCGCTTCTGGCGGCTCCGCCTTACCTCAGGCCCTCATGGGTCTGAGGCACCGGTTGGCGAGGCAACCGGCAACCCTTTTTAGAGGTACTACCACTTTTGATCACTCGGTGTGTCATTTTACAAAATTTTCCAAATTTTAAATTTAATTGTAACTATACTCCAAAGACTCGGCACACCGTCCCTTTCGGCAGATGACCTTCCAAGGTCATAATCTTTTCTGGACCACATCACTAAAAATTTTAGCTTGTTTATTAGGGTTTATTCAAAACTTTGGAGCGCGTTTCAGTATAGTCAGTAATTCCAGGTGTCGTTCCCCATTCTTCCAAAACTGACCCTTAAGGTCTGCGTCTTTTGCGTCGCGACTTCTGGATGTTGCTCGCCTTGCTTCCTTCCCGTCCCGTCATGCGATGCTTCCGTCGTGTTGACGTGCGTTGCATGGCAACGTTCTCTAATCTTCTCGGTCCGCTATACTGTAACAATGGCTTTTACGTCATCCCTTGTTTCTCGTGCTTCAGGGGTTATAAATACTCTGAAGCCGCTTTGTTAGTTCGGAGTTGTCCAGAGCAAGCAAGGCGAGAGGACGACGGGTGAGCTCACGCCATGAGCTCCTTGTCCCTTTTCGGCTAGGGGGCCAGTAAGGCCCCAGGGACGACTTCCAATCGGGGGCCCAGGAGGGGGACTGTGCTAATCCGAGGCTAGTCCCTGTGATCACCGGTCTCTCACCCTGGGATGGTGCGACACAGGCTCTGGCAGACCGTCGGGCTGTCCAGGGTTCTATCCCTGTGGCAGTGCCGTCGGCGAGGCCGGCCAGCAACATGCCCACGTCCACGTGCTCTGTGGTTCCGCTCCCATGGCATCTCAGGCTCTGCATACGGCTACATTACCATAACTGACGTATAATGTATTTTGTATGTCTATGATGTGTTATGATGTGATGTATGATGGCCGGATTCGTCCGGACGGACTGTTACCTGGTTGTAGTTAAATTACGACGCCCGCCATGACCGTGCCTCAGTGCGGGGCGCTGCGCCCTAGGTAGCGGGCGCCAACGTTACAATATTACATAGGGGCCTAGTGTGCAAAGATGTGTTGATGACATATAGGCCGAGAATATAACCTTCTTTGTTGACCCCTCTCGCACGGGAGGCACTGAAAGTGATTCTCATTATCTGTTCTGAATGATACATTGCCCCATTTATGTGTATCTGGGTACTGTATTTTTAATGCGTTGCAATATTTCAATATTTCTCACATGTTTCGGCATGCTATATGTTTAACTTATATACTTTACAGTTTGAGCCTTTCAGAAACATTTCCGAACATCTAGATCCATGCAGTCACGACCCTATCAGGCTTCAGACAATTGCCATCGTATGGAATTTCACAGCCCTCAGCCATGAATATTATCAGGATCCATATCTATTGCTTGTACATGACCTTCCCGCGGCCCTCTCGTCACGATCCCCAGCCCTATCATGATTAAAACCAAACAACCCCCTTGTATAGTGTAACCTGAACTTATAAATCTGGCCAGGGTTTTCGAGTAAACTTTTTTTTTGTTCAGGATTTAGAAGTCCGTGTCTAACCATCAATCACAATGTCATCCACTGTCAAAATCCACTGACATCACCATACATATACTAGTAAGTGAATTACGGTACCATATTTTACTGTAGTAATTCCTGAAGAAGGTATCATTTGCCTAACATTTTCTTGTCTAGATATTGGCCGTACAGTCACAAAGCACGCATGCATTCTTTAAGCTACAACAGACACCCCGCTCCCCCTCCCTCGTGACAATAACATGTTCCCCAATAGTTTATTAGATATCACCAGTGAGTTCCTCACACGCGGGTTGCCTGAAATCTGGAGTGAATTAACATCCTGTTGGAAAGTTAGTGCTGTGAAATATGATCCCTCAATACTTGAGAAGTTTGTAGAAAGCAAGAAAAATTCAAAGCAAATATAGACGCAAAGCTATAATAGCGAAAAACATTAATAACTTTCTGAAATATATATAAAATAGTAATTGGACAATATTAATTTATGTGACGGACCGTTTTGGTGGTTGTGTCTTGTTGTGATGGTGAAGTAGTGGGAGAGCTTTAATGTGGTGTAATATCCAATGGGTATCTAGTATAAGGAGCGAAAGTTAGCCTGGGGGCCTTTCTATCAGCGCTAGGGTCAGAGTTCAAAGGTGTCTGGAAATGGAATGAAGGGAAAGTCACATGCAAGGGTTCTGGAGTGTGATTTATCTTGTGTACTAGAGGCATGTGGATCTAACGGGCTTAGCAAGTCTGTGAGGCTGGGAACTACATATCTAGTGTTGAGAGATAATGACCATAGCAGGTGCAAGCATGCGGGAGGGCTATGGATATTTGATACTGTACATGCACATGTATATGCACTCGTGGCTACAAGCCGCGACAATTTTAGAAGGGGGTTCCCCAGAAGCTGCTGAGAGATGGAGACAACCCCAATTCCTTGAGCTCATCCTGCTACCAGCTAAAAGATATTTTATTGGTTTCTTTCTTGTATTTAATCAACCTTACATCAATTTTATGTTGATGATCAGCCATATATGTAGGTCTCCTATTGGTTTCTTCTCCGATGTATTAAATTTAGACTTTTGATAAAGAATCTCGATAATGATTCTAACCTTCTAAGAGGAAATATAACAGTATAAACAAGAAAGACCGTAGAGAATATTTATTTGAATAACTAACATGACTAAACACCCACATATTCACCATTGGTGTCAGTCTATTACCATAACACCATAACATATGAACAAATTCGTACGAGTAATATTGAAACCAGTCTCAAATTATCACAAGAGACTACGGTACTGTTCCTAATACAGACATCTTCTATCGGATAGAAAAACACATACTGGTAATCAATCCCTTTCAATCATCATATTTACATGTGTAAATTCAACAACAACAACGACAGAACACATCATGGCTTAAATATGCAGTGGTTGAAAAAACCCTCACCTTCAACCTTATGCTTAGCAAGATGATGGCAGGCTGTCTTGTTTCAGAGTGTCCATCATGTTACAATTAGGACCAAATGACAACCAAATTGTTTCCCTGCTGTACAAAACAGAGCACAGATCAGTTAATTACACAGCTCCACAAGAATGGCAATTAACTGATATTGGCAATGGGCATACATGTATATACTATTCAAATATTCTGGATCATTTCACCACTAACTACAAAATAAATGTAACAGATAATGAAAACAGTGTAAAGTGATGACATCATGGTAATTCAACATTAATCACCCAGCAAAGTGACATAAAGTACATCTATAACGGGTACTTCAAACTATATGTATTCAATTGACTACAGTACAGTTGTAATAAAGTTCACGTTTATACAAAACAAGTCTATACAAATATCTACATAGCAGTATGTATCAAAGGAGTATCAACCATCACCCTTCCATTTATGAGACATAAAAGAAAAGCTGTTGAAACATAGCAGCAAGTATCGTAAAACAAAACATCATTCAATCAAAGAGATCGACCTCCCACGGCTTGGTTCCTTTAGGGACGACACGCATTCGGTGTCTGGGCGGTCCCATCGGAGTGGGCGTGTACTTGGCCTTCCGGCCTTGACTGTGGGCAGGGAGGGGTTTGTTGGCACCGAGCTTCGCTAGGCGGTCAGCCTCGTCATTCTCAAAAACACCCGAGTGCGAGTTCAGATGGATCTAGAATGTCAGAATTAAAGCACAGGTGAATTGTAGAGTTGTAGCATCACTTGCAAGGATGTAAGTCGATGCAGTGATCAAGTGATTATGAATACTGTGAATAGACGAATATTTGTGGCTGATTGCTCTTTCGAACTTTGCCTTTTGATTTTCAACTGCGAAATTAAATCTACTATGAATATTTGTCCTCTATAAACATGATACACATGACAGTAAAAATCCACGAATATTTCCACTTATATATCCACTTATATTTCTAGGCGCAAAAATTTGTTTTTTTTATAGTAGATTTGCCGAGGTGACACGTACAATTTCGACGAGAGTTCCGTCCTCCATCTCCTCAATCAGATTCTGGTACTCCTTCGCGTGTACCACAGGCTGCCCCTTGCTGTTCATCCAACCGTTCTCCTCCCACTTCGGAATGTACTCCTCGATGCCTGAAAACAGCAACATCACTCACAAGTCAGACAGTAAACCACATGGGAAATAACACATACATGCTCAGAATATGTGATTTTATGGTAGTTTCTGACAAATATTGATGCAAGTCACAATTTTAAAAGCTTAAAAGTATTTTGATGTAATGATATGCTGCACTTACATTGCTTGAAGTATTTACTGTCCGAGTAAAGATTGAGGTTGTCGTATCCCATCTGTTTCGCCTGAACAATTGCTCTCCTAGCAGCCTAGGGGAGACAATAGAAATGACAGTAGCACACACAAGTATTGATACAAGCTCTTTTCTATGGAAATAGCATGTGGTGCTATGATATAATTGAATTTCACTCAACCATCCACTGTAAAATTCACATAAAGAAACATATAATGGGTTCGTTAGTTTTTTCATAATTACTACCAGTCCTCAGCACCAGATCGCACCTCAATCTCAGCTCGTTGGTTGGTTTGTAGTCCTGTCAGTCTCTCAGATATGTTGCTGAAATTATTAAATATAACCACGTTATTTATGTCGACAATACTCGTGTGTGAGTCGACAAAATGTTTGTGCAGTAATTTGGCTTGTAGTGTACTATTTCTCTCTCGTGTTCGCTGTGTACTCACTAAGGACTTCCTTTGCCCCAGTACACCCCGATGCCCGCTCGCGCCCCCGGTGTACCATTCCCAAGGCAACAGCCGTCCACGTAAACCTCCCCCAGCCAATCTGTGTAGAAGATCTCCTCGGTCTCTGCAAGCAGTGCAAGGGGCATGTCACATTCAGACATGAGGCACAATTCTTCCACAATACCTTTTAAAAGTATTTATCATACAGTAGAAATAAATGGCCAGCTGTCATTCAAATACATGTCTTGTACAACCTGGGTACACATGGTATAAGTTCAACAAGCTCCTATATTTATCAGTATTTGACCTTTTTATTATTATCAAATATCCGGTAGACAAGATAACCCAGTGCAGTTTCCATGGTTACGTAATACGTACCTGCGTAAGGATTATACGGGGACTCCCCACACGCCCCCGCGTCCTGGCTATCATCCTGTTCATAACCGCTAATGTAAGCCTTTGCCTCCTCGTACGTCCCAAATTTACGAAACTCGTTGTTGGAAAAGTTCAGGACACTTTCTGCACAGCTACTCCTGTAAATAGTTGAATCAAATTATTGTTCACTTCCATTTACATAATTTAACTAAGTGTAATTATGGATATACTTGTTATTTCCCATAGTATTTAAGTAGAAATCTAGTATTTATTTGTTCCACAGTTATATCCTTGAAACTGTACACATTACTACAAGTATTTACTAAAGCAATAAAGATTTTATTACCACTTGTTAGAACACACTGATATATGTATGTAAATACAGCAACCCCAAGAATTAACTGAACTTAGTGCCCATTCACCCATTAATAGTACCCAAGAGTAACCAGAAATGGTTCTCATGGTTATAAATTGTATCTGCGTCAATTATCCCCTCTTCGTTACCTGTATGTCTTAACATTTTATTACCCCGAAATGACTCTGTAGACCCTCAACTTCCTTTCATCATTGAATACCCTGTGCTGCAAGCCACCATGCCAAAGGTTATAAAATGTTGTCTGTTGCCACCATGTGTGGGGTGATTTCAATAGAAGATTCTAGCCACAGAGCCAATTACAATACAGATTGACAGGATACAGGCAAACAATCTTGGTGTTGATACAGTAATTAGTTCCCAGGACAGAGCTATTATAGCCTGATACAGGGCTTCTAGGCTTCAATACAAGTGGAGACGACTGGAACAACAAAGAAGGTAGCAGCCACATGTAATATCTGGCTGATAAAGGGGGTAACATAAAGGAACTAGACGTCAAGGCCTAAAGATGCTTTGGAGGCATTTCGGTGTGATGATTAATTTATAATATATACTAGATATCGACGAAAATGAAAAATGACGACTCCGCAAAAAAATTTACCGTTAAAATAATACCCCTTAGACATGTTTGTCTAGGGCGACGAGTCCGAAAAAAAAGTCTGTTTCGCTCTACGACTCAGTGTTTCCGAGATATCGACGAAAACGAAAAATGCCAACTCGGCAAAAAATTTTTTAGTCAAGGTCAAAGTTCATCCATAATACATATAAGATAAATGTTGTCTAGAGCGACAAGTCCGAAAATAACGTCCGTTTCGCTCTACGACACACTGTTCCCGAGATATCGACGAAAACGAGAAATGCCGACTCGGCAAAAAAATTTCGGGTCAAGGTCAAAGTTCATCCATAATACCCCTTAGACATGTTTGTCTAGGGCGAGAGCGACGAGTCCGAAAATAACGTCCGTTTCGCTCTACGAAGCACCGTTTCCGAGGTATCGACGAAAACGAAAAATGCCGACTGGGCAAAAAAATTTCGTGTCAAGGTGAAAGTTCATCCATAATACCCTTAAGACATGTTTGTCTAGGGCGTCGAGTCCGAAAATAACGTCTGTTTCGCTCTACGAAGCACCGTTTCCGAGATATCGACGAAAACGAAAAATGCCGACTCGGCAAAAAAAATTCGGGTCAAGGTCAAAGTTCATCAATAATACCCCTTAGACATGTTTGTCTAGGGCGACGAGTCCGAAAATAACGTCCGTTTCGCTCTACGACACACCGTTCCCGAGATATCGACGAAAACGAAAAATGCTGACTCGGCAAAAAAAATTGGGGTCAAGGTCAAAGTTCATCCATAATACCCCTTAGACATGTTTGTCTAGGGCGACGAGTCCGAAAATAACGTCCGTTTCGCTCTACGACGCACCGTTTCCGAGATATGCAGGATGCCTCAAGGATGACTCAGCAAAAAAATTTTTCGACCTCTAGGTCAAAGGTCGTTTGACGTATCGATCCCAAAATCAATAGGGTTCTTCCCTGTTGATATATAAACCTCCGTGCAAAATTCTGCAACTATTGCCTGAATATTTTTCGAGTTAAACCAAGTTTCAAGATCAGCCTCGATTTCATCCTCAAGGACCTCACGGACCTCGGAGCCGGATCAAAAAAAATAATACACCCTAGAGATGTTTGTCTAGGGCGACGAGTCCGATGCACGGTTTCTGAGATATGCAGGAAGCCTCAAGGATGAATCAGCAAAAAATTATTTTGACCTCTAGGTCAAAGGTCGTTTGACGGATCGATCCCAAAATCAATAGGGTTCTTCCCTGGTGGCATATGAACCTCCATGCAGAGTTCTGCAACTATTGCGTAAATATTTTTCCAGTTATCGTCCGGAAACCAAGTCTCAAAATTAGCCTTGATTTCATCCTCACGGACCTCACGGACCTCGGATCCGGCTCAAAAAGAATAGGGTTCTTCCACATATCATTTCTGACTTGTGGTAAAAATTTGACGAGGATCCGTCAAGGCAATCTAAAGTTATCGTCCGGAAACCAAAAGTGGCGGAAGAAGAAAAAAAAAAAAAAAAAAAATTCTGCTAAAACCATAAAGGCATTTCTGCCGAAATGCCTTAATTAATTCAATAAAATACTGCAAGGGGACCATAACACTTGGGTATGTGATGCAGCTATAGGCCCTCAATGGGGTTAATGACCACTGGGTTAATCACAACCAGATGTTGGATTGGAATTCAATATTGAAAGACAGATTTCAGAGAGTGTTTCAAAAAAAAGTATTAAATGCTAAATGATATCCAAATATAAGTGCCTCAGTGTTTATGATTAAATCTTTCTGAACATCTGGGAAATGATACTACCTTAAAATAATTTGAGAGGGAGGTGTTTTTTTCTTAACTTTTCTTAAAATGGTGTCGTGTCCGCTGAAAGAGGCCCAATTTTGGACTTCAATGGGCCGACGACGGCCAATTTCTCAAATCTGTCTAAAAACTTTTTTCTAATTTATGCATCTATAGGATGCATAAATTTGGTGAAAAAATTACGATTTCAGGCCAAACGGAAACATATAAAACTTCAATTTGATCCGAGCATCCTAAATAAAGTTATGGCCAAAAATCATATGACGTTTTGTGTTGAACTTGACTTTAGTACATCTTTTTTTCTAATTTGTAGGAAGTCTTTACCCCTATATCTATGATACAAGATTGTCAGCCAACAGATAGGCCTATGAAGCACACAGCAGTCGATCTCCATGGGGACGGACATGACACTCAAGAGTATTACTGAATCCAGTATCACATCCCTGTCCAATATACTGTAAAACGACTAATTTTGGCGGACGATTTATTTGGCGGATTTGGTGGTAGGGAAAAAACGCCAAATTAAGTCGTCCACTAAATTAACTAGACGTCAAGGCCTAAAGATGCCTTGGAGGCATTTCGGTGTGATGAATAATTTATAATACTAGATATCGACGAAAATGAAAAATGTCGACAAATTTCGGGTCAAGGTCAAAGTTCATCCATAGTACCCGCTAGACATGTTTGTCTAGGGCGACGAGTCCGAAAATACCATCCGTTTCGCTCTACGACGCACCGTTTCCGAGATATCGACGAAAACAAAAACTGCCGACTCGGCAAAAAAATTTCGGGTCAAGGTCAAAGTTAATCCATAATACCCCTTAGACATGTTTGTCTAGGGCGACGAGTCCGAAAGTAACGTCCGTTTCGCTCTACGACGCACCGTTTCCGAGATATCGACGAAAACGAAAAATGCCGACTCGGCAAAAAAATTTCGGGTCAAGGTCAAAGTTCATCAATAATTCCCCTTAGACATGTTTGTCTAGTGCGACGAGTCCGAAAATAACGTCCGTTTCGCTCTACGACGGACCGTTTCCGAGATATCGACGAAAACGAAAAATGCCGACTCGGCAAAAAAATTTCGGGTCAAGGTCAAAGTTCATCCATAATACCCCTTAGACATGTTTGTCTAGTGCGACGAGTCCGAAAATAACGTCCGTTTCGCTCTACGACGCACCGTTTCCGAGATATCGACGAAAACGAAAAATGCCGACTCGGCAAAAAAAATTCGGGTCAAGGTCAAAGTTCATCCATAATACCCCTTAGACATGTTTGTCTAGTGCGACGAGTCCGAAAATAACGTCCGTTTCGCTCTACGACGCACCGTTTCCGAGATAACGACGAAAACGAAAAATGCCGACTCGGCAAAAAAATTTCGGGTCAAGGTCAAAGTTCATCAATAATACCCCTTAGACATGTTTGTCTAGTGCGACGAGTCCGAAAATAACGTCCGTTTCGCTCTACGACGCACCGTTTCCGAGATATCGATGAAAAAGAAAAATGCCGACTCGGCAAAAAAATTTCGGGTCAAGGTCAAAGTTCATCCATAATACCCCTTAGACATGTTTGTCTAGTGCGACGAGTCCGAAAATAACGTTCGTTTCGCTCTACGACGCACCGTTTCCGAGATAACGACGAAAACGAAAAATGCCGACTCGGCAAAAAAATTTCGGGTCAAGGTCAAAGTTCATCAATAATACCCCTTAGACATGTTTGTCTAGTGCGACGAGTCCGAAAATAACGTCCGTTTCGCTCTACGACGCACCGTTTCCGAGATATCGACGAAAAAGAAAAATGCCGACTCGGCAAAAAAATTTCGGGTCAAGGTCAAAGTTCATCCATAATTCCCCGTAGACATGTTTGTCTAGTGCGACGAGTCCGAAAATAACGTCCGTTTCGCTCTAGGACGCACTGTTTCCGAGATATCGACGAAAACGAAAAATGCCGACTCGGCAAAAAAATTTCGGGTCAAGGTCAAAGTTCATCCATAATACCCCTTAGACATGTTTGTCGAGTGCGACGAGTCCGAAAATAACGTCCGTTTCGCTCTACGACGCACCGTTTCCGAGATATCGACGAAAACGAAAAATGCCGACTCGGCAAAAAAATTTCGGGTCAAGGTCAAAGTTCATCCATAATACCCCTTAGACATGTTTGTCTAGGGCGACGAGTCCGAAAATAACGTCCGTTTCGCTCTACGACGCACCGTTTCCGAGATATGCAGGATGAATCAAGGATGACTCAGCAAAAAATTATTTCGACCTCTAGGTCAAAGGTCGTTTGAGGTATCGATCCCAAAATCAATAGGGTTCTTCCCTGGTGATATATAAACCTCCGTGCAAAATTCTGCAACTATTGCCTGAATATTTTTTGAGTTATCGTCCGGAAACCAAGTTCCTCGATTTCATCCTCACGGACCTCACGGACCTCGGAGCCGGATCAAAAAAAAAAGTACACCCTAGAGATGTTTGTCTAGGGCGACGAGTCCGAAAATAACGTCCGTTTCGCTCTACGACGCACGGTTTCCGAGATATGCAGGAAGCCTCAAGGATGAATCAGCAAAAAATTATTTTGACCTCTAGGTCAAAGGTCGTTTGACGGATCGATCCCAAAATCAATAGGGTTCTTCCCTGGTGGCATATGAGCCTCCATGCAGAGTTCTGCAACTATTGCATAAATATTTTTCCAGTTATCGTCCGGAAACCAAGTCTTAAAATTAGCCTTGATTTCATCCTCACGGACCTCACGGACCTCCGATCCGGCTCAAAAAGAATAGGGTTCTTCCTCATATCATTTCTGACTTGCGGTGAAAATTTGACAAGGATCCGTCAAGGCAATCTAAAGTTATCGTCCGGAAACCAAAAGTGGCGGAAGAAGAAAAAAAAAAAAAAAAAAAAAAAATTCTGCTAAAACCATAAAGGCATTTCTGCCGAAATGCCTTAACTAGATATGATAAGAAATATATGTGGTTTTGAAACCGCCAAGTTAAATCTCCACAATATAATGTGGGGCTCACAACCGATAAATTTAATAGCTGCCAAAATTAGTCGTTTTCTATACAATTGCTTATGTTAAAACTTCTTCATATTTGAGCAATCAGGAAGTATGGATATAGATCTAAACTCAGGTTCAACACAAAACCTCATATGATTTTTGGCCATAACTTCCTTTAGGATGGCCGGATCAACTTGAAATTTTGTTTGTTTCCATTTGGCATAAAATCGTATTTTAGCACCAAATTTCAGATTTCTATCTTGAAAATTGAAACAGTTGGCAATCTACTCCAATGTTAAATTTCACTTCAAACATGAAATTTGCGAGTCTGAACAGAATTTGGCATGTTGTTTGATGTTCGCATTGCACAGTTCTTTGTAAGAAATGATATTTTATTAGAATACACCTGTATGATTCCTCCAACTCAAAAACTTTCCTCATATTACATTTCTTAGTGGAATGAAGATCATGAAAACCCCAAATTTTCTTTAATTCACGTGATTCGATTTGGGTCCAACATTTAACATTGAGGTACATTGCCAACTTTTTCAGTTTTCAAGATAGAAGTCTGAAAATTGGAAGGAAAATAAAGTTTTGTGCCAAATGGTAACATATGAAATTTCAAATTGATTCGACCATCCTAAACAGAGTTATGGCCAAAAGTCATAGGAGGTTTTGTGTCGAACTTGAGTTATAATTATTGGGAAATTATCATCATGGAAAATTACACCCGAAACATTACCAGATTACATGATACACAATTTATTTTTAGAGAAAAAAACGAATTCCCCAAAAAGATATAGATCTAATTTGCATTTAATGTCCACATATCATATGTTATAGATATTCAATACCCCTTAGTAATAGAAGAGCTACTAGTAGTTATGTTTTCTTCATGCTAGGGCCCATACGAGACGACGGGTACGGTCGGAATTTCGTTACCCGTACCCGAGAACGAAGAAAAGGTTCGGATCCGCGCTTCTGCACTGCAGTCCTTACTCCGGCCTCTGAGACTCTCTGTGGGGTATAAGCCAGAAATAGACTTGGGGATGCCTCACACATTGAGGATTCCGTTTTAAGTGACGTCATTTCGCCAGATGTATGGTTGCCTAGGGAGACAACGCGAAGCGATATTGATCCACGTGCTGGTTTATTTTGCGCGTGTGGAAGTCTGGTTTTGGGAAAAGCAAAAATTCCGATGGTATTCCCCGGGATTTGGAGTAGAGAAAGGTTTTGCTGAATGTATGCTATGTCGGCAATTGCGATCTGAAAACGAGCTAAATTGACAGGGGTCCTGTTCAACGTCATTTTATGAAAAATTGGTACTATCATGCTCTATAGTGACCTAGATTTTATTGAAGTACTATGATTATACTATCACACCCTGTCAACCGTTAAGACCTAATTTTTTTTTGGAAAGGTGAAACGCACACCCGAAGTTGCCCAATTTAACATTGATTTAAATGCAGCCAATAATTGGTCATTTCAACCCTGTGGCTTGTTTGATCCCGCCCCAGCCCAGTGAAACTCTGTGGCCTGTCCTCAACTTACCAGTTGTCAAAAACGCCGACTGTACGCCCGTGCCTCACACCGTAATAGGGCATTTTTATCCACTGTAGCAAAAAACTTTATATGATTCGATGCTGATATTCAATAGTGGCCTATTTAACAGTTCTAACTTCTCAGAACTTTTTCCTCTGCCTCTGCTCCCTGGAACTTGTGAAGTAGCCTACCCACTGTTTTCTCCGGGAGGGGGCGCCCTACGGTGTACTTCTCCACGGTGTGGAATCAATATTTTCCCGCCAGAGTACTGGGGGCTCGCCTTCCCCCCCCCCCCCCCCCCCCCACACACACACTTTGAGAGCGGGTTTCGTTTCAGATACGTATTTTTTTAGCATTAAACTATCTATCAGTCAATAGGCCTACGGCTCTAAAAACGTTATATATTTCCATGTTCAAAAGATTTGTTTTAATTAAATGAAAAATCATAATGGATTTACTGAGAAAGCACCATTGGCTTTGTAGGTGAGGTTTTCCAAAGCTGATTCAACTAACAACGATGTAAACAACTGAAAAAGAAGTAGGTCTGCGAGGCGAGTGGACCACTGTCCGGGCGAAACAGGGCCGGCAACAAAGGGGGTCACAGGGCGCTACATATCCCCATGTAAAGTCCCCACATTTTGACCCATGTCATTTTCAATATATCATTGGATATCATAAGTTAATATTCTATTTTAAATTCTATCTTTGTAAATATTGGATATTTGCTTTAATGATAATTTATCAGACATTCAAAAATTATCAACACATTTTCAATGTCTAGACATTCAGACTTGTTTTAATACGCCTAGCTTCAGTACACAAGATCTTATAATTTAGATGTCATTCCGTGAAACAAAGCGAGCTATGTTTTCTTACCACCCCCGTAACCTTTGATGAAAGTTCAAGACGTTCCAATAGCCGGGCATTTGGCCCCAATCAGTAGCAACCTAATTTCCTCTGTTCTTACTATGGCATAGTTTAGGATCATGTCTAATATTGCCAGTGTGACCGACCAAGACAAACAAGTTGTTTTCTGATGTCGCAGATTTCAGTTGAATAATTTATTTTATAGTAACTTGACCAGGCGAAACCGAGTTCACTGTTGGGAATGTTCTGTCCCACAAAGCTGTTAAGATTCCATCAGAATTACATCAGACTTTTTATTGTTCTTTGTCCAGAAAATACAGCCATCTTTAATCTAGAAGTTTGTGAAAACGATAACGGGACATGAACCCTTTGACCTGCAATTACATTGTTTATGATGGGGATGAAGTCATCACTTTGTAAATAGTTTATGTGTGATTTGTGTCTTGTCTATGTCGGCGTTGTCACAGCCGAACTAGAAAGAAACTTGAAATTGTGTAGTCTGTTGGAAATTATATACTAGTATTCTTTTCTATCTTTGTCAATGTCTTATCAATACTGAATATGTATTCTTGGTGTATATCATTCATATATCTAGTGGTGTATAATCCTAATTGCAACTATTATCGAATGATCAATCCTACATGTACTTATGTCAATTGTATATCATTAACTGCTAATTGCCATTAGGGTGATTATTGATTCATTGTATTATTCATCTATTCATGTATTATGTTTAGTGTGAGGACACTCACACATGTACTAGTACTTCAAATTATTATAGATCTATTGTTTTCAACATGTAATTAAATATCTTATCTTGTATTACATTTTGTAATTATCGGTTAGTGTGTAGCTCTATGCAGGCTAAGGGCTGGCGGCTGGTGACAAGGCAGTTATCGGGTTCTGTCTGCGCCAGTACCAAACGAGGCACATTTCTCCCCTTGCCATGCTTGGCTGAGCACACACTGACCACATGTGTTATCACAGTGTGGGCAGATAGTAGCCCTACTGGATGAGACAAGGCCAGAGTACGCCACCGTCCAGAGGGTAAACTCCACCCACCTGTGCTGTATCATGTTTATACTGGGGTCTGTTGATGATTGGCTCCAGGCGCCGGACCAATCCAACGACAGATTCCCACGTCTGGCCTCCAAACCTTTGTGTACTTTTTGTATTTTGCTTTAAAGCAGACAAGTTTTCCACTCTCAACAACTGTGTTGGTTTGTCTCACAACGATGAGTGGTAGAAGAGAACCAGGCGACAGAACAAGACAGATGTGTTGAAGACTGGCAGACGGTTGAACTTGCCAGCCGAACCTGGAGACGAGATGTTGAAAAGACACCAAGTTTGAACGCCCCAGACAGTGGTGGACTTTTCACCCACACCCCCGTTTGGGAAAATTGTGTAAAAAAAACTTAAAAACGCCAAAATGTTTAATTCTGTCGTTAAAACGTTTAAAATATTTATTGTTATGAGTCTATCGTGAATCCCGTCCGAATTCTCCAAATATGTTTTCTGTTACAAAATACAAGTATATTTCGTTTACTTGAAGAAAGAAGTAAGAATTCAAACACATTGTGTGAAAGATGAATTAAACGCAAAATTTAACAAGATCGATATGGGCGAAACGTAGTCCGCTACAAACAGTCAGGAATGAAGAGTCAAAATTTAACAATTATTTCTTGAATATTATCTCTTCAAAATGACCTATTTTATAGAGTAATTGATCAGCATCCTGATACTGAAAAGAATCACAGTGTTGGTTTCTTCGACCTATTCGATCAAAATCACAAACATTCACCTAAAAATTCCAGAAAAGTAAATTCATAATAGAAAAACTAAATTCGAAATTATTTTATGCAAATTGCTAAATAAAAAAGTAAATTGCAAATTGAAAAAGTAAACTTGGCGGAAATAAGCCACCATATTAAATGACATAAATTATGGCATTTTTGCATATTTTTTGTCGATATTCACATCTTGCATCATGTTTTCCATGCGAACGGATACGGTGACCTCCTATTTTTTAGGTTACCGAACCTATGGTCCGATAACCTATTGGCATGGCGTTGCGTCCGTCGTCCGTCGTCGTCCGTCGTCGTCGTCCACATTTTTATCTTTTTTGTTCACAGGCGAATTTTTCTGAAATTTTGCACAAAAATACTTAAAAATAATTCAAGAAGGAGGTATTTTTTAGTTTTTTTCTTAAGTTTTAGGATGCTGATCAGTTCTCTCTAATATGTGTCATTTTGAAGCTTTAGTATATTGATACAGTTATAATATTTAAAAAAAACTCTTTGACCCCCTCCCTTCACTGTTTGGAGCGTAATCACTGAATGATCAAAAAATAAAGTAAAAAAAAAAATATTTCAAAAAGTTATGAAATCTGGGGAATGGAAACCAAGTCAGTTCAGAGCCAGGAGAAGTTTCTAATCATGTTAATCAACCTCAGAACACCAAAAATTAGCCCAAAGGTTGAGACAGGTTACCGGACAATATATGTTTCATATTTAGATATTAGCCAAGATTTTGTCCTGTGACCTTGAAAATAAGGTTTCTGGTCAAATTCAAGGTCACGAGAATATCCAGCATATATGTACATGATGTATATCATTCCCCATAGGTCCACAATTGATTCCTAAGCTGTAAATTTAATAACAAGGAAGATATTAGCAATTTTGTCCTATGCCCTTGAAAATGAGGTCAATGGTCAAATTCAAGGACATCAAAATATTCGGAACACATCACTCCCTACAGTACCAATTTCGCAAAACCTCACCAGCCATGCGAATGCTACATGCTATATGCTAGGCCGTGCGATTACAAGCGACTTGATGCTAGCATCGACTCGCATGCTGCGACCAGTGGGCGCCATGCCATCGCATCAGGCAGTCGTCTTAGTTGAACAGGCGAGCATTGTCTTGCACAGATGCGCACATCATTTATTTTGGACGCAAAAACAGACTTTAATATGAACTGAACTTAAACACTGTATTTGCCCATACGATCTACATGATACAGACTGTCTATAAATTTCTCGACCATGTGTTAGCAAGCATATGCGAGCATATCATGGCCTTCACAAAAAAGCGATGCTCGCATACACAATGCTAGCATCAAATCGCACGATGCTAGGTCAGGCGAAGTTGGGATATTACCTGCTAAATGCCAGGTTACTCGTGCTAGCATTTTGGTGAGGTTTTGCGAAATCGGTACTGTATATTTGCCCAATTGATTCCTGAGCTGGATAACAATAGGCAAAATATTAGCCATTTTGTGCTCTGAGCTTGAATATGAGTTCAAAGGTCAAATTCAAGGTCATGACAATATTCAGCAGATATCATTTCCTATGTGTACACAATTTATTCCATTTTGTGCTCTGAACTCGAAAATAGGGTCAAATGTCGAATTCAAGGTTATCAGAATATTCAGCGTATATCAATTTCTACACAAATGGTTCCCAAGCTATGAAGTCGATAAGAAGCAAGATAATAGCCATTTTGAGGTCAAAGGTCGAATTCAAGGTCATGGCAATATTCAGCACATATCCTTTCCTATATGTTCACAATTGATTCCTGAGCTGTAAAGTCGATAATACGCGAGATATTAGCCATTTTGTGCTCTGACCTTAAGAATAAGGTCAAGGTTCAAATTTAAGGTCATCGGAATATCTAGCGTATATCATTTCCCATATGTCCACAATCGGTTCCCGAGCTATAAAGTCAATAAAGAAGCAAGATATTAGTCATTTTGTCCTGCGACCTTGAAAATGAGGTCAAAGGTCGAATTCAAGCTCATGGTAATATTCAGCACATATCCTTTCCTATATGTTCACAATTGATTCCTAAGCTGTAAAGTCGATACGAAGCGAGATATTAGCCATTTTGTTCTGTGACCTTGAAAATGAGGTCATAGGTCAAATTCAAGGTCATGACAATATTCAATCAATATTATTTCCTATATTTTCAAAATTGATTCCTATGCTTGGTACTATAACCTGGAAAATTAGGTCTAAGGTCAAATTCAAGGTCATCATAATATTCGGAGTGTATCATTTCCTATATATCCAGAAGTGATTCCTAAGCTGTAAAGTCGATAATAAGCGAGATATTAGCCATTTTGTGCTCTGACCTTGAAAATGAGGCAGAGGTCAAGATCATGAGAATATCCAGCATGTATCACTTCCTAAGCTGTAAAGTCAATAATAAGCAAGATATTATCAATTTGTGTGTCCCATTATAGAGCATAGGAGAATTTAACATGGAAAGTCCCATTTGGACCAAAATGGCCCACTTCGAGCGATTCAAGGGCAACGAAACTAATACACATCACAGGGGTACATATGAGGAGTGCTATGCATCAATAAGAAAAAAAGCTACTGATTAAATTTTGAGAAAATGACCGTCAAAGCCTAAAGGTCTGGTAACCTAAAAGTTGACCCAATACAATACGTCAGGCCTTAGTCGACGAGATTTTGGCAATGATTAAAAAACGAGCGGTGGAACCAGACAACACTACCGGGTTTTACAGCATTCTGTTTGTAGTTCCGAAAGCGTCAAGCGGATGGGGACCGGTGATCGATCTCTCAGCTTTCAATCGATATCTGCACATTCCCACTTTCACCATGGAGACTCCGGTAAGATGGTAAGATTTGCAATGCATGGGTCGTGACTATCGACCTCAAGGATGCGTACTTTGACATTCCCATGAGATCAATCAGGAAATATTTCAGGTTCTCTTATCAGGGCCAGGTGTGACAGTTCCGGGCATTGCCGTTCAGTATGTCTACCGCCACTTGGATCTTCACAACGTGCGTCAGAAAGCTCCAGGTATTAGCCCATCGGAATGGCATAGTGATTTATCACTCCATGGTGACACGCTGGTACAGGGGCGGATTTTGCAAGGGGCTAAAATGTGGTATCCGACGGCAACTAGTTGATCATAGGGAACCCGGTGGTACATTGGGCAGGGCTCGATCCGGATGACTGGGGTTAATCAGACACCAGTGCCCTCAAACCCTACTCCTTCAGGCTCAGTGGATGGTGGATCGCTGCCAGTCAATGCATTTCAAATTCGACCAAAAAAAGTCAGACTTATCTCCTCAACAACACTTCGTCTTTCTGGGTTATCAATTTCGGACTACCTCAAAATCTGTTAGCCCCACTGAGGAGCGTTAATCAAAGTTTTTAGAGCACTCCCGCTGTTTCTTAAGCTGGAATCTGCAGCGCGCTTCTCACTATCAGTCTCTGATCGGCACCCTGGCTTCAACAGAGAAGATGGTGTTGTTAGGCCGCCTCCATATGCAGTCACTCCAGCTTGAACTCCATGCCAAGTGGTCACTAGCAATGGGGCATATGGCCGAGCTGGTGCCGGTATCCGACCAGGTGGTGGGCGACTTGTGGTGGTGGCTGGACCCATCCAATCTCTTTCAGGGGGCTCCATTCAGTCATCCTCTTCACCCTAGGCCTCTTTATGGATGCCAGTATGGAGGTTTGGAGCACTTGGGGGCTCATTGGGATGCTCAGGAGATTTTGGGATTGTGGTCTCCTTCGCAGCAGGACGATCACATCACATTGGAGCTGAGAGCGATGTTTCTGGCATTACAGCATTGAGAGCACCAATTCTCGGATCAAGTTGTTTAACTCGCCACAGACAATTCTATAGTCGTGGTGTATGTGAACAAGCAAGGCAGAACCAAGTCTATGTCTCTTTACCAGGTCACAGTGGAGCTTCTGACCTGATGTTTCGATCGTCAGATCACTTTCAGGGCTTGTCATATCCCAGGTCACATGAATGTGTGGGCCGATCGCCTTTCTCGCCGAGGTCAAGTTCAGGCCACAGAGTGGTCCTTGTATCCGTTGGTGCTTCAGGCGAATTGCGATCTCTAGGACAAACCATTGATCGATACCTTCGCGACCAGATAGAATGCGAAGCTCCTGACGTTTGTGTCCACGATTCTGGATGAAAAGGCTTGGAAGATTGATGCAATGTCAGTGGACAAAGTTCTCGTGAGTTCCACTCCCATCGGGTCAGAATGATACTCATTACTCTGCTCCTCCCTCAGAAGTCAAGGTTTCCGGAACTTCTGGAATTGTTAGTGGACAGCCCTGTGCCCCTTCCAGATCAAGCAGACCTTCTAAACCAGCTTAACACATGGCTCTTGTCAAGCGATGTTACCGAAAGAGAAATGTCAGCCATGATCAGCCAGGACTAATCGACGATCTTCTTTGACAGTGTATCAATCCAAGTAGACGAGACTCTGTGCCTGGTGTGGTGGCCGTAAGTTTAGTCCGTTCAAGGTCACTGCTCTTGATCTCATAGTTCCTTTTGGAAAAGTTTATCGAAGGGAGGGCTCCATCGACTCTCACAGGTAACAGGACTGTGATTGCTAAAACAATCAAGCCCAAGACAGGAGTTGATTTTGGCCAGGATGCTAGTTTTTGAATAGATTCTCATTGTATAGGCCGAAAACGAGAAACCCGGTCCCGACCTGGGATCTATCACTCATCCTAAATTGCTCACTCTCATAACCGTTTGAACCTTTGGAGAGAGCATCTCTTAAGTTCTTAAAGTTGAAGACTGTATTCCTCCTGGCCCTCGCTTCAGAGAAGAGATCCCTTCCTTTTTGGCTAAGACTCACTTAGCTCGGTCACGTCTATGTCATTTTCTGTCCCATCCCTCACCTCTTCGTTGGGACTGGGCTTGGAGGAAGATGCAAAATTGTGTCCTGTTAGAGCTCTTTGCATTTATGTTGATTGCACGAGAGAGCTTCACATCGGGAAACGTTTATTATTATTCATTCTACGGCACTTGCTTATGACAGGACATAGTAGCAAGAGTCAGGGCATGTACCAACCAGTCCATAGAAGAATCCACAGCCACTCCCAGACAGAGGGAGGACTGGAAATCCGCCAACTGATTCCAAGGCACAGACAATGCCTTTGGCTTAGTAAAAATATCCTGTTCCTGCAGCTTTGACGGATCTGCCTCCAAGGCAGACGGAGTGTAGAAGTCCAGAAGCTTTGGCTTCGAAGGCAGCTGGGGACGACCACGTTTGACAGTGTCCTTGACCCTA
The DNA here is from genome assembly GCA_949152475.1 of Terebella lapidaria. Classification (NCBI taxonomy): domain Eukaryota; kingdom Metazoa; phylum Annelida; class Polychaeta; order Terebellida; family Terebellidae; genus Terebella; species Terebella lapidaria. The sequence continues at coordinate 7,317,107 of OX424557.1, forward strand.
GCAGCCAACGCATCGCGAACACCAGACGCCAAAGGAAAATGCAAAGAATCCCATGAAACTTTGGTTTGCTGGAGATCACGCTCCATAAAAGACCTTGCCCGCTACACAGGAGGCAGAGTGTCCAAAGAGAGATCCGGCCACTCCTCACTAGTAAGTCTACTAACATAATCAAACTTATCCACTCAAGGCCTCTTAAAAGAATTGTTAAGCTCGTCTTTTCTCCTGGTAGCCCAGGTCCTCGTCATGCATACGCTTGGGGCGAACCAACCCCGACGGCCCCGTCAAAGGAACTATACCCTGCGACTGAGACTCAAAGGGTATATCATGAGAGTTCCCTATAGAGGAAGAAGATACCAGTGGGGCCCTAAGCAGCTGAACCTCGGCGACAGTGGGCGCTTGAAGTGAGAGGAAACGCTCCAATCTCCCAAGCAAATCGTTTCTAATGGCCTGCATCTCGGCATAGAACTCCTCCCGAGAAAGGACATGAGATTAAACACCCAGAATCGAGCTCAAAGGAGTACAGAAGGGTGCCCAAGCCCGCAATATCTTGGAGGTAGACACCGAAGAAGAAGCTGTTGCCGGCGTGGACTGTACAGTCGGCACCAGTGTCATAATAACCGGCTCCAGGGGAACCTGCTGCACACCAGGTGCCAAAAAAGAGGGTGATCAGGCGCCAGCGGTACCTCACCTTCTTCAAAATCCTCCGCAACCTTCGAAAAGAAACAGACATTAGAATCGAATGATACTGACTTCTTAGCAGAAATTGCAACTGAAGCAGTAACATGAGTCTTAAATCAGCTCAACAATGGAACTTGGTTAACTACAACCCTAGGAGAGAGAGGATAGCGAGGCCAAACAGCCGAATCTAGCTGTGAGCTCCGTACTGAAAGTGGCCAATGACCCCACACCCAGAGGCAAAAAGCCGGGCGAGAAATCATGGCTGGCAGACACCAAGGTAGAAATAAAGAAAACCCGACTTGGGTCCCAGGAACTGCAACATGGCTCCCAGGAAACAGGCCAATGGAAATAGCTGTACAGCTTGTAGCCACCAGACCCAGGCTAGTTCGAGGCAAACCCAAGCGGGTCCTCGTAAATAATCCAACCAATCATCCACCGACCATTGAGCACACGTTCTACAGCAGGCAGTGAACCGACACAATGATCGACACATCGAACAACTGATGTGTAGCTGCCCCTTCTGCAGTAATTGTTTACAGCTCCAGTTCTTCATCTAGAAAATTCCACAGTTCAACAAAGTGTGTGGGCGTTAATGGAGGAAGCTAACTATCCGTTGAAGATTTATCACTCCCTCAAGAAAATATCGAACTAAAAGTACTCTGATCTACAGTAACTGTACGATGTATACTAAAGTAGAGCTGAAACTCCAAAGATGACGATCGTAATCCTCAGAGAAAAGGTAAACTCCAACTTGAAAGCCAGAAGTAAGATCCTTTGTCTTGCCGCCAAAAGGGCATAGATCTAGAACGGTAATCGCTCAGCCAATCAGCGAGCGTTGACCTCACTTAGGCAATTTAAAGGGAAACTGTTGTTAAACATCGCCTCATATATTTTTTTAGGCCAGACTTCTGGACGAGTGTATATTCACCTGAAAGAACGCACTGCTGGGAAATAATGACCCGGTTTTCAATTTGTTAGTAACGCGTGTTGTTTGCCGACCACTGTAAAAGTGATATCTATCGTCTATTCATCAATTTGTACAATTCCTGGGTATACATATCTCCGTTAAGGAACTTTGGGAAAAAAGGTTGCGTAGTCTTGCAAATTTTGTTACCTTTATATTTACATAATAAATCAATGGGAAAACGGCTCACTAGCTTACAGTGTTCTGGTTCGTTACCTGCAGTCCATTTTCAATTTCAAGTATATCAATGATATTTTGGTCTCCACACATTTAATATTCACCTTCAATTTGATCAATATGTTGTTATTTCTGAAGAAAAATATTCTCTCTCTGGTCGGTATCTCTATACTTTCAATATATTACAACATTATACCGCCTCTTTTAATAAATGGATGAGAAAGAACTTGAAAAACTCATGACACGTAACTTGTTGAAAATAATGTTTAATTTTGCATTTACCAAACCTACATATCTACACCATGTGACAGCGACTGAATCATCATATCACAACACACCAGAATACAGGAGAACACATCTTCGATATCAACATTGAAATCAGTGATCAGTCTTCAAGACTTCACGGGTGTTTCACAAGCAACAAATGGCACAGATATTATATTGGAATATTTATATAGAATCCAAGCAAGACACCAGCAATGGGGGGGGGGGGGGGGTGTTCATCTTGTGTTATCAGTAAAATTTTCTTGTATCGTCAGTATGGCAATTTTACCGCCATAATTTACTTCATTGATATTGATGATTACAGATGATATCCGTTAGTGATTTGGCGCCAAAACTGACCCACGTAAAAATGCTGCCCCCTGTTGAATAATCATTTGAACACCCCCTATTGCTGTGATTAACCAGATCAAACACGACTCGAATTTGCCAATCACCACAGTTATTTTGATAACAGACTGTAAAACATAACATCATTGACATATTTCTCATAAAACGTAATGCTCACATGAGATTGTGTACTGGGATATCTTTTCTGTGTATTCATCGTAAAAACCCATGAATTTCTGAGTTACAGATAAAGATCTATATATATACAGGGGGCCTAATATTTACAACACCCAGTTTACACCCCTTACATATACTCACGAAGTTAATCATATATCTGCTCAAGATATAACCATTCTTTTCATCAAATACTGTATTCCTGGTTACTGATGAGGGCAATTCATAGTTCCGACGACATCCCAACAGGCCACGCCCCCTTGGCAACCGCAGGAAAAGTCCCACAAACATACCATGTGCTTTTGCTTGAGCAAGTCGGGAATAATGTAACTTTTGCTTGCTTCCGTTTACACATTCGTTTTGTAAAATAATACACCATATTTCACATGTCTATACTCATAAGGGGATGGAGAATATATTGTAAGCTTAAATATTTAACTTATTTGGCTTTACTTGGCCATGAGTGCATCAGAAGTACACTATCATCCCACTTCACTCAAGAGGTTGGGCTGTTAAACACGCCGGTTTTGTTTGTGGGACTTTTACGTTTTGGCGCGTTTTTTGACGTCTTTGATTGGGTAGTAAATATGGAAGTGGGCGGGGCTTATGTATCATCGGAACTATGTATTGATTCGTAGCCACCTACACTTTGATTTTTGCAAATTGTTCACACCGGTTTTTGACAATATTTTCCCAGTGCGAGATGGCATCATTCTATAACTTAGTGTGCTTCACCTGGGAGTCAAATGGCAATTTTCTACCAAATCTCAGACTTCTGGCGCAAAAATGAAGAAGTTGGTCATGATAGTTAATGGATGGTTTACAGGTTTTATTCACACAACCAAGAGACATGAATTTCAATTGCTTCACACTAACATGAAAAGGTTCACCAGTGATAGTCTTGAAGAACATGGTGAATGTTTACTAAAACAGATGGTTGGTGACAAGCAAATGATACTGGGTGGCCTAGCCTCCTAGTCGTACAATTTAACAACCACAAGTATTTCCTATCTCACAATACTTCAGATCGATAACACTCGATCCAACGGCGCTACTCACAGTTGCAATGTTTCTGCTCCTATTTCACAAGTCTCAAGTTGAGCAATCACATTAGAATTTTGCTTAAGTTACATGTACATGGACAGCACTGCTTAGTTTTCTGGACGTGTTGAAAAAGCTTGGTGCAAGCAATTCAATCAAAACATGTTCTTTAACCCAAAGGTGAAGTCGAACATCAAGGATGACGATATTATTCATCAATAATGTGACGACTACCGACCAGCTCTGTTCGTTGTCATAACATGCAAGTTTTTGGTCTGGTTTACTAGGCCTAATAACTCCCAGTTCACAAATTACCAATCATTCTAATCATGCCCAAATCACATCCAAAATGGAGGAAGCTGATGCAGATGAACAGACCGTAGGCGATCCAAAAACAAAATCACGGATATATTTTCATAAGCAACATTTACACGGAATTTCGAAAAATTTCAGACCAATATTGAGATTTTGTCCTCACGGACAGAGGGTCAGACGACGGACGGATGCCATCTGACAACATAAGCTAATCAGGCTATCCTACAAATCACCATAGTTTGGAGCCCAGCTTGGTTTCAAATGCTATGTTTGAAAAAATTAGCCCAATGGGCTAGTAAGGTTACCGGAGAAATATACAGAGTTAAGCCGAGAAAGTTGAAAGTCAAATTCAAGGTGACCACTGAAATCGCCATATCTCTAACCGTGAAAATGGGATCAAAGGTTAAATTCTAGATCACCAAACTATTCAGCATACATCATTTCCTATATGTTCACTATGGACCCCTAAGCTGTAAATTTGATAATAAGCGAGATATAAGCCATTTTGTAATCTGACTTTGAAAATAAAATGACTGACCTTGAAATTTAGGTCAAAGGTCAAATTCAATATCATTAAAATATTCAGAATATATCATTTCCTATATGTTCACAATTGATTCCTAGGCTGTAAAGTCGATAATAAGCAAGATATTAGCCATTTTGTCCTGTTGACCTTGAAAATGAGGTCAAAGGTCAAATTCAAGGTCATGAGAATTTTCAGCATATATCATTTCCTATATGTTCACAATTAATTCCTAAGCTGTAAAGTCGCTAATAAGCAAGATATTGGCCATTTTGTCCTGTGACCTTGAAAATAGGTCAAAGGTCAAATTCAAGGTCACGAGCATTTTCAGCATATATCATTTCCTATATGTTCACAATTGATTCCTAAGCTGTAAAGTCGCTAATTTATAAGCAAGATATTGGCCATTTTGTCCTGTGACCTTGAAAATAGGTCAAAGGTCAAATTCAAGGTCACGAGCATTTTCAGCATATATCATTTCCTATATGTTCACAATTGATTCCTAAGCTGTAAAGTCGCTAATAAGCAAGATATTGGCCATTTTGTCCTGTGACCTTGAAAATGAGGTCAAAGGTCAAATTCAAGGTCACGAGAATATTCAGCATATATCATTTCCCATATGTTCACAATTGATTCCTAAGCTGTAAAGTCAATAATAAGCGAGATATTAGCAATTTTGTCCTGTGACCTTGGAAATGAGGTCAAAGGTCAAATTCAAGGTCACAAAAATACTCAGCATATATCATTTCCTATATGTTCACAATTGATTCCTAAGCTGTAAAGTCGATAATAAGCGAGATATCAGCAATTTTGTCCTGTGACCTTGGAAATGAGGTCAAAGGTCAAATTCAAGGTCATGAGAATATTCTGCATATATCATTTCCTATATGTTCACAATTGATTCCTAAGCTGTAAAGTCGATAATAAGCGAGATCTTAGCCATTTTGTCATGTGACCTTCAAAATGAGGTCAAAGGTCAAATTCAAGGTCCTGAAAATTTTCAGCATATATCATTTCCTATATGTTCACAATTGATTTCTAAGCTGTTAATTCGCTGATAAGCAAGATATTGGCCATTTTGTCCTGTGACCTTGAAAATGAGGTCAAAGGTCAAATTAAAGGTCACGAGAATTTTCAGCATATATCATTTCCTATATGTTCACAATTGATTCCTAAGCTGTAAAGTCGCTAATAAGCAAGATATTGGCCAATTTGTCCTGTGACCTTGAAAATGAGGTCAAAGGTCAAATTCAAGGTCATGAGAATATTCAGCATATATCATTTCCTATATGTTCACAATTGATTCCTAAGCTGTAAAGTCGATAATAAGCGAGATATTAGCAATTTTGTCCTGTGACCTTGGAAATGAGGTCAAAGGTCAAATTCAAGGTCATGACAATATTCAGCATATATCATTTCCTATATGTTCACAATTGATTCGTAAGCTGTAAAGTCGATAATAAGCAAGATATTAGCCATTTTGTCATGTGACCTTGAAAATGAGGTCAAAGGTCAAATTCAGGGTCATGAGAATTTTAAGCATATATCATTTCCTATATGTTCACAATTGATTCCTAAGCTGTAAAGTCGATAATAAGCGAGATATTAGCAATTTTGTCCTGTGACCTTGGAAATGAGGTCAAAGGTCAAATTCAAGGTCACGAAAATATTCAGCATATATCCTTTCCTATATGTTCACAATTGATTCCTAAACTGTAAAGTCGATAATAAGCGAGATATTAGCCATTTTGTTATGTGACCTTGAAAATGAGGTCAAAGGTCAAATTCAAGGTCACGAGAATATTCAGCATATATCATTTCCTATATGTTCATAACTGATTCCTAAGCTGTAAAGTCGATAACAAGCGAGATATTAGCCATTTTGTCCTATGACCTTGAAAATGGGGTCAAAGGTCAAATTCAAGGTCATCAGAATATTCAGCATACATATCATTTCCTATATGTCCACAATTGATTCCTAAGCTGTAGAGTCGATAATAAGCGAGATATCAGCCATTTTGTGCTCTGACCTTGAAATTGAGATCAGAGGTCAAATTCAAGGTCACAAGAATATTCAGCGTATATCATTTCCTATATGTCCATAATTGATTCCTAGTCTCTAATCTCAATATTAAGTGAGATATTAGGCATAATGTGTCCCATTATAAAGCATAGGAGAATTTAACATGGGAAAGTCCCATTTGGGCCGAGTTTGGGCCAAAATGGTCCACTTCGAGCGATTCAAGCGCAACGAAATTTATAGACATCATAGGAGTACATATCTGGAGTGTTATGTATCAAAAAGAAAAAAAGTTACTGAACAGATTTTGAGAAAATGGCCACCAAAGTCCAAAATCAGGCATTTTTCGTCGAAAACGGCCGCCATTTTGAAAAAAATGCGAAAATCAAAAAACTAAAAAATACCTCCTTCTTGAATTATTTTTAAGTATTTTTGTGCAAAATTTCAGAAGAATTCGCCCGTAAACAAAAAAGATAAAAATGTGGACGACGACGACGACGACGACGGACGAACGACGGACGACGGACGCAACGCCATGCCAATAGGTTATCGGACCATAGGTCCGGTAACCTAAAAAAATTAGCCCAAGGGCTAAGAAAGGTTACCGGACAATATACATTTTCGATATTAGCCTTTTGTCCAGTGACCTTGAAAATAATTTTTCAACAAATATACCACTTCTAGTATGTCCACAATAAATTCCTAAGCTGTAAAGTCGATAATAAGTGAGATATTAGCCATTCTGTGATCGGTGATGTGACCTAGAAAATGAGGTCAAAGTTCAAGTTCATGAAAAGATTCAGTATATATCATTCCTCTATATTCGCAATTGATTCCTAAGCGGTAAAGATGATAATAAGCGACATATTAGCCATTTTGTTCTCTGACCTTGAAAATTGGTTCAAAGGTCAAATTCTAGATCACCAAAATATTCAGCATACATCATTTCCTATATGTTCACTATGGACCCCTAAGCTGTGAATTTGATAATAAGAGAGACATAAACCATTTTGTATTCTGACCTTGAAAATAAAATGACTGGCCTTGAAATTTAGGTCAAAGGTCAAATTCAAGGTCATGAGAATATTCAGAATATATCATTTCCTATATGTTCACAATTGATTCCTAAGCTGTAAAGTTGATAATAAGCAAGATATTAGCCATTTTGTCCTGTTGACCTTGAAAATGAGGTCAAAAGTCAAATTCAAGGTCACTAGAATATTCAGCATATATCATTTCCTATATGTTCACAATTGATTCATAAGGCGTAAAGTCACTAATAAGTAAGATATTGGCCATTTTGTCCTGTGACCTTGAAAATGAGGTCAAAGGTCAAATTCAAGGTCACAAAAATATTCAGCATATATCATTTCCTATACGTTCACAATTGATTCCTAAGCTGTAAAGTCGATAATAAGCGAGATATTAGCAATTTTGTCCTGTGACCTTGGAAATGAGGTCAAGGTCAAATTCGAGGTTATGAGAAAATTCAGCATATATCATTTCCTATATGTTCACAATGTATTCCTAAGCTGTAAAGTCGATAATAAGCGAGATATTAGCCATTTTGTCATGTGACCTTGAAAATGAGGTCAAAGGTCAAATTGAAGGTCATGACAATATTCAGCATATATCATTTCCTATATGTCCACAATTGATTCCTAGTCTCTAATCTCAATATTAAATGAGATATTAGGCTTAATGTGTCCCATTATGAAGCATAGGAGAATTTAACATAGGAAAGTCGCATTTGGGCCGAGTTTGGGCCCAAAATGGCCCACTTCGAGCGATTCAAGGGCAACGAAATTTATACATGTCACAGAGGTACATATGAGGAGTGTTATGCATGAATAAGAAAAAAAGTTACTGAACAGATTTTGAGAAAACGACAGCCAAACTCCAAAATTGGCCATTTTTCGACGAAAACAGCCGCCATTTTGAAATAATTGCGAAAATTAAAAAACTAAAAAATACCTCCCTCTCGAAATATTTTTAGGCATTTTTGTGCAAAATTTCAGAAAGATTTGATCGTAAACTTTAAAGATAAAATTAGCCCAAAGGCTAAGATAGGTTACCGGACAATTTTGGTTTGGCCATGGCAGCATTGGCAGGTAACAGACCTTGAGATTTACCAATCAAGGTTCGCAGTGTAAACATATGACCTTGGGATTTACCAATCAAGGTCATCCGTATGAACCTCGATGTAACCATTACATGTATGTGTGCGGCATTTGATATTCTATATGTTGGGTGGAATCGTTTAGGCCGCTCAGGTCAATTTACACATTCCAAGTCAGACATTTGGCACTCAAGGTCATCTGACGTCAAGTTCAAGGTCATCATTAGTTGTGCCATATATGTCTTCCTATATGTTCATAATGCAAACATGAGCTCTATCTGCAAGCATTTCATCTACAAAGGCAAATCTGGGCATTTTTTGACCCCAAAATGGCTGTTTTGACCTTTCAAGGTCATCGAAGGTCAAATTCAAGGTCACCACACAAGTCGCCATATATGACTTCCCATTTGAAAGTGCCAATTTCTAAGCTCTATCTTCAAGCGTTCTATGAGTACAGTCCTGACAGCTCCCATTATGAAGGAAAAAAGTGCCGAAAATTTTCTAAGTCCAAAATTTTTTTCAAAGGGTGAAAATTTTTTTTTGCCTAGAAATGGCCCAAAATGGATAGTAATGTTATTTGGGGCGAAAATTTTTTTTTTCGCCGACTCGTCAAAAATTCAAAATGGCCGCCACACTGAGATCGGCGATTCAAGGGCAACAAAACTTATACACGTCACAGAGGTATATAAGAGGAATCTTTTTAAGAAAAAATCTCAAAACTGATCAGACAGTTTTTGAGAAAATACAGACCAGGTGCAAATTTGAGCGTTTTTCGACCCAAAAATGGCTGTTTTGACCTTTCAAGGTCATCCAAGGTCAAATTCAAGGTCACCACACAAGTCGCCATATATGACTTCCCATTTGAAAGTGCCAATTTCTAAGCTCTATCTTCAAGCGTTCTATGAGTACAGTCCGGACAGCTCCCATTATGAAGGGAAAAAGTGCCGAAAATTTTCTAAGTCCAAAATTTTTTTCAAAGGGTGAAAAATTTTTTTTGCCCTAGAAATGGCCCAAAATGGATAGTAATGCGATTTGGGGCAAAAAAAAAATTTTTCGCCGACACGCCAAAAATTCAAAATGGCCGCCACACAGAAACCGGCAGATTTAGGGCAACCAAACTTATACATATCACAGAGGTATATGAGGGGAATCTTTTGAAACCAAAAACTCAAAACTGATCAGACAGTTTTTGAGAAAATGGCCGTCAAAGTCCAAAATTGAGCGTTTTTCGACAAAAACGGCCGCCATTTTGAAAAAAATGCGAAAATCAAAAAACAAAAAAATACCTCCTTCTCAAAATATTTTTAGGCATTTTTGTGCAAAATTTCAGAAAGATTCGATCGTTAACTTTAAAGATAAAAATGTTAACGCCGGACGGACGGACGGACGGACGGACGGACGGACGGACGGACGGACGACGGACGCAACGCCATGCCAATAGGTTATCGGACCAAAGGTCCGGTAACCTAAAAATGTAGACGGACGACGACGGACGACGACGGACGACGACGGACGACGGACGACGGACGCAACGCCACGGCAATAGGTTATCGGACCAAAGGTCCGGTAACCTAATTAGGCCAAGGGCCAAAGATAGGTTACCGGACAATGTTTAATATTTTAGGTGTTAGCCAGGTCACTGGTTGAATTCAAGGTCAAGAGAATATTCAGCATATATAACATTAAGCATATATCATGTCCACAGTTGATTGCTAAGCTGTAAGTTCAATAATCAGAGATATATTAGCAATTTTATGCTGTAGCCTTGAAAATGAAGGGGCAAAGGTCAAATTCAAGGTCATCAAAATATTCAGTGTATATCATTTTCTATATCATGTATATCATGTCCACAATTGATTCCCAAGCCATACAGCCAATAGAGGAGCAACATATGAGCTAGTTTGTCCTTGGACCTTGGAAATGAGGTCAGAGGTCAAATTCAAGGTCACGAGAATATTCAGCATATATCATTTCCTATATGTCCACAATTGATTCCTAAGCTGTAAAATCGATAATAAGTGAGATATTAGCCATTTTGTCCTGTGACCTTGAAAATGAGGTCAAAGGTCAAATTCAAGGTCATGACAATAATCTGCATATATCATTTCCTATATGTTCATAATTGATTGCTAAGCTGTAAAGTCGATAACAAGCGAGATATTAGCCATTTTGTCCTGTGACCTTGAAAATGAGTTCGAAGGTAAAATCAAGGTCATCAGAATATTCAGCATATATCATTTCCTATATGTCCACAATTGATTCCTAAGCTGTAGAGTCGATAATAAGCGAGATATAAGCCATTTTGTGCTCTGACCTTGAAACTGAGGTCAGAGGTCAAATTCAAGGTCACGAGAATATTCAGAACATATCATTTCCTATATGTCCACAATTGATTCCTAAGCTGTAGAGTCGATAATAAGCGAGATATAAGCCATTTTGTGCTCTGACCTTGAAAGTGAGGTCAGAGGTCAAATTCAAGGTCACGAGAATATTCAGCATATATCATTTCCTATAGGTCCACAATTGATTCCTAGTCTCTAATCTCAATATCAAGTGAGATATTAGGCATAATGTGTCCCATTATAAAGCATAGGAGAATTTAACATGGGAAAGTCCCTTTTGAGCTGAGTTTGGGCCAAAATGGCCCACTTCGAGCGATTCAAGCGCAACGAAATTTATAGATATCATAGGAGTACATATGAGGAGTGTTATTTATCAAAAGGAAAAAAAGTTACTGAACAGATTTTGAGAAAATGGCTGCCAAAGTCCAAAATCAGGCATTTTTCGTCGAAAACGGCCGCCATTTTGAAAAAAATGCGAAAATCAAAAAACTAAAAAATACCTCCTTCTTGAATTATTTTTAAGTATTTTTGTGCAAAATTTCAGAAAAATTCGCCTGTAAACAAAAAAGATAAAAATGTGGACGACGACGGACGACGACGGATGACGGACGACGGACGCAACGCCATGCCAATAGGTTATCGGACCATAGGTCCGGTAACCTAAAAATTGAAAACAATGGTGAGAGCAAAATTTGTCAAGAATACATGATAAAATGGTTCAGAATGAAGCAAAGCTGTCACCCATCGATTTATGTGTTTTCTAAATGTCTTTAGTCCTTTGTATGACATCAAGTACCAGTATGAATGAACAGGACACGACTTTACGAATATCAACAATATATTGTTACATGTACTATCTAGGAGATCTCAATACAAGGTGTACACACACAAACTACTACTTATACAAGTCTGCTTCACCTAAAATGTCATAAAAGGAAATAAACATCCCAACTGATTTAACCATGATCGTACAATGCAAAATTTACAAACACGACAATTTTGTAGTGGATCAGCCTAAATTCAATGACCCAAATAAATGCACTATATGATGCATACCAACAATTAACATATTCGTATATGAACTATACGCTGTACAATATAAAACCTAAGAAATCAGTTCAAGAGCACTATTTGCCGATCTGTTCAATTGCGTCCAAGTCATCAGGATCCAGACTGTCGATCGGGCGCCCAAAGTGGTTTCGGATATCATCAAGGACGCGCTCACTCTTCCGGCCGTCTATCATGTTTATGGCAATGCCATTCTTGCCAAAGCGTCCAGTTCGTCCAATCCTGTGTAGATAGGTCTCACAGTCTGCTTGACCTTGTGTGTCAATAGGAAGGTCAAAGTTCACAACTACGGTCACTTGCTCCACATCTATTCCCCTTGCAGACACATTTGTGGTGATGAGGACTTTCTCTTTGCCGTCACGAAACCGTTTGATGACATCCGCTCTCTGTTCCACCTGCAAGTCGCCACTGAGCAACGCCACAGCATGACCTTCCTGCTTCATCTTTTCCGTCAGCCAGTTGGCCGTGCGCCGCGTGTGACAGAAGATCATAGATTGTCCAATGGTGATGGTGCCATAAATATTTGACAAAGCTCTAAACTTCTCTTCTTTATTAGGGCAGTGGATAAAGTACTGCTTGATATTGTCCAAACTCTCCTCTTCACGTCTGAGCCGAATCACGACTGGATTAGGAACGACAGCTTGGGCGAACTTCATGACCTGGGCATCATACGTAGCTGAGAAGAGAAGCATTTGACAGTCCTTTCTCAGCCCACGCTGAATCCTGATGGACTGGTCTTGGTGTCCCTGTGTGTCGATCATCACATCGGCTTCATCCAAAACAAAGACACTGATCTTCTTGAGGTCCACTACTTTGAGCTTGATGCACCAGTCCAGTAAGGTACCAGGAGTGCCGATGATTATGTGATAAGGTACTTTCTGACCTCTTGACACGCGCTCCCCTCGCACGGCGTACCCTATCTTGACCTCTGGCATGTACTTTGCCATTGACCGGGTGACTTCTCCTATCTGCAGGGCCAGTTCATAGGTAGGTGCCAGACATAGAGCCTGGTTATGGAACTGTGTTGGGTCAATACGGCTCAACATAGTCAGCACAAAAGCAGCAGTTTTACCAGTGCCACTCTGTGATTGGGCGATCATGTTCTGAGGAGGGTCGGCAAGGAGGGTTGGTAGCGCAGTCTCTTGGATCTTTGATGGGGCATTGAAGCCCATGCCATAGACACCCTTTAGTAATTCTGGCTTGAGATGCAGTGCTTCAAATGTCTTCACAGAGTACAGTGGTGAATTTGGGTCCTTCTGCAGGACTTCCAAATCAGTTTTCGTCTGGACAAGTCTATCTCGAAGAAGTTTGTTGATCAAGGAACTGTCTGCTTTAGAACTGGTGTCATCTGAAGCCTCGGTATTGTCCCCTTTTGCTCCTGCCGTATCGAATATTGTTGAAGGCGCAGATGAATCTGAAAAAAAATTCCAAAAGAAAATTAAGAGTTACAATGGGCAACTGAAACAAGTCAAGTTTTCATCACTACCAGTACATGAAGTATTAAGGGAATACTAGTACAGTACAGTGGATCCTGTGTTTTAAGACCACCCAAGGGACCCCAAAAAGGTGGTCTTAAATGACAGGTGGTCTCTCATTACAGGTTCATTTACATGATAAAAGGCCACTTGGGACCAAGAGGAGCGGTCTTAAAACACAGGGTGGTCTCTCAAACCAGGTGGTCTTTAACACAGGATCCACTGTATGTAGTAGTATGTAACCATACCAGGGATGGGGTCGGGGTCAAATACGTATTTGTACATGTACTTGTATTTGAAACAGACTAAATCTTGTATTTGTATTTGAAAATTTCAATACTGGCATATTTGTATTTGAAGTTGTATTTGAGGTCTGTATTTGATGTATTTGGAATCAAATACAGTCAAATACACAGAAGGGAATTTATTTGTGGTGTAACTTATATTTTCTTGTGTACATGTATATTAGATAACCAATGAGAGTGATCTGAAGGGGAAATTTAGGACAGCGACAAAAAAGCCCACTGAATGCGTCAAAAATACGACTCAAAACGACGAATGACTAAGAAATAAATATTTGCGTTTGTATTTGTATTTGAAGAAATGTATTTGTATTTGTACTCGTATTTGGTCGGCTCTGGGAGTGTGTATTTGTATTTGAATTTGGCTTTGAGTATTTGTATTTGACAATCTGTATTTGGCCCCATTCCTGAACCATACATGTCAATATCCAATCCATTCACCCAGTAACGGATGGTGTTTGCCAGGTGTCCGATAATTGCCTGCGTTTAGTTCATGCTATGATGTTAAGAATTTGTTCAGCATCCGCGTGCAGGTGGTTTTTCCATGGAACTTGGCATTAACTCACATAGAAAATCTTTGAGATTCTTCAAAATTATCAGATACAATGTCTATGACTAACGGGTGATAAAACAGTATTTTCTTTCAAATATAGTGCAGAGATTTGTCTCCTCTGTCTGTTCTAAGATTCATAGAACGGGATTCCACTTGGGTATATAACTATGTACAGTTGTGTTAAATCTTGTGGGTGTGTTTATATGCCCTGCTGAAATCTGATGGACACCTAACAAAGTCCTAACACAACACGACTCTATCAGGCAGGAATGTGTCCTTGAACAATCAGGTCAGAAACTCCGCACACATAATATAAACACATACATACATACATTGATAACCTAATATAGCGCCCTTTGAATGTTTGACATTATCAAAAGCCCTGTACGTAAATTTAGATAAATGATACATTTTGATTTATACTGAAAAGCATGTGGAAACAATAGTGTTTTAAGTTTTCATTTGAAGATAGAGAACCGAAAATACCATGCATTAAAACTATATGCATGACAGTTCTCAATTTTAGTGCAGTTTGGTCGCTGCATGCGAGTGAAACAAAACAGGAAGACTCTGGGCGTCCAATTCGATGTATTCGATGTATTCTGTTCATATCAGAGATTGTTTGTGAGCATAATTTTCGTCCCGACAGAGACGTCCATTGTTCGTGACGGTCATCGTGATGGAATGTACCGTCGCAAGCATGGCAACATTATACTTGTCCTGGAGCTAGGGTTACCACATGATACTATATGGCCGCCAAAGCGTTCAGACCCCTATATCATATTCTAGATCTACAGGTATACTGTGATGATCTTAAAGTTTTGTGGACATTAAATTTCGCTAATTTTGTTATTGAGAAAAATCCGCAAAAGGTAATGTCCACAAAATTTACTCGATTCCTGCTTACAGCTTGGTACTGGTCAATGCAAAAAAACGGCTGCCGAAGGGCCTGGAAACCCGGGATTTTTGTGTTGGACCAATATCTCATGAAATACACTTTATACAGTGTGTCTGTTCCAATAAATGTGTCAGAGCCAAGAATACCTCCATATTCATTCAATGGAATCTTTGGGATTGTCTACAGGTGTATATGTTTGGTATATTTTGAATTTACATAGTTAAATCTGGGAGATTTCTGACAACTTATGGCAATTTCATAAATCGGTGATATAACCATTATCATTAAATTGGTATAAATTGTTGCAGGTACAGTGATCCCTGTAAGATAAGACCTCACCTTTTGCAGAGAAAATTAGGTCTTACCTTACAGGAAGTCTTATTTCACAGGTTCATTTACATGTTAAATTGATCTTTGGGGAATACAAAAATTAGCCCAATGGGCTAGTAAGGTTACCGGAGAAATATACAGAGTTAAGCCGAGAAAGTTGAAAGTTAAATTCAAGGTGACCACTGAAATCGCCATATCTCTAACCTTGAAAATGGGATCAAAGGTTAAATTCTAGATCACCAAACTATTCAGCATACATCATTTCTTATATGTTCACTATGGACCTATAAGCTGTAAATTTGATAATAAGCGAGATATAAGCCATTTTGTAATCTGACTTTGAAAATAAAATGACTGACCTTGAAATTTAGGTCAAAGGTCAAATTCAATATCATTGATATATTCAGAATATATCATTTCCTGTATGTTCACAATTGATTCCTAAGCTGTAAAGTCGATAATAAGCGAGATATTAGCCATTTTGTCCTAGTGACCTTGAAAATGAGGTCAAAAGTCAAATTCAAGGTCACTAGAATATTCAGCATATATCATTTCCTATATGTTCACAATTGATTTCTAAGCTGTAAAGGCGCTAATAAGCAAGATATTGGCCATTTTGTCCTGTGACCTTGAAAATGAGGTCAAAGGTCAAATTCAAGGTCATGAGAATATTCAGCATATATCATTCCCTATATGTTCACAATTGATTCCTAAGCTGTAAAGTCGATAATAAGCTAGATATTAGCAATTTTGTCCTGTGACCTTGGAAATGAGGTCAAAGGTCAAATTCAAGGTCATGAGAACATTCAGTATATATCATTTCCTATATGTTCACAATTGATTCCTAAGCTGTAAAGTCGATAATAAGCGAGATATTAGCCATTTTGTCATGTGACCTTGAAAATGAGGTCAAAGGTCAAATTCAAGTTCAGGAGAATTTTCAGCATATATCATTTCCTATATGTTCACAATTGATTCCTAAGCTGTAAAGTCGCTAATAAGCAAGATATTGGTCGTTTTGTCCTGTGACCTTGAAAATGAGGTCAAAGGTCAAATTCAAGGTCACGAGAATTTTCAGCATATATCATTTCCTATATGTTCACAATCGATTCCTAAGCTGTGAAGTCGCTAATAAGCAAGATATTGGCCATTTTGTCCTGTGACCTTGAAAATGAGGTCAAGGCTCAAATTCAAGGCCACGAGAATATTCAGCATATATCATTTCCTATATGTTCACAATTGATTCCTAAGCTGTAAAGTCGATAATAAGCGAGATATTAGCAATTTTGTCCTGCGACCTTGGAAATGAGGTCAAAGGTCAAATTCAAGGTCACGAAAATATTCAGCATATATCATTTCCTATATGTTCACAATTGATTCCTAAACTGTAAAGTCGATAATACGCGAGATATTAGCCATTTTGTCATGTGACCTTGAAAATGAGGTCAAAGGTCAAATTCAAGGTCACAAGAATATTCAGCATATATCATTTCCTATATGTTCACAACTGATTCCTAAGCTGTAAAGTCGATAATAAGCGAGATATTAGCCATTTTGTCCTGTGACCTTGAAAATGAGGTCAAAAGTCAAATTCAAGGTCACGAGAATATTCAGCATATCATTTCCTATATGTCCACAATTCATTCCTAGTCTCTAAATTCAATATTAAGTGAGATATTAGGCTTAATGTGTGCCATTATAAAGCATAGGAAAATTTAACATGGGAAATTCACATTTGGGCCGAGTTTGGGCCCAAAATGGCCCACTTCAAGCGATTCAAGCGCAGGGAATAATTTGTTTTTGGAAAAGTGAATAGCACGAACTGCTACACAATTTCGTATTTGAATAGCAGTTGGTCAAAATCGAATAGCAGTTAGAAACAACAGAAAACCGACACCAGATCAGACAATTTGACGAAAGCATTTATTACATGGATTCATATTGTAGCCAAACACGATCGGGATCCAATTCATGTGTCCACCTTTCTATCATGCGGACAGCAACAGTCATGATGCCTGGTGAACAATGAACGTAGATATAGAAAAAGTTATTCCAACTGGTACAAAAACCATAGATAGCATAATACCATAGGCCTGAGATCTGTGATATGTCTAATCTGGTAATGGTTCTCTGATTCCAAACCAAACATGACGTTTTCGCAGCCCAGTTCACAAGCATTTCCATCGTTACCAAGGAGACCGCACGCGATAGAATAAACAGACCGCTGATGAATGATAAAACTGTCACGTGCAGCATGACTGAGTGCAATGATACCCCCCTCTAGGGCATGATTGCTCAATTGGGAGACCCCTCTAGGACACAATTGCTATTAGGCTATACCCCTCTAGAGGCAATTGCTCAATACCACCACCCCTCTCGCTTGTATTAGCATGTAGCAGGCTAGCAGCCCGTGCACATGACAAATCACAGAAAAGATCGGGACCCAGTTTTGCATCGCCTTCGTTGCGACAGAAAAACAAGATTGTATCGCAATCCGTTGAAATTGCATCGCAAATTGCGATGCGATACCGAACAAATTATTCCCTGTTCAAGCGCAACGAAATTTATACATGTCACAGGGGTACATATGAGGAGTGTTTTTCATCAATAAGAAAAAAAAGTTACTGAACAGATTTTGAGAAAACGACCGTCGAAGTCCAAAATTGGCCATTTTTCGACGAAAACGGCCGCTCTGACCTTGAAACCAAGGTCAGAGGTCAAATTCAAGGTCACGACAATATTCAGCATATATCATTTCCTATAATCTCAATATTAAGTGGGATATTAGGCTTAATGTGTCCCATTATAAAGCATAGGAGAATTTAACATGGGAAAGTCCCATTTGGGCCGAGTTTGGGCCCAAAATGGCCCACTTCGAGCGATTCAAGCGCAACGAAATTTATACATGTCACAGGGGTACATATGAGGAGTGTTATGCATCAATAAAAAACAAGGGCCGAAGATAGGTTACCGGACAATGTTTAATATTTTAGATGTTAGCCAGGTCACTGGTTGAATTCAAGGTCAAGAGAATATTCAGCATATATAACATTCAGCATATATCATGTCCACAGTTGATCGCTAAGCTGTAAATTCAATAATCAGAGAGATATTAGCAATTTTGTGCTGTGGCTTTGAAAATGAAGGGGCAAAGGTCGAATTCAAGGTCATCAAAATATTCAATGCATATCATTTTCTATATCATGTCCACAATTGATTCCCAAGCCATACAGTCAATAGAGGAACAAGAAATGTGCCAGTTTGTCCTTGGACCTTGAAAATGAGGTCAGAGGTCAAATTCAAGGTCACTAGAATATTCAGCATATATCATTCCCTATATGTCCACAATTGATTCCTAAGCTGTAAAATCGATAATAAGTGAGATATTAGCCTGTTTGTCCTGTGACCTTGAAAATGAGGTCAAAGGTCAAATTCAAGGTCATGACAATAATCTGCATATATCATTTCCTAAATGTTCATAATTGATTGCTAAGCTGTAAAGTCGATAACAAGCGAGATATTAGGCATTTTGTCCTGTGACCTTGAAAATGAGGTCGAAGGTCAAATTCAAGGTCATCAGAATATTCAGCAAATATCATTTATTATATGTCCACAATTGATTCCCTAGCTGTAGAGTCGATAATAAGCGAGATATAAGCCATTTTGTGCTCTGACCTTGAAACTGAGGTCAGAGGTCAAATTCAAGGTCACGAGAATATTCAGCATATATTATTTCCTATATGTCCACAAGTGATTCCTAAGCTGTAGAGTCGATAATGAGCGAGATATAAGCCATTTTGTGCTCTGACCTTGAAACTGAGGTCAGAGGTCAAATTCAAGGTCACGAGAATATTCAGCATATATCATTTCCTATATGTCAACAATTGATTCCTAGGCTGTAAAGTTGATAATAAGCGAGGTATTAGACATTTTGTGCTCTCACCTTGAAACCGAGGTCAGAGGTCAAATTCAAGGTCACGAGAATATTCAGCATATATCATTTCCTATATGTCCACAATTGATCCCTAAGCTGTAAAATCGATAATAAGTGAGATATTAGCCATTTTGTTCTGTGACCTTGAAAATGAGGTCAAACGTCAAATTCAAGGGCATCAGATTATTCGGCATGTATCATTTCCTATATGTCCACAATTGATTCCTAGGCTGTAAAGTTGATAATAAGCAAGATATTAGACATTTTGTGCTCTGACCTTGAAACGGAGGTCAGAGGTCAAATTCAAGGTCACTAGAATATTCAGCATATATCATTTCCTATATGTCCACAATTGATTCCTAGTCTCTAATCTCAATATTACGTGAGATATTAAGCTTAATGTGTCCCATTATAAAGCATAGGAGAATTTAACATGGGAAAGTCCCATTTGGGTGGAGTTTGGGCCCAAAGTAGCCCACTTCGAGCGATTCAAGGGCAACGAAATTTATACATGTCACAGGGGTACATATGAGGAGTGTTATGCATCAACAAGAACAAAAGTTACTGAACAGATTTTGAGAAAACGACCGTCAAAATCCAAAATTGGTCATTTTTTAAAGAAAACGGCCGCTCTGACCTTGAGACTGAGGTCAGAGGTCGAATTCAAGATCACGAGAATATTCAGCATATATCATTTCCTATATGTCCACAATTGATTCCTAGTCTCTAATCTCAATATTAAGTGAGATATTAGGCATAATGTGTCCCATTATAAAGCATAGGAGAATTTAACATGGGAAAGTCCCATTTGGGCCGAGTTTGGGCCAAAATGGCCCACTTCGAGCGATTCAAGCGCAACGAAATTTATAGACATCATAGAAGTACATATGAGGAGTGTTATGTATCAAAAAGAAAAAATTAGGCCAAGGGCCGAAGATAGGTTACCGGACAGTGTTTAATATTTTAGATGTTAGCCAGGTCACTGGTTGAATTCAAGGTCAAGAGAATATTCAGCATATATAACATTAAGCATATATCATGTCCACAGTTGATTGCTAAGCTGTAAATTCAATAATCAAAGAGATATTAACAATTTTGTGCTGTGGCCTTGAAACTGAAGGGGCAAAGGTCAAATTCAAGGTCATCAAAATATTCCTCTGAAAATGAGGTCAGAGGTCAAATTCAAGGTCCGAGAATATTCAGCATATATCATTTCCTACATGTCCACAATTGATTCCTAAGCTGTAAAATCGATAATAAGTGAGATATTAGACATTTTGTCCTGTGACCTTGAAAATGAGGTCAAAGGTCAAATTCAAGGTCATGACAATAATCTGCATATATCATTTCCTATATGTTCATAACTGATTCCTAAGCTGTAAAGTCGATAACAAGCGAGATATTAGCCATTTTGTCCTATGACCTTGAAAATGCGGTCAAAGGTCAAATTCAAGGTCATCAGAATATTCAGCATATATCATTTCCTATATGTCCACAATTGATTCCTAAGCTGTAGAGTCGATAATAAGTGAGATATTAGCCATTTTGTCCTGTGACCTTGAAAATGAGGTCAAAGGTCAACTTCAAGGTCATGACAATAATCTGCATATATCATTTCCTATATGTTCATAACTGATTCCTAAGCTGTAAAGTCGATAACAAGCGAGATATTAGCCATTTGTCCTATGACCTTGAAAATGGGGTCAAAGGTCAATTCAAGGTCATCAGAATATTCAGCATATATCATTTCCTATATGTCCACAATTGATTGCTAAGCTGTAGAGTCGATAATAAGTGAGATATCAGCCATTTTAAGCTCTGACCTTGAATTGAGGTCAGAGGTCAAATTCAAGGTCACGAGGATATTCAGCATATATCATTTCCTATATGTCCACAATTGATTCCTAGTCTCTAATCTCAATATTAAGTGAGATATTAGGCATAATGTGTCCCATTATAAAGCATAGGAGAATTTAACATGGGAAAGTCCCATTTGGGCCGAGTTTGGGCCAAAATGGCCCTTTTCGAGCGATTCAAGCGCAACGAAATTTATAGACATCATAGGGGTACATATGAGGAGTGTTATGTATCAAAAAGAAAAAAAGTTACTGAACAGATTTTGAGAAAATGGCCACCAAAGTCCAAAATCAGGCATTTTTCGTCGAAAACGGCCGCCATTTTGAAAAAAATGCGAAAATCAAAAAACTAAAAAATACCTCCTTCTTGAATTATTTTTAAGTATTTTTGTGCAAAATTTCAGAAGAATTCGCCCGTAAACAAAAAAGATAAAAATGTGGACGACGACGACGACGACGACGACGACGACGACGACGACGACGGACGACGACGGACGACGGACGACAGACGACGGACGCAACGCCATGCCAATAGGTTATCGGACCATAGGTCCGGTAACCTAAAAAGTTACTGAACAGATTTTGAGAGAATGGCCGCCAAAGTCCAAAATCAGGCATTTTTCGTCGAAAATGGCCGCCATTTTGAAAAAAATGCGGAAATCAGAAAACTAAAAAAAAAAACCTTTCCTGGAAATATTTTTAAGTATTTTTGTGCAAAATTTCAGAAAGATCGGACCATATACTTTAAAGATAAAAATGTGAACGGACGGACGCCGGACGACGGACGCCGGACGCCGGACGCAACGCCATGCCAATAGGTTATCGGACCATAGGTCCGGTAACCTAAAAATGTGGACGGACGGACGACGGACGACGGACGACGGACGCCGGACGACGGACGCAACGCCACGGCAATAGGTTATCGGACCAAAGGTCCGGTAACCTAAAAACTAAAATATACCTCCCTCTCGAAATATTTTTAGGCATTTTTGTGCAAAATTTCAGAAAAATTCGATCGTAAACTTTAAAGATAAAATTGTTGACGGACGACGACGGACGACGACGACGCCGGACGCATCGCCATGCCAATAGGTTACGGACCATAGGTCCGGTAACCTAAAAAGTCTTTACAGACAGGGAAGTCTTATTTCGGAGGTGTCTTATCTTACAGGGACCACTGTAATATAATTTACCTGAGAAAACCGACCAAATCAACTGTATGAGCCATATTTACCATCAAGGATAACATATTCCAAAGAAAAACCAAGAATTCTAAAAAAAAAATTAGCCCAAGGGCTAAGAAAGGTTACCGGACAATATATATTTTAGATATTAGTATTTTGTCCCGTGACCTTGAAAATAAGGTCATTGGTTAATTCAAGGACATGATAATATTCGGCATATGTCATTTCTAGTATGTCCACAATTGATTCCTAAGCTGTAAAGTCAATAATAGGCGAGATATTAGCCATTTTGTGCTCTGACCTTGAAACTGAAGTCAGAGGTCAAATTCAAGGTCACGGGAATATTCAGCATATATCATTTCCTTTATGTCCACAATTGATCCCTAAGCTGTAAAATCGATAATAAGTGAGATATTAGCCATTTTGTTCTGTAACCTTGAAAATGAGGTCAAACGTCAAATTCAAGGTCATCAGATTATTCGGCATGTATCATTTCCCATATGTCAACAATTGATTCCTAGGCTGTAAAGTTGATAATAAGCGAGGTATTAGACATTTTGTGCTCTCACCTTGAAACCGAGGTCAGAGGTCAAATTCAAGGTCACGAGAATATTCAGCATATATCATTTCCTATATGTCCACAATTGATCCCTAAGCTGTAAAATCGATAATAAGTGAGATATTAGCCATTTTTCCTGTGACCTTGAGAATGAGGTCAAACGTCAAATTCAAGGTCATCAGATTATCCGGCATGTATCATTTCCTATATGTCCACAATTGATTCCTGGGCTGTAAAGTTGATAATAAGCAAGATATTAGACATTTTGTGCTCTCACCTTGAAACCGAGGTCAGAGGTCAAATTCAAGGTCACGAGAATATTCAGCATATATCATTTCCTATATGTCCACAATTGATCCCTAAGCTGTAAAATCGATAATAAGTGAGATATTAGCCATTTTGTTCTGTGACCTTGAAAATGAGGTCAAACGTCAAATTCAAGGTCATCAGATTATCCGGCATGTATCATTTCCTATATGTCCACAATTGATTCCTGGGCTGTAAAGTTGATAATAAGCAAGATATTAGACATTTTGTGCTCTGACCTTGAAACCGAGGTCAGAGGTCAAATTCAAGGTCACGAGAATATTCAGCATATATCATTTCCTATATGTCCACAATTGATCCCTAAGCTGTAAAATCGATAATAAGTGAGATATTAGCCATTTTGTTCTGTGACCTTGAAAATGAGGTCAAACGTCAAATTCAAGGGCATCAGATTATTCGGCATGTATCATTTCCTATATGTCCACAATTAATTCCTAGGCTGTAAAGTTGATAATAAGCTAGATATTATACATTTTGTGCTCTGACCTTGAAACCGAGGTCAGAGGTCAAATTCAAGGTCACGAGAATATTCAGCATATATCATTTCCTATATGTCCACAATTGATCCCTAAGCTGTAAAATCGATAATAAGTGAGATATTAGCCATTTTGTCCTGTGACCTTGAGAATGAGGTCAAACGTCAAATTCAAGGTCATCAGATTATTCGGCATGTATCATTTCCTATATGTCCACAATTGATTCCTGGGCTGTAAAGTTGATAATAAGCAAGATATTAGACATTTTGTGCTCTGACCTTGACACCGAGGTCAGAGGTCAAATTCAAGGTCACGAGAATATTCAGCAAATATCATTTCCTATATGTCCACAATTGATCCCTAAGCTGTAAAATCGATAATAAGTGAGATATTAGCCATTTTGTTCTGTGACCTTGAAAATGAGGTCAAACGTCAAATTCAAGGTCATCAGATTATTCGGCATGTATCATTTCCTATATGTCCACAATTGATTCCTAGGCTGTAAAGTTGATAATAAGCAAGATATTAGACATTTTGTGCTCTGACCTTGAAACCGAGATCAGAGGTCAAATCCAAGGTCACAAGAATATTCAGCATATATCATTTCCTATATGTCCACAATTGATTCCTAGTCTCTAATCTCAATATTACGTGAGATATTAAGCTTAATGTGTCCCATTATAAAGCATAGGAGAATTTAACATGGGAAAGTCTCATTTGGGTGGAGTTTGGGCCCAAAGTAGCCCACTTCGAGCGATTCAAGGGCAACGAAATTTATACATGTCACAGGGGTACATATGAGGAGTGTTATGCATCAACAAGAACAAAAGTTACTGAACAGATTTTGAGAAAACGACCGTCAAAATCCAAAATTGGTCATTTTTTAAAGAAAACGGCCGCTCTGACCTTGAGACTGAGGTCAGAGGTCGAATTCAAGATCATGAGAATATTCAGCATATATCATTTCCTATATGTCCACAATTGATTCCTAGTCTCTAATCTCAATATTAAGTGAGATATTAGGCATAATGTGTCCCATTATAAAGCATAGGAGAATTTAACATGGGAAAGTCCCATTTGGGCCGAGTTTGGGCCAAAATGGCCCACTTCGAGCGATTCAAGGCAACGAAATTTATAGACATCATAGAAGTACATATGAGGAGTGTTATGTATCAAAAAGAAAAAAAGTTACTGAACAGATTTTGAGAGAATGGCCGCCAAAGTCCAAAATCAGGCATTTTTCGTCGAAAATGGCCGCCATTTTGATAAAAATGCGGAAATCAGAAAACTAAAAAAAACCTTTCCTGGAAATATTTTTAAGTATTTTTGTGCAAAATTTCAGAAAGATCGAACCATATACTTTAAAGATAAAAATGTGAACGGACGGACGCCGGACGACGGACGCCGGACGACGGACGACGGACGCAACGCCATGCCAATAGGTTATCGGACCATAGGTCCGGTAACCTAAAAATCATGTTTGAGAGCAGTTTGCTGACCCAGGTGAAGGTTGCCAGAGATCTGTCACATTTCGATATTAAACTGGAAAATATATCAACTGTATCCAATGTAGACAACTCAAAATGTTTCCATAGAATGGCTATGAGGGTCCCCCATGGATCTGACACATTTATTGACATATACAGAATGAATTTCATGAAATATTGGCTCAACACGAAAATCCCGGGTTTTCAGGCCGTTCGGTGACCATTTTTTTGCATGGACTAGTACCAAGCTGTAGGCAGGAACCAAGCAACCACAAAATAATATCAATTACATTTAATTTTTTGTTGTATCTAAGTCCATTTCACGGAGCACATGTACAATCTAGTGGGCAATCCTGTTTCTCTATGATAATCAATGACACTGATGAGTTAATCAGTGAAACAAAATGATAAATACAGATAAAAAGAACATCTGGTGTGTAATAAAGAACACTTTCCTATCATAACCAGTTGTCATTCCAGATCATAAGTATGGGAAATTAGTTGAAAATAAAATTGCCCACGTTATTGTACATCCTAGTCGATTCTATTTAGCTACATCTAGACTAGATCTAACTCTGGCTAGCGTATTCCATTCTCCCAAAGGCAGGGAATACGCTATGGCGTATTCGCCGTCCGATTACAGGCCGAATTTTGGCCCGGTACGCAGGCTGCGTACTTCGCCATTATTCACAAATAAACGACATTTATTCCAGATATAGCTCTATAATTCACAAGAGGGAATGGTTTGCAATCATTTTCTGGTGCAAAAACGAAGCTACTGTGTACTTATCGTAAATAACAAGTAAAATATCCCGAGCTGTCGAATCTGCCAACTTCGTGTTGATATTGCCGCCATTTTGCCATGGCACTCACGCGAGATTCGCAGAGAATCATGGGTAAGAAGTGGGCGTGTCTGAAACTGTGTTGAAACGTGACACCTACGTGACATTATCATGACGATGTTTTCGAAGGAATATGGATCAAATTATTATATTATTTGATGAAAAAAAGCAACATATGAATTGCTTTCATTGAATAATCCGATAGAAGAAATAAAGATCAAATCACATCATCTCCAAGGTTGACGAGATGATCTACTGCGCATGCGCACTGCATTATCCGCTATCTTGAAAGGTTGGAAAATAAATAACGTGAACACGCTTAATTGCAGTGCTTTATTTTCACAGTTACACCCTCTGAATCGATGACATGTCAGTGACATGCACTCTTTTGATGTCATAAAGGTCAGTTCCGCCTCTGTGGCCGAGTGGATGGGACCGGTGGCTCTTGAAGCAACGAAGCTCAGAGGCGGTAGGTGACGCGGGTTTGATCCCAGTCACCGGCGGAGTAGGTGGAGTTTTCATCCTGGCAACGCAAAGGTTTCTCCATTCGAATGTGCTTCCCAAATTCTAAATTGTCACCCGACGGGGGATGGGGAAGACAGGCAGAATTGCCTATCATCATGGACCGTCGTAAAATAAATCTGATTATTATTATTATTATTATTATTATTATAGTTAAAACCAATCTGCATCATATTTCACGCGTGACAATTCTTTACACACACTTGAATAGAAGTGTCAAAATCGTCTGATGAGTTCCGGCTCCAGAGAAAAAACCTACATGGCTGAACCTACTGTTAAAACATCGATCGAAAATGCAGGTTCAGCCGTGGAGCAGGGAACGTTACTTAGACTAGATCTATAATAAAATTTGTGGATTTTTTTGGACCTTTTTCAGTTTTCTAAAAAAAAAATTACAGTAAAAATCTGGAGTTCTAGCTCTTATTCAGTCCCACCTGCACTTTGCTTGTCATTGGAAGTCGAACCGCCGGGCCCGGCTACTGTGTCGTTGACTGCTGGTCCATCTCCTTTGTTCAATTTCATAGTTTCTACTTTCGAGCTCAACTCCTGATCGTCAATTGCCTTAGCCCAATCGTCAGCCATTTTCCCTTTTGTTACTTGTGTCAATCTGGAATTGTGCTGATATCGTCAATTTTACAGGAAAAATATTTTAAGATTTTCCAAAACCGAAAGCATGAAGAAACCGGATGCGGAAGTTTGTGTTTTTTGGAGGGCAACCAGTCATTGTCCAGTCAAATTGATGAGCGGTGGATACAGCTCTGCTGGAAGAAAGGAGGTGGTGCGATTCGATTTTTATTAGATTCATATATTACTCGAATTTGCTGTAAATATGTTCACAGAATGTGATATTTACGTAAAATACTATTTTATTTTGGTTGTAGCTGAATTTTTGCATAGTAACTCTGGAGACCACATAGATAACCCACAAAAAAATCCCTAACAATCCCATGGGGATTTTTCCCAAAAATCCAAGATGGCCGCCAATTATATGCAAACAGCTTAAAATTGACCTAGCGAGTTATCTACTGCACCGACGTTGGTGATTTTAGTGTCTACCCCTATGTTTTCTGACCCAAGGAATCTGATGGTAATATTGCTGAGTCCCTGTGACTGTTGGTTGTTTCAAAATCAAAAATGGCTGCCACGAAAACCAGGGTAATCCGTAAATTCACGTTTCCAGCTATATTTCAGCTGCTATGGCAGATAGAAGCAAAATTTGGGTGTCTACTCCCACGTTTTTCTAGCTAAGGAACCCATTGGTGATAATGCTGACTCTATGTGACCGGTGGTTGTTTCAAAATCCGAAATGGCCACAACAAAACCCCGGGGAATTCGTAAAATCACGTTTCCAGCTATGTTTTGGCTTCTGTCGCAGATTGAGGCAACAAGGAATACAGTGGTGATAATGCCGTGTCTCTGTGAATGTTGGTTGCCTCAGAAATAAATATGGCTGCCATCAAAATCTGAGAATAAATTTGCAAATCACGTTTCGACTATATCTGTGACAGAAAAAAGATTTTGGTGTGTATATTTATGTTTTACCTAGTGAAAGAAATACCAGCACCAGTGGACCCATTTTCAATAAATCAAGTTAAAACTGTCACATGATTCTGTAAATGCATAAACTGAAGTTCAAAACCAACACAGACATTGGTTTACTACAATTTATTGATGCGACATACTGACAATCACAGTGCCGAATTGCCGAATTGAATTCGCAGGAACGTGGAGGGACTGCATCTTAGCAGAGCCATTTGCTCAAGAGGGACAACTCAGTCTTGTCATGACTGAGAGTAACTCTACCTCTCGTGCAATCACCTGTTCGGCTGTAGTTTGGAATAAATCCACCATTTTGATAAACAATGGCTGGTCACGATGCAATGTTTTTTTTTATTTACAAAGAGGCTTCGTTTTGAATGCCAACCACAGCTGTGTGAATGATGTCTGCACAGCACACCAAAGAGTTTTGATAATCCCTTGTCATATTCACAAACAGGGAGAGTAGATTATACAGTTGATGTGTCCGGAGAGAGGTTGATGCTAATTTATGAGAGGCAAAGCATGTCAAAAATCTTGATGGAGCATGCTTTCATGTACATGTACTTCTCAAGCAGATCATTGCACGACAATAACTCCTCCTCAATGGATCTCAGCTTTTCCACATCCACAAATCTCACCCACAATGATACCTTAAACAAGTGGCTCTGCTGAGATCCCTTCAACAACCCGCGTGTTAATGTAAGTTCAGTTTTGGCATGGCAAATATTTTGAGCCCTTCGATTTCAGAGGGGAAATACGAGCTTGAAATTTCCTACATGTTGGCTCGGATCGTGCTGCTGTTCCAAAGGGATTGCTCAAATTGATCTACTATATTTCAAGGACTTTTTTGGCGTAGAAAAACAGGAGAAGTTGGCAGTGCCATGTGTGGACATGGTGGGTTTAAGCTGTACAACTGTGACAGATGAGAACATCACAGATGAGACAGACTGACCAAATATTCTCCATGCACATGAAATGAACCTTAAATTAACTGTTCATACTGCCATGCCCTTGGTAAATAAAGCAAACTAAATGCTTGATGGTTTTTTACACACGTGTTGATTATTCATATACAAGTAGTTATTATATATTATGTGTTATATATCCGATACATGGTAGCCATAATGAATCTATAAAACTTATACGTTGTATTTATATAGGGGTCCACTGTTGCCTTTCTCGAACTCCCTGGGAACCATTTTATTCCGTGGAATGCAAATCTTATCTCCACTATACTGTAACAATGGTCTGACGTCAGCCCTTGCCGTCGCGTGCTGGCAACTATATAAGCTGCCAGCCCGCCTTGCTTACTCGGAGTTGCCTCAGAGCAGTTAAGGTGAGAGGACGACGGCGAGCATGGCCATGTGCTCTACGTCCCCTTTTCCTGGCTAAGTGGGCTCGCTACGGCTCCGGGGGCAATTTCCAATTTGGGGGCCCAGGAGGGGGGCTACTTAGATTCGGTAGCGTACGCCCCCTGGAACGGTAGTCTCTCGCCCTGGGATGGTGCGACACAGGCTCCGGGGTTCTATCCCTGCGGCAGTGCCGTTGGCCAGGCCGGCCAGCAACTTATATAGGGGTCCACTGTTGCCTTTCTCGAATTCCCTGGGTCACAAAACTAGGATGCGGGCCCCAAAATCTTGTATATGTTTGTCATACATGTACATATAGAAGCCGAATGGAGTATATTGTTGATATAAGAGAATAACTAGACATCAAGGCCTAATGGCCTTGGAGGCATTTCAGTGTGATGCATGAAAAAAACCAAATGCTGACTCAGCAAAACATGATAAGCTCCCAATGAGACCTATAAGACATTTGTGCAATTACATGTATTGCCGTTTCGCTCTACGAAGCACAGTTTCCGAGATATCGACGAAAACGAAAAATGCCGACGCTGCAGAAAAAATCCAGGTCAAGGTCAAAGGTCATCCCTAGTTCCCTTTAAATATGTTTGTCTAGGCCCACGAGTCCGAAAATAACGTCCATTTCGATCTACGACTCACCGTTCCCGAGATATCGATGAAAACGAAAAATGCCGACTCAGCGGAAAAATTTAAGGTCAAGGTCGAAGGTCATCCTTAATACCCCTTAAACATGTCTGTCTAGGTCGACGAGTCCGAAAATAACGTCCGTCTCAATCTACGACGCACCGTTTCCGAGATATCGACGAAAAAAAAAAATGCCGACTCAGCGAAAAAATTTAAGGTCAAGGTCAAAGGTAATCCATAATACCCCTTAGACATGTTTGTCTAGGATGACGAGACCGAAAATAACGTCCGTTTCGCTCTACGACGCACCGTTTCCGAGATATGCACGAAAGCCTCTAGGATGACTCAGCTAAAATTATTTCTAGCCCTAGGTCAAAGGTCGATGGACAGATCGGCCTCAAAATCAATAGGCTTCTTCCCTGGTGATATATGAACCTCCATGCAAAGTTTCACATTCATTGCCATAATACTTTTTTAGTTATCGTGCGGAAACCAAAAACATTGATTTCATCTTCACGGACCTCAAAGCCGGCTCAAAAACAATAGGCTTCTTCTACACAAATTTTTTTTTGTTGACAAAACCATAAAGGCATTTCTGCTGAAATGCCTTAACTAGTTCGTTAAATTTCACCTTCAGATATATTGATGGTGTCATATCACGGACCTCGAACCTGAACACAAAGCTAAAGTGTGTACAAGGTTATATGACAAACATAACGAATTTGGTTTATCGCTTATCAATATCCCTGTTTTGAGCAATAACACCGCCTACGGCGTCTGAACATGCGTGTCACAGTTTTCCAGCTATGTCAGATAGTGCATACATCTTAAAGGGAATTCATAGCCGGAGCACAGATTTCGACTTCCAAGCTGCTCAAACATGGTTATATAATGTTTATACTTAGCTATTTTGGTGGTGATTGGTAACACAACAACAAGGAGTTTGTGAGAAACTGTTGTTATTGTCCAATTAAACACGATCAAGTGATTCATAAGGGCCCCAGTTACACACAGACTGGAACATAGATTGGCGTAGGAATATGTGATGGGGCAAGTCGAGCTCGAACTGTCATCTGGATCTGTCAACTCGAACTGACATGTTCCCCACAGTCCATTCGAAGTAACGTTTCCACAGATACTTTCTGTGCTTATCTACCGGTTACTGTTAGCATGCTTAATTGTGAAATTTTCACTTGTGCTCGAGAGCTAGGCCGGCTTTAGCAGACGATGCCAAGACAAGTCAGTCTCTTTGGTTTTGGTATAGATGGAACTGTATGTTCAGGCGGGGCTGGCAACGCCATCTAGTTCTGGGAGAGGATCGTGTGTTCCTATCCCGACTTTGGCTATGGACTAAATGGCTATGGGGAGGACTTGAACACACAATATATAGGGGAGAGTTGTATAGTTTACATGTATGACAAAAGTGTATAACAAAAGTGCCCAAACCACGGGCTCCACAAAATCACGTGTGGAGGACTGTCCATATGGCTGCGGAGTCTGTCCACGAGCATGCAGAGCCGGGAGCACATGCTTGCAGAGAATAGCGCATGTTTTTGCAGAGATTGAATTCCAGCCTATGTAGACTATAAAAACAGGCAACCACAGCTCTCTGGGAGCTCAGTCTGGACGAGATACCACGAACGACGGACACCCTGAGATGGTCCTGCTTCCTCTGGAGCAGGCAAGGGAATGAAGGCCTTTGGATTTTACTGCCTCCACACGATGTGACCTCATATGCAGTGTGGAACGGAGAC
Source organism: Terebella lapidaria (assembly GCA_949152475.1). Lineage (NCBI taxonomy): Eukaryota > Metazoa > Annelida > Polychaeta > Terebellida > Terebellidae > Terebella > Terebella lapidaria. The sequence goes on from OX424557.1 coordinate 7,349,166, forward strand.
TGGGACTCTACAAGAAAGTGTATGGGCGATGTAAACGGGAAGGGTGCGGGTCCCCATGTACACAATTTTATAAATCTGGCCTCAGCCCTATAATACTTAGTACTATGAATCCGGTACACTGCCCTACAATTTCATGAACCGCGGTCCTCTTGACTTACAGCTCACGGCAAGGCGGTGGTCTCTTCTTGCAGAGGAGCGCAGGTGGAGGTGAAGGAAGACCAGGCTGATGAGAAGTTCTGCAACCGAGGAGTAGAGGGAAGTTGGGACCTCCCAGTCTCTGCAGGTGACGTACCTCCACACTCGATGGAAGTGTGGCAGACGTGCAGAAGACCCTCCGCAGAGACGAGGACCCTCCACAGAGACGAGGAACATCCGCAAAGACAAGAACCTCCGCTAAGAGAGGTACACGAGGAACTTCTGCAGAGTGACCGGTGGCAACTGGACTCTGCAACAACCACTCTCCAGAGATGGACGAGTTGCGGAGCAGGGGAGGATTCAACCCACATGGACATGAGGGTGGAACAAGGCTGATGCTAGTTCACAGGCTTAGTGTTAAGCAGGGTCTTATAGTCAAAACCTGGACCCAGTTTAGTCTTTCAATCATTATTATAGTCTAAACCTGGACCCAGTTTAGCCTTTCAATCATTATATATAATCCAGTCTAAAACCTAACGACTGTGTAAAAAGACTCTATTAGATATATTTCGTAAGTGAACATTTGCTCGTCGTATATTGGTAATGAAACCTGTGTCTTTGAATTTACGTCTTCAGCACTAAGTGTATGGTTTAAAGAGATGACATCATTCTCTACGAGTGACTCTTATCAGACTGTTAGCAGCAAGCTGGGCTGAAGTTGAAGCCTTAAAAATGCGAGTTCTTCACTTAAGAGATACTGTACCTGGGCTGGTAGGCTTTCTGGACTGACGTCCTGCATCAGCTCCACGATTTACAGGTTATGGGCCATCTGGGTATCCAGAGAACCGTCGCCTGCATACAGCAGCGGTTCTACTGGCCTGGCTGTACGTTTGATGTGGCATACTGGTGCGCTGTCTACCCGCAGTGAGCTGGCCACAAAGGCAAATCCCCTTACTACGGTTAAGGGCGGTTCAACCACATTACCTTGGATATATTGGATACTCACTGCCCTACGCCACGTGGCTAGTGGGTACTGCTATATCCTAGTCATTTCAAATTACTTCATGAAATGGACTAGCTGATGCCTTTTCGCTATGGCATCACACTATACAAAAAGTCGCAAGCCTGTTATTAACACTGTTAATTGTGTGCAATGGGGTAATGAAGCCGATTTAATCGGATCAAAGCGACGGATTTGAAAGTGGACTATTCCGGGTTCCGAAAGGACTACACCTCACCATATCACTCACAGAAACATATGAAACATATGCTACCCTTTGTAATGGTGCATGGACGGGAGTAGAATCTCCCCATTGACCTGATTTGCCGAAGACCCGTCAGTTAATGACTGAAAATTAGATGAACACAAAGCAGTTGCGGCTCAACACTATACTCTGATTTTTATAATTCGTTTACACCGTTTTTTACTCATATTTTTGTGAGGCTAAATGGTATCGTCCTATAACTTGCCATATTTCATCTGGGAGTCAAGCGGCAATTTTGTACCGAATTTCAAACATATATCTCGAAAATTGAAAAAGCTGGTAATCCACCCAAATGTTAAATTCAGCCCTGTCATTTAATTTCTAGGTCCGCACACAAGTTTGTGTATTTGCTCAGTTTTCTATTAGTGCAATCTTTCGAGTTCAACATGCTTGTGTAGAATACACCTCAATGTGTCTTATGGTCCGATATTACAATAATACTTTGAATCTCGATGGATGTAAACAGGACAGAATCCTCGAATATGCTAATAATCTCGAGATCCCGATTCGGACTGAAATTTAACATTGGGGCAGATTGCCAATTTCCTCAATTTTGCGATAAAAGTCTGAAATTCGGGATAAAATTTCCGTTTGACTCCCAGGTAAAGTATGTCAAGTTATAAAACGATACCGGTCAGCATCGAAAAAATATCGTCAACAACCGGTGTAGATCTAAACAAGAAAATGCAGCTAACTGCGAGAGTCGACATTAGAGCTCGAGCACATCATCAGCACCCTGACAGCTGAATGTATACTACTCAACGTTACTCCCCCCCCCCCCCCCACAACAAACGCTAGCATATCCTCCCCCACACGATTCCAATTCATTCCCGTATATTATGATGAAAGCATCTAGGCCTCATAAGTTAACATTCACTTTGAACTCAATGAAACAGATACATTTGTACGCCTGCTAAAATGATATTGAACCTTAATAAAATATCCTTAAAAATATTGGAAACTATAAGGAATATCTGCATCTGATATCATACTCAGTAATAAATAACATATTTACACTGGGCTAATGAAAAGACCAGTTTAAAATATAAATGATTGTCTGAAGGCTTCGCAAAGCCAACACCTTGACATATAAGGTACGTCAAATTAAGGTAAATGTAGCCGTGGCATCGCAGACGTATATCGTTGTGTTCACTTCATAACACCGAAGAATGCCACACGGCATGCATGCACGAATTGCTGCACAGAAAATTGTGTGCTCCAAAATACGCGTCATTGCGGTAAAATTTGCTTTGCATTCTGGGAACGTCAATTTCCATCGACTCCGCCATTTTGACGTTTCCAAAACAATCTCAGCATTTTGCGTAATTTTCTCAAAACTAACACATCGATTTATGCATTATACATCTGTTGAATATTCAAAGTTTGCCATCAATTCGAGAGATTTTATGTCAAGGACGAAGGAAATTCTCATTTGAAGTAGGTGTCTAAACGTTTACATGCCAAAACGGGCGTCGATAGGTTGGCATGAAAGTTTGAAACCTCCATGAAAAAGTCAGCACATAGACATGTAGAGGGTTGGGGGCTTTGCCCCCAACGCTCTAATGTCAAAAATCAGGGTATATTATTCCCGGCCCCTCAGGGCCGGGTATATGTGATTGTCGTTGACCTCACCCTATGTATCTCCTGTCTTCCGACTCTCTCGGACGACTCTCTTAGATTCAGCATACATTGGTGTTGGTTTCGCGAATTTGCAATAAAAGCCGATAAATTCCGCTAAACTGATTTAAAAACACTGCTAATATCACTATACTAAAAATAAGAATTTGAATGACAATGAGAGGTGTTGTTTCAAATGAGTTTTCGGCTGGTATTCGCAAGTGCAATTACCGATTCTCCTGCCGGTTATTTTGGAACTTCTCATATTTGAACCGCCCCAGATATAATCACTGCGTTATATAATTACGCCAACAAGTAATCACTAAGAATATGTTGTATTGCAGCGACAGACAGTGATACACTAGGTGTAAGCATTTCAGAGAATAGTTTAAAATTATCTTTTCGAATTATTACAGTTGCATTAGGCCTGTTAGGTCATTTTTCGTGGGGCGATCAAGCGTGTAGCATAATAAAACTGAAGCATGAGAAATTTTGTTGCTTCACAAGCGCGATCGCCTTTAATAGCCAAGACCGCCATAACGAAGCCGTGACGAATCCGTGCTTTCGACCACGGGTACCTAAAAACCCGGCAATAGGTATAACCTTTATTCCAGTTTTATATGAGCCCTGCTATGGAATTTTGTACATATGCCTAGGGGCCTAATGTGCAGGATCGGTTAGACATCTATCCATTGTAATACGGCTGTACACATACACTTTAGGCCTATTCATCAAATCCTGCCGCCTCTACGTGAATATTTAAACCTATGGTGATGTTTTGGGGCATATTGGGAATGTGAGATTTTAAACTAGAAGATAGTTTCCAGATTCTTGGGCGACTTATGGAGCAGGAATTTAGTAGGATGTTTTTAACAGAGCTGCCGACGGCTAGGTCCAAAGACTGGCACTGGCGATCTGGCAAGGATACCGTACATCTAAGTGGACTTGGGGGAGATAAGTTGGCTGAGGGTGTACACAATTTCCTGTTTCATTTACTTTGATGTGACTGATTGTGTGACTTTTTATATGAACTGTACAAATATTGTTGTGAGTTATTCATATATATGTGTTGATTTTTGTTATGAATGTGTTGAATTCAGATTTGTGAGTCCATGGGAAACACGTACATGTACACATAAAAGGGCCGGGTTTTTTTCTGCCATGTTTTCTAAAACATGGCGTTATACTTGTTTCTCCAGTAACTGTAGCATTACAAACGCGACATGTGAGAAACCCGAACATCACGTATGTCGCTTTTCTCACAGTCATATGCTTATTATCGCCCATGTCGCATTTTTCACGCCTGCTGTGATTGGTGTATAATATTTTATTCCAATCTGCTTGCGATATCCACATCAAAGACTTCTTAATACGTTTCATGAACGTTATTGTTGCATAAGGAAATGTAAACAGACAGATACTTGATGGCGATTTGTGTGTTTTGCCAATGACATGCTTCGAACTCGTACTGCACCACCGTCACCATTTGCACGACTTGAATGGAACGCAGCACATAACGCACCCAAAACATCGCTCGATGGTCAAATATCGCACCACAAAATTCTTTGTTGTGCTGTTCTGCCAGATCCCCCACCCCCACCCGATTTCAGAGCTAAATCCTGATTAAATATTGAGTGGACGTCCATGAATTGGACGAAAATATGGACATGCATGTCGTGAATTTCACGAACAAAAGCCAGTTCAATAGCTCCGCAGTTAATGTCGGGTATTTCACGGGCATGTTGCTTTTTTCACACCGGAAACACCAACCGTGAAAAAAGCGACATGGTCGGATATTTCACGTGAAAAAAGCGACATGGTCACTTTTATCACATGAGAAAACCGACCATGTCGGGATTTTCACAATATTCGGTTTTATCATGCAGCATAACCATTCTTCTTCCTTGGGCTCATGATCCTTTTTCCTTGATACATTCTCCTGGAAACCACAAATGTTATTTTTATCATCCTAAATTAACTAAAAATAACTTCACATGTCATATAGAGTCTAGATGTATATGATCCTCCGTGGCATGGACATCCATCTACATGTAGGCTTGGAAATGTACATGCTCCGTGCAGGGTCTTTGGCGCCACTGCGGACCGAACAGTTCTAGTTGGGTTTTCCCCAGATTAGTATATCTCGCCATGGCCATGTCCACTTGTCAAAACAGTGAAATAGATCGAGTTAAGGGTATAACCCCCGAAGTATTTGTGCAATCTTACATGAATACCCAATCACCCGTCGTCATCGAGGATATAACAAGGGACTGGCCGGCCAGAGAATGGACACTGGAATCGTTGTGTGAAAAAGTGGGCGATAATAGAGTGAATGTTCGTGCAAACACCAACTCTGAGGAATACAGACTGGGTAGAAAGTACAACATTCGCGAGACGACCTTCAAGGAATATATATCAGATTTGAAGAGGAGTAATAAGAGATCTCACAACTCGTATTTGGCTGTACAGAACATAAAGAAAGCATTTCCACAACTAGCGCAAGATGTCATAGTCCCGGATTACGTTGGAAAGTTGCATGGTGGACCATTTATGTGGATCGCTCCAAAAGGTCACTACGAGTATTGTCATTTTGATCCGGACCATGGATTTCTAGTGATACTTCAAGGTGAAAAGGTGGTGCGACTATTTAGAAGTTCCATTGAGGAAATGTACCCCAATGAACTTGGGTCAAAAGGTCGAACTATTCAGTCGAAGGTGAATTGTGAAGATGTTGATTTGACGGAACATCCATTATTTGCCAACACAACATGTCACTACAGCACGCTAAGACCTGGTGATATGTTGTACATCCCTGCCCTGTGGTGGCACCAAGTCACTTCGACAGAAACGACAATCTCTGTCAACATGTTTTGGGGCGATGCAGGCGTGAACGCTTTCCTGGAGCGCGTCATGACAACGTGCTGGGACACATTCAGACACTGGCTGCTCAACATTGTGGAGCAAAATCGCTCCTACCCGTCATTTTCCAGAACTCTTTCCCGACTTCCAGAAGCCCTGGACAACTTTATTCAGAATCAGTGGCACGACAAACCTTCACAGCAGCAACTCGATGTGCTGGTTAGCGTCATAAAAGATTACCTTCAGATTGACGAACTACCGAATGAACCCAGTTCAGGAAAACATCCGCCACCATTACAAATTCGTGGCTTCACTTGGCGCTAACCAAGTTTTACAACCATTTGTTATAGCTGTTTGTAATATCCTGTCATTATCATTCAATGCCATCTACCATGTCAATTTGGCAGTAAATATAGCATGTATACACATGATACACAGTGATACAGGAGTAGCTACTAACTATTGGAAGGTACTACTAAAAATTCTGCATCAAATAAGAACAAGTGATACATGTATTCTAAAATACATTTTATTGTTCACATGATTGATTTCTGTCGAAATAAAACTTTTCAGAACTTTTTTCTCATTTCTGTAAGTAAGAAATCAAGGAATATTCATAATTGGAAGTGTACAATAATGATGACTAAATTACCGGTAGACATCAAGGCAAAAAGATCATGCCTCTGGACATTTAAACTGAAAGCTCTATCTCTAGGTTGAATGACCTCAAATCGAAACTGCAAAAACCGTAATATACACCTCATGAGGTTATGTCTGGACAAAAAATGCTGAATTCGCAACAACATTCGGAAGAAAGCGAAGTTCTGGTAACATACCTCTAAAAGCCGATGAATGTTGTCTGTTTTGCTGAATGATGCACTGTTTTCAAGATTTGGGAAAAAAAATTCGCTGAGGGTAATAGGGCTGGAAAGCGTAAGTACTCATCGATGCGAAATTCCAACAAATTTATTCGGACTGGGGATAAGCACCTGACGCCTCCCTATCTTTTAACATGGGGGTGGATATAATATGAAGATTTTGAATATATAGGCGATGTCTTTATTGTATTGTAGTATCCATACACGATGAAGATATACAAAAACTAATGTTAAAGACAAAAATTGTCCAATTGCACAACATATTTAAACTTCGAAGGGGGCCCGAGAAAAATGGCATTTTGAATAAAGCATTGTTCCAGCAAAATAACCGGCAGGCGGCCTGTCATCCTAACTAATTTTGGCACGTAAGCCTGCTTTGTATTTTTAAAGAGGTTTTTCGACACAGAACACATTATTTCAGCAGTTATTGACACTGTTAGAAAGTGGGCGATAATAGGTTTATCCCCGGCGATGCCTTGTACACGAATATTTCATTGGAATTTATCACCGATCATACTTCCGCTTTCCAGCCCTATGTTCACCCAACAAACCTTGGCCCTATACTATTTGTTTAAGGTCACAAGTCAAAAATTAGCCCAAGGGCTAAGATAGGTTACCGGACAATTTTGGTTTCAAGCATTGTAGGTGACATATGACTTTGAGATTTACCAGTCAAGGTCATCTTTGTGAATCTCAATGTCACCATCAGGTATGCTGCATACGACTTTGTATGTTCATAATACAAACATATAAGTTTTATCAACAAGTATTTCGTGTGTAGAGGCCAATTTCAGATTTTGAGATTCGCCCTTCAAGATCTTTGAGGTCAAGTTCAAGGTCACCAAAAAATGTGCCATTTATACATGACTTTTTTACAGGCTTATACACAATCCTAACCTGTATGTGCAAAAGTTTATGCTTCAGAGGCCATTTTCAAGATTTCAAGTCAGACATTTAGCACTCAAGGTCATCCAAGGTCAAAATCAAGGTCATCATTAGTTGTTCCATATATGACTTCCTATATGTTCATAATGCAAACTGAAGCTCTACATGCATTTCTACATGCATTTCATCTGCAGAGGCAAATTTGGGCATTTTTTCACCCAAAAATGGCTGTTTTGACCTTTCAAGGTCATCAAAGGTCAAATTCAAGGTCACCTCCCAACTCGCTATATATGACTTCCTATTTGAAAGTGCCAATATCTAAGCTCTATCTTCAAGCGAACTATGAGTACAGTCCTGGCAGCTCCCATTATGAAGGAAAAAAGTGCCGAAAATTTTCTAAGTCCAAAATTTTTTTCAAAGGGTGAAAAAAAAATTTTTGTTTAGAAATGACCCAAAATGGATAGTAACGCGATTTTGGACAAAAAAAATTTTTTTCGCCGACCCGTCAAAAATTCAAAATGGCCGCCACACGGAGACCGGCGATTCAAGGGCAACAAAACTTATACACATCATAAAGGTACATAAGGGGAATCTTTTGAAACAAAAATCTCAAAACTGATCAGACAGTTTTTGAGAAAATGGCCGCCAAAGTCAAAAATTGGCCATTTTTCGTCAAAAATGGCCGCCATTTTGAGAAAAATGCGAAAATAAAAAAACTAAAAAATAACCCACTCTTGAAATATTTTTAGGCAACTTTGTGCAAAATTTCAGGAAAATCCGCCTGTAAAATTTAAAGATAAAAATGTGGACGGACGACGGACGACAGACGGACGCAACGCGACGGCAATAGGTTATCGGACCATAGGTCCGGTAACCTAAAAATGATGTGGGTTCACTCTATGACACGTGTGGAAGTTTCGGTCCCAAAATCATTCGCTGGATTGGTTTAATAAACAAGTGTTCCTCGAGTTATCATCCGGGAAACCAAACGAGAGGAGAAATCGCCTTCTGGATCAATATGACTGGGGAATCTAGAGCTAGTCATCTTGTGTTATAATTCGAAATCAATAACATAAAAGCGAAGAAAGGGAAAATTCTGACAAAACCAGGGCCATTTTGTGCTGAGATGCCATAATTACAGAGCAGACAATAAGTCAACTTCCAGTGGAGTCAAACATAAATATTCAACATATATGGAATATTTAAACATAAATATCAATGTCTTGTCTGAACCAGGGGAACAACAGAATATGTACATCCAAAGTTGCTTAGGACCATAGATTCTACACTGCATATGAGGCCAAAAAAAAAGGTGTGTGTTTAGGGTTTCATGGTCCCAAAAACTTAGGGTCGGTAGGTAGGTTTTTTTTCTTTCTTTTTTGAAACTAGATCTATTTTGTGACCACATGCACACCTGTAGTCTCATACTAGTATGTAGTTTCATGTAGCATTATACTTCTCCCTCGTGTACCGAAAACGCACAAGCAATGGGTTCCTGCATGTATTTACTTACTTTCTGTTCAAATTTTTCTTTTATGCCAATAAAAAACATGGAACACTGGGTGAAGAATCTGGGAAAAAAATGTCAAGAACCAAAAAAAAAAGTTATTTTTTCAGAAGGTGAAAAAACAGTTAGGGTAGGGGCCTTTGACCTAGGGTCGGTAGGGAAACCCTAAACACAAACCTTTTTTTTTTTGGCCTGACATTGAATTGTCACTTTTCACTGATTTTGTTTGATTTTGTAAGTACACCACAAAAATAATTTCAAGATATATTATATTCATTTATGATCCATTTCATGAAGTAGTTCAGAGTTAATTACTGTCAATATTGATACTTATGGATGTGTTAATAATAGGCTATTCACACCCTTCAAAGAGCAGGAATCATTCATTCATATAAAATATACATTTATTGGCTCAATAGTAGTAGGAACATAAGAATGATTATTAAGGATTGATTGCATGTAGCGAGCGTAGAATGGTAATGTGCCAGCTCTCCATTCATTCATAGAATAAACCTGAACTTAAATAAATCAACAATCTGTACATACTCAAATCAACTTCAACACAAAAGATCTCCGGGGCTCTTCTCAAACCAAGTCAAGAGTGTCAAGTGACATATTAGACTCTCCTCTTGCTTATATTATGAATGAATGAGGAGGTGGCGCACTGCAATATAAAATCTTGGTGTGATACACGTACATCCCTCAAAGTGGGCATGTGATATATTTCCGATTTGTGTTGAATTTGTAATCAAATACATTCTCTTTGAAGATTTGACTGGAAATCTGGTTCTGTGTCCTCCTAAAGTCTGCTGGTTTAATGCTGCGCTTGTCAAGTGGTCAATCATGATGTTTATGTGAGAGTTAGTAGCAAATATTCATTGTAAATAAGGTACCACATGGTTTAGTTTTGACATGAAAAAAACCCTGTAAACATCACTAGTGAATTCATACCTTAGCTAGGTAAGTAAACCATGTCTCCCTATACAGAACCATTGAAAATAAAGTCCGTACATGGAAAATCGTCCTGATAACTATATAAGTGCATAAAAGAAAAAGATAAACATCGAAAGAAAATTCTAAAGCTAAATGACATGAATACCAAGAAATAAACAGCTTATTTACTATACCAAGATAAAACCAACATACTATTTTAATGAAGATGTGGGACCAATGCCCCATTGAGTCAGCATGTATCATCACTTCATCAGAGCTATTCATATCTGTGTATACTGCATGATTTTACTGTGCGAACATACAGAACAGAACTGATAAATGTATCAAGAAATATTACAACAACTACAAAGGTAAATCAAATCGATGAATATATGCACACAGTACCAAACACAACTCACACATTGCTCCAGTTTACAAGTTTGTCCTTCGCCTTGGCTGTAATTGTTGGCATTTTGAAACACTCCACATGATCTCTGATTACGAACATTTGAATGCATCTACAGATATGCGTATTCTATATGATACAGAGCGCTACATTATTTCACATCTGTCTGATCGTAGCATAGCAGTGTCATATATGTACATTCTATACAAAGTGACCAAACTGAGTAGATTTGCAGATGCAATGACTGTCCCAAGCTCATGAAGAGCAACTTCCGATCCGAAATCAGGTCTCCTTTCTGTAAACTACACCACTGCTGATTCAGTCATCGAACTCAAAATCTGAGTCGCTGTCGTAGTTGACATAAGGTTTTCCTGCGCCGTCATTGGCCAGCTTGTCAGCCTGCTCGTTCCCATAAACGCCCGAGTGACCCTTCACGTGCCTCTGCAAATATACGTATGATATATGCAGTGACCTATAATGTGTGTCATGGCGAAGAATGATCGGGGAAAAGTATGTAGTCACTGCAGTACAATATTTCTGAACATAGCACCAAGGGTGCTGTAGCTTACTGGCAATCATGAGAATTGCATAGAATACTGAATACGTATAAATTGTTACACTGATATTAAAATCTATTGCTAAAACATGTTCGTAAATGTTGATAGAAACACGTTTTCTGTATGGACTACAATACGAAATCAAGTTACATCTTGAAAGATTTTTTTCCTTAATGACATATTTTCACAGACCGTCGATTCAAAGGCAACAAAACTCAAACACATCACAAAGGTACATAGGGAGAAGCTTATGTATTTCGAGGAAAACTATCTGAATAAGGTCATTCAAGGTCATATCCAAGCTCACCATTCAAACCGCAATATATGATTTCCCATTTGAATGTGCCAATACTTTGGCTCTATCTTGAAGTGTTCTAGGAGTGTACCCCGCAAAATTCCCATTATGAAGGAAAAATTGGGTGAAATTTTTTCAAGTCCAAAAATTTTGGTTTCGGATAAAAAATTTTTCTTTCGCCTACCTGTCAAAAAATTAAAAAGGCCGCCCCACGAAGACACTCATTTCAAAGGCAACAAAACGTATACACATCACAAACGTACATAAGGAAAATCTTATACATGATTTTGAGACTGTCTGAATACTAGTAGATTTTGAGAAAATGGCCACCAAAGACGAAATTCATCGTTTTTTGACAAAAAAGGTTGTTTTGACCTTTCAAGGTCATTGAAGGTCAAATTCAAGGTCACCACTCAAACCACAACATATGATTTCCCATTTGAATGTGCCAATTCAGTGTTCTATGAGATTACTCCGCACAGCTCCCACTATGAACGAAAAATTGGGTGAAATTTTCTGTCCAAAAAAATTTCCAATGGCAAAAAAAAAAAATTTTTTTTTTGCTGAAAATGGCTCAAAACAAAGTGACTTGATTTAGGACAAACTTATTTTTTTCGCCGACCTGTAAAAAAGTCAAAATGGCCGCCACACGCAGACCGGCGATTCAAGGGCAACGAAACTTATACACGTAATAGATGTACATGAGAGGAATGTTTTGAAACGAAAATCTCAAAACTGACCAGAAGTTTTTGAGAAAATGGCCACCAAAATTGGACTTTGGTGTCTGCCAATTCGGAATCAAAAATGATTCAATCAAAAAAAAATTGAAATTGTCTTTAGATATTGGCCTAAGGTATGTTCTGACAAATTTATGGGGAAATTCATCATGCCAAAAGTTACAGACCCGGACGGACGACGGACGAAAAACCACGATAATAGCTTATCGGCCCAAAGGGCCGGTAAGCTAAAAAGTAACATAACCACTGCATGACCAGCTCAAACCAAAGCCCGTAATGACTGATTTAAAAGCATCGTACCCATTCCACATCAATGCCAAACATCGCATCCTCAAGCTGCTGAATATCTTTTCTGTTGATGACTGGTTTACGATTGGCAAGTGTCCAGCCGTTTTTCTTCCACTTGTGGATCCATATCGTCATACCTTGGGAAAAGTAGAACACAAACGTCAGGGAATTCCAGTGAATGTCCTTGCCTGAAGTCTCTCTCAGAGCAAGGAGAGTCTGAGGGTTTTTACCCAGTTATATCTTTAGCTATAATATATTCAGTTGGGATATAACACAGATTTCATTGAAAAAATATTGAATATTGAACTTCAGAATGAACTGAATTTGTCATCGATACTATGAATAGATACAGTATGAACATAGAACACTCACAATTTATGATAAACTGACTGTCTGTATTGATGATGATTTTGTCAAAGCCCTGCTTCTTCGCCTGTTTAACAGCTGCTCTTGCTGCCTGCAGAAACAAACACACAGAAACATGTACTGTTTTAAAACCTGTGTGGGCAAAGTACACATTTAAGGAGAAAATTAGCAATCCTTTTACAAACCTGCAGTTCAGCTCGGTTGTTAGTTTGCCGACCGATTAGCCTCTCCGACAGATTGCTGGTGGGGGCAAAAGATATTATCAATCAAGTCTAGTAGATATATGATCAAGTCACTCAACACCGTGAATGTTGAGGAATATTCAACTGCTATCAAGATGGATCATGAAATGTTGAATGAAATTTTGTAGATTGTTTGTAAGAATAAATTTTCATTATGTACATGCATCTAACAAATGTGAAGACAGTTACTTAGGATGCTGAGGACCCCAGAAGACGCCAATGCCACCAGCAGGAGCAGTCTTTCCATTGTTCTGGCAAGAGCCATCAGTGTAAACCTCCGCGATTCTTGGCCCACTCGTGCTTGCACCTGCAATTGTAAAGAACCCAATAAACCCATGAACGTTATCTAACAACAGAACTAAATTGTTAAAGTAACACTGATAAATTAACATACTGCATATGATTATGACACTAACATGAAGCAGCAAAAACACACATGGAAAACGAAGACAAACAAAAAGGGTAGGGAAAGAGGTTTTCAATATTCTCTGCCAATATCCTGACCATACTGAAACTAGGTGAACTACAAGTGGATAACACAACAACATACACGAGTTGAAGACACTATCCTGCATACCGTTGGCTGCGTGGTTAGCATGGCTGTTGTCCAAATGAGGCTGTTTGTTTGCGGTGCCACCAGTTTCGTCGGGCGGGTGCGGCCGTTTGTTTGAATCAAGCATCTTCGCGAAGACGACACTCTGTTGTGACAGATTGCGTAGCGACCGGATGTGACCCTCAGCATTCTGCAGCAGCTTCGTGAAGCCGAGTAAGTTCTCAGAGAACTTGCTCTCGACGGACCCAAGAGGCGTGGTTTTCAGTGCGTTGACGATCTCGTTCCCCTTGAGAAGGTGTTGCTCGAGAATTCCCGTGGCATCACTGAGATTCGTGCAGAAAGTCCGTAGCTGACTCATTTTCTTGCTGGGGCTGACTGCTGGGGGTCGAATGATGAGACCGCTCGATGACGGTATGGCTGCCGGCATGTGGTTCTGGATGAAGTATGGCGAGTTTTGTACCAGTGTGGGGGCAGCAACAGACCACTGCCCTGTCTGGGAGTAGGGCATTGTCTGTGCGATGCTTTGTGCTATCGTCTGTGGCAGTGGCAGGGTCGGTGTGGGGACTGGCAGTTGGCTGAATATACCTGACATTAAACAAAACATATTTCAACTTTACCAATCCAAAGTATGTATGTATAAGCTATATGCAGAAGAAGAAATATACCAGAACCGGTACATATTTGATCATATTTTCATTAAATTTCCATTATCATTATTGAAACTTATGCACTATGATCGACGCAGATCTCAAACTTTAGTCAACTGATCATATCAACATGGTTCATAATAAATCTTTCAAGAGATAAACGGCTGATGATATGTGATATGACATCAACCTGGATTCAGGCCACCTTCCAGAATGAAATCCTCAGCTTCTTCTCGAGTCTTGAACTTCTTGAATTTTGCCTTTGGATACCCAATCACTTCGCGCTGGCAATCTTCCCTACAAATGCAAAACAAATATCATTGATTCACTCATGCAAGTCATAAATGGAATATTCTACTGCATCTGAATTGACCACTGCATACATCGTCATGACTTACCAATGTGAACTTGTAATTATTTATTTATTACAGTGTACCCATTTCTTATACAGTCTGTATACAATATTTGATAGTATTATAATTGTTAATCTCTGCATAATATCTCATGCTTGGTTCATATCCACAGGTCTTTAACAAGTACAAATTTAACCCTAAAATTCCTGACAGTCGATTTGCACATGTCTACACAAAGGCATTGATAATTTGCAACTCTTGTATTTAACGAAATGTATCTGCTCCCACACTAAAGCTGGCCACTGAAATGAGTACATGTAATACAACAAATACCAGTACTCTAGTATGAGTAGAATAGTCAAATACACATTTTACTCCCGGTATTTATTCTCAGTACGAGCGTGTGCAGTTTTCATGCATGCGCAGTATTGCACATATCGATGGCGTTTGAAGAGAAAAACAGAAAATACCACGCAGATCTGTCAAACTGCCTAAAAAAATGCATGACAGCTACATGTATCAGTTTTAGTGTGGCGTGGTCCCTGCACGTGAGTGGAACACAAGGGGAAGATTCTGTGAGCCCAATTCAAGGTATTTATGTTTTTATCAGAACTGTTTGTGAAATGATAAATGAAATGACTCATTTCTTCGCTTTGGACTGTATCTGACTGACTTGTAAAAGTGTTGTAGTGTACATTTTCTATACAGTTCTGAATAAATTGATTGATTGAATGAATAAGATCATGGAGTGTTCCCATCCACACATTTATGTTATTCGAATCATAATAAAAGGGAAATGAACTCTATAGACATATTATTCAATGATTCTCTCAAATTTGACCTCAACGTCTTTGACCTCATTTTGCGCGCGCTACTGCAGGTCTTGCTTTGGCACAGAGTGCTACCATTATAACCAATACGGTCCAATACATCAATTGATAGCAGAGTAGTTAGGCTGGAATTTTTCTTTAGAAAGGTGTTATGGACCACCAAAGTAAGAACATTTAACATCGAGTTGAAGGCCAATTCAATTTCTACTATAGTTGCCCTCAGGGCCTAGACTTGTGATTTCCGATTTCTAACAAAGGGTGTCATGTGGCTCCATCAACCGCCCATACCGATCACCAGGTTGAAGGGGGTAGGACCAGTTCAATAACACGTACATGTATCATGCTTGACTGCCTGTGTTTATGCAAGATTACCAGGGCGGTTGATTTTGCCCTGCTGGCAGTTGAACTGGGCCTGCTCCGGTTGAAGAGCCACTTTTGGGGCTACACGGGTACAGGACGGGTAGTAATTTATGGGTATCCGGGTGCTGAAACATCCCCGCTGCTATAGATCTATATACCCTACTGTGACTGTCAGTGAACCAGGTCACCAGTTGTTCATTCTGAATGATACAGTGATTCAATTCTGAATCTTGGCCTGGGCGATAATTCAGACAAATGCGGGAAATACAGTGTCTTTACCATGACATATAAATGCCCGGATTCTTTCCAACACGAACAGCGTAAAATCCACCAGGAGTGGCTTTTGGCATGGTTTGTGTGGCGATATTAGTAACGGCAGCTAAAAGCTTGGAAGTTTTCAAAAAGCACAGAGAAGCAGCCATGTAGCGCCACCTACCGAATGACACCCAAAGGGATTGGGACGGGTCAATATCTCACCTCAATAGAAGTGCGGCTGTTATACATTATTTAGGTCGTGGCGTTGCCTCCGATGTCCGTCCGTCGTCCAAATTTGTCGTATTCTGACGGTTTGGCAGGAAACGTTCGGTCCGAAATCAAGTCACAATCTGTTTTGAGCCATTTCCAGCCAAACATGTTTTTCACCATTGAACAATTTTTTTGGACTTTTCATCCACTTTTCATATGTATGGAGTGAACTCTTAGATTACATCAAGATAGAGCTCAAATATTGGAACATTCCAATCGGACATCATAAATGTTTTTTTCAGTGGTACCCTTTTTTGACCTTCGAACTGTGACGTTTGACGCCCGCTACCTAGGGTGCAAGTGCCCTGCATCTGAGCACGATCACAGTGGGCGTCGTAATTATTTAGGCCTAATTCGACTATACTCTGATTTTTCTAGCTCGTTTACACCGTTTTTTTGCGGAGGAAAATATCAGAGTATAGATAACAGTCCGCTGAACAAGTCCGTCTGAATACATCACTCAGATATTGCATCATTATAGCCCGGTGTGTCAAGTCCGAAAGCCATGGGCGCAGCTTCCGGATCGAACACGAGCATCCACCACGGGGATAGAGCCCCGGATAGCATGACGGTCCGCCAGAGCCTGTACGCACCATACCAGGGCGACAGACTACTAATCCATGGAGGCGTGAGCCTTCGGATCAAAGTCTCCGGACCCCCCCCCCCCCCCCCTCCTTGGACCCCGATTGGAATTGTCCCCGGGGTCCTCGTAGACCCTTTAGCCAGTCAAAGGGGACGAGAAGCATATGGCCGTGCCACCCGTCGTCCTAGCTCTTGCCTTGACAGTTCTGAGTCAACTCAACGAATGCAAGACGGGCTGCTAGCTATGACCGAGGGTGTGACGTCATGGTCAATAATACAGTATAGTGTAGCTTTAAAAAAACTTGAAAGCTTGGAGCCTGAAAGCTTAAAACCACCATTTTTGTTGAAAAAGAACGGTGGCTTTGGGCGGTCATTCTGAAATCTGTTCAGTAATTTTTTTCTTAATTCGTGCCCTTATGGAGAGTTTATAAGTTTTGTTGCCCTTGAATTACCGGTCTGTAAGTGGTGACCTTGAATTTAACCTTCAATGACTTGGAAGGTCAAAACGGCAATTCCGTGAAAGAAAAATTAACGTTTGTTGCCCAGTGACCTTTCCTACCCTTCGGGCCCATTTTTAGGTTACCGTACTTATGGTCCGATAACCTGTTGGTATGGCGTTGCGTCCATCGTCCATCGTCCGTCGTCGTCCGTCCACACATTTATCTTTCAAGTTTACAGTCGAATCTTTGCACAAATATTCAGAATATTTATGCAGAAATTTTGCACAAATATGCCTCAAAGTATTGTAAAAAAGGGGTATTTTTAGTTTCTTTATTTCGCTTTTTTTCCAAATGGCGACCATTTTCGACGAAAAACGGCCAATTTTGGACTTTGACAGTCGTTTTTTACAAAATCAGATGAGTCACTTGATGCATAAGACTGTTTATATGTAGAATCTATCCCCATGATGGGTCTAAATTTCGTTAACTTTGAATCGCAAGTCTGCGTGTGATGGCCACTTCGATTTTTCGACAGGTTCACGAGGTTGGTGAAAATTGTTTTGTCCCAAATCAAGTCACTACTCGTTTTGAGCCATTTCCAGCCAAAAAAAAAAAGAAAGAAATTTGCCACTTTTAGCTTCATAATGGAAGCTATACGGAGTAAACTCCTGGCACTTTTAACTTATAAATATTGGGACATTCGAATGGGAAATCATATATTGCTGTTTCAGTGGTGACCTCGATTTTGACATTTAATGACCTTTTTCCGATGAAAACGCCCAATTTTGAACTTCGACAGCCATTTTTGTGGCTCAACATTATAAATTTCTCCGGTAACCCTTGGGCTATTTTTTTTAAAATTCAAAAAAATATTGGCAAAATGTCGGAAAGGATATTACAGAAGTATACAATGTATCTTTCATTTATGACCCCCATGCCAATAAATGATATACGTCTATACCACTTGAATGCTAGGGTATAGATTTTCGAGATCTGGAAACGAATTATGCACGAACATTTCGAAATTCATATATTCCTAGGCCTTCATGTGAATTTGAATAATTTATCAGTAACCTTGTCTACATTTTGACATGTACCGTGGATATTTGTGTATTAACCGACCTTTTGTATAAGCCGAAACGTTAGGGTAAGTATATTCGTGTCGTTCAGAGACCCAGCGGCCATGGTATATGTGTATAGAATGGTTATCCTATACGACCAAACAATGCAACCAGACATTGATTGTCTTATGCCAAAAATATCTCGTTTGTTTCAATGATGTGGGATTGAAATAGTTGTATGTGATTAGTCAACGATTTATGCACTCTTGACGTCATTAATTTCAAATAAAATCATCGTTCAATAAATTAGGTCTGAAATCTAACTGAAGTTGCAAAACCTACACAACTAATTGAGACATTGATACGCTGTAAAAACGTATACTCACAAGAATCGTTCTATTGAAAACATAAGTACAGTGGCGTAGCTGCCGGTGTCAGAGAAGGGGGGTGGGGAGGGGCAATATGTGCCGATTTCCTTTCCGTTTGTATATTATTAAATATATGATCGATGTCAGGAGATATATTGTGTTATTGGTTGGTGTCTTCGGATATCAAAACGAAACAAATTATCTTGCAACATATTATTTTACTACAGACCAGAAGAACGTCAGACAAAAAATTCAAAATTGTTACCACAATTTAAGTTATATAGATATACTTATATAATTTATATATATAAATATGTGTAAATCAAAATCACATTTGACTCAAAGTAAACACTTGGGAGTTATACTTACCTACATAACAATGTCAAGTCATTTTCATTATTGGCATAATTGGGTGATTTTATGGCATTAGTATCTTACAGTTCTTGTGAGTTTTGGCAACAGCATTGAATTAAACTTTTGAACACACTCAAATTTTTTTTGACATGTGATATACGCAATAAAGTTTCCTGAGGAAACCTGAATTTCACCAGTATGATAATTTTGCACACGTGTTTCCAAAGTATAGTCACTTTCTGTTCTTATTACATGGACAAGCTTATTAAAATCACTTTCACAGGTTTCTTACAGTCGACAGATATAACTATGCTGACACACAACACACAATGTTACAATAAGTATCAGAATTTCTTAAACTACTTTAAACGTTCTGTGTCATAGTCCTTTATCAAAGCAGTCGTCAACATCATCTGAACCGTGTCTTTTGTCAGCTGGCACTGACAATCCATCCAGTTTGGATCCAAAATTATAAACAGAACATTCTCTCTTCAACAGGTGTTTCTCTGATCAGAAGGCGAAGTGAGAGGGACAGAAAGAGCACAAAGACAAGCAGTTCAATCGCTGTATGGTACCATGCCTTCCTTGGTAACTATGGCTTCTTTGGCCTTTCTCTCGGGCTGAACCCCGGCTATGAGGCTAGAGGCGGGGATCTGCATCTCCAAGGGACTGGCCGGCGGCTTCTCCTCCCCAAGCAGTACCTTGAAGGATGGGTCTCGCCGGTCATCCTCACAGTAATGATACAGAAAGCTCGGGAAGAGAAGGGCCACGGCCAGTGTCAGACCGCCAATACAGAACAGTATCAAGCCCACCAGCTTGCAAACGTTCAAATGGGAGTTGAATGCAGCTGCCGTGGGGTCCTCCCTGTACAGATGCTCTGTGATCTGGTCAACGAAGATGGGCCTCGGCGGCACGAGGTATCCCACTAAAACTCCAATTATGCCAAACACAAGGAAGTTTGCGCCGATCCAGACGAAGACCTTCCACCAGACTGAGGTGCACTTCTTCCGTCTCGGGTGGCCAAGCAGGTAGGCAAAGTCGTCCTCCTCGTATATGCTGGGATCCTTGTGTCCGTGGTCTTCATAGAAGTGGTGCAGGTAGGATCGGACACCAAAGAGTCCTTCACGAGACGACCGCTTTTTCTTCTTTTTCTTCCTCTCCGTCTCCTTTGCTTGTAGCTCCTGGTCCTCGTCCACTTTATCCAGGGATGGATGTCGCTGCAGGCGCTCGCGCTTCCACCAGGGTCGGCGTCCCTTGCCGTTGGCGTCGGGGCCGGTCCTGTCTTCTGCGGGCTCCTCATGGGCGGGCACCTGCTCCGTGCCATATGTGGATGGGATCTCTGGGCCGCTGGGCTCTTCCTCCGCACCACTGGACAGCAGCCGCGCGTTCTCACGTGTCGTCATGGTGACGGCGCTGGTCCAGGGACCGCGAGTTGCACGCAGGTGATATGTGCCGAGCGCTAACTCCCCGGGACTACCCGAAACTTACCGACCTGCAGAAGGCAGAAAAAACAACTCAGTCATTCAGTCATTTATGTAACTATTACGAGTACCGTAATGCTAAAATTAATAATAATACTAACAACACCAGTGATCATAATGAAATAGTATATAAGTCAAAAATATATTATTGGTATATCATTCAACATTAAGGGCAGCACCTTTGTGTTGCCATCGGCCTGATCGATTAGAATTGATACTCCTTAACCCCAAAGTAGCCTACTGATTATGAGGGGTCTGTCAGCATGAGATACGGCAAATTCACAAAAATGAAAATCAGATTTGTTTCTGTCGTAACCTGAGATCGTTTCATCAAGATATATCGATATCAAAATCATACAAGTGATTGAAACCAAACCCATGCACCAGGTCGTTAACAGAATGTCCACGGATTATATTTATATCATTACTACTTACAAACACATTTATCACATTGTCCATGATATGCACCATGGCAACATCGAATATTAGCTGGACAGTTAGCAGAAATACATAAGAGAGAGGTTTCTGCAAGTATGTATAACTCAACAAGTATTGGATCTTCTGAGACCACTAATTAATACGGTATTGTGATATGATGGTAAAAAAAATGTTTCATTACATTCCTGGTGCGACTTTTCTGTGACAGAATTGCCATGGTAATGTCTTGGAGCACGTTGATATAAAATTACAGCCGTGTACCAAAAACACAGCACCGGCAATGATGGTCAGGTGGTAGCAGTGATCATATTATCACACGTAAACAACGTGTAAACGAAGGACGTCACCTGCTCCTTCACTTACCCCCCCCCCCCCCCCACCCGCCCTTCCCTCTCCTCTCCCCCTCGGTCCCTGCCTGATCCGTCTTTGTTACCTGGGTACTTAATGGAGTGACCACCCACACACGCATGTATACACCGTATCTGTTCAGCTTACGCGTCTGACGTCAGAGGAATACTTCCAACATGATTGCCGACAATAACTGGAACATAATTAGCGTCCGTACAACGCACACTCGAGGCTCATTATAGTACAAAGTAAATCCAGTTTAATACTATCGGAATTTCATCAATGTTGTCGTTATTAATATACGCCCGGTTGAATCAGTATCATTAATTTTGGTGCAACGAGGCTTAATCATATATTGACTGTTTATGGAATCGCTCGGGAAATTCGTCTTATCATGTTTTGCTGATATGACACACAACCAAATCATATCGTGTCCATTTCGCGAGTAAATTCCAATACGTCCCCATAATATATTATCCATATAAATCATGATATTCCCAATATGTCACATATAAGCCCGTGTTTTGACAGCAGTTCGTGAACAAGTGGTTGGAGACACCATGCAACACAGACTTGACACATATGAGCTGCAGTTTTGCTCCAGGCATAATGTCGAGGGCTGTAACTCTGAGGGCCAGGTCCCAGGAAATTTAATTATGGTCTCTGGGTCCGAGTGGGTCGTGGTATTACTTTCCGTGGAATTCACTACCAGAAACATGGTCCCCACGGGGTAAGATTATACAATTCTAATAGATACGGATCATACAATATTGCCTGTAAATCCAGGCGTGCCTTCACGTCGATAAATGTTAAACTTCATGCAAATTCAAAGTTCCCTCCACTTTAATACTGGCAGAACAGCTATAACAAACCGCGGCATCGAAACCACAACCGGGTTGTAAATGCATGCGTGCAGTATTGCTCAGATCCGGTTATTTATAGCTTCCACACATGTGCATAGATTTTACTATGGATTCGATACATACGCAATTCCTACAACATAATATCTGGTGTATTCCTTCTTGAAGTTGGCGATTCTCCACCATTTACTCACCTCTACATGTACTCCGTGTAAACAACCATCTCTATCCACTGTAGATTGTCTCCTGTCACTGACGAACAGGTTACTGTGTGTGTACGGCTTGTGGTAGCAGCGGCCGCTGAATCAGCAGCCATGTATTGATAAATAGAACCGTCTTTTTCCCCCGCTCGCTGCACATTGGTTCGATGGGTCGTGTGTATCTAGGCTACCGTGTGGCGCTGGTGTCGGGATAGGGATGACGATGGGGAGGGTGAGGGAGGGAGGGGGAGAGAAATAGTGGGAGAAAATTGACAGATAGGATATACAAGGAGGGAAAATCGATGGTGTATATCATGGCGATTCGGGAACACTATATGGGTTAGCCCATGGTGTGAACTGGTGCTGGGGGATACGCGATGTTGATATAGTGGGAGTAATGAGGGGGTTAAACATTGAGTGCCCCTTCTCCCTTACTTGATGGAGGGGGAGCGCCGGGAATGGTGACAAAGCACTTTGTCATGATCTACCAGTCACACATATAGCCACATTGTCGAGAGCTGATTATTTCTCTGACCTGGCACCGCCGTAAAGGCCATATATTGTCTGTCCACATTGTGTCAGTTGGTTAGTTGGTTAGCCGGCAATGGTTTTCTGTAAAAGAGATTATATTGCCATTCAATTCTCGGTCCAGATAAAATATACTACACGTCGATACTGCTCGTTCGCTGGAAACATGCCATCTGATCCGCCTGACACTCATTAAACATCATCTACCACAGAAGAACAAGCAGCATAATTAACCCACCTGGGCCTAGAGGTAAAAAGTTAGGTAATGAGTTAGAGACTATTCAAGGTTACCGAAGTCAAGTTCACCTGAAGATGGACCACAAATGACCTCCTAATTCTTACGTCTTCATAATCCAAATATCAGCCCTGTAGTCAAACATTTGATGTCCATGTGCCAGACATCAAAATGCTGAATACACATAGCAATGAGAACTTGAAACCAATTTTGTAGCATGACTAAATAAACTGTTGGAATATCTGCACATTGGGCTGTTCTTTGTGGGATTTTTGGTATAAGAGAAGGGTAGATCAACAAACTGCCGTCATTTTGTTGGTTCGCCATTAATACATGTAACACTAGAAAATATAGTTTTTTTTCTGGAAACTTCGGACTCATAAATGAACTGACCCATCAATGTCAGCATATTGAGCGTTGGACTATCTTCCCAACACATCCCAACACAAATCGACCTCCCTCAGCATCTTCAATCACAAAATTGGTTGAGGAATTTGAAGAATTCAGCCACCTCCTGGCATGGTGCAAAAGCTATCCAGCCTTGAGTTTGATGGGTTGTTCTGCAACAGAAATCAGACTCTGAGAGGTCCCGGAAGCTGCTTCTACTGTGAACTGCTCATCGAGTGACTGAAGGAGCATGGCTTCACCATTCATTGTAGACCTCTTGGCTGATTTACCAGGAGTTCTCTTTGTGTCCATACTTATCACGTAAGGCATTGCCTTGGTGTGCCGATTCCGAAGAGCGCGGGAGGGAAATATTATTGCTTCAACTGTGTGTAGAAACCGGTATACCCCTGTGGTTTTATCAGACTCATTGTCTGGCAGGACGGGATCGGCCTCATTCTGAGTGGTCCATTTCTTTGATCACTTCCTTTGAGTCAGCCGTAGTAATCAGGTTCATGGCCTGCTGAGGATTTAGACTCCTGGCAGGCATGTGAGACAGGTCCGGGTGTACTCTTTACTCTTTCAGCCATGGCAATGGGTTTTGCGCTTATGCCAAAGGTGCATGAACTATTGGTGTCAAAGCAGCAATAGCTTTGTGTTCTTTTGTGTCACGATTGGTGTCATGAATGTTTGAGGGCTTTTTCAATGTCTTTGGTTTCATTCTGTTGCTTCTGTAGTTTTCTGCAGATGGATCTTAATCCTGTTGTGTCTCCTCATCAGGTTCGTCCACTCTCATGGAAGCATGCAGATAAGAATCTTCTCTGGAACGGAATTCCAAGTTTCAGTTATATTTGGACAGTTCTCGTCCTAAGCGCACCCACCAGTTTGTGTCGTCACTGTAGAAGTTGAGTTGGTTGAGGTTTATGGATGGGTCTTCTGTTTGATTGTTGCTGGTGGCTTTGTGTGTTGCGCTGCCTTCAACAATACAGTGGTCCAAGAATATTGTCTCTGAACATTCATAGCTGTGCCAGAATTATGCAATGTTGGTGAACAGTGGGTCAAGGGTGTAATCGTGTTTATGTGGAAGCTGTTGCTGTATGAAGAAGTTATTCACCGCTTCCATTGGAGCCACACATAAGATCTGTTCGTACCTCCGTGCTCCAGCCTTCCAGCCATGCTGCGTGTGGTAGGCTGATGCCACCACACAAGATGACATCAGGGTTGCGGATGTTGTGTTCCATCAGGGTTGTATTCAGCTTGCTGAGTGTTGCCTTGTACTCTACACTGGTTGGTCGGTTTCCACCTACTTAGTACATATGTCCAGTGATGGACATATACACAGATGAGTAGTAAGTTTTTATCATGAATGCATTTCACTAACACCAACTGTATATCGTAGTACTAGTTCAGCAGGCACTGCAACATCATTCCTGATATAGAAGGACACACCTCCGCTATCTCGTCCTCTTCAACGGTTCTTTGGCAGGCGCCGATCTTGACGTAACAGGGTGTATCTTTCAACAGGGAGTTCTGCATTCTTATTGTGCTGAGCGGGCTGGGCTACAGAATACACTGCATTGTGGTAGTGCGCAGTGTCAGCAGTTTGGGGCGGGGGGTGGTAGTTTCTAAGCAGCGGTTGATGGGAGATCTCTGCACTGGGATGAAGATATAACTTGTGCCGGACTGCATGCAGTGAAGGCTTGTGGTATCCATGACAGCCGAGTTTAGTTTAGTTCAGCCAGGGAAGGCAGAATCAATAGGCTGGGAAAGTTGGGTGGACAACCATGTAGGCCAGGAACCATGGTGACTGAATATCTATACATGTGAAGCAATGAAGGGAGTCTTGTCCCTGTCGTCAATAAACTGTAAGTGTCTATCATTTGTGTGCCGATATTCTGCCCTACGAATGCATACACACAGCGAGAGTTCACAAGCAAGAAGATCATAGTTCCATAGTGGAGTTAGCAGGCAACAGTCGTTACAGAATCTGCGCCGTGAACCAGGACAACAGACATACTGCCTAAATGGCATCGTGAAGATATACGACAAGTGGTGGCGTGCATCAGTGAAGGTACACAGAACAAAAGGCAGAAGTCTTCAGGGTCAGAATAGTAGCAGGCGAATGGCCAGGGTTCTACCAGGTATGGGTCATGCCAGGTTCGAACAACTCACGGTTGCTGTGCAAAGGGTCATGCGGTATCTGGGATTCTACCAGGTATGGGTCATGCCAGGTTCGAACGACTCACGGTTGCTGTGCAAAGGGTCATGCGGTATCTGGGAGAACCCAGATATCCCAGGCTCAGGGAATTAGATCCCCAGTAGAATATAGAAGATGGGGAACGGCTGAGAATAATAGGAGACGTTGAATCAACGGTGGAGTATGGCCTAAGTTAATTTGGAACAAGGTTATCCATGGCAGAGTCAGATACGCCATGGCGGATTGCAGAGCAATTGATTATGTGGCGGAGTGGCTGAGTCAAAGAGCCGGTTGCATTGCAGTGGAGTGGTGGAGTTGTTGACACTGTGGCGGGGTGGTGGAGTTGGCAGAGTGGTAACTCATGGAGTTGGCAGAGTTGCCAATGGCTCCGCAGTGTAGCATCAATATTTTGGAGGCAGTGGCTTCACGGTGGAATCATAGAGTCAAGTTATGGATAGAAGCTTCCAGGATGGGGGAGGGAGGTGACGAAAACAAACAGGGTACCTCCCAAGCTTACAACGTGAAACCAGACCCTGTATGATGCCTCGGGAAAAGTGGGCACACCAAGAAGCAATGGCCATAAATGTGAGCCAAAGACAGAGTCAGTGGAAAGAGCGGCAGCGACGACAGGCAAGGCTTGTCTGAACCCATTCAGCGACATGATGAATGAGTTGATCGAGATCCTGGAAGCCCGGACTGAGAGAGGCAGACAGGATGCTGAAGAAGTAAATAGGTCAGGGAAGAACTTCGATCTGAATCCATGGGCTGGAGCATGACCTGAGAGGGTCGACAACAAACTAGTGAGCCAAATCGGAGCCCCATCAGTGCAGGTGGGTGGAGGTGGAGCCGCCGGAATGGCCGGGGCAGCCCCACCTTACGCTCAGCCAGCAGGAAATGCCGGAATTTCACAAAGCCAGATGGGCAATTAATTAAACTTTGAATACTTGTTAGCTGAGGGCGTAATGCCACATCTCTCATGACACCAAGAGGGCCAGGCCAAGAGGCACAGGGCCAGGAGGAGGAGAGGGGTGAGGGCTATAAACTGAAAAATCAGCAAATTTAATACAAAATTCCTGAGTATCTAGGCGGGACAGGGTGCCTACACTCACAAGGGAATTAAGCACCAGATTTAGACGAGCCAAGTTGGCATCAAATTCAAAGCGCCGATCAGTCTCCCGTAGAACGGCCCTTGCATACCTCACATGGGAACGTCTCACTTACCTCAAATAACGCTCATGCAGCCCCCACTTTCAACACACACGGTGAGGCATCGCTCGACTTGACTAAAACTCAGGGACAACGGGCCAACAATTACCGATCAAAGTTCTAAAGGTGATCCCTGAGAGTAATAAACTCTTTCCTGAAGATAACCCCTACAGCCTACTTTAAATTAGGCTCCCCCATAGACAAATCTCCATATGTGGCAGAATAAAGAATGACTCATTCACTGCTGCCACCATGGGCAACACCGTATCTACTTCCTCCATTGCCAATAATTCCTTGTCTCAGGGACGAGTACAAAGGAAACGGGGCAGGCTGAGTGGGACACTTCGGTAGTATTATGGAGGTGAATATAGTAAATAATACTAGTTTCAAACTTGGAAACGACGAACTATTATCCTATACATTACCTCCATAATACTACACGGGTAAAAACAGAAAACATTGGAGGATTTGTACCAGTCCCTAGGAGTCTACCCGAGTAGTACCAGGAGGTCATTCTTTTAATTAGTACAAGTGCAAAAAAAGTACATACCAAGTGAAGAAAATTTCAGAATTGAATCCACTTCTATTCCCGAGACTTGAACTGTCTTTCCATAGTTTAGTAAGTACACACCTCATCACGCCACACGTGCAAGTGTCAAATAAATCCAAGTCCGAGGGTAACAATGATATTTAAATTAGGAAAATCTGGGAATCTTTCCCGAACAATATATCTGAAGGAGTATATACAGTTCAAAATCCTCTTGCACTAGTATCCACACAACTAAGGAATCCATCCGAGTCAAATAAGGCTAGGTATTGTCCGAACAATCCTTGTTATTTTTTGTGGTTTTTCATTGTTTTTTTTCCTGATTTTGACAAAGCTATATACAGTCGAACAAAAAGGCTCTCAGTGAAGCAAAAGGAAACCAAAATCCTCAAGGGGAAGAAGAGAAGCTGGGAACAACGTGCTGGCCCTCCAAGACTCATAACAGCTGGAGGCCCTCCTCAGATGTCCGTGCTATGTCTGATATAATGAGAAGTGAAAGTGTTATGGCATGACCACGAACAAGCACTCATAACCTGAGACAACAGAGTATTTTCGATATACGCTAATAACACAGTCATGGCCTGTACGTCGTGCACTCGTACCCGAAACGAACAATCAGTCGGCTGATCAGCTAAATCATAACACATCAGAATGCACTTCTTGATCCAAGACGAGGTTGTCGGAGAACGAATATCTTTCTTGAAACAGATAGGAAATGTAAAGGAGCTTCATCTTTACGAAAGTCTTTAATTTTGTAATGATAAAAGCACAACGCACGTACGTGACAGACATTTGCGTCGTACCAAGGGAGATGTCTGAAGCCAGGATCACTTGCAGACTCTGGTGAAACACCGGGGATAGTGGCTGCCTCAGCTGATGAGATCGAGAAGCTCTGGAAACAATGGCTGTAAACCACAGCGGTATCAAGATGACCAGAAGTGAAGCATAGGCATACAGGCCCTCCCAATCCAGTGACAGAGCATCGACACCCCATGCCAGGAGGTCGGGGATTGGTGACACGATCGAAAGCTTGTTGTTCCATCGAGTGGTAAGCAGATCCACATGAGGTCGATCCCACAGGCGACACAACTGCCGGAAGATGGCTGGAGACAAGGTCCATTCAGTAAGCTGCACCTGACCCCGCCGCGAAAGCATGTCCGCCTGGAGCAGAAATGATTGGTCATTGCACCATTGGAGCTAAGCAGACACCTGACGACTGGGCATCAGAGAGTGGGTGACACCTTGCTTGTTGATGTAAGCCACGACCATTGTCCGTGGCAACAAACACGGAGTTGCCAGTGATTGGATGCCCGATTGGCCAGGGCCTGGGGTACAGCTTCTAACTCCAGAGCATTGATGTGCCCAGACAAATAATGGATGCTCCATAGGCCCAAAATCTCTTGGAACTCCAAGTGGGCTCCCCAGCCCTCCATACTGGCATCCGTAAATAGATGCTTGGATCGCAGCGGCAGGCGGAAAGGAGAACCCTGTGTCAGATTTCCGATTTGGATCCACCACTGCACGCACTCACGAGCCGCTGGAGACAATGTTACCAGAGCAGAGTCGGGGTCGGTAGCTTGACACCAACTGAGTCTCAGGAAATGCTGAAACTCTCGCATATGAAGGCGGCTGAGAGGCACTACCCCCTCTGTCGCCGCCAAAAGACCCAGTAGGGACTGCTACCAAGAGGCGGCCAACTGATGCGGGAGTGCCAGAAAGGAGGCTAGGAGTGGACGCAATTTGCGGATCCACTTCTGGGGCGGAAGACCATGCCTGACGTGGTAACAAACCGGTAGCCCAGAAAAACGAAATCGCGAGTTGCGATTAAGATCCGATTTCTTGACATTGATCACTAGGCCCATGGTCTGACACATGCTGAGCAACCAATCGTGATGTTCCAATTGCGAATGAGCCCATTGTCAAGATACTGATGCAGGAAGATACCGCATTGGTGAGCCAGGCTTTGGATCTCTCGCACTACCATAGTGAAGATCCATGGGGGAAGGTGACAGACCGAAAAGTAGAGCACGGAACTGCCAAACACAACCCAGATAGGCGAACCTCAGATACTGGCGAGAGGCCGGGTGGATCGGAATGTGGAAGAAGGCATCCAGAGAGAACGCCCAAGCATCCACTGGGAGTGCTAACCGAATGGATTCGGTCGTCTCCATGGCGAATTCGGGAGTCTTCATGAACGGGACGCCAAAGTCTATCACTGGACGCCAACTGCCTGAACTCTCTGGGAGCATAAACACAATACTGTAGAACCCGTGAGTCCTGGGATCTGCGGGTTCTACGGCCCCTTTGGAGATCAGTTTCTGAATATGGGTATCTACGGTTGCTCGCTACTCTGGTGCTGACGACAGAGTGAATGGCTTGGGAACAGGCGACAGAACAGGTGTAGTTACGAACTTAATCTGGAATCCCTTCCTGAGTACCCCCACGATCCAAGGGCTGGCTCTCATCTCTTGCCGAACAGGCCAAAACGGTTTATGCGCCCGCCGACTGGCAGCTTCCGAGACCAAACGTGAGGGAGTCGCACCTGGAAGGTTCCTGTGGTCTGGTACTTACTGCTTGAACCGGGCCGGGACGCCCCTGCTCTGCCCTTGGATTTGCCGCGATGACTGGAACCGAAGTGACGGCTGCCACGCTTGCTTGATGTAGAGGCAGGGGCACCTGAAAGGGCTGCTTCTTGTGCTTCTTCTTGGGTTTCGAAGCGAAGAGGCATGGGACTGGGAGATGGGCTTCCAGACCTTCTGTTTGGCTAGAAGCTCCGACATGAGCTGGGCATTCGCAGACTGGACACAGAGCTGCCGCGAGGAGCCAATCTTGAGTTGAGTCAACTAGGTTGGCCGGGCGCAGTGACTGTTGCACATCGTTCAACTGGGTGATCGGGACCGACACTGAAGAAGGAGCAGACATAAACTATAAGCCTCCTTGGAGAGCTTCGTAGGTTCAACAGAAAAGTCCTTGTGCGAACGCATGTACAACTTAGAGCGCTTGACCTTGTCTCCTTGGCGCAGATCGCAGCCTTGCGACGACAACGGAAGGCCTGGCGAACACTCCAGCTTGGTAACTGCTGACATGTGTTCGTGGGAAGAACTGGCTGGCCACAAGAAACGGGAATCACCGAGGAAGAAGTATCCGTAGGAAGTTCTGGAGGAAACTGCAATCCCAAGTGAGTACATACCGTAATGACTCGATTGAGGGCTGGAGCGCTTATTTGTCAATATAGTTTTACCCCCCGGCGCTCTTTCAAGACAGGCGCTTATTCAATGGAGGGCTTTTTTGACAATAAACTTTTCCATGTTCAAACTATGGTCCGTCCAGGCCTTTAATTGATGTTAATAGCAATTAACATATCAAAGTTAATACAAAATTAATCAGTTTATTGCCAGGAGATGGGATTGCAACAGACGACCCCCGGGCGTATGAAGCTTGGTGCGAAAGTAATTTTGGAGTAATAAATACAAAACTGTGCTGTCGAGTGCCAGAAAAATGCAACACTGGGCATACTTTGTTCATATCTCAGAACTACCCCAGTATGATTCCATTGACGGTAGTATTCACCATCCATGTTATTCCAGTCACACAAAGTTCAAGAACATGTCCAACAGGGAAAGCCTTCGGCAAATTACCGATTGTAAATTTGAAATTTAACCTGCACTTGACAGTTAGTATTGCTGTAAATTGCTACCAGTGATCATACATATCGTTTCCCAGTAAATTACCAGCAGAATGAAAAGCTAAATCCAAGTGCAATTGAAGTGTCCTTCATTTCCACACGGCATTAATCACTGATATAAACGATATTTCTCGTGCAATGGCGGCCCTCTTTGGAGAGAGGCCCTTATTCAAGGGAGACACTCTTTCAAGGGAGGCGCTTATTTGTCAAAAAGTTTGTCCCCCCCGCGCTCATTCGATGGAGGCGCTCTTTAAAGGACAGGCGCTTAATCGAGCTATTACGGTACTAGTCTAAGTTTCTCCCGAAAAAAAGCAGGTCCTGGCGTGATGCACTGTCCACCTCGACTGAGGGAGCCGAGACTGGATGTGTCGTCCAAATCCTGGTCCTCTCCCTCCAAATCCGAGTAACGGCATTTCCAAGACGCTAAGGAGGCCTTAACTGAAGGAGGTGTTGACAGAAGCTGAGCCTGTGGAAGAACCTGTGTCGGAGTGACACAATGAGAAGACTGCGGCATAAAATTGAGAGCCTGCGTCGTGTACCCGCAAGTAGCTGCTCTGGAGGTGTAAGACCTGGAAGGTGCAGTGCCTGTGACCGCTGAAGAGGTATGGACGGCTGGAGCCGTAGTTGGTCGACACTGAAGAAGGCTGTGTTGCATTTGTGTCGACAACTGCGCAAACATGGATTACATCTGGGCGGTGAGGCATGATGTAATGTCCGTTTCCAACCGCTGCATATCCTGAGGCGTGGATGTAGCTGCAGGTAGAGCAGGAGAGGTCACCAAGAGCAGCGCGAGGGTGCAGACTCCGCTGAAGAGCGGCCGGCGAGTAACAAAGGAGTTGTCCGAGGTAATTCGATGTAGCGGTGGAGAAGACCTGCTTCGCTGAGAGACAGTTAGACATAACATCATAAGCTCCTCCCCTTCCCCCCCCCCCCCACTTCCACCCGGACATCGAGCCCAGAGGCTACAGATGTGGTGGAAGACACTGTGAGTACTCACGGATAGCACAGGCACCAGTCGTGCAAGTGGGACGTGGTGGCCAGTCAGATCCCAGGTCCCGACCCCAAGAGGGGCCAGGGATCGGCCAACTGCGGTTCCAACTCAACCGATCGAATCCCGGGTCCCGAAACCCCAAGAGGGGCCACGGATTGAATCAGCTGCGGTTCCAACTCAACTTGACTCATACTGTCCGAAAGAGCATTGTGCATGTTTGACATAGACGCGGGAACGGAATCCGCATTCATATCGGAGCCTGGGACCCGATGAGATCCTGAAAGCCGTGCACCCACGTGTGACACCAAGCATCACATGAAGACTCGGACACACGACGCTCGGAGTAAACATAGCAGAAAGATCAAGCAAACTACAAACACTCGACAACTGAGGGCGAAATGCCTTGATCAGTGAGCGGCCCACCACGTTTCCCACGACACCTGCGTGGCCAAGAATCACACAGTCAAATGGAGGAGAGGGAAATTTATCAAAGTTATACCAAAATTCCTGTGAGTCTAGAAGGGACAGGGCGAATGGCCTCTGGTGCAGCAAGTCTCGTAAGACCCCATACACTGTAGAGCACTCTGCTGCCGATCTATGCTCACAGGGGAAAGTGTCGATAGAAAGTCTCGACGCAATGCCAGCAAAGGTCCTGGACCTCCCACGCCGGGAGAGAACCAGTAGGGGCATGGTCAACTCACTAGCCAAAAAACAAGGGAACCTTGGCGTGGAATACCATCCGACATGTTAACATGTTAACCGCTGACATTAAGGTACGGTATCCTTTGCTGACGAATTGGACGAATCCAGACCTTCCAACAGAGTTGGACGAATCCTAACAGGATACAGAAGATTAAAATTAGAGTGGGCACAAAAGTGATGGCTGTTCCTCAGAAGGAGAATTGGAATGGAGGAAGTGGGAACAGTGCTGCCCCTGGTGGAAGCATTGGAGGGGTCATTCTTTATTCTTCCCCATAGGGAGGTTTCTCTATGGGGGAGCCTATTGGGGTTACCCGTGTAGTATTATGGAGGTAATGTATAGGACAATAATTGGTTACTTTGAAAGATGTATATCAGCCTAGAGGCAAACGCTTGGAGATAGTGCTTTGGTTTTTAGGTTACCGTACCTATGGTCCGATAACCTTTTGGCATGGCGTTGCGTCCGTCGTCCGTCGTCGGCGTCTGCGTCGTCGGCGTCATCCGTCCACATTTCTATCTTTAAAGTTTACAATCAGATCTTCCTGAAATTTTGCACAAAAATACCTGAAAATATTTCAAGACGGGGTTATTTTTTGCCCCTGAATCGCTGGTCGGCTTGTAGTGGCCATTTTCATTTTCTCGACGGGTCCCGAAAAGGACTCTTCGATGTTAAATTCTCCTATGCTTTATAATGGGACACATTATGCCTAATATCTCACTTAGTATTGAGATTAGAGACTAGGAATCAATTATGGACACATAGGAAATGATATATGCTGATTATTGTCATGACCTTGAGTTTGACCTTTGACCTCATTTTCAAGGTCAGAGCACAAAATGGCTAATATCTTGCTTATTATCGACTTTAGAGCTTAGGAATCAATTATGCACATATAGGAAATGATATAATCCGAATATTCTGATGACCTTGAATTTGACCTTTGACCTCATTTTCAAGGTCAAAGAACAAAACAGCTAATATATCGCTTATTATCCACTTTACAGCTTGGGACTAAATTGTGGACGTATAGGAAATGATGTATGCCAAATATTTTGATGACTTTGAATTTGACATTTGACCTCATTTTCAAGGTCAGGCACAAAATGGCTAATCTCGCCTATCATTGATTTTACAGCTTAGGAATCAATTGTGGACATATAGGAAATGACATATGCTGAATATTCTGATGACCTTGAATTCGACCTTTGACCTGATTTTCAAGGTCGAGTGCAAAATGGCTAATACCTCGCTCATTATCAACTTTACAGCTTAGGAATCGTGGACATATAGGAAATGATATTGTTCAAATATTGTGATGACCCTGGTTTGACCTTTGACCTCATTTCCAAGGTCAAAGAAGAAAATGACTAATATCTCGCTTATCATCGACTTTACAACTTGAGAATCAATTGTGGACTGATGGGGATTTATATATGCTGAATATTGTCGTGACCTTGAATTTGACCTTTGACTTCATTTTCAAGGTCTCACAGGACAACTTAGCGAATATCTTGTTTATCAAATTTACAACTTAGGATTCTGTTGTGGACACCTTTAATTTGACTTTTGATTTCATTTCCATTATGTCACAGGACATAATGACTAACATCTGTCTTATTACTGAATTTACAGCTTAGTAAGCAGTTGTGAACATATACAAAATCATATATGCTGAATACTTTCGTGACTTTAAATTTGACCGTGGCCTTATTTCAAGGCCACGGGACAAAATAGGTATTATATATTGTCCGGTAACCTATCTCAGCCCTTGGGCTAATTTGGTTTAATTATGCTTTTACTGAGTGACCTTGAACTAGATTTCGGGCACAGGTTTTGTAGGTATATGTTTCCCCCACATGAAGCCACCCACTTGCATTTATAACTAGAAAATTTGGTCGCCGATGACTGTGTGGGTGTTTCCCCCCCCGGTGCCTTATCTCGGCTGCGATCACAGGCCATGCATGTCGAAATGGCTGAAATTGTCACGTGTCATCAAGGAGTCATTTTGGTTGCCATGGCAACCAAAATCAATAGGTGTCGTGATTTTTTCCATACGACATGTCGGTACAAAATATCAGAATCCGTTCAGAATTGCTATCAGTAGTGTTCACAAGTGTCTGTGGTGGCATGCCGATCGCAAATCCATAGTATCCGGGGAATACAAGTTATGTGCCTGTACGTTTGACACGTGCAAAGTTTGTATTCTGGATGGACAGGAAACAAACCTTTTATCAGTTTGTAATAGACATAGATATATAAAATCATGTCACACAGAATGTGGATTCTAACATACCGCTCGAAATTGATTTTTTTTCCGTTTCCCGGTTTTTTCAAGGTCTGATGAATATTGAGTGAACCAGGATAAAATCAAAACTGTCAATATAAATAAACATTTATTCATCTCTCAGTCACATCTTGTACACGAATCTTGTACAAAAACACCATAATCATAGAACCAAATACAAAAATATAAGCAAAAACATAGATCTTAAAAACTTGAAAAAAGTACTCTGCTAAAAAATCTTGAAACACAAGTCAAATACACAATTATGTCGTGAACGTAATGAACACTAAAATAATAAATGCTTAAAACATCTGCCAGAATAACTCAACAGATTTTTTCCAAGGGTGAAAGAAAACATTCTGTCCAAAAGTAATTCAGATCAGTCTATATCCTAACATGTAGCTGCATGTATTTCAGAAGTCTGCGTCTAATGTGAATTCGTGTCCACTGCCTGCAGTACTGCTCTGTTTTGCCATGACGCCCATTCGCTGATATTCCCCAACACGCTTTTCGAAGAAGTTGGTCTTTCCCTCCAAGGAGATATGCTCCATGAAGTCGAAGGGATTTTCCACATTGTAATACTGAAATATGAAGTGAAAAAGGAGAACTTTTACTCGAAGGTAACATTGTTCACATAAAGTGCATTGTGTAATTGTATGGGGCAACTTCAAATATTCATAATACTTGATGAATACAAACCTTATCACATCCGAGTTCGACAAGCAGTCGGTCGGCCACAAACTCGATGTACTGTCTCATCAGTCCACAGTTCATGCCGATTAGAGCGACAGGAAGCGCATCCGTCAAAAACTCCTGTTCGATACTGACAGCATCACAGATGATCCTGTAGACCTGTTCCTGGCTCAGTTTGTTGACCAGGTGACTGTACATCAGGCAAGCAAAGTCGCAGTGTAGACCCTGCAGACAGACAAATGCATCACATAAGGTTTCGACAGGAATTTTTTCAGCATTTTTTCACATACACCGTATTTTCACGTACACCCGTTACATAAATGAAGGTTTTAATTGGCGTTCAAAATCAACAGTTTTAAACTCGAAATACCTCATCTCTGCTGATGAGTTCATTGCTGAAGGTGAGGCCTGGCATGACTCCACGCTTCTTGAGCCAGAAAATGGCAGCAAACGAGCCTGAGAAGAATATGCCTTCTACAGCTGCGAAAGCGACAACACGCTCAGCGTACGGTGCCTCGCCATCGTTGATCCACTTGAGCGCCCAATCAGCTTTCTTCTTGACACATGGCAGTGTCTCAATCGCATTGAACAGGTAGTCCCTGCAAATGGATAAGTTAGAATCCTCAACTTGCATTGGTGATGCACATGTATCATATTATATATATTGGAAACAATTATTGTGATATTATTGTGAACAAATATCATATTATATTGAGTATACTACGATGAAGGAGGAAGAGTTACTGACCTCTCCTTGGGATCTTTAATGTACGTGTCTATGAGCAGACTGTACATCTCAGAGTGGATGTTCTCAATAGCAATCTGGAAACCATAGAAGCATCGCGCCTCTGTCACTTGTATCTCCTTGCTAAAGCGCTCCACCTGGAAAAGAACATCATACATGAAGGTGATGTGTAAAGTCATGACACCATGAAATTATTGATTTAGAAACTTGAAACGTGAACATTGATATACGCACCAAATTCTCATTGACGATGCCATCGCTGGCTGCGAAGAAGGCGAGTACATGGGAGATGAAGTGTCTCTCCTCATCCTTGAGCGCGTCCCAGTGTGTGAGGTCCTTGGAGAGGTCTACCTCCTCCGCCGTCCAGAACGACGCCTCCGCTTTCTTGTACATCTGCCAGATGTCATGGTACTGAATTGGCAAAACCACAAATCGCCTCGGGTTCTCACGAAGTAGCGGCTCATCAGCGTACTTGTCGGCAGGCTTCTCCGACAGTGATTTGATCACCTGAAAACAAGTTTAAGGAATTTGATGCCATCAATTTCAAAGGACTGGGTACTCTGACGCTAGACACATCTAGATCAGCTTCATTTAAAACTCTTAAAATTCAGATGTACATTTTTTTTGTCTTTGGTTCTGTGCATTTGCTGTTACCAGACTAGATATCTAGCGATCATCAGTGAAGGCTCGGCCCATTCAGGCCCGAGGACAAAAGAAGGACCTGCGGCGGGTCGCATTTACAATACATCTCCCGCCATATGACGTCACTTTGCGGGAAATCGAAACTTACTCGCAAAGAGTTTACACTCTTACCTACCTCTTTCTGGACTTGTTTCCCTTGTGGTTTCAAATTCTGAAAGTTCAAAATAGAACGACCGACTTAGTAATGCACTTATATAGCATTATACTAGATCTATCATC
Source organism: Terebella lapidaria (assembly GCA_949152475.1). Lineage (NCBI taxonomy): Eukaryota > Metazoa > Annelida > Polychaeta > Terebellida > Terebellidae > Terebella > Terebella lapidaria. The sequence goes on from OX424557.1 coordinate 7,386,652, forward strand.
AGCTACGAGAAGTTTGAACCGAAAGTTTGTCTTACCTGAATTTGACTTTGTCCCAGAACTTTCTTCTTGTTCGGTGACAATGGACGGTTTTCATCGTTGTTTTCCTTTTCCACTTTGCGTGTTGTGTTTGGCGAATGGAGCGACAACATTTTGACTAGATCTAGGTTGCAAAATCAACAATGAAAATGGATATAAATTAGGAATACGCTTCTACTCCTCTAGTCTATTGCATGCAAACTGACAAGCGACCGCGGTCCATCTCTTATAACCGGCGAATTTCCCGCGGAATTCTCTCAACCAATCAGCAATCAGGGCATTTTGGGTAAGTCCATTCTCGAGGTGGGTACAGGTATTTTCCAATCGCTATAAATTGTGTAACTGGCCAAATAGCACATTGTAATTCAAGTGTCCTGATATGATATTTTATGTCGTTTCTATTCACCATAAAAACACGCCAGAATGTCACCAAATATTACACATGAAACAGTTACATTTTATTGTCCCCCCCCATAACTCATCAAAAAGTTTGCCCCATTGCACACATGACCGCTTGGAATAATAACGCTCTCATTAGCATATTTACATAACGATGTTTTATGTAACCTCTGCAGATTACACAACACCGGTCAAGTTTTCAATATTTTGGCTTGGTCCTAATTATTTTTATCTGACAAATTCGGCTTCTTGTGCATTTTCTTGCTATGAATATATTAAGTATAGGCTGTATACATATTGAGCAGAATACTTATAGTAGGTTTGGACTTCGTGCGCGTGTGTGTTTCTTGCAATCTGTGGAATCATGACTAGACGGCCCTGAAGCAAAGTATAGGGCTGTAAGCGAGATTTGAAACGTCACGTTATTTTACGTGATTTAACCTTTCTGGTGACATATATATATGGTTTTCCCGCCAAATTTTTGCCTCAATTCGTAAAATTCTATATATATTTGAACCCTTGCACCTTACACGGAAATTATCGGAAAATTATCACGTGTTCCTAACATTGTCATGACCCATTCCTACAATCGCTGACGAAATAAATAGGCATATTTCTTAACAATTTTATACCATTTAAAAAGTACGAGGTCATGACCTTGACGGCAGAAAAATGCTCATCCCTTTGAAACTACATGACCAGTATAAGCCCCTTCGCTGGTGTTCGTGACTATATATGATGTGACATGTGTTTTGTACAGTTTTGGTTGTAACATCACAAAAATTATCTTGTTATCTTAGAATATGGGGTCCAAGGATATGTCGTGAAACACAACATAGATCGGGGGTAAATTGATTATGAAAATAATACCCCTTCATTATCATAAAGAGTGGCACGCTATAGTTCGGATCAATTGTAATAAATAAAATAATGAATTACATGTATAACTATATTCTCAATAATATTTTTGTATGGTGCTTCTGAAATCGATCAAAATCAGCAAAAATGATCACGTGACAATGTTTGCCACCAGCAGTTGAAGATTACGCATAGCCGTCTAGTAAGAAAGTTGTGACAATGACCGTTCGAGATTTTAGCGTGATTCGCCATTTTTTGTCCAAAAGAAGCTTTGCATTGGCTGACACGACTGTTCGACCCGAGGTATTCATGATATCAATGGAGCTTTGTGTGGGGGTATTGTTGTTTTCCGTCAAACGTGATTTTGACAAAAAATGGCGCCTATCACGTCATTGTCGTAACTCTCTTAATCTTTCTGGGATTACGTACCCGATTATGTCATTTTACAACTTATGTCAAACGAGACTTACAGGCCCTATTGTATTTCACTTGAGAAACAGGTCGAAAGAAACTGATATAGCCGTGGCTCTTGAACCAGTGTATGGGGCTCACAGTGTTTGGGCGATAATCAATATATTGGACATTTAAAAGTTAATTGAAACGTGTTCACTTAAATATGTCCGTTATATCCGGACATCAGGATACCATAAGGGCACCGCTTGTAAGCTAAAGAATGGGACCTAATTAAATTTATGGCTTTTATTATTTATTGCATATGAAAAATTGTATGTGTATGTTCACGGGGCATGATGAGACATTCACTGCGGAGCATAATGGGACACTGCCTCATCTTGCCCTGTGGAAGTTGCGTATTGTGTAACGACATATCTAGCCTAAAAGGTCTATAAGATAGATGTATAGGCCTACGAGGTCTATAAGATAGATGCCAAACAAATACTGATGGTATTGGTGGTGGAAGCTACAAATGCAACAACTAGGAGTATGCTAAATTCTACTATGCTTTAAAACGGGACACATCATTCGTGATAATATTTCACTTAAAATTGAGATTACAGATCAGGAATCAATTCTGGACATACAGAAAATGATATATGCTGAATATTCCCGTGACATTGAAATTGACAGTTGACCTAATTGGCTAATATCTAGAATTTACAGCTTGGGAATAAATTTTGGACATAAGTAATGATGTATGCATACCTAATATTTTGATGACTGAATTTGACTTGACCTCATTTCCAAAGTCAGAGCACAAAATGGCTGATCTCACTCATTAAAAACTTAACAGATTGGGAATAAATGGTGGACCAGAAATTATGTATGCCGAATATTTCGGTGACCTTGAACTTGACTTTATTTTGGAGATCAGAGTTAAAAATATCTTGAAAATCAATTTTGGACATACAGGAAATGATATATTCCGAATTTTCTGATGACCTCTAACTTGACATTTGACTTCATTTTCAATGTCACAGGACAAAATTGCTAATATCTGTCTAATTATTGAATTTACAGCTTAGCAATCAACTGTGGACATATGCTGACTATGATACCGGTATAGGCTATATGGTCTCATGACCTTGAATTTGGCCAATGACTTTATTTTCCAGGTCTTGTATCAATGTGGTTCTCTATTCTACAGGGTATCCACACAGCATGTTTCATTTACTAGAATAGTTAATGATGTTTATCCTCTACAAAAATATAAACATATACTGAGTATAAGATGCCCTGGTCATACCCCACACTGTCCCATAATATCCCAGACAGGGAGAAAAATCTTAGAAATTCCCTAAAAGTCGAACCCCATACAGTGCCCCTTCAAACTCGTAATTATGTTACGAATGTATGCGGTGTTGTTTACATCCGGTTTTGATTCCATGGCAATAAGAAAAGTAGATCCAAATCAATACGCTTTATATATGTTATTTTCGTTGCCTTTTTAATGATATTTCATATATATTTTGATGTTATGTTGTTCATACATGAACAAAATTGTATTGAAACTCACTTTTGACGTATTTTAAACAATATTCTACACTAAAATTTGGAACTATTTTGCTATCGTCAACGCTTCCTCTCTTTTGACAGATGTTGTGATGCGATGTAAACAATGGCACCCGCTGGATGAGTTTTCGGTGAATTTATAGACTTTTATCTGGATCAAAAGATGGCAACTGATAGTCTTAGGTTAGTGGACAGTGATCATGTCCATCGAATACACGGCAATGGTCCGTCTGGCAGATTGCATAAAGGTAAGTTACCATAATAATGTATCATCATGTGACTGATTTGATTGCAAAAGAAAAGCTCTCACCGACTCACTCACGACACAAGTCTCAGACTCAGAGACTCAGTCTGAGTTAGCACTGAAGTACTATGCGTAGACTGATCGGATAGATGTCCACACTGCAGTGCTAGTCTGAGTCTGAGTCTCGATCAACAATCATGACAGTCTCAGCCTGTCACTCTCTGAATGTGACTGACATCGATTTGTCATTCCTACGACAGTACGAGACATCCGTCCTATAAGCCCCAAAATGTTGTTGGCGAACTTAGGGATGCGGCGAATTTAGGAGGGATGACTCGTACTCATTTGCAAACATTTAATTTGGCGAAATGGACGTCTACAACAAATAATGCTAATATATATAACCTGATGTATATGACATTATTTTGCGGACATTAACTTTCGCAAGTTTTTCGCAATAGGGAATTTAGCGAAATTCAATGTCCGCGAAAATTTAAGGGCTTTACGGTATTAGCGTCCGCACTGCTCCTCACCCACCTGACATAATCTTCAACCTGATGAAGGAGGCCAGTACACGGCAGAAACGGAAGCAGTTGAATCATCTCTTGAACTGTTAACCCCTATAATGAACAAGTTCAAGAGGGAGCAATGTCGTCTAAGGAAGCCCCTGGCCTTGTGTAAAACCTAGGGCTTATACGAGTAGGGAAGTACTCGTTGACGGTTACAAAAAAACTTCTAACGGGTTAGGAATTGGCTAGCCGGTTACTCGTGAATTTCAAGAAGTGATAAAAAAACAATACATCCTCCAGTAATTCTGAGGTTTTTGTTCTCATTTTTGGGCATATTGGGTTGTTTTTCATGCTGTCATTGTAATTTATGCCTCTACATCGGTTCAGAATGTGCAATGAGTTCCATTGTTTTGTCAACTTTCGTGGTTATGTTTTCAATTGATCACAAGACTGCGTGCAACATTTAATGTAATTGTCTGCTGCGTTTGCTGCCAGACGATCAGTCGTGTGCTTATTTCGAATTTTCGATATCCCGGCAATAGTATAGGTGATTTCAGACCCATGATAAGCATGTTTATACGACTACTACATTAAAATGTTTCCAAATTTAAGTCTCCAGTGGTATTATAATATAACGAGTATACCGACTGCCGAGTACTCGGTTACGAAAATCTCTACTCGTATTAGCTCTAGTAAAACCTATTACCTACTGTGTACTGTACAGGTGACATATGATGTGCCTATTCTCAAGTGTGAAGAGACTAAACCTAGCACCGATCATCAATCATTTTTTGTCATCAATTGTACTCTGTGTGCTAAATGTTCAAACAATTGCATACATTGGATAACAGTGCAGTGTACAACTCATAATACCAAAACAACAGATAAACGACGTAGATGACTGACCTGGGGGGTGCTCGCGAGTTTAGTCTCTGCTTGGGATATAAGCGTGTCACCTGTCTACTTCACCATAAGGGACAATAATTTCATCGAATACTGTTCATTGTGGCTTATATTTTTATCGTTTCTTTTATTTCAGGTCACAATGTAACTGCAGCAAATTCTTCAATCCCTTCGAAATACCAGACGATAGTTATTGACAACTCGGAAAGAAAAGGGTTCCTTTCAAGATCAAAGAGATTCCAGTATGACTCTGATTCTGTAAGTGCTACAACGTAGCTGTGGTCACATAAATCATACATCAAATTATTGTTAACAGTACATGTAGTTCAGGATCAGACTCATTAGACATATATATGACATTTGAAGGTTACAAAGTCAGAATTTAACTTAATGAGGGAAATATGTATCATTTTGTACTTACGATGAACCAAACAGTGGACTTGATAAAATGCTGGCTACTCTTCTGGATGCTCTTACTTATGAAAACATACATTGTAGCTTATTCCTTGAAGGTACTTTAGCCACTTATCTGTTGCCAGGGCGACAACCCGGGGCCAGGAAGTTACTTGAGACATGGGCGCAGTGGTGCTGACAACACATCATACTCCCGCAAGGGCACCGGAGGGTTTGCATCAAAGGTCAGTGAATTTTTTCAGAATCAAACACGTGAATTCAGTTTTGAGGGAGCCTTGTTTATTTTGTAAACGGAGGTTTAAAAACTGGAATTGGAAGTGAGTGCTCACAAATTGCACTGTGCCAGTCATACATGGAGCTTTGCAAATGGAAGTACTACTAGGAACGAAAATCTCATTTGCTGTAATATGAATATACGATTTAGCTTAGTGACTTCATGACCTGATGCATCAATGACTTTATAACCTAATGCAGACTAGATTGCTGTTGTTGACAGGACAGTCGTATCATGAAGCTGCAAGCGTCATACAGCCCGGGTGCCGGGGCGTACTCACTCCCCAGCATGCTACTCACTCGCAAGGACCACAACAAAGCCACCAGCACTAGCATGTTCCACCGGCCCATCGCTCAGAAACGAGACGCAGTCACTGGAAATCCAGCTCCCAACCAATATGATGTCAGTACCTGAAGTTCATTCAACAAAGCTCAGATTTGAATTGCCGGTCCTCTGGCATTGCGTGGTTGTTTTTCTCCTATAATTCTTAACGCTTTACAATGATATTGTTGTGCTTTCCAGCTGTTTAAGTCTGCAACAGCGACAGGAAAAACGAATAATGTGGCTGCAAATGCTGCTTTCAAGTCGCAATCTCGTCGAGAACTACTCAATGTGAAAGATGCCCAAGGCCAGCCCGCCCCATGTGAGTTCATGACAGTCACTTAACTTTTTCATGACATTACAAATAAATGTGTAATTCAGATGAGGATGTATTTTAGCGGTTTAAATGTGGGTTCTGGTAGAAATCTTAGCTAAAGGCAAGTTGGATCTCCAGGATTCCCAATAGTGCTCGGACGATTAATCGATCGATTATCTTTTGAAAACGAGCGCTTGAGCATGAATTTTGATGATCGATTTTCTTCAAATATGTAACTCGACTTAGCACACGAGTTCGCACTCAAGTTATAATCACACGCCATCTAGCGATCGGGACAGAAACGAATCACTGATAATATTTATTTGTTACATCGGTGTTTTGAAAGGATATCATTGATTTCCGATTAATAACAACACACATTTAGCTTTTTCAAATGTCATTCATTTGCAAAATGGTACATACATGTAATGGAAAAATATCATACAAACTGCAAGGATGATCAAATGACAATAGAGTAATTGTAATTCAAAGTCATTTTTAAACAATAATGTACATGTAGTCCTGTCCCTAGAAAACTTGTATTGTCCGTCACATGCGCCTATTATCACCCGGGAAAGTGGTTTTGATTTTGGGCTGAAAAAATGCGAGCATATAATCGAAGTAAACGAGCATGATCGATTTTTTAAAACGATTAACAGATCATTTTGTTGACAACTACATGTAGCACTAATGTCCAAGTTACCACATATATACCTATGTGTTTGATACATGTTCATGTACATTGTATGGTCTGCGTGTGACAGGGCAGTACCATGTCAAGGATGACTTGGTTCGTGAGAACGTCAAAGTGCCAGTGTCCAGCTTCAAGTCAAAAACTGTACGACAGATGCAGCCACAACCCCCCTCGGTACGTGTTGTCGTCTACATTCAAAGGTTATCGTACAGTGTCAATTGGTACCCCAGGTCTCTTGTTTATATAACATTATGGATTTGTAATGGCAGTGATTCTCGGCAGATTGTATGAACATATGTAATGTACTTGTTACCCACATCACAACCTGTCTGTCATGTAAAGTTTTTGTCTGCAGTACCCAGGCCCGGGAACATACAAGCCGCACGAGAATCCTGAACCGGCCACGAAAACTGTTTTCCCGTGAGTAAACTTGACACTTTGTGGAACAACTGCTTTCACATGTATGTGTGTGAATTCTGTAATCACATTAGCAAGAAGACACCAAATAGTTCTCAGTTTGAATTGAGGCCAGCCAATGATGTTTTTCCCCTGTGTCTACCTAACCCACCCCAAACCTGTCCCTGCCTTGACCCGTGACCAGACGTAAGCACTACCTATGCATCTCAGCGCCGGCGATGGCTCTCCCAAATACACCCCCGTCACCCGGTCCCGGCAGCTATGAGGTGGTCGACTACACTGGACCGCCCAAACACTTCATGTCAGGGGCCGCCTTCGTCTCTACGACCAGCCGTTGGACGGGGGAGGTCGCCGAGGCCCCAGACAAACCCGGACCAGGTCTGAAGCTATTTCACTTCTTGCCATTTATTCAGACATCCAAGCTGCGGATAAGTTGGTTCACCCATATCGGAAACTCTGATGGGTTTTCTTCTACTCGTGTGCAACGGTTTCTTACACTGTCCTGTATATTTTTCGCCAGCTCACTACCACCCGCGAGAGCTGGGCCGGCAATCCTTCATATACAACGCAGCCAGTAAGTGGATCTGATGCAGCCCAGACTGGACAAACCACACCACGTAAACAAGGCCATCCCTACGATAGAAGATTTCTAAACTTAAGTCTTCTGACTACTGTGGGCCAAGTAGTTAATCTCGGGCGTAAGAATTGTAGTTATTTTGATTACACCGTGAACTGCTGATTAATAAGCGTTGCTTTGACACTCGGACGAATTCACAAATATAGAACAAACTAATGATACTGCTGTTGTACATTGGAACAAGAAACTTGTGCCAAGACATCGACATCATCGCCACCAGTATTTGTATATTCTCTTCTTTTCCAAGTTTTTTTTTTTTGATTTTGCTTCATCCAAGAATGATGTGTGCCAAAGATACCCGGACCTGTGATAGACGCCTCAGACATTTGTTTGGGAAGGTATTATCGGTATTATCATGGTTACAATCCTTTTGGGTTCGCCAGATTCCGAACAGTCTGATCAATGAGATATTGTTGATGTGTACATGTAAATATAAATTTATTATATGAATTTTATTCTTGTTAGCAAAATTATGGTGATTTTTTTCATTCCAAAGGAGTTTTGTTTAAAATCTAAGATATTACCTGTACCAGTATTTTATTGACATTTGTTGCGAGTATATTATGTTGATGTATATGTGGATCTATTTATACAAACACTGTTTTTTACTCTGCACCACTGAATAAATATGTGCCAAAATACACTTCTTGTCAGATTACTTTAAGAGATTAAGGTATTTTGAGATTAAGGTACTCACTAATTTACGAATATTAACCAAAGTACACTGTATTCCTGTCAACACATATATAGCCTTTAACAAAAGTCTGGAATCACCTAACATATTGAGGAAATATGTAGTCAAATATTTTACAACATAGGATAAATTCAGTGACAAGATGGAACAAACTTAAGTCTATCATTAATCACTATTTTATTCCATGTATAACAATGTGAAGCAACATGTGTCGTAACATTCAGGGAGCTATTTGAAGGTGTGACCGCATTACATTAGCAATGCAAAATTTGATTTCTTCAAACGATTAATCGCCAATCAGAGATGCGTTGGTCTGCCATTACTTGGGATACAAGCTTGGTATTGACTTTTGAACAAACTGTAGTGCTTCTGGATGTCTTCCTGAGGTATACTCGCGGCTATTCTCCTATTACTCAATTGAGAATCCTGTTTCAGACTCAAAATACGCCAACGAACGCCAACTGATAAGCACCGCACCATAGTATTTTAGTATTACCACAGCACGTCAAATGTACAGCACACAAGGTCACATGTGAGATCAGGTCTAAGATCACAGGCCAAATAATACCAAAATAAGTCATGAACGGGTTGCTATAGTATCAATTGGCTCAATATATATTTTAAAGGAGTGATTCCAGATTTTTGTCAAAGAGTATATCTCACACAATGGGAGCCGACAGTAAAAGTATATGCAAACTTTGCTAATCATTAAAATCAGAGATACTTGTAGAGTCAAGGACTTTATTGACAGAAAACAGTTAGTTAGATAACCAATAAAATAACTTCATCATAACAAATTGCAAAAGTCTTTTGCCCTAACAGTTCCTTTCAATTAATTGACCTATCCCAAATGCCCCCAAAAGTTGTCCGAGTTTCACAAATCACGTCAGAAAGCTTCTCTTTGGCCAATAGTAACGTTTTGCAGATTACGTCGAAAATGACGTAAAAAGACTTGGACAAACTGGATTTGAGATAGGTCAATACTACAAACTGCTAGACTTATCGGAAAAATTAGACCAACGGCTAAGATAGGTTACCGTATTTGTCCTAATAGAAGAGCGGCACACTAAAGGAACTCAACATTAGCGTGTAAAAATATAAGAAACATTTTAAGAAACATTTTTGGAAAAAAACATTGACATGATGAAAGAAATTAAGAACAGTTATAAATGGAAGACTATGGCAAAAATTTTTTTCGAAAAAAAGGAGGGGGACACTTCTATGAGGGATGTGCTTCTATTAGGACCAATACTTACTCATGTTCATCAATGGAGTGGAATATATATCTGTGTGTACATTTTAATAAATGCATATAATGCGTGGGTTACTTGTACATTACCCAACGGTACAAGTTAGTGACATTGCAGGGTTCTGATATGAATTTTAGAAAATCTAAACAGCTAATGTCATACTGAATATACATATATGTTCATCATGGTACTGTCATGTCCGGTATTGGTCTGGTCTTAGAGGTACATGGCACAATAAAATCAGTAAAATGGATAAATTTCACACATGTATAAACTTGTATCCATACCATAAACGCATGCACCTATTTATCTTTGAAAGCAGATGATAATTTTATCACATGCCATTTTGAAGAAACTTTAATTTTGATCATACAATCCAAAGGAAAATCACCATACAATAGTCGCACAACAAATATGCTTTACAGCAAACAACAAACATAATATCAGTCTGAAACATAATCGTCAACAATAAATCAACAACATCAAATTATTTTATATTATCTTTACAAGATATTTCACGAATACATTCCGGTTAAAATGGGCGTAAAAATTACTTTATCATAGCCTAGAGTAATTTACAAATGTCCTTATACATTTGCGAAACCATGACAGACGAAGGACACCAAATCACAAAACTGGAATGTCTGCAGAATATTACGGAATCACATGATATACGTGGCCATATATACAGCTATAAACATATAGATCCAGCTATAATCATTATATAAAAATAAATATTTCAATCTGTGCAGGCGACAATCACAAAGCCCACCCCTACCATACACTCGAACTCAACAGTGATGTATACCAAATTTGAAACCACTTAGAATTGGCTGAATTTATTCATTCATTTTTATTTTGTCTCTAAATTGACAAATCCCAAAGAAATTGGGTCGAAAATGTTACTGCCATTTATATGTTTGAAATGAGTTGCCGTAAGTTACAAACATTTAAACTTGAGGATATTTTATATATACATTTGACATTGCCAAAATTTTGGCCTATTTTAAAGTTGGTTCCAAGTTTAACAACACCTGTCGGTATATGTACATACCGTAAACATTCTGATGTATTAGAGTACCTAATTTTACAGATTCCTGCCCAAACCGTTTTGCAGGAAGATGTATGGATAACACATGCTTTATGTTTTACGTCCCTGCTCCAAACATACTATGAGCAGAATTTAATTTGGCAGGGCGATAATTTCATCGCAAAATCACTCACTCACAAAAATCGGTATGTTTACAGAATATATGTACTGGTAAGAGTAATCAGGTCAATTATATCATAATATCTTCTGGTTCAACATCAGAGATTACAAATCATTTCATCACAAAAGCAGATATTTCAAATGTAAATCTATACGAGATGTTACTCCATACATCATTAATAAATTGTCAGGAATCGTGACACATGTCTTGGAAAGTTATCACACACACAATGTCATGATACATGTACAAATTTGACATCAATCGATTGGTGAATGTTATCTGTGAGCACCAGTTTCTCAAACTTTGATTTGTTAGCATATATATCCACATGGTATACATATATCATGTTAGCAACAGCACATGAAAGAACAGTGCTATATCAGAGATGTTCTATATACATACAATTTAGGGAATCAAATGTACGTACAATATGATGAATATTCCCTATAACTTATACCATTATTGCCATCCTCATTCAGTAGTTAAAAATCTGTATATAGGGAAATAACAGTGTTATTATACCATTATATTTCAGACAGATGCATGTATTTAGTAAAAATAATCTCAGTATCCTTTATATAATATCATTGTTTCATAAAGCATCAAGCTATTTGGTACATGTGGTAGTCAAGTATACAAAACAGAACAAAGAACTGTTACTGAAGAGTAAGTTAGCTGTAATATACAGGTTTATCGCAACATTCATAACATCATTATCCAGAATGAGTGCCTGTTTTACAAGAGACTATCTAGAAAGAAGAAATTGTGCCCATGCAGGTTCCAAATGCTGAGTAGAGCCGTCGATTCGCACACGTGCCCGCCGCGGAGCTCAGGACGGGATTTCGCTCTCAGCCTCGTCACAACAACGACAGAGGTTACACTTACAACACAGAATACATGGCGCTGCCAGCAACAGGAAGGGAGACGCGATCAACAACAGCAGCCCGAAACCCGCGAATATCCCAACAACCTGAGATCATACACAGCGAAATGTCACATCAGTCGTGATTTCACAATCAGTCGTGATTTCACAATTCACAAAACAAACTTCGCATGGAATTTGAGTTAAATACCAACATAAATATTTTGTACAGATGCCATTGAATAAACCTGTATTATACAATCATGTTATATTTTGTGTGAAATCTCATATAGCAGGATAAATCCTGATCATTACCTGTGTCCGGTGCCAAGCTATCGATGCCCTGGAATGACCGAGCTTGTTTTTGCAAGGACCGCTGTCATAGTGTCGCAGTAAAAAGTCATCCTGTCACACAAAGAAATGTCACATCAGTCTTTACATCCTAAAGTATCAGCAAACCAGAAAAACACTTTCACACTTACATCCAGTGAGGTCAGACAGTACCAAAACAACACTCTCACTTATATCCAGTGAGGGCAGACAGTACCAAAACAACATTTTCACACTTACATCCAGTGAGGTCAGACAGTACCAAAACAACACTTTGTCACTTACATCCGATGAGGTCAGACAGTACCAAAACAACACTTTCTTACTTACATCCAATGAGGTCAGACAGTACCAAAACAACACTTTCTTACTTACATCCAATGAGGTCAGACAGTACCAAAACAACATTTTCACACTTACATCTAGTGAGGTCAGACAGTACCAAAACAACACTTTGTCATTTACATCCAATGAGGTCAGACAGTACCAAAACTACACTTTCCTACTTACATCCAATGAGGTCAGACAGTACCAAAACAACACTTTCTTACTTACATCCAATGAGGTCAGACAGTACCAAAACAATACTTTGTTACTTACATCCGATGAGATGAGACAGTACCAAAACAACATTTTCACACTTACATCCAGTGAGGTAAGACAGTTCGAAAACAACAGTTTCTCACTCATACCCAGTGAGGTCAGACAGTACCAAAACACCACTTTCCCACTTACACCCAGTGAGGTAAGACAGTACCAAAACAACACTTTGTCACTTACATCCAATGAGGTCAGACAGTACCAAAACAAGACTTTCTCACTTACATCCAATGAGGTCAGACAGTACCAAAACAACACTTTCTTACTTACATCCAGTGAGGGCAGACAGTACCAAAACAATACTTTGTTACTTATATCCAATGGGGCAGACAGTACCAAAACAACACTTTATTCTCACTTATATCCAGTGAGGGCAGACAGTACCAAAACAACACTTTCTTACTTATATCCAGTGAGGGCAGACAGTACCAAAACAACACTTTGTCACTTACATCCAATGAGGTCAGACAGTACCAAAACAACACTTTGTCACATACATGCAGTGAGGTCAGACAGTACCAAAACAACACTTTCTTACTTACATCCAATGAGGGCACACAGTACCAAAACAACACTTTGTCACATACATGCAGTGAGGTCAGACAGTACCAAAACAACACTTTCACACTCACATCCAGTGAGGGCAGACAGTACCAAAACAACACTTTCTTACTTACATCCAGTGAGGTCAGACAGTACCAAAATGACACTTTCACACTTACATCCAGTGAGGTCAGACAGTTCGAAAACAACACTTTCACACTTAATTCCAGTGAGGTCAGACAGTACCAAAACATCACTTTCACACTTACATCCAGTGAGGGCAGACAGTACCAAAACAACACTTTGTCACTTACATCCAGTGAGATCAGACAGTACCAAAACAACACTTTCACACTTACATGTACATCCAGTGAGGTCAGACAGTACCAAAACAAGACTCACACTCACATCCAGTGAGGTCAGACAGTACCAAAACATCACTTTCTCACTTACATCCACTGAGGTCAGACAGTACCAAAACATCACTTTCACACTTACATCCAGTGAGGTCAGACAGTACCAAAACATCACTTTCTCACTTACATCCAGTGAGGTCAGACAGTACCAAAACAACACATTCTCACTTACATCCAGTGAGGTCAGACAGTACCAAAACAACACTTCTCACTCACATCCAGTGAGGTCAGACAGTACCAAAACAACACTTTCACACTTACATCCAGTGAGGTCAGACAGTACCAAAACAACATTTTCATACTTACATCCAGTGAGGTAAGACGGTACTGAAACAACACTTCACACCCACATCCAGTGAGGTCAGACAGTACCAAAACAACACTTCATACTTACATCCAGTGAGGGCAGACAGTACCAAAACAACACTTCACACTCACATTCAGTGAGGTCAGACAGTACCAAAACATCACTTTCTCACTTACATCCAGTGAGGTCAGACAGTACCAAAACAACACTTTCACACTTACATCCAATGAGGTCAGACAGTACCAAAACAACACTTCACACTTACATCCAGTGAGGTCAGACAGTACCAAAACAACACTTCACCCTTACATCCAGTGAGGTAAGACGGTACCAAAACAACACTTCACCCTTACATCCAGTGAGGTCAGACAGTACCAAAACAACACTTCACACTTACATCCAGTGAGGTCAGACAGTACCAAAACAACACTTCACCCTTACATCCAGTGAGGTAAGACGGTACCAAAACAACACTTCACACTCACATTCAGTGAGGTCAGACAGTACCAAAACAACACTTCACCCTTACATCCAGTGAGGTAAGACGGTACCAAAACAACACTTCACACTTACATCCAGTGAGGTAAGACAGTACCAAAACAACACTTCACACTCACATTCAGTGAGGTCAGACAGTACCAAAACATCACTTCACACTTACATCCAGTGAGGTCAGACAGTACCAAAACAACACTTCACACTTACATCCAGTGAGGTCAGACAGTACCAAAACAACACTTTCGCACTTACATGTACATCCAGTGAGGTCAGACAGTACCAAAACAACACTTTCACACTTACATGTACATCCAGTGAGGTCAGGCAGTACCAAAACAACTTTCTCACTTACATCCAGTGAGGTCAGACAGTACCAGCAGAAGACATGGTGGCACTGTTTGCACATCATCTGAGCACATCCGTCATTCCGCTCGATGGGGACATGACAAAGTGGGCAGCGCTTGATATTCGAGTCCTCTTCACTATTGAATGGGATCCTGTTTACAAAAGAACATAATAATAATAGTAAAGTTTTATAAAGCGCCCTTCCAACATAGCGTTGCTCAAGGCGCTGTACAATAATGAGTTAGTGAAAATGAATATATAATATATAAGACAAATGTTTAGCTGGACATTTGTTCACTTAATACCTGGTAAGAGATTATAGCTGACAATCCTAATTCAGGCCAGGTATATGCGCTAACTCTGAACACCAGGGGCCTATTTCACTAAAGTAGCCTATTCAGATTTAGTCCACTAGCTAGCATGCTAAATGCCAAACTCAGTCGGCTAAAGTAAACTTAGATTCTTTGTGAAATAGGCCCTTGGAATGTGTAGTCAAAATTGACATCACAACTCACCCTTCATCTTCCTTGCGCCCTGAACTCCTCATTGCCTCGTCACAAGTCTGTTCCGTGTGCCAGGCCAATTTACACAACGAACAAAACACCATCGAACACTGAAAACCAATGGATACAGGACACATAATATAACATATCATCAATAAACAGCTTTATCTCACAAGTGCACATTTTTCCAGTGAACTGACCACATGGAAATCGGCTTACCTCCGAACAGGTCACCGCTTGAGGCGCAGCTATAGATCCCTCGACTCTCTGACGCGTTGGTATTTGACAGACGGCCTCACAGCCAACTGACGGACAGAATGCTCGACCGGGATCCAGTTCTACCTCTATACAGACACGAGACAGTCTACGAATTATTATAAATGAGTATCGAAACCATACACTGAAGTTACCTGACCTATCTCTAAATTGTGGATACCTGCCTCGAAGGAATTTGATTCTTTTGTAGCGTTCAAACAGTTGGCTGTCAATGAGGGACTTAATCTGTCAGAGAACAGAAAAACACATCTTGTGAACTTAAAAATCAGGCTTTTGAGAACTTGTTCTCTGGATCAAGTTCAACAATAGCATTGATAGTTTTTGATAAACATGAAACAAATATCAAATTTCCGTTTTTTCATACTTTTTTAAAATATGTAATAGCGCAGGCCTTCATAACGTATTTTATAATTTACGAAATATGCATTGAAATATCATTTCTTACTTCAATTTCTTTGATTTCACCGAGTGTTGGACATTGGCCATCAGGACAGGTAATGGACAAGACATTCCCCTCCATAATCATCACAGTCAGGTACTGCTGTATGCACTGTCAAGGCATGATAAGTCACAATTCATCATGCTCAAAGTCTAGAATATGTTCAAAAGTCTTCCAAAAATTTTGAAATATTTTCTTCAGTCAAAATTCTATATTCACTCTATTACAGTGTATGTTTATTTGTATTAATCATAGCTTTTTTTTTTATTCATAGCTTTGATAGAATAAAATATTTTCTACCAATTATGAAATCACATATTGATGTTGAACAAAATCAACAAACATTGGAAATGTTGTAAAATAAAATGCTGGTATTGGTGTGAATTCCCATACCATTTCACAGAACTGGCAGTGACAGTCAGCCAACATGTACATCTCTATAGCCGAGCACTCCATCAGACACAGCTTGCAGACCACCGACGTGTGGATGTTCAAGTCCAGCGAGTTACTGCTGACCGTGTAAACAGCACACTCAGCCATGATGAGCGGGTCTTAGCCAATCCGGGCAAGGTCTGTGGTCGACTCCTCAACTCGTCAAGTCATAGTGGCAAGTTTGGTCCTGTAAAAATAAAAAAAATTGATGTTGGTCAAGCTCCTTTTCTCACCAGAGTTCATCTGTACTATAGATCTGAATAGAAAATTTCATGGATTGCGTTTTTTTTTTTTTTTTGTGGTAATAGATTGATACCTACATTCATGAGATATGACCAAGACTAACTTGGAGGAATTATATCCGCGTCTGGATGTAGGCAAAAATTTGATGTATGAATACGGCAAATTTTCCCTCTAAGGCCACAGTCTATTAATTTATATGTTCATGGACGTGCAAACCCCCCCACCCCTCAAATTAGTCCACGTGAAGCCCACACGTACACAGCACAACAAATATAGGGTATTCTATTTGATGTGCTGTGTATGTGTGGACTCCACCTGGACATCACATACATGTATTGTATAATCCTTGGGGTTGGTAGATCATTTTATCAGGGAAATATAAAATTTGATGGAATTGACAAAAAAAAAACTATTCGGGGGGGGGGGGGGGGGGGGGTGATGTCCAGAAGAGATAAACTTAAAAAAATTGATTTTCATTTCTTTTTTAATACACTGCTGGGAATGATAACCAGGTTTTCAAGTCCATACAATCTTATTATAGTCGGCATCATTGGTCTGTGAGCGGTGTTTTTTCGGCGATTACTCCGTCAATATTTAAGATAATCCGATGGAATTTTGACAGAAATGTTATCTCTGAACCGCCTAATTAGGAATGCATTTTCGAGAAGATTGGATGCGAAGCAAAAAAGTTGGCCCATCTCGTCCATAGTAGAAATCTGGTGAAATCGGCCGTGGACCGCCCCCGATCGCCGTAGCATTTCAATAGATAACGTTTTGACGTTTTCCTATTTCGTTATATATAGGCCAAATAGACTAACTTTTTTGTTTACACACCAATCTCTCTAAAAATTTATACCCTATTAGGCGAGTATAAAATAACACTCTTGCCAAAATTTCATCGGAATATATGAATTATCGACGGAGTAATCGCCGAAAAACCACCGCTCACAGACCAATGACGCCGACTATACAGGGTCTACACGCGACCCGGCCGCACACGCGACCCGGCCGCCTGTCTCCTCTTGTAAATCATAGCGCGCGCAGCAGCAGTGTGATCGCCTTCGGCGATCACACTGCTGCTGCGCGCGCTATGATTACGCTCGATGTAGCCTTCATTTTAACTTTGTGTGGTTGACATGTTCAATGATTTTTTTTTATATTTGTGCTTTATATTTTTGACAGGACCTGGTCATTCAGCTACACTGCTATAATATCCGGATTCTGGTTGATTTCTGGCTGTCCAAAGTTCTGGCTGATATTGGGAATTTTCAACTGTTAGGCCTATATCTGGTTGAGTTCTGGCTGTCACAAGCGCTGGTTGTCAAAAAGTGGCCTCAACAGCACGAAGGCTGATGGATAACACTGGATGTTATAATGTTATTCACGATTAATAAAGGAAGAATTCTCACTGAACACGAATTTGTTTTATGTTTGCCTTCACATACCAATCCTCACTCACACAAACATAACTAGGCGTAAATTATGTACATTGTAGATCTCAATTTGAAGAAAAATGCGAGAAAAATTATTTTTTATAAACATGTAAGGTTATATCTTCGCCAAAGCACGTTATCATTACTAGGTTTTGAAATAATGCAAAGACCGATCATCTTGTTGGTTTCTATTAGAATCGTCGGCCTTGAAGCAGATTATCGCTAAGTGCAATTAACTAGATTACCGGCGATCAAGGGGAATCCATTCGCCAAGTAAAACAGGGAGGCGCACGGAAACAGAAACTGTGATGAATCCTTTAGCAATTGTCAGATTGTAGGCAGATTTAAGGAAGCCACCAGACAAAAAAATATTAATGTTATTATAGAAATAAGTGTAGGTACCTAGGTTCTTTCCACATTGTTTCCATTACTAATAAATGTCTTCAACGATTGTTTCAGGGCGTGAGAAGGTTGCTGTTATTTGCCGTGAGGTGAAGGAACGTGCGTTGAAACGTGGATTCGACAGCGCGGCAGGAATAGTAGAAGAGGTAGCCTACATAATTAAGTGGCATAGAGCACATGAGCATTTTTGATGTCATTCTTAAAGCAAGGTTTTGTTATGTTGTATAATGTTTCACAAATTATTTTCATTAATGTAGGTGCTGCTAGAGGAGAGGGCCCAACCTGCCCTACTTCCGACACTTCCCAGGAAACGGATCATAGCTGACAGGGCTAACAAGCGACGCCGGACAACTAGACCCCGACACCCAAAGACCCTTAACTTTGAACTTGACGACAGCAATCTTCCGGCCGGCTTCCTGGTACTTAGATACTCATAATAAAAAGGTACTTAGATATTCATAATACACTTTTTGGTTTACTGTGCCGTACTTTCAGAATGTACTTTTTGGTGTAACAACATGCCTTAATTTGCCAGGCGGCCGGGTCGCGTGTGCGGCCGGGTCGCGTATACCCCCTATACAGTAGTGTTCAGCTCAGCCCAGCTCGTGAAGCAAAGAAGTTTTGCATTGCCATCAGCACCCAAAATTTCAGGCAGGCAAATGTATATTGATTTGACATATTCAGATGAAATATCACACGCACATTTCATTACAACAAAGAACACTTAGTCAATCTGGAGTCATTACTACGGGTTTCAGTGATCATATGATGATATATTGTACTCGTAAGGTTCAGCGTCCCACTAGTAATAAACACAATACGGTTAGACTTCGGTCACTCAAAAGGTATACCAAAGAACTATTGCATGGTCAGTTACAATCTGTAAATTGGTCTAATGTTTTAGAGTGTAACAATGTAGATGAGGCATGGTCTAATTTCAAAGAAATTTTTCTTGGTATCATAAACAAAATTGCACCCTTAAAACAAGCCCGTGTTAAAATGAACACGGACCCCTGGATGACAGGCGAAGTACTCCACCTTATTCATGAGAGAAATAGTGCTCTCAAAAAGTATAGAAAGACTGGACTAACAAGTTGGTATGACAATTATGTCAATCTCAGAAACCAAGTACAGAGCAAAAAGGCTGCTGCTAAATCAGAATACTTTGCGAATAAGGTGGAGGAAAATAAAAACAATCCCCGCAAGCTTTGGCAAACCCTAAAAGACCTTGGCACATCCAAATCCAAAAACACTCCCTCAAATCTAGGACTTAAAATAAATGACGAAATCTGTTTCGACAAAGCCAAGGTTGCTGAAAAATTCAATAATTTCTTTTCAACCGTTGCCTCATCTCTGCAGTCTAAACTCACCCCTGGTAGTGGAAAATTTGGTATGACCCATGTGTATAAGTATTATGAATCACTAAAGAGTAAGGATACAAGTTTCAGTTTTGATGTTGTTACCGAGGAGTTTGTCCAAAAGACTATCCTCAACCTAAATTCGAACAAGGCTACCGGTTTGGATCAGATTCCCGCTCGCTTTCTAAAAGATGGTGCCCAGTTCATAACTTCTCCACTCACACATATTCTAAATTTGTCCCTTACCACTGGTATAATTCCATCTGACCTTAAGTCTGCTAAAATTTCACCAATATACAAGAAACAAAGTAAAACTGAAGCAGGCAACTACCGTCCGGTCTCAATCCTGAGCATAGTGAGCAAACTTTTCGAAAAAGCTGTTTATGAGCAACTAAATCAATATCTCTCAGACCACAAGCTCTTATATGAGCACCAGTCAGGTTTCCGTCCCTCGCACTCCACAGATACCTGTCTAGCTCATTTGACTGATTTTATCAAAAGCGAGCAAGACAAAGGTAATTTTACAGGTATGGTACTTCTAGATCTACAAAAAGCATTTGACACTGTGGAGCATAGTACCCTTTTAAACAAGCTTGAAGCCATTGGGCTTCATAAACCTGCTGTTGACTGGTTCAGAGCCTACTTATCAGATAGGCAGCAGTGTGTCGAAGTTAATGGCGTCACTTCGTCACCTGCTAATGTGGTCTGTGGGGTTCCCCAAGGATCCATATTGGGTCCCCTACTGTTCCTCATATATGTGAACGACATGCCCACTGCAGCAAAATGCAAGTTGCTGCTATATGCAGACGATTCGGCACTCCTTATAGCTGGCAAAAATGTAGCTGATATTGAGCAACGACTCACTGTCGAACTTCAGTCCGTACAAGAGTGGCTTGTGGAAAATAAGCTATCTCTTCACCTTGGAAAGACGGAGTCGATATTATTTGGCTCTTCCAGAAGGCTGAATGGTACAAAGCCTCTTGACGTCACCTGCGATGGTCATTCTATTTCCAGTAATTCCTGTGTGAAATATCTTGGCGTTGAACTTGACCAATCGCTTAGTGGGAGCCATATAGCTGACAATATTATCAAGAAATCTAACGCCAAACTAAAATTTCTGTATAGACAGGCCAGACACCTTAATGTGGACACTAAAAAACTCCTTACGTCAGCTCTGATTCAATGTCACTTTGACTATGCCAGCACCTCTTGGTATTCTGGCCTTACCAAGAGACTTCAGAATCGTCTACAGACCACTCAAAATAAGGTCATTCGCTTTCTTTTAAGCACTCCCCCTAGAACCCACATAGGGTTCGAGGAATTCAAAGCCGTCGGTATGTTACCAGTGGAAGTCCGCGTCAACCAACTTAAAGTAAATTACATACATGACATGATTTATGGAAATGCTCCCAGATACCTAACCTCCTCCATTAGTATCCAAAATTCCCGCCACAACACCCGATCTGGCCCAATGTCCCTAGTTATCCCATCTGTAAAGTCTTTTGGTCACTCCTCTTTCCGGTACACATCAGTCACTGCTTGGAATGAGTTACCAAGTGATATCAGAACAACAAGTGTTAAATCAGTTTTTAAGTCCAAAGTCAAATCTTTTTTATTCAACAAGTTCTATCAAGAGTCACAAAACCCTTTTATTTATTTGTAACATTCTAGTCTTTGTTGTTAGGTTATCTAGTCACCATTATGTTGTTATGGATTTAAAATTCTATTTTTTCCATCTTTTTTTTCCAATTTTTGTCTACTTTTGTAGTTATATTTATACAATCAGTCATTCACACTTGTGTACTCATTTATACAATTATATTTATACTTTTAGGCAACCTATTTTGTCATGTGATTTAGATCCGGACCACAATGGAAATAAGTGTCTTCACTTTCTTGTGTCATCCGTGTATTTTAATGTGCACTATAATGTTATTTATACTGTATGTTATTTTACTGAATAAATTCAATCAATCAATCAATCAACACAAACACGGAACAAGTCAAATAGCAGTTACATGCACGAGTTGTTTTGACAGCTGGTTACCTGTTTCATCAACAGGTGGCGCCTATATCACCTTTACCATAATACTCCCGAATATATACACGCCACCATTGACATGCCTCCTTATCATTCAGTATGATCAGATTTAGTTCCAACGAAACTGCGTGACTGACCGTACCCAGGGTTGCGATGTTTGTACTGGCTGTAACCAGAGAATGTGCTACAGCCGATCAAACATTCATCAAGAAATACAAATAACAAAACTAACCTGCGAAAATGTGATTCATAAAATGAAAAATGCTTCTAGCATCTGCATTTAGCGCTCCAAGATAGCTGACTTGTGCTCAGTTGAAATCCCATAATTGTAACGTTTGACGCCCGCTACCTAGGGTCACCCCCTGTTCGCGGCACAGCGGTAAGTAAATTTTTGACGTTATCGGTTCTAAATTCTTGACGTGATGCGCAATATTCTTGACGTTATGTGCGGAATTCTTGACGATATCTTTGTTTATGTTTTGTTCTATCGCGATTTCAGCTTAAATTATCTAATTGTGTTCAGGTAATTAGTAACAGGGTGACTATATATTCGATTTATGAGTTAGACGAAGCAGTATGGCATCCCAATCACGCTCTGAGATGTAAAAAAGTTGAAGATCGTGCCTTGCACGTATCCGAATGTACTAAATGCATTTTATTTCCATGCAATGAATCCGCTTTGTACTGGAAATGAGCTTTAGCATATTGGCAGCTCACGTATGATTAAGCATTGAAAGGTTCAAAGCCCAGATGTTAAATTAAACATACCTGTCAGTCGTTTTCCACCAACAATGATAAGTTTGGTATTATTGACGTTAGTTCGTCATGCTTGACGTTATTGAAAGCCATGTTAGAAATTGTTGTCGTTATTTTTGACGCATGATTGCAATTTAATTGAATAGTAAAATTGAATAAAAGAGTGGTTTCCTCTTGCAGATAAAATACGATGCTAAATATGTAAAAACAAAATTGGAAATACTTATGACCTATTACAAAATGCAAGAAATAAACATCCTGACACATTTTAAGATGTCATATAAAACATAAAACGTGGTTACACAGTTTATTCCCATACGAAAGCGCCACACCAATATCTATACAGTTTATAGAGATCGTCATACGATCAGTCACATCAAAGTAAATGACACGGCAAATTGTGAACACCCTCAAACAAATTATCTCCCCCAAAGTCTAATTAGACGTGCCATATCTCTGCCTGACCGCCAGTACTGGTTTTTGGCCCTGAGCTTTCGTAGCCGTCGGCAAGTCTGTTTTTAAAAAATACATCCTACTAAATTCATGCTCAAAACCAATGTATCACTGTCCATCGCTGCAATACAACACATTTCTAGTGGTAACTTTGTTGGCGTAGTTATATAACGCAAAATTATTATACTTGGAGAGGTCAGAAATAAATAACTGGCAGGAGAATGCATAAAGAAATTGTCGCATACCAGCCGCAAACTAATTTAAAACAGCACTTAAATTGTCACCAAATTTAAGACATTAATATTAGCAGTATATTGGATGAGATCACCGGAATGTCTCGGCTTTTATTGCAATGTCGAGAATTCTACACCAATGTAGGCTTATGCTGAGTCGTCAGAGAAGTCGGAAAACAAAAAGAAATACATATAGGGTGATGTCAACGACCATCGGTCAATCACATATACCCTAAAGGACTTTCTTCACGATGGGAAAAGCATTTCTGTTGCGTACATAATGGATTTCCAGGCCATGGAATGAGCACACGGTTGTTATGTAGCACCATGACGCTTTATAACAGGTTAAACGTCAACATATATTAAATACTAGCACCATGACGCCTTATAACAGGTTAAACGTCAAGGTATATTGAATACTTATCAATAATACATTTAATACTATTCTTACATTTTTCTTTCTTTTATAAACATGTTTTTTCTTTAAATCAATAAAAACCAATATCGTCAACTTCTCTGTGATCGTCAAGAATGATTAACTTGTGTAATCATAACGTCAATAATTTAACGCCGTGCAAAATTGGGGATGCGTAGGTTTCCCTATTAATAACCAATTTTTCCCGTATGTAACATCATTGTACAAACTACTGATGAATCAAATAGTCATTACCTATACTTATTGACCGGTTTTTGCGCCTTTTCATGAGCTGGAGAACAATATTTAGAGTTAACCATCGAACGCCCATTGTATATTACTTACAATGGTGCTTGAATCCACAGTTGGACTACATATCAAGATATATATAGTATCTGTGTACTGTGCGCATAACTATCACGATATTAATTGTTCCATATCAGGTTTATTTCATTATTAAACGTACTCAATTGTCCTTTCTGTGGCTACACAAAAGTATATCGTCAAGAATTTCGCGCATAACGTCAAGAATTTCACGCATAACGTCAAGAATTTAAAAGCGATAACGTCAAGAATTGATTTACCGCTGTGCCGCGAACAGGGGGTGAGGGTGCAAGCGCCCCGCGCTGAGGCACGGTCACGGTGGGTGTCGTGATTACTAGAACTACAACCAGATAACAGTCCGTCCGCACGAATCCGGCCGTGATAGGCCTACATCACGTCATAAACATACAAAATACATTATACATAAGTTATGGTAATGTAGCCGTATGCGGAGCCTGAGATGCCATGGAAGCGGCACCACAGAACTCGCGCACGTGGGCGATGTTGCTGGCCAGCCTCGCCGACGGTACTGCCGCGGGGATAGAACCCCGGACAGCCCGACGGTCTGCCAGAGCCTGTGTCGCACCATCCCAGGGCGAAGAACCAGTGATCACAGGGACGAGCCCCAAATCAGCACGGTCCCCCTCCTGAACCCACGATTGGAAATCGTCCCTGGGGCCTGACTGGCCCACTTCTAGCCTGAAAGGGACGTGGAGCTCATGGCCGATTTGTTTCAGTATAGTGGAGCGAGAGGATTAGAGAGCGTTGCAATGCAGCGCACGTGCTTCGAACACGAAGCGGCCAAAACAAGAATAGCATTAACAATGAAACTCCTGTCGCGATCTTTGGACAAAATCGTCACAGACAGATACTTTATTTGGTCCACATAGGAAACTTGTTGTACAATTTGAGACTTGAGGTCAAACAATGCAAAAACATTCAGTGTCTGACTGTTGACTTGAGGTCAAACAATGCAGAGATATGCAGTGTCTAACTCCAACCCTCGCCTGCTCTGGAGAAAGCAGGGCCATCTCAGGGCGTCCGTCATCTGTGGTGTCTCGTCTTGGCTGAGCTGTCAGAGACCTATTGCCGTGGAAAGTCTGACAGTCTCCACAATCATTTAGACAGTTCTCTGCAGATTGTATTGCGGAGAGAATATGGTTTTAGACAGTTCGTTATATTATTATCTTTGAGTGCATTTTCGTGTTATATGTTGCTAAAGTTTTAAAAGTTGATCAGTGAATTTTTCAACATTTTAGTAAATTTAGGTGAACTAGACATCAAAGCATAGAGCTTTTGTGGCATCCCAATTTGTCTTTTCTTTTCTAAATGTGAAACTAGACTGATGAAACAATACATGGGACACACAGGTGAGAGTGAGAGTTCAACGAGCACTTTGCTCACTGGACAAATGCCCACGAGATATTTGCCATCAGAGTATACTTATTCAGTGTGTTTCTGACTTAATCTTCAGGTACTTTAATATTTCAAGGCACAGAAATCACAGATGTTTAATTGAAAATTTCTACATTTATAATACAAGCATAAAGGAACTTGTTCGAGCTAAGTAAAACAATGATAATTTGGTCACCGCATGTGAAATACAGATAAAAACAAAACAGTACATGTAGTTTCAACCAGACGATCACGGTGCTTTTTGGGCTTGTTTTTTTTTTTTTGGGTGGAGGGGGGGGGGGGGGGAGTGACTACCTAGTGGCGCTCAAGTCACTGTTATTAGGCTGGATGACAGTGATTCCAGGCACATGCAGTCAGTCAGTCAGTGAATACAGTAACCTGGCTTTGTTACAGTAGACCCCAGCACCATTGCGTTCATGACCCAGTGACTGCACGACTGACCAGGCTTCACAGTATTCAGCTGTATGGGGAGCCAGCATCTGTATGGGTGCAATTGAGGGAAGTCCAAAAAGAAAAAGATACCCAAAATTGGAAATTGCCTGAATCAAATCTGGAATCGTTCAATGAATTAGTATTCTCATGGCTCGGTCCTCCTTGATTCTTGGGGAAATTCGGTGAAATGGTTGCCATAGCAACGGAAAAGGTGAAAAATACATTTTTGGCCATAACTTCTGAACAATCATTGTAGAGACTTAAGGTTGGTTCATATTGTAGGGCATGGCAAACGCATAAGACTAGACCTTGACAATTGGCCTTGACCTTGAAGCGTCCGCCAGGGATCAAAGTCAAGTTCATTTACAAATCTTTGCGCACCATACCGAGTAGTATCGTTGGAAAGGTTTCGAGCCCACGATGCCAGATATACCTTATTTGTGGCGCTACGACGTATAGTACCGTGACAACGTCATAAACATCGGATTTACGAAAATTCAAGAAGCCATGTAACTTTGTTGAAACTGCATGATATCGCATCGAATTTGATATGCATCGTACAGGCCATGAACTCAATACGATGACCTAATAAGGTAAAAGGTCATGGTCAAGGTCACTGAAAACCTGTAAAAACACATTTTTCAAAACTAACTCCATGTTATGACGAGGTACAAAGATGCAGCTGGACAATAACATACAGAAAGAGATTTGCAATCACACATAATTTCAAATTTCCATTCGATCTCGAGTTGGTGAGATAACTGAGACCAAGTTCTCATGAAGGTCAAATGTTCAAATCTTTTGAAACCTGTCGATATTGGTACTCAGATTTCGGATATATCCCATTTCCATAATTTCAAAACGTCACAACAGCGTCAAAAATGCATGAAATTAATTGAAACCTGTATGCACTTCATGAACGATTCGTGTTTGTCTATTTATATTTTCAGTCAGTAACAAAAAGAAAACAGTCTGGAAACACGTAAAAGAATGCTGCGTTAAAAATGTGTTCAACTTGTAAATTGACTAAATCAGTAGGGCTAGGGAATTAGACTTAGTCGGAAAACATTCAAAAATTCACCATAACTTTGAAAATCAGATAATGATATGGAATAAAAATCCTAATGATTTCCTATTTTATGTGATCAAAATAAGTCTTGAGACAAAAATGTATGCTTTGAAATTTCGGAGAGCGTCGTAAACAGTGTTTTATTCAGTCGTCAAAATACACGACATTGTGGTATTAGCATTCGTCCAATAGCTGGGCGTGTGACGTCTCACCGTCGGGGAACCAGCAACTTCCGGGTAGGGTATGAAACCCGGATCCGGAGCCGGAGGCGGATCCGGATTCAGGGTATGAAACCCGGAGGCGGAGCCGGATTAACAGGGTATGAAACCCGGATCCGGATTAGGCAACAGTTCCCAAGGCTCTACCTGTGCAATATGACAGGGGAGACATAAAGACAGGGGAGTACCTGTAATTCTATTATTGCCAAAAAGACATGACACACTGAACAGTTTCATATGTATACCTTACTTTGAACTCCAGTTGAACACAAAATGTCACATGATTTTTGGCCATAACATTGGGGTGGAATCTAGGTTTGAAATTTATTCCCAGATTTTAGTTTTAAATTCCGGGTTTTAAATACTTAATTGCCAGTTTTCTAGGTTTACCCATATCATCCTCCAGAAAAAAAAGTTATTCCCTAAAGAGCATCTTGAATGAGTGCCTATTTGATATCAAATTTATTAGACGAACCATAGAACTTTTGCTTTTCCACTATTCAGCAATTTTCCCCCTTTTTTCCGTATTCTTTCCCTCTCTGCCTTGTTTTTATTGTTTTGGCCACTCAATTCTCGAACAATAACAAAAATCATCGGCAAAAGAACTATTTACTTTGTACATGTTTCTCGAATTAATCTCAAGAAATTGAACATTGTCAAGAGGAGGGGGGAGAGGGGTATAAAATAAGATTGGTGGTCACATATCTAAACTCGGTGTCATTTAAAATTTAACCCACTGTATTACAGAGAGATATACTACTGTAGACAGGACAAATGGGCTATTCTCTTTTGTTCACTTTCCAATCGTTTTGAAAGTTTGTATCCAATTACTTATTAGGCCTATATAGGATAGGCTTTCCACTAAGAACACCTTATATCTATCGTTAAAATTGATTAAATTATCGTGAAACAAGAACAGTGGTTGAATGACGCCAACTTGGTGCAACAGATATGCTACATGAACAATAATAGGGTTGGATGTAGGCCTACAATAACGTGGGCAATCTGAGACATCATATTAGTTCAAAACTGTAGAGCATGGTCGCACCCACATTTGCCCAGAATGGCATTTTATCCTACATTTGCTCCCAATAATACGGTAACTGTGAAGCGAACATACTTGTATGTATGCAAGCTATGGTTACAGTCGTGGAAGATGAAGCCGTGAGTCCGGATCCGGGTTTCATACCTGGTTAATCCGGCTCCGCCTCCGCCTCCGCCTCCGGATTTCATACCCTAAATCCGGGTCCGCCTCCGGCTCCGGATCCGGGTTTCATACACCACCCAACTTCCGCCAGGGAGAAAATTTATTTGCAAGCTGTGTTGTGATTGGTTGATTACCCACTCCCGCCATTGTGAGCTGCTTCAAACAAATCCATTGAAAATGTCGGATAGCGAAAATAACACCTCGCCAGCCCCAGACGAGGTAGTGACTACTATACTATTGAACACAATACATACGGTTAATTGACAAGCTCAGAACTTCATATTTACTTGACCAAATAATGTAGATCTAGATCTGTCTCTGTCCTCAAAGTGTCTGTTGAAAATGACGTTATGATTCATTCCGACCGACTGAGTCTGAGGTTACTGTAAATTACTTCATGGTAACTCCCACGAAATATATCCATGCCGTCAATGTTGACACCACAGTACAAGGCTATCGACGAGATCTGACGGCTCGTCGTTGTCGCCAATTCCGTCGGTTGCGGGGGTCTGTAAGCGACGGGATCTGACGGCTCGTCGATGCCACCAATATAATAGCGCCGGTTAGAACTGTCCGTCTTACCGTCGCTTGTCCTATCGGTACCGAGATTTATATCGATCATCGTCAGCATAGTATCGATAGTATATCGATATTATATCGTTTTTTTGTCATTTCCAATATCCAACTAATCCCAAGAGTGCGGTCAATAAATGAGCTGGCAATTTGTTGCTCTCCCTCAGGCACGCTATTGACGATGAGTGTATGATCAATCAGTTTGCTAATTGACGTGATTAACATCCATAATCTCATTAATCTATCTATGTGTTCAAACTTCATATCATACATCAATCAAGCTTCTGCTTCTGCTGTGGTACTAGTCACTCCCGGAACGGGCACTATAACTAGGCGTGGTCGGACCAACTGTTCACGATAAAAGCCAGGTGCCTGAATATTTACAGTGTTGGCTAAAAACTTGGCGCTGTGCTCTCTAGCAAGGCAGTGGGTGCTCGCTCAACCTCTGTTTGAGGAGTTCAACAGAGGGAGAAGTCACGGTGTTGTCCGGCAGTTGGTTCCAGAGTGGGATGGTCCTCTGGATGAATGCATACTGATACGCCTGTATGTTGGCCTGCCGGTGTTGGAACTGCCTGGAGTTGTTGGTCCTCGTTAGAGAGTGCGGCTTCGGGTTGGGGTGGTACTCCGGTGGTATGTCCACATGTCCGTCGACCATCTTGAACATGGAGATCAGGGAGGCTCTTGTTCGACGGTCCTCTAGCGACTCCCACCCCAGTGAAGATAGGAGGTCCGTGACGCTGTCGGGAGAGCTACGTCTGTAGGGCCGCCGTGTGACGAAGCGGGCTGCTACTCTCTGGACCTTCTCTATCTTGTTCCGGAGCTTTTGGGTGTAGGGTGACCACACAGTGCTACTGTACTCAACTAGGGGTCTGACCAGAGTGAGGTAAGCCTGTTCCTTCACGGCAGCGGGACATCCGTACAAGTTGCGACGAAGGAAACCCAGCAGTCGGTGTGACTTTGCACAGGCTCTGTTGACATGGTCGTCCCACTGGAGCCTTGAGTTCAGCGTAACTCCGAGGTATGTCACATCAGTGGTTGTTTTCAGGTTTTGGCCATTCATCTTGTACTGGTGCCGGTAGATGTAAGCGACGTGCGTTGCTTGGGTTGATCGTACATGCAAGATTTGCGCATGTGTGAATTGCAATACAACAATGGCTATTGGTGAATTTCAAACTGCGAAAATATTGTGTTGTCAACTTATCATGATGATTTGTGATCACACTGATCTGCCATTCTGTCAATTGAAATGAACTTGCCATCTGGGAATAAATAAATGTGTTTGATGATTAAAGGTCTATCATTCTGACAATTATGTGAAATATTCTGAAATTATGCAACGAATAATTTACATTTAAGCCCTACATGTATGTGTATTGAAGATATTCACAGTTCGCAAATGCTAAATACTTCCTGCACTGTCGCGACAACAAAATATGTGTACCAAGTGCTTATTCAGGTGATAAACTTTACGTAATTGTCAGGAACTATGAAGTATCATCGCTATTTTTAACTAGATCTACGATATTGACTATCGATATTTTGACTTTCATATCGATAATCGTTTTTCCCGTATGTATCGATAGATATATCGATATTTCGATATATCGTGCCAGCCCTAACCCATAGCGCAGGGTAGAAGCGTCATTCTTACCGTCGCTCGTCGATGCTGCCAATAACGCCGGTTACAACTGTCTGTCTTGCCGTTGCTCGCCGATGCCGCCAATACCGCTGTTTTGTAGCGTCATTCTTACTGTCGCTCGTCGATGCCGCCGATAGCGCCGATAGCGCCGGTTTTAAGTGTGGCTCTTACCGTCGCTCGTCCATGCCGCCAATAGCGCCGGTTAGAACAAGCATCAAAAAGGGTAGGAGGGTATGAACTTTTTGTAGAGTATACTTGTAGTCAATTTTAGCTACAGATGCTGGGATGACAAATGGTTATGATGAAGAAGTGTTTATTCACGACACACAGGTTGATGTTTTTATAAAGACAGCAATATCTGGTCAAGTGATGAATGTCCACTCGGGAGACAAACAAGAGTCACAGAAGGGTAAAATGGTAGATGTGACTTCTTGTAGGGTATTCATGGAGTCAATTTTAGCTATAGACAACGGTAAGACGGCCAGTTCTAACCGGCGGTATTGGCGACATCGACGAATGACGGTAAGAACGACGCTTCTAAATGGCTCTATATTGGCGGCATCGACGGTAAGATGGACAGTTCTAACCGGGGGTATTGGCGGCATTGACGAGCGACGGTAAGAACGACGCTTGTAACCAGCGCTTTTGGCGACAGCGATGACCGACGGACAGTTCTAACCGGCAGTATTGGTGGCATCAACGAGCGACGGTAAGAACGAAGCTTGTAACCGGCGCTATTGGCGGCATAGACGACCTTGCACATTATTGTACATCCAACCCCTCTGATTTGCTGATATATCCAGTCTTTGTATCAGCTTCTGAGCTCTGATAATAATGAGTTGGCGAATTTTGGGATGCAAAAATTTAGGACAGATGGCTCGTACAGTGGGCATCTTTTGATGGTCTTATATGGTATAAGATATACAAATCAAAATGTACCAAGGCAATATAAGGCACAACATGATCATCGACCCTCAGAAAAGACGACATTATTTGTCTGACAGTTATACATATAATGACCTCAGCCGGGCAATGGCCACCTGTCGATTGGATTTAGATGTGGCTTATTCTGTTATATACCAGGTGATGGAATTAGATGTGTGGCCAGTTGATTAATAGGGCGGCCATTGCCTGGTGGTGGCCAAAACACGTGGTGAGCATGTAGTGTCAACTTATCATCAAGCTAAACACCTCAAACAAAATGGTTGGTATACTGTTCAACCTTGTCATCTAAGTAGGTTTCCTCTAAACAATTGTAAACATCCGAATAAACATCCTATGATATCCATGTACATTTTTGGGATAGAGACACCATATACACTAAACCCGGAAATTGTTAGCGTCCGTTTAGTTAGCTTTTTTTAGCCTTTTGTTTCAAACGCTAATATTAGTGGACGATAATATATTAATTTGTTAAACACATCATATAATGGCATGATAAAAACGCTAAATCAAACGGTTGTTAATATGCCAGCATAGCCAAAAACGCTAAATTTAACGAATGCTAATATTTCAGGGTCTAGAGTATTCAATGAAGTACTTACATTGCAATATTGCTTTGTCCCCAATTCAGAATGCTGTGTCACCAGCCGAAGATGTGGGCGATGGCAAGGAGAACGGTGAAGAGCACTCGGACGTCAGTGATGAAGGCAGCGATCACAGAGACGACACCACAGAAAAACAGTCACCTGTCAAAGCTGACTCACCACAAAAGTCCAAAAATATAGAACCTACAGCAGAGAAGTCTGAAGACAAATCCGAAGACGAGTCTGAAGATGAAGGGGAGGATGAAAACGAGGAAGAAACAGGAGAACAAAAGGGTACTGGAAAGTATTATGAATCAAATATATTTATATACATGTACGCACTGTGAACAATGCAAAAACCTTCCGATGTCATTTCTTAAATGCCTGTTTTCCCAATTTGTATGGTACTATGAATGATTATAGTTCCAAGTGGATATTTCATTTTTTTACCTGTTCATTTGATTCATCAGGATCAGTGAACTTTGTGCACATTTGAAGCATTTTGTCTGTTGCAGTGGCGTTATTGGAGATGTCCCCTGTACTGGAGTCGGGACGGAAACGAGAGCGCAAAAAAGTGGAACGTATGGAGTTCAAGTCCTCTACGACCACCGAGAAACCAAAGTACGAAGAAGGCAGCGGTGATAAACTGGGCGAAATCCCCAGAATTGAACTCAAACTTGGAAAAACCCTGGCAGATGATCTCAAACCACTGCATCGGATATTGTATGGTCGAGCTGGCACAGTGAGTACCTTAGTCATGAGTGCCAGTACATAGTGTGATTTACTTTTCGATGTGTGAGATTTGATTTCACTGATTTTACTATAAAAAATTGAATAAATCCACGTACTGTACACTTCACTTGGTAATAATTTTATAGACTTTGAGGATTTTCATAGACTGTGTACACATATGAAATTGGTAAATATTTCTTTCTAGCTACACGAAGTGAAGAGGAATATTAGAAAATTCTCGGGTTTCACATTTGAACAAGATTCTGCAGAGTATGACAAAAAGTTAGCACAACTAAACAAGTAAGTGTTGTTAAATTTATTTTTTGAAACAATACTGGTTTATAAACAATGTGATATATATACTAAATAGCATTTTGCTTTTCAGATTTCCAATGAAAATAATAAAGTCCATGTGTGAAACACTAGACTTAGAAAGAAGTGGTCCAAAAGAAAAAGTTGTAACGAAGCTATTGGAGTTTCTTCTGAAGCCCAGGAGCTCAGGGAAGGCATTGCCCAAGAAGAGAAAAAGTAAGTGTCGGCTTATCATCAGGCTGTTCTGAGGCATTCATACTCCAGTTTAAGTGATGAGTTAGAAAGATTCATCTCTTATATGTTTCACGATTGGCATTTTGTAGGGTCGAAAACAGGAGAAAAAGGGGAGAAGAAAAAGGCTAAATCCAAGAAAAGAGGAGAGTCAAAGAAGAAGCCGGTCAAGAAAAGTAAAAGTAAAGGAGATTCCGAGGAGGACAACGATGACGAAGATCCTTCAAGTGAAGAGTCCTCAGAGGAGGGCAGCGACTCGGATGAAGAACCGGTTTGTTTCATGTTTGACCGAAAAAGTTGACTGCAATCTTATCACATTTTTAACCACTCCTTTCCCAACTCGATACGTGTGTCCTTTTCAGTATTGTCACAAGGGGTTCATCGTTCAGTGTCTGATTTACTTTTCTATTTTGACCAGGAACCGAAGAAATCAAAGAAACAGGCACCTAAGAAGAAGAAACCCTCAAAAACCACAGATAGTGAATCAGATGATGAATCAGACCCAGAGGTGGGTTTTTTCCCCTTTTATTCTTATGCTTCACCAGTATACTCATGAGATGATTTATTCCACATACAGACATTCTTCAAGTACTAGAATATTCACTGAAATTATTACTATAATTCAAAATAAATGTTTCGTTTAACAGGTTGCTCCTCCCAAGAAGAAGAAAGCCAGAAAGGACAGTCCAAAGGCAGCATCACCGAAAAAAACGCCCAAGAAATCTGCCAAGAAAATAGAAAGCGATGACGATGAAGTTGAACAGGACAGTGATGATTCCGACTATGAGGTATAAAATATGTCGAGTCTTCTTTAGCCAATGCGAGGCGAACATTTACTTCAATAACGTGTTGTGTCAAAATTACAATAGTTTGCTAAAGACAGTGGGTACCAGATAAAGCTTTCACAGCTGTCTTTGTACTCTCAAAATTCTGAGGACGTGATTTACTGAAGTGTATAGTGTCCATACTTGGTGTCTGTGAATATGTTGGTTTTGTTTTATAGGCGAGTCCGAAGAAGAAAACCAAGAAAGCACCTGCCAAGAAAACACCTGCGAAGCAAACGCCCAAAAAGGACACCAAGAAAGCGAAACCTAAGAAAGCAAGTCCCAAGAAAACTCCAGAGAAAAAAACTCCCAAAAAGAAACCAGTTGGTACGAAGAAATAGATATTTTGATGCTTTCTGCATGCACCCTTTCCCATCAGCCTCCACAATGAATAAACAACAAGCAAGAAAGTTACCATATTTTAATACCACGACACATTTTGCCTCACAGCATCAGCCAGCTCTGATGACAGTTCAGATGATGAGCCTCTCGCTCCCAAGAAGCCGCCCACCGACGATGAGTTACGAGATGTGATCAAAAAGCTGCTGGATGTCGCCAACTTGGAGGAGGTCACCATGAAGACGATATGCAAACAGGTGGGATGCAAATGATGGCAATTCTGATTTGATTTTCTAGTGCAGACTCAAATTTCGAATTCTGACAGTAGTTTAAACATTTATAGTTTGAGAATTAGTATATTCAACAATGTATGTATATATATATATATCAAAATCGGAGCATTGCATTCAATAAATTACTGATGGGTGAAAGTTATAGGGAAGAAACTAATAATATTCGTTGATGGTATGAATGGTATTGGTGGCTTGAATACGAAAAAACATAATCTTATTCAGGTGTATGACAAGTATCCAGCGTTTGACTTGACTCCACGCAAAGACTTCATCAAATCCACAGTCAAGCAGGTATTAATTTGGAGAATCAATTCAACATCCTCACATGTTCAATTTCATAAACAGTTGAATGCAGATGTTGAAATCTTCTAATGATCTAAATTTCAGATATAGTTCCCCAATCACAGCATGAAATCTCAGTTGAATCTTTGCTCTTTTTTTTTACCTTTGCACAGATCATCAGATAGGACCGACCATTCGGAGGTTTGTCATCATAAATTCACCAGTCCCACCCAGCGCTGCGGTAGTGCAGCCATGTGGCTGACCCAAGTGTTGTTTGATGGTTTGTTACTGATCTATTGAACATTTGCGATGCTTTTTGTTATGGACAAATTTTATCAGCCATCCATATTAAATCATGTATTTCATAAAGAAGAATTTGACAGTTTTCTCTTGGGAAATGAATTTTTGTCAAAAAGTTAGTTCACAAACTATTATGTGTTCCAAACATTTGGTCAAAATGTGTTTGTCTATGTTAAGTTATTATGAAGCGATATAGTACTGTAGGTTTTCCAAGTTCACTGAATGTAGCATATGTATGTGTGAATGTTTATTAGATTATTTATACAACACACGGTCAAAAGTTTGGCAACAAAACTATTTGCTGTTGGTTGACTGACATTTGCATTTATTTGTCATGGCTGAACAGTTGTAACAGGTGTGGCTATAGAAGTCTTCGAAGGCAGCATGTAAATATCCAAACATTTATTACTTTGTACAGGTTATGTTTTGTTAGACGCCAACCATCTTATAAGCATAGAATCATTGTTATGAATGTCATAGGATACGTTTTAATCGTGACTTTGTAAATTCAACCTTACACAGTGAGACTGCTACATTTTGCACCCTGGATTTTAATATGAAATCATAAGTGAGTTCTGTACCATGTTTTTGTCGTTAATGCTTTCAACATTATTTCTGGAACAAGCTTGTTAAGAGACAAAAGTTGTTGGTCATCGCTTGTACAATCTGTACATATCTGTACTTTTATCTGGTCATTAGTGCAGAATTAATCCTCTGCTTTCTTCATGTATAAATTATTTTGTGGTCACATTAGTTGATGCAACACAATTCCATTATTGTTAGAAATCAAATATGCAGAACATTGGTTCCCCACCAATCCAATATAAACATAAGAAACACTTTGTTGTTCACTATGTGGTATATTGTGTTGTAACGATTGTTTGTATAAAACAATAGCATTCTATGAGCCACTACACAAATAAAACTATTTTAAATGTACACAGACTTGTGGCCTGATCAGCATCAAGATTTATCGATATCTATCAAACATTTAGTTTACAGTACAGTACATCAAATTCAACTTTTTGCAAAAATGAAAACTAGTCGGACAGGAAGTTCTATCCTTGGATGTTTATTTACGGGTTAAATTGATCTTGGAAATCATATTTCAGAGGGTGCGACCTGAGAGGTGACTGTATTTAAGTATCTTGTTATTAAAACAACGGTCGTAATATAAACCACATGAATATGCCCTTAATTAGCTTTTTAGTTTTTTCCAAAATTTAAGAGAAACTTTGTAATTCATATTTCCGATGATATATAAGCCCTGCCCACTTCCATATTTACTACCCAATCAAAAGACGTCAAAACAACACGCCAAAACGAAAAAGTCCCACAAACAAAACCGGCGTGTTCAACAGCCCAATCTGTTGAATGAAGTGGGATGATAATGTACTTCTGATGCACTCCCGGCCAAGTAAAGCCAAATAAGTTGAATATTTAGGCTTACAATATATTCTCCAACCCGAGTACAGACGTGACAGACAGAAAGAAATATGGTGTCTGTGACAGACAGACAGAAATATGGTGTATTTTTTGACAAAACGAATGTGTAAACAGAAGCAAGCAAAAGTTGCATTATTCTCAGTTCGCTCAAACAAAAGCACGTGGTATGTTTGTGGGACTTTTCCCGCGGTTGCCAAGCGGGTGTGGCCTGTTGGGATTTCGTCGGAACTATGAATTGAATTATTGCTACCTGTAACATGTACTCTAAAATCGCCAGTGACAGTACTTGAGTTCAGGGAAGGTGACACTGGACTGCAGGGCTAGAAATTCATAAAATTTTGCGAGAATCCTGTTCTCTTATACTCCATTATATTTTGCGAGAATCGAGGATCATTTAGCGAGAATCTTTGCGAGAATTGATTCTGGGATTCTCGCCGAAATTCTAGCCGTGCTGGAGCCAGCTGCCCTCTGAGATGAAAGCCACTGAAACATGTAATTCTACCATCAATATGGTCATGCTTGCAAAGATTATAATTTTACCCCAGAAAGTTTAAACGCCTAACAGACCCATTCTCTCCTGGGTCCTTCAACTTTCCATTGTCTCTCAAACGTGAGCCGTTGTCTTCACTCGTCAGTCCGGGAATAGTGAATTCGTACGGCCTTGATCTTGGCTTGTCCACCACCACGGGAGGCTGGGTGACACTGACTCGGCCGGTCGTTGTTTCAGGATAATATGACCAATCAGAGAACATGTCTGTACCCTCATGACCATCTCTTTGAACCAATGGCGGTCCAGTTTCAAGGTTGGGTCCCATGGAGTCATACTGGACATCAAATGTGTGTTTTCCATTGAAGTTGCTCTCTAAGTTCTTTTGCTGCCGAATCTCGTTGCGGGGCTTGTAAGCCTCGAAGTCAGTGCGCTCCTGGTGTTGGGGTGAGTGTCCAGGTGGGAAATTTGCCCGTGAGTCGTGGAAATCCAGATCTAGGGCGTGTGGGGGGTCCACTGGAAACAGAGCGTCCGGCTGGTCCACATCGTTGCCTGGGAAGCGCTTGGGAGGTGCCTCGGGCTGAGGGTAGTAGTCTATACTGTTGTAGCTGGCTGGCGGCAACCGGTCTGACTCCACAGGTTGCTGG
This sequence comes from Terebella lapidaria, assembly GCA_949152475.1. Classification (NCBI taxonomy): domain Eukaryota; kingdom Metazoa; phylum Annelida; class Polychaeta; order Terebellida; family Terebellidae; genus Terebella; species Terebella lapidaria. The sequence continues at coordinate 7,424,979 of OX424557.1, forward strand.
GGCATGGCTGCTGGCACCACAACAGATGATGAATCTGCCGGAAAGCATCATATAGACAGTCCTATTCTATGCATTAAAGAGTGTATCTATGATGTATCAAAAGTACTACCATTCAAATTTTGTGTTCTTCAAGTTGCATGACTTGCAAATCAGGATCATGTAGAAATGAATGATGTTACGGTAATTAATCAATGAGAGAGTTGATTACTGAGAATGCTACCGACTGGCCAGGCAAAGCCTATATGAGATACGTACGACAGGAGCGGGGGAGCTCGTCTTCTCCGCGAGGGCAGTCCTTGACACGGTCACACAGCCATTGGGCAGGGATACACATCCCACCTGTGCACGTGAAGTGTCCGGGCCCACACGGGCTTGGGGTGGTGGCCAGGGGCAACTTGTCCACTGTCGAGGAGGGTGAGGGGAGGATTTAGGCATGATCAAATTGGCCAATGGGGGGCCAGTGTATATTTAGAGCTGGTGAGATGTAAATCGCACACACATTGTGGGACATGTTGGCCTACATTTCCGACCATTTTTTTACCCAAGTGCCTGACCTGCCCTGGCGCATGTCCGCCTGTCTGCTAGTAGACTGTACTTCGCAGGACACTGACACTCGAACCCCTCGCCGAGAAGCGTCCACGCGCACACGTGCGAACATCCACCATTAGCGGCTGCGCACTTGTTTGCAATGTCTGCACAGATAGTGGTAGCAGTAATATGAACTTGATTACAAGATTTTACAGCAGTATCAAGCAGACAAAACTATTTGAACACAAATCACAATATTTAAACACACAAGTGATTTATGTCATAGTATACAGTAGCAGTACAGTAGTATCCTGATATTCATTATGGAAGATTGTATGAGCCATGCACTGACAGTTGACTTGTAGACTGCTGAGCTTGACGCGGAAGTTTCCCAGCATGCTCCAGTGCGACAGGAAGTGGTTGACGAGGTGACTTTGGCTGTATTCCTTGATGTCTGGGCGGTGCTTCTTGTACAACAGGACGAAGTCCGCTACCACACTGCCGGGTCTGTGTCAGTGAACAGTCAGCATAGGGAAATAAGCTTTCACCTTGTACACAGATATTGGCCTAATAGGCCAAAGTGAATTCTTTACTGAAGTGATAGAAACACAAAACATGTAGTTTCAGTATGTTAGCTAAAAGTAAAATGAGTGTCCAAATCACAATAATTTCACACTGACCTGAAACTTGTGACAACACACTTGTCATAGTTGATGTCCTTGTAGAATATCATATTGACCTGAAAGATGATAAAAATAGTTGAAATTGATACAACAGATTATACTGTTCATATAGGCTACATCACTTTTGTCTTTTTGTAAGCAAAGATGGTCGTGTTCGATTTGGCCATTCTGATCTGATCACATGATTGAATAGCTTAGTATAGCACTAGCATTGCCCTAAGTTAGTATAGCACAGAAGAGTCTTCTGGTATAGTCAAATTCATTCAAGATCCAAATGACGGCCTCCAGTGTTGTCTTCAAAAACAGAATCTATTCTAACTCTTCGACGATTTCAAACGAAGAGGCAGAATTGATTCTGAGAAGAGAGAATGCAAAATCTAGTCCAAAATCGAACAGAGAATAGCTATTCCAGAATGAACGGAATAGATAGAATAGCCAAAACGAACAGACCCTAGTCCCATTGGCATTCCCCCACCAACTTATGTAGCGTTGTGACGACTTGGTGGCTACACAAGTAGTGACACCACGCTTATAGCGCACAAATGCTAGCAGATTAATAAGACATTCGGTGACACTCCCGTAATAGGGTACCTCTTTATCGTGGAGTCGCCGAACTTTACACATATTTATTTGCTACATGTTATGTGTTCCTGAGAATTTTTTTATTTCCATCGATATCTCGGGAACCTTGCATCGTAGACTGGAAAGACTGTCACTTTGGGACTCATTGCCCTAGACCAACATGTTTTAGAGGTATGCTGCATAAACTTTGAATGTTTCCGCTGAATCATCATATTTTATCTTCACCAATATCTCAGAAATTGTGCACTAAAAGTGAAACACACCCATAGTAGGTAAACAGGTCTTGCCGGTAGCTCACTAATGGTGGAGACACAAATAAATTCTAGTCGAAATGCCCCAAAGCATCTTTAGGCCTTGACGTCTAGTTATATCAGATCGTGATCAACGGCAGTTTGAGCAACACCAATGCTATGAAAAAATTATTGATCTATTTTATATATTCCTATATATGGAAATTAAACTAAATAAACTAATTAGATAAACTAATTTTGTGATGAAGGTACCCCTCTACGAAGATTCATGCAGCATTCAATTTGAATGAATGAATGAATGAATGAATGAACATATATCAAGACGGTATGACCCATGTGGGCGCACGGGAGCCACGCTCATCTTACAAGTCTTGAATAAATGCGATACATCACAGGTGACAGTTTGCGCATACATCACTGTGCTAATTACAAACTGTGACACCTAGCGTCCTTATCGTGAGCAATTTATCAGTGCACAGGTGTGACTCGGCCTGCACGCGGCCAAGGGTCAAAGGTCAAATATGCCTGGGGGAAGGGGGGGGGGGGGATTGGCAAATGGTTTTGCATGTTACACAAGCCAAAATTATTTTTGGAGCTGACAGGATTTATGTTGTAATGCTCCCAACAGGTGGTGTAAACTCCACCATTTTAAGACTAACAAATGATATTATTACTCTGATTTTTTAAAACCAGTTTGAGTTTGTTTAGAATGGTCTTTTTCACTCTGAAGATGTTGAATATTGATTGTTCAATCCACATTTACATCTCCATATAGTTATTTTTCCACAATTCTCAATATTTGTTGTTGTTGTTGTTTTTATTTATTTATACATGGTCATATGGGGGAATCTTTGCATTTGTTACTGTATGGTTCCCTTTATCTAAAACTCACCAGTGTTTCAATTTTGAGGCGCAGTGATTGAAACTCATTGGAGTATTTATTGTTGAGTTTTTCTGAGAACTGCTCATTCAATATCCGAAGAGAACAGTTCACGGCTGTTGGAACTGAAACAAAGAAATATATGCATGGTACTGTAAAGTCATTTACACTCTAAGGTACCCAAGATTTCTCCAAGATTTTCGCTCTAAGGTACCCAAATCAGATCAAAACTGATAACATTTTGAACGATCCCGTCATTGGGCATCTTTGAGGTATTCTCTCTATAATGTAACTGTATAATGACAGCCTACTTTCATTGATAGAATTCTGATCAGACATACTTCCATGAATATGTGTAACACAGACAATTTCATCACAATACATTAAACGTATCGAAGTTGGGTACATTGTGGCTGAAGATCTCTTGAGCTCAACTGGCTTAATTTAAATGCACAAACATGGTCTAGAAAGATTATATGCATATGACATTGTTTCGAGTGCTAGATCGGTTTATCTAGCACTCTGTCACCGAATCTAGGTCGAGCCTTTAGGCGAGGCTTAGATGGTGATCAGAGTGCTAGATGAACCGATCTAGCACGAGAATACAATGTCATATGCATATAATCTTTCTAGACCATGTTTGTGCATTTAAATTAAGCCAGTTGAGCTCAAGGGATCTTCCCTATATGCCTGTAATCACCCATAACATATATCTGTCATCATTTTTGTCTGCAAAATCCAGTTCACACATTGCAGGTCAGATGTCACCTTCGGATTTACAACTCAAGGTTGTCCGAGGTCAACTTCAAGGTCACCAAATGATGCACCATATATGACTTCCTATATGTTCAAATGCAATACTAAGCTCTATGTGCAAGTATTTTAGCACTGAGGCCAATCTAAACATTTCCTATGAGACATGAAATCGAGATTTAGCACTAAAAGGGCATTTGAGGTTAAGTTCAAGGTCACCAAAATTAGTGCATATCGGGCTTTTTTTTACCTTTTGGGCCCAGATATCAGGCTTTTTGAGCAATTCAAAGCACTCAGTCTTTATAAACAATGTCAAGGACTCCATTGGCTCCCAATGGCACGTTTTGAAACAAAAATATCACAACTGATCAAATGATTTGCGCGAAAATATCTGAAAACTGAATTTTTAACAATTTTGGGCCTTTAAATTGCAGCCTATACATGTATTCCGGGCCTTTCGAGTAATTCAAAGCATTCTATTTTCATACGCAAAGTCAATGATCCCAGTTAGCATGTTTTGAGAAAAAATTCTTACACGGACGGACGACGGATGAAAAATCACGACAATAGCTGCATATGAGCCAGTACGCTAAAAACGTTATCAAATACATGTACATTGAGTGTTACCTCACCAATTATGAGGTTGCTGTGTTTGCTGGTTTCCGTGGCAACCTGAGCAAGTGGATGGGCAGTTGGTGGGTCTCCCGTCTCCCATGGCAATGTACCTGGGCCAACTGTAACCATGGAAACACAACTGTTCATTTACTATATCATCACAATGATGAATTTAATGATGTAAGTTAATAATCATGAAAGGAACATCTTCTTCTCCATAATTCCCACTACCAAACTTTTAGCCGAGCACTCACGACTCACTTGTGAAGTAGAGGGGCACGGCAATGCCCCAGGCCACTAGCAGTAGAATCGTTATGACGACGAATGCCTTGCAATATCCGGACCAGCGGCATCGCTCCTTGTCGTAGGCCTGCAGCAGCGACCGCTGACTGGAACAGAAACTGCTGTTGTACAGCGACGGATAGCGGTAGGAACTTCGTGGTGTCTGCATGACTGTCATTTACTTAAACAGTGAAGAATCTATCCAGAAGTGGTGCTGTCAGACTAGCAATGTCTAAGGTTGTAGGTGATATCCTTGGTTATATCATTGAAGTGCACATGGTAATTCTCAGGTCTTGGGTCTGTACTCTCACGTCTATATATCTATATATGAATATCCATCATTTCCAAACCTATTTCCGCATCATCCAGATCAGATGGTAAGTTTTGCCACTGTGCTGTTTTGCAGACATCTGCAAAGTTTTGATAAAATTCGTGATTCGTGAGCAATCAAGACGCTCCTGGGAGTGTTCGTACACATCCCAGGCCTGCATCACACCCAGGGTGGGTACTGTAACCAAGGTGACATGTGGTTACCATAACGACAAGCTGTCAGTCAACAAGCTGGACAGCTGGTACAATTAGCATGGAGATACTCTTAAGTATCACTTTGTAGAGGTGTTGCCAGAATTTTGAAAGTTTTGAGGCATATTGACATGTGCATGGAATTTTGCATGTCAAGGGACAATCTATGAACGTTTCCAGGCATTCCCAATTGATGCAAAACTGTATATTTTCAGCAGCGAACATGCAGTCAATAGCTGTCAACATGACAATATAATTACGACTAATTGTCATGTTTGCTTTCTTGAATAATTATCAAGCATCCGAACATTGTTATTTCTACAGATTGCTTGAATCACCAGCAATCATGTTATGTGACATGTCAAACAGTGACTGCGGAACACTCCTAAGAAGAGTTCCGGTTACCAAGGTCCACATCTCTGGTTTGATCCATGGTAGCTAGGGTTCCTACCTGAGGTGTTATTGATGGTTACCAGGGTCCCCACCTATGGTGTTATCTATGGTTGCCATCTGTGGTGTTATCGATGGTTGTCAGGGTTCCCACCTGTGATGTTATCAATGGTTGTCAGGGTCCTCACGCAGGGTGTTATCTATGGTTGCTAAGGTCCCCACCTGTGGTGTTATCTATGATTGCTAAGGTCCCCACCTGTGGTGTTATCTATGGTTGCTAAGGTCCCCACCTGTGGTGTTATATATGGTTGCTAAGGTCCCCACCTGTGGTGTTATAAATGGTTGCTAAGGTCCCCACCTGTGGTGTTATAGATGGGTGCTAAGGTCCCCACCTGTGGTGTTACCTATGGTTGCCGAGCTCCCCACCTGTGGTGTTATCTATGATTGCCAGGGTCTCAACCTGTTATCTATGGTTGCTGAGGTACCATTCTGTGGTGCTATTGATGGTTGCCAGAATCTCCACATGAGGTGTTATCTATGGTTGCTAAGGTCTCTACCTGTGGTGTTATCTATGGTTGTCAGGGTCTCCATCTTTGGTGTTATCAATGGTTGCCGGGGCCCCAACCTGTGGTGTTATCTATGATTGCCAGGGTCCCCACCTATGGTGTTTTCTATGGTTGCTAACGTCTCCACCTGTGGTGTTTTCTATGGTTGCCAGGGTCCCAACCTGTGGATCTATCTATGGTTGCCAAGGTCCTCACATGGGGTGTTAGAGATTGTTGCTAAGGTCCCCACCTGTGGTGATATCTATGGTTGCCAGGGTCCCAAACTCTGGTGTTATCTATGGTTACCAGGGCCCCCATCCGTGGTGCTATCTATGGTTGCCAGGGTCCCCATATGTGATGTTATCTATGGTTGCCAGGGTCCTAACCTCTGGTGTCATCTATGGTTGCCAGGGACACCACCTGTGGTGTTATCTATGGTTGCCGTTTTCCCACCTGAGGTGTTATCTATGGTTGCCAGAGTCCTCACCTGAGGTGTTATCTATTGTTGTCATGGTCCCCATATGTGGTGTTATCAGTGGTTGTCAGGGTCACCACCTGTTGTGTTATCTATGGTTGTCAATGTCACCACCTATGTTGCTGAGGTCCCCACCTGTGGTGATATCTATGGTTGCCAGGGTCCCAAACTCTGGTGTTATCTATGGTTACCAGGGCCCCCATCCGTGGTGCTATCTATGGTTGCCAGGGTCCCCATATGTGGTGTTATCTATGGTTGCCAGGGTCCTAACCTCTGGTGTCATCTATGGTTGCCAGGGACCCCACCTGTGGTGTTATCTATGGTTGCCGTTTTCCCACCTGTGGTGTTATCTATGGTTGCTAGGGTCCCCACTTGTGATGCTTTCAATAGTTGCCAGGGTCCCCACCTGTGGTGTTTTCTATGGTTGCTAACGTCTCCACCTGTGGTGTTTTCTATGGTTGCTAGGGTCCCCACCTGTGGAACTATCTATGGTTGCCAAGGTCCTCACATGGGGTGTTAGAGATTGCTGCTAAGGTCCCCATCTGTGGTGTTATCTATGGTTGCCAGTGTCCCAAACTCTGGTGTTATCTATCGTTCCCCGGGTCCCCATCTATGATGTTATCGATGGTTGTCAGGGTCACTACCTGTGGTGTTATCTATATTTGTCAGGGGCCCCATCTGTGGTGTTATCAATGTTTGTCAGGGCCCCCACCCGTGCTGCTATTTATGGTTTCCAGGGTCCCCAACCGTGGTGTTTTCTTTAGTTGCCAGGGTCCCCCACCTGAGGTGTTATCTATGGTTGCCAGAGGCCCCATCTGTGGTGTTATCTATGGTTGCCAGGGTCCCCACCTGTGGTGTTATCTATGGTTGTCATGGTCCCCATATGTGGTATTTACTATGGTTGTCAGGGTCACCACTTGTGGTGTTATCTATGGTTGCCAGGGTCACCACCTGTGGTGTTAACTATGGTTGTCAGGGTTCCCATCTGTGGTGTTATCTATGGTTGCCAGGTACACCACCTGTGGTGTTTACTATGGTTGTCAGGGTCACCACCTGTGGTGTATTCATAGTTGCCAGGGTCCCCACCTGTGGTGTTATCTATGATTGCCAGGGTCTCAACCTGTTATCTATGGTTGCTGAGGTACCATTCTGTGGTGCTATTGATGGTTGCCAGAATCTCCACATGAGGTGTTATCTATGGTTGCTAAGGTCTCTACCTGTGGTGTTATCTATGGTTGTCAGGGTCTCCATCTTTGGTGTTATCAATGGTTGCCGGGGCCCCAACCTGTGGTGTTATCTATGATTGCCAGGGTCCCCACCTGTGGTGTTTTCTATGGTTGCTAACGTCTCCACCTGTGGTGTTTTCTATGGTTGCCAGGGTCCCCACCTGTGGATCCATCTATGGTTGCCAAGGTCCTCACATGGGGTGTTAGAGATTGTTGCTAAGGTCCCCACCTGTGGTGATATCTATGGTTGCCAGGGTCCCAAACTCTGGTGTTATCTATTGTTACCAGGGCCCCCATCCGTGGTGCTATCTATGGTTGCCAGGGTCCCCATATGTGATGTTATCTATGGTTGCCAGGGTCCTAACCTCTGGTGTCATGTATGGCTGCCAGGGACACCACCTGTGGTGTTATCTATGGTTGCCAGAGTCCTCACCTGAGGTGTTATCTATTGTTGTCATGGTCCCCATATGTGGTGTTATCAGTGGTTGTCAGGGTCACCACCTGTTGTGTTATCTATGGTTGTCAATGTCACCACCTATGTTGCTGAGGTCCCCACCTGTGGTGATATCTATGGTTGCCAGGGTCCCAAACTCTGGTGTTATCTATGGTTACCAGGGCCCCCATCCGTGGTGCTATCTATGGTTGCCAGGGTCCCCATATGTGGTGTTATCTATGGTTGCCAGGGTCCTAACCTCTGGTGTCATCTATGGTTGTCAGGGACCCCACCTGTGGTGTTATCTATGGTTGCCGTTTTCCCACCTGTGGTGTTATCTATGGTTGCTAGGGTCCCCACTTGTGATGCTTTCAATAGTTGCCAGGGTCCCCACCTGTGGTGTTTTCTATGGTTGCTAACGTCTCCACCTGTGGTGTTTTCTATGGTTGCTAGGGTCCCCACCTGTGGAACTATCTATGGTTGCCAAGGTCCTCACATGGGGTGTTAGAGATTGTTGCTAAGGTCCCCATCTGTGGTGTTATCTATGGTTGCCAATGTCCCAAACTCTGATGTTATCTATGGTTCCCCGGGTCCCCATCTGTGATGTTATCGATGGTTGTCAGGGTCACTACCTGTGGTGTTATCTATATTTGTCAGGGGCCCCATCTGTGGTGTTATCAATGTTTGTCAGGGCCCCCACCCGTGCTGCTATTTATGGTTTCCAGGGTCCCCAACCGTGGTGTTTTCTTTAGTTGCCAGGGTCCCCCACCTGAGGTGTTATCTATGGTTGCCAGAGGCCCCATCTGTGGTGTTATCTATGGTTGCCAGGGTCCCCACCTGTGGTGTTATCTATGGTTGTCATGGTCCCCATATGTGGTGTTTACTATGGTTGTCAGGGTCACCACTTGTGGTGTTATCTGTGGTTGCCAGGGTCACCACCCGTGGTGTTAACTATGGTTGTCAGGGTTTCCATCTGTGGTGTTATCTATGGTTGCCAGGTACACCACCTGTGGTGTTTACTATGGTTGTCAGGGTTACCACCTGTGGTGTATTCATAGTTGCCAGGGTCCGAACCTGGGGTGTTATCTGTGGTTGCCAGGGGCCCCATCTGTGGTGTCATCTATGGTTGCCAGGGTTCCCAGCTGTGGTTTTATCTATGTTTTTCATAGTCCCCATATGTGTAGTTATCAATGGTTGTCAGGGTCCCCACCAGTGGTGTTATCTATGGTTGTCAGGGTCACCACCTGTGGTGTATTTATGGTTGCCAGGGTCCGAACCTGAGGTGTTATCCATGGTTGCCAGGGGCCCCATCTGTAGTGTTATCTATGGTTGCCAGGGTCCCTACCTGTGGTGTTTTCTATGGTTGCCAGAATCCCACCTGTGGTGTTATCTGTAATTGCTGGGTTCTCACCTGTGGTGTTCTCTATGGTTGCTGAGTTCTCACCTGTGGTGTTATCTATGGTTGCCAGGTTCCCACCTGTGGTTTTACCTATGATTGCTGGGTTCTCACCTGTGGAGTTCTCTATGGTTGCTGGGTTCTCACCTGTGGTGTTATCTAAGTTGCCAGGTTCCCACCTGTGGTGTTATCTATGGTTGCCATGGTCCCCACCTGTGGTGTTCTCTATGGTTGCTGGGTTCTCACCTGTGGTGTTATCTATGGTTGCGAGGGTCCCAATATGTGAGGTTATCTATGGTTGCAAGGGTCCAAACCTCAATCTATGATTGCCAGGGTCCCAATCTGTGATGTTATCGATGGTTGTCAGGCCCCCACCCGTGGTGTTATCTATGGTTGCCATGGTCCCCACCTGTGGTGTTATCTACGGTTACTAAGGTTTCCACCTGCGGTGTTATCTATGGTTGCCAGGGTCCCCACCTGAGGTGATATCTATGGTTGCCATGGGCCCCATCTTTGGTGCTATCTATGGTTGCCAAGGTCCCCACCAGTGGCGTTATCTATGGTTGTCAGGGTCACCACCTGTGGTGTATTTATGGTTGTCATGGTCCCAATATGTGGTGTTATCAATGGTTGTCAGGGTCACCACCTGTGGTGTTATCTATGTTTGTCAGGGTCGCACCTGTGGTGTACTTATGGTTGCCAGGTTCCGAACCTGAGGTGATATTTATGGTTGCCAGGAGCCCCATCTGTGGTGTTATTTATGGTTGCCAAGGTCTCCACCCGTGGCGTTATCTATGGTTGTCAGGGTCACCACCTGTGGTGTATTTATGATTGCCAGGGTTCCCACCCGTGGCGTTATCTATGGTTGTCAGGCTCACCACCTGTGGTGTATTTATGGTTGTCATGGTCCCCATATGTTGTGTTATCAGTGGTTGTCAGGGTCACCACCTGTGGTGTTATCTATGTTTGTCAGGGTCCCTACCTGTGGTGTATTTAGAGTTGCCAGGGTCCGAACCTGAGGTGATATTTATGGTTGCCAGGGGCCCCATCTGTGGTTTTATCAATGGTTGCCAGGGTCACCACCCGTGTTATTATCTATGGTTGTCAGGGTCACCACCTGTGGTGTATTTATGATTGCCAGGGTCCCCATCCGTGGCGTTATCTATGGTTGTCGGGGTCACCATCTGTGGTGTATTTATGGTTGCCAAGGTCCCCACCCATGGCATTATCTATGATTGTTAGGGTTACCACCTGTGGTGTATTTATGGTTGCCAGGGTCCCCACCTGGGGTGTTATCTGTGGTGCCAGTTTCTCCACTTGTGGTGTTATCTCTGGTTGCCGGGTTCCCACTGTGGTGTTATCAATGGTTGTCAGGGACCCCACTTGTGGTGTTTGCAATGGTTGTCAGGGACCCAACTTGTGGTGTTTCAATGGTTGCCAGGGTCCCCAGCTGTGGTGTTACTTATTATTGTGAGGCTCCCCATCTGTGGTGTTATCAGTGGTTGCCAGGATCTCCACCTGTGGTGTTATCTATGGTTGTCAGGGTCCCCACCTGTGGTGTTATCAATGGTTGCCAGGATCTCCACCTGTGGTGTTATCTATGGTTGTCAGGGTCCCCACCTGTGGTGTTATCAATGGTTGCCAGGATCTCCACCTGTGGTGTTATCTATGGTTGCCAGGGTCCCCACCTGTGGTGTTACCTATTATTGTCAGGGTTCCCACCTGTGGTGTTATCTAAGATTGTCAAAGACCCCACCTGTGGTGTTGTCAATGGTTGTCAGGGTCCCCACCTGTGGTGTTATCAATGGTTGCCAGGATCTCCATCTGTGGTGTTATCTATGGTTGCTGGATTCCGACTTGTGGTGTTATCAATGGTTGTCGGGGTCCCCTCCTGTGGTGCTGTTTATGGTTGCCAGGGTCCCCACCTGTGGTGTTACTTATTGTTGTCAGGGTCCCCACCCATGGTGTTTTCTGAGGTTGTCATGGACTGCACCTATGTTGTCATCTATGGTTGTCAGGGTCCCCATCTGTGGTGTTATCAGTGGTTGTCAGGGTCCCCACCTGTGGTGTTACCTATTATTGTCAGGGTCCCCATTTGTGGTGTTATGAGTGGTTGTCAGGGTCCGCACTGTGGTGTTATCTATGGTTGCTAAGGTCTCCACCTGTGGTGTTGTCTATGGTTATCAGGATCCCCATCTCTGGTGTTATCTATGGGTGTCAGCGTATCATATATGGTATTATCAATGGTTGTCAGGGTCCCTGGTTGCCATGGTCCCCGTCTGTGGTGTTATCTATGGTTGTCAGGGACAGCACCTGTGGTGTTATCTATGGTTGTCGGGGTTCCCAGTTGTGGTGTTATCAATGGTTGTCAGGGTCCCCGTCTGTGGTGTTATCAATGGTTGTCAGGGTCCCCGTCTGTGGTGTTATTTATGGTTATCAGGGTCCCTAGCTCTGGTGTTATGAATGGTTGTCAGGGTCCCCACCTGTGGTGTTATCAATGGTTGTCAATGTCCCTGTCTGTGGTGTTACCTATGGTTGTCAGGGTCCCCAGCTGTGGTGTTATCAATAGTTGTCAGGGTCCCAACATGTGGTGTTATCTATGGTTTCCAGGGCCCCCATATGTGGTGATATCTATGGTTGTCTGGGTCCCCACCTGTGGTGTTATCTATGATTGTCAGGGTCCTCAGCTGTGGTGTTATCAATGCTTGTCAGGATCCCCAGCTGTGGTGTTATCAATGGTTGTCAGGGTCCCCATCTGTGATGTTATCTATGGTTGTCAGGGTCCCCAGCTTTGGCGTTATCAATGGTTGTCAGGGTCCCCACCTGTGGTGTTATCAATGGTTGTCAGTGACCCCACCTGTTGTGTTATCAATGTTTGTCAGTGACCCCACCTGTAGTGTTATCCATTTTTGTCAGGGACCCCACCTATGTAGTGTTAGCCATGGTTGTAAGAGACTGCACATCTGGCGTTATCTATGGCTTTCAGGGTCCCAACCAGTGCTGTTATTTATGGTTGTCAGTGTCCCAACCAGTCCAGTGGTGGTACCTATGGTTGCCAGGGTATCCATCTGTGTTGCAATCTATGGTTGCTGCTAAGGTCCTCACCTGTAGTAGATCTGGTATGGGTCTCACCTATAGCAGACCTGGTTTCTAGGGTTCTCACTCATAGTAAGATCCTGGTTGGTAGGGTTCTCACTTATAGTAAGATCCTGGTTGGTAGGGTTCTCACTTGTAATATGACCCAGAATGCTCACCTGTAATAGATCCTCACCTTTAGTTGATCTGGTTACTTGTGGTAAGTCCCTGATTGCTAGGATTTTCACATGCAGTAGGACTCTGATTGCTAGGGCCCTCACCTGTGGTATGTCCCTGATTGTACGACTTTCACATGTAGTAGGACTCTGGTTGCTAGGGTCCTCACCTGTAGCAGGAGCTCTAGTTGCTAGGGTCCTCACCTGTAGTAGGAGCCCTGGTTGCTAGGGTGTTCACCTGTAGTAGGAGCTCTATTTGCTAGGGTGTCCCCCTGTAGTAGGAGCCCTGATTGCCAAGGTCCTAACCTGTAGTAGGAGTCCTAGTTGCTAGGGTCGTCATCTGTAGTAGGAGCCCTAGTTGCTAGGGTCATCACCTGTAGTAAGAGCCCTGGTTGCTAGGCTGCTCACCTGTAATAGGAGCTTTGGTCACTAGGTGCCCACTTCTCCTCAGTATGTCTGGCATCCATGCGGCTCATCATGTAATCGAGGTTGGAGCAGCTACCAGCCACTTTCTGTCCCCGACTGGGTCGGGGCGAGTTGTGGGGGGCTGGGGGATGTGGGGGTGCCTCTGGGGGGTCAGGCGTGCTTGATGGCAGTGCTACCTACAAGCAGAACGATATGAAAATGGTTGCAATACACTCAGGCGAATTATCAAAAATTTCCTTATTAACTTCAGGTACATGAAATGCCCTAAACAAATCATTAATATCTAATGTTGAAGACTGAAACTCCAATAATGGTCAGTTTGGTTTCACGTCTCTATCAACGCTTCAAAAGATATCACATCCCTACAATAAAGTCATGCACTTCATTGAATACCTGGGATCGGTTGGGGTCGGGCGCGGCGGTGGGCAGACAGATGTTGGATCGGACGGGGTTCATCCTAGTGGCAGGAGAGTTCGGGGGGCGGTGATCAGTTCTCCGCCAGAGCCATTCCTTCACAAAGTCCTGCCGGTGTCCGGGTAAATTCTCATATAGAAGACCACACAGTAACATGTGTAGGGTTCGGCGACCCCACGATAAAGAGGTATACCCCATTACTGGAGTGTCGCCGAATGTCTTATAAACCTGTCCGCACGTTCACGCTATAACCGTGGTGTCACCACTAGGTAGCCACCACGTCATAACGCTACAGTGCTTTCCCCTTTCGGAGAGACCTCGTCCCCGAGGTTAGCTATATCCCACTGCCCAGTCACATCACAGCACTGAAGATCAAGGGCGCCGCAGCTACCCGATTATGTACACATACTTGGCTGCGATGTGAATCTCAGTGAGGGGCTGACCCCAGGAACGACGCCGAGAGAACCCAGTGGTTCGAAAGGTACGGCACCAAATGTAGGGTTCCGCGACCCCACGATAAAGAGGTATACCCCATTACTGGAGTGTCGCCGAATGTCTTATAAACCTGTCCGCACGTTCACGCTATAACCGTGGTGTCACTAATAGGTAGCCACCACGTCATAACGCTACACATGCAACATAACTTGCATATAATTTAGATATCAGAAGGTCACTGATTGTCTGGAACATACTATATGGTAGGTGACAGCATGTATAATTCCACAAGGGTAAGAAACTACAAATTATAGGCAGATCCTATGTATAATATGCTGCATGAAATCATGATAACATTCTGCATGCATGAATTCCCTAATCGATGTTGTATGACTTTTATCCATGATCTCTGATGCCATGTAATGAATAGGAGCCCTGGTACCATATCTACTTGCACATTCAGACCTAGCAACTTTATACACAAGATCAAATCAAGAAATCAACAAGCTTTAGCAATGGTTCTGTTCGAATAAATTGTCTCTAAATGCTAAAAAAAATATATCGTCATTAGACAACCTCATAAACAAATCAACTTGGAAAACTTTAGTTTGAAAATAGGGGATACTGAACTAACTAGAATAGGAAATGACTGTCAGGAGACCTCAACTAAATTCTTCGGAATCAGTATTGATGGAACCCTCTCCTGGACATATCATATACGAAACTTAAATAGTAAAATTGAGGCGCCTAATTTGCAATTAAAGATAGAGTCTGGTCATAGTAGGAAATATATTAGTTTTGTCATATGAAAATAGAGTGAATCGCGTGAATTGACGTGGTTTTTACAGGATGTTAATATCTTAATTGGTTCCAAAGTTATGATGATTTATTCAATTTATTTCCCGCCAAAATTAACATCTAATTATGTATTATAATTAGTATTCATGACGTCACACCAGTATAACTGTTTTAATTAGTTATATTCGGATGCTAAATCTGTGTCCTTTATATATATTATCACGAAACATATTGTTGTATGGCATCCCAATGAAAAATATACCACAAATATGTGTAGTCGAACATCGCCATACCATCAATCCCTTAGATCCGTTGCTAAGGACCTTTGTTCGTAACTAAAGAGAGTTATCATGATGATAAGGCATTTATTTTATGTTTTAAATCAAATAAATGAATGTTATAATGTATTTTTGACGGAAAATTAGCATATTCATGAAGTTTGGGCCCATAGCAACCACCGTTGCTAAGGGCAGTATTTCGGGCGTTGTTCACTTGGTGACGAAATTAAGTTATTAAATTCTGACTATGTTTAATACCAAACACGACAAAATAGTTAAGGCTAAAAAAAATGTTAACAAAAGGTGAAATATCAAGAGTTATATGTTGCTAATTATCTTAAAGGACTGGTGTGACGTCATGAATACTCATTCTAATACTTAATTAGGTGTCAATTTTGGCGGGAAAGTACTACACAAATGTTGTTATAACTTTTTACCAAATTGAGGTATCAACATTCTGTAAGAACTGCCTTAATCCATGAGTTACACTTTTTCACATGTCAAAATTGAGACACTTTTCATTTTGACTGGACCCCCACTTTAAGAGTTTAAAACATCCACTGGAATGTCTGAAAATACTTTACTATGCTTTGATACATCCTCACCTGACATATGGAACGCAAATGCCAAACTGTTCAAAAAAACCCACGAATCTTCAGAAACGTGCTATACGTATAAAAAACAAATCACGTTACAATAGTCACACCGAACCTCTACTTAAAATTTCGGGAATTATGAAACTGGCTGACTTGTATGAATTCCACGTTATGATGTTCATGTACGATTATTTTCATGGGAAGTTGCCATCATAGTTTAAAATCACTTTCAAATATAACCATGAAATTCAAAGTGTTCATGAAACACGACAGTCAGCTAATTTATATAAAGTCAAATGTATTTCTAACTTTTCACGTAAGCAACCATTGTTCAGTTTCCCTTACTTGTGGAATAAATGTTCTGATGTTGTCAAGTACTCACCTTCCCGAAATGCTTTCAGAATATCAATCAAAACCTCATTTATATCTTCATATAAAAGTTGTATTTGATGCACAAATTTCCTGTGCGCGGAATGTTTGGGCTGATTCAAAGAGAAAGCATGTAAAATTAGTCACAATTTAGCTAACCCAACTGGGCCATCACTGTCTTTGCTTTTTCGAAATCGTGTATGAAATGAGATTGACCTGTCCTACGAAACTAATTACTAAGCATGTTTTTTTTGTTTTTATTTTTATCATCCTCGGTGGTCGCTCGGGTATTCTGTTCGTGCTGGTATTGCTTGTGAATTTGTTTTTTCTTTATTCGGGTTGCTGCTTTTTGTTTTATTATTCACTAAATGTTTCAAGGGCCAACAGGAAGACAGCAATCACGTTATGTTGGTCCTTTAATTTCCATCCTGTTCTTCTATATGTACTTTTCACTTGTTTTTTATTTTAAAATGTGGTTGCTTTTTTCATGGAAATTGAGAAATAACTCACTCGCTCGCTCCCTCCCTCACTCACTCACTCACTCACTCACTCACTCACTCACTCACCCCCCCACTCACTCACCCCCCCCCCCCACCCCCCCCCACTCACTCACTCACTCACTCACTCACTCACTCACCCCCCACCCCCCACTCACTCACTCACTCACCCCCCCCCCCCCCCCCCCCACCCCCCCACTCACTCACTCACTCACTCACCCCCCACCCCCCCACTCACTCACTCACTCACTCACTCACTCACTCACTCACTCACTCACTCACTCACTCACCCCCCACCCCCCCACTCACTCACTCACTCACTCACTCACTCACTCACTCACTCACTCACTCACTCACTCACTCACTCACTCACTCACTCTTTTGTTTGTTGGATATCGACACCTTATTGATGAATGTTTTCCATACGGGCCGATATCCAGTATCCCACCATGTAACATCTATTTATATGGTTGCATGGTCTCAGCCTAAACACTTATAGACTTTATTCAGGGAATTTTGTATAAAATTTAGAGAGAAAAAACACTTTTACAAATCCCTTGTTAAACCTTTTGGAATACATCAAACCTCTATGTTTGTTAGTTTCCATAAACGCACTAGCCTTTTGACTTGTGATTAGGTACTTATGTATTGTCATACCAAAACGTCCATCTATTACTTGGGGTTTGTTTCAGATTTCTAAATGTTTTGTTGGTTGTTGGATTGTTGGACCTATATACTAATTCCATCTAATGTAAAGTAGAAACAACTACATTTTACACACTGTCTGCCCCTGATAATGCCAGTGTGTCTTTGGATAAACCGTTTGGTCAGGCTGTTTCTGTTCCCAAACGTATGTTACCCTTGCTATTGGCATCATCAATTTGGCTGTAATGATGGTAATAGGTTGATACTTACTTTCATGAAATTAATACAACATGTATGTGCATGTGATGCATTCGTTATTTATATTCGTTATTACGGATTTACGGTAACCATGATGATGATGCTGTTCCTAACGTAGCTCATTCTACACTGACCTGTTGGATAGTATCTCTTACCTTGTTCCACATTGACCTGCTAGAATAAGTAGCCCTTACCTTGTTCCACATTGACCTGGTAAGTATCCCATACCTTGTTCCACATTGACCTGTTGGGTGAGTATCCCTTACCTTGTTCCACATTGACCTGTTGAGTAAGTATCCCTTACCTTGTTCCACATTGACCTGCTGGGTAAGTAGCCCTTACCTTGTTCCACATTGACCTGTTGGGTAAGTAGCCCTTACCTTGTTCCACATTGACCTGTTGGGTAAGTAGCCCTTACCTTGTTCCACATTGACCTGTTGGGTAAGTATCCCATACCTTGTTCCACATTGACCTGTTGGTTAAGTATCCCTTACCTTGTTCCACATTGACCTGTTGGTTAAGTATCCCTTACCTTGTTCCACATTGACCTGTTGGGTAAATATAGCCCTTACCATGTTTCACATAAACCTGTTGCGTGAGTATCCTTTAGCTTGTTCCGCATTGACCTGTTGGGTAAGTATCCCTTACCTTGTTCCACATAAACCTGTTGGGTAAGCATCCCTTACCTTGTTCCACATCGACCTGTTGGGTAAGTAGCCCTTACCTTGTTCCACATTGACCTGTTGGGTAAGTAGCCCTTACCTTGTTCCACATTGAACTGTTGGGTAAGTAGCCCATACCTTGTTCCACACTGACCTGTTGGGTAAACATCCCTTACCTTGTTCCACGTTGACATGTTGGGTAAGTAGCCTTTACCTTGTTCCACATTGACCTGTTGGGTAAGCATCCCTTACCTTGTTCCACGTTGACTTGTTGGGTAAGTAGTCCTTACCTTGTTCCACATAGACCTGTTGGGTAAGTATCCTTTACCTTGTTCCACATCGACCTGTTGGTTAAATATATCTTACCTTGTTCCACATTGACCTGTTGGGTAACGTATCCCTTACCTTGTTCCACATTGACCTGTTGGGTAAGTAGCCCTTACCTTGTTCCACATTGACTTGTTGGGTAAGTATCCCTTACCTTGTTCCAAATTGACCTGCTAGGATAAGTATCCCTTACCTTATTCCACATTGACCTGCTAGGATATGAAACTGGACTCCATCTCTCAAAATCACTGCTCATAACTTCACCATCAAGAGTTCAAACTCCTCTTTGTCTCAAAATTTTGTTTTCCACAATGGTTATCACGTTTTGTTAATTGTATCCCAGTGCTTCATAAACAGTGCTTGAGTGCACATTTTGGAGAACAAATACAGTCACATTGTGTACTGTAAGGACAGATTGGATAGGAGATTTTTGGCAGAATCTCAGAAATTTCGTAAATTTGACCAATAGTGAGCTCTATCTGAGTGGACATTGACCTCAAGCATTTGTCAATGTCACAAAACTGTTCCCCACTGTTAATTTTTGGCAACAGCCAACGCATTAAACACCTGTTAAATGTTGTACCATGTATACCAGTCTGGCAAACATGTCCGGTTGCCATGACAATTGAACAATTTTCCCGACTTTGTGTGAAATGTCCTTTTGTATTATCACTTAACATGATGCATACAGCCAGGAGTAATTTTGTAACTCTTTCGTTTTCACATGCACCTTGAATGTTATAATAATATACCAAATAAACATGCTTATAATTTTATTTTCCCTAATATAGTATCATCATAATTTTGTTTCCTTTGACTGTGAAGAGAAAACTTACCTACTGATATATGCTCCCTCATTGATTACACACATCAATCAGTCAAGATAAGTCCGTGACAGTGTTACACATATCCTCAACGAAGTCCCGCAGTGGACATAAAGACCATCACTTCTCAAAAACTATCCATTATATAATAATCTGCAACAAAGGACATTGCCAACAAGCAAGGCAGATAACACGCATACCTTTCCCTACAAGTACAAGGCTCTCGATATATAGTATCCTAAAGTAGCTGAGAATAACCTGTTGTTGCCCGTCGTCATGGCAGCAATTTGAGATATTTTATAAGATGGGAAACAACAGCCTCTCTCTCCCCAATTATAACCAACCTGTGCAACAGTCCCCACATTACTGCCGTCTTTAGTTGGTCGTCCATTGTCCACATCCGCCACAAGACGACATTCTTTCCGTACAATATGTTACAAGTGTCGACAGGTTGGTATTGTGTTATTACATGATTGTTTTACACGCAAACTGCTTGATTTTTCCTGTCTTCTCGAAGACCTCCCCCAGTCAGGTCATGTGAAAGTGTAGATGATGAATCTCTCTTCATCATTCAATGGTCTAAGTCAGCCTTTCAAAAGTTTTCTAAAAACATTTAAATTTGAACTCACATATTGCAAACGGATGTACATCAAATGAGATGCTTGGATAATATATAGGTTCCTATAGAAATTGATATGTTTTGTGGTAATGCATAGTCAGTCATAGTTATGTCAGCATGTTGTCAAGGCTACACATTCAGAGCTAGCACCCCTTAGCAACCAGTTGTTGGGTGGGTTGCTATGGACAATTGAACTGTTAGAACATGTGAAGGTGCTACTTTCTTTTAACAATTTTACAAAGGATTATAATGTAACAAAAGTTGAGGTCCTTATAATGTGGAATTATCAGTGGTTAGCAACAAAATCTTCATAGCAACGTGGTTGCCATGGGCCATATTCCGGCTCTGGTTGCCATGACACCAACAAAATTTATTTAAAATTTGAATATTTTCTGTATGGAGTCATTATGTGGAAGAAAAATTATTTTCATGTTTAATATTATGTAGTACTGGTTTCAATGAGCTCATTATCATTCAGTACTCATATGACGTCATCACTGCTCATTTGCATGTTTGCATATGACCCCGAAAGGTCAATAGGACATGTCAAAAAAATAGTGATTATTCAAGATATTTCATTTTTGTAAAAACAGAAATGATCCCCAGACTTCCGCGTCTTTGATATATTGACACTAAACTAAAAAAAGGTATTTTGTTCACTCTAGTTATAGGCTTTAAAATATATGTCTAAAATTATATTGAAATCGAATGAGGAGAGTGAGCTGTGAGAGCGCTCTTTAGGACACTGGTGAAAAGTCTGACGACGAACTTCTAGTGGGAGAGGGCGCTACCACACACACAACAGTACCTGTTGTGCCATGGCAACAGAGAGCAACTCCTGCCGCAGTTAAACCTGCTGGAGAGTGCTGTGTGAGTGTCAGAACTGTGTCGAGAGTGCTCTGTGAGTGCTGGGACTGCATCACAGGTGGATAATTCTAGGGTGTTCAGAGGTTCAGAGCAGCATTTTGGTGCATATTCAAGATTGCATTTCTCCAGACCATTTGCCAATGCCATGACTTTTCTCTCTTGATATTGTTGAATATTAGGTTACCAGACCTATGGTCTGATAACCTATTGCCGTCGCGTTGTGTCTGTCGTCCGTCCGTCCGGGCATACCAGAAGGGTTTACGGGGAAAGCTTAGGGGGAGAAAAGCTGAAAATGCACCCTAACCATGGTTAAAGCCAAAAGTTTGGTTTTACGGGGATTTTTTTCAGGACTTACGGAGAAAGTTAAGGTAGGAAATTTTGGACCCAAAAACATTGGGTACGCCCGTAACGCCCGTCCGTTCGCAAGTCCGTCCGTTGTCCGTCTGTCCGTCCACATTTTTATCCTTGAAGTGTACAGTCCAATTTTTCTGAAAATTTGGGAAAAGATACTTTAAAATAATTCAAGAAGGAGGTATTTTTTAGTTTTATTGTATCCCCCGAACGAAGTTCGGCGGATACTATGGATTTGTCATCGTCGCGCCGCGTCCGCGTCCGCGTCCGCAGACACTTTCTTGTGAACGCGCTACAGGTTGCAAATCTTAACCGATTCTAATAATTTTTTATACAGACACATCTTATGGTAAGATCCCGACACCAATCGATTTTGGTTGCCATAGCAACCAAATTGGCCGATTGGCGACACATTTTGTGCTCAAATTAGCCTGTTTACCACACATGGCTTCTGAACGCTCTACGAGTGGGAGTTTTCAGTGAATGATGATGAAATCGCACAGTCTCGGAGAAAAAGACCCTCACACAGAACCTATCGTTTTTCAGAATGATCGAATAAATATTAATTAGTTAACGGGCTAACTTATTACGACCGTTAAAATACCGACTTGAACATCTGTGATCTATCCATACCCTGTACTATGAAAACAAATAGCACTGGATTCTTGTTCGGAATGGAGGACTGCTGTTTTTAATGAAAACAGATCGATATTATCGAATAAGTTAACCTTAATTTTACTAGTTAAGTCTATTATTGACCACAATTAAAATAGTTAAGATGAGAAACATTTATTATTAAGCTCAACAAGGTGAAGGTTTTGTCCAGTACAGATTTCATGAGTGTAACCGAATAAGTTAACCTTATTATTACTAGTTAAGTCTATTATTGACCACAATAAAAACAGTTGAGACAAGAAATATTTATTATTGGGCTCAACAAGGTAAAGGTTCTGTCCAGTAGAGATTTTATGGCTGTAACCAAATAAATTAACATTATTTTTGCTAGTTAAATCTATCATTGACCTCAATAATAACAGTTAAGACGAGAAACATTTATTATTGAGCTCAACAAGGTAAAGGTTTTGTCCAGTACAGATATCTGGGTGTAACTGGATAAGTTAACATTATTTTTACTAAAACATTGATCTCGCTCGAATTTCATCATCTTGAAATGCAGTTTTGGTCAACTTTTACTCTGAATTTCAACTTGAAACCAAGTTTGATACATATTATGAGTCAAAATATAACTTATAGTAAAAAGCTTTTACTTTGAATTTCAGCTTGAAACCAAGTTTGGCACATATTATGAGTTAAAATATAACTTATGGCGAAAAGTTCGATCTGGCTCCAATTTCGTGATCTTGAAATGCAGTTTTGGATAATTTTTTAACTTGGAACCAAGTATGTCAAAAATCCTGAGTTGAAATATAAATTTAGGTGAAAAGTATGATCTGGCTGTGATTTCGTTTTTGTTATCGAACATGTCGAAAGGGACATTCATATGCAGTGGTTTCAGTGGTGATCTTGAATTCGCCCTTCAATAACCTTGAAAGATTAATTTAGCAATTTTGGTGGGGAAAAAAAAACAGTTGTGGCCTAAGATTTTACATTTCTCTGGTAATCTTCTCTATCCCTTGTTCTAGTTTTTCACACTTATTAGTAATATATTTGGGGCACGAGGAACGATAGTGCTACGGGGGATACACCCAAGCGGTCGTAGGCGACCGGAAGCGTCTAGTTATATTTTAATTTTTCTCAAAATGGCGGCCGTTTTCGTTGAAAGGCACTCAATTTTGAACTTTGGCGGCCATTTTCTCAAAACATGTCTGATCAGTTTTGAGATTTTTGTTTTGAAAGATTCATCTTGTATACCTTTATGACGTGTATAAGTTTTGTTGCCCTTGAATCGCCAATCTCCGTGTGGCAGCGATTTTGAGTTTTTAACGAGTCGGCGAAAAACATTTTTTCGGCCCAAATCGCATTACTATCCATTTTGGGCCATTTCTAAGCAAAAAAAAATGTTCACCCTTTGAAAAAAATTTTGGACTTTTCGGCACTTTTTTCCTTCATATTCGGAGCTGCCAGGACTGTGCTCATAGAACATTTGAAGATTGACACTTAGAAATTGGCACTTCCAAATGGGAAGTCATATGTGGCGATTTGGCTGTGTGGTGACCTTGAATTTGACCTTTGATTAATTGAAAGGTCAAAACAGCCATTTTGGGACCAAAAAATGCCCAGATTTGCCTTTACAGATGAAATGCTTGTAGATAGAGCTTAAGTTTGCATTATGAGTAGGAAGTCATATATGGAGCAACTGATGATGACCTTGAGCTTGACCTTGGATGACCTGGAGTGCTAAATGTCTGACGTGAAATGTGTAAGTTGGCCAATGAGGCCTGAACACTTCAAAATACAGGTTATGATTGTGTATAAGATTATAAGAAGTCCTGTTTATATGGCACATCATTTGGTGACATTTAATTTGACCTTAAACGACCTTGAAGGCTAAATCTCAAAATCCTACCTGACCTGACATGTGTAAATTGGCCTCTACAGACGAAACACTTGCTGACAAAGCTTATATGTTTTATTATGAACATATATAAAGTCATGTGCAGTATACCTAATATTGGCATTGAAGTTCAAAAAGATACCTTTATTGGTAAATGTCAAGGTCATATGTCACCTGCAATGCTTAAAACCAAAATTGTCCGGTAATCTATCTTAGCCCTTGGGCTAATTTTTAATGTTTGTGAACATTTTATTTCTGTACAAAAAATAACTTTGTTTGTGCATAGTTTATAAGTAACAGTGTAAGTTTAGAACAGTTTACAGGCGTTATAAATGTTTTAATGACATACACAAGTTAGGTATATATAAAATATTGACTGTTCAACAGTTGATACAGTTTTCCTTCCGTTCAATGATATGAATGTATATATCTCCTCCCAAGATCATGAAGATAAGCTCCATATTTCCTGAGCAAATAGCTTTCTTGAGCCGTTTAGTGGTGTGCATGTGGTATCCGTCCTTCCGTTAGCAGATCAAAGCAGAATCTCCAGCTGCTTGAGTAACGTAACTTCAGTGTAACCACCTTCAGATACTGGAGAAATAATACGCAGCCAGTTTTAGCATCAGTGATCTCATCCAGCTTGAGTTGTCTAGAATATGGCATCGTGTTCATAACTAGTGTGTGTTTGGGAAATAGATGGCAATACAAAGAAATCAAAATGCATGTAAATCATAATCTTGAGATGTGTCCTGTCTAAATCTATACATGTTATAGAATTGTTCACTGCCATGTATCCTAAAATAATAATTTATCTGATGTAATATTTCCGATATGTGGGAATGGGTAATTTCCCAGGTGTATTGCCTCTTCTCATCGACGAAGGTGTTCCTCCCTTCTCAATAATCAACAATATCAGCAAAGTTCCGAGTGAAAAGGCCATTGTGATTTTGTTTGTGACAAAATTTTAGCTTTATTGTGTGATTAGAACAACTCACAGCCAGGGTTCATTGTGCCTGAGAGCCGGGCTTTATGAGGTGGTGAGCGCTGAGTGAAGCGGCATTCCAGCCCAGCCCCAGATGAAAAGCTGCACTAATCAATACTGAGCAAGTCTGCTGGAAACAGATTTCATGCTTTTCTATTCCCTCCCAGCGTGGATCGAGTTGCTGATTTGTAAGGATTTTATGTAAACTCATAGCTAAGCTCAAGTGGAAATGAAACAACGAACCTGTTGGTGTTTTCTTGTATGGGTCCTGGAGTATCAACATTTTCCGATTTCCCCAGAGTCGATGGGACAAAACACCAGTAGATTGATGTTTTCCTGGTTCTTGGCAGAGTTTGTATTGAGATATCTCTGAATGACATGTGCAGGAAACATGGTAGAGCAGGAAATATTGATACGAGTCATGTGACAGTATTTGATTGCAATAAAGACAACGTTTTTTGAGGAGTGCTCATTGATTCCTGTTTATTCGTGTTTTCAACTGAGCAGTGTAAGAATGACATCTTCTGGATAAAATATCGCTTCTGGTCTGGAACTTCCCCCAGAAAAAGAAGTATTGCTGTAAACAAACTCACTTGTGCTGCCGTCCCTTAGAAAAATAGGTGTTTTGATGTCCCAAGATAGGAATATGACAAGTAATATATACTTGTAATCCAGCTTGGCCATGTTAATAAATATTGCCGGGAAACATGTTGATCCTCTTAGACTATAAAAACAGCGCACCTATTGGAACTGAACGATATCTTTGATTGTTTATCTATCAGATTAATAGGAAATATGAACCAACTGTTGTGTTGATATAAACATATTGTGACCGTTAGGTGATTGGACCAGATTTAATCGGCACCGTAGTTCGAATCGTTTATTAAAATCACATAAAGAAACCCTGAAACAATGATATACATTCAATACGAATTCACATGAAATACAATACAAATATGACTTTGAACAGTAACGACAAAATATAATAATAAATGCATTACCCAGTAACATGGGGTTTTCTGTTCAGTGAGTATACTGGAGCGGCAGTTCGCTCACCAACTGTAAAATATGGTTGATAGTAGTTAATTGACAAAGCTGACGGAATTATAACAGAGTCAATACTGTCGAATATTCAATATATTCGACCAAGGTATACGATTCAACTATAATAATATTGTACTGTATTACACGGATAGTAGTACACAAAAGAACATAGTGAACATACCTTGTTAGATACATGTGCTTGACCACATAAAAGTGACATTCGAAAATGTGTCTGTCCTGTCGGACGGAAAGCTGAACAATGAACGGTTGGCGCCAAACCCACCTGACGCAAGCGGTATCACTCAACGCCAGAGAAAAACAAGTACGGACCGTGAGCAATACTCAGGTCGACGAAAAACTCCCGAGCATATGTCAAACAAATTAAGGACATATGATGTCAAATGCCGAAGCAATAAATAAATAAATGGATAGATAGACCATCGGTAAGACATCAGATTCCACACTGCTACAATATTTATTGAACGGAATACATCGACCAGCAGGGTTGCCCCTATGTTAAGGTCTCTGCTCGTAACATACACGATGCTATGTAACAGAATAAAAAAATATAAAAAATGAAATTACATCTCGGAAATTAGCATAGCACGCAATCACTGCCTATATGTATCCAGTCAAATGAATTGCTTGCTGTCTTTGATGAAATCTTGTACGCGACACGTTATTGTCAATAAATGTCCCCTCCCTCTGTAGAAGTAGCTCAGTACTGAGAGGTAAAAAATCCGAAAGATTGGTTTCCAGATCTTTGCGCTGATGATCAAACAGCGGGCAATTCAATAGATGTGTAGGATCTTCACTGAATGTTCCACAGGCACATTTAGGACAAGTTTCAACATGTAAGTTGTAGTACAGATGTGCCTTCAGAGAACTGCAACCTAATCTCATGCGACTCACATAAGTGATCACCTACCCTGAATTATTCCCATTTGGTTGATCTGCCAATATCATGAATATGGCATTTCAGCCTATCCACAAACGAACCAACTCTTGGAGTTTCCGAACACTCATAGGTAAATCAATCCAGTCTTTAGTGGTATGTGGGAAGAATGATTTTTGGAATATCTGCTTCTTCGAGCTATAGAGAGTCCGGTCATCACTATCAAGTGTCGAATATGTGTTTCGATCACTGACCTTAGGTGTCAGTAGATCGTACAGATATTCTGGAACAATCTGGTGATGGATTTTGTAATACCATTTTAAAAGATGAATTTTCCGTCTCATTTCCAATGGTATCCAACCCAGATCCTCGTACATTCCCTAGAAGAATGTTTGGTAGCACCCGTTATTACACGCATTGCTCGTGCTTGAACTTTGTCCAGTATCGCAAGTTCGTATTCAGGTGCGCCATCCCAGAGGATATCACCGTGTTTCAACAATGGCAAGATGAAAGGTATGTAAACACATTCTGAATTATTTCTAGAAAGCTTAAACTTGAAACACCACAATATATTGGGTCTCTGCATTGCCTTGACAACCATTTCATCGATATGACTGTTCAAAGACAAATCGTGTGACAGAGTTATCCCCAAATGCTTATGGGAGGCTACTTCGTCAATAACAAATCACTCAACCAGCAGAGGACTTCACCTTGGATGCCGGTCCGTTTTAGTTCATACAACAGACCTTTGTGCCAAAACACTGTTGTTTTTCTTACCATATATATTTAGGTATTGTCATAACATCAGCTTTGACCAACATCAATGTCATTAGCTTAAACAAACCGTGTTGTGTGCGATATTTTGTGGAGTGGCTGCCAATCTGGAGATTGTGTTGTGCTAAGCTTGGTGCGAATGCGAACAGTAATTCTGTTCTGTCCAGTTCTGCGGACCACGTGTTGCAAGTATTCGGCTGATGTGGTCAATGTTGACAAGGACAACGCTGTTTTTGTTGCAATAATCTGCGAGAAACGGGACAGAAGCCAGGATAAAACAGCGGACAGTCATTGCGATAACTTTGTGGGTCAGTGATTGGGTTGGGATGACGTGAGGTGGATTTGAGGACAGCTCAATCATCATGAAAACTGTTTATTGGTTCCTGTTGTCATGGAAATAGCGGTCTTCCCGAGACAATGATGTGTGGAGAGGTTTTAGCAGATTGAGGCTCAGTTCTGGAATAAAATGGGGGATTTTGGGTAAAGAACGTAAGTATGGAAATGAAACGGGAGGCAGGGACAGTATGACTGTGGATGGAGGGGTTATCTCGGTATGATGAGTATATATGTGTGTGAATGCTGTGTATGGAATAGAAAGCCTGATTGTTTTACTTCTCCGGGCTAGGCAATTGGTATATTGCCTTTCGGGTTTCAAGTGGGCTGAAGTGCTTGGCTCCAACTATGTCTGAGGCCAAACTGCTTGCTTGTAGTTGACAGAACTAGGTATTACACTAATACCAACAATATTTCATAAGTGACAGAAATGTGACGGTTATATAGAGAGCATCACAAGAAAAGTAATCTTGCCTTCAGTGTTCAATATTCCCCATTTATCATCAGGTCTCTGCCTGTATTGTGTAGTTGTTGACACGTCCAACACTCTCTGTGCCAGAGTAAAAAATAATCGTTGCTGGAGAATTCCGACAGAGGGCGATGATGGATTTTGTGGCTCCATGACATGTCGCCTGAATATTGAACCCACAGGAAAAATCCTCTGCATTATACATACTCTATTGATGTTTTGTGGCCAATCTGTTTTCCGGATTGCTTTTGACAGCACAAAAGGTTTATTCAAGACGAAACTGTCAGCGACAATCGAGTTAAAAATAGAGCGCGATATTGATATACAATACAGCTGGATGACATTGTGGGAGTGCTTGAGGGAGGTTTTGGGAGCCCACCACGGGTTTTGTAATGGATTGATTGCTTACAGACTGCAGCTTTAACACCTGCACAGACTCCCTATCCTACGGTTGTCCTGATTCCTCGGTCCCCAGCGTGTCTGTTTCTACAACACATTCTCTCCATATTGATCTGATCCTTGGGACTGCTGCGGCTTTCTTTGGTCTTCCCTCCGTCCGTCCGTCATCCAACCCTCACTGGTGCCAGTGACAAGAGCTCGGCCTCACCTCCCTACCCCCTAACCACTCATGCTCCCCAGTTTGTAGAGGTCCCTCCAAGAAGGATGTGGAGGTCACTGCATCAGCCCCATCCCTGACTCACCATCAGTGGTCCCTGGCACGGCAGTCAGAGTTGCTCTCACACGCTGTCAGTTGCCCAATGTTTGCTTTGATGCTGCCAGGCAAGGATCAGGCCAAAGAAACTGGGCCAAAAATGTTACTGGGCTCAGGCAGTTAGCTTTGAGACACACTACAGGGAATGTATAGAAAGGCAATAAGAAGCAAATATTGACAAAACTGAGCTGAAAAAAAGCATGAGATATCTTCAGCATAGAAGTGGATTACATTCAATTCATTGAGTGCTGTTGAGGAAGGGAATAATTGATATTGATTCTAGGCCTCGAGGATTTGTTACAGAACGGAAGAAGATGCACAAAACATGACATGAGAAGTGACACTCTGGGTGAGGTGTTGTAGATTTCCCAAGTATCTTGTGACAGCTCATGTTTGCTCTCTACAAGTAATGATTTCAGCACTGACATGCAGTGAAAACTGAAATATCAGTTGCGTGGTTTGAGTCGTGTATTGTCGTTGCCTGGCAGAGATTGTGTGCTGAGGTTGTGTGATAGATTTCACAAGTTGTGTTGATCTGGAAGTGTTTGTGATGGAATCCTGACTGCACATGTATGTTATCAATGTTTTGTGCTGTTGCTACTTTTCTACAAACCGTGTGTTAGATTTTGTTGAGAAGAACGCTGTAAATATGCTGTTGTTGATTGTGTGAGTTTCTTGTCTGGTTCACGTTTGATATTTTTCCATCTCGTCTGGTAGGACTCAACATCCATCCGGTCAACACGATGGTAACATTTGAGAAACACAGCAGGGAAACTAATTGATAGTGTAACTTGTGAATAATCTAATGATGTGGAGCAATATTGTATGTCCACACGTTCTATGATACAGAAATGTGTGGGAGGGCGATAAAATATCATAATCACGTTCTGGAGCTCTGAAAGATGAGGTGGATTTGTTGAAAAACTGTTGATTGGTTTCTGTTGTCATGGAAATAACGGTCTTCCCGAGATAATGATGTGTGGAGAGGTTTTAGCAGATTGAGCCTCAGTTCTGGAATAGAATGGGACATTGTGGATAAAGTACGGAAGTATGGAAATGTAACGGGAAGCAGGGACAATATGACAGTGGATGGAGGGGGTTATCTCGGTATAATGAGTATGAGTGTGAAAAATATATGTGGAATATAATACTTCATTGCTTACATTAGTCAACTGCTTTTGGGATTTCAAGTGGGCAATGATGTCAAATTATTTGCTTCTTGGTAAAAAAAATAGTATAGCACATTAGGATATATTGCTGTGAATTTAAGTTTCAGAATGAACAATTTGGAAAAGAAGCTCACTTTATCTCGTTTTGATCAAAATTATTGATCAATTTCTAGCTCAATCAAAAACTGTTCGAAATTGACCCCTACTCGAATTTCATGTGTAAACTGTAGTTTAGTGGCCAATTAGATATGATTATGGTGACAAGGCAGAAGTAAAAAAATAATAATTGTGGGATTGATGTCATGGATTGATGGGGTTCAAACCCCTTCCATCAGAATACATCCAGGCAATCTATCATTACTCCATGAGAAAACCTCATCCTCTTTAAACCCAAGTTCTTTATCAATTTTCTCGTCGGTGGCCGACAGTTTGTCTACATGACATTGTATTCACAAATTTTGATGGATTTGACACCTCAAACAAAACCCATCACATAAGATATGCAATATCTTCATTTTGTGGCTCGTATGTTCTGTAATGCTCATGATCTCTTTGTGGTATGCAGATGTCATGATGAAAGGTTTAATTGTGATTTTGATGGAGTTAACTTGGAATAACTGCTTGTCTTCTGGTATTTGACAGAATATTATCACTTTCTTTTGAACAGTATCATTTCCCAGGAGCCAAGATGATAAAAACTATCGACATTGAAAATCTCAAACAAAGGATTTCTTAGGTATACCATTAATGCCACTAATCCTCTCTGAGGTGACAGAAATATGACAGCTATGTGGAGAGCATTGCACAATTAACTAGTTTTGCCATTCAGGGTTGAAAATTTCCCATGAACCGTCAGCTCTCTGCCTGCATGTATTGTTTAGTCGTTAACACGTCCAACACTGCCAGAGTAAAATTATAGTCGCTGGGGAATTCCTACAGAGGAGGGATGATGAATTTTGTGACTTCGTGGCATTTCCACCGAATATTGAACCCACAGGAAAAACACTCTGCATTATGCAGGCTCCATTGATGTTTTGTGGCCAATCTGTTTTCCGGATTGCCTTTGACAGCACAAAAGGTTTATTCAAGACAAAGCTGTTAGCGACGCGTTTGGATTGACCCCCCGAGTTGAAAATAGCAGGTGATATTGATGTACAACATGGCTGGATGACTTTGTGGGAGTGTTTGGGAGAGGTTTTGGGAGCTCACCACGGGTTTTGTAATGGATTGATTGCTTACAGACGGCAGCACTAACATCTGAACAGTGTCTTTGTCCTTGGAGATCAGTGCTCCTCACTAGACGCAAGTCACATGTTTTGTGGCACGTTTTGCACCTGATAAAATGCCTCAGTTATGGGAGTGCTCGATCATTTTAAGCTTGATAAATCCAGAGTTCCTTGTTGTTTGTTGCAGGAGCAACCTAATCTGTTCTGTTTGTGGATGTATGTTTTGTTGGTCACAAGAAACTCGGCTTATGTACGAGTGCATACATAATCCAAGGGGCTGTCACACCAATCACAGACACCTCCCAGCGGCTGTTAGACCTTTCTCCACTCCTCCCCCCCTCTCCATGTGGTCGTTCTCCCCCCTACAAGTGGTCATCTTGCAGTTGTCCCTGATTCCTGGGTCCCCAGCGTATCTGTTTCTACAACACATTCTCTCCGTATTGATCTGGTCTTGGGATTGCTGCGGCTTTCTTACCTCTTCCCTCCGTCCGTCCGTCCGTCATCCAAACCGCATTGGCCCCAGCTACGAGAGCTCAGCCTCACCTCCCTTCCCCCTCACCCCTCATGCTCACAAGTCTGTGGGGTCCCTTCTTGAAGGAAGTGTGGAGGTCACTGCATCAGCCCCATTTCTGCCTCACCACCAGCAGCCCTTACATCCCTGCAACACCATCACTGGTCCCTGACACGGCAGTCTGAGTCGCTCTCACACGCTGTCAGTCGCCCGAGGTTTGCTTTGATGCTGCCAGACAAGAATCAGACCAAAGAAAGATTCTGGAATAGCTCAGTCTAGTTGTTTGGTTCTGGGTGTGAGATGTTACTGGGCTCAGGCAGTTAGCTCTGAGACACACTACAGGGAATGCATAGAAAAAGAATAAGACAACCAAATATTGACAAAACTGAGCTAAAAAAGTACGAGATATCTTCAGCATAAGTGGATTACATTCAATTCATTGAGTGCTGTTGAGGAAGGGAATAACTGGTATTGATTCCAGACCTCGAGGATTTGTTACGGAAGGGAAGAAGGCACACAAAAACATGACATGAGAAGTCACTCTGCAGCCAACAACTAGGTGAGTGAGGTGTTATAGATTTCTGGAGTATCTTGTGACAGCTATTGTTTGTTCTCTACAAGTAATGATTCCAGCACTGACATGCAGTGAACACTAAAAGATCAGTTGCGTGGTTTGAGTCGTGTATCATCGTTGTCTGGCAGAGATTTTGTGCTGAGGTTTTGTGATAGATTTCACAAGTTGTGTTGATCTGGAAGTGTTTGTGATGGAATCATGAATGTACATGTATTTCAACAATGTTTTTGTGCTGTTGCTACATCTCTACAAACCGTGTGTTAGAGTTTGTTGAGAAGAACGGTGTAAAGCTGCTGTTGTTGATTGTGTGTAATTGTTGTCTGGTTCTCGTTTCATTGGTAATTTTCCAGCTCATCTGGCAAGAATCAACATCCATCTGGTCAACACGATGGTAGCACTTGAGAAACACAGCAGGGAAAATACTTGGCATTGAAACCTGTGAATAATCTGATTTATGTGTTGTGCAGCAATATTGTACAGAAATGTGTAGAAATGTGTAGGAGGGCAATAACATATCTTTATCACATTCTGGAGATCTGAGTGATGACAATCTTTCACCATAACATGCCTGGTTGAAAGGAGTAACCCTCAGGAAATATTGTAAATGTGTCTTTGCTCAGGGAGATGTTAGGTTGGTAGACAGATTCAGGGTGTACTTGTTGGGGGAAGGGGGGGGGGGGGGGGGTTGTGACAACATCGGCTCTGAACAACAACGATGTCATTAGCTTAAACAAACCCTGTTGTGGAGCGATATTTCGTGGAGCGGCTGCCGATCTGGACATTGTGTTGTGTGACAGCTACGCTTGGTGCGAGTGTGAAGAGTAAATCTGTGCTGCCAGTTCTGTGGACTTGACCACGTGTGAGAAGTATTCGGCTGATGTGGTCAATGTGGACAAGGACAAGGGTGTGTTTGTAGCAGTAATCAGGCATAAACAGGGGGGAAGCCAGGACAAAGCCGCGGACAGTCATTGCGATAAACTGAGTGGGTGGATGATTGAGTTTGGATGACGTGAGTTGCCTGACGATGGACTGAAGCTGTGAGCCAGGTGGACTTGAGGACAGCGCAAGTCCACCTGGCTGTTGTCATGGAAATAACGGTCTTCCCGAGACAATGATGTGTGGAGAGGTTTTAGCAGATTGAGGCGCAGTTCTGGAATAAAATGGGGTAAAGTACGGAAGTATGGAAATGGAACGGGAAGCATGGACAATATGACAGGGGATAGAGGGGGTTATCTCAGTATAATGAATATAAGTGAGAATACTGTGTATGGAATAGAAAGCCTGATTGCTTACATTTATCTGGATTAGGCAATTTGTACACTGCTTTAGGGTTCAGGGGAGCAATAACGTAAAACTGCTTGCTTCTATGTGACAGAACTAGATCTGTAGATCAGAGGATAAACTGCTGCTTCTAGATAAGAAAAAACTAGGTCAAAGGTCAAGTGTTCTGTCGATTGGAAGTGTCCGAGACTGTTTTACATATAGAGTATTGTGTGGGTGATGATTGGCTGGTGATAAATTCGGACTACAAAAATACTTCATCCATTCTAAATAGGGAGTGAGTGCTTGTGAACTGGTATGGAAATTGTAGTTCTGGAGCTGAGTCTGGCTTGTGTGGTGTCTTGTTCTTATACAGTCAAGCTTTTTCTATTATAATTGTCCTCCAGTCAGTGAACTGATTCCTTCCAGACAATATCAGGAAGGCAACCGACTGGAGAAATGTCTGTGATTGCGTTAGTTTTCACTTGAGGAATAAAATCAGTTTCGTTCCAGCCAGTCACTAAGCAAATGTATACACACGCTCTACCCAAGCACAGATCCTGTTCCATGATGGAATTCCTCGGTGCCCTGCGTATGGATGATACCTTTATAAACCACTACAAGCAGTGTTGGGTGCGAGCCGCACAGCCCTATACACTGGTCTGGTCAGGACACTATTCCATGTCTTCCGTCAGAAGTCGTTAATTCCAGCCAACCATGCACCCACACAGCGTGTATCGACTACAAAACACTCCTTCAGAATGTCTCTCACTCAGGCAGCTAATTTATCAAGCACAATCTGCCCAACACGTCCCTCCTTCATGACTGTCATACTGGGAATATTTTTTTTTAGAACATGGCAAAAAATTAAGGTTTGCACATACGCTTTGCAGAAGGGAAAAATGAGTTTGGAACAGCTGCTTCAGGCTTCCTCAGCTCATTTCATGGAATTCATCGGAATTCACCTGAAAGAAAATGCTACAGGCTAATTTGACGTAATTAATGTAGCACACCAGATGTTTTTCGATGAAAGAATAAAGATTTTTTTATGTTGTTGACTTCCACTTACCCCTTTGGTGGCCGATTTTCAGGGATTAGGTAGTCTAGCTAGTCTTTCAAAATTTAATGGGAGATTTATCTTGATCTCGGAAAAACACTTTCTGTGTTTGCTACTACAATCAATTTCCGAAAGGTTCTGTCTGTGTGTTTGTGGGAAAACCCCACCCTAATCAACGGCTCTCACTAGATACAGCACGTGACGCCTGATGTGATGATGAATAAAGACTATCAAATTTGGTGCTTGCACATGAACAAGATGAACTGTTATATATACAGATTTACTCATCATGCATACACAATATTGTACCATAGTGATCACACACATGTCATCTCAGACAGCAGAAAGACTGGGAATTATATGCATGTGTGTGGGTGTTGTCTGTAGAATATGAGCGTTGTGCTTTGTCTCGGCATAATGTGACATGTTATATTGAGGTATGTGTATTTCCACTGTTTTGCAGACCGGCACGAGTAAGGGGTGTGGGAGTTTGTCTTCCCGAGCAGAGCCAGATAGCTGCCGAGCTGAGCAGTGACGGCAAGGAGGAGAGGCGTCTGTAGAATGTCTCCTGCGGTGAAGCCAGCACAAGGGACGGCATTCGCTCTGACAGGAATCCTAACTCATTATCTCTCAAGCGCCTCTGTGCATGAGATGTGCAGTTAGTGCAAGATGGTTGTCACGGTAACACGGACTGTGGCAAAGCTGTGAGATGAAAAGCAATGTATTAAATAGGTGAACAGTCTGGTCAAGTGTGTGTTACATTGACACACGCAAGGATTACCACCATGGAATATTTTGATCCAGGTAACCTGACCAAATTCAGTGATGAGTTTCCCAAAATGACGACGGCGACACCCGAGATCATTGCCTCTCAGTCGACAGCAGTAACGTCCCCGGAATACAGCTGTCAAAACTCAACAGTCACCCCTCCGCTAGACGACACGTCATCGCCAGATGCTTTCGTCTACATCGTAGTCGTTCTCTCGTTTTATGCTCTGGCAATGACAATTCTCATGGTCAAGTACATCCGGCGGGAAAACCAAGAGGCCCAGCTGTCCTACTACTTCCACGAGTTCATCAACAGGGAGAAGTTCCACACACCGCGCTACCAGAACCGTCAGGGCGTCAACACGATCAAACGCACGCTCAACAAGCTGTACCAGTCAGTTCGCCTGGTGGACCCAGAGAACCATGCTGTATTTCGGGATCTCACCGTAGCCTCGGACCTGCAAGATACGGACCAGCAAGATCCGGACCCATACAAGGTGCATGTCCCCCAACTTGAGCTCTTGGACACCTGCTCCTATAGTGACTCTGGGGTGGGGAGCGAGGCCAGCAGTAACCATGGCAACCACCGTGCGAGCAGCAGCATCATGGTCGAGAGCGAGGACGTCGACGCTGGTGAAAAGTCTGACGACGAACTTCTGGTGGTAGAGGGTGCTACCACACTCACAACAGTACCTGGTAGCCATGGCAACAGAGAGCAACTTCTGCCGCAGTTAAACCTGCTGGAGAGTGCTGTGTGAGTGTCAGGACTGTGTCGAGAGGGCTGTGTGAGTGCTGGGACTGCATCACAGGTGGATAATTCTAGTGTGTTCAGACGTACAGCGCAGTATTTTGGTGCATATTCAAGATTGCATTTCTCCAGACCATTTGCCAATGCCATGACTTTTCTCTCTGAATATTGTTGAATAATAATGTTTGCGAACATTTTATTTTTGTACAAGAAAGTAAGTTTATGTTTGTACATAGTTCTTAAGTAACAGTGTAAGTTTAGAAGATATAGGCGTTATAAATGTTACTAGTGTTATATACATATTAGGTATGTATAAAATATCGACTGTTGACCAGTTGATACAGATCTCCTTCCATTCAATGATATGAATGTATGTATCTCCACTCAAGATCATGAAGATAAGGTCCATGTTTCCTGAGGCTATGGCTTTCTTGAGCCGTTTAGTGGTGTGCGTGTGGTATCCGTCCTTCCGTTAGCAGATCAAAGCAGAATCTCCAGCTGCTTGAGTAACACAAACACTTCAGTGTAACCACCTTCAGATACAGGAGAAATATTATGCAGCCAGTTTTGGCATCAGTGATCTCATCCAGCTTGAGTTGTCTAGAATCAGTCATTGTGTTCATATGTAGTATGTGTTTGAGAACTAGATGGCAATACACCAAAATTATAGTAAATCATAATCTTAAAATGTGTTGTGCTCATGTTTGAGAGACTCTTTATGGTATTGTTCACTGTCATGTATTCTAAGATATAACTTCCCTGATGTAATGCTTCTGATATGTGGCAAAGGGTAATTTCCCAGGTGTATTGCCGGTTATCATCAGTGAAAGTGTTCCTCCTTTGTCAAAAATATCGGCAGAGTTTCATGTGAATAGACCAACGTGATTTTGCTTGTGACAAGATTTTGGCTTTATTGTGTGGTTAGAACAACTCACAGCCAGGGTTCATTGTGCCTGATAGCTGGGCTTTATTAGGCGGTGAGCGCTGAATGAAGCGGCATTCCAGCCCAGCACCAGGTGGAAACCTGCACTAATCAATACTGAGCTACTCTGCTGGAAACAGATTCCGTGCTCTTCTATTCCCTTCAGCGTGTATTGAGTCGCTAATTTGTAAGGAATTTATGTAAACGTAGAGCTAAGCTCAAGTGGAAATGAATTTTTTTGCCAACAATGAACCTGTAGATTTTTCGTGTGGAGTATCAACATTTTCCAATTTCCCCAGAGTCGATGGGACAAAACACCAGTAGATTGATGTTTTCCTGGTTCTTGGCAGAGTTTGTATTGAGATATCTCTGAATGACATGTGCAGGAAACATGGTACAGCAGGAAATATTGATACGAATCATGTGACAGTGTTTGATTGCAATAAAGACAACGTTTTTGAGAAGTGCTCATTGATTGTTGTTTATTTGTGTTTTCAATTACCAACCGAGCAGTGTAAGAATGACCATACATCAATCCTTGATGGTAAATATTGAGGAAATCACAACGGCTCTGCCAAATTACATGCAAAGTCATCTAATCAATTCTCACGTTTTTGCAATTTATGTCCATACTGTCTCCTATATTTGTGTTTATTGAAGAAATCTTCTGGTACCCCCCTAAGAAAATGAACTACATGTATTGCTGCAAATCTCAATTTTGGCCACCCTCGTTCATGAAAAATATGTGTTTTGATGCCCCAAGATAAATAATATGAAAATTAATATGTACTTGTATACCAGCTTGGCCGTGTGAATAAATATTGCTGGGGAACATGCTGATTCTCTCTTTAAAAACACTATGGTGAAATCATCAGAACACCTATTGGAACTGAACAATATCTTAAATTGTCTATCCATCTGATTACTTGGAAATACCATAATATTACGAATATTACCATAATATTACAAATATTTGTCCCTAAGCTACTCTAATTATCTTACACATGATAAGAAAAAGGTTATTTAACCGTGAACAACAATCTACCCAAGTGAACTTAGAAGCAATGAGATTGAATTTGGGACAAATTGGTACATAAACTAATTTAATCTAGCATGATTACATGACAAAAGTTTATTCCCTGATGCTATGTATTAGTAATAGAACTTCCTCAAAATTCCCAAAAGACAACAGGTCTTGTGGATGAAAAATTCAACAAGACCGTTTGGAAATCTACCAGACCAGGGCAAATTGACGTCCGGTACATTGTACCCCGAGCAGAAAAACACAGGTCAGGATACATGTTTAATTGTTTCTCATATTCCATGACTAACAAATCTCTAAGAAGTTAGATATTATTGCACATCCAAATAAACATCACTGTCGGGGCACATTTCTGATTAACACCTGCTAAATCATAAGTGATTGGAGTCTTGTGAATACATGACTACGTATCATGATGGAATTTCTCAAAAGACAACAGGTCTTGTGGATCACGAATTCTACGAGAGCTGTTAAAAAATAGAGAAACCCCGAGGAACAGGGGGTTATTCAACAAGGTCGAGGGCGCAAGCCCGAGACTATGTTGAATAACTCGCTGTTACTCAAGGGGTTTCTCTATTTTAAACCATACAGAAAACTACTCAGCCGTGACCGGCAGATGTTTAACCAACATACCACACTGATTAAACACCTACGAGAACAATGCAAGTATGGTTTAAAAATCTATAAGACTCAGTCATGTGGTCTTGTGTTTAATTCTGTCTTTGTTGTGTATTTGCAATCATCTTGCTGCATCCGCTGCTGCACATGTAAACATGTTCTTTGGAGTGCCTTGCAGCTCGCACATCTCATCTGATTTAAGTATATTTTGGGAACATATATGGTAAAACCTTTCAAATTAAAATAGCAAACAACATGGCACTTTGCAGACAGAGGAACTGTTGTCTGATTAGTCACACTCATTGAGTTCAGAACATCTGCTCCAGGCTTCCTCAGCTTTGTTTCATGGACTTCATCGGATTTTGTCTGAAAAAAAAAATGCAACAGGCTAATTTGACATAATTAATGTAACGCACCAGATGTTTGAGGATGAAAGAATGGAGATTTTTTTATGATGTTGACTTCCACTTAACTTCTTTGGCGGCAGATTTTCTGGGATGAATAAAAAAACCTGAAATTTGGTGCTTGCCAATCTTACTGATCATGCATTAGGCACACAGGCAACAATCTGGAATGTTTGGTGTATTTTACCACTGTCGTTGAATTATTGCCACACATGAAAAAGGAGAACTGTTATATGGATTTACTTGTCATGCATACACAATATTGTATCACAGTGATCACACACATGTCATCTCAGTCAGCAAAAAGACTGGGAATTATATGCGTCTGTGGGTGCTGTCTATGGAAAATGAGCGTTTGGTTTTGTCCCGGCATAATGTGGCATGTTATATTGTGTATTTCCGCTGTATTGCAGACTGGCATGACTGATGAATGTGGGAGATTGTCTTCCCGAGTGAGTGAGAGAGCCAGATATTTGCCGAGCTGCACTGTGACGTAAGAAGAGAGGCATCTAGAATGTCTCTCACGGTGACGCCAGCACATGGGACGGCACTCACCCCTGATGGGAATCCTGCCTCATTATCTCTCAGGCGTCTCTGTGCCTGAGATGTGCAGTAAGCTCAAGACGGTTGTCACGGCAACATGGACTGTGGCTAAGCTGTGAGATGAAAGCAATGCATTAAACAGGTGAACAGTCTGGTCAAATGTGTAACATGGACGCACACAAGGATTACCGCCATGGAATACTTCGATCCGAATAACCTGACAAAATTCAGTGATGAGTTTCTCAAAATGACGACAGCGATATCCGAGGTCACTGCCTCGCACTCGACGCCAGTAACATCCTCAGAATACCGTTGTCAAAACTCAACAGTTCCCTTTCTACTAAACTACTAGACGACGCGTTATCAGAACCGCCAGGACGTCAACGCAATCAAACGCTCGCTTAACAAGCTGTACCAGTTGGTGGGCCTGGTGGAGCCCGAGAAGAGTGCTGTACTCCGAGATATCAACGCAGTCTCAGAACCGCAGGAATCCGAACCAGTACAAGATGCATGTTAACCACCTTGAGCTCATGGACATCTGTTCCTATGTGACTCAGGGTGGGCAGCGAGGCCAGCAGTAACCATGGCAACCACTGCGCAAGCAGCAACATCATGGTCGAGAGCGAGGACGTTGATGCCGGTGAAAAGTCTGACGACGAACTTCTGGTGGTAGAGGGTGCTACCACACACACAACAGTACATGGTAGCCATGGCAACAGAGAGCAACTCCTGCCACAGTTAAATCTGCTGGAGAGTGCTGTGTGAGTGTCAGACCTGTGTCAAGAGCAGTGTGAGTGCTGGGACTGCATCACAGGTGGAAATTTTAGTGTGTTCACAGGCGTATTGAGCAGTATTCTGGTGCATATTCAAGATTGCATTTCTCCAGACCATTAAGTCCAATGCTATAACTTTTCTTCCTGAATATTGTTCATTATTAATGTTTGTAAGCATTATGTTTTTGTACAAAAATATGAAATTTATGTTTGTACATAGTTCATAAGTGACAGTGTAAATTTAGACCAGTTTACATGCGTTATAAACATTATTAGTGATATATACATATTAGGTATGTATAAAATATCGACTGTTGACCAGTTGATACAGATCTCCTCTCATTCAATGATATGGATGTATGTATCTCCACTCAAGATCATGAACGTAAGGTCCTTCTTTCGTGAGAAAATGGCTTTCTTGAGCTGTTGAAGTGGTGTGAGTGAGGTATCCGTCCTACCGTTAGCAGATCAAAGCAGATTCTCCAGCTACACGCAAACCCTTCAATGTAATCACCTTCAGATACAGGAAAAATATCACGCAGCCAGTTTTGGCATCAGTGATCTCATACAGCTTGCGTTGTCTAGAATCAGTCATTAAGTTCATACGAAGTATGTATTTGGGGATGAGATGGCAATACAACGAAATCATAGTAAATCTTAGTCTTAATGTTATGTTTGTGAGACTCTCTACAGTATTGTACACTGCCATGTGTTCCAAACTAATAACTTCTCAGATGTAGTATTTCTGATATGTGGGAAAGGGTAAATTTCCCGGTGTTTTGCCATTTTTCATCAATGAATGTGTTCCTCTCTTCTTAATAATATCGACAGCGTTTCGTGTGAAA
Organism: Terebella lapidaria; assembly: GCA_949152475.1. Taxonomy (NCBI): domain Eukaryota; kingdom Metazoa; phylum Annelida; class Polychaeta; order Terebellida; family Terebellidae; genus Terebella; species Terebella lapidaria. The sequence goes on from OX424557.1 coordinate 7,466,341, forward strand.
AAGCCACCGTGATTTTGTTTGTGGCAAAATTCGGCTTTATTGTGCAGTGAGAACAACTCACAGCCAGGGTTCATTGTGCCTGAGAGCTGGGCATTATGAGGTGGTGAGTGCTTAGTGAAGTGACATTCCAGCTCAGCACCAGGTGAAAAGCTGCACTAATCAAAACTGAGCAAGTCTGCTGGAAACAGATTTCATGCTCTTCTTCTTCTCTTCTAGCGTGGATCGAGTTGCTGATTTGTAAGGAATTTATGTAAACTCAGAGCCAGGCTCAAGTGGAAATGAACTTTTTTGTCAACAATGAAGCTGTAAGGTTTTTTTTCGTGTGTGTAGGAGTATCAACATTTTCCAATTTCCCCAGAGTCAATGGGAAAAAAAACAACAGCAGATTGATGTTTTTCCAGTTCTTGGCAGAGTTTGTATTGAGATATCTCCGGATGACATGTGCAGGAAACATGGTACAGCAGGAAATATTGATACGAGTCATGTGACAGTATTTGATTGCAATAAAGACAACGTTTTTGAGAAGTGCTCATTGATTCTTGTTTGTTCATCTTTTCAATTACCAACTGAGCAGTGTAAGAATGACAATACACCAATCCTTGATGGTAAATATTGGCAAAATCACTAGGCCCTTGCCTAATTACATGTAATGGCATTTAATCAATTCGCTCGGTTTTTTTTTGCAATTTATGTCTTTCCAATACTTGTGTTTATTGTAGAAATCTTCTGAAACTTCCCCCAGAAAAAGAATTGTTGCAAACAAACTCACTTGTACAACCTTCCATTATTAAAAAAAGGTGTTTTGATACAATAAGATAGGAAATATGAAAATTAATATAAACTTGTATACCAGCTTGGCCATATTGCTAGGAAACATGTTGATTCTCTGAAAATATAATAAAAAAACATTATAGTAAAATCATTTGTGCATTTATTGGAACTGAACGGTATCTTAGGCTGTTTATCCATCTGATTGATTGGCCGATTGTTGTTATTCTGACCATAATAGATAGATAGATATATATTTGTTTTTATTACTAATGTTTGTCCCCAAACTACTCCCAATTATCTTAATAGTATAAAATATAATAGCTAACCATAAACAACAATTTATCCAAGTGAACTTAGAAGCAATAACGTTGAATTTGAGACAAATGGGTACATAAACTGATTTGATCTAACACGATTATTATTATTATTATTATTATTATTATTATTATTATAAACATTTGTAGAGTGCCCAAATTCATGGCGTAGCCTTGTTCACAGGTGCTTTACAATAAAATGACTAGAATACAATAAGAACATATAAAGATTAAAGTGTAACACAAACCAAAATATGGTTGTAAAAGAAATAAATACGGTTATTTGACAATGGTGAATGACTAGTTGAAATGAAGCATAAACAAATAAGTTTTGAGTCTCTTTCTGAAAAATCCCTCGGTTGAAATGTCCCGTAGTTCTGAGGAAAGAGAGTTCCAGAGAACTGGTGCCGCCACAGGGAATGTGCGAGCTCGATACGTCTTTGTCCTAGAGCGCGGGACAACCAGGTCGTTCCTTGTGAGGATGACCGAAGGGGACGTGATGGGACACTGACAGACAGCAAATCCGTTATGTATTGTGGAGCACGACCATGGAGAGCACGAAACACCATTTCACACAACTTGTAGACGATTCTGGCTTGTAGCGGCAGCCAGTGGAGTGTTTTGAGGTGGCGCCATGCACACAAACAGCTTGGCGGCGATCAGTCAAATAAGATTTGAAACATGAAAGCGCATCACCGCGTATGCCAATGTTGGATTCCAAGCGAGACAGAAGAACGGCATGGTCCACTGTGTCGAATGCTGCACTCATATCCAGAAGAACCGATAGTACACACTGTTTGTTATCTAATGCCCGGAGAATGTTATCCTGGACATAGACGAGGGCAGTTTCAGTACTGTGGCGACTTGTGTATGCTGATTGGTACAGCTCATGTAGATCATTTTGTGACATGAGTTCCTAGAGTTGAGCAGCCACGACGCGTTCGATCAGTTTGGATATATAGGTCAAGTTAGAAACTGGCCTGAAATTTTTCATATCCTCAGTGTCTAGTGATGGCTTTTTGATGAGAGGTGATACACTAGCCATCTTCGATGAGGATGGAACGACTGCGCTGGTGAGAGATGAGTTCACAATCTGAGTGAGAACTGGTAACAGCTCTGGCAGACAGTCCAGGACCAGAGGCGTTGGAATTGGGTCCAAGGAACAAAACTTCTTTGGAGATTTTTTGAGGATTGCCAAAATATCTTCCTCTGGAACAGGTCGAAAGCTGGTGAGTGCTTTGGAACTGTCAATGAACATTGAAGATTCCTCGCAGAGAGAAGATGACTGCATAGCGAAGGCTTCACGGATCTTCTCAATTTTCCCAACGAAGTAATCGGCAAAGTCATTGGCAATACTTTGCGGAACATCACCAGATGGCAGTTGTGGGGCACTCTTTGGGTTTAACAATTTGTTCACAGTTTTGAACAGGCACTTAGAGTCATTCGAGCTAGGTCGAATCTTGTCACGAAAGAAGTTCCGCTTTGACTGTGTTCGTTGGTCACAGAACATTTGTCGATGAACTGTAAGACCAGACCGACGCCACTGGCATTCCAATTTTCGCCGAGTGCTGATTTCTGTGCGAATAGTCTCATTTATCCATGGAGAGTGAGCTTTTATCACGACTTCTTTTGTGAGTTCAGGAGCATGTTTGTCAAGCATCTTCCTTAATTTCACATTATTATCCATAACTTGGATATGACATGGCTCATCATTAGGGAATGATGAGAAAGTCGACTTGACATCCTCTATTCATATTAACCTATCAATGTTATCAATGTTGTGATATGTCAACACCATTGATGATGTTGGTGGGGCAGGAATGTCGAGTTCAAAGTGAACTGCTGAATGGTCTGATAACTGTGAATCCAACACTGATACACTCTGGATAACATTGTCAGTATCACGAGAAATTATCACATCCAGTGTGTGACCACTCCGATGCGTGGGGCCTTGAACATGCTGACATAAACCAGCTGCAAGCATCCCGTTCGTCTTGTTTGTCCAAGTGGAAGTTAAGATCACCGAGGATCACTAAATTTCCATTTTGGGTAGTAGTTGAGTCAATGAGTTCACAAAATTGCTCAAAGAACTTCCCTCATGTGTATCCATTTTTCTTAGATGATGGTGGTCGATAAATGGCTTTCAAATTGATATCAAATTGCCTCTTCCCTGCTGACAATACTATGTGCATGACTTCGTATGTCAGAGTGGAACATGGATAGTCGGCTGAGGTCGGCATGCAGTTTCAGGGTATCTCTGTACACGATACCAAGACCACCATATCCGTTCCCGTTTGTCGAGGTAAGTGTGAGAACAAGTATCCTGGAGGACACAGTTCAGCTATGGTGACTTGATCAAGATTTCCAGGTCTTAACCATGTTTCTACCAAGACAAAGATATCCAGATTGTTTTCAACAAGATAGTTATTCACAGTCAGTGCCTTGTTTTTCACTGATTGGGTGTTAACAACACAAGCCTTCAGATTAGTGCTGGCATTGACGGGTGTTTGTGTTATATCTGAACCCTTGATTTGCACCAGATTATCTGCATGCGATCCATGTATTCTATATGTTGATACGAAATCAGGTCTATATGAGATTACCTTTGGAATAGCGCGTTGTTTTCTTGTGCCAGCGCGACAGCGTCGATAAGGTTCATGGTGAATGGTCACGATATTACCAACACACATATCCAAGCAGTAAAAAAAAAAAACACATGCAGCAATTTTAGCCATGTATCGATAGCCATGTTCACTGGACCGAATGTTTATTCCCTGATGCTATGTAATATGTATTTGCAATCACCGTGCTGTGTTCACTGCATCTGTAAACGTTTTCTTTATCATATATCCATAGCAAACAACATGTCACTTTGCAGAAGAAGAATTTGTCTGACTAGTCGCACTGACTGAGTTTGGAACAGCTGCTCCAGGCTTCCTCAGCTTTGTTCATGGAATTCATCGGATTTTGTCTGAAAACATGCAACAGGCTAATTTGACGTAATTAATGTAACGCACCAGATGTTTGAGGATGAAAGGAAGAAGATTTTTTATTGTTGACTCCCACTTAACCTATTTGGCCGCCGATTTAAACAGGTTACAGTCTGGTCAATGTGTGTTACATTGTCGCAGGCAAGGATTACTGCCATGGAATACTTTGATCCAGGTAACATGAAAAAATCCAATGATGAGTTTTCCAAAATGGCAATGGCAACACCTGAGGTCACCATGGAGTCATTCCACAGACGCCTCTCCTCCTTGCCGTCGCAGCACAGCTTGGCAGCTATCTGGCTCTCTCGCTATCTCAAGAAGACAATCCCCCACATCCGTCACTCGCGCCAGTCTGCAAAACAGTGGAAATATACATGCCACAATATAGCATGTCACATTTTTCCGAGACGAAGCACAAGGGTCATATTCTACCGACAACACCCACACACACGCATATACATTCCAACCTTTCTGCTGCCTGAGATGGCATGTGTGTGATCACTGTGATACAACATTGTGTATGCATGACGAGTAAATCCATATAAGGGTTCTCTGTGTGCGGGCAATAATTCCCCGATAGTAGTAAAATGCACGAAATATTCAAGCCTGTCCCCTGTGTGTCTGATGCATGATCAGTAGGCTAGACTGTAACACAAAATGTTACAGTCTTTATTGATCACCTCATCAGGCGTTCCTTGCTGTATCTAGTGAGAGCGGGCGGATGGGAGGGAATTTTCCCACAAAACACAGACACGCAGAAACTGGGGGAACTGTAGAAGCAAACTGTTTTTCCAAGATCAAGATAAATTTCTCCCATAAAATGGTAAAAGGGCTACCGTATTAAATCCTAAAAAATCCCTGCCAAAAGGCATAAGTGGAAGTCAATAACAGAACAAATCTTCATTCTTTCATCCTGAAACATCCGGTGTGCTACACTAATTATGTCAATTTTTTTTCAGACCCATTCAGCACGACTAATCAGACATCTCTTTCTGCAAAGTGCTATGTTGTTTGTTATGGGAATTTGATATGTCTTACCCTATACGTCTCAAAAATATATTGAAATCAGATGAGGAGTGCGAGCTGTGAAGCAGTCTAAAGAAAACGTTTACAGATGCAGCGAAGGCAGCATGATTATTGCAAATACATAGCATCAAGGAAAAACAATTGTCATGTAATCATGTTAGATTATTTCAGTTTAGGTACCCAATTATCTCAAATTCAACGTTATTGATTCTAAGTTCACTTAGGTGATTTGTTGGGGTTAGCTATTGTTGTTTTTCATACTTTCTAAGATAATTGGGGTCGTTTGGGGATAAATGTTAGCAACAAAAACAAATACATATATATTACGGTAAGAAAAACAACGATCGGTTCATATTTCCAATTAATCAGGTGAATAAGCAACCTAAAGATGTCGTTCAGTTCCAAAAGGTCCAATGGTAATGCACCATAATATTTTTATAGTTTCAGAGAATCAGCATGTTTCCCAGCAATATTTATTCACATGACCAAGCTGGTAAACAAGTACATTTGTACCTATTAATTTTCATATGGTTTATCTTGTTGCATCAAAACACATATTTTTCATAAGGGAGAGTGGCGAAAGTGAGATTTGGAGCAATACATATAATTCATTTTCTGGAGGAAGTTCCAGAAGATTTCTTCAATAAACACAGATATTGGAGGAAGGGTATTGACATGAATTGCAAAAAATGAGAGAAATAATTAAATGCCATTGCATGTAACATGGAAAGGCGCTAGTGATTTTGTCAACATTTACCATCGAGGACTGATGTATTGTCATACTTACACTGCTCAGTTGATAAGTGAAAAGATGAACAAACAAGAATCGATGAGCACTTCGTTGTCTTTATTGCAATCAAATATTGTCACGTGACTCGTATCAATATTTCCTGCTCTACCATGTTTCCTGCACATGTCATCCAGAGATATCTCAAAACAAACTCTGCCAAGAATCAGGAAATCATCAATCTACTGGTGTTTTGTCCCATCGACTCTGGGGAAATTGGAAAATGTTGATACTTTCACACAAATGAAAACCTACAGGTTCATTGTAGACAAAAAATTCATTTTCACTTGAGCTTAACTATGAGTTTACATAAATTCCTTACAAATAAGTCAGTCGATACATGTTGGAAAGGAATAGAAGAGCATGAAATCTGTTTCCAGCGGACGTGCTCAGTTTTGATTAGTGCAGCTTTTCACCTGGTGCTGAGCTGCACTTCACCCAGCGCTTACTGAATAATAAAGCCCGGCTCTCAGGCACAATGAACCCTTGCTGTGAGTTGTTCTAACCACACAATAAAGCCAAAATTCTGTCCCAAACAAAATCACGGTGGTCTTTTTCACACGAAACTCTACCAACATTCTTGATAAGGGAGGAACACTTTCACTGATGAAAAATGGCAAAACACCTGAGAATTTACCCTTTCCCACATATCAAAAATATTACATCTGAGAAATTATTAGTTTGGAACACATGGCAGTGTACAATACTGTAGAGAGTCTCACAAACATAACATTAAGACTAAGATTTACTATGATTTTGTTGTATTGCCATCTAGTTCTCAAACACATACTACATATGAACACAATGACTGATTCTAGACAACTCAAGCTGGATGAGATCACTGATGCCAAAACTGACTGCGTAATATTTTTCCTGTATCTGAAGGTGATTACATTGAAGGGTTTCCGTGTAGCTGGAGAATCTGCTTTGACCTGCTAACGGAAGGACGGACACCACACGCACACCACTTCAACAGCTCAAGAAAGCCATTTTCTCAGGAAAGAAGGACAGTTTCCCTGTCATTTTTGTTTTCTCTCACTTCGTATGCCTGATATGACTTTCTGTCCCCGGACTATGAGATTGGATAACAGACCTTGTTTTGTTTGCTCGGAATACTTAATACTGGGTATTGATTCCACGTCTACTACCTTATCTTCATGATCTTGGGTGGAGATACATACATTCGTATCATTGAATGGAAGGAGATCTGTATCAACTGGTCAACAGTCAATATTTTATACATACCTAATATGTATATATCACTAATAATATTTATAACGCATGTAAACTGGTCTAAATTTACACTGTCACTTCTGAATTATGTACAAACATAAACCTAATATTTTTGTGCAAAAATGTAATGCTTACCAGCAATAATAATGAACAATATTCAGGAAGAAAAGTCATAGCATTGGACTAAATGGTCTGGAGAAATGCAATCTTGAATATGCACCAAAATACTGCTCAATACGCCTGTGAACACACTAAAATTTCCACCTGTGATGCAGTCCCAGCACTCACACAATGCTCTTGACACAGTTCTGACACTCACACAGCACTCTCCAGCAGATTCAACTGTGGCAGGAGTTGCTCTCTGTTGCCATGGCTACCATGTACTGTTGTGTGTGTGGTAGCACCCTCTACCACCAGAAGTTTGTGGTCAGACTTTTCACCGGCGTCAACGTCCTCGCTCTCGACCATGCTGTTGCTGCTTGCGCAGTGGTTGCCATGGTTACCTCGCTGCCCACCCTAGAGTCACTATAGGAACAGATGTCCATGAGCTCGAAGCGGTTGACATTCTCTGGCTCCACCAGGCCCAACAACTGGTACAGCTTACCAACTGGTACAGCTTGTTAAGCGAGCGTTTGTACGCGTTGACGTCCTGGCGGTTCTGATACCGCGTTGTGTAGTAGTCTAGTAGGAAGGTGACTGTTGAATTTTGACAACAGTATTCTGGGGATGTTACTGGCGTCGAGTGCGAGGCAGTGACCTCGGATATCGCTGTCGTCATTTTGAGAAACTCATCACTGAAATTTGTCGGGTTACTCGGATCGAAGTATTCCATGGCAGTAATCCCTGTGTGCGTCCATGTTACACATTTGACCAGACTGTTCACCTGTTTATAAATGCATTGTTTTTCATCTCACAGCTTAGCCACAGTCCATGTTACCATGACAACCGTCTTGCACTTACTGCACATCTCACGCACAGAGACGCCTGAAAGATAATGAGGCAGGATTCCCGTCAGGGGCGAGTGCCGTCCCATGTGCTGGCGTCACCGCGAGAGACATTCTGGATGCCTCTCTTTTTACCGTCACAGTGCAGCTCGGCAAATATCTGGCTCTCTCACTCACTCGGGAAGACAATCTCCCACATCCATCACTCACGCCAGTCTGCAAAACAGCGGAAATACACAGTATAACATGCCACATTATGCCGGGACAAAACCCAGCGCTCATTTTCCATAGACAACACCCACACACGCATATAATTCCCAGTCTTTCTGCTGCCTGAGATGGCATGTGTGTGATCACTGTGATACAATGTTGTGTATGCATGACAAGTAAATCCATATAACAGTTCTCCTTTTTCATGTGCGGAAATAATTAACGACAGTGGTAAATACACCAAACATTCCAGATTGTTGCCTGTGTGCCTAATGCATGATCAGTAGGCATGGCAAGCACCAAATTTTACCAAAGAAGTTAAGTGGAAGTCACCATCATCAAAAAATCTTCATTCTTTCATTTTCGAACATCTGGTGCGTTACATTAATTATGTCAAATTAGCCTGTTGAATTTTTTTTCAGACAAAATCCGATGAATTCCATGAACAAAGCTGAGGAAACTTGGAGCAGCTGTTCTAATCTCAATCAGTGCGACTAATCAGACAACATCTCTTCCTTCTGCAAAGTGCCATGTTGTTTGCCATTTTAATTTGAAAGGTGTTACTATATGTATGTATCAACCTATTACCGCTGATAACCAAATTTTGATGATGCCAACAAAAAAACTAATTTCAAATCTTTAAATTTCAGAATAGAAACAAAGCCCGACCAAACATTCATATCTGAAGCCACACTGGCGTCATCAGGGACAGACAGTGTGTAATTATAGTTGTTTATATATGTTTTTTTGTTTGGGATATGTTTGGGAACATATATTTATGTGGCGATTTTGCCCTAAGCACGCGGCAAGTGATTGTAAACATACATGCCATTTATGTGGCCTTTTTGACATTAGAGCGTTGGGGGCGAAGCCCCAAACCCTCTACATGTCTATGTGCTGACTTTTTCATGGAGGTTTCATGCCAAACTATCGACGCCCGTTTTTGCAGGTAAACGTTTAGACACCTGCTCCAAATGAGGATTTTCTTCGTCTTTGACATAAAATCTGTCGAATTGATGGCAAACTTTGAATATTCCACAGATGTATAATGCATAAATCGATGTGTTAGGATTGAGAAAATAACGTGAAATCCTCAAATTATCCAAAAACGTCCAATATGGCGGAGCCGATGGAAATTGACGTTCCCAGAATGCAAAGCAAATTTTACCGCAATGACGCGTATTATGGAACACACAATTTTCTGTGCAGCAATACGTGCATGCATACATCATCTTGCGTGTGACATTCTCTGGCGTTATGATGAAGTAAACACGATGATTCGTCTGCGACGCCATGGCTAAATTGGACGTATTGTATCACATGACAATTAAGGTGTTCCATGCGGGGATGCGAATTTTTATTTTAAACTGGCCTTTCAATTCGCCCAGTAGGCATATGTATCATGATATCAGATGCAGATATTTCTCATGGTTTTCAATATTTTTTTTATTTTTTTAAAAAAAATGAAATACCATTTTAGTAGGCGTAGATCTATCTGTTACATTGAGTTCAAAATAAATGTTTACTTATTAGGAATATGAATGAAGTAGGCCTATGTTTTTCATCATAATATACTGTCGTGGTGCTGATGATCTGCTCGATCTCTAATGTCGTCCCCTGCAGTTAGCTGCATTTTCTTGTCGGTCTTGGCCTTGTTTTGACACGCTCCGTTCGAGCGGGCGTTGCTACGGCAACGCATTGTAATTTACGTTATCCAGTAAACTATAACAATGGTTTGATTACGCTTCGCGTGCAGCCTCTAGTTTCTGGTGTATTATATATACACTGGAAGCTACTCGATCGAGGAGATTGTCCAAGGTCGAGTGACAGGATGCACTCGGAGCTCGCCATGAGCTTTGAGTTCCCTGGTCAGGAGTAGTGGGCTCCTAGAGCCCTGGGGACGATTTCCATGGGGAGGCCCGGGCTGGGAGAGACAAGTTGCTGGGAGAGACAAGTTGCTGTGGATCGCCAGTTCTCTCCCTTCCCGGGACGGTGTGACATAGGCTCTGGCCAGCATGTCGGACTGTACGGGGTTCCGTCCCCGAGGCAGACCGCGGCTCGCCAGGCCCCTCCAGCTAACACCGTGGTGATGAACCAGTTTCTGAACGGTGTCCGTAGGCCTGGGCGTGTCGGTGGGCTGTTACTTGGTTACCGTAAATGCTAGAGTGGTTACCGTGTCCGCAGTGACCTCCGGTGAGCGGCGCCGCCGCAAGGATCCGGAATAGCGGATGCGCGTCCGCAAGGACTCGCGGTGAGAGGACTATCCTCGAGGATCCCGAAGAGCGGACGATAGTCAATAACTTTACATTTATATATGTTCCCAAAATATATTCAAATCAGATGAGATGTGCGAGCTGCAAGGCACTCCAAAGAACATGTTTACAGGTGCAGCAGCGGATGCAGCAAGATAATTGCAAATACATAGCAAAGACAGAATTAACCACAAGACCACATGTCAATTGACTCTTATGGATTTTTAACAGCTCATGTAGAATTTGTGATCCACAAGACCTGTTGTCTTGTGGGAAATTCCATCATGATACGTAGTCATATTCGCCAGACTCCAATCACTTGTGATTTAGCAGGTATTAATCAGAAATGTCCCCTGACAGTGATGTTTATTCGGATGAGCAATAATATCTAACTTCTTAGAGATTTGTTAATCATGGAATTCGAGAAACAATTAAACATGTATCCTGACCTGTGTTTTTCTGCTCTGGGAACAATGTACCAGACGTCAATTTGCATGATGTGACATGGTCTGTTAGATTTTCAAAAGGTCTTGTTGAATTTTCTATCCACAAGACCTGCTGTCTTTTGGGAATTTTGAGGAAATTCTATTACCAATACATAGCTAATACACATTTGTCATGTAATCATATTAGATTAAATCAGTTTATGTACCAATTTGTCTCAAATTCAACGTTATTGCTTTCAAGTTCACTCGGGTAGATTTTTGTTTACGGTTAGCTATCGTTTATCCTTTACTGTGTAAGATAATTAGAGTAGTTTAGGGACAAATATTAGTAATAAAAACAAATATATATTATGATAAGAAAAACAACAATGGTTCATATTTCATGTAATCATGGTAATCAGATGGATAGACAATCTAAGATATTGTTCAGTCCCAATATATAGGTGTTCTGATGATTTCACCATAATGTTTTTAAAGAGTTTCAGAGAATCAGCATGTTTCAAAGCAATAGACCCCAAAATTAACATGAAAATAGATCTAGTTGCATGGCAGACATGGATTTGCTGTATTTATCAACCAGATCATGATGACGTCCATAGAATTTCTTAAACGCAGCCATAAGTCTGGGTAAAACATATCCTTGTCGCAGCAGTTTAAAGACTAGCTGGGCACTTCGATAGACAAAGTCCTCATATTTGCAACTAGCTCTGGAATAGCGTATAAGTTGAGAAACAAACACACCATATGCCGGATTATTTAACTTGGGATTATTTAGCGACAATACATCATCTATTGCTCGATTCCCGCTTACAGCTTGGTACTGGTCCATGCAAAAAACGGCTACGAAGGGCCTGAAAACCCGGGATTTTCGTGTTGGATCAATATCTCATGAAATACACTTTATACAGTGTGTGTGTGCCAACAGATGTGTCAGAGCTATGAAATAACTTCATATCCATTCAATGGAATCATTTGGATGGTCTACAGGTGTATATATTAAATTATATTTGGTATATTTTGAGTTTGCATAGTCAAATCCGTGAAATATCTGGCAACTTCATAAATCAGTGATATATACTCGTCAGTAAATTGATATAAATTGTTGCAGGTAATATTATTTACCTGAAATAGCTGACCGAATCTACTGCCAGACGCATATTTACCATCAAGGATAAAATTTTACACAAAAAAAAACCAAGAATTATAAAAAAAATCGTGCTTGAGAGCTGTTCGCGGACCCAGGTAAAGGTTGCCAGAAATCTCTCACATTCTGATATTAAACTGGAAAATATATCAACTGTATCCAACTTAGACTACTCAAAATGTTTCCATAGAATGGCTCTGAGGGTCCCCCATGGCTCTGACACATCTATTGGCATATACACACTGATTTTCATGAGATATTGGCCCAACACGAAAATCCCGGGTTTTCAGGCCGTTCGGTGACCGTTTTTTTGCATGAACTAGTACCAAGCTGTAGGCGGGCACCAAGAAACATCATCTATGTATCGGAAAGTGAAATTAAAATTACATGTTAGTTTCTTAGAACCTCCTCGTTGTAAATGTTGGATAAAATCTTATTCATATGAGTATAAAAACAGGTCTGCCAATAATGGTGCACAGTTTGTACCCATGGGAATACCAATAGTTTGTTGAAATATTCTACCACCAAATTCCACAAAAATATTATCAATCAGAAAATAACCATATTTACCACATTTATTTCAGTATATTTGTATGGGGCATCAGAGTCGCCTTTAACAAAATAAGCGGTATTATATTTAACTACAATAGAGTGGTACCGACGTTGTCCCTTTTTAGAGAAAAATGAATTATTGATTAGTTTTTTAAGCTGAGACTTCAGTTCAGAATGAGGTATAGTTGTGTACAAAGTAGAGAAATCAAATGTTTTGATAGACGTTACTTTTGAAAGTGTGTGAGCATGTAGATATTCAAATAAAGATTTGGAATTTTTTAATATCCACATTTGGTTTATACCACTTCTAGAATAGATGATTTCAGAGTACTTTTGGAGACCTTGTTTAATTTTAGACAATATAACAGTTAATATTTTAGAAAGGGCTTTGGTAGAACATGATGCTGAACCTGAAATATATCTTTGTTTGTGTGGATTTTTGTGCAACTTTGGGATCCAATATAAGTTTGGTAGATTAGAGTCTTTACATGAGGTAGTAATACCAAACGAATGCAATACAGACACATGACTTGACAAGATATCCTGTTTGGGCACGGTAATGGCTTGGTATGTACTATTGGAATTAGTATTGTTGGCAATACCCAGTTCATCAAACAGACACTGTATATAGTATGCTTTACAAACGAAAAAAAAACATTATTAGAAGCTTTATCTGCAGGGACAATGACGAACCTTTCTTGGAGTTTCAACAAACTATTAGAAACCATGGGATCATTGAAGACAGAGCTATATTTAGTACTAACTGACTTTGACAAAACATTAATGCGTTTGTTCACCAATGACCTAATCTGTTTGAGCCATTCTGACAGAGAATCATTATTTATTCACACGACCAAGCTTGTATACAAGTACATATTAATTTTCATATTATTTAACTGGGGCGTAAAAATTACATATTTTCATAAACGAGGGCGGCCAAGATTGTGATTTACAGCAATACATGTAGTTCATTTTCTGAGGGGAGTACCAGAAGATTCCATCAATAAACACAAATATCGGAGAGAGTATGGATATAAATTGCAAAAACGCGAGAATTGATTAGATGACTTTGCATGTAATTTGGCAAAGCTGTTGTGATTTTCTCAATATTTACCATCAATGATTGATGTATGGTCATTCTTACACTGCTCGGTTGGTAATTGAGAACACAAATAAACAACAATCAATGAGCACTTCTCAAAAACGTCTTTATTGAAACCAAATACTGTGACATGACTTGCATCAATGTGTCCTGCTCTACCATGTTTCCTGCACATGTCATCTGGAGATATATCAATACAAACTCTGCCAAGAACCAGGAAAACATCAATCTACTGGTGTTTTTGTCCCATCGACTCTGGGGAAATTGGAAAATGTTGATACTCCTACACGAAAAACCTACAGGTTCATTGTTGACAAAAATTTCCTTTCCACTCAAGCTTAGTTCTGAGTTTACATAAATTCCTTACAAATTGGTAACTCGATACACACTGGGAGGGAATAGAAGAGCATGAAATCTGTTTCCAGCAGACTAGCTCAGTATTGATTAGTGCAGCTTTTCACCTGGTGCTGGGCTTGAATGCCGCTTCACTCAGTGCTCACTGCCTCATGAAGCCCGGCTCTGAGGCACAGCAAATCCTGGCTTTGAGTTGTTCTAACCGCACAAAAGGGCGATTTGTCACAAACAAAATCACGGTGTTCTTTTCACACGAAACTCTGCTGATATCATTGAGAAGACAGGAACACTTTCATTGATGAAGAGAGACAATATACCTGGGAATTTTATAAGGACAAATATTACTAATAAAAACGATATATATATTATGGTAAAAATACAATTGGTTCATATTTCCAATGAGGCAGATGGATAAACAACTTAAGATATCGTTCAGTTCCAATAGGTGCACTGGTGATTTGTTCATAATGTTTTTATATTCCCAGAGAATCAACATGTTTCCTAGCAATATGGCCAAGCTGGTATACGAATATATATTATTTTTCATATTTCTGATCTTGGAGCATCAAGACACCTAGGTGCCTAAGGAAAGGCAGCACAAGTGAGTTTGTTTGCAGGAACAATTCTTTTTCTGGTGGGTCGTTCCAGAAGATTTCTACAATAAATAAAAGTATTAGAGCAAGCATTGACATAAATCGCAAAAACGAGATAATTTACGAAACACCATTGCATGTAGTGTGGCGAGGCCCTAGTGATTTTGTCAATATTTACCATCAAGGACTGATGTATTGTCATTCTTACACTGCTCAGTTGGTAAATGAAAACATGAACAAACAAAAATCAATGAGCACTTCTCAAAAACGTTGTCTTTATTGCAATCAAATACTGTCACATGACTCGTATCAACATTTCCTGCTGTACCATGTTTCCTGCACATGTCACCCAGAGATATCTCAATACAAACTCTGCCAAGAACCAAGAAAACATCAATCTACTGGTGTTTTGTCCCATCGACTCTGGGGAAATGTTGATACTCTAGGACCCCTACAAGAAAACGCCTACAGGTTCATCGTTGATAAAAAAATTCATTTCCACTTGAGCTTAGCTGAGTTTACATAACATCCTTACAAATCAGCAACTCGGTCCAAGCTGGAAGGGAATAGAAGAGCATGAAATCTGTTTCCAGCAGACTTGCTCAGTATTGATCAGTGAAGCTTTTCATCGGGTGCTGGGCTGGAATGCCGCTTCATTCAGCGCTCACCACCTCACTCATTCAAAGCCCAGCTATCAGGCACAATGAACCCTGGCTGTGGGTTGTTCTAACCACACAATAAAGCCAAAATTTTGTCACAAACAAAATCACGGTGGCCTTTTCACACGAAACTCTGCTTCCCACATATCAGAAGCATTACATCAGATAAATTAACATCTTAGAATACATGACAGTGAACAATGCTATATAGAGTCTCTCAAACATGAGCAGGACACATTTTAAGATTATGATTTACCATGAACACAATGACAGATTCTAGACAACTCAAGCTGGATGAGATCACTGATGCCAAAACTGGCTGCGTAATATTTCTCCAATATCTGAAGGTGGTTACACTGAAGTGTTTGTGTTACTCAAGCAGCTGGAGATTCTGCTTTGATCTGCTAACAGAAGGACGGATACCACATGCACACCACTTCAACGGCTCAAGAAAGCCATTTCCTCAGGAAACATGGACCTTATCTTCATAATCTTGAGTGGAGATACATACATTCATATCATTGAATGGAAGGAGATCTGTATCAACTGGTCAACAGTCGATATTTTATACATACCTAATATGTATATAACACTAGTAACATTTATAATGCCTGTAATCTATTCTAAACTTACACTGTTGCTTATAAACTATGTACAAACATAAACTTAATTTTTGTACAAAAATAAAATGTTCACAAACATTAATATTCAAAAATATTCAGAGAGAAAAGTCATGACATTGGCAAATGGTCTGGAGAAATGCAATCTTGAATATGCACCAAAATACTGCTCTGTACGTCTGAACACACTAGAATTATCCACCTGTGATGCAGTCCCAGCACTCACACAGTGCTCTCGACACAGTCCTGACACTCACACAGCACTCTCCAGCAGGTTTAACTGTGGCAGAAGTTGCTCTCTGTTGCCATGGCTATCAGGTACTGTTGTGTGTGTGGTAGCGCCCTCTACCACCAGAAGTTCGTCGTCAGACTTTTCACCAGCGTCGATGTCCTCGATCTCGACCATGATGCTGCTGCTTGCACGGTGGTTGCCATGATTACTGCTGGCTTCGCTCCCCACCCCAGAGTCACTATAGGAGCTGGTGTCCATGAGCTCAAGTCGGGGGACATGCACCTTGTACGGGTCCGGATCTCGCGGGTCCGAGGCTGTGGTGAGATCCCGAAATACAGCATGGTTCTCCGGCTCCACAAGGCCCACTGACTGGTACAGCTTGTTGAGCGTACGTTTGATCGCGTTGACGCCCTGACGGTTTTGGTAGCGCGGTGTGTGGAATTTCTCCCTGTTGATGAACTCGTGGAAGTAGTAGGACAGCTGGGCCTCTTGGTTTTCCCGCCGGATGTACTTGACCATGAGAATCGTCATTGCCAGAGCATAAAACGAGAGAACGACTATGATATAGACTAAGGCGTCTGGTGATGACGTGTCGTCTAGCGGAGGGGTGACTGTTGAGTTTTGACAGCGGTATTCCGGGGATGTTACTGCTGTCGACTGAGAGGCGATGACCTCGGGTGTTGCCGTTGTCATTTTGGGAAACTCATCACTGAAGTTACCCGGATCAAAGTATTCCATGGCGGTAATCCTTGTGTGTGACAATGTAACACACACTTGACCGGACTGTTCACCTATTTAATGCATTGCTTTTCATCTCACAGCTTTGTCACAGTCCGTGTTACCATGACAACCGTCTTGCACTAACTGCAGATCTCATGCCCAGAGGCACTCAAGAGATAATGAGGCAGTATTCCTGTCAGTGCGGAGTGCTGTCCTGTGTGCTGGCGTCACCGCAGGAGACATTCTACAGACGCCTCTCCTAGTTGCCATCACTGCTCAGCTCGGCAGCTATGTGGCTCTGCTCGGGATGACAAACCCCCACACCCGTTACTCGTGCCGGTCTGCAAAACAGTGGAAATACACATACCTCAATATAACATGAGACAAAGCACAATGCTCATATTCTACAGACAACACCCACACACATGCATATAATTCCCAGTCTTTCTGCTGCCTGAGATGACATGTGTGTGATCATTGTGGTACAATATTGTGTATGCATGATGAGTAAATCTGTATATATAATGGTTCGTGTGCAGGAATAAAATTTTATAGTCTTTATTCATCATCACATCAGGTGTCACATGCTGTATCTAGTGAGAGCGGGTGAGGTAGGTGGGGTTTTCCCACAAACACAGGCACAGAAACTGAGGGAAATTGATTGTAGAAGCAAACACAGAAAGTGTTTTTCCGAGATCAAGATAAATCTCTCCCATAAAATGGTGATAAGACTACCTAATTAAATCCCAGAAAATCGGCCACCAAATGGGTAAGTGGAAGTCAACAACATAAAAAAAATTTTCTTCTTTCATTGAAAAACATCTGGTGTGCTACATTATTACGTCAAATTAGCCTGTAACATTTTCTTTCAGGCGAAGTCCGATGAATTCCATGAAATGAGCTGAGGAAGCCTGAAGTAGGTGTTCCAAACTCATTTTTCCCTTCTGGAAAGCGTATGTGCAAACCTTAATTTTTTGGCCATGTTCTAAAAAAAATATTCCCAGTATGACAAAGTCATGAAGTAGGGAAGTGTTGGGCAGATTGTGCTTGATAAATTAGCTGCCTGAGTGACATTCTGAAGGAGTGTTTTGTAGTCGATACACGCTGTGTGGGTTCATAGTTGGCTGGAATTAACGACTTCTGACGGAAGACACAGGCTAGAGTCCTGACCAGACCAGTGTATAGGGCTATGCAGCTCTCATCCCTCACTGCTTGTAGTGGTTTATACGGATATGATTCAGACGATTCCAATGATTCCAATCGACAGAACACTTGACCTTAGACCTAGTTTTTCTTATCTAGAAGCAGCAGTTTGTCCTCTGATCTACAGATCTAATTTGTCACCTAGAAGCAAGCAGTTTTACGTTATTGCTCCCCTAAACCGTAAAGCAGTGTACAAATTGCCTAATCCAGATAAATGTAAGCAATCAGGCTTTCTATTCCATACACAGTATTCACACTCATACTCATTATACCGAGATAACCCCCTCCATCCACTGCCATATTGTCTCTGCCTTCCGTTCCATTTCCATACTTCTGTACTTTACCCACAATCCCCCATTCTATTCCAGAACTGCGCCTCAATCTGCTAAAACCTCTCCACACATCATTGTCTCGTGAAGACCGTTATTTCCATGACAACAGAAACCAATAAACAATTTTCCCGATAACTGCGCTGTCCTCAAGTCCACCTGGTTCACAGCTTCAGTTCGTCAGGCAGCTCACATCATCCAAACTCAATCATCGACCCACTTGGTTTATCACAATGACTGTCCGCCGTTTTGTCCTGGCTTCTGTCCCCGTGATCATCTAGCTGATTACTGCTACAAAAACAACCTTTCCCATGTCAATGTTGACCACATCAGCCGAATACTTCTCACACGTGGTCAAGTCCACAGAACTGGACGGCACAGATTTACTGTTCACATTCTCCAGATCGGCAGCCGCTTCACGAAATATCGCTCCACACCACGTTTGTTTAAGCTAATGACATCGCTGTCGTTCAGAGCCGATGTTGTCACAAAGACCGCCCCCTCCACCCACAAGTAAACCCTGAATCTGTCCACCAACCTAATATCATCTCTGAGGAAAAACACATTTACAATATTTCCTGAGGGTTACTCCTTTTACCCTGGCATATAATGAGCTCCAGAATGTGATAAAGTTATTTTATTGCCCTCCTACACATTTCTGTATCATACCACCTGTGGACATACAATATTGCTCCACATCATTAGATTATTCACAAATTACACTGCCAAGTATTTTCCCTGCTGTGTTTCTGAAATGTTACCATCGTGTTGACCACATGGATGTTGATTCCTACCAGACGAGATGGAAAAATATCAAACATGAACCAGACAACAGCCTCAAACAGTCAACAACAGCAGCTTTACAGCATTCTTCTCAACAAACTCTGAGAAGAATGAAAATAGATACATGTGCAATCAGGATTCCATCACAAACACTTCCAGATCAACACAACTTGTGAAATCTATCACACAACCTCAGCACACAATCTCTGCCAGGCAACAACGATACACGACTCAAACCACGCAACTGATCTTTTAGTCTTCACTGCATGTCAGTGCTGGAATCATTACTTGTAGAGAGCAAACATGAGCTGTCACAGGATATCAGAAATCTACAACACCTCACCCAGTTGTTGGGTGCAGAGTGACTTCTCATGTCATGTTTTTGTGCGTCTTCATCCCTTCCGTAACGAATCTTCAAGGTCTGGAATCAATATCAGTTATTCCCTTCTTCAACAGCACTCAATGAATTGAACGTAATCCACTTACGCTGGAATATTTCGTGCTTTTTTAGCTCAGTTTTGTCAATATTTGATTGTCTTATATAATTCCCTGTAGTGTGTCCCAGAGCTAACTGCCTGAGCCCAGTAACATCTCACACCCAGAACCACACAACTAGACTGAGCTAATCCAGAACCTTTCTTTGGCCTGATCCTTGCCTGGCAGCATCAAAGCAAACATTGGGCGACTGACAGCGTGCGAGAGCAACTCTGACTGCCGTGCCAGGGACAACTGATGGTGATGCAGGAATGGGGCTGATGCAGTGACCTCCACATCCTTCTTGGAGGGACCTCTACAAACTGGGGAGCATGAGAGCCAGGGAGAGGGGAGGCTGAGCCCTTGTCGCAGTTACCAGTGAGGGTTGGATGTGTCACAAATTAGGTCTATGGACCTCTTGCTTTTAGGTTTCTTTACAGCTGAGTGGTTTCGTTCTTGAGGGCTAAGCTGGTATTTCTCAGTATTGATTTAAGCTGGATTATAATGAGTATTTATTCCGGGCTGCGTACGGATTATTGAGGGTTTGGGATTATAAATTTGTCACCAGAAGTTATGAGTGAATTTCATATAGTGATATACCTGAAAATTGTACTCTGTAGAATTTCGTAATTGAACAAAGAATATTTCGAGTTGTTATTTATAGGAGTGGTTCCTACCTGTATAAATTGGTGTGTGATTTTGTCATATGTCACTACAAGCAAACTAGTCGACAAGGCCTGAAGTGTTGGGAAAGAAAGAAAAGAAATATTGTACCAAGGAAGAAATTATAAAGAAAACCAAGAAATTGTGAAACAAGTGCAAGTGAATTTATAAGTGGAATTGTACCTAAGTGGAGTTGTACAAACAAAATTCAGCTAAGTTGTAAGTACGATTATTGGGTTGTATGTATGGGCAAATATGACAGCTGTATTAGAATTGTTATAAATAGTTATGTTGGGTGTTATATTGATTATGTTCTAGTGAGTGCAAAGTTCAAGTCAGAGCACAAGTCCAAAGAAGTGTCGTCAGTGCGTGATATTGACTAAGCCGGCGTGTACGAGTGTCTGTGGGATCGAGGGTCGTCGTGGGACATCACATCGAGGGTCATCGAGGGACATCACATCGAGGGTCATCAGGGAACATCACTTCGAGGGATTCATCGGGGGATTATCAACGTCGTGTGAGATTGTCAAAGGGGGAAGTTTGGGACATTTGGGGAAAGTTGGTCTATTGTTTTTCTGTTTATGTAAATGTTGTATATATATATTGTGGCCAAAAGTAAAGTGTACACTGTGTGAAATACATCTGTTATCTGAGTATTTGCTATTTCATTAAAGTTCATACATATTACCAGTAGTTTTCCGTCAGTTTATTTTGAGTTGGGTATATTTTCATAAATTTTGTGACATTTATGGTGGCAGCGGTGGGATAGAAGGGACGGTGTTTTGGTCAGTAGGTGTTTGGTGAAGTCGTTTTAGGGTAAATCTCCAGTTTGCTTTTTTTTCTCGAGCAAAGTTCTTATCCATATTTCCCCATCCCAGTTAACATATAATTTGTTGTGTTTGTATTAATAATGTACTAGTTTGTGCACTCAAACTCGGCGTACTATTGAGCGTATATTGCGTTTGCGTTTATCAGAATGGTTTAGTGGCTAGCGAGCGACCACTATTGGTATACTAAATTATTGGGTTTATTTTGTTTGCAGGGAGTCCACACTTTATCATTGTAGTTCTGTGGTATATGTTATGTGATTCTTTGTGTATGTATGTAGTATGTTGAATATATGGTGCGTGTGAAGTTGTTTCCAGCCATTTTCAGAGTACAAAGTCAAAAATGGCAACTAATTTTCAACAGTGGGTTGAAATTGGCTCAAAGTTGGGCTATGAAGGCAAAGAACTGCGTGAGTTTGTCTCTGAGCAACAAGCAAGGGAAAGAGAGGAAAGAGCTCAAGAGAGACAGCGCCTCAAAGAAGAACAAGACAGGAAAGACTACGAGACAAGAGCAGCACGAGAGCACGAGTTAGAGATGAGACGGCTAGAGATTCAAGCCGGAGATACTCATGAAGGTGAGCAAAGAGACAGAACAGTGAGAGCTAAAGTTCCGAAATTACCAGAATATCGTGATAAAGATGATATGGATGCATATCTGGAAAGATTTGAAAGGTTCGCTAGTGCTCAGAACTGGGACAGAGATAATTGGGCTGTCAACTTAAGCGCATTACTGACAGGTAGAGCTTTGGAAACATATGCAAGGCTGTCCGCAACAGATGCATGTAATTATGACAAGTTGAAAGAAGCTGTGTTGAAGGATTATCACCTGACTGCTGAGGGTTTCAGATGTAAATTTAGGGAGTCCAAGAAGAAGCCAGACGAGACTCCAACACAATTCATCACACGTATTGAGTCCTATTTCGACCGATGGTTACAGCTCGTAGGTGCTGAGGAAGTTCAGGACGTACGGGAAGTGATGATAAAGGAACAATTCTTGAATACGTGCGACAAGGATGTAAGTACATACATCAAAGAGAAACAGAATTTGAGTTTGCAGGAGATGGCACAGGCAGCAGAAAGCTTTTTAGAAGCACGAGGCCGTCTCCACAGCCAAAGGGGTCTGAGTAATACGGGTACTTGCAACAAGGTTTGCATAGCATGTGGTAAGACAGGCCATATAGGACGTGATTGTCCTAGTAATAAGCACAAAAACCTTACCTGTAATAAGTGTCAACGCCAGGGCCATATCGCTCCAGATTGCAAAACCAAGGTACGCAATGCTCAGAACACCTATCCACAGAAAACTGGTGTGAGAGACATAACGTGCTTCCTGTGTGGTAAGAGTGGACACATAGCAAGGGACTGTTCAGCTAAAACAAATAAGGGTATGGCAATGGTAGACATGAAAGAATTGGCTCACATGTTGTCAGCAGAATTGAAGCATTCTAACACAGAACCGACGGCTGCATGTCATCTTGAGCACAAGTGCTCTGACAAGTGTGATTGTGTTGGTACGGAGTCCATTCGACTGGCATGTGGTAAGGAGCTTCCAGTCATACAAGGGTTGTGTCCGAAGTCCATGAAGCTGCAGACGAGAAGGATGCCTGTGGTAAGAGGTCTCGTGGAAGGTATGGAAGTTGAGACCCTCCGAGATACAGGATGTTCTGGAGTTGTAGTCAAGAGATCCCTCATTGAAGACGGGCAACTCACTGGGTCAACACAAACGTGCATGCTCATAGATGGTACCATTATGCACGTTCCCATGGCGAATGTCTTCGTGGATACCCCATTCTTTACAGGCAGGGTTGAAGCCATGTGCATGCGCACGCCTATTTACGACTTGGTGATCGGCAATATTCCGGATGCCAGGGCTCCAGATGATCCTGACACAAATTGGAAGGGAACCCAGGACCAGGCCTGTGTGATGACAAGAGCTCAAGTAAGGAACGCAGACAAACCATTGAAGCCTCTTCATGTACAAGACTCTGGGGGTAAGAACAACAAACCAGTTGATCATAAGGTTTTACGTGAGCTGCAGCGTCAAGACTCATCTATATCTAAGTTGCGACAACTAGAGCAACAGCGCCATAAGCGTGGTAAGAATGTTCACTGGTATGCAGTGGAGAATGATATACTGTACCGGTATTTCCAGTCGCCAGACAGTCGCAGCACCACTAAAGTCATCAAGCAAGTTGTCGTACCGAAAGATCTCAGGTTACAAGTATTGAGCCTAGGGCATGACTCCATCATGGCAGGTCATATGGGAATTGGTAAAACACTCCAAAGGATATCATCTTCGTTTTACTGGCCAGGCATCCAAGGTGATGTCAAGAGATATTGTCAGTCATGTGACTTGTGCCAAAAGACAATACCTAAGGGGCGAGTTGGAAAAGTGCCTCTAGGTCAGATGCCATTGATTGAGACACCTTTCAAGAGAGTGGGAATCGACTTAGTGGGACCAATACAACCTGTCACTGAGAAAGGTAACCGTTACATACTCACGATAGTTGATTATGCTTCTAGATTTCCCGAGGCGGTTGCCCTCAGATCGATCACGACTGAAGCGGTGGCGGAAGCACTGGTGGAAGTGTTCAGTCGGGTAGGTGTACCAGATGAAGTGATGAGTGACTTAGGGTCACAATTCACATCTGCACTTATGAAGGAGGTGAGTCGACTACTCTCCATAAAACAGCTGCACAGTACGCCCTATCACCCAATCTGTAATGGATTGGTGGAGCGCATGAACGGTGTACTAAAAAGTATGTTGCGGAAGCTCACAGCAGAAAAACCCAAGGATTGGGACCGATATTTAGCGCCATTACTGTTCGCCTACAGAGAAGTGCCTCAAGATAGCACGGGTTGGTCTCCATTCGAGTTGGTCTATGGGCGGTCAATCAGAGGTCCATTACAGATATTGAAACAGTGTTGGTCAGGAGATGAAACTGATAGTGATGTGCAAAACAGTTATGAGTATGTGATTGACTTGAAGCAAAGGTTAAGCGAGACCTGCAAGCTAGCACAAGAGGAGCTAGGCAAGTCACAGAAAAGGTATACCAAGTACTACAATCGCAAAGCTCGCATGAGGAAGTACAAACAAGGTGATCTAGTCTTGATTCTCATGCCAACAGAGAACAACAAATTACTCTTCCATTGGAAAGGGCCGTACCCAATTCTAGAAAAAATCTCAGATTATGACTATAAAATCGACGTAGCCGGCAATCAGAAGTTGTTTCATGCCAATATGCTGAAACGCTATGTGCGTCGTGGCGACAGAGAGCTCCCTACTGTTCCATTACTACAGGCAGTTAGAGCAGCGGTAGTTGAAGCAGATGAAGAGTCTGTGTTTGAGCTGAGTGATGATGAACTCCTTCATTTCTCGAAACAGGAACTCCCCAAACCAAAAGATAGTCCATTGGCAAACAACCTAGATTCGTGTCAGAAACAGACAATTGAGGAAATGCTCGACTCATTTCAGGATGTCTTTTCAGATTTGCCGGGAGAAACCCACTTGGTGGAACACCATATTAACCTGACCACGGATGAACCTGTACGAGCCAAGGTCTATCCAATGCCGTATATGCTGCGTGAGGAAGTGAACAAAGAGATTCAGCAGATGCTTGACATGGACGTCATCGAGCCATCAGAATCACCTTTTGCAGCTCCAATAGTTATGGTCCGTAAGAAAGATGGAACAAACCGATTTTGTATAGACTATAGGGTTTTGAATCGAGTCACAGTATTTGATCCTGAGCCAATGCCGAACCATGAGGCAATTTATGCTAAGATTGGGAATGACAAAATCTTCTCGAAACTAGACCTCAGTAAGGGGTACTGGCAAATTTCGGTTGCGACAGAAGATAGACCGCTTTTCTGAGTCCAGATCTAGGCACGTTCCAGTTCAAAAGAATGCCATTTGGACTTGTGAACTCGGCAGCGACATTCAACAGAATGATGAGAAAATTGCTCCAGGGCATGGATTCTATAGATAGTTACATAGATGACGTCTTAGTACACACGGAGACTTTCGAAGATCATGTGAGAGTGCTCCGAGAGTTATTTTTAAGGTTGCGGAAAGCTGGATTGACTATAAAGAAGTCTAAATGTATGTTCGGTTTCAACAACCTAGAGTATGTAGGACACACGGTGGGTAGAGGTGAAGTAGCAATGACAAATGATAACCTTGTGAAGATAAGGAACGTGACACGTCCTACAACGAAGAAGACTCTTAGGTCTTTTCTAGGGTTAGCAGGGTATTACCGGGATCATATTCCCAACTACTCATCTATTGCTCTTCCATTGACTGAGCTGACAAAAAAGAAGCAGCCCAACAATCTCCAATGGACAGAGGCACAAGAGAGAGCTTTCATGACTCTCAAACGGCTACTTACCTCCAATCCAATTCTGCAATTGCCTAACATAAATCAACCTTTTGTTTTGCAGACTGACGCATCTGATGATGGATTAGGAGCAGCCTTGCTACAGCTCAAGGATGGTCGTCTAATGCCAGTTTCTTTTGCTAGCCGAAAGCTGTTGCCACGTGAGAAGGCATACAGTGTCATGGAGAAAGAGTGCCTTGCTGTTGTATGGGCAGTACAGAAGTACAAGCGTTATCTATATGGTCGTCAGTTTACACTCCAAACTGATCATCAGCCACTGATTAGTTTGGGTAAGTCGCGCGTCGCGAATGACCGAATCATGCGATGGTCGTTGCTTTTGCAACCATTTCAAATGCGAATCGAAGCTATCAAAGGTTCCGATAACGTGATAGCTGATTATTTCAGTCGTTGCACATAAATTTCTAACATGTGTGTGTTCCTAATTTGTGTGATTTTAACAAGTCCTTTAACAAGTCTTGTCTTAGAAATGGGGGTGTTGTCACAAATTAGGTCTATGGACCTCTTGCTTTTAGGTTTCTTTACAGCTGAGTGGTTTCGTTCTTGAGGGCTAAGCTGGTATTTCTCAGTATTGATTTAAGCTGGATTATAATGAGTATTTATTCCGGGCTGCGTACGGATTATTGAGGGTTTGGGATTATAAATTTGTCACCAGAAGTTATGAGTGAATTTCATATAGTGATATACCTGAAAATTGTACTCTGTAGAATTTCGTAATTGAACAAAGAATATTTCGAGTTGTTATTTATAGGAGTGGTTCCTACCTGTATAAATTGGTGTGTGATTTTGTCATATGTCACTACAAGCAAACTAGTCGACAAGGCCTGAAGTGTTGGGAAAGAAAGAAAAGAAATATTGTACCAAGGAAGAAATTATAAAGAAAACCAAGAAATTGTGAAACAAGTGCAAGTGAATTTATAAGTGGAATTGTACCTAAGTGGAGTTGTACAAACAAAATTCAGCTAAGTTGTAAGTACGATTATTGGGTTGTATGTATGGGCAAATATGACAGCTGTATTAGAATTGTTATAAATAGTTATGTTGGGTGTTATATTGATTATGTTCTAGTGAGTGCAAAGTTCAAGTCAGAGCACAAGTCCAAAGAAGTGTCGTCAGTGCGTGATATTGACTAAGCCGGCGTGTACGAGTGTCTGTGGGATCGAGGGTCGTCGTGGGACATCACATCGAGGGTCATCGAGGGACATCACATCGAGGGTCATCAGGGAACATCACTTCGAGGGATTCATCGGGGGATTATCAACGTCGTGTGAGATTGTCAAAGGGGGAAGTTTGGGACATTTGGGGAAAGTTGGTCTATTGTTTTTCTGTTTATGTAAATGTTGTATATATATATTGTGGCCAAAAGTAAAGTGTACACTGTGTGAAATACATCTGTTATCTGAGTATTTGCTATTTCATTAAAGTTCATACATATTACCAGTAGTTTTCCGTCAGTTTATTTTGAGTTGGGTATATTTTCATAAATTTTGTGACAGGATGACGGACGGACAGAGGGAAGAGTAGAAAGCCGTAGCAGTCCCAAGGATCAGATCAATACAGAGAGAATGTGTTGTAGAAACAGATACGCTGGGGACCGAGGAATCAGGACAACTGCAGGATGACCACGTGGAGGAGAAGGGGGGGGGGGGGGGATGAAGGTCTAACAGCCTCTGGGAGGCGTCTGTGATTGGTGTGACAGCCCTTGAATTATGTTCACACTCGTAAATTAGCAGCATTTCTTGTGACCAACAAAACATAGATCCACAAACGGAACAGATCATATTGCTCCTGCAATAAACAACAATGGACTCCGGATTAAATCATGCTTTGACCAAATGAGGCACTCCCACAACTGAGGTATTTTATCAGGTGCAAAGACGTGCCACAAAACACGTGACTTGCGTCTAACGAGGATCACTGATCTCCAAGGACAGAGACACTGTGCAGGTGTTAATGCTGCCGTCTGTAAGCAATCAATCCATTACAAAAACCGTGGTGGTCTCCCAGAACCTCTCCCAAACACTCCCACAAAGTCATCCAGCCATGTTGTATATCAATATCGCCTACTATTTTTAACTCGAGGGTCCCTTCAGACGTGTCGCTGACAGTTTTGTCTTGAATAAACCTTTTGTGCTGTCAAAGGCAATCCGGAAAACAGATTGGCCACAAAACATCAATGGAGCCTATAATAATGCAAAATTTTCCCGTGGGTTCAATATTCGGGTGACATGACACGAAGTCACAAAATACATCATGTCGCTCTGTCGGAATTCTCCAGCAATGATAATTTTACTTTGGCACAGTGAGTTGGACGCGCCAACGACTACACAAAACAAGCAGAGACCTGACGATAAATAGGGAATATTGAACCCTGAATGGCAAAGTTAGTTTTTTTCTCGTAAAGCTCTCGACGTAGCCGTCATATTTCTGACAGCTCAGGAAAGATTGGTGGCATTAGTGGAATACCTAAATGTGTATTCTGATTTGGGGTGTCTACACATCGATGTCTCGGGAAGACCGTTATTTCCATGACAACAGAAACCAATAAACAGTTTTCCGATAATTGTGCTGTCCTCAAATTCACCTGGTTCACAGCTTCAGTTCGTAACGCAGCTCACATCATCGAAACTCAATCATCGACCCACTCGGTTTATCGCAATGACTGTCCGCCCTTTTGTCCTGGCTTCTGTCCCTTTTCCAGCTGATTATTGCTACAAAGACCTTGTCAACCTTGTCCTTGTCAATATTGACCACATCAACCGAATACTTCTCACACTTGGTCAAGTCTACAGAACTGGACAACACTGATTTACTGTTTACACTCGCATCAAGCGTAGCTGTCACACAACACGATCTCCAGATCGGCAGCCACTCCATGAAATTTCGGTCCACAACAAGGTTTGTTCAAGTTAATGATATCCCCGTTGTTGAGCTGATGCTGTGCACCAACCTAACATCTCCTTGAGCAAAGACACATTTACAATATTTCCTGAGGGTTACTCCTTTCACCCATTCATGCTACGGTGAAAGATTGTCATCGCTCAAAGCTCCAGAATGTGATAAAGATATTTTATTGCCCTCCTACTCAATTCTGTATCATACAACGTGTGGACATACAATACTGCTCCACAACATCAGATTATTCACAGGTTTCACTGCCAAGTATACTCCCTGTTGTGTTTCTGAAATGTTACCATCGTGTTGACCAGATGGATGTTGATACTTACCAGACGAGATGTAAAACTATCAAACGTGAACCAGACAACAGCCTCACACAGTCAACAACAGCAGCTTTACAGCGTTCTTCTCAACAAACTCTAACACACGGTTTGAAGAAAATAAATACATGTGCAATCAGGATTCCATGACAAACAAATTCAACACAACTTGTGAAATCTATCACACAACCTCAGCACATAATCTCTGCCAGGCAACGATGATACACGACTCAAACCACGCAACTGATCTTTTAGTGTTCACTGCATGTCAGTGCTGGAATCATTACTTGTAGCGAGCAAACATGAGCTGTTCCAAGATATCAGAAATCTACAATACCTCACCTAGTTTTTTTTACTGCAGATTGACTTCTCACGCATGTTTTTGTGTATCTTCTTCCCTCCCGTAACAAATCCTCCAGGTCTGAAATCAATATCGGTTATTCCCTTCTTCAACAGCACTCAATGATCTGAATGTAATCCACTTATGCTGAAGATATTGCGAGCTTCTCCAGCTAAGTTTTGTCAATATATTTTGCTTGTCTTACTCCCTTCCTGTACATTCCCTGTAGTGTGTCCCAGAGCTAACTACCTGAGACAAGTAAAATCCCACACCGAGAACCACACAACTACAGGCTGAACTAATCCAGAACCTTTCTTTGGCCTGATCCATGACTGGCAGCATCAAAGCAAACCTCGAACGGCTGGCAGCGTGTGAAAGTGACTCAGACTGCCGTGTCAGGGACCACTGATGGTGACCCAGGGATGGAAGGGCTGCTGATGGTGAGGCAGAGATGAGGTTGATGAAGTGACCTCCACACATCCCTCAAAGAGGGGCCCCACAGACTTGGGAGCATGAGGAGTTAAGGGGGGGGGGGGTGGAGAAGGTGAAGCTGAGCCCTTGTCACTGGCACCAGTGAGGGCTGGATGACCAATAGATGGAGGGAGGGAAGAGGTAAGAAAGCCGCAGCAGTCCCAAGGACCAGATCAATACAAAGAGAATGTGTTGTCGAAACAGACACGCTGGGGATCGAGGAATCAGGGACAACTGCATGACGGCCACGCGGAGAGGGCTGGGGGGGATAAAGGTCTAACAGCCACTGGGAGGTGTCTGTGATTGGTGTGACAGCCCCTTGGATTATGTTTGCACTCGTAAATGAGCTGAATTTCTCGTGACCAACAAAACATACATCCACAGCATGGATTAGTTTGCTCCTGCATTAAACAACAATGAACTCTGGATTTATCAAGCTTAAAATGATCAAGGCACTCCCGTAACTGAGGTAGTTTATCAGGTGCGAAGACGTGCCACAAAACACGTGACTTGCGTCTAACGAGGATCACTGATCTCTAAGGACGGAGACACTGTGCAGGTGTTAATGCTGCCGTCTGTAAGCAATCAATCCATTACAAAACCCGTGTTGGGCTCCCAAAACCTCTCCCAAACACTCCCACAATGTCATCCAGACATGTTGTATATCAATATCGCCTGCTATTTTTAACTCGAGGGTCGCTCCAAACTTGTCGCTGATAGTTTTGTCTTGAATAAACCTTTGTGTTGTCAAAGGCAATCCGGAAAACAGATTGGCCACAAAACATCAATAGAGCATGTATCATGCAGAGGGTTTTTCCTGTGAGTTCAATATTCAGGCGACATGCCACAGAGCCACAAAATCCATCATCGCGGTCTGTCGGAATTCTCCGGCAACGATAAATTTTACTGTGGCACAGAGAGTGTTGGAGTGTCAATAACTACACAATACAGACAGAGATCTGATGATAAATGGGGAATATTGAACACTGAATGGCAAGATTACTTTCCTTGTGATGCTTTCCATATAACCGTCACATTTCTGTCACTTATGAAATATTGTTGGTAGAAAGCAGTTTAGCCTCAGACATAGTTTTGTAGCTTGGAACCAAGCACTTCAGCCCACTTGAAGCCCGAAAGGCAATATACAAAGTGCCTAACCCAGAGAAGTAAAACAATCAGGCTTTCTCTTCCATACACAGCATTCACACACATATATACTCATTATACCAAGAACCCCCTCCATCCACAGTCATACTGTCCCTGCTTCCCATTCCATTTCCATACTTCCGTACTTTACCCACAATCCCCCATTCTATTCCAGAACTGAGCCTCAATCTGCTAAAACCTCTCCACACATCATTGTCTAGAGAAGTCCGTTATTTCCATGGCAACAGAAACCAAAAAACAGTTTTTCCGAGGATTGAGCTGTCCTCAAATTCACCTCACGTCATCCAAACCCATTCATTGACCCACCCAGTTTATCGCATTAACTGTCCACTGTTTTATCATGGATTCTGTTCCATTTCTAGCACATTACTGCAACAAAACAGCATTGTCCTTGTCAACATTGACCACATCAGCCGAATACTCGCAACACGTGGTCTGCAGAACTGGTGAGCACATATTTCCTGTTTATACTTGCACCAAGCATAGCTGTCACACAACACAATCTCCAGATCGGCAGCCGCTCCATGAAATATCGCACACAACACGGTTTGTTTATGCTAACGACATCGTTGTTGGTCAGAGCTGATGTTATGACAATACCTAATATATACGGTAAGAAAAACAACAGTTTTTTTTGGCACAAAGATCTGTTGTATGAACAAAAGCCAACCGGCATCCAAGGTGAAGTCCTCTGCTGGTTGAGTGACTTGTTATTCACGAAGTGGCCTCCCATAAGCATTTGGGGATAACTTTGTCACACGATTGTCTTAGAATAGTCATATTGATGAAATGGTTGTCAAGGCAATGCAGAGACTCAATATATTGCAGTGTTTCAAGTTTAAGCTTTCTAGAAATAATTCAGAATGCGTTTACATATCTTTCATCTTGCCATTGTTGAAACACGGTGATATCCTCTGGGATGGCGCACCTGAATACGAACTTGCGAAACTGGACAAAGTAAATGCCAAAGTTCAAGCACGAGATACCATTGGCAGTGAGACGAAAAATCCATCTTTTAGAATGGTATTACAAAATCCATCATCAGATTGTTCCAGAATATCTGTACGATCTACTGACACCCAGGGTCAGTGATCGTAACACATATTCGACACGTGATAGTGATGACCGGACTCTCTATAGGTCGAGGAAAGAGATATTCCAGAAACCATTCTTCCCATATACCACTAAGGACTGGATTTATTTACCTATGAGTGTTTGCGGAACTCCAAGAGTTGGTTCATTTGTGGATAGGCTGAAATGCCATATTCATGATATTGGCAGATCAACCAAATGGGAATGGTTCAGGGTAGGTGATCACTTATGTGAGTCGCATGAGATTAGGTTTTTCAGTTCTCTGAAGGCACATATGTACAACTTACATGTTGAAACTTGTCCCAAATGTGCCTCAGTCAGTGAAGATCCTACACATCTATTGAATTGCCCGCCGTTAGATCATCAGCGCAAAGATCTGGAAACCAATCTTTCGGATTTTTTACCTCTCAGTACTGAGCTACTTCTACATGGGGAGGGGACATTTATTGACAATGTCAAGATTTAATCAAAGACAGCAAGCAATTCTTTTGACTGGTTACACATAAGCAGTGATTACGTGCTATGCCAATTTTGTAATGTAATTTTGCCATGTAATTTCATGAGTCCATTGTTGATCTCTCATTGTTATTTTCATGCCAATCATAATTAGTTGATCATGACGATAATAATAATGATAATATCATTATATGCTTATGACTATTGCCCATTTTTCTGAATAATATTGTGCATTAATATACAATATTGGAATTTTGGACTGTTAAAATATGTAAACATGTATGACTACTTTATTAATATAACTGAGAAATGTTGTCATGTTCAGACAAAAATGCCTTCATCTTCATATATTGTATACCAAATAATGTTGCCCTTATCATGTATATACATACTGCTGCATTATTTTGTTATTCTGTTACATATAGCATCGTGTATGTTACAAGCAGAAACCTTAACATAAGGGCAACCCTGCTGGTCGATGTATTCCGTTCAATAAATATGTTCATACCAACACAACAGTTGGTTCATATTTCCAATTAATTCGATGGATAAACAACCGAAGATATCATTCAGTTCCAACAGGTGCGCTGTTCTTATAGTTTGAGAGAATCAACATGTTTCCCGGCAATGTTTATTCACATAGCCAAGCTGGTCTACAAGTATATATTACTTGTCATATTTCTATTTTGGGGGCATCAAAACACCTATTTTTCTAAGGGACGGCAGCACAAGCGAGTTTGTTGGCAGCATTAATTCTTTTTCTGGGGGAAGTTCCAGAAGCGATATTTTATCCAGAAGATGTCATTCTTACACTGCTCAGTTGGTAATTGAAAAGATGAACAAACAAGGATCAATGAGCACTTCTCAAAAACGTTGTCTTTGTTGCAATCAAATACTGGCACATGACTCGTATCAATATTTCCTGCTCTACCATGTTTCCTGCACATGTCACCCAGAGATATCTCAATACAAACTCCGCTAAGAACCAGGAAAACATCAATCTAGTGGAGTTTTGTCCCATAGACTCTGGGGAAATTGGAAGATGTTGATACTCCTACACGAAAAACCTACAGGTTTATTGTTGGCGAAAAAATTCATTTCCACTCGAGCTTAGCTCTGAGTTTACATAAAATCCTTACAAATCAGCAACTCGATCCACGCTGGAAGGGAATAGAAGAGCATGAAATCTGTTTCCAGCAAGCTTGTTCAGTATTGATTAGTGCAGCTTTTCACCTGGTGCTTGGCTGGAATGCCGCTTCACTCAGCGCTCACTCAGGCACAGAGAACCCCGGCTGTGAATTGTTCTAACCACACAAAAAGGCGAATTTTGTCACAAACTAAATCACGGTGGTCTTTTCAAA
The DNA here is from genome assembly GCA_949152475.1 of Terebella lapidaria. Lineage (NCBI taxonomy): Eukaryota > Metazoa > Annelida > Polychaeta > Terebellida > Terebellidae > Terebella > Terebella lapidaria. The sequence continues at coordinate 7,500,068 of OX424557.1, forward strand.
CGAAACTCTGCTGATATCACTGAGAAGAGAGGAACACTTTCATTGATGAAGAGAGACAATATACTTGGGAATTTTATGAGGACAGATATTACTAATAAAAACAATATATATATATTATGGTAAAAAACACAATTGGTTCATATTTCCAATTAGGCAGATGGATAAACAACTATCGTTCAGTTCCAATAGGTGCTCTGGTGATTTCTTCATAATGTATTAATATTTCCAGAGAGTTAACATATTTCCTAGCAATATGGCCAAGCTGGTATACATTATTTTTATGGTATATATTATTTTTCAGATTTCTGATCTTGGAGCATCAAAACACCTAGGTTACTAATGGAGGGCAGCACATGTGAGTTTATTTGCAGGAACAATTCTGTTCCTGGTGGGACGTTCCAGAAGATTTCTACAATAAATACAAGTATTAGAGCGAGTATTGACATAAATCACAAAAACGAGAGAATTTATTAAATACCATTGAATATAGTGTGGTGAGGCCCTAGTGATTTTGTCAATATTTACCATCAAGGACTGGTGTATTGTCATTCTTACACTGCTCAGTTGGTAATTGAAAACATGAACAAACAAGAATCAATGAGCACTTCTCAAAAACGTTGTCTTTATTGCAATCAAATACTGTCACATGACTCGTATCAATATTTCCTGCTCTACCATGTTTCCTGCACATGTCACCCAGAGATATCTCAATACAAACTCTGCCAAGAACCAGGAAAACATCAGTCCACTGGTGTATTGTCCCATCGACTCTGGGGAAACTGGAAAATGTTGATACTCCAGGACCCCTACAAGAAAACACCTACAAGTTCATCGTTGATAAAAAAACTTCATTTCCACTTGAGCTTAGCTGAGTTTACATAAAATCCTTACAAATCAGTAACTCGGTACACACTGGGAGGGAATAGAAGAGCATGGAATCTGTTTCCAGCAGACTAGCTCAGTATTGATTAGTGCAGCTTTTCACCTGGTGCTGGACTGGAATGCCGCTTCATTCAGTGCTCACCGCCTCATGAAGCCCGGCTCTCAGTCACAATGAACCCTGGCTGTGAGTTCTAACCACACAATAAAGCCAAAATTTTGTCACAAACAAAATCACGGTGGCCTTTTCACACGAAACTCTGCTTCCCACATATCAGAAGCATTACATCAGATAAATTAATATCTTAGAATACATGACAGCGAACAATGCTATATAGAGTCTCCCAAACATGAACAGGACACATTTTAAGATTATGATTTACCATGAACACAATGACAGATTCTAGACAACTCAAGCTGGATGAGATCACTGATGCCAAAACTGGCTTCGTAATATTTCTCCTGTATCTGAAGGTCGTTACACTGAAGTGTTTGTGTTACTCAAGCAGCTGGAGATTCTGTTTTGATCTGCTAACAGAAGGACGGATACCACACGCACACCACTTCAGTAGGTCAAGAAAGCCATCTCCTCAGGAAACCTGGGGCCCGTTTCACTAAGATCATAAAGAGCTCGTTAGCAGCAAAATTCTCGTTAAATTAAAGAATCCTCGTTAATAACGAGGGTTTATCAATCACTAAGATTTCCATCGTTAAAAATGCTCGTTGTATCCATCGTTAACAATATGTTGTCATAGTTATTTTTGTGTTTTTATTTCCATTGGTAAAAACTTCAAGGAGCACTTTATATAACGAGCTCGCTATCTTAGTGAAACGGACCCCTGGACCTTATCTTCATGATCTTGAGTGGAGATATATACATTCATATCATTGAATGGAAGGAGATCTGTATCAACTGGTCAACAGTCGATATTTTATACATACCTAATATTTATATATTAGGTAGTAACATTTATAACGCCTGTAATACACTAGTAACACACTAGTAACATTTATAACACCTGTAATCTATTCTAAACTAACACTGTTACTTATGAACTATGTACAAACATAAACCTAATTTTTCGTACAAAAATAAAATGTTCACAAACATTAATATGCAACAATATTCAGAGAGAAAAGTCATGGCATTGGAAAATGGTCTTGAGAAATGCAATCTTGAATATGCACCGAAATACTGCTCTGTACGTCTGAACACACTAGAATTATCCACCTGTGATGCAGTCCCAGCACTCACACAGCGCTCTCCACACAGTCCTCACACTCACACAGCACTCTCCAGCAGGTTTAACTGTGGTAGAAGTTGCTCTCTGTTGCTATGGCTACCAGGTACTGTTGTGTGTGTGGTAGCGCCCTCTAACACCAGAAGTTCATCGTCAGACTTTTCACCGGCGTCAACGTCCTCAATTTCGACCATGATGCTGCTGCTCGCACGGTGGTTGCCATGGTTACTGCTGGCCTCGCTCCCCAACCCAGAGTCACTATAGGAGCAGGTGTCCATGAGCTCAAGTCGGGGGGCATGCACCTTGTATGGGTCCGGATACAGCATGCTTCTCCGGCTCCACCAGGCCCACTGACTGGTACAGCTTGTTAAGCGTGCGTTTGATCGCGTTAACACCCTGACGGTTCTGGTAGCGTGGTGTGTGGAACTTCTCCCTGTTGATGAACTCGTGGAAGTAGTAGGACAGCTGGGCCTCTTGGTTTTCCCGCCGGATGTACTTGACCATGAGAATTGTCATTGCCAGAGCATAAAATGAGAGAACGACTACGATGTAGACAAAGGCGTCTGGCGATGACGTGTCGTCTAGCGGAGGGGTGACTGTTGAGTTTTGACAGCGGTATTCCAGGGACGTTACTGCTGTCGACTGAGAGGCGATGACCTCGGGTGTCGCCGTTGTCATTTTGGGAAACTCATCACTGAATTTTGTCAGGTTACCCGGATCAAAGTATTCCATAGCGGTAATCCTTGCATGCAACAATGTAACACACACTTGACCAGACTGTTCACCTATTTAATGCATTGCTTTTCATCTCACAGCTTTGTCACAGTCTGTGTTACCATGACAACCGTCTTGCACTAACTGCACATCTCATGCACAGAGGCACTCGAGAGATAACGAGGCAGGATTCCTGTCAGTGCGGAGTGCTGTCCTGTGTGCTGGGGTCACCGCAGGAGACATTCTACAGATGCCTCTCCTCCCTGCCGTCACTGCTCAGCTCGGCAGCTATCTGGCTCATCTCGGGAAGACAATCTCCCACACCCATTACTCGTGCCGGTCTGCAAAACAGTGGCAATACATATACCTCAATATAACATGTCACATTATGCCGAGACAAAGCACAACGCTCATATTCTACAGACAACACCCACACACACATATAATTCCTAGTCTTTCTTCTGCCTGAGATGGCATGTGTGTGATCACTGTGATAAAAAAATTGGGTATGCATGATGCGTAAATCCGTATAACTGTTCTCCTTGTTCATGTTCAGCAATAATTCACCAACAGTAGTAAAGTACACAGAATATTCAAGCCTGTTCCCTGTGTGTCTGATTCATGATCAGTAGGCAAGGCAAGCACCAAATTTTTATAGTCTTTACTCATCATCTCATCAGGCGTCATGTGCTGTATTTAGTGGGTGAGTGGGAAGGGGTTTTCCCACGAAACACACACACACACACACAGAAATTCCCGATATCAAGATAAATCTCTCCCATAAAATGGTGATGGATTATCCCATAAAATCGGCAGCCAAATAGGTTAAGTGGGAGTCAACAATAAAAAATCTTCTTCCTTTCATCCTCAAACATCTGGTGCGTTACATTAATTACGTCAAATTAGCCTGTTGCATTTTTTCAGACAAAATCCGATGAATTCCATGAACAGAGGAAGCCTGGAGCAGCTGTTCCAAACAGGCGGATTATTTGTATGGGAAATACCGTCAATGCTCAGCGGTCGGAAACATTGTACTAAGGTGTGAGATATTGTTGCAATTTCGATTGCATAGTACATCTAGAAAATAGCGAGAGTCACTAAATTCTCCGTAGAGCTTGTGGTTGCGTTTACAATGCTACTGAATAATGACGTTATTTATACGATTAACAATAAATTTATTTCGCCCCGTGTTTTTTTTCACTGCAGTTTTGAGGTATACCTCAAATCAGGCAGTAGGTTAATATTCTATGATGAGTAATCTAACCATAGTTAAGAAACTACGCCCTAACACGCTGTCTGTTTCTTATGTTAAATACATTTAGAAGATAGTGTTTGGATCAGTGTAACTATTGATTTTTTTCTTCAATTTAGCAAATGGACCAGCCTCGTGGTCATATATTGACTACAATACAAATGTTGTAGTCAATCCCGAAAATCAATCAATCCCGAAATTGCAGAGCTATGGCGTAAATAAAATATACCAATAATCAGCTGACAAGGCATGATTGCTAGGAGATAAGCAACCTTAATTGTCATATTCCTATATTGGGGCATCAAATCACCTATTTTTCTTGAGGGATGGTGGCACACGAGTGAGTTTGTTTGCAGTAATAAATCTTTTTCTGGGGAAGTTCTAGAAGATTTCTTCAATAAACACAAATATTTGAGGGAGAGACTTGACATATATTGGAAAAATGAGAGAGTTGATTCAACGCTATTGCATGTAAATTGGCAAGGCCGTGGTGATTTTATCAATATTTACCATCAAGGACTGATGTTTTGTCATTCTTACACTGCTCAGTTGGTAATTGAAAACATGAACAAACAAGAATCAATGAGCACTTCTAAAAAACGTTGTCTTTATTGCAATCAAATACTGGCACATGACTCGTATCAATAATTCCTGCTGTACCATGTTTCCTGCACATGTCACCCAGAGATATCTCAAAACAAACTCTGCCAAGAACCAGGAAAAACATCAATCTACTGGTGTTTTGTCCCATCGACTCTGGGGAAATTGGAGAATACTGATACTCCTACACGAAAAACCTACAGGTTCATTGTTGGCGAAAACATTCATTTCCACTCGAGCTTAGCTCTGAGTTTACATACATTCCTTACAAATCAGTGACTCGATACACGCTGGAAGGGAATAGAAGAGCATGAAATCTGTTTTCAGCAGACTTGCTCTGTATTGATTAGTGCAGCTTTTCATCTGGGCTGGAATTCCGCTTCACTCAGCGCTCACCGCCTCATAAAGCCCAGCTCTGAGGAACAATGAACCCTGGCTGTGAGTTGTTCTAACCACACAAAAAGGCGAATTTTGTCACAAACTAAAACACGGTGGTCTTTTCACATGAAACCACTGAGAAGATATCAATTGAGAAGAGAGGAACACTTTCATTGATGAAGAGAGACAATATACTTGGGAATTTTATGAGGACAGATATTACTAATAAAAACAATATATATATATTCTGGGCAGATGGATAAACAACTATCGTTCAATTCCAATAGGTGCTCTGGTGATTTCTTCATAATGTATTTATATTTCCAGAGAGTTAACATATTTCCCAGCAATATGGCCAAGCTGGTATACATTATTTTTATGGTATATATTATTTTTCAGATTTCTGATCTTGGAGCATCAAAACACCTAGGTTACTAATGGAGGGCAGCACATGTGAGTTTATTTGCAGGAACAATTCTTTTTCGGGTGGGACGTTCCAGAAGATTTCTACAATAAATACAAGTATTAGAGCGAGTATTGACATAAATCGCAAAAACGAGAGAATTTATTAAATACCATTGAATATAGTGTGGTGAGGCCCTAGTGATTTTGTCAATATTTACCATCAAGGACTGGTGTATTGTCATTCTTACACTGCTCAGTTGGTAATTGAAAACATGAACAAACAAGGATCAATGAGCACTTCTCAAAAACGTTGTCTTTATTGCAATCAAATACTGTCACATGACTCGTATCAATATTTCTTGCTGTACCATGTTTCCTGCACATGTCACCCAGAGATATCTCAATACAAACTCTGCCAAGAACCAGGAAAACATCAGTCCACTGGTGTATTGTCCCATCGACTCTGGGGAAACTGGAAAATGTTGATACTCCAGGACCCCTACAAGAAAACACCTACAAGTTCATCGTTGATAAAAAAAACTTCATTTCCACTTGAGCTTAGCTGAGTTTACATAAAATCCTTACAAATCAGTAACTCGGTACACACTGGGAGGGAATAGAAGAGCATGGAATCTGTTTCCAGCAGACTAGCTCAGTATTGATTAGTGCAGCTTTTCACCTGGTGCTGGACTGGAATGCCGCTTCATTCAGTGCTCACCGCCTCATGAAGCCCGGCTCTCAGTCACAATGAACCCTGGCTGTGAGTTGTTCTAACCACAATAAAGCAAAAATTTTGTCACAAACAAAATCACGGTGGCCTTTTCACACGAAACTCTGCTTCCCACATATCAGAAGCATTACATCAGATAAATTAATATCTTAGAATACATGACAGCGAACAATGCTATATAGAGTCTCCCAAACATGAACAGGACACATTTTAAGATTATGATTTACCATGAACACAATACAACTCAAGCTGGATGAGATCACTGATGCCAAAACTGGCTTCGTAATATTTCTCCTGTATCTGAAGGTGGTTACACTGAAGTGTTTGTGTTACTCAAGCAGCTGGAGATTCTGCTTTGATCTGCTAACAGAAGGACGGATACCACACGCACACCACTTCAGTAGGTCAAGAAAGCCATCTCCTCAGGAAACCTGGACCTTATCTTCATGATCTTGAGTGGAGATATATACATTCATATCATTGAATGGAAGGAGATCTGTATCAACTGGTCAACAGTCAATATTTTATACATACCTAATATTTATATATTAGGTAGTAACATTTATAACGCCTGTAATACACTAGTAACACACTAGTAACATTTATAACACCTGTAATCTATTCTAAACTAACACTGTTGCTTATGAACTATGTACAAACATAAACCTATTTTTTGTACAAAAATAAAATGTTCACAACCATTAATATGCAACAATATTCAGAGAGAAAAGTCATGGCATTGGAAAATGGTCTTGAGAAATGCAATCTTGAATATGCACCGAAATACTGCTCTGTACGTCTGAACACACTAGAATTATCCACCTGTGATGCAGCCCCAGCACTCACACAGCGCTCTCCACACAGTCCTGACACTCACACAGCACTCTCCAGCAGGTTTAACTGTGGCAGAAGTTGCTCTCTGTTGCTATGGCTACCAGGTACTGTTGTGTGTGTGGTAGCGCCCTCTAACACCAGAAGTTCGTCGTCAGACTTTTCACCGGCGTCAACGTCCTCAATTTCGACCATGATGCTACTGCTCGCACGGTGGTTGCCATGGTTACTGCTGGCCTCGCTCCCCACCCCAGAGTCATGTACTTGACCGGATGTACTTGACCATGAGAATTGTCATTGCCAGAGCATAAAATGAGAGAACGACTACGATGTAGACGAAGGCGTCTGGCGATGACGTGTCGTCTAGCGGAGGGGTGACTGTTGAGTGTTGACAGCGGTATTCCAGGGACGTTACTGCTGTCGACTGAGAGGCGATGACCTCGGGTGTCGCCGTTGTCATTTTGGGAAACTGATCACTGAATTTTGTCAGGTTACCCGGATCAAAGTATTCCATAGCGGTAATCCTTGCATGCGACAATGTAACACACACTTGACCAGACTGTTCACCTATTTAATGCATTGCTTTTCATCTCACAGCTTTGTCACAGTCCGTGTTACCATGACAACCGTCTTGCACTAACTGCACATCTCATGCACAGAGGCACTCGAGACATAACGAGGCAGGATTCCTGTCAGTGCGGAGTGCTGTCCTGTGTGCTGGGGTCACCGCAGGAGACATTCTACAGACGCCTCTCCTCCTTGCCGTCACTGCTCAGCTCGACAGCTATCTGGCTCATCTCCGGAAGACAATCTCCTACACCCATTACTCGTGCCGGTCTGCCAAAACAGTGGCAATACATATACCTCAATATAACATGTCACATTATGCCGAGACAAAGCACAACGCTCATATTCTACAGACAACACCCACACACACATATAATTCCTAGTCTTTCTTCTGCCTGAGATGGCATGTGTGTGATCACTGTGATAAAAAAAATTGCGTATGCATGATGCGTAAATCCGTATAACTGTTCTCCTTGTTCATGTGCAGCAATAATTCACCAACAGTAGTAAAGTACACAGAATATTCAAGCCTGTTCCCTGTGTGTCTGATTCATGATCAGTAGGCAAGGCAAGCACCAAATTTTTATAGTCTTTACTCATCATCTCATCAGGCGTCATGTGCTGTATTTAGTGGGTGAGTGGGAAGGGGTTTTCCCACGAAACACACACACACACACACACACACACAGAAATTTGGGGAAATTGATTGCTGAAGCAAATTCAAAACTGCTTTCCCGATATCAAGATAAATCTCTCCCATAAAATGGTGATGGATTAACCCATAAAATCGGCAGCCAAATAGGTTAAGTGGGAGTCAACAATAAAAAATCTTCTTCCTTCCATCCTCAAACATCTGGTGCGTTACATTAATTACGTCAAATTAGCCTGTTGCATTTTTTCAGACAAAATCCGATGAATTTCATGAACAGAGGAAGCCTGGAGCAGCTGTTCCAAACAGGCGGATTATTTGCATGGGAAATACCGTCAATGCTCAGCGGTCGGAAACATTGTACTAAGGTGTGAGATATTGTTGCAATTTCGATTGTATAGTACATCTAGAAAATAGCGAGAGCCACTAAATTCTTCGTAGAGCTTGTGGTTGCGTTTACAATGCTACTGAATAATGACGTTATTTATACGATTTTCACTGCAGTTTTGAGGTATACCTGAAATCAGGCAGTAGGTTAATATTCTATGATGAGTAAATTAATCTAACCATAGTTAAGAAACTACGCCTTAACACGCTGTCTGTTTCTTATTTTAATTACATTTAGAAGATAGTGTTTGGATCAGTGTAATTATTGATTTTTTCTTCAATTTAGCAAATGGACCAGCCTCGTGGTCATATATTGAATACAATACAAATGTTCAACAAAATCAATCCCGAAATTGCAGAGCTATGGCGTAAATAAAATATACTAATAATCAGCTGACAAGGCATGATTGCTAGGAGATAAGCAACCTTAATTGTCATATTCCTATATTGGGGCATCAAATCACCTATTTTTCTTGAGGGATGGTGGCACACGAGTGAGTTTGTTTGCAGTAATAAATCTTTTTCTGGGGAAGTTCTAGAAGATTTCTTCAATAAACACAAATATTTGAGGGAGAGACTTGACATATATTGGAAAAATGAGAGAATTGATGTAAATTGGCAAGGCCGTGGTGATTTTATCAATATTTACCATCAAGGACTGATGTTTTGTCATTCTTACACTGCTCAGTTGGTAATTGAAAACATGAACAAACAAGAATCAATGAGCACTTCTGAAAAACGTTGTCTTTATTGCAATCAAATACTGTCACATGACTCGTATCAATATTTCCTGCTCTACCATGTTTCCTGCACATGTCATCCGGAGATATCTCAATACAAACTCTGCCAAGAACCAGGAAAACATGAATCTACTGGTGTTTTGTCCCATCGACTCTGGGGAAAATGTTGATACTCAAGGACCTATACAAGAAAACACCTACAGGTTCAGCGTTGATAAAAAATCTCATTTCCACTTGAGCTTAGCTATGAGTTTACATAAAATCTTTACAAATCAGTGACTCGATCCACGCTGGAAGGGAATAGAAGAGCATGAAATCTGTTTCCAGCAGACTTGCTCAGTATTGATTAGTGCAGCTTTTCACCTGGTGCTGGCTGGAATGCTGGTTCATTCAGCGCTCACCGCCTCATGAAGCCCGGCTCTCAGTCACAATGAACCCTGGCTGTGAGTTGTTCTAACCACACAATAAAGCCAAAATTTTGTCACAAACAAATCACGGTGGCCTTTTCACACGAAACTCTGCTTCCCACATATCAGAAGCATTACATCAGATAAATTAATATCTTAGAATACATGACAGCGAACAATGCTATATAGATTCTCCCAAACATGAACAGGACACATTAATATGATTTACCATGAACACAATGACAGATTCTAGACAACTAAAGCTGGATGAGATCACTGATGCCAAAACTGGCTTCGTAATATTTCTCCTGTATCTGAAGGTGGTTACACTGAAGTGTTTGTGTTACTCAAGCAGATGGAGATTCTGCTTTGATCTGCTAACAGAAGGACGGATACCACACGCACACCACTTCAGTAGGTCAAGAAAGCCATCTCCTCAGGAAACATGGACCTTGTCTTCATGATCTTGAGTGGAGATATATACATTCATATCATTGAATGGAAGGAGATCTGTATCAACTGGTCAACAGTCGATATTTTATACATACCTAATATTTATATATTAGGTAGTAACATTTATAACGCCTGTAATACACTAGTAACACACTACAGTGTACTCTGCCGAAACCGGCTCTTGTATATACCGGAATTTTGTCCACACCGGCGTTCCTGTTAGGTCCCGAATTCTTCCCCTTTGTTTCTACAGTAAGCAACTCTCGATATACCGGATGTTGTCCATTCTGAAAACCGGCCCTATTCCTAAGACCCAACCGGCCATATCGTATTGTCCAAACCGGCTTTACTCCAAAAATTCAAAATTGCGGCGTCTAAATTGCAATCAGCCATACTTCATCGGATCACAGACTGATGTCAAAGGCTGCGCTTTAGTCACACGTCTCTGTAAACACAACAACATCAGGAACATGGCGCTCACAAATTGTAATTAACAACAACTAAACTTCGTAAGTTAGGGGTCGTTTGAAGAATGCATGATTTACCTGAAATGATTTCTCGAGTAAATCACTGCAAGCTCATCACTGGGGTGACACGCATTATTAATTAGCGCATGTTATAAACGCAGACAGCAATTCTATGACATCACGCAATCTTGTCTCACTATGTATATTCTGCAATTGGTTTTGAGATGTGCTAATAGCACAAGATTATGATGATGTGAAGTGAAAACCTACAATTAATAATCGATTGGCTCAAATTATTTACTTGAGTGTTCTGCAATAAATCTATACAGATATGACCTCTTACCAATAACATAATAAAGTTATGTTATAAACCATAAAGTTTATAACTACATGTACCTAAAATAGCTGGCTGGTATTTAGTTACGTTATGTTGTGTACCAAAGAGTGATAACGAAGTCGGCCGGTATCTGCATTATCAGACTCTTGAGACTCAGACTCTTGATAAATCGGCGCTCTGTCCATACCGGATTTTTTCCCTGGTCCCCTGAAGATCCGGTTTACACAGAGTACACTGTATTAACATTTATAACACCTGTAATCTATTCTAAACTAACACTGTTGCTTATGAACTATGTACAAACATAAACCTAATTTTTGTACAAAAATAAAATGTTCACAAACATTAATATGCAACAATATTCAGAGAGAAGTCATGGCATTGGAAAATGGTCTTGAAAAATGCAATCTTGAATATGCACCGAAATACTGCTCTGTACGTCTGAACACACTAGAATTATCCACCTGTGATGCAGTCCCAGCACTCACACAGTGCTATCCACACAGTCCTGACACTCACACAGCACTCTCCAGCAGGTTTAATTGTGGTAGAAGTTGCTCTCTGTTGCCATGGTTACCAGGTACTGTTGTGTGTGTGGTAGCGCCCTCTAACACCAGAAGTTCGTCGTCAGACTTTTCACCGGCGTCAACGTCCTCACTTTCGACCATGATGCTGCTGCTCGCATGGTGGTTGCCATGGTTACTGCTGGCCTCGCTCCCCACCCCAGAGTCACTATTGGAGGTGTCCATGAGCTCAAGTCGGGGGGCATGCACCTTGTATGGGTCCGGATCTTGCGGGTCTGAGGCTGCGGTGAGATCCCAAAATACAGCATGCTTCTCCGGCTCCACCAGGCCCACTGACTGGTACAGCTTGTTAAGCGTGCGTTTGATCGCGTCAACACCCTGGCGGTTCTGGTAGCGCGGTGTGTGGAACTTCTCCCTGTTGATGAACTCGTGGAAGTAGTAGGACAGCTGGGCCTCTTGGTTTTCCCGCCTGATGTACTTGACCATGAGAATTGTCATTGCCAGAGCATAAAATGAGAGAACGACTACGATGTAGACGAAGGCGTCTGGCGATGACGTGTCGTCTAGCGGAGGGGTGACTGTTGAGTTTTGACAGCGGTATTCCAGGGACGTTACTGCTGTCGACTGAGAGGCGATGACCTCGGGTGTCGACGTTGTCATTTTGGGAAACTCATCACTGAATTTTGTCAGGTTACCCGGATCAAAGTATTCCATAGCGGTAATCCTTGCATGCGACAATGTAACACACACTTGACCAGACTGTTCACCTATTTAATGCATTGCTTTTCATCTCACAGCTTTGTCACAGTCCGTGTTACCATGACAACCGTCTTGCACTAACTGCACATCTCATGCATAGAGGCACTCGAGAGATAACGAGGCAGGATTCCTGTCAGTGCGGAGTGCTGTCCTGTGTGCTGGGGTCACCGCAGGAGACATTCTACAGACGCCTCTCCTCCTTGCCGTCACTGCTCAGCTCGACAGCTATCTGGCTCATCTCCGGAAGACAATCTCCTACACCCATTACTCGTGCCGGTCTGCCAAAACAGTGGCAATACATATACCTCAATATAACATGTCACATTATGCCGAGACAAAGCACAACGCTCATATTCTACAGACAACACCCACACACACATATAATTCCTAGTCTTTCTTCTGCCTGAGATGGCATGTGTGTGATCACTGTGATAAAAAAATTGGGTATGCATGATGCATAAATCCGTATAACTGTTCTCCTTGTTCATGTGCAGCAATAATTCACCAACAGTAGTAAAGTACACAAAATATTCAAGCCTGTTTCCTGTGTGTCTGATTCATGATCAGTAGGCAAGGCAAGCACCAAATTTTTATAGTCTTTACTCATCATCTCATCAGGCGTCATGTGCTGTATTTAGTGGGTGAGTGGGAAGGGGTTTTCCCACGAAACACACACACACACACACACACACACACACACACACACACACACACACACACAGAGAAATTTGGGGAAATTGATTGCTGAAGCAAATTCAAAACTGCTTTCCCGATATCAAGATAAATCTCTCCCATAAAATGGTGATGGATTATCCCATAAAATCGGCAGCCAAATAGGTTAAGTGGGAGTCAACAATAAAAAATCTTCTTCCTTTCATCCTCAAACATCTGGTGCGTTACATTAATTACGTCAAATTAGCCTGTTGCACTTTTTCAGACAAAATCCGATGAATTCCATGAACAGAGGAAGCCTGGAGCAGCTGTTCCAAACAGGCGGATTATTTGTATGGGAAATACCGTCAATGCTCAGCGGTCGGAAACATTGTACTAAGGTGTGAGATATTGTTGCAATTTCGATTATATAGTACATCTAGAAAATAGCGAGAGCCACTAAATTCTCCGTAAAGCTTGTGGTTGCGTTTACAATGCTACTGAATAATGACGTTATTTATACGATTAACAATAAATTTATTTCGCCCCGTGTTTCTTTTTCACTGCACTTTTGAGGTATACCTCAAATCAGGCAGTAGGTTAATATTCTATGATGAGTAAATTAATCTAACCATAGTTAAGAAACTACGCCCTAACGCCCTCGTGGTCATATATTGAATACAATACAAATGTATTCAAAATCAATCCCGAAATTGTAGAGCTATGGCGTAAATAAAATATACTAATAATCAGCTGACAAGGCATGATTGCTAGGAGATAAGCAACCTTAATTGTCATATTCCTATATTGGGGCATCAAATCACCTATTTTTCTTGAGGGATGGTGGCACACGAGTGAGTTTGTTTGCAGTAATAAAACTTTTTCTGGGGAAGTTCTAGAAGATTTCTTCAATAAACACAAATATTTGAGGGAGAGACTTGACATATATTGGAAAAATGAGAGAGTTGATTCAACGCTATTGCATGTAAATTGGCAAGGCCGTGGTGATTTTATCAATATTTACCATCAAGGACTGATGTATTGTCATTCTTACACTGCTCAGTTGGTAATTGAAAACATGAACAAACAAGAATCAATGAGCACTTCTCAAAAACGTTGTCTTTATTGCAATCAAATACTGTCACATGACTCGCATCAATATTTCCTGCTGTACCATGTTTCCTGCACATGTCACCCAGAGATATCTCAATACAAACTCTGCCAAGAACCAGGAAAACATCAATCTACTGGTGTATTGTCCTGTCGACTCCAGGGAAATTGGAAAATGTTGATACTCCAGGACCCCTACAAGAAAACACCTACAGGTTCATCGTTGATAAAAATATTCATTTCCACTTGAGCTTAGCTGAGTTTACATAAAATCCTTACAAATCAGCAACTCGATCCACGCTGGAAGGGAATAGAAGAGCATGAAATCTGTTTCCAGCAGACTTGCTCTGTATTGATTAGTGCAGCTTTTCCCCTGGTGCTGAGCTGGAATGTCGCTTCACTCAGCGCTCACCGCCTCATAAAGCCCGGCTCTCAGGCACAATGAACCCTGGCTGTGAGTTGTTCTAATCGCACAATAAAGCTTTTCACACGAAACTCTGCTTCCCACATATCAGAAGCATTACATCAGAGAAACTAATACATGACAGTGAACAATGCTATATAGAGTCTCACAAACATGAGCAGGACACATTTTAAGATTATGATTTACTATGATTTTGGTGTATTGCCATCTAATTCTCAAACACATACAACATATGAACACAATGACTGATTCTAGACAACTCAAGCTGGATCACTGATGCCAAAACTGGCTGCGTAATATTTCTCCTGTATCTGAAGGTGGTTACACTGAAGTGTTTGTGTTACTCAAGCAGCTGGAGATTCTGCTTTGATCTGCTAACAGAAGGACGGATACCACATGCACACCACTTCAACGGCTCAAGAAAGCCATTTCCTCAGGAAACATGGACCTAATCTTCATAATCTTGAGTGGAGATACATACATTCATATCATTGAATGGAAGGAGATCTGTATCAACTGGTCAACAGTCGATATTTTATACATACCTAATATGTATATAACACTAATGACATTTATAATGCCTGTAATCTGTTCTAAACTTACACTATTACTTATGAACTATGTACAAACATAAACTTAATTTTTTGTACAAAAATAAAATGTTCACAAATATTAATATTCAACAATATTCAGAGAGAAAAGTCATGGCATTGGCAAATGGTCTGGAGAAATGCAATCTTGAATATGCACCAAAATACTGCTCTGTACGTCTGAACACACTAGAATTATCCACCTGTGATGCAGTCCCAGCACTCACACAGCGCTCTCGACATAGTCCTTACACTCACACAGCACTCTCCAGCAGGTTTAACTGCGGCAGAAGTTGCTCTCTGTTGCCATGGCTACCAGGTACTGTTGTGTGTGTGGTAGCACCCTCTACCACCAGAAGTTCGTCATCAGACTTTTCACCATTGTCGACGTCCTCGCTCTCGACCATGATGCTGCTGCTCGCACGGTGGTTGCCATGGTTACTGCTGGCCTCGCTCCCCACGCCAGAGTCACTATAGGAGCAGGTGTCCATGAGCTCAAGTCGCGGGACATGCACATTGTATGGGTCCAGATCTGAGGCTGCGGTGAGATCCCAAAATACAGCATGCTTCTCCGGCTCCACCATGCCCACTGACTGGTACAGCTTGTTAAGCGTGCGTTTGATCGCGTTAACGCCCTGACGGTTCTGGTAGCGCGGTGTGTGGAACTTCTCCCTGTTGATGAACTCGTGGAAGTAGTAGGAAAGCTGGGCCTCTTGGTTTTCCTGCCGGATGTACTTGACCATGAGAATCGTCATTGCCAGAGCATAAAACGAGAGAACCACTACGATGTAGACGAAGGCGTCTGGCGATGACGTGTCGTCTAGTGGAGGAGTGACTGTTGAGTTTAGACAGCTGTATTCCGGGGACGTTACTGCTGTCGACTGAGAGGCGATGACCTCTGGTGTCGCCGTTGTCATTTTGGGAAACTCATCACTGAATTTTGTCAGGTTACCTGGATCAAAATATTTCATGGCGATAATCCTTGCGTGCGACGATGTAAAACACACTTGACCAGACTGTTCACCTATTTAACGCATTGCTTTTCATCTCACAGTTTTGCCACAGTCCGTGTTACCGTGACAACCATCTTGCACTGACTGCACATCTCAGGCACAGAGGCACTTGAGAGATAACGGTGCAGGATTCCTGTCAGAGCGAGTGCCGTCCCTTGTGCTAGCATCACTGCGGGAGACAATCTACAGACGCCTCTCCTCCTTGCCATCACTGCTCAGCTCGGCAGCTATCTGGCTCATCTCGGGAAGACAAACTCACTCGTGCCGGTCTGCAAAACAGTGGAAATACACATACCTCAATATAACATGTCACATTATGCCGAGACAAAGCACAACGCTCATATTCTACAGACAACACCCACACACGCATATAATTCCCAGTCTTTCTGCTGCCTGAGATGGCGTGTGTGTGATCACTGTTATACTACATTGTGTATGCATGATGAGTAAAACTTGTTCATGTGCAAGCACCCAATTTTATGGTCTTTATTCATCATCACATCAGGCGTCATTGGCTGTATCTAGTGAGAGCGGATGAGGGAGGTGGGGTTTTCCCACAAACACAGACACAGAGGTAATTGATCGTAGAAGCAAGCACAGAAAGTGTGTTTCCGAGATCAAGATAAATCTCTCCCATAAAATGGTGATAGACTACCTAGTTAAATCCCAGAAAATCGGCCACCAAAAGGGGAAGTGGAAGTCAACAACATAAAAAAATCTTTATTCTTTCAACGAAAAACATCTGGTGTGCTACATTAATTACGTCAAATTAGCCTGTACCATTTTCTTTCAGGCGAATTCTAATGAATTCCATGAAAAGAGCTGAGGAAGCCTGAAGCAGCTGTTCCAAACTCATTTTTCTCTTCTGCAAAGCGTATGTGCAAACTCGTCGTTTTAAAGGTTAAAGCTAGTATGATTTACTATACTTATCTCCATAATACTACACGGGTAACTCCTAACAGCCTACTTAAATTAGGCTCCCCATAGAGAAACCTCTCATATGGGGAAGAATAAAGAATGACTTCCTCCATTCCCAATTCCTTGTCTCAGGGACGAGTACAAAGGAAACGGGGTAGGTTGGGTGGGCACTTTGGTAGTATTATGGAGGTAAGTATAGTAAATAATACTAGTTTTAACCTTTTAAACGACGAATTATTGTCCTATACATTACCTCCATAATACTACACGGGTAAAATTCAGAATAGACAGTGGAGGTGGGATTTGAACCCGTCCCTAGAAGTCTACCCGGATAGTATCACGGAGGTCATTCTTTCATGATATATATATAAAAAATATATAAATATTAGATACCTTGTGAAGAAGGCTTCAGTCCTGAATCCTCTCCACTTCTACTAGACTTGAATTTCCATTCCATGGTAAGAATCCACTCACTCACGCCATGCGTGTAAGAGTCAAATCAATCCAAGTTCAAGGTAATAATGGTACTTAAATTAAGAGAATCTGGGAATCTTCCCTGAACAATATATCCGAATGAGTATATACAGTTCATAATCCTTGCACTAATATCCACAGAACTAAGGAATCCATCCGGATCAACTGAAGCGACACATAGTCCGAACAATCCTTGATGTTTTTGTGTGGTTTTCATTGGTTTTTTTTTAGTTTTTCAGTGTTTTGAGCTATATACAGAAAAACAAAGGCTCACAGTGGAGCAATAAGGCAACCAAAGTCCTCAATTAGATGGCGCGCGTCCAGGGATGATGTGCTGGCTGGCAACAATCGGCCCCAGGTGCAATCCATCCTCAGACGTCCAGGCTATGTCTCTGAGATAATGAGAAGTAAACGTGTTATGGCAAGACCAAGAACATGCACTCATAACCTGAGATAACGGTATATTACAAATATAAGCCAATGACGCAGCTATGGCCCATACGTCATGCGCCCATACCCGAAAAGAACAATCGGTCGGCTGATCGCCAAGATCGTAACAGAGTCGAATGCACTTCTTAATCCAAGAAAAGATAGTCGGAGAGCGAATATCGTTCTTGAAGCTTTCCAGATAAGAGACGAATAGAAGCTTTTTGCCTTGTCGAAAACCTTTAGTCTTGTCAAGGTAAAAGCGCAACGCACGTACGGGACAGAGCTTCGCGTCACTCTCCAAGTCCGTGCCAAGAGAGGCATCGAGAGCGGGGATCACAATCGCCAAAGGAGGGGCCGTAGAGAGCTGGGTTTTCGAGAGAAAAGATGGGAGGACACCCAGTCTGACCTGAGCATAGTTCTCCTTCCAGCTAATCTTAGACGCATCCAAAGCGTGGATCTCACCTCGACGCCTGCCAGAGGCTAGGGCAAGGAGAAAGACTGTTTTCCAAGTGACTAACTTGAGGGGCGCCGAAGCCAGGGGCTCGAACGGGGCTGATGCCAGATGGTTCAAGACCAACGACAAGTCCCACGTAGGAGTGGGGTTTCGCGCCACAGGATGATCTACCTCGAAGTTTTTAAGCAATAAGGTCAAGGCCTGATCAGTGCCATAGTCCACACCCTGTCGTGGCAAAAGCGTCTTAGCAATAGCCGTTCTGTAGCCTGCCAGGGTAGACGGCGCCCGACCTTCCGTGAATTTTAACATTAGAAATTCAGCTATTAAGGGGGCATTGGCCATGAATGGATCAGTCTGCCTGCGCTCATACCAAGTACTGAAGACGGCCCATTTCGACTTGTAGACCGCCAAAGAAGACCTTCGATTTGGTCGTGCGATCCGAGAGGACACTTCCTCAGAAAATCCCTTTGCGCGGAACGATCGTTGGACAACATCCACGCGTGAAGGGCCAGCTGGTGTGGGTTCTGGTGAAACACCGGAAACCATGGCTGCCTCAGTAGATCTCCCCGAAGAGGTAACAGCCTCGGAAAATCGACGAGGAGATCCAGAACTCTGGAAACCACGACTTCTCGGGTTGCAGAGGCGCAATAAGCAGAATCCGGCAGTGTTGTGCTCGAACCTTGGCAATCACTTGCGGAATCAAAATGGCTGGGGGATAAGCATAAGCAAAAAGGTCCTCCCAGTCCATAGACAGAGCATCGACACCCGAAGCTAGGGGATCTGGGATCGGAGACACAAAGGTGGGGAGCCTGTTGCTCCAGCGAGTGGCAAACAGGTCCACATGAGGTCGATCCCAGAGCGCACACAACTGTCGAAAGACCGCTGGTGACAAGGTCCTTTCGGTAGGTTGTACCTGACCCCGCCGAGATAGCATGTCCGCCATGACATTGAGACGGCCGGGAATGTGTCGGGCCCGGAGCAGAATCGATCGGGCGTTGCACCACTGTAGCAAGGCCGACACCTGACGACTGAGTGTCAGGGAACGAGTGCCGCCCTGCTTGTTGATGTATGCCACGACCGTTGAGTTGTCTGTGGCAACCAACACTGAGTGTCCTGCTAACTCGGATGCCCAATTGGCCAGGGCCCGAGATACAGCTTCCAACTCGAGAGCATTGATATGCCATGACAAATAATGGTCGCTCCATAAGCCCGAAATCTCTTGGAAGTCCAAGTGGGCGCCCCAACCTTCCGTGCTGGCATCCGTAAACTGATGCTTGGATGGCAGCGGCAGACGGAAGGGAGAACCTCGTGACAGATTCCTGATTTGGATCCACCACTGTACGCACCCGCGAGCCACTGGAGACAACGTCACCATCGTAGAGTCGGGGTCTGTAGCTTGACACCAACCCAGACTCAGGCAATGTTGCAGTTCTCGCAAATGTAAGCGACCCAGAGGCACCAGTTTCTCCGTTGCTGCCAACAGGCCTAGCAGAGACTGCCAGGTGGCTGCCAACTGACGCGGATGAGCCAGGAAGGAGGCTAGGAGAGGACGCAATTTGGTAATTCGGTCCTGAGGTGGGAAAACCATGCCTGACGTGGTCACGAACCGGTAGCCCAGGAACACGAAATCTCGAGATGGAACGAGCTCCGATTTCTCGAAATTGATCACTAGGCCCATTGTCTGACACGTATTGATCAACCAGTCGCGGTGCTCCAACAAGGTGTCCCGAGACTGTCTGCGTAGGAGCCAGTCGTCAAGGTATTGATGAAGGAACAATCCCCGCTGGTGAGCTAGGCTCTGGATCTCCCTCACCACCATGGTGAATATCCAAGGGGAAGGTGACAGTCCGAATGGTAGAGCACGGAACTGCCACACACGGCCCCGGTAAGCGAACCTCAGATACTTTCGCGAGGCTGAGTGTATCGGAATGTGAAAGAAGGCATCTTTCAAATCCAGCGAGATCGCCCATGCATTCTCTTGAAGCGCTAACCGAATGGACTCGGGCGTCTCCATAACGAACTTTGGAGTCTGCACGAATGGATTCAAAGGTGACAAGTCTATAAGTGGGCGCCAACCACCGGAACTTTTTGGAACCACGAACACGATACTGTAGAAACCCGGAGTCCGCGGATCTGCGGGTTCTACGGCCCCTTTCGCGATCAATTTTTTGATCTCTACATCCAAGGCTGCTCGCTTCGCCGGAGCCGACGGCAGAGTGATTGACTTGGGAATGAGGGATAATGCAGGTTGAGTTATGAACTGAATCTGGTAACCCTTCTGGAGTACCCCCACGATCCAAGGGCTGGCTCCCATCTCTTGCCAAATAGGCCAGAAGAGATTTAAGCGCCCGCCGACTGGCGGTTCTGCGTGACCAAAAGGAGTGGGAGTCGCCATTGGTGACGCGTGGTACTCGGAAAGTTCCCTTGCACAGGTACTTACTGTCGTGACTGGGCCTGGACGCCCCTGCTCCGTCCTTAGACTTTCCGCGGCGGCTGGACCCTGAGTGGCGACCACCACGCTTGGTTGTAGAGGCAGGGGCTCCTGAAAAGGGCTGCTTCTTCGTCTGTTTCTTCGGCTTGGAAGAAGAAGCGGTCTGAGGTTGCGGACGTGGCTTCCAAGTCTTCTGCTTGGCAAGTAGTTCGGAAACTAGCTGGGCGTTGGCCGACTGAACACGGTCCGAAACCTGTCGCTCCTCGGCCGAAAGAGCCTCGTCCTCTCCGTGGAACAAGGAGTTGACGGCCTGGTCCGTGAGTGCCTCCTGTGCGCAGGACAAAAGCATGGGGGCAGAACGAAGTTTGGACTTCAAATCCAGGGACGGCTTGAACGTCAGGGACTTGAGGAAGGCATCCCGTCGCCACTGCTCCATAGTAAACGCGCCGTAAGAGAGCTGGTGCAGGCGGTCTCGGATGGAAACTCCAGCGCTGGACAGAAAACCGATGGCCGTGGAGATCTGTTCTTGAAGGGCAGCTTGAGGGACGGGTCCCGCCGAGGCTTGCTGGGCAAGGTTCTCGAGAAGATCCCGCGCGGCCGCTAAGAGCCAGTCCTGGGTGGAATCGATAAGAACAGCGGAGCGATTCGACTGCTGAACATCTGCCACTTGAGCAGGAGTAACCGAGATCTTCGAGGGGGCCGACATGTACTGGAGAGTCTTCTTGGAGGGCTCCGAGGGCTGCTCCGTGAAGTCCTTGTGAGAAGGTAAGTACAAAGAAGAGAGCTTGGGCCTCTTGATCTTGTCTCCTTTGGCCTTGAGAGAGGCTTGGCGGCGACACCCGAAAGCCTGCCGTACACTGCGGCTGAGAAGGAGCTGTTGACGTGAGCTTGATGGCGTTACTGGCTGGCCACAAGACATGGGTTCCACTGACGAGGAGGTTTCCGTCGAGGGCTCGGGCGGAAACTGAGATCCTAGCCGAGAGCGTGTGAGGATCAGCTTCTCACGGAACTGAAGATCTTGGGAGGACCCACGGTCGTCCACAAGGGAAGGATGTTTGGATGCTGAGTCCATGTCCTCTTTTTTGTCCTCTTCGTCCGAATCGGACTCCGGGTCGGGAAGGCGCCGTTTCCGTGAAGCCGAGGAAACTAAACCGGAAGAGAGTAACACCTGGAGCACCTGTGCCGGTGTGACTCCGCGAGACGATCTGGGAGTAGGGCCGACAACCTGCGTCAGAGTGGCTAAGAGCTGGTCCGGGGGTAAGATGCCTGGTGTCTGCAAGGACTGGGTCCGCTGAAGAGGCGTGGATAGTCCGCAGGTGGCCTCACTCGCGCGGCCCGCGAGAGGCAAGAATCCAGGAGGAGGAGCAGTCGGAGGACGACACTGGAGGAGGCTGTGCTGCACCTGAGTCGATAACTGTGAAAACATCGCTTGCATTTGTGCCGAAATGCGAGTAGAGATGTCCAGCTCTAACTGCTGAAAGTCCTGAGGCACGGATAAGGCAGGAGAGGGAAGAACAACGGACTCCGCTGAAGAGCGGCCCGACGCACGCACTGCTGAGAGGTGGCCCAAAGGCCCGGACTCCGCTGAAGAGCGGCCCGCGAAGGCAGTCGTGAGAGGTTGGCCTGAAGGCCCGGACGTCGCTGAAGAGCAACCCGAAGACGTGAGTAGATGGCCTGAAGGCCCGGACGTCGCTAAAGAGCAACCCGCAGTCTGGCCCGAAGGCCTGAACGTCGCTGAAGAGCGACCCGCCGTGGCAGGGTCCGCAGAGGGCATCCCTAAGGAGCTGTCTGTAGGCGGCGAGGCTATCCGCTGAATCGGCGGCGAGGAAGGCCTGCTGCGCTAGAACATCGACTGGACGAGAGAGTGAGAATATGACATATAGTCATAACCTCCTCCCCCCCCCCACTTTCACTGAAACATCGAGCCCTGAGGCGGTCAAATGAGGTGGAAGACGAGGCGAGCACTCACTGATAGCATTGAAGCCAAAAGTCCGAATAGAAAAAATAGACTGGTCGGATCCCGGGACCCGATGGGAACCCGATGGGGCCGAACCAGCCATGTTTCTAACTCGACCAGCCCACTAGCGTCGGTTGCCGAGGCCCGAGGTGGGCCTGGAAGCAACGCCGTGGTATCGAGGGACAATCAGAGCTAGTAGCAGAATGCCGAGGAAGACGCATGCATGGTCTATCAGCACCTGGTACCTGAACGAGAGCCGTGTTCCTATCAGAACCCGGGTTCCGACCGGGGCCTGGGACCCGAGCACCAACGTGCAGCTGTATAGCTGACAGTGACTCGGAACCCGATTCCGTATACCCACCAGGACCCGGGTCCCGATCGGGACCCGGGAGCCGAGCACCGTCAGCTGACATGTGCGTGTCAGATGAGAGCGCGGGAACGGACGGAGTGTTCCTACTGGGTCCCAGGCCCCGATCGGGACCCGCGCTCCGAGCGCCCACGCCAGGCATGGACTCGGAAACACGACGCTCGGAGTGAGAGGAGCGAAAAAGATTAACCAGGCTAGCTGGGAAATCCAACAAACTCCGCACACTCGAAAGTTGAGGGCGCAATGCCGAAGGCAGTGAGCGGCCCACCACATCACCCACCACACCTGACGGGGCCAGAGCCGCACACACAGGTGGGGGAGAGGGAGGGACAAACATTACATTACAAACAATTTTATGACAAAATTCCTGTGAGTCTAAGAGGGACAAGGCGTCTAAACTCACTGGGGATTGTAAAGCTACATTAAGCCGAGCCGACTCGGTGTCAAAGTGGCGGATGGCGGTGAGACGACGCACCCGGGCGGACCTAGAGCAGTCGACATCAGGTGGGGAGGGACGTGAACGTAGGTGAAGTAAATCCCTCAACGCCCCATACACGATCGACCAGTCTTCCGCCGAGCATGAAGCACACTGCTCACAGGGGAAATTGTCGATGCAGAAAGTATCCACACACCGCCAGCAGAAATCGTGGACCTCCCACGCCGGTAGAAACACATGGCATCGGCCACACACACGCGTGGGCATGGTCAGCTCAGCTCAAAAAACAGGAAAACCTGGGCGTGGACTACCGTCTCACGTGTTAAAAGGGACACCCCTAACCCCTAACACCTTTCCTGCCAAGTTTCCACGAAGGTGGAACAATCCAAACAACAAAATTAAACAAAAAGTTAGAGTAGGCATAAGTAGGTCTGCTTCCTTCAATAGGAGAATTGGGAATGGAGGAAGTGGCTACGGTGCTGCCCCTGGTGGCAGCAATGGAGGGGTCATTCTTTATTCTTCCCCATATGAGAGGTTTCTCTATGGGGGAGCCTAAGTTAAGTAGGCTGTTAGGAGTTACCCGTGTAGTATTATGGAGGTAATGTATAGGACAATAATCTTAATTTTTTTGCCATGTTTTTTTGCCATATTCCCAGTATGACAAAGTCATGAAGTAGGGAAGTGTTGGGCAGATTGTGCTTGATAAATTAGCTGCCTGACTGACAGACATTCTGAAGGAGTGTTTTGTAGTCGATACACGCTGTCTGGGTTCATGGTTGGCTGGAATTAACGACTTCTGACGGAAGACACAAGCTAGAGTCCTGACCATACCAGTGTATAGGGCTGTGCGGCTCTCATCCATCACTGCTTGTAGTGGTTTATGCAGATACGATTCAGACACAGGGCACCGAGGAATTCCATCATGGAACAGGATTCGTGCTTGGGTAGAGCGTGTGTATACATCTGCTCAGTGACTGACTGGAACGAAACTGATTTTATTCCTCAAGTGAAAACTAACGCAATCGCAGACATTTCTCCAGTTCGTTGCCTTCCCGATATTGTCTGGAAGGAATCAGTTCACTGACTGGAGGACAATTATAATAGCAAAAGCTTGACTGTATAAGAACAAGACACCACACAAGC
Source organism: Terebella lapidaria (assembly GCA_949152475.1). NCBI lineage: Eukaryota > Metazoa > Annelida > Polychaeta > Terebellida > Terebellidae > Terebella > Terebella lapidaria. The sequence continues at coordinate 7,524,785 of OX424557.1, forward strand.
CAAACTCAGCTCCAGAACTACAATTTCCATACCAGTTCACAAGCACTCACTCCCTATTTAGAATGAATGAAGTATTTTGGTAGCCCGATTTTATCACCAGCCAAAGCCCTAACACACAAAATACTCTATATGTAAAACAGTCTCGGACACTTCCAATCGACAGAACACTTGATCTTTGACCTGGTTTTTTTTTTATCCAGAAGCAGCATCTTCTACAGAGGATGTACAGATGATCTACAGAGGAGTGCTGGAATCATTACTTGTAGAGAGCAAACATGAGCTGTCACAAGATATCAGAAATCTACAATACCTCACTTAGTTGTTCTCATGTCATGTTTTTATGCGTCTTCTTCCCTTCCGTAACAAATCCTCGACGTCTGGAATCAATATCAGTTATTCCCTTCTTCAACAGCACTCAATGAATTAAATGTAATCCTTTTATGCTGAAGTATCTCATGGTGTTTTTTTTTCAGCTCATTATTGTCAATATTTGCTTGTCTTATATAATTCCCTGTAGTGTGTCCCAGAGCTAACTGCCTGAGCCCAGTAACATCTCACACCCAGAACCACACGACTACAGACTGAGCTAATCCAGAACCTTTCTTTGGCCTGATCCTTGCCTGGCAGCAGCAAAGCAAACCTCGGACGGCTGACAGCGTGTGAGAGCGACTCAGACTGCCATGTCAGGGACCACTAATGGTGACGCAGGGATTGGGGCTGATGCAGTGACCTCCATACTTTCTTCAAGGAGGGACACCACAGACTTGTGTGCATGAGGGATGAGGGGAAAGGGAGGTGAGGCTGAGCCCTTGTCACTGGCGCCAGTGAGGTTTGGATGACGGACGGATGGAGGGAAGAGGTAAGAAAGCCGCAGCAGTCCCAAGGATCAGATCAATACAGAGAGAATGTGTTGTAGAAACAGACACGCTGGCGACTGAGGAATCAGGACAACCGCAGGACGGCCACGTGGAGGGGGGATGAAGGTCTAACAGCCCCTGGATGGTGTATTGTGATTGGTGTGACAGCCCCTTGGATTATGTTTGAGCTCGTGAATAAGCCGAGTTTCTCATGACCAACAAAACTCTCGACATAGCCGTCATATTTCTGACAGCTCAGGAAAGATCAGTGGCATTAGTGGAATACCTAAATGTGTATTCTGATTTGTGGTTTTCAATGTCGATACTTTTGTGCTGGGATACAACAGACTTCGAAAGACAGTGTTGATATTAATTAATCTGATATAATTTACCTTATCAAACACTTGACCTAGTTTTGTCAATCAGAAGCAAGCAGTTTGGCCTCTGACCTATTTTTGTAACCTGGCACCAAGCACTTTAGCTCACTTGAAACCACATCATAATGTACAAATTACCTAATCCAGATAAATGTAAGCAATCAGGCTTTCTATTCCATACACAGTATTCTCACTCATACTCATTATAATGAGATAACTCCCTCCATACACTGTCATATTGTCCCTGCTTCCCGTTCCATTTCCATACTTCCGTACTTTATCCACAATCCATTCTATTCCAGAACTGCGCCTCAATCTGCTAAAACCTCTCCACACATCATTGTCTCGTGAAAACCGTCATTTCCATGAAAACAGAAACCAATAAACAGTTTATCCGATAATTGTGCTGTCCTCAAATTCACCTGGTTCACAGCTTCGGTTCGTAAGGCAGCTCACATCATCCAAACTTAATGATCGACCCAATCGGTTTATCGCAATGACTGTACACCCTTTTGTCCTGGCTTCTGTCCTGTTTTTAGCTGATTACTGCTACAAAGACAACCTTGTCCTTGTCAACATTGACCATATTAGCTGAATACTCACACGAGGTCCAGTCCACAGAACTGGACAGCACTGATTTACTGTTCACACTTGCACCAAGTGTAGCTGTCACATAACACAATCTCCAGATCGGCAGCCGCTCCACGAAATATCACTCCACATCACGGTTTGTTTAGGGTAATGATATCGTCGTTGTTCAGAGCCGATGTTGTCACAAAGCCTCCCCCCCCCCCTCCCCCAACAAGTAAACCCTGAATCTGTCCACCAGCCTAACATCTCCCCAAGCAAAGACACATTTACAATATTTCCTGAGGGTTACTCCTTTTACCCAGGCATGTTATGATGAAAGATTGTCATCGTTCAGAGCTCCAGAACATGATAATGATATTTTATCGCCCTCCCATACATTTCTTTATCATGGAACATGTGGACATACAATATTGCTCCACATCATTAGATTTTTCATAGGTTACAATGCCAAGTATTTTCCCTGCTGCGTTTCTGAAATGTTACCATCGTGTTGACCAGATGGATGTTGATTCTTACCAGACAAGATGTAAAACTATCAAACGTGGACCGGAAAACAACCTCAAACAGTCAACAACAGCAGCTTTACAGCGTTCTTCTCAACAAACTCTAACACACCGTTTGTAGAAAAGGGGCAACAGCACAAAAATATTGATGACATACATCAGATTGTGCAGTCAGGATTCCATCACAAACACTTCCAGATCAACACAACTTGTGAAATCTATCACACAACCTCAGCACACAATCTCTGCCAGGCAACAACGATACATGACTCAAACCACGCAACTGATCTTTTAGTTTTCACTGCATGTCAGTGCTGGAATCATTACTTGTATAGTGAGCAAACATGAGCTAGAAGATACTTCAGGAATCTACAACACCTCACCCAGTTGTCGGCTGCAGAGTGACTTTTCATGTGGTGTTTTTGTGCGTCTTCATCCCTTCCGTAACGAATCTTCAAGGTCTGGAATCAATATCATTTATTCCCTTCTTCAACAGCACTCAATGAATTGAATGTAATCCACTTATGCTGAAGATGTCTCACCGTGTTTTTTCAGCTCAGTATTGTCAATAATTCCCTGTAGTGTGAGTCCAATAATATCTCACACCCAGAACCACACAACTAGACTGAGCTAATCCAGAACCTTTCTTTGGCCTGATCTTTGCCTGACAGCATCAAAGCAAACCTCGGGCGACTAACAGCGTGTGAGAGCGATTCAGACTGCCGTGTCAGGGACCACTGATGGTGACCCAGGGATGGCAGGGCTGCTGATGGTGAGGCAGGGATGGGGCTGATGCAGTGACCTCCACACATCCTTCAAAGAGGGACCCCACAGACTTGGGAGCATGAGTGAAGGGGGGGGGGGGGTGGAGGGGGGAGGGGGGGGGGGGGTGGAGGAGGTGAAGCTTAGCCCTTGTCACTGGCACTAGTGAGGGCTGGATGACCAATGGACGAAGGGAGGGAAGAGGTAAAAAAGCCGCAGCAGTCCCAAGGACCAGATCAATACAGAGAGAAAGTGTTGTAGAAAGAGACACGCTGGGGATCGAGGAATCAGGGACAACTGCAGGACGGCAACGTGGAGAGGGGGGGGGGGGGAGATAAAGGTCTAACAGCCACTGGGATGTGTCTGTGATTGGTGTGACAGCCCCTTGGATTATGTTTGCACTCGTAAACGAGCCGAGTTTCTTGTGACCAACAAAACATAGATCCACAGCATGGATTAGTTTGCTCCTGCATTAAACAACAATGCGAAGACGTGCCACAAAACACATGACTTGCGTCTAACGAGGATCACTGATTTCTAAGGACAGAGACACTCTGCAGGTGTTAATGCTGCCGTCTGTTAGCAATCAATCCATTAACCGTGGTGGGCTGCCAAAACCTCTTCCGTACACTCCCACAATGTCATCCAGCCATGTTGTATATAATATCACTCGCTATTTTTAACTCGAGTGTCGCTGACAGTTTCGTCTTGAATAAACCTTTTGTGCTGTAAAAGGCAATCCGGAAAACAGATTGGCCACAAAACATCAATGTAGCCTGTATAATGGAGAGGGTTTTTTCCCGTGGGTTCAATATTCAGGCGACATGCCACGGAGCCACAAAATCCATCATCGGCTGTCGGAATTCTCGAGCAACGATAAATTTTACTCTGGCACAGAGAGTGTTGGACGTGTCAACAACTACACAATACAGACAGAGACCTGACAATAAATGGGGAATATTGAACACTGAATGGCAAAATTACTTTTCTTGTGATGCTCTCCATATAACCGTCACATTTCTGTCAGTTATGAAATATTGTTGGTATTTGTGTAATACCTAGTTCTGTCAACTACAAGCAAGCAGTTTGGCCTCAGACATAGTTTTGTAGCTTGGAACCAAGCACTTCAGTCCACTTGAAACCTGAAAGGCAATATACATATTGCCTAACCCAGAGAAGTAAAACAATCCGGTCACACTAAAAACTGTCCAAGGGCAAGTAACACCGTCTGGGACACGAAAAGACCATCCAGGAGTAGAAAATACCGCCCAGGAGGGGTGGAAAATACTGTCCGGGAGTAGGAAAAACCGTCCGGGGATGTGGTTGTGGGTGGAGGTTATTTAAAGCAATGGTACACATAAAGTTGGAATATTCAACAAGTTTGTCAGGTTTGTGGTCTATTTTTTTCTACAACCTTCTTCACTCAAATTGAACTGAAATAATCAATGTCTCACACACTTTTTTACTGTCTCTGGAACGGGATCAAACAACATATAATCAATTATTAATAAACAAAAATGATCTGGAGATAATTTATATTAATTTTTTTTATCAAGAACAGAAATAGGTGAAAATCGTGAGCTGAACCGTTCGAGACAAGACAATTCGGGCTGTTTCATGGGTAATAATATATGAGAAAAGGGCATGTAGGCCTACTATCTGTACAGGGCTTATTCATCTAATTCAACACATGGTTTAACTTCTGGTAAGGCTATTAGCCCATGAGCCCAGGGGGTCCACCGTGCACCCCCCCCCCCCCAGGACTCTCCGCGAGGGGTGTCATTTTGTTCAGGGGACCCTTGAGCTTCAGAATCCACTTGTTAACACTCGATATCCTGGGATGAACTATCCAATATGGCGGCTTTTCAAAATGGCCGCCATCAAAACCGAGACATTTTTTGAAACACAAATTTGTATTTTTCTTCACCCCTAATTGTGCTAGAGACATGATTTTGGTACCTAAACATATGTTTTAGAGGTCAAGGAATGCAATAAAAATATTTTCAACTACTTCAGCCTATCCCTTCAGCATGAAATCCAAGATGGCGGCCATCAGAATCGCATATTTTGTCATATTTTTTCTAAAACATTAATATTGTAAGGAACTGTGTGGCCATTATTGACAATTATGTGCCCTAAAACATGCTATTGGTACTGGATAACATCAATGGCAAAAAAAAATGTCTCCAATGCCTTAATTGCTGAAAAATGCGTTGAATTTGGCAATAAACACAATCACGGCGAAACCGAATTCGATCAACAATAAACACAAAGTTGTATATATCTTTGCCCCTAATTGTGCTAGAGACACAAAGTTAGTACCTAAACATATGTTTTGATGGCAAGGAATGCAATAAAAATAATTTCAACTACTTCAGCATACCCCTTCTGAATGAAATCCAAGATGGCGACCATCAGAATCGCATATTTTTTTCATATTTTTTCCTAAAACTTTAATATTTTAAGGAACTCTGTGGAGATTATCAACAATTTTGTGCCTTAATACATGCTATTGGTACTTGATAACATCAGTGGCAATGATAACAATGTCCCCAATGCCTTAAATGCTAAAAAAAAATACCTCGAATTGGCAATAAACAGAATTGCGACAAAACCGAATTTAATCAACAATAAACAAAATTGCTTAAATATTTGCTACTAATTGTGCTAGAGACACAAACTTGGTACCTAAACTTACGCTTTAGAGGTCAAGGAATGCAATGAAATTGTTTTCAACTAATTTAGCATAGCGCTCCGGCATGAAATCCAAGATGGCGTCCATCATAATTGCATATTTTTTTCATATTTTGTTCATGAAACTTTGATATTTTAAACAAATGTGTGGTCATTATCACCAATAATGTGCTCCAATACATGCTACTGGTACTTAAAAGCATCAGTGGTAGAACTAACAATGTCCTCTATACCTTAATTGCTCAAGAATATGTTGACTTTGGTAGTAAACACAATCGCGACAATACCGAAATTGATCAATGATAAGCACAAAATTGCATACATGTATATATTTTACCCTAATTGTGCGAACTTTGTACCTAAACATATGTGTTAGAGTTTAGGACATGCAATAATATTATTTTCAACTATTTTAGCATACTCCATTAGCATGAAATCCAAGATGGCAGCCACCAGAATGGCATATTTCATCATACTTTTTCTAAAACTCTAATATTTAAAACAAATGTGTGGCCATTATCACAAATTTTGTGCCTTAATTACATGCTGAAGGTGCTTAACAATATCAGTGGTTAAAATAACAATGTCCCCAATGCCTCAACTGCTAAAAGATATATTGAATTTGGCAATAAACACAATTGCAGCAATATTGAATTAGAACACAATCAACAGTTAAAGTCATGTAATGTGCATAAACGTGACATTAAATGTCATTAAGTTAGTTCATTTATCTGAAATATACACATGTACATGTACATTACAAAAGCCATTTCCAACAAGCAAAGCATTCATCATGGGGAAAATCCAAGATGGCCACAATTTTGCATAGCTGAACGAAGATAATGTACTCTCTTCACCGATATTTGGTCTAGAATTTGGTTTATTCTTATATTTCCATGTATGTAGATTTCAGATGTATATGTACTTAATTTGGCATGAAATGAACTACTCCTCTTGCAAAAGAACATATAAAGTCAAAGTGGTTCTGTGAAATGCCAAATCCAGGTACATATATTGTAATATGCCAGTGAATGTTTATTATAAGATAACGACTAATATGTCCATTGCTAAGTTTTCACACATGCAGGATATAACGACACACATGTATTGGCAATTGTCTTTATCATTGTGTCAGAAGTCAGTATTGGCAATTGTCTTTATCATTGTGTCAGAAGTCAGGTTTACAATATTAAGGCATCCACATTCACTCCGTTCACACCATTGAGTCATCAGTAGTCAATCAGTGTCATCAGTTATCACTCAGGTAAGTACATTACGTTACCAACATTCACTCAAATACCAACATTACCATAAGTATTCTGTGACCACATATTACTCAATTTAACAACATTGAGTAAGACAAAGTCTCTTTTTTGTATGATCTTGATTTTACTCAACGATGTCACCAGTTTTCAGCAACTGTTCAGATAACAACATATTCAGTGGTATGTGGTAAAAGATTACTTACGGTAGTATTGATATGTGAGTAGATGTTGGAGAAATGATGTTCTTACCGGAGTGATAACTGATGACATATATCGACTGATTGACTACTGGTGACTCAGTGGTGTGAACTGAATGATTGTGGATGACTTGATGTTGTAAACCTGAGTTCTGAAACAGTGATAAAGATTTTCTTTTTTTGCCAATACATGTGTGTGGTTATATCCTGCATGTGTGAAAACTTAGCTATGGACATATTAGGCATCATTCTAAAACAAACATTCACTGAAATATTACAATGTAATTTACCTGGATTTGACATTTCATAGAACCATTTTGACCTTATATGTTCTTTTGCAAGAGGAGTAGTTCATTTCATGCCCAATTAAGTACATATATATCTGAAATCTACATACATGGAAATATAAGAATAAACCAAATTCTAGACCAAATAGCGGTGAAGAGAGTACATTATCTTCGTTCAGCTAGGCAAAATTGTGGCCATCTTGGATTTTCCCCATGATGAATGCTTTGCTTGTTGGAAATGGCTTTTGTAATGTACATGTGTATATTTCAGATAAATGAACTAAATAAATGACATTTAATGTCACGTTTATGCACATTACATGACTTTAACTGTTGATTGTGTTCTAATTCAATATTGCTGCAATTGTGTTTATTGCCAAATTCAATATATCTTTTAGCAATTGAGGCATTGGGGACATTGTTATTTTAACCACTGATATTGTTAAGCACCTTCAGCATGTAATTAAGGCACAAAATTTGTGATAATGGCTACACATTTGTTTTAAAATATTAGAGTTTTAGAAAAAGTATGATGAAATATGCCATTCTGGTGGCTGCCATCTTGGATTTCATGCTAATGGAGTATGCTAAAGTAGTTGAAAACAATATTATTGCATTTCCTAAACTCTAACACATATGTTTAGGTACAAAGTTCGCACAATTAGGGTGAAAGATATACATGTATGCAATTTTGTGCTTATCGTTGATCAATTTCGGTCTTGTCGCGATTGTGTTTATTGCCAAAGTCAACATATTCTTGAGCAATTAAGGCATAGAGGACATTGTTAGTTCTACCACTGATGTTTTTAAGTACCAGTAGCATGTATTGGAGCACATTATTGGTGATAATGACCACACATTTGTTTAAAATATCAAAGTTTCATGAACAAAATATGAAAAAATATGCAATTATGATGGACGCCATCTTGGATTTCATGCCGGAGCGCTATGCTAAATTAGTTGGAAACAATTTCATTGCATTCCTTGACCGCTACAGCGTAAGTTTAGGTACCAAGTTTGTGTCTCTAGCACAATTAGTAGCAAATATTTATGCAATTTTGTTTATTGTTGATTAAATTCGGTTTTGTCGCAATTCTGTTTATTGCCAATTCAAGGTATTTTTTTTAGCATTTAAGGCATTGGGGACATTGTTATCATTGCCACTGATGTTATCAAGTACCAATAGCATGTATTAAGGCACAAAATTGTTGATAATCTCCACAGAGTTCCTTAAAATATTAAAGTTTTAAGAAAAAATATGAAAAAAATATGCGATTCTGATGGTCGCCATCTTGGATTTCATGCAGAAGGGGTATGCTGAAGTAGTTGAAATTATTTTTATTGCATTCCTTGCCATCAAAAACATATGTTTATGTACTAACTTTGTGTCTCTAGCACAATTAGGGGCAAAGATATATACAACTTTGTGTTTATTGTTGATCGAATTCGGTTTCGCCGTGATTGTGTTTATTGCCAAATTCAACGCATTTTTCAGCAATTAAGGCATTGGAGACATTGTTTTTTTTTTGCCACTGATGTTATCTAGTACCAATAGCATGTTTTAGGGCACATAATTGTCAATAATGGCCACACAGTTCCTTAAAATATTAAAGTTTTAGAAAAAAATATGACAAAATATGCGATTCTGATGGCCGCCATCTTGGATTTCATGCTGAAGGGATAAGCTGAAGTAGTTGAAAATATTTTTATTGCATTCCTTGACCTCTAAAACATATGTTTAGGTACCAAAATCGTGTCTTTAGCACAATTAGGGGCGAAGAAAAATACAAATTTGTGTTTCAAGAAATGTCTCGGTTTTGATGGCGGCCATTTTGAAAAGCCGCCATATTGGATAGTTCATCCCAGGATATCGAGTGTTAACAAGTGGATTCTGAAGCTCAAGGGTCCCCTGAACAAAATGACACCCTTCGCGGAGAGTCCTGGGGGGGGGGGGTGCACGGTGGACACCCTGGGCTCATGGACTATATTATTGAACGCCCATTTTTTAAAGTAAATTACGGGTTTTTGCTCAATATTGTTCATGACTTTGTGTGTACCATTGTTTTTTGATACTCTCGGAGGGTATTTTCAACACCTCCCGGACGGTCTTTTCGGGCCTGGATGGTGTTCTTTGCCCCCGGACGGTTCCGGACGGTCGCGAACGGTTCTTAGTGTGACCCAAACAATCAGGCTTTCTATTCCATACGCAGCATTCACACACATATATACTCTTATACCGACATAACCCCCTCCATCCACAGTCATACTGTCCCTGCTTCCCATTCCATTTCCATAGTTCCGTACTTTACCAACAATCCCCCATTCTATTCCAGAACTGAGCCTCAATCTGCTTAAACCTCTCCACACATCTTAGTCTCGGGGAGACCGTTATCTCCATTACATCAGAAACCAATAAACAGTTTTCATGATGATTGAGCTGTCCTCAAATCCACCTCACGTCATCCAAACCCAATCATCGACCCACCCAGTTTATCGCAATAACTGTCCGCTGTTTTATCCTGGCCTCTGATCCGTTTCAAGCAGATTACTGCAACAAAAACAGCGTTGTCCTTGTCAACATTGACCACATCAGCCAAATACTTGCAACACGTGGTCCGCAGAATTGAACAGCACAGATTTCCTGTTCATGCTTGCACCAAGCGTAGCTGTCACACAACACAATCTCCAGATCGGCAGCCGCTCCACGAAATATCACTCACAACACGGATTGTTTAAGCTAATGACATCGTTGTTGGCAGAGCTGATGTTATGACTATAAATATATATGGTAAGAAAAACAAGTTTTTTTTGGCAAAAAGGTCTGTTGCATGAACTAAAACGGACCGGCATCCAAGCTGAAGTGCTGAGTGATTTGATATCGACGAAGTAGTCTCCCATAAGCATTTGGGGATAACTCTGTCACACAATTTGGCTTAGAACAGTCATATCGATGAAATGGTTGTCAAGGCAATGCAGAGACTCAATAAATTGCAGTGTTTCAAGTTTAAGCTTTCTAGAAATAATTTAGAATGCGTTTACATATCTTTCATCTTGCCATTGTTGAAACACGGTGATATCCTCTGGAATGGCACGCCTGAATACGAACTTGCGAAACCGGACAAAGTTCAAGAACGAGGAATGTGTAATAACGGGTACCAAACATTCTTCCAGGGAATGTACGAAGATCTGGGTTCGATACCATTGGCGATGAGACGGAAAATTCATCTTTTAAAATGGTACTACAAAAATCCATCACCAGATTATGAATTTTTCTGAATAATATTGTGCATTAATATACAATATTGGAATTTTGGACTGCTAAATTTGTAAACATGTATGGCTACTTTATTAGTATAACTGATAAGTGTTGTCATGTCCAGATAAAATTCCTTCATATATTATATACCATATAGATCTGGTGTTGCCCTAATCATGTATATACATACTGCTGCGTTGTTTTGTTATTCTGTTAAATAGCATCGTGTATGTTACAAGCAGAAACCTTAACATAGGGGAAACCCTGCTGGTCGATGTATTCCGTTCAATAAATATGTTCATACCAACACAACAGGTGGTTCATATTTCCAATTAATCCGATGGATAAACAACCAAAGATATCGTTCAGTTCCAATAAGTGAGATGTTTTTATAGTTTAAGAGAATCAACATGTTTCCCGCTAATATTTATTCACTTTTCCAAGCTGGTATACAAGTATATATTACTCGTCATATTCCTATTTTGAGGCATCAAAACACCTATTTTTCTAAGGGACGGCAGCACAAGGGAGTTCGTTGGCAGCATATTTTATTTTCCTCGGGGAAGTTCCAGAAGAGATATTTTATCCAAAAGATGTCATTCTTATACTGCTCAGTTGGTAATTGAAAAGACAAACAAACAAGAATCAATGACCACATCTCAAAAAACGTTGTCTTTATTGCAATCAAATACTGTCACGTGACTCGTATCAACATTTCCTGCTGTACCATGTTTCCTGCACATGTCATCCGGAGATATCTCAATACAAACTCTGCCAAGAACCAGGAAAACATCAATCTACTGGTGTTTTGTCCGATCGACTCTGAGGAAATTGGAAAATGTTGATACTCAAGGACCTATACAAGAAAAATTAGCCCAAAGGCTAAGATAGGTTACCGGACAATTTTGGTTTGGCCATGGCAGCATTGGCAGGTTACAGACCTTGAGATTTACCAATCAAGGTTCGCAGTGTAAATCCCAATCAAGGTCATCCGTATGAACTTCGATGTTACCATTACATGTATGTGTGCGGCATTTGATATTCTATATGTTGGGTGGAATCGTTTAGGCCGCTCAGGTCAATTTACACATTCCAAGTCAGACATTTGGCACTCAAGGTCATCTGACGTCAAGTTCAAGGTCATCATTAGTTGTGCCATATATGTCTTCCTGTTCATGAGCTCTCTCTGCAAGCATTCCATCTACAGAGGCAAATCTGGGCATTTTTTGACCCCAAAATGGCTGTTTTGACCTTTCAAGGTCAAAACAGTCCAAAATTTTTTCAAAGGGTGAAAAATTTTTTTTGCCTAGAAATGGCCCAAAATGGATAGTAATGTGATTTGGGGCGAATAAAATTTTTTTCGCCGACTCGTCAAAAATTCAAAATGGCCGCCACAAAGAGATCGGCGATTCAAGGGCAACAAAACTTATACACGTCACAGAGGTATATAAGAGGAATCTTTTCAAGCAAAAATCTCAAAACTGATCAGACACTTTTTGAGAAAATACAGACCAGGTGCAAATTTGAGCGTTTTTCGACCCAAAAATGGCTGTTTTGACCTTTCAAGGTCATCCAAGGTCAAATTCAAGGTCACCACACAAGTCGCCATATATGACTTCCCATTTGAAAGTGCCAATTTCTAAGCTCTATCTTCAAGCGTTCTATGAGTACAGTCCGGACAGCTCCCATTAAGAAGGAAAAGTGCCGAAAATTTTCTAAGTCCAAAATTTTTTTGAAAGGGTGAAAATTTTTTTTTGCCCTAGAAATGGCCCAAAATGGATAGTAATGCGGTTTGGGGTGAAAAAATTTTTTTTGCCGACCCGCCAAAAATTCAAAATGGCCGCCACACGGAAACCGGCGAATTTAGGGCAACCAAACTTATACATATCACAGAGGTATATGAGGGGAATCTTTTGAAACCAAAAACTCAAAACTGATCAGACAGTTTTTGAGAAAAACGGCCGCCATTTTGAAAAAAATGCGAAAATCAAAAAACAAAAAAATACCTCCTTCTCAAAATATTTTTAGGCATTTTTGTGCAAAATTTCAGAAAGATTCGATCGTTAACTTTAAAGATAAAAATTCCCAAATTTTAATTGTAAATTTGCCGTTTATTGTTATTACTCACCTCTAAACTACTACATGCTCCTTTTCGATCCTTTGGATCGTTCTGGATAGAAATTCGCGTACTGAAAGCAAGGCACGATCGTCTGCCTGCATGACTCGAGCGCTCCTTTTGCCGCCAAAACCGCCGCGCATATGCGCGCGCAGCTGCGCAGAAGCTTCACTTTTCTGTCCAAAAAACGACAAAAGGAAGCCCCTAGCACACAACTGGCGGGGATGGATGGGAGGGCCTTTACTGTAGTAGTTTAGAGGTGAGTAATAACAATAAACGGCAAATTTACAATTAAAATTTGGGAAGTTTATTTTATACATCACCAATCTAAACTACTACATGCTCCTTAGAATCAAAGGATAGGCGGTGGAGCAGTAGTGCTAGAGAGTCATGAAAACAGACGATAGTCTTGATTTCAAGCGAATCGCTAAAATGCTACATTTTCGATATATCTTTAGTAATATAATAAAGATACTCACCTAGCGGTGCGATCGCTTGCCTCCGACATGCACGAATTTCTTCTTCACCCATCGGTGGAAAACGGAACTCTACTTGAGACCGTAACAAAAGAAACTCAAACACAAACACAAAGTGTTGCTTATATACACGTGCACATTAAAACCAAGACTTTTCTGTCCAGCTGGTTCAAACAACAGCTTGCGCTACGACCAGCGGACCCAGTCTAAATCTGGACGACTGGTCCTGAAGTTCGGCAGCATTGGACAGATAGAACCCGATGAATGTCGTAGAATTAGTCCACATTCCAGCCCTCACGATATATTCCAACGGAATATTCGACCTGGCCGCCAAAGACATCGAGATGTGTCGGATTTGGTGGGACGATATTTTGTAAGTGACTCGATCATCAGCACCTGATTCCGCATAGACAGTCCTCACTACAACCTTCACCCATCGGGATAGTGTAGCCGTGGAGATATCCGTAGCCCTGTTAGGCTGATAGGAAATAAATAATCGCTTGCGATCTTTCCTGATCGATCTGGTACGATCGATGTAGATTTTCAGCGCTCTTACCGGACACAATAGAGCGTCCGGCTCATTCCGTCCTACGTAACCGCCCAGTGACGGAATTACGATAGGGGAGAACGCTTTCCCGCCCTCAACTGCAGCACGTGTTTTAGGCATAAAATCACGTACTGGGTATAAGGAAACGGACCCATCCGCGCCAAATGCGACTCGCGATACGTCGATCGCCGCGACATCTGAGCGTCTTCGACCACTTGCTAGCATGACTAGCAGGAAAGTCTTAAGAGTTAACCTCTGCAAGGAAACTTCCTTGAGAGGCTCCCAAGGTGCTTTAGTAAGACAATATAGCACAAAAGCCATGTCCCAATCCGGTAGAGTAGGAACTCCACGTGGCCTTTGCGTCCTAAAGGACGCCAAGAGATCAGCAAGGATACGATTATTAGTTAAATCGATCCCCCTAGCACGGAATACAGGGCCCAGCATGGACCTGTATCCCTCGATCGTAGTAGGCTTCAAATTAAGCCTATCAAAGAGATAGCAGAGAAAGTCTAGCACTGCATTCAGAGGGGCAGAGAGCGGATCAATGCGCCTTCCGTTACACCAACGTACGAATACTCTCCATTTAGCCTCATACGTTTTAGAGGAGGATCTCCTATTCTTTCTCGCGAGATGTATGGACACCTGCTGAGAAAATCCTGCCTCCTGGAAGGATCGCTCGATAGCCTCCAGACGTGTAATTTGAGCACGTGGACGGAATCGTGAAATATATCCCGCCCCGGTTGCTTCAGCAACCTGTCCTCGATCGGGAGAACACGTGGTACATCGATCAGGAGGGACAGTAGCAGAGGGAACCACGCCTGCATCGGCCAGCATGGCGCCACCAACAGAATCTCGCACTGAGACCTGGCTACTTTGTGCAGCACTTCTGTTAGGAACCGAGTTGGCGGGTACGCATACCCGAACATCCCGTCCCACGACTGAGACATCGCGTCCACAGCCAGTGCCTCGCTCTCTGGCAGAGGTGAGAAGTAGACCGGGAGCTTGTGATTCCGAGAGGTTGCGAACAGGTCTATGTTCGGTGTCCCGAACGCCTGACAAACGCGCCGAAACACCCCCGGATGCAGACTCCACTCCGTGCCTATGATCTTGTCCGGTCTCGACAGAGCGTCCGCTAGGACATTCCTGTGACCCGGCAGGTGCCTCGCCCTGATAAACAGACGGTACTTGAAGGCAAACCTGAACAGACACTCGGCCTCCAAACAAAGCTGACTCGACCGAGTTCCACCTTGTTTGTTTATGTGCGCCACTACTGTGCTGTTGTCTGTGAAGACCAACCACTTCGTCCCTGGGGGACTCTGAGGCCCCCAGATCTCGAACGCACGTCTCACCGCTCGCAGCTCTAGGACATTGATGTGCAACGCCCTCTCGCTCGTGTTCCACACAGCCGAGAGTTCGTGCTCGTCCATATGAGCTCCCCAAGCCAATTCTGACGCATCGGTGAAGAAGGTCCGATCGGGCAGATACTCCGCGAGTGGCATCCCTCGGAAAAGATTCCGATGGTCCCGCCACCAATGCATTGCTTCCCGAGCACGATCGTCCACCGATACGACTTGGTCTAGTCGATCGGTGAGGATCCGCCATTGCAACGCTAGACACCATTGAATGGGTCTGAGGAAGCACCTGCCGAACGGTACCTGTTTCTCCATCGACGCCAACAGACCGATGATGGACAGAAACTGTCGAGCTGTGATCGACGACTGCGTCAGCGCGACCTCCATCGCCGCAATCGCCTTGAGAACTCTCTTCCGCGGAGGAAGAGCTACTCCTCGCTCTAGATCGTAATCTACCCCGACATACTCGAACCTCTGTGTCGGGGACAGATGAGACTTCGCCCAATTGGGGATCCAGCCGAGGCTGGTCGCCAACCTGAGGACGAACCCGGATTGCTCTATAGCCTGAGACGGGGAGTCGGCTATGATTAACCAATCGTCGATATAATGGTGGAATTGAATTCCGACCGATCGAAACCTGGCTGCCATCGTCCTTACGATACGGGTGAACACGTAAGGGGCGGTGGCTACTCCAAAAGGAAGTACCCTGAACTGATACACCGAACCTTCGAAGGCGAACTTGAGGTATCGCCGATCGGCTGGGTGTATTGGCACATGTAAGTACGCGTCCTTGACGTCGATACTGACTGCCCACTTCCCCTTGGACAGAGCTTTCTGGACGGAAAGCGCCGACTCCATCTTGAACCTGGGTATGATCAGGAATTTGTTGAGGTTTGACAGATCGAAAACGGGACGCCACCCGCCTGTCTTTTTCGGCACTAGGAAGATGAGAGAATAGAATCCTCTCTCGTCCTTGACCACCTCGATCGCACGTTTCTCTAGCAACTGCTGCACCTCGTGCTGCAGAAGCTGAAACTTTTCCCGATCGCCGGGCACAGGGAAGAACCACGCTTTGGGTCTGATCGGTGGTTTTCCAGCCTCCCATCTGAAGGTGAGACCGAACTTCACCCATGCCACGACTGAATTGTCTGACGACGCCAGATCGCTCCAGTTCTGGACGAACTGAGCCAGGCGTCCCCCGACTGGACCAGGTTGTGGAAGATCGAATTCCGACAGAACTGAACCTTCCACAGAGCCTACGCTTTCCCGCAACGAGTCACTTCTTACCAGAAGCTTTCCCTTTGCCCTTGAAGCGTTCACCCCCTTTGCCTCCGCGCTTGCCATCCCCCCGGGGAGGGGGAGGCTGCGCCCCACGAAAGGGCGGCTGCGTAGAAGCGGGTGCATGTGGTGCCTGAGGCTGGGCAGGCTTCTGACCCTTGGTCTTCTTGCCTGTCCCAGACCCCGCCGACTTCCCAAGCAAAGCCTTGGCCATAGCCTCATCCCGGAGATGTTCCCGCATGACGGAAATATCCGATCGAGAGAGGTTGGCGTAGGTATAGCCTGAGAACAGCGGCCTCCCACGTAGCTCAGCGACGTCCGTAGCGGACACGTCAAGCAGACGGAGATCGGCATCACGCATGGTGAGATCCAATTGTGCGCCCAGTTGCGCACTGTCACGCTCAGCAGCATGGACCACTCCGGCCAAGACGCCGAGTGCTGCATGAATGTTGGCGCGACTCCCCTCCTCCAGATCCGCCTCGTCCACAAACTCCTGAACCAAAGTGGTCAGGTGATCTGTCAACGAGAGCTGCCCCATCAATTGATGAGACAGCGTCTGCCAGTGAGAAAGGCGAGCCTTTTTCACATAAGCTGACCAGACCGTACCCTGCTTCCGGGAAAGCAGGTGAAGGTTAGGGTCTTCGACCGGGACGGAAGTCTGATGTCCACCCTGCGACTCTACAGTCCGATAGGTGTCGATCGACTCAGGTCGAACACGGCTGGTCGGGAATGTCGACTCCGTACGAGCCACATCCTTCTTAGCCATAACTCCCTTGTTGATCTTGTCGAAGGACTTGACCAACGCGGGAGCCACAGGGAGCCGGATCGGCCGACGAACTGGCGCCGACGCGAACCTACCGGTTCCCCGTGAGGGCCCTGGAGCATCGATCGGCAAGTCCATTCGCCTTGCGACCGACTCCAAAGCCCACCGGAAGTTAGAACCCCCGGCCTGATCGGAAGTCTCATCCTCCGAGGAGGACGACTCCTGATCAGCTTCCACTCGACCCCCCCGATCGTTGGACCTCACAGGTCCGATCGAAGACCTCGATGACCCCAAGGGTACATCAAAGGACGGGCGAGGGAATGCCTGCTCAGCGATCGCGCCCGTCCGGCGACTTACATCCGCGTACACAGGACTTGAGTGGCCCTGAGGAACGACCCCAGCACCACCCGCCCGATCGTGCCCTGATCGAGGACCAGGAGCACGACCGCCAAGTGAAGACTCCCGATCGCACGAACGATCGAGAGCCTCACCCCCAAACAAGGGGAACTCTCCCCCCTCGAACCTCGAGACCGAGGACCCGAATGAGCCATCCAAGCTGCCCCGCCGATCGAAGCCCGAAGCCTGATCGTCGCCCACCGAGAGGTCGGACGAAGCCTGAGCCACATCGAAAATCGATGTGGTCTCAGCACCACGGCGCTTAGAGGAAGCACGCTTCCTCTTCTTGGAAGGCCCCGGGGAAGAGACTACGGACCCCTCCACCTCGATCGGCCCCGACTGAGGGACGACGAAGGTGGAGTGCGGTTCCTTGGCTGCTTTCGCCTTGGCAAGAACTGAAACCTTCTTCTTAGAAGATTTTGACTTCTTGCCAGCAGGGGGAGCAAGCTCTCCCTGCGACGAAGGGGCAGCCGAAGAACCGGCCGGGACTCCCTGTCCAAGCAGGGAAGAGAGACCCGGCAGGAGGGGACCCTGAAGGGATGATAACGACTGTGCAAGGAAAGATTGCACAGCCGCGTTGACCATGTCCTGTGTTAGCCCCAGGGGCTGGCTAACACCGGACGCAATCTGTGCCGTCACAGGCGGAGTCTCCACCTCCATGGGCGACTGGCGGACTTGCGGAGCCGAAGCTTCCGCAAGCCTCAAAGCATCCCGACGAGCCAACGAGGCTTCGGAATACTTTGCAGTCGCCTGCACGAAGGAAGAGGGACGCCAGAAACGACACAGATCACACCTCAAATCCTCCATAGATACCGGGCCATGGTCTAAACAGTCGAAACACACACTGTGTTTCTCCCCTCCTCGGAGGGTATTGACCAGACACTTCGGGCATGGACGTTCGTCCATGGCACCGGTACCAAGGGAGGATTGTGAAGTCATGATCACACAAGGGAACTAACCACACACAGTAACAGGGCGGGCAAAATATGCAAACCTGAGACCGCGCTGAAAAAGAACCCTAAGAGGACTACGAATATATAAACTACAGTATACGTATACACAATATATACAGTAGAAAATTAACGTAGAACTATTGATAGATGTAAACAACAAGTACACTATCAAGTACGACGGATGGACGATAATAGGGTGAACTGGCTATACAAATCGCTGACGATCTAGCAAGTAACAAACTATCGACCGATACTTATCCAAATAGACACAAAACGATGTCTAAGAACGTGGCAGGTGAAATTCCGTAAGAATATATCGCAAAAGTCTAGTTTGCAGACTAAATTCTACGAATTCACCGGGAACCAAAATCCAAAGCTGCCAAGCAAAAATGGCGGTGGACAGAAAAGTGAAGCTTCTGCGCAGCTGCGCGCGCATATGCGCGGCGGTTTTGGCGGCAAAAGGAGCGCTCGAGTCATGCAGGCAGACGATCGTGCCTTGCTTTCAGTACGCGAATTTCTATCCAGAACGATCCAAAGGATCGAAAAGGAGCATGTAGTAGTTTAGATTGGTGATGTATAAAATAAACTGTTAACGCCGGACGGACGGACGACGGACGCAACGCCATGCCAATAGGTTATCGGACCAAAGGTCCAGTAACCTAAAAAACGCTCATGATCATCGTTGATAAAAAATTTCATTTCCACTTGAGCTTAGCTATGAGTTTACATAAAACCTTTACAAATCAGTGACTCGATCCACGTTGGAAGGGAATACAAGAGCATGAAATCTGTTTCCAGCAGACTTGCTCAGTATTGATTACTGCAGCTTTTCACCTGGTGCTGGCTGGAATGCTGGTTCATTCAGCGCTCACTGCCTCATAAAGCCCGGCTCTCAGGCACAATGAACCCTGGTTGTGAGTTGTTCTAACTGCACAATGAAGCCAAAATTTGGTCACAAACAAAATCACGGTGGCCTTTTCAGACGAAACTCTGCCGATATTCTTGACAAGGGAGGAACACTTTCACTGATGAAAAGCGGCAATACACCTGGGAATTTACCTTTTCCAACATATCAGAGCATTACATCAGAGAAATTAATATTTTAGAATACATGACATTGAACAATACTATAAAGAGTCTCCCAAACATGAGCAGGACACATTTTAAGATTATGATTTACTATGATTTTGGTGTATTGCCATCTAATTCTCAAACACATACTACGTATGAACACAATGACTGAATCTAGACAACTCAAGCTTGATGAGATCACTGATGCTAAAACTGACTGCGTAATATTTCCCCCTGTGTCTGAAGGCGGTTACACTGAAGTTACGTTACTCAAGCAACTGGAGATTCTGCTTTGATCTGCTAACGGAAGGACGGATACCACACACACACCACTTCAACGGCTCAAGAAAGCCATCTCCTCAGGAAACAGAGACACATACATTCATATCATTGAATGGAAGGAGATCTGTATCAACTGGTCAACAGTCGATATGCTATACATACCTAATATCAGAAACCCATAAGAGAGAGAAACATGCAAGTGAAAAACACGGTTTTCTGCTGTTATGAGAACTGTAAAATCTATGTCAGAATCACAAATGTAGAATCATTTTTGGTCCACCTTGAACAAGAACATCTCCTCTACAGGATGGTAGTGTTTGTTAAGACAGATTATGTCCTTACTAGGCCACAATATGGTGTTAATTAGCACCCCAGTCAGCCAATTTTCAGCCTATTTCCCCATGTGTCGTACGGTCGTGAAACTTGGCTGAGTTCTAGAGCCCTCCCCTTATGCAAATTGAATCAACACCACTCCATGTGCCTGGTGCTGGTCTGCCTCAGTCCACGTGCTCCAGACACGTGGAAGGAGAAACAAGAGGTTAGGCCCCACCATCCCCCTCCCTCACTGGAAAGGTTTCATTGCTGAAATTTTTTATGGCCCACACTCCACTCAACAGAGTAATTACAGCGGGTGGTATCGAGACCAGCGATGTTGAAGGTTTGAATGTGTTACTTAGATGCAGAGGGATATCTCTATTTGACTAGGCTGTCTGATAGACTGATGGCAGCTAAGGTGATACAATGGGGTCAGTCTGCCACAGCAGTACAGTGTAAAACATTCCTCAATGTGGATCACACAAAGCATGTGGAACAGTGCAGCCCCCTGAAATCTGGATGGTGAACATCGCTGCAACCAGTACCTCCCACAGATAACACTCACTTGTACTTGCAAAAGTCTGTGGTTTCCAAAATATTAAAGTATGACATAAATCTGCGAGACACTAAATATGTTACATATTCCCTGATGACCCTTGTTCACATCAGAAATACTTAAGACCGTACATAAGACCATGGTCTTATGCATTTCTGTTCACATGCTAATGGTCTGCATTGAATTCGGGCTCACATGCAGACCCTGGGGACCGACTAAAAACAATGGGTTTTATACTCTTATAATTTCTGACCAGGAGTGAAAAATTCCTTGAAGGCATTCTCAAACACATGCATCATCCCCCCCCCCCCCGGATGGTTGGAAGAAAAGTGCCTTGGATGGTTGGAATCAAGGTACATGTAGATAAATGCCAGTGAGCATATAATTTGCGTTAGTTTGATTAGATACCGCCCCCACCCCCATGACCTGAACCTGACCTGGTTATGGGAAGATCCAGAGTCATTAGCAGTGGCAGTAGCCAGATCACTCTCAGCTTTATTCTCAAGTGATTTAATACCGGAAGTTTGGAGGAATTCCGCAGATCATTGTGCAAACACTATACTCAGATTTTTCTAACTCGTTCACACTGTTTTTCGCTAATATTTTTGTGATGCTAAACGCTATCGTTCTATAACTTGGCATACTTCCCCTGGGAGTCAAACGGCAATTTTCTACTAAATTTCAGACAGCTAACGCGAAAATTGAAAAAGTTGAGAATCTACCTTAATGTTAAATTTCAGCCCAAAACGGGATCTCGAGAATCTAAGCAAATTTGAGGAATTGGTCCTGTTTACATCCATCAGGATTGGAAATATTCTTGTAACTTTCAACCAGAAGGTACACTGGGGTGTATTCTACACAAAAATGTTGATTTTGAAACATTGCTCCGCTACAAAACCGAGCAAATGCTCAAAATTGTGTGCGGGCCCAGAAAATAAATAATAGGGCTAAATTTAACATTGGGGTAGATTGCCAACTCTTTCAATTTGGGCGATAGCTGTCTGAAATTTGGTAGAAAATTGCCGTTTGACTCCCAGGTGAAGTATGCCAAGTTATAGATAGCATTCAGCATCACAAAAATATTGGCGAAAAACAGTGTAAACGAGGTAGAAAAATCGGAGTATACAATAATATTCACGGAATCAGTTTTTTTTTATATGCAGGGCCGCGTCCAGAAAAGGAAGGACATGCCCTCGTTTACCAGGCAAATTTGATATCCATGTGAAAAAATATTCAAATACATATGAGAGCTGCATATTTTCACTTCCACAAGTCATGTACATATACCGTATACTGCTTTTTACTCGTAAAGAATTCTACCCTATGGATGTTTGGGGTACAGACTGGTATTTGTCCATATATCATACATCTATGCACTTCCATCAATCGGTAATTTATAGTTCTTCCAGACTCAGTCAATCTCCTTCTTCAGAACAGGCCCTGTGTATAGCCTGTTCAACTTCATTCTATAAACATGCACAGCTAAACTTCATACAGTGTGGCTGTTCTGGAAGTTCTATGTGATGTAAATCCACTGACTAGTGGGGTGGAGGGGGCTGTCATAAATCTTCGGTTTAATGGCTTTACAATATCTTCCCAAGTGAAAACAAAATTAACATACGAAAATACTGCACAGACTTATGGGAAATATACTTCAACCAATGAGACTGCTTTCTGGATGTCATTATTATTCATGAGTATTGATCGGGGCTCTTCAGGACCTCATACCCATACACACACATGTCTGACATGACTGGAAAGAGAGCTGAAATTGTGTTGGGGGCTGCTTCATTGGAGGCCTATTATGACAAGAACAAGATTATATTGAACTATTTTGAATAGCTATCATTCTAGAGATAGCTTTTAGCTTCAAGTACACATAAGAAATGTTTTGATGTGATGTTTTGAGCCAGAGTTAGCTGGGTTTGAAAACAGCCCATTTCAGTGGAAAATAGTTGCATGTTTCTCTCTCTTATGGGTTTCTGCTAATATGTATATAACACTAGGAACATTTATAACGCCTGTGATCTGTTCTAAACTTACACTGTTACTTATGAACTATGTACAAACATAAACTTAAGTTTTTGTACAAAAATAAAATGTTCACAAACATTATTATTCAACAATACTCAGAGAGAAAAGTCATGGCATTGGCAAATGGTCTGGAGAAATACAATCTTGAATATGCACCAAAATACTGCTCTGTACGTCTGAACACACTAGAATTATCCACCTGTGATGCAGTCCCAGCACTCACACAGCACTCTCGACACAGTCCTGACACTCAAACAGCACTCTCCAGCAGGTTTAACTGCGGCAGGAGTTGCTCTCTGTTGCCATGGCTACCAGGTACTGTTGTGTGTGTGGTAGCGCCCTCTACCACCAGAAGTTCGTCGTCAGATTTTTCACCAGTGTCGACGTCCTCGCTCTCGACCATGATGCTGCTGCTCGCATGGTGGTTGCCATGGTTACTGCTGGCCTCGCTCCCCACCCCAGAGTCACTATAGGAGCAGGTGTCCATGAGCTCAAGTCGGGGGGCATGCACCTTGTATGGGTCCGGATCTTGTGGGTCTGAGACTGCGGTGAGATCCCGAAATACAGCATGGTTCTCCGGCTCCACCAGGCCCACTGACTGGTACAGCTTGTTAAGCGTGCGTTTGATCGCGTTGACGCCCTGACGGTTCTGGTAGCGCGGTGTGTGAAACTTCTCCCTGTTGATGAACTCATGGAAGTAGTAGGACAGCTGGGCCTCTTGGTTTTCCCGCCGGATGTACTTCACCATGAGAATTGTCATTGCCAGGGCATAAAACGAGAGAACGACTACGATGTAGACGAAGGCGTCTGGCGATGACGTGTCGTCTAGTGGAGGAGTGACTGTTGAGTTTTGACAGCTGTATTCCGGGGACGTTACTGCTGTCGACTGAGAGGCGATGACCTCGGGTGTCGCCGTTGTCATTTTGGGAAACTCATCACTGAATTTTGTCAGGTTACCTGGATCAAAATATTTCATGGTGATAATCCTTGCGTGCGACGATGTAAAACACACTTGACCAGACTGTTCACCTATTTAACGCATTGCTTTTCATCTCACAGTTTTGCCACAGTCCGTGTTACCGTGACAACCATCTTGCACTGACTGCACATCTCAGTGGAAATACACATACCTCAATATAACATGTCACATTATGCCGAGACAAAGCACAACGCTCATATTCTACAGACAACACCCACACACGCATATAATTCCCAGTCTTTCTGCTGCCTGAGATGGCGTGTGTGTGATCACTGTTATACTACATTGTGTATGCATGATGAGTAAAACTTGTTCATGTGCAAGCACCCAATTTTATGGTCTTTATTCATCATCACATCAGGCGTCATTGGCTGTATCTAGTGAGAGCGGATGAGGGAGGTGGGGTTTTCCCACAAACACAGACACAGAGGTAATTGATCGTAGAAGCAAGCACAGAAAGTGTGTTTCCGAGATCAAGATAAATCTCTCCCATAAAATGGTGATAGACTACCTAGTTAAATCCCAGAAAATCGGCCACCAAAAGGGGAAGTGGAAGTCAACAACATAAAAAAATCTTTATTCTTTCAACGAAAAACATCTGGTGTGCTACATTAATTACGTCAAATTAGCCTGTACCATTTTCTTTCAGGCGAATTCTAATGAATTCCATGAAAAGAGCTGAGGAAGCCTGAAGCAGCTGTTCCAAACTCATTTTTCTCTTCTGCAAAGCGTATGTGCAAACTCGTCGTTTTAAAGGTTAAAGCTAGTATTATTTACTATACTTACCTCCATAATACTACACGGGTAACTCCTAACAGCCTACTTAAATTAGGCTCCCCCATAGAGAAACCTCTCATATGGGGAAGAATAAAGAATGACCCCTCCATTGCTGCCACCAGGGGCAGCACCGTAGCCACTTCCTCCATTCCCAATTCCTTGTCTCAGGGACGAGTACAAAGGAAACGGGGTAGGTTGGGTGGGCACTTTGGTAGTATTATGGAGGTAAGTATAGTAAATAATACTAGTTTTAACCTTTAAAACGACGAATTATTGTCCTATACATTACCTCCATAATACTACACGGGTAAAATTCAGAATAGACATTGGAGGTGGGATTTGAACCCGTCCCTAGAAGTCTACCCGGATAGTATCACGGAGGTCATTCTTTCATGATATATATATAAAAAAATATATAAATATTAGATACCTTGTGAAGAAGGCTTCAGTCCTGAATCCTCTTCACTTCTACTAGACTTGAATTTCCATTCCATGGTAAGAATCCACTCACTCACGCCATGCGTGTAAGAGTCAAATCAATCCAAGTTCAAGGTAATAATGGTACTTAAATTAAGAGAATCTGGGAATCTTCCCTGAACAATATATCCGAATGAGTATATACAGTTCATAATCCTTGCACTAATATCCACAGAACTAAGGAATCCATCCGGATCAACTGAAGCGACACATAGTCCGAACAATCCTTGATGTTTTTGTGTGGTTTTCATTGGTTTTTTTTTTTTTAGTTTTTCAGTGTTTTGAGCTATATACAGAAAAACAAAGGCTCACAGTGGAGCAATAAGGCAACCAAAGTCCTCAATTAGATGGCGCGCGTCCAGGGATGATGTGCTGGCTGGCAACAATCGGCCCCAGGTGCAATCCATCCTCAGACGTCCAGGCTATGTCTCTGAGATAATGAGAAGTAAAAGTGTTATGGCAAGACCAAGAACATGCACTCATAACCTGAGATAATGGTGTATTACAAATATAAGCCAATGACGCAGCTATGGCCCATACGTCATGCGCCCATACCCGAAAAGAACAATCGGTCGGCTGATCGCCAAGATCGTAACAGAGTCGAATGCACTTCTTAATCCAAGAAAAGATAGTCGGAGAGCGAATATCGTTCTTGAAGCTTTCCATATAAGAGACGAATGGAAGCTTTTTGCCTTGTCGAAAACCTTTAGTCTTGTCAAGGTAAAAGCGCAACGCACGTACGGGACAGAGCTTCGCGTCACTCTCCAAGTCCGTGCCAAGAGAGGCATCGAGAGCGGGGATCACAATCGCCAAAGGAGGGGCCGTAGAGAGCTGGGTTTTCGAGAGAAAAGATGGGAGGACACCCAGTCTGACCTGAGCATAGTTCTCCTTCCAGCTAATCTTAGACGCATCCAAAGCGTGGATCTCACCTCGACGCCTGCCAGAGGCTAGGGCAAGGAGAAAGACTGTTTTCCAAGTGACTAACTTGAGGGGCGCCAAAGCCAGGGGCTCGAACGCGGCTGATGCCAGATGGTTCAAGACCAACGACAAGTCCCACGTAGGAGTGGGGTTTCGCGCCACAGGACGATCTACCTCGAAGTTTTTAAGCAATAAGGTCAAGGCCTGATCAGTGCCATAGTCCACACCCTGTCGTGGCAAAAGCGTCTTAGCAATAGCCGTTCTGTAGCCTGCAAGGGTAGACGGCGCCCGACCTTCCGTGAATTTTAACATTAGAAATTCAGCTATTAAGGGGGCATTGGCCATGAATGGATCAGTCTGCCTGCGCTCACACCAAGTACTGAAGATGGCCCATTTCGACTTGTAGACCGCCAAAGAAGACCTTCGATTTGGTCGTGCGATCCGAGAGGACACTTCCTCAGAAAATCCCTTTGCGCGGAACGACACCAGGGCCAGCTGGTGTGGGTTCTGGTGAAACACCGGAGACCATGGCTGCCTCAGTAGATCTCCCCGAAGAGGTAACGGCCTCGGAAAATCGACGAGGAGATCCAGAACTCTGGAAACCACGACTTCTCGGGTTGCAGAGGCGCAATAAGCAGAATCCGGCAGTGTTGTGCTCGAACCTTGGCAATCACTTGCGGAATCAAAATGGCTGGGGGATAAGCATAAGCAAAAAAGTCCTCCCAGTCCATAGACAGAGCATCGACACCCCAAGCTAGGGGATCTGGGATCGGAGACACAAAGGTGGGGAGCCTGTTGCTCCAGCGAGTGGCAAACAGGTCCACATGAGGTCGATCCCAGAGCGCACACAACTGTCGAAAGACCGCTGGTGACAAGGTCCTTTTGGTAGGTTGTACCTGACCCCGCCGAGATAGCATGTCCGCCAAGACATTGAGACGGCCGGGAATGTGTCGGGCCCGGAGCAGAATCGATCGGGCGTTGCACCACTGTAGCAAGGCCGACACCTGACGACTGAGTGTCAGGGAACGAGTGCCGCCCTGCTTGTTGATGTATGCCACGACCGTTGAGTTGTCTGTGGCAACCAACACTGAGTGTC
This sequence comes from Terebella lapidaria, assembly GCA_949152475.1. Classification (NCBI taxonomy): domain Eukaryota; kingdom Metazoa; phylum Annelida; class Polychaeta; order Terebellida; family Terebellidae; genus Terebella; species Terebella lapidaria. Next base: position 7,551,960 of record OX424557.1, read on the forward strand.
CTGCTAACTCGGATGCCCAATTGGCCAGGGCCCGAGATACAGCTTCCAACTCGAGAGCATTGACATGCCATGACAAATAATGGTCGCTCCATAAGCCCGAAATCTCTTGGAAGTCCAAGTGGGCGCCCCAACCTTCCGTGCTGGCATCCGTAAACTGATGCTTGGATGGCAGCGGCAGACGGAAGGGAGAACCTCGTGACAGATTCCTGATTTGGATCCACCACTGTACGCACCAGCGAGCCGCTGGAGACAACGTCACCATCGTAGAGTCGGGGTCTGTAGCTTGACACCAACCCAGACTCAGGCAATGTTGCAGTTCTTGCAAATGTAAGCGACCCAGAGGCACCAGTTTCTCCGTTGCTGCCAACAGGCCTAGCAGAAACTGCCAGGTGGCTGCCAACTGACGCGGATGAGCCAGGAAGGAGGCTAGGAGAGGACGCAATTTGGTAATTCGGTCCTGAGGTGGGAAAACCATGCCTGACGTGGTCACGAACCGGTAGCCCAGGAACACGAAATCTCGAGATGGAACGAGCTCCGATTTCTCGAAATTGATCACTAGGCCCATTGTCTGACACGTATTGATCAACCAGTCGCGGTGCTCCAACAAGGTGTCCCGAGACTGTCTGCGTAGGAGCCAGTCGTCGAGGTATTGATGAAGGAACAATCCCCGCTGGTGAGCTAGGCTCTGGATCTCCCTCACCACCATGGTGAATATCCAAGGGGAAGGTGACAGTCCGAATGGTAGAGCACAGAACTGCCACACACGGCCCCGGTAAGCGAACCACAGATACTTTCGCGAGGCTGAGTGTATCGGAATGTGAAAGAAGGCATCTTTCAAATCCAGCGAGATCGCCCATGCATTCTCTGGAAGCGCTAACCGAATGGACTCGGACGTCTCCATAACGAACTTTGGATTCTGCACGAATGGATTCAAAGGTGACAAGTCTATAACTGGGCGCCAACCACCGAAACTTTTTGGAACCACGAACACGATACTGTAGAAACCCGGAGTCCGCGGATCTGCGGGTTCTACGGCCCCTTTCGCGATCAATTTTTTGATCTCTACATCCAAGGCTGCTCGCTTCGCCGGAGCCGACGGCAGAGTGAATGACTTGGGAATGAGGGATAAGGTAGGTTGAGTTATGAACTGAATCTGGAAACCCTTCTGGAGTACCCCCACGATCCAAGGGCTGGCTCCTATCTCTTGCCAAATAGGCCAGAAGAGATTTAAGCGCCCGCCGACTGGCGGTTCTGCGTGACCAAAAGGAGCGGGAGTCGCCATTGGTGACGCGTGGTACTCGGAAAGTTCCCTTGCACAGGTACTTACTGTCGTGACTGGGCCTGGACGCCCCTGCTCCGTCCTTAGACTTTCCGCGGCGGCTGGACCCTGAGTGGCGACCACCACGCTTGGTTGTAGAGGCAGGGGCTCCTGAAAAGGGCTGCTTCTTCGTCTGTTTCTTCGGCTTGGAAGAAGAAGCGGTCTGAGGTTGCGGACGTGGCTTCCAAGTCTTCTGCTTGGCAAGTAGTTCGGAAACTAGCTGGGCGTTGGCCGACTGAACACGGTCTGAAACCTGTCGCTCCTCGACCGAAAGAGCGCCGTCCTCTCCGTGGAACAAGGAGTTGACGGCCTGGGGCGTGAGTGCCTCCTGTGCGCAGGACAAAAGCATGGGGGCAGAACGAAGTTTGGACTTCAAATCCAGGGACGGCTTGAACGTCAGGGACTTGAGGAAGGCATCCCGTCGCCACTGCTCCATAGTAAACACGCCGTAAGAGAGCTGGTGCAGGCGGTCTTGGATGGAAACTCCAGCGCTGGACAGAAAACCGATGGCCGTGGAGATCTGTTCTTGAAGGGCAGCTTGAGGGACGGGTCCCGCCGAGGCTTGCTGGGCAAGGTTCTCGAGAAGATCCCGCGCGGCGGCTAAGAGCCAGTCCTGGGTGGAATCGATAAGAACAGCGGAGCGATTCGACTGCTGAACATCTGCCACTTGAGCAGGAGTAACCGAGATCTTCGAGGGGGCCGACATGTACTGGAGAGTCTTCTTGGAGGGCTCCGAGGGCTGCTCCGTGAAGTCCTTGTGAGAAGGTAAGTACAAAGAAGAGAGCTTGGGCCTCTTGATCTTGTCTCCTTTGGCCTTGAGAGAGGCTTGGCGGCGACACTCGAAAGCCTGCCATACACTGCGGCTGAGAGGGAGCTGTTGACGTGAGCTTGATGGCGTTACTGGCTGGCCACAAGACATGGGTTCCACTGACGAGGAGGTTTCCGTCGAGGGCTCGGGCGGAAACTGAGATCCTAGCCGAGAGCGTGTGAGGATCAGCTTCTCCCGGAACTGAAGATCTTGGGAGGACCCACGGTCGTCCACAAGGGAAGGATGTTTGGATGCTGAGTCCATGTCCTCTTTTTCGTCCTCTTCGTCCGAATCGGACTCCGGGTCGGGAAGGCGCCGTTTCCGTGAAGCCGAGGAAACTAAACCGGAAGAGAGTAACACCTGGAGATGCCTGGTGTCTGCAAGGACTGGGTCCGCTGAAGAGGCGTGGATAGTCCGCAGGTGGCCTCGCTCGCGCGGCCCGCGAGAGGCAAGAATCCAGGAGGAGGAGCAGTCGGAGGACGACACTGGAGGAGGCTGTGCTGCACATGAGTCGATAACTGCGAAAACATCGCTTGCATTTGTGCCGAAATGCGAGTAGAGATGTCCAGCTCTAACTTCTGAAAGTCCTGAGGCACGGATAAGGCAGGAGAGGGAAGAACAACGGACTCCGCTGAAGAGCGGCCCGACGCACGCACTGCTGAGAGGTGGCCCAAAGGCCCGGACTCCGCTGAAGAGCGGCCCGCGAAGGCAGTCGCGAGAGGTTGGCCCGAAGGCCCGGACGTCGCTGAAGAGCAACCCGAAGACGTGAGTAGATGGCCTGAAGGCCCGGACGTCGCTAAAGAGCAACCCGCAGTCCGGCCCGTAGGCCCGAACGTCGCTGAAGAGCGACCCGCCATGGCAGGGTCCGCAGAGGGCATCCCTAGGGGGCTGTCTGTAGGCGGCGAGGCTATCCGCTGAATCGGCGGCGAGGGAGGCCTGCTGCGCTAGAACATCGACTGGAAGAGAGAGTGAGAATATGACATATAGTCATAACCTCCTCCCCCCCCCCACTTTCACTGAAACATCGAGCCCTGAGGCGGTCAAATGCGGTGGAAGACGAGGCGAGCACTCACTGATAGCATTGAAGCCAAAAGTCCGAATAGAAAACATAGACTGGTCGGATCCCGGGACCCAATGGGAACCCGATGGGGCCTAACCAGCCATGTTTCTAACTCGACCAGCCCACTAGCGTCGGTTGCCGAGGCCCGAGGTGGGCCTGGAAGCAACGCCGTGGTATCGAGGGACAATCAGAGCTAGTAGCAGAATGCCGAGGAAGACGTATGCATGGTCTATCAGCACCTGGTACCTGAACGAGAGCCGTGTTCCTATCAGAACCCAGGTTCCCATCGGAACCCGGGCCCCGACCGGGGCCCGGGACCCGAGCGCCAACGTGCAGCTGTATAGCTGACAGTGACTCGGAACCCGATTCCGTATACCCACCAGGACCGATCGGGACCCGGGAGCCGAGCACCGTCAGCTGACATGTGCGTGTCAGATGAGAGCGTGGGAACGGACGGAGTGTTCCTACCGGGTCCCGGGCCCCGATCGGGACCCGGGCTCCGAGCGCCCACGCCAGGCATGGACTCGGAAACACGACGCTCGGAGTGAGAGGAGCGAAAAAGATTAACCAGGCTAGCTGGGAAATCCAACAAACTCCGCACACTCGAAAGTTGAGGGCGCAATGCCGAAGGCAGTGAGCGGCCCACCACATCACCCACCACACCTGACGGGGCCAGAGCCGCACACACAGGTGGGGGAGAGGGAGGGACAAACATTACATTACAAACAATTTTATGACAAAATTCCTGCGAGTCTAAGAGAGACAAGGCGTCTAAACTCACTGGGGATTGTAAAGCTACATTAAGCCGAGCCGACTCGGTGTCAAAGTGGCGGATGGCGGCGAGACGACGCACCCGGGCGGACCTAGAGCAGTCGACATCAGGTGGGGAGGGACGTGAACGTAGGTGAAGTAAATCCCTCAACGCCCCATACACGATCGACCAGTCTTCCGCCGAGCGTGAAGCACACTGCTCACAGGGGAAATTGTCGATGCAGAAGTATCCACACACCGCCAGCAGAAATCGTGGACCTCCCACGCCGGTAGAAACACATGGCATCGGCCACACACACGCGTGGGCATGGTCAGCTCAGCTAAAAAAAACAGGAAAACCTGGGCGTGGACTACCGTCTCACGTGTTAAAAGGGACACCCCTAACCCCTAACACCTTTCCTGCCAAGTTTCCACGAAGGTGGAACAATCCAAACAACAAAATTAAACAAAAAGTTAGAGTAGGCATAAGTAGGTCTGCTTCCTTCAATAGGAGAATTGGGAATGGAGGAAGTGGCTACGGTGGTGCCCCTGGTGGCAGCAATGGAGGGGTCATTCTTTATTCTTCCCCATATGAGAGGTTTCTTTATGGGGGAGCCTAAGTTAAGTAGGCTGTTAGGAGTTACCCGTGTAGTATTATGGAGGTAATGTATAGGACAATAATCTTAATTTTTTTGCCATATTCCCAGTATGACAAAGTCATGAAGTAGGGAAGTGTTGGGCAGATTGTGCTTGATAAATTAGCTGCCTGACTGACAGACATTCTGAAGGAGTGTTTTGTAGTCGATACACGCTGTCTGGGTTCATGGTTGGCTGGAATTAACGACTTCTGACGGAAGACACAAGCTAGAGTCCTGACCAGACCAGTGTATAGGGCTGTGCGGCTCTCATCCATCACTGCTTGTAGTGGTTTATGCAGATACGATTCAGACACAGGGCACCGAGGAATTCCATCATGGAACAGGATTCGTGCTTGGGTAGAGCGTGTGTATACATCTGCTCAGTGACTGACTGGAACGAAACTGATTTTATTCCTCAAGTGAAAACTAACGCAATCGCAGACATTTCTCCAGTCCGTTGCCTTCCCGATATTGTCTGGAAGGAATCAGTTCACTGACTGGAGGACAATTATAATAGCAAAAGCTTGACTGTATAAGAACAAGACACCACACAAGCCAGACTCAGCTCCAGAACTACAATTTCCATACCAGTTCACAAGCACTCACTCCCTATTTAGAATGAATGAGGTATTTTGGTAGCCCGATTTTATCACCAGCCAAAGCCCTAACACACAAAATACTCTATATGTAAAACAGTCTCGGACACTTCCAATCGACAGAACACTTGATCTTTGACCTGGTTTTTTTTTTATCCAGAAGCAGCAGTTTGTCATCTGATCTACAGATGAGTGCTGGAATCATTACTTGTAGAGAGCAAACATGAGCTGTCACAAGATATCAGAAATCTACAATACCTCACTTAGTTGTTCTCATGTCATGTTTTTATGCGTCTTCTTCCCTTCCGTAACAAATCCTCGACGTCTGGAATCAATATCAGTTATTCCCTTCTTCAACAGCACTCAATGAATTAAATGTAATCCTTTTATGCTGAAGTATCTCATGGTGTTTTTTTTTCAGCTCATTATTGTCAATATTTGCTTGTATTATATAATTCCCTGTAGTGTGTCCCAGAGCTAACTGCCTGAGCCCAGTAACATCTCACACCCAGAACCACACGACTACAGACTGAGCTAATCCAGAACCTTTCTTTGGCCTGATCCTTGTCTGGCAGCAGCAAAGCAAACCTCGGACGGCTGACAGCGTGTGAGAGCGACTCAGACTGCCATGTCAGGGACCACTGATGGTGACGCAGGGATTGGGGCTGATGCAGTGACCTCCATACTTTCTTCAAGGAGGGACACCACAGACTTGTGTGCATGAGGGGTGAGGGGGGAAGGGAGGTGAGGCTGAGCTCTTGTCACTGGCGCCAGTGAGGTTTGGATGACGGACGGATGGAGGGAAGAGGTAAGAAAGCCGCAGCAGTTCCACGGACCAGATCAATACAGAGAGAATGTGTTGTAGAAACAGACACGCTGGGGACTGAGGAATCAGGACAACCGCAGGACGGCCTTGTGGAGGGGGGATGAAGGTCTAACAGCCCCTTGGATTATGTTTGAGCTCGTGAATAAGCCGAGTTTCTCATGACCAACAAAACTCTCGACATAGCCGTCATATTTCTGACAGCTCAGGAAAGATCAGTGGCATTAGTGGGATACCTAAATGTGTATTCTGATTTGTGGTTTTCAATGTCGATACTTTTGTGCTGGGATACAACAGACTTCGAAAGACAGTGTTGATATTAATTAATCTGATATAATTTACCTTATCAAACACTTGACCTAGTTTTGTCAATCAGAAGCAAGCAGTTTGGCCTCTGACCTATTTTTGTAACCTGGCACCAAGCACTTTAGCTCACTTGAAACCACATCATAATGTACAAATTACCTAATCCAGATAAATGTAAGCAATCAGGCTTTCTATTCCATACACAGTATTCTCACTCATACTCATTATAATGAGATAACTCCCTCCATCCACTGTCATATTGTCCCTGCTTCCCGTTCCATTTCCATACTTCCGTACTTTATCCACAATCCATTCTATTCCAGAACTGCGCCTCAATCTGCTAAAACCTCTCCACACATCATTGTCTCGTGAAAACCGTTATTTCCATGAAAACAGAAACCAATAAACAGTTTATCCGATAATTGTGCTGTCCTCAAATTCACCTGGTTCACAGCTTCGGTTCGTAAGGCAGCTCACATCATCCAAACTTAATGATCGACCCAATCGGTTTATCGCAATGACTGTACACCCTTTTGTCCTGGCTTCTGTCCTGTTTTTAGCTGATTACTGCTGGAAAGACAACCTTGTCCTTGTCAACATTGACCATATTAGCTGAATACTCACACGAGGTCCAGTCCACAGAACTGGACAGCACTGATTTACTGTTCACACTTGCACCAAGTGTAGCTGTCACATAACACAATCTCCAGATCGGCAGCCGCTCCACGAAATATCGCTCCACACCACGGTTTGTTTAGGCTAATGATATCGTCGTTGTTCAGAGCCGATGTTGTCACAAAGCCTCCCCCCCCCCCCCCTCGACAAGTAAACCCTGAATCTGTCCACCAGCCTAACATCTCCCCAAGCAAAGACACATTTACAATATTTCCTGAGGGTTACTCCTTTTACCCAGGCATGTTATGATGAACGATTGGAACGATCATGGAACATGTGGACATACAATATTGCTCCACATCATTAGATTTTTCATAGGTTACAATGCCAAGTATTTTCCCTGCTGCGTTTCTGAAATGTTACCATCGTGTTGACCAGATGGATGTTGATTCTTACCAGACAAGATGTAAAACTATCAAACGTGGACCGGAAAACAACCTCAAACAGTCAACAACAGCAGCTTTACAGCATTCTTCTCAACAAACTCTAACACACCGTTTGTAGAAAAGGGGCAACAGCACAAAACTATTGATGACATACATCAGATTGTGCAGTCAGGATTCCATCACAAACACTTCCAGATCAACACAACTTGTGAAATCTATCACACAACCTCAGCACACAATCTCTGCCAGGCAACAACGATACATGACTCAAACCACGCAACTGATCTTTTAGTTTTCACTGCATGTCAGTGCTGGAATCATTACTTGTATAGTGAGCAAACATGAGCTAGAAGATACTTCAGGAATCTACAACACCTCACCCAGTTGTCGGCTGCAGAGTGACTTTTCATGTGGTGTTTTTGTGCGTCTTCATCCCTTCCGTAACGAATCTTCAAGGTCTGGAATCAATATCATTTATTCCCTTCTTCAACAGCACTCAATGAATTGAATGTAATCCACTTATGCTGAAGATGTCTCACCGTGTTTTTTTCAGCTCAGTATTGTCAATAATTCCCTGTAGTGTGTCGCAGAGCTAACTGCCTGAGTCCAATAATATCTCACACCCAGAACCACACAACTAGACTGAGCTAATCCAGAACCTTTCTTTGGCCTGATCTTTGCCTGACAGCATCAAAGCAAACCTCGGGCGACTAACAGCGTGTGAGAGCGATTCAGACTGCCGTGTCAGGGACCACTGATGGTGACCCAGGGAAGGCAGGGCTGCTGATGGTGAGGCAGGGATGGGGCTGATGCAGTGACCTCCACACATCCTTCAAAGAGGGACCCCCCAGACTTGGGAGCATGAGGAGTGAAGGGGGGAGGGGGGGGGGGGTGGAGGAGGTGAAGCTTAGCCCTTGTCACTGAGGGAAGAGGTAAAAAAGCCGCAGCAGTCCCAAGGACCAGATCAATACAGAGAGAAAGTGTTGTAGAAACAGACACGCTGGGGATCGAGGAATCGGGGACAACTGCAGGACGGCAACGTGGAGAGGGGGGGGGGGGGATGAAGGGCTAATAGCCGATGGGAGGTGTCTGTGATTGGTGTGACAGCCCCTTGGATTATGTTTGCACTCGTAAACGAGCCGAGTTTCTTGTGACCAACAAAACATAGATCCACAGCATGGATTAGTTTGCTCCTGCATTAAACAACAATGCGAAGACGTGCCACAAAACACGTGACTTGCGTCTAACGAGGATCACTGATTTCTAAGGACAGAGACACTCTGCAGGTGTTAATGCTGCCGTCTGTTAGCAATCAATCCATTAACCGTGGTGGGCTGCCAAAACCTCTTCCGTACACTCCCACAATGTCATCCAGCCGTGTTGTATATAATATCACTCGCTATTTTTAACTCGAGTGTCGCTGACAGTTTCGTCTTGAATAAACCTTTTGTGCTGTCAAAGGCAATCCGGAAAACAGATTGGCCACAAAACATCAATGTAGCCTGTATAATGCAGAGGGTTTTTCCCGTGGGTTCAATATTCAGGCGACATGCCACGGAGCCACAAAATCCATCATCGGCTGTCGGAATTCTCCAGCAACAATAAATTTTACTCTGGCACAGAGAGTGTTGGACGTGTCAACAACTACACAATACAGACAGAGACCTGACAATAAATGGGGAATATTGAACACTGAATGGCAAAATTACTTTTCTTGTGATGCTCTCCATATAACCGTCACATTTCTGTCAGTTATAAAATATTGTTGGTATTTGTGTAATACCTAGTTCTGTCAACTACAAGCAAGCAGTTTGGCCTCAGACATAGTTTTGTAGCTTGGAACCAAGCACTTCAGTCCACTTGAAACCTGAAAGGCAATATACATATTGCCTAACCCAGAGAAGTAAAACAATCCGGTCACACTAAAAACTGTCCAAGGGCAAGTAACACCGTCTGGGACACGAAAAGACCATCCAGGAGTAGAAAATACCGCCCAGGAGGGGTGGAAAATACTGTCCGGGAGTAGGAAAAACCGTCCGGGGATGTGGTTGTGGGTGGAGGTTATTTAAAGCAATGGTACACATAAAGTTGGAATATTCAACAAGTTTGTCAGGTTTGTGGTCTATTTTTTTCTACAACCTTCTTCACTCAAATTGAACTGAAATAATCAATGTCTCACACACTTTTTTACTGTCTCTGGAACGGGATCAAACAACATATAATCAATTATTAATAAACAAAAATGATCTGGAGATAATTTATATTAATTTTTTTTATCAAGAACAGAAATAGGTGAAAATCGTGAGCTGAACCGTTCGAGACAAGACAATTCGGGCTGTTTCATGGGTAATAATATATGAGAAAAGAGCATGTAGGCCTACTATCTGTACAGGGCTTATTCATCTAATTCAACACATGGTTTAACTTCTGGTAAGGCTATTATTGAACGCCCATTTTTTAAAGTAAATTACGGGTTTTTGCTCAATATTGTTCATGACTTTGTGTGTACCATTGTTTTTTGATACTCTCGGAGGGTATTTTCAACACCTCCCGGACGGTCTTTTCGGGCCCGGATGGTGTTCTTTGCCCCCGGACGGTTCCGGACGGTCGCGAACGGTTCTTAGTGTGACCCAAACAATCAGGCTTTCTATTCCATACGCAGCATTCACACACATATATACTCTTATACCGACATAACCCCCTCCATCCACTGTCATATTGTCCATGCTTCCCATTCCATTTCCATAGTTCCGTACTTTACCAACAATCCCCCATTCTATTCCAGAACTGAGCCTCAATCTGCTTAAACCTCTCCACACATCTTTGTCTCGGGGAGACCGTTATCTCCATTACATCAGAAACCAATAAACAGTTTTCATGATGATTGAGCTGTCCTTAAATCCACCTCACGTCATCCAAACCCAATCATCGACCCACCCAGTTTATCGCAATAACTGTCCGCTGTTTTATCCTGGCTTCTGATCCGTTTCAAGCAGATTACTGCAACAAAAACAGCGTTGTCCTTGTCAACATTGACCACATCAGCCAAATACTTGCAACACGTGGTCCGCAGAATTGAACAGCACAGATTTCCTGTTCATGCTTGCACCAAGCGTAGCTGTCACACAACACAATCTCCAGATCGGCAGCCGCTCCACGAAATATCACTCACAACACGGATTGTTTAAGCTAATGACATCCTTGTTGGTCAGAGCTGATGTTATGACTATAAATATATATGGTAAGAAAAACAACAGTTTTTTTTGGCACAAAGGTCTGTTGCATGAACTAAAACGGACCGGCATCCAAGGTGAAGTGCTCTGCTGGTTGAGTGATTCGTTATTGACGAAGGAGCCTCCCATAAGCATTTGGGGATAACTCTGTCACACGATTTGGCTTAGAACAGTCATATCGATGAAATGGTTGTCAAGGCAATGCAGAGACTCAATATTTTGCAGTGTTTCAAGTTTAAGCTTTCTAGAAATAATTTAGAATGCGTTTACATGTTGCCATCTTTCATGTTGCCATTGTTGAAACACGGTGATATCCTCTGGGATGGCACACCTGAATATGAACTTGCGAAACTGGGCGAAGTTCAAGCATGAGCAATGCGTATAATAACGGGTGCTACCAAACATTCTTCTAGGGAATGTACGAAGATCTGGGTTCGATACCATTGGCGATGAGACGGAAAATTCATCTTTTAAAATGGTACTACAAAATCCATCACCAGATTATGAATTTTTCTGAATAATATTGTGCATAATATACAATATTGGAATTTTGGACTGCTAAATTCGTAAACATATATGGCTACTTTATTAGTATAACTGGTAAGTGTTGTCATGTCCAGATAAAATGCCTTCATATATCATATAGATCTGGTGTTGCCCTAATCATGTATATACATACTGCTGCGTTGTTTTGTTATTCTGTTACATAGCATCGTGTATGTTACAAGCAGAAACCTCAACATAGGGGAAACCCTGCTGGTCGATGTATTCCGTTCAATAAATATGTTCATACCAACACAACAGGTGGTTCATATTTCCAATTAATCCGATGGATAAACAACCAAAGATATCGTTCAGTTCCAATGAGTGAGATGTTTTTATAGTTTAAGAGAATCAACATGTTTCCCGCCAATATTTTATTCACTTTTCCAAGCTGGTATACAAGTATATATTACTCGTCATATTCCTATTTTGAGGCATCAAAACACCTATTTTCTAAGGGACGGCAGCACAAGGGAGTTCGTTGGCAGCATATTTTATTTTCCTGGGGGAAGTTCCAGAAGAGATATTTTATCCAGAAGATGTCATTCTTATACTGCTCAGTTGGTAATTGAAAAGACAAACAAACAAGAATCAATGAGCACTTCTCAAAAACGTTGTCTTTATTGCAATCAAATACTGTCACATGACTCGTATCAATATTTCCTGCTCTACCATGTTTCCTGCACATGTCATCCAGAGATATCTCAATACAAACTCTGCCAAGAACCAGGAAAACATGAATCTACTGGTGTTTTGTCCCGTCGACTCTGGGGAAATTGGAAAATGTTGATAATCCTACACGAAAAACCTACAGGTTCCTTATTGACAAAAAGTTCATTTCCACTTGAGCTTAGCTATGAGTTTACATAAAATCTTTACAAATCAGTGACTCGATCCACGCTGGAACGGAATAGAAGAGCATGAAATCTGTTTCCAGCAGACTTGCTCTGTATTGATTAGTGCAGCTTTTCACCTGGTGCTGGGCTGGAATGCTGCTTCATTCAGCGCTCACCGCCTCATAAAGCCCGGCTCTCAGACACAATGAACCCTGGTTGTGAGTTGTTCTAACTGCACAATGAAGCCAAAATTTGGTCACAAACAAAATCATGGTGGCCTTTTCACACGAAACTCTGCCGATATTTTTGACAAGGGAGGAACACTTTCACTGATGAAAAGCGGCAATACACCTGGGAATTTACCCTTTCCCACATATCAGAAGCATTACATCAGAGAAATTAATATCTTAGAGAATACATGGCAGTGAACAATACTATAAAGAGTCTCCCAAACATGAGCAGGACACATTTTAAGATTATGATTTACTATGATTTTGGTGTATTGCCATCTAATTCTCAAACACATACTACATATGAACACAATGACTGATTCTAGACAACTCAAGCTTGATGAGATCGCTGATGCTAAAACTGACTGCGTAATATTTCCCCTGTGTCTGAAGGCGGTTACACTGAAGTTACGTTACTCAAGCAGCTGGAGATTCTGCTTTGATCTGCTAACGGAAGGACGGATACCACACACACACCACTTCAACGGCTCAAGAAAGCCATCTCCTCAGGAAACATGGACCTCATCTTCATGATCTTGAGTGGAGACACATACATTCATATCATTGAATGGAAGGAGATCTGTATCAACTGGTCAACAGTCGTTATGCTATACATACCTAGTATGTATATAACACTAGTAACATTTATAACGCCTGTGATCTGTTCTAAACTTACACTGTTATTTATGAACTATGTACAAACATAAACTTAAGTTTTTGTACAAAAATAAAATGTTCACAAACATTATTATTCAACAATACTCAGAGAGAAAAGTCATGGCATTGGCAAATGGTCTGGAGAAATACAATCTTGAATATGCACCAAAATACTGCTCTGTACGTCTGAACACACTAGAATTATCCACCTGTGATGCAGTCCCAGCACTCACACAGCGCTCTCGACATAGTCCTTACACTCAAACAGCACTCTCCAGCAGGTTTAACTGCGGCAGGAGTTGCTCTCTGTTGCCATGGCTACCAGGTACTGTTGTGTGTGTGGTAGCGCCCTCTACCACCAGAAGTTCGTCGTCAGATTTTTCACCAGTGTCGACGTCCTCGCTCTCAACCATGATGCTGCTGCTCGCACGGTGGTTGCCATGGTTACTGCTGGCTTCGCTCCCCACCCCAGAGTCACTATAGGAGCAGGTGTCCATGAGCTCAAGTCGGGGGGCATGCACCTTGTATGGGTCCGGATCTTGTGGGTCTGAGACTGCGGTGAGATCCCGAAATACAGCATGGTTCTCCGGCTCCACCAGGCCCACTGACTGGTACAGCTTGTTAAGCGTGCGTTTGATCGCGTTGACGCCCTGACGGTTCTGGTAGCGCGGTGTGTGAAACTTCTCCCTGTTGATGAACTCATGGAAGTAGTAGGACAGCTGGGCCTCTTGGTTTTCCCGCCGGATGTACTTCACCATGAGAATCGTCATTGCCAGAGCATAAAACGAGAGAACGACTACGATGTAGACGAAGGCGTCTGGCGATGACTTGTCGTCTAGCGGAGGGGCGACTGTTGAGTTTAGACAGCTGTATTCCGGGGACGTTACTGCTGTCGACTGAGAGGCAATGACCTCTGGTGTCGCCGTTGCCATTTCGGGAAACTCATCACTGAATTTTGTCAGGTTACCCGGATCAAAGTATTCCATGGCGGTAAGCCTTGCGTGTGACAATGTAACACACACTTGATCAAACTGTTCACCTATCTAATGCATTGCTTTTCATCTCACAGCTTTGCCACAGTCCGTGTTACCGTGACAACCATCTTGCACTAACTGCACATCTCAGGCACAGAGGCACTTGAGAGATAACGGTGCAGGATTCCTGTCAGAGCGAGTGCCGTCCCTTGTGCTAGCGTCACTGCGGGAGACATTCTACAGACGCCTCTCCTCCTTGCCGTCACTGCTCAGCTCGGCAGCTATCTGGCTCTGCTCGGGAAGACAAACTCCCACACCCCTTATTCGTGCCGGTCTGCAAAACAGCGGAAATACACATACCTCAATATAACATGTCACATTATGCCGAGACAAAGCACAACGCTCATATTCTACAGACAACACCCACACACGCATATAATTCCCAGTCTTTCTGCTGCCTGAGATGACATGTGTGTGATCACTGTGGTACAACATTGTGTATGCATGACAGTAAATCTGTATATGTAACGGTTCTCCTTATTCATGTGCAAGCAACAAATTTTATAGTCTTTATTCATCATCACATCAGGCGTCACGCGCTGTATCTAGTGAGAGCCGGTGAGGGAGGTGGGGTTTTCCCACAAACACAGACACAGGGGGAAATTGATTGTAGAAGCAAGCACAGAAAGTGTTTTTCCAAGATCGAGATAAATCTCTCCCATAAAATGGTGATAGACTACCTAATTAAATCCCAGAAAATCGGCCACCAAAGGGGTAAGTGGAAGTCAACAACATAAAAAAACTTTATTCTTTCAACGAAAAACATCTGGTGTGCTACATTAACTAGACATATACGGTCGCCTTCGACCGCTTGGGTGTATCCCCCGTAGCCTCATCATCCCTGTTGCCCCAAATATATTACTGATAAGTATGAAAAACTAGAGCAAGGGCTAAAAAAGATTACTAGAGAAATGTAAAATCTTAAGCCACAACTGTTTTGTTTTCCACCAAAATTGCTGCATTGATCTTTCAAGATTATTGAAAGTCGAATTCAAGATCACCTCCAAAATCACTGCATATGGATTCCCATTTCGGCATGTTTGACAAAATAACGAAATTACAGCCAGATCAACTTTTCCACCTGAAGTTATATGTCAACCCAGAACAGTTGACAAACCTGGTTCAAAGTTGATATTCAGAGTAAAAATTGACCAAAACTGCATTTCAAGTTGAGAAAATTGGAGCCAGATTGAACTTTTCGCCATGGGTTATATTTTAACTCATAATATGTGCCAAACTTTGTTTCAAGTTGAAATTCAATGTAAAAGTTGACCAAAACTGCATTTCAAGTTGAAATTCAAACTAAAAGTTGACCAAAACTGCATTTCAAGATGACAAATTTGGAGCCAGATCGAACTTTTCACCATAACGTATATTTTATCTCATGATATGTGTCAAACTTGGTTTCAAGTTGAAAATTTGAAATTCAAATTAAAAGTTGACCAAAACTGCATTTCAAGATGACAAAATGGGAGCCAGATCAATGTTTTCACAAAAAGGTCTATTTTCACCTGAAATATGTTCCGAATTAGATTTGAATGTGAAATTCCATTACCTGGTTCAGCTCATTAATAAGCATTTCCCGTCTTAACTATTTTTTCTGAGGTAAATAATAGACTTAACTAGCAAAAATAATGTTTACTTATTTGGTTACAGCCATAAAACTTCTACTGAACAGAACCTTTACCTTGTTGAGCCCAATTATGAATATTTCTTGTCTTAACTATTTTTATTGTGGCCAATAATAGACTTAACTAGTAAAAATAATGTCAACTTTTTCGGTTACACCCATGAAATCTGTACTGGACAAAACCTTTACCTTGTTGAGCTCAATAATAAATGTTTCTCGTCTTAACTATTTATATTGAGGTCAATAATAGACTTAACTAGCAAAAATAATGTTAACTTATTTGGCTAAAGCCACAAAATCTCTACTGGACATAACCTTTACCTTGTTGAGCCCAATAATAAATATATCTTGTCTTAACTATTTTTATTGTGGTCAATAATAGACTTAACCAGTAAAAATAATTTTAACTTATTTGGTTACACCCATGAAATTTGTACTGGACGAAACTTTTACCTTGTTGAGTTTAATAATAAATGTTTCTCATCTTAACTATTTTTATTGTGGGAAATAATAGACTTAACTAGTAAAACTAATGTTAACTTATTCAATAATATTGTTCTGTTTTCACCCAAAACATCAGTTCTCAATTCCGAACAAAAAATCCATTGCCATTTACTTTCATAATACAGGGTACTGGAGTGAGCACAGATGTCAAAGTGGGTATTTTAAAGGTCATAATAAGTTAGTCCATTAACTAATTAATATTTATTTGATCATTCTGAAAAACAATAGGTTTCGTGTGACGGTCTTTCTCATCGAGCCTGTGCGATTTCATGATCATTCAATGAAAACTCCCACTCGTAGAGCGTTCACAAGCCATGTGTGTTAAACAGGCTAATTTGAGCACAAAATGTGTCGCCAATCGGCCAATTTGGTCGCTATGGCAACCAAAATCGATTGGTGTCGGGATCTTACCATAAGATGTGTCTGTATTAAAAATTATTAGAATCGGTTAAGATTTGCAACCTGTAGAGCGTTCACAAGAAAATCTCTACGGCGGCGGCGGCGGCGCGACGGAGACAAATCCATAGTATCCGCCGAACTTCGTTCGGGGGGATTCAATTACGTCAAATTAGCCTGTAGCATTTTCTTTCAGGCGAATTCCGATGAATTCCATGCCGATGAATTCCATGAAATGAGCTGAGGAAGCCTGAAGCAGCTGTTCCAAACTAATTTTTCCCTTCTGCAAAGCGTATGTTCAAACCTTAATTTTTCTGCCATGTTTTTTTGCCATATTCCCAGTATGACAAAGTCATGAAATAGGGAAGTGTTGGGCAGATTGTGCTTGATAAATTAGCTGCCCGAATGACAGACATTCTGAAGGAGTGTTTTGTAGTCGAAACACGCTGTGTGGGTTCATGGTCGGCTGGAATTAACGACTTCTGACGGAAGACACGGGCTAGAGTCCTGACCAGACCAGTGTATGATCTGTGCGGCTCTCATCCATCACTGCTTGTAGTGGTTTATACAGATATGATTCAGACACAGGGCACCAAGGAATTCCATCATGGAACAGGGTTCGTGCTCGGGTAGAGCGTGTGTATACATCTGCTCAGCGACTGACTGGAACGAAATTGATTTTATTCCTCAAGTCAAAACTAACGCAATCACAGACATTTCTCTGTTGCCTTCCTGATATTGTCTGGAAGGAAACAGTTCACTGACTGGAGGACAATTATAATAGAAAAAGCTAGACTGTACAAGAACAGGACACCACACAAGCCAGACTCAGCTCCAGAACTACGATTTCCATACCAGTTCACAAGCACTCACTCCCTATTTAGAATGGATGAAGTATTTGTGTAGTGCGAATTTTTCACCAGCAGATCACCACACACACAATACTCTATATGTAAAACAGTCTCGGACACTTCCAATCGACAGAACACTTGACCTTTGACCTAGTTCTTCTTATCTAGAAGCAGCAGTCTGTCCTCTGATCTACAGATCTAGTTTGTCACCTAGAAGCAAGCAGTTTGACGTTATTGCTCCCCTGAACCCTAAAGCAGTGTACAAATTGCCTAATCCAGATAAATGTAAGTAATCAGGCTTTCCATTCCATACACAGTATTCACACTCATACTCATTATACCGAGATAACCTCCTCCATCCACTGTCATATTGTCCATGCTTCCCGTTCCATTTCCATACTTCCTTACTTTATCCACAATCCCCCATTCTATTCCAGAACTGCGCCTCAATCTGCTAAAACCACATCATTGTCTCGGGAAGACTGTTATTTCCATGACAACAGAAACCAATAAACAGTTTTCCCGATAATTGCGCTGTCCTCAAATCCACCTGGCTCACAGCTTCAGTCCGTCGTCAGGCAACTCACGTCATCCAAACTCAATCATCGACTCACTCAGTTTATTGCAATGACTGTCCGCGCTTTTGTCCTGGCTTCTGTCTCTTTTCCAGCTGATTACAGCTACAAAGACAACCTTGTCCTTGTCAATATTGACAACGTCAGCCGAATACTTCTCACACTGGTCAAGTCCACAGAACTGGACAACACTGATTTACTGTTTACACTCGCACCAAGCGTAGCTGTCACACAACACAATCTCCGGATCGGCAGCCGCTCCACGAAATATCGCTCCACATCACGGTTTGTTTAGGCTAATGATATTGTTGTTGTTCAGAGCCGATGTTGTCAAAAGGCTCCCCCCCCCCTCCCCCAACAAATAAACCCTGAATCTGTCCACCAACCTAACATCTCCCTGAGCAAAGACACATTTACAATATTTCCTGAGGGTTACTCCTCTTACCCAGGAATGCTATGATGAAATATTGTCATCGATCAGATCTCCAGAACGTGATAATAATATATTATCGCCCTCCCACACATTTCTGTATCATACCACGTGTGGACATACAATATTGCTCCACAACATCAGATTATTCACAGGTTTCACTGCAAAGTATTTTCCCTGCTGTGTTTCTGAAATGTTACCATCGTGTTGACCAGATGGACGTTGATTCTTACCAGACGAGATGGAAAACTATCAAACGTGAACCAGACAACAGCCTCACATAATCAACAACAGCAGCTTTACAGAGTTCTTATCAACAAACTCTAACACTCGGTTTGTAGAAAAGTAGCAAAAGCACAAAAATATTGATGACATACATGTAGAGTCATGATTCCATCACAAACACTTCCAGATCAACACAACTTGTGAAATCTATCACACAACCTCAGCACATAATGTTTGCAGGCAACAACGATACACGGCTCAAACCAAGCAACTGATCTTTTAGTTTTCACTGTCTGCATGTCAGTGCTGAAATCATTACTTGTAGAGAGCAAACATGAACTGTCACAAGATACTTCAGAAATCTACAACACTTCACCTAGTTGTTGGCTGCAGAGTGACTTCTCATGTCATGTTTGTGTGCGTCTTCTTCCCTTCTGTAACAAATCCTCGAGGTCTGGAATCAATATCAGTTATTCCCTTCTTCAACAGCACTCAATGAGTTGAATGTAATCCACTTATGTGGAAGATATCGCGAGCTTTTTCAGCTAAGTTTTGTCAATATATTTTGCTTGTCTTACTCCCTTTCTATACATTCCCTGTAGTGTGTCCCAGAGCCAACTGCCTGAGCCCAGTAACATCTCACACCCAGAACCACACAACTACAGACTGAGCTAATCCAGAACCTTTCTTTGGCCTGACCCTTGTCTGGCAGCATCAAAGCAAACCTCCAGCGACTGACAGCGTGTAAGAGCGACTCAGACCGCCGTGTCAGGGACCACTGATGGTGATGCAGGGATGGGGCTGATGCAACGACCTCTACATCCTTGGGGGAGGGAACTCTACAAACTGGGGAGAATGAGGGGTGAAGGCATGAGAGCTAATGGGGGGAGGGGGGGGGGGGGGGTAGAGGCTGAGCTCTTGTGGCTGGCGCCAATGAGGTTTGGATGACGGACGGATGGAGGAAAGAGGTAAGAAAGCCGCAGCAGTCCCAAGGATCAGATCAATATGGAGAGAATGTGTTGTAGAAACAGACACGCTGGGGAATGAGGAATCAGGACAACCGCAGGACGGCCTTGTGGAGGGGGATGAAGGTCTAACAGCCACTGGATGGTGTATTGTGATTGGTGTGACAGCCCCTTGGATTATGTTTGCACTCGTAAATTAGCTGAGTTTCTTGTGACTAACAAAACATAATAGATCCACAAACAGAACAGATTTTTTTGCTCTTGCAATAAATAGGAATGGACTCTGGATTAAATAATGCTTTGATTAAATGAGGCACTCCCATAACTGAGGCAAATTTATCATGTGCGAAGACATGCCACAAAACACGTGACTTGTGTCTAATGAGGAGCACTGATCTCCAAGGACAAGGAGTCTGTGCAGGTGTTAATGCTGCCGTCTGTAAGCAATCAATCCATTACAAAAACCGTGGTGGTCTCCCAGAACCTCTCCCAAACACTCCCACAAAGTCATCCAGCCGTGTTGTATATCAATATCGCCTGCTATTTTTAACTCGAGGGTCGCTCCAAACGTGTCGCTGACAGCTTTGTCTCGAATAAACCTTTCGTGCTGTCAAAGGCAATCCGGAAAACAGATTGGTCACAAAACATCAATGGAGCCTGTATAATGCAGACGGTTTTTCCTGTGGGTTCAATATTCAGATGAGATTTCACTAAGCCACAAAATCAATCACCCCGCTCTGTCGGAATTTCCCAGCAACGGTAATTTTACTCTGGCACGGAGATTTGGACGTGTCAAAGACTACACAAAACAGGCAGAGACCGGGCGATAAATGGGGAATACATGTACATGTATTGAACACTGAATGGCAAAATTAGGTTTTTTTCATAAAGCTCTTGACATAGCTGTCATATTTCTGACAACTCAGGAAGGATTAGTGGCATTAGTGGAATACCTAAATGTGTATTCTGATATGGGGTTTTCAACGTCGATACCTTTGTGCTGGGATACAACAGATTTCGAAAGGCCGTGTCAGATTAATTCATCTGATATAATTCACCTTATCAAACACTTGGCCTAGTTCTGTCAACTAGAAGCAAGCAGTTTGGCCTCTGACCTAGTTTTGTAACCTGGCACCAAGCACTTTAGCTCACTCGAAACCACATCATAATGTACAAACTGCCTAACCCAGATAAATGTAAGTAATCAGGCTTTCTATTCCATACACAGTATTCACACTAATACTCATTATACCGAGATAACATCCTCCATCCGCAGTCATATTGTCCATACTTCCCGTTCCATTTCCATACTTCCGTACTTTACTCACAATCCCCCATTCTATTCCAGAACTGCGCCTCAATCTGCTAAAACCTCTCCACACATCATTGTCTCGTGAAAACCGTTTCCATGACAACAGAAACCAATAAACAGTTTATCCGATAATTGTGCTGTCCTCAAATTCACCTGGTTCACAGCTTCAGTTCATCGTCAAGCAGCTCACGTCATCCAAACTCAATCATCGACCCACTCAGTTTATCGCAATGACTGTCCGCCCTTTTGTCCTGGTTTCTGTCCCCTTCCCTGCTGAGAAGTTGCTACAAAAACAACCTGTTCTTGTCAACAATGACCACATCAGGCGAATACTGTGGTGAAGTCCACAGAACTGGACAACACTGATTTACTGTTTACACTCGCACCAAGCGTAGCTGTCACACAACACAATCTCCAGATCGGCAGCCGCTCCATGAAATATCGCTCCAGACCACGGTTTGTTTAGGCTAATGATATCGTTGTTGTTCCGAGCTCATGTTGTCACAAGGCTCCCCGCACAAGTAAACCCTGAATCTTTCCACCAACCTAACATCTCCCTGAGCAAAGACACATTTACAATATTTCCTGAGGGTTACTCCTCTTACCAGGCATGCTATCATGAAATATTGTCATCGTTCAGAGCTCCAGAACGTGATAATGATATTTTATCGCCCTCCCACATATTTCTCTATCATACCACGTGTGGACATAACAATACTGCTGCACAACATTAGATTATTCATAGGTTACACTGCCAAGTATTTTCCCTGCTGTATTTCTGAAATGTTACCATCGTGTTGACCAGATGGATGTTGATTCCTACCAGACGAGATAGAAAATATCAAACGTGAACCAGACAACAGCCTCAAACAGTCAACAACAGCAGCTTTACAGCGTTCTTATCAACAAACTCTAACACACGGTTTGTAGAAAAGGGGCAACAGCACAAAAATATTGATGACATACATCAGATTGTGCAGTCAGGATTCCATTACAAACACTTTCAGATCAACACAACTTGTGAAATCTATCACACAACCTCAGGACACAATCTCTGCCAGGCAACGACGATACACGGCTCAAACAACTGGTATCTCAGTTTTCACTGCATGTCAGTGCTGGAATCATTACTTGTAGAGAGCAAACATGATACTCAAGATACTTCAGAAATCTACAACACCTCACGCAGTTGTCGGCTGCAGAGTGATTTTTCATGTGGTGTTTTTGTGCGTCTTCATCCCTTCCGTAACGAATCTCCAAGGTCTGGAATCAATATCAGTTATTCCCTTCTTCAACAGCACTCAATGAATTGAATGTAATCCACTTACGCTGGAATATCTCGTGCTTTTTTAGCTCAGTTTTGTCAATATTTGATTGTCTTATATAATTCCCTGTAGTGTGTCCCACAGCTAACTGCCTGAGCCCAGTAAGATCTCACACCCAGAACCACACAACTAGACTGAGCTAATCCAGAACCTTTCTTTGGCCTGATCCTTGTCTGGCAGCATCAAAGCAAACCTCGGGCGACTGACAGCGTGTAAGAGCGACTCAGACTGCCGTGTCAGGGACCACTGATGGTGACCCAGAGATGACAGGGCTGCTGATGGTGAGGCAGGGATGGGGCTAATGCAGTGACCTCCACACTTCCTTCAAGAAGGGACCCCACAGACTTGGGAGCATGAGGAGGGAAGGGGGGGGGGGGGTGGAGGTGAGGCTGGCAGCTCTTGTCACGGCAGTGAGGGTTGGATGACAGACGGAGGAAGGAAAGAGATAAGGAAGCCGAAGCAATCCCAAGGATCAGATCAATACGGAGAGAATGTGTTGTAGAAACAGACACGCTGAAGACCGAGGAATCAGGACAACCGCAGGACGGCCACGTGGAGGGGGATGAAGGTCTAACAGCCACTGGGGAGGTGTCTGTGATTGGTGTGACAACCCTTGGATTATGTTTGAGCTCGTAAATAAGCCGAGTTTCTCATGACCAACAAAACATAAATCCACATCCAGATTGGATTATTTTGCTCCTGCAATAAACAACAATGAACTCTGGATTTATCAAGCTTAAAATGATCGAGGCACTCTCATAACTGAGGTATTTTATCAGGTGCAAAGACGTGCCACGAAACACGTGACTTGTGTCTAACGAGGAGCACTGATCTCCAAGGATAGAGGCACTGTGCAGGTGTTAATGCTGCCGTCTGTAAGCAATCAATCCATTACAAAACTGGTGGTGCGCTCCCAGAACCTCTCCCAAACACTCCCACAAAGTCATCCAGCCGTGTTGTATATCAATATGGCCTGCTATTTTTAACTTCAGGGTCCCTTCAGACGTGTCGCTGACAGTTTTGTCTTGACTAAACCTTTTGTGCTGTCAGAGGCAATCCGGAAAACAGATTGGCCACAAAACATCAATAGAGTATGTATAATGCAAAGGACTTTTCCTGTGTTCAATATTCGAGTGACATGACATGAAGCCACAAAATCCATCATCGCGCTCTATCGGAATTCCCCAGCAATGATAATTTTACTCTGGCACAGAGAGTTGGACGCGTCAACAACTACACAAAACAAGCAGAGACCTGACGATAAATGGAAAATATTGAACCCTGAATGGCACTGTTATTTCCATGACAACAGAAACCAATGAACAGTTTTTCTGATAATTGCACAGTCCTCAAATCCAGCTGGTTCACAGCTTCAGTCATCATCAGGCGGCTCGCAATCCAAACTCAATCAACAGCTCACCCAGTTTATCACAATGACTGTCCACCCTTTTGTCCTGCTTTCTGTCCCCTTCCCTGCTGACAAGTTGCTACAAAAACAGCCTGTCCTTGTCAACATTGACCACATCAGGCGAATACTGTGGTCAAATCCACAGAACTGGACAGCACAGATTCACTGTTTACATTCGCACCATGGCCAGCTTAGCTGTCACACAACACAATTTCCAGATCGGCAGCCGCTGCACGAAATATCGCTCCACACCACGGTTTGTTTAAGCTAATGACATCTTTGTTGTTCAGAGCCGATGTTGTCACCCCCCCCCCCCCCCCACCCCCTCCGACAAGTAAACACTGAATCTGTCCACCAACCTAACATCTCCTTGAGCAAAGACACAATTACATTATTTCCTTACTCCTTTTACCCAGACATGTTATGGTGAAAGATTGTCATCGCTCAGAGCTCCATGTGATAAAGATATTTTAATGAACTCCTACACATTTCTGTATCCTACCACGTGTGGACATAACAATATTGCTCCACAACATTAGATTATTCACAAGTTACACTGCCAAGTATTTTCCCTACTGCGTTTCTGAAATGTTACCATCGTGTCGACCAGATGGATGTTGATACTTACCAGACGAGATGTAAAACTATCAAACGTGAACCAGACAACAGCCTCAAACAGTCAACAACAGCAGCTTTACAGCATTCTTCTCAACAAACTCTAACACACGGCTTGTAGAAAAGTAGCAACAGCACAAAACCTTGATGACATACATGTGTAGTCAGGATTCCATGACAAACACTTCCAGTTCAACACAACTTGTGAAATCTATCACACAACCTCAGCATATAATCTCTGGCAGGCAACAATGTTACACGGCTCAAACCAAGCAACTGATCTTTTAGTTTTCACTGCATGTCAGTGCTGAAATCATTTTTTGTAGAGAGCAAACATGAACTGTCACAAGATATCAGAAATCTACAACACTTCACCTAGTTGTTGGCTGCAGAGTGACTTCTCATGTCTCATGTTTTTGTGCATCATCTTCCCTTCCATAACAAACCCTCGAGGTCTGGAATCGATATCAGTTATTCCCTTCTTCAACAGCACTCAATGAGTTGAATGTAATCCACTGATGCTGAAGATATCGCGAGCTTTTTCAGCTAAGTTTTGTCAATATATTTTGCTTGTCTTACTCCCTTTCTATACATTCCCTGTAGTGTGTCCCAGAGCTAACTGACTGAGCCCAGTAACATCTCACACCCAGAACCACACAACTACAGACTGAGCTAATCCAGAACCTTTCTTTGGCCTGATCCTTGTCTGGCAGCATCAAAGCAAACCTCCAGCGACTGACAGCGTGTAAGAGCGACTCAGACTGCCGTGTCAGGGACCACTGATGGTGATGCAGGGGTGGGGCTGATGCAACGACCTCTACATCTTTGGGGGAGGGACCTCTGCAAACTGGGGAGAATGAGGGGTGTGGGCATGAGAGCTAAGAGGGGGGGGGGGGGGGTAGAGGCTGAGCCCTTGTCACTGGCGCCATTGAGGGTTGGATGACGAACGGACATAGGAAAGAGGTACGAAAGCCGCAGCAGTCCCAAGGATCAGATCAATACGGAGAGAATGTGTTGTAGAAACAGACACGCTGGGGACCGAGGAATCAGGACAACCGCAGGACGGCCACGTGGAGGGGGGATGAAGGTCTAACAACCACTGGGGAGGTGTCTGTGATTGGTGTGACAACCCTTGGATTACGTTTGCACTCGTAAATTAGCTGAGTTTCTTGTGACCAACAAAACATAATAGATCCATGTACAGAACAGATTTTTTTGCTCTTGCAATAAACAGCAATGGGATCTGGATTAAATCACGCTTTGATTAAATGAGGCACTCCCATAGCTGAGGTATTTTGTCATGTGCAAAGACATGCCACAAAACACGTGACTTGTGTCTAACGAGGAGCACTGATCTCCAAGGACAGAGACTGTTTTGTCTTGAATAAACCTTTTGTGCTGTCAAAGGCATTCCGGAAAACAGATTGGTCACAAAACATCAATGGAGCCTGTATAATGCAGACGGTTTTTCCTGTGGGTTCAATATTCAGATGAGATTTCACTAAGCCACAAAATCAATCATCCCGCTCTGTCGGAATTCCCCAGCAACAATAATTTTTCTCTAGCACAGAGGGAGTTGATCGTGTCAATGACTACATAATACAGACAAAGACCTGACGATAAATGGAAAATATTGAACCCTGAATGGCAAAATTAGTTTTTTTGCATAATACACTCGACATAGCCGTCATATTTCTGACAGCTCAGGAAGGATTAGTGGCATTAGTGGAATACCTAATGTGTCTTCTGATTTGGGGTTTTCAATGGCAATACTTTTTATTATCTTGGGTGCTGGAAAATAGTACACTTCAAAAGAAACTGATAATATTCATAAGATAGCTGTGGCGATTTTGCCCAAAGATCGCGGCAGGAGATTTGTTGTTAACACTATTCTTGTTTTGGCCGCTTCGTGTTTGAAGCATGTGCGCTGCTTAGCAATGCTCTCTAATCCTCTCGCTCCACTATGATGAACAATGGTTTTACGTCATCCCTTGTCTCTCGTGCGCTCCCAGCCCCCTTTGTTCGTTCGGAGTTGTCTCAGAGCTGGCAAAGGTGAGAGGACGGCGGGTGAGCTCGGGAATGGGCTCCACGCCCCTTTCCGGCTAGTGGGCCCCGGGAACGATTTCCAATGGGGGCCAAGGAGGGGGACCGTCGCTGACTCGGGGCTCGTCCCTGGATCGCAGGTCCCTCGCCCTGGGGTGATCGTCGGGCTGTCCGGGGTTCTATCCCCGTTGTTGTGCCTTCAGCGAAGCCGGCCAGCAACACGCCCACATGCGCAGGTTCTGGGGCGCCGCTCCCATGGCGTTCCAGGCTCCGCATACGGCTACATTACCATAACAGATGTATAAAACATTTTGTATGTCCATGATGTGTCATGATGTGATGTATTAACGGCCTGATTCGTCCGGACGGACTGTTATTTGGTTGTAGTTACAGTGATCACGACGCCCGCCGTGACCGTGCCACCACGTGGGGTGCTTGCGCCCTAGGTAGCGGGCGTCAAACGTTACATAGCTTATCCAACACTTTTCTACGAATAGGAAATTGGTTATGAGTTATGTCATTATGATATCTGTACAGCATAAAAAGATGTACTATTACGGGCACTACATGGAACACAAATTATTCCCTGGCTGTTCATTATAGTCTATTGATTTTACAATGCGGATATTACAAGGTTGACCATCCAAACTGAATCTCGTATCAAATCTAACCGGACATTGATTGGTGCAGTGATCAGTTGGCATGGTGACTGGTCATATGACGAAATGCTCACTGATCACATGACAGGCCAACTCGTGTGAGCCGCTGCCCTGGTATATGAGGCTGAGGTTGTAAGCCGCCTCCCGAGACAGAGAATACAGCTCCTATGAACACGATGTAGAGAAAATACGGTTATTCCATAACATCTACCTCATAAAATCATACAATAATCTTCAGGATATCTTGTCTTTTGTTGTTTATTGGTACATGTAATTTAGACTTTCTAAGAACTGTGAGATGTTTTTCCCAAGAAAGAAGAATTGCACCTAAGGGATCCTAGGTGATTGTTAGTTAACACCCACAAACTGCAAAAAAAAAAATTAGCCCAAGGGCTAAGAAAGGTTACCGGACAATACATATTTTAGATATTAGTAGTTTGTCCCGTGACCTTGAAAATAAGGTCATTGGTCAATTCGAGGACACAATAATATTCGGCATATGTCATTTCTAGTATGTCCACAACTGATTTTCAAGCTGTAAAGTCAATAATAAGCGAGATATTAGCCATCATGTCCTGAGACCTTGAAAATGAGGTCAAAGGTTGAATTCAAGGTCATAGCAAATTTCAGCTTATATCATTTCCTATACGTTCAAAATTGATTTATAAGCTCTGAAGTCGATAATAAGCGAGCTAATAGCCATTTTGTCCTGTGACCTTGGTGATTAGGTCTAAGGTGGAGTTCAGGGTCATGACAATGTTCAGAATATATCATTTTCTATATGTCCACAATTGATTGCTGAGCTGTAAAGTCGATAAAAAGCGAGATATTAGCCATTTCGTTCTCTGACCTTGAAAATGAGGTCAAAGGTCAAATTCAAGGTCATAGCAATATTCAGCATATATCTTTTCCTATATGTTCATAATTGATTCCTAAGCTGTAAAATTGATAATAAGCGAGATATTAGCAATTTTGTCCTGCGACATGGAAAATGAGGTCAAAGGTCAAGTTCAAGGTCATGACAATGTTCAGAATATATCATTTTCTATATGTTCACAATTGATTGCTAAGCTGTAAAGTCGATAATAAGTGTGATATTAGCCATTTTGTCCTGTGATCCTGAAAATGAGGTCAGAGGTCAAATTCAAGGTCATGATAATATTCAGCATATATCATTTCCTATATGTTCACAATTGATCCCTTAGCTGTAAAATCGATAAGAAGTGTGACATTGGCCATTTTGTCCTGTGACCTTGAAAATGAGGTCAAAGGTCAAAATCAACGTCATCAGAATATTTGGCATATATCGTTTCCTATATGTCCACAATTGATTCCTAAGCTGTAAAGTCGATGATAAGCGAGATATTAGCCATTTTGTGCTCTGACCTTGAAACTGAGGTCGGAGGTCAAATTTGAGGTCACGAGAATATTCAGCATATATCATTTCCTATATGTCCACAATTGATCCCTAAGCTGTAAAATCGATAATAAGTGAGATATTAGCCATTTTGTCCTGTGACCTTGAAAATGAGATCAAAGGTCAAATTCAAGGTTATCAGAATATTCAGCATATACCATTTCCTATATGTCCACAATTGATTCCTAAGCTGTTAAGTCGATAATGAACGAGATATTAGCCATTTTGTGCTCTGACCTTGAAACCGAGGTCAGAGGTCAACTTCAAGGTCACAAGAATATTCGGCATATATCATTTCCTATATGTCCACAATTGATTCCTAGTCTCTAATCTCAATATTAAGTGAGATATCAGGCTTAATGTGTCCCATTATAAAGCATAGGAGAATTTAACATGGGACAGTCCCATTTGGGCCGAGTTTGGGCCCAAATGGCCAACTTCGAGCGATTCAAGCACAACGAAATTTATACATGTCACAGGGGTACATATGAGGAGTGTTATGCATCAATAAGAAGAAAAGTTACTGAAAACAGATTTTGAGAAAATGACCATCAAAGTCCAAAATGGGCCATTTTTAGATGAAAACGGCCGCTCTGACCTTGATACCGAGGTCAGAGGTCAAATTCAAGGTCACGAGAATATTCAGCATATATCATTTCCTATATGTCTACAATTGATTCTTAGTCTCTAATTTCAATTTTAAGTGAGATATTAGGCTTAATGTGTCCCATTATAAAGCATAGGAGAATTTAACATGGGAAAGTCCCATTTGGGCCGAGTTTGGGCCCAAAATGGCCCACTTCGAGCGATTCAAGGGCAATGAAATTTATACATGTCATAGGGGTACATAGGAGGAGTGTCATGCATCAATAAGAAAAAAAGTTACTGAACAGATTTTGAGAAAACGACCATCAAAGTCCAAAATTGGCCATTTTTCGACGAAAACGGCCGCCATTTTGAAAAAAATGCGAAAATCAAAAAACTAAAAAAAACCTTTCCTGGAAATATTTTTAGGTATTTTTGTGCAAAATTTCAGAAATATTCGCCTGTAAACTTTAATGATAAAAATGTGGACGGACGGACGACGGACGACGGACGCCGGACGACGGACGACGGACGACGGACGACGGACGCAACGCCACGGCAATAGGTTATCGGACCAAAGGTCCGGTAACCTAAAAATTTAATTGGAAATGTTCTCCAGCTGATTTCCCTGGAAACCAACAGAGGCATACAAGCATCACAGTCATAGATCTACCTTGTTTTCCTCCGTGTCATTGATGTCTGGTTTCATGGACAGGACTTTGGTGTAGTAATGAACTGCTGCATGCAATAAACCTGCAACAGCAAACAGTCAACACCGTTGTTATTGTTATTACATAACAATATTGCCCACATACAAAGCGTGATGATTTACGCTTCCATCCTGGTTGTGAGCTTGTGTTTTCCCCCTTTTTCTATGTGACAAGCAAGCCAAAGGGCGGAACTTGTTTTGTTTGCTCTTAGCCTCACATCCTGAATCACCTCAAGCTGCATATAAATGGGCAAAATTGTCTGAAGTACAATGTATAACATTAGCAAAAACCATCAGAGATGCAATGTATCATAATGCATGCAATCTGCCGGTGCTAAGTGTAGTATGGATGGAAGAATCAATAAACGCTGAGCAAAACTTACAGCACAGAACACAGATGTGTTTACAGATGTAAACAGTATCACTGGAGCACCGATTCAGCATGTTTCAAGGTTTGTACGAATATTTCAGTGCATAACTGTACCATGACAAAACTGTTCTAATGTCTGCAAGAATATATAAACATTACCAATGTGTATTACTACACTATGACGCACAAATCTGGCATATAGCGCGGCCTGTATGACTACATTATGACCGTACTGAACTGGTGCAAGCCTGGCCTGTATGACTACATTATGACCGTACCGAACTGATGCAAGGCACGGCCTGTATGACTACATTATGACCGCACCAATGTAGCATATAGCGCGGCCTGAATGACTACATTATGACCGCACCAATCTAGCACATAGCACAGCCCGAATGACTACATTATGACCGCACCAATCTGGCACATAGCGCGGCCTGTATGACTACATTATGACTGTACTAATCCGGCACATAGCACGGCCTGAATGACTACATTATGACCGCACCAATCTGGCACATAGCGCGGCCTGTATGACTACATTATGACTGTACTAATCTGGCACATAGCGCGGCCTGTATGACTACATTATGACCGCACCAATGTAGCATATAGCGCGGCCTGAATGACTACATTATGACTGCACCAATCTGGCACATAGCACAGCCCGAATGACTACATTATGACCGCACCAATCTGGCACATAGCACGGCCTGTATGACTACATTATGACCGCACCAATCTGACACATAGCACGGCCTGAA
The DNA here is from genome assembly GCA_949152475.1 of Terebella lapidaria. Taxonomy (NCBI): domain Eukaryota; kingdom Metazoa; phylum Annelida; class Polychaeta; order Terebellida; family Terebellidae; genus Terebella; species Terebella lapidaria. The sequence goes on from OX424557.1 coordinate 7,582,636, forward strand.
TGACTACATTATGACCGCACCAATCTGGAACATAGCGCGGCCTGTATGACTACATTATGACTGTACTAATCTGGCACATAGCGCGGCCTGTATGACTACATTATGACCACACCAATCTGGCACATAGCACGGCCTGAATGACTACATTATGACTGCACCAATCTGGAACATAGCGCGGCCTGTATGACTACATTATGACTGTACTAATCTGGCACATAGCACGGCCTGAATGACTACACTATGACCGCACCAATCTGGCACATAGCACGGCCTGAATGACTACATTATGACCGCACCAATCTGGAACATAGCGCAGCCTGTATGACTACATTATGACTGTACTAATCTGGCACATAGCACGGCCTGAATGACTACATTATGACCGCACCAATCTGGCACATAGCGCGGCCTGTATGACTACATTATGACTGTACTAATCTGGCACATAGCGCGACCTGTATGACTACATTATGACCGCACCAATCTGGCACATACCACGGCCTGAATGACTACATTATGACCACACTAATCTGGCACATAGCGCGGCCTGTATTACTACACTATGACCGCACCAATCTGGCACATAGCGCGGCCTGTATGACTACGTTATTACCGCACCAATCTGGCAATAGCACGGCATCAATGACTACATTATGACTGCACCAATCTGGCACATGATGCGTCCTGCCTGACCACATTATGACCATACCGACCTAGTGTATGGCATGGCCTGTATGACTACATTATGACCGTAATGACCTGGTGCATGGCACAGCCTGTATTACTACATTATGACTGCACCAATCTGGCACATAGTGCGGCCTGTATGACTACGTTATCACCGCACCAATCTGGCACATAGCACGGTCTGAATGACTACATTATGACTGCACCAATCTGGCACATAGTGCGGCCTGTATGCCTACATTATGACTGCACCAATCCGGTACATAGCGCAGCCTGTATGACGGCATTATGAGCGTACCTATCTCATTATCTGATCTGGTGCCTGGCACATGACGGCATTATGACTGCAACAATCTGGCACATGATGCGTCCTGCCTGATCACATTATGACCATACCGACCTAGTGTATGGCATGGCCTGTATGACTACATTATGACCGTACTGACCTGGTGCATGGCACAGCCTGTATTACTACATTATGACCATACTAATCTGGTGCATGGCACGGCCTGTATGACTACATTATGACCGTACCCATCTGGTGCATGGCACGGCCTGTATGACTACATTATGACCGTACCGATCTGGTGCATGGCACGGCCTGTATGACTACATCATGACCGTACCGATCTGGTGCATGGCACGGCCTGTATGACTACATTATGACCGTACCGATCTGGTGCATGGCGCGGCCTGTATGACTACATTATGACCGTACCGATCTGGTGCATGGCACGGCCTGTATGACTACATCATGACCGTACCGATCTGGTGCATGGCACGGCCTGTATGACTACATCATGACCTTAGCTATCTGGTGCATGGTACGGCCTGTGTGACTACATTATGACCATACCGATCTGGTGCATGGCGCGGCCGAGGTTGTAGTTCGCTTCCTGACAGTCGCCGCGTAACTCCGCATACTGGTTCAGGAAGGAGCAGCCCTAGCACAGAAACATGTCATCCTCTGTTATTCAAAGTCTCTCACAAAGGCAAAATATCATGGAGATTTGTCAAATAGACCACAATGAAAATGCCACAGTATAGTGCATCTTCAAATATATTTACATCAATAGGGTCTGTAAGTCTCGTGCCGTCACGGTGTGATTCTGGGGACAAACAAACATACACCTTTTGTGTTACCTGAGTAGTTTGAGTTCTAACTAGAGCTATACTCATATTGAACAAAAGGTGTATGTTTGTTGGTCCCCAGAATCACACCGTGACGGCACGAGACTTACAGACCCTATGGCCGACAGGATCATCAATGATCAAACTGCTTTCTGTAAGACACACTGCTGTTTTCACCTGTACGATGAGCGAGTTTCGCCTGGCTGCGTATTTCTGCGATGCGAGATGGATGAACGTGATGCCCACACACAGACTGAGCAGCGGGTTCTCAGGGTCACGCTTCAGTGCTGCCACATACTCACCTGGTGCGAGATATAGTCACTAACAATGCTGGTCAATCTGGCTTCAATAAATGAAACTTGAGCTGTGTAATCTCCGACAAATACATATAAATTGTATTACGTTAGGTTCGAGTCATAATTTTTTCCTTTTTAATGTCATATTTTTCTCCGAACATATTTTTCAACAGATACGTGTCCTTTTATAAATTCTGTAGTCTGAGATTCACATACCAAGGGCGTGTTTGTATGTTCCTGAGATGAGCGCATTGTGTCCGTTCAGAATGTTCAAGGCGTGGTGGTCTGGGTTCTGGGGAGCAAATTTAGACAAACTTTAATTCTTCCTTTTTCGTCACAAATTGCAGGTTGGTAAACCAACTATTCTGTTAAAAGGTGATTGTGCTATTTGGAGAACTGAGTTACCTTGATCATGAGACGAAGACAAAAACGATTGTGTCGCAGGTCTTTGGCCATCGTGATCATCTGACAGAACAAGTTCCACACAGAGTTCCGCTCCATGTTCTGTTGTGGAAACCAATCATTGTCATTCACAGAGCTTGATCGGGTATGATTGGTTTTGCAAATACTTTGCACTAGACCATAAATACAAAATCTTGCAATAATCATTTATGAATTGAAGAACAATTATTATGAATTGAAGAAATCTTTTGTGCAAATTTGGGGAAGGGCACTCTATTTTTAGGCTATGAGGACCACTATATGGTAACATGTTTTCACCACCAATGTGTACTCATACAGGTCAATTAACCGAGAGCTAAGCATGTCTACATCCCAGGCTAGTGCGTTACCTCCAGACACAGATCCCGGACAAAGAGGTAGCCTCCAGCACCGTCACGATTCATCATGCATGCGATCAGACAGATAAACTCCACCTCCTTGAAGGGCAAGGGATTGTATAAATATTTCAAATTTTTTTTTCTAGATTCAATATATAAAATATATGGGTAGTCAACATCAATACATGTATTGCAGTATATTACATCGTGATGTATATATTGCATAAAATATAGCTTCGTCACATGTTCAGAATTATGATGAAGTGCATTTGATGCACTATCGATGGTAGTGTTTGGCTATATTATGATTTGCCCTCAGCTGGCACTCACACTCGACAGGTCTGGATCGTTGTAAAAAGGGGGAAGAATCTGAGCCAATATAGCAATATCCTCAAACCTCTGGAACTGTTTATTCATGATCAAAACATCGCACAACTGAAAGCAACACAAAGTTGTTGATTACAGAGGTGTGATATTTGATGACATTAGTAGCTAAATATTATTCCAATCATCATCATTCAAAGGATAAACATCATCTACAGAGCGCCAGAACTGACACAAAGGTCAACAGTTGATAGATGTTCAGACACTTGATAAATATTACAGTGACATGCTGCCATCACATATATGTATTTTTTTTATACCATTTGTTACCTTCAAGTAGAGTTCCCACAAGTCTTCCAGCTTTATTCCGCTGTCGCTGACCATATCCCGTACTGAAAAGATCAGAGATCCTTAGAAATCATGTCCTGTACTGAAAACAATCAGACATCATCAGACACCATTCCAAGATGCTTTTCATGAATGTGGCAGTTATTTGAATAAGATATAACTTTGATGTCACTGTAACCTCACACTTTTTACACATATCAAGTTTCAACTACATGTACTACAACATATTTTCCATTGCAAACATTATTTTGACAGGTCCAAAAATATTGAGGAGACATCGTTACAAACCAGCCTGTAGTTGGACTTCAAACTGTGGTCCCAGCATGGTTTTGACAGTAATCACCCTGTGCTTGCTGCTACGATTGCCCAGTATAGCTGCAAACATCAATATCGGAGTAAGGTTCAATGAAATGTTAGAATCAATGAAATGTTAGATCCGTATGCATTCTGTTTATAGATGAAGTAGCAATTTTGTATTTCCACATTACTGAGGAAGTTTCTCCCAGATATTCTTGCAATAAATGCATACAATATTTTCGCTACACATGATGATAATTGTAATCTAGCCGAAGCAACCCGAGCGTCGAAATTTGATGTCAGTGGTGGATTTCGACTTTTATCATATTTATTTCCAAAGCCTAACTATGTCATGTGGCTCACTGCAGTCTATAAACCGGTCTCGTAAGCCGAGTTGTACTACTCACACAAGTTTTTGAAACATTCACATTGTTATTTGGTCAACCAGATTGAAATAAAACAAAGAAACATCGCATCTTCTTTTGTTTTTCACCTACCTTTTTTTATGTCGGTGTTTAACGCTTCTTTGACGTGTGTAAACAACAGTTCTTCAGCACACTCGATGAAATCGGAGACTTTTTTCTGCGAGTGCAGTAAAGTGCACTTGTGCAGCAGCAGGCGTGCATCCTGTAGCAAACATTGACAATTGACAATCCTGTAATAATTCCGTCTTCTTTGACAATATGAACACTGACGCACAAGACCCACGGTACGACTAACAAGCCGGTACTCACCACGTGAGGCTGGTACAGTTCCACTTCACCGGGTTTGGCCGTGGATCTCTTCACAGGACCTGTACAACAGAAACCACATCACATCAATGAACATAACACATCTGTCGAGTGCGAGAACAAAAACTACTAATCTAGCATTAATTGGGTTCACATAGAGCATACTAAATTGTACTACATGTACTAGTGACTAATAGCGATTCCCAAACGCCGGGCTTTGTTTAAATCTTATCATGCTGACTATTAAATGATTAAATTGCCGTCACTGAACACAAACAAGAACTGAAAATATGTTAAGCTGTAGAGTGGTGTGACTATTGAGACCTGTCTCCAGTGAAGCGAGCGCCTCCTCATGTAGTCCCATCTGTTGCTGTATGGAGGCTAGAGACACCCTCGCCCCCAGGTGTGACGGTGCCATGGCAACGACATGTTTGTACGCCCGGGCCGCGGCCTGGAGGTCCCCCAGACAGTTCAGACACTCCCCGTACCGCAGCCACACCGCCGCCTGGATACGGGTCGTCATGGTGATCATCAGTGGTGGAAACAGGGTATATCATACACAGTGATACATAGTTTCCAGTAATATTCTATGGCATAACCTTGAAGTACTGACTCTGAGACAGAGAAAATGGCTGTTTTATGTTAATAAAACTAGTGTTATATACTATACTTACCTACAAAACACATTACGGGTTATGGCTTATTAGCCTTACTGACATAGGAGTTCTCCATAGAGAGAACCCCATTTGGAAAATGGGCTAGACAATGAATTGTCCAAGCCACTAACCCACGTGACCGGATGGTGACGTCATTCTCGTCGATTCTAGGAACCAACCAGAAGGAGTACGCGGGGCCGGCCGGGTGGGCACTCTGAATGTGTTTTGGAGGTAAGTATAGTATATAACACTAGTTTTATTAACATAAAACAGCCAGTTATATGCCTATATCTTACCTCCAAAACACATTACGGGTAAAATCAGAATAAAGATTGGAGGCGGGGTGCTCCAAAAAGAACTCTGACATAACCAAAAGCTCAACCCTAGGGCCTCAGTGAGGGACAGGGTGGGCTTTTCCCCTGATTGATTGGAGGAATCAAAGGAGGGTGTCCTCAGGGTCACCAAAACATTTATGGTTTAACAATAGGGTAAGTAGAAAAAACCACTTACCTCCGAGTGTCGAGTGACTGGCTTCCGGTCATAAGTGACGTAACGTATGTACATGAGGATATGCCTTGCTGACGCAACTGAGTCACAATGCATACCGAACTAAGGAGTACGACCGTACTGACATAGGAGACCAATTTAACGGTAATCGGAACCGGAACTCGCAACACGGAACTTCAACATATGTACAAGAGGAACGTATGTACAAGATGGGCCACGTCATCCTCAAGGGGTGACGACGCTCCGAGCAGCTACCACGGGCCCGAGGTGGTAGCCCTCACTCCCCGTCCACGTCAGGTCTCTAAGGTAGAAAGACGTAAAGGTGTTATGGGATTGCCATGAACATGCTTGCATGACCTGATCAAGTGGAACCCGTCCCATATATGCAAGAGAGGCCGCCATGGCCCGAACATCATGGGCGCGTACCTTGAACGAACAGGCGGAGTCCTGCTCGGCCAAATCGTAACAGGTGCGGATACATTTTTGAATCCAGGATGAGATGGTAGCGGAACGTATGTCCCGTTGGAATTTCAACTGATGTGAAATGAACAACAGTCGCTTGCCAGCCCGGAGACCTTTTGTCCGCTTAAGTTACAAGCCCAAAGCCCGCAACGGGCACAGGAGACAGTCTTCCTCGAGATTCGGGCCTACAGACGCCGACAAAGCCGGAATCGTGAAGGCCAGCGGGGGAGACGACGCCAGCTGGGTTTTCGCCAGGAAAGAAGGGATGACCTGTAAGGAGACCTGGAGGCCATCCTCTCGCCATCTAACTTTTGAGAAATCCAAGGCGTGGATTTCGCTCCTGCGACGTCCAGAAGCCAGAGCCAGCAGGAAGACTGTCTTCCAAGTAAGGAACTTTAGGGGGGCGGAAGACATAGGTTCAAAGGGAGCAGACGCCAAACGGTTCAAAACCAGGGATAGATCCCACTCCGGAACTGAGTTACGGGTAAGCGGACGTTCAACTTTAAAGTTATTGAGCAAGGCGCTCAGATCTTGATCCTCGCCGAGATTGATACCAGTGTGAGGCAAAATAGTCTTGGCTAGAGCGGTCCTATAACCCGCTAATGTCGAAGGGGCCGCACCCGCTTGGAATTTCTCCAAGAGAAAATCAGCTACTGTCTGAGCAGAGGCGTTGAATGGGTCAACCTGCCTGCCATCGCACCAAGCAGCGAAGACTCGCCATTTAGACTCATAGACTCCCAAGGATGAGTTTCTATTAGGGCGGGCGATCCTACTGGACACTTCTGAAGAAAATCCCTTTGCGCGAAGGGATCGCTGGACAGAAGCCACGCGTGGAGGTTCAGGCTCGCGGGTCGGCTGTGAAACAGCTGCGCCCGGGGCTGTTTGAGAAGGTCGTCCCGAGGGGGTAGGGCCACTGGTTGATCTACCAACAGGCCCAGAAGTTCTGGGAACCAAGGCCGCTGTGGCTGGTATGGAGCGACCAGGAGAATACGGCATGTGTGGGACCTGATCTTGGCCAAAACCTTGGGCAGCAGAATCGCCGGAGGGTATGCATACCCGAACAGGCCGTCCCAATCCGTGGACAACGCGTCGATGGACATCGCAAGGGGGTCCGGAAGCGGAGAGACAAACACTGGAAGCTTGTTGTTCCACCTGGTCGCGAAGAGATCCACTGTAGGGCGGTCCCACCTGAGGCACAGGGAACTGAACACCTGAGGATGGAGAGACCACTCTGTTGGCTGGATCTGCCCCCTGCGTGACAGCTGGTCCGCCAACACATTCAACCGGCCCGGGATGTGACGTGCACGCAAGTGAATGTTCCGAGACCGGCACCACAGAAGAAGCGTCGTGGCCTGCCGACACAGGGTAACGGACTTTGTACCCCCCTGTTTGTTTATGTAGGCCACGACAGTGGAGTTGTCCGTGGACACCAGGACAGCACGACCAGCACACTCCTCCTCCCAGGGAAACCGCCTCCAACTCTAAGCGGTTGATGTGCCACGAGCTCTCGGGCTCTGTCCACACCCCAGACACTTCCTTGAAGTCCAGGTGTGCCCCCCAGCCCTCCGTAGAGGCATCCGTAAATAGATGCTTGGAGGGAGGAGGCTGACGGAAGGGTGAGCCCCGAGTGAGGTTGGTAGCGGACATCCACCACAGTATGGACGCCTTCCCTGCTGGAGAAAGGACGACCGGTTGCTGAGGGCAATCCGTGGCTGCGATCCACTGGGAGCGAAGGTCGATCTGTAACTCCCGCATGTGGAGTCGACCGTAAGGAACTAACTTCTCGGTTGCTGCCAGCAACCCGAGCATCGACTGCTAGACCTGTGCTGACTGACTGGGCTCGTCCAAGAATCTGCGGAGTAAGGACCGTATCTTTGACAGCCGCTCCTCCGTGGGAAAAACCATACCCAGCTGTGTCTTGTACCGGTACCCGACAAACACGAAGTCCTGGGCCGGCGTAAGCTCTGATTTCTGGAGATTGACCAGCAAACCCATGCGTTTGCACAAGTCCAGGACCCACTGTAAGTGCCGAGTCAGAACCTCGGGAGACTGGTGATAGACAATCCAGTCGTCTAGGTACTGGTAGAGGAGGATGCCCTCCTTGTGGGCGAGTATCTGTAACTCTTTCACCACCATTGTGAAGATCCATGGAGCCGGGGACAGTCCGAATGGCAGGGCACGGAACTGATACACGGTGCTCCGGTGCACGAAGCGCAGATATTTGCGGGAGACCGGATGAATCGGGATGTGAAAGAACGCGTCCTTCAGATCCAGGGAGACGACCCAAGAGTTCTTTGGAAGGGACAAGCGGATCGATTCCGCCGTCTCCATGGCGAACTTGGGGGTCTTGACATGGCGGTTTAGAGCGGACAGGTCGATCACGGGGCGCCACCCGCCTGAGCTCTTGGGAGTCAAGAACAGGATACTGTAGTAACCTGGAGAGGAAATTCCTACTTTTTCGAGCGCGTTTTTGGCCAGCATATCGGCGATCTCGAGCGAGAGTGCTAACCGTTTGGCGTGAGCTCCGGGAAGTGAAAAGGGAATAGGCTCGGTAGCCAGTGCAGGACGCTGACTGAACTGGATGCGAAAGCCCCTGCGAAGGACCGACACGATCCACGGGCTGGCTCCGAGTGTCTGCCACTCTTGCCAATAATTTGTTAGACGGGCGCCCACAGGCTCGCTTGAATTTTGGAACGAGGGTGGGACAGCCCGAGGTATCGCAGGGTCCATCGCAGGGAGCTGATTCTGTGAAGTACTCACCTGCTGCGGGGGCGGAGGACTTCTTCTCCCCTGCTGGCTTGGGCTTGCCCTTGTGCTTTGACTTCTTGGTCGCTTTACTGCCGGCAGGGGCCCTCTGAAAGGGCTTCTTCTCCTTCTTCTCCTTGGACTTGGTCGGTGGAGGCTTGGAGGAATAGGGGGCGTACGCCTGAAGAGGGGAGGCCAGACGCTTGGCGATCGTCTCCGTGAGACGCTTACTGGTCGAGACCGACTCCTCCTGACGGGCCAGCTCACGGGCTGCAGGCAGCTTAGACTCTAGGCCGGCGAAGAGAGGTGGAGGAGAGGTAAGAGCAGCCCCTGCCTCTGGATCTACGAGCGGGGCACAGCGAAGCTCCGTCACCAAGGCCGGGGGAAGCTTGAACCTAGCTTGGCCTAGGAAATCGTCTCTCCTCAGTAAGTGGAGGACCCACTCCACGTACGTGGACTGCTCCATCCGGTGGGCTGACGCCAAGTCACAGGACTCCAGGAGTTGGGACGCCGAACGGAGGTGGTCCCCCAGGGACACTAGCTGAGACGGTGGGGATTCCAGGTCTTCCAGCGCTGTCAAGGCAGACTGTAGTTGGCGGTAAGCCGCAGTACGGAACCAGTCCTCCAGGGAGGACACACAGGTGGCGGCGCGGACGGCGTGGTTCAGGGAGAGTAAGGTCTCCGGCTGAAGGGTCACGGGGCGAGCCTTGTCGCCAAGGTACTGGGCCGCCGCCTCGGGGAATACCGCTGGCTTGTCCAGGTAGTCCGGGTTGGACGGGAGGTAGTCCTTCTTGTGGAAAGGAGGCCGACGGGGAAACTTCCCCAACTCTGTTTTCCCCTGGTCCAGTGTCTCACAGCGGCGCCGGGAAAACTCCTCGCGGAGCCCGTCCGGGATAGGGAGACCCCGTCGAGGCTGACGTTCCGGGGAGCGCTGGGATGCCAGCAGCGACGTCGGACGCTTAGACACTGTTGGCTTCGGCTCAGCTGGAAAGAGGGTGGGCTCCAAGGTCGAACGCACGAGGTCGAGCTTGTGATCAAAGGAAAGGTCCTCCTCTCCCTCCTCACTGTCGGCCGGCTCGGCGTCAAGACGAGAGCGCTTGTCGCTGGGAGCCACGGAAGCCACGACGGAAGCTGGGCGCTTCCTGGAAACTGGAGCCAGTGGCGCCGAAGGAGTAGGCACATCCTGCCCGCACGCAAGCGACTTCTCCCCAGAGTCCTCATCAGACTCCTCCCCGAAGATCTCCGCAGGCAACTGCTGGGGAGACTCCAAGGCCTGAGTACGCCGTAAGGCATCTGACGTGGGGGGAAGGGACACACCCGCGCGGGCGTCCAGGGCTGCCAAAACAGCCGTAACAAGGCTAGCCACATCCATCGCTGGGGCCGCTGGGGGAACTCCAGACGGAGAGGGGGGCCGGGAGACCACCGAAGAAGGACCTGGCAAGGAAGGCTGGGCCGCCGAGCTAGTCGTCACGGTGAGAGAGGCCGAAGAGGCAGTCAACGCCGATGAACTCTGCAAAGAGAAAGAAGCGGTAGATTTCTCTATAGAAGCAGCTGTCAACAGCATGCACTCAAGGCTCGGACCCCGTAGGACGGGGGCCGAGCCCCGAGCGGGCAACGGCAGGGCAGAAGCAGCACTGAGAGTCGAGTGCCGGATCCGCACCCCGGGGCCCGGACCCCGTGGCACGGGGTCCGGGCCCCGTCGGACGGAGCCCGGCCCCCGTGACACGGGGCCCGGCCCCCGAAGCACGGGGGCCGGCCTCTGCGACTGAGGCTGTGCCAAGCGCAGAATACCCGAAGGGTCGGGGTCCGGACCCCGTACGGGGTCCGGACTCCGCGCCATCACACTAACCAGAGTACCGCTACGACGGGCCACACAAAGCCCCTGGACCGAAGTCCGGGGTCCGGACCCCGTACGGGGTCCGGACCCCGAGGGCCGGGAACCGAAAAACGCGGGAGAACTGGCCAGAAAAGGCGCGGGCGCAGCTGCAGGAACCTGTTCGCCGATAACAGCGGAGGTGACACGCGCAAACAGGATCCCCGCTGACGGTACATGAAATACACAGTGAATTGACTCCCGGGGCGTGCCATCGTGGGTCGAGTGCGACTCTCCCACCAGCAGATCACCCGCGGAACAAAACAAAGAGGAAGGGGAAGAAAACTTAGCTTCTAGGCAAACCAGGGTACGATCCAGCTTGCCCAGCAGGGCAGAAGTCTTCCTTTCCTGACGGCGGCGACGCTTGGCCGACGACGCGGAAGATGAAGAGGACGGGGCTGGAGACACTTGACGGGACAACTTGTCTCTCCGTGCGAGAACAGCTCCAAGAACCTGCCCCCACTCCTCCCGCGAACGGTCCGCACACAAACCGCACGTAAGTTGATCCGTATGCACCGGGTCCTGGCACGCAATACACTCTGAGTGTACTTCCCACGACGGAAGCTGCTGCCCGCACTGAGCACAGCGGCGCATCACGGCAAGAGGGGAGTCCGCGCTCCAAACACAAAACGAAGTCCGAGGAGCGGAAACTATCCACGCGAAGCACGCCAAAAGAGTGAGGAAAAGAAATATCCAAAAAGGCATGCAAAGAAAGTGTTCGTAAGACGATGAAAACTAAAATATTCGCAAAGTTATGTCAGCAAGGCAAATCCAATGTGGTAGAGCAGCCATAGGAGACGAGAATGACGTCACCATCCGGTCACGTGGGTTAGTGGCTTGGACAATTCATTGTCTAGCCCATTTTCCAAATGGGGTTCTCTCTATGGAGAACTCCTATGTCAGTAAGGCTAATAAGCCATAACCCGTAATGTGTTTTGGAGGTAAGATATAGGCATATAACAGTATTTTTAAAGGGCTCACATCCAACTATTCCACAGTATATTAACTCAAGGAGCACTGACCAAGTTGTAGTTATCAGTTTTGACGAGGGATGACAGGATGGGTCGCGCTTTCTTGTACAGCCCTTTCTCCATGTAAACCTCGGCAATGTCAAGGTGAAGGTCACCGACGTCGTTTCCACCCAGACGCAGAATTGGCTCCGTCACGGCCTGCCGATGTGAGAATTCCAGGGATGTGTCATGATTTGCAATGCGTGAAATATGTATAATAACTTCTTTTCTCTGACTAAATCTGGTAATTATACACTCAATCCGAGAAAATAGTTTGACGAATGGTCGTATATTATAAGTATAGCTCAAATGCCAAATAAACCTTTACCTTGACCATACTGAGGAGACTTACACTGACACACTTGCTGTATGCGAGGTGGATCAGACTGATGGCTAACTTAGCTCTCAGATCTACCGGAATCTCCTCGGGCGCATTACACCTGCCAAGTTTGAACAGTTCTACATAATTATTATGAAAAAGATATCGCAAAGGATGTATAAATCTTGTATATGTACATGTACTATATAACATTGAATACAAATCTGAAGCCTGACATACTTGATGGGATCACCCAGATCCAGGGGGAGGTCAGGTAGTTTGCCGCCTTCTGTCATGCCAACAGTGACACCCCCACTGTAAGATAGACTCACCCCACAGTGCTGAATCAACACCTGAATGAACAAAATGTGTGAAATATCGTGTGGAGTTTCAAATATGTATCCAAGTTACCAAACATGTCCTGATAGAGGAGGGATGCTCTAATGCAAGATTTTAAACATTATTGCGCGTCAAAAATAAATCTTCTGTTAGGGCACATGCTTCTATTAGGACCAATACGGCACGTGTGCGGCAGTGGAGGTCACTTACGGATATACAGCTTGTGTGTTGCTGCTGAGCCAGAAGCAGTTCTAAGAACAGGTTCACATCTGATAGAAAGACGGAAAGCATGGTACAAAAGAGAATTTCTGATCCATATTAACAATACTCAGCTTTCAATGATCTATAGGAACAGACAGAATATAATAAGAGAGTACATGTATACCTTCGGCAATGACAAACTTGGGATGTTTTTCGAAAGCTTCTGTCATGACTGTTGTAGCCTTCTCCAGGTCTCCACTTGCATGATGGGTCTGGTTTAATATGTTTGAATGTTTCAAGTTAAATATGTGAATACAAAATTTTTGTTAGTGTCTTTCTGTATTTTGGCTCACCTTGCCATGAAAAGATATTCCAATTTTCACAGTTTAATCATGCATGACTAAAATTAATCAATACATAGGACGTGACCACAAAAGACGATTGAAATTTTTCAACAATACTGACTTGGCTATGCATGAAATGTTTTCCCAGAAGAGGGCATTAAATGCAAGGTGGGTCTTAACCGAATGACTTCAATGAATTTGCAATTGGCGCAGGTCCCTATTCAGTTCAAGATTTCGTAAGGTAATCCCGAATCATTTGTTCGAAAGGGTTCCCAATATATGTTAAGTATCACTGTTAGTCTCATCTCATCTCATCTCAATATTGGTCCTGCGCCTTCTCTGCAAAAACATTCATGTCCCAATGGTATATGCGGATGAATGCCCCCCCAGCCAGTCAGTTACCTTGACGACATCCCGCGCCAGTAGCAGGTATTTCTCACCGCTATCGCCTGGCAACAGTCGCAAAATCTCCTGGTATCCGTTGAGTGCCAGCTTCTTGTCGCCGACTCGCTCATAGAGCTCACAACGCTTCTCACGCAAACTTATATGCTGCAACGTGTTCGTCCTTGGTGTTGCCTGGATGCCTGCAAAGTGAGAACGTGGGGATTCAATCTAAATAATTCGTTCATTTCAAGAATGAAAATTCTTCATTTGTTAGTCCCTGCTTACCTATTACACATGCATAACAACAATTGAAAGATCATTATTTTATTTATTTTTTTATTTACATGTATTTATTTCATTTTTACGTGTAGGTAGAACCTTTTGTGCAGCAGCGAATGGCTTGTGTGAACTGCTCCTGTTCACAGCACATGTCGCCGACTCTAAGCCATTCTTCCACGTCCGACTTGAGGTGAGCTGCGATCAGGGCATACTGCGGAAAACAACACGTTCTTTTTACATGACTCGAATCGCTTAAGATTCTTTATATCAACTGGTACATAACAAGATGGCATACAGACCTGGAGACTCTTGGTGGCGTCTCCCTGATCCTCGTAAATCATACTCAGCGTCTGGAACGGCTCCGGCGCCGACGGGGCTGTAACCATGGTGACGGTGACATAATGAGAAAGGAACAGAATGTCATGTTAGGAACAATTATGTTAGTGTACATACCAACATCCAAGCTAACACGAATGTGCAATAAAAATCAACTTATTTTTCGAAAATAGTTACTATCAACAAATGCGCTGATTGCGCTCATCATCTATCATTAACAAAACAACTTTTTCAACAAAATTTATGATTTCAAATTGATAGCTTCCATGGGTAATGTACCCAGTCTGATGATTTCCATGCACATTTTAATGGCCTCCTCCGTGTTATTTCGTGCGTATCGCATGTTGGCTTCCCCCATCAGTCCCATTAGATCACGCGGCAAACGGTTCTTTCTCATTATACGAGTTGCCTGTCCAACAGAGCCACATCATGTCAGCTAGTTCTAGCTTTTTAACAGATTTAATGTTTTAGCAAATGAAACAAGCAAGACAAAATAATAGTTTGGGAATCTTAGTGCTCGGACGATTAATCAGGGAATCGGTTAATCGCTCGCTTTTTGTTCACGAAATTTAGGCCATATTTCACACCAAAAAGACACCAACCCACTTAATTTTCCCTACAATTTTGCAACAACACACTTCCGGTTAAAAGTTTGGATTATGTGGGGGAGAACCAGCAGGCTAAATCTTCGAGGGATTGTTTATTTTCACACTGGCATATGTAGTTGTAAAGCTTGAGCCGCACTCGATGATCGCTCATTTTTTACAACGATTAATCAAGCTTTAAATTTCAAATGATTCCGAGCACTAAGGAATATTGCCTACTGAATATTATACAAAACATCACATATTTCGTGTAGATAAGCCAGTTCACATCACTCGACTGACTAGTTGGTATTGCTGACACAGGCATTACATACTAACCTTGGGTTTTGGTACATTACTTTCACGTTCTGCAAAAAAAGACACAGTTTTGTTATGTCATAATTCTCATAAAATCTTACAACACATTTGAATAAACTTTAAGTCCAATTTCTCTCAATGGTAATGAGGAAACAAAACCTTTCCTCGAACAATATACATACAGGCCATTTCCAGTACATAAATCCACCTGCCCACTGTACCAGTGACAGTGTACCACCCCCACCTCCCAAACTACCCTCTGGTGCCCCACCTGGTCATACCTACCCTGGCTTTCGGTAGAGGTCGAGGGTTGAGGGTCCGAGGTCGAGACCTCGACCTCTGCGGTGTCAATGGTGGGCTCCTCATCCTTGATGTCCAAGTGTGCACTGTACTCCTCAAAACTTATCTCACCTTGAATCACAATCAAAACTAACATCCAGTAACGCCCTTATGACTCTTATATATGAGTAACATTTTTTATCATCAATTTATACAGCTTTTATCATCCACACACACTCTCATTGACCTAAGTTTTGGGGTATTTTGCTACATTTAGTTACAAAACATGCTAGCACTTACCAGTGAGGTATTTCAGAGTGGTTTCCTGGTCGACAAAGATCACATCGTCGTCCCCGATATCTGTATCCTGGGGGGTCACAACGCCAGTGGTCAGGTCCGCATGCCCCGCCCCGTCTGGCTCTGGCTCCGTCTTGATCTCTACGATCTCTACACCCACCGCCGGGTGAAAGCCTGACATGTCCAAGTCATCTGGCAGGAAAAACATGGAGTAAATCAGCTTGAATATTTACAGCTCATACAGCATTTAGCATGTTAGGTACATATATGACTACAATTGTGTGCTTGGAATTGGAAACATCGATAGTCAGTGATACATTCGTGTCGCGGAGATTCTCGCACTCACCGATATTGATAGTTGTAACGCCTGATTCCAATTCCGACACGTTGTCTGTGGTCCCAGAGTTCTCAGCTGATTGACCGCTTCCGGACATATTTTCTTTTCCCTTCGACAAAATTATACATTTGAATTTGAACAGACATCAACACAGTTCAACTCACGGCATCCACCAGTCAAATGCCTGTGCCAAATTTATCAAGTTCACATTCCGAAATTTCGGCGACACACACACGTGTATTCAGCACACTTCAACTCATTTTGTTGTGTCTATGCTTCAATATAACATGGCATCACAGTCAATGCCTCACATATGTATTTTGTGTCTGGTGCATTCGAGACCGGCATTTGAGTCCGGATGTTCTGAGCTGCACCTGGTGCCCTTTGTTTACATTTTATGGATTACATGCGGTCGTGTTAGGCCTATTGTTTTTGTGTGTTGCTATGTAACTGAATAACATTTTTACTGTGTCTGTGGATCTGCAATGTTCTGTTTGCCTCCCTATGCAAACGAAGCAATATTTTGATGGCCCAGCCTGCAGCCTCGCACAAATTTGGCCTGCATTCGAATCTTGAAAATGAAAATCACATTTTGAAATGTTTTAGGTAGATCTCCGAATTTGTGCCGACCCCTTCGGGTCGTTCTCAAATCTGGGGCAGTTTTGTTTGATCAGGCACTCAGTCCCTCGATCAAGCGTTTCAGATTGTCACAATCGTTACGGTAAACTAGTTTTTATCCCTTAATCTAGCACATCTCAGGCCAGTAAAAACAATCACCACAACACTGACAACAGTAAACCCAGGTGTCCCACTGTCTTGAGCGCCGAAGGCACGAGTGGGACACAGGTTCAAGCGGTCACACATGTAGTACTGTTTTACACTTCGAGCGTGACCAAGCCTCAGATTGCATGACCAGACATCTACCTGGCAGCAGATTGTCCTACGATCTCTTCTGCATCAAATTATGTAGTAGAATTCCTTGGTCAGACCCAGTGGAATCCGATCTGAGCATCATTTCATCAACTTCTGATTTTCGATTTGAAATTATGTTCAGATCAGATTCCACTGGGTCTGACCAAGGAATTCTACTACATAATTTGATGCAGAAGAGATCGTAGGACAATCTGCTGCCAGGTAGATGTCTGGTCATGCAATCTGAGGCTTGGTCACGCTCGAAGTGTAAAACAGTACGACAAGTCGACATATGTGACCGCTTGAACCTGTGTCCCACTCGCGCTTTCGGCGCTCGAGAGGGTGGTACACCTGGGTTTAGGACAACAGCAGAATTGAAACTGATGCCGTTTGACTCCCAGTTGAAGTATGGCAATTATAGAACGATACGATTTAGCATCAACAAATTATCGTCAAAAACCCGTGTAAACAAGTTACACAAAATCAGAGTATATAATGTTACTATCATGCAATGCCGGTACAAATTGACAATATACGCCGATTATCGCCCACTGCATTTTCTACGGTATTGAAAATTTTGAATACGGACATCACTTTCAAAATGTAGAATTATTTCTCCCAACTCAATAAAATGTTACGATTTGAACATGGTACATCATTAAATATGCCAATTTCCTAATCAACCTACGAGTCCAGCCAAATATTTCAACAGCTCTTCATCTTTCTTGGGTCTCTTTCCCTCCATTTGTTGATTGGCTGTCGAGGATATTTCTCGCCCGTTAGATCGACCTGGTTAGTTAAAGTCATATACCTCGGGAGCATTAATTATGTGATAAAATATAACGAGAGGGGAGGGAGGAACGGGGGGGGGGGGGGGGTGCACACTTTCATTTCATTATTATGGGGGGGGGGGGGTCATACTTTTATTTTCAATGGAACTTGGGGTCGGGTCGGAGTTTGAATTTTAGGTAATTTGAGAGAAAATTTGTATGCATATTGACATAGTGAATCAGGTGAAAACAATCCCCTCAACATGGACTGATCGTTTATTGGAGTAGCCTATATGTGGATCATTTTGTATGTAAATATGTGTATCCTATCCTATATGTGGATCCATCCTTTTGACACGTTTTCAATGAAACTATATGTAAAGTTATTGACTGTCGTCCGCTCTTCGGGATCCTCGAGGATAGTCCTCTCACCGCGAGTCCTTGCGGACGCGCATCCGCTATTCCAGATCCTTGTTGCGGCGCCGCTCACCGGAGGTCACTGCGGACATGGTAACCACTCTAACATTTACGGTAACCAGGTAACAGCCCACCCGACACGCCCAGGCCTACGGACACCGTTCAGAAACTAGTTCATCACCACGGTGTTAGCTGGAGAGGCCTGGCGAGCCGCGGTCTGCCTCGGGGACGGAACCCCGTACAGCCCGACGAGCTAGCCAGAGCCTATGTCACACCGTCCCGGGAAGGGAGAGAACTGGCGATCCACAGGGCTTGCGCCCCGAGTCAGCAACTCGTCTCTCCCAGCCCGGGCCCCCCTATGGAAATTGTCCCCAGGGCCCCAAGGGGCCTCTACTCACGACCAGGGAATGCAAAGCTCATGGCGAGCCTTGCGTGCGTCCTGTCAACTCTCTCTCGGACAATCTCCTCGATCGAGTAGCTTCCAGTGTATATATAATACACTACAAACTGAAGGACGCACGCGAGGTGTAATCAAACCATTGTTATAGTTTACTGGATAACGTAAATTACAATGCGTCGCCGTAGCAACGCCCGCTCGAACGGAGAATGTCAAAACAAGGCCAAGACAGAAAAGGCCACACAAATGGCATGTAGATTTACAATCACCTGCCGCGATCTTAGGGCAAAATCGCCACATTACCCCCTTCTTACAATGTTGGTCCCCAACATGCTCCGCCTGCGCCCAAAACCTGCCGAAACACGATGAGGGCATCGCATGGCGGACCGAAGGAAGCAAGGTGAACGGTACCCAGAAGTCACGGCGCAAAACACTAGGACTTTAAGAGTCCCTTTTGGAAGAATGGGGAACTACCCCCGGACTTACGGAGTAAACTACAGCGCGCTTTGGAATTTTGAATAAACCCTCATAAACAAGCTAAAATTTTGACCGAGGTGGTCCAAAACCGTGTGGTGACCTTGGAAGGTCATCCGCCGAAAGGGACGGGGTGTCGAGTCTTTGGAAGATCTTTAAGGTTAAACTTCAAATGTAGAAATTTTTGCAAAATTACACACCGAGTGATCAAAAGTGGTAGTACCTCTAAAAAGTGTTGCCGGCCGCCCTGCCGGCCGGCGCCTCAGGTCCGCAGAACGGATCTGAGGCAGGGCGGAGCCGCAGGAGCGACTCCGGCGCGCCGCCGCGCAAGTGCGGCGGCGAGGCTAGCACCTAGCCTTCCCCCTCTGTCATTGGCTCCTCATCCGGGCCGCCTGTCCTGGGGTTTGGCGGCGGCGACGGGTCCCTACGCTGCGGAAGCAGCGGAGCCGGCAGTGAGTAAACCAGCTGCACGGGCGGATGAGGCAGGCCCGGTGGCGCTTGCAGGGGCTTCTACGACGAGCCCTGCAACCCGGGACCTGACGGAGCCATGACAACGGAGGCCGGTAGAGCTGTGACGCCGAGATGTGCGATGGCGCCGAACATCTCTACCGTATCGCGGGTGCGCTGAGGACCGGCTGTGCGTTCTCCCCATACCTGGAGTAGGTATGGGTAGATGGCCAGCTCCAAAGCGGCATCCGCCCGCTGGAGAGCCGCCTGGTTCCGGGCGGACGACTCGGAGTCATCGACGCTCTGGAGTAGGCGAGTCCGAGCGGCCTCAGCTTCGTCAAGACGACGCCGTAGCCGCTCATTCTCAGCCTCCAGGTGCTCCATCCTAGCGGTCACCTCTGGAGAGATGGAGGGTCCCTCGGACTGCTCGGCTAGAGCGGCGGTTCATCCCTGGTCGAACGCGCGCCACTCAATGTCGGCCGACAAAGTCCGGAAGTCCCCCGAGGCTCCGCCGGGTGCCTTCCATGAGGCCTTGGTCGTATGCAAGATCGCATGCGACACGAGAGGCCTTGGCGCGGCACCGGCTGAACCGGTCCAGAGAGCTATCCATCTCTGCCACAAGGTACTCCACAGCTTGAGTGAGTCTACCGCGCTGGGGGTGATCCCAGGGGTGCTCTTCTCTCGCGCGGACCAGCGCGGCCACGCCTGCGGACCCCAAGTCACGGATGGCTCGGGGCACTGGCAGGTTCACCAACGCCGGATCACTGGGGATCCGGTCCAAACCATCGCGACGATGGCCGACCGCCTGGCCTACGGACTCGCGGAAAGTCTCGTAGGCGCTGTACGTCCGCCGTGGCGTCAAGAGGATCCGGGTCCAGGGAGGCGATACTTTGCCATCCCGCGGACATCCCCTCAACCACAAATGAGGACGCGGACGTCGACCTTGAGAGAGGTGCCGCACGTCCGCTACTGCTTGCCACAGAGGGAGTTACATGGGGGTCCTTAGCCGGACCACCGACGTGGCACTCGAGGAGGCGGAGGTGTCCGCCACCACCCGACCCTCAGACGGACCCGCAGGTACCGTCACCTCTAGCAAGCCCGGGTAATCCTCCTGAGTCAACGCGCCCGGGGACTGCAGGGGTGTCGTCCTGGCCGGAGACGTTCCAGCGGACGAACCCTGCCCCTGAGTCCTTGTCGGGGCGCGCGGCTTAGGGGAAGCCACGCGTGTCTTGGCCGCAATCTGCGGCATCTTAGACACGATCATGGTGACCCGGTGCCGATCTTCCACTGCTGGAGTAGCCGGCGGTTGACGGACAGCCTCTGCTGCTGTCCGGGCGGCTTCCGCTGCCTGGTACTCCGCCGCAGTCTTGTCCATCGAGGCCGTCAGGCGAGCTGTGTAGCTCGAGCCCGCGGACACGACGCCAGACTCTTTCCATGCATCGTCCATGACGCGTTGTGCGAAGCGCCATGGACTCCAGTGGAAGAACCGGTTCCTCAACGTCCCTGACGTAGTCATGGACGTCGCCACCCGTGGTGGAATGTATCCAAAGTCGAATACAGGCCCCGCTTCATCACCAACGGTGTGAAGTCCCTCACCGCGGTGCGCACCCGCGCGGTGAGTGTTCAGGGCCTCCAAACTGGGAAAGTAACGCTGCTCTGGGCTACGAGAGTAGCACCGCTTGCAGACGAACATCTTCACCCAGGGGTAATGGTACCCCGCAACGTGTCGACTCAGATGGTCGTAGGAAGGATACCTACGATCCCGAGTGAGCGCACGATGCGGGTCCTTATACCCGACCAGGAATGGCGGACAGAGGAGGCAGTTTACCCCGTCCTCCGTCTCGGGCGGCAGCGCGGCACGCTCCTCGTCCGTGAGTGGACGAGACCGTGTAAAAGGCGTGTCGGCCGCCGTACCCGCGTCCGCCGTGCGGCGGGCACACGGATCCCTGTCATAACGCGCGAGGAACATGTGTCCCTGCCGTACCCCAGGGAGGTCGGGGCCCATTCCGGCCCGCAGCCTCTGGATAGATGGCTGCTCCGAGGACGACCGCTTTTTCTTGGCCGCCCCCGAACGATTCTCCGACCTGGGTTGTCGGGGCACACTCTGCGCGCGTTGGGTAGCGGCTTTCTGTTGCTGCGCAACAAAAGCCTTACGTCCCACGTCCAGTGCGGCATCAGACAAGTTAACCCCGTCTTGCTCCGCGCGCTTCCGGAGGAGTTCTAAGCGCAGATCTCCCTCCTTTGGCACGGGCCACCCATGGTCCACTGGACTAGACCCCACTTCCGCAGCTCCGGTAGGTCTCTGTTTACCGGAGGAAGAAGAAGAGGAGGTTCCTTTTGGTGCCTTGATCGACACCCGCTGGCTGGAACCTCCCGCACCCTGGCCGGACCCTTCGGAGGCGCCGCCCGCACCAGATCCCGAGGGATTAGGCGCCTTGGCGTCTCCGGGTTTGGCGGAGGACCCTGACCGGCCGCCCGGCTTAGGCGCCAGCGGCTTGGGTCCTCCGGACTGTGTCCAGTCTGAGGCGGGGGACCACCGGACTTCTTTTTCCGGTGATTCCGCTTCTTCTTCTGCGGAGGTGCGGAGGCCGGATCCTGGTCAGACCCGGACTCAGATCGCCCGCGGTTGGCGGCCTCCAGTTGCTGTTGGGCCTGCCACTGCTTCTGGGCGATCTCCTTAGCTCGACGGCGAGTGTGCCGGGAGATGGGAGATACAAACCCCTCATCCCGGTTCTCGGTATCGTTCGAGCCAGACTCCTGTCCCTGGGCCGGAGCTTGGGATGCGGCTTCCTCAGCCGCGTCAACCTGCTCCGCCCAAGTCCCAGGCGTCTTCCGGTCGTGCGGACCAGACTCCACAGGTGCGGACACCGAGGAGTTCTCGGCGGAACCGGTGTCCGGACGGCCACGGCCATCCGGACTGGTTTCCGCACGAGTACTCTTATCCGGCCCCAGAGACGCAAGCATCTCCGCGGGCGGATGCAACTCAATGTCGACACGAGCGGGTCCCGCCTCACTGCAGTCCATCAACTCTTCCACACGGGGAATAGGAGACGGATTCAAGAGTTGCTCGGCGCCTAAAGCAGCCAAGTTACTCTCCACAGTGCGGTCCGCTGCAACCTCGCTCTCGGACTCGGTTCCTGTACCAGAACCGGAGCCGGAGCTGGATTCCGCAGAACCCACATACGCGCCTTCGGGGACATCTGCCTTGTCGTCCCCCTCGGGCCGTGCGGGTCTCGAGTACGTGTTACCGCGCTCAAGAGACCCTGTTCGTCTCGAGTACGTGTGACCGCACTCAAGAGACTCATCTCCGGACTGGATCTCGCGATCACTGTCCGGAGGCTCCCTCCAACCCTCACTCTCTTTCCACCTCTCTCCGTCACTGCTTTCTGACATATTCGAGCGCTCTAAGCGTAAACACTGGAAGTCAGATCCGCAGATCTGTCTCCACCAGTGCTGAGTGCTCGAATGACCAGAGATTAGCGAGTTACATAGCTTTAAAGGCATCAAGTGTTGGCAGTTATACTGCACGCACACCGCATGACGCGTTCCCGTGGAAACGTCTGTTCTATGCATCTATCAGATCGACAGACAAAAGGACGTTTTACACTAGCTCATACATACACACGCATCTCCCCCCGGTGACTCCTATCACTCCATGTATATGGGTGGCTTACATACACAAGCCATCCCGGGGGAACCCGCTAAAATACTTCAGTAATTAACAACAGTCATTAGCTATAGCTTTCGCACTGGCGATCAATGACGTGAAGTTGATCACCCTAGCAGGTTAAAGATTGTATACAATGTATCAAAAGTCAAACTACTTGTGGGTGTCACGATTATGTCAACCTATCAGCAGCGATAAATAAAATTGTAACACCGCCCAAACAGCAATGGAAATAAATCCACCACCACTTGCTTGCTTTTCATAGGTCACGGCATACAGCTTTCGATACAATGTACACAATCTCCTACACCCCTCTTGTGAAAGCAGAAATCTCCTGATTTCTTACTCTCTATTGCACCAGGAAAAAGAGATATATCACTAAACTTTCTCATATATTTGGTAAATGAGTAAGAATAGCGTTTCCTCGGAAACACGCGCACACTTGTGGCTTATAATCCTCCCATAAATAATACATGAGATGGAAAATAAACAAAATCACTCCCCATAGCCGCTGGTACGCTTACAAGGCGATCGAGCAAGCCCATGACATGCGGACAGACAATTGGGCGCCCTGTGAGCATTCATGACGCGCCCACTAGCAACCATAACGTACAGCCCGGCCGCGGAGCGAGCCCGGTCAAACCTAGAGCCCAAACAAACGACTACCGGAGCGCAGAACCAATAGATTAGACGCGGGGCCGGCATGGGCCATAACCTCAATGGTTAGGGGGCGAATCCTTCATGCCGGCGCCCAATCTAGAGGCGCCCAAAGATGATGAAAGCAATAGCCGGCGGACGTCCGGAGCTGCCCGCGGACGGAGTCCAGGCCGGACGGCTACCATAGAATGGCGTATTGCCCTTATCCAATGAATATGATATTGGAATTAAAAGCCACCACAAGAGTTGCGCATGTAATATACGACCCCCTTCTTAGAAGGAGGCCGGGGTTCCGGTCATTCCGGCCGGACCGCGTATTATCAGGTACGATCCGGACGAGAATGAGCGTCACCCGCCGCCGCGGCTGGTCCGCACACGCAGACTTAACAACCACTCCATTATCATAATGGAAAGTCGGTTTCCTGCCGTTAGAAACCTAAACTTACTATAAACTTAGTTATTGTAATGGCGCACGGGGGATAACTACACCGAAGTGCGTCATCTTAAAGCGTCGCGGACGCCGGACGAGTCACGCGGACGAATCGCGGACGTCAGTCCTCACGTGCGGACACTATCCCCGCGTCCAAAGCCAGTTCCCCAACTTCGTGGGAAGGCGCTTCTCCCGTAGCGGACGTAAATCCCAACCTCAGTCTGGCCACATAAGAGGTTGTCCCGGGACCAGGGGCGTCCGGCACATCCACAAAAGTCGTCCGGCCAGCGTAGCCGCTGTGTTAACTACGCCGGACAACAGGCGAACTGATGCAGATAGGGTTGCCGCACATCCCTAGCGCTGAAAACTACAGGAAGGCGGATGCGGAGCGGCAGCGTTACGACATGAAAGTATCCGCGGACCTCAACTCCGGAGATAGCCACAAAGTAGCCACCCGCGGAGGTAAGTCGTGCGGACTCTCACGGAACGACCTAAAACCCGTCATTGGTGTGATAGACGGGTACCGCAGACGCATCCGCATGGGCGGAATGTTATTCCCACCCATACCGGGACGGCGCAAGTGGTTTCCGGCGTGGCCGCCCGTCATCCGCAGGTACTGGAGGGAGTGGGGGTACTTGCGGATCACCGTCAACCGGCTGATAGCCATCCAGTCCATCATCTGACGGGTCAGAGAGGTCCGGAAGGCCCACCATACGGCGCACATGCTCATCCGGAGTCCGCGGATGCTGACCGGACGGATCCAATAAAGGATCCAATCCAATGACAAGCGGGCCCTCGTACTTTCTCAGGTTGTCTATGTGAACCACCAGAACCCTATCCGAGTTGGAGTCCCTACGGATCCGGTAGTCCACATCCGTAACCTTTTTAAGCACTGTAAACGGGCCTATCCACGGCTTAGCGAATTTATTGCCTTGCTTAAGCGGCAGATAATAGTAGCGAACCTTGTCTCCTTCCGCAAAAGCGGGCCTACCCTTAGCATGGGCGTCATAGCCTCGCTTCTGCCGGATAGCAGACTTGTCCAGGCGCGCGCGAGCGAAATCATGGGCGTTCGCCAGGGCGTGGCGAACCCACTCCACGTACTCCGGACCGCACTGGGGTACTGCGCCGGTCTCTGCCGCAGTTGGATACATGATATCCACGAGCAGATTTAGTTCCCGGCCGTACAACATCGCGTACGGAGTAACTACGGTCGAAGAGTGGACCGACGATCTGTACGCCATTAAGACATACGGGAGGTGGTCATCCTAATCATTCGCACGATCGTTCACAAAGGCCGCCAGCATATTGAGGACCGATCGATTGAAGCGTTCGACCTGGCCATCAGACTGGGGCCTGTAGGGGGTGGTCCGCACCTTGGTACTGCCTAGCATCTGTGCTAGGTTCCGGAACAGGTTGCTTTCAAATTGCGTGCCCTGATCCGAATGTACCTGTTTAGGTACCCCATGGTACACCACACATCTATTCACCAGCAACTGAGCTACCTCGTCTGCAGTCTGGCGGCGCAGTGGGTAGGCATCAGTGTATTTGGTGAAATAGTCGGAAATCACCAGGATGTACCGGAAACCGCGCTGGGTGACCCGATGGGTATCCAGTATATCCAAAGCCATCCGATCGAACGGCGCGCCCGCCTGGGTGGCGGCCAGGAGCCGGAACTCCTTTACGGGCTTGACACCGAGGGCAGGCTGCGCACCACCGTTGTACGTCCAAACTGCTACCAGGCCAATGAAAGCGCTGTTGTAGCCGATGGACGGTCCTCCGGATTCCCAAGTGACCGGTCACCCGGAGGTCATGCAACTGGTGGAGTACTTCTTTCCGCAGCTCCGCCGGAAACACCAACTGCCATATTGGAGGCAGTGGGGTCGGTGGCTCATAGCGCCGGTACAAGAGGCCATCCCTCAAGGAGAGTCTTTCCCACTGGGATACTAGAGACAAAGTCTCCTCCCTGTAGGTTTTCCGCTCATCCTTAGAGGGTTTCTGGTCGGCCTCAAGGGCTGTAATTACCGGTGCCAGAGCACTGTCAGCTCTTTGCTTCGCAGGTAACTGCGCCGGAGAGTAGCCACCCAAGTAATTAGGCTCCTCATCCGTCGCGTCCGGCTGCGCCGCAGCGGCCATTACCACAGGGGGTAAGGACCGCTCATACTCAGACTCGCCAGAGGACGAGCGTACCCACGAGGAGTACACCGCAGGACTCGAGGAGGACTCGCTGAAGCTGAGCCGCACCTCCGGTTCATATGCGGGACGCCGTCGCCGATATCGGCGGGTCCGCGCGCGAAGATGAGCCCTAGACGCTCCAGCCGCCGTGTTGTTAGAGGGGGCGGCGGCCCGCGGTCTCCCCGGAACGTCCAATTCCGAGTCTGAGGACGAATCCGCGGCTTGCTGGAATGGAGCCATCCCTGCACAGCCAGGATTCTTGCACTTATGACAACGGGACAGGCCGTCCGCGTTGCCGTGCAACTTACAAGCGCAGTGTTCTATTTGCATGTCATACTCCTGGAGTTTGACGAGCCACCGCGCCACCAAGCCATCGGCCTCACTATAGTTGAGGAGCCATCTCAGCGAACTGTGATCAGTCCGCAAGCGGAAATGGCGTCCTAACAAATAGTGCCGGAAACGCTTGGTCATAGTAACCACCGCAAGCAACTCGCGATGAGTGGTGCAGTAATTCATTTGAGAGCGGCTCAAAGGCCACACTCGCATAAGCTACTACCCGCTCTTGCCCGTCCACGATCTGCGAGAGGACACCGCCGAGTGCAAAGTTACTCGCGTCAGTGTTCAAAATGAACTCGCCGTCTGGTCGAGGGTGCCGCAGCAACGGGGCCGCTACCAAGGCCTGCCGGAGCTTCGAGAAGGTGTCAGCCTGCTCGGCGGACCAAACAAAATCGGCGCCCTTTTCCGTGAGGATAGTAAGGGGACGCGCGATCTCCGCAAAGCCGCGAATAAACCTGTGATAGCTCGTGAAGCCCAAGAAGGACCTCATGTCCGCCACGTTACATGGCGGAGGCCATTTCTGTATGGCCGTCACCTTTGCGGGGTCTGGTCTCACTCCAGTGCCCGTTACCATGAAGCCCAATTACAGGATTTCCTGCGCGAATAGTTCGCACTTACTTGGCTTCAATTTAAGCCCTGCTCTGCGGATGCGATGGAGCACCATTTGGAGGTTGGTGAGGACGACATCGTCAATGTAGACGACATCGTCAATGTAGACCATACATCGCTTCCAGAGGAACCCTTTAAGAACCATCTCCATGAGGCGCTCGAACGTCGCTGGTGCGTTACAGAGCCCGAACGGCATTACCTTGAATTGGTAGAGCCCGTTCTTGGTAACGAAGGCAGTCTTCGCCCGATCACTCTCCTCCATCTCCACCTGCCAATACCCGGAGGCCAGATCCAGAGCACAGAAATAGTGCGACCCGGCCAGGGCATCGAAGGTGTCTTCGATGTGTGGGAGAGGATATGAGTCCTTCCGCGTGGCATCGTTGAGTTTATGATAATCCACGCAGAACCTCCACGAGCCGTCCTTCTTCTTCACCATAACCACAGGGCTGGCCCAAGGGCTGTCACTGAGTTCGATGATGTCCAAGTCGAGCATGTTTTGCACCTCCTGGTCTATGACCTCTTGGTGCACTATCGCTGCCCGACGAAGACGAGGTCAATGCGGTGTTTGGCGACGTCAGTCTTGCCAACTGCACCATCTGGACCCATGAACACATCCGCATACTGCCGCAGCAATTTGCGGAGCGCTTGGCGCTGCTCTTCATCCAGCCGGTCCTTCGGAACCCGAGATCCAAATAGTCCGGCAGGGTGAACAGGTCATCTCCGGCGGCCGCCGCCGCGCACGCAGCGCGGCAGACAGGATCGTCGGGGAGGACACGACTCGACGATGCGGGAGTATCAGTAGCTGCTAATGCATCCGCGCCGCAGTACAATATGAGCATCCGTAGGGTTCACCACAAGGATGGGCATCGCACGGGGGCTGGACATGACCAGGGCCCCACCCAGCACTAGCCCGGTTCCTTCGTCGAAACTGCTCACTGGTTGCACTATACACGGACGACCATCGAGGGGCATGCGGGGACGACGCGGCCTCGCCTCAATGAACATCTCGCTCATTGGCGGCACTACTACAGTGCGCGCCGCCTGCATTTGGAACGAATGCGTCGGGCCCATGCGGAAGAGGAAATGTGTGTCCTCTCCCATCCGGAGTTCGCCCGCACTAAAGTTGGCGATCACCCGGTGGACCCGTAGAAAATTCATCCGCGCAATCTCCGCAAAGCCGCGAATAAACCTGCGGTGATAGGTCGCGAAGACCAAGAAGGACCTTACGTCCGCCACGTTACATGGCGGAGGCCATTTCTGTACGGCCGTCACCTTTGCGGGGTCTGGTCTCACTCCAGTGCCCGTTACCATGAAGCCCAAGTACAGGATACACGACGACATCGTCGATGTAGACCATACATCGCTTCCAGAGGAACCCTTTAAGAACCATCTCCATGAGGCGCTCGAACGTCGCTGGTGCGTTACAGAGCCCGAACGGCATTACCTTGAATTGGTAGAGCCCGTTCTTGGTAACGAAGGCAGTCTTCGCCCGATCACTCTCCTCCATCTCCACCTGCCAATACCCGGAGGCCAGATCCAGAGCACAGAAATAGTGCGACCTGGCCAGGGCATCGAAGGTGTCTTCGATGTGTGGGAGAGGATATGAGTCCTTCCGCGTGGCATCGTTGAGTTTATGATAATCCACGCAGAACCTCCACGAGCCATCCTTCTTCTTCACCATAACCACAGGGCTGGCCCAAGGGCTGTCACTGAGTTCGATGATGTCCAAGTCGAGCATCTTTTGCACCTCCTGGTCTATGACCTCTTGGTGCACTATCGCTGCCCGACGAAGACGCTGCTTGAGAGGACGCTCGTCCACGAGGTCGATGCGGTGTTTGGCGACGTCAGTCTTGCCAACTGCACCATCTGGACCCATGAAGACATCCGCATACTGCCGCAGCAGTTTGCGGAGCGCTTGGCGCTGCTCTTCATCCAGCCGGTCCTTCGGAACCCGAGATTCCAAATGGTCCGGCAGGGTGAACGGGTCATCTCCGGCGGCCGCCGCCGCGCACGCAGCGCGGCAGACAGGATCGTCGGGGAGGACACGACTCGACGACGCGGGAGTATCAGTAGCTGCTATGCATCCGCGCCGCAGTACAATAGGAGCATCCGTAGGGTTCACCACAAGGATGGGCATCGCGCGGGGGTTGGACATGACGAGGGCCCCACCCAGCACTAGCCCGGTTCCTTCGGCGAAACTGCCGTGCTGGTTGCACTATACACGGACGACCATCGAGGGGCATGCGGGGACGACGCGGCCTCGCCTCAATGATCATCTCGCTCATTGGCGGCACTACTACAGTGCGCGCCGCCTGCATTTGGAACGAATGCATCGGGCCCATGCGGAAGAGGAAATGTGTGTCCTCTCCCATCCGGAGTTCGACCGCACTAAAGTTGGCGATCACCCGGTGGACCCGTAGAAAATTCATCCGCGTGATCTCCGCAAAGCCGCGAATAAACCTGCGGTGATAGCTCGCGAAGCCCAAGAAGGACCTCACGTCAGCCACGTTACATGGCGGAGGCCATTTCTGTACGGCCGTCACCTTTGCGGGGTCTGGTCTCACTCCAGTGCCCGTTACCATGAAGCCCAAGTACAGGATTTCCTGCGCGAATAGTTCGCTCTTACTTGGCTTCAATTTAAGCCCTGCTCCGCGGATGCGATGGAGCACCATTTGGAGGTTGGTGAAGGTTTCTTCGAACGACCGGCCATACACGACGACATCGTCAAGGTAGACCATACATCGCTTCCAGAGGAACCCTTTAAGAACCATCTCCATGAGGCGCTCGAACGTCGCTGGTGCGTTACAGAGCCCGAACGGCATTACCTTGAATTGGTGGAGCCCGTTCTTGGTAACGAAGGCAGTCTTCACCCGATCACTCTCTTCCATCTCCACCTGCCAATACCCGGAGGCCAGATCCAGAGCACAGAAATAGTGGGACCTGGCCAGGGCATCGAAGGTGTCTTCGATGTGTGGGAGAGGATATGAGTCCTTCCGCGTGGCATCGTTGAGTTTATGATAATCCACGCAGAACCTTCACGAGCCGTCCTTCTTCTTCACCATAACCACAGGGCTGGCCCAAGGGCTGTCACTGAGTTCGATGATGTCCAAATCGAGCATCTTTTGCACCTCCTGGTCTATGACCTCTTGGTGCACTATCGCTGCCCGACGAAGACGCTGCTTGACAGGACGCTCGTCCACGAGGTCGATGCGGTGTTTGGCGACGTCAGTCTTGCCAACTGCACCATCTGGACCCATGAACTCATACGCATACTGCCGCAGCAGTTTGCGGAGCGCTTGGCGCTGCTCTTCATCCAGCCGGTCCTTCGGAACCCGAGATTCCAAATGATCCGGCAGGGTGAACGGGTCATCTCCGGCGGCCGCCGCCGCGCACGCAGCGCGGCAGACAGGATCGTCGGGGAGGACATGACTCGACGATGCGGGAGTATCAGTAGCTGCTATGCATCCGCGCCGCAGTACAATAGGAGCATCCGTAGGGTTCACCACAAGGATGGGCATCGCGCGGGGGTTGGACATGACCAGGGCCCCACCAAGCACTAGCCCGGTTCCTTCGGCGAAACTGCTCACTGGTTGCACTATACACGGACGACCATCGAGGGGCATGCGGGGACAACGCGGCCTCGCCTCAATGATCATCTCGCTCATTGGCGGCACTACTACAGTGTGCGCCGCCTGCATTTGGAACGAATGCGTCGGGCCCATGCGGAAGAGGAAATGTGTGTCCTCTCCCATCCGGAGTTCGCCCGCACTAAAGTTGGCGATCACCAGGTGGACCCGTAGAAAATTCATCCCAATAATCCCGGCCGCTCCGATATCCGCAACGATTGCCTCTGTGAGATACACCTTGTCCCCAAGGGTAATAGGCAGATCGATGATACCGTGGATACGGATGCGGTTGTCACCCGCTCCGTAGAGCTTGTAAGGTCCGGGATCCCGCAACTCAAGGTTGCGGAGCACGGGCTCCTTCCTAAACGTTCCTGTGCCTACGAAGGTAACCTCCGAGCCAGAGTCCACGAGGAACCGGACCGGCTCCCGTCCGAAGAGCAGGGGCAGGTACCAGCAGGGGTCCCTCACCAGTGCGCAAGTAGGGCGATACCGTTCGCACGCACTGGGCTCAGCTACAGAGTCCTCACCATCTGCCTCAGCCACGGAGGAGCTAGACTGATCCCCAAGGACTACTTCCGGAGAAGTCATATCAACTTGAGGTTCGTCCTGCCCATCAGCGGGTGGGGCGGCATCTGATGCCACCGAACAACTGTCCCCGGACGTAGTGTTGGTCGCCACCACGTCCGGATCTAGTTTCCCTGCCGCGGGTTCCGGCCTTGCTGTCCTGGAGGACCAGACCGGAAGGAATTCCTCCGTCAATCGCCTCCTCCATCGACCGCTTTTCATGGGTGGCCAGCCCGTATGATAGGTGGTAAGGCTGGCCATCGATGAACTGATCGATCAGCATCGTTTCAAACCGCCTGGCGTCCATGTCCGGATAAGCTCTCCGGCCGAGTATGCGCAGGTTAAATGCATAGTCTGTCATGGACTCAGTCGGTAGGCGGATTCGCGCTTTGAACTCCCGTTCAAACTGCCGCCTGTTGGTCGTCGGCATGAACAGCAAGCGAAGTTGACGGGCAACCTCGCCGAAGGTTACTGTTCCCACCGGCAAACACTGCATAACGCGGAGAGCTTCTCCCTCCAAGCTCCCCGCGAGGACATGCCCGGCTTCCTGCTGGGTCCATCCTTCATACACGGCGGTCCGCCACACTTGGAGTAAGTAGTCCTCCAAGTCGGCGTTATCCCCGTTGAACCTTTTCCGCCACGAAGAGTGGTCGGGCCCGTCATCGTGCTTACTGCGCGCCAGACGTGCGGATCCGGCTCCGGGGTCGTCCGTGTAAAACGGCAATGTCCGCGAGCTACCCGCGCCTGCGGCGGAGTCTGCCGGAGCAAACATCGACGCCGCAGACATAGGAGCAGGAAAGCTCACGATCGCTGCCGGGTTCATACCCGCTAATAACCCACCCTGGCTAGGTGCAGGCGGGGCCCCCATCGAACCTACGGTGTAGGCCCAGATGGGGCGGCAAAGCTAGCATAGCTCGGGGCCGGAGCCACCGGTTGCCACTGTCCGCCGAACACACTTTGCGCCCCAGGGTAAGTCGACCATGCGGCTTGCGCTCCAACCGTAGGGACGGTCGCAAACGTGGTGCCTCCGAGCCGCGGAGCAGGCGAGGACATTGCGGGGACCACTGGCGTCTGCGGACTCGAGAGGACTTGGGGAGGGGCTATAGAACCAGCCATCCCCGGGCTGTACGCGATCGTCGGGTCAACACTCGCGGGCGGCTGACTTTGCTTGAACTGCTCAAGCGCTGCAGAAATCAGCCACCTCTCCCTCTCCGACAAAGGCCCCAAGGAACCTTTTGACCGCGGAGAAGGGAAGCGGTCCCGTCGATCGGGTCGTCCCTGATGGGGCGACCGGGCGCGGTCGTAGCACCCTTCCGGAGCCAGCGCACCTAGTGCCTGGGTGAGCTGGTCCACTACGCCCTGTACGGACCGTCCAGGATCCGCGCGGGAGGCTCGCGAAGGAGTCCACCCTGCTGGATTAGATGTCCGGAACGGGTCCGCATGCTCAGAGGAGACCGTGGTCACCGGCGCTCGATTCCGGATGTCCGGAGACATCCCCTGGAAGAGTACCGGCTGACGCAATGGTCGTCCGGACACAGGCGTGCCCCAATATAGGCTGAGAACCCACCTCAGAGCACTCATACACCGTCAGCTTTTTTTGACCCATGGCGGGCTCCAGTCAGTCGATGATGTTCTTAGCGATTGTGCATCTTATTTATGGGCATGATTCACAGAAGACAATGAATATCATTACGTTATGGTTATAGATGTCACTGTCTGCGGCCAGTGAAGTGTTCATCCCTACAGTTATGCGTACACAAATCAAGTGAATGAAAGATCATTCGGTGCATCGTGGTGATTTAGAGAAACATTACGAGCCATTATGTCTCAATTTTGCCTCAACCAGAGTATGTTATACTATTTTGAATTAGAGACATTGACATATTCTCATTCATAGATCATGCCATTGACAAAACAGATGCATAAAGTGAAATGTGTGAGTAAGATGTATAGGCCTATACCATAGAAATGTAACCCTCGGTATATTTCTATGGCCTATACCAAGCAACAGACACCATCTGAATATATATACTTGGTATATTTGATTCTCAGTCTCATTTATCTGCCTTGATAAACATTAAAGTCAATCGATCCTAATATGATATCAATTTCTGTATTGATAATGTCAGATTGAAAATTGAACTATTACCAATTATTGCTAATTTGAAATTGGTAACCAAGATTGGTAGCAAAGATTCACACATTTCGAAATTATGCGGAACCAGAGTAGTTTTAATAAAAATGAGGTGGAAATCTCTAATCATATGAACATGTTCAATCATGGTCGCATGCGCTATGACGCGTTATGACCAGCGTGATCAAAGAGTTCCTGACCGGAAGAAGAAAGTGAAAACAGATAGGGAAACCCTAAAAATGACAACTGAAATACATCATTTGTAGAGGGACACAACACTGCTCAGAAGCCACAATTGGTAGAGAGCATCCTTGAAATATGACTAATGTCAGAAAAAAAGTGGGTAAAAAGTGACACAATGAATCGGTAGGGGGTCATCAGAGGCCCTTCTATTTTCAATTAGGAAATTTTAGAAAATGACTGACGGATTACGTGGCATTCAGTATTAGAGCGCAGCATACCCTAACGTTACTTGGGCCGTTTTCATTTCCAATGATAATATTGCGTTCTATTCCAATTACTGACACTACTGGGAACTTCCCCCTTCACAGTTTCAGGAAATTAAGTGGATGCCACTTTCCAGACTCGATGCACCACAGGAAAACATTGCAGAAAATCGGGAATTTTACCGGGGGGTTTTGCAAGGAATTAAACAGAGGCCAATGGAATTACTTTCACCTTTCTTTCTTATTCATATATACAACAAATTAGACGTCAAGGCTTGAAGATGCCTTGGAGGCATATCGATAAAAACATAATTAAAAATTAGCCCAGGGGCTAAGACAAGTTACCGGACAAAATATGTTTTATGTTTCAGATATTAGTAATTTTGTCCCGTGACCTTGAAAATAAGGTCACTGGTCAAATGCAACGTCATGAGAGTATCCAGCAAACATGTACATCATTATCATAAATATAATTCCCCATATGTCCACAATTGCTTGCTAAGCTGTAAATTCAATAACAATTAAAACAATAATAAGTGAGATATTAGCCATTTTGTCCGGTGACCTTGAAAATGAGGTCAAAGGTCAAATTCAAGGTCACGACATAAATCTGCATATATCATTTCCTATATGTTCATAATTGATTCCTAAGCTGTAAAGTCGATAAGAAGCCATATTAGTCATTTTTCCTGTGACCTTGAAAATGAAGTCAAAGGTCAAATTCAAGGTCATCAGAATATTCGGCTTATATCATTTCCTATATGACCACAACTGATTCCTAAGCTGTAAATTTGATACTGAGCGAGATATTAGCCATTTTGTGCTCTTGACCTTGAAAATGAGGTCAGCGGTAAAATCAAGTCACGAGCATATTCAGCATATATCATTTCCTACATGTCCACAATTGATCCCTAAGCTGTAAAATCGATAATAAATGAGATATTAGCCATTTTGTTTTGTGACCTTGAAAATGAGGTCAAAGGTCAAATTCAAGGTCAAGAGAATATTCAGCATATATCATTTCCTATATGTCCACAATTATTTTCTGGTCTCTAATCTCAATACTAGTATTAAGTGAGATATTAGGCATAATGTGTCCCGTTATAAAGCATAGGAGAGTTTAACATAGGAAAGTACCATTTGGGCCGAGTTTGGGCCAAAATGGCACACTTCGAGCGATTCAAACACCACTAAACTTATACACATCACAGGAGTACATATGAGGAGTGTCATGTATCAAAAAGGAAGAAGTTACTGAACAGATTTTGAGAAAATGGCTGCCAAGGTCCAAAATCAAGCATTTTTCGTCGAAAACGGCCG
The DNA here is from genome assembly GCA_949152475.1 of Terebella lapidaria. Classification (NCBI taxonomy): domain Eukaryota; kingdom Metazoa; phylum Annelida; class Polychaeta; order Terebellida; family Terebellidae; genus Terebella; species Terebella lapidaria. Next base: position 7,617,877 of record OX424557.1, read on the forward strand.
CCATTTTGAAAAAAAAATGCGAAAATCGGAAAACTAAAAAAAAAATTCCTGGAAATATTGTTAGGTATTTTTGTGCAAAATTTCTGAAAGATTCAACCGTAAACTTCAACCGTGAAAATAAAAATGTGAACGGACGACGGACGGACGGCTAGACGACGGACGCAACGCCACGGAAATAGGTTATCGGACCAAAAGTCCGGTAGGTAACCTAAAAGCAAGTTGACTCAGAAAAAAAGAGATTTTTTGTAATAGGCTGATTTTTAAAATTCGCTTACATAATTTTTTTTCTTTGAAAAAGTTAGATATATACCTGGGTATTGTCCAAAAGGCAACTCAGGAATTGGCATACCGGACATGTTCTGGTATTGGGACGTGTTTACATCGCCCGGACACCATGCAAGACCAAAAATCAACATTGATTATGTCATCATGGATCCAGAGTCGGCTCAGACACTATAGGGTTCTTCCACATGATATATCTGATCAGTGGTAAAATTTGGCAAAAAATATATAAAAGGAAGCTGAAGTCATCAACCGAAAACTAAAACTGTGGAAGAAAAAAAAATAATGCCTTTATGGTTTCTGCTGAAACCACAACGGCATTGTCGTCATGGCCTGTCGTATGTTCATTAGTTATTAGTATTGAAACGTGATGAAAACCATATCATTTTTTCAGTATATTAACATATACAATATTGTTTTCATATAAGTATTTGGTAAACTGTGAAATGCTCATTGTGATAGAAAATTTACACTTGTGTTTCTACTTCACAGGAAGAGAATGAGGAACGTGAATGATACTTGTAAAATTTGAAAAGTATTTGCAATAACTTGGTGTTAACAACTGCATCTCTCAAATTTGTATTTGCTGGACATTTTGTTCTCGATGAACAAGTACAGTTGGCGGTCATGGATGACCAATTAATTCTAAGACTGGGCCATCAACAACGATTACACCTGTTTAAAGTGACCAATGGTCCATGTTGAATAACATGGAATGTCCATGACATTTGAAAAAGTAGACATTTAATCACCAAAAATGACATTCTAACAAATAGGCTTCATGAAATTAGTAACATTTTGTATCATGTAAAACTAGACATTCTGTCACTACTCCCGATAAGGTTGCATCTCCACATCACATATTTGTTACAGCTTCCTTATGGCGAAGTTTGTAGAATGTATCAGAATACATTCAATCACCATAATGAAATAATCCTGTTTTGCCTACCACATCAGCATTGTTCGAAGCTGTTGCCTATTTTATCAAAAGGTTCCAGAACATGACATTGGGAGTGAAAAGATCTCTCATATCACGTAAATGGTCATTGTTTGCTTTCTAGAGGTCATGCAAGGTCATCAATTTGCATGTCATATATTCCCATACATGGTCGACACTAATATAGAGGTCTTATCAGAATGAACTGAGATGAAAAGTCACTATTCGACATCTATAGGTAATTTAAGGTCGATATCACGGAAGCAATATTGATATTCATATACATGTAATATAGTATAGTCTCTATTTGCAACTCGTAGCAATCTATATCCGCTTCAAAAGGTCATAAATTTCTGAATGTAGAAAATTGTGAATACAGGGCAAAGAGTGGTCAGTCATTCATTCACAATTTATGACACAATATGGCGAGATGTTTTGAAACGGATATCATCGAATATAGACTAGCCAGTTCATTTATAACGAGTATATGTTACAGTGTGTAACAGCGTACGCTACATTAACGCATCAAGTATTTGAATGGCATCAACAGATGTGAAACACAACACGTCATATACTGTATATTTGAAGTTAATTTTCGTTGTAATGTAAAACAAAGTCTCTGTAATCACTTGTTCATCTTCCTAATGGCTTATAATATATGTATAAAGTATGATGTATATCATATTTTGAGCACTTATAGGACAAACAAATGTTATAGCGACCCTAAGATACGTCACATTTATTGTATATTATGACATATGTTATGATGCCGAGTCACTCTCCTCGTTTATACCTCAAAGATTTGCATTACATGGAATCATAAACTCGTCAAAATTCAATGTTCCCAGCCTCTAACGTATAGGTCTATATTCTGGAATATGGAAAGTCATGAATTTAAACTCTGATGCGGTGTGGGCATTAGCATGTGTTTACCAGCTACATTTATTACCTATAACACCAGAAAAAACATCTATCGTTTTATGTCTGTGTTTATCAGTGGTTGCTCGAGCTGCAGCGCTGTTGTAGAGGGCAGCGTTCCATGTCTGTTTACGGCTGTAAAATCTGTGCCAAGATATTTCCCAGAAGTCATGAACAGTTATAATTTAAAAAAAACAAAATAGTAACCCCACAAGAAGAAATATATTGGTCAGGCGAAAAGTCAAAACCTAAGGGCGTAAGGGATTTTCCCCCATCGCGCGCTTACGCACACGTGTGGTTACTGCATTGCCTAACTATTCTCAGAAACAGTTAATGATAATCCAGCTTGATCCCGAAGATATATACGGCTTCTGTCAGGGCTGATCGACCACATGCACAGCCTAGACACCGACAACCGTAACACTCAGTCCCGCACGGGCCGATTCGGACTGCAGCTTTACACAACCTCGACACCGACAGCCGTAATGGTACAGGCATGGATACTCTCTGCGTGCCTGCAACACTTCGCTTCTACATTGACGCTGTAAAATGGAATCTTTTATAATAAAAAATGACATAAATAGTTTCTGCATAGCCCATCCAAACCATCAACAGCGATCCACTATATTTATATACCATATATATGCCTGGCATGTATGTGGAAATTCATGATATGACTTTCGCGAGGCTTATTTAAAATTCGATTATATCAACTCAGGACAAACGAACAAGTGTGATATACACCCAGTGTTGTGTGGTAGGCCTATCTAGTTTATTGTAAATATGTGTATTATCTATTTTAAGACGATGAGATATATAATGAAACGAATATGTGTGAACAAACAAAAAACACTTGTCGAGATGTGCATTCAAAGTGTTTTAAAAAGACTGCAGATACGTTTGATGAATGCGGTGCCCCGGATACTTACGGTAGTCAGTGCCCAGGGGGTGATTATCTTTTTATTTTCATTTCTGCACAGTTCTGATACCTAAAGATGGTTATAGCCAGGACGCCAGGCGCAGAGATGATGAGGTACGATGCATTGGAGGTGTCCAAGTGCACAGCCCAGACCTATCAAACAACAACAGCCGGTAATTGCTCGGTCCGCGCCGGCAAGAAAAGGCACAATGTGCGTGTGCAGAAATTTCGCGTCAACAGCTGGTCAGCAACGTGCTCGGCCACTCAAATTATCGAGGAATTCTGAGGAAATCACAGTTTCTGAAATGCTGAATTTTGTACACTTCTGATATTAAAAGCGAATCTGGTCACGTTGGTTGAGGGTGGCAAGCTCCGATATAGGCTCGCTATATGACACACACACTTCTATTGCGATAATGCTGTCGGAGAAAAAAAAAACGTTATCAACGCTGACATATCTATCTATTAGCAGAGAGAGTACCCGCTCATATCCGGCTTGTTGATCTGTGGTCAAATGTCATAGTGATAATTACCTATAACAATGGGTGATATCGCGTAGGTATGTGCGCTTCACATCATCACAAAACGACGCGGAAATAGCAATAATGACGAATGTTTCGAATGGATGTGTAAAATGGATATTATGATACATTTTGTTTATGACATTATGACAAGTTTTTGACATGTTTGGATCGCGAATTTATCTGAAGAAATCTGTCTAAAACATACCCGAGGAATTGAGAGTTCGGACTATGGCTGGAAGGTGGCAACTACTTCAGATGTTCATGTTGACATCGGTCGGCTTTTTCATGATGAAAATATTGCTATGTGAGTATAACGCATTTAATTTATATACACAAACGCATATATATCCCTAGGGTCCTACAACGTGTAATTGGAGTTCCGGATTCCCTGTGTAATTGTAACCCGAACCGCTGTTTTATACATATGATGTGTATATTACAGAAGTCATGGTAGCAATATGTTGCGTATCACTTTCAAATTACACACAAAATGTTATTCTCGTCGTAAGAAAATCAGTCTCTTTCTGAAGTCTCTTTTTACGTTGATGAGTTACCGAGGATTGAAGCAGCTGCCTTCGAAACCAGTCAATATTCTTGGAAAACTATATTTCATATTAAACATGCTAAACTAACTGGATGGAACATACTCACATCAAATGTACTGAAAATAACCAGTCCTCAGGGAAATTTTGCTCATTTGAACAGGCGGTTCTCGCGAAAATACAGGGACTGTATCCATCACACGCAGATGTAAACAAAGCATAGAAATGCGAGATAGACTGACAATCACACGCACATCATGGTATATCACTGATTATGTTCTCATAACTACACTATATATGCACATACGAACTAGAAAATGTACTCGATGTGGACTTTTAAGCGCGATTTGAGCATTTGTTTACATTCGGGTTTGATGGATACACTTCGTTTGTTTATTTACAAATCCGGTACAAAATGGGCACTAAAACGGATGAAAAGACAACTCGGACGGACTGTAATCGTCAAAATCATTGAGCACACCTTTTGTTGAAAAAAATGGTTTTGAAAAAAAATATTGCATACATTCGAAGGCAGCTACTTTAACACAAGATTATGGAACTACTGAGAGTCATATTCTGTCACGCTACAACCCTGTTTGTGTCTCGATATTCCACAGGCACTGAGAATGGTGATAAAAACCAAACTGTCGTTATTCTCATTGAATGCATGCATTAAATTTATTCCCCCGAGCAGATACCGTGCACCACAGGACGCCGGTGACGATCTGGAAGCAGCAGGAGGAGCCCGGGAGAAAGTATGACTTCATGCGTACAGACAACGGCAGTGTACTGATGGTCAGTAAGATGAACCCGGATCCGCTCCACAGTAAACTCAGAGAAATCTCACAAAATTCGTCGATAATGTTATTGCAGTAGTTAGAACTGACTCAAAACATACACTCAAGGAAAATGGCAAAATATTTATATTTGAGTGCTTTTGTGAAGTTCTGCCAACAATATTACATGTGGCAGTCAGGATCGAGTCGTACTTCGAAAATAATCTCAAATCAACTCTGCTTTTTGTTTTGATATTTGATATCCACGTGCTTATTGTTGGTGCACTGTTAATGTTTTTAGACTGAAATTACTGTGAAAAGGGCACTTCAGTGAAAGCCCATATACCACTTAGCGCTGCTTGAGATTGACATCCGTAACAGAAGTCATACGATAGTTATGTGGTGGGATGTGATATTAGTTATATTGGCCAAAAGGGGAACAGTGAAACATACGGCGGCCCAATGCTACCATTAGTCATGCTTGAGTTAAGAGTAGTTTTGAAATCAGTTTCCTAGTTAGTGAACAGTTATTTTCAACTAGTTTCTAGCATAATGCAAGCCTATCTAGTATAGCACAGACCTTTACAACATGGGTTTGCGCCATGTTTGAAAGGTTTGTGCCGTGCTATAAAGGTTTGCACCCTGCTATAAAGGTTAGTGCCGTGTTAAATAGGTTTGTGCCCTGTTATAAAGGTTTGCGCCATGTTAAAAAGGTTTGCGCCATGTCAAAAAGGTTTGTGCCATGTTATACAGGTTTACGTTCTGATTTAAAGGTTTGTGCCATTAAGGTTTGTGCCCTGTTATAAAGGTTTGCGCCCTGCTATAAAGGTTCGTGCCTTGTTAAAAAGGTTTGTGCCCTGTTATAAAGGTTTGCACCATGTTAAAAAGGTTTGTGTCGTGTTATGCAGGTTTGTGCCCTTCTATAAAGATTTGTGTCATGTTAAAAAGGTTTGTGCTCTGTTATAAAGGTTTGCGCCCTGCTATAAAGGTTTGCACTATGTTAAAAAGGTTTGTGCCGTGTTATAAAGGTTTATGTCCTGTTATAAAGGTTTGTGCCGTGCTAAAAACGTTTGTGCCCTGCTAGAATGGTTTGTGCCGGGTGTAAAGGGTTTGTTCCTTGCTAGAAACTAGTTTCATAACTGAAAATAACTGTTTACTAATTATGAAACTGATTTCGAAACTAATCTTAACTCTGGCATGAATAATGGCAGCATTGGGCCGCCGTAGAAACAACATGACATGTTCTGTATATTTGGACACTATATATAGATATCCTAGACATGACAACAAAACTTTCTAAGCTAACAGAATGATATTCCCATAACAATATCAAAAGTCGTTCTGGACGTGCTGATTCTGATATCAGATAAGTAGGCCTAGTATGAAAGAAAAACACACATGAGAAATTTAGCTTTGCATAGGACTGTTTTCATGAGAGCCACGTGCTATCGGCCTATTATCAAGTGGTTATGCCTATGATCATCGCCTTTCATGTACACACATCATCTACACACATAATGCATATATCATCATCTTATTTACTAAGTATGTCCACAGGACTATCATTTTTCTGGTGTTACAGCTGCATTTGATAATGTGATGGCAATTTATAAATGATTTATGAGTATAACCTCGAAATATAATTTCACATTATATCAATACCATCTGCGGCTCTCTAGCAACAGTAACAGTATCTAGGAGATCATGTGAACTTTCAAGTAACGTGAGAACATGATATAGGCAACTGGTATCTGAGCAAGTTGCATGTCACCATCACTATCCGTTCCAAAGTGAAGGGTTTGAACACTGAAATTGGCAGAATGGGTTCTTGGTATCATTCTGCCAATAATTATTTATACCAAGATATAAGATATACTATATAAACAAGATATTCGGGATTACGCTCTTTGTTGATGTGTGTCAGTTTCGTGGTGAAGTATAATTAATAAATAAATTAATAATTAATAAATAATTAATAAATTGAGTTGAACTGTATTCGCAGCCATTCTGGCCTACTCCGTTCAGTCCTGGCCGCCCCAAGAAGGTCGTGGTGATGACGTACCAGCGATGTGGCTCCAGCTTCTTCGGTCAGCTCTTCAACAAGAACCGGGCGGCTTTCTACACGTACGAGCCGCTAGACGCCCTGTACTCGGCTCTGTACGGGGTCAGGGAGGGCTGGAATGTACCCTCAGACATCGGTACCTACCCCAACGGCACACAAAGGTAACCATCCCCATCCCGGCCGTTCTGTACTCGGCCGATATTTGACCTGGACCTTTCAACTTGAGGTATTGCACCTGTCATGCCATAACGATAGATTGTCTCGGAGACTACGAGTCAATTGCGGCAGCTGTCGTTGTTCTGTTCCCTCATAACAACAACGACACGGTATTGACAATTTCAACAACACTCGGGTATCTTTGGATTTTGGGCGTTGAGACAGCGCGAGTGCTGCTCAATAAGTCGTTCAATATCTTATTATTTTGCTTCGACGTTTTGTGTACTTGTGATTTATAAATTGCCAATAGAAATTCATACATGTAATTAAAACTATCATTGATACAAACAAAATGTGCCGAGTAACAACATTTTGCTTGTTGGGGTTTTCCAGAAGTATAGCTCGTGTCCATTTTTTATGGGCCACCCAGTATAAGTTGCCAATAAAAATTCCTAATTAAAAATTTCAAGACATCAACATGCTGTGTGGTAAATAATTTGAGGAATGTTTTCATACAGGGTTGGTGTGGCGCCAGTTAGTCAGGACTGATTCGGATTGCGGTGTCAAATGTAGGAAAGCCCTATGCTGATCAGGTGGCTTATAAAATCTTTGAAAAAAAAAATCACAGTCAACATGTACGCTTGCTAAATAACTACTAGTAACTAATTGACACAGACATGTATCTGTTGGTGGTTTCGTGCGGGGGGGGGGGGGGAGGGGGGGGGGGGTTTCTGCGGCAGTGTGACACGTGTAGCACACAAACAGCTGGTGTTGAAGGACATACACTGTAATTAAAAATTTGCGGTCGTCTATGTGGCGAATATGAGCTTCCGTACTTTCGTTCTACCGTCATTTGTAGATATTTTTTGCGATGCTAAATGGTATCGTATACCTATGTAAAGTTTGGTGTCTGGCCCAGGAGTTGGTTCGTCGGACAAGCCGATGGCATGGTTAGTATGCAGTCATGTCGTCCGGAACACCAGTACCGGAAGCCATGAAGCCGACTCCCAGCACCAGAGCACGTGGTCGTGTTGCTGGGCGGCCTTGCCGACGGTCAACTCAGGGGATAGAACCCCTGATAGCCCAACGGACTGCCAGAGGCTGTAATGTTGTACGGGCGCCTCAAGGAAAACTGCGGACACCAATGCAAGCATCGTGCCAACACCGTAGCATCCCCAGAGTCCTCTATTGAGAATTGTCCCCGGGAGCCATGGGCTCACCTGCTCAGGAATGGGACAGGAACGCTTGGTTCCGCGCTCACCGTGTTTTCTGCTAGACTAAGATACGTTGAATACGTTCAACTTTTTTTTAGTTATATTCTCGTGTAATATCCGGGGAAAAATCCTTCCTGTTTTGCACCTCACAGTACGTCACACGTGAAGTCAAGGCAGATCCCTATAAACCTTATTCAAAGTACACATATTAGCATGTTCCATGTGCTTGCACATGTACAATACATATTGTCATTTCCTCCCTTCTGACCTCGAGTTAATCCCATATTAAAGGGTATATATCACGAAAATATGACATCAGCTTATTTGAAGCCACTCGTTGAGCTGAATAGAACAGTCTTTACAGAATGTTGATATCTCGATTTGTTAAAAAGTTATAGCTATTTTAATAGTGAAAATCCGGCAAATTTCTCCAGATAGTCTTGAAAAGTCTGTCAGCTAATTAATATGCAAATAAGATGTGTGACGTCATTGACAGCTTGTTTTTTAATTAGGCGATTTAACATGTCACAATTAGGCATTTAAGCTCATATTTGGTCACCGAAACTCATCAGATATATCGTTCAGTAGGAATAGTCAGTGAGTGTATAAAAAGTTTTGTTGTCATGGCAACCAATGGGCTGATTTGGCCCTTAGCAACCAGGTTGCTAAGGTTGGTATTCAAGTTAAAACATGATATGAAAGTATCAAACCAATTTAGATAACAGGGTAGTGACTATATTTTGTGGAATTGATCAACAAATACTTCAAAAACACATCTTAGCAAACGATACAGCCCTGAGAAATCACCAACGTTTAGAGCCATTACAAATGAATGGTACCATTACTACTGGTTTCTCAAGCCTGTATTGGTTGCTAAGGGTTGTGTTCAGACATTTTGATGATATATTCCTCAATATATTGTCATTACTCTATTGTCTGAAGTGGTTTCATACATGTATATCTTGTTTTTAATTAGATATTGACCTTAGCAACCATGGTTGCTAAGGGCCCAGCCAGACCATTGGTAGCCATGGCAACCGCGAATTTCTTGAAATCACTGATTATTCTAACTAAAATGCATAAAAAATGGGTTTTGGTGAACAAATATGGATACAAACGGTCTCATTATTCCATTTAAAAATGCCTAATTAAAAAGCAGTCTGTCAATGACGTCATACATCTCATTTGCATATTAATTAGCTGTCAGACTCTGTTGTCAGATTCTGTAATTATGTACATGTTTAAAGTGTCATAACTTTGGAAGGAATCATGATATCAATATGCTGTAAAGACCATTTTGTTCAGTTCAAATAGTGCTTTCACATACACAACAAAAACCATTATCCAATTTTCGTGATATATACCCTTTAATCTCCATGAATAAGAGGGATCAATCATACTTTTCTCTTATTACATTTAATTATGATTGGTAATCAAAATGTTTCACTGATTCACGACCGAGTGTATGCTGCAGGCCCATTATGCAAGTAAATGAACAAAGACCTTCAATTGTAACTTCCGATTGATAAATCGACACAAATCTGAAATTACTATAATATTATGGCGCCCCGTTCGTGCCACAAAAGAGAGAAGTTATTTTTGTTTCTAACTCATACGTATGAGATACTACGGGGCGCCATAACATATGTTATCATCGGATTGCTGCAAATGCGCGATTCTGATTGGTCAATTCTCCGACAATACCACGCAGTATTTGGAGAGCTGTGACGCAACCCCACGATATTTTCTGTATCGTGGGCTTCAGGCGGGTAATACGGAATGACGTTTTGGAGAGTTCCATATAATCCAATGATAAAATCGTTACCATGGACTTCAGACCCCAATACGGCAGGATATCTGCCTTCAGTCAGCATATCCCACTCGGCCTGCGGCCTTGTGGTATATGGTGACTTCAGGCAGATATCACGCCGTATTGGGGTCTGAAGCCCATGGTAACTTATAGTATTGTTTTATCAATACACGATTGAGTTGCAGTGTTACATCCGAGGCACCATATTTTCAACGCTCGTTGGTGATCTTCCTACTAATTTCACTGGCTACATGCATTACGCCATTCTGCATTCTTAATTATTCTAGTATGTTGGTCTATTAAGTATATCGTGCTGAAAGGAAAATGTCCACAGAGCTATCACAAAGTAGTCATAATGGATATAGAGCGAAAAATGTAACTTGGCTTACTTCACCTGGGACTCAACGGCAATTATCTACAAAGTTCCATACCACTAGCTCGTAAAACCTACCCCGATGGCTATATAACCCGATGTTAATCAATCACTTTATTCCCATCATAGAATTTTTGGATTCACGCACGATTTTGTGCAGTTGGTTGCTTTTGTAGAGGTGTTCGTGTAGAATTCATCCCTAAATGTGTCTTTTGGCCAAAATTTACGCTTTTACTTCATTTCCTGGTGGACGAAAACACGACCAAATTCACCAATATGTATGTGCAGATTCATGAGACGTCGTTTTAAGCTGAAATTTAATGTTGAGGTAAATTGCATTTTGTTCTCAATTCTGCGATAGGAGTCTGAAATTTGGTAGAAAAAATGTCATGTGACTGCCAGGTGAAGTTTGCCAAATAAAGCCTGTGATACGATATCATCCAGCATCGCATAATATCTGTAACAAGGGTGTACATTAAATGAGTGTGAAAAATCTGAGTAGGCAGGTCCGTTCCTTACGTATAACCTAGGCCTATGTATGATCTTCAAATGTCTTAACTTCATATCTGACCATATATCCATGGACTTCTTTGAAAGTCTTAACTTTATATCCGACCATATACATGTATGTATACATACCATAATGGACTCAGGATTCTAATAATTTTTCGATGTGTATTTCAGACGGCTGCCGGACCGTGAGGTGGCCGCCGTGTCGGCTTACCTCGATAACCTGCTGGACTGTCGTGTGGACAGCCTGCCGACCGAGGCACTCATACACCGCTTCTGGTTCCTGTTCCGCAATTTTCACGACTCCCTTGCCAACTTCACGCGCTGTCTTCGAGGTAACCGGCTGGTCTACACAAGGTGCGCAGACTTCACGCCCGCCATCTGTGGCGCGAGATTCGGGGAAAAAGACGAAGACCGTCTGCGCATGTGCAACAGGATGTTGTGGGATACGGAATCTCGCGAGACAGCTCACGTGACTGATGATGTCATCAGGCGCAATATATCGAAGTATCGCGACTGCATTGACGCCATGCGGCCAGTCGTTGACGCGAAATGTTCCGGGATATTCCGGCAGACGTGCGAGAAATCTGAGTTACGTAGCACAAAAACCGTGAGAGCGACGATGCAGAGCATGGCCGGTCTCTTGTCCGGCGACCCCAACATCAGGATTATCCATCTGATCCGGGACCCGCGTGCGGTCGTGTTGTCACGCCGCAACTTCGACAGCAGCGCGCGGTCTCGCTACGCCGGCGGCAGCATGGTGCGAGAATCCGAGGTCTACTGCCGAGACGTCGTGCGAGACGTGAGACTTCGGCGAGAGTTGGACCTCAAGTATCCCGGCCGGATATTGCCAATCATTTACGAGGATCTCACGAAACAACCGGTCAAATACGCCAGGAAAATATACGAATTTCTGAACACGACTATACCGGATGATATGATACAGTGGGTATCTAAAAACACAATGGAAAAGAAAAATTCGACAAAAATCGCCAACAAATGGCAGACAACTTTAACATATCACATAGTCAAAGAAATAACGGCAGCATGCTCAGAATTCTTTCGGGAAATCGACTATGAATTCTCTTGACGAATACAACGATTTAACGAATTTCTTTTCGAAAAAAGACAATTAAGCAGGCCTACATAAAAAGAAGTTTTGCGACCGATCAGGGCTCACATCTTTGACAGTATTATAAGTATATATATATATATATATTTCAACACGAAAAAAACCTCATTCTCACATTCCATTTCTTTAATTCGGACAAATACAACTTGTTGTACTAGTAATCATGTAGGCCTACCCTCTAATTTCTTGAGAAAGTAGGCCTATATATGAACTCTTGCATGGAGGTCTTTGATCTACGCATGTTTTACTTCATTTGAATACAATTCCAACTGTTGCATATTGCTGAATTTAGTGTGCACGATACGCAGTACAACACTTACAACATGTGTCAAAGCTACTTTGTAAAGTACCATTGTTGTTGAAACTTTTTGTTGCGAATGTTTGTAGACATGATGATGGCATAACGTTCTCCAACGTTGAACACATGAATAAATTGACAATGTGCCCCGGTGTAAAAGAAATTTACGTCGTACGTAAAATAGGTCCCACAGACAAATATAGGGAAATGTTGTCCAATGGGACAATATTCTCAGTAATATATGTCCGACGGACCTAATTACCTGGGGAAACATGTCCTGGGACTTAATTCTCTAGGAAAACATGTCCAGGGACATATTTCCCTGGCACTCATGTCCAGGCAGACTACTTCCCCTAGGAATATATGTCTGCGGAGACCTAAAATACATGGGACATATATATTCCATTTACACCGGCCGTTGCAAGCAAACACACATTTATTCACAATCTACATGTACATTCACCGTTTACAATACATATTGTGTCAAATCTTCAAAATTGGCTTCTATGGATTTGCAAACATGTTTGTTCCAATAAAGAATTTCAATTTGTCATTAAAAAATTTTAAATTGCTGAAACAATAAAATTCACGAATTATATTTGCAAATTGAATTGCTTTAGCAATTTTATTCGTCAGGTAAACAATTTGATTCGCTATATTTCACAAATATAGAATTGTTTCAGCAATAACATTCACGAATAAATTGTTTTCCTCGAGGATACAATTGCTCAAACAATAAAATTCGTCAATTGTATTGGTTTATTCACAAGCTAAATTGACGTTTAGCATTTTATCATTTGGAATGAGAAACGGAGTGGCTGATTATTTTTCTAAGAAAAAGAAATCAGTTGTCAGCTGGAAGCCACCATAAATCTCCCATTATTTGAGTACAAATACAATAATGGTATACATTGTTAAATTATGTTGAGATGGTGAGTTGAGAATTGTTTTATTTAGGATATATTGTGATACCACATTGACGGACGGTAACACTTGATATTTTCTTTCAAAACATAGCAATATGTTAGCAGTTAGAAGCCAGAAGTCTGTCAAAAGAGACTGTTGTGTGGCGTATCCAGGATTTTCTCGAAGAAGGGGGGGGGGGGGGGGGGTTTAACCCATTGAAAATTTCCCGATGTTTGATATTGTATATGTAGTGAAGTACAAACGCAACTGGTTTTAGTAATAGAGTTTATTCCACCCACAGGACAAGTTTCATTTACAAAGGTAATTTTCCTTTTTTTATTGACTGAACTTGTTTATGACAGCTTCGAAACTTTTACGAAAGTTTCAACATTTTCAGATAGTTTACGCTCAACTGTACAGCCTTCCGGGTTTCTCTTTCTTCGGAGATCCCGGGTTCTTAGTCATTGTGTGATCTTGCAGCGGCTTTCGCAGCCTATCGTGCCTAATTTCGGCATCGCAATAGTAACATAAAGCGACTGATTTGCTAACATGATGTGTATGGATCAGAGACAAACCTGGATAATACCAGCCTTCGATTTTCAAAGGAATTATATACATGCATGGCCAGAATTAATGCAGCTATATGAGAATTACCGGTAATGCAGATCTATTAAGACTTTTTGGAAATGTTGGACCTGGACCTTTCCCAAAAATGGAAGAGTAATTTTCCAAATTTACGATAATTTTTAGAAGTGGGAATTTCTCGACTCTCCCGGGGAACTCTCGGGGGAGGGGGAGGGGATGTGGTTCGCGCCACCCTCCCCAACCCTCCATTAAGCCACTGTTGGTGAAGATAACAGACCGATGTTCCATTTAAACACGCGTTCCTGTTACAGTAAGAATAATTAATTCAGCTGAATAAAACTGCTGATCAATCTGTTATCATCCCTTGGATCTCGATAGTCATAAACATACCCGTCTCTGACCTTGGCGGCCTAGAACCTAACACGACCCTCGCCAAGTCTCGAACTAAAGACTATATATCGTGATTTCACTCGACCCGACACCTTTTCTCAATTACTGCCACAGTGTCACGGAGTACCCAGGCGTAAACGATCTTAACGCACTATTGCATGTCACTGTATACTCGGATTTTTCTAACTCGTTTACACTGTTTTTCGCTAATATTATAGTGATGCTGAACGCTATCGTTTTATAACTTGGCACACTTCACCTGTGTGTCAAACGGCAATTTTCTACCAAATTTCAGATAGCTATCGCGAAAATTGAAAAAGTTGGCAATCTACCCCAATGTTAAGTTTAGCCCTATTATTTAATTTCTGGGCCGCACACGATTTTGTGCACTTGCTCGATTTTGTAGCGGAGCAATGTTTCAAAATCAACATGGTTGTGTTAAATACACGTGTTTAATACAAGTGTATTAAATACACGTGTTTAATACAAGTGTATCTTCTGGTTCAAAGTTACAATAATATTTTGAATCCTGATGGATGTGAACATGACCAATTCCTCAAATATGCTCAGATTCTCGAGATCCCGTTTTGGGCTGAAATTTAACATTGAGGTAGATTGCCAACTTTTTTAATTCTCGCGTTAGCTGTCTGAAATTTGGTAGAAAATGCCGTTTGACTCCCAGGTGAAGTATGCCAAGTTATAGAACGATAGGGTTTAGCATCACAAAAATATTAGCGAAAAACAGTGTAAACGAGTTAGAAAAATCCGAGTATAGCACACATTTCTATCGACACAGTTGCTGACATGACTTAGCTTTTTGGCACATTGTTGACTCAGTGTCGTGAACTCCGACATACTCGTGACTCCAGGATATTTACACACACTCACAATTTCTTTACATGATGATTTTCTCGACTAGCTGATATCAACGAAAGTGAAAAAAACATCTACGAAATAATCTGTATTCACACATGCTTTGAGTAGAATCTATTTTCCCAGATTCTCCACAAATATGAGCAGAAGAACAACACAGACCTAGCACTGAATATATGTGGAAGTTCTTGTTTCAACACCACATAGTTAACGTGCAGGAGATTCCAAATATGATATTCATACCTCATATTAATTTTTTTTCTTGGGATCTTTTTCTATTTATACTTTATGTTGTGGTCACCTCATTTACATCTTTTGCCGTGATGAATTGTTTTGAGATTTCAATGTTAGCCATGTAGCCATATACAATAACAATATATACGGACTCATGTTCAATGACAAGCAACAAACGCGTTTGTAAACAATAGCCTCATCGATATTGATACATGTTTATGCCTACCCTTCACAGAAAATCAATGGGAATTTTCACCACAAAATGATCAGTTCACGTGATATCAGTGTGCGTTAATCCGATAATGGTCGAGTTATTGCAGTCGATTATAATAAAATTATCATGCGTTATACCACCGATGATGTAGCTTTTGTTGAAAGCAACAAAAAACTAATCATTATCCCGAGTGACGTCGCCATTTGTGTCGCTCTCCAACCGGAAGAAAACTCTTCTTTAAGCGGTTTCGAGTGTCACGTGACCATAGCGCAGATGTGGCTTTAGAATAACGGAAATGGTCGGAGGAAATTCTAATCAATGCCATTAAATCTGATCGGGGTCATTGTCTGCAGGGCTGGCCATGAGAATAATGTCCAAGAGACAAAAAAAGCTAAGTGCATCGAGACAAGCTATAGTAGGCCCTAGGCCTTGTTTGGGGTTCTGCCAAAAGTGGACCAGAGGCCTAGGATTTGTTTATGAAGACAGTTGTGAATATAACATTATAACAAATAAAACATCAGGCCTAGGATTTGTTTATGAAGACAATTGTGAATATAACATTATAACAAATATAACATTTTCTATCATAATTATTACAATCTCAACAATTATACCCTGAAACAACCTGGGCCAAGCAGTGGCCCTCTCCGACTTCCATTCTAGAAATCTAGGCTATGATTGGCAAAATCAGGCATAGAGAATGAAATGCATCTGATCTGTAGTATAACATGGTAGACTGAAGGTCTAAGAGCAATTCCTCATGAGTTAAACGAGTGACATATGTGGCAATATAACTGGTGTAGTAATAATCTGTCCAGACAAACTACGAGAGACGACAAGCTTAACGAAATGATTCCCACAGTCTGAACTACACACCCAACTAGAAATTAATATCTGTCACGCAGGAATCGTCGTTTTCTTTCCGGCTCTGACTTGTGACCCAAATCCCTGCCCAAAACTTGTACTTGTCCTGACATAAAGCACGGCCTAACAAGAATAATGACCGCCTGAGAGGACGCTCTCTGTCCTTCAATTATCGACACTGGCAACCAAACCACACTCAGACGTGACTTAAATTGAAATCTCGTCTGATTGATCACGTGAGTTATCGGGCCGTAACCGTCAGTTATTGCCCTCGTGTAATCACGGTTTGGACGCGTATGTGGCGTGTGCCACGGAGTCATTTGTTGCCAGATTCTCAGCAGTTTTCTGCTGATGGGGCAAGCCACATGCAACAGTGGTTAGATTGTGATAACGCCAAAATTTATTGGCCTTCTGTAGACAATAAATTAAAGTGATATTGGCAGTATGTTATGTTTTTTTTCATACCTCTCTGATCGAACGAAGAAAACATAATAGTTATATATCTGCACGTGTATGCCCAATCAGGCGCCCTTTCTAATTGATTCGTTGCGAGTTTCTGGTGGAGATATTTTGAGTTTACATTACCGCCATTCTCGGTGCTTTGTACCAGTGCGATTCCAGCTTACTCGTATATGTTCGAGCCAATCGAGCGTGAAATAGGTCAAGTCAAAGGTAACTCTGAGTGGCGTACAAAACAAAAGAAAGCGGCTGCTAGTGCTGTCATATCCTTGATTTATCCATTTGATCAAGTCATTTGATCGACAAAATGGCGGGCCTCACAGGAATTCTTGTTGCTCTGATGTTTTCGTCTTTTTCACATAGTTTTATAACGACATACACAGATCAGAACGTATTTTCTGATTTCGGAACATCCATAGATCCGAACTTTTGGTTTAACCTACAAAGAAGAGATACAGAATTCGTTATATCTTGGAGTAAAAAACTGTCACTACTGAACTTGGTAACCAACGACGCGGGTGTACGCGGGAAGGTCAAGGCCACAGCTGTCCGATGTAAACAAACATGGCGGCCCGTGAAGACGAACCACTACCTAACGGTGATTTTGATTCTCCTATCAGGAGATTCTCATCCGAATCCAGGACCCGTGAAGTTCCCCTGCAGTGACTGCTCAAAACCAGTACGTTCAAACCAGAAAGCTCTCCTTTGCGATGCTTGTGATCAGTGGGTGCATGCTCGCTGTATCAACATCGACTCCCCCACTTACAAGACTTTGGCCGAATGTGATGACACTTGGTGGTGCCCTCGATGTGTCACTGATCCTTCAGTTGATCCTGACCTCGGCGCCGGTGATCCTGACGACACCACGAACAGCACTGCCCCTGACGAACCTTCGCACTCGACCTATGTCACGAGTGACGAGACGGATTACGACTGTTTCAAGAAGAAGGGACTCCACTTCATCCACGTCAACACCCGGAGCCTGCTCCCCAAACTGGATGAACTGCGAGTCCTCGCCATTAACACCAAGGCGGCAGTCATCGGTATCTCCGAGACCTGGTTAGATGACACCGTCCCAGATACAGAAGTCTCGATCCCAGGATATTTCATCCAACGACACGACAGACTGCGTACTGGAGGCGGTGTGTGTGTCTACGTTCGCTCGGATATCGCGTTCAGTCCTCGCAAAGACTTGGAGGTAAACACAGAGACTACCTGGATTGAACTGTACCTTCCAAAGACTAAACCAATACTAGTGGGAATCTGCTATAGACCACCTATGGACTCTAACTTCTACAGTTCACTTGAAGCAAGTTGTGGTAATTGTTCTAATTTTAATGAAAGTGAATGTATATTGCTTGGTGACTTCAACTCTGATTATATTGCCATGAACTCACACAGTAACCAGTATTGTTCTCAACTAAAACAATTTATGTATATGTTTGATCTTAAACAACTGATCACATCTCCTACTAGGGTAACTGACCTAACTTCTACCATCTTGGATCTGATTCTGGTTTCCTGTCCCCAGAACATTAGTCAATCTGGAGTCATTACTACGGGTTTCAGTGATCATATGATGATATATTGTACTCGTAAGGTTCAGCGTCCCACTAGTAATAAACACAATACGGTTAGACTTCGGTCACTCAAAAGGTATACCAAAGAACTATTGCATGGTCAGTTACAATCTGTAAATTGGTCTAATGTTTTAGAGTGTAACAATGTAGATGAGGCATGGTCTAATTTCAAAGAAATTTTTCTTGGTATCATAAACAAAATTGCACCCTTAAAACAAGCCCGTGTTAAAATGGACACGGACCCCTGGATGACAGGCGAAGTACTCCACCTTATTCATGAGAGAAATAGTGCTCTCAAAAAGTATAGAAAGACTGGACTAACAAGTTGGTATGACAATTATGTCAATCTCAGAAACCAAGTACAGAGCAAAAAGGCTGCTGCTAAATCAGAATACTTTGCGAATAAGGTGGAGGAAAATAAAAACAATCCCCGCAAGCTTTGGCAAACCCTAAAAGACCTTGGCACATCCAAATCCAAAAACACTCCCTCAAATCTAGGACTTAAAATAAATGACGAAATCTGTTTCGACAAAGCCAAGGTTGCTGAAAAATTCAATAATTTCTTTTCAACCGTTGCCTCATCTCTGCAGTCTAAACTCACCCCTGGTAGTGGAAAATTTGGTATGACCCATGTGTATAAGTATTATGAATCACTAAAGAGTAAGGATACAAGTTTCAGTTTTGATGTTGTTACCGAGGAGTTTGTCCAAAAGACTATCCTCAACCTAAATTCGAACAAGGCTACCGGTTTGGATCAGATTCCCGCTCGCTTTCTAAAAGATGGTGCCGAGTTCATAACTTCTCCACTCACACATATTCTAAATTTGTCCCTTACCACTGGTATAATTCCATCTGACCTTAAGTCTGCTAAAATTTCACCAATATACAAGAAACAAAGTAAAACTGAAGCAGGCAACTACCGTCCGGTCTCAATCCTGAGCATAGTGAGCAAACTTTTCGAAAAAGCTGTTTATGAGCAACTAAATCAATATCTCTCAGACCACAAGCTCTTATATGAGCACCAGTCAGGTTTCCGTCCCTCGCACTCCACAGATACCTGTCTAGCTCATTTGACTGATTTTATCAAAAGCGAGCAAGACAAAGGTAATTTTACAGGTATGGTACTTCTAGATCTACAAAAAGCATTTGACACTGTGGAGCATAGTACCCTTTTAAACAAGCTTGAAGCCATTGGGCTTCAGAAACCTGCTGTTGACTGGTTCAGAGCCTACTTATCTGATAGGCAGCAGTGTGTCGAAGTTAATGGCGTCACTTCGTCACCTGCTAATGTGGTCTGTGGGGTTCCCCAAGGATCCATATTGGGTCCCCTACTGTTCCTCATATATGTGAACGACATGCCCACTGCAGCAAAATGCAAGTTGCTGCTATATGCAGACGATTCGGCACTCCTTATAGCTGGCAAAAATGTAGCTGATATTGAGCAACGACTCACTGTCGAACTTCAGTCCGTACAAGAGTGGCTTGTGGAAAATAAGCTATCTCTTCACCTTGGAAAGACGGAGTCGATATTATTTGGCTCTTCCAGAAGGCTGAATGGTACAAAGCCTCTTGCGTCACCTGCGATGGTCATTCTATTTCCAGTAATTCCTGTGTGAAATATCTTGGCGTTGACCTTGACCAATCGATTAGTGGGAGCCATATAGCTGACAATATTATCAAGAAATCTAACGCCAAACTAAAATTTCTGTATAGACAGGCCAGACACCTTAATGTGGACACTAAAAAACTCCTTACGTCAGCTCTGATTCAATGTCACTTTGACTATGCCAGCACCTCTTGGTATTCTGGCCTTACCAAGAGACTTCAGAATCGTCTACAGACCACTCAAAATAAGGTCATTCGCTTTCTTTTAAGCGCTCCCCCTAGAACCCACATAGGGTTCGAGGAATTCAAAGCCGTCGGTATGTTACCAGTGGAAGTCCGCGTCAACCAACTTAAAGTAAATTACATACATGACATGATTTATGGAAATGCTCCCAGATACCTAACCTCCTCCATTAGTATCCAAAATTCCCGCCACAACACCCGATCTGGCCCAATGTCCCTAGTTATCCCATCTGTAAAGTCTTTTGGTCACTCCTCTTTCCGGTACACATCAGTCACTGCTTGGAATGAGTTACCAAGTGATATCAGAACAACAAGTGTTAAATCAGTTTTTAAGTCCAAAGTCAAATCTTTTTTATTCAACAAGTTCTATCAAGAGTCACAAAACCCTTTTATTTATTTGTAACATTCTAGTCTTTGTTGTTAGGTTATCTAGTCACCATTATGTTGTTATGGATTTAAAATTCTATTTTTTCCATCTTTTTTTCCAATTTTTGTCTACTTTTGTAGTTATATTTATACAATCAGTCATTTACACTTGTGTACTCATTTATACAATTATATTTATACTTTTAGGCAACCTATTTTGTCATGTGATTTAGATCCGGACCACAATGGAAATAAGTGTCTTCACTTTCTTGTGTCATCCGTGTATTTTAATGTGCATTATAATGTTATTTATACTGTATGTTATTTTACTGAATAAATTCAATCAATCAATCAAGCATAGTATGTTTTGTAACCTATTTTTCTGAGACCACAGACATATATGTAATTGATATGGAAAAAATAGTTTTCGTGCCAATATCACTTTAACAAAATATATAACGATCATGTTGGAATTTGACCACAGTTCGGGGATGAGATATAGCTGATATCAGGATTTCTCTTAAAATCACAACCTATATCATTCTACATTTCTAACAATTGACACTTCTCCTTCCAATGTAGCGCTGAAAAAAAAATTGAACTGTAAGTATATAATTATGCAGGCCTACTGAATATATTTAGGCATATTGTCTGATGGGCTACAGGGATAATATGAGGATGAATGTTGATCAGCAATTTGCATGTGATGTTCCCATGGTCTCCATTGATGATATTTGGTGAATTCTATGATCATTACTTTTTCGGATTTGCCTGTGACTTAAGATTGCTGAAAGTATTAGGTTGATAAGATTGAGATAGAATTAAAGCTCGCTCAGACGAACATGCACTTAGACTAACCCGGAGATGCCCAGCATGCATTAATCGGCTCGCCGCGGATTGGGTCTCCAAAAGCAGATTTCTTTGCATGATAATATAATCCTGCACCGTATTATGACAGTATTAAACCGTGCATATCTGGCTCGAGCTGCCGAGGCTGAGCAGTTTTTAGCACAAATAAGGGGTCAGGTATTTGTAGTACCCCCTCAGAGGAATTGGTTAAGCCGCCGGTGCGCCATCAGCAGTGAGTATGGTGAACAAATAGCGGAAGGAAAGAGAAGGTTACGTGAGGAGGGGGGCTGGGAAGCCATTGCCCTCCGCCACAAGTCAACCTACTTAGTCCTCGTTAGCGCTGGTTATCTTTTACGGTCCACGGCACTTGCACGACAACTGTCGCCATCGGGGTTTTTCAGTGCTGTCTTTTTGCATCACACATGCGTCGTCTGCACGTGCAATCAGGTGCGTAAATGGTCGTGACGTCTGCTCAGCTTTCCACTCTTACGTGCCGAAATTTTGCACGGGGTAATTGATGGCTAAAAACCAAGATTAACAATGCTGGCGGTGCGGTGATGGACCGACAAAACGACCCCAAACAAGCCCTGGGAGGAACTTTTCCACGCCGGGAGACTAGTGTCAGAGACATCATATCAGGATATACAGTTTCTACTTGGGTCACTACCGGGTAATTGGTATCTGAAAACCAAAAAAAAGCAGCGTTGGCGGCACGGTAATGGACTGACAAAACCACCTCTTACATGCCCTGGGGGGAACTTTTCACTCTGAGGGTGACATATTCAGAAGCACTTGAAGGATTAGTGACATCATATCAGGATAGTGAGGATACACAGTTCCTACTGAAAAACTGGCTGTCACCATCTTCTTGATCTGGCGACTCTGTAGATCTGGTTCAAGGTGAGTAATAACCTGATGTATGTCTCGAATGCTTTATTCACTCCTGATTAACTGAAGATTTGGGGCTTATCTAGGCATATTGTGCTGTTATTAAGTGCATCAGACATCTTGGTCTTCTACCCAAAATCTGTATCATCGGTGCAGTCAGTGGCCCCTCAGGCCTGTGCATGTAGACCTACATGCCAAGACCAAAAACATTTGTATGTTTTATGCTTTATGTTCCAATAGATTGTGCGCTTCCCACTGTGTTCATAATGTAGCCGGCATGTGAGCCTACATATCAACCATATCCCGTTCTTTATGCAGTGATTTAATGCAAATGTGCATTTGCTGGAGCTGTGTAGACACGTGGAGAAACCTGTCATCATGTCACGTACACGGGGTTATGGATAATTGTCCATGGTGTATTTAGTGACACTTGCTCTTGCTTCGAGACAGGCAATAGATGTAGATCCTACATTAGTAACCTAGCTGCAACCGAATGCAAAGCTTCCATGTAATTAATACTATGTAAACTCGTTTGATATCAGGGCGTTAATACAGTAAATTATGACTGTTTGCAAGCCTTGTGGAAGGACTTTTTCAGATAAATGAAATGCAATTTGTATATAATTTTCATTGTCAACTTTTGAAACACTTCCATAGTATAGTGTATAGATGTTCGTGCAATAAGAATTATCTAAATTAGCTTATATAGAAAACAAGTCGGTCTCACTATATGTATGAATATTGCATCAAATATTGATTTATTATTGTATCGATAACTTTGTAAGTAAGTTTCTCGACAAAATAAAAAATATTATTTCTTTTATAAAAAAAACTCATTAATGTCTATGCATGACTTTGAAGTGCCGTTGATTGGTCAGACTTGAATAGTGTAGCTTAACGGCTAACGGGGTTTCCCGTCGTATGAGATATTAGCATCAGATCAGAAATATCTCTAGCGCATATTGACACTGCCATCGTGTGAGGGTGGAATGTAAGTATCAATCTATTACCACCAATACAGCCAAATTTTGATGATTCCAATAACAAACGTAAAATACAACATTTTGCAATAGAAACAAAGCCCGACCAAATACTTTATCAAAAGACACACTGGCGTCATCAGGGGCAGACAGTGTGGTAAACGTAGTTGTTTCTACTGTACACCTGATGGAATTAGTATACAACTGCCCAACAACCTATGAAAATATTTACAAATCCGAAACAAACCCCATGGAATAGATATATGACAAGTACATAAGTACCTAATCACAAGCCCGAAGGCTACTGAGTTGATTGTACCAAACATTTGTCATTTCTGGTAATATTCCAGATTTCACAGTGAATCAACCACGTCCATTCTCCTATTTGTTCACTTGTAATAAATATTGGTCCCCGATGGGATATTATGCAAACAAATTGGTAGATGTGTGTAATGTCTCGTGGTTAATCACAATTAATTTTGTTTTGCATTTCTTTGCGTGACAAAAAAAATTTTCCATGACGTGCAGAGCGACAACACACAGACAGATCGATAAGTCTACAACAGAAAATGCTCGATCCCCGCTGCATACTTTCATCCATACTTTCATCCTAAATTTCGGGCATTTTTTTCATTTCTGATGTCGCAATCAGATATCAAATTAGTATAGTTTTTGCTCGTTTGTCATTGATTGCATGAAAATTGTGGGTTATCTTTGTCATAAATTTTAGAGGGATTCTACGTAATATTTAGGCTCAATTTAAGAAAAAGAACTTTTAAAAAAACATTCACAAAACGATGAAATCACTGCATTAATGGTGGATGCAAATTAATTACATAATATACACACGCTGATATAGTTATCAGTGGTGTTATCAATATGATATTGCATTCACATAGGCACAGAAGTTTCAAAACTATTATTAAACAGACAAAAATTTTGTGTCATGCCAACCTCTCCTGAACGCTTTGTGTGTTGAGCTGATGTAAATTTTGGGACTTTGCTGACAGATTTGTAAACCAAGGAAACAAATACATGAGCTTGCAATATCGGATCAATTTCCACTAGTCAAGGCTATTAATTATTCGAGAATTCATTAGAAAGGGTCAATAAAGTGATCTTAATAATTACAGATCCATGTTTAAAACACAGCAAACTATTTTACATGTACGAACAGAGTGGTGTAAATACAAGATCAGGGTCCTATGCAAACATGCCATCCTGTTACATTAAGAATATGTAATTTATCTGAACAAAACAGCTGATCAAACTGTTTTCATGCCTTGGATCTCAATAGTCACAAACATATCCGTCTCTGGCCTTGGGGTCCTGGAACCTAACACGACGCTCGCCAAGTCTCAAACTAAAGACTCATATATATCGTGATTTCACTCGACCCGACACCTTTTCTCAATTACTGCCAGTGTCACGGAGTTCCCTGCCGCAATTGATCCTAGTCTGTTAGTAACGCACTATTGCATGCCACTGTAGCACACATTCGTGTCGACACAGTTGCTGATATGACTTAGCTTTTAGGCACATTGTTGACTCGGTGTCGTGAACTCCGACACACTCGCGACTCCAGGATATTTACATACAGAGACTTACAGTTTCTTTAGATGATTTTCCCAACTGATATCAACGATAGTGAAAAAACAGCTACGAAAGGGTCTGTTTTCACACAAATATTGAGTGAAGTCTATTAGCCTGATTCTCCACCAATATGAACAGAAGAACAACACAGACCGAGCACTGATTATTAGTCCATGAGCCGAGACCAGACAAAATGTTTTCGTTGCATCCCATGGGTGGCATGCCGAATTTATGAAAGCTTGGAGACTAAGCTTTCCGAAAAAAGATGTCTCATTCAAGATAAGTTGCACGTTACCATGGTGAATTGTATATATTGCTTACTTCCATTTTAGGGACACATATGCAATACCCTTGATTTTCAGTTGTCATGGCTTCCATGGTTACCAATTGTAAACTCGTACATTGGTTTTTTACGGATAAATTCATGAGTTTCCTAGCTTTCATATGATACCGAATTCAGCATGCCACTCATGGGGTGCCACCAACTACTAAAATAAGGTCTTTGGGAATTGGCCCATGGACTACACGTACATAGGAAGTTCTTGTTCTGACACCATATAATTGACATGCAGGAAATTTCGAATATGATGTCCATACCTCATGTTAATTTTTCCTTGGGATTCTCTGTATGTTGTGGTCATCTCATCTCATCTTTTACTGTGATAAATTGTTTTGAGATTTCAATGTTAACTATGTAGGAATGTGTAATAACGATATAGACTCATGTTCAATGACAAGCAAGGAACGTGTAAAAACAGTAATCAATATTGATATCATGTCTATAGGCCTACCCTCCACTGAAAATGAATGAGAATTGTCACCTCAAAATCATCAATGAACATGCGTTCCCCATTATCCAAGTTATTGCAGCCGATTATAATAAAATTAACATGTGTTATACCACCAATAAAATAGCTTTGGTCGAAAAAAAACCCAAAAAAAACTAATCGTTATCCTGAGTGATGTCACCATTTGTGTCATTCTCGGACCGGAAGAGCACTCTTCTTTGAGCGGTTCGGAGTGTCACGTGACCATCGTGCAGATGTGGCTTCAGAATAACGGAAATGGTCTGAGGAAATTCTAATCGATGCCATTAAATCTGATCGGGGTCACTGTTTGTAGGGCCGGCCATGGAGAATAATGTCTCAGGAGACAAGAAGATCTAAGGGCATTGAGACCAGTTATAGTAGGCCCTAGGCCTTGTTTGGGGTTCTGCAAAAAGTGGACCATTGGGCCTAGTATAAACACAGTTATAGGGGTGAATATAACATTTTCTATCATAATTATTACACTCTCAACAATTATACCCTGAAACAACCTAGGCCAAGCAGTGGCCCTCTCCGACTTCCATCCTACCAATCGATGGCATACCAATTTCTAGGTTGAAGAGGTTCACTGCTGAAGCTAGTAACAACCGGTCTCTTCAGGGAAGTGGCGAAAAGTTATGTAGGCCTACAGTACCAAATTAATAAGCAAATGAGTAGGCTCAGATGATGATTGGTGAAATCATGCATGGATAATACAATGCATTTTTTTGTAGTTTCACACAACAGGCTGAAGGTCTAATAGCAATCCCTTATGAGCTAAACGAGTGACATGTGGCAATATAACTGGTTTAGTCCTAATTTGTCCAGACAAACTACGAGAGACGACAAGCTTAACGAAATGATTCCCACAGTCTGAACTACACACCCAACTAGAAATTAATATCTGTCGCACAGGAATTGTCGTTTTGTTTTCGGCTCTGACTTGTGACCTAAATCCCCGCCCAAAACTTGTACTTGTACTGACATAAAGCACGGCCTAACAAGAATAATGACCGCCTGATAGGACGCTCTCTGTCTTTCAATTATCAACACTGGCAACCAAAGCACGCTCAGACGTGACTTAAATTGAAATCTCATCTGATTGATCACGTGAGTTATCGGGCTGTAACCGTCAGTTATTGCCCTCGTGTAATCAAGGCTTGCACGCGTGTGTGTGGCGTGTACCACAGAGTCATTTGTTGACGGATTCCCAACGGTTTTCTGCTGATGAGGCAAGCCACACGCAACAGTGGTTAGATTGTGATAACGTCAAAATTCATTTGCCTTTTAATGGACAATAAATTAGCAGAATATTTAACGATGATGTTGGAATTTGATCATTATAGGTCCAGGATGAGATATAGCCGATATCAGATTGTTCTCTCAAATTCACAACCTATATTATTCTACTTTTTTCTGGAGTTCGAAAAATTGACACTTCTTCTTCCAATGAAAAACAGAAAAAAATGACCTGGAGGTATATAAATATAGGCCTACTGAAAATAACTGCACACTATTTAGGCATATGGTCTGAAAGGCTACAGGGATAATATAATGAACACCTTTTAATGTTGATCAGCAATTTGCATGTGTTGTTTCCATGGTCTATAATGATGATACATTGTAATTGGTGAATTTCTACGAACCCATTTCTCGTTTAGCCTGCAAATTAGGATTGCTGAAAATATTAAGTTATAGGATTGAAATAATTTAAAGCTCGTTCAGACGAACATGCA
The DNA here is from genome assembly GCA_949152475.1 of Terebella lapidaria. Taxonomy (NCBI): domain Eukaryota; kingdom Metazoa; phylum Annelida; class Polychaeta; order Terebellida; family Terebellidae; genus Terebella; species Terebella lapidaria. The sequence continues at coordinate 7,645,501 of OX424557.1, forward strand.
CTTAGACTAAGCGGATTGGGTCTCCAGAAGCAGATTTCTTCACGTGATTATATAATCCTGCACGGTGTCTGACAGTATTAAACCGTGCATATCTGACTCGAGCTGCCGAGGCTGAACAGTTTTTTTTGCATGAGTAGAGGGTCCGGTATTTGTTAGTACCCCCCAGAGGAATTGGTTAAGCCGCCGGTGTGCCATTAGCAGTGAGGATGGTGAACAGGAGGGGAAGAGAAGGTTACATGAGGAGGGGGGTTGTGAAGCCATTGCCCTCCGCCACAATTCAACCCACTTTGTCCTCGTTAGTGTTGGTTATCTTTTACGGTCCACGGCACTTGCACAACAACTGACGCCGTCGGGGTTTTCCTGTGCTGTCTTTTTGCATCACACGCGCGCCGCCGTCTGCACGTGCAATCAGGCGCGTAAATGGTCGTGACGTCTGCTCAGCTTTCCACTCTCTCGCGCCAAAATCTTGCACGGGGTAATTGGTGGCTAAACAATAACTATTACAGCAGATCTCAAACATGCCCTGGGAGGAACTCTTGATGCTGAGAGAGTGACGTACCCAGTAGCACTTTAGGGATTAGTGACATCATATCAGGATAGTGAGGATACACAGTGTCTACTGAAAAACTGGCTGTCACCATCTTCTGGATCTGTCGATTCTGTAGATCTGGTTCAAGGTGAGTTTTGGCCTGATTTTGGTCACCACCGAAACTTTATTCATCACTGATTGACTGAGGATCTGGGGTTTACATGGTTTGTATCGTGCTGTTACTCAGTGCATCATACATCTTCTACTCAGAAACTGAATCATTGGTCAATGGTCCCTGTTTACAATGTACTACCTCTGAGGGCAGTTTTTTTTTACCAGTTTACAATCCCTTTTACCTGCACAAATATGGACCTCCAGATTTGCCAAACTTAAATAGTGTAGCTCAATGTCTTCAAGGGTTCTCCCTCGTATAATTTAACGAATAATGCACATTGACATTATATTGACAGAAATTATACTAAACATTTGTCATTTCTGTTAATATTCCAGATTTCACAGTGAACCAACCACCCTTCTCCTATTTGTTCAGTTGTAATAAATATTGGTCCCCGATGGGATATTATGCAAACAAACTGACGGGGACACTGGTAGATGTGTGTAATGTCTCGTGGTTAATCACAATTAATTTCGTTTTGCATTTTTATGCGTGGCAATAAAAATATAATTCCCATGGCGTGCAGCACGACAACACACAGACAGATCGATAAGCTTACAATAGAAAATGCTCGGTCCCTGTCTGAATATGGGCAAAAATTACGTAATGATGAAAGCGCCCATCCTAAATTTTGGGCATTTTTCGTCTCTGATGTCACATTCAGATATCAAAAATCAATACTGTAGTTTTTGCTCGTTTGTCAAGAGACTGCATAAAATTGTGAAAATTCTGGCCTATTTTTGTCATAAATTTTGGGGGAATTCTACATAATATTTATGTCCAAGTTGAGAAAAACAAATTTCTAAAAACCAACGTCAAAAAACGATGAAGTCCCGGCAACAATGATACATATATAATTCCCATCCACTGATGTAATAATTACGCTAACCATCATGCAAGCCAACCTCTCCACTTTGTGTGCTCAGCTGATGTTAAATGTCTACTCATATCTGCTCAGGATTGACCCAACATTTTCGGACCTTGCTTAAAGATTCGTAAACTGGGAAACAAACACCTGAGCTTGCAATGTCGGATCAGATTTCGCCAATCACGTCCATTCATCACACAGAGAAAAGAGAGGTCGTTTGCTTTACGCATATAAATGATGAAAATACAGCAGACACACAGACGGACAAGTGCCACGGCAGGCACAGGACACCTTAACATGTCACAAGAACATGCACACATTCTTAAGATGTCTCAGAGATTGGTTGATTTGCGCTGATCCAGCGTCGATGCATTGCCTCTAGACGTCTAGACGCCTCTCACTGAGTATGTCACACCTGTGTCCTCCATCCCCGTACTGTCCTGGATCCGCCTCTCATATATCTGCGAGGTGACTATTGTCGTCGTTGAGCCGTGTGAGTCCGTCTGTCTGTCAGTGTGGCGTGCGTGGCCAAGGCCGGGCAGTGCTCCCGTCTTGACAAAGCCGCGCTTGTCGAGGAAACATTCGGACTTGCTGGACATGCAACGGCCGCTTTCAATAACAAGATGATGTAGGAGAAATTTGGTTAAATAATCTACTGAACAGCTACAGCTTCCAAGACCAAACAGAATATATTAATGCAGAGAAAAGACTGGGTCTTGTGTTGTTAAGAGTTCATACAACTCCGCCAGATATTCACTTGATAAGTACAATGTGCTTTAATCATTATTATAAGAATAAGAATATGTACAATCACTTTTAGCGCCCAATAACAAATTTTTTCAAGTCGATATGAACTTTCTGGGTACAGATTTTGTGTAAGATTCTGGGTACATATCAGTAACTGTGAACGACGACAAATTACGAAAAGCTGGCTGCGTTAGGACAAAAATATCATCCGGGGAAGTATTGTGATGCCAGCAAAGTAGTGTGGTGCAGTATTCTGGTACTTTAGAAAGCTATTCAAACAGAATAGATTACAGGACAAAGATACAGGGAACGATAAAAACGTACAGAATAGAGTAAAGGGTAAAATTTGGGGAAAGTTGTCATCTTGCATGAGCACCAATACCAGATAAGTAAATTTCAAGCCAATGATTTGATGGACAGTGTTACATAAAATATATGTAATATATATGTGCAAATAAGCTTTGGTCATGAGTTATATATAATGCACCTCTGGTTGCACCAAACGTCCCTCTCTCACATTGTGCTGTCGAGATGACAATTATACAGATATATGACCTTTATATTGATCCATCTGTTTTTAAGCGTCTATAAAATACACTCCGACGTATTAAAGTCCCTAATATGGCCATTCACGAAACCAGTAAGCCGGATGATGCTATAAGTCCCTTTGACCTCCATCGTGCCTTATTGATACACTCGTGGGAGATGGGCTGGCGTTGGGTCATTACAGTGAGGGCTTCTGTATACTCCGTTCTAACAAAAATTCCAAATATTATGTCCACATCCTACATTTATTATTCTAGGTACTTTCTTCTATGTTTTGCTGTATGTTGTTGTAACATCTCATGTATTTTTTTTTTACTTCTCATCCAGCCCATTTTATGATTGCATTGCAGTGTTTGTTTGTGGTCCAGTGCCAAAGTCCGATTGGTAGGTTCTGGACCTGACCATTGTTACAATTTTGTCGATAAGGATCAAGCTTCCCTGGGCTTGAGACTAGATTATATGATGTGGTGTAATGGGTGTCACACCATTACACCTATGTCCCGTGTAATACCATTGTAACGATTGTATCTCATAAAATGAGAACTGGATTATGTGATTCTACAGAGGATGAGCCCCTTTTCTTGCTGGGAAAACTCACATAATCTAAGATTCTTGGGCATGTGCTGGCAAGCGTTTGTGGACAATTACCTCGACAATTAATATACTTTCACGATCACATCTTCGATCCCAGCCTCTTATAGATCTATTGTGATTTCACTTTGACCAGACACATATTTTCTCATAATAATAATAATGTTTATTTTTGAATAGCGCAATAAAACACATGCTTCTCAATGCGCTGTTCACATACAATAAAAAAAGTGTAAAGGTTAAAAGATAAAAGAAAAAAAAGTAGCCCTAATAATGGCTAGAGATACAAAAGGTGACTCATTTACTGCCACAGTGTCATGGATGTCCCAGCCGGAATTGATGCCAGTCTGTTGGAAACGCACTATTGCCTGTCACTGTCACACCAGCGAAACCGACTAGCGGAACGCGCGTTCCCTCGATCAAAGATGGCGAGCGGTAGGTTTTGCTTCGATTTGTTTTGCCAAAGAACATGGAATATTTTGAGTTATTTGTATGTTTTGTGTTGTATTTAGATGGAGCACATATTACTACGGACAGCAGACATTATAAACAGGTTGTAAGCCACTTAAAACGCATAAACAATGAATATTTCTTATCGCTGAAAACCCGCACTGATTAACGGAACGCAATACAATGATTTACGGAAAGCGCCAGACAATTTATTTCCCGATGAACGGAACGCGCAAAATCATGTTGCATGAAATAAATGAATAAACCAACATGTGACTCAACAAATAGGTGAAAATAACTTATGCACACGTATGTTTCTTTCATAACATTCGAAGAGGATTCCTCACTATAAAATTAGTAACATTATGAAGTTTTACTATCATTTCTCAATTTAGGAAATGTATCTTGGTTGAAGTAGAAATGGATACCGACAAACAGACAAATTCATATTCCAAGACCGAATCCATGGACGAATTTTACAAGATCAGTGTGAGTAGTCAAATCCGAGAGATACTAAGGTATCAAAGTCAAAGCCATGTGAATATCATAGACACCCAGCCAGCTGAGTGTGGGATCAGGTGCTCCGGAAGAGTGAGCATCTCCTGCCCCGCATGCGACACCCGCTGTCATATCCACACTGGCATATCGAGACGGAAATATATGCACAAAACTATAAGGATGGGATGATATCTTCCATCATTTGTGTGACAGGCTTGGCGTAACCTTCAACCAGATCATAGTGACGACCATAAAACTCCTTGAATGTCGACCTCAGCCTAGGAATTTGGTATCCTTGTTTGAGCAATTTGGTAGTCAGAACCTGTGCTCTAACTATGAATTCCTGGTATGATGAACATGCTCTAGCATAACGAATTAAGTGAGACACGTAGACGCCATAGAACATTTCAACACGAAAAAAGAAAACATAAAAAAAAAGAAAACATAGAAGAACATTTCAACACGAATGCCAATTTTCTCCCTGAAATACAAATATTGCAGGCCTAAAATTCTCAATAAAATTTGCCAGATTATGTAATATACTAGTATCAATAGTACAAGTAGGCCCTACCAAAAATTGTGTAGGTATTATTTACTTTATGTTTTTTTCTTGTTCGTTTTTGTTTTTGACGTTTTGCTGGTAATTTTCGAGCCAAAAAATTTCTACCTTCGGAATTTATTTTCTCAATCACTAGTATCCCTATATGCCATATGCTTCGAAATGGTAAATGGTTTGTATCACTATAGACCGAAAAGAGCATAAAATAACCAGAATGGTTTCCAGATCAGTACTGTAATGGTGGAAATTAGTATTGTGAGCAACTATGGACATTCATTGTGGAATTTATGATCGATGTATTCATTTCAGCTTTGAATTATAAGCTTTGACCCTGATTTATAAATAAGAAGAATGATCTGCACTGAATATTGCCCAATGCACAAAAAAGTTGTGCAATACAAAAACATTTTACGGTTATCCATGATCTATTTAACATTTCATGACATTGTAATAGTGATATGAAAATGTGTGTACTTGCAGAAAAAAACAGCATGAGATATATATTACTGTCCATCGAGTACCGGTCGGTACGAATCAGTCAGCACCCTATTCCGCCACTATTTTGAAAAACATGAGAACTGTAAATTTTCCTTACGACGATACCATGGAAAACTTATGTTCATTCATATAAAATGCCTTGTAGTCAGTTATAATTGAAGGCCTAGGCTTTCCCATACTTAACATAGGCTACATGTACTACACTCATCACAAAATCTTATTGATATTAGAATATGAATAATATTTCGCGCGTGGTTGAAATCAAGCAATTCCATTCAATAACGTTAGTAATTGTCTTATTCCATTCCTCAGTGTACATCAAAGCACACTCTGGACATAATATTCTAAATGTACATCTGTGTAAAGTCCAGTTGAGATATCGTGACGATGTGTGGTACGGTATCAAATAAATATAGATAACATAACATGATGTATAGCATGATGAATTGCACACAGTGCGGCTCACCATCTGAATTCCCAAGCCATAAATGACAAAAACTCATTCATGCTCATGTCCGTGATGTTTGCATAGGACTACATAGGCCTGCATTTCATAGTCACGCACGGAACACCTCATCATTATATTTTTTTTGTTAAATTTGACTTTCATGTAATATAGGCCTACCTGGTGCATAACACTGTCAACAGCTGCCATGTCTGGAAAAATATGAATATACCTTCAACACTACAGTGAACGAACATGGATAAAGTTCGGAAAATAAATTCTTAGCTGGAAGTTTCTTGTTCATGACTTCGCGTTCCGTATGTCAATTCCTTGCGTTCCGTTAATCGTTTGAAAAGTTGATATTCGCGTTCCGCTGATCTTCGTGTTTTCTTATCAGCTCATTTTCGACGCGAAACACCCATATTACTATCTAAAGAGGGTGCTTTAGCTGACTAACCAATCTATAATTTTGTTTTATGTATAGATCACATGCAAATATCGCCCTAATTCGCTGAAACGGCCGGAAAATTTCTCGAAGCAAAACCTACCGCTCGCCATCTTTGATCGAGGGAACGCGCGTTCCGTTAGTCGGTTTCGCTGGTGTGACTGTAGCACATATTTCTATCGACACAGTTGCTGACATGACTTAGCTTTTTGGCACATTGTTGACTCGATGTCGTGAACTCTGACACACTCGTGACTCCAGGATATTTACATACATAGAGACATACAGTTTCTCTAGAATATTTTCCCGACTGATATCAATGATAGTGAAAAGACGTTTACGAAGTAGTCTGTTTTCACACACATTCTGAGTAAAGTATATATTTTCCCGGATTCTCCACCAATATGAACAGGATAATGACCCAGACTGAGCACTGTATACATGCATCCTGCAGCTAGCCACCACACGATATCCAACCTCATTCCAGTGTGTCGGGCTCAGGTCATGTTTATATCAACGTTCTAATGATATATTAGTGTTATTTAATTCGCTAATGGTGGATTTATTGCAGTCGATTATAATAAAATAACCCGGTGTTATACCACCAATAAAATAGATTTTGTTGAAAACACAAAAAACTAATCATTATCCCGAGTGATGTCGCCATTTGTGTCACTCTCCCACCGGAAGATAACTCTTCTTTAAGCGGTTCTGGGAGTCACGTGACCATATCACAGATGTGGCTTTAGAATAACGTAAATGGTCGGAGGAAATTCTAATCGATGCCATTAAATCTGATCGGGGTCATTGTGTGCAGGGCTGGCCATGGAGAATAATGTCCCAAGAGACAAAAAGAGCTAAGTGCATCGAGACCAGCTATAGTAGGCCCTAGGCCTTGTTTGGGGTTCTGCAAAAAGTGGACCATATGCCTAGTATTTGTTTATGAAGACAGTTGTGAATATACCATTATAACAACTATAACAGGCCAAGCAGTGGCCCTCTCCGACTTTCATCCTAGAAATTGATGGCCCACCATTGTACCGAATCAATAAACAAGTGAGTAGGTTATGATTGGCAAAATCAGGCATAAACAATGAAATGCATCTGATCTGTAGTATAACATGGTAGACTGAAGGTCTAAGAGTTATTTCTCATGAGCTAAACGAGTGACATGTGGCAATATAACTGGTGTAGTCCTAATCTGTACAGACGACAATCTTAACGAAATGATTCCCAAAATCGTCGTTTTGTTTCCGGCTCTGACCTGTGACCCAAATCCCTGCCCAAACCTGTACTTGTTCTGACATAAAGCACGGCCTAACAAGAATAATGACCGCCTGAGAGGACGCTCTCTGTCCTTCAATTATCGACACTGGCAACCAAACCACGCTCAGACGTGACTTAAATTGAAATCTCGTCTGATTGATCACGTGAGTTATCGAGCCGTAACCGTCAGTTATTGCCCTCGTGTAATCACGGCTTGGATGCGTGTGTGCCGTGTACCACGAGTCATTTGTTGACGGATTCCCAGCGGTTTTCTGCTGATGGGGCAAGCCAAATGCAACAATGGTTAGATTGTGATAACGCCGAAATTTATTGGCCTTCTGTAGACAAAAAATTGATAGAATGTCTAATGATCATGTTGGAATTTGACCACAGTTCCAGGATGAGATATAGCTGATATCAGAGTTTTCTCTCAAAATCACAACCTATATTATTCTATATTTCCAACAATTGACACTTTTCCTTCCAATGTGAAAAAAAACTTGAACTGGAAGTATATAAGTATACAGGCCTACTGAATATATTTAGGCATATTGTCTGATGGGCTACAGGGATAATATGAGGAACCTCTTTTTGAATGTTGATGAGCAATTTGCATATGATGTTCCCATGGTCTCTATTGATGATAATTGGTGAATTCTAGGATCATCCCATCTTCCGACTTGCCTGTGATTTAAAATTGCTAAAAGTATTAGGTTGATAAGATTGAGATAGAATTAAAGCTCGTTCAGACGAACATGCACTTAGACTATCCTGGGGATGCCTAGCACGCATTAATCGGCTCGCCGCGGATTGGGTCTCCAGAAGCAGATCTCTTTACGTGATTATATAATCCTGCACCGTGTCTGACAGTATTGAACTGTGCATATCTGGCTCGAGCTGCCGAGGCTGAACAGTTATTTTTGCACGAGTAGAGGGTCCGGTATTTGTTAGTACCCCCAGAGGAATTGGTTAACCCTGCAGTGTGCCATCAGCAGTGAGTATGGTGAACAGACAGGGGAGGGTAAAAGATGGTACGTGAGAGGGGGTGGGATTCAGCCATTGCCCTCTACCACAAGTCAACCCACTTAGTCCTCCTTAGCGTTGGTTATCTTTTACGGTCCACGGCACTTGAACGACAACTGACACCGTCAGGTTTTTCCTGCCCTGTCTCTTTGCATCACACGCGCTCCGTCTGCACGTGCAATCGGGCGCGTAAATGGTCGTGACGTCTGCTCAGCTTTCCACTCTTTCGCGCCAAAATCTTGCACGAGGTAATTGGTGGCTAAACAATAACAATAACAGCAGATCTCAAACATGCCCTGGGAAGAACTTTTCACGCTGAGAGAGTGACGTACCCACTAGCCCTTTAAAAAATAGTGACATCCTATCAGGATAGTGAGGATACACAGTTCCTACTGAAAAACTAGCTGTCACCATCTTCTGGATCTGGCGACTCTGCAGATCTGGTTCAAGGTGAGTTGCAGGCCCGGATCTAGACCGGTGCACACCGATGCACGTGCATCGGTCAGATCTTCTAGTGCAACAGTAGGCATCGGTGAGAATATCGGACCCTGCTGTCAGTTTTCTCTGATCCTCCTAGTTTACACATGCCTTCAGATACAGGGCAAAATAATGACTCCCTAGTGATTTGTCCTCCATCCCCCTCTCCCTCCAACCTTGTTTTTCTACCAACATTTACGCTTTTCGACCCACCACAGTGGACCCTACCCACTTCACCCACCCTCCCCCATATAGGGATGTATTAGTAGAGCATTGATCAGTGTGACTGAACATCCCATCCCATCAAATAATGCAACTTTCTTCGTAGAGTCCATACAGTGGGCAGTTGCTAGTGTCATTGTTATTCCTTTCATAAGAGACCATATATTGCCTGTATAAATTGTTTTTGCACAAAACAATTACTTTATGTTTTTGTGTGATACATATATAGCATCGATCTGGATGGATATGCAATGTTTACGAATAGGTGGCCTAGTGGCTGTATATACGGAGTAGTAGGCCTACTTGATTGCCAGTGTCCAAAGCTGTAGTTTTACTGATCTACGTACATTGTTTCATGCAATGTAGATGCGCATGCAAGTTCAATGTTGATCACATATTGGTATGTTCTAGAACGTAAATGTACTAATGTCATTGATATCTTTATTAAGACATAAATATATAATTTGTTGTACAGAAATATATTATTACCCATAAATGTCATTCAATGAAATATTATTTCACAAATGCATATTACTAGAATGTGACGAATGCAATTCTTTTTAGATTGCAATAATATATTCAATGACAACAATTCTTCATTATTATGCGGCAATAAAAGTGTTCTCCAATAGTTTCCAAATGTTTCTACATGCCCTTGTCTCAAGTTAGATTTCAGTTTAACCCAGAAATTCAATATTTGTGTCGCGAATTCAAATGGGAATGTACGAAACCTTATTTCAATTTAAAAATATAGTATTTTTGGAGTATATATGGATAAAATTGCTTTCGAATGCCTTCATCAACATGATCAAATCATGCCTCAGAATGCTTGTATGAACACACAAGTGCTAAAATTTTCTCGGGGGCTTACGGCGCCCCCGAACCCCAGACCGATTGGGGTTTTGTGCATCTGTCACGCTTATGCTCTAGATCCGGGCCTGGGTTGTAACCTGATTTGGGTTACCACGGTTCAAGGTGAGTTATAACCTGATTTGGGTTACCACCGAAACTTTATTCACCACTGATTGACTGAGGATCTGGGGTTTACATAGTTTGCATCGTGCTGTTACTCAGTGCATCATACATATACTCAGAAACTGTATCATTCGTCAATTGTTTCTAGTTACAACGTACCGCCTCTGAGGGCAGTTTTTTTAACGGTTTACAATCCCTTTTACCTGCACAAATGTGGACCTCCAGATTGGCCAAACTTGAATAGTGTAGCTTAATGTCTACAGGGGTTCTCTCTCGTATAATTTAAAGTGCAACTCCAAGATGAGATATTAGCATTAGATTAGAAATAAAAAAAGTGCATATTGACATTATATTGACAGAAATTATTCTAAACATTTGTCATTTCTGTTAATATTCCAGATTTCACAGTGAACCAACCACCCTTCTCCTATTTGTTCAGTTGTGATAAATATTGGTCCCCGATGGGATATTATGCAAACAAACTGACGGGGACACTGGTAGATGTGTGTAATGCCTCGTGGTTAATCACAATTAATTTTGTTTTGCATTTTTATGCGTGGCAATAAAAATATAATTTCCATGGCGTGCAGCGCGACAACACACACACAGATCGATAAGCTTACAATAGAGAATGCTCGGTCCCTGTCTGAATATGGGCAAAAATTATATAATGCTTAAAGCGCCCATCCTAAATTTTGGGCATTTTCCGTCTCTGATGTCACATTCAAATATAAAGAATCAATACTGTAGTTTTTGCTAGTTTGTCAAGAGACTGCATAAAATCATGAAAATTCTGGCCTATTTTTTTCATAAATTTTGGGGGAATTCTACATAATATTTATGTTCAAGTTGAGAAATTTTTTTTGTAAAAACTAATGTCAAAAAACGATGAAGTCCTGGCAATAGTGAAACATATATAATTCCCATCCACTGATATAATAATTACGCTAGTCTCTACTGGAGTACTAGTGGAGTATTTCTATTTCACAATTCATGATGACATCATGCAAGCCAACATCTCCACTTTGTGTGCTCAGCTGATGTTAACGGTCTACTCATATCTGCTCAGGATTAGTCAACATTTTCGGACCTTGCTAAAGATTCGTAAACTGGGAGACAAACACCTGAGCTTGCAATGTCGGATCAGATTTCTCCAATCACGTTCATTCGTCACACAGAGACAAGAGAGGTCGTTTGCTTTACACATATAAATGATGATGGACAGCAGACACACAGACGGATAAGTGCCACGATGCAGGCACAGGACACCTTGACATGTCACAAGAACATGCACACATTCTTGAGATGTCTCAGAGGTTGGTTGATTTGTGCTGATCCAGCGTCGATGCATTGCCTCTAGACGTCTCGGAATCTGGACTTCAGAATAAGCATATTGTTATAAACTCACTGAGTATGTCACACCTGTGTCCCCCATCCCCGTACATTTCCCAGATCTATTGTCGTCGTCGAGCCATGTCTGTCTGTCTCCCTGTCTGTATGTCTCCCTGTCTGTCTGTGTACTGTGGCCAAGGCCGGACAGTGCTCCCGTGTTGACAAAGCCTCGCTAGTCGGGAAACATCCGGACTTGCTGGACATGCAACAACCGCTTTCAATAACAAGATGGTGTAGGAGAAATTGGGTTGGATAATCTACTGGACAGCTACAGCTTCCAACACTTGATAAATACAATGCACTTTAATCATTCTTATAAGAATAAGAATATGTACAATCACTTTTAGCGCCCAACAACAATTTTTTCAAGTCGATATAAACTTTCTGGGTACAGATTTTGGGTAAGATTCTGGGTACATATCAGTAACTGTGAACGACGACAAATTACAAAAAGCTGGCTGCGTTAGGACAAAAATACCATCCGGGGAAGTATTGTCGTGCCAGCAAAGTATTGTAGTGCCAGCAAAGTAGTGTGGTGCAATATTCTGGTACCTCAGAAAGCTATTCAAACAGAATAGATTACAGGACAAAGATACAGGGAACGATAAAAACATACGAACAGAATAGAGTAAAGGGTAAAATTTGGGGAAAGTTGTCATCTTGCATGAGCACCAATACCGTCCCTCTCTCACATTATGCCGTCGACATGACAATTATACAGATATATGACATTTATATTCATCTATCTGTTTTTAAGTGTCTATGAAATACACTCCGACGTAATCAAGTCCCTAATATGGCCATTCACGAAACCACAAAGCCGGCTGATGTTATAAGTCTCTCTGACCTCCATCGTGCCTTATTAACGCTTCTGAATACTCCGTTCTAACAAAAATTCTAAATGTTATGTCCACATCCTACATTAATTTTTCTAGGTACTTTCTTCTATTAGTGCTGTATGTTGTGGTAACATCTCATATAACTTTTTTTACTTTTCATCCAGCCCATTTTATGATTGCATTGCAGATGTGGTTCAGTGCCATAGTCCGATTGGTAGGTTCTGGACCTGACCATTGTTACATTTTTGTCGATAAGGATCAAGCTTCCCTGGGCTTGAGACTATGTAATGTGGTGTAATGCGTGTCACACCATTACACCTATGTCCCGTGTAATACCATTGTAACCATTGTATCTCATAAAAATGAGAACTGGGTCATGTGATTCCACAGAGGATGAGCCCTTTTTCTTGCTGGGAAACTCTTGGGCATGTGCTGGCAAGCGTTTGTGGACAATTACCTCGACAATTAATATACTTTCACGATCACATCTTCGATCCAAGCCTCTTATAGATCTATTGTGATTTCACTTTGACCAGACACATATTTTCTCATAATAATAATAATGTTTATTTTTGAATAGCGCAATAAAACACATGCTTCTCAATGCGCTGTTCACATACAATAAAAAAAAGTGTAAAGGTTAAAAGATAAAAGAAAAAAAAGTAGCCCTAATAATGGCTAGAGATACAAAAGGTGACTCATTTACTGCCACAGTGTCATGGATGTCCCAGCCGGAATTGATGCCAGTCTGTTGGAAACGCACTATTGCCTGTCACTGTAGCACATATTTCTATCGACACAGTTGCTGACATGAATTAGCTTTTTGGCACACTGTTGACTCGGTGTCGTGAACTCTGACACACTAGCAGCTCCAGGATATTTACATACATAGAGACATACAGTTTCTTTAGAATATTTTCCCGACTGATATCAATGATAATGAACGTTTACGAATTAGTCTGTTTTTCACACACATTCTGAGTAGAGTATATATTTTCCCGGATTCTCCACCAATATGAACAAGATAATGACCCAGACTGAGCACTGTATACATGCATCCTGCAGCTAGCCACCACACGATATCCAACCTCATTCCAGTGTGTCGGGCTCAGGTCATGTTTATATCAACGTTCTAATGATATATTAGTGTTATTTAATTCGCTAATGGTGGATTTATTGCAGTCGATTATAATAAAATAACCCGGTGTTATACCACCAATAAAATAGATTTTGTTGAAAACACAAAAAAACTAATCATTATCCTGAGTGATGTCGCCATTTGTGTCGCTCTCCAACCGGAAGATAACTCTTCTTTAAGCGGTTCTGGGTGTCACGTGATCATAGCGCAGATGTGGCTTTAGAATGACGGAAATAGTCGGAGGAAATTCTAATCGATGCCATTAAATCTGATCGGGGCCATTGTCTGCAGGGCTGGCCATGAAGAATAATGTCCCAAGAGACAAAAAGAGCTAAGTGCATTGAAACCAGCTATAGTAGGCCCTAGGCCTTGTTTGGGGTTCTGCAAAAAGTGGACCATAGGCCTAGTATTTGTTTATGAAGACAGTTGTGAATATAACATTATAACAAATATAACATTTTCTATCATAATTATTACATTCTCAACAATTATACCCTGAAACAATCTAGGCCAAGCAGTGGCCCTCTCCAACTTCCATCCTAGAAATCGATGGCCCACTATTGTACCGAATCGAGAAACAAGTGAGTAGGCATTCAAAATGAAATGCATATGATCTGTAGTATAACATGGTAGACTGAAGGTCTAAGAGTAATTCCTCATGAACTAAACAAGTGACATGTGGCAATATAACTGGTGTAGTCCTAATATGTCCAGACAAACTACGAGAGACGACAATCTTAACTAAATGATTCCCACAGTCTGAACTACACACCCAACTAGAAATTAATATCTGTCACGCAGGAATCGTCATTTCGTTTCCGGCTCTGACTTGTGACCCAAATCCCTGCCCAAACTTGTACTTGTTCTGACATAAAGCATGGCCTAACAAGAATAATGACCGCCTGAGAGGACGCTCTCTGTCCTTCAATTATCGACACTGGCAACCAAACCACGTTTAGACGTGACTTAATTTGAAATCTCGTCTGATTGATCACGTGAGTTATCGGGCCGTAACCGTCAGTTATTGCCCTCGTGTAATCACGGCATGGACGCGTGTGTGCCGTGTGCCACGGAGTCATTTGTTGACGGATTCTCAGCGGATTTCTGCTGACGGGGCAAGCCACATGCAACAGTGGTTAGATTGTGATAACGCCAAAATTTATTGGCCTTCTGTAGACAATAAATTAATAGAATGTCTAATGACCATATAGGAATTTGAGCATAGTTCCGGAATGACATATATATAGGCCCTATCAGATTTTTCTCTCAAGTTCACAACCTAAATATTTTTACATTTTGTTTTGCTGGGGTTTTTACGGAAGCCCAGATAGGACATTTGCCCCATAAGTTAAGTTCGCCTCGGCGAACTACTAACTCGCCTCGGCGAACTGCTAACTCGCCTCGGCGAACTACTAACTCGCCTCGGCGAACTGCTAACTCGCCTCGGCGAACTGCTACTAACTGGTCTCTTATTAACCAACTGTTATCTCGGCGATCTGTTATCTCGCCTCGGCGAACTGTTATCTCGCCTCGGCGAACTGTTATCTCGCCTCGGCGAACTGTTATCTCGCCTCGGCGAACTGCTAACTCGCCTCGGCGAACTGTTATCTCGCCTCGGCGAACTGTTATCTCGCCTCGGCGAACTGTTATCTCGCCTCGGCGAACTGCTAACTCGCCTCGGCGAACTATGGCTGACGTTTGTAAAGATTACATAACTGGCAACTTAGTAGTTGGCCTCGGCGAACTGTTAACTCGCCTCGGCGAACTGTTAATTCGCCTCGGCGAACTGTTAACTCGCCTCGGCGAACTGCTAACTCGCCTCGGCGAACTGTGGTTGCCATTTAGGTGTGTTACACAACTGGCATTTTAGTAGTTGGCCGAGGCGAGTTAGCAGTTCGCCGAGGCGAGTTAACAGTTCGCCGAGGCGAGATAACAATTGGCCGAGGCGAGATAACAGCTCGCCGAGGCGAGATAACAGTTCGCCGAGGCGAGAAAGCAATTGGCCGAGGCGAGATAACAGTTCGCCGAGGCGAGAAAACAATTGGCCGAGGCGAGATAACAGTTCGCCGAGGCGAGTTAACAGTTGGTTGATAAGAGACCAGTTAGTATTTCGCCGAGGCGAGTTAGTATTTCGCCGAGGCGAGTTAGCAGTTCGCCGAGGCGAGTTAGCAGTTCGCCGAGGCGAGTTAGTGGTTCGCCGAGGCGAACTTAACATATAGGGCAAATGTCCTATCTGGGCTTCCGTAGGTTTTAATGAGTGACACTTTTCCTTCCGATGGAGTACCAATAAAATTAAGCAGGAGGCATAGTCCTCCAGAATATACCTACGCATGTATGCATACATTATATATGCATATTTGTTGTTGATACATGTCTGTCTGTATATGTGTCTTTCGATATTGTCTACAATTTACACGAAATATTATCACGAGTCTAATGATAATAATTGGTGAATTTCTAAGATCCCATTGTTTATTTGCCTGCGAATCAGAATTGCTGTAATATCAGGTAGATAGGATTGAGAAGGAAATAAAGCTCGTTCAGACAGACATGCAAACTTAGACTAAACGAGAGATATCCTGCAGCATGCAGTTGGCGCACCAAGGGCTGGGGCTCCAGAGGCTTCTTTGCGTGATAATATAATCCTTCACCGTGTCTGACTGCATTAAACCGTGCATATTTTTTTGCACGAGTAGAGGGTCCTGTATTTGTCAGTACCCCCAAGAGGAATCTATTACACCCGTGGTATGCCACTACAAGTGAGGGTGATGAACAGACAGGCGGGGGAATGTGGTGGGGGGGGGGGAGGGGTGGTTTCAGCCATTGCGTCCCGCTACAAGTCAACCCACTTGGTCCTCGTTAGCGCTGGTTATCTTTTGAGGTCCGTGGCACTTGTATAATAATTGACGTCGGGGTTTTTCCGCGCTGACACTTTGCACCACACTCGCGCCGTCTGCACGTGCACTCAGGCGCGTAAATGGTCGTGACGTCTGTACAACTTTCCACTCTTTCGCGCCAAAATCTTGCACGGGGTAATTGGTGGCTAAACATTAACAATAACAGCGTTGGCGGCACGATGATGGACTGACAAAATATTCCCATGCCCTGGGAGGAAACTTTTTACGCTTAGAGAGTGATGTACCCAGTAGCCCTTTAAGGACTAGTGTCAGAGACATCATATCGGGATACTCAGTGTCTGCTGAAAACTGGCTGTCACGATCTTCTTGATTTGGTGACTCTGTAGATCTGGTTCAAGGTGAGTTATAACCTGATTTGGGTCACCGCCAAAACTTTATTCATCACTGATCGACTGAGGATCTGGGTTTAATGTATTGTGCTGTTACCCTGTTCTACCCAGAAACCGTAACATCAGTCGGTGATCACTTCGGGTCCCCTATACCTGCATGAAAACTTACAGGCCACGACCAAAAATAATCGTATGTTTTGTGCTCGATAATGAGCAATTGTTCCACTAGATTGTGCGCTGCCCAATAAAATTGGTAATGTGCCCATAACAGCCTGTATGTAAGCCTACACATAATCCTATCCCGTTCTTCATGCAGTGATTTGCTGCAAATGTGCATTGCCGGGGCTGTGTAGACACGTGGAGTGACCTGTCACATGTCGTGTACACGGGGTTATGGATAGTTGTTCATGGTGTAATCAGTGATAATTTGCTCTTGCTTCGAGGCATGCAAGATGCCAGGATGTCAATAGCGTAAATTGTGACTGTTTGCAAGCTTTGTGGGAGGATTTTTTTCAGATACATGAAATTAGATCTAATATTTACGTTTGTAAACTTTTGGAACATGCTAGGCCTATATACACTAGTTTACATATTCGTCCAATAATTATCACCTAAATTAGTTTATAAGAAACATGCCCACTCTATGTACAACTACCGCTTGATCCCATTCATTATTTATTATCAAATATGGTTTTATTATTGGACTGACAAAATTTTAAATAAATTTCTGGACAAATGAAAGCAGTTTGGATTGGAAAATTAATTTTTTTAAGAAAAAAAAAACATTCATATCCATGCGCGACTTTGGAGTGGCGTTGATTGGTCAGATTCAGTAGTGTAGTATTAATGTCTGTTTGTCATTTCTGATAATATTCCAGATTACAAGGTGAATCAACCACGTCAATTCTCCTATTTGTTCAGTTGTAATAGATATTGGTCCCCGATGGGATATTGTGCAAACAAACTGATGGTGCCACTGGTAGATGTGTGTAATGTCTCGTGGTTAATCACAATTAATTTTGTTAGGCATTTCTTTGCGTGGGAATAAAAATATAATTTCCCATGACGTGCAGCACGACACACAGACAGATCGATAAGCTTACAATAGAAAATGCTCGGTTTCCGCTTTCCAAATATGGAAAAAAATTACGTAATGATGAAGGCTTCCATCCTAAATTTCAGGCGTTTGTTCGTCTCTGATGTCACATTCAGATATCAAAAATCAATACTGTAGTTTTTGCTCGTTTGTCAAAGATTGCATGGAATTGTGAAAATTGTGGGCTTTTTCCGTTTTCATAAATTTTAGGGAGATTCTACCTAAAACTTCAAAGAAAAGAACCCATAAACGTGAACTCATTGAATCAATGGTTATTATTCATGATTTCCACCCACTGATAAAATTATCAGTGGAATATTGATTATATTAATATCATGATATATTGCATTCACATGAGCACAGAAACTTCAAACCATTCTTACAATCAGAGAGCAAATTGGTGTCATTCCAACCTCTAATTTTGTGTACTGAGCTGATGTAAAAGATCAAGTATTTGTAATCGTGACTGAATCGAAATGTTTGGACTCTACTGACAGATTCGTAAACCAAGGAAACAAACACCTTTTCGCTAATCACGTCCATTCATCACACCGAGACAAGAGAGGTCGTTGGAGTGATTCACTTGAAGGAGGAATGGACAGCAGACACACAGCGACACAGACGGACAGGTGCCACTGCATGCACAGGACATCATGACATGTCACAGGAACATGCACGAACTCCGAAGATGTCTCATAGATTTGTTGATGTGTGCTGATCCAGCGTTTATGCATTCTTATCGAGTATGTCACATCTGTGCTCTTCCCCCTCCATTTCCGTACATTTTCCGGATCCGCCTCTCATGTGTTGTGAGAGGATTATTGTCGTCGTTGAGCCGTGTGTCTGTCTGTCTGCGTGTTGTTACCAAGGCTGGTCAGTGCTCCCGTGTTGACAAAGCCTCGCTTGTCGGGGAGACATCCGGACTTGCTGGACATGGAACGGCCTTATTCAATAACAAGAGGATAGAGGGGAACTGGGTTAAATAATCTACCGGAACAGCTCCAGCTCCCAAGGCCAAACAGAATATAGCAGCATGGACAAAAACACCAGTCTTGTATTTTTATGGGTATATAATTCTCTATCAGATATTCATTTGACACAGTACAATGCACTATAATATTGTAAGAATAAATGATAATACCATGTACAATTATTTTTAGCGCAAAAAAAAATACTATAAAAAATTGGTATCAAATGGAAAGAATCTGGGTAAATATCAGTCACCGGGAAAGATGGCATATTACGATTAGCTGGCTGCGTTATGACAAAGGTTCAACCAGGGCCAGTGTTGTTGTGCTAAAAAGGTGTGGTGTAGACAAAACACAACATACACTTGAATACTACACTTTTGCAATGTATGGTACATCAAAAAGCTGTCCAAGCATAATAGGGTAAAAATATAGGGAACGATAAAACCGTTGTCATCTTACATGAGCAGTAATACCAGTTGAGTATATTTCATGCTACTGATGTGGTGAAGACAGCGTTGATCAAAATTAATGCATGAGTGTAACCGCATATAGATATCCTGTATATGTGCAATCGAGCTTTACTTGTGAATTACTTCTAATTGCGCCAAACGTCCCTGTCCCATATTGTGCACAGTTACATACATTTAGTTCGCTGTTAACGTGACACAGATATATGACATTAATATTGGTCTATCTGTTTTATGTGTCTATAAAATACACTCCGACGTAATCAAGTCCTTAATATGGTCATTCACGAAAC
Source organism: Terebella lapidaria (assembly GCA_949152475.1). Taxonomy (NCBI): domain Eukaryota; kingdom Metazoa; phylum Annelida; class Polychaeta; order Terebellida; family Terebellidae; genus Terebella; species Terebella lapidaria. The sequence continues at coordinate 7,665,258 of OX424557.1, forward strand.
CACAAAGCCGGCTGATGTTTTAAGTCCCTCTGACCTCCATCGTGCCTTATTAACGCACTCGCGAGAGATGGGCTTGTGTTATGTCATTACAGTGACGGTTTTTGAATACTCTCTTGCAACATAAACAATCTCGTCTCGTCCAGCCCATTTTTTATGATTGCATTGCAGATGTGGTCCAGTGCCAAAGTCCGATTGGTAGGTTCTGGACCTGACCATTGTTACAATTTTGTCGATACGGATCAAGCTTCCCTGGGCTTGGGACTAGATTATGTGATAGGGTGCAATGGGTGTCACAATTATACCCCGTGTAATACCGTTGTAACCATGTTTTGGAGGACGTTTGGGGCTCATGTTGATTCACAAAAATGAGAACTGGATCATGTACTTCCACAGAAGATGAGCCCCTTTTCTTGCCGAGGAAAACACCCATAATCCATGTATGACTTGTTATTGATCTAAAAGCCTTGGACATGTGCTGGCAAGCGTTTGTGGACAATTATCTCGACAGATAATATAGTTTCACGATCCTATCGGGAGAGATTCCAGCGCTCAATTTGCATTGACCGATCGAAAATCCATCCATACACGCGACTTCATCCACTGTCCATTGTCTTCTTTGTTGAAGAACTGTCACAAGATTTTCAGTTTTGGTTGGAGTCGGTCATTCCGGCATCTTTAATGGAGCGCCTTCAGTGATATCGAAGTCTGATTCAAAGTGAAAGCCAAATTACTTATAGGAAAAGAAAAGTTATGGATATGCACGATGCACCCATTTCAGAACGTCGATAGCTTTTTGGACGTAAAAGCTTTTAGGACAGACAAGAATGCAGACGGAGTAGATTATCTGCACATTCTTGGTCCACTGGGTCAATTTATCAACGAAATCGCCGGTTCCCAGCAAATTGCCATATTTGGAGACACAATATTTGCTGTGTAGAGCGTGTTTTATTTGTGCAACCGGTCTGTTTCATTCTTCGTTTCCACTGCATGAACGACCTGACAAGATTGTCTTTTCCGTGGTTACAGCCAAGTCCAACAGATATCATTAGGAGAAAAAATATGAATGGACATGGGACAGACAACGGTTGTACACAACTGGGCCATTTGGCTTATTGTCTGGTGGAGTTAGCCGGGTCCGCTTTGGCCACTGGGTCGGTCAGTCACGGACGAACCACACGAACCGTGAGCGGATCGAATATCGCCTGAACTGAGTCCGCAGGGGTAGATCCTAGGCCTACAATCTTCCCTGTGAGACCTGCTGGGGTGCAATATCATTCATAGTATTTCCCCCACACAGGTACAGGTAGTTTCCACTGGTGGAGGAGTAAACTCGTGAGGAAATGCAGGAATTATAGACGCAGGAGCGGATCCGCGTGGACTGAATAAATACATTCATCATTCCGGATACGGTCTATTGACAATCCGAGCTTTATGGACTTTAGGATATTATGAGCACGTGCAGCTATATATCTTTATTTTATCGATGAGAGGAGATTAGGCGTAATCACTTGATGTGGACACTCTTCTCATGTAGACCTGTACAGTCTCGATATTGTCAAATGAACTCTATATTTACAGTAATGGTATTATAGTACTATAATATCGACTTATCTATTGATTATCTTGTTGCGAGGCCACAATAGGAATCAAGCTGCACATAAATTCTGTGTTCACATTGACAAATTGCGCTAGGCCTATACATATAACACAACTCTGGTTACTTTTTGCTGGCAAGGATGGACTAAAATGGGATACATGTTGGGAAGCATCGGAGCGTATGTGACAATGATTAGTTCATAAAGGAATCATTGTTCAAGAGATCTTGTATCATGGCAACTACAGTGGTGACAGTTGCTCCGAAACGGTAAGTATATTATATATGACTATCAAATAGGGACAGCTAGGTTGTTATCAATCAAACGATGATCGTCGTAACAGGCATCAATTTAAAACATGTTTTCTAGTGCATTTTTTTTGTTCTATGCCCGATTTAATATCTCAAGATATTCATGAAAATAATTATATTGGACTGTGAGTTTGTGGTGCCACATTTGTTATGAACCACTTCCAAAATAACTACTTGCATGCTCTAAATATATCCCATAATCTAAATATTTATCCATCATCCATGAGCATGAAAGATTTTCCCATTCATTTACTGGATTACAGTAATGATGGATTAAAGGATCACAGTTTACATTTGATGGACGTGTCTGAGTCGGCGTGTCAAGTCTAGCCCTATAGAGCCAGTACATTGCCACTGCGACTTTCCTCAATCGCTCAGTTCTCTGCTGCAAAAAGTCTTTAATAATTCATCGTCTGTGTGTGTTTGTTTGTATGAGTGTCGTGTGTGCAAAATTCCGGCCATACCTCGAAACGGACCAAAGGTACAGAGCAACACATGTTTGCAACACGGCTGGCCGCATTGAACGATCTTCTATAGTCACAGCATTGGGACATTGCTTCGGGTAACACAGTATCCATGTATGATTGATTTTGTTGCAGGATATCACATGTTTGTTTTGATCTACTCCATTCATTGCAAAAGCAATCAATAAATTCGTTCCACCTCACTTCGGGGTGTTGTTTAGCTGATTCTAATTGATCGCTTGTTTGTGAACCTGAGCATTTGAACGAATGTTGTTTCGGCCAGTACACTATCTCCATCTTCAAAAACAGCCTTTTAAACTTTTAGATATCATAATTTGTAATATTATTATGCAGACGGTGTAGGCCTCAATGGATATCGGACCAGTAGATCTAGGCCTATCACATTTAATTCGGAGTAAGACATTGTCACATGACTGAGGTGCCCCTATATAAGATTCAGGCGTTGTGCAAAGGCTTTAAATAATTGTCGAGAGTTAGCAGACATTGTGTTCAATAATGGTTCGATAGGCCTACGTTGAGGACAGTTATCATTTGATCATCTATTGGTGTTCTCGGCAAGTCAATATTAATGAGATTCTATAGCTATATGGACTAGAGAAATTCTAGAGAATCACATGCACTCATCGAGAGTATTAATGTAATAATATAATTATTCTGCTATAATCTTACATCATTTAGTGGTATTATGCCAACTTTGGCCCAGTTCAGGAATAATCCTTCTAGGCCCATTCTGCAAATTCCTGCCGAATTACACAAACTGCCGATCCTAAATCGATATCGATTTCTTGGTCTTCAATGTCATAAAAATAATTAGGATAAGGTATATGATATTCACCGTTGAAGCGTTCGTGAAATCAAAATAATATAACATGTAGGCTATCTAGATCTAATGGTATCCCATTCCTGAGAAGCCCCCGAATGTCACTGCGGATTGTCAACGAACGCAAACTGTCGCTGGCGCGCAAAATCAAGGTGAAGGTCATTGCTCTGTGACAGCACAGTTTTCGACGCATGTTCTTGCAAACTCGACGTGTTCTCGCACCAATATGGGTAAGATTTATATCGTGTATTGTCATATCGTGAATATAGTTAAACACTTTAATGTCAGCAGTTAATCCTCAAGGCATTTGTGAATGACATAACAATGTAGCTGTACGCAAATGATGTGACATGCCGCCACTCGGGAAAGACGCACTTTTTCGCGGGTTGACAGACGCTGTCATATGGGACTGGACTGTTGCCCGTGTATCGAATTCAATGTATCTACGGTCTACCCACATAGTAAGTGATGGTCATAAGCTGATGAGGGGCATTGCTCATGTTCAGGGCCTGAGTAATTGGAACAAAATGTGAAACTGAAACTCACCACAGCAGGGGCGTATCCAGGATTTGACTAACAGGGTGCGGGATGGGGTGGGTGGTTGGTTGGGTGGGGGGCGAAGGTATGGGGGTTGGGGCGCAGAATTCCACAGCAATCGAAAGATTTGTGGTCTGGGGGGTTTTGCAGTACTAGTATGTATTGTGTGATAAACCCCCTCTCTAGAGTCTAACAGCTAGAATCTACCAAATTGTGAATTTGAGAACATTTGAGGATATTGAATAAGATTTTTTTTTCTTAACACAGAGGGTATGACCCTAAACAGAAACCAGGCGCCTTTTTCAAACTGACGGATGGGGGCACGCCTGCTGTACAGTGTACACCCCTCTTAATCCGCACCTGAGTTTGGTATATAGTCTGTGAGTAATGTAGATCTACTAAATCTAGATCTAGTCACTAGCGGAGTGCTAAAGTCAGTCAGCGTCACTCAACTGAACCCATTGGTTCTTGAGTATTTTGACAACATTTTTTTTTCCAGTTTTTAAGATAGATCTACTGTAATGCCACAAATTATTCGTGACCTTCGCAAATTTCACGAATCCAAAAAATCACGAAAAAAATGGATGCGAAATATTTCTGATGACAATCCACAATGTTATGTAAAAATTGTTCAAGACGGCCAAACCGTGAAATTAAAAGACCGCGAACATGGCCTGATCGCAAAAACCCGAAAAATTGTAGCAGCGAACTTAAATGACTTTACAGTAACCTCTTGAAATTTCAGCAGCTTTCATCATGCTAAGCGGCCTAATTTGGTATAAAGTTCGGAAACCGTATTTGAATAGTTGAGTTTTGAGGAACATACGTGTACTGTTGTTATTTCCATATTAAGCTTCGGTTTAGCCGGTTAGCTATGATACAGTTTTGTCTGTAATGTGACGTCTGTCTGACTAAATAGAACCTAACACTACATACTGCAGATTCCAAAATTTATCACTTGTGGCTGTGGAATTTCAACATGTTCAGTTTTTTCCAGGATATTTTTCTAGCCATTTTGCAGTATTTGCTCACAAGTAAGAATGACAGTTTGTTTTGTGCTCTCCTCCCTTAACCCTTGCAAGTTGCGATTATCAGGCAGTGAATGTTATTGTAACCCCTAATATGAAGGGGAACCCCTATTGATTCATTCCTATTTTTATGACCAGAAATCATTCAGATTGCGCATGGCAATTCATGGTGATCGGAGCATTCCAGTCTGGGGCCGCGTTATAACTTTGCTCTGATTTCAGGCCACTGAGTCAGATGTTGATTTTCATATTGCAAATTGCAGGTAATAGTGTTAACTGAAATACAATGGCCCCTGTAAGATAAGACCTCACCTTTTGCAGAGAAAATGAGGTCTTATCTTACAGGAAGTCTTATTTCACAGGTTCATTTCATGTTAAATTGATCTTTGGGGAATACAAAAAAGTCTTTACAGACAGGGAAGTCTTATTTCGGAGGTGTCTTATCTTACAGGGAAAACTTTACTGCCAAATCAGTCACACTATAGTTCACGTTACAATCTATGCACTCCACTTTCATGACATTTATAGATTCTTCTTTGGATGTTTTGCATGTACGTGATACAGTTTCACATCGTAGGATCTGAGATGCGAAGTCATATCCTGAAAAATGAACACCGATGAGGATTTTTGTTTTCACTGATGATGATGTTTATCATGTTTATAGTGTGCTGAATCAATGTCTGCATTTGATGGGTATCGCGTCAAGCATGTGACACAAATTAATAAGTTTGATTGAACAATGCAGTGATTCATCTGAAAATGTCATTGTATCAATATATATAATATAGATATATCTACTTGTTGTAAGTATCAACCATAGAGTTTGGTAAAAAGGGATGTTTTTGGTGAACAGGATATGGTGGTAATGTCTGATCCCTTCCATTCTGTATGTGGGCACAGTTTGTTTGTGATTCTGCCAAGCTTTGTTTGTTTATGGAGATTAATTTGCCATCAGTAATTCCATCATGTACAAGTTACTGCCAGCGCCAGCTGCAAATGTTGATGAATAACATCATGGTTACCATATCTGTCTTATTGTGATATTTATGTATTATTGTGTATAATGCTATTAATCATTCACAAGATTATGTATTCTGTTAGTTAGGCCAAATAAAATGAAAGTTGTGTTTCCTATTTCATTGCTTAATACCTACATGAAAATCAGGGTAGGTAGGCAGGGGATTACATTTTATTTTGGTGAAATATTTTACCAGGGAAGAAATAGGGTAGGGAATGGCACGAAACATTTTTTTTACCATTTTTACCATTTACCATTTTGCCTTCATCGACTCTTGTGAAGTTACTGCGTTGTTGTTTTTGGCTTGGTGACATACATGTATGCATGCTATTGTATTTTATATACCATGTGTATACATTGGAAGTCTTTCTGAATGTGCAAAACAATCAAATCCACCATGTGCTCACGAGATAAAATTGATGAATTTTTTTTTCCAGCCCAATAATTACAAGGGTTGGGAGTCAGTGCGAAAACATTCTATTTTATTTTACAAAGCTATAAAAAATGTCTAGGGTAGACTTGATTTTCTAGGTAGGGTCGGGTAATAGGAAACACAACTATAATTCCATTTGGCCTTAAGAATACAAGTTGCTATTGGTACTATATATTGGGATCTATTATTCTAGTTTAACAAGTTAGTCTGAAAACAAGAACTGATCGGTGAGTTAATGAAGAAGTATTTCTGTCATTTGTTTATTTTGCTTGATGAGTTCGTAATGCGTCAGGTGTGTTCAAAAGTACTATTGATTTTGCAACTCTTGTACACATGTTACAATTTATTTCCAATGATTTGGTGCCTTTTGTCACATAAAACTCAGGACTAATTGGTCCAAGCACGATATTGCCTGCATTGTGGTCATAAATTTGCGAAATTATGACGTAATGAAATTGAGTGAGGTTGGTGTGCCTGCGTTGTTACCTGTGACCTTCCTTGTGCTCGGATCTTTTCAGTCGCACCATTGCATGTAGTGTGTGGTGATATAATTTCGGACATCGTTTTTCTTCTAAAGATCGATGTGTCATTGATATCTTGATTTTCCACAATCTGCGCCAGCGGCCACCCAATAACATTGTGTGTTCAGCGTGGCTTGGGGGAAATGCTAGTATATGATGACTGGTGTATGGAAGTTTAGTTTGGGTAACTAGTATTGGAGAATGGAGATTAATTGGGTGCAGTGGATGGCGTGACCATGCTTAGTTTAGTCAGAGACTATAATATGATAATTAAGGAAATGACATGCATGAAGATATATGCCATTTACAGTCGTCCTAATGGTTTGAGTATTTGTAAATATGATTTTACTTTGGTGAGCAGTATCACTGCCTCAGTCAGTAATCCACCGACCCTAGGGTCCTACTTCATATCCTCTTGTACACGACCTGGGCACGAGTCTAGATCATCGCCTATTATCACCCCAGTCAGTCTGAGTGCAGAAATGTGAAGTCCAATTGCCACGATGGCTTGGCTCTCACTAGTTATTGGTGGTCCTCAGTGGAGGTTGCAGCGCGCCTGCGGGCCATTGACATAGTTACCAGCATATAGCAGGATAACTTGGTGCTTGGTGGTGGTGGGTGTATGGACAGATCAGTCTTTGAGATGTTGAAATTACTGAGTAATATATCAAGATTTGAATTCTGTAAGTACCAACAAAGTATGCTAAACTGAACTATTCTATTTAGTAGTTGACTTTTGCATTGAAATTCTTTATATCCTTGGCAGCCAAGTTCTGTTTTATTGTGACGACCTAGCCTTTGCAATAATGCTTAGCAGTGGCAGAGGCAATAACCAATTGTATCCGTAATGCAAATGTCATGTTATAGATTGTGTCTGAAGACTGTTTCTTGTTCGTCTAGTATCCAGACAGTTCTAGAGTTGAATGTCTTGTCTAAAACTGTCGGAGTGATCGATGAGGTTGCCAAAGTACTTGGGTGGCATGTTTTCCCTGGCATGTAATGTATCATGTTATGTCATAGATCGGCTGTCAGAGTTATGTCAGGAGTTTTTGAGCAGCAATAACTGTGCGCTCTCAGTTTTTCATACATCAAAACTAAATGGAGTGGTTGATTTTAGTGATGAATTTCGGACGGAAGTCAGTATGAACTGCAGTACAAATTGTGCTGGTATAGGAGATAATGATCGTTATTCAGTGAATTCCTCTGATGTCCTGAGCAAAGTGCGATTGTTTGACATCTGTAAGTGAGCGTACATGAGCTGGTGCCTGAACGGTTTCTGGATCCCTCTGAGCTGTGAAGCCCACTTATCCAGATCCAGACTGACCTTGGAACATGTCGAGTCCTTTCCCTTGGATCTGACATGTTCAGGACAGTTGCGAGCTTTACCATTTATTGCTCTGCTGCCCTGTAGGTGTAAGCTGGAGAATGATAAAATTAATGGTCCCTGTACTGGTCTATTGTTGATAGTTTGTGCGTAGTTTTAGGCAGCTTTATGGAGATTTAGTAGCTGTAATCCCATCAGGGTCTGAGGCTTGTTGGCCGTAAAGTACCAGAAGAAAGATGCAACTGCTGAGCCTAAGGTACTGTGTTGTATCCACCAGGGGCTATTGATATATTTGATATATCAGTCACTAGCTCTTGTGGACGAAACATATACCAGCTACAAACTGTTGAAGACATTTGTTGATCATTAAAATCAATCAGTGTCGATTCACTTCACCCAAAGCACAAAACTCGCTGCCAGAATCCTAGAGGACGGAAGCTCTATCTGGTGCGGATCTGGGTCGTTTGTCAGTGGGGGAGCTGTCTGGAACCTTGGACTTCACCAGGTGGGCGACACGTTGTAAACCACCGGAACCGTGCACCCTCACAGACAGAGGCTTGTCATTCAGTGAATTGAGTGAATCTCCATTTCTGAGATAGATAAATGAAGACTGCTGCCGGGATTATATCGCTAATTGGCTGCACTGAGAATCCAGGTAAACAGTCAACATTTTAGAAGATCTGGGTCAGTGTGCCAGGTTGTGCTTGATTGGACTATATTGTTGGGAATATATGTCAGTATTGGAAATTTTGGAATGTGCTTTCGTGTCATTATTTTGAAGAAGAGGTCCTGAACTTCAATGAGGTATTCACTACTAAGTAACATTCATGGGAAGAAATAAAATAAACAATTAAGTTCACAATTTGCTGGTTCTTGCTTGAACAACATATATTTTCCAGGATGTATTTTGAGATTCCTAAAATGTTAGAATGGGTGATTATGAATTTCACAAAACTTACAGCCTTCTGCTCATAATATTATCAGATTAATTGTGGCACAGGAATGTTGTGCCTATTACAAGTACTGTACACTTCCGCTTGACGCCTGTATTTATACAGTGTCCGTGCTACCTGTATTAGCTCCAGCTGGGGGTGTGTCGTGTTACATGTGAGATTGGACTGGCGTGACCACAGGTAATTGTGATAATACCACGTGTGACTGTGTTACCATACTAAACAATGGTGCCAATGTTTGACGGCAATGTTGTGACGAACTTACTGGTACTGGAAATACAGTGTCTTCAGGCAATATTGGATTGGGTCGACACTTTGACTTTAAACACGATTAATTAAAGAAAAGATTGATATTTGGTGAGTTGTGGTAGGCATTCAGACATCGCATTGATGGATAATTTCATGGTATATGTATATCAATTTCATAACGGTGTGCTTTACTCTTGATTGAAAAGTCTGATTCAATGTTGACATTCAATATTTTATTTGACATTTCTACTTCAATTTGTGTTACATACTGTTTTCCATCAACATATACACCGCAATTCAAATCCAACGTGAACATTGCTAACTGATAACTGTCTGTATGTATCTATACAGTAGTGTTATACGACTGTTATACTACAATAGCTTTGTCACACTTGTACCCACAGGCTTAATTACACTGTCTGGAGTGATGTATGGTGACAGAGCAACTGCCATAATTACTTGTATCTCTCCATGTTAGCCGAGAGAAAACATGTGGACAACCACGTATGGACGACATTTTTTCTGCACCGTTACAAGATGCCATGCTGTGTGATCATGTTATAAATGTTCCGTATTCAGCCATGTACTGTGTCCATGTGACCCCTCACACCGTCAAATTTACCAGTATATGTTTCAAACATGACACCATCAGTCGATCAGGACAATATTCGTCAGTGTTTTTGCTACAAAAGTCCTGTTGGTCGGACAGCAAACCTGCGGGAATCCCACACTGTGCCGTCACATGTCTCATGTATGCGGTGACATGTCGCCCCTCAAAACCACCGCACGATGACAAACATATCATTATTTGGCCCTCAAGGGATGACCCTCTGAACATGTATAATACTTTCACGGTGTCCATTGACAATGATGTGGTTGGTGTAAATAGCACAAATGTGGCGTGTTACCTTGACCCATAGACATGTCCTTATAAATATTTCTCTTGTCCAATTAATCACACGTTATGAACATGATGAACGGGTGAAAACATTTCAGAACCATCCAAGCCTTAAATAGAGGTAACTTTTTCAGTATAAGGATCTTACACTGCAGTCCCTATGAATTCTGACCATTATTCAAAGTCGGATGTTCGTCTTGAAAACTTTGTTTAGGAAAAAGAAGGTAAACAAGGTTGAACATTTATGAAATGTTGGGAATCTCATCGCAGTTTGCACTGAGGTCGGAGGTATAAAGCCAGTTTGCACCTAGTGCCACCAGTTTTTAGTAAGAGATGCTCTGCCCTCTACACCTAGAGGGCAGTTCCAAACTATTGATTCCATCCATGGATATCGCAAGGATCAAGGGTCTGAGCCAATATCAACTAGCCATTTGACATAAAAAGCTGTACGTTGAGAAATAAAATGCACAGAGAGGGATGTGGAAGCAAGTTGGGACTTTATTGAGGTTAAGGGAAGAGATTTAGAGGATCAGACATTGCACGCCTGTGTCTCCCGTCTATGGTAACTGTTGGTCGGATTCTTGAGAAGCACAGCACATACTGAGCTGGGAGTTCTCCTGGGAGAACTCTAATCTTACTGGATAATAATTAAATCCCTGTCCGTTTGGCAGTAGACTTTGACATGTTTTCATTTCCGTTGCTTTTGCCAGGTAGCTAAGAGTTCCCACTGACAACTTGGCAGATCAGATTAATTTTGTCAACTGCCCAGATCATCAAGATTACAAGTACTTGGATGATCACCCGCATGGATCATGTGACAATCAAATCATGTCTAACCTTCTGACTGCAGTGTTGTTTGCATCGTTTGGTAACCAGGGTTCGCTAGTAGAGACTTGGATCATGTTTAACCCTTTGACTGCCATGTTGTTTATTTACAGAGTATCGTTCAGTAACTGGGGATCATGGTTAACCCTTGTGTGTTTGCAGGGTATCGTTCGGTAACCGAGGATCGCTGGTAGAGACTTGGATCATTGACAACGAGGAGCTGAGCGGCATGCCTGCGGAGGAGCGGCAGTTTTACCAGGAGAAGATCCTCAAAAAGTCGACGACTAACTCCACGATGTCCTCCTCCGGCTCCTATCACTCGATGGGCCCCAACGGCACGGCCGGAGACATGTCACACGACCAGCGCACTGGCCACAGGTACGTGTCTGTGATGTGTGGGGGCTTGTGGGGGATGTGTGGGTACGTGTATGTGTGTTTCAATGCTTTGCATTTGTTGCTTTTGTGTTTTACATGTATGTATATCATTAAATTGTACATTTCCGTGTTCCATTCATGGTGTTTCTGTAAGTCCTCTGCTGGTGTGATATATGTTGTACATCATCCTGGATATATCCTTAAATCTTCAAACTGATTGATTGAATTGCAAAGTTATATACTACTTGCAATTTTGACATTCATAAAATGTTTCAATCATCTTGTCAAAACACAATATGCTCCAGCAACACATTGGTGTGTTTATGCGGCAAAACAAGACATCTGTTATTCTGGACAAAATTCCGCTTGTCCTCTCCAATAACCCCACACTTTCATTAACACTGTGGCCGTCCATTCAGCATCTGATTGCAATCAGTGAATGAAAAAACGCCACCACTAAAGCCCAAGAAAATCCTCCCCATTCACTCTTAGGCAATAACCAGCTTGCATAACGTTCTCCAGTGTATTTATTTATTTGGCGCACTCGGAAGTATCACCTCGGATGTCTGTTCTCGGAGTCGTTGTTTACTCGTGGCTGGCGGGATCAGTTGGTCGGGAACTATGGAAGTCCTAAAACATCCCGCCATTTGTTACATGTGCGTAACATGTTACAGCACTAAGGATGTCTTGACGTATCAATGGCTCACTTCCTGCGGCTTGCGGCATGCCCGATGGTGCTAATATGGCAGACAGTCATAAAAATTCTCCGCTATAAAGCTGTGCACAGCACATTCCACAAGTCTTAATTATTTATCAGTTTAATAAGTTGAGGCGATTGGTGAATGGTTTTTGGCATGTAAGAGATGGTTTTAGAACAGGAAGTCCATTACAGATTTTTTGTAGGAAGTTTTGTGGAGTCATAAGCCACACATCTGTTGAACAAAGCGTTTGTTTCCTAGTACCAGTTTTCCATTGTAAATTTTCATTGGGTTACACAAGATCTAAAGCAGTTACGCTGGTGTGTTTATAAATATACAGTGACAATTGGAGTTTGGTCGCCTTCATGACTGACTTTGCCATTCAAAGTGTGATTGTAATGTCGATGATGTTTTGACTTGTACTGACAACAAAGCAATGCCATACTGGATTGTTAATAAACAAACATCTGAGGTAATTGGTGATAAACATAAGCTTATCGTATCTAAAGATGTGATATCAGATTTTATCCAAATGATTCTTGTTTCTAAAAATCCCATCATTTTATAGAATTGGACAAAACAGTTTTACTAACGTTTTGACCTTTGTTCAACGAAGTCAACACACGCAATCGCACACCGAAAATATTTTCTTTCCATCCACAAGGCCAACAGATTGTCCTTTCTTCAAGGGGCCATGTCATTGCACGGTGGTGTTCAACAACATTGTGTTCTCGGCTCATAGTGGTCTTTCAATAGCTTCCATGCAGAAGGCCACAATCATTTCATTCATCACGGTCAGAAGTATATCCTACAAGACTTTCAATATGTTGCTTGTTCTGAGCAAACGCCTAATGGACCTGTTCCATGACCTTGGAGAAATGCTTTGCTTTGTATTAGTTTGTGGAATGACCAGGAACATGCCAAGATTATTCTGTTAGCTCTGGGGCAAACTTGTGATCTTTAAAAATTGTCAATCACAATGAAAAAAATAACAGCAATCGTGCAAATTTTTATTTGCCCAGGAAAGACATGACAAGTTTAACTTTGAGATTAGTGTGTTTGAATCGTGGCAATTGGCACCAAGATGTTCTGTGCTTCTGTTCACTTTCTGGTACTTTTCACAGATTAACATGTACATTTCTATGGCTTCCAGGTTTGATGCTAAAATATTTAAGTCAAAATAAACATCAGGGGGTAATTACTTGAGTAAACGGGTTTAAGTTGTCAGCAAACAGAGAGAGAGAGATATGGTTTGACTTTTACATGGTCATGCTCAACCCTGAATGTTCCTTTAGAGTACTAGTACATGTTGTAGATGTTTTGATGATCTACCACATCATGTGTTTCTGACACAAGGGCAAGGCTAAATGATCACGTGAGGGAAAACAGCCTGCGGATATCTTGTAGCTTGTAACTTACATGTAAATATGTTTGGGATATAGTATAAATGGTATGGACGCGATGATATAAAATATGCTGGGAAAACTGTCAAGCAATATCTGTGCATCAACTATCATTACCGTAATTGTAGTCTAATAGTGGACAGTTTGGACTGGTCAGTCGGTCAGTCACACAGTGGTCACTCACCCTACCCCCCCACCCCCATCTCCCAGACTCTCGGTCAATCAGGACCATTGAGGCCAAACCAAGCCAATTAGATGTTAGATTGCAGTGAAGAGGTTCGGGTGCTGTGGGCCACACATCTATGTGACTGTCCCTGTGTCCTCGTGACTGACCCCTGCAGTGTGTGGTGAACACCGGTCAGTCTAACTGTCCCCGGATATTTGGACAAATATTTGGCCAGCACTTAGAACAGAGTTAGCCGTGTAATTGTAGCCTCTCACTTTCCAAATCGCCTAATTTGGCAGACGTGTGTGGACATTTCCTGGCCAAATTACTTCCGAATCGGGCCAAAATCCTCTTTCCATACATACTATACAATCCCAGATATGTATACATGAGATATACATGTACTGGATGATAACAATTAGCTATAAATACTCGAAGGTGTTCGAGCAGTTGTATTGAAATATGTTTGTTCTGGCAAAGCTGATAATTCTTATAATGACCAAAATTACCAGTAACTACTGGAACATGCTTCTCATCAGAGGGTTTGATACTTTCAACATACTTGCACACGTTGTGCTATATTTTCAAGCAATATCTGTTCATTCTGAACTTCTGACCGAATTAATACTGTAAATCCAGATAATTTTGCGTCCTTTAATTTTTGCGTTTTAATCAAGTGAACTCATTCGCATCTTCAAATTTTTGCGATTTGGTAAAATTAGCAAAAATAAAAGGACAGGATAATTTAGGGATTGACAGTAACTGGACAATGGTTTTCAAAGGTAGCTTTTCAGTTGTCACTGTTTTGAGAGCAGGCCTGTGCTATGAAGTGTTGTTCATGTCATGGTGTTTTACATTAAATTGGTTCAAGATGTTCTATATTCCACTTGACCGTTGATGTGATTAGCCGAGTGAGAGCGAGCTGGCGCACACCTCACCCACCCACTCGAGACAGGGATTTATCTGACAGTCTCACCCACTAAATGGAGACATTTTGATGCTAAACAGCTAGTTTATGTGACTAGAGAGGGGTTGATTATATGGCGCACATTAACTGTTACGGTCTACTACTGTCCTTGCAATATACAAAAATAAAAACAAAAAATGTTGTTCTTTATATCAGCCAGTGTTTGCGTTACATAGATCCCCAAATCAGATGATATTTCCCAAAGCAAAAAGCCTGTAACTGTTATAACTTGTATTTTCGCTGTCAGAAATGCCAAGTTTATTTGGTGACAGTATTTGCCGAGTGCCATAACCGCGATACCCGCGATAACATCAACGATGTAACAGCCGTCTCCTGAAGATTTACTCCCCAATAAAGTTACGAGGGAAAAGCCTAGTGGACTCGCACACAGAACGGTAGTCATGGCAACACTGTGGACAATAGTTCACCTGATTGAAGGGTCCTCAGTTCATGAAACCTCAATAAAATCCGCTTGACCTTGAAGAAAGACGAAAGTTTTTGCCGGATGTACATTGTATCTCTAAAATATATAAAATCTTTGTAGTGTACAGTACATTATTTTGACGTACATTCCTAAAAGTAGTTATCCAATAAATGTAATGCCTAAATTGTAGCAAGTTAGCAACATGTTTGAAAAACATTTTGGAGTGTAGTTTCCTGGTAAAATTCTTTGTTGTTGTTGTAATTCTTCCTGTACAAGACTGTCAACTACTGTACAGTCATGTATTTCAGAACTTTGGAAGAATTGTTTGGTCGCTGTCTGTTGGTGTCTGAGTCGGGACTGGAGAGGCTAATCTGTCCTCGCAGCATACCTGGCCACTAGGGATCAGCATCCAATGGTCTATAGCTGTCAGCATACCTGTGGGGGATGAGCTCTTGTTTGTTTGGGAGGTCGCCTTTGAAGCTTGGAGGAGGTTTCCCCTTGGAATGTTGATCTACTGCTGCCAGAACGTGGCACACTGTTATCACTTGGCACCTGATGACCAGAAAAGTCCCAACAAACAATTCTGAACCATAAATCGACTGGAAAAAATCAGATCATTGTTGCAAAGTACAAAAAAATAATTTGTTCAGTTTGTGGGTCAGTTGTAATGGTAAGTGACAGTTGAACCATAGAATGTCCGTTGAGCTCAGGATTAACCCCTTTCTTACAGTCATGTACATGTACTGTCAGTTTGACTCCCAATATTGGTTGGAGCTCCCCAACGTTGTGAGATCTCAAGACAGTGATTTAGGAACAGCAACATAGTAAGCATAATCATTAGATGGCAATCATGGCTCGTCTCTGTCTTGTAACATTTCCGGCTGCTATAGATATTCTTTGCTCTGTGGTAGCTAATGAATACCTATTGGTTACACATGTTCAGTAGCATTTGTCTATCGCTATACAACTGTGCGTGCATATATCTTCCATTTCCCTTGGCAGTTGCACTCTACTAGTAGTCGTGTTTGTTGTCATGTGTTGCTTATTCACCATTTTCTCAGACCCTTTGTCTACTCGTAGGTGTGTTTTCTTGTCCATTTGCTTCCTTCCAAAAAACATTATGGCAAAAAACATGGGAAGTGTGTCCAGTATTACCAGAGTAAATAACGGCAGCTCCCTCGTATCTGGTATTCGTGGTCTTCTCTGATCGTACGCAAGGTGGTTGCGCCAACTGGTCGGATTTTCAGACATGTCCATTGCAATCACAGTGTCAGTTCATTGGCTAGTTATAAGAACATAGAATATCAGTACTAGTAGTCCAAGCATGGTTTTAGGAGTCCAAGAAATTAAAACCCGGAATGTTAAATTTACTCATGAATGAAATTATTTAATGTGTATCATAGTTTGTCATCTGATCGCATGGGGAATAAATATCGGCTTCTCATCACTTTGAACATGCTCACAACAGGAAATTGGACATGTTTAAATTGACAAAAATGCTAGCTACATGTAGGCTCTGTCCAATATTCTGCACTTGACTGTCAAGTTGTCCTATGGGACAGCTCTCGAGGCTCGGTGAACATTTCATGTATTTTGTCATGTGCCTCTCCAGAAAATTATAAATGGGCCAATGGAGAGTATCAAATTAGTTACTGCGAAACAATGATAAATCTCCGAACAAATCGAGTTTCACGAAGGGGCAAGGGTTGGGAAATTCAGGAAAAAATGACAAATTTGCGGTGTTGAATCTGCAAGATAAGGACAATAAATGATTATCTTTTCTGGGAATCATCGCCGTTTTTCCCCATCATTTGCCATTTTCCAGCTTTGGATGCGATTTCCCAAAATCCTGTCTCAGTCCGTTGACGCTTTCGCGATGGACGTGTCCTTCCCGTGACACTGTGTTATTGACTGCAGATGTTACAAATATATCACCTCGACTCTATTCTTGCCGATCTTCCCTGCAGTGCCATGCCGTGTTGGTCCTTGCGGATGTACGGAAATTGGAAGCATTCAGAAGCTTGAGATGATCTCTGCTGGACTGTGGCGATCGAGGGCCGGAGAGTCATTGATGACATTCTCCCAGAGATAAAACTCTCTGAGTGTTACTGTATCGTCACCATCATGGTACGCTTCTGTACATATCAGACCATGTCACAAGGATGATATAGTACATGTCCACAGAGCTA
Organism: Terebella lapidaria; assembly: GCA_949152475.1. NCBI lineage: Eukaryota > Metazoa > Annelida > Polychaeta > Terebellida > Terebellidae > Terebella > Terebella lapidaria. The sequence continues at coordinate 7,682,477 of OX424557.1, forward strand.
TGCTTGACGCTGGACTCTGATGACTTTGTGTGTCTCTCGCTCGGTCAACGGGATGTTGATGGATATTTCATGGAGGCTGATGCACTGTAAAAAGTTGTCTTCAACAGGAAACTTCTCCAAATTCTATAGACTTTCCAAATCTTTGGATATTTACAGTTGATGCTGGAGTCTGGCATAAGGTCACAGGTGTAATAATGTAGAAATATTTACACACTAGTTTCCGAAACTATTAACAACTATTGACTTTTTTTTTAAAAATGTACAACATGCAGCCAGAAATTTGTGAATGACGAGTATGTGGAAGGTTTGTTGTGTTTTTGTCAGGAATGCTCTCGAACTATTCTCATACAGCTCACACTCAGTAGCAGTGGTAGCCGTATCACTGCTTATCAAGGCAGTTCACCTAAAAACAATTCCAGTGCATTCCGCTTGTCAATGAGGCCTCAGAAGCTCCATTGAACCTATGAAAGTTTTGTTTCAAAGCAGCATGATAACAACGTAAAGGTCTTGTTTATCTCTTGTTCTGACACAAGTCCAAATATTTTTAGTGCTAAAATTAGGAAGAAATTTCTCATTTGCTAACAGTTAAATTAGATACAACAATTAGTCGTCAAGTGGTCTGGAAAACAGCTGATAACATCTTTCGTTACTGGAGTTTATCGTCCCTTATCACCTGTCTATATCAGCATGTGACCATGTTTAGGATGTTCTGGTGGTCTCAGGGTATTTGATGGATCAGCCATGTGGTAGTGTCATTTTTTTGGGAGGAAAATTTTAGCAAAATGAACAAGCTCAATTCCGTGACACAACACACTTACATTGCTCATGCGGCATTTTCTTATCAAAAAGAAGTATGGCAAGATAGGCGTTGAATTCAAGAACATTTCTTTTTACAAGACATGTATGTTTGATGTCTGAAGCAATATTTTGGAAATAATTTTGGTTAATAGTTCAACGTGAATCTTGAGACTGAAAAAAATATGATGATGCTTCAAATTATGAATGGTGGCTTCTATTCTAAAAGAAACCAACACAAAGCTTATGCTGGCGGCAAAGAAATCCAGTCATTGTCAGTGAAAGTTTTTTTTTTTCTTAGATTCGGACCAGATTGCCTTTTCAAAAATATAAGGAGATGAGTGTAGCACAAAAAACAAAAGGCTTCGCCAGGCTTGACTGACAATACCAATATTTGCCGAAATCCTGCAAGCGAAATTCTTTTTGATGCTCCACTAAGAGCTGTTTTCATTTGTGGACGTGAATGACAGCCTGGCCAAAAACACAGTGACCCAATAAAAAAGCGCTACCGGTATTAATTGCGGAACTGCCATAGACCTTGATATACATAGAGACACGCCCTGGGCATTTTTCAGCAGAATAATAAATGGTTCCATCTTTAGAGCAATCTGGTAATTGCCTGATATGAGTTATCATACATATTTATATTGCTCATATTTTTGCCCTTCCTCTATCATACACAGAAACAAAAATTGGTAGGGGCAAAAGGAGTTGATGCAGTGAATGGTGATATACAACGCCACTGACCTATGTGGCAATAGAGGAGTCATAAGTTTGTTTGCCATCATAACTATCTGAAGCAGACTGAGATGGACGTAACAAATGATGCTGTTAATTCCTAACAATGGATTAATGCAAAGCCAGGAAGGAAAAGCGATATTTAAGGGGCACGCCACAGGGTGATTAATCACCGTGAAGGATTTGTTACAGCGCGGTGGCGGTGGACCGACGTAACTCAGGGGCGTGTTGATCCGGAAGGAGCTTTCTCACTGTGCACAGCTCGCTCCGTCACTTAACGAGACCACGCCGCCGTCTGGATTCCTGCCAGCGCTGCAACTCCACCGAGAAATCAACAGAGACCCACCGAAAACCTGCCAGTCCCTGATTTTTTTGGCCCCCAACTCACACGAACGCCACTGTGAATTCACCACCGCTGCACAGGGACAGGCATCGCTTGGGAATTTCTCTTTCAGCTGCCCTGGCTACGTGTATGGCACACGTTGGAACTCACTTCAGGCAAGATGACTTCTGAGGTTCCGTTCCTGTTTGGAAGTTGTCCAGCACTTGGGCACAATTTTCTGGTTCCATTGGAGCAACTCTTCACTTCACTGCAGCAGTGTTGATTGCCACTGCAGTTGCTCCGTTCCCTGGCACCAGCAATCATTGTGGGCTAGCGCTTGAAGGATTGCGTCAGGATTAAAGGCTGTCCGGATCTCTGGCACCGCTCAGTGACTTCCAAACAGGCTCATTTGACTGTGAGACGTGGGCTCACCGTGCCATGGATTATTGAAACTTCTTGCTGAATTAGAATCGGACAAGACCTTCTGAGAGCCGCTAGTGGACACTGAAACTGACCAGTGTCATGTTGGCTCATCCCAGCCACAACGCACCTAACAACACTTGTACTGAGCTGGCTCCCGGCCAAATGGCTAAGCACAGGTTAGTGTTCCACAGATACAACCCTTCAATCTCCCCCAATCTGCTAGTTAATCAATCAGGCGTCAGTGATCAGCGTAAGAGCCAAGTCTGATTGGATTGCATGTATTTGTTGGCTTGAGGGAAGGATGGAGGGGGGGGGGGGGGGGTTGGGGTACATGTAGGTCATATTTGCATCATGAAGGGTCTCACCTCTGTCCTCAAGAAGTGTCCGTTGCCCACGGCTGTACACGGCTATATGTGGTGGTTGGGCGATGTCTTGCCAACTATTACATGCCTAAATGCATATTCCAGGGTCCTTTTTCGTGCCTTTCAAACCTTTAGAGGCTGGGTGTTGTCAAACTATTACATGGTCAAATGCATGTTGTAGTGTTTTATGTCCTGCCTTTTGAACTAAACCTATGTGTAGACAGTTTGATCGTGATATGTTGAAGTGTTGGAAAAAAATGTGATGTATGGTGCTGTTTGAGTGTTTGATATTGTCACAATACTGCCCTCGTTGTATTGAAATTAACGATATTCAGGTCTGAAACCACATGTGACATGCATGACGAAATATCCTAGCATGAAATGTCACGTACTTGTCTATGTTTTACTGCCACGTGTGTTTTAGTTGTGTTGTGTTCCATGCATGATGCCTGAATAATGCATTCAGTATTTAGGCCTCGAGGTATCCTATTGAAACGACCCGATCAGCGTGATCTATCAATGAATGATTAATGTCTCAACTAATGACCAGCGTTCCCACATATTCACTCACCAAGCTGCCACAATATACTAGTATTTTTTTATAGTTTTAAGGACAGACGTCCCGCATGCATGCTGACTCACGTGTGTGCAGTGCCCTCTGGGGAATGCTCTGGGAACCAGCTCATTAAATTGCAAATGGGCCACTTGTATAATGAGCAAATCATTTTCCCCAATGGAAGTTTAGCTGATCAATGATCAATCAATGGCCGTTCATTCATGTGGAACCACGTGAACCAGTTCTCTGACAGGTTATGCGTTAGATCAATGTGTTACGTGTTTGTGTTTGCGTGTGCGTGCAGTTCACACGGGTTACCTGTACCTGCGGGTAACCACACACTCGTTAACTTAAGGTAGCCCTGCCTTGGCTTCCTGGCCCTGGGTACTTGTTCTAATTGGCTAAAGATCTGTTTATCATACACCTGGTGAGGTTGAAGGAAGTTATCTACATTGAAGCGGGGGATATTTAGATATATCTTGGTGTAGTAGTTTTACCTATAGGAATATACCACAGAGAAGCAGGTTTTGTTTCCTGAAGCTGCTTGGATATTGTGAAATTATCTACACCTGTGGTCAAATTATCTAACCACAGCCGCGGTTGTCGATTGCTTTCCCCACTACTGTGCTCAGGTGTTCTTTAGCACTCAAAGAGCTTGTACAAATTGTTTATTCCAGGCCTAAGACACTTACAAATTTGTTTATTCTTGGCCTGAAAGACTATCACTTGTCAATTAAGAACTTTACCAGGGTAGCAGCTCTCAGTGTCCTGGCTAGCGCAGTGAACTTTGTCTATATCCAGTGGCATGACGGATTTGTTTGGTTTGTTGTAATTTTTGGGGGGCATACAACTCTCACAAATTTGTGAAATTTTCAACACATGTTTTAGATTTGCAGTGCACATGCCATGTTCTCAAGTTGATGAATATTAAATTTCTAAAGGACAAACAGTATACCCTCATGATAGTTTTTGCCACGGGCCACATCTAGGCTGCATGTGTCATCATTCTGTCCTCTAACTATACATAGCCTCCACTGCATGCCTGCAGACATGTGTGGCATGTTGAATTTACAAAAAGCCCCGGCATTTATATGAGCATTATCGGAGAGGGCCCCAATGAAAGGTTGTTAATATACCGCCTGTCCATGTATATAATTGTTGCGAGTGTGGTGAGGTCATAGAGCTATTTGTCTCGCTGGCTCGGCTGTGACGGTGTGCGACCAGGGGTTGTACATACGCCTGTGTCAGGTCCATACTACATGGGATCTATCTAACTCCAGTGGACCACAAGACAAGGACCTTACACCTTGATCTGATCGCTTGCTCTGCATTCATCCGTCCGTCTGTCCACCCACCCACCCACCCGCCCGTCCGTGCTGGTTATCGCGGGCTCATCAGTCGTTATTAGATCACCGTCTGGATTTCTCTCGAGGCTGCGGCTCGTCGAGGAAGGTGATGATATAACAGTAGTCCCGAGGCCGTGCGTGACTGGAAACGTAGGGAATCGACAATGGAGTAAGTACGAGGTTGGGGAGGTGGTGGCCCCCGCGGCCCTGAATCGTGTGTGGCCAGTGGGCGGCCCCAGGGCACGGGCTGGATTTATTGTGATTAAAGCTGTGTTCCGCTAAGCGGTGTGATTGCCGCTAGTGGCCATGAAGCTCGTCAGGGCATCTGTGTTTGATTGCGTAATATCTTAACATGCTCAGTGATCGTAAGACACTCACGTTTTTGCTGTATCACGATTTCATTAGCAAAATGCATGAAGCGTGTCCTGATGTGAAACACTTGTTCATTTCATGGCACATTCTAGAGAAGTTTTAGAGCTGCCCAAGTGGTCATTGTGATTGTGCCAAACATGTTTCAACTCTGTGTGTTTCATCTCTTCCTGTGTGTCTTCTGGTTTCAAAAATGGACTTACTAAATTAAATTGGTTTGATTTCTGTTGAAGATGTTGTTTGCAAGTGGTACTAATATAAAGTCATTAAGTACAGCTTCAAGTGTTTTGTTGGTTCGCTTTATAGTTTATGATGTGTAGTACTACAAAAGCATTTGATGTGATGCACAACATGCACAAGATTTTGAATGTTGGACTCTAATATAGTTAAATGTTAAAGCACTAACATTGTTAAATTGTTCCTTTCTATAATACTTGTGGCGAAGTTGCTCCAGGCCTATTACTTATCACAATGAGTTAGTACCTCACATGATTGCTTGTTCAGTATACAACACAATCTTATACAATGTCTTGATTTAGTGTACAGCATACATTAAGTGTGTTTATGGTGATAAGATATTGGCCTGAAGCAGTGTCGCCACGAGGAAGTATAACACTGATAACATTTAGCTCATAAGTTACTTTCTTCTTTTCCTCATCATGCACACTTCGTCATTGCGCTCGCTCGCTACCACCTGCTGATGACCTTGACCTTGACTTTGTGCCTGCGCTTGACAACTGTAATCACATTGGCCATCGATCCGTTGACAACTTGGCATCTGGATATTTTGTGGGATTAAAAATCATTTGGATTAAAAACAAACCTGGATATACTGGATACTAACCAATTGTTATGGCGATGTGCCTGGACCACTCTGCCTCTGCGTGTAGTGACGAGAACACTTCGCCGGGGACGTCGGTGGGTTCCGGCGGCCGCGCCGTCAAACAGAACGGGACACGGGAGGTGTACCATGTGACATTCGCGGAGTCGCACACGGAGCACGGCGGCACCGACCAGAGCGAGGAGGAGTCTGTGATAGCCGACGGCCCGACGCGCCTCAACGGCCACACCATGTCGACGCACAACGGCCTCATGGCCGCACGCGTCAATGGACACTCGGACGCCTGCGGCGTTAATGCGCTGGGCCCGGACAATGTCGCAGTCAAAAAATCTAGTCATTTGAATCAAATTTCGTTATTGAACACTAGTAGCCAGGGCTCGATTTCGGGGTCGACGCCGTCGCCCACATCGCCAGCGGTGGCGCCACTTACACCCATCATCAAACTGCAGAGAAGCGCAAGGTAGGGCTTGTGTGTTTGCTGTAAGTTGTGTTGTTGGTGTAGGTCTAGTTAAGTCCTTGTATGAGCTATCATGGGGCAGGACGTGTATATGCTTCATGTGTTGGACATTCAGTGTTGTAGTGATGAATGGTACAAGGCTCTGTTTGTGTCTGTTTTGTGTTGTGTTCCACCAAGTTGATGTGGAAGTGGTTTGTGTCAGAATGAATTTTAAGAAGTTCTTCGATCATCCACAAAGTCCGAGAATTCAGAACCTGTTGTAGTGGCTGGCATATCAATATACCACAACTTTATAATTGGTGGAGAATTCAAGATTTCAAGAGAATTCAAGTGCACTGATCTCAGATCCACAGAAATGGAAACCCTGACAGAACTCTTGGAGAAGATACCCAGTAGGTGTGTAGTGTAGTAGATGGGTTAATCAGTGTGCACTTGTATACTGCTAGGGAAGTGTAAGGGGTTAATTGGCACTCGTATTGATTGCAGCCTATCCTGTATATGTGGGAGGCAATTGCGGGCAGCTGCCCCTATAGCACAGAAATAAATCAGATTTCTCATCATATGGCAGTGCACAATTGAGTGATGCACTATTGATAGCATTTGATTTCCATAATAAAACAATGTTCACCATAGTGGTGAGAAAACCATGTTTGTTTAGTTTGTAAGAGTATTGCAATACATATTGCCTGTATCCCAGATCTTCAACCCGTGCAGTTGGGCCTGATTGGAGACCTGGCGACCCATATATGGTAACAGCACTGACATATATCAAACATATACATATCTGGAAGCTGTAACTGTGGATTAGAGAAGTACTTGCACCGGTTAATGTCAGGGCAGTGAGGATTTCTGCCCATAGGGGATCTAATTAGTTTGGGCCTCTACCGCAGTGAAGCAGGTCGTCTGTGCTGGGGTCCGATCGATCGATACACTCGGTTCCGTTGGCCGCGGTTCTTCCTGACCCAGTTCTTGGTCAGCTGATCTCCCAGTGGCAACGTTTCAGTTCCAGCGATGAACGCAGATAGCGGCACAGCGAAATCAATATTACGTCATGACGCCACTGGCGGTGCTATCAGATCGCTGAGCAGTCAAAAGATGAAGCCAAAATTGTTCTGGAATAAAGTATTTTTATGCATAAATCAGGTCGGACATGATGTAAACAGCTCGAGCGATGCTAAAGCACTCAATGTTTGCTGCTGCGGGAAGCAATGACATGTTGGCTGTTTATGATATCCAATTTTAAACAGATCAAAAGATAACCCAGAAATTGCGAGAGCCCTCATGTCTATACATGTATAAAGCCCTTGAGTTTTTCCGTCAATGTTCGGCTCGCAAATAGCTGAACTCATTTTCCGTGATATCTGCTGCAGCGATCTGAATGGATAACTGCGTGAAAAACACTTTGCGGGGAAAAAAAACACCTCAATCATCTGGCCATTATCCAGAATAAGTTGATTTACACAAAATCTCTGGATTTGACTTTCATCTGTTCAATATCAATATGATTCAAAGAAAAAACAGCCTTGAACTGAACTGACCATCAACATTCTTTCATGGCAAATCTTGAATTCCTGGCCAGCTATCATGGACTGACCATTCACTGGCCTTATGCATCATGGCCATGCACTGTTTATCATTCAGGATCAGAGATCCAGACCATCCATCAGTACTGCACACAGTGTACAATATGATCTAGAACTCATGCACGTGCAGTGCCAATTGATCCATAAGCAAAGCCACTTGTCTTCAGGATCGGTGTTCTGATCCTGATCTGCGTTTCAGATCTGCACCTGTGAACAGTACATAATACCGGATCTAAGGTGGCCTGCTGATTGGTCAGTTCAGTCCACAGGGGGTCAGTGACCTCTGGGTGTATTACTGTAAACGTATAAAATTTCGCGTGTATCAATGTTCGCGTTTTCAACATCTCAACATGTTCGCGTGGATTTAAGTTCGTGACTGTTGTGAATGGTCGGCTCCACCGATTGAATAACCGTGTATTCGCGTGTATTTATTTTCGCGTTTTTTTTTTTCAAACGCGAAATTCGCGAAATTAATACATCGCGAAATTTTGTACGTTTACAGTATCTGTGTGAATAAAGTGCTAAATAAGCTGCTAAATGCCCCATGGGTCAGGGATGGTGTCTGAACAGGTGATCATGGTCAAGATATGGTATAATAATATGTTGAGGTGTGAAATGTGAATGATAATGAAGATAGAGATACTTTGAAATCTGTCACACAAGGCCTAGCTGTCGGTATTATTTCATGACATTTTGCTGGATAACGATGTGACTACCAGAAAAATTCGATGTGCTCGGAAGGATGGCAGAGTGATTGTCCCAGGCTGATTGATCATCGAGTCCTGTGCGACCATATAACTTATCAAAAATCCCATCGACAGAAATATTCCTGTTTGATTGACGATAATGTTGTGATGAACATTCGTGATGCATGTTAAATTATGTGCCCTGAGGAATGCTGATGGCAGACGCTTGGTTGGCAATTAGCGATTGGGCTGTGTGCCATGTTCAGCATGGGTCAGGAGAACACATCTTGATCTGGTCTATGACATGGTAAACTGGTGTTTTGCAACGACTTCAATTATGGGATACAAACCCCTCCCCCCCCCCCCCCCCTCTCCCACACTCAGAACTGCAACTAGCAGTTCTAAGGAAAAATTTACTGTAAGAAAATTCAAATTCTGGAGAGCAAAATTCAGTTAGTTAAATTGGCACTGGCAGATATATTTGTGAGAAAGGAATCAAAGGCAGGAAACGGCCACAGTTCCGGGGGGACCTTTCCGTGGCAAAGGTGGCAATCAAGTCATTCCCAAGTCCCGCTGCATCATCCCAAATCCCCATCCCGCCAGACCCAACCATCGGCTGAACCGTGATCCAGCCATAGCGATTGTACTGAATTATTGAAACCGATGGTAGCTTGGGAACAATGAAAATTACCGACGGTTTTGACAAAACACTCAATGTTTAACCCTAGACATAACTTGTATCATGTATTGGGTAGACTGAATGTTGTTATTGTCTGACATTCGGGAAATCCTGGATTGTGTGTCCGACACTAAAGGTCAGCTGCCAGCAATTGTCACAACAAATGGCATGTCTAAATATTGGGCTATACAGGTACAACGGTCATGTAACAGGGGATATCTGGCTGGTCATGTTGAGTAGCATCTGATATTGGGAGTTAAGGGGAGACTTGTGTCCATGTCAATGATAATTTATCCATGGTGATATATTGTCATGAAATCTAGTCATGCATGCAGTCCAATACATTTGAATATTACAATTTACATGTTTTATTCGTACATGTACGGTTACCACCAAATGCAAATGTATTCAATTATTCATCACTATTTAGTAAAACACCCACTGGATATTACTAAACATACCTGTACATGTACAGTTACATACTGTGTGATTTATAACATACATGTATATATTGTTTTCTTCTCGATTTATTCAAGATCGGTTGAGAAAATAACTGCGTCTTAAAGAGCTGTTGAGAGTGGCCTTTTGGCATTTGGCCGTATTTCCTGATATATGAAAGATTTCCCTGGATCATATTCATGAAGAAGTTTTGCTGGTGGAGGCGTGTCCCTCTACTGATAAAGGTGGTGTCTTGCGATGCAAGCGAGATCTCGCAATCTGCCGGAATTCTCAGAAGTGAAAATGCCAAGTTTTCTCGGAAGGAATGCATCTTAAATCTGGGGTGGGGATAATATCGCCAGGTGTATGAACATTGCATGCTTTTCTTAGATTTGTGGTAATTATTTGGTGTGAAGTCTGGCACCTGTACCGATAAGCCAAGCTCTGATATCAGTGATAACAGGCTACTAGTATGTGATAACAAATCTTCCAACACGTGTCTTGTTAGATGGTCATATATCATAAACAGGTAAGCAGCAAATGGCAAAGGTTGCATTGTATTGAGTCATGATTGAAAGGTTTTACGTTTTTTATTCCTTATATAAAATCATCAGTTTAGAATGATGCCACCAGTAATTGATTTTAGTGATCAATGCTTCTAAAGTGAAAATGATTCTTCAAAATAATACCTTATCGAGACCCAATAATAATGCTCTCGTTGAGCGTAAATTCGATCAAATGGGATGAACGTTGATGCTGAAGTTGCACATAAACAGCCATTTTTCCTACAATTTATGCAGTCTCATATTCCAGTGCAATTGACCAACTGTCAAGATATTCCCTGACCTGCCATTCATGCAGCTCTGTTCTTCCTTCACCTTGCCCCCATCACACTTCATATCGGACACCCACCCTCACGAAACCATGGTGATGGCCAATTTCTTCCAAATAAGGCAGCCTTCATTCTCTCTTGACATTTATTGCCCTCATGTTTTCATGGAAGATGGCTATTGTGTGCAAGGCAAAGTTCATCGATAGATCAGTTTATTGATCTGGTATTGATCGATCGATTGGAGACGAATGTTGACGACGCCCCTTGAAGATGGGAACCTGTGAGGAATTGACCAAAACAAAATATACACTGTCCATTCCTTTGCCGTGAATACCAAATTCAGTCGCTGGCGACGAGATCATTCCCTACCATTCTTGGAGGCGCGGGGGTCCATCGCAGTCAGAATTTGTATCCGGAGGTCAGCGTCTTCTCCGCACAGGGGACAAAATACGACAAGTGGGGAAAGCCTACAGTCTCCTCAATATATCATGTATGCTGATATAAATAGGGGTATATTGGCAATGAAAAGGCGGACTTTATTTCGGGCGATCGACAGCGCTATGTCTATTCCCAGACTGCCGACTGTGGGATTTTGTGGATTATAACTGGCAGATAAGACTGATTGTTCTATTACTGAGGCCGGGGGTTTATATATTCTTTATGTATGTGCGGCTGATCATTGTCCTGCCATGCTCATGATACTAGTCTGTATCTCTCTGAGAGGCAATATATATCAAGGTATATTGTAGATATTGCTGGTACATTCTGTGATTTGTTGAGCAAATCTGCATTTTCATACTGTCAGAGTGAGTCGTGATTTCTCATACGTTTCGTGGACATTGATAATCCGCTATCAGAAACCGATTTCTACATTTCTGCCGCTATGAACTAATCATATTTATTGGTGTCAATATTGTTGGTTTGATAACATAAAACATATCATAGAATAACACAATGGTGACAGGCCTGTTCACAAATCTGCCTGATTAAACCACAATATTGATGGCGGAGCAGGTGTAGGGGGAGTGATCAGTGACAACAGCTGTCTGGGGTTGACAAATGTCCGACAGAACAACACAGTCCGAACTTACAGTATGTATGAGTATAAATACCATAAAACACGTTTATGTGTCAGGGCGCAAACACCAGAGGTAGAAGGTAAACAAATGACTCAGACTTGTTCAACAAGCAGGCTATTGTTTCAGTTGGACAGGTGGCCTCTAAATTCAGCGGAGAACAGTCCCCTGCAAAATTCACGAATCTTTCAATGTTTTCTCTGGAGTAGATACAAAATCAAGATGCAACAGGGTCGTTAGAACACAGAGCAAACAGAAAACAACAAAAATCAGTTCTCGTTATGTTACAGGAAAGTAGCAAAAAGTCGATGAATACAAAGTGAAAAGAAAAGCAAACCCGCAAAACTAAACCTCCGCTTAGATAAAAACACACAATGCCACATCGTATTTGGCATCGAATATTCCAAGAGAAAAAGTAGGATGATCATTATGAACTGAGTCAGCCGAGGCATGGTTGGGGGCCTTTTTGGCATCGACTGATATGAACTGGCAGATAGATGAAGCTCTACAAAGCACTGACCAACAGGAATTGTATTTCAATCAGTTACCAAGGTGCCCAGTACGAATCCCACAGCTCTTCAAGGTCACAGGTGCAATAGGAGTCCGGATCTCAGAGAATCTGTGTAAATGTTTACCACAGGCCAATCAGGATCACATCCCAACTCAGGACTTGTGATCCGGATGAGAAGTGTGTATAGTAGCAGCATTGTACCACTGGGAAAATTGGGAACTGTTTGTATGTCAAGCTGTTTCCGCCAGTAAACAGTTTGGTTTTTGACTTGCCAATACCGGTGAATTTGGGAGGTACCCACTGCCAGTTGTGGGCTGGTTCCCACTGGGATATTAGGGTGGTCAGTGTGGTAGTGGTGGTTCTGAGGTGGTCCCACATACCCCGGTAGGATCAAACACGTGTCTTGTACTGAATTTTCTCCAGCAGTAGTATTTTTGTTCACCAATATAAAATTCCTAGTTATTTCGAAACCTATACTCTGATTTTTCTAACTTGTTTACACCAGTTTTTGACGATATCTTTGCGATGCTAAATGGTATCGTTCTATAACTTGGCATACTTCACTTCGAAAACAAACGGCAATTTTGTACCAAATTTCAGACTTCTATCGCAATAATTGAAGAAGTTGGCAATCTACCCCAATGTTAAATTTCAACCGAAAACGGGATCTCGAGAATCTGAGCTTATTCGAGGATTTGATCCTGTTAACATCTATCAGGAATCGGAGTATTGTTGTAATTTTAGACCAGAAGACACATTTGGGGTGTAATCTACACATACATGTTGATTTTGAAAGATTACACCACTACAGAACTGAGCAAATGCACAAAATGTGTGCGGACCCAGAAATCAAATGACAGGGCTAAATTTAACATTGAGGTAGATTGCCATCTTTTTCAATTTGTGGGATAGAAGTCTCAAATTTGGTAGGGAATTGCCGCTTGACTGTCAGGTGAAGTATGCCAAGTTATAGAACGATAGCATTTAGCATCGCGAAAATATCAGTGAAAAACTGTGTAAACGAGTTAGAAAAATCAGAGTATAGCGCTTCCCCAATAACTTAGTTACATCAGTTATGCCCAGAAATTAAATGTCACGACAAAAATTATTATAGTCTTAACAATTATTGTGTTTACTGTTAGTTTTTGGATTCAATACAATGAATTTGTTTCATGTACATGTACAGTGGTCTTTTCTCGCTTCTAAATACCACTTGGAAAATGTCAGACGGACAGTGTTGCGAACCCTGATGCTCCACGTGTGGTGCACGGGAACATCACGTAAAGCAATTTTGACAGTATACATTGACATTTTCCCAGACAGTTTTTCACACCGTCCGCCCGTCCGACCCTTGCTAGATTCCAGGGATGTTCTGAGACAGCTGATGTGACAACAACCCCCCCCCCCCCCCCCCCCTCCAGCTGCTCAGGAATTTGTGTCGTCTCTCCCTTCCATGTACCCCTGGGAATCTCTTACCTAGAAACAAGATCTGCCCATCTGCATGACAATGACTGTATGGAAATTCAAACAGTCTATGGAGAAATCTATGCTCAATAGAAACAGTCTGTATATGTAAGACTAGTCTGCCCAAGTACTTTGTACTGCCCCGCTGTACTACTTGTCCACTGAAAACATACCATTTAATCTGTCTCACAGGTCTATTTAATCATTGAATAGAATAACAAACAGCATAGGACTAGATTGGGTGCAGCTTTTGCTAGAAATCTATGCAGCATTGTCTATTCTAGCTGCGGCACATGTACTCTTATTTTTGATGCTCAACCAACAATATACCATTCAGTATAAAATTGCTATAGTTGTGAACCAACTGCCGAAGTTAACATACAGTCTGTAGATGAATATAAAATGGAAAAAAAAACCAGCAAAACGTTATTGAATTTTATTTCCCTGACATTACCATGCTTATGGACTTTAGAATAGTGTACACATTATAGTTTTGTGAAAGAAAAAAAAGCTGTTATGAATCATCGTTTGCACAGGCCGAAGTGACAGGTGTCACCGTTGTCATTCAAGCAGTCACGGCCTGACATTGTATTGATGGGGGATGAAACAGCGCATGAAAGCCGACGACATGCGATAGTTCCTCCTAGACTTCAAAGACGGACGGGAAAAAAGAAATCAATTCTTGTTGTGTATTCAGATGACCAGGCAGTAGCCGCAAGCTCCAGTTATTTTCCACAATTTCTCAAAGCCAGACATTCTAGCTCTCAGATTTGAGAAAAAAAAACATTTGCCGTCGTCACAATAATACCTGCTAGTTGTCATGACGACAGTCATGTTGTTGTTGTCAAGAGTGACAGAGCCATTAACGTAATACCTTTGGAATCCAAATATAGATTCTGATTGTGTTGATATGGGGAAGGGGTAAGCGTGTCCAATCAGACTTTGCTCTCAATGTGCAATGTTATTCTTGTGTTCAGCCAGCGTCGATTGGTTTCTCCCCAGTGGGTGCTGCCATCTGGTGAATAGGTGACTAACTGTGAATACTCCGAGGGTTTACTGGGAACTATAACTTTGGTAATTCGAGTGCTGTATATCTGTGATTTATGACTGAAGTCAGACTGTCTGACTTATGTAATAGTCAGCCGAAGATTGATTTGTTTATATCCCTGTGAAGAATTATGTCAATTTCATGCTGTAAACAGAGTTCAGACAGTTTCCTCGATAACCTCTCACATTAAATGTCTTCTCAACTTAGAGCAAACTTGCTGAACATTATTGAAATTTATTTGATTCCTGCAGGGAAGTGACAGCAGAGCCGTGAACAAAACGAAATATCTTCATTTGATTGAACCTCGGAGCAATTTTGAACCTCAGAGCAATTTTGATGCTTGTCATGTCTACTGATAACAACTGCAATTTGAATGAAATATCACCAGCAAATTTATGTCATTGCCTAATTGTGGTAGCACATACTCTAATACTTGATAAATGAGTGTGATAATAGAGGGGAAAAAATTACATGAGGGTTAAAGGTTTGGTGTTGACACTTGTATCGTATCAGGCAATTTGTTAAACACTTTCTCAAGTGTCACATACCTGATCTGCATATTGAAGACATACATATACAATAGAAGATTAGATCTGAGATATGGCAGTCACTCTAATAGTGTCATAAAAGTAGAGCCCTCTGCCTGTCCCATGCGCAGGGTTGCTGGTGTCAGTCACACCCCTCCAGTATTTATCACAGATGGGTGATTTGACATTGTTGTGGGGTGTTGAAGCCTTTGAGATGTATAGGGGTGGCTTATTGGCGGTGGTTCCCCAGCAACCCAAGATCATAGATGTCTGAGAGTGAATGGACTTCTCAGTAAATATATGGGGGACTTGTGGTAATTGGATTCAATCCTCTAGGGCATAAATTTGGCTTACAAGTGGGTAGTAGGATGAAGTTGTGAAAAATATAAAGATCATGAGTAATATAATGTAGAAATTATTAATCATTATTAATTAGGTGAGAAGAAAAATGAGTTGATCAATGCAGAAATAATTGTGAGTTGAATGAAAATTGAAAAGAACCAGAGCGAGATTGGAAAAGTGTTTTTCACCATGTTTACAGTCCAGTAATCGTTTTTCAACATGTTGAATATCGGCCTTCATGGCCCTGTGATGCACTGGTCACAGCATGTAGGTGGTCTGATTGATCACAGGTACAAAGTTCCGCTGTTGTGCAAGTCGATGTTGTTGTTGACTGATCACAGGTTGATGTATTCCCGGTGACCTCAGCACGAGATTCCCGTAACATTCTTGTGTCTCAGATCGCAGCACGTCCGGTGAAGCAGAGCATTAAGGTTCACTGGTCCCATGAATTAATTACATGGTCACATCTAACATTAGGAGTTTGCCATTACCTACCACATTGAAGTATTGAGCACTGAAGTTTGACTGTATTTTTTTGAGCGAACAGTTATTGAGGAGGTGTGTTCAAATCATGAGCATCCTAATTGTCTGTTGACGATATGTTCGAGTCAATTTTGTAATGGTATTGCAAGCTTCTGTCGACATGCAGATTGACAGAGAAATGTTTTCAGGAAAAAAAAATCACATGTATATTAATTAGTGTATGTATCAGTGATTTGGTATAACTTCTGCAAACATGTCATTACATGATTGAATAAATAAACCTGCTCAATATTTTATCTGGCGGAGACAAGTGTCTGTTCAAGAGAGCAGAGCACAAGGGACAACCTTGGGAGTCTGGTGCCATGGTGACGATTGTCAGGCTGCACAAGGACTTTATGTGGCCAGCGACCATTGTACATCCTCAGTCGACCTTGGGACAGGACTCTTTTGGTGATTATACACCTCATTTCCCCCATACAACCTTGGATCCCAATGCTGATTTCTCTGTTCCCAACTGCATCCTACCCTTTTGTCCCCCCCAACCCCCACCCGCCCAAAAACGGAAAACAAAAACAAAACAATGCCCTCTTCTGTTCCATTGATCTTGGCGTACAAGGACAATACATTGGCATTGCCGTGTGTGTGCCCCAATTGATGTTTACGCCGACCCATTCCCTGCATACAGCCAACCGCCAGGACCACCGATAGCAGGCTGACACCGGGTGTTCCCACGGCGATGTGCACGGTGATTCCAAGTGCTGCCACGACGACGACAACGGAGACAGAAGGACAGCGTGACCTACTTTCTCTATCGGCAGAGCTGCGGCCGCCACGATGATCATCGACAATCTGCAGCCGCGGGGCGGTGGATCTTCCGACAGGCTGCTGCAGCAAGCAATATTGCACATTATATAGGGGCAACTGTGACCCTCCACACACCCCCCACCCCACCCTACAGCTCCGTATAAATATATCTGTGAGGTCGCCACCCTCCCTTGCTGTCAATGTTTTACCGTTATAGAAGCCCAGGTAATGCTGTATCGCTGGCGACTCTGTGAGCTATTTACGGCAGTGTCGAGGTCATCCCTGTCACCAACCCAAGACTGGACACTCCATGCAGTGACTCGGGACATCCCCAGGACGTCTACGGCTACGGAACAGGACTGCTCATGAATAATTCATCACCTGTGGGCCGGACGTGTACAGAACGCTATACTGCCGTCGTCACCGCCACCGTAGGAGGAAACCAGGGTGCGGCCGTCTGCAGCCACAGCCGTTAGTCGCACGCGCTCGTATACATACAATATTGTTTGTTTGTGAATGACGGAAAGTCCCTGGACCCCCCCTGGCTGCTACACGGGGACTGATTTATGCACGTTTACCGGGAAATGAATGGGAAGGAATATTAATAGAAGTCATCCGTTGGTGAACTGGAGATACAACGTGACAACCCTGGAATATATTCGTGACAGATCGCCGATAACGGAGTCTTTGACGGTCTTGTTCTAGAAGGGAAAAAAAGCATTTCGATTTCGATGCTGAACAAACATCTTCCATTTTCGGTGGATTGCCGAGTGATCTGAGGAAATCGCGCTTGTTTTCGCTGGTGTGTATTTGTAAGAAGCCATGACCCTGCGGGTTTCAGGGCGATGTTTGGAAGTCTTGTCTCCTACATCTATAAATAGCTGCAGTGGGGTGCCAATATGGCATCTCTACAATATCTAGTATTCAGAGCCTCGACTATTGATTTGGCACCAGTTTAGACAGTTATGTGACTAGCTCTGTTGTGACAGGTTACAGCCTGACAGACGGACAGACTGTTCCCCCGACATTAATTAGCTTTCGCTTCAGGTGTTGTAAGTGATGGATGTATTGCCATGATCATGATGATTGGGCCTGCTTAATTGAGTTTTCAAGGCAAGGTGTTGTTTCATCTTGTCCTTGCTTCACATCTGCCTTTAGAGTGTGTATGACATGCGGGTTACCAAGATTGCTTTTAGAGCATGCTGTATGTATGTGAAATTCACAAGATGTATTTGAATGGTGACGAATAGTAGAAGAAGAAAAAGTTTTACAATTTATAAAAGACAGAAAACATCACGCTGACTCACTGTTACGTTCACACAAGGTAACTGTGCAGCTATATGTCAGATGTATGCCCAGAGTTATACTCCCAAGATATGCTGGAGCTGGCCAAAGGAAAGAGTTCAAACAAACTTTATTTGGAAGTTGTAAAGTTGACACGCTCGTGCGAATACAGCACATTTATCACTTGAGCCGACATTTCCTCTGTTGGGCAAACAATTTTGGTGTTAGGTTTTTGTTTGAAGAAACCATTTCACGGATTTGTTGTTGAGCTACCTCGGCCACTTGATCACAATAGTAAGTAGGCCATTGATGTTTTTCAGGAATTTTTTTTTTGCACAATTCTCGATAACATGTTTATCTTGTTGGATTGTGGTACTTATCTTTGATTTTAAAGTGACAAAAATGTTTTAAAAAGAAATATGCCAAAACACAAAACCGTCATGTACATGTATTGCATGAAACCAGGTAAAAGTGATTGCAGGTACGAATAATGGTTATGGCGTCAAATATATATATTAAATTATATCGATCATATATATGTATGGGGATTATTATGGTAGATGAGCAATCCCAGGTTCCAAAATTGAATTCAGCTCCTCTGGTAGAAAAATTTAGAGTGGTGTTATATTCTGTAGTGTCCTATGTGGATTCAGTAGGGAAGAACAAAAACGTTATAATAGGCCCTGTAATTCCTAGAGTGAATGACTTTTTGTTGGCTTGATGCACATTTTCCCCCTATTACTACTGTCTGTAATGTTCCAGACAATACCCTATCTGGATACGTTATTAAATATTGACTGGCCAGTGTCTCTTGATGTCCTGTATCAAAGCTTCTGTGGTGGGGGGGGGGGGGCAAAACAGTTCTAATACAGGACCTGTGTACAGTCACTCTGTCGGCTCAAAATATTCTGTCGAGAATTAGTAAAAATTTTCCAGTTTTTGCTGTGTGTGATAAACTTGAAAAATTTGAACCTTTTGGCGTACATCGTACATTTTCATTCTTTTTACGTGCATGATAGGGTAGCAAAAGGTGCGCATTCGTTCTTTATGACTAAATTACCATTGTAGATATGGCTTGATAAAAAACATAAGGGACCTCGACCTAGAGGTGTACAGCAGCCGTGTTCGTTGGAAATTGATTATATTTGATGAACCACCAGACTTTATGGTTATTGTTCATTTGCGGAACCAGATGAGACAAACCCATTCTCCCTGCGGCTCTAATATAACCGGCTCAAGGGGGGGGGGGGGGGGTATGGCACAGTAGCTTGACATAACATAAGTACTGGGACAATATTGTCTGGTTTTCCTAATGCCATCTGCTGCAGTGTGTGATATTGAGCCAGACAGTTCGAGTTCAGCTTGACGGCAAATTTCTCTTTGCGTTTTTTTTGGGTCTAAACAATCAAACCCTGCTCAGCCGGGATATTCGGATGACTCGAAAGCAGTCAGGTTGCCACCATGCCAAGAAAAAAACTGATGCGTGGTTGGGTGTGTTTGCCGGAAGCAAGGCTATAAACACAATAGACACTGTCTAATTATAGATGAAGGACAGTCGTGAGTTGAAAGGTGAATGAATGATCTAGGTGTTTGACTTCAGCATGCGTGGCAAGGTGGTAGCTTAATTGATGTGACCATGATGGTAAATAATCAGGAATGATATGAGGGACCACCATGGTGTCAAAACCAAATAGTTGAATTAGTGAGAGCTTGTTAAGTTTGTAATCTGCTGACACGCAGAACTTTACAAAAATATTGTTAATGTCAGAAGCGCATGTCTCTTATGGCTTTCTGATATGTTGCCAAGTCATTTAGCATGATTACTGGTAGTCTTCTAGTAATATTTCTGACTTTCCTAGAAGGTATGATGTAAAGAATGTAGTAGAATGTCTTACGGAGTTTTAACTCCACTGGCACACACTAGGTGTCAGTGCTGTAGTGCTTGAGACCGCGCTTCAGTAGCACAAGAGCTCCTGTAGATCCCTGGGTATTACATGAGAGTGCGGCGGTGCGCACTCATAGCAAAACTTGTTACGAAGTCTGGAGAAATGTTGATGATTCAAAGATGTCATAACAACAGAAATCTTCGAAAAGCCTGTGTTCTTAACTACATTTAATTAGGCTGCTCTTTGCTGATAAAAAAATCTTGTGTATGTTCCACCATAAAACTTCGTCAAATGACATTAGAAAACTGGCCTGGGAAACAACTGTCAATTTTTAACTGACATTTGAGACGGCACAGCACAGCCGCTAAGACATTGCAAAATCCCGTCCCTGGAAGGTAAACAGTTCCCATGGCTACCAGAGTGTGGCGTAGGTGACCCAAGGAAAGGTCGAGTCAGGGGTTGGTGGCAGTGGTGGATTGCAACAGCTGGTAAAAAATGCCAAGGAGTCAACTCAAATTATCCTGATTACCTGTCACGAAAAATTAGGAAAATTTCTATGAATTTCTTTAATTTTCTGGTGTGTGATGTTTCACATACATGTCAGAATTTTTGCTAAGACGTTTTCTATGAACACACCTGCTATTGAAGCTAAATGCTACACGTAGTAACGTTATGATGCCAGCTAGTACTGACAGGAGTCATGGCATTACTTTCATATTTCAAAGACGATTTACTATTCTTTAAGGTTAACATGGACTTCTGTCTTTCACCTGAGCATTGACGCATGGATCTGCCCGGTATGAACAGATAAACTCATCACATGGAATTTGCATCCCCAAAATCAATCAATAACATGATCATTATCCATCGATAATGTCTGAGTCTGGCTGTGAATTTAGACATACAGAGAGAGAGAGGGAGAGAGAGAGAGAGAGAGAGAGAGAGATTTGGGCAGTGTAGCTTTCCAATGAAATGATGTCCAGAGTGGGAGGGACTTCATGGTTAATGACCTTAAGATGACCTATCTGCTGATCCACATGCAGCGATCTATCCTCGTGTATTTCTGACAGGATTTCAGCACAAATCCAGCATCATGTCCGACAAGCAGCAGTCCTGATATATCTATGATGTTTCGACAGCCTCAAGTTGTGTAGAACAGTTTGCCAGGGGCCATCAGGGTGTGTTAATGGAGCGTTTGTCTCAAGTGTTACACTGCGGTCAGCTGCCAAAGATGCCAAAGTTCTGCCAAATCCCTGCAAGATTTCCGAGGCTTCATGAGAAGTGTTGGTTGGGGGTGAGGCAGAGGTTGTTCAGCGATTAAAAGGTGGACAGTCGAGATGTAGTGTTTGTAGCTTTGCTGAACTTGCAGAAGCGATTGTTCAGGAATTCAGCACTTTGTAGATACATATTATCTGTGATAAACTTCTTGAGTAAGAGTTGACAGAATGTCAGTAGCCTGCTGCATGGTTAGTTTCCCATGTGAACCAGCATGACTCCAGTACAAAACTAGGAGACTTGCATATTTATAGACCAAAAACTGTGTTTGGATCCTAAAATAAATTGTGATTCACCACCTAAAACCTGTACCTACAAAATGTATTTATTCTATATGTGTTGGACGGTTGGTCACATGGGCGGGTCTCAAGCTTGTTCATGAGTTCACAGTCATAATCAGCTACAGAAGTCACACACACCGGCCCTCGCGTCTCTCCCCACGTAATTCTTCTATGGCCACTCCCCTGAGTATAAAAGTTTCGCTGATCCTGTGTTGCATTTTGTGTTGACACACACCCGACTACCGGTGTTGTGGTGAGTCTTGGTACTGACGCACGCCCACCACATCTGGACTCATCTCCGGTACTGTTTACGTCTTCTGGATCCGATTGATGAATTGTTGAAGGTGTGACTGTAACATTATATCCTCATTTATACGTTCCAGAAATCATTCAGTTGCTTTTTCATGGCAAATATCCCTGCAGACCTCTCTTAAGTGGTAGATCCAGACGCAATAATTGCAATTATATCTGACAGTGACGCACCCCACCTTGTCTTTTCTAGTAACCATGGTTACTTTTTATCTTTGTCTCGTGGGGGGGGGGGGGGAGGGGGGGGGGGAAGGGGTTGAACCAACTTTGATGAAACCTTTAGGTTTTTACTATATCTGGTGTTAGGTTACTAGTAAGTATTTTTGTAAATAGGTATTTTTGTAAATATTCTAGTAAATATTTTTGTTGTTGGAAAAAAGTTGTTGCCCAGGTCATGTTTCATTTGTATTCCACACAAAAATAAGTTCCACATATAAAAAAGGATCAAAATTACACATTTCACATCTGTCTAGCACTCGCTTTGAGCAGGTTGAAATATTGTATCAGATTCATTTGTTTCTTCAGGGCATCTGCGAAAAGTCTTGTTGCATCATGTTGCATTGTTGATACAAGTATTAGGAAATGATATATTACAGATTTAGAGATATGGCCCAATGGAAACCTGAAAAAAAAACCTGCAATCTGCAATAACTTTCTGCATAGTTTTCCCCGGACAAGACGTACTTCCGAGACTGCAAAAGACAAATTATGCTACAAGATTTGACATGACGGTGATACATTGGACCGATCTGGTGCCAAGTCATTCCTTTCCCCTCAGGCTCACCCAGGCGCTAGAATCTTATCCTAGAGCAGATAAGCTATCCCACAGGGTCATGGCTAATACAACTCAATGTTTGCAAACTGCGAAACCCAACAACATTGAACAATACATTTTTACACCTTCAGCTATAAAGCTCCTGGCAGATAACAGATAAAATCCTGTCGCAATATTTTGATAAATAAAGGAAAAGAGTACATAATTATTAAATTTACATCAAGTCTTTTAGTTGAGGCACATTTTTGTCATGTTTTCTGAAATATTCTTGAACACAACTAAACAGGTTATTTAAGTGCTGTGGCCTAGATCCCCGCAAGAGTCTCAAGGTGATTCAGACTGTGGTAGAGAGAGCACACAACTGGAAAGTTCTTCTGGATCTGCTCCCGGTCTGTTGAGGCAGTAGCCTGATACTGATACATAACAGAGAGAGTACCGGCCACTATCTCACATCTCTGGATCTACTCGGGACTCTGGACTGTTTGAGAAGTCTGCATATTGTAGAGGAGAAACTTACGGCATTGTCCAAGGGATTATCTTCTGCCTCTGTGAGCGGTGCAGTTTATTGTTGGAGAAAAACCCCGGGAGTTGTTTAGGATTTTGCCTCACTCAGGCATCTTCAGGGATAGAAAACAAACCCAGGAATCCTCAACTTGTGCCATCCTGAGGCCCCTCAGAGTGCGAAATCAACACGAAGGTCCCGTCAAAGTCATTCAGGATCTTCTCGAGCTCCGTGCCTTTCGCTGGAAGACAAACGGGCCAAAGGTCGTATGTGGAGTACTGTATCTGCGAGCAGCCGTGGTTGTGTCAGTATAAATCACTCTCTGGCTGCCTATTCGCTGGGCCAGCGACCAGGATCTATAGCGGGCAGCTCCACGGGCTCTCTGGATCTTTCTCTGTGTGCGTAGGGACTTGAAGAATGTAGCAGTTACTGCTTCCGATCCAAGATCCACGCAGGAAAACTAGAAAAAAGCTAGAAAAGCAAAAAAGAAAAAGCAGAGAGGATATGGAACTTGTGTAGAAGTGGAAATAAAAAAGCAGGATTTATTCCGGGAAGGAAAAAAACGCAGATCTCAAGGGAAGTGAGATAGAGGTTGTACTTTCAGGAGCCACAAGGAGAAAGGTTGTTTTCAGGATCTCTGCTCTAACAGTCCATGATTTCTGCTAATTAGTCGAAGTAATACTCGTTTCCCAGAGGATTATAGTGGACTAGAGTTGAGCAGCTGTGCAGCCGTGTACTTTCTGTCTGACCTACTTCACACTCGACCGGATCATCACCATCTTTTAGGCGTTGTCGGTAGGCAGACATACCGAAGTCACCGGATCATCGCGGGATTTGTTGACTGGGTGTATACTCAGCAGCTGTTACCAAGGATCGTCTAACCATCATCAACCACCCACCCACCCACTCCCCGGGGCGCGGAGTGTTATTGTCGGAAGTCTTTACCTCCCCTCCCAGGGAGCGCTGCGTGAGGATTATCTACAGAGTTCAGTGACCACACCACACTGTAACCATGCCGACCAGAATTGTGACCAGTAATAACTAGTAAGTAGCCATGGTAACTATGAGAAGTATGAGTTTTGATTGGTATGTGTGTGTTATTGCAAGTAAGATGAAATTTTTTTCAGTTGTTTCATTTGGTGAAAGAAAAACAGAACGCAGCAAGTTGTTGCCAAATTATTGACTATCAAGTAGATGTTTGAATGATTTATATCATCTCGCCAGGTGACATCATGTCTGTTATAGTCATATCATTAGCGTGAAATATGCCAAAATAATGACACCCCAGACCGAGCAGCAGCGGACCGCTGCCATATCAGCGGTAACCGCTGCAGAAGGAGCGGTACCCGCTGATTGACCACTGATTCACTGCTGTCCCTGCAGCGGTTACTGCTTCAGTGCAGCGGTATAGATACCGCTGCATCAGCAGTGGTTACCGCTGATATACCGCTGATAGGCTGCTGCTTTTGCAGCGGTGACCGCTGCATAGGCAGCAGTATACTGTACCGCTTCTAGACAGCGGTACCGCTGCAGAAACAGCGGTTACCACTGAAATACCGCTGTTCTACTACTTCCTGTGCAGCGGTGACCGCTGCTTGGAAGCGGTGTTTGCTGCTGCTACCTGTGCAGCTTGTACCACATGTACTACTGCCATGCAGTGGGCCGCTGATTCACCACTGATTCGACTTGCTCCTTCTGCACATGTAACCGCTGAAACACCGCTGCTAAACGTCTGTACAAAAATGACAGTTAAAGATACCGCTGCCAATTAAGCTGCTGCTTGCACTCTGAAAATTATATGTAGTTTATTTCACCGCTGCAGCACCGCTGAAATCACTTTCTAATTTCTATACATTCAAGACAGCTATGATACCAAAGATAATATGAACTTGGATAGTTTTAACATAGATGTGGGTGTTTGCTCCAATATTCAGTCAAGGTTAAACCAAAAACCGCCAGCCTGGCGGTCTTGACTTGGAAAAAATCTGTATCTCGCCCATGTTAACACTTCAAAGAAATCAGTCCCACAGTTCTGCATGGATCGCTTTGAAATTGTGGTGATATCATGTTCTATGTGCATACTCCAGACAAGGGACCTTCAAGTCCAGACCGCCAGGCTCACGGTTTTGGTTTAACATTTGAAGAGCCAAGTTATTCTCTTTTATATCACTTAAAAGTTCTTTTGTCCATGATCATCATATGATGAACATCAGTGTAATTTTATTAGAACAAAGAAAATTGAACAAGATAATGCAATATTTTCAATCCATAGTTTTATTACATAGAAAATATCATTATCGACTATACAGTTCTAGCTAGTACTATTTTACAGAGTATATGGCAGCAGATACATTGGCGATCTCATGATACGTGTACATGTATTGTATATGGAGTCTAATCTGGAATTTTTATTTCTGATGCATTAACCGTGTTAACCAAAGATATTAGTGGCTTACAGTAATTATAACAGAATTATTGTTCTCTGCTCAAATTTCAGTCTATGAAATAACTAGATATAGCCGGGCGCCAGAGGTCCGACTCGTGTATCTCCCCCAAATGGCCAAATCTTGAACGCTTTCATTGACGAATTAAATGCTTGTTTTTTCGGACAAAATGGCTACCGGCGACCATCTTGGATGACAGAAACCACGAAAATCTATTATTGGGGGTTTAACATGTTAAAAAAAAAAAAAAAAAAATTCGGAAAAAAAAAAAAAAAATCAAAAAAAAAAATTATGTTTATATTCACAATAAATACTAACTCTCTAACTTTGATAATAAGTGAGATACAGCCCATTTATCATTGGGGGATATGATTTGTGCACGAAACGGCTGTCTAGTCGGTCAATATTGGAGATATGACCCCGATTTTCAATAGGCTCTTATTTATAGTTCAACCTATTATCCATATCTCAGAGAAATATTAGGGCGATTGGTGCTCTATTGCAAATTCTAGAGCCCGGACGTCGAAATCTCTGCGGCGGCGGAACGGTAACTAAACCAGTGTATCTCCCGAACTCGTTCGGGGAGATACAATTATGTGGTATCTTTATGTTGCCCCCTGTCTATACCATGTCTACCTACTCTTATTTTTCACCATGCAATAGGAAGATGTTAGCACACGTATTTATTTATTTGGCCGAGTAAAACATTTGCCACAAGTGTCACACTTGTGTATATTTTCCCGGCAGTGAATCTTGAAATAACAATACTGACTTTCAGCAGAATAAAAACATTTGCTGCATAAAAAGTAACATACGAGTGGTTACTCTCTTTGTCCGTTGAACAATGGGTGTGATTCAAGAATGGAAGTGATTCAGAAAGAGTTCGGAAATGTGACGAATTCCATGTTGTTCGAAACAATACGCAGAGATATTCAATGTCAATTAGGGGACCCCTAATTGACATGGAATATCTCTGCATATTTGTACATGTGAGAGACAAAAATATGCGATCATGTCCTTCAAACCTACCACCCCAGGAAAGAAATTAATTAATTAATTCCATAACAACCTGGAGGTGGTATTAATACACGCATATTATTGTCTCTTACATGTACAAATACGCAGAGATATTCAATGTCAATTAGGGGACATATATCCACCAGGTCTGTGTTTCGAACAACATGGAATTCGTCACATTTCCCAACTGGATGTGATGACAAGTCTTTCTGAATCACTTCCATTCTTTTGACAACTGCAAAGTAGAGCATTTGGTCCTCGTCGTTTCTACATCGTACAAAGTACTGTACATCTCCAAACTTTTCCTTCTGATAGCAAATGGTCTTACTGTTCCTCACAGTGCTGGTGTTTCTGTACATGGCGGAATGTATTGTATGTTGCTTGCATCGGGCTCTCAAGAACATCTGAAACTCCTTCATTCCTCGAAGATGTATCAACACTTCAGGTTTTGCATTGAATATCTTGAAGGGACCAATGGCAAACACACTATCAGCAGCTTGTTCCAGAAACCTCTCACTTATAGTACGTGACGTCATGAAGCTATTGTACAGCAAATAAACCTTTGAATTTGGTTCTAGCTCTTGAACACTTTCAGTAAGCTTTTGTTGGGCACAAACGGCAGCTGCAATCTGGCCTTGGGAATTTTGTGTGCCATGAAATAATTTCCTGAGGTCTCCATTGAGGTCTTCGTAAAAAAAGCAGGACTGACTCCATAATGGGCCCAGTTCTTTCACTTTATCTGGAAGATGCAGCAAACAATGTACATTAAATGTACATTTACGAACACTGTACAAAACATCCATCATTGCACAAAATTGGCGTAGTAACAGTGCTGATTTTTTCAAGTTTGCATCCGTCACAGACGTGGAGGTCAAAAGATACACTGCCTGAACGAGGAGAACGTAGTGTTCGAAGTAATCTTTGGGAAGGATATCCATCAAAATTGGAACAGAATAGAAGAGCAGGAAGGAACGAAACTCTGATGCTTTCCATCGTGGGAGATCTTCCAAACTTCGAGGTAATCTAGAAACAAAGTTTGGTGGCGACATTTCTGCAAGCCGTTTGGATACATTCTGTAGTTGATTTCTGATTGACCATGGTGAAGTTTTGTGCTCAGCATCAAACCACAAGGAGCATAGCATTTTCATAATGCCCAGGTACACGCAATGCATAGGATCGATTGCACAGCCTTTGATCAAGTCATATTGTGGAATATCGCTAAGTAGGGAGATGCCTTTTACACCACATTCTGGCTTACATGTTTTGCGGTCACTTTGCAAATATTCGTTTTCCACTTTTGCTGCAATATCTCTTGTTTCTGCGTCAGTCCTGATCTCTGGGTGTCCTGCAAGTTTATTATTGTCTGAAACATCATATGGGTATACGTGAGCTTGTTTTCTTGGTCCAAACTGGAAAGTTTCTCCCTCTGCATAACAGACAGGACATCCAAATTTCCCGTTGAATTGTATCATGTGATTAATCATGCACCTGGCTGGTGCATCAGCCACCGTTGATAGTAGAATGCCCCTCACTGTAGTAATATTGTCATCAATGGACATCGTGAACCCTGAAAAGACAGTAATGATAGGCGAGTTTGATTAATTTATTCAGTCAAAAGTGTTTCAAGTCTTCAAAAGCTATTCAAAGTCGATCTATTTGAATTTGCAGATCTATGCTACATGTTAGTCATCAATGTCTCGACCATTAAAACTACTAAAAGTCTACGATCAAGACTTGAGGGAGGACAGAACTTTTTTAATTTGGTGATTTTAATCTGTCTTAGGCAATGAAAACAGGGGTGGGACATTTTATTTTTAGCTGCGACTAGCAGCTCTATGAACGCCTCAGCGTCACCCTCGCTCGGTCGGTCGCTACAAGCAACCGTAGATATTGAGGATGATGGAAAATGATGATGCAATATGGCCACAGGCACGTTTGAAGTTGAAGAAAGGGTCAAAATGGCCAATTTTGACAAATCGCCAAAAATGGCTTTATGACAAATTTGAAAAAAAAAAACAACCTTAGTTGTATTACGGCCATAGTACACTTGTACCCGCTGGCAGAAAAATCCGCCCAAGGAACTCCTGAGATTCAGCTGCTATGGAATGGACTACAGACGACGGACGGACAGACGAGTGATGGAAAAACATGACAAGGTTATCGGAGCTCCCGATAAAGCTCCAGTAACCTAAAAAGTTTGAGGCAGTCTCTTCGTAGTATAGGCGGGCCAGGACAAAAAACACTATGAATTTTGAATAGCTATCTTATGAGACCTGGGCTTTATAATACATCAAAAATACCCTTTTATTAAGGCATTTTTTGATTTTAGCAGAATTTTTTTAATCAGATTTTCGTCCCCCTGGTGGCGAAAAAACGAACTAAATAGGAAGTTGAGTTTTTCTCGGTAACCGTTGGTCGTAGAGCAAAACGGAGCTCAATTTCTACCCATGGGACTAGAATTAAAAGTCTAATACCAAAATCAGATTTGTGTACCCCTGGTGGCGAACTAAAGGAAGTTGAGTTTTTCTCGGTAACCGTTGGTCGTAAACGAAATGGAGCTCAATATCAATCCCAGGGAGCCTAGCCTTGAAGCCTAATATCAAAATAGGATTTTTGTACCCCTGGTGGCACAAAAGCAAACTACGCAAGAATTTGTGATTATCTGTTATCGTATATCTGTAGCTCTATTAAAAAAAATGCCTCCAAGGCCTTGACGTCTAGTTACCTTCATGATACCACGTCTTCAAATCCTGCACCAACGGCTTCAGAAGGATATCTGGTAGAGGTTTCTGCTGTCCAAACCACATGGCAAGAAAGATGCGATGCTCCCTTTTGAATCTGAAAAGCAGTGAATGTAATTTCCATTTATAATAGGTTCTTTATGATGTAGCACACTAGCACATTGCACTGTTTGAAAAAGAACAGTGGCCATTAATCTTCTTCAACCAATGGCTACCAAATGGCAAAAATAAGAAAAATTCTAGCCATTCGGTCATAGGACACTTCACGACAAATAAGCTTTGCTCTTATTTATGTATACATCGCACCTTATATTTGGCTGTATCTCGTTGATTGTTGCATAGACTGGCCAAAGGCTGAACTTGGTTGAGTTGAAAAGGGCGACTCCATCCGTATTTAGTTGAATGGAGAGGTGAATTTGTTGCTTTTCTTCCTCGGAAGAATGTTGAAAGAACCCATGAGAATCAAACTTTTCCTTATAAAGTGCCCCACTGATAACATCGGTGATCGCTTCGCTGTTCATCCTGGATGATCTTGACTTCAAGGATTCTTGTACTTTTGGTTCTGAAAAATAGGAACATAGAAAAGATTAAAAAAACAACTGGTAAATTGTGGCAATACATGATAAAAACTATAGGACCAAGGGGTCCTGTAGGTTACCGGCGGAGAAATGCAGGCATTCCAGGTTAATCGCATCACCTGATAATGATTGTAACTTCATTTTTGTGGACACAAATTTATATGCATTCTGGTCTACAGGCCACCATTTCTGAGATACGGTGGTAAATGGAAAATCCAAGATGGATGCTGGCTAGGCTTGGCACGATACACCCTAGTCACGATACGTATCGTATTTTACAGTTAGGCTGACGAATCCGAAAATAACGTCCGTTTCGCTCTACGACACACCGTTTCTGAGATACGGCCAGAAACCATCAGATCCGGAACGAATCCGGACACTAACCGGAATCCGGATCTGGCTGAAAAACAATAGGGTGCCTGCCATTAGGATGTTTGAGCACTGGTAAAAATTTCACGTCAAGGCGTTCTGGGGTTATATCCGGAAACCATCTGATCCGGAACGGATCTGGATCTCAGACCAACCGGAGTCCGGATCCGGCTGCAAAACAATAGGGTTCTTGCCCTCAACATGTTTGATCACTGGTGAAAATTTCACGTCGATCCGTCAAGGCGTTCTGGAGTTATCGTCCGGAAACCACCACAAGAGGCTCTTCGGCCTAGTGAGCTCCGCTGGGGTTTGCAAACTATTGACATAATTTGAAGTTCTTTAACATTTAAAATAGGACCAAGGGACCTGTAACTGACCGGATTCTAAATTAACAAATTTTCAGAGGGAGACCTGGTTCTGAATACTGAGCATACGATAGTGTGCTCAATAGTGAGCAGCGAAGTCAAAATTTTACATGTAGAAATGGCAATGTCAAAATTTAATTTATTTTTAAAAATTGAAAAATCTAAATTTTGATAAAGCTCTCCGCTAGTTTGAAAGCACTCTCCTATAGGATATCTGTACCGATTTCTATGAAATTCTGAAGAAAACTGTGGGAGGAGATAGTGTTTGAAATTGTACATATAGATTTGAAATTGTACATAGAGAAATTGCAAAATTTTGAATAAAGCTCTCTATTAATTTGAAGGCATGGCCTTATAGAATATATGTACCAATTCTGATGGAGACTGTAGGAGGAGATAGCATTTGAAATTGTACATGTGGAAATGGCAAAGTTCAAAATTCTAAATTTTAAAAAAAATTGAAAAATCAAAATTTCGAAAAAAAGCTCTCTATAAAGTTTGAAGGCATGGCCTTGTAGAATATATGTACCAATTTGTATGCAATTCTGATGGAAACTGTAGGAGGAGATAGCATTTGAAATTGTACATGTGGAAATGGCAAAGTTCAAAATTCTAAATTTTTTAAAAAATTGAAAAATCAAAATTTTGAAAAAAGCTCTCTATTAGTTTGAAGACATTGTGCTGTAGAACATCTGTACCAAATTTCATGAAATTCTGATAAAAACTCTAGGAGGAGATAGCATTTGAAGGAAAAGTTGACGGACGCCGGACAACGACGACGACGGACAAATCGGTATCGGATAAGCTCCGCTGCCATTCGGCACAGCGGAGCTAAAAAAATAAAAAAATAAAAAATAAAAATTGACAAAACCATAGACATTATTTTGCAAAAAAAGCCCTAATAAGGCCCAAAAAAAAAAGTATTACTAGTAGTTTCTCAGGGACTTTTTTTTTTTAAAAATGGGTGCGGGCGGGCGGATTTTATTATTATTGTGAAGCCCATGGAAAATGACCATTTTACTCCCTGGCAGAGATTTATTGGTCATGAATGGCCAAAATACCTTAAATTTGTTCCGGATTTTTACACTATCACAGCGCAAGTTCGGGCAAATTTGATAAGTGATGCAGAAATAATAGTAAATAATGCGTGGTTAGTCCTTTTTCATTCCGTTTGCAGTCATTATCTATACCAATCCGCAACAATAATGCTGTTTTTAGAAAAAAGAAAAAAAAAATTTAAATTGTTTTTTCTTCAATATACATGATATATATTTTTTTTATTTTAATTTTTTTTTTTCTAAAAACATAATAAAAAGCAATGCGTGTGCACGTGAAAAAAAAGCATGCGGCTTTCCCTGAGAAACTATTACTAATATCTTTTTTTTTGGCCTAAGATGCTCACTTTAGTACATTTGTATTTCGCTTGGCCTTAGGTACTTACTTGACAGTATTGACTTGAGTTGTTCGAATAAGGGCATGACAATGAAGTATTTCCAGTTGTTCGCGTCGCAAACTTGGCATGGACCATCATGTTTTGCCAAACCCACATAATTCGTGCAATTTACGCAGTAATAATGATACTGTATAGGGTTTTTTAGGTTTGAGAAGAATTCATTGAAGTAACGCAATGTTTTTCGACAAAAGTTCAAGGGAAGGCAGTGTATCTCAATCAGCTGTAGCAAGTCAATAAGGGCTGCTTTGGTGAGGTTGTGTCGAAGAAAGAAGGACAAAATGAGAATGATACTGTCTCCCAAAGATATCTGTGCCCCTTCGTAAAGAGGAATGTCTTCGTCCGAACTTTTATTTGTTTCTTCTTGATCTTCCTCCATGTCGACGTCATCTATAAAATCATTAACATTTTCAGACATTTCAGCATGGTTGCTTTCAGTGTCATCAAGGCTATTGTCAGTGTGTAATTCATCCTCGTTCTCTGTGTCATTATCACGATTTTTTCTTTTTTCAGCTCTCCATCTTGTACATCTGGACTGGCTTGAGACAGCAGAACTAGAAGTGTTGTATGGACCACGATATGTGTACCGTCCTTGATCTGTAAATTAATGAAAAGTACATTATTAATACATCAGAATACATTTTTAGCATGTTTAGTGACTTTACTTAGAAAAGTGACATGTTCCGATGATCGAATTTTTTTCGAAAGTCGATTGGTTGAGTCAACAAACAGGTATGAAAGCACTTCATTAGGCCTAGCAGAAAAAGTTCCCTGTTTCCTATTTCATGCTCTAAACATTAGGATACGTAGGTAGGCAAATGTTTTTATTTTACTTTAACTTTTTATCTTGCTGAAAATATGGTAGGTAGGCATGATTAACTTTTTTGTAACTTTTTTTCAGAGATCGAAATACCCCAAATTTCTTCATTCATGGCTAGTATTCTTCAATGAAACAATATTATCTGTGTTGTTTCTTTTCAAGTATGACTTAGGCCTACTTTATATTTATTTATTTATAATGTCATTTATACAGCGCAACATAACAGAGGTTTCTATGCGCTTTACAAACATACATGGCAACAATGATGTTATTTACTATATATCTGGAAATGACTAGATGTGCGACTAGAAATTATAACACTCAATAAAAAGTCGTGTTTTAAGAGCTTTTTTAAAAGCATAAAAAAGAGTCCATATGCTTCATGTCGACAGGCAAGAGATTCCAGAGTCTGGCGGCATTAGTGGTGAAATTTCGGTCCCCATAGCTATTGTGTGATCGCTGAGTGACTAACTGAGTTTCAGATACGAAAACAGAACGAAAGTGAAGGTCCTGTCCAGCCGAAATTTCATCCGAAGAGCGACATGAGCTACCTACAAGCTATAGTACAATTTGACGACCTGCGCTAACATTGGCAGGGTTCTTGGCGAAATTTCAACGATACAGGAATAATGCAGTGAATATTGAAGTGAATCAACAGTTATTGTGTGTTTATTTATGATATATTGTGCCAATAAATAGGCGGCCCGGAGGTAAACAAACGCACATGTATGTTTTCGCGCACGCGCAGAAACTCATTCACCTCCAGCTCCAGACTTTAGGCGCCCAGCGAGCAGTGCAAACTTTTGTTTGTGCTCTACTTCTCAAATTGCGGCTCACGTGAAGTCAAGACACCGTTTGTTGCAATAATTATACGATAAGGGTTACTTTTCTAACCTTGTTCCTCCATGTTTGGCCCTTTTATGAAGTTTTATCTTCTGTGTTCGTGGGTTCTGTTGATTTTTTCAAAACTTGACACTGCGTCCGCTGCAAAAAAAATATCGAAACTGCGCATGTTTATTTCAACACACACGAGAACAAAAAATAAAAATAATTACTTCTTGACAGATACTGTACAAAACATACAAATGATTTATGAGTTGTATTTCCCAACGCACTTCTCTTGTACGTACTGTTAAACGGTTAAAACATCGATGCAAAATAATGTTCGAAAAAAATTTACCTTAAAAGTGGTAAAGCCATTTCTCGTTGGATGCAACGTGTAACCCTATTGGTCAATAATTCGCGCTAATTTGATGCAACGTGTAGGCCTATTGGTCAAAAATTTTGCGGGAAAATGACGTCACAGATCGTCTGCAGTTCAGCGCGTCTTTCCAGGACTGCAGGAGCTCAGCCTCAGCTGCTCAGGGAACTACAACTCGGAAGATGTATTTTATACTAGACTGGGCTGGGGAAAATACATCTAGTGTCCGGGCAGTCAGCGCAATCATAAGCCCCAGGAGAGAGCTATACAATATTGGAGATGCGGTCGAAGCAAGATTCAACGGGAAGCAGTATCAAGCGACTATTCGCACCATGTCAGGTAACATGCACAGCCTAAATCATTTGAAACTCATAAAAGATCCAAGGTTACATACTGTGAACTTGCTTTCACTTGTCAAACACATCCTAGCTCTTATTATATATTGCCTCTTAATTTATCAAAAGTTAACCCCAAATAGATCTGCTGACCTGTCAAACCAGCATGACAACAACAAACCACGTGACAGGAATCAGCCAATCACGGAACGTAAACGCTAAATTAGGTCAGGAGTAAATATGGCGGCTCATGGATGTCCGTGAAATATCAACGATTTTTGCAGCAATGTACCTACAAGCTATAGTACAATTTGACGATAGATTGTTCGTAAACTCGCACAGCGGCACGTTTAAATACATTTTATAAAGTTTACAAGGTATGAGATAGATCGCTAATGAACAGTCATGTTCGTTCTTTCGTTCGTTGGATGAATCGTCCCTCCAAGTTAATGATGGCTGCTTACACTTCAGTCAATTAGACATATTACTTGACAGCTGTCAAACCATGTGTCAAACTCAGAGTGATCTAGTAGATCAAGTTGTATGGTTTGGTCTGGATACTTGTAATTTTCCATCGAGATTATCAAGATTTCAGACCAATAAATTAGCTACAGTCGTACCAAAATGGCTATATAGTCGCGAGCGGCCTTGCATTCATTGTTTGCCCGATTGTGTGGATTGTTTAGTTCCTTTTCGCTTCTGCTGCTGACAGATTCATACTAAGCAATATAGACAGAAAACAATACATGTTTTTGTCAATTGTATTTGATATTTTATTTCTTGATCACCAACCATTCAATGACCACCAGGTTTATGACCACCTAAAAAATTCAACAGGCTGCACAACTGGGCGGGAAACACAGAGGTCTCAGCCAATCAGAAATCCGCAACAAGTAGACTAAGTATTTGTCAAAAATTGGCGGCATAAAATTTTCAGGTGAAATATTATACTGAACTTTCCAAATGTAACTGTTTTCATCTTGAATAAACATAAATGATGGGCCTACTCAACTTAGAGAATATCTGATGTCACCTAATTGTTTAAATTAGCAAGCTTATTACGTGATTGCCCGAGAAAATAACCCAGGACCGCGGTCGGCCTCGGGTGCCCACAAACTTTAAAGATGGACCCAGAAATCATTTCCACATGTATAGTAATCACTAATCACCCGAAAAATCTCGGGCAAACAAAGATAAACACATGGCTTATGTGATGAATATAATGCTATGGCCTTGTAGCAAAACAAAATTCAACGGATTCATCAAAATTCACGAGTCCAATGAACTGATAACTTCAAATAAAATGAATTTATCGGTAATTAACTCCTGATGATAGGAAA
This sequence comes from Terebella lapidaria, assembly GCA_949152475.1. Lineage (NCBI taxonomy): Eukaryota > Metazoa > Annelida > Polychaeta > Terebellida > Terebellidae > Terebella > Terebella lapidaria. Next base: position 7,718,131 of record OX424557.1, read on the forward strand.
GATTCTCCCTACTTGCAGTGTTGCTACTGTCCTAACACCCCCCCCCTCCCTCCCCATAAGCCGTGTATGCAAATGAGCCTGTCACGGGGCCCACACCACCGTGACCACGGGGTTGTAAACTGGTAAATACAAAAAAAACTTGCCGAGCAGTGGATGGTTTTTCATCACTGAAGAAAGGATTTCGCCAGATGTGAGACATTTATTTGTTTTCATAGAAAGATAAAAACACACCATCAAGTTTATTTTGGCAAACAATCTAATTTGTCTCAGAGAAACGGCGTTCTCACAGTCACAATCTCGATCTCCCGATCGAGCACCTGTTGCTGGTCTGACAATCAGACACCGGCAAGTGTCAGTTGTGCAACAGTCGCCGGCACAGCCCAAATATTGCTTTTATCCACTGGCTTTTCATCTCCCTCAGATAATTGCCCCTCTACATTATTAAAGGAACATTTGGAGATGTTAGAACAAATATCTATCACTTGTATACTCAGCTATTACCAGTGGAATCAAAGCCGGGGAAAGTGTGTGCTCGACTCTGCTGTCAGTTGAGTTTTGACAACAAGTTTATGCAAATGAGCAATGCAGGCATGCTCCATACTCCAAATATGGAAATTAACATATTCAATTGTTGACGTAGGTTGTCAGCTTGGTCAGGTATACTTGTAAACTGCTTTGTGATTGGCTGATGTTAATTAAGGATTATAGATCCAAGCAAATTAGAACCATACTTACATACGTAAATATCCGTCATTGAAAATTACCCAACAAAAAAATTTTATTCCTTCATTTCAATAATGCAGATAATCGTAAGGAACTTGACGCTATCCTAGCTCACAAGCGCATAGGAACGGATGACCTTGGTAAGAATTACTAAGAAATTACTTTTTTATAGCCTAACAAATCGGAAAGATATTATTATTCTTTTTGTTTAGGCTTGCTCATGTTGCTTGCTCCAACAGTGGCACAAGATAAATTTATTATTCTCAAATGCATTTTCAGTGCCACAACAGGAGAGCAAAAGACAGAAGAAGAAGGCTGATCATGGTAAATCATTTAGTTCATTTTACCACAGGCATATGACTCAACACCTAGAAGTGTGAATAATCCTTCACACATTGGTCCATTGCCCCTTATAAAATAAGGAGAATGGACCAATGCGTGAAGGATTATTCACACTTCTAGGTGTTGAGTCATATGCCTGTGCATTTTACGGCCACTCCAATCCAAAATTACCACAATTATAAATCGTTGCTTGGTCAACTTCTGGAAGATTGTTCATGGTCATAGGTCCCCCGGGCTCACCCCAAATTGTAACATTGCTCTACTTGGAGATGGATTATTTTCTAAAGGAGTTTATACGGATGAAAACTTCTTTTCCTTTAAACAATTTTGTTTGCTCCAATGGTATTGTGACGGAATTTTTTTTTCTCTACAATGTATTTTTATTCATTTTTTTTTTCTATATTGTATTTTCAGTGTCAAACAAAGGAAAAGAAAACCATAAAAAGAAGTCAAAAAAAAAGAAGGCTGATGCTGATAACGGTAATACTACCTTTTGTCAAATCATGTAATTCATTTACCACCAATGCCAAAATAAGCACACTCAGCACATGCATAATTGATTTATTCTGGTCAACTTTTGGATTTCATTTTTCATATTCATTTAGTAAGTATTTAAGTATTATTACATTAGTATATTTGTCTTGAGTCTCGAGCAATTTTTCTGAGCCCTAAAAAAATGTTTGCTCTGATGGTATTGTGTCACTGTGAGAGAAATTAATTTTTGATTAAATGTAATTTCAGGGTCGAAACTGGGAAAAAAGAAACCGAAAAAGAATGCTGACACCACGGACACAGGCAGTCGTACAAGTGCGTTGAAGCTCACTCAATACAAAACCTGTGCGCACAGGCTATTAATATAAATTGATTTGGTCCATTTTCAAGATATTGGCGACTTACTCTAATATATAGTAGGTACTAACTGTAAACTATTGCTATATATTACAATAAAAGTTGTATCGCGATTAAACATGGTAAAGTAATACATGTACCAGTTTCCAGTACACTGGATAAAACTATCGGAATTTGGTAATGAAAGGTTATACTAAAAACTTCCTTTAATTGTATACCTTCTATGTGTTCAGTTGGATGTAAAATCTAAAGTAAAGATGTGTTTACTTTGTTCACATTTTATAGTCACAGCTGTTAAAAGTGCTTATATGATCAAGAAGGCCCGGGAGAAACTACTGTCAGAATTGACCCAAGAGTACAGGAAATGTATGCATTACAAACAATAAAATTCCACGTTTATGCAGGTTCAACTTGTAATTTCTGAGCCACTTGAACAAACTTTTTACAGTTAACATGTTAAAAGAAAAAGCTTCACTCTGCTCAAATTTCAGTATTAAATAATTACAGTATTCCTAATTATTTCAAATATTTGTAGGAATTACAAAATCGATTGGAAACAAGCACACTTTCTCGTGGATGTAGACCATGTTCACATTTTTGTTAATCATTTTTGTTCTCCCTAGGTGCCATTTTGTGTGCTTACTTATAAAGATAATTTGTTCCTTTTACTAGCATCATGTAATGGCGATAATTTGGATGACGAGGACGAACATGATGAACACGCCATGGAAACCTTGATTTATGGAAACCATGACCATGATGATGACGTTGATGTGCATTCCTTCACCAATATTGAATCCAATGAATCATTTGGTAAGTGACAAGTAGCTACATACAGCATATCACAAATATAGTAAATATCTTGTAACTTGATTTCATATCCCCAGGACTATACATTACATGCAGGTACCTAAGAAACATATTTTCATTACATGTAGTTTGATATTATTTGATCCCCTTTTTCAAAACAAACAGTGCTGTGAGGCCATGTGATAGTTAGTAGTCATTAGAAAAGTTGTTTCCAAGGAATTGCATGATGTACTTTTTTGTAACTTTGCAGGATCGCTCCATCATCTTCATGACCGACCAGCGACCAGCGACGAGATCGAGGACATCAGCGAGGACATGAGCAGCGAAATCAGCGAAATCATTTGCACAGGTACTAATTGTCAAGTGATAGGTTACACTAATGAAGGAATAATTATATTTGTTTTCATGCTTTTGTCATTGATCTAAAGTCAAACCATTTGTAGCGATGACAGATGGTGGTGTGAGTTTTTTTGTTTAAGTCAATGAAACGGACTTCAACTGATTTCAGTTAATTTCACTTGTGTGAGTGACATTAGTTGAACAAATTCATCACTATGTGACATTACTGCATGTAATTTATCAATTCTTGAAATGTCCACAGGCTCAGGGGTTCAAGATGGTCAAGTGAATTCTAAAGGCCACCCGCTGCAGGCATACAAAGTTCCACGCAAGACTCCAATCATGCCGTGCCAATCATGCCGTGTGTTGAGAAAAGGTAGGTTTTTTGCCGGTTTTTTCACAGATCTGAAACCTCGAGTCCCGTCTCGGTTTCAGATCTCTGACAGATTCTCTCTAATTTTTAGTATCGTAACAGAGACCACGCAGAATCAATGTTTATTCAGACGACATGACATCTTTTTGGTGTCTTTTTGTCTTTCATTCCGCATTTGTTCATTCAAATCAACTAAAAAATGACGCTGAAATCTTATCTTTGAACACAGAGCAGCTAAAACTCTTATTTGCTTATTTGCATAGCAGTTGGTCTGTCTGAGACCCAGAGTTTTTCACGCTGATTAGAAAAGGGGTTTTCTCTGTTGTCCAATCGAATGGCGAGGAAAACAATGTCATGTTATAATAGACAATAATTTTGTTAAAACCCTTCTACGCATGTCTTATTAATACTGATGTAAATTACGTTGACAATGAAATTTTTTTGCGCTTGGTGTTTTTTTTTTATGCATTGGATCAATCGTTCGTACGATATCTAGCGTCGCCCCCACAAAAAAAAAAAACACCCATTTTCCTTGGTATTTTGGTCTTCAACATGGTCATGGTTTTGCTTATATATGTGTCAATTTCTTTTTTTCAGAACTTGCCGAGAAAAATGTTAGGATAGAGGAATTAAAGGATCAACGTGAGTACACTGCAATATACTGGGCGGATCGGGGGGAAACCCTTGTTTGGAACCCCTTCCCCCCACCCCCTTCTTCAAAATCCTGGAACCGCCGTTTTACTTTAGTATTAGTGAAACCGTTCAACTGTGATGTACATGTATTAAACCATTTGTAGCTTATCCCTGTACACATTCTTGTACATGATCATGGTGTCTGCTGATTCTGGTTTCAGTTCTGGTGACTGGTGTAATAATACTTCATCATAACTTACGTTCGTTTTCAAGAAAAGATTCACTGTTTATACCAATTTGTTAGCTATATATGTCATTGCATAGTGATATTCTTTTGAAATGTTACAGTTGACCAGCTGCAAACCAACCACCCCCACGCACGGCCCAAACAAGGCCCACAGCCATTTGACGTGGCACAAAAATTCAAAGCAAGTATATGTATAGATTTATGACTAGCCATTCAATTTAAGCTGCAGTGCTTTGGGGGGGGGGGGGGGGGGGGGGGCAAGTCCAGGGTCAGAGGAGAGGGAATTAAAAAAAAAAACCTTTTTAACTGCACAAATGTAGCGTATTATATTATGTATATCAAAAAATGCCCCACAGTTGGTAATCATTATTTTCTATCATGTTGTAAAAAATACATGTATAATACACCAAATTGTGAATAAATCTATCTGTCAAAACTTGTGCAACTTAGGTAAAAATTGATTTACAAAAGTAATAATTTGTTTGCAGAAATTTACCTTCGCGTTTTACTTTTACAATGGCTACTCTGTATTTTTCAGATGGTGGAGTTAATGCCCACGACTGGGATATATGTTTATTCGGCGGACATCACCAGGGCACTCAACACGGCTAGAACCGCGAGAGAGTCTACAAAAAGAAAAAAAAATCTTCCCGACGGGGTCAACGGGGGTTCTTTGACCCGATGCCTGCTGAGGACCTTCTTTACAAGCGAACAGATGAGGACGTGTACCATATCGAAATTGAGCCCCAAGCCGAAACTGCCGAGCAACGTCGTGGAGGCGATCATTGGTAAAGTACTCCAAATAATCAGTTACAGACAATTAAACGCCACTATGCAGCTTGTCACTATACAACTGATTTGGCTAAATATAACTGTTAGGGCTTGGACTCTAGTATATTTTTGTCTATATACTGTGAGAATAAGGAGCTTTTCACAATAAAACAGGCACGGTTATTCACTATACCTCGGGTATTATTTTTGGATCCCTCCATCCGCTGTGTAGTGGAATATTTGTCTGTATTTATAATTAATCACATCACTTATTTTAGTTCTTTCTATGCATTCGACCTCACCAACTATTAGTGCTGGGTATCACCAGGGAAGTCGCGATACGATACGTATCACGATACTACACTCCTGATACGATACGTATCACGATATGTTCATAACAATTTTGCTATTGTTTTGACAGCTGAATTAAAGCAAAAAAATTTAGCAAAGATGCTCCTTTTAAGTGATTACTAATTTACCAGCAGTTTTCTTTATTTTAACTCAGCTTCGCACAGACTGCACACCACATACGACCTGCTGTCCTTGTCATCTTTACGGAAGTTAAATACTTTCCAAACAGTTGACTTAAACGCTGCTGGTGGCTTCACGATTAGCTGTTGCGCCATTTTTTTTAAATTTTTCGAATGTTGTCACTCATGATTTCCGGCCCTGTTTCCCCGGATGTAAACAAACGCACGTGCTTCGGAGCGTTCATTTTCTATCCGGCCGGGCGGGCGGGCGGGCGGGCGATATCATAACGTATCGATACTTGCAAAACAGCATCGATTCAAATATCACGAAATTAAATATCACGATGCATCGGTGATATCGCCCAGAACTACCAACTATAGCAAATATATTGCATTGTTCATGTCATGTTTACAAACAAATTATTCACTTTTTCAGGATTTGTCCAATCCAGCAGCAACTGGGGTCGGGCGAAGATTCGGGATGCCATTTTCTCGGCTCTGTCTTCTGCAGCTACAAAAGGAAAAATCCACTATGAATCAGTGCAGCCATTATCAGGTCGTTCAGAGGTTTGAAAACGTCGCCTCACAGAGTGGACAGACCTCACAGAAGGTCGTCGTTGTCGATTGCGGGCGGTGTTAAGAAATGATCAACTTGAATGCACAATATGATACTGATATTGATTGTCAATTGTAACATTGTGTAAACTTGTGGTTCTACAATCAAATTAAATTATTAAACGAAAAAAAAAAAAAATTGTCAGGATTTTGTATGAACATGATAAGTAAATTTCAAAATGTTCATGATGTTAAGCGGTTAGCTTTTATCGTGATGTTGTATCATGTATTTGAAAAGGGTTCTCACTGTTAGCTAAAAAAGAAGCTGGACAAATTTGTCAAGATTTTTGTCCTGTGTGTTTATATAGTGAATAAACATGATTATAAAGTCAATTTCAACATGTTCATTTCTTAAATATGATTGTGATAGGCTAGCTGATAGCCATAGGTCTTTTTATCTGATTTGTGTCACAATGTGTGTAAATTGCATGAGCTGATGTCTTGGTTCGTCTCAAACATATAATTCATCGGCTTAGCACAACACCCAGCTAACTGACATTTTTTAAAACAAAATTTAAATAACATTTTTGTTATTTTAAATGACACTACCATGCAGCTTCAAAAGTCATTTTCTGACAATTGAATTTCGAAAAATGTCGGTTAGCTGGGTGTTGCGGCGAGCCGACGATCTGATACGTAGCACCGCTGAATGTGCAGTAGTAAATCTGCAGTCCATATTTACCACTGATTTACCGCTGCTGAACAGCGGTAAAGCAGCGGTATATCAGTGGTAACCACTGCCAAATCAGCGGTGTTACAGCGGTATATCAGCGTTTCAATTATGCTAATGAGCACCACTGATTCCCTACTGTATAACCGCTGAATGGGCAGCGGACCGCTGCCATGATATTAACTACCGCTGCCAAGCAGCGGTATATCAGTAGGAAATCAGCGGTCCTAATTTCAGTGCCTGAATCAGTGTACCGCTGATTTACCGCTGCTCAGTACCGCTGATTCACCGCTGCTGAGCAGCGGTAAATCAGCAGTACAAATTGCAGTCCATATTCACTACTGATTTACCGCTGCCAAACAGCGGTAAAGCAGCGGTATATCAGCGTTATGTAATACCGCTGCCAAATCAGCGGTATTGCAGCGGTGTTTCAGCGTTTCAATTATGGTAATTAGCACCGCTGATACACAACTGTATACCCGCTGAATGCGGAGCGGTTAACTGCTGAATAGGCAGCGGACCACTGCCGGCTATACTGCCTATAGTAATACCGCTGATGTTCAGCGGTGCATCTCTGATATTCGACAGTGTACCGCTGACTGAGGAGCGGTATACCGCTGCCAAAGAAGCGGTTACCGCTGCTGCGTACTACTGTATACCTACTGAAAAATACTGCTGAAACACCGCTGCTTTTCGTCCTGGGACAGTAGTTACGTGAGCAGCAATTGCTCGCTCAAATTGTAGCCTTGTAACAGCTGTGGACCCTGCCAGCAGCCCATGTTTATAGACTTCCCACATATTGTATCGGTTACCGTAGCGAGCATACCTTTGCAAAATAATAGATGAATCACTCGCAAAAATCCAATAATCATTGAAGAAAATATTTGCAGCATGAATCACGCTCTGTACAGGTGTCCAATAGGAATTTTGACTTTTCAACCATGCAGCATTGATTGAACTGTGAAAAGACAATATATTCTTATATCAAGTTTTTAGGTATTTCTCACTGATCCAGTTTTGGGATGGCAAGCGGGAAATGTGATAAAAAGGTGTGATATTTGCGCATGTTTTCCATACGGAGGTTGTGTTGAGAGGGACCCGCAAGGTGTTTTTGATGTGCCCCTTTCGATGTATTGATTGTATCGTTTTTCTCGACACAAACAACCCGCACATATGGTGCACGTGTGCAGACAGCTTGGCGCCAGGTACTCATTGGCCAGCTCCGAAGGTCGATCGATGCTCAGGAATTCCGCAAAGATGATCCCATATGTTTATCATAAACCATGTGGAATCTTGGTTTTCTTACCAAAGTTTCCGGATAATTGTCACACTGAATTTTACTGTAGATCTATGTATGTGACTTGGTAGGAATTTTACTATTTAATTGTATTGCTTTCAATTGATTGGAGAGAGTAATGGCCTATCGGACATATTTTTTTTTTTGGAAATGAGCAAATTAAAGCTTACAGATATGAGTCATATGACACTTATTTTTTCACTGCTAAATGTGTACATGTGAAGGACTCTTGTCATGTTTTGATCTGTGACCAGTTACTTCAATTCAAAGCAATTTTAGCAAATGACCCATTTATTTCAAGTGTGAATTGAATGGCCTTGTAATAGGCTCTTTGGGTAAGTTTCAGCAAAAAAAAATATTGAAGTCTGGAATGTTATTATTTCTGGAATATTGCCATCATCCACCATCTAGTTATATCATATTGACCATGAAATATCTGATGAAAACACAAACCAAATTCCAGTGGTCTGTAGAAAATATTTATAGCGTGATTCTGAATGCAGAAGTAACCAGCCAATGTGTAGATAGATATCCAGATATTATTGGCCATTTTGCTGCCTCATCTCGTGTATTTTGACTGGATTGTATTTCAATAAAATATGTACTCCATAACTTTATGCATTCATGGTATTGAATGCATGCAAAAGAGCTTCTAAATTTTTTGTGGCATAAAAACCAATTCTGTTTAGACAGTTGTATCATCAAAGTGATATAAACCTACTTCTCTGGTAGCTATTTATATTAGATTACCGCTATCAGATCTTTTATTTTTATTGACAAAAACCAATATTGTGAGTCACAATCGGGTTTTTGTACAGGAACAAATAACATTTGTTGCTGGTTGTGTGCGGGCAGCCGAAAAACTCCGCCAGTGATGGATGATAAAATCACCGCAGGCGAACTCCTGACAGACTTTCTGGACAAAAAATTCTTACAGGCAGCGTATCAAGAATTCAGCTTCTACCGGCACATGCTCATAAAGAACTGCAGTCCTGACAGACTGTGTGTTTTGGCTCGGGGAATTAGTCAGTCTAATCGGCCCTCCTGCAGGTATACATGGATAGATCACCTAAGCACGTTATTATCTCACACAATTCTGACGTGATTAATGAGCTACATATTATGTATGTGTGGCTGAGGGATGCGAGTCCATTAGTGTTTGGAAGCTGTGGCTAAATTGGTCGACTTTCATTGTGTGAAAGTGATGTAACATTAATCATTTATTCAGGAATGTAATAACAGTTGTGAGTTTTCATGATGAAGCATCAACTTCATCAGATCAGAAAGAGCACAAACATTATCCAGAGAGCAGCTATCTCAATTAATCACTCAAAGTTGGTTTGTTTCTTCAATATCAGGTTATAAAGTGTCATTTCATCAGTTAATTACCGCTTTCATGCCCAGCTGTGTAATATGTATCCATCTGTGAGGTATGATACTACATTAATGCACATACACTGTTCTGGTATCGATGGTAATTGCTTCCATTTATCAACGCCCGCCTATCGCCTGTACTGAAACAGCTGGGTGTCCATTCCACTGTCCAGGTGCACACAGTCATCCACAGCTGTTCAGTTTGGTCTAGGTGCATGCCCGGTGCAGGCAATGATCCGAGTGGTGGTTATGACACACCAATAGTTACTGGAATTGTTGCATCTGGATCCTGTACTTGCCCAAGGTCAAAAGGTCTCGTACCATTTCTGACCAAATTTATGCTATGAATAGAGTTATACTGCTCTCAGTTTGAAATTCATGCTTTGCTGAAAATTAAAAACAATAGCAAGAAGTTGAATATGTTTAGATTCAACATCAAGTTATGTAATAATAATAATATAAATACCATAACCTATAACATATTTATAAATAGCTGATGTTTTAGCTGATTCAAGGCTATGTTTCTTTTTTGTCATGTTTATTTTTGTGTATTTGGTGTAAGTTGAGACCAATTAAGAGATTTTCTGTATGACTTCAGTCGAAGAGTTGGCTGTTTTGCTGGCCTCTTAAATGGCGACTTTTTGTCTAGAAGCAAACACATTCTAAACACCTGGATGAAATGTTAATATGATATGGTTATTGCATCTTTATAAGCCTCAGTGCTCCGACAGAAGACACTCAGATGAAAAAAATTAGATCATAAAATAAACAAACTATGTAGTCTTCACCTGTTTTTGATAATCATTCACCAAGGAACATTTCTACTAAAACACATCAAAACTCCACAGATAATGAGTACCATGAGCTTAAGTTCAGCTGTTGAATTTGTATGGGCTTTTGTACGGCTTCAGACATTTATACTGATTCAGAATCAAAAGAAAATCTTTCATGTGTGAATGTATTTGTGATAGTAAAAATATATTGAAATTCATAAAAGAATAGGTCTTTTATCACCGGGTTCCTCTCGACTTTTTCAAAATCGTCTTGGGCTGGATGTCTTTGGGGCAACATAAGCTCAGAAAAAATGGCAGGTATTTTTGCCAACTCTGAGCGATAGCTGCGACCAGTGTCTTCAGTAAAAGGGTAAATAAAATAACACTAAGAGTACTTTCCTCAACCACACGTAAACATACTGTTGTGTCTGTAATCTGCACTGCAGCAATATAAAATCCCACGTGCCACTTTATTAGGAGGCAATATAGGAAACACGTAAAACCCTACATGTTTACGTTTAAATCATGGGGATTGACTTGTGTAATTACCTGACTTGCCTTGGGGGACCGGGCAGCAGTGGGGGGCCATTTGGGCCTAGACAGTAGCCACTGCTACTGTAGTGATCCCAGGGGCAAGATAACAGGATTAGGTCACCCTGTGGTGGCTGTAAATATTGATTTGGGGACACCTGGGTCAGCCCTGACCGTGATGGATGACCCCCTGTCTATAGTAACCATGGTTACGTGAACTGCGTGGAATGTACAAGTAGTGTAGGGTGAATTAGGTTCTAAGATTATGTACTGATAGCGGTGCTATATTCATTGTTCATATCTCGGATTGTTTATTAGAGAGAGCCATCAAGTTATGCCCAAAATACTCCTGTATTTCTGGTTATACTCAGATCATGCACTGAATGTTATAAAGGCGAACAATTGCAGCAAAAAAAAAAGAAAGCTAAAAGGAAAAGCACAAGACTAGTGTTCCAAGGTTTGTGCAAATAAACATGGAATAATACGGTGACCTTGTTGTGTTCAAATAACAGTACGTAGAAGAGATTCTGCTTAGAATAGAAAGTACATGTACATTGGACGGCTGAACGGTAAATGTACCGCACTGGGAAAACATGGAAATCGGCCAAATTTCCTCTGTTGGATCATACTCAAGTCTGCATGCAATGCTTGGAGGTTGGGGGGGGGGGGGGGGGAGGTGTATACACAAATAGGCATCTTTGTTGTTTGCGTTCAAAGAAAGACTTCGGAATTTTGTTTGTGAGCCGTCAGACAATTTTTTTTGACGACAAGGACATCCTCGATGTTTTATACAAGGCAATGCTGCAGACTCTGGCACGGTATCATGAGCCCTTGGCATGTTGGGAGTGTGTTTTTCGCTTGTGGATCATCGTCCATGTGGCGTTGTTGTTCTCCCGAGTTTTTGTCAGATCTCAGTAAACTTGCACATCTTTCCAAGCTATACAAGTCACAAAAATTTGGTCGCACATATTTATTTTTCTGCTGAAAAGAAGCAATGTCTACCACTCACTTGGTCTCCCTCGGAAGGAAATTAACTCTGGCATAATTTGATGAATTACGTGGCAGCAAGCAAGCCTATTACAATAATTACAATAATTATTTGCACTTGGTAACATGCTGTGTGTCCCAGCGTTGTTCTGCCAACATCTGAAGACAGTTGTGTCACGGTTATAACAGTTGTCAGGCGCTGGGATCTGGTTGTCATGGCAACATAATTAAAGTGATTAAATTAGATGGACATTTCTTGCATCACACAAGAGGGGAAAGGAGTGGGTATAGGGCTCTCAAACTGCTCTTGTAGCTTCTTGCAATGCATGATTAGCGCTTATGGAACTATTGTCATAAAAATATACATGACTGTATCAAAATGTAATGTTTTGAAAGAAGCTTTGGAAGAAGTTCCCTTACATTTGCTTAATAGTGAGTGGATAAGTCAGACAATTACACATGATATATAATGTCTAACAAGTCTTATGGCTGTTGATAAAGTAAAATATTAAATACTTCCAGCAGACAGTCATGGAAACTTTGTACCTCGATGTATGTGCGTCCTATCACCAGTCACCTATATTACATTTTATGATGCTTTTGGGACTCTAATGACCACTTTAACCCTTTTACATTCCCCAGGCTTTCCTGCTGTTTTTGACTCCTGTGACTTCCAGGGCAGCTGGTCTAAATAACTGCGCCTCCGTTAGCTGCCCAAAACCAATCAAACCAATTGCTGATCAATATCCGGATATTGATCTGTGAGCGGGCGGTGATCCACAGTGAATAGCTGCATTGCGTCACGCAGACAGCCAGACGGCCGCAGTTGTTATAACAATGTCAAATACTCTTGGGAAAGCAGAGGGGAAAACCGGGATTTGGGATGAACTGTTTGGTTTTCCATACTTTAGAGTGATTTTATGTGGGGGTACAATGCCAGGAATTAGGATATCACCAAACCAGCACAAAGGGTTAAAACCTGAGCAACGTGATAGAGAAGCTCATCCCTTCACCAATGGGAACCAGATCAACTTCTGGGCAGGGCATAGCACAGGGTGGCTAGAGGAGGGGGGGGGGGGGGGTAGAGGGCAGGGGAGGAGCTGAGGGTGGCCACAAAAATTAAAGGGGATGTAATGATGTAATAAAAAAAACTATTTTGGCCAGCGTGCATTGCTAGACACGCGTGATATTGGTGCAGTATTGTAATCCAGGCACACAGTCGGGTGTCGACTGTCCTGAGGGATGAATTAGAGAACAAACAGAGCTGTATTGCTTCAATAATAATAGTTTCCTCTGGCTGTTTGTCTAATGGAATTGGGCAGTGCAATTTCAAGGGTAATATTTAGTTTTATATTCTTCTAACTGCCCCATATCCCCATACATACAACCCCGTACTCTACAACCATGTAACGAATCGTGGATTGTTGTGAAGGCAAACTCCTTGATTCTGGGTGTACCAGATGTAAAGTGATAATCCAGGGCACACACATTTGTATCTTGTACATGCATTCTATATGCTATCAGTATGTGTGATGCGGTCACCTGCTCAGGGCCCTGGTCACAACAAGGACGCTGTCACGACACAGGACCGCAAGAGATTGACCTTGGGTCCCTGGCGTGCTGACACAATGGGGTGTACTGACACCCGGGCACTGAGTGCACTAAAGTCATGTGTCTGGGTGACAGGCAGGGTGTCGTAATCAATCACAAACCCCTCTGGCCTTTTGCGGGAGTCTTGGTCAGTGACCTGACCAGCTAGCCGGTACTGAGGTCACCCCCTGGTCAATACACCAGCACTTGTATGGGTTATAGTGGTCTGTGGCTTGCAGCACACTGGACTTGGTTGGCTGTTTAGATGATGAGAAACTCTCCTTTGCAGGAAATTTGACATTGTCTTCATATCCCAGGAAAAATTAGTGCCATTCAAGTTCCAATAAAATTGTTTAATTCACATTGACAATACTGATGTTTTCATCTATAGATACATGCAGATTACTAAGTACTTACTATTATTGTGAAAGAACCTGCACTGTTTTAACTTTCTAGGTCATCTCACTCCAAAGAAAAAAAGGTTTTCAAAATCAGGAATTCAGAAGTTATAGCTGTCTAGAAAAGTCGGAATTTACTGTTTATGAGTTTCAAATTGCACTCATCTTTGCTTACATATGTGCAAGGTTCGATCTGGAATCACTTTACTGAACTATTTATCTTCAGTCTGGCCCAGAATTCAAGGCCTCTGATCTCGTGTAAAATTCTGGCTTCTGATCCATCAAAAATGTTAAGATAGCGGCAGTAATTTGCTTATGGTTCTCCAGTTTTCTCCAGCATTCAGCCGAGACTTTGTTTATTTTACTGACTTGAGAAATGTACAGAATGCTGGTTTAATCTGCAAAGAGGTGTATAACGTAATCTAGAAAACCCAATTATTTAGCAATAAATTTGGCTCAGGGAGAAAAAAATAGTCTGTTAGTTTTATTGAATGTTTGTAGATTTGTTTGGTTGTACTGCTAAATAAAAACTCAATTAAGTGGATGATAAGAGTGATAACTGTGATATCAGTTGATATAAGCATCCTGGTCCACATAAACCTGATAACAAATGATAAGATCTCGACTGTGTTCAAAGCAACTTCTTCCATGAAATTGTGTTGAGAATTAGGATGATGTACCATATAATTTACCTGCCGAAGAATAAGTTATTTTGCTTTGTTGATCTGAGATCCATATACTGTGGACAATGATAGGTCATTGACCCTCTGTACCTTTGACCTGTATGGGTCACGGACTGCTGGGGAGAGGTGTGTGTGTGTGTGGGGGGGGGGGGGGGGGGGTTGTGTATTGGAGAGAGGAGGTCCAGGAATCCTCAGGGGGAGTCTGCAGGTCCAATGGCTTCATGAGAAGTCCTGCATGCAGGGTGGTTTCTTGGAAAAACCCAATAACAACAAAATCTTCATCACTTACAGAAACATTAGCTGCCCTGCCAGAGACGCCAGTGTCTATAGTGACTCTGGGCTGGAATGTGACTAAGGGAAGGAAGGAGAGGGAGGTTGTGTGTGTGTGTGTGGGGGGGGGGGGGGGGTGGCAGCACAAAAATATTTGATGCCCTGAGGCTTTGAATGCTATTATTGCCTTAGAATGGCCATAGAATAGAAGGTACAGCAGGGCTAAGGGCTGGGTGGGTGGGTGGGAACAGGACAAAATAACCATAGCTACACGAGGGTGGACTGCTAGGGTGGAGCAGTCACCCCCTGGGGCTCCCTGAGGGACTGGGCAAAGGGGGGTCGACCAGGCCACTGCTTTCTTAGCAGTGTGTGTACTTGTGCCGTGGCAAGGCCTGAGGGAAGACGGAAGAATGCATGCATACCATGTGCCCAGACCAGACGCAGTCAATGGACATGTCCTTTGTCAAGAGGGAGGGGGTGAAGCTGATAATTCACTGTAGTCAGACCTATACACAGTACTGACTGCCTCACTTCATCAATACACCGCCAGAGACGCTACACCTCTGCATATCTCATCGCTGGCAGTAATTGTTGACATGCTGGTTATACAATGCTATATAGCTATATATGTCTATTAAATCAGGTCATCTGCTGTTATGAGCCAGCATATTTAGGACGTGAGAGGAGCATACATTGCATCGATACATTTGCGTTGGACTGTGGGTGTTCACGTGGCGCAGTCTGCCAGCTGTGATGTTGCCGCAGCCTCGTTGGTTTGACGGTGGTTGTTGTTATCTGTAGTCAGCAGGGCTACCATATCACGACTGTCTGTGGGTCTGCAGCAGTATCGCAGACCACACGAGAGGATAGATACTCAGAGCGTACTCGCGAGGGCACACATACACGCGCTCCCACACACTCACCAGCGCTCAGAAGACGGGAGACTGCATCATTGATTATTGGATATCTAGACAGCTAGTCAAGGAGTTTTTTCTTCCATGGAAGCATGTGGACAGTGTCCAGCGGATATAGCATGTTTTAGTGCAATGTCCATCACTATATAGTGGTTAATGAATGAGCACTGAGCAAGCACACGGACGGACGGATTTACCACCGGTCTAGTGTAACCCCAGTGCTACATCCACGCAGACAGACATTTCCCAGTTGCCATGGTAACCTCTCAATCGTGGCCAGTGCTTGTTCTCTTTCCCATGCTGGCCTAGAATTCAAGATGGCGGACACGACACCGGCTACGATCACCGTCACAAGGTAGCATGTCACCGGCACTTTCTGCCTCTGTGTAACGTCGAGTATCACAGTGGGATGTATGTGTGTAAGGGTGAAGTGTCGAGTTAATTGCCGTGATTACAGCGATGGTGGTGATTACGTAATGTGCAGGGTGTAATTATCCAGCAAAGGCCTGTTATTTGGTCCGTAGAGGTGTGAAAGTCACCGCAGTGTTGCCGTCCTTGCGGCTGGCTGAAGCTCGTGTTGTTGTTGTTACTGTGAAGACAAGTGCTGTGATTTTTCTGTACTCGACATAATGGGTTCAAAATTGGCATATAAAAATGTATAATATGTATAAAGTCATGACCGTGCATGGAGATACTTTTATGATTTTTTTGTTGAGGCCGAGTAGTCGTGTAACACTTAAGCCCGCTACTGTATCGTTAATACCACAAATAGAGCCGGTCACATATATCAAATACTGACAGACAAGTGGCTATGACCTAATTTATTGCCTACTTCATGGGAAAATGACGTGTAACATTGTCACATATTATGTCAATTTGTGGTATAGAAATGGCTGGCATGCTGCAGCTGTGCTCAAGAACATGATGCATACACTGCTAGGTTGTCATGGTAACAAGTATGTCTGAATGTACCAGTAGCGCAAATACAGACAATGATCATGCAATGGTTGTATTACCATGACGTGAGGGAACACTGTGATGCATGCAACCGGTATACATGATATTTCCAACTGTCATGTCATATCAGGCTGTACAACAGTTGAGAATGCATGTTACACTCAGGTGTACATGAGCATTTATTGATTGTAAATGTACAGTGTACAATGTATTGGGTACAACCAGCACTCGGCGCGGAACATCTGCCGTGTCACATCTGTCTCTCTTGACAGCCCACAGCGGATAACACGTACTCCAGCTATCAGCCGAGAAGATGTGAGAGACTTCAATTCGATCTGATCGTCCACCTCCCCCCCCCCCCCCCCCCCCCACTCCCTTCCACCCCACACGCTAATGTCATATATACCATACCATCTCTGAGATATTTGCCCTTCTAAGTGCCAGGCAAAGGCTGTTATAGCAACTGAAATGAGCCGTGATACAGCGTGATTGATGAGTAACTAACTGACAAGGAATGTGTGTTGTCATGTCATATTTAGAGATACGTGTCAAACTGGGCATAAAACATTGGGCATTGAACATCAGTGGGCAGATGATAATACTTTCATGTCATGGCAAATTACTATGTTAATTTTCCTTATGTGTATTCTACATGTTTTTTCATCAAATATGGGCGTATATATCACAAATATTGTCCAGATAATAACCATTATTCTCGCCAAAGTTCGGCCAAATTTTCCGTTTATTCGCTATCAATATCATAATTCACATGGAACAACAGTTTATGTTGACAGTAAAATAATTACATTGCTATTGATGTGGAATGAAGCCTGTTTATCTTGTCCATTGTTTTCCTAAATACTTGGGCCAACTATTCAAGTTAAAACAGTTAACCACTAAAACTTTGGGACTAATTAGGTGTATTGTTAACAGAACAAAGACTAGCCAATTAACTTTTATACACTGGCTCCTAGTAACACAAGTATTAAAGTATCATTGACCACTTCACACAGTTTGTGGCGGGGGTCAAATACTTGTGAAATTGGAGGTCAAGCCTTGTAATTGTCACATGTACGGGGTCAAATAACTGTTCTATCGGAAAACAATCCAAATCCACTGATCAGCTTACAGCCCATACAATAGACGTATCAGTGCCGTTTGAACTGGAAAGGAAAAACAATGGCAAAATTGTGACATTGTTTGTACATGTTGTAATGAAACTACTGAATACTGGTAATAGATCTGTGATTGAATGCGAAAGTATTCAGCACTTTTACTTTGTCATATTTATACATGTTTATACATGTTTACGGCTACTGTTGAGTATTATAAAACATTTTTCATAAAACATTTGGGAAGAAAATTCATGTCTAGCTTTTTCGAGAAATATTAGTTTCCACTTTTCATCAGACAGAGTTTGTGAAATCAAAGGCATTTTTTTGCTTGGTGAAGTGACATCAAATACTCTTTGATAATATGGCCTCTTGCATGCCTGATGAGTTTTTGCTTGGCTCGAACATGCAGGAATGGGACCCCGTGGTACATTCTTGTATTTTTCCCTCAAGTCAAGTTACATAGACTATTTCAATATGTGCCAGTGCTGGTACAAGATGAGTCCAACAACGAGTTATTGTGAGAACGCTGAAATTCTGCATGAATCATACACAGGAGGCCATTGTGTTTTGCTTTGTTTTTCTGAAGCAGATTCAGTACTGCACATGTTGTGTTCACAAGACAAGCCATAGAGCTGAGTCGGAAACAGGAAATATGTAGAAAGAAAAAAGATATAGCTAGAATACTTATATCTTGTTAGGGTAACAGGCTTTTGAATTCAATAACGGTGACTCTCGGTGTTGGCTGCTAAAACAACAACTGATAAAATCCCACTTCCGCCAGTAGAGTGCCAACAAAGCTTCCACATGTATTATAAAGACAAAAATTACCCGAACCCGTGGCAGATATTGTCCTAGCTTTAGACCCCCATCAGATAACGGTTCTTTGACAGTGCCACGACCCATCCCATAATGTTCCGTGGCGGGTGTATTTACTATTTATGGTGGGCGGACGTTACGCCGCCGATACCGTCATTCTCCATTGAACGGGTCGATGTGGGATCAATGCTAATGTTGATAAATCGTGCGTAACACAAAGTGTCTGGTCGGAAGGCCGCTGGATTCCAGGGCTGGGAGGGCCGGTACATGGAGGTGATCGGATCCCGCGGGCCACGGATAACTTGGGGATGGGGCGACTAGGCGGCAGGAGCATTGAGTTATTGACAACTTGAGGGAGTCCGGTTGGGGAGCATTGAGTAATTCTAGGGTAGATGTGGGTGATGTTGTGAAAGTTTCGAATGTTTGTTCACGTTTGATGTTGAGGTGTGAATGACAGTGTTAAAGGGTTATGTTAG
The DNA here is from genome assembly GCA_949152475.1 of Terebella lapidaria. Lineage (NCBI taxonomy): Eukaryota > Metazoa > Annelida > Polychaeta > Terebellida > Terebellidae > Terebella > Terebella lapidaria. Next base: position 7,737,154 of record OX424557.1, read on the forward strand.
ACTTGTTACAATGTCTCCGTGTTTGTGTTATTGTATGGATGTTTGCGGTGTCTGTGGGGTGAACGACATAGAAGAATGAAAGAGTGTCACACATTTATGTTTATTCAATGGGTTGAATGTCACTCTGCTAGTATTTTCTCAATCAATATTTGAATCCATAAGATGCATGTTTCTTTCACATGGAGTCAACCAAGCCAAAAAAAAAATTCATAATGTGCTAATATACTGACCTGCAAGCATCATGGAAAACTTGTAATATCTTTTCAGCAATATTTTCCAAGTATACATAGATACAAAATTTTCAATAAGTTTTCTGTAAATAGATCACTGTACAACGTATATCCTCCCTAACAAACCTGTTCCTGCCTGTTCCAGCACGGAGAGCCATGAAAACCCGTTCACGGCGGACGGAGAGCTGAGCAAGAAGGCTGACTACATCATCTCGCACTCGACTATCTCCCGGACGGAACTCAAGATCGAGGACCCTGATCAGGAGAAGAAGCTATTAGCCGCCGAGGCCGCGATCCAACCTGCGTCTGTTGGCACAGTTCAGAGTGCGCCGCCCAGTGACCGCCCCAACGACATCGGCGTCAAGGGCCAGAACGGCAAGCTCGATGACGGAGCGGTGGCGCCCTCCAGTGTCGAGGTCGTGGAGAAGGGCAATGCCACGCAGCCGGAGCCTGAACAGGCCGAGCAGGTCAAGGTCAAGGACAGTAAGAAATGCAAGTGCTGCACCATCATGTAGCGGGGCTCTAGTCGTGGCCGGCCGCGTGCTCCCTCGCACACTCACTGAGTTAGGAGTTGTGGGGGACTTGTCGGTCCCCAGGAATTAGACTTTTATATATTGAGGAAAATGACATTTTTTTCGCTCGGACCTGACCACTACGTTACGGAGTTAGTACAAACGGTGGGAGGATGATGGGAGGTCTTGCTGAGTTGGAAGACTTTTTCTTGACAGTTCTGCCCCCGTCAGGCCCCCGCCAGCCCCGACCCTCGCCCCTGCCAGCCCCGACCCTCGCCAGCGCCAAGGTTCTCGCTGCTAGTCCGCTCTGAGATGCTCTGTCACCCCGGCGAGGGCAACCTGGGGAACTGGGGGCATTTCTTCTCGCTTTTTGCCATCTGAAAAGTAACAAAAACAGAGAAGAAATAAGACACAAATCTTGTACATCGTTGACTTGCGCCACTGTTGTGTTTGTTAAATTTCGCATTTCTTGGAGTAAGCATGTCAGTGTTCGTTTTTACGTATCTGTTTTCGGATCATGCAGTGGGCCGATTTTACGTATGCTAGGAAGTGATTGCGCAGCTCTGTGAATGTCTCTACGACCCTTGTACAAAACCCGCCCTGGATGTTTGCGGCGCATGTGATCCTGTAGCTGGTTACCGTGACAACGACAGCCGATCTACCAGCTCATCAAATCCTGTCCATCATCAAAATCATCAGGAAGGCCAGTAAGCTCTATGACATCTGAGTAAGCTGAACGTCAACAGGACCGTCTCCGTGATTGATGCCTATTACAGCAAGGAATACTGTATCTCACCCCCTATGACCAATCAGGGATAGAATTGTTGCCATGGATACCACATAACGACCAGGACTGTTCTCGGCAAGGCATACAGGAAGTGTGGTGGTTGCCAGAAGTCACTGGATGTCAGCAAATGGCCAGTAATAGACCACCAATGTCAATAACATCGTCAGCCGCAGCTCATAGTCGACAGGAGCAGCCATTGAGGTTGCCATGGAATCAAGACTCCTGTTCGACAGCAGTTGAGCTCAAGAGAGTAACAGAGACTGACATTGTAAAATGTGTTCCATTCTGAATACGGGAAATTTTAGATACCTTATGGATGTAGAACCTGAGATCATAATGTTCTTAAATGATAGTCATAATGTGACCCTATATGACTCAAAGTAGGAGTTGTGCAGTGGTGTTTCAACAATCATAATGCACCAGTAGACATCATGGACATGGTCAAGGCAATGGGAGATGCAAAACTGAAAAATGCCAGTAAAAAAGTGTCCATTGTCTCAAATATATTTTTGATATTTTCCCCCTGGGTTTAAATGTTGATGTTCAGTAAGTAATGTTGCAATACAGTACATTTTCAAGGTCATTAATTTAATTTTACTGATCTTTTCCCCTGTGTCTACTCTGCTAACTCTGGTATCTGTCCATGGCATGATGTCACTGAGCGAATCCGAGATTCTGACCCTTGGAGAAGTTACACTTCATCATAACGTGGCGGTGTAGGTTTCAAGTTTGTATGTGAATTTTAGCAGTTTTGGTGCTTCAACTCAACTGGTTTATACACTGTACAAAACTGTGTAAAATATTTTCAGTTTTAAGGCCTATTTGTTCGTTACAAGTATATATATACATTTTTTTTTATCAATTGATCACTGTATGCGTGAAATGTTCGCTATCTGTATGTACACGGTCGTTATCGGCAAGAACAATGAAAGTTGGGATTCGGGTCTGCGCAGATCGATAATTTCTAGCGAAAACGTCCACAACACGACAATATAAATTATTTATTACAGATATTTGGGGAAATTCTCATTGTGGGCTACAGTAACATGCGAATTGATATTTGTTCAATCTCAAATCAGTCCTCATGGTCTTGCATAGGATACAGACAAGCGACACGTGTAAAGATAGATGAGATAACACATAGCAGACGGAGTTTGTGCTCAGTCAAACCACGGAGACATTTTCACACTGAACGCAACCTGTTTCTTCCAATGCTGTAGCATGCTCGCTTCATTTCCCACTTTCTAACATTAAATAAGTAACCCGCCCCATTTTCCTATGATATGTGTACAAAATGTTACCATTCATCTAGTCCTGGGATGGTGGTGGGTTTGGGGTAATGCAGTTTTGGCACCAGTTATGCTAGCATACCTTATTCACCACGTATCAAAATTTACTGCTAAATTGTTCATCGCACTTGCCACTGAGTTAGACTGAGCTGGTACACGGTTACCGATATAAATATATTATTTTGGTGAAGTATCACAAAGCACTTATGAATATATATATATATATATTATATAAAATGCGGATTTGCCATTGAAGTGAATGCAGGAAACAACATCAGCAGAATACCTATTTGATTTCGTTCACGGTGCGGAACATTTGTTTTTGTTTCGAGCTGTGTATTTGAGTGTATCTGGTATCATACTAGTAAGGAGTTATTGATGAATATGTCCATATCTTTGCTAAGCTGCAATATCTGTGTTGTTCCAAATCCCTTGTTAAGTTTATTTTGTATCATTGTATATCATTGTAAGATTCTGCATATTTGCTTTTATTTTAGTCGCTAAAACAAGTTCGTCATTTATAAATTTGATGTTCATGATCTATTTAAACGCAGTTGTGAACATATTGCTTTGAACTAGTCCAGGCCTAACTACTGTTTTAATGATTTTGTGTTTTCACGGTGGCCTTATTTTATGATTTTGAGGTCATATTACGTACGGTATATAGAATTTCCTCTGTCCTCTGTCTGTAGTATGAATTAATTTGTACAGAGTTGTTTTAGCAAAATGTATTAAAATAGAAATAAAATTGTACATAGTATACAAAAAATGAAAGGCTGTTGAATTGCAGTGAATCTAGCTGCTAATGTGAAATGGGGACATTAGAGTACAAAATAATACATTTATGCTTCTGTCACCAGTCTCAACTTGAGTTGCCAGCGATTTTTTTTTATGAAGAGATAAGAACACAGCATTATGTTGAATATGTTCCGTAATTTCATTCGTTGGCCATTTGTTATCAGCTGATCGAGCTTGTGTTCCCAATGTGTACTATACTGAATACTGATGCTTTAAGTATCATACTGGCCAAGATAAAACAGCTTACAGAAGACAGTACTCCGTGCTATGTACAATTGTACACTTGTCCAAGTCTATGTTGCTGTAGCAGCTTACAAGTCCAATCTAACTGTACTCTGATGTGACGTACTCCCCTTGTACACTTACTTTTGATTGCTGGAACCTTACAGGTTGGATAAAAAGCAATGTATTGTGTTTTCCGTAAAGGCCATACTTTTGAATAAAATGTAAAAATCGAGAATATCTTCAAAAATCTTGTGTTTCACTGCCGCTGTGGTAGGAATCTTGTCTGTAGTTTGTATGGTATACAATTTGTACTATAAAAGTTGCTCTTTCCAGAGCACATGTATGTATTTGTTAATATATATCTTACTTGTTTAATGCCAACATGTTCTAAAGTTATTCAAAGAATTAAATTGATGTGAAACAAGGATATCCCTTGTTACCATGGATACTTCGGAAATTAATTTGTGTGTGTGTGTGTGAGCAAATACGGCAATGTATTCAACTGCATGGGTGTTAATATTTATTGATTCAGCTAAACATCATGCGAATAGACCGAGATATTCAGCCTTCTCATGGGTTTCCACGGTTATTATCAACTGTGTCTGTACAACATAGAAATTGTTACATAATTTTTTTCGCTTGCTGATTGCATACTTCCAAGGTTCAGCTGATGTACGACAAGTAACTTGGCTAAGGTTGTAATAAAAATGCGACCTTGCATGGTTGTAGCAAAATGAATGGTTTTCATTTATGTGTTCAAAAACTAACAAACACTGGACAGAACTTTGTGTCATCTTCGGGCCAGGTTTACATCCCAAAATATGCATCATTCATGATTTCCTTATCCATATCATATTATGTATTGAGGGTTTTGTGACCAATTTGTGACCAATTTCTAGACATAAGAAATCATACCACATACCTTAGACAATCATACAACAACTGATGAAATATCATGCTTCAAACCTAAGAGATATATAATGCAACAAAGTACAAACCTCAGAGATTTCACTACAAACCTAAGAAATCATAATATCATACTTCAGACCTGAGAAACCATACTACAGGTCTCATCAGTGCATTCCTATCTTCTTCAATGTAATTCGACGAGTGCAATAAATATCCATATTGTATTGTTGTTGTTATTGCACTGGCCAGAATTCGTTGCTATGACGTCATTCCTTGTTTTGTTTTGTGCTGAAAAAAAAAACTTTCTTGTAGGCATATAATAAACCAAATGCTACATTATATTCATTTCGAACTTGGTCCTCCCACATAGCATTCGTAAACTCGTGCTCTCTGAGAGGACCTGTGCAAAATAAATCCCAATATAATGCAGTATTTGGTTACTATCATACCACAGACCTAAGAACTCATACCGCAAACCTAAGAAGTCATACTGCAAATCTAGGAAATCATCCTGTCATACTACAATTCTAAAAAATCGACATCATACTACTAAGAAATCTTTACTACAAACATGAAAAGTCATTACAAACCTCTAGAAATCATACTGCAAATCAGCTAAGAAATCACACAACAAACCTAAGAAGTAATACTGCAACTGAGAAATCATAATATCATAAAACAAACAAAAGCAGTCATACTAAAAATCTGAGAAACCACACCAAAAAAAAAAAAGAAATCTTGCAAACTTAATCTATCAGCACATTCCTAAGAAATCAAACTGCAAACCTAAGAAGTAATACTACAACTGAGAAATCATACTATCATAAAACAAACAAAAGCAGTCATACTAAAAAATCTGAGAAACCACACCAAAAAAAAGAAAAGAAATCTTGCAAACTTAATTTATCATAGCACAATCCTAAGAAATCAAACTGCAAACCTAAGAATACATATCATATTACAAATCTAAGAAATGCTCTCATGCTACAAACCATACAGCTTAGAAATAGTACTATCATACTACAATATTAGCCTGCTATGAACCCAACAAATCATACCATCCTACTGCAAAACTAAGATATTTTACCACAAACCAAAGATATTTTAATGTCATACTACAAACATTGGAAAACATACTATCATGCTCGAAAGCTGACAAATCACACTATCATACTTAATAAATCATACTATCGTTCTTCAGAGCTAAAGAATCAAATTACAATACAAACTTAGCAATCATACTGAATCAAAACCTGATAAATCATACTACAGAGTACAAACCAATACTACAAAAATCATTCAACGAAATCCATAATACAAACTCAAGGTATCATATTGCAATCCTGAGAAATCATACCACGAACTTGAGAAATCGTGTTAAGAAATCATACTATCATATTGTAAACCTAAGAAATCCTACTATCTTACTACAAACCTAAGGAGTTTTACTACAAATTGACGAAATCATAGCATCATACTACAAACCTGATAAAACACACTATCAGCGTACGAACCTAAGAAAGCATACTACAAAATCTATAAATTATACTACAAACCTTAGAAATAATACTGTCAAACCATAAACCTAAGGAAACATGCTATCGTATTACACACTTAGCAAATCATATTATAACAGACATGAGAACTGATAATCATGCTATTATCCTGATACGATCTACTATCATACTATAAACCTAAGAAATCTCACCACAAACCTAAGAAATCATACTGTCATACTGCAAACCTCAGAAAACACTAGCATACTACACTCCTAAGAATCCATACTACAAACCTTAGATTTGTAGTATGCTAGTATGTTTTCTAAGTAATCATACCATAAATCTAAGTACTTATAATATTATATTATGAGCCTATCTAATCAAACTATCATACAGCAAACCCAGGACACCATCCTAGAAATCTGAACAAAAGTACTTTTTAGCTTACTGGACTTATTGCCGTGGTGTTGCGTCTGTCATCGTCCGTCTACATTTTTATCTTTAAAGTTTACGATCAAATTTTGCACAAAAATGCCATAAAATATTTCAAGAAGGAGGTAGTTATTAGATTTTTTATTTCCACAATTATTTCGAAATGGCAGCCATTTTTGATGAAAAACGGCCAATTTCGGACTTTGATGGTTGTTTTCGCAAAATCTGATCAATAACTTTTTTGGTTACCGGACCTATGGTCTGATAACCTATTGGCATGGCGTTGTGTCCGTCGTCGACATCGGCGTCCGTCAACATTTTTATTTTTGAAGTTTACGATCGGATCTCTCTGAAATTTTGCACAAAAATACCTAAAATTATTTCAAGAGGGGGGTATTTTTTAGTTTTTAGATTTTTGCAATTTTTCCAAAATGACGGCCATTTTCGACGTAAAACGGCCAATTTCTGACTTTGGCGGCCATTTTCTCAAAAACTGTTCAGACAGGTTTGAGAGTTTTGTTTCAAAAGATTCCCCTCATATACCTCTGTGATGTGTATAAGTTTCGTTGGCCTTGAATCGACGGTCTGCGTGTGGCGGCCATTTTGATTTTTTAGACGGGTCCCAAATGGCACTTTCACATGTTAAATTCTCCTATGCTTTATAATGGGACACATTATTGCTAATATCTCATTCAATATTGAGATTAGAGACTATGAATCAATTGTGGATATATAGGAAATGATATATGATGAATATTCTCACGACCTTGAATTTGACCTTTGACCCAATTTTCAAGGTTAGAGAACAAAATGGCTAATATCTCGCTAATTATTGACTACACAGCTTAGGAATCAATTGCGAACATTTGGGAAATGATATATACTGAATATTCTCATGATTTTGAACTTGATTTTTGACCTCATGTTCAAGGTCAGATCACAAATGGCTAATATCTCACTTATCATCAACTTCACAGCTTAGGAATCAATTGTTGTCAAACTCCAAACGATATATACTGAATATTCTCGTGACCTCAAATTGAGCAATGACCTTATTTTCAAGGTCATGGGACAAAAATCTAATATCTAAAATATAATTGTCCGGTAACCTTTCTTAGCCCTTGGGCTAATTTTTTTACTACAAACCAAATAAATCATGCTATCATAATACAATCCTATATAATTATTGTGCATCATATATAGATAGATAGATATTTTATTCAAGAGACACAATACAATACTATTTGAAATATATATAGGATAGTATAGGATATCATACTATCATTCTATAAACCTAAGTAATCATGTATGTATAGACCAATGTTGATGAGTGTTACAATGAAAACATGCATTATTTTTGTATGTACAAATTCTCAGTTTCATTGATTAACTACATGTATACTTCATGTATTTTTCATATCTTATGAATTGTTCTCTTTTTTTCAACACAAGTTTCTACAATTCAATAAGCTTCTGATTTGCTGAATTTTGTCCAGAATATAAACTTATTTTGTGTCAAGAATTCTACTATAGTGATTTAATGCAGTGAGTATTTTGCACACTGAATATTACAGTGGATGCAGACAACTTTTGTTTTACTATAATCTCGAACGTCGAGAGTTATAGCCAAAGCATGATATTCTTTGGTTGCGACAGTTTATACATGTACTGTAATGTAACTGTATCAAAATGCATGCAATGCTATTTTGAATCACCTTACATAGATCTCTTCTCAGTACAGATATCATGATATCATCGGGATATCTTGCAACATTTAATTCACTCCATTAAGAGTACACCCAAACTTTAACACTTTAACAAACAAAATCCAATTGTAATGTATATTTCTCCGGTAGCATTCCTCAGCCTTTGGGGCTAAAATGTAATTTCTTTTCAGATTTTTTCAGAGGGTGAAAAAAACTTTTCACGTAGAAATGGTCCCAAATGGATAGTAATGCGATTTTTTTCGCTGACCTGTCAAAATTCAAAATGGACGGAGACCGGCGATTCAAGGGCAACACAAAGGCAAAAGAAAGATTAAAAAAAAAATCTCAAAACTGACCAGCCAGATTTTTAGAAAATGGCCGCCAAATTTTTAAAAAATGAGCATTTTTCGACGAAAATGGCCGCCATTTGGAGAAAAATTGAACCTCAAAAATACATCCTTCTCAAATTATTTCAAGGTATTTTTTCCCCAAAATTTCGGAAAGATTGATCCGTAAACTTGTGGACGGATTAAAATGTGGACGGATGGATGATGGACGTAACGCAACGGCGATAGGTTATCGGACCATAAGTCCGGTAATCTGAATAATACTGCTAAGAGAGACTTTTTTTGTTATTTAATTATGTTTTATGTTATTTTTCTTTAGTTTTTTGGTGGTTGTTTTTTCAAAGAGAACCAAGTTATAAAATTGGAATGTTTTCCTCTACCTTTAATAATTACAATCACATTTTTCTGATATTTCAACCAAAATATTACAAGAACGAGGTGGCTTTTTTGTGATCTTCACATTTATTCAACATGGCGGCAATGAAAAATCCTCAGTTTTGGAATTCACAATATATAGTCAAACGTTTCTTCCTCCGAGACAGCTTGTTGGAATCTTTTGATATTTTGATTCTTTCCGTATGTCCATAATGTGGGATAGTTCCCTCAAAATTATCTAGAATTGTGAATTTCTCCTTCAATTTTTTTTCAGCAAAATATTTTAATTTCTTAATCAACAACCACCATATTTGTACAGAGTCCTCTAAAACGAAGCTCGGATAAATTGCACACACAGTGAAATGAGAAGCCCTTGGATTTGACTCACAATGACATTGACACCTCCAAATGGCCATTAGACTGAAGAATTCTTGGAATTTGTCAATTTACCATTGTACGGTAGCCTATATTATAGATAATTCAGAATAGTAATTAGGTTATTCCAAAAAGTAAAAACATGTTGATTTCCGAAAACAAAAACTAACTTGATGATTCTTGAAATTAATGGGGAACCAAAAAAATTAGCCCAAAGGTTAAGGAAGGTTACCCGACAATATATATATTTAAGATAGGGTTTTGTCCCGTGACTTTGAAAATAAAGTCATTAGTCAATTTAAGGGCACGAAAATGTTCAGCATATATTATTTCTAGTATGTACACAATTAATTCCTAAGCTGTAAAGTCGATAATAAGCGAGATATTTCGTTCTCTGACCTGGAAAATGAGGTCAAAGGTCAAATTCAAGGTCACCATAATATTCAGCATATAACATTTCCTATATTTTCACTATGGATTCCTAAGCTGTAAAGTCGATAATGAGCGAGATATCAGCCATTTTGTGCTCTGACCTTGAAAATATGTTCAAGGTCAAATTCAAGGTCATCAAAATATTCAGTGTATATAAAGTGTATATAAAGCTATAAAGTGAATAGAGGAGCAAGATATTTGCCATTTTGTCCTTTGACCTTGAAAATGAGGTCAAAGGTCGAATTCAAGGTCATGGCAAAAATTCAGCATATATCATTTTCTATATGTTCACAATTGATTCCTGAGCTGTAAAATCGATTATAATTGAGATATTAGTCATTTTGTCCTGTGACCTTGAAGATAAGGTCGAAGGTCAAATTCAAGGTCACACGAATATTCGGCATATGTCATTTCCTATATGTGTACCATTGATTCCTAACCTGTAAAGTCGATAATAAGCGATATATTAGCCATTATGTGTCTGACCTCGAAAATAGGTCAAATTCAAGGTCATCAAAATATTCGGCATACATCATTTCCTATACGTCTAAAATTTAGTCCCAAGCTGTAAAGTGGATAATAAGCGAGATATTAGCCATTTTGTTCTTTGACCTTGAAAATGAGGTCAAAGTTCAAATTCTAGATAATCAAAATATTCTGACTATATCATTTCCTATATGTGCACAATTGATTCCTAAGCTGTAAAGTCGATAATAAGCGAGATATTAGCCATATTGTGCTCTGACCTTGAAAATCAGGTCAAAGGTCAAATTCAAGGTCATGACACTAATCAGCATATATCATTTCCTATGTATCCACAATTGATTCCTATTCTCAAATCTCAATATTAAGTGAGATATTAGGCATAATATCCAATTATATCCAATCGTCCAATTATAAAGCATATCCAATTGTCCAATTATAAAGCATAGGAATATTTAACATGGGAAAGTCCCATTTGGGGCCAGTCGAGAAAATGAAAATGGCCACTACACACAGACCGCCGATTGAGGGGCAACAAAACTTATACACGTCACAGAGGTATATGGAGGTAATCTTTTGAAACAAAACTCTCAAAACCTTCTGAACAGTTTTTGAGAAAATGGCCGCCAAAGTCAGAAATCGGCAGTTTTTCGTCGAAAATGGCCGCCATTTTGAAAAATATGCGAAAATGTAGATTCACCTGTAAACTTTTATTTATAAACTTTTTATTTATAAACTTTTTGGCAATGCCATGCCAATAGGTCACGGACCTATGGTAAGGTGGTAAATTTAAAGAAATGAGGTAAATTCAATTTTTTTTTAATTTCGATTTTTTTCACAAAATTAAACTGATAATTCTTAAAATTAGATAGATACTTCTTAAAGATAATTGGGTAATTAAACAAAAATTAATTAAGAAAATAAATTGACAATTCCTAAATTAATTGAATAAATAAAAGAAATAATTATATGATTCCCAAACATGGATTGTTGATTCCAGCAACTAAATTGATAATTCCAAAATCAAAATAGATAATTCGAAAATTCAAAAGATAATTCCGAAAAATATATGACTGAACCAGAAACCTGCAACAACCAGGAAACATTGCAACAATCAGTCACCGTATGTTGACCCTTAATTTCATTTCATTCTTAACCGTAATGATAATCAAGCTATCTTCGATGATCTTTAAATCTGAAAACTGCCATTTTGGTATAGCAATGCCAGACCGTTTTAGATTTGGTCATCTTTCACTATACATTTTTCCGGTAACCGTTTTTACCACTGGTATATATTTTTTATCTTTTCTAAAAGTACTTTTCTCAGGCAAATGGAAATTAAACTACTTGAGACATGGCATTGCCAATTTATAAAAAAAAGACGGACTTCTGTGTTTTGAATAGAGATGACAATAATTGTAATCTACGGAAACAAAAATCACAAATTTGAAGCGTGGTTACAAAGAGCTAGCTATTTATAGTTCGAATCTGGTATCTGGTATCTCGTCCTAGTCGGCCTTGTGTATCGAGAACTACGCAGTCAGGCCAACTGAAGCGAGAAAACATCATCCACCCCAGGCAAAAAAAACCCACACGACACCGGGTCATATGAAAAACAACAACTTCATTCTCATCTCCTGGTCTTTTTCCGTCCACACGAAGAACTATCCCATGTGGAAGTGATGTTGATGGCGACTGAACACACGCTCATTGATCAAAATAACACGTAGAACGTAATATATCGCTCCATTTGGCGGGAAACTAAATGTGAACTGGACCTTTCTTTGTCTATGTCACATTGCCTGGAATCATGGATATCATCCGGAGGTACTGCAATTGTACCACAAACAAGGTTTGCTTATGTCTCGCGGTCTTTTTAGGTTACAGGACCTTTGGTCCGATAACCTATTGCCGTGGCGTTGCGTCCGTCGTAGTCGGCGTCCGTCGTCCGTCGTCGTCCGTCGTCCGTCAACATTCATATCTTTAAAGTTTACAATTGAATCTTCCTGAAATTTTGCACAAAAATGCTTAAAAATATTTCGAGAGGGAGGTATTTTTTAGTTTTTTGATTTTCGAATTATTTTCAAAATGGCGGCCATTTTTGACGAAAAACAGCTAATTTTGGACTTTGACGGTCGTTTTCTCAAAAACTGTCTGATCAGATTTGAGATTTTTGTTTCAAAAGATTCTCCTTATGTACCTCTGTGATGTGTATAAGTTTGGTTGCCCTTGAATCGCCGGTCTGCGTATGGCGGCCATTTTGAATTTTCGACGGGTCGACGAAAAAAAAAAAATTTCGGCCCAAATCGCATTACTATCCATTTTGGGCCATTTCTAGACAAAACAATTTTTTTTCACCCTTTGAAAAAAATTTTGGACCTTGAAAATTTTCGGCCTTTTTTTCCTTCATAATGGGAGCTGTGAAGACTGTACTCATGGAATGCTTGAAGATAGAGCTTAGAAATTGGCACTTTCAAATGGAAAGTCATATATGGCGACTTGTGTGGTGACCTTGAATTTGACCTTGGATGACCTTGAGAGGTCAAAGCAGCCATTTTTTGGTCGAAAAAATGCCCAAATTTGCACCTTGTCCGTCTTATCTTGAAAACTGTCAGATCAGTTTTGAGATTTTTGTTTCAAAAGATTCCCCTTATGTACCTTTATGATGTGTATAAGTTTTGTTGCCCTTGAATCGCCGATCTCCGTGTGGCGGCCATTTTGAATTTTCGACGAGTCATCAAAAAAAATTTTGTCGCCCCAAATCGCATTACTATCCATTTTGGGCCATTTCTAGACAAAAAAAAATTTTCACCCTTTGAAAAAAATTTTGGACTTAGAAAATTTTGGGCTCTTTTTCCCTTCATAATGGGAGCTGCCCGGACTGTACTCATAGTACGCTTGAACATGGAGCTTAGATATTAGCACTTTCAAATGGAAAGTCATATATGGCGATTTGTGTGGTGACCTTGAATTTGACCTTCGATGACCTTGAAAGGTCAGAACAGCCATTTTCGGGTCAAAAAATGCCCAGATTTGCGTCTATAGATGAAATGCTTGCAGATAGAACTCATGTTTGCATTATGAACATATAGCAAGACATATATGGCACAACTAATGATGACCTTGATCTTGACGTCAGATGACCTTGAGTGCCAAATGTCTGACTCGTAATGTGTAAATTGACCTGAGCGGCCTAAACGATTCCACCCAGATATATCTTTGTATTATGAACATGTAATGGTGACATCGAAGTTCACACGGATGACCTTGATTGGTAAATCTCTTGATTGGTAAATCTCAAGGTCTGTTACCTGCCAATGATGCCATGGCCAAACCAAAATTGTCCGGTAACCTGTCTTAGCCTTTGGGCTAATTTTTATTGTATTCATGTACATTGTACATGTAATAGATTGTAATGACCAAAACGTATATGCCTACATTTATGTGTGACACAGTCAGTAAGTACGTGTTTTTGTTTTCAGTACGCATACTTCCTGACCTGTGACATCAAGGTCTGGTTGGAGGAGGAAGCCGAGGTAGGAGACCCGGCCGAGGTTAAGAAGAAGATGGCGGAGCTCGGGATCTACACGATCAAACATCTGCTCGTCATGGATCTGGACAAACACCTGGAGTTTGTCGAGCTCAAGCCGTACGAGACCTCGCGCTTCCTGGACGCCATAGAGCGACTGAAGATCTACAGGATCCGACACAGGGAACTCAGAGCGCAGGAGAAAAGGGAGGAGCAACAGGAGTTTGAGAGGTAAACAACAACAACAGCAGCAACAGCAACAACAACAACTAAACAACAACAATAACAACAACAACAACAACGACAACATAATGCATTTCTCACTTAATTTACATGTATTTGTGATATTTTTTCAGAAGGAAGTATGCCCTGGAATCTATGAGACGTACAGGACTGCCAATGTGGCCGATGATTTGGGTCATGTAGAGATTAGTATGTGACACGGGATCGGCCCCCTCCCCCCCCCCCCCCCCATGCATGAGTTTGTCAGCAGTATATGCAGTTGTTCAAAACATTAGCTGTGTATCTGTGGGACCAGAAACGAACCAGAACTACTTGGTTTTTGAGTGGTTATTTTCGGGCATTCAAGGATGGATTTGTGAATTCACATCTATACGGAAAAAAGTATATACGCGTTTGTATTGGACCATGACATTTCAATATTGTGTATTGGGATACTTATAAATATGTATGACCATAATGATGTCAACTTGTAGTATCTACAAGCTGTTGTTATATTGTACATTTCTGTTTTCGTGTGTTGTGTGTGCAACACTTAACTACTCGACTGATAGTTTGTGAGGTAATATTTTAGTTGTGATCATAATTTGGTTGAATAAATAAAAAAAAAAATTAATCAGTCGATAGTTCTGGTGTAAAATTTTGATGCAAATACAACTATTACATCCTGGTAAAACGTATTATAACTATCGATATGATGCAACTTAGACTGCGTGGTCTATCTATGAAACATTTCTCTTAGACTTTCGGATGTTTCAATGCTCTTTATTGACAAGAAATTATTTGTTTCACATTTTGAACTGAACGCTCCGTTGATCAACTCCCCGTGGCGTCTTCATGTAGAGGAAGCTGATGTTAGTGTTTTGAAGTCGCCAGTTACATGTACCCCCCGCATCTTCTCTATTTCTCTCTCCGCTTGATGACACATGTATGTTAGAGTTCACACACCAAGCACACCGACTAGATTGTGCTTGTAGTGATTAGGGTTGCATCTTTGTTGGAGCTACACTTTAACTGGATGATGGGCGTGCTTCACCAGTGAATACACGAAATGTCCTCGATTAAACTCGACATGGAGAGAGCATCATAACATAGGTTGAACAAGATCACAAGGAATGTTTTTGGCTGACACAAATATTAGAAGGTCACTGACGGTAGAGTGTTGCTGATGTACCTGGCCAATCACCACTGTCTGACCGATATGATGGCAGCTTTTCGGAGATTTTTCAATCTTAGCACTAACAAGGTAAGTTACTGGAGGAAAAATATATGTCATTCACAATACATTCAATTCTACAACTCGCATTTTCAATCAGTAGCACACAAGTAAACGATAAAAGAGATTTTACTTTTCGAATGTTCTAATGAAGTTGAAATACTGCTGCGCTTATCAGTGTTGTGACTCACAAAACTAAACGCTCCACATATATACTGTCACACTGGAACGTATATTTTGCCTCTGCTTGGTTTCAGTACGAATATTACATCGGCTACGACATCAAGGTCTGGCTGGAGGAGGAAGCCGAGGTCGGAGATCCAGACGAGGTCAAGAAGAAGCTAGCGGAGCTTGGGATCTACACGATCAAACATCTGCTCGTGATGGATTTAGACAAACACCTCGAGTGCGTCGAGCTCAAACCGTACGAGGAGATCCGCTTTGTAGACGCCTTCGACCGCTTGAAGATCTACAAAGCGCGGAACGCCGAGCGAGTCGACATCTTGCCCGGCAAGAAAGGCTAGATGGATTTGTTGGCGATGAACGAATGTTGGAGATGAACTGATGTTAACGGGTTAACTTTCGCGTGGCGGAGTATTGATTGACAAAACTTGTGATTACACTGCAATGTTTTCATGATATTCATGATTGTAGGTGAACTATACACCTGCCTCATCTCTTCGTGCGAGAATTTTGTGTGACACGATAATAATGTCTTTCCATTACGTGCCTAATTATAAAATTATTCGGAAATTTGATATAGGGTCGGATGTTTGGGTTTCCAGCAGTGCACCGGAATAATATGCTGAATGCTGTTCAGTTCGAGAGGTCAAACATTTGTAACCTATGATGTGCCTTCTGGTCTATACCTGGCGACTTAATTTGAGAGTTCGGTAAATAATTCCGACCCTGCAAATAATATGTTTGCTGATTCAAAATACTTTCATTCAAATACTTTCCTACTGGATCCACATTCATCCGAAGTGTAAGTGGTGACATATTTTTGACATATTTTTTCAAACATACTGGGTTTTTTGTATAATAAGACATAATATATTATACTTCACCACCCGGTCCACGTCACACAGAGGGTTTTCATTTTCGATCTCACGCCGGCCCTTTCTGGGCAGCACGACTGA
Source organism: Terebella lapidaria (assembly GCA_949152475.1). Taxonomy (NCBI): domain Eukaryota; kingdom Metazoa; phylum Annelida; class Polychaeta; order Terebellida; family Terebellidae; genus Terebella; species Terebella lapidaria. The sequence continues at coordinate 7,753,677 of OX424557.1, forward strand.
AAAAAACTGTTAGACCAATTAGGGTCTACTTCAAATTGCTAACTGAAATATCTGAAAATCCGCTCAATTTAAAGGTATGAACTTGCTAAACTATTTCACACAGTTTATTTTCAATAAATATTCATATTACCAGAATATGAAAAACAGTTCGTGGTGCACCTCAATTTGATTGGTGCGTGTTACTTTGATTGGATTGATACAATGTTCTATTTCAGCTCATATCTTGGCAGCTCTCTTACATATTTCCATAAAAATTTAAATATATATTTTGTATATATTTAGAATGTTGGCACAAATGTAAAATTGACGATGACTACGAGGTCACCAGGCTTTTGGACCAGACTGATGACGTCGTCGTCAAATTTTTTGCAATTTTGAATCAGTCCGTCTGCAGTTTTGAACAAAAATGCCCAAGAATAATTCAAGAAGGAACTATTTTTTTTTTGGTTTTGTGATTTTCGCATTTTTAGGTTACCGACCCTTTGGTCCGATAATCTATTGCCCGATATTTGGTCCGATAACCTCAAACCTTGGAAATGAGGTCAGAGCTCGAATTCGAGGTCACGAGAATATTCAGCATGTATATCATTTCCTATATGTCCACAATTGATTCCAAGTCTCTAATTTCAATATTGAGTGAGATATCAGGAACAATGTGACCCATTAGAAAGCATGGGAGAATTTAACATGGGAACGTCCTATTCGGGTCCCGTAGAAAACATCAAAATGGCCGCCACACGCAGACCGGCGATTCAAGAGCATCGAAACTTATACAAATCATAATAATGATACACGAGGGGAACATTTTTAAACTAAAATCTCAAAACTGATCAGACAGTTTTTGAGAAAATATTTTTAAAAGTTGAAAAACATGCAACAACATGCTGAAAAACATGCAAAAACAGCCATTTTCGGCATAAAAATGGCCGCCAAAACTGCATAAATGATTTAATCAAAAAAAAAAAAAAAAACATCGGGGGGTATTGACCCAACACATATTCACACAAATTTAACAGAAGATGCGTTCGACGACGAGGACGACGACGAGGACGGACGACGGACGAAAAAACCACAATAGCTTATCGGCCCTTATGGGCTGGTAAGCTAAAAACGAGGATTTTCGAACTTCAGTAACATTTTTTTGGGGTAAATTATGAATCGGACTTTGCACATGTTGAAGTTTTGTTTACCTGAACCACTGGTCGACCTGTGCAACGTGAAATGATCAGTTCCGATTTGTGTGTGTGTGTGAATCGTCGAGGATAGTATCGATTTATCTGATCCAGAAATGTGTAGGTATAACGCAGATCTTTGAATAAAATGTTCTCCTTGAGGCATTTCGGCATAAATGTTTTTTTTTTATGGTTTCAGTCGACATGTCTAGGGATGGGCCTATTAGGGATAAATTTTGACCATACGTAATTTTTTTTGCTGAGTCGGAAGTCTGACAATCACATTGATATCACAATGACATTTAGAGGAATAAGAAAAAAATAGATCAGGTTCCCAAAGTTCAATGTAAACATAACAATGACTTTCCATGACTTGTCAATTTCAGTGAATATCCGGACTGACCTCCAAAGAGACACCTGATAGACAAAACATAACCTTGGCAGGGTGAAGGTCAAACTCAGTCATAACTACAGTAGTATCATAAGCACCCGCATTATAATTGTATTACAGTTACATATCTCGGTTTAATGCAATCTACATAATCAACAAAAAATCAGTGTTGCACCTCTATGTGACATCAGAGGTCAAACTCGAGGTCACTGTTTTGCAGGTCAAATACTATCTGTTGCATCCATCAATATTCCGCATCCATTTATATTTGTTTAGAATGTTTAGTCAAAGAATATTGAAAAAAGTGGCCCCCATAAAAATCAACAGTTATTGAGAACTAGACGCTTCCGGTCGCCTACGACCGCCAAATTTGCTGCATTGACCTCTCAAGAACTTTGAAGGCCGAGTTCAAGATCACCATTGAACTAATTGCACATGAATTTCCATTTCGACATGATCGATAAAATAACGAAATTACAGCCAGATGAAACTTTTCACCTCAAGTTATATTTCAACTCAGAATACTTGACAAACTTGATTCTAAGTTGAAATTCAATGTAAAAATTGACCAAAACTGCATTTCAAGATGAAGAAATTTGAGCCAGATCGAACTTTTTTCGCCGTAAGTTATATTTGAACTCATGATATGTGCCAAACTTAATTTCAAATTGAAATTCAAAGTAAAAGTTGACCAAAACTGCATTTCTAGATGACGAAATTGGGGCCAGATCGAACTTTTCACCATAAGTTATATTTTGACTCATAATATGTACCAAACGTGGTTTCAAGCTGAAATTCAAAGTAAAGGTTGGCCAAGACTGCATTCCAAGATGACGAAATTGGAGCCAGATCGAACTTTTCACCATAAGTTAAATTTTAACTCATAATACTTTTCACTATAAGTTAAATTTTAACCCATAATATGTGCCAAACGTGGTTTCAAGTTGAAATTCAAGGTCGACTAAAACTGCATCTCCAGATGATAAAATTGGAGCCAGATCAATGTTTTCACGAAAAGCTCTATTTTCACCCCAAATATGTTCTAAAGTAGGTTCGAATGTGAAATTCCAATTCCCTGGTTGAGCTCAATAATAAAAATTTCTCGTCTTTGTTATATTTATTGTGGTCAATATAGCCTTAACTAGCAATTTTGGACAAGAATCTAGTGCCATTTGCTTTCACAGTACAGGGTATTGGAGTGATCACAGATGTCAAAGTGGGTATTTTAATGGTCATAATAAGTTAGTCCATTAACTAATTAATATTTATTCAATCATTCGGAAAAACAATAGGTTTCGTGTGACGGTCTTTCCCATCGACCCTGTGGGATTTCATCATCATTCTTTGAAAACTCTCACTCCCACTAGAGCGTTCACAAGCCATGTGTGTTACACAGGCTAATTTGAGCACAAAATGTGTCCTCAATTGGCCAATTTGGTTGCTATGGCAACCAAAATCGATTGGTGTCGTGATCTTGCCATAAGATGTGTCTGTGTACATAAATTATTAGAATCGGTTAAGACTTGCAATCTGTAGAGTGTTCACAAGAAAATCTCTACGGCAGACGCGGCGGCGGTGCGACGGAGACAAATCCATGATATCCGCACAGTTGCAGAGCAATTTTAACCAAATTGTGACCTGTAAATGATTACGAGAAACCTCCAAGTTCGCAGTTGCTGGGTAACATCCATGACCAAAACCATAGTATCTCCGACTTTTACTGCATCGACTATAAAAAGTGACCCGATGATTTTGTTTGTATCATCACTTTATCAGTTTATTGCTAGAATTCTGAATGTACAAATTTGTATCATAAAGAAAGTCTCCTCAGTTAATTTTTATAAAGAAATTTTATATGCAAAAGATTGTACACGTACTTAGGCCTTTGTACATTGTGAGATACCTTCTCAAACTTCACACATTATATTATGTGAGGATAGCTTACCATTCAGCTTACAGAATTCATACGTACAACAGTATAATTGTACCATATTTGTACTCAGAAAACCTGTTTCGATACATTTCTACCCATAGTTAAGAGACGTCAAGGCCTAAAGTTGCCTTGGGGCGTTTCGACTGAAATTCATAGGTAACATCCGTTTCGCTCTACAACGCATCATTTCCGAGATATGGCCAAAAATGAAAAACGCCGACTCAGAAGGAAAAAAATTTGGCCCAGGGCCAAGTTCACCCAACATACCCCTAAGACATGTTTGTCTGATGTCACGAGTCTGAAAATAACATCCGTTTCGCTCTACGATGCACCATTTCCGAGTTATGGCCAGAAATGAAAAATGCCGACTCAGCAAAAAAAAATTGCCCCAGGGACAAGTTACTCCTAAGACATGTTTGTCTAGTGTCAGGAGTCAGAAAATAACATCTGTTTCGCTCTACGGTGCACCATTTCTGAGGTATGCAATGAGCCTCAAGGATGATTCACCAAAATTGTTTTCGGCCCCCGGGTCAAAGGTCATTTGAGGGATTGACCCCATAATCAATAGGGTTCCTCTGCGACACTATATCAACCTATGTGTCAAGTTTCAGGAGTGTAGCACTTTTCGAGTTATCATCCGGAAACCATTTGACACAAAATTCATCCTCACAGACTAACTGGACCTCGGAGCCGGATCCAAAACAATAGGGTTCATCTACGTAATATATGTAATAACTGGTTCGTGAAGGCGTTCTTGAGTTATCATCCGGAAACCGAAACATTTCGTGCCGAAATGCCCTAATCATACATCTGTGAGTCTCCGATCTTTCTAGGTCCTAACACAACTCTGGTAATTTTCTTGACTTCTGATTTGTGTAATCTATGGATATAAGTTTTCGGGGATAGTCTTCACCACTATCTGTTTCAAAATTGCAACAATAATTCAATTTTCGATGCATATAAACACAACACATGCATATAAACACAACAACCAAAATTTACAGATCACATTTTGGGCTGAAATCTAACATTGGAGTAGACTAGTTCTGTATCAAAAGAATTACCAGAATCGAAATTAATTTGGTAGAAGAATGCTGACTGACTCCCAGGTGAATTTAGTGTGCCATGATTTATGTTACACAGTCACTGAACTACCACGAACATACTCACTTGCAAAACGTTTTGAAATATCAGACTATATATCGGTGATTCAAAAAATTTAATTTCTGGGTTTCAAGACATATAACTTTACATTTAAGTTTACATGATTTCAATATAAAACATGTACAATATTTTGTATACATTATTCGGTAGAGTATTACGAGACTTGCACAAAGTACATAATGTATATATATACCAACAACAAACACTTAATGAAGTGATATCATATATCGGAAATGTATCCTTCAGGCCTACAAAGTCTAGTGCCATGTAGTAAAATGACAGGGCAGGATAAAGTTGGCAGAGAGCTTTGCAAAAGACTGTTCAGCACTGCTTGCTCAAGATTTTGATTACAAAAGGAATAAAGAAAACATTATTATCGATACTCTCATATATGGGTTACCATAAGCTATAAAAACGAACATCAATATACCATATTTAAAGTACATATACACAGTCACTCATCTAATACTGAAGTTCTCCAATTGGAACTAAAATTCATCACATATGTGTCCATGTAGTCTTAAATCAGGTATGTACATCAAATCTTTGACTAGTACTCGATTTGTGACAAAACACAACTGTCATATTGCTAATTGAAATGATTGTTCATCTAACAAGATGCTTGAATATTCTCACATTTCACAGTATGTACATGCTTGGCATTTGTAACAATTTGCCAGTTTCATTCGATGAAACTCCAAGTGAAACATCGCCAGTCCATCACATATTGATAACCAAAATTTGGAGAACAAATAAGATACAAAAGTCACTGTATAATTTGCACAACCATGAATATTCAGCAAACACAAATATCAATCGAATCTGATTAAACCTGATATTGTAACCGATAAAATGATAGTATCTTAAACGAGATTTGCAATGCTCAATTTGAAAAGTGGCTAGATAACAAATCATGCTGCTAATCTACAATATACTGGAAAGTTAATCTCCAGTAATATTTTTGGAAAATGTAAATTCCACTCAAAATCACTTGTAGGTAAGGATAAATATCCAATAGTAAACTATAACATTTTGCAATAAATTACCCTTACAAGGATACGGCAGGAAAATAATTAATTACATGTACACAATTAGTTACAATGTCAAAATAGTATTTTTACGGAAGGTGCAATGCCACCATATGATTTTTATGACAAATATTTCTGTCAGCATAACAATAGAAGTCAAACAAGCATGTCACCTCTCCACATTGAATCACTTTGCAAGCCATTAACTATATGGAAGCAATATATACACCACATATATATACACATCTACTAATATATCTCACAACTGTTCTACGAAATACAAATATCACATTCATTCACAGCCTAACACCGAAGACTTCAGGAAATTCCAACAGCGAAGAAACAAAATTACCCTGGTTTCACACATACCCAGAATTCACCTGACAGAATCTATCCATAAGAAAAGTTTCATAAACAGCATGAGGAATGGTGGTTAGCAATAGCAAAAAGGGTTGGGTCGTAAAAGCCCGTGAAAAACTTGGAAGATATGTCTATACATTGCTGAGCATGGTGGCTGGGGCCTAACATGTTACAATAGCCTTAAAGTGTAGGATTACAATGACCTGAGGTCGATATAACGCAGGTTAATATACTGCTTCTCTCACAACACCAATCAGGAAAAATGTATTTAAGTGTTTACGTGAGGTAGAGGGTCATTTATTATATGTATAATAGAGCAGAGATGTCTTGTAATACCTGTAAGGAATCAGAAATGTTGGCTCTCATGATAAATGTACCATCAACATTCACACTACAGTTTATATGCAATCGTATTGCGTGGTTGGTGAGCAAGGGGTCGAGGGTATAGCAAGGGGGTTCTGGAAGGGAAAACACTCCAAACGGGGCAAGTTGACAGTCATGGCAAGATAGATAGGTAGATAACGTTTCAATAGATACATTGTATCATATACATTCTAAAATAAGCATATCAGCAGTTTTCTATTTGTACATTCAGCAAGTACATTTAATGTCAAAATTTCTACAATAACATAATAGGTAGCAGCACAAACACACTTATAAAATATAAAATCAAAATAATTCCATTATACATAATTAAAACCATTTTACAGATATTGTGACAATGTAAACAATCACTTGGAATTAGTTTCTATGCAGGACTAGATTATAAAACAAACCATGAGTAAGTCTTCATCAATAAAATCAATAAATATGTAAAAAAAAAAAACTGTTTCTGATCAGTCTTACATAAGTACAACTGTACAAAAACGACCAAAAGGCAAGACTAAAATTCAACCCGGAAACAATTTTGTTTTGAAAGCTCATACAATAGATGGTACAGGCAGCCATGCAGATGTTTTTTGATTACCATGAACAGCATCCATCAATTTTTGCCCAATCCCTGCACAATAATGTGGTACACTATTCTGTAAGTTCTATGTGTTTATCGGCATGTACTGCGGCTGGCTGAAGTATGCCGACACGTGTCGCCGTCGGCAACAGAGCACAGTAGCGGTCAGCACCACGACGCTCAACAGCGTGATCACGCCGGTGATGACGAAATACATGTATGTCGGCGTGTCGTCTCCGCGGCGGACGGGGACAGTAGAGCCTGGGTGCAGCCCATGATGCATCATATCTGCGGGGAAGTGACTGCTCTCTGTAAACATGCCATGTGTCTTGACGCACTTCTTGTAGATTGGGTAACTTGAGTTGGTGATAGAGCAGATGTGCTGGACTTTGCATGAGCCATCACACTGTGTTGTAGCGTCATAGAGGACGGAGTTATACTCGAAGTACTTCCTGAAAAGATCGCTGTCTTTTTCTCGGAACTTCTCGACCAGCTCTCCCAAACTGCCAGCGCTGACATCGTCAATACCATATGCCTCAGTCGCCTGGTACTCAAGTGTCCAATCAGCAGTACCCATGATATTCGCTGCGGAGATGTTGAGGAAGAACTGCTGGTAGTCGGTGATGCGTCCCGTGGCCTTATCAAAGCTGTACAGACGCAGGGAAGGGTTGTTGGCACCAATCCCGGGGATGGATGACTTCCATGGTGTCACTGCGGGCGCCAGAAACATAGCCACACTTGGAGCACCTACATGGGAAGGGGGGGGGGGGGGGGTAGTGGGGGGGACAAGTTTTATATGTACACAATTTTACAACAACATAATATACAGCAAGACTATTTATATAGCGAATACTTCAAACTTCCTAATTTTCCACCATCAATATTGCTGATATTTGCAGTTTCATTTGGAGCAATCCACAGAGCGCAAACTTAACGGGATGCAAAATTGAAGGGTTTAATACAGTTTCACTTTAGAATGTTGAACAGTAAACGCCAACGAAAATTTGTCTGACAGGAAACGGATTCCATTTTATAGCACTCACCCTGGCTATAGACGAGTCTGAAGCTGTCTGTATGCTCATGACCAAAGATCCCTGCTAGGATACTATCACTGTACTGCTGAAGTAACCCTACGAATCGCTCATTGAAGCTCGGATAGAACCAATTCATCGGGGCACGTGCCATCGTTCCAGGTGGCACATGTGCCACAATATACACCTTTAAAAAGTGAAAATACACAAGATTAGACACATTCAATTATGTTCAAATGTGCTTTTGGTAACTTTCTCATACATACACGTACAGAAGTATAACATTGCTTGATTATCACAATTCGATGCCCCGTCTTCCCTCACCTTTTCCCCCCGGGCCTGGGCCTCGCTGAGCTGTTGCTCCAACCACAAGAACTGTATTGCGGGGTCAGTCAGGTTGGCGGCCGCCAGGTCCTCGGTGTAGTATATAACGGTGTTCAGGGTGATGACCGTCTGGCCACTTGGAGTCTTCACTGTGTAGTACCCACCTAAAACGGCAAGAGATTGTCTGGTACAATATCCAATAGACACTTACTAGTGAACAAAAGTACCATTATGTATCTTCCTACTTACTGCTATTTTTAGCATGGGGATTTATTTATTGAAATGGATGTTGCAAATCGACATAAAATACATCATACAATAGGAACATTTTCTAACGTTTTATCGCAACTGCTGTTGATTCATTCAAACAGAAAGCGAACAATCAAACCTTTCCTGAACGTCTCCTGTGAGTCGGCCCCAAGCAGTGTTTCCCACCCGCAGGAGTAGAGGATGTTGTCATAGTAACTGTCGGGTCTGACTGGCACCTGATTGGCTGGCCAGGAGTCATGGTTACCGATGGCTGGGAAGATCGGCACAGGGCTGAACACCTCTGAAAGCTTCGCTGTCACATTCTGTATCAGACTGAAAACCTTCGGAGGGTTGAGTGTCGAGTCCGGCACATGTGGGACGCTGTCTCTGGAATTAGTGAAGAAAGCATCGACAGAATATGTACTTTGTATTCAACAGCTAAACTCAAGGAAGAGTGACTGGATGACAAATAGATCCCTTACGTACCCTGTCCAGAGTATGAAGTCAGGGTTTGGTTCAATCCGCTTCATGGTATTGATGGCAGAAACGACCAAAGTCCATGGGGAGTCACAGTCATAGTCGCCATATTGTCCGTGAGTGCTGCCATCTGGTGAGGTTGTCCGATGGCACTTGATGGGAGAAGTTTGATCGTCACTGTAGTTGGCGTCGTAGTGAATGTCTGTCAGCTGCCAGAACGTCCCTAGAATATGAAACCAAAAGAAAGCAGACCATGAGGAATTATGAATTTCATGTGTATGAATTACCTTTTGGTACTGGATCTAGTAGATACCGTATATGTCCTAATAGACGCACCGGTCCTAATAAACACACCCCCCTCTTTTTCTGACAAAAATAATCAATACACAAAGACAATATTTGACCACAACGATCGAAAGTCGTCACCTAACGTGAAAGTCGATCATTGAAAAGGCTTCGAGTCCGCAAATAGATCATAATGCACACAAATGTCGATCGTTACAAAGGCTTCGAGTCTGCACATATACGGTATCATTCCTGCACCATTCTTGTACACATCGCCTATACAACTTAAAACTCTTTTGTTGATTTTACTATGCGTTTTTGCATAGTTACCCACTATTGGTTTGAAATAAAAATCGTGAGATCTCCATGATGGCACTGTAACTAAAGCACATGATTTCCGGCATGCGCACTGCACAGCGCATCAAAATGTACCAGTGCATCGCCTAGCAGAACCCCAACGGGAAGCGATTTTGCAGTGCATGTTTGCACTATGATGTCAGTAGATGATTATGGTAACGAGGCCGACGTATGAATTTCAGGTATATCGTAACATAATAGACGCACCCCCTTCGCTTTTGTAACACGCCCGGCGCGTCTATTAGGACATATATGGTATACGTGTTTGAAGTGTTGAACGATTGAGATAATCTAGTATACAAAAATTAGGCCAAGGGCCGAAGATAGGTTACCGGACAATGTTTAATATTTTAGATGTTAGCCAGGTCACTGGTTGAATTCAAGGTCAAGAGAATATTCAGCATATATAACATTAAGCATATATCATGTCCACAGTTGATTGCTAAGCTGTAAATTCAATAATCAGAGAGATATTAGCAATTTTTTGCTGTGGTCTTGAAAATGAAGGGGCAAAGGTCAAATTCAAGGTCATCAAAATATTCAATGTAAATCATTTTCTATATCATGTCCACAATTGATTCCCAAGCCATACAGTCAATAGAGGAGCAAGATATGAGCCAGTTTGTCCTGTGACCTTGAAAATGAGGTCAGAGATCAATTTCAAGGTCCCGAGAATATTCAGCATATATCATCTCCTATATGTCCACAATTGATTCCTAAGCTGTAAAATCGATAATAAGTGAGATATTAGCCATTCTGTCCTGTGACCTTGAAAATGAGGTCAAAGGTCAAATTCAAGGTCATGACAATAATCTGCATATATCATTTCCTATATGTTCATAATTGATTCCTAAGCTGTAGAGTCGATAATAAGCGAGATATAAGCCAATTTGTGCTGACCTTGAAACTGAGGTCAGAGGTCAAATTCACGAGAATATTCAGCATACAGTACTGATTTCGCAAAACCTCACCAAAATGCCAGCATGGGACACCTGGCATTTAGCACGTGTTCGCCCAACTTCGCCTGACGTAGCATCATGCGATTTGATGCTAGCATTGTGTATGCGAGCATCCCTCGATGCTAGCATTGCTTCTTGGCACTGTGGTGCACTAAAAGCATTTCGCATTTCGCATTTTTTGTGAAGGCCATTATATGCTCGCATATGCTCGCAAACACATGGTCGAGTGGTTTATAAACAGTCTGTATCATGTAGATCGTATGGGAAAATGCAGTGTTTCATTTCAGTTCATATTAAAGTCAGTATTTGCATCCGAAATAAAGGATGCGCGCATCTGTGCGAGACAATGCTCGCCTGTTCAACTAAGACGGCCGCCTGATGCGATGGCATCGCGCCCACTGGTCGCACCATGCGATTTGATGCTAGCATCAAGTCGCACGTAATCGCATGGCCTAGCATTTAGCATGTAGCATTCGCATGGCTAGTGAGGTTTTGCGAAATCAGTACTGTATATTATTTCCTATATGTCCACAATTGATTCCTAAGCTGTAGAGTCGATAATAAGCGAGATATAAGCCATTTTGTGCTCTGACCTTGAAACTGAGGTCAGAGGTCAAATTCAAGGTCACGAGAATATTCAGCATATATCATTTCATATATGTCCACAATTGATTCCTAAGCTGTAGAGTCGATAATAAGCGAGATATAAGCCATTTTGTGCTCTGACCTTGAAACTGAGGTCAGAGGTCAAATTCAAGGTCACGAGAATATTCAGCATATATCATTTCATATATGTCCACAATTGATTCCTAGTCTCTAATCTCAATATCAAGTGAGATATTAGGCATAATGTGTCTCATTATAAAGCATAGGAGAATTTAACATGGGAAAGTCCCATCTGGGCCGAGTTTGGGCCAAAATGGCCCACTTCGAGCGATTCAAGCGCAACAAAATTTATAGACGTCATAGGAGTACATATGAGGAGTCTTATGTATCAAAAAGAAAAAAAGTTACTGAACAGATTTTGAGAAAATGGCCACCAAAGTCCAAAATCAGGCATTTTTCGTCGAAAACGGCCGCCATTTTGAAAAAAATGCGAAAATAAAAAAACTAAAAATTACCTCCTTCTTGAATTATTTTTAAGTATTTTTGTGCAAAATTTCAGAAAAATTCGCCCGTAAACAAAAAAGATAAAAATGTGGACGACGACGACGACGACGGACGCAACGTCATGCCAATAGGTTATCGGACCATAGGTCCGGTAACCTAAAAAGGAAATTTTTGTAAAAAAAATATGTATACACTGTATATATTTATATTATTCATGAGAATACAATGTATGTTACGATCTAATGAAGACCGGGTCTTCAAGACCCCTACCTGGCAATACCTGAGTTTGAAAATGTGGTCCCAATAATGAATTGAATCTGGCCCGCTATACTATACTTTTACCGTGATATTCATGCAAAAATGAGCAGACCTAGGCCTATCCTTAGAACGAATCTTCACTACATAAGCTAATTATAGCAACCTAACGTTAAGGTGTGCATATCACATTGAAACAGGGAATCCCACTGATGTTATTAGGTATGGGGGGGGGGGGGGTTTCATTGACATGTGCCCCTCTGGGACAGGTCGCGCCGCTGATTACAATCTGCGGGTTGGTCGATTCTTACTTTATCTCCTCAAAATATCGCTGATTTAGGTGTATAATTCTATACCTCTGACAGTTATGTTGCTAAATGACATGTACTCTAAATGTCTCTTCGTAACATAACTGCAATACAACATCATTTATTCAAATCAAAGAAAATTCGAACAGCCCGCGGCCATTTTGCCTGTGTGGGTCGCACTAATAACCGTCCGAAACCGTCCTGGACCTTCCAGGGGGCAAATACCACTGTCCGGGACCCGAGAAAACCGCCTAGGAGTGTTTCCTATATTTTTATTCAGATCTCTCATATGATTCCGAACTATACATAAAAACGAGTTAGTCACAAGACATTGCAAGAAATATTTCAATGGTAAAAATTTTATAACATCTATAGGGAAATAATGTATAATAACTGATGGGGTTTTAACACCACAGTCCTTGATAGACAAAGTACTACTTTCGGGAATACCTGCTGAGGACCGCAGGTCCGAAAGACGAAGTGCCATGCATGTTAAAAAGTGTACCTCGATGCGAATGAAATCTATTCGCCGTTTGACCGCTCAAAACATGGAGAAAACTGACGAAAATTCCAGCTAAACATACCAAAATGGCTAGGATAATCTTTTATAAGTTGTTATCTGCACTAAAATCGCTGATTTATTATGTTTTACAAACATCTTGAATCGTTTGAACCAAAGATGCAAAATCTGGCAACTTTCTCGCTTCGATTCAATGGCGGTTTTATACGATGTTGAATCAAATCGAAACTGGCTTAGTGTTGCGTACATGTTGTTTAGCATTACGCAACACATGTCCGTTTCGATTTGATTCTACACCATATTTCTGTGTCACGGAGTTTATCGAGGCAATGGTGAAACCGCCATTGAATCGAAGCGAGAAACTTGTCGGATTTTGCTGGTTTAGTTCAAACGATTGAAAATGTTTGTAAAAGACAATGAATCAACAATTTTAACACAGATAACAACTTTGAAATGATTATGCTTGCCATTTTGCCAATTTTAGGTGTAATTTCCGTTAGTTTTCACCAAGTTTTGAGCCGTCAAACAGCGAATAGATTTCGTTCGCATCGAGCTACACTTTTTATCATGCATGGCACTTCGTCTTTCGGACCTGCGGTCCTCAGCAGGTATCCCCGAAAGACGTACTTTGTCTAAGTCCTTGACTCCTTTGACATTAATAATATTTATTTGTCTCCAAGGCACGGAGAGAACACAGTAAACATACCGGTACTTTTAACTGGTGCATGAAACATTTCAAGTGGTGCATTCAACTGGTGTGTTTCTTTGCGTGCAATTGCAATCACTACTGTTCAAACTTCAAAGGGTGCCGATTGAAATATCAGCAAATTATTAACTTGGCTGTGATAGTGTGATCTATGAAATTATTTGAGACCGGCTTTGAGCGGTCTCCGGAAACGAAAATAAGTGGCATGACATTGATGCCATGTTATTTTATTTTTATTTATTTTTTGTTTGTTTTCTTTTTTGATTGTCAGACCTATACTCTGATTTTTCATACTTGTTACATTGTTTCTTTGCTGATTATCTTGCGATTCCAAATGGTATCATTCTATAACTTGGCATACTTGGACTGGGAGTCAAACAGCAATTTCCTACCAAATTTCAAACTCGTATCGCGAAAATCTACTTGGCAATCTAACTCCTTGTTAGATTGGCCCCATCATGGACTTTCTGGGCCCGCACAGGAATTTGCATATTTGCTCGGTTGTCTTCCGGAATCAACATGTATACAAAAAGGCGAAAGATAAAGCAGAATATATCGGTGAGACGTTAGCAACATATTTAAATGAATCTGGTAATTAGAGTCATAAAACTGTAGAAGCTGTCTTGTGCTGTTCACCGTGGCTTCATCTACAGGACATTTCTCCAAAGTCTTACACACTTGATTGAATTAGGAGTCATCTCTGATACACTTGACTAGATTAAACTCATATTCACGGCAGACCTCCAGAGGCAGAGATTGAAATAAAAGATTGAAGATCGAATAAATGTCTATCAGCAGATTTTCCTGATAAAATCGAACTTCACATATAGGAATGAAATCAAATACTTGTTGATGAGCTACATAAGGCAGTTTTGAGAAGTTGTGGCAGGTAGGTTGAAGACGATACCTTCAAAATGCAGTAAGCGTCTATATTTTCTTTTTGAAAGCATTTCAGAATAGAGGCATCGATGGGTATCTAAGCTGAATTTTTGTCCAAAACCGGCCATTAAGCTATTTCAAAATTCTGAATTCTTGATCTGCCCCTGACATGTACATGTATAGTGTATATTATGTGGCAGTGGAAAATCATCACACTTTTTTAAGTGTTGTTTAATATGCAGTATGTTTTTTTTTCATTTTGATGATGTTGAGTTGAAAGAATAGGGTTTTAAATGAAAAGACTGGTTGATACGGTATCACCAACACATCTCCAAGTTCCCAGAGCCCCAGAATTCACCGGATAACATCTGCACGTAGAGGTCGTCTAGAGGTATTCGAACCAACTGCGCCATCTTTTTGCCAACATTCTGTATCCACCCATGTGATCTGCTGAAGCTTGACGAGTATTCAACTCACTTTTGAGATAAAAAAACATGATAACCAATTGCTGGTAAGTCGATTTTCTCATTGCCAGTATGTTCATGAAATGCTGATGTTCTGGTTAGTTCAATAACAAATCTCGAACTGCATTGAAATCTGTAATCATTATGTAATTGGGACTATATTTACCGGTATGTGGAAGAATAAAATTTTGCTCCTGTTTTTTCTTGCTTCAGCATTCTTTTTTGCTTCGGTATTTTTGTTTTTTCAATGTAGATTATCCATAAAAGTCGAATTGAGGGAAGTTTGGTTATTCATTAATAGTTTAATATTTTACTTTATATTATGATATTTTATTCATTTTTATGGTAAGTTTTAATACTTTCGATTGTGGTTTTATTTCTATGCTTCTGACTAATTTATTTTATTTTGATGGTACTATTATCAGTATCACATTCATATCTGAGTCAGAAAACATCTTGTCAATATTCAAATTAGTTCTTTAGTAATGTCTGTGATGAACAATGAACGCATTTCTCCTGTGGTTTTATGTTTGTATATCCACACATTATTAGTTATTAGCACAATGACATCACCCAAAAAGTTTTTCTATACAATACTGATTTTCAAACATTGATTATTACGTGCTCGTCGAGGCTGGCAATACAATCCAGTTTCCGGGTGGTTTTCTCGGGTCCCAGACAGTGTTATTTGTTCCCTGGTAGGTCCAGGACGGTTCCGGACGGTTTTTAGTGCGACCCGCACAGGCAAAATGGCCGCGCGCTGTTAGAATTTTCTTTGATTTGAATAAATGATGTTGTATTGCAGTTATGTTTCGAAGAGACATTTAGAGTACATGTCATACAGCAACATAAATGTCAGAGGTATAGAATTATACACCTAAATCAGCGATATTTTGAGGAGATAAAGTAAGAATCGACCAACCCGCAGATTGTAATCAGCGGCGCGACCTGTCCCAGAGGGGCACATGTCAAGGGGTTTCAATGACATTGAGTGGGCGATAATATGTGGACTTTGCAGTACTCACCAATTTCTTGACAAAAGGAATATTCCAAAAAGAATATCACAGTAAGGAACAAACAAATTTGTCTCTGCATCTTATCTACTTTCGATTCGTGCAACAAAGACCAAATAAAAAGAATTAGCTAGCAAAAGAAATCGGTAATGTCACTGTGTTTATTTTGTCTGTTTCCCGTTTATTCGCTAGGTGGCTAACACCGAAGCTTCGCAATGGCCAGGGGGCGCTTCTTGCAATATGAGCGGATCCAACTGCGAATGCGGAGGCGGATCCCCAGATATAAAGGTATAATTATATAGTAATAGTATAAAGGTATGATATGTTTGAAAACGTGTACGTTAGAATCTAATTGTAATTAAGATCATTCTCTGATTTGACAGGGTCCGGGTGGCTTCTACCTGCCAAAATTTTGCGTTTTGCTCCAGAAAAATTATAAGGTATTTATTAGGACATTATTAGGTAGTACGGTGGTCTTTATCTGCCAAAATTTTGAGTTTTGCTCCCGAGCAGAAGCCTAAGACGAAGTTATTAAATACAGCACTTTCCGACCCGTCGGAAATATTTCAGAGGCTTCGAATAGTTTAAGACGCGTCAAAAAAATTTGGATGTATCAAAACCATTTTCGATGCGTCTACAACATTCTCGATGCGTCTAAAAAATATTTCTGAAGCGTCTAAAACTATTCTCGATGCGTCTAAACATTTTCGATGCGTCTAAAATATTTTGATGCGTCGGAAACGCGCATACGACCCATAGCAACGTGGTTTGAATCGAGATTGGTATGCAAAATGAGGTTTAAAATTGAGCCTATTAAATGGATTTCAGAAAAAGCTCTCACCAGTTTTCTAGCATCTAATTCTATAACCATGGTGTTGGGCTCCTAGCAACCACGGTTGCTATGGCATGTTGACATGCTGTATAAACTAATAAATCATGAGATTTACTCCAACATCTGTCAAAAATGATTATCCCGACTGATTTAATCCACGTTCAGTGTTTAGATCAGTGGTGAAAACTGGAAAGTAAGGAGAGATTGGAACTATTACAAGGATTGCCCCTATTGCCCCTACTCAGTGAAAGTGACACGTGGGGGTACGTATCTTTAAAAATCATTTTATTGTTATTTGTCGTGGTAAGTCCTATGATATGTAGTATTCTCAAGTGTCCCCCCCCTCTCTCTCTCTCTCTCTCTCTCTCTCTCTCTCTCTCTCTCAGAAGACATTGCTCAGCAGGCTGTGTTTTTCCTTTTTTGTTTTAGCTTTTTGAGTTTGTATAAACTTTTTTTGACACTCAGTATTGTGAAAGCATTGGTGTGAATGTTGCAAGTGTTCTTTTCCAATAGTTTTATTGAACTATAATGAACAGTTTTGCTATTAACTTTTTAACGAGTACGATATACTGTCAGTGGCAACTTGCCAGGTTTGACAAAATTTACCATGCATTTTTTTTTTAGTTAATGCGAGTAGAATATTAATCTGTAAAGTTTTCTCTAGTCTGGGCGCTCGTTGAAGATGATTTTTGTCACTTGTTCACATTTAGTGAGATTGGCCAAAATGACCCATTTAGCTGGTATTATCGGGGGTAAAATTACCCATAATTCCACACTAAAGAGAATATTCGATCTCAATTTTCTGTTTTCGAATGCACAATATCATATTGATGATTGTTTAAAGTCTGAAAATCATCAAACGAATGTCGGATTTTAGCCCCTCTGTTTGGGCCCAAAGGGAGTGAACATCCTTAAAACATCCAATCAGTACAGTGAAATAAAAATAACCAATGTAGCTCAACATCCATCATGGTCAACAGTCTTTTATTGAATTGAGTTTATATGCTTTAGATTTATCTCGACATTTTGTTTGTTGATGAAAACTTTTCTGTCCTTGGTGATTTCGAACATATCGTTGAATATTGCATAGACGATGACCGCCAATCTGTGGTAATTGCGTTAAAGTGCAAGATGTGCTTCCAGTTTCCGAGTTTCTATCTCAGTCAGTCCCTGAGGTTCACCAGGGACACATGGAAGGCGTATAAGACGAATCCGTTATTGTAGTTGTTGTATTCTACAAGTAAGTTCGGCCCATTGACACTCAAAGGGTCCTTAGCAAGCTGGGATGTTATTGGATAGACCTCCATCCACTCGGAACTACTGTATTCCATCTTCAGGAGACGTCTATTCATGCTTTTGTCGTCTACCGTAAAATCAATAGATTTGAGTTCAGCTGCTTGGAAATTGAATGGATTCTTCGTGTACGTTCCTTGATAACCTTTCGACCCAACAATGACTCGGTCTGGTCTCTCGAACGGGAAAACTTGATCGTGTCAGAAGTCCGATGTTGTAAGCATGGACTCTGAATGGATACTTGGCATACGTTGTCTGCAGGATTTTTTCGTGTGCCTGGGTGATTGCAGGTTTCACGGTGATTTTGTTGGCCAGAAACAACACGGATGTGACACTGGCTAGGAATGATCGTGTGACTGTGGTGGCTTTCACCAGACGAAAAGCGGCCACAATCGTACAATGATGTCTACGCCAATAAGAATCTATCGATCCAAGTGATCTCTTCAAATCCACGTCGATTGATTTTCTTGAGTGTATCATCGAAGTTCGATGGGTGCGTGTCTGTGAATTGAGATTTAGGTCGATAATCAATAATCAATGTAATCATATTGAATCAAATATGACTCTGTTGGGAGGGGGGGGGGGGGGTACACTGACAAAAATATACAACTGTGTCAAAGCTACGGGGTGTGGCCTTCACATCGCATGTTTACAGTTAAAAGGCTATTCGATGAATGGGGATACTATGTGGTCAGTCTCGTTAAATTTAAACAAAAATGTCATCCTTCTTTGGTTTTTGGTGCATGCACCCGACACAAAGTTGAATATACAGTTTATGCTGTGATTAGAGTGAAAATGATGATTTTATTTTTCGGAGTGTTCAAAGTATGTTTGCTGCCAAATTTCCACTGTGAAGTGACGTCAGTTGCATCAGAAAAGGTGCATTATATTTAGTCCACGGTTCTATTGTTCTTTGCAGTAGATTATTTTTCAGAATCTACTGGGATACGGTTCCCAGTAGAATATTGCAGTAGATTATTCTTTTCAATAATCTACTCCAATATAATCTTCTGCATGTAAACACAACAACTGCCAGTGTACAAACTGCATCTGCTCAGACAAGACGCCTTTGTTTGCGTACTAGCGAGTCGTTTTCATCATTGCCGAAACCTAATTCGTTTGATGCCATGGAATCTTGGTCGAGGCCAATATAATGTACATGAGAAGGTGAACAATAAATGTAGTGTTACTGTTGAGTCCCAATTCCAAATTCACCAAGACACCAAAAGGTGGTAGCACAAACAGTGGGCATGGTCGTGAATCTAAAACCCTATTTGTATTCCTGATTCATTCATAATCCGAGATTGATATATATTCATCATTATCATGCAAACCATTCTTTAGATGCAGACATCAGTTAGCAAAATTTGGTGAATGCCGTGTTGTATATCGTTGAAAATTACAAGAACAGCAAGTGGACATGTACTTCTATTCTCATGATATAATAATAATGACAAAGTTCATCACAAATTCAGACAGTGTCGCCCTCTGTTTCCTAACACTGTTGAAGTGTGACGGTACAGTTGTACACGCAAATTACTACTCGCAGGTGCATATGCCGGCGGAGATTTAGTTGAGTTCAGGGGGAACCGAGAACTAAGTCGGATAATCGGTTCAGTGTCGCGTCTCTGGAAAATAATAGACTCGCCTTCGGCTCGTCGATTATTTCGTCGATCACCGATTTTCCTATACAGAGCCATGGCCATAAGCTTGGACACTGACGCATTATTTGCACTTTTGGGCATACTGGAGTCAGAATCCACATTTCCTTGTTTTCGCCAGTTGTGTGTGAACATCCAATCTGGTCATCACAAACTTATCTTTTGGTGGAACATATAACAATGTTGTTTGTGTTTATACCACATTTATGGTTCCGGAATAGCATTTACACAGTTGTCGAAGTTTGGTGATATATTCAGGAAAGTTCACTAAACTAAATAATATTTAATGTATTCAATGCAGAATGTGAGCATTTAGAGTGAAACAAATCTTGATTATCAGTGGGAAAGTGTTGGTACTCAGTCTGAAATCTTTGTAGGTAGACGGATCCGTGTCCACCACCAAGTATCTGTACTCCTTCTCCATACTGTCTTCGTAGTCTTTCATGAAGTTGTCCCACTGTCCAATCTCAATCTGTTGGCCAAAATAGGCTACTAGTACTTGATGGACGTTGCTTACGTTTCGAAACAGAATAAAATAGGTCGAGTTCAAAGAGATGGTTCTGGAGCTTTTGCCTTGAGCAAGCAAAGTTAACGTTATGAATATAACGCTGAGTTTTCTGTGATGTCAGCCTTGCGTGAACAGTATTTCAATTTATTCATATTACAACACTTGATTCATCCAGTCGTCTGAAAAGATGACGGTGTTTTCTGAAGCATGCTGTTCTACTGTTCCTTGATTGGGTAGGCCTTCGTGAAATCTGTTTTTCATTGATCGTTTCATTACGACAAAATAGGTTATGTGCTATTTGTTCACAGAATGTGTATTACCAGATCGTCACCACTCGATAGCCTTTTGCTCTAAGGAATTGTTCACATTGAATAGGATTGGGTAGCGTGAGGTTAGGGTCCAGATAACAAAATTCACATCCATTATGATGACGCCCGTAGAACTCAAAGACGGTATTGGTCTGGGGTAGTACCCGTCCACATGAATATTTGTCCCCGGAAGGTGATACTCTTTTTCAAGAGTCACAGTGTGCTGAACGGCCACGTTTTTTTTTTTTCTATCCAGGACAGCCACTGGCTGGCAGACTTACTGTAGTTGTCATGAGCCATGTATCCACCATATCTGGAGTCAGAGCAATGAGTGGCGAGTGGAATCGTCTGACTCCTCCAACGTAACAACATCCTATTGGTCTTCCAACAAGTCGTTTGCATGAAGTCACTTCTGAATTTCAAGTAGCTTGTATCGTGGAGCCACCAGATTAGGGATGTGTTCACCGGTTTCATGATTTGCATTCAAACTAAAAGAAGATTAGAAGCTAGCACAGTTTTTTTTCTTTCCCGAATCGTTGGTAGCGTTGGTAGGACTTGACGGTTACAAGTCTTGCACATGTATGGTAATGCAGGAATGGTCTTCGGATTTCGTCTGTTCCAGATTGTAGTGAAGTCGGCAATGTCGGCATTATCAAGATTTCTTGCAGATACTGTTCTCTTCACCTGCAAATTCCTCTCGTAGCAAGCCAGTGTCGGAATTTCTACGCCACATGGAATGGACGACACCGAATTATCGTCGCATTCAAACGATTTGCATTTGGGACACATGCCTTGACAACAATTCTACCCTTATGTGTGTATCTCTGTAGACAGTTCTTGCAAAAGTACACAACTCTCTTGAGTGCCTCTTGACGGCACGGACATGTCCAATCTCCCCGAGGATGTGCCACACAGTCACACTCACGACGCATAAAATGTCGTGAATCAAACTGGCATAGTGGATCACTTTGTTTTCATGGTCTGAAAACAAGACAGCAATTTCGACATGCAGATGTTGTTCAAAGTCTGTGATACTAACCAAATAGTGCCCACACGTGCTTTTATATTTCTCTTGGTCGACGGGGGGTAAATAACTGTAGCGTTATGACGTGGTGTGCGCGAGTAGTGACACCACAGTTATGATACTGCAGTGCGGACAGGTTAATAAGAAAATTCGGTGACACTCCAGTAATGGGGTATATCTCATTATCGTGGGGTCGCCGAACTTTACATTGGTGCCTGACCTTTCGAACCTGGGTTCTGCCCTCCACTGTTGACTTGCATCATATGTGGATATCGGGTTCCCGATATTTGCATGCGGACGGTGATGTGACTGAATAGTGGGGATACAGATGACCTCGAGGACGAGGTCTTCCGAAAGAGGGAAGCACTGTAGCGTTATGACGTGGTGTGCGCGAGTAGTGACACCACGGTTATGATGCTGCAGTGCGGACACGTTAATAAGACAATTCGGTGACACTCCAGTAATGGGGTATACCTCTTTATCGTGGGGTCGCCGAATTTTACATAACGTTATTCCCCGGAAATTATTTCTGCACAAATTATGTGAATTATGAACAAGTCAAGATTACTCCAGGAAATAAATAAGTTTTTTTTTTCGCAGTGTCACTTATCAGCCAATTTATCTTAATTCGGTTGTTTGGCACTCTGTTTCCTTGACATAATTTTTCTTCCATTTTCCATAGGCTTGACAGACTTCGTGTCAAACTCTTCCCGTCATCGTTGTCAATGACCGCAATGCTCTTAAAGTGATATTGGCAGTAAGTTATGGATTTTTCCATATCTTTCTGATCGAACGAAGAAAACATAACAGTTATATATCTGCACTTGTATGCCCAAACAGATGCCCCTTTCTAACAGATTTCGTTGCGAGTTTCTGGTGGAGATATTTTGAGTTTGTTTACATTACCGCCATTCTCGGTGCTCTGTATACCGTGACGCAGTGCGATTCCAGCTTACTAGTATGTTCGAGCCAATCGAGCGTAAACTAGGTTAACACCCTGCAACTTATCTTAAGGCGGTGACTGACCTAGTTCTTTTGTCTAGGGGTCAGGTCATGTTATTGTCACCGACTTGTGCTCAGATTTTTTGGAAGGAAGATCAACACACGGTAAGAAAAATGCAATTTCTGCAACATTACGCATATATATTATAACTGAGGGGGATGATACGATGTCCGAGATACTACTACAAATTTATTTACTTCACAAATATTTGTAGGGGCTGAAATTCCCCAGAAATAAGTTTTTTTCCATCAATGTTTACCCCAATTTTGACACTGTGATCACGTTCATGGTCATTTTCAATAAATTCTGCACATTGTATTTAGATAATCTATAAACGGGAGTTAAGATAATCATCTCATGTTTCATACATCCTGCGCATATGCACTAATATCTTGTAATTTTTCAGTTATTCCTAAATTATTCCACATGCATGTCGTGTCACCGATTTGAGTCAAGCGTCACCGACTTAGGTTTACATTTTGGGTATAACATACCCACTGGTTGAATGAGTTGAACTGTACAATGAGTTCTCAGGAAAGGTGTTCTTGTGTTCGATTATAGCGATATCATATTCGTGGTATCGTGGACCGTACGCAGCAATATATTGTGCAGTATACATCCCAACAACATTTCGTAAGACAGCGTTATTGACATGTCCACGTAATAATTATATTGTGTATAGTGTACATGTTAATTTTGCTCATTTTCCAAATATGAAGACAACAATATGGAAAGAAAATAATATAGACATTTGCATTATGATGTTGCAATGCATACTGTTGATTGAACATCGGCGGTGGCTAATACCTTATGCGTTTTTCGTGGAGAGATACCAGCCCTTTTCTGGGCAACTAACATCTTAAGTCGGTGACGCTTGACTCAAATCGGTGACACGACAAGCGTGTGTAGTCATTTAGGAAAAAGTGAAAAATTACAATATATTGGTGCGTATGCGCAGGATGTATGAAACATGAGATGATTATCTTAACTCCCGTGTATAGATTATCTAAATACAATGTGCAGAATTTATTGAAAATGACCATGAACGTGATCACAGTGTCAAAATTGGGGTGAACATTGATGGAAGAAACCTTATTTCTGGGGAATTTCAGCCCCTACAAATATTTGTGAAGTAAATAAATTTGTAGTAGTATCTCGGACATCGTATCATCCCCCTCAGTTATAATATATATGCGTAATGTTGCAGAAATTGCATTTTTCTTAACGTGTGTTGATCTTCCTTCCAAAAAATCTGAGCACAAGTCGGTGACAATAACATGACCTGACCCCTAGACAAAAGAACTAGGTCAGTCACCGCCTTAAGATATGTTGCAGGGTGTTAAGTCAGAGGTAACTCTGAGTGGCGCACAAAACAAAAAAAAAGCGGCTGCTAGTACTGTCATATGCTTGATTTATCCATTTGATCAAGCAAAGTTTGTTTTGTAACCTATTTTTCTGAAACCACAGGCATATATGTAATTGATTTAGAAAAAATATTTTTCCTGCCAACATCACTTTAATTTTTTCCAGTCCATACTCACGTTGGTAACGTGGACACAACCGTGAAAACGTAAGACACCCACATTGATCTCCAACATGTTGTCTACTTGATACAACGATGCAAACCTATGCAGCACATTCACTATGCGGTCCATGATAGCTTCAGGTTCAAGGTTCCAAATATATGCATCGGAATTTTGATATCACAATTGGTCAAATCCAGATTGCGATATGTGAATACGTATCAAAACCCTTTCGTGAAATATGGATGCTATATGTGAATTCGTCCAAAACTGTGGTCAGGCGGGTTAATTTTCTGAAAAGTGACTACTAGGCCTTTAAAGCTGTAAGTATGTTATAAATAGATAAACGACCATGTAAAAAAAATATTATGATAACGACCACGATCTTCCCCGACGGATAAACCGAACGTAAAACCACAGAACCACGCGTTGTTTGTTTTGCTTCGAATGTGGGCGGGTCTATGCACTGGCGCGAGTCAGGCCGCCCACGACAGAGGCCAGAGGCAGTCGGCTGTAACGGCGAAGTGGTATAAAGCCATTCTTGCAGTGTGTGTCGATGATCATTTGACATGTTCCCCACAGCACAGATGTCAGAGAACACACAAACTGCAAAGTATAATTGCATAATATCCATACGTGCACACAATTACTCATATAATTAGGGCTACATATTTCCCTCCTAGCCGTAATGAACGTATTATCCATTGGTGTGACGAATTTGTATGGTTCCCAGTAATTCACGTGCATAGATATATCCCCGTAATGTAGCCACATCAACAGTAAAGTTATCATACATATTTGTACACAACATACAAACAGGCTTTGTGACCTGGTAAATTTTGTACTCATATGTTGTTGAGCAGTGCTCAGTCATTGTATGCTATATTACTAACCTAGAGTACATGCCAATAGGTGCATACCTGTAACATAGCATGTACATGTACAATTGGACAGACTATCAAGGGTGACGCTATCAATGTTATATGAGTACAAAATATTCCGTCAGAGATGTCACCCATATTGTCACACCCTACATTCAACAAATATGCTATAAACACTGAAATATAGATATACACAATGAAATGCATTACATACGGACATTGAGGACGATGTGTATGCCTCCTTGGTCTATTGAGTATGCCACATTGTAGGCCAGTCGCCCCCTCCTTTTATACGGCCGAAAATCCCCTTGGTCGGCCTAGGCCAAAGGCACCTACTTACGTCACCAGTCAGCACGAAAGGTTCAGGGGATGTCTCAAAAGGTCGAAGGGATTGTACAGTATCTCTTTATATAGCATACTTACAGCTTTAAGGTTGCTCATCAGTCAAGATCGATGCCTTATCCGCCGAATTCTAGTATGTTTTGTTTGGGCTATATCTTTGCAGTTTGGCAATGAATTTCGCTGAAAATTGTTCTGTAAATTCTGTAAATGACTACAAAACTTTTCTGATGGCCAAATTGAAGACCCAGTAGATAATCATACAGATCCTGAACGTTTTACACCGCCAATTAACTGCTTAAAAGTAACTTACATAGGAAGCAGACAGCGTTTTAGGGTGCAGTTTCATAAAACATAATAGCAGTTTCTTGACTATGGTTAGATTACTTATTATAGACCAATAATCTACTGCCTTCACCTCGACACCAGGTGGTAATTTAGTGTTCAAAATAGCATGTTATTCACCATCTGCATGGAGGGTATACTTGGCAAAAGAAATTGAATGTCCGTCACATTAATAATGTGCATATCCATTGGCATTGTAAACTCAACCACGAACTTATCAAGAATTCAGCGACTCTAATAATTTCAAAGAGTAGTATAGAACCAAAATGTAAACAACATCTCACTCCTGAGTACAGCGTTCTCGACAGCTGAGCATTGACAGCATTTCCCATACGAATAATCCGCTGATCTGTACTTAGCGCTTCATTGACCAGCGGCTCGATTTGACATGAATATCGATTCTTGAAATTGAAGGGTAGGTTATTGATCACGGATATGTGTACTCGCTCTACTTAACGTAGTCCGCTACAAACAGGGAGGTAATGAAAAATCAGAATTTAGGAGTTATATCTTGAATTTTATCTCTTCAAAATAAAATATTTTTTAGAGTAACTGATCAGCATTCTAATAATGAAAAGAAAATAGGGGGTCACCGTGCTGGTTTCTTCGACATATTCGATCAAAAATCACGAACATTTACTAAAATGACTTAATTTATGGTATTCTTACACATTTTTTTGCCCATAATTATCCACATCTTACATCTTGTTTTCCAAGAGAACGGATACGGTGACCCCCTATTTTCTTTTCAGTTTTAGGGTGCTGATCAGTTACTCTATAAAATATGTCATTTTGAAGCTCTAGATTTTGTTAATACATCATTTATTTTGAAAAACTCATTGACCCCCCCCCCCCCCTCACTGTTTGGAGCGGACTACCTTAAGAAACTACACCATGTAATGCTTCGTGTAGGCAACGTAAGTTACATTCGTTCCAGCAACATTCAACTATATCTATATACTGATTTATTAATCGTTAATCGCTTGTTCGCAGTACTTTGAAATCACCAGAACATAACTGTCACGCCATCTTAAGTAAATGTGACCATAAATAGCTAGCATTCAGTTCGGCGGGACGTGGCGGATTATGGTGCCCCGTGTCACTGAATTTGAAGCTTAACCATATAAGTAAATCTTGTTGTGCAACTATCAATGAAAGCGGGTGTGTGGCAGTTATGTCTCAAGTTTGGGGTGAAATTGTCTTTGAATGCCGAAACTATAAAGATTTTAAAACGTAAAACAATGAAAAATAATAAAAAAAATAGGTGTAAGCCAGAATCCATGCCATACCCATCCTAGAATTTACCCTTCAAAGTAATTCATCGTAAATGTTGACAACTATTGGTCCAGAATATTAATGACGATTAAATGCCAAATGAAAATCTTATTTGCTTTATTCCTCTGAAATTCAGTCTTCTGAATGCATTCGATGGCCATGATGTAAAAGATGTTGGCTTCCGTCAACTACATGTATGTGAACTAGATGTAAGATACCCCGCATTGTATACAGGTTCGGCATACAATGTATAATAGTAGGCCTATGTTATAGTTCTTGAACTCTACCTGCAAACATAATGGTCAAAGTCTGAGAAAATTGCTGACACCACTCACGCATATCGTTCCTATATCGCTGGGTGTCAGTAGGAATATCATAGGCGAGTTTGCAACTTGGGAATGAATTTGCAAGGATTCCTGAATTTCGGACTGAAAGCTCTCGAAAGTACAAAAGTGACATTCGTAAGTGAACAATACACTGTCTGTTTTTAGGTTACCAGACCTATGGTCCTATAACCTATTGGTATGGCGTTGCGTCCGTCGTCCGTCGTCGTCCACATTTTTATCTTTTTTGTTTACCGGCGGATTTTTCTGAAATTTTGCACAAGAATGCTAAAAAATATTTCAAGAAGGAGGTTTTTTGTTTTGTTTTCGCTATTATTTCAAAATGGCGGCCATTTAGGACGAAAAATGGTCAATTTTGGACTTTGATGGCCGTTTTCTCAAAATCTGTTCAGTATTTTTTTTCTTATTGATAAATAACACTCCTCATATGTACCTCTGAATCACTCGGAGTGGGCCATTTTGGCCCAAACTCGGCACAAATGGGACTTTCCCATGATAAATTCTCCTGTGCTTTATAATGGGACACATTATGCCTAATATCTCACTTAATATTGAGATTAGATACTAGAAATCAATTGTGCTCATATAGGAAATGATATATGCTGAAGATTTTCGTGGCCTTGAGTTTGACCTCTGACCTCAGTTTCAAGTTCAGAGCACAACATGGCTTCTATCTCACTTATTATCGACTTTGCAGCTTAGGAATCAAATGTGGACATATAGGAAATGATATATGCCGAATATTCTGATAACCTTGAATTTGACATTTGACCTCATTTTCAAGGTCACAGGACAAAATGGCTAATATCTCACTTATCGATTTTACAGCTTAGGAATCAATTATGAACATATAAGAGATTATATATACAAATTATTCTCATGACCTTCAATTTGACCTTTGACGTAATTTTCAAGGTCACAGAACAAAATGGCTAATATCTTACTTATTATCAACTTTACAGCTTAGGAATCAATTGTGGCCAGACTCCAAATGATATATGCTGAATATTCTCATGACCTCGACTTGACCAATGACCTTATTTTCAAGGTTCCTTTGACCTGATTTTCAAGGTGACAGGACACAATGACTAATATCTCACTTATTGACTTCATAGTGTGGGAATCAATGAAGGACATACAGGAAATGTTATACGCCAAATATTCTGATGACCTTGAATTCAACCTTTGCATTCATTTTCAAGGCCACAGGACAATTTTTCTGATTTACAGTTTAGCATTAATATCTATAATATATCTCAATTTACATTAATATCTATAATATATCTCTCATTATTGAATTTACAGTTTAGCAATCAACTGTGGACATGATATATGCTTAATATTATATATTCTGAATATTCTCTTGACCTTGAATTTAACCAGTGACCAGGCTAGCATCTAAAATATTGAACATATATTGTACGGTAACCTATCTTTGGCCCTTGGACTAATTTTTACCCATGGAATTATGAGCGATTAAAGTTAAAGACAAACGTATTCGTGATTTAGTCACTTGATGTTTGGATTGTTTACTAGTATAGTTGTTACAGTGCCATGTCGAGCGGACGGCTGTTCAGTTACCTGACGTCCGAGCGCTCTGGGCCGCCGAGCGTTACGTCATATGTCGTGTGGACGTCTGTGGCGGCCGTGGTGATTCACTGGCTGGTCCAGGCCGTCCAGGTGATCCGGACCAGACTGAGAGACGAAAGGGCTCTGGAGAAATTTGATGGACCACCTGGACACTGGTTGCTGGGAAACATACCCGAAGTCAGTATAGGCCGCTACCCAAACATTTAAAAGTTGTACGTTGTTAAAAGCTCGAAATGGTTGGCCATAAAAATCTTCTGCTTCATTAATTTAATTAGAGTCTCAGTCTCGTTCCTAAATAAGTCGTTTAAATGTGTGTAATCCATCAATCTGCAGATGTTGAAGTTCAAAGACAGGATGGACTTTACCCTGGGTTTGTACGCGAAGTTCCCGAAGTGTTGTATGCTACGACTATCCCCTTTCCGCTGTAGCCTCCGCCTGCACCACCCCGAACTGATGGCAACCATCATCAACACCCCAGGTATGACAGTGGGCGAAGCTGGCTCTACTCAGTATCCGCATAAGGTCCTTCAAATACTACAAAACTACAAACTACAAACTGGGGTCATCAACACCCCAGGTATGACAGTGGGCGAAGCTGGCTCTACTCAGTATCCGCATAAGGTCCTTCAAATACTACAAAACTACAAACCAAAATAATTATTAGGCCTAAAAAAATAATTTTCCGTTTCTCGTCCTCCTATTTTTTCAAAACTGGGTAGGGAGGGACTTTTTATTTTTTATTTTTTATTTTGCAAAAAATACCGTTTTCAGCTCAAGAGAAAATTGGGTAGGGAGCCACTTTTTATTTTTTTATTTTCGGTGGGACGACATTTCACACATATGAATATAAATTTGATTTATTGATTGGTTGAAAAAAAAAACACTTGCGCACAGACGCATTCAAGCCCAAATAAATCAAGCCTCTAGAATTGAAATCATGTGTAACACATGACTTTAATGAATTCATTTCTAGAAGTTTGATTTATTTGGGCTTGATACCTTTTGGCCAGGCACATTGGCACTACTGGTGTGCCATCGTCCTAGCAGTCAGCACAGACAGGATGATTCTGTTTACTAGTACATGTAGTATTATTATCAAAAACCGTCAGTTGATAATATATTTCAATGATGAGTAATTGTGGAGATCCGTTCTATCAGTTAATATGTCCATTGAAGTATTCATGAGGAATATAGTAAATCAATTCTTGATCACAATTTTATATGTATTATTACATACACGTAACCACATAGAAAAACTGTTTTTGAAAACTGGTAGCATCTTTGTCTCATTTGGCGGAGAGTGAAAACAAGGAGGTAAGTTAAGTATACGTTTAAGTTGCATGCTGTGATTTGGTGTCTCGATCATTCACTATCCTAAAAATAGGGGCGCGAACACTTTTTATTCTTTATTGGAGAATTGCAAATAAAAAAATCCGGGAGGCTGCTTTCGAACACAGGCGTGCGGGGACGAGAAACAGAAAATTTATTTTTTTAGGCCTTATGACAAATGCCAACATTTTATAATAATATTCAGAAGAAATTGAAGGCGAGTAACGAGATAGTACATAGTACATGTATGTGCAAATAGTTCATTTTTATTATTGTGAAGTGTGTGCTCGAACGAGGTTTGGAGATATTTACTGAAGCGAACTTTCTATTTTGAGCTTGATCCTGTAATTGACGTTATTATGACATATAGGCTAGCTGGTAAAACTTCAGACAAAATGAAATACTCTAACATACTCTCGTATATTTCAATATGGACAATATCCAGAAGCGTAATGTTGACTGGCATAATTAGTAGACTGGTCAGATAATCAAGTTTACACATTTCCAAGGTTATTGTTAAAAGGGCAAGATCATTGTCTGCAATTACGATGAAGTAGAACCTCTACTCGAATTTTATGGTTCATACAAATATTGCTAGTGTCTTCTATTTTATTAAATGATGAATGTTGTAGTCATATTCGATAACATGAGCAGAATGAATAGAAACAAATTCCACGTTTCCGCCTTTGTTTAAACAGAACCAAAAGATTCGTCCACGTATAGATGGCTCGAGCCTTGGATAGGTAAGTGTATTGTTGAGTTTGAAGACAGAAAAATAGCAAAAATAGCAAGGACTACATCCCCAATATACAACTACTTCATTTTTATTTGAGTGTGGAACTTTTCAGGTGATGGTTTACTGATCAGTAAAGGTCAGAAGTGGGCCAGAAACAGACGACTCCTGACTCCCGCCTTCAACTTTGACATCCTCAAACCTTACGTCACAGTCTTCAGCCAATCATCGCTCACTTTAGTTGTAAGTGCGAACTCATTACGGGAATACTTATTTTACATTGACATTACCAGTGATCATTTTGATTTCTACTATTACAACAATTTCCTCCAGAATAAACTGAACAGCATATTGAAGAAGTCGGACGAACCGATCGAACTGTTCGAACACGTCAGCCTCATGACGCTAGACAGTCTCATGAAGTGCATCTTTGGTTTCCAAGGCGACTGCCAAGTGGAGGGGTAGGGTCATTTAACAGAACTTACATGTTTGACCACATAAGAGCTTCTGAGAATAACTGGCTTTTGAAGAGCACTTGACACATAAATTCACCTGACGTATGCTCCAGGTTTAAGCACCCGTACATCCAGGGTGTGTACGACATGAGTTTTCTGATAGCAAGAAGAGCCGAGTACTTCCCTCATCACATTGACTTTGTGTATCGTCTATCACGGAATGGTAGAAAATTTCGTCGTGCGTGTGCAGATGTTCACAGATATTCCACGGACGTCATAAGTGAGAAAAGGAAGCAAGAAGACAGTATAGTAAGACTATTCAATATCCATTTATTGTTCTATTGATGAATTCATCAGGAAAACCCCATAGTGATTTTCCGTAGTTTTTATAGAGACTTTCCGAAAAATACGCGTGTAATTCTTGGCCCTAACAGCTATCACAACCTCAAAGGAAATACTTGGATTTCTTGGACATCTTAATCAAAGCCAAAGTGAGTATTATTCGGATAGTATATTTTCTGCCTATCAACTGATGAAAATTATTGAGGTTCTGAATGAGTCACAATGTACCCCAGGACGAGGATGGTCGAGGGCTGACGGACGAGGAGATTCAGGCAGAAGTCGACACTTTTATGTTCGAGGGACACGACACCACGGCCAGTGGTATATCGTGGTGTCTGTACAACTTGGCCAGACATCCCGAGTACCAGGCAAAGTGTCGGGAAGAAGTCAACAGCGTCCTCGGAGACAGACAACACTTCGAATGGTACGTCTCCTGTTTAACGTTGTGTCGATGGGATGTCGGAGGAGCTTTGGAAGGACATGGAAAGCAGTTGAGAGTTCATTTCTATGTTCAGGGATGACGTCCACAAGCTACCGTTATGTTTCTAGATTCAGGGATGACATTTACAAACCAAGGTTATATTCCTCTGTTCAGGGATGACGTGCACAAGCTACCATTATGTTTCTAAATTCAGAGATGACATTTACAAACCAAGGTTATATTCCTCTGTCCAGGGATGACGTGCACAAGCTACCGTTTTTGACGATGTGTATCAAGGAGAGCCTCAGACTACATCCGCCCGTTCCCATGGTAGCGCGTGAGACCACGAAACCTTACACATTCCCGGATGGACGGACAATACCAGCAGGTTGAATGCGCTTCCAATCTGCAGAATGCTGCCTTGTAGATTTTAAAGTTATATTTCCCCATGATGCTCATTTAGGTATGACGCTTGATTTGATTTTATCAATTGGGTTTACATTTAAACAAACTCGTTCCAGGAGTCCTGATAAATTTAGCGATATTTGGTTGCCATCACAACCCCGATGTCTGGGAGAACCCCGAAATATATGACCCGTACCGGTTCACGCCTGAGAACAGCAAGGGTCGATCTCCTCACGCCTTCATCCCCTTCTCGGCCGGACCAAGGTATATGACTGTGGTCAAGTCTCAGATCTGCTATACACAGCAGGTGCTTGCTATAGTATTCTTAACTGACAAGATCGGACTCTTCCATTGCCAGGAACTGTATCGGGCAGCACTTTGCCCTGCACGAGATGAAGGTGGCCGTGGGGCAGATTTTACGTCACTTGGAGCTGGTCGAGGACATGGACAGAGTGCCCGTCAGGGATCCGCTCCTTGTGCTCCGCGCCAAACATGGACTGTATGTCCGACTTCACCCGCTCGTCTTCGGGTAGAATTAATATCTGAATTGATTGTCTGAGACTCAGTTTTTCTATACACGTATTCAGTATATGCAGTAAAGTTTAGGTGCTTATCAATTCGGTATATCTAACATATTTATTATCAAGTTTTCCCAAAGCAGGACCCATGTGTCCTCTGAAGGTAACAGAATACGGTTAACGCTTAGTGTTCCATTTCCTGCGTGATTATGACGTTGACCATGAAAAGTGTTGGACCTTCGAAAACAACTTTGAGTCGACAATAATCGGGCTTTATGCATGTTTTCAAACGCATGAAAAAATCGATTATCTGTTTTATCTGATGGTTGCCTTGTATTATATGTTTGCTCTGAAAACAGTAAACCAGATGTATTTACAAATGTAACGACGATGAACATTCCACATGGGCAGGTCAATATGTGTAACAATGATAAAGTGTGTCATCAGTTTTGACTAACAGGGTGATAACAAGAACGTGCATCGTTGAAACCGGAAGATTATATTATTTGTGTCATTTGCATGATAAGTGTAACACAACCCGGCTCGTCACTCTATATACTTGTCATGTAGTCAATAAATGTTCAATTATATCAGTATATATTTTTCGTGATTTTATTGGCCTTTAACGCGTAACATTTAGGTGGTCGATTGCCGTTCATAGAGATTTCTGGTTATGCATACTTGGCGTGCACCATGATGTTCACTCAATATTCACAATAAATCACTCTCGAAATTGTTTTCTGATCGATCTGTTCGCGTCCCTGTAGCGTCGAGCCGTTCGAAAAAAAAATATATATACCTACATGTGCATAGCTATTCAACGATTTATGTCAATAGTCATAATATATTGAAATTGTAAAACAGTAAATCTAATTGTTCATTGTACGAGTATATTCGTCCTTTCAAGACAAAATCACACACACTTTTATGCACACTTTTATGCAACCAAGATAGACATTTCACACGTACACTGACAAACACGCCGAGGTCACACACGGCCATTGCATCAGACAATCGGTATCCAGTCGTTGTGTTGGTCCCTGGGCGGGATATAGCTGTGGTTAGCCATTATTGTGTCCATGTAGGTGTCTGCTGGTGGCATGACTCCGTAGTATACCGTCTGTCCCGGGTTCAGCCAGCCAGCCCACCAACTGAACGTCCCAAGGGACGTGATGACGTGATCCGAGAGAACTAACACGGCGAAGTCCACGGCTGTGGACTGAGACGAGATGACGATGTTGCGGTGTCCTTGCGGCTTTTGGATGTTCTCGACACACCACTGTGGTTCATCACTCGTGACGATGAACTGGACGTTGTCATACTTACTCTGGAAGTAGTCCATGGCGTGATGGAAGTAGCTGGCCGGACACGGCACCACGCCCATTAGTACACGCGCCGGAGTGATCATAGAGGTTCTGCGCACGTGCACGCCCACACGCACGAGATCTGTCGTGTTCTCGGGCGCGATCTCCGCGAAGTATCGCCGTGCAGCCTCCTGGATCTCTGCGCTGATGACTAGTTCTTTGCGCAGCTGATCGGCAATAGAATGACTGAATTTCCAAGACTGGAAGAAGCCATATACTTTGGTATCATGTAACGCCAACGACGTGAGTTCCGCTAAGGTGACGTCGGCGTCTGCAGAATTCTGCCTGTACGATGTTACATTTTGCATCTGGATCTTCCCGAAAGGCAATGACAGCGACCCGTTGAAGATATGGTGCATGACGCGGTATCCATGGGGCATCACAAAAGGGGTCCACGATTTGTTGTGAAGTGTCAAACCCAACAGAGCGGCATACTGAAATATCTGATTACCCAGTCGTCCCTTGGACTTGAAAGTGATGTAGGCTTTTGTCCTATTGCTGTCCACCGCACCGCTGGGTATATTAACCTCTGTCTGGTTTCTATTTTGTGCTCCAGTCTTGGGAGTCGCTGATGTCGAACTATTGGTCTGCGGCCTGACCTGTTGTGTTGTGACTCTGCTCGCGTTCATGGATCCATTTCCACTATTTTCTGTGATGTTTGTTTTAACTTTTGTTTCACGTGTATTATTTGCGCCATCCTTATATCTTGCAGTGGTTATTTCACGATTTGGAGAAATAGTAACCGCGAGTTCAGCAGTTGGACTGTTGGTTGTTATCGTTGGTGCTGCAGTCGTGTGATCTCCTGTTGAAGACCCTTCCAAGACACTGCTGCTAGTCCAGTTTCTCGTGGATGCATATAGATCGCCAGAGAGCGTTTGATTGTATGCTGCGAAAGCATTCTGCAAAAGCATCGGCGTAAAAGAGAATATATTTGTTGCGAAACAAATCACCAGAGTAGACAAACTCAGTGTTAGAAAAACAACTGAAGCCCACTTCGAAAACATTTTGCTCTATACCCATTGTCCATGTTTCACTTTATGTTCTTCTGATCACGATTCGCAAACACACACGGAAATCATGATCAATACTTCGCAGTTATCATTAGTGTGAATGTAGACACAAATTTAGTATTCATTCGAAAATACGCCAATGACATTTGAACCGTTCAATTTATTGCTTTTTTATGGCAAAGCAAAGCCAACATATGTGTATGATCGCTACTACACTCATTATGAACCAATGACAGATTCAATCATACACAAATGCATCACATAAAAATGACCCATGGAGACAGTGTTTCATCGTACATATAAAATTCTATAAAGTGATCCAAACATTTTCGCCACAAAACATCTGAACAAAAGGATCATAAAATGTATTTTGAAGCCTAAAGTTGGTGTATCTCAATATCCTATGCGTCTTGAATCGGTGCGATATTCAACAACCGCTTCACCTATAAATCATTCGAAATGAGGTTATCAGTATGTGTAACGTTTTTCATGAGGTGCGATCCTAGGCTCGATGACATCACGCCACAATCACAAAACGCAACACATACTGATCAGTGTTACACATCGCGACCTGTGTCACTCAATCCGAAGTCCATTGATCGAGGTGTATAGTATATTTTCTGTCAAGAGGTCTCATATAAATACAACTCACAATGTTATTTCCACCCACTCGTATGTTACCAAAATACAATGTAAGGTGACCAACAGTAACTTCTCTCAAACTAGTGTTTACATTGCTATTTTCCTGTGTCATCTCTACAGCGAACGCGAGCGAACAACAACGTTTTTCCGACAGATATTTATATTGAGAAAACATAAGCAAATAACTGATTTTTCCTGCAGTGGTCGCCGCTTAGCATAGTCGATCGGCGTGATGTCTGGAAGTCGGATTTTCAGTTTTCTGACGTCAGAGCGTGAGGACTCAACCCGTTTGACGTCATATGTCGTGGGTACGCTCTTGGCTGTGGTGGTTGTACGTTTTGTGATCCAGATCGGCCAGCAGATCCAGAAGAGGATGAGACACGCGCATGCGCTCAGAGACTTCGATGGACCCAAGGGACATTGGTTGCTTGGCAACCTTCCCGATGTAAGTGGCCAAAAAACCCGTTTTGCTGACTGAATTCGATTACGTGTCACCCCTTTCTATTTTCTAGAATACTTTCTAGTATGCTTGTAATCTAATACAATATTGAAGTACAGATCATAAAGCTGAAAGACAGACTAACATACGGAACTGCTCTGATGGCCAAGTATCCAAAGGCGTGTTTGATGAGATTGTCTCCTTTTAACTACAACCTCCGTCTCCACCACCCAGAGATGCTGAAGACCATCCTGAACACGCCAGGTACGACAGCTACTCTGAAAGCCAGACAAACTTACTAATATGTCTGTGTTCGCTTAATGTATTGTTTGAAACGTTGTTTACTTGTGTGTTCCAGAACCGAAGGATCAATTCGTGTACAGATTCCTACTCCCGTGGATCGGTAAGTATACATACAGTGTCCCGGTAGTTCACCATAAAATTTACAATTCAAGCCAAATAGGGACGTTCGGGTACCTTCTTATTATATGAGTACATCAGATAATTAAAATTCATTAGTTTCCTTGGTTTCTGTTTACCGAAATGAACTCGATGAACAGTAGAACAGTACAGGGTTGGATAGTTGATAGTTGTCAGAACATTCAAAGGTTCAGCTTGTTGGTATATTATTTTGAACAATTTCTGAACATTGTCCTTTTGCAGTTCGTGTCTGAATTAAAAATCCTATTGGGAAGGCTGAATCCATATCCTTCATATACACTAGAGAATGATGTTATAAAAGCCATTGATATAGCCTGATCTATATTTAGGTTATCTCCTACAGTAACTGTATATGAGAAAAGCATGCAATATTGTTTTTAAATGAACACATTTATTCTTGGAACAAGAGAGAAATGTTTTCAGGTGAACCGAGCCGATTCTTAATCACAGTTCTAAGATTCAGAAAAAAATTCTTATTTCCAAATAATATATTCTCAAAATGGGAAAGCAAGAAATCAATACTTTTTCCTGTGTATGTATCAGGTGACGGCTTGTTGGTGTCAAAAGGTCAGAAGTGGGCCAGGAACAGGCGACTTCTGACCCCCGCCTTCAACTTTGACATCCTCAAACCCTACGTCACAGTCTTCAGCCAATCATCGCTCACGATGACAGTGAGAAATCTATTCCCACTAGATATTTGTTATTAATTGTTATTTTCCTGGTGTGAAATCTAGTGCGAAATCTGTACGATGTCATCTATTTTTCGCAGCAAAAACTGAAGTCCATACTGCAGAAGCGACAGGACAATTCTCTGGAGGTTTTTGAACATGTTAGTTTGATGACCTTCGACAGTCTGATGAAGTGTATTTTTGGTTTCCAAGGAGATTGCCAAGTGGAGGGGTACGTGCTGAGCCAGGTCACATCAACATTGAACAGAAGCCATCAATATAGCTCAGTTCATTTCGAGCTAATAGTTTCACTGGCGGTTATTGTACATTTTCACCTTTTTATCTATAACATTATATGGACCTAAGCTAATTTATTTTTTTTCAGATTCAGACACCCGTATATTCAGGGTGTGACAGGAGTGTCTAAACTGCTACAAGAGCGGTTTTTCTTCTTCCCCTACCACAATGACATCATCTACAACCTCTCTTGGGCCGGTTACAAGTTCCGACGCGCATGCGCACTCATACACACGTACTCTATCGACGTCATGAACCAGAAAAAGCGAGAACTCCGGGAAACTGGCGTGAGCAGCATCAGTGAACATGGTTATATCATTGGTCACGCGTCAAGAAAACAGTGCCTCTTTCGATAAAATGAAAATGTTTATTGAGGGTTTTCATTTTAGGGAACACAGACACAAACGCGATATGTTGACTTCATGGACATCCTCTGTCAAGCAAAGGTGAATATTTGTATTCCGTTTGGGATAAAATATTGATGACCATTTTAAATTAACAAGAACTGCTAATGAACAACTAATGATAATTCAGGTTTTGAAAGGTTAATAATATATTTTTGTAACCCCAGGACGAGGATGGTCGAGGGCTGACGGACGAGGAGATTCAGGCAGAAGTTGACACTTTTATGTTTGAGGGACACGACACCACGGCCAGTGGTATATCGTGGTGTCTGTACAACTTGGCCAGACATCCCGAGTACCAGGCCAAGTGTCGGGAAGAAGTCAATAGCGTCCTCAGAGACAGACAACACTTCGAATGGTAAACTCGTTTTTTATATATCCCTTACCATGAACAAATATTTCATGAGTTTCAAATAGTGTGGAGTTACTGTCCAGGTATGATAGCACAAGCTATCGTTAAGTGTCTCTGTTTAGGGATGACGTACACAAGCTACCGTTCCTGACGATGTGTATCAAGGAAAGTCTGAGATTACATCCGCCCGTCCCTGCAGTTGGCCGAGAGACCACAAAACCTCTGACTTTCCCAGATGGCAGAACAGTCCCTGCAGGCAAGCACATTCGTAAACAGAGGCGTTGTATATGCAAATTCATGAATCGTGAAAACAGTGACTATAACTTGCTACTATAGAAACGACTCTTGGGAAGTAGAAACTCTCAAATGAATACCTATGTGGGTTTATCTGTAGGAGTCCTACTCACGATATCGATATTCGGCGTCCATCACAACCCAGCAGTCTGGGACAACCCCGAGGTGTATGATCCGTACAGGTTCACGCCTGAGAACAGTGATGGTCGCTCCCCTCACGCCTTCATCCCCTTCTCGGCTGGACCCAGGTACATGAGCAATACTTGCACCTGCACTCGGTGAGGGTATTGGTTAGGTTTTGTTCCAACTCGAACCACTCATCAATAATTATCCCCTTTGGTTGTGCGCAGGAACTGTATCGGGCAGCACTTTGCCCTGCATGAGATGAAGGTGGCCGTGGGGCAGATTTTACGTCACTTGGAGCTGGTCGAGGACACAGGCAGAGTGCCCATCAGGGATCCGCTGCTTGTGCTCCGCGCTAAGGACGGTCTGCACGTCAGGTTTACCCCCCTAAAGCATAGCACATAATTATGTGTGTGGGGTGGGGAGGGGTATGTCGAGGTGAATGAGGTCTACCCCTGGTCGTGACGCAATGTATTTGCTGTCCTTCGATCGGACATCCGCTGCCGAGGGCCTTGAGAGTTATGTATTGCGTGTGTAAGAATTGAATTGCTTACTTCTCTGTTAATATCATAAAAAAAATACAGCAATGACGAAAGCCCGTGTGACCAATCAGGACAAAGACAATATTTACTATTCTTGTCTTGTTAACATGATGAAACCTGGTATTCTGTTATTAGTTGTCATCAAATATATGTCACCTTTTCCAAATCTGAGCTGTTGTTTACAACCCATTCATTGTTATTTCAATAAAATGTTCGTTAATACACCTGTTGTTCAAAGTATAAAATTAGCCCAATGGCTAAACAACGTACTGGAGAAATGCATAGTGTTAAGCCATAACTGTTTTACCTAAATTCCCATTTAGACCTTTCGAGGTCATTGAAGGTCAAATTCAAGATCAAGACTACAATCGCTATATATGACTTTCCATTTGAATGTGCAAATATTCAAGCTGTATTTCATAATATTCAAGGATTTGACTCCATACTGCTTCTATTTTGAAGGGGAAAATGGGTGAAATTAAGCCCAAAGACATTTTCAATGGCGAAAATACATACAATAAGTTTTGTTTGGCTGGGAATGGTATCGTGACTTTATTTCTGAACGAAATCCAGGTCGGAAAATCAGAATGGCCGCCCAACGCAGACCGGCGATTCAAGGGCAACGAAATTCATACACATCACAGAGGTACACATGTGTCTTATGCATAATTCATCAAAGTTTGAGAAAAAGCACCCACCCCCCCCCCCTCCCCCCCAAACTCCAAAATTGGCCGTTATTTTTTTTTGAACGGCCACAGTCTTGAAAAAAAATATGAAACGATTAAAAATACCTCACTTTTGAAATATTTTAAGATCTTTCAATGCAAAATTTCAGAAATATTTGAGGTCTAAGTTCTTCAAAGGAACGAAAATAAACGAGATATCAACCATAAACTTTAAAGATAAAAATTAGTCCGAGGTCTAAATAGGTTACCGGAAACTCCCGTCGCCCTGTCTCTCGTTCAACAGCCTGGAGATACATTTATCTAATGTAGTTTAGATTGATTTATCGGGTGTTTGCCTACCTCACAGAAATAACCCAATACAAATATAACCAATTATGTGTGTAGATGTATCGTTGCTGATGAATGATGCAGATCGATGTGAACTGATAGGTAACAGCTTATCGATTGAAAATTATGTATATACTTCTCGAGTTTTTGATCACGCGACCTATCGACGAACTACTTTTGAGAAAAGTCACTCTACACCCTGAATGTATGAAGACTAGCACATGTTATCGGCCATATATGGTGGCAGCGGTGGGCCTCGTGTCCGCACGAGCTTATAAACGATATATAACAACTTGCACACACATACCAATCGTTAATTTATTCAAGCATACATATAAAATTACTAAATAGCAGTTTATCAAAGCTCTCTTATAAAAGCTTCCAAAGTTGTACAATCGCTCCTGAATACTCAGAATACGAGGTCCCTGACCTTGCAGCTTCCTCCTTGAGTACCAACTTCGGAAGGTCATAAGGGTTCGAGTGTTTCCCTGTCTTGGTGCGGGTTTATCTGGCAAAGGTATTGGTTCCTGATTGCCAGCACGCTGTACGACAAGAAGCCCATCCTCACTGGAACTACTCGCACTTCCACTAGATGCCTCTGATGAAGGAACATCATCCTAAGCAATCGCAAAGCGAATAAGTCAATTCCATTGACCACCTTCACTCTACCATCTGTAGCTCGACTTATCAAGATGGCACTGTTGTCCTCTCGCAACTGTCCCACCACAGTGTATGGAGTAGAGTTCCACACGTCCTGGATCTTGTTTCTCCCTATGACCCGGTTCCGGGTAAACACTTGTGTTCCAACGGGTAAGTACGGATCCTTAGCTTTCTCATCATGTCTCTGTTTCCGGGCATTGGCATTCTCTGTTAGCTGCTGGTTAGCCCTCAATATCACGTTTTGCATTCGATGCTGTGCAACTGGACCCAAGTGTGTATGTCTCCATTGGTACCTGTGGGAAATGACAACAAATTATCGGTAGTTAAAATATTGTTGTGACGTCACACCATTGTCTGAACAGTGGATTCGTCCGCACGAATCCACCGTTTGCCCCATACGAATTCATTGGTTCACTGATGCATGTAATGTCATGCATGTATGCCAATTTCCGTGTACATCAGAAAAACAATTTTCGCCAGATTCACGACTTTGTTCTGCAATCTGGGAAGCTTGCACAAGTTCATAATCAGTAATCTCAAGATCATCTAATGTTGAATTTCCAACATCGATCAGCAGCATTAAATGACACCATACTATCCACGGTTTCATTTAAAAATGTGTCCAAATTATCTGCCATGTTGAAATTCAATGTCTAGTAACAGAAATGCGAGAATGTGTGTGGTATAGGTCACTGTTTCGCTGTGTTTTGAGTACAATACAATATATTAAAACTCACCATCATCCAATGGAGATGTCCATTGAAAAACGTTCCACGTATCAAACTCTGCTCCTTAATACTACTCGCTCATTAAATGAATGCATTTAACCCGTGTGCCACCTTTTTAATCCTTATTGAATATATAGAGGAAGGCGCGAGATATAGTACTTGGGCCGAAAATCATGTTGAGTTGAGCAATCTAAATTCACTCGGTTGCCGGTTATTTACGAATACATTTTTGTCATGCTTGACTTGCAATAGATCTAACAGAAACAATATACAGGTGTACGAGTAATCCGTTGGTCGCATTGTGGTTGTAAGAGCAATATTCGAAACAATGAATTCGTTCACGTATTCGTAGGCACGAATTCACTGTTTCTCGTGCTTTATCCATGACGTAATCGTGGGTCCCGTCCGAAGAATAGGTAGTATGGAGCAAACCCTGTGGGCGAATGTGGTGTGCGGTTATATGAGAATACCAACTCCTGCAAATGATCATGCCATCGAGCATTCTGTTCCACATTGAGTGTCCGAAGCAGGTTGTGTAGAGTCCTATTAAAGCGCTCAACCTGAGAATTTCCTTGTGGGTGATATGAACTTGTCCTGGATTTCTGTATGCTGTAGATAAAACAAAGCTCCTCGATAATCTTGTTCTCAAAAGAACGACCTCTGTCGCTGTGGATATGCTCCGGGATATCTAACTTCTGTATCCACTCCCTCACAAATACCCTGACCACTGTCTTTGCTGTCTGATCTCTAGTTGCCACTGCTATTGTGTATTTAGTAAATACATCTATGAAGACCAGTACATTTTCCAAACCGGATGATGACTTTTCCAACAGAGTGAAATCCATCGATGGTTTGGCTGCTCACAGTAGAAGCATATGACCCTGTATATGACCCTACAAGCAGGGTCAATTATAACCACGACGACTAAGGTCCTCGTGGGTCATATACACATCACAGGGGCACAGAGTTACTGAACAGGAAATGGCTGCCAAAATTAGGCGTTTTTCGTCGGAAATAGCCGCCATTTTGAAAAAAAAAACAATATTCAGACCATATCGTCTCTAACCTAGAAATGAACAATTTCAATAGTACAGTTTGCAATTAGATATGTCTGATACTGTTCTGGGCTTTTGGACACGATAGGAAGTGAAGAATAAGGCAGATGTGTAGACCTATAGATGTAGTGGAACTAATACAATTTCATAACAATGTACACACATGCATGAATCACTTTAATCGCTTTTTCTCCCTACCTGAACGTGGATTCGGAGTTCACCTTGAAGCATACCTGTTGCAATATTTCATGTTAATTTCAGCGCATTAACATGTGTGATAAATATCGTTCTATGGCCGATATTAGGCCGAAATGTCTGCGATCGCTGTGCAAATCACAAGGCCGGCAGTTCAGTTCAATAATTTATTTGGGCGACAATGTCCAATGATCCAGACAGTCACATCAAGGCCGCAAATACACCTACGTCCGGTGATTCCCCGTCAATAAGATAGCCGAAAACTATGGTCCTTCTTTATCACAATTCACGTATAAATAGTCCACAATTATTCCAAGTATTCCATACGAGCACGGCCAAACTTCTTAACAATACCTCAACACGTCTGTGCTCGTGGCGGCCATTTACTCAACTCCTAGAAAAACTGCGGGGCCGGCAACATGTGGTGTAGACTTTCCCGCCAAATGCATGCGGTGTTGTGATTGGTCATGTATGTGCTGATGTGTGCTGATCTCACCGGGAAAGTGGGTTTCCCCGGCGCGTGAACGAGACTTGTTATGCTTATATCTGTGCACGTGATGTGAGCGGTGGGTGTGTCATGTTCTATGTTTAGAAGTAGGTGCTGGTGAAGGTCAAGGCCGAAACTAACTGGGTCGATGTACCGAGTGAATGGGGCCGCAAGTGCATGTGGATTGACCTGTGTATGTAACCATGACTACATGGAGTTTATGCTTGTGATCGTATAGTCTGTACCTGTCCTGTATGTAAGTCATGTAGAATGAATGTTTGTTGTGAAATATGTATGCGCGGGAGGGACGGGGGTTACAGTCGCTAAAATTACTACATTACACCCCTTCATTAATTCTACGCCCTCGGAATTACCCTACCCGGACCCTACCGTCGCCAAAAACTAACAATAAAAAGCTAAGAAGTCCTACAAGGTCAAACCCCAACACTCACACACACACGCCGCGTGACAATGGTAAAACACTGCATACAATAAAAATTTCTAACCGTCAAAATAAACGTCATCAGTCAGTCCGTCAATAGTCACTACGATGATACATTTACACATACATGCACAACAACGAATGATGAGATATGAATGGAATGTATGAACAAAACTTCAGAGTGAAACGGAAACTAATTTAGAGTCTATAAACTGAAAAAGAATTGTCTGGATTAACCTTAACTAAATTACATGAATAAAATACCGTGACTAGGATAACTATTTACAAATTTTGGCCGACAGAACAATAAGCCGACATAACCAGGATGATCATCGTGACCAGGATTTCTCCGAGTCACTTTCTGTCATCAGGCCGACACAATGAAAGGCCGATACATCACTAGTCCTGCGTGACCAGGATTTTCAGAGGCCGACACAATCGAGGCCGGCAATTGTCTGTTTGTCACCACTGGGCCGAAACGTTCACTCCTTCTGGCCACGCTTACTGGCAGGAGGTGGTGGTGGTGCCGGTGACGCCTGCCGCATAAGTTGCTGCTGTTCGTCCGGCGGCAGGCGGGGCAGAATCGACACTATCGTGGCGAGCAGATCACCCGGAATGGTCGTACCTGGGTCGCTCTGCGTCGCGGCCGTCACTGTGGGTGCCGAAAGCGGGGCCGACTGTTCCAACTGTGCCACTCGAG
The DNA here is from genome assembly GCA_949152475.1 of Terebella lapidaria. Classification (NCBI taxonomy): domain Eukaryota; kingdom Metazoa; phylum Annelida; class Polychaeta; order Terebellida; family Terebellidae; genus Terebella; species Terebella lapidaria. The sequence goes on from OX424557.1 coordinate 7,798,596, forward strand.
CACGTAGCTGTTCGGTTTCCTGCCGTAACCCCTCGTTTTCGTCCTCTAGACGATGTAGCCGCCGACGTAGGTGGTCCGTCTCCTCCTCGAGCCGATCAGGGAAGGTCGGGAGATGCCGTTCGTGGAGGGCTCCCATCCCGAATCCCACGGAGAGGCCGTTAAATTCAGCTTGCCGTATGTGCTGATCCATGGCCTCCAAGTAGTACCGGCGGATCTCCCGGAAATGCTGGTTCGCCATATCATCGGCGCGGGCCAAGAACAAGGTGGGAAGATGCTCGCTCTTCCGGGCCGGCAAAATCAGCGGATCTGCGTTGTGGGCCGCCTGGTTAATGTGTGACGCCCAATGCTCCTCGTGAAGACGGGTGTTGTTGGGGAGCTGGTTGGCCTCCCGACTCCGTAGCGGGTTTTCCAAATCCGGGTTTTGCCCTGGCAGGGCCTGTAGGCCGGGAATTCTTCTGGTCGACAAGCGCGTCCCGTGTTGCCGAATGAACTGGACATCAGCCGAAAATTCCCCTGAGCCGTGGAACGGGAGTCGTTCGTCCAGATCCCGATGGAGAGGCTCCAACGACTCAGGCTCCTCATATTGTAGCCGAGGCCGATCAGCGGTCGAATCTTTAGTGACGACCGTTTGCACTACCTCCATACTGTCGTCCAGATAGGGAGGCGCATCCGTCTGGAGGACCATCTGTCTTGAAGGTTGAGGTGAATCCTCCCGGTCGCTAGCCGAAACTGAGGCCGAACATTGGGGAGCCTCCTCCTCCGCCAACTGTAGAGGCGGGGGAGAGTCCCGCGGCAGGGCCGCCACTTCTTTCCTGTCGCTCTCCTGTCTGGCCGAAGGCTGTGCCGTCAAAGGAGGAAACTCCTCCGGTGGGGGAACTAATCCCTCCCTCACCCGATAATCGGTGACATTCGTCGCCGTAGGCCGCTCCACCACGATCTTTCGCGGGATGATATCTGAAGGCCGGCCGCCCACCTGTGTCGTCACGGGGGTTGACGAGTTCGATGGAACTGCAATTCCGGGGCTGGCCGTCTTGAGGGCGCCAGTCTGATATGCAATAGGCCGAGTGAAGAAGATGGTGCTGGGCCGACGTACACTCACCCAGCAATTCATCGCCAGGATGTCATTGGTCATTCTGGCCAGCCGATCCTCCTCCGCTCGGGTTGAAGGCCGAATATACTCAATTCGTCGGAGCACCTGCCGAACCTCCGGGGCCGAATTTGGCGGGTACTGGTCGAAAAGCTCCGGAGCCATGTGCCAGATGCCGAAAGTAAGCACTCGGTCGACATCTCGCTGAAATATCGGGATGTCAGCCGGAACACGAGGCGGCCGATAATTGGGGTTGGGCTGTATGTCCACACGACAGCGTAGCGCGAATCGTTGTAACATAGAGCCGGAAGCATTCAGCCGTCCATTCTCAAAAAGCGGAAGGATGCCGACATGGGTTTGAGTCGCCTCGCTCAAATGCCGTACCATATCCTCTGATGTGAGGGTGAAGTAGTGGTCCTTGGCCGGGCAAACAAAATACCGCAACAGCGGAAAGTGGTAGGCCAGGACGTGGCCGTCTAAGTCCGAAGCCGAACGGAAGGGGCCGCGGCGCGGAACCGTGGGCCATGCCCTCCTCTCCTCATCATCCTCCTCACCGATGCAGAAGGGACACAAATACTGGCCGTCTTCCCTCTGTAGTGGTGCCAGGGTCGCTAGATTTCCTTCCGTGAGCCGAGAAGGTGCGCTGAAATTATGCTCGTGCGCATAGCCGTCATGCCGATTCCGGAGCCGGAACGGGACTTCACTCCAACGAATTGGCTGAGTGCCGTATGGTGTGACGGGGGCCGGAACAAGAGCCATGAGCTCCTCTATTTGTCGTCGATAGGCCGAAGCGCGTGTCACAGGGCCGGAACTAACGCGTCGCGAACTCCTCGCTGACGAGTGCGGACTCCTGCCGGACGATGAGCTCACGGACGATGCCGAAGAATGTGCTGGTGACGTGATAGCACGGGGCCGAACTACGGGTGTTGACGGGGCCGATGATGCCGGAGCAGGCTCAATTGGCGCCATCACCAATGGAGCGGGAGTTGAACTAGCCGGAACGGCGGCTCCAGCCGCACGCTGTGCCTCCAAGGCACGCCGAACAATTTCTCCACCTTCTTCCAGTTGCCGAAAACGTTCCGAGTCCTCCTCTAGAGTCGGGCTCGGAGTATGCCGAGTGCCGCGGTGTGCCAACTTAGCCAAGATTTGATATCGTGGCTGTTTGTCGGGGCCGGATGCTGTGTTTGTTGATTCCGAACTTGGTTCGGGGCCGTCTGCGGACAATTCATCGTCCGTCAAAATGATGGGGTTATCCATCTCATCCCCTCGGTCGACAATCTCTACCGTCAGATTATCTCCATCAAGCGTGATGGAGCGAGGCCGATTCTCGTTAGGGCCGTCACTGTCTTTTCCTCCGCCCGGCTTATCCGCCATGGCGAAGGCCGCACACACAAATGTCACTCAGGGATAAATCAGCCGACTATAACTGTATCCACTACAATCCGACAAATGTTCACAGCTTTCTCGTTATTTTAATGTTACTAATTGCCGTCTCAGTGTTCCGCAAATGTTCCAAATTTTCACACAAGTTTCTTCGTCGTACTTATGCTCCTTCCATCTCGAAATCTCAGGCGCAAGTGACCTGATTACCGCTAATCACTTCAGCCGTACACAAAGATGCTGACAGCATCCCAATTCCACGAATCAGGCCGGGGGGCGCTCTCTGCCGATATACAAAAACGTCTTTACGCTGTATCCCATTGTTCCAAGTGTATCTGCAACAAGGCGGGCCGTCGTCAGGGAAACGCTAGTACGATCTCTCTCTGACCTATCCGGGTCAGTCCATTACGACAGTAGGGGGGTCCTCACACTGTCCATTTTTCCGAATGTCCATCTGCCGTCCCCTGGATTACACGTTCCTATACATTGTCATTTTGTACTAGTCGACTGTTCAAATTACTGGGCTCTTTTTGCCCGACGACTCACTATTGTCTTTATCAGGGGAGATTTCATGTGGGTGCTGTAAACAGCTTAAATGTTTATCTGCGCTCGTGCGAACCTTGTGAACTGATTCTTTGATCGTTCCTTTTCTCCCTAAGTTAGCGCACAATAAACCAACGGCCGAATTGCTGTTTCACAGACGACACACAGTTATTAAAGGCTGAGACATTAATGTCAATCACTCACAGGGGCGGACTTCGTTCCATTCATTTTCAGCCAGTTCACAAGACAACGGGGCCGCTAATATTGTCGGGGTCGAAATTGCAATGATCAGGGTCGGTCACACCGTGGCGCTTTGAATATTTTTGGGTGATGAATTTGATGACAGGCCGCATCTTGGTATGATAGCTATTTAGTGACTGGTTCCCGTACCACTGGGCCGTTCCTCCGAATACTACATGGAGTGGGTAGAGGCTCGGTCGACGCATACCCCGGAACGAATCACACTACCACCTCTTCGACAACTAAGTGGCCTTACTCACGGCGTGACATGAATTATTATCCTCTTCGGCTGACACATGGATAGAATCTGACATGATAATCTTAGTTAGTGCGTAACACACGCGGAACAATAGCATACGTTATACGGGGTCGAAACACATATCATAATGCAATCAATTTTTCACCAGCATCGTAATTATGAAATCATATCAAGTGTATATATATCGAATTCGCCTCACTGACATCTTGTACATATTAAATGCATATACATTGTTATTGTAATATATTATATTATTATGGGAAAGACATGATATCATAGTCCATTAGACATGCATAATTCATCATCAATAGCATCAATCAGATAACAAGGCCGGGGTTATCTGTATCGGGCCGGTCTGCGTGCGTTGCGTTTGGGTCGACTTGGTCGTGCAGGCGGGGGCGTAGCCTCGCTTGTCTCGGGGTCGGATGATATCACAGGCTTTTGCCTGCGTGTCTTGCGTGCCGGTTTTGGTGTGTCGGAACTTGATACGCGTGATCTTTTCCGTTGCCGATGACGACTTGAGCCGGATGAAGTGGGAGATCGCGATTTACGATCTTGGGCCGCTGACAAGTCACACTCAGCTGTTTGGTCTGTATCTGTATGCCGATCTTGTACTGTGACCTCCCAGGGGTAGTAGAACTCCTTGAGGAGCCCCAGGGGGTCGGCCGATTGCTCTGAGCCGGATTTGCTTGACGACGTCGAAGGTCGTACAGGGTCGGAATAGATGTGAGCCGCTTGGTTGTCACCTTCGTACGGTTTGAGTACGTCCAGATGAACAACACGAGTGTTCCGAGGGTTGGAAACCAAGGCGATCCGGTAATCTACCTCAGTCACACGGTCGACGATCCTCCAGGGACCAGTCCAAGGCCGAGCGAACTTATTATTCTGCGTGAGGGGCAGATAATAATATCGGACCAGTTCTCCTGGTTGGAACTGTGGTCGAGGCTTGGCGTGGGCGTCATAACCCATCTTCTGCCGAATTGCCGCTTTCTCAAGATGGTCTTGAGCGAATCCGTGGGCCGTCCTGATCGCTTGCCGCAAGTACTCCACATACTCTGGGCCGCACGGGGGTAGAGGCTCAGGGTCGTAGGTCGGAAACATGAGGTCGACTGGCAAGTTACACTCGTGTCCATACACCATCAGATGCGGGGTGCATCCCGTGGACGAGTGTACTGAGGTTCGATAGGCCATTAACACATATGGCAGGTGCACGTCCCAGTCGTTCGCACGATCGCTGACGAATGCACTCAGCATGTTGAGCAATGTCCTGTTGAATCGCTCAACCTGGCCGTCGCTCTGAGGTCGATATGGGGCCGTGCGGATCTTCTTAGCGCCCAGAAGACGCACGACATGCCGAAATAGAGCCGACTCGAACTCGGTGCCCTGGTCGCTATGGATTGCCTTGGGGACGCCATGATAAACTATCCATCTGTTTACCAGGATGTCGGCAACATTTTTGGCGGTATGTCGCCGCAGCGGGAAGGCGTCCGTATATTTCGTGAAATAGTCCGACACAACAAGGATATACCGATGGCCTCTTCCCGTGACTTTGTGGGTGTCGAGAATGTCCATCGCGATCCGGTCGAAAGGCGCTCCTGTCGGCAACTGTGTCAGAGGCGATCGTTTTGGGGCCGGTTTTCCTTTGCGGGTGACACATTGCGAGCAGCGGGCACACCAGCGGGCGACATCCAGTGCCAGGCCGGGCCAGTAGAATCGGCGCCTGACTCTCTCGATGGTTCGCTGAATGCCGAGATGTCCGACAATCTTCAGGTCGTGAAGTTGGTGCAAAACCTGCGTTCTGAGTGCTACGGGGAGCACGGTTTGCACCACAGGCCGTCCAGCGGGGTCGGGTTTTACGTGCCGAACTAGTACCCCGTCTTGTAGCGCCAGGAGGCTCCATCTGGAAACAAGTGTTTTTACCTCCTCCCCATGGCGCGCTACCTCCTTAGAGTCTGGTTTAGTGCCGATCAACATCCACTGTCGCACTTTTCCGATGCTCGGGTCGGCTTGCTGTGCCGCGACAATGTCCTGAGCCGAATAGTCCGAAAGCCACTTTTGCCCATCAAGTGTGGCGTCCAAAGCACGGACTCGAACAACTTGGCGTGCCGAAACTAGTTGGGGCAAGACCGGTGATGTTATGGAATCACTGTTCAGGAGGTCTGCCCTTGTCTTAGCCGAAACAACAGTGATCCGACGAACTGGAAGTTCTCCGGAACTTGTCTCTGGGTCGGTCGGAGGTGTGTCGAGTCGTCCGGGACAGTCTTGGTGTTTGCAACTGTGACACCGTGACAAGCCGTCTGCGTTGCCGTGAAGTTTGCCGGGCCGATGCTCTATCTTGAAGTCGTATTGCTGCAACTTAGCGAGCCACCTGGCGAGCATGCCGTCCGCGTCGCTGTAGTTCTTGAGCCACCTCAAGGAGCTGTGGTCGGTCCGGAGGAGGAACTTCCTACCCCAAAGATAATGCCGATAATGTTGAACCATTTCTACCACTGCCAGCAGTTCTCGGTACGTGGTACAATAGTTCCGTTGGGTCCGGGATAGGGTTTTGCTGGCAAACCCGATGGGGATTTCTTTCCCGTTGACCCTCTGTGAGAGTGCGCCTCCCACAGCGTAGCCGCTAGCGTCCGTGTCGAGGATGAAGTAATCATCCGGACTCTGGGTCGGATGCGCGAGCTTAGGCGCCTGGATGAGAGCGTCGCGGAGCCGCCGGAAAGCGCGTCGCTGAGCCCGTCCCCAAGTGAAATGACATTCACCTCGGGTGAGTGCTACGAGAGGTTCGGCGATCTCAGCATAGTCCTTGATGAATCGCCTGTGGTAATTGGCGAAACCAAGGAAAGATCTGACATCGGAGATCTCGCACGGGGTCGGCCATTCTCTGATGGCTTTGACCTTGTTGGGGTCGACACGAATTCCTTGGCCGCTCACTATAAACCCCAAGTACAAAATTTCCCTCTGGAACAGTTCACACTTCTTGGGTTGAAGCTTCAGGCCTGCCGATCTAATCCGATCCAGGACCGCCTCCAGGTTTGCGAGTGCCTGATCGAATGTTCTGCCGTAAGCGATGACGTCATCCAGGTAACACATACACCGTGTCCACAAGTATCCACGGAGTATGGTTTCCATCAGCCGTTCAAATGTTGCCGGTGCATTGCTGAGGCCGAATGGCATAACCTTAAACTGGTATAGTCCTTTCCTTGTCGCAAAGGCAGTTTTCGGTCTGTCTGTAGGGTCGACTTCGACTTGCCAGTAGCCGGAAGCTAAGTCCAAGGCCGAAAAGTATGTAGCGCCCGCCAGGGCGTCATGAGTGTCCTGAATGTTGGGCAACGGATATGAATCCTTGCGGGTGACGTCATTCAGGAGCCGATAATCGACGCAGAACCTTACTTGGCCGTTCTTTTTACGCACGAGCACCACCTGTGCGCTCCAGGGCGAATCTGACGGCTCAATGCACCCCAAGCGAAGCATCTTGTCGACCTCCTCGTCTATGATGCTCTGTTGCGCCTGAGGGACGCGTCGTTGACGTTGCCGAATCGGGGCCGAATTGCCGGTGTCGATCTTGTGTTGGACGACTTGGGTCCGTCCCAACTGTCCGTCCGGGTGCATGAAGGTGTCCTGATATTGATGGATCAGGTTAGCGCAACGCCGGTGTTGTTCTGGCGCTAGTCCGGCGCGATCCACCATCTCTTGTAGATGTGGCGGCAGGTCGCGGTAGTGACTGGCGTCGGCTGTGGACAGGTCAGGCTCCTCTCCGGGTCTTGGTAGAGCTCCGACAACACTCTCGATCGGACTGGCTATGGCGACAGGGTCGGATCGAGTAAGTGTGATACCGGTATCTGCCGTGTTGACTACAGACACCTTTACACATTGTCGGTCCAAGGTCGTTAATGTTCTTCCCATGATGAGGTCAGTGTCCTCGGGAAAAGCCGTCAGTGGTTGAATCATCCGTGGATGCTGCCGAACTCGAACTCTGGAGGTCGGGATTAGCTCTACGATCGCCTCGCTACGTGCGGGGACGGTGACGGCTCGGCGCACTGCCATTCTAACAACATTGGCTTCAATGTCCTTGTGCGCAAACAGGATTTCTTTGTGTACCTGTATTGTTCCTGCGCCGTAATTCACTACAGCGTGAGCTTGCCGGAAAAAGTTCATGCCGAGTATCATGGCGTCGTGGATGTCAGCTACACAAAATGTCACAATCATGTGGTTGGTCCCGACCTGAATTGGGAGGTCGATCAGTCCATCGATTGGGCTTGACTGTCCGTTGACGTCACGAATCGTGGCCGAAGTAGGCTGTAGCTGTCGTTGATCGGCGGGGACGTGTCGGAGCTGATCGCGTCGGAGCAAAGAGATTTGCGCTCCGGAGTCGAGCACAGCTTGTATTGTCTTATCCCCGACGCGTACCGATAACTTCCAGCACTCATGTGCCGCTCTCGAATTGTCTATGACGGCCGGAATTGCGGGGTCGTCCGGCGGTGGCTTGAAGAGTGTGTGCAGCGGCGGCAATCTGGATTCCGGTCCAAATGGGAACGCGTAGAACCCTCCGTCATCGGAGATCCACTCCACCTCAGACATACTATCTGTTCCGGTGCCGTTGGCGGTCGGGGGCGACACCCCTTCAGGACGACGATTTTCCCGTGGAGGCCGTTGTGGAAGTGGCGCGGACACCCCTTCATGAGGGCGAGCCGGCTTTGGGGTCAGAGTTCGACACTTGGTACACACCCCTTCAAGGAGCTGAGGTGTGGGCTGGGCCGGCTGTGGGATCGTAACTGTTGGTACTGTTGGTATGGTAGTTACGACAACCGCAGGTGTGGAGCATGTAACATTGTTCTGTTGCCCGGAAGGTCCTTGCTCCGCAGCACCTTCCACTACTGGTTTAACGACTGAGCCGTTGGCTCTGTCGGAGCCGACTTGGTTTGGTTGCCGATTTGGTTAGGTACTGACAATACTTGATCTGTCCTTCGGTCAGTACCAGCACCTTTAGGTCGAAAAGTTAGTGGCTTCATGCCATTGCGCACTAAGACGTCTTTAAGTCGGAAACACCGCATCCAGCGATGGCCGGGCTTCTTGCAGAAGAAGCATACGGCTGGTCGTCCGGGCTGTGGAGGCCGATCACCTTTAGTCGGGGCCGTAGTTCGTAGGACGGAATAGATAGCTGTCTCCTCACAGAGTCCATTCTCGTCGCTAAGGACGCTCTGGAAAGCTTCCGCCACCTATTCGCGTGAACAGGCTGGCACAGAATGTTCTTCACATCCTTGAAGGCCGGTCGTGTCACTGTCGGCAGGGTCGTAATAAGCCGCAACCTGTTCAGGGGTCGGCGTTCCTCCCTGATTGATCTGTCCCATAGCACAAGACAGTTCTTGGTCGACACAATCATCATCCGGGTATCCGCTCACGGAGATGTCGGCACGTCGTGTGCCCCTCTGACGATCTCTGTTGGTCCGTTGCTGCGACTTTCAGCTTTGAGGACGGCCGTCAGCGCTTCACCGTAACTATGGAAAGTGAACACGCACAGTTTGTCGGCAATGTGGTCGGGTTGGCCGTTGACGAACTGGGAGATTACTGTTCGTTGCCGGGACTCTGGCGTGACATCGTCAAACACTTGCTCAGCCAGAGCTTGAAGCCGCTCTAAGTAGTGTTCCGCATTCTCCTTCCGTTCTCTTTTTAGAAACGGAAAATCGTCCCGTTTGGACTGCCGACGAGGTGCGGGTTCCCAGCCCTCCAAGAGCTGACAACGAAACTCCTCCCAGGGAGTCTCGACCGGAATGTTCAGAGCTAACGCTTCGGCGCGGCCGCGCAGCGTACTCCGGAAGGTCGTTGTTTTATTGAGGTCGGAATATGTGAAGGCCGCAGTGAATTGCTCGAAGCTCCGTATGTACTGTGTGAGATTGCCCTCCTTGAAGGTCGCACGCCATTGAGCCGTTTTAGCCATTGCTAACGGTTGGGGCTCAGACGTGAGTCTCTGGGGCGTGGGCGTGTCGACGCTCACCACAGTCGGCGTTGTTGTGACGGGAGCCGTCGTTGGCGTGACAGCCGGAGCAGTTGAAGTCGTAACAATCGGAGCTGCCGAGGTCGTGTTAGCGGGTGCGGTCGGTGCTGTTGTCGCGGAGACGGCGGGCGAAGTAGCGGGTGGTGCCGGAATGCTGTTGGGGTCGTACGCTATTGGTGCGACAGGGGCCGTTTGACTGTATGGTGGCGTCACCCATGGTATCCCGACTGAGGGTGGGATTACAGCCGGCGGTGGATATCGGTATGTCGATCCGTCTGGGCCTACACCATGGTACACTAATCCGGTTTGTGCACCATGATAGCCGGTGTCAGCCATCACACTTGGAACGCCACCGTATCCGGGTGGTGGGTTCATATAGCCGGCAGGTGGTTGGTAGTATCCGACAGCTACTCCATTTGAAACACCGCTTGTTGCGCCAGGGTATCCGACTGGCGATACACCGTATCCAGTGGTGTAGCCGATTGGCTGAGAGATCGGAGGTCCGATCATGGGCACAACACTTTCTGCCGGAGCAGACACAACTGGGTCTTGCGGCGAAGCGAAGCGCGGCTGTTCTCCGTCGGTCGGCGATGGTCGGGAAGCGGTCGGCGCGAGGGGGCGCGAGTCGGAGGCCGGCATGTCGGAGGCGTGAGGTCGGCGACTCGATGTCGGTGGTGGTTGCCGAAGTCGCGCTTGCCGTGTGGTGGCGCGAAATTCCGTCGTCGGGTCGCTGGGTCGTTGCGGTCGTAGAGGTGTCACGATCGGGGCATCGGTCGTCGCCGGGATGTTCTCTTTCGTTACTCTCGCCTGGCCGGGTTGTGTGTACTCTACCACCGTTGGCTCGGTCGGTATGCGCGAGTACGTCTCAGTCGCAGGGTCGTGTCGTCTCGGCGTCGTTGACGGCGCCAGTGGCCGATCTACCGAATAAGCGCTTGGCGGGACCGATTCCGGAACATTGTCAGACTGACAAACCCACTGTCGTATCCGAGAGTCACTCGGTGGGTGTGTAACCATTGATGTGTCTATGGTTACCGGCCGAATTTCACTGATAACTGTTCTGGGTCGGTAGCACGATATACGCTCGCTCTTTGACGTGAGCGCGTATAGTTTCTGTCGGCAGAGTTCAATAGTCTCTGGATTGTTCTGGCCGACGTTGCCGAATACGCCCTAGCGTGTGCACTCAAAATGTCACTTACTGTGTGTTGAGGTGCGAGCGGGTCTTCGTCGAGAAACTCCTGTATCAGGTCGACGGGCGGCGAAGACGATCTCAGGGTCGAATGTTCGTCCATGGAGTCGAACAGGCCGGTCGGTTGTTGTTCCTGTGACAACGGAACTGTATCGCTCATAACAACTGAGCGGGGGCCGGAAGGTCGGAAGGTCGGGTTGAACGTGACTTCTTCATCTGTCTGGTCGGCCGACTCACCTCGGAACGCTCCCGGGGTCAATGCCATCACTGCCGGTAAGTTAGGGTCGGTAATCCGAGACTAGCTCAGATCCTGGTCGAACGGCGCCAATGTGATAAATATCGTTCTATGGCCGATATTAGACCGAAATGTCTGCGATCGCTGTGCAAATCACAAGGCCGGCAGTTCAGTTCAATAATTTATTTGGGCGACAATGTCCAATGATCCAGACAGTCACATCAAGGCCGCAAATACACCTACGTCCGGTGATTCCCCGTCAATAAGATAGCCGAAAACTATGGTCCTTCTTTATCACAATTCACGTATAAATAGTCCACAATTATTCCAAGTATTCCATACGAGCACGGCCAAACTTCTTAACAATACCTCAACACGTCTGTGCTCGTGGCGGCCATTTACTCAACTCCTAGAAAAACTGCGGGGCCGGCAACATGTGGTGTAGACTTTCCCGCCAAATGCATGCGGTGTTGTGATTGGTCATGTATGTGCTGATGTGTGCTGATCTCACCGGGAAAGTGGGTTTCCCCGGCGCGTGAACGAGACTTGTTATGCTTATATCTGTGCACGTGATGTGAGCGGTGGGTGTGTCATGTTCTATGTTTAGAAGTAGGTGCTGGTGAAGGTCAAGGCCGAAACTAACTGGGTCGATGTACCGAGTGAATGGGGCCGCAAGTGCATGTGGATTGACCTGTGTATGTAACCATGACTACATGGAGTTTATGCTTGTGATCGTATAGTCTGTACCTGTCCTGTATGTAAGTCATGTAGAATGAATGTTTGTTGTGAAATATGTATGCGCGGGAGGGACGGGGGTTACAGTCGCTAAAATTACTACACATGAAACTACGGAACGTACTGTTTCATGATTCATGCTTTGATGGCTTTCACTTCTGATCAATTCCACAACATATATGTTTACGTAAAACATTGTACAATTTCCGGTCCTTCCACGCATAAATGCGATTTGTGTGATGCTAGTAATCCAGCTAAGCTCGATCTTGATACAATGTGCAATTTCAAGAATTTTGACAAGCTAGTGGATATTAGCTTTCACTATAAAGAAATTAACAATACTTGCAGGTATATTCACAAGGCTTATATCGATATTATATACGAGTTTGTTAGATACACTTTCTGTGTCTACATCCTGGTGTGTATACAAACCACAGGTTCAGATGTGAATATTTGAAATAATTTAGCGTGAGTCCTTGGTACTGATGGCATCATTAGATACAGGGTGGCCCCGAAAAAAACCCAACCGAAACAAAAACCCATTCCTGTGGTATGTCATAACAGCCTGGTGTGTCAAATGCATTCGAAATGGAAGAAATCAATAAATAAGTAAATACACACCGTCTCTGACATAACATTCGACTTCCAATAACAGTAAAGTTCAGCAAACAATGTGTTCGGAGAATCCACTATTGGCCACAATCTCGACGCCTAATTTTCTCTATCAAATTGCTCAGAGATCATTATCGAGTACCGGTACATAATCGATGACTTGCTGATGTTATTCTCCAGTTTCGTGATGATTTTTGTACTGGATGTCCATTTGATGCTGGGACTATTGTTTTTCCCAATGGGCACACTCTTACGACATTTTCCGACAGGAAAAAGCTCATCTTCAACATTGAGTTGAGGCATTTCTGCTGATTTAGCATTTTTGAACTGTACGAATGATGGCCTATATGGCAGGCGCGCCCCCAGGATTTGAAAAACTGGAAGCGCAAAGGACCAATGTGATTGGGACATGATATGTTGGCGTGGGGTCTGAGACCCCAGAAGCTGGTGGTTACTAGGTGCTCTGTGATGCATGGGCTCTGTTCATATATTGGGACCCTGATTATGTCTTCTGAAACATAGGTTTGTCCACAACATATTTTGAATATGAAGTCGGTGAAGCAAAATACTTCATAGTATATGGCAACACGGTTCGACAGTTTTACAATATGTGTATAGATATAACCGTTGTAGATTATCATTGTAGATAAAATGTTGTAAAGCCCTGGTTACCACTATATTTACCATAATAAAATATTTTTTATTTTAACGACACACACTAGAACCTGGGCAATCATATCAATATTTAAGGAGAACCTATACAGGAAATTATTTCAGATCCTATATTTTATCGGTTCACTGATCCATTCAACTGATTTTAAATGATTTGATAAAGTGATTATTGAGTTTTCATCTTCAGGGTTCACAAACAAGAGCTTTACCGGTGTGCCATAACAATAAACAATCTCTCGAGTTATTATCCACGTTTTTCATTATTTGATGATATCACCACGGTTATTCCAGGAAGCTTAGCCATTTTCATCTTCTCATTAATCCAATCAGAAGAGCTTTTTATGATAAATATATATTTACAATAATTCTTTTTTGCACAAATTCACTGGAAGCACGTGCTTCCAGTGCTTCTATCTGCGGGCGCGCCCGCTATATGGAGTGGTAAAAACTTACTTATACCCATAAGTTTTCATGGGAACAGTTCGAGTTACGTCATACTTGAGGTGCGTATCTATGGATCATGCTATGGATAGGCCGCTTTTTGGATCTTCAAGATCGATTTGAATGAAATTGTATGACTCAATACCCTTTATTTGAGCTTGTATGCTTCGGTTGGGTTTTTTCTGGGCCACCCTGTATATCATAAACACGTTACGCTTGATATAATTAGGAAAATATGGCAGATTCTGTCGGACATTAAATGCGTTCACACAATGTTTTATTAATGTCAATGAATGAGTGAACTTGGACAATGAAAGACGTGTTTGTTACAATACTGAAACAGGCAACGTGTAATCTGAGACGACATGAATTTATTCGACTATTGTACGATTTACATGTAGTTGTTTGTAATGAACAGCTGATGGAATTAGCAAGCCTATAAAACTGCCCAATAACCGACCAAACAATTCAGAAAGCCAAAAACAACCTCATGAAATATAATATAACTAAAATATACAACACTAGCACAAGCGGATAGTATCATTTGTTCCATATTTACATACCATTAGCGACACAAATGGTATCGATGTGCTCGCCTATTTACATGGGAAATGGGAAATTTGAGCTATATTATAAACATTGGGATACGGTGTCCTTTCGAAGTATTGTTTTGTGGGGTTCAGGTGTGTCCGATCAGGATATCTTTGGCTACAATGACGATTTATTTCATTCCACCACCCCGTCAAGTTAGGTACCATAACATCTCGAGAAAGAATAGTGTTCCTCTAGGAGGTATTCCACACAGAGGGAAGTGGCACGATGCTGAACCCACCGGCGGTGATTTCGTACATGATCTGTTTCGTTGTGATCACACTGAATGGGCTAACGATCTGGACAATAGCTCGAGTGACCCAGCTCCATACAGTGAATAACACGCTACTCCTAGGTATGTGCGTGTCCGACCTGCTGCTGGGCTTGGCCGGTCTCTTCTACTCTACTGTCAACTCGTTCCCTCTGGGTCGTCAGCAGAGTACACCCATGATACCCGGGGACGGAGCGCTTACGACTCCCGCGGTCCACGAGCGAGAGCGTAGTTACGTCGTGGTCTGCCTCGTTGTTATCTACGTGACAAGCGTGGCGGCCATGGGATCCGTGGGCAGTATCTTCATGATCAGCCTGGACAGATTCATCGCCGTCACTAGGCCGCTCCGATACACCGCCATAGTCACCGTGAGGAGAGTCACGCTCGCCATTGTCTCCATGTGGGTGGTACTGCTTGTACAGTTGTCCTTCGTCTTTTGGACAGAACCAAGCAGTGGTAGTCTGACGTCAAACGACCGTTGCCAAGGAGGCACGGCGACCAACAGACTGCTACACTTGTGTCTGTACGTGGCACCCGTCTACGCCTGTATGGTACTGCTGACGGTGATCTACATCATAATTGTGGCCATCGCCTTGAAGCAAAGACGGCGGATACGTGTAGAGACCTCGCTCTATGGGACCAGCTCATCCACTGGACAGTCAAGAGCAAGGACATCGAAACCACGAGCAGAACTCGTGACCTCGCCACAGATCACTGCAAAACACCACTCCAACGAAATGACGAGAATCGAAGTCTCTGGAGAAGAAAGAGCAATTCCTTCCAACATGACGATAGGTAATGAATGGAATAAGGTGGATGAGCCTTCCAAGCAGCAGTGGAAGATAACTAAATTACTGATCACCGTCATCGGGGTGTTTCACGTGTGTTGGCTCCCATTCCTCCTGGCGTCCTTGATCTTGATGACGTCACATCGCGACCATCTCCGTGACCTTTCGACAGTGTTAGAGTTAAGCAAAGTTCTAGTTCTGACAAACTCTATGCTCAACCCCTGTATATACGTCTGGAAAAACGACCAGCTGCGCAGAGCGTTGACGGAGAGATTCCGAAACTGCAAAGTAAACTGGAAATTTTGAGGAAACTGTGACCAACTCCTTCATGCACTTGCAAATTGAATAAGCTCGCGCATGACAAACGTTTGCAGAGCCATCGCCACGGATTCTAGTCATAGATATCCCATAATCCCACAATTGAGAACAGTTTGTATCCCAGATTGCGCTACTGCTCTCGCCTCACGAGGCCTCATGAGATCCTGTAGTGAATATGGGCTGTGTATGTGATTATGGCGATGCGCACGGTATTGTTTGTGTTTGTGGAATGATTTTATATACGCTGTCAAAAAACAGGTATACATGTGTAAAGTTATTGACTACCGTCCGCTCTTCGGGATCCTCGAGGATAGTCCTCTCTCATCCGAGTCCTTGCGGACGCGCATCCGCTATTCCGGATCCTCGCGGCAGGGCCGCTCACCGGAGGTCGCGGCGGACACGGTAACTACTTCATCATTAACGGTAACCAGGTAACAGCCCACCCGACACTCCCAGGCCTACGGACACCGTTCAGAAACTAGTTCATCCCTACGGTGTTAACTGGCGGGGCCTGGCGAGCCGCGGTCTGCCTCGGGGACGGAACCCCGTACAGTCCGACATGCTGGCCAGAGCCTCTGTCACATGTCCCGGGAAGGGAGAGAGCTGGCGATCCACAGGGCCGAAGGCCCCCGAGTCAGCAACTCGTCTCTCCCAGCCCGGGCCTCCCCACGGAAATCGTCCCCAGGGCTCTAGGAGCCCACTACTCGCAAACAGGGAACACAAAGCTCATGGCCGAGCCTCGTGTGCGTCCTGTCTCTCGATCTTGGACAATCTCCTCGAACGAGTCGCTTCCAGTGTATATATAATACCCCAGAAACTGTAGGGCGCACGCGAGGTTTAATCGATCCATTGTTATAGTTTACTGGAACGTAAATTACAATACGTCGCCGTGGCAACGCACGCTCGAACGGAGCATGTCAAAACAAGGCCAAGTACGAAAAGGCCACATAAATGGCATTTATGTTTACAATCACCTGCCGCGTGCTTAGGGCAAAATCGCCACACATGTATAACAGTTGGAAAAAGATCTAGCCAATCAAATATGTAAGAATCAACCTATCATCGCCAATTCCTTCCAATGAGTACCAAAACATAACCAGATTTTGATGATGACAAAGATAAACCAACATTTTAAGAATAAAAACAAAGCCGGACCAAATAAAGTATCTACAACCGTACGACAGAGCGACACTATTACTCTGATGGCCAGGATCGACCTGTCTCGTGCAGTGGGAACTCGATCCTCCCACAGAGGATATAGTATTCTGGTCCCGCTGCCAGTAGGTAACGTATATATACTCAGCGGTGTTGGATAGCGTTTTGTATTTATCTCCGTGTTTGCTGCCACCATTAATATACTGTAACACAACCGATACTCTCGCTATCTCGCACTCTCGCTATCTCGCATTGCTCTCTCGCTCTATCGCATCGCTATCTCGCTATCTCGCATCGTTCTCTCGTTCTCTCGCTCACTCGTTCTCTCGCTCTCTCGCTCCCTCGCTCTCTCGCAATCTCGTTCTCTCGCTACCTCGCATCGCTCTCTCGCTCTCTCGTTCCCTCGTTCTCTCGCTCTCTTGCTCACTCGTTCTCTCGCAATCTCGTTCTCTCGCTCTCTCGCTCCCTCGCTCTCTCGCAATGTCGTTCTCTCGCTACCTCGCATCGCTCTCTCGCTTTCTCGCTCACTCGTTCTCTCGCAATCTCGTTCTCTCGCTACCTCGCATCGCTCTCTCGCTCTCTCGTTCTCTCGCTCACTCGTTCCTTCGTTTCCTCGTTCTCTCGCTCATGTGACAGGTCACAATAAATTAATCCGTTCTAACAATAAATTTCTCGTTATCACGGGTTTTTTTTCTATTGTTCAGATGCTATTTTTTTATTCGTTACCACGATATTTTTCGCGCACACGAAAAATAATCACGTCCACTCTGCTGCATTAATATTTATACATGTATACCTACCAGTGAATATGTTCAAATATTATTTATTGCATATTTTCAAATATGATCAGTTAATTCTTTACGGCAAAACTAATCTCCCTGTACATATTCAAGCGCAAAACATATGACGTTCAATACCGAAATAACGATTTATATAAATTTATAAATTAACATGAATAGATGTTGTTGTTTTTCACCATCTATTTACCTATATACCCCTTCCCTTCCCTTCCAACAACGCACACAATAACCGATGTCAACAAATTATGATTAAAATATCTATTGAACGTTAATCTTACAACAATTTTGTGTCAATTGTGACAAAAACAAAGTTGTAATTGAAGTGAAAGAATATATCTCCGTTCAAATAAGATTCTGATATCGGAACTTACATGATATTTCTGTAACTACTGATATTTAATGAATATTCTCAATCTGAATTAAATATGTGAAGATTTTATGGTTAATTCTTATGTATTAATATTATAATTTCGTCGGATTACATGTGTATTTTACAGGCCCTAGGGTTCAAGCATTTAGATTTCGCTAACGGCATCTACAACACATACATATAATTTGCACATGCTCCGATCCTACAGCCCAGAAGATTGCGTAAGAGAGCCTGGATAAGGCTCGCTACCACGTGACAGTGATATAACCAATGAGGTGACTTGCAGCGGATGAAGGTGTAGACTGGGTGGAGGGGGGTGAGGGTAAGGCGGCTAGGTGGGAGTGGTGGTTCACGGATGAGAATACAATACACGTACGTCAAATAACACGATAATCATCACCGTTTATTGTGATATTATATCATAATAGAGCACGATATGGAATTGTAATTTTCGAAACAATATGGGACTCATATTTCATAATTTTACAACTTAATCGCCTATGCATACAGTGATTTTCAAAGAATACACTGTTAAGTAGAAACTATGATGTAAATTTCAGATCAAGATCATCTATTTTATATGTCCTATTTTTATATGTCCTACAAGGAAACTGGTATGACAGGGGCGTGTTCAGGGAAGGGTGGGTACAGTCCGTACGTGCTCCTTCCCTTCCATTATTTCTGTACTTGCCCATGAGCATTGTAATAGCACTGACCATGTCGAAAATTTTTATCAATATCATTAAAATATACATATAAAAGTTAGCTTCGTAGATGAATGTACATGTACATACATGGTCGTATGTATGATTATATTAGAACAAAAAAAAATCATCGTGCGAGTTCTCAAAAGTGCGTTTTATCTGTATGCTGAAATCTTCAGTTAGTTTCTGATACTGCATACCTGGTACATGAAGAGAGCGAGAGAACGAGAGAGCGAGAGAGCGAGAGAACGAGAGAACGAGAGAGCGAGAGATCGAGAGAGCGAGAGATCGAGAGAACGAGAGAGCGATGCGAGGAAGCGAGGTTGATCTATGTGAATATCGTATCGCTCACTCGTTCTCTCGCATCGCTCTCTCGTTCCCTCGCATCGCTCTTTCGCTACCTCGCTTCGCTCTCTCGCCGCGAGGGAGCGAGATTGACGAATGGACGCTATCAGCCACCATAGATAACACAGATTTGAAGAATATTCCTGAAGTTCATTTCATTTTTGCCTTTTTGCCAGTTTGTATTGCTCTTCTTACACACTTGTACATGGTAGGCCTACTCGCGGTACTCATATTTGCTAATTTCATACTATACTTTGAATTTTCTAACTCCTTTACCCTGTTTTTCGCTGATAGTTTTGTGATGCTAAATGGTATCGTACTATAACTTGGCATACTTCACCTGGTAGTCAAACGGCAATTTTCCACCGAATTTCTGTCGCAAATACTGAAAAGTTGGCAATCTACTCTACCATTAAATTTCAGCCCAAAACGGGTTCTCGAAAATCTAATTATATACAGAGATTTGATCGTAGTTGCATCTCCAGGATTTGAAATGGTGTTGTAAATTTGGACCAGAAGACACAATGGTTTTTTTCTACACAAACATGTTGATTTCGAAAAATTGCACCGCTACAAAAGCGAGCATACGCAACAAAAAAATCGTGTGCGTTTCAATGATAAGGCGAAATTTAACATTGAGGTAGGTTCCCACAATTTTTGGAGAAAGAAAATTGAAATTTTGGAAAAAAAACTGCCATTTGACTCCTAGGTGAAGTTTGCCAAGTTATAATGCGATATCAGTAAACATCGCCAAAAACCATACAACCATACCCAAGTATAAAGTATCCGAGCAAACAAAACCGAGTCCAATATCTCAAAGTCCCGTGTTAGGCAAAATCGAGAAAATTTCAAGAAATTTCATGAACCCCCATATATGGTCATCTTGACGGGGTGGAATCAGGTGATCCGGAAAGAGTGAGCATTTCCTGCCCCACCTGTGGCACCCATCATGAATTCCAAAACATTAACAAGCTAATAGGTCTTGCTGCATACTGGTGACAGACTTTGTGTATTTATCAACCAGATTGTGACGACGTCCATAGAATCTCTTGGAAGCGGCTATAAGTCTTGGTAAACCATATCCTTTTCGCAGCAGTTTAGAGACTAGCTGGGAACTTCGTTGAACAAATTCCTCATGTCTGCAACTAGCTGTGGAATAGCGTATGAGTTGAGAGACAAACATAAGAAACATAAGTCATTGAAGTCATTGATGGCCATCTGGTAATAAATCCTGAAAATCCTGCATGGCCATCTTGTGAGATATTCCGAAACTCATCGATGCCCATCTGGTGATATATTCTGAAGTCTTATTCCGAAACTTATCACACGCCATCTACTGATATATTCCGAAACTCATTGATGGCCATCTGGTGATATATTCTGGAAATCATACATGGTCATCTGGTGAGATATTCAGAAACTCATCGATGGCAATCAGGTAATATATTCAGAACTCATCACATCGATGGCAATCTGCTGATATATTTTGGAAATCATGCATGGTCATCTGGGGAGATACTTATCGATGGCAGGCATGGTGATATATTCTGAAAGTCATGCATAACCATTAAGGCTCTGCGCGGGCGCAATATGTGCCCCCGCACCACAAGTTTTTATCTGCACCCGCACCGCACCGCAGTAAGATCCAATGCGGGCCCCCGCACCACATCACACAGAACTTATTGAGGCCCGCACCCGCACCGCACCGCAGTATAAGTACATACATGTATATAAGCATGAAGCATGTGTATGAATCAAATATACATACATGTATATACATTATCAAGTATTATCTCAGCAAAAACAAATACACAAGTGTCCATTGGTATTTATTCAGTGTGAAAAGAGCGCTGGCGGAAATTTTTTTGTCTTAATTTTGTTTAGAGGGCATGCTGGAAATTAATGACACCGACTGAATATATTTCGTCTTTCAATGGAAATAATATCAGACTCGTGGTATCAGAAGTCTACATCATTTGTAATGAGCTGTATACGAACCATGAGACATAATCTGATCAATGAATATAACATCAGCAGCATTCTAGAGTGCTGTATTGTGTTGACATCCGGTTTTGAGATCAAAGGTTTAATTGAGACAAGCCCAGTCCGAACTCCAGAGAGAAGAAGGCCATAGGGATGGGTGTGGACATTGGTTTGGGGTGTGGCAGGGGTAGACGGACAATGGTAAGTTGCATTGTCTCAATAAAAACAGATCACAGTGAAAGCCATGGGTGTGGCAATATGACTCATCATCGAAGCTGATCTGGTGAGATATTCTGAAATTCACCGATGGCATGGTGATATCATGCATGGTGATATATTCTGAGTCATACATGGCCATTTGGTGATATATTCTGGGAACCATGCATAGCCATTTATCATAATATTCAGAAACTCATCTATGGCCATCTGGTGAATGATTCTGAACTCAAATTCTGTCACTTTCAGAGTATTCGTTGCGACTTTGTGATTGGCTTTGTGATTACAGGCTATTCTTGTATTGCTTGACATAGATCTCTTAACACCATAACGTTATGATTTTGATAGCGCAGATATACGTATAATGCACAGTATAGTAACAACCACAAATCCCTCTATGGTATGAAGCATATAGTATTATTGACAATAATACTATATGCTCCATGCCAGAGATGGCTAGATAACACACACTTTTGGCCGAACAAAGAGCAATAAGACCCAAGGTTAACACTAAATAATATATAGCAAAGCTACATAAGTGGACCATAATGCATATCACGTGAAAGATGTCACACTGGAAAATAAAGAAAAACCGCGGTTAACTAATTACTGACCACATTTCTGAACAAAATCGAGGATAGGCGAACATTTTCAAGAAATCATTCACTTGACGTCTGACCATGTCGGAGACCGGAAGTCCTCTGCTGGGTTTACTGACGTCGGAGCTGGTGGATGGTTCCCATGTGACGTCATACTTGGTAGGGACACTGTTGATGGCAGTGGCAGTACACTGGACGATCCAGATAGCTCGTCTGATCCGGAAGAGAATCAGAGACGGTCATGTCCTCAGCGAGTTTGACGGACCACCCGGACATTGGTTGCTAGGCAACCTCAGAGATGTAGGTTTCTACTTTGCACCCATCGATTTTTTCCCAGCCCCATAGTAGAGTAATCCTTGTCCCAAACTAAGATTTGACCATCGCCTGCATCAAAAATATACAGGATATGTAAATAGAGAATATGTATAACTACATTGGTACTAACATGATCGCTTTACAACAGGTAATAGACCTTGAAGATCGTATTACATACTCCCAACGCCTGATACCAAAGTATCCCAAGATCGTCAAGACAAGGATGACTCCCTTCAACTACAACTTGAGGGTGTATCACCCAGACACCATCAAACTCATCACCAACACCAATGGTATGCCAGCTGATATACTTTAGTACACTAGCAGAAATACGTGTACCTTATTGGACGAATGGAATGTTCTGCTTACGACCACAAGACGTCAATAATGAATTAGGATTATATCTAAATGGTCCTCGAGTCAGTGTCAAATCTCTTCAGCATTACAACAATTATTATATTTTTCAGAGCCTAAAGATCCATTTGGTTACCGATTCCTGCTCCCTTGGATAGGCAAGTACGAGCCGGTCTTCTGCAACCAACGACAAAGTGTGGTTCGTGAGTACACATTGTGGGTTTAAATAATGGGTAGCTTTGTTGGACATTTTCAGGTGATGGTTTGTTGGTGTCCAAAGGTCAGAAGTGGGCCAGAAACAGACGACTCCTGACTCCCGCCTTCAACTTTGACATCCTCAAACCCTATGTCACAGTTTTCAGCGAATCATCGCTCACTTTGGTGGTGTGTGTTTGATCTGGTTGTGTAAGTTACAGTAAAACACAATCATTAAATGTCTCGTCAATTTATGTCAAACATCTTCTTGACTTTTCTTAGAACAAACTGAAAGGAATATTGAGAAAACAAGACCAATCCATAGAGTTGTTCGAACATATCAGTTTGATGACTTTCGATGCATTGATGAAATGTATCTTTGGATTTCAAGGAAACTGCCAGGTCGAAGGGTACGTTGATTCATTTATGGAAAGAAAAAACATTTGAAATAACTGGTCATGTTGACGGCTAATTTAAACACTGATCATGCCAACATAAAACAACATGAAACACACTAGTCTCTGCATCATGTACTCACACTGTTCCTTGTTGTTATAGTTTCAAGCACCCGTACATCCAGGGCGTGTACGAGGTGGTCCAGCTGGTCGTCAGGAGGTTCATATTCTTCCCATACCACAGCGACATACTCTACAATCTCTCCTGGAGCGGCTACAAGTTCCGGCGCGCATGCGCAATGATACACACCTACTCTCGTGACGTCATCTCTGACAAGCGACGGAAGTTGGAGAAAGCGAGACATGAAGTGAAAACCTGAAATGAAATGATTTCAGCTGGTTTAATTGCGATGTGAGCAAGTTTCTTCTTCTAAATGTTGCATTTGATTGTAGGGTGTCAGACAGAAAAAGGCTTATGTGGACTTCATGGACATCTTAGTGGAAGCAAAGGTATGTTTGATCAGCATTTCAACACTATTTCAGGCAACGAAATATATTGTGCAAATCTGAAGAATCAATTGCTCTTGACCCCTCCCTCACTCCCCATGTAAGGACGAGGATGGTCGAGGGTTGACGGACGAGGAGATTCAGGCAGAAGTTGACACTTTTATGTTTGAGGGACACGACACCACGGCCAGTGGTATATCGTGGTGTCTGTATAACTTGGCCAGACATCCCGAGTACCAGGCCAAGTGTCGGGAAGAAGTCAACAGCGTCCTCGGAGAGAGACAACACTTTGAATGGTGAATTGTGGTATTTAATTTCTTGCTATGCCTTTAAATAGCTCACTAGTGTCGGATGGTATACAGACGTCTTCATGAGTTCAGATAATATTATGATGTCCACAAAAAAGCTACCGTTGTAATTCATTGTTCATGGAGGAGGCCAACAAGCTACCGTTATTTTTCATTGTTCAGGGATGCCGCTCACAAGCTGACGTTATGTTTCTCTGTTCAGCAATGACGTGCACAAGCTAACGTTATTCCTAAATTAAGGGATGACATTTACAAACCAAGGCTATATTCCTCTGTTCAGGGACGACGTGCACAAGCTACCGTTTTTGACGATGTGTATCAAAGAGAGTCTCAGACTACATCCACCCGTTCCCATGGTAGCACGTGAGACCACAAAAACTCACACGTTCCCGGATGGACGCACAATACCAAAAGGTATGGTCAACCAATAACAACAAATCAATCAACCAATCAAGCAAGCAATCAGTAAAATAATCAGTAATCAATCAATCAATCGTACTTTCAGGTATTTTGATAGTCATCTCTATATTTGGTTGCCACCACCACCCCGATGTCTGGGAGAATCCCGAGGTGTATGACCCGTACAGGTTCACGCCTGAGAACAGCAAGGGTCGCTCTCCACACGCGTTCATCCCCTTCTCTGCTGGACCCAGGTACAAGCAATACTTCTGCTGAATGCCCAGTAATACAGCTGACCATTTGCTCAACATAGCTCAGTGAGGTGTCACAACGTTGAACCATCATACCACATGAACAGTTTTCATTTCCCCAAGACCGACTTGTCAACCATTTTTCCTTCTGGTTGTGCGCAGGAACTGTATCGGACAACACTTTGCCCTGCATGAGATGAAGGTGGCCGTGGGGCAGATTTTACGTCACTTGGAGCTGGTCGAGGACATGGACAGAGTGCCTAAAAGGGACGCCATGCTGATTCTCCGGGCCAAACATGGCATTCACGTCAAGATCAAACCCATTGACCAATAGGAATGTAGGCATTTGTAAAAAAAGTGAATAAAATATTGATTCGTGTGTGTAACCATAATAATAATATCTTATTCCATGCACTAAATATACAACATCTAAGGAAAAACGTCAATATAGAATCGATAGACTTTACCTTGATAGAAAACCGAGAGGATCGAAGGAGCCTTCATAATGAATGTGTAGCCATATGTCTTATATGCATTCCCCATATTTGGGGTCCAACGCCATGTAATGGTGGTTATAAAATAATGGTTCCCTATTTTTTCCGTTGTGTGGTCTAGTTACTGGCTTTCAATCGCTGAATATACTGAAAGCAGCTGTTTCATTTATATCGTTGACATGCATACCACACTGAGTACATACCGTACGTCACAGATATCCATACTATGTTCTTCTCCAGTGATTTACATTACCAAAATAAAAACACATTTTGGTCACTGAACTTCCCAGTCTTTATGTATTGGAGACTTACTCAGGCTTTCGAGACTCGAACTCTGGAATACATGAAATAGCCATAGCTAGACAAATATGGCTAAAAGAAGTTTTAATTGAAATTAACAATAAAAAGCACAATATTAAGCTGTGCCACAGGTGTTCTTTGGTAGTACGTCACCTCCGAACGTCGTGCCGAGATCATGCACCTGATCCGGTGATTAGCCCAATTGTAGTTCCGTAATACCTTCGGACAAAACAAATAAAGGTCAAGTATTTGCAACATATACAGTAGGATGACAACTAACGATGGAATGTCCCACGAATTCAACTTAGAGCAAGGTGCGATACAAGGGTGTTCATTAATATTATGGTACTGCCTCATCTCTTGATCTTGGCAACTGAAATAACAATACACCCAATTACTGCCAATTGAGCGAAACTAACGCACAGCGAAGAATTTGAGATTTGCCGGTACACTGACAGCATGATCATCAATCAATCAATGGTTTATTGGTCAAATATACACAAGGTGCACACCTACGTTACAATACATACCAGTCGCATTCAATGACAGTTTCCGTATAAAAACAAGAAAAGAAACAAAAAAAACCCCACAAGAACCACATGAACAACCGAATGAGGGAGTGAATATTTATGAGTGAACTCATAAGGATGATTTTCATGATTTTATTTTGAAACAGTAAACTGCTTTTACATACGAAGAGACAATGTTGTTGACCCTATCCGATAGTGGGACATTTTTTTTAGGTTACCGGACCTTTTTTTTTTTTAGATATCTTCCATGAAGATATAAGAAATATATTCCTTTTGGTGGATATCATTGAAAGGTATCCAGATCGTCACCAACTTATTACTACAGCAAACGGGCTTTGAAAACGCATCCACGTGTGTTCCCGAATCACGTTTTGACACGAACTAAAGTGATAATGGGAGAATATTATGGATTTTGCCATATATTTCCGACCGAACGAAGGAAACAGAACAGTATATATCTGTACGTGTATGCCCAAACACATGCCCCATACTCATTGATTTCGTTGCGAGTTTCTGGTGGAGATAGTTTGAGTTTGTTGACATTTACCGCCATTCTCGGTGCTTTGTATAGTGCAATGCGATTCCAGCTTACTCGTATACGTTCGAGCTGATCAGGGGTATCTGCTGATGCCATGTGCTTTTCGGGGCTCTGAAACAGTCTATTATGCCCAAAAAGTACAAAAAACGTCATGTCTATTGTCTGCAAAATGCAAAAACAAACATAACGAAATTTTAATGCAACATTATTACGTTTTTGTATGTACATGGCACAGTAGACTGTTTCTATCATAGACATAGAAGATGTTTTTGTATGTACATGGTTTATCTATACCCGAATTACATGGTGGCGATCCTGGTGGCGAACAGGAACCTCATCGAGCGTAAACTAGGTCAGGTCAGAGGTAACTCTGAGTGGCGCACGAAACACTAGAAAAGCGGCTGCTAGTACTGTCATATGTTCGATTTTTCCATCTGATCCAGCATAGTTTGTTTGTAGATGATTCGGAACAAATAGTTTTTTCTCCCAATATCACTTGAAACCGAATTAATGCCTATTGTATCCAAACAATACTACGATAATATTTTAGAATCCAGATTGGGTATTACATGGTCACAAAGATCCTAAATTTCTATCGACAAGCGACGCACTGGTACCATATTATTTTTTACCCCATTCTCTAGAGTTGGTACTGATTAGTAAAACATACACGAGTCCAATGGGAAACATAACTCATCCTGTGATGTCCATGGAATCGAGTTCTTATATTTGGCCGAGTTATTTTTTTAAATCACACTTGCATTGTTTGCCAAGCGGTATTCAGTGATGTTTGTTGTTCATACCACGACAGGCGCATATGCGTACTTTTTAGTATATTGTCAAATAAATAAACCCATCGAGAGGGGTCAACCCCTTTTCTTGGATTTGATTAGACCTATTTCTTAATAAAACAGTATACCAGACCTGGACGTTGTTGAATAGACTACTGCTTCTCGGGGTTCCTCTATTTTCTAAGAAGTGTATTTTCTCAATTAACGTTCTGAGCGTTGTATTTGTTAGTCCAGAATCGATTGGATTTGTTTGTGCAAAATGACGATATGCCAGGAATAGCTAACCAGGAAGTTGAATGCCAAATGTCTGTATATGTCTGCGCGACGTTCATGTTGGAAATTGACGTGACAATCCAGGTCTCATGGAAGTTATATCTCAACATCACCATTGATTGTTTAATGCGAAATTAATTTCAGTGTGCAGGTAACAGGAGATTAGGCATCTCATTAAAATATCTCACACAAGATGATCAGCAATTTTACAGAGATAGCAAAGACATTGTTCCTTCATTACTAATTTTATGCGCTTTCGAGGTCATTTTTATTTCAGATGCAACTTGAATGATGGAATGATGGAGAGTCTAACAAGCACTAAAATTCTGGCGCTGGTTCTAGTTCTTCCGAGTTTTGTTCACAGCCGTACGTAGTCCAACCGTGTTTTTTATTAGACATTTCCATAATTTACAAATAGTATCGTTGTCGCGTGGCCATATGTCTGCAATGATGATGTTACGTTTGAAAGCTATTAACGAGATATGTGTATTTTAGAAAACCTTGCCCTGAACAAGCCAGCCTTCTCTAACGGCGTCTTTGGAGCAGAAGACGGTCTCTATGCAGCATACAAGGCAGTGGACGGGTTCCGTCAGTCTCCTTATGGACAATACAGATGTACCATCTTACGGATTGGGAACAACGAGTTGTCGAGGTGGTGGGTGGATCTCGAGGAGTCATACAGAGTACAGCAGATCACGATATACAACAGTGAAGGTTCACTTAGAGGTATTATCCTAGAACATGAACAAAACACTATTCTTCAGAGCCTGGGAGACGATAGAACTTGAAAGTTAGTGTGGTGTACAAATTCTGCTGTTATAATGAAAAAATGCAACACACTCGGCCACACAAACCACTCGATGGTTCACAGTCTGGTATACTAACAGATTGAATACAACAGTAAATGAATATGTCTTATTCATGTAGTGAAAAGAGTTGATGTACGTTTAGTGTACGAATTTCGTCCAATATAATGTGACACATTCCTTTCTAGAAATTGCCAAACACTCGGCCGACTACCAGATGCCTCTATCCAGCACAGAGTAAAACATATTTGTATGTACTGTTTTTCATCACAACAGCACGGGATGGATTTACCAACTTCGTCCTCAGTGTCGGCCCGGACCTAGATACCCTGAATAACTGTGGAGATCCTTACACAGATCCACCCTTACCTGTGAAGAGTCATGTCGACATCAGCTGTGACCAGGTGGGGCGCTTTGTGGTCTTCAGGAAAACCAGCGGAGTGAATGACAGCACCGGCTTGTGTGAAGTGGAAGTGTACAAAGCATACAGTAAGACAGCCCAGTTTACTTTGCTACAGGTATGTTAGAACGA
The DNA here is from genome assembly GCA_949152475.1 of Terebella lapidaria. Classification (NCBI taxonomy): domain Eukaryota; kingdom Metazoa; phylum Annelida; class Polychaeta; order Terebellida; family Terebellidae; genus Terebella; species Terebella lapidaria. Next base: position 7,827,100 of record OX424557.1, read on the forward strand.
TATCGTTGATCTGATAAATGTCACCAACAATACCATGATTTATAAGCGATGTCTGATTCCTTTGAGTGTTTATGTTTGATCACGTTGTGCTTCAGATTGTGACTTGTGTCCGGCGGGTGTTGACTGTACTCCTAGATCTGGTTGTGGTCAGTGTGATCCCGGCAAAAAGCCTCCTGGGTGTGACTCTGGTTAGTACCTAAACTTGCAGTTTATAATTTATCTTACCAGTTATCGCTATTGGATATATTACACATGTGTAGTTCATCACACAGGCTGTGACGACGGTGCGTACGGAGTGAACTGTGCTGAGAGCTGTGGCCGCTGTGTCTCTGACACGGTCTGTGACAAGGTGACTGGAGTCTGTCCGAGTGGGTGTCAGAGATGGTGGATTGGGGACAGATGTGATACCAAAATAAGTAAGTACAAGCTCATTATCATCCATCTGCCGAGATCTGCATCCTGACAAATAATGCCGATAACTTGGTATCACAGCCGCAACTGAGGTTACCAGTGAAGCACTACGAGTGATCGGAATCACCAACAACTCAGCCACGATAGAGTGGGATCCTCTGGTCCATGTAACCTCAGAGCTGGCCGAGTTCTACCAGTACCAAGTCCGGTACAGAGAGCGTACAGGGTCGTACCAGGAAGGACCACTCGTGTCACATGGACCCTCTCCTCTCTCAGCCGAGCTGACGGGGCTCAGACACTACACAGAGTACGATTTCTCCATTGATACTTACCGAGTGATGGGGAGCAACATCGAGATAGGTGGCACATACAGTTTTATCTCAGGAGGGACGAGGTGTAATAGTGAGTCATTGATTTTGCCAGCTTTATTGTACAATATGTACTTTGTACTGAGAGCCGACCACAAAACAGTCTATGAATATTATCATATGAACTCGATATGTCCCTTGCAGCTCCAGCTGCACCTGAACTAACAGTTGATTCATCTGGTGGTACTGGTGTCACTCTAGGCCCAATCACAGTCACATCACAGGTAAATGTGATTGTAGTCTGAAATGTGATCGAGTCAGATTCATATTTTGTGATTTTTGACATACCACAAGGTGTTCTTGCATGACTTCAGCCATTATCTTCACTGGACTCTGGCTGTTTCAACATCTCCTCAACACAAGTTGAGTACCGACACGAGGACGTCCCTGAGTACACGACAGAGGAGGCTGATGTGTCCCAGACCACGTACACAGTCCGCGTGAACATCAGTGGCCAGTACGAGGTACGACTTGTGGTAACCAACAACGAGGGTCTGACGGCCGCCAGTTTGACTCAGACTGTCACAGTCCACGAGACACGACTGGTCCCTATCACTACAACAGCAACCACTACTAGCACCCAGCAGCCCACGACAGAAACCAGCACCACTGATTTCTCGTGTTCCAATTACCCACGTCATTGCCGTGAAAAAGCAAGTAAGTATGAGGGTTTGTCTTTAACAGTTAGTAACTTCACATCGGTCTCAATAGTCTTCGACTTCGTTTTGTCTCGTTTCAGTTTCAGATGAAGTGATCATATCTGTTGCTGTCAGTTTGTCTGTTGCGGTTGCTGTCACTGTTATCGTTGTTACATTTCTTGTACTTCATCACAGGTAAATCTGTGTGCCAATCATCACAGGTCATTTACAAAAACTGTTATATCAGCCAATAATATACTTATATATTATACTAACACATGTATTAATTTGGTATATTAATTATGAATGTAATCATATGATTTATTCTGAATAATTTGGAATGTACTGGATACGAGTCGTTTTATATTATATTTTACAGACGACAGTCGAACACATTCAGAACATGCCACCCTACACCCTCAGCTGGCATTCAGAACCAGTCCAACCATAAGCCTGATGTCTCTACAGCTGGCCAAATCCCACTGGAAACAGCTGGTTATCTCTCTCTAGAGCCAGCTGGTCTCGCCGTGCCATCTGATGAGTCAGAGTACGAGACTGTTCTTGATCCAAAGCGCACAGGTGTGACTAACGAACCTTATCAGGAGCTAGTACACATTAAGTGAAGAATTCGTCACAGACATGTCTTAAATACGTGAGGGCATACTATTCCGTATTCTAATTACTTGGATTTATTAGGATTAATTATATAGCTGTTCAATCTTTTGATCGTTATAAAAAAACTGATGCACTTCTATCCGCATGTAGGTAATGGTTTTTCACCTCTTTGGCATGAAATGTACACCTATCACTTGCTTTTTACAGCAGTGCTGTATTAGCGTTTTACTAACAAACCTTACATTTTTTGCAGAAAGGACTACATCTGTAGAATTTTTTTTCCAAATATACAGTTGAGGATACATAAACATAGAAGTATACTGAATTATAATGTGTAGGAATAATATCTTGTCGAGTATGTTTTGTGATTCCATTTATTGGATGTTTCACATAGAACAAATACACTTTTAATCTGCGCTTGTCATCTACCAACTCAATGTTTATCAGATATTCAGGAATTCGATAAAATTCGTTGCTCAGCTTTTGAATACGATATAACAAAGTTTGTAAATGTGTTTTGGAGGACATCATATTACTAACGATTATGAACATTATTGTACTTGTGTATTTGCGGCCGCCAGCTAATAAGTGGCGCCTCCAGATACTTGAGATACCAGATACAGATAATATTTTCACAACTGGCTCACACCTGGCACCAACGGGCTTCCCACAGAACAAAATGATTAACCTTTATTTGTAATAATTCCTACTTCCAATGAAAAAATAATTGTTTCCTACTCAGAATATATAAATGTTGTTTTTTTTCGATGTCGATGTACAATTTTTTGCACAAGCGTGTACGTATCCTGTTTGATTATGAATCTGATGTGGCAAGATCAGCATAATCAACAATATCCCATAATAGTGTCCATAGATAAACTTACTGTCAATAAAATTGAATGTAAAGATTATCAGAGGATCCAATACAAACATTTGGGCTTTTACTTGAACTTAATCATTTTTGAGCATGTCTTCCTTCATTGAGCTTGACCCAGACTCAGATGATCATGAAGCGTCACTTGGGTTAAATTTATTAAGGATGGTATTTTATGGTGACCAGTAATACTAAATTGTTCGCGAAAATTGTACAGATTTTGATTGTAAGTTACAGGGCCCTTGGTATTATTTATATGCTTTCAAATCATGTACGTCGTGAATTTGTCTTTCTGTTCAGCCCCTTTATATTTATGACAAACCATGTAGTGCTTTTGTTGCAAATGTCCAGAGAATATCACTTAAGGTCCTCTATTGACGTCATCATAATATTATGATATTTGTGAAATATATCATGCCATATACTATCTCGGAGTTGTTTATTACTCATTTACTGAAAATGTTTTTTTTTTCAAGTTACATTGCTATTGAATGTCGTTGAACTGTGAACTTGCTGATCCTTGTTGACATTTCTCTACCCATGTACGAGTTTGTGAAAGGCAAGTGTTTGTACTAGACCTACTTTACGCCTTATTCGCATGATCCAATTTGCTGACATAAGAAATGGTATGTGTGTATTTACTCCAGAGTGCTTCAATAAACTCTACTGATCTAACTTCTCGAAAGTTGTATATCAACTGTATGTGTTAGCAAATATCACCATTTATCTTCATTCTGGGATATTATTCAGATTCGAAAATGACTGAATGATCCGAAGGACCAATACCGTAAGGCCTGAAAAAACAAATTTCTATTTCTCGTCCCCGCCCGCCTGTGTTCAAAAGCAGCCTCCCGGATTTTTAGGTTACCGTACCTTTGGTCCGCTAACCTATTGGCATGGCGTTGCGTCCGGCGTCCCGCGTCGGCATCGGCGTCGGCGTCGTCCACATTTTTATCTTTTTTGTTTACGGACCAATCTTGCACAAAATTTTGCACAAAAATGCACAAAAATAATTCAAGAAGGAGGTATTTTTTAATTTTTTGATTTTCGCAATTTTTTCGAAATGGCGGCCGTTTTTGTCAAAAATCGGCTAATTTTGGACTTTGGCGGCCATTTTCTCAAAATCTGTTCAGTAACTTTTTTTCTTTTTGATACATAACACTCCTCATATGTACTCCTATGATGTCTATCAATTTCGTCGCGCTTGAATTGCTCGAAGTGGGCCATTTTGGCACAAACTCGGCCCAAAAGGGACTTTCCCATGTTAAATTCTCCTATGCTTTATAATGGGACACATTAAGCCTAATATCTCACTTAATATTGAGATTAGAGACTAGGAATCAATTGTGGACATATAGGAAATGATATATGCTGAATATTCTCGTGACCTTGAATTTGACCTCTGACCTTGGTTTCAAGGTCATAGCGGCCGTTCTCGTCGAAAATGGCTAATTTGGGCTTTGATGGTCGTTTTCTCAAAATCTGTTCAGTAACTTTTTTTCTTATTGATGCATAACACTCCTCATATGTACTCCTGTGACATGTATAAATTTCGTTGCGCTTGAATCACTCGAAATGGGCCATTTTGGGCCCAAACTCGGCCCAGATGTGACTTTCCCATGTTAAATTTTCCTATGCTTTATAATGGGACACATTAAGCCTAATATCTCACTTAATATTGAGATTAGAGACTAGCAATCAATTGTGGACATATAGGAAATGATATATGCTGAATATTCTCGTGACCTTGAATTTGACCTTTGACCTCATTTTCAAGGTCACAGGACAAAATGGCTAATATCTCGCTTATTATCGACTTTACAGCTTAGAAATCAATTGTGGACATACAGGAAATGATATACGCTGAATATTCTCGTGACCTTGAATTTGACCTTTGACCTCATTTTCAAGGTCACAGGACAAAATGGCTAATATCTCGCTTATTATCGACTTTACAGCTAAGGAATCCATTGTGAACATATAGGAAATGATATATGCTGAATATTCTCATGACCTTGAATTTGACCTTTGGCCTCATTTTCAAGGTAACAGGACAAAATGGCTAATATCTCGCTTATTATCGACTTTACAGCTTAGGAATCAATTGTGAACATATAGGAAATGATATATGCTGAATATTCTCGTGACCTTGAATTTGACCTTTGACCTCATTTTCAAGGTCACAGGACAAAATTGCTAATATCTCGCTTATTATCGACTTTACGGCTTAGGAATCAATTGTGAACATATAGGAAATGATATATGCTGAATATTCTCGTGACCTTGAATTTGACCTTTGACCTCATTTTCAAGGTCACAGGACAAAATGGCCAATATCTTGCTTATTAGCAACTTTGCAGCTTAGGAATCAATTGTGAACATATAGGAAATGATATATGCTGAATATTCTAGTGACCTTGAATTTGACCCTTGACCTAAATTTCAAAGTTAGTCATTTTATTTTCAAGGTCAGAATACAAAATGGCTTATATCTCGCTTATTATCAAATTTACAGCGTAGGGGTCCATAGTGAACATATAGGAAATGATGTATGCTGAATATTTTGGTGATCTAGAATTTGACCTTTGATCTCATTTTCAAGGTCAGAGAACAAAATGGCTAATATGTCGCTTATTATCATCTTTACATCTGCCCCTGATGACGCTAGTGTGTCTTTGGATAAACTATTTGGTCGGGCTTTGTTTCTATTGCAAAATGTTGTATTTTACGTTTCTTATTGGCGTCATCAAAATTTGATTGTACTGGTGGTAATAGATTGATACTTACATTTATACCACTGAGTCGGTGGCACTGCTGGCGGACGTTAAATCTGTCCCCGAGGATACCATCAACTCAGTAGCCTTCGGGCTTGTGATTGGGTACTTTTGTACTTGTCATGTATCTATTCCTTGGGGTTAGATTCGGATTTCTAAATTATTTTCATATGTAAAGTACAGGCCTTTAACATGTAACCGTATGTTATTTTTCATATTTTGTATTCATTTTGTTGCCTTTATTCGCTGTGTATCAATGTATCTTTAAATTTTTGTATTTTCGCATGCACGTTATATAGAATATCTATCGTTTTGATTTGTTTTGTAAAAAGGATTTTCAGCTTATAAGGGAGGGGCGAGTGTAAAGTATTGACCCCTAGTACAGAGTAATATATATATTACATAGTTTTACTGTATTTCATTCAATCAGTTTTGTTCAGCGAAGTAAGACACCAGCTGTGGTCAGCGGCATTTGCCGGGAGAAATATTCCCCGAGTCTGTTGATTACAGATCAGATTTGTTTTAAACTAGTTTGTCACTAATGTTCCACCGATTTACACTACAGCGGTGTTGTGTTTATGTTTGCCAGAAGAATTGTAAGCAAAATTCCAACTCTCCTCCAGCTGGCTACGACCGCATGGGAATGATTCACCACACAGGCATTGACTTGTATGGAAAATATATTAATTTTATCGGATTATTATCATAATACACTGAAACTGTTTGTACTTATTTTAACCAGGGTGATGTGAGCTTTCACATCGTATTACTTTTGAGTATGTATCCTTATTAGTTTTCATTTTAGATATTTGTCGGCGGATCTGGTGGCAGGGAGAAAATTGTTTATACGAAACATTTGGCCAGCAACTATGCGAAAAGCCGGGGTGCTGGATCCGCCCGGTATTCGTGGAATTATCGGTATTTTTATTTGCATGCAAAATTGTAAAGAGAACTATCCCGCGCTTAGAGGGGCTGCCTGGATATGTATCCAGTGTGTGGGTCCAGCCGGTGAGCTGACCCCTAGGGGCGCGGCAGCGAGGCCCGATAAGTATGCGTGTGGATTGTTCTCTGGGTCATTCTTTCTTTTAGTTTTGTTCCTCTTTGTACGGACTGTACCTAATGAGAGACAATGAAATAAAGCAGTTTTTCTGCACTCCGATTTTTAAGCAACCTACCTTGTGTTGCCTTCATCTGAAAGATGAGAACTGAATAACTCTTAAGTTTGGCGATTCTGTCTTAATAAGTTATGAAAATGAATTTCATAAAGGGTCGTCAAACTTACACTGGCGAGCTAACCAGGACTTGAAGTAAAAACTGGAGTATTCTGCTACTATGCCGGATTAATAACAGGCAGATGTGTGCATCACCACACCTGTGATGCTGGCGAGCAATAACAATTAACAGCATGACGGAAACAGTCATCTTGGAGAACATTATGTCGGTAATGTTCGACATTCGAACTGAGCAGCGAGTCACACTGGATATTTTTCTGCTTCTCACAACCCGTCGATTGAGATGTCTAGGACTACCAGTGCCAAGTCTGCTCGAGGAACTAACGAGCCTACTGAGAGTTGTGATTAACCACGAGGATTTAGAGGATGTGTCGGAAGACGAACAATAACTGTCAGCAATGGACATTCCGCACATTATCCATGCCACTCTCTGGAATACATGTGGCCAAGTTTCTTTAGAGACCTGGGAACATCTGAGAGTCGAGATCACGACATTATTCTCGATTACTCCAGCGCAGGCTACCCCAGCCGTGTTGTGTCTCCTGATTGGCGCCTTGACGAACACTGTGTTCCCAGAGGACATTGAACTGGCCTATGACATTCCCGAGGCCGTTTACAACCATCTTGATGTCATTGCTGAGCTGGTTGTAAGTTCTGGATAACCGTCACGCTGGACCCGATACAAAACCCGCTACCGCCAGCGAACTGGGACGTCATGGATGCTCAGCAGTTTCAACAATTGACCGCGGGCCTGGCCCAACAAGAAGCTGACCGACGACGTTTACAAGGGCATCGAGAACACATAAAGGACTTGATCAAACAAACCTCCACCTGTGACGGGTCCACAACGTCTGCTGTTCGGCTATGGATAAAAGAGATCAATCTAGCACACCAACAAGTCGGTGACAATAACATTGTACAGGTGGTGTCAAAATCCGTAACCGGGCCGCTGCGATTTGAGATCGAACGATTCCTGACAGAAACCATGACGGCTAGGAATATCGTCCGTGAACTAGTGCCATGGGGAGACATTCGTGAACACGTTCAAACACAGTTCCTGAACGTGGATGAGGCAGCCGCTCTTCGGGACGAGGTGGAGCGAACCAGACAATCCGCCTACGAACCGGAAGCGCAATATTCACGACGCTTCCGTGACATCGCCGACGCTGCCAACCCCGTGGGCCAGCGTAATGCCGACCAGTCACGCCTGCTGGTGCGTGCGTATGCCCGAGGTCTGAGTTCCGGTGAACTCGCGCGCAAACTTGTCGAGGAGGCAAACCCCAACAACCTCGAGGATGCGATCCGTGCCATAGCCACCTACAGTGAACGGAAAGACGCCTTCCGCCGACTAGGACGAACCGAGGAACCAATGGAGGTCAGCCCCCTAGCGAGCAACCCAGCTCCAGAACCTGCTGCTGCGGCACAAACCAGCGCCATTGCGTCTTTGAATTCCACCGTGCAGAAGCTGGCGACGAAACTAGCTAGACTCGAAGCTGGACGACGCCCCACGAGGCCTCCGAAGCCCCCGCAGAACCCGGCACGAGGAAATATACGTTCGACACCGGGAGAACGACTACCCCGCTTTGATCAACAAGGACGGCCCCGCTGCTTTGAGTGTAACAAATACGGCCACCTTGGCCGTGACTGCTCTGTCCGTCACCAACGTCTCGCTCGTGAGGGAAACGGGCGGCAGTCGTAAGAGGATCATGTGATGGGCGCCCGACAATGATTTTGACCTCTGGCCAGCTCGAAATCGTTGCCCTCGTCGACACTGGCGCCTCTTGCACACTCTTACGACATGACGTGTACCGGATGTTAGTGGATAAGCTGCACCGAACGCCATACCTGCAGCGAGCTCCACCGCTACAAGGAGTCAATGGCACACCGTTAGATGTTGTTGGCCAAACATCAATTGCCATTGACAAGTTGCGTGCCCCGCTCGAAGTCATTGTGGTGCGAGGAATCGCACATGATATGATCATCGGCAACGCCGCACTGCGCCGAGGTCAAGGACTACTTGACCTAACAAACAATCGAATGCATTGGTTCGGCCGAAGCTGGAAACTCTAACAAAACCCACGAGCTGGATATAGCAGCATTGGACCAATCGCGCCAATGACTGGCGACAGCAGCTTTGACGGTTTGCTGAAGGATAATTCCGATATCTTTTCTGCAAAGGGAGAGGCACATGGCGAGTGCCACTTGACTGAACTTGTAATTGAAACAGAATGACCCCCGATCGCACAACGGGCTTACAGGGCACCATTTAGTAAGCGCCAAATAATTGAGAGAGAGATCGATGAGATGCTCGAGGCCGGGATTATTCGCCCGAGTGACTCTCCTTGGTCATCACCCGTGACCTTGGTCCCAAAGAAGGACCAAACGACACGCTTCTGTGTAGACTATCGTCAATTAAACGCAGTGACTCGCAAGGATAAATATCCTCTCCCGAACATACAGGATATTTTTGACCAAGCCGGAGGCAAGCGGATATATTCGACATTGGACTTGAAATCCGGATATTGGCAATTACCTGTGGCCCAAAAGGATATTCCAAAGACCGCTTTCCGTTGCCACAAAGGATTATTCGAATTTGTGAAAATGCCGTTTGGACTAACAAATGCGCCGGCGCTGTTTCAGAGAACAATGGACAAAGTGCTTGCCGGACTAATTGGACAGTGTGTGTTTGTTTATTTGGATGACATCGTCATTTACAGTGACACGATCACTGATCACAAACAACACCTTCAACAAGTGTTCGACCGCCTGAGAGAAGCAGGGCTCCGACTGAAGCCAACAAAGTGTGTGTTTGGACTGAATGAAGTGAAACTGTTAGGATATATCCTTGATGGTTCAGGCATCCGCACCGACCCTGATAAAGTGTCTGCGATCACTGCCTTGCCTCCCCCGACGTCCGTCAGTGAGGTGCGCTCCTTCCTAGGAATGTCGGGATATTACCGCCAGTGTGTTCCGGACTATGCACACATCGCCGAGCCCTTAGTCGCCCTTACCAGGAAACATGTACGATTCTCCTGGGATGACAAATGCCAACAGAGCTTCGACCGACTTAAGGAGCTACTGGTCTCATCACACGTCATGACCCCACCGAACGTCAACAAATCCTACAAGTTATACACTGACGCTTGCGACTATGCGGTCGGTGCTATACTCGTCCAAGATGATGACAATGGGGTAGAGAAAGTTGTACAATACCTCTCGCATGCACTGAGTTCCACACAGAGACGCTGGGCGACCATCGAAAAGGAGGCCTTCGCTGTTGTATACGCCCTAAACAAGCTTCGCACATACTTGTATGGAGCTGACTTCGGTTGTATACTAATTCCATCAGGTGTACAGTAGAAACAACTACACACTGTCTGCCCCTGATGACGCCAGTGTGTCTTTGGATAAACTATTTGGTCGGGCTTTGTTTCTATTGCAAAATGTTGTACTTTACGTTTCTTATTGGCATCGTCAAAATCTGATTGTATTTGCGGTAATAGATTGATACTTACATTCGTGGTATACACCGATCACAAGCCACTGAAGAGTTTATTTACTAAAGACTTAAACAACACAAAGATTCAACGATGGGGCGTTCTGCTGGCCGAGTACGGTGCTAAAATTGAGTACCGGAAAGGCAAGCATAATATCCGTGCCGACATGCTGTCCCGGATTAAGCCTACGGAAGTTTCCGTCATCGACACCAATGAATGGATCGACCCGGCGAGCCTGCCTGAGGAAAACATCAAGCAGACACTTCCCTTACTGCACGACGGGTTAGACCTCGGTGTCATCGGCCGAGAGCAACAGCAAGAATTCCCTGAGTTGTGGAAGCGAGGTGAAGACGAAGCCGACGAAGAGTATGAGCTCATTAATGGTGTCTTGTACAGCACGAGGCCACCACAGAACCAAGCACCATTGTACCCTCGTCTCGTCCTTCCCGCTGCACATAGGGGTGCTGTAATCGACAGGGCCCACCGAGAAGTCGGCCACATGTCACTATGGAAGACGCTCCATCGTGTCACCGAAGCATATGTGTGGCCTCATTTACGTCAAGAGGTAAAGCGACGCATACAGCAGTGTCCCACCTGTGCCCTCCACAACCGTCGACCAGAGCATGTTCCCATGGGAGAAATGCCCATTGCATGTTACCCCATGCAAGTCATTGGAGCCGACCTGATCGGACCTCTGCCGGAAAGTCCATGTGGGAATAAGTATGCCTTGACTATTATTGACCACTGCAGTGGCTGGGCGGAAGCCTTTCCCCTAGCGGACAAAACAAACAGGTCAGTTTGGAATGCCGTTGCCAACAGCTTCATTCCCCGACATGGTGTACCCGAGGTCCTCATCACTGACAATGGTGGTGAGTTCACCGCTTATGAATTTGAACGCTATCTCCGGGACCTTGGAATCGAACATCGGACAACAACGCCAGTACACCCCCAAAGCAATGGGCGTACCGAGCGGTTCAATCGAACACTAAAAGAAATCCTCCAAAAACTGATGAACAATAGGCCCCATCGCTGGGAGGATTATTTAAGTGACGCCCTCCTGGCATACCGTACCTCGGTGTCCACCACCACTGGATACACACCATTCTACCTGCTGTACGGACGGCGCAGCCGAATGCCACTAGCAACAACTCTCCGTGTCTCGCGCGAGCATGAGTTCGGGAACCGCCTGGATGAACTCACTCGTGCTCTCACGGTAGCCCGGCATGCCACCGAACAGAGTCGAAGACACAACCGAGAACGACTTGCCCGCAAAGCCAATGCCCAGGATATACAGTGTGGTGACTCAGTGGTGATAAAAGCAGATGACCGGACACCCTTAACCGCTCGTTGGGACCACCATTGGGAGGTCACTCGCATCCGAGGGCCTGTGTTGTGGCTACGGCAACAACAAACGAATCGAACCAAGGTGTTGAATAGAGAAAAGGTTCGATTGGTGGACCCAACAATGTGCTGGGACGAATGTAATCCTCGTCCCCCTCGACCTCGACCCCGCGCACGTGTCCTGAGTCGACGACAGGACCAGCCAGAGGTCAGTGAAAGGGCGTCAGAGGACAATGATGAGTCAGCACAACAGCCCGAAAACGGGGAGCCAATTGGAACTGAGAACCCAGCCGACCCGCCTTACCGGCCACCGAAACGCAAGGCCGACGTTCAGACCGCTCCAACCCATTTAAAGAGCGACCACGTTGCCAGCCGCCCAGTTCGTCGAAGGAGACTGACGGAACGTGCCCGTCTGGCAACCGAACAAGAAGATTCAGACATCGAAATAGACCCTGTTATCAGCTACTTTCGAAAGCGAAAACACGACGCTCCAGCCGAGACCCCAACCAAATTGGCAAAATGCGAGGCCCTCTGCTATTTGCCATACTATCTCCAGTGTTGATAGTCGCACAATTGGATAAGACGCGGATAATATTCAATGAACTAGAACAGTTACCCGATGGGATTCTTGTGGTCCAAGATGGTGAGACACGTCGCCATCGAGCCACTTGGACTGTGCTAATAACTTCACAAGCTCCACAAGAAGAAACAGGACTCCGCCAGAACATACAACAATTTCGTGAAATCATACGTCAGATTCACCATCGACGTGACACCTTGAATGCCACTCAAGAACTGTGGGAAGCCCGTCTCCGAGAGATTGAGTCCACGATGTTCAGCCCCGTGCCCGAAAGCGCGCATCGGACACGAAGGGGACTCCTGAATCTGGTGGGCCAAATTTCCCGGAAATTGTTCGGGACCGCGACGGAAGATCAAGTGGAAGAATGTCAGAAAGTAATAAAACAAATGGAAAATAACAACAAAAGGATAACTCACTCCCTCAACAATCTAATCACTGTCGTGAATCAATCTTATGAACAAATCAGGCGTAATCGTGAACACATTCAGAACATTGAGGTCTATTTAACGGAGGTGACACAGGAAATGGAGTACATCGAGAAGGTCTTGCAACACCAGCAAGAATATATTGCATCTCTAGACTCCGAAATCCGCATTGACCAATTCTTATCCGCCCTCGAAGCTGCTCACCATCATTGGCTGCGACAAATTGATAAGTATAGCCGACAAAAAGCCTCATTGGAGCTCGGATGGTTGACCGAGGAAATATTGCCACCCGCTGAATTGTCGCGCATCATTCAAGCTAGCAGACGTGCTGGCTTCTCGGCGCCTCCGATACAGTGGTATTATGAGCACATTTCCATACAACCAATGTGGGAAGACGACAAACAACTCGTTTTCCACGCCAACCTGCCATTCACCGATAATGTTCGTTATCTCCGGTACCGCATGTTGTCATGGCCCGTACCTGGGAACTCAACTCATGTGGATATGAAGATCGAACTACCGCCCGATATAGCGCTACACACCGAGAATGGAAATCTCTTCCAACCACACGAGTGCATAGGCCACCGACCTGCCATATGCACGACCGGACCCGTCTACGACCGCTTGCTATTCCTCTGTCCCCGAGGAATACTCACCGGAGAAACTGCACTCCATGCACAGTGTAAGTTTACACTGCTAAAGCCTGCAGACACCGACACGACAATTCATGAAGCAGGAACTGGAGCATTCATCATCCGGACCCGTGGAACCGAATGTTCCCTACACTGCTCCGGGAAGCCTGAGTATCGCATCGCTGTACCGAGGGGTGTCCATATGATCCGACTAAGCAGCGACTGTCGACTCCGAGGCGAAGGTTGGACACTGAACAGCATCGTGCGACACAGTACCCACATTCTGGTTCCTGTGGAGGTGGTTAAACTGCCAAACCTATCGCTCATCGAGAGAATCGACCCGATCGTACTGGATCACCACCTGGAGTCCCCGACCTGGAAGGCTCTTGGCGAAATGAAGGACATTCGCTTGGATCAATTAGAGAACCTTGACGATGAACCAATCGCTTGGGGTTCACACGCCGGCCATTTTTCCTGGACTGCCTTCATATTCACCACGATCATAATTGGAATACTCGCTTATCTGGGGATTACAATGTATCGCAAGAAGTTATTGTGTGTCAAACCCGGGAAGGATAAGGCAGACCCGGCTGCTAAACATGCTAAAGTTTCATATGTTGTGGGCACACGCTTAAGCGATGAAGGCGCGCCCGCCATCGCAACGGCCACGCCTCCAAGGTCGAGCGCGAATGTTCCACTCGCTTGGCAACTGACTGCTGTGGAGGACGAAAACGAAGAACAATAAATGGATAATATGGATTATTGTCATAATTATTGATTGCATTGAATTCTCTATCTTTGATGTGGTTAAATAACTATTTAACCAAAAATGTATGGGGCGTGTGTAAAGTACAGGCCTTTAACATGTAACCGTATGTTATTTTTCATATTTTGTATTCATTTTGTTGCCTTTATTCGCTGTGTATCAATGTATCTTTAAATTTTTGTATTTTCGCATGCACGTTATATAGAATATCTATCGTTTTGATTTGTTTTGTAAAAAGGATTTTCAGCTTATAAGGGAGGGGCGAGTGTAAAGTATTGACCCCTAGTACAGAGTAATATATATATTACATAGTTTTACTGTATTTCATTCAATCAGTTTTGTTCAGCGAAGTAAGACACCAGCTGTAGTCAGCGGCATTTGCCGGGAGAAATATTCCCCGAGTCTGTTGATTACAGATCAGATTTGTTTTAAACTAGTTTGTCACTAATGTTCCACCGATTTACACTACAGCGGTGTTGTGTTTATGTTTGCCAGAAGAATTGTAAGCAAAATTCCAACTCTCCTCCAGCTGGCTACGACCGCATGGGAATGATTCACCACACAGGCATTGACTTGTATGGAAAATATATTAATTTTATCGGATTATTATCATAATACACTGAAACTGTTTGTACTTATTTTAACCAGGGTGATGTGAGCTTTCACATCGTATTACTTTTGAGTATGTATTAGTTTTCATTTTAGATATTTGTCGGCGGATCTGGTGGCAGGGAGAAAATTGTTTATACGAAACATTTGGCCAGCAACTATGCGAAAAGCCGGGGTGCTGGATCCGCCCGGTATTCGTGGAATTATCGGTATTTTTATTTGCATGCAAAATTGTAAAGAGAACTATCCCGCGCTTAGAGGGGCTGCCTGGATATGTATCCAGTGTGTGGGTCCAGCCGGTGAGCTGACCCCTAGGGGCGCGGCAGCGAGGCCCGATAAGTATGCGTGTGGATTGTTCTCTGGGTCATTCTTTCTTTTAGTTTTGTTCCTCTTTGTACGGACTGTACCTAATGAGAGACAATGAAATAAAGCAGTTTTTCTGCACTCCGATTTTTAAGCAACCTACCTTGTGTTGCCTTCATCTGAAAGATGAGAACTGAATAACTCTTAAGTTTGGCGATTCTGTCTTAATAAGTTATGAAAATGAATTTCATAAAGGGTCGTCAAACTTACACATAGGTTGTTGGGCAGTTGTATACTAATTCCATCTGGTGTACAGTAGAAACAACTACATTTAACACATTGTCTGCCCCTGAAGACGCCAGTGTGTCTTTGGATAAACTATTTGGTCGGGCTTTGTTTGTTTCTATTGCAAAATGTAGTATTTTACGTTTCTTATTGGCATCATCAAAATCTGATTGTATTGGTTGTAATAGATTGATACTTACATTTACAGCATAGGAATCAATTGCGAATATAGAGGAATGATATATACTGAATATTTTCATGACCTTGAACTTGAACTTTGACCTCATTTTCAAGGTCACATCACTGAATGGCTAATGTCTCACTTATTATCGACTTTACAGCTGAGGAAATTATTGTGGACATACTAAATCGATAATAAGGGAATAATTAGCCATTTTGTCCCATGACCTCGAAAATGAGATCAAAGGTCAAATTCAAGGTCATGACAATAATCTGCTTATATCATTTCCTATATGTTCATAATTGATTCCTAAGCTATTAAGTCGATAAGAAGTGAGATATTAGCCATTTTTAACTTTGACCTTGAAAATGAGGTCGGTCAAATTCAAGGTCATCAGAATATTCGGCATATATCATTTCCTATAAGTCCACAATTGATTTCTAAGCTATAAAGTCGATAATAAGTGAGCTATTAGCCATTTTTTTCTTTGACCTTGAAACTGAGGTCAGAGGTCAAATTAAAGGTCACGAGAATATTCAGCATATATCGTTTCCTATATGTCCACAATTGATTCCTAGTCTCTAATCTCAATATTAAGTGAGATATAAGGCATAATGTGTCCCATTATAAAGCATAGGAGAATTTAACATGGGAAAGGTCGATTTGGGCCAAGTTTGGCCCAAAATGGCCCACTTCGAGCGATTCAAGCGCAACGAAACTTATACACATCACAGGAGTACATATGAGGAGTGTTGTGTATCAAAAAAAAATAGTTACTGAACAGTTTTTGAGAAAATTGCCGCCAAAGTCCAAAATCAGGCATTTTTCGTCGAAAACGGCCGCCATTTTGGAAAAAATGCGAAAATCGAAAAACTAAAGAAAAGCTTTCCTGGAAATAATTTTTAGGTATTTTTGTGCAAAATTTCAGAAAGATTCGACCGTAAACTTTAAAGATAAAAATGTGAACGGACGACGGACGCAACGCCACGGCAATAGGTTATCGGACAAAGGTACGGTAACCTAAAAAGGCCTATTATTCTAACTGGCGTCCAAAGAGAAACACTATCGAGAAATCAATACCCAATGGGGTTACAATCAGTCAGTGGTTAAATAAGACAACGGAAAATAGTTACCTAAGTCTGGTCGCCCTGGTGCATTTATCATGTGTATAACATTGTTGTGGTTATGGCGTAAGTCGTGATAAAAAAAACAACTCTCCTGACGTAACAGTTCATCTTTATTTAACAATGACATAATTATGATTAATTATAATTAGACATTATGCACATAACATGTACGCCTGTAAGTATAAGTATAGATTATTTTCATATATCATGGGAACGGAACACACAATGTTTGCTCATTTTATGATGTCATTTCGACTTTCACTGATAATGTTAAGTTTGATGTGCTTTTAGCAGAATAAGACATTGGCATAGGTATGTATCATAGTGTGTACAAAGTATATACACATATTGATCAATATGTATCAGTAATGAAAACTTTTTGAATTAAAACAATATATCATATTTCTTTGTGTCAATGTACATGTTAGTATGTAATATAACCACTGTAGTTATATTTTTTATGTTTTGCTTATATCGCATGTGTCAGGACCGCACTGCCGTGGTGACCACTCTACACATTGGCGTACTCGTTGTGTTGTTCCATGTGGTCTCTGGATACCTTGTACAGGAAATCATACTGCGCCTGTCAGAAAAAAAGGGCTCAAAATCAACAAATTTTACAGTGTCCGTCAGCGTTTACACCAGCAAAACAGCACATCACGTCAGTGAACCAATTTAAAGGCACAAATATTGCAACTTACACCTATCATGTGTTCTGGGAGACGTACCAATGTCTGGAGAAACTGTCTGTTGCGACAGGCGTGTCTCACAGCAAAGAATGGATCAACTTCTTGCTCCAACTTCATCTTCTCAAGGACATAGTTCATCGCACAGTACAGACCGCTGTGTGCCACTCCGTCCCTATGTCGATGCAGTATGGTAGCAATTGGTAATGTTAATGTTGCCCGTCAAGATTGTTGCCATACAACATATTAAAGATATCTCCTACTTACAAACACTGTACTAGAGTACAGCCCTCTGGTTTGCTGATCCCGGTCTCCTGTTGCCACTTGAGCACGTGTTCTGTCAGCCCAAGGAGATGTCCTGTGTTCGGAGGCACATCTTCGTCATCTGGCCAACTCAACAGCTGGAAGAGCTTCACCTCCGTCACAACCGACTGCAAATGGATTGTCATATACACATCACATCCCATGGACATCCAGAAGCTTCAAATGTGAAAAAATGTTGATATCGAATAACAATATCACATGTGCTGCAGTGTTCATAAAAGGTGCCTGACCTTTCTGATGACTTTGGAAATGCTGAAGGTTCTAGTGACGAGGTTGGAGTTGATCTGTTTGGTGTTCGTCAGCTCCACAGATATACCGCTGTATTCTTTCACCTTCTCGTCAGAGGACGGCCAATACTATCAACATACAATGATTATACTGAAACTGTCACACACAATAGAGAATACCTTCGACGTGGGTCTGATTGTCATGGTTAGATATTTCTGGCTAGCTTACCTGCTCCTCTTGTGGTATGTTCTGTAGGCAGACTATAGTTGTGCTCGCCTGACTGTGAACCAGTCTCCAGAAATCTCCCACAGTGTGAGCCAAGGGCAGCTGGGTCACGATGTAAAAACTGTGGTGTCGGAAACTCTGCCGAAGATAACGACACTGACAACATTTCACGTTCAGGGACACAATTTCGAGAAAAAAAACATATAATTTGACCGCATTCATGTAACATTAAAAAGTCCCACTACACTGAAAAGGATTAGTTTATATAGTACGAATGGACTGAACCATGCAATACATACGTCCATGAAGACCGCGTTGATATAATTGTTCTCAACCTTCCCGAGAAGTACTGGTCTGCATGCGTCATCTGTAAGTTTGAGAGTAAAGAGCGCTCTAGCGAACATATAATGTTAGCTTCAAATCTTTATAGCGCTGTGTTGTATACCAAGGAATTACGTTACCTGGAATAAATTTCAGGTTTCTGTTCTTGTCCTTGTGCTCTGGTCGTAAACCATCTTTCTCTGTGCTGTTTTGGGTCTGTTTGGCTTCACGAAGTAGCTGCAAAAAGGTCGATTCTTCACAAGTGTTTTGGCACATCGGTAGTTGATGATACAGATATGATTATAGCCTGTACATCCTCCAGCCATCCATCCAGCCTACTTAGCTTCCGTAGATTACATTACCTGGAACTGTCGTTTGAGTGTGTTCTTCCCTTCTGCGGTCTCACAAAAGGCCTTGTACCTTTCCGTGAGCTGGCCACAGGGTAGCGAGGTGTTCGCGCACTTGATGTACTCCACCATCACATCGTAGATATAAAAGTACTGGCCCTAGATGAAGTTGGACATAGTACTTGAACACGTGAAGGGAACAAATAGTTTATCAGAAATGGAAATTCATGACACAGTAATGTTGAATATTACCAGGGCACCTACCAGTGTCTGGACCATGTGCATACGCTCTGTCCTCGCTTTCTGTACACGGGGCAGTACCTCAATCTGCCCTTGGACTTCGGCCTCCTGCATCAGAATGTCCAGGACGATGAAGGTGCCAGTTCGCCCTACACCCGCACTAGGGAGGCAATGCACGGAGAGCAGGGAAACTAACAGCCATGCATAGACATTGAAATATGAAAATTTGAATAAGTGAACAAAACTCAAACACACGGTGGGGAAACAGATTCTCCAATTTTTGGAGAATCTGGCAATTTGGTTAATTCGTTTTCATACATAATCTATACGGACATAAACATGTGAACCTGATTCGAACGTGACGATTCGAGCATTATTAACTATGTTTGGAACCAAGCCTGAAGATTCACTGAAAAATATTTCATTTTGCCAGGAGTGGACATTAACTCGTGAAGAAACGGCGCTCTCAAAGGATGCGTGATGTATGTTTGTGGATGTATGGGAAAGGACAAGACTGTACCTGCAGTGGACGACCATTGGCCCACGTCTGAGACTGTCAAATGAGTGGACTTTCCTGAAGAAGTCTAGGAGGGAGTGTATCCCATAGACTGGGTCTCCTTTGTCCTCCCAGGTCGTGAAGTGGAAGTGGCGCACTGCCCGTGTCTCCTCCTAAGTAAGGTCGATACATGTCATTTGCTTGTATATAGATTATCAGAAAATATTCACATGGGAAAAAATACAAATTTTTTACATTGTTGATAGAATCCTTACCAAATCGTTATCTTTTCCTATATTATGATATTGAATGAACAATCGTTTTCATATTCTCATAGCGTTTATTACCCCTTTCTGTATGGAGAGTATGGTGGTGTTGTAGTCAGCTGACATGTTTACAGCTTCCGTCCTTATGGTAAATTTTCCAATCTCCAACGATTCGTCTGGATCTGTTGACCAGTATTCGGCACACTTATTCTGAAAGGATCGCAGTTTGTTAATTTACTGTGTTGTTTGACACATCTTTCTCAACTGAAGTTCAAGCTCGATTCTGTGGTCCATACGACTGATTAGCAGAAAAGTGCTGGAGTAGACTACGTGTTGCCCTAGTAAAGACCTTGCCATTCTCCACAATGTTGGCGACCATGACGATTGTGTTGGACTTCTCCTGCCAGATCATCATCCAGAAGTCCTCGACTGTGCTGTTCCGTGGACCTGCGAAATATATACCATACATTTTCCCAACCAACCAACGAAATCCTCTGGACGTCAGCATGATCTCTATTAAATGTCACAAATTGGATTATTTTCAAAATATTAGCCCGGGGTAATTTACGTATAATAATTGATTTTAGTTGAGATTTTACCTTGTGTAGCTATGTAGTCTTTGTCGGTCTTGAATCCCTGGAATATAATAAGTATAGCTCAATCACTATTGTTCTCATATGTACAATAATGCGTTATACTCAAAGATTAGAAGAAAAAATGCACTTGTGAACATACCGATATATAACTTGCATTGATGTAATCAGGCTCAGAACCGTCTTCAGAAATCAGGATCACCCTGCTACTGTCGTCTAAAAACAACAATACTTGTGAATGTATATACGTGAGGCATTTCTAGCGATCGACTGCATGAAATCTTCGATTACATGTTTGTGTATGAGCTATTGATATGCCCAGAGCTATTTGATTTATGAGTGAACAAGAGGTGGTTCATGTGGTACCAACATGCGTAGATGTTCTTGTATCTGTTTTTGGCGAGGTTGTCTTCAGTGGTGGCTACAATACACCTCGTCATGTCCTCCTTTGGGAGATCCTGAAAGTGGTGAAACAGACCTGTATTCCCTCTTAATATACATAAATCTAGAGTCCTACAAAAACTTTAAAACTCACTGCGACGAAACTGTATGAATACAAAATAACTTACATCATATTCTTTTTCAAACGCTGCCATATCCAGTTTTCTGCTGGTGACGTAGGCCTCGAAGTCTGGTACGGGAATGATATTACCGAAGCTGTTTGCATAGATATTCTCTGCGTCTTCTGCCCCCGGAGACTTCTCTTTCTTTGCCTTCAGAGACTTCTTCCCTTGTGTGTTCTTTCTGTCAGCCACGCTCGGTGTCTCTTGTTTCACAACTGGCTCCAATTTTTCAGATTCTATACAAAAGAAAAAAAAACCCGGAGACACCAGTTGTGCACGGTTTGATCACAGCCTTGTGATTGTGTACTTGTCTTAAGCACTTGTCATACATTTATTTCATCGGTTTTGGTTTGGATTTCTGAATGCCTAATTGATTGTCAGGTGTATACTGATTCCATGGTCGGAGTTAAGGGTGTAAAGAATCAAAGTGCCTGGCGCACCCAGGTATTTCCTCAGAGGGTTCAAGGCAGTTAGCATTGCTTTATCAGTTTTTTGTTGGTGTCGTCGAAATCTGCATGTATCAGTTGAAATTACACAATTGAACAGTCTTGATAGATAGAATGGATTGATTTTTACTTCGTGGTTTTGTGCTTGGATTGTTGTTTCTCATCACGTTCTCTGTATCTTCAGTGTTTAGCTTGACGTTTGGACCTCTATTGTTTCTACTGAAAAAAACACACTAGTAGACGTGTTCGGTTTTCAGTAAAAAGATACAGTACCACCTTATTAGAAAGTACTGATTCTCATATACAACAAAAGAGAGATGTATGCGGTAGTTTTGTACTGTTGAAATACCGTCGTCTCCAGAAGAGCATCCCAACTCCAACTGCAGCAGCAACTAATATCACGACCACAACACTTGCTGCAATTGCTGTTGTTGGTGCTACGGGAAAGAGGACGATTTGTTATTGTTCAGAATTCTTGTCTAGTTGCCAATAACCTAAATACCAAAAAAACTGTTAATAATCTACATGTACGTTTGGATGATCCAGTACTGTCCTGTTCATTTGGCATAGAATTTGCAGAGGAGGTTGTCGTCTGTGCAGTTGTTGTAGTGACAGGGGCCTCTCTTGTCTCGTGAACTGTGGCAGTCTGAGTTTGGCTGGCAGACGTCAGACCCTCGTTGTTGGTCACCACAAATCGTACCTCGTACTGGCCACTGACCTCCACACGGATTGTGTACGTGGTCTGGGACACATCAGCCGCCTCTATCGTGTACTCAGGGACGTCCACGTGTCGGTACTCAACTTGTAGTGAGGAGATGTTGAAACAGCCAGAGTCCAATGAAGACACATTCTGAATCGATGCAAATCAACACATTTTGGCATGTAAACATGTTTATGTACATGATTGTGAATATTCGATTTCAAACTACAAGCAATTTCACCTCAGACATGACTGTGATTGGGCCAAGAGCAAGATCAGTGCCATCAGATACATCAACTGTTATTACAGGTGCAGTTGGACCTGTGTAAATGCATATATCGAATAATCATGGTTCACCATGTGTAAACTGTTCTCGGTTCGAAGTACATGGAATATATTTGTCAAAACTATCGACTTACTGTTGCATTGTGTGATTCCCCTAACAAAACTGTAGCTGCCTCCTGTATCGCTGTTGTTCCCCATCACTCGGTAAGTATCAATGGAGAAGTCGTACTCTGTGTTGTGTGTGAGCCCCGTCAACTCGGCTGAGAGAGGAGAGGGTCCATGTGACACGAGTGGTCCGTCCTGGTACGACCCTGTACGCTCTCTGTACCGGACCTGGTACTGGTAGAACTCGGCCAGCTCTGAGGTTACATGGACCAGAGGATCCCACTCTATCGTGGCTGAGTTGTTGGTGACACTGGCTACCCTGACTGCTTCGATGGTAACATTGGGTGCGGCTATAACAGGAATTACTGACATCGTAGGTTACGATTCAAATTCCAACAGGTTCAACACAATACAGGGGCGGATGCAGAATTGTACAAAAGAGGGAACGTATTTGGGTACCAAGAAAACTGGCTGGGGGTGTGGGGGCCCACGTAGGGCCCCTGACGCCAACGGCGTCTATGTTTTATGGTTAGTCATGAGGCTCTCAGAACCTGGAAATATGTTGCTATCAAGCAGACCCACTTCCATGCGATACCATAATTTTGATTTTAAATATTCATTGAAATGATGAGAAACAACTGTGACAAAATACCATTTACTGCATAATACACAACACAACGAGCAAGAGTTAACAATGATTATATGTTGCTTAAAAATATACAGGGTTTTATAGATGTATTTCTTGTCACATATGTTACATGCACTTATATACGAATTATATTATATAGAGTCGGAATAAATTATATATGGTCTATATAATGTATTCCGTATGCACAAGTGCATGTACCACAGGAATATTTTTTAGGGGGAAACAGGAACAAAACAAACACATAATAGACAAAATTCGATCCTGATGCTATCACCAAATTTTCCTGAAATTGAAAAGAGGGCTATGCAGCCTTGCGCTCCTTAAATCCACCCTTGCAATAAGCAATAATTATGAAGTCATTTAGAACTCGTACTTACTTATTTTGGTACCACACTTGTTCCCAATCCACCATGTCTTACACCCACTCGGACAGACTCCATTCACCTTGTCACAGGTCGTGCCAGAGACACAGCGGCCACACCTCTCATAACAGTTCACACCGTACGTCCCGTCATCACAGTCTGTGGTTTGATAGATAGGTTTAATAAATATTCATACACTATAAACGATTCGTATGTTTATAGTATCAAAAATCCACTATAAACCTAATGAACTTGTGTCACTGAAAAGTTTGTGTCACGGAATTGATGCTGGAACCAGACAATTTTTTGTTCTGAATCGGAAATTTGGCTGTAAGCATGGAAATGTTTTCATACTGGTACTCACATGCGGGCTCCATTTTCAAACTGACCTTCATATACTGCATATACTGTATGAACACCACTGCCTAGTAACTGGCCAAGCGTATGCAATTACGAAGCATTCAGAGTTTGGCAATGCTTTCCCAGAGCCAGGGTCCACTGATAGTAGTCTTTCCATGCGTCGAGGTAGAGGGCCAGGTTATGACAGGCGCTTGTGCCGGAGTGTGAGACCACAGGCCAGTCAGGACTGGAGGTTGTGTCTATAGAGTGTGCCATGGACCTCACTGACACACTCTGACATCTGGCCTCAGCACTGGTGAGGCACTGGAGCAGAACTGCACAGGGCTGGAATGGATGTCTGCCATCTCGGATACTGCACTGTGGAAAGTATGCCATCCAGAGAGGATTACAATGTGAGAATTTCATCTGCTAGCGGCCAATTCCCCTTGCTCTCCACTTCCGCTCAAGGACAAGTTCCCACAGGGCGAAGAGTTCCTACTTAGGAGGGCTTCCGTTTCAACCCCTTGCAAAGCGGATATGGTAAACCCCCAGCTAGAGATTGGTCAGGGTCTCATCAAAGGAGTGGATGTACACAACTTATTCGATGTACCCCATGCACTTTTTTCAGTATTTTCATGATATCTCCATCAAACGCTCGAACATCGCTGGCATGTTGCAGAGTATGAACGGTATTACATTGAACTGGTAAAGGCTTCTCTCAATGACAAAGGCAGCTACCGTCTTGTCTTCCTCTTCTTTTTCCCTTTTTCTGCAGAAATTGTGTTATCCTTCTGTATGACGTCATTGAGCTTACTTTAATCCACGCAAAATCTCCAGGACCCATCTTTTCTTTTCACAATCATCATCATACCTGGGGCGATTATACGTCCAATGACTTGTGGAAAGGCTAACAATGGCTTCAATGATGTGTTGCTCTAACATCTTTCGTGCTCAATGACCTCTTGGTGCATGATAACATCTTGCCGTAGATATTATTTGATGGTTTGCTTGTGGAAGAGGGTGATGTAGTACTCGCCAACCATCATATCAGCACTCATGAACACATACACGTACTGTGCTAGCAGCTCACAGAGTGTCGTTTGCTGCACGATGGCTAGCCGTTACGTAGGAATTGTGGCTTCCGAATGTTCTGGCAGAGTGACATCACCCTCAATGACAACCGTGGGGTGATGCATGACGCCCTACAATTAGTCTTCAGGAATGGTTTTGAAAGACATCGCGAGTGCACATGTGGCAGCAACTAGTGCATGGGTCAGTGCAACTGGAACAACTCTGAGGTCCCTATCATGAGAGAAAACATCCTGTGGCTCTACCTGACCAGACTGATGCCGACAGTGATCCCTGTGTACAAGGTGAACCGGGTGAAACACGTTCCACCATCGGGGCATAGGTGCATGTATCTGGGGGCGTGTCTCAACAATGGTTTTGCTGCAGGTTTGTTATCACTGTAGTTCTGGTCACCTTCGGCTGGAAAGAGTGGACCGGATCCCCTATCTGCAGGGAACACTACCTCATTGACACAGAGTTTATCTGAACTAAAATCAGTGATTGTTCTGTGCCACTCGGTAAAGTGCATCCTTATCATCCCAGCCATACTGATAGCAGACACCACAGCCTCTGTCAAGTATATTGTGCCCTCTAGAGTAATTTGACAGATCAAATAGGCCCCTGATCAGGAAGTCAATGGCTGGGGCTCTCTGGGAAGTTGGACCCGCCTGTGAGCACCAGTTGCTACAAGGGTGACTTCTAACTAACCCAGAGTATTTTGCAAAGTATCAGCATGACTCCTGGGCTGTAGCACAGGTCAGTTTACTCATGATAAACCCTAGGACCATGCATGGTTTGACCATGCATGGTTTGATGGTGCCACAGGAACCACTCACGTGGCAGGTATATCCACTTGCGGCTCGTCAGACTCACTCACTGGCGAGCTAACTTGGCTGGTACCAAAAAGGACAGACGCCGGATGCTGTGTCGGTCTCCATGGCGTTTGGAGTCATTTTACCTTGAATTATCGTAAGGCCTTGTCGCTGGTCTTCATGGAGGTAGAACTCCAGGGAGCCTGACGAACTGCCAGAGCTATTTCACACACTAGAAGGAAAACCAAGCTGTCCGTGAGGCTCCACAGTCTACCCTGTCTCCCTCAGACCACCCAATTTTCCTCGAGGGCCTGACGCCGAATATATCAGTGCCCAGTGGCTGTTGAGCACCTGAGTATAGAAAGAGGATGGAGACGCCAACCCCACGCCCACCTGTCTCAAGATTTTTGCAGCATCCGCCGAAAACTGAGACATTAGTTATGACTAAGTCACATTAGTAATGACTACGATAATAGTACTAATACATATACAAAAACACAACACCAATAATAATAATAATAATAATAATAATAAGAATAAAGATGGGGGTATGTCCGACTTTGGTCGCACTTACCCCTTGGGGTATGTGAGACTCACATCATCTTCTTAAACCATAGTTTAATAAGGAAATGCCTGTGTCCCCCCATTTTATTATCATTTTAGCTTCAAAAGAGCTTCGAAGAGACTCACATCATCTTCTTAAACCATAGTTTAATAAGGAAATGTGGGGTATGTCTGCGCCTGACACCCCATTTTTGGGGTATGTCCGACCAATTTATATCATCATTATTATGATAATAATAATCTTATTATGATAATAATAATCTAGGAATTGTTAAACTATAGTTTAATATGGAATGGGGTAAGTACGACTTGTTAAATTATAGTTTAATAAGGAAAAGCCAGTATTCCATTTTGCAGCAACCGCAAAAAGTACAAATAAGGAAAAGCCAGCATTCCATTATAGCTTCACGCCTTCCAAAACCACGACCACCAGCCCTACGAGGACATACAGGCCCATAAAAACGACAGATATATTTATGGTGTCACTGAGTTGGCATGACATATCCCATGAATGGAGTATGTGTCCCCATCGATATTGTAATAATACCAACGATATCAACAACGGGAATCGAGTAGCAAAAGCTATATTAAGAAGGTGTGTTTTGAGGTCGGTTTTAAAACATGCAAGTGACTTGGAGTCTCTGATATCCAAAACGTTGGTCCAGCTACACAGAATGACGAATCACCATAGCTCTTGAGATGAGATTTGGGCACTCGGAGAGCTGCCTGAGCGGAGATATCTGTTTGGAACATTGATGTTGATTAGTTCGTTTAAATAGTGTGGTGCCAATCCAATAATTGCCTTGAAGACGATGAGGAGAATCTTGTATACAGTATTTAACGGGAAGCCATTGCAGTGTTTACAGAACCGGAGTGACATATGAATACTTGGGGGTGTTATTTATCATACGGGCCGCACAGTTCTAGATGCGTTGTAGGCGTTTGATATTGTGATCAGAAATGCCCTGGAGAAGAGAGTTTGCATAGTCACTCCTGGATGTGATGAAGGCATGGACAACGGTGAGTAGTGCAGCTTGGGTGGGCAAGAATATTTCAATGATCGAACACTCTTGAGATGGAAATATCACGACTTGCACACAGAAGTAATGTGGTCATTCATGTGAAGGGATTGGTCAAAGACTAAATCGAGACTTCTAACGTGATCACTGGTGTCAATACCTTTGGAGCCAACCTGTAGCTGGGGGTTCTGTATAAGCTTGTGTCGGTGGGGTGTTGATGAAGAGAACATCAGTTATGTCGTCGTTCAATTTCAACCAGTTGCTGTTCATCCAACTGTGGAGTTCTACAATACAAATTTTTAAGTTTCGAACTTTCGAACGCCAAACGCAAGAGGGACGACATCTAATATGATATTTTTGATGCAGACACACTGGTTTCTGTCATTTACATACGAGCTGAACCACGATGGCCACAGTGTCACTCAGTCCGAACGATCGAGTGGGATCGGGTGGGAAATATATGATGATCCACAATGTCGAAGGCAGCAGAAAGTTCTAGTAAAACCAGCACGGTTGCCGTTTTTTATCGATGGCCATAGCAATGTCATCCTTGACTAGAAGTAAGGCTGACTCAGCGCTGCAGCTCTTCTTGTATGCAGAATGGAAGATGTCATGCAGTGATGATCATGACAAGTATTCATCCAGGCGTCTGGCTACTGCACGCTCTATTGTTTTCGGAAGAAACGGCAGGTTTGAGACTGGCATGAAATCTTGAGAACATTAGGGTCTAGGTCATGTTATTTGATGAGAAGGTTTACCCTGGCTGTCTTAAGAGATCCAGGCACAACACCTTGGGCCACCGACAGGTTGACTATCCTTGTGATTGGAAAGATCAGGATATCAAGGCACATTTTGAGTAGCCACGTGGGAAGTGGGTCTAACTCACAAAATTTTAATCTATACATAGAGTCAGTTTCAGGGCAAATTCGCCATAGCTACAAAAATTATTTTCACGACAAAAACATTATTTTTGCAGTACATATGTCATTTCCATTGCACAAATATTTCCTGGATATAAATATGATATTGTGAGAGTAATTGTGTAGTGAATGCAAGAACAGAGGCAAATTCGTGACATTATGAATTCATTTCCATTGCACAATTTTTTCCTGGAGATAAATATGATATTGTGAAAGTAATTGTGTTGAGAACGTAATAATAGAGGCAAAATCGTGACGTTTTGAATTGATATAACTAATACCAAAATCCTTTTGCCTACTGGTTCCAAACAAATGGATTTGAATGGCACTGATTCGATTGTTCAGAATCAAAAATGGCTCCACACTTTGGTATACATTTGGTTCGAACAACAGACCATCAACAACAAAAAATCAAACTGAATGTTTAGATACCAACCAGTGTCGCATCCAAGAGGCTTCTTGCCGGTGGCACACTGACTACAGCCAGATTGAGGAGTACAGTCAACACCCGTTGGACAAAAACTACAGTCTGCAGAACAAAGTAAATCTCAAGCAATGAGGTTCCTGTTTGCCACCAGGATCGCCACCATGTAGTTCGG
This sequence comes from Terebella lapidaria, assembly GCA_949152475.1. Classification (NCBI taxonomy): domain Eukaryota; kingdom Metazoa; phylum Annelida; class Polychaeta; order Terebellida; family Terebellidae; genus Terebella; species Terebella lapidaria. Next base: position 7,855,915 of record OX424557.1, read on the forward strand.
GTATAGATAAACCATAGAAACAGTCTACTGTGCCATATACAGACAAAAACGTGATAATGTTGCAATAAAATTTTGTCATGTTTGTTTTTGCATTCAGAGTGCCAGAAAATGCACATGACGTTTTTTGCACTTTTTGGGCATGATAGACTGTTTCATAGCCCCAAAAGCACATGGCATCAGCAGGTACCCCATTGAACCAAGGATCCTCTATAATAGGATACCCAACTCTGCCTAAAAAGGCGTGATTACGTAATATGACGTAAATCTGATTTGAGCGTGTTGACTTGAAACACTGCCGGGCGCTAAAACTCAGAATGTGCACATCGATTTGTAATGAATATGAGTTGTGAATCATATATTGAAATGAATGATAGCTGATTGCATTGAGTGGGGGTATGGCCTATATTTATCCCACAATATTCAGCATTCGCGTTTCCGATGATGTGGTATTGGGGTCGAGATTTGTGAGTGTCTGTTTATATGTTTGTGTGTGAATCGAAGGCTGTAACTCGGAAGCGTTTAATCCAATCGCCTTTAAATTTTAGCAATGGGAGGAATAACCTCTCGGCCTGAAAATGTTTAGTTTCCATGAGATTGCTTGATTTTTGTTGCCATGGCAACCGTTCAAAATCCTGAAACGCCATTCTACAGCCACCGAAATCGCCTGTAGAACCGACCCACTCATTGTGACAGTGAAATTGGCCCCTCATTAAAAAAACCCCCACATAATGGAGAGCAAGTTCTGATGTAACTCTGGTGGTATTTTTCAGGTGAAAGGTAGATTCATTTCAGAGTTATGAGACAGAACATTTACCTTCAAATTTAGTGAAAGTTGAGTATTGCGATGATATCAAAATGGTTCTCATACCGACAGTTTTCATCGGATTTCCTTGGAAACGGGATATTTCCGAGGCAATGGATAATGCTTCTCAATCCTAAATCTTTGAAGGGATGGAATGGTAACTTTTTAAATTATTGACGTGGGTGTGCTCAAAAACACGCATACAGACATGCACGTGCTTGGACCACATCAAAAATATTTTCGCGAGCGGGAAGAATGTCAAACTGTGGATGACAATGAGGCTCCACCCCACACGCGTACCCTCCCAGATCACTGAAATCAATCCCAGGGTCCGATCCTGTATGTACTCACTTTGAGCGAAGTGATAAGCCGTATGAAAAACTCAATTTCGAGCACCTGTCACCATTTTAACACGCTCAAATGAGATTTCGTCATTTTACGTAATCACGTTTTTTTACGTACACATTGAGCAGAGTTGGACATCCTATTATAGACGATCCTTGATTGAACATCATTTATCAATAAATGGCTTCTTGATTATGTCCACTGTTTGTAATACATCCATCATATTTTTCGAAATTTAAAATCATAGTAGCAAGGTACCATTATATGATTTTATTTCTGTTCACATAAAGACATTGTGGACATTTGATGATAAAAAAAGGTTATGGAATGGAGTTTATCATATGCCAGAATGATAGTTGATGCGAATAGCGTAGTTAATGCTATTATACAGTAATTTAAATTACTGTCAACAAACTTAGACCTGAAAATACACCATTTCTATGTATTTGGTTTTTCAATAGCTGTGCCTATTCTTCCAATAACAAACTTCTGCCCGGCGGGCTGTAAATTCCACACTTGCCCGGGCAGCTCCCAGTTCAAGAAAACGTCATTATTTTGAAGGGTAAACAAAAGCACATGATCGCTCTCCTGGCCCGATTCCGTTATGTTTGACGTTTTTGCCGCCAATTTACGTTTTACGCTGATACTCTAGGACCTCTGAAATGGCCTGTGAATCGAATAAATATGTGAATAAAAGCTGTATTTCTTGCTCATTTCTTTCTAATCGGATATGATTCGGTCATTTGAAACATACTAAAATGTTCCCGACATCCACTGGCATATGATAAACGGGTTATTGCACAATATGGGGTTTCATGCCCTCGGGCCAAGTCTTCAAGAATCCCTCCGCTTCGCGTCGGGCTTCTCAAAGACTTGGCCCTCGGGCATAAAACCCCATATTGTGCAATAACCCTATAATATTGAGTCAGTATTACAATCGCATTCTCCAGCCGATGAGAGAAATAGCTTCGGCAATTTCCGTAATCGTGACGTCAGTTGAGGCAGAATGTGCTTTGATGGCTCACCAAAAACGTAAAAAAAAACGTAATTTGTTGGCCAGCCCAAAGATGAAAAATCACTCTAGAATGCATGCGATTCGAAAGAAAACACGCAAAAACCAGCAATAACTGGACATCTTGTAGTTCAACAAACCTCTGTTCTGGATGAATAAATAGTACTGATTCTAAATATCAAGACAAGAAATGTCGTACAGTCATTTAGGCAGTTACGAGATTCAGGCAGTATCGAGAAATGTAAAGATTGGTACGGTGTTAAAAATAAGAGTATCTATTGTTTTCCAAGAGTACTGATATTACGTTGAAACCATATCATTTGCGCTTTTATGGTGGAGAAAGAACACCATTACCGTATTTTCCTTACATGAGATTCAAGGATGAGCATATAGCAGTCGCCTTATTTTTGTACCGCACAAACTGTCGTAAATCGCTCATGCTGCGAAAGGCAGCTGAGAACATCCTAAAGCAATTGGATTTTTTTTTATATATTTATATTTTATATGTATGGGGTATGTGTCGGGATTAAAATAGGAGAGTTTGAGACATCTACAGTATTTTATCAGTTAATGCTGAGTAAGAAACCTTTTGCAGAAATTCAGTCAGTTACGAGAAACGTCATTTTGGGGTGGTATCGTCGTACGCATATTATAGTTCGATGTGGATTTGTCAGCATATCTCCATATAAAAAATATATGATGAAATGAAAATAACATTCACGAATGTCGCAAGTGACACGTATAATTCTATTATATGTCAAAATATAAATTTGTGGCATTTATTTTATGTATAGCGAATTAATGATAATGATAATTCATTGAAATATTCTACATTTATACTATCACAAATCTTGCATATGACTTGAAAAGGTTATCAATAGGATGCTACGGAGTACAAAATGGAAACAGCTGTAGACAATGCACATATATCAATTTGGTAAATATTACCTGCGAGAGTCGAATATGTCACCTGAATGTATAATAATAATATTAATGAGACGGGGCAGTTGGGGGTGGGATAGAGGGGGAGGGGGAAAGAGAGAGAGAGAGAGAGAGAGAGAGAGAGATAAAAAAAATGTTTGGCATAAAATTGGCGGGAAATGGATTCAATATCCAGAAAATCAACATCACGCAATTTGACGTTTCAAATCTCGTTTTTGGTACTCTCATAACAATAGGAGAGTAAAATGGTGGCTATAGTCATATTAGATATCTATGGCTACAGTGTTGTATCAACGTCACTCACTCAATGATCCATGTAACATTGCTTAAATTGTTTCATGTGTTACATGTACAGTATATATTTTGGACTTTATAAGCACGAGTTATTGGGTTAATATCCAAACTATGTATATTTGTTTTTATAGGAACACGAAAAACGTGTCAAAACGATTGTTAAATAATTTTCATCAATACATGTAATTAACATCGAGTAAATTATGCATTGTATTGTCGTTAACTGTGTTTCCAGTCCATGTTTGTGACACTTCGATTTCGTACGTCCATTCACATGTTTACTGAGACGGTGACGGCTGTTAATTTTTAAATAAACAGTTATCTCATGTACTGTTTATAGGCCTATGCTAACACATGCAACCCTTGCTTGGCCTGTCAGCAACGGGTCGATAACCTTTCCGAAGCAGGGACCCGCGGCCGTGGGTATCACGTACAGGGCATTTACGTTTTCGAGTTTCTCGCCTTTTGCCCGTGATGTTGTTAATCGGTGTGATATTTTTTGCATGAATCTTTACAAATTACATAAAGTAATGATTCAATATTGCATAAAGCATTCCGATAGTTGTCATAATCTCTGTGTATACCAATGCGATGGTCCCTTGTCGCTCAAACTGTTCACAACATAACATTTCTCGATACTGCCGGAATTCTATCTAAATTACCCAAATTTCATTCATTAGATTATGGCCTACAGCTAAAAATACAATGGAAATATATTCGCACGATTTTCACTTGTTAAATGGGTACAATATTTGCTATCCATCGCAGCAAAAATATCATAACATTCGACGATCATTATAAAGATATATGCACTTTTCCAAAATGTTTCTCGTAACTGCCTGAACGACTGTGTTCCTGCCGTCTGACCCACTCACTGGAATTGTCAGAAATACAACAGGGGAATAAACATGCAACATGCAGTTTACCTTGCTGGCTACTTGTACTTTCAGTTCTTCCTCAACTGACGTCACCAACCAGGTGACCCGCACTAAAATCAGGATCACAATCTTCGGCAATTTACGGAAGGAGTGTCGATTTGGTTCAATACCTCGAAACCAATTGATTGTGTTTGTAAAATTCGTTCGAATTTATTTAAAACTATTCGTAATAGACTAAATAAAAAAGCACTTTCATCGGTATGCTACTAGGTCTTTGAATCAAACAGACATATTACGAATGATAATTCTGGGTTATCATTCTGGTAGGCGAGTAAACTGGGTTTGTTCCATGGACATAGAAGAGTCTCTTTTATGTATATGGTTTGTTCATAATACGCTTCTCACCTCAGTCACAAGTTATGATAAGCGTTATCTTATCAACATATTGTTGAAAGTATACGATTATTATTTATAGGACTCTATCAATTATCACTTTCTAGATGCTATCATTAATCATTATTAGCCAAGTAAACAAGGATAGCCTACTGTATGCTCTGGTCCCGTACACTTCCACTTCACACAAGCCGGTCAGGTCATTCACGCCGCTGGTTTTCCTAAAGACCACGAAGCGCCCCACCTGGTCACAGCTGATGTTGACGTGCCTCCTCACAGGTAGAGGTGGATTTGTGTATGGATCTCCACAGTTCGTCAAGTTGGCTGGGTCCGGACCGACACTGAGTATGAAGTTGGTGAATCCTACCCGTGCTGTTGTGATAAAGAATATGACAACTACACAACAATAACCTTCGTTACCATGATATGTTGCTATCAGGTATGTCTGTATGTAACCGAGTACTAATGCTTCCCTTATATTATCGAAATATTTTTTAAAAACTCCCAGTTTCTCCTCCAAATGCACATATATTATTTTAACATGTCTCTCTTTTTGAGTATATAGTTGTAATGGAGGCATTTTACTATGTTGATGTCAGTTTTCGTGTTGATTGGAGCTGTTCTTGTGCGCACGAATACGTATAAAGAAACCGAATCTTTTTGGCAGTTTGCTTTCCGAGGAATTTTCAGGTGTAAGCAGCTCACGTGTGTGATTTATTTCTATATTTTGTGAGCTATATATATTGCTTCAATATACTGAATTTTATTGAAATTTAGGCATTTTAAAGCGATTTCTCTCTCAAAACTTTATAATGGAGTATGGCATTTTTAAATATGTCTGGTAACCTAATCTGTGGACATCGAATTTTGTGCATTGTAGATTTTTATCTGTTTTCGTGGCATTTCTGCAGTTGGTATGTGGATAGTGTAAAGTTATTGACTATCGTCCGCTTTTCGGGATCCTCGAGGATAGTCCTCTCACCACGAGTGGACATCGAATTTTGTGCATTGTAGATTTTTATCTGTTTTCGTGGCATTTCTGCAGTTGGTATGTGGATAGTGTAAAGTTATTGACTATCGTCCGCTTTTCGGGATCCTCGAGGATAGTCCTCTCACCACGAGTCCTTGCGGACGCGCATCCGCTATTCCGGATCCTTGCGGCGGCGCCGCTCACCGGAGGTCACTGCGGACACGGTAACCACTCTATCATTAACGGTAACCAGGTAACAGCCCACCCGACACTCCCAGGCCTACGGACACCGTTCAGAAACTGGTTCGTCACCACGGTGTTAACTGGCGGGGCCTGGCGAGCCGCGGTCTGCCTCGGGGACGGAACCCCGTACAGTCCGACATGCTGGCCAGAGCCTATGTCACACGTCCCGGGAAGGGAGAGAACTGGCGATCCACAGGGCTTGCGCCACCGAGTCAGCAACTTGTCTCTCCCAGCCCGGGCCTCCCCATGGAAATCGTCCCCAGGGCTCTAGGAGCCCACTACTCGCAACTAGGGAACACAAAGCTCATGGCGAGCCTCGTGTGCGTCCCAGTTACTCTCTCTCGGACCATCTCCTCAATCGAGTAGCTTCCAGTGTATATATAATACACCACAAGCTGTAGGACGCATGCGAGGTATAATCAAACCATTGTTATAGTTTACTGGAGCGTAAATTACAATGCGTTGCCCTGGCAACGCACGCTCGAACGGAGCGTGTCAAAACAAGGCCAAGAACGAAAAGGCCACATAAATGGCATGTATGTTTACAATCACCTGCCGCGTGCTTAGGGCAAAATCGCCACATTACCCCCTTCTTACAATGTTGGTCCCCAACATGTTCCGCCCACGCCCAAAACAGCCAAAACCCGACGAAGGCTTCACATGGCAGGTCCCGGAAGAAGGCAAGATGGCAACGCCCGGAAGTCACGGCGCAAAACACTAGGACTTTAAGAGCCCCTTTTGGAAGAATGGGGAACTACCCCCGGACTTACGGAGTAAACTATAACGCACTTTGTAATTTTGACTAAACCCTCATAAACAAGCTAAAATTTTGACCGAGGTGGTCCAAAACCGTGTGATGACCTTGGAAGGTCATCTGTTATAAAAGGACGGTGTGTCGAGTCTTTGGAATATCTTTCAGGTTAAACTTTAAATTTAGAAATTTTGTAAAACGACACACCGAGTGATCAAAAGTGATAGTACCTCTAAAAATGTTGCCGACCGCCCTGCCGGCCGGGTCCTCAGATCCGCAGAACGGGTCTGAGGCAGGGCGGAGCCGCGGGAGCGACTCCGGCACGCCGCCGCACAAGTGCGGCGACGAGGCTAGCACCCTAGCCTTCCTCCGCCGTCATCGGCTCCTCATCCGTGCCGCCTGTCTTGGGGTTTGGCGGCTGTGACGAGTCCCTACGCTGCGGAAGCAGCGGAGCCGGCAGTGGGAAAGCCGGCTGCACGGGCGGATGAGGCAGGCCCGGTGGCGCTTGCAGGGGCTTATGCGGTGAGCCCTGCAATCCGGGTCCTGACGGAGCCATCACTACGGAGGCCGGTAGAGACGTACTGCCGAGGTCTGCAATGGCGCAAAACATCTCTACCGTATCGCGGGTGCGCTGAGGACCGGCCGTGCGTTCTCCCCACACCTGGACTAGGTATGGGTAGATAGCCAGCTCCAAAGCAGCATCCGCCCGCTGGAGAGCCGCCTGGTTCAGGGTGGACGACTCGGGGTCATCGACGCCCTGGAGTAGGCGAGTCCGAGCGGCCTCGGCTTCGTCAAGACGACGCCGTAGCTGCTCATTCTCAGCCTCCAGGTGCTTCATCCTAGCGGTTACCTCTGGGGCGGGGGCGGACACCCCGGACTGCTCGGCAAGAGCGGCGGTTCGACCCTGGTCGAACGCGCGCCGCTCAATGACGGCCGACAAAGTCCGGTAGCTCTCTAGGCTCCGCCGGGTGCCTTCCATGAGGCCCTGGTCGTATGCAAGGTCGCATGCGACACGGGAGGCCTCGGTGCGGCACCGGCTGAACCGGTCCAGAGAGCGGTCCATCTCCGCCACGAGGTACTCCGCCGCTTGAGTGAGCCGACCGCGCTGGGGGTGATCCCAGGGGTGCTCTTCTCGAGCGCGGACCAACGCGGCTACACCTGCGGACCCCAAGTCACGAATGGCTCGGGGCACTGGCAGGTTCACCAACGCTGGGTCACCGGGGATCCGGTCCAAACCATCGCGACGATGGCCGACCGCCTGGCCCACAGACTCGCGGAAAGTCTCGTAGACACTGGCGATCGTGGGACCGAACCTCCGGCATACGTCCGCCGTGGCGTCGAGGGGATCCAAGTCCAGGGAGGCGGTGCTTTGCCATCCCGCGGACGTCCCCTCAACTACCAACGAGGATGCGCACGCCGACCTCGAGAGAGGTACCTCACGTCTGCTACTGCTTGCGACCGAGGGAGTCACACGTGGGGTCCTTGGCCGGACCGCCGACGTGGTACTCGAGGAGGCGGAGGTGTCTGCCACCACCCGTCCCTCAGATGGACCCGCAGGTACCGTCACCTCGAGCAAGCCCGGGAAATCCTCCTAAGTCAGCGCACCCGGGGACTACAGGGGCGTCGTCCCGGCCGGAGCTGTTCCAGTGGACGAACCCTTCCCCTGAGTCCTTGGCGGGGGGCGCGGCTTAGGAGAAGCCACTCGTGTCTTGGCAGCGATCTGCGCCATCTCCGACACGACCATGGTCATCCGGTGCCGTTCTTCCACTGCCTGGGTTGCCGGCGGTTGACGGACAGCCTCTGCTGCTGTCCGGGCGGCTTCCGCCGCCTGATACTCCGCCGGAGTCTGGCCCACTGAAGCCGTCAGGCGAGCTGTGTAGCTCGAGCCCGCGGACACGACGCCAGACTCTTTCCAGGCATCGTCCATGATGCGCTGTGCAAAGCGCCACGGACCCCAGTGGAAAAAACAGTTCTTCAATGTTCCTGACGTAGTCATGAACGATGCCACCCTTGGTGGAATGTATCCAAAATTGAATACAGGCCCCGCTTCATCACCAACGGTGTGAAGTCCCTCACCGCGGTGTGCACCCGCGCGGTGAGTGTTCAGGGCCTCCAAGCTGGTGAAATATCGTTGTTCGGGCTTACGTGAGTAACACCGCCTACAAACGAACATTTTCACCCAGGAGTAGTGGTACCCCGCAACATGTCGACTCAGGTGGTCGTAGGAAGGATACCTACGATCCCGGTTGAGCGCTTGATGCGGGTCCTCATACCCGTCCAGGGATTCCGGACAGAGGAGGCATGTTACCCCGTCCTCTGTCTCGGGCGGCAGCCCGACACGCTCCTCGTCCATGGATGGACGAGGCCGTGTAAAAGGCCTTCATACCGGCGCCCAATCTAGAGGCGCCCAAAGATGGTGAAAGCAATAGCCGGCGGACGTCCGGAGCTGCCCGCGGACGGAGTCCAGGCCGGACGCCTACCATAGAACGGCGTATTGCCCTTATCCAATATATATGAAATTGGAATTAAAAGCCACCACAAGTGTTGCGCATGTAATATACGACCCCCTTCTTAGAAGGAGGCCGGGGTTCCGGTCATTCCGGCCGGACCGCGTATTGTAAGGTACGATCCGGACGAGAATGAGCGTCACCCGCTACCGCGGCTGGTCCGCACGCGCGGACTTAACAACCGCTCCATTATCATAATGGATAGTCGGTTTCCTGCCGTTAGAAACCTTACTTACTATAACCTTAATTATAGTAATGGCTCACGGGGGATAACTACACCGAAGTGCGTCATCTTAAAGCGTCACGGACGCCGGACGAGTCACGCGGACGAACCGCGGACGTCAGTCCTCACGTGCGGACACTATCCCAGCGTCCAGAGCCAGTTCCCCAAATCCGTGGGAAGGCGCTTCTCCCGTAGCGGACGTAAATCCCAACCTCAGTCTGGCCACTTAAGAGGCTGTTCCGGGACCAGGGGCGTCCGGCAAATCCACAAAAGTCGTCCGGCCAGCGTAGCCGCTGTGTTAACTACGCCGGACTTCAGGCAAACTGATGCGGATGAGGTTGCCGCACGTCTCTAGCGCTGAAAACTACGGGAGGGCGGATGCGGAGCGGCGGCGTTACGACATGAAAGTATCCGCGGACCTCAACTCCGAAGATAGCCACAAGTAGCCACCCGCGGAGGTAAGTCGTGCGGACTCTCACGGAACGACGTAAAACCCGTCCTTGGTGTGATAGACGGGTACCGCAGACGCATCCGCATGGGCGGAAGGTTATTCCCACCCATATCGGGCTGGTGCACGTGGTTTCCGGCGTGGCCGCCCGTCATCCGCAGGTACTGGAGGGAGTGGGGGTACCTGCGGATCGCCGTCATCTGGCTGATAGCCACCCAGTCCATCATCTGACGGGTCAGAGAGGTCCGGGAGGCCCACCATACGGCGCACACGCTCGTCCGGAGTCCGCGGATGCTGACCGGACGGATCCCATACGGGAGCATCATCCGGTTCCGCATCTTGAATTAGCGGATCCATGACAAGCGGGCCCTCGTACTTCTTCAGATTATCGATATGGACAACCAGAACCCTGTCCGGATCGGAATCCCTCCGGATCCGGTAGTCCACATCTGTCACCTGTTTCAGTACGGTAAACGGGCCTATCGACGGCTTAGCAAATTTATTGCCTTGCTTAAGCGGCGGATAATAGTAGCGCACCTTGTCGCCTTCCGCAAAAACTGGCCTACCCTTAGCATGGGCGTCATAGCCTCGCTTCTGCCGGATGGCAGACTTGTCCAGGCGCGCGCGCGCGAAATCATGGGCGTTCGCCAGGGCGCGGCGAATCCACTCCACGTACTCCGGACCGCACTGGGGTACTGCGCCGGTCTCTGCCGCAGTCGGATACATAATATCCACGGGCAAATTTAGCTCCCGGCCGTACAACATCGCGTGCGGAGTAACTCCGGTCGAAGAGTGGACCGACGACCTGTACGCCATTAAGACATACGGGAGGTGGTCATCCCAATCATTCGCACGATCATTCACAAAGGCCGCCAGCATGTTGAGGACCGATCGATTAAAGCGTTCGACCTGGCCATCAGACTGGGGCCTGTAGGGGGTGGTCCGCACCTTGGTACTGCCTAGCATCTGTGCTAGGTTTCGGAACAGGTTGCTCTCAAATTGCGTGCCCTGATCCGAATGTACCTGTTTAGGTACCCCATGGTACACCACCCATCTATTCACCAATAACCGAGCTACCTCGTCCGCAGTCTGGCGGCGCAGTGGGTAGGCGTCGGTATACTTGGTAAAATAGTCGGAAATCACCAGGATGTACCGGAAACCGCGCGGGGTGACCCGGTGGGTATCCAGTATATCCAAAGCTATCCGATCAAACGGCGCGCCCGCCTTAACCGTGGTTAAGGGGTGGCGGCCAGGAGTCGGAACTCCTTTGCGAGCTTGACACCGAGGGCAGGCTGCGCACCACCGTTGCACGTCCAAGCTGCTACCAGGCCAATGAAAGCACTGTTGTAGCCTATGGACGGTCCTCCGGATTCCCAAGTGACCGGTCACCCGGAGGTCATGCAACTGGTGGAGTACTTCTTTCCGCAGCTCCGCCGGAAGCACCAACTGCCATATTGGAGGCAGTGGGGTCGGTGGCTCATAGCGCCGGTATAAGAGGCCATCCCTCAAGGAGAGTCGTTCCCACTGAGATACTAGAGACAAGGTCTCCTCCCTGTAGGTCTTTCGCTCATCCTTCGAGGGCTTCTGGCCGGCCTCAAGGGCTGTGATTACCGGTGCCAGAGCTCTGTCAGCTCTTTGCGTCGCAGCTATCTGCGACGGAGAGTAGCCACCCAAGTAATTAGGCTCCTCATCCGTCGCGTCCGGCTGCGCCGCAGCGGCCATCACCACAGGGGGCAAGGACCGCTCATACTCAGACTCTCCAGAGGACGAGGGTACCCACGAGGAGTACACCGCCGGACTCGAGGAAGACTCGCTGGAGCTGAGCCGCACCTCCGCTTCATATGCGGGACGCCCTCGCCGATATCGGCGGGTCCGCGCGAGGAGATGAGCCCTAGACGCTCCGGCCGCCGTGTTGTTAGAGGGGGCGGCAGCCTGCGGTCTCCCCGGAACGTCCAATTCCGAGTCTGAGGACGAATCCGCGGCTTGCTGGAATGGCGCCATCCCTGCACAACCCGGATTCTTGCACTTATGACAACGGGACAGGCCGTCCGCGTTGCCGTGCAACTTACCAGCGCGATGCTCTATCTGCATGTCATACTCCTGGAGTTTGACGAGCCACCGCGCCACCAAGCCATCGGCCTCACTATAGTTGAGGAGCCACCTCAGCGAACTGTGATCAGTCCGCAAGCGGAAATGGCGCCCCAACAAGTAATGCCGGAACCGCTTGGTCATCGTAACCACCGCGAGCAACTCGCGATGAGTGGTAGAGTAGTTCATTTGAGAGCAGCTCAAAGCCACACTCGCATAAGCTACTACCCGCTCTTGCCCGTCCACTATCTGCGAGAGGACACCGCCGAGTGCAAAGTTACTCGCGTCAGTGTCCAGGATGAACTCGCAGTCCGGACGAGGGGGGCCGCAGCACCGGGGCCGCTACCAAGGCCTGCCGGAGTCCCGAGAAGGCGTCAGCCTGCTCGGCGGACCAAACAAAATCGGCGCCCTTTTCCGTGAGGATAGTAAGGGGACGCGCGATCTCCGCAAAGCCGCGAATAAACCTGCGGTGGTAGCTCGCGAAGCCCAAGAAGGACCTCACGTCCGCCACGTTACATGGCGGAGGGTTTCCTCGAACGACCGGTCGTTCGAGGGTTTCCTCGAACGACCGGCCATACACGACGACATCGTCGATGTAGACCATACATCGCTTCCAGAGGAACCCTTTAAGTACCATCTCCACGAGGCGCTCGAATGTCGCTGGTGCGTTACAGAGCCCGAACGGCATTACCTTGAATTGGTAGAGCCCGTTCTTGGTAACGAAGGCAGTCTTCGCCCGATCACTCTCCTCCATCTCCACCTGCCAATACCCGGAGGCCAGATCCAAAGCACAGAAATAGTGCGACCCGGCCAGGGCATCGAAGGTATCTTCAATGTGCGGGAGAGGATATGAGTCCTTCCGCGTGGCATCGTTGAATTTCCGATAGTCCATGCAGAGCCTCCACGAGCCGTCCTTCTTCTTCACCATAACCACAGGACTGGCCCAAGGGCTGTCACTGGGTTCGATGATGTCCAAGTCGAGCATCTTTTTCACCTCCTGGTCTATGACCTCTTGGTGCACTATCGCTGCCCGACGAAGACGCTGCTTGAGAGGACGCTCGTCCACGAGGTCGATGCGGTGTTTGGCGACGTCAGTCTTGCCAACCGCACCATCAGGACCCATGAACACATCCGCATACTGCCGCAGCAGTTTGCGGAGCGCTTGGCGCTGCTCTTCATCCAACTGGTCCTTCGGAACCTGAGATTCCAAATGGTCCGGCAGGGTGAACGGGTCATCTCCGGCGGCCGCCGCCGCGCACGCAGCGCGGCAGACTGGATCGTCGGGGAGGACACGACTCGAAGACGCAGGAGTAGCAGTAGCTGCTATGCATCCGCGCTTCAGTACAATCGGAGCATCTGTAGGATTCACCACAAGGATGGGCATCGCACGGGGGTTGGACATGACCAGGACCCCACCCAGCACGAGTCCGGTTCCTTCGGCGAAACTGCTCACGGGTTGCACTATACACGGTCGACCATCGAGGGGCATGCGGGGACGACACGGCCTCGCCTCAATGATCATCTCACTCATTGGCGGCACTACGACAGTGCGCGACGCCCGCATTTGAAATGAATGCATCGGGCCCGAGCGGAAGAGAAAGTGTGTGTCCTCTCCCATCCGGAGTTCGCCAGCGCTAAAGTTGGCGGTCACCCGGTGGACCCGTAGAAAATTCATCCCAATAATCCCGGCCGCTCCGATATCCGCAACGATTGATGTATGTAGACCATACATCGCTTCCAGAGGAACCCTTTAAGTACCATCTCCACGAGGCGCTCGAATGTCGCTGGTGCGTTACAGAGCCCGAACGGCATTACCTTGAATTGGTAGAGCCCGTTCTTGGTAACGAAGGCAGTCTTCGCCCGATCACTCTCCTCCATCTCCACCTGCCAATACCCGGAGGCCAGATCCAAAGCACAGAAATAGTGCGACCCGGCCAGGGCATCGAAGGTATCTTCAATGTGCGGGAGAGGATATGAGTCCTTCCGCGTGGCATCGTTGAGTTTCCGATAGTCCATGCAGAACCTCCACGAGCCGTCCTTCTTCTTCACCATAACCACAGGACTGGCCCAAGGGCTGTCACTGGGTTCGATGATGTCCAAGTCGAGCATCTTTTTCACCTCCTGGTCTATGACCTCTTGGTGCACTATCGCTGCCCGACGAAGACGCTGCTTGAGAGGACGCTCGTCCACGAGGTCGATGCGGTGTTTGGCGACGTCAGTCTTGCCAACCGCACCATCAGGACCCATGAACACATCCGCATACTGCCGCAGCAGTTTGCGGAGCGCTTGGCGCTGCTCTTCATCCAACTGGTCCTTCGGAACCCGAGATTCCAAATGGTCCGGCAGGGTGAACGGGTCATCTCCGGCGGCCGCCGCCGCGCACGCAGCGCGGCAGACTGGATCGTCGGGGAGGACACGACTCGAAGACGCGGGAGTAGCAGTAGCTGCTATGCATCCGCGCTTCAGTACAATCGGAGCATCTGTAGGATTCACCACAAGGATGGGCATCGCACGGGGGTTGGACATGACCAGGGCCCCACCCAGCACGAGTCCGGTTCCTTCGGCGAAACTGCTCACGGGTTGCACTATACACGGTCGACCATCGAGGGGCATGCGGGGACGACACGGCCTCGCCTCAATGATCATCTCACTCATTGGCGGCACTACGACAGTGCGCGACGCCCGCATTTGAAATGAATGCATCGGGCCCGAGCGGAAGAGAAAGTGTGTGTCCTCGCCCATCCGGAGTTCGCCAGCGCTAAAGTTGGCGGTCACCCGGTGGACCCGTAGAAAATTCATCCCAATAATCCCGGCCGCTCCGATATCCGCAACGATTGCCTCTGTCAGATACACCTTGTCCCCAAGGGTAATAGGCAGATCGATGATGCCATGGATACGGATGCGGTTGTCTCCTGCTCCGTAGAGCTTGTACGGTCCGGGATCCCGCAACTCAAGGTTGTGGAGCGCGGGCTCCTTCTTAAACGTTCCTGCGGCAACGAGGGTCACCTCCGAGCCAGAGTCCACGAGGAACCGGACCGGCTCCCGTCCAAAGGACAGGGGCAGGTACCAGCAGGGGTCCCTCACCAGCGCGCAGGTAGGGCGATACCGTTCGCACGTGCTGGGCTCATCTACGGAGTCCTCGCCATCCGCCTCAGCCGCGGAGGAGCTAGACTGATCCCCAAGGACTACTTCCGGAGAAGTCATATCAACTTGGGGTTCGTCCTGCTCATCAGCGGGTGGGGTGGCATCTTTTGCCACGGAACAACTATCCCCGGACGTAGTGTTGGTCGCCACCACGTCTGGATCTAGTTTCCCTGCCGCGGGTTCCGACCTTGCTGTCCCAGAGGACCAGACCGGAAGGAATTCCTCCGTTGTGGGCCAGGGAGGGCTCCCTGGTATCCGCGCGACAGCAAGCGTTCCAACAACTCCGGACACTTCAGCCAAAAGTGCCCCTGCTTTCCGCAGAAGTAACAGGGACGGTTCTGAGCTGGTCCGGAGGTGAACGCGCAACATTCTGCGGGTCCCGGAGCTTCGATCCCGGCGCAGTGCGCTATCATCTGCGCGGCGCCGAAATCGTATTCCTCCATGTCGCACTCGTCCGAGGACGAGCACGGCGCGGCGACTGGTGCCGCATGTGCGGGCAGCCCTGTGGAGGGTGCCGACGCACTAACCCACTGCGGGTTAGGTTACCTGGCGGGTTCCCGGACGACCGGGTCCTGCCACGGGGTTACCTGCGATGCTTTGGCCGGAGGAGTGGTTGCCGCCTACGCTGGAACAGCCGAGGCCGGAGCCGGGGCCGGAGGCAACTGTCTAGGGCGGACAGCTACCTCGAGCACAAGCGCGGAGTCTATTGCCTCCTCCATCGATCGCTTTTCACGGGTGGCCAGCCCGTATGCTAAGTGGTAAGGCTGGCCATCGAAGAACTGATCGATCAGCATCGTTTCAAACCGTCTGGAGTCCATGTCTGGAAAAGCTCTCCGGCCGAGTATGCACAGGTTAAACGCATAGTCTGTCACGGACTCAGTCGGTTGGCGGGTACGCGCCTTGAACTCTCGTTCAGACTGCCGCCGATTGGTCGTCGGCGTGAACAGCAGGCGAAGTTGACGGGCAACCTCGCCGAAAGTCACTGTTCCCACCGGCAGACACGGCATCACGCGGAGAGCTTTTCCTTCTAAGCTCCCCGCGAGGACATGTCCAGCTTCATGCTGGGACCATCCTTCGTACACGGCGGTACGCCACACCTGGAGTAAGTAGTCCTCCAAGTCGGCGTTGTCCCCGTTGAACCGTTTCCGCCACGAAGAGTGGTCGGGCCCGTCATCGCGTTTGTTACGAGCTCGACGTGCGGTCCTGGCTCCGGGGTCGTCCGTGTACAGCGGCAAGTTCCGCGAGCTACCCGCGCCTGCGGCGGAGTCTGCCGGAGCAAACATCGACGCCGCGGACACAGGAGCAGGAAAGCTCACGTTTGCCGCCGGGGTCATTCCCGCTAAAAACCCACTCTGGCTAGGTGCGGGCGGGGCTCCCATCGAACCTACTGGGTAGGCTCCAGAAGGGGCGGCAAAGCTTGGGGCCGAAGCCGCCTGTTGCCACTGCCCGTCCGACACACTGTACGCGCCAGGGTAAGTAGACCACGCGGCTTGCGCTCCAACCGTCGGAACCGTCGACGCAGTCGCCAATGCGGTGCCTCCGAGCCGCGGAGCAGGCGCGGGTCACATTGCGGGGGCCACTGGCGCCTGCGGACTCGGCAGGACTTGGGGAGGGGCTATAGGCCCAGTCATCCCCGGACTTAATATGGCCGACGGATCGACGCTCGGAGGCGGCTGATTCCGCTTGAACTGTAAAAGCGCCTCGGATATCAGCCACCTCTCCCTCTCCGTCAAAGGCCCCGAGTTGCCTTGTGACAGCGGAGAGGGGGAACGGTTCCGCCGGTCTGATCGTCCCTGGTGGGGCGACCGGGCACGGTCATAGCGCCCTAGAGGAGCCAGCTCACTCAGAGTGTTGGTGAGCTGGTCCATTCCGCCTGACGCGGACCGCCTGGAGTCCCCGCCGGGAGCCCTCGCAGGAGCTCCTCCGACTGGAGGTGGCATCCAGTACCGCTGGTCCGCTTGCCCGGAGGTATTCGCGCCGGCGTCCACTCGATTCCGGACATCCGGAGATGTCCCCTGGAAGAGCGTCGCCTGCCACGACTGCCGCCCGGACTTAGGCGGGCGCGGGGTAGCACCGTTGCCAGCTCCACCTACCACGCCTAACAGATCAGGGCCATGCCCTGATCGCAACCTCTGTTGCGGCCCCTCGGGGCGCGACTCTTCGTCCGGAGCCGGAGCCAGGGACGTCGGAGTCGACTCTGTAGACGGGATCTTGTCCACGGAGGTCTCCGCACGTTCCTTACTACCGCCGGAGTCATCCAAAGATTTCTCACGGCGGCCGTCGCTCGACCGGGTGTGGTCCGCGACGTTTCCACCCGTTTCCCCCCCCCCCCCCTTGGGTTCATTCACCTTATCTTTTCCTTTATCGCTTTCTTTCGTCATTTTCTGAGACGTCCGTGATGAGCGGGCGATCCCCAGGGGCAAAGGAGGCTACAACACTGTGACGGTAGGCTGCGATGGAACACTGTCGGACTGATCCTGGTCACGGCACCAATGTAAAGTTATTGTCTATCGTCCGCTCTTCGGGATCCTCGAGGATAGTCCTCTCACCGCGAGTCCTTGCGGACGCGCATCCGCTATTCCGGATCCTTGCGGCGGCGCCGCTCACCGGAGGTCACTGCGGACACGGTAACCACTCTAGCATTAACGGTAACCAGGTAACAGCCCACCCGACACTCCCAGGCCTACGGACACCGTTCAGAAACTGGTTCATCACCACGGTGAGCCGCGGTCTGCCTCGGGGACGGAACCCTGTACAGTCCGACATGCTGGCCAGAGCCTATGTCACACGTCCCGGGAAGGGAGAGAACTGGCGATCCACAGGGCTTGCGCCCCCGAGTCAGCAACTTGTTTCTCCCAGCCCGGGCCTCCCCATGGAAATCGTCCCCAGGGCTCTAGGAGCCCACTACTCGCAACTAGGGAACACAAAGCTCATGGCGAGCCTCGTGTGCGTCCCAGTTACTCTCTCTCGGACCATCTCCTCGATCGAGTAGCTTCCAGTGTATATATAATATACCACAAGCTGTAGGACGCACGCGAGGTATAATCAAACCATTGTTATAGTTTACTGGAGCGTAAATTACAATGCCGTGGCAACGCACGCTCGAACGGAGCGTGTCAAAACAAGGCCAAGAACGAAAAGGCCACATAAATGCCATGTATGTTTACAATCACCTGCCGCGTGCTTAGGGCAAAATCGCCACAATAGTGTGCAAGATTAATGAATTTTTCAGCAGTGCAAACCATTATTTTCGTTCACATGGATTTGTATCACATATGTGGGACTATATATAGATGCTAATAGTGGCGGATTTTGTCACACTCCCCCTCCCCCCCCGTCCCCGAATGCTAAAGACATTGAGTTAATGCCTTTTGCCTTTAATTTCATATAGTAACAAATATGTAAGATTCTATTAAAATATCATACACTTTCACTGTGGACTAGTGGACTTGGAGACAGCCTAACCGAGAAAGGTGCCGAAACAACCACCAAAAATGAAACTGCAGAAAAATAGTAGGTGTCCCTGATGTTCATCACCATAACTTATATAGTCGAACATAATTAAACCAATTTAGCAGATACAGATACTATTCTATTCTCTATTCTATTCTATAAAAAAACAATTTTAGATTTTTATTTCAACATAAATTTTTTCCATATTGCCGTAGAACCACATTTTTGAACACATATGTCTCTTGCTATTTATTCAATTGCAGTCATATAAATGTGTTTAATACAATTTATTTCTTATATCACACAGAATAATCTTGTACAAGATACTTATGTGAACTAATGTCAGTGAATTTTGTCTAACAGAAATCGTATTTTGAGCAAATTGTCTGCTTTTATGTATTTTATTAAAATGAAAATTTTGGAAGTTTTGTTTGAATTAGAGATATAATATATTAGTAATGTGGTGGTAGTATTTTAATACATTTGAATTGTATTGGTAAAGACTGCGGTATGGCAGACCGTTTTGGGTGGGAAGCAGAGAGGTATGTCAATCGACTCGTAGAAAATTCTGACACACTTAGTCCTAAGAGACCCTAACTGGTTGTAATTTATGGGTAAATACTACGGTTACCTGAAACAAAACCCCAGATAGTCTTTTGCGATTTTTGATTGGGCTTCCGATCAAAATTTCCCAAGAGAATCCCACTTTTTCGTTCATATTTTTGTTTCCTTAAGTGCAAATATTGCTGTTTTATTTCGTCTCTACAATTCTTATCTTTTCACAGAGGAGCTCAATAATTGGGTATCATCTCCTCTGCATGTGTGTGAGGTGTTACAATACGAAATATGAAGAAAATTTCTATTAAATAAGGTCATTGAGTGATATTGTTTTCCTTATACATATGTATACATATGTATGGTCAAACTGAAGCAGGTCTGTCCGTAGGTCACTGAGTACTATTGCTTTCATTATCTGATCCAAATGAAGCATGGGCGTACCATATCATTTAAAAACTCCCAGTTTCTACTTCAAATGCACCTCTATTACTTTGAAAAAGGGTATAGTTGTAATAGAGGCATTTTGCTATGTACATATGAGTTTCCGCGTTGATTGGAGCAGTTACTGTACGCATGAATACATATAAAGAAACCAGTCCTTTTTGGGAGTTTGCTTTTCAAGGAATTCACCAGGTGTCAGCAGCTCATGGTGAATGCTTATAGCGTGTGATCTATTCCTACAACATGTGTTGATTTTGTAAGCCATGTATATTGCTTCAACATACTGGAATTTATTGAGATTGATGCATATTGAAAGCGATTCCTCTCCTAAAACTTTATAATGGAATTTCAACATGGAAAAGTGTTAAATGGAATTTTTAAATGTGTCTGGTATAGTGTATATTTGTTGTCTGTTCGCGCGTGTATCATGGACAGAAATGGTCAGATCTACCTGAAATTTGAAGGAATGATGCCCCGTTGCTGGCAGTTGGTCGAGATCGGATGAAATTGACTGCCATTTGTGGCAAGCCACCGCGCCACACTTCGAATTTGGTCACAAAAGTTGAGTACAAGATTATATGACAAACGTCAAGATAAGAAACTTTTGTAGAATCAGTTAAAGACCTAGTAGCATGCTGATGAAAGTACTTTTCATTTAGTTTATTATGAATAGTTTTCAATAAACTCGAAAGAATTTTACAAATACAATCAATTGGTTTCGAGATTTTGAATCAAATAGGCACTCCTTCCGTAAATTGCCGAAGACTTTGATCTAGATTTTAGTGTGGGTCACGTGGTTGGTGACGTCAGTTGAGGCAGAACTGAAAGTACATATAGCCAGCAAGGTAAACTGCATGTCGCATATTCATTTTCCTGGTGTATGTTTGACAGTTCGAGTGAACGGGTGAGATAGTCGGGGAGTACGGGGTTTCTTGTCTTGATATTTAGAATCAGTACTATTTATTCACCCAGAACGGAGGTTTGTTGAACTGCAAGATGTCCAGTATTTGCTGGTTTTAGCGTGTTTTCTGTTGAATCACATGCATTTAAAAGAGATTTTCCATCTTTGAGCTGACCGCCCAAATTACGTATTTTACGTTTTTGGCGAGCCATCAAAGCACATTTTGCCTCAACTGACGTCACGATTACGGAAACTGACGAAGCTAGTTTCTTCATGGGCATGAGAAGGCGATCGTAATACTGGCTCAATATACTCGATTACATGTCACAGTTATTAGTTACCAATTAACGCGAACATCTTTTGTTATCACCAAATGTCCACAATAGCTTTTTCTGAACAAGAATAAAAACATATAATGGTGCCTTCCTACTACGACTTTAATTCTTTAATTTCCAGTTCGTCTGGGTATATGTGATGTAGGTATTCAACAAACTAAAAGTTATTTAGTGATATGACATCATCAATATACCTATAGATAAAATTGAATGAATTTGCTACAGTGGAATTCCACTGGACCACCATTCCTCTGGAGGGACCATTCCACTGATATGACCTGGTCTCAATGGTTGCGAATTATTCCTCTTTGTTTGTTTGTTTAATACACAGTCCCCCAGTGCTCATACCCCTATTCCAATCAGCAACGATGAGGTCATGATCCCAGCATCCATTTCAGTTCCTCTAATCAACAGCCAATCAGTGATACCCCAGCACCAATTGCTCTTCTCCAATAAGCAACCTCGTGCCCATGGCCACAACCCCGTTTCAAGTTCATCAAATAAGACCAGCGGCCGATCAGTACCCACTAGCCACCTTTCTCAATGATATACTTTTGACATTATCCAAATGAATCACGCTCCTTCCAGTATTATCGCATTTTTACATGATCCATTAGTTCGTAGCAGTAGATCATCGGATACACTTGTGACAATGAGTCTACCATCATATCAAGATGATACTCAAACGAACAGTGCAGTGGAGTATGAAATGCATGTGCTTTTACTTGGAGTGTATTATGCTATGAATACCAGTAACAGTATGTATACCAATTTGTGTATGCATCATGTATTCAGATATCAGATATATTCAGAGAAAAACAAAAAAAGTATGGCATTCATATTATCAAAATCGCAAATGTGTATGCACAAAGAATGAGCTTGTGTGAGACCAGAACCTGAGTGATATTCTGCAATGAGACAATTCCCCTATTAAGACTTTCTGATGACAGTCTGGACAGTAGTCTTAATGTAATCTGCTACAAACTGTGAGGTAACAAAGAGTCAAAATATAAAAATTATTTCGTCAAAATGATCTAATTCATAGAGTAACTGATCAGCATCCTAATACTGAAAAGAAAATATAGGGTCACTGTGCTGGTTTCTTCGACATATTCGATCAAAATCATAAACATTTACCTAATAATCAGTTTGTGGACGCAGGCTACAAACGGGTTTGTGTGTGTTAGCGTGCCTGTAGTCTATCCCCAAGGTTATCATTCCCGCCTTTTTATCCGTTCTTCTAATTTCTACAGTCCGCATTTTATGTGAAATTGGTATCCCTTGACAACGTTACCTGATTATTCAACCAATGACAACCTCTCTTTTCGACCAGAAGCTAATCGAGGTTTGTTTTCTTTTCAAGCTTTCAATTTTCCCACCCAACCAACCCTTTTGCCCTGTCAATATTATTTACATACAAGAACAGTTGTATACTATAGTACTATATACCATATCATTTCATTGTCATTATGTAATCGTGTTGTTTCTCCGTTATGTTTGAAATATTATCTTTTCTTTTATTTCTTCACTTTCCTATATTATGTGTTATTGTACTATTTTAGAATTATGTCTAATGTAATATCTCTTTTTCAGTTTGTGTACTATGTTCCTTCCATGTATCTTTATGTACGGTACATCGTATTTACTGTGAACGCGTGTCAGCCTTAGGTTCTGATTTTTGTCGTTCATATTTGTGTTATTTACCCACATATCATGGTAATTGTTTAGTCATAACCCATTTCCAATAATTATGTCTTATTTCTCATTGTAACTAATTTTATTGTAACTACCTCAACTTCATTATGTTTGTATATTATAATTTAAATAATTATATTTTTAAATAAACCAAGGTCAAATCCCAGTCGGTTATTTACTTTATAACAGCAACACAAAAAATAAATTATGGCATTTTGCACATTTTTTTCTGTCCATATACACATTTTTGCATCATGTTTTCCATGCGAACGGATACGGTGACCCCCTATTTTCTTTTCAGTTTTAGTATGCTGATCAGGTATATCATTTTGAAGCTCTAAATTATGTCATACAATTATTTATTTTAAAAAAATCTTTGACCCCCTGCCATCACTGTTTGGAGCGGACTACCTTAAAAGAGAAATTCCACTGTACTTGTTCATCTCTTACTTTCATACACTGAATATTGATTAATCAAAAGATATTTATAGCGTCTTTGCCATTTTTTGTGCAGAGGATTGTTGAAAAGTTTCAGCTTGGGATGAGGAATTGAGGAAATGTCAAGTGTTTGAGTGGCACTGACAGTGGAAACAGAATTAGACTTAAAGTTATGCATCAACTCCTGTTCTTCAATATCTACATTTGGTTTACCCTATTTCTGGCATAAGTCATGTCACAGTATTTGTGGGGTCTGTTCCTCTGTCTGTACAGGGGGTCTGTACAGATAATAGTTTAGTTAGAAGTGATGAAAGGGTTTTTTGTGTAAGTATGGTATCCAATTCCAATACCAACTAGGAAGTTGAGTTATAGGACAGCTGATGTTGATATCATATGATAGCAGGACAGATGCATGGTTGTCTAGCAGTTCTTATCTAGAGCATATTACAGGTATATATGTTCAGTTTGATTGCCGTGTGTACCAAAACTACCAATATAAATGCATTGATGATAATTCTTGTAACAAATACAATATTGTTAGATGCTTTGTCTGCTGGAATTCTTAAACTGGTAAGTATTCTTCTGCACCTCCAGATCAAGGACCTCTTCGTGCATGATCACTATTAATGCCAGAAGTCATTTAAGTGAAAGATAGTCCAGGAGATAGATGTAATGTTCGACGCCCTCTGTTTTGCCCACAAACACATCTACATACTACCAGAGCAGCTTGCGAAGTGTGAGCTGTTGCTTATCACTCAAATAGTCCTTTGGAATGTGAGATTCCAAGTGGTCTGGCGAGAACAAACGGTAGTCCCTAGCAGCCACGTGGGCACAGGCAGCACCGCGTATTGGATCATCGGGAAAGACCTTGCATGACAACGTGAGAATGCATGTTGCAACAACTAGCCCACAGATTAGTATAACAGCATCCTTAGGGTTCACAACGGGGATAGGGATCCTGCTGGGTTTGGATTTTACCAGAATCCAGCTTAACCATCGAGGGGTATTTGTCGGAGATGTCTCGAACATGTCTCCACAGTAGTCTCGCTTGAAAGAGACATGACCGCAGCATTTATTCTTTAAAGTTATAGAATATGAAGCTGCAGGGAACAGGTTGGACCCTTTCAGAATAGGAATGAGCCTCTTCCCCGTTATGGAGTTCAACGGAACTGAAGTCCGTGATCACCCTGTGGGTATGAAGGAATGTCATTCCTATCATCCTTGCTGTGCAAATATAAGCTATGATCGTCTCTGTAATATTCACATTGCCCCAATTGTAATTGGCAGACCTTTCATACTGACGTAGCAACTCTGGTAGGTGCATGTAGCCACGAGGATGACTTCCGATTAAGAATCAACTAGGAAGTGTACCGGCTTGCCCCCAAAGATGCAAGAGCCATCAAGCATCCCGGATGCAAGCACAAATTGTCCGACCTTCAGCTTTGACCGGCTCCAGGGTCAAATCCTCAATGTCGGCCTTGACGAGATTGTTCCTCGGGGACTACTCCCACCAGATTATATCAACTCACAGACTAATGGGCTCGTCCACAGCTGGGGTGATAACGCAGCTGGGGTGATAACTGGGGTGATAACTAACGCATAAGCCCTGGCGAGCAGAACGGTCATCGCTGGTGCGTGACCCAGGAGGTAGTCCATCCTACGAGCTGACAAATACATGGTCAGTTGTATAAACAAGTAGTCCAAAGAACAGTAGACTGGAAGCCATAGAAGTGACTCACAATGCCTGAGTAAACTGACAGTATACTGACTGAGTGCCAGAACCAGTATATATCACCAGAAAACCCCTAAACCCAAACCTACTGATTGCACCATTACAAAACCAAGAAAATTCACAAAACCGTGCAGACCCAACAACTGAATAACAGGGTTGGAATTAACATCGATGTGGATTACCAATTTTTTTTTACAATTTTCGCGATAAGTATTCCATAGAGACTTGTCGTTTGACTACCAGGTGACGTGTGCCAAGTTATAATACGATACTCACAATCACAAAACTATCAGCAAAAACGTTTAATGAGTTAGAATAATCAGAGTATATATAAATTTGTATGTAAATATTTGGTAATTCCATGACAAAGTATGTTAACCCATTTCATAATATACACCAAAGCAGTTTGCATCGTCATTATTCATAGGAACATGATCACTTCTGTGGTGTGCAATCCAGCACAGTGTTGTGAAGTCTCTATATCTCTCACGCCTGTCTTAGGAGGGGAGGCATTGTACCCCTATGGAAAGTTCTGGTAGTGATGTGTTTCGGCAATTTTTGCCAGAGGGAGGATAAATTACTGGAGAAATGTATAGTCACCCTGCAGCTAGCCCCCAAACATTACCTGACCCAATTCTATGTGTTGGGGTCAGGTAATATTTATGTTAACGTTCTAATGCCCTCAAAGGTCACATGGTGTAAACAGGTGAAAAATAACAATTTCCAAGTACACTTGTATAATTTATCCGATTCTATGTCTAGGATGTTATTAAAAGATGTGCATTGAGATTGCTACACTGAGACTAAGATTTTGAAGGAAAAACTGTCTTGCAGTGCCACGATGTAACACTAAAGTCAGGGATGGATGTAAACTTCCCTCAGTTTGGGGCATGAGAAATGAACATTTTCGAGAGAAATTTAGCATATGGTACAAAAGTTGTTCATTTTGAAGTTTATATACAACACATTGTCGTATCTGCTCGATATTTTGTGTTGTTAATTTTCCGTGACATGCTGAAGTTCTGAGGTTCGGCTTAACGTTCTATTGATGTTTGAAAGGTATTTATGGATTCCTCCTTTTGTTATATGGAAGCAACATTTATGTGGTTGAGATTCTCGAGCTTTTATGTTCATTGTTTGGTACATATGCATAGGACGGATGAGATTGAATAGCACTCACATATATTCAAGACTGACTGTTATTCGATCCACAGAACGTTAACCACGGTAACAGAACGTCAATTCAACAATAAAACAATACACATACATGTATCACACATATTCTTGTCATGTTGTCACGTACTGTCCACTCTGTGTATTCAATGATACAGATGACATGTCGCAATAGTTTTTTTTAGGTAAAATTAGGTACAAAAATACATTGAATAGTGAACGATGTTCGTGAAAATGAGCAAAATGTCAACATTACATGACACTTTTCTCAATATTGGGCTATAAATTCACGATTCAGAGCAATACATGCAATTTCAGGGTAATCTGTATGTGGAATCCAGATCTAGTCGATGCACAAGTCCCAACAATATGATAAAGAACTATATGTATATACTGATCAAAAAAAGGAACGCATCTTTTCAATATTATTGTATAATTTCATTAAAATACATAGTAATGTCATGCAGTTTGTGATACATGAGCAGTAAAGCATCTAAACAATGACAATCATTCGCAATATTGAGGAATCATCACACCCATTAAGCTTTATGGAGCACACAAAGCCACATCTGGCAAAAGTGAGAATGACATGGTCAGTCATTGCTACTATCTGGTGTGGCCATGGATTTTAGGACGATAAATTTCGTTCAGTTGTGGCTGTCCTCGGCGAACTGAGGTCATGTCCTACAAGAAACCCTTATTTCTACTCCCATACAATAACGTCGGGCCACCATATCTCGCAGTGCGCATGCGTGAGCATACCGGTCACCTGTACGACGTCATATTCGTGTTCTACCATCGGCGGTGTACATAGCAAGTCTGGATCTGTCCGTAAATGCACATGTTTGACCAGTTTGATACTTTCCACCATATCAGGTTCCCATTCAATGCCGAAAAGCCCTTTTCATTGGCGACGTTGGCATCGCAACTCGGTGGGGGGTTACGTGTTTGAAGGTCACCCTCTCGTAGACTGTTACTACCTGGTTTTTTTGCTAATCCTGGATTAATTCCAGTCCTAATTCCCGACTGGTGTCATTGTGGCTGATCGGAAGTGGTCACGAAGGTGTAATCGGCTTCATACGACGTTCAACTCCCGGAGTTGTCCATCAGGTGTTGCAGGTTTTGGGCATTTTGTTGCATTTCCATTGGCTACAGTATTGTTTCTTAGACACCATACAATGGCTCTATGGACGATAAAATCAGGGGCCCGGTCTGTGATGACACATTTCTGCTCAGATCATCCTATACGCACATTGCTGAACCAAACTTGTAAGGCTTGGTAGCGTGTGCATCGATAATTTGCCTGGAGTTTTGCCTGCCTTTTATAAACCCCAGTGAGTACTAAAAGATCACACCATAACTGGGAGTGGCTGAGTAGTGCAATTGCTCAAAGACGACCATCTACGTAACTTTTGTCGCGTCGTAATTTGTCGCCAACGGAGCGGGTAAATGTGTCGCGACTTCTCCTTTGCACTATATGGGCAGTCACAAGGCTCGGATATTTTGAAATACCATATACAATGATGCAAAAAAACGTATAGCCAATTTTCCAAATTGCATTTCTTTTTTGGGTCAGTATGTTCACGTATATCTCCATATCTGGTGCAATAAAACGTCAACAATACATGGCTTCACCCCAATACAAAAGAATTGGGTCAGATAACGTTCCGTGGCTAGCTGCAGGGTGTAGTGCCAAGCCTATCATAATAACACGAGATGTCAAAAACATTTCTACTGAAACGGCTGTTATGACCGTTTCAAATCAATGAAGTTTAAATTCAAGTACACCTCTGAAATCTTAATGCATGAATTCTCATTTGAATGTGCCACAAGCTAAGCTCTATATCGGGAAATTCTAAGAGTACCCACCACGCAATACCTCCGAGTGACTGAAGCTTTCCAACAAAATATTTTTTTTCAAAAAAAGTTTGCATTGGCTGGAAATGGCTCAACATACATAGTAATTTGGAAGTACAGCATGTCCCCTTAATGGAAGCTTATATTGTTTTACATATGTCATTGTTTTTGTCGAATGAACCTCAACGGAGGTCATTTTTGTAATAATGACCTAATAGCAGGCATCCATCAAGTCTGCTATTAGGTCGAAGCAGGTCATTATTAAAAAATTAGCCCAAGGGCTAAGATAGGTTACCGGACAATTTTGGCTTTAGGCATTGCAAGTGACATATGACTTTGAGATTTACTAATCAAGGTCATCTTTGTGAACTGCAATATCACCATTAGGTATGCTGCATATGACTTCATATATGTTCGTAATACAAACATATAAGCTCTATCAACAAGTATTTTGTCTGTAGAGGCCAATTTACACATGTCAGGTCAGGCAAGGTTGTGAGATTTGGATTTCAAGGTCATATATAAGGTCAAATTCAAGGTCTCCAAGAGATGTGCTATACATACATGACTTCTTGTTAGCTTATACACAATCCTAACCTGTATGTGCAAGTGTTTAAGCCTTGGCTAATTTACATATTTCACATCAGACATTTAGCACTCAAAATCATCTGAGGTCAAGGTCATCATCAGTTGTTCCATATATGACTTCCTATATGCTCATAATGCAAACTTTTAAAGCTCTATCTACAAGCATTTCATCTGTGGAGGCAAATCTGTGCATTTTTTCTACCCCAAAATGGCTGTTTTGACCTTTCAAGGTCATCAAAAGTCAAATTCAAGGTCACCACACAAGTCGCCATATATGACTTCCCATTTGAAAGTGCCAATTTCTAAGCTCTATCTTCAAGCGTACTATGAGTACAGTCCGCGCAGCTCCCATTATGAAGGAGAAAAGTGCCGAAAATTTTCTAAGTCCAAAATTGTTTTCACAGGGTGAAAAATTTTTTTTGTCTAGAAATGGCCCTAAATGGATAGTAATGCGATTTGGGCCGAAAAATGTTTTTTTCGTCGACCCGTTGAAAATTCAAAATGGCAGCCATACGCAGACCGGCGATTCAAGGGCAACCAAACTTATACACATCACAGAGGTACATAACTAGAATCTTTTGAAACAAAAATCTCAAATCTGATCAGACAGTTTTCGAGAAAAGACAGACAAGGTGCTAATTTGGACATTTTTCGACCAAAAAATGGCTGTTTTGACCTTTCAAGGTCATCCAAGGTCAAATTCAAGGTCACCACACAAGTCGCCATATATGACTTTCCATTTGAAAGTGCCAATTTCTAGGGCCTGCACGATCAATGGGTTAACCGCCGATGGCTAGCATTTTTTGAATAACCGCGAATAACCGGCTGTTAAATCTCCAAACGATTAACCGGTTAACCGTCAAACACCGGTTAACTGTCTTTTATAACCTTGATCAGTGATCACCAAACTGTCTGCCCATGCTCCTGAGGCATGCTTTTGAGGGCATTTAAACTCGTTAACTTTGTCGCCATGGGGCCATAAAGCAATCTGCGGTTTGTCGCGGTCGCGTGGATGCGTGCCACCTGCTAAAGGGATTATGTGTGTGCATCTTTCACAGATACACAGGCTCACGGCTTTCTCTCATATTAATATCGAAATTAACGAAGTTAAATAGGGGAAATACAAGTTTTCTTAAATGAAACATAACGACACCTACACACACATAGACATATAGCAATCAAAACCATTCGTGGGACGTATTAAGAAGTGAACACTTCGCCTCAGGCTTAACTTCGAATGGTAAGGATTGTATATGTGAAAGAATGTGCAATGTCAGGTATAACGCAATCAGAACTGGAAAGAGAACATATATTCAGTAATATGCAAAATATGTACAGTTAATACAGTTTAGTTCATTGAGTTATACATATATGTTGAGGTTATATTTCAATAGTTTCCAAATCTTCAGCAAGAAGTAAAAGATTTAAAAAAATTAGGCCAAGGGCCAAAGATAGGTTACCGGACAATGTTTAATATTTTAGATGTTAGCCAGGTCACTGGTTGAATTCAAGGTCAAGAGAATATTCAGCACATTAAGCATATATCATGTCCACAGTTGATTGCTAAGCTGTAAATTCAATAATCAGCGAGATATTAGCAATTTTGTGCTGTGGCCTTGACAATGAAGGGGCAAAGGTCAAATTCAAGGTCATCAAAATATTCAGTGTATATCATTTTCTATATCATGTCCACAATTGATTCCCAAGCCATACAGTCAATAGAGGAGCAAGATATGAGCCAGTTTGTCCTTGGACCTTGAAAATGAGGTCGGAGGTCAAATTCAAGGTCCGAGAATATTCAGCATATATCATTTCCTATATTTCCACAATTGCTCCCTAAGCTGTAAAATCGATAATAAGTGAGATATTAGCCATTTTGTCCTGTGCCCTTGAAAATGAGGTCAAAGGGCAAATTCAAGGTCATGACAATAATCTGCATATATCATTTCCTATATGTTCATAACCGATTCCTAAGCTGTAAAGTCGATAACAAGCGAGATATTAGCCATTTTGTCCTATGACCTTGAAAATGGGGTCAGAGGTCAAATTCAAGGTCATCAGAATATTCAGCATATATCATTTCCTATATGTCCACAATTGATTCCTAGTCTCTAATCTCAATATTAAGTGAGATATTAGGCATAATGTGTCCCATTATAAAGCATAGGAGAATTTAACATGGGAAAGTCCCATTTGCGCCGAGTTTGGGGCAAAATGGCCCACTTCGAGCGATTCAAGCGCAACGAAATTTATAGACATCATAGGAGTACATATGAGGAGTGTTATGTATCAAAAAGAAAAAAGGTTACTGAACAGATTTTGAGAAAATGGCCACCAAAGTCCAAAATCAGGCATTTTTCGTCGAAAACGGCCGCCATTTTGAAAAAAATGTGCAAAATTTCAGAAGAATTCGCCCGTAAACAAAAAAGATAAAAATGTGGACGACGACGGACGACGACGGACGCAATGCCATGCCAATAGGTTATCGGACCATAGGTCCGGTAACCTAAAAAAGATAGGTTACCGGACAATGTCTAACTGTTTAGATGTTAGCCAGGTCACTGGTTAAATTCAAGGTCAAGACAATATTCAGTAATATAATATTAAGCATATATCATGTCCACAGTTGATTGCTAAGCTGTAAATTCAATAATCAGAAAGATATTAGCAATTTTGTGCTGTGGCCTTGAAAATGAAGACAAAGGTCAAATTCAAGGTAATCAAAATATTCAGTGTTTATCATTTTCTATATGTCCACAAGTGATTCCAAAGCCATACAGTCAATAGAGGAGCAAGATATGAGTCAGTTTGTCCTTGGACCTTGAAAATGAGGTCAGAGGTCAAATTCAAGGTCACGAGAATATTCAGCATATATCATTTCCTATATGTCCACAATTGATTCCTAAGCTGTAAAATCGATAATAAGTGAGATATTAGCCTGTTTGTCCTGTGACCTTGAAAATCAGGTCAAAGGTCAAATTCAAGGTCATGACAATAATCTGCATATATCATTTCCTATATGTTAATAATTGATTGCTAAGCTGTTAAGGGGATAACAAGCGATATATTGGCCATTTTGTCCTATGACCTTGAAAATGGGGTCGAAGGTCAAATTCAAGGTCATCAGAATATTCAGCATATATCATTTCCTATATGTCCACAATTGATTCCTAATCTCTAATCTCAATATCAAGTGAGATATTAGGCATAATGTGTCCCATTATAAAGCATAGGAGAATTTGACATGGGAAAGTCCCATTTGGGCCGAGTTTAGGCCAAAATGGCCCACTTCGAGCGATTAAAGCGCAACGAAATTTATAGACATCATAGGAGTACATATGAGGAGTCTTATGTATCAAAAAGAATAAAAGTTACTGAACAGATTTTGAGAAAATGGCCGTCAAAGTCCAAAATCAGGCATTTTTCGTCGAAAACGGCCGCCATTTAGAAAAAAATGCGAAAATCAAAAAACTAAAAAATACCTCCCTCTTGAATTATTTTTAAGTATTTTTGTGCAAAATTTCAGAAAAATTCGCCCGTAAACAAAAAACATAAAAATGTGGACGACGACGACGGACGACGACGACGGACGACGGACGACGGACGCAACGCCACGCCAATAGGTTATCGGACCATAGGTCCGGTAACCTAAAAATGAGGTCAAAGGTCAAATTCAAGGTCATCAGAATATTAGGCGTTTATCATTTCCTATATGCCCACAACTGATTCCTAAGCTATAAAGTCGACCATAAGTGAGATATTAGCCATTTTGTGTTCTTGACCTTGAAAATGAGGTCAGAGGTCAAATTCAAAGTCACAAGAATATTCAGCATATATCATTTCCTACATGTCCACAAATGATCCCTAAGCTGTAAAATCGATAATAAGTGAGATATTAATCATTTTGTCCTGTGACCTTGAAAATGAGGTCAAAGGTCAAATTCAAGGTCATGACAATAATCTGCATATATCATTTCCTCTATGTTCATATTGATTCCTAAGCTGTAAAGTCGATAATAAGTGAGATATTAGCCATTCTGCCCTGTGACCTTGAAAATGAGGTCAAAGGTCAAATTCAAGGTCATGACAATAATCTGCATATATCATATCCTATACGTCCACAATTGATTCCTAAGCTGTAAAGTCGATAATAAGCGAGATATTAGCCATTTTGTTCTCTGACCTTGAAACTGAGGTCAGAGGTCAAATTCAAGGTCACGAGAATATTCAGCATATATCATTTCCTATATGTCCAGAATTGATTCCTAGTCTCTAATCTCAATATTAAGTAAGATATTAGGCTTTAATGTGTCCCATTATAAAGCATAGGAGAATTTAACATGGGAAAGTCCCATTTGGGCCGAGTTTGGGCCCAAAATGGCCCACTTCGAGCGATTCAAGCGCAACGAAATTTATACATGTCACATGGGTACATATGAGGAGTGTTATGCATCAATAAGAAAAAAAGTTACTGAACAGATTTTGAGAAAACGACCGTCAAAGTCCAAAATTGGCCATTTTTCGACAAAAACGGCGATCTGACCTTGAACCCGAGGTCAGACGTCAAATTACAGGTCACGAGAATATTCAGCATATACCATTTCCTATATGTCCACAATTGATTCCTAGTCTCTAATCTCAATATTAAATGAGATATAAGGCTTAATGTGTCCCATTATAAAGCATAGGAGAATTTAACATGGGAAAGTCCCATTTGGGCCGCGTTTGGGCCAAAATGGCCCACTTCGAGCGATTCAATCGAAACGAAATTTATAGACATCATAGGAATACATATGAGGAGTGTTATGTATCAAAAAGAAAAAAAGTAACTGAACAGATTTTGAGAAAATGGCCGCCAAAGTCCAAAATTGGCCGATTTTCGACGAAAACGGCCGCCATTTTGAAAAAAATGCGAAAATCAAAAAACTAAAAAATACCTCCTTCTTGAATTATTTTTGTGCATTTTTGTGCAAAATTTCAGAAAGATTGGTCCGTAAACAAAAAAGATAAAAATGTGGACGACGCCGACGCCGACGCCGACGCCGGACGCCGGACGCAACGCCATGCCAATAGGTTAGCGGACCAAAGGTCCGGTAACCTAAAAACGAAGCTTTGGCCTCGAAAGTCCTTCGTTTCTAATAATGACCTAGGTCTCACCCATTATCTAATACTTACGGCGAATTATGTAGAGTAATCTCACAATGTACTTTATATTTTCAGAGTACAATTACAAACGCGAGTACAATTACAAATATTATATTTCATCCATGGTTTTATATTTGTTCGTTCTAGTAGGTCTATACAATATTTGTATGATTTATAATTCTATACTCATTTGTTTCATCATACAAACCTTTTTCTCCGCCATCACTGTTGTATATCGTGATCTGCTGTACTATGTAGGAATCCTTGAGATTCACCCACCACCTCGACAGCCTGTTGTTCTGACTCTTTAAGATGGCACATCTGGTCACCCCTGCTGTGAATGACTGACGGAACCCATCTACCGCCTTGTATGCAGCATGTCTGTCACCATTTCCAGCGACTCCGTTAGAGAAAGTTGTTTTGTCCAGGGCGAGATTAACTGAAGTGACATATGAAAAACTGACTCGACGCATTATTCATTCAAAATGTTACTATATTTATATGCCACTGCAAGTTTTTATATGCCAATGCAAGAACAAGAACAACATTCATCATTCATTCAACTTACCACTGTCCTCATAACTGACCACAACCATTACCAGCAGAAGGAACAGCTGCTTCATGTCTGGAATTGCAAAGTTGACCAGAGAGTACTGCAGTATACAGACCTCGAAGTTTCAAATGAGATCAACCTTACAACTATAAACTGAAGTAACGATGGTCGTACAAAAATATTATTGCAAATAGTCCTGATTCATGGTGGCAGAGTGAATCAATCAATGGGATTTATCAATATGTTCATTCGATTAGTTTTGAAGCTTCGAGTATGACCTTACTGCAAGTATCGGAAAAATCCCAGTATGTGAGGACCGTAACAACTATATTAACGATGCTGTGAAGAGCTCGAGCCAGGCGTTCTTGGACTTGGTTTCACATTTGTGTCACATTCTACCCATTCGCTAGTTGCAACATTAATATAGCAATAGTTTCTATTTCGATAAAATATACGGTTGAATCGCTTTCAAGTAAATTCTTTATACACAACCAAAATTTTGGCGTGCATTCTCACAACATTCTTCCATTATGTGTTAATCGCAATACGATTTTGGTGATAACAATAGAAAATCTAAAATCAAACTCTTGAGAAAAAGAACAAATCTCAATCATTCAAAGACAGGGGCAGACAGTGTGTAAATGTATTTTGGCCTATTGTACATCTGATGGAATTAGTGCACAAATGGCCATTGACATCTTATAAACCAGATAGAGGACCCAACACAACTGTGAAATAGGTGTTTGACAAGCACGTAAGTATCTAATGACAAGTCAAGTGACTACAGAGTTGATAATATACAGCTATACTACCATCTCGGTAAAGATTATTGTACTCAAATTTTCATCAAATATACAGTAGTAACAGTCATATTTGACACACATCCTAGTGTATATTCTTGAAAATGGAGGAGTGTATTTGGATGAAACTATTATATCAAATTTGCTGACAACAAAAATATCATATTTACCCTCGCCCCGATAGGGGCAGAGGGTATTGTAATTGGGTCTGTCCGTTTGTATGTCTCCCTGTTTGTTTGTCTGTCTGTCCGCGCGCATATCTCAAAGGAGAATGGTCCGATCAACATGAAACTTATAGAGATGAAGCGGTATCTCAGTGGCTCGGTCCTCCTCGAATCTGGTCCTCCTCGGTCCTCCTCAAAATCGGACAAAAACTGTTGCCAAAAATAAAAAAAAGCCAAAAAATTTTCTATGGCCAATTCCTGATCATCTGATATATAGCCCGTGGTCGTACGACCAAAACTCTCCATTATCGCCCGATGTCGAAAAATTGGGGGTCACGGTTTTGATTTTTTTTGGCCAGCGACGCTTCAGTGCAAATGTCTGCGCTCATAACTCAAAGGAAAACGGTCCGATCGATTTGAAATTTATAGGGCAAGAGTGCTATGGTCGTGGCTCAGTCTCTCTGAAATTTTGACAAAATCGGATGAAAACGATTGCCATGGCAACGGAAAAAAGAAAATCACATAATTGGCTCCAACTCCGGTTCTACCTGACATTAATTTTTTCCAACTATTTTTGTATTTTTCTTTGGCCAATTCCCGATCGTATGATGTACAACCGATGGTCGTACGACGAAAACTCCATTATCGCCCGATGTCGAAAAATTAGGGGTCACGATTTCGTTTATTTTTGGCCAGCGACGTTTTAGTGCAAATGTCTGCGCTCATAACTCAGAGGCAAACGGTCCGATCGATTTGAAATTTATAGGGCTGGAGTGCTATGGTAGTGGCTCAGTCCCTTTCAAATTTTGATAAAATCGGGTAGAAACGGTTGCCATGGCAACGGAAAAAAGAAAATCACATAATTGGCCATAACTCCGGTTCTAATCAATATTTAATTTTCAAGTTATTTTTGTATTTTTCTTTGGCCAATTCCCAATCGTATGGCGTACAACCGATGGTCTTAAGACCAAAACTCTCAATTATCGCCTAATTTTAGTTACTAAATCTGAAGGGCGAGGGTCTGCAATCTCTGATTGTCTCGTTTATTTGTTTGTCTGTCTGTCCGCGCGCATAACTCGGAAACAGATGGTCCGATCAATGCGAACTGTATAGAGATGAAGAGGTATGTCATTGGCTCGGTCCTCCTAAAATTTTGTCAAAATCGGATAAAAACGGTTGCCATGGCAAACGGCAAATGTGAAAATCACATAATTGGCTCTAACTCCGGTTCTACTTGATATTTTTTCCCAACTATTTTTGTATTTTTCTGTACTCAATTCCCGATCGTATGGTGTACGGCTGATGGTCGTACGACGGAAATTCTCCTTTATCGCCCGATGTCGAAAAATTGGGGGTCACAATCACGGTTATTTTTCGTCAGCGACTTTTCTGTGCATGTGTCTGCGCTTATAACTCAAAAACAAACGATCCAATCGATATGAAATTTACAGGACTAAAGCTTCATGTTAATAGCCCGGTCTCCTTCAAGTTTTGTCAAAATTGAATGAAAACGGTTGTCATGGCAACGGAAAATGTTAAAATAACATAATCGGCTGTAACTCCGGTTCTACTTGATATTATTTTTTGACCCAACTATTTCTTTATTTTTCTTTGGCCAATTGCCAATCGTATGGTGTACGGCCGATGGTCATACGACTAAGATTCTCTATTTTCGCCTGATGTCGAAAAATTAGGGGTCAACATTTTAATATTTTTGTTCTGAGATTCAAGGTCATATTGTGAAGCTAGTTTTCAGTCGTTTTAACCCATTTTCGTTCAGGATATGTGCCTGGATAACAGAAACAATACTGTGAAATGTCACAGCTCAATATTGAGCGATAAGGTCAAGGTCAGAGTAAAGATCAAAATCGAAAATTTACAATAACTATGCTTATATATTTTTCTGTACTAAATTCCCGTCATTTGCTGTATGACGATGGTCCTGTGATCAAAATCCCCCATTATCGCCCAAGGTAGCAATTGTATGGGTTATCAGCTGAAATCATTGATTTGTAGTATTTCAAGTATTGGTAATTCCCAAACCATTGACGATATTTAGTAGAATGTTGAATTTGTGAGAGCTGGCGAAGTTTGGGTTGCGCAGTGTCAAGAATTCAGGTCGTGGTCGACAGATCGAAAATATGTTCAAGATAGGAAGAATTTTTAACGAATATTTAACGAATATTTCTCCCATGATTTTTTTGTATGGCCAATTCCTGATCATTTGATATGACCAATGATAGTACGACCAAAATCCCCGATTATCGGCCAGGTCCAAAATGTAAGGGTCTTGAATTCTAACTTTATTAACTAAATCTGGAAGGGCGAGGGCCTGCAATCTCTGTTCACCTGATGGAACTATAATATAACTGTCAAATAGCAGAAAAAAGAGCAGTCTAAGGCAAACAAGAAGTATTGTGGCTTTGGTTATTAGGCCCCCGAAAAGGTTATGCAAAATTCTTTTGTTTTAGTCTGGTTTAGTCTGGTTTAAAATAGCTCATTTGGCCAGACAACACACTTTTTGCAACTTCAAAGCCACTCGGGACCATTTGACTCATCATTACCTTAAAAATTAGTGCTTGAGTGGCAGTTTACGATAAAAAATAGAAAACAGTTCTCAGGAACCGACGCGCACGATGATTCTTTTTTGGTTTGTCAAAAAAAACCCTGTGATCATGTGATGCACGAAGCTTATCTGACGCGCAAGTCTGACCAGAACCACAATTCTTGTTGACCTGAAAATAAGCCTCGTGGGTGCATGATAAGTAAACAAACTCAAGCGACCAATAGGCCAGAGTGTTTCAAGAGAATTTCTGATATTGCCACACTCTACATACCAATATTAAGAATTGACAATTTGTGGCGGAGGATGTTGTTATTTTTCTCCTTTTTTTTCAATGAATTGTTGATTAAACACTTTAAAAGAAACTGTTAGTATATAGTTAGTTTTCATAAATTTCATGATTAGGGTGTAATGTAATTAAGTTAGGAGGCAAATATGGCCATAAATATGATATTTTTTATAGGTTGTGTTACGAAAGACTTGTTATTCATTAATTGTTGTAGAAATGATCTATTAGTGGTTCGCATCTGTATGACGGTGTCTAAACTCTGCATGTGGTTGGAAATTAACCTAACAAAGGCGATAATGTTGGCGTTTCGAACATCATTGTACACATAGTCGAATTCATGGTACAAATTATGACGTAGTCAAGACACGATGATCGAACGAGTGAGATATGAAATACGTTGGAATCACCCGGGTTATTAGCACCCCTTTGTGTATGCTCGAAGTTGTTCAGGTTCTTTCAGTCAGATGAGGAATGCTGATAGAAGTGATTCTAATTGTTCTCCAACGTCAATGGTGCCTAGATAAATTTCTAGGTCGTGTACATGTAAATAATAAGCAGATATATTATATTTGTAATACACATTGTAAGCTACATGTCATTTGAGATCCAATGCAAGGTCATTATATGCTCATAAGATGAACCTGAGCTCTTTCTTTGTATACAAATACAATTCTATCCCATTCGAGACAGATATCACCTTGTTATTTAACATTCAAGGCCATCTCAGGTACATGGTAGTTCAAGTTAAAAATAAACACCATATGACTATATGCTTACAATACAATCCGAACCTATGTATGTGCAAGCGTTTTAGGCCAAGAATTGCTTACACATTTCACATTTACATGCTTCACGTCAGACAAAAATCTGATTACCACTGAAGGTCGATGTGTGCGATACATGAGTTCTATCTCCAATCATTTTGTCTGGAGAGGTCAATTCACACACCTCAAGCCAGGAATTACATTCGTCATTGCTAGAGAGCCCTCCGTCTTCTATCGTATCATCCTCCGTCGTAATTTGTATCATGAAATTGACAAGGTGTGCAATGATGTTGAACACCTACATTTAATCGTCTGTGTTAGGTTAATTTCAAGTCAATTTCATGTTTATGCACTGTTTGAGTGCAAACCATTTTTAGCCGATTTATGTTAAAAAATAATGAAACTTAACACTAAATTGTTTTTTTAAAAATTGACCCTATTTATGGTCAAATTTGCCACATGAGCTAATAATAATAAACCCTAATAATGAAATCTGTGAAAACAAACTATATGCTAATTGTTCACTTCATTTTATATTATTATTACTCGACAATTCTTGAGAAAATGTTGAAAACACAACAGCATCCCTCCGCCACCGCTTGCCTCGATCACATACTTACTTCACGTAAATATGGTGTACGACGGCGGCCACTTTTGGTTTTCATGTTTCTCGCCCTGAAAAGTAGAGCGAGAACGCGAAAACACGAAGCGAAAAGACGAAACTAAGAAGCGAAAACAAGAAGCGAAAAGACGAAACTAAGAAGCGAAAACAAGAAGCGAAAACTCGAAACTGAATCTCGTCTTTTCGCTTCCTGTTTTCGAGATCCAAAAATGGCCGCCGTCGTACACCATACGTAAATCTTATCGCTCCGTCCAAAGTCGATATTGGTATGTAGAGTGTGATTTTGTTTGGCGCCTTTACTCACCTTAATAGCGAATTTAAAACAGTGGAGATTGAATCATCCCTCTGTCCTGGGATTGGCTTGGTTGTTCCTCCAAACAACATTAGATGCAAAGCAAATCCATCGTCCTCTAATGGTTAAATGTTCATGCTGATATTATAACTTCGCAAAAAACTTCCTGGTCAGGTACACCACACGCCAGGCGTGACCCAAAAATCAATGAAATGTTGCAGTAGAGAACCCCCCATGCAGGTCATACTACCAAACACTGAATATGTACATGACGCTTTAAGAAGCCACGTCCTACATACACGGCGTTTTAAGACATGTAATGGAACTTTTTTCTCTCTCACGCTTTTAACAGGTTTGTCTTTCTTGGAAGCGGTCCGGTGTGCACACACAGAGTTTTGAAGTTTTTTTTTATCCCCAGTATAAAGAAACATCTCTACAAAGTTCAGACCGAACAGATTGATGTTTTGTTGTGTCATGATGTTATTGCACATTGAGTCTGTAATGATGGAGACATTAGCGATCGACACTGTATGTCGTGTTATTGGCACAATTTCCCAAAAGGTTGTACCAGAAACAGTATACAAAACGACAGGTGTCTACTGTAAGGTGTCATCTTTAAAAAATCGTTGGAGTGGCACACTTTTATAATGGTTGATGCAATGTCATTGATAACATGCTTTCTGTGCATAAATAATTCTTGTTTAATTATTGTTGGTTTTTACAGAGATTGTCAGATTGTCACACAAAACTGATATACGCAAGGTAATTTTCAGGATAAACATATTCATACTTATACTGTTTATATTTCTAGTCTTATTACCAATATTTTTATAATAGGTAATTATAGTTGGAGTTTTTATCGTTTTATCACTCCGCCAAAACCACGTCCCTACATTTATCTTTGTAATGCATACACACACTGTCTCGAAAATACATTCAACGATTTGAACACCATCGCAGCACACTTTCTACAGGCAGTACATCTCTCTAGCCATCTCTCTCAAGGATAGCTGGACTATACTATTGTGCTGCTAGAATATGGATTCTCGACGGATAGGTGGATATCTGTACGAGTGAATGGGATATTGACTCTCATCGAATTACATTGTAAATAAACCTTGAAAACAGATAGATAAACACCACAGACAGACAAATAACATTATTAACCGAATTTATAAATACTCTGAAGACCCAAAGCAAATTTTGGGCACAAATTATTGAGAATTTGATGTGAACATGACAAACATTGTCAACTACATCATCCACACTTCATTGTCTTTGCTTATCTATGGTGCTCCCCGTCCTAGTAACTCACCAGATAATTTGTTTTACCCGTTACCAGTTGGAGTGGCTCTGGTAAACTGGGTGACTGACCGTATCCTGTTCTGGAATCTCCCCATTCATTGTTCGTGTGACACCTTTGAGATAATCGAATACCTGTCAGAAACGTCTTCCATGTGTTCAGGCCGCGGGCACACGGTACAATACTGTTTAGTGTTACATGGTTATTTGTACGAAATATCGCCACATAAATATTCGAGTGCAATGGCAACACTTTATCGCTCGTGTTACCATTTCTGTTTATGCGATCAACCCGTTGCCAAGCAAGTTCTTCCAGGCGAACGATCACGAATTTCCCGCCAATTTACCAACAGGTGCGATGGATCACAATTTTTGCACTTACCGACGAAGGTATAAGGTATGGCGCCCCGTTCGTGCCACAGAAGAAGTGAAAGTAATTGTTTTTAATCTCATCTGTATGAGATAATAAGTCATACATATGAGATAATAAGTCATATGTATGAGATAATAAGTCATACGTATGAGATAATAAGTCATACGTATGAGATATTAACACATACATATGAATTATTAACACATACGTATGAGTTATTACCACATAGTATTACGTATGAGTTGTTAACACATACGTATGAGATAATATATCATACGTATGAACTACTAACATGTACGTATGAGATACTTATCTTATACGTATGAAGTATAAGTAGATAGATGTGTGCCTGATGTGACATTTCCATGGGGAGCATAAAAGAAACAAGAAGGTTAGTTGGGGAATACGGAGGACGAATATATTACTTCTATTTCCACGTCGGTTTCGGGTATATGGCAATTTTGGTATCTCCTACATATGTGTTAGTATCCCATACGTATGACTTAGTATCTTATACGTATGGGTTAGTATTACATACTCATGACCTAATACAGTATCGTATGAGTTAGTATCTCCTACGTATGTGATAAGTATTTCAAACGTATGACTTAGTATTTCATACATATGAGTTAGTACCTCATACGTATGTGATAAGTATTTCCTACGTATGACCTAGTATCTCATACATATGCTAGTATCTCATACGTATGACATAGTATCTCATACATATGAGTTAGAAAAAAATTAACTTCTCTTTTATGTGGCAATGAACGGGGCGCCATAATAAGGTATATGAATCAGCCGTACAGAAATCACACAACACTCAGGTACAGAAAGCAAACTTACTACGATAAGGAACATTAATTTCTCTTCCAGGTTTTTTTGTCTAATAAACGGTGTTGGCTTCAAGTTCCTAGGCTCTCTTACTATGAGGGCCGCATTCCTCAATATCTGTCTATGGAGACGTCAGCTCATGCCAGAATGGTTGTACATTATTGTGGAAGGTGTCAGTGTGACCACCTCCCACTGCTAAGTCTCCCCGAGGTCATAACTCCCAGAGTTTATGTAGTAGCTCTGAGTTTGTGACAAAGTGACGTCGCATGATGACGTGTTCATGTTGGTAACTTTGCTAATAACTTCCTAGTCCAGTATAACATACACTAGGCGTGAACCAACAATCTTTGAAATGTTTTCAGCAGAGGAACCCCAATTTATTCAATATTAACAAACACCAAATACATGTATGACCTTGGAGCCACGTCGTGTATACATCGCGTATTATGACACAGAATAGAACTTCTTTCATCACGCTTTCAATAGGTTTTTCTTCCTTGAAAACAGCCTAGTGTTTACACAGAGAGCGTTGAAGTTTTTATGCGCTGTCTAAATAAAACATCTCTTACAGACTATTGACCGAACAGATTATATTGATTTTTCTAATCCCATGATTTTATCGCAATTGACATCGGATCTTTAATGATGGAGTCATCAGCGACCGACCGGTTGTGTTTGTGACACGGAACAGCCACATATTCATAAAAGCCCTGTGCCCAGAACGATATACATTTTGACGTTTAAGGTGCGGTACGAGCACATTAGTGAGCTATAGTATATTTGAGTTGGTGCTAGGGGCCTCTCTAGCCAATGAGGGGGGTTAGATCACCATGGTGAAAGTCAAATACCGCACCTTACTCATTTTGACAGGTGTCTGTTATGAAGTGTGATGTTTAAACAATTGACAGACTTTTCATATGGTTGACACAATGTCACTGATAGTGTGTATTATTGTTATAATTTCTTAATTGTTTAACCCAATTGTTGGGCAGTTGTATCGGGTACCTTTTAGTGATTTCAAAGGTTTCATGCCATGTACAATTATAGTTCATATCTTCCATGAAATTTTGAATATATATCGTGCATATATTTATGGAGGTGACACGATTATGTAAACTCTGTCATTAACAAATTAGTGTATAAATAAAGTTGAATATTGTTTGAAGAAATGTAATGTACGTTGTATGCATGAAGCATTGCATGGTGTAGTTTCTTAAGCATGGCAAATGTACATATTTGTGATGAATAACCTCAAGTATCCTATCGATGTTCACGTCAAATTGATGTGTAAATACGTATATCTATTATGATCCACTGTAAATGTTTTGTGCTGCTGGTCAGTGAAGCGATGAGTAAAAACAACCATTGCTCGAATGTATTCTCGTTCTGCCATGTAACACCTGAAGCTGTGCTGGAAAAACTGGGCCCAAGTACCGTACACTGCTCCTTAATACTACTCGTCCACTGAAAACATACCATTTAATCCGTCTCGCACCTTTTTAATCCTTATTGAATATAGAGGAAGGCGCAGGATATGATACTTGGGCCGAAAAACTGAGCAGTATAAATGTAAACAAAGCCACTGGGCATGACGCCATACCACCTAAACTCGTGAAATTAGGTGCAACTGTATTAGTCACTCCTGTTACGGGGTTGATCAATAAGTCAATTGACTCTAACAAATTCCCAAGTGAGCTCAAGTGTGCTGAGGTGAGACCTATATACAAGAAAAGTGACAGACTTCTCAAAGAGAACTATAGACCTGTTAGTGTATTACCATGTTTGTCCAAAGTGTTTGAGTCTGTGCTAATTGATCAAATGTCACGGTGTATGAATCCATTGATGTCAAATAGACTGTCAGGGTTTAGGAAAGGCTATAGCTGCGAAACTGTTCTAATTGATATGATGGAAAATTGTAAGAAAGCCCTCGACAACAAACTTATATGCTCAGCTCTAATGACAGACTTGTCAAAAGCTTTTGACTGCCTATCACATGGTTTACTGGTAGCGAAACTTGATGCATATGGGTTTAGTGACGATGCATGCACGTTGTTGGGCAACTACTTTAGTGGACGTAAACAAAGGGTGAAGCTTGGGGACAATCGAAGTGATTGGTTAACAGTAAAAAAAGGCACAGCTCAAGGCTCAATGATAGGTCCTTTTGCCTACAACATATATTGTAATGATCTAATGTACTTTATGGAAAACATATGTGATATATATAACTATGCAGATGACAATACCATTTGTGTTACTGGTACCAAACTGGAAGATATCATTGAGAATCTCACCAAATGTGCAAACTTTGCCATAACATGGTTCAAAAACAATGGTCTCCAGGCAAATCCTTCGAAATTCCAATTCATAACATTCAGCAAACAGTTTATGGATAGTCCTCTGACTATAGGTGATATAACCCTGGAACCTCAAAAATGTGTTAAACTACTTGGTGTTCACATAGACCACAGTTTGAACTTTGATGTACATGTGTCTGAAATTTGCAAAAAAGCAGGCAGAAATCTTACTGTAATAGCAAGACTGTCGAAAGTACTGGGGGAAAAGCAGAAACTTATGTTGCTCGAAAGTTTTATATTGTCTTACTTCAACTACTGTCCACTAGTCTGGCACTTCTGTAGCGTAACTAGTTTGAAGAAAATCGAGAAAATACAAGAACGTGCACTACGATATGTTTTCAA
The DNA here is from genome assembly GCA_949152475.1 of Terebella lapidaria. Classification (NCBI taxonomy): domain Eukaryota; kingdom Metazoa; phylum Annelida; class Polychaeta; order Terebellida; family Terebellidae; genus Terebella; species Terebella lapidaria. Next base: position 7,900,523 of record OX424557.1, read on the forward strand.
TGATTTTAAGTCATCATATGAAGAACTGAGAAAGAAATGTGAAAAACCACTGTTGTATGTACATAGGTTGAAACTCATAGCGATGCATGTATATAAAACGCTGTGTCATAATGTTCCTCCTTATATCGATGACCTTTTCCATGCGAAGGAGAGAAAATATGATATGAAAGATTCTAGTGTAGTAATTTTAGCGACTGTTACTCCCGTCCCTCCCGCGCACTATACATTTCCACAACAAACATTCATTCTACATGACTTACATACAGGACAAGTACACACTATACGATCACAAGCATAAACTCCATGTAGTCATGGTTACATACACAGGTCAAACCACGCACCTGCGGCCCCGCTAGCTCAGTACACTCGGCCCCGTTTACTCGACCTTGACCTTCACATGCACTGACTTCTAAACATAGAACTTGACACACATACTCCATACATCACGTGCACACATACAGGCATTCCAAGTATTGACACGAGCCGGGGAAACCCACTTTCCCGGTGACATCAGCGCATTGCACCACGCATTCAACCTATCACAACACCGCTTACACTTGGCGGGAAATTACACAGCCACATGGTCCCTCGGCCCCAGTATACTGCGCAGAAGTGTAGTGAAAATCCCAGTGGCAGGACGTGTATACAAGAAGCTCCTGTGAGACTGTCGATATTAATATATATAATCTATCGGATATATGTGCAAGTTGTATAAAGGACTATACTAGGAGTATATAGAAACATAGACTGGGATATCACCCGACGTAGGTGAGAGTGCGACCCTGATTGTGCGTGATTGATCATCAGTCTTTATCACCACAATAAACAGTTAAATTGAAACTGCCGGCTTATTGTATCACACGACGACCCAGTTAAACCGGCTTGATATCGGCCGTGAACGATATTCTTCACATTGGCGCCGTTCGACCAGGATCTGAGCTAGTCTCGGATTATCGACCCAGACCTGACCGGCATTGATGGCATTAGCCCCGGGAGCCTCCCGCAGTGAGCCACTCGACCCTACGGATGATGAAGTGACGATCAATCCGAATCCGGCCTTCCGACCTTCCGGCCCTCGCTCAGTTGCCATGAGCGATACAGTTCCACTGTCGCAGGAGCAACAACCGTCCGGCCTTTTCGACTCCATTGGCGACCATTCGTCCCTGAGATCGTTTTCGCCGCCTACCGACCTGGTGCAGGAGTTCCTAGACGAAGACCCGCTCGACCCGTCACATACAGTAAGTGACATTCTGCGTGCGCACGCTAGAGCGTACTCGGCCACGCCGGCTAGAGCGACCCAGAAAAGTGACTTTGCCGACAGAAACTATACGCGCTCACGTCAAAGAGCGAGCGTAGATTGTGATATCGACCCAGAACAATTAGCAGTGGACGTTCGGCCGGTAACCATAGACACGTCAATGGTTACGCACCCACCAAGTAACTCTCGGATACGACAGTGGGTTTGTCAGTCTGACAATGTTCCGGAATCGACCCCGCCGAACGCTTATTCGGCCAATCGACCCCTGGCGCCGTCCATGACGCCGAGACAACACGGCCCCGCGCCAGAAATGTACTCACGCATACCGACCGAGCCTACGGTGGTAGAGTACACACGACCCAGCCAGACGGGAGCGACATCCGAAGACATCCTGATGACGACCGCTACCCGGATCGCGACGCCGCTACGACAACAACGACCCAGCGACACAATGGCGGAACCTCGCGCCACCATGCGACAAGCGCGACCCCGACAAGCACCCTCGACATCAAGTCGCCGACCCTGCGACCCCGACACGCCGACTTCCGACACACGCGCTCCCGCGCCGACCACGCACCGACCATCGCCGACTACCGGAGAACAACCGCGCTTCGATCCGTCGCAAGATCAAGTTGTGTCTGCTCCGGCAGAAAGTGTTGTGCAAATGATCGGACCTCCGATCTCACAATCAGTCGGAAACACCAACGGATATGGTGTACCGCCAGTCGGATACCCTGGCGCAACAAGCGGTGTTCCAAATGGAGTAGCTGTCGGATACTATTCACCGCATGTCGGCTACGCGAACCCACCGCCTGGATATGGTGGCGTTCCCAGCGTGATCGCTGACACCGGCTATCATGGTACACAACCCGGATTAGTGTACCATGGTGTATGCCCGGATGGATCGGTATACCGATATCCACCACCGGCTGTATTCCCACCCTCAGTCGGGATACCATGGGTGACGCCTCCATACAGTCAACCGGCCCCCGCTGCACAAGCACCACACGACCCCAGCCACACGACGGCACCACCCGCCGCATCGCTCGCCGTCTCCGCGACGACAGCACCGACCGCCCCGCTAACGCGACCCCGATCGGCCCAGATACGACGGCTCCGGCGACTTCGGCTGTTCCGACCCCGACGGCCACTACAGCGACTACACCAGTTGCGGTGAGTGTTGACACGCCCACGCCACAGAGACTCACGTCTGAGCCCCAAACGTTGGCTACGGCTAAAATGGCTCAATGGCGTGCGACCTTTAAGGAGGGCAATCTCACTCAATACGTTCGGAGTTTCGAACAATTCGCTGCGGCCTTTACTTACTCCGACCTCAACAAGACGACGACCTTCCGGAGCACGCTACGCGGCCGCGCTGAAGCGCTAGCTCTAAATATCCCGGTCGCAACTCCCTGGGGAGAGTTCCGTCGCCAACTCCTAGAGGGCTGGGAACCCGAGCCCCGTCGACAGTCCAAACGGGACGATTTCCCGTTCCTCAAGCGGGAACGAAAAGAGGACGCGGAACACTACATGGAGCGACTCCAGGCCCTGGCGGAGCAAGTGTTCGATGACGTTACGCCAACGTCGCGGCAACGAACTGTAATTGCGCAATTCGTGAACGGCCAACCCGACCCCATTGCCGATAAACTGTGTGCCCTCACTTTTAACAGTTACAGTGAGGCACTTACGGCCGTTCTCAAGGTAGAGAGTCGTCAACAGAGGACAGCCAGAGATCGACATCGAGGCACACGACGTGCTGACATTTCCGCCAGTGGATACGCGGAAGACGACCCTGTCAATGAGGAACTGTCCTGTGCCATGGGACAAGTCACTCAGGGGGAAACACTAACCCCAGAGCAAATTGCGGCCTACTACGACCCCGCGGACAGTGACACTACCGGCCTACAAGGTTGCGACGAACACTCAGTGCCAACCAGCTCACGCGAGTGGGTGGCTGAAGCCTTCCAGTGCGTCCTTAGTGACGAGAATGGACTGTGCGAGGAAACGGCTATCTTCTCTGTCCTACGAACAACGGCCCCGATGAAAGGTGATCGACCCCCGCAACCCGGACGACCCATGGTTTGCTTCTTTTGCAAGAAGCCCGGCCATCGCTGGATGCGATGCTTTCGGCTTAAGGATGTGCTAGTACGTAACGGCATGAAACCGCTAGCATTTCGGCCCAATGGTCCCGGTACTGACAGAAGGACAGCTCAAGTGTTGTCAGTACCTAACCAAACCGGTAACCAAACTAAACCGGCCCCACCAACACCTCCGACCCCGTCGTCAAACCAGTAGGGGAAGGCGCTGAGGAGCAAGGACCTTCCAGACAACAGGACAACGTTCCCCGCTCCACATCTGCGGCTGTCACGACTACTGTACCGGTAACGACACCAATAACGACCCCGCAGCCGGCCCAGCCCACACCTCAGCTCCTTGAAGGGGTGTGTACAAAATGTCAAGCTCCGACCCCGAAATCGGCCTCTTTTCATGAAGGGGTGTCCGCACCGCGGCCACAGCGACCACCACGTGGAAACCGTCGTCCTGAAGGGGTGTCACCCCCGACCGCCAACGGCACCGGAACGGACAGCATGTCCGAGATTGAGTGGATCTCCGACGACGGAGGATTCTACGCTTTTCCGAGTGGACCGGAATCCAAACTGCCGCCTCTGCACACACTCTTCCGGCCACCGCTAGACGACCCCGAAATTCCGGCTGTCATCAACAACTCCAGCGCCACCAATCACAAATGCTGGAAGTTGCCGGTACACGTCGGAAACAAGACGATAAAGGCTGTACTCGACTCCGGAGCGCAGATCTCCCTGCTCCGACGCGATCAGCTACGTCACGTCCCCGCTGACCAGCGACATTTGCGGTCTACTTCGGCTATTATTCGTGACGTCACCGGACAGTCAAGCCCGATCGATGGACTGATCGACCTTTCAATACAGGTCGGAACCAACCATATGGTCGTAACCTTTTGTGTGGCTGACATACATGACGACATGATTCTCGGCATGAACTTTTTTCGGCAAGCTCACGCTGTAGTGAATTACGGTGAAGGGACGATACAGGTACACAAAGAAATCCTGTTCGCACATAAAGACATTGAGGCCAATGTTGTCAGAATGGCCGTGCGACGAGCTGTCACCGTCCCCGCACGCAGCGAAGCAATAGTGGAGCTGGTCCCGACTTCCCGAGTTCGAGTTCGACAACACCCGAGGATAGTCCAGCCACTTACGACCTTTCCCGAGGAAACCGACCTCATCATGGGGAGAACACTTACGACCCTGAATCGGCAGTGCGTAAAGGTGTCGGTAGTCAATCCAGCAGATACCGGCATTACGCTCACCCGTTCCGACCCTGTCGCCATAGCAAGCCCTGTCGAAAGTGTCGTCGGAGCCCTGCCACGACCCGGAGAGGAGCCCGACTCGGCCACGGTAGACGCCAGTCACTACCGCGACCTACCGCCACATCTACAAGAAATGGTGGATCGCGCCGGACTAGCGCCGGAGCAGCATCGGCGTTGCGCCAACCTGGTTCACCAATACCAGGACACATTTATGCACCCAGACGGCCAACTGGGACGGACCCAAGTCGTCCAGCATAGAATCGACACCGGCAACTCGGCCCCAATTCGACAACGACAGCGACGCGTCCCTCAGGCGCAGCAAAGCATCATCGACGAGGAGATCGACAAGATGCTCCGCTTGGGGTGTATTGAGCCGTCCGATTCGCCCTGGAGCGCACAGGTGGTGCTCGTGCGGAAGAAGAACGGACAAGTACGCTTCTGTGTCGACTATCGGCTCCTGAATGACGTCACCCGCAAGGATTCGTATCCCTTGCCCAACATTCAGGACACTCATGACGCCCTGGCAGGCGCCAACTACTTCTCGGCCCTAGACCTGGCCTCTGGCTACTGGCAGGTTGAAGTCGACCCCAGCGACAGACCGAAGACTGCCTTCGCCACAAGGAAGGGACTCTATCAGTTTAAGGTCATGCCATTCGGCCTTAGCAACGCCCCGGCAACCTTCGAACGGCTTATGGAGACCATACTCCGTGGTTACTTGTGGACCCGGTGTATGTGCTATCTCGACGACGTGATAGCTTACGGCAGAACATTCGATCAGGCACTCGCAAACCTGGAAGCGGTCCTGGATCGAATCAGATCGGCAGGCCTGAAACTTCAGCCCAAGAAGTGTGAGTTGTTCCAACGGGAAATCTTGTACTTAGGGTTCATAGTGAGCGGCCAAGGAATCCGAGTCGACCCCAACAAAGTCAAAGCCATCAGAGAATGGCCGACCCCGTGCGAGATCACCGACGTCAGGGCTTTCCTTGGTTTCGCCAACTACCACAGGCGATTCATCAAGGACTACGCTGAGATCGCTGAACCCCTCGTAGCGCTTACCCGAGGTGAATGCCACTTCACTTGGGGACCGGCCCAGCGACGAGCTTTCCAGCGACTCCGCGACGCCCTCATCAAGGCGCCCAAGCTCGCTCATCCGACCCAGAATCCGGAGGACTACTTCATCCTCGATACGGATGCAAGCGGCTTTGCTGTGGGAGGAGCCCTCTCACAAAGGGTTAACGGGAAGGAGATCCCCATCGGGTTCGCCAGCAAGACCCTGTCCCGGACCCAGCGGAACTATTGCACCACCTATCGGGAACTACTGGCAGTAGTTGAGATGGTGCAACACTATCGGCACTACCTCTGGGGTAGGAAATTCCTCCTCCGAACCGACCATAGCTCGCTAAGGTGGCTGAAAAACTACAGCGACGCCGACGGCATGCTCGCTAGGTGGCTCGCCAAGCTACAGCAGTATGACTTTCGGATAGAGCATCGACCCGGTAAACTACACGGTAACGCCGACGGCCTGTCACGGTGCCACAGTTGTAAACACCAAGACTGTCCCGGACGACTCGTCACACCTCCGACCGACCCAGAAACAAGTTCCGGAGAACTTCCAGTTCGTCGGATAACTGTTGTTCCGACCCAGACAAGGGCAGACCTCCTGGACAGTGATTCGATAACATCACCGGTCTTGCCCCAGCTAGTTTCGGCACGCCAAGTTGTTCGAGTCCGTGCTTTGGACGCCACACTTGATGGACAAAAGTGGCTTTCGGACTATTCGACCCAGGACATTGTCGCGGCACAGCAAGCCGACCCCAGCGTCGGAAAAGTGCGGCAATGGATGTTAGCCGGCACCAAGCCCGACTCTAGAGAAGTCGCCCGCCAAGGAGAGGAGGTAAAGACACTTGTTTCCCGCTGGAACCTCCTGGCGCTACAAGACGGAGTGCTGGTTCGACATATAAAACCCGACCCTGCTGGACGGCCTGTGGTGCAAACCGTGCTCCCCGTAGCACTCAGGACACAAGTTCTGCACCAACTACACGACCTCAAGATTGTCGGACATCTCGGCATACAGCGTACCATCGAGAGAGTCAGGCGCCGATTCTACTGGCCCGGCTTGGCGCTGGACGTCGCCCGCTGGTGTGCCCGCTGCCCGCAATGTGTGACCCGCAAGGGTAAACCGGCCCCAAAAAGATCGCCCCTGACACAGCTACCGACAGGAGCGCCGTTCGACAGAATAGCGATGGACATCCTCGACACCCACAAGGTCACGGGAAGAGGCTATCGGTATGTGCTAGTCGTGTCGGACTACTTCACGAAGTACACTGACGCTTTTCCGCTACGGCGACATACGGCCAAAAATGTTGCCGACACCCTGGTGAATCGGTGGATAGTCTACCACGGTGTCCCCAAAGCGGTCCATAGCGATCAAGGTACTGAGTTTGAGTCGTCCCTGTTCCGGCATGTTGTGCGTCTACTGGGCGCTAAGAAGATTCGTACGACCCCATACCGACCCCAGAGCGACGGCCAGGTTGAGCGATTCAACAGGACATTGCTCAACATGCTGAGTGCGTTCGTCAGCGATCGTGCAAACGATTGGGACTTGCACTTGCCATATGTGTTAATGGCCTATCGAACCTCAGTACACTCGTCCACGGGATGCACCCCGCATCTGATGGTGTATGGACACGAGTGTAACTTGCCAGTCGACCTCATGTTTCCGACCTACGACCCTGAGCCTCTACCTCCGTGTGGTCCGGAGTATGTGGAGTATTTGCGGCAAGCCATCAGAACGGCCCACGGTTTCGCCCAAGACCATCTCGAGAAAGCGGCAATTCGGCAAAAGATGGGTTATGACGCCCACGCGAAACCACGACCCCAGTTTCAACCAGGCGAACTGGTCCGGTATTATTATCTGCCACTCACGCAGAATAATAAGTTCGCTCGGCCCTGGACTGGTCCCTGGAGGATCATCGACCGTGTAACCGAGGTTGATTACCGAATCGCCCTGGTTTCCAACCCTCGGAACACTCGTGTTGTTCATCTGGATGTGCTCAAGCCATACGAAGGTGACAACCAAGCGGCCCACATCTACTCCGACCCTGTACGACCCACGTCGTCGTCAAGCAAGTCCGACCCAGAACAGTCACCCGACCCCATGGGACTTCTCAAGGAGTTCTATTACCCTTGGGAGGTAACAGTCCAAGATCGGCATACTGATTCAGACCAAACAGCAGAGTCTGATTCGCAAACGACCCAGGATCGTCAATCGCGATCTCCGACCTCATCCGGCTCAAGTCGACATCGGCAACGGAAAAGATCACACAGATCAAGTTCCGACACTCCAAAACCGGCACGCAAGACACGCAGGCAAAAGCCTGTGGTATCTTCCGACCCTGAGACAAGCGAGGCTACGCCCCCGCCTGCACGACCAAATCGACCCAGACGCCACGCACGCAGACCGGCCCGCTATAGATAACCCCGGCCTTGTTATCTGATTGATATCATTGATGATGAATTATGCATGTCTAATGGACTATGATATCATGTCTTTCCCAATAATAATATATTATATTACAATAACAATATATGCATTTAACATGTACAAGATGTCAGTGAGGCAAACTCGATATATACACACTAGATATGATATTATAATTATGATGCTGGTGAAAAATTGGTTGCATTATGATATGTGTTTCGACCCCGTATAACATGTACCATTGATCAAGGCGTATGTTACGCAATGACTAAGATTATCATGTAAAGCTTCCATCCATGTGCCAGCCGAAGAGGATAATAACCAGTCACACCGTGAGTAAGGCCACTTAGTTGTCGAAGAGGTGATAGTGTGATTCGTTCTGGAGTATGCGTCGACAGAGCCTCTACTCACTCCATGTAATATTCGGAGGAACGGCCCAGTGGTACGTGAACCAGTCACTACATAGCTATCATGCCAAGATGCGGCCTGTCACCAAATTCATCACCCAAAATATTCAAAGCGCCGCGGTGTGACCGACCCAGATCATTGCAATTTCGACCCCTACAATATTTGCGGCCCCGTCGTCCTGTGAACTGGCTGAAAATGAATGGAACGATGTCCGCCCCTGTGAGTGATTGATATTCATATCTCAGCCTTTAATAACTGTGTGTCGTCTGTGAAACAGCAACTCGACCCCGTAGTTTATTGTGCGCTAACTTGTGGGAGAAGGAATGATGGACTGATGAGTTCACAAGGCACGCACGAGCGCTAATAAACATTTTAGCTGTTTACAGCACCTACATGAAGTCGCCCCTAATAATTACAATAGTGAGTCGTCGGGCAAAAAGAGCCCAGTAATCTGAACGGTCGACTAGTATAAAAAGACAATGATTCGGCACGAGTTATCCAGGGGACGGCAGCTGGACATACGGAAATCTGGACAGTGTGAGGACACCCCTACTGTCGTAATGGACTGACCCAAGAGGTCAGAGAAGGATCGCCCCGCGTTTCCTTGACGACGGCCCCGCCTTGCTGTGTGTACGCTTGGAACAATGATACATAGCGTAAAGACGTTTTCTATACATATAGAGAGCGCCCCCCGGCCCAGTTCTAAGAATCGAGATGCTGTCAGCATCTTTGTGTACGGCATTGAAGATTAGCGGCAATCAGGTCACTTGTGCCTGAGACTTTGGAGGAGAAGGACTATTGTCAGAAGTTTCGGCTATTGAGATACAGACTATTGTTATAGAAACTGTGCTAATCGAACAATATTTATCGGCCTATAGACTGTGATATCATTGAAATCCTGGTCACAAGACTTTGGAGTTAATTCGGCTTGTATCATCGGCATTTGAACTAGGCTGGTTTTGAAGAAATCCAGACTTTGTTACAGCCAGCCTAGTCAGTACTTGGGAAGTACTTCGGCTTGATTTCGGCCCGTCAGCATGGCTGACAAACCCGGAGACGACCGGGAAAATAGCGACCCAGGTGACAATCGGCCCCGCACAGTTAAGTTGGACGGCGATAACATCACTGTCCAAGTAATCGACACCGGGGATGAATCAGATCATCCCATAATCGTCCCCGACAACGAAGTTTCGTCCGGCCCCGACTCGCAGCCTGAACAGCGCGATCCAGTCACGCTCAGTGACACGGCAAGTGGATCGGAAAAGGGAGCGCGACCCAAAACGGCCCGGAACAAGCTGGCGCAACGAGGAGAGCGCCATACACCGAGCCCGACTCCGGACGATATCTTCAATATCGACCCCGAACGCTTCCGCCGACTCGAGGAGGGCGGAAGTATTGTCCAGCGTGCAATTGAAGCACGACAAGCGGCCCAAGAAGCTCAACGAGTCGCCACCGCGAGCCGCCAACCCGACCCAGCAAATCAAGTGATCGCCCCGATCGCTCCGGCCCCGACTTCACCCGCTTCCGGTTCAGCGGTAGCACGACCTGCGGCCTCCCGTTCTCCAAACAAGAGAACTTATACTTCTTTCAAGAAGAAGCATGGAGCGGGAGCCCGATCGACCTCCAGCAGTTCGTCACGCTCCAGCGGCGGATCTGCTATTACGGCCCCGACCTCGACTTTCCGTCGGCAAGTGGCGGAATTAATGGAATTGGTGCCACCTCCCGTGACACCCTACGGAACTCGGCCCATAGACTGGAACAAGGTTCCACTCAGTAAGCGAAATCGGAGCGCTGGATACGGCCACATCCATAACTTCGATGAGCAGTCGACCCTGTCGGAGGGAAACCTCCTCACATTGGCCCCGCTACAGCGTGGAGACGGTCGATTCGAGTGCCCTTTCTGCATCGGCGAAGAGGAGGGAGCAGGAGAACGACAGTGGTCCTCCGTGCCACGACGCGGACCTTTTCGGACGGCCCAGAGTCTTGATGCGCACGTGCTAGCGTATCATTTTCCGTTCCTGCGCTACTTCGTGTGTCCGGCCCGCGACGGCTTCCGGACATTGGCCCAGGAGGAGATGTTCCGGCATCTGTCTCAAGCGACCCCGCAGCACGTGACGTCGTTCCCCTTCTACCAGGAAGGACGACTATCGGCATCCGGCCCCATGCTCGTCAGGTTCGCGCTACGCTGCAGAGTCGACATGCAGCCGAACCCGAATTATCGACCCCCAAGAGTTCCGGCCAACATCCCGATCTTCAGGAGGGATGTCAACACCGTCCTGACGTTCGGCATCTGGCACATGGCGCCAGAGCTCTTTGAGCAGTATCCGCCCAACTCGGCCCCGGAAGTGCAACAGGTACTCCGTCGACTGGAGTACAATCGTGCTTCGACCCCGGCAGACGAGATTCGGCTTACCCGCATGGTCAGTGACATCGAGACCATGAACACGCGGGTTCGAATTCGACGACCCAGTACGATCTTCTTCGTTCGGCCCATAAACTACCAGACGACATCAGTGAGCACGGCGGAGGAGGTCCCGACAACGACCACCGGTGTTTCGGCCTCGGCGGTCGTCACGACGGCTTCGTTCGCGACAGTGGTGTCGCCAGCGACAACTCGACCGGTCACCACAGTGACATCTTCGACCCCGTCTAGAGCTCGGCCGTCGGATATCATACCCCGGCGGATGGTTGTGGAACGACCCACGGCCTCTAACGTCACGGACTACCGAGTCCGTGAGGGATTGGTCCCTCCACCTGAGGAGTATCCGCCACTCCCAAGTCGACCCCTGAATACCACACCGGTATCGTCATCAACCGGCAAGGAGACTCCCGAGCCGAAGAGTCCAGTTGAGGATCGGCCACCTCCACTTAGGGAGATTGCACCCGGATCTCCTGTACGTGCGACCCCGACACCGTTTTCGACCCCGGAATCTTCACCGGAGCCTTCACGACGGATGGTGGAACCCGTCCCGCTCCCGCCGTACCTCACGGAGGAAGTGGAACCTCTGCGTTCCGTTCCGACACGCGGCACCGATCGAGACCGGCCCCGACTCCAAGTGGACGACCCAGAGCAGCTCGAGTCACTCCACAGAGACCTCGACGAGCGTCTGCCGCTTCATGGATCCGGCGAGTTCGCGGCCGATTTCCAGTTCCTGCGGCAACACGGCAGACGTTTGGCGACCCGCTCGCTTCCCGGCCTGCAGGCACTACCCGGCCAGAACCCCGACCTCACAGACTTCCTACGGGATGAGGACGCCCAGCGGCTCCCGAACTACCTCGGATTTCACGAGGACTTTTGGACGGCTCGTCTCGAACAGGCCGCCCATAATGCCGACCCCTTGCTTCTGCCGTCAGAACCGGAGGAGCACCTTCCGACCCTGTCACTCGCCCGCGCTGATGATTTAGCGCACCAGTACTTGCGACTGATTCGTCGGGAGTACCTGTCGGCCCTGGATCACCACATCAGGCAGGCAGAATATAACGGCCTGTCTGTCGGCTTTGGGATGGGTGCTCTGCACGAGCGCCACCAGCCCACGTTCCCGGACGCCCTGTCCGAAGAAAATCTACGGCTTCGAGTCCATGTGACTCAGTTGGAGGACCAAGTCGCCCACCAACGACAGGAAATCACTCGGCTTCGAGCGACTTCGACCCCGACGCCATCGGAGGCACAAGCCCCGTCGACCCCGACCACACCGACCATCCCGGGGGAGTTGTTGGCCACGATCGTGTCCATCCTGCCCAGACTACCCCCGGACGAACAGCTACAGCTGATGCGGCAGGCATCGCCAGCGGCCCCGCCTCCTCCCGCCAGCAGGCGTGAACGGGAGGACAAGTAAATACGACCCCGAACTGTTCGGCCCCTTTGATGCGGCCCCGAGTGACCAAACAATTCTGGTCACGGCATATATATATTGTAAATAGTGTACATATACATTTAATATCCTAGTCATGGCTTTTTGTTTTTATACATGTAATTTTAGTTAAATTTAATCTACATTTTATTTCAGTTCATTAGACTCTTAAAGTTATAGTTCCGTTTCGCTTTGAAACGTCGAGGAGTTTTGTTTATCATTCCATATCATACATTCCATTCATTGTTGTGCATGTATTTGTATATGTATCATCGTAGAGACTGCTGACGGACTGACTGCTGACGTTTATTTTGACAGTTAGGAATTTTTATTGTATGAAGTGTTTTCGCATTTCGCGCGGCGTGTGTGTGTGAGTGCTTTTGGGTTTGACCTTTAGGACTTTTTAGCTTTTTATTGTTTAGTTTTTGGCGACGGTAGGGTCCGGGGAGGGTAATCCCGAGGGCGTAGGATTAATGAAGGGGTGTTATGTAGTAATTTTAGCGACTGTTACTCCCGTCCCTCCCGCGCACTATACATTTCCACAACAAACATTCATTCTACATGACTTACATACAGGACAAGTACACACTATACGATCACAAGCATAAACTCCATGTAGTCATGGTTACATACACAGGTCAAACCACGCACCTGCGGCCCCGCTAGCTCAGTACACTCGGCCCCGTTTACTCGACCTTGACCTTCACATGCACTGACTTCTAAACATAGAACTTGACACACATACTCCATACATCACGTGCACACATACAGGCATTCCAAGTATTGACACGAGCCGGGGAAACCCACTTTCCCGGTGACATCAGCGCATTGCACCACGCATTCAACCTATCACAACACCGCTTACACTTGGCGGGAAATTACACAGCCACATGGTCCCTCGGCCCCAGTATACTGCGCAGAAGTGTAGTGAAAATCCCAGTGGCAGGACGTGTATACAAGAAGCTCCTGTGAGACTGTCGATATTAATATATATAATCTATCGGATATATGTGCAAGTTGTATAAAGGACTATACTAGGAGTATATAGAAACATAGACTGGGATATCACCCGACGTAGGTGAGAGTGCGACCCTGATTGTGCGTGATTGATCATCAGTCTTTATCACCACAATAAACAGTTAAATTGAAACTGCCGGCTTATTGTATCACACGACGACCCAGTTAAACCGGCTTGATATCGGCCGTGAACGATATTCTTCACACTAGTATTGTCAAAATACCCAAGTATAACAACGTAAGTTACGGAAAAGAAAGTCTTAGATACCAAGGTTCGGCCTTATGGAATAAACTGCCTACCACAATTAAATCTAGTGAAAATTACAACACATTCAAAAGAATGATAAAAGCATGGACAGGACCAAACTGTGCTTGTACAGTCTGCAAAGTTTGTATTTTGAACCAGCTGTGATGCGCATGTGATGTTTCTATAGTGTATAAATATATTATGCACAACTGATCAATGTATGTTCATTTGTAAATATTTTCCTCTCATTGTACATTCTCATTATGATCATGTCGGTAAATAGCCAATTGGCTAATGTTTTATGTTTTGTTGATCCGACGTTAAATAAATCTTATCTTATCTTATCTATCTTATCTTAGTAAAGGTCGGCAGATTATTCGTGTGAGAACTGACAAGGACGATGTACTCAAAATTGAGATGTTGTTCTTATTTTCGTTCTGCACTACTTTCAGAAAATAATGAGTTTCACTGATTTATTCAAACAGTTTGTGGTTGAGTTTACAATACCAACGGATAGAGGCGTTATTAGACGCGTTACTAATTTCGCTGACAATCAAATTCTTTTCTAATTAGTTAGGGTTAGCTTGGTTACTGTCTGTACATGGTGTGTGTGTCGCCGTACTTCAGGCTTTGAAAAAAGTATGACGTCACTGGTCACTATTAATAAGTACCGCAACAAACGGACGTGGCTGTCAAACAAATTTTCGCTCTTCCATGGCACATTCAATTTATTTATTTTATTTATTTCATAGACATGTTCTATGTCTATGATTTATTTATTTACCAATATTTATATAGCGCCCCTATCAGTAGAAACTGCTCTGGGGGCGCTTTACAGACAACCGAGACAAGACTTGTTACCATACACTGAATGTTACAATTGTTTTTAACAGTGGAACTAGATGTACACATTGTGGTTTAATTTGAGGTATATGATGATTGTTACAATGTTATACACGGTGACTAGATACATAGTTGTTGGTACATTGGTGGTACACATTTACTGACCAAGACACGAGGTGAAAAAATATGTTTTGAGGTTCTTTTTGAATGATAGGACACTGGGAGACTTTCGGATTATGATGGGTGAGTTCCAAACGTGAGCACTGGCGGAGGTGAAAGAGCACTCACCATACACTTTTGTTCATGTACGGTGAACCCTCAACATGAGCTGCTACTGTGAGCGGAGTGACCTTGATGGCTGGTAGGTTATGACAAGTTCTCGAAGGTAGATGGGAGCTTGACCATTTAGTGACTTGTACGTGAGCATTGGCAACCTGTGCAGGCGCTTTAGCACGGGTGTTATGTGGTCGCGGCGATTTGTGAGGCTGATGATATGTGCACTGACATTTTGTACACGCTGCAACTTGTCCAGTATGCTTTGTGGGAATCCATACAAAAGGGCATTGCAGTGATAATTCAACCGTGAGATTACAAGAGCATGCACAATGGATTTGGCTGCATCCTCGTCAAGATATTTCCTGATGCGGCTGATGTTTCGGAGATGCAGGTAACACCCACGGATAATGTTGCTGACATTTTTCTCCATATTCAGGACTGTGTCGAGGTGGATACCTAGGTTCTTAATATTCTGGGTGGCTTGGACCTGGCAATCCCCGATTTGGAGTGACACTGGATCGGTTTTGGGGATGGTTGATTTTGACCCAAACATTATGACGTCGGTTTTCGCATCATTTAGCTTGAGCCAGTTCACGTGCATCCACTGTCTTATCTCGCTGACACACTGCTCAAGCTTGTTCACAGCAACAGCACACGAGGCAGGCGATGCAGATAAATGGATTTGGGTGTCGTGTGCATACATGTGGTGCGTGAGACCATGGCGCCTGATGGTGTCACCCAAGGGCGCCGTGTAGCAACAGAAAAGCAAGGGACCAAGTACAGACCCCTGGGGGACACCAAATTCCAAAGTGGCTGGCTGAGATACAGTGGAATCGGTGATGGTCGATTGGGTCCTACCCATAAGATAGAACTTGAACCAGGACAGACAGTTTCCTGTGACACCAAAGTGGGTTTCAAAGCTGTGGAGCAGCGTTCCATGGTCGATAGTGTCAAAGGCTGCAGACAAGTCAAGACAAGCTGCAAACACCAGGATGATAACATGTCCCTTGTCTGTAGCCTCCAGAATGTCATTCTGAACTCGAAGGAGTACAGTTTCCATAGAATGGTGCTGACGGTAGGCGGACAGCATGCAATCATGCAGACTGTTTCTATCCAAGTGTTTGCTCTATCCAAGGGTTCGTTTTTTCCATGGTTGGTCATACGAGTGCCTTCTTGGAAGATGAGGGCATGACACAATCACGAAGAGATGCATTCACCATGTGAGTTATGAAAGACAGCGTCTCAGGAAGACAGGCCTTCAATTTGGCAGTTGGTACAGGGTCCAAATCACACGATTTTGTGGGGGCTCTCTTGATGGTACGTGCAACCTCATCTTCAGAGGCTGAGGAGGAGTCATGTAGTTTGTTAGTTGGTGGTATTGGAGCAGGATAGTCGGTTGTGTGATCCTCACAGTTGACCGACTCTGAGCCCACCGTTGACACAGTTTGTCATATTGTCAGCTAATTGTTGAGGTGAGTGATGGTCAAGTGTAGTTAGTATCCGTCGCTTGCCGTCCTAGAAGTGGATTAGCTAGCTTGTATAAAGCTTTCTGGTCGTGTCCACATTCAATCACTTTGGTGGTGTAGTACTCACGCTTAGCTTGTGACATCATCATGCCGATTTTGCGACATTGGTCCTTAAAGCTGGACTAATGGAATTTAAGGAGACAAAAGAGATTAAAAAAACTATATGTCGGCATGTACCCCATGTGTACCCCATGTGTCCACGCGGTATTGCACCCGTGACATTACCGAACATTTTCGAAGTACCAATGGCTAGTACCAACGGCCATCTAAATGGCCCCAGACGCTGAAGGTTTATGCATCCCCAATAGTGTGTTCTAGGGCTCCCCTTGACCTATTCCATGGCCTTGGAGGGTTTATGAATGCCTGATCTGGGGTGGATCGAGGGTTCTGAAGGAGGGCCAAGATATGGAATATTGCGAAGTGAGTTGCCGAAGGCCGATGGTCTGAGGCCCGCTTAAGGGCCCAAGAAGCTAAAAGGATATGCATGCCCAGTGGTAATGCGTGTCCAGTGGTGTTTTCGTATAGGTTTCCTTTGGTCCATTCGGCATCCCCCCAAGAGTTTTTGCATGGCTAATTCGGCGCAGATCTGGCATTTGAGGGAAGGCCCATTTGTGAAATAGCCAGATGAAGCAAGCCCCTGTCGGCCGGGGGTCTGGTCCCAGAGGGCCCCAGACGCTGAAGGTATATGCATCCCCAATGATGTATTCTGGGGCTCTCCTTGGTCCAATATCCATGGCCTTGGAGAGTCTATGAATACCTGATCTTGGGTGAATCCAGGGTTCTGATGGAAGGCCAAGATATGAAATGTCGTGAAGCGAGGTGGTGAAGACCGAGGGTCTGGGACCCGCATGAGGGCCCCAGAAGCTGAAGGGATATGCAGTGGTGTGGTTTATAGGTTTCCTATGGTCCATTTCCCATTCCCCTAAAGAGTTTTTGCATGGCTGATTCAGGCAAATCTAGGATTTTGAGGGAAAGCTTAGCTCTGAAGTGTTGTTAAGGAAGTTGAAATAAGCCCCTGTCGGCCGGGGGTCTGGGGCCCGCTGAAGGGCCCCGGAAGCTGGCGGTATTCGCGTGCCTAATACAGCATCCCAGAGCTCTCCTGGTTCTAACTATCAAAGCATTACTATCAAGCATTACACTGTAGTTAAAACAAAATATGACCTGAAATATTACCTGGTTTTGGACCCCATCAAAGGATTAAGTGCATTTGGACATTCATTGCTTTTAAATCATTTATAGAAGGTGAAGGGCATAAAGTGCTTCCACTGAGAACAGGTGGGTAGGCTATAGAGTGAATACACTGCTCGCGACATGGGGCCCCAGAAGTTTAAGCTACTTTGTGGTGTAATTTATCTTGAAAACTCTTTCTTCCCTCCTTTTTTTTCCTTTTTTCTTCTTCTCTTTTTCCTTTTTTAATTTGTTTTTTTTTTTTTTTTCGGGGGGGGGGGGGCAAGTTGTGAACATAATATACAGTGGTTTTACAGTATAGCAGTCCCATTAGCTCAGCGCAATTATTTTTTTAGAATCATGTCAAAAGAGGACTATGAGGTGTGGAACCGTTCGACTTGCAGAGCACATGTGAATTGACCTTACGATGGTCATGGTTGGACACGGGTTCATGGAAACATAAAAACGCTTCACATAAAACGCTTCAGAAAATGGTTGCTTGTTCATCAAAACAACCACATGATATTCTCAATGACTGACAGTGTGATCCTTCGTTCCACGGCAGACAGTGGTGTATGTTGAATAGACCACAGTCTGGCCTATTGTTAAAGGTGCTACCCGTGGTACAATGCAGGGTCTCAGATTGGGATAGCCTAAATGGCCCAAGTATCATACACTGCGCCTTCCTCTATATTCAATAAGGATTATGAAGGTGACAGACGGATTAAATGGCATTCATTTAGTGGACGAGTAGTATTAAGGCGCAGTGTATGATACTTGGGCCGAATAAATCTTTCACATAATTTATATGGCTCAAGTAACTTACACTGCTCCTTAACGTAGTCCGCTACAAACAGTGAGGTAACGAAGAGTCAAAATTTAAAAGTCATTTCTTGAATATTATCTCTTCAAAATGACATTATTTTATAGAGTAAATGATCAGCATCCTAATACTGAAAAGAAAAGAGGGGTCACCGTGCTCGTTTCTTCTACATATTCGATCGAAATCACACAAATTTACCTAAAATGACATGAATTATGACATTTTTGCACAATTTTTGGTTCATATTCACATCCTGCATCGTGTTTTCCATGCGAGCGGATACGGTGACCCCCTATTTTCTTTTCAGTTTCGGGATGCTGAACAGTTACTCTATAAAATATATCATTTTGAAGCTCTAGATTATGTTGACACAGTTATTTATTTAAAAAAACCTCTTTGACCCCCTCCCCTCAGTGTTTGGAGCGGACTACCTTAATACCCCTCGTCCACTGTAAACATTCTCTTCGATCTGTCTCACACCTTTTTCATCCCTTTGAACGCAGAGGAAAGCGCAGGATATGATACTTGTGTCAATTGAACATACTATATCCAGTAACATTTTTTCAGCTCAGTTAGGTGTGTAGTGTGGCGTTCGGTGCTGTGGCTCGGTGTTGTTTTTGTTTTTGTCTACACAAAAACTCTTCGTCAAGATTGATTTTTAGATTTTCCGGCTCGTTGCGAGAGCCACCGCAAAATGTTCACAAATTTCGATCATCATTCCGTAACTTACCCGGCATGTTCAAGCAATGATCAAATCATATTACATGTGAACAAACGAAGATTTATTTACAGGAAGTAATTGACTTACAAATGATTGACGGTCACTCACGTGACGTGCAGATGAATAGGTCAGACATGAAGCACTAAACAAATCACATGAAAATAAATGGTGCCTGCGGCACAGTAAAAAGAATTCTTCGCTGGTTGAAAGTTCCCAATCCTAGCGTCCCCCGTTTGTCCAAGTTGGTGGTCTAATGCTGCATTCAAACCAAGTTGTGAAGACGGTGCACACCGCCGGTGACGTCGACTGTCACAGGCGGTGAGGGTTGGTTTGATCGCAGCATCATTGACCACCGCCAGCTAATGGAGGCGCTAAAAAAATTCCCACTTCACCGCTGGTGAACACCGTTGGTAATGTGGCTTGAATGCAAATCACTGGTGGTGAACTGGGAAACACCGTTTTCACAAGTTGGTTTGAACGCGGCATAATCCCCGTGACTTACATGTATATGTGAGCAGGTCACTCCCTTTCTGACGATGATGGTTTTTTTTTTTTTTTTTTGTCACCATGTGGTCGAATGGATTGGTGGTCGCGAGACATGACTATAACACCCTGCCAAATGGCATAGAGTGTTGAGGACCTAGTTCTCTTGTTTAGGGGTCAGGTCATGTTATTGTCAATGCTGTAATGCTAAGTTTTTATCCGGACTGATTACGACACATGGTGAGTAAAATATTGTTTCTGTAAAATACTGACCATATTATTTTAGAACGATTTTTCGATGCAGTGTGCGAGATGCTAATGTGCAATCTTATGCTGTTCAATTATCCATTGGAGTCTGATTTGTTAAGGAATAGGCCCTCGCCCATGGATGTAGTCCACACATATGTTGTGTCCAAATATTGATCGCAAGGTATTCGATACTTACGGCTCACCTACAGCAACACTGTATGAACTGGAGGTTTCAAATACTCTAAACTTCAAATGTGAGCAATATAAGACGCAACGTCACCTGAATAGGGCTCTAAAAATTTATAATTGTAATGCTTGTGGCGTGTCAATGCATTAAAGGCATGGTCTACGCTCTAAGGCTGCCTGGTCGAAGTTACATAGACATACTCCAGGCAGTGTAAACAGTTATTGAGAATATCATGTGGTTGTTTTGATGAACAAGCAACCATTTTCATGTGAAGTTTCCATGGACCCGATTTGGATATTCCACCCAAAGACTACCCATTACTGCCAGAAAATCCAGACTGTTATCTTTCACCAGGCAGCTTTAAAGCGTAGATCATGTCCTTAGAGAGTTGACACGCCGCAAGCGATTCAATAATAAATCATTAGAACCCCATTTAGATGACGTTGGACTTTTATATTGCTCACAATTGAAGTTTGAAGTATTTGAAAGCTCCGGTTCATACTGTGTTGCTGTACATGGGCCATAAGTTTTGAACACATTGTGATCAACGTTTGGACACTACATATTTGTGGACCACATCTGTAGGCGAAGGCCTATTAATGAACAAATTAGTCTCCTATGAATAATAAGGCAGTACAGACTTGTCCATTGGTATCTCTTACACTGCATCGTACACCTTATCTAGAAAAATAGGGTCAGTATTTTACAGAAGCATTATTTTAATCCCCATGTGTCGGCATCAGCTGCCAACAGGTTAGCATTACAGCGTTGACAACTATATGACCTGACCCCTAAGCAACGCTCTATGCCATTTGGCAGGGTGATAATGAGGGTGTACTTTTGGTATTTTTGGCTCTTTGGCCTAAAAAAAAGTCACGATCATTTTCTCTGCACAGGCAATGTCTATACATCCTCAGTTTAAAGTCGGACATTGAGGCATGAACCCCAACATTGTTCTCTAGTTGTTCCTCACCATCTTCTCTACCATCATAACATCCTGGTACAATTAAGTGGAGGAAAATTAATGTCAGCTTGCTGTCACAAAGTCATAGTAGGTAAACAGTGTTGTAAACTAATTAAAAGATGAAAACTTGTGTTGTAAATGGGGCTCCTTGTTCAATAATGATGATATTGCCTTGAACTTCTAAAAAAAAAACGCGAGACAGAAACTGTGTGTACAGGAAGCCTAACACATGGCTAAAATGTTGGTATTTCTGAATTCGCTCCTCAATCTGTGCATTTTACACATGGAAAGACCGGCAGTTGCATAATGAACAACGTTCTGTTGTGCAATAAAAATGAAGGCCATGGTAAAATGATACCGTACGTATTGTAGTTTCGTGCTAATGCACTAAAACGATTTATATATAATAGGTCAGCGGTAAATATATAAGTTTGAACCGCGAATCCAAGTTGAAGTGATGAATGGTGGTTATGATATTTTTTTGTGAAGTGAATGTTTTACACATGTACATTATTGTTAGCTTCCTATTGTGTTTGAAGGGCCAGAGAAGTCGCTATTGATATCACCATGCAAGCTAACGTAATCACCACCGCCTCGATAGGGGGAGAGGGTATTGCATTTGGGTCTGTCTATTTGTCTGTCTGTCCTTCCGCGCCTATAACAAGACAATATATGGCTCTATAGACTTCAAGCTAACAGTGATGAAGCGGTATGGCAGTGGCTCGGTCCTCCTCAAATTTTATGAGAATCGGATAAAAACGGTTGCCATGGCAACGGAAAACGTGAAAATCACATAAAACTTGATATCACACTACTTGATATTAAATTTTCCAACTATTTTTGTGTTTTTCTTTGGCCAATTTCCGATCGTATGGTGTACGGCGAATGATCGTACGACAAAAACTGTCCATTATCGCCCGATGTCGAAAAACTGGGGGTCACGATTTCGGTTATTTTTTGCCAGCGACTTTTCAGTAAATGTCTGCGCTCATAAGTCAAAGACAATCAATCTGATCAATCTGAAATTTATAGGCCCGAAGCGCTATGGCAGTGGCTCGGTTCTCCTTAAATGTTGTCGGAATTGGATGGAAAAAGTTGCCATGGCAACGGAAAAAGTGGAAATCACATAATTGGCTATAACTCCAGTTCTACCTGATATTTTATTTTTTCCAACTATTCTTGTATTTTTCTTTGGCCAATTCCCAATCGTACGATGTACGACCGATTATCGTTGGATGAAAACTCTCCATTATCACTCGGAAGTCGAAAAATTGGGGGTCACGACATTGGTTATTTTTTTTACAGCGACTTTTCAGTGCATGCCTGTGCTCATAATTCAACAACACACAGTCCAATTAATCTGAAATTTGTAGGGCTGAATCGTTATGGTAATGACTCGGTACTCCACAATTTTTTTCAAACCCGGATGAAACAGGTTGCCATGGCAACAGAAACAGTGAAAATCCCATAATTGTCCATAACTCCGGTTCTACTCAATATTAATTTCTCCAGCTATTTTTTTTATTTATCTTTGACCAATTCCCGATCGTATGGTGTACGGCCGATAGTAGTACGACGAAAACTCTCCATTATCGCCCAATGTCGAAAAATTGCAGGTCACAATTTTTGACTGTGGGTATTTTGAAATTCAAGACCATGACATGTTGCGAAGTCATTTTCGATCTTTTTTTAAACCATTTTCGTTCAGGAGACGTGCCTTGATAATAGAAACAACATTGCGAAATTTTACAGCACAATATTGAGCGACAATGTCAAGGTCACAGAAAAGGTCAAAATCGAAAAGTCGCAATAGCTCTGCTTATATTCATTATTAATTTCCCTCATTAATTTTGTATTTTTCGATCATAGTCAATTCCACATCATTTGCTATATGATCGATCATGGTCGTACGATCCAAATTCCCTTTTATCGCTCAAGGTCGACAATATAAGGGTCAACAGCTTTGATTTTCGTAACCAAATCTGAAGGGGCGAGGGTCTGCAATCTCTGATTGTCTCGTTCTTCATGTTTCTTCATGTTTAAGATGTGTTTCAACAAACGATTTATTGACATAGCAAGCAAATGGGATTTAAGCAACAACTCGAATAGAGAAACGGTGGCAAATAGATGATGGCAACTGATATAATAATAGAAGATCACATCTCTCACGATAACAAGACAATAAAATGTTGCTTTCTTGGTGTTTCTTTGGTCACATGGGCTGTTAATCATCGCTAAAATTGTTCATGATAACCATTAAGAATAATTTACCCCTACTACAAACAAAGTCCTGGTATCGGATAACCGAACTCCGAATCAACCCAGAAACACTGTCAGTCAGTGCATCAGTATCAAGCATATAGTGGCCCGTACACATAGTCGCCCATGTGTACGGATGTCTGTCATCTTGGCTCTTATTTTGGATGCACTTTACAGATTACAAAACTGTTTATTAAAGCTTTGGTTTATCAGAAATTTTATCTTCCTATGACAAAGTTGGTAATCCAAATAGATCGTCGGATTATCTTTTCGTTCGGCAGTAAGGCTATTTATGGTATTTTTTAACTGCAAAGATATTTAACGATACAATATATTGAGCATATTTGCATGACATTGTCCTCTATATGTAGCATTGGTCACATGGTCATGAACAAGTATAAGCACACTGGTGTATGGTCACACAAAATTGCAGCCATGAGTTATCGATTTGCGTACATTGTGCATCATCCATGTGTTTTTCTAAAATTTTGTAATTTCCTCTGTACAGTATTGTGTACAAAATATACTATTTACAGAATGTGCAATATGGAATATAAGGCGATTACATTTGGATACATCGTTCTATGTTTTCATTAGCTTAACCACCAACATATACATCGCTGCAAATGAGAATACACTTTTTTCTAGGATTAATATTGGATATAAATGGATATCGCGAAACATCAAACATCAACAATCAAAATTGATAGCATGTTTTTATCGAATATCTCGCTCTGTTGACTGCAACGGGAAAAAGTTCAGAACTTCTTGAAATCTTTTTTTTGTGGTGATCGACATGTGATCATATATATTCGGTTACTACTGGTCACATTCCAGAATGACAGCAGTCAAATCACTCCCCTAGAGCGTTTGATATATAAAAACATCGATTAAGACTGTATCTCCATTCGCATCTATGTCTATATTATGTACAAATGCAAAGTAATTGTTATCTGCATCTTATGCACATTATTTACATGTGTACAATTCATCAACTACTTGGTTTGTTATCACAATTCAACATATTTGTTCATTTTTGTACATACATGTAAAACTCTGATAACACTGTGAGTGGAAATCCAATAAAAGAACATCAAATATAAATTGCGAGAAATGAACAATAAATATGAATAACGAGAAATCATTTCTGAGTAGTACAATTCAATATATTTTGTATGATTATTATTTTTTTTTTTATGGTTACGACTATACTTTAATATAAGTTACTCTAGTACGGTAATACAAATGTTGGAATCTATATATATTATATCAGAATAAAGTAAATGTTCTAATCTAAGTTTTGTTTAAATGTAAGTGGTATATTCAAGAGTTGAGACATCACGATTGAATGTAAACGCAAGTGAGTGGTAAATATTATATGACAATGCAGTGTTTAATCATTACTCGTACATTGTTCAGTTCTAAAGGGCCAGAATGTCACTAATTATTAATCAAACTTCCAAAGGTCAAATGACCATTCCCTTCATACTTAAACTCGAAATAACTAGAATATGGGACATCTGCTCCTCTAGTATTACACATTATTATGCCAAAAAAAATCACTGCATATGTACTAGCTCCTGATAAGGCTCGTTGTTCACACCAGTGGGTTGCGTGTCGAGAACAGTCTCGTACTCTGACCCATCAGGTGGCACAGCAAAACCAGGTGACTCTGCTGTGAGATACCCGGCTGTACCTGGCGGGGTGTTAGTCTTACAGTTGGCTTTGGTCTCACTTGCACTTGGGACTGGAGTGTGGCATGTTCTGTCTGTGTTCGACTGTCGCCTGTAAAATAACAACACTTGTATCAAATACATTCAGAAGTATATATTATAAATGATAAATAGAGCATAACTTTATAGTATCGTTTCTGATAATCCATGGATGTACGGATTTACCTGTGGCGAAGTAGAAGAAATGTAATTACGATGACGGTTACTGCCACCGTAACAGACACGACAGCAGATATGATCACTTCATCTGAAACTGAACCAACCAAAATCTATATTCAAGACTGTTGAAAACGATGTACACAGCTTTGTTGAATTTAGTAATAATAATGTGAAATTCAGAGAGAAGATTTGAAGACAACCTAATACTTACTTGCTTTTTCACAGCAATGACGTGGGCAAATGGAGCAAGACAAATCAGTGTTGCTGATTTCTGTCGTGGGTTGACGACTGCTAGCGGTGGTTGTTGTGGTAGTGACAGGGACCAGCCGTGTCTCATGGACTGTGACAGTCTGAGTCAGGCTGGCGGCCGTCAGACCCTCGTTGTTGGTCACCACAAATCGTACCTCGTACTGGCCACTGACCTCCACACGGACTGTGTACGTGGTCTGGGACACATCAGCCGCCTCTGTCGTGTACTCAGGGACGTCCACGTGTCGGTACTCAACTTGTAATGAGGATATGTTGAAACAGCCAGAGTCCAGTGAAGACACATTCTGACGTAATGTAATGTAACATTCATAGTAATCAAATCAATGTAGTGTAACATTCTGGCACATAAAAGTGCATGCAAATATAATTGTAAACATGATTGTCACTATGATTTTTATTTTATTCAACATAACAATCAGTTTACTTGTGATATGACTGTGATTGGACCGAGAGTGAGCTCATTGCCAACAGATGAATGTACTGTTATTACAGGTGTGGCTGGACCTGTAAGTGACACAAAAATAAGGGAATTGAATCAGGATAGGTTCAGATAGGTAAAATCAGTATGAAGTATCGAAATATAGTTGTCAAGATCGCTGACTTACTGTTACATTGTGTGAATCCCCTAACAAAATTGTAACGGTCCCCGGAGGTGTTGTGGTTGCCACGAACCCGGTAAGTATCAATGGAGAAGTCGTACTCTGTGTAGTATCTGAGCCCCATCAGCTCGGCTGAGATAAGAGAGGGTCCATGTGACACGAGTGGTCCGTCCTGGTACGACCCTGTACGCTCTCTGTACCGGACCTGGTACTGGTAGAACTCAGCCAACTCAGAGGTGACATGGACCAGAGGATCCCACTCTATCGTGGCTGAGTTGTTGGTGATCTTGACAATTCTGACAGTTCCACTAACTACACGTGGGACGACTACAACCCAGAAAAATAAAAAAAAGTAAGATAATTGGATCAGTAATTATTTACTGAAACCGAAATCATATAGAACGAAAAACACCATGCTGCGATATGTTCATATAGAAATATCGTTAATATAATGTGAAATATACCACAGTTGTGTGTAGCTTTCTTTGAAATTTGCCACGTGTGATGTCAGAACATACCAGGCCTACCCTTGTGTGTTCTTGCTACAGGAATTCTTGCACATGTGTTGCTCACTGATACACTTCTGTCCTGGTTTATTAGACAATCAAACAATCACAACCGATGATAAATACTCACTTATTTCGGTATCACATCTGTCCGCAATCCACCATGTCTGACACCCACTCGGACAGACTCCAGTCACCTTGTCACAGACCGTGTCAGAGACACAGCGGCCACAGCTCTCAGAACAGTTCACTCCGTACGTCCCGTCATCACAGTCTGTGTGATGAACTCCGCACATATAATATATCTAACAGACGAATTATCATAAATAAAATATCAAATGTCAATAAATAATAAATAAATGTTCAGACGGAAATGTTTATAACATCTCGAGATACTGACCGGTGTCACATCCAGGAGGCTTCTTGCCGGGATCACACTGACTGCAGCCGGAACTACGAGTACAGTCAATACCCGCCGGACACAAATTGCAGTCTGGAGAACAGTGTTAAAAGATGTGGAACAGGATGTATGTCTAATTTTCTCCTCGATGATGTGCATTATTGTAAATATATGTAATATTTGGCATTTTCTCACAAAGCAATGTCTGCTCACTGCACAAATGCCAGATCACGATGCTACGAGGGGGTGGACATGGTGCAGCACGCTGAACACCACTGGCAATGTCAAATTATAACCACTCACACACATGGTCACGAGTGTGCCTATATGTCGTACGTCGCCGCTACGCTAAGTCACACGAGGGACTTTCACTGATGTGGTATATCTGACGGGATGCCCAGAGGTAGATCTCTGGATAATCCGACGTAAATCAGAGTCTGTCAGTACGCTAAAGGAGTATGAACACGACGGCTGTGCAGAGATAACACTACATATAGTCTGAAGGAAATAAGAAGCTTTGCTACAGGCATGAGACAACATGGCCACGAGAGCCAGTTGTTTATTTGGTATCTCCGAAAATCTGCATGGAGGAATGGTAAACAAGAAAATGCAGCTAACTGGGGGAGACGACATTAGAGCTCGAGCACACCATCAGCACCACGAGACCTGAATATATCTTACACCCCCCCCCCTTACAAAAAAAGAAAATTGAAACATATCATGTCCCATATGATTCCAATTCATTCCCGTATATTATGATGAAACACATAGGCCTACATGTACTTCAATCTTATTCCTAATGAGTAAACATTTATTTTGAACTCAATGAAATAGATACGCCTGATAAAATGATATTGAACCTCAATAAAATATTGGAAACTATGAGGAATATCTGCATCTGATATCATGATATAGATAACACATGCATACTGAGCAAATTAAAAGACCAGTTTAAAATAAAAAGGTTTCGCAACCCAGCATGGAACACCTTGTCATGTGATAAAATATGTCCAATTACGGTAAATGTAGTCGTGGTACCGTAGACGAATCGTTGTGTTTACTTCATTACGCCAAAGAAGGCCGCACGCAAGGTTACATGTACATGCATGCACAACATGCTGCACAGAAAATTGTACGTTCCAACGTACGCGTCATTGCGGTAAAATTTGCTTTGCATTCTGGGAACGTGAATTTCCATCGGCTCCGCCATTTTGACGTTTTCCAGACGAGCTGACCATTTTGCGTAATTTTCTCAAACCTAACACATCGATTTATGCATTATATATCTGTGGAATATTCAAAGCTTGCCATCAAATCGAGAGATTTTATGTCAAGGACCAAGAAAATACTCGTTTGAAGTAGGTGTACAAAGGTTTACATGCGAAAACGGGCGTCGATAGGTTGGCATGAAACCTCCATAAAAAAAGTCAGCACATAGACATGTAGAGAGTTGGGGGCTTCGCCCCCAACGCTCTAATGTCAAAAAACACTGTATGTTTTGTAGAGTTTATAATTATGCTACAAGGGTCAGACAACCTCAAAAAGAGTACCAGGCTGATCCACTCCAGTCATATCTCTACACGCTCCTTAGAAGGAAGGAGAGCTAGTCGTCCTGGCTGGGAAATCCCAGCCACAGTGGCAGATATATCAGGTAAATGAGCAGGCCTGGCCGTCACGCCCATGCTGACGCATCCATCATCGCAGCCTAACTGAAGAATCTTACCCTCTCTACATAATGATAAAATAAAATAGAATTTAGTCTAATGTGTGAATGCGCGCCGAGGCACAACAGCCGAAAGCGTCGCATTCACATTTCGCACCATGTCGGGCGAACCTAAGGGCATCATTTATGGATGGCTAGACTACAATAGTTATTGAAGCCAGTATAGTGCTCAAAACGTGCCTATCTTTTCTTCCACAATACGGCTTTCAAGCCTCAATCTTTATCTAGCATGTTAATATCCAACTTGCAACTTTCATGTTTCGATGACCTACCTACGCCTCTTTTGAACACGTACAAAAGACGACTATTCCTTTCACACCACTAATAGTCCGTTAATACATTAACCCCAAGTCCGAAATACAAGTCCGATTTATCAACATTAATTCAACAATCTTTTTGGTATTCTTCTTGAACTCTATGTCCAACTGTTCTTGTCATCTTGTTGGCCGACCATTCAAACTCAGATTTAGAAATGTATAATGGAGCTCTCTGCCACATGGTCGACTGCAACTCATTTATGAAGGCTTCCCCGGCCTTACAACTTCCATAAATCAAAGGGTTGGCAGGTTTATCCAGACTGCAAGGGTCTTTCAATGCGGATAGACATGGCCAAGACCCTATAGCTGTGGTTGGTGCTATGGCCTGTGTTTCCCTGGGTCACACCTCAGGGTCTGAGAAAGAATCCTACCCGTCCAGGCGGTGCAGGCACCCAGATTCTTATGGTTATTGCACCGTGACACCCATCGACATAGCCAATTTTCTTACCGGTGCAATCATGTCATACTCCAAAAGATTAACTATCCATCATGACACAAAGCCATCAGCTTCAATGTAGATCAGCAAACATATTAGTGAACTGTTATTAGTCTGTAGCAGGAAGTGCCCCCTAACATGTAATGTTGGGGCGCTTGGGAGTTTGCAAGTGGTGGTGTAGGTATTTGAGCTCTTTCTGATGAGTCTATATGTTTGAGCCAGGGTGGATTGTATACATTATGTATCTCCTCAGCGAATGTGTTATCACCTGAGTGGCTATGCCCTCAAAGCTAGATAAAAATGTGACATTTAGATCGCCATCAGCCCATCCTTTGATCTTGCCAACATACTACAGCTCACCCAGATAGCTAGTCTGGTCAACGATGGAGCTATTGTAATGCAAACGCCAGGCAGATGAGTTGAGCTTACAACAGTGGTCATGCTCTTTTACCCACCACTATACCCATCACCACATAGGTGTGTTTGGCATTGGTGTAGGTTGGGGTGCTGGAGTCAAGAGAGCTGAAGCATTGGTGACTGGCACTTGGGAACGCCCGATA
The DNA here is from genome assembly GCA_949152475.1 of Terebella lapidaria. NCBI lineage: Eukaryota > Metazoa > Annelida > Polychaeta > Terebellida > Terebellidae > Terebella > Terebella lapidaria. Next base: position 7,930,335 of record OX424557.1, read on the forward strand.
TACCCAGCTGACTGAACAGCAGACATATTGGTGGTAACCAGCAGGGCCCTCAAAATTACAATATGATAGGTTGTAGGGGAAAATCTCAGGAGGTTCTCAGGAGGTTCCATATATTTACAGAAATAGTTGGGTTTTGCAGAAATGGGTTTGTCCAATTCTGAGAAGCAACGTCGTTAGAGGCAGCAGAGGGATTTGGACTAGGGTGGTCCTTATAATAGGGTATTTTTTTCAAAGTGTGATTTTCAAAGCTCTCACCCCTCAAAGTTGTTTGACTATCATTAACAACTCATCTGATAAAATATGAATGTTTTATTACATCTTTTAGAGGTAGCTCAACACATTTGAAATATTGGTCTTTGGCCATTTGAGGACTTGCCGCGCAGCCACGCACGGCGAACATACACAACGATGATGTAATATCAATATCATCATGAATATGTAGAAAAGATTTCTTTATGGCAGTGTGATTTTCAAGGAGATACACATACATTCAAGAAATCATCTACATAGCAACATAACTACTAGCAGCATTGCAGCATTAGCTTCAGATGACCAGCAGCGTTCATGGTAGAAGTACAAGACTATCATGGCATATTGTCCTCGTAATATATTGGACCAAGACAGTCATTTAGTGTGCTTGATTACTTCTGGCATCAAGGAGTTATTCATGCAACAAGAAAACTAATTTATCTACACAGTGACAGACAAAAACAGGGTAGATACTACTATACTAGTAGTACTCTGACATATGTCTATAACTGTTCAGTATTCGAATCCTTTCAACAGAGTGGACTTTTTGCTGTATGGGAACCGACGCCGATGATTCTGAACAACTTGAAGCAGGAATTGCTTCTGCTCCTAATCTTCTGTGATATAAGTATTGTTCTTCACTTAGAGCGCCAATTAGTTATGTTGTGTCGTTATTGACATTCATTCATTTCACCAGATTGAGTGCGTCTTGAAATCCTCTCTTGTGCCATGATTTGAACAGATTTCTAGAGTTTCTTGAGTTTGAGCACTTGAACAGATTTCTTGAGTTTGGGTGAACAAAGTCTGTCAGCATATCTGGTATTGCCTTCAGGCTTTCTGTGTCTTCTTTTGACTTTCCCCATATCACATTTTGTAACAACTGGAACAACAGGGTCGCAGAAATTCAAGCCAAGCAGCTCTTTACTGACATACCACAAGTGTCTAGCAAACGTGCTCAAAGCTGTCGTGGATATGGATTGGCTGATCTTTTCCATAACCCCTCGCAGGTTGGAGGAGACAGAGGTGACTTTAGGATGCGGAAATGACATCAGTAGCAGAGAACCACGCCTGAACATAGATTTTTGTCATGAACACAGAAACATAGAGGATGCCTCCTGCCTCCCGTGATGTGAGCTTGAACTGGTCTCTAAACATATTTCTGGAGTGCATAGATAGCTTTTGCCGTCCATCGGCTATTGTGTATGACACCTGGTTCCAGTGATTGCCCACCACAGGCAGGATTCCCACCAACAAGTATTATAATGAGCTCCAGCATCTCCCGGTCGTCATTCCTGGATTGGGACTCTTGGAGCTGGGTCGGGTCAAAACCGGAGCACTGTTTGACATCAACTTTTCATTTTTGTCGTCATCAGCAGCAGTTTTGAAATTTGAAGGAGCAATGAATCCCAAGTGCCGCTGAAATCTTGTGAATATCAGCACATCTGGTCCTGAAGTTGGGTTCATGCAAGTGTCAGAAACAGCTTCGGCAGGTGTTGATGGTATGCCGAATACAGAAAATTGCGACTGAGCTTTCCCTCAAACAAAATTCAAGAACCGCTTATTTGAACCGAGTTTGTGGACGTGCTGTCGGAGCACATTGCTTTGACGTGACCACCTTCCTGCCAAATTTCTAGCGGGTTCAAGACAGCGGTAGCCTGAGCTTCACCGGTAGCCAACTTCGGGACTCCCAACAGCTGGTAGATGTCCACTTTTGACCTAATTGTGCACTGTTAAATGATATATATTAGATTCTCCACCGAAAAAATCACCAAGGAAAAACAGACCACTGGTAAACTAAGCAATGTATGGAGAAAAACCATATCTTGGACAAGAATAAGTGTGAATACTAGTAAATGTATATTAATTCAGATGTGCCATTGGTCAGACTCTTGGTATGTACTACATGTCACAAACAAACAACCAAATAACGAACTTGTCAACATCAAAATACGAAAACCTCCATAAAAACAAGTTCAGCATCTATTTTCTATCCAAATTGCCTCATATTCGTGTTTTGTAGGTCCCCGTTTATACCCCAGGTAGTATCCTACATAGACTTTATAGACTTTTTCATTGCAAGGTCATCGCAGAGGAAAATAAGTCAGATAGAAACCACAACACTGCAGTAATATATCCACATTTGTGTATTACAGTCCAATATGCAATGAATGGTTCAATGGTAGTCTCGACATGGAGTCAGGAGTGACAATCACACCAATTATAGTGTGGTCTCGTAATGCTCAAAAATCAGCAAAACAGGCCAAATTTGGAAGCCCTTGAGCTACCTCTAAATATCCATGTATTTTCCTGTAATTTTGTCTGCCATGTTTTAGTAACCATTCCAACACATTGGTAGGGTGAGAGTGTTGAAAATAAAAAGTTGACAAATAAGGACCACCCTAATTTGGACCCTGAAAAACAAAGAAATAATTGGCCGCTGAGGCAGCACGGTATGTTGAGGCAAAGCAGAGCAGCAAAAAAAGGCTGATTGATGACCGAACGAGCAGAAAGAGAACAAAAAACCAAACAGTAGTGGAAGATTTATCAGAGGAAAGACAAGAAAGACGTTCACAATGTTAAGGTCAATATCGGAAAAAAACACCGACATCACCAAACGAGGAAACTGAAAATTGTTAAAAATGAGTGTGGAAGCATATTAGAAAAGAACGGGTCGAATGCTACAAACAGTTGTATATGATGAAGGGAAACCTCGAAGCTCAAGTACAGCAGACTAAGAAATACAAGAAAAGATATCAGTATGCATTGAGCGGCATTGGAAGAAAGACTCCACAATCTACAGCGAAAGCTTCTGCAAAATGTTGCTGTTCCAGAAGAAGTGTCTGTGTCTAAATGTCCTTCACACTTATATTGATTCAATGCAACGACGCTACAGGGAATCGAAGACAGAAAGAAAGAAGAAACACATATCATAGTGTGTCACAGGTTCTCTCGTGAAGAAGTACATGCTTCAGAAGCATACAGGAAAGATTGTGGGCTTTTCACGTTCGATGATGACCTATGAATCCACCAAAGCAGCCCCAGAAATCAACATGTCGCCTTCTATGGCCAACAGTTCAGGTCAGCAGTACGGAGTTTCTGTGAAAGAGATGACGTTTCCATGATGAAAGAGGAAACAAGGACACCATCACAAAGTGCAAGAAAAAAAAGTGACTGGTCTGCGACACTCTCCAAAACTTGTTCCTAAATCCAAAGCAGAAAATATAGCAAACTGAAAGTTGAACTGAAATATAAATGTTTTGTTCACTGAGACCATTCAATGAGTCCTGCCACTCAGAGATCTCTACACTTGCCAGTGTAAGCAGCATGAGAATCCACAAATCATGGCTGACAATCTTGATGCAATTCACTCAGTGCACACGTTTCAAGTAGAAGAAATAACATGCTTCATTCTGTGACATTGCTTCGAAAGTTTGTGCATACAGGAAATGTTACTACATGCAAGTATTACTCCTCGGAGCTGTATGGATCATATGAACGCGATCAAGTAATTAGTATTATTATATTAATTAGCTACACTCAATGGAGATGCGAACAGGACAATAAGGGATTCAGTATCGTGGTGGAGAAAGTCGTCACCCAGAAGATACCAGACATGCCTGAGGCCTTCCAGAGTGGAGCGACTCTCTGGATAAGTGTTCAACATTCGTCATCAATACAAAATGCACTGGAACTTACAGCCAATCGAATGTGTGATACAAATTGATTTCGCAGAGAATTACAGCTGCAAATACTCAAGCGACATTCAAGCAGTTCACTTTGGTGGATCATACAAGCAAGTCGGCCTACACACTGTTCTGAATGCTCCGACACTTTCTCTTGTCAGATTCGCGTCAGCATCACCCGGCTGCTATCTGGCGCTATCTCGAACCAGTTTCAGAGTGGGTCCAAATTTCACCACTTCACTCATCTGTTTGGTGATAACAAATCCACCTTGAATTTCTTCGAGGCCTCACGTGGCTAGAGAGCGCCTGATGGCGTAGGAGCTGTCCTAAAAAGACTGCTGATCGTCTAGTGAAGCAGGGGGGAAATCTGCCAGACGCTGAAACAATTCATGAAAAGCTCAAATCAGAAACGACTGTTAAGTTCTATGTATCCCACGTTGCACTAGATTCATGTGTAACATTACCGCATGGCTCCCAGCTAATATCGTAACGTGAAATGCCATGACGAGTATATGTTTCAGATATCAGTGAACTCTTATTAAGTGAAGAAACCAGCGTTGGATATTGAAATGTCCTGAAACAGCAATGAAACAACTAGGAGAATTGGGTATTGACATGCTTATAAAATATGCTTGATATGGGTAATATAATGGGTCACTCAACACTGTGCTGGTTCATTCTTCACCCGAGAGAGTATATCACACTGAAAACTGGTAACTGTATGATATTTATATATTTATGTCGCCAAGTCAGGAAGGAGCAGATCTCTCATGATGTGTCTGCCCACTGGAGGCTGTGGAATTATCTAACTGCTGAATTATCTAACTCACAAAGTACAAGAACAAGGGACACACACGTGCTGAGTGTGACATCGCTTGGACAGGTAAACGATATCATTGTTATCGACGCATGCTTCAAACGGACACGACAACATAAGAGTACACAACATAGGGCCTGTAAGTCACATGCCGTTACGGTGTCAAACAAACACCTTGTTTTACTTGAGTTTTGAATGGAGTTCTACTCATACGTTATTAAACAAAAGGTGTATGTTTGTTTGCCACCTGAAATCACACCATGACATCACGGGACTTACGGGCCATATTGAGGTAATTACCAGTCTCAGTTCACGGGCTGAATTGCCACATGTTTCTACTGCGTTGCTCGAAATCTAAGAAAAAATATGACAAGGTTTCCTCACTGTATGCATCGTAGACTTCCACTTCACACAAGCCGGTGTTGTCATTCACGCCGCTGATTTTCATGAAGACCACAAAGCGCCCCACCTGGTCACAGCTGATGTTGACGTGACTCCCAAAAGGTAGGGGTGGATCTGTGTACGGATCTCCACAGTGAGTCAGGGTGTCTAGGTCCGGGCCGACACTGAGGACGAAGTTGGTGAATCCATTCCGTGCTGTTGTGATATAAATTACATTGTGTTTAGCCCATCACTGAACCTTTAATATTAATTCTGCCATGACTTTGCAGTGATGTATTATTTCCAATACCTTACCCCTTTTAATGAATAACCAGGATGATATTTCTTGGCGGAAAACAAATAAAGGAAATTTGAATGACAACATAGGGCCAAGAGTTTTATAGCTCATCGGAAGGTGACCAGAATATTTCATCGAATGGATATAAAGATAGGTATCTGTGGTGCATATATGATTTATTCTATATGTCCGTGTATATATGTTCATGATACAAAACAAAGCTCTATCTTCGCTACGGACCTTTTCCCACATTCAACGTGGCCTTAACCTTGACTTTCATCCAATGTCATTTTAGGTTAAGTTCAAGATCATAAAAAAGATGTGCAATCTAATGATTCCTCATATACACCCAGCTTTCAAAAGTTACTCCAAAAACCTACACTGATAGTTTTTGAAGGTCACCAGACGATGCACTAATCATATATATGCGACTTCCCTTTTAATATTCAAAAATATATTTAGGCTGCACAGTTTACATGCTCTCACCTGTCATGAATGTTGGCGATTCTTCGAAAACCAATATCGCCAAAAAAATCAATTTGTGAAACGGGTAGTTTAACAGGATTATCTCACAGTGGTCTCGAATGGGGAGAAGATTGAGAGAAAAAACATGTCGACTGAAGTACATCTATAGACTTCTTCGTAACTGATGAGCTACTGCAACAGTTTATTTTTATTATATTACCCTCAGCATCTCACTATTCTTGCCACCTATGTCAAACAAAGGACTTCTATTGCATAAAAAATGTTGGTATAAAAAAGAAAGGACAATGCGCTATGTATTTCATCATTTGTCATAATATTATATCTACTAACGCCATCATACACCAATGCCAATTATGAATATCAGTATAAAAGTGTGCCCGTCCTCCCCCGTCCTTGAGAACATATTGGAAATGATATATGCTGAATGTCTGCTGACCTTGAACTTTGACCTATTCAAGGTCAGATCACAAGTTGCTAAAATTTCACTCAAAAAGTCAAATTTAAAATCACCACTGAAATTGCCATGTATGACTCTTCAATTGAATGCGTTATATCTGAGATATATATTCTAATAATTAGAAAGTACCAATAAGGCCATCATTTTTTAATCAATTGTTTTACGAACTTTTTTGCTTAAAAATTTCAAGTCGGTCGGTAGTAAGGAATAAAAATAAAAGCTGCTGAAAATATGTGGTCGGGCTAATGAAAAAATGTGTAACTGTGAAAATTTGATAATTTCCTACACGTTAATTTACCAGCGAGTTCGTGCACATAAACTCGCATGTGCATTGATATGCAGCCCAGAAATACCCCTTGGCATGAACACATATAGTCAAAACTCACCTTTAGTATGGGCATAGAGATGGAAAAAGTTTTTTTTACAATCGTTACCAGTTCTCTCGCAACCCAACTAAGACAGGATTTGCCAAATTTTCAGCTTGATTTCAATGCTGTATTCACGTGAGTAAAATATAAAAATTCAACTCTCTATGTTTTGAAATTAATACAATGCGATGACATCAGGAAACAACATCATACTCCAACACATTGCAGCTTGTTATTTTGATAAAGAGCAACGAAAATCTCATCACATTTCATCTCCTGATTCATTTGAAAATTTCATCAGGTACTTGCCACGAAATTCGTAGTGATTCAAACGTAAAAGTTACAGAATAGATAAGGGCTAAATTTTTAAAGATCCATTGTGAAAATACACATATAAACGATACTTGTAACGAAATTGATCATTGAATAATCTAAATATATGGATCACCAGATCACCAGTTATATTCAAATGAGACATGTCAGTAATATCTGGAGAGAACTATGAGCAAATTATTGTAGAACCATAGTCAAGCACAGACAGACAACCAGACATACCAACAGATAGGGAGAGTGAGACATATAATCGCTTTGAATTCGTGAACGGAGACTAAATTCCTTTGCACAACCATGAAGGGAAAGACTGATCGTTTTGATGCTGTAAATTTTTATCAGGGCATTATTTTCCAGTCGGTGGGTAAAATGAAAATAGAAACAGGAACTGTTGAATTTATTTCTTATCGACCAATTAAATGTGGAGTCGCGGGTTTGTAAAACAATCATTAAAAAAATAATGGCCCAAATATAACTCCTATAATGAAGGAGAAAAATGACTAAAATAATTTTTTTTAGGCATTTCGGCACGAAATGGCCTTATGGTTCTGTCTGAGTTTTCACCACTGATCAGAAATATCATGTAGATGTGCTGTTTAGTTTTGGAGCCGGATCTGAGGTCCTCGAGGATGAACTATATGTACATTTTTCAACTTCGTTTCCGCACAATAACTCAAAACTGGAGGTCCATATATCACCAGAGAAAAATCCCAATATCGATATTGGGGTCATCTTGGAAATGGTGAGTCAAAGAGCGAAATGGACGTTATTTTCAGGCTCATGGCCCTAGACAAACATGTCTAAAGAGCATGAGTCACGAGAATTGAGTATTGTTTTTTTCGGTGTATGTAAAGGCACTGTTTGAACTGAACAAAACTGTCTTCACAGCATATTGATATCATAATTTCTTCCAAAGTTATGGCATTTCAAACATGTACACATTCATAGAATCTAACAATGGAATCTAACAGCTAATTAATATGCAAATGAAATGTGTGACGTCATCAACACATTTGTTTTTAATGAGACGTCTTAAGAGGGCAAAATGGCGCTTTTCCATAGCATATAACTTTGGCAGAAAGCATGATATCAATATACTGTGAAGACCGTTTTGTTCAGTTCAAAAAGAGCTTTCAATGCCCAATTTTCGTGACACATGCCCTCTAAGGGGTTTTATGGATGAAATTTGACCTTGACCTCAAATTTTTTGCCGAGTCAGCATTTTTTGTCAATATCTAAGAAACAGTGTGTCGTAGAGTGGAACGCACGTTATTTTCAGACTCGTCGCCCTGGACGAACATGTCTAAGGGGTGTTATGGATGAACTTTGACCTTGACTGAAATTTTTTTGCCGACTCGGCGCTTTTCGTGTTCCATGATATCTCAGAAAGGGTGCATCGTAGAGCGAAACGAACGGTATTTTGGACTCGTCGTCCTAGAAAAACATGTCTAAGTGGTATTATATATGAACTTTGACCTTGGCCTAATTTCAGTTGAAATGCCCCAAGGCATCATTAGGTCTTCACGTCTAATTTTTTTCTATTTTCGATGGCAATTGCACTTAAACATTACACTACCTGTCCAAAACAGATAAAAATGTGGGCGAATTATGGACGACTACGCCAACGACGGACGTCACGTTACACCAATAGATTGCCAGACCAAAAATCGATAGTCTAAAAATATGTTCCATGTTACGGTAAAATTGGTGAACTAATCTCACATTAAACTTTATTATTTATAGCCTTTGATTTCATACAATTACAAACATTGAACTCAATTGACTTATATTCTGTGTTCTAGTATATGAACTCTATTTATTTCATACTTTCATATATCTTGTTTATTTTTTTAAAACTTTCATTCATAGTTTCTTTATTTGTTCCGTTATACCCCTTTGTCCAGCAACAGTGTTGTATATCGTGATCTGTTGCACTATGTATGAATCCTCCAGATCCACCCACCACATCGACAGCGTGTTGCCCGTACTCTTCAAGATTGTACATTCGGCCAAATGGTGGCGAGCTCCATCCACAGCATTGTTTGCCGAGAAACTGAGATGAATTCCATTAGAAAAGGCTGCTTTGTTCAGAGCAATGTTGCCTGAAGTAACAATTGAACACTGATTTGAACACTGAACGGTTTAGTCATGATATGTTGGTACATCATGCTACTTTAAGTACATCATATATGGTTTTCAAAGTGATAACAGTTTTTAACAACAACAACAACAACACCAATAAAAACAAAAATAACAACGAACAAACTCACGACTGTCCGCAGAACTGATCAACGCCAAAGCAAACAGCTGAAACAGCGACTTCATGACTGTGGGTTTCTTCTCGGAACTGAAAAAAATAACTAGAATATTATGATGACTCAGGAGTTTTGAAAAGAGAACAACTACGAAACCATTCTCTTAAATGGTTGCTGACGACAGACCGGGTCGAACATGGCCCATTAGCGGTTGTTCACTTTAGGTGGATTTATGAAATGCGCACCTTATGCACCCGCGCATATCGTAGAAACGGGGGTCGTATCAAAAACTATTGGCTGGACTTTTTCCTGGGACATCGCATACATTTCAGTGATGATAGGTGTCGTGAATAACAACCATATGAATGAATTCGCCCAATACTGCTTAAATTCATAGCAGGAATGAATATTCGCTAACAATATATATACAATTTGTGCCTAAGGCTTTATAATTGACTGAGATATTGAGGGTTTATTTTTTGCACAGACAGGTCCTTTTGTTACTTTGGGTTGATTTTGATAGGTTTATTCCTTTTTGGTGAGATTGTTCAATTTAGTTTGTATTTATGATTGTAGAATTAATCGCAATACACATTTCGTTTTTCCCCATTAATCTATTTCAAGTGGTGTTTTATGATACATTCTATTATGAGACTTGTAAACTTCGTGCATGGATCGGTCTTGGAATTGGGTCCGTGTATATGCCGTTCAATCGCTTACCGTTCATTGCACGGTAAACGAAATACGAGAAACAAACTACATTCCGTTTTCCGCATTCAAAATGGTAAACGATATACGAAACACAAACTACTTTTCCGTTTGTCGTCCTGAAAACGGTAAACGAAACACGAAAAACAAACTTCATTTCGTTTTTTGTACTGAAAACAGTAAGCGAAATACCAAAAACAAACTAGATTCCGTTTTTCGTACTGAAAACGGTAAATGAAATACGAAAAACAAACTCCATTCCATTAACATACACCAGAATTCGCATGCACTTGCTTGAAGACAGTTGCAGGGTCGTAACATTAGATTACGAACAGTGAGTGTGCGTGGGATGGGGGCAATTCAGTTTGCTAGGACAAGGAGTTTTTAAATGTCCCCAGAAACTGGAGTATCTCGGACAGTCTCTGGTGCATTGGAGGGCTGAGTATGTGTTATTTGAATTTTCAGTCACATGTGAAGTTTGACACAATGTAGTAAGTATCAACTGCAGAGCAAAATCTACAGGGCCGGCTCCAGAATTTTGTAAAGGCCCAAGTTGCAATTACTGCAATTATTATTATTTTCATATCTAAAAATTTTCCCCTTGATTTCTTATCGAATCTTAAAGTTTCTCATGATATCGACCAGTTAGTATGAGGATTACCTAGAACATCGACGCCAGGGATTTACGTCTCAAAATATGTAAGTTTGTATGCAGCACTCGGAACGTTAAAACAAAACTGTCTCGTCCGTTTCATCCAATTTTTAACAATTTGAAATGATCAAAAATACCCACTTGGCATATATGTTTGGTTTAAGAATACACATAAGTCAACACTGAATAGAAGCTCCCTCACTTTAAGACATTTTCTCAAAATGTATGACGAGACACTACGTCAGTTGTTTTGGTCAGAGCACAATACCCAGTTTTTTAAATCGTCCCACGGTGTATTGCATCGCATGATTGTACGAACGATCTGTCCATGTCTGTGTATGATTTGATATGGTATTATTTTCCGGTAGGCCTACGTGTTAATAATTCATTCATTCAGTGAAAGTATTTACCTTTTCCACTGCGTCGTCTACGGCATTTTCCAAATCGTCATCAGATACGAACTTGTTCTGTGATTGATTCTGAGCTCTCCTTTGGCTCTTAATGGGTGATTTTCATTCCCCACAAGCATGCAATTATCTTGTCATGTTGGTATTTAAGTATATGTATCTCGCATCTATACACCATGTCACTGTACATACTAGTTTTTCATTTCACATCACATAATTAAAGGATAATGACACTCAATTGTTACCACACACGTGTGCTAGATCGACACACTCCAATCGACGCTGAGAGATTCATTCCAATATCTGTGAAATATATAGGCCTGATCACTGGTCGAATGACGTTATTATATATCGCATTATTTCCAATGTAATACTGTACAGTACTGCAACTTGGTGGATTTCTGAATCAGGGATTTTTAGAAAAAAAATTGGAGAGCAGGCTGCAGCATCCCACCCCCCCCCCCCACCCCCAATCTAATCCCATGGGTCTGACGCCCTTGAACTGAGTCAGCGAAAAAGTATGATTCTGGTAGCAATCCCTGCACATCAACTTTACACAACTTCCGCTTCGGAATCAACGTATTGTTGTCGTTACATTTTTAGTGTTAGTGTCAACGCATTCACGAAGCATTCAACAAAGAGTCTAAAGCCGAATGATGCCGGTAAAAACATCTCGTTGAAACTTCCATTCATGAATATAGACGATTTTGATGTACAAATATATTATATTTATAACCCTGCGGCCTCGTGGATTATTGCTGAAGTTATTTTGATCGAAATGTCTCCTAATTACCTCCTATTTCACGTTTTCCGATTTTTATTCACCTGATGATTTTCCGAATTTCCGAAAAGAATGATGGCCGGGGGTGGGGGGGGGGGGGGGCGCTGCTCCCTAGCCCCCATGTCAGGTACGCCACTGCCACTCGGAGTGTATACTGCGACACATATATTATGGACAACCTACTGGGATATATAGGATGTTGTAGTAATGTTATTATTGGTATAACTGTTTTATTTGTTGTTTCATTACGAATGTTATTACTACATGTTAATTGTACATGTCTCAATTGTATTCCCATATAGCAATAAAAAGTGACGGGAATTGCATGTTAGTCATTACAGGATTTGCTGATTTCAAATCTTCTGTAATAAGTAATTTAGTGTGATGTACACGTGATCAACACGGAAATATTGTTTATGACATGATTAATCGTACTAGTATTACAGCGTAGTGTCTAATACACACATTCTTTCCAAATAACAAATTTCCTATGTAATGGATAGTTAAAAAAAATATTTACTGAGACAAAAGTATGATTAATAAGAACAGTCGATAGGTTACATACATACATACATCACCAGTGTGCTAATGCCTTATTCTTACACACGATATACAAAATATTTAGTCACTCAAAGGAGGGGATACTGTTTTGGTCCATTTCTAATGGGCAGACAAATGGGGGATAATTTTGGTCCACTTGTAACAGGCAAACATGGGATATAGTTTTGTTCCATTTGTAACCGGAAGACAGACAGAGGGGATACTGTTTTGGTTCCTCCGTAATGGATAGACACATATGCATTGCATTCACACATTAGTTACCGTCACAACTGACCAGAAACTAGCCTATGTTCGTGCTGGATATCTTGGGCACTGCAATGACCAGAGATGCTACAATTTATTGCCATATTAGATATAACAAGGCCCTGTACTATCCTAGAAATGTTGTTTTGCCAGTTGATATGGGCTATGCTAATCGTCACCCTATCCTCAATCCGTTTTGTGGAGATCACAGCGTCTCCGATTGAGGAACGGACATGATCCGTGTGAAAACCACCATCCACCTTCACCGTGTGTATGTGGAACATTTCAACACTCGCATGAAAACATATGTTGTGTTAAGCAAAACACCCACGCACTGACCAGTCAGGCATTGTGGAATTACATGTATGCGCCAGTTTTATGCAACTTAGATGTGATTTATATTCAAAATGGTGCATGAGCAATCTAGTAATGAGTGTACAGGTGTACAAGTTGATAGCAATTCACATTCATTATTATAGAAATATACGAAACATGGTTTATGTGTGTCTATTTTTGACATAATTCAGTGAGAAGCAGTATCCACATTTGATTTGATCCCTGCCCTTATTCGAGCCATATGCGCACTTTGGCTATATGCGCCGGTGCATGAGGTGCACATTTCATATACGCACCTAAAGTGAGACATCGCTATTTGCCCAATCAGACACCCAATGGACCATTTAACAGGGACTCCCGCCAAATATTTCGGAAGTCTGAAAACGTAAACATTTTTGGACCAATCAGAAGCGAGGGGCTTGAATTAGTTTCAACCGTTTTGTGCATAACTTCGAGTGGTAAATGCGCACATATACATCGCATTTACATCAAATAAGACTATACATGTAGCTCGAATCGTATGGCCTAAATATATGATATAAACACAACTGTATCTGCAAAATGTCATTTTGCCGGTACATAATTATCCATTTCTTCATTATCAGCGGTTGTTCAGCACAATGGTGTCGTATGACTACTTGAGCGTGCACACTAGCCATTGGGTCTTGAACTACGGAAATTACCGAGTAAAAGATCATGAGATCCACGGGTGAAATGGTCCATTCTACAATGTCAGAGCCTCGGCACCATTTAACTGATGACCTTGCTGGGGGAGGGGGGGGGGGGCGGGGGAGGGGAGCCGGTGAGTTACGAGAGAGTTTCTGATTGGTACTTATACTCACCTCAATGGCGAATAGAAACGATATGGGGATCATCCCTCAGTCGGTGAGATAATAAATAGCATTCCTTCAAAACAACATTAGTTGTGACTTCCAACGAATCGTCCACAAATGGAGACATGTTAAGTTGTTATTCTAACTTCGCTAATAACTTCCCGGTCAGGTACAAAACACACCAGGCGTGAGCGAAAACATCTTTGAAAGTTCTGGCAAAGAAACCACCATGTATTTCATACTACCGAGCAGTAAATATGTACATGGCCCTTTGAAAGCCACGTCCTACATACGCGGCGTCTTAATGCGGTGCCCCTGATAGGACACATAGAGCTTTAATTTTTTATAGCCAGCATAAAGAATACATCTCTGCAAAGTGTTTACCGAACATATCACATTTGGGATCTCATTTGAACTTGACTATATTTATGTGTACTATAGGCAAGTATTCCATTATTGACCTTAAACCAGACTCAAATAATGATGCGTCACTTCGGTTGAAATGATTGAGCGTTCTGCCGTTTTAACCTCTATATTTATGACAAAACATGTATACAGTCTGGGAGCCAAACGCTCAAAATTACATTTTCGTGGTTCCGGTGAGGTAACCGCTTCATAATATACCACAAGAAAGGAAAATTAGTTTAGATTACTAATATGATATCGGAAATTATGAATTCGTGTAGCTTCATAGTGAAAATTAGTTGCCATGGCAACCATATCAATAATTTTACTCGACCTTATTATCGTGAAAAAAGATTTTGTAATAGAGAATGAGCGAGTAGTGACATTAGGATCCACTTTTTATCCACAGCATTAACTTTTATCAATGACAAACAAAATGATGGTTTAATTCGTGTGTATGCTCCCAACAAGGATGGCGACAAATTGCGTCTATGCAAAGATTTGGAAATTTTTGTCTCAGAAATATTGCGAAAAGAAATGATCCTGATTATGGGAGGTGATTATGATTGCATACCGGAGAGAAATGATAATATTGCACGGGGTCTACACAATGAAAATGTGATTCATGTGTCAATGATATGATTTCCACACTATCCCTCAACGATATATGGAGATACTTTAATCTGGAAGCAAGAGTTTTCATGGTCTAACAAACCCAGAAGCATTGCGCGCAGGATAGATTTCATACTAGGTAACGATGTCATGTTAGAATACGCCGCCTCCTGTGCCATAGTAAATGTTCCTCTGTCAGATCACAGGGGCGTTCTTGTTAGTTTGAGGTTTGATCAATCGAAGCTTGGCCCTGGGTATCCAGCCATGATAGCTCAATTGGTTAAGGCGTCAGGGTTGAGTGCGGGAGGTACCGGGTTCAATCCTTGGCGCCGGCGCTGAAAGACTTTCATTGGGGGATCTGTTTCACCCATCAGTAAAATGGGTACCTGGCTATAGACAGAGATGGCAATGTGTATGAATACTGTATGTGCACCAGAGATGGTTGCCTAAGTTACAGCTGTATGCCTCCCGGGAGGTTGAAAATGTGTCGGAATGAACAGGTCTGCCAGGGGTAATAATTGTAAAGCGCTTTGAGCATGTTGTACATGGAAAAGCGCTATATAAAAGCTTGCAACTAATTATTGGAAGCATAACGACTCCGATTTGGACGATCCAGAGTATATAAAACACATCAGGATAATAATAAATGAAACAACTAATAATTCTCAAAAACCAGACGCCGGTATATTGTGAGAAAAAATAAAAGACTATGCAATTGCATACGGAAAATTAAATCCAGAAAAAAATATGATCGAATGGAACATTTAGAAAGAAAACTCAAAGAAGTTAATTCTCGATTGTCTGAAGAGACAAGGAACACACTTCTGATTGAACAATCACAAACGCTATCACTAGAATTAGATTTAGCTGAGAATGGGGAAAAATTACTAAATATATTTTGAGTATGGAGAAGGCAAAAGTAATAATGTTATGCATCACCCTCCCAGACGGCAGCGTATCGAATGACCAAAATGAGATAATAGATCAACAATATCGCTTCTACTCTAAGTTATACAATAGTAAAATCCCTTTCCACGAAGGATACGTATGAAGAATTCATACGAAACGTCATAACGCCCACCCTTAGTCAAGATATGAGAATTACATATGAAGGCGCCATATCAATTTACGAATGTGAAACGACTTTGAAACACACGAAGACTGGTTCAAATCCAGGCTGCGACGGTTTAACTACCGCCTGGTACAGGACATTTTGGCCCAATGTGAAAAAAATGTTGATAAATAGTTACATCGTGTCTTTCGAGATCGGTACTCTCCCTCTATCGCAAAGAAAAGGCATAATTACATTACTCCACAAGGGAAAGGATCTGACTAGAAACAAACTGAGTAATTGGAGGTTAATCAGTCTTTTGAACACTGATTATTAAATCATCGCGAAAACACTGGCAAATAGATTAAAAAGCATTATTAGGGACATAATCAGTGAAGACCAGTGCGGATACATTAAAGGGAGGCATTCGGGTATCGTAGTTCGGTAATCGACGATATAATCACAAGAATTTACCAGGCCCAATTGTGTCATTGGATTACTCTAAGGCATTCGATACTGTCTCTAAAGATATACTAATAAAGTCACTTAACACGTTCGGATTTGGCCATGATTTCACAGTGACTCGTAACGTGTTCGAGCGATAACCTGTATAATATAGAAATATGGAAGATGGATCTGCAAATGGATTTGAACACATTTCAGTTTGTTGGTGTCTTTATGGAAGTGATATTCAAGTTCATGTTGTATTGTGACAAATGATGGTTCATAATTATTTCCTTTACTTTCGACATACTGTTCTGGAACACTGAACTTTTCAATATGCATGATGAAATTATTACAGGGAAATGGCTAGTTTTGACATTTCTGAAGTTGTGATTCCGTGGTAACCAATATATTATGAAATCATAAAAAGTGTTATAGGCGGTGTATTAAGCCATAATAAAAATATTTCACATTTCACAACTTTAATAATATTTTTACTCTTGATCTGTATATCTGGACTAGGTATATATGCATATCGTTTTCGGAACCCTTTTTACTAGCCAACCCTGTATGTGTATGGTGATAGGTTTAGGCCATT
Source organism: Terebella lapidaria (assembly GCA_949152475.1). Lineage (NCBI taxonomy): Eukaryota > Metazoa > Annelida > Polychaeta > Terebellida > Terebellidae > Terebella > Terebella lapidaria. Next base: position 7,947,290 of record OX424557.1, read on the forward strand.
CACTTCCATTTGTTTTCAGGCAAAAAACATTTAATTACCATAAGGCATGATGTGCAGTATTAATGTAACGAAAGTCACAATTTGCAGATGATTCACGATTTGCAGCAACTGCATATCTGCGAAACGTTAATCACGAAACGTGAATATCTGCAAACCGTGAACTGCAAATCGTGAATACATACGTTTTGCGGGATGTGCATTCACGTTTCGTGAGATATTTCTTCAATATTCACGTTTCGCAATTCATGGTTTCGGGATAATTCACGATTCGCAGCAGATTCACGTTTGGGGGTCAACAACGATATGGCGGGAAACCGGATCTTCAAGATCCAATCAGGCAATCTAAAACATGCATGTACATAATTACCCTCGCCCCGATAGGGGCAGAGGGTATTGTAATTGGGTCTGTCAGTTTGTATGTCTGTTTGTCTGTTTGTTTGTTTGTTTGTCTGTCCGCGCGCATAACTCAAAACCGAATGGCTATCTAGTTCTAATGAATATTAATTTCTTAAACTAATTTTGTATTTTTCTTTGGCCAATTCCCGACCCTATGGTGTACGGCCGATGGTCGTACGACAAAAACTCTCTATTATCGCCCGATGTCGAAAAATTGAGGGTCACGATTTCGGTGATTTTTTGCCAGCAACGTTTCAGTGCAAATATCTGCGCTCATAACTCAAAGGCAAACGGTCCGATCGATCTGAAATTTGTAGTGCTGGAGTGATATGATAGTCGCTCGGTCCCGTTCGAATTTTGTTAAAATCGGATGAAAACAGTCGCCATGGCAACGAAAAAAGTGAAAATCACTTAATTGGCTCTAACTCCGGTTCTACTTGATATTAGTTTTCCAACTATTTTTGTATTTTTCTTTGGCCAATTCTCGATCGTATGGTGTACGACCGATGGTCGTACGACGAAAACTCTCCATTATCGCTCGATGTCGAAAAATTGGGGGTCACGATTTCGGTTATTTTTTGCCAGCGACGTTTCAATGCAAATGTCTGCGCTCATAACTCAAAGGCAAACAGTCTGATCGATCTGAAATCTATAGGACTGGAGTGCTATGATAGTCGCTCGGTCCCGTTCGAATTTTGTTCAAATCGGATGAAAACAGTCGCCATGGCAACGGAAAAAGTGAAAATCACTTAATTGGCTCTAACTCCGGTTCTACTTGATATTAGTTTTTCCAACTATTTTTGTATTTTTCTTTGGCCAATTCCCGATTGTATGGTGTACAACCGATGGTCGTACAACGAAAACTCTCCATTATCACCCGATGTCGAAAAATTGGGGGTCACGATTTCGGTTATTTTTTGCCAGCGACGTTTCAATGCAAATGTCTGCGCTCATAACTCAAAGGCAAACGGTCTGATCGATCTGAAATTTATATTGCGGGAGTGCTATGGTAGTGGCTCGGTTCCGTTCGAATTTTGTTAAAATCGGATGAAAACAGTCGCCATGGCAACGGAAAAAGTGAAAATCACTTAATTGGCTCTAACTCCGGTTCTACTTGATATTAGTTTTCCAACTATTTTTGTATTTTTCTTTGGCCAATTCTCGATCGTATGGTGTACGACCGATGGTCGTACAACGAAAACTCTCCATTATCGCCCAAGGTCGAAAATTTGGAGGTCACGATTTTATTATTTGTGAGTGTTCTGAGATTCGAGGCCATATTGTGAAGCCAGTTATCAATCTGTTTAATGCGTTTTCGTTCATGAGATGTGCCTTGATAATAGAAACATAACGGTGAAATTTTACAGCTCAATATTGAACGACAAGGTCTAGGTCACAGAAGAGGTCAAAATCGAAAAGTTGCAATAACTCTGTTTATATTCATGATAAATTTTCCCTAATAATTTTGTATTTTTCTGTGGTCTATTCTCCACCTTTTGCTATATGACCAATGCCGTGCAATCAAAATTCCCCATTATCCCCCAAGATCGAGAATGTAAGGGTCATCAGCTGAAATTACCGATTTCGTAATATTTCAAGTAGTAATAATTCAGAAACCACTGGAGATATTCAATAAAGTATCACGCATTATAAATCTGAGTGAGCCTTCAAATTTTGGAAGGTCAGTGTCAAGGAATCAGGCCGTGGTCACAAATATGGTCCAAAAAGAGAAATCGCATGAACTCTACTTTTAATAATGATTAATCCTCCCATGATTTTCGTATTTTTCTATGGCCAATTCCTGACCATTTGATATATGGCCACTTGTCGTACGACCAAGATCCCCGATTATCGCCGACGTTGAAAATGCAAAGGTTATCAGCTTTAACTTTAGTGACTAAATCTGAAGGGCGAGGGTCTGCAATCTCTGATTGTCTCGTTCAGGCTTGTATTTACAGGTTCTGGTCAACTGGTGGAGGTTGATCACCCAGGTCAACTGTGAAAGATAAATGAATAATTTGAGCATCGATGGAAAATGACGATAATATTCCAGTCGACGATCAATATGGCAAATGCCCTAATAATTACAATTAATTACATATTTGATGAAATACTACTATGATAGAATACAATCTATCAGATTAGCAAGAATACAATTTACATGGTAGAATATCAAATACCAAACCATGGTTACCATGGCATTCTAGCAGTAATATACTATACTACATTGTAATGACTATAATACACAACTAATACACAAGTAAATTACGATATATGTGATTATACATCTATTCCAGATATTCACATCAATACAACACCGTGCTAGCGACAGGATGACATAATGGGGCATTGTTTACATGAACGATAATGGAGGAAACTGTCGCAATCACAGAGCTGTACATAAATGAAAACAAACTCATCTGCATAAAAACCTGATATTCGGGACAACCATAATCGGGGAGTTACATAGGACCGTATTATGCTATCAGAAACTCACCTGTGAAAGATAAATGAATAATTTGAGCATCGATGGAAAATGACGATAATATTCCAGTCGACGATCAATATGGCAAATGCGCAGAAAAATTTCCCGCTCAGGGTTTTATATGCGACGCCAAACACAGGGAGTTGATAATTTGCGAACTGTAGAAATCTAATACAGTGGAAAATACCTACGTGTTACACTTTCCCCCGGGTTGAGGAATGTCGTCCCTTGACATTAAAATGACTTGCGTGCATTCTTACAACATTCATACCACACAACAGATTACGTGACTGACTACAAGTACTGTAGGCAACATATTTTATTATAATTTGACATGATATATACAAAAGTGACTGGTTCAGTTATGTGACATAGTCACCAGAGGTGTACCACTTTGGTGGACGACGGTGCCGACGTGGACGGGCATGAGCAATGCCAACCGGAGATCCCTCAGGAGGTTGAGGTTGTTCCCCCTCGGAGTCTGATGCATCCGGTGATTCCACTTGAGGTATAGGTACCTGATCGACATCATCCCGAACTGGAGGTACATCCGGAACGGGCTCAGGAACATCAAGGTCGTCCACGACATCAGGTTCCTCATCGTCAGATCTTGGCAAATTTGCGAAATCGGCCTCTCCAGCATCAGGTGGTTCTGGAGGCTCGGTGTCGCTACCCTCTGGTGAGTCTGGGGGGTGAATAATCCCAACATCAGACCGATCTTCAGGTGCATCATCAGCATCCAAATCTGGATCAGCAGCCTCTGCTCCAACAGTGCCCACAACAAAAGACATTGATGAGTCGCTGTCGGAGTCCTCATCCCGTGTTGCCGATCTGGTTAAAGGCTTCTTGGGTTTTGGAGATGGCGGACAGTTATAATCCTCATCCTCCAAGATATTTCCAACGGGCAGAAGGAAGTTCCGGTGCAGGGTTTTGGTGGGCCCACGTTTCCCTTCCGGATGGACCTTGTAGACGGGTATCGTCTGGTCCGGCTGCTCAAGAATGACATAAACTTCTGTACTCCAGGTGTCCTCCAGCTTGTGAGGTCCCTTGAAGCCAGTCATTCGGATCAGTACTCGATCCCCGGGGGACAGGACAGCTCCGCGAGATCGACGATCATACAAGTGCTTATGACGCCTCCTAGAGGTAGAAGAAGTAGCTGCTGCAAGTTTGTAAGCCTCCTCCAGACAGCTTTTCAGTTTGGCGACATACTGGTCGTATTCTCGGACATCAGTGTTGACATCCTCAGCTACACCAAGAAGGAGATCGACGGGCAATCTTGGCTGTCTCCCAAACATAAGGAAGTGCGGACTGAACCCAGTGGCTTCGCTTCTGGTGCAGTTGTACGCATGTACAAGTGGGGCGACATGGATCTTCCAGTTGGATCTGGCTTGCGGACTGAGCGTGCCGAGCATGTTGAGCAGCGTACGATTAAAACGCTCCGTCTGGCCATTTCATATGGGATGGTATGGTGTCGTCCTACTTTTACGAATGTTCCCGAGTTCGCACAGCCGAGCTATCACCTTTGACACCGCTATTGACACCGCAATCCAACATCTCCTGGATGTGACTTCGTACCTCACTGTACAGCGGAGGCGGAACACGGCGGTACCGCTGTTTGATGGGCGTAGCATCCTTCAAGTTAATGTTGTGGACAACAGTGGACGTGTGACCGAGGTCGAGGTCATTCTGGGCGGAATTACCCAGCCCACAAACTGGAGTTCCTGGCTTTGAAGTGGGCCATCACTCAGAAGTTTCGTGACTTCTTGTATGGAGCCCGGTTTAGCGTCCACACTGACAACAACCCTCTTACTTACGTACAGACATCAGCAAAGTTGGATGCCACTGGACATCGTTGGCTCTCTGAATTGTCATGTTTCGACTTTGAGATTTTCTACCGTTCTGGCAGGAAGAATGTTGATGCCGATGCACTTTCCCAGCAGAGCCTCCATTTGTAACGGGATGGTGTTCTTGAATAGTTGGTGTTTCAAGCCCGTGTGTGTGTATGGGTCGGCTACAGAGTTTCCTCCAGAACAGATAAGCCTCTTTGAGTAAAATGGTTTATTACCCTCGCCCCGATAGGGGCAGAGGGTATTGTAATTGGGTCTGTCAGTTTGTATGTCTGTTTGTTTGTTTGTTTGTTTGTCTGTCCGCGCGCATAACTCAAAACCGAATGGTCCGATCGTCCTGAAATTTATAGGGAAGAAGCGGTATCACCGTGGCTCGGTCCTCCTCAATTTTTGTCAAAATCAGAAAAAAATTGTTGCCATGGCAACGAAAAAAGAGAAAATCACATAATTGGCTATAACTCTAGTTCTAATGAATATTAATTTCTTAAACTAATTTTGTATTTTTCTTTCGCCAATTCCCGACCCTATGGTGTACGGCCGATGGTCGTACGACAAAAACTCTCTATTATCGCCCGATGTCGAAAAATTGAGGGTCACGATTTCGGTGATTTTTTGCCAGCAACGTTTCAGTGCAAATGTCTGCGCTCATAACTCAAAGGCAAACGGTCCGATCGATCTGAAATTTGTAGTGCTGGAGTGATATGATAGTCGCTCGGTCCCGTTCGAATTTTGTCAAAATCGGTTGCCATGGCAACGGAAAAAGTGAAAATCACTTAATTGGCTGTAACTCCGGTTCTACTTGATATTAATTTTTCCAACTATTTTTGTATTTTTCTTTGGCCAATTATCGATCGTATGGTGTACGACCGATGGTCGTACGACGAAAACTCTCTATTATCGCCCGATGTCGAAAAATTGGGGGTCACGATTTCGGTTATTTTTTGCCAGCGACGTTTCAATGCAAATGTCTGCGCTCATAACTCAAAGGCAAACGGTCTGATCGATCTGAAATATATAATGCTGGAGTGCTATGGTAGTCGCTCGGTCCCGTTCGAATTTTGTTAAAATCGGATGAAAACAGTCGCCATGGCAACGGAAAAAGTGAAAATCACTTAATTGGCTCTAACTCCGGTTCTACTTGATATTAGTTTTCCAACTATTTTTGTATTTTTCTTTGGTCAATTCTCGATCGTATGGTGTACGACCGATGGTCGTACGACGAAAACTCTCCATTATCGCCCGATGTCGAAAAATTGGGGGTCACGATTTCGGTTATTTTTTGCCAGCGACGTTTCAATGCAAATGTCTGCGCTCATAACTCAAAGGCAAACAGTCTGATCGATCTGAAATCTATAGGACTGGAGTGCTATGGTAGTCGCTCGGTCCCGTTCGAATTTTGTTCAAATCGGATGAAAACAGTCGCCATGGCAACGGAAAAAGTGAAAATCACTTAATTGGCTCTAACTCCGGTTCTACTTGATATTAGTTTTTCCAACTATTTTTGTATTTTTCTTTGGCCAATTCTCGATTGTATGGTGTACGACCGATGGTCGTACAACGAAAACTCTCCATTATCACCCGATGTCGAAAAATTGGGGGTCACGATTTCGGTTATTTTTTGCCAGCGACGTTTCAATGCAAATGTCTGCGCTCATAACTCAAAGGCAAACGGTCTGATCGATCTGAAATTTATATTGCGGGAGTGCTATGGTAGTGGCTCGGTTCCGTTCGAATTTTGTTAAAATCAGATGAAAACAGTCGCCATGGCAACGGAAAAAGTGAAAATCACTTAATTGGCTCTAACTCCGGTTCTACTTGATATTAGTTTTCCAACTATTTTTGTATTTTTCTTTGGCCAATTCTCGATCGTATGGTGTACGACCGATGGTCGTACAACGAAAACTCTCCATTATCGCCCAAGGTCGAAAATTTGGAGGTCACGATTTTATTATTTGTGAGTGTTCTGAGATTCGAGGCCATATTGTGAAGCCAGTTATCAATCTGTTTAATGCGTTTTCGTTCATGAGATGTGCCTTGATAATAGAAACATAACGGTGAAATTTTACAGCTCAATATTGAACGACAAGGTCAAGGTCACAGAAGAGGTCAAAATCGAAACGTTGCAATAACTCTGTTTATATTCATGATAAATTTTCCCTAATAATTTTGTATTTTTCTGTGGTCTATTCTCCACCTTTTGCTATATGACCAATGCCGTACAATCAAAATTCCCCATTATCCCCCAAGATCGAGAATGTAAGGGTCATCAGCTGAAATTACCGATTTCGTAATATTTCAAGTAGTAATAATTCAGAAACCACTGGAGATATTCAATAAAGTATCACGCATTATAAATCTGAGTGAGCCTTCAAATTTTGGAAGGTCAGTGTCAAGGAATCAGGCCGTGGTCACAAATATGGTCCAAAAAGAGAAATCGCGTGAACTCTACTTTTAATAATGATTAATCCTCCCATGATTTTCGTATTTTTCTATGGCCAATTCCTGACCATTTGATATATGGCCACTTGTCGTACGACCAAGATCCCCGATTATCGCCGACGTTGAAAATGCAAAGGTTATCAGCTTTAACTTTAGTGACTAAATCTGAAGGGCGAGGGTCTGCAATCTCTGATTGTCTCGTTCAGGCTTGTATTTACAGGTTCTGGTCAACTGGTGGAGGTTGATCACCCAGGTCAACTGTGAAAGATAAATGAATAATTTGAGCATCGATGGAAAATGACGATAATATTCCAGTCGACGATCAATATGGCAAATGCCCTAATAATTACAATCAATTACATATTTGATGAAATACTACTTTGATAGAATACAATCTATCAGATTAGCAAGAATACAATTTACATGGTAGAATATCAAATACCAAACCATGGTTACCATGGCATCCTAGCAGTAATATACTATACTACATTGTAATGACTATAATACACAACTAATACACAAGTAAATTACGATATATGTGATTATACATCTATTCCAGATATTCACATCAATACAACACCGTGCTAGCGACAGGATGACATAATGGGGCATTGTTTACATGAACGATAATGGAGGAAACTGTCGCAATCACAGAGCTGTACATAAATGAAAACAAACTCATCTGCATAAAAACCTGATATTCGGGACAACCATAATCGGGGAGTTACATAGGACCGTATTATGCTATCAGAAACTCACCTGTGAAAGATAAATGAATAATTTGAGCATCGATGGAAAATGACGATAATATTCCAGTCGACGATCAATATGGCAAATGCGCAGAAAAATTTCCCGCTCAGGGTTTTATATGCGACGCCAAACACAGGGAGTTGATAATTTGCGAACTGTAGAAATCTAATACAGTGGAAAATACCTACGTGTTACACTTTCCCCCGGGTTGAGGAATGTCGTCCCTTGACATTAAAATGACTTGCGTGCATTCTTACAACATTCATACCACACAACAGATTACGTGACTGACTACAAGTACTGTAGGCAACATATTTTATTATAATTTGACATGATATATACAAAAGTGACTGGTTCAGTTATGTGACATAGTCACCAGAGGTGTACCACTTTGGTGGACGACGGTGCCGACGTGGACGGGCATGAGCAATGCCAACCGGAGATCCCTCAGGAGGTTGAGGTTGTTCCCCCTCGGAGTCTGATGCATCCGGTGATTCCACTTGAGGTATAGGTACCTGATCGACATCATCCCGAACTGGAGGTACATCCGGAACGGGCTCAGGAACATCAAGGTCGTCCACGACATCAGGTTCCTCATCGTCAGATCTTGGCAAATTTGCGAAATCGGCCTCTCCAGCATCAGGTGGTTCTGGAGGCTCGGTGTCGCTACCCTCTGGTGAGTCTGGGGGGTGAATAATCCCAACATCAGACCGATCTTCAGGTGCATCATCAGCATCCAAATCTGGATCAGCAGCCTCTGCTCCAACAGTGCCCACAACAAAAGACATTGATGAGTCGCTGTCGGAGTCCTCATCCCGTGTTGCCGATCTGGTTAAAGGCTTCTTGGGTTTTGGAGATGGCGGACAGTTATAATCCTCATCCTCCAAGATATTTCCAACGGGCAGAAGGAAGTTCCGGTGCAGGGTTTTGGTGGGCCCACGTTTCCCTTCCGGATGGACCTTGTAGACGGGTATCGTCTGGTCCGGCTGCTCAAGAATGACATAAACTTCTGTACTCCAGGTGTCCTCCAGCTTGTGAGGTCCCTTGAAGCCAGTCATTCGGATCAGTACTCGATCCCCGGGGGACAGGACAGCTCCGCGAGATCGACGATCATACAAGTGCTTATGACGCCTCCTAGAGGTAGAAGAAGTAGCTGCTGCAAGTTTGTAAGCCTCCTCCAGACAGCTTTTCAGTTTGGCGACATACTGGTCGTATTCTCGGACATCAGTGTTGACATCCTCAGCTACACCAAGAAGGAGATCGACGGGCAATCTTGGCTGTCTCCCAAACATAAGGAAGTGCGGACTGAACCCAGTGGCTTCGCTTCTGGTGCAGTTGTACGCATGTACAAGTGGGGCGACATGGATCCTCCAGTTGGATCTGGCTTGCGGACTGAGCGTGCCGAGCATGTTGAGCAGCGTACGATTAAAACGCTCCGTCTGGCCATTTCATATGGGATGGTATGGTGTCGTCCTACTTTTACGAATGTTCCCGAGTTCGCACAGCCGAGCTATCACCTTTGACACCGCTATTGACACCGCAATCCAACATCTCCTGGATGTGACTTCGTACCTCACTGTACAGCGGAGGCGGAACACGGCGGTACCGCTGTTTGATGGGCGTAGCATCCTTCAAGTTAATGTTGTGGACAACAGTGGACGTGTGACCGAGGTCGAGGTCATTCTGGGCGGAATTACCCAGCCCACAAACTGGAGTTCCTGGCTTTGAAGTGGGCCATCACTCAGAAGTTTCGTGACTTCTTGTATGGAGCCCGGTTTAGCGTCCACACTGACAACAACCCTCTTACTTACGTACAGACATCAGCAAAGTTGGATGCCACTGGACATCGTTGGCTCTCTGAATTGTCATGTTTCGACTTTGAGATTTTCTACCGTTCTGGCAGGAAGAATGTTGATGCCGATGCACTTTCCCAGCAGAGCCTCCATTTGTAACGGGATGGTGTTCTTGAATAGTTGGTGTTTCAAGCCCGTGTGTGTGTATGGGTCGGCTACAGAGTTTCCTCCAGAACAGATAAGCCTCTTTGAGTAAAATGGTTTATTACCCTCGCCCCGATAGGGGCAGAGGGTATTGTAATTGGGTCTGTCAGTTTGTATGTCTGTTTGTTTGTTTGTTTGTCTGTCCGCGCGCATAACTCAAAACCGAATGGTCCGATCGTCCTGAAATTTATAGGGAAGAAGCGGTATCACCGTGGCTCGGTCCTCCTCAATTTTTGTCAAAATCAGAAAAAAATTGTTGCCATGGCAACGAAAAAAGAGAAAATCACATAATTGGCTATAACTCTAGTTCTAATGAATATTAATTTCTTAAACTAATTTTGTATTTTTCTTTCGCCAATTCCCGACCCTATGGTGTACGGCCGATGGTCGTACGACAAAAACTCTCTATTATCGCCCGATGTCGAAAAATTGAGGGTCACGATTTCGGTGATTTTTTGCCAGCAACGTTTCAGTGCAAATGTCTGCGCTCATAACTCAAAGGCAAACGGTCCGATCGATCTGAAATTTGTAGTGCTGGAGTGATATGATAGTCGCTCGGTCCCGTTCGAATTTTGTCAAAATCGGATGAAAACAGTTGCCATGGCAACAGAAAAAGTGAAAATCACTTAATTGGCTGTAACTCCGGTTCTACTTGATATTAATTTTTCCAACTATTTTTGTATTTTTCTTTGGCCAATTATCGATCGTATGGTGTACGACCGATGGTCGTACGACGAAAACTCTCCATTATCGCCCGATGTCGAAAAATTGGGGGTCACGATTTCGGTTATTTTTTGCCAGCGACGTTTCAATGCAAATGTCTGCGCTCATAACTCAAAGGCAAACGGTCTGATCGATCTGAAATATATAATGCTGGAGTGCTATGGTAGTCGCTCGGTCCCGTTCGAATTTTGTTAAAATCGGATGAAAACAGTCGCCATGGCAACGGAAAAAGTGAAAATCACTTAATTGGCTCTAACTCCGGTTCTACTTGATATTAGTTTTCCAACTATTTTTGTATTTTTCTTTGGTCAATTCTCGATCGTATTGTGTACGACCGATGGTCGTACGACGAAAACTCTCCATTATCGCCCGATGTCGAAAAATTGGGGGTCACGATTTCGGTTATTTTTTGCCAGCGACGTTTCAATGCAAATGTCTGCGCTCATAACTCAAAGGCAAACAGTCTGATCGATCTGAAATCTATAGGACTGGAGTGCTATGGTAGTCGCTCGGTCCCGTTCGAATTTTGTTCAAATCGGATGAAAACAGTCGCCATGGCAACGGAAAAAGTGAAAATCACTTAATTGGCTCTAACTCCGGTTCTACTTGATATTAGTTTTTCCAACTATTTTTGTATTTTTCTTTGGCCAATTCTCGATTGTTTGGTGTACGACCGATGGTCGTACAACGAAAACTCTCCATTATCACCCGATGTCGAAAAATTGGGGGTCACGATTTCGGTTATTTTTTGCCAGCGACGTTTCAATGCAAATGTCTGCGCTCATAACTCAAAGGCAAACGGTCTGATCGATCTGAAATTTATATTGCGGGAGTGCTATGGTAGTGGCTCGGTTCCGTTCGAATTTTGTTAAAATCAGATGAAAACAGTCGCCATGGCAACGGAAAAAGTGAAAATCACTTAATTGGCTCTAACTCCGGTTCTACTTGATATTAGTTTTCCAACTATTTTTGTATTTTTCTTTGGCCAATTCTCGATCGTATGGTGTACGACCGATGGTCGTACAACGAAAACTCTCCATTATCGCCCAAGGTCGAAAATTTGGAGGTCACGATTTTATTATTTGTGAGTGTTCTGAGATTCGAGGCCATATTGTGAAGCCAGTTATCAATCTGTTTAATGCGTTTTCGTTCATGAGATGTGCCTTGATAATAGAAACATAACGGTGAAATTTTACAGCTCAATATTGAACGACAAGGTCAAGGTCACAGAAGAGGTCAAAATCGAAAAGTTGCAATAACTCTGTTTATATTCATGATAAATTTTCCCTAATAATTTTGTATTTTTCTGTGGTCTATTCTCCACCTTTTGCTATATGACCAATGCCGTACAATCAAAATTCCCCATTATCCCCCAAGATCGAGAATGTAAGGGTCATCAGCTGAAATTACCGATTTCGTAATATTTCAAGTAGTAATAATTCAGAAACCACTGGAGATATTCAATAAAGTATCACGCATTATAAATCTGAGTGAGCCTTCAAATTTTGGAAGGTCAGTGTCAAGGAATCAGGCCGTGGTCACAAATATGGTCCAAAAAGAGAAATCGCATGAACTCTACTTTTAATAATGATTAATCCTCCCATGATTTTCGTATTTTTCTATGGCCAATTCCTGACCATTTGATATATGGCCACTTGTCGTACGACCAAGATCCCCGATTATCGCCGACGTTGAAAATGCAAAGGTTATCAGCTTTAACTTTAGTGACTAAATCTGAAGGGCGAGGGTCTGCAATCTCTGATTGTCTCGTTCAGGCTTGTATTTACAGGTTCTGGTCAACTGGTGGAGGTTGATCACCCAGGTCAACTGTGAAAGATAAATGAATAATTTGAGCATCGATGGAAAATGACGATAATATTCCAGTCGACGATCAATATGGCAAATGCCCTAATAATTACAATCAATTACATATTTGATGAAATACTACTATGATAGAATACAATCTATCAGATTAGCAAGAATACAATTTACATGGTAGAATATCAAATACCAAACCATGGTTACCATGGCATCCTAGCAGTAATATACTATACTACATTGTAATGACTATAATACACAACTAATACACAAGTAAATTACGATATATGTGATTATACATCTATTCCAGATATTCACATCAATACAACACCGTGCTAGCGACAGGATGACATAATGGGGCATTGTTTACATGAACGATAATGGAGGAAACTGTCGCAATCACAGAGCTGTACATAAATGAAAACAAACTCATCTGCATAAAAACCTGATATTCGGGACAACCATAATCGGGGAGTTACATAGGACCGTATTATGCTATCAGAAACTCACCTGTGAAAGATAAATGAATAATTTGAGCATCGATGGAAAATGACGATAATATTCCAGTCGACGATCAATATGGCAAATGCGCAGAAAAATTTCCCGCTCAGGGTTTTTTTATATGCGACGCCAAACACAGGGAGTTGATAATTTGCGAACTGTAGAAATCTAATACAATGGAAAATACCTACGTGTTACACTCATTTAAGCAATGGCTCGTAGTCATTAGGGAGTAAGTTTCCACTTCCCTCGGATATGGGGAGAGTTTGAGGTAATGATCATTTAAGCAATGGCTCGTAGTCATTAGGGAGTAAGTTTCCACTTCCCTCGGATATGGGGAGAGTTTGAGTCGCTTTTAGACTCTAACGTAGGAACTCTCGTGTGATCCCCCCCGGTGTCCACCCCATCTTCCTCCGAGAATCGGACGAAGCACAACCCTTTGCAGGGTTGAACCGCAGGGTTGAATCCTCACGGTCAACATTGACAGTATTTGATTTTGGTTCCGTTGATATTTGAGAGCTAAAATCTTCGAGAATATCTTCCAAGGTGCTGAAACTACGTATATTATGAGGTTATTTATATATGTTGAAAAATTATTTCTACCCCCATACAATAACGTCGGGCCACCAAATCTCGCAGTATGCATGCGTGAGCATACCGGTCATCTGAACGACGTCATATTCTGGTTCTACCAGCGGCGGTGTACATAGCAAGTTTGGATCTGTTCGTAAATGTGCATGTTTGACCACTTTGATATTTTCCACCATATCAGGTTCCCATTCAATGCCGAAAAGCCATTTTTTGGCTCCGTTGGTATCACAACTCGGTGGGGGTCATGTGTGTGAAGGTCACCCTCTTGCAGACTGTTACCACCTGTCTTTTCGCTAATCCTGAATTAATTCCAGTCCTCATTCCCGGCTGGCGTCCTTGTGGTTGATCGGAGGTGGTCACGAAGGTGTAATCGGCTTCATACGACGTTCAACTCCCGGAGTCGTTCCATCAGGTGTTGCAGGTTTTGGGCATTTTGTTGCATTTCCCATTGGCTACAGTATTGTTTCTTGGACACCATAAAATGGCTCTATGGAAGATAAAATCGGAAACCCGGTCTGTGATGACACATTGTGGCTCAGATCACCCTATACGCACATTGCTGCCCCGAACTTGTAAAGTTTGGTAGCGTTTGCATCGAAAATTTGCCTGAAGTTTTGCCTGCCTTTTATATACCCCAGTGAGTACTAAAAGATCACACCATGACTGGGAGTGGCTGAGTAGCTCAAAGACGACCATCTACGTAACTGTCGCGTCCACAGGCACTTGAAGACCAATAAATTGACGGTACTTTGTGCTATATATAATAATATGTACAAGGCACTCAAGCCCCTGTCGGGAAAATGGTGCTTGGACAAACACTCGAAACTTCAAAGCTCCAAAAATGCTACTTATCCACCGAATTTATACAAACCAGCATATCCCGTGGAAGCCGTGAAGACTCTATATCCAAATTACTGCAGTATTGACACATAATATCCATGAAATAAATGTTTTCTAGCACATTTTATATCACCACTACCGCTTCCAATACCTTGCGTGGCTAGAATTTGGATTCAAAACATCCGTTGTGCACTTGTTTGGTTGAAAACCACATGAGCTCATTGAACCATGTCCGTTTCTTGGGACATAATTGGTCAGCAAAAACAGCTGTACTAATCTGAGTACATCTCACTCTAATCGCACACTAATATAATCGTATAGAAATCTAGGCCCAAGTACCATACACTGCTCCTTAATACTACTCGTCCACTGAAAACATACCATTTAATCCGTCTCGCACATTCTTAATCCTTATTGAATATAGAGGAAGGCGCAGGATATGATACTTGGGCCGAAATGTATATAGATGGTATGACTTACAGTTCGTGATCGCCAGTGTGAGCAATGCCAGAACAACGTGTTCGACCAAAAAACAAGTGCACAACGGATGTTTTGAATCCAAATTCTAGCCACGCAAGGTATTGGAAGCGGTAGTGGTGATATAAAATGTGCTAGAAAACATTTATTTCATGGATATTATGTGTCAATACTGCAGTAATTTGGATATAGAGTCTTCACGGCTTCCACGGGATATGCTGGTTTGTATAAATTCGGTGGATAAGTAGCATTTTTGGAGCTTTGAAGTTTCGAGTGTTTGTCCAAGCACCATTTTCCCGACAGGGGCTTGAGTGCCTTGTATATAGTATTATATATAGCACAAAGTACCGTCAATTTATTGGTCTTCAAGTGCCTGTGGTCGCGTCGTAAGTTGTCGCCAACGGAGCGAGTAAATGTGTCGTAAACTTTTCCTTTGCACTATATGGGCAATCACAAGGCTCGGATATTTTGAAATACCATTTAAAATGATGTAAAAAAATGTATAGCCCAATTTCCAAATTGCGTTTTTTTTTTGCTTCTGGGCGTTGGTTTCCGTTGTAGATACAGATTCGATGACGAATAACAACCTCTCTGCACTGCTCATCATGTACATCAATTTTCTGGGTTGAGGAAGATCATTTGTCATGGGAGTATGTCAATTAACCATCAAATACCCTCACGTGGAGTATGTCTAATAATATTTTCCATGAAGCCTCTGTCTATAAAAAGGGGACAGCAAAACAACGTGTACCCAAGAATACGACAGACCTCATCCACATTTAGTAAAGGGTTTCCACTTTCTTACTAATTCTAGAATCTTCTAATGATGTCATCAGTGTGTCATCAATATGATCATTGAGCAATCCATAAGCCAACTTTTCATGGAGTCTGCTAAGACTGCATTAGCAGCCAAATGTTTGATCAGAAGACACAGTGTTCGAGCCAGTAAATGTTGAATTTAGTAGTGGTAGGATGGCCAGTAGGATGGCATGAGAGAGAGGATCGAAGCACACAACACCAGTTGCAGAACTTAAGAAATGTAGCCCCAGCAATGCCAGGATAACTATTCGACGTGGCTTGCACAGAACTTTAAAAGTTTGAGGCGACTGTAACATGTCTGAACTTGAATGATGATGATATGGTTTATCTTCATGCACATATCCTTATATCAACATCTCTTGTTGGCTTGGATCTTGGTGTAATGGTGGTCGTCAATGTGAGAGGAAACCAGAGAACCAGGTGAAACCCCACTGATCCAGTTCGACAATCACTTCATTGGTGAGAAGTCAGCCCACGTACGCACCTAGCTAACTGGCCAGCCTCTTGTTAACAGTCTTATGCATATATGTATCACTGCATCAATGGTTTTGAACGATTTCTCGTGTCCGATAACATACAAGTGATCGTCAGGAATTGCAGTAAAAGACACATGTCGCCTCTTAGCAGTGCGTAGCTTGATTCCAGTGTGGGGCACTGGGGATTTTTTTTTCTGGACTTCTGAACTCATGACCTACTGCAAATATAGTCACAGGGTTCCCACTCTAGCTGATAACATAATCAAGGACTTTCCAGACCTAAAACGGAACAATTCCCAGGTAATTTTATTTCCAAACCCCTACAACTCCCAATCTCGCAAACCAAAAATAATCTGTTATGCACGATAATTCCTGAATATAAATTTAACACGCTTGTACACTTATATCGACATCTATGTATGCGCTGATCTTAACTTGCAAACAACATTTTGGCTGAAATATTTCGTTACTGCATCGAATGGCAAAAAATCATTCATAAAACATATTTCCGCGTAGCATTGTTCACCCTGTCACCGGTGCCCGAAAAATCAATACTGAGATTGTGGCGTTGGTTACCTCTTCACGGTAAACATGGAAACACATACATCATTATTAGTATATGCATCCACTTGAACACTTAGGACCATATAATGGGTTACCTTGGTAAAGTGATCCCTTTTGCTAGTTTTCAACTAACTGTCATATCAAAGTGATCCCATAAAGATTATGTGGGTTTGACTTGGAAGGATTTCGATAAATACAATAACTTGTGGAAGTAACAAAAGGGTGCTCACTTCTACAAGTTATTGATGTGCGTTATTATACCAGTGAAAATCAGTTGAAACGTATCGCTAGATTAGCTGGCTATAGCAGTTATCGCTCTCCTAGAAACAAATCGGCCAATGAACCTGCATGTTAGAGCTTTGCCTTCGCATTGGGTTTCTGGAAAACTATCTCTGGCACTGCCAGTGAAATATAAAAAAAACATCGCTGCGGGGTATCTGTTACGAGCGACAATTTTTTCTAGGTCAAAATAAAGCAATCCGATGCGTCACTGGATCACGTTTCAATGCCAGCTCTACGCCACTCTATCATAAAACAGGCATAGCTAAGCTACATGATTTGTTCAATATTGAACTTAGTAAATTCATGTATCTTCATTCCCGCAATGAACTACCAAGTTCGCTGAACAATCTTTTTGTGGCAAACAATTCTATCCACTCGTTCAACACTAGACATTGTAAAGACCCCCATATAACTAGGTGGAATGTTCAAATTTTTGGAAACAGCTTCATTCGTAAAGGTCCGGAATTATGGCTAAATACACCAACCCATATAAAAAACAGCATTTCATTCAGCGCCTACAAATCTAAGATAAAACAACACTTCATTTCGAAATATTTGATGAATAACTAACTATCTAATCTAGTAATACTCCCTTGATACTGTAAAATTTCATGGCTGTATTGTATTTTCATAAGCTCACGTTACTACGGTCGCTTTATTAGTTTGTCTTTTTTTGTGTCTTGTGTCATTTTTTCATATTTCATTTTTTTTTTTGCTTTACCAATCCTCTATCGTTTGCCAATAGTGTAAGGATGTGTGTGGGTGTGGGTGTGTGTGTCATGGGGGGGGGGTATGGAAAAGGACTTTTTTCATTCATTTCTCACTCTATGTAATACCACAAGTTTGGCATTTCACAGTAGTATGTGTAAATTTTAGGTTCAATCTGTTAATACTGGCACAGGTTCAGCAACTGTATCATCATCTCCTGTATATATGGGTGTATGTGAATAATATGAATACTATGTATTTCTACGTGAAATTAATGTATATAAATATCTACATGTTTGTGATGTTGTTATATGTAGTATGCAACTCATACGTGAGTCCAACTTGTAAATATTTTGTTCCTATCCGTCCCATATTTTGTGTTACTATTATTTCAATGTAATGGGCTCCACCGCTTGATCAATCAAGTTACAGGCATCGGCCTCTGGTGGAGTCCACAAATTGTGCATTTCTTATATCATCTATTGAATATGTTCATCTTGTGTGCAATTTGGAAATAAATTACTTACTTACTTACTTACTTATGACTGACCATGTCATTCTCACTTTTGCCAGATCAGATGTGGCTTTGTGTGCTCCGTAAATCTCAACGGGTGTGATGATTCCTTAATATTGCGAATGAATGTCATTGTTTAGATGCTTTACTGCTCATTTATTACAAAATGCATGACATTACTATTTATTGAATGGGCAGTATGAATGGGCATGACAAACACCTGTGGGACAGCATTCTGCCAGCGTATCCCAGATTAGTACGATGCTTAGGCCGACAATTCACACACTTGGATAAAAGTGCACATGTATATCGCCCTTCTGCAGGGGCAAACAGAGGCGGTCTCCATAGTACAACACTTTGGGTATGTTACTGGTCTGGCCTCATCGACAGACTACAAGGAGGTTGAACTACAGAAAGTTCGAGAGGAGCGAGAATCTGGTCATGCACTACAGAGAAGAGGGATAATCCATAACAGACTGGCTGGTACCCCCGAGTTCAGGTCAGATGGAGCACTCATGCTAATGTCCAATCACCTTGGCAGTCTGAGCCAGACTGAATGAAGCAAGTGGCTTGCAAACCAAAACAAAGTGGCCGCATGTACATGGAAGTCAAGCTACTCAAGAAAGAATTGATAAATGGCAATATGCAAACCTTACAACGAGCAATGCCAAAATGTCTCAGTATTTGAGTAAAATCGCTATATACTGTTCAGGAAATTTCGCACCCGATCCTGACTGGTTCCAATCCACACATCACAACCTATATGGAGATGGGATGCACAGATTTTCTTAGTCTCGAGTCATCCAAGGCAGGCTATGAGTACAACCTGGTCATGACCAATCACTACACCAAATATATACAGGCCATACTCACAAAAAATGAGCTTTCTTCTGCTTTCGCCAAGACAGACAGCGGACTTGAAGAGTCCACTTTGGAACCCCACGTCTTTTGCACAGTGAACACATTTCGAGGGTGATATTTCTTTTCTCTCTCTTTCGGGTATTGTATATGAACGAGATGAGTGGGTACGCAAGCCAGCTAGTTACGGTGATGGTGCGACCGTGAAGTGATTATTTTTGAATTCAGTGTTGTTGTTGATTCAGTTGAGCATAATTGTTTTGGTGACAAATGAAATCAGGGATCAATTGTTCAGGAAACCAGAGACAATACTTTCTTGTGATAGGAAGAATTCTAATGAGGCATAGTTTACTTCATTAGATTCATACAGAAGCCCATATAGGACATTTGCCCCATAAGTTACCGGTAAGTCAGGCACATTGGACATTGAAAGAAACCCATTCTCTATTAAGTGGGTGACTATAATAGCCGTTAGCATTCAGAAGTGTGCTGAAGGCACCCGAATTATTTGTGGTGAGACAATAAGGGGTCTCCTCTATTATATTAGACCTTTCCGGAGAAATTAGAAAAACATATTTTTTATCTTCTCTTTTTGATATGAAAGAAGAGACTACACCATGCAGCCCGTCTGGAAATGCAATCTATGAAATGTTTATGCTGTAACAATTATGCTGGAAAAGGCTAGTCTAACAGGATATAGTAGCAGCAATTGCCATACATATAACTGCACCAAACATCAGTCTCGAGTCATTGGAGTTGCCAGTTGATGTGATTTTTGAGGTCAAGAATCTTGGAAGGAATGGCTCAAGACACGACACATACGAGCTCAAGATGATGCCCAAGGTGTATAAGGTTAGCATTGCAGCCCGAGAGAAGGAGCCTAAATACCACCAGCAGTAGTCCTAGTACGGTCGAAAGACCAGAGGAGCTGTTGTATGGCTTATATTGCTTCAGCTCATCATCAGTTAAAGAACAGACATGGGTCATCAACTGGGAAGCGAACAGACTCAGTCGCTGTAATGATACTATTTTGTGTAATATTCCTCTGAAACTTGCATTTATCAGATAAACACTGGTTTTATTGTATTACTTGTCCCAGAAAATATAAAAAACGACACCATTTATTTTTCTACGTCAAATACTGTCGAAGATGGTGATTTTCTCATTTTCGGAGACGGTTGGCAGCCATCTTGGATTTTCAGTCGAAAAATGGTTGAGAAAAAAGTGTGACGATTTTGCCCAAAGCGCGGCAGGAGTTTGGATAGATAACACTGTTATTTTTTCGGGCGATTCTGTTCGAAGCTCGTGTTGCCAAGGCGACCCACCATCCTTCTCTCTATCCACTTTACTGAAACAATAGTCTTACCTCATTCCTTGTTGTCGCGCGCTGGCCAGCCTGCTTGGATGGTGGTCTGGTTGTCTCAGAGCTGACAAGGCGAGAGGACGACGGAGAGCTCTAAGTCTCCTTTCACCGGCTAAGCGTGGGCTCGCAAGGGCCCCTGGACGATTTCCAATCAGGATCCCAGGAGGGGGACTGAGCTGACTCGAAGGCTTGCTCCTGGATCACCGGTATCTCGCCCTGGGATTGTTCGACACAGGCTCTGGCAGACGAGGTCGGCGAGGCCGCCAGCAACACCCCCACAAGCGCGTGTTCAGGCTCAGTTCAGCAGTTCAGAGACTAGCTGGGCACTTCGATAAAGAAAGTCCTTATATTTGCAACTAGCTCTGGAATTGCATATAAATTGAGAAAAAAACACCATATGCTGGTGACACAGGAATGTTGCTGCTTAGGAAAGGGAAATTGACAGCGCCATACTCTAGTACAATTTGTACGTTTGTTTCACCACTGATGTTTTTATTATCATGTCATTTCAATTGTATTGTTACCATTTTTATTTCTACCTTCATTCGCATATTGTCACTTCTTTCCCATCTCATCCTTGTCTTATTCATATCATCCTTCACACCCGAGCCACTCTGTACTCATTTCTGCTGCTGTTCCAGATGTCTGCTATGCTGCTGAGTCGATCCTCCTCGGGGTCCGGGACTCGGGGTCTGCGGTCGCTGTCCTCTCCGGTTACTCGCCGCGGGGAGCCCGCAGTGAACCACCGTAAGATTCTACTCCACATTCATGATGGAGAGCGATGATATTAGCAAACTCAATAAGAATGCAAATGATCTTATCGATTTACTGGTCGAGTCCTCTGCCGAAGGTGAACACGAAACTCATATTTATAACACCATTGGTTCAACCCAATACCACGACATTGACAGCCTATTTGAATATATTAACAGTGATAGTGTCATCATGCACAGTGAATTCAAGGTAATGCACCTGAACATACAATCTCTAGCAGCCAAGCACATATCCTTGCAACATCTTTTGCATAATTTCGAACACAACAATATCGTACTAGATTGCTTGCTGCTATGTGAAACTTTTTTGCATGACAGACACTGTCATCTGGCCGATATAGAGGGCTATAATCTGATATCTAAACACAGAACTGAAAGGAAAAGGGGTGGCGTAGCTATATATTCAAAAAACAATTTAGTATACAAAATCAGAGATGATCTGAGCACATTCATCGAAGAGGAATTCGAATCAATATTTATTGACGTTGACATCGATAGCACTTCCTTTGTTGTTGGTGAAATATATAGAGTTCCCAACTCTGAACAAAATATTGCCGTACAGCGATATAACAATATATTCAGTAAGCTACGTAACAAACGAAACGTTATCATTGGCACAGACCAAAATTTAGATATGCTGAAAATCCACCAACATAAGCCAACTGCAGAGTTATTTGACAATGCTCTGGCACACTCACTGATTCCTCTAATAACAAAACCCACCAGGATTACACATAGTTCTGCAACTCTCATCGACAACATCTATGCCGAATTCAACGAAAACTGCATTTTAAACTCAGCCATACTAGTCGATGACATGTCAGACCACCTGCCTCTATTTTCATTTGTTAAGCTGCCAACGACTACTCGCTTTGGCAAAAATATTTCAGCACATTATGAACACAGGAAGTTCACTGATGCAAATATTCAAAAAATTAATGACGATTTATCTAAAGTGAACTGGGATAACGCATTGTGTAATATTACTGTAGATGAATCATGTGACCTGCTAACTAAAACCATAAATTCTATTGTCGATAAACATGTCCCAGTTCGAAGACTAGCTAGATCCTCGAAATTAAAGCCCCGCCTCCCGTGGATGACAAATGACATAATTAAACTTGGACGAAAATGCGAAAAACACTATAAGTCATGTCTAGAAAAATCAAGAACCGACCCCACATATAAAAGCTATGTAACCTTACGAAATGAATATAACAATTTAAAACGAAAAACAAGAATGAACTATTATGCCGACTTGCTCGATCGATATAAAGGGGATATGAAACAAACTTGGAAAGTGATAAATAGTGTGATAAACAAATATTCTGATAAACAACGAGCAACACAAACATTTAAGCATAATGATTCAGAAATATCAGATCCTACAGATATAGCCGAGGGTTTCTGTAAATATTTCACTAAAATTGGCCCGAAATATGCTAAGTCAATCGATATCCCCAAAAACGATTTCTCACATTATCTGCACTCTACAAACACATCAATCCCATTCTCAATATTCCTTTCTCCTACGGACGAAGACGAAATTGCCAATATTCTTAAAAAATGTAAGGCTAAAACAAGTGCTGGACATGATGGGATTAGCACCAAACTCTTAAAACTAATTGGTGCCTCTGTGTCATATCCTCTGAGCTTAATAATAAATCAGTCTATCGTAACAGGTGCCGTTCCATATTCGCTGAAAAAGGCTAAGGTGATTGCTATCCATAAGGCTAAAAGCAAAGAGGAATTTTCAAACTATCGGCCGATATCCCTCTTACCATCAATCTCGAAGATTATGGAAAAAGTTATTCATAAACGCCTTCTGTACTATTTAGAATCCAATAATTTATTATACGATAAACAATTTGGCTTTCGTCCTAATCGCAGCACAACAGATGCTGTCACAAAATTTATATCAAACCTCGTGGAATCTATAGATGAAAAATACTACACCCTGTCAGTCTTTTTAGATTTATCCAAAGCATTTGACACAATAGATCATTCAATATTACTAAAGAAACTAGAATTTTATGGGATCAGGGGAACAACATTAAATTGGTTTAGTAGCTATTTGAGTAATAGAACACAATATGTCCAATATATGGGAGGGAATTCGGAATTACGAAATATCAAATGTGGTGTGCCACAAGGGTCAGTTCTTGGTCCGCTATTATTCATAATATATACAAATGATTTACCGAATGTACTTGGAGATGTAAACCCGATACTATTTGCGGATGATACAACTCTGTATGCCTCCTCCAGAAACTTGTCCACACTTTATGCTAAAATGAACAAGGAACTCGATTCTTTGACTGACTGGTTCAAAGCTAACAAACTCTCTCTGAACATCTCTAAAACTAGTTATATGCTATTCGGTAACCAGGAGACCACATCACAATATAACCTCACACTATCAGGCCAAATTATTGAGCAATGTAAGCACACCAAATTCCTGGGGATACACATTGATGATAAACTTAAATGGTCCGAGCAAATAAACAGTATCTCCAGCAAGTGCTATTTGCGATAAACAAAGCCAAGCAGGTCCTCCCTACTGAGTATTTGATGTCCCTCTATTACACTTTAGCCTACCCCCACTTAACATATGGTATTACTCTATGGGGCTCAGCTCACAAAACTAGCTTAAACAGATTAATAGTGCAACAAAAAAAACTTATCCGTTCAATAGTGGGAGCGCCTTTCAACGCACATACTGAACCTATCTTTAAAGAACTTAATATTCTAAAATTAAATGACGTATACTGCATGCAAGTATTGAAATATGTCCATGCATTTTTGGGTGGAAATTTACCCCAAACCCTACAAACCATATTCACCCCATCTCAAGATATTCATAAATATGAAACCCGTCATAGCAAATCAATGAAACTCATTCAACCGAAAATACGTCAAACTGCTGGGTGCCAGAGCATTGTCAGAAAGGGACCTGAATTATGGAATGACATTCCCAGTGAAATATATCTGAGGGCCGATCAAACACTATGCAGTAAGAAGGCGTTTTCTGCGCGCTTCAAGCGGAGAGTGTTGCGGGGGTATAGCGAGCGCTGATATCGCGTGTCTCGGGCACTGACAGGGGCTCATCGGCGTCGTGCATACGTGGCAGAGAGCTGGCAACACAGCAGTATTTCTCTTCTTCTTCTTCTTCTTCTTCTCTCTCTCTCTCTCTCTCTCTCTCTCTAGAACATTCTCAACTTCGCCCCTAACCATGATCATCATTACTCATCACCAATCATCATCATCTTCACCATCATCAACATAATCACAATCATCACCCCCTCATCATAATTTGTATGTTACCGACCCATATGGTTCAATAACATTCTGTCATGGCGTTTCGTTGGTCGTCGGTCCCCATTTTCATCTTTAATGTTTACGGGTCAATCTTTCTGAAAATTTGCACAAAAAATGCATAAAAAATAATTTAAAAAAAAAGGTTTAAAAAGGGACTTAATTGTGGACACATGGGAAATGATATATGCTGATTATTGTCATGACCTTTGATTTCATTTTCAAAGTCAGAGCACAAAGTGGCTGATATCTCGCTTATTATCTACTGTACATCTCAGTAAGGAATTGTGAACATGTATGAAATGATATATGATGAATATTGTTGCGATATTGAATTTGATCTTTGAATATATTTTCAAGTTCCTCGACAAATAGGCTGATATCTGAAACATATATTGTCCGGTAACCTTCATGAGCTCTTGGGCTATTTATTTATTTTATTTTTTCTGAGGTTGTGGGCATCATGTTTATCTATGTTAATTATCATATTCCTCTCATTGTTGATTCATTTAAGGATTTCTTTAAAAGATGTTTTCTTTTTCTCATGTGTGTGTGGTTTTTTTTTCTGTACTTTCTTTCTTTTTTCTTTTCTTTTTTGTCCTTTCTTAGAGGTGGTGGGCACCTGTTGAGAGGTATCTCCTTGTTTATTTTGTTAAATATTATTGTGTCAACAGGTTCACAGTCACAATGACTCAAGCCCATCATCTCGTCACTG
Source organism: Terebella lapidaria (assembly GCA_949152475.1). Classification (NCBI taxonomy): domain Eukaryota; kingdom Metazoa; phylum Annelida; class Polychaeta; order Terebellida; family Terebellidae; genus Terebella; species Terebella lapidaria. The sequence continues at coordinate 7,972,541 of OX424557.1, forward strand.
TCCTGTATCTTTAGTATTTTGTTGATTAGTATGTACATACATCTGAGACAGTGCGAAAAATAAATTCATTCAATTCATTCAATTCATTGACTATGGAATATTTTATGATGATGGTATGATATTTATTGTCGTCTAAAACCAGATAACAATGTTTGCAAAAACGCTAACATGCACAATGCTTCTGTACAACATGAAAATACATTTACAAAAACATAGTATGTGCGATGAGATGATAAAAAAATTGGTTAAAAGTAGGCATCTAAGAGGTCTGTACATTTTTTGACATCTAGCCACGTTATTATTTTACTCTGGAACAGGTATAGGTCCAACATTTTGACTGTGGGATCAGTGGCACGTTCCTTGATTAATCTTGAGCATTTCGATAAAGAGTGTTTTAATTGGATTTTTAAGACATCATATGTGTTGTTTTGTCTTAAAAGCGTTTCGTAATCGCATGAGTAATTGTTGTACACGATCCTCAATGCCCTTTCATTTACACTGTGGCGGAGCTTGCCCATGCGTGCGGAGATTTTTACCGGAAATTGCCCTTGATTTTCCCCGGGATGCCCGCGATTCTTTCCGGTGGTACACAGCACGTTGGTTTGTACAGCATGGTAAATATGTATTTCTCATTCATTATTTCAATTTGGTAGATGCATTGAAACAACCATTTACCTGTGAACATTGAAAAAATTATCCTGATGTAGATACCCTGTGCACATGGTGCAGTGCCCGTTTTCCATTTTTATCAAAAGCCCATGATTTTTACCTGGGTGTCCAGGATTTTTCCCGGCGTTTTTAAACAGGGCCCATGATTCTTTCCGGTAGTCTATGTGTATAAAAACACGTGTAAAAATGTTATAACTTCATGGATGACCTCACATGTGTGTAATTGAATAATATTATGTATTGTATATGTCCACGATCATTATCGCTGTTACCACTACAAAGCAAAATATGGAGATGCCGAAAAGACAATTCAACACTGTATCGAAAGACACAAGGATGTAGGAGTACAGGTATTTACATTTTGACATTGACGGTGATGATGATGTGAAGTGCAATCCTTCCAAAGTGACATTATAATGTTGGATCTGGCGCGATTACTGTGGCCAGCGATATGCGCCTTCACAGCCCAGCAATGGAGACAATGAAAGTTGGAGGAGCTAACGAAAAGTCTCTTTAAAAAATTTTAAGATTTGTTCGCAGTGAGATTTGTTGAGCCTATTAAACAAAATTGATCGTTAGTGGAACATTTCAACCCGATATATACCTTTATGGTTTTGGCTGTGTTCCTTTTATTCCTCCTAATTCAGTCTGTGTTAGTTTTGTTAACCTTCAATCGTTTTGGGTTTGCGATTATTAAGTCTTGAATGCCCGAATGGATTTGGATAAATTTTCTCCATTTTTCAGTATATAAAGCACATGACCCATTCTTGTTTGTACCTACTGGGGTTCATGAGGACGGATTCAACGTTGATCTCTGGACTTTGTTTCAAAGTCATAATTCGAGAAATCGTCAGGCAATGGATATGGAAGTTTGCATTAAGGTTCATACTAGGGAAGCATCCTATTGATTTTGGGATTGTTGCATCACATTAGCAGCATTTGTGCTGAATGATCATTGAGGCTCCCTGTATATCTCGAGAAATGTGCATAGTAGAGGATAACAGACGTTATTTTCGGACCGCGGCCCCAGGCAAACATGTCTTACTCTGGTGAACTTTGCCCTCAACCTAAAACTTTTTGCTAAATTACCATTTTGGTATTTTCGTCCATATTCCTCCTCTGGTTGTCGTCATCACCAGCATGAGCGGAGGCCATCTGGGAGCCGAAAAAACCCGTGTTTGCCAAAATTAGTAACGTAATCAAGATAAAACATACGCTGCAATCGTTACAAAACTTGGACGAACAAAAAAAACCACGCACAATTCGCAGTTTTTTCCATCCGTCAAAATATGAAAAAAAAATCATAAAAAACTGGTGTTCTCATCGAGTACTTCACAATGGTGACAATATTTTTTGTGTTGTCCCTACGATATTGAAGCAGAACCTATTTTTCATAATATAATATTATATTACTTTTTGGGGGAGCATGTTGTCCTTCTTGGATGGACAAGAGATGATCTAAGGTGCACTTTTGAATAGATAGTACAGAAGTTACTCTTGTCTATGAAACATGTACTTCAGTTTATTTAATGCAGATCATATCCACCTACACACTCCCCACAACATTCCGACTGAGCCACTTTGTCGTTCTGTTCGCTATTTCATTCATATAAACATATCGGGAATTTTGTCCGTCCTAAATCCGTTACTTTCTGACGATTTATGAGCAAAATAATGAATAATTTTTTACCGGTTACAAACAGACTGTTTCTCGTATATTCGATCGATCACGGGGCAACAAGATATAGAAACTGTGACCAATATTTTAAAAAAAATACAGACCATCTTTAAAATTCGCAACAAAATTTCCCGAGCGTGAAATCCTCCATATATAATGTAAATTAAATATGCTACTCGTACGTAACCTTTCTCTGCCATATTACAGTAGCGTTTACGTTTGATTTTACAGGTTAACATGTTTGAAACGGCAGCATCTTATAAACAGTAATGGGAAAATGTTTGATATTCACCGGTGAAAATCCCTGGGCGCTTCGGTGAAAATCCTGGGCATGCCCAAGCGAGCCGGAAAAAATCAGGGGCTTCTGGTTTTATTTCACTAGCTTGAACGTTGCAAGAAATACCCTCCAGTTTGTTTTCTTGTGATGCGATTATTATATACATACTGACGAAGGGTTGTGCACATCGGTGAGCGAAAATATGCAGTAGTCATTCAACAATTTGCAATATTTCCAGCCTGCCCCGAATTTGCCGTTCAAATAACAGTTGTATCATTGTGAATTACTGCTCAACTCAAGTTCTCTTCGCAATACCACCAACAGCCATTTGTCTAACTATTTTGGTCACATTTATCATTGGAACATCGGTAATCACTGTTTTTTCTCCACATTCAAAACATACTTGCTTATTAAATTTACCTCCCGGAAAGGATCACGGGCTTCCCGGTGAGAATCGTGGGCTTCCCTGGTAAAATCAAGGGCATTTTCCGGTAAAAATCTCCTCACGTATGGGCAACCTCCCCCACAGTGATTTAGTTTGTTCAGTTCATGCAGGATGGTGCGTCTGTACAGCAATAATTTATATTGGACGCTATGTACGACTTGTAGAAAGTGTTTCGACTGTCTACATCAGTGTCGTTCTTTATTCTAATAAGGGCATTTATTTGTTTAGCTTAAGGATTGATTGCATGTAATTATCATGAGCCGGTCATTATTTACTGGGTGGGGGGGGGGGGGGGGGTTGGATAATTTTTCCCAGAAATGAGTTTTCAAAGTTTGACCCCCCCCCCCCCCACCGATATCGAAAACCAATCTATGACCCCCCCCCCCCCCCCCACCAAGATCCAAAATAAAAGTATGACCCCCCCCCCCCAATCCCCATTTCTAGTGAAACAATCGTGAATGTATGATACTATACATTTTGTCGCAAATGTATGATACTATAAGGTCAGTGAATATCATGATTTGTGCTCTTCGTGTATCCACCATTCATTCGCTTCAAGTGTGAATGCCATGACAACAATTATTACTTGTATGCATACTATATATGGGCACTTAACAGCCCATCGTTTCGGAGCCCACTTGAAACACTCGAGACCTAGGTCAAAGATCATTCAGTTGATTCCTTGACTCCGAAATTTTTGATGGAATGGGAGAAATGTATGAAAACCCTTACGAATTTCACTGGATCTTTACTGGACACCATAGCGAACTCACAAAACATACAGGGCTCTTCCACATATCATTGATGAGCAGGGAAGAATTGGTGAATCAGGCCATTCAGAACTGTTTTTTTTTCTTCTAGTCTTGAATCAGGTCTGTGTTGGCTCTATGATGGGCTCATAATGTTCTGCCACAATCCAAATCATGTGAGTCAGATTTGCCACAATCCAAATCATGTGAGACAATCCAAATCATGTGAGTCAGACAGTCCCATCGGATGTGAGTCAGATCCTCATCCGAGGCGATCCAGGACTATTTTGCCATTCTCTGTGGAAAGGTCCATGTCTTTTACATGGTGGTTTGTGATAGTCCTGAGGTCTTTGGGGAATATCCTCAGTGGGGTCATGTGTTGACAAAATTTTGAGTGGAAAACCGATCTGTGGTTCTGACATGCTAGTGTGATAAATATCGTTCTATGGCCGATATTAGGCCGAAATGTCTGTGATCGCTGTGCTAAATCACAAGGCCGGCAGTAGCAGTTCAATAGTTTATTTGGGATGAAAGCCGACAATGTCTCAATCACACTACAAGGCCGCAAACACACCTACGTCCGGTGATTTCCCCAGTCGACAATACTATATCCTCGATATTTAGTCCTTTGAACAATCCAACATATGAATATCACTGTTCAATATCTAGTAGTCCTCGTGTTAGGCCTTCGCTTTACAATCACGGCCACAACTTAGAAACACGTCTGCTCATGAGGACATCCACTTCTCAACTCCTAGCAAAACTGTGTGGCCGGCAACATGTGGTGTAGACTTTCCCGCCAAATGCATGCGGTGTTGTGATTGGTCATGTATGTGCTGATGTGTGCTGATCTCACCGGGAAAGTGGGTTTCCCCGGCGCGTGAACGAGACTTGTTATGCTTATATCTGTGCACGTGATGTGAGCGGTGGGTGTGTCATGTTCTATGTTTAGAAGTTGGTGCTTGTGAAGGTCAAGGCCGAAACTAACTGGGTCGATGTACCGAATGAATAAGGCCGCAAGTGCATGTGGATTGACCTGTGTATGTAACCATGACTACATGGAGTTTATGCTTGTGATCGTATAGTCTGTACCTGTCCTGTATGTAAGTCATGTAGAATGAATGTTTGTTGTGGAATATGTATGCGCGGGAGGGACGGGGGTTACAGTCGCTAAAATTACTACATTACACCCCTTCATTAATTCTACGCCCTCGGAATTACCCTCCCCGGACCCTACCGTCGCCAAAAACTAACAATAAAAAGCTAAAAAGTCCTACAAGGTCAAACCCCAACACTCACACACACACGCCGCGCGACAATGGTAAAACACTTCATACAATAAAAATTCTAACCGTCAAAATAAACGTCATCAGTCAGTCCGTCAATAGTCGCTACGATGATACATTTACACATACATGCACAACAACGAATGATGAGATATGAATGGAATGTATGAACAAAACTCCTCGACGTTTCAAAGTGAAACGGAAACTAATTTAGAGTCTATAAACTGAAAAAGAATTGTCTGGATTAACCTTAACTAAATTACATGAATAGAATACCGTGACTAGGATAACTATTTACAAATTTTGGCCGACATAACAATAAGCCGACATGACCAGGATGATCATCGTGACCAGGATTTTTCCGAGTCACTTTCTGTCATCAGGCCGACACAATGAAAGGCCGATACATCACTAGTCCTGCGTGACCAGGATTTCCAGGGGCCGACACAATCGAGGCCGGCAATTGTCTGTTTGTCACCACTGGGCCGAAACGTTCACTCCTTCTGGCCTCGCTTGCCAGCAGGAGGTGGTGGTGGTGCCGGCGACACCTGCCGCATCAGTTGTTGTTGCTCCTCTGGTGGCAGACGGGGCAAAATTGACACGATAGTGGCGAGCAGGTCGCCCGGGATAGTGGTACCCGAGTCACTTTGTGTCGCGGCCGTATCCGTCGAGGTCGAAACTGGGGCCGACTGTTCCAGGTGTGTCACCCGGGCACGTAACTGTACATTTTCCTGCCGCAAATCCTCATTTTCATCCTCGAGCCGATGTAACTGCCGACGTAAGTGGTCGGTCTCTTCCTCGAGCCGATCAGGGAAGGTCGGGAGATGCCGTTCGTGAAGGACTCCCATCCCGAATCCCACAGAGAGGCCGTTATATTCAGCCTGCCGAATATGTTGGTCCATGGCTTCTAGATAGAAGCGCCGGATCTCCCGAAAATGTTGGTGCGCCATGTCGTCGGCGCGGGCCAAATATAAAGTCGGAAGATGCTCGCTCTTCCGGGCCGGCAAGATCAACGGGTCAGCGTTGTGGCCCGCCTGGGCGATATGGGACTCCCAGTGCTCCTCGTGGACACGGGGAAGATTCGGAAGCTGGTTCGCTTCCCGACTCCTGAGTGGGTTGGCCAGATCCGGGTTCTGCCCTGGCAGGGCCTGTAGGCCGGGAAGCATACGAGTCGACAACCGAGTCCCGTGCTGCTGCACGAATTGGATGTCAGCCGAAAACTCTCCTGAGCCGTGAAACGGCAGCCGTTCATCCAAGTCTCTGTGGAGAGGTTCCAGAGACTCAGGCTCGTCGTATTGTAGCCGCGGCCAATCAGCGGTCGAATCCTTAGTGACGACCGTCTGTATGATCTCCATGCTGCCGTCCAGATATGGAGGTTCGTCCGTCTGAAGAACCGTTCGCCTGGACGGAAGGGGCGAATCCTCGCGGTCGCTGACCGAGGCCGAAATCGATTCCTGGCGGGGTTCCTCCGCAGCCGGCTGTAGAGGTGGAGGAGAGTCCCGCGGCTGGGCCGTAACTTCTTTCCGGTCGGTCTCCTGACCTGTCGGAGGCGTTGCCGACAAAGGAGGGAATTCCTCCGGTGGGGGAACCAATCCTTCCCTCACGCGATAGTCTGTTACATTTGTCGCCGTAGGCCGCTCTACCACAAGTTTCCGTGGGATAATATCCGAAGGCCGAGTCTGCACCTGAGCCGTCACAGGAGTGGACTGAGCCGATGGCTCCGAAACCACGGAGCTGGGAGGCTTGAGTGCGTCCGTCTGATAAGCGACTGGCCGAGTAAAGAATATCGTGCTAGGCCGACGTACGGTCACCCAGCGATTCATCGCCATGATGTCGTTCACCATCCGAGCTAGGCGATCCTCCTCCGCTCGGGTTGAAGGCCGAAGGTATTCAAGGCGTCGGAGCACTTGATGAATTTCCGGGGCCGAATTCGGGGGGTACTGGTCGAACAGTGGAGGCGCCATGTGCCAAATCCCGAAAGTCAATACTCTGTTGACATCCCATCGGAAGATTGGAATGTCGGCCGGAACACGTGGGGGCCGGTAATTTGGGCTGGGCTGCATGTCTACGCGGCAGCGTAGCGCGAACCGTTGCAGCATAGGGCCGGAAGCGTTGAGCTGTCCCTGCTCAAACAGCGGGAGAAGGCCGACGTGAGTCTGAGTCGCCTCACTCAGGTGCCGGATCATGTCCTCCGACGTGAGCGTGACGAAATTGTCTTTGGCCGGACAGACGAAAAATCGCAGGAGCGGAAAATGGTACGCCAGGACGTGGGCGTCCAAATCCGAGGCCGAACGGAACGGTCCACGTCGAGGTACCGTTGGCCATATCCTCCCTGCCTCTCCATCCTCCTCTCCGATGCAGAAAGGACACAGATAACGGCCGTCTTCTCTCCTTAGTGGTTCCAAGGTCGCCAAATTACCCTCCGTCAGCCGTGAGGGTGCGCCGAAATTATGTTCATGGCCGTAACCATCATGCCGATTCCGAAGATGGGACGGAACGTCATTCCAATCAATCGGCCGAGCTCCGTACGGGGTGATTGGGGCCGGAACTAGAGCCATGAGCTCCGATATCTGGCGACGATAAGCCGAAGCACGCGTCACAGGGCCGGAACTAGCGCGTCGTGAATTTCGCGCCGACGGGTGAAGATTTCTGCCGGACGATGAACTTGCTGACGAGGCCGAAGACTGTGCCGGTGACGTGACGGCACGGGGCCGAACTACCGGCGTTGTTGAGGCCGAAGATACTGGGGCAGGTTCGATTGGTGTTATCGCCTGCTGAGCGGGAGCCGATTTTGCCGAGCTGGCGGCTTCCGCCGCGCGTTGAGCCTCCAAGGCTCGATGTACAATTTCTCCACCTTCCTCTAACTGCCGAAAACGATCCGGGTCGTCCTCTGAGGTCGGACTCGGGGTGTGCCGGGAGCCGCGTTGCGCCAGCCTTGCCATGATTTGGTATCGTGGCTGTTTCTTTGAGCCGGAAGCCGTAACTGCTTGTTCCGAACTAGGTTCGGGGCCGATAGCGGACATTTCATCGTCCGTCAACACGATGGGGTTGTCTTGCTCGTCTCCTCGTTCAACAACCTCGACCGTTAACTTAGTGCCGTCAAATTTGATAGATCGGGGCCGACTATCAGCGGAGCCGTCACTGTCTTTATCATTACTCGGCTTATCCGCCATGGCGGAAGCCGCAAACAAATGTCACTTCACACAGCTAGGCCGACCGTAATGTTTATCCCAAATATCCGACAACTATTCACAAACTTCACCAGTTCAATGTCATTAAATGCCACGTAATTATCCGATAAATGTTCCGAACCAGTACAAAGTTTTTCTCCGTATCTGACCGAGCTCCTGCTACTTCAGAAGTTCAGGCGCAAATGACCTACTTGCCGTTAATTTCCACTGCCGTACACTGAGATGCTTATCTGTATCCCAATTCCACGAATCGGGCCGGGGGGCGCTCTCTGCCGATATACAAAAACGTCTTTACGCTGTATCCCATTGTTCCAAGTGTATCTGCAACAAGGCGGGCCGTCGTCAGGGAAACGCTGGTACGATCTCTCTCTGACCTATTTGGGTCAGTCCATTACGACAGTAGGGGGATCCTCACACTGTCCATTTTTCCGAATGTCCGTCTACCGTCCCCTGGATTACACATTCCTATACATTGTCTATTTGTGCTAATCGACTGTTCAAATTACTGGGCTCTTTTTGCCCGACGACTCACTATTGTCTTTATCAGGGGAGATTTCATGTGGGTGCTGTAAACAGCTTAAATGTTTATTTGCGCTCGTGCGAACCTTGTGAACTGATTCTTTGATCGTTCCTTTTCTCCCTAAGTTAGCGCACAATAAACCAACGGCCGAATTGCTGTTTCACAGACGACACACAGTTATTAAAGGCTGAGACATTAATGTCAATCACTCACAGGGGCGGACTTCGTTCCATTCATTTTCAGCCAGTTCACAAGACAACGGGGCCGCTAATATTGTCGGGGTCGAAATTGCAATGATCAGGGTCGGTCACACCGTGGCGCTTTGAATATTTTTGGGTGATGAATTTGATGACAGGCCGCATCTTGGTATGATAGCTATTTAGTGACTGGTTCCCGTACCACTGGGCCGTTCCTCCGAATACTACATGGAGTGGGTAGAGGCTCGGTCGACGCATACCCCGGAACGAATCACACTACCACCTCTTCGACAACTAAGTGGCCTTACTCACGGCGTGACATGAATTATTATCCTCTTCGGCTGGCACATGGATGGAATCTGACATGATAATCTTAGTTAGTGCGTAACACACGCGGAACAATAGCATACGTTATACGGGGTCGAAACACATATCATAATGCAATCAATTTTTCACCAGCATCGTAATTATGAAATCATATCAAGTGTATATATGTCGAATTCGCCTCACTGACATCTTGTACATATTAAATGCATATATATTGTTATTGTAATATATTATAATATTATGGGAAAGACATGATATCATAGTCCATTAGACATGCATAATTCATCATCAATAGCATCAATCAGATAACAAGGCCGGGGTTATCTGTAGCGGGCCGGTCTGCGTGCGTTGCGTTTGGGTCGACTTGGTCGTGCAGGCGGGGGCGTAGCCTCGCTTGTCTCGGGGTCGGATGATATCACAGGCTTTTGCCTGCGTGTCTTGCGTGCCGGTTTTGGTGTGTCGGAACTTGATCCGCGTGATCTTTTCCGTTGCCGATGACGACTTGAGCCGGATGAAGTGGGAGATCGCGATTTACGATCTTGGGCCGCTGACGAGTCAGACTCAGCTGTTTGGTCTGTATCTGTATGCCGATCTTGCACTGTGACCTCCCAGGGGTAGTAGAACTCCTTGAGGAGTCCCAGGGGGTCGGCCGATTGCTCTGAGCCGGATTTGCTTGACGACGTCGAAGGTCGTACAGGGTCGGAATAGATGTGAGCCGCTTGGTTGTCACCTTCGTACGGCTTGAGTACGTCCAGATGAACAACACGAGTGTTCCGAGGGTTGGAAACCAAAGCGATTCGGTAATCTACCTCAGTCACACGGTCGACGATCCTCCAGGGACCAGTCCAAGGCCGAGCGAACTTATTATTCTGCGTGAGGGGCAGATAATAATATCGGACCAGTTCTCCTGGTTGGAACTGGGGTCGAGGCTTGGCGTGGGCGTCATAACCCATCTTCTGCCGAATTGCCGCTTTCTCAAGATGGTCCTGAGCGAAACCGTGGGCCGTCCTGATCGCTTGCCGTAAATACTCCACATACTCCGGACCACACGGAGGTAGAGGTTCGGGGTCGTAAGTCGGGAACATGAGGTCGACTGGCAAGTTACACTCGTGTCCATACACCATCAGATGCGGGGTGCATCCCGTGGACGAGTGTACTGAGGTTCGATAGGCCATTAACACATATGGCAGGTGCACGTCCCAGTCGTTCGCACGATCGCTGACGAATGCACTCAGCATGTTGAGCAATGTCCTGTTGAATCGCTCAACCTGGCCGTCGCTCTGAGGTCGATATGGGGCCGTGCGGATCTTCTTAGCGCCCAGAAGACGCACGACATGCCGAAATAGAGCCGACTCGAACTCGGTGCCCTGGTCGCTATGGATTGCCTTGGGGACGCCATGATAAACTATCCATCTGTTTACCAGGATGTCGGCAACATTTTTGGCGGTATGTCGCCGCAGCGGGAAGGCGTCCGTATATTTCGTGAAATAGTCCGACACAACGAGGATATACCGATGGCCTCTTCCCGTGACTTTGTGGGTGTCGAGAATGTCCATCGCGATCCGGTCGAAAGGCGCTCCTGTCGGCAACTGTGTCAGAGGCGATCGTTTTGGGACCGGTTTTCCTTTGCGGGTGACACATTGCGAGCAGCGGGCACACCAGCGGGCGACATCCAGTGCCAGGCCGGGCCAGTAGAATCGGCGCCTGACTCTCTCGATGGTTCGCTGAATGCCGAGATGTCCGACAATCTTCAGGTCGTGAAGTTGGTGCAAAACCTGCGTTCTGAGTGCTACGGGGAGCACGGTTTGCACCACAGGCCGTCCAGCGGGGTCGGGTTTTACGTGCCGAACTAGTACCCCGTCTTGTAGCGCCAGGAGGCTCCATCTGGAAACAAGTGTTTTTACCTCCTCCCCACGGCGCGCTACCTCCTTAGAGTCTGGTTTAGTGCCGATCAACATCCACTGTCGCACTTTTCCGACGCTCGGGTCGGCTTGCTGTGCCGCGACAATGTCCTGAGCCGAATAGTCCGAAAGCCACTTTTGCCCATCAAGTGTGGCGTCCAAAGCACGGACTCGAACAACTTGGCGTGCCGAAACTAGTTGGGGCAAGACCGGTGATGTTATGGAATCATTGTTCAGGAGGTCTGCCCTTGTCTTAGCCGAAACAACAGTGATCCGACGAACTGGAAGTTCTCCGGAACTTGTCTCTGGGTCGGTCGGAGGTGTGTCGAGTCGTCCGGGACAGTCTTGGTGTTTGCAACTGTGACACCGTGACAAGCCGTCTGCGTTGCCGTGAAGTTTGCCGGGCCGATGCTCTATCTTGAAGTCGTACTGCTGCAACTTAGCGAGCCACCTGGCGAGCATGCCGTCCGCGTCGCTGTAGTTCTTGAGCCACCTCAAGGAGCTGTGGTCGGTCCGGAGGAGGAACTTCCTACCCCAAAGATAATGCCGATAATGTTGAACCATTTCTACCACTGCCAGCAGTTCTCGGTACGTGGTACAATAGTTCCGTTGGGTCCGGGATAGGGTTTTGCTGGCAAACCCGATGGGGATTTCTTTCCCGTTGACCCTCTGTGAGAGTGCGCCTCCCACAGCGTAGCCGCTAGCGTCCGTGTCGAGGATGAAGTAATCATCCGGACTCTGGGTCGGATGCGCGAGCTTAGGCGCCTGGATGAGAGCGTCGCGGAGCCGCCGAAAAGCGCGTCGCTGAGCCGGTCCCCAAGTGAAATGACATTCACCTCGGGTGAGTGCTACGAGAGGTTCGGCGATCTCAGCATAGTCCTTGATGAATCGCCTGTGGTAATTGGCGAAACCAAGGAAAGATCTGACATCGGAGATCTCGCACGGGGTCGGCCATTCTCTGATGGCTTTGACCTTGTTGGGGTCGACACGAATTCCTTGGCCGCTCACTATAAACCCCAAGTACAAAATTTCCCTCTGGAACAGTTCACACTTCTTGGGTTGAAGCTTCAGGCCTGCCGATCTAATCCGATCCAGGACCGCCTCCAGGTTTGCGAGTGCCTGATCGAATGTTCTGCCGTAAGCGATGACGTCATCCAGGTAACACATACACCGTGTCCACAAGTATCCACGGAGTATGGTTTCCATCAGCCGTTCAAATGTTGCCGGTGCATTGCTGAGGCCGAATGGCATAACCTTAAACTGGTATAGTCCTTTCCTTGTCGCAAAGGCAGTTTTCGGTCTGTCTGTAGGGTCGACTTCGACTTGCCAGTAGCCGGAAGCCAAGTCCAAGGCCGAAAAGTATGTAGCGCCCGCCAGGGCGTCATGAGTGTCCTGAATGTTGGGCAACGGATAGGAATCCTTGCGGGTGACATCATTCAGGAGCCGATAATCGACGCAAAATCTCACTTGGCCGTTCTTTTTACGCACGAGCACCACCTGTGCGCTCCAGGGCGAATCTGACGGCTCAATGCACCCCAAGCGAAGCATCTTGTCGACCTCCTCATCTATGATGCTCTGTTGCGCCTGAGGGACGCGTCGTTGACGTTGCCGAATCGGGGCCGAATTGCCGGTGTCAATCTTGTGTTGGACGACTTGGGTCCGTCCTAACTGTCCATCCGGGTGCATAAAGGTGTCCTGATACTGATGGATCAGGTTAGCGCAACGCCGGTGTTGTTCTGGCGCTAGTCCGGCGCGATCCACCATCTCTTGTAGATGTGGCGGCAGGTCGCGGTAGTGACTGGCGTCGGCTGTGGACAGGTCGGGCTCCTCTCCGGGTCTTGGTAGAGCTCCGACAACACTCTCGATCGGACTGGCTATGGCGACAGGGTCGGATCGAGTAAGTGTGATACCGGTATCTGCCGTGTTGACTACAGACACCTTTACACATTGTCGGTCCAAGGTCGTTAATGTTCTTCCCATGATGAGGTCAGTGTCCTCGGGAAAAGCCGTCAGTGGTTGAATCATCCGTGGATGCTGCCGAACTCGAACTCTGGAGGTCGGGATTAGCTCTACGATCGCCTCGCTACGTGCGGGGACGGTGACGGCTTGGCGCACTGCCATTCTAACAACATTGGCTTCAATGTCCTTGTGCGCAAACAGGATTTCTTTGTGTACCTGTATTGTTCCTGCGCCGTAATTCACTACAGCGTGGGCTTGCCGGAAAAAGTTCATGCCGAGTATCATGGCGTCGTGGATGTCAGCTACACAAAATGTCACAATCATATGGTTGGTCCCGACCTGAATTGGGAGGTCGATCAGTCCATCGATTGGGCTTGACTGTCCGTTGACGTCACGAATCGTGGCCGAAGTAGGCTGTAGCTGTCGTTGATCGGCGGGGACGTGTCGGAGCTGATCGCGTCGGAGCAAAGAGATTTGCGCTCCGGAGTCGAGCACAGCTTGTATTTTCTTATCCCCGACGCGTACCGATAACTTCCAGCACTCATGTGCCGCTCTCGAATTGTCTATGACGGCCGGAACTGCGGGGTCATCCGGCGGTGGCTTGAAAAGTGTGTGCAGCGGCGGCAATTTGGATTCCGGTCCGAATGGGAACGCGTAGAACCCTCCGTCATCGGAGATCCACTCCACCTCAGACATACTATCTGTTCCGGTGCCGTTGGCGGTCGGGGGCGACACCCCTTCAGGACGACGATTTTCCCGTGGAGGCCGTTGTGGAAGTGGCGCGGACACCCCTTCATGAGGGCAAGCCGGCTTTGGAGTCGGAGTTCGACACTTGGTACACACCCCTTTAAGGAGCTGAGGTGTGGGCTGGGCCGGCTGTGGGGTCGTAACTGTTGGTACTGTTGGTTTGGTAGTTACGACAACCGCAGGAGTGGAGCATGTAACATTGTTCTGTTGCCCGGAAGGTCCTTGCTCCGCAGCACCTTCCACTACTGGTTTAACGACTGAGCCGTTGGCTCTGTCGGGGCCGACTTGGTTTGGTTGCCGATTTGGTTAGGTACTGACAATACTTGATCTGTCCTTCGGTCAGTACCAGCACCTTTAGGTCGAAAAGTTAGTGGCTTCATGCCATTGCGCACTAAGACGTCTTTAAGTCGGAAACACCGCATCCAGCGATGGCCGGGCTTCTTGCAGAAGAAGCATACGGCTGGTCGTCCGGGCTGTGGAGGCCGATCACCTTTAGTCGGGGCCGTAGTTCGTAGGACGGAATAGATAGCTGTCTCCTCACAGAGTCCATTCTCGTCGCTAAGGACGCTCTGGAAAGCTTCCGCCACCCATTCGCGTGAACAGGCTGGCACAGAATGTTCTTCACATCCTTGAAGGCCGGTCGTGTCACTGTCGGCAGGGTCGTAATAAGCCGCAACTTGTTCAGGGGTCGGTGTTCCTCCCTGATTGATCTGTCCCATAGCACAAGACAGTTCTTGGTCGACACAATCATCATCCGGGTATCCGCTCACGGAGATGTCGGCACGTCGTGTGCCCCTCTGACGATCTCTGTTTGTCCGTTGCTGACGACTTTCAGCTTTGAGGACGGCCGTCAGCGCTTCACCGTAACTATGGAAAGTGAACACGCACAGTCTGTCGGCAATGTGGTCGGGTTGGCCGTTGACGAACTGGGAGATTACTGTTCGTTGCCGGGACTCTGGCGTGACATCGTCAAACACTTGCTCAGCCAGAGCTTGAAGCCGCTCTAAGTAATGTTCCGCATTCTCCTTCCGTTCTCTTTTTAGAAACGGAAAATCGTCCCGTTTGGACTGCCGACGAGGTGCGGGTTCCCAGCCCTCCAAGAGCTGACAACGAAACTCCTCCCAGGGAGTCTCGACCGGAATGTTCAGAGCTAACGCTTCGGCGCGGCCGCGCAGCGTACTCCGGAAGGTCGTTGTTTTATTGAGGTCGGAATATGTGAAGGCCGTAGTGAATTGCTCGAAGCTCCGTATGTACTGTGTGAGATTGCCCTCCTTGAAGGTCGCACGCCATTGAGCCGTTTTAGCCATTGCTAACGGTTGGGGCTCAGACGTGAGTCTCTGGGGCGTGGGCGTGTCGACGCTCACCACAGTCGGCGTTGTTGTGACGGGAGCCGTCGTTGGCGTGACAGCCGGAGCAGTTGAAGTCGTAACAATCGGAGCTGCCGAGGTCGTGTTAGCGGGTGCGGTCGGTGCTGTTGTCGCGGAGACGGCGGGCGAAGTAGCGGGTGGTGCCGGAATGCTGTTGGGGTCGTACGCTATTGGTGCGACAGGGGCCGTTTGACTGTATGGTGGCGTCACCCATGGTATCCCGACTGAGGGTGGGATTACAGCCGGCGGGGGATATCGGTATGTCGGTCCGTCTGGGCCTACACCATGGTACACTAATCCGGTTTGTGCACCATGATAGCCGGTGTCAGCCATCACACTTGGAACGCCACCATATCCGGGTGGTGGGTTCATATAGCCGACAGGTGGTTGGTAGTATCCGACAGCTACTCCATTTGAAACACCGCTTGTTTCGCCAGGGTATCCGACTGGCGATACACCGTATCCAGTGGTGTAGCCGATTGGCTGAGAGATCGGAGGTCCGATCATGGGTACAACACTTTCTGCCGGAGCAGACACAACTGGGTCTTGCGGCGAGGCGAAGCGCGGCTGTTCTCCGTCGGTCGGCGACGGTCGGGAAGCGGTCGGCGCGAGGGGGCGCGAGTCGGAGGCCGGCATGTCGGAGTCGTGAGGTCGGCGACTTGATGTCGGTGGTGGTTGCCGAAGTCGCGCTTGCCGTGTGGTGGCGCGAAATTCCGTCGTCGGGTCGCTGGGTCGTTGCGGTCGTAGAGGTGTCACGATCGGGGCATCGGTCGTCGCCGGGATGTTCTCTTTCGTTACTCTCGCCTGGCCGGGTTGTGTGTACTCTACCACCGTTGGCTCGGTCGGTATGCGCGAGTACGTCTCAGTCGCGGGGTCGTGTCGTCTCGGCGTCGTTGACGGCGCCAGTGGCCGATCTACCGAATAAGCGCTTGGCGGGACAGATTCCGGAACATTGTCAGACTGACAAACCCACTGTCGTATCCGAGAGTCACTCGGTGGGTGTGTAACCATTGATGTGTCTATGGTTACCGGCCGAACGTTCACTGATAACTGTTCTGGGTCGGTAGCACGATATACGCTCGCTCTTTGACGTGAGCACGTATAGTTTCTGTCGGCAGAGTTCAATAGTCTCTGGATTGTTCTGGCCGACGTTGCCGAATACGCCCTAGCGTGTGCACTCAAAATGTCACTTACTGTGTGTTGAGGTGCGAGCGGGTCTTCGTCGAGGAACTCCTGTATCAGGTCGACGGGCGGCGAAGACGATCTCAGGGTCGAATGTTCGTCCATGGAGTCGAACAGGCCGGTCGGTTGTTGTTCCTGTGACAACGGAACTGTGTCGCTCATAACAACTGAGCGGGGGCCGGAAGGTCGGAAGGTCGGGTTGAACGTGACTTCTTCATCTGTCTGGTCGGCCGACTCACCTCGGAACGCTCCCGGGGTCAATGCCATCACTGCCGGTAAGTTAGGGTCAGTAATCCGAGACTAGCTCAGATCCTGGTCGAACGGCGCCAATGTGATAAATATCGTTCTATGGCCGATATTAGGCCGAAATGTCTGTGATCGCTGTGCTAAATCACAAGGCCGGCAGTAGCAGTTCAATAGTTTATTTGGGATGAAAGCCGACAATGTCTCAATCACACTACAAGGCCGCAAACACACCTACGTCCGGTGATTTCCCCAGTCGACAATACTATATCCTCGATATTTAGTCCTTTGAACAATCCAACATATGAATATCACTGTTCAATATCTAGTAGTCCTCGTGTTAGGCCTTCGCTTTACAATCACGGCCACAACTTAGAAACACGTCTGCTCATGAGGACATCGTTTCCCCGGCGCGCGAACGAGACTTGTTATGCTTATATCTGTGCACGTGATGTGAGCGGTGGGTGTGTCATGTTCTATGTTTAGAAGTTGGTGCTTGTGAAGGTCAAGGCCGAAACTAACTGGGTCGATGTACCGAATGAATAAGGCCGCAAGTGCATGTGGATTGACCTGTGTATGTAACCATGACTACATGGAGTTTATGCTTGTGATCGTATAGTCTGTACCTGTCCTGTATGTAAGTCATGTAGAATGAATGTTTGTTGTGGAATATGTATGCGCGGGAGGGACGGGGGTTACAGTCGCTAAAATTACTACACTAGTTCGGGTTCATCGGAAGGGATGATATGTTGCTCAGGGTGGCATGGACTGGTTGATCCGTGGTTTGTTTGTGACAGGACCCTGCTGATCTGGGTTCGTCCTTGCTGGCACCGTGTTCAGCTGTAGTGCTGCTCCGTTAGGTCCAAATTTGATTCTTGGTGACAGTGTTTCAATCTGAGTGATGAGAGTTGATCAATGCACATCAGGGCTCAGAATTGCCACTTGTGGGTAGCCATAGGCTCATAACATTTCGGATTTGCTCCAAGGCAATAGAGCTCACGAGCCAATTGGCTGATGAAAATCTGTAAAGTGATATTGAAATATGCTTCTATGAGCAAATTGGCTCCTGAAAATTGTTGAATAGGAGCGAAATAGGAGCCTTTGGCTCCTGGATAAAATTATAAATTTTGAGCCCTGATGCACACGGATTGCGGCATCTCTTGATGTTAGTGTTCATGGCTGGTCCTCTGCAGGATCCGGTTTCAGTGAGATTATGGTTTTGACTGAAAATGTTATGAAATTCCATCACTTACTCCAATGAGTCCATGTATTGATATTGAGTGGATTGTTTCCACCTAATTATTTAACTATTTTACCATTCAGATTTTCTCAAAATAACCCAATTTCAAACTCCGCCCCCCCCCCCCCAGTCCCATCGAAAATAAAAGTATGACCCCCCCCCCCCCCCCCCAATAATGTTGAAAATTAAAGTGTGACACCCCCCCCCCCCCCCCACCTGATAAATAATGACCGGCCCCTTACCAGCTGTCCATTCACTTATAATGTGAATATAAAGGTAACAAATTCATACATTTACATACTTCCAATCAACGTGATACTTTGCCTTTTTGATTGTTAGTCATCAAGAATAACCAACCGAGACTCCGTTTTTTGACTAAACAATGTTAAATCTGTTAAAATCATCGTTTTCGTATGTCATTTTCCGACCTATTTCTCAGAAAACAAAGTACACTCACAACAGGGCGAGTGAAAGGATTATGTTATACAGCAAATAGCTAGTGGTGCCAGTAAACTCGGGTGCAGCGAGGTGTTCGGGATTATGAATGTTCAGCTCATTGTATTCATCTCACAGAAAGTATAGCCCTAGATATTCTCTTTATTTTGACCACAACAAAGTATACATATAAGCAGCTATCAGTGTTTGTCAAGCAGAACACACGAATGTTCGTTTTGGTGAAACGTATAAAATGATTAATCTAATCATCAAAATTGCATAGCTTCCGCGATATTATTTATGAAATCATGTCTCGGTTCATCACCCATGAGTGTGTGTGTGTGTGTGTGTGTGTGTGTGTGTGTGTGTGCTAGCCAAGTTTTGGGTCAGGGGATTGTATTGTCTTGGTGATTTTGTTACCTTTACATTCACATTATAAGTCAATGGGAACGTGTCTCAATGCAGTCACTGGTATGTTACGTGCAATCAATCCATAATACGTGCTATCTTTTCCAAGAAACAAGACTTGGAACTTTGCTGGGTTAGCTTTCATTAAATTTTCATCAAACTATATTATGGCTTTTCTGGCGTCTGATTGGACCGTCTCTTGTGTGGTAGATAAGTCTGTGTCCATATATGCAATAATTTTGTCGTGCGCATAATTGTATATAGTTGAATTTATATCTAGGAGTTGGAAATCATTCAGAAAAATATTGAATAGGAGCGGGCCCAGTATACTTCGTTGGGGAACTCCTCGAACAGCGGACACCCATGGACCTTAATGGCAGCCCATTTTTACGCGCTATTTTCTACTTATTATGAGATATGATTTAATAAGTTCGCATGTCCTAATGCCTATACCGTAGTGATACATTTTGGCTATTAAAAGCCCATGTGGAATACAGTCCAATGCTTTTGACAGATCCATCGCTATAATCGCTATATTATAATGATTGTCAAGTGCTTTCCGCCAGTTTTCGCTCATCTTAGACATCAGAGCTTTGCAGCCATGCCTTTGTCCAAATCCAGACATAAGAGGGTGAAATATGCCCTTCATATATTCAGAGATTTTATCATTAATCACTCTTTCGTATAGTTTTGATAAAACAGGTAATAGGTTAGAGGCCGGTCATTATTTATCAGGTGGGGGGGGGGGGTAAAAACTGGGGGGGGGATCACACATTTATTCGCAACATTATTTTGGGTGGGTTATACATTTATTTTCAATAGAACTGGGGGGTGGGGTTGAATTTTAGGTAATTTGAGAAAATATGTATGTTGAAATAGTGAATTGGGTGAAATCAATCCACTTATCATGGACTGATGGTTCATTGGAGTATACAATATGCGGAATCCATCCTTTTGTCACATTATTAGTGAAACTCTAGTTTCGCTGAAATTTGATCCTAGATAGGACCGATTATTTGCATAGGTTGTTGGGCAGTTGTATACTAATTCCATCAGGTGTACAGTAGAAACAACTACATTTACAACACTGTCTGCCCTTGATGACGCCAGTGTGTCATTTCATAAATTATTTGGTCGGGCTTTGTTTCTAATGCAAAATGTTGTATTTTACGTTTGTTATTGGAATCATCAAAATGTTGCTGTTTTGGTGGTAATAGATTGATACTTACATCCAGTAACACCAAAAATCAGGAGATGTCGTGATAGCCTACATGTGAATCGACAACCGCTCATCACCACTGGACTGAAACATTGTCACCAAGGATCAACTATGGATCGTTCGTAGAACGGAGCAGCACTGCAGCTGATACGGTGCCAGCCAGGATGATCAGCATGCAGGGCACTGTCACAGACTAACAATGGATCACCCGGCTCATACCATGCTGACCAACATGCCATAACATCCGATGACCCCGATGAATGTAAGTGTCAATTCATTACCACCAACACAATAAGATTTTGATGATGCCAATGACAAACGTAAAATACAACATTTTGCAATCGAATAAAAGCCTGACCAAATAGTTTATCCAAAGACACACTGGCGTCATTTGGGGCAGACAGTGTGTTAAATGTAGTTGTTTCTACTGTACACCTGATGGAATTAGTATACGACTGCCCATCAACCTATGAAAATACTGTTTAAAAATCTGAAACAAACCCCATGGAAGAGATATATGACCAGTACAAAAGTACCTAATCCCAAGCCAGATGGCTACTGAGTTGATGGTATCCTCGGGGACAGATTTAACGTCCGCCAGCAGTGACACCGACTCAGTGGTATGAATGTAAGTGTCAATCTATTACCACCAATACAATCAGATTTTGATGATGCCAATAACAAACGTAAAATACATTTTGCAATAGAAACAAAGCCCGACCAAATAGTTTATCCAAAGACACACTGGCGTCATCAGGGGCAGATATTGAAAACCACAAACCGATTTTCCACTCAACATGTTGCCAACACAGAAACCCCGGCCACTGAGGAAAATCCTCTGTGAGCTCAGGACTGTCCTGGACCGTCATAAACAAAACATGGACCTTTCCACTCAAGATTGCAAAATAGTCATGGATCTTCCCGGATGACGCTAGAGTGAATCTAATGTACCTGACTTTCTTGGTGGCCATGACATTGATAGACAATAGCGGATCACCAAGGAACATTATGAACCCATCATGGAGCTAACACAGATTTGATTCAAGGCCGGAAAAGTACCAGTCCAGGATGGCCTGATTCATCAATGATATGTGGAAGAGTCATAATTTTTCTGAGTTCGCTCTGGGGTCCAGTTAGTCCATAAGGAAAAAAATAAGATTCATGGATTTTTTCATTCATCCAACAAATTTCACAGTCAATGAATGAACTGAATATCCTTCAACCCAGGTCTTGAGTGTTTCAAGAGGGCTTAGAAACATCGCAGTATTCTCGGGAACGTGATCCTAGACATAGATGTCTTGGGGTGTTGTTTCTTGCCCTCAACATCCAATCAAAGGCTGTTAATACCATACTGATATAATATGCCCACAAATCATAATTGAATCAGTTTTGATGGCATTCATACTTGAAGCAATGGATATGGTGAACACGCGAAGACCACAAATTCATAGTATCCACTGATATTATAGTATAGAAAAGTTTGCGACAAAAGTCACAATTGTTTTATTAGAAATGTGAATGAAGTGTAAAACAGCATTTAAGTATCATATATATTATTATACTGGCTCCTGAGGGGGGGGGGGGCGTGAAACTTTGAAAACTCCTTTCTCGGAAAATCTATTCAACCACCCTCCTCCTCCCCGCCCCACCCGATTAATAATGACCGGCCTCTTAATAGACCTGTAATTTTCTTTGTTAAGTGAATCTTATTTTTCAACCTATCAACCAACAACCTATGAAAATAATGTTTAAAAATCTGAAACAAAAACCATGGAATAGATATATCACAAGTACTTAAATACCTAATCACAAGCCAAAAAGCTACTGAGTTGATGGTATCCTCGGGGACAAATTTAACGTCCGCCAGCAGTGACACCGGCTCAGTGGTATGAATGTAAGTATCAATCTATTACCACCAATACAATAAGATTTTGATGATGCCAATAACAAACGTAAAATACATTTTGCAATAGAAACAAAGCCCGACCAAATAGTTTATCCAAAGACACACTGGCGTCATCAGGGGCAGACAGTAAAAACCACATACCGATTTTCCACTCAACATGTTGCCAACACAGGAACCCCGGCCACTGAGGAAAATACTCTGTGAGCTCAAGACTGTCCTGAACCGTCATGAACAAAACATGGACCTTTCCACTCAAGGTTGCAAAATAGTCATGGATTTTCCCGGATGACGCTATAGTGAATCTAATGTACCTGACTTTCTTGGTGGCCATGACATTGATAGACAATAGCGGATCATCAAGGAACATTATGAACCCATCATGGAGCCAACACAGATTTGATTCGAGGCCGGAAAAGTAGCAGTCCAGGATGGCCTGATTCATCAATGATATGTGGAAGAGTCATAATTATTCTGAGTTCGCTCTGGGGTCCAGTTAGTCGATAAGGAAGAAATAAGATTCATGGATTTTTTCATTCATCCAACAAATTTCACAGTCAATGAATGAACTGAATAACCTTCAAGCCAGGTCTTGAGTGTTTCAAGAGGGCTTGGAAACGTCGGGTTTAGAGTGAAAAAAACCCCATCGCAGTATTCTCGGGAACGTGATCCTAGACATAGATGTCTTGGGGTGTTGTTTCTTGCCCTCAACATCCAATCAGAGGCTGTAAATACCATACTGATATAATATGCCCACAAATTATAATTGAATCAGTGTTGATAGCATTCATACTTGAAGCAATGGACATGGTGTACACGCGAAGACCACAAATTCATAGTAACCACTGACATTATAGTGTAACGGTTTTGGGGCGTACCCAAAAGTTTCCCCTAGGTAATTCTGTTAGTGTTTTGTGATATTATGGTTAAATAACCGTTTATTAAAATGTATATGTGTTTAAAGGTTCATACGGTTCCGTATTGTTAATGTTTAGAAGGTTTTCCGTCTCGGAACTTGGTATATTTGTATTTTGGTAAAGCCGGAGACGGAGGCGGAACCGGAGACGGAACCGGAGACGGAGTCGGAACAATGGAGTACAAAAACGTAATGACGTTATTTCCGGAAGGTCATGTGATCAGCCTCGTTTTCGGTTTAAAAGGTGACGTGTCAGCCACTGATTGGTTCTAGAGTGTTTTTAGAAATCCGGAAAATATCAGTGTTTTGGCGGACTATGACGTCACAATAGGTTGGTCACGTGACGTGGGTCTCAGGTCTATAAAAGCCCCCGCTTCACAGCGGACGGCGGAGTTGGTGTCCTGACGTCGACCTGTACAGACCCCTTCTCCCATAGCAGAGTACTCCCTTGTTCCGGATAGAGTCATCCAGATGATAGCAGTTAAGTCTTCTGACTGTGCACTTGGAAAATAAACATGAAAACTTCAACCGAGTTGTTTTTCCGTGTTCGTTAGGGAACTGGAATTTATAATAAAGTTAGCTCACCGGAAAAGAAAGTAATACGGAGTAAAGGGAGATAAGACCACAGTCGGTTAAGACCAAGTTGTAACGACGTCTTAGGGTGATCCAAGAACCCAGATCACCAAGGAAGGAGACGGAGACGGAGGTGGAATTCAACGGAGCAACTACGGAGGCGGTATCGGACGGAGCAGTTGCAGAGACGGGAACGACGAAGCAGTTGCAGAGGCGGTACCGGACGACAGAGTTGCAGAGGCAGTACCTGACGGAGCGGTTGCGGTAACCGGAAGTGAGAACACTTCCGAGATACCCCATTTCAGGTGCAGTCGCAGGTTGCGGTGAGGCGGAGCCAACCGGGGCAGTTTGCAGTGCGGCGGAACCTGGCAGAGCGGTTGCAGTATTCGGAAACGGCAACGTTCCCGGATTCTTTATTCCCGGTGCAGCCGCAGTTTGCAGTAAGACGGAAAACGACGGAGCTGTTGCAGTAAAGCGGTATCCCGACGGAGCAGTTGCAGTACCCGGAGACGGAAATGCCTCCGGATCCTTACTTTACAGGTGCAGTTGCAGATTAGCAGTCGGACAACGGTTAAGAGGTCCATTCCAGACCACGCTACCAACCTTCAGAGACTTCTAGCCGGAGTTCAACCGTACAGCAGTAGCAGTTTCCCGGAGTTTTACCGTTTCAGCTCCGGTTAAATAACAACTCACCCACCTCCCTAGAAAACCGGTTCATCAAGACGTCACAGAAGGGTGAGAACCCGTTACAATAGTATAGAAAAGTTTGCGACAAAAGTCACAATTGTTTTATTAGAAATGTGAATGAAGTGTAAAACAGAATTTAAGTATCATATATATATTATGATACTGGCTCCTGGGGGGGGGGGGGGTGAAACTTTGAAAACTTTTTTCCCGGAAAATCCATTCAACCTCCCTCCCCCGCCCCACCCGATTAATAATGACCGGCCTCTTAATAGACCTGTAATTTTCTTTGTTGAGTGAATCTTATTTTTCTTGAATATGGGACTGATATTTTTAACTATTTTTTTAGATCATGAGGGAATACGTTTGTGAAATGCACTTGTTAATAAGACAATTAATGATCTCAGCAATATAATTCTTGAGACTTTTTATGAACGTAGCCGGAATGCCATCATATCCGCTTGTTTTCTTATTCTTCAGTTTACAGATGGCTTCTTCCGTATCGATAATACTAATTGGTCTGAGCGAGAATGAGTTCAGACTCAAACCAAGTGTGACTATTTTGGCAACTGAACTATGATCCTTATATCATGAGTGTAGAATCTTTTGGTTTAACCTTTTCCGTTTTCAAAGGGGCGTATGTGTCCAAAACCGACACCAGAGTATTCTGAAAGAGAGAAACAATTCAACGCGTACCTCATTGTAATCTATGTGTTTTCAGGTTTCGATATTATATCGTTTTCGATCTTGTACATGGGACGTGCTTTCGGAGAGCAGCACCGATCAAACAGTGGAAATCACTCACGCCTATATCAATACTTAACGTAGTACGCTACGAACAGGGAGGTAATGAATTGTCAAAATTTAAAAGTTAAATCTTGAATATTATCTCTTCAAAATAACATATTTTATAGAGTAACTGATAAGCATTCTAATACTGAAAAGAAAATAGGGGTCACCGTGCTGGTTTCTTCGACATATTCGATCAAAAATCACAAACATTTACTAAAATGACTTAATTTATGGTATTTTTTACACAATTTTTTTGCCCATATCCACACCTTGCATCTTGTTTTCCAAGAGAACGGATACGGTGACCCCATTTTTTCTTTTCAGTTTTGGGATGCTGATCAGTTACACTATAAAATATGTTATTTTGAAAAGATAATATTCAAGATTTAACTTTTGAATTTTGACAATTCATTACCTCCCTGTTAATTTTTTGTTAATATAGACATTTGTTTTGAAAAACTCTTTGACCCCCTCCCCTCACTGTTTGGAGCGGACTACTTTAAACCGTTGTAAAACCGTTTCTTATCCGTAACGAGTAACACATCGATCAAAGTCGGATTGTTCGACTTGAAACAAGTAGGTGATTTAATTATGTTGACATAACAGTATAAATGACATAATTTTGTAAACAACACTTGTTGCTAAACATGTTGAAATTCATATCTCCAATGAGTACGGTACTATCAAACTGATTCAGACATTGGTTTGATAAACCGGAAATAAAATTCTCAAAAATAGATTTATGAATTGCTGGGTTCTAATAAATATGCCCAAGAAACCATTTATCATTTCTATCGAGTACTAGTTCAGTGGTCAACACCTCGATATTATTATGTGCGCTGATATTCAGGGAAACTTCGCGGTGGGGAATTCGGTTGGATATATATATCATTAATCCTCCCGAGTTTTTTACTTGACGAAATGTAAATTTCGTCAAGTATGTTGGTCAGTCGAGTTTGTCTGTCTGTCTGTTTGTTTGTTTGTTAGCGCTCTACAGGTCACAATTTTGATCATAAAGTCTCGAAAATTTGTCAAAAGATGTGCAATCAAATATGGATGGATGAGTTCATTTTTGGAAGCTCAAGGTCAAATATTGAGGTCAAGGTCATGTAAAACGATAAAAACACATAAATGGTCATAACTCCGGTTCTATTCGTTATAGAGACTTCAAACCAAGTTCATATTGTAGATAAACTCGAGTTCTATATTCTGTAACCTTGATTTTGGCATTTGACCTTGACCTTGAGAAGTTCGCCATGAGGTGAATGTCAAGGTCAAGTACAAAGGTCAGTGCACCATATCGAGTAGTATATCGTTGGAAAGGTCTTGAGCCTCTGATTCCAGTGATATCTCATTTTTGGCGCTGCGACGTAAACTGACGTCACAATGATGTCATAAACGTCAAAAATCTGAAATTTCAAAGGGCCATAACATCGTCAATAGTGTATGGAATCCCTTGAAATTTGATATGCATTTTGACAGCATTGACCTCTACGAACTGAAGTACAAAGGTCAAAGGTCAAAGGTCAAGGTCATTGAAATCCCAGAAAAACACGTTTAAGGTAACAACATCCGTTTGAATTGTCGTAGGTTCATGAAATTTGAAGCATATCATTCAGAAGAGGTATAGCAATCGGACCTATATGTCAATTCCATGATTGACCTCAAACTTTGTCTAAAATCTGACAAAACTTAATCAGAATCCTATGATAATTCTGGATTTTACAGATATTTTTTATGTTTTCATGGCTCCAATTTTCACAAATTTACTGAACATTCAATTCTAAAGTATTTCATGCAGTCAGTTGCAGTGTTATTTCTAGTTTATGGTCCACTTTTCACATTTGGAATAAATTGAAAACTCGCCGAGATATCAAAGTAGAAAGAGCAGTGGGGTGAATCTGATTCTCAATCCGTTCACACGCCAATAAGCTGTAGAAACGATTACCCCCTGTGGACATGTCCCCTTCTAAATATACACACTCGGTCGAGCAGCAGTACAGTATACCATATATGTATCCAAGTGCACATCTCAAACAACAAAACAATTCTTTTGTTTTCTGACTCAGAGCTGTCAAACTGGTATATTAAAGCCTAAAACTCATGTCTAAATACAGTCTGGGTCAAGCGACAGGCCACTTTATATCAGAACTTTTGGGGGTGACGGACCGGCTTATTAAACGGGCCCATCCCCGGTTTTTACCCGTAATTATTCTCAGGACCAAAGGTCCTGTGCATGCACCAGATATCCGTGTGTTACTTGAAAATCCTTATCTTTAACATGGGGCGAACTTTCAAAAATTCGTAACTTGCTCAGTTTTTTAGATATTGATTTGAAATTTTATACACACATGAAGAGTAACAACTTCTATCGATTTGTCAAGGCCGATTCGGATCTGATCTGGATTACGGATTTGACAGCCATTTGAATTTAACATTGAAAACTCCATTTAACAAATATTCTTTTTATTTTATTCCGGTCTGTTAAGCATATATCACGTTGATTTTCTTGCAGAAAGTGGTTGGACGTTATTGTTCACAAAGTATCAAAGTTTGATCCGGATCCGATCCGGATCACGGATTCTACAGCCTTTTGAATTAAACATTGAAAACTGCATTTACCACATTCAGTTTTCAGACAATCATCCTGAAACTGTTTTGGTGGCTAGATATGTGACCTCGGACTGAACGGCATGTTCTTCAAGGAAATCGGTTTATTGATGACGTTACTAAAAAATTTTGAAATATTGAAAAATTACTGTCTTTAGCATAGGGCAAAATTTTAAAAATTCGTCACTTGCTCAGTTTTTCAGATATTGATATGACATTTTATAGAACCATGTAGAGTGACATCTTCTATCGATTTGTGAAGTTTGATCCGGATCCGATCCGGATTACGGATTTGACAGCCATTTGAATTTAACATTGAAAACTCCATCTAACAGATACTTTTTATTATATTCCAGTCTATTAGGGAAATATCACGTTGATGTTATTGCAGAAAATGGTGCATCGTTATTGTTCACAAAGTATCAAAATTTGATCCGGATCGAATATGAAAGTTAGTCCACCATATTGAGTAGTATATCGTTGGAAAGGTCTTGAACCCCTGATTCCAATGGTATCTTATTTTTGGCGTTTCGACGTATACTGACGTCACAATGAGGTCACAAACGTTAAATTTCCGAATTTTCAAAAGGCCATAACATCGTCAATACTGTATGGAATCTCTTGAAACTTGATATGCATATTTATAGCATCGACCTCTACGAATTGAAATACAAAGGTCAAAGGTCAAGGTCATCGAAATCCCAGAAAAACACCTTTTCAGTTGTAACATCTGCTTGAATCGTTGTAGTCTCATAAAATTTGAACCATATCGTTCAAAACAGGTATAGCAATCAGCATATATGTCAATTCCATGATTGACCTTGAGCTTGGTCGGAAAAATGAGATCACATGAGCAAAACTTCAAGGTCAAATTTTCAAACTAACTAAACATATCAAGTAGTATATCAAATGGAAGGCCTTGAACCCCTGATAAATAGTATCCCATCAGTTTTCAAATGTGACGTTCAAGATTAAATTTTCTAACTATTTTTCTATTTTTATTTCGTGGATTCAGCATCAGTTGATGTATGTCCGATGGTCATACAACCAAAACTCCCGATTTTTGGTCCAGGGCGAAAATTTAGGGGCCACAAATTTATTTTTGTGTGTGAAATATTCAAAACTATATTATGGAGCCAGGTTTCAATATATGTTGTTGATTTTTACTACGGCATTGTGCCTTAACAAGAAAAACAAGTTAGTGAAGTTGTAGGACTCAAGGTCAAGAAGTAAGTTGAGGTCACAGTAAAGGTCAAAATAAAAAACCGCAATCACTCCGCTTCTAATCAAGATTAATTTTTCTAATAATTTTTTATATTTTTATCTGGTAAATTTGACACCAGATGATGTATGCCCGATGGTCGTATGACCAAACCTCCCGATAATCGCCCGAGGTTGAAAATCTTGGGGTCTGGTGAGTTGCATGGAGGAAGACCCAGATTAAACACTGTATCATGTCATTTTACAGTGTCTCATTGGTTTCATTATGATCGAGTGCTGCGTGTTTTGTCATAAAGCGTTTGTGTTAACTCCATTCTTCATAGCCTTAAAATATGACCTAATTGCAACTGGTTGACAATATAAAAAACATTGATAAAAAGCAGACAAGCAATTAGTAGGTCATATTTTAGGGCTGGTTCTTCATGGTTGTGCAATCGACACATGTCTAAGCCTCTCTATTTGTTTTGTTCACTTGTTGTCAATATAATTTCATATTCGTGCGTGAATATTTGCTGTTTGTCCTTCGCTCATTTTTAGGCTATCGGTATTTGTTTTTGGATTTTTATAATTTTCATATATTTTAGGTTTTTTAGTAGTGGCATCATTAAAATTTTAGCATGGTTAGAGGTTAGAGGTATATAGAGAGCATGGTTAGAGGTATATATTATGTTGTTACATACACTGACTAGATGTTTTAAATAGATGTTTTATGCAGTTTCCAATGATGTATGTTGTCAGGGCACGCCATAAACATGATAAATGTGTAAACTTTATGTAAATGTTTTACATGAAAACAAATGTTTCAATTTTTTCGTCAAGCTTGGCCTATGGCCGATTTTTTACTTGTCGTTTCTCACGAGAGTAAATCCGTCGGCATGAAAAATGTTACTATTATCAGAAATATCCAACTTTGTTTCGCTCAGTGCTAATATATCTATATAGCCTTTATTCATAATGTATTTGACTTCGTCAAACTTATTTCTCAACCCATCAACGTTAAGATGAGCAATTATTATGTTCTTCGCGTATTTTGACCTATATGATTTGATATCACTGTAAACGGTTTGGCTCTCATAGTATTGTGAGAAGTTAGGCTGAGAGAACGAGTTTACAGTATTATCATGACAAAATCATCACAAGAAGCTTCGCTAATGACACTGTTGCAGTTTGTGGAAACTTCGCTTTTACGCTGTTGCAGTTTGTGTCAATACTATTAGTTCTCATTAAAACCCGATTTTTCTAAATCTGTAAAAACATGACTGCAATTATTCGTGTTTGTGTAGAATGTGGACACATCTTATGGAAGTTGTTTGTTGGACAATGCATTGTGATCAACGGATATATCAGAAATATTAGTATCAGACATATTACATGTAGTTAGAATATTAAGGACGAACTGCATGTAAAATCCCGAATCTGGAATGCGCCAGTCTTCCATTCACTTATAATGTAAATATAAAGGTAACAAAAAAAATCATGAACTTGCAAACATCCATTTGGCACCAGAATTTACTGTGGCGACCTACCCATCAAGGATCACCAACCGAGACTTGGTTCTTGACTAAATATGATTAATTGTCTGATAATTGTCATTTTCAAGTGTCATTTTGTGACTTATTTCTCAAAAGACAAGGTACATTCAAAACATGCCCAACGGCAGGATTATTTCCTACTGCGTACAACTAGTAATGCTAGTGAAGCTCACTGGTGAGTTGCGCTCGGGTGCACTAAATCCGTCTATTGTATTCCTCTCGCAGAAATTCAAGTCGTATATGCATCTATTATTGGATGGTCACACAACAAAACGTACATACCAAAAACAGCTTGTTTGTAAAGCTGAAGAAACGACGCCTTGTTTGTTGAAATGTGTAAAAGTGATAGCTGTAATCCTCAATTGTACAATTCCTGTGATACTTTTTATAGAACCATGTCTCCGTTCATCACCAATGGGTATACATATCTCTGTTAATGAAGTTTCGGGAAGAAACGTTGGGTAGTCTTGCTGATTTTGTTACCCTTATGTTTACATTATAAATGAATGGGACAGCGGCTCACTGCAGTGTTTGGTTTGTTACCCGCTGTTTCCTGCGTACAATACAACTGCTTACAATCGTTTGAGAAGGTAATATTGTTGTTTCTGGTACAAGCAATGGCTTTCCTACTTCGCCTCATTAGTATTTTAAATTACACTTTCTAGACCTTTGGCCGGGTTCATTACAAATGTCACAGTATATCGGTTTGCCATGCGGACACTTCTCAGTGCTGTGGTTTCGTTCACCACAGCACATGCAGAGGGTTGGCGAGCCGTGATGGTCATGCCGATCCTGACGAATACGAGGGTCAGCGAGGCGCCGCTGTGGATTGTCTCTGATGTCTTCCAGGAGTATATCCATCCTGTTTGAGCCTTTGTAGTCGACGCCGCGTCCCCAGTAGGCATTTGGGGTGTCCTCGATGATGAGTTGGCCTCTGGTATCACGTTGTGAAAAGCTTCACATCTCTGAAAAAAAGAATCACATGTCTGAAAAGCTGGCACGATCTGTATTTGAGACGCACGGACTCTTCAAATCTCTCAGCTGATTCCACTTGGGTGAGTAAGGTATTTCTTTACCAATGCGATATGCGGAACGAGCGTCTGTAGTGGACATTATCAGCTTATCAATTGTGAACAAATAGTAAACAATATATGCTTAATATTGTCATGACCTTGATTTGACCTTTGACCTCATTTTCAAGGTCAAAGCTCAAAATGGCTAATATCTCGCTTATTATTGACTATACAGCTTGGGAATCAATTAAAATATATCATAGGAAATGATATATACTGAATCTTGAATGACCTTCAAGGTCAGAGTGCAAAATGGCTAATATATCGCTTATTATCAACTTTATATATGCTGAATATTGTCATGACCTTGAATTTGACCTCTGACTTCAATTTCAAGGTCAGAGCACAAAATGGCTAATATCTCGCTTATTGTCGACTTTAAAGCTGAGGAATCAATTGTTGACATATAGGAAGTGATGTATGCTGAATATTCATTCTCATGACTCTGAATTTGACCTCATTTCCAAGGTCAGAACACAAAATGGTTAATATCTTGCTCATTGTCGATTTTGCAGCTTAGGAATCAATCGTGGACATGAAATGATATGCTGAATATTCTTGTGACCTTGAATTTGACCTTTGACCTTGTTTTCAAGGTCACGGGACAAAATGGCTAATATCTAATAAGTAAAACATTGTCCGGTAACCTTTCTTAGCCCTTGGGCTAATTTTAAATGTTTCTATATTTCAGAGTTATGCTGTGGAGGACAGCGGTCCTGGTTAGCTGTGGATGCCATCAACACAGTAGCCTATTGACATGTAATTCGACGCATGTGTAGCCTACTTCTCGGTGCAACTTTCGTAAATTTAGTTTGGATTTCTGAATTGTTAGGTGCAGATAAATCCCTGGTCTCAGGAATATGTGAGATGGTAGATATTTGTGGTCGCCAAAACGCGGAAATGGAGTTTCGCAACGTTCTTAGCTCCCCCCACACACATACACCCACACACATTTAGTGACTACGCTTACGCCAGGATCCGATACAACCAGAGATATTAATATATGCTTATTCATATATTTTCCATCACTCGGATATGCTGTAGTGAGAACTATATTTCCCACACTGTCTGTCTCTGGTGACGACGGTGTGGCATTT
This sequence comes from Terebella lapidaria, assembly GCA_949152475.1. NCBI lineage: Eukaryota > Metazoa > Annelida > Polychaeta > Terebellida > Terebellidae > Terebella > Terebella lapidaria. The sequence continues at coordinate 8,004,982 of OX424557.1, forward strand.
GGTGTTTGGTCAGTCTTCTTAACTGTTCCGTGTGATTTCAGGTTTTCGTGTAATTTTGTGGTAATGCTGGCGGTGGGTCAACACATGCACACGATATTTGACGATACTCTGAGATGCCTTCTGATGCATTCGCATGCCTTTATATATCCAAGGCCCAAGTTTGACATTCGATGGGAAAATGTCCAAATTACACACTGGATAATTATCAATGCATATCGGTTATGAATTCATTATGTAAATAGGACACAGTGATGACCATTTTCACTGGCGAAACTCATCCCATCGAATACTGGTAACCTACTGTGCGTGTTCATATGTGTCACATATTGGAATACCCCGAGGCATCTTTATGCACAGATTGTTTTTCGCGATGACAACAACCATTTGCAGAAATCACGTCCCAATATCGCACCTGTTCCGTTTAAGATGAAGATATGTACGAAAACAGACAGAAAACTATGGGGGTGTGTTGCAGTCATCTCCGTTCTCGTTTTTGTGACGACGCTCGCCGATTTTACACGAGCAGGGACTGGTTTACAACAACAACCCTGTTCGGATCATGGCGAAAAGGTAAACAACAATTCACATAAATGTGTATTATTTATCAAGTGTTAGTCATGTTAGTCTGACTTAGACTAACAAAAGCTTTTTAATTTCCAGTTGTAAACACATATACGAGTATTGCAGAAAACCGATGTGCACTATACATGGCACGGTATACTTTGTGGACGTTATCGATGTTATAATCAATTTGTTTGGATCACAGTTACGTTCGGTGCGAGTTGGCGATGAGATTTACTGGTTTCCGGACGATATCAGGTTGAGGAACATGTCTCTGGAGCCGTATTCGGTGCAGCTCCCGGCACAGGACATACAGAAGGAGTACTTACGGTAGAATCTCTGATGAATATGATGATTTAGGCCGCAATTTATAGTAACTTTCAGATTACCCAAGGAATATATGGGTAAGCCACCAAATACAGTCAGTACAGAGCCGTCATGTCTCGCTTTACCATGTACAGTTTACTAGGACACTTGGAGCTGGAATGTCGGCACGCTGCCCGGCTCGGGTCGTACACTGACGGAGGTTGGCATGTGTGTTTGGTTCCACCATATCAACTCAGACCGCCCTGCCTCGTCTACGACTTCGGGTACGATAATGGCTAATGGGAGATGTATTTTAGTACCTTTACCACAGGTAGACATACAACAATAATAGTCTCAACCCTTGGGAAATTTGTGAAACTTTACAAATTATAATGTATGAGAGAACGGTTTTTATTTTTCGTGGCAGCATTGCAAGAAGATGGAGTTTTGATGATGCCATATCAACTGAGTATGGATGCAAAGTCCGAGCATTCGATCCCACGTAAGACGTGACACCAGCTGGATATATACAGATGGTCAAGTAATCTGTGAGTAGACATGTATCTGTTCTATGTATCTGATTCTCTGGTGTGGACAGGTGCGGTCTCCCGGAACACAACAGGAGCCGTCTGATTCAATTTTACCCCGTGGGGCTCTGGGGATCTGAAGGCCTTCACGAACGCGGCTTCCCCGTCAGAACCCTGCATGGCTTCCTGCAGCAGTTCAGAGAGCAAAACGTATGACTGATGACCTCCTTATTACATAGCATACGACATTAGCAATAGCTTTGTCGTTCATCGTCTTTTGGTAGTGAAAGAATACACAATCAACTGCACCGTTATGTGTGAAAACATATCAACAATACACTCGTCACTCTAGTAGCACTACATCTTTTGTTTACAGACCACTATAGACGTGTTAAAGCTGGACATTGAGGGTAGTGAGTGGGCGGCCCTGCGGACGATGTTGGGGGACGGCTCCCTGAGGCTGGTCAAGCAGCTTGCCGTGGAGGTACACGTGCTCGCCGACACTCCCCGGGTGGCCTTTACGGAGTACACGACCGTACTGAAGGACCTCAGGGCTGCCGGCTTCAGGCTCTGGCGGGACGACTGGAACACCAAGAACATCATGTATTCCAAGCACCTCGGCTACCAGACCGCCTGCCACGAGCAGTACTTCCTCAACATCAACTTCCTCAAGTGACTCTCCTGTAACCGCCTAGGATTGAAAAGCTCGTGCTAACGTACGATATGCATATCCCCGTGTTGTGACAACATGGGTTAGTATGTATGCCGGTATCTTGATTTTTGCTGTTGTTGTTTTTTGTAACTATTTATTCTACAACAATTGATGAACAAGAATGAGCTTATACTAACTTCTCTTGTTGGCTCGGATCTGGGCGTAAGGGTGGTCATTAGTGTGGCAAGAAACCAGAGAACCTGGTGAAAACCCACTTGCCCGGTTTGGCGACCACATATCACCTCACATACTGCCGAGGCCGGGGATCGAACCCTCAAAGAGGCTGCATAATAATGCTTATAAAAAAAAGATTGTTAAAAGAAATGTGTAATAAGTTCATCTGAACAAATTATTTAGAGGATATCGGAAAGGGACACCCCTATTAACCTCAACGCAAGTGTATAATTATACCGTGTGACAATGTCCAGTATAAAATGATGGAAATATTGCTGCATCCAACGCATGTTCATTTCGACAGTTATATTTATCCAACTCCCAACAGTCAGTAGAAAGATGATGATCGACACATCCTCATCTTAAAGAATTATATTTGACTTTTCATGAACAACGACTTCTTGTTCTATTTACTTTGAACGCTTTCAGAACGCTGTGCAAATAAAATTGAACAAAGTGTGATCCATTATATATTACTTTCAATGTGTCAACTCGATTTGAGGAAATTAATATTTAATAGGTAGATTTCGTGGCAAAGCGGAATCAGCCCCAACTCGGTGGTATTCCTGAGTGTGAGAAGGTTCCAATCATCCCGCCACATTCGGAATCCCGCGGACTCCAAGGCCTGGAGCAGGCCGATGTGTTTGCTGACTACCGCAGCGGTAGCGTTCAGGGGCGTGTGGAGTTCTATCCCGATCTGTTTGACCTTCTCCAACGACCCATCCTTCAGCATCACCCCTAGAGCCGACCACTCACAGTACTCGATATCGATTTTCAGGTAGTCAATCGTACTCTACAAGGCAAATATTTAGATGGTTTATTATGTTTTCATGTGATGTTGACTATTTGAAATGTTAACACAATATACAAATGCAATGTGAATTATCGTTCTTTCATGGAAACGTTGAGTCAACAGACTAGAGGTAATAAATATGCACATAACAGTGGTTACCGTAATCGAACATTAGCGCCTCTAACAAGCTGTGCATGACAGTCCTGTATTACTTGAAACATATCCTCCGCATATGTTAACGATATACATCGATATACAAATTGAGTAGGTGGTATGTATAATTTTGAATGATCAGTGCGAACAGAATCTGACTTAATCTCACCCCGTAAGAACATCTAGAAATAATACTCAAATTCAGGAAAGTCTGCAAACCGATATAAACCCAGACCCATAACCCAAAGGTCCATGTGCTGATTGTGGGGAGTTTTTTTCTCCAGATTACCTCTCTGGTCTACCAAAAGTTTATAACATCGTGTATAGTCGTGAGCCTCACATTTTCTTCCCTGAAGTCCCTGAGAATGGTTTTGAACGTTTTCATCCAGTTCCCGTATCGCCAAAGAACATTTTTGCCTCCCAGGCCAACCGGGTAGAAATGTATGCGCTCCGTCCTGTTGTGCTCCTCCGTGTTCATCCTACGAGAAATCCATAAAATTTCACCGGTCTTAGTGCTTTGTTAATATGTTATATATACACTGTAGATAAGCGGTGGCGCGGTAAAATAATTTCGAACGGGCTTGGTGATCAATTTCGAACGGTTGATGGTCAATTTCGAACGGTTGGCGATCTATTTTGAACGGTCCACACATAAATATAGGTGAAAAGTATATTTGTCTGATGTTTATGTCACAAATATTTATATTTACCACCTCGGCGAAACTTTACTGACCTGTGGAAGGCCTTTGAAGCACATCGGGAGTTTTTATGATTATTTATTATTTAGTTTTGAATGGCGAGAAGCAGTATACATGTCATTAATATGTAATATCGTTATTAGTGTGTGCAAACGTTTGATGAGTCAGTTAAATTGAACGTGTACCCAGACATAGCTAAAGTGAATCACGTTATGCTGTTTGATTGATGCATTTCCTCAAAACGAGCCCGAATCAAGTAGAATAGAAAATTTAAATGTGGTCAATTTCGAACGCTCATAAATGACAGGCGGATAATTTCGAACGGTCATGCGAGTAATTTCGAACGGTTTGTTGATAGCTTTGCTGAACTATTTCACCGTGAAAATTGTGTATGTGTTGTGATTTCTTTTGATTTCTGTTTCCTGAAGGGGGTTGGGGGTTACAAATATTAGTAGGTTAGTCATTATTACTTTTCATTACTTTTTATCTCTCGGATAAGCCTATGACAAGCCAAAATTCTATTTGGTGTTTAGCATTGAAAGGATTATATACATACACTGTACATGACACTGTAAAATTGATTAAATGCATATATGTTGAGCATCTAGCAACCTCCCCTTCCTCCTCTCCTCTCCATGTACATGAGGTGATTAGTCTAGTATGTGTACATATACAATGTGAAATGTATCAAATTCTGGCTCATATATTGTCCAAAATGGATATGTGAAAAAGGATAAAAAATGCAAGGTATAATATATTGAAAGTTTACGACAAAAACGGATGTAAAAACTGGGTAACTGATGTTCGCATGATGTTGTGTTCTCATGGGTTTTGGGATATGTGGTATTTTCAGGGGGTAAGGAATACAGAACTATTTGTGAATACATTTCGGCAGAGGGTAACAGATTTTGCACAACAAAATTGGTAATCAAAATTGTCTGTAAATTCAAAGTTAAACTACTACCGAAATTACAAAACAGAACTGACTCTAGAAAAGTATTTGTTCGTTAATTTGTATATTGGAAACACATAATTTCTGTGTCCAGATTTCGATGTTCAAATCATAAACTTTGTATAGAGAAGAAAAGGCACAACAAAACAAAACAAGATGCACGCTTTTGCCAGTATTGTAAATAAGTAAATAATATCAATTCAATAGAAGATGAATGTCATTTTGTCCTAATTTGCCCACTATATAATAATTTAAGTCAGAAATACTTAAACAAATTCATTGTACCAAATGTAGCACAGTAGCATGCTTTCAATTTATTATGCCACACAAGAAAATGAATGTATCAGAAGTTTAGCTGCCTTTATATATAACGCTGAAATTACTCGTGATAATTACCATTAATTATGATGTACGCTGTATTTTATTTGTCTCAAACCACGATATATTGTATATTTCTATACAATATGTGCCTTTGTGAATAAAGCATTATCATAATCGGTATCCGCAAGCATTGAATCACTATCCCGTAGTAGTGAAATGTAGCTGTATACGCATGAATATGCACATACAGGTCAACATGCCGAAAAGTTGCATAGGCTAGGGGGTATCCCGGCGTGGCCGGCCAGCTCATTTCGGTCCTTCATATTAGTTGCATAGGCTAGGGGGTATCCCGGCGTGGCCGGCCAGCTCATTTCGGTCCTTCATATAAACACTGATAATATATATATGAAGGCTCTATCGACGAATGTGACAATATCTAATGAACATTAAACTGTTAAAAATTCCGCCTTTAACCAGCATAAAATATCTTTGAATGGACGATGATGTCACATCTGATCCCACAAAGTCGTAGTCATCACCATCTTCATCCATTGGCAGTGGTACATCTTCAACCACCAGTCTCTTAGACACATCTGACTTTTCTGGGGGTTGACAAATACCTTTGCTCAGGTATTTATTTCAAGGGGCTTCCTGTGTCTTAAGTCTGAATATCAGTCAACCCTCTTCAACCGTGCAAACATCGCTTGGCATATCCTTTGCCATACATTTGTAGTGCAAGGCTTATTAGCTTTGCACAATTATGCTAATTCTCATTTCCGCGTGTTCTATGTCATCATAAGGAATCTTACAGTGGTAGCACCAAAAATTGGCCATGATGACGCCGATAGGAACACATAGAAAACATTATACAGGATGAATAAAATATTGTTTGAACGTTCGAAATTGATCGCCTATGAAAAATAACCGTTCGAAATCAACACCGCCCGTTCGAAATTGATCGCTTATCAATATTGCTCTTATCACGGTGTTAGCATCTTTATCCTTTGATCTCCATACTTCAATTTTTAGATATAGGTTGTGGGCCATATGTGCTTTGAAAATCATAGATATACGATAATAAAATTGGTCTATATATCACGCAAATTGTCAACAAACTGGAATCATCAGGAAATACAAGATGACTTGTGTTTCCACGTCTACCTGGAAACCCTCAACTGCTTACAAATGACATACGATAATTTCTTTGTGCCCAAATTGAAACGTTATGTCTATAAATCTGAAATTACTTCACAATTTACTCATATTTCACCCTGTTTCATTGTGCGGACCGTTCGAAATTGATCACTAACCGTTCGAAATTGATCACCAACCGTTCGAAATTGATCACCAAGCCCGTTCAAAATTATTTTACCGCGCCACCGCTTGTCTACAGTGATATAGATAGATTGATGTTGCTGCTCGGCGATGTATCATATGATTGTATAACTTACGTTGGATCGAAGGCTCGCACAATACAATCGTAATTGTTGGTTATATTGTCATCGAAGGACCAAACCCGGTCAATGCTGAAAAATAATAGACACTTTGAACTCACGTGGCTAAACAAGTCTTAGTTATAAGAAATGTCAATGCATAACACACACCCGAAGTCGTAGACTAGACAGTTCGGTCGCAAGTTGTAGGGGTAGGACACACAGACGTGCCAGCCTCCATCACTCTCGAAGCCGACACGGACGTGCTGGCGACACTCCACACTCATCCGGGACACTAAACTGAACAAGCATTGTCATTATGGTCATCCCTAGTGTTGGTTTTCTACATATAGGCCCACACTCTTCTATAGACATCACGTTACATTACAGAAGGTATGAACATACCATAATAGCGGGCAAAAGAATCTGACAGATTAATCTTTATGAATTGTTCGAATGTTCAGAACAATAACGTTAGATCTTTTGAGCATCGAGCTGTTGTATTCCATTGTACACTCACTTCTCATACTGTTTACGGACATCAATCCAGGATTTATTGTCTGGAATTGTAACAAACTCAGATTTTTCTATGAAGTCCAGGTCCTCGTGTAATCGGTACGTCTCTCCCGATATCTGAACCTCCGCGAACTGCGACAATCAAAATGAAATCCAGTAACATTACCTACATAGGCATGATATTTTGACACATTGATGTCAACACATATAGAAATACTTCCCATAACGAGTCATTGACAAATCGCAAAACTTTTTCTTGAATATGTAAGTAATTTGCATGATAATTCCATTCACGAAGCTAGGACCTGGTTTGAAATCGCAGTGATGTCCGGAATTCTATCCACTACGTCAGGGATGTGTAAACTTAACATCATCAAGATGATGAAACTGAGAAGAAGAATCCAGCCAGCCACCAACCTCCGCCTGGACCTCGTCTGGTGGCCGTCCCGTATACCTAGGACCATTGCCGTAGTTTATGGACAAGGGTGACTTACTGCTATTGGCTGTGCTCGCCAGCTAAATATGGGCAAGCATAATTCGGGGTACCACTTAGAATGTTATTCAACAAAACAAGTGAAATCTCGTATGTTTCGACAGCTGTACTAAGTACATATACGTATATCGATGTAAGCGGGCAGTTGTTGTGGAAAAAATCATTCCAATTTTCAGCATGACCTAACAGTATCTGATTTTTATACAGACACCATTGACCAATTTTCTCACCCTTAAACATACAATCCTATTGTATCCAAAAAATATATATAAATATATAAAGAAACGACCAATTTATTCAAACACTTGCACTTCATTTCCCTCGATAAATATATATTATGGAGACAACTGAAATGTAGGCCTATTGTTTATCATGCAAAAAAAAAAAAAACCCTCAGCATCCAGCAATGGTCAGAATGTCAAAACCAGCTGTTAAAGTAGTGCCATTCAGCGATACGTTTGACCAAACTGAAGCACCGAAAAAGCTTTTTACCGGGGAAAATATGTATTATTTATGTTTGGTATGTGATTTACAGTGGTGTTGTGACCGTATTATCGAATAGAAGCTCTATACACCCTGCAGCTAGCCGCCGAACGTTATCTGACCAAATTCTATTGTTTTGGGGTCAGGTCATGTTTATGTTAACGTTCTTTTGCACCAGATATGAAGATATAACAAAACATATTTTTCTTTATCATATTGTTAGACTTGTGCATCGAATACATGTGGATACCATGTCCCGAATACCCTAAAATTGTTTTATTGTTAAAATGACGTTCTGCTACCGTGGTTAACATTCTGTGGGTAGAATAAAAGTCTTGAATATATGTGAGTGTTATTCATCCACATTCGTCCTATACATGTGTACCGAAAAATAAACGTAAAAGCTCGAGAATCTCAACCCCGTAAATGTTGCTTCCGTATGGCGAGAGGAGAATCCAAGATCACCTTTCAAACATCAATAGAAAGTTAACCCGAGCCTCAGAACGTTACCATGTCTCGAAAAAAGTGACAACACAAAATATCAGACAGATAGGAAAATGTATTGTATATAAACTTCAACCTGAACAACTTTTGTACCTATATGCTAAATTTCTCTCGAAAATGCTGAATTTTCATGTTCAAAATTGAGGGAAGTTTACACCCATCCCTGACTTGTGTACATCGTCGCAGTGCAAGACACTTTTCCTACAAACTCTTAGTCCCAGGGTAGCAATCTCAATGCACAACTTTTAATAACATCCTCAGACATGGAATCGGATAGATTATAAAAGTGTATTCACTTGGAAATTGTTATTTTTCACCTGTTTACATCATGTGTCGGAATTTTGAAGACATTAGAATGTTAACATAAACATGACATGGCCCCATCACAATATAATTGGGTCAGATAACGTTCGGCGGCTAGCTGCAAGGTGTATGTGTATCGAAAAATTAGCCCAAGGGCTAAGATAGGTTACCGGCCAATATAAAATAGCTATTTTGTTCCGTGGCCTTGAAAATAAGGTCACTGGTCAAATTCAAAGTCACGAGAGTATTCCTCATACCATTATATGATTTCCTACGAGCTCACAATTGATTACTAATCTGTAAATTCAATAATAAGCGAGATATTAGCCATTTTGTGCTCTTGACCTTGAAAATGAGGTCAAAGGTCAAATTCAAGGTCATGACAATATTCAGAATATAACATTTCCTAAAAGTTCATATTGATTCCTAAGCTGTAATGTCGATACTATGCGAGATATTAGCCATTTTGTGCTCTTGACCTTGAAAATGAGGTCAAAGGTCAAATTCAAGGTCACGAGAATATTCAGCATATATCATTTCCTATATGTCCACAATTGATTCCTAGTCTCTAATCTCAATATTAGGTGAGATATTAGGCATAATGTGTCCCATTATAAAGCATAGGAGAATTTAACTTGGGAAAGTCCCATTTGGGACCGGTCGAGAAAAAAAAATGGCCGCCACACGCAGACCGGCGATTCAGGGGCAACGAAACTTATACACATCACAGAGGTATATGAGGGGAATCTTTTGAAATAAAAATCTCAAAACTGTCTGAACAGTTTTTGAGAAAATGGCCGCCAAAGTCAGAAATTGGTAGTTTTTCGTCGAAAATGGCCGCCATTTTGAAGAAAACACAAAAATAAAAACAATGAAAAATACCTCTTTTTTTAATTATTTTTAGGCATTTTTGTGCAAAACTTCAGAAAGTTTCAATAACCTAAAAAGTGCCCTTATGAAACATGTGATTGGTGTATAAAAGGCTGAAAGATTTCAAATCACTAAGGATGTAAAGATCAAGCTATACAAACACGACCAGATTCCGATGATGATAACAAGAAACCTAAAATACAACATTTTTGGAACTTGTATGCTGGGCTACTGTAGAATATTTATGACAGTTATCGGCCCGAAACCCTCCCTTACTCATTATCCCACTCGACATACACGGCACAGATTCATCACATGACTTCGTACTCACGAGAACCGACACACACCGTCCAAGACACGTAAACAACTCCACAAATGACGTCATGCAGAACACACCACCAATCACAACATTTCCAGACATCTAACCACGCCCACACAGACATTACCTCACATTCAGCAAATCACATGAACTCCTGTTCCACCACGCGGGAAAAACCAGACACCGCATGGAAAAATCCCCGCGCTTTTCGGAGTTGACTAGAAGTTCCCTACGAGAGAAGACGTGTTGGAATATATCACAGAAGAAATTAGCATCGTGAATTGGGATACAAATCAGGACTTATCCACGGACTATTATATATTACGGACTTAGTGGGGATTGCGTACGAAAGTGGCCGTGTGAGTCATCGGACTATTCATTCTAATAAATTGGATTACTTTGAATGCCGGACTTGTCATTTTGCATGGCGAACTAGAACACTATACGTCAGTGATAGGGCTGATCGGGCCCTGGCGAACCCGATTCGTAACATTACATTTTAAAAAATTAATCCTCTCGGTTGAGAGTGGTCACTACTGCGATGTGATGTCAAACACACGTCATTAGTAGTTTTGATGACATGTTTCCCTTAGTATTGTTGGAAAGTTATTGTTGAATGCTGATTGTACGTTTTAACCCCAATGGTATGTTTTCTTTTTTTTCCCCAAAAAACTGAATGTGTGATATTTACTTTCTATCAATGACTTCAACGTTAAACCATTTTACGATGGTTCGATGTTGCAAATAAACAAAACGACGATAATTTATTCGTAGCGTATATTTACTGTTGACATCCATTGATCGAAAAAATATATATCGGTTATTGATACAATTAAAAGTGATATATTTGTGTGAATGATAAATGCCATAATCAGATGACCCAGTCTTTGGCCTGATACCCCGTTGGGTGTTTCCGTATCTGGGCGGTACTCAAAGCCACCATCCGGCCGTCTACCTCCGCTCTGCCAAAAATTTCTCGTTGTCTCGAAATGTCGGCAGGGGGCGCCCTCTCCTTGCCGTCATCGGTTGCCATTTTCTGTATTTCTTCCGCCGTTCCCATAGCCTGTAGACGAAGAGACGTAAGTTCACAAGTTTATATGAATAAGATACGCCTTATGAGTTGGGGCAATACCTAATCCACGATTATTTTCTGCAACCATCCACTCTATATTGAGTTCAAAAATAAGCCCAAGATCTAGAATGGTTACCGGAGTACAGTGTTAGGTGTTAGCCCCAATACGGGCACATTGAAATGGAAACACATACATGGAAGCCACATGGCGATTCCAGTGGTGACTCTGTGGTGACTTTGAATTTAATTCTCGAACGAGTCAGATTTATTTTTTAGAAAATCCGTGCTCTTGCATTGTTTCTAGGTATTTTGTGGATTGTAGATTGTACGGACTCAGCGCCATGCCAATAGGTACGGTCACCTAAAGTACAAGTTAATGATCAACATTCCTCACCCAGATGTAGAAGGTGGTGGCGCCCGCGCTCAGTCTCTGTACAGTGCCCAGGTCCAGGTCTTCTAGGATCTCCAACACCCTGGACACGATCTCCGGATGAATGTCCTGGATGTTCAAGTCCAGGATCCGTCTGTTTAGGTTGTCCGGGCCATAAAGCGAACATATCTTCTGACAGGCCGTCCACTCCTGCAAACGGGGTATTGTTGGTGAAATAAGATCTTCTATAGGGCTCACATGGGGTTTTGGTGGGGTTCTACTGAAGAACAATTATACATCTTTTGTTCAATATGGCAAGTAATCTACTTTGAACTCAAATTACACACTAAAGGTGTATGTGACTTTGCCACTGGAATATCAAGCTAACATCGCGTGACTTACCAGCCATATCGCAATACGAGCGGGTTTCCTGACTTGTTTCCAGTAACAATACAATACTCACTGCCGTGGTGTACTCGTCCTCCCCGAGCAGTAGGAGCGAAGCCTGCATGACTCTGTGGACACCGGATGGGGGTCGAGTGTAGCTCCGGATCTCTCCCATTGTCGCCTTGTCCATCATCAACACGCTCATCTGTGGAAGACAGCAGGATCTTCGGGTGCAGATAATCTAGTTTCTCTTTTTGGGAAATGGATTTTGAAAAAAAAGGCTGAATTTTGGGTTCAAAAACTATAACGAACTCATCGAAGAGATGGATTTTCTACGACTAATACTTAGTGTTTTTACAGTGGCTCATATTACAAGCTGAGCAGACAAGCCGGTTCGATGTGATTTCGGTTCTAGCCTGAGAAGCCCAGAAATGCCCGGACCTTGAGTTTGTGGACCCGCTGAAGGCTGTCGACCAGTCTCTCAGCTTCCTGGACATCCACTTGTAGTTTACCATAAACCACGCGGTTGTGGATATCAGTGATACACTCCTGAATAAGAGTCACATCTCCAGCCGCCATCGCTGATTTCAATTCTGAATCATAGATCAGATTCTGAGCAGTTTGAAACGTGGAAAACATTGTATATAAAGACCAGAAATGACATTCGGGCAATAGACGCATTTATGGCATGCATATAGAAAAATAATGTGCATATACAACAGAAAAAACGGTTGCAATTTCAAATTCATTAACTGGTAGACTTACGTACGAACATTTATGTTTACTTAGGGACATGATTAAGTTATATTTAGTTAATACAGTTGAAATCCCACTGCTCTGACCATGTTATTCCACATTAAGATACATGAAATACTGTACCCTGTTTGGCCTGGAGCCAGTCGATGGTGCGCCTGGCCCTGGTCAAGTCCCGCTGTTTCTCATCCATGCCCAGCTCCAGGAAGGTGTCGAGGGCCGGCCTCAGCATGTCGTACCTCTGTAGTTTGGTGCCCTCCCGGAGTCTCTCCCGCACCAGGTATGTCCGCAGGCCTGTGCGTGTGGTATAATTTTCAGTACTCGCTACATTCCAGCGTTTATTACTTTTATCAAATTTGTTTGTACGTGGAGTATGGTTATTGTATACCCAAAGAACCAGAATTACCTTTGTGTATACTTCTTCGTGTTGACAAGTCAGAGTTTTGTTGCTGTAACAGAGATCAATAATAATGTGTCATAGTTTATGGTGTGATATGATATAGAGACATTGGCCCATGTAGCGCAGCTTACTATTTATTCTAAATTCAATTAAGATTAAAAATGTGCCAGACGGATTAAATATGGTATACATTCAGTGGGTGAGTAGTATTAACAGAGTGAGGTGCGCTACTTGGGCCGAGACATTTTGTTCGCGTGTGTATGAGCACTACTGTTCAGTGGAATAACTCCTTACCTCTTGTATGTCTATGACTTGTCTCGCCACCAGGTCTGCCTCCTTGACGTCAGTGCCCGGCTGTGTCAGCAGTGTCTGGTAGTACTCCTCACTCGCCTGTCTCCACAGCTCCGCCTCCTGCGCTCTGGAGCGAGGACAAACCATTCCCAATGAAGTCAATAACCAGCCACATATTGTATAGTCGTTCATTTCCTAGTACTTGTGTCCAAACATATTGAAATGAGTCCTACTCAGAATTATTGTACAACATGTATTGACATCGATCCATTACGTCATCAGTTGGTAAATGACATTGTCACCACACTCGAAGAGTATACACACGCATTTTCTCACCGGAAGTAATCCTCGTCTCGGCGGAGTTTCTCACGGTCCCTGCTAAACTCGAGCTGCGCATGCTCGGCACATGTGCTCGCCTCCGTGTGCCTGCGCTCGGCTCTCTCAGCCTCGGAGTTACGCCTCTGCTCCAGTGCTCGCTGTCTGCTAGCTGCCTGGTTACGCGCCTGCTTCTGCTGAACCAGCATCCTCTGATGCTCTTGGGAACTCAGAACCTGAGCCAGAACGCAAGTAATATCCTATTAATTCGTATTTAATCATAAAGATGATTATAATTAATATGTGGTTAATCCTGTTGATTCACCTGCAGATTGTTTAATTGATTTCCATGCGTTAGCGCTGGATTATTGACATCAACAAAAATTTAATGTACATAAAAGCATTAATCCATGTCCGCTCACTTTATATTCCAGGAGATATACGTAATCCGTTTTATCTTCCAAAGCGGCCACGGTGATGACGCCGCCTACATTCCTCGTCTGCATCTCTCCCCTCATCCAGCCCCCAGGTCTCTGCTCTAGTGACTCGCAAACCCAGCTCTTGGTCGTCAAGACAACGTCCCTAGCCCACGGCACTTTGACGTAGAACTCCTCGAGCTGGTTCTCCACGAGGCTGCCGGAGAGAGGCGCACGCAGCTCGCAGGACGTGTCCCACCCCGAGTGTACCACTGGGTATGGTAACGTGTCCGACACGGGCGTCTCCACGGTCACCACGTAAACCCACGCACGTCGCATCATGCCGTCCCTGCCGGACTCTTTGGCGAATATCGAGAGGCCGTATGTCCCAGAGAACGGGAACGACACGTCCACGGTCAGGACACCGGGCCGATACGTGTACCACGTGTACTCAGAAAGGTCGTCAACTTTTGTGTTGTGTACATGTTCTAGGTTCGTCTGGATGTCAAGGTTGATATCTGGATGAACGTCCATCTCGATTGTGAGTTCGCCAGTGTCGTCACACTCAACGATGGGGGTTTTGTGTGTCCGAGGCTGGAGCCAGGGTGGGTCAGTGTGGGACACGTCCCCTATGAAGCCGCTGACGCCGACTGGGAACGGTTCGATGTCTTGGTGTCCCACTGCAGACTCAATCAGGTATGTGCAGATATTTGACAGCTGACCGCTCTTGTCGTCTAGAGCGAACAGCTTGTAGATGTAGTGTCCACCATCGGGACACTTGATGTACGAGGTGAGCTCGCCCGCGTGGCTCAGGCAGTTACGTACGTGATTCACCAGGATATTTCTGGGGTTCTCCACGGATACTAGCTCCGTCGTGAAGGATTCCTTCTCTGTTGAGTTACACTGGAACTTTATGGTGACACTGCCATCCTTCGTCTGTATCACTGGCTCCAAGTGTGACTTAGCCGTGACGTGGTGCATGGCCGTATCCGCTCCCGGTCCGAACTCATGTCGCGGGTTGCTTGGCAAGGCCAGAGTATCATAACACGGACTCGATACATCGATGTAGTAATGACACAGCTGTATCGCGCGTGGCGGGCTTGCTGTCAGATCTGAGGCGTATAACATAACCTTATATCGTCCGACAGTTGGCACGCTTATCTCTAGGGTTCTTTCGAGTCCGTAGTTCTTCAAGAGGCACAAACACTTGAGTTCAGCACCGTTAACTTTGGTGACAGCTGAAGTACCGGTCAGCTTCTGTATGGAGTAACTACACCTCAGGGCAGGTTTTGCCGGAATGCTGAGTCGAATAGATACACGACCATTGTCAGTAACTGCAATCCCTTTCTGGTTACTCAATTTGGCTATGTTCATCTCGAAGAATGATGGCGTCAGGTAAACCATCTGCTTGAATTGTTCTCTTGTGATTTGTGTGGCAAGGAGCTGCCACTTCGCGTCATCCGGTAAGTTGTAGAAGATGAATACATAGGGATCGGTGAGGAAGAAAAAGTCAACGAGGAAGTCAGTGTTGTAATTTGGCAATTCTTTGGACAACGCCATTCTGGGCGTCTGGTCTGCTTCGTGGTATTTCAAGCCCCTTGGTGACGATATGTCCTCGTGGTTACCAAGGTAATGCGTTGCTAGGTGAGCGTCCAGAAGTCGCCACGCTCGCGCCACATACACGGCACACCACACGTGACCGGGTGTCAGCTCGTTACCATAGTTATAGCCCCACGGTCTATTCGTGCCCCGGACCAGCTCACAGGGAATGTTGGCTTGTCTGTTTCCAAAACAAAAATTAACTAAATTTATCTAATTTATTTTTGAAGTAGATGATCTGATTGTGTAGTCTTGCAAAATGTCATGTGACCACTGCATATTTCCATTATACTTTGCATACAATGGGGAAAAAAACAGATTCTCTCACTTGACACGGTAGGCCCAATTGGTGTACTTACTGACACATTTTCTTGAAGACCTGGTTATGGTTCTTCTGTTTTGCTCTAACCAGTAGTAGTTCGTACAGAATGCTGTCTGGTTTGGGGTCATCCGTGATACTATATTCCTCTACTCGCTGTGACGTCACCCATTTGTATAGAGCCCTGACTTTGGTGACGTCATCAGTCGCTGGACCAAGCAGGTGTTTGACTAGATCCGAAATATCAGCAGTGGCTAAATTTTCAGGAGTCTGTGAAAGTCAACATGGATTTGAATGCAGCGAACAGTTATTAAATTACATGGATTCATTCTTATACTATCGATATTTGGCCGGGTTGTGCAAAAATTATATCTTTTATGTTTATTTTTGGTATCATCAAGATCTAGTTGTAATGGTTAACATACACTTTAAATCAGACTTTCATCAAAGAGAGGCAGTGTATTACTTCGGCGTAAGGCTTAGATATTAAATCGTTTCCAGTGATGAGCACTGAAGGCAGACGTCAGTTAGAGCTCACGCGTACGTTTGTGACGTGTTTATCGATGCTGGCCATGCGTGACGTGGCGCAGACGTCTTGCCGCCTGTCTGGGGTGGGGAAAGGTGGGACCTGTCCCCCGGGACCGGGGTCAGGAGGACCCTTGTACCTGGAGGCGTACTGCTGCTGGGCCGTCTCCAGAGAGTCAGGGCCCTGCAATTCCCGGCTCGTGCTGGGAAGGGGTGGCCCGGTGGGTGCCGGGGTGGTTTCAGACCGACTCTATGCGAGTCAGGTCAAACTCATTACCAACTTATTACCGGCAACTCATTGATTATTATACATCCATATAATCGAATTTGATTTGCATATAATGTTATCTATAGATACATTGTTATGTAATTCGATGTTTGCTAGTTGATAGTCAGAAAGGTACGTGGGATTACATACCTTTGACGTCGATGTAGTTTTCGCAGGACTTTTGCCTTTTGACGGTTTTGAACCCATGTTTTAGTGCGAGTTGATTTTTTCTTATTAATGGGGAGCGACACAGAATTCAGCTCGAAGCTTTGTATTGGCGGCTTATCCTGTATCCTTGTATTATCAGGTTATATCGCCTCATTCAGGTGATCTGTACTATCTACATGGCGATTGCTGTATGATATTCTGTGGGATCAATTGACGACACAATCAAGTCGGTGATTAGTTTGTCTTGCGTGGTAACTAAGCAATCGAGTGGTCATGTCAGTATTTGATGGACTACAAATAGTGATCTTGAGATCGCTTTCTTGACACGCGACCCCCGTAATAATAAACTGATAATAGTCCACACACTCTCACTGTAATATGTTAATTAGTAAGCTGAACACAATCATGCAGGGGTGGTGACTCAGTGGTTTATACCCGCGTGCCGGCTATTATCGACTATCATCTAACAGCATACACTTTCGTTCTTGTGTAAAAAAAAAAACGGCAAAATCAGCGAGGATTTTGAAGGAAGTTTAATTGAAATACGGTGGCATCCATGGAAGAACCAATCGCGGAATAGTTCCATGGGACTCTGTATCATAGAACCCGGATTATTAACCCGGGAAAGACGGAAAAGGGGCTTCAATCCTGTGATACTCACATAGCCCTACAGTGACTGACAGAATGATTCCGGAATATATAAATACCCTGTACAAACTTACATCCCATTGGTGCCACCTTTAATCAGATTATGGTACCGATCATAAAATTTTCGCAAGTTGGTCTCTTAATTATGATGTTACGTACCCAGTTCGGCAATCGAAACCAATGCTCTGAATATAAACTAAATTGTGAGATACTCAGATGTTGATGCTGGGATATTTTCATAACTACCCGAAACAGCGACATTGATGACAGATGAACAACCGAACCGCCACACGTCATGATATTTGCTCGAATCGAATGTGTAGAAAGGGAAATGATATCATTCAATAGCCATTACCAATTGGAGATGCAAGTTTCCCTGTCACATCTAATGCAACAACATTCTCGCCCACAATGCCATCACATAACATGCCATGAAATACATACAAACGATGTTTATTCCAAAATAATGCATTCAAACATTGTCTGCGAATCTTCACATAGGTATATAAAATACTATGTACACAACTACATCATAACACAGATAACTATCAAACTATAATGTACAAGATATACATTTAGATACATGCATTTGTCATTCAGAGTATAATGGGTATTTACTAAATTATAGTCAGGGCGCGTACTACAATAAATGTTTCAATCGTGTTTACAACTATAGGCAATATACAATATATCCATAAATATTAACCCTTGAACTTAGTAAGTTTATTTTTTCAATAATTGGGCCCCGGG
The DNA here is from genome assembly GCA_949152475.1 of Terebella lapidaria. Lineage (NCBI taxonomy): Eukaryota > Metazoa > Annelida > Polychaeta > Terebellida > Terebellidae > Terebella > Terebella lapidaria. The sequence continues at coordinate 8,023,381 of OX424557.1, forward strand.
GTTTAATTATTATTCAGTATGAAATCTAACCACATTTTTTGCGAATACTATAGCAAATTTAAACATACGCATTTATATATAGGCCAGCAAGTGTTTTGCACCTGTATGGCCCCATGATCTTCGTCTGTACATATATATATATATATAATATATTTATTACAAAATGTGTCGCAGAAATGTTTTGACTGGGTAAGTCCTGTGAACGCTTCATGGACAGTGGCATCGTGCAATCACGAAAAGGACGCGGAGTGATACACGACCAGCAGGAGACTGATCACCGTCACGATGTATCCTTCCGCCCTGTGACCGGCGCACACCAGCAGTGCCGTCTCCGAGGCCGGGTCCTGTAGGATGGCGGAGTGAACACTCGTCCAGTATATGTACGCCTCCTGAACAATGGTCGCGCTGCAACAAAATAACAAAAATGTACTGGTTTAAACATTCAAAGTGATAAAATACGTCGGTTCTATATTTTTATATAAATATATATATATTCTTGTTACAAATGAACTACACGAATTTTGCAAAAAAAATCAAAAACAGTCAGCAATTATACAAGTGTTATTTATCAGTGGCATTATTTTGGTGACATACCGGAAGACGAGGTGCCCGCTGGCTGAACTCGGGGCCACCCACGTGACCGTCTCGTTAATCTTGAACTGCGGGGAGCGGTGACACACGGCAGACTGGGGGAAAATCATGATAGTGTAATGATCATCAAAATGGAGAAAAGACCGCAGAATGGAACGTACTCGTCAGAATGAGAAATATGGGGGGGGGGGTGGAATCGATGATTACCCAGTTTGAGAATAATATCATTATATCTCCTAAAATGACTTTAGGAAAGTCGTACCGCAAGCCCGATGAGTAACTTCATCACAAAAATACACAGAGATATTACTAATTTGAGAGATGGCTCGAAAAAAAATATAGGGAATTATGCTCACATTTGCAACATCATTACACGTCATTGTTTTCAGGAGCATCCCTGATGGTATCGAATTAAAGGTCCCAATGGGTTCATCCTCAACTGTAGGAACAATGTTAAATACAAGGTATATCAAATATTAAGATCTATTCAGATCATAACGTGTTCGCAATGTCATAAACATTGTAATTGTGTACGGAACAAATGGTATCTACCTAGAATGGTTTCGTTGGATTTGCCAACATCCTGCGCGCAGATAACCCTCCGCGCCTGTAAAAGTAGTCCCTTGTACATCGCCATACCATTAGTTTGGTTAGCTTTGATGCTGACTGAAAAATATAGATTGGGAAATTTCTTGTACCTACATCTTTTTTTCAATATGGGTCCAACGGAAATGAAAATTCGAGCAAATGCGGCTTAGCAACAGTTAGAATTTTCCATATTTTGTATGTATAACTACTTAATGGTAAACAATATGGCACTGCATGTTTCGCACAAAGCTTTCACCATTGCATAACAGGTAACAAATATAATTTGTACAACATACGTTTGTCAAGTACGTATATTTTGCACATGAATGTACTTATTTGGAAATCCAGCGTTACTGACTAGATATTTGTTCCCCAGGGCTGTATTCCATCACAGCCTTGTTGATGGTCATGTAGTACGGCGGCACCCGGGAGTTGCCGAACGTGGGGAGCACGTTCTGGGGCTCGGCCAGGTGTCCCTCGAGCTCCACCACCCCCGTCGTCACCCCCGGCATCATGTCCACGCATGCGCTAGTGGGAGGCCCTTCCGGATATCCGGATGTCAGACGTAACGAGGCCAGGAATATGACCGCCACCGTGCCCCGTACGAGCCACATGGTTCTCTATCTCTTGTACAGAATGATCTGCTTGATGGTAAAATAAAAATTTCATCAAACGGATTAAACATGTATTATGTAATAATCATAGTATCATAAAATCTGGAACTGACTTCGAACATCCCAATCAATTATACCAAAAACGAAAACATATATCCTAAAATTAGATTTTATGCGTATACAGTCGACGGTGACATAATGGCACAGGCCGATTCATAACAGGCCTAATTCGTTAATGACAATCGCTACATTATCGCTCATTTATTAATTTAGTGGTTGTATGTATGTAACAGTAAACTTGCCAATATACATATCGGTACAAGCAGAAAATGTGTCGTTTATGATGCTACTCATTAATTTACAACTGATTTTGAATAAAGCATATTCCCATTTCATAATGTTCCAATTTTACAATGTGTGACACACGCACAAAATACAAGGTGAATGTATTAAATCAGCCCAGCGTGTGTTATTCGTTACTTCGTGTAAACAATTATGATGAGGCATTTTATCATTGATAACGATAGGCTAAGGAATGCTGAAAATTATAAATTCACTGATCATAAAACAGTTATCTATTCATGTATTTCAAATTTAATTCCACAATAACACTCACCTGTGTGGTGTATTTGTTATGATACCTTCAGCAGACTTTGTCCTGCACTGCTGATAAGGAGTCGGGTCTCCAGCCCATGTCAATCGGCATAGCGCTATCATTGAACATGTACTAAAGGTATTGATATGAATCTATCAGCTCGATCTGGTACGTGACACTATGATATGTCGAGGTTTTCACCCGACAACAAAATGAGGAACGTATTTTATGTGATTTTGTGACATGCACCGTTCGGATATCTTTGCATAAAGTCGTACACTATAGGCCTAACCAATTCTGATCCATGCATTGCTAAGATTGCAAATTACTCATATTGCAATTATATACGTCTAGGGGTGTGTACAGGGAGTGGGGAGAGTGGGAGCGGTTAATGTGAAAAGACAGCGTTGATAATCGAGCACAGACACGATCTGAGGGTCCAGTGGCGCCAGGCGCCCCCTACCCCCCCCCCCCCCCCGGAAAATTTCTTATTTTTGAAACAGTAATACTACACTTCTGACCATCCTCACTAAATTAAGTTTTTATCAATAAGGTCATTGAAAAATAAAAACCGAATATATAAACAAATAATTGAATGTATTTGGTCACATCATTGACACATATACATTCACGTATTTTTTTTTTATTAATGTATACCCTATTTCAAAATACCCGAATTTATTTCTTACACTGCATATGTGTATCTGGACTTCCCCCAATGACAGTTTTATTGTATTTTCCTGTGTCATATTACACGATGTTTTAAGTACTCATACATCGTGTACATAGAAGGATATCAGGTAAATGCAAACAGTCTAGAGACTCGAGTATCACATCCTTTCAGAGCATGTCTAGTCAATGGCGATTACATAAACTATTTTTTGTTGTTTATTCAGTGCGAGAGGGTCATAGACGCAACAAAATATTTCGAAGCTTTACACGCTTGCGCGCGCGGCCAGGTAAACATCATGAGTACATGGCTTGGATTGTATTCTCAGATGTACCGTGAGAGTTATATAAATTCCAACTCGGAATATTACAATATTGAATCAACTCCTCCATTGCACATGACTTGTTTGTTTGTGAAAAAGCATTGTAATAAATGTAATGTACTTCGAACAGTAGGCCTATATATGAGAAGGTATCCGAATCACAAAACATTCTCATTTTTCCACGACATCACAACACGAGTCCTCTCCTTCAAGTGGTTCTTGTGCGCTGTTATCACTCGCGGCTACATTGGAAAAGTTCGAATGTACGAGAACACATCGGTGTGACGTCACTGGTGTGACTGTGACAAGGGCTGATATACTTGGCATGCCTTCGTATCGGTATCTCTGACTCGGGTGATTCACGAATAATTGCCTCATGGCAATATCGTACACTGGTATCACATCTTCTGCAGTCTTGTGATCGTTATTCCTGATAGTGACGTCACATCCGGAAATAAACAAGAGCTCCACCACGCGGTGGTACTGATTTTTGGCCGCCAGGTGGAGAGCGGTGTTTCCGGTGTCGCCGCGGCGATTTGCATCCACTCCTCGCCTTAACAGGAAGTCAGCAGTCAGCTCGAAGTCACGCTTCCTGCGCATGCGCCTGAAGTCGTGTGGCTCCATCACCACGTGGTGCAGTGAAGTCTGACCATCCGAGTCTACAACATTGACGTTGGCGCTCAAGTGGTCCACCATAACCTTGACCGTCTCCACCAGTCCCCGCTGGCACGCCAGTTGAAGTGCCGCGACTTCTGTGCCGTGGGGTGAACACGACGCCCTGACATTAATATCCACGTAACGCGAGAACAGGTCCACAAGCGGCACGTGTCCCTCCATCGCGGCGATGTGTAGAGGACTGGGCCCGAGCTGGCCGGCCTGGAACACGCGGGCGTCATACTCTAACAGGATACGGACAAGTTCCACGTGTCCGAATACAGTGGCAAGTTGCAAGGGTGTCACGCCCTCGTGGTCTGGCGTACAGGTGCCCGCGCCACGTGACAGCAGCAATCGGCAGCACTCACAGCTCGCACACGTCACGGCCACGTGCAAAGGCGTCCTACCGCGGCCGTCAGCACGATTAACATCAGCGTTAGCGGCTAGCAGAACGGTCACAGTCTCGCGCATATTACCGTCGACAGCCACATGCAGGGGCGTGACGCTAGTAACCCTTCCACCATCGTCCATGTGCTCGTGCGTGACGTTGACGCTGGCACCCTCGCTGATAAGATACTCCAGTATGGCGGGGTCCCGCAGTTTGGAAGCGGCGAGTACTGCTTGCGCGTTGTGTGGGAAGTTCTTCTCGCCTCCACTCCCGCCGCCACCGACACATGACAACGAGATACGACCCTGCTTCCTCAGCTTGTTCTCCAATAAGTTCTTAACAGCCACCAGATTGTTGTCATTAATTGCAGTTATTAACTGCTGGTTTAGTTTATAATCACGTGACATACTTAGTGCGCGATCAAGCGATGGTCAAGGCCTTTTTACTCCCGTTTAATAGATTTACAACAGTATGCCTTTTTAGATCAGGTGCAGATATTTTCCCCCCTACGTACCACACATGTCAAATCCTTGATGCATCAATGAGATATTTTCACATCACAAAAAATGCAACAGACATTGATAAGTTCATACTTGTATCCCAGACATATGGTTTTTGCATTTTGGTGATTTTTTTTCGTTAATGCACATTGCACGTGTTCGTCCCTCGCTCAAGTAAAATATACGTAAATGATGCACTTGTGGCCAGAGTGTTGCACTTACCCATTCCCAACCCAGTGGAAAGAAAAACGCCACACTCCCCAAAATACCCCAGTCACAATGGTTTCTTGTAATTGTCTTCCAAACCTCGGCGGGCCACCTAACACCTGGAAGATGTGAAGGTAAACAAACTACATGTACGTGCCGCGTTGGAAACCAGGATAGAAAGTTACCATTAACTAATTGTTTTCTGTTGCGGGCCTTGAAAGAATTACGATTTATTGTGGCCTGTGGATGGTGGATGACAGTACCAGGTGCCTCTTAGCTCATTTGGCGTCCTTCGACCTCCGCCCGGCAATTCCTACGCCAGGAAAAATAGTTCCTCACAATAACGACTTCAAGTGTTCGTAGAATGAAGACTGAGCGAGCTTTGTTCACTTGTCTTCACTCACAAATCATCAGGAGTTCTCTGCCTCTTGTAGAATGGACAAGGAGTTAACCATGGGTTCCCTGCCCAAAAAGCGTTCATCCCCGTGGATGAAAAATGGACACAGAAACGGTTAATTTAGATGAATTGAGCTGCTGTGGAAAGCGTTTGCCACACGAAACGTTCCAAATCTTCCATGTAAACGCGAATGACTAATATAATAGCCCGTATTCTGTTGGCTTTGTTGCGTTTTCAAAATTTCACTTTACCCATTCGGGTCACAATAGCCCGTTTTATCATCGGATTGCTGCAAATGCACGATTCTGATTGGTCAACTCTCCGACAATACCACGTCGTATTTGGAGAGCTGTGACGCGAACCCCACAATATTTTCTGTATCGTGGGCTTCAGGCGGGTAATACGGAATGACGTTTTGGAGGGTTCCATATAATCCAATGATAAAATCGTTACCATGGACTTCAGACCCCAATACGGCCTGATATCTGCCTTCAGTCAGCATATCCCACTCGGCCTGCGGCCTTGTGGTATATGGTGACTTCAGGCAGATATCACACCGTATTGAGGTCTGAAGCCCATGATAACTTATAGTATTACTACGTCAATAGATATCTATCCTGGCAACATAATCATGCTGTCATTGGCCCAAGTATCATATCCTGCGCCTTCTTCTATATTCAATAAGGATTAAAAAGGTGACATAGGATTAAATTGCATGCATTTATTGGACGAGTAGTATTAAGGCGCAGTGTATGATACTTGGGCCCTGTCATTTTGCTCGGAGGATTAGTTTTACATTGGTCATAGACTGTTTTAGCATTCACACATTTATTAACATAATCTCATTATGCCACGGCTGTATTACATGAGCCAAGCTCGAGTTCACATCCAATATTTATATTGGATTAATGCCAAATCTATTTGAAAGGATTAAATACATGAACATGGTTATCGATCAATTCAATCACCCGATGTTGTTCATTTTGGGGGCAGTAGGAAGACAGTCAGGATTGACTATACTGCCCCTTCGCATACCACAACCGCTTCATATATTTTATATTTGTCCTTGTGTTGAAATTTTTTGTGTTATGTGAGAATAAACTACTACTACTGCATTCACTCGATGAAGTAACCATTGATTACTTATGTTTACTAGTTTTCCAGGTGAATGGCTCCTGTTTGCCTCGTATTTAGCGGCCCAAGTATCATACACTGCGCCTTAATTATACTACTCGTCCACTAAATGAATACCATTTAATCCGTCTGCCACCTTCTTAATCCTTATTGAATATAGAAGAAGGCCCAGTGGGCCCAAGTATCATACACTGCGCCTTCTTCTATATTCAATAAGGATTAAAAAGGTGACAGATGGATGAAATGGCATTCATGTAGTGCACGAGTAATATTCAGGCGCAGTGTATGATACTTGGGCCTATTCGGGTTGTGCCCCAGCTTTGCAGTTTAGAGGCATCTTTAGTAATGGGGATAGAAACCACGAAATAGCTTAAAGGGTTGAAAGTCTCTTTGTTTAGGGTAGTTTCCTCTTGCAAACACATCCACATGCGCCAGATGCGGATCCATGAGAGAAGGGGTTCTATATGCCATTTGGTTGCTAATTAGCAAAAAAAAAAATCCTAATGCTCCTGTCTCCTGTTTGAGCACATCTGGAGGCGGATCAATGAAGAGCGGTACTCGCCTATTTGAAATATTTTGATATGGCGCCTACTCCCTTCTTACAAACATCTAGGGGCGGATCCATGAGGGGGTTCCCGTCCAGGGCGGAGGAGAATGTGTGGTTCTGTCCCCAGTCCAGGTAGGCGAGTCTGACGATATTGCGAGGCAAGCTCTCGATGTTGTTGTCCCCGATCCAGAGCGAGCGCAGTTCGGTCAGCTGACAGAGCTCGGTAGGGAGAGATGCCAGACGGTTTTGACACATGATGAGAGTCTCCAGGTTCCGGAGTTCTCCGACCTCGCGCGGGAGACTCGGAATCTTGTTGTCACTCATGTCGAGGAAAAGCAAGCTTGTGATTTTGCAGATGGAGGCTGGGAAAACAACCAGGCTGTTGTTGGCGAGGTAGAGGCTGTGTAGCCGTTGTAGCTGGTCGAACTTATCCGGGAGTCGTGTGAGACGATTGTTGCTAAGCGACAGACTCTCTAGCTGGGAGAGGCCGCAGATCTGCTCAGGGATGTCCGTGAGCTCGTTCGTGTCGAGCATGAGCACTCGAAGGTTGATGAGACGACCGATGGAGGGCGAGGCGGCAGACAGGCGGTGGTAGAGGGAACCCTCGCGCTCGGGACTCAGGTCTAGCACCTCCAGCTCTGTCAGCACGTACAGCTCCTTGGGAATCTTGCCCAGGTCCTTGCCGCGAATCTTGAGCTTGTGCATACCCTGGTACACGGAGTCGTCCGTCACGATGTGCCTCCGTAGCTGCGCCACCTTATCGTGGTCCAGTCTGGAACTGGTCGTCATTGTGCAGCCTGGGATACTGCGGACGCGATCAGTGCAACGGGCCTTGGCTATTCACTTGGTGCCTTCACTCCATGTCCGATATATTATAATTTTATTTTTAGCGTTTATGTCGGGTATAGTTCACTGTTCGATCACTAGACACTCTTCTGTAGGCCTAGGCTTATGATTCAGACTATCGGAACTGGTTTGTGGAAGCGTGTCACAAACAGATATCTGCTGAATATCACCGTTTTGTTATCCCTGATTGACATGTTTCCTCAACATCATTGAATTCACGATGCGTTGAAGTGTCATTCTTACGATCGTTTTCAGATGTCCACCGCACCTAGTCCACGTATATTCTCTACAGAATCGATAACGACAATAGCATTGCCAAAACAATTACTCGATATGGGGATATAAGTGTGCGTGTACAGATCAATTAAGTCAGGTGAAAAGATCACTGGACACTTAACGATAAACTCAATTGCCCGCTGGTGTGATCATAATACGTCATTGTTGAGTCTGTCGTGATTTTCAAGTACTGAGCAAAATGCGCCCGACTGCTGCCAAAACAAATACACGTACGCGTATGGATAAATATCTCTGCGCTGCAGCTGGTATTAGAGACATTCCGGTTAATTAGTGTTTGATTTAATCGTCTTAATTTCAGGTAATAACGAGACCATGCATGCTATCAGTATGGTTTTAACAGTAATCAGGCGTGGGTATTCAAGATAAAGTGACACACCGCCCTACAAGATTTGCAACAGAATACAGCACATATTCAATACAGTCGGACAATTCCTACAATTCTTTTCATGATATATATATATATACAACACCTATTTGATACAACCTATTCCTACAATTATTGTTTATAATTATGTCTTACCCCACTTGGATTGCCACACTGAACAAATCATTTAAAACATTGATACGAGATGACAATACAATGCTGATTTTTGTCAAATCAGACCTCTGCATCATGGCAAAATGTAAACAATCCATTCACATAATGATCTACATTTTCATCGTCGTTCACTGCAAGTTCATCGGGGTGCATTTGGAACTGATATTTCAGTACTTTATCAACAAATAAATTCTAGTCAATTGCTTTGCAACAAATTCAATGGACACCTCATACACTTCAATAATATTATTACAGAAATAATAGCTATAATATCAAGGAGCTAAATTCGCAAATACTGAAGTTTCGTATTTCGTCAGGAACCCAGATCATCCTATATTAGGCCTACCCTAAATCTGTTTTACTAAATTTATTACCGCAATGAGCGGCTTAGGGCGAGTGAAATAATGTATATGCGTTAATATTTGAAAGTTATTTTCCCGAGCACACACCAAGTTCGTAGATCATGGTCAGTAGTGGCAAATCATACATTCGATTATACATGTATTTAAAAATTGACTGGCCAATGTCAAATCAGTTGCTGTTGGTGTTAGCGGAGGCAACTTATCGATCGATCAGTTCGGTCGTTAAGTTGCCTTCGCGCCTCACACGAGCCACCGCATACCACTTCACCTAGAGTCGTGTCTAACAAAATAATATGCATAAACGTTCCTGCACTGTGTATATTTTACATCACATATATCATATCCCATTGACCGTTTACGTGTTCACGGCACGAGGAAGCTCATGCACTGATGCATGTAGGCTTTATTTGTGAGTTCTGAGGAACTACCCTCCACCACAAATATGTGACGAAATAGCGTAACTACCGGCTGCTATAAAGCCGACAGGATCGAATAGAACGATTTGCAAGACACAAACAACTAGTCCGACGTTTCTTCAATAATCCGGATTTTATTCGGATGATAAAGTCCGATGAACGATCACGGCATTCACACACGTAATCCCAAATATAGTCCGATATCTTCACTAAGTCCGACGTAATATAATTTCTTCGAAGTTTCTTCTTAATTTCTTGTAACTCTCGTTAATGTCTTCTCGTGAACTTTTTTCCATCAGAATCTTAATACACGGAAAGTGGGAAAACGCGGGGCCATGTGATGAGTGTCTGGAAGTTTCCCGCTTCGTGAGGCGGAAGTTGTGTGTGATAGGTTGAATTTGATGTCATGTCTGGAAAGGCGTGGTCTGGTGTCTAGAAGTGTTGTGATTGGTGGGGCGAGATGAGTGACGTTGTAAGCTAAGTTGTTTACACGAGGTGCGATGGCTAAGACGGTGTGTGTTGGATGACATAAGGTAAGTATGAAGTCATGTGATGAACCTGTGTCGTGTATGTGGAGAGACAGAACGTGTAAGGGAGGGTTTTGGGTGGTCACAGTCATAAATATTCTACATATATATATATGTATATATGTTCAAAGTGACAGGCCACATCGTGTATTCATGCGAATTGACACAATGATAAATTTCATAAGACATGCGGGTCACCTTGACGAGAGTTATTGCTTGATATTGAGGAAAAAAAAAACAAGGAAACGTGAATAATCTGCCATGTTGAGGAGTCAGACGCAATCGATACACTGTCATATATAGGGTGGTAGCAGATTTGATAAATGACAGATTCACCATTCAAAATAGGGAGCTTAAGTGAGTTTCGAATATCGTTCGAAATGCATGAAAATATTCGTTGTGCAAGCCTTTTGGTCCTATCGTCCTATCCTTTATAATGGAACGATAGCTATTAAGTTGATAATTAATGTTATATCAAATCATTAAATTATGTGTTGTACTATGTGATGAAAAACTAACGATTTGCTACCTTTTAAGACCAAATATGCATACAAGCCCGCAATATTCCAATATATAAGTGGCATGAATCTAACGGCCGTAAATCTACTGTGCTTTGTTTTCCAGTCTTACTGACAATATCGTGGCCAATTATGGTCGAGAGTAATCGAACATGGTTAATACCGTTAATTGCATATGTTTTTCTTACAGTGATAGTTGATTTATGTGGAAATCGAGCTAGACAAAAAGTGGGCGATAATAGGTTGAGACCAGAAAATCCTGGTCGAGGCTTATTTCGAGAACATAACATTTTCACTTACATGCCCTATATACATACATTTGTCTCGACCAGAAAACTCACTGAAAATTCCCATTATGGCTTGCGATATGGAAGGACATTTACGGCTTCCGTATAAATCTATGTCCATGTATCAAATAAAATGTGTTGATGTACATGTACAACCACTTGGCCCCTATCTTAATACTTTTTCTTAGAAGAAATTCAGAAGGGATACAATTTCTTAACTGTCCACTTTCACCAAAAAAAATAAAGATTTTTTCTCTTTGGATTAAGGGTATTTGTGGCTCAGGATGCCAGCTCCCATCATACTATTTTTTTATGAAAATCCTAACGCATCACCATCAATTTCCTTCTGGAAACACCCAGTAAGAACATTCACTAGATGATATATTTGGATCGAGTATAAAACGAAGTTCTGAAAAGGGTGTGGATGAAGATCACCGATTTGAAATTATCGACAGTATTGCATTATATATGTAGTGAAAGTACAAATTGGTGGTACACACATGAGCTATTTAATATACACAACAAGGTCATGAGAATGTAGAATGACATATCGCAGTTCATGTGTTCTGCGTCATACAAACATTGCTTTTGGAAACTCCAATATGTAAAGGAGAACACATGAAAAGAGTAATTCAAATTTTAGGTCACGAATTGTCTAGTGTTTTATAATGATGAGGTATTTGGTTATCATGGTCACGGTGGTGCAAAGGTGAATTCAATGAGCAAATAAATTACCACAATGAAGCCAAATACTTTTATTAACTTCTTGTGGAATGTGGAAACTAAAAATCACGAACATATTTCTTGTCTCCGGATGTAATTTATTATTCTGCTTCAACGGCCTGTTCAATGTATGCAACAAAACATGCAAAGCGCAATTTTACTATTTTACTCTCAATATGTTCTTAACGCTATGAATTATTCAGATTATCCATTACCATGTTTAACTACACGTACGTAAAGGAGAACACTCCCGAGTACAATCTCACTGATATCTCATAGCTATCTGAGATTGAGTCCGTCCGGCACTGCCACAGATAAAACACGACGAGAGAAGGTGACTGGGGCTGGTACAGAACAAATGATGTCCTCTGGGGGGTAAAGCTATCTCGTCTCTACGCAGTGGCCACTTGAACCGCTTGAGCTTGGCATTCGTGCAAGACATGAAGTTGATGGTGAAGTCGTCGTTGGTCTGGGATGTGACTTCTCCAACATGTGGAATCCGTCATAAACAGCAACGACAAAGGTCCCAGTTGATATATAGGAGTGATTGTCTTCAGCTGTTTCAGGAGATATATATTTTCGATGATCAGACCCACAGAACTGTCCACCGTATCAGCTGAAGCCTCATCATCGGTCTCCTGTGGGGGTTTCCACACCGGTCAGCTTACACCCCGGGAAACTGAAAAGCGATGTTATATCACAATGCATCTTTGGTGATGGTACATACTTATTGCATATATTCAAATATCATATGTTGTATTTATGATAGGGTATTATAACACTCATAAGTTTACCTGGATCTCCCATCCAGAACAACTAAAACAAGTCCAGCAGGCGTGTAGCAGTGATAACAGTACGAAGAGCGACTGACGAGGGTTTCATTCCATAGCACCAGCAACCGTTTGTTCGATGTCCTTTGCTACACAAGTTATATACAAGTCTGTTGTGTGATTTCCACCAGACCTTTGTTTAACAAGAAACACTCACATGCAATTTATATGAATACATCCAACAAAGCTATTTATTCCCATGAAATCCAAGGAAATACCAGTAGAGGAGAACACATCTTTAAACGAGACAATCAGAGATTGCAAACCCTCGCCCCTTCAGATTGAAGTTACTAAAATCAAAGCTGATGACTCTTATTTGTCGACCTTGGGTGATGAAAGGGAATTTGGATCGTACGACCATCGATCATATAGAATATGATGTGGAATTGACTATAGAAAAATACTGAGTAATAATGAGTATAAGCAGAGCTATTGCGACTTTTCGATTTTGACTTTTCTGTGACCTTGACCTTGTCGCTCGATATTGTGCTGTAAAATTTCGCAATGTTGTTTCTATTATCAAGGCACGTCTCCTGAATGAAAACGGTTTAAAAATATTAAAAATGGCTTCACAACACCATGTCATGGTCTTGAATCTCAGAACACCTAAAGTCATTAAATCGTGACCCCCAATTTTTCGACATTGGGCGATAATGGAGAGTTTTCGTTGTACGACCATCGGCCGTACACCATACGATCGGGAATTGGTTAAATAGAAAAATAGTTAGAAAAAAAAGTAGAACGGGAGTTATAGCCAATTATGTGATTTTCACTCTTTCCGTTGCCATGGCAATTTGATTTTGACAGAATTTGTACGAGACTGAGCCACTGTAAAAACCCTCCTGCCGTATAAATTTCAGATTGATCGGATGTTTTGTCTTTGAGTTATGAGTGCAGACATTAGCACTAAAAAGTCGCAGGCAAAAAATAACCGAAATTGTGACCCCCAATTTTTCGACATCGGGCGATAATGGGGAGTTTTTATCCTACGATCATCGGTCGTACACCACACCATTAGAAATTAACCAAACGACAATACAAAACTAGACGTCAAGGCCTAAAGATGCCTTGGAGGCATTTCGGTGTTAAGACTAACTTGTAATATTTATAACATGTTTACCATGGGCTCTGCAATGCTCTACGACATATCGACGAAAGATATCGACGAAAACGAAAAGTGCTGACTTGGCGAGAAAATTTCAGGTCAAGGTCAAAGTTTATCCATAATACCCCTTAGACATGTTTGACTAGTGCCACGAGTACGAAAATAACGTCCGTTTCACTCTACGACGCGCTGTTTCCGAGATATCGACGAAAACGAAAAATCCCGACTCGGCGAAACAATTTCAGGTCAAGGTCAAAGTTCATCCATAATACCCCTTAGACATGTGTGTCTAGTGCCATGAGTGCGAAAATAACATCCATTTCACTCTACGACGCACCGTTTCCAAGATATCGACGAAAACGAAAAATGCCGACTCGGCAGAAAAATTCAAGGTCAAGGTCGAAGGTCAACCTTAATCCCCCTAGACCTGTTTGTCTAGTGCCACGAGTCCGAAAATAACGTCCATTTCGCTTTACGACGCACTGTTTCCGAGATATCGACGAAATCGAAAAATGCCGACTCGGCAGAAAAATTCAAGGTCAAGGTCGAAAGTCACCCTAATACCCCTTAGTCATGCTTCTCTAGGGTGACGAGTCCGAAAATAACGTCCGTTTCGCTCTACGACGCACCGTTTCCAAGATATGCAGGAAACATCAAGGATGACTGGGCGAAAACTCTTCCGACCTCTAGGTCAAAGGTCGTTCGACGGATTGATCCCAAAATCAATAGGGTTCTTCCCTATTGATACATGAACCTCCGTGCAAAGTTCTGCAGCCATTGCCTACATACTTTTTGAGTTATCGTGCGGAAACAAAGTCCAAAAAACAACATTGATTTCCTCCTCACGGACCTCACGGACCTCGGATCCGGCTGAAAAACAATAGGGTTCTTCCACATCATATGTCTGATCAATGCTGAAAATTTGGGGAAGATACAGCGAGGCAAACTAAAGTTATCGGTCGGAAACCAAAACGGCGGGAAAGAAAAAAAAGGAAAAAAAAAAATTCTGCTAAAACCATAAAGGCATTTTTTTCCGAAATGCCTTAAATAGTTGGAAAGATTAATATTAGGTAGAACCGGCGTTATGGCCATTTATGTGATTTTCACGTTTTCCGTTGCCATGGCAACCGTTTTTATCCGATTCCAACGAAAATTGAGGAAGACCGAGCCACTGCCATACCATCTCCTCCCTATAAGTTTGAAGTCTATAGAACCATATGTTGTCGGGTTATGCGCGTGGAAGGACAGACAAACAGACCCTAATGCAACACCCTCTCCCCCTATCGGGGCGAGGGTAAAAAATATTTCAGTTTTTATTGAAAGCCCAAAAACTGTAACTATTATGTTAGTGGTTAGATATAAAGATACTCTAGAATAAAGAACAGTTTAAGTGTTTTATTCTCACTGTGTCCTTCGATACAAATTTAATTGGGTGTATGCTGCAACGAGGTAAAGTGAATGTAAAGGAGAACACCAAAATCTGCTGACAAACGCAAAATGTGTTAGAATATCAGGGTTCATGCTCAACAAACCGATGTTCCGTGCTGCACTTTTAGAATATCATTTGTTTATAAAGTTTTTGCAAAGTGATAGATAACTAGTTAGTCAGATAGTTTTTATAAAGTGATAGAATGCACATGGATTGAACCAAAAACAAAACGAAGAAAGTCAAATTTTCATCCGAAAGACCTGCTATTTTTCACCATAACACCATCGTTTAACACAAAATAATGTGGCTTTTATTCGATATAGACAATACATATCATATATCACCAGAAAGTTTTTTTTCTACTCGCCACGAATTTAAAAACGGTTTCAATAAATTAGCAACTCAGAAACAACAGGCGCCGACAGAATGGTGCAGACACCAATAAGGACAGCTCATCGCAGAAGTGATTATTTGCACGCTCAGAACTAGAATCACAGTTTATCGGTGACGAGGAAAAGCACAAACCCTCACACACCCTCACACGGCCAAGGCGAGCATGTTTGCTATCTGTTCTGTGTCATAGTGGCTCATGGTTCATGTCAATACGCCTTCTGATCTACCAGGGCGTGAGGCATGTACATAGTTATTTCAATGGATCTATATTTGTGTATAATTTTCAATTCAATTCAGGCCGGGCTAGATGGTAGACCTTCACCAGGAAGTTTAAATTAGGTATTATATCGCAGGAGCTCTGATAATGGCGACGGTCGTGTTAAATGGATGGCATTAAAGGTGAGTAATACTGTGTTTTACCACCATAAAGTTCATACATACATTACATATCTCAGTTCTTTATGCTTATTCACCAGATCTAGTATACAGTGAACTGTTGGCTCCGTGGTAATTTTGGTTTATAACAATTGATACTACCTCAAACCTGTATCAGCGCTTTTGACAGGGTCATATCGACAAATGATCGTTCTGTAGCATAGCAAAACCGACGTGGCGAAAAACCGAACAGCAGTGATCGCATTTGTATATGCCACGGCCGTGGAAAACCCGACATGCACCACCCTTTGTCGCCCATTCGGTTATTTCATGGCTACTGTCTTTTCACGAACCAATTTGACTGGTCAGAAATATTTTTGAGAAAGTGGAATTGTTTTGTATTTAATATTACAAATGGAATCTCAAATTATAATAGTATTAGACTACCTATTACTTTAATATTCTGAAATTTCCAGTACCAAGTTACCATCGTATATATATGATCTATATGTATTCCGTAGTAAGCTATGGTTTAATACTGCGGATTTTCTAATTCCCATGTCCCCACTGGCTTTCCGTATATCCACAAATCTGCTAACTGTCACGTTTCTAGATTTTATGTCATCACAAGTGGGTCATAATGATGAACATGATGAAACGATATATATTCTACTAGACTACTCGAGTCGTAATACATTTATTAGCCACCGTATCTTCAGTCATCAACTCTGATCGTTTATTCTGTATGGGATGTCTCACCATGTCGGTTGCTATAGGCTTAGATCAGTATGTAATGCTGCTGCCTCGCAGTAATGTGTTCTTTATTTCACGTATATGGTCGATATGTCTGTTTCTCTATAACAGTCCCGCAGTAATATGTCGCTTTTGCTACGCATGTCGCTTTTTCCACAGGGGATTTTCTCGCTGTAGAAAAACCAACCTATGTCGGATTTATCACAATGTCGCCTTTGCTATGTACCACCTAACGCGTTACAGATACAACAAGACAATCAGAGATTGCAGACCCTCGCCTCTTATATTTAGTTACTAAAATTAAAGCATAATAGAGAATTTTGATGTACGAAAATCACAGCAAAAATTAATCATAAATAAAAGGGGATTTATTACGATTGTTCGATTTTTACCTTATTCTCGACCATTACCTGAATTCTTGACGCTGACTTCCCAAACTTCGCAGCAAAGTTTTTAAAAACCATGCTTGATACAATTATATTCAATATTCGTTCGAGTATTGTCGATTACAACTACTTGAAATATCACAAATCGTTTAATTCAGGTGTTACATTTTTGACCTTGGGCGATGACAGAGAATTTCGGTCCGCGGCCATCGGTCACATAGCAAATGATTGGGAAATAACTATAGAGGAAAAACAAACAATAGGGTAGAGTAATCATGAACACACCATTGTTATTATCCGAACTGTCAGTGGTTCCTGGTAACAAATGTATACCTATATATATTACCGAACATACGTAGGTCGTTTCTCAAAGCAATCATCCCATGTGTGCTTTTGGTTATACCATTATACAGTATGTATAACACGTCTTGTTCCTATTGGCATCATAAACTTTTTTAAAGTTGGTTTCTGGTGATCATGTGATGGAAATGGTGTGAAAGCACACTACTATGTATTCCTGACTATAGTACCCGGTTTGTTTCCAGTTTTGATAAAACAAACTGACGGACATGAAGCCGCTGTACCAGCTGGTGGTTTTAGCTGTGATCAGTTCTGTGGACAGTCGTAAGTTTTAGGAAGGCAAATGTCATCATATCCAAAATCATACACGAACATTCATCCTTTGATAACATGTTTACCTGATTCAAATATCTGCCAAATCAGTTTTTCACTGCCACTCCAGAGAACCTTGCCCTGAACAAGTCAGCCTTCTCTAACGGCGTCTATGGAAATGATGACAGTTACGCGGCATACAAAGCAGTGGATGAGTTCCGTTCAGGCCTGTTCAGATGTACCATCTTACGGAGTGATAACAACGAGCTGTCGAGGTGGTGGGTGAATCTCGAGGATTCATACAGAGTACAGCAGATCACGATATACAACAGTGATGCGTCAAATTCATGTAAGGAATAACTGAATATATAAGTAAAATAGCATGTTTGTATTCTGATTACGTTAGGTCACTCCAAAAAATGTCTTGATATATAGCAAGTTCTATTGCAACAGCACGGGTAGGATTCACCAACTTCGTGCTCAGTGTCGGTCCGGACCTAGACAACCTGACTGACTGTGGAGATCCATATACAGATCCACCCCTACCTTTTAGAAGCCATGTCGATATTAGCTGTGACCAGGTGGGGCGCTTTGTGGTCTTCAGGAAAATCAGCGGCGTGAATGACATCACTGGCTTGTGTGAGGTGGAAGTGTACGGGATCAAGGCATACAGTAAGTAATACTGGTTGTTTGGCTTAGGATTATATATTTATTCATGTGAATGCTTGAATATCCCACCAATGTGAAACCCCCATTGATGTACTTTGAGAAATATGGTAGTACAATTCATATAAATCTTACATACATTCGGTTAGGTAACCTAGACCTAGCATTGACATGGGAAACAAACCTGACCCACGCCTACGGGTCAGGGTAATCTCTGTGTTACCTCACCCAGGGTTAACCCTTGGTTTCGGGCATAACCTACCTGGGTTAACCCAGAGGTGAGAAATTGGGCCATTGTGTTTGCTCGCCAGCGCTGCCGTCGAACCAAAAACCTACTGGTAACAGGGCGAGAGCCTCAAGGCCACGGATGATCTTTGGGGCTAAATTTTTTGATGAGAATTGCCCATTTGGTTCAAGGAATATTATATTTCGAAATGACATGGTGAAATATAACCAGAACATTTTGTAAAATCTTTTTCAACGACGTGTTCAACCCACTGCTGGATCTTCAAACTGTCATCGTAATTCACTCCACAGGCTTGAACTTTCGACTAAAATGTACTCATTACTGCAACAATGATTTATTTTTGTATAAAATATGATCGGTTCCAAAGAAGTTTTCAGAACTTTAATGATTACTGAAAACATTCACTGCTGAAGGAAATAGCAAAGATTCGCAAAATTCTCTGATCGATTTGTTCGTAATAGCCTCGAAAACAACCTGACCCTCAATTTTTTAAGGCGTTAATTATTGGATTTGACACCACATATTTCCGTATAAAAACTGTTCTCAGTAGGACATTTTGCGATAAACCCCCTCAAAAATCGGCCAATTTTATGGTATATACTATATAAATTGAAACAATATTTATTCGGTGTTGATCGGATGGTTTCTGACAGAATGACGTCAGAAAAACCCAACCCCTATAGTTTATGCGCTCTTCAACCATTGGTTTCAATACCACGCTATTCCATGCACAATGCTGTTACAGTTTCTTTTCAAAACGGCTATTGTTATTCGCTTATATATAACCAGTGCACTAATAAACGGCATGACAAGTGATGATGTGATATAAAATTAAGAAATATTCAATACCAAGACCACAGACGGTTGTTTGTACAATTTACTCACTACGGGCGCCACCCATTCGTCATCCTTGGCCTTAGCTGACTGCGCTACCTGGCTCCACAATTTGATTATGAGAAGGGTGATGATGATGGTGATCTGATGATGTCTGATACTTTCATACCTTTGACGTTCGCACTGTCTTGCAGATTGTAGTTTGTGTCCGGCGGGTGTTGACTGTACTCTTCGTTCTGGCTGTAGTCAGTGTGATCCTGGCAAGAAGCCTCCTGGGTGTGATATTGGTATGTACCTAATGATATAAAATTCACGATCACTGAACTACGGTGTCTGTTAGGTGAAAAGAAAATATCCATCCACATAGGTCCGTGTTACTTCTAAATATATGTGCTTACATATGGTAACCTGTGTAGGCCTGTAGGCCTGCATGTTTGTAACCGATTTATTTGCGTTACGATGGTCTCATCATCCAGTGGTGTCAAAAAGGTGGATGGCCCAATATTATTTGTTTTCTCTTGATTTCAGTGTAGTATGATCCTGTATTTTGTATGCAAATGGAACCTAGCAAACATTACCTACTCTCATTTGTCACTTAGCATTCCCCGAGCACGATAGCCTATATTAGGCATCGTGATAGGTGGATAACAGACGTTTTGTTCCCAGAGTAAATTTCACTCATGTGAACTGCCAGTTGTACTTGTAATTTCCTCATATTTATTGTTTGTAACATCACCCACAGACTGTGATGACGGGACGTACGGAGTGAACTGTGCTGAGAGTTGTGGCCGCTGTGTCTCTGACACTGTCTGTGACAAGGTGACTGGAGTCTGTCCGAGGGGGTGCAAGACATGGTGGATCATGGAAAAGTGTGATACCAAAATAGGTAAGCGCATTATACATGTAAACAAAGAGAAATAAGTATTGAACCCTGATCAACACAATTATAATAGCATTATGAATATTTTTGTTGTAGCCAAGCCAATGGTCACCAATGAAACAATTCGATTGATCAGCATCACCAACAACTCAGCCACGATAGAGTGGGATTCTCTGGTCCATGTCACCTCTGAGTTGGCTGAGTTCTACCAGTACCAGGTCCGGTACAGAGAGCGTACAGGGTCGTACCAGGACGGACCACTCGTGTCACATGAACCCTCTCCTCTCTCAGCCGAGCTGACGGGGCTCAGACACTACACAGAGTACGACTTCTCCATTGATACTTACCGGGTGAATGGGAGCAACAGTCAGATAGGAGGCAATTACAGTTTGACCAGGAGGAAAACTGGGTGTAACAGTGAGTCTTGATGAAACTTTCTGATTACATTTCTTGTATTTGTCCATCAAAATTTTGTCACTTACTTGTGAGAATGATCTCCACGAACCTTTTGTCGATGCAGGTCCAGATGTGCCTATCATATCTAACGTCAGTTCATCTAATGGCACGGACATAGTTCTGGGCCCCTTTATGACAATATTCCAGGTAAGGTATCAGCATGAAATGGATGTGCGATATAAAGGTCATCTCGAATTCTGTGTTTATTAATCAATATGATTTTAGACCTGGAAGTGAACTTAAATGTTCAGAATAATTATATGATTACCTCGGGAAACATCTCAAAATAAATATGTGTCACATTATGACAGAATGTGTCTTCACTGGATTCTGGCTGTTTCAACATCTCCTCACTACAATTTGAGTACCGACACGTGGACGTCCCTGAGTACACGACAGAGGTGGCTGATATGTCCCAGACCACGTACACAGTCCGTGTGGAGATCAGTGGCCAGTACGAGGTACGACTTGTGGTGACCAACAACGAGGGTCTGACGGCCGCCAGCCAGACTCAGACTGTCACAGTCCATGAGACACGACTGGTCCCTGTCACCACAACAACCAGCACTACCACACATTCTACAACCCCCACAAGAGAACAGACTACGTTGAATGGACAGACAACATCCAAACGTACGTCTGGTGACCTATATTCAAATTGTTGTTATATAATTCAGTACCAAACAGACATTTTTCCCATTCAATATAAACTATGTAACTATCAGTTACATTAAAATACTGGTTCCGAAACAAGTGAGTGCTGTCACTAGTAATTATCAATCACATTCAATACATCTCTAGTGTTTGTTGTGATGTTTTTAGCTGAAAATTTTGTTTTCTCCCAGCACCCACAGCTGCGATCGCTGCGAGTGTTGTGGTCGTTATTCTAATCGCTGCTGGAGTCTGCTGGGATTTTCTTTTGGAGACGACGGTACTCGAACAGTTCACGAAAACATCTATTTTATTATCTCTATATCTGAATATCTCTCTATATGAATATATATCTCTATATTTTAATATCTCATTATGAGGTTACCGGACCTTTTGTCCGATAATCTATTGCCGTGGCGATGTGTCCATCATCGTCGGCGTCGTCCGTCTACATTTTTATCTTTAAAGTTTACAGTCAAATCTTTCTGAAATTTTGTACAATAATGCCTAAAAATATTTGAAGACAGAGATATTTTTTCGTATTGTGATTTTCTCAATTTTTCCAAAATGGCGGCCATTTTTGTCAAAAAACGGCCGGTTTTGGATTTGGAGGCCACTTTCTCAAAAACTGTCTGATCAGATTTGAGATTTTTGTTTCAAAAGAACTCTCTCATAATATACCTTTGTGATGTGTATAAGTTTTTAGGCCTTTGAAATGCTGGTCTGCGTGTGACAGCCACTTCAATTTCTTCAACGGGTCCCAAATGGGACTTTCCCATGTTCTCCTATGCTTTATAATGGGAATTTTTTTTCCTGATATCTCACTCAATATTGAGATTAGAGATTTGGAATAAATTGTGGACATATAGGAAATGGCATATGCCGAATATTCTCGTGACCTTGATTTTGACCTGTGACCCAATTTTTAAGGTCACAGCACGAAATGGCTAATATCTCGCTTATTATCGACTTTACAGCTTATGGAGCAATTGTGGACCTATAGAAAATTATGCTGAATATTGTCATGACTTCATTTTCAAAGTCAAAGCACAAACTGGGTAATATTTCGCTTATTATCGACTTTACAGATTAGGAATCAAATGTGCACAATTGTGCACAATTGTGCATTGTATATCATATATGCTGGAAATTCTGATAACCTTGAACTTGACATTGGACCTCATTTACAAGGTCGAAGCACAAAATGAGTAAGATATCGCTTATTATCGACTTTACAGATTAGGAATCAATTGTGCACATATGGGAAATGCTGAATATTCACATGACCTTGAATTTGACCTTTGAATTTATCAGGGCACAAAATGGCTTATATCTCTCTTAATATCAACGTCACAGCTTGTGGACATATCCGAAATTGTGGACATATACGAAATGATGTATGCCGAATAATGACCTTGAATTGGACCCTTAACATCCATTTTCAAGGTCAGAGTACAAAATGGCTCAGTATCGACTTTACAGCTTAGGAATCAATTGTGCACATACAGTTAATGATATATGCTGAATATTGTCATGACCTTGAACTTGACCTTGAATTCATTCCCATGGTCAGAGCACAAAATGTCTAATATCTGGCTTGTTACAGGAATCAACTGTGGACATATGATATATGCAGAATATTCTCATGACTTCACCTTTGACCTTATTTTCAAGGTCAGAGTACAAAATGGCTAATATCTTGTTTGTTAGCAACTATACATGTATGGTAGGAATCAATTGTGGATATATGAAATGATATTTAGTGAATATTGTTATGACATCGATTTTGACCGTTAACCCCATTTTCCTTCATAATGCGAGCTGTGTGGAGTAAACTCCTAGAACACTACAAGATAGAGCTTAAAGATTGGTAGTATCAAATACAGTAGGAAATCATATATTACAGTTCAATGTTGACTGTAAATTTGACCTACATTGACCTTGAAAGATCAATAAGGCATTTCTGATGAATAAAAAGTTCTTTCAAAACTGAACATTTTCCCGGTAACCTTTCTTAGCCTTTGGGTTAATTTTTCATTCTTTGTTTTCTACGACAAACATTGACAACGAAATGCTCTTTTCCATGTTTCTATCATTCGTTGCCAGAAAGAACTACAGTGATCCAAAGAGCAAACAGAAAAGTGATGATGTCGAGAGCTTGGTACTGAACAACAATCTAGTTCTGAGTACAAAGCCGCAAGGTAATTACAATTATTTATTATCTATTTGTGACCGAAGTGACCACTGGGTTTATCAATTATGATTCATTCGGGTTGCATCATACATATGAAGTGAAAGAGCGGTGTAGTGTGATATTAGGACGATTTTCTCTATAGCATGAAGTTATCCGACCGTATCAGTAATATTGTTAGCATAATAACTGATCATTCACGCTTATCACAGTTTCTCATTTGTATCACTCACAGAACTTGAACAATCGGATCCAGTTGTGAAACAAGAGACACCGAGCGTGGCTAACAGAAAGAATACACAAGGGAAGAAATCTCTGAAGGTTAAGAAAGAGAAGTCTCCGGGAGCGACCGACGAAGAAAATATCTATGCAAACAACTTCGGTAATGTCATTCCCGTACCAGACTTCGAGGCTTATGTCACCAGCAGAAAACTGGACATGGCAGCTTTCGAAACGGAGTATGACGTATGTTTGATTGCACTATCAATCACAACTTTGTCACAGATCGTGTTTGAATCATATGGGATTGCAGGAAACCATGAGAAGAGCAATGATATGTATTTTAAGTGGAACTACCTGTTTGACTCACTACTTTCAGGATCTCCCAAAGGACGACATGACGAGATGTATTGTAGCCACCACTGGTGACAACCTCGCCAAAAACAGATACAAGAACGTATACGCATGTTTGTACCACATGAACCAGCTCTTGTTCATTCAGTACAAGGAGAGCTCTGATCATCTCGTTAGCCTGATAAATATACTGAAAATATACTGACTAGTTGGCCATGTTGTTCAATCTGAATCAGTGTTCGTATATACTTATACATGTATCATACATAATTTATACTTTACATTATACATGTAATCCTCGTGTATTGTTTTCCTAGATGACAGCAGCAGAGTGATTTTGATGTCTGATGGTGGTTCTGAGCCTGATTACATAAATGCCAGTTATATATCGGTATGTTCACTTGTGTATTGTGATGAAGAATGTGATTGTATTGTTTATTTCCATTTATTACATGGCTTCCAGCTTACGATAATTTAATATCATGGTTTTCAGGGATTCAAGACTGACAAAGATTACATAGCGACCCAAGGTAAAACACAATTGCAAACCCGATCTGGTACAAAATTTCTCTCGCATGAATGATCTGATTAGAGGATTTTGTATCACGTTGTATCGTGTAACAAATCCGTAGATATTTAAATCAGAAAACAGTCGCATGGACCAACAAGTACTTCCCCTAAATATTAAGTGGATCGTCAAGATTAGATTTTGCACTCAAGACGGTAATATATGCCTACGTGAAAATGATATGACGTTATGATTTGCCGAGTAGATATCGCTGCAACCTTTCTCAGTACCTGCTCATTCTATGTTCAATAATAACCTGATAACACACACAGTTCGTGAATTAACATGCAAATCATTGGGAAATGACAGTCCGCAAATTACCAAACGCGCAAATCACTCCAAAATAGCGCAAATCACGTCCAAGTCACATCCAAGATGGCGAAAGCTGATCCAAATGAATCGCTCGCAGGCGATCCAAAAACTGTGCAGTCATTAATCATAAAATGCCTTCGTATTACATGTACCTCTGTACATGTGTGGATGTTTTGGGCTTTGTTCAAGTTGTTTTACATTCATACAAGCAGCCATGGTTTGATCTATCCCAAATGTTCATTATCATTTTCACCAGAGAATGTCTCATTTCTGGCTATTGTAGGCCCTCGGAACAGCACAGTTGAGGACTTCTGGAGAATGATCTGGCAGGAGAAGTCCAACACAATCGTCATGGTCGCCAACATTGTGGAGAACGGCAAGGTCTATACTAGCGCAACATGTAGTCTGCTTCACCGATTCTTCGGATAACCAGTTGCATAGAATGTTGGTTTGAACATTAATTCCAGTTACAGAATATGTGTGAAATGAAATAACTGTGATATTTCAGAATAAGTGTGCCGAATACTGGTCAACAGATCCAGATGGAACGTTACAGATTGGTAACTTCACCATCAGGACGGAAGCTGTGAATACGTCAGCGGACTACAACACCACCATACTATCCATACAAAAAGGGGTAATCTAACTGTTCGAAAGCTGAAACATTTCATAAAAACCAAAACGATTGTTCGTTACATATGGGACAGAATGATAGGACCAAATAATAAATTGGTATGGATTCTATCAATAGCAGAAAATATATATATTATCTTCCTCCATTATAGACGTATACATTCCCTATAACTTCCGTACAAGCAAATGAAATGCAAATATCATGTTTAGGAGGAGACACGTGCAGTGCGCCACTTCCACTTCACGACCTGGGAGGACAAAGGAGACCCAGTCTATGGGATACACTCCCTCCTAGACTTCTACAGGAAAGTCCACTCGTTTGACCTCAGACGCGGGCCAATGGTCGTCCACTGCAGGTACACTGCCTTGTCCTCAACCATACACCCACAAACATACACTATGGAACATTCAAATAGCTGATCTTATGGATATTTTGGTACAAAAGGTTCACGAGTTAATGAACACTCCTGGAAATTCCCATGTCTGATAAGTAATTCTCAATGAATCTTGCATCTTCGTTTCAAACGAGTTATAATGATTGAATTATCACCAGTTGTCACATAGTGAATGCATCACGCATGAAATAATGGGTCACCTATCCATATGTATATGGATTAGCTATCGATGATGACCAATTGCAATGAACCTAATGTTGTCCACCATTGCCAAATTCACCACATTTATTGCAGAGTCCTGTTTCCCCACACCAGGGATTCTGCCTGTTTTAGATATTTGCACTTATTTGTATCCTGCTCATTTCTGTTGTTCACGGTTGATTGCCTCCCCAGTGCTGGTGTGGGGAGGACCGGCACCTTCATCGTCCTGGACATTCTGATGCAGGAAGCTGACGTTCAGGGGCAGATTGAGGTACTGCCGCGTGTACAGAAAGCCAGGACAGAGCGCATGCACATGGTCCAGACACTGGTAGGTGCCCTCGTAATATTAAGTATAACTGTGTCTAGAATTTCAATGGATTTGATTGGTTGACTTTGTACCTGTTTTCATCTAGGGCCAGTACTTTTATATCTACGATGTGATGGTGGAGTACATCAAGTGCGCGAACACCTCGCTACCCTGTGGACAGCTCACGGAAAGGTACAAGGCCTTTTGTGAGACTGCAGAAGGAAAGAACATACTCAAACGACAGTTCCAGGTAATAGAGTCTGCGTACGCTAAACAGGCGGTTACAAAGTGGGGAATGTGCACGCTCTTAGGCCAAAAGAAATGTTTTGGTTTGCGTCCCAGTGATGCTCCGAAATCGGTGCTATGGCGCTGAGGTTTTTTTTTTTTTTGAGAACCGGTTTATGTATTATTTTTTTTGGCATAAAAAGTGTGCTTGTACCATATTTTTTTATGGAACAGTAAAAATATAGGTTTAAGTCTATTAGACCTACGATGGCTGATTTACAACACCCCGAAAAAAGAATTTATTAATTCGAGAAATTGTTTACGACAGCAAAAAAAAATTGTTTTTAATCTCGTCATTTCGAGTTAAATATCTCATTATTTCAAGATAATTATGTCGTTATTTCGAGATAGTTAAGTCATCTAGTTAACTCGAGATAGTATCTCATTATTTCGAGATGATTATGTCGTTACATTGAGGTAGTATAGTTATATAGGACTCCAAAAAATACTGTTTTTTATTTCGTTATTTTGAGATAGTTACCTCGTTATCTCGAAATAACGAGATAAAAAAACAATATTTTTTTGGTTTCCTATATAATTATCTCAAAATAACAAGATAAAACATTTTTTTTGCACGTCCTAAATCAGCATCAATCAGAATCAGCCTTGAAAACAGAATCAATAAAAATAATCATGTAATTAAGGAAAATCATAAAACAACTAAATAAATACAAAAAAAAATGTTTACTTTGAAAACTTTGACAGATTCTCGCTACAAAATATATCAATGATATAAACTCGTATTTTTTCTAAGCAAGAGTGTCTATATTGCCTCGCATGCGACTCCCTATGCCTGTATGAAACAAGTTTCTCACGAAGTAGTTCAATGGGGGTGATTTGCTGTTTTAATCAATGGAAAGTGGAAGGGGCTCGTATGGAAAATTAGGTGTCATTACTTCCGCGGCAAGGGATTATGCTAGTGTCGGAATTTAAAAAATCATTTACCCGACGACTCTCCTTCTCTCCTTGTTATCAGCCAGTGTTAATATAACGACCAACAATTATCTTAAAAACGAATTTGTAAAGCATCAGGTTGCTAATTGATTGGTTTGTACCTTTCACAGTTAAACGCCTGATTGGTTCCTGTAGGATTGCAATCCTCGACAGTCACTAATACAGCCACTTTGGGGACGCTCATCGACTTGCACAGAATTCAAATGTGGCCGCTGCTTGTATAATACCATCATGGCAACAAACAAAAATCTGACGCGGGAGGTTGGGGACGACGCGAGCGGGGACGCAAACCAAAACATTTATTTTTTGGGGCCTTAATATGTCTGTATCATCAACTACCGATGTACGAAAGCACTTGAGGAAAAGAAGTAATTTTTGTAGATACTTCGTGAAACCAAGCAGACCCAAGACAGCACAGAGAAAGATGGTGTACGACCAGAGCACAAGGACAAGAACAGAAACCTGAAATTTATTCCAGGTAACGTAATTTATTGGATTTTAACAACGTTGAGTTTTAAGGCTAATATTATCTGGTCCCTAGAGCGCTATTCACTCTCAAACCAACAGACGACGCATGCAGACCAGTACTGCTTGGGAAAGTTGAGAACAGTTATGTCAACGCTGTCTTCATGGACGTATGTATTGCATAGTTCAGTTCATTTATACCAGATAAAAAAAAAATATTTATTTTTAGTGTAGTGAAACTATTTTCTGTTACATGAACTTGCATCTAATTATGCAGTGTTATCTCGAAATTGTGTCCCAAATATTATTGTGAAATGTTATCAGTGTCACTTTGTCCTTCAGAGTTTCCGAAACCACACTTTCTACATCGTGACTCAGCTGCCCTTGGCCCACACTGTGGGGGATTTCTGGAGGTTGGTGCAAAGCCAGGCGACCACGACCATCGTCTGCCTGCAGGACATACCACGGGAAGAACAGGTGAGCTAGCCTGACGTGTCTGCCGATGAGTGATGTAAGTGTATACCATAAATTGTCATATTTTTAGAGGTCGAGAGGTTGCCAGTCCAAATCGGCTGTAAGTTATTGTACATTGATAGATCCAGTGTACAATGAATCATTGTGTTCTAATAGTACTGGCCGTCTACTGACGAGAAGGTGAAAGAGTACAGTGGTGTATCTGTGGAGCTGACGAACACCAAACAGATCAACTCCAACCTCGTCACTAGAACCTTCAACATCTCGAAAGTCATCAGAAAGGTCGGACACTAATCTTGAAAAGTGCATCCGACGTGTATCAATAGAATTATTGTCGAAATTCTCTTCGTGAAATGTAGGGTGTATCACAGTAATATTACCCCATCCTGGCAGTCGGTGGTGACGGAGGTGAAGATCTTCCAGCTGCTGAGTTGGCCAGATGCTGATGATGTGCCGCCAAACACAGGGCATCTCCTGGGGCTGACAGAACACGTGTTTAAGTGGCAACAGGAAACCGGCATCAGCAAACCAGAGGGCTGTACTGTAGTACAGTGTTTGTAAGTAGGAGATATCTTTACTATGTGGTGTGAACAACAGTCATGACGGGCATGGTTATAATACAGAAACGTTTGATACTCGACAATACCAATGCAACCACATTAACACAGGGACGGAGTGGCACACAGCGGTCTGTACTGTGCGATGAACTATGTCCTTGAGAAGATGAAGTTGGAGCAAGAAGTTGATCCGTTCTTTGCTGTGAGACACGCCTGTCGCAACAGACAGTTCCTCCAGACATTGGTACGTCTCCCAGAACACACACTGGATGTATGTGACACTACCTGTGCCTGTAAATGTACTTCAGTTTAGTGAAGGTGATTGGTTATGTGTACAATCAGCAACACCGTCAATGTTTGATCCATATCAGGTTGGTTTCTTTTCTGATAGGCGCAGTATGATTTCCTGTACAAGGCAGCCAGAGACCACATGGAACAACACAACGAGTACGCCAATGTGTAGAGTGGTCACCACGGCAGCGCAGTCCTCACGAATGTGATATAACAGAAAACGAAACGACATTCACGAGTACATTCAGTATTTCTTGCATATATATCATATATGAGTATTGCTGCGATATAATATGAATACATACTGGTATGTGAGTATCCATATCGTGATGACATGTATTCAGAGAGTGTTTATTTATTTGTAGGAAAGTTGATTCGCCTTTGTGATTGTGTACTTTGCATATACAAAACATTCCATGTTACACATGGTGAATAATCTTATCGAATTCAAATATCGCAAGATATTTCCTTATTGATGCATAACACTCCTCATATGTACCCCTATGACGTGTATAAGTTTCGTTGCCCTTGACTCGCTCGAAGTGGGCCATTTTGGGCACAGACTCAGCCCAAATGGGACTTTCCTATGTTAAATTCTCCTATGCTTTATAATGGGACACAATATGCTTAATATCTTGCTTAATATTGATATTAAAGCTTAGGAATTAATTGTGGATATATAGGAAATGATTTAAGCTGAATATTCTCATGACCTTGAATTTAACTGGGACCTAGTTTTCAATGTCACAGGACAAAATGGCTAATTATCGAATGGCTATTATCGACTTTACAGCTTAGAAATCAATTGTGAACATATGGGAAATGGTATATTCTGAATATTGTCATGACCTTGAATTTGACCTCTGACCTAATTTTCAAGGTCACATGACATAATGGCTAATAAATCGCTTATTATCGACTTTAAAGCTTAGGAATCAATTGTCAATATATATTTATATAGGAAATGATATATTCTGAATATTGTTGTGACCTTGAATTTGACCTTTGACCTAATTTTCAAGGTCTGAGGATAAAATGGCTAATATCATGCTTATTATCGATTTTACAGCTAAGGAATCAATTATGAACATATAGGAAATGATATATACAGATTATTCTCGTGTCCTTGAATTTGACTTTTGACCTAAATTTCAAGGCCACAGGACAAAGTGACTAATATATTGCTTATTATCGACTTCACAGCTTAAAAATCAATTGTGAACATATGGAGAATGATATATGCTGAATATTGCCATGACCTTGAATTCTACATTTGACCTCATTTTCAAGGTCAAATAACAAAATGGCTAATATCTTGCTTCTCTATTGACTTCATAGCTCGGGAACCAATTGTGGACATATAGAAAATGATATACACTAAATATTTTGATGACCTTGAATTTGACCTTGACTTTATTTCCACGGTCAGAGCACAAAATGGCTAATACCTCGCTTATTATCGACTTTACAGCCTGAGAATTCATAATGAAGATATAGGAAATGATATATATGCTGAAAATTTTGGTGCCTTGAATTTCACCTCATTTTCAAGGTCACAGAACAAAATGGCCAATATCTCGCTTATTATCGACTTTACAGCTTAGGAATCAATTGGGAACATAGAGGAAATGATATATGCTGAATATTCTCATGACATTGAACTTGAATTTCGACTTCATTTTCAAGGTCAGATCACAAAATGTCTCATATCTCAAGAAATACCTCACTTATTATCGACTTTACAGCTCAGGAATCAATTGTGGTCCTACTACAAATGATATATCCTGAATATTCTCGAGACCTTGAATTGACCAATGACCTTAATTTCAAGGTCACAAAAGGCTAATATCTAAAATATATAGTGTCTGATAACCTTTCTTAGCCCTTGGGCTAATTTTTAGTATTATCGTAGTATCATTGTATATAAGAAAATGTATGTACTTGGTAGCTGTGATATATTGAATAGTTGATGACTTTTATATAATTTCAATTTTTCAAGTCAAATTGTATGTTCATCACAAACCATGCAATAAGTAGGATACAGCACTAGGCTAGTGGTGTGTGGCTAGTGAACTACAACTCACTTAAACTGTGTTGAGCCATTATGATCATTTGTATGGCTGATACCAGAAATACAAAACGAGAGGTACCTTTTTCAAATGACTATTATTATTATTAATAATTATTAAAATTATTATATGCGGTGTAACCTCAGTACAAAACGCAGTCAGTAGTCAATACAAACTTCCAATTGGTACCGTTGGAGAGAATTGAGATCACAACATATTTCCGTCATGTTTGCTTTGTAAGACATGCTTGTTTCAATAAAAAATATTGCTCCTTACCATGTGTTATATCTAAAGCCAGGTTCACAAAGTAAGCCGAGATGTCATTGAATTATTTGTTGATTCAGATTTGGTTGAGCTTCAACTCGGCGATGTCCATCATAATAACAATGTGAATTTTGCAAGAAAATAACAAATAATCTACAGTTCAACATAGATTTTCCAGTGTCCTTTTACTAGGTGGAAATGACTCGATCATACAGGTAGAGCACAGCAAATATCATTATAATATTAGTAGATGGATATCCATACTGAATAGTTTTGAAGGAATATTCCCAACTTGAGTGGGAGGAAAATATGTGCAAATCCAAAGCTGTCGTTAAAGTACTAGAAAAGTGCAAATACGATGTGAGCTTATATGAATGATCTCATCAATCTGAGCAAAATGGTCTTTTCGGCACGTAATCATCACAATCCGTTCAAAAGTTACAGCACTCTGAAGACTGAAATCAGCGAATTTGCTTTTTCAAAATCATTCAGCTAATTAGTATGCAAATGAGAAATTCATGACGTCATCGGGGAAGCTGTTTTAATTAGGTATTTTAATATGTATTATTCATTCATTTAGTGTTATGATTATTCATGAAAATTTATTCCCTTCAGTATTCAATATGAATAATCAGTGTTTTCAAGGCAACCAGTGACCTGTTATGGCCCTAAGCAACCATGGTTGCTAGGGCCAGAAACCCACTTAGAATAGGCTATACACACAAAAAAAACGGTGCCGACTCGAGCACCATATTAATTTATATCATGAATAATTGACAGGAAGTCTGCAGATAGCTTGACTTGGCAGTTAACAGCCATGGCAACCATGGGTAACTAAGGCTCTAGGGAAATACTGGTAACCATAGCAACAGTATAGTTTGTGTCTATATTGACTATTTGTGGTACATAACAATATGCACTAGCCAGATCGTTAGAACCTTCAATGAGAATTATTTTTTCATTGCCTATAATATCCAAATTAAAATTTGTTCCCCTCATGACGTCATGAATTCTAATTAACATCTTATTTGCATATTAATGAGTAGCTGAAACTTTTCTGTAATGTAGTGCCGGAATGGCAGTTTCAAATGGCGATAACTTTTGAATGGATAGTGATATTGATATCCGTAAAGACCACTTTGCTCAGATCAATGAGATCTTTCATATGAGTACACATCATATTTACATGTTACTGGTACTTTAAGCTGTCAATTGCTGATTCCGACTCATGCGTGCGTTTGACACCTGATTAGTAACTTAGCTCATTATGGTACGGTGGCTTGTAAGTTTGAATGTTTAAAAAGTTTGAAATATGGCGAATTTAATTATTTTATACATGTATTTAATATTTTATATGCGTATTTAATCATTCATTATGCATATTCAATATTTTATATGCATATTCAAGTGTATGTAATATTGTTTATGCATATTTGCTATTTTTTACGCATATTTAATCATTTATTACGTGTATTTAATAATGTATATGTGTATTAAATAGATAGATAGATAGATTTTATTTCAGAACCACAGGAAGAATGCGTGGGTATACAAATACCAATATCAGTTATATGGTTGTTAGCTGTGGGATTGAAGTCTCAACAGACTGTAAAAACCTCTGACACAAAAAATAATGATCGCACAAAACTCATATTCGAAAATATATATAAAGAGGCATCCCACAGCTCGATGAAAAATAAAAAACCTCAATAGAACATATTTGATAATACTTATTATGGATTCATTCAATATATATATTCATGCATCCACCCCCACCTACACCCCTGCCCCCACGCACACCCACCCCCCCTCCCCCTCGACACACGCACACACATGCAATACAACAATACAATGCAATTTTAACCATACACCGCTCTACACGTGGTCTTATCCTGCGCGTAGGAAATATATTCCAACATACATATTATGCATTAACACAACAATCTTTTCATGCATCAGCCCATCTACGCTCTTACCTCCCTCCCACCACCATCCCCCGTTCTCAAAATAGGGAATTCTCTTACTGTAACGGATATGACGCAATATCATTGGTGTTGTCATGCCTGAATAGTAGGCGATCCTGGTGTCACTACCATCTGATAATAAATTGTGATAGATTATGATCTAGATAACATGTGTACAAAGTTTCAAGGGTGCAAGTTATATCACTTTGGATTTATGGGCCAATAACTGACTTCGTTCCATTGTAAAAACGTAAAAAAGGAATTGGCCCATCAATATGTTATTTCATTGTGGATGGTACAAATTTTGGTGTCAGGTGCTGATGTTATCATATACTACAGTGGTTGAGGTACTTAAGAACCAGGATGCAGTTTTGTTGTAAAGAACCACGAATTATGTGCGCCACATGGAATTACAAATATTAATTAAATCCCAAATATTGGACCGAAATGACATAAAAGGGTCAGCTACACAAGCAAAATTAAGCAAATCATCGTCAATCTGGTATAAAATCTTCAAAAATATGATATATAATTACGTTTTATGGGATTTAGTAACATAACATCGGGAGTTGAGCTGCTAAACTGGAATTCTGTTAGTTCGGCCTAAAATTCAAATATGCATTTTTTTTTCTCAAAAACGGTGTTTATATCAATAACACATATTTTCTGAGAGATTTTCTTGTTTTGCACATTGGGAACAGCATCTCTCAGGCACAAATAAGCCATATATATGCATGCCATGGGAAGCAATTTCTTGGGAGGCCCCTCTTTGTTTTGCAAAATCACGCATTTTCACCAAATTCACGGTTTATGTAAAAAAATACATCAAAAACACAGAGGAAAAGCCAATTTTAATCTTTTTGCACCAAAACCATTATAAGAGAATGCAACATTAGCGTTAACTTCAATCTAGAGTAGAAATTATAGAATACATGTATTTCCTTCAGGACAGATTTCACTAATTCCTTCGGCCATACAAAACAATGATAAAAAGCCCAAATTCAAGTCTCCATAGCTCCGTCCCAGAACAAGATAAACCTTAGCAGCTTATATACAAAGCTAGCCAATTCATTTCCTGATCTCACTATAGTAAGGAAAATATATGTTGATAAATTGGATTTTTTGCTACAGCTCGAATTCTGAGGGTACCCCCTTGAAACGACTCATTTTCATGCCTGACAACCCATATATATTTCGTTCGCCATCAGAGCCGTTCTGTGCGTGCTGTGGTCTTGAAACTCTTCGTGTGCAATGCCAACCAGCCTGGGTCAACAACCAGCCATAGCAAAATATCCACCACCATTCTGCGGGGGATCAAGGGCATCCCCCGTTCTCAAAATAGGGAATTCTCTGACTGTAACGGATATGACGCAATATCATTGGTGTTGTCATGCCATATATATGGACACTTGTTGTCTATATTTGTCACATGGTGCACACGCCGGACGCACCCCCAACCCGACCCGCGCCGCCACCCAACACCCCAGTCAAACTTCAGCCCGCCACTCACCCGCCGCAGTAACTCCGCAATACGTGCCGCTTGAAGCGTGTAGAGAACGCCTTCATGTTGACAAGTGTCTGGTGAATATTAAGATATAGGTCAGAATTCAGGTTATTCCAAATAATAGGTCCCCTTTTTACAATTGATCTGCAAGCAACTTTGCTATTTAAATTGGATGATTTTAATTTATATGTAGCAGAATGACGTGTGTTGTGATCATGAACAATGAGCGAAAGTGTGAAAAGATTTGCAAGGGAGGCAGGCAGTAAGTTTAATAAATGAGCTAGTATATATTTAGAGACATACATATTGTATAGGTCCTGCAATTTCATAATCTTTAGGGATTTAAGAAGAGGTTCAGTATGAGCCGTGTATGTGGCGTTAGCGATGGTTCTCACAAGTTTCTTTTGCATTATTATCAGCTTATTCAAATATATGTCTGGTGCGTACCTCCCCATAAAGTTATTCTGTAAGTAAAATGAGGGTAGGCAAGAGTGTAATAAAGAATTTTCAGTTTTTCTTTGGGCAGCATCTGTTTGGCTCGATTTATTGCATAATATGCTCGTGAAATACGGCGATTAATAACTTTAATGTGTTCTGTCCGTTTTAATCCATTGTCAATATTGATTCCGAGAAATTTGGTACAATCACAATGTCCTACTAATTTATCAGATATTTTCAAATTCATCAAGTAATGTTGATCATTGCCGCTAGGGAATAACATACAATTGGTTTTACCTACATTGCGTGAGAGTTTATTCGATTTGAACCAGTCAGATAGTATTTCAAGTTCATGGTTCAAGGTATTGTATATTTGAGAAATATTTTTGTTCGAGTAATAAATAGTTGTGTCATCGGCAAAAAGTATACTCTCTGACTGTTGTAATATATTGGGCAAATCGTTAGTGTAGATTATAAATAACAATGGACCTAAAACAGATCCTTGTGGCACGCCACACGAAATGTTCCGAGTTTCTGAATTTGAGCATTTGTAGGAAATAAATTCCTTTCTATTTGACAGGTAATCCCCGAACCAATTAAGTGCAACACCACGTATACCATAGAACTCAAGTTTATGTAATCACAAATGTGGCCCAAGTATCATACACTGCGCCCTAATACTACTCGTCCACTAAATGAATGTCGTTTAATCCGTCCGTCACCTTTTTAATCCTTATTGAATATAGAGGAAGGCGCAGGATATGATACTTGGGCCTAAAGTGTTATGGTCTATTGTGTCGAACGCTTTTGACAAATCTAAATATACATGTATGGCTAGAGTCGACTGTTTGTTTTCCCCGAGATTTCCGGGGGATATTGTTCATTGATGAAAATAGGCTCTTAGCGATTTTTCAGATTATTGGCAGAAAGCAACACTGACTTTTTACTGCTGTGTTTTGAAAATCTTGCAATAATGTCTCTAGGTCGGTCGCTTTTAGGATTGCTATTTGTGAGGCGGTGACAACTGACAATATGTATGTCTGTTGTATCTAGCTCATATCGTCCCTGAAGAGGATCATCAGCGTTTGCTGGATGCTTTGCTCCGTCTCCTTGTTGTTCTCGGGAAATCCTGAGAAAATTAAATTTTCTCGCATCGTGTAGGATTCGAGTTTTGTCAGTCTATCGAACGTACCTTGGTATTTTGTACGCAAATGTTGAATGATATGTTCTTGTTTGTTTACCTTGTCTTGTAGCACATTCGCGCCATATATTTCGGGGAAATTAAATATTTCATACACGTATTCAATCCTTTATTACGCATATTTAATATTTTATATGCATATTTAATCATTTATGACTCTATTTAATATTTTTTATTCGTATTTAATATGAAATATGCATATTTAATCATTTATTATGTGTATTTAATATTATATATGCATATTGAATACTTTATACACAAAGTTAATCATTCATTACGCGTAATTGATATTTCATATGGATATTTAATCATTTAATTGCCTATTTATTTTTTTTAATGTGTCTCCAAAATTTTCAATCATAATATAATTAATAATTTAGTATGCATACAAAATATTAACTATGCATAATAAATGAAAAAAATATGCATATGAAATATTAAATACGCATAAATATTATTAAATACACGTAATAAATGATCAAATATGCATATTTACTATTAAATACGCATATTAAATATGCGTAATAAATGATTAGATACGCGTAAAAAATATTAATTACGCATATAAAAGATTGAATGCATGTAATAAATGATTTAATATGCGTAAAAAATATTAAATACGCATAAAAATGATTAAATATCCATAATTAATGAATAAATATGCGTTTAAAATATTAAATGCACCTATAAAATGATTAAAAATGTTTATAAAATGATTGAATACGTGCCACAAGTATTTCAAACTTTCTTTAAAAAAAACAAAGAGGCAATGTTCTATATGAGCCACCGTATTATGATGAGCGTGTTGATATTTGGAGGTGAAGTAGCACGGCAGATACACAAGGAACGGTTAGTAGTAGGACGTCTTGCTATTCACATTTTTCGCCTGTGAAATTAGCAGCTAAAGGAAGAAATATTCCGATCCAGTAAACATATTTTGCAATGATTCGGTAATATTTCCTAATACATATGAGAAGTATCTCGGCCAGAAAATCCCAGAAATTTCTTCCTCAGACATTGTTAATGGGTTTGTTGTGAACACTTGTCCTTTGCACTTATGATAACAGAATGTCACACCATGGTATTAGGTATGTAGGTAATGTTTTGTATGAGGAGATTATAAACCATCCCCGGTCAGACCGTGAGGAAACACTGGTGATACCAACAGTGATACCAGTTATTAACGCGAGGTTGTGACGATCGAGGAGGATCGTCTTCAGCTATTCCTAATATCCACCAATAATTATGAATATAGCGTTCTTCACCCAACATATGTTTTGTATGTTCATGAGAAACTATGATGGGCTTCATGATCATTCAAATTAAAGTGGATCTTTACAAGGTCAAATATCGCCTGTATAGTATGACGGCATGATCATAAAAGTTCCAACAGTTTTATCCTTTTCACTGCAACACACACTCGCATGTTGTTGATTTGTGCACTGAAACCCATGCATTTCAAACATTGCAGCAAGGAGTTTCAATTCCCAGTCCGGGTTATCGAACATCAGGTATATCGGCAGAAATAGAGAGTTCCTTGACAAGTCATGTGAGAAGCTTGTCCATGCATTCATCATATCTAATTATAATACTGTAATAGTATGAGATATGATCACACCATGCTAGTCTTCCACGAGCTAAACAGGTCACCTGTCCAACAAAACGTCCAATACAAGGTCGCTCTATTCACCTTCAAGGCCTTACAGGAACATGTACAATGGCTGATAAGTGACATTGTAAAAAAATATATTTATTTCTCGAAGTAATCCTGAATGATACATAATTAATATAATTGATATGTAAATAATTCTGTTTCCACATAAATAATGTTATTTATGCCTAAATAAAGTTATTTACATGTAACTTTTTTCCGTGTAAATAATTTGTTTATGCGGAAATAAGATACTAACCAAATACTGCATACACGTGCTTTTATCTTTCTCTTGGTCGATGGGGTAAACAACGTCAATTCCACAAAAATAACGTTATTCCCACATAAATAACGTTATTTATGCATGAATAAGGTTATTTACACATAAATAAAGTTATTTGAGCATATGTAAAGTTTTTTCCGAGTAAATAAAGTTTTTTACGCGAAAATAACGTTATTTACGCGGGAATAACGTTATTTACTCCTGCCGTGTCTGATATACTAACCAAATACTGCCTACACGTGCATTTATCTTTCCCATGGTCGATGGGGGTAAATAACGTGACAACTGTAAGAGTATGAGATATGACCCACCATGCTAGGCTCCCACGAGCTACACGGGTCACCTGTCCAACAAAACATCCAATACAAGGTCGTTCTACTCACCTTCCAGGCCTTACCGGAACATGTACAGTGGCTGATAAGTGACATTGTAAAAAATATATATTTATTTCTTGAAGTAATCCCGAATGATACATAATTAATATAATTTCTATGTAAATAATATTGTTTCCGCATAAATAATGTTATTTATGCATGGATAAAGTTATTTACGCAAAACTTTTTTCCGTGCAAATGATTTTTTATGCGGAAATAATATTATTTATGCGGAAAAAAACATTATTGACTTCTGCTGTGTGTGAGATACTAACCAAATACTGCCTACACATGCTTTTATCTTTCTCTCGGTCGATGGGGTAAAGAACGTTATTTCCACACAAATAACGTTATTTCCCTGTAAATAAAGTTATTTACACATAAATAATGTTATTTACACATAAATAATGTTATTTACACATAAATAATGTTATTTTTGCATAAATAAAGCTATTTAAGCATATGTCAAGTTTTTTCCGAGTAAATAATTTTTTTTTTCGCGAAAATAACCTTATTTAACTTCATTTCTTCACAAATTATGTCAATTATGAACAAGTCAAGATCACTCCGAAAAATGAATAAGTTTTTTTTTCGCAGTATCACTTACCAGCCACTGGAAACATGCGTTCCCATAAATCACGTCGATTCTCACGCCCAAAATTGTGCGGCAAACACAATCAAAGAATCAGTTGACATTCGCTGTGCATGCACCTGTCTCGTAGAACACTCTTGGTAGTCACCTCATAGTCACATTTAAAAGAAACCCTAAAACCTGCTTTCAATCGTCTTTAACTAATTTCATCATCACACAATGAATTTGTTCATTATCTTCTCTCACAAAAATATGTGAGAGAAACCCTCCATATTTGTGTTAATATGTTCTTATTCTTGTTCAGAACGATGACAATATACTGATTGTTTAGGTGCACTGTTATATGCATAATAATATTATTATGTAATTAATTAAAAAAATTATGAAATCTTCAATGTTTATGTGGACTATAGGCTTTTGAAGAATGAAGGATACTCAAATTTTGAACATAATATTTATAATAAATGATCATTTCAAATTTTACATAGTTCGCTGGTTGCTTCTATCACAGGTTGTTTCTGTGAAATACCTCAACCAGTTTGATGCCTGTTTGCCCTCCAGAAATAGAAGAATAGACGTTTGGGTGTTTTTCAGTGTCAAGAGCAAATGATTGATAAAAAACGTAGAAATAGATACCGACAAAGAGACAAATTCATTATTCCAAGACCGAATCCACAGACTGTCACAAAGTTGTGTGCGCGGTTTTATTACATGTATCAATCCATTGGTTTTATCTTTGATTTTGAATATGATGTTCCATTTCATCAGTTTTGAAGGGTTCCTTCACCCATACATGTGCTCATTGCTTCATCTCAACTCATTTCACCTGTTTTGGATGTTTCACTCATTCATTTGTTTTCCTCATACGTTTCACTCATTCATGTTTTTCTCATGTCGTTCATCCCAATGCTCAGTTTTGCCACTCCTGTTTGGCCCAAGTACCGTACACTGCTCCTTGATACTACTCGTCCACTGAAAACATACCATTTAATCCGTCTCGCACCTTTTTAATCCTTATTGAATATAGAGGAAGGCGCAGGATATGATACTTGGGCCTCCTGGGCTTTGTGTGTTTCTATAGCCGGGAAGAGTCTAGCCACAGTGAGTTTGTCCCACTCTGTGTACACAGGCGGTTGTTATAAAGTTGGGCAGCTTGTGGTATCTGCACTTCTGGTCACTGGTCGGGCAGCTACACGTCGGGAGAATTACTACAGCACTACAGATGACGACGGGGAACGGCAGCTGAAGTCATAAGACCGTGGGACTCGTGCATCTAGCTACATGACGATGGACACAGACAGATGAGTCTGTGGGTTCATGCATGTATATGTAATCTTCATTAATTTATTTATTTGCGGCTTGGGGAAGCCATGCGCCGACATGACCAGTGACCAGGGGTCGGAACCCAAACTAGCTGCAACAGCCGTGAGTAAAACTTACACATTCTATTTTGTCTTATACACGTAGTTGAGTAAAGGGGGTTTCACTCCGCTATATAAATACGGTATGTTTTCTGCTATCATGAGGCTGGACTCTTGTTGGTATTGTATGTATATATAAATACATAAGTTTGGGCAAATTGTTTGCCGGCGGTCCATATTTAACTGAATCTGATTGTCAGATTCCTAAGGTAACATGTACACATAACTAGACCTAAGCTGACAAATGTGTACAAATCGTCATTACCACAGTATCTCGAAGGGTAGACGTCATACCTACACACTGACGATGAGGGACATCGCCTCCACATCATTGAGACAGCCGTGAGACATCACACCCACAACCACACGCCGTTGTCTGTGTTGTACACGGGAGAGCGGACCTCCGTCCTGGGACTGTCGGGCATCAAGCGTCGAGGGAAACGTCGCTGAAGTCGCCGCTCGCCAAGCTTCGTGGGATTTGTGAATGGACTCTTGAACGGCCAACTACGGTGTTGTGACGTCACCACAGGGACATTGTGTTTGATTATTACTGAACTGTTTGGAATTATTCATTGGGACATTTTTGGTACAATTTGGGTTCAATTTGATTATTCTGAATACCGGCATTTACATTGTGATCACTTACATATTGTATATTGTTCATTTTCATTATTAAACAATTCTGAGCCTTTTACCAGTTGTTCCGTCCTTTGCTTGTGTACTGAGTGGGTGTGTGACTGTTTAGACAGACAGGTATTGTCAACTCGTGACACAGACAAAAAATACAAAATTAGTGTGAGTGGTCAAATCCAAGTGACCCAAAAGTATCAAAATCATGTGAATATCCAGCCAGCTGAAAGTGAGATCAGATGCCCCAGAAGAGTGAGCAATCCCGCCCAATATGCGACACTCGCTATGATATCCAGGCTGGCATATCGAGACGGAAATGTATGCTACAAATATATCGAGACGGAAATATATAAATATATTTATTATTAATACTATCATTATTCAGTGCACAAATCAGAGATGGTCACGTTGACTATCTGAATCAAACAGTAACATGCTGCGAGATGTATATGAGACAGGAGAACATATAGTCGGTAGCCTTCTGGCTTGTGATTGGATACTTATGTGCCTGTTATACCCCTATTGTGTGGGGTTTGCTTTGGATGTGTCTTAGTGTGGTTTTAGGCAGTTGTATACGGTATGCTCCGGATGACGCCAGTGTGGAGTACTTGGTAGGGCTCTGGTATTATCCCAAATATGTTGTGCTTCAGGTTTGTGATTGGTATCATCAAAATTTTGTTCTATTGGTGGTAAGAGGCCGATCATTATTAATTCGGTGGTTATGTTCGAAGAATTTTTTGATAAATGAGTTTTTTGTTATAAAAGTTTGACTCAATCCTT
The DNA here is from genome assembly GCA_949152475.1 of Terebella lapidaria. NCBI lineage: Eukaryota > Metazoa > Annelida > Polychaeta > Terebellida > Terebellidae > Terebella > Terebella lapidaria. The sequence goes on from OX424557.1 coordinate 8,066,096, forward strand.
TGACTCAATGACTTTTGAACTTCGAAGTAAAAACTCCTTTCTTCTTTATGGACTAACTGGAGCCCAGAGCCAACTCCAAAATAGGACTCCATATATCATCGATGAGAAAAGAAGAAATAGTGAATCAGGCCATCTTGGGCTGGTCTTGTTTAAGATCTGTATTGGCTCCACGATGGGTTCATAATGTGATGATCTGTGATTATCTATCAATGCCCTGGCCAGCAACGAATCATGTACAATTAAGTGGTGTCATCCTGGATCACCAAATATTTTGTCTTGCAGGTCCGCCGGGGCATCATATATTGCCATGCATCATTGATAAGTGAACATGAGCTGGAGACCTACAACTTTCAGTGAGGACTTGTAAGTTTTGAGAACTGCAGGTAATTTCTAATCCTGATCATCAGGATCCGGGTTCATGTGTTGAGTGTTAGCAACGTCCTGGTCGGGTTCGTCGAAATTTTTTACATGTTAGTCGGGGATGGGTCAAAATAACTCATTTTCAAACTTCGACCCCGCATTCTCATTGAATATAAAAGTATGACCCCCAATAATATTGAAAAGTATATGTGCCCAGTATTTACCCAACTTACTACCTGATGAATAATGGCCGGCCCCTAATAGGTTGATATATACACATCACTCTAGGTATTGATATGAATCTATCAGCTCTATCTGGTACGTGACACTATGATATTTTAAGGTCTTTACTCGACAACAAATGAGGGAACGTTTGACATGCACCGTTTGGTTATATTTGTATACAAATTCATACACTTCAAGCCTAACAAATTATGTTCCCTGCATTGCTAAGATTGCAAATTGATTATATTGCAATTATATAAGTCTGGGGGTGTGTACAGGGAATAATTCATGGGGGTCAATCGAACCTGAATTATTCGGAGGAACATTGGCGCCCCTGAATTATTGGGAGTTGAGGCGTGAGATCTTCGGAGGAAAACGTGACAGTAGGCTAAAAACATTGCAAATAACTCGACTATGATGTGTGAACAAACAAAGCAATGCCACCATAGTGTGGGATATAGTTATGTGTTTAATGACAATGTACAAGTTCCCTAGCTTTCTTAGTTTATCCACAATCATGGTCGCCGATTCTGAACACCGATATAAATGAACCCACTAGGGCCAATAATACGTGAAAGTACTCTGGTTAACACTCAAAAGTACACTAACTCTAAAAGATATCAATAGTAATGTAGTACTAGAACATCGCCTTCTGAATGTAAGGTGTTTTATTGTCATCCTGTTTCACCCAATATATTGGGAGGCATGATTTATTGGGAGGGGGTGATATTGATATTTTTAAAAATATAATGTACTCATGTTGTGGTTTAAAGGGCTATTCGGTGTCTCACTTTAAAATTACATGATCCTCAGGGCAAGCAATGGCGGGGAAACACGGAGTATTCAGGTAGGTTTTTTTTCATGAATCTTCAAAAGATTCATGTACTTCCTCCCAGCAAATCATGGCCCGACCAAAAATACACATCGATATGACTTGGATGAAACAAAAACACAATAAAACACCTTACAATCGCAAGCTGATGTTCTAGTATCACCTTACTTCGGAGTTACTTACTTCGGTACTTTTGGGTGTTTACTGACGCATAACCAGAGTGAATTCATGTGTTATTAGTCCTGATGGGTTCATTTCTATTGGTGTACAGAATCGGTGGACATGATTGTGAATAAACTAGAGAAGCTAGTGAACCATCAATAATTACATAACTATAGCCCATACTCTATAATGGATTTGCTTTGTCTGTTCACACATCGTAGGCGAGTTTTGTGCGGCTTTTCAGAAACCTGCTGTCACATTTTCCTCCAAAGATCTTACGCCCACACTCCCAATAGTTCAAGGGCGCCAATGTTCCTCCGAATAATTCAGGTAGGCTTGAACCCCGTGTAATTGAGTGGGAGGGGTTATTGTGAAAAGAGAGCATTGAGTATGCGAGCACAGGGAGCATGTAAAGCCCGCAAGATCTGAGGGTTCAGTGGCGCCGCTAGCCGCCCCAACCCTCCCCCGTCCTGCCCCCGGGAAATTTCTTGTTTTGAAACAGTAATTCTAAACTTCTGACCATTCTCATTGATTCAAGTTTTTATCCATAAGGCCATTGAAAAATGTTAACCGAATAAACAAATAATGAGATGTATTGGTTACACCACTGACACAATATACATTCACGTCAATTTTTTATTACTGTATACCCTACTTCAAAATAACCGAATTTCTATTTATTTCCCACACTGCATATGTGTATCTGGACTTCCCCAAGAACATATTTGATATCACACTTTATCATATCTTCCCATGTGTCACAATGAAGTTACACGACGTTTTAACTACTTATACATCGTGTACATAGAAGGGTATCCGGTGAATGCAACAGTCTAGAGACACGAGTATCACATCCTTTCAGAGCATGTCTAGTCAATGGCGACTACGTAAACTATTTTGTGATATTTATTCAGTGCGAGACGGTCATAGACGCAACAGAATATTTCGAAGCTTCACACGCTTGCGGCCAGGTAAACATCATGAGTACATGGCTCAGATTGTACCCTCAGCTATACCGTGAGAGTTACATAAATTCCAACTCGGAATATTACAATATTGAATCAACTCCTCCATTGCACATGACTTGTTTGTTTGTGAAAAAGCATTGTAATAAATGTAATGTACTTCGAACAGTATATATAAGAAGGTATCCGAATCACAATACATTCTCATTTTTCCACGACATCACAACACCAGTCCTCTCCTTCAAGTGGTTCTTGTGCGCTGTTATCACTCGCGGCTACATTGGAAAAGTTCGAATGTACGAGAACACATCGGTGTGACGTCACTGGTGTGACTGTGACAAGGGCTGATATACTTGGCATGCCTTCGTATCGGTATCTCTGACTCGGGTGATTCACGAATAATTGCCTCATGGCAACATCGTACACTGGTATCACATCTTCGGCAGTCATGTGATCGTTATTCTTGATAGTGACGTCACATCCGGAAAGAAATAAGAGCTCCACCACGTGTTGGTACTGGTTTTTGGCCGCCAGGTGGAGAGCGGTGTTTCCGGTGTCGCCGCGGCGATTTACATCCACTCCTCGCCTTAACAGGAAGTCAGCAGTCAGCTCGAAGTCACGCTTCCTGTGCATGCGCCTAAAGTCGTGTGGCTCCATCACCACGTGATGCAGTGAAGTCTGACCATCCGAGTCTTGACCGTCACCATAACCTTGACCGTCTCCACCAGTCCCCGCTGGCACGCCAGTTGAAGTGCCGCGACTTCCGTGCCGTGGGGTGAACACGACGCCCTGACATTAATATCCACGTAACGTGAGAACAGGTCCACAAGTGGCACGTGTCCCTCTATCGCGGCGATGTGTAGAGGGCTGGGACCGAGCTGGCCGGCCTGGAACACGCGGGCGTCATACTCTAACAGGATACGGACAAGTTCCACGTGTCCAAATACAGTGGCAAGTTGCAAGGGTGTCACGCCCTCGTGGTCTGGCGTACAGGTTCCCGCGCCACGTGACAGCAGCAGTCGGCAGCACTCGCAGCTAGCACACGTCACGGCCACGTGCAAAGGCGTCCTACCGCGGCCGTCAGCGCGATTAACATCAGCGTTAGCGGCTAGCAGCACGGTCACGGTCTCGTGCATATTACCGTCGACAGCCACGTGCAGGGGCGTGACGCTAGTAACCCTCCCGCTGTCGTCCATATGCTCGTGCGTGACGTTGACGCTGGCACCCTCGCTGATAAGATACTCCAGTATGACGGGGTCCCGTAGCTTAGAGGCGGCGAGTACTGCTTGTGCGTTGAGTGGGAAGTTCTTCTCGCCTCCACTCCCGCCGCCACCGACACATGACAACGAGATACGACCCTGCTTCCTCAGCTTGTTCTCCAATAAGTTCTTAACAGCAGGTAGATTGTTGTCGTTAATTGCAGTAATTAACTGCTGGTTTAGTTTATAATCACGTGACATAGTTAGTGCGCAATCAAGCGATGGTCAAGGCCTTTTTACTCCCGTTTAATAGATTTACAACAGTATGCCTTTTTAAATCAGGTGCAGATATTTTCCCCTCTACGTACCAAACACGCCATATCCTTGATGCATTAATGAAATATTTTCACATCACAAAAAAATGCAACAGACATTGATGAGTTCATTCTTATATCCCAGACATATGGTTTTTTAATTTTGGTGATTTTTTTACGTTAATGCACATTGCACGTGTTCGTACCTCACTCAGGTAAAATATACATAAATGATGCACTTGCAGTCAGAGTGTTGCACTTACCCATTCCCATCCCGGCGGAAAGAGAAACGCCACACTCCCCAAAATACCCCAGTCACAATGGTTTCTTGTAATTGTCTTTCAAATCTTGGTCGGCCAGCTAACACCTGGGAGATGCGGAGGTAAACGAACTACATGTAGGTGTCGTGTTGGAAACCAGGGGGAGAAAGTTACCATTAACTAATTGTTTTCTGTTGCGGGCCTTGAAAGAATTACGATTCATTGTGGCCTGTGGATGGTAGATGACAGTACCAGGTGCCTCTTAGCTCATTTGGCGTCCTTCGACCTCCGCCCGGCAATTCCTACGCCAGAAACATAGTTCCTCACAGTAACGACTTCAAGTGTTCGTAGAATGAAGACTGAGCGAGCTTTGTTCACTTGTGTTCACCCACAAATCATCGGGAGTTCTCTGCCTGTTGTAGAATGGACAAGGAGTTAACCATGGTTTCCCTGTCCAAAAAGAGTTTATCCCCGTGGATGAAAAATGGACACATAAACGGTTAATTTAGATGAATTGAGCTGCTGTGAAAAGCGTTTGCCACACGAAACGTTCCCAATCTTCAATGTAAACGCGGATATAATAGCCCGTATTCTGTTGACTTTGTTGCGTTTTCAAAATTTCACTTTACCAATTCGGGGCACAATGGCCCGTTGTATTACCATGTCAATAGATATCCATCATGGCAACATGATCATGCTGTCATTTTGCTCGGAGAATTAGTTTTTTCTTATTGGTCATAGAGTCTTTTAGCATTCACACATTTATTAACATAATCTCATTATGCCACGGCTGTATTACATAAGCGAAGCTCGAGTTCATGTCCAATATTTATATTGGATTAATGCCAAATCTATTTGAAATGATTAAATACATGTACATGGTTATCGATCTATTCGATCACTCGATGTTGTTCATTCACTCGATGAAGTAACCATTGATTACTAATGTTTACTAGTTTTCCAGGTGAATGGATCCTGTTTGCCTCGTATTTAGCGGCCCGAGTATCATACACTGCGCCTTAATACTAATCGTCCACTAAATGAATACCATTTAATCCGTCTGTCACCTTTTTAATCCTTATTGAATATAGAAGCTGGCCCAAGTACCATACACTGCTCCTTAATACTACTCGTCCACTGAAAACATACCATTTAATCCGTCTCGCACCTTTTTAATCCTTATTGAATATAGAGGAAGGAGCAGGATATCATACTTGGGCCTAGAAGCCTATTTGGGTTGTGCCCCAGCTTTGCAGTTAAGACATCTCTAGTAATGGCGATAGAAACCACGAAAGAGTTCAAAGGGTTGAAAGTCTGTTTGTTTGGGGTAGTTTCCTCTTGCACACACAATCACATGCGCCAGATGCGGATCCATGAGAGAAGGGGTTCTACATGCCATTTGGTTGCTAATTAGCAAAACAAAAACTTTCCTAATGCTCCTGTCTCCTGTTTGAGCACATCTGGAGGCGGATCAATGAAGAGCGGTATTCGCCTATTTGAAGTATTTTGATATGGCGCCTACTCCCTTCTTACAAACATCTAGGGGCGGATCCATGAGGGGGTTCCCGTCCAGGGCGGAGGAGAATGTGTGGTTCTGCCCCCAGTCCAGATAGGCGAGTCTCACGATGTTGCGAGGCAAGCTCTCGATGTTGTTGTCCCCGATCCAGAGCGAGCGCAGTTCAGTCAACTGACAGAGCTCGGTAGGGAGATATGCCAGACGGTTTTGACACATGATGAGAGTCTCCAGGTTCCGGAGTTCTCCGACTTCGCGCGGGAGACTCGGAATGTGGTTGTCACTTATGTCGAGGAAACGCAAGCTCGTGATTTTGCAGAGGGTAGCTGGGAAAACAGCCAGGCTGTTGTTGGCGAGGTAGAGGCTGTGTAGCCGTTGTAGCTGGTCGAACTTATCCGGGAGTCGTGTGAGACGATTGTTGCTAAGCGACAGACTCTCTAGCTGGGAGAGGCCGCAGATCTGCTCTGGGATGTCGGTGAGCTCGTTTGTGTCGAGCATGAGCACTCGAAGGTTGATGAGACGACCGATGGAGGGCGAGGCGGCAGGCAGGCGGTGGTAGAGGGAACCCTCGCGCTCGAGACTAAGGTCTAGCACCTCCAGCTCTGTCAGCACATACAGCTCCTTGGGAATCTTGCCCAGGTCCTTGCCGCGAATCTTGAGCTTGTGCATACCCTGGTACACGGGGTCGTCCGTCACGATGTGCTTCCGTAGCTGCGCCACCTTATCGTGGCCCCGTCTGGTACTGGTCGTAGCCTGCGGATGCTGCGGGCGCGGTTAGTGGAGCTGGTCTTGGCTATTCACTAGGAGCCTTTACTCCATTTCCGATATCATCATGCTTTTTTCAGCTTCCATATCGGATTTAATTCACTGTTTGACCTCTAAACACTTTTCGTATGCCTAGGCTTGTGAGTAAGACTACCGGAACTGGTTTGTGGAGGCGTGCCACAAACAGTTATCTGCTGAATATCACCGTTTTGTTATCCCTGATTGACATGTTTCCTCATCATCATTGAATTCACGATGCGTTGAAGTGTCATTCTTGCGATCGTTTTCAGATGTCCACCGCACCTGGTCCACGTATATTCTCAACAGAATCGATAATTGCAATGATGTTGCCAAAATGATTACTCGATATGGGGATATGAGCGCGTGTACAGACCAATTGAGTCAGGTGAAAAGATCACTGGACACTTAACGATAAACTCAATTGCCTGCTGGTGTGATAATAATACGTCATTGTTGAGTCTGTCGTGATTTTCAAGTACTTAGCAAAATGCGCCCGACTGCTGCCAAAACAAATACACGTACGCGTAAGGATAAATATCTCTGCTCTATAGCTGGTATTATAGACATTCTGATTAATTAGTATTTGACTTAATCGTCTTAATTTTAGGTATTAACGAGACCATGCGTGCTATCAGTATGGTTTTAACAGTAATCATGCGTGGGTTTTCAAGGTAAAAGGGACACACCGCCATACAAGATTCACAAAAGGATACAGCACATATTTGATATGGTCAGACAATTCCTACAATGCTGAATATGATATATGATCTACATATTCATCGTCACTTCACTTCAAGTTCATCGGGTGCATTTGGAACTGATGTTTCAGTACTTTATCAACAAATGAATTCTAGTCAATTGATTTGCAACAAATTCAGTGGACACCTCATACACTTCAATAATATTATCACAGAAGTATTAGCTATAATGTCATGGAGCTAATGCGAAACTACTGAAGTTTCGTATTTCGTCAGGAACCCGGTTTATCCTATATTAGGCCTACCCTAAATCTTTTTGACTAAATTTATTACCGCAATGAGAGGCTTAGGGCGAGTGAAACAATGTACATACGTCAATATTTAAAATTTATTTTCCCGAGCGCACACCAAGTTTGTAAATCATTGTCGGTAGTGGCAAATCATACATTCGATTATACATGTATTTAAAAATTGACTGGCCAATGTCAAATCCATTTAACTCAGTTGCTGTTGGTGTTAGCAAAGGCAACTTATCGATCGAACAGTTCGATGATAAGTTAGCCTACCTTCGCTATCACCAACAGCAAACTACACTTGAGACTATCGGGAATGCGCCTCACATGAGCCACCGCATACCACTTCACCTAGAGTCGTGTCTAACAAAATAATATAAAACGTTCCTGTACTGTGTATATTTTACATCACATATATCATATCCCATTGCCCGTTTACGTGTTCACGGCACGAGGAAGCTCATGCACTGATGCATGTAGGCTTTATTCGTCAGTTCTGAGGAACTACCCTCCACCACAAACATGTGACGAAATAGCTAACTACCGGCTGCTATAAAGCCGACAGGATCTAATAGAACGAATGTATGCTGTGCAAGACACAAACAAATAGTCCTACGTTTCTTCAATAATCCGGATTTTTTTAATGATAAAGTCCGATGAACGATCACGGCTTTCACATACGTAATCCCAAATATAGTCCGATATATATTACAATTTCTTCTAAGTTTCTTCCTTATTTCTTGTAACTCTCGTTAATGTCTTCTCGTGAAATTTTTTCCATCAGAATCTTAATACACGAAAAGTGGGAAAACGCGGGGCCATGTGATGAGTGTTCCTGCTTCGTAGGGCGGAAGTTGCGTGTGATAGGTTGAATTTGATGTCATGTCTGGAAAGGCGTGGTCTGGTGTCTGGAAGTGTTGTGATTGGTGGGGCGAGATGAGTGACGTCGTAAGCTGAGTTGTTTACATGTGGTGCGGTGGCTAGGACGGTGTGTGTTGGATGCATCAGTGCATATGGTTACCACTATTTCCGATTTATGGCTAGTAAGGCGTGGAATTTCTTGGATACATCTGTTAAAAATACTAATTCCCTGGCTCAATTTAAAAGAAATGTTGAAATCTGGATATTGAATGCTGATCTCGCAAGTATTAAATCCGAATTCTTTTAAAGTTAACCATGTGCCTGTAATCTTGCTAGTACAATGATTGTTATCATTGTACTTGTTTAAGCCTAAACCCACATGTACCTCGCAAGCTTATGTTCTTATCATTTGTGATGGTTCAAGTCTATGTTACACAATCTATTCATCGCACAGAAGCTTTACAAAGCTTGTAAATTGTATATACTGTGTGTGTATGTGTGCAGTTTGAATATATGCGATGTAAAATAAACTATATTGAATTGAATTGAATTGACGTAAGGTAAGTATGAAGTCATGTGATGAACCTGTGTCGTGTATGTGGAGTGAGAGAACGTGTGAGGGAGTGGTTTTGGGTGGTCACAGTAATAAATATTCTACAAATATGTATATATATATGTTCTAAATGACAGGCCACATCGTGTATTTATGCGAATTGACACAGTGATAAATTTCATAAAACATGCGGGTCACCTTGACGAGAGTTATGGCTTGATATTGAGGAAAAAAAACAATGAAACGTGAATGATCTGCCATGTTGAGGAGTCAGACGCAATCGATACATTGTCATATATAGGGTGGTAGCAGATTTGATAAATGACAGATTGACCATTCAAAATATACATACATTTGTCTCGACCAGAAAACTCACTGAAAATTCCCATTTTGGCTTGCGATATGGAAGAACATTTACCGGTTCCGTATAAATCTATGTCCATGCATCCAAGAAACTCAGAAGGGATAAGTTTTCTTAACTGTCCACTTTCACTAAAAAAATAAAGATTTTTCTTTTTGGATTAAGGGTATTTGTGGCTATTTTCTCCAAACTAGAGTACAAAATATAAGTCCTATTGAAAAAAATCAGGATGCGAGCTCCCACCATACTATTTTTATGAAAATGGTAACGCATCATCATCAATTTCCTTGTGTTCTCCTTTACATAATTTGGTTTTCTGCATGTGGTAAGCATAAGAGAATACTTTTACAACTGGACTAAGTAATTGTTCTACAAAATTATGGTATGTTCTGGAAACACCCAGTAAGAACAATCATTAGATGATATATTTGGATCGAGTATAAAACGAAGTGTGGATGAAATCCACCGATTTGAAATAATCGACAGTATTGCATTATATATATAGTGAAAGTACATATTCGTGGTACACACATAAGCTATTCAATATACACAACAAGGTCATGAGAATGTAGAATGACATATCACAGTTCATGTGCCCTGCGTCATACAAACATTGCTTTTGAAAACTGTCATATGTAAAGGAGAACACATGAAAAGAGTTTAGATAACAAATTGTCTGGTGTTTTATAATGATGAGGTATTGGGTTATCATGGTCATGGTGGTGCAAAGGTGAATTCAATAAGCAAGTACATTACCACAATGAAGCCAAATACTTTTATTACCCTCTTAGTCCAAAAATGTGGAAACTAAAAATCACGAACATATCCCTTGTCTCCGGATGTAATTTCGTATTCTGCTTCAACGGCCTGTTCAATGTATGCAACAAAACATACAAAGCGCAATTTTACTATTTTACTCTCAGTATGTTCCTTACGCTATGAATTATTCAGATTAACTATTACCATGTGTAATTACATGTACGTAAAGATGAACACTCCCGAGTACAATCTCACTGATATCTCATAACTATCTGAGATTGAGTCCGTCAGGAACTGCCACAGATAAAACACGACGAGAGAAGGTGACTGGGGCTGGTACAGAACAAATGATGTCCTCTGGAGGTAAAGCTATCTCGTCTTTACGCAGTGGCCACTTGAACCGCTTGAACTTGGCATTCGTGCAAGACATGAAGTTGATGGTGAAGTCGTCGTTGGTCTGGGATGTGACTTCTCCAACATGTGGAATCCATCATAAACAGCAACGACAAAGGTCCCAGTTGATATATAGGAGTGATTGTCTTCAGCTGTTTCAGGAGATATATATTTTCGATGATCAGACCCACAGAACTGTCCACCGTATCAGCTGAAGCCTCATCATCGGTCTCCTGTGGGGGTATCCACACCGGTCAGCTTACACCCCGGGAAACTGAAAAGCGATGTTATATCACAATGCATCTTTGGTGATGGTACATACTTATTGCATATATTCAAATATCATATGTTGTATTTATGATAGGGTATTATAACACTCATAAGTTTACCTGGATCTCCCATCCAGAACAACTAAAACAAGTCCAGCAGGCGTGTAGCAGTGATAACAGTATGAAGAGCGACTGACGAGGGTTTCGGGTGTCGGACACAGGCATGGTATTCCATAGCACCAGCAACCGTTTGTTCGATGTCCTTTGCTACACAAGTTATATACAAGTCTGTTGTGTGATTTCCACCAGACCTTTGTTTAACAAGAAACACTCACATGCAATTTATATGAATACATCCAACAAAGCTATTTATTCCCATGAAATCCAAGGAAATACCAGTAGAGGAGAACACATCTTTAAACGAGACAATCAGAGATTGCAAACCCTCGCCCCTTCAGATTGAAGTTACTAAAATCAAAGCTGATGACTCTTATTTGTCGACCTTGGGTGATAAAAGGGAATTTGGATCGTACGACCATCGATCATATAGAAAATGATGTGGAATTGACTATAGAAAAATACTGAGTAATAATGAGTATAAGCAGAGCTATTGCGACTTTTCGATTTTGACTTTTCTGTGACCTTGACCTTGTCGCTCGATATTGTGCTGTAAAATTTCGCAATGTTGTTTCTATTATCAAGGCACGTCTCCTGAATGAAAACGGTTTAAAAATATTAAAAATGGCTTCACAACACCATGTCATGGTCTTGAATCTCAGAACACCTAAAGTCATTAAATCGTGACCCCCAATTTTTCGACATTGGGCGATAATGGAGAGTTTTCGTTGTACGACCATCGGCCGTACACCATACGATCGGGAATTGGTTAAATACAAAAATAGTTAGAAAAAAAAGTAGAACGGGAGTTATAGCCAATAATGTGATTTTCACTCTTTCCGTTGCCATGGCAATTTGATTTTGACAAAATTTGTACGAGACTGAGCCACTGTAAAAACCCTCCTGCCGTATAAATTTCAGATTGATCGGATGTTTTGTCTTTGAGTTATGAGCGCAGACATTAGCACTAAAAAGTCGCAGGCAAAAAATAACCGAAATCGTGACCCGCAATTTTTCGACATCGGGCGATAATGGGGAGTTTTTATCCTACGATCATCGGTCGTACACCACACCATTAGAAATTAACCAAACGACAATACAAAACTAGACGTCAAGGCCTAAAGATGCCTTGGAGGCATTTCGGTGTCAAAACTAACTTGTAATATTTATAACATGTTTACCATGGGCTCTACAATGCTCTACGACACACTGTTTCCAAGATATCGACGAAAACGAAAAGTGCTGACTTGGCGAGAAAATTTCAGGTCAAGGTCAAAGTTCATCCATAATACCCCTTAGACATGTGTGTCTAGTGCCATGAGTGCGAAAATAACATCCATTTCACTCTACGACGCACCGTTTCCGAGATATCAACGAAAAAGAAAAATGCCGACTCTGCAGAAAAATTCAAGGCCAAGGTCGAAGGTCATCCTTAATACTCTTCAGACATGTTTGTCTGGGGCGGCGAGTCCGAAAATAACGTCCGTTTCTCTCCCTGATGCACCGTTTTCGAGATATAGCCAAAAACGAACAATGCCGAATCGGCGAAAAACTTTCAGGTCAAGGTCAAAGTTCATCCATAATACCCCTTAGACATGTTTGTCTAGTGCCACGAGTCCGAAAATAACGTCCGTTTCGCTCTACGACGCACCGTTTGCGAGATATCGATGAAAACGAAAAATGGTCTAGTGCCACGAGTCCGAAAATATCGTCCGTTTCGCTCTACGACGCACCGCTTCTGAGATATCGACGAAAACGAAAAATGGCGACTCAGCGGAAAAATTCAAGATCAAGGTCAAAGGTCATCCTTAATACCCTTTAGACATGTTTGTCTAGGGCGACAAGTCCGAAAATAACGTCCGTTTTGCTCTGCGACGCACCATTTCCAAGATATAGACGAGAACGAAAAATGCCGACTCGGCAGAAAAATTCAAGGTCAAGGTCGAAGGTCAACCTTAATCCCCCTAGACCTGTTTGTCTAGTGCCACGGGTCCGAAAATAACGTCCATTTCGCTTTACGACGCACTGTTTCCGAGATATCGACGAAATCGAAAAATGCCGACTCGGCAGAAAAATTCAAGGTCAAGGTCGAAAGTCACCCTAATACCCCTTAGACATGCTTGTCTAGGGTGACGAGTCCGAAAATAACGTCCGTTTCGCTCTACGACGCACAGTTTCCAAGATATGCAGGAAACATCAAGGATGACTGGGCGAAAACGGATTGATCCCAAAATCAATAGGGTTCTTCCCTATTGATACATGAACCTCCGTGCAAAGTTCTGCAGCCATTGCCTACATACTTTTTGAGTTATCGTGCGGAAACAAAGTCCAAAAAACAACATTAATTTCCTCCTCACGGACCTCACGGACCTCGGATCCGGCTGAAAAACAATAGGGTTCTTCCACATCATATGTCTGATCAATGCTGGAAATTTGGGGAAGATACAGCGAGGCAAACTAAAGTTATCGGTCGGAACCAAAACGGCGGGAAAAAAAAGGAAAAAAAAATTTCTGCTAAAACCATAAAGGCATTTTTTTCCGAAATGCCTTAAATAGTTGGAAAGATTAATATTAGGTAGAACCGGCGTTATGGCCATTTATGTGATTTTCACGTTTTCCGTTGCCATGGCAACCGTTTTTATCCGATTCCAACGAAAATTGAGGAAGACCGAGCCACTGCCATACCGTCTCCTCCCTATAAGCTTGAAGTCTATAGAACCATATGTTGTCGGGTTATGCGCGTGGACGGACAGACAAACAGACCCTAATGCAACACCCTCTCCCCCTATCGGGGCGAGGGTAAAAAAATATTTCAGTTTTTATTGAAAGCCCAAAAACTGCAACAATTACGTTAGGGGTTTGATATAAAGATACTCTAGAATAAAGAACAGTTTAAGTGTTTTATTCTCACTGTGTCCTTCGATAAAAATTTAATTGGGTGTATGCTGCAACAAGGTAAAGTGAATGTAAAGGAGAACACCAAAATCTGCTGACAAACGCAAAATGTGTTAGAATATCAGGGTCCATGCTCAACAAACCGATGTTCCGTGCTGCACTTTTAGAATATCATTTGTTCATAAAGTTTTTGCAAAGTGATAGATAACTAGTTAGTCAGATAGTTTTTATAAAGTGATAGAATGCACATGGATTGAACCAAAAACAAAACGAAGAAAGTCAAATTTTCATCCGAAAGACCTGCTATTTTTCACCATAACACCATCGTTTAACACAAAATAATGTGGCTTTTATTCGATATAGACAATACATATCATATATCGCCAGAAAGTTTTTTTTCTACTCGCCACGAATTTAAAAACGGTTTCAATAAATTAGCAACTCAGAAGCAACAGGCGCCGACAGAATGATGCAGACACCAATAAGGACATTTCATCGCAGAAGTGATTATTTGCACACTCAGAACTAGAATAACAGTTTATCGGTGACGAGAAAAAGAACAAACCCTCATACACCCTCACATGGCCATGACGAGCATGTCTGCTATCTGTTCTGTGTCATATAGTGTCTCATGGGGCATGTCAATACGTCTTCTGATCTACCAGGGCGTGAGGCATATGTATAGAGTTATTTCAGTGGATCTATATTTGTATATAATTTTCAATTCAATTCAGGCCGGGCTAGATGGTAGACCTTCACCAGGAAGTTTAAATTAGGTATTATATCGCAGGAGCTCTGATAATGGTGACGGTCGTGTTAAATGGATGGCAGTAAAGGTGAGTAATACTGTGTTTTACCACCATAAAGTTCATACATACATTACATATCTCAGTTCTTTATAATATAATAATTTAATAATAATTTATTTCTTGTATAGCGCTCAAAACACAATATAGGATTCTCAGAGCGCTTTACAGTACATGTAAGAGTGTACACAAAGGGAGGTGAACATTATAAAAACGAGAAAACTAAAAGATGGAATGAAACAAAATGACTAGATTGAAAATAAAAATGTTTTTAGTCTAGACTTGAAAGCATTGACTGTAGTGGCTTCACGGACTAGTGGGGGCAGAGTGTTCCAGATAAGAGGAGCAGTGACGCTGAAGCCCGCGCTATAGTGTTTGTATAGGATAGGGCCCCAGGCTGAGGATCTGTTGCAGATAGGAACCCGACGGCGAAGCCGGATGGTCCTATCTGCGATAGATCCGAAGCCGTGGGCCCTATCCGACATAGTTCAGGATTCCCCCAATGATACATTTCACAAACAGAGTTTGGAATATTTGTTTCACCCATCAAATACGTTTTTAGTAAAATTAATTTTGTATATTTATGATATACAATTTCTCCTATAACCAAAAGCCATGCATATATTAGCTGCTTTTGTTCACATGGTTCACGACAGCCAGTGACATTCCACCCCACCCTCATGGCCCCATACAAATCCCCTCCCCCCCCCCCTCCGCCGATGCATGTCTGGGTTGCCAGGTCGAAGTACGCTGCTCCTCGCATGTTCTCGCTTCAGTTGTTGTTATTTTGCTACGCACAAAAACGGGGAACGAATGCATGTGCATTGCACTAGATTGAAAATAAAAATGTTTTTAGTCTAGACTTGAAAGCATTGACTGTAGTGGCTTCACGGACTAGTGGGGGCAGAGTGTTCCAGATAAGAGGAGCAGTGACGCTGAAGCCCGCGCTATAGTGTTTGGTCGGAGAAGACCTTGTGTGGCTGAGCGGAGAGCACGTGCGGGGGTGTATCGATTCACAAGGTCACACAGATATACTGGAGCGATGTTGTGCATGGCCTTGAAAGCGAGGAGGGCAACTTTGAACACCACACGTTTCTTGACAGGCAGCCAGTGAAGTTCGTTAAGAATGGGTGTGATGTGATCTCGTTTACGAGCTCCACTGATGATCCGAGCAGCCGTGTTTCGGACGCGTTGCAGTCGGCACCTGTCTAGTTCAGTTAAACCATGGAGCAGACTGTAACAATAGTCCATTCGACAGGTCAGGAACGCGTGGACAAGCTTTTCTGCACTAACCTTGTCTAGGTATTTCCGGATCCTGCTGATGTCAAAAAGCGAGAGAATCTGTAGACGTGACCTGGCTGACATGTGAAGACATCGTCAGTTGGCTGTCAAAGACGACCCCCAGGTCACGAACTCTAGAGGAGGCCTGCACAGTAGTGTCACTAACGTTGATTTTTGTGACTGCCTCATGTCGCATTTGCCGGGAAGAGAAAGTGATGACTTCCGTTTTAGCCTCATTCAGTTTGAGTTTATTTTTTAACCATCCATGTGCGCACATCTGATATGCGGCACTCAAGCTGGCGCACTGCATCAACGCACTGAGTCTGGACCATCAATTGAGAGGTACAATTGAGTATCATCTTCATATATCATGTAATTAACATTGTGCTTGGACATGATATCGCGGATGGGGCCGATGTATAGAGTGAACAGGAGCGGCCCAAGTACCGAGCCTTGGGGAACACCGTACGTCATCTCACGAGGTTGTGACTTGTGCTCGCCAACACACAGACTGTGTATGCCGATGGAGGTAGAACTTCAGCCACTGTAGCACAGTTCCCTGAAGTCCGTATCTGGATTCGAGGCGCTCGAAAAAGATCAGGTGATCGATCGTGTCGAACGCCGAACTCAAGTCTGATAAAATCAGGACCACTAGCTTCTTCGAGTCAAGGGCGTGTGCAATATCACTGTGGATTTTGACGAGTGCTGTTTCCGTAGAGTGGAATGGGCGGTACACACTCTTTCATCAAACAGTTCATTGTGCGCGAGGTAACTGTGTAGTTGTTTTGAGACAATGCGTTCCATCACTTTTGAGATGAAAGGCAAGTTAGATATAGGACGATAGTTGCCAAGTTCCTCAGGGTTGAGTGACGGTTTCTTCAGGAGTGGCGTTACCATTGCAGATTTGAATGCGCGAGGAAAGACTCCATCTTGCAACGACAATTTGATCAAGCGAGATATCAAAGGCAGGGCAGATAGAATGATGGATTTGAACACTGTGGTCGGCACTGGATCGAGCTTAGATGTTTTCGATGGAGAGTCCATTTTCGTAGACAACAGTTGTTCATCCAAAACATCCGTCAACGCCGTCAGAGCGCTTAGACAAGAAAACTCGTCCGTGTCCACTGAGCAGTTAGACTCATTGGCCATATTTAGACGAATCTTGGTGCTTTTTTCATCAAAGAAGGCGCTGAAACGTTCAGCTACTTCTGCCATATCAATACTACTTGGAAGTGCAGTTGGAACTGGACCACTCAGCAAATTGTTCATGATCTTAAAAAGTTGCTTTTGATCACCAGCACATATCTTTTCTCGATGGTGCTTAGCTTTTGCTTGCTTCAATTGCTTGTTGTACTGGTCACATTGTTCACGAAGATGTAGTCGGTGGACCTCTAGCCCTGTAGTTCACAAGAGACGCTCCAGCCGTCGACAATTGACCTTCTGTGTACGCAAGGAATCGTCGAACCAGGGGGAATGAGGACGAAAAGTGACAGTCCTGGTCTTGACTGGGGCCATGTCATCAAGCAGGTCTGACATAATATGTTCTCGTGAGCTTGGGTGGCCTCACACGTGTTTTAACCAGTGGCAGCCTGGAGTCGACGGCACTGGTGACACGTCTGCTGAAGTGCTCAAGGTCCATTGCACGTAGGTGGCGAGACTGAAAGGTTTTCTTTACTGCCTTAGCTTTGGAAAGTTCAATGTCACATGTCACGGCCTGATGATCCAATGAAAGTTCATGGTGGAGAATATGACTTACTTCATCGTCGGCATGTGTGATCACTAGGTCAAGGATGTGTCCACACACGTGAGTGGGCTTGAGGATGTGTTGTCGCAAGTGGGCAGACAGTAATAGTTCATTGAATTTGTTAGCTCCCTTGTCGGACGAACAAATCACATGCAGGTTGAAATCACCCACTACCAGGAGCTTTCCAGGAGTGGTAGGGATGGTCTCCAGCAAAGTCGAGAATTCTCCCAGGAACTCTGTTGTGGGACGCCCAAGTTTGGATTGAGTTGGTGGACGATAAACGTTTACCAACCGAATGGTATCTGACGCACGTGTCAAGGTACAGTCCATGTGTTCGAACAACCTGTGGTCTTTGGTCATATTGCTGCTGAACTTGGTGTTTCTGAAGAGTACACAAACTCCTCCACCTTTACTTTTCCTTGGACAGTGTTGGATGGCATATCCAGGGAGAGAGTTTTTTATATCTGCTTAGCCATGTCTCAGTAAGAGCCACAATGTCCAGGTCATTATCCACAACAAAGCCATTAACACAGTCTGTCTTGTTCACCAAAGAGCGACAGTTCCATATCCCAAGTTTGCTTTTCACTGATTTGACTAGGTTTTTCTCCACTGCTGGAGGTATATCAATCAGTGTCTGCACACGTGGTTGTTGAGAAACGCATATTTGTTGGTTTGGCCTATTCCCTATAATTATTGGAATATAACCACACCTGTTGGCCAGTCCACCTCGCCTACCACGCTTAGTGGGGCTTCTAGCGTTAATCCCAAGGTGTTTGAGTCTCTGCCATACTTCACACGGCACACGGAGATCAATTGCTTTCAAAGTCTGCTGTAATCCATATAACTGGGTTATACTGAATTGAATTTTCATGGTCCAATGGATTCCACTGATATTGCCCCGGAAATATGTGGAATTTCTCATCAAATACTGAAAAATGTCAGCAGTTGTCAAAGTGTGAATATATTTAGTCGAACGCCAGTGTCATAACCAACAAGATGACACCACTTTCATGATTACACTTGGAATTGCACTGTCTATGAATCACGAAAAAGAGGCACAGTCTGAAAAAACGTGTGCAGCTATACAGCGCCACATGATCATTCATCAGATCTAGTATACGGTGAAGTGTTGATTCCGTGCTAATTTTGGTTTATAACAATTGCTACACCTCAATCTTGTATCAGCGCTTTTCATAGGGCCATATCGACAAATGATGGTTCTGTAGCATAGCAAAACCGCCATGGCGAAAAACCAAACAGCAGTGATCGCATTTGTATATGCCACGGCCGTGGAAAACCCGACATGCACCACCCTTTATCGCCCATTCGGTTATTTCATGGCTACTGTCTTTTCCCGAACCAATTTGACTGGTCAGAAATATTCTGTTTAGAAAGTGGAATTGTTTTGTATTTATTATTACAAATGGAATCTCAAATTATAATAGTATTAGACTACATATTACTACATATTAATATTCTGAAATTTCCAGTACCAAAATTCCCAAGTTACCATCGTATATATAGGATCTATATGTATTCCGTAGTAAACTATGGTTTAATACTGCGGATTTTCCAATTCCCATGTCCCCACTGGCTTTCCGTATATATCCACAAGTCTGCTAAATGTCACGTTTCTAGATTTTATGTCTGCACAAGTGGGTCATAATTGATGAACATGATGAAACGATATATATTCTAGACTAACAAATGTATATATATATATATATACATTACCGAACATAAATAGGTCGTTTCTCAAAGCAATCATCCCATGCGTGCCTTTGTTTATACCATTATAATCAGTATGTATAACACGTCGTGTTCCTATTGGCATCATAAACTTTTTGAAAGTTGGTTTCTGGTGATTATGTGATGGAAGTGGTGTGAAAGCACACTACTATGTATTCCTGACTAGAGTACACGGTTTGTTTCCAGTTTTGATAGGACAAACTGCCGGACATGAAGCCGCTGTACCAGCTGGTGGTTCTAGCTGTGATCAGTTCTGTGGACAGTCGTAAGTTCCAGAAAAGAAAATGTCATCATATACAAAATCATGCACCAACATACATCCTTGGATAACATGTTTACTTGGTTCAAATACCTACCAAATCAGTTTTTCACTGACACTCCAGAGAACATTGCCCTGAACAAGTCGGCCTTCTCTAACGGCATCTTTGGAGCAGAAGACGAACTCTACGCGGCATACAAGGCAGTGGATGGGCAGACGGCAGGGGGGTGTACCATCTTAAGTGTGAACAACGAGCTGTCGAGGTGGTGGGTGGATCTCGAGGATTCATACAGAGTACAGCAGATCACGATATACAACAGTGATAGTTCACTCTCAGGTATATCAGAAATATGCGTAATTATATTGCATGTTGCAAGACTCCCTACCTGCACATATCAGATAGACGTGGAATCAATACCCAGTATTAAGTATTCTGAGCAAACAAAACAGGGTCCGTTATCCAATCTCATAGTCCGGGGACAGAAAGACATTCCACATTTCCTATCACAACAGCACGGGATGGATTCACTAACTTCGTCCTCAGTGTCGGTCCGGACCTAGACACCCTGACTGACTGTGGAGCTCCGTACACAGATCCACCTCTACCTGTGAGGAGGCATGTCAACATCAGCTGTGACCAGGTGGGGCGTTTTGTGGTCTTCAGGAAAACCAGCGGCGTGAATGACGTCACCGGCTTGTGTGAAGTGGAAGTGTACGGGATCAAAGCGTACAGTAAGTAATATTGGTTGATTTGGCTAAGGATTGTGTATATATAAACCCCTAGGGGTGTGATATCTGACCTGATCGCCGTTGATATCAGCAGTTATTTTGTAATCATGATCTCGGGATTTATGGGACATGATACACTGATGGCACTCTAAGTTATGTCACCATATACGCCTCGAACATATAGTGATTTCAATTCTCCTACATCTGTGCATTATCTCACTATATGTGAATGCTTAGATACCCCACCTTATGTGACACCTCCATTCACATAATTTTTTCTAATTGATATTATTTCCATTGAAAAATGAACACACATACATTCATTCGTACATAAAATTTAGCACATACTTTCAAACGGCACCAGTTGTAACGCACAATATAGATGTATTCATTTAGACAGTAATTTCCTCCAAGATTTTTCATATTCATGTTTATGTAATAACATTTCATCCGTAATTTCCCTCTTTTGACAAGACTGTTTATACTTTACAATACAATATTTGGCAATGGGTATAATCCTATTTATTTGATTAATTTCAGGAGGTAAGCTAACATCGTTTGTAAAGTAATCCAGAAAGACAGCCTCCGGTTGTAACCGGTATACTGTCCCCAGGATGAATGTCACGTCCATTTTGACCATATGCCACAATCTATCAATACTTGGGCACGAGAAAAAATAGTGTACCAAATCATCAGTTTCTCCACAGAAGTTGCAAATATGACTTTGTTTTATTTTATATCTGAAAAGTATATCATTTGTTCGGTAAACATAATGTTGAATGTTCCACTGTAGTATTTGTGAATGAGTTTCTTAAGTACAATATTTAGCCATTAACCAATGCCTTTCTGTTATAATGATACCAAACTTCTCTGACCAGAATCGAAAGTGAATGATCGGTATTTTCGGAATAATATCAGTGTGGTTTCTTTTGTGGTTAAAGACATAATATTACGATAACCGATATATATTTGGAAGTCGCGTTCTGAACACACTTCACCAGTAATAGAATCATTGGGAAACGCGTTTCGCACTAGATAATTTTCCATGATTGTACATGATCTATTTCCAATTGTATTCACGATAGAATCAACATCTCGAACTTGTTGGTTATGAACCATATATCTCCAATACATAGTATATCATTATTAGGCCAGCGTTTAACAAACAAAACGTTACCCCCGTATACTATATTTTTATTATTTCAAATGATTTCTGTATAGCATCGTATATCGTTCTTAGGTTCTTATCGTGAACGTCATACCACGAAGATATCAATGTCTTGTAAAAAGAAGGGAAGAAACCATCAAGACCACACATTTGACTAAAAGATGCGTTGGATTTAAATATTATATATTGTGGTCCTAATTTCCGGATAAAATGATTGGGAATAGTCCTCCACGATCCCATACCTGGAGTTAATAGCAACTTTACCCAGCGGATGGACAGAGAAGTCTGCATATATTCAGCATTTACCATATTTAGGCCACCCTCCGGTAATGGTTTTACTAATTTATCTCGGCTGATTCGTTCAGGTAGGCCTATGTGTCTTAAATGATCCTCTCTGTACATGTGCTTAGTACTTCAAACATATTTGAACAATAATGTATATTCTTTATGAGACATTATATATTATTATATACTGAAATTGGGATATTAAGAATGTTTTAGCCAAAGTTATACGCCCCAGCATGGTAAGCGAGCGATATGACGACGATTCTATAATAGACTCACATTTTTCAAATTTGGGTTCCCAATTTTGAGATATTTCATGTGCTCTTTTACTGTTGCTGAAGTAGACTCCAAGTATTCGTATATAGCTGTCATTTCCTAAAAACCACGTATTACGTATAACCACGTATTGTAATATTTTTATTTGTGTTATTGAATTACCGGGCAATTGAATACCTTTCATATGTGCTTTGTCTTATCTTGCAAGATTTATCACGCCAGCACAAAACATAAAGGCGAGATGAGACATCGGTGACGTATACCGCACTTCAGTGGAAACCAATCAGACAACCAACCACTGTTTTGATACAACTATATTTATCATTATTCAAAATTGTAATTCACTTCATTAAGTCACATCCGAAACCAAATGACTGAAATGATTCAATGAGGAATTGCTCACAAATGCTATCGAATGCTTCGAGTAATCCGATGCTTTGAGTAATCCGAAGCTAATATTACTCCAGGCGAATCATAATGGTCCACATATTCTAATATATCGTCGATAGCTCGTACCACGATGCCCGAGTGTCTACCCTTATATAACCATTCTGATCCTCCGATATCAAATCATTCATCACTCTTTTAGACGAAACGACAACACTCTTGCTAAAATTTTATAATCAGTATTCGTGATTGATATGGGTCTTCAGTATTTCAGATAATTTCTCGGCAGATTTTTGCCTTTATGCAACAGTATCAGCGCCCCAAGAACGTTGCGACCTAGATAAATGTCCGACTAAGAAGGAATATGTAGAGCTTGCAATAACAATTGATTCTATTTTCGACCAAAATACCTTATACCACCCGGTCGTGAGATCATCCACTCCTGGACTACTAGAACTTTTAATTTCACTCAAAGCAGAGCGGGTTTCTGATGCTGCAAGTTTTCTGTCGCAGACAAGGTTTCTTCCGTGCTTAATTGTGGCAAACAAATATTACTGGTGAAATCGTCCAAGCGCGCCTGGCAAAACTATCCGGTTTTTAACATAACCATCTATTATTGTGCCTTTCGTATTTGTCGTTGATCTGTTATTTCCCGCCCATCTTCCATTTTCAGAGAATATATAAACTTCTGTTTCGCATTGTGGCGTTCCAAGTTCAGGAAATATTTCGAACTTTTTTCTCCCTCTTCAGCCCAAATAACTTTGGATCGAATTTTAGCACCCTTTGTTTTCTCCAAGGTCAGTAGATCAAGTTTTAATTTAAGATAGTTTACTCTGTGGTAAAAGTCATGGTCCAAGGGTAATAAGGTGAGTAATTCGCTAGCAGTTTTTAATTCGCTGGTTATATTATCTAGTTCACAACTTTTATTTCTGGACTTCTGACCATATTTTAAAGAGAATATTTTAAGCCATTTCTCAATTAAATCCTATATGATTTGAGGGTTTAAAATATCATGCGAGTTTTCATAAGTATCATTAATAATATCATTCACAACATTTACATATTCAAATTCACACGTGTCATTAAACTTCCAGTAGCCCGCGTCTTTATCACTACAAGAACCAACTAAATCTACCAAAACACCCCTGTAATCGTCAGCGGTATATCAATAATTTCGCTTGCCGAACACATATTTTACACATTCACAATCTACAAATACATTGTCCAGTCTCCATGCAACCTGTTGAATTTGTCTACGGTAAGTGAAATCACGTGCATCAGGATAGAGACAGCGCCATATATCTTTCAAATCTAGCCGAGAAATAACTCGTTGAAATGTATCGATATCAGACTTTTTGTGGTTTTGCCGCTTATATTATATTGTCCAGTTTTTCATTTTGAGTGAGCTGAGCAAGTAACATATTACATTTCACCAGACCACTCAGTTTTCCAAATTTCAATGTCATTGTCAGTAACATGCGTTTCTTGCATAAGACAAATATCAAAATTCATTTTATTTATTTTGGAAAATAATGCATCTCGTTTTCCGTTTTTGGCGCAGCCCATTAACATTCAATGTCAACAGCTTCATGATTTATCTTTGAAGTTTTATTAGGAACTGTGTTATAGCTTGGTTCTTGCGTAATATCTCAAGATAACGCTTGCGTTTTGCATCTGTTAAGAGAGGACTTATTTATTTTCTTTTATTTGTGGGAGGATTTGTAGTCCAGCAGAACTGCAGAAAAGCATGTTTTGGCGTCATTATGAACTTTTTTTGCTGATTCATCATCTCTGAGCATTCCTGAGTCAGAATCAGCCGGGTGCCACCTTGGCACCCTTGGGGAATTTTTTCTAGAGCCGAAAAACAAAATGGCTGCCACTCAATACGGCTAAATTTATTTCTTTGGCAATATCTCCGCTTCTAGGCCACTTAGAAGCACAAACTTGGTGTCTACTACTAGGTTTTCATGGTCAAGGAATCCATTTATAATAATGCCAAACTTGTATATATAACAGCTCATCAGATTTTCGAGAGTAACCACCCAGATATTTGAAAAAAATCTGGTTTTGTTCAAGTGATTAAATGTTCATGCATTTGCCACTCAGCATAACATTTGTTGCTGTCCACTACTATGTATTCAGGCTCAATAAATGTGACAATATGTTTTCACTATTAAATTAGGTGTTTACATGAGACAACATTATGAGTCATTGGCCATTCTTTGTAACTGAACCGCCGTCATATCACCATCATCTTCCAGAACAGGTTCTTCCTTGGTATGTTCATTGCAACAATCTGGTCCAGAATAACAGGCACAGAACTTTGAACAAAACATCTGTGGCACTACACAGCCACATCTCGCAGTGGAACATGGCCCGCTGGTGGAGCATCCACATTCGACTGTTTGTAGAATGGCGACAGGTACAGTGTATACACCAGTTGGAAGCGGGGTTGGAGGCATGTTGTGCCGTCTCTATCTGTATTCCGACCATATCGATCGGGTCAAAGTGTGGAGGATCTGGTTGAGCAGCGGATTTATGCATAAGAATTGTAATGAGTACGATGTAGATGCTGAACAAAGTCACCTTGTGATAGGGGCAATACCTTAAGTTTCGAGGCTAATGTGTTCTTCACAGGATGGGGGTGAACAAACATATCATCTAATAGTTTGAAAATCTGAAGATCTGAAATCTGAAGTAACATTACCTTTGTGATACAGCTCATTCACCTCACACTATATTCTTATATGTATGTATTTCAGGCTATATCTTCACTGGAATCCGGCTGTTTCAACGTCTCCTCACTACAAGTTGAGTACCGACACGTGGACGTCCCTCAGTACACGACAGAGGCGGCTGATGTGTTCCAGACCACATACACAGTCCGTGTCGAGATCAGTGGCCAGTACGAGGTACGACTTGTGGTGACGAACAACGAGGGTTTGACGGCCGCCAGCCTGACCCAGACTGTCACAGTCCACGAGACACGACTGGTCCCTGTCACTACAACAACCACTACTACACAGGCTACAACCACCACAAGAGAACAGGCTACTCAGGTTTCTTCACCAGATGGACCGGCATCATCCAAATGTACGACAGCTGACTTATGATAAATCTGTTGTCACCGAATCACTACCAACTAGACATATATCAGCTACATTTACTGTATATATAGCGTCTGTTGTCTGTTATTTCTCAATTACAGTTATCAGTCACATTCAATGGAAAATTAGTGTTTGCTTTTGTATCAACGTAACTAATATCCAGTGTCTGTCTAGTATCGAGTGCATATATAGTGTCTATTGTAGTGTTTAAGCATGGCTACCTTTTTCTCTCCCAGCACCCACAGCTGCGATTGTTGCGAGTGTTGTGGTGGTGATTTTAGTTGCTGCCGGAATCGGAGTTGGGATTTTCTTTTGGAGACGACGGTATTTAAACAGTGCCCGAATACCTCTGTACTTCTATCACTCTTCACTTCATCATTTTCTAAATATTAATTTCTTATTGATCAATAACGGCTATGGAATGCACACTCTATGTACGTTTAAATTATTTCTGTTATCCGTTGTCAGGAGAAACGAGAGAGATCCAAAGGGCAAACAGAACAGTGATGATGCCGAGAGCTTGGTGCTGAACAACAATTTATCTCTGAGTACAAAGCTGCAAGGTACAACAGTCATTTATAATCTGTCTGTGACCGAAATGACCACTGAATCTATGTCAATTGTGATCCGTGAAGGATGTATACATACACATGAACTGGCAGATCGATGTGATGTGATAGTAGTACGATCTTCTCTTGACAATTGAAGCTTATTACAATCCCTCATTTGCGTCACTAATAGAACCTGAACAATCGGATCCAGTTTTGAAGCAAGAGTCACCGTGTGTGGCTAACAGGAGGAATATACAGGGGAAGAAGTCTCTGAAGGTTAAGAAAGAGAAGTCTCCGGGAGCGACCGACGAAGAAAATATCTATGCAAACAACTTCGGTAATGTCATTCCCGTACCAGACTTCGAGGCTTATGTCACCAGCAGAAAACTGGACATGGCAGCTTTCGAAAAGGAGTATGACGTATGTTTGCTTGCACTATTAATCACAACTTTGTCACAGATCGTGTTTGAATCATATGGGATTGCAGGAAACCATGAGAAGAGCAATGATATGTATTTTAAGTGGAACTACCTGTTTGACTCACTACTTTCAGGATCTCCCAAAGGACGACATGACGAGATGTATTGTAGCCACCACTGGTGACAACCTCGCCAAAAACAGATACAAGAACGTATACGCATGTTTGTACCACATGAACCAGCTCTTGTTCATTCAGTACAAGGAGAGCTCTGATCATCTTGATGGCCTGATAAATATACTGATAAATATACTGAAAGAACAAGAACCAAATAGTTGTCCTTGTTGTCCAATCTGAATCAGTGCTCTTATATATTTACACATGTATCATACATATATTATACATTACATTATACATGTGATCCCCATGTATTGTATTCCTAGATGACAGCAGCAGAGTGCTATTGATGTCTGATGGTGGTTCTGATCCTGATTACATAAATGCCAGTTATATATCGGTATGTTCACTTGTGTATTGTGATGAAGAATGTGATTGTATTGTTTATTTCCATTTATTACATGGCTTCCAGCTTAAGATAATTTAATAACATGGTTTTCAGGGATTCAAGACTGACAAAGATTACATAGCGACCCAAGGTAAAACACAATTGCAAACCCGATCTGGTACAAAATTTCTCTCGCATGAAGGAACTGATTAGAGGCTTTTGTATCACGTTGTATCGTGTAACAAATCCATAGATATTCCATTTAGAAAACAATCGCATGAAGCAACAAGTACTTCCCCTAAGTGTGAAGTGGATCGTGAAGATTATATTTGGCACTCAGATATAAGCCTATGTGACAATGATATGACGTTATGATTTGCCGAGTAGATATCGCTGCGACATTCTCAGTACCTGCTCATTGTCCCCTTCATTAGGAGGCGACATATTCAAATACGATTAAAACGGCCCATGGATAGATGCGTTGGTCCGGTCCTGCAATATTACCGCAGCATATTTGTTTTATAAATTTTAGGGTCAACAAGCAGATGGAGACCCTCACTAAAAAAATATTCCAGTTAGATTGTGAAACGTTCTCAAAATTTTCTTCATGCCTGACAACCGCAAAATATTGCGAGTACTTCAATAGAATTGACCGATCAGACAGCGGCTTCCTTGGAATTCCCCAACTCCGTGGGGATGTTGATATCATCATGGCTTGAGCACTGTTCCGAAAGATGTCATTCTTGAATGAGAACGTATTGCCGACCATTCAAAATGTGATAATGGTCGGGGTGAAAAGCTTGTCAAAAAATATTCGTGCACGTACCAGATCCCTTCTTATCAACTGATGTACCGAGTAGGCTTATGCTTGCGATCATGAAGTTTTGAACATGATTGAAATTTCGAATGGGCATTAATTTTGCAGCAATTTAACGAAAACTTTAAAACATAAGGCATTTGTATTTATATGATCTCTCTTCAAATCTACACAATCTTTATGTAATTATATAGGTATGACAGTCAGTTGAAAACAGGCAAAAGAGGACGTGTATATGGGTTTCGGACTGATATTGGTCTGGAAAAGGTCTGAAAATTGTTCCATTTTGAGTCTGGAAATTCCCTGACCTTGTTATTCACAGAATAGTGAAAACTGTGTGACTATAATTGCAGTATGTCATAAAAAAAGGAATGCAATCTCGATTGGAATCGCGATACACACTGCTAAGAGGCGACACATGTCTTTTACTACATTTCCTGACGCTTACTTGTTCTGTGTTCAATAATAACCGGATAACTCACACAGTCCATGAATTACCAACATGCAAATCATTGGGAAATGACAGACCACAAATCACCAAACGCGCAAATCACTCCAAGATAGTGCAAATCACGTCCAAGTCACATCCAAGATGGCGAAAGCTGATCCAAATGAATCGCCCGCTGGCGACCCAAAAACTGTGCAGTCATTAATCATAAAATGCCTCCGTATTACATGTACCTCTGTACATGTGTGGATGTTTTGGGCTTTGTTCAAGTTGTTTTACATTCATACAAGCAGCCATGGCTTGATGTATCCCATATGTTCATTATCATTTTCACCAGAGAATGTCTCATTTCTGGCTATTGTAGGCCCTCGGAACAGCACAGTTGAGGACTTCTGGAGGATGATATGGCAGGAGAAGTCCAACACAATCGTCATGGTCGCCAACATTGTGGAGAACGGCAAGGTCTATACTAGCGCAACATGTAGTCTGCTTCACCGATTCTTCGGATAACCAGTTGCATAGAATGTTGTTTTGAACATTAATTCCAGTTACAGAATACGTGTGAAATGAAATAACTGTGATATTTCAGAATAAGTGTGCCGAATACTGGTCAACAGATCCAGATGGAACGTTACAGATTGGTAACTTCACCATCAGGACGGAAGCTGTGAATACGTCAGCGGACTACAACACCACTATACTATCCATACAAAAAGGGGTAATCTAACTGTTTGAAAGCTGAAACATTTCATGAATACCAAAACGATTGTTCGTTACATATGGGACAGAATGATAGGACCAAATAATAAATTGGTATGGATTCTATCAATAGCAGAAAATATATATATATTATCTTCCTCCAGTAGACGTATACATTCCCTATAACTTCCGTACAAGCAAATGAAATGCAAATATCATATTTAGGAGGAGACACGTGCAGTGCGCCACTTCCACTTCACGACCTGGGAGGATAAAGGAGACCCAATCTATGGGATACACTCCCTCCTAGACTTCTACAGGAAAGTCCACTCATTTGACAGTCTCAGACGCGGGCCAATGGTCGTCCACTGCAGGTACACTGCCTTGTCCTCTCCCATACACCCACAAACATACACTATGGAACATTCAAATAGCTGATCTTATGGATATTTTGGTACAAAAGGTTCACGAGTTAATGTACACTCCTGGAAATTCCCATGTCTGATGAGTAATTCTCAATGAATCTTACATCTTTGTTTCAAACGAGTTGTAATGATTAAATTATCACCAGTTGTCACATATTGAATGCATCACGCATGAAATAATGGGTCACCTATCTATATGTATATGGATTAGCTATCGATGATGACCAATTGCAATGAACCTAATGTTGTCCACCATTGCCAAATTCACCACATTTATTGCAGAGTCCTGTTTCCCCACACCAGGGATTCTGCCTGTTTTAGATATTTGCACTTATTTGTATCCTGCTCATTTCTGTTGTTCACGGTTGATTGCCTCCCCAGTGCTGGTGTGGGGAGGACCGGCACCTTCATCGTCCTGGACATTCTGATGCAGGAAGCTGACGTTCAGGGGCAGATTGAGGTACTGCCGCGTCTACAGAAAGCCAGGACAGAGCGCATGCACATGGTCCAGACACTGGTAGGTGCCCTCGTAATATTAAGTATAACTGTGTCTAGAATTTCGATGGATTTGATTGGTTGACTTTGTACCTGTTTTCATCTAGGGCCAGTACTTTTATATCTACGATGTGATGGTGGAGTACATCAAGTGCGCGAACACCTCGCTACCCTGTGGACAGCTCACGGAAAGGTACAAGGCCTTTTGTGAGACTGCAGAAGGAAAGAACACACTCAAACGACAGTTCCAGGTAATAGAGTCTGCGTACGCTAAACAGACGGTTACAAAGTGGGGAATGTGCACGCTCTTAGGCCAAAAAAATGTTTTGGTTTGCGTCCCAGTGATGCTCCGAAATCGGTGCTATGGCGCTGAGGTTTTTTTTTTTTTTTGAGAACCGGTTTATGTATTATTTTTTTTGGGCATAAAAGTTGGCTTGTACCATATTTTTTTCTGGAACAGTAAAAATATAGGTTTAAGTCTATTAGACCTACGATGGCTGATTTACAACACCCCGAAAAAAGAATTTGTCAATTCGAGAAATTGTTTACGACAGCAAAAAAAAATTGTTTTTAATCTCGTCATTTCGAGTTAAATATCTCATTATTTCAAGATAATTATGTCGTTATTTCGAGATAGTTAAGTCATCTCGTTAACTCGAGATAGTATCTCATTATTTCCAGATGATTATGTCGTTATATTGAGATAGTATAGTTATATAGGACTCCAAAAAATACTGTTTTTTATTTCGTTATTTTGAGATAGTTACCTCGTTATCTCGAAATAACGAGATAAAAAAACAATATTTTTTTGGTTTCAAATATAATTATCTCAAAATAACAAGATAAAACATTTTTTTTGCACGTCCTAAATCAGCATCAATCAGAATCAGCCTTGAAAACAGAATCAATAAAAATAATCATGTAATTAAGAAAAATCATAAAACAACTAAATAAATACAAAAAAAATGTTTACTTTGAAAACTTTGACAGATTCTCGACACAAAATATATCAATAATATAAACTCGTATTGTTTCTAAGCAAGAGTGTCTATATTGCCTCGCATGCAACTCCCTATGCCTGTATGAAACAAGTTTCTCACGAAGTGGTTCTATGGGGGTGATTTGCTGTTTTAATCAATGGAAAGTGGAAGGGGCTCGTATGGAAAATTAGGTGTCATTACTTCCGCGACAAGAGATTATGCTAGTGTCGGAATTTAAAAAATCATTTACCCGACGACTCTCCTTCTCTCCTTGTTATCAGCCAGTGTTAATATAACGACCAACAATTATCTTAAAAACGAATTTGTAAAGCATCAGGTTGCTAATTGATTGGTTTGTAGCTTTCACAGTTAAACGCCTGATTGGTTCCTGCAGGATTGCAATCCTCGACAGTCACTAATACAGCCACTTTGGGGACGCTCATCGACTTGCACAGAATTCAAATGTGGCCGCTGCTTGTAAAATACCATCATGGCAACAAACAAAAATCTGACGCGGGAGGTTGGGGACGACGCGCGCGGGGACGCAAACCAAAACATTTATTTTGTTGGGCCTTAATATGTCTGTATCATCAACTACCGATGTACGAAAGCACTTGAGGAAAAGAAGTAATTTTTGTAGATACTTCGTGAAACCAAGCAGACCCATGACAGCACAGAGAAAGATGGTTTACGACCAGAGCACAAGGACAAGAACAGAAACCTGAAATTTATTCCAGGTAACATAATTTATTGGATTTTAACAACGTTGAGTTTTACGGCTAATATTATCTGGTCCCTAGAGCGCTATTCACTCTCAAACCAACAGACGACGCATGCAGACCAGTACTGCTTGGGAAAGTTGAGAACAGTTATATCAACGCTGTCTTCATGGACGTATGTATTGCATAGTTCAGTTCATTTATACCAGATAAAAAAAACTATTTATTTTTAGTGTAGTGAAACTATTTTCTGTTACATGAACTTGCATCTAATTATGCAGTGTTATCTCGAAATTGTGTCCCAAATATTATTGTGAAATGTTATCAGTGTCACTTTGTCCTTCAGAGTTTCCGAAACCACACTTTCTACATCGTGACTCAGCTGCCCTTGGCCCACACTGTGGGGGATTTCTGGAGGTTGGTGCAAAGCCAGGCGACCACGACCATCGTCTGCCTGCAGGACATACCACGGGAAGAACAGGTGAGCTAGCCTGACGTGTCTGCCGATGAGTGATGTAAGTGTATACCATAAATTGTCATATTTTTAGAGGTCGAGAGGTTGCCAGTCCAAATCGGCTGTAAGTTATTGTACATTGATAGATCCAGTGTACAATGAATCATTGTGTTCTAATAGTACTGGCCGTCTACTGACGAGAAGGTGAAAGAGTACAGTGGTGTATCTGTGGAGCTGACGAACACCAAACAGATCAACTCCAACCTCGTCACTAGAACCTTCAACATCTCGAAAGTCATCAGAAAGGTCGGACACTAATCTTGAAAAGTGCATCCGACGTGTATCAATAGAATTATTGTCGAAATTCTCTTCGTGAAATGTAGGGTGTATCACAGTAATATTACCCCATCCTGGCAGTCGGTGGTGACGGAGGTGAAGATCTTCCAGCTGCTGAGTTGGCCAGATGCTGATGATGTGCCGCCAAACACAGGGCATCTCCTGGGGCTGACAGAACACGTGTTTAAGTGGCAACAGGAAACCGGCATCAGCAAACCAGAGGGCTGTACTGTAGTACAGTGTTTGTAAGTAGGAGATATCTTTACTATGTGGTGTGAACAACAGTCATGACGGGCATGGTTATAATACAGAAACGTTTGATACTCGACAATACCAATGCAACCACATTAACACAGGGACGGAGTGGCACACAGCGGTCTGTACTGTGCGATGAACTATGTCCTTGAGAAGATGAAGTTGGAGCAAGAAGTTGATCCGTTCTTTGCTGTGAGACACGCCTGTCGCAACAGACAGTTCCTCCAGACATTGGTACGTCTCCCAGAACACACACTGGATGTATGTGACACTACCTGTGCCTGTAAATGTACTTCAGTTTAGTGAAGGTGATTGGTTATGTGTACAGTCAGCAACACCGTCAATGTTTGATCCATATCAGGTTGGTTTCTTTTCTGATAGGCGCAGTATGATTTCCTGTACAAGGCAGCCAGAGACCACATGGAACAACACAACGAGTACGCCAATGTGTAGAGTGGTCACCACGGCAGCGCAGTCCTCACGAATGTGATATAACAGAAAACGAAACGACATTCACGAGTACATTCAGTATTTCTTGCATATATATCATATATGAGTATTGCTGCGATATAATATGAATACATACTGGTATGTGAGTATCCATATCGTGATGACATGTATTCAGAGAGTGTTTATTTATTTGTAGGAAAGTTGATTCGCCTTTGTGATTGTGTACTTTGCATATACAAAACATTCCATGTTACACATGGTGAATAATCTTATCGAATTCAAATATCGCAAGATATTTCCTTATTGATGCATAACACTCCTCATATGTACCCCTATGACGTGTATAAGTTTCGTTGCCCTTGACTCGCTCGAAGTGGGCCATTTTGGGCACAGACTCAGCCCAAATGGGACTTTCCTATGTTAAATTCTCCTATGCTTTATAATGGGACACAATATGCTTAATATCTTGCTTAATATTGATATTAAAGCTTAGGAATTAATTGTGGATATATAGGAAATGATTTAAGCTGAATATTCTCATGACCTTGAATTTAACTTGGACCTAGTTTTCAATGTCACAGGACAAAATGGCTAATTATCGAATGGCTATTATCGACTTTACAGCTTAGAAATCAATTGTGAACATATGGGAAATGGTATATTCTGAATATTGTCATGACCTTGAATTTGACCTCTGACCTAATTTTCAAGGTCACATGACATAATGGCTAATAAATCGCTTATTATCGACTTTAAAGCTTAGGAATCAATTGTCAATATATATTTATATAGGAAATGATATATTCTGAATATTGTTGTGACCTTGAATTTGACCTTTGACCTAATTTTCAAGGTCTGAGGATAAAATGGCTAATATCATGCTTATTATCGATTTTACAGCTAAGGAATCAATTATGAACATATAGGAAATGATATATACAGATTATTCTCGTGTCCTTGAATTTGACTTTTGACCTAAATTTCAAGGCCACAGGACAAAGTGACTAATATATTGCTTATTATCGACTTCACAGCTTAAAAATCAATTGTGAACATATGGAGAATGATATATGCTGAATATTGCCATGACCTTGAATTCTACATTTGACCTCATTTTCAAGGTCAAATAACAAAATGGCTAATATCTTGCTTCTCTATTGACTTCATAGCTCGGGAACCAATTGTGGACATATAGAAAATGATATACACTAAATATTTTGATGACCTTGAATTTGACCTTGACTTTATTTCCACGGTCAGAGCACAAAATGGCTAATACCTCGCTTATTATCGACTTTACAGCCTGAGAATTCATAATGAAGATATAGGAAATGATATATATGCTGAAAATTTTGGTGCCTTGAATTTCACCTCATTTTCAAGGTCACAGAACAAAATGGCCAATATCTCGCTTATTATCGACTTTACAGCTTAGGAATCAATTGGGAACATAGAGGAAATGATATATGCTGAATATTCTCATGACATTGAACTTGAATTTCGACTTCATTTTCAAGGTCAGATCACAAAATGTCTCATATCTCAAGAAATACCTCACTTATTATCGACTTTACAGCTCAGGAATCAATTGTGGTCCTACTACAAATGATATATCCTGAATATTCTCGAGACCTTGAATTGACCAATGACCTTAATTTCAAGGTCACAAAAGGCTAATATCTAAAATATATAGTGTCTGATAACCTTTCTTAGCCCTTGGGCTAATTTTTAGTATTATCGTAGTATCATTGTATATAGGAAAATGTATGTACTTGGTAGCTGTGATATATTGAATAGTTGATGACTTTTATATAATTTCAATTTTTCAAGTCAAATTGTATGTTCATCACAAACCATGCCATAAGTAGGATACAGCACGAGGCTAGTGGTGTGTGGCTAGTGGACTACAAACTCGCTTAAACTGTGTTGAGCCATTATGATCATTTGTATGGCTGATACCAGAAATACAAAACGAGAGGTACTTTTTTCAAATGACTATTATTATTATTATTAATAATTATTAAAATTATTATATGCGGTGTAACCTCAGTACAAAACGCAGTCAGTAGTCAGTACAAACTTCCAATTGGTACCGTTGGAGAGAATTGAGATCACAACATATTTCCCTCATGTATGCTTTGTAAGACATGCTTGTTTCAATAAAAAATATTGCTCCTTACCATGTGTTATATCTAAAGCCAGGTTCACAAAGTAAGCCGAGATGTCATTGTATTATTTGTTGATTCAGATTTGGTTGAGCTTCAACTCGGCGATGTCCATCGTAATATCATGTGAATTTTGCAAGAAAGTGACAAATAATCTACAGTTCAACATAGATTTTCCAGTGTCCTTTTACTAGGTGGAAATGACTCGATCATACAGGTAGAGCACAGCAAATATCATTATAACATTAGTAGATGGATATCCATACTGAATAGTTTTGAAGGAATATTCCCAACTTGAGCGGGAGGAAAATATGTGCAAATCCAAAGCTGTCGTTAAAGTACTAGAAAAGTGCAAATACGATGTG
The DNA here is from genome assembly GCA_949152475.1 of Terebella lapidaria. Classification (NCBI taxonomy): domain Eukaryota; kingdom Metazoa; phylum Annelida; class Polychaeta; order Terebellida; family Terebellidae; genus Terebella; species Terebella lapidaria. The sequence goes on from OX424557.1 coordinate 8,101,784, forward strand.
AGCTCATATGAATGATCTCATCAATTTGAGCAAAATGGTCTTTACGGCACGTAGTCATCACAATCCGTTCAAAAGTTACAGCACTTTGAAGACTGAAATCAGCGAATTTGCTTTTTCAAAATCATCCAGCTAATTAGTATGCAAATGAGAAATTCATGACGTCATCGGGGAAGCTGTTTTAATTAGGTATTTTAATATGTATTATTCATTCATTTAGTGTTATGATTATTCATGAAAACTTATTCCCTTCAGTATTCAATATGAATAATCAGTGTTTTCAAGGCAACCAGTGACCTGTTATGGTCCTAAGCTACCATGGTTGCTAGGGTCAGAAACCCACTTAGAATAGGCTATACACACACAAAAAACGGTGCCGACTCGAGCACCATATTAATTTAATTCATGAATAATTGACAGGAAGTCTGCAGATAGCTTGACTTGGCAGTTAACAGCCATGGCAACCATGGGTAACTAAGGCTCTAGGGAAATACTGGTAACCATAGCAACAGTATAGTTTGTGTCTATATTGACTATTTGTGGTACATAACAATATGCACTAGCCAGATCGTTAGAACCTTCAATGAGAATTATTTTTTCATTGCCTATAATATCCAAATTAAAATTTGTTCCCCTCATGACGTTATGAATTCTAATTAACATCTTATTTGCATATTAATGAGTAGCTGAAACTTTTCTGTAATGTAGTGCCGGAATGGCAGTTTCAAATGGCGATAACTTTTGAATGGATAGTGATATTGATATCCGTAAAGACCACTTTGCTCAGATCAATGAGATCTTTCATATGAGTACACATCATATTTACATGTTACTGGTACTTTAAGCTGTCAATTGCAATTGCTGACCCCAGTCAAACTTCAGTCCGCCACTCACCCGCCGCAGTAACTCCGCAATACGTGCCGCTTGAAGCGTGTAGAGAACGCCTTCATGTTGACAAGTGTCTGGTGAATATTAAGATAAAGGTCATAATTCAGGTTATTCCAAATAATAGGTCCCCTTTTTACAATTGATCTGCAAGCAACTTTGCTATTTAAATTGGATGATTTTAATTTATATGTAGCAGAATGACGTGTGTTGTGATCATGAACAATGAGCGAAAGTGTGAAAAGATTTGCAAGGGAGGCAGGCAGTAAGTTTAATAAATGAGCTAGTATATATTTAGAGACATAGACATATTGTATAGGTCCTGCAATTTCATAATCTTTAGGGATTTAAGAAGAGGTTCAGTATGAGCCGTGTATGTGGCGTTAGCGATGGTTCTCACAAGTTTCTTTTGCATTATTATCAACTTATTCAAATATGTCTGGTGCGTACCTCCCCATAAAGTTATTCTGTAAGTAAAATGAGGGTAGGCAAGAGTGTAATAAAGAATTTTCAGTTTTTCTTTGGGCAGCATCTGTTTGGCTCGATTTATTGCAAAATATGCTCGTGAAATACGGCGATTAATAACTTTAATGTGTTCTGTCCATTTTAATCCATTGTCAATATTGATTCCGAGAAATTTGGTACAATCACAATGTCCTACTAATTTATCAGATATTTTCAAATTCATCAAGTAATGTTGATCATTGCCGCTAGGGAATAACATACAATTGGTTTTACCTACATTGAGTGAGAGTTTATTCGATTTGAACCAGTCAGATAGTATTTCAAGTTCATGGTTCAAGGTATTGTATATTTGAGAAATATTTTTGTTCGAGTAATAAATAGTTGTGTCGTCAGCAAAAAGTATACTCTCTGACTGTTGTAAGATATTGGGCAAATAGTTAGTGTAGATTATAAATAACAATGGACCTAAAACAGATCCTTGTGGCACGCCACACGAAATGTTCCGAGTTTCTGAATTTGAGCATTTGTAGGAAATAAATTGCTTTCTATTTGACAGGTAATCCCCGAACCAATTAAGTGCAAAACCCCGTATACCATAGAACTCAAGTTTATGTAATCAAATGTGGCCCAAGTATCATACACTGCGCCCTAATACTACTCGTCCACTAAATGAATGTCGTTTAATCCGTCCGTCACCTTTTTAATCCTTATTGAATATAGAGGAAGGCGCAGGATATGATACTTGGGCCTAAAATGTTATGGTCTATTGTGTCGAACGCTTTTGACAAATCTAAATATACATGTATGGCTAGAGTCGACTGTTTGTTTTCCCCGAGATTTCCGGGGGATATTGTTCATTGATGAAAATAGGCTCTTAGCGATTTTTCAGATTATTGGCAGAAAGCAACACTGACTTTTTACTGCTGTGTTTTGAAAATCTTGCAATAATGTCTCTAGGTCGGTCGCTTTTAGGATTGCTATTTGTGAGGCGGTGACAACTGACAATATGTATGTCTGTTGTATCTAGCTCATATCGTCCCTGAAGAGGGTCATCAGCGTTTGCTGGATGCTTTGCTCCGTCTTCTTGTTGTTCTCGGGAAATCCTGAGAAAATTAAATTTTCTCGCATCGTGTAGGATTCGAGTTTTGTCAGTCTATCGAACGTACCTTGGTATTTTGTACGCAAATGTTGAATGATATGTTCTTGTTTGTTTACCTTGTCTTGTAGCACATTCGCGCCATATATTTCGGGGAAAATTTAATATTTCATACACGTATTCAATCCTTTATTACGCATATTTAATATTTTATATGTATATTTAATCATTTATGACTCTATTTAATATTTTTTATTCGTATTTAATATGAAATATGCATATTTAATCATTTATTATGTGTATTTAATATTATATATGCATATTGAATACTTTATACACAAAGTTAATCATTCATTACGCGTAATTGATATTTCATATGGATATTTAATCATTAACTATGCATAATAAATGAAAAAAATATGCATATGAAATATTAAATACGCATAAATATTATTAAATACACGTAATAAATGATCAAATATGAATATCTAATATTAAATATGCATATTAAATATGCGTAATGAATGATTAGATACGCGTAAAAAATATTAATTACGCATATAAAACATTGAATGCATGTAATAAATGATTTAATATGCGTAAAAATATTAAATACGCATAAAAATGATTAAATATCCATAATTAATAAATAAATATGCGTTTAAAATATTAAATGCACGTATAAAATGATTAAATATGCTTATAAAATGATTGAATACGTGCCACAAGTATTTCAAACTTTCTTTAAAAAAAAACAAAGAGGCAATTTCCTATATGAGCCACCGTATTATGATGAGAGTGTTGATATTTGGAGGTGAAGTAGCACGCAGATACACAAGGAACGGTTAGTAGTAGGACGTCTTGCTATTCACATTTTTCGCCTGTAAACATTAGCAGCTAAGGGAAGAAATATTCCGATCCAGTAATCATATTTTGCAATGATTCGATAATATTTTCTAATACAAGTATCTCGGCCAGAAAATCCCAGAAATTTCTTCCTCAGACATTGTTAATGGGTTTGTTGTGAACACTTGTCCATTGCACTTGTGGTAACAGAATGTCACACCCTGGTATCAGGTATGTAGGTAATGTTTTGTATGAGGAGATTATAAAACATTCCCGGTCAGATCGCGAGGAAGCACTGGTGATACCAACAGTGATACCAGTTATTAACGCGAGGTTGTGACGATTGAGGAGGACCGTCTTCAGCTATTACTAATATCCACCAATAATTATGAATATAGTGTTTTCACCCAACATATGTTTTGTATGTTCATGAGAAATTATGATGGGCTTCATGATCATTCAAATTAAAGTGGATCTTTACAAGGTCAAATATCGCCTGTATAGTATGACGGCATGATCATAAAAGTTCCAACAGTTTTATCCTTTTCACTGCAACACACACTCGCATGTTCTTGATTTGTGCTCTGAAACCCATGCACTTTAAACATTGCAGCAAGGAGTTTTTATTCTCAGTCCGGGTTATCGAACATCAGGTATATCGGCAAAAATAAAGAGTTCTCTGACAGGTCATCATGTGAGAAGCTTGCCCATGTATTCATCATGTCTAAATTATAATACTGTAATAGTATGAGATATGACCCACCATGCTAGTCTTCCACGAACTAGACCTTCAAGGCCTTACAGGAACATGTACAGTGGCTGATAAGTGACATTGTAAAAAAAATACTTATTTCTCGAAGTAATCCTGAATGATACATAATTAATATAATTTCTATGTAAATAATATTGTGTCCACATAAATAATGTTATTTATGCATAAATAAAGTTATTCACGTGTAAATTTTTTGTGTGAATATTTTTTTAACGCGGAAATAACATTATTTATGCGGAAAAAAACATTATGCACTTCTGCTGTGTGTGAGATACTAACCAAATACTGCCTACGCCTGCTTTTATCTTTCTCTTGGTCGATGGGGTAAAGAACGTTATGTCCACATAAATAACGTTATTTCCATGTAAATAACGTTATTTACGCGTAAATAATGTTATTTATGCATAAGTGAAGTTATTCAAGCATATGTAAAGTTTTTTCCGAGTAAATAAAGTTTTTTAAAGCGTGTGTGATGTACTAACCAAATACTGCCTACACGTGCATTTATCTTTCCCATGGTTGATGGGGGTAAATAACAAAATTTCCGCGTAAATAATAATAAATAACATAAATAAAGTTTTTTATGTAGTAAAAACGTTATTTATGCATCAATAACTTCATTTATGTGTAAATAATACTGCTTATACGGAAATAACATTATTTTCGCAAAAATAACGTTATTTCTTCACAAATTATGTCAATTATGAACAAGTCAAGATCACTCCGAAAAATGAATAGGTTTTTTCTTCGCAGTGCCACATACCAGCCACTGTTAACATGCGTTCGCATAAATCACGTCGATTCTCACGCCCAAAATTGTGCGGCAAACACAATCAAAAAATCAGTTGGCATTCACGGTGCATGCACCTGTCTTGTGGAACACTCTTGGTAGTCACCTCACAGACACATTTAAAAGAAACCCTAAAACCTGATTTCAATCGTCTTTAACTAATTTTATCATCACACAATGAATTTGTACATTATCTTCTCTCACAAAAATATGTGAGAGAAACCCTCTATATTTGTGCTAATATGTTCTCATTCTTGTTTAGAACGATGACAATATACTGATTGTTTATGTGCACTATTATATGCATAATAATAATATTATTATGTAATTAATAATAAAAATCATGAAATCTTCAATGTTTATGTGGACTAAAGGCCTTTGAAGAATGGAGGATACTCAAATTTTGAACATAATGTGTATAATAAATGATCATTTCAAATTTTACATAGTTCGCTGGTTGCTTCTATCACAGGTTGTTTCTGTGAAATACCTCAACCAGTTTGATGCCTGTTTGCTCTCCAGAAATAGAAGAGTAGACGTTTGGGTGTTTTTCAGTGTCAAGAGCAAATGATTGATAAAAAGGTAGAAATAGATACCGACAAAGAGACAAATTCATTATTCCAAGACCGAATCCACAGACAAAAATTATAAAATTAGTGTGAGTGGTCAAATCCAAGTGACACAAAAGAATCAAAATCATGTGAATATCCAGCCAGCTGAAAGTGAGATCAGATGCCCCAGAAGAGTGAGCAATCCCGCCCAATATGCGACACTCGCTATGATATCCAGGCTGGCATATCGAGACGGAAATGTATGCTACAAATATATCGAGACGGAAATGTATAAATATATTTATTATTAATACTATCATTATCATTCAGTGCACAAATCAGAGATGGTCACGTTGACTATCTGGATCAGACAGTAACATGCTGCGAGATGTATATGAGACAGGAGAACATATAGTCGGTAGCCTTCTGGCTTGTGATTGGATACTTATGTGCCTGTTATACCCCTATTGTGTGGGGTTTGCTTTGGATGTGTCTTACTGTGGTTTTAGGCAGTTGTATACGGTATGCTCCGGATGACGCCAGTGTGGAGTACTTGGTAGGGCTCTGGTATTATCCCAAATATGTTGTGCTTCAGGTTTGTGATTGGTATCATCAAAATTTCGTTCTATTGGTGGTAAGAGGCCGATCATTATTAATTCGGTGGTTATATTCGAAGAATTTTTTTATAAATGAGTTTTTTTTATAAAAGTTTGACTCAATCCTTTGACTCAATGACTTTTGAACTTCGAAGTAAAAACTCATTTCTTCTTTATGGACTAACTGGAGCCCAGAGCCAACTCCAAAATAGGACTCCATATATCATCGATGAGAAAAGAAGAAATAGTGAATCAGACCATCTTGGGCTGGTCTTGTTTAAGATCTGTATTGGCTCCACGATGGGTTCATAATGTGATGATCCGTGATTATCTATCAATGCCCTGGCCAGCAACGAATCATGCACAATTAAGTGGAGTCATCCTGGATCACCAAATATTTTGTCTTGCAGGTCCGCCGGGGCATCATATATTGCCATGCATCATTGATAAGTGAACATGAGCTGGAGACCTGCAACTTTCAGTGGAGACTTGTAAGTTTTGTGAACTGCAGGTAATTTCTAACCCTGATCATCAGGATCCGGGTTCATGTGTTGAGTGTTAGCAACGCCCTGGTCGGGTTCGTCGAAATTGTTTACATGTTGGTCGGGGATGGGTCAAAATAACTCATTTTCAAACTCCGACCCGCATTCTCATTGAATATAAAAGTATGACCCCCAATAATATTGAAAAGAATATGTGCCCAGTATTTACCCAACTCACTACCTGATGAAAAATGGCCGGCCCCTAATAGGTTGATATATACACATCACTCTAGGTATTGATATGAATCTATCAGCTCTATCTGGTACGTGACACTATGATATTTTAAGGTCTTTACTCGACAACAAATGAGGGAACGTCTGACATGCACCGTTCGGTTATGTTTGTATACAAATTCATACATTTCAAGCCTAACAAATTCTGTTCCCTGCATTGCTAAGATTGCAAATTGATTATATTGCAATTATATAAGTCTGGGGGTGTGTACAGGGAATAATTCACGGGGGTCAATCGAACCTGAATTATTCGGAGGAACATTGGCGCCCCTGAATTATTGGGAGTTGAGGCGTGAGATCTTCGGAGGAAAACGTGACAGTAGGCTGAAAACATTGCAAACAAGAAAATGCAGCTAACTGCGGGGGACGACATTAGAGCTCGAGCACATCATCAGCACCACGACAGTATATTATGATGAAAAACATAGGCCTACTTCATTCATATTCCTAATAAGTAAAAATTTATTTTGAACTCAATGTAACAGATAGATCTACGCCTACTAAAATGGTATTTCATTTTTTAAAAAAAAATGAAATACCATGAGAAATATCTGCATCTGATATCATGATACATATGCCTACTGGGCGAATTGAAAGGCCAGTTTAAAATAAAAATTCGCATCCCCGCATGGAACACCTTAATTGTCATGTGATACAATACGTCAAATTACGGTAAATTTAGCCGTGACGTCGCAGACGTATCATCGTGTTTACTTCATCATAGCGCCAGAGAATGTCACACGCAAGATGATGTATGCATGCACGTATTGCAGCACAGAAAATTGTGTGTTCCATAATACGCGTCATTGCGGTAAAATTTGCTTTGCATTCTGGGAACGTCAATTTCCATCGGCTCCGCCATTTTGGACGTTTTTGGATAATTTGAGGATCTTACGTTATTTTCTCAATCCTAACACATCGATTTATGCATTATACATCTGTGGAATATTAAAAGTTTGCCATCAATTCGACAGATTTTATGTCAAAGACGAAGAAATCCTCATTTGGCGTAGGTGTCTGAAGGTTTACCTGCCAAAACGGGCGTCGATAGTTTGGCATGAAACCTCCATGAAAAAGTCAGCACATAGACATGTAGAGGGTTGGGGGCTTCGCCCCCAACGCTCTAATGTCAATAACTCGACTATGATGTGTGAACAAACAAAGCAATGCCACCATAGTGTGGGATATAGTTCGGTATTTATTGACAATGTACAGGTTCCCTAGCTTTCTTAGTTTATCCACAATCATGGTCACCGATTCTGAACACCGATATAAATGAACCCACTAGGGCCTATAATACGTGAAAGTACTCTGGTTTTGTACCTATAAACACTCAAACGTACACTAAGTCCAAAGGATATCAATAGTAATGTAGTACTAGAACATCGCCTTTTGATTGTAAGGTGTTTTATTGTCATCCTGTTTCACCCAATATATTTTTTTTGGCCGGGGCATGATTTATCGGGAGGGGATGATATTGATATTTTAATATATATATATATATATATATATATATATATATATATATATATATATATATATATATATATATATATATATATATATATAAATCATTGCGAATGTACTCATGTTGTGATTCAAAAGGCTACTCGGTGTCTCACTTTAAAGTTACATGATTCTCGAGGCAAGCAACGACGGAGAAACACGAAGTGTTCAGTTAGGCTTTTTTTCATGAATCTTCAAAAGATTCATGTACTTCCTCCCAACAAATCATGCCCCGGCCAAAAATACACATCGATTTGATTTGGGTGAAACAAAAACACAATAAAACACCTTACAATCGCAAACTGATGTTCTAGTATCACCTTACTTCGGAGTTACTTACTTCGGTACTTTTGGGTGTTTACTGACGCATAACCAGAGTGAATTCATGTGTTATTATTCCTGATGGGTTCATTGGTGTACAGAATCGGTTGACATGTTTGTGAATAAACTAGAGAAGCTAGTGAACCATTATATGTATCAATAAATACATAACTATAGCCCATACTCTATAATGGATTTGCTTTGTCTGTTCACACATCGTAGGCGGGTCAGTCTATCACGAGCGGTCCACCTGGACAGACGGGACAGTACAGGAGTTGGGGGAAGTGTATGTTTTCATATATTTTATTATTCGAAATTATTCTGAAATTCATGGGCTTGTATGCACATTAGTTGAACCAATTTGCAATTAAATTATTCAGTTGGTGTGATTTATCTGTGGGACGGCCCGTGCTTATGAAGGGGCATGTATTACCATAAAACGGTGATATTCTCACGGGGTATGTGTTAGCCATGAATTCTCCATTATCGATAAATTATTGATCTATTACTTTGGTGAAATAGCAATTGCTGATTGATGAATTTTGTGGAAATACAGTGTAACTTAATACCAGATTATTATTTTCATGCTGCAATATTTTATTTGTTTTATTTGTTGCTTATATATTTTATATATATTTGTTTTTGGATTTTGTTAATAAATAAAGTCGTTCGAGCCTACTTCGCTTTACGTGCAAAGCCCGCAAGATCTGAGGGTTCAGTGGCGCCGCTAGCCACCCCAACCCCACTCCCGTCCCGCCCCCGGGAAATTTCTTATTTTGAAACAGTAATTCTAAGCTTCTGACCATTCTCATTAATTCAAGTTTTTATCATTTAAAATGTTTTTATTTTTAAAATGTAAACTGAATAAACAAATAATGAGATGTATTGGTTACACCATTGGCACATATACATTAACGTCAATTTTTTATTACTGTATACCCTACTTCAAAATACCCGAATTTCTATTTATTTCTCACAATGCATATGTGTATCTGGACTTCCCCAAGAACATATAAGATATCAAACCTGAAGCACATATTTTCCCATGTGTCACAATGAAGTTACACGACGTTTTAACTACTTATATATCGTGTACATAGAAGGGTATCCGGTGAAATCAAACAGTCTAGAGACTCGAGTATCTCATCCTTTCAGAGCATGTCTAGTCAATGGCGATTACGTAAACTATTTTGTGATGTTTATTCAGTATGAGAGGGTCATGGTAAAGCTATAGTGTCAGCGCTATTTGGTCATAGATGCAATAAATATCGCGAGGCTTTACACGCTTGCGACCACTGATGAGTATACGGCTTCAATTGTATGCTTAGTTATACCGTGAAAGTCCCTCGGAATATTACGATATTGAATCAACTCCTTAACTACACATGAATTGTTTGCTTGTAAAAAGACATTGTAATAAAAGTAATGCACTTCGAAAAATTTGCCCAAAGGCTAAGACAGGTTACTGGACAATTTTGGTTTGGATAATGGCAGGTAACAGACCTTGAGATTTACCAATCAAGGTCACCAGTGTGAACATATGACCTTGATATTTACCAATCAAGGTCATCCATGTGAATTTCGATGTCACCATTACATGTATGTGTGCGGCATTTGATATTCTATATGTTCATAATACAAAGATATATCTGGTTGGAATCGCTTTGAATTTATACAACAGAGTAAAAAAACAAATGAAAATTACTTACTACAAACATAGCCTTGAACTGAATAAAAATAACATAAAACAAATTTGGAAAATAATCCAATCCCTGCTCGGAAAGAGTAATATCAGTGGCCAGATTCAAAGCTCATTCGTAATAAATAATATCGAAGTAACTAATAAGACAGATATCGCCAATGCCTTCAACTCATTTTTTTCCACAATAGGCAGAATTACTAGTGAAAATGTCCCCAAAACTGATCTCCATTTCTCAAATTTCCTGAAGACCCCCGTCGTAAACAGCATCTACATCGAACCTGTTGAAAAACAACAGATCTTAGATATAGTTTCAAAACTAAAACCCAAAACAAGCTCTGGTTATGACGAGATCTCTACTAAACTAATAAAAGATACAATTAATTATATTATTGAACCACTCACACACATAATCAATTCTTCTCTACAGTCAGGAACGTTTCCAAACTCTCTAAAGCTTGCAAAAGTTATTCCCATACATAAAAATTCAGACCGCGATAAATTAAATAATTACCGTCCTGTGAGTTTACTACCATGCTTCTCCAAAATTTTGGAAAAAGTTATGTTCAACAAAGTATTTGCATTCTTCAATAGCCAGAACTTATTTTATAAACATCAATATGGCTTTAGACCTAAACATTCGACAGTACATCCAGTTATTCAATTACTGAACAAATTCGCTGAAGGCTCTCATAATTCCATTTCCTTATCTGTCTTTTGTGATTTATCAAAAGCATTTGATGTAATAGACCACAAAATTCTCATTTCAAAACTTAATTATTATGGTATACGGGGAATAGCATTAAGCTGGTTTATTGATTATTTAGCAAACCGCAAACAGTATGTAAACTTTGACAACCATAATTCTGAACATTTGCCTATTGTATGTGGGGTTCCTCAAGGGTCAATATTGGGACCACTTTTATACTTGATATATGTAAACGATATTACACATTCAACTGGTGCAACAATTTTCTCGTTTGCTGATGACACATCTCTTCTCATTTCAGACACAAACATTGAAAATTTATTCAGAAATGCAAACAATGAAATAAATAATCTGTTTACCTGGTTTTGTGCAAACAAACTTTCTCTCAATGCCAAGAAAACCAAATACATCATCATTAGACCACCTAACATTAACAATAATTTTGACAGACACCAAATATCTATAAATAACATTACACTTGAACGAATTGGCAATGATAACAATGCGCAAAGTACAAAGTTTCTTGGGATACACATTGATGAACACTTATCGTGGAAGTATCATATAAATTGCATAAATAATAAGATAGCCCGAGCACTGTACCAGATAAAGCAAGTGAAACATATTCTGCCTAGCACTAGCTTGAAAACATTATACTATAGCATGATACATCCCCATTTGACTTATGGTATTTTGGCCTGGGGTAACGCAAAACTATATATATTGAATTCAACGATAAAACTACAGAAACGAGCCATCAGAATAATACATAAAGCATCATACAACAGTCATACGGAACCACTTTTCAAGCAGTCAGGCATTCTTAGGTTAAGTGACCAGTTTACGCATGAAACAAGGTTATTTATGTACCAGTTCATGAGAAAACAGCTGCCAATTTCATTTGATCATACTTTTAATTATAATAAGGATGTTCAGACACAGCATTCGACCAGACAATCAGACAAATTTCACGTCAGGCGATTCGACTCTATGTTTGTGGAGAGACTGCCGTTGATAAATTTTCCGAAAATCTGGAATGAATTTGCGCCTCCTTGTGTACACTCAAAATCGAAGGCACAAATAAAGAATCTATCAAAATCAAACCTATTTTCAGCATATAGTGAGACAGTGAAATGTCACAATGCTAACTGCATTGATTGCCAAATATAGTATGATCTTGAATGTGTACTTATTATACAGTAACAATGATGACAAACGTACTTAGAGCTCGAACCTTAATATTTAGTGAACTATTTTACTGTGAGAATTATCTCCGGCTCTACTGATATTTACATATCATTTGAAATCAATATTGCTATCTTTACTAAATATAGCCGCAGGTTGTATATCTATAATCATGGATATTCTCCTGTACTTGGTCCTTTTCTATATTCCTCGTATAACATTTCATATATATGTCACAGTCTAGGTTTCTCCTGCTGAAGCATCATGTTGGGTATGGTTTGGAACATGTTATCATGTATATATTTTCTGCTAAGTTTCTTCTTTTAAATGTTGAATTATCTATTTTTCAATTGACAACTTCTTCAAAATATACAGTGGGGTCATATGGAAGACAGCCTAGTGGCTAATTGTGACCCCTTCAGCCTTAAACAAACATGTCCATAACAATGCAGTGTTTTCAATTTATTATTGTGGATAACAATTAAGAAAAATAATTAACACCATTGTTGTATACAAAACGTTTTATGTATTGTTCATATTTACAGTAAGTGCTGATAAAATAAATCTATCTATCTAATCTATCTTAGGGCGCTCAGGTCAATTTACACATTCTGAGTCAGACATTTGGCACTCACGGTCATCTGACGTCAAGTTCAAGGTCATCATTAGTTGTGCCATATATGTCTTCCTATATGTTCATAATGCGAACATGAGCTCTATCTGCAAGCATTTCATCTATAGAGGCAAATCTGGGCATTTTTTTTCACCCCAAAATGGCTGATTTGACCTTTCAAGGTCATTGAAGGTCAAATTCAAGGTCACCACACAAGTCGCCATATATGACTTCCCATTTGAAAGTGTCAATTTCTAAGCGGTATCTTCAAGTGTTTTATGAGTACAGTCCTGACAGCTCCCATTATGAAGGAAAAAAGTCCAAAATTTTTTTCAAAGGGTGAAAAATTGTTTTTGCATAGAAATGGCCCAAAATGGAAAGAAATGCGATTTGGGGCGAAAAAAATTTGTTTCGCCAACTCATCAAAAATTCAAAATAGCCGCCACATGGAGATCGGCGATTCAAGGGCAACAAATCTTATACATGTCACAGAGTTATATAAGAGGAATCTTCTAAAACAAAAATCTCAAAACTGATCAGACAGTTTTTGAGAAACTACAGACCAGGTGCAAATTTGAGCATTTTTCGACTCAAAAATGGCTGTTTTGACCTTTCAAGGTAATCCAAGGTCAAATTCAAGGTCACCACACAAGTCGCCATATATGACATCTCATTTGAAAGTGCCAATTTCTAGGCTCTATCTTCAAGCGTTCTATGAGGAAAAAAGTGCCGAAAATTTTCCAAGTCCAAAATTTCTAAGCGGTATCTTCAAGTGTTTTATGAGTACAGTCCTGACAGCTCCCATTATGAAGGAAAAAAGTCCAAAATTTTTTTCAAAGGGTGAAAAATTGTTTTTGCATAGAAATGGCCCAAAATGGAAAGAAATGCGATTTGGGGCGAAAAAAATTTGTTTCGCCAACTCATCAAAAATTCAAAATAGCCGCCACATGGAGATCGGCGATTCAAGGGCAACAAATCTTATACATGTCACAGAGTTATATAAGAGGAATCTTCTAAAACAAAAATCTCAAAACTGATCAGACAGTTTTTGAGAAACTACAGACCAGGTGCAAATTTGAGCATTTTTCGACTCAAAAATGGCTGTTTTGACCTTTCAAGGTAATCCAAGGTCAAATTCAAGGTCACCACACAAGTCGCCATATATGACATCTCATTTGAAAGTGCCAATTTCTAGGCTCTATCTTCAAGCGTTCTATGAGGAAAAAAGTGCCGAAAATTTTCCAAGTCCAAAATTTTTTTTCAAAGGGTGAAATTTTTTTTGCCTAGAAATGGCCCAAAATGGATAGTAATGCGATTTGGGCGAAAAAAATATTTTTTTACCGACTCGTCAAAAATTAAAAATGGCTGCCACACGGAGACCCGCGAATCAAGGGCAACCAAACTTACACATATCACAGAGGTATATGAGTGGAATCTTTTGAAACCAAAAACTCAAAACTGATCAGACAGTCTTTGAGAAAATGGCCATCAAAGTCCAAAATTGAGCGTTTTTGAAAAAAAAATGCGAAAATCAAAAAACAAAAAAATACCTCCTTCTCAAAATATTTTTAGGCATTTTTGTGCAAAATCTCAGAAAGATTTGATCGTAAACTTTAAAGATAAAAATGTTAACGCCGGCCGGACGTATGGACGGACGGACGGATTACGGACACAAAGCCATGCCAATAGGTTATCAGACCAAAGGTGCGGTGTTTAGGTAGGTAGGTGTTTATTTCGAGAATACATCTGCACATTTATAACTTCGATATTAAACAATACATCTTTAACACATATATTCCCGTGGTACCACACAAAGACACAATGTGTCTGTGCCCTGTTTGACAGACAATGATGATACCCTGTTTAAAAGAATGTCGTATATATACAAAACTGGGTGTGTGGGCCGTACAAAACAAAGCAAAAGAAACCGAACGATATTACAACATTCCTGAAACACAGCTGGAATTTTATAATCACATATTTTATAAACACAATCACATATTCAAACCTATTAAAAGAATTAGTGAAACACACAAAATAAAAGCCCCCCCCCCCCACACACACACACGTACCCTTTGCCCACAAGCGGTCATCATTCATCACATATTCGAACATTTGCTAGTAACAAATAGTGCGGTAGGCTTTACATAGCAGCACTTTTGAAAAAAAAAAAAAAAAAAAAAAAAAAAAAAAATTTGATTTCTGAATAAAACACATACAAATAAATGTTGATACACTCTTGCTATGCTATTGATATCCGACCTATCTGAAGGAAAATCCGGAAGAGTATTCACAGAGTGAGATGGTTCAATAATTGGACACATAGTAGCCAGTTAATCTCGACTTGAAGATAGCGATAGTACGCGCTGATCGAATCGTTTCTGGTAGTTTATTCCAATTTTCAGGACCATGGCATATAAAGCTATTTGACATTATATTAGTCTTTCTTGCGATCACAAGAGGATCATTGTTGTTTCTTGTGTTATGAGAATGGATCTGATTATTTCGGACAAAAATAGAATTCAGCGGCCGAGGAAGGATGTGCTTCTGTGAGTTAAACATAAGTATGTTAAGTTGTTGCCTGTAAACATCGTTGATTTTCAAAATTCCTGTTTGTTTGAAAAGTGGTGGTGTGTGCGAGTTATATTTCGAATTAGTTATCACGCGTACAGCCCTTTTCTGCATTATTTCAATTGGTTTGATGTCCTTTTTATATGCTGAGCCCCAGAATATCAATCCATACGTCAAGTAAGGTTGAATCATAGTGTGGTATAATGTTGATAAGACACTCCCGCTCACAATATTTTTAACGGCACTCATGGCATATAACCCGCTTGATATTTTATTTCTACATGACGATATGTGTTGTTTCCAATTTAGCTTCTCATCGATTATTATGCCCAAGAATTTTGTTGAGTCTACATTGCTTATAAC
The DNA here is from genome assembly GCA_949152475.1 of Terebella lapidaria. Classification (NCBI taxonomy): domain Eukaryota; kingdom Metazoa; phylum Annelida; class Polychaeta; order Terebellida; family Terebellidae; genus Terebella; species Terebella lapidaria. Next base: position 8,117,525 of record OX424557.1, read on the forward strand.
TTCTCCATTCATTTTAAGGTCATGAACATATTGTTTAGCATTATGATCTCGGTCTTTATTGAACAAGATGTAGTTTGTTTTTGAAGTATTAAGAGAGAGTTTATTTGCTTTAAACCAATCTTCCAATATTTCAAGTTCCGCATTAATTTTTTTATACAATTCACGTTTGTCTTTACCAGAAACAAAAATCGTCGTATCGTCAGCAAATAATATTGTCCAAAATTTCTAAGCGGTATCTTCAAGTGTTTTATGAGTACAGTCCTGACAGCTCCCATTATGAAGGAAAAAAGTCCAAAATTTTTTTCAAAGGGTGAAAAATTGTTTTTGCATAGAAATGGCCCAAAATGGAAAGAAATGCGATTTGGGGCGAAAAAAATTTGTTTCGCCAACTCATCAAAAATTCAAAATAGCCGCCACATGGAGATCGGCGATTCAAGGGCAACAAATCTTATACATGTCACAGAGTTATATAAGAGGAATCTTTTAAAACAAAAATCTCAAAACTGATCAGACAGTTTTTGAGAAACTACAGACCAGGTGCAAATTTGAGCATTTTTCGACTCAAAAATGGCTGTTTTGACCTTTCAAGGTAATCCAAGATCAAATTCAAGGTCACCACACAAGTCGCCATATATGACATCTCATTTGAAAGTGCCAATTTCTAGGCTCTATCTTCAAGCGTTCTATGAGGAAAAAAGTGCCGAAAATTTTCCAAGTCCAAAATTTCTAAGCGGTATCTTCAAGTGTTTTATGAGTACAGTCCTGACAGCTCCCATTATGAAGGAAAAAAGTCCAAAATTTTTTTCAAAGGGTGAAAAATTGTTTTTGCATAGAAATGGCCCAAAATGGAAAGAAATGCGATTTGGGGCGAAAAAAATTTGTTTCGCCAACTCATCAAAAATTCAAAATAGCCGCCACATGGAGATCGGCGATTCAAGGGCAACAAATCTTATACATGTCACAGAGTTATATAAGAGGAATCTTCTAAAACAAAAATCTCAAAACTGATCAGACAGTTTTTGAGAAACTACAGACCAGGTGCAAATTTGAGCATTTTTCGACTCAAAAATGGCTGTTTTGACCTTTCAAGGTAATCCAAGGTCAAATTCAAGGTCACCACACAAGTCGCCATATATGACATCTCATTTGAAAGTGCCAATTTCTAGGCTCTATCTTCAAGCGTTCTATGAGGAAAAAAGTGCCGAAAATTTTCCAAGTCCAAAATTTCTAAGCGGTATCTTCAAGTGTTTTATGAGTACAGTCCTGACAGCTCCCATTATGAAGGAAAAAAGTCCAAAATTTTTTTCAAAGGGTGAAAAATTGTTTTTGCATAGAAATGGCCCAAAATGGAAAGAAATGCGATTTGGGGCGAAAAAAATTTGTTTCGCCAACTCATCAAAAATTCAAAATAGCCGCCACATGGAGATCGGCGATTCAAGGGCAACAAATCTTATACATGTCACAGAGTTATATAAGAGGAATCTTCTAAAACAAAAATCTCAAAACTGATCAGACAGTTTTTGAGAAACTACAGACCAGGTGCAAATTTGAGCATTTTTCGACTCAAAAATGGCTGTTTTGACCTTTCAAGGTAATCCAAGGTCAAATTCAAGGTCACCACACAAGTCGCCATATATGACATCTCATTTGAAAGTGCCAATTTCTACGCTCTATCTTCAAGCGTTCTATGAGGAAAAAAGTGCCGAAAATTTTCCAAGTCCAAAATTTTTTTTCAAAGGGTGAAATTTTTTTTGCCTAGAAATGGCCCAAAATGGATAGTAATGCGATTTGGGCGAAAAAAATATTTTTTTACCGACTCGTCAAAAATTAAAAATGGCTGCCACACGAAGACCCGCGAATCAAGGGCAACCAAACTTACACATATCACAGAGGTATATGAGTGGAATCTTTTGAAACCAAAAACTCAAAACTGATCAGACAGTCTTTGAGAAAATGGCCATCAAAGTCCAAAATTGAGCGTTTTTGAAAAAAAAATGCGAAAATCAAAAAACAAAAAAATACCTCCTTCTCAAAATATTTTTAGGCATTTTTGTGCAAAATCTCAGAAAGATTTGATCGTAAACTTTAAAGATAAAAATGTTAACGCCGGCCGGACGTATGGACGGACGGACGGATTACGGACACAAAGCCATGCCAATAGGTTATCAGACCAAAGGTGCGGTGTTTAGGTAGGTAGGTGTTTATTTCGAGAATACATCTGCACATTTATAACTTCGATATTAAACAATACATCTTTAACACATATATTCCCGTGGTACCACACAAAGACACAATGTGTCTGTGCCCTGTTTGACAGACAATGATGATACCCTGTTTAAAAGAATGTCGTATATATACAAAACTGGGTGTGTGGGCCGTACAAAACAAAGCAAAAGAAACCGAACGATATTACAACATTCCTGAAACACAGCTGGAATTTTATAATCACATATTTTATAAACACAATCACATATTCAAACCTATTAAAAGAATTAGTGAAACACACAAAATAAAAGCCCCCCCCCCCACACACACACACACACGTACCCTTTGCCCACAAGCGGTCATCATTCATCACATATTCGAACATTTGCTAGTAACAAATAGTGCGGTAGGCTTTACATAGCAGCACTTTTGAAAAAAAAAAAAAAAAAAAAAAAAAAAAAATTTGATTTCTGAATAAAACACATACAAATAAATGTTGATACACTCTTGCTATGCTATTGATATCCGACCTATCTGAAGGAAAATCCGGAAGAGTATTCACAGAGTGAGATGGTTCAATAATTGGACACATAGTAGCCAGTTAATCTCGACTTGAAGATAGCGATAGTACGCGCTGATCGAATCGTTTCTGGTAGTTTATTCCAATTTTCAGGACCATGGCATATAAAGCTATTTGACATTATATTAGTCTTTCTTGCGATCACAAGAGGATCATTGTTGTTTCTTGTGTTATGAGAATGGATCTGATTATTTCGGACAAAAATAGAATTCAGCGGCCGAGGAAGGATGTGCTTCTGTGAGTTAAACATAAGTATGTTAAGTTGTTGCCTGTAAACATCGTTGATTTTCAAAATTCCTGTTTGTTTGAAAAGTGGTGGTGTGTGCGAGTTATATTTCGAATTAGTTATCACGCGTACAGCCCTTTTCTGCATTATTTCAATTGGTTTGATGTCCTTTTTATATGCTGAGCCCCAGAATATCAATCCATACGTCAAGTAAGGTTGAATCATAGTGTGGTATAATGTTGATAAGACACTCCCGCTCACAATATTTTTAACGGCACTCATGGCATATAACCCGCTTGATATTTTATTTCTACATGACGATATGTGTTGTTTCCAATTTAGCTTCTCATCGATTATTATGCCCAAGAATTTTGTTGAGTCTACATTGCTTATAACTTCTCCATTCATTTTAAGGTCATGAACATATTGTTTAGCATTATGATCTCGGTCTTTATTGAACAAGATGTAGTTTGTTTTTGAAGTATTAAGAGAGAGTTTATTTGCTTTAAACCAATCTTCCAATATTTCAAGTTCCGCATTAATTTTTTTATACAATTCACGTTTGTCTTTACCAGAAACAAAAATCGTCGTATCGTCAGCAAATAATATTGTCCAAAATTTCTAAGCGGTATCTTCAAGTGTTTTATGAGTACAGTCCTGACAGCTCCCATTATGAAGGAAAAAAGTCCAAAATTTTTTTCAAAGGGTGAAAAATTGTTTTTGCATAGAAATGGCCCAAAATGGAAAGAAATGCGATTTGGGGCGAAAAAAATTTGTTTCGCCAACTCATCAAAAATTCAAAATAGCCGCCACATGGAGATCGGCGATTCAAGGGCAACAAATCTTATACATGTCACAGAGTTATATAAGAGGAATCTTTTAAAACAAAAATCTCAAAACTGATCAGACAGTTTTTGAGAAACTACAGACCAGGTGCAAATTTGAGCATTTTTCGACTCAAAAATGGCTGTTTTGACCTTTCAAGGTAATCCAAGATCAAATTCAAGGTCACCACACAAGTCGCCATATATGACATCTCATTTGAAAGTGCCAATTTCTAGGCTCTATCTTCAAGCGTTCTATGAGGAAAAAAGTGCCGAAAATTTTCCAAGTCCAAAATTTCTAAGCGGTATCTTCAAGTGTTTTATGAGTACAGTCCTGACAGCTCCCATTATGAAGGAAAAAAGTCCAAAATTTTTTTCAAAGGGTGAAAAATTGTTTTTGCATAGAAATGGCCCAAAATGGAAAGAAATGCGATTTGGGGCGAAAAAAATTTGTTTCGCCAACTCATCAAAAATTCAAAATAGCCGCCACATGGAGATCGGCGATTCAAGGGCAACAAATCTTATACATGTCACAGAGTTATATAAGAGGAATCTTCTAAAACAAAAATCTCAAAACTGATCAGACAGTTTTTGAGAAACTACAGACCAGGTGCAAATTTGAGCATTTTTCGACTCAAAAATGGCTGTTTTGACCTTTCAAGGTAATCCAAGGTCAAATTCAAGGTCACCACACAAGTCGCCATATATGACATCTCATTTGAAAGTGCCAATTTCTAGGCTCTATCTTCAAGCGTTCTATGAGGAAAAAAGTGCCGAAAATTTTCCAAGTCCAAAATTTCTAAGCGGTATCTTCAAGTGTTTTATGAGTACAGTCCTGACAGCTCCCATTATGAAGGAAAAAAGTCCAAAATTTTTTTCAAAGGGTGAAAAATTGTTTTTGCATAGAAATGGCCCAAAATGGAAAGAAATGCGATTTGGGGCGAAAAAAATTTGTTTCGCCAACTCATCAAAAATTCAAAATAGCCGCCACATGGAGATCGGCGATTCAAGGGCAACAAATCTTATACATGTCACAGAGTTATATAAGAGGAATCTTCTAAAACAAAAATCTCAAAACTGATCAGACAGTTTTTGAGAAACTACAGACCAGGTGCAAATTTGAGCATTTTTCGACTCAAAAATGGCTGTTTTGACCTTTCAAGGTAATCCAAGGTCAAATTCAAGGTCACCACACAAGTCGCCATATATGACATCTCATTTGAAAGTGCCAATTTCTACGCTCTATCTTCAAGCGTTCTATGAGGAAAAAAGTGCCGAAAATTTTCCAAGTCCAAAATTTTTTTTCAAAGGGTGAAATTTTTTTTGCCTAGAAATGGCCCAAAATGGATAGTAATGCGATTTGGGCGAAAAAAATATTTTTTTACCGACTCGTCAAAAATTAAAAATGGCTGCCACACGAAGACCCGCGAATCAAGGGCAACCAAACTTACACATATCACAGAGGTATATGAGTGGAATCTTTTGAAACCAAAAACTCAAAACTGATCAGACAGTCTTTGAGAAAATGGCCATCAAAGTCCAAAATTGAGCGTTTTTGAAAAAAAAATGCGAAAATCAAAAAACAAAAAAATACCTCCTTCTCAAAATATTTTTAGGCATTTTTGTGCAAAATCTCAGAAAGATTTGATCGTAAACTTTAAAGATAAAAATGTTAACGCCGGCCGGACGTATGGACGGACGGACGGATTACGGACACAAAGCCATGCCAATAGGTTATCAGACCAAAGGTGCGGTGTTTAGGTAGGTAGGTGTTTATTTCGAGAATACATCTGCACATTTATAACTTCGATATTAAACAATACATCTTTAACACATATATTCCCGTGGTACGACACAAAGAGACAATGTGTCTGTGCCCTGTTTGACAGACAATGATGATACCCTGTTTAAAAGAATGTCGTATATATACAAAACTGGGTGTGTGGGCCGTACAAAACAAAGCAAAAGAAACCGAACGATATTACAACATTCCTGAAACACAGCTGGAATTTTATAATCACATATTTTATAAACACAATCACATATTCAAACCTATTAAAAGAATTAGTGAAACACACAAAATAAAAGCCCCCCCCCCCCACACACACACACACGTACCCTTTGCCCACAAGCGGTCATCATTCATCACATATTCGAACATTTGCTAGTAACAAATAGTGCGGTAGGCTTTACATAGCAGCACTTTTGAAAAAAAAGAAAAAAAAAAAAAAAAAAATTTGATTTCTGAATAAAACACATACAAATAAATGTTGATACACTCTTGCTATGCTATTGATATCCGACCTATCTGAAGGAAAATCCGGAAGAGTATTCACAGAGTGAGATGGTTCAATAATTGGACACATAGTAGCCAGTTAATCTCGACTTGAAGATAGCGATAGTACGCGCTCATCGAATCGTTTCTGGTAGTTTATTCCAATTTTCAGGACCATGGCATATAAAGCTATTTGACATTATATTAGTCTTTCTTGCGATCACAAGAGGATCATTGTTGTTTCTTGTGTTATGAGAATGGATCTGATTATTTCGGACAAAAATAGAATTCAGCGGCCGAGGAAGGATGTGCTTCTGTGAGTTAAACATAAGTATGTTAAGTTGTTGCCTGTAAACATCGTTGATTTTCAAAATTCCTGTTTGTTTGAAAAGTGGTGGTGTGTGCGAGTTATATTTCGAATTAGTTATCACGCGTACAGCCCTTTTCTGCATTATTTCAATTGGTTTGATGTCCTTTTTATATGCTGAGCCCCAGAATATCAATCCATACGTCAAGTAAGGTTGAATCATAGTGTGGTATAATGTTGATAAGACACTCCCGCTCACAATATTTTTAACGGCACTCATGGCATATAACCCGCTTGATATTTTATTTCTACATGACGATATGTGTTGTTTCCAATTTAGCTTCTCATCGATTATTATGCCCAAGAATTTTGTTGAGTCTACATTGCTTATAACTTCTCCATTCATTTTAAGGTCATGAACATATTGTTTAGCATTATGATCTCGGTCTTTATTGAACAAGATGTAGTTTGTTTTTGAAGTATTAAGAGAGAGTTTATTTGCTTTAAACCAATCTTCCAATATTTCAAGTTCCGCATTAATTTTTTTATACAATTCACGTTTGTCTTTACCAGAAACAAAAATCGTCGTATCGTCAGCAAATAATATTGTTTTACAGTTTGTTAGATTAAATGGTAAATCATTCGAATATATGATAAATAAAAGGGGACCCAGCACGGAGCCCTGTGGGACCCCACATTTTATATTACGTTTCTCAGACGTACTGTTTTTATACTTAACATATTGCTGTCGGTTGTTCAGATAATTTCTGAACCACTCCAAGGCCACACCCCTAATGCCGTAGAATTCAAGTTTACTTATTAAGATTGAATGATCGATCGTGTCGAAGGCCTTGGAGAGGTCCAAGAACACCGACAGTGTTGCCCCATGATCATCAAACGAGGTTAAAATATTGTAGCACAATTCTGTTATCGCGTTTATGGTACTATGTCCCGGGCGGAATCCATATTGGCTAGAGTAGAAAATATTATTGGTAACTAAAAAATAGTATAATCTTTTGTGCACAATTTTTTCCAAAACTTTAGACAAACATGGTAAAAGTGAAACAGGTCTATAATTGGTGAAGGACAATTGTGATTTTGATTTATATATTGGTACAATTTTTGCTACTTTCATGTTTTCTGGGACATACCCTGTCTCCATGGACGAGTTTACTATAATTGACAAAGGGTAAACAATTTCTCTCTTGAGTTCCTTTAACAAAGTGGTGCTAATATTTATCTCGAGCAAATCGCTTAGTTCGATTGAATGTGTTTCGAAAATTTAGAAATCGAACATATGACTCGTCGTGTTTGGGTTTATTTAAACTGGATCTATATAGTTTATCACGGGTCTTTGATGATTTTATCAACCCGGAACTCATCCAAGGCTGGCGGATAATGCTTTTATAAGGTATTTTTTTCTCCTTCTCAGGAGCCCACGTGTTCATAGCGCTATGAATTGATTTTATGAAATAGTTATAAGCACATTCCGTAGACATGCCTAACAAAATATCCCAGTTATTTTTGCTCAAGTCTTCTCGAATATGTTGTATGCTTTTCTCTGTAAAAGATCTACACTTGAAATTCAGGGATCGTGTGTCCCTCTTGGTCACCCTAGTTCCCCAGAACATAAATATTGGTAAATGATCAGAAATGTCGAAGTTTATAATACCAGAAACAACAGTGTCACTGAAGTTATGTTTTATGTATAGGTTATCGATTATTGTTGCCGTTTGATGCGTTATCCGAGTCGGTTTATTTATTGTCGGTATCATGTTTCGCGTGTAGAATGCCTCGAACAGTTGGCTGGTGTTTGATTGGACGTTAACTTTGGCATAATCAAAATTTTGGTCCGTACCAATTATGATGTCGCATTTTTCTGAGCTCAATTTCTCCATAATGGCCTCATACCGGGCGATAGACGTTTTTTCGTTGGTTCCAGGCACCCGATATATTTCGCCTATGATGGTTTTGATTTTATTGATTTTAACTTCAATGAAAACACTTTCGAATTCACCCTCCACCGTGATACCGATGTCACGTCTCTCGGTAAAGCTAATGTTCTTACTAATATAAATAGCCACCCCACCCCTCGATAGAGTACGTCTGTTCATATGAACAAGCTTATATCCAGGAATATTATACATATGAGCGTTGTTGTCCGTGAGAAAGGTTTCACAAAGCAATATGAAGTCCATTTGTTTCTTTGCCTGCTCTAGTCGATGCAACATTAATTTCAAATTGTCAATTTTATTCGGGAGACTGTGAATATTCAAATGCAAGATTTTGTATTCCTGTTGATTCTTAGAACTTATATTGACCAGCTCGTCTATATCATAATATTCACACTCTCGGTCTAACAATTTACTGCGAGCGTCCACTGAATCGAACTCATCATCATTTCGCGACATACTCCTCCAGTTCACTGAAAACAGCGAATTTTAACAAGAAACGAACCAAACAATACACACAAAAAAAAACCTGAGAACAATGTAGTGCTCTTTGTACAGACATGTAGTCACGTGCGCGATGACCCCAATTTGACATCAATTAGATAGAACATGATTGTACTCAAACAATTCAGTATTATGTATACTAATTTGAGTGAACATTTAGTGGTATTTCGTGGTATATATATAGATCAAAGATAGTGTTGTAGTTTGTGTTAATCTTGTATATGTGTGTGTACTGTTCCGTGGGTACAGTACGGTTGGGGACAAACCCTGCAAGCCGCACGGGACAGGTAAGTCATTGTGGTGTTATCATGTTATGTCTGTAGTGTGCCCTGCAGGTGAGATTGGTAAGGTGAGGACGACTCCGCAGTCACATGCAGGGATATTTATGTGCTTTCATCTATGTCTAACCTGTATAGTTTCATTAAAAATCTGATCAGGCTTCATGAACAATGTGAATCCAGTAATAACCAACTTTTTGTTCTTATGATCGCTTGCAATGTATTACCGACTAAAATGTCGTGTAAATGTCGTGTGGAGATTTCCAGTAAATATATATTTTCCTCCAAATATTATGCGAGCGTCGAATAACACCAAAACGCAATAATGGTATTTGTATGTCTCCAATCAAAGTCTGGTCTTTTTATGTCCAGCACATCTCCCCATATGGGCGTACTGTTTGTCCAAGGTAACCTAACAGTAACCTAACAGTGTACTATAGGACGGTACCCGAATCATTCTTATTTTTCCACGACATCACAACACGAGTCCTCCCCTCCTAGTGGTTCTTGTGCGATATTATCACTCGCGGCTACATCAGAAAAGTTCGAATGTATGAGAACACATCGGTGTGACGTCACTGGTGTGACTGTGACAAAAGCTAATACACTTGGCATGCCTTCGTATCGGTATCTCTGACTCGGGTGATTCACGAACAAATGCCTCATAGAAACATCGCACACTGATATCACATCTTCGGCAGTTTTGTGGTCGTTCTTCTTGATAGTGACGTCACATCCAAAAAGAAATAAGAGCTCCACCACGCGGTGGTACTGATGTTTGGCCGCCAGGTGGAGCGCAGTGTTTCCGGTGTCGCTGCGACGATTCACATCCACACCTCGCCTCAACAGGAAGTCAACAGTCAGCTCAAAGTCATGCTTCCTGCGCATGCGCCTAAAGTCGTGTGGCTCCATCACCACGTGGTGCAGTGAAGTCTGACCATCCGAGTCTACAACATTGACGTTGGCATTCAAATGATCCACCATAACCTTGACGGTCTCCACCAGTCCCCGTTGACACGCCAGGTGAAGTGCAGCGACTTCGGTGCCGCGGGGTGAAGACGGCGCCCTGACATTAATATCCACATAACGCGAGAACAGGTCCACAAGTGGCACGTGTCCCTCCATCGCGGCGATGTGTAGAGGGCTGGGCCCGAGCTGGCCGGCCTGGAACACGCGGGCGTCATACTCTAACAGGATACGGACAAGTTCCACGTGTCCGTATACAGTGGCAAGCTGCAGGGGCGTCACGCCCTCTTGGTCTGGCGTGCAAGTGCCCGCGCCACGTGACAGCAGCAGTCGGCAGCACTCACAGCTCGCACACGTCACGGCCACGTGCAAAGGCGTCCTACCGCGACCGTCAGCGCGATTGACATCAGCGTTAGCGGCTAGCAGCACGGTCACGGTCTCGCGCATATTACCGTCGACAGCCACGTGCAGGGGCGTGACGCTAGTAACCCTCCCGCTATCGTCCATGTGCTCGTGCGTGACGTTGACGCTGGCACCCTCGCTGATAAGATACTCCAGTATGGCGGGGTCCCGCAGTTTGGAAGCGGCGAGTACTGCTTGCGCGTTGTGTGGGAAGTTCTTCTCGCCTCCACTCCCGCCGCCACCGACACATGACAACGAGATACGACCCTGCTTCCTCAGCTTGTTCTCCAATATGTTCTTAACAACCGCCAGATTGTTGTCATTAATTGCAGTTATTAACTGCTGGTTTAGTTTAAAATCACGTGACATACTTAGTGCGCGATCAAGTGATGGTCAAGGCCTTTTTACTCCCGTTTAATAGATTTACAACAGTATGCCTTTTTAGATCAGGTGCAGATATTTCCCCCCCTACGTACCACACATGTCAAATCCTTGATGCATCAATGAGATATTTTCACATCACAAAAAATGCAACAGACATTGATAAGTTCATACTTGTATCCCAGACATATGGTTTTTGCATTTTGGTGATTTTTTTACGTTAATGCACATTGCACGTGTTCGTCCCTCGCTCAAGTAAACTATACGTAAAAGATGCACTTGTGGCCAGAGTGTTGCACTTACCCATTGCCATCCCAGTGGAAAGAGAAACGCCACACTCCCCAAAATACCCCAGTCACAATGGTTTCTTGTAATTGTCTTTCAAATATCGGTGGGCCAGCTAACACCTGGGAGATGTGAGTGTAAACAAACTACATGTACGTGCCGTGTTGGAAACCAGGGGGAGAAAGTTACCATTAACTAATTGTTTTCTGTTGCGGGCCTTGAAAGAATTACGATTTATTGTGGCCTGTGGATGGTAGATGACAGTACCAGGTGCCTCTTAGCTCATTTGGCGTCCTTCGACCTCAGCATGGCAATTCCTACGCCAGGAAAAATAGTTCCTCACAATAACGACTTCAAGTGTTCGTAGAATGAAGACTGAGCGAGCTTTGTTCACTTGTCTTCACCCGTAAATCATCGGGAGTTCTCTGCCTCCTGTAGAATGGACAAGGAGTTAACCATGGTTTCCCTGCCCAAAAAGCGTTCATCCCCGTGGATGAGAAATGGACACAGGAACGGTTAATTTAGATGAATTGAACTGCTGTGGAAAGCGTTTTCCACATGAAACGTTCCCAAGCTTCCATGTAAACGCGAATGACTAATATAATAGCCCGTATTCTGTTGACTTTGTTGCGTTTTCAAAATTTCACTTTACCCATTCGGGGCACAATAGCCCGTTGTATTACTACGTCAATAGATATCTATCCTGGCAACATAATCATGCTGTCATTTTGCTCGGAGGATTAGTTTTTACATTGGTCATAGACTGTTTTAGTATTCACACATTTAATAACATAATCTCATTATGCCACGGCTGTATAACATAAGCCAAGCTCGAGTTCACATCCAATATTTATATTGGATTAATGCCAAATATATTTGAAATGATTAAATACATGTACATGGTTATCGATCAATTGGCCCAAGTACCATACACTGCTCCTTAATACTACTCGTCCATTGAAAACATACCATTCAATCCGTCTCGCACCTTTTTAATCCTAATTGAATATAGAGGAAGGCGCAGGATATGATACTTGGTCCGATCAATTCAATCACCCGATGTTGTTCATTTTGGATGCAGTAGGAAGACAGTCAGGATTGACTATACTGCCCCTTCGCATACCACAACCGCTTCATATATTTTATATTTGTCCTTGTGTTGAAATTTTTTGTGTTATGTGAGAATAAACTACTACTACTACTACATTCACTCGATGAAGTAACCATTGATTACTTATGTTTACTAGTTTTCCAGGTGAATGGCTCCTGTTTGCCTCGTCTTTAGCGGCCCAAGTATCATACACTGCGGCTTAATATTACTCGTCCACTAAATGAATACCATTTAATCCGTCTGTCACCTTTTTAATTCTTATTGAATATAGAAGGCGCAGTGTATGATACTTGGGCCTATTTGGGCTGTGCCCCAGCTTTGCAGTTTAGAGACATCTCTAGTAATGGGGATAGAAACTACGAAAGAGTTCAAAGGGATGAAAGTCTGTTTGTTTGGGGTAGTTTCTTCTTGCACACACAATCACATGCGGCAGGTGCGGATCCATGAGAGAAGGGGTTGGGCAGGCCATTTGGTTGCTAATTAGCTGTTGTGAAACTGCATCCGTAAATTAGCGAGTCCCAATCCAACAAGCCAATCAGCATCACCACAGCGGGTATGACGTAATCGGGGAAAGCCCTACAGCCGGGGCCCGGGAAACGCAAGTCAGACGAATGTGAACCCTTGGACTGAAAGCACGAAGAACGCTCGCACACCGCAGCCTGATTCTACTTGCAGCCGAGGATTCGTCTCATCTGCGACACTTGCCTGAGCAAGGTAATTGTCCACACATATACATCAGTGTTTTACAACATTGGTGTCAGAATAAAAGTGTATTTCGCCTGGAAAACCAGATTGTCATCGGATTGAAAAATTCGTGAAAAAATCCGGCCAGACATTTTTTGCTTCACGCATGATTGACCGCAGGTGTGATTTCCACATGCGGATTAAAACTAGGTCACCAGTGTGAGCGCATGTATTGAAATTTTTCACCGTACCGTGTAGAATTCACCATATCCATATTTCAACTCCAATATCGTGTGTATTCAATACTGTTTACAAATTTGACTTTGTAAGTTGTCCTTCCTATTCAATAACATTACAATCACAGTAATAGAAATTAGTTGACAGTTTTGATTAGATTACAATCACCAAGTTTGAACATACAGTTAATAACTTGTGCGTGTATTAGTCCCAACAGACTCATTGATAAATCCGTACAAATTTTCACGGCTTATAGAATTGTGTTTGGTCATTTGCTGATTTAAAGTTGGTGTGACTTACACTCTAGTATTAATTCAACCAAGTGACTGATAATTTATTGCAAATCATTCTAGATCTATATTGTCACGATTCGTGATAAATACCGAAATGTGTCTGTTGTGAAAATGTTGTAACCATACATACATATTAGTAAATAGGTATTACTTTGCTGAATTCCTGAGTATTTTCGCGGTAATCATAGATTGATTGACACACGTACCTATACATTTAGCTCATAACTAGATCTACATCATATTCATTCCACAATATACTGATCAAATATTATTTGTGTACCTTTCCCAACAGATTCATTGGTAATTGTATTTTTGGACTTTGCTACTTTCCCAGTAAATAATTTCGGGTCACTTGTTAATTTAGGTGTGGTGTGAGATACACTCTGATACTTACATTGATTTCGTGACCAGTAAGTTAGTTCAAAATTATTGCTTGCCACAATTAGTGACAAATTAAGTGGATCTGTTGTGGAATTGTCGTCATATAATTTATATGTGGAATACTTTGAACCCATCATAATTATTCGCTGACATTGGTATCCGCACACATCAACTGAAGCAAACAAAATTGTTGAATCATCAACAGTGACCAAATCGCTTACTTAAGTGGTACTAATACTGAACAAGACTAGTATTATACTACGGTGTCATTGTGATATCAAAATGATTATGTAATAATTGTCTTGCATGTGATGTGATATTTATTTGTGCATTGTATTATTTATTGCTCGCTTGTAATATTTATTGAGTTATAAACTCAAGAATTGTGTGTATTGATTGAATATTGTATATGTATTGATTATATTCAGATTTGCATGTATTAATCGATTGTATGTTAATGTAAACGGTCATTGTATTTTGACACGTACTCGAGCCTACATCATGTATATGTTATTAAAGTAATTGGTATTTATAAGTGTATCCATATTCGTGTGTTTCAATATTGATATTGGTGTAAACAGTTAAACCAGACTATTCATTATACATCTATTGTATGTAATTGTTACAGCCACTAAAAGAATTATTGTAATTTACAATAGGTAATTTGGATATAAATATACCGTAACTAGTGTATAATAATTATAAAATCGGTATAGGTGAATTCCTATTGTAACCTCGTAGGTAAAGATCAAACAGGTTAATAATTACAATTATTGTAACTGTGGTAGGGAACATTGTGAGCATGGATATAAATAAGGCTTCAGTGGAGGAACTTCAGAAGTTGCCTCAGATTGGGAAACAAAAAGCTAGAGAGATAGCTAAAATCCAGTCTCCCGACAAGGAAATTGATCTGCTGCAATTGGTTACTGTAACCAATTTGCCCAGTCGACACTTCACCGAGTTGATTGCATCTGGTGTCCTCCAACCTATTCCAGAAGGTACGTCTGCTAGTGATGAATCATCAGGAATGACTACAGTTGTGGAATATGGAATGGACCAACAGTATGCCACAAAGACTGAACTACAACAGCTCAGAGGAGAAATCACAGGAGGATTTGACAAGCTGGCAGAGGAGATGTCCCAACTGAGAACTGACATGACGGATTTGATCAAGTCACTGGGGTTTCAACCACACCCTAACCAACCACCTGCGAGGAACTGGTCGTTTCCACCGACTCAGATGCCCACACCGGGAGTTGTGGGTGAGGAGTTTCCATCAGCCGACCAAGAGGATGTTGACACTGTCATTAAAACCAGTGGACCACAGTTTCTTGGATTTCCAGAGAAGTCGAAGGTACTGGAGCACATGTGGGACCGAGAACCCAAGCCGTTGGCAGATCATGAAACCTGCATTGCACGTATAGGTTACCCCCAGGATGGAGTGTACTCCAGCACAAGTCCAAAATCATCAGGGGGAGGAAAAGCAGAGGAGCCTCTGAAGAATGCGGAGCCTGAGCAGAAGCCTGGTCAAAATGAACCTCCCAAGGATGAAACTAGGCCCCGAGACCATACTCAAGAACAAGGCGGGACAGAAGTCACGAAACGGGTGGACACAAAACATTCCTTGCCTCCACCAAAACCTTCATGTAGGAGTCGGAAGTACGGTTCGGAGTCTGAGGAATCTGATGATGACGATGACTGCCTGGATTCCAGTGAAGACAGCACTGACGGGGAAAGCAAGAAGGAAGTCCGACACAGACGTCAGAACCATGGCGAGGACCCTAACCAAAAACTGGTAGCCTTCCATGGCGAACCTGAAAACTGGAGTAGTATTTACTTCCAGTTCGAGCAAATGGCGAAAACCAACCAATTGGAAGCCAGAACCAAAAGAAAGAAACTACTGCTGTGTCTGCAGGACAAGGCCATTGAATTCTTGCAGTCTAGACCATCTCTGTCCAGGAAGCCATATATGGACCTGATAAAGAGGCTGAAAAAGCGATATTGTCAGAAAGATTTGCCTTCCATCATCAGGATGCAGTTGGGTTCGGCTCAACAACAAGAAGGTGAGGATCTCGACGACTACGCGGACCAAGTGCACCGGCTGGTCACTGACAGGTACCCAAGTGCCCACACCAGCATGGTCAATGCCCTAGCCATGGATTCTCTTCTTAAGAGCTGCAAGGACAAGTCAGATGCCTCCAGAGCCGTTGAGCGAAATCCGTCAACACTGGACAGAGCTTTGAAACATGTGAAGAGTTCCGTTCACAACCAGAAGATCTTCCACCAGAAGAGCTATACAATACGACAGGTGTCATTTGTCGAGCCGATCTGCAAGGACGAGCTGAAGACTGTCAAAGCAGTCAGCCCAAAAGGACTAGAACTCAACCAGATAGTAGACTGCCTATGTAACCTTCTGGCACACTGCCAGAACAGCTCCAGATCTCAGGAGTCCGAAGACAACAACCAAACTTCAACTTCAAAGGATGTCTGCTTCCGTTGTTGTAGCCCAGGACATTCTGCTGCAATTTGTTCTACCAGAACCATCATCAACCGACGGGACTACTACAGATCACCACAGCGATACCGTGCAGGTGCCTCACTTACTTGCTCAAACCAGACGTCAAACTCCAACGGGTTGATGAAGTAGGGCGTTCGTCAACCTACCCACAGCAGGGCCCAATACCAGCGACAGAAGAGCTTACCGAATCTGAATGTCTGGGTCAGTTTTCGATGCGGTGGGATGCTCCCTCTGTTTTGTCAACTGATCCTGATGTTCAAACTGGTCACGTACTCAGCCGGACTCTCACCAAGCAAAGAGCAGCAGGGTCCATGTGTGGAACAGCAGGATTGTCCCGAAACAAGTCAGAGAGACCGTTAATCCGAAGCACCAAGATCCATGTTCGGAGTGGCGGGATTCTCCTTCTGCTTTGTTCGTGGATCAGGATGGTCATTGATAGAAGGGGACAGGGGAACTTCGATAACATCAGACCAGTATCACGATCCGAACCAGAACAACCAGACCCAGATCTAGAACTCGAACAAGTTCCAGATGGACCCCGAAATCAAGGTCGGGGCCGGCAAAGGGATCAAGAGACATCAGAGATCCAAGGTGACTGGGGCCTGACTCGCCTATTTGAAGAGCCAACCCAATCGAGAGCGGGAAGAAGGGTCAGGCCACCTGCATACCTGGCGGACTACGAGCAGTAGGATCACACAATTCTAGATAAGTTACTTAATAACTAACCCTGAATTTGGTCACCCGGATAACGTCTAAATTGTGTATTCTAAATTTCCGCAGAAATCGGTGAGAATTCCTTTCTGATTTCCTAATTTGTATTCCAATGTTTTATTTGTTTTTGGAACTGGTGAGAATTTCTCTCTGGTTCCCTAACTGTCTGTTTTGAACTTGCAGAGATGGAGATCGTTGATGAATCAGAATTCATCCCCGACTATGACGAGACTCTTCTCGGTGTCAACGGCCCTGTCCGGAACCTCGGAGACTCATGCTGAGACTCGGCTGGTAACAGCTAGTGCCGACAGTCTGCGTGGGCCCTCTGACCGGCCACCCTCAGTGAAGCGCACTGCCGACGGCAAAGTCAAACAGTTGAAGGTGTGCACCATCTGCAAGGAGCCTACTCAAGCGGCCATGAAGCGTCATCTGATAGACTGCCATCTGCCCTGGTATGTGCGGCCCGACCACTGTTGCTTCCGGTGTCAGAAATCCGAACTCAGCCGAGCCTTCTTGATTGCCTGTCACGAGTCCAAACCTGACCACCTAGAGGAGGACTTCTTCACCGACCGACGGCTGACACAATGGGTAGGCCAGATGAATGGTTTGCTTAACTTCCTCCGGCAGGAGTTTTGCTGTTCTACTCTGCAGGACCTACTCCAGCTGGTGATCGAACAGCGCCTCTACAATGACGACCGGTCGCAGAACATTCCCCCGTCCTACCAGCAGCTCTTCCACAGCTTTGAGGTGCTGAACGGGAGACCGGACCATATGGAGGTGTTTGCTCTGATCCCGCCGAGCTCCGTCGCCTGTCTGACTCACTGGTCTATCGTGATCAAGCTGATTGTAGCGCTGGATGAACGCCAGGTCCGCTTGCCGGATATTATCCAACCGATACAACCAGTCATCCCCGGGCTGCAGCTCATCACCATCGATGCTCACGCTCACCTCGAGAAGTTCCTTGGAGATGGTCACGTCAACCTTCCACAACTAGAGGCCAACACCCCAGAGGGACAGCGTGTTGCACTGGACAGGATTGTGGCGAGCCTCAACTTTCCTGGATTCGGGCGCTTCCTGCCCCGTTTGGAGAAGTTGTCTGGTGTGAGTTTCACACTGGGCTACCATCCGACGGTGGTTGGTCGCTCTCGGGACGAGGTGACGGATGTCCACTGGGCAGAACTGCGGATTGCCGTGGCGCGGCCTGACTGTGTTGGGGTCGGAGAGATCGGTCTCGACTACTTCCGGCAGACCAAGGAGGAAGAGCACAACCGCCAACGGGAGTACTTCAGAGTTGTACTGGGAATTGCCTTGGAGCGACGGCTTCCAGTAGTGCTGCACATCCGAGATGCATTCGGGTCCGATCAAGCGACCTCGGACGGTCTACGGATCCTCCAGGATGTCCTGCCGCGACAGCACCCCGTCTATCTCCATTGTTTTTCGGGAACAGTGAACGCAGCCAAACGGTGGACCTCAGCCTTCCCAAACGTCAGGTTCGGCATCGGAAAGACACTTCTCCGCGCGGGAGAGCCTACCACCCAGATGCTCAGGGCCATGGAGGGTCATCGTTTGCTGCTGGAGAGCGACGCGGGGTACCAAAGCCCGACACCATTCGCCTTACGGCCCATCATCCAGCGGATCGCGCGAGTCCGGAACTTTCCGCCGACACTGATCGCCCTCCAGGCCCGTCAGAACGCCCTCCGGTTCTTCTGGGGGGAGGGAGAGTCTAAGAAATAGTCGATTGTGATATATATGTATTGTGTGCCTGAAATTCATTTTAAATTTGTTCCTGTAGTGGCTGGAAGCTGTCCTGGGATGGCGGCATTTTGCCTCTGCCTGGGATGGAAGTAAGGTCGCTACAGAGGGTGTATGTAAAATCAAGTGGATTTTCAGTTACGAGTGTGGCCATGACATAGCTCGTGTGTTTTGTGCCTGATGTGTAAATGCAATTAGTATGCCTGTGGTGTGTATTCATATTCCCGTTGTTCAGTTACGAGTAGTAACCAGGAAGTTTGTCATGGTGGTAGTTTTTATGGTTTTAAGGTTCCACGTAGCCAGGGTTACGAGTTGTAACAGGCTGAATTGTTTTATCATGTTATCCAGTATTATTCAGAGTTACGAGTTGTAACAAGTTGAGTTCATGTGTATATTGTTACCATTCAGTATTGCCGCTGTTCAGTATTGTAACTCTGCCCCCTTTGGGTTGGTGGGATATTCCCCCTGATTCTGAGGAGTGCACAGAGGTTAGGCTAGGTTGCCTGTTTAGTTCACGAATGTCATCACTGCAGTTTTAGAAGTTTTAATGGTCACACATTAGTCCGTGTATTCGTCCTTCTTCAGAACGCCCACAAGTATTTCCTCTAGCTTTCAACAGGATAGTCCGGAATCCTTCAAAACGGGGGAGGATGTTGTGAAACTGCATCCGTAAATTAGCGAGTCCCAATCCAACAAGCCAATCAGCATCACCACAGCGGGTATGACGTAATCGGGGAAAGCCCTACAGCCGGGGCCCGGGAAACGCAAGTCAGACGAATGTGAACCCTTGGACTGAAAGCACGAAGAACGCTCGCACACCGCAGCCTGATTCTACTTGCAGCCCAGGATTCGTCTCATCTGCGACACTTGCCTGAGCAAGGTAATTGTCCACACATATACATCAGTGTTTTACTTTCCCAATGCTCCTGTCTCCTGTTTGAGCACATCTGGAGGCGGATCAATGAAGAGCGGTACTCGTCTATTTGAAGTATTTTGATATGGCGCCTACTCCCTTCTTACAAACATCTAGGGGCGGATCCATCAAGGGGTTCCCGTCCAGGGCAGAGGAGAATGTGTGGTTCTGTCCCCAGTCAAGGTAGGCGAGTCTGACGATATTGTGAGGCAAGCTCTCGATGTTGTTGTCCCCGATCCAGAGCGAGCGCAGTTCAGTCAGCTGACAAAGCTCGGTAGGGAGATATGCCAGGCGGTTTTGACACATGATGAGAGTCTCCAGGTTCCGGAGTTCTCCGACCTCGCGCGGGAGACTCGGAATCTTGTTGTCACTCATGTCGAGGAAAAGCAAGCTTGTGATTTTGCAGATGGAGGCTGGGAAAACAACCAGGCTGTTGTTGGCGAGGTAGAGGCTGTGTAGCCGTTGTAGCTGGTCGAACTTATCGGGAGTCGTGTGAGACGATTGTTGCTAAGCGACAGACTCTCTAGCTGGGAGAGGCCGCAGATCTGCTCAGGGATGTCCGTGAGCTCGTTCGTGTCAAGCATGAGCACTCGAAGGTTGATGAGATGACCGATGGAGGGCGAGGCGGCAGACAGGCGGTGGTAGAGGGAACCCTCGCGCTCGGGACTCAGGTCTAGCACCTCCAGCTCTGTCAGCACGTACAGCTCCTTGGGAATCTTGCCCAGGTCCTTGCCGCGAATCTTGAGCTTGTGCATACCCTGGTACACGGAGTCGTCCGTCACGATGTGCCTCCGTAGCTGCGCCACCTTATCGTGGTCCAGTCTGGAACTGGTCGTCATTGTGCAGCCTGGGATACTGCGGACGCGATCAGTGCAACGGGCCTTGGCTATTCACTTGGTGCCTTCACTCCATGTCCGATATATTATATTTTTATTTTTAGCGTTTATGTCGGGTATAGTTCACTGTTCGATCACTAGACACTCTTCTGTAGGCCTAGGCTTATGATTCAGACTATCGGAACTGGTTTGTGGAAGCGTGTCACAAACAGATATCTGCTGAATATCACCGTTTTGTTATCCCTGATTGACATGTTTCCTCAACATCATTGAATTCACGATGCGTTGAAGTGTCATTCTTGCGATCGTTTTCAGATGTCCACCGCACCTAGTCCACGTATATTCTCTACAGAATCGATAACGACAATAGCATTGCCAAAACAATTACTCTATATGGGGATATAAGTGTGCGTGTACAGATCAATTAAGTCAGGTGAAAAGATCACTGGACACTTAACGATAAACTCAATTGCCCGCTGGTGTGATCATAATACGTCATTGTTGAGTCTGTCGTGATTTTCAAGTACTGAGCAAAATGCGCCCGACTGCTGCCAAAACAAAAACAAGTACGCGTATGGATAAATATCTCTGCGCTACAGCTGGTATTAGAGACATTCCGGTTAATTAGTGTTTGATTTAATCGTCTTAATTTCAGGTAATAACGAGACCATGCATGCTATCAGTATGGTTTTAACAGTAATCAGGCGTGGGTATTCAAGATAAAGTGACACACCGCCCTACAAGATTTACAACAGAATACAGCACATATTCAATACAGTCGGACAATTCCTACAATTCTTTTCATGATATATATATATATACAACACCTATTTGATACAACCAATTCCTACAATTATTGTTTATAATTATGTCTTACCCCACTTGGATTGCCACACTGAACAAATCATTTAAAACATTGATACGAGATGACAATACAATGCTGATTTTTGTCAAATCAGACCTCTGCATCATGGCAAAATGTAAACAATCCATTCACATAATGATCTACATTTTCATCGTCGTTCACTGCAAGTTCATCGGGGTGCATGTGGAACTGATATTTTAGTACTTTATCAACAAATAAATTCTAGTCAATTGCTTTGCAACATATTCAATGGACACCTCATACACTTCAATAATATTATTACAGAAATAATAGCTATAATATCAAGGAGCTAAATTCGCAAATACTGAAGTTTCGTATTTCGTCAGGAACCCAGATCATCCTATATTAGGCCTACCCTAAATCTGTTTTACTAAATTTATTACCGCAATGAGCGGCTTAGGGCGAGTGAAATAATGTATATGCGTTAATATTTGAAAGTTATTTTCCCGAGCACACACCAAGTTTGTAGATCATGGTCAGTAGTGGCAAATCATACATTCGATTATACATGTATTTAAAAATTGACTGGCCAATGTCAAATCAGTTGCTGTTGGTGTTAGCGGAGGCAACTTATCGATGGATCAGTTCGGTCGTTAAGTTGCCTTCGCGCCTCACACGAGCCACCGCATACCACTTCACCTAGAGTCGTGTCTAACAAAATAATATGCATAAACGTTCCTGCACTGTGTATATTTGACATCACATATATCATATCCCATTGCCCGTTTCCTTGTTCACAGCACGAGGAAGCTCATTCACTGATGCATGTAGGCTTTATTCGTGAGTTCTGAGGAACTACCCTCCACCACAAATATGTGACGAAATAGCGTAACTACCGGCTGCTATAAAGCCGACAGGATCGAATAGAACGATTTGCAAGACACAAACAACTAGTCCGACGTTTCTTCAATAATCCGGATTTTATTCGGATGATAAAGTCCGATGAACGATCACGGCATTCACACACGTAATCCCAAATATAGTCCGATATCTTCACTAAGTCCGACGTAATATAATTTCTTCGAAGTTTCTTCTTAATTTCTTGTAACTCTCGTTAATGTCTTCTCGTGAACTTTTTTCCATCAGAATCTTAATACACGGAAAGTGGGAAAACGCGGGGCCATGTGATGAGTGTCTGGAAGTTTCCCGCTTCGTGAGGCGGAAGTTGTGTGTGATAGGTTGAATTTGATGTCATGTCTGGAAAGGCGTGGTCTGGTGTCTAGAAGTGTTGTGATTGGTGGGGCGAGATGAGTGACGTTGTAAGCTAAGTTGTTTACATGAGGTGCGATGGCTAAGACGGTGTGTGTTGGATGACATAAGGTAAGTATGAAGTCATGTGATGAACCTGTGTCGTGTATGTGGAGAGACAGAACGTGTAAGGGAGGGTTTTGGGTGGTCACAGTCATAAATATTCTACATATATATATATATATATATATATATGTTCAAAGTGACAGGCCACATCGTGTATTCATGCGAACTGACACAATGATAAATTTCATAAGACATGCGGGTCACCTTGACGAGAGTTATTGCTTGATATTGAGGGGAAAAAAACAAGGAAACGTGAATAATCTGCCATGTTGAGGAGTCAGACGCAATCGATACACTGTCATATATAGGGTGGTAGCAGATTTGATAAATGACAGATTCACCATTCAAAATAGGGAGCTTAAGTGAGTTTCGAATATCGTTCGAAATGCATGAAAATATTCGTTGTGCAAGCCTTTTGGTCCTATCGTCCTATCCTTTATAATGGAACGATAGCTATTAAGTTGATAATTAATGTTATATCAAATCATTAAATTATGTGTTGTACTATGTGATGAAAAACTAACGATTTGCTACCTTTTAAGACCAAATATGCATATAAGCCCGCAATATTCCAATCTATAAGTGGCATGAATCTAACGGCCGTAAATCTACTGTGCTTTGTTTTCCAGTCTTACTGACAATATCGTGGCCAATTATGGTCGAGAGTAATCGAACATGGTTAATACCGTTAATTGCATATGTTTTTCTTACAGTGATAGTTGATTTATGTGGAAAACGAGCTAGACAAAAAGTGGGCGATAATAGGTTGAGACCAGAAAATCCTGGTCGAGGCTTATTTCGAGAACATAACATTTTCACTTACATGGCCTATATACATACATTTGTCTCGACCAGAAAACTCACTGAAAATTCCCATTATGGCTTGCGATATGGAAGGACATTTACGGCTTCCGTATAAATCTATGTCCATGTATCAAATAAAATGTGTTGATGTACATGTACAACCACTTGGCCCCTATCTTAATACTTTTTCTTAGAAGAAATTCAGAAGGGATACAATTTCTTAACTGTCCACTTTCACCAAAAAAAATGAAGATTTTTTCTCTTTGGATTAAGGGTATTTGTGGCTCAGGATGCCAGCTCTAATCATACTATTTTTTTATGAAAATCCTAATGCATCACCATCAATTTCCTTCTGGAAACACCCAGTAAGAACATTCACTAGATGATATATTTGGATCGAGTATAAAACGAAGTTCTGAAAAGGGTGTGGATGAAGATCACCGATTTGAAATTATCGACAGTATTGCATTATATATGTAGTGAAAGTACAAATTGGTGGTACACACATGAGCTATTTAATATACACAACAAGGTCATGAGAATGTAGAATGACATATCACAGTTCATGTGTTCTGCGTCATACAAACATTGCTTTTGGAAACTCTAATATGTAAAGGAGAACACATGAAAAGAGTAATTCAAATTTTAGGTCACGAATTGTCTAGTGTTTTATAATGATGAGGTATTTGGTTATCATGGTCACGGTGGTGCAAAGGCGAAGTCAATGAGCAAATAAATTACCACAATGAAGCCAAATACTTTTATTAACTTCTTGTGGAATGTGGAAACTAAAAATCACGAACATATTTCTTGTCTCCGGATGTAATTTATTATTCTGCTTCAACGGCCTGTTCAATGTATGCAACAAAACATGCAAAGCGCAATTTTACTATTTTACTCTCAATATGTTCTTAACGCTATGAATTATTCAGATCATCCATTACCATGTTTAACTACATGTACGTAAAGGATAACACTCCCGAGTACAATCTCACTGATATCTCATAGCTATCTGAGATTGAGTCCGTCAGGAACTGCCACAGATAAAACACGACGAGAGAAGGTGACTGGGGCTGGTACAGAATAAATGATGTCCTCTGGGGGTAAAGCAATCTCGTCTCTACGCAGTGGCCACTTGAACCGCTTGAGCTTGGCATTCGTGCAAGACATGAAGTTGATGGTTAAGTCGTCGTTGGTCTGGGATGTGACTTCTCCAACATGTGGAATCCGTCATAAACAGCAACGACAAAGGTCCCAGTTGATATATAGGAGTGATTGTCTTCAGCTGTTTCAGGAGATATATATTTTCGATGATCAGACCCACAGAACTGTCCACCGTATCAGCTGAAGCCTCATCATCGGTCTCCTGTGGGGGTATCCACACCGGTCAGCTTACACCCCGGGAAACTGAAAAGCGATGTTATATCACAATGTATCTTTGGTGATGGTACATACTTATTGCATATATTCAAATATCATATGTTGTATTTATGATAGGGTATTATAACACTCATAAGTTTACCTCGATCTCCCATCCAGAACAACTAAAACAAGTCCAGCAGGCGTGTAGCAGTGATAACAGTACGAAGAGCGACTGACGAGGGTTTCGGGTGTGGGACACAGGCATGGTATTCCATAGCACCAGCAACCGTTTGTTCGATGTCCTTTGCTACACAAGTTATATACAAGTCTGTTGTGTGATTTCCACCAGACCTTTGTTTAACAAGAAACACTCACATGCAATTTATATGAATACATCCAACAAAGCTATTTATTCCCATGAAATCCAAGGAAATACCAGTAGAGGAGAACACATCTTTAAACGAGACAATCAGAGATTGCAAACCCTCGCCCCTTCAGATTGAAGTTACTAAAATCAAAGCTGATGACTCTTATTTGTCGACCTTGGGTGATAAAAGGGAATTTGGATCGTACGACCATCGATCATATAGAAAATGATGTGGAATTGACTATAGAAAAATACTGAGTAATAATGAGTATGAGCAGAGCTATTGCGACTTTTCGATTTTGACTTTTCTGTGACCTTGACCTTGTCGCTCGATATTGTGCTGTAAAATTTCGCAATGTTGTTTCTATTATCAAGGCACGTCTCCTGAATGAAAACGGTTTAAAAATATTAAAAATGGCTTCACAACACCATGTCATGGTCTTGAATCTCAGAACACCTAAAGTCATTAAATCGTGACCCCCAATTTTTCGACATTGGGCGATAATGGAGAGTTTTCGTTGTACGACCATCGGCCGTACACCATACGATCGGGAATTGGTTAAATACAAAAATAGTTAGAAAAAAAAGTAGAACGGGAGTTATAGCCAATTATGTGATTTTCACTCTTTCCGTTGCCATGGCAATTTGATTTTGACAAAATTTGTACGAGACTGAGCCACTGTAAAAACCCTCCTGCCGTATAAATTTCAGATTGATCGGATGTTTTGTCTTTGAGTGATGAGCGCAGACATTAGCACTAAAAAGTCGCAGGCAAAAAATAACCGAAATCGTGACCCCCAATTTTTCGACATCGGGCGATAATGGGGAGTTTTTATCCTACGATCATCGGTCGTACACCACACCATTAAAAATTAACCAAACGACAATACAAAACTAGACGTCAAGGCCTAAAGATGCCTTGGAGGCATTTCGGTGTTAAGACTAACTTGTAATATTCATAACATGTTTACCATGGGCTCTACAATGCTCTACGACACACTGTTTCCAAGATATCGACGAAAACGAAAAGTGCTGACTTGGCGAGAAAATTTCAGGTCAAGGTCAAAGTTCATCCATAATACCCCTTAGACATGTTTGACTAGTGCCATGAGTACGAAAATAACGTCCGTTTCACTCTACGACGCGCTGTTTCCGAGATATCGACGAAAACGAAAAATCCCGACTCGGCGAAACAATTTCAGGTCAAGGTCAAAGTTCATCCAAAATACCCCTTAGACATGTGTGTCTAGTGCCATGAGTGCGAAAATAACATCCATTTCACTCTACGACGCACCGTTTCCGAGATATCAACGAAAAAGAAAAATGCCGACTCGGCAGAAAAATTCAAGGCCAAGGTCGAAGGTCATCCTTAATACCCTTCAGACATGTTTGTCTGGGGCGACGAGTCCGAAAATAATGTCCGTTTCGCTCCCTGAGGCACCGTTTTCGAGATATAGCCGAAAACGAACAATGCCGAATCGGCGAAAAACTTTCAGGTCAAGGTCAAAGTTTATCCATAATACCCCTTAGACATGTTTGTCTAGTGCCACGAGTCCGAAAATAACGTCCGTTTCGCTCTACGACGCACCGTTTGCGAGATATCGACGAAAACGAAAAATGGTCTAGTGCCACGAGTCCGAAAATAACGTCCGTTTCGCTCTACGACGCACCGTTTCTGAGATATCGACGAAAACGAAAAATGGCGACTCAGCGGAAAAATTCAAAGTCAAGGTCAAAAATTATCCATAATACCCCTTAGACATGTTTGTCTAGTGTCACGAGTGTGAAAATAACGTCCGTTTCGCTCTACGACGCACCGTTTCCGAGATATCGACGAAAACGAAAAATGCCGACTCAGCGGAAAAATTCAAAGTCAAGGTCAAAGTTCATACTTAATACCCATTAGACATGTTGGTCTAGGGCGACGAGTCTGAAAATAACGTCCGTTTTGCTCTAGGACACACCGTTTCCGAGATATCGACGAAAACGAAAAATGCCGACTTGATGAAAAAATTTT
Source organism: Terebella lapidaria (assembly GCA_949152475.1). Classification (NCBI taxonomy): domain Eukaryota; kingdom Metazoa; phylum Annelida; class Polychaeta; order Terebellida; family Terebellidae; genus Terebella; species Terebella lapidaria. The sequence continues at coordinate 8,144,896 of OX424557.1, forward strand.
AGGTCAAGGTCAAAGTTCATCCATAATACCCCTTAGACATGTTTGTCTAGTGCCACGAGTCCGAAAATAACGTCCATTTCGCTCTATGATGCAACGTTTCCGAGATATAGACGAAAACGAAAAATGCCGACTCGGCTAAAAAATTTTAGGTGAAGGTCGAAGTTCATCCATAATACCCCTTAGACATGTTTGAGTGCCACGAGTCCGAAAATAACGTCCGTTTCGCTCCATGACGCAACGTTTCCGAGATATCGACGAAAACGAAAAATGCCGACTCTGCAGAAAAATTCAAGATCAAGGTCAAAGGTCATCCTTAATACCCTTTAGACATGTTTGTCTAGGGCGACAAGTCCGAAAATAACGTCCGTTTTGCTCTGCGACGCACCGTTTCCAAGATATCGACGAAAACGAAAAATGCCGACTCGGCAGAAAAATTCAAGGTCAAGGTCGAAGGTCAACCTTAATCCCCCTAGACCTGTTTGTCTAGTGCCACGAGTCCGAAAATAACGTCCATTTCGCTTTACGACGCACTTTTTGCGAGATATCGACGAAATCGAAAAATGCCGACTCGGCAGAAAAATACAAGGTCAAGGTCGAAAGTCACCCTAATACCCCTTAGACATGCTTGTCTAGGGTGACGAGTCCGAAAATAACGTCCGTTTCGCTCTACGACGCACCGTTTCCAAGATATGCAGGAAACATCAAGGATGACTGTGCGAAAACTCTTCCGACCTCTAGGTCAAAGGTCGTTCGACGGATTGATCCCAAAATCAATAGGGTTCTTCCCTATTGATACATGAACCTCCGTGCAAAGTTCTGCAGCCATTGCCTACATACTTTTTGAGTTATCGTGCGGAAACAAAGTCCAAAAAACAACATTGATTTCCTCCTCACGGACCTCACGGACCTCGGATCCGGCTGAAAAACAATAGGGTTCTTCCACATCATATGTCTGATCAATGCTGAAAATTTGGGGAAGATACAGCGAGGCAAACTTAAGTTTTCGGTCGGAAACCAAAACGGCGGAAAAAAAAAAGGAAAAAAAAAATTCTGCTAAAACCATAAAGGCATTTTTTTCCGAAATGCCTTAAATAGTTGGAAAGATTAATATTAGGTAGAACCGGCGTTATGGCCATTTATGTGATTTTCACGTTTTCCGTTGCCATGGCAACCGTTTTTATCCGATTCCAACGAAAATTGTTGTCGGGTTATGCGCGTGGAAGGACAGACAAACAGACCCTAATGCAACACCCTCTCCCCCTATCGGGGCGAGGGTAAAAAAATATTTCAGTTTTTATTGAAAGCCCAAAAACTGCAACAATTATGTTAGTGGTTAGATATAAAGATACTCTAGAATAAAGAACAGTTTAAGTGTTTTATTCTCACTGTGTCCTTCGATAAAAATTTAATTGGGTGTATGCTGCAACGAGGTAAAGTGAATGTGAAGGAGAACACCAAAATCTGCTGACAAACGCAAAATGCGTTAGAATATCAGGGTTCATGCTCAACAAACCGATGTTCCGTGCTGCACTTTTAGAATATCATTTGTTTATAAAGTTTTTGCAAAGTGATAGATAACTAGTTAGTCAGATAGTTTTTATAAAGTGATAGAATGCACATGGATTGAACCAAAAACAAAACGAAGAAAGTCAAATTTTCATCCGAAAGACCTGCTATTTTTCACCACAACACCATCGTTTAACACAAAATAATGTGGCTTTTATTCGATATAGACAATACATATCATATATCACCAGAAAGTTTTTTTCTACTCGCCACGAATTTAAAAACGGTTTCAATAAATTAGCAACTCAGAAGCAACAGGCGCCGACAGAATGGTGCAGACACCAATAAGGACATTTCATCGCAGAAGTGATTATTTGCACACTCAGAACTAGAATAACAGTTTATCGGTGACGAGAAAAAGCACAAACCCTCATACACCCTCACCTGGCCATGACGAGCATGTTTGCTGTCTGTTCTGTGTTATAGTGTCTCATGGTTCATGTCAATACGCCTTCTGATCTACCAGGGCGTGAGGCATATGTATATATAGTTATTTCAGTGGATCTATATTTGTGTATAATTTTCAATTCAATTCAGGCCGGGCTAGATGGTAGACCTTCACCAGGAAGTTTAAATTAGGTATTATATCGCAGGAGCTCTGATAATGGCGACGGTCGTGTTAAATGGATGGCATTAAAGGTGAGTAATACCGTGTTTTACCACCATAAAGGTCATACATACATTACATATCTCAGTTCTTTATGCTTATTCACCAGATCTAGTATACGGTGAAGTGTTGACTCCGCGGTAATTTTGGTTTATAACAATTGATACCACCTCAAACCTGTATCAGCGCTTTTCACAGGGTCATATCGACAAATGATGGTTCTGTAGCATAGCAAAACCGACATGGCGAAAAACCGAACAGCGGTGATCGCATTTGTATATGCCACGGCCGTGGAAAACCCGACATGCACCACCCTTTATCGCCCATTCTGTTATTTCATGGCTACTGTCTTTTCACGAACCAATTTGACTGGTCAGAAATATTTTGTTGAGAAAGTGGAGTTGTTTTGTATTTAATATTACAAATGGAATCTCAAATTATAATAGTATTAGACTACATATTACTTTAATATTCTGAAATTTCCAGTACCAAAGTTACCATCGTATATATATGATCTATATGTATTCCGTAGTAAGCTATGGTTTAATACTGCGGATTTTCTAATTCCCATGTCCCCACTGGCTTTCCGTATATCCACAAGTCTGCTAACTGTTACGTTTGTAGATTTTATGTCAGCACAAGTGGGTCATAATGATGAACATGATGAAACGATATATATTCTAGACTACTCGAGTCGTAATACATTTATTAGCCACCGTATCATCAGTCATCAACTCTGATCGGTTTTTTTTTCTGTATGTGATGTCTCACAATGTCGGTTTTGCTATAGGCTTAGATTAGTATGTAATGCTGCAGCCTCGCAGTAATGTGTTCTTTATTTCACGTATATATGGTCGATATGTCTGTTTCTCTATAACAGTCCCGCAGTAATATGTCGCTTTTGCCACGCATGTCGCTTTTTCCACAGGGGATTTTCTCGCTGTAGAAAAACCAACATATGTCGGATTTATCACAATGTCGCCTTTGCTATGTACCACCTAACGCGGGACAGATACAACAAGACAATCAGAGATTGCAGACCCTCGCCCCTTATATTTAGTTATTAAAATTAAAGCAATAATAGGGAATTTTGATGTACGAAAATCACAGCAAAAATTAATCATAAATAAAAGGGGATTTATTACGATTGTTGGATTTTTACCTTATTCTCGACCATGACCTGAATTCTTGACGCTGACTTCCCAAACTTCGCAAAGTTTTTAAGAACCATGCTTGATACATTATTATGTTCAAATTCGTTCGAGTATTGTCGATTACAACTATTTGAAATATCACAAATCGTTTACTTCAGGTGATGACTGTTACATTTTCTACCTTGGGCGATGACAGAAAATTTCGGTCGTGCAGCCATCGGTCACATAGCAAATGATTGGGAATTAACTATAGAAAAAACAATACAAAAAAACAATAGGGTAGAGTAATCATGAACACACCATTGATATTATCCGAACTGTCAGTGGTTCATGGTAAAAATGTATACTTATAGGTAATTGACTGGATATAGTGTTTGAGGCCCGAGGTCGTGTCTGGGCCGCAGCGTCCGCGGCCCAGACACGACCGAGGGCCTCAAACACTGTATCCAGTCGATTAACTTATTGTTATATGCCGCACCATGATATGTACACCCATCGGGAGAGCAATGATTACAAATACTGACATTTTCCAGGCATTTCAGGCCCTGAAAGCAAAGAATTTCATGGACATTTCTATGCACTACAAAACCAAAAACGTCATTTCACCAGCGCATGAATACGTAAATCGTTGAAAGATCGTCGGTTGCTATGCACGACGCAGGTCAATATGAAGGAGGTCAATACCGCAAAATATCGGACCGATTGCTCTTTGTGTAATCCTTTGTAGCATTTTCGTAGGCATATTATAAATATATATTACCGATCATACACAGGTCGTTCCCCAAAGCAATCATCCCATGTGTGCATTTGGTTATACCATTATAAACAGTATGTATAACACGTCGTGTTCTTATTGGCATCATAAACTTTTTAAAAGTTGGTTTCTGGTGATCATGCGATGGAAGTGGTATGAAAGCACACTACTATGTATTCCTGACTATAGTACCCGGTTTGTTTCCAGTTTTGATAAGACAAACTGACGGACATGAAGCCGCTGTACCAGCTGGTGGTTTTAGCTGTGATCAGTTCTGTGGACAGTCGTAAGTTTTAGGAAGGCAAATGTCATAATATCCAAAATCATACACGAACATACATCCTTGGATAACATGTTTACCTGATTCAATATCTACCAAATCAGTTTTTCACTGCCACTTCAGAGAACCTTGCCCTGAACAAGAACGCCTCCTCTAACGGCGTCTTTGGAGCAGAAGACGGACCCTACGCAGCATACAAGGCGGTGGACGGGTCCCGTCAGTCATCGTGTACCATCTTGAGTGTGAACAACGAGCTGTCGAGGTGGTGGGTGGATCTCGATGATTCATACAGAGTACAGCGAATCACGATATACAATATTGGTCGTGATTCATTGTCAGGTATAATGGAACGGATAAGAAGACAATGAATAATGTGAAATCTGAAATTACTTCACGTCAGTCCCCTGACATTTGACGTCTAATCTGTTCTCGCAGACATTTGCCCTATGAGCATTGAGCCAAATATAATAATAACCATTGTATTACAATGCCCCTCACGACAGCACAGCGAGGATTCACCAACTTCGTCCTCAGTGTCGGTCTGGACCTAGACACCCTGACTGACTGTGGAGCTCCGTACACAGATCCGCCTTTAACTGTGAAGAGTCATGCCGACATCAGCTGTGACCAGGTGGGGCGCTTTGTGGTCTTCAGGAAAACTTGGGGCAAGAATGACCACACGGGCTTGTGTGAAGTGGAAGTGTACGGGATCAAAGCATACAGTAAGACCTGGTTGGTTTGGGTAAGGATGATCCCATATATTTATGTAAATGCTTGCATATCCCTGTACATGTAAAATCTTCATTCAAAATTCTACTTTGAACAATATGTGGTTAGGCAATTCACATAAAATCTACATATTAAATGCAAGTATGTTGCAGGTGTTGTCTGTTACATTTACATTTTTGCTTATCGTTTTGTTCTACAGACTGTGATCTGTGTCCAACGGGTATTGACTGTACTCCTAGATCTGGCTGTAATCAGTGTGACGCCGGCAAGAAGCCTCCTGGGTGTGACACTGGTTAGTACCTCAGAGTTGTGGTTTAGAATTCACCACTAATGAATAGAAGTATAAAAAAACATATATCCATATAGGTCAATGCAACTTTCTCTAATAAGCAGAGCACGTTATATTGTGTGTTTTCTGTTCATTCGTTGCTTATTATAATTCATTTGCTATTGAGTTGGTAATAATACAAAAAATACATTTTTTATGTCAGTCTTCACCAGTTAAATCACAAACCACAAAAATTCCGGACCATTACATTATGATGTTTATTGGTTTGAGTAAGTGTCCAGTATGTGTTCGCGAGACCTGTGGTTGCCATGACTATCATTTGTCATTTAGTATAGCCACCAAGCAAGTCAAATTGACCTAATAATCGATATAAGATTCGTGCACTTCGAATAAAAAAATTTAAAAAAACATCGGTGAAATCGGTTTAACTGGTGGTTTTGAGTAACCATTTTTTTTTTTTTTTAACATCACCCACAGACTGTGATGACGGGACTCACGGAGTGAACTGTTCTGAGAGTTGTGGCCGCTGTGTCTCTGGCACGGTCTGTGACAAAGTGACTGGGGTCTGTCCGAGTGGGTGTCAGACATGGTGGATCGAGGACAGATGTGATACCGAAATAAGTAAGCGCATTATACATGTAAACAAAGAGTAATCAGTATTGAAACCTGATCAACACAATAATAATAGCATATGAATATTATTTGTTTGTAGCCAAGCCAATGGTCACCAACGAAGCAATTCGAGTGATCAGTATCACCAACATTTCAGCCACGATAGAGTGGGATCCTCTGGCTCACGTAACCTCTGAGCTTGCCGAGTTCTACCAGTACCAGGTCCGGTACAGAAAGCGTACAGGGTCGTACCAGGACCGACCACTCGTGTCACATGGACCCTCTCCTCTCTCAGCCGAGCTGACGGGGCTCAGACACTACACAGAGTACGACTTCTCCATTGATACTTACCGAGTGATCGGGAACAACAGGGAGATAGGGAGCAGTTACAGTTTTGTTGGGGGAATGACACAGTGCAACAGTTGAGTAATTGACATTGTTGAACAATCGAGTACACACTTCTAATATGTATTGTTCATATTAATATGTCCATGGAGATATATGTGAGTATTTAGCGTAACACCGAAGCATTCACATATCATATGTCAATAAAGGTCCAGCTGCACCCGTTATCTCGACAATCGATTCACCAAATGGCACTGATCTTGTTCTAGGCCCAATTACACTAACATTCGGGGTAAGATTTTGGCTTTCATAATTGATGAGATCTATCGCTTTGAGATACAACTCATTCACTTCACACTATGTGCTTATATGTATCTCAGGTTATATCTTCACTGGATTCTGGCTGTTACAACATGTCTTTACTACGAGTTGCGTACAGACACGTGGACATCAATGAGTACATGACAAATGCGGTTGATGTGTCACAGACCACGTGCACAGTCCATGTAAATATTAGTGGCCAGTACGAGGTACGACTTGTGGTGACCAACAACGAGGGTCTGACGGCCGCCAGCCTGACTCAGACTGTCACAGTCCAGGAGACACGACTGAACCCCGTCACTACAACAACTACAGCCACTACTACACATGCTACAGCCACCACAACAGAACAGGCTACTCAAGATTCTTCACCAGATGGACCGGCATCATCCAAATGTATGCCAGCTGACTTAAAAAAAATATGTTGTCACCCAATCACTACCAACTAGACATATATCAGCTACATTTACTGTATATATAGCCCCTGTCTAGTATCGAGTGCATATATAGTGTCTATTGTAGTGTTTAAGCATGGCTACCTTTTTCTCTTCCAGCACCCACAGCTGCGATTGCTGCGAGTGTTGTGGTGGTGATTTCAGTTGCTGCCGGAATCGGAGTTGGGATTTTCTTTTGGAGACGACGGTATTTAAACAGTGCCCGAATACCTCTGTAATTCTATCACTCTCCTTTTTGTCATTTTACGAATATTAATTTTTTATTGATCAATAATGGCTATGGAATGCACACTCTATGTACGTTTAAATTATTTCTGTTATCCGTTGTCAGAAGAAACGAGAGAGATCCAAAGAGCAAACAGAACAGTGATGATGCCGAGAGCTTGGTGCTGAACAACAATCCAGTTCTGATTACAAAACCCCCAGGTAAAACAGTCATTCATAATCTGTTTGTGACCGAAATGAACACTGAAAATGTCAATTGTGATCCGTGAAGGATGTATACATACACATGAACTGACAGATCGATGTGATGTGATAGTAGTACGATCTTCTCTTGACAATTGAAGCTTATTACAATCCCTCATTCGCGTCACTAATAGAACCTGAACAATCGGATCCAGTTTCGAAGCAAGTGTCACCGTGTGTGGCTAACAGGAAGAATACACAGGGAAAGAAGTCTCTGAAGGTTGAGAAAGAGAAGTCTCAGGGAGCGACCAACGCAGAGAATATCTATGCGAACAGCTTCGGTAATGCCATTCCCGTACCAGACTTCGAAGCCTATGTCACCAGCAGAAAACATGACATGGCAGCGTTTGAAAAGGAGTATGACGTAAGTTATTTTATATTGATATGGAGCAGTTCGTTCCAAACTTTTCCTGGGATTGCTGAGAAACAAAGTGATGGGAGGTTATTTAGAGTACATGACAGTACATGTTTGACTCACCACTTTCAGGATCTCCCAAAGGACGACATGACGAGATGTATTGTAGCCACCACTGGTGACAACCTCGCCAAAAACAGATACAAGAACGTATACGCATGTTTGTACCACATGAACCATCTCTTGTTCATTCAGTACCAGGAGAGCTCTGAGTATCTGGATAGCCTGATAAATATACTGAAAATATACTGACTAGTTGGCAATGTTGTTCAATCTGAATCAGTGTTCTTATATACTTAAACATGTATCATACATATATTATACATTACATCATACATGTAATCCTCGTGAATTGTTTTCTTAGATGACAGCAGTAGAGTACTTCTGATTTCTGAAGACGGTTCTGAACCTGATTACATCAATGCCAGTTATATATCGGTATGTTCACTTGTGTATTGTGATGAAGAATGTGATTATATTGTTTATTTCCATTTATTACATGGCTTCCAGCTTACGATAATTTAATATCATGGTTTTCAGGGATTCAAGACTGACAAAGATTACATAGCGACACAAGGTAAAGCACAATTGCAAACCCGATCTGGTACAAAATTCCTCTCGCCTGAATGAACTGATTAGAGGATTTATATCACGTTGTATCGTGTAACAAATCCATAGATATTCCATTTAGAAAACAATCGCATGAAACAATAAGTACTTCCCCTAAATGTGAAGTGGTTCGTGAAGATTATATTTTGCACTCAATTATATGCCTACGTGACAATGATTATGACGTTATGATTTGCCGAATAGATATCGCTGCGACATTCTCAGTACCTGCTCATTGTCCCCTTCATTAGGAGGCGACATATTCAAATACGATCAAAACGACCCATGAATAGATGCGTTGGTCCGGTCCTGCAATATTACCGCAGCATATTTGTTTTGAAAATTTTAGTGTCAACAAGCAGTTGGAGACAATCACTAAAAAAAATATTCCAGTTATATTGTGAAACGTTCTCAAAATTTTCTTTATGCCTGACAACAGCAAAATATTGCGAGTACTTCGATAGATTTGACCGATCAGACAGCGGCTTCCCTGGAATTCCCCGACTCCATGGGGATGGATTTTTGATATCATCATGGCTTGGGCACTGTTCCGAAAGATGTCATTCTTGAATGAGAACGTATTGCCGACCATTCAAATTGTGAAAATGGTCGGGGGGAAAAGCCTGTTTTACAAGTCGAATACTGTATTATAGATGTGAATAATGGAGCCTAAGCGTACTTATACAGCATGTTAAAAAAATTTATATTAACGAACTATCGTGCATAGTGGTTTCGGACTGATATGGGTCTGGAAATAGTCTGCAAATTGTTCCATTTTGAGTCTGGAAAGTCCCTGACCTTTCTATTCACAGAATAGTGAAAACTGTGTGACTATAATCGCAGTAGGTCATAACAAAAGGAATGCAGATTCAAATAAACTTCCCATTCCCCACATTGGAATCGAGATATGCATTGCTAAGAGGCGACACATGTCTTTTACTACATTTCCTGACGCTTACTTGTTCTGTGTTCAATAATAACCGGATAACTCACACAGTCCATGAATTACTGTAAAGTTATTGACTATCGTCCGCTCTTCGGGATCCTCGAGGATAGTCCTCTCACCACGAGTCCTTGCGGACGCGCATCCGCTATTCTGGATCCTTGCGGCGGCGCCGCTCACCGGAGGTCACTGCGGACATGGTAACCACTCTAGCATTAACGGTAACCAGGTAACAGCCCACCCGACACGCCCAGGCCTACGGACACCGTTCAGAAACTGGTTCATCACCACGGTGTTAGCTGGAGGGGCCTGGCGAGCCGCGGTCTGCCTCGGGGACGGAACCCCGTACAGTCTGACGAACTGGCCGCCACCTTTGCGGGGTCTGGTCTCACTCCGGTGCCCGTTACCATGAAGCCCAGAAGTACAGGATTTCCTGCGCGAACGACCGGCCATACACGACGACATCGTCGATGTAGATCATACATCGCTTCCAGAGGAACCCTTTAAGAACCATCTCCATGAGGCGCTCGAACGTCGCTGGTGCGTTACAGAGCCCGAACGGCATTACCTTGAATTGGTAGAGCCCGTTCTTGGTAACGAAGGCAGTCTTCGCCCGATCACTCTCCTCCATCTCCACCTGCCAATACCCGGAGGCCAGATCCAGAGCACAGAAATAGTGCGACCCGGCCAGGGCATCGTATGTGTCTTCAATGTGCTGGAGAGGATATGAGTCCTTCCGCGTGGCATCGTTGAGTTTACGATAATCCACACAGAACCTCCACGAGCCGTCCTTCTTCTTCACCATAACCACAGGGCTGGCCCAAGGGCTGTCACTGGGTTCGATGATGTCCAAGTCGAGCATCTTTTGCACCTCCTGGTCTATGACCTCTTGGTGCACTATCGCTGCCCGACGAAGACGCTGCTTGAGAGGACGCTCGTCCACGAGGTCGATGCGGTGTTTGGCGACGTCAGTCTTGCCAACCGCACCATCTGGACCCATGAACACATCCGCATACTGCCGCAGCAGTTTACAGAGCGCTTGGCGCTGCTCTTCATCCAGCCGGTCCTTCGGAATCCGAGATTCCAATTGGTCCGGCAGGGTGAACGAATCACGCTCGTCCACGAGGTCGATGCGGTGTTTGGCGACGTCAGTCTTGCCAACCGCACCATCTGGACCCATGAACACATCCGCATACTGCCGCAGCAGTTTACAGAGCGCTTGGCGCTGCTCTTCATCCAGCCGGTCCTTCGGAATCCGAGATTCCAATTGGTCCGGCAGGGTGAACGAATCATCTCCGGCGGCCGCCACCGCGCATGCAGCACGGCAGACAGGATCGTCGAGGAGGACACATCCGCGCCGCAGTACAATAGGAGCATCCGTAGGGTTCACCACAAGGATGGGCATCGCGCGGGGGTTGGACATGACCAGGGCCCCACCCAGCACTAGTCCGGTTCCTTCGGCGAAACTGCTCACTGGTTGCACTATACACGGCCGACCATCGAGGGGCATGCGGGGACTATGCGGCCTCGCCTCAATGATCATCTCGCTCATTGGCGGCACTACCACAGTGCGCGCCGCCCGCATTTGGAATGAATGCATCGGGCCCGAGCGGAAGAGAAAATGTGTGTCCTCTCCCATCCGGAATTCGCCCGCACTAAAGTTGGCGATCACCCGGTGGACCCGTAGAAAATTCATCCCAATAATTTCGGCCGCTCCGATATCCGCAACGATTGCCTCTGTCAGATACACCTTGTCCCCAAGGGTAATAGGCAGATCGATGATACCGTGGATACGGATGCGGTTGTTACCCGCTCCGTAGAGCTTGTAGGGTCCGGGATCCCGCAACTCAAGGTTGCGGAGCGCGGGCTCCTTCCTATACGTTCCTCCGACAACGAGGGTCACCTCCGAGCCAGAGTCCACGAGGAACCGGACCGGCTCCCGTCCGAAGGACAGGGGCAGGTACCAGCAGGGGTCCCTCACCAGCGCGCAGGTAGGGCGATACCGTTCGCACGCGCTGGGCTCATCTACGGAGTCCTCACCATCCGCCTCAGCCGCGGAGGAGCCAGACTGATCCCCAAGGACTACTTCCGGAGAAGTCATATCAACTTGAGGTTCGTCCTGCCCATCAGCGGGTGGGGCGGCATCTGATGCCATGGAACAACTGTCCCCGGACGTAGTGTTGGTCGCCACCACGTCCGGATCTAGTTTCCCTGCCGCGGGTTCCGACCTTGCTGTCCCGGAGGACCAGACCGGAAGGACTTTCTCCGTTGCGGGCCAGGGAGGGCTCCCTGGTATCCGCGCGACCGCAGGTGCTCCAACAACTCTGGACACTTCAGCCAAAAGTGTCCCTGCTTTCCGCAGAAGTAACAGGGACAGTTCTGGGCTGGTCCGGAGGTGAACGCGCAACATTCTGCGGGTCCCGGAGCTTCGATCCCGGCGCAGTGCGCAATCATCTGCGCGGCGCCGAAATCGTATTCCTCCATGTCACACTCGTCCGAGGACGAGCACGGCGCGGCGACTGGTGCCGCATGTGCGGGCATCCCTGTGGAGGGTGCTGGCGCACTAACCCACTGCGGGGTAGGTTCCCTGGCGGGTTCCCGGACGACCGGGTCCTGCCACGGGGTTACCTGCGATGCCTTGGCCGGAGGAGGGGTCGCCGCCTGCGCGGGAACAGCCGGGGCCGGAGGCAACTGTCTAGGGCGGACAGCTACCTCTAGCGCATGCGCGGAGTCAATCGCCTCCTCCATCGATCGCTTTTCATGGGTGGCCAGCCCGTATGATAAGTGGTAAGGCTGGCCATCGATGAACTGATCGATCAGCATCGTCTCAAACCGCCTGGTGTCCATGTCCGGATAAGCTCTCCGGCCGAGTATGCGCAGGTTAAACGCATAGTCTGTCACGGACTCAGTCGGTAGGCGGGTTCGCGCTTTGAACTCCCGTTCAAACTGCCGCCTGTTGGTCGTCGGCGTGAACAGCAAGCGAAGTTGACGGGCAACCTCGCCGAAGGTTACTGTTCCCACCGGCAAACACTGCATAACCCGGAGAGCTTTTCCTTCCAAGCTCCCTGCGAGGACATGCCCGGCTTCCTGCTGGGTCCATCCTTCGTACACGGCGGTCCGCCACACTTGGAGTAGGTAGTCTTCCAAGTCGGCGTTATCCCCGTTAAACCTTTTCCGCCACGAAGAGTGGTCGGGCCCGTCATCATGTTTGTTGCGCGCCCGATGTGCGGTTCCGGCTCCGGGGTCGTCCATGTAAAGCGGCAAGGCCCGCGAGCTACCCGCGCCCGCGGCGGAGTCTGCCGGAGCAAACATCGACGCCACGGACATAGGAGCAGGAAAACTCACGCTCGCCGCCGGGGTCATTCCCGCTAAAAACCCACCCTGGCTGGGTGCGGGCGAGGCTCCCATCGAACCTACTGGGTAGGCTCCAGATGGGGCGGCAAAGCTAGCATAGCTCGGGGCCGAAGCCACCTGTTGCCACTGCCCGCCCGACACACTTTGCGCGCCAGGGTAAGTCGACCACACGGCTTGCACTCCAACCGTTGGGACGGTCGACGCGGTTGCCAACGTGGTGCCTCCGAGCCGCGGAGCAGGCGCGGGGGGGCCACTGGCGCCTGCAGGCTCGGTAGGACTTGGGGAGGGGCCATGGGCCCAGTCATCCCCGGACTAAAAACGGCCGACAGATCAACGCTCGGAGGCGGCTGATTCTGCTTGAACTGTACAAGCGCCTCGGATATCAGCCACTTCTCCCTCTCCGTCAAAGGCCCCGAGTTGCCTTGTGACGGCGGAGAGGGTGACTGGTTCTGCCGGTCTGATCGTCCCTGGTGGGGCGACCGAGCGCGGTCATAGCGCCCTAAAGGAGCCAGCTCACTTAGGGTATTAGTGAGCTGGTCCATTCCGTCTGATGCGGACCGCCTGGAATCCCCGACGGGAGCCCTCGCAAGAGCTCCTCTGGCCGGAGATGGCATCCAGTACCGTTGGTCCGCTTGTCCAGAGGTGCTCGCACCAGCGTTCACTCGATCCCGGACATCCGGAGATGTCCCATGAAAGAGTGTCGCCTGCCACGACCCCCGCCCGGACTTAGGCGGGCGCGGTGTATAGCCGTTGCCAGCTCCACCTACCGCGCCTAACGGATCAGGGCTAGGCCCTGATGGCAACATCGGTTGCGGCCCCGCGGGGCGCGACTCTACGTCCAGAGACGGAGTCAGGGACGCCGGAGTCGACTCCGCAGACCGGGTTCTGTCTACGGAGGTCTCCGCGCGTACCTTACTACCGCCGGAGTCACCCGAAGATGTCTCACAGCGGTCGTCGCTCGACCGGGTGCGGTCCGCGACGTTACCACCCGTTTCCCTCCCCTTGGGTTCATTGTTTCTCTCTTCCTTGGTCATCTTTGAGTTGTCCTTGAGGAGCGGGTGATCCTCAGGGACGAAGGAGGCTACGACACTGTGACGGTAGGCTGCGATGGAACGCTGTCGGACTGATCCTGGTCACGGCACCAATGTAAAGTTATTGACTATTGTCCGCTCTTCGGGATCCTCGAGGATAGTCCTCTCACCACGAGTCCTTGCGGACGCGCATCCGCTATTCCGGATCCTTGCGGCGGCGCCGCTCACCGGAGGTCACTGCGGACACGGTAACCACTCTAGCATTTACGGTAACCAGGTAACAGCCCACCCGACACGCCCAGGCCTACGGACACTGTTCAGAAACTGGTTCATCACCACGGTGTTAGCTGGAGGGGCCTGGCGAGCCGCGGTCTGCCTCGGGGACGGAACCCCGTACAGTCCGACGAACTGGCCAGAGCCTATGTCACACCGTCCCGGGAAGGGAGAGAACTGGCGATCCACAGGGCTTGCGCCCCCGAGTCAGCAACTTGTCTCTCCCAGCCCGGGCCCCCCTATGGAAATCGTCCCCAGGGCTCTAAGAGCCCACTACTCGCGACCAGGGAACTCAAAGCTCATGGCGAGCTTCGAGTGCAGCCTGTCACCCGACCTTGGACAATCTCCTCGACCGAGTCGCTTCCAGTGTATATATAATACACCAGAAACTAGAGGCTGCACGCGAAGCGTAATCAAACCATCAAACCTTGCGGACGCGCATCCGCTATTCCGGATCCTTGCGGCGGCGCCGCTCACCGGAGGTCACTGCGGACACGGTAACCACTCTAGCATTTACGGTAACCAGGTAACAGCCCACCCGACACGCCCAGGCCTACGGACACTGTTCAGAAACTGGTTCATCACCACGGTGTTAGCTGGAGGGGCCTGGCGAGCCGCGGTCTGCCTCGGGGACGGAACCCCGTACAGTCCGACGAACTGGCCAGAGCCTATGTCACACCGTCCCGGGAAGGGAGAGAACTGGCGATCCACAGGGCTTGCGCCCCCGAGTCAGCAACTTGTCTCTCCCAGCCCGGGCCCCCCTATGGAAATCGTCCCCAGGGCTCTAAGAGCCCACTACTCGCGACCAGGGAACTCAAAGCTCATGGCGAGCTTCGAGTGCAGCCTGTCACCCGACCTTGGACAATCTCCTCGACCGAGTCGCTTCCAGTGTATATATAATACACCAGAAACTAGAGGCTGCACGCGAAGCGTAATCAAACCATTGTTATAGTTTACTGGATAACGTAAATTACAATGCGTTGTCGTAGCAACGCCCGCTCGAACAGAGCGTGTCAAAACAAGGCCAAGACAGAAAAGACCACATAAATGGCATGTAGTTTTACAATCACCTGCTGCGATCTTAGGGCAAAATCGCCACATTACCAACATGCAAATCATTGTGAAATGACAGACCACAAATCACCAAGCGCGCAAATCACTCCAAGATGGTGCAAATCATGTCCAAGTCACATCCAAGATGGCGAAAGCTGATCCAAATGAATCGCCCGCAGGCGATCCAAAAACTGTGCAGTCATTTATCATAAAATGCCTTGTATATAGATGTTTTGAGCTTTGTTCAAGTTGTTTTACATTCATACAAGCAGCCATGGCTTGATCTATCCCATATGTTCATTATCATTTTCACCAGAGAAAGTCTCATTTCTGGCTATTGTAGGCCCTCGGAACAGCACAGTTGAGGACTTCTGGAGGATGATCTGGCAGGAGAAGTCCAACACAATCGTCATGGTCGCCAACATTGTGGAGAACGGCAAGGTCTATGCTAGCGCAACACATAGTCTGCTTCACTGCTTATTCGGATAACCAGTTGCATAGAATGTTGGTTTGAACATTAATTCCAGATACAGAATGTGTGTGAAATGAAATAACTGTGATATTTCAGAATAAGTGTGCCGAATACTGGTCAACAGATCCAGATGGAACGTTACAGATTGGTAACTTCACCATCAGGACGGAAGCTGTGAATACGTCAGCGGACTACAACACCACCATACTCTCCATACAAAAAGGGGTAATCTAACTTTTTGAAAGCTGAAACATTTCGTGAATATCAAAACCATTGTTCGTTACATATGGGACAAAATAATAGGACAAAATAATTAATTGGCATGGATTCTATCAATAGCAGAAAATATATACCAGGTATATTATCTTCCTCCTGTAGACGTATACATTCCCTCTAACTTCCGTACAAGCAAATGAAATGTATACACCATGTGTAGGAGGAGACACGGGCAGTGCGCCACTTCCACTTTACGACCTGGGAGGACAAAGGAGACCCAATCTATGGCATACACTCTCTCCTAGACTTCTTCAGGAAAGTCCACTCGTTTGACAGTCTCAGACGCGGACCAATGGTCGTCCACTGCAGGTACACTGTCGTGTCCTCTCCGATACACCCACAAACATACACTATGGAACATTCAAAAGGCTGATATTATAAATATTTTGGTACAAAAGGTTCACGAGTTAATGTACACTCTTGGAAATTGCCACATCTCCTGAGTAATTCTCAGTTAATCTTGCATCTTTTTTTGCAAGTTGTCACATATTGGAGTGAATGAATTCATCATGCATGAAGAAATCGGTCACCTATCTATGTGTATTTGGATTAGCTATCAGTGATAGCCAATTGCAATGAACCTAATGTTTTCCACCATTGCCAAATTCACCAACATTTGTTGCAGAATTCATTTTCCCAACAATGAGGATTCTGCCTGTTTCAGTTATTTGCACTTATCTGTATCCTGCTCATTTCTGTTCCTCGTGATATATAGTGCGGGTGTGGGGCGGACTGGCACCTTCATCGTCCTGGACATTCTGATGCAGAAGGCTGAGGTCCAGGGGCAGATCGAGGTACTGCCGCGTGTACAGAAAGCGAGGACAGAGCGTATGCACATGGTCCAGACACTGGTAGGTGCCCTCGTAATATTAAGTATAACTTTGTCTTGAATTTCGATGAATTTGATTGGTTGACTTTTGTGTTTTCATCTAGGGCCAGTACTTTTATATCTACGATGTGATGGTGGAGTACATCAAGTGCGCGAACACCTCGCTACCCTGTGGACAGCTCACGGAAAGGTACAAGGCCTTTTGTGAGACCGCAAAAGGAAAGAACACGCTCAAACGACAGTTCCAGGTAATAGAGCCTGCGTACGCTAAACAGGCGGTTACAAAGTGGGGAATGTGCACGCTCGTAGGCCAAAAAAAAAATGTTTTGGTTTGCGTCCCAGTGATGCTCCGAAATCGGTGCTATGGCGCTGAGGGTTTTTTTTTTTTTTTTGAGAACCGGTTCATGTATTATTTTTTTTGGCATAAAAAGTGTGCTTGTACCATATTTTTTCCTGGAACAGTAAAAATATAGATTTAAGTCTATTAGACCTACGATGGCTGATTTACAACACCCCGAAAAAAAGAATTTGTCAATTCGAGAAATTGTTTACGACAGCAAAAAAAAATTGTTTTTGATCTCGTCATTTCGAGTTAAATATCTCATTATTTCAAGATAATCATGTCGTTATTTCGAGATAGTTAAGTCATCTCGTTAACTCGAGATAGTATCTCATTACTTCGAGATGATTATGTCGTTACATTGAGATAGTATAGTTATATAGGACTCCAAAAAATACTGTTTTTTATTTCGTTATTTTGAGATAGTTACCTCATTATCTCAAAATAACGAGATATATAATTATCTCAAATAACAAGATAAAACATTTTTTTTGCACGTCTTGAATCAGCATCAATCAGAATCAGCCTTGAAAACAGAATCAATAAAAATAATCATGTAATTAAGAAAATTAGCCCAAAGGCTAAGATAGGTTACCGGACAATTTTGGTTTGGCCATGGCAGCATTGGCAGGTAACAGACCTTGAGATTTACCAATCAAGGTTCGCAGTGTAAACATATGACCTTGGGATTTACCAATCAAGGTTATCCGTATGAACTTCGATGTAACCATTACATGTATGTGTGCGGCATTTGATATTCTATATGTTGGGTGGAATCGTTTAGGCCGCCTAGGTCAATTTACACATTCCCAGTCAGACATTTGGCACTCAAGGTCATCTGACGTCAAGTTCAAGGTCATCATTAGTTGTGCCATATATGTCTTCCTATATGTTCATAATGCAAACACGAGCTCTATCTGCAAGCCTTTCATCTACAGAGGCAAATCTGGGCATTTTTTTACCCCAAAATGGCTGTTTTGACCTTTCAAGGTCATCGAAGGTCAAATTCAAGGTCACCACACAAGTCGGCATATATGACTTCTCATTTGAAAGTGCCAATTTCTAAGCTCTATCTTCAAGCGTTCTATGAGTACAGTCCTGACAGCTCCCATTATGAAGGAAAAAAGTGCCGAAAATTTTCTAAGTCCAAAATTTTTTTCAAAGGGTGAAAATTTTTTTTTGCCTAGAAATGGCCCAAAATGGATAGTAATGTTATTTGGGGCGAAAAAAAAATTTTTCGCCGACTCGTCAAAAATTCAAAATGGCCGCCACACTGAGATCGGCGATTCAAGGGCAACAAAACTTATACACATCACATAGGTATATGAGAGGAATCTTTTTAAGCAAAAATCTCAAAACTGATCAGACAGTTTTTGAGAAAATACAGACCAGGTGCAAATTTGAACGTTTTTCGACCCAAAAATGGCTGTTTTGACCTTTCAAGGTCATCCAAGGTCAAATTCAAGGTCACCACACAAGTCGCCATATATGACTTCCCATTTGAAAGTGCCAATTTCTAAGCTCTATCTTCAAGCGTTCTATGAGTACAGTCCGGACAGCTCCCATTATGAAGGGAAAAAGTGCCGAAAATTTTTCAAGTCCAAAAATTTTTTCAAAGGGTGAAAAATTTTTTTTGCCCTAGAAATGGCCCAAAATGGATAGTAATGCGATTTGGGGCGAAAAAAATTTTTTTTGCCGACCCGCCAAAAATTCAAAATGGCCGCCACACGGAAACCGGCAGATTTAGGGCAACCAAACTTATACATATCACAGAGGTATATGAGGGGAATCTTTTGAAACCAAAAACTCAAAACTGATCAGACAGTTTTTGAGAAAATGGCCGTCAAAGTCCAAAATTGAGCATTTTTCGACAAAAACGGCCGCCATTTTGAAAAAAATTCGAAAATCAAAAAACAAAAAAATACCTCCTTCTCAAAATATTTTTAGGCATTTTTGTGCAAAATTTCAGAAAGATTCGATCGTTAACTTTAAAGATAAAAATGTTAACGCCGGACGGACGGACGGACGGACGGACGGACGACGGACGCAACGCCATGCCAATAGGTTATCGGACCAAAGGTCCGGTAACCTAAAAATCATAAAACAACTAAATAAATACAAAAAAATGTTTACTTTGAAAACTTTGACAGATTCTCGCTACAAAATATATCAATGAAATAAACTCGTATTGTTTCTAAGCAAGAGTGTCTATATTGCCTCGCATGCAACTCCCTATGCCTGTATGAAACAAGTTTCTCACGAAGTGGTTCAATGGGGGTGATCTGCTGTTTTAATCAATGGAAAGTGGAAGGGGCTCGTATGGAAAATTAGGTGTCATTACTTCCGCGGCAAGGGATTATGCTAGTGTCGGAATTTAAAAAATCATTTACCCGACGACTCTCCTTCTCTCCTTGTTATCAGCCAGTGTTAATATAACGACCAACAATTATCTTAAAAACGAATTTGTAAAGCATCAGGTTGCTAATTGATTGGTTTGTAGCTTTCACAGTTAAACGCCTGATTGGTTCCTGCAGGATTGCAATCCTCGACAGTCACTAATACAGCCACTTTGGGGACGCTCATCGACTTGCACAGAATTCGAATGTGGCCGCTGCTTGTAAAATACCATCATGGCAACAACAAAAAATCTGACGCGGGAGGTTGGGGACGACGCGCGCGGGGACGCAAACCAAAACATTTATTTTTTTGGGCCTTAATATGTCTGTATCATCAACTACCGATGTACGAAAGCACTTGAGGAAAAGAAGTAATTTTTGTAGATACTTCGTGAAACCAAGCAGACCCAAAACAGCACAGAGAAAGATGGTTTACGACCAGAGCACAAGGACAAGAACAGAAACCTGAAATTTATTCCAGGTAACGTAATTTATTGGATTTTAACAACGTTGAGTTTTAAGGCTAATATTGTCTGGTCCCTAGAGCGCTATTCACTCTCAAACCAACAGACGACGCATGCAGACCAGTACTGCTTGGGAAAGTTGAGAACAGTTATATCAACGCTGTCTTCATGGACGTATGTATTGCATAGTTCAGTTCATTTATACCAGATAAAAAAAACTATTTATTTTTAGTGTAGTGATATCTCGAAATTGTGTCCCAAATATTATTGTGAAATGTTATCAGTGTCACTTTGTCCTTCAGAGTTTCCGACACCACACTTTCTACATCGTGACTCAGCTGCCCTTGGCCCACACTGTGGGGGATTTCTGGAGGTTGGTGCAAAGCCAGGCGACCACGACCATCGTCTGCCTGCAGGACATACCACGGGAAGAACAGGTGAGCTAGCCTGACGTGTCTGCCAATGAGTGATGTAAGTGTATACCATAAATCGTCATATTTTGAGAGGTCGAGAGGTTGCCAGTCCAAATCGGCTGTAAGTTATTGTACATTGATAGATCCAGTGTACAATGAATCATTGTGTTCTAATAGTACTGGCCGTCTACTGACGAGAAGGTGAAAGAGTACAGTGGTGTATCTGTGGAGCTGACGAACACCAAACAGATCAACTCCAACCTCGTCACTAGAACCTTCAACATCTCGAAAGTCATCAGAAAGGTCGGACACTGCTCTTGAAAAGTGCATCCCACGTGTATCAATAGAATTATTGTCGAAATTCTCTTCGTGAAATGTAGGGTGTATCACAGTAATATTACCCCATCCTGGCAGTCGGTGGTGACGGAGGTGAAGATCTTCCAGCTGCTGAGTTGGCCGGATGCCGAAGATGTGCCGCCAAACACAGGGCATCTCCTGCAGTTGACAGAACACGTGTTTAAGTGGCAACAGGAAACCGGGATCAGCAAACCAGAGGGCTGTACTGTAGTACAGTGTTTGTAAGTAGGAGGTATCTTTACTATGTGGTGTGAACAATAATCATGAAGGACAGGGTTATAATACAGAAACGTTTGATACTCGACAATACCAATGCAACCACATTAACACAGGGACGGAGTGGCACACAGCGGTCTTTACTGTGCGATGAACTATGTCCTTGAGAAGATGAAGTTGGAGCAAGAAGTTGATCCGTTCTTTGCTGTGAGACACGCCTGTCGCAACAGACAGTTCCTCCAGACATTGGTAAGTCTCCCAGAAGGCACACTGGATGTATGTGACACTACCTGTGCCTGTAAATGTACTTTAGTTTAGTAAATGTGATTCATAATGTGTACAATCAGCAACATTCTAAATAACTGATCCATATCGGGATGGTTTTTTTTTTCTCTGACAGGCGCAGTATGATTTCCTGTACAAGGCAGCCAGAGACCACACGGAACAACACAACGAGTACGCCAATGTGTAGAGTGGTCACCACGGCAGTACATTCCTCACAGATGTGTTATCACAGAAAACGAAACGACATTCACGAGTACATTAAGTAATTTGCATATATATGAGTATTGCTGCGATATAATATAGATACATTATTATATGCGAGTATCCATATCGTGATGACATGTATTCAGAGAGTGTTTATGTATTAGTTGGAAAGTTAATTCGCCTTTGTGATTGAGTACTTTGCACATACTAAACATTCTGTGACGTTCCAGGTGACACATGGTGAATCAACGTATCGAATTTGTGCCATCAAATGTCACAAGATGTGTAGCAAGTGCAAAGTATATAGAAGCTGAGTAATAAAACCCATTATGAATATATTTTGTTCCCCATATTTTTTTTAGTATTATCAGAGTATCGTTGTATATAGGAAAATATTTATTCTTGGTAATTGTGATATATTGAATAGTTGATAAGACATCAAATAAAAACACTACCGTGACAAGTCAAATAGTATCTACAACACAAACCATGCAATAAGTAGGATACAGCATGAGGCTAGTGGACTCGCTTAAACTGTATTGAACCAATATGATCAATTATATGGCTGATGCCAGAAATGAAAAACATGACAGGTTTATTATATTCGGGTAACCCCAGTACAAAACGCAGGCAGTAGTCAGTATTAGTAGTCAGTACAAAATTCCAATTGGTATTGTTGGAGAGAATTGAGATCACAACATATTCTCCTCATTTTTTGTTGTAAATCATGCTTATCTGAATAAAATTATTGCTCACTACCATGTGTTCCATCTAAAACTAGGTTAAAAAAACTAAAATGAGGTGACATTGAATTATATGTTGATTCGAGATTTAGTTGAGCTACAAAGCGTTGATTGAGTTTTGACTGAGCGTCAACTTGGCGATGTCCATCATCACTTACTGCAAGAAAGTGACAAATAATCTGCAGTTCACTATAGGTTTTCCAGTGTCTTTTCACAAGTAGACACAAGTACCCTACAGTGGAGAGAATTTTTGTGGCCAGCGGATATATGTTGGGATGGGAAAGTTTGTGTAAATAAAGTTGGAATCAATTTTAAAATCAGCCAAATTTAGCATTTTTGTCTGTCACGCAAACTTGAAAGTACATCTCGAGATAGTCGGGAATATATGAGAAATATGCACTCTTCGACAACAGATACTGAGAAAATTGGTTGTGTGGGTCTCGGAAGGGAAGTACATAAAGTCAACAATATAATATGTCATTAGAATCAGTGAAAACGATGTTTTTGCCTTTCTGAAGTCCGAATTAACCAGTCCGCGTCATATTCAGTGGTTTCAAGTGGTTCAGAATCAGGGTGGACAAGAACGAGTCAACGCACATGGAAGTCACGGCTTATCAACTATTCAGTTTTACAGGACACAAGTTTTGACAATAAAGTGAACAATCACTAAGAAGTACCACATTTTCTTTTCAAGAACCATTTTTTAATATAATGGCGAGCACTCTTACATTTTGACTACAACCAAGCTTGATGCGACAGGACATGATTGTTAGTGCTTCATGTGTAAAACGTCATGAAGGTATAAGAGTATGTTTCAATCTGATCGCCTAAATTTTCCAGACAAATTCTCCAGTGGTGTATTTGGTTATGATATGGTCGATGGGTTGGTTGTGAACACTTGTTCATAGTAGGCCTACTGTGAAAGTAGGTAATGTCCTGTATCGGGAGTGCATAAAAAACATCTGTTAATTCCTGTGGCAGACGGGTAATACCAACAACGATATCAGTCATTAACGCAATTTTCTGACCACAGTGGAAGATCGTCTTCACTACCTGGAATTAAGTGCTATCATCCGCTATCCATTTTCACTATCAACTTCTGGTTACCCGCACTGTCCTCACACTGTAATGTGAGGAACTGACTGCATGAATGTAAGTATCAATCTAATACCACCAAATACATCCAGATTTTGATGATGTTAATAACAAACGTAAAGTACAACATTTTGCAACAGAAACAAAGTCCAACAAAACAGTTCATCCAAAGACACACTGGCGTCATCAGGGGCAGAGAGTGTGTTAAATGTAGTTGTTTCTACTGTACAGGCGATTCAGGCAGTATCGAGAAATGTAAAGATTGGTACGGTGTTAAATATTAGAATATCTATTGTATTCCAAAGGTACGGATATTACGTTGAAACCATATCATTTGCGCTTTTATGGTGGAGAAAGAACACCATTACCGTATTTTCTTTACATGAGATTCAAGGATGAGCATATAGCAGTCGCCTTATATCTGTACCGCACAAACTGTCGTAAATCGCTCATGCTGCGAAAGGCAGCTGAGAACATCCTAAAGCAATTGGATTTTTTTTTATATATTTATGTTTTATATGTATGGGGTATGTGTCGGGACTAAAATAGGAGAGTTTGAGACATCTACAGTATTTTATCAGTTAATGCTGAGTAAGAAACCTTTTGCAGAAATTCAGTCAGTTACGAGAAACGTCATTTTGGGGTGGTATATCGTCGTACGCATATTATAGTTTGATGAGGATTTGTCAGCATAGCTCCATATAAAAAATATATGATGAAATAAAAATAACAGACAATTAACATTGGAAATCATCCGAAAAGCAGTAGATGCCATGCCAGAGAAAGAGGTGTTGACGGTCTCGTGATCAATCTGTATGTACATTACATTTAACGGTAAATCTCGTTCCATGTAACATTGCTTAAATTGTTTCATGTGTTACATGTACAGTATATATTTTGGACTTTATAAGCACGAGTTATTGGGTTGATATCCATACTATGTATATTTGTTTTTATAGGAACACGAAAAACGTGTCAAAACGATTGTTAAATAATTTTCATCAATACATGTAATTAACATCGAATAAATTATGCGTTGTATTTTCGTTAACCGTGTTTCCAGAACAAGCTTGTGACACATCGATTTCGTACGTCCATTCACATGTTTACTGAGACGGTGACGGCTGTTAATTTTTAAGTAAACAGTCATCTCATGTACTGTTTATAGGCCTATGTTAACACATGCAACCCTTGCTTGGCCTGTCAGCAACATTGAGTTACGGCGGGTCGATAACCTTTCCGAAACACGGACCCGTGGCCGTGGGTATCACGTACACGGCATTTACGTTTTCGAGTTTCTCGCCTTTTGCCCGTGATTTTGTTAATCGGTGTGATATGTTTTGCATAAATCTTTACAAATTACATAAAGTAATGATATTGTGGACAAATTTCGGCCTAAAAGCCCGGGGACAATTGCGAACCCCAACTGTTCTAGGGTGTCACTTGACTCTCTATTGGAAAGGTGATCGCTTTAGTTGTTAATTGATGTTGTGTTGATTCCCAAGTTCACGTGTACACTAACAAACTTGAATAATCACACGGTACAGGCCTGGATGGAACACGACAGGAGTTCTCGTCTTTAGGTTTATCCAGGTTATCCTATCCTTGTACACACTCGAATACAAGGTTCTCGATGGTCCATTCATGCCATACAGTATTCTAGATAGTCCTTCACAATTATTAAGTTCATTTAATCCCGGGTATATCCTAATAGCCTGAACCTAGTCCCGCCGTAATGTTATTTTCTGTAATCAACAATGTTCACATATAGACGAATAAGTACACTCTTTTCTAATGCTATTCCAGAAATCGTGTTAATTCGTTCGGCGTCTCTAATCCAGCTGCCGGGCAAAAGCGTCTGGGAGTTGTCCTTATGTCTGCTCGCTCAACCCCAGGACCTCAACCCTATGCATCAACCTGGATAAAACTTTTGCAAGGAAATTGCTCTGTCATGTACAGGATGTCATCGCTATAGGAAAGTGTCTGAAGGTTCTTACGTTCTTAACACATGGAATTCCTGTTGAAGGCAAAAAAAAACCAAGACAAGTGACCAATTCAAGTGAAGATGTGAGTGTTCAGAATAGCTGAACTAGCCATGAAATGATCATTAATGAAATTCACAAGAACAATGCTCCTGAGACATCCATTGACAATAGTCGTGTACAAAGCAGCTCATCAGCAAACTCTCATGCTGAAATTGTGATAACACCAATGAACCACAAAAAGCGAGGTAGGAAAGCTCAATGTCGTAAGAAAATAAGCGAATTGGAAGCTAAGATGAAGTACAGATACTGCGAAATAGGTGGACCTTCGAACACGGCAGCGCAATGTCAGACCTCACACCTAAAGTCAGCACCATACAAAATCAAGTTGATGAACATGAATTGCCAAAATCATTGATGGATATAAAAAAAAAACCAAACACTTGTCACGTTGCACATAGCTCTGTCTAGCTATGGTATGTTCGAGTGGGTCCTGGATTAAACCCACCCTGCAGCTGAGACCATGCAGTACTGGGATGGGAAAGGCAACACAGATGGCAGCTCTGAAAAGTAGAAATGTGTGTCTTCACATGACTGTCCTTGGAGAATGAACTACTACTCTGTTTGATGGAACTAAACCTAAATTTATCTGGCAACTATCTAGCTTTCTTGTTCGGCATTTCATCCAACACAGTGTCCATGCTACTGTCAACTTGGATACCGATGCTTAGTCTTGAACTGTCAGGACATTTGTATTGGCCTTCCAGAGAAGAAGTCAACTTGTGTTACCCCAAATCCTTCAAACAATGGGGAAACATCACAGCAATAGTAGACTGCTTTGAAGTTCCAACCGAACGACCGTCACATGTGGAAGCGAGATATTCTCCACTTACAAATATCGATCTTCATCGAAGTTTCTTGGCTTGCTCTCCAGGTTGTTCAACCTCGTACATTTCAATTGCTGCTGGTGATAACATGTCGGACAAAGAAATTTTCCTTCAGAGCGGAATACTGCAGAACTTTCCCGTAGGTAACGAATGCATGGCTGACAAATGATTTCTATTCAAGGTGAGAAAATTCAGCACTTGAGAACTTATATAAAACCAGAACCATACATTTGTTTGCGTTATCATGACCAGATAATCGTTGGAGCGTTAAGGTGTTCTGTAATTCAATGTATCATCCTGTACAACAAATCAAGGTTGTCGCATACAGAAACAGCACAGATAAAATAAACCCACACCCACACAAAATGAAATATTATTGGGAGCATGCAGAAATAAACACAATAATGCAACAACAGTTTACTGATACATTAACATATTTCTTGACGTTTGGAACAATCAAGAGGTTAATGGTACATTTTATACTTGTATATGTTTTTGAAGTTCCATTGTTCAAGTGCAAATCGCTAATCCTATTAAAGCCTCGTAAAATGCTTCGACCCGTACAGCCTCTTCGTTACGTTTCTTATTAAATTATCTATTAACCATTACTATTTTGAAGTTTTCCAAGGGTTTATTTAGGTTTTAAATTCTTGAAAGTATAGATTCCAAATGAATGAATGGATAGATATCTAAATCTCTTAATGACCAATATGCAATTCCGTACCATAGTTTCGATTGGGACACATATGGAAGAGATGTAACAAGTATCATGAATGGCATCTGGACAATATCCACAATTCGCTTTATATTATACACTTCAAGAGACTACGGTGTAGTATATTATATTATCGTATATTAAAAGGAAGGGAATAGTTGTATTGCAAGACATTCATTCCGTGTGTTCGGGGAGTCCGGGAGAAATCTAGAATCCCAGAGGAGCAGACAGTGTATATTATGTAGCTGTTTCTACCCTACATGTGATCCATGCCATGGGGTCACAAGCAGACAATATCAATGCCTAATGCATTTTCATTTGTAAATGACACTGGAAGGAATAGCTATGCCGCCGTGATGGGGAAATGGTGGAGAGTGGGAATGGACCTCTGTGAGTACACGAAGAAACTTACCTTGTATACACTGTCTACTATTCAAAGTAATTGGAGGTCAATTCCATTCCGAACATTGACTATATATGTAGTGACAAGCGTCAAACGATGTGTGAACCCTTGGGATTTCCAGAAGAAATCTTAGCTACCCAGTTCACTCTAACATGTGTGAACTGTTCCATCGGGTTTACCGTAGAAACAACTACATTTAACACACTGTCTGCCCCTGATGACGCCATTGTGTCTTTGGATAAACTATTTGGTCGGGCTTTGTTTCTATTGCAAAATGTTGTATTTTACGTTTGTTATTGTCATCATCAAAATCTAACTGTATTGGTGATAATAGATTGATACTTACAAAGTCCGATTTGTTTGCCCTTTCGCATGGGATACGGCACACAACAAGTGCAGTCAGCCAAGAATATTCTGAAACAAACAGATCTATTAATTAGCTTTGATTTGAAATCCCAATCGGTGTATACCAGTAGCCGCAGCATCAACCCATTCCACGTGATGCAACAACCTTACCAGTTCATCCCGAAGTCAGTCCTGGCTTCTGAAGTTTCTGATCATGACAAAGCGAAAAAATAGACAGCAAGTCCAGCAAATCGAAGGAATGGCACTGTCCCAGTTACACATTTGAAGCAAGGAAACAAGATGCATGTCAAAACTGAAACTGATGACCACTGGAGTAAAACTGAAGTCCTGCACAAGAATGTTGCTCCACGACCCTAGTGTCAAAACGCCATTGGACACGGACTCCTGAAACGGAACAGAAGTCGCCTCCAAGTCACACAGAAGGCCATTCAGGAGCAACCAAGGATTGAATCCATTGTCACGTTCTAGTGCCCAAAGTTATGTCCACCAGCTTGAGTGCAGATTGGTTATTTTTTATGGGCATATTACATGTATCTTAGGGAGAAGGGAGAAGAGAGAACTGGCGGAGGCGTATGCATCTACGTCATTCAACAACTGACATACATATGTATCGAGGTTACACAAGATCAGCTTGAAACCAGCTGGATTGAAATGAATTTGCCAGTGACTCCAATGATTCTGCTATGCTGTGCGTACGTACCTCCAAGCGCAATGCCGGCAGAGTTTTGGGGGTGATTTCAACATAGACTGCCCAAAACCCCTTGTTAGCACATAACAAATCCTCCGTATTGATTGATTCGAACAGTCACTAAATGTAATTCAGATGATAAAGTATCACACACGTATCACTGAAACTACAGCCTCCTGCATCGACCATTCCTACACCACGCGACCAGAGATGATCACATCATGTGGCTCTCTTGCCCTGGGCCTAAGTGATCACAACCTCATTTACATGGTTCGGAAAGGGTGGAGACTTCGTCAAGTGGCCAGGATCGTGAAAGGTCGCACCTACAGACGCTTCAATCCAGAAGCATTCAGACGTTACCTTGAACTCGATTGGAGTGACGTGTTCAACTGCTCTGATCCCCATGATGCGGGCAAACTTTTAAAACCAAGTTCGTTACCGTATGTGATAAACATGCTCCTATTGTGAACATTAAGGTCAAGCATAACAAACCTGGTTTGATTACAACGAATTCCTATCCTTGTGTAACGACAAGGATTATTTCAAATGTAAGTCTCATAAATCAGGTAACCAAGCTGACCGGGCCACCTTCAAACGACTGCGTAATACTGCCAACAACATAAAAGACAACCTCTGGCGTAGCTTCATTAGTGACTTTATTATTGGCTCGAAGTGCTAAAGACCCAAAAGGAACATGGGGAACTCTGAAAACTCTTTTCCCTAACCCATCAACATCAGAGCCTGGTTTTGTCACTTGCGATGGTGTTAAGGTTGATAGCTCCAAAGGTATGGCGGACGCTTTGAATCAATATTTCTGTGAAATTGGTCCAACTCGCATCCAAGTTCGAGTGACAGCAAAGCACGAATAGAATCACATTGTCGATCTATCATCTGTATTCAGCTTTGGAAGTGTTACCCGAGAGTATGTGTTCAACCAAATAATGTCTCTAGCTGATGGCGAGCTACTGAACTAAACTCCATCGGTAACAGGTTACTAAAATCAGGAACACATATGTGGTCTACTGAGCAGTACCATGAACTCATTCCTTCCAACAGGGATGGTCCCATGTGAATGTAAAAAAGCTAGAGTTATACCTATATATACAAAGCGGCGAAAGAGACATAATATAATAACCAAATACGGCATTGTACTGGGATTAATTTCGCACGGGTCCTTCCACCATGTTCACGGAGCACGAGTTTATGCGCACGAGTTTACGAGTGCTCCGCGGAAGGTCCAAGTGAGAAATAAATTCGTGTACAATGTAGTATTTGGTTTATTATATGTCCACAATAACGTTATTCAAAACAAAAGAGACAATCAGTGACGTCACAATGAATGGCGTCATAGCAACGAGTTCTGGCATCTGTAGGAAAAAACAACAATGTAATATTATAAGGTTATTGGTGTGATAACAGGTTTGAGGCACGAGTTATTGTCGCGCTACATACCTCACGAACTTGCGAGTGAGTTTGCGCGACAAGAACGAGTGCCTCAAACCCGTTATCACTCAATAACCTTATTATTATATACCTCCACATAAATACTTGTTAACTTTCATGGAATAGTGGTTATTTATTTGAATTCAGAGGTTATTTAGAGCCCTTTCAGTGTCAGCAAGCCAGTTTTTGAACAAAATTTGGATCCAGGCCGGCCACATTTACGTCATTGACGTTTTCTTTTTAATAGCATTTAGAACCGCCGTTGCTATGGACACGGAATACAATAAGTGCAACACACAAGTGATCCGATATAGGGCTGGAAAGCGGAAGTATGATCGGTGATAAATTCAAATGAAATATTCGTGAATAAGACGTCGCCGGGGATAAACCCAATTATCGCCCACTTCTAACAACGTCAATAACTGCTGAAATAACATGTCTTGTGTCAAATAACTTCAGATGGGACATATGATAATCGGAAACTACCGCACGATATCTGTACTTTCAGTACTAACGAAGTTGTTCGAACGCTGGGTCCATCGGCAATTGTATGAGAATATGTCTGTAAATTAGTTGCTAACCGAGTATCAGTATCAGGTTAATGGTAACATCTCAGATGAGAGACCACTTACGGTGTCCCCCGGGGGTCCATTCTTAAACCTATATTTTTTATAATGACATGTCTATCGAAGAAACTAAGTGTAATATTTATGCAGATGACGGCACACACTGTGGATCGAGGCAGAACCATGTTGCAATATGTTTGTGGTGTTCATACTGAACCCACATCCATTTGACGATAGGTGTCAAAGGAGCGACCGAACAGGAGGGGTGGTGATATAAGTATAATTGTCAATGATACGGATGTATGACTGGAATGATCAATCAGTCTAGATGTATTCAATCTATCATTTGCATGTAGAAGGTGCACGACAAATTTAACGTTTATAGCCTTGTATGGCATTACTAGGAGTTGTGTCATCAAACGAAATTCATTCCCTTGTCATAGCCAGGATATAGAATATAAAAATGGGGTCGATACCAGGTAACACTGGCGCCACCTAGTTTAGGTTATGTATTGCTCTTACGTGTGGAGCAGACGTATGTCTCACATGTACAGGCCTTGCTGAAGTGAAGGCGACGGGCGAGTCCATTGTTCATATCCCGCTCTAGGGGCGATATGAGGACCATTCCACATTATTTGGGGAGGTTCTGGTCGTTTTTGGCAATAAAAACAATCGGTTTTACTCGGTATGTATAGCAAATAATACACTGTCACCCCTCGGCGATATACACAATCATCACGCCTCGCTGACGCTCGGCATGATATCGTGTATATCACCTCAGTAACAGTGTATTATTCCACACTTAAAATCAATTTTGACGGGGAGTCTGTCGACCGTGTAAAAACTTTCAAATACCTCGGTGTGATACTGGATGAAACTATCAGCTTTGGCTAGCTGAGTGCTAAAGCACGTAAAAAGCTTGGTCTTTTTTCTCGATGTCGTAAATTTATTACACATTCAACTTCACTCACTCTATATGAGCAGGAATCAGCTAATGGGTAGTATGTTACGTCCATGACGAAAAATTTCGTTTTTTTAAAAAGTTCTACTCCAAACTGGTAATTTTAAAGTTTGAAACCTAGAATGGAAAATGTATTGATGGAAAAACCAGAATCTATGGCTACACTGTTTGAAATAAATATTTTATAGATCTAAAACTTGAGACATGTCCTCGAAAATCGCTCATATTTTGATGTCCTTTTTCGGCTGTTACGTCCTTCCCCATAAGCTTTCTAAAAAACTATGTGCGTGAGTGATAACTGGTTTGTGGGTGCTGATTCAGAATGCTACGAGTATTTGAACAAATGTTTTCTATTGGTTATTATACACATATTTCAATACTAAATATATTTTTTAAAAATATCAAATCAGGTGTGAAAATGTCCTCGATTTGGAGTTACGTCCAAAAACGTGGCTGTAAGGAGTACCATATAGCTCAAATAGTAGAAAGTGCAATAATATATGAAATGCCACACAAAAAGACGCAACATGTATGTTTCACTTATTGTGTGTATGTGAATACCAGTTTGTAAGAGAACGTACGAAATGCATGTGTGACTCACAATAATCGAGTTACGTCCAGTATTAAATTTTCAGAGTGTCTTTATAAATCGGATAATGTTTGTGAATGGATGCGAGTCTAAGTTTTACGTTCTCGAGCTACCATGGCAACGTTACAAATTTTCGAGCTCCAAATGGGACACAATGGCGCGCACCGTCGGCGATCTTCGGTAAGGCTCCATGGAAGTTTATTTGGTTACGTCCGCCGTTCAATGGAAATTAGCTGGATTTTGGGGTATTTGGTGCGTATAACTTCATAGAATATGCATTGTAAGTATTGAAAGGATACCCTCTCCGATAGGCTTGCAAATCACAATGATTGTGCCGTGTTACATGAGCGTTCACGAGCAGAGCATGGTGACAGGAGCCTACACGAGGTTATTCATGGACGAACAAGGACATTTCTTGTTTACGGTTTAGTTGAAATGTGTGCCGAACATGGACATTCTCCGTTATGGTCTCTGCATTGTGGACGAACAATATTAACAAGACATACACGGAAATTCTACAATATACAATATATTTACACTGCACGTTGGAGGTGCTGAAGTAGATCTAGATCACATAACTGAACCATGCGATGATTTATTTATTATATGAATGTAACCTACGTGTTACTGAATACCAGGACCGTATAAAGCTGTCAGGCCATGGCCTGACCAATAATTTGACCCACAGGAAGGGTTGAGGTCATTCAATGTAGGCCCATGGCGTGCTCCATTCGATGGACAAAGAGGTAAGTTCGTGATTTGTCCTGCCTTTTTTCTTGGGTGAGATCTCCTAGGTACTCTCTGAGGTAAAAACCTAGGCCACCCCATTGTCGGCCACAGTTGTTTGGAACCCTAGGGTCAGATTATTTTATTTATTAACATGTGGTGGCTGTCAACGTGAATGGCTCAATATGACAACATTACGCAATATATTATTTAAAAAATATATAAATCAACAAAAGTCACCATGCCAAGCAACATGAGCAAGCCTCACCATCAATATCACCATCAATATGATCGCAATGTTTATGATATTCGTGGACCAAGAACTGTTTGCTTTTTTTTGGCATCTTCTCAAAAATAATGTCTGAAACCCCTAATTTTGTACTAAAGTTAAGTTATATTAAAAATCAGACCCCCCCCCCCTTTTTGCTTGTGGTTTTGCTTGCGGTAATCGGATCAGCCTGAAATTTTATATATGTCACTTCTGCATCACCCCACAACTTTCTGGTGATTTTCAGAATCCTAGCTTCAAAACTGAAAAAGTTAGTAATCTACCTCAATGTTAAATTTCGACTCAAAATGCCATTTCTGGAATTTGGCTGAATTTTCAGCTTTGGTCTTGTTCCTAGATAACATAATTGAAGAAGTGTTGCAATTTTAAGTTAGGTGATACAAAAAAACTATATTTTAAATGAACATACTCAATTGACTGCTATCTCATTTATATCCGCATCAATAATATGA
This sequence comes from Terebella lapidaria, assembly GCA_949152475.1. Taxonomy (NCBI): domain Eukaryota; kingdom Metazoa; phylum Annelida; class Polychaeta; order Terebellida; family Terebellidae; genus Terebella; species Terebella lapidaria. Next base: position 8,178,311 of record OX424557.1, read on the forward strand.
ATAAACATGGTTCGTTTTTGGCGCTCAGCCGCCCTCGTGATAAAATTCTTTTATACCGGTGAATAACCCCAGACCGCTCGAACTGTGCTCGCTTCGTTCGTTCGCACCCGTCCTGAGAATTATCGAACACGCACCTGTTCAGAATAACACTTCTGATAAAAATCTGATCATGTGACGAACCTTGTGACATACGTTCCGACGAATCAGAAAGTGAGAAAACATGACAAAACGCGAACATTTTAAATGTACGAGGGGCGTTCCAGAAGTTCATGGACTGCGTCTGCCATTTAATCACTTTTTCAAGTGAAATTTTCACAGAAGAAATCTGCAAGGGTTATGAGTCGAATCCCCATGTGATGGATATTGTATCCTTCCATACTGCATGACAACGGTTGTCATGGTAACCCAAAGCCAGAGGTACCGGAGCATGGTGATATTTATTTTGCATACAGATATTGCAATCACCCATTAGTGAGTCAATTTCAATCAACTGAATACAGGGAACAGCATAAGCTGCATATTAATATGCCGCATATCTCACACATAATTTTGTATAAATTCCACAAATGATAAACATAATGAGATATATATGAGATTTCGTTTAATACCAGTGGAAAAATTACATTTGTACATCCAAGGATGAAAGAGATTATATGGTATTGTTTCGAGTGCCAGATCGGTTTATCTAGCACTCTGATCGCCGAATCTAGACCGAGCCTTTAGAACTCCCCCGCGTCAGATGTTTTTTTTTAATAACCTCTTTTCTCAAATTTTCAACGAACACTTTTTTTTATCTAAATTTTTCTTTTCATTTTTCCCCCTATTTTCTGAATCGATATACTCTGGTTATTTCTGTCTCACAGTTTTTGACCTTGTAGCTCTGGACATGAGTGCACAAACTGAGTGGACTAAAAAAAATAATATAAAAATTATTATACTTCGATATTTATATATTCCTTTGTGGGTTTACAATATACCGGTATACGCCACAAACATATATATGCCCATCAATATGCGCTGGACCCCGATATCCAAATTAGCAGTTATAAAAAAACTCAGAACCATAGCACCAATTTTGGAGCATCACTGGGACGCAACCAAAAACATTTTTTCGTTAGCCTTCCACAATACCACTGAAATTTATTCATTGATAATCACTGTGTTTGGTACCATAACGTGGACATGTCATTGTTTGCACTCAAATTCTTCCACCACTGAACCATTCTAATGTAGACATGTCCATGTTCGTCCGTTTGCAATGCATGTATGTCCATGTTCGTCCGTTTGTAATGCAGACATGTCTGTGTTATTCCATTTGGAACGCAGACATGTCCAAGTTCGTCCTATGCAAAACATTAAAGATAAAATATTAAGATAAAATAGTGTTATTGCTCATGAAGTCTCAACAAATACATTATTTGATAACTATGACCATATTTACACAAAATGCACTTCTTAAAATTGTTGAAATATGAAAAAAAAAAAAAAATAGGACATGTCCATGTTACGTACTCTACCCATTAGCTGATTCCTGCTCATATACACTAAGGGTAATCTATTTGCTGCGTACGATATTGAAAGCTAATAGAATATCCGTATGTGTACGAAGCAAAAAGCGAAAGAAATACGCCAAAAATTGTAATTTCTGCCAATTAAGGAGAAATGTTGGTAATAACAATGAAAACCACACGTATCTGGTATGCGCATTCCACATAAATATTTATTTGACACTCATACGTGATGAAAGTTATAGCCAAGTGTCGTTATTCATGGAAAAAAATGTACCAAACACGCCTACCCCTCCTCGAAATTCACCCATTTTCGCTACCGTTCTATGAAAACGGCGCTTTCATTCTTTCTTAATGGGATAAAAGACAACCATGAGCCAGGTTTGTGGTAAAGAGATATCAATTCTGTCATTTGCAACCCAAACATTTTCGATTAGTCTTACAAATCAGTCTAGATACACATATTTGTTTTGCTGTACGCAGCAAATGTTAACTGTACGCAGCAAACCACTGTATACGAAATTGAGCCTTACTAGAAGAGGAGTTATATTAGGAAAAATGAAGTATATATTTCTGAGGTCCCACCCAGTATAAATATTCACAGTGTGGTAGCTATCTTAGATCATGTACATGTAGATAGCTACACAATCACTTAATGATAAATCATGCCATATATTTTCTTGCATTCTCTCTAAAATGTCATAAGAAAATGACACAAGTTTAACAGTAACATTCGGTTATTCATACATGTACGTGCTTTTTCATTTGAAATGCATTAAGCTTATGCCTACTAACAGCTGCAAAAAAATCACGTGTGTTTGTTAGTGGATATCCCTCGCCCCTATTCACCACGTATTCTGCCCACAAATGCTGACAAATACTAACGTAAGAGATGAAATTATTCTTCAAATGAAATCACAGTGAATATACATGACTCGACAGTGAAATCTATGTATAATTGTATTCATGATCACATAAGCCGACATTGGTTTTCTGCATACAGTTAACATTTGCTGAGTACAGCAAAAAAAAGTGTATGTAGACCAATTTGTATAACTAATTGACAATGTTTGAGTTGTAAATGACGGAATCGATATCTCTTTGCTACGGAGCCCCTAAGAGGACATGCAGAAAATAAATTTAGAATGACAACTGATCATTTCGAGTGCTCGAAATATTAATTCGAGCCCTCGAAATGTTAATTCGAGCGCTCGAAATATTAATTCGAGCTCTCGAAATCATTTCAAGCGCACGAAATCATTTCGTGCTATCAAAATGATTTCGAGAGCTCGAAATAATTGCAATTACCTCAGCGGCCATGTTGGTTGCGCAAGAAGGGAGGCATTAGGAATGATAAATAAATAAATGAATAAATAAATAAATAACAATTAACTCTTCCTTGATAGGTATCTGTTTGCATTTGTGAAAACTGATCCGTACTCAGTTGCAATTAGTACTAGTAAAGTACTGACAGAATTTTCCCAAATCACTTGGATTTACGACCCTAATATATAGATAAGGATATTCATAGTCCTAAACTGTGTTAACTGTTAATTGCAACCAGTTTTCTCACCAACAAAATTATATCTGTCAATACTTTACTACTACTAATTGCACCCGAGTATGGATCAGTTTTCACAAATGCACACAGATACCTGTCAAGGAATAGCTAATTGTTATTTATTTAATCATTTATTTATTTATAGTTCTTAGTGCCTCCCTCCCTCCCTTCCAACCAACATAGCCGTGGATGTAATTGCAATTATTTCGAGCACTCGTAATCATTTTGATAGCTCGAATTAATTCATTTCGAGCGCTCGAAATGATTTCGTGTGCTCGAAATGATTTCGAGTGCTCGAATTAACTTATTTCGAGCTCTCGAAATGATTTCGAGCGCTCGAATTATTATTTCGAGCACTCGAAATGATTTCGAGAGCTCGAATTAATTTATTTCAAGCGCTCGAAATGATTTCGAGCGCTCGAAATGATCAGTTGTCACTCCAAATTTATTTTCTGCATGTCCTCTTAGGGGCTCCGTACTTTGCCACAAACCTGGCTCACAGTTAATTTTTGTCTCGTTGAGACAATAAAAGGGCCATTTTCATAAAGACAGTAGCGAAATTGAGGGAATGTAGAGGGGGTAGGCCTGCTTGGTACATGTATTTTTTCTGGGAATAATGATACTTCGCTATAACTTTTTTCAACTATGAGTACCTAATACGTTTTTTTTTGTGGAATGCACATATTAGGAACGTGTGGTTTCCGTCGTTATCACCTACGTTTCACCATAAGTGGCATATCTTATACTTTTTGGCCCATTTCTTTCGCTATTTAATTCGTACACATACCGGTATTCTATTAGCTTTCAATATCGTTTGCAACAAATAGATTACCCTTAATGATATAAATCCCTCGTACTTCCCCATTTTGATTATTGTGATCAAGTATGGACCACCTGCAGCCAATCGGGCAAACCACGTCTCCAAAAACTTCAAAACAGGGTGCTATGTATGATATTACATGCACCATCACGCTCACACGTCCGAGACTTGCACGTTCAATGAAAGATAAGTACACTACAAGACCGACCCAATTTCCATAGGGCAACAACCATGCACAGATGCATGCACAGGCTAATGCCCGATTACCTTCGTAATATCTTTCGTGACCAACAACACACCCATCAAACCCGAGCAACAACAAATAATGCATTACAAATACCCAAAGTCAAACTCGAAACTCATATAGAGGCAATAAGTTTCATAATAACATACCGGTTCAACTATAAAAAGCTGTAAATCTCACCCAGTTCAAACGACAAAAGTCATGATATGTAATTTTAATAGCCCGATTGTATTTGTCTTCGTGTATGTATGGCTTGATGTACAGATGTGTCCATGTTCAATCATGCAATGTGTGTGTGTGTGTGTACTATTTGTATACTTTGTCATCTCAGTGCACCACACCCACAATCCTAGGGGGAGATCAGTGATTTTTCACTGACCATTTTTCCAGGGTTAAAGAACTTATATATGAATGAATGAATAATAAAGGTTTCCAAATAGATTACTCCTCAAGGTAACAGCAATAGATGCAATATGAGACAGGTGCAAAATGTATACCATAGCACGTAGTGTTCATATAGTGTTGAAGTTTTTCCATAGATATTCAAGTTGTGGAAGAAAACGTTCGCAAACGTTATGGCGTTTGTTTACAATCAATCCACAATTTTTCCGAAAATTACAGATAAAAATATACAAATTTCAGTGTCATATATACATGCGTAAATACCAGGAGGAATTGAAGTCGCAGAACATTATTCATGTGCCAACGTAGTGATCATGTGAAACACAATTATACAGATTTTAGAATCACTTGATCATCATAATTTTCATAATGAAAATTAAAAAAGCATCGATAACAGTGAAAAGAGCCAAGAAATCTGTCATAATTCACACAGTGAGTAGTCTGTTTTCAGTGGTTAACTAGTAAGAGGTCCCGGGGTCGGCCGGTTGTTAGGGTTTGGTTGGATATTTAGTTGTGACATCACCAAAAGTAAAGATGTTAGCATAACAAAGACAGGCAATTTACACAACTGGTTCAAGTTCTTAAAGGAGTAATCTTTGTAGAAAAAAAATCACACCTCCGAGTATCATATACTGAAATAATCCAGGTAAAAAAAGTTTTCATGTCGGAAGTACCACCTCCTGATGAGACCCGCGTTATTCACACCTATCGAAAATAGTCTCATACTCTGACTCAACAGGTGGCTGATCCAGACCAGTTGCCTCTGAAGAGAGATCACCATCTGACGGGGCTTGCCCATCCGTTGTTAGATAATCAGTTGTATCAAATGTGTTCTGACTGCCCGCCGGGGTTGTGGTGTGGTGTGTATTATCTGTGTTCGACTGTCGTCTGAAAGTTATAAATATCAATAATTCACGGTCAATTTTGATAGAGTATCCAAAAATGATATGGCAATGAATAACCTGTTATCCACCTTTGGCGAAGCAGAAGAATTGTGATAACAACAATGGTCACTGCCGCCACAACAGACACGACAGCAGATATGATCACTTCATCTGAAACTGAATCCACAGTTACACGTTTTTCACTGCAATATTTTGCACTACCAACTGATGAAACTGAATCAACAGTTACATGTATTTCACAGCAATATTTTGCACTACAAACTTATGAAGGTCATGTGCCTCACTGGGTTTATCTTGACATTGATATGGTGCTGTAGTATTGGTTTCTGTTGTAGGTTGCTGGCTAACGGTGGTTGTAGTAGTGACAGGGACCAGTCGTGTCTCGTGGACTGTGACAGTCTGCGTCAGGCTGGCGGCCGTCAGACCCTCGTTGTTGGTCACCAAAAGTCGTACCTCGTACTGGCCACTGACCTCCACACGGACTGTGTGCGTGGTCTGGGACACATCAGCCACTTCTATCCTGTACTCAGAGACGTCCACGTGTCTGTACTCAACTTGCAGTAAAGAGATGTTGTGGCAACCGGAATCCAGTGAAGGTATAGGCTGAAACAGTGAATGCACACATTATGGTATTATTAATTTCAAAGTAAATGGGATGGATTACACTGCAAATAATTTATTGTCTAGCAAGTAATTTTGCGTCTCACTTCAGGCACTATATTATAATCCATTGACTGATATATACCTCAAATATTACTGAAATCGGACCCAATTCAAAGTCAGTTCCGACGTATAAACACACTCCTGATATGATAGGCGCAGCTGGAGCTGCATTGGCAGATCATACATCAGGATGATTCATGAGCATTACAGAATTATGACAAGTGCATTTGGACATGTATATAGTTTTGGAAATGGACATGTATATTTGCACTTTTCGGATTAGTTTCAATATGCCCATAGGACCATAGGTGGATCTGTTTGCTATAACTCACTGTTGCAACGTGTCCATTGCCTGACAAAACTGTAACTGCCCCCCATCTCGCTGTTGTTCGCCATCACTCTGTAAGTATCAATGGAGAAGTCGTACTCTGTGTTGTGTCTGAGCCCCGTCAGCTCAGCTGAGAGAGGGGAGGGTCCATGTGACAAGAGTGGTCCGTCATGGTACGACCCTGTACGCTTTCTGTATTGGACCTGGTACTGGTAGAACTCGGCCAGCTCAGAGGTTACGTGAGCCAAAGGATCCCACTCTATCGTGGCTGAACTGTTGGTGATACTGACCACTCGAATTGCTTCGTTGGTTACAAGTGGGATGACTATTGTCAAAATACAAAGCAAAATACAAAATACCAATCGTAAAATGGTAATATTTTGATAACGTATGAGTGAAAGTCTGCATACGGGATACGATTTACTACTAAAACATTTGCCCAAGGGATAAGAAAGGTTGCCGGGAAAATGTTTAGTTCTAGAACAACTGTTTTCATAAAAATTGCGTTATTGATCTTTCAAGGTCATTGAAGGTCAAATGTACCGTCACAATGGAAACTACAATATGTGATTTCCCATTTGATACTACCAATATTTAAGCTCTATCTTGGAGTGTTCTAGCAGTTCACTCCATACAAATTCAAGCTCAAATTCAATGTCATAGCAATTTCAACCATATATCAAACATATATCATTCCCTATATGTTCACAATTGATTCCTATATGTAAGCTGCAAAGTCGATAATAAGCGTGATATTAACCGGGGCAAATTCAGTCATGAGAATATTCAGTCCAATATGTCCACAGTTGATTCCTAAGTTGTAAAGTCAATAATAAGCGATATATTAGACATTTTTTGCTCTGACCTCGAAAATGTAGTCAAGGTCAAGTTCAAGTCATGACAATATTCAGCATATACCATTTCCTATATGTGCACGATTGATCCCTACGCTGTCAAATTGATATCCAAATTCACGGTCATCGAAATATTCGGCATACATCATTTTGTATATGTCCACAATTTATTCCCAAGCTGTAAAGTTGATATTAAACGAGATATCAGCCTTTTGTGCTCTGACCTTGAATATGAGGTCAGAGGTCAAATTCAAGGTCATGACAATTTTCAGCATACATCATTTCCTATAAGTCCACAATTGATTGCTTAGCTGTAAAATCGATAATAAGCGAGATATTAGCCATTCTCTGCTGTGACCTTGAAAATTAGGTTAAAGTCCATTTCAAGGTCACTAGAATATTCGGCATATATCATTTCATATATGTCCACAATTGATTCCCAATCTCTAATCTCAATATTAAGTGAGATATAAGAAAAAAAATTTTCCCATTTTAAAGCATAGCAGAATTCAACATGGGAAAATCCCATTTGGAACCCGTCGAAAAAATCTAACTGGCTGCTACACGCATGCCGAAGATTCAAGGGCATCGAAACTTATACACCTCACAGAGGTATATGAGGAGAATCTTTTGAAACAAAAATCTCAAATCTGGTGAGGGAGTTTTTGAGAAAATGGCCGCCAAAGTCCAAAATTGATCTTTTTTTCACAAAAATGGCCGCCATTTTGGAAAAATTGCGGAAATAAAAAAATAAAAAAATACCTCCCTCTTGAAATATACATAGGCGTTTTTGTTAGAAATTTTAGAAAGATTTGCTGGTAAACTTTAAAGTTAAAAATATAGACGGACGACGATGACGACGGACGTAACGCCATGCCAATAGATGATCGGACCAATGATCCGGTAACCTAAAAAAACATCCACGATAGTCCGCACTTTTCTAGAAAAGTTTACCATTCATGGACCAATTCACTCAGACATGATATTCTTTAATGTATGTATCAACCTATTACTGCTGTTAACCAAATTTTGATGATGCCAATAAAAATGATGCTAATATCAAAAACTTTCAGAATAGAAACAAAGCCCAACCAAACATTCATATCTGAAGCCACACTGGCGTCATCCGGGGCAGACAGTGTGTAATTATAGTTGTTTCTACTGTACACCAGCTGGAATTAGTGTACAACTAATTGTACACTAACATACTTAAACATACTAATAAGATATTGTTAGATATGCTCACTTATTTCGATATCGCATATATTCTCAATCCACCATGTCTCACACCCACTCGGACAGACTCCAGTCACCTTGTCACAAACCGTGCCAGAGACACAGCGGCCACAGCTCTCAGAACAGTTCACTCCGTACGTCCCGTCATCACAGACTGTGTAATATGAACCACGGAAGTGTAATATATTCAACAATGATGATGAGGAAATTCCAAAACTAGATCTCACGGTACTAACCAGTTCACATCCAGGAGACTCCTTGCCGGGATCACACTGACTACAGCCAGAACTAGGAGTACACGCTACACCCACTGGACACAAACTACAGTCTGGAGAACAGTGTATGCATGTCTGATCAATTATTATAATAAAGTGTTCTATAACCTTTAACAAATTTTTATAATGTTTTGTGTTAAAATCTGCCTGTGTTAGCAGGTGTATTCTAGTAAAAATTCTTTCATTGAAGTGAACTGTTCGGTGATTGTCAATAGAACGCTAACCTGATGCACAAATCAATACTCACTGTACGCCTTGATCCCGTAGACTTCCACTTCACACAAGCCGGTGTAGTCATTCACACCGCTGAGTTTCCTGAAGACCACAAAGCGCCCCACCTGGTCACAGCTGATGTTGACATGCTTCCTCAAAGGTAGGGGTGGATCTGTGTATGGATCTCCACAGTCAGTCATGGTGTCTAGGTCCGGACCGACACTGAGAGTGAAGTTGGTGAATCCTCGTCGTGCTGTTGTGATGGGAAATGTGACATACTAATAAATGTCTGATATGTACAGTTGGACTCTTCTTGGAGTTTGACAACGCTGACAAATAATATTTTGGATGGCTCATTTCGTTAAAAAAAAACTTACCTTACAAAATGCAATATAAGTATACATAGTTTATTTAATTTAGTGGTTTACTGATTCATTCTAATGTACCTGCGAGTGAGCTATCACTGTTGTATATCGTGATCTGGTGTACTATGTATGACTCCTCGAGATTCACCCACCACCTCGACAACTCGTTGTTATCACTGTCTAAGATGGTGCATCCGTACTGCCCTGGAGGTGACCACCGGAAACCGTCTACCGCCTTGTATGCCCCGTAAATACCGTCTTTTTCTCCAAAGACGCCATTAGCAAAGGATGACTTGTTGAAGGCAAGGTTTTCTGAAATACACATCACGTTATGTCGTTATAAGATCTTTGTTGAATAGTGATGAGATCCCTTCCCAGTCAATCTTTGCATGGCACAATGGATCGATAATGCATATGAAACATACGACTGTGGACACAACTCGCCAGAGCTACAACCAGCGTCAGATACAGGGGGATAGTGCTTCTTGCATCGCCCCTCATTTTAATTTTGATTTTATCTGCAATAAACGGTGTTATTTTATTGCGATGAATTACGACTCTTCTGACTTTCTAGAGTTCAGGCATTTCCAGAAAACGTCATGCCAAATTTCGGCAAACACATGAGTGGCAACACTCAACTTCCTGGTTAGGTACAGATGTCACCATGATTCCAGTCCTCTATTCGATAGCAAATAAATCGATCACAAAAGAGCAAATATTAGGGTGCTGTCGACAAAAACAAGGATCGGGTTATTTTATTTATAATGGCAATCAAACTGTAGTTTATACCGTGGAATACAAATAACTACCCGAGCATTTTGTTGGTTCTACATATACGTTGTATTCGTTGTACGGAGACTATTTGTTTATACTGTTCGGGTTATCATGGTTATAGAATATTTACGTAATATGCCCATTTTTGTTATTGACTTTTATGTGAAGAATGAGGCTTGGTTGTGTGTGTATCGTACCATGATGAAATATAGTACGAGCATTATATATATATACATATTCACCTGTCTTACCTCCAATTTCAAGCAATAAACACTCAGAGACATTTTCCGTCCAGTTCATAGTCTCCGGAAGATTCACCACAAATGACTATGTCCATATATTATAGACCGAGGCTCCCTCCCTGAGGAGTTAGCGTCGAAGGTACATATACATTTAGCATTCCGTATGGTCACAAATTTAGGCACACAATGTCATCTTTTGCTTGACAACACATCATTTGGCTTTCATGGTATGCTTTCTGAGCTGACCAGAACCAGAAGTGTGCTGTGCATTGTGACAATCTGAGTCAGGCTGGCGGTCGTCAGGCCCTCGTTTGATTTTGGTCACCATAAGTCGTAGCTCGTGCTAGCTGGCGACACCCAGCTTGATCATCAGAGTTTTCTGAATCAACTTTGCGAGGCTATGAATTTTGCATGTATAACTTAACAATAAGTACTCTGTAAAGTCCCATTATATATTAAACTTACCTTGAACCAGAGTCTTGGAATGTCATGCATGAACCATTTGTTGGCGATTAGGCCTAGCTGGTTTGGCGATGATTTATCCAACATTGCTTTCATGTGAAATTTACCAGTAAACTCCTGAATTGTTTCTATTGTTCGTAACCATGTTCATAACAACATAAACGACATTGTCGTACGACAACGATCTGATATCAATACGACACAGTTCACACAACAATTGGTCATTCCAATACTTGGCGTAGCCGCTTCGAGCCTGGATAAAAGCCTGATCCAGGCTGGTATGGATTGCACCAATTTCTCACACCTCTCCCTGGACACTCCATTGCCCACAAGTTCTGACTAGGGCTCAGATCTGAACTTTGTGGTAGCCATTGTGGCACTAATGCCGTTGGACTCTTCCCTCTCGACGAGGCAAGAGCGATAGCAGAGTTTGCATGGTGTTTCTGGTCCTTGTACCCGAGACCGTGTGCCGATGGCACCAGGCTGTCACCCAGGATGGCCCTGACTGTTACGTGTCCTTTTGATTGTGTGGAACAGATTTACCCCTCTGAATGACATGCATCCCCTAACCCCACATCATGACGCCATCACCACCGAGCTTTACTGTTCAGGCGGTGAGGCAATGTGGTACTCTTCCCCAGCTCTGTGGCGGACGTGGATCCCTATTGATGGAGTACAGGTTGAACTTGAAATCGCCCGTGAATGAAACCACTGACAATACCACTCATGTCCAGACCTCGTAATGAAGAAAGAAGTCGGGCCTCAGCTGCTTTTGCTTTGAAGTGAGTTTAGGCTTCCTTCTGGCCACTCTTCCATTCAAGCCGGTTGCTTACAGATGTTGGCGTACTGTTGTCCGAGAACATGGACACCATGGTCGTTCATAAATACCAGTTATATTACGCTTTTTGACTATCATAGCCAGAACACAATGCGCATGGCATGATATTGAAATCGTTTGGGTGGGTACAAACTTTTGGAGGTGACTGTAACGTATGGTATATATTTAAGTCGATAAATATGAGAACTATACAATGAACCCAAAAATATATACCTGTGAACGGTGCAGTGTAAAATAAATCCATAGGGGCATACTGACAACCAGAACATAACCGATAATTTGACTGTGAAAAGCTGTTTATTCGTTTACACTGGTTCACAGTGGTCTATCTACGTACGATATGAAAGAGCTCTGACAGACCAGCACCAGCACTTACACTTTGTCAGCTCAATACTGTGCGTGTCTCTGGTCTAAATTTCACACTTTTTACTTAAACTAAAGGCCTGATAGAAGGTAGCCAGGTAGTAGTTTCTGTGTTTTTGTTAAAACCTGGGTATGAAGGACGCAAAAGGGTAATCTCAATAGACCAATCAGAGGGAAAAGGACATGAACTCTTACACGAAAACAGCAATTCATAATATGAGTGAATACCAACAGAGAAAATCGTGATTGTATGATGTCATTAACACGAATAATTCATTGCATAGGTAGAGGTACAGAAAACATAACTTATTGCTCCAAAATACAATAAAGATCATATTGCCAACACAGATTAAATTTGTCTCAAACAATAATAACGAACTGAAAATGTGAGGAATTTTGGAGTAACATATGATTTGCGAATGACAACGAAGCAACATGTGAACCCTATATGTCGATCCACATGTGGACCTGTGATGAGTATCAACCACTTTAAATTAAATGTTTAATGAGAGACGTTCACTAAAATTGTGAGGAGACAAAGGAATAAATACATGCTAAATATAACAGAGTGACATAAACACGAGAATTGATAAACACATACACACAATAAAATCATATACAATCTTAAACAAAACTAAATAATAATACATGTATGAATTGAAAACTGATTAATAAATAATCCTGAAACGTATCTGGCCCCAAAAATTTGAAACACGAATCAAACTTGCAATTGATTATATTCAATAAACATAAGAAAGATAATATGGCATAGGTTTTCAAATTACTTCACCAAACTAATATTAAGCAAACATGGGTTACAATTGAGACAAAACATTTTGATTCAATATAACAATTATACACACCTAGAATGGAAACCAGCTAATGAAATCCAGTCAATACATTTTGCATCAATATGAATGTATAATACTTAAAGCCTAATTATAATGTATCAGTTTATGCGTCTTTATCGTGCAGATAGCTTTCCTGATCAATTTGGTTTTATGAAAAATTGAAAATCTCAACCACCACCAAAGAGATAATTTTTTTGTAAATTATTTTTTTCAACCTATCTGCAATTTGCTGGTTCTCATGAATTCTTATAATTAGATATTCATGAGTTTCACAATACCTAGCTATCTAACTCTAAGATAATGGTTCATATAGATATGTCTTGTGGTAATGCATAGTCAGTGACATGTTATGCCAGCATGTTGTCAAGGGTACACAGTCAGAGCTATCAACCCCATAGCAACCAGTCGCTGGGTGGTTGCTATAGGTAATTGAATGGTTAAGACATGTCCATATACTACTTTCTGTTAACGTCTTTACAAAGGATCATGATCCAAGTTGAGGCCGAAATGATGTGGATTTATCAGTGGTTTACAATAAAATATGAAACCTCCTTATTCCGCCTCTGGTTGCCATAGCAACAACAAAGTTTTTTATTTGAATATTTTTTTTTTGCATTGAGTCAGCCATGGAACAAAAATTTTGTTCGCGGTCTTCAATATTATGCGGTACTGGGATCATTATTTTTGAGTGACTCATAAGATTTCATCATTTGTCATTTTCACATGACTCGGAAAGGTCAAATATATATGTCATAGACGAATCTACGTATAAAAGAAAATATAAACAAGAGCCAAGACGTTCGTCAAGCAATATTCTTTGGGCAAATAGTTGAAAACGACGCCTGAGTCTCATAAACTAGCATGTCCTGCTCAAAATATATATTCTCACTTCACAAGTACAAGCTCCTGATAAGGCTCATTATTTACACCTGTGAGTTGTGTATCGAGAACAGTCTCGTATTCTGACCCAACAGGTGGCAGGGAAAGACCAACTGACTCTGTAGTGGGATAACGAGAAGGTTTCGGTGGTGTTTGTCCAGCTGTCTGGACATCAGGCTTGTGGTTGGATTCGTTCTGACAAAAAGATGAGGGTGTAGCGTGGCCTGTTCTTTCTGTTTTCGAATGTCGCCTGTGAAATAACAAGTGTGTGAACCATTCACAAATGCACACATGTTTCACGATGCGGTGCTGTATCATTATTACCTACCTGTAGCGAAGTACAAGAAATGTAACGACGATGACGGTCACTGCCACCACAACAGACACAGCAATAGATATGATCACCTCATCTGAAACTGAACCATCCAAGCTCTTATCTAACTAATGCCTAGAGAAATGCACAAAATTGTTGATTTGTTCACCCATTATACCCTATATATCAACTAGAAACAATAGACTACTCAATGGTAGTTTTTGTTGTTACTCACCGGTTTTCTGTGGGCATTGACTTGAAGTTGCTGTGGTGCTGATTTCCAGATTTGGTTGCCGAGTGCTTGTTGTAGTGACAGGGTTCAAGCGTGTCTCATACACTGTGACAGTTGAAGCCAGGCTAGCAGCCGTCAAACCCGCGTTGTTGGTCACCACAAGTCGTACCTCGTACTTGCCACTGACCTCCACACGGACTGTGTACGTGGTCTGGGACACATCAGCCGCCTCTGTCGTGTACTCAGTAACGGCCACGTGTCGGTACTCAACGTGTAGTGCGGATATATTGAAACAACCAGAGTCCAGTGAAGATATAGCCTAAATAAATGTAAGAACACTTTCTGGGATCTGTTGCACACAGGATATAAACCTACTTCAGCCAAATAAGTTGGGATTTAGTTTGCTAGCTACCATGCTAAATACCAAACTTAGTCGGCTACAGTAGACACAGAATATTTAAGAAATAGGCCCGTGATACATACACAATACGAAGTAGTGTAATAAGAATGAACTACATCAGAAATACATTGTATGTTTTTTTTTTCGAAATATTGCTTAGTGTCTTAGGGTACCTCGAATGTCACCAGAATTCGGCCCAGGACGAGGTCAGTTCCAATGGACGAAACAAGTCCTAATACCATCGGTGTAGCTGGACCTATAGTAACAAATGGTAACGTGCTTCGAGAGCTTTGGTTAATCGTCAATTAGGCAAGTTCATATGAATCTGTAATCTGTGACTGAGGGCATTCTAATATTTTCAGTATCTTCGTCATATTAATAGATAAATACCATGGCTATAACTCACTGTTACAGTGTGTCCATTGCCTGACAAAACTGTAACTGCCCCCCATCTCGCTGTTGCTCCCCATCACTCGGTAAGTATCAATGGAGAAGTCATACTCTATGTAGTGTCTGAGCTCCGTCAGCTCGGCTGAGAGAGGAGAGGATCCATGTGACACGAGTGGTCCGTCCTGGTACGACCCTGTACGCTTTCTGTACCGGACCTGGTACTGGTAGAACTCGGCCATCTCAGAGCTAACATGGACCAGAGGATCCCACTCTATCGTGGCGGAGTTGTTGGTGATACTGATCACTCGTAGTGCCTCATCGGTAATTTTGGGGATAGCTGTATGCCAAAAGTACAAAACATGTGTCAAAAGGACCATTCTTCCGTGACAACTATCAGAGCTTCACCTATAAGATGTGGCATAGCCCAGTGGTCACGAAGGTAAACATCAATTAAAAATTAAAAATTATACTCACTTATTTCAATATCACATCTGTCCCTGATCCACCATCTCCCACACCCACTCGGACAGACTCCAGTCACCTTGTCACAGACCGTGTCAGAGACACAGCGGCCACACCTCGCAGAACAGTTCACTCCGTACATTCCGTCATCACAGTCTGTGTGATAAAGTAGAATGGTGTAGTTAGTATTCGCTAAATACTATTCATTGCAAATCCAAAGCTAAACCTATGCGTACTGACCAGCTTCACATCCTAGAGCCTTCTTGCCGGGAGCACACTGACCACAGCCAGATCTAGGAGTGCAGTCAACACCCGCCGGACACAAACTACAGTCTGAAGAAGAGTGTAAACATGTATTATCAATAGTGGAGTGAAATATAAAAATAGTGACAGCCTTTACAATACTGTACACATGCTCAGTATTTTGTTTATCTAAATACAAATACATGCCAGTGAATTGGGAAAAAAATTTTAATCGCGGTGACATTGTTCATGTTAATACAGCGAAATGTTCACTCAATGTACAAATCTACTCACTGTATGCTTTGATCCCGTACACTTCCACTTCACACAACATGATGATGTCATTCACGCCGCTGGTTTTCCTGAAGACCACAAAGCGCCCCACCTGGTCACAGCTGATGTCGACATGACTCTTCACAGGTAGGGGTGGATCTGTGTACGGAGCTCCACAGTCAGTCAGGGTGTCTAGGCCCGGACCGACACTGAGGACGAAGTTAGTGAATCCATCCCGTGCTGTAGTAAATAAGAAAATATCATATTAGTGTTGGCTTTTTGGGTTCCACTTCATGATAGGATCAGTTTGGAAAGTTTATCAATTTCAAGATCCTTCGTGACTAATTTCGATGATATTTTTAACGAATTCGAAAAATGATAATGCGTAGGTCCTTTTATGTGTTCTATTATACCTGACAGGGAACCATCACTGTTGTATATCGTGATCCGCTGTACTCTGTATGAATCCTCCAGATCCACCCATCACCTCGACAACACGGTTCTATTCAGTAAGATAGTACACCTGATATCCGCTGCAGATGACTGCAGATAGCCGTCCACAGCCTTGTCTTCTGAGTAGGAACTGGATGGTCCACCCCAGAGGCCATTAGAGAAGGCTGGTTTCATTATGGCAAGGTTCTCTGAAATGCGAATCGCGTTATCTCAATAACAATTTTGATGAGCAATAATGTAATCATTCACCAAAGTATATAGCTGCGTGGTACTGGCACAGTGGGTATAAAGTGATGGAAATGATCCGACTGGAGTACTTACGACTATGGACAAAACTCGTCAGAACCAGTACTAGCGTCAGAGTGTTAGTGATGTCCGTCATTTCCATGATTTCGGTGACAGCTGCAAAAGACAATGTCATTCCATGTAGAAATGTATCGCCAGTTGGCTCAGTTCCGATAGAACATGTAACGTCAACAGTGTAAACGTATTGCGAACTGTTACCCAACATCAGGAGTAAAGTATCCTGATCGCGCCACTCACCTTAATCAATGGTGGAAATTTGTGATTTTGATTGACGAAAAACAAGTTTGCTGGAGTGTTATAACAAAATGTGGCATACATATCACATATATGAAAGTCAACTTCCTCGTTAGGTAGATATTTCAATGCCATACTAAATAGTACTTTGAATAGGAGTGATAGGACGTTATAGAGCTCAATATATGAATAAACATGCCACAAGACATGGGCGAGCGTACCACGCTAACTATCCCTTTAAAATACAGTAGAAAAAGTAGGCTGTTATTGATTCACAACTTCGTGATTGTACATAGTATTCGTCCAAACAAACATCATGCACATTTCTCGGTCTAGAAATGAAAAAATACATCCGACTTGTACGGTGGAACGTTGTAAAAAAAATATGAATCAAAGTATGAAAGTGAAGCTAAGCAAAGGTTCATATAGTGTATTTTACTCCTGAATTGCGAATGTGCAATGATGACTCAGACCTAAAACAGGTATGTCCAAAACCATGATAACAATGTACAAATAGGGGGACTGTACAAACGGGACTATTTACAACTTTTTCTCACGGGTATAGAGGAAGAAAATACAACAAACATCATTCATTCCAACAAGGAAAAATACATGTTTATAATGTCGGTGTCTGTTTCTCCACATTTGTTTGAAGTATTTACAACCGTCCCTCTCTGGCACAACTGGTTCCCACCCGGTTCTATCAGATCTACGAATCTCTGTCAGGAGTCTGACATCGAATCCATTGACACAATGACCTGATATCTATTGATACATTGGAATTATCACTCAGAGGAAGAAGAAAGTCAAGATTGAATAAGGAAACCTATAGACTATACCGCCTCGCCCACTGGTCACTGACCCCATCAATAATTCATATCTCACAATAAAATATATCTCACTGACTTGCGTATACATTATTTTTGCAAATAAATATGTCATAGTGTATTTCGGAGGGGATTGAGTAAACTTTTATTATATAGTGTATCCAGTTGTGATCACTGTGTTAATGGTCGTGTCTAATTCCAGGAATGGAAGTTTTATTGTGATCTTGAACTAGAACACACATCGAGGTGCATTCCGCACGAACATGAGACTCAGAGTTTGAGTCAGAGTCCATGACAACATTGACATGAATTCATAGTGTTCAATCTGCAAGAATATGACAACAGTACTATTATGATGGAAATGTATTGGATTATATTCAAATCACTTTGGTAGATAGGAGGGTTTTTGCTGGTAATGATGAATGGTAATATAATTATCGCAGAACTACTGAGTGCAATAAGACTACCGGCACCTGCGATTATCGCTGACTTATGTTTTATTATAGTGATTAATTAAATATCACTTTTGGGTATTCACATTTTCAGCTTGATGGATCAGCCATATTGTATAATATGATGTAGTGTACTATGCAAAGCCGGTGCAAAACCTGAAAAGAGCCTATTCATCCTCATAGCCAGGATGGTTCATTGTAAAACAAAAATAGATTTGATGTCTGTTCCGCAGTTCGGTAAGGTTTGTCCCGGTGTAAATGGAATATATGCCCCATGTATCTTAGGTCCCCTGGGAAATGTATTCCGAGGGGAAATAGTCTGCCTTGACATGAGTGCCGGGGGAAAATGTCCCTGGACATGTTTTCTTAGGGAATTTGGTCCCAGGACATGTTTTCCCAGGGAATTAGGTCCGTCGGGCATATATATTACTGAGAATATCGTCCCATTGGACAACATTTGTCTGTGGGACCTATTTTACGTAGGACGATCCCCTCGGCTCTCCAAAATATGTCGCAATGCTACCGGGGTGCAAAGGGGATAGTATCACACAGGTATACCTACAATTACACAGATATTTTGATATACCATCTCGTGGCTTTTTACCAATTAGTTCACTGCAGTAATTCCCAGACAACATTATCGTTTCTCAGGAATGTCGAGTGAGACTAATACATTAAAGCGTTGACATGTTACAAAAAAATGTAGAATATCTAGTTCCAGGTCTGTGGTCATTTCAATTGGTTGTGATTTGAAATCGCACCAAGAGTGTGTACAAATGAAGCGATGGTGGTTTTGTGCAAAACAAATGATTATAACTAATTAATTATCATGAATGATTATTACTTATAATACACGTGGAATCAATACCCAGTATGCAATAATAGTTACTACAATAGTCCAGTTATTACTAGAGAATTTCGATCATATGATCACCAATAACTTTTAATAATATATGGCACATCTTTTGGACACCTTGAACTTCACCTCAGATGATCTTGAGTGGTAAATTGAAAGGTCACGTCCAAACTGCAGTGAGCAGCTTGACACCTGCATACAAATCGACTGCAGATTCGAGCCTAGTTTTGTGTTATGAGTCTGTAGGAATATTTCGGTGGTTTCAGCTTGACCTTAGATGATTTTGAGTTGTAATACAAATGTAACATCTGACCCCAAACGTGTAAATTGGACACTGCATACGAAACCATTACAAATAGATTTTATACTTTATAGCATGACCTAAAATAATTTTAATTATTAAATATTGAGGTCACATCTCGACCTGTAATGAGTAAATTGACCGCTGCAGACAAAACATTCGCATATACGGTAGGTTTGTGTAATGGTCATTGGAAGTCACACATGCGACATTGAGTGGTAAAGGTCAAAGTCACGTTTAAACTACAACGGGTAAGATTACATTTGGAGACAAAGCCTTCCAGAAGGAGCTTAATTTTGTATCATGAGCATATAGAATGATATATGTGCCGGATAATTTGGCAATCTTGAAGCTGACCTCCGGTCAACATCACTTGTAAATCACATCTGAACTGAAATGTGTGAATTGGACATTGCATACAAACACCTGTATATAGAGCTTAGGTTTGTACTATGAGCATATGAAGTCATATATACGATAGATCTTTTGGTGACCTTGAACTTGACGCAGTATCTGCATTGACGTATAGCATTAAGCATATTTGTGGCTTACAGCATCACTATAGCGATGTACAGATGTAAAGTTTATGAAGTTCTCTCCGTTCCACAGTCTTTATGTTTGGTCTGACCGAGGTTGGCCGACCTGGATTCAGTTTCGTGTCCTCAACAACAAACACGATGTGTACTGGTTGGAGACAAAAAATCCTAACTCCATTTATTGAGCAGAATGGCTGGCTTATATAGACAGCCAGCACCATGACACTGAATAGTGGATAATCATGCATACCCCCAGTGTTATGGTAAAACTGTTTATGTGATTATTTGTGCTAGCACCCTTACCTAAATTGTTATGGTTTCCTGTCGCCTATAATATGTATCAATGAACTTAATACCTGTGATGACAACTACAGCTAACAGATCTTGAATATAATTGGAAGGTAGAGCCTCCTGTGTAAACAGAGTGTTTCCTGACAGTTACCCAATCCCGGGAAGCTCAACTGACAACGCAACTGTCAAGTCTGATTACATAATACTTAGTAGTCAGCTAATAATAATAGCAATTTGAAACATGATGATAATTTTGATCTTACGCGATGCTAAAACGATATATATACGGTCGCGATTGTTTGGACCCTTGTGTTCTTTATTAGTACTGATGTATGTTTAATTACCTGCAGCTATTTTTGTTTGTTTGCAAGCAATGCTTGTTGTGCAAAATTTCTGTGGCGACAAGAGCATTTGAAATCGAGACAGATGTCGTATTCTGCTCGAGAATCATTCATGATAATCAAGCTGATGCCGTGGTGTCTAAAGGGTGGGTGGTCGGCCGACCTGTTCATGCTTCAATCACAACGAGAAATGAAGCTTACACTGATAGCAATAGAACATGGCTAGATCAAAACGCAAGTCGTCCGGTGGTTGTATTTTATTTCAACCTTAACCTTAATAATTTTTATCATCTGCAAATGGCTTGTTATACATTATATCTTATGCAAGTGTATGTTTAGTACCAACCCGGTTAATACATTCCAGCTCAGAATGGACAGGACAAGAATGGTTCGGGAAAATCGAGGGTCAAAAAACGGAACAAGACATCTAAAGAGAAGATGATCACGGGTGCTGTCATTAATGGCGTCGTGAACAGTGATATCCAGGTGAGTATGTGACTATTTGAACATTCAAATTTCCTGTCATACAGTGTGAGATCCATGATTCCCTGGTAAACCATTAACTCAGGGCATGAAGCTCTGAATTTCTTCGATACAAGTGGAAATGACAAATGTTTCTGACGAATGTATTGCAATTTAAAACACAATATGCCGTAATTGCCTGTGCTGCAGTAACTTGCATGCTGAGTCCATAGAGATTTATGCTTTGTCACTCTATCACCATGCTAATATATACACCCCCACAAAAGCGCAGCCCGAAGCCGCCCAAGTTCTCTTGGGTTGTGGAAGGATTGCTGGCCGGACATGGTCGCCCCACCAGCTCGGAGCACCTTCAGTTCCTCTGTAAACTTGGTATAAAATACCTCGTCACGCTCACCCTCAACAAACCAGCGGCAGTCAGGGATTTCCAAGGTGAAGAAACACACAGTTCTGTCTTAGTTGATGATGATATTATTTTATCAGCAATACATGTTTAAGCGAAGTTCTACCTATCTATCATAGACCCGAAGTTTTGCTGGTTGCACATCCCAATCCAGGATCATACGCCTCCGACTCTGGATCAGGTCCGGGAGTTCACCAGAGCCGTGGATCAGGCTAAATCCGAGGGAGTGGTAGGTGCCACGGGTGGGGCAGGAAATACTCTAAATGAGTCAGAGGTCAGGAACAGGCAAATCTGAGGGTTTGGTAGTTGTGGTAAGTAAAATCCTGTCTAAATTGATCATATTGGGATTCAGGGCCTGTCTGTGCACTGTGCGTGGGGTCGGGGACGGACAGGGACGCTGCTGGCGTGTTACTTGGCCAGAGAGGACCCGGCTCATGAACCGGAGCGTGCCATCAGCACAATCAGGCAGCTACGCCCCGGCTCCATCGACACCGTACAACAGCTGGACGTCGTGCGAGCGTACGCTGGAACCCTGGCTCGAAGCAGTTCCTTACACGAATAGTATTTTCATCATGTTTAATAATAAGTGAGATGTATGCCTACGCCACAAACCCCACAAATTGTGAAAATCAGAATTTACGCCAGTATCTAGACCTTGTCGGTATTCGGGTTCATATCTGCGATAATCTTTCATATACCGGGTAGCTAGCATTGAGTACCAACAAGTGTGATAACACGGGTAGGTCAATTTATACATGCTCCGTACCCAGTCTTTCAATTGATATAGTGTGACCATTGCTTGACCGTTCACATGAATGAACGCACAAATTGTGACCAATGTTTTATTTTTCACATGACTGTACAATGCACTTTGACTCTGAATATATGCACAGAAAGCTAATATTTTAACCTGGTGTATCCGGATCTCATTTAGAAATGATTTTGTTTTAATATTGCATATAAATTCATTAATGTGTCACATGCTGTAGCCAATTTTGTGTATATAATATGAACCATATTTGCTAACCGTGTATTGTTGTTTTCTCTGAAAGTAAATAAAATATTATAATTATATATCAGATACTGTATAAGCCTAGTTGTAAACATGTAGTGTGAAGATTGTATATTGTATTTGTATGTTTACAGTCAGTATATCATTTTTCATGTGTTCGATGCAATTCATCCGAGATATGAAAAGCATTTTGCCGTTATTTGTTTGGATTACACAGAACTTTTTGTGCATTATGATGGACATGTAATATGCATTACGATCCACAATTTTAGTGATGTGATGTGAATATAGAATGGTAAGCGTTATGATGGAAATGTAAGGTGCATTATGATACTGGTGATGGTTCACCATTTCTCTTCTCAGGTGTAAATGTATTGATACATTTAGCAATTCTGGCTTGCACTGGATGCCGCACATGCATGGGTATATATTGTATTACTAATATATTTGGAATAAATTGATAATTTGTGAAACGCCAGTTTGAATTTTGTTCGTTTTTTTACTTTCTGAAATTAACGGTATTTTTTTTTACAAATAATTGAGGTCAGCTACACATTCCAATTTCTTCAATAAAATTTTCCCAAAAAGTATAGAATGGTAAGTTACATGTTGATTGAATGTGATCAAACTGATTTCAACAAAAATCCCAATTCGTCATTATAATTTTCTTATAATGTCAATTTTCGAGAAAAAGTATTTTTATATGATCAGCAGAGCTTTAGATAAACAGAGTGCAAGAACTATGCCGCATATGGATGAAATATGGAATTATTGCTGAAATTTAACAAATTTACATATTTCATCACCACGGCAACATAACCGTATCAGTTTTTGGTATCAGTTTTTGGTATCAGTTTTTCCTTATTAGGTTTTCATTTTTTATTTCCATAATAATACTAATAATAAATTCACATGATTGACAACATTCTTCGAGGAACAACTGCAGATGATAATGGAAAAAGGAAATAACATTAATAAAGAAAAAACATGAATGAATTATAAATATGTACACCTTTTTTCTTCTGTTGTTTATGCACATGGGGCAGGCCTACGAATAGCACTCCTGACTTGACATTCATACAGCGAAACCTCGGTAACTGGATATATACAACAACATGGGCAGGACATTGGAATTAATCAACGATTGCCACACAACATGTAATTATTCTATTCTTTACAGGACTGCTGCTGATGTATCGAAACATGATAATTCCCAGTACATCAAATGTGTGCGTCGTTGTTCACACCACTGCAATTTTACAGTTTCAATAATGCAACATGAATCATTGATTGCATTTCAATTAGTATTGTTTTGTTTCACAGAATATCAACATCATCTTCATCACATGAAAGTGAGATCACCAGTTTATTTTCCCAAAACTCTCGTTGGACAAACTCAAAACTTCGTTTGCTGGGTATAATTATACACTGGGAGAGGACTGCTTATGAAAGAGACATTTTGAGCAGTACAATGATACATAATTTGAGCAAGAAATTTTCCTATTCATTTGGATACTATCCAACATTTATCATAAATTGAGATAAGGCTACGTTTTGGGGGTCAGACTAAGGAAAAGATTCCATTTCTTATTTTATACAGGGTTCGAAAAATTATGAATTTCCATGTCCAACATTCTCAATTCACATTCCAAACACAGTGCTACCATTTGTAGGCTATTTATTTATCGGTATCAACAACAATATCAAGTAGAGCACATAGCAGAAATTTCCAAACACAATTTTTTTGGTATGACATTCACTTTCTCAATTGTCTTTGAAATTTGTCTCCAATATAATAATATCTAATTTGCAGAAATTAAAAATTAATTCTCTCACGCGATCACATGCAGCCACAAAGCACAATGTACAAACGAAATGATCAGCCAGAGTTAATCAATGAAGACATTTGATATTTTCATGGAAACCCGAATGCCTGGTTTCCATCTTCAGATGGAATATAGGACACATCGGAGGCTTTCAAAGTGCTACAAAGAAAGCTTTATATCACCTGCTAGTATTTCTGATTCTACATTTGAAACTGAAGGGTATATTTTCAATACTTTCATACCATTCAACCCTCAGAGAAACATAACAAGCAACTACACCCACTCACGAAACACGTAGGAAAAAATCTCCCTGTTCTGGTGATAATTACGACAAGTAATAGTATACCCCTATTCGTCGTCTTTATAATTGATAATCTTCACACACTTAAACTTAACCTTGCACATGTACGTGTATTTTGATATTTCCTTGAAATTAATAACCACAATATATATCCACACAAACTCATGAGTTACTCATCCGACGTTGAATATTCGCCATTTAATAGTTGAATTTACCATGAGTAATATCATCAAATTGAAAACAAAATCATACGTACTTTATGTCGAACCAGTAATCAAAAATTAAGATTCATGTTCAAACGCTGATGCAATATCACAAACTTCTATCCCAACGCTTCTAGGGAACGTCTTGCTCGTGACATTATTGATGAAAAAAAAGCTCTCCACATGCATATTCATGAATTTTACATGATCTTTTTCCTGGCATATTTAGGATTGCAGCAGGCCTACATAACTACAGAGGTCTAATACTTGTCCCAGACTGTTAGCCTAAGGTGCACAGAATTCGAATTTATCTGTGATTTAAATATACCAATGATTTACGTGATGACATTCCCAAATTTTCTGTTTCGTTTCGTGATATTGCGTTAGTTAGTATGCTGAAGCTCTCATTTCAGTTGTACATGTTACAACGATGACAATATATTCGACTGCTTCAACAGTTAAACAGAAAGAGTCTTAACAATTGCAATATTCTCCATTTTGATTAGCTTGACAGGCAATCGAATAAACATTTCTTTTCATATCACAAAACGTAAAACTACAAATAAGCAAACAATTCTTCAATTTTCAACGATTACTTTGTTTCAAAGGTTATACAGTTCTGTCAGCTGTGTATGTACAAAAGCTGGAATGAATCTTGGATATAACACATGGATATATGGGTTTGTATACAGGCAGAGGACAAAACGTGCTGCAAATTTGGCATGTTTGGTGCCTACCGAGAATGACACTGCTTCTTTTATCGAGAATACTGTACAATAAAAATACACGCGGCACTTATCGTGTAAATATGGTTTGGTACAAACGTGCATCCGACAGAATCAACATGAGAATATTACAATTCCTAGTTTGTACTTTTCTATATGTATATCTCATGACCATGCCTTAAAGTCCTAAATGTGTTCAAGTGATGGCCACGTTATCCAAAACAAGCTGTGAAAAAGATCACAAAATTGAAACAGACTCATGACCCAAATTAACACTTATTTATCATTTTTTGTAACAACTTGAGATAAATTTTAACGACTGATAGTGTGACCATTTTTTCACCGTTTGCATGAATGAATGCTCAAATTGTGACCAATGCTTTATTTTTCACATGACAATACAATGCACTTTCAATATATATACACCGAAAGCTTATATTTTAACCTGGTGTATCCGGATCTCTTTTGTTTTAGAATTGTATATAAATCTACGAATGTGACACATGCTGTAGCCAATCTTGGGTATAAAATATGAATCATGCATATTTGCTCCCTAACCGTGTATTGTTGTTTTCTCTAAGAGTAAATAAAATATTATAATTGTATATATATTGGCTACTGCATAAGTTTAGTGGAAAATATGTTTTGTGAAGATTGGGTATTGTATTTGTATGTTTACAGTCAGTATATCATTTTTCATGTGCTTGATGCATTTCATCCAAGATATAAAAAGCTTTTTGCCGTCATTTGCTTTTATTATACATATGTCACTTAGAAGTAACATTGTATGCCAATAATTTTTGGTGCATTGCGTAATATCATTCGAGTACTATTTGTCAATATGTTAAGGACAGATTTCAGTTATAGCCCTGGCCATTCAAAGCAATGATAAACAGCCCAATTTCAAATCTTCATAGCTTCGTCCCAGAACAAGATAAACCTTAGCAGTGTATATAACAAACTAGCTAATTCATTTACTCATCTCACCATATTAAGGAAAATATAGGTTGAAAAATTGCATTTTTCCTACAGCTCGAGTTCTGAGGGTACCCCATTAAAATGACTGATTGTTATGCCTGACAATCCATATATACAATCCGTTCTGTACGTGTTTTGGTCTTGAAACTATTCGAGTGCAATGCCAACCCACTTGGGTCAACAACCAGCCATAGCAAAATATCCCCCACCATCCTGTGTGGGATCAAGGGCATCCCCCGTTTTCAAAATAGGGAATTCTCTGACTGTAACGGGTGTGACGTAATATGATTGGTGTTATTATGCATCAATGATTCATGCAAGGCTATATGTTACATTCAAAATATGCAAACATTCAAAAGTTCATGGATATGCCACTTCTGTGTTCAGTTCAATGGAAAATGTCGCAACATTCACCAAACCAATTTTAGTGATGTATGTATGTAGAGTGATAAGCATTATGATGGAAATGTAAGGTGTATTATGATACTGGTGATGGTTCACCATTTCTCTTCTCAGGTGTAAATGCATTTATACATTTAGCAATTCGGGCTTGTACTGCATGCCGCACATGCATGGGTATCTGTGGTATTACTAATATATTTGGAATAAATTGATAATTTGTGAAACGCCAGTCTGAATTTTGTTCGTTTTTTTACTTTTTGAAATTAAAGGTATTTTCTTTTACAAATAATTGAGGTCAGCTACACATTCCAATTTCTTCAATTAAATTTTCCCAAAAAATAAGTTACATGTTGATTGAATGCGATCAAACTGATTTCAACAAAAATCCCAATTCATCATCATAATTTTCTTATAATGTGAATTTTCAAGAAAAAGTATTTTTATATGATCAGCAAAGCTTTAGATAAACCGAGTGCAAGAATTATGCCGCATATGGATGATATATGGAATTATTGCTGGAATTTAACAAATTTACATATTTCATCACCACGGCAACATGATATCAACATATGAAAGTAATACAAAAGAAATTGGTATTAGTTTTTCCTTATTAGGTTTTCATTTTTTATTTCCATAATAATAGTAATAATAAATTCACATGATTGACAACATTCTTCGAGGGACAACTGCAGATGATAATGGAAAAAAAAATAACATTAATAAAGAAAAAACATGAATGAATTATAAATATGTACACCTTTTTTCTTCTGTTGTTTATGCACATGGGGCAGGCCTACGAATAGCACTCCTGACTTGACATTCATACAGCGTAACCTCGGTAACTGGATATATACAACAACATGGGCAGGACATTGGAATTAATCAACGATTGCCACACAACATGTAATTATTCTATTCTTTACAGGACTGCTGCTGATGTATTGGAACATGATAATTCCCAGTACATCAAATGTGTGCGTCGTTGTTCACACCACTGCAATTTTACAGTTTCAATAATGCAACATGAATCATTGATTGCATTTCAATTAGTATTGTTTTGTTTGATTTTTTTCACAGAATATCAACATCATCTTCATCACATGAAAGTGAGATCACCAGTTTATTTTCCCAAAACTCTCGTTGGACAAACTCAAAACTTCGTTTGCTGGGTATAATTATACACTGGGAGAGGACTGCTTATGAAAGAGACATTTTGAGCAGTACAATGATACATAATTTGAGCAAGAAATTTTCCTATTCATTTGGATACTATCCAACATTTATCATAAATTGAGATAAGGCTACGTTTTGGGGGTCAGACTAAGGAAAAGATTCCATTTCTTATTTTATACAGGGTTCGAAAAATTATGAATTTCCATGTCCAACATTCTCAATTCACATTCCAAACACAGTGCTACCATTTGTAGGCTATTTATTTATCGGTATCAACAACAATATCAAGTAGAGCACATAGCAGAAATTTCCAAACACAATTTTTTTGGTATGACATTCACTTTCTCAATTGTCTTTGGAATTTGTCTCCAATATAATAATATCTAATTTGCAGAAATTAAAAATCAATTCTCTCACGCGATCACATGCAGCCACAAAGCACAATGTAGAAACAAATGATCAGCCAGAGTTAATCAATGAAGACATCTGATATTTTCATGGAAACCCGAATGCCTGGTTTCCATCTTCAGATGGAATATAGGACACATCGGAGGCTTTCAAAGTGCTACAAAGAAAGCTTTATATCACCTGCTAGTATTTCTGATTCTACATTTGAAACTGAAGGGTATATTTTCAATACTTTCATACCATTCAACCCTCAGAGAAACATAACAAGCAACTACACCCACTCACGAAACACGTAGGAAAAAATCTCCCTGTTCTGGTGATAATTACGACAAGTAATAGTATACCCCTATTCGTCGTCTTTATAATTGATAATCTTCACACACTTAAACTTAACCTTGCACATGTACGTGTATTTTGATATTTCCTTGAAATTAATAACCACAATATATATCCACACAAACTCATGAGTTACTCATCCGACGTTGAATATTCGCCATTTAATAGTTGAATTTACCATGAGTAATATCATCAAATTGAAAACAAAATCATACGTACTTTATGTCGAACCAGTAATCAGAAATTAAGATTCATGTTCAAACGCTGATGCAATATCACAAACTTCTATCCCAACGCTTCTAGGGAACGTCTTGCTCGTGACATTATTGATGAAAAAAAAGCTCTCCACATGCATATTCATGAATTTTACATGATCTTT
The DNA here is from genome assembly GCA_949152475.1 of Terebella lapidaria. Classification (NCBI taxonomy): domain Eukaryota; kingdom Metazoa; phylum Annelida; class Polychaeta; order Terebellida; family Terebellidae; genus Terebella; species Terebella lapidaria. Next base: position 8,207,630 of record OX424557.1, read on the forward strand.
TCCCTGGCATATTTAGGATTGCAGCAGGCCTACATAACTACAGAGGTCTAATACTTGTCCCAGACTGTTAGCCTAAGGTGCACAGAATTCGAATTTATCTGTGATTTAAATATACCAATGATTTACGTGATGACATTCCCAAATTTTCTGTTTCGTTTCGTGATATTGCGTTAGTTATTATGCTGAAGCTCTCATTTCAGTTGTACATGTTACAACGATGACAATATATTCGACTGCTTCAACAGTTAAACAGAAAGAGTCTTAACAATTGCAATATTCTCCATTTTGATTAGCTTGACAGGCAATCGAATAAACATTTCTTTTCATATCACAAAACGTAAAACTACAAATAAGCAAACAATTCTTCAATCTTCAACGATTACTTTGTTTCAAAGGTTATACAGTTCTGTCAGCTGTGTATGTACAAAAGCTGGAATGAATCTTGGATATAACACATGGATATATGGGTTTGTATACAGACAGAGGACAAAACGTGCTGCAAATTTGGCATGTTTGGTGCCTACCGAGAATGACACTGCTTCTTTTATCGAGAATACTGTACAATAAAAATACACGCGGCACTTATCGTGTAAATATGGTTTGGTACAAACGTGCATCCGACAGAATCAACATGAGAATATTACAATTCCTAGTTTGTACTTTTCTATATGTATATCTCATGACCATGCCTTAAAGTCCTAAATGTGTTCAAGTGATGGCCACGGTATCCAAAACAAGCTGTGAAAAAGATCACAAAATTGAAACAGACTCATGACCCAAATTAACACTTATTTATCATTTTTTGTAACAACTTAAGATAAATTTTAACGACTGATAGTGTGACCATTTTTTCACCGTTTGCATGAATGAATGCTCAAATTGTGACCAATGCTTTATTTTTCACATGACAATACAATGCACTTTCAATATATATACACCGAAAGCTTATATTTTAACCTGGTGTATCCGGATCTCTTTTGTTTTAGAATTGTATATAAATCTACGAATGTGACACATGCTGTAGCCAATCTTGGGTATATAATATGAATCATGCATATTTGCTCCCTAACCGTGTATTGTTGTTTTCTCTAAGAGTAAATAAAATATTATAATTGTATATATATCGGCTACTGCATAAGTTTAGTGGAAAATATGTTTTGTGAAGATTGGGTATTGTATTTGTATGTTTACAGTCAGTATATCATTTTTCATGTGCTTGATGCATTTCATCCAAGATATAAAAAGCTTTTTGCCGTCATTTGCTTTTATTATACATATGTCACTTAGAAGTAACATTGTATGCCAATAATTTTTGGTGCATTGCGTAATATCATTCGAGTACTATTTGTCAATATGTTAAGGACAGATTTCAGTTATAGCCCTGGCCATTCAAAGCAATGATAAACAGCCCAATTTCAAATCTTCATAGCTCCGTCCCAGAACAAGATAAACCTTAGCAGTGTATATAACAAACTAGCTAATTCATTTACTCATCTCACCATATTAAGGAAAATATAGGTTGAAAAATTGCATTTTTCCTACAGCTCGAGTTCTGAGGGTACCCCATTAAAACGACTGATTTTTATGCCTGACAATCCATATATACAATCCGTTCTGTGCGTGTTTTGGTCTTGAAACTATTCGAGTGCAATGCCAACCCACTTGGGTCAACAACCAGCCATAGCAAAATATCCCCCACCATCCTGTGTGGGATCAAGGGCATCCCCCGTTTTCAAAATAGGGAATTCTCTGACTGTAACGGGTGTGACGTAATATGATTGGTGTTATTATGCCTCAATGATTCATGCAAGGCTATATGTTACATTCAAAATATGCAAACATTCAAAAGTTCATGGATATGCCACTTCTGTGTTCAGTTCAATGGAAAATGTCGCAACATTCACCAAACCAATTTTAGTGATGTATGTATGTAGAGTGATAAGCATTATGATGGAAATGTAAGGTGCATTATGATACTGGTGATGGTTCACCATTTCTCTTCTCAGGTGTAAATGCATTTATACATTTAGCAATTCGGGCTTGTACTGCATGCCGCACATGCATGGGTATCTGTTGTATTACTAATATATTTGGAATAAATTGATAATTTGTGAAACGCCAGTCTGAATTTAGTTCGTTTTTTTACTTTTTGAAATTAAAGGTATTTTCTTTTACAAATAATTGAGGTCAGCTACACATTCCAATTTCTTCAATTAAATTTTCCCAAAAAATAAGTTACATGTTGATTGAATGCGATCAAACTGATTTCAACAAAAATCCCAATTCATCATCATAATTTTCTTATAATGTGAATTTTCAAGAAAAAGTATTTTTATATGATCAGCAAAGCTTTAGATAAACCGAGTGCAAGAATTATGCCGCATATGGATGATATATGGAATTATTGCTGGAATTTAACAAATTTACATATTTCATCACCACGGCAACATGATATCAACATATGAAAGTAATACAAAAGAAATTGGTAATAGTTTTTCCTTATTAGGTTTTCATTTTTTATTTCCATAATAATAGTAATAATAAATTCACATGATTGACAACATTCTTCGAGGGACAACTGCAGATGATAATGGAAAAAAAAATAACATTAATAAAGAAAAAACATGAATGAATTATAAATATGTACACCTTTTTTCTTCTGTTGTTTATGCACATGGGGCAGGCCTACGAATAGCACTCCTGACTTGACATTCATACAGCGTAACCTCGGTAACTGGATATATACAACAACATGGGCAGGACATTGGAATTAATCAACGATTGCCACACAACATGTAATTATTCTATTCTTTACAGAACTGCTGCTGATGTATTGGAACATGATAATTCCCAGTACATCAAATGTGTGCGTCGTTGTTCACACCACTGCAATTTTACAGTTTCAATAATGCAACATGAATCATTGATTGCATTTCAATTAGTATTGTTTTGTTTGATTTTTTTCACAGAATATCAACATCATCTTCATCACATGAAAGTGAGATCACCAGTTTATTTTCCCAAAACTCTCGTTGGACAAACTCAAAACTTCGTTTGCTGGGTATAATTATACACTGGGAGAGGACTGCTTATGAAAGAGACATTTTGAGCAGTACAATGATACATAATTTGAGCAAGAAATTTTCCTATTCATTTGGATACTATCCAACATTTATCATAAATTGAGATAAGGCTACGTTTTGGGGGTCAGACTAAGGAAAAGATTCCATTTCTTATTTTATACAGGGTTCGAAAAATTATGAATTTCCATGTCCAACATTCTCAATTCACATTCCAAACACAGTGCTACCATTTGTAGGCTATTTATTTATCGGTATCAACAACAATATCAAGTAGAGCACATAGCAGAAATTTCCAAACACAATTTTTTTGGTATGACATTCACTTTCTCAATTGTCTTTGGAATTTGTCTCCAATATAATAATATCTAATTTGCAGAAATTAAAAATCAATTCTCTCACGCGATCACATGCAGCCACAAAGCACAATGTAGAAACAAATGATCAGCCAGAGTTAATCAATGAAGACATCTGATATTTTCATGGAAACCCGAATGCCTGGTTTCCATCTTCAGATGGAATATAGGACACATCGGAGGCTTTCAAAGTGCTACAAAGAAAGCTTTATATCACCTGCTAGTATTTCTGATTCTACATTTGAAACTGAAGGGTATATTTTCAATACTTTCATACCATTCAACCCTCAGAGAAACATAACAAGCAACTACACCCACTCACGAAACACGTAGGAAAAAATCTCCCTGTTCTGGTGATAATTACGACAAGTAATAGTATACCCCTATTCGTCGTCTTTATAATTGATAATCTTCACACACTTAAACTTAACCTTGCACATGTACGTGTATTTTGATATTTCCTTGAAATTAATAACCACAATATATATCCACACAAACTCATGAGTTACTCATCCGACGTTGAATATTCGCCATTTAATAGTTGAATTTACCATGAGTAATATCATCAAATTGAAAACAAAATCATACGTACTTTATGTCGAACCAGTAATCAGAAATTAAGATTCATGTTCAAACGCTGATGCAATATCACAAACTTCTATCCCAACGCTTCTAGGGAACGTCTTGCTCGTGACATTATTGATGAAAAAAAAGCTCTCCACATGCATATTCATGAATTTTACATGATCTTTTCCCTGGCATATTTAGGATTGCAGCAGGCCTACATAACTACAGAGGTCTAATACTTGTCCCAGACTGTTAGCCTAAGGTGCACAGAATTCGAATTTATCTGTGATTTAAATATACCAATGATTTACGTGATGACATTCCCAAATTTTCTGTTTCGTTTCGTGATATTGCGTTAGTTATTATGCTGAAGCTCTCATTTCAGTTGTACATGTTACAACGATGACAATATATTCGACTGCTTCAACAGTTAAACAGAAAGAGTCTTAACAATTGCAATATTCTCCATTTTGATTAGCTTGACAGGCAATCGAATAAACATTTCTTTTCATATCACAAAACGTAAAACTACAAATAAGCAAACAATTCTTCAATCTTCAACGATTACTTTGTTTCAAAGGTTATACAGTTCTGTCAGCTGTGTATGTACAAAAGCTGGAATGAATCTTGGATATAACACATGGATATATGGGTTTGTATACAGACAGAGGACAAAACGTGCTGCAAATTTGGCATGTTTGGTGCCTACCGAGAATGACACTGCTTCTTTTATCGAGAATACTGTACAATAAAAATACACGCGGCACTTATCGTGTAAATATGGTTTGGTACAAACGTGCATCCGACAGAATCAACATGAGAATATTACAATTCCTAGTTTGTACTTTTCTATATGTATATCTCATGACCATGCCTTAAAGTCCTAAATGTGTTCAAGTGATGGCCACGGTATCCAAAACAAGCTGTGAAAAAGATCACAAAATTGAAACAGACTCATGACCCAAATTAACACTTATTTATCATTTTTTGTAACAACTTAAGATAAATTTTAACGACTGATAGTGTGACCATTTTTTCACCGTTTGCATGAATGAATGCTCAAATTGTGACCAATGCTTTATTTTTCACATGACAATACAATGCACTTTCAATATATATACACCGAAAGCTTATATTTTAACCTGGTGTATCCGGATCTCTTTTGTTTTAGAATTGTATATAAATCTACGAATGTGACACATGCTGTAGCCAATCTTGGGTATATAATATGAATCATGCATATTTGCTCCCTAACCGTGTATTGTTGTTTTCTCTAAGAGTAAATAAAATATTATAATTGTATATATATCGGCTACTGCATAAGTTTAGTGGAAAATATGTTTTGTGAAGATTGGGTATTGTATTTGTATGTTTACAGTCAGTATATCATTTTTCATGTGCTTGATGCATTTCATCCAAGATATAAAAAGCTTTTTGCCGTCATTTGCTTTTATTATACATATGTCACTTAGAAGTAACATTGTATGCCAATAATTTTTGGTGCATTGCGTAATATCATTCGAGTACTATTTGTCAATATGTTAAGGACAGATTTCAGTTATAGCCCTGGCCATTCAAAGCAATGATAAACAGCCCAATTTCAAATCTTCATAGCTCCGTCCCAGAACAAGATAAACCTTAGCAGTGTATATAACAAACTAGCTAATTCATTTACTCATCTCACCATATTAAGGAAAATATAGGTTGAAAAATTGCATTTTTCCTACAGCTCGAGTTCTGAGGGTACCCCATTAAAACGACTGATTTTTATGCCTGACAATCCATATATACAATCCGTTCTGTGCGCGTTTTGGTCTTGAAACTATTCGAGTGCAATGCCAACCCACTTGGGTCAACAACCAGCCATAGCAAAATATCCCCCACCATCCTGTGTGGGATCAAGCGCATCCCCCGTTTTCAAAATAGGGAATTCTCTGACTGTAACGGGTGTGACGTAATATGATTGGTGTTATTATGCCTCAATGATTCATGCAAGGCTATATGTTACATTCAAAATATGCAAACATTCAAAAGTTCATGGATATGCCACTTCTGTGTTCAGTTCAATGGAAAATGTCGCAACATTCACCAAACCAATTTTAGTGATGTATGTATGTAGAGTGATAAGCATTATGATGGAAATGTAAGGTGCATTATGATACTGGTGATGGTTCACCATTTCTCTTCTCAGGTGTAAATGCATTTATACATTTAGCAATTCGGGCTTGTACTGCATGCCGCACATGCATGGGTATCTGTTGTATTACTAATATATTTGGAATAAATTGATAATTTGTGAAACGCCAGTCTGAATTTAGTTCGTTTTTTTACTTTTTGAAATTAAAGGTATTTTCTTTTACAAATAATTGAGGTCAGCTACACATTCCAATTTCTTCAATTAAATTTTCCCAAAAAATAAGTTACATGTTGATTGAATGCGATCAAACTGATTTCAACAAAAATCCCAATTCATCATCATAATTTTCTTATAATGTGAATTTTCAAGAAAAAGTATTTTTATATGATCAGCAAAGCTTTAGATAAACCGAGTGCAAGAATTATGCCGCATATGGATGATATATGGAATTATTGCTGGAATTTAACAAATTTACATATTTCATCACCACGGCAACATGATATCAACATATGAAAGTAATACAAAAGAAATTGGTAATAGTTTTTCCTTATTAGGTTTTCATTTTTTATTTCCATAATAATAGTAATAATAAATTCACATGATTGACAACATTCTTCGAGGGACAACTGCAGATGATAATGGAAAAAAAAATAACATTAATAAAGAAAAAACATGAATGAATTATAAATATGTACACCTTTTTTCTTCTGTTGTTTATGCACATGGGGCAGGCCTACGAATAGCACTCCTGACTTGACATTCATACAGCGTAACCTCGGTAACTGGATATATACAACAACATGGGCAGGACATTGGAATTAATCAACGATTGCCACACAACATGTAATTATTCTATTCTTTACAGAACTGCTGCTGATGTATTGGAACATGATAATTCCCAGTACATCAAATGTGTGCGTCGTTGTTCACACCACTGCAATTTTACAGTTTCAATAATGCAACATGAATCATTGATTGCATTTCAATTAGTATTGTTTTGTTTGATTTTTTTCACAGAATATCAACATCATCTTCATCACATGAAAGTGAGATCACCAGTTTATTTTCCCAAAACTCTCGTTGGACAAACTCAAAACTTCGTTTGCTGGGTATAATTATACACTGGGAGAGGACTGCTTATGAAAGAGACATTTTGAGCAGTACAATGATACATAATTTGAGCAAGAAATTTTCCTATTCATTTGGATACTATCCAACATTTATCATAAATTGAGATAAGGCTACGTTTTGGGGGTCAGACTAAGGAAAAGATTCCATTTCTTATTTTATACAGGGTTCGAAAAATTATGAATTTCCATGTCCAACATTCTCAATTCACATTCCAAACACAGTGCTACCATTTGTAGGCTATTTATTTATCGGTATCAACAACAATATCAAGTAGAGCACATAGCAGAAATTTCCAAACACAATGTTTTTGGTATGACATTCACTTTCTCAATTGTCTTTGGAATTTGTCTCCAATATAATAATATCTAATTTGCAGAAATTAAAAATCAATTCTCTCACGCGATCACATGCAGCCACAAAGCACAATGTAGAAACAAATGATCAGCCAGAGTTAATCAATGAAGACATCTGATATTTTCATGGAAACCCGAATGCCTGGTTTCCATCTTCAGATGGAATATAGGACACATCGGAGGCTTTCAAAGTGCTACAAAGAAAGCTTTATATCACCTGCTAGTATTTCTGATTCTACATTTGAAACTGAAGGGTATATTTTCAATACTTTCATACCATTCAACCCTCAGAGAAACATAACAAGCAACTACACCCACTCACGAAACACGTAGGAAAAAATCTCCCTGTTCTGGTGATAATTATGACAAGTAATAGTATACCCCTATTCGTCGTCTTTATAATTGATAATCTTCACACACTTAAACTTAACCTTGCACATGTACGTGTATTTTGATATTTCCTTGAAATTAATAACCACAATATATATCCACACAAACTCATGAGTTACTCATCCGACGTTGAATATTCGCCATTTAATAGTTGAATTTACCATGAGTAATATCATCAAATTGAAAACAAAATCATACGTACTTTATGTCGAACCAGTAATCAGAAATTAAGATTCATGTTCAAACGCTGATGCAATATCACAAACTTCTATCCCAACGCTTCTAGGGAACGTCTTGCTCGTGACATTATTGATGAAAAAAAAGCTCTCCACATGCATATTCATGAATTTTACATGATCTTTTCCCTGGCATATTTAGGATTGCAGCAGGCCTACATAACTACAGAGGTCTAATACTTGTCCCAGACTGTTAGCCTAAGGTGCACAGAATTCGAATTTATCTGTGATTTAAATATACCAATGATTTACGTGATGACATTCCCAAATTTTTTGTTTCGTTTCGTGATATTGCGTTAGTTATTATGCTGAAGCTCTCATTTCAGTTGTACATGTTACAACGATGACAATATATTCGACTGCTTCAACAGTTAAACAGAAAGAGTCTTAACAATTGCAATATTCTCCATTTTGATTAGCTTGACAGGCAATCGAATAAACATTTCTTTTCATATCACAAAACGTAAAACTACAAATAAGCAAACAATTCTTCAATCTTCAACGATTACTTTGTTTCAAAGGTTATACAGTTCTGTCAGCTGTGTATGTACAAAAGCTGGAATGAATCTTGGATATAACACATGGATATATGGGTTTGTATACAGACAGAGGACAAAACGTGCTGCAAATTTGGCATGTTTGGTGCCTACCGAGAATGACACTGCTTCTTTTATCGAGAATACTGTACAATAAAAATACACGCGGCACTTATCGTGTAAATATGGTTTGGTACAAACGTGCATCCGACAGAATCAACATGAGAATATTACAATTCCTAGTTTGTACTTTTCTATATGTATATCTCATGACCATGCCTTAAAGTCCTAAATGTGTTCAAGTGATGGCCACGGTATCCAAAACAAGCTGTGAAAAAGATCACAAAATTGAAACAGACTCATGACCCAAATTAACACTTATTTATCATTTTTTGTAACAACTTAAGATAAATTTTAACGACTGATAGTGTGACCATTTTTTCACCGTTTGCATGAATGAATGCTCAAATTGTGACCAATGCTTTATTTTTCACATGACAATACAATGCACTTTCAATATATATACACCGAAAGCTTATATTTTAACCTGGTGTATCCGGATCTCTTTTGTTTTAGAATTGTATATAAATCTACGAATGTGACACATGCTGTAGCCAATCTTGGGTATATAATATGAATCATGCATATTTGCTCCCTAACCGTGTATTGTTGTTTTCTCTAAGAGTAAATAAAATATTATAATTGTATATATATCGGCTACTGCATAAGTTTAGTGGAAAATATGTTTTGTGAAGATTGGGTATTGTATTTGTATGTTTACAGTCAGTATATCATTTTTCATGTGCTTGATGCATTTCATCCAAGATATAAAAAGCTTTTTGCCGTCATTTGCTTTTATTATACATATGTCACTTAGAAGTAACATTGTATGCCAATAATTTTTGATGCATTGCGTAATATCATTCGAGTACTATTTGTCAATATATCAAGGACAGATTTCAGTTATAACCCTGGCCATTCAAAGCAATGATAAACAGCCCAATTTCAAATCTTCATAGCTCCGTCCCAGAACAAGATAAACCTTAGCAGTGTATATAACAAACTAGCTAATTCATTTACTCATCTCACCATATTAAGGAAAATATAGGTTGAAAAATTGCATTTTTCCTACAGCTCGAGTTCTGAGGGTACCCCATTAAAACGACTGATTTTTATGCCTGACAATCCATATATACAATCCGTTCTGTGCGTGTTTTGGTCTTGAAACTATTCGAGTGCAATGCCAACCCACTTGGGTCAACAACCAGCCATAGCAAAATATCCCCCACCATCCTGTGTGGGATCAAGGGCATCCCCCGTTTTCAAAATAGGGAATTCTCTGACTGTAACGGGTGTGACGTAATATGATTGGTGTTATCATGCCTCAATGATTCATGCAAGGCTATATGTTACATTCAAAATATGCAAACATTCAAAAGTTCATGGATATGCCACTTCTGTGTTCAGTTCAATGGAAAATGTCGCAACATTCACCAAACCAATTTTAGTGATGTATGTATGTAGAGTGATAAGCATTATGGTGGAAATGTAAGGTGCATTATGATACTGGTGATGGTTCACCATTTCTCTTCTCAGGTATAAATGCATTTATACATTTAGCAATTCGGGCTTGTACTGCATGCCGCACATGCATGGGTATCTGTTGTATTACTAATATATTTGGAATAAATTGATAATTTGTGAAACGCCAGTCTGAATTTTGTTCGTTTTTTTACTTTTTGAAATTAAAGGTATTTTCTTTTACAAATAATTGAGGTCAGCTACACATTCCAATTTCTTCAATTAAATTTTCCCAAAAAATAAGTTACATGTTGATTGAATGCGATCAAACTGATTTCAACAAAAATCCCAATTCATCATCATAATTTTCTTATAATGTGAATTTTCAAGAAAAAGTATTTTTATATGATCAGCAAAGCTTTCGATAAACCGAGTGCAAGAATTATGCCGCATATGGATGATATATGGAATTATTGCTGGAATTTAACAAATTTACATATTTCATCACCACGGCAACATGATATCAACATATGAAAGTGATACAAAAGAAATCGGTATTAGTTTTTCCTTACTAGGTTTTCATTTTTTATTTCCATAATAATAGTAATAATAAATTCACATGATTGACAACATTCTTCGAGGGACAACTGCAGATGATAATGGAAAAAGGAAATAACATTAATAAAGAAAAAACATGAATGAATTATAAATATGTACACCTTTTTTCTTCTGTTGTTTATGCACATGGGGCAGGCCTACGAATAGCACTCCTGACTTGACATTCATACAGCGTAACCTCTGTAACTGGATATATACAACAACATGGGCAGGACATTGGAATTAATCAACGATTGCCACACAACATGTAATTATTCTATTCTTTACAGGACTGCTGCTGATGTATTGGAACATGATAATTCCCAGTACATCAAATGTTTGCGTCGTTGTTCACACCACTGCAATTTTACAGTTTCAATAATGCAACATGAATCATTGATTGCATTTCAATTAGTATTGTTTTGTTTGATTTTTTTCACAGAATATCAACATCATCTTCATCACATGAAAGTGAGATCACCAGTTTATTTTCCCAAAACTCTCGTTGGACAAACTTAAAACTTCGTTTGCTGGGTATAATTATACACTGGGAGAGGACTGCTTATGAAAGAGACATTTTGAGCAGTACAATGATACATAATTTGAGCAAGAAATTTTCCTATTCATTTGGATACTATCCAACATTTATCATAAATTGAGATAAGGCTACGTTTTGGGGGTCAGACTAAGGAAAAGATTCCATTTCTTATTTTATACAGGGTTCGAAAAATTATGAGTTTCCATGTCCAACATTCTCAATTCACATTCCAAACACAGTGCTACCATTTGTAGGCTATTTATTTATCGGTATCAACAACAATATCAAGTAGAGCACATAGCAGAAATTTCCAAACACAATTTTTTTGGTATGACATTCACTTTCTCAATTGTCTTTGGAATTTGTCTCCAATATAATAATATCTAATTTGCAGAAATTAAAAATCAATTCTCTCACGCGATCACATGCAGCCACAAAGCACAATGTAGAAACAAATGATCAGCCAGAGTTAATCAATGAAGACATCTGATATTTTCATGGAAACCCGAATGCCTGGTTTCCATCTTCAGATGGAATATAGGACACATCGGAGGCTTTCAAAGTGCTACAAAGAAAGCTTTATATCACCTGCTAGTATTTCTGATTCTACATTTGAAACTGAAGGGTATATTTTCAATACTTTCATACCATTCAACCCTCAGAGAAACATAACAAGCAACTACACCCACTCACGAAACACGTAGGAAAAAATCTCCCTGTTCTGGTGATAATTACGACAAGTAATAGTATACCCCTATTCATCGTCTTTATAATTGATAATCTTCACACACTTAAACTTAACCTTGCACATGTACGTGTATTTTGATATTTCCTTGAAATTAATAACCACAATATATATCCACACAAACTCATGAGTTACTCATCCGACGTTGAATATTCGCCATTTAATAGTTGAATTTACCATGAGTAATATCATCAAATTGAAAACAAAATCATACGTACTTTATGTCGAACCAGTAATCAGAAATTAAGATTCATGTTCAAACGCTGATGCAATATCACAAACTTCTATCCCAACGCTTCTAGGGAACGTCTTGCTCGTGACATTATTGATGAAAAAAAAGCTCTCCACATGCATATTCATGAATTTTACATGATCTTTTCCCTGGCATATTTAGGATTGCAGCAGGCCTACATAACTACAGAGGTCTAATACTTGTCCCAGACTGTTAGCCTAAGGTGCACAGAATTCGAATTTATCTGTGATTTAAATATACCAATGATTTACGTGATGACATTCCCAAATTTTCTGTTTCGTTTCGTGATATTGCGTTAGTTATTATGCTGAAGCTCTCATTTCAGTTGTACATGTTACAACGATGACAATATATTCGACTGCTTCAACAGTTAAACAGAAAGAGTCTTAACAATTGCAATATTCTCCATTTTGATTAGCTTGACAGGCAATCGAATAAACATTTCTTTTCATATCACAAAACGTAAAACTACAAATAAGCAAACAATTCTTCAATCTTCAACGATTACTTTGTTTCAAAGGTTATACAGTTCTGTCAGCTGTGTATGTACAAAAGCTGGAATGAATCTTGGAAATAACACATGGATATATGGGTTTGTATACAGGCAGAGGACAAAACGTGCTGCAAATTTGGCATGTTTGGTGCCTACCGAGAATGACACTGCTTCTTTTATCGAGAATACTGTACAATAAAAATACACGCGGCACTTATCGTGTAAATATGGTTTGGTACAAACGTGCATCCGACAGAATCAACATGAGAATATTACAATTCCTAGTTTGTACTTTTCTATATGTATATCTCATGACCATGCCTTAAAGTCCTAAATGTGTTCAAGTGATGGCCACGTTATCCAAAACAAGCTGTGAAAAAGATCACAAAATTGAAACAGACTCATGACCCAAATTAACACTTATTTATCATTTTTTGTAACAACTTAAGATAAATTTTAACGACTGATAGTGTGACCATTTTTTCACCGTTTGCATGAATGAATGCTCAAATGGTAGGTAGGTAGGTAGGTGTTTATTTCGAGAATACATCTGCACATTTATAACTTCGATATTAAACAATACATCTTTAACACATATATTCCCGTGGTACCACACAAAGACACAATGTGTCTGTGCCCTGTTTGACAGACAATGATGATACCCTGTTTAAAAGAATTTCGTATATATACAAAACTGGGTGTGTGGGCCGTACAAAACAAAGCAAAAGAAACCGAACGATATTACAACATTCCTGAAACACAGCTGGAATTTTATAATCACATATTTTATAAACACAATCACATATTCAAACCTATTAAAAGAATTAGTGAAACACACAAAATAAAAGCCCCCCCCCCCCACACACACACGTACCCTTTGCCCACAAGCGGTCATTATTCATCACATATTCGAACATTTGCTAGTAACAAATAGTGCGGTAGGCTTTACATAGCAGCACTTTTGAAAAAAAAATAAATAAATAAAAATAAAAAATAAAAAAAATTTGATTTCTGATTAAAACACATACAAATAAATGTTGATACACTGTTGCTATGCTATTGATATCCGACCTATCTGAAGGAAAATCCGGAAGAGTATTCACAGAGTGAGATGGTTCAATAATTGGACACATAGTAGCCAGTTAATCTCGACTTGAAGATAGCGATAGTACGCGCTGATCGAATCGTTTCTGGTAGTTTATTCCAATATTCAGGACCATGGCATATAAAGCTATTTGACATTATATTAGTCTTTCTTGCGATCACAAGAGGATCATTGTTGTTTCTTGTGTTATGAGAATGGATCTGATTATTTCGGACAAAAATAGAATTCAGCGGCCGAGGAAGGATGTGCTTCTGTGAGTTAAACATAAGTAAGTTAAGTTGTTGCCTGTAAACATCGTTGATTTTCAAAATTCCTGTTTGTTTGAAAAGTGGTGGTGTGTGCGAGTTATATTTCGAATTAGTTATCACGCGTACAGCCCTTTTCTGCATTATTTCAATTGGTTTGATGTCCTTTTTATATGCTGAGCCCCAGAATATCAATCCATACGTCAAGTAAGGTTGAATCATAGTGTGGTATAATGTTGATAAGACACTCCCGCTCACAATATTTTTAACGGCACTCATGGCATATAACCCGCTTGATATTTTATTTCTACATGACGATATGTGTTGTTTCCAATTTAGCTTCTCATCGATTATAAAGCCCAAGAATTTTGTTGAGTCTACATTGCTTATAACTTCTCCATTCATTTTAAGGTCATGAACATATTGTTTAGCATTATGATCTCGGTCTTTATTGAACAAGATGTAGTTTGTTTTTGAAGTATTAAGAGAGAGTTTATTTGCTTTAAACCAATCTTCCAATATTTCAAGTTCTGCATTAATTTTTTTATACAATTCACGTTTGTCTTTACCAGAAACAAAAATCGTCGTATCGTCAGCAAATAATATTGTTTTACAGTTTGTTAGATTAAATGGTAAATCATTCGAATATCTGATAAATAAAAGGGGACCCAGCACGGAGCCCTGTGGGACCCCACATTTTATATTACGTTTCTCAGACGTACTGTTTTTATACTTAACATATTGCTGTCGGTTGTTCAGATAATTTCTGAACCACTCCAAGGCCACACCCCTAATGCCGTAGAATTCAAGTTTACTTATTAAGATTGAATGATCGATCGTGTCGAAGGCCTTGGAGAGGTCCAAGAACACCGACAGTGTTGCCCCATGATCATCAAACGAGGTTAAAATATTGTAGCACAATTCTGTTATCGCGTTTATGGTACTATGTCCCGGGCGGAATCCATATTGGCTAGAGTAGAAAATATTATTGGTAACTAAAAAACAGTATAATCTTTTGTGCACAATTTTTTCCAAAACTTTAGACAAACATGGTAAAAGTGAAACAGGTCTATAATTGGTGAAGGACAATTGTGATTTTGATTTATATATTGGTACAATTTTTGCTACTTTCATGTTTTCTGGGACATACCCTGTCTCCATGGACGAGTTTACTATAATTGACAAAGGGTAAACAATTTCTCTCTTGAGTTCCTTTAACAAAGTGGTGCTAATATCATCATGGCCTGTACTTTTCTTCGTTTTCAACGAGGATAATATCTTCGATATCTCATCAGGACACGTGGGAGCAAAGTATAGCGATCGAGGATTCGAATCTCCTGCTAAATAATTTTTATATGATTTTTTGCTTGAGGGTATTTTTGCAGCTAAGTCGGGTCCAATAGTTGTGAAATAATTACAAAACTCATTTGCGACCAATGCTTTATTTTTCACATGAAAATACAATGCACTTTCAATATATATACACCGAAAGCTTATATTTTAACCTGGTGTATCCGGATCTCTTTTGTTTTAGAATTGTATATAAATCTACGAATGTGACACATGCTGTAGCCAATCTTGGGTATATAATATGAATCATGCATATTTGCTCCCTAATCGTGTATTGTTGTTTTCTCTAAGAGTAAATAAAATATTATAATTGTATATATATCGGCTACTGCATAAGTTTAGTGGAAAATATGTTTTGTGAAGATTGGGTATTGTATTTGTATGTTTACAGTCAGTATATCATTTTTCATGTGCTTGATGCATTTCATCCAAGATATAAAAAGCTTTTTGCCGTCATTTGCTTTTATTATACATATGTCACTTAGAAGTAACATTGTATGCCAATAATTTTTGGTGCATTGCGTAATATCATTCGAGTACTATTTGTCAATATGTTAAGGACAGATTTCAGTTATAGCCCTGGCCATTCAAAGCAATGATAAACAGCCCAATTTCAAATCTTCATAGCTCCGTCCCAGAACAAGATAAACCTTAGCAGTGTATATAACAAACTAGCTAATTCATTTACTCATCTCACCATATTAAGGAAAATATAGGTTAAAAAATTGCATTTTTCCTACAGCTCGAGTTCTGAGGGTACCCCATTAAAACGACTGATTTTTATGCCTGACAATCCATATATACAATCCGTTCTGTGCGTGTTTTGGTCTTGAAACTATTCGAGTGCAATGCCAACCCACTTGGGTCAACAACCAGCCATAGCAAAATATCCCCCACCATCCTGTGTGGGATCAAGGGCATCCCCCGTTTTCAAAATAGGGAATTCTCTGACTGTAACGGGTGTGATGTAATATGATTGGTGTTATTATGCCTCAATGATTCATGCAAGGCTATATGTTACATTCAAAATATGCAAACATTCAAAAGTTCATGGATATGCCACTTCTGTGTTCAGTTCAATGGAAAATGTCGCAACATTCACCAAACCAATTTTAGTGATGTATGTATGTAGAGTGATAAGCATTATGATGGAAATGTAAGGTGCATTATGATACTGGTGATGGTTCACCATTTCTCTTCTCAGGTGTAAATGCATTTATACATTTAGCAATTCGGGCTTGTACTGCATGCCGCACATGCATGGGTATCTGTTGTATTACTAATATATTTGGAATAAATTGATAATTTGTGAAACGCCAGTCTGAATTTTGTTCGTTTTTTTACTTTTTGAAATTAAAGGTATTTTCTTTTACAAATAATTGAGGTCAGCTACACATTCCAATTTCTTCAATTAAATTTTCCCAAAAAATAAGTTACATGTTGATTGAATGCGATCAAACTGATTTCAACAAAAATCCCAATTCATCATCATAATTTTCTTATAATGTGAATTTTCAAGAAAAAGTATTTTTATATGATCAGCAAAGCTTTAGATAAACCGAGTGCAAGAATTATGCCGCATATGGATGATATATGGAATTATTGCTGGAATTTAACAAATTTACATATTTCATCACCACGGCAACATGATATCAACATATGAAAGTAATACAAAAGAAATTGGTATTAGTTTTTCCTTATTAGGTTTTCATTTTTTATTTCCATAATAATAGTAATAATAAATTCACATGATTGACAACATTCTTCGAGGGACAACTGCAGATGATAATGGAAAAAGGAAATAACATTAATAAAGAAAAAACATGAATGAATTATAAATATGTACACCTTTTTTCTTCTGTTGTTTATGCACATGGGGCAGGCCTACGAATAGCACTCCTGACTTGACATTCATACAGCGTAACCTCTGTAACTGGATATATACAACAACATGGGCAGGACATTGGAATTAATCAACGATTGCCACACAACATGTAATTATTCTATTCTTTACAGGACTGCTGCTGATGTATTGGAACATGATAATTCCCAGTACATCAAATGTGTGCGTCGTTGTTCACACCACTGCAATTTTACAGTTTCAATAATGCAACATGAATCATTGATTGCATTTCAATTAGTATTGTTTTGTTTGATTTTTTTCACAGAATATCAACATCATCTTCATCACATGAAAGTGAGATCACCAGTTTATTTTCCCAAAACTCTCGTTGGACAAACTCAAAACTTCGTTTGCTGGGTATAATTATACACTGGGAGAGGACTGCTTATGAAAGAGACATTTTGAGCAGTACAATGATACATAATTTGAGCAAGAAATTTTCCTATTCATTTGGATACTATCCAACATTTATCATAAATTGAGATAAGGCTACGTTTTGGGGGTCAGACTAAGGAAAATATTCCATTTCTTATTTTATACAGGGTTCGAAAAATTATGAATTTCCATGTCCAACATTCTCAATTCACATTCCAAACACAGTGCTACCATTTGTAGGCTATTTATTTATCGGTATCAACAACAATATCAAGTAGAGCACATAGCAGAAATTTCCAAACACAATTTTTTTGGTATGACATTCACTTTCTCAATTGTCTTTGGAATTTGTCTCCAATATAATAATATCTAATTTGCAGAAATTAGAAATCAATTCTCTCACGCGATCACATGCAGCCACAAAGCACAATGTAGAAACAAATGATCAGCCAGAGTTAATCAATGAAGACATCTGATATTTTCATGGAAACCCGAATGCCTGGTTTCCATCTTCAGATGGAATATAGGACACATCGGAGGCTTTCAAAGTGCTACAAAGAAAGCTTTATATCACCTGCTAGTATTTCTGATTCTACATTTGAAACTGAAGGGTATATTTTCAATACTTTCATACCATTCAACCCTCAGAGAAACATAACAAGCAACTACACCCACTCACGAAACACGTAGGAAAAAATCTCCCTGTTCTGGTGATAATTACGACAAGTAATAGTATACCCCTATTCGTCGTCTTTATAATTGATAATCTTCACACACTTAAACTTAACCTTGCACATGTACGTGTATTTTGATATTTCCTTGAAATTAATAACCACAATATATATCCACACAAACTCATGAGTTACTCATCCGACGTTGAATATTCGCCATTTAATAGTTGAATTTACTTTGTATTATCATCAAATTGAAAACAAAATCATACGTACTTTATGTCGAACCAGTAATCAGAAATTAAGATTCATGTTCAAATGCTGATGCAATATCACAAACTTCTATCCCAACGCTTCTAGGGAACGTCTTGCTCGTGACATTATTGATGAAAAAAAAGCTCTCCACATGCATATTCATGAATTTTACATGATCTTTTCCCTGGCATATTTAGGATTGCAGCAGGCCTACATAACTACAGAGGTCTAATACTTGTCCCAGACTGTTAGCCTAAGGTGCACAGAATTCGAATTTATCTGTGATTTAAATATACCAATGATTTACGTGATGACATTCCCAAATTTTCTGTTTCGTTTCGTGATATTGCGTTAGTTATTATGCTGAAGCTCTCATTTCAGTTGTACATGTTACAACGATGACAATATATTCGACTGCTTCAACAGTTAAACAGAAAGAGTCTTAACAATTGCAATATTCTCCATTTTGATTAGCTTGACAGGCAATCGAATAAACATTTCTTTTCATATCACAAAACGTAAAACTACAAATAAGCAAACAATTCTTCAATCTTCAACGATTACTTTGTTTCAAAGGTTATACAGTTCTGTCAGCTGTGTATGTACAAAAGCTGGAATGAATCTTGGAAATAACACATGGATATATGGGTTTGTATACAGGCAGAGGACAAAACGTGCTGCAAATTTGGCATGTTTGGTGCCTACCGAGAATGACACTGCTTCTTTTATCGAGAATACTGTACAATAAAAATACACGCGGCACTTATCGTGTAAATATGGTTTGGTACAAACGTGCATCCGACAGAATCAACATGAGAATATTACAATTCCTAGTTTGTACTTTTCTATATGTATATCTCATGACCATGCCTTAAAGTCCTAAATGTGTTCAAGTGATGGCCACGTTATCCAAAACAAGCTGTGAAAAAGATCACAAAATTGAAACAGACTCATGACCCAAATTAACACTTATTTATCATTTTTTGTAACAACTTAAGATAAATTTTAACGACTGATAGTGTGACCATTTTTTCACCGTTTGCATGAATGAATGCTCAAATTGTGACCAATGCTTTATTTTTCACATGACAATACAATGCACTTTCAATATATATACACCGAAAGCTTATATTTTAACCTGGTGTATCCGGATCTCTTTTGTTTTAGAATTGTATATAAATCTACGAATGTGACACATGCTGTAGCCAATCTTGGGTATATAATATGAATCATGCATATTTGCTCCCTAATCGTGTATTGTTGTTTTCTCTAAGAGTAAATAAAATATTATAATTGTATATATATCGGCTACTGCATAAGTTTAGTGGAAAATATGTTTTGTGAAGATTGGGTATTGTATTTGTATGTTTACAGTCAGTATATCATTTTTCATGTGCTTGATGCATTTCATCCAAGATATAAAAAGCTTTTTGCCGTCATTTGCTTTTATTATACATATGTCACTTAGAAGTAACATTGTATGCCAATAATTTTTGGTGCATTGCGTAATATCATTCGAGTACTATTTGTCAATATGTTAAGGACAGATTTCAGTTATAGCCCTGGCCATTCAAAGCAATGATAAACAGCCCAATTTCAAATCTTCATAGCTCCGTCCCAGAACAAGATAAACCTTAGCAGTGTATATAACAAACTAGCTAATTCATTCACTCATCTCACCATATTAAGGAAAATATAGGTTGAAAAATTGCATTTTTCCTACAGCTCGAGTTCTGAGGGTACCCCATTAAAACGACTGATTTTTATGCCTGACAATCCATATATACAATCCGTTCTGTGCGTGTTTTGGTCTTGAAACTATTCGAGTGCAATGCCAACCCACTTGGGTCAACAACCAGCCATAGCAAAATATCCCCCACCATCCTGTGTGGGATCAAGGGCATCCCCCGTTTTCAAAATAGGGAATTCTCTGACTGTAACGGGTGTGACGTAATATGATTGGTGTTATTATGCATCAATGATTCATGCAAGGCTATATGTTACATTCAAAATATGCAAACATTCAAAAGTTCATGGATATGCCACTTCTGTGTTCAATGGAAAATGTCGCAACATTCACCAAACCAATTTTAGTGATGTATGTATGTAGAGTGATAAGCATTATGATGGAAATGTAAGGTGTATTATGATACTGGTGATGGTTCACCATTTCTCTTCTCAGGTGTAAATGCATTTATACATTTAGCAATTCGGGCTTGTACTGCATGCCGCACATGCATGGGTATCTGTGGTATTACTAATATATTTGGAATAAATTGATAATTTGTGAAACGCCAGTCTGAATTTTGTTCGTTTTTTTACTTTTTGAAATTAAAGGTATTTTCTTTTACAAATAATTGAGGTCAGCTACACATTCCAATTTCTTCAATTAAATTTTCCCAAAAAATAAGTTACATGTTGATTGAATGCGATCAAACTGATTTCAACAAAAATCCCAATTCATCATCATAATTTTCTTATAATGTGAATTTTCAAGAAAAAGTATTTTTATATGATCAGCAAAGCTTTAGATAAACCGAGTGCAAGAATTATGCCGCATATGGATGATATATGGAATTATTGCTGGAATTTAACAAATTTACATATTTCATCACCACGGCAACATGATATCAACATATGAAAGTAATACAAAAGAAATTGGTATTAGTTTTTCCTTATTAGGTTTTCATTTTTTATTTCCATAATAATAGTAATAATAAATTCACATGATTGACAACATTCTTCGAGGGACAACTGCAGATGATAATGGAAAAAAAAATAACATTAATAAAGAAAAAACATGAATGAATTATAAATATGTACACCTTTTTTCTTCTGTTGTTTATGCACATGGGGCAGGCCTACGAATAGCACTCCTGACTTGACATTCATACAGCGTAACCTCGGTAACTGGATATATACAACAACATGGGCAGGACATTGGAATTAATCAACGATTGCCACACAACATGTAATTATTCTATTCTTTACAGGACTGCTGCTGATGTATTGGAACATGATAATTCCCAGTACATCAAATGTGTGCGTCGTTGTTCACACCACTGCAATTTTACAGTTTCAATAATGCAACATGAATCATTGATTGCATTTCAATTAGTATTGTTTTGTTTGATTTTTTTCACAGAATATCAACATCATCTTCATCACATGAAAGTGAGATCACCAGTTTATTTTCCCAAAACTCTCGTTGGACAAACTCAAAACTTCGTTTGCTGGGTATAATTATACACTGGGAGAGGACTGCTTATGAAAGAGACATTTTGAGCAGTACAATGATACATAATTTGAGCAAGAAATTTTCCTATTCATTTGGATACTATCCAACATTTATCATAAATTGAGATAAGGCTACGTTTTGGGGGTCAGACTAAGGAAAAGATTCCATTTCTTATTTTATACAGGGTTCGAAAAATTATGAATTTCCATGTCCAACATTCTCAATTCACATTCCAAACACAGTGCTACCATTTGTAGGCTATTTATTTATCGGTATCAACAACAATATCAAGTAGAGCACATAGCAGAAATTTCCAAACACAATTTTTTTGGTATGACATTCACTTTCTCAATTGTCTTTGGAATTTGTCTCCAATATAATAATATCTAATTTGCAGAAATTAAAAATCAATTCTCTCACGCGATCACATGCAGCCACAAAGCACAATGTAGAAACAAATGATCAGCCAGAGTTAATCAATGAAGACATCTGATATTTTCATGGAAACCCGAATGCCTGGTTTCCATCTTCAGATGGAATATAGGACACATCGGAGGCTTTCAAAGTGCTACAAAGAAAGCTTTATATCACCTGCTAGTATTTCTGATTCTACATTTGAAACTGAAGGGTATATTTTCAATACTTTCATACCATTCAACCCTCAGAGAAACATAACAAGCAACTACACCCACTCACGAAACACGTAGGAAAAAATCTCCCTGTTCTGGTGATAATTACGACAAGTAATAGTATACCCCTATTCGTCGTCTTTATAATTGATAATCTTCACACACTTAAACTTAACCTTGCACATGTACGTGTATTTTGATATTTCCTTGAAATTAATAACCACAATATATATCCACACAAACTCATGAGTTACTCATCCGACGTTGAATATTCGCCATTTAATAGTTGAATTTACCATGAGTAATATCATCAAATTGAAAACAAAATCATACGTACTTTATGTCGAACCAGTAATCAGAAATTAAGATTCATGTTCAAACGCTGATGCAATATCACAAACTTCTATCCCAACGCTTCTAGGGAACGTCTTGCTCGTGACATTATTGATGAAAAAAAAGCTCTCCACATGCATATTCATGAATTTTACATGATCTTTTCCCTGGCATATTTAGGATTGCAGCAGGCCTACATAACTACAGAGGTCTAATACTTGTCCCAGACTGTTAGCCTAAGGTGCACAGAATTCGAATTTATCTGTGATTTAAATATACCAATGATTTACGTGATGACATTCCCAAATTTTCTGTTTCGTTTCGTGATATTGCGTTAGTTATTATGCTGAAGCTCTCATTTCAGTTGTACATGTTACAACGATGACAATATATTCGACTGCTTCAACAGTTAAACAGAAAGAGTCTTAACAATTGCAATATTCTCCATTTTGATTAGCTTGACAGGCAATCGAATAAACATTTCTTTTCATATCACAAAACGTAAAACTACAAATAAGCAAACAATTCTTCAATCTTCAACGATTACTTTGTTTCAAAGGTTATACAGTTCTGTCAGCTGTGTATGTACAAAAGCTGGAATGAATCTTGGATATAACACATGGATATATGGGTTTGTATACAGACAGAGGACAAAACGTGCTGCAAATTTGGCATGTTTGGTGCCTACCGAGAATGACACTGCTTCTTTTATCGAGAATACTGTACAATAAAAATACACGCGGCACTTATCGTGTAAATATGGTTTGGTACAAACGTGCATCCGACAGAATCAACATGAGAATATTACAATTCCTAGTTTGTACTTTTCTATATGTATATCTCATGACCATGCCTTAAAGTCCTAAATGTGTTCAAGTGATGGCCACGGTATCCAAAACAAGCTGTGAAAAAGATCACAAAATTGAAACAGACTCATGACCCAAATTAACACTTATTTATCATTTTTTGTAACAACTTAAGATAAATTTTAACGACTGATAGTGTGACCATTTTTTCACCGTTTGCATGAATGAATGCTCAAATTGTGACCAATGCTTTATTTTTCACATGACAATACAATGCACTTTCAATATATATACACCGAAAGCTTATATTTTAACCTGGTGTATCCGGATCTCTTTTGTTTTAGAATTGTATATAAATCTACGAATGTGACACATGCTGTAGCCAATCTTGGGTATATAATATGAATCATGCATATTTGCTCCCTAACCGTGTATTGTTGTTTTCTCTAAGAGTAAATAAAATATTATAATTGTATATATATCGGCTACTGCATAAGTTTAGTGGAAAATATGTTTTGTGAAGATTGGGTATTGTATTTGTATGTTTACAGTCAGTATATCATTTTTCATGTGCTTGATGCATTTCATCCAAGATATAAAAAGCTTTTTGCCGTCATTTGCTTTTATTATACATATGTCACTTAGAAGTAACATTGTATGCCAATAATTTTTGGTGCATTGCGTAATATCATTCGAGTACTATTTGTCAATATGTTAAGGACAGATTTCAGTTATAGCCCTGGCCATTCAAAGCAATGATAAACAGCCCAATTTCAAATCTTCATAGCTCCGTCCCAGAACAAGATAAACCTTAGCAGTGTATATAACAAACTAGCTAATTCATTTACTCATCTCACCATATTAAGGAAAATATAGGTTGAAAAATTGCATTTTTCCTACAGCTCGAGTTCTGAGGGTACCCCATTAAAACGACTGATTTTTATGCCTGACAATCCATATATACAATCCGTTCTGTGCGTGTTTTGGTCTTGAAACTATTCGAGTGCAATGCCAACCCACTTGGGTCAACAACCAGCCATAGCAAAATATCCCCCACCATCCTGTGTGGGATCAAGGGCATCCCCCGTTTTCAAAATAGGGAATTCTCTGACTGTAACGGGTGTGACGTAATATGATTGGTGTTATTATGCCTCAATGATTCATGCAAGGCTATATGTTACATTCAAAATATGCAAACATTCAAAAGTTCATGGATATGCCACTTCTGTGTTCAGTTCAATGGAAAATGTCGCAACATTCACCAAACCAATTTTAGTGATGTATGTATGTAGAGTGATAAGCATTATGATGGAAATGTAAGGTGCATTATGATACTGGTGATGGTTCACCATTTCTCTTCTCAGGTGTAAATGCATTTATACATTTAGCAATTCGGGCTTGTACTGCATGCCGCACATGCATGGGTATCTGTTGTATTACTAATATATTTGGAATAAATTGATAATTTGTGAAACGCCAGTCTGAATTTAGTTCGTTTTTTTACTTTTTGAAATTAAAGGTATTTTCTTTTACAAATAATTGAGGTCAGCTACACATTCCAATTTCTTCAATTAAATTTTCCCAAAAAATAAGTTACATGTTGATTGAATGCGATCAAACTGATTTCAACAAAAATCCCAATTCATCATCATAATTTTCTTATAATGTGAATTTTCAAGAAAAAGTATTTTTATATGATCAGCAAAGCTTTAGATAAACCGAGTGCAAGAATTATGCCGCATATGGATGATATATGGAATTATTGCTGGAATTTAACAAATTTACATATTTCATCACCACGGCAACATGATATCAACATATGAAAGTAATACAAAAGAAATTGGTAATAGTTTTTCCTTATTAGGTTTTCATTTTTTATTTCCATAATAATAGTAATAATAAATTCACATGATTGACAACATTCTTCGAGGGACAACTGCAGATGATAATGGAAAAAAAAATAACATTAATAAAGAAAAAACATGAATGAATTATAAATATGTACACCTTTTTTCTTCTGTTGTTTATGCACATGGGGCAGGCCTACGAATAGCACTCCTGACTTGACATTCATACAGCGTAACCTCGGTAACTGGATATATACAACAACATGGGCAGGACATTGGAATTAATCAACGATTGCCACACAACATGTAATTATTCTATTCTTTACAGAACTGCTGCTGATGTATTGGAACATGATAATTCCCAGTACATCAAATGTGTGCGTCGTTGTTCACACCACTGCAATTTTACAGTTTCAATAATGCAACATGAATCATTGATTGCATTTCAATTAGTATTGTTTTGTTTGATTTTTTTCACAGAATATCAACATCATCTTCATCACATGAAAGTGAGATCACCAGTTTATTTTCCCAAAACTCTCGTTGGACAAACTCAAAACTTCGTTTGCTGGGTATAATTATACACTGGGAGAGGACTGCTTATGAAAGAGACATTTTGAGCAGTACAATGATACATAATTTGAGCAAGAAATTTTCCTATTCATTTGGATACTATCCAACATTTATCATAAATTGAGATAAGGCTACGTTTTGGGGGTCAGACTAAGGAAAAGATTCCATTTCTTATTTTATACAGGGTTCGAAAAATTATGAATTTCCATGTCCAACATTCTCAATTCACATTCCAAACACAGTGCTACCATTTGTAGGCTATTTATTTATCGGTATCAACAACAATATCAAGTAGAGCACATAGCAGAAATTTCCAAACACAATGTTTTTGGTATGACATTCACTTTCTCAATTGTCTTTGGAATTTGTCTCCAATATAATAATATCTAATTTGCAGAAATTAAAAATCAATTCTCTCAGGCGATCACATGCAGCCACAAAGCACAATGTAGAAACAAATGATCAGCCAGAGTTAATCAATGAAGACATCTGATATTTTCATGGAAACCCGAATGCCTGGTTTCCATCTTCAGATGGAATATAGGACACATCGGAGGCTTTCAAAGTGCTACAAAGAAAGCTTTATATCACCTGCTAGTATTTCTGATTCTACATTTGAAACTGAAGGGTATATTTTCAATACTTTCATACCATTCAACCCTCAGAGAAACATAACAAGCAACTACACCCACTCACGAAACACGTAGGAGAAAATCTCCCTGTTCTGGTGATAATTATGACAAGTACTAGTATACCCCTATTCGTCGTCTTTATAATTGATAATCTTCACACACTTAAACTTAACCTTGCACATGTACGTGTATTTTGATATTTCCTTGAAATTAATAACCACAATATATATCCACACAAACTCATGAGTTACTCATCCGACGTTGAATATTCGCCATTTAATAGTTGAATTTACCATGAGTAATATCATCAAATTGAAAACAAAATCATACGTACTTTATGTCGAACCAGTAATCAGAAATTAAGATTCATGTTCAAACGCTGATGCAATATCACAAACTTCTATCCCAACGCTTCTAGGGAACGTCTTGCTCGTGACATTATTGATGAAAAAAAAGCTCTCCACATGCATATTCATGAATTTTACATGATCTTTTCCCTGGCATATTTAGGATTGCAGCAGGCCTACATAACTACAGAGGTCTAATACTTGTCCCAGACTGTTAGCCTAAGGTGCACAGAATTCGAATTTATCTGTGATTTAAATATACCAATGATTTACGTGATGACATTCCCAAATTTTTTGTTTCGTTTCGTGATATTGCGTTAGTTATTATGCTGAAGCTCTCATTTCAGTTGTACATGTTACAACGATGACAATATATTCGACTGCTTCAACAGTTAAACAGAAAGAGTCTTAACAATTGCAATATTCTCCATTTTGATTAGCTTGACAGGCAATCGAATAAACATTTCTTTTCATATCACAAAACGTAAAACTACAAATAAGCAAACAATTCTTCAATCTTCAACGATTACTTTGTTTCAAAGGTTATACAGTTCTGTCAGCTGTGTATGTACAAAAGCTGGAATGAATCTTGGATATAACACATGGATATATGGGTTTGTATACAGACAGAGGACAAAACGTGCTGCAAATTTGGCATGTTTGGTGCCTACCGAGAATGACACTGCTTCTTTTATCGAGAATACTGTACAATAAAAATACACGCGGCACTTATCGTGTAAATATGGTTTGGTACAAACGTGCATCCGACAGAATCAACATGAGAATATTACAATTCCTAGTTTGTACTTTTCTATATGTATATCTCATGACCATGCCTTAAAGTCCTAAATGTGTTCAAGTGATGGCCACGGTATCCAAAACAAGCTGTGAAAAAGATCACAAAATTGAAACAGACTCATGACCCAAATTAACACTTATTTATCATTTTTTGTAACAACTTAAGATAAATTTTAACGACTGATAGTGTGACCATTTTTTCACCGTTTGCATGAATGAATGCTCAAATTGTGACCAATGCTTTATTTTTCACATGACAATACAATGCACTTTCAATATATATACACCGAAAGCTTATATTTTAACCTGGTGTATCCGGATCTCTTTTGTTTTAGAATTGTATATAAATCTACGAATGTGACACATGCTGTAGCCAATCTTGGGTATATAATATGAATCATGCATATTTGCTCCCTAACCGTGTATTGTTGTTTTCTCTAAGAGTAAATAAAATATTATAATTGTATATATATCGGCTACTGCATAAGTTTAGTGGAAAATATGTTTTGTGAAGATTGGGTATTGTATTTGTATGTTTACAGTCAGTATATCATTTTTCATGTGCTTGATGCATTTCATCCAAGATATAAAAAGCTTTTTGCCGTCATTTGCTTTTATTATACATATGTCACTTAGAAGTAACATTGTATGCCAATAATTTTTGATGCATTGCGTAATATCATTCGAGTACTATTTGTCAATATGTTAAGGACAGATTTCAGTTATAACCCTGGCCATTCAAAGCAATGATAAACAGCCCAATTTCAAATCTTCATAGCTCCGTCCCAGAACAAGATAAACCTTAGCAGTGTATATAACAAACTAGCTAATTCATTTACTCATCTCACCATATTAAGGAAAATATAGGTTGAAAAATTGCATTTTTCCTACAGCTCGAGTTCTGAGGGTACCCCATTAAAACGACTGATTTTTATGCCTGACAATCCATATATACAATCCGTTCTGTGCGTGTTTTGGTCTTGAAACTATTCGAGTGCAATGCCAACCCACTTGGGTCAACAACCAGCCATAGCAAAATATCCCCCACCATCCTGTGTGGGATCAAGGGCATCCCCCGTTTTCAAAATAGGGAATTCTCTGACTGTAACGGGTGTGACGTAATATGATTGGTGTTATCATGCCTCAATGATTCATGCAAGGCTATATGTTACATTCAAAATATGCAAACATTCAAAAGTTCATGGATATGCCACTTCTGTGTTCAGTTCAATGGAAAATGTCGCAACATTCACCAAACCAATTTTAGTGATGTATGTATGTAGAGTGATAAGCATTATGGTGGAAATGTAAGGTGCATTATGATACTGGTGATGGTTCACCATTTCTCTTCTCAGGTATAAATGCATTTATACATTTAGCAATTCGGGCTTGTACTGCATGCCGCACATGCATGGGTATCTGTTGTATTACTAATATATTTGGAATAAATTGATAATTTGTGAAACGCCAGTCTGAATTTTGTTCGTTTTTTTACTTTTTGAAATTAAAGGTATTTTCTTTTACAAATAATTGAGGTCAGCTACACATTCCAATTTCTTCAATTAAATTTTCCCAAAAAATAAGTTACATGTTGATTGAATGCGATCAAACTGATTTCAACAAAAATCCCAATTCATCATCATAATTTTCTTATAATGTGAATTTTCAAGAAAAAGTATTTTTATATGATCAGCAAAGCTTTCGATAAACCGAGTGCAAGAATTATGCCGCATATGGATGATATATGGAATTATTGCTGGAATTTAACAAATTTACATATTTCATCACCACGGCAACATGATATCAACATATGAAAGTGATACAAAAGAAATCGGTATTAGTTTTTCCTTATTAGGTTTTCATTTTTTATTTCCATAATAATAGTAATAATAAATTCACATGATTGACAACATTCTTCGAGGGACAACTGCAGATGATAATGGAAAAAGGAAATAACATTAATAAAGAAAAAACATGAATGAATTATAAATATGTACACCTTTTTTCTTCTGTTGTTTATGCACATGGGGCAGGCCTACGAATAGCACTCCTGACTTGACATTCATACAGCGTAACCTCTGTAACTGGATATATACAACAACATGGGCAGGACATTGGAATTAATCAACGATTGCCACACAACATGTAATTATTCTATTCTTTACAGGACTGCTGCTGATGTATTGGAACATGATAATTCCCAGTACATCAAATGTTTGCGTCGTTGTTCACACCACTGCAATTTTACAGTTTCAATAATGCAACATGAATCATTGATTGCATTTCAATTAGTATTGTTTTGTTTGATTTTTTTCACAGAATATCAACATCATCTTCATCACATGAAAGTGAGATCACCAGTTTATTTTCCCAAAACTCTCGTTGGACAAACTTAAAACTTCGTTTGCTGGGTATAATTATACACTGGGAGAGGACTGCTTATGAAAGAGACATTTTGAGCAGTACAATGATACATAATTTGAGCAAGAAATTTTCCTATTCATTTGGATACTATCCAACATTTATCATAAATTGAGATAAGGCTACGTTTTGGGGGTCAGACTAAGGAAAAGATTCCATTTCTTATTTTATACAGGGTTCGAAAAATTATGAGTTTCCATGTCCAACATTCTCAATTCACATTCCAAACACAGTGCTACCATTTGTAGGCTATTTATTTATCGGTATCAACAACAATATCAAGTAGAGCACATAGCAGAAATTTCCAAACACAATTTTTTTGGTATGACATTCACTTTCTCAATTGTCTTTGGAATTTGTCTCCAATATAATAATATCTAATTTGCAGAAATTAAAAATCAATTCTCTCACGCGATCACATGCAGCCACAAAGCACAATGTAGAAACAAATGATCAGCCAGAGTTAATCAATGAAGACATCTGATATTTTCATGGAAACCCGAATGCCTGGTTTCCATCTTCAGATGGAATATAGGACACATCGGAGGCTTTCAAAGTGCTACAAAGAAAGCTTTATATCACCTGCTAGTATTTCTGATTCTACATTTGAAACTGAAGGGTATATTTTCAATACTTTCATACCATTCAACCCTCAGAGAAACATAACAAGCAACTACACCCACTCACGAAACACGTAGGAAAAAATCTCCCTGTTCTGGTGATAATTACGACAAGTAATAGTATACCCCTATTCGTCGTCTTTATAATTGATAATCTTCACACACTTAAACTTAACCTTGCACATGTACGTGTATTTTGATATTTCCTTGAAATTAATAACCACAATATATATCCACACAAACTCATGAGTTACTCATCCGACGTTGAATATTCGCCATTTAATAGTTGAATTTACCATGAGTAATATCATCAAATTGAAAACAAAATCATACGTACTTTATGTCGAACCAGTAATCAGAAATTAAGATTCATGTTCAAACGCTGATGCAATATCACAAACTTCTATCCCAACGCTTCTAGGGAACGTCTTGCTCGTGACATTATTGATGAAAAAAAAGCTCTCCACATGCATATTCATGAATTTTACATGATCTTTTCCCTGGCATATTTAGGATTGCAGCAGGCCTACATAACTACAGAGGTCTAATACTTGTCCCAGACTGTTAGCCTAAGGTGCACAGAATTCGAATTTATCTGTGATTTAAATATACCAATGATTTACGTGATGACATTCCCAAATTTTCTGTTTCGTTTCGTGATATTGCGTTAGTTATTATGCTGAAGCTCTCATTTCAGTTGTACATGTTACAACGATGACAATATATTCGACTGCTTCAACAGTTAAACAGAAAGAGTCTTAACAATTGCAATATTCTCCATTTTGATTAGCTTGACAGGCAATCGAATAAACATTTCTTTTCATATCACAAAACGTAAAACTACAAATAAGCAAACAATTCTTCAATCTTCAACGATTACTTTGTTTCAAAGGTTATACAGTTCTGTCAGCTGTGTATGTACAAAAGCTGGAATGAATCTTGGAAATAACACATGGATATATGGGTTTGTATACAGGCAGAGGACAAAACGTGCTGCAAATTTGGCATGTTTGGTGCCTACCGAGAATGACACTGCTTCTTTTATCGAGAATACTGTACAATAAAAATACACGCGGCACTTATCGTGTAAATATGGTTTGGTACAAACGTGCATCCGACAGAATCAACATGAGAATATTACAATTCCTAGTTTGTACTTTTCTATATGTATATCTCATGACCATGCCTTAAAGTCCTAAATGTGTTCAAGTGATGGCCACGTTATCCAAAACAAGCTGTGAAAAAGATCACAAAATTGAAACAGACTCATGACCCAAATTAACACTTATTTATCATTTTTTGTAACAACTTAAGATAAATTTTAACGACTGATAGTGTGACCATTTTTTCACCGTTTGCATGAATGAATGCTCAAATGGTAGGTAGGTAGGTAGGTGTTTATTTCGAGAATACATCTGCACATTTATAACTTCGATATTAAACAATACATCTTTAACACATATATTCCCGTGGTACCACACAAAGACACAATGTGTCTGTGCCCTGTTTGACAGACAATGATGATACCCTGTTTAAAAGAATTTCGTATATATACAAAACTGGGTGTGTGGGCCGTACAAAACAAAGCAAAAGAAACCGAACGATATTACAACATTCCTGAAACACAGCTGGAATTTTATAATCACATATTTTATAAACACAATCACATATTCAAACCTATTAAAAGAATTAGTGAAACACACAAAATAAAAGCCCCCCCCCCCCCACACACACACGTACCCTTTGCCCACAAGCGGTCATCATTCATCACATATTCGAACATTTGCTAGTAACAAATAGTGCGGTAGGCTTTACATAGCAGCACTTTTGAAAAAAAAATAAATAAATAAAAATAAAAAATAAAAAAAATTTGATTTCTGATTAAAACACATACAAATAAATGTTGATACACTGTTGCTATGCTATTGATATCCGACCTATCTGAAGGAAAATCCGGAAGAGTATTCACAGAGTGAGATGGTTCAATAATTGGACACATAGTAGCCAGTTAATCTCGACTTGAAGATAGCGATAGTACGCGCTGATCGAATCGTTTCTGGTAGTTTATTCCAATATTCAGGACCATGGCATATAAAGCTATTTGACATTATATTAGTCTTTCTTGCGATCACAAGAGGATCATTGTTGTTTCTTGTGTTATGAGAATGGATCTGATTATTTCGGACAAAAATAGAATTCAGCGGCCGAGGAAGGATGTGCTTCTGTGAGTTAAACATAAGTAAGTTAAGTTGTTGCCTGTAAACATCGTTGATTTTCAAAATTCCTGTTTGTTTGAAAAGTGGTGGTGTGTGCGAGTTATATTTCGAATTAGTTATCACGCGTACAGCCCTTTTCTGCATTATTTCAATTGGTTTGATGTCCTTTTTATATGCTGAGCCCCAGAATATCAATCCATACGTCAAGTAAGGTTGAATCATAGTGTGGTATAATGTTGATAAGACACTCCCGCTCACAATATTTTTAACGGCACTCATGGCATATAACCCGCTTGATATTTTATTTCTACATGACGATATGTGTTGTTTCCAATTTAGCTTCTCATCGATTATAAAGCCCAAGAATTTTGTTGAGTCTACATTGCTTATAACTTCTCCATTCATTTTAAGGTCATGAACATATTGTTTAGCATTATGATCTCGGTCTTTATTGAACAAGATGTAGTTTGTTTTTGAAGTATTAAGAGAGAGTTTATTTGCTTTAAACCAATCTTCCAATATTTCAAGTTCTGCATTAATTTTTTTATACAATTCACGTTTGTCTTTACCAGAAACAAAAATCGTCGTATCGTCAGCAAATAATATTGTTTTACAGTTTGTTAGATTAAATGGTAAATCATTCGAATATCTGATAAATAAAAGGGGACCCAGCACGGAGCCCTGTGGGACCCCACATTTTATATTACGTTTCTCAGACGTACTGTTTTTATACTTAACATATTGCTGTCGGTTGTTCAGATAATTTCTGAACCACTCCAAGGCCACACCCCTAATGCCGTAGAATTCAAGTTTACTTATTAAGATTGAATGATCGATCGTGTCGAAGGCCTTGGAGAGGTCCAAGAACACCGACAGTGTTGCCCCATGATCATCAAACGAGGTTAAAATATTGTAGCACAATTCTGTTATCGCGTTTATGGTACTATGTCCCGGGCGGAATCCATATTGGCTAGAGTAGAAAATATTATTGGTAACTAAAAAACAGTATAATCTTTTGTGCACAATTTTTTCCAAAACTTTAGACAAACATGGTAAAAGTGAAACAGGTCTATAATTGGTGAAGGACAATTGTGATTTTGATTTATATATTGGTACAATTTTTGCTACTTTCATGTTTTCTGGGACATACCCTGTCTCCATGGACGAGTTTACTATAATTGACAAAGGGTAAACAATTTATCTCTTGAGTTCCTTTAACAAAGTGGTGCTAATATCATCATGGCCTGTACTTTTCTTCGTTTTCAACGAGGATAATATCTTCGATATCTCATCAGGACACGTGGGAGCAAAGTATAGCGATCGAGGATTCGAATCTCCTGCTAAATAATTTTTATATGATTTTTTGCTTGAGGGTATTTTTGCAGCTAAGTCGGGTCCAATAGTTGTGAAATAATTACAAAACTCATTTGCGACCAATGCTTTATTTTTCACATGAAAATACAATGCACTTTCAATATATATACACCGAAAGCTTATATTTTAACCTGGTGTATCCGGATCTCTTTTGTTTTAGAATTGTATATAAATCTACGAATGTGACACATGCTGTAGCCAATCTTGGGTATATAATATGAATCATGCATATTTGCTCCCTAATCGTGTATTGTTGTTTTCTCTAAGAGTAAATAAAATATTATAATTGTATATATATCGGCTACTGCATAAGTTTAGTGGAAAATATGTTTTGTGAAGATTGGGTATTGTATTTGTATGTTTACAGTCAGTATATCATTTTTCATGTGCTTGATGCATTTCATCCAAGATATAAAAAGCTTTTTGCCGTCATTTGCTTTTATTATACATATGTCACTTAGAAGTAACATTGTATGCCAATAATTTTTGGTGCATTGCGTAATATCATTCGAGTACTATTTGTCAATATGTTAAGGACAGATTTCAGTTATAGCCCTGGCCATTCAAAGCAATGATAAACAGCCCAATTTCAAATCTTCATAGCTCCGTCCCAGAACAAGATAAACCTTAGCAGTGTATATAACAAACTAGCTAATTCATTTACTCATCTCACCATATTAAGGAAAATATAGGTTGAAAAATTGCATTTTTCCTACAGCTCGAGTTCTGAGGGTACCCCATTAAAACGACTGATTTTTATGCCTGACAATCCATATATACAATCCGTTCTGTGCGTGTTTTGGTCTTGAAACTATTCGAGTGCAATGCCAACCCACTTGGGTCAACAACCAGCCATAGCAAAATATCCCCCACCATCCTGTGTGGGATCAAGGGCATCCCCCGTTTTCAAAATAGGGAATTCTCTGACTGTAACGGGTGTGATGTAATATGATTGGTGTTATTATGCCTCAATGATTCATGCAAGGCTATATGTTACATTCAAAATATGCAAACATTCAAAAGTTCATGGATATGCCACTTCTGTGTTCAGTTCAATGGAAAATGTCGCAACATTCACCAAACCAATTTTAGTGATGTATGTATGTAGAGTGATAAGCATTATGATGGAAATGTAAGGTGCATTATGATACTGGTGATGGTTCACCATTTCTCTTCTCAGGTGTAAATGCATTTATACATTTAGCAATTCGGGCTTGTACTGCATGCCGCACATGCATGGGTATCTGTTGTATTACTAATATATTTGGAATAAATTGATAATTTGTGAAACGCCAGTCTGAATTTTGTTCGTTTTTTTACTTTTTGAAATTAAAGGTATTTTCTTTTACAAATAATTGAGGTCAGCTACACATTCCAATTTCTTCAATTAAATTTTCCCAAAAAATAAGTTACATGTTGATTGAATGCGATCAAACTGATTTCAACAAAAATCCCAATTCATCATCATAATTTTCTTATAATGTGAATTTTCAAGAAAAAGTATTTTTATATGATCAGCAAAGCTTTAGATAAACCGAGTGCAAGAATTATGCCGCATATGGATGATATATGGAATTATTGCTGGAATTTAACAAATTTACATATTTCATCACCACGGCAACATGATATCAACATATGAAAGTAATACAAAAGAAATTGGTATTAGTTTTTCCTTATTAGGTTTTCATTTTTTATTTCCATAATAATAGTAATAATAAATTCACATGATTGACAACATTCTTCGAGGGACAACTGCAGATGATAATGGAAAAAGGAAATAACATTAATAAAGAAAAAACATGAATGAATTATAAATATGTACACCTTTTTTCTTCTGTTGTTTATGCACATGGGGCAGGCCTACGAATAGCACTCCTGACTTGACATTCATACAGCGTAACCTCGGTAACTGGATATATACAACAACATGGGCAGGACATTGGAATTAATCAACGATTGCCACACAACATGTAATTATTCTATTCTTTACAGGACTGCTGCTGATGTATTGGAACATGATAATTCCCAGTACATCAAATGTGTGCGTCGTTGTTCACACCACTGCAATTTTACAGTTTCAATAATGCAACATGAATCATTGATTGCATTTCAATTAGTATTGTTTTGTTTGATTTTTTTCACAGAATATCAACATCATCTTCATCACATGAAAGTGAGATCACCAGTTTATTTTCCCAAAACTCTCGTTGGACAAACTCAAAACTTCGTTTGCTGGGTATAATTATACACTGGGAGAGGACTGCTTATGAAAGAGACATTTTGAGCAGTACAATGATACATAATTTGAGCAAGAAATTTTCCTATTCATTTGGATACTATCCAACATTTATCATAAATTGAGATAAGGCTACGTTTTGGGGGTCAGACTAAGGAAAATATTCCATTTCTTATTTTATACAGGGTTCGAAAAATTATGAATTTCCATGTCCAACATTCTCAATTCACATTCCAAACACAGTGCTACCATTTGTAGGCTATTTATTTATCGGTATCAACAACAATATCAAGTAGAGCACATAGCAGAAATTTCCAAACACAATTTTTTTGGTATGACATTCACTTTCTCAATTGTCTTTGGAATTTGTCTCCAATATAATAATATCTAATTTGCAGAAATTAGAAATCAATTCTCTCACGCGATCACATGCAGCCACAAAGCACAATGTAGAAACAAATGATCAGCCAGAGTTAATCAATGAAGACATCTGATATTTTCATGGAAACCCGAATGCCTGGTTTCCATCTTCAGATGGAATATAGGACACATCGGAGGCTTTCAAAGTGCTACAAAGAAAGCTTTATATCACCTGCTAGTATTTCTGATTCTACATTTGAAACTGAAGGGTATATTTTCAATACTTTCATACCATTCAACCCTCAGAGAAACATAACAAGCAACTACACCCACTCACGAAACACGTAGGAAAAAATCTCCCTGTTCTGGTGATAATTACGACAAGTAATAGTATACCCCT
Organism: Terebella lapidaria; assembly: GCA_949152475.1. Lineage (NCBI taxonomy): Eukaryota > Metazoa > Annelida > Polychaeta > Terebellida > Terebellidae > Terebella > Terebella lapidaria. Next base: position 8,245,297 of record OX424557.1, read on the forward strand.
ATTCGTCGTCTTTATAATTGATAATCTTCACACACTTAAACTTAACCTTGCACATGTACGTGTATTTTGATATTTCCTTGAAATTAATAACCACAATATATATCCACACAAACTCATGAGTTACTCATCCGACGTTGAATATTCGCCATTTAATAGTTGAATTTACCTTGTATTATCATCAAATTGAAAACAAAATCATACGTACTTTATGTCGAACCAGTAATCAGAAATTAAGATTCATGTTCAAATGCTGATGCAATATCACAAACTTCTATCCCAACGCTTCTAGGGAACGTCTTGCTCGTGACATTATTGATGAAAAAAAAGCTCTCCACATGCATATTCATGAATTTTACATGATCTTTTCCCTGGCATATTTAGGATTGCAGCAGGCCTACATAACTACAGAGGTCTAATACTTGTCCCAGACTGTTAGCCTAAGGTGCACAGAATTCGAATTTATCTGTGATTTAAATATACCAATGATTTACGTGATGACATTCCCAAATTTTCTGTTTCGTTTCGTGATATTGCGTTAGTTATTATGCTGAAGCTCTCATTTCAGTTGTACATGTTACAACGATGACAATATATTCGACTGCTTCAACAGTTAAACAGAAAGAGTCTTAACAATTGCAATATTCTCCATTTTGATTAGCTTGACAGGCAATCGAATAAACATTTCTTTTCATATCACAAAACGTAAAACTACAAATAAGCAAACAATTCTTCAATCTTCAACGATTACTTTGTTTCAAAGGTTATACAGTTCTGTCAGCTGTGTATGTACAAAAGCTGGAATGAATCTTGGAAATAACACATGGATATATGGGTTTGTATACAGGCAGAGGACAAAACGTGCTGCAAATTTGGCATGTTTGGTGCCTACCGAGAATGACACTGCTTCTTTTATCGAGAATACTGTACAATAAAAATACACGCGGCACTTATCGTGTAAATATGGTTTGGTACAAACGTGCATCCGACAGAATCAACATGAGAATATTACAATTCCTAGTTTGTACTTTTCTATATGTATATCTCATGACCATGCCTTAAAGTCCTAAATGTGTTCAAGTGATGGCCACGTTATCCAAAACAAGCTGTGAAAAAGATCACAAAATTGAAACAGACTCATGACCCAAATTAACACTTATTTATCATTTTTTGTAACAACTTAAGATAAATTTTAACGACTGATAGTGTGACCATTTTTTCACCGTTTGCATGAATGAATGCTCAAATTGTGACCAATGCTTTATTTTTCACATGACAATACAATGCACTTTCAATATATATACACCGAAAGCTTATATTTTAACCTGGTGTATCCGGATCTCTTTTGTTTTAGAATTGTATATAAATCTACGAATGTGACACATGCTGTAGCCAATCTTGGGTATATAATATGAATCATGCATATTTGCTCCCTAATCGTGTATTGTTGTTTTCTCTAAGAGTAAATAAAATATTATAATTGTATATATATCGGCTACTGCATAAGTTTAGTGGAAAATATGTTTTGTGAAGATTGGGTATTGTATTTGTATGTTTACAGTCAGTATATCATTTTTCATGTGCTTGATGCATTTCATCCAAGATATAAAAAGCTTTTTGCCGTCATTTGCTTTTATTATACATATGTCACTTAGAAGTAACATTGTATGCCAATAATTTTTGGTGCATTGCGTAATATCATTCGAGTACTATTTGTCAATATGTTAAGGACAGATTTCAGTTATAGCCCTGGCCATTCAAAGCAATGATAAACAGCCCAATTTCAAATCTTCATAGCTCCGTCCCAGAACAAGATAAACCTTAGCAGTGTATATAACAAACTAGCTAATTCATTCACTCATCTCACCATATTAAGGAAAATATAGGTTGAAAAATTGCATTTTTCCTACAGCTCGAGTTCTGAGGGTACCCCATTAAAACGACTGATTTTTATGCCTGACAATCCATATATACAATCCGTTCTGTGCGTGTTTTGGTCTTGAAACTATTCGAGTGCAATGCCAACCCACTTGGGTCAACAACCAGCCATAGCAAAATATCCCCCACCATCCTGTGTGGGATCAAGGGCATCCCCCGTTTTCAAAATAGGGAATTCTCTGACTGTAACGGGTGTGACGTAATATGATTGGTGTTATTATGCCTCAATGATTCATGCAAGGCTATATGTTACATTCAAAATATGCAAACATTCAAAAGTTCATGGATATGCCACTTCTGTGTTCAGTTCAATGGAAAATGTCGCAACATTCACCAAACCAATTTTAGTGATGTATGTATGTAGAGTGATAAGCATTATGATGGAAATGTAAGGTGCATTATGATACTGGTGATGGTTCACCATTTCTCTTCTCAGGTGTAAATGCATTTATACATTTAGCAATTCGGGCTTGTACTGCATGCCGCACATGCATGGGTATCTGTTGTATTACTAATATATTTGGAATAAATTGATAATTTGTGAAACGCCAGTCTGAATTTTGTTCGTTTTTTTACTTTTTGAAATTAAAGGTATTTTCTTTTACAAATAATTGAGGTCAGCTACACATTCCAATTTCTTCAATTAAATTTTCCCAAAAAATAAGTTACATGTTGATTGAATGCGATCAAACTGATTTCAACAAAAATCCCAATTCATCATCATAATTTTCTTATAATGTGAATTTTCAAGAAAAAGTATTTTTATATGATCAGCAAAGCTTTAGATAAACCGAGTGCAAGAATTATGCCGCATATGGATGATATATGGAATTATTGCTGGAATTTAACAAATTTACATATTTCATCACCACGGCAACATGATATCAACATATGAAATAGACGTGGAATCAATACCCAGTATCAAGTATTCCGAGCAAACAAAACAGGGTCCGTTATCCAATCTCATAGTCCGGGGACAGAAAGTCATATCAGGCATACGAAGTGAGAGAAAACAAAAATGACAGGGAAACTCATGAACCCCCGTAAATGGCCATCAGGAGGTGAAATCAGGTGTTCCGGAAAGAGTGAGCATTTCCTGCCCCACTAGTGGCACCCGTCATGAATTCCCCAAAATTAACATGAAAATAGATCTAGTTGCATGGCAGACATGGATTTGCTGTATTTATCAACCAGATCATGATGACGTCCATAGAATTTCTTAAACGCAGCGATAAGTCTTGGTAAAACATATCCTTGTCGTAGCAGTTTAGAGACTAGCTGGGCACTTCGATAGACAAAGTCCTCATATTTGCAACTAGCTCTGGAATAGCGTATAAGTTGAGAAACAAACACACCATATGCCGGTGACATAGGAATGTTGCTGCTTAGAAAAGGGAAATTGACTATGGAAAAATTGAAATCATCACGTTTGTCATATAATCTAGTTGACAGGTTAGAATCATTATCAATCTCCAACCTCAGGTCTAGATAGTTGGAAAAATTAGCGGATTCTGTAGTATCCTTAATTTCAAGTTCCTTAGGATATATGATATCCAAATAATCACCAAACTTGGGATTATTTAGCGACAATACATCATCTATGTATCGGAAAGTGAAATTAAAATTACATGTTAGTTTCTTAGAACCTCCTCTTTGTAAATGTTGGATAAAATCTGATTCATATGAGTATAAAAACAGGTCTGCCAATAATGGTGCACAGTTTGTACCCATGGGAATACCAATAGTTTGTTGAAATATTCGACCACCAAATTCCACAAAAATATTATCAATCAGAAAATTAACCATATTTACCACATCTATTTCAGTATATTTGTATGGGGCATCAGAGTCGCCTTTAACAAAATAAGCGGTATTATATTTAACTACAATATAGTGGTACCGACGTTGTCCCTTTTTAGAGAAAAATGAATTATTGATTAGTTTTTTAAGCTGAGATTTCAGTTCAGAATGAGGTATAGTTGTGTACAAAGTGGAGAAATCAAATGTTTTGATAGACGTTACTTTTGAAAGTGTGTGCGCATGTAGATATTCCAATAAAGATTTGGAATTTTTTAATATCCACATTTGGTTTATACCACTTCTAGAATAGATGGTTTCAGAGTACTTTTGGAGACCCTGTTTAATTTTAGACAATATAGTAGTTAATATTTTAGAAAGGGCTTTGGTAGAACATGATGCTGAACCTGAAATATATCTTTGTTTGTGTGGATTTTTGTGCAACTTTGGGATCCAATATAAGTTCGGTAGATTAGAATCTTTACATGAGGTAGTAATACCAAACGAATGCAATACAGACAAATGATTTGATAAGATATCCTGTTTGGGCACGGTAATGGCTTGGTATGTACTATTGGGATTAGTATTGTTGGCAATACCCAGTTCGTCAAACAGGCACTGTATATAGTATGCTTTACAAACAAAAACAACATTATTAGAAGCTTTATCTGCAGGGACAATGACGAACCTTTCTTGAAGTTTCAACAAACTATTAGTAACCACGGGATCATTGAAGACAGAGCTATATTTAGTACTAACTGACTTTGACAAAACATTGATGCGTTTGTTTACCAATGACCTAATCTGTTTGACCCATTCTGACAGAGAATCAGTTTCTGCCTTTTCTCGCTTTGTCCATTTTCTGGCATGCTCCTCAACTGCATCCATGATTAACTTAAAATTGTATCTCCATGAAAACGACGTGGGCTCTCTATATTTGGGACCTTTGGACAAAATGTCTTTCAATGATTCATTCTCCACTATATTGAGGTCGCCTGAAATAACATGCCCAACTGGATCGTGTAATACAAAAGAAGTAATACAAAAGAAATTGGTAATAGTTTTTCCTTATTAGGTTTTCATTTTTTATTTCCATAATAATAGTAATAATAAATTCACATGATTGACAACATTCTTCGAGGGACAACTGCAGATGATAATGGAAAAAAAAATAACATTAATAAAGAAAAAACATGAATGAATTATAAATATGTACACCTTTTTTCTTCTGTTGTTTATGCACATGGGGCAGGCCTACGAATAGCACTCCTGACTTGACATTCATACAGCGTAACCTCGGTAACTGGATATATACAACAACATGGGCAGGACATTGGAATTAATCAACGATTGCCACACAACATGTAATTATTCTATTCTTTACAGAACTGCTGCTGATGTATTGGAACATGATAATTCCCAGTACATCAAATGTGTGCGTCGTTGTTCACACCACTGCAATTTTACAGTTTCAATAATGCAACATGAATCATTGATTGCATTTCAATTAGTATTGTTTTGTTTGATTTTTTTCACAGAATATCAACATCATCTTCATCACATGAAAGTGAGATCACCAGTTTATTTTCCCAAAACTCTCGTTGGACAAACTCAAAACTTCGTTTGCTGGGTATAATTATACACTGGGAGAGGACTGCTTATGAAAGAGACATTTTGAGCAGTACAATGATACATAATTTGAGCAAGAAATTTTCCTATTCATTTGGATACTATCCAACATTTATCATAAATTGAGATAAGGCTACGTTTTGGGGGTCAGACTAAGGAAAAGATTCCATTTCTTATTTTATACAGGGTTCGAAAAATTATGAATTTCCATGTCCAACATTCTCAATTCACATTCCAAACACAGTGCTACCATTTGTAGGCTATTTATTTATCGGTATCAACAACAATATCAAGTAGAGCACATAGCAGAAATTTCCAAACACAATTTTTTTGGTATGACATTCACTTTCTCAATTGTCTTTGGAATTTGTCTCCAATATAATAATATCTAATTTGCAGAAATTAAAAATCAATTCTCTCACGCGATCACATGCAGCCACAAAGCACAATGTAGAAACAAATGATCAGCCAGAGTTAATCAATGAAGACATCTGATATTTTCATGGAAACCCGAATGCCTGGTTTCCATCTTCAGATGGAATATAGGACACATCGGAGGCTTTCAAAGTGCTACAAAGAAAGCTTTATATCACCTGCTAGTATTTCTGATTCTACATTTGAAACTGAAGGGTATATTTTCAATACTTTCATACCATTCAACCCTCAGAGAAACATAACAAGCAACTACACCCACTCACGAAACACGTAGGAAAAAATCTCCCTGTTCTGGTGATAATTACGACAAGTAATAGTATACCCCTATTCGTCGTCTTTATAATTGATAATCTTCACACACTTAAACTTAACCTTGCACATGTACGTGTATTTTGATATTTCCTTGAAATTAATAACCACAATATATATCCACACAAACTCATGAGTTACTCATCCGACGTTGAATATTCGCCATTTAATAGTTGAATTTACCATGAGTAATATCATCAAATTGAAAACAAAATCATACGTACTTTATGTCGAACCAGTAATCAGAAATTAAGATTCATGTTCAAACGCTGATGCAATATCACAAACTTCTATCCCAACGCTTCTAGGGAACGTCTTGCTCGTGACATTATTGATGAAAAAAAAGCTCTCCACATGCATATTCATGAATTTTACATGATCTTTTCCCTGGCATATTTAGGATTGCAGCAGGCCTACATAACTACAGAGGTCTAATACTTGTCCCAGACTGTTAGCCTAAGGTGCACAGAATTCGAATTTATCTGTGATTTAAATATACCAATGATTTACGTGATGACATTCCCAAATTTTCTGTTTCGTTTCGTGATATTGCGTTAGTTATTATGCTGAAGCTCTCATTTCAGTTGTACATGTTACAACGATGACAATATATTCGACTGCTTCAACAGTTAAACAGAAAGAGTCTTAACAATTGCAATATTCTCCATTTTGATTAGCTTGACAGGCAATCGAATAAACATTTCTTTTCATATCACAAAACGTAAAACTACAAATAAGCAAACAATTCTTCAATCTTCAACGATTACTTTGTTTCAAAGGTTATACAGTTCTGTCAGCTGTGTATGTACAAAAGCTGGAATGAATCTTGGATATAACACATGGATATATGGGTTTGTATACAGACAGAGGACAAAACGTGCTGCAAATTTGGCATGTTTGGTGCCTACCGAGAATGACACTGCTTCTTTTATCGAGAATACTGTACAATAAAAATACACGCGGCACTTATCGTGTAAATATGGTTTGGTACAAACGTGCATCCGACAGAATCAACATGAGAATATTACAATTCCTAGTTTGTACTTTTCTATATGTATATCTCATGACCATGCCTTAAAGTCCTAAATGTGTTCAAGTGATGGCCACGGTATCCAAAACAAGCTGTGAAAAAGATCACAAAATTGAAACAGACTCATGACCCAAATTAACACTTATTTATCATTTTTTGTAACAACTTAAGATAAATTTTAACGACTGATAGTGTGACCATTTTTTCACCGTTTGCATGAATGAATGCTCAAATTGTGACCAATGCTTTATTTTTCACATGACAATACAATGCACTTTCAATATATATACACCGAAAGCTTATATTTTAACCTGGTGTATCCGGATCTCTTTTGTTTTAGAATTGTATATAAATCTACGAATGTGACACATGCTGTAGCCAATCTTGGGTATATAATATGAATCATGCATATTTGCTCCCTAACCGTGTATTGTTGTTTTCTCTAAGAGTAAATAAAATATTATAATTGTATATATATCGGCTACTGCATAAGTTTAGTGGAAAATATGTTTTGTGAAGATTGGGTATTGTATTTGTATGTTTACAGTCAGTATATCATTTTTCATGTGCTTGATGCATTTCATCCAAGATATAAAAAGCTTTTTGCCGTCATTTGCTTTTATTATACATATGTCACTTAGAAGTAACATTGTATGCCAATAATTTTTGGTGCATTGCGTAATATCATTCGAGTACTATTTGTCAATATGTTAAGGACAGATTTCAGTTATAGCCCTGGCCATTCAAAGCAATGATAAACAGCCCAATTTCAAATCTTCATAGCTCCGTCCCAGAACAAGATAAACCTTAGCAGTGTATATAACAAACTAGCTAATTCATTTACTCATCTCACCATATTAAGGAAAATATAGGTTGAAAAATTGCATTTTTCCTACAGCTCGAGTTCTGAGGGTACCCCATTAAAACGACTGATTTTTATGCCTGACAATCCATATATACAATCCGTTCTGTGCGCGTTTTGGTCTTGAAACTATTCGAGTGCAATGCCAACCCACTTGGGTCAACAACCAGCCATAGCAAAATATCCCCCACCATCCTGTGTGGGATCAAGGGCATCCCCCGTTTTCAAAATAGGGAATTCTCTGACTGTAACGGGTGTGACGTAATATGATTGGTGTTATTATGCCTCAATGATTCATGCAAGGCTATATGTTACATTCAAAATATGCAAACATTCAAAAGTTCATGGATATGCCACTTCTGTGTTCAGTTCAATGGAAAATGTCGCAACATTCACCAAACCAATTTTAGTGATGTATGTATGTAGAGTGATAAGCATTATGATGGAAATGTAAGGTGCATTATGATACTGGTGATGGTTCACCATTTCTCTTCTCAGGTGTAAATGCATTTATACATTTAGCAATTCGGGCTTGTACTGCATGCCGCACATGCATGGGTATCTGTTGTATTACTAATATATTTGGAATAAATTGATAATTTGTGAAACGCCAGTCTGAATTTAGTTCGTTTTTTTACTTTTTGAAATTAAAGGTATTTTCTTTTACAAATAATTGAGGTCAGCTACACATTCCAATTTCTTCAATTAAATTTTCCCAAAAAATAAGTTACATGTTGATTGAATGCGATCAAACTGATTTCAACAAAAATCCCAATTCATCATCATAATTTTCTTATAATGTGAATTTTCAAGAAAAAGTATTTTTATATGATCAGCAAAGCTTTAGATAAACCGAGTGCAAGAATTATGCCGCATATGGATGATATATGGAATTATTGCTGGAATTTAACAAATTTACATATTTCATCACCACGGCAACATGATATCAACATATGAAAGTAATACAAAAGAAATTGGTAATAGTTTTTCCTTATTAGGTTTTCATTTTTTATTTCCATAATAATAGTAATAATAAATTCACATGATTGACAACATTCTTCGAGGGACAACTGCAGATGATAATGGAAAAAAAAATAACATTAATAAAGAAAAAACATGAATGAATTATAAATATGTACACCTTTTTTCTTCTGTTGTTTATGCACATGGGGCAGGCCTACGAATAGCACTCCTGACTTGACATTCATACAGCGTAACCTCGGTAACTGGATATATACAACAACATGGGCAGGACATTGGAATTAATCAACGATTGCCACACAACATGTAATTATTCTATTCTTTACAGAACTGCTGCTGATGTATTGGAACATGATAATTCCCAGTACATCAAATGTGTGCGTCGTTGTTCACACCACTGCAATTTTACAGTTTCAATAATGCAACATGAATCATTGATTGCATTTCAATTAGTATTGTTTTGTTTGATTTTTTTCACAGAATATCAACATCATCTTCATCACATGAAAGTGAGATCACCAGTTTATTTTCCCAAAACTCTCGTTGGACAAACTCAAAACTTCGTTTGCTGGGTATAATTATACACTGGGAGAGGACTGCTTATGAAAGAGACATTTTGAGCAGTACAATGATACATAATTTGAGCAAGAAATTTTCCTATTCATTTGGATACTATCCAACATTTATCATAAATTGAGATAAGGCTACGTTTTGGGGGTCAGACTAAGGAAAAGATTCCATTTCTTATTTTATACAGGGTTCGAAAAATTATGAATTTCCATGTCCAACATTCTCAATTCACATTCCAAACACAGTGCTACCATTTGTAGGCTATTTATTTATCGGTATCAACAACAATATCAAGTAGAGCACATAGCAGAAATTTCCAAACACAATGTTTTTGGTATGACATTCACTTTCTCAATTGTCTTTGGAATTTGTCTCCAATATAATAATATCTAATTTGCAGAAATTAAAAATCAATTCTCTCACGCGATCACATGCAGCCACAAAGCACAATGTAGAAACAAATGATCAGCCAGAGTTAATCAATGAAGACATCTGATATTTTCATGGAAACCCGAATGCCTGGTTTCCATCTTCAGATGGAATATAGGACACATCGGAGGCTTTCAAAGTGCTACAAAGAAAGCTTTATATCACCTGCTAGTATTTCTGATTCTACATTTGAAACTGAAGGGTATATTTTCAATACTTTCATACCATTCAACCCTCAGAGAAACATAACAAGCAACTACACCCACTCACGAAACACGTAGGAAAAAATCTCCCTGTTCTGGTGATAATTATGACAAGTAATAGTATACCCCTATTCGTCGTCTTTATAATTGATAATCTTCACACACTTAAACTTAACCTTGCACATGTACGTGTATTTTGATATTTCCTTGAAATTAATAACCACAATATATATCCACACAAACTCATGAGTTACTCATCCGACGTTGAATATTCGCCATTTAATAGTTGAATTTACCATGAGTAATATCATCAAATTGAAAACAAAATCATACGTACTTTATGTCGAACCAGTAATCAGAAATTAAGATTCATGTTCAAACGCTGATGCAATATCACAAACTTCTATCCCAACGCTTCTAGGGAACGTCTTGCTCGTGACATTATTGATGAAAAAAAAGCTCTCCACATGCATATTCATGAATTTTACATGATCTTTTCCCTGGCATATTTAGGATTGCAGCAGGCCTACATAACTACAGAGGTCTAATACTTGTCCCAGACTGTTAGCCTAAGGTGCACAGAATTCGAATTTATCTGTGATTTAAATATACCAATGATTTACGTGATGACATTCCCAAATTTTTTGTTTCGTTTCGTGATATTGCGTTAGTTATTATGCTGAAGCTCTCATTTCAGTTGTACATGTTACAACGATGACAATATATTCGACTGCTTCAACAGTTAAACAGAAAGAGTCTTAACAATTGCAATATTCTCCATTTTGATTAGCTTGACAGGCAATCGAATAAACATTTCTTTTCATATCACAAAACGTAAAACTACAAATAAGCAAACAATTCTTCAATCTTCAACGATTACTTTGTTTCAAAGGTTATACAGTTCTGTCAGCTGTGTATGTACAAAAGCTGGAATGAATCTTGGATATAACACATGGATATATGGGTTTGTATACAGACAGAGGACAAAACGTGCTGCAAATTTGGCATGTTTGGTGCCTACCGAGAATGACACTGCTTCTTTTATCGAGAATACTGTACAATAAAAATACACGCGGCACTTATCGTGTAAATATGGTTTGGTACAAACGTGCATCCGACAGAATCAACATGAGAATATTACAATTCCTAGTTTGTACTTTTCTATATGTATATCTCATGACCATGCCTTAAAGTCCTAAATGTGTTCAAGTGATGGCCACGGTATCCAAAACAAGCTGTGAAAAAGATCACAAAATTGAAACAGACTCATGACCCAAATTAACACTTATTTATCATTTTTTGTAACAACTTAAGATAAATTTTAACGACTGATAGTGTGACCATTTTTTCACCGTTTGCATGAATGAATGCTCAAATTGTGACCAATGCTTTATTTTTCACATGACAATACAATGCACTTTCAATATATATACACCGAAAGCTTATATTTTAACCTGGTGTATCCGGATCTCTTTTGTTTTAGAATTGTATATAAATCTACGAATGTGACACATGCTGTAGCCAATCTTGGGTATATAATATGAATCATGCATATTTGCTCCCTAACCGTGTATTGTTGTTTTCTCTAAGAGTAAATAAAATATTATAATTGTATATATATCGGCTACTGCATAAGTTTAGTGGAAAATATGTTTTGTGAAGATTGGGTATTGTATTTGTATGTTTACAGTCAGTATATCATTTTTCATGTGCTTGATGCATTTCATCCAAGATATAAAAAGCTTTTTGCCGTCATTTGCTTTTATTATACATATGTCACTTAGAAGTAACATTGTATGCCAATAATTTTTGATGCACTGCGTAATATCATTCGAGTACTATTTGTCAATATATCAAGGACAGATTTCAGTTATAACCCTGGCCATTCAAAGCAATGATAAACAGCCCAATTTCAAATCTTCATAGCTCCGTCCCAGAACAAGATAAACCTTAGCAGTGTATATAACAAACTAGCTAATTCATTTACTCATCTCACCATATTAAGGAAAATATAGGTTGAAAAATTGCATTTTTCCTACAGCTCGAGTTCTGAGGGTACCCCATTAAAACGACTGATTTTTATGCCTGACAATCCATATATACAATCCGTTCTGTGCGTGTTTTGGTCTTGAAACTATTCGAGTGCAATGCCAACCCACTTGGGTCAACAACCAGCCATAGCAAAATATCCCCCACCATCCTGTGTGGGATCAAGGGCATCCCCCGTTTTCAAAATAGGGAATTCTCTGACTGTAACGGGTGTGACGTAATATGATTGGTGTTATCATGCCTCAATGATTCATGCAAGGCTATATGTTACATTCAAAATATGCAAACATTCAAAAGTTCATGGATATGCCACTTCTGTGTTCAGTTCAATGGAAAATGTCGCAACATTCACCAAACCAATTTTAGTGATGTATGTATGTAGAGTGATAAGCATTATGGTGGAAATGTAAGGTGCATTATGATACTGGTGATGGTTCACCATTTCTCTTCTCAGGTATAAATGCATTTATACATTTAGCAATTCGGGCTTGTACTGCATGCCGCACATGCATGGGTATCTGTTGTATTACTAATATATTTGGAATAAATTGATAATTTGTGAAACGCCAGTCTGAATTTTGTTCGTTTTTTTACTTTTTGAAATTAAAGGTATTTTCTTTTACAAATAATTGAGGTCAGCTACACATTCCAATTTCTTCAATTAAATTTTCCCAAAAAATAAGTTACATGTTGATTGAATGCGATCAAACTGATTTCAACAAAAATCCCAATTCATCATCATAATTTTCTTATAATGTGAATTTTCAAGAAAAAGTATTTTTATATGATCAGCAAAGCTTTCGATAAACCGAGTGCAAGAATTATGCCGCATATGGATGATATATGGAATTATTGCTGGAATTTAACAAATTTACATATTTCATCACCACGGCAACATGATATCAACATATGAAAGTGATACAAAAGAAATCGGTATTAGTTTTTCCTTATTAGGTTTTCATTTTTTATTTCCATAATAATAGTAATAATAAATTCACATGATTGACAACATTCTTCGAGGGACAACTGCAGATGATAATGGAAAAAGGAAATAACATTAATAAAGAAAAAACATGAATGAATTATAAATATGTACACCTTTTTTCTTCTGTTGTTTATGCACATGGGGCAGGCCTACGAATAGCACTCCTGACTTGACATTCATACAGCGTAACCTCTGTAACTGGATATATACAACAACATGGGCAGGACATTGGAATTAATCAACGATTGCCACACAACATGTAATTATTCTATTCTTTACAGGACTGCTGCTGATGTATTGGAACATGATAATTCCCAGTACATCAAATGTTTGCGTCGTTGTTCACACCACTGCAATTTTACAGTTTCAATAATGCAACATGAATCATTGATTGCATTTCAATTAGTATTGTTTTGTTTGATTTTTTTCACAGAATATCAACATCATCTTCATCACATGAAAGTGAGATCACCAGTTTATTTTCCCAAAACTCTCGTTGGACAAACTTAAAACTTCGTTTGCTGGGTATAATTATACACTGGGAGAGGACTGCTTATGAAAGAGACATTTTGAGCAGTACAATGATACATAATTTGAGCAAGAAATTTTCCTATTCATTTGGATACTATCCAACATTTATCATAAATTGAGATAAGGCTACGTTTTGGGGGTCAGACTAAGGAAAAGATTCCATTTCTTATTTTATACAGGGTTCGAAAAATTATGAGTTTCCATGTCCAACATTCTCAATTCACATTCCAAACACAGTGCTACCATTTGTAGGCTATTTATTTATCGGTATCAACAACAATATCAAGTAGAGCACATAGCAGAAATTTCCAAACACAATTTTTTTGGTATGACATTCACTTTCTCAATTGTCTTTGGAATTTGTCTCCAATATAATAATATCTAATTTGCAGAAATTAAAAATCAATTCTCTCACGCGATCACATGCAGCCACAAAGCACAATGTAGAAACAAATGATCAGCCAGAGTTAATCAATGAAGACATCTGATATTTTCATGGAAACCCGAATGCCTGGTTTCCATCTTCAGATGGAATATAGGACACATCGGAGGCTTTCAAAGTGCTACAAAGAAAGCTTTATATCACCTGCTAGTATTTCTGATTCTACATTTGAAACTGAAGGGTATATTTTCAATACTTTCATACCATTCAACCCTCAGAGAAACATAACAAGCAACTACACCCACTCACGAAACACGTAGGAAAAAATCTCCCTGTTCTGGTGATAATTACGACAAGTAATAGTATACCCCTATTCATCGTCTTTATAATTGATAATCTTCACACACTTAAACTTAACCTTGCACATGTACGTGTATTTTGATATTTCCTTGAAATTAATAACCACAATATATATCCACACAAACTCATGAGTTACTCATCCGACGTTGAATATTCGCCATTTAATAGTTGAATTTACCATGAGTAATATCATCAAATTGAAAACAAAATCATACGTACTTTATGTCGAACCAGTAATCAGAAATTAAGATTCATGTTCAAACGCTGATGCAATATCACAAACTTCTATCCCAACGCTTCTAGGGAACGTCTTGCTCGTGACATTATTGATGAAAAAAAAGCTCTCCACATGCATATTCATGAATTTTACATGATCTTTTCCCTGGCATATTTAGGATTGCAGCAGGCCTACATAACTACAGAGGTCTAATACTTGTCCCAGACTGTTAGCCTAAGGTGCACAGAATTCGAATTTATCTGTGATTTAAATATACCAATGATTTACGTGATGACATTCCCAAATTTTCTGTTTCGTTTCGTGATATTGCGTTAGTTATTATGCTGAAGCTCTCATTTCAGTTGTACATGTTACAACGATGACAATATATTCGACTGCTTCAACAGTTAAACAGAAAGAGTCTTAACAATTGCAATATTCTCCATTTTGATTAGCTTGACAGGCAATCGAATAAACATTTCTTTTCATATCACAAAACGTAAAACTACAAATAAGCAAACAATTCTTCAATCTTCAACGATTACTTTGTTTCAAAGGTTATACAGTTCTGTCAGCTGTGTATGTACAAAAGCTGGAATGAATCTTGGAAATAACACATGGATATATGGGTTTGTATACAGGCAGAGGACAAAACGTGCTGCAAATTTGGCATGTTTGGTGCCTACCGAGAATGACACTGCTTCTTTTATCGAGAATACTGTACAATAAAAATACACGCGGCACTTATCGTGTAAATATGGTTTGGTACAAACGTGCATCCGACAGAATCAACATGAGAATATTACAATTCCTAGTTTGTACTTTTCTATATGTATATCTCATGACCATGCCTTAAAGTCCTAAATGTGTTCAAGTGATGGCCACGTTATCCAAAACAAGCTGTGAAAAAGATCACAAAATTGAAACAGACTCATGACCCAAATTAACACTTATTTATCATTTTTTGTAACAACTTAAGATAAATTTTAACGACTGATAGTGTGACCATTTTTTCACCGTTTGCATGAATGAATGCTCAAATGGTAGGTAGGTAGGTAGGTGTTTATTTCGAGAATACATCTGCACATTTATAACTTCGATATTAAACAATACATCTTTAACACATATATTCCCGTGGTACCACACAAAGACACAATGTGTCTGTGCCCTGTTTGACAGACAATGATGATACCCTGTTTAAAAGAATTTCGTATATATACAAAACTGGGTGTGTGGGCCGTACAAAACAAAGCAAAAGAAACCGAACGATATTACAACATTCCTGAAACACAGCTGGAATTTTATAATCACATATTTTATAAACACAATCACATATTCAAACCTATTAAAAGAATTAGTGAAACACACAAAATAAAAGCCCCCCCCCCCCACACACACACGTACCCTTTGCCCACAAGCGGTCATTATTCATCACATATTCGAACATTTGCTAGTAACAAATAGTGCGGTAGGCTTTACATAGCAGCACTTTTGAAAAAAAAATAAATAAATAAAAATAAAAAATAAAAAAAATTTGATTTCTGATTAAAACACATACAAATAAATGTTGATACACTGTTGCTATGCTATTGATATCCGACCTATCTGAAGGAAAATCCGGAAGAGTATTCACAGAGTGAGATGGTTCAATAATTGGACACATAGTAGCCAGTTAATCTCGACTTGAAGATAGCGATAGTACGCGCTGATCGAATCGTTTCTGGTAGTTTATTCCAATATTCAGGACCATGGCATATAAAGCTATTTGACATTATATTAGTCTTTCTTGCGATCACAAGAGGATCATTGTTGTTTCTTGTGTTATGAGAATGGATCTGATTATTTCGGACAAAAATAGAATTCAGCGGCCGAGGAAGGATGTGCTTCTGTGAGTTAAACATAAGTAAGTTAAGTTGTTGCCTGTAAACATCGTTGATTTTCAAAATTCCTGTTTGTTTGAAAAGTGGTGGTGTGTGCGAGTTATATTTCGAATTAGTTATCACGCGTACAGCCCTTTTCTGCATTATTTCAATTGGTTTGATGTCCTTTTTATATGCTGAGCCCCAGAATATCAATCCATACGTCAAGTAAGGTTGAATCATAGTGTGGTATAATGTTGATAAGACACTCCCGCTCACAATATTTTTAACGGCACTCATGGCATATAACCCGCTTGATATTTTATTTCTACATGACGATATGTGTTGTTTCCAATTTAGCTTCTCATCGATTATAAAGCCCAAGAATTTTGTTGAGTCTACATTGCTTATAACTTCTCCATTCATTTTAAGGTCATGAACATATTGTTTAGCATTATGATCTCGGTCTTTATTGAACAAGATGTAGTTTGTTTTTGAAGTATTAAGAGAGAGTTTATTTGCTTTAAACCAATCTTCCAATATTTCAAGTTCTGCATTAATTTTTTTATACAATTCACGTTTGTCTTTACCAGAAACAAAAATCGTCGTATCGTCAGCAAATAATATTGTTTTACAGTTTGTTAGATTAAATGGTAAATCATTCGAATATCTGATAAATAAAAGGGGACCCAGCACGGAGCCCTGTGGGACCCCACATTTTATATTACGTTTCTCAGACGTACTGTTTTTATACTTAACATATTGCTGTCGGTTGTTCAGATAATTTCTGAACCACTCCAAGGCCACACCCCTAATGCCGTAGAATTCAAGTTTACTTATTAAGATTGAATGATCGATCGTGTCGAAGGCCTTGGAGAGGTCCAAGAACACCGACAGTGTTGCCCCATGATCATCAAACGAGGTTAAAATATTGTAGCACAATTCTGTTATCGCGTTTATGGTACTATGTCCCGGGCGGAATCCATATTGGCTAGAGTAGAAAATATTATTGGTAACTAAAAAACAGTATAATCTTTTGTGCACAATTTTTTCCAAAACTTTAGACAAACATGGTAAAAGTGAAACAGGTCTATAATTGGTGAAGGACAATTGTGATTTTGATTTATATATTGGTACAATTTTTGCTACTTTCATGTTTTCTGGGACATACCCTGTCTCCATGGACGAGTTTACTATAATTGACAAAGGGTAAACAATTTCTCTCTTGAGTTCCTTTAACAAAGTGGTGCTAATATCATCATGGCCTGTACTTTTCTTCGTTTTCAACGAGGATAATATCTTCGATATCTCATCAGGACACGTGGGAGCAAAGTATAGCGATCGAGGATTCGAATCTCCTGCTAAATAATTTTTATATGATTTTTTGCTTGAGGGTATTTTTGCAGCTAAGTCGGGTCCAATAGTTGTGAAATAATTACAAAACTCATTTGCGACCAATGCTTTATTTTTCACATGAAAATACAATGCACTTTCAATATATATACACCGAAAGCTTATATTTTAACCTGGTGTATCCGGATCTCTTTTGTTTTAGAATTGTATATAAATCTACGAATGTGACACATGCTGTAGCCAATCTTGGGTATATAATATGAATCATGCATATTTGCTCCCTAATCGTGTATTGTTGTTTTCTCTAAGAGTAAATAAAATATTATAATTGTATATATATCGGCTACTGCATAAGTTTAGTGGAAAATATGTTTTGTGAAGATTGGGTATTGTATTTGTATGTTTACAGTCAGTATATCATTTTTCATGTGCTTGATGCATTTCATCCAAGATATAAAAAGCTTTTTGCCGTCATTTGCTTTTATTATACATATGTCACTTAGAAGTAACATTGTATGCCAATAATTTTTGGTGCATTGCGTAATATCATTCGAGTACTATTTGTCAATATGTTAAGGACAGATTTCAGTTATAGCCCTGGCCATTCAAAGCAATGATAAACAGCCCAATTTCAAATCTTCATAGCTCCGTCCCAGAACAAGATAAACCTTAGCAGTGTATATAACAAACTAGCTAATTCATTTACTCATCTCACCATATTAAGGAAAATATAGGTTGAAAAATTGCATTTTTCCTACAGCTCGAGTTCTGAGGGTACCCCATTAAAACGACTGATTTTTATGCCTGACAATCCATATATACAATCCGTTCTGTGCGTGTTTTGGTCTTGAAACTATTCGAGTGCAATGCCAACCCACTTGGGTCAACAACCAGCCATAGCAAAATATCCCCCACCATCCTGTGTGGGATCAAGGGCATCCCCCGTTTTCAAAATAGGGAATTCTCTGACTGTAACGGGTGTGATGTAATATGATTGGTGTTATTATGCCTCAATGATTCATGCAAGGCTATATGTTACATTCAAAATATGCAAACATTCAAAAGTTCATGGATATGCCACTTCTGTGTTCAGTTCAATGGAAAATGTCGCAACATTCACCAAACCAATTTTAGTGATGTATGTATGTAGAGTGATAAGCATTATGATGGAAATGTAAGGTGCATTATGATACTGGTGATGGTTCACCATTTCTCTTCTCAGGTGTAAATGCATTTATACATTTAGCAATTCGGGCTTGTACTGCATGCCGCACATGCATGGGTATCTGTTGTATTACTAATATATTTGGAATAAATTGATAATTTGTGAAACGCCAGTCTGAATTTTGTTCGTTTTTTTACTTTTTGAAATTAAAGGTATTTTCTTTTACAAATAATTGAGGTCAGCTACACATTCCAATTTCTTCAATTAAATTTTCCCAAAAAATAAGTTACATGTTGATTGAATGCGATCAAACTGATTTCAACAAAAATCCCAATTCATCATCATAATTTTCTTATAATGTGAATTTTCAAGAAAAAGTATTTTTATATGATCAGCAAAGCTTTAGATAAACCGAGTGCAAGAATTATGCCGCATATGGATGATATATGGAATTATTGCTGGAATTTAACAAATTTACATATTTCATCACCACGGCAACATGATATCAACATATGAAAGTAATACAAAAGAAATTGGTATTAGTTTTTCCTTGTTAGGTTTTCATTTTTTATTTCCATAATAATAGTAATAATAAATTCACATGATTGACAACATTCTTCGAGGGACAACTGCAGATGATAATGGAAAAAGGAAATAACATTAATAAAGAAAAAACATGAATGAATTATAAATATGTACACCTTTTTTCTTCTGTTGTTTATGCACATGGGGCAGGCCTACGAATAGCACTCCTGACTTGACATTCATACAGCGTAACCTCTGTAACTGGATATATACAACAACATGGGCAGGACATTGGAATTAATCAACGATTGCCACACAACATGTAATTATTCTATTCTTTACAGGACTGCTGCTGATGTATTGGAACATGATAATTCCCAGTACATCAAATGTGTGCGTCGTTGTTCACACCACTGCAATTTTACAGTTTCAATAATGCAACATGAATCATTGATTGCATTTCAATTAGTATTGTTTTGTTTGATTTTTTTCACAGAATATCAACATCATCTTCATCACATGAAAGTGAGATCACCAGTTTATTTTCCCAAAACTCTCGTTGGACAAACTCAAAACTTCGTTTGCTGGGTATAATTATACACTGGGAGAGGACTGCTTATGAAAGAGACATTTTGAGCAGTACAATGATACATAATTTGAGCAAGAAATTTTCCTATTCATTTGGATACTATCCAACATTTATCATAAATTGAGATAAGGCTACGTTTTGGGGGTCAGACTAAGGAAAAGATTCCATTTCTTATTTTATACAGGGTTCGAAAAATTATGAATTTCCATGTCCAACATTCTCAATTCACATTCCAAACACAGTGCTACCATTTGTAGGCTATTTATTTATCGGTATCAACAACAATATCAAGTAGAGCACATAGCAGAAATTTCCAAACACAATTTTTTTGGTATGACATTCACTTTCTCAATTGTCTTTGGAATTTGTCTCCAATATAATAATATCTAATTTGCAGAAATTAGAAATCAATTCTCTCACGCGATCACATGCAGCCACAAAGCACAATGTAGAAACAAATGATCAGCCAGAGTTAATCAATGAAGACATCTGATATTTTCATGGAAACCCGAATGCCTGGTTTCCATCTTCAGATGGAATATAGGACACATCGGAGGCTTTCAAAGTGCTACAAAGAAAGCTTTATATCACCTGCTAGTATTTCTGATTCTACATTTGAAACTGAAGGGTATATTTTCAATACTTTCATACCATTCAACCCTCAGAGAAACATAACAAGCAACTACACCCACTCACGAAACACGTAGGAAAAAATCTCCCTGTTCTGGTGATAATTACGACAAGTAATAGTATACCCCTATTCGTCGTCTTTATAATTGATAATCTTCACACACTTAAACTTAACCTTGCACATGTACGTGTATTTTGATATTTCCTTGAAATTAATAACCACAATATATATCCACACAAACTCATGAGTTACTCATCCGACGTTGAATATTCGCCATTTAATAGTTGAATTTACTTTGTATTATCATCAAATTGAAAACAAAATCATACGTACTTTATGTCGAACCAGTAATCAGAAATTAAGATTCATGTTCAAATGCTGATGCAATATCACAAACTTCTATCCCAACGCTTCTAGGGAACGTCTTGCTCGTGACATTATTGATGAAAAAAAAGCTCTCCACATGCATATTCATGAATTTTACATGATCTTTTCCCTGGCATATTTAGGATTGCAGCAGGCCTACATAACTACAGAGGTCTAATACTTGTCCCAGACTGTTAGCCTAAGGTGCACAGAATTCGAATTTATCTGTGATTTAAATATACCAATGATTTACGTGATGACATTCCCAAATTTTCTGTTTCGTTTCGTGATATTGCGTTAGTTATTATGCTGAAGCTCTCATTTCAGTTGTACATGTTACAACGATGACAATATATTCGACTGCTTCAACAGTTAAACAGAAAGAGTCTTAACAATTGCAATATTCTCCATTTTGATTAGCTTGACAGGCAATCGAATAAACATTTCTTTTCATATCACAAAACGTAAAACTACAAATAAGCAAACAATTCTTCAATCTTCAACGATTACTTTGTTTCAAAGGTTATACAGTTCTGTCAGCTGTGTATGTACAAAAGCTGGAATGAATCTTGGAAATAACACATGGATATATGGGTTTGTATACAGGCAGAGGACAAAACGTGCTGCAAATTTGGCATGTTTGGTGCCTACCGAGAATGACACTGCTTCTTTTATCGAGAATACTGTACAATAAAAATACACGCGGCACTTATCGTGTAAATATGGTTTGGTACAAACGTGCATCCGACAGAATCAACATGAGAATATTACAATTCCTAGTTTGTACTTTTCTATATGTATATCTCATGACCATGCCTTAAAGTCCTAAATGTGTTCAAGTGATGGCCACGTTATCCAAAACAAGCTGTGAAAAAGATCACAAAATTGAAACAGACTCATGACCCAAATTAACACTTATTTATCATTTTTTGTAACAACTTAAGATAAATTTTAACGACTGATAGTGTGACCATTTTTTCACCGTTTGCATGAATGAATGCTCAAATTGTGACCAATGCTTTATTTTTCACATGACAATACAATGCACTTTCAATATATATACACCGAAAGCTTATATTTTAACCTGGTGTATCCGGATCTCTTTTGTTTTAGAATTGTATATAAATCTACGAATGTGACACATGCTGTAGCCAATCTTGGGTATATAATATGAATCATGCATATTTGCTCCCTAATCGTGTATTGTTGTTTTCTCTAAGAGTAAATAAAATATTATAATTGTATATATATCGGCTACTGCATAAGTTTAGTGGAAAATATGTTTTGTGAAGATTGGGTATTGTATTTGTATGTTTACAGTCAGTATATCATTTTTCATGTGCTTGATGCATTTCATCCAAGATATAAAAAGCTTTTTGCCGTCATTTGCTTTTATTATACATATGTCACTTAGAAGTAACATTGTATGCCAATAATTTTTGGTGCATTGCGTAATATCATTCGAGTACTATTTGTCAATATGTTAAGGACAGATTTCAGTTATAGCCCTGGCCATTCAAAGCAATGATAAACAGCCCAATTTCAAATCTTCATAGCTCCGTCCCAGAACAAGATAAACCTTAGCAGTGTATATAACAAACTAGCTAATTCATTCACTCATCTCACCATATTAAGGAAAATATAGGTTGAAAAATTGCATTTTTCCTACAGCTCGAGTTCTGAGGGTACCCCATTAAAACGACTGATTTTTATGCCTGACAATCCATATATACAATCCGTTCTGTGCGTGTTTTGGTCTTGAAACTATTCGAGTGCAATGCCAACCCACTTGGGTCAACAACCAGCCATAGCAAAATATCCCCCACCATCCTGTGTGGGATCAAGGGCATCCCCCGTTTTCAAAATAGGGAATTCTCTGACTGTAACGGGTGTGACGTAATATGATTGGTGTTATTATGCATCAATGATTCATGCAAGGCTATATGTTACATTCAAAATATGCAAACATTCAAAAGTTCATGGATATGCCACTTCTGTGTTCAGTTCAATGGAAAATGTCGCAACATTCACCAAACCAATTTTAGTGATGTATGTATGTAGAGTGATAAGCATTATGATGGAAATGTAAGGTGTATTATGATACTGGTGATGGTTCACCATTTCTCTTCTCAGGTGTAAATGCATTTATACATTTAGCAATTCGGGCTTGTACTGCATGCCGCACATGCATGGGTATCTGTGGTATTACTAATATATTTGGAATAAATTGATAATTTGTGAAACGCCAGTCTGAATTTTGTTCGTTTTTTTACTTTTTGAAATTAAAGGTATTTTCTTTTACAAATAATTGAGGTCAGCTACACATTCCAATTTCTTCAATTAAATTTTCCCAAAAAATAAGTTACATGTTGATTGAATGCGATCAAACTGATTTCAACAAAAATCCCAATTCATCATCATAATTTTCTTATAATGTGAATTTTCAAGAAAAAGTATTTTTATATGATCAGCAAAGCTTTAGATAAACCGAGTGCAAGAATTATGCCGCATATGGATGATATATGGAATTATTGCTGGAATTTAACAAATTTACATATTTCATCACCACGGCAACATGATATCAACATATGAAAGTAATACAAAAGAAATTGGTATTAGTTTTTCCTTATTAGGTTTTCATTTTTTATTTCCATAATAATAGTAATAATAAATTCACATGATTGACAACATTCTTCGAGGGACAACTGCAGATGATAATGGAAAAAAAAATAACATTAATAAAGAAAAAACATGAATGAATTATAAATATGTACACCTTTTTTCTTCTGTTGTTTATGCACATGGGGCAGGCCTACGAATAGCACTCCTGACTTGACATTCATACAGCGTAACCTCGGTAACTGGATATATACAACAACATGGGCAGGACATTGGAATTAATCAACGATTGCCACACAACATGTAATTATTCTATTCTTTACAGGACTGCTGCTGATGTATTGGAACATGATAATTCCCAGTACATCAAATGTGTGCGTCGTTGTTCACACCACTGCAATTTTACAGTTTCAATAATGCAACATGAATCATTGATTGCATTTCAATTAGTATTGTTTTGTTTGATTTTTTTCACAGAATATCAACATCATCTTCATCACATGAAAGTGAGATCACCAGTTTATTTTCCCAAAACTCTCGTTGGACAAACTCAAAACTTCGTTTGCTGGGTATAATTATACACTGGGAGAGGACTGCTTATGAAAGAGACATTTTGAGCAGTACAATGATACATAATTTGAGCAAGAAATTTTCCTATTCATTTGGATACTATCCAACATTTATCATAAATTGAGATAAGGCTACGTTTTGGGGGTCAGACTAAGGAAAAGATTCCATTTCTTATTTTATACAGGGTTCGAAAAATTATGAATTTCCATGTCCAACATTCTCAATTCACATTCCAAACACAGTGCTACCATTTGTAGGCTATTTATTTATCGGTATCAACAACAATATCAAGTAGAGCACATAGCAGAAATTTCCAAACACAATTTTTTTGGTATGACATTCACTTTCTCAATTGTCTTTGGAATTTGTCTCCAATATAATAATATCTAATTTGCAGAAATTAAAAATCAATTCTCTCACGCGATCACATGCAGCCACAAAGCACAATGTAGAAACAAATGATCAGCCAGAGTTAATCAATGAAGACATCTGATATTTTCATGGAAACCCGAATGCCTGGTTTCCATCTTCAGATGGAATATAGGACACATCGGAGGCTTTCAAAGTGCTACAAAGAAAGCTTTATATCACCTGCTAGTATTTCTGATTCTACATTTGAAACTGAAGGGTATATTTTCAATACTTTCATACCATTCAACCCTCAGAGAAACATAACAAGCAACTACACCCACTCACGAAACACGTAGGAAAAAATCTCCCTGTTCTGGTGATAATTACGACAAGTAATAGTATACCCCTATTCGTCGTCTTTATAATTGATAATCTTCACACACTTAAACTTAACCTTGCACATGTACGTGTATTTTGATATTTCCTTGAAATTAATAACCACAATATATATCCACACAAACTCATGAGTTACTCATCCGACGTTGAATATTCGCCATTTAATAGTTGAATTTACCATGAGTAATATCATCAAATTGAAAACAAAATCATACGTACTTTATGTCGAACCAGTAATCAGAAATTAAGATTCATGTTCAAACGCTGATGCAATATCACAAACTTCTATCCCAACGCTTCTAGGGAACGTCTTGCTCGTGACATTATTGATGAAAAAAAAGCTCTCCACATGCATATTCATGAATTTTACATGATCTTTTCCCTGGCATATTTAGGATTGCAGCAGGCCTACATAACTACAGAGGTCTAATACTTGTCCCAGACTGTTAGCCTAAGGTGCACAGAATTCGAATTTATCTGTGATTTAAATATACCAATGATTTACGTGATGACATTCCCAAATTTTCTGTTTCGTTTCGTGATATTGCGTTAGTTATTATGCTGAAGCTCTCATTTCAGTTGTACATGTTACAACGATGACAATATATTCGACTGCTTCAACAGTTAAACAGAAAGAGTCTTAACAATTGCAATATTCTCCATTTTGATTAGCTTGACAGGCAATCGAATAAACATTTCTTTTCATATCACAAAACGTAAAACTACAAATAAGCAAACAATTCTTCAATCTTCAACGATTACTTTGTTTCAAAGGTTATACAGTTCTGTCAGCTGTGTATGTACAAAAGCTGGAATGAATCTTGGATATAACACATGGATATATGGGTTTGTATACAGACAGAGGACAAAACGTGCTGCAAATTTGGCATGTTTGGTGCCTACCGAGAATGACACTGCTTCTTTTATCGAGAATACTGTACAATAAAAATACACGCGGCACTTATCGTGTAAATATGGTTTGGTACAAACGTGCATCCGACAGAATCAACATGAGAATATTACAATTCCTAGTTTGTACTTTTCTATATGTATATCTCATGACCATGCCTTAAAGTCCTAAATGTGTTCAAGTGATGGCCACGGTATCCAAAACAAGCTGTGAAAAAGATCACAAAATTGAAACAGACTCATGACCCAAATTAACACTTATTTATCATTTTTTGTAACAACTTAAGATAAATTTTAACGACTGATAGTGTGACCATTTTTTCACCGTTTGCATGAATGAATGCTCAAATTGTGACCAATGCTTTATTTTTCACATGACAATACAATGCACTTTCAATATATATACACCGAAAGCTTATATTTTAACCTGGTGTATCCGGATCTCTTTTGTTTTAGAATTGTATATAAATCTACGAATGTGACACATGCTGTAGCCAATCTTGGGTATATAATATGAATCATGCATATTTGCTCCCTAACCGTGTATTGTTGTTTTCTCTAAGAGTAAATAAAATATTATAATTGTATATATATCGGCTACTGCATAAGTTTAGTGGAAAATATGTTTTGTGAAGATTGGGTATTGTATTTGTATGTTTACAGTCAGTATATCATTTTTCATGTGCTTGATGCATTTCATCCAAGATATAAAAAGCTTTTTGCCGTCATTTGCTTTTATTATACATATGTCACTTAGAAGTAACATTGTATGCCAATAATTTTTGGTGCATTGCGTAATATCATTCGAGTACTATTTGTCAATATGTTAAGGACAGATTTCAGTTATAGCCCTGGCCATTCAAAGCAATGATAAACAGCCCAATTTCAAATCTTCATAGCTCCGTCCCAGAACAAGATAAACCTTAGCAGTGTATATAACAAACTAGCTAATTCATTTACTCATCTCACCATATTAAGGAAAATATAGGTTGAAAAATTGCATTTTTCCTACAGCTCGAGTTCTGAGGGTACCCCATTAAAACGACTGATTTTTATGCCTGACAATCCATATATACAATCCGTTCTGTGCGTGTTTTGGTCTTGAAACTATTCGAGTGCAATGCCAACCCACTTGGGTCAACAACCAGCCATAGCAAAATATCCCCCACCATCCTGTGTGGGATCAAGGGCATCCCCCGTTTTCAAAATAGGGAATTCTCTGACTGTAACGGGTGTGACGTAATATGATTGGTGTTATTATGCCTCAATGATTCATGCAAGGCTATATGTTACATTCAAAATATGCAAACATTCAAAAGTTCATGGATATGCCACTTCTGTGTTCAGTTCAATGGAAAATGTCGCAACATTCACCAAACCAATTTTAGTGATGTATGTATGTAGAGTGATAAGCATTATGATGGAAATGTAAGGTGCATTATGATACTGGTGATGGTTCACCATTTCTCTTCTCAGGTGTAAATGCATTTATACATTTAGCAATTCGGGCTTGTACTGCATGCCGCACATGCATGGGTATCTGTTGTATTACTAATATATTTGGAATAAATTGATAATTTGTGAAACGCCAGTCTGAATTTAGTTCGTTTTTTTACTTTTTGAAATTAAAGGTATTTTCTTTTACAAATAATTGAGGTCAGCTACACATTCCAATTTCTTCAATTAAATTTTCCCAAAAAATAAGTTACATGTTGATTGAATGCGATCAAACTGATTTCAACAAAAATCCCAATTCATCATCATAATTTTCTTATAATGTGAATTTTCAAGAAAAAGTATTTTTATATGATCAGCAAAGCTTTAGATAAACCGAGTGCAAGAATTATGCCGCATATGGATGATATATGGAATTATTGCTGGAATTTAACAAATTTACATATTTCATCACCACGGCAACATGATATCAACATATGAAAGTAATACAAAAGAAATTGGTAATAGTTTTTCCTTATTAGGTTTTCATTTTTTATTTCCATAATAATAGTAATAATAAATTCACATGATTGACAACATTCTTCGAGGGACAACTGCAGATGATAATGGAAAAAAAAATAACATTAATAAAGAAAAAACATGAATGAATTATAAATATGTACACCTTTTTTCTTCTGTTGTTTATGCACATGGGGCAGGCCTACGAATAGCACTCCTGACTTGACATTCATACAGCGTAACCTCGGTAACTGGATATATACAACAACATGGGCAGGACATTGGAATTAATCAACGATTGCCACACAACATGTAATTATTCTATTCTTTACAGAACTGCTGCTGATGTATTGGAACATGATAATTCCCAGTACATCAAATGTGTGCGTCGTTGTTCACACCACTGCAATTTTACAGTTTCAATAATGCAACATGAATCATTGATTGCATTTCAATTAGTATTGTTTTGTTTGATTTTTTTCACAGAATATCAACATCATCTTCATCACATGAAAGTGAGATCACCAGTTTATTTTCCCAAAACTCTCGTTGGACAAACTCAAAACTTCGTTTGCTGGGTATAATTATACACTGGGAGAGGTCTCCAATATAATAATATCTAATTTGCAGAAATTAAAAATCAATTCTCTCACGCGATCACATGCAGCCACAAAGCACAATGTAGAAACAAATGATCAGCCAGAGTTAATCAATGAAGACATCTGATATTTTCATGGAAACCCGAATGCCTGGTTTCCATCTTCAGATGGAATATAGGACACATCGGAGGCTTTCAAAGTGCTACAAAGAAAGCTTTATATCACCTGCTAGTATTTCTGATTCTACATTTGAAACTGAAGGGTATATTTTCAATACTTTCATACCATTCAACCCTCAGAGAAACATAACAAGCAACTACACCCACTCACGAAACACGTAGGAGAAAATCTCCCTGTTCTGGTGATAATTATGACAAGTACTAGTATACCCCTATTCGTCGTCTTTATAATTGATAATCTTCACACACTTAAACTTAACCTTGCACATGTACGTGTATTTTGATATTTCCTTGAAATTAATAACCACAATATATATCCACACAAACTCATGAGTTACTCATCCGACGTTGAATATTCGCCATTTAATAGTTGAATTTACCATGAGTAATATCATCAAATTGAAAACAAAATCATACGTACTTTATGTCGAACCAGTAATCAGAAATTAAGATTCATGTTCAAACGCTGATGCAATATCACAAACTTCTATCCCAACGCTTCTAGGGAACGTCTTGCTCGTGACATTATTGATGAAAAAAAAGCTCTCCACATGCATATTCATGAATTTTACATGATCTTTTCCCTGGCATATTTAGGATTGCAGCAGGCCTACATAACTACAGAGGTCTAATACTTGTCCCAGACTGTTAGCCTAAGGTGCACAGAATTCGAATTTATCTGTGATTTAAATATACCAATGATTTACGTGATGACATTCCCAAATTTTTTGTTTCGTTTCGTGATATTGCGTTAGTTATTATGCTGAAGCTCTCATTTCAGTTGTACATGTTACAACGATGACAATATATTCGACTGCTTCAACAGTTAAACAGAAAGAGTCTTAACAATTGCAATATTCTCCATTTTGATTAGCTTGACAGGCAATCGAATAAACATTTCTTTTCATATCACAAAACGTAAAACTACAAATAAGCAAACAATTCTTCAATCTTCAACGATTACTTTGTTTCAAAGGTTATACAGTTCTGTCAGCTGTGTATGTACAAAAGCTGGAATGAATCTTGGATATAACACATGGATATATGGGTTTGTATACAGACAGAGGACAAAACGTGCTGCAAATTTGGCATGTTTGGTGCCTACCGAGAATGACACTGCTTCTTTTATCGAGAATACTGTACAATAAAAATACACGCGGCACTTATCGTGTAAATATGGTTTGGTACAAACGTGCATCCGACAGAATCAACATGAGAATATTACAATTCCTAGTTTGTACTTTTCTATATGTATATCTCATGACCATGCCTTAAAGTCCTAAATGTGTTCAAGTGATGGCCACGGTATCCAAAACAAGCTGTGAAAAAGATCACAAAATTGAAACAGACTCATGACCCAAA
Source organism: Terebella lapidaria (assembly GCA_949152475.1). Taxonomy (NCBI): domain Eukaryota; kingdom Metazoa; phylum Annelida; class Polychaeta; order Terebellida; family Terebellidae; genus Terebella; species Terebella lapidaria. The sequence continues at coordinate 8,275,427 of OX424557.1, forward strand.
TTAACACTTATTTATCATTTTTTGTAACAACTTAAGATAAATTTTAACGACTGATAGTGTGACCATTTTTTCACCGTTTGCATGAATGAATGCTCAAATTGTGACCAATGCTTTATTTTTCACATGACAATACAATGCACTTTCAATATATATACACCGAAAGCTTATATTTTAACCTGGTGTATCCGGATCTCTTTTGTTTTAGAATTGTATATAAATCTACGAATGTGACACATGCTGTAGCCAATCTTGGGTATATAATATGAATCATGCATATTTGCTCCCTAACCGTGTATTGTTGTTTTCTCTAAGAGTAAATAAAATATTATAATTGTATATATATCGGCTACTGCATAAGTTTAGTGGAAAATATGTTTTGTGAAGATTGGGTATTGTATTTGTATGTTTACAGTCAGTATATCATTTTTCATGTGCTTGATGCATTTCATCCAAGATATAAAAAGCTTTTTGCCGTCATTTGCTTTTATTATACATATGTCACTTAGAAGTAACATTGTATGCCAATAATTTTTGATGCATTGCGTAATATCATTCGAGTACTATTTGTCAATATGTTAAGGACAGATTTCAGTTATAACCCTGGCCATTCAAAGCAATGATAAACAGCCCAATTTCAAATCTTCATAGCTCCGTCCCAGAACAAGATAAACCTTAGCAGTGTATATAACAAACTAGCTAATTCATTTACTCATCTCACCATATTAAGGAAAATATAGGTTGAAAAATTGCATTTTTCCTACAGCTCGAGTTCTGAGGGTACCCCATTAAAACGACTGATTTTTATGCCTGACAATCCATATATACAATCCGTTCTGTGCGTGTTTTGGTCTTGAAACTATTCGAGTGCAATGCCAACCCACTTGGGTCAACAACCAGCCATAGCAAAATATCCCCCACCATCCTGTGTGGGATCAAGGGCATCCCCCGTTTTCAAAATAGGGAATTCTCTGACTGTAACGGGTGTGACGTAATATGATTGGTGTTATCATGCCTCAATGATTCATGCAAGGCTATATGTTACATTCAAAATATGCAAACATTCAAAAGTTCATGGATATGCCACTTCTGTGTTCAGTTCAATGGAAAATGTCGCAACATTCACCAAACCAATTTTAGTGATGTATGTATGTAGAGTGATAAGCATTATGGTGGAAATGTAAGGTGCATTATGATACTGGTGATGGTTCACCATTTCTCTTCTCAGGTATAAATGCATTTATACATTTAGCAATTCGGGCTTGTACTGCATGCCGCACATGCATGGGTATCTGTTGTATTACTAATATATTTGGAATAAATTGATAATTTGTGAAACGCCAGTCTGAATTTTGTTCGTTTTTTTACTTTTTGAAATTAAAGGTATTTTCTTTTACAAATAATTGAGGTCAGCTACACATTCCAATTTCTTCAATTAAATTTTCCCAAAAAATAAGTTACATGTTGATTGAATGCGATCAAACTGATTTCAACAAAAATCCCAATTCATCATCATAATTTTCTTATAATGTGAATTTTCAAGAAAAAGTATTTTTATATGATCAGCAAAGCTTTCGATAAACCGAGTGCAAGAATTATGCCGCATATGGATGATATATGGAATTATTGCTGGAATTTAACAAATTTACATATTTCATCACCACGGCAACATGATATCAACATATGAAAGTGATACAAAAGAAATCGGTATTAGTTTTTCCTTATTAGGTTTTCATTTTTTATTTCCATAATAATAGTAATAATAAATTCACATGATTGACAACATTCTTCGAGGGACAACTGCAGATGATAATGGAAAAAGGAAATAACATTAATAAAGAAAAAACATGAATGAATTATAAATATGTACACCTTTTTTCTTCTGTTGTTTATGCACATGGGGCAGGCCTACGAATAGCACTCCTGACTTGACATTCATACAGCGTAACCTCTGTAACTGGATATATACAACAACATGGGCAGGACATTGGAATTAATCAACGATTGCCACACAACATGTAATTATTCTATTCTTTACAGGACTGCTGCTGATGTATTGGAACATGATAATTCCCAGTACATCAAATGTTTGCGTCGTTGTTCACACCACTGCAATTTTACAGTTTCAATAATGCAACATGAATCATTGATTGCATTTCAATTAGTATTGTTTTGTTTGATTTTTTTCACAGAATATCAACATCATCTTCATCACATGAAAGTGAGATCACCAGTTTATTTTCCCAAAACTCTCGTTGGACAAACTTAAAACTTCGTTTGCTGGGTATAATTATACACTGGGAGAGGACTGCTTATGAAAGAGACATTTTGAGCAGTACAATGATACATAATTTGAGCAAGAAATTTTCCTATTCATTTGGATACTATCCAACATTTATCATAAATTGAGATAAGGCTACGTTTTGGGGGTCAGACTAAGGAAAAGATTCCATTTCTTATTTTATACAGGGTTCGAAAAATTATGAGTTTCCATGTCCAACATTCTCAATTCACATTCCAAACACAGTGCTACCATTTGTAGGCTATTTATTTATCGGTATCAACAACAATATCAAGTAGAGCACATAGCAGAAATTTCCAAACACAATTTTTTTGGTATGACATTCACTTTCTCAATTGTCTTTGGAATTTGTCTCCAATATAATAATATCTAATTTGCAGAAATTAAAAATCAATTCTCTCACGCGATCACATGCAGCCACAAAGCACAATGTAGAAACAAATGATCAGCCAGAGTTAATCAATGAAGACATCTGATATTTTCATGGAAACCCGAATGCCTGGTTTCCATCTTCAGATGGAATATAGGACACATCGGAGGCTTTCAAAGTGCTACAAAGAAAGCTTTATATCACCTGCTAGTATTTCTGATTCTACATTTGAAACTGAAGGGTATATTTTCAATACTTTCATACCATTCAACCCTCAGAGAAACATAACAAGCAACTACACCCACTCACGAAACACGTAGGAAAAAATCTCCCTGTTCTGGTGATAATTACGACAAGTAATAGTATACCCCTATTCGTCGTCTTTATAATTGATAATCTTCACACACTTAAACTTAACCTTGCACATGTACGTGTATTTTGATATTTCCTTGAAATTAATAACCACAATATATATCCACACAAACTCATGAGTTACTCATCCGACGTTGAATATTCGCCATTTAATAGTTGAATTTACCATGAGTAATATCATCAAATTGAAAACAAAATCATACGTACTTTATGTCGAACCAGTAATCAGAAATTAAGATTCATGTTCAAACGCTGATGCAATATCACAAACTTCTATCCCAACGCTTCTAGGGAACGTCTTGCTCGTGACATTATTGATGAAAAAAAAGCTCTCCACATGCATATTCATGAATTTTACATGATCTTTTCCCTGGCATATTTAGGATTGCAGCAGGCCTACATAACTACAGAGGTCTAATACTTGTCCCAGACTGTTAGCCTAAGGTGCACAGAATTCGAATTTATCTGTGATTTAAATATACCAATGATTTACGTGATGACATTCCCAAATTTTCTGTTTCGTTTCGTGATATTGCGTTAGTTATTATGCTGAAGCTCTCATTTCAGTTGTACATGTTACAACGATGACAATATATTCGACTGCTTCAACAGTTAAACAGAAAGAGTCTTAACAATTGCAATATTCTCCATTTTGATTAGCTTGACAGGCAATCGAATAAACATTTCTTTTCATATCACAAAACGTAAAACTACAAATAAGCAAACAATTCTTCAATCTTCAACGATTACTTTGTTTCAAAGGTTATACAGTTCTGTCAGCTGTGTATGTACAAAAGCTGGAATGAATCTTGGAAATAACACATGGATATATGGGTTTGTATACAGGCAGAGGACAAAACGTGCTGCAAATTTGGCATGTTTGGTGCCTACCGAGAATGACACTGCTTCTTTTATCGAGAATACTGTACAATAAAAATACACGCGGCACTTATCGTGTAAATATGGTTTGGTACAAACGTGCATCCGACAGAATCAACATGAGAATATTACAATTCCTAGTTTGTACTTTTCTATATGTATATCTCATGACCATGCCTTAAAGTCCTAAATGTGTTCAAGTGATGGCCACGTTATCCAAAACAAGCTGTGAAAAAGATCACAAAATTGAAACAGACTCATGACCCAAATTAACACTTATTTATCATTTTTTGTAACAACTTAAGATAAATTTTAACGACTGATAGTGTGACCATTTTTTCACCGTTTGCATGAATGAATGCTCAAATGGTAGGTAGGTAGGTAGGTGTTTATTTCGAGAATACATCTGCACATTTATAACTTCGATATTAAACAATACATCTTTAACACATATATTCCCGTGGTACCACACAAAGACACAATGTGTCTGTGCCCTGTTTGACAGACAATGATGATACCCTGTTTAAAAGAATTTCGTATATATACAAAACTGGGTGTGTGGGCCGTACAAAACAAAGCAAAAGAAACCGAACGATATTACAACATTCCTGAAACACAGCTGGAATTTTATAATCACATATTTTATAAACACAATCACATATTCAAACCTATTAAAAGAATTAGTGAAACACACAAAATAAAAGCCCCCCCCCCCCCACACACACACGTACCCTTTGCCCACAAGCGGTCATCATTCATCACATATTCGAACATTTGCTAGTAACAAATAGTGCGGTAGGCTTTACATAGCAGCACTTTTGAAAAAAAAATAAATAAATAAAAATAAAAAATAAAAAAAATTTGATTTCTGATTAAAACACATACAAATAAATGTTGATACACTGTTGCTATGCTATTGATATCCGACCTATCTGAAGGAAAATCCGGAAGAGTATTCACAGAGTGAGATGGTTCAATAATTGGACACATAGTAGCCAGTTAATCTCGACTTGAAGATAGCGATAGTACGCGCTGATCGAATCGTTTCTGGTAGTTTATTCCAATATTCAGGACCATGGCATATAAAGCTATTTGACATTATATTAGTCTTTCTTGCGATCACAAGAGGATCATTGTTGTTTCTTGTGTTATGAGAATGGATCTGATTATTTCGGACAAAAATAGAATTCAGCGGCCGAGGAAGGATGTGCTTCTGTGAGTTAAACATAAGTAAGTTAAGTTGTTGCCTGTAAACATCGTTGATTTTCAAAATTCCTGTTTGTTTGAAAAGTGGTGGTGTGTGCGAGTTATATTTCGAATTAGTTATCACGCGTACAGCCCTTTTCTGCATTATTTCAATTGGTTTGATGTCCTTTTTATATGCTGAGCCCCAGAATATCAATCCATACGTCAAGTAAGGTTGAATCATAGTGTGGTATAATGTTGATAAGACACTCCCGCTCACAATATTTTTAACGGCACTCATGGCATATAACCCGCTTGATATTTTATTTCTACATGACGATATGTGTTGTTTCCAATTTAGCTTCTCATCGATTATAAAGCCCAAGAATTTTGTTGAGTCTACATTGCTTATAACTTCTCCATTCATTTTAAGGTCATGAACATATTGTTTAGCATTATGATCTCGGTCTTTATTGAACAAGATGTAGTTTGTTTTTGAAGTATTAAGAGAGAGTTTATTTGCTTTAAACCAATCTTCCAATATTTCAAGTTCTGCATTAATTTTTTTATACAATTCACGTTTGTCTTTACCAGAAACAAAAATCGTCGTATCGTCAGCAAATAATATTGTTTTACAGTTTGTTAGATTAAATGGTAAATCATTCGAATATCTGATAAATAAAAGGGGACCCAGCACGGAGCCCTGTGGGACCCCACATTTTATATTACGTTTCTCAGACGTACTGTTTTTATACTTAACATATTGCTGTCGGTTGTTCAGATAATTTCTGAACCACTCCAAGGCCACACCCCTAATGCCGTAGAATTCAAGTTTACTTATTAAGATTGAATGATCGATCGTGTCGAAGGCCTTGGAGAGGTCCAAGAACACCGACAGTGTTGCCCCATGATCATCAAACGAGGTTAAAATATTGTAGCACAATTCTGTTATCGCGTTTATGGTACTATGTCCCGGGCGGAATCCATATTGGCTAGAGTAGAAAATATTATTGGTAACTAAAAAACAGTATAATCTTTTGTGCACAATTTTTTCCAAAACTTTAGACAAACATGGTAAAAGTGAAACAGGTCTATAATTGGTGAAGGACAATTGTGATTTTGATTTATATATTGGTACAATTTTTGCTACTTTCATGTTTTCTGGGACATACCCTGTCTCCATGGACGAGTTTACTATAATTGACAAAGGGTAAACAATTTCTCTCTTGAGTTCCTTTAACAAAGTGGTGCTAATATCATCATGGCCTGTACTTTTCTTCGTTTTCAACGAGGATAATATCTTCGATATCTCATCAGGACACGTGGGAGCAAAGTATAGCGATCGAGGATTCGAATCTCCTGCTAAATAATTTTTATATGATTTTTTGCTTGAGGGTATTTTTGCAGCTAAGTCGGGTCCAATAGTTGTGAAATAATTACAAAACTCATTTGCGACCAATGCTTTATTTTTCACATGAAAATACAATGCACTTTCAATATATATACACCGAAAGCTTATATTTTAACCTGGTGTATCCGGATCTCTTTTGTTTTAGAATTGTATATAAATCTACGAATGTGACACATGCTGTAGCCAATCTTGGGTATATAATATGAATCATGCATATTTGCTCCCTAATCGTGTATTGTTGTTTTCTCTAAGAGTAAATAAAATATTATAATTGTATATATATCGGCTACTGCATAAGTTTAGTGGAAAATATGTTTTGTGAAGATTGGGTATTGTATTTGTATGTTTACAGTCAGTATATCATTTTTCATGTGCTTGATGCATTTCATCCAAGATATAAAAAGCTTTTTGCCGTCATTTGCTTTTATTATACATATGTCACTTAGAAGTAACATTGTATGCCAATAATTTTTGGTGCATTGCGTAATATCATTCGAGTACTATTTGTCAATATGTTAAGGACAGATTTCAGTTATAGCCCTGGCCATTCAAAGCAATGATAAACAGCCCAATTTCAAATCTTCATAGCTCCGTCCCAGAACAAGATAAACCTTAGCAGTGTATATAACAAACTAGCTAATTCATTTACTCATCTCACCATATTAAGGAAAATATAGGTTAAAAAATTGCATTTTTCCTACAGCTCGAGTTCTGAGGGTACCCCATTAAAACGACTGATTTTTATGCCTGACAATCCATATATACAATCCGTTCTGTGCGTGTTTTGGTCTTGAAACTATTCGAGTGCAATGCCAACCCACTTGGGTCAACAACCAGCCATAGCAAAATATCCCCCACCATCCTGTGTGGGATCAAGGGCATCCCCCGTTTTCAAAATAGGGAATTCTCTGACTGTAACGGGTGTGATGTAATATGATTGGTGTTATTATGCCTCAATGATTCATGCAAGGCTATATGTTACATTCAAAATATGCAAACATTCAAAAGTTCATGGATATGCCACTTCTGTGTTCAGTTCAATGGAAAATGTCGCAACATTCACCAAACCAATTTTAGTGATGTATGTATGTAGAGTGATAAGCATTATGATGGAAATGTAAGGTGCATTATGATACTGGTGATGGTTCACCATTTCTCTTCTCAGGTGTAAATGCATTTATACATTTAGCAATTCGGGCTTGTACTGCATGCCGCACATGCATGGGTATCTGTTGTATTACTAATATATTTGGAATAAATTGATAATTTGTGAAACGCCAGTCTGAATTTTGTTCGTTTTTTTACTTTTTGAAATTAAAGGTATTTTCTTTTACAAATAATTGAGGTCAGCTACACATTCCAATTTCTTCAATTAAATTTTCCCAAAAAATAAGTTACATGTTGATTGAATGCGATCAAACTGATTTCAACAAAAATCCCAATTCATCATCATAATTTTCTTATAATGTGAATTTTCAAGAAAAAGTATTTTTATATGATCAGCAAAGCTTTAGATAAACCGAGTGCAAGAATTATGCCGCATATGGATGATATATGGAATTATTGCTGGAATTTAACAAATTTACATATTTCATCACCACGGCAACATGATATCAACATATGAAAGTAATACAAAAGAAATTGGTATTAGTTTTTCCTTATTAGGTTTTCATTTTTTATTTCCATAATAATAGTAATAATAAATTCACATGATTGACAACATTCTTCGAGGGACAACTGCAGATGATAATGGAAAAAGGAAATAACATTAATAAAGAAAAAACATGAATGAATTATAAATATGTACACCTTTTTTCTTCTGTTGTTTATGCACATGGGGCAGGCCTACGAATAGCACTCCTGACTTGACATTCATACAGCGTAACCTCTGTAACTGGATATATACAACAACATGGGCAGGACATTGGAATTAATCAACGATTGCCACACAACATGTAATTATTCTATTCTTTACAGGACTGCTGCTGATGTATTGGAACATGATAATTCCCAGTACATCAAATGTGTGCGTCGTTGTTCACACCACTGCAATTTTACAGTTTCAATAATGCAACATGAATCATTGATTGCATTTCAATTAGTATTGTTTTGTTTGATTTTTTTCACAGAATATCAACATCATCTTCATCACATGAAAGTGAGATCACCAGTTTATTTTCCCAAAACTCTCGTTGGACAAACTCAAAACTTCGTTTGCTGGGTATAATTATACACTGGGAGAGGACTGCTTATGAAAGAGACATTTTGAGCAGTACAATGATACATAATTTGAGCAAGAAATTTTCCTATTCATTTGGATACTATCCAACATTTATCATAAATTGAGATAAGGCTACGTTTTGGGGGTCAGACTAAGGAAAATATTCCATTTCTTATTTTATACAGGGTTCGAAAAATTATGAATTTCCATGTCCAACATTCTCAATTCACATTCCAAACACAGTGCTACCATTTGTAGGCTATTTATTTATCGGTATCAACAACAATATCAAGTAGAGCACATAGCAGAAATTTCCAAACACAATTTTTTTGGTATGACATTCACTTTCTCAATTGTCTTTGGAATTTGTCTCCAATATAATAATATCTAATTTGCAGAAATTAGAAATCAATTCTCTCACGCGATCACATGCAGCCACAAAGCACAATGTAGAAACAAATGATCAGCCAGAGTTAATCAATGAAGACATCTGATATTTTCATGGAAACCCGAATGCCTGGTTTCCATCTTCAGATGGAATATAGGACACATCGGAGGCTTTCAAAGTGCTACAAAGAAAGCTTTATATCACCTGCTAGTATTTCTGATTCTACATTTGAAACTGAAGGGTATATTTTCAATACTTTCATACCATTCAACCCTCAGAGAAACATAACAAGCAACTACACCCACTCACGAAACACGTAGGAAAAAATCTCCCTGTTCTGGTGATAATTACGACAAGTAATAGTATACCCCTATTCGTCGTCTTTATAATTGATAATCTTCACACACTTAAACTTAACCTTGCACATGTACGTGTATTTTGATATTTCCTTGAAATTAATAACCACAATATATATCCACACAAACTCATGAGTTACTCATCCGACGTTGAATATTCGCCATTTAATAGTTGAATTTACTTTGTATTATCATCAAATTGAAAACAAAATCATACGTACTTTATGTCGAACCAGTAATCAGAAATTAAGATTCATGTTCAAATGCTGATGCAATATCACAAACTTCTATCCCAACGCTTCTAGGGAACGTCTTGCTCGTGACATTATTGATGAAAAAAAAGCTCTCCACATGCATATTCATGAATTTTACATGATCTTTTCCCTGGCATATTTAGGATTGCAGCAGGCCTACATAACTACAGAGGTCTAATACTTGTCCCAGACTGTTAGCCTAAGGTGCACAGAATTCGAATTTATCTGTGATTTAAATATACCAATGATTTACGTGATGACATTCCCAAATTTTCTGTTTCGTTTCGTGATATTGCGTTAGTTATTATGCTGAAGCTCTCATTTCAGTTGTACATGTTACAACGATGACAATATATTCGACTGCTTCAACAGTTAAACAGAAAGAGTCTTAACAATTGCAATATTCTCCATTTTGATTAGCTTGACAGGCAATCGAATAAACATTTCTTTTCATATCACAAAACGTAAAACTACAAATAAGCAAACAATTCTTCAATCTTCAACGATTACTTTGTTTCAAAGGTTATACAGTTCTGTCAGCTGTGTATGTACAAAAGCTGGAATGAATCTTGGAAATAACACATGGATATATGGGTTTGTATACAGGCAGAGGACAAAACGTGCTGCAAATTTGGCATGTTTGGTGCCTACCGAGAATGACACTGCTTCTTTTATCGAGAATACTGTACAATAAAAATACACGCGGCACTTATCGTGTAAATATGGTTTGGTACAAACGTGCATCCGACAGAATCAACATGAGAATATTACAATTCCTAGTTTGTACTTTTCTATATGTATATCTCATGACCATGCCTTAAAGTCCTAAATGTGTTCAAGTGATGGCCACGTTATCCAAAACAAGCTGTGAAAAAGATCACAAAATTGAAACAGACTCATGACCCAAATTAACACTTATTTATCATTTTTTGTAACAACTTAAGATAAATTTTAACGACTGATAGTGTGACCATTTTTTCACCGTTTGCATGAATGAATGCTCAAATTGTGACCAATGCTTTATTTTTCACATGACAATACAATGCACTTTCAATATATATACACCGAAAGCTTATATTTTAACCTGGTGTATCCGGATCTCTTTTGTTTTAGAATTGTATATAAATCTACGAATGTGACACATGCTGTAGCCAATCTTGGGTATATAATATGAATCATGCATATTTGCTCCCTAATCGTGTATTGTTGTTTTCTCTAAGAGTAAATAAAATATTATAATTGTATATATATCGGCTACTGCATAAGTTTAGTGGAAAATATGTTTTGTGAAGATTGGGTATTGTATTTGTATGTTTACAGTCAGTATATCATTTTTCATGTGCTTGATGCATTTCATCCAAGATATAAAAAGCTTTTTGCCGTCATTTGCTTTTATTATACATATGTCACTTAGAAGTAACATTGTATGCCAATAATTTTTGGTGCATTGCGTAATATCATTCGAGTACTATTTGTCAATATGTTAAGGACAGATTTCAGTTATAGCCCTGGCCATTCAAAGCAATGATAAACAGCCCAATTTCAAATCTTCATAGCTCCGTCCCAGAACAAGATAAACCTTAGCAGTGTATATAACAAACTAGCTAATTCATTCACTCATCTCACCATATTAAGGAAAATATAGGTTGAAAAATTGCATTTTTCCTACAGCTCGAGTTCTGAGGGTACCCCATTAAAACGACTGATTTTTATGCCTGACAATCCATATATACAATCCGTTCTGTGCGTGTTTTGGTCTTGAAACTATTCGAGTGCAATGCCAACCCACTTGGGTCAACAACCAGCCATAGCAAAATATCCCCCACCATCCTGTGTGGGATCAAGGGCATCCCCCGTTTTCAAAATAGGGAATTCTCTGACTGTAACGGGTGTGACGTAATATGATTGGTGTTATTATGCATCAATGATTCATGCAAGGCTATATGTTACATTCAAAATATGCAAACATTCAAAAGTTCATGGATATGCCACTTCTGTGTTCAATGGAAAATGTCGCAACATTCACCAAACCAATTTTAGTGATGTATGTATGTAGAGTGATAAGCATTATGATGGAAATGTAAGGTGTATTATGATACTGGTGATGGTTCACCATTTCTCTTCTCAGGTGTAAATGCATTTATACATTTAGCAATTCGGGCTTGTACTGCATGCCGCACATGCATGGGTATCTGTGGTATTACTAATATATTTGGAATAAATTGATAATTTGTGAAACGCCAGTCTGAATTTTGTTCGTTTTTTTACTTTTTGAAATTAAAGGTATTTTCTTTTACAAATAATTGAGGTCAGCTACACATTCCAATTTCTTCAATTAAATTTTCCCAAAAAATAAGTTACATGTTGATTGAATGCGATCAAACTGATTTCAACAAAAATCCCAATTCATCATCATAATTTTCTTATAATGTGAATTTTCAAGAAAAAGTATTTTTATATGATCAGCAAAGCTTTAGATAAACCGAGTGCAAGAATTATGCCGCATATGGATGATATATGGAATTATTGCTGGAATTTAACAAATTTACATATTTCATCACCACGGCAACATGATATCAACATATGAAAGTAATACAAAAGAAATTGGTATTAGTTTTTCCTTATTAGGTTTTCATTTTTTATTTCCATAATAATAGTAATAATAAATTCACATGATTGACAACATTCTTCGAGGGACAACTGCAGATGATAATGGAAAAAAAAATAACATTAATAAAGAAAAAACATGAATGAATTATAAATATGTACACCTTTTTTCTTCTGTTGTTTATGCACATGGGGCAGGCCTACGAATAGCACTCCTGACTTGACATTCATACAGCGTAACCTCGGTAACTGGATATATACAACAACATGGGCAGGACATTGGAATTAATCAACGATTGCCACACAACATGTAATTATTCTATTCTTTACAGGACTGCTGCTGATGTATTGGAACATGATAATTCCCAGTACATCAAATGTGTGCGTCGTTGTTCACACCACTGCAATTTTACAGTTTCAATAATGCAACATGAATCATTGATTGCATTTCAATTAGTATTGTTTTGTTTGATTTTTTTCACAGAATATCAACATCATCTTCATCACATGAAAGTGAGATCACCAGTTTATTTTCCCAAAACTCTCGTTGGACAAACTCAAAACTTCGTTTGCTGGGTATAATTATACACTGGGAGAGGACTGCTTATGAAAGAGACATTTTGAGCAGTACAATGATACATAATTTGAGCAAGAAATTTTCCTATTCATTTGGATACTATCCAACATTTATCATAAATTGAGATAAGGCTACGTTTTGGGGGTCAGACTAAGGAAAAGATTCCATTTCTTATTTTATACAGGGTTCGAAAAATTATGAATTTCCATGTCCAACATTCTCAATTCACATTCCAAACACAGTGCTACCATTTGTAGGCTATTTATTTATCGGTATCAACAACAATATCAAGTAGAGCACATAGCAGAAATTTCCAAACACAATTTTTTTGGTATGACATTCACTTTCTCAATTGTCTTTGGAATTTGTCTCCAATATAATAATATCTAATTTGCAGAAATTAAAAATCAATTCTCTCACGCGATCACATGCAGCCACAAAGCACAATGTAGAAACAAATGATCAGCCAGAGTTAATCAATGAAGACATCTGATATTTTCATGGAAACCCGAATGCCTGGTTTCCATCTTCAGATGGAATATAGGACACATCGGAGGCTTTCAAAGTGCTACAAAGAAAGCTTTATATCACCTGCTAGTATTTCTGATTCTACATTTGAAACTGAAGGGTATATTTTCAATACTTTCATACCATTCAACCCTCAGAGAAACATAACAAGCAACTACACCCACTCACGAAACACGTAGGAAAAAATCTCCCTGTTCTGGTGATAATTACGACAAGTAATAGTATACCCCTATTCGTCGTCTTTATAATTGATAATCTTCACACACTTAAACTTAACCTTGCACATGTACGTGTATTTTGATATTTCCTTGAAATTAATAACCACAATATATATCCACACAAACTCATGAGTTACTCATCCGACGTTGAATATTCGCCATTTAATAGTTGAATTTACCATGAGTAATATCATCAAATTGAAAACAAAATCATACGTACTTTATGTCGAACCAGTAATCAGAAATTAAGATTCATGTTCAAACGCTGATGCAATATCACAAACTTCTATCCCAACGCTTCTAGGGAACGTCTTGCTCGTGACATTATTGATGAAAAAAAAGCTCTCCACATGCATATTCATGAATTTTACATGATCTTTTCCCTGGCATATTTAGGATTGCAGCAGGCCTACATAACTACAGAGGTCTAATACTTGTCCCAGACTGTTAGCCTAAGGTGCACAGAATTCGAATTTATCTGTGATTTAAATATACCAATGATTTACGTGATGACATTCCCAAATTTTCTGTTTCGTTTCGTGATATTGCGTTAGTTATTATGCTGAAGCTCTCATTTCAGTTGTACATGTTACAACGATGACAATATATTCGACTGCTTCAACAGTTAAACAGAAAGAGTCTTAACAATTGCAATATTCTCCATTTTGATTAGCTTGACAGGCAATCGAATAAACATTTCTTTTCATATCACAAAACGTAAAACTACAAATAAGCAAACAATTCTTCAATCTTCAACGATTACTTTGTTTCAAAGGTTATACAGTTCTGTCAGCTGTGTATGTACAAAAGCTGGAATGAATCTTGGATATAACACATGGATATATGGGTTTGTATACAGACAGAGGACAAAACGTGCTGCAAATTTGGCATGTTTGGTGCCTACCGAGAATGACACTGCTTCTTTTATCGAGAATACTGTACAATAAAAATACACGCGGCACTTATCGTGTAAATATGGTTTGGTACAAACGTGCATCCGACAGAATCAACATGAGAATATTACAATTCCTAGTTTGTACTTTTCTATATGTATATCTCATGACCATGCCTTAAAGTCCTAAATGTGTTCAAGTGATGGCCACGGTATCCAAAACAAGCTGTGAAAAAGATCACAAAATTGAAACAGACTCATGACCCAAATTAACACTTATTTATCATTTTTTGTAACAACTTAAGATAAATTTTAACGACTGATAGTGTGACCATTTTTTCACCGTTTGCATGAATGAATGCTCAAATTGTGACCAATGCTTTATTTTTCACATGACAATACAATGCACTTTCAATATATATACACCGAAAGCTTATATTTTAACCTGGTGTATCCGGATCTCTTTTGTTTTAGAATTGTATATAAATCTACGAATGTGACACATGCTGTAGCCAATCTTGGGTATATAATATGAATCATGCATATTTGCTCCCTAACCGTGTATTGTTGTTTTCTCTAAGAGTAAATAAAATATTATAATTGTATATATATCGGCTACTGCATAAGTTTAGTGGAAAATATGTTTTGTGAAGATTGGGTATTGTATTTGTATGTTTACAGTCAGTATATCATTTTTCATGTGCTTGATGCATTTCATCCAAGATATAAAAAGCTTTTTGCCGTCATTTGCTTTTATTATACATATGTCACTTAGAAGTAACATTGTATGCCAATAATTTTTGGTGCATTGCGTAATATCATTCGAGTACTATTTGTCAATATGTTAAGGACAGATTTCAGTTATAGCCCTGGCCATTCAAAGCAATGATAAACAGCCCAATTTCAAATCTTCATAGCTCCGTCCCAGAACAAGATAAACCTTAGCAGTGTATATAACAAACTAGCTAATTCATTTACTCATCTCACCATATTAAGGAAAATATAGGTTGAAAAATTGCATTTTTCCTACAGCTCGAGTTCTGAGGGTACCCCATTAAAACGACTGATTTTTATGCCTGACAATCCATATATACAATCCGTTCTGTGCGTGTTTTGGTCTTGAAACTATTCGAGTGCAATGCCAACCCACTTGGGTCAACAACCAGCCATAGCAAAATATCCCCCACCATCCTGTGTGGGATCAAGGGCATCCCCCGTTTTCAAAATAGGGAATTCTCTGACTGTAACGGGTGTGACGTAATATGATTGGTGTTATTATGCCTCAATGATTCATGCAAGGCTATATGTTACATTCAAAATATGCAAACATTCAAAAGTTCATGGATATGCCACTTCTGTGTTCAGTTCAATGGAAAATGTCGCAACATTCACCAAACCAATTTTAGTGATGTATGTATGTAGAGTGATAAGCATTATGATGGAAATGTAAGGTGCATTATGATACTGGTGATGGTTCACCATTTCTCTTCTCAGGTGTAAATGCATTTATACATTTAGCAATTCGGGCTTGTACTGCATGCCGCACATGCATGGGTATCTGTTGTATTACTAATATATTTGGAATAAATTGATAATTTGTGAAACGCCAGTCTGAATTTAGTTCGTTTTTTTACTTTTTGAAATTAAAGGTATTTTCTTTTACAAATAATTGAGGTCAGCTACACATTCCAATTTCTTCAATTAAATTTTCCCAAAAAATAAGTTACATGTTGATTGAATGCGATCAAACTGATTTCAACAAAAATCCCAATTCATCATCATAATTTTCTTATAATGTGAATTTTCAAGAAAAAGTATTTTTATATGATCAGCAAAGCTTTAGATAAACCGAGTGCAAGAATTATGCCGCATATGGATGATATATGGAATTATTGCTGGAATTTAACAAATTTACATATTTCATCACCACGGCAACATGATATCAACATATGAAAGTAATACAAAAGAAATTGGTAATAGTTTTTCCTTATTAGGTTTTCATTTTTTATTTCCATAATAATAGTAATAATAAATTCACATGATTGACAACATTCTTCGAGGGACAACTGCAGATGATAATGGAAAAAAAAATAACATTAATAAAGAAAAAACATGAATGAATTATAAATATGTACACCTTTTTTCTTCTGTTGTTTATGCACATGGGGCAGGCCTACGAATAGCACTCCTGACTTGACATTCATACAGCGTAACCTCGGTAACTGGATATATACAACAACATGGGCAGGACATTGGAATTAATCAACGATTGCCACACAACATGTAATTATTCTATTCTTTACAGAACTGCTGCTGATGTATTGGAACATGATAATTCCCAGTACATCAAATGTGTGCGTCGTTGTTCACACCACTGCAATTTTACAGTTTCAATAATGCAACATGAATCATTGATTGCATTTCAATTAGTATTGTTTTGTTTGATTTTTTTCACAGAATATCAACATCATCTTCATCACATGAAAGTGAGATCACCAGTTTATTTTCCCAAAACTCTCGTTGGACAAACTCAAAACTTCGTTTGCTGGGTATAATTATACACTGGGAGAGGACTGCTTATGAAAGAGACATTTTGAGCAGTACAATGATACATAATTTGAGCAAGAAATTTTCCTATTCATTTGGATACTATCCAACATTTATCATAAATTGAGATAAGGCTACGTTTTGGGGGTCAGACTAAGGAAAAGATTCCATTTCTTATTTTATACAGGGTTCGAAAAATTATGAATTTCCATGTCCAACATTCTCAATTCAAGAAAGCTTTATATCACCTGCTAGTATTTCTGATTCTACATTTGAAACTGAAGGGTATATTTTCAATACTTTCATACCATTCAACCCTCAGAGAAACATAACAAGCAACTACACCCACTCACGAAACACGTAGGAGAAAATCTCCCTGTTCTGGTGATAATTATGACAAGTACTAGTATACCCCTATTCGTCGTCTTTATAATTGATAATCTTCACACACTTAAACTTAACCTTGCACATGTACGTGTATTTTGATATTTCCTTGAAATTAATAACCACAATATATATCCACACAAACTCATGAGTTACTCATCCGACGTTGAATATTCGCCATTTAATAGTTGAATTTACCATGAGTAATATCATCAAATTGAAAACAAAATCATACGTACTTTATGTCGAACCAGTAATCAGAAATTAAGATTCATGTTCAAACGCTGATGCAATATCACAAACTTCTATCCCAACGCTTCTAGGGAACGTCTTGCTCGTGACATTATTGATGAAAAAAAAGCTCTCCACATGCATATTCATGAATTTTACATGATCTTTTCCCTGGCATATTTAGGATTGCAGCAGGCCTACATAACTACAGAGGTCTAATACTTGTCCCAGACTGTTAGCCTAAGGTGCACAGAATTCGAATTTATCTGTGATTTAAATATACCAATGATTTACGTGATGACATTCCCAAATTTTTTGTTTCGTTTCGTGATATTGCGTTAGTTATTATGCTGAAGCTCTCATTTCAGTTGTACATGTTACAACGATGACAATATATTCGACTGCTTCAACAGTTAAACAGAAAGAGTCTTAACAATTGCAATATTCTCCATTTTGATTAGCTTGACAGGCAATCGAATAAACATTTCTTTTCATATCACAAAACGTAAAACTACAAATAAGCAAACAATTCTTCAATCTTCAACGATTACTTTGTTTCAAAGGTTATACAGTTCTGTCAGCTGTGTATGTACAAAAGCTGGAATGAATCTTGGATATAACACATGGATATATGGGTTTGTATACAGACAGAGGACAAAACGTGCTGCAAATTTGGCATGTTTGGTGCCTACCGAGAATGACACTGCTTCTTTTATCGAGAATACTGTACAATAAAAATACACGCGGCACTTATCGTGTAAATATGGTTTGGTACAAACGTGCATCCGACAGAATCAACATGAGAATATTACAATTCCTAGTTTGTACTTTTCTATATGTATATCTCATGACCATGCCTTAAAGTCCTAAATGTGTTCAAGTGATGGCCACGGTATCCAAAACAAGCTGTGAAAAAGATCACAAAATTGAAACAGACTCATGACCCAAATTAACACTTATTTATCATTTTTTGTAACAACTTAAGATAAATTTTAACGACTGATAGTGTGACCATTTTTTCACCGTTTGCATGAATGAATGCTCAAATTGTGACCAATGCTTTATTTTTCACATGACAATACAATGCACTTTCAATATATATACACCGAAAGCTTATATTTTAACCTGGTGTATCCGGATCTCTTTTGTTTTAGAATTGTATATAAATCTACGAATGTGACACATGCTGTAGCCAATCTTGGGTATATAATATGAATCATGCATATTTGCTCCCTAACCGTGTATTGTTGTTTTCTCTAAGAGTAAATAAAATATTATAATTGTATATATATCGGCTACTGCATAAGTTTAGTGGAAAATATGTTTTGTGAAGATTGGGTATTGTATTTGTATGTTTACAGTCAGTATATCATTTTTCATGTGCTTGATGCATTTCATCCAAGATATAAAAAGCTTTTTGCCGTCATTTGCTTTTATTATACATATGTCACTTAGAAGTAACATTGTATGCCAATAATTTTTGATGCATTGCGTAATATCATTCGAGTACTATTTGTCAATATGTTAAGGACAGATTTCAGTTATAACCCTGGCCATTCAAAGCAATGATAAACAGCCCAATTTCAAATCTTCATAGCTCCGTCCCAGAACAAGATAAACCTTAGCAGTGTATATAACAAACTAGCTAATTCATTTACTCATCTCACCATATTAAGGAAAATATAGGTTGAAAAATTGCATTTTTCCTACAGCTCGAGTTCTGAGGGTACCCCATTAAAACGACTGATTTTTATGCCTGACAATCCATATATACAATCCGTTCTGTGCGTGTTTTGGTCTTGAAACTATTCGAGTGCAATGCCAACCCACTTGGGTCAACAACCAGCCATAGCAAAATATCCCCCACCATCCTGTGTGGGATCAAGGGCATCCCCCGTTTTCAAAATAGGGAATTCTCTGACTGTAACGGGTGTGACGTAATATGATTGGTGTTATCATGCCTCAATGATTCATGCAAGGCTATATGTTACATTCAAAATATGCAAACATTCAAAAGTTCATGGATATGCCACTTCTGTGTTCAGTTCAATGGAAAATGTCGCAACATTCACCAAACCAATTTTAGTGATGTATGTATGTAGAGTGATAAGCATTATGGTGGAAATGTAAGGTGCATTATGATACTGGTGATGGTTCACCATTTCTCTTCTCAGGTATAAATGCATTTATACATTTAGCAATTCGGGCTTGTACTGCATGCCGCACATGCATGGGTATCTGTTGTATTACTAATATATTTGGAATAAATTGATAATTTGTGAAACGCCAGTCTGAATTTTGTTCGTTTTTTTACTTTTTGAAATTAAAGGTATTTTCTTTTACAAATAATTGAGGTCAGCTACACATTCCAATTTCTTCAATTAAATTTTCCCAAAAAATAAGTTACATGTTGATTGAATGCGATCAAACTGATTTCAACAAAAATCCCAATTCATCATCATAATTTTCTTATAATGTGAATTTTCAAGAAAAAGTATTTTTATATGATCAGCAAAGCTTTCGATAAACCGAGTGCAAGAATTATGCCGCATATGGATGATATATGGAATTATTGCTGGAATTTAACAAATTTACATATTTCATCACCACGGCAACATGATATCAACATATGAAAGTGATACAAAAGAAATCGGTATTAGTTTTTCCTTATTAGGTTTTCATTTTTTATTTCCATAATAATAGTAATAATAAATTCACATGATTGACAACATTCTTCGAGGGACAACTGCAGATGATAATGGAAAAAGGAAATAACATTAATAAAGAAAAAACATGAATGAATTATAAATATGTACACCTTTTTTCTTCTGTTGTTTATGCACATGGGGCAGGCCTACGAATAGCACTCCTGACTTGACATTCATACAGCGTAACCTCTGTAACTGGATATATACAACAACATGGGCAGGACATTGGAATTAATCAACGATTGCCACACAACATGTAATTATTCTATTCTTTACAGGACTGCTGCTGATGTATTGGAACATGATAATTCCCAGTACATCAAATGTTTGCGTCGTTGTTCACACCACTGCAATTTTACAGTTTCAATAATGCAACATGAATCATTGATTGCATTTCAATTAGTATTGTTTTGTTTGATTTTTTTCACAGAATATCAACATCATCTTCATCACATGAAAGTGAGATCACCAGTTTATTTTCCCAAAACTCTCGTTGGACAAACTTAAAACTTCGTTTGCTGGGTATAATTATACACTGGGAGAGGACTGCTTATGAAAGAGACATTTTGAGCAGTACAATGATACATAATTTGAGCAAGAAATTTTCCTATTCATTTGGATACTATCCAACATTTATCATAAATTGAGATAAGGCTACGTTTTGGGGGTCAGACTAAGGAAAAGATTCCATTTCTTATTTTATACAGGGTTCGAAAAATTATGAGTTTCCATGTCCAACATTCTCAATTCACATTCCAAACACAGTGCTACCATTTGTAGGCTATTTATTTATCGGTATCAACAACAATATCAAGTAGAGCACATAGCAGAAATTTCCAAACACAATTTTTTTGGTATGACATTCACTTTCTCAATTGTCTTTGGAATTTGTCTCCAATATAATAATATCTAATTTGCAGAAATTAAAAATCAATTCTCTCACGCGATCACATGCAGCCACAAAGCACAATGTAGAAACAAATGATCAGCCAGAGTTAATCAATGAAGACATCTGATATTTTCATGGAAACCCGAATGCCTGGTTTCCATCTTCAGATGGAATATAGGACACATCGGAGGCTTTCAAAGTGCTACAAAGAAAGCTTTATATCACCTGCTAGTATTTCTGATTCTACATTTGAAACTGAAGGGTATATTTTCAATACTTTCATACCATTCAACCCTCAGAGAAACATAACAAGCAACTACACCCACTCACGAAACACGTAGGAAAAAATCTCCCTGTTCTGGTGATAATTACGACAAGTAATAGTATACCCCTATTCGTCGTCTTTATAATTGATAATCTTCACACACTTAAACTTAACCTTGCACATGTACGTGTATTTTGATATTTCCTTGAAATTAATAACCACAATATATATCCACACAAACTCATGAGTTACTCATCCGACGTTGAATATTCGCCATTTAATAGTTGAATTTACCATGAGTAATATCATCAAATTGAAAACAAAATCATACGTACTTTATGTCGAACCAGTAATCAGAAATTAAGATTCATGTTCAAACGCTGATGCAATATCACAAACTTCTATCCCAACGCTTCTAGGGAACGTCTTGCTCGTGACATTATTGATGAAAAAAAAGCTCTCCACATGCATATTCATGAATTTTACATGATCTTTTCCCTGGCATATTTAGGATTGCAGCAGGCCTACATAACTACAGAGGTCTAATACTTGTCCCAGACTGTTAGCCTAAGGTGCACAGAATTCGAATTTATCTGTGATTTAAATATACCAATGATTTACGTGATGACATTCCCAAATTTTCTGTTTCGTTTCGTGATATTGCGTTAGTTATTATGCTGAAGCTCTCATTTCAGTTGTACATGTTACAACGATGACAATATATTCGACTGCTTCAACAGTTAAACAGAAAGAGTCTTAACAATTGCAATATTCTCCATTTTGATTAGCTTGACAGGCAATCGAATAAACATTTCTTTTCATATCACAAAACGTAAAACTACAAATAAGCAAACAATTCTTCAATCTTCAACGATTACTTTGTTTCAAAGGTTATACAGTTCTGTCAGCTGTGTATGTACAAAAGCTGGAATGAATCTTGGAAATAACACATGGATATATGGGTTTGTATACAGGCAGAGGACAAAACGTGCTGCAAATTTGGCATGTTTGGTGCCTACCGAGAATGACACTGCTTCTTTTATCGAGAATACTGTACAATAAAAATACACGCGGCACTTATCGTGTAAATATGGTTTGGTACAAACGTGCATCCGACAGAATCAACATGAGAATATTACAATTCCTAGTTTGTACTTTTCTATATGTATATCTCATGACCATGCCTTAAAGTCCTAAATGTGTTCAAGTGATGGCCACGTTATCCAAAACAAGCTGTGAAAAAGATCACAAAATTGAAACAGACTCATGACCCAAATTAACACTTATTTATCATTTTTTGTAACAACTTAAGATAAATTTTAACGACTGATAGTGTGACCATTTTTTCACCGTTTGCATGAATGAATGCTCAAATGGTAGGTAGGTAGGTGTGTTTATTTCGAGAATACATCTGCACATTTATAACTTCGATATTAAACAATACATCTTTAACACATATATTCCCGTGGTACCACACAAAGACACAATGTGTCTGTGCCCTGTTTGACAGACAATGATGATACCCTGTTTAAAAGAATTTCGTATATATACAAAACTGGGTGTGTGGGCCGTACAAAACAAAGCAAAAGAAACCGAACGATATTACAACATTCCTGAAACACAGCTGGAATTTTATAATCACATATTTTATAAACACAATCACATATTCAAACCTATTAAAAGAATTAGTGAAACACACAAAATAAAAGCCCCCCCCCCCCCACACACACACGTACCCTTTGCCCACAAGCGGTCATCATTCATCACATATTCGAACATTTGCTAGTAACAAATAGTGCGGTAGGCTTTACATAGCAGCACTTTTGAAAAAAAAATAAATAAATAAAAATAAAAAATAAAAAAAATTTGATTTCTGATTAAAACACATACAAATAAATGTTGATACACTGTTGCTATGCTATTGATATCCGACCTATCTGAAGGAAAATCCGGAAGAGTATTCACAGAGTGAGATGGTTCAATAATTGGACACATAGTAGCCAGTTAATCTCGACTTGAAGATAGCGATAGTACGCGCTGATCGAATCGTTTCTGGTAGTTTATTCCAATATTCAGGACCATGGCATATAAAGCTATTTGACATTATATTAGTCTTTCTTGCGATCACAAGAGGATCATTGTTGTTTCTTGTGTTATGAGAATGGATCTGATTATTTCGGACAAAAATAGAATTCAGCGGCCGAGGAAGGATGTGCTTCTGTGAGTTAAACATAAGTAAGTTAAGTTGTTGCCTGTAAACATCGTTGATTTTCAAAATTCCTGTTTGTTTGAAAAGTGGTGGTGTGTGCGAGTTATATTTCGAATTAGTTATCACGCGTACAGCCCTTTTCTGCATTATTTCAATTGGTTTGATGTCCTTTTTATATGCTGAGCCCCAGAATATCAATCCATACGTCAAGTAAGGTTGAATCATAGTGTGGTATAATGTTGATAAGACACTCCCGCTCACAATATTTTTAACGGCACTCATGGCATATAACCCGCTTGATATTTTATTTCTACATGACGATATGTGTTGTTTCCAATTTAGCTTCTCATCGATTATAAAGCCCAAGAATTTTGTTGAGTCTACATTGCTTATAACTTCTCCATTCATTTTAAGGTCATGAACATATTGTTTAGCATTATGATCTCGGTCTTTATTGAACAAGATGTAGTTTGTTTTTGAAGTATTAAGAGAGAGTTTATTTGCTTTAAACCAATCTTCCAATATTTCAAGTTCTGCATTAATTTTTTTATACAATTCACGTTTGTCTTTACCAGAAACAAAAATCGTCGTATCGTCAGCAAATAATATTGTTTTACAGTTTGTTAGATTAAATGGTAAATCATTCGAATATCTGATAAATAAAAGGGGACCCAGCACGGAGCCCTGTGGGACCCCACATTTTATATTACGTTTCTCAGACGTACTGTTTTTATACTTAACATATTGCTGTCGGTTGTTCAGATAATTTCTGAACCACTCCAAGGCCACACCCCTAATGCCGTAGAATTCAAGTTTACTTATTAAGATTGAATGATCGATCGTGTCGAAGGCCTTGGAGAGGTCCAAGAACACCGACAGTGTTGCCCCATGATCATCAAACGAGGTTAAAATATTGTAGCACAATTCTGTTATCGCGTTTATGGTACTATGTCCCGGGCGGAATCCATATTGGCTAGAGTAGAAAATATTATTGGTAACTAAAAAACAGTATAATCTTTTGTGCACAATTTTTTCCAAAACTTTAGACAAACATGGTAAAAGTGAAACAGGTCTATAATTGGTGAAGGACAATTGTGATTTTGATTTATATATTGGTACAATTTTTGCTACTTTCATGTTTTCTGGGACATACCCTGTCTCCATGGACGAGTTTACTATAATTGACAAAGGGTAAACAATTTCTCTCTTGAGTTCCTTTAACAAAGTGGTGCTAATATCATCATGGCCTGTACTTTTCTTCGTTTTCAACGAGGATAATATCTTCGATATCTCATCAGGACACGTGGGAGCAAAGTATAGCGATCGAGGATTCGAATCTCCTGCTAAATAATTTTTATATGATTTTTTGCTTGAGGGTATTTTTGCAGCTAAGTCGGGTCCAATAGTTGTGAAATAATTACAAAACTCATTTGCGACCAATGCTTTATTTTTCACATGAAAATACAATGCACTTTCAATATATATACACCGAAAGCTTATATTTTAACCTGGTGTATCCGGATCTCTTTTGTTTTAGAATTGTATATAAATCTACGAATGTGACACATGCTGTAGCCAATCTTGGGTATATAATATGAATCATGCATATTTGCTCCCTAATCGTGTATTGTTGTTTTCTCTAAGAGTAAATAAAATATTATAATTGTATATATATCGGCTACTGCATAAGTTTAGTGGAAAATATGTTTTGTGAAGATTGGGTATTGTATTTGTATGTTTACAGTCAGTATATCATTTTTCATGTGCTTGATGCATTTCATCCAAGATATAAAAAGCTTTTTGCCGTCATTTGCTTTTATTATACATATGTCACTTAGAAGTAACATTGTATGCCAATAATTTTTGGTGCATTGCGTAATATCATTCGAGTACTATTTGTCAATATGTTAAGGACAGATTTCAGTTATAGCCCTGGCCATTCAAAGCAATGATAAACAGCCCAATTTCAAATCTTCATAGCTCCGTCCCAGAACAAGATAAACCTTAGCAGTGTATATAACAAACTAGCTAATTCATTTACTCATCTCACCATATTAAGGAAAATATAGGTTGAAAAATTGCATTTTTCCTACAGCTCGAGTTCTGAGGGTACCCCATTAAAACGACTGATTTTTATGCCTGACAATCCATATATACAATCCGTTCTGTGCGTGTTTTGGTCTTGAAACTATTCGAGTGCAATGCCAACCCACTTGGGTCAACAACCAGCCATAGCAAAATATCCCCCACCATCCTGTGTGGGATCAAGGGCATCCCCCGTTTTCAAAATAGGGAATTCTCTGACTGTAACGGGTGTGATGTAATATGATTGGTGTTATTATGCCTCAATGATTCATGCAAGGCTATATGTTACATTCAAAATATGCAAACATTCAAAAGTTCATGGATATGCCACTTCTGTGTTCAGTTCAATGGAAAATGTCGCAACATTCACCAAACCAATTTTAGTGATGTATGTATGTAGAGTGATAAGCATTATGATGGAAATGTAAGGTGCATTATGATACTGGTGATGGTTCACCATTTCTCTTCTCAGGTGTAAATGCATTTATACATTTAGCAATTCGGGCTTGTACTGCATGCCGCACATGCATGGGTATCTGTTGTATTACTAATATATTTGGAATAAATTGATAATTTGTGAAACGCCAGTCTGAATTTTGTTCGTTTTTTTACTTTTTGAAATTAAAGGTATTTTCTTTTACAAATAATTGAGGTCAGCTACACATTCCAATTTCTTCAATTAAATTTTCCCAAAAAATAAGTTACATGTTGATTGAATGCGATCAAACTGATTTCAACAAAAATCCCAATTCATCATCATAATTTTCTTATAATGTGAATTTTCAAGAAAAAGTATTTTTATATGATCAGCAAAGCTTTAGATAAACCGAGTGCAAGAATTATGCCGCATATGGATGATATATGGAATTATTGCTGGAATTTAACAAATTTACATATTTCATCACCACGGCAACATGATATCAACATATGAAAGTAATACAAAAGAAATTGGTATTAGTTTTTCCTTATTAGGTTTTCATTTTTTATTTCCATAATAATAGTAATAATAAATTCACATGATTGACAACATTCTTCGAGGGACAACTGCAGATGATAATGGAAAAAGGAAATAACATTAATAAAGAAAAAACATGAATGAATTATAAATATGTACACCTTTTTTCTTCTGTTGTTTATGCACATGGGGCAGGCCTACGAATAGCACTCCTGACTTGACATTCATACAGCGTAACCTCGGTAACTGGATATATACAACAACATGGGCAGGACATTGGAATTAATCAACGATTGCCACACAACATGTAATTATTCTATTCTTTACAGGACTGCTGCTGATGTATTGGAACATGATAATTCCCAGTACATCAAATGTGTGCGTCGTTGTTCACACCACTGCAATTTTACAGTTTCAATAATGCAACATGAATCATTGATTGCATTTCAATTAGTATTGTTTTGTTTGATTTTTTTCACAGAATATCAACATCATCTTCATCACATGAAAGTGAGATCACCAGTTTATTTTCCCAAAACTCTCGTTGGACAAACTCAAAACTTCGTTTGCTGGGTATAATTATACACTGGGAGAGGACTGCTTATGAAAGAGACATTTTGAGCAGTACAATGATACATAATTTGAGCAAGAAATTTTCCTATTCATTTGGATACTATCCAACATTTATCATAAATTGAGATAAGGCTACGTTTTGGGGGTCAGACTAAGGAAAATATTCCATTTCTTATTTTATACAGGGTTCGAAAAATTATGAATTTCCATGTCCAACATTCTCAATTCACATTCCAAACACAGTGCTACCATTTGTAGGCTATTTATTTATCGGTATCAACAACAATATCAAGTAGAGCACATAGCAGAAATTTCCAAACACAATTTTTTTGGTATGACATTCACTTTCTCAATTGTCTTTGGAATTTGTCTCCAATATAATAATATCTAATTTGCAGAAATTAGAAATCAATTCTCTCACGCGATCACATGCAGCCACAAAGCACAATGTAGAAACAAATGATCAGCCAGAGTTAATCAATGAAGACATCTGATATTTTCATGGAAACCCGAATGCCTGGTTTCCATCTTCAGATGGAATATAGGACACATCGGAGGCTTTCAAAGTGCTACAAAGAAAGCTTTATATCACCTGCTAGTATTTCTGATTCTACATTTGAAACTGAAGGGTATATTTTCAATACTTTCATACCATTCAACCCTCAGAGAAACATAACAAGCAACTACACCCACTCACGAAACACGTAGGAAAAAATCTCCCTGTTCTGGTGATAATTACGACAAGTAATAGTATACCCCTATTCGTCGTCTTTATAATTGATAATCTTCACACACTTAAACTTAACCTTGCACATGTACGTGTATTTTGATATTTCCTTGAAATTAATAACCACAATATATATCCACACAAACTCATGAGTTACTCATCCGACGTTGAATATTCGCCATTTAATAGTTGAATTTACCTTGTATTATCATCAAATTGAAAACAAAATCATACGTACTTTATGTCGAACCAGTAATCAGAAATTAAGATTCATGTTCAAATGCTGATGCAATATCACAAACTTCTATCCCAACGCTTCTAGGGAACGTCTTGCTCGTGACATTATTGATGAAAAAAAAGCTCTCCACATGCATATTCATGAATTTTACATGATCTTTTCCCTGGCATATTTAGGATTGCAGCAGGCCTACATAACTACAGAGGTCTAATACTTGTCCCAGACTGTTAGCCTAAGGTGCACAGAATTCGAATTTATCTGTGATTTAAATATACCAATGATTTACGTGATGACATTCCCAAATTTTCTGTTTCGTTTCGTGATATTGCGTTAGTTATTATGCTGAAGCTCTCATTTCAGTTGTACATGTTACAACGATGACAATATATTCGACTGCTTCAACAGTTAAAC
This sequence comes from Terebella lapidaria, assembly GCA_949152475.1. Taxonomy (NCBI): domain Eukaryota; kingdom Metazoa; phylum Annelida; class Polychaeta; order Terebellida; family Terebellidae; genus Terebella; species Terebella lapidaria. Next base: position 8,304,206 of record OX424557.1, read on the forward strand.
AGAAAGAGTCTTAACAATTGCAATATTCTCCATTTTGATTAGCTTGACAGGCAATCGAATAAACATTTCTTTTCATATCACAAAACGTAAAACTACAAATAAGCAAACAATTCTTCAATCTTCAACGATTACTTTGTTTCAAAGGTTATACAGTTCTGTCAGCTGTGTATGTACAAAAGCTGGAATGAATCTTGGAAATAACACATGGATATATGGGTTTGTATACAGGCAGAGGACAAAACGTGCTGCAAATTTGGCATGTTTGGTGCCTACCGAGAATGACACTGCTTCTTTTATCGAGAATACTGTACAATAAAAATACACGCGGCACTTATCGTGTAAATATGGTTTGGTACAAACGTGCATCCGACAGAATCAACATGAGAATATTACAATTCCTAGTTTGTACTTTTCTATATGTATATCTCATGACCATGCCTTAAAGTCCTAAATGTGTTCAAGTGATGGCCACGTTATCCAAAACAAGCTGTGAAAAAGATCACAAAATTGAAACAGACTCATGACCCAAATTAACACTTATTTATCATTTTTTGTAACAACTTAAGATAAATTTTAACGACTGATAGTGTGACCATTTTTTCACCGTTTGCATGAATGAATGCTCAAATTGTGACCAATGCTTTATTTTTCACATGACAATACAATGCACTTTCAATATATATACACCGAAAGCTTATATTTTAACCTGGTGTATCCGGATCTCTTTTGTTTTAGAATTGTATATAAATCTACGAATGTGACACATGCTGTAGCCAATCTTGGGTATATAATATGAATCATGCATATTTGCTCCCTAATCGTGTATTGTTGTTTTCTCTAAGAGTAAATAAAATATTATAATTGTATATATATCGGCTACTGCATAAGTTTAGTGGAAAATATGTTTTGTGAAGATTGGGTATTGTATTTGTATGTTTACAGTCAGTATATCATTTTTCATGTGCTTGATGCATTTCATCCAAGATATAAAAAGCTTTTTGCCGTCATTTGCTTTTATTATACATATGTCACTTAGAAGTAACATTGTATGCCAATAATTTTTGGTGCATTGCGTAATATCATTCGAGTACTATTTGTCAATATGTTAAGGACAGATTTCAGTTATAGCCCTGGCCATTCAAAGCAATGATAAACAGCCCAATTTCAAATCTTCATAGCTCCGTCCCAGAACAAGATAAACCTTAGCAGTGTATATAACAAACTAGCTAATTCATTCACTCATCTCACCATATTAAGGAAAATATAGGTTGAAAAATTGCATTTTTCCTACAGCTCGAGTTCTGAGGGTACCCCATTAAAACGACTGATTTTTATGCCTGACAATCCATATATACAATCCGTTCTGTGCGTGTTTTGGTCTTGAAACTATTCGAGTGCAATGCCAACCCACTTGGGTCAACAACCAGCCATAGCAAAATATCCCCCACCATCCTGTGTGGGATCAAGGGCATCCCCCGTTTTCAAAATAGGGAATTCTCTGACTGTAACGGGTGTGACGTAATATGATTGGTGTTATTATGCCTCAATGATTCATGCAAGGCTATATGTTACATTCAAAATATGCAAACATTCAAAAGTTCATGGATATGCCACTTCTGTGTTCAGTTCAATGGAAAATGTCGCAACATTCACCAAACCAATTTTAGTGATGCATGTATGTAGAGTGATAAGCATTATGATGGAAATGTAAGGTGCATTATGATACTGGTGATGGTTCACCATTTCTCTTCTCAGGTGTAAATGCATTTATACATTTAGCAATTCGGGCTTGTACTGCATGCCGCACATGCATGGGTATCTGTTGTATTACTAATATATTTGGAATAAATTGATAATTTGTGAAACGCCAGTCTGAATTTTGTTCGTTTTTTTACTTTCTGAAATTAAAGTATTTTTTCTTACAAATAATTGATGTCAGCTAGACATTCCAATTTCTTCAATTAAATTTTCCCAAAAAGTAAGTTACATGTTGATTGAATGTGATCAAACTGATTTCAACAAAAATCCCAATTCATCATCATAATTTTCTTATAATGTGAATTTTCAAGAAAAAGTATTTTTATATGATCAGCAGAGCTTTAGATAAACAGAGTGCAAGAACTATGTCGATGAAATATGGAAATATTGCTGAAATTTAACAAATTTACATATTTCATCACCACGGCAACATGATATCAACGTATGAAAGTAATACAAAAGTATTTGGTGTCAGTTTTTCCTTATTAGGTTTTCATTTTTTATTTCCATAATAATAGTAATAATAAATTCACATGATTGACAACATTCTTCGAGGAACAACTGCAGATGATAATGGAAAAAGGAAATAACATTAATAAAGAAAAAACATGAATGAATTATAAATATGTACACCTTTTTTCTTCTGTTGTTTATGCACATGGGGCAGGCCTACGAATAGCACTCCTGACTTGACATTCATACAGCGTAACCTCGGTAACTGGATATATACAACAACATCGGCAGGACATTGGAATTAATCAACGATTGCCACACAACATGTAGTTATTTAATTCTTTACAGGACTGCTGCTGATGTATCAAAACATGATCATTCCCAGTACATCAAATGTGTGCGTCGTTGTTCACACCACTGCAATAATTTTACATTTTACATAACGTAACATGAATCACTGATTGCATTTAAATTAGTATTGTTTTGTTTGATTTTTGCAAAGAATATCAACATCATGTTCATCACATACTTAGTACACGTGAGATCACCAGTTTATTTCCCAAAACTCTCGTTGGACAAACTCAAAACTCTGTTTGCTGGGTATAATCATACATTGGGAGAGGACTGCTTATGAAAGAGACACTTTGAGCAGTACAATAATACATAATTTGAGCAATGAATTTTCCTATTCATTTGGATACTATCCAACATTTATCATAAATTGAGAAAAAGCTATGTTTTGGGAGTCAGACTAAGGAAAAAGATTCATTTCTTATTTTATACAGGGTTTGAAAAATTACGAATCCCCGTGTCCAACATTTTCAATTCACATTCCAAACATGGGACTACCATTTATAGGCTACTTATTTATCGGTACCAACAACAATAGCCAAGTAGTGCACATAGCAGAAATTTCCAAACACAATTTTTTTTGGTATGACATTCACTTTCTCAATTGTCTTTGGAATTTGTCTCCAATACAATATCTAATTTGCAGAAATTAAAAAAAAATTCTCACGTGATCACATGCAGCTACAAAACACAATGTAGAAACGAAATGATCAGCCAGAATTAGTCAACGAAGATTCACGATACATGGGTATGTTACACTTGATATTTTCATGAAAACCCGAATGCCTGGATTCCGTCTTCAGATGGAATAGAGGACAAATCGGAGGCTTTCAAAGTGCTACAAAGAAAGCTTTATATCACCTCCTATTATTTCTGATTCTACAGTTGCAACTGAAGGGTATATTTTCATTACTTTCATACTGTTCAACCCTCAGAGAAACATAGCAAGCAACTACACGCACTTATAAAACATGTAGGAAAAAAATCTCCCTGTCCTGGTGATAATGATGACAAGTATACCGCTACTCTCGTCTTTATAATTGGTAAACTTCACACACTAAAACTTAACTTTGCACATGTACGTGTATTTTGATATTTTCTTGAAATGAATAACCACAATATATATCCACACAAACTCTTGAGTTACTCATCCGACGTTGAATATTCAGCATTTACCGGTAATAGTTGAATTTACCATGAGTAATATCATAAAATCATATATATTTTGTGTCGAACCAGTAATCAGAAATTTAGATTTCATGTTCAAACGCTCTTGCAATATCACATACATCTATCCCAACGCTTCTAGGGAACGTCTTGCTCGTGACATCATTGATGAAAAAAAGCTCTCCTCATGCATATTCATTAAATTTACATGATCTTTTCCCTGGCATATTAAGGATTGCAGTAGGCCTACATAACGACAGAGGTGCACGAAATTCGAATTTATCTGTGATTTACACATAATCATGATTTAGGAGATGAAATTCCTAAATTTTCTGTTTCGTTCCGTGATATTGCGTTAGTTGTTATGCTGAAGCTCTCATTTCAGTTGTACATGTTACAACGATGACTGCTTCAACAGCTACACAGAAAGAGTCTTAACAATTGCAATATTCTCCAATTTGATTAGCTTGATACGGCAATCGAATAAAGATTTCTTTTCATGTCACGAAACGTAAAACTACAGATAAGCAAGCAATTCTCCAATTTTCCAACAATTACTTTGTTTCACAGGTTATACAATTACGTCAGCTGTGTACGTACAAAAGCTGGAATGAATCTTGGATATAACATATAGATATATGGGTTTATATACAGGCAGAGGACAAAACGTGCTGCAAATTTGGCATGTTTGGTACCTACCTAGAATGACACTGCTTCTTTTATCGAGAATACTGTACAATAAAAATACACACGGCACTTATCGTGTCAATATGGTTTGGTACAAACGTGCATCCGACAGAATCAACATGAGAATATTACAATTCCTAGTTTGTACTTTTCTATATGTATATTTCATGACTATGCCTTAAAGTCCTAAATATGTTCAACCGATGGCCATGTTATCCAAAACAAGCTGTGAAATAGATCACAATGTTCGAAACAAACTCATGACCCAAATTGACACTTATTCATCATTTCTTGTAACGACATAAAATAAATTTTAACGATTGAAAAAAAAAAAAACTCACCCACAGTTGCTCTGCACCTTTAACAATCCACAACTATTTTTTGTGGCTTCTCTCTTCAACAGCTCCGAAGAGTAGTTTTGAGCCACATTGTGTTCCTACCGCACTTCCCACAAGCCTACAACAATGTAACATTTCCCACTCCCCGCACCCTTATCGACTACCCCCGAGACACGAGAACCTTAGACGAATTACGACAACCATACATCATAGACCTCACATGTAGTATTAAAACGTAGTAAAAAAATTCATGTCGCACTTCGTCCTTGTGCCACACCGATGGACACAATAAACGAGTTATGTTTTTTTTTCATCATCTCCGCCTACGATGAACTACGGAAGCGAAGTGGGCGCAGGCGCATCAACTTAGTCCAGTTGTATGATGGCTCTAGCCAATTGGATCGAGAGGGGACAATGGGGAAGGGGGGCGCTTACACACAGGGGCAAGGGGCAGGGGGGACGTGGACGCCAAGCCTCAGGACTGGACGTTGGGCTCACACTGTAGTAGCCTGACAATAGAAGGGTCGCTGCGCGCGCCCTCGATAAACTCGTCCAGGGACAGCTTGCCGTCCAGGTTCTTGTCCATCTGGCGGAAGATTTTGTCCGTGCGTTTCTCCGGCGTCGATTCGTCCTCGGGCATCTTCATCACCGTGCCGACCATCTTGTAGATTGCCTGCAGGTGAAAAACATGCTAATTAGCAGTTCTTATACCGGTATATATAAAGAAGTAACTTGATATGACCGAGTCATGGAAAAAGAAACGATTTGCAATTTTATATCTTCTATTTTATAACGTGAACAAGATAAAATATGTTCATTAAGCCGAGAAGCGCGATTTTTCAACACATGATTATTTTAAACTTATGAACAGATATGACGCTATCAGTAACATAAGTAGGATCCAGTTCTGCCATAAATCATTACACGAGCTATGCTGAGGAAGTATCGATCAACCTACTGGCTTCCTTCCTATCCGACCCCCTGTACTAAGCAAGGGACAATCAATCGGTAGGTTGTGTTACAGTCCACTGCCGAGAGAGACGCTGAGATTTAGCAGACCAGGTCCATCGACAATTACTACCCGCCCTAAAGTAGCCGCACTTATTGAGCGTGTGATCATTAAAGCAAAGGGTGCACGGCTATCGATGATTAGGGTGTACATTTTCATGTACGAGCCAGCTTGGTGCACTGAGTGAATCAGAAAAATCTCTTTTTTCCCCTAATTCCTTAGTAACAGTAAAATACATGTAACACATCACGGCCCGAGTATCATACCCTGCGCCTTAATACTACTCGTCCACTAAATGAATGCCATTTAATCCGTTTGTCACCTCTTTAATCTTTAATGAATATAGAGGAAGGCGCAGTGTATGATACTTGGGCCCACATCACTAATACGATTATTTTTGCAAAAACGAAACGGAAATTTATGCATAAATTTGTTCGCAGCCTACAGTGTCAATCGATTCAATTAATCAGGAAAATGTGGAGTTGATTCATTGTGTATTTGATGTAATCGCGTACAATGCACATGTATTTGATCAAACTGAGTTGTAAATGTCATCGGCAAACAGGGTCGTCCAGAATGCGGGTGACAAGTATAACACATTCATCAGAACGATACCCTCACGTAGGATTCCCCCGTACCTATTAAACCCGTCATTATTGTATCCATGAATGTGCCAATAATACAGACTTATTGTTTGACTTGGGACCTACTGTTTGTACTAATTGTTAAACAGTTGGCTCCGCATGCAAACTTATTGCCAGTGAATACGACGACTTCCACACTGATTGAACCCAATTATTTATCCGATAAAAACAAGATAAAAGCAGGTTACGTTCTGTCACTGAGGATTCCCTGATGTGACAAGTTGACAAATGACTGGCACAAAAATTGTTTGATAATGGATTCAGGATTGAGAAAATAATAAACTTGCAAAAATTGAAATTTCGGTCATTTGTTTTTTGTTCTTCATTAAATGCGATAAAACAGTTGGAAGCACACAATCAAACTGCAGGGCGTTCCTAAAGTAAACAAGATAAACACATTATTTCAACATCGGGAATTTGATTCATTCATGTTCAGCTTTCCTTGCATCGCATGAAATCACCTTCCTTGAATTTCCCCCAGCAGTGTCCGTGTAATCGCGTGCCACAAAAGCATGTTTCATTTTACGCCGAGGCTATGCAGCCGAGTTTCCTTCACTATTTTTTTTTCTTCTCTGTGAAGAAAACGTGTTCAGCGCTTCCGTGTCATGTGCAACTGTCACAATAATAATCGCGATAATTGTTTGCGTCAAAGAGCGGTGGCTACTGGATTTCCAACATTGGTCTCTTGATGATGCATAAATTCTATTAACCTGGATTCTAGGGCTTGATTTAGCATTCAACAAAGTCGGCACCAGATGTGAGAGGAATGGTCAACAGTGTCTGGAGAAATTCTCACTCTTTCCAACTCTATATATTTGTGGCTTTGTCTGACTTGATATACTATTGATAACAAACTATGTTCTATCAATATCAACACATATGTGCATGAATATATATATATTTTTGGGGGGAAAACCATGAAAGAAATAGTCTATATATAATCACTTGTCAATTTTATGGGTCGACCCTGAGAACGTGATCACAATACAACATTAAAATCCACAAGGTTCGTATGGATTTCTGAGATAAAGGTCTTAATACGTCTTGACACCATTTAGAAATCGTGGCATGATCTAAAGGCCTTGTTGCCATGGTAACAGTATAACATCCCCAATATTACAGGGGAATACCCAGCCGCAGTTACAGGGGAATACCCAGCGGAAGGGTGGATACTTCAGGGTAATAGGTAGGATTCAGTGCTTGCACGGCTATACAAGAGTGGCATCACATATATACAGTCCCTCGAGCAGAATACACAGGCATGTATGGGCAGTGCACAGAGCCACAATTTTCAAGTTTTCAATACTAGTAGATTGGTGCAGCTGACTTATTCATGAACCATTCGTCATATGTCATCGTCTATTATCGTGATTAATGTGCGGCATCTCTTTCTGCACCGTTCACGGAGATGTATATATTATGCAGTCGAATGTCAGAATTTATAAATCTACCGCTGCACCTGTGCCAAGAAGCTAACGCCCATGCAATGTCAGGTCACAATATTCCAAGCCGGGAACGATCAATTGATGCTCATGCACAACGACTGATCCGATCGACAACTGTCACTAAATATAGACGGCCTCCACCCGATCGAGCCCAGATTTATTTCGCGGTTCCTGCTGTGACAGACGCACGACGGCTGATTGTATTGGATTTAATTTGGACTCCTTGGAGGAACGCAACGACAGCGAATCAGACAGAGTTAGGCTGATTTCGCTTGGTGTTTGTCTAAGCAACCAGACGTCTCCAAAGGAATTTGTTCTATCCACTGGAAATCAATGGAGACTACCTTCAAGAATTCCAAGTGTCATTAATTGTGGAAGCGTCAACATTTTACCTTCCTTTCTGAATGATATCAATGAAGTCTTGTGCGAGTTTTTGTACTTGGAAGTCAGGCAGCGAGGTTTCTTTGAGTTTAAGGTCAATACTTGAACACATCTTACTTTTATTTTCCTTCAGCATCAAAAAGATATTAATTTTGATCGTATTTTCCAAAGGTTGATCTTACAAAATTAGTTGCATTCTCTTTCATTATATTCCTTTAATATCCCATAGTTGCAAATAAGATGTTGCTTTAACTGTCATATCTTTTACTAGCTCAAATCAAACGAAACCAAAATTCTCCCGAACCACCACAAGAACAGGTCCAATACTCACGATACACCATCCATTACTGGTACATAACTCCGAGCAAGCCAGCAACCCGGCAGCCGGCACTCCACACAAAACTCACCGAGACAATCTCCAGCATTTCCTGGCGTGAGATGTAGCCGTTCCCGTCCAGGTCGTACATGCTGAAGGCCCACTTGAGTTTCTGCTCGAGCTTGCCTCGAGACGTGACGCTCAGCGCACAGATGAACTCGCGGAAGTCTATCGTTCCGTCTGAGTTGGTGTCGAACGTGCGGAACACGTGCTCGGCGAACTTTGACGCGTCGCCATACGGGAAGAAGTTGCCATAGATTTTCTTGAACTCCTCGACGGAGAGGTGTCCGCTGGGGCAGTCCTTGAGGAAGCCCTTGTACCACTCCTGGATCTCTTCATCCGTGAACTCGGTGTTCTGTCGGAGGTCCTCTAGAACCTCCGGCTTCAGCTTACTGTTCTGCTTGCCCATGGCGGCTCGCTAGCCTGGTAGTGGGCACGTCTTGGCTGGTGGGTGGCGGAGTGGCGGGATGGTGGAGGCTATGTGCCGGGGTGCTGCGTTGTGCGAGAACGGTCCGCAGTGAGGCGACACATACACGGGGAGGTCACAACTAGGTCACTGCGTTTTAGTTGGCGGGACAAGGGTCTTTCACATTCGCTGGTTGGCAGGCGGGGGTCACACTCCTACCAGCTCACATATAGCTCAACCTGTAACAGAGAGACGAAGACTACATGAGATACACCATTGCAACAGGTACAGCGTAAATGTTACTTACTAATTGGGGTTTCTCATCAGGTAATCACAAACTGCAGGTTGCATGCACCTACATCAACATGCTTGACCCACAACCGGCTTCCCTTGAACAGCACCTTGCTAAAGAGATTATCACATAGAACAAAGTGAATGTTATCATTATCCCATCAATCGGAGAGTCGAGCAATATCCTGAGTCAGAAGTCAACTGGAGGCATCCTGCTGTCACCAGTTCCACTGCACATACAAACACAGCCGACAGCGTGTGTGCTTGGGGCTTCCATACAGAGCAGCAAGGCTTCATTAAAGTTGCATGTTAGGCTGTGGTCGTTGGGTTGACACTGCCGCTGCGTTGCGTCGAGTCGTGTCGTGTGTATGTGTGGCTTGTGACAAGTCGAGTTATCGGCTTCGAGGCATCGCCAGAGAGCAGCGAATACTTGCAGGAAGGATCCCTTTCATAATCCAAGTGTGGAAGCGAAAGCCACAATCTAGGGGACAATGGAATCGGCTGTTGGCAGCCGAACAGCACACCAACAGACCAACAGTCATCCCTGGCGACCAGCACGAATGGCTAAGTACAGGTGTTATAATCTGGCATCGTCTCAGCCACGTCACTGTTTACTCGGCAGTCTGCGCTCGTATTATCCCCGAGCGCTGTGTCGCTGATGAGCCATTCATTGAGAACCTTGGCCGTTATATGTCGCCGCTTGCCATGTTGCGCCCGACGGCTACTGCATGTACTTACTAGACACAGGCAGCGAGAGAGCGAGCGAGTGGGGTCCATCCGTTGTCATCGGTGTCCTCTGTTCCATGGCACCGCTGCCGCTTCAAGGCATCAACAGGAGCGACCTGAAACCCTCAGATCTCTGGCTATCCCCTGCCTCCACCCCCCCCCCCCCACGTCACAAGGGGCACACAAACAATGGGCTGTCATCAGGCAGACTGACAATAGGCCATTACCACTACTACCCTCACCCCCTATCCGACCCCAACACCTTACATGTATGCTGCTCCCTGCTCTCTTTATGCATGTATTCAACCCTAAACCCCTACAACCAGGAATACTTCCCTCCCCCTCACACTTCCCTGGAACCCCCCCCCCCCCCCCCATACACCACTGCAGCCCTCTGTTGCATTCTCCAGGAATTGATTAACATTAGGAAATGGCCCGATTGATCCAGTGTTGAAGGAGTGCGTGTAAACCTTCCCTCATATCTGACAGATGGACTGACAGACACACAGCCACTGCCTCGGTCAACCCCGCCTGTGTAATCATTGACCAGTCCCTTGCCAATCTAACAGGTGTCTATGGATAACGAGCTCCGCGCATGCAGCAATTACGACATGCGTGTGGGTGACATCAGCACGCACGTACACACGAGACATGTCTTGTCTATGTGTATTTGTCTACTCATCTATCTACATGATCTCTGCAGCAGATCTAATACAGACCAATTACATCTACATCTGAATATTTCATGTGCTGGTATTACCATGATTAGCTCACATACTACCAGTAGAAATACAAATTTTTCAGTTTAACATACTGCTAAGTGGAAATTTTTAATTTTTTCGCTTGGAGATACGATCGATTGGAGAAGATTTATGAAATATTTATTACAACAAAAAGTATGCTGATATTTATATATACTAGCACACCTATGATTTGCCTCTCAACCTTTTTCGTGACACACATGCTCCAGTACAGCAATTGTCTGTGCATGTATATTCCCTGGTTCTACAGTACTCCCCTAGACATGCTTCCACGCATATAACAATATCCCTCATGTGGACAGTGCCGTATATTAATGTCGCCTAACAGGCTGACACAGCACGGAGCGGAGTAGTGACCTATATTGATCCATTATTATGCCGCCGCGGGCGCTCACGGAAGAGGTATTGTCACACGTATACTACATTTAAGTCAAGGTGCCGAAGACGCTGCAGCCGAAGTCAGATGGGAGTGATTTTATTGTAATGGCGATGTGATGTGTCTTAATACAATACAAGTGTGAGGGAGGGAGGGGGGGGGGGGAGACTGGTGATCGGGGTTATGTAGGGCTTAGGTTAATACTCATTAGCAGTGTTGACATAGCTAAGATTACCATGTTTACAAGTGACAATAACCAATCAGATCAAGTGTTTGAACAGCTATTCTCCAAACATTGATATTACTGTACCATCAGCTGTGCTTTAGTCTGACACTACTTCCTCACGTAATTACAAACAGATAATGTGATGTACTTCTGCCAGGCTAAATGGAACTGAATAATTGACTACCGGTAAAATCTTGAACAGCAACAAACTCTATTTCCGATCAGTAACCAAATTCGCCATTAATCTCTCACCCACACCCCCCCCCCCCTCCCCCGCCCCCCACTCCCACACAAAAACATGTTGGTGGAGACGATGAGGGTAACTTGGACGTCATATCTCCATCAGACACAAGATAATCCGCGGTAGTCTCACCGAAAAAAAACTGAAATACTCCACTTGAGCATAAAGCGTCCATGGCTGATCAGGAATCTGACAACCTGCCCTTTAAAACGCACGAGGCATAAACAACTGGAGAGGGTAGCCGGCGACATTTCGGGCCCCTAAAACAGGGCAGGGGCGTTACCCTGCCACCCACGGGCTGACGTAGCCGTGGAGATGAGCAAGGCAGTCGCTAAGCCAAGTCCGCGTGAATCACCAGTACGAACGTCATCGTGCAGTGACGGGCAAAGCTTGGAGAGGATTTAACGCACTCACATACACAACAGGTGGATTAAAGTGACGGAAAAATGGTTACGTCAGGTTAAAATGGGGTCAGGTAGGGGGATGTGACGACAGGTTACAGAGAAATGTGTGAAATTGACGCCAAAGTATGAGCTTTCGCCATTAGCATCATTCTAAATTACTCTTTTTTTCAATTCAAATTCTATCTTCTATCGAAACCAAAACAAACTATTGGAAGGTGAATTTTGCTGAAATCCAACTGCTCCAACAGATAACACATAATGAATATTCAAATTTATGAAAATCTAGAAGACTACAGGTTGGAGCCATAAATCTGTTGAAGTTATACTGGTGATATCAAGAAAAGTTGACATTTACGATATCAATGTCCTTTTTCTGTAATAGTCATTGCGGAGATCAGCAGTATATGACCTTTTCGGCAATATGTTAATTTCCGATCTGTAGAAATTCTCCAACATGAATTCACTCAGCTTTGAACTATTAAGCAATCACAAATATTTGCATACGTGACTCTGGTCACCATGGCAACTACAAAAGTATGACATGCTTGTGTTGTGTAGATCAATTGACAGCTGATTTGATAATTGAAAAAAACCTGGGCAACATCTTCTTTTCCAGTCACAAATAAGTAGCTTGATCATACACAGCAACGTTAATTAAGACGAGAAAATTTTTTAAACTCTCCAAAACAATTTGTTGCCCTTACACGGCCGAAAACCAGGTCGTAATCTTTCCAAAAACAGCCTTCCTCCGCCACCCGACAGGAAGGATTCTCCACGCCAATTTCTAAGACACTTTGTATCCAATCCGCTTTCGGTTTGCAATTACCTGGCAACTTGCAAACTGGGCAGAATCAATTCCCCCTAATACAGTATTATTTTCAGGTGGGCAAATGCAATTTCCCTTGTTTGCCGGCACCGGCGATTTAGCCGTTGAAAAATACAGTGTACGCCCACACAACCCGCGGTGTTTTAATGTTGACATTTACACGAAATCTTGCGCAATCAATAGTGTAACAATACTCGCCACTGCCTTGAATATTACTGGAAAATCCCGACACAAAATGCAGGTAATTACATTTCTATGATCTTATCGTTGGTCACTCAGTTTGGATAGAGAGTATGAATTAATGCTTTTGTACCTGACAACCTACCGACACTTAGCTCTGAAGTTATTTTTCTGCGGGTAGGATTCTACTGCTGTAAATTTATGAGTACCACCATGAATTTATGATCGGTTGAATTCTATTGTAAGAAATTTATCCAAATCATTAGCTCTTCATTAATTATATTGTACGAAATTATTTAGTGTGAAATTCATGAATTAGAAAAGGTTCAATAACCAGAACCAACATTAGCATCTGCATTGAAATGTTGAGTTCAAACAGAACAATCAGATTGCACACAGCAAGCACCCTCTCCGGACTGGGAGGGAGTGAGATTTTGTGTCATTTCCTGAAAAATTTGGAACCACACCCCCCCCCCCCCCCACGCTGCTTCTTCTTCATCTCGCACCAGTTTTAGGCAGGTTGACATTCACCAGCCATCGCACAAAAAATTTGCCAAATGGCGGGACAGGTCAAAGCCAGCGAAATGTCTCGATCCGCAAAGGCTTTCAATTATTCATCGTCCTTCCGTTCAGAATAGCATCTACCGGCCGGCATCAGACAAACGTTGGCTGTCCCGCGCCAAGGTCCAACAATGCACAATAAACTACGCGACAGGGAACAACACAGGTCACAGGGGAGTCGAACGCCAGACACGAAATATAAACAGTAAGTGTTGCTGACCGTGCTATAGTCCGTTTTATGGCCGCAAATTGGGCGTCTGGAATTAAAATTTCATGAGATTTGCGTATATTTTCGGCAACAGATGGACTGTTGATGCTTTCGACATGAATTTGGTGCCTGAAAGCGCAATAAAAGTGATCTCTAAGGGTCAAGACGGCAATAAACTTCCGCAAATTAGAGGATGGACACTAACATGAAAGCATTATTTTATGGTTCCTGCAAATCTGAGCATAGGCATGTGGGCCCGATCCCGCAGTTTCCTCTATATTCAATAAAGATTAAAAAGGTATTATAACAGACGGATTAAATGGAATTCATTTAGTGGGTGAGTAGTTAAGGCGCAGCAATATGATACTTGGGCTGGCATTTGTTACCAAAGGTAGTTTTACAGTTGTGGTCTTCTGTGAAACAAAATATTTTTACTGTATTTGAATGAGATCAATATAACTTAAAATATTACATTTTACTCACATTTACCTATTATGATTTGAAATGTTATAAATTATATCAAGATTTTGCTTGCATGTTTGCATTATGACGGCTCCAGCCAAGACCAGGCAAATTTATCATAATGTCCTCAATCAAATGAAGTCCTATTTAAAATGCAAACCAACATGGCAAATTTGTAAAAACATCACAACAACTCGTCAGTTTAAGTTATATTACTTTATTTGATCATGACGTTTTTACCTTTTTCAGACAACTTAGATAAGAATTTCATAGAGACAATAAAGATTTGAGAAATAAACGAAGCATGCAGTGAGTAGGACAAAGCACAATAAAAACTTATCGCCCTTGTGACTAGATAAATTACTGATCAATTCACGCTTATACTAAAATATTTTAATACCACTTCAACTTCTTCTTTCCTATACCTTACAATATTCCGTTATTGAATAAAAATCTTGACAAACTAACTTTTGTCTCACAGATAGTACTCAAAAATCTGACACCGAAATATTATCAATTAATTGTCATCGAAAAATTTACACAATGACTGCGCTAAATCCTCAAGTTACTTGTATAGCTTCACTTCACATTGAAATTTTTTATTTGTCAAAACACTCAATTACGAATTCCCGATATACGCAGGCCACAGGTGAATTATTTGCAAGCACGCACACCGAAATTGATTTACATATATACTTAAAGGTTGAAAATGAATGAACGATACATTTGTAAATTTTTACACTTACAGCTCCACAATCACGATTCTCCATTTGTGATTGCCTCCAATATACACATCACGACTTATAACATCAGCAAAAGAAAGGTAAATTTACAAAAATAACAGAAAAATATTAACATAATATCACGCATACAATTCAACAAACATCGACTCTTGTGCAGTGAAAATGAAACGGTAAAACAAACTCGACAAGTACATGTAGGATACGATACAAGGCTAAATGGAATGAAGTACTTAAAAATTATGTCACTAATATATACATGTTTACTTCTTGATCAAAACTCCTGCTTCACATAAAAGCACATTCAATCAGATTCAATTCGCAAACACAACCACCAAAATATAACCATTCCGCTCAAAATCATCGAGCAAGAAAATCGCGCATATAACAGGCATCAGCTCGGAAACACAGAGTCGCAATGACCGGTCCCCGGTACTGGTTGCTATGGTTACACGAAAAGCATGCAGTGCAAGTGATCACATGTTATTTACATTTGCTCGCTAGATGCTAAAACAATCAATTTGTCGCTAAAAATCGTGCTAAACTTGTCACCTGTCACTGTGGTAGCTAAAACAAAGTTAAACAGACTATGATGACATCTGTACGAAGATCGTACTCCTATACCATGAAATGGCACAAATGCAAATATTTCTGTTTGTTTCTGACTAAAAAAATAACATATATTGCAAACGGATTCTACAAAATGCAAAATAAAATATTCGAACAACAAAAGCACTAATCTTACAACCTTTTCTCGAAAAACTCATTGAAAATACAGTACATGTATTATATTTTGCTTCAACTATATAATCTTTGAGTTATTGGTAATCTTACCACAAAGAAACTAAAAATGCAGTTAATCTTTCAGGCACATACTTTAACATACAGTCTTTCATTACACTAGAAATTACTGATATGAATAGATGTGAGTTATAAAGTTGGAAATGCCAAGTATAACATCTACAATAACTGACAGGAAACAGGAATAGTCATTGTACAGAATTTAACAAACACTGACAGTTACACTTTTACATAGATGTACAAAAATTGGTAAAATTGACAAACTATTCATTCAATAAAATTGGTTGTAAATATCTTTACAATTATCACTCATCCGATCGTGAATTCATACGTTTGTTCAGATTTCTATAAATTTGTGCCACCTTATAGCCCCGAAAATCAATTTCTAATGTCACTTTACACTTTACTAACTCTCCATAAACGCTCCTTGTCTGCTCTTCACAGTCAATGTGAGATCAAAATAAAAATGTACAATAAAATGTATTCTAGCGCTCGACCTCTTTACCTTTATAAAAACTTGTCTCGTGCCTTTGCTTTGTCTGCCCATTGCTCTGCTACAATGGAATTCGTAAAATAACAACCGAACCTGTTTGTACATTTACAGTCGACAGCACTTGTCGAGTACATCGTACTGAAATGTGTTCCCATCTTTGAATTGCTGTCATTTTTTTCTCCATGTCCAAAATTTCCCGTTCGTTCATGAGCCTTCTCTGTTGCAGCCAGTGACCTGCGAGTTGCTATCTTTTCAGATGATATTTCCGACGAGTGCGTACGCTGCCATCCTTCCAGGGTCCAAAATGGCTGGGACTCATTGCAACATGTGAGCCTTTATGACTGAAAGCGTGAACTTGAACCCCGTGAACAGATCCCAACGCTCAACGGTTGATTTTGTGTGACAGATATCCCGAATTGTGACGCCACAAAATCCACACTTGGGATACTCACATTATAAAACAAACGGCGCTCTCGCTTTGCGTTATACATAAAACTACAGTTCCTTTCCGACGGCCAACAGTATACACGTATCTCAAAACCATACATACAATCTTGGGTTTGTCTTGTTTTTAGGTTTGCCCAATGGAAAGGATTATGCGCGTACGTGCGATGAGTATAAAATGTCTGTGGAGTATCGATTGCAGTGGAGTTGGAGCTACTCGGAGCACGCGGGCGGGCCTTGATCAGCGGTCAGCATCTGGTAAAGGAATTCGTCGGACATGCAGCCTTTGATGAATTCCTCCTTCGAAAGGACTCCATCCTTGTTTTCATCCATCTTCGCGAAGATGTCGCGTGTTCTAGTCTCGGGCGTGTCGTCGGCGTCGTTATATGACAGTGAGGGTCCGACCATGTTGTAGATGGCCTGTACAGGATTAGGGAACGAACAGGGGAAAATATTTTAGTCTCTGGTGTTGCAATGGTTATAAATCAGGAATATCAATACAGATTAGAGAATATTTTTAGTTTTAATTTCATATATTTTTCTAGTTTGTAAATGATGCAAACCAGATAATCTAACATGTTTAACGATGGACACAATTTTTCGGAAAAATTATATCCACAAGAAATGGTATAATCTGGGATAACATGGGTGCATTATGATAAGTTACAATGCATACTGACCGTTATGATTTCCATCATTTCCTTGGGCTCTATCGTTCCGTCTCCATTCACGTCGTACATGGAAAAGGCCCATTCCAGCTTCTGTTCGGGTTTCCCCGCCGATGTTATGTTTATTGCCAGTAGGAATTCCTTGAAATCTATTTTGCCACTGTTATCCGAGTCAAAAGTCCTGAAGACGTGTTCGCAGAATTTTTCGGCATTTCCTTGCGGGAAAAAGCTGGAGTAGACTTCCAGGAATTTTTTGCGCGATAGCTGGCCAACAGGACAATCTCGCTGTTAGGGAGATAAAGAATCTTTATTAGTTGCCATGGTAACCTCGTTAATATACATGTATCCAGTTGGCTATGTTTGATATATAAGTAGACATATATTTGAATATAATAATATAATAATTATATATTGTAGAAGATATGCTTTACTGGTTTTTTTTCTTCACAAATTATGTCTAATATATCACAAAAAATATTACAGCACTGAGCATGATGAAACAAGTTAAATATTTATAGAACTGCACCACAAAGCCTTGAAATGTCATCCCTGGAATATTATCACTTGATAATCTCTTGGACGACATGAGATCATGAAATATTAAGGCATGTTCAATGTTGCGCAAGAATGCACAAACATGAAGCTGCAGAATTATCTCAGGCAGCGTCACACTTCAGATTCTGTCACCCGCCAGATATGGCAGATAGATAGCAAAAAAATTCATCCTTTATTCAACTGATTCGTCAACCATCCAAACGACACATTTCACAGACATATGGAGTCAAAAAGGAACGTTCACAGTAAGAGAGAGATACGTTTCACCTGTGCCCAAGGTGTCAAGCCCAGCGGAAATGGGATGCATACATGTATGATAAAATGTCTTCCAATACCTTATTAAATGGAGAGTGCAACCCAAAGTTATGGAAAGAACCTTGCAATTACATATGACAAATCTAGAATATAGTGCAACATTCAGGCATTTTTTTGTAACATGTACAATTAAATATTTTTAAAAGAATTATCAAGTTTCATATTGTGAAATTGTTTTCAGAAATTTTCAGAGCTATCATCTTCATGTATAATATAATATGCTATAATAATGAATACACTCAGACCTCAAAATGTTATCACATGATAAGATCGTGGAAATTACAAACCAATTAGAGCTAATATTTCAGCGGTAAGCAAAAAATAGTTTTCATCTGCAATTTTTTTCTCTAAAACTTGTAGTAAAATTCATCAAGTTATTACGCCAAGCCTATTAAAGTATTAGATTATACATATCAAATTCTATAGACTCCCTCCTTTATGATATATTAGGTATATTCAGAACTAAGATGATATTCCATATCACCGCGATCCGTTTACATCTAAGATAATATCACCAACGAGAAGTCCTTTTAACGTTAGTTCTCAAGCTATCCCGCCTCAGAGCTCTTTACGGTAAACACGGCCCTACATGGGGTAGACTTTCATGTCTCAAGGTCAATGATAACGAACCACGACACTCTGTCCACTTCAATAACTGAATGGTCCCCTGCAATAACTAGCTGGGTCCAACGCTGCCAGACGTACTGAGCTATTTAGAGGCAGGGGGCGGTATAGGGTATATGTCTCTTGTTGCGTTCCGTGGCACAAGTAATAAAAGTGTAAGGGGATAAAGCAGGGGAAGCCAGCTGAATTAAAGCATAAAAGACCACAAAGACATATTGGTGTATGGTCCAAGAAATTGGGAAAGTTGAGCTGGGATAACTTCGGAGCCAGAGGTTGACGTTATGGCATGAGGCGAGTTTCAACATCATGAATACAACAGAAAGTCATAAGTATATATTTGATATGATCAATTTCAAAATTGTCATTACTTTCGGAAGTAAACAGTCTTGAATCTCCCATTCAATATTGACTCAATGCACATGGTGTAATAAATGTTAAGCTACCATAGTTACCTATGCATGAAAACAATATTGGGGGCACTTTATCCAGTTACCATGGTAGCGCTAGTTATCATGTAACATACCCAATGAATGGACCAGATAAAATTACAAAATTAATTCATAATACATGTCTAAAATCTGAAACATGCTGAGGATCTCATTTCCCCCCAAAAATTCAGGTTTTCCGAAACAATTTTGAAGTGGTCAACTTGGTTGCCCCTCAATGGTTAATTGTTGCCTCTCCCTCGTACTCGATAAACGCTAATGAGAGTAATTAATCATCGTCAAACTGTGCCGTGACACTGTGTCCCAGTCCGGGCCCAAGCGTGATTTGGAGACGGAACGTCCGGACTCTCCGCAACATGATCGATCGTTATCGCCATATATAGCAGGAATAATTAAAACATTGCTCATTTTGTGTTTTACCCTCCCTATTTCCATGCATCTTTATGACACCCTAAGAATATCATTGAATATTATTAGAAAGTTCCTGCATAATTAGCACCATGTCGCGAATTACGGCCATTAATTGTTATCGTTGAGTATATCGTGGATAATTGACCTAAAGAATTGATTCATTTAAATGAGCTCATCATGAACCAATGAGCTCCCCATAATCTATGTGAAGGCTATATGAAGATTGCCAAGAATATAGTCTTATAAATATGCATAGCTGTTTTTTGGTATGATTTGTTGAGGGAAAAAGTATTGATGGTGTTAAAATTACCATTCGGCGAACCCAAAATAGCCTAGTAAAAGATTTATAATCATAAATCTGAGCTCTAAGAGGTTTCAATGTATGGAAAATTCTCAAAATTTGATTGTATCAGAATCATTCGGGAAAGGCACCAAATCATTTTCATTACAGAAGAATGTGAAATATTCCAACCCATCTAAAATTTAAATCATCATGATGATTGCAACAACATGCATCCATTTTCAGAGCATTATGATTTAAGTACAAGTGTGCAGATTCAATGGATACTGGGTGCATCATGACGGTTGGTAACAACATGCAATCAGTGCAGAAATCATGATATTTAGTAGATTTCACAAGTCATACAATGACAATGATGTACGAAACCTTTACTTGTTCCCGTCTTATGCACCAGTATAGGCGCAGTGCAATATTTGCAGATTTCAAACATTTGGACAATCATGACTGGTCAGGACTGGTTAAAAGTTTCCATGACTGCCAGTGTCAAAATGATCTGCATAAAATTTTTACGACCATGATCATAATGGTCCAAAGCTTCCAGAAGAAAAAACTTATGCTCCTCATCTTTGCCCCGGAGCTCACAAGACCGTGATGAAAGTAGACACATAAAAACCAATAAGCGTCCCCATGGGAGCGACAAATCCTGCGGTGAAACCACCAGAGCCGCGCGTCAAACCTCATGCAGGAATTCCACTGCGACAAAAATAGACAGTAGCTCGGTGTCGGGCCGGTCAGGTACGTTTTTTATAGACAGAGTTGTGGCTAAGAGATGGCGGCAGACATGACCTCGAAAACCGCCCAGCGATGGACTTTGCGGGGTTTCCGTGTGCTGGTGGTTGGATGGAGGCTATATGAGTAAGTTAATTAATCGCCTGGAACCATACTGGGAGCGGCAGGCAATAAACGTGTTTCCAAGGATTCCAGCCATTTTCCCATGATGCAATGGGGTGTTTATAGCAGCGGCAAGTTCGGAATGATCCACTCTATTCGCAGGCCATCCGCTGAAGAGTGCGGGATTATTTTCCCTGTCAATATTGGCACTGCATAGATTGGTTTGTTTCAGGACGTCTTAATTACCGCTCTACACTGTGTGCCCTTGTTTCCGCGGTTTTGGCACCGTTCTTCCGTTTACAGCATGTCAAGGACTATTCTGTTATCCAATCTCGCTGGGTACACAGACCTGTCTACCAGCCCATCAACACACCAGACGCCCGGTTACGAAGAGTGTCCACTGATCGAGCCTCTCCAACTCCCAAGGCAGACAATTCGTAACTCAGCAGATTGGAAATAGGAGCAAAGAACTAGAAAGGTCTTCAACCTGAAACTGTGCTCTAATACAATACAGGTGCCATAACAAATCACTCATTTATGATCCAATTATAAACATGTACTTTTTTGCAAAAGTTGTATATTTTCAGCTCACTGATTTTAGGGAAACAATATTTCTTTCACCATATTCTATTCATTATAAATATGATTTCACCAAAATTCAACTGAAAACTGTTGAATTCCCATGGCGACACAATGTGTAACAAACTTATGAGGTTATTCTTACAATAATATATTTAAGTTTCTTCGTCATCAGTGATTAGATCTAATGTATCAAGCTGGAAAACAAATTGCGAGACATTGGATAGAAAGAATTTTCCAACCACCATTTACAACTCTCCTAGTAAGTGGAAGCGTTTTCTCCCCATGCAAACATCATGTCCCACAAATTAACCATCGACAATTAATTAATCTCTACCTCAGTCAACCACTAACGAGGATTTATGCTAACAAGGCAGAAGGTGTCATGGCAGACGGAGTTAATTACAGAAACATGGCAATCAGCACACTGCAGCCCTGTAATAGGCCATCAATTTTTGAGTAATGGCGGACATTGACGATCATTGATATGCACCGACTGAGGGACCATGCATGCATCATAGGGTTGTCAATGTATTATCAATATTTTGCATTATGTAAAGTGGTTCCTGTTCATAATAAAATGTTTTCATGTGTTGTAAAATTCCCATCTTCATCATATTATTCATGATCAAACTAGGTAACACATGTGTCAAACTACATTTTTTTCTGAGCAAGAATAAAGAAAGAAAATCTTTCCAATGCGCATAGAGAATGCAATATTGAGCGATATGCATTTTGCAAGAGCTGCAGGACCACAGTATAACATAGGTATTGGCTACACTGCGGTCCTATACCCCCTCGGAGGACCATCCATTTCGCTGATTTAATTAGACAACATCCCAGCGATTAGAAGTCTGGAGTCTGGCCCTGCGGTTAATTGCTTGTAGACTGAGGGGGAAACAGCACGATTTGGGGGCGGCAACATTGCACGAATGTATCACCATTCGGCACATACAAATCTGTGAAGTAACTGCCATAGTCCAGGCGTTTTTTATAAGTCCCACTGGTAATTTCTCTGATGCAATGGAGTGAATTTGTGTACAAAACTACCACAAATTTGCAGTTACAATGAGTAATTTCAGCAACTAATTTATAAAGAGAAGCAAAAATATGAAAGCTGATCTGTAGGTAGCGTATTGAAGACAAATTTTAGACGAACGTTTGCCGAGTCATCCCATTGATTCCAGTCATAGATATCCCATAATTTAGCGAATGTCCCAGAATGTTCTGTTGTGTTGAATGCACTACATGACTCAGTAACAAGATGATTATTTTGATATCCATGTTTTTAGAACAATCAATGGACATTTGTCATCAACCGTCCACAATTCTCACTTTTACTATCGCTCTCGCAAGCTCAAATCAATCGTACAATTTACGCATCACTTCGATTGTGAAATCTGTAATCGCCATGGCAATCTCTGCTGCCTTCTCAGGAAAAAAACTGCTAAAGCGCAATAATATTTTCCCCCTGCAAATGCGGTTTATCTCGGCTTTACGGTTAAATCCCCAATAAACCTGAAGGGTGTAGCTTGTAGAAACAGACCCGAGAATAAAGTTCATTGACTTGGTGTTTCTTTGGAAACCATTCAGAGCTTTGGAATTTGTTGGCGTGATCTGTCCACAATATATGCTTGAATCTCATTTTAGTAATACTACTACAGTTATTACTTTATGCATAAAATTGGTGGACGATCTACTTAGTATAAAAAATATCAAGTCACAATGATTTTCAATTTCCAAGTACTGATTTATGGTCAGAATGTTTTTCCCCATTCTTCCGTGTGGTGACTCAAGTCACCTCCGTGTGAAAACTGACCAGTCAAGTCAGTTGACCATGGGTCAGCACCAGTTCAGTAACATACATGTAATAACAGAATTCACTGAATAGATTGCTATCAATCTGATAGATATCAATGTACCCCTATCATAGTATGCAACATGATTTGCATCTTGTAACTTTTCTGACCTAGCTTATTATTATAAATGCGATAAAAACATCTGAAACCGGTCAACATTCCTGCCTTCATGGATATAGGGGATGAACAACGTAGCCGTTATGCATCGATAGTATCATTCAGGTGTGAACAACAATCTGCCTGAATGTTCCCTGATATCATCAATGCTTCAAGGGTGATTGTTCTATTTATCACCAACTTATAACATGCATGAATAAATGTTGTATAAAGTGAAAGCGTTCACAGGATCATGTCCGGTAAACGTTATTTTGCACATGCCGCTATTCTGATTACCACGATTATGATGATTATGCATGGTCATTTGACTATGTTACAGTTCAATGTGCGTAATGGAATGTCCACAAAAGCAGCCAGCACTTTGTCTGACCGTGCCAGATTTTACACAAACAATGTTGAGTTACTGAGCGAACTAAAGGTCAGATGATACCACTGCGAGTGGGGCACAACATACCAGCGTCACCAGGCCATAAATAACGATTCCCGCAGTGCTAATAGTGGACCGGCCGGCTTTACAAACATGTCTGTAATTGAGACATTGTTGGTCGACTGCAATCACCACAGACGATAACATATGAATGGGCATACATTGTATATCGCCGAGAGACGGGCACACAACTTCGAGATGCGCATTTGCACTGGCATCAATTTTTCAGTCCATGACAATTTCAGGAAAGTATTGCCAAAATCAACCTCAGACGAATGGTAGTCTTATGATCTGAGATAAATTTTCTGTCGACATTCACACTGAAATTCACAAAGTTCACAGAAACAAAAAGGCAAAAATGTAGCGACATGGATATTTACCAGATGAAAAGAGCACGGCCGACACTGCATTTCACTCGATGCCTTCATGAAACTTTCATTGTAAGCGATCCCACTTGGGAGTCTCTGCACTTACGAAAAGTCAACCGACCTCAAGCAGAGCTGTCCATCTCCTGCCCAGCAAAACCCAACAGCGTCCAAAGCAACCCCCACAGTTCAAAGCCCCGCACAATTGTTTTTCCATCAACAAACTCAATTGAGGCTTTTATAATGCCTGGAACTTAATAGATGACGCAAGAACCAGTGTTGACGTTTGCCAGGAAACCCCCACAGATTCAATATCATTCTCTGAGTGAATGAAAAATTAGAAACACTTCTCAACATGGTGCATAGTTTTTCGCGGGCCACTCGAATAATTACGCAGAAAGCTTTGCTCGGTTTCCAGCTTTTGTCCGTTTACGGGTCGCCTTTGTTTAACAAGTGTCGCCCGGGGCAGGCTGGAAAAGGGGGTAAGGACAGGGTGACCTTTTCTGTTCCCATGGTAACAATGGTGGAGAATCCGGGTATTACTTGGCAAACACTCAACCAGCCTCTCTAGATCATTACTAGAGACAAATTCGACAGAACACAAATGTTCCTACCCACCCTAAAACTGTACCCTACATTTGAGAAGCTCAGTTTCATAATTTACGACAGCATATTTTCATATTTACCCAAAAGCGGCCTACATCCCAAGTATTACCATTGAAAATGGGTACGTATATTATCTATGAAATACTCCTTAATGCCTACAGCATACAGTATGGTACACACATCCCCCGAGACTTCAGTCTAGCAGCGTTTCATGCTAGTGTTTTGACTGAATCGGAATCAGTAGAACAGATATAATCGGCAATCTGTCA
Source organism: Terebella lapidaria (assembly GCA_949152475.1). Lineage (NCBI taxonomy): Eukaryota > Metazoa > Annelida > Polychaeta > Terebellida > Terebellidae > Terebella > Terebella lapidaria. Next base: position 8,329,334 of record OX424557.1, read on the forward strand.
TAAAATGCCTGTCTGTGGGTTTGTCAATCAGAGCGGTTTCCACAATATTTTCTGTTTGCTCAAGCGAAGTCAATTCTCAACATGTCAGATGGGACACAAGCAAACATCATTCATGACGCCAGTCTCTCGATGTTTATGGGTCAAAATCGGTGGAAAGACTAATGCAACATTTGCAGGGGAAAATTGAATTTTTCCAGCTGACTGGATGTCAAATTACATGTCTTCAGAACCGAATAACTTTTGAGAGGGACATACACGGATGATTTGAAGGACGGATGTTTTATGACATTTTCATGGTCAAAATGGCATCATATCACGTATATAGCCATATTGATACCACAACTGAAGATAATAATTTCTGAGAAATTCCTCATTGTAATAAACTTGACTGCGGGAGATCAAACGACAATATCCAAAATTATGAATATATAGTTCACAACAAAACCTGCGAACTGTCTTGGTAACAATATGTACCAGACATATTGTACACAATAAATTGGAGATTCATTTCACAGAGCAAACCAGCCTTCACATCTTTCCTTGAAACACTAGTACCATGAAATTTCACTATTCCCTTACCATGAATCCTTTGTACCACTGTTTGATCTGGACTTTGGTGAAGCTCGTGTTGTCCACGAGAAAGTCCATGTCCTCTTTGCTCAGCTTTTTGCTGCCCCGGCCTCCCATCCTACCGGTTTTCTAGGACGCTTTCACAAAAAATATATCTTGTTTCTTCCGATGCCAGGCTGTTTCTAGCTCTTAGCTATCCTCAGTTTCGTCGCGTGTGTGTAAATCTGATGTATATCCTTGTATCCACAACAAACTAATCCTACAGCGTATAACTCGTGCTCGCGGCGTGTGACATGTGAGAAAGCGAAGGTGGTTTCTAGTTTCCACGCGGCGATTCCTCTTTCATCCGCTAGTCACTTCTCGTCCGATCCGGCAAGTTTTCTGAAAGCAGCAAAAATAGCATTGCTTTTATAGTAGGAGCTGTGATATACGATAGGCTTGGTAATTTGAACTACATGTCATGAAAAGTCATGAAAATGTTCTCAATCTATACTGTTATATATATTATATATAAATATTATATATCTAAATACATGTAGTGAGCAGTTACTAAATTTTCATCCCGAATATACAAATACATATTTGTCAGCATATAATTATGATCATATGAAGATGACACATGTCATGTATACAACAGATCACACCCGAATGACACATTCACAGAATTTAATGCCACAATTACATTTGTATATCCTTCTCCCCCTGCCCCCCCCCCCCCCCTGCCCATAAGCTTGAAGAGTATTAACACTCTCACACCCACATACGCACACACACACATACGTACACGTTCAAATTACCGAATTACCATCCGCAAAATGTGTCAGCACTGAATTATCATCATTGAGAAAAAAACAATGATCAAATTTATGCTGTGGGCCCGATTCGGATTTGGTTACTATGGAAACAGACTTATCAATCACCCGCGAGCAAGTCTGTGCATTAATATTGTCCACTAATGATATCAAATCCAGGATTAATGTTCCACGTTGGACAGAAACACACTTTAATCCTTCACTCAATGGCAATTGCAAAAATTGAAACATGCAACAAGCTTTCGATCGCACGTTTTTTCTGGGTTTTTTTTCTCTCCTCCATTTATTGCCGACAGCAATCGACGTTGCGAATTTTGCTCGTACAACAACCATTAGTTACAATGAGTGCTCTGGGGAAATGAAATATCTGGACCAGGCAATCGCAACAGCAATGAATGACTGCAAACCGCGAAGAATTAACCATTTTCCAACATGTAATACCATCATGCATGGGAACACGATGATTCACAAGGGTAAAACTCTTGAATGTAAACAAGTAAAACTTGAAAAACGATCAAGGATTTACATTTATTTTCTTTGGAATATATTCAGTCAGTGATCACGGTACGGAACTCAAATCCTGCTGCCAAACTGTACTGGATTAATTATTTTCTGCATCTTACATGTACATTGTGTACTAAAACTTTGGTGTTCCAGGGTGTATCAAAACTGCAGGCATCATTGCATTCGTTAACAAAGCAGATTTTCCAACGTGAGTCATCGATCTTTACTGTTTACACAATGGGTACATTGACTGGAATTGGAAAAGCTCTTTATTCAAATCGTTACTAAAAAGATATAAAAATATCTTTTATGAGATGTAAGATGATAACAAACCAACGAAAAAGTCTGTATTTTCCAACTACAAGAATATTCCGGATCATAAATTCATATTCCACTCTATCTTGTCCTCAAGACTGCACGAGTGTAAGCAAATATTACCCATCCTACGTGAATCATGAATTACAATGAATTACACTTGATTCAAGTCAAACAATCGCTCGCTACTTCTGTCGATGTTGCACTTTTCATCAAACATCTCGAAAGACGCAAGCCCGCCCTTCCGACACAAAGTTAGATCGGCTTCTGTGTGGCCTAGGACAGTGAGTTCAGTCAATAAAACAATAGCTGAGGGGCCGAATGCTGAATTCATAGCGGCGGCCAATGACAAACGTCAATATGCCGAGGGAGGTTGGAAGAAAAGATTTCCTCATGCAAGATGTTTGAACAACTCAAATTGCAACGCTGCAGGCCAAACAAAGTTTTCATTTTCACATTTTGCGGTAGATCCGTTGTTAAGAATCGGCGAATGTGTGGGCACCATTTTAATTGTACCACTGCACAGTGTAAGAACAGAGAAAAGCGAAGGTATCGTCATACATGTCTCAGGGCAATAGGTCTAACATTACAAGAGATAATGACCAACAAAAATCACCGAAAACAAAAATTTTGATGTACCCGTAGAGCATTTTGGCCCTTTCTATATCCATGATATCATGATTTACCCAGACAAGATAGGGCCCACACAACAGACAATGTTTACATCTGAGCCCCCTACTCTCCCACAACAGTTAATCCTTCTACATGAGTGGCCCATTTATACCGCAATTTACATGCTAATTTCTACAAAGAATGCTGTCCGCTGTCCGTCCTATAGCAAGCTCTCTGCCATTCATGGTAATTACATCTATGGATAATACACTGGACTTAATAATTCTGAGATCAAAGCGTTGCCATGGAAACCCATCACAGGCAAATCCCTCCGCAGAAAATACATCGGCCGGCCGAGTGGAACATACCATCAAATGCTCATCTGGCCGCCTCAGTGAGACAGCCCGCTCATCACAAGGGGATTAGGAACATGGAAAAATGTCGAATAAATTAAGATGTATCGTCGTTCGTGTTGCCATGGCGATGTCAGCGAGGGAAAACGTAACACAGAGCCAGAAATATTGCAGAGCTAGAAACATGACGGCTTAGAAATGTGATAGCTTTGAGTATGTTCATCATAACTCATGTGACAAGAATTTTGTTCATTCACGTGCATATTGCAAACATCACCGTTACTGACTATACCACTATGTAATATCAGTAAGATTAAATACTTTTTGTAAGATCCATGCGATTCATTGAGAGAACAGTAGTTGAGGCTGATATTTCAAAATTGTTAATAACAAAATGTCCAATATTTACCACTAACATTGATAAACATGTAGATCAACCTGGGTCAAAACTGACAGATTGATGACAAAACAAATTACGTACTCACCCAGACAGAAAAACGATATATATCCGTTTGACTATGACAATCATCAAACAACCATTGAAATGTTTGCTGTACAATAGATTATCGCATGTGTAATGCAGCCTCAGCTGTTTCTGTGTGTTTAGCTGCTAACCTCCAGAACTGTCCACCACTCTCTCACTCGCAGTCACAATGAGGCTAGTTTTTTTATGCCAACAAAATAATGTCCCATGCAGTCAATACAGATGTGTCGATGATGATCAAGCCATCTGTGTGGCGCATGAGATTTTAGTAGCGTTCGCAATTTTTCAACAATAGCCGATGCAGAAGGGCTTCGAAGCACAGCACAGTAATATTCGGAAGCGGTAAAATTAGCACTGACGACAAATGGTATGATGAGGTGGCTTGGCAATATAGAGAGTCGCTCCTTCTAATAACCAAAGCGAGGAAATCCGCGGCGAAGGAAAGAGGGGGAAAAACATCTGCACCTTCCAGGAGAAGTGACAAAGTGGGTCTCCGTAATGTCAGGTCAACAGCAGACAGAAAACGGGTCGGCTTTTTCCCCCGCAAATGTCCTGCCACTAAACAATCAATATAGTTACAGTACTCCGCCCCGACTGACAATTTCCAACCTGGAAACCCACGGAAACTGCGGCAGCACCTACCAGACAGAAGCAGCCATTAGCCGACAATTATGTACGCGGTTGTCAAAGGGACGCCCACGAGGCATACACTGGGAGGGTTTATCCATTTTACCGGACAAGTGGGGGTAAAACCAGGAGACAAGACCCTTACTGAGTTCAGGGTCTGTGCTTTCTGGCTGGTTCAACAGTGACAAGACGAGTTTGTTTCTTGGTAATCTTAGTGATTTGCTCTCAGTAGATCACGCCCAAATCCAGGTGATTATGGTGATTGGTGATCTGAGAATATTGCAAGTTGGCGGTCCGTGATGATTTAATTTGCAAGCTGATGATCGGGCAGGTCCAACAAACTCGGAAGCCGTTGACACCAGGCTATGTTTCAGACACGGGGAAATTCAGTTTGGGTTGTTGAGCCTGTACTTGAGGGTGAGGTAAAGTGGAGGCAGGAAAATCTGAATAATTAATCCTGATGGAGAATAATTGATAACAGATTGGCTAGATTGAACCCCCACTGAATCAATTAATGGCGTCCATCCACTACAAAGAGGCGAATCGCGTGGAGTAGGGACTGGATTTCAAATGGGGCGGACCCACTTGTCCCCAAGTCACTCTCATTGAAGCGATGGCCTGCAATGATTAGCCGCAGCACCGGGCTACAGTGACATGCAAATCTCCATCTCCGGGAGCGAGTTAATTTCGGAGTTAGTCAAGCGTGACCCGCCTGAAAGGAATCAATACGGCCGGCACGATAAGAAAACATCATTAAGGTCGGAGCAGGCTTCAGCTAATCATGTCAACAATCAATGTCATTTCACGGCGAGGGAGCCGCCGTAGTTTACCCCTCGTCATGGCAACATAGCAGTGTAAGAAGTTACTCCCGAAAAAAAAAAATCAATTTCCCATACCTATCATCTTCACACCCCCAAACTACGGCACCCTTCCCCATGGTAAGCCATGTTTCAAATTTTCTCGGGAAAATCAATTAATTCGGGCGAGGTCCCTGACTGCGTACTATGTCGTCTCCCGCAGTTAATCTGCCCATGGAAAGGTGACGAGATAATCTGTGTAATCATGTTTGTCCGCCGCTAATCTCGCAGATATCACTCCAAGAAAGGTGGCCTGTAAAATGAATACATCCCTCCTCCAGGGACTTTTAGTCGCGACGATGCCGTGGCTAGAACCAAAGATATCGCTTTCACCAGTCCACGGTAATTCAACGCCCACAAACTTGGAATAAGGTCAAGAGGATGAGACCACCCAATCAACTTCTCCGACAACGCCACGCCACGTGGAAAGTTTGAAATTGGGAGGAAGTAATGTTATCAGTTAGGTTTCATCCCTCGACATTGCAACAGTCATTGTTGCTGTAACAAACAGGAAAATAGTTTTTTTTGTCATGCATAAATCGTTAACCTTTATACTTACGGATTTTATCCACAGCTGAATTTAACAACTGTCATATGCAAGTATTCGGTCCATAAATGATGGGAAAACGAACATATGCAAATCCTAAACATCGTTATTGCAAAGTGGATGAGAAATCAATAGATATGTCTACAACACAACAGGTGTTACTGAGGTCAATTACATTAAACGCTCTTCACCAACATATATAGTTTGTGCAAGCACATACGAAATACTATTTCGAGGTAAAATCGGTTCGTTGCAGAAAAAAATCAAATCAGAAAGCCAGAGAGAAAAACAAACTGCGAACTGCGAAGCCGTAAGCTGCGTTGCGCACTGCTAATTTTCTGAGGGGCGGTTGTGAAGCTTAGTACCGTGGGGTATTTTTCTGCGGATCTTTTTCCCATTAGCGAGCGCAAGTATCACTGGCAAAGCGTCGAATCAATACGCGGCCCCTGGCTGTTAGCTTCGGCAGACAGGCCAAAACAGCCAGCAACCTGAATGGATCAATTAAAGCCATGATAATTGATTGGTCAAAAACAAGCGCGTCCTGCTATCATGGGCTATACACTGACCATGTGCATGATGTGAGGTAATGGGCAACGATTTAAATGCCTGCAGCAGTCTGAGGCTTGTCAATATACATATATACCTGTATATAAATAGGTATTGTATTTGCTGATTTGATGACGATCTTTTGCAACTTGGAGAAGATCTACTGACAATGTACAAATTTGTGATCATATTTCATACAGTATATTGCAACATATAAATGAACAAAATGCTTTGTTGACACAAACGGTCAATTCAGACCAAACAAAAATTTGGGAAACCAACAAGAATTTTTTGTAAATATCAATCCAACAAGAGCATGACCATCTGGTTGTTATGGTTACAAAGCTCAAAAACAAAAATATTCGAATTAAATACTGACTGATGCCCTGGGACTTTGAGCAGTAGGAAACACTAAATTCTGGGACGGAAGTCAACCACCCACCTACGATGCAGGAACATGTCTCTAATTGATCTGGGGTGACGAATCGTCGGCCATGTGTGCCACAAATGCGGGAGGGTTGCCTGGTGGAAAATAATTGAAAGTGGGGGAAGTTGTTTCCGTTTTCTCTTGAAATGAAAGGGTTGATACTTGCCCCAGACTGGTGACAACTTAGTAGGCATCAATCTGGAAATTAGGTCACAACCCTGATCGTAGAAAAATTTGACAGTATCTGCATTGACAGTAACTGACAAAATACTTTAGAACATGAAAGACCGCATAATAGTTACCAAGTAATCTGGATGCTCAATCTGACCCTCACAACAATAGCCCAGACAAATTCGATGACAATTTTCCCAATGACCACTGAACAAACAGTGGCTGGATTCTAGGCGTGATCTTACAACCCCAGAACCTTTCTCTAATATCTCCAGCACCATTTAATACCAAGATGTCAACACGGCCTCCATGCTTTGCTTTGTCTAGCAGTGCTCTGTTTTGTCCAATCCGCAAACAGACGGAACCTTGACCCCACACTCCGGGCTCCGCCGGCCGATTGGAACTAACCTTCCTGGCTCCGACGTACGTCAATGTGTCGATATTTAATCACGCTGAATGGGGCGAATATGGACGCAGCATAGCAGTACATAAGGAGCTGGAACCCGGCCCAGACAGGCACGACAGGGCACGGGCAGGCACAGAGATGATTTGCTAACAATGTAACTTACAAGATTAGTGTTTGTCAACTAGTTCGCCATCTGTGGAGGTCAATCAACAAAGTCGAAAGTCAACGTAGTCCACATGTGCCTGTGTTATAGTCCATTCCGAAACGAGTGTATCATTTGATGGGTGTCCACGCCCTCTACAACAGCTTAGGTGTTATCTCCTTGAACCTCTGGAACTGTTTGAGGGGTACGGACACACTGCCGATCTATTCATCCATCCATTCGCTGAGGGAATCAATGTCCAGTAATGTCCACTGCCCATCCGCCCATATGTAGGCCATCTGCCCCACTGCCACTGACCAACCCCAACCCCCCACACCCACCAACAGCAATCAATCACTATAAGCAACACGTCACCTACCCCCAGGGTACACACCCCATGCACCCCCTGTCAATAATGCAGCGGTCCCCTCAGGATTGACCTCTGCCACAGACAGACACGTCAACATGCTCTGATCTTTAGAACATCCTCCGTGCCACTCTTATCATGTATGGTTATAGGGTGAAGTACTGTTGGCATGTTATTTCATCGTGCATTCCAACAGCCCATGGTCATTAAATAATTATGTAGATATATACGTATTGGAGCCAATTCCAAATACATAATGAATATTGACATAGAACTAGTGTCAAAAACAATTATGATTATCTCACCAAATTATATTCATAATTTATGTTTAGACCTGTACACTTCTGCAAAAATTATATAATCTATGCTCTTCGAAATTAAGATCAAACTTCTGTCATGCTCCTAACAATAGAAACTACACTGGGCTAATGTATACTCATCAGAAGTTTCTCAAGCAAGGGAACATTCAGGATTCCGCACCAAGATGTGCTGGGTTTTTCAGCGAGATGACAGGTATTCGAACAAGCACGCTGGTAGACACGAAATTCTTAATTTGACATTGGATCCTTGATGGCCTGTTCAGCAGGGTCCACTGTGGAATGGACCAAGTTGCTGAAGAAGACTGGAAGGGATCCACTTACATTCTGAGAGGTGTGACTGACAGGGGCGCTCCCTGGGCCAGTCATAAATCGAGTTAGTGTCCAGTTTCTGGCACCGGTTTCATTTCAAGAAGTACTTTCTGAGCATAGATTGCGAAAGGGAGTGACTGTAAGAATATATTGCTATATTTTTAAATGTTATACTTAAGTGCAAATTCTGCTTGTATATTCATAAACGTGGTCTGGTTCCAAGGCAATTCACTACCCTCGATTATACCCAACTATACCCTGGATGTGCAGAATAAATTTGACGAATTTGACACTATGTCCCGAGGGTGAAAATTTGTCGTGGAGAATCTGGGTCGAGACCACAAACAGTGGAGTCCCTATGGTGGAAAATCTGGGTCAAAATCATGCACTTAATATTGTTTTTGAATTGAATAAAGTATTTACTGAATGGTGCAGTGTTTAATCTCCTGTGAATTATCAATATTTTGACAGACACTATCAGAAATTCATAACAACAGCTGAATTCGAGAGGTTGAGACAAGGAGGGGTGAGGCTAGAAACTATTAATAATCTCCACTTAGAATCAGCTGAAATGGTGTCAATAATTCTGCTACATTTGTCAGACAATTTCCTGCCATCAGCAGTGATTCACATCGTCGTGCCAGTTCGTCAAAGTATCCATTTTCATTACAGCTTTTGATGTCCATGGTCACGAACAAACCCGCCAGACTGTACCTAATTATATGTACAGCAGGTCATCGCACGCATCTTTCTTACATAACGATTGATTTTGCTCAGAGACAAAATATTGCTCTTCAGTCCAGTGAAAATAACTTGCCATGACGATCAGAAAACTAAGTGTTATTTTCCCGATGTTGTTCCGTAAAATTGTGATATTGTTCTAAATAGACCAAGGATCAGGCCTGATTGTATGGAACATTTAACAGACACCATGGAAGCTCAGCATGAATCAACTCAACGAAGAAAAAAACAACCTGTTGGACAAGTTTCTAGCTGCGTTGAGACAAAAAGCCTACTTCACTGCACATCACATGAAGGATTTCATGCTAAAGAAGTGGCACAAACACAAGATGAAATCAATCTACCCCCAACTAGGCTTTTTAACGCACGCCCTTAATACCATATTCCCTTTGAATGTAAATGTACTGTGTTGTTAATCCATAAGCATGTTTGGCAAGACAGTCACCTATCTTGAGCTACATACACAACATTTAAGACGATCTCCAAACATGCCTTGAAAACATCTGTAACAGTTTTCTTCCCGCAATTTTCACCAAGACTGGCCACAAGACTCCCTATTGGAAAGAGGCTGACCACCCCTGACCCGACTACCACTTCTCACATCCGAGAAGTCGATGACCTCCGCCGGAAATCTTAGAACCCGTCGTCGACTGTATGAAGTCAAGAGTCTCTAAAGCGAAGGCAAAGGACTGGCAGACTGTCGGACAATATGGCAAGCCAGAGACACTTCAAGGGGCTATGGCAGGCCACCTGTGTGATGTGTGGTCATCAGAATGGTCTCGTTTAGAAGCAGGTGTTTTGTTGCCTCGGTTACACTTCTAAGAAATTTGAAGCAGTAGGTGTCAGTTAGATGCACGTTGCCATGGAGACTTCTCATGAATATCATTGGTAGTCAAGAATATGATGACATGCATTTCACTGTCGGAAGTTACATTTTGTAAGTCGTCAAAATGCACATACTTAAACATATGGTTGTGCAAATTATGCCCTAAATAGTTCAAATCTTTCATAAAATACAATGCACACACTCATGCATTATTAGGATTTCAGCACAATTTAGCATTTTGAAGTCCTGATGAGTAGAGTTTGACCTTGCACAGGTTCAGATCAACCAATGTATACCTCAATTGTATGCAGAGCATAAGAGAATCCATCCATGTTGATGGTCTGACTGGCAAGTTGTCGTGAGGGTGTAAGCTAATGGCGGTCAGCGTCATTGGTCTAGAGTAGACATTCATGCCACAAACACTGTCTTCAGTGGGATAACTCAGCCGTCATCCTATATAAATCAAATTTGATTTTTATTGGTGGAGCCGTACCGCTCTTTCTCCAAAGCAATTCCTTGCCCTTTTGCCAACATCAAGATATCCTTTGGACGTGGCTAGGGATTACTTTGAAGGAGGGAAAAAGTCCGCCATTGTGAGGTTTCTCAAGTGGCTGAAAGCTTAATGGGCATATATTGTACATGTACGAAGGCAGGTGCAACTGCGTGCAGATAAATATCAGGAATATTAAAACCATATGTTGGGACTGAGCTTCAACCATAATGTGCACACAAAAATGCAAAATATACAGGCAAAAATATGCACTCTCCTGTAAGAAAAATATTTGGAATTTCTCTGGATTTTTCAAAATTTTCATGTTTTTCAGCTGAATTTTCCACACATGTTCCATACCAGACCAAGACACTACTGCCAAACTGTCACTTTAGCATCTTCGGTGTTCTGGACACTGTTTGGTACTGTCCTTTGAAGCTTTGCTGGCATGGTTGGTAAGGTACAGAGATAAACAAGGATGAGTCGAACCTCATTATCGCGTCATTGAGTGGCCATTGGTGAGAGCCTGGGTCTGCATAGTGTTGCCTGGACGATCACATGGGGGGAGGGTGAGTTTGTGGGTGTAGAAGGGGGTGGGTGGTAGGTGTGGGGGCGTGGGCCGATCGATGTCCATCTCAATGTCCAAACATGCAGTTGTCACGAAGTCCATCCTACGATGAAATTGATCTCGATGGAGTGCTAAGAGCAAGGACATTAGCACATCGAGTAATGCACATCGTTAGAACACCTGGGCCGTTAGCGATTGACACAAAACTTCACGTGGCTGATACTCGGAGAAGTAAGATCAGATGCATGCGATGTGACACAATAACTTGGGTCAACATTGCTAGGTAAATAGCAGACGCTTCCAATGAAAATATTTGGTAATGCCTACATGTATTTAGAATAATGATCAATATCGGCGCAAGTTTTGCTGAGGTAGATGACGGTTGGATGTTGTCCATTTAAACGAATATCATCATACAAAGTCATGTTGCAGCAATATTTTACATGTACTGAAATTGTCGTAAATTCTAATATTCCCGTAAAGTTTTATCCGAAATAGGAATCGCAAAACATGTCCATAAACGTGATAAATAGCGACCAATCTCGAGTAAACATCACCCACGTCCTTGACATTTAGAAAAGTGTCAATCAGAGATTAGAGCCGGGATTCTGTTGACAAGAATTGGCCAATAATTAACACAGGTGGAAAGGTCACTTTGACACAGCAAGTCACTTTATTGCCGGAACAAGAGCAACGGAGCGGTCAGTATATCCAATGATAAAGAGGGATGGAGATAGACAAGGCTAGAGGAAATTGGCAGTCGGTTGTTTATCACTGTCCAGTGGCGCCAGTAAAACGTGGACTGTGTATTTGATGAGCTGATGTTGTCTCGTTATCAAGACAACATGATAAAAGCTAGAATACTAATTATCCAAAATTGTCAATCATTTTAGTTCAGCACTGATTTCCAAACTGATCGAAGCAGTGTGATTGTAATTCAGGCAAACGAAAGCTTGATGAAATATTTAAAGCTAAATTTTTATCTGAGATCCAGTTCTGAGGTATTGAATTAAATCTCATCAGTTTGAAAAAGAATGCTGCATTAATGTTCACAAATATGATATGATTTCATCCATCAGGAACTATTGTTTTCCAGTGTTTAAACAATTCCTTCACTCGTAAAGTAAAGTAGACATATATTATTATCAATGCTTGTCTACAGTGGCTTCTGTTGTTTATTCCCGACATTAATCAAGTTAATAGTGCTATTGAATGTGAGCAAAAAAGGTTGTGAGAACAGATCATTGTAAATAAAAGATTTCTTATTGTAATAACATAATCTGTAATTTACTGCATAATGTCTGCCCCATACATGTATTTCAGACTCTATTATGTCACTTTCTATCAAAATCCCACTAGTTATTTCTATAAGAAAATCACCTCAGACAAATGTGCTGTGCAAAAATCATTTACCTTTAAACCATTCATTCTCGATTGCGCTCCACGGAATGTAAGCTCCCTTGTGATGCTATTTAATATCTGAAGTGGCAATATACAATAAATCCCAAACAATCCTATTGTTTACTCCTTGCGAAATTTATGAAAGGCGTTAGAATTTGACATGTTTATGACCCAACTCTTCCAGTTTTTGACTGCAACCCGCTACGCGAGACTAAAAGATCCAAGCCTGCGGAAGATCAATTTCTCAGGTGTGGAAACAACGTAGAAATTGGCTGCCAAAACATCTTGTAAAGAAGGTTTGATCTGTTTATAAACTAACACTTTTCCCTGATCGGATGATCTATTGTGTGAACGTTGCACCGTGTGCGCAGGATGTACCGGAATGGAAGGCCGTTACTGTAAGCGGCTAAACAAGAGCGAATGCACCCGATGCCCTCATCTGTAGGATGTCGCATCAGATATCATTTTTTGCTCGAGCTACTTTTGATCGGGACAAGAAGCGGAATATCCGCAGAATAGTGGGAAGATTTCCCAACAAGCTCTTCAACAATGGATTTGCGTTACTTGTCCGGACTTGGAGCGGGAATCACTGAAGCTCGGCCCGATAGTTCGCTGTTGTTTGGCTGGTGTTCAGTGCACAATCATCGAAACGTATGACCCTTTGGCAAGATCAGTTGTTTTGTGCAAGGGACTGGCGTGAATATGTCGGTGGTGACAACCCTCCCTTAGGAGCCCCGCCTGGTTATGAACTGTATCAGTAACAAAAGATTTTCATGGAAACAACTAATGCATATGACCATTATTCAAGCCGCGTTACAAAAGAGGTTTTGTTCTTCGCTAAATAGCACAGGCGTGAAAGCATCGATCGATTGGCCGCGGAGGCTGGCTGACGACAACAAAGACCCTAGATTAAACAATGGCAGGAATTAGGGCCTTCCGTGAGCCGTAAACTCTCTTAGAGATCAATGATTACCATTGGCTCCTAAACCTCGAGTTCCCGCAGATGTAAGTGGGTTCCGCTGCATAGCAGGAAAAAATTGCAGAAAGGGCAGATTTATTCCAGGGAAGGGTGCAAGGGAGTGGTCTTTACTGTACCTGCCTAAGCTCTGCTGAGTTCCCGAGCGGAAAGCCAGCTTGTATTACGTGTGTACACGTGTGGCATATTACAGTAACCAGCGTTCTAGAAGAGACCCATAACATTTTATCAACGAACACACCTGGGCAAGCGATAAAGGTTGCATGGAGCTAGTTAAACAAGCAGGAAGCTATGTTAGAATCATTACGCCGCAGGTATAACCATTATACAACCAGCTTACTCATCTAGACTTATCGTTCTTGTTGGGTTTTCAACATGACCGACCGTGGTGTTGTATATATGGTGCACGCAGTACATTACGATACATTAAGTAATACTTTACATCTCGAGTTGTGTCGCTTTGCTCAATATCAACGATTTCTTAATGCCATCCATCTTTGATGATTCACATTATACCATACACTTTGCAAAGGACAAGATGATTTTCCACCCAAGTGAACCGTAATTACGAGGGACAAGTACTCATTTCCCCACCTCCATAATGCACGAACACATTATAAGGTACGCCTCCCTGGCATGAACCAGGTCTAGGGACAGGCATGAAGAATTCATCACCTCCGCTTGCATGGTGCTGCGGTCGCATTACAAGTGCGAAAGAGGGAAGTCACGTACGTGCCGGGGCCAAGATTAGGACAAAATGTCAAGGTGTCTCGAGAGACCGCCATCTCTAGGAAGTTTCTGCGTCTTCCTACCTGCAATGTATCTGACTAATTGCTAAAATGTTGATATAGTTAGAACTGAGATCGGCAAAGAGAGACATTGGGCATGGAAATTGTTCTCTATGCACCATCTATAGTCACCAAGTTGGTACCTAAAATTGCAATACCTCGAGAATACCATTTACTTCTTTGTTAAAAAAATACTGGATTTTATGCTTAATGCTCTTTATATTCTGATTTATGTACTCGAAAAAGTTGCTCTTTAATTCCTGCGCGTTTACAGTTCACAAAATGATGTGTCATATTTTCATGATAGCTATTAATCACGAATGACTGCTGAATCCATCACCTAATGGCACACGGTGTTTCTACATCGATAATTACTCATCGATATTTTAAAGCTATAATCACTTTTAGAATTGACAAAATTTATTCATTCTGCGGTAGCTTTATTTTGTCTATAGAATGAGATATCGTACAAATTTGGGTCTGAAAATGTGTATTGCGTGCCTAAATTGAGTTGTCAAATCAAGATTCAAATCACTTTTTTCCTCAAAGCGGCCCGCCTTGCGAGCGATTTCTACACACAGTCTCGTGACGTCATTGGTATTTGTGTAGATACTGTGGCAACCGGCAATGTAGGCAGGCCGATCATTCTCTATCCACTGTTTTCATGCACGATTAACGGCAATTTTCTGAGTATCTGTTGCCGAACTGTGCCTATTTCCTATATATTCCTGACTCTCTCGAGATGTAGTTTCAAATTTGCGTGACAATCAATATCGCTAAATTTGGCTGATTTTAAAATTGATTCCAACTTTAATCAATAAAACGATGTTAAACACTGCTTTCCCATAAGGAAGATACAGGGAACAAGCTGTGTTTGAGAGAGTCCAGTTCACATACAAAATATATTTGGGTTGTCATATATAGCTGTGAGAACAGAGGGCTTGCATGAAGCATCTTTCCAAGTAACCATGCACGATAACAACATCTAACCCTGACAATATCACGTGAAACGAAACTCCATAATTACATTAATTTTCCATATCTCATCCCGACATCTAGCCCCAGACTAAGTGATATTACCCCTAGCACATGTACATGTCGTTTTCCAGGGAAACAGTCTGACATTTCGAGGAGACGAACATGCTGGAACCAACCTTGACATTTGGCATGCACGTCGCTGCAATTATCTCTTTTATGTTGCACCATCAAAGAAACATTTGCCGAAAATGGGGTGACAATTTACCATGGACAGGACGTAGCAGAGACATTCGACTGTTCAGAGAAACTGGTGAAAACCTCGGAAATTTTCCCGAATTTCACGGTAGAAGCACTATCAAGAGTTGGTCTGGCTCGCATATTATCCAGGGGTAGATAGATTACACTGATGGGGTTTTAGGAGACTGTCTCAATATCTCACAGCACTTCCAGCAACCCCTGCATGGTGTCCCGACCTTTCTCAGCGAATTATACTGTCTGGGCCGTTGTTAGAATCCAGGTCTTGATCAGCAATTATATAATTATATCCCTAGTGTGCGAGGGTAGACTGCTGCACTGCCCACCATTGCAAGATGGGTCGCAAATATTCCAAGTCAGTTTTCAATGTTTGTCCCTGAATAAGCTACCTAAACTCTTGTAATCAACTTGTCATGTCCAATTATTAACTGGAACTTGAGTTATATTCATGGATTTTTTACATATAATTTCAAAACCTATTGTGAACTACATTGGAAAACCACATGCCCAGACCAGATTTTTCCCATCAGCCAGCCAATACATTGACATATTGGAACATACCAGTCACGCATTCAAAGACCAAACCCCCAACTGCAAACCCAAACAAAGGACGCACAATGGTGACCCTGGAAGCGATCACCCATTGATAACACTCCGTGATTGCCATCAATCGCTCGGACGGTAATGCGTATTGTTCCCTGACATTGGAGAAGACCATTGCGGATATCTCGTCCAGCTGATTGGACGTCTTCTGCAAGTTTGACCTTGATTCTTCCTGTGCGGAACCTGTGGCTTGACTGTAGACAACGAGACCGTCCGCTGGCCTTGTGCACAGTTGATCGTCCTTGAACACAACATGACCATATCCATCGATATTGTACTTTGCGTGTAGCCTTTCTTCCATTTCTTCCAAGAAATCAATTTGCTATTATTGTTTAGGATGATGTGCCCAGTCTTTTGAATAGCAATGCATATATAACGGAAGAATGTCTGCGATCTTCGTCATGTCACGCACTCACCCAATTGCACACACAAAAAGCCAGGCATTCATGATAAATGATAATCGCACAAACTTCATGCCATACAAGTTTTGGATGGAATTCATGGAATCGCACCCAGAACACACTTACTTTTGGTCCGTCTATGAAAACATCAGTAGTCAATGATTGGTCCAGGATCAACTATCACAAGATAGATCTGAAAAATACAAGACAGATACAATTGAGAACAAATTCATTATGGTTATATATGTCTCAGTAATTTTATTATCCAAGATTTGTAATTTATTCATGAATTTAAAACTTAAATGTATAGATTTATAAATTGACATTATTTATCAGACAATATTACCAAAATGAACACAGACAACAAAACATTCACACAATCACAAATAACATATATACCAATGTGCCAGTACAAGGAATATATTTCCCACACCATGCAAAAATCCATACAAAGATATGTTTAAACCCGAGTGGTTTCTCTCCGTTTGATCGCACCAAATGAGTTTGACTGGGGTTAAGCGATTTTATCACTTCACGTTTTACCCGCTGACTCACTCCGAAGCGATAGCTGCTTCATTTTTTGCCAATCCTAAGGGGATTGCTGATAGTGCAATATGTTTCAGATTTTATAGCAGAACTAGACTGCGGACAATTCCAATGATTCACCTTATATTCGCAGGTGATTACTGATATACATGGAATAGCTTTATTGCATTTCATAATATCCCCATACAACTGGAGCCAACTAAAGTCAAGGGTCTACTCTTTCCATACTAAATGCGACTGAGTAACGAAACTGGAATTCCATTGTTCAATTCTGTAGGGAGAAAGGCTTAGTAAGGGACCAGTTTCTATCAGCGACTATACTAATATACAAAAGCAATGACTAACATTATTGGATGTAGAGGAAAGGCTAAAAATATCCCATTACACAATTGAAACGAGTTTTTCAGACTCCACTGACAAAAGTAAAACTCGCAGAACCGACTCCATAGGTGAAATATTTCCGTTACTGTCGATGTTCATGGCCCCCTCATGACAGCCTGAAAGATCTACAGTGATTTCCTTAATGGAAAAGAAAACATTGTCGGAACTTTGACCCTGTAGACCCTCCCTTAGTCGGAGAAGATTTAGGAGCCAGTCATCGTCGCCATGGAGAATGCGACAATACAATTGCCCGAGCCACGATTTCCTGAGTAATCTTGATATACATTCTAGATACGGGTGAGTTTCGGCCCCAGGAAATTGGACGATACTGTCACCAGGGTCATAAAGCAGGGCAGGGAGAGGACGTGACAGTTCCCATGGTGACAATGGGAACACAGGTAGTCTCTGGAGGCTGAGCTAGGAAAGTGATTGGCAGCTACAGCCATTGAGACAAAAACTCCTTACAATACATCCAATATATTATATGCATTCATATACCAACACATTGAGCCTGAAATTTGTTGATACATGATGTGCCATTTCCTCTGAACACAAGCAACAAATTTTTCATAGTACATAATTGTCTGTAATGTACTGGGAGTATTTCAATGGAATTCCCCAAGACAAATACCTAAAAGAACTCCCAGTTACTTTGCAAAAAGTAGAGCAAAATCGCTCATCTGCCTTGGGACATTCACAATATGAACACTACGTGTATGGTCAATATATGGGAAATACCCTGAAGGAAGCCAAGGAATCCGTAGCATCGAACCGTAGTGCTGCATGACTGGAAGCAACTGGTCCAAAGACGATAGGTCCATGTGTGTAAAGAGTGAACTAGACAAAACAAGAATATACCCTACAGCTACGGTAGAACATCCAAGATTCATGCACCCAAACTTGTCTGTGTAAGTTCAGCCCTGCGGTCCCCAGACGCTTGCCATGGCGATAAGAAAACCCAAATGCATTTTGTACCTGGAAACCAATGTTCCAAATCAGGCCTTCCAGCTACTGCAAAAATTGCAATATGCAATAGATGGGAATCTCTGTGCTGGCAAAAGGACTATCTTCAGCATGGTACAATGCTGTGTGCATGTACCTGGGGCCATGTAGCAGGATGGTACGGGCTCGCGCTGAGAGTACAATATACTGCGGTAATGTACGGTACACATGTACATGCAACACCATTTCCCGGAAGCATCTCACACCGGGTAAGTTCAATGGGTAGGTTTATCGCGCAAACATAAACAGGCTCTTAACTGACCGACCGACCAGCCACGGACAGACAATGTCAAAGACCTCCTCGTGCTCGAGCGAACTCCACTCGCACAAACATAAACTTCTGCACATTCACACATCATGCATCTCCCTCTGCCAAGCTCAGAGGTAACCCCCCCTTGGAATCATCTTGTTGTCCATTGCTTGCTGTTAGGGATTCTTCCCTCAGACAAACAGAGCAGCAATTTGTTTATCTTAACAAGAGGGTACAAGCGAGTTACGTATGGCAGTCGTCTCGCCGCAGATCAGCGGCAGTCAGACGGCCACTCAATTGAATCATTCGCTGATGTATTGGCCAACGATACGGGTGGGAGAAAACCTTAACTTTAGGAAGAGAGAGTGGAGGCAAGAGAAATTCATGTACATTGGTATCAGACTTCCAGGGCGAAAAGAAACAATCCGACAACCTCCTGACCGATGGCACCCATTGTTTGGCCTGTGAGAGTTATAGATAGACCAGGCAAGATAGATCTCTCAGTACTTCATTCATCCCGTCGGAATAATGGAATACTCCAGACGAAACGAAACATGTTCAAGCTAAAAACAATGTCACGCTCAATTCGTTCATGTGGGCTAATTCACAAAAATTTTCGACCAAACCATGTGCAATCTTAGCTGAGAATAAAGGAAGCCTGGTCACGGCACCATTGTAGCACACTCCTATGTCCTCATTGAGATACCAACTGTTCTAACTGTCGCCCGGACAACCAGACGAACCAATGTCCCCACCATGGACTGTCATGGCAATCCCCACTCCCCACACCCCACACCCATGTCCACGGGCCCAGGGAAACATTCCTCTCTCCCATCATGGTCCTGGAATTAATTTCCCCGGCATGGTCGCCCCGGGTCATTCCCTAAATTGTATGGCGGGTGAGCCGAGAGGTCACGATGCCCCCAAGTCAGATCAGCCACAACACTCGGGCCGTTAGAGGCAGCCAGTACCTCCGTCCAAGATCCGATGTCAACAAATTAGCTGGCGCCGGAGTTTATCTGCGACTATTTTTGGGTAAGTTCGTCATGATCTACGGAAGCCAGAGTCAAAGTTGTCAATGGTTCGAATTAAGTCAGCCTCAAGTTGCCCGCGGGGTCAGTCAGTCGTGACTAATAACATCATCGGCAGATCCCATCATGGCTGCTTTTTAACAGTCTGTGATATATCCATTGTTGGAGAATGAAGCGGATGTACAGTGCATTAAACAACAGACTAAAATGTCTCATTCCCCATCAATAAATGAAGATCTTCTCTTGCTTTACTAAAACTACGTAAGTTTTGCAAAGCAATGTGCATATGACATGAACATATGGTCGTGGTATGAAAGTGGATATACCAGCACAGAATAAAACCCAACAGGCAAGCAAGCAGCCAGTAAATCTCTCAGGCTGATAAACCTGGGTACACATTTCCTAGTTGCCATGGTAACACAGGTATGCAATAACATACTAGCGAATAGCATGCCATATAACATATATAATCCATCAATATTTTCCAGGTGTAGAAACCCATACAGTCAATGACAAAAATATGTTAATGACTCTAACCCAAATACCTATCACTTGCCCATGTATTGAGAGAAGGTCATTGGATCCACTTCCATTGATGGTCCGGATATTTACAAGTTCCCAGAACACGCTGATATTGCTCATGAAACGGCCCAGAACACCAGTGTTTCCCACACAACTGGCACAGTGCTGGACATGGTAGTTCCATCCAATTATATGGCCATTTGTTGGCTGGAGTGGCCAGGCTATCGTCCTGGAAGGGCCAAGTGGCCAGGCCAAATTGTACAAAACCCTGCTGGCTCGATCGCTGATGTGATCATTTGGAATATTGCAATTGGCATTCTGTTCTACTCCTGCAACTGGCTCTATAAAAGTGGAGGAGCAGCGCTCTTCTACAGCACTTAACTTCAATCCCCACCTGGGAAAATGAAGATTTCGCATGATTCGCTCTTCAGTTTACTACAGTACGATGCGATTCTGATTGCTTGTTTTGCTGCAACTTACGTAATACACGCTATTTTTGCGGAATAAAACCTACCAATGATTCCATTCCGACCATTGCATGAGGCGAAGTACTCAATAAGAAAGTACTCAAGTGAATATTGTTCCTCCAAGCTACATTCAGCAGTGTTCATTACCCTGCAAGTCATGTTATTTCCCTGTCACTGACCGATGACCGACTACCTGCAATCCCTCTGTCACTAATTCTGATTGATGTTGCCATGGTTACCTAGAGAACATGACGGAAAACCCTGAGATACAGGTCTGCCCTGTAGCCATGTCGCTTTCGACCTATAGCGCCAGCCTAACCACGTACATCACTATGGCGACGTTAAGCAAGGTCCCAGAACAAGCTGATATTGCTCATAAAACGGCCCAGAACACCAGTGTTTCCCACACAACTGGCACAGTGCTGGATATCGGTAGTTTCATCCAATTATATGACCATTTGTTGGCTGGAGTGGCCAGGCTATCGTCCTGGAAGGGCCAAGTGGCCAGGTCAAACTGTCCATAACCTCGCCTGGCTCGATCGCTGAAGAGATCATTTGGAATATTGCAATTGGCATTCTGTTTTACTCCTGTAACTGGCTCTGTAAAAGTGGAGGAGCAGCACTCTTCTACAGCACTTAACTTCAATCTCTACCTCTTCTACAGCACTTAACTTCAATCTCTACCTGGGAAATGAAGATTTCGCATGATCCGCTCTTCACTTTACTACAATACGATGCGATTCTGATTGCTTGTTTTGCTGCAGCTTACGTGACACACGCTATTTTTGCGGAATAAAACCTCCTAATGATCAGACCATTGCACGAGGCGAAGTACTCAATAAGAAAGTACTCAATTGAATTCCGTTCCTCCAAACCACATTTAGCAGTGTTCATTACCCACCAAGCCAAGATATTTTCCTGCCACTGACCGATGACCAAGTACCTGCAATCCCTCTGTCACTAATTCTGATTGATGTTGCCATGGCTACCTAGAGAACATGACAGAATGCCCTGAGATACATGTCTGCCCTGTAGGGGTGTCGTGGTCGACCTATACCCCCAGCCTACCCACATACATCACTACGGCGACGAGTCATATATCCATAGCAACTGGATCGACATGGGGGAAGGGATGATGTCCGGGAATAATCCAGGAAAACCCTCGATACCAAGGGGCGGACAAAATAAACCCAGGCAACTTGAGTTGTAGCATTTGTTGTCTCGTTGATAATCCAAATAAATCTCAGGATGTCTTGTTTTGCATACAACCAGAAAATTACTCAACAGCATCTAAGATGGATGTTATTTCAGGTTTTTACTTGGGTTTGCAAACATAAATCTAGCATACGGGATTGACGAGGGACTCATATCTTTTTGTCATTTTGGATGACCACAACCATTGTGCATATGACATGTATAACATAAACAATTTTGTAACAGATGCTGGCGTTTTACCATGATACCATATCCACTATATCATGTAGTACATGGCAGTCTATACATTCTGCATGTCATCAGCAGACATAAATACCCAGGTCGCAGATGTACTTAAAGTTAAAGTTAAAGTTATCAGATTTGATATAGCGCTCTTTTCAGCCGAACTAAATCCGCTTTCAAAGGCGCTTTACACTTTAACCCCAGTCTGAGTGATTGTACTTGGAGCTGCCACACTCAAAGCGCTCTATACAACACCCATTATCAACCGGTACCCATTTAATCCTGGGTGAAGATAGACACATTAGTGGTAAATGCCTTGCCTAAGGACACTAGTGAAATGGCACAGCAGTCCAGCTCGAGACTCGAACCCATGATCTTTGGATTACGAGTCCGACACCTTATCCACTGCGCCACTCACTCCACAAGCTTTGTGAGAGTAAGCCTTTTATTGTTACCCAAAGGCCATTGTGGCACGGGATTCATCTGATGAATTATGCACTGTTTGAGCCGATTATGACATCCAATCTATATCATGTATCTGATTGGCTGGACTGGGGGGGGGGGGGGGGGTGCCCCTTGCCATGTTTTCTTTGATCGAATCAATCAGCTACATGATGGCAAACAAGCTTCTCGGTGGACCGACTTATCCAAGCGTGATGATCTGGGGTGATGGATTATGAGAATGGCCAGGGACTGTCCCAGATGTTCATTCTTGGGGATGTTTGTAGACTTGAAGGCCGAGAAACAATCTTATGGACCCTGAATATCTACCAAAGAGCTTGCAGTGAGTGTGCCCTCCTTGCAGCAAAACTGTCCTCAGATGCTTTCTCGCGAAAGAACAAAATTTTAGGACCTGGAATTTCTTCTTGAGGAGGAAGGGGCAGGGGGTGTACTCGAGAATGCAAAATTAGCCAGCCATATGCGCATGGCTTCCACAGTCCATCTAGGTTTTATTTTTCTACCACCAATTAGCATCCAAGATGAGGGATGGCAACTTAATCCAGAGGGCACCTTCTGGGCAAGAGCAGGATCATTTCACTCATCCCACTCTCAAACCAAGGTCGTACGCGGAGTTAGGTGCGAACAATCTTTGGTGATGATCTGCACAAGAACGCAAGCAAGTGTGAAAACTTGTGTGTGATAAAACCATGAACAGGACCTTGTCTCAGTAACGCTGACCGGTCAGTTCTGGTGATGAAGGAAGTGAGCAAGTTGAGCAGCATACCACCAGTTCACAAGGGCAAAGAGGTCCATGCAGGGATGGGTCCAGTTGTGGAATCTGGGTTCACCGAGGGTGATTGATCGGTTCTTTACAGCTCACAATGTGCGGACAACTTACTGCTACTTCAGCTCATCACGAGGGGCCCCCAGCCCCCCACTGTGCCAATGATAACAAGAGTCCTGACCCGACCCACCAACTAAACACATCCGAGGTGTTGGGATGGAGAACAGTGATGGCCAACGTGCCATCAATCAGGACTGTCAAATTATCGACAGAGCTGCCAAAATTCCTCATCACTCCAAGTCTCAGACCTTCGATCATGAATGGTTGATCCTGAAGTACTTGCTCCAGGCGCTTGCATATATACGTGAATTGTGCTCTGACGCCATAAAAATTTCCACATACCGTATATGACTGAAATGCTGCCTTGTGAAATAGTATACATTTGTATATGGTACGAGAAAAGAATGAATACTATTTCTGTTGAAGAAATCCTTGGAAGTGTCCACATTCTTAGAACCAATATTGTATGAACTGAAAGCTTTGGACAAATCCTCTGCAAATTTGTTCTTAGATGACTTTTTTCTCTGCAGTTTGCAGTCTGCCTTAAGGGTTCTTGCCACAGATCCACATAAATATTTTCGCTTTTTTCAGTAGAAAGTCTGGTTAATTTTTAGCCACAGCTACCAAAATCCAATAATTATGTCATGAAAAGATATTCTCCCGATGGCACTTTGGTACCCGCTGTTTGTTCAAGTCAAAGTGTTTTTTTTATACCAGGGCCAAAACTATTTCCTTAAATTTCAGTCAGCGTCTGTGATATTGTGAAACATTTCTCAAGCTCACGAAAAACATGGATGCAGGAAAGTGGAGCGCTTTGGTTTGTTTGGCTGGCACTTATATATTACCAGCCACCTAAAAAGGTCTAATAGAGAATGTCTGCGTTGACGCAACCTACAAGATTTCTTATTTTGAGACACTACTTTGTAACTCTGAAGCACTCTTCAGATTCCCTGGTACGAGTTACTTATTGACAAAACTGCACCATGCCCGGAATCACAGCCTTCTTGAAAAAGCAAACTTGGCTGGAGCCAAAAATTAACTTCCTAAGTTGCAACTAATTGGAAATCTGTCGACTTTTAAGGTTTGCGCAATGATGTCGCACTCACAAACTGCGACAGAAATGGCGTAATTTCCGGCTCTTAATTCCCCTCCCCCCACACGGCCACAAATTGTCCCGCAGCAAACCACAGCGAAACTCAACAAGTGTGCCAATATTTGATCAAAGATCTGCAAATGTTTGTTGCGAATGTCGCAGTGTTGAACAAATCTACTGACAACTTTTACAACACATGCCTCATAGAGCGCAGAACACCTGATCAAAGTGGCCGGCTAATTGCTATTGATGTCAGCATGATTGATATGTTTGTTGTTTAAACAGTTCTCTCTGTCCCTTTGAAATGACACACAGAAACGAAGCCAATGTACAGAAGAAGTTGCACTTCAAATTTTCATCAATTTGTCAATTCTTATTTTCCGATAAAGCACAGATCACTTAACCTGAAACCTCAAGGGCAGTTTTGAACAGTTCATTAACTTATTGAGCTCCACTTTAAACATGTGAATACAGTTGACGGGTACATTGCAATTGTTAATGACACCAATGATTATGACATTTATCAAAATGCCATATCTCTGACTTCATATCATGCTCGTGTCCAGACTTATTCCTTTGATTACATAAATCAATGATTAATTTTTCTCTGTTATTCCAGGACACACAGATTGTATTACTGCCGTCTCTACAGCACTGTTGTCCACAGAACATTATCCATTATTGGATATACAGGAAAGCCTAAAAATATCCCATTACATCATTCAAACGAGTTTTCCAGACTCCACTGACAAAAGTAGAACTTGCAGAACCGACTACATAGGTGAAATATTTCCGTTACTGTCGATGTTCATGGCCCCCTCATGACAGCCTGAAAGATCTACAGTGATTTTCATAATGGAAAAGAAAACATTGTCGGAACTTTGACCCTGCAGACCCTCCCTCAGTCGGAGAAGATTTAGGGGCCAGTCATCGTCGCCATGGAGAATGCGACAATACAATTGCCCGAGCCACGATTTCCTGAGTAATCTTGATATACGTTCTAGATATGGATCGACTTTAGCCCCGGGAAATTGGACGACACTGTCACCAGGGTCATAAAGCAGGGCAGGGAGGGGACGTGACTGTTTCCATGGCGACAATGGGAACACAGGTAGTCTCTGGAGAATGAGCTCGGAAAGTGATTGGCAGCTACAGCCAGTGAAACAGAAACTCCTTACAATACATCCAATATATTATACAAACACATTGAGGTTGAAATTTGTTGATACATGATGTGCCATTTCCTCTGAACACAAGCAACAAATTTTTCACAGTACATAATTGTCTGTAATGTACTAGGAGTAATTCAACGGAATTCCCCAAGGGAAATACCTGAAAGAACTCTCAGTTACTTTGCAAAAAGTAGAGCAAAATCGCTCGCCTGCCTTGGGACATACACAATATGAACACTACGTGTATGGTCAATATATGGGAAATACCCTGAAGGAAGCCAATGAATCCAAAGCATTGAATGAACCGCAGTGCTGCATGACTGGAAGCAACTGGTCCAAAGACGATAGGTCCATGTGTGTATAGAGTGAACTAGACAAAACAAGATATACCCTACAGCTACAGTAGAACATCCAAGATTCATGCACCCAAACAAACTCCCCGCCACACGTCTGTAAGCTCGGCCCTACGGTCCCCAAACGCTTGCCATGGCGGTAAGAAAACCCGAATGCATTTTGTACCTGGAAACCAATGCACCAATCGGGCCTTCTAGCTAGAGCATAAATTGTATACAACAGAGCTGAATTTCTGTACTGGCAAAAGGACTATCTTCAGCATGGTACAATGCTGTGTGCATGTACCTGGGGCCATGTAGCAGCATGGTACGGGCTCGCGCTGAGAGTACAATATACTGTGGTAATGTACGGTACACATGTACATGCAACACCATTTCCGGGAAGCGTCTCACACCGGGTAAGTTCAATGGGTAGGTTTATCGCGCAAACATAAACAGGCTCTTAACTGACCGACCGACCAGCCATGGACAGACAACGTCAAAGATCTCCATGTGCTCGAGCGAACTCCACTCGCACAAACATAAACTTCTGCACATTCACACATCATGGATTTCACTCTCTCAAGCTCGGGGAAAACCCCTTTGGAATCATATTGTTGTCCATTGCTTTCTGTTAGGGATTCTTCTCCCAGACAAACAGAGCAGCAATTTGTTTATCTTAACAAGAGGGTACAAGAGAGTTACCTATGGCAGTCGTCTGGCCGCAGATCAGCGGCAGTCAAACAGCCACTCAATTGAATCATTCGCTGATGTATTGGCCAACGATACGGGTGGGAGAAAACCTTAACTTTAGGGAGAGAGAGAGAGGAGGCAGGGAAAATTCATGTACATTGGTATCAAACTTCCAGGGCAAAAAGAAACAATCCGACAACCTTCTGACCGATAGCACCGATTGTTTGGCCTGAAAGAGTTATAGATAGACCCGGCAAGATGGATCTCTCAGCACTTCATTCATCCTTTGAAATGCTCCAGAAAGAACAGTACACATTCAAGATGGAAACAAAAGTCACGCTCAATTCATGTGATTTTGAACAGATGTGCAATTTTTGCTGTGAGAATAAAGAAGCCCTGGTCTCGGCACCATTGTAGCACACTCCTATGTCCTCATTGGGATACCAACTGTTCTAACTGTCGCCCGGACAACCAGACAAACCAATGTCCCCACCATGGACCGTCATGGCAATCCCCACTCCCAACACCCATGTCCACGGGCCCCAGGGAGACATCCCTCTATCCCATCATGGTCCTGGAATTAATTTCCCCGGCATGGTCGCCCCGGGTCATTCCCTTAATTGTATGGTGGGTGAGTGAGGAGGTCACGATGCCCCCAAGTCAACTCAGCCACCACACTTGGGCCGTTAGAGGCAGTCGGTCCCTTCTTCCAAGATCCGATGTCAACAAATTAGCTGGCGCCGGAGTTTATCTGTGACTATTTTTGGGGAAGTTCCTCGTGATCTACGGAAGCCAGACTCAAAGTTGTCAATGGTTTGAATTAGGTCAGCCTCAAGCGCCACGCGGGGTCAGTCAGGCGTGATTAATAGCATCATCGGAAGATCACATCATGGCCGCTTTTTGACAGTCTGTGATATAATGAAGTGAATGAATGGTGCATTGAACACCAGACTGAAATGTCTCAGTCCCCATCCAGAAATGAAGATCTTCCCTGTCTTGCTAAAACTACAAGCATGCTTTCCCATGCATTGCACATAAATCCAATGATATCAACTTATGACCATGGTATGAAAGTAGATACACCAGCACAGAATGAAACTCAACAGGCAAGAAGCAACCAGAGAGTAGATCACTCAGACTGATATACCTGAGTACACACTTACTAGTTGCCATGGTAACACAGGTATGCAATATCATACTACCATAGTATATAACATACATAATCCATCAATATGGTGTAGAAACCCATACAGTCAATAGCGAAAATATGTTGATGACTCTGACCCAGATACTTATCACTTGTCCATGCATTAAGAGAAGGTCATTGGATCCACTTCCATTGATGGTCGCGATATTCACAAGTTCCCAGAACATGCTGATATTGGTCATAAAAACAGCCCAGAACACCAGTGTTTCCCACACAACTGGCACAGTGCTGGATATTGGTAGTTCCATCCAATTATATGACTATTTGTTGGCTGGAGTGGCCAGGCTATCATCCTGATCATGCTGATGGGTCAAGTGGCCAGGTCAAACTGTCCATAACCTCCACTGGCTAGATCGCTGAAGAGATCATTTGGAATATTGCAATTGGCATTCTGTTCTACTCCTGCAACTGGCTCTATAAAAGTAGATGAGCAGCTCTCTACTACAGCACTTAACTTCAATCCCCACCTGGGAAATGAAGATATCGCATGATGCGCTCTTCAGTTTACTGCAGTACGATGCAATTCTGATTGCTTGTTTTGCTGCAACTTACGTAATACACGCTATTTTTGAGGAATAAACCTACTAATGATTTCATTCCGACCATTGCAACAGGCGAAGTACTCAATAAGAAAGTACTCAATTGAGTTTCGTTCCCCTAAGCTACATCCAGCAGTGTTCATTACCCACCAAGCCACCTTATTTCCCTGTCACTGACCGATGACCGAGTACCTGCAATCCCTCTGTCACTAATTCTGATTAATGTTGCCATGGCTACCTAGAGAACATGACAGAACGCCCTGAGATACATGTCTGCCCTGTAGGGATGTGTTGGTCGACCTATACCCCCAGCCTACCCACAAACATCACTATGGCGACGTGTCGTGTATCCATAGCAACTGGATCGACACTGTTGAGGTAATGATGTCCGGGAATAATCTGGTGAAAACCCACGATAACCAAGGGGCGGACAAAATAAACCCAGGCAACTTGAGTTGTCGGATTTGTTGTCTCTTTGATAATCCAAATGAATCTCTGGAGGTCTTGTTTTGCTAACAAACAGAAAACTACTCAACAGCATCCAAGATAGATGTGAATTCAGGTTTTTACTTGCAATGGTTTGGAAACACTGATCAAGCATACAAATGATTTACGAGACACTCGCATCTTCTTGTCATTTTGGATGACCACAACCAGTGCATGTGACATGTATAACATAAACAATTTTGTAACAGATACTGGCGTTTTATCACGATACCATGTCCACTATATCATGTAGTACATGGCAGTCCATACATTCTGCATGTCATCGGCAGACATAAATACACAAGTCGCAGATGTACTTCTCCGAGCTTTGTCAGTGCAAGCCTTTTATTGATACCCAACCGGACATTGTGGCAGGGGCTCGGTCTGATGAATTATGCACTGTTTGAGCCAATTATGACATCCAATCTTTATCAAGTATCTGATTGGCTGGACAGGGGGGGGGGGCGTGTCCCTTGCCATGTTTTCTTTGATCAGATCAATCAGTTACATGACGGCAAACAAGCTTCTTGGTGGACCGCCTTATCCAAGCGTGACGATCCGGGGTGATGGATTATGAGAATGGGCAGGGACCGTCCCAGATGTTCATTCTTGGGGATGTTTGTAGACTTGAAAGGAAACAATCTCGTGGACCCTGAATATCTACCCAAGGGCTTGCAGTGAGTGTGCCCTCCTTGCTGCAAAAATGTCCAGGATGCATTGCTTTTAATGGGAGGAAGGAATGTTAGGACCTGTAATCTCTTCTTGAAGTGGAAAGGTGGGTTGTACTCGAGAATGCAAAATTAGCCAGCCCTATGCGCGTGGCCTTTACAGTCCACCTAGGTTTCATTTTTCTACCGCCAATTAGCACCCAAGATGAGAGAATGCAACTTAATCCAGAGGGCACCTCCTTGGCCAGAGCAGGATCATTCCACTCATCTCCCTCTCAAACCAAGGTCATACGCGGAGTTAGGTGCGAACAATTTTTCGTGATGGTCCGCAGAAGAGCGAAAGCAAGTGTGAAAACATGTGTGTGATAAAATCGTGAACAGGACCTTGTCTCAGTAACGCTGCCTGGTCATTGCAGTTCTGGTAATGAAGAAACGGAACGAGTAGAGTAAAGGGGCATACCAACAGCTCACAAGGGCAGAGAGGTCCAGGGATGGGTCCAGTTGTGGAATCTGGGTTCACCGAGGGTGATTGATCGGTTCTTTACAGCTCACGATGTGCGGACAACTTACTGCTACTTCAGCTCATCACGAGGGGGGGGGGTCCCCCCCCCAGTACTAATGATCACAAGAGTCCCGAGGCGACCCACCAACAACTAAACACATCCGAGGTGTTGGGATGGACAACAGTAATGGCCAATGTGCCATCAATCAGGACTGTCAAATTATCGACAGAGCTGCCAAAATTCCTCATCACTCATAAGTCTCGGACCTTCGATCATGAATGGTTGATCCTGAAGTACTTGTTCCAGGCGCTTGCATATACGTGAATTGTGCTCTGACGCCATCAAAATTTCCACATACCGTATATGACTGAAATGCTGCCTTTTGAAATAGTATATATGGTACGAGAAAAGAATGAATACTATTTCTGTTGAAGAAATCCTTGGAAGTGTCCACATTCTTAGAACCAATATTGTATGAACTGAAAGCTTTGGACAAATCCTCTGCAAATTTGTTCTTAGATGACTTTTTTCACTGCAGTTTGCAGTCTGCTTTAAGGGTTCTGGCACAGATCCACATAAATATTTTTTTTCCGTTGAAGGTCTGGTTAATTGTAGCCACAGCTACCGAAATCCAATAATTTTGTCATGAAAAGATATTCTCCCGGTGGCTCTTTGGTACCCGCTGTTTGTCCAAGTCAAAGGGTTTTTTTATACCAGGGCTAAAATTATTTCCGTAAATTTCAGTCAGCGTCTGTGATATTGTGAAACATTTCTCAAGCTCACAAAAAACATGGATGCAGGAAAGTGGAGTGGTTTCGTTTGTTTGGCTGGCACTTATATATTACAAGCCACCTAAAAAGGTCTGAGTAAAGTTTGCAACATAGAGAATGTCTGCGTTGACGCAACCTACAAGATTTCTCATTTTGAGACACTACTTTGTAACTCTGAAGCACTCTTCAGATTCCCTGGTACGAGTTACTTATTGACAAAACTGCACCATGCCTGGAATCACAGCCTTCCTGATGTTGGCAGCAAATTTGGCCGGAGCCAAAAATTAACTTTCTCAGTTGCAAGTAATTGGAAATCTGTCGACTTTTAAGGTTTTTGCCACGATGTCACAGTCCCACAAACTGCGACAGAAATGGCGTAATTTCCCTCCCCCCACCCGGCCACAAACTGCCCCGAATCAAACCACAGCGAAACTCAACAAGTGTGCCAATATTTGATCAAAGATCTGCAAATGTCTGTTGCTAATGTCGCAGCGTTCAACAGATCTAGCTGGCAACTTTTACAACACATGCCTCATAGAGCGCAGAACACCTGATCAAAGTGGTTGACTAATTGCTATCGATGGCAGCATGATTGATATGTTCGCAATTTCAACAGTTCTTTTTGCTCCTTTGAAATGACAGACACTAGGCCAATGTACAGAAGAAGTTGCACTTTAAATAGTCATCAATTTGTCTCTTCTTATATTTTCAGGTAATTAGGTAAAGCACACAATGGAATTGAAGTGCAATTTGGAACAATAAATTTTTATCCAGCCTAGTGGGTTCCATGCAAAATGTATGTAAACGTGGACATATTGCAATAGCCGTTGGTACCAATGATTATGTCATATTGAAATGTCATATTTCTGACCTCACTCGATCAGCTCTCATATCCTGCTCCTGCCCAGACTTACTCCTTTGATCATATAAATCAGTGATGTTTTTTCCCTGCTATTTCCGGATACACATGCAGATTGACTCACTGCCGTCTCGTCTCGACAACCCTGTTGACCACAGAAGCACTGATCAAAGATCATCTGACGTGGAAGTTTTGCTATAACGAAAATATCATCCCTATCAAATTCTGTCCGTTGCTGTTTTGACCTTTACGACTGACAGCAATTAACATTG
The DNA here is from genome assembly GCA_949152475.1 of Terebella lapidaria. NCBI lineage: Eukaryota > Metazoa > Annelida > Polychaeta > Terebellida > Terebellidae > Terebella > Terebella lapidaria. Next base: position 8,361,245 of record OX424557.1, read on the forward strand.
ATTTTTTTCTTGAAGCTATCATTGAACATGATTGGAATTTATTGTCATAACTTTGTTATGCAGCATGGAAAGTGGATCCAATTTAGTGACCACTTTGTCTTCAATGACGGCTTCCATCTGGAATTAATCTGGTTTAAATAATTTTCAGTCATTTGCCATCAACGACGAGCAACAGAATTCATGACAAAATGCTTGCAATACTAATAGGTGTTTGGCTAGGGACATTTTCAACAATAACCAATAGTAGAAAAGAACTGGTTGCCCAGGTGACGCTCTGGCCAATTGCCTGACAGTACGCCCGCAATAACATAATAATGGATAAAGGTATAAAGAGAGAAAAGCTTGGACACGTATAATGCCTAGAGGCATGCATGGACTATTAGCATTGTTACTGCTGGGATATCGAGACAAAAGGGACAGAACAGTTATTGCAATTGTGTCGGCTTTCTGCCAGAGGCATGGAATACCAACGAGCAGGTGTAATGTACTGAGAAATGTACGAATAACAGGCTTTCGATGAATAAGTGTCTAAAGGGCACGAGACACCTCGAAAGTATAATATATAACGTGTACCACATATGCATAATATATAAGTATTGTTTATCGCTGGGTATGCATGTTTCATAATTCCAGGCTTTTGTTAGCTGTACCTGCATGTCGCAGAACATATACATATAAATTTCCATTTGTATCGCACCTCTGACATTTTCATGACATATATGGGTGGCCGGGGCTCTGCGTACAGGGGCCGAGTTCAAATCTGGAATGACACGCACAACAACAAAAATTCACCGAAATGGTCAAAAAGACTAGTCCAAGGAGGGAACCATTCTGAAACAATCCGCCCGCAAAAATCTGCTCAAAGGGACTGTCCATTAACGGGTGATGACATGCGTTGTGAAAACAAAGTATCCCTCGATTGTGTCACCACATTTCTGTGGCCCAAATCGGCTTGAATACATCAGCGCGGGATTGAGGGGCGCTTCATGAAATATGCATGTCAACAAATGCCGACAAATCGCAGGCGTTATAACACATGTAAGCCAATAAACTGGTGATATCATCTGTGATTGTCGGAATAACTGCACTGGACAATGGTTCGATGAATGGCTTTTCATGATTGTGAAAGTGATCAGCGTGATTTAGTCGGGGTGAACAGTCTGACTTTCTCGCATTAATGGAAACTTTTTTTTAATTACATTGAATGAGAAAAGCCCATGGATGTCCCATTTGCAAAGTTCCAATAATCCATCATGATTTGTGTGGTAGCCATGACGACAGATTATCAATTCCCATTGATTCCTCATGTAATTCATCTTCATGTAACATGATGAAAGAGCAAAATGCCTGCAAAGGGATCATAATATCAAAGGCAAAAATTTGACCAAATTGACAGTCAAATCATGCTATTATCAGAAACATGGGAAATTGCCCCATAACTATCATGTAAATATTTTGATTTGAATTGAAACTATGGGACAGATGAATTATGTTTTCCTCGAAAATAAAAATCTATGTTTATATCTGATTATTCATGTTGTTTCATTTGTATCTATATAATAATACAAAGAAATAAAATGTATAACAATGAAACAACTCAGATGCAGACCACTGCAACAAACTGCCAATGAACTAACTTCCCGGAAGCATGTTAGTTAGTAATCTACAATGGAATATAATAAAAAAGAACTTCTTATATTAATTTCCAACCAATTTGAAGCACGACATGTAAAACTATGTATCCAACTGTTCAGATTACAGGCACCACACGGAGGCAGTTCATGAACTGCCTTGTCATGGAAAGTACAGGATGAAGAAAGAAGGCTTACACAGGCGTGTCTGACTGTACATCCCCATGATCCCTGGGAGAAACTGCATGATCTAGCTCCTAAACACCCACACACACACACACATACACACAGGTGAAACCAAAATAAGCACACCACAATTAGACAGCACAGGCTTACCGCCGTCCAGATATAATACTGTAAATCCGAGCTGGCTACTGTGAGCGGAAATCAAAGCATCTGTTGCACACAGCACGAATAAATAGAGAGAATTCCAATATCTGGTGTCTCGTCTGTAGACCAGTGTAGTGATCAGATCACGCCCACAATAGTCAATATCCTCAACTGCCGTAGCCCGGCTAAACTCGGGAGTCGATCGGCACGCACGCGTGCATGTGCTGTCAGCAATAGACAGGAATGACTGTATCAGTGACGCCACTGTCCCCATGCACCGCTAGCAAGTGGCGGTGTTTGTCACGCACCTATTGTAGTTCTACCGTACGTGAAAACACTGCATGAGCAAGGCAGTGACACTCGCGTCTAACGACAAACGTCGTGATGGTTCTAGGTTGTTGTGGCGTCTACACAGAAACACACACAGCATGGCACCTGCACAGAGGCATCATGTGACATTGATCGACCAATGGGAAGGCAGCAGGCCCCTGGCTGAAATCAACACGTCACATTTCAAACCGGAGCACTGTGCAGCAAAGCTTCCCTGGCTGTCGCAACAGTGTGAGGGTCTATGAATTTTTCATAAGGGATTTACAAGCAATGCTTCGTGTATTAAATCCCAGCATATTTGCTAGTCGGTCGTTCACATGAATGAGTTATAAGGGTTAAGTTTCCTTTTCACCTAGCACGCACGGACACACAAAACACCAGGTATCTCGACTGGAAAGGTCTATAGGGAGCAAAATTCCCAACGACGGGGGAAAAAAACCAAAACAACAAACAGAACTGATGGGGGAAAATCCATACCTTCGTCGCTGGTCTGCGATGGTTTTTGAATTGGCAATCAGGACTCGCACAGTGTAATGCAGATTATAGTAGTCATAAATATGACGAGCATAAATGAGTCTGTGATGAACCGTGGCCTCAGCAATCAATGACATGATGTCATAGCAAAGTGTCCACGGTTTGGAGAACGAGAAGTAGGGCTCCAAAGAACGGACAAGTTTTTTTTTTTTTGTCGTGCGGCATGCACCGAAATAGCAGCTGTTTACGTTCAGTTTACAGCACGTCTTGTCTTTGCTTGATGAGAACCTGGACATCAGCCCCCGCGCTATGAGAAGCTTTCCATCGTCTTCATGCCGCAGCAAAATAAGTGCGCCAGGGTAAAGGGCCTGGAGAAAATGATATTGGAGAAGAATCGTCTGCCTTCCAACGTCCATTAGCGATACTCTCACTAGAAAGACTGTTGGACATTGTAACCTCTCTAGAGGGAAAGTGGCAGCAGCGGTATTTTGCAATACTGTGCTTGGTAAATGACGAAGGTTGGACATTTTGACAGCATGCATCGCCAGCAAGTCGACCACATTTTTCAGCAAAAATATTTGTTTTTTGTTCTTGTTGATAAATGAGTTTTTGATTGGTACAGAACTCGCTGATCATCAAAACCTGCAAATGAGTTTCCAATAACTGGGGTGCATTTATGTACATGAACTAGTAGTGAACTGCCTCTGGGAAATGTTGATCAATGTTTGATACAAAAATAAAACTCCAATAGTCAATGAATGATATTCCCATCAAGAACAAATATTTTCTGAACCGAACCAAGCTCACCTAACCCGAATATACTCTGATAACATATAATTCAAACTTATATGTCTGAAGTCAAAATCATTTAGATTTATCAGCCGACAAATAACTTGGAATGTATCAAAACCTGAAAACACTCATCAAATATCTAGTCTGGTTTTTAGAAAGTTATTGAACTCCCGTAAAAACTGCAAAAAACATCCAAAGGTCACATCTTAGCATGAATGGTTCAAGTCAGAATCATTATTTTCGTGGGTGGAGAGATATGTTTGTTTTCCGTATGTGGATTATAAAACACTAGATCACAGGAGAAAAATACAAAAATTAACGAGAAGGAAACTTTCGAAAAAACATAACGGAGATTATGAGGATTATGCGGAAGTGTGAAATTTGCAGCTTGTCTAATCCGTCAAAGAAAACATCGCCACAAGATGAACGCCTGTTTGCTCAGGCAAACATCGAGGAGAAAAACAACCGAGTGGATCAAATTATATTCACACTTGTAGAATGAAAACACGCTGATGAACTGCCGCATCTAACATGTCTGTTATGAGATGAAATACCACTGGTGTAATGCTCATCGGCAGCCCCAACGAACACACGCCAACGGAAAATACAAGAAAATATTGCTTCTATTAATACTGCCTATAGCAATCGGTAAGCTATCAGACCAATATACATCCCTTTATTTATGCTGGGGGACATCATAATTTTAAATCAATGAAGTTGGTAGACAATACTCAATTACTCATAGAGTAAGCTCTTTATATGTCCATCGATAACTAGATCGCATCACAATATAAGCCATTAGATCAGCAATAATACCAAGTATACCTACTTATCCACCCACGAAGTCGTTATATAACATTAGCCAACAGAGACGATATTGCATGTTATTACAGTATCCTTGCTTTGAGCTATTTACGACACACTAAGGACAGTGACCCGACTACTGCCATCGATGGTTGCCATGGATGTAGAATTTCTCCTTTGGAAGAACACAGTGTCTTGCCTCGATCTTCTTCAACTACGTCAGGGTGTTGCAATAATTCAATGTATATCTAAATACCATGTACTTAATATGAAATACTTGGTTTCGTGATACATCTACATATTCTATTAAATTCTTAACATGTTTCTATTCGTGCCTCTTTATATGTTTATTATGTTTAGCAATTCCTTTCCAGTGTAAAATAAAGATAATGAATGCAAATGTCAATATATACATAGACGTATATATTTATCTCAGGCTGAGAAGAATCCAGTTTTTAAATATTTCTGACCGAATAGAAAAGGAAGAATACACATTGTTTGTTGACTTAGGATTGTAACAGTATATACTCAATGGATAAACTTACGACATTCTAGTTCATGAAACATGTCATGAAATATGCAATGGTCAATAGCTCTGCTCTGTCCAGGGGTACACAAAGACATAATTATGTAGATATAATTTAATCATGGTCTACCTGCATTAACATTGATTTTCAACGTTAGTTTTCGTTTTGATTCTGTAGCCTACTCTGACATGCATAGGAAAATTTATGACTAAGACTCAACAAGACTAGTGAAAGTGGACAATTAAATCAAATGTTTTTAGATTCAACTGCTTTAGACATTTACATAGATCCCTCTCCTGTTGGGCAGTTGAATTTTCTAATTGATTCTGCATTCACAAAACCTTTTCTTTCTCCAAGCAAAACATGTCCACTTTACCTGAACAAATGGCCGCAAAACACAATAGTGTAGTTTGCAACATGTTTCTTCCATTAGCTGTTGTAGCAGGATGCAATTTGCCATTAATTACAGACGATTACCAACTCAAAGTGCGAATGTTGCTCTGCTAAATTCATTAAACAAACATAGAGTGTGATTTTTTTCCTGCTGGTAAACCAATCACCCTTCCGGATGGTCGGTGAATGAACCGAATACAAAAACACTTTTCGTTTCGTTGTACACAGTATGTGGCCCAACTGTTTGGCGAAGAAAATGTAAATGAACGCATTTGAAAGTGGTTAGGTGTAGCTTTCAAGGGCAGCAAAGCAACATGATTTGAATTGCAATGATGCTGAAACTGCAACATGCACTGTGACTGCACTGTGATCACCATAGCAACAGAGAAACTGTGCCAACCTATACAGTTCCATATTTTGAGATACATGGGACATGGGTGCTATACTGCTATTTTGCAACAGCTTTCTTGTTCACCAGCCATCCAATTAGGATCTGGCACAATATATATATATCTGGTGATATATCGATGAATCTGATTGGACAAACAGTGTTAACGATTAGGCACAGTGTTAACGATTAGGACACACACCCCCATGTAACATAACCCAGGTGCCCAGGTCCTTGAGGAAATGTGACCACCCTGATGGCTGATTGCAGCATGGTTGTATTACGCTGAACGTACATGCACTGCCGATCTGGGAGAACAGCGCACCCGCCTGACATGCTAAAGATACAAATGACACTTGATTGTACGATATCGCTTTCATAAGGGGTCAACTCGGAGCAGATAATCATAAATCAATGCTGGCTAAAGTCAAGTTCAACACAAAACCTCAGATGATCTCAGGTCATAACTTTGTTTAGGATGGTTAGATCAATTTGAAATTTCACATGTTTCCATTTGGCATAAAACAATATTATTATAACAAATCTTTAGACTTCCAACTTGAAAACTGCAAAAGTTGGCTTGAACGCTGCTGACATAACTTTAATGCATGGCTCAATATCCACATAAATATACAGTTGATATATATAGAATAGAATCTGATTTTCAAGTTCAATATGTCTGCCTGGAACTGGTGTCAAAATTGGTGTCGAATGTTCATTGCTGTACATGTGCGTGCAATATTGCTCTTTGTTTAATAAAACGGACAGGCAGAGACAAGACAGGCTAGAGTCTTGGGTACGTGTCACCACGGGAGGCAAATTAATATACCTGTCATCTTGTCTTCCTTCGACATCCCACTCAGTGGGAAAAAGCGTCCTCTTCCGTGGAAATGTGAGAATAGCTTGCGGGCACTGACGGACAACACATGGGGGCGGGTGGTGTCACTGCCTTGTAAGGCCCTACTTTGTCAAGGGTGCTTACCCTGTTCCAGTCGATTGCCGACGTTAATAATTCACGTAATTATTGCTAGGCGCGCTTTGCGTTAGTTCCAACACTGCAAGGGCTAACCGCTAAGCGTTCCCTAAATCAATACACGTGCGAAGGGAGGGAAGGAGGGGAAGAGAGCGGACACATTGAGTCCCTGGCGTTCCGTCGCCGGGGCTATGACACCCCATGTCCCCCGATTGTCAATACACTGCCGCGGCCTCCTGCAGGACCACCAATGTAAGGCACACAATGGAAAAACTGCAGTGAAGCGTGACCACGCATCAAAGGTGGGATGTAAGAAATTGGATATCGAGAACATCTCAAATGGTGCGGCACTTTTTTGTTTATATGTTTTCAGACGATGGTTTAACATTTAATAAGTGATGTTTGTCACGCTCACATTTTCAGGGGAGGTGCAAATTTATGTAATGATGCCAGACAATCATTAGTACAGTGAAGCAACCAGTGATCTGAATAGATGTGAAAAACAATTGTTTGCTTCCTGACATGAAACATAGACTCGTAACCAACTCTCGATACATGTTCCTGATCATAATAGCATTTGAGCTCATCCATAGATTCCCTACATCCCAGATCAGGATTAATTCCCATGCCGACGTGCTTTACACACGTTCAGTGTCACCATTCTGTTGACGCTGTCAGCAACATTGTCATGATTGGGAGTGGTTGAGTACAACGCATTAGCACTTCCCACCTGATGGGGGTGTTACTGCGGCAAGGCCTGCTGAGATTCAGGCGGTTTTGATTGCACGGAAATCATGGAAATGTATTTGCTTTATTGGCAACACGGCATGGCCACTTTGTGAAGCAACGGTGCTAATCTACTTTTGTTTTTGTATAATATGCGTTTGTTGTCTGTAAAAACATGGGACTAACAGCTATGAAATAAAATCAATTTATAATCCAAGGTCATGGCAGTGGTAAACATCCCAATACCTGCACATACCGAACACACCCATAAGATCATCCGTGCTATCTCAATCATATTATCAGAGCCAGTCTGAAAGCAGTAATATCTCGTAAATCATGCAAATTGGTGATATATTTGATCATGGTGATCACGGCCCTGATGACTCAAGGTCACTGGATGACGGCCAGATTCTCTGTGGACATGTCACAATACAGAGACCATCGAGAACCCAGATGATTCCAGCATTGTCTGTTGTCGTTCCAACATGGCATTTGGAATCACTTCCTAAGGCTGCGAATATGGCACATGTTGCAAGTACAGTCAGGAAGGCATGAATGACAAAATTGTAGGTGCAATGACATTCGAGTACAAGGTAGACCTCAAAGATGTGATCACTAAATCAGAACACACATGGAACTCAGACTCAGATTGGGCTTCAGTTCAGTTGAACATGTTGAAGGGAACAGGAGGCTTTGCATGACTATAGGGAAATCTACTAGATAGTGTAAGGCAAATCAACCTTGAATGTTAGGCAAATTGAATCCAGTATGTTTTTGTCAGTATCAAGTTCGTGCAGCGGTCTGGGCAGTCAAGGACATCGTATTGATCAGCGTGCGTGTGTGCTTGTGGGAAGGGCATGGCATGGCACAAAGGGACACGAGTCCTTTCCTCAATGTTTGGTCGAAGTCTGTTGCTGCCTGCTGCACTTCGGTCTTCAAGCAACCATTGCAGTCATGAGGGGATTAGGCCTCTGGGAACAGTCTGGAGCAGAACTGCGGGATTTGCTCAATGAATCACGGTGCTCCAACGTGAAATATTATTTCTCAAGTGGCCAGGCAAGTATTGTTTTTATGCCCTGTGTCTGCCCACGGTCTGAATGAAGTACAATGGTGCAGCATTCTGGATAACGGATAAGGCTTCTAGCGGAAAGTTTACAAATGTAGGCCGATTTCCATTGTTCCCGCCCGGTGTCGGCTTGGGGCAAATAAAGACGGAAGACGAATGATCACACCACTTCTGAAATAGGAAAACTGTCATCCGCTGTGGCAGTCCTGGGGGACGGGCAAAGCTGAGTTGCCACGGTTACCAACTGTACCAGTCAGGATAGCGTCTAAGGAGGTCGTCCCCGGTTACCTCGATGTCATACAGCAAAATCAACCACATGAGTCAAGTACTGTGACCAGTAGCGGATAGGGGCTAGAATAGAGATGAAAATGTATTCCAATGAAATGATGGCTAACAAACCATCAATCAAACATGACAACAATCATGGGGCTCTTCATCACGAGGACTTTGGGGGGACCAGAACATAGCAGCGTATCCATCATCCATCTGACGGGGAAGGAACAGTGCAGGATAGTCAGAGAGGGAAGCAGTCCTTCTCCGAACACTTGTTGAAACAGTACACAAACACAGCCAGAACAGCACACAACACATAGAACAAAACTGCACAAACACTGCCAGAACCAGGTCCTTCAAAGGTCCCCAAATTATAACGTGTAGCAACACAAGTAAACAAGAATGTTTTGAGATGGTCCCAGACTTAGCTGATGGACCGTCCCAAAGGTCAAGCAAGGACAATGAGATAGGGATCAGCTGGAGAGTCAGTCACTAGCTCTCCCATAAATAAATGCTAGTAAATGATCAATGCTATAGAGAGGATTGCCTCTTGACCTGATCGCACTGATGTACAAAATGCTTTTATATTGTTCTTTGATATGGCATTTACATAATTTGCTCATTTATGCCTGGTTTGGTCCTGCAGACCATTAACCACATGATACTCAAGAAGTCGCAAATATTGCACTAAATTGTGAAAAACGGAGCATTTCTTTGCTTCGTTTGACTCCTTGTCTCATTAAAATCTTTGGGATGTCAAAGTGTAAGCAGAGGTGACTTCAGTCCAGTTTTTGCTCTTGGTGAAATGACCAGAGTCAAAAGTTACAAGGTCCTGTAATGATGACAAAGAGTCTCGAGCCAAGCCGGTCAGCGATGATGAAGCTTGTTGTCTCCCTATGGCAAAGGACGCTAGTCAGGGCCGCAGTGACGTCCAAATGTCATTCTTGACCAGCTCATATGCTAAAAATAATGCAGCTATTTTGGTAACTCCTTGCAACGAAGGCAATTTAGAAGTGTTCATATTTCCGGATGCAAAAAATATGCAAATGTATTACTACCAGTGTAGGGCATGCATGTCAATGGAACCTTTTATTATGAGCGACCTAGTATGATATTAGTATGAAAGTCAGCAAGAATGAATTGAAGTTATGGCATGAAAATTGTGGCTTTTTCCCTACTGGTATCATAAATAATACCTAAGTTTTGTGTATCAATAATCCTGCATTCGCTAACGCCCAGATCACAGGAAACAAACAATGAAACATTTGACAGAGGTCCAACCCTGACGACCATCCAACGAATAATATTTGCGGGGATTTGTCCATTGTAATCCCAAGCAGATCGCGAGGATCACAGTTGGATGTTGATATAGACCTCTACATGGCGTGCCTTGACCCCCGAGAAATAATTCCCTTTTGCAGAAATCCCCGCAGTTGGACGGAAAGACAGCAGAATGGTCAGGACGCAACTTCGGGTCTGCTCAACGTAAGCGGCTTAGCACTTGTAAGCGCTGTGTTGGTGTTTGGAGGGGTGGGAACACTTCGAAAGACGGCCAAACATGGCTTAATTCTCTGGGGGACCACTGCGGGAAAACATCATAACATATATAAGGAATCTTGGTTGGCTGGCTTCAGTCTTCAGAGCAGTGGGGAGATGTAAAGAACATTTTCAACTGTCAAGTTTTAAAGAATTCAGTGGAAGTTCCCAAGGGCGTAGGGCGGTCCGCGGTTGGCGAGGCAGGCCGGGATGTATTTGATGTATACCACTATGAAGGACATGAACCCACAAGGGAGCAATACCTGACAGAACACAGCCAAGCTGGGGATGACTGTATAGTCCATAGTATGATGTATGGTGCAAGACCCAGTACCCCATTAGAAAGTTGCCACATGTATGGACTTAAGGGAGAACGCCACAGAAATGGCGTAAGAAGCTCAGACTGGGAGATTTCAGAACGTCCTAGATCCCGCAAGGGGGGGAGGGGGGGGCAGAGTAGGGGATGGACAAAAAAACTAAGTAGCTCTGGAAAGGAAAAGAGATGTTTATGATTTGAGTCCCTTAACCTCAAGGAGATACAATACGCCCTAGGGACCGTCGTGGCATGTAGTCGACTTGACGTAGCGACGCAGAATATGGCCGCAGCACGACAAACTGTAATTATGTCATCTGAAAATTGATTTTCGACATCCTGTTGCCCACTGTTGACATTGACACATTAGCAATCAATAGACGCTATGAAATTTTAGTCCCCGTGTTGCGGAGCGCATTCGCCCCGCAGTATCAGATATGCATAATCAATTTGCAATATTGAAACCCGCTCGAGGAAACGTTGATGAATTTTCCAGCTTCTCACTCTCTACTAGCTGACACTATGAGCTGTATAGTATAGAAGCCAGTTGTGCAACACTGGCTAATTCTATTGACAATCCACACCAGTGAGATATGCACAGGTGGCGACAAAAACCCGCACAGATGTGTATCGTTAACTGAAGAAAACTGTTGCTCAGTCAAACCTCGTTTAAATAACGCACCCACTCTCCAGCATGGATGCTTTTTTTACTGGTTTATTTTTTCCCCTCTGCCTATGCCTAGCCATAATACACCTGTGCCTCGACTAGACATCATCAGTCAGGGACGAAAGCCAAGATATTACTATTACCGTGGCAAGCCCCCAAGCACAAGTGGGGGAAGAAAAACAAGTGTTACTTTCCCGACTGCCATGTTATTTACAGGGCAACATTGGCTGTCATCCCAGACCATGTGCTATATAGATCTACATGTTTTTTCCGCGAAGGAGGAAGAAAAACAGGCAGCAGACATGAACCCACACGATCATCTGTCGTCCGCTCAATACACACAACCAGTTTTCAGCCACGATTATATAGGCGCACAGCACATGAACATATTGACTACACACACCAAATCACATGGAGCAAACGAGTGGGGAAAAGGACACAGACAACGAGACAAGAACTGACCTTGGTTCCTAGGCTGCTGCCACCGCCGACGAGATTGTATTATTCCTCTGTGGGCGAGCACACCCCTTTGCCGCCTGCCTGCTATCTGATGGCTGCCGTTTCCACAATGCTCCTGTAAACGCTGATACAGCAGCAATGCCTAGGCAGGCAATACTCCCTCCCCATTGCTCGTCATCAGGCAACCATGCATTGCTTCGAGATGGGCGATAATTTTCCATCCTGAAAATGCTCCATCTGCTGATTAAAGGGAGAAGTATTTTGGTCTGGAGAAATATTAGCGGGGTCATTATGATGATAGTGTGGACAATTATTTGGGTGCATTATGATTCAGATTTGGTGCATTATGATATATGTTAGTCAAGCTAGAAATTAATCTACAACAAAGATACATCACATTACATAATGAAGTAAGAAAGATAAAGATTTACCTTGTACGGATATCCATCGTGACGAAATCTTCACAGCTTTTTGCCCAATTTCCAGTGGGTTAATATCCATTATTTTAAAAATAGCACAAACCTCAGCAAATTCACTTATAATATCTATGTGGTTACCGCCCTGAATTCATGCAGCATTTCTATTTATATAAGAGGCTTATTGAAAATGCATGGACACATGTCTTTATTCTCTGGCAAGTCAATGGTTCAAAATCGTGTGAAACATAATTTATTGTATTCAAATAATTATGTATGACAAGCATTATCGATATGATGTAGGCAAGATTAAATCAATATTGGAGAAGAAAGAATTCGATGCAAACATTATATCAAATCGTACAGTCAATTCACAATATAATAAATAGTTATGATCTCTGACATATTATCGACATCATTAACGAGATAGAAATACAAAAGTTAAAAACATTGTAAGTTTCAAAATTTGAAAGTGATTTTAATCAAATGGATTGATACTTGTTAAAACTTACATACGTGTTTACCAGTATTCTACATCTGCATACTCATGCATGTTCTTCATTTAGGACTGTATATATTTGCTATAATTATATTATCATGTATTTTCACAACACCATAATTATAAACAATTCTTCTTACCTGTATACGTTTCCCCCACTGAAGGCGACAGAGCTGCTCTGGACCCTGAAACAAGCAAGAAAAATCTGAAAAGTAAAATCCTGAAAGCATGGATACAGCATAATACAGTACATGTATAAGCACGACAAAACAACAATTTAGCACGCACTTTATCTGAATGGTGGGCCTAACATAAGTTTGAAACAATTTACTGTTATGTGCTGTTCTGAGTTCACGTTAAAAATTATCAAGACAGTAAGCTCGACATACAAAAAATTTTGTTTACTCTATTTTTCCTACACATGCAGGTAAGCCTACAATTTGTATAAAGTCATGAACAAGTCTTATATTTTTTATCTGCAAATTATTCTGACTGCCATTAATGTCCACAAACGAACATTCGCCACAGAGCAAAAGTCAATAGTCACCGGTGTACCAAGTCTTACGGCCAGACAGCCAGACACTTCATACGCTTGATAAATTTTGAGCAAAGTAGCCAATAAACTTGTGAAAAAAATCGGATTTCCTTGTTTTATGCATGCATACGATGTATACTGAAATGGGCAGGTGTGTGTCCACAGACTGTTTCGAGCAAAAATTCTCTGTTTCAACACGTGCAATAACTAAAACTCTTACTCGTTTCTTCAAGTAACACGAAACATATTGAAAATGTGACATCCTATAGAATTACCGCTCAAATATATTAATGAATGGACAATAAGCCCCAAGTTTGTAAAAATAAAATGTTGTCCAACATGCCATGTACAATACCACATCCTAGATACAGAGTGAACCATCAGATATCCATGCAAAAAAAAAAAGTCAGTATACATTGTAAATTGCAGTAAACTTCGATGAACATCCATTCAAGCAGTGAGCAGTATGATGCTATCGGCAGCTATGACGCACGTTCCACTTTTGACGTACTATATTAGGCATCATTTGTAGTTCATTTTCAGGTCAGTACTGAGTTATTTTCTTGTTTCAAAACTGTTTATGACAAGTATATACAGGTACCAATAAACTCTACTATACGCAAATATATATCATCAAAAATATACATACAGCCCTTATATATGTTTCTGATATCATGCAATCACACTTTTATGTGACTTAATTAGCAATTTCATAGAATATACTTACTGTAAAATCATACTATTTATGACTGTGTACATATTGTCAAATTCTATCCAATAGTTCTCATGAACTCCAGCATTTTCTCTCCCAGACACTAACAAACATCGTACTATGCCTAAAACCAATGGATATATCTATCAGCTATCAAAACACACCATTCATTACCAGTACGACAGTGTCAGATAATGTCACATGTATAATGATGCATATTTTTTTTTATAAATGAATCCGCAAAATCTGAAAATGATACGACAAAAATACAAAACAAATTTCGCTCCCACCATATTGTATAAAGTCACAAACAACCAACAATGGGCAACTCGTTCTTGGTCTCTGATACAGTAAACCTTTTTCAAGAGATGCACATCCAAGAACCGATCGTTGTTTGTAAATTCCGAGCGACATTCACATCCACTTTCGCACCGCGGGTTTTTACGGTTCCTTTCCCCCGGTACGATCGTGTTGTCATCAAGAGAAGGCGACTCGGGATGTCAATTCTTCCCTGGGGGCCACCGCCGCTGCAGAACTAAGTCTTTGTCAACAGCGCGGACCTTTGGAACCACCGCGTGGATCGCAAGGATTCTTTCTGGCCTGTGGTATATTGGTCGTCATTTTTTGTTTTATTGGGGGACGTGTCTTTGTCGCGGGATATTAATGTGTTTATTCTACGTACGGAGGCGGGGATGGACGGCCGTGCGGGATAAAATTCCCCATCGTGATGGTCCATCTCGGTTATACCTAGATTAAGCCAGTGGTTTTTACAGCGTCATAACCGAGAAAACCCCAATAGCATCTTTGCGTGAAGGCCATTCGGCAAGGTCTCCAGAAACCTCGGCAAAATGCCAAAGTGCAAAATGTGTCAATGCGAATAAAAACCACGATATCAAAATCTCATTCTGAAATCGCTGCTGCAATAACAATAGTTTAAATGCTTTATTGAGTTGAATATACCTACCCTGATTGCCTGCAATATAACAATAACATATCCCATGGTGCCGAAGCAATATTTACCAGTAATGTTCCAGTTGTAGTGACAGTCAATACCAGTTTCTACACAATATCAACACGGCTAAGCTACAAGGATGTAGGGGCAAACAAGAGGCAGCCGGTTGTTTAGATACTTGGGGGAATTCCCTGCTATCAGCTGACACACATGTAACATGCTGACTTCTGGGGAAAATGCATTGATCAATTTCTCATAATCATGATAATAAATAGGATGTGTATATAATTATGCATTCATAATATGATTATTGTTGATTAATAAAGTTAAATTCCTGGCATTTCAGACAAGCATTCCATCTTCCAATAGACTAATGAAGACATTCATTCAAGTAATAATATGCAGCTGAGGTTAACAAAATGAAACCACCTACATTTACTGCGAATATATCTCACAGGAAATTTAGGCAACAACTTGGCACCGAACAAGACAATATGCCAAGGTAATTACCAATTATGGGCAGTGAAATACTACACTGTTAAATGCCCATTCTGGCACCATATTTCCCAAAGCACCACACTACATTAAAGACCACATCACAATCGCATCTCCTGAGCAGTGTTGAGTTTGAATTCTCGTTTTTGGCATGATAGGATTTCACATATATGGTTCTTCAATCTAACAAGACTATTTCTGTTTCGAAGTTTGGAAACAGTCTTACAAGATGATTTGTTGTCAGCGTTTGTCAGAATGACATTCATACTGTTTTACAATAAAACACTATCATACGATTATGACCTAGTAACAAAAATGACATCAAACTATATTATACCAGGATCAGATGTTAACCGTGCTGATGGAAGCTTTATTACCCAGTCATTATGGGGGACGGATTGCTTGTAGATAATCATACCAGTGTCCCCTCGATGGACAAATAGCAATCATCGTAATGCAGAAGGCAGGAGACACCCGATCTATGCCATACAGTCCGTCCGTCCGTGAGTACTTACATGAGCTGACCCATTTTCTATGGAGCGCCACTCACCTCATTATCTTAAAGCAAGATTAAGAGCTCCTTCGAGGTGAATATTATGGAGAGATAAAATGGCCATATACAACAGTACGCTGATTGTAGTCGGGGCTCTTATTCTTTGCGTTGCAGTATTCTTAACGCTGGAAAAACATCCAAAGTTCCCATTTAGTGAAGATTTTCTTTCAAGTAGCTATAACCAAATACTATAGTTCGTGTGTTCAGTGCACTTTTCCATTACCGCGGATTGCGTGGCTAGTCTGCTGTGCAGTACGAAATCATCGTCGCGATTGTCTGGTTCGACTATTATGTGTAAAAATAGAAATTACACATTAAGAGAGACATGAATGTTAATGCATGTAAAGGAATCAAGTGGAAAAGTTTTTTTACGATTTGCACTGCTAATTTCACAAACGAATACGTGAAAATGAAACAAAATCTATGACGGATTTTATATTGCAAATCAATTTTTGTTACGAGTATACCAATTTTTGTTCTAAAATTCAAAACTGAGAAAACAAAGAAGAATTTAAAATGTCTGAGAGACACGGGTATGACATTTAAATGTAAATCACCACTGGTCTCATCTCCGTGGTTTTTAGTGGGGAATATTTGTTGTTTATTATGCAGATAAATTTATGTTTATCTTGTCTATCACTTTGAGATATCCCATGTACTTCCTGAAGCCACTAAAGTGAGAAGACATTGGACTTCCTTGGAATAATATCGTGTTGCCAAAAAAACGCATCAACATGAAGCCCTTACACATAATTTTCGTGACAATTATTATGAAGAGATAATCCAATATGCCACTGTCGTCTACATCTAGCAGGATTTATATCAACTACCCAACAGTCGGCAGTCAATGAACCTAAGCAGTAATGACATTACTATGGCAACAGTGCGGACAGCGGGAGTCACTTCAAAGCAGGGACGCTGACACAGCCTCTCACAGATGTCCACTAGAGGTCGACCCAAACGGAAGTCTGCTTTTGGTGTGTCGCTCGCTCCCGCCGAATAACGCACACGACGAGCTAGTTCTCGAGTCAATCAACTCTGCAAGTCCTTGTCGGTAATTGGATGAGTGTGGCCGGACAGGCGCGGAGACGAGGGTCCTCACTAACACTCGCGACGAGTGACGGAGGGGACTTCCCAGTCGCCCAGAGAAGGGTAGTACTACTGCTACTCCGAGAGTGGATCCACTGGCAAAGTGGGCTTAGAAATGTCGGGCGTAGAAAGTCATCCAAATCCCCTCTCGTGTCAACACACGGCCGGGATTTCATACATCAAGTTGCCAGAAATGAAAACTGATTGCCAAAAGACTGACATGGATGATATTGTATTGTTCAATTTGGGGTTCTAAATGAGGTCTCACTGTCACTGTTTTGGAAATACTGCCATAAGATAAATTTGTCATGACAATGATTAAGATTTGTACGACCAGAAAAGTTGTGAAAAACTGTGGAAAAGGAACTTTCTGCCTACAAGATTAGAACCAGGGAACATTTTATTACTAGTACTATATCTCTCTTGTGGAGCTCTCGAAACCTCAAAACTGTTTCTATATTCACTTTGCTGTGAGAAATGTACCATCATACTTTTTCTGTATTTTCCTTGCTGTGGACATGACCCCAAAATATTAATCCCCTTTTAGTACATGTCATGTATTACTATATATGCCATAGAGATGGTCTTTCAATTGATATCTATATAACCTCGCCATTGAGATGGTCCCTCAAAACTTCTCTGATACTTACCTTGCTGTGGAGATGGTCCCTAAAACTTCTCTGATAATTACCTTGTTGTGGAGATGGTCCCTGCAAAGACGCTACACTACTGGGGTGGCACACTCTCTATGATCCTTCCTTCCCTCTCTACAACCTGCAAGATATGCAAACAAATAACATTTTGAGAAAGATAATGTATGTTCAGATTTATAATTCCATACATGTAAAGGCAGCTACATTCAATTATATATAGCCTTGAAGTATACACAGAATATATTTGATAACATAGCACCAAGGGTGCTGTAGCTTACCGGCTACATGAGAAATGCCGAGTATTGATTTTCCAACATATAAATTACACTGATCTTAAACTATAACGACTATAATACAGAATTAAAGTTACATCTTGAGAGATTTTTTATTGTAAATGACATATATTCACAGACCATTGATTCAAAAGCAACAAAACTTCTACACATCAAAAAGGTACACATCACAAAGGTAGAATCTTATGCATTTTGAGGAAAATTGCCTGAATAGGTTCGGAGAGAATGGCCACCAAAGAAAAAATTCGTTTTTTCGACAAAAAAAGGTAATTTCGACCTCCCAATGTCATTGAAGATCAAATTCAAGGTCACCATTCAAACCGCAATGTATGATTTCCTATTTGAATGTGCCAATACTTAGGCTCTATCTTGAAGTGTTCTATTAGTTTACTTTACTATTTGCTGGAAATGCCTCAAAACAAAAAGTGACTTGATTTGGGGCAAAAAAAATTTGTTTGCCGACCCGTCAAAAAATCAAAATGGCCGCCACACACACTGACCGGCGATTCAAGGGCAACGAAACTTATACACATCAGAGAGGTACATGAGGAGAATGTTTTAAAACAAAAATCTCAAAACTGATCAGACAGTTTTTGAGAAAATGGCCACCGAAGTCCAAAATTAGCAATTTTTCGTCAAAAATGGCAGCCAAATCGGCAAAAACGATTCAATCAAAAAAATTTTAAAAACGTCTTTGGACACTAGCCCAAGGTATGTTCTGACAAATTTATGGGGAAATCCATCATGTCAAAAAAAAGTTACAGACCCGGACGGATGCCGGACGACGGACGAAAAACCAGGACAATTATGGTTGGCCAAACTGGTCAGAAGTAAAATTTGTTGCGCGCGATAAATAAGGAATTATGTCGCGCAGTAAATCAGTCAATCAGGTGAGGCGTTCTATATCGCGATCTAAATATATTTATGTCGCGCTATATGTCAACCATTCATAACCTGTCTTTCAATGCGCGATGCATTTCAAATGATATTTATTGCGGGCATGAAATCACAGGTTGTCATGGGATGATTTATTCCGCGATCTAAATCAAATTGTACCGTGACATAAAACACCTCACATGATTGGCTGGTTTACTGCGCGATACAATTGCTGATTTAATGCGCGCAATAAGTATCCTTAAATGTGTCGCGCATGAAGAGACGGAATATGAATGGCTGAATTAATGCGCGATATAAATATATTTTGATCGCGCCATAAAACACTGTCCATGATTGGTTAATTTATTGCACAATATAATTGCATATTCACTCCGCGCAACAAAATTTACTTATGACCAGTTTGGCCAACATAGACAATAGCTTATCGGCCCAAAGAGCCGGTAAGCTAAAAACTATGTAAGTATGGTGACCAATCTAATTAAATGTGAATTGCTTATTATAATCATATTGACAAAGTTAACATGATTACTACTTAGAATATCATAAAAAAAAATTCACTTACACAAACAAAAGTTTCCATGAATATCTAATATTGTAAATCACTTATCGATATAAACAATGGGGGAAAAAATCAAATTGCCCAAGCAAAATCTGTCACCGAAGTGGGTGGTTACCAACATTTATTTCCCTGTCTTTATTTCTCATCTGTCCATTTCCAAAACATGTCCACCCTCAGTCCAAAGTTCTACTTTAAATAGAGCACAATTAATTTCAAGCAAAATGTCAAGCCCTTCTGGAAATGTGACTTTGGAGCACCCTGTAAACACGGCGAAATGTCGCAGACAAAACGCCAGGTTCAACATGTTTCCCCCGTAAAGAGCAGTGCGGGTTTTTTTGCACAGTCTGATCGACACTGGAGTTCTCTCATTGTCCGAGCAGAAATATGGTAAACACGACTCGCTGCCCATCAAAATGGACTGAAAATGTGGTATTAGAGTTCGATCAACCGGGTCACTTTGGCTGAAATTGTGAAACGAAATTCTCTGAGATGCAGCACAGACATTGGATGTCAAAGCTCAGGCATGGCGAAAATACAAGCACCTTGCAAGTCAGAAAATATTGTAACGGTTTTGGGGCGTACCCAAAGGTTTCCCCTAGGTAATTCTGTTAGTGTTTTGTCATATTATGGTTAAATAACCGTTTATTAGGGTGTATATGTGTTTAAAGGTTCATACGGTTCCGTATTGTTAATGTTTTAAAGGTTTTCCGTCTCGGAACTTAGTAATTTATGATGTTGGTAAAGCCGGAGACGGATCCGGAGACGGAGACGGAACCGGAGACGGAGCCGGAACAATGGAGTACAAAAACGTAATGACGTTATTTCCGGAAGGTCATGTGATCAGCCTCGTTTTCGGTTTAAAAGGTGACGTGTCAGCCACTGATTGGTTCTAGAGTGTTTTTAGAAATCCGGAAAATATCAGTGTTTTGGCGGACTATGACGTCACAATAGGTTGGTCACGTGACGTGGGTCTCAGGTCTATAAAAGCCCCCGCTTCACAGCGGACGGCGGAGTTGGTGTCCTGACGTCGACCTGTGCAGACCCCTTCTCCCATAGCAGAGTACTCCCTTGTTCCGGATAGAGTCATCCAGATGATAGCAGTTAAGTCTTCCGACTGTGCACTTGGAAAATAAACATGAAAACTTCAACCGAGTTGTTTTTCCGTGTTCGTTAGGGAACTGGAAGTTATAATAAAGTTAGTTCACCGGAAAAGACAGTTATACGGAGTAAAGGGAGATAAGACTACAGTCGGTTAAGACCAAGTTGTAACGACGTCTTAGGGTGATCTAAGAACCCAGATCACCGAGGAAGGAGTCGGAGACGGAGACGGAGGTGGAAATCAATGGAGCAACTACGGAGGCGGTATCGGACAGGAGCAGTTGCAGAGACGGGAACGACGAAGCAGTTGCAGAGGCGGTACCGGACGACGGAGTTGCAGAGGCAGTACCTGACGGAGCGGTTGCGGTAACCGGAAGTAGGAACACTTCCGAGATACTCCATTTCAGGTGCAGTCGCAGGTTGCGGTGAGGCGGAGCCAACCGGAGCAGATTGCAGTGCGGCGGAACCTGGCAGAGCGGTTGCAGTATTCGGAAGCGGCAACGTTCCCGGATTCTTTATTCCAGACGCAGTCGCAGTTTGCAGTAAGACGGAAAACGACGGAGCTGTTGCAGTAAAGCGGTATCCCGACGGAGCAGTTGCAGTACCCGGAGACGGAAACGCCTTCGGATCCTTACTTTACAGGTGCAGTTGCAGATTAGCAGTCGGACTTCGGTTAAGAGGTCCATTCCAGACCACGCTACCAACCTTAGAGACTTCTAACCGGAGTTTAACCGTACAGCAGTAGCAGTTTCCCGGAGTTTTACCGTTTCAGCTCCGGTTAAACAACAACTCACCCACCTCCCTAGAAAACCGGTTCGTCAAGACGTCACAGAAGGGTGCAAACCCGTTACAACTTTTTGGTGGCAGCGGTGGGATCATCTGCAGTATGACTACTAGACGGGGCAAATTGGCGGAACAGCAGCTGAAGGCAGCCGTGTCGGACACAGAGCAGCCTGTAGGAGCAGTAGGAGCTGAGCCGTTGCAGATGCCGGTTGCGGAAAAGGAAGCAGTTCGTCCTGCCGAGCGGAAGCTGTTGCAGCCGGAAATGCAGAAAGCAGTTGCAGACGAGCCCCTTCGGGTTCCTCAAGGAGTACAGCCTGCAGAGCAGTTAGCAGAGGCGGAAATTAACTTTCCGGACCAGGCTGGCGATCGGGAACCGGATGCGGACCCGGAAGGCGGAGAGAATTTAGTCGACAACCTGACCAGATTATTGGCGACCCAAATGGAGGTGTTTCAGCAGCACCTGGCAGTAACCGGAAAGCAGCAGCAGGCAGAAGCAGTACAACAACCAGCACCAAGGGCAGGAGTAGCCAGATTAATGACATACGACGGAACTGATCCGTGGCCGGAGTATGAGGCTCACCTCCTTGAATACGCTCGGTACTACCGTTGGACAGCAGAGGAAAAGGCGCTGAACTTATGTGTCAGTTTGAGGGGTAACGCCCGCAGCATACTACTGGATCTGTCCGCGGAGCAGAGACGCAGCTTTGATACGGTTGTGGCGGCATTAAAACAGCAGTTTTGTCCGGGGGAGAAAACATTTGTTTTCCAGGCGGAATTGCAGACACGGAAATTGCAGCCGGAGGAGGAGCTGTCCGAGCTGGCCAGAGACATACGGAGCAAGACGCGGCTAGCTTACCCAAAAGCAGATCCGGCAACAACAGAAGTGCTCATGAAGATGCATTTCTGCAACAGCCTGACTAACCGAGATATGCGGTTGTCGGTATTGAAAAGCCACCCGGAGACGCTGTCGCAGGCCCTGGCTTTCGCTACCGAGTATGAGAGCATCATGAAAACGGACAACAGCAGACCAGCGGAGCGACACCGGACGAGGCAGCTGAACACGGAGCCGGAGTGGAGCCAGCAGGTGAACGAATTGCGGAAGCAAGCCGAGCAGACTCAGGTCAAAGAAGCGGTTAGCCGGCAGCAGCAGCAGCGCAGTTCCCGAGCGGATTTAGAATGCTTCAACTGTGGCCGGAAAGGGCATTTTGCCCGAGACTGTAGGCAGCCGAAGCAGCAGCAGCAGCGGCGTCAACCACAACAACAGCAGTCGCCGCGACAACAGCAGCAGCAGCCGCAGCAGCAGCAGCAGCAGCAACTGCAGCAGCCACGACAGCAGCAGCAGCAGCCGGAAAACTAGAGCGGGTCGCGGAAAAGGGGAAATCCGGGACCCGGAAGAGAGGACACCCCCATAACCGGCAGGTGGTTCACGGACCCGGTCCCAGGGGCGAGGTGGGCATGTGTGTGACAGCCAGAGTATGCGGAGAGCCAGTAACGCTGATAATCGACACCGGCAGCACTGTCACAATGCTCAACCTACAAACCTGGGAACGGATCCGGAAACCCGGAATGAAGCTGAAGCGGTCGCCGATTCGTCTTTCAATGGTTGACGGAAGTAACATACGGACACATGGCCGGAAAGAACTCCCACTCAACATCGCAGGAGTAGCTGAGACCGTGACGTTCGAGATTGCAGACTGTGAAGACGAAGGAATACTGGGAATGGATTTCATCCGTTCCCGGATATCCGGCATAAATTTCGACCGAATGACCATGCAGATGGGCAGCCAGGAGGTGTTCCTCACCATGTTCGAGCAGACCAGGGAGCCGTTTCCGATCAACGCTGTAGCAGATTACCAAATTCCGCCGGAAACGGAACAGCTGATTATAGGACAAGCAGAGAGTGTCCGTGAAGCAGAAGGAGTACTAGAAATGCCGCAGGAGCCTACTGAGAAAAGACCTTGGCTGATCGGGAGAACTTTATCCCGGATAAAGCAAGGAACAGTCCCGGTTCGAGTGATCAACGTGATGGCAGAGCCGGTAATCATCAAGAAAGGAGCGCAGTTGGCGACGATGACCACCCTAGCAGCCGGTTGCAGTGTTGTGCCGTTGGCGGAGCGGAGCCGGAAGGTGCAGATTTCCACGGAGTCGGAGTCCGGGCG
The DNA here is from genome assembly GCA_949152475.1 of Terebella lapidaria. Classification (NCBI taxonomy): domain Eukaryota; kingdom Metazoa; phylum Annelida; class Polychaeta; order Terebellida; family Terebellidae; genus Terebella; species Terebella lapidaria. The sequence goes on from OX424557.1 coordinate 8,384,620, forward strand.
GAATTGGAGCGGGTACGAGAAGCTGCGGCAGTTAGCAGAGCAGACCCAGGATGCAGTGCAGAGTCATTTCCGCGAGAGAGTAACCGACCTCCTATTTCGGAATAAGCTGACCTTCAGTAATGATGCCGGAGAACTGGGGCAGACCAACGAGGTACAACATCAGATAAACACGGGCAGTCACCGGCCGATTAAGCAGCCAACCAGACGAATTCCGCCAGACAAGAGAGAGCTGGTGAGCAGTCTGATTCAGGAGATGAAAGACAAGAACGTCATTGAAGAAAGTAGCAGTCCGTGGGCTTCACCGATTGTCCTCGTGAAGAAAAAGGATGGGACCACCCGGTTCTGCGTCGATTACCGGCGGTTAAATGCAGTCACGGAGAAAGATGCTTATCCGTTGCCGAGAATAGACGACACCATAGCAGCCTGTGCAGACGCTAAATGGTTCTCCACTCTCGACCTGACCAGTGGCTACTGGCAGGTCGGGATGGATGAAGACGCCCGGAAAAAGTCGGCCTTCTGTGTTCCTGGCGGCCTTTACCAGTTCAAAGTGATGAGTTTCGGCTTGTGCAATGCTCCGGGTACGTTCGAGCGGTTGATGGAGAAGGTGCTAGGCGGTTTGTCCTGGAAGACCTGCCTCATATATCTGGACGACATCATAGTCTACAGCAAGACCCTGGAGGATCACATCCGTGATCTTCAGGAGGTGTTCAGCAAGCTGAGAGAGGCAGACCTAAAAGTCAAACCGTCAAAATGCAAGTTCTTCCAGCCGGAGGTGTCTTTCCTAGGTCACATAGTCGGCAGAGACGGTATCCGCACCGACCCGGCAAAAACGGAGGCAGTACGGAAGTGGCGGACACCCACCAACCTGACGGAGCTGCGCAGTTTTCTGGGACTTTGCTCCTATTACCGGAAGTTCGTGCCGAAGTTCTCCGAGATTGCAGCGCCGCTGAATCACTTGACGGAAAAAGGGGTGCCGTTCCGGTGGCAGACGGAGCAAGAGCAGGCATTTGCAGAGCTGAAGAACCGCCTAGTATCGGCACCGATACTCGGGTACCCAAGGGAGCAAGGCCGATATATCCTGGACACGGACGCTAGTGACACCGGGCTGGGAGCAGTACTGTCACAGAAGCAGGGCAATCAGGAGCGGGTGATAACCTACTTGAGCCGCAGCCTAACCAAAGAAGAACGGAGATACTGTGTCACCCGGAAGGAGCTCCTGGCGGTTGTGTTTGCGGTACAGAAGAATAAGCAGTACTTGCTGGGACGACACTTCCTTCTTCGCACGGATCATGGCAGTCTTACCTGGCTTATGAATTTCAAGGAGCCCCAGGGGCAGGTAGCCCGGTGGATTGAGCTCCTGAGTGAGTTTCATTTCGACATCGAACATCGTCCGGGGCGAATCCATAATAATGCGGATGCCTTGTCCAGATCCCCATGCAGCCAATGCGGAAAAATCGACTGGAAACAAGCCAAGATAGACGCCTGGAACTACGGAGAAAGAATCCGGCAGACACGAAGTGAAGAAACTCCTCAGCCCAAGCCAAGGAAGGGGGGACGCCGGAAGCGGTCAAGGGAATCGGGCGGAGAAGCAGAACTGACGGAGGAAGCAGTCCCAAGGAAGGCGGTTGCAGTAGCGGAGAAAGCAGCGTCCCGGAAGCCGGTTGCGGTTGCGGTGACGGAGAAAGCAGCGTCCCGGAAGCCGGTTGCGGTTGCGGTGACGGAGAAAGCAGCGTCCCGGAAGCCGGTTGCGGTGACGGAGAAAGCAGCGTCCCGGAAGCCGGTTGCGGTGACGGAGAAAGCAGTGTCCCGGAAGCCGGTTGCGGTTGCGGTGACGGAGAAGGCAGTTCCAGGAAAAGCGGATGCGGTTGCAGAGCAGATTAGGCTGGCGGAGAATGCGGACCAGGATACTGTGCTGGGGCAGAAATATCGACCAGATGACTTGCGGAGAATGCAGCAAGCAGAACCTTGGTACTCACTGGTGACGTCGCTGATCGACGGGAGCGGTACAGCTGGCAGTGCAGACTTTTCCAGCATGAGCAGCGAGGAGAAAGTGCTGTACGGGATGCGGAAGACCTTGCTGAAAGTCGACGGAGTAGTCTACCGGAAATGGAAAACGGCAGAAGGAACCAGCCGAATGCAGTTAATAACCCCGAAGGAGCTGAGACAGGAGATTTTCCGTCTGGCCCACCAGAGCCGGACGGGAGGACACCTCGGAAGCAGAAGGATGGCGGCTAGCATTCGGAGGCGGTATTTCTGGCCGGCTATGATGCGGGACATAAAGCAGTGGGTGCTGAGCTGTGACGAATGTGCGTCAAGAAGTATGCAGAACTTGAAACGATCTCCGATGCAGAAATACCGGGTTGGAGCGCCCATGGAGAGGGTGGCAATGGACGTGATGGGTCCGTTACCTAAATCCACCCGGGGGAACCGGTACATCTTAGTAATCGGCGATTACTTCACCAAGTGGGTAGAGGCTTACCCGATGCCGAATCAGGAAGCGGTGACGGTTGCGGACATATTCGTCAACCAGTTTGCAGCGCGGTACGGTATCCCGATGGAGATACACACCGACCAAGGCAGAAATTTCGAGTCCGACTTGCTGAGAAATGTTTGCAGAATCCTGGGGATTCACAAGACACGGACAAACGCTTTCCGACCTCAGTCGGACGGTTTCATCGAGCGATTCAACCGGACGCTGCAGCAGATCCTGAGCCTGTACGTAAGCGAGCGGCAGACCAACTGGGATCAGCTAGTTCCGTTGGCGATGGCAGCTTACCGGAGTACCCCGCAGGAGACAACCGGGCAGAGTCCCAACTTGCTGATGCTGGGCAGAGAAGTCAACACTCCGGTAGAGTTACTGATTGGCAGACCGCCGGGAGAATCAACAGCGGAAGTAACAGAGTATGGCAGTCAGCTCCGGGAGCGACTAGAGGCGGTATACAAGGCGGTTCGAGCGAAATCTGGCAGAGAAATGGAACGGCAGAAGAAGCTGTACGACCGGAGGAAGGTCGACAATCAGTTCCAGCCAGGAGACCGAGTGTGGATGGCGGTCAAAACACGGAAGAAGGGCAAAGCTCCCAAGTTGCAGAGGAAGTGGAGCGGTCCAAAGCTAGTGCTGAGCAGATTTACCGACGTGACCTACGAGATTGCAGAGAGTGAAACTCGACAGAAGGTGGTTCACTTCGATTTGCTGAAACCGTATAATGGTGTCAAGCATCCGAGATGGATGAAGCGGAGAATGGCGGATTCCTGTAGGCAGACGGAGCCGCCGAAGCAGAGTAGTGTTCCGGAGACGGAACAGACGGTCTCTGAGTCGGATACGGACTCGGAGTAAAGCCGCAGAGGACGAAGAAATATTAGAAGACGGAGTGAGCTGTAGAGCAGGAGAAGGAGATAGCTGAGACCCTGGTAAAACGTTGAGTTCCGGCAGAGAGCGACCGCAAGAAGTCGGAGCAGTGAGCAAGTGCTGGTTCCGGAAACAGGGCGGAGAAAGGAAGCAGAGCGGAAAGCGGTGCAGAGACCGGATAGAGACATCCTAGAGGTTCTGACTGGGTTGAGCGCATAGTCAACCAGTCCAGGGTAGCGGCCAGGGGTCCAGAAGAACCTGGGTTAGCGGTCTAGTATCTCCAGAGAAGCAGCTACACGTCTTCCGTATTCAGAGAATTAAGACGGAAAAGTTTTCCGGCTGTAGACAACCAACCGGAGTTTCCACTTAGCAGAGACAGCAAACCGGCTGCAGATTGACAGAAACGGAGAAACATCACCCCAGATAGGAAGGCGCCTCCTTCTGGACAGAATGTATGCAGTTTCCAGTGTCGACAAGCAGTAATACCAATGAGCAGATATGCAGTTGACGAAGCAGTACAGATGGCGGAAACGCCCAACTTGCAGTCTAGATGTTCGTCTGAGAGGCAGATTCAACTGGCTGAGACTCTATTCAACCCTCCTGATGGCAGAGATACTTCCAAAATTGCAGATACTTCGCTTGGAGAAGCAGTTGAAAGGGAGCCGGAAAAACCCGGAGAAGCCGGTTGAGCCGGAGACGGACACCTCTCGGTTAACGGTTGAGTTTTTGCATAATTGTGACGTCACTCCTGAGGCAGCCAATCAGCGTGGAGCTTTTCAAATCACGTGAGCAGAAAGGGTATAAAAGGGCCTTGAAATCGGGCTCTGACAGCAGTTGGAGAGCAGACCTCGAGCTGTGCACATCGCAGACAAAGTTTGGCGGAATCGAATCAAGTCCAGCATTTTCCGGCAGAGACAGATTTTGCAGTGAAAAACGACTAAGTGTTTCCCGGGAGACCACCAGTCCGGAGAAGCGGTGCAGAAGCGGTGCAGTAAAGCGGTGCAGTAGATCGACCATTTCAGTTTCCCGGCCTTCCGGAATGGCCTACTCGGCGTTCCTTGATAGACAAGATCGCGGCCGGAGCAGAGATTGGGCAACCCCTCAGCCACTGGATTATAGCCGGCTGTGTAAGCGGTGTGACCGGATGTTCGAGAGTGCGAGGGACCGGAGACGGCATGTGTGCCCAGCTCAGAGATTTCATTGCTGTTTGTGTGCCTTCTATGGCAACCGGGCGAACGACCTTAGGCGGCATCTCCGGGAGATGCACGGATGGAAGTACCCTTCCGGGAACCGTCCTCCTCAGGACGAGGCCACCCTCAACCTTGTGGGAACCTTTGATTCGGCCTGGCGGGGAACAGCAACGCAGTCCCGGCGAAGGCGGTTCCGGAGATTCTGCACTCAGTCACCTAGGGAGAATCCAGTTCCGGAAACTTATGCGGACCAGCTTCCGTTTGGTCCTGACTGGGATGCCGGAGCGGCCGCCCCCATCGGACAACCGGAGTGGGTAGATCAACCGGAATGGGCCCCGGACCCTCAGGGCTGTCTCCGGGCAGCCGACGACGCTCCTCCGGAAAGCTGGGATCGGGAGATGGAGCTAATTGCAGAGGCGGTCAGAGCAGTTATGCCGGATCAAGCAGACGATTGGGAGCCGGAACTGGTGACATCAAAGAAACCCGAAGAGGAAGATCAGCCGGTGGAAGACTGGGAGGCAGAGATCCGAGTGTGGGAATATAGACCACCTTCTCCCACTTCGGAGCCGGAGACGGATGAGTCGGAGTACGAGACGGCAGATGAGGAATCCTGGACGGAAGCGAAGGCAGTGTGGCAGTAGACGGAGGCGGTTGGCAGTATAGCGGTTGACGGAGGCGGTTGGCAGTTTGGCGGAGACGGAAGAAGCGGTGGCAGTTAGCAGCAACAACACGGGGAAAAAAAAAAAAAAAAAAAAAAAAAAAAAAAAAAATATTATTTATCCAAGAAGACCACCAGGAGGAGTTGCAGTTTGCTGAGCAGCCAATCATCAAGCAGATAAGCCAGTCACGTGACTTCCAGAGACTATAAAAGGGGCAGTTAGCTGTTACCGGATGCAGAAGGCAGTTTGCTGTAGCTGAGTCAACATCGACACAAAGCAGAGAATCAGAATGCCGAAAGTAAAGACAACACCCCGCAAGCCCCGCCCTCACCGGTGTGGAGACTGTAACCTAGAGTTCAAGAGCAAACACACGTTGCTCCGGCATGTCACGGAGCAGCACACGAGCGAAGTCACCGTCTTCGCCTGTCCGCAGTGTGATCATTGGAGCAGACGGAAAGAGGGGACACAGAAGCATCTGCAGTCCCGGCACGCAATGGACGCTAACCCGATTCGACTGAGGGTGGGCAGAGAGCAGTTTGAGGAGAAAAGCCTCCGGTCCAAGATGACCCCACGGAAAAGCAAGAAGCCGGTAACACGGCTTGACCAGTTGTCGGATACGGAGTCGGAGTCGGGAGGTTCGGTTTCGTCCCGGACCCGGTACCGTTCCGGTACCCAGTCGGTGGCCACACTAGCAGCCGACGTTTCGTCCACGGAGGCGGAGAGCAGTTCGGAAGAGGAAGCGGAGCTGAAAATCATGGCAAGTGAAGACGAGTTGCAAGAACCAGGAGACCCGAAGCCGGTTAAGCCGCCTGTGACCCGGAGTTCTTCCCGGAACACCTCCCGGAAAAACAGCCCTGACCCATCTCGAGGTACCGGAGCAGATCGAGACCGCGGAAAGAAGCGGAGTCGCAGCCGTTCGCCGGATAAATCCGGACGCCATCAACGCCGAGAATATAGGAAGGAGAGCCCGGAGCGAGCCAAGGACCGAGGCGGAGAACGTGGTCGAGAGGAGAAACGACACACCCCACCCAAGTCTTCCGGAGGCAGCGTCAAGGGAAAAGGCAAGGGGGTGTATGACTACAAGTTCCGGCTGTTGGAGGAAGGTTCCAGCGGAGCAACGGCAGAAGTGGGAGTAGCGGACATTGCGGAAATGCAGAGCCGAGACGATGAGGAAGACCTTTTCCGGAGTCCACCTCCGAGAACAACTAGCAGTGGCAGAGCAGTGAGCAGTGTGATTGTCCGGCCCGGAGGCGGAGCAGAAAGCAGATCCAGCGGCCGAGCCGATAGCAGAGCAGATAGCCGAGCCGATAGCAGAGCAGATAGCAGAGCAGATAGCAGAGCAGATAGCCGAGCGGACAGCAGACCCATTGGCAGATCAGGAGGCAGACCGGAGACCAAAACGGAAGGCGGAACCCGGAGCAGAGCTGGCAGTGAGACGGAGACCCGAGGATCCACGGAGCGAACTTTGCCGGCAACCATTCAAGCAGTAGCCGGAAGCAGAACCAGTTCCGCGGCTAGAGATGACGGAATGGAGTCTTCCGCGTCTGAACGAGGCCATGCGGACGTGCAGAGAGCCCGGAGGAGTATCCTGGTAGACCAAGCCAGAGCTACACCCGGAATCCTGTCTCCGGTGGAGACCCGGCCTCGACAGTCTTCCAGTGAGCGGTCCGGAAGGAGCCAAGTCCGAGCGCCAACCCAGAGTCCACCCTACACATTCTACCCGTTTGGCGGTCCTTCAACTCAACCGTGTCCGTCACATTGTTTCCCGGTGAATATTGGGGGACGGAGCGCTTCCGTCTTTGCGCCCACAGTCCCGGAGCACGCCAGATACTATGCAGTACGTTGGGGACCGGAGCAGTGGGGGCCAGCCGAGATGAGAGACTCCGGCGTCTACGTGGAGATCATGGAGCAGAGAGAGTCACCGTTTGGTCTCGTCCCGACCCGTCAGATCGTCCGGATCCCAGATTGGTCCATCCGGGACGAACGCCTCAGGAATGGGTTCTACGTCCCGCCCCAGTGGAGCCTCCATGATCCGGATCTTCTCCCGGTTGATGCCAGAGGAACAAGCTTCGGACGACCGTTGGTACCACAGACCTTTCCACCGCGTCCGCCGTCGGGGAGCAGTTCGCGCCGTGATACTGGTGGGCAGTAGTCGTCGCAAGTCGTCGCAAGTCAAGTCGGCGCAAGGAGAAGAAAGAAGAACCGTTTCCCGGATTCTAGTATAATTAAGAGTTAAAAAGTGGGAAACGGAACAAGCAAGATATCCGGGTACAGTGACGGTAAACTAGTTAAGAGATACCAGTACCCGGATCACGGAAACAAGTTGTGTTTGATTTTACGGACAGTTTAACGGTTGACAATTTGTATATATGTGATATTGTTCTGTTCGGGACGAACAGAGTCTAAGGAAGGGGGAGTGTAACGGTTTTGGGGCGTACCCAAAGGTTTCCCCTAGGTAATTCTGTTAGTGTTTTGTCATATTATGGTTAAATAACCGTTTATTAGGGTGTATATGTGTTTAAAGGTTCATACGGTTCCGTATTGTTAATGTTTTAAAGGTTTTCCGTCTCGGAACTTAGTAATTTATGATGTTGGTAAAGCCGGAGACGGATCCGGAGACGGAGACGGAACCGGAACCGGAGACGGAGCCGGAACAATGGAGTACAAAAACGTAATGACGTTATTTCCGGAAGGTCATGTGATCAGCCTCGTTTTCGGTTTAAAAGGTGACGTGTCAGCCACTGATTGGTTCTAGAGTGTTTTTAGAAATCCGGAAAATATCAGTGTTTTGGCGGACTATGACGTCACAATAGGTTGGTCACGTGACGTGGGTCTCAGGTCTATAAAAGCCCCCGCTTCACAGCGGACGGCGGAGTTGGTGTCCTGACGTCGACCTGTGCAGACCCCTTCTCCCATAGCAGAGTACTCCCTTGTTCCGGATAGAGTCATCCAGATGATAGCAGTTAAGTCTTCCGACTGTGCACTTGGAAAATAAACATGAAAACTTCAACCGAGTTGTTTTTCCGTGTTCGTTAGGGAACTGGAAGTTATAATAAAGTTAGTTCACCGGAAAAGACAGTTATACGGAGTAAAGGGAGATAAGACTACAGTCGGTTAAGACCAAGTTGTAACGACGTCTTAGGGTGATCTAAGAACCCAGATCACCGAGGAAGGAGTCGGAGACGGAGACGGAGGTGGAAATCAACGGAGCAACTACGGAGGCGGTATCGGACAGGAGCAGTTGCAGAGACGGGAACGACGAAGCAGTTGCAGAGGCGGTACCGGACGACGGAGTTGCAGAGGCAGTACCTGACGGAGCGGTTGCGGTAACCGGAAGTAGGAACACTTCCGAGATACTCCATTTCAGGTGCAGTCGCAGGTTGCGGTGAGGCGGAGCCAACCGGAGCAGATTGCAGTGCGGCGGAACCTGGCAGAGCGGTTGCAGTATTCGGAAGCGGCAACGTTCCCGGATTCTTTATTCCAGACGCAGTCGCAGTTTGCAGTAAGACGGAAAACGACGGAGCTGTTGCAGTAAAGCGGTATTTCGACGGAGCAGTTGCAGTACCCGGAGACGGAAACGCCTTCGGATCCTTACTTTACAGGTGCAGTTGCAGATTAGCAGTCGGACTACGGTTAAGAGGTCCATTCCAGACCACGCTACCAACCTTAGAGACTTCTAACCGGAGTTTAACCGTACAGCAGTAGCAGTTTCCCGGAGTTTTACCGTTTCAGCTCCGGTTAAACAACAACTCACCCACCTCCCTAGAAAACCGGTTCGTCAAGACGTCACAGAAGGGTGCAAACCCGTTACAATATACTCCAATATCCATGATGTCTGAATTCAGGACCGTACTTCATGTGGAATTTTTTTGAGAAAACATTCTGGAAAATGAGTTATACCGCGAAATTATTGGATATCAATTACTTTCTTGACTATTCTTGACTGGCCGATCTTGAACTCATCATGAAAAGATGAGCTCTACTGGTAGAATATCAACTCATCCTGCAAGAAATCTAGAATCTGTACTTCACGCATAGCTTCATAATTATGTGAATCTTAACAATGAAGATGACATTTCACACGAGTGATTGACTGACTCAAACACAGCACAAGCAAAGGAAGACATCCGCTGTTTGACAACACGAGAGCGAAGCAGAAAAGTGCAGGCAGGGCCGGGGCTGGAAGGCGATGACATTTCCGGAAGACGAGGGTATCTGTCTGGCCCTGGGGTCCTGAAGACACATGACAGTGTGGGAGGGTGTAGGAGGGAGTAGGAGGGTCCTAATTGTGTCCATACGCCTATGGCGAAACACTGAACAAGAGACCAAACTTAATCGTTGATAGGTGAACAATTCTTGTGATGGCATTTACATAAATGCCAGTTCTTGGGACAAAATATATGAAAATATTGGTTACCTTGCTGTGGAGTTATCATACCTGGACATTATGTACTGATAAACACTGATAAACAGATACAATATTCTCATCTGTTGGAGAATCATGAAAGTCAATTCTTGAAGCATTGCCTCACCACAAAAAGCTTTGTCCTCATGTCAAAATTATACAAGTACAGTACATAACATGTCAATGATGAGCAACAACATAATATTATTCTGGTACATAAAATATCCCAATCCCAAATATGTCCAACAATATATTCAGCATTTTACCTGTTGTTAACTTTTTTCTATTTGAGAATAATGCAATTACTATGATAAAAGATAAAGCAAGGATTGTGTTCTCATATAACGTGCACAATACAAAAATAGACCATGGTAGTACAATGTCCCGTACTTCGGCCTCTCAACTATCAAGGTGATATTTGAAACTAATATTTCCCTCACCGGCAAAAAGAGTTGAATGCATTTTTGTACCTTTTGAATGACATGGGAAACCAATTTTTATATACGGTAATTTAAACAAATGCCATTTTTTTTAATTTTCTGCTATTTATCATAGAACTAATACATTTTGTGATGTGGTCATGCAAATGCCGAGCAATGACTTACTGTAGAATGTCGTGACAACTGGCTTCCGATATATTCCGATGAAGAATAACAGGCGTATTCCTAGTGAAAGGATTTATGCAACCAAACAATCGTTTAGAAATTCATGACATCCGATGCCACATGTGACCTTGCATCTCCGATGACGGTCCATTTTTACCAGGAATTCTCCCGCGCTGGTCACTTTGGGAAGATGCCAGGTTGCGTTTTATGCAATCTAGGGCTCGTTCGTTGATTCAGACATTCTGTTTACCATTTCCACACCATCTGAATAACCATTTCCCGGGAACCATTCAGCTCTGGAATCAGTGTTGACCGGGGGAAATGCCTCTGAAACTGGGCTGATCTCCTCAAATATTGCCATGGCAACCTGAATTTATATCCCATGCTTTTTTCAAACGGACAGAAAATAAAGAAATCCAGTGTGGTTTATGCAAACACATCAAAGCGAACATCGGACAGGCAGAGGAAACATCCTTGCTACCCATGTTGGTCTTTCAGTTTTCTCGGTGATGGTATTTCAAAGTTATTCTTCAATATGTTTTAACCTTTGATAATGAGAGACGTACGAATGAAACGAGCTTAGCTTTTTCATAAAGCTTTCCTGGAAGTTACCAAACAGTCATTTTATATTGTGAAGTAAGAGTTCTGAAAATACACCAACCAACTTGAAAACAAACTTTTCCCGTTTGCCTACTAATAATGATATTAATACCACAATACATACGAAGGTACAACAGCATGGCTGTGCATGGTTCAACAGCTCACCAATGAAATATTCCATCACATAATCTGTCTATACTATCATATATTCATCATGTTTAGCATATATTTATCATCTACAAGCATCATTTGCCCATGTCTTCGCACATAAAATTTGTAAATATGAGGAATATCAATCAATTTTACAACCTCCCCCACGTGAGGCACAGGTGGTTAGCTGTTGCTCACGAAAGTCAATCAGGACTGAGTATTTAGCTTCTAGTAACGCTGGGAAACATACACTCATTTTTCCTACTCATCCGCGGAATGGGAAGATATCAAAGTACAGGGGATTTTCCCTGGTTAGCTCTGGAATCAGATATGATCCCCTCCTGAGCTTTCAGCCATAAAAAATTCATTTCTGATTTCTTATTTTATGGTAATAGCCATTATACTGAATGATGTGAGTGTACAAGTGCAATATTTTTACCTCGCACATGTATACATGATATACAATTAACTAGGTATAGTTAGAGGATGGAGTCAATAATTTATAATAGTTCATCACTCCATGAACTGTTTTTGTCGGGGGGGGGGGGGGGTTCTTGTTTTCTCTTCAAAGCAAAGGTGCAAACATTGCACTCAGTTGATAATCTCTCTGACAATCCGTGGAATACTGTTTCCAGCGGACGACACACAAGGTGGAACCCAGGCGAGATTATCCCCTCGATCGATGACCCAACTTGATAACTGATGGCCACATTGGCAAGAATGGCCGAATCAAATTCTCGTTGCCTTCCCGCAAAGTTATTCTAAGCGATGTATTTCTGGTCATGATTGTGTGGGAGACTGTCCTGCGGGCATTTTATCCCATGATGTTACATTTTCTGCAGGGACTATAGCTGGTTCACCAATGTTCAAGTAGAAAAATATCTCTTGACTCTCAGCAGGGTAGCTTCTAGTAATGTAGTAAGCCTTGGTTGGTTCTCGAAGTCTGGCATTTCGATAGTTTTTACAGCCGGTAACAAAATCTTCACAATAATATTGAAATTATTGATACGGAAATACTTCATCTGTTTGATCTGCCGTACAACCTTCATTTCCACTTGTATCAAGTCTCGTTAAGCCCCTTGATTCCCGCGAGGTCCTCAAAAGCGCCCATTGAACTCTGACCTTGGAGACTTAATCCCCACCCTGGTGCCAAACCCATGAGCAAATCTGGGAAAAGCCCCGGGGAAATTCCAGTGGACAGGAGCACAGTACATTTTCTCCCTCTGAAATTATACCAGGAACAGAATAACATGCCATCAAGCTCTTTCTACTTTTCAATTGAAGCCCGAAACCACATTACTTTTAGTTTCTGAGTGAACCCATCTGGTATTCCTTACACCTGGGAAATTCCGACAGTTTCTATTCTTTCCTGTGACAAGCGGAGATGGGAGTTCCGTGAAGAAGCGAGCGACAAACACATGTGCATTGTCAATGGGCAGGCAGACATTGTGCAGTAATATCTTTTGAGCATGAGGGATCATCAATTTTTTGTCATATTTGCCCAGTGGAAACTTTAATATTTCTTGAATATATCTGAAAAGAGTACTAGGATTAATATCATGATTATATGCTTCTTCAAAAATATTGTTCTACACACTGCTTAATGTAGTAAGTCATTCTTAATCTAAATATTAATATCAGACTAATAATCATTATGATAATTTGCACATGAAAGTATATATATCAACTTGCCAACATTATCGAGTTCATTAAGCATTTGTTGAACTTATAACCCAGGTCCTCAATCTGCAGGGTTAACGGGTACTTGGTAATCACTCCAGGTCATTGTGCATTTTATGTTATTGTATTCATTTTTTTCCTCTTTGTAGAAGGCTTATCAGCTTGTTTGATTAGTCACATATAAACTAATCACTTGACCATACTGATATGACCATACGCACTTGACCATACGTCTCTTGTGTGTATGACAATCTTGAACGGAATACCAGAGCAGGTCTACAAATACGTACCAACGTATCGATGCACCAGTATCGTGGATATTGCATGCTTCGATCCCATTTCCAATACTCAAGCGACCTTCGTAAATCATGAACTGCTCAATATGTATGCAGGAGATTACCGCCGGGCCCGTCAAACATCAGACGCCTGAACACCATTAACAGCAACTCTATATCCATGAATATTTTATGCTCCCGACATTTTCATCAGAGTGGGAGCAATTCATCCCGAAAGTGTGAGAAATTGGGTTGTACTGAAATGTAGTAGTTGTTTTAATATCACTGAGCATAGTTCATAATAGCAATGATATTGCCATGCACACAAACACATGATACAAGGTGCTAATATTGAGTGACAATATTCCTTAGAAAACAATTTTGAGCATTGGAAAATATCAGTGATATTATTTCTATCCTCTATGAAACTGAACGTTCTGTCACTTCCGACGAGAAGGCTTGTATCTCTTTCTCACGCCCCTCATCATTGCCACTTCACCAATATATCTTACAGAATTGCAATTATTTATGTCGAAACAATGCGCCGGCCAATTCTGGTTTCACTGTGAGGTATTTAAATATAACCAGCTGAATAGTGTCAGCAATTCACCTCAGATTTTCTGAATTAGCTGAGAAATCACTGTCTGATCTCTCAAGGTCATCCAAGGTGAAATTCAAAGTCACCATTTTGAAGGTTATAAACATGTATGACACCCTACAAGTATTCCTGACGTGGATGCGGCGGTAACAGATACAATGAGTTACATAACCCGTTTCCATGGATATTGCGCAACATTGGCCGACATGATCAACACTCGCTTCCAGAGCAACCGTTCATAGGCAATGACACTTGTCGCAGACTAAATATAGAAACTACGCGACCGTCACAGTACCTTGAAAAGTGTTGCATGTGCAAACTAAAGAGTGGTAATGTTGGACGAGTTGGTTTGTCTCACCAATTGAGGGAGTAAGTGTTAGACCATGTAAATATGTAACACCCTGCTTATGTGATAATAGTAATAGTAATTTATTGACATACATTCAATGGGTAATCATAAAGACAGAAATAGATTTCAAGAGCAACCATAATTGAACAAATTGAATTGACATAGGTTATTTGGTGATTATGTCCAATTTAAGTCCAGGGCTGCATGGCAATATTTAGCAACTAGAGAGAGTTCAGAATGGTTGTACAGTTCGTCGATGTTGTTGGCACATATCTTCAGATCAGAGCGAAGTGATGCAGTTTTAGCACACTTTAGTAGGATGTGCTCCTCTGTTTGTACGTCCTGTCCACATTGGCAGATTCTGTCCTGCATGGGTGTCCGAGACCATCTGCCAGTCTCAACCCGTAACCAGTGGGACCCGAGGCGCAGACGAGTGTAGGCTATGCGGTGTGGTTCAGGGATCTCACTGGACGCACACAGGACCGGACTGATGGACAGGTCCGGGTTGATGGCAACATAACTCTGTCTCCTGCTGCTGGTAGATGAATCCAGACGGGATTTTAAATCACTGAAGAAGGTGTGCCTGTGTGATTGTTCAGTTTCCAACAGCATCTGGATCTGTTTGCCCATTGGGCAGCGTGATGTCACAGCGAGATCAATGACGAAGCGGACATAAGATGTGGGGTCACGATTCATCAGCTTGCGCAGTAGTTTAGTTTGTCGTTCCAGTATGACAGTTTTTGCATCAGGGACTCCAGCCTCGGCAAACACTAAATCATTGCACGTGGTCAACCGGACCCCAAGGAGTTGCTTCAGAGTGGAGTTGTACTGGCTTGATACCACACGCAGGTTGTTTGTGAACCAGGTCTCACTAGAGTACATGATTGCCGCATTCAGAGCACCCATCCATACCTTGAATTTCACCTCGTAGGGAGCATCACGGTTTTTCATGAGGAACGATGTGAATTTTCTGGAGTGGTTTGCCTTTGATTGGACGTGGTTCTCTACCTGAGCGGCTATAGGTTCGTTTGACACTATTGCTCCCAAATACACGTAGGAATTGACATGTGAGATAGTAGTGTCACCCATACATATAGGAGCCTCATCATCAGTATTCACCGTCATGAATTGACACTTAGTAGGATGTAAGGTCATGTTCAATTGTTCCGCTTTGTTTTTCAGCAACAAGATTTTGACGAGCATGTCCCGACGTGAAGTCGCAAACACCACTGTGTCATCCATTAGCAACAACGTATGCACAGTCTGCAACCATCCATCTTGGCCAAAGGAGTTGATTGCATCCACAACAGGGTCCAGATAAGCTGTGAATAGTTTACAGCTTGAGCTGCTGCCTTGCTTGACACCTGCTGAGGTGTTAAAGATTTGCTGACCAATGACTCCTGTGGTTGACATTGAAGCTTGTAGAGCCGACAGGAATCGGGTACCGGCTCCCTTGTAATCAAGAAATTGGAGAAGCTTATTTCTATCCACCTTATCATAGGCCTTTTGGTAGTCTATGTATGTTATGTAGAGACACTTCTTGGTTTTTCTGGCAATATCAATCAGCAGACGGAGTATCAGCACTTGCTCATCACAGCCTCTGCCACGATGAGCACCAGCTTGCTCCTCACGTGACGTGTACCAAAGAGCGAAGCGGTTACACAGGATCATGTCATACACCTTAGCTATGGCACACATGACACTAATGCCACGGTAGTTTGAAGGGTCCTCCTTTGGCCCTTTTTTGTAGATTGTGAACACCTTCATCAACGTCCAGAGCAGAGGGTATCCCGACATGAACACTTTGTTAAACAGATAGGTCAGCAGCAGGATCCACTCATCAGACAACAATTTCAAGATGCCGGGACCAATGCCATCAACACCCGCGGCTCTGTTTGATTTCAACTGTCGGACACACTTCAGTGTTTCATCTGGAGATATCGGGTCGTCCAAGACTGGGATATACCTCGTGCTCTGGGAAGTGAAAGTCCCATACGGCTCAATGTTCTCTGGGTTCAACAAACTGCTGAAGTGTTTACAGAATTCCTCATCGGTGGGTTGCACAGTGTGATGAGTCGGAGCTTCGATATTGCCCTTCCAGTTGACGGCTGCCCATATCTGTTTCTCACTCCGGCAGGAGATCAGATTTGTCCATCTTTGATGAGCCGTGTCTGCAGTGGTTCTGTGACTTTGTGCTATCTTGCGTGACTTGATGGCTGTGGTGTAGAGTAGTTTGGACATGGAGGCACAGGATTCGTCGATGTCCTCAGAGTCCACACTCAGCCACAGAGTGTCGGTATCGGGCAGGTTCTGTACGAAAGCTTGGTCATCAATCACCTCACATTTGATGGGCTTTCGGTATTTGTGTACAACATTTTGTTTCGTACTTATCCAGTTCAGCGGAGCACTGAAGTATTGTTTCAGAGGTGTGGCGGAGGTTGGAGAGTTCAAGCACTATTGCAGCATGGTCGGTAGGGAGAGTCAGGTCCTGTAACACACTGAAAGAGTGGATCATGTGGAGAGCCTCCTTGGAACACAGGGCCCAGTCTACTTGTGATATCCAGGTTTGTCTTCTCCTGAAGGTTAGGCCACCATCGAAGGTCGTGTTTTCTGTCACAAGGTGATTGATGGGGCACATTCCATGGAGTTTTAGTACAGAGGCAATGTCCTTGCCATTTGCATTTGTTGTAGAGTCAGGGTTAGCAGTGTATTGAAGACTAGTAGTCTGGAATGTTTCTAAGCGTCCCAATCGAGCATTCAGGTCACCTATGATAATCACATGTTCGGCGTTGATGATGTTTTCCTGAAGCGAGGCAAAACACTGAGCACTGAAATAACGAGAGTCACGTGGAGGGATATACACACATCCAAACACTGTCTGAGGTACATAGGTTATACTGAACCAGATCTGGTCCTCTTCGGTGCTCAGTATACGTATGAACGGCCAGAGGTGATGCTTAATACACAATCCGATTCCACCCCGAGATTCACTGCCAGGTAGAATCCGACTGCGGATAAACTTGAATCCAGGGAGATTAATGGGGTAACTGTGTTTGAGTTCACTTAGAGCCACCAGATCATGCTGTATGAGGAGCTGTTGTAAGTTGACATGTTCTGTTTTAGAGCTGGCACCATGGATATTCAAGGAGAGAATCTTGAGATTATGTTCCGTCCGTTTCCTTAGAAAAAAGAAGGCTGGTATGTGTCAACAACCATATCATCAACCAACACAGACCGTGTTTTCCAGTCATACTTCACATCCCGTCCTCTGTTTTCTGGCTTGTCACGTTCTGCTTTAGCGACATCTCTGAGGCGCTTTACCTCCTTGCGAATACCGGGGTGTTGGTCGCGCTTGATGTAGACTGATGAGAGAGGCGCTTCTGATGTTTTCAGCTTCTTCGAGTCTGCTAGGATAAGTGGACGGTCAGCAGCGTTCTTCAGAACCACTTTGATCGGTCGGGATCTCCAGGCCTGCTGGTCGTCCAGTCCTGGAGTTGCATATGCGGCTTGTGGTCGGTTTCCAATTCTTGACAACCTGTCGATTTCCGTACTTCCATGTCCAACTTTGTCGAGGATACAGCTTATTATCTCGTCATCGGTGGTAATGGGGGTATCGTCATTTATCCGCATAGGTTCAGTTTCTGGTACTCCAGTTACGATCAGGTTGTGTTTGCGTTGTTCGGTGTCGATGTTTTCCATGAATTTCTGGTGATTTTCAACAATCTTGGTAAGCCGGTCATTCTCACCTCGCAGTCTGGACCTGTCAATCTCCAACACTCTGAGCCTATCGTCTTGTGTCTTCTGGTGTGATTTGATGACATCAATGTCTTCACGGATTTTTTGGAATTCTTTTTTCATTTCTGTTGTGTGATCTTCAATGAGTGGCTTGAAGGCATTTCGTAGGGCTGTAGTGGTTTGTGGGTCAGTGATGGCTGACTGGAACAACTCGCTAAAAGATTCTAACATCGTCCCCATTGAAAACTTATCTTGAGAGTTTGAAGAGCTGGGTTGCATGTTGTGTCTTGGTGTAGATACATGCATGTATTGAATATATTCTGAGCGAGTGAGCTCGATGACTGTGAGCTGGACAGTTGCGCTTACGTGTCATATTGAATATTCAGTTTGCAAACATTAAAACATATGGCCATCCTGCATGGAAAATTGCTTACCAGTACATGTATATGGAGTTTTCCTCTCATGGAACCAACATTAAAGTTAATATGATATCAGTAAAACAAATCACACTGAATTGGCTCAATTACAATTTCACATAAAATCAATACCACAGCACTCACAGTTCAAAGAAGTACTTGATCTTGCTTGACAAGGCACCCTGGGTAAAGTATCCCCATGTTGATACATACATAAAGAATGGTTTATTCCTTGGGTAATTCCCAGCTATTCAAGTGACTGAGACGGTGTCTCCTCATCCAGATAAAAGCCGGCTCCAGGCCGAGTCAAGTCTTGACTCAAACGCACAATCATTGCAATGCAAAACACACAGAGCCAAATGAATTGGCTTTGAAGCGCCTTCCTCCCTTCATTTCTCTCCAGTTACATGCGATAATTCCACAAATGCACTGTATTTTTTCCAGGTATCAATATTTCAAAGCAGGGAGGAGTCTCCTCAACGTTGACAACACCGTAGAATGGCAGTTCACCATTTACGAATACACATCTTTCGCTCATCATTGGTTTTTAGCATACCATTCGGAAAAGTTTGGTGTCCGAACTACCTTTCAACATGCTCTCAGTAATGCATGGTAGCATTTCACTGGCTTGCAAAGTGGACGAGCTCTCTAGCTTAGATCTGGAGGTAGAGAAGACATCGCCGCCCGGCACTTGAACCGTTTACAAGTTGTGGCTGCGGGGAAATCAAGGGGACTGACGGCAGCGTTCCGGATACTGCAGGCAAGCATCAGTGGAACTTGGGAGCAGCAAGTGAACAGAAATACTAAACAGGCATTGGGAGAGGTGGGGAGCAGTCCATTCTTTAATCTCATACTCTTCACTTTTCTGGCCCTAATCATGTGATTTCAGCGTTTTTCAAAAAACAAAACATTGCGGGAAAAATATCCATTGACTGCAGTGCCACCCGGTGAACAATTGGAGAAGCCAAAGCGATGCTGAGAAATGTACTGGAAGACATCAGCAATGCCGCGAACCTAAGTTATCAATGGCAGCGCTGGCCAAAATCTTGTTTGCAACACCAGTTTTTGTCAACAAATTTCTTTCCGCAATTGCTAATTTTGGACTAAGGCTTTCAAGCATTTATCTCTTTAAGTTTTTATAGAAAATCTATCAATCATTTGTCAGTATGGGATTCAGAGCCGCAGTGAAGCCAAGTTATTGGAAACAGCCATATCATGTACAAAGCAATGTCAATAAATCACGCGTAAAATTGGACAACTTTTTCGCCAATTCATCATGCTCGTCATACAGGATTCAACACTTAGAACAAGTAACACAGATCATGCGAATGAATGGAGAGATACCAACTTGTAACAGTACCGCGATAAATATTCATATCAGATCTGCGGTGGGTTAAAAAAAACATCACCTATACTGCATTTTACAAGTGAAACATTATGACATAGCTGTTCCATAATCATGATAAAGGCATGGATATAACACATGAATGATCTTATATCATGTTTTTTGTATTTTGTCTGTTTGGTGATCGATTTGTCTGTTGGGTTGCATCGATTTACAATATCCAGACTGCCAGCAATGGGACCACTAAAACTATGAAGAAGAAAGCAGCATGTGACATGTTGCAGTGCATTAAGAGTTCTAACTTCTTTGAAGATTGTCCAGTACTTTTGATAGTACAAAAGGAACATGACCCTGCAACTCCCCTTTAGCAATCACCCTTTCCTGCCCTGCCACCCCTCCCCCCGCCCCCACCCTTCAAATGCTACGGATTCTCTCCCAGTCTTTACCAATAACATTGATACAAGCTACTGCTCTGTCAGGTTTTTTTCATGCAGACTACAAAAAGGTCTCCACCTGTCCAGTTGGATGCCAAGGCTTCTTCCACCAGCATCCTAAAAACATCGATGACTGGCGAGAAAAAAAGCCCAGTCGAACAACTATGACAAATTTGCCCGAGGACGGAGATGGTAGATGATCCAAGGACTTCACTTTGGTCCTGCCGATGTAGTTTCGCTAGCGGCTCTGTTGTTTTTTCTCTCTCTTCCTACCTCGCCAGTCCATCCGTCCATTCACTCACTCACAAACGAGATCCGAGACAGAGGCACGTGACATGCAGCCACAAGCAAGCAGCAATGTTCTCCGGATTAACCGCTCCACGACCGGTGACAGTGGAGAAGACTCCAGTTACTGCCACCGTGGCACCGCAGCAAACAGTGGCGCCAAGGTATTTGTGCTCCTGAGTCAATCTCTCCTACCATTTCACAGTAAACCATTCACAAATGATATTCAACGAACTTCTCATAAACGGGATACTGTTAGTTTTTCAGAATCAGAGCTGAAATTCAAAAACCAAAGGGGATGAAACGAAGTAATACCCTTCAAAGTATAACCAGAATTTAATGGTACTGGAAGAACATGATGAAATTTCAGACATTATGGTATGATACAGAAATATGGAGGTCTTCAAATCTTGACCACCAGTGATCACCACACTACTAGGTCCAAATTACTGGTTTGCATCCATCAGTAGTGATTGTAACCACATACTGTAAGCAAACTGCCTTGACTTTGGCAGACTAGTGTTGATATTACCCAAACTGGACAGCTGATCACACATACCTTACAGCCCGCCAGTTCATTATCTACCCGTGTATGTTTACACAAACACAAGTACGGGATACACCAAGTTATGATGTTTGCACTGGACTAATGCTCAAGTAAGGTGAGAGAAAAAGGGTTTTCCTCCTAGCACCTCCCCCTCCTCACCCTTTCCCATAACCCACCAAACCAGTTTTTGTAATGTTGGGTAAATCAGCTGGGGGGAGTGACAGCAAAATGAGCTCTCATCGTTTTCCATACGTTTTCGCCCCTTGGAAATGTCCACTTTAATCATGTTAATCAACGGGAAGAAGTGTCTGGTCACTCCGCTCCCCTGCTGAACCGATCGTGAATTCCTATCAGCCAGGCTCGGGAATTCCACACCGCTCGTCCAATCTCAAAGGAAACCCAACCTGGTATGAGCTTGGTGGAGAATCCACACACACAAATATATATCCAACTGCAGTATTTCCCTAATTATTTGTCTCCTTTTGAGGAACCATTGGTGCTAGTTTAACCCTCCCCATACCCCCCCCCCCCCATGTCACCAGGGTTACAATGTTGCCATGCACTCGACACATTTATCTTCCAAGCGGTTAGGTTGCAATGATCCGGGAAGAGTCTTTGACCGAACGAATAATTCCACAAGTCCTGGGTCAATTTAGCGCGAGTAATTACTCATTTATTGACGGCGGAAACCAGTCATTAGTCGTTACACACATTGAGACGAATGGGACTTATGCGGGGTTTCCTCCCGTAGCATCACAGCATAATCCTCGGGCCATCTAAAATGTGAAAGCTTCGGACAAAACTTTTTAATCCTTTTAATGAGGCTGTATATTTAATTTTGCTGATGCAGCAGTGAATGTCCGTCTTGGAACTGGGTGGGTATTTTGCTAAGTTTTCTGCAGAGTCAAAGTAATCGCCTTTTGAATGTCCATTTGCCCAAGATCAATTACTATTATCAACACTGGAACATGGTGCATTCCTGAAAACAGCAACAAGTCCAAGATTGGTTTGAATTATTTGTACTAACTTTGGATACCAACACTGATCAGAGAGCAAAATTTACAACCATCATCAAAGCATTCGTAGAGGACCGATAACTTTAAATTATCACAGATGTTCAACTCCACACTTGAATCGACTATCTATTCCGAGACAACGTTCACTATGTTAATTTTAAAATTCATGAACTGCAGGTCAACTCAGCGTTCAACATGCAGATATAGACATTAAACAGTTTTCTCCGGTCTGTAGGAAAATTGCCAAAATTATTGCTGAAAAAATATTATAAAGTTTACAGTATCTGGTATGAGAAGGGATTTTTATCAGACAATACACATACAGACATGCATCGACCTCAGTATGACTTCATTCTTGTTCAAACAAAATGACATTCGTCGCACGCTAAATATAGAAAATGTGCGATTGTCACAGTACCTTGAAGAGTGTTGCATGTGCAAACTAAAGAGTAGTAATGTTTGAAGAGGTGATTTTCGAGTTAGTTTTTCTCTCACGGAACCAAAAATTCAAGCTAAATGGTATCAGTAAAATAAAACACTGAATTGGCTTAATTATAAATTCAAATAAAATCAATACCACAGCACTCACAGTTCAAAGAAGTACTTGGTCTCTCTTCACAAGGCACCCTGGGTAAAGTATCCCCATGACGATACATACATAAAGACTGGTTTATTCCTTGGGTAATTCCCAGCTATATCCAAGTGACTGAGACGGTGTCTCCTCATTCGGATAAAAGCCGGCTCCAGGCCGAGTCAAGTCTCGACTCAAACGCACAATCATTGCAATACAAAACACACAGAGCCAAATGAATTGGCTTTGAAGCGCCTTCCTCCCTTCATTTCTCTCCAGTTACATGCGATAATTCCACAAATGCACTGTATTTTTTCCAGGTATCAATATTTCAAAGCAGGGAGGAGTCTCCTCAACGTTGACAACACCGTAGAATGGCAGTTCACCATTTATGAATACCCATCTTCCACTCATCACTGTTTTTATTAGCATACCATCAAAAAAGTTTGGTGTCGTAACTACCTTTCAACATGCTCTCGGCCATGCCTGGTAGCATTTCACTGGCTTGCAAAGTGGACGAGCTCTCTAGCTTAGATCTGGAGGCAGAGAAGACATCGCCGCCCGGTACTTGAACCGTTTACAAGTTGTGGCTGCGGGGGCATCGAGGGGACTGACGGCAGCGTTCTGGGTACTGCGGGGGAGCATCAGTGGTACTTGGGAGCAGCAAGTGAACAGAAATACTAAACAGGCATCGGGAGAGGGGGAGGGGGGGGGAGCAGTCCATTCTTTAATCTCGTACTCTTCACTTTTCTGGCCCTAATCATGTGATTTCAGCGTTTTTCAAAAAACAAAACATTGCGGGAAAAATATCCATTGACTTCAGTGCCTTCTGGTGAACAAATGGAGAGGCCTAAGCGATGCCGGGAAATGTACTGGAAGAAATCAGCAATGCCGCGAACCCAAGTTATCAATGGCAGTGCTGGCCAAAATTTTGTTTGCAACACCAGTTTTTGTCAACAAATTTCTTCCGCAATTGCTAATTTTGGACTAAGGCTTTCAAGCATTTATCTCTCAAAGTTTTTATAGAAAATCTATCAATCATTTGGCAGTATGGGATTCAGAGCCGCAGTGAAGCCAAGTTATTGGAAACATCCATATCATGTAAAATTGGACAACTTTTTCCCCAATTCATCATGCTCGTCATACAGGATTCAACACTCAGTATAAGTAACACAGATCATGCCAATGAATGGACAGATACCAGCTTGTAACAGTACGGCGATGAATATTCACATCAGATCTGTGGTGGGTGAAAAAACATCACCTATACTGCATTTCACAAGTGAAACATTATAACAAAAGCTGTTCCACAATGGCATGAATATTACACATGAATGATTTTATCTACGTATTTTGTCCCTTTTTTGGAGGAATTACTCTTTTGTGTTGCATCGATTTACAATATCCAGACTGACAGTAAAAGGACCACTAAAACTAAGAAGGATTAAAGAAGCAGCATGTTGCACTGAATTAACAGATAGAGTTTCTTCGAAGATTGGCCAGTACATTTGATAGTACAGTGTGTGATCATAACCCTGAAGCTCCTTTTAGCACTCCACCCTTTTCTGCTCCCCCCCCCCCCATCCCCCTTCAGTAGCTACGGATTCTCCCCCAGTCTTTACCAGTAACATTGATACAAGCTACTGCTCTGTCAGGTTTTTTTCCTGCCAGACTACAACAAGGTTTCCACCTGTCCAGTTGGATGCCAAAGCTTCCACAAGCATCCAAGCAGGATAAAAACATCGATGACTGGCGAGAAAAAAAGCCCAGTCGAACAATTATGACAAATTTGCCCGAGGACGGAGATGGCAGATGATCCAAGGACTTCACTTTAGTCCTGCCGATGTAGTTTAGCTAGCGGCACTGTTGTTTTTTCTCTCTTTCTTCCTCGTCCGCCGTCCGTCCGTCCGTCCGTCCGTCCATTCACTCACTCACAAATGAGAGCCGAGACAAAGGCACGTGACATGCAGCCACAAGCAAGCAGCAATGTTCTCCGGATTAACCGCTCCACGACCGGTGACAGTGGAGAAGACTCCAGTTACTGCCACCGTGGCACCGCGGCAAGCAGTGTTGCCGAGGTATTTGTGGTGTGTCGATCCCTCCTACCATTTCAAAGTGGACCATTCACAAATGATATTCAACGAATTTCTTATTCTTAAGCAAGACAAAAACTGTTTTTCGGGATCAATACTTAAAATTCAGTCACCGATGAGATGAAACAAAGAGATACACTTCAAAGTATATCCAGAATTCAATGCTACTGGCAGAACATGATGGAAGGGAACAGACATACTGGTACGATACAGAAATGGAATTTCAAATCTTTACCACCAAAGATCACCACACTACCAGGTCCAAGTTACTGGTTTGCATCAATCAGTAGTGATGGGAGTGACATACTGTATCCAAACTGCCTTGACTTCTGGCAGACTAGTGTTGATATTACCCATGCAGACTGGACAGCTGATCACACACACCTTACAGCGCGACAGTTCATTATGTCCCTGTGTATGTTTACACACACACAAGTACAGGATACACCCAGTTATGATGTTTGCACTGGACTAATGCCTAAGTATGGTGAGAGAGGAAGGGTTTTCCTCCCAGCAAAACCCCCCTCTCCCCCCCCCCCCCCCCCATAACCCACCAACCCAGTTTTTGTAATGTTGGGTAAATCACCTGGGGGGAGTGACAGCAAAATGAGCTCTCATCGTTTTCCATACGTTTTCACCTGGACACAGGGCCCCTTGATAATGTCCACTTTAATCAACGAGAAGAAGTGTCTTTTCACTCCGCTACCCTGCTGAACCGACCGTCAATTCCTAACAGCCAGGCGCGGGAATTCCACACCGCTCGTCCAATTTCCATGGAAACCCGACCTGGTATGAGCTTGGTGGAGAATCCGCACACGCAAATATATAACCTGATACAACTCGTGGCAATCCAATCACGTGCTGTATTAACTGGGTCATCAAACTGCAGTATTTCCCTACTTATTTGTCCTCTTTTGAGGAACCATTGGTGCTAGTTTAACCCTCCCCATGCCCCTCTCCACCAAAAATTGACGACGGAAACTAGTCATCAGTCGTTACACACATTGAGACGAATGGGACTTTTGCGGGGTTTTCTCCCGTAGCAGCACAACATATTCCTTGGGCCATCTAAAATGTGAAATCTTCAAACAAAACTTTTTAATCCTTTGCACTCCAGCACAACATACTTATATAAATTGCATTTTTTCTTGCAAAACTTACATTGCAATTCTTCTGGACCATGGCAACAGCAAGTACTAAAAGAAAGAAAACCTGTTGCATATCGACCGGCCACTGGTAACAGTCCCATTTAAGACAACATTTGCATCATGCTGCTGGCCTTGATGTCGTTTCCCTGCACTGTGAACAGTGGGAACGACCGTTTGACTGTCAATGAAGGCTCCCCGTCAGTATTATCGGCACTTGGCGAACAATAACGTGTCACCACAACATGATCAGGGTAGACCGCAGTCAATCCCAAATATCGCTCTGCCTCAGATCCACCCTGATCCCAGCAGCTCAATACAGCTCAGTACCTTGGTCATATCTGCCTGGCATATTGACTTTATTGGGGGTGTGGATCGAGACATAACCTGTTGTTATAAAACTGAGGATACTGCATTATTGTCATCGGATTTTAAGTTGAATATTTCATATTTTAGAAGTATATTAACCTGGGATATCAGTGTTAACCATAGTTAGTCTGTGGGCCATTCTGAAAAAAAAAATTTTCGTCGCAAAATCGGGCATATTAGGTTTCTTGGTGTCATTCTGTAGGTTTTTATATCAGGAAAAATATTAGACCGGGTAACCTTCTCAAAAAGTGTCCAAACAATGGAAAAAATGACTTTTTCCAAGATGGCCGCCGAGTCCGATCAAAAAGTTTGTTTTTGTTTTTTCTCTGCTTCTAGACGTGCTAGAAGTGTAATCTTAGTGTCCTTTCTTAGGTTTTGAGGGTTGAGGAATCCAATAAAACACATTCCAATAACAATTATGCATTATTTCAATTGCAAAAATGCACTTCGCCTGGTATGTGAACGTCAGAAATAGCTATATGCGAAGGAAATTTGTTTTCAAATGTAGTTGCGCTATTCATTACCACGTATTACCATTTTGGACAAAATAATCCCATGAATACAACATTAAGAGTTTATTGTATCCCCTGAACAAAGTCAAGCAGATACTATGGATTTGTGATCATCGCGCCGCTACAAGTGCCGTACAGACTTCCTTGTGAACGCTCCACAAGGTGCAAATCTGAACTGTTTCTGACAATATTCCATATGTATATGCCTTATAGCAGAAACCCATAAGAGATCCTCTTATGGGTTTCTGCTTAAAGCAACACCCCAAAACCTATCGATTTTGGTTGCCATGGCGACCAAGATGGCCGATTGGCGACACATTTCGTGCGAAATTAGCTGTTTCGACAAACATGGCTTGTGAAGGCTCCAGGGGTGGTACTTTTACAGGTATCACTAAAATATTGAAGAGGCATATTGAACAGTGACCAGACACAGAAATATTAAATAATTATAAATATAGTTAATGAAGTACATGTATAGTTAACAAAGTTAATATCCAGCTCGAGGTCAGAGATTATTCCTTTTGGTTGCAATTAGGAAACATATCACACTGAATGTGTGCACAAGTATAGAGCTGATGGATTTGTTCAAAATATATACTATTATCGAATACATTAACTTGACTTTCATCAGTTAAGTCTATTATTGCCCACTATGAAAAAAGTGGAGATGAGAACATTTTGTTATATGACTAAATGTAGTAAGTCTTTTTTCCAGTATATATTTTATATCTGCAGTAATAATATTAATTAGTTAATATCACTAACTTATTACAACAGTTGAATCATATTCATTTTCAGTGAATGTAGATAAAGAAATCAGTTGTATTGTTGGGAATTAGATAAGCTAAATTATCTGGTAAGAATTAATTTGGGGAATGTTTCAGTAGTTGAAATTATTACTGCATGGCATAAAATTAGTTAAGGCTTGGAACTTTTATTGCTGACATTGATGAAAGACACTGGGGCAGCAGTGCTATTTTGATAAAAGATATTTTGTCTGAATTAACATAATATATTTTGGGCAACAGAAATGACAAGGCATCATGGGGATATACCCATGTGGTCGTAGGCAACTGGAAAGCGTCCAGTTTTATGAACATCAAATACATATATTGTAATAGTTCTAGGGTTGATATAGTAGTAGCGAATGTTCCTTGGGTTGAGGTTCGCTCCCCAACCTTGTATCGGATGCCTATGAGTTTGGCTCTTTGCCTCATCTCAGACTGCAGGGGTCGCTCGGTTGACTCTGGTTCTCAGGCTGGAATGGCCGCTTGGCTGACTCTGGTTCTCCTTCTGGAATGGCCGCTCGGCTGACTCTGGTTCTCCATCTGGAATGGTCACCCGGCTGACTCTGGTTCTCCGGGTGCAAGGGTCATTCGGCCGCTCGACTGACTCTGGGTCTCCATCTGGAATGGCCGCTCGGCTGACTCTGATTCTCCATCTGGAATGGTCACTCGGCTGACTCTGGTTCTCCAGGTGCAAGGGTCATTCGGCCGCTTGACTGACTCTGGTTCTCCATCTGGAATGGTCACTCGGCTGACTCTGGTTCTCCGGGTGCAAGGGTCATTCGGCCGCTCGACTGACTCTGGTTCTCCATCTGGAATGGTCACTCGCCTGACTCTGGTTCTCTGGCTGCAGGGGTCGTTCAGCTTACTCTGGTTTTCCGGCTGGAATGGTTGCTCGGCTGACTAAAGTTCTCCATATGCAGGGGTGGCTTGGCTGATTCTGGTTCTCCGGCTGCAGGGGTCACTCGGCTGACTCTGGTTCTCCTTCAGATCTGGAATATTCACTTGGCCGACTCTGGTTCTCTGGCTGTAGGGGTCGTTTGACTGACTCTGGCTCTCCAGCTGGAATGCTCACTCGTCTGACTCTGATTCTCCAGCTGGAATGCTCACTCGTCTGACTCTGATTCTCCAGCTGGAATGCTCACTCGGCAGACTCTTGTTCTTCCGCTGTAGTCGGGCTGCAGTTTGTCTCGAATGACTTCGGCACTCTGGCTTTGAGTTGTTCCGGGTGACGTCGGTTCCCCGTCTGCACGCCTTCTCGGGTGGTAGCGGTTTGGTCTGCAGTCACTCCTCGCCTGCGCCAAGTAAGGATCGCCATCCATTCGGGTTTTAGTCCGCTTTCCTCATCGAGCTCTTCCTCTTTGTCTGGTTGTTCAGTTGATAGCTTGGGTTCTGAGCTATCTCTGTCGTTATCAGCTTTATTTTACCCAACTGATCTTCCAATCAATTCTACGTTCAACTTTGGTTGACTTTACTTCTTGAAATTCTCTAAGTTCGGTTTCATTCCGTCTATTTACCCGAACACGAAGTCGGCTGGGCCGACTCAAAGATCAACTCTCGGCTTGATTTCAAGGTTTCTTGACGAATCACACATTCGGATGAAATTGTTGCAGATACATCTAGAGAGGAAGTTGCCTATGATTGAACTCAACCACATGTATTATATATGTTGTACAACAATTGCCAAATTTATTTGTTTCACATAATACAGTATTAAATATGAAGTAGAAAAAAAACAAGACAACCTTAGAAACGAATGTTCAGCAAGTAGATAACATATAATCTATATGGCCGTTGTTCCACTTTTCTTTATATAATTTGGATGTGCATAAATTGATATGTTGATGATTTATTCATGGAATTGTTTTGTTCAGAATGGTAATACCTGGTAATGAATAACGCAGTTACATTTTAAACAGACTTCCTCCGCAAATCGCTATTTCTGACGTTCAAATATCAGTCAAAGTGTAGATTTTCAATTGAAATAACGCATAAATGTTCTTGAAATGTATTTCATTGGATTCCTCAACCTTCAAAACCTAAGAAACGACACCAAGATTACACTTCTAGCTTGTCTAGAAGCAGGAAAATAACAAAAACAAACTTTTTGATCGGACATGGCGGCCATCTTGGAAAAAGTCATTTTTTCCATTGTTTGGACACTTTTTGAGAAGGTTACCCGGTCTAATATTTTTCCTGACATGAAAACCTACAGAATGACACCAAGAAACCTAATATGCCCGATTTGGCGACGGAAACCTATTTTAGAGGTCTCCTGGAAAATGGCCTAAGGACTAAGTTCATCAAACCCACATATATCGCCTTTACTATCATAATTCTTATCTTTCGGAAGTCCCACAACCCACAGAAAGACAATGGCCTTACCGTTCGTGGACTCCTGGCGCTGTAGACAGTATCCCAGTGTATCCTTCTGTCTCGGCTACTCCTGCAAAGACAGAAACAGTCGATATTTAAAATTACTCTGTTGAACAAGTCATTCATAGCTACATCCACGTTTATCGACGTAGTCTTCATCGTACGAGACGGCCAACGAAATCACCGAGCATAGCTTGAACATCCTGAATTGATATTAAGTAATTTCCTTATTGTATTTCAGAAAGTCCATATTCTCTCTGCGATAGACAGAGAGAGAGAGAGAGAGAGAGAGAGAGAGAGAGAGAGAGCTGAGACAGGATTCCCCCTAAGTGCTGTGAAAACATATTGATCAGCGCGGCAGGACAGCGACTACGGAGCGGAGATATGTGGGAAGGGCAAACCTTTAGCTGGACAGGCGGCAGACTCTAGGTACCAGTCCGGGCGGCAGGCCACATGGCCAGGACATATCCTCAATCACAGATCTTATCTTTCTCGGAAGAAACATTTTAATTTATCAACGACTTTTTTTTTCCTGCTGGCACCATGTTTTCCACTAACTGTTGTTTCCCTCCACCTCAATGCCCTATTTATTTTTATTTAGCAGCGAATAGATAACGTCTATAATTATGGTGGAAAACGGACGAGAACACCAAGGAATTCAGCATGTAGCAACATTTGCAAAATAGCCGTTGTTTGATATCACAAACAAATTGCCGGGGAGCATGCCTCTAGGAGACTCAGCAGGCTGCTGTGGATCCCCCTTGCGATATCGATGTACCTCTGGTGACAGGGAATAATGCACATGAGTGAAAAAAAGTTTGTCCTCATCGCCACTTGTCTGGTACTCAGACGCAATCTTCGCACCTCTCGCCCTGACGCTTTTGATCACTTTCAAAACAGATTTTTTTTCGGAGACTAGTGGCGAATTTTCCCCAGTGTTTATCTCTTGATTACTGTATCGCAGTGGTAATAGATAGCGATCGCACCTCAGGCAGTGGCAGTCAAGTCCGACACGATCCCAGTCAAGTGGCCACTGGACCACGGGCGAAGGCCGTCACGTGAGGGTCATTGATGCTTCGTTATATTTTGACATCAGCAACAAACTTGCTAAATAATGTACAATCAGAAGGGACCCACATCACCTAGGTGAAACTGTTTTGATCTCGCGCTGATATTTCTATAATCTGTGTTGTCCAAAGTGTTTTTGTTGCCATGGTCACTGTTAACCCGCTGGAATACCCAGCTATGGGCCCTAACTACCGGAAACAAATTCCCCACAACAAAAGATTCCGAAAGGCAACATACATTGGCACCATTTCACGCTACACCAAGTCGTGGCCATTCATTTCTTGTTCACATCCACATATCCAACATTAAGTTTTCCCCGGTGAAATGTTCCGGAAAGGGGCTTGAAAAAAGTTGCTTGCTCACAATTCCACAATGCCCTTTCGCCTGCCTCTTGAGATTGCTCGCCTGACTTGTCTGTAGGCATCAAACTTGGCTCGCCCGTCAATTAACGTCATTATGGGACGAGTCGACCGACGTAACAATCAGAAGTCAACATGTAATACTTCTGTCTTAGCAGGGATAATAACATGTGAAATATTCAGGATCATTTGTAGTTTTGAGGGAACTATGATGGCTAATCACTCCTGTCAAAAGGAAACTCCATCTAAAATATTCATGGAGTTTGCCTGAGAAAGTCTTATTCCCAGGCATATAGTATTTTGTATTCCCACTAAAGAACCTCAAGATCTATAATATGGCAATTCAATATACACGTAAAATCAAAACAAGTATGCATGAGTTCTGACAAGACTTGCCTAAAAAGGTTAGACTTGAGCAGACTTCAAAAGCAGTAGGCCAGAAGTCATACGTCCCATGGTCATTTCACAGGTGACTGAGGGAAATCCATGAGACGCAGTGTTAAAAGTCTACACACAGAGCTTCTAACAGTCTACCGAGACACTCCCCTCTGACCTGATATCGTATTCCAGCAGATGTCGGCACGCAATCCGATCATATATTGTGGCTTGTGTCGTCAGCAGTCAGTCTTAAGTAAAAGCTGACCCGGCCTCAGATAGAAATCACCTTTCGTTGATCACATAGGGAACTAGACATTGTGGGTTTTTCCAGTGAAGTCAAACAAGTCACTTTATAACCTAAACCTCCGTGAAAGATCTCGCTCCTTTCACCGGTATGTCACTGCGACCGAAGCTGCTGAATATGATAAATCTGTTGAAACATCTACCTGTAGTACGGTAGTTAATTCGACTATGGACCATTTTCATGGCATTTTCAAGATCAGTCTCACCGGCTTTTAAACTTCAATGCAAACACCAGCAATTCTGTTCTCCATTTCTTGAAATATAACTTTGTAAGGCGAAACGCATCAAGGCAAAATCACGATCATAAAATTGTCCTCCAATTCGACCGGTAGAACGGAATTATTCATCAGGAAGTTGAGCATGCTAGAGTGGATGTCTGGGTGAGGTGTGTGCGGAGTCCTGATCCATACATCGTGATTATCACTTGACATTAAAGCAATGACGTAATTCATCAAGACTGTTTGACACATTACGCAGACACAAAAAGCTGCTTCCAGGCCATATAACCTGAATTATGGAGAACCTATGTCAGGAAAAACTGTACCTGAACTGTAAACCCTACTTTAACCAGTCATTTACTAGGGCAACATTTATGAGCCTAATTGAAAGTATTATCGTAGTGTGGTATTCGGGGTGTCGGGTTGTAGGTGTAGAAGGATGACACTCGAGTTCTGATTCCAAATTTATTGTGTAATCCAGCTGTTACAGTACTGTTGACTGTTGTCAGTGATCACAAATGACAGGAACTTCGAATTCGCCCGGGTGACATCGATGATTCGATTTCTTTACCATCTTACTGACTGTCCGCTATTAGTTTTAATATTCCATTGTGAGGGATAACTTGCCGGGGCCGACGTGATGTTAGGTGCGACACCTCCGACCACACAGAACCAAACTAAAGAATTTTCGAATTTTGAAAAGGACGCCAAGCCTGGTCTGATCTTACGTGCTATATGGTCAAACCAATCACAAAGTAGAACAGATCCAAACTGGCGTTTGTGGGTGGGACTATGGTCCCAAATAAGGTGATCCAGAAAGTGTTGCTATGGCAACCTTAGGACAGAGGATAGAGATTTAGGGGAAGTGTCCAAAACCATGAATATTCGAAATACCAGACAAAGGAATTACTGAACAAGGGATCACCTCAAAATTTAGAAAAGTGGAAACAAGTTTAAAACAGTTGTAACTCACCGAGTTCACAATGATACCGATTGTGACATAGAATAAAGATGTACTACTTAGTACAATGGTAGTAACACAATATAATAATCATATAGATATTTTAGTTTAAACAATAATTAATCTTGATTGGTAATTGATACCTCATTGGACAGATATCGAACTTCAACATTATGATAGTATACATGTACATGAATATAGGGGCAATGATAGAAAAATATCAGCATTCTGTAAAGCATGTCTTATATTTTCACATTTACTGACAATTGTCTTTTTTTTGTCAAGACCAGCTTAAGAGATTAATTTTGCATTTACTGTTTACAATTTTAACCATACAACAATTTGTGAACCACATTTAGGCAATATTCTAAACATGTTGAACATGAAACCTAAAGCATGTCAAACAATAACTTGAATCCAGGTGAGCTAATCTCAGGACGCAAGGCACTGGAGAGTGAGTGACTCTTAAGATCGAATGTACCCCCTGAAGTATTTTCAGTGCATTAAAAAACACAGATTATACAAAATCTGCCCCATGGGGCAACACTTGAATGTCCCCTCGATGTTTTCTGTTAATGTCAGCTAGGCTCCGAATATACTTTGTGACATTTGTGAGTTGTCCACATACAGATTGTTTACAGAATTGAAGGTTGGGCCAATGTTTATCTAGGCAGACAGATGAATCGTATCAAAATTTACCTGCAAGCCTGGCAATGTCAATGTTTGTTAATTAAATATCCACCTTGGGCAGTTTTCATACACAAAGGAGTTACGAGTCGGTCTCCAGGGTTCAATCAAAGTCAATAATCGACTATGATCAAGCATCATCGAGAAATCAAATAAATTTCCATAAGTGATCTAAGTTGATACTCAGCTGTGAACCAGGACACTCAGGGGAGTTTTGGCCTTTGGAATCACCTTACAGATAGACTGCAAGATTTTCTCCGTAACGCAAATCAATTGCTACATTAGACGCAATCTAACCTGTTAGACGATTATTCAGTCAACCGTCAGTGTGTGATGCCAACATTACCCTGAAGCTAAGTACACTCGGTAACTTGGCATGTTTAATGAGGCTGTATATTCAATTTTGCTGATGCAGCAGTGAATGTCTGTCTTGGAACTGGGTGGGTATTTGGCTAAGTTTTCTGCAGAGTCAAAGTAATCGCCTTTTGAATGTCAATTCCATTTGTCCGAGATCAATCACCATTATCACTGCTGTAACATGTTCCATTCTTGAAAACAGCAACAAGTTTACGATTTGCTAGCTTGGAATTACCAATTCAGATCAGAGAGCAAAATTCACAATCATTGTGAACATCGTTGCACAGTTTCGAGCTACTTGTCGGACAGGCATTCGTACGAGGATCCATAAACTTTTCACAGACATTGAATTCCACACATGAATCAACTATCTGTTCCGAGATGTGATTTGTTATATATTATGTTATTTTCAAATTCAATGAACTAGAGGTCAGCTAGCTGCTCAATATATCAATATATGTCTCAAAAAACATCACACAAATTTCCCAAATTTTAATTGTAAATTTGCCGTTTATTGTTATTACTCACCTTTAAACTACTACATGCTCCTCTTCGATCCTTTGGATCATTCTGGATAGAAATTCGCGTACTGAAAGCAAGGCACGATCGTCTGCCTGCATGACTCGAGCGCTCCTTTTGCCGCCAAAACCGCCGCGCATATGCGCGCGCAGCTGCGCGCGCAGCTGCGCAGAAGCTTCACTTTTCTGTCCAAAAAACGACAAAAGGAAGCCCCTAGCACACAACTGGCGGGGATGGATGGGAGGGCCTTTACTGTAGTAGTTTAGAGGTGAGTAATAACAATAAACGGCAAATTTACAATTAAAATTTGGGAAGTTTATTTTATACATCACCAATCTAAACTACTACATGCTCCTTAGAATCAAAGGATAGGCGGTGGAGCAGTAGTGCTAGAGAGTCATGAAAACAGACGATAGTCTTGATTTCAAGCGAATCGCTAAAATGCTACATTTTCGATATATCTTTAGTAATATAATAAAGATACTCACCTAGCGGTGCGATCGCTTGCCTCCGACATGCACGAATTTCTTCTTCACCCATCGGTGGAAAACGGAACTCTACTTGAGACCGTAACATAAAGAACTCAAACACAAACACAAAGTGTTGCTTATATACACGTGCACGTTAAAACCAAGACTTTTCTGTCCAGCTGGTTCAAACAACAGCTTGCGCTACGACCAGCGGACCCAGTCTAAATCTGGACGACTGGTCCTGAAGTTCGGCAGCATTGGACAGATAGAACCCGATGAATGTCGTAGAATTAGTCCACATTCCAGCCCTCACGATATATTCTAACGGAATATTCGACCTGGCCGCCAAAGACAACGAGATGTGTCGGATTTGGTGGGACGATATTTTGTAAGTGACTCGATCGTCAGCACCTGACTCCGCATAGACAGTCCTCACTACAACCTTCACCCATCGGGATAGTGTAGCTGTGGAGATATCCGTAGCCCTATTAGGCTGATAGGAAATAAATAACCGCTTGCGATCTTTCCTGATCGATCTGGTACGATCGATGTAGATTTTCAGCGCTCTTACCGGGCACAATAGAGCGTCCGGCTCATTCCGTCCCACATAATCGCCCAGTGACGGAATTACGATAGGGGAGAACGCTTTCCCGCCCTCAACCGCAGCACGTGTTTTAGGCATAAAATCACGTACTGGGTATAAGGAAACGGACCCATCCGCGCCAAATGCGACTCGCGATACGTCGATCGCCGCGACATCTGAGCGTCTTCGACCACTTGCTAGCATAACTAGCAAGAAAGTCTTAAGAGTTAACCTCTGCAAGGAAACTTCCTTGAGAGGCTCCCAAGGTGCTTTAGTAAGACAATATAGCACAAAAGCCATGTCCTAATCCGGTAGAGTAGGAACTCCCCGTGGCCTTTGCATCCTTAAGGACGCCAAGAGATCAGCAAGGATACGATTATTAGTTAAATCGATCCCCCTAGCACGGAATACAGGGCCCAGCATGGACCTGTATCCCTCGATCATAGTAGGCTTCAAATTAAGCCTATCAAAGAGATAGCAGAGAAAGTCTAGCACTGCATTCAGAGGGGCAGAGAGCGGATCAATGCGCCTTCCGTTACACCAACGTACGAATACTCTCCATTTAGCCTCATACGTTTTAGAGGAGGATCTCCTATTCTTTCTCGCGAGATGTAAGGACACCTGCTGAGAAAATCCTGCCTCCTGGAAGGATCGCTCGATAGCCTCCACACGTGTAATTTGATGACGTGGACGGAATCGTGAAATATATCCCGCCCCGGTTGCTTCAGCAACCTGTCCTTGATCGGGAGAACCCATGGTACATCGATCAGGAGGGACAGTAGCAGCGGGAACCACGCCTGCATCAGCCAGCATGGCGCCACCAACAGAATCTCACACTGAGACCTGGCTACTTTGTGCAGCACTTCTGTTAGGAACCGGGTTGGCGGGTACGCATACCCGAACATCCCGTCCCACGACTGAGACATCGCGTCCACAGCTAGTGCCTCGCTCTCTGGCAGAGGTGAGAAGTAGACCGGGAGCTTGTGATTCCGAGAGGTTGCGAACAGGTCTATGTTCGGTGTCCCGAACGCCTGACAAACGCGCCGAAACACCCCCGGATGCAAACTCCACTCCGTGCCTATGATCTTGTCCGGTCTCGACAGAGCGTCCGCTAGGACATTCCTGTGACCCGGTAGGTGCCTCGCCCTGATAAACAGACGGGACTTGAAGGCAAACCTGATCAGACACTTGGCCTCCAAACAAAGCTGACTCGACCGAGTTCCACCTTGTTTGTTTATGTGCGCCACTACTGTGCTGTTGTCTGTGAAGACCAGCCATTTCGTCCCTGGGGGACTCTGAGGCCCCCAGATCTCGAACGCACGTCTCACCACTCGCAGCTCTAGGACATTGATGTGCAACGCCCTCTCGCTCGTGTTCCACACAGCAGAGAGTTCGTGCTCGTCCATATGAGCTCCCCAAGCCAATTCTGACGCATCGGTGAAGAAGGTCCGATCGGGCAGATACTCCGCCAGTGGCATCCCTCGGAAAAGATTCCGATGGTCCCGCCACCAATGCATTGCTTCCCGAGCACGATCGTCCACCGATACGACTTGGTCTAGTCGATCGGTGAGGATCCGCCATTGCAATGCTAGACACCATTGAATGGGTCTGAGGAAGCACCTGCCGAACGGCACCTGTTTCTCCATCGACGCCAACAGACCGATGATGGACAGAAACTGTCGAGCTGTGATCGACGACTGCGTCAGCGCGACATCCATCGCCGCAATCGCTTTGAGAACTCTCTTCCGCGGAGGAAGAGCTACTCCTCGATCTAGATCGTAATCTACCCCGACATACTCGAACCTCTGTGTCAGGGACAGATGAGACTTCGCCCAATTGGGGATCCAGCCAAGGCTGGTCGCCAACCTGAGGACGAACCCGGATTGCTCTATAGCCTGAGACGGGGAGTCGGCTATGATTAACCAATCGTCGATATAATGGTGGAAATGAATTCCAACCGATCGAAACCTGGCTGCCATCGTCCTTACGATACGGGTGAACACGTAAGGGGCGGTGGCTACTCCAAAAGGAAGTACCCTGAACTGATACACCGAACCCTCGAAGGCGAACTTGAGGTATCGCCGATCGGCTGGGTGTATGGGCACATGTAAGTACGCGTCCTTGACGTCGATACTGACTGCCCACTTCCCCTTGGACAGAGCTTTCTGAACGGAAAGCGCCGACTCCATCTTGAACCTGGGTATGATCAGGAATTTGTTGAGGTTTGACAGATCGAAAATGGGACGCCACCCGCCTGTCTTTTTCGGCACTAGGAAGATGAGAGAATAGAATCCTCTCTCGTCCTTGACCACCTCGATCGCACGTTTCTCTAGCAACTGCTGCACCTCGTGCTGCAGAAGCTGAAACTTTTCCCGATCGCCGGGCACAGGGTAGAACCATGCTTTGGGTCTGATCGGTGGTTTTCCAGCCTCCCATCTGAAGGTGAGACCGAACTTCACCCATGCCACGACTGAATTGTCTGACGACGCCAGATCGCTCCAGTTCTGGACGAACTGAGCCAGGCGTCCGCCGACTGGACCAGGTTGTGGAAGATCGAATTCCGACAGAACTGAACCTTCCACAGAGCCTACGCTTTCCCGCAACGAGTCACTTCTTAGCAGAAGATTTCCCTTTGCCCTTGAAGCGTCCACCCCCTTTGCCTCCACGCTTGCCATCCCCCTGAGGAGGGGGAGGCTGCGCCCCCCGAAAGGGCGGCTGCGCAGAAGCGGGTGCATGTGGTGCCTGAGGTTGGGCAGGCTTCTGACCCTTGGTCTTCTTGCCTGTCCCAGACCCCGCCGACTTCCCAAGCAAAGCCTTGGCCATAGCCTCATCCCGGAGATGTTCCCGCATGACGGAAATATCCGATCGAGAGAGGTTGGCGTAGGTATAGCCTGAGAAAAGCGGCCTCCCACATAGCTCAGCGACGTCCGTAGCGGACACGTCAAGCAGACGGAGATCGGCATCACGCATGGTGAGATCCAATTGTGCGCCCAGGTGCGCACTGTCACGCTCAGCAGCATGGACCACTCCGGCCAAGACACCGAGTGCTGCATGAATGTTGGCGCGACTCCCCTCCAGATCCGCCTCGTCCACAAACTCCTGAACCAAAGTGGTCAGGTGATCCGTCAACGAGAGCTGCCCCATCAATTGATGAGACAGCGTCTGCCAGTGAGAAAGGCGAGCCTTTTTCACATAAGCTGACCAGACCGTACCCTGCTTCCGCGAAAGCAGGTGAAGGTTAGGGTCTTCGACCGGGACGGAAGTCTGATGTCCACCCTCGGACTCTACAGTCCGATAGGTGTCGATCGACTCAGGTCGAACACGGCTAGTCGGGAATGTCGACTCCATACGAGCCACATCCTTCTTAGCCGTAACTCCCTTGTTGATCTTGTCGAAGGACTTGACCAACGCGGGAGCCACAGGGAGCCGGATCGGCCGACGAACTGGCGCTGACGCGAACCTACCGGTTCCCCGTGAGGGCCCTGGAGCATCGATCGGCAAGTCCATACGCCTTGCGACCGACTCCAAAGCCCACCGGAAGTTAGAACCCCCGGCCTGATCGGAAGTCTCATCCTCCGAGGAGGACGACTCCTGATCAGCTTCCACTCGACCCCCCCGATCGTTGGACCTCACAGGTCCGATCGAAGACCTCGATGACCCCAAGGGTACATCAAAGGACGGGCGAGGGAATGCCTGCTCAGCGATCGCGCCCGTCCGGCGACTTACATCCGCGTACACAGGACTTGAGTGGCCCTGAGGAACGACCCCAGCACCACCCGCCCGATCGTGCCCTGATCGAGGACCAGGAGCACGACCGCCAAGTGAAAACTCCCGATCGCACGAACGATCAAGAGCCTCACCCCCAAACAAAGGGAACTCTTCCCCCTCGAACCTCGAGACCGAGGACCCGAATGAGCCATCCAAGATGCTCCGCCGATCGAAGCCCGAAGCCTGATCGTCGCCCACCGAGAGGTCGGACGAAGCCTGAGCCACATCGAAAATCGATGTGGTCTCAGCACCACGGCGCTTAGAGGAAGCACGCTTCCTCTTCTTGGAAGGCCCAGGGGAAGAGACGACGGACCCCTCCACCTCGATCGGCCCCGACTAAGGGACGACGAAGGTGGAGTGCGGTTCCTTGGCTGCTTTCGCCTTGGCAAGAACTGAAACCTTCTTCTTAGAAGATTTCGACTTCTTGCCAGCAGGGGGAGCAAGCTCTCCCTGCGACGAAGGGGCAGCCGAAGAACCGGCCGGGACTCCCTGTCCAAGCAGGGAAGAGAGACCCGGCAGGAGGGGACCCTGACGGGACGACAGCGACTGTGCAAAGAAGGATTGCACAGCCGCGTTGACCATGTCCTGTGTTAGCCCCAGGGGCTGGCTAACACCGGACGCAATCTGCGCCGTCACAGGCGGAGTCTCCACCTCCATGGGCGACTGGCGGACTTGCGGAGCCGAAGCTTCCGCAAGCCTCAAAGCATCCTGACGAGCCAACGAGGCTTCAGAATACTTTGCAGTCGCCTGCACGAAGGAAGAGGGACGCCAGAAACGGCACAGATCACACCTCAAATCCTCCATAGATACCGGGCCATGGTCCAAACAGTCGAAACACAAACTGTGTTTCTCCCCTCCTCGGAGGGTATTGACCAGACACTTCGGGCATGGACGTTCGTCCATGGCACCGGTACCAAGGGAGGATTGTGAAGTCATGATCACGAAAGGGAACTAACCACACACAGTAACAGGGCGGGCAAAATAAGCAAACCTGAGACTGCGCTGAAAAAGAACCCTAAGAGGACTACGAATATATAAACTACAGTATACGTTTACAAAATATATACAGTAGAAAATTAACGTAGAACTATTGATAGATGTAAACAACAAGTACACTATCAAGTACGACGGATGGACGATAATAGGGTGAACTGGCTATACAAATCGCTGACGATCTAGCAAGTAACAAACTATCGACCAATACTTATCCAAATAGACACAAAACGATGTCTATGAACGTGGCAGGTGAAATTCCGTAAGAATATATCGCAAAAGTCTAGTTTGCAGACTAAATTCTACGAATTCACCGGGAACCAAAATCCAAAGCTGCCAAGCAAAAATGGCGGTGGACAGAAAAGTGAAGCTTCTGCGCAGCTGCGCGGCGGTTTTGGCGGCAAAAGGAGCGCTCGAGTCATGCAGGCAGATGATCGTGCCTTGCTTTCAGTACGCGAATTTCTATCCAGAACGATCCAAAGGATCGAAAAGGAGCATGTAGTAGTTTAGATTGGTGATGTATAAAATAAACTTACCAGCTTACCTCTGTAGAAAATTATCAGAATTAAGGCCCACAAAATATTATGAAGTCCAGTGTCTGGCTGAAAAAGAAGTTTTCATATACAGACAACACACTAATAACAAGCATCGACCTCATCGAGACTTCTTTCTGCACTTCAATAAATGTGCACTTATAATGAACTTCATCAGTGGACCCATGCACACTCTAATAGCAACAACTTGTAACAGAAATTATAAAGCATGTTCCACAACAATAACAACCAATTATACACACTTGGACTAACACCTTAGTCTTGTTATGGAAAGCTTAAATTTGTATTCATGGGTCACAGGGTGGCAAAGGCACAAAAATATAAATGCAACATACCAGAGCCAGTGGCCGATTGAAATACACTGTACTTGGTCTTGGTTCACAAGGCACCCTGGGTAAAGTATCCCCATGACGATACATACATAAAGACTGGGTTATTCCTTGGGTAATTCCCAGCTATCCAAGTGACTGAGACCGTATCTCCTCATCCGGATGAAAGCCGGCTCCAGTCCGAGTCAAGTCTCGACTCTATGCAATCATTGCAATGCAAAACACACCAAGCCAAATGAATTGGTTTGAAGCGCCTTCCTCCCTTCGTTTTTCTCCAGTTACGTGCGATAATTCCACAAATGCATTGCTTTTTTCCCAGGTATCAATATTTCAAAGCAGGGAGGAGCCTCCTCAACGTTGACAACACCGTAGACTGGCAGTTCACCATTTATCAATACCCATCTTTCGCTCATCATTGTTTTTATTAGCATACCATCGGAAAAGTTTGGTGTCGTAACTACCTTTCAACATCATGCTCTCGGCCATGCCTGGTAGCATTTCACTGGCTTGCAAAGTGGACGAGCTCTCTAGCTTAGATCTGGAGGTAGAGAAGACATCACCACCCGGCACTTGAACCGTTTACAAGTTGTGGCTGCGGGGGAATCGAGGAGACTGACGGCAGCGTTCTGGGTACTGCGGGCGAGCATCAGACCGTATCTCCTCATCCGGATGAAAGCCGGCTCCAGTCCGAGTCAAGTCTCGACTTGGGTGTGTTTTGCTTTTGGAAAACCATTTCGGTTGGATCACCATTCAGCGTTTTCCAAAAGCAAAACATTTATCGGTTGGATCACCATTTATCGGTCTGATGCTCGCCCGCAGTACCCAGAACGCTGCCGTCAGTCTCCTCGATTCCCCCGCAGCCACAACTTGTAAACGGTTCAAGTGCCGGGTGGTGATGTCTTCTCTACCTCCAGATCTAAGCTAGAGAGCTCGTCCACGAAATGTTGCAGTGCTGGCAGTTCACCATTTATCAATACCCATCTTTCGCTCATCATTGTTTTTATTAGCATACCATCGGAAAAGTTTGGTGTCGTAACTACCTTTCAACATCATGCTCTCGGCCATGCCTGGTAGCATTTCACTGGCTTGCAAAGTGGACGAGCTCTCTAGCTTAGATCTGGAGGTAGAGAAGACATCACCACCCGGCACTTGAACCGTTTACAAGTTGTGGCTGCGGGGGAATCGAGGAGACTGACGGCAGCGTTCTGGGTACTGCGGGCGAGCATCAGTGGTACTTGGGAGCAGCAAGTGAACAAAAATACTAAACAGGCATTGGGAGGGGGGGGGGAGTCCATTCTTTAATCTCGTACTCTTCACTTTCTGGCCCTAATCATGTGATTTCAGCGTTTTCCAAAAGCAAAACATTTGGAAAAAATATCCATTGACTTCAGTGACACCTGGTGAACAAATGGAGAAGCCGAAGCGATGCTGAGAACTGTACTGGGAGACATCAGCAATGCCGCAAACCAAGTTATCAATGGCAGTGCTGGCCAAAATCTTGTTTGCAACACCAGTTTTTGTCAACAAATTTCTATCCGCAATAACTAATTCTGGACTAAGGCTTCAAGCATTTATCTCTCGAATTTTTTATGGAAAATCTATCAATCATTTGGAAGTATGGGATACAGAGCCGCAGTGAAGCCAAGTTATTGGAAACATCCATATCATGTACAAAGCAATGTCGATAAATCTCGCGTAAAATTGGACAACTTTTTCGCCAATTCATCATGCTCGTCATACAGGATTCAACACTCAGTATAAGTAACACAGATCATGCCAATGAATGGACAGATACCAGCTTGTAACAGTACCGCGATAAATATTCACATCAAATCTGTGGTGAGTGAAAAAACATCACCTGTGCTGCATTTTAAAAGTGAAACTTTATAACAAAAGCTGTTCCATATTGGCATGAATATTACAGATGAATCTACATATTTTGTCTTTTTTGTGGGGAATCACTCTGTTGGGTTTCAAATACAATATCCAGGCTGCCAGCAAGACCAATAAAACCATGAAAGTTATGCAGAAGAAATCAGCATGTTGCAGTGCATTAAGTGTTAGTGTTTCTTTGAAGTTTGCCCCCCCCCCCCCATCCCCCTTCAGTTGCTACGGATTCTCCCCCAGTCTTTACTAATAACATTGATACAAGCTACTGGTCTGTCAGGTTTTTTTCCTGCCAGACTACAAAAAGGTTTCCACCTGTTCAGTTGGATGCCAAAGCTTCCACAAGCATCCAAGCAAGATAAAAACATCGATGACTGGCGAGAAAAAAAAAGACCAGTCGAGCAACTATGACAAATTTGCCTAGGGACGGAGATGGCAGATGATCCAAGGACTTCACTTTGGTCCTGCCGATGTAGTTTAGCTAGCGGCTCTGTTGTTTTTTCTCTCTCTCTCTCATTCTCTCGGCCGT
Source organism: Terebella lapidaria (assembly GCA_949152475.1). NCBI lineage: Eukaryota > Metazoa > Annelida > Polychaeta > Terebellida > Terebellidae > Terebella > Terebella lapidaria. The sequence continues at coordinate 8,428,069 of OX424557.1, forward strand.
CCATCCGTCCGTCCATTCACTCACTCACAAACCAGAGCCGAGACAGAGACACGTGACATGCAGCCGCAAGCAAGCAGCAATGTTTTCCGGATTAACCGTTCCACGACCGGTGACAGTGGAGAAGACTCCAGTTACTGCCACCGTGGCACCGCGGCAAACAGTGGTGCCGAGGTATTTGGGCTCCGAGTCAATCTATCCCAACATTGCAAAGTGAATCATTCACAAACGATATTCAATGAACTTCTCATAACAAGGACAAATATTGTTTGTTTTTCAGGATCAATACTAAAATCCAGACACGAGTGAGATGAAACAAAGAAATACTCTTTAAAGTATACCCACAATTTAATGGTACTGGAACATGTGGAAGAACATGACGAAATTCAGACACTTGATACAGAAATATGGAGGTGTTCAAATCTTGACCACCAGTGATCACCACACTACCAGGTCCAAATTACTGGTTAGCATCCATCAGTAGTGATGGTAGCGACATACTGTAAGCAAACTGCCTTGACTGTGTCACAGCTAGTGTTGATATTACCCAGACTGGACAGCTGATCACACACACCTTACAGCCCAACAGTTCATTATGTCCCTGTGTATGTTTACACACACACAAGTACAGGATACACCCAGTTATGATGTTTGCACTGGACTAATGCCTAAGTATGGTGAGAGAGGAAGGGTTTTCTGCCCAGCAACCACCCCCCACCAACCCCCCCCCCCCCCCCATAACCCACCAACCCAGTTTTTGTAATGTTGGGTAAATCACCTGGGGGGAGTGACAGCAAAATGAGCTCTCATCGTTTTCCATACGTTTTCACCTGGACACAGGGCCCCTTGATAATGTCCACTTTAATCAACGAGAAGAAGTGTCTTTTCACTCCGCTACCCTGCTGAACCGACCGTCAATTCCTAACAGCCAGGCGCGGGAATTCCACACCGCTCGTCCAATTTCCATGGAAACCCGACCTGGTATGAGCTTGGTGGAGAATCCGCACACGCAAATATATAACCTGATACAACTCGTGGCAATCCAATCACGTGCTGTATTAACTGGGTCATCAAACTGCAGTATTTCCCTACTTATTTGTCCTCTTTTGAGGAACCATTGGTGCTAGTTTAAGGTGTGATTGCACGTAACTTACCGGTGACTGCACTGAGGCACCTTTCCATTGACTTATAATGTGAAAGTAAAGGTAACAAAATCACCAAAACAATACAATCCCCTGGCCTAAAACTTGGCTAGCACACACACAAATACGCATGGATGATGAACCGAGACATGGTTTCATAAATGATATTACGAAAGCTGTGCAATTTGATGATTAGATAAATCATTTTATACGTTTCACCAAAACGAAGATTCGAGTGTTCTGCTTGACCAGAACTGGCTGTTGCACATATTTATTCCTTGTTGTCGTCAAAATAATGAGAATATCTAGGGCTATACTTTCTGTGAGATGAATACTATGAGCTGAACATTCATAATCCCAAACACCTCGGTGCACCCGAGTGCATATCACCTGTGAGTTTTACTAGCCTCACTAGCTATTTGCTGCACAGCATGATCCTTTCGCTCGCATTGTTGTGAGTGTATTTTGTAGACTGAGAAATAGGTCGGAAAATGACATATGAAAACGATGTATTTAACAAATTTAACATTGCTTAGTAAAAAACAGAGTCTCGGTTAGTAATCCTTGATGGCTAACAATCAGAAAGGCAAAGTTTCACGTTGGTTGGAAGTGTGTAAATTCATGAATTTGTTACCTTTATATTTACATTATAAGTAAATGGACAGCTGGTCACTGTCAGGTTCATGACGATCACATGCAATCAATCCTTAACCCTCCCCATGCCCCTCTCCACCAAAAATTGACGACGGAAACTAGTCATCAGTCGTTACACACATTGAGACGAATGGGACTTTTGCGGGGTTTTCTCCCGTAGCAGCACAACATATTCCTTGGGCCATCTAAAATGTGAAATCTTCAAACAAAACTTTTTAATCCTTTGCACTCCAGCACAACATACTTATATAAATTGCATTTTTTCTTGCAAAACTTACATTGCAATTCTTCTGGACCATGGCAACAGCAAGTACTAAAAGAAAGAAAACCTGTTGCATATCGACCGGCCACTGGTAACAGTCCCATTTAAGACAACATTTGCATCATGCTGCTTGCCTTGATGTCGTTTCCCTGCACTGTGAACAGTGGGAACGACCGTTTGACTGTCAATGAAGGCTCCCCGTCAGTATTATCGGCACTTGGCGAACAATAACGTGTCACCACAACATGATCAGGGTAGACCGCAGTCAATCCCAAATATCGCTCTGCCTCAGATCCACCCTGATCCCAGCAGCTCAATACAGCTCAGTACCTTGGTCATATCTGCCTGGCATATTGACTTTATTGAGGTGTGGATCGAGACATAACCTGTTGTTATAAAACTGAGGATACTGCATTATTGTCATCGGATTTTAAGTTGAATATTTCATATTTTAGAAGTATATTAACCTGGGAAATCAGTGTTAACCATAGTTCGTCAAACCCACATATATCGCCTTTACTATCATAATTCTTATCTTTCGGAAGTCCCACAACCCACAGAAAGACAATGGCCTTACCGTTCGTGGACTCCTGGAGCTGTAGACAGTATCCCAGTGTATCCTTCTGTCTCGGCTACTCCTGCAAAGACAGAAACAGTCGATATTGCAAAATTACTCTGTTGAACAAGTCATTCATAGCTACATCCACGTTTATCGACGTAGTCTTCATCGTACGAGATGGCCAACAAAATTATCGAGCATAGCTTGAACATCCTGAATTGATATTAAGAAATTTCCTCACTGTATTTCAGAAAGTCCATATTCTCTCTGCGATAGACAGAGAGAGAAAGAGCGCTGAGTCAGGATTCCCCCTAAGTGCTGTGAAAACATATTGATCAGCGCGGCAGGACAGCGACTATGGAGCAGAGTTACGTGGAGAGGGCCAACCTTTAGCTGGACAGGCGGCAGACTCTAGGTACCAGTCCGGGCGGCAGGCCACATGGCCAGGACATATCCTCAATCACAGATCTTATCTTTCTCGGAAGAAACATTTTAATTTATCAATGACTTTTTCTTTCCTGCTGGCACCATGTTTTTCAGTAACTGTTGTTTCCCTCCACCTCAATGCCTTATTTATTTTTATTTGGCAGCGAAAAGATACCGTCTATAATTATGGTGGAAAACGGACGTGAACACCAAGGAATTCAGCACGTAGCAACATTTGCAAAATAGCCATTGTTTGATATCACAAACAAATTGTCGGGGAGCATGCCTCTAGGAGACTCAGCAGGCTGCTGTCGATCCCCCTTGCGATATGGATGTACCTCTGGTGACAGGGAATAATGCACATGGGTGAAAAAATGTTCGTCCTCATCGCCACTTGTCTAGTACTCAGATGCAATCATCGCAGCTCTCGCCCCGACGCTTTTAATCACTTTCAAAACAGTTTTTTTTTTCGGAGACGGGTGGCGAATTTTCCCCCGTGTTTATCTCTTGATTACTGTATCGCAGTGGTAATAGATAGCGATCACACCTCAGGCAGTGGGAGATGGAACTGACACGATCCCAGTCAAGTGGCCACTGGACCACGGGCGAAGGCCGTCGCGCGAGGGTCATTGATGCTACGTTATATTTTGACATCAGTGACGAGATTGCTAAATAATGTACGATCAGAAGGGACCCACATCACATAGATAAAATTGTTTTGATCTCAGGCTAATAATAATTCAATAATCTGTGTTGTCCGAAGTGTTATTGTTGCCATGGTCACTGTTAACACGATGGAATCCACAGCTATGGGAAACATATTGCCCAGAACAAAAGAGTCCGAAAGACAACATACATCGACACCATTTCACGCTACACCAAGTCGCGGCCATTCATTTCTTGTTCACATCCACATATCCAACATTAAGTTTTCCTCAGTGAAATGTTCCGGAAAGGGGCTTGAAAAAAGTCGCTTGTTCACAATTCCATGATGCCCTTTCGCCTGCCTCTTGAGATTGCTCGCCTGACTCGTCTGTCGGCACCAAACTTATCTCGCCTGTCAATTACCGTCATTATGGGATGAGTCGACCGACGTAACAATCAGGAGTCAACATGTAATACTTCTGTCTTAGCAGGGATAAATAACATGTGAAATATTCAGGATCATTTGTAGTTTTGAGGGAACTATGATGGCTAATCACTCCTGTCAAAAGGAAACTCCATCTAAAATATTCATGGAGTTTGCCTGAGAAAATCTTATTCCTGGGCATATAGTATTTTGTATTCTCACTAAAGAACCTCAAGATCTATAATATGGCAATTCAATATAAAATCAAAACAAGTATGCATGAGCTCTGACAAGACTTGCCTAAAAAGGTTAGACTTGAGCAGCCTTCAAAAGCAGTAGGCCAGAAGTCATACGTCCCATGGTCATTTCACAGGTGACTGAGGGAAATCCATGAGACGCAGTGTTAAAAGTCTACACACAGAGCTTCTAACAGTCTACCGGACACTCCCCTCTGACCTGATATCGTATTCCGGCAGATGTCGGCACGCAATCCGATCATATAATGTGGCTTGTGTCGCCAAGTAAAGTCTTAAGTAAAAGCTGACCCGACCTCGGATAGAAATCACCTTTCATTGATCGCATAGAGAACTAGACATCGTGGGCTTTTACAGTGAAGTCAAACAAGTCACTTTATACCCTAAACCTCTGTGAAAGATCTTGCTCTTTTTTACTGGCATGTCACTGCGACTCAAGCTGCCATCTAGCTATGATGAAACTGGCCAGTTGATAAAGTTGGAACATCTAGTAGTTAATTTGACTTTGGGCCACCACCTTTTCGCTTTTGCGTGAAGATATGTCGCATTTTCAGACCAATCTCACCAACTTTGAAATCAATGCAAAACACCAGCAATTCTGTTCTCCGTTTCTCGCAATATAACTTTGTAAGGCAGAACGTTCCGGTAGAACGGAATTATTCATCAGGTTATTGAGCATGCTAGAGTGGATGTCTGGGTGAGGTGTGTGCGGAGTTCTGATCCATACATCATGATTATCACTTGACATTAAAGCAATGACGTAATTCTTCAAGCCTGTTTGACACATTACGCAGACACAAAAAGCTGCTCCCCGGCCTATAACGTGAATTATGGAGAGCCTATGCCAGGAAAAACTGTACCTGAACTGTAAGTTATACTTTAACAATTGTTCAACCAGAGTAATTCACTAGGGCAACATTTATGAGTCCAATTTAAAGTATACATGTACATGAATATAGAGGCAATGATAGAAAAATATCAGCATTCTGTAATGCATGTCTTATATTTTCTCATTTACTGACAATTGTCTTATTTTCGTCAAGACCAGCTAAAGAGATTAATTTTGCATTTACTGTTTACAATTTTAAACATACAACAATTTGTGAACCACATTTAGGCAATATATTCTAAACATGTTGAACATGGAACCTAAAGCATGTCAAACAATAACTTGAATCCAGGTGAGCTAATCTCAAGACGCAAGGCACTGGAGAGTGAGTGACTCTTAAGATCGAATGTACCCCCTGAAGTATTTTCAGTGCATTAAAAAACACAGATTATACAAAATCTGCCCCATGGGGCAACACTTGAATGTCCCCTCGATGTTTTCTGTTAATGTCAGCTAGGCTCCGAATATACTTTGTGACATTTGTGAGTTGTCCACATACAGATTGTTTACAGAATTGAAGGTTGGGCCAATGTTTATCTAGGCCAGATGAATCGTATCAAAATTTACCTGCAAGCCTTGCAGTGTCAATGTTTGTTGATTAAATATCCACCCTGGGCAGTTTTCATACACAAAGGAGTTACGAGTCGGTCTCCAGGGTTCAATCAAAGTCAATAATCGACTATGATCAAGCATCATCGAGAAATCAAACAAACTTCCATAAGTGATCTAAGTTGATACTCAGACTGGACACACTTGCATAAATTTGAAAACTGTCCAATTTTTTTTTTAAATGGTGCGATATGGACTGGTTTATACACTGTGAGGTCACACAAAAAAGCTATCATCGAGTGAACCAGGAAGCCAACAACTTACACAGAAATATTTTCCGACTGCACTGCACATCCCTTCCAGTGACAATTACACAACGTTTCCTTGTAGTTGGTAGTCCGACAAAAAAACACAAAACACTCCGATATATGGCTCCTATACCACAGTCAAGATGGAAATCTGCGTATTTTTCCCAAGCTGTGAACCAGGACACTCAGGGGAGTTTTGGCCTTTGGAATCACCTTACAGATAGACTGCAAGATTTTCTCTTTAACGCAAATCAATACTACATTAGACACAATCTAACCTGTTAGACGATTATTCAGTCAACCGTCAGTGTGTGATGCCAATATAACCCTGAAGCCAAGTACACTCGGTAACGTGGCATGTTTAATGAGGCTGTATATTTAATTTTGCTGATGCAGCAGTGAATGTCTGTCTTGGAACTGGGTGGGTATTTGACTAAGATTTCTGCAGAGTCAAAGTAACCGCCTTTTGAATGTCAATTCCCATTCGTCTGAGATCAATTACCATTATCAACACTGGAACATGTTCCATTCCTGAAAACAGCAACAAGTCCACGATTTGCTAGCTTGGAATTACCAATTCAGATCAGAGAGCAAAATTCACAATCATAGTGAACATCGTTGCACAGTTTCGAGCTACTTGTCGGACAGGCATTCGTACAAGGATCCGTAAAATTTTCACAGATTTTCAATTCCACACATGAATCGACTATCTGTTCAGCATTTGTTCAGAGCTGTGATTTGCTATATATTACGTTATTTTTAAATTCAATGAACTAGAGGTGAGCTGCTCAATATATAAATATATGTCTCAAAAAACATCACACAAATGTTAGAAAATTATCAAAATTTATTCCGATAAAATATCATGAAATTTATAGTATCTGATATATGTAAAAGATATTGTATGAGAAGACAATACACTGTCCTTGAGCTCATCAAGTTCATTCTGCACTTCAATAAATGTGCACTTATAATCAGTGATTATGAACTTCATCAATGGACCCATGCACAATCTAACAGCAACAACTTATACCAGAAGTTATGAAGCATGTTCCGCAACAATAACAACCAATTATACACACTTGGACTAACACCTTAGTCTTGTTATGGAAAGCTTAAATTTGTATTCATGGGTCACAGGGTGGCAAAGGCACAAAAATATAAATGCAACATACCAGAGCCAGTGGCCGATTGAAATACACTGTACTTGGTCTTGGTTCACAAGGCACCCTGGGTAAAGTATCCCCATGACGATACATACATAAAGACTGGTTTATTCCTTGGGTAATTCCCAGCTATCCAAGTGACTGAGACGGTATCTCCTCATCCGGATGAAAGCCGGCTCCAGTCCGAGTCAAGTCTCGACTCTATGCAATCATTGCAATGCAAAAGACACCAAGCCAAATGAATTGGTTTGAAGCGCCTTCCTCCCTTCGTTTTTCTCCAGTTACGTGCGATAATTCCACAAATGCATTGCTTTTTTCCCAGGTATCAATATTTCAAAGCAGGGAGGAGCCTCCTCAACGTTGACAACACCGTAGCCTGGCAGTTCACCATTTATGAATACCCATCTTTTGCTCATTTTGGTTTTTAGCATACCATCGGCAAAGTTGGGTGTCGTAACTACCTTTCAACATGCTCTTGGCAATGCCTGGTAGCATTTCACTGGCTTGCAAGTGGACGAGCTCTCTAGCTCAGATCTGGAGGCAGAGAAGACATCGCCGCCCGGCACTTGAACCATTTACAAGTTGTGGCTGCAGGGGAATCGAGAGGACTAACGGCAGCGTTCTGGGTACTGCGGGCAAGCATCAGTGGTACTTGGGAGCAGCAAGTGAACAGAAATACTAAACAGGCATTGGGAGAGGGGGGGGGGAGGTGGCAGTCCATTCTTTAATCTCATACTCTTCACTTTCTGGCCCTAATCGTGCGATTTCAGCGTTTTTTCAAAAAACAAAACATTGCAGAAAAATATCCATTGACTTCAGAGCCACCTGGTGAACAAATGGAGAAGCTGAAGCGATGCTGAGAACTGTACTGGAAGACATCAGCAATGCAGCGAACCTAAGTTATCAATGGCAGTGCTGGCCAAAATCTTGTTTGCAACACCAGTTTTTGTCAACAGTTCCTTTCCGCAATAGCTAATTTTGGACTAAGGCTTCAAGCATTTATCTCTCGAAATTTTCATGGAAAATCTATCAATCATTTGACAGTACAGGATTCTGAGCCGCATTGAAGCCAAGTTATTGGAAACATCCATATCATGTACAAAGCAATGTTGATAAATCCCGCGTAAAATTGGACAACTTTTTCGCCAATTCATCATGCTCGTCATACAGGATTCAACACTTAGAACAAGTAAAACAGATCATGTGAATGAATGGAGAGATACCAGCTTGTAACAGAATAGTGATGAATATTCACGTCAGATCTGCGGTGGGTTAAAAAAAAACATCACCTATGCTGCATTTTAAAAGTGAAATGTTATAACAAAAGCTGTTCCACAATGGCATGAATTTTACACATGAATGATTTTATCTGCATATTTTATCCTTTTTTGGAGGAATCACTCTGTTGGGTTGCATCAATTTACAATATATCCAGACTGCCAGTAAAGTCCTTGAACCATTTACAAGTTGTGGCTGCAACCAATAAAACTATGAAAGGATAAAGAAGCAGCATGTTGCACTGCATTAAGAGTTAGAATTTCTTTGAAGATTGCCCAGTACATTTGATAGTACAGTGAGTGAACATGACCCTGCAACTTTCCTTAGCTCTCTACCCTTTGCTGACCCCCCCCCCCCCCCTTCAGTAGCTACGGATTCTCCCCCAGTCTTTACCAATAACATTGATACAAGTTACTGCTCTGTCAGGTTTTTATTCCTGTCAGACTACAAAAAGGTTTCCACCTGTCCAGCTGGATGCCAAGACTTATTCCACAAGCATCTAAGCAGACGAAAAACATCGATGACTGGCAAGAAAAAAGACCAGTCGAGCAACTATGACAAATTTGCCCGGAGACGGAGATGACAGATGATCCAAGGACTTCACTTTGGTCCTGCCGATGTAGTTTAGCTAGTGGCTCTGTTGTTTTTTCTCTCTCTCTTTCTCTCGGCCGTCCATCCGTCCGTCCATTCACTCACTCACAAACGAGAGCCGAGACAGAGGTACGTGACATGCGGCCACAAGCAAGCAGCAATGTTCTCCGGATTAACCGCTCCACGACCGGTGACAGTGGAGAAGACTCCAGTTACTGTCACCGTGGCACCGCAGCAATCAGTGGCGCCAAGGTATTTGTGCTCCTGAGTCAATCTCTCCTACCATCGCAAAGTGAATCATTCACAACCGATATTCAATGAACTTCTCATAAGCAGGACAAATATTGTTTGTTTTTGAGGATCAATACTAAGATTCAGACACAAATGAGATGAAACAAAGAAATACTCTTCGAAGTATATCCAGAATTTAATGGTACTGGAAGAACATGATGGAAGGCAACAGACAAACTGGTACGATACAGAAATGGAATTTCAAATCTTTACCACCAAAGATCACCACACTACCAGGTCCAAGTTACTGGTTTGCATCAATCAGTAGTGATGGGAGTGACATACTGTATCCAAACTGCCTTGACTTCTGGCAGACTAGTGTTGATATTACCCATGCAGACTGGACAGCTGATCACACACACCTTACAGCCCGACAGTTCATTATGTCCCTGTGTATGTTTACACACACACAAGTACAGGATAACCAAGTTATGATGTTTGCACTGGACTAATGCCTAAGTATGGTGAGAGAGGAAGGGTTTTCCTCCCAGCAACCACCCCCTACCAACCCCCCTCCCCCCCCCCCCCCCCATAACCCACCAACCCAGTTTTTGTAATGTTGGGTAAATCACCTGGGGGGAGTGACAGCAAAATGAGCTCTCATCGTTTTCCATACGTTTTCACCTGGACACAGGGCCCCTGGTAATGTCCACTTTAATCAACGTGTCTGTTCACTCCGCTACCCTGCTGAACCGATCGTCAATTCCTATCAGCCGGGCGCGGGAATTCCACACCGCTCGTCCAATCTCAACGGAAACCCGACCTGGTATGAGCTTGGTGGAGAATCCGCACACACAAATATATAACCTGATACAACTCATGGCAATCCAATCACGTGCTGTATTAACTGGCTCATCAAACTGCAGTATTTCCCTATTTAGTTGCCTCCTTTTGAGGAAACATTGGTGCTAGTTCAACTCTCCATGCCCCCCCCCCCCCTCCCCATGTCAACAGGGTTACAATGTTGCCATGAACTCGACACATTTATCTTCCAAACGGCTAGGTTGCAATGATCCGGGAAGAGTCTTTGACCGAACGAATAATTCCACAAGTCCCGGGTCAATTTAGCGCGAGTAATTACTCATTTATTGACGGCGGAAACCAGTCATCAGTCGTTACACACATTGAGACGAATGGGACTTATGCGGGGTTTCCTCCCGTAGCATCACAGCATATTCCTCGGGCCATCTAAAATGTGAAAGCTTCGGACAAAACTTTTTAATTCTTTGCACTCCAGCACAACATACTTATATAAATTGCATTTTTTCTTGCAAAACGTGAATTGCAATTTTTCTGGACCATGGCAACAGCAAGTACTAAAAGAAAGAAAACCTGTTGCATATTGACCAGCCACTGGTAACGGTCCCATTTAAGACGACATTTGCATCGTGCTTCTGTCCTTGATAGCGTTTCCCTGCACAGTGAACAGTGGCAATGACCGTTTGACTGTCAATAAAGGCTCGCCCGTCAGCATTATCGGCACTTTGCGAACAATAACGTGTCACCACAACATGGTCAAGGTAGACCGCAGTCAATCCCATGGTCTACAAATATCGCTCTCCCTCAGATCCACCCTGATCCCAGCAGCTCAATACAGCTCAGTACCTTGGTCATATCTGCCTGGCATATTGACTTTATTGGGGTGTGGATCGAGACATAACCTGTTGTTATAAAACTGAGGATACTGCATTATTGTCACCGGATTATAAGTTGGATATCTGATATATCATGTACAAGTATATTAACCTGGGAAATCATTGTTAACCATAGTTCGTCAAACCCACATATCCACTTTACTATCAGAATTCTTATCTTTCGGAAGTCCCACAACCCACAGAAAAGACAATGGCCTTACCGTTCGTGGACTCCTGGAGCTGTAGACAGTATCCCAGTGTATCCTTCTGTCTCGGCTACTCCTGCAAAGACAGAAACAGTCGATATTGCAAAATTACTCTGTTGAACAAGTCATTCATAGCTACATCCACGTTTATCGACGTAGTCTTCATCGTACGAGACGGCCAATGAAATCACCGAGCATAGCTTGAACACGTATCCTGAATTGATATTAAGTAATTTCCTTATTGTATTTCAGAAAGTCCATACTCTCTCTGCGATAGACAGAGAGAGAGAGAGAAAGAGCGCTGAGTCAGGATTCCCCCTAAGTGCTGTGAAAACATATTGATCAACGCGGCAGGACAGCGACTAATGAGCGGAGTTATGTGGGGAGGGCCAACCTTCAGCTGGACAGGCGGCAGACTCTAGGTACCAGGCCGGGCGGCAGGCCACATGGCCAGGACATATCCTCAATCACAGATCTTATCTTTCTCGGAAGAAACATTTTAATTTATCAATGACTTTTTCTTTCCTGCTGGCACCATGTTTTTCAGTAACTGTTGTTTCCCTCCACCTCAATGCCTTATTTATTTTTATTTGGCAGCGAAAAGATACCGTCTATAATTATGGTGGAAAACGGACGTGAACACCAAGGAATTCAGCACGTAGCAACATTTGCAAAATAGCCGTTGTTTGATATCACAAACAAATTGCCGGGGAGCATGCCTCTAGGAGACTCAGCAGGCTGCTGTCGATCCCCCTTGCGATATCGACGTACCTCTGGTGACAGGGAATAATGCACATGGGTGAAAAAATGTTCGTCCTCATCGCCACTTGTCTGGTACTCAGACGCAATCATCACAGCTCTCGCCCCGACGCTTTTAATCACTTTCAAAACAGATTTTTTTTCGGAGACGGGTGGCGAATTTTCCCCCGTGTTTATCTCTTGATTACTGTATCGCAGTGGTAATAGATAGCTATCACACCTCAGGCAGTGGGAGATGGAACTGACACGATCCCGCTCAAGTGGCCACTGGACCACGGGGGCGAAGGCCGTCACGCGAGGGTCATTGATGCTACGTTATATTTTGACATCAGTGACAAAATTGCTCAATAATGTACGATCAGAAAGGACCCACATCACATAGGTAAAACTGTTTTGATCTCACGCTAATAATTCAATAATCTGTGTTGTCCAAAGTGTTATTGTTGCCATGGTCACCGTTAACCAGCTGGAATCCACAGCTATGGGCCCTAACTACCGGAAACAAATTCCCCAGAACAAGTGATTCAGAAAGACAACATACATTGGCACCATTTCACGCTACACCAAGTCGCGGCCATTCATGTCTTGCTCACATCCACATATCCAACATTCTCCCCGGTGAAATGGGCTTGAAAACATAGCACCAAGGGTGCTGTAGCTTACCGGCAATCATGTGAATTGCATAGAATACTGAATACATATAAATTGTTATACTGATGTTAAAATCAATATGTTAAAACATCTTCATAAATGTTGATAGAAACACATTTTCTGTATGAACTATAATACGAAATCAAGTTACATCTTGAAAAAGATTTTTTATGTTAATGACAAATTTTCACAGATAGTCGATTCAAAGGCAACAAAACTTATACACATCACAAACGTACATAAGGATAATCTTATACATGATTTTGAGAAAAACTGTCTGTATAGATTTCGAGAAAATGACCACCAAAGGCAAAATTCATCGTTTTTTCGACAAAAAAGGTCGTTTTGACCTTTCAAGGTCATTGAAGGTCAAATTCAAGGTCACCACTCAAACCGCAATATATGATTTCCCATTTGAATGTGCCAATACTTAGGCTCTATCTTGAAGTGTTCTATGAGATTACTCTGCATATCTCCCATTTTGAAGGAAAAATTGGGTGAAATTTTATGTCCAAAAAAATTTTCAATGGTCAAATTTTTTTTTTTGCTGGAAATGGCTCAAAACGAATAGTGACTTGATTTGGGACAAAAAAAATTTTTTTCGCCGACCCGTCAAAAAATCAAAATGGCCGCCACACACAGACCGGCGATTCAAGGGCAACGAAACCTATACATGTCATAGAGGTACATGAGAGGAATGTTTTGAAACAAAAATTTTAAAACTGATCAGACAGTTTTTGAGAAAATGGCCACCAAAGTCCAAAATTGGCAATTTTTCGTCAAAAATGGCCGCCAAATCGGCAAAAACGATTCAATCAAAAAAATTCAAAAAACGTTTTTAGATATTGGCCTAAGGTATGTTCTGACAAATTTATGGGGAAATTCATCATGCCAAAAAAAAAAGTTAAGGGCCGGTAAGCTAAAAAGTCGCTTGTTCACAATTCCACGATGCCCTTTCGCCTGCCTCTTGAGATTGCTTGCCTGACTCGTCAGTCGGCATCAAACTTAGCTCGCCCGTCAATTACCGTCATTATGGGACGATACGACCGACGTAACAATCAGGAGTCAACATGTAATACTTCTGTCTTAGCAGTAATAATAACGTGAAATATTCAGGATCATTTGTAGGTCTGAGGGAACAATGTTGGCTAATCAGCCTGTCAAAAGGGAATCCCATCTAAAATATTCATGGAGTTATGAGCTGATTCCTGGGCATATAGTATTTTATTTTTGTTCTCATTAAAACTCATCGCAAGATCTATAGAATGGCAAATGAGCCTTCAATATATACATGTATGAATGAGTTTCAACAAGACTTGACTAACATGGTTAGACTTGAGCAGCCTTCAGAAGCAGACATTCAAAGAAAGTCGTTGCACATCCCATGGTCATTTAATGCACAGGTGACTGACTGAAGGAATTCCATAAGACGCAGTGCTAAAAGTCTACACACAGAGCTTTTAACAGTCTACCGAGACACTCCCCTCTGACCTGATATCGTATTCCGACAGATGTCAGCACGCAATCCGATCATATATTGTGGCTTGTGTCGCCAAGTAAAGTCTTAAGTAAAAGCTGACCTGACCTCGGATAGAAATCACCTAGACATCGTGGGCTTTTCCAGTGAAGTCAAACAAGGCACTTTATACCCTAAACCTCCGTGAAAGATCTTGCTCTTTTCTACTGGCATGTCACTGTGACCCAAGCTGCTAACTAGCTATGATGAATCTGGCCAGTTGATAAAGTTGGAACATCTAGTAGTTAATTTGACTTTGGGCCACCACCTTTTCGCTTTTGCGTGAAGATATGTGGCATTTTCAGACCAATCTCACCAACTTTGAAATCAATGCAAAACACCAGCAATTCCGTTCTCCATTTGTCAAAATATAACTTTGTAAGGCAAAATGCATTACGGCAAAATAGGGTAAAAAAATTTCCATCCAATTCGACTAGTAGAACAGAATTATTTATCAGCTAGTTGATGTAGTTGATATAGTCGATGTCTGGGTGGGATGTGTGCGGAGTTCTGATCCATTATTCCCAAGACTGTTTGACACATTACGCAGACACAACAAGCTGTTTCCAGGCCGTATAACATGAACTATGGAGAACCCTATCTCAGGAAAATCTGTACCTGAACAGTAAACCCTACTTTAACCAGAGTCATTTACTAGGGCAACATTTATAAACCTAATTTAAAGTAACGGGCAATGATAGGAAAATATCAGCATTCTGTAAGCATGTCTTATATTTTCTTATTCACTGACAATTTTCTCATTTTCGTTCAGAAAATTTTATGAGATTTGCATTTATCATACCGTTTAATTGCACAAAAATGTGAAACCGCAATTGGGAAATATATTAAACACATTAAACGTGAAATCTATTTAAAGCATGTTGAACAACTTCTTACACTCAAGGTGAGCTTGCCGGGCTAATCTCATGACTCTCAGGACTGAAGATTGATCGAGTAACTCTCAAAATCGAATGTACCCCTTAAAATCGTTTCAGTGCATGATTTGAGAACACACAAATTATACAAACCCTGCCCCATGGGGCAACACTTGAAAGTCCCGTTCGATCTTGTTTGTCAATGTCAGCCAGCCTGCGAATACTTATGTGACATTTGTGAGTTGTCCACATAAAGATTGTTTACAGAATTGAAGGTTGGGCCAATGTTTATCTAGGCACCACAGATGAATCTATCAAAATTTACCTGCAAGCCTTGCAATGTCAATGTTTGTTGATTAAATATCCACCCTGGGCAGTTTTCATACACAAAGGAGTTACGAGTCGGTCTCTAGGGTTCAATCAAAGTCAATAATCGACTATGATCATCATCATCGAGAAATCAAACAAGATTGCAGAAAATGATCCAAGTTGATACTCAGACTGGACACACTTGCATAAATTTGAAAACTGTCCAATTTTCTTTTTTTCAAATGGTCCAATATGGACTGGTTTATATAGTACACTGTAAGGTCACAAAAAAAAGCTATCATCAAGTGAACCAGGAAGCCAATAACTTACACAGAAATATTTCCTACGTGCATCCACCACACTGCACCACCAGCGATGTGAATCACTTACAACGACAATTACACAACATTTCCTCATAGTTGGTAGTCCGACAAAAAACACAGAACACGCTGATATGCGGCTCCTATCCCACAATGGAGCACCGAATCCTTGTATTTTTTCCAAGTTGTGAACCGAGACACTCAGGGGAGTTTTGGCCTTTGGAATCACCTTACAGATATACTGCAAGATTTTCTCCCTAACGCAAATCAATTGCTACATTAGACACAATCTAACCTGTTAGACGATTATTCAGTCAACCGCCAGTGTGTGATGCCAGCATTACCCTGAAGCCAAGTACACTCGGTAACTTGGCATGTTTAATGAGGCCGTATATTTAATTTTGCTGATGCAGCAGTGAATGTCTGTCTTGGAACTGGGTGGGTATTTGGTGGGTATTTCACCATTATCACTGCTGTAACATGTTCCATTCTTGAAAACAGCAACAAGTTTACGATTTGCTAGCTTGGAATTACCAATTCAGATCAGAGAGCAAAATTCACAATCATTGTGAACATCGTTGCACAGTTTCGAGCTACTTGTCGGACAGGTATTCGTACGAGGATCCGTAAACTTTTCACAGACATTGAATTCCACACATGAATCAACTATCTGTTCCGAGATGTGATTTGTTATATATTATGTTATTTTCAAATTCAATGAACTAGAGGTCAGCTAGCTGCTCAATATATCAATATATGTCTCAAAAAACATCACACAAATTTACCTCTGTAGAAAATTATCAGAATTAAGGCCGACAAAATATTATGAAGTCCAGTGTCTGGCTGAAAAAGAAGTTTTCATATACAGACAACACACTGATAACAAGCATCGACCTCATCAAGACTTCTTTCTGCACTTCAATAAATGTGCACTTATAATGAACTTCATCAGTGGACCCATGCACACTCTAATAGCAACAACTTGTAACAGAAACTAGACGTCAAGGCCTAAAGATGCCTTGGAGGCATTTCGGTGTGATGAATAATTTATAATACTAGATATCGACGAAAATGAAAAATGTCGACAAATTTCGGATCAAGGTCAAAGTTCATCCATAATACCCGCTAGACATGTTTGTCTAGGGCGACGAGTCCGAAAATACCATCCGTTTCGCTCTACGACGCACCGTTTCCGAGATATCGACGAAAACAAAAACTGCCGACTCGGCAAAAAAATTTCGGGTCAAGGTCAAAGTTAATCCATAATACCCCTTAGACATGTTTGTCTAGGGTGACGAGTCCGAAAATAACGTCCGTTTCGCTCTACGACGCACCGTTTCCGAGATATCGACGAAAACGAAAAATGCCGACTCAGCAAAAAAATTTCGGGTCAAGGTCAAAGTTCATCAATAATTCCCCATAGACATGTTTGTCTAGTGCGACGAGTCCGAAAATAACGTCCGTTTCGCTCTACGACGCACCGTTTCCGAGATATCGACGAAAACGAAAAATGCCGACTCGGCAAAAAAATTTCGGGTCAAGGTCAAAGTTCATCAATAATTCCCCATAGACATGTTTGTCTAGTGCGACGAGTCCGAATATAACGTCCGTTTCGCTCTACGACGCACCGTTTCCGAGATATCGACGAAAACGAAAAATGCCGACTCGGCAAAAAAATTTCGGGTCAAGGTCAAAGTTCATCCATAATACCCCTTAGACATGTTTGTCTAGTGCGACGAGTCCGAAAATAACGTCCGTTTCGCTCTACGACGCACCGTTTCCGAGATATCGACGAAAACGAAAAATGCCGACTCGGCAAAAAAATTTCGCTCTACGATGCACTGTTTCCGAGATATCGACGAAAACGAAAAATGCCGACTCGGCACAAAAATTTCGGGTCAAGGTCAAAGTTCATCAATAATTCCCCTTAGACATGTTTGTCTAGTGCGACGAGTCCGAAAATAACGTCCGTTTCGCTCTACGACGCACCGTTTCCGAGATATCGACGAAAACGAAAAATGCCGACTCGGCAAAAAAATTTCGGGTCAAGGTCAAAGTTCATCAATAATTCCCCTTAGACATGTTTGTCTAGTGCGACGAGTCTGAAAATAACGTCCGTTTCGCTCTACGACGCACCGTTTCCGAGATATCGACGGAAACGAAAAATGCCGACTCGGCAAAAAAATTTCGGGTCAAGGTCAAAGTTCATCAATAATTCCCCTTAGACATGTTTGTCTAGTGCGACGAGTCTGAAAATAACGTCCGTTTCGCTCTACGACGCACCGTTTCCGAGATATCGACGAAAACGAAAAATGCCGACTCGGCAAAAAAATATCGGGTCAAGGTCAAAGTTCATCCATAATACCCCTTAGACATGTTTGTCTAGTGCGACGAGTCCGAAAATAACGTCCGTTTCGCTCTACGACGCACCGTTTCCGAGATATCGACGAAAACGAAAAATGCCGACTCGGCAAAAAAATTTCGGGTCAAGGTCAAAGTTCATCCATAATACCCCTAAGACATGTTTGTCTAGGGCGACGAGTCCGAAAATAACGTCCGTTTCGCTCTACGACGCACCGTTTCCGAGATATGCAGGATGCCTCAAGGATGACTCAGCATAAAATTATTTCGACCTCTAGGTCAAAGGTCGTTTGAGGTATCGATCCCAAAATCAATAGGGTTCTTCCCTGGTGATATATAAACCTCCGTGCAAAATTCTGCAACTTTTGCCTGAATATTTTTTGACTTATCGTCCGGAAACCAAGTTCCTCGATTTCATCCTCACGGACCTGACGGACCTCGGAGCCGGATCAAAAAAAAAAGTACACCCTAGAGATGTTTGTCTAGGGCGACGAGTCCGAAAATAACGTCCGTTTCGCTCTACGATGCACGGTTTCTGAGATATGCAGGAAGCCTCAAGGATGAATCAGCAAAAAATTATTTTGACCTCTAGGTCAAAGGTCGTTTGACGGATCGATCCCAAAATCAATAGGGTTCTTCCCTGGTGGCATATGAACCTCCATGCAGAGTTCTGCAACTATTGCATAAATATTTTCCCAGTTATCGTCCGGAAACCAAGTCTCAAAATTAGCCTTGATTTCATCCGCACGGACCTCACGGACCTCGGATCCGGCTCAAAAAGAATAGGGTTCTTCCACATATCATTTCTGACTTGTGGTGAAAATTTGACAAGGATCCGTCAAGGCAATCTAAAGTTATCGTCCGGAAACCAAAAGTGGCGGAAGAAGAAAAAAAAGAAAAAAAAAAAAAAAAAAAAAAAAAAAAAAATTCTGCTAAAACCATAAAGGCATTTCTGCCGAAATGCCTTAATTATAAAGCATGTTCCACAACAATAACAACCAATTATACACACTTGGACTAACACCTTAGTCTTGTTATGGAAAGCTTAAATTTGTATTCATGGGTCACAGGGTGGCAAAGGCACAAAAATATAAATGCAACATACCAGAGCCAGTGGCCGATTGAAATACACTGTACTTGGTCTTGGTTCACAAGGCACCCTGGGTAAAGTATCCCCATGACGATACATACATAAAGACTGGGTTATTCCTTGGGTAATTCCCAGCTATCCAAGTGACTGAGACGGTATCTCCTCATCCGGATGAAAGCCGGCTCCAGTCCGAGTCAAGCCTCGACTCTATGCAATCATTGCAATGCAAAACACACCAAGCCAAATGAATTGGTTTGAAGCGCCTTCCTCCCTTCGTTTTTCTCCAGTTACGTGCGATAATTCCACAAATGCATTGCTTTTTTCCCAGGTATCAATATTTCAAAGCAGGGAGGAGCCTCCTCAACGTTGACAACACCGTAGACTGGCAGTTCACCATTTATGAATACCCATCTTTTGCTCATTTTGGTTTTTAGCATACCATCGGCAAAGTTGGGTGTCGTAACTACCTTTCAACATGCTCTCGGCCATGCCTGGTAGCATTTCACTGGCTTGCAAGTGGACGAGCTCTCTAGCTCAGATCTGGAGGCAGAGAAGACATCGCCGCCCAGCACTTGAACCGTTTACAAGTTGTGGCTGCAGGGGAATCGAGAGGACTGACGGCAGCGTTCTGAGTACTGCAGGCGAGCATCAGTGGTACTTGGGAGCAGCAAGTGAACAGAAATACTAAACAGGCATTGGGAGGGGGGGGGGGGGGCAGTCCATTCTTTAATCTCGTACTCTTCACTTTCTGGCCCTAATCATGTGATTTGAGCGTTTTTCAAAAAACAAAACATTGTGGAAAAATATCCATTGACTTCAGTGACACCTGGTGAACAAATGGAGAAGCTGAAGCGATGCTGGGAAACGTACTGGAAGACATCAGCAATGCCACGAACCCAAGTTATCAATGGCAGTGCTGGCCAAAATCTTGTTTGCAACACCAGTTTTTGTCAACAAATTTCTTCCGTCCGCAATTGCTAATTTTGGACTAAGGCTTTCAAGCATTTATCTCTTAAGTTTCTATGGAAAATCTATGAATCATTTGACAGTATGGGATTCTGAGTCGCAGTGAAGCCAAGTTATTGGAAACATCCATATCTTGCACAAAGCAATGTTGATAAATCTTGCATAAAATTGGACAACTTTTTCGCCAATTCATCATGCTCGTCATACAGGATTCAACACTCAGTATAAGTAACACAGATCATGCCAATGAATGGAGAGATACCAACTTGCAACAGAACAGTGATGAATATTCACGTCAGATCTGCGGTGGGTGAAAAAACATCACCTATACTGCATTTTAAAAGTGAAACATTATAACAAAAGCTGTTCCATGTTGGCATGAATATTACAGATGAATCTACACATTTTGTCTTTTTTGTGGGGAATCACTCTGTTGGGTTTCAAATACAATATCCAGGCTGCCAGCAAGACCAATAAAACCATGAAAATTATGCAGAAGAAATCAGCATGTTGCAGTGCATTAAGTGTTAGCGTTTCTTTGAAGTTTGCCCAGTACATTTGATAGTACAGAGTGTGAACATGACCCTGCAACTTCCCTTAACATGTTTCCCTTTTCTGCCCCCCCCCCCCCCCCCCATCCCCCTTCAGTTGCTACGGATTCTCCCCCAGTCTTTACTAATAACATTGATACAAGCTACTGGTCTGTCAGGTTTTTTTCCTGCCAGACTACAAAAAGGTTTCCACCTGTTCAGTTGGATGCCAAAGCTTCCACAAGCATCCAAGCAGGATAAAAACATCGATGACTGGCAAGAAAAAAAAAGACCAGTCGAGCAACTATGACAAATTTGCCTAGGGACGGAGATGGCAGATGATCCAAGGACTTCACTTTGGTCCTGCCGATGTAGTTTAGCTAGCGGCTCTGTTGTTTTTTCTCTCTCTCTCTCATTCTCTCGGCCGTCCATCCGTCCGTCCATTCACTCACTCACAAACAAGAGCCGAGACAGAGACACGTGACATGCAGCCGCAAGCAAGCAGAGATGTTCTCCGGATTAACCGCTCCACGACCGGTGACAGTGGAGCAGCCTCCAGTTACTGCCACCATGGCACCGCGGCAAACAGTGGTGCCGAGGTATTTGGGCTCCGAGTCAATCTATCCCAACATTGCAAAGTGAATCATTCACAAACGATATTCAATGAACTTCTCATAACAAGGACAAATATTGTTTGTTTTTCAGGATCAATACTAAAATCCAGACACGAGTGAGATGAAACAAAGAAATACTCTTTAAAGTATACCCACAATTTAATGGTACTGGAACATGTGGAAGAACATGACGAAATTCAGACACTTGATACAGAAATATGGAGGTGTTCAAATCTTGACCACCAAAGATCACCACACTACCAGGTCCAAATTACTGGTTAGCATCAATCAGTAGTGATGGTAGCGACATGCCATAGGCAAACTGCCTTGACTGTGTCACAGCTATTGTTGATATTACCCAGACCGCACAGCTGATCACACACACCTTACAGCCCGACAGTTCATTATGTCCCTGTGTATGTTTACACACACACAAGTACAGGAAACACCCAGTTATGATGTTTGCACTGGACTAATGCCTAAGTATGGTGAGAGAGGAAGGGTTTTCTGCCCAGCAACCACCCCCCACCAACCCCCCCCCCCCCCCCATAACCCACCAACCCAGTTTTTGTAATGTTGGGTAAATCACCTGGGGGGAGTGACAGCAAAATGAGCTCTCATCGTTTTCCATACGTTTTCACCTGGACACAGGGCCCCTTGATAATGTCCACTTTAATCAACGAGAAGAAGTGTCTTTTCACTCCGCTACCCTGCTGAACCGACCGTCAATTCCTAACAGCCAGGCGCGGGAATTCCACACCGCTCGTCCAATTTCCATGGAAACCCGACCTGGTATGAGCTTGGTGGAGAATCCGCACACGCAAATATATAACCTGATACAACTCGTGGCAATCCAATCACGTGCTGTATTAACTGGGTCATCAAACTGCAGTATTTCCCTACTTATTTGTCCTCTTTTGAGGAACCATTGGTGCTAGTTTAACCCTCCCCATGCCCCTCTCCACCAAAAATTGACGACGGAAACTAGTCATCAGTCGTTACACACATTGAGACGAATGGGACTTTTGCGGGGTTTTCTCCCGTAGCAGCACAACATATTCCTTGGGCCATCTAAAATGTGAAATCTTCAAACAAAACTTTTTAATCCTTTGCACTCCAGCACAACATACTTATATAAATTGCATTTTTTCTTGCAAAACTTACATTGCAATTCTTCTGGACCATGGCAACAGCAAGTACTAAAAGAAAGAAAACCTGTTGCATATCGACCGGCCACTGGTAACAGTCCCATTTAAGACAACATTTGCATCATGCTGCTTGCCTTGATGTCGTTTCCCTGCACTGTGAACAGTGGGAACGACCGTTTGACTGTCAATGAAGGCTCCCCGTCAGTATTATCGGCACTTGGCGAACAATAACGTGTCACCACAACATGATCAGGGTAGACCGCAGTCAATCCCAAATATCGCTCTGCCTCAGATCCACCCTGATCCCAGCAGCTCAATACAGCTCAGTACCTTGGTCATATCTGCCTGGCATATTGACTTTATTGAGGTGTGGATCGAGACATAACCTGTTGTTATAAAACTGAGGATACTGCATTATTGTCATCGGATTTTAAGTTGAATATTTCATATTTTAGAAGTATATTAACCTGGGAAATCAGTGTTAACCATAGTTCGTCAAACCCACATATATCGCCTTTACTATCATAATTCTTATCTTTCGGAAGTCCCACAACCCACAGAAAGACAATGGCCTTACCGTTCGTGGACTCCTGGAGCTGTAGACAGTATCCCAGTGTATCCTTCTGTCTCGGCTACTCCTGCAAAGACAGAAACAGTCGATATTGCAAAATTACTCTGTTGAACAAGTCATTCATAGCTACATCCACGTTTATCGACGTAGTCTTCATCGTACGAGATGGCCAACAAAATTATCGAGCATAGCTTGAACATCCTGAATTGATATTAAGAAATTTCCTCACTGTATTTCAGAAAGTCCATATTCTCTCTGCGATAGACAGAGAGAGAAAGAGCGCTGAGTCAGGATTCCCCCTAAGTGCTGTGAAAACATATTGATCAGCGCGGCAGGACAGCGACTATGGAGCAGAGTTACGTGGAGAGGGCCAACCTTTAGCTGGACAGGCGGCAGACTCTAGGTACCAGTCCGGGCGGCAGGCCACATGGCCAGGACATATCCTCAATCACAGATCTTATCTTTCTCGAAAGAAACATTTTAATTTATCAATGACTTTTTCTTTTCTGCTGGCACCATGTTTTTCAGTAACTGTTGTTTCCCTCCACCTCAATGCCTTATTTATTTTTATTTGGCAGCGAAAAGATACCGTCTATAATTATGGTGGAAAACGGACGTGAACACCAAGGAATTCAGCACGTAGCAACATTTGCAAAATAGCCATTGTTTGATATCACAAACAAATTGTCGGGGAGCATGCCTCTAGGAGACTCAGCAGG
Organism: Terebella lapidaria; assembly: GCA_949152475.1. NCBI lineage: Eukaryota > Metazoa > Annelida > Polychaeta > Terebellida > Terebellidae > Terebella > Terebella lapidaria. Next base: position 8,451,773 of record OX424557.1, read on the forward strand.
CTGCTGTCGATCCCCCTTGCGATATCGATGTACCTCTGGTGACAGGGAATAATGCACATGGGTGAAAAAATGTTCGTCCTCATCGCCACTTGTCTAGTACTCAGACGCAATCATCGCAGCTCTCGCCCCGACGCTTTTAATCACTTTCAAAACAGTTTTTTTTTTCGGAGACGGGTGGCGAATTTTCCCCCGTGTTTATCTCTTGATTACTGTATCGCAGTGGTAATAGATAGCGATCACACCTCAGGCAGTGGGAGATGGAACTGACACGATCCCAGTCAAGTGGCCACTGGACCACGGGCGAAGGCCGTCGCGCGAGGGTCATTGATGCTACGTTATATTTTGACATCAGTGACGAGATTGCTAAATAATGTACGATCAGAAGGGACCCACATCACATAGATAAAATTGTTTTGATCTCAGGCTAATAATAATTCAATAATCTGTGTTGTCCGAAGTGTTATTGTTGCCATGGTCACTGTTAACACGATGGAATCCACAGCTATGGGAAATATATTGCCCAGAACAAAAGAGTCCGAAAGACAACATACATCGACACCATTTCACGCTACACCAAGTCGCGGCCATTCATTTCTTGTTCACATCCACATATCCAACATTAAGTTTTCCTCAGTGAAATGTTCCGGAAAGGGGCTTGAAAAAAGTCGCTTGTTCACAATTCCATGATGCCCTTTCGCCTGCCTCTTGAGATTGCTCGCCTGACTCGTCTGTCGGCACCAAACTTATCTCGCCTGTCAATTACCGTCATTATGGGATGAGTCGACCGACGTAACAATCAGGAGTCAACATGTAATACTTCTGTCTTAGCAGGGATAAATAACATGTGAAATATTCAGGATCATTTGTAGTTTTGAGGGAACTATGATGGCTAATCACTCCTGTCAAAAGGAAACTCCATCTAAAATATTCATGGAGTTTGCCTGAGAAAATCTTATTCCTGGGCATATAGTATTTTGTATTCTCACTAAAGAACCTCAAGATCTATAATATGGCAATTCAATATAAAATCAAAACAAGTATGCATGAGCTCTGACAAGACTTGCCTAAAAAGGTTAGACTTGAGCAGCCTTCAAAAGCAGTAGGCCAGAAGTCATACGTCCCATGGTCATTTCACAGGTGACTGAGGGAAATCCATGAGACGCAGTGTTAAAAGTCTACACACAGAGCTTCTAACAGTCTACCGGACACTCCCCTCTGACCTGATATCGTATTCCGACAGATTTTTTTTTTTTTTTTTTTTTTTAATGGCTTAATGTTTATTTGAGACTCGTAGACACTTGATCACAAATACGTCACAAATACACACAATAGTGATACATATCACAAAATACAGTACAGTTATTTTATATATAAATTTTTCATATAATATATCCACGTACTCGAATAAATACATATACACATGTACGTACACGACACTTGCATACAAGACCAAAATTAGAGATATTAGATATAATTGGAAATAAACAAACATATGCTCATTTTATGTATAAACGATTTGGGAGAATCGGATCCTGAGTCGTCAGCAGCGGGTGGGCCGCCTACAACCGGATTCGCTTCACCCAAATTTGGAAATTTGTCATTTAAACATATATTTATTTCTACTCAAGATATACTCGATCTACACAAATACATGATTGTGTGGAGTACATAATACATAAACATATATAAACCTTTTATTCATTTTTCTACCATACGGATACATATATCCCTTATTTGTTTTTCATAGTTGTACAATGTTGTCAAATTCGCATTTTCAATAGATTTAAATAAACAAATACACCTCTTAGCAACCAATATCAGTAAATTAATTGTATCCAATTCTTCTTTTGTTAACAGGTTACAATTTAGTATACCTACAATTTTCATTTCATATGATAGTTCGAGATTGATGCCCGATATAAACTGAATATCATTTTCTACTAAATCCCACACAAGTTTTATCTTATTACATTCACAAAAGAAATGTTCTATGGTGTCTGTAGCATTACAATGTACACATTTGTTAGTTTCAGATATTTTTACTTTGAACAAATAACTCTTCGTCGGGTATATACATTGCAATATTTTCCATTGCATCACAAATAATTTTACTTCTCGAGTTACCGTTAACGCTAAATTCCACATATTAGATATCGATACATTAATTTCAAATTTACTAAACCAATGATTATGCACAGGTGTCTTCACCCTAGCCTTAACATAGAATTCTCTAACATCTTTCGTTTTCAATTTACTGATTGGGGAGCCATTGAAATAGATATCCTTGTTTCTATTACTGTATGATAAACATGTTAACAAATTTGGCGACAAAGCATTTCTCACAATATTATATTCAAAAAGAGTGAGTGCGTTATTGCCTAGAATGTTTGCAACGTCATCATAACTAATACATGCTCCTCTATCAACCACATCAGATATATATACGAAACCTCTATCAAGCCATCGCTTTAAGAAAATCGGATTATTTTTGTATGTTATGAGATCATTATTCCATATCACTTCTGAAAATTTCCGAGTACCGTACTGTGGGTTTCTATCCTTTGTGTCCAGCCAGTCCGTAAGTAACTGGCGATAAAACGACGGAAAAAATCCCTCAATTCCCCTAAATTTTGTGAAATTTGTATTCATATTGAATACAATCAAACCCGTCCCGAATTTGTTCAAATATCGATTTGGTAGAATACGCCATGAGCCATTACCGGGGTTTAGTAATAGTTTTATCCATTTGAATGATAGGGACTTCTGCATATCGAACATATTGATCATATTTAAACCACCCGAAGCTATATTCTGTACAAGGACATCCCGACTAATTTTTTCCGTTGTGTTTTTGATATCATTTTCTTTGTAAACATGTTTTCTGTTCCAAATAAATTTAAAAAATAATGTGTTCAATCTTTCCAGAATTTTATCAGGCAGTCGCAAACCCTGCATGATATATAAAAATTGTGACATCAGAAGACTTTTTGTGAGCACAATTTTCCCGTATATAGATATATTTCGACCCATCCATGACTTCATTATCCCTTCGCACTTTGTTATTCTATTTTCCCAGTTTTCAGAAATATCTGCAGCAGGACGGTCGTTTTGAAATATTACACCTAATAGATTTATACGATTATCAGGGAAAATTTTCCATTTAATGTCCGCATAATGTTTCCGTCTGTATTTCCAACATCCAACCCATAGTGCTTCAGTTTTGTTACGATTGAGGTTAAGAAAAGATATCTCTGAAAATAAATCAATGATGCGTAAACTTTCGTCTATGGAGCTTTCGTCCCCCATGAGCAATGTTGTATCGTCGGCATATTGTAAAATTTTTATTTCTTTCCCATTGCGGTCTCTCGAAAGTGGAATTCCCCTGATGTTATTATTCTGTCTAATTTTACAGGCTAATATTTCGCACGCAATTATAAAGCAAAAAGGCGATAATGGACAGCCTTGTCTTATCCCACATTCAATAGGAAACCAGCTGGATAGCCAGCCGTTGTAACTTATAGATGTAATGACATCAGAATTAAGGACCCTGACCCAATTAATCATTTCCGGACCAAAACCAAATATCTCAAACGAATTGAGAAGAAATTCCTTAGACAATGAATCGAATGCTTTGCTGTAATCCACAGAAATTAGCGCCCCAGGTATATTCAATTTATCCGTGAATTCTATGACGTCATCAACGGCCCGGATTACAATTCCAGAATGTCGCCCTTTGATAAATCCATTTTGGTCTTCAGCTATTATGTCGGTCAATGCCGGTTTTAACCTATTTGATAAAACCTTAGCGAGAATTTTGTAATCGGTATTTGTTAGACTTAGCGGTCTCCAGTTAGTAAGTTCCTCTCTAGGTTTATTCTTCCCTTTATATAATAAGATCATTATTCCACGTCTTTGTGATAAGGACATTCTCCCGCAATCATAACAATATTTGTAACATTTTAGTAGAATGTTTTCAATTTTACCCCAAAACGTTCTATACCAGGCTGTTGTTAATCCATCAATGCCTGGACTAGAATTTGTTTTCATGCTTTTTAATGCACGAAGACATTCTTCAGATGTTACCATCCCCTCGCATGATTGATACTTTTCAACCGGTACCGTGGGAATAACTAAATCATCAATGAAATCATTAACCTTATCTGTACAAAACTGTGACTTTTTCTCATATAATTGTCGGTAAAACTGATATTGAGCCATCATTATTGTGGTTGGATCATTGGATAAGGATCCATCCTGTAATCTAATAGCCGACATCAATTTCTGTTTGGCTCTACTTTTTTCGAGATTTAGGAAATATTTAGTGCTTTTTTCACCGTATTCTGCAAACATGGCCTTAGATCTCAATTCGGCACCTTTATCGCGTTCAAGTTCTAGCATATCCACTTCCGATTTAAGTGTATTGACTTTGTCCCGTAAAATTAAATTATTGACATCATTTGCGAAATGATGTCGTATTCCGACAGATGTCGGCACGCAATCCGATCATATATTGTGGCTTGTGTCGCCAAGTAAAGTCTTAAGTAAAAGCTGACCCGACCTCGGATAGAAATCACCTTTCATTGATCGCATAGAGAACTAGACATCGTGGGCTTTTACAGTGAAGTCAAACAAGTCACTTTATACCCTAAACCTCTGTGAAAGATCTTGCTCTTTTTTACTGGCATGTCACTGCGACTCAAGCTGCCATCTAGCTATGATGAAACTGGCCAGTTGATAAAGTTGGAACATCTAGTAGTTAATTTGACTTTGGGCCACCACCTTTTCGCTTTTGCGTGAAGATATGTCGCATTTTCAGACCAATCTCACCAACTTTGAAATCAATGCAAAACACCAGCAATTCTGTTCTCCATTTCTCGCAATATAACTTTGTAAGGCAGAACGTTCCGGTAGAACGGAATTATTCATCAGGTTATTGAGCATGCTAGAGTGGATGTCTGGGTGAGGTGTGTGCGGAGTCCTGATCCATACATCATGATTATCACTTGACATTAAAGCAATGACGTAATTCTTCAAGCCTGTTTGACACATTACGCAGACACAAAAAGCTGCTCCCCGGCCTATAACGTGAATTATGGAGAGCCTATGCCAGGAAAAACTGTACCTGAACTGTAAGCCATACTTTAACAATTGTTCAACCAGAGTAATTCACTAGGGCAACATTTATGAGTCCAATTTAAAGTATACATGTACATGATTATAGGGGCAATGATAGAAAAATATCAGCATTCTGTAATGCATGTCTTATATTTTCTCATTTACTGACAATTGTCTTATTTTCGTCAAGACCAGCTAAAGAGATTAATTTTGCATTTACTGTTTACAATTTTAAACATACAACAATTTGTGAACCACATTTAGGCAATATATTCTAAACATGTTGAACATGGAACCTAAAGCATGTCAAACAATAACTTGAATCCAGGTGAGCTAATCTCAAGACGCAAGGCACTGGAGAGTGAGTGACTCTTAAGATCGAATGTACCCCCTGAAGTATTTTCAGTGCATTAAAAAACACAGATTATACAAAATCTGCCCCATGGGGCAACACTTGAATGTCCCCTCGATGTTTTCTGTTAATGTCAGCTAGGCTCCGAATATACTTTGTGACATTTGTGAGTTGTCCACATACAGATTGTTTACAGAATTGAAGGTTGGGCCAATGTTTATCTAGGCCAGATGAATCGTATCAAAATTTACCTGCAAGCCTGGCAATGTCAATGTTTGTTGATTAAATATCCACCCTGGGCAGTTTTCATACACAAAGGAGTTACGAGTCGGTCTCCAGGGTTCAATCAAAGTCAATAATCGACTATGATCAAGCATCATCGAGGAATGAAACAAACTTCCATAAGTGATCTAAGTTGATACTCAGACTGGACACACTTGCATAAATTTGAAAACTGTCCAATTTTTTTTAAATGGTACAATATGGACTGGTTTATATAGTACACTGTAAGGTCACAAAAAAAAGCTATCATCAAGTGAACCAGGAAGCCAATAACTTACACAGAAATATTTCCTACGTGCATCCACCACACTGCACCACCAGCGATGTGAATCACTTACAACGACAATTACACAACATTTCCTCATAGTTGGTAGTCCGACAAAAAACACAGAACACGCTGATATGCGGCTCCTATCCCACGGTGGAGCACCGAATCCTTGTATTTTTTTTTTCAAGTTGTGAACCGAGACACTCAGGGGAGTTTTGGCCGTTGGAATCACCTTACAAGATTTTCTCCGTAACGCAAATCAATTGCTACATTAGACGCAATCTAACCTGTTAGACGATTATTCAGTCAACCGTCAGTGTGTGATGCCAACATTACCCTGAAGCAAAGTACACTCGGTAACTTGGCATGTTTAATGAGGCTGTATATTCAATTTTGCTGATGCAGCAGTGAATGTCTGTCTTGGAACTGGGTGGGTATTTGGCTAAGTTTTCTGCAGAGTCAAGTAATCTCCTTTTGAATGTCAATTCCATTCGTCTGAGATCAATTGCCATTATCAACACTGGAACATGTTCCATTCCAGAAAACAGCAACAAGTCCAAGATTTGCTTGAATTATTTGTACTAGCTTTGAATACCAACACAGATCGCAGAGCAAAACTCACAATCATTGTGAACATCGTGGCACATGCAGTTTCGAGCTACTTGTTGGACAAGCATTCGTACGAGGATCCGTTAACTTTCCACAGACGTTCAATCCCACACATGAATCAACTATCTGTTCCGAGATGAAATTTGTTGTATATTATGTTAATTCTAAATTCAACGAACTAGAGGCTAGACGCTCGATTTGTAAATATGTCACAATACATGCAATAGACAACACACAAATTTACCTCCGTGGTCAAATTATCGAAACTAATGCCGACAAAATATTATGAAGTTCACAGTGTCTGGCATGAAAAGGAGTTTTTATAAACAGACAATAATACACTGATAACAAGCATCCACCTCATCAAGACTTCTTTCTGCACTTCAATAAATGTGCACTTATAATGAACTTCATCAGTGGACCCATGCACACTCTAATAGCAACAATTTGCACCAGAAGTTATAAAGCATGTTCCAAAACAATAACAACCAATTATGCACACTCGAACTACTGCCTTAGTCTTGTTTAAATGGAAAGCCTGAAGTTCTATTTATGGGTCATGGGTGTCGAAAACTACAGAAATATTCAATTTACGCAACATACTAGTGCCAGTGGCCCATTGAAACAGTCTGATTTTCACTGAGCTGTTAGAAGACATAAACATCATTATGTTCAAAATCATTCATTGAGGTGAATGTTTTCTAGGTATATTACATATATTATAAATTGCATTGATGTAAAACAATTCACACTGATACCGAAACTCAGAAGCTGCATTTAGAACAGAAGTTACTGAGGTCAGACATACCCCCCTGCCCCCCCCCCCCCCCAACCACCCCATTCCAAGAAAATTACATATATTTATCTGACAGCTCCTGGGGCCTCCCAGACCCCTGGTTGTACGAGCTTGGACTATTATTCCAAAATACCTGGATCTGCCCCTGAAACTGGTAAAAAGAATATAAGGGCACTGGTTGCACATATTCTATTCCAAGACTTTCCAAGGGTCTTGATCATATAAAACAATCATGATAATAAAAAAACAAATAGCCCAAGGGCTAAGAAAGGTTGCCAGACAATATATATTTTAGATATTAGCCTTTTGTCCCGTGAGCTTGAAAATAAGGTCATTGGTAAATTCAAGGTCACGAGAATGTTCAGCATATATCATTTCTAGTATGTTAATAAGTATCGATAATAAGTTAGATATTAGTCATTTTGTCCTGCGACCTTGAAATTTAGGTCAAAGATCAAATTCAAGGTCATGAGAATAATCTGCATATATATATATGTTGATTGTAATTGATTCCTAAGCTGTAAAGTCGATAATAAGCGAGATATTAGTCATTTTGTCATGTGACCTTGAAAATATGGTCAATAGTCAAATTCAAGGTCACGACAATATTCAGCATATAACATTTCCTATATGCTCACACTTGATTACTGAGCTGAAAAGTCGATAATAAGCGAGATATTAGTCATTCTGTCCTGTGACCTTGAAAATTAGGTCGAAGGTCAAATTCAAGGTCACGAAAAAATTCAGCATATATCATTTCCTATAGGTCCACAATTGACTCCTAGTCTCTAATCTCAATATTAAGTAAGATATTGAGCATAATGTGTCCCATCGGAGAATAGGAGAGCATAGGAGAATTTAACATGGAAAAGTCCCCTTCGGGACCCGTCCAGAAAATGAAACTGGCCGCCACACGCAGACTGGCGATTCAGGGGCAATGAAACTTATACACATCACAGAGGTATGTGAGGTCAATCTTTTGAAATAAAAATCTCAAAACTGTCTGAACAATTTTTGAGAAAATGGCCGCCAAAGTTAGAAATTGGCTTTTTGTCTTAAATGGCTGCCATTTTGAAAAAAAATGCGAAAATCAAAAAACAAAAAATAACCCCTTTTCAATATATTTTTAGGCATTTTTGTACAAAATTTCAGTTAGATTCACCCGTAAACTTCAAAGATAAAAATGTGGATGGATGACGCAGACGACGACGCCGACGGACGACGGACGCAACGCCATGCCAATAGGTAACGCTTTGAAAATAATGACCAATATCGAATTGCTGAAATATCATCGAGAACCATGCATGGTACACTCATGTCCGTCAATATTTTGGCACATGCCAACATTCCCAGTTTTGATCAAATTCTAGGGCCAGGACAAGGTCTCGAGTTAGAATTTCAGTCCCAGTGTAATTGTCCCACCCTATCCTTTGCGACATAGTTTCCTAACCATGCTAACTACATCATTTTTATGAAATATATATACACACACCCTACCATTTAGCATGTTTAGAGGTGACAAGATTGTAGCAATGCAGCACATGATGCACTGACGTCTCGCATGGATCTTCCAGTCTTTGTGATTGTAACAAAAACAATACTGTTGCATGTGTATCTGGGAATGATAGTGTACTTTTTTCTAAATAACCGGTTATTATTTATCTATGCGGCATTTGTCATTTTCGGATTCTTACAAATTAATCATATCAATGATTATCATATTTGAACAAAATTACCATGCATACATCACCCCCATATGATAGCCAAAATCATCCAAGAAATCGTTTATGTCAGTATTATATGAGAGTATTATCATAACGGGTTCAAAATTTGGACAAGTTTGGATAGATTTGATATTTGACATATATCATAATATGTTAACTTTGATCACTGATATAGTGTTGTTACATTTCTTGTGCAAGATACCACACAAAGTACTAGCTAATAACCTGAATTATACACAATAGAATCAGAATAAAACTGCAATAAACATTGTATATTTCATTTTATATATCCCAAACCTGAAACTGGACACTTGCCAACAGCAGCATGAGGAATGTTGAACTGAAAAGTGAAAGCGACCAGCCAAGCAACTTGGCCAAGCTGAATCAATAAGCCAAACACATTTCTGTCTCAATTAACAGCTGTATCCGAAAACTGAAACACGACTGCACTTCAATTCGTTATCCTGAAGGGTAGCTATCACTATGGAGCCGAAATATCACTTGTAATCGTGCTTACTATCCGTAGTTGTCGAATAAACCGTGAAAACATTCACTTTCACTCACCAAATCTGAGAACTGTCAAAAGATGGCCTCAAACAGCCGTGACGTCACGCCGGTATCCTGTACGGTGGCGCCATCTGCCGAATGCAGGTGCGATGGCAGGTGCGTGCAGGAACAAAAAGCCCGCGAAAATTGAATGTGCTTTATATCACACGACCAAGATGAAAAACTTAACTGTGTTCACTGCATTCATCATGCAAAAAAATACTGCATGATGTGTTTGATATAATCAGATAATTATGAATGTATCAACCATCGTAATAAGCGTGGCAACAAAAAAAAACACAGCATCAACACTGGCAAGGGCGCCTGGGCGACTCGATATCGAACTTGATATTGAAAACTTGACATTCAGGATAATCTGAGGGCAAGTCCGATGTCACAAACATATCCACCCTATCTATATGCCCGTAATACAATAATAAGATCTATATATGTAATCGTCAAGCGCGCAAAGGTCAATTTACAAATGATTCACGTCTTATGTGATCTTCAGAATTACCACTCAAGGTCATCTGAGGTCAAGGCTGTTCGAGGTCACCGATAGATCCTTCCTGTATGCTCATAATACACTCCTAAGCTATGTCTACCAGAGCAATGTCTGCACAGGCCCGGGCCAATTTACACATGTCACATATGACCTTGAGGTTTAATAAATTATCAAAATGCTCAAGAAACAGAACAGCATATATTCCTCTTGGGTTAAGTCCCAGTCTCACTGAGAGCCGGATTACCGTGGGGTATCCCGGTGAACTCCGGAGCCCTCCAGGGTGGAAAACATTCATCCAAAATGGTGCAAACACGGTGGCAACAAGGTGTGGCCAGGTGGAGTCCCGGTGAAACTATGGAATCACACATTGGAGTTTCGGTGCCCTCACTAATGAGGGTGAACCCCGAACTCAACACGGTTCATCCCGGAACAACACAGTGTTTGCATCGAGGTATACCTGGCCTTTCCGTGTTAATCCGTACACCGTGGTTATCCGTAGCTCATACTTAGCTTCTCCGGGACATTCCGAAGTCTTTCTGGGTGTAAAATTCTTCCCCAGGTTGCCCCAGATCTTCCTGAAGGAGCTACGGATAATAATGGAGGAGCTAGATTGTCAACACGCTACACCTCCGAGGGAGCTCCCAAGCCAGTAAGTCCCGGTACATCCCAGAGGGTTTTGACAGTTCTCCAGGGCAAAATCCCGAAAGACCACGGTACATTAGGGTGCATCCCAGTCCTCCAAGGTGTCTCTACGGTGAACACGGTTCAAACCACGGTAGACCAGCCTCTGACCAGGGTTAACTTATCTTACAATTTGAAGCATCTAAATAATAAAAATACCATGTCTGTTAGGTTTTGTTTTTCTTGAACGATCTACACAAACAAAAAATTGGTCGATCCTGTTCTTCATATGTTTTGACATCTTGATTGCTATGCCCCAATTTAACCCCTCCCTTTAAGGCCTTTACTCGGGGAAAAAAACGTATTCCTTTTTGGGGAGGGGGGGGGGGGGGGGGGAGGAGGATCGGGGTGCATATAAACTTTGGCAATTTGGCAACATGTCAAACAATGAAAAGAAAGAAGATAAAATTATTGTGCCCCATATCTCCTTTATCATTCATGAACATCTTTGCTGAACAATATAGAATCATTTTGCGAATATTTTGAACAGTTTTAATTATTCCAAAAATTTTGCGAAAAATCATTGGGATGAGATATCCGAAATGTTAAGTCACACATGTGTGTGTATGTGTGTGTGTGTTTTAATTTATGACTGAATCTGAAATCTAAGTTCACATAAATCTGATCGAATGGTGTAGAATCAATCGAACCCTTTTTCAGTTTTTCAACGTAGCCGTCTCTACGCCGTGCAGGGCAATGTTCGGTGCCCTAGATGTTTTGTTGATGTGCACAAAAAATGCTCGATTTTCGGTATGAAATAGATAACATCTATTGTCTCAGAGACATTTATTTCATGTTTTATATATCAATATTGATTCAACGATGATCTGATGACAGCGTGGCTGATAGATATGTAAACACGACAATCTCGTCGTGTATCAACTATAGAGCTGTGTTACGTTGTAAATTAGTTTTTGAGAACATAATGGTTTCTGGTGATGCAAATACCATGTCCAATGTAAGGATAATTATTCCTCACTCAATACTCATGCACCAGTGATCTTCATAATCATGTTCACCTATGTTCTTTTACTCCATACGCAGACCGAATACTCCCAGAATGTCAGTGTCTGTGCTCGTCAAAAACTCATGTTCCTCAATTGGGGAAGGTCCGCACTGGGAGGAATCAACAAAAACCTTGCTTTATGTCGACATATACTGCGGGGATATTCACAAACACAACACAGTGACTGGCTCGAACACTAAGTTGTTCGTGGGTGAGTCCAGTTTAATGCACTATTTGAAGTTGTAATTAAGTAGCCTAAAGTGGTACCCTGTAATCAATTTCACAAATGATCAGTTGCAGCAGGCCTTGTATCAATGTAAACAGGGAAGTGTTCATGATAGAGCTATAAGTATGGCAATAAAGATATATGTATTTTGAACTATTAAATGTTTGCTTTAAAAAAAGTGCACATTTAAAAAAGCAGGAAGAGCAAGATTCTCCAGTATGGAGTTGGATTAAACCAGTATTCATTACACACTTCCCTCTATAATAAACACTTTCAGTGAACTTACCATGACCATGAGTTTCCTCATCACAACCGTACAAGTCACGATTGTGCACGAATTGTTCATGCTGTTTAGTTACATGACCTACAAAATGGTCACATTGAATATGATCTTGGATGACCTTTAGAGGTCAGATAGTAATTTCCAGCTCAAGATATTTGGAAATGTGATTCCACCCATATACTTGTAACCATGGTAACAGGTGACCTTGAGGGTACAGGGGGTGACTCCGGCCTGACTGTGAGTTTTGTCACCCCGAGGAGATCCGGGGGCTACATAGCTGGGGTCGGGCGTGGCCTCTGCCACATCGACTGGGACGCACGCAAGATGACAGAGCTTGTGAACGTGCCGAAGCAAGGGGCCGATACTTACTTCAACGATGGGAAGTGCGATGCTTCGGGCCGCATGTGGGCAGGTATTATTTATATTCTGGCCAGATCGTTGAATTTGTAGCTCTTCCATTTGTTGCTCTGGACGATAATTCTGGACGAAGTATTCGGGTAATGGCTGCAAAACTTTGCATGGAAGTTCATAGACCCCCAGGGGAGAAGCCTATTGACTTTGGAAGCAATCCATCAAACCACCTTTGACTTACAGCTTGGAAGAATTTTTCTCTGAATCATTCTTGAGGCTCCCTGTGTAGGCCTATTTCGTAAATGGTGCATTGTAGAGCGAAACAGACTTGAAAATGTCTTAAAGGAATAAGGGCATTCCGGCACGGAATGCTCTTATGGTTTTGTCTGAGTTTTTTTTTCATCTTTTTTTTTTTTTTTTCACTTCTGCCGTTTTGTTTTCCGATCGATAACACGTGAGTGCCTGAACGGATCTTGTCCACATTTTCACCACTGGTCAGAAATATTACATGGAAGACCCCTATTGTTTTGGAGCTGGCTTCGGGGTCCGTGAGGTTCGTGGGGATGAAAACAAGGTTGATTTTGAGAGTTGGTTTCCGATCGAAAACTCAAAAAGTATTCATGCAATGGCTGCAGAACTTTGCATGGAGGTTCATATACCACCATGGAAGGACCCTATTGATTTTGGGATCAATCCATTGAACGACTTTTGCCACAGAGCTTGGAATATTTTTTGCCAATTCATCCTTGAGGCTTTCATGCATATCTCGGAAACAGTGCATCGTAGAGCGAAAAGGAGGTTAAATTCGGCCTCCTGGCACTAGACAAACTAAACTAGAAGGTATCTTGGGTCGAGACGACCCCTGGTGTCAAATTTCTTTTTCCCCAACGCAGCACTTCCTGTTAGGCCGTATCTTGGAAACGGTGTGTCGTAGAGCGAAACGAAACTCAATTTCGGTCTGCTGGCACTAGACAAATTAGTATAGGGGGTATCTTGGGTCGAGACGACCCCTGGTGTCGATTTTTTTTTTCGCCAACTCGGCATTTCCTGTTCGGCCGTATCTTTGAAATGGTGCGTCTTAGAGCAAATAGAGCTTAATCTCGGCTTCCTGGCACTAGACAAACTAGTCTAGGTTGTATCTTGGGTCAAGACGACCCCTGGTGTCGATTTTTTCCCCCAACTCGTTCCTGTTTGGCCGTATTTCGGAAATGGTGCGTCATAGAGCGAAACAGAGCCTAACAAACTAGTATACGGGGTATCTTAGGTCAAGACGACCCCTGGTATCAAATTTTTTCCGCCGACTCGGCCCTTCCTGTTTTGCCGTATCTTGGAAATGGTGCGTCGTAGAGCGAAACGGAGCTCAATTTCGGCCTGCTGGCACTAGACAAATTTGTCTAGGGGGTATCTTGGATTGAGATGACCCCTGGTGTCGATTTTTTTTTCGCTGACTCGGCATTTCCTGTTTGGCCGTATCTTGGAAACGATGCATCGTAGATCGAAACATAGCTTAATTTTGGCCTTGTGGAACTAGTTTAGGGGGTATCTTAGGGGGTATCCTGGTGTCGAATTTCTTTTCACCGACTCGGCACTGCCTGTTTGGCCGTATCTTGGAAACGGTGCGTAGAGAGAAACGGAGCTCAATTTCGGTCTGCTGGCACTAGACAAACTAGTCTAAAGGGTATCTTGGGTCGAGACGACCCCTGGTGTCAAATATTTTTCCCGGACTCGGCACTTCCTGTTTGGCCATATCTCGGAAACGGTGCGTCGTAGAGCGAAACGGAGCTCAATTTCGGGCTTCTGACACTAGACAAACTAGTCTAGGGGTAACTTGGGTCGAGACGACCCCTGGTGTCGATTTTTATAGAGCTCATACGAAATGCCCCGAGGCATCCTCAGGCCTTGAATTCTAGTTTAGGGTGAACTTTGACCTTGACCTGAAATTTTTGGTGGAGTCGAGATTTTTTCAATATTTTCTTTGATAACCTAGAAACGTCCTAAACTGGCGTTATTTTTATACTCGTCGTCATGGACAAATATGTCTATGGGGTATTAGGGATGAACTTTGACCTTGACCTGAAATTTTTTTCGCTGAGTTCACATTTTTTCATTTTTGTCGATATCTCGGAAATGGCGCCTCATAGAGCGAATCGGACATTATTTTCATTCTTGTCGTTCAAGGCAAATATGTCTAAGGAGATTTAGGGATGAACTTTGACCTTGACCTGAAATTTTTTTGCTGAGTCAGCATTCCGTTTGAGTCTGATTTTTATCGTGAAGTCAAATTGTTATAAATTAGTCTTGAATTAGTCCGGGATTCCTCCAAGCCATCTTTAGGCCTTGGCGTCTAGATTTTCAATAATATCAACATGACCGAACGGCGAGGCTGAGTAAAATGGCATTGGTATGTGCATTTAGGTATGTGATGACAATTCCCTGTACAATTTCCACATCCCAGGTACGAAGGGACCGGAGAAGGATGGAGGTCTCCCAGAGCCACATTGTGGTTCTCTTTACTCGCTGGAGAGGGACGGAACTCTGAACAAACATGTCAGTCCGGTCAGCATCTCTAACGGACTTGCGTGGTCATTGGACAACCAAACACTGTTCTACATTGACAGCGAACCTCGCCAAATCTACGCCTTCGACTTCGACATGGACTCCGGCAAACTCAGTCAGTCTTTGTGGTATTCATGCTTCTCAATTATCTCCTGTTTCACAGCTGGCATGAGAATTCACACAAAGAATTTTTTCGACACCAGGTAATAAACGTGTGCTGGCCGACTGGAGCAACACGGACATAATGGACATGGGCTACCCTGACGGGATGACAATCGACCAGGACGGCAAACTTTGGGTCGCTTGCTTCTTCGGGCAGAAAGTAGTCCGGCTGGATCCAGTGACAGGTCAATGAACTATGTAACTGGTTTATTTTAAAGGACATTTCACCCATATCATATAATTCATATTGGTGAACATCGACAATTGCAACACATATATACAAGTATAAACCCTGAGGGGTGTGATATCGGATCGAATTGTCATTGATATCACCAGTTATTTTGTGATCTTGTTCTCGGGAATTATGGGAGATAATACACTGAAGTCACTAGAAATGATATCACTATCTGTTTTCGGCTATGCCTCGAACAGATATTGACATCACTTCCCCTGTACCAGCGCATTATCTAACACATAGCATAGCATTGTTATCATCACTTCTCTCTCCTCCTAGGCACTGTGCTACAAAGTGTTCCAATCCCTGCCAAGAGAATTACGTCCTGTTGTTTTGGCGGCCCTGACTATAGCGAGCTGTTTGTCACGTCATCTCGCAAGCACGTAGGAGCTGAGGAACTGGCCGAATATCCCCTTGCCGGCTCCGTCTTCAAAGTATCGGGACTCGGGATCAAAGGCCTCCCATTTCAGGACTATCTTGGCTGACTTTGATCATACAGAAAACCCACCTATATGCATTGTACTGGCTTAGGGGACAAATAGATACACGTACATGTATATATGTGAAATATATGTAATATGTGCATATTTGTAGGTATTAACCAGGTTTGACCAACCGCAATGTGTAATTGTGCAACTGCGATCTATTCCAGGTGTCAATTGTTTATAGCATATGAAAAGTATAAATCTGTCTATATTCAGAACCAATGTGAATGTATGTGTGTAGTTTCATGATTTGCTTGTCACAATAACCATGGAAGCGCACTTGCGACTGCTATACGTTTTTCAACAGCTTCTATATACTGTACATCTTTTCAGTATACTTGTATAACCAATTTGAGGTGGAGTGTGGTACCGTATCGTATGATATAAATGTTAAAAATGTCTTGTTTGCATGTTCCATTTGTCTGTCCATGAACAAAAGAATTTTAAGTTTCTATATTTATGAAATATTTTTGAGGTTTTCAGAGGTTATTGAAGGTTGACAAGAAATACATACTATACTATTGAATTTTTCAATAAAAAACCATTTGGTATTCTTCTTGCTATATGTGGTGATTTTCCCAAAGATCGCGATAGGTATTGGCCATGTTGGTACATCAGTTTGTTGGTTTCGTCTTCAAAGATTGTATCTCCTTGGAGAATGGTTGTCTTTTATAGATTCACTTCACTGTAACAAGTCTGGACGTTTCACTCCCGTTCTCGTGAGCTATCTGTATTTTGGTTCCTCGAAGTTGTCTCAGAACAATCAAGGCGAGAGGACGACGGTGGAGCGATCATGGATTGCTCCCGGCCCTCCGTCGTGAGTAGAGGCCCCTAGAGTGCCCCAGGAATAATTTCCATTGGGGCCCAGGAGGGAGGCTACTTTGATCGTCACTCACGTGCATGGAGCGGTAGTCTCTCGCCCTGGGATGGTGCGTACAGGCTCTGACAGACCGTCGGGCTATCCAGAGTTCTAAACCCATGGTGGACCGTCGGCGAGGCCGACCAGCAATACACCGACGTGCTCATCTTCTGGGATGCCTCTGCCATGGCTCTCGTACTCAACACACTGGGCTACTTAACTGAGGGCCCCTAGAGTGCCCCAGGAATAATTTCCATTGGGGCCCAGGAGGGAGGCTACTTTGATCGTCACCTACGTGCATGGAGCGGGAGTCTCTCGCCCCGGGATGGTGCGTACAGGCTCTGACAGACCGTCGGGCTATCCAGAGTTCTAAACCCATGGTGGACCGTCGGCGAGGTCGACCAGCAATACACCGACGTGCTCATGTTCTGGGATGCCTCTGCCATGGCTCTCGTGCTCGACACCCTGGGCTACTTAACTGTGATGAAGCATTTGGACCGGCGGACTACTACCCGGCCTCGAACCCCGCATGGCCTGATGGTCTGCCAAAGCCTGTACGCACCATCCCAGGGCGAGAAACTACCAATCCATGTGGGCGTGAGCCCCCGGATCAAAGCAGCCTCCCTCTTGCGCCCCCAATTGGAATTGTCCCCGGGGTCCTCGAGGACCCTCTAGCCAGACAAAGGGGACGAGGAGCACATGGCCGCACTCACCGTCGTCTTCTCGTCTTGACAGCTCTGAGACAACTCAAAGAAAACAAGACAGGCTGCTGAATATAAAGCTAACAGCGCACGAGAGCGAGGGTGTGACGTCATGGCCAATGATACAGTATAGTTGAGTGAGAGAAGACAATACATCACCAAGGCAATGCACGGGCTTCGAACACAAAGGAGCCAAAACAGGTAGGTATGGTGTACGGTAACAGCCGAAACTCCTATCACTATCTTTGGGCAAAATTGCCAAATTACCCCCTTCTTACAATGTTGATCCCTAACATGCTCCTCCTCAGCCCAAAAGCTCCCGAAACACGACCGAAGCATCACATGGGAGAACCAGAAGGAAGCAAAGTGAGCGGCACCCAGAAGTTGCGACGCAACAGGATCAGACCATAAGAGTCTGTTTTGGAAGAATGGGGGTCGATCCCAGGGCTTATGGACTATACTGCAACACTCTTATAATTTTGAATAAACCCTAAAAAATAAGCTAAAATTTTGAACGAGGTGTTCCAGAAAGGATGATGACCTGGGAAGATCATCCGCCAAAACGGAATCCAATTAACCTTTGTATTTGAAAATTTTGTAAAACGACACACCAGTGATCTATTCTACCCGCGACTGCGATGCATACAGTATCCTGAAGACATTTGTCCCCGGTCACTGCCTGGACCAAAATACATGTACGTACATTATATAGGCTAATCCACACATGGGCAGGCATTTCCCTCCGGTGACTCCAAATCAGAAGAAAATTTGTATTTCGGGGGACCTTGCAATATTAATCAGTAATTATAATGTGTCATTACCATATAGCTGGCGGTCAATGACCGGAAATAATCACTACAGCAAGGTAGAAAATGTGCTCAAATTGGCAGTAGCCGTTTACTTGTGGATGGAAAAAGTAAACTAGACGAAAACAACAATAAATTGCCTTGTTCAGGCCTTTTCCCAACACCCCTCTTTCGACAGCGGAAATCATCTGATTTCCAACCCTCTAATGCACCAGGGAGGGAATTTCACAGAAACTTATCTCAATTGTGTAATTTATTGAGATAATTAATTGCACAATTAATTCCAGAGACTTGCCACAAATGTGTGGTTTAAATAATCCACCCATAGATAGTAACATGAAATAAGGTAAATGAATATAACCACTCCTCATAACTGAAGTTATAAAAGGCTGTCCCGGGACCCTCGGGCGTCCGGCATATCCATAATAGTGGTCCGGTCAGCGCCGGACGACAGTCCACATGATGTGAATAGGCTTGCTGGACGACCTTAGCACTAGAAACTAGAAGCTACGACGCAGTGTCGATTCGCTCACAAGTACGTGATTGCAGCGTTAAGCAAATCCGTCCTTGGGGTGATAGACGGATACCACACCTGCATCCGCACAAGCGAAACGTCAGTCCCACTTGTACCATGACAGCGCGCGTGCTTTGCGACGTGGTAGCTGATCATCCGCGATATCTGGTTCCGAAAGGATCTGCGGATCATCGAGCAAAACGTCTGGACTCCCATCCGACGAATCAAATGGGTCTGGAAGGCCTACCATTTGACGTATACATTCGTGCTGCGGATGTTGACCGGATGTACCGGTATCCGAGATGGGAACATCATCGGGCTCTCCATATAAATTGAGTAGATCCAAGACTATCGGGCCCTCATACCGCTTTAGGTTGTCAATATAAACCACCAAGATCCTGTCCGGATCGGAATCCCGATGGATCCTGTAGTCCACCTCTGTCACCTGTTGCAGTACGGTAATGGGGCCTATCCACGGGGCCTATCGCCAAGGCAACGCACCAGCTTCGGAAGTGAAGCAGTCAAAAAAGGTAGGTATGGTGTACGATAATGGCCGAAAATCCTATCACAATTTTTGATCGAAATAGCCACATTGTATTGGTGCCGTGACCAGGATTTGTCCAACGACATGCCAAAGCAGCCTACCACACACTCGTCTCGCAGGAGGGTTTGGCAATGGACTAACATCCTGCTCTCCACTATCGGGCCAAGCGCTAGGTCCTGGGTACATACCTTCCTCTCCTGCGGGAGCTAGGCATAGAGCCCCAGTAGCCTTCAATGAGAGGCACACAGACAGACTGTATTGTCTTCTGTCGCACGACTATTTTCAATTCCACCCAATTTTTCCCTCATAATGTGAGCTATATAGAAAAAACTCCTGGAATACTTCAAGATAGAACTTAAATATTGGCACATTCAAATGGGAAATCACATATTTAATTTGACCTTCAATGACTTTGAAAGGTCATAACAGGCTTATTCATGAAAAAATTTGGCCAATTTTCTGACTTTGGCGGCCATATTCTCAAAAAGTGTTCAGACACATTTTTGTTTCAAAAGATTTTGGTTATGTACCTTCACGACATGTATAAGTTTCGTTGTCCTTGAATCAACCCTTGAATCAAAAGTTTGTTTTTGCCCAAATCAATCACTGTTCATTTTGAGAGATTTCCAACCAAAATTGTTGATGCACACAGAAATTCCTCGAATTTCGGTATGTAATGGTTGGCATCCATTCTCTGAAACCCTTGAATCAAAAGTTCAATTTTACCACTTGCAGGGGTGGATCCAGGGATTTGGAAAGAAGGAGGGTCCAAGAGTATACAACCGCCCTCCCCTATCTGAAAACAACGCTGCATATGTAATATGCGTGACGTAATTCATATGGTACTGAATTTTGGACAACGCAATGAAAACTTGATTGTTGTATTATTTTGATTGTTAAATATGTATCTAAGTAATGAGAAAACATAGCACAAAGGGTGCTGCAGCTTACCGACAGATCATGAGATTGCACAGACTATTGATCTTCCAAAATATAAAATGTTATACTGATCTTCAACCCTATTGTCAAAACATGTTCGTAAATGTTGCCGAACATACATTTTCTGTATGGAATATAATACAAAATCAAGCTACATCTTGAAAGTTTATTTTTTTCGTTATTGACATATATTCACAGACCGACGATCCAAAGGCAACAAAACTTATACACATCACAAAGGTACATATGGAGAATCTTATGAATTTTGAGGAAAATTGTCATAATATTTTTTGAGAAAATGGCCGCCAAAGACAAAAATCATCGTTTCTTTCGACAAAATCGTTTCGACTTTCCAAGGTCATTCGATCTAGGTTAAATTCAAGGTCACCATTCAAACCGCAATATATGATTTCCCATTTGAATGTGCTAATACATAGTGTCTACCTTGAAAGGTTCAAGGAATTTACCCCGCAAAGCTCCCATTAGGAAGGAAGTCCAAAATATTTTTCAATGGCCAAAAGAAAAAAATTGTTGTTGCTGAAAATGGCTCAAAACGAATAATGACACGATCGCACATCATTTTTTTTCACCTACCCGTCAAAAAATCTAATGGCCGCCCCATGCAAATCATCACTTCAAAGGCAACAAAACTTATATACACCACAAAGGTACATAAGGAGGATCTTATGCATAATTTTGAGGAAAATTGATCGAATAGATTTTGAGAAAATGGCCACCAAAGACAAAAATCATTGTTTTTCGATAAAAAGGGTCGTTTTGACAGGTCACCACTCAAACCACAATATATGATTTCCCATTTGCATGTGCCAATACTTCCCAATAAGTCCCATTGTGATGTGCCAATGAGTCCCAAACATTTGTCAATGGCCAAATTTTTTTTTTCTTCTGCTGGAAATGGCTCAAAACGATTAGTGTCTCGATTTGGGACAAAACATTTTTTTTAAGCCAACCCGTCAAAAAATCAAAATGGCCGCCACACGCAGACTGGCGATTCAAGAGCAACGAAACTTATACATGTCATAGAGGTACATGAGGGGAATGTTTTGAAACTAAACTCTCAATACTTATCAGACAGTTTTTGAGAAAAAGGCCATCAAAGTCCAAAATTAGTCATTTTTCATCAAAAATGGCTGCCAAATCGACAAAAACGATTGAAAAAAAAAAACGTCTCAGGGTATTCTAGCTCAAGGAATGTTATAGTAAATTTTCAGAAAATAATCAAGGCAAAAAAGGTTATTTGCGGGACGGACGACTGACGGACGTACGACGGACCATAGACGACGGACGAAAAACCATGACAATATTTAGCTTATCGGCTCATATGGGCCGGTAAGCTAAAAAAAAAACATGCCTGATTAATCAGGTTATGTTTTTATTGAACAATTCGAATACAAAATTAAGCGCACCAAATATATCGATTGCTTCATAAAAATGTTCTCGGACTGTATTGATATGTATTGATATACATATCAATTGATATACATACCCCGCCCCCTCGCACTTAGGGATATACTGTTAAAGAAATATATTCCATTTTCATGGGATGCATTAGCACTATTCATGTTATTGGGCTGAACTAGGAATGCATACACGTATGAAATTGGGTAATTTATATCAAAGAAAGAAAACAAATAAAACAGATGAACGTTAATGAACATCTTTGCTACGGAAGCGTTAATTGATCATCCACTTAACCACATAATTGTCCACAACCTGGCGTGTTGAGTATCACAGTAAGTTATCTTGATAAATATCATGGCAAGTTGTCATGTTGTGAAAAGTGGGAAAATCATCTTGACAAGACGTGTGACCATGAAAATTATCACAACAATATACATCTTACCGTGAAAAAATATCATGTCAACATGTCTTACCGTGAAAGTTATCATAAGAAGACGTTTTATCGTGGTAAATATACTGGTAAGTCAGCATAAATATCGTTATATTTTTTCACGTTAAGATGTCTTGTCATCATATTGTTTCAAAGTAAGTTAATGTGATTAAGTGGATGATCAATTAACGCTTCCGTACTTTGCTGTACAATGGAATATCATTTCGCGAACATTTTGAACAATTTTGATGGTTCCAAAATTTTGCAAAATTCACAAGGATGACAACTCCAAAATCACAATGCATTTTTTTTCAAATCTAAATTTTCCACGTCTGTAATTTAATCTATGTAGATCTGATTGAAGTAGAATAGGTTGCAGTTGTTTTCATTTTGGCGACGTAACCGTCTCTACGCCGTAGGCCTACAGGGCAATGGCCAGTGCGCTACGTTTGCAGGGTGTATGTTTGTTGATGCGCACAGAAATTCCTCGAATTTCGGTATGTAATGGTTGGCATCCATTCTCTGAAATATATTGATTTCATGTTTTATATAGCGATAGTGATTCTGTGTTGATCTAAAGACAGTGTTTACTGTTACTGTCAAATATGACACTCTTGGGCTGTGCGAGCGGCGCGCTGTATTGATGATAGATGTACAAGGTCTTGCCGCGCATCAACCACAGAAATAGAGAACTGTTACGTCGTAAATATGTTTTTGACAATCAATTTCCATTAATGCAACCACCATATGTTAATTCAACAGAAAAATCATTTCTTACCTTATTAAGGCATAATTTCAGAATGCCTTTATGGTTTTAACAAAATTTTTTGCTCTTCACCGTTTTCATTTCCGCGCGATAACTCAAGAATGCCTGAAAGAATTGAATTGAAATTCAACTCATCCATATTGGGCAGATGTACTGTATACGTTTTGAGCCAGGTCCTTGAGGTCCATGTCGATTTTGGGTTACCAGACCTTTGATCCACATTTTTAGGAAGAGCAGAGCTCTTCCTCTATGATGTTGGTTTTTTTTGGATTTTTGAAATTTTTCTTTTGTTTACATTCTTGAAAGTGCCACTTGGAACCACAACAGGCCATTCATTCGTGGCTAATTGGGAGGGCCCGGGGCCCGTTGGGAGGAAAATGAAGCCCGTGTACCTAATCATGGTTAATGTAATAAGTTATTAGCGATAATAATCCCAGGAGACGTGTGTTCCGACCGTTTGTTTTTTTTGTATGTCACCGTTTCATACCCATCACCACTCCCGTTTTGATCTTCACTGAAACAGTGCTTTCTTGCAATCATATGCACTCAAACTTTTGCATATACATTCAGCATAATATATAGATACAGTATGCTATTGCAAAAATGAAAAATAAGTTGATATGGCAACATAATAATTGAAAATTTGTGGCGAGTGCTGGTATATCAAGTAGGCCAAATGCAATGACGTGTGGCCCCCTTTCGTGTTCGCTCTACTTCCAGAAAGTAGTCCCGCGAGCCAGGCTTCGTAATGCGCCCCTCCCGTCCTACCCCTGCCCCCCCCCCCCCCCACCAGTAAAGACGTCGGCTGGCCCGGGGGAAAAATCAGGTCTGCCGAACGGTCCGATGTTTTACCACTGCTTACCGCATGAATATCTAAATTATGCAGAAATAGGATCCATCTCGAAGTTATGCCGGAATTTTTTTTGCGCAGGGCCGAATGTTCGTTGGCTTAGCGTGCCTCATATGTAGCCTAATGAATAATTAATTAGATGGCACGCGGGATTGAAATCTCGGCAGGAAAATTTTGCAAGCCACTACAAAACCGTAACTATTCGTATAAGATTACTGCAGTATTTAATAATTAAAGGTCAAAGACCTAGTGCGTTGTGACAAGGCATGACAATAGTGTGATATTTCACGATGTGTTTGTGATAGGCCTATTAACCTTCAGGTATAGTACACCTAACTAAGGGCAGGCTAGCAGCCTACCAGCAGCCGTCCAAAACCACTTTAGTGAAGCAATACCGGCGTATCGGTCGAATATTACTCCGCTGTGTTACCGGTAGGATAGCCATGTGCTTCTGGGCGTTTGCAAGTAAAAATATGTCTATTATCAATCTGGATTAATAAGTGGCACAAAAGTGCATTTTATTTGCCGATGATTCAGCAAACATGAACATCGCACTGGTAATAAATGTCATCTACGTATCATTTCAATCGTTTTCCATCGGAACTACATGTATCCACAACACACACCGCCGCAGGTTGTGCACCGCCGGGATTTGTAAATCACAACGTAGTTGGTGCGATCATCACCTGATCACACTGGTCAATCATCAAATTCAATTATATTTGATGGTTGGTTGAGTCATATTTCAAGCACATATTTCAAGTTGGTTGAGTCATATTTTGAGCACAATATATTTTGAAAATTATCACCAAAAATCGTCAGTCGAGTTCATATTATACGCAGCACATCATTAGACTTGACAATTGACATCATAATGCACCGCAAAATTTTCCTGTGCATAAACCTGATGCGAGAGCGCCATCTATTGAATGTCACGTATGGTATAATGGTTTGATTGTTACACCACTATTATTGGTGAACTTAGGCATGGGATCGTGATGGAACACTATAACTTAGTATAAGCTGTGTTGTTTGGACAATTTTGAGTCATATGTTCAATGTTGATGGAAATGGCGATATATAAATATATATAGTTTGTTTGATATGTGCTGCAGAGACTCTCCTAGGATATTTGGCAATTTACTTCTTATATGTATGTGTTAATTCTGAGTTGATTCTGTATCATACTAGTCGAGCGACCGGAGACGGTCAAGTTTGGAAGATGAGAGTAGATGGAATCAGAACCTTAACATGAGTAGTTTATAAAAATAAGGTAGAAATCTCCAATCATCTGAACATGGTCAATCATGTTGGGAGTCAAAGAGTTTCCCGACCGGAAGAAGAAAGTGAAAACAGATATGGAAACACTAAATAATGGTATCATTACGTGTTAACCCATTCAATATTAGACCAAATTAACAATAAGCAAATCATGGGTCTGTTGATACAATGTCAAAGCTATCGTTACAATATGACCACAACATATATGTACCAAATAACATGCAGTATTCAAGGGGTTTTAAATCGTTATGTGCAAACTTTTTCAAAGCTCTTCCTTTGAGGCCAGTGGCCCTTGTTATCTTTAAAGTTTATGGTCGAATCTTTCTGAAATTTTGCACGAAAATAGCTAAACATATTCCCAGGAAAGGTTTTTTTGTTTTTTGAATTTCGCTTTTCCTCGAAATGGCGGCCATTTTCGTTAAAAAAATGCCCAATTTTGGTCTTTGACGGCCAATTTCTCAAAAACTGTTCAGACAGTTTTTAGATTTTTGCTTCAAAAGATTCCCCTTGTGTACCTCTGTATGTGTATAAGTTTGATTGCCCTTGAATCGCCGGTCTGCGTGTGACAGCCATTTTGAATTTTTGACGGGTCGACAAAAAAAATGTTTTCCACCCAAATCACATTGCTATCCAATTTGGGCCATTTCCAGGCAAAAAAAAAAATTTCAATCTTTGAAAAAAAATTTGGACTTCGAAAATTTTCGCCACTTTTTTCCTTCAAAATGGGAGCTGCCAGAACCATGAGAACTGTATATAATTCATGGAATGCCTGAAGATAGAGCTTAGAAATTGGCACTTTCAAATAGGAAGTCATACAAGGCCACTTGTGTGGTGACCTTGAATTTGATCTTCGATGACCTTGAAAGTTCAAAACAGCCAATATGGGCCGATAAGCTATAGGGCGTGTAAGTGAGATTTGAAACGTCACGTTATTAAGGCATTTCGGCAGAAATGCCTTTATGGTTTTAGCAGAATTTTTTTTTTTTTTTTTTTTTTTTTTTTTTTTTCTTTTTTTTCTTCTTCCGCCACTTTTGGTTTCCGGACGATAACTTTAGATTGCCTTGACGGATTCTAGTCAAATTTTCACCACAAGTCAGAAATGATATGTGGAAGAACCCTATTCTTTTTGAGCCGGATCCGAGGTCCGTGAGGTCCGTGAGGATGAAATCAAGGCTAATTTTGAGACTTGGTTTCCGGACGATAACTGGAAAAATATTTACGCAATAGTTGCAGAACTCTGCATGGAGGTTCATATGCCACCAGGGAAGAACCCTATTGATTTTGGGATCGATCCGTCAAACGACCTTTGACCTAGAGGTCGAAATAATTTTTTGCTGATTCATCCTTGAGGCTTCCTGCATATCTCAGAAACCGTGCATCGTAGAGCGAAACGGACATTATTTTCGGACTCGTCGCCCTAGACAAACATCTCTAGGGTGTATTATTTTTTTTGATCCGGCTCCGAGGTCCGTGAGGTCCTTGAGGATGAAATCGAGGCTGATCTTGAAACTTGGTTTCCGGACGATAACTCGTAAAATATTCAGGCAATAGTTGCAGAATTTTGCACGGAGGTTTATATATCAACAGGGAAGAACCCTATTGATTTTGGGATCGATACGTCAAACGACCTTTGACCTAGAGGTCGAAATAATTTTTTGCTGTGTCATCCTTGAGGCATCCTGCATATCTCGGAAACGGTGCGTCGTAGAGCGAAACGGACGTTATTTTCGGACTCGTCGCCCTAGACAAACATGTCTAAGGGGTATTATGGATGAACTTTGACCTTGACCCCAAATTTTTTTGCCGAGTCAGCATTTTTCGTTTTCGTCGATATCTCGGAAACGGTGCGTCGTAGAGCGAAACGGACGTTATTTTCGGACTCGTCGCCCTAGACAAACATGCCTAAGGGGTATTATGGATGAACTTTGACCTTGACCCGAAATTTTTTTGCCGAGTCGGCATTTTTCGTTTTCGTCGATATCTCGGAAACGGTGCTTCGTAGAGCGAAACGGACGTTATTTTCAGACTCGTCGCCCTAGACAAACATGCCTAAGGGGTATTATGGATGAACTTTGACCTTCACCCGAAATTTTTTTGCCGAGTCGGCATTTTTCGTTTTCGTCGATATCTCGGAAACGGTGCGTCGTAGAGCGAAACGGACGTTATTTTCGGACTCGTCGCCCTAGACAAACATGTCTTAAGGGTATTATTGATGAACTTTGACCTTAACCCGAAATTTTTTTGCCGAGTCGGCATTTTTCATTTTCGTCGATATCTCGGAAACGGTGCGTCGTAGAGCGAAACGGACGTTATTTTCGGACCCGTCGCCCTAGACAAACATGTCTAAGGGGTATTATTGATGAACTTTGACCTTGACCCGAAATTTTTTTGCCGAGTCGGCATTTTCCTTTTTCGTCGATATCTCGGAAACGGTGCTTCGTAGAGCGAAACGGACGTTATTTTCGGACTCGTCGCCCTAGACAAACATGTCTTTAGGGTATTCTGGATGAACTTTGACCTTGACACGAATTTTTTTTGCCGAGTCGGCATTTTTCGTTTTCGTCGATATCTCGGAAACGGTGTGTCGTAGAGCGAAACGGACGTTATTTTCGGACTCGTCGCCCTAGACAAACATGTCTAAAGGGTATTATGGATGAACTTTGACCTTGACCCGAAATTTTTTTGCCGAATCGGCATTTTTCGTTTTCGTCGATATCTCGGGAACGGTGTGTCGTAGAGCGAAACGGACGTTATTTTCGGACTCGGCGCCCTAGACAAACATGTCTAAAGGGTATTATGGATGGACTTTGACCTTGACCCCAAATTTTTTTTCCGAGTCGGCATTTCTCGTTTTCGTCGATATCTCGGGAACGGTGTGTCGTAGAGCGAAACGGACGTTATTTTCTGACTCGTCGCCCTAGACAAACATGTCTAAGGGGTATTATGGATGAACTTTGACCTTGACCCGAAATTTTTTTGCCGAGTCGGCATTTCTCGTTTTCGTCGATATCTCGGAAACGGAGAGTCGTAGAGCGAAACGGACTTTTTTTTCGGACTGGTCGCCCTAGACAAACATGTCTAAGGGGTATTATTTTAATGGTAAATTTTTTTTCCGAGTCGACATTTTTCATTTTCGTCGATATCTAGTATATATTATAAATTAATCATCACACCGAAATGCCTCCAAGGCATCTTTAGGCCTTGACGTCTAGTTTTACGTGATTTGACCTTTCTGGTGACATTCGATTTTCCCGCCAAATTTTTCTGCCAATTCGTAAAATTCTACATATTCGAACTCCTACAACTTACACGGAAATTATCGGAAAATTATCGCATGTTCGTACTTTGATCATGACCCGTTCCTACGATCGTTGACGATCTAAATATGCATTTTAGGTTACCGGACCTATGGTCCGTAACCTATTGGCATGGCGATGCGTCCGGCGTCGTCGTCCGTCAACAATTTTATCTTTAAAGTTTACGATCGAATTTTTCTGAAATTTTGCACAAGAATGCCTAAAAATATTTCGAGAGGGAGGTATTTTTTAGTTTTTTGATTTTCGCATTTTTTTCAAAATGGCGGCCGTTTTCGACGAAAAATGCCTGATTTTGGACTTTGGCGGCCATTTTCTCAAAATCTGTTCAGTAACTTTTTTTTTTATTGATGCATAACACTCCTCATATGTACCCCTGTGACATGTATAAATTTCGTTGCGCTTGAATCGCTCGAAGTGGGCCATTTTGGGCCCAAACTCGGCCCAAATGGGACTTTCCCATGTTAAATTCTCCTATGCTTTATAATGGGACACATGAAAGCCTAATATCTCACTTAATATTGAGATTAGAGACTAGGAATCAATTGTGGACATATAGGAAATGATATATGCTGAATATTGTCGTGACCTTGAATTTGACCTCTGACCTTGGTTTCAAGGTCAGAGCGGCCGTTTTCGTCGAAAAATGGCTAATTTTGGACTTCGACGGTCGTTTTCTCAAAATCTGTTCAGTAACTTTTTAGGTTACCGGACCTATGGTCCGATAACCTATTGGCATGGCGTTGCGTCCGTCGTCCGTCGTCCGTCCGTCCGTCCGTCCGTCCGTTCACATTTTTATCTTTAAAGTATATGATCGAATCTTTCTGAAATTTTGCACAAAAATACCTAAAAATATTTCAAGGAAAGGTTTTTTTTAGTTTTTCGATTTTCGCATTTTTTTCAAAATGGCGGCCGTTTCCGACGAAAAATGCCTGATTTTGGACTTTGGCGGCCATTTTCTCAAAAACTGTTCAGTAACTTTTTTTCTTTTTGATACACAACACTCCTCATATGTACTCCTGTGATGTGTATAAGTTTCGTTGCGCTTGAATCGCTCGAAGTGGGCCATTTTGGGCCAAGCTTGGCCCAAATGGGACTTTCCCATGTTAAATTTTCCTATGCTTTATAATGGGACACATTATGCCTTATATCTCACTTAATATTGAGATTAGAGACTAGGAATCAATTGTGGACATATAGGAAATGATATATGCTGAATATTCTCGTGACCTCGAATTTGACCTCTGACCTCAGTTTCAAGGTCAAAGAACAAAATGGCTAATATCTCGCTTATTATCGACTTTACAGCTTAGAAATCAATTGTGGACATATAGGAAATGATATATACCGAATATTCTGATGATCTTGAATTTGAACTTTGACCTCATTTTCAAGGTAACAGGACAAAATGGCTAATATCTCACTTCTTATCGACTTTACAGCTTAGGAATCAATTATGAACATATAGGAAATGATATATGCAGATTATTGTCATGACCTTTAATTTGACCTTTGACCTCATTTTCAAGGTCTCAGGACAAAATGGCTAATATCTCACTTATTATCGATTTTACAGCTTATGGATCAATTGTGGACATATAGGAAATGATATATGCTGAATATTCACGTGACCTTGAATTTGACCTTTGACCTCATTTTCAAAGTCACGGGACAAAATGGCTAATATCTCGCTTATTATCGACTTTACAGCTTAGGAATCAAATGTGGACATATAGGAAAGGATATACGCTGAATATTCTGATGACCTTAAATTTGACCTTTGACCTTATTTTCAAGGTCATAGCACAAAATGGCTAATATCTCGCTTATTATCGATTTTCCAGCTTAGGAATCAATCGTGGACATATAGGAAATGATATATCCAGAATATTTTTGTGACTTTGAATTTGACCTTTGGCCTCATTTTCAAGTTTCTTTTTAATATATAACACTCCTCATATGTACTCCTGTGATGTGTATAAGTTTCGTTGCGCTTGAATCGCTGGAAGTGGGCCATTTTGGCCCAAACTCGGCCCAAATGAGACTTTTCCATGTTAAACTCTCCTATGCTTTATAATGGGACACATTATGCCTAAAATCTCACTCAATATTGAGATTAGACACTAGAAATCAATTGTGGACATATAGGAAATGATATATGCTGAATTCTCGTGACCTTGAATTTGACCTCTGACCTCAGTTTCAAGGTCAGACCACAAAATAGCTAATATCGCGCTTATTATCGACTTTACAGATTAGAAATCAATTGTGGACATATAGGAAATGATATACGCCGAATATTCTCATGACCTTGAATTTGACCTTTGACCTCATTTTCAAGGTCACAGGACAAAATGGCTAATATCTCGCTTAATATTGACTTTACAGCTTAGGAATCAATTGTGGACATATAAGAAATGATATATGCTGAATATATCAGTGGTCTAGCTAATATCTCGCTTATTATCGACTTTACAGATTAGAAATCAATTGTGGATATATAGGAAATGATATATGTCGTATATTCTCATGACCTTGAATTTGACCTTTGACCTCATTTTCAAGGTCACAGGACAAAATGGGTAATATCTCGCTTCTTATCGACTTTACAGCTTAGGAATCAATTATGAACATATAGGAAATGATATATGCAGATTATTGTCATGACCTTTAATTTGACCTTTGACCTCATTTTCAAGGTCACAGGACAAAATGGCTAATATCTCACTTATTATCGATTTTACAGCTTAGGGATCAATTGTGGACATATAGGAAATGATATATGCCGAATATTCCCTTGACCTCCAACCTAATTTTCAAAGTCAAGAGCACAAAATGGCTGATATCTCGCTTATTATCGACTTCCCAGGTTAGAAAATCAGTTGTGGATGTATAGGAAATGATATACGCCGAATATTCTGATGACTTTGAATTTGACCTTGTTCTCCATCTTCAAGGTCATTGGAAAAATTGGCTAAAATCTCACCTATCATCGACTTTACAGCTAACAAATCAATTTTGGCCATGTAGGAAGTGATATATGCTGAAGATTGTCATGACCTTGATCTTGACCTTTGATCTCATTTTCAAGGTCAGAGCATTAAATGGCTAATATCTCGCTTATTATTGACTTTGCAGCTTAGAATCAATTGTGCACATGTAGGAAATGATATATATACTGAATCTTGTCATGACCTTGAACTTGACCTTCGACCTCATTTTCAAGGTCAGAGCATAAAATGGCTAATATCTCGCTCATTATCATTTTTACAGTTAAGGAGGCAATTGTGAACAAATAGTAAACGATAAATGCTGACTATTGTCATGACCTTGAATTTGACATTTGACCTCATTTTCAAGGTCAAAGCACAAAATGGTTAATATCTCGTTTATTATCGAACTTACAGCTTGGCAATAAATTGAGCTCATATAGGAAATGATATAGGCTGAATATTCTCATGACCTTGAATTTGATCTCATCTCCAAGGTCAGAACACAAAATGGTTATTATCTTGCTCATTGTCGATTTTGCAGCTTAGGAATCAATTGTGGACATGAAATGATATATGCTGAATATTCTTGTGACCTTGAATTTGACCTTGTTGTCAAGGTCTCGGGACAAAATGGCTAATATATAAAATGTAAAACATTGTCCGGTAACCTTTCTTAGCCCTTGGGCTAATTTTTAGGTTACCGGACCTATGGTCCGATAACCTATTGGCATGGCGTTGCGTCCGTCGTCCGTCGTCCGTCGTCGTCCGTCGTCGTCCGTCGTCGTCGTCCACATTTTTATCTTTTTTGTTTACAGGCGAATTTTTCTGAAATTTTGCACAAAAATACTTAAAAATAATTCAAGAAGGAGGTATTTTCTAGTTTTTTGATTTTCGCATTTTTTTCAAAATGGCGGCCGTTTTCGACGAAAAATGCCTGATTTTGGAATTTGGCAGCCATTTTCTCAAAATCTGTTCAGTAACTTTTTTTCCTTTTGATAAATAACACTCCTCATATGTACTCCTATGATATCTATAAATTTCGTTGCGCTTGAATCGCTCGAAGTGGGCCATTTTGGCCCAAACTCAGCTCAAATGGGACTTTCCCATGTTAAATTCTCCTATGCTTTATAATGGGAAACATTATGCCTAATATCTCACTTGATATTGAGATTAGAGACTAGGAATCAATTGTGGACCTATAGGAAATGATATATGCTGAATATTCTCGTGACCTTGAATTTGACCTCTGACCTCACTTTCAAGGTCAGAGCACAAAATGGCTTATATCTCGCTTATTATCGACTCTACAGCTTAGGAATCAATTGTGGACATATAGGAAATGATTTATGCTGAATATTCTCGTGACCTTGAATTTGACCTCTGACCTCAGTTTCAAGGTCAGAGCACAAAATGGCTTATATCTCGCTTATTATCGACTCTACAGCTTAGGAATCAATTGTGGACATATAGGAAATGATATATGCTGAATATTCTGATGACCTTGATTTGACCTTCGACCTCATTTTCAAGGTCACAGGACAAAATGGCTAATATCTCGCTTGTTATCGACTTTACAGCTTAGCAATCAATTATGAACATATAGGAAATGATATATGCAGATTATTGTCATGACCTTGAATTTGACCTTTGACCTCATTTTCAAGGTCAGAGCACAAAATGGCTTATATCTCGCTTATTATCGACTCTACAGCTTAGGAATCAATTGTGGACATATAGGAAATGATATATGCTGAATATTCTCGTGACCTTGAATTTGACCTCTGACCTCAGTTTCAAGGTCAGAGCACAAAATGGCTTATATCTCGCTTATTATCGACTCTACAGCTTAGGAATCAATTGTGGACATATAGGAAATGATATATGCTGAATATTCTGATGACCTTGATTTGACCTTCGACCTCATTTTCAAGGTCACAGGACAAAATGGCTAATATCTCGCTTGTTATCGACTTTACAGCTTAGCAATCAATTATGAACATATAGGAAATGATATATGCAGATTATTGTCATGACCTTGAATTTGACCTTTGACCTCATTTTCAAGGTCACAGGACAAAATGGCTAATATCTCACTTATTATCGATTTTACAGCTTAGGAATCAATTGTGGACATATAGGAAATGATATATGCTGAATATTCTCGTGACCTTGAATTTGACCTCTGACCTCATTTCCAAGGTCCAAGGACAAACTGGCTCATATGTTGCTCCTCTATTGACTGTATGGCTTGGGAATCAATTGTGGACATGATATACATGATATAGAAAATGATATACACTGAATATTTTGATGACCTTGAATTTGACCTTTGCCCCTTCATTTTCAAGGCTACAGCATAAAATTGCTAATATCTCTCTGATTATTGAACTTACAGCTTAGCAATCAACTGTGGACATGATATATGCTTAATGTTATATATGCTGAATATTCTCTTGACCTTGAATTCAACCAGTGACCTGGCTAACACCTAAAATATTAAACATTGTCCGGTAACCTATCTTTGGCCCTTGGCCTAATTTTTTAGGTTACCGGACCAATGGTCCGATAACCTATTGGCATGGCGTTGCGTCCGTCGTCCGTCGTCCGTTGTCGTCCGTTGTCGTCCGTTGTCGTCCGTCGTCGTCCGTCGTCGTCGTCCACATTTTTATCTTTTTTGTTTACTGGCGAATTTTTCTGAAATTTTGCACAAAAATACTTAAAAATAATTCAAGAAGGAGGTATTTTTTAGTTTTTTGATTTTCACATTTTTTTCAAAATGGCGGCCGTTTTTGACGAAAAATGCCTGATTTTGGACTTTGGCGGCCATTTTCTCAAAATCTGTTCAGTAACTTTTTTTCTTTTTGATAAATAACACTCCTCATATGTACTCCTATGATGTCTATAAATTTCGTTGCGCTTGAATCGCTCGAAGTGGGCCATTTTGGCCCAAACTCGGCTCAAATGGGACTTTCCCATGTTAAATTCTCCTATGCTTTATAATGGGACACATTATGCC
Source organism: Terebella lapidaria (assembly GCA_949152475.1). Classification (NCBI taxonomy): domain Eukaryota; kingdom Metazoa; phylum Annelida; class Polychaeta; order Terebellida; family Terebellidae; genus Terebella; species Terebella lapidaria. Next base: position 8,486,390 of record OX424557.1, read on the forward strand.
TAATATCTCACTTGATATTGAGATTAGAGACTAGGAATCAATTGTGGACCTATAGGAAATGATATATGCTGAATATTCTCGTGACCTTGAATTTGACCTCTGACCTCAGTTTCAAGGTCAGAGCACAAAATGGCTTATATCTCGCTTATTATCGACTCTACAGCTTAGGAATCAATTGTGGACATATAGGAAATGATTTATTCTGAATATTCTCGTGACCTTGAATTTGACCTCTGACCTCAGTTTCAAGGTCAGAGCACAAAATGGCTTATATCTCGCTTATTATCGACTTTACAGCTTAGGAATCAATTGTGGACATATAGGAAATGATATATGCTGAATATTCTGATGACCTTGAATTTGACCTTCGACCTCATTTTCAAGGTCACAGGACAAAATGGCTAATATCTCGCTTGTTATCGACTTTACAGCTTAGCAATCAATTATGAACATATAGGAAATGATATATGCAGATTATTGTCATGACCTTGAATTTGACCTTTGACCTCATTTTCAAGGTCACAGGACAAAATGGCTAATATCTCACTTATTATCGATTTTACAGCTTAGGAATCAATTGTGGACATATAGGAAATGATATATGCTGAATATTCTCGTGACCTTGAATTTGACCTCTGACCTCATTTCCTTGGTCCAAGGACAAACTGGCTCATATCTTGCTCCTCTATTGACTGTATGGCTTGGGAATCAATTGTGGACATGATATACATGATATAGAAAATGATATACACTGAATATTTTGATGACCTTGAATTTGACCTTTGCCCTTTCATTTTCAAGGCTACAGCATAAAATTGCTAATATCTCTCTGATTATTGAACTTACAGCTTAGCAATCAACTGTGGACATGATATATGCTTAATGTTATATATGCTGAATATTCTCTTGACCTTGAATTCAACCAGGGACCTGGCTAACACCTAAAATATTAAACATTGTCCGGTAACCTATCTTTGGCCCTTGGCCTAATTTTTTCTTATTGATGAAAAACACTCCTCATATGTACCCCTGTGACATGTATAAATTTCGTTGCGCTTGAATCGCTTGAAGTGGGCCATTTTGGGCCCAAACTCGGCCCAAATGTGACTTTCCCATGTTAAATTTTCCTATGCTTTATAATGGCACACATTAAGCCTAATATCTCACTTAATATTGAAATTAGAGACTAGGAATGAATTGTGGACATATAGGAAATGATATATGCTGAATATTCTCGTGACCTTGAATTTGACTTTTGACCTCATTTTCAAGGTCACAGGACAAAATGGCTAATATCTCGCTTATTATCGACTTTACAGCTTAGGAATCAGTTGTGAACATATAGGAAATGATATATGCTGAATATTCTTGTGACCTTGAATTTGACCTTTGACCTCATTTTCAAGGTCACATGACAAAATGGCTAATATCTCGCTTATTATCGACTTTACAGTTTAGGAATCAATTGTGAACATATAGGAAATGATATATGCTGAATATTTTCGTGACCTTGAATTTGACCTTTGACCTCATTTCCAAGGTCGCAGGACAAAATTGCTAATATCTCGCTTATTATCGACTTTACAGCTTAGGAATCAATTGTGAACATATAGGAAATGATATATGCTGAATATTCTCGTGGCCTTGAATTTGACCTCTGACCTCAGTTTCAAGGTCAGAGCACAAAATGGCTTATATCTCGCTTATTACGACTCTACAGCTTAGGAATCAATTGTGGACATATAGGAAATGATATATGCTGAATATTCTGATGACCTTGAATTTGACCTTCGACCTCATTTTCAAGGTCACAGGACAAAATGGCTAATATCTCGCTTGTTATCGACTTTACAGCTTAGCAATCAATTATGAACATATAGGAAATGATATATGCAGATTATTGTCATGACCTTGAATTTGACCTTTGACCTCATTTTCAAGGTCACAGGACAAAATGGCTAATAGCTCACTTATTATCGATTTTACAGCTTTAGAATCAATTGTGGACATATAGGAGATGATATATGCTGAATATTCTCGGAACCTTGAATTTGACCTCTGACCTCATTTTCAAGGTCACAGGACAAACTGGCTCATATCTTGCTCCTCTATTGACTATATGGCTTGGGAATCAATTGTGGACATGATATAGAAAATGATATACATTGAATATTTTGATGACCTTGAATTCGACCTTTGCCCCTTCATTCTCAAGGCCACAGCACAAAATTGCTAATATCTCTCTGATTATTGAATTTACAGCTTAGCAATCAACTGTGGACATGATATATGCTTAATGTTATATATGCTGAATATTCTCTTGACCTTGAATTCAACCAGTGACCTGGCTAACATCTAAGATATTAAATATTGTCCGGTAACCTATTTTCGGCCCTTGGCCTAATTTTTGGGTAAAAAAATGCCCAGATTTGCCTCTATGGATGAAATATTGCAGATGAGCTTATGTTTGCATTACGAATATATAGGAAGACATATACGGCACAACTAATGATGACCTTGAACTTGACCTCAGATGACCTTGAGTGACAGATGTCTGACTTGGAATGTGTAAATTGGCCTGAATGCTTGTACCCAGATATATCTTTGTATTATGAACAAATGCCGCACACATACATGTAATGGTGACATTGAAGTTCACACAGATGACCTTGATTGGTAAATCTCGAGGTCATATGTTCACGCTGATAACCGTGATTGATAAATCTCAAGGTCTGTTACTTGCCATTATCCAAACCAAAATTGTCCGATAACCTTTCCTAGCCTTTGGGCTAATTTTGGACTTTGTTTCCGCACAATAAGTCAAAATGTATACAGGCAATGGCTGTAGAACTTTGCATGGAGGTTCATATACCACCAGGATCAATCCGTCAAACAATCTTTGACCTGGAGGTCCGAACAACTTTCGCCAAGTTATCCTTGAGGTTTCCTGCATATCTCAAACATGTCTATAGGGTATAAGGGATGACCTTCAACCTTGACATTGAATTTTTTTGCTGAGTTGGCTTTTCTTGTTTTCATCGATATCTTGGAAACGGTGAGTCGTAGAGCGAAACGGGCATTATTTTCTGACTTGTCACCCTTGACAAAGATGTCTAAAGGGTATTAGGAATGGCCTTTTTTCACCTGGACCTTAAATTTTTTTGCTAAGTCAGTATTTTTCGTTTTCATCGATATCTTGAAATTGGTGCGCCATAGAGTGAACCAGACACTATTTTCAAATGTCCTAGAGAGACATGTCTTATAGGTATTGACGATGAATTTTGACTTGACCTGAAATTTTTTTGCTGAGTTGGTATTTTAGGTTACCGGACCTTTGGTCCGATAACCTATTGCCGTGGCGTTGCATCCGTCGTCGTCCGTCGTCGTCGTCCGTCTACATTTTTATCTTTAAAGTTTACGATCGGATCTTTCTGAAATTTTGCACAAAAATGCCCAAAAATATTTCGAGAGGGAGGTATTTTTTAGTTTCTTGATTTTCGCAATTATTTCAAAATGGCGGCTGTTTTCGTCGAAAAATGGCCAATTTTGGACTTTGATGGTCGTTTTCTCAAAATCTGTTCAGTAACTTTTTTTCTTTTTGATACATAACACTCCTCATATGTACCCCTATGATGCCTATAAATTTCGTTGCGCTTGAATCGCTCGAAGTGGGCCATTTTGGCCCAAACTTGGCCCAAATGGGACTTTCCCATGTTAAATTCTCCTATGCTTTATAATGGGACACATTATGCCTAATATCTCACTTAATATTGAGATTAGAGACTAGGAATCAATTGTGGACATATAGGAAATGATATATGCTGAATATCCTCGTGACCTTGAATTTGACCTCTGACCTCAATTCAAGGTCAGAGCTTAAAATGGCTGATATCTCGCTTATTATCGACTCTACAGCTTAGCAATCAATTGTGGACATATAGGAAATGATATATGCTGAATATCCTGATGACCTTGAATTTGACCTTTGACCCCATTTTCAAGGTCATAGGACAAAATGGCTAATATCTCGCTTGTTATTGACTTTACAGCTTAGGAATCAGTTATGAACATATAGGAAATGATATATGCAGATTATTGTCATGACCTTGAAGTTGACCTTTGACCTCATTTTCAAGGTCACAGGACAAAATGGCTAATATCTCACTTATTATCGACTCTACAGCTTAGGAATCAATTGTGGACATATAGGAAATGATATATGCTGAATATTCTGATGACCTTGAATTTGACCTTTGACCGCATTTTCAAGGTCATAGGACAAAATGGCTAATATCTTGCTTGTTATCGACTTTACAGCTTAGGAATCAGTTATGAACATATAGGAAATGATATATGCAGATTATTGTCATGACCTTGAATTTGACCTTTGACCTCATTTTCAAGGTCACAGGACAAAATGTCTAATATCTCACTTATTATCGATTTTACAGCTTAGGAATCAATTGTGGACATGTAGGAAATGATATATGCTGAATATTCTCGGACCTTGAATTTGACTTCTGACCTCATTTTCAAGGTCCAAGGACAAAGTGGCTCATATCTTGCTCCTCTATTGACTGTATGGCTTGGGAATCAATTGTGGACATGATATAGAAAATGATATACACTGAATATTTTGATGACCTTGAATTTGACCTTTGCCCCTTCATTTTCAAGGCCACAGCACAAAATTGCTAATATCTCGCTGATTATTGAATTTACAGCTTAGCAATCAACTGTGCACATGATATATGCTTAATGTTATATATGCTGAATATTCTCTTGACCTTGAATTCAACCAGTGACCTGGCTAACATCTAAAATATTAAACATTGTCCGGTAACCTATCTTCGGCCCTTGGCCTAATTTTTCATAAACGTTGATATCTCGGAATTGGTGCATCATAGAGCGAAACAGAACTTGACCCGAATTTTTAAGCAGAATAAGTATATTATAAATGATATACTGTAAACGTATAAAATTTCGCGTGTATCAACGTTCGCGTTTTCAACATCTCAACATGCTCGCGTGGATTTAAGTTTGTGACTGTTGTGTATGGTCGACCCCCCGATTGAAAAACCGTGTATTCGCGTGTATTTATTTTCGCGTTTTTCTTTTCAAATGCGAATTTCGCTAAATTAATACATCGCAAAATTTTGTATGTTTACAGTAGGTTAGTCTCTACACCGAAATGCCTCCAAGGCATGTTTAGGCCTTGACGTCTAGTTTACTATTGCAATAGATCTAGTTATAGTAATAATTGTGTTCACACATTTTTAGGTTACCGGACCTATGGTCCGATAACCTATTGCCGTCACGTTGCGTCCGTCGTCCGTCCGTCGTCCGTCCACATTTTTAGGTTACCGGACCTTTGGTCCGATAACCTATTGGCATGGCGTTGCGTCCGTCGTCCGTCCGTCCGTCCGTCCGTCCGTCCGTCCGTCCGTCCGGCGTTAACATTTTTATCTTTAAAGTTAACGATCGAATCTTTCTGAAATTTTGCACAAAAATGCCTAAAAATATTTTGAGAAGGAGGTATTTTTTTGTTTTTTGATTTTCGCATTTTTTTCAAAATGGCGGCCGTTTTTGTCGAAAAACGCTCAATTTTGGACTTTGACGGCCATTTTCTCAAAAACTGTCTGATCAGTTTTGAGTTTTTGGTTTCAAAAGATTCCCCTCATATACCTCTGTGATATGTATAAGTTTGGTTGCCCTAAATCTGCCGGTTTTCGTGTGGCGGCCATTTTGAATTTTTGGCGGGTCGGCGAAAAAAAATTTTTTCGCCCCAGATCGCATTACTATCCATTTTGGGCCATTTCTAGAGCAAAAAAAAATTTTCACCCTTTGAAAAAAATTTTGGACTTAGAAAATTTTTGGCACTTTTTCCCTTCATAATGGGAGCTGTCCGGACTGTACTCATAGAACGCTTGAAGATAGAGCTTAGAAATTGGCACTTTCAAATGGGAAGTCATATATGGCGACTTGTGTGGTGACCTTGAATTTGACCTTGGATGACCTTGAAAGGTCAAAACAGCCATTTTTGGGTCGAAAAACGCTCAAATTTGCACCTGGTCTGTATTTTCTCAAAAACTCTCTGATCAGTTTTGAGATTTTTGCTTAAAAAGATTCCTCTTATATACCTCTGCGACGTGTATAAGTTTTGTTGCCCTTGAATCGCCGATCTCAGTGTGGCGGCCATTTTGAATTTTTGACGAGTCGGCGAAAAAAAATTTTTTCGCCCCAAATAACATTACTATCCATTTTGGGCCATTTCTAGGCAAAAAAAAATTTTCACCCTTTGAAAAAAATTTTGGACTTAGAAAATTTTTGGCACTTTTTCCCTTCATAATGGGAGCTGTCCGGACTGTACTCATAGAACGCTTGAAGATAGAGCTTAGAAATTGGCACTTTCAAATGGGAAGTCATATATGGCGACTTGTGTGGTGACCTTGAATTTGACCTTGGATGACCTTGAAAGGTCAAAACAGCCATTTTTGGGTCGAAAAACGCTCAAATTTGCACCTGGTCTGTATTTTCTCAAAAACTCTCTGATCAGTTTTGAGATTTTTGCTTAAAAAGATTCCTCTTATATACCTCTGCGACGTGTATAAGTTTTGTTGCCCTTGAATCGCCGATCTCAGTGTGGCGGCCATTTTGAATTTTTGACGAGTCGGCGAAAAAAAAATTTTTCGCCCCAAATAACATTACTATCCATTTTGGGCCATTTCTAGGCAAAAAAAAATTTTCACCCTTTGAAAAAAATTTTGGACTTAGAAAATTTTCGCCACTTTTTTCCTTCATAATGGGAGCTGTCAGGACTGTACTCCTAGAACGCTTGAAGATAGAGCTTAGAAATTGGCACTTTCAAATCGGAAGTCATATATGGCGACTTGTGTGGTGACCTTGAATTTGACCTTGGATGACCTTGAAAGGTCAAAACAGCCATTTTGGGGTCAAAAAATGCCCAGATTTGCCTTTGTAGATGAAATGCTTGCAGATAGAGCTCCTGTTTGCATTATGAACATATAGGAAGACATATATGGCACAACTAATGATGACCTTGAACTTGACATCAGATGACCTTGAGTGCCAAATGTCTGACTTGGAATGTGTAAATTGACCTGAGCGGCCTAAACGATTCCACCCAACATATAGAATATCAAATGCCGCACACATACATGTAATGGTTACATCGAAGTTCATACGGATGACCTTGATTGGTAAATCCCAAGGTCATATGTTTACACTGCGAACCTTGATTGGTAAATTTCAAGGTCTGTTACCTGCCAATGCTGCCATGGCCAAACCAAAATTGTCCGGTAACCTATCTTAGCCTTTGGGCTAATTTTTATCTTTAAAGTTTACAGGCGGATTTTCCTGAAATTTTGCACAAAGTTGCCTAAAAATATTTCAAGAGGGGGTCATTTTTTAGTTTTTTTATTTTCGCATTTTTCTCAAAATGGCGGCCATTTTTGACGAAAAATGGCCAATTTTGGACTTTGGCGGCCATTTTCTCAAAAACTGTCTGATCAGTTTTGAGATTTTTGTTTCAAAAGATTCCCCTTATGTACCTTTATGATGTGTATAAGTCTTGTTGCCCTTGAATCGCCGGTCTCCGTGTGGTGGCCATTTTGAATTTTTGACGGGTCGGCAAAAAAAATTTTATTTGTCCCAAATCGCGTTACTATCCATTTTGGGTCATTTCTAGACAAAAAAATTTTTTTCACCCTTTGAAAAAAATTTTGGACTTAGAAAATTTTCGGCACTTTTTTCCTTCATAATGAGAGCTGCAGGGACTGTACTCATAGAACGCTTGAAGATAGAGCTTAGATATTGGCACTTTCAAATGGAAAGTCATATATGGCGACTTGGGTGGTGACCTTGAATTTGACCTTGGATGACCTTGAAAGGTCAAAACAGCCATTTTTGGGTCGAGAAATGCTCAAATTTGCACCTGGCCTGTCTTTTCTCGAAAACTGTCTGATCAGTTTTGAGATTATTGTTTCAAAATATTCCCCTTATGTACCTTTATGATGTTTATAAGTTTTGTTGCCCTTGAATCGCCAGTCTCCGTGTGGCGGCCATTTTGAATTTTTGACGGGTCGGCGAAAAAAATTTTGTTTGCCCCAAATCGCGTTACTATTCATTTTGGGTCATTTCTAGACAAAAAAAAAATTTTCACCCTTTGAAAAAAATTTTGGACTTGGAAAATTTTCGGCACTTTTTTCCTTCATAATGGGAGCTGCCAGGACTGTACTCATAGTACGCTTGAAGATAGAGCTTAGATATTGGCACTTTCAAATAGGAAGTCATATATAGCGAGTTGGGAGGTGACCTTGAATTTGACCTTTGATGACCTTGAAAGGTCAAAACAGCCATTTTTGGGTGAAAAAATGCCCAAATTTGCCTCTACAGATGAAATGCATGTAGATAGAGCTTCAGTTTGCATTATGAACATATAGGAAGTCATATATGAAACAACTGATGATGACCTTGATTTTGACCTTGGATGACCTTGATTGCTAAATGTCTGACTTGAAATCTTGAAAGTGGCCTCTGAAGCATAAACTTTTGCACATACAGGTTAGGATTGTGTATAAGCCTGTAAAAGAGTCATGTATAAATGGCACATTTTTTGGTGACCTTGAACTTGACCTTAAAGACCTTGAAGGGCAAATCTCAAAATCTGAAATTGGCCTCTACACATGAAATACTTGTTGATAAAACTTTTTTTTTTGCCGACTCGGCACTTCCTGTTTGGCTGTATCTCGGAAACGGTGAGTCGTAGAGCGAAACGGAGCTCAATTCCGGCCTTCTGTATTATGAACATACGAAGTCATATGCAGCATACCTGATGGTGACATTGAGATTCACAAAGATGACCTTGACTGGTAAATCTCAAAATCACATGTCACCTACAATGCTTGAAACCAAAATTGTCCGGTAACCTATCTTAGCCCTTGGGCTAATTTTTTGCTTCAGTTGCAGTTTATTGAATAATCCCAGAATGTCGGTGTCTGTGCTTGTCAAAAACTCATGTTCCTCCGTTGGGGAAGGTCCGCACTGGGAGGAATCCACAAAAACCTTGCTTTATGTCGACATATTCTCTGGGGATATTCACAAACATAACACAGTGACTGGCTCCAATTCTAAGTTGTATGTGGGTGAGTCCAGTTTTCAAACCAGGGTATTGATAATATCTGAAGTTTTGCGCCTTAGTGGTACTAAGAATAATTTATTTTTGGTATTCAGTTTTCACGAATGATCAGTTGCAGCAGGCCTTCTCAAATTTAAATGAGGAAGTTCAGCCTGTTTAAAATCAGTAATTCATTATATGTACCATTACATTAAACAATTTATTCATGAACAACCAAAGTGTATTAAATATAAAGTATTAAATACTTGTCAAAAAAAAAAGTGTAGGCCTACAACTGCATGGCAGAAAGGACAACAGTTTCATTTTATTGAAACCAGTACACGTATTCATTACATACTTCGATCCATCTATAATAAACACTTTGGGTGCTCTTGCCAATGTTGCCATGAACTTTAAGCTTTATTGTCGCTGCACTACAAGTCACAATTGTGACAATGAATTTGAACTTCAGAGGCCAGTAATTCGGAAAATTGACTCCATCCATGTATTAACAGGTGACCTTGAGGGTACAGGGGGTGACTCTGGCCTGACTGTGGGGTATGTCACCCCGAGGAGATCTGGGGGCTACATAGCTGGGGTCGGGCGCGGTCTCTGCCACATCGACTGGGACGCACGCAAGATGACGGAACTTGTCAACGTGGAGCAAGGAACCGAGACTCGTTTCAACGATGGAAAGTGTGACCCTTCAGGCCGCATGTGGGCAGGTATGGATTAAGTCATGTTTTGTACTCTGTATACTGTGGAAAGATTGTTAAATTTATTGCTCTTCCCAATAAGGGTCTGGTATCATCACGCATATTTTTTTTTAAGAATTGAGTTTAGGAGTTTGCTCTAAGCAAAAAATGTTCCTCTTTCATTGACATCAATACAATGGCATTGGTATGTACATTACCAGTGAGGTATGCGGCTCGATTACGATCAACTGTACAAATTCCACTCCCCAGGTACGATGGGGCCGGAGAAGGAGGCAGGTAAGCCGGAACCACTTTGTGGTTCTCTCTACTCACTGGAGAGGAACAGAACTTTGAACAAACATGTTAGTCCGGTCAGCATCTCTAATGGACTCACGTGGTCATCGGACAACCGGACAATGTTCTATATAGACAGCACACCCCGCCAAATCTACGCCTTTGACTTCGACATAGACTCCGGCAAACTCAGTCAGTTCATTTGATATGCATGCTTTTCAAGTATTTTCATATAAATTCTATTTACTAATTTAATTTTGAGAAGTCTAGAGTTAATACATATTTAATTGAATAGTACTGAAGATCTGTTTGCCATAGAAGTAAGTTCCCAAATTTTACATTCATGAGAGTCAAATCGCACAAAATATTTTCCGACCCCAGGCAATAAGCGTGTGCTGGCCGACTGGAGCAACACAGACATAATGGACATGGGCTACCCTGACGGGATGACAATCGACCGGGACGGTAAACTTTGGGTCGCTTGCTTCTTCGGGCAGAAGGTAGTCCGGCTGGATCCAGAAACAGGTCAATGAAATGTATAATTGTTGGTTTTATATGGATAAGGCTATTGCACTCATTGTGTTATTGTGCACATCAACAATTTCAAAACAAATATACAAGTACAGCAAAGTATTGTTATCATCACAAGTCTCTCTCATCCCCCTACTAGGCACTGTGCTACAAAGTGTCCCGATTCCTGCCAAGAGAATCACGTCCTGTTGTTTTGGCGGCCCTGACTATAGCGAGCTGTTCGTCACGTCATCCCACATGCACGTAGGACCTGAGGAACTGGCCGAATATCCCCTTGCAGGGTCCGTCTTCAAAGTATCGGGCCTCGGGATCAGAGGCCTTCCGCTTCATGACTACCTCGGCTGATAGTACCCTTGGGAATAGCTACCTACTGTAAACCACAAATTATTCGCGACCTTTTATTTTCGCGAATCCAAAAAATCGCGAAATTAAATGAAACGAAACGTTTCTGATGACAACCCACATTGTTATGAAGAAATTGTTCAAGACGGCCAAACCGCGAAATTAAACGGCTGCGAACATAGTCTGATCGCAAAAATTTGTGGCAGCAAACTTGAATGGCTTTACAGTATGTGCTGTACTGGGTTTTAGAGGGCAGATACATGAAATATATTTGTAGGCATTTATGCCGTGTTACTAATCAACTTTGACCAATCACACTGTATATTCCGACTCAGAACCTATGTCTTTTTACCTGTTTACCTGTTCACATGTAGTGCCGGTGAAAATTATCTTGTAATCATGGTTGTTTTATGGAAATGTACTTGCACTCTTTACAAGTTTGTACGGGTGTTATACATTCTGTAATTTCGCAATAAAATTTTGAGATTGAAATGTGCCGTAAATCTTAAAACTGTCTTGTTTGTATGTTCTCTTTGTCTGTCCATGGAATTGTAAGTTCCTATATTTTCATGAATCGTTTTCAGGGATCAGTGAAGGCATGGCAACAAATAAATAAACTGCATTTATCAACATTTATTCGTTTTTTCTCCGGAAAAAGTGTTAGTTATTCAATGTTTGGCGTGCATCACGTTTGCACAAGTATTATTATTCATCAAAATTCATATAAAGGCAGGTACAGTTTCTTTCCACAAAACTGAATTAACGAAACTATTTATTACGATGTACGGGAAAAGATAAACAGAAGCGAAGCAAAAGGCAACAATCAGTCATAAATAGATGTAGATGGGAAAACAAATGGACTGGTTAGTTACTTCATTATCACATGCTGTCAATTCGACCTCAACAAACAAACAACAACTTGATGATGTGCAAATTAATTTGTCACCATTGATCAACATCTGTATAAGTATAAAGATCATAGCACTCTATTCAGGTTAAGTCCTCTCAAAGCAAATGTCCATAAATGCATGCTTGCAGAGGCATAGTTCATAGGCAAATCGGCATCTTCGATACTGAAGGTTCGCTCGTGAAAATCCAGGTACAAAGTATCGTTCACTGATACCGATCTTCTCAAGGTTAAACCGGAAAGCTGATTTTCCCAGTGTGTGTTGGAAGTGAAGCAGAGCATTTTGCAGTGACTGATGGCGGGGTCATTCGTTCCCTTCGTTCGTTTGATACGTCCATGGTATATAGTCCATAATTTCCTAGAATATGCTGGCCAGTACTCTACGACAGCTGGACGCCAGCAGCCGTGAGATACTGTTGCAGAAAGGCTGCTGCGTCGGGCGACAACTCCGTTGAAATCATCGGTGTCAACTGAAACAGTCAAAGGAGGCAGGTGACACTTGTGACCCAATCGAGGATTATCAAAATTTGTTTGTATGATTCTGAGGCCATCTCGTATACACAAACTGAGTCATGTTTTAGAGATAGAATATTACACTTTGAGACAGTCAACATTGGAACAATATCTCATAGGATTCTAAAATCGACAGGTTCTGCATATACCTTGCCAGGGTGTGATGCTGACAGTCTCTGTAGCGATTGTGCAAGGTTCAACTTTGGATCGGTTACGTTCCCACATGGATCTTGTTCCTTTTTGCCGGCAAATACAAGCTGTGAGAAGGCCGTCTGGTAACCTGCAGCAACACATCATGATTGATTGTGTTCATGTTGTCCCAGGATTGCAAAATGCTAAACAAAAATTCCTGCAGACAGTTTTCGTTACCAGCTATATGTGAATATAGAGTAGCCAAACATAGTTCAAGAATGGATATCTTGATGCGAATATTTCAAACCTGGAGTATCTTCAACATCTATGAAATGTTCATCGTCAGGAATCGACTCGTCTTCGGGCAATTCGAACAGGCCCAATAAGCACTGCAGTAACGGAACCCTGAAATACAAACAGAAACACCAACAATGAGTTTTTGGACTCACTATCAGAAACTACAATCTTGTTAATCTGGGGACCCTGGTATCTGTTCAGCCCAAGCTCATAATGGAAAATCATTGTACCAGAGTTTGATGTAATCTGGCTGCAACATCGCCGGTGCTTCGGTTAGGATCTTCGTCATGCCAACAGCACAGATTTTTTTCTCCATCGGTCCGGAAACTTTCTGTGCCTCGGCTACAAACAGCTTCTCGACAACCATCCCGAACATCCTGGAAATATCATCAACAAAGGTTCCCAAACTGCACAGATGCATTTCATTTACTCGAAAATGTTATCGAAATATTCTATGCATACAAAAGGAAAATTAATCGCAAGTCTTTGGTTGTATGGATGAGTGATCTAATAAACAGCACAATTAATTATGTTAGAGGATTTTGATTTTTGAAGTTAATGTATTGGTATTTCAAAATTAATTGTGGCACAGTAATAGATACGAATATATTGACACTGACTTTGGTTGAATGCCGTCAATCATGTCTATCAAAGCTGGGGCTCCAAACTTTATTGTGTATAGGCCGAAGAACACGAGCAAACCTGTAAGGAAACACATTGTGTGATATTCATTGGTCCAATATAAGTAATATTGTACAATATTGGTGCAATATTAGTTTGAATATCCATCTTACTTTTGATGTATTTAGTAGTTTTGGAGCTGGACAGTCTTTGGAACAATAGCACAAAGATCTGTTTCAGGTAATCTTTCAGGACTTCGCTGAAAGGTGAACGAACAACATGAACACATTGTAGTGCAAAGAATAAAAAAAGATGAATAGATTTGTTAGTCAAGACAATGATAAAGTCTGAAACATGATGTGAGCTTACTTTGGCATGTATTGAATTATGGATCCTAACAGGTAGAAACCTTGGTTGTCGTTGGTTTTTGACGCGATCAGTTTTTGGAAGATTCCAAGCAAGCCGGACTGTAACGCAAACGAGAAAAATATTCCTAAAAATCTCTCAAAAAAAAAAAATTTTAAATTTCGCACTTAAAAGATGAAGCTCTGTTTTCAAAATACAGCTCTATAAGATTGGATATTTTTGCCTGAGCATACCATTTTGTCTGCCTCTATCTGCTTGCCGCCCCGCTCGATGAATGCCTGGAGCAGTCGGACAAGGGGAGGGATGTTGCCAAGGCGTTCCCATAGCAACGGCAGTAGCAGGTGGGGGAAGAGGGCCATGTACGCATCCGGGACGCTCGACTGGTGCATCTCCAGCAACATCGACAGTATTTGGAACACATACGGGATGAACTCTGTAATCATTATTACTAAAATTTGAACAGTTTGTTTTCTAGTATTTAAACTATTTTGGCATAATTATATACTGGTACATCTTTTACAGTCATAATTGTTCAAAATTCATGACACATAGCAATTTGTTTGCTAAATTTATTGAGATAACCCTCAAAATATTTTGTGGATACTAATGTTTAGCAATGTCTTGTGGTCCATTTCACAAAGGAACTAAATTCATAAGGAACTTCAGCTAATTGAGTTAGTTCACTATCATCCATGATAAATGCTGAACACAGTCAGCTAAATTAGATTTAGATTCTTTGCGGAATAAGCCTCAGACCTTGCACATCCTGTTGAAGAATATCTTGGAATGGAGGGAACAGTCCTTCTTCAAAGCTGCTGACTGCTGATGGGTTGACTTTACACGTGTTCTTGATGGCAATGCATATTGACTCAAACAGGTAGTGATTGAAATGGGGCTTGCTGGGATTCTGAAAGCAATTCAATGGAAAACATTTGTTTCAGCAGTATTCCCAGTCAGAACTATACTCAGCTTTGTATCTTTCTCACTAGAAAGTTGGCATGAGCAACTGAACACTCACTTTGCTGACAAGTATGAGTTTTTCTGTGAGTTTGGTGACTAGAGTTCCAACGAAAGGAACGATGGCGTCTTGTAGCATTGAGAACGATCGCATGATTGCTGAAAGACACGAAAATCTGAAGATTGCATTTCAACATTCACACGTTCCAGTCATGAAATTTGTCAAAATGATTTCAACTTTCACCATGGAATTGTTAGAATGTACATATATTTGTGGTATACCTTTCATGATATACTCGTTTTCCTGTGAGCCAGGGAGGGTCATAGCACTAAATAGGTTCGTTAGAAGTAATTCTCCGCAACTTGCGCAATCTGCCTTGGTAATCCTGGAGACAAAATGAAGTTTGAACGTCTTGCGAAGCTAGAAAGTACTGACATTATTGAAGACACAATGAAAGTTTCAAGGACTCACGCAGGTGTTCCGTCAGGTTGCTTGACTGTAAACAGCCGCTCGAGGGCACAGGCAGCGTAACTATGGACTACGTGACTGTTGGCGACCAGGAATGTCGTCAGCAACGGAACGGCAGCCACCAGAACTTCCCGCGGAAGCTGCAAGTGTAAACATGACAGAGTGAATCATTGATTAGGTTAATTTTATACACAGAAGTGGATAAAAAAATGCATGAGAATCGCAAAATGGCATTTGGATTTGCAAAGCCGTTTTTGTATTTCATGATATTAATAAATTGATGAAACACATGAAGTGTTGTGATCATATAAGCAAACATCTGGCTTTCGAAAAATCTGTATTCAAACCTGATTGCGGAACACCATGATGTACTTTATTGCATCTGCCTTCAAAACTGGGTGCTCGTTTACTGCGAGAAAAATATGAACCGACACGGTGCAGTAACTATTTAAAACAGCTAACAATAAAATTCTGTTTCCCTCAATTGAACATGAATAGTTTTTCAACAGAACTGATCTCAGTTTGAAAGCTGCATGTTTGAGTATAGATTGGTGGTCAAGGTTATTCAGGATTAAGGACATACTATTTGAAGCCTGTAGATCTGGAGCAATATGTGAGTTGAAAAAATCTGTGATGTTGACCAGTTCTGACGTCTGTGTGACTCCTTGCTGTAACATATCCAAGAAAAGTTCTTGGCTAGTGAATGCTTAAATTTTTACAGTCATAACTACAAGTAAAGTTTTTTTAAAAGCATTTTGCTAAGTACTAATGAATAAATTTCCTTTTGTGAGATTGTCAAGCATGTACCTTTTGTGTTTTTGCCTTTACAGCAAGTGATGTCACGAGATAAATTGCGGCATCTTTGTTCTTCCAGTTTTGACTGGGATTTTTAGCATACTCCTGAAAACAAAACAGACATTTTCTAATAATCACACATCGACGAAGATCAATTCCAAAATGTTCTTCATGATAACGAACAAATAGTTGGACATAAAACAGATAAGTACTTACTGCCAACATGGCTTGCACATATTGTGAGAAGTTTTGGATGACAGGTCCCTCAAACGACCGACACAAAGATTTGACGAGGTCACACGCCGCCCTCCTTCTTGTGTCAATGTCTACAACACACAAAGGGAAAACATCGGCAATGTATGGTTTCATTATTAAGATATACACATGCATCAGCTTTGTTTTTCTAGTTGAAATATTCACGGATATTGAGTATTACCTGAACCCTCAATGTCCCTTCTGATATATTCTTCTGGGTTGTCCTCGAAGGCTTCCTCGTCCGCAGCTAAAGTTACAATATTTATAATCATCTGCAGTCAATATACTAAGCACAAAATGTTTTCAATGCCATTTGATGTATCTGGAAATCTAACGATTTCTTGCAAACAAATTTAATTTGTGAAAACAGGCATCAAGACTACTGATAACCTAATTCTGTTGCCTGTAAACAGCATATCTTTATGGTACTCACTTCTGAACTCCATGTTGGGTACGATGACTTTCTCACAGATACTGGCGAGCGTGCCAGGTTCTTCAAACAGGTGTTTATATCCAGGTCTGTCAGCCACGGATGCTAAGAACTGGATCGCATTGCTCACCAACTGACGAGGATACAAAAGTACATAGGCAATACAAAAATTTTCACCACAAAAACTTTCATAACAAAATATACTAGATTGCAGTTATTTGCTTCTTACAAGCTTTGTTCTGCAGTTGGTGCACTGAAGGGCCAGTCAAGTGTTGACAAGTAACGTACGTACCAGGTCATATTTGACGGTTGCTCCGGTGTTGATGAGCAGGTTCCAGACGGCCGTGACGAAGGTCGGAAGGTGTTGCGAGAACTCTTCGTCGTATTTCTGTGCGTACATCCCGATGTTGTCACAGATCTGGGACTTGACCTGCTCCAACAAACCCGCCTCTTCATCCTCCTGGGTATGAATCATGAGATGTCTTTTCAGAAACAGTTCTTGTTTTGAGCTGTCACAGGTTTTGTTTCTATTCAGTTAACCAAACGAAAACTCCTGAATTTATATGGAAAATCAGAATAAAGGCCAATGAAGAATATTTATGAAGGTACAAATGTACAGTGGTCACATGCCTCGGTTTGCAGTAACTTGTTGTCTGTCGTGAGCAGGGTGAGGAAATGCCCCATCCACGTCGCCATGTTGTCTTCGAAGAACTCCGGAAGATCCTGAAAGTATGCACATTTATATTTATTTAACGAAAAATCTGAACCCTTGAAATTGAATCATACATAGTCTAGGCTTGCAAACATGCAACCATCCTTTTGTGACATCCTCATTGCCCGAAGTACTTCAACTTACCTGGAAGTTTAGCGAGTAGAATATTTTACAGATGAGCGTCAGTGAGCTGAAGATAACTTTGAGCGCGGCAGGGTCGTTGGCATGTTTGTTAGCAAGGTCCATGGTTGCCTGGTAATAATCATGTGTTGTCGATAATCAAAATGAGATTGGACGATGCATATCAATATTTCACAAGGAACTGAGTGAATTTGGATAGGTGTATAAACAACATTTGAATCACATTATTCATGTATTAATCAGAGTTCGTTTTCGAGACATAAACAGGCAAAATATATGTCACACATAGTAGTCTGTTCCTTACATTGAACAGTTGTGTGAGAGGTGCTGCAAAGTTTTCCAAGACAAACTTGATTTCAGTCCACAGTTCCTGAGACTTGAACTCGTGACGGTATCTATAAAAGCCCAAAAATAAAGTATGAAGCTATGCATACAGCATTCCGATGATCACAACAGCCTCGAAGCATATACTAGTCACTACACACGAGACTGCTACGAAACAGATACACATATAAAATATTTTATACCTTTTGAAGATCGAGTGAGCAGTGCGCAAGACGCCGTTGATCACGTGGAAGTCGCCCGTGTTGATTTTAGTGATCATTTCCTGCAGAAGTCCCGGCCATTTGTCGGGGAAGTCTTCGCGGCCGATGATACTGATAGCGTCGCTCAGCTGGTGACGAAAGTAACAATTTAATGATATTACCACGAGCATTTAGAACAACACTTCATAGTTTTATCAACGTTTCGAGATGGTTACCATGAATCTGGAAATAATTTAGGAAGGATGCTCCGCATAAATACCTGTTTTTGGATCTGTTCCGGACTTTTCAGCATGAGGCCAACAATCGTCTGCTTTATCACTTCTCGGTCTTCGGCATGGATCTTGTCTCCGACATCTTCAACCTGATGTATCCGAGTCAATGCACAATTGAATCGACAAATTACAGCAAATATATCTCAACTACCGTAAAAGTGATTGTTTTCTCGCCTAGAATTACATAACTGTAAAATAATGTCATTCTCAGTTACCTATCATGCATCTACTGTGGGAACTCACCACTCTCCAGTTGCGTTTAGTGTAGTTTTTAAACATGATCGCCGAGCTGACGCGGATGTGAACATCGACTTCGGCCTTGTCCATAAGGTGAAGAAGCAAGATCGGGTAGTTTTTGTTCCCTTCCACCGACTCAAGAAACTTCTCCGCTGAAGTCATGTGAATCGTTAGGATGAAAACAATCTTAGCAATATGATTCTGAAATTATTTTTCACAATCTACATTAGATGCATAATTTGTAACATTCATTGATACTGTATGATTTTTTTTTGCAAATGACAACCAAAGTAAGTTAGTGTGTGAAACATTCATTATTGTCTTATTCATGATTTTCAGTATGTCTGACCTCCTCTGCGTTCCGTTGGGTCTGGCGACAAGGTTTTCTGGAGGTACCCCGCCAGGGTCGCCATATTGCTGTCCGTCACCTCCATAGTCTGCAAGAACAAAAACTTCATTCATTTAGCAGATATTTGTGTGAGTGGATCATGTGGATGCATATCACTTATAGGGCAGCTGGGAGTGGGGGGTGAAAGGGGAGTAGAAATGTAAAAAGCCATTGTGATCCCCCAGCAAATCTTTATTTTCACCTGATCGAGGCTTCAAAATACATATAAACACCTAATGAATCCTGGTGTCAAAATACCAAAATATATGTAGGCCTACATGCAATGTTGAGTGTGTCGTTTGTGACCAGGACAAGTATATGGTACAATTATGAAAAATTACAATTTTATACATATGCAATACATGTAAGATCAATATATGTGCTTTCAGCATTTCATGTTACAGGCAACCATGCATTTATTACCGGTCGAGTAATACGTAATATTATGTAAATCTAGGTGTAATTTCACATAGATCTATTTTGATACAGCAGTCAATGGCTTTGCCAGAATGCAGTGCGCTCCTGGTACCTTCGATCTGCCCGGTACTTTATCATAGTCTTTATGTCATGATCACAGGTCAAGCCACGCTCGATGTAGTAGAAATGTTCAATTTTTGTTGACATATTTTATGGTGTTCCTAATTGGGTACATTGGTTTGGCTACTTAGTATGCTTCAGAATGATCATGTTGATGCAACTGACCACTATCTTACTTCGTCGATAGCCTGGCTGTGTTCTATCGACGCGATTGTCGACATCGATTAGCCATCAGATCTCGTCGATAGAAAGGTTGTTCTATCAACACGATTGTCGACATCGGTGAGCCCTCAGAGTTTGTCGATAATAAGCGTCATTGTCGACATCGACGTGTCATCAGATCCCATCGATAGCATATAGCTTGTGTCATCCCACCAAATTTTGGTGTGTCCACTAAATTTCGTGGAAGTTACCATGAAGAAGTAACCCACTATCGAGTATCGACACGTGCTCAAAAGAGTCAAAGCGAGAACAGAGGTTGCTAATTTTCACAAATCCATACACTACTCAAAATCACATTCAGAGCCTAGACTCAAATTTTTATTTTATTCAATCTATTCATACACATGATACAGGTCTAGATCTATTCACTTGTAGACTATTATCTAAACGACAATCGGTAACTTTTCCAGAACGACAGTGTCAGCGATGCTGACAGCGCCTCTGTCGGCAAAAAAATGAACGACGTCGTCGGCGACGGTCGGCGATAAACCGGTCGACTGACTGATTTGTTACGATCAGTCCCTATGATAATTCACACGAAATTGGTGCTTACAGCTCTCAATTTACTGTCTCCACGGTATCTAGAGGATTGTCGAAAATGAAGTATTGCGTCGTGAAGTAAAATACGTAGAAATATCTCACATGTGTTCTTTTTTAAACCGCCGGCGCGCGAAGTATCGAACGAAATCTCGTCCGTCAGAACCAAAATGTTTAACGCCGAATAGAACCAAAATGTGATACTAAGAATCTTACTTGCATACAATTACAGAGGCGTTTACATCCAGAAATAGCAGCGGTACCGTATGATGAAAAATGTTAACAGAATGATTTCCATGAGGCATATATATTATACAAATATATAACAAAAGTGATATACCAAGAACCAGTATTGGACTGATATTCGCCACATTGAGGCATAGGTAACGTGGTAGACCGCGAAGCCCCCCAATACTTGTCTGATTTTCTAGTCATCCTCCAAGTCCGTTTGCCTCAGAGATCAGCATATTCAAAAATGGTTTGACAAAGCGAATAGTAACAAGAATTTAAGTATTTTAAATATTCTAAAATATGATTATTCATATGGCGATCATCTTGGTATAATTAAGTCTTGCAGTGTAAGACAAATATTCACCAAGCTGAGATTTAATCAAATTAATTCCATTACGGTAATTATATAAGGGATAACACTGATTGCAAAATGTGTGATGAGTGTGATATAAACGCTGAAGACAGTGTTCAGCATTTTCTATTTGAATGTCCGAAGTATATACACCTATTCGTGAAAAATACTTCTCAGACATCACACATATTATTAAAATCTTCGTGGGCTTCTCTGTGAAGCAGAAACTCTACTTAATCCTGAATATGAAAATCCCTGTAGCAGGATATAAAAGTACAACAAATGATCTAATAATTCCCATTACATCATTTGTCAAAACAATGTACAATGCGAGAGGGAAATGAATGAACAATGATATACCCGATGAGCTAATTTATTTGAAACATTGGTTTTACTATTGTGGCGATTTTGCCCAAAGATCGCGGCAGGAGATTCTTTCTGAACACTTTCTTGTTTTTGGCCGCTTCGTGTTTGAAGCACGAGCGTTGCGTATAAGTGAGGCCGCACCACGTGTGGCCGGAGTCGTTCTCAGCAAGAGCACGACAGGTGAGCTCACGTCATGAGCTCCTTGTCCCAGTTCGAGTAAAGGCCAGTCAGGCCTCAGGGACGACTTTCAATGGGGGGCCCAGGAGGGAGACCGTGCTGATCCAGGGCTCGTCCCTGTGATCACTGGTTTCTCGCCCTGGGATGGTGCGACCGTCGGGCTGTCCAGGGTTCTATCCCAGTGGCAGTACCGTCGGCAACGCCGGCCAGCAAGTTAGCAACATGCCCACGTGTACGGGTTCTGTGGTGCCGCTCCCATGGCATCTCGGGCTCTACACACGGCTACATTACCATAACTGATGTATAATAGTATGTCGTATATTTATGATGTGTTCTGATGTGATGTATGAAGGCCGGATTCGTCCGGGCGGACCGTTACCTGGTTGTAGTGCTAGCTAGCCCCGACGCCCGCCGCGTGCGCCCATGAGCGCCGCGGGCGCCGAACGTTACACCATTTCTATGGATATTCTTAGTTCCTGGTACTCGCTGCGTTCGTAAATAGGGCCAGATAGGTGCAGACGCTGATATGTATCTGTATTGTGTATTATAATGGGCATCATTTTATTTGTATGTAACATCTGTTTATTTTTATCTCCATCCTTGGTCATGTTATATGCCTAATATAACGGAATCAATAAATTGAATTGAATTGAATTGTTCTTCTGGTTCGTCCAGTTTTATGTAGACTCATTTTATAAAAACAGGGTTAAACAAATTTTATTCCAAAAAGTGGTCCAAATGGAAAACAGTGAATATGTGTATTTTTAGTCAAGTATATCTACTTTTACATTAGTTTTTATATTGTTACTATCCTATGGTCGCTATTTTGATCCGTGATACATTTTGTTGGGCCACAATGGAAACAAGTGTCTTTTCGCTTTTTTTGTGTTACCCTGTGTATTTAATGTATTTATTATGTTTTAGAAATGTATTTTATAATGTATTTACTTTTTTGTATTATCTTATATTTACATTGTTTATGCAAAAAATCAGTCAATCAATCTGATTTTTGTTTTCTTGTTTTCTCTCGTTGTGTTTATTTTTCGTATACAGCCGTAGTTTTCTGTAGTACCTCTCGTCTCTTTGTCCGAACGCTATGGACAATTATTGGTGAGACGTCCGCAATTCAATAGTATTTCTCTGAGGAAAATGCTGTAGACATAAACTCAAACACACACGATCAGATAATCACTTACAAAATATATGCAATGTTTCCAAATTACACAGTGACCAGGTTTAGACTAAGTCACCGGGCTATACAATATAGAAACGTTACACCGGGTCCAGGTTCAGACTAAGACCCTGCTGTAATGTTAAACTTCAGATCTAGCGCCGATCTTGTCCCACACCGACTGCGAGTCCATGCGGCAGTGAAAGTCACTGGCTCCCCACTCTTCCATCTCCGGAAGTGGGTGAATGCAGAGTCAACCTCGACGTCCTCTGCGGAGGTGTCGCTCGCCCGGAGGTCCTCACTTCTGCTGAGGTCCTCGTCCTGTGGATGTCCTTGTCAGTGCGGAGAGTCATCCTCACTGCGGAGGGGCTTCCTCACTGCGGAGGGTCTTCCTCACTGTGGAGGGGCTTCCTCACTGCGGAGGTCCTCGTACTCAAGAGGATCTCGTCCTGTGGAGGTCATCGTCACTGCGGATGGTCTTCCTCACTGCGGAGGGGCTGCTCACTGTGGAGGGGCTTCTTCACTGTGGAGGGGCTTCCTCACTGCGGAGGGTCTTCCTCACTGTGGAGGGGCTTCCTCACTGTGGAGGGACTTCCTCACTGCGGAGGTCCTCGTAATCAAGAGGATCTCGTCCTGTGGAGGTCCTCGTCAATCGTGCTGCGAATGGTCTTTCTCAGTGCGGAGTGGCTTTCTCAGTGCGGAGTGGCTTTCTCACTGCAGAGGGGCTTCCTCACTGCAGAGGTTCTTCCTCACTGCGGAGGTCCTCGTACTCCAGAGGATCTCGTCCTGTGGAGGTCCTCGTCACTGCAGAGGGTCTTCCTCACTGCGGAGGGTCTTCCTCACTGTGGAGGGACTTCCTCACTGTGGAGGGTCTTCCTCACTGTGGAGGATCTTCCTCACTGCGGAGGGGCTTCCTCACTGCGGAGGGGTTTCCTCACTGTGGAGGGGCTTCCTAACTGCAGAGGGTCTTCCTCACTGCGGAGGGTCTTCCTCACTATGGAGGGTCTTCCTCACTGCGGAGGGTCTTCCTCACTGCAGAGGGTTTTTCCTCACTGCGGAGGGTCTCCATCACTGCGGAGGGTTTTCCTCACTGCGGAGGGTCTTCCTCACTGCGGAGGGGTTTCCTCACTGTGGAGGGACTTCCTAACTGCAGAGGGTCTTCCTCACTGCGGAGTGGCTTCCTCACTGTGGAGGGTCTTCCTCACTGCGGAGGGTCTTCCTCACTGCAGAGGGTCTTCCTCATTGCGGAGGGTTTTCCTCACTGCGGAGGGTCTCCATCACTGCAGAGGGTTTTCCTCACTGCGGAGGGTCTTCCTCACTGCGGAGGGGCTTCCTCACTGCAGAGTGTCTTCCTCACTGCAGAGTCTCGTCCTGTGGAGGTCCTCGTCACTGCGGAGGGTCTTCCTCGCTGTGGATGGTCTTCCTCACTGCAGAGAGTGTTCCTCACGGCGGAGTGGCTTCCTCACTGTGGAGGGGCTTCCTCACTGCGGAGGGTCTTCCTCGCTGTGGAGGTCCTCGTACTGCAAAGGATCTCGTCCTGGGGACGTCCTCGTCACTGTGGAGGGTCTTCCTGACTGTGGAGGATCTTCCTCACTGCGGAGGGTCTTCCTCACTGTGGAGGGGCTTCCTCACTGCGGAGGGTCTTCCTCACTGTGGAGGGGCTTCCTCACTGCGGAGGGTCTTCCTCGCTGTGGAGGTCCTCGTACTGCAAAGGATCTCATCCTGTGGAGGTCCTCGTCACTGTGGAGGGTCTTCCTCACTGCGGAGGGTCTTCCTCCCTGCGGAGGATCTTCCTCACTGCGGAGGGTCTTCCTCACTGTGGAGGGGCTTCCTCACTGCGGAGGTCCTCGTACTCCAGAGGATCTCGTCACTGCGGACGTTCTCCGCACGTCTACCACACCTCCAACGCTTGCGGATGCGGGGAAATCGTCACAGGTAGAGAATGGGGTGCCTTCACACGTCAGTAACTTCCCTCACTACTCTGCGGGTGCAGAAACTTTGTCAGAGGTCTTCTTCCACCCTTGCTTGCACCACTGTGCAAGAAGAGATAGCCGCCGTGCTGTCAGCTTTGAGTCAAGAGGGCCATGGTTAATAAATTGTGGGGCATTGGACCGGGCTCATTTAATAGTGGGTAGGTATCTCTGTTGGGGTAATCGTTCATGCACAGATGTATTTTTGTTGCCTCATATTTCTTAACCTTCTGAAAGTGAGCCCTGTAAGATGTGCTCTCTCGTAAAATCTCTAGCCGGTACTGTATTGTAGAATTTGTGAACATTTTGAAAGGTCAAATAATTTGTTTAGGCGCTCCTAGTGCCCAAACGCATATAATTCTTCTCTATTAACATAATGATTATAAGCATACATTTTATCTGTAACATGGAAAATCAAAACAAAACTTGCATAAATCAGGCAGATACTCTGAGTATTTACCAGTAATTGTCACAATGACGGAACACATCTGAATTACTAGTAATGAGATTAAATCAACCGTCCATATGAACACCTTGCAATGACTTGCGTGTAAATATTAATGGTATTAAAACAAGATATAAAACTACTTTATTTTTCTTGTACCCACGCTTCAATAGACATGCCACGCTTCAGCAATGACCGTGTCTTTTTTTTCTGACACTCTGATCAGCAAATAGAAGATATTATGTATGCATTGGTTATATACATGCCACGCCAATCAATACATATTATAACGGTCGGCATTTTTACGTACGTTGGATCGTATTCAGCAAAACAGCGGAGAAAATTGTACCTCTGAAAACTATGCAGTGTGGCTGAACAACATTTCGATTTTCAGATCGTGTTTCATTTGTGTTCTGTGGAGCTGTTTAGTTCGTGTAAACTGTACATGATTGGCACATTGATTAGTGATTACATGCAGAGTGTGAAAACAAACGCGGTTGAAGTTGGCAAGTTGAGGAAACACTAGACGGTCAGAGAATTGACACCGTTGGCGACCGAGTTGTTGGCATTAGAACCAATGACAAGCGACCGGACGGCAGCAAACATCTCCTGGGCCTGTGGAGTAATTCTCGGAGAGAGATCAAGGTTTTAATATCATACACAACTTGGATTTATAACAATACTGTGGAATACAATAAGGACTACATTTATTCCTGACTTTCATCGGTTCTCCCTGAGGAGGTGGGTTGTACCGGGAGCTTCAGGAGTCAATACAGTGTGAAAGGGAGTATAATTACCATGGATAACTCCAAGTGCAGCCAAGTAATTGAACATGAAACCAACGAGGAGAACCTGATCCGACGGCACTGGGAGTCGTACGTGAACGACTTGCTGGCGTCAGGTAACGTTAGTGACGCGGTGATTTACGAGCTGCATACGGGCAAGGCCTTGGCCTCCAGTCCCTCGGGCTTTGAGCTACGGCGTGAGGAATACCAGCATATTGTGAACTCCTTCAACAAACCCCTCGTGTTTAGGAGGACGGGGATCACGCTGAACGGCGTAACGTACAAAACGCACGTGGCGGATGGGCAGCGAGGGCTCATGGGTAAAACAGACTTGCCCGCGAAGGGATGCTCCCTGTGCAAAACCAAGGCATTGCTTATCGTCGCAGTGCATAACGATCGAATGAACGCCAAGAAGTGCAATGATGTCGTGATGAACATGGGTGACTTCTTCTTCAGAAAGGACATGTGAATTTTACAATGATGGAGTACGGACAGAAGACTTGGTGTTATGTTTGCTCGAGAGTTGATGGATATCAATCAAATAAACTAATATTTTGTGAAATAAATGATTACTGTGTCAATGTTATTGTCGAACTTTGAGCAGCTACACTCATAGGCCTATTTTCTTGGGACTCATAATGCACAAGTGAATGTATCCTGATAATCATGAAAACACATTAGTCGGCATATTTTGTAAGTTTTAGCATGCAACAATTTAAACTGGGTAGTAATTGTTGTGCATCGACGATCTTGATCGAGCATGAACATCTGACATACAAAACAGACATAGTGTATAACAATAAATTATAAATATCAAACACATCTCACAATGTGACATAAATATAAGTTATGATTTTCATGAACATGTGAAAAAAAGAAAAGAAAACAAGCCGACCAGTCGTGACGATTATCTGCAAGATCGTGGTCAGGTTCATGAACGACGTGGTCTAGTTTTGGATTGCAATGTCTCCGTTTAACTTTTTGTGATATATTTTTTCTAAAACTGATATCTTGGACAGGGTGTCTGTTCTATTGTATGCCCATGCGACACCAGAGCACAGTCCGGGTTATTACACTCACTACTGTAGTCAAGCTCCTCTCGTCAGCATCAATCTATACAACAGGGTGGTAATCAGATCCATGCTGTCATCTTGAATTTCACACCATTCTGCACGAGGATGGGATGCAATTCATGGGCTTGGCCAGAACGTTTCTGCAGAGATTATTCTGATGGCCGTAGCTAATCATTGTTGGGTGGTACTGATAGTTCGCTGAACCTTGGATTTTGGAGGAGGTCACGACTCGGGAACCATGAGGTGTTGTGACGAGCTTCGGGTTGTCATTCTGGTTTCAGTCATTCTCTCGTATGTAAGGCAAGTCATGTGAACTGTTTGTGAACTGGTAGAGCTATGTGGAATGTTATCGTTGACAGTGTTCGTTTACAGTCAGACTGAGTACTAGTACAGCTCTACTCGGTTTTGTGCCATGGCAGCCGTGATAACAGTAGTCTTGATGGTGACTGCAGCGACTGTTGAGTCACAATGACCATGGTGAGGAGGAGTTCCAGTAGCGGATTTAGAGGGGGGGGGGGGGGTTACTGGGGTCAGGACCCCCCCCCCCCCTTTCGGAAAAAAATACATATATATCAGAGTTTCCATAGGCGGATTCACGTCTCCTGCCCGATAAAATTATGTCGAAATATCATGTTTGAGAGCAGGTTGATCATAGTGAGTTTGTTTGAAATGTATATTCAGGAGAGTCCAGCAAGCTACCACAGAACATATACAGGGTTCTGGCTTCTGAGGCCCTACAGCGGGCCCCAGGCCCCCGGCCCAGATGTGCAGTTTCCCTAGCTTCTACATCTGTTTCACAAACTTTTCAGAACATAGTCATTAATGAATTTTTAAGTGCAATTAAAAACTAATGCAGAATATAAAAAAGGCTCAGACCTCCGGGGACCTCCAGCCTGCTTCAGAACCCTGGCCCAATTGTGCAGCTTCTCTTCTACATTTTTTACAAACTTTTCAGAACATGGTAATCAATAACTTTTAAGTGCAATTCATTCCCAGGAAAGCCTACAAAATTAATTCAGAACATATTAGGCCCTTCAGCGGGCCCCAGACCCCGCTCATGACAGTAATTAATATTGAGGAAAACCCACTAAATTAGTTCTGAACTTATAAATAGCTCTGACTTCGTGGGCCCTTCAGCGGGCCCCAGACCCCCGAACCAAATGTGCAGCTTCCCTACCTTCAAATTTTTTTTTTACAAACTTTTCAGAACATAGTCATCAATGAATTGCAATTAATGGAGTGCAATTAATATTGAGGAAATGCCACTAAATTAGTTCTGGACATAAAAATGGCTCTGACTCCTTGGGCCTTTCAGCGGGCCCCAGACCCCCGGCCCAAATGTGCAGCTTTCCTTCTACATTTATACGAACTTTTCAGAACATGGTCATCGATGAGTTTTCGAGTCCAATTTATTCCCAGGAAAAGCCACAAAATTAATTCAGAACATTAAAAAAGGTTCTGACTTCTGGGCCCTTCAGCAGGCCCCAGACCCTCAGCTGAGACGAGCTCGATTCGTTTTCATTTTTGACATTAAATATGAAAGTATGGCGATCATTTAGTATTCAAGTGGAATTCATACCCAGGAGATGCCATCAACTTGACACAGAACATGAAAAAGACTTGCTTATAGGTTGCTTATTCTCTTCAACGACCCCAGACACTCAACGCGACAGGCTCGCTTCACTCCATATTTTTTTTTTATATACCAGGATACCAGAGGCATGAAGTGGGATTTATACCTAGGAGATGCCAGGAAGCTACCACAGGACATAAAAAAGGACTTGGTTTCTGGGGCCCTTGAGCGGGCCCCAGACCCCACGCCGTATAATGTTGGACCCCCTCTTTTCAAATTCCTGGATCCGCCCCTGAGTTCCGATCCTGCGTGAGTTCACAGAGATGAGGCAAAGGCTCACTCTGTGGAACAGCTCCAGCAGGAGTATGGCATATTCCTTGAAAGTGGACCATCATGTTGTCTGAGGCTTTCATGCTTAAATCTGAACTCAATAACGATGGACATCAATTTGCTGAACAAGTTTATGTTATGAACATTTTTTCAAAGATATTGCATCCTCAGTAAACAGCAGCAGTGGGACAGCCTTCGGAAAACTCCAGTGGTCATATTTTTTTCAAAGATTGCTTCTGCTCAGACACGAATACCGACTAAGACTACAATCTAACCTAATTAATGTTACTTTCGTCATAACCAACATTAATTTTAACCAAAAGTCACAAAGTCCTGACAATTACATGTTATCAAAATAATATATTGTAGCGTTATGACGTGGTGGCTACCTAGTAGTGACACCCGGTTATAGCGTGAACGTGCGGACAGGTTTATAAGACATTCGGCGACACTCCAGTAATGGGGTATACCTCTTTATCGTGGGGTCGCCGAACCCTACATCGGTGCCGTACCTTTCGAACCACTGGGTTCTCTCGGAGTCGTTCCTGGGGTCAGCCCCTCACTGAGTTTCACATTGCAGCCAAGTATGTGTACATAATCGGGTAGCTGCGGCGCCCTTGATCTTCAATGCTGAGATGTGACTGGGCAGTGGGATATAGCTGACCTCGGGGACGAGGTCTCTCCGAAAGGGGAAAGCACTGTAGCGTTATGACGTGGTGGCTACCTAGTAGTGACACCACGGTTATAGCGTGAACGTGCGGACAGGTTTATAAGACATTCGGCGACACTCCAGTAATGGGGTATACCTCTTTATCGTGGGGTCGCCGAACCCTAAAATATTATTATCCATAGTATTGAACCAAGCAATCACCAGGTGGCAGCATCTCTCAGAATGTTTCAGATATCAACTCGCTCATCAACGAGCCCCGAGGGGAATCATGTGCCCAAATATCCTCGACAACACTCACAAAGTGTGTCACTTGGAAGGCGACTTGGCTAACTTCTGCACCAACTCATCTTTGTGTGTGCAATTGTCTCAAGAATGTTAAGCTCTATTGGTGCGTTCACCTGCAGCACATTGGTATCCTTCCTGGGAAGTTGATATGGAACTTAATGCTGCCCTGCTAGGCGTCGTGTTGACTTCCGAGCAATTTGTGGGACTGTGAATGGCTCAACTCTTTCCTGATCGGTGGGGTTCTGACTAATGGGATC
Source organism: Terebella lapidaria (assembly GCA_949152475.1). Lineage (NCBI taxonomy): Eukaryota > Metazoa > Annelida > Polychaeta > Terebellida > Terebellidae > Terebella > Terebella lapidaria. The sequence goes on from OX424557.1 coordinate 8,516,406, forward strand.
AACTCTCGAGTCGATCATGGATGCTGCTGGTGGTGTGGTGGCTTCCCCTGTGTCTGTTTACGTGCATGTATATTTACAAGCCATTTGGCAATTCTTAGAATCCGATGAAGTGGCGTTCAAAGCAATGCCGTTTTCATCTCAGTGCTCCATTGCTCCATATTGGTGATCAAAGTCTCTCTGAGGTAACAATGCCGGGGAAAGTCCCCGCGCATGCAAGAATGCAAAGGGCCGATTCTGTAATTCCGTTTGGGTCTGACCTGTTATTGATTGTGTATGGGTCATTCACCTGCTTCTCATCCAGTTAGATGAGTTAGTTATAGACGAGTACGTGAAATTCTGCCACCAGATCTGTTGCATCCATATTCTCGTCATGTCTAGACTTGTATTTCAGTGCCTGTCTTTCTGTTTTCTTCACTGCATCTCCCATGCATCTCCAAGCCTCTGGTGATGATTGGCCACTCATTCATTCACATCACCGCTTCTGCTCTCTCCACCTAAACTCAGGTCCAGAACCTAATGTTTGGGAGCTTTCGGTCTCGTCATCTCGTCTGCACATCAGAAAGTAGGATGTCTATAGCGCAGAGTATGGGGTATAAATATAACTGTGAGACAACTCCGGCAGGAACGTTGGCCATTTCCTCTTCTCACCGATGCACTCTCAAAACTTTTGCTCTGGATTTGGCAATCCAATGCTGTGTTCTAGGGCTCTTCTTGGACCAATTTCATGGCCTTGGAGAGTTTATGAATGCCTAATCTGGGGTGGATCGAGGGTTCTGAAGGAGGGCCAATATATGAAATGTTGCGAATCGAGTTGGCGAAGGCCGAGGGTCTGAAGCTCGTTTAAAGGCCCCAGAAGCTAAAATGATATGCCTGCCCAGTGGTTTTTTTTTTCTAGGTTACCTTTGGTCCATTCCCCATCCCCCTAAGAGTTTTTGCATGGCTAATTCGAAGCAGATTTGACATTTGAGGGAAGGCCCATTTGTGAAATGTTATTGAGCCAGGTGAAGTGAGCCTCTGTCGGCCGGGGGTCCGCTCAAGGGCCCCAGAAGATGGCGGTATTCGCGTGCCTAATACAACATCCCAGAGTTCTCCTGGATCTAACTATCAAGCATTACTTAACACCCATAAATGCATGATCACTGTAGTTGAAACAAAATATGACATAAAGTATGGGTTTTGGACCTCATCAAAGGATTAAGTGCGATTGGCCATTCAATGCTCTCAAATCATTAATAGAAGACGGAGGGCATGAAGTGCTTTCACTGAGAACAGGTGGGTTGGCTATAGAGTGAATACACTGCTCGCGACATAAGGCCCCAGAAGTTAAAGCTACTTCCCGGTGTAATTTATCTTGAAAACACTTCCTCTCTCTTTTTCCCCTTTTCCTTCTTTCTTCTTCTTCTTCTTCTTCCTTGCCCCCCCCCCCCCCCAAACCCGCTCCTGCCTGTTCCTATGATATTTCAAGCAAAATGGTAAATGCATACCATGTTTAACGATATTTACAGTTGCCAAGAATTAAGGCAGTTCGGTGAACTGTTCTTGTTGGAAATAGGAAAAAAATATCTGGACAAAAACTGATCTTGCCGTTTTCTGAAAAAATAAATTTCACGTTTTCTGAAATATATGTAGATCTTTTAAGTAATTGTAAAGTTCGGCGACCCCACGATAAAGAGGTATACCCCATTACTGGAGTGTCGTCAAATGTCTTATAAACCCGTCCACACTGCATCATAACCGTGGTGTCACTACTCGCGCACACCACGTCACGACGCTACAGTGCTTTCCCCTTTCGGAGAGACCTCGTCCCCGAGGTCAGCTATATCCCACTGTTGAGCCACATCACAGGCTCGTGTGTGGCAGAGATGGACTCTGAGCCAGCCCGACGATCTGCCAGAGCCTGTGTCACAACACCCCGGGTGGAGAAGAGAACTGGCGATCCACAGGGCTTGCGCCCCCGAGTCAGCAACTGTCTCTACCCCAGCCCGGGCCCCCAATGGAAATCGTCCCCAGGGCCCGCGAGGGCCTTACCCAAGACACAGGGACGTAAAGCTCATGGCGAGCCTCTCGTCCTGCCTCTCGGCTTGCTCTGGGACAATCTCACAGACCAAGCCAAATGCTCGCGTATATATCGAACCGAGAGGCGGGAGGAGAAACTAGGTCACCACTTGTTATAGTTTACCGGGCGCGATTAGGTACAGTGCGTTGCTAGGCAGCGCACGCTCCAAGCTCGAGCGGTCTAAAGATAGGCCACAATACTTGCTAGTGTTTTGCAAAGACTCCTGCCGCGATCTTTGGGCAAAATCGCCACATAATGAACATGGTTGGTCGGTGCTGGAAGCTTTTAGACAGGACCGAGTGACGACAAATTTCGCCTGGTCATAACGTTTCATCCCCCGAACTTAGCTGTGGATTGTGAATGAATTGTGTTCGCGCATTTCGGAAAGGGAGAAAGGCGGAGAAAAATACTGAAGTATATTTTGGTGATTATTTGATTATATAGACACAATTTAGATATATCTGTATTTGTCATGATACTATCCATTTATTCTGATAGACATTTCACTTATGGTTAACCTTACTCGCTCAGTGGGAGGAATAATACATATGATTCTTGTATTATCGCTCACCACTCCAGTCTGAGACTTGACCAAATATCTATTTGTACAGTAGGTCTACATGTCATGTAATATAGTAAGGTTAATTAATAGGTTAACATCCATTTGTATAGGCCTACATGTCATATAATGTATTGAGCCTAAAGGTTAATTAATAGATTGAATTGATACCCCTCACTCAACCGGCATTCTCGTGAAATAGTCCCCACCACGTTATGACAAGGCTTATTCAGTTAAAATAGTAACACCATTTTAATGTTTTCAGTCATAGTTCATCCACACAATCATAACGTACAGAATAAGTGGGGACTACTAGTATATCACGATAACGCCTCTCAACCTCAAAATCTAGGCTAGGATGTACAATAACGTGGGCAATTTTATTTCCAACTAGTTTCCCATACTTAGGATCCGGAATGACAATTGGTTATGATAGAAAAGTGTTCTTTATTACACACCAGATGTTCTTTTTATCTGTATTTATCATTTTGTGTCACTGATGAACTCATCGTTGTCATTGATTATCATAAAGAAACAGGATTGCCCACTAGATTGTACATGTGCTCCAAAATCTAGGAATTGAACATCATTGGGGAATCACCATGGAGGTGGAAACGGTCACAATGGCAAGGACCAAGCGCTCCAACGCTGGGAATCGCATGGCGAAATTGCTGGATGCTGAGGATGAAGATGATTTCTACAAGACAACTTATGGTGGTTTTGATGAGGCGAGTATCTTGGAAGGTCATAATGATTATGAATAATCTATTTATTTCGGCATTATCACGATGGATCATTATCATATAGTGCCCGAACGAGTAAAAAATTCCCGACCCGGGTACCCGTGTAGTCTGACCCGAACCGCCCTGGGTAACACGTCCAAGTATATATCAATGTTTGAACGATACTCACTGGAGCAACTTGTAACATGCAAATACCAGTCATTGATCTTTGATACATATGATTTGTTTTGCCTCAGTGTATTTTCAAGTCTCATAGATCTAGTTCAACTTTTCCGATGATTTTGATGTCATTCTTTTGATTGTAGTAGTGTTTATTGCAAATATTCAAGGCAAGAACTACCGGTATATCTTTATTCATTCTCGGGTACTGGTAACGAAATTCCGACCAGGGTAATTGTATGACCCGCCCCGAATACAGGTACCCGTCGAATCGTCGGGGCCCTATTATCATATTTATATTAACCCATATTGAATACTTTTGAATTTTCTCTCATTACAATGTATTGATAAAAATTAAATTTGTGAGAATATGGATAGCGAAGTTGGTGCACGGTAAAAATAATGTTAGTTGACCTATTGCCTGAAATTTGACACATCCCATTTTGTTTCATCCTTTCTCAGGAGGAAGATGACCGTGAATACGAATCCGAGAGGGAGGAGTCTGATTTCATCGATTCCGACTTCAGCATCGATGAGAACGATGAAGTTCGAAGTGATATGGAAGGGGATGATGAACCAAAGCGCAAGAAGAAAGGGGTCGTAACTAAAGCCTACAAGGTGAAAAGAGATAAAAAGAATATGATAATAGAAGATATTGCATTTGGAAAGAAAATGAAAATTTTCATGTCATTATAGATATATACAATTTCCGACTAATCTTTGCTCGCAGGAACCAACAAAGCCTTCTGAATCAAAGCCGAAGCCCAAACCAAAGAAGGACAAACCGCGCCTCGATCGATCATCTGTCCAAATCTATCATTCCCCGAGAGGTACCTTGTCAGTTCCATGTTGAATTTCACAATAATTCACAGGAACATAAATATGAACAATTTGAGACTTGTTGAGTTGGGTATCTTGACTACAGATGGCATTAGTCAATGTTTTTGTTTGTAGTAAACATTTAAAAAAGGATAATTACTTCACTTACGTACTACGGCAAAAGTTAATTAATACTTCCAATAACTATCGCCCACCAGACAAGCGGAAGTCTCTGCGGCGGTCCACGAATGAGAAGGGGAAGGAGTTCCAGGTCCGGGAGAAGGAACGCACCGATAAAACAAAGATGATGAAAGAAATCGCAGCTAGGAAGAATGTGTCGGACGTGCGACGACTCACTCAGGAGGAGCTGTTGGAGGAGGCTAAAATCACGGAACAGCTCAACCTGAAGTCACTTGGTAGTAATGCCGCTCATTTCTCTCAGTGCACAACTTCTAAAGCAATGTGACTGATTTGCATTATACGTATACATATTGCCATAAATTTGTCCAGTTGCTTTGGGATGCAGATGTAGAGAGAATATGGTAATGATAAAATTGATAAATTACAGTGATCTGTAGAAATTTTGAAGTTCTTATTTTGATTTGTCAGGATGTGACATGTTCTTTCTCCAGAAAATTACCGGAAACTGGAGCTGGAGAAGAAGAAGTCCCGTGTTCAGAAGGTGGTATATCGTGGCCCAATCATCAAATTCCAGTCCATCACTATGCCCCTTATTGAAGAGGTTCCCATGGAAACAGAAATTAATGTGGATGGGGAACCATCACCAGAGGGGTAAGACATTCTCTAGTGTAACCTATAGTGGTCCATATATGGTAAAAGCTCACCTTTTCAGTAAAAAATCCTGTTATCTTACGGGAAGACTTAGTTCACAGGTTCGTTTACATGCTAAATTGATCTTTGGGAAATACAAGATAGTCTTTAGAGACAGGGAAGTCACACTAGTATTTCAGAGGGGTTTATGTTAGAGGGATCAATGTCAATATCAGTTGGTTTGAGAGGTAGTTAGAGAAAACAATCTTAAAAAAAACTAGTTCAAGTACAAGTACTTGAAGTACAGTCAAGTACAGACAGACGTTTTTTTCAACATTGTTGTTTTTTTCTGCAGTGATCCAGGAAGGAACGCCAACAGAGTACAGCTCAAGACCACCGACAAGTGTTCACGGAATTTTGTCACCTTCACGGACGAGAAGAATTTCAGGGAGGTTTTCCCCCGGCGTAAGCTACGCGCGCCAACCAAACAGTACTGTCCAGTAACGAGATTACCCGCGAAATACTTCGACCCAGTGACACAGACTCCTTACGCAAACGCCAAGGCTTTCAAGATCATCAGGGAGGCGTTCGCGCAACACTTGGAGGCCGAGCGAGAGAAGTCGGAAGGACAAAAGCGGCGGTCAGTCGGCCGAAGTTCTCAGGCGTCAACACCCGTGACTCAAACTGTAAAGAGCTGATTGCCTTTTGGATGTTTTGCCTATATGTGTTATATATTGCGCTTGTTTTGATGTGAATGAAAAGTGTAAAAGGAAATTTGGTGTGGATCATCATGGCATAATATATTTTTGAGTGTAATGTTGTGTGCTAATATCATCAAGACATTGTGGCGTAGTTTAATAGATAGTGGCATTGAATGCTTGTGAGGTCATCCTATATGCCGTAATGTATTCTAATACAAATCATTTTAATGCAAATAATTTACTGTCAAAAGGCTTGATTCATGAACATGTTACACTGTGTGTTTGTTTGAAGAATGTTGTATATTGCAGGACATTAACGTTTTGATCAAGCTATTTTGTTTGAGGAAATGTTGCGTACAATACATTTATTTGGTTTGATGCAGGCAACAATGTCTGAAGTGCTAGATTTTGACACAACATTTGTTTGATGAATTTTGTGTATTGCAGAATAAGAACATATATATATATATATGACCGAGCCATTTTGTTTAGGAAAATGTCCCAATTAATACATTTGTTTGGCCTATTTCAACTGCAAATACCACTGTCTGAAGTGCCAGATTTTGACACAAGATATTTCTGTATTGGTCCTAATAGTTACACATGCCCTAATAGTAGAGTGCCCTATGGAGTTCCAGAAGGGACAATATGACTTACTACTTACCACTTACCAATTACGGTACTACATACTCACCCTATCTGGGACATTATGACACCACTTACTACTTACCACTTACTACTTGGTATATTTGGGACATTACGACTGTCACTTACTATTTACCACTTATCACTTACTATTTACCGGTATACCTTACTACATCAATATACTATTAGACCTATGAAAAAACTTAATATATTGGTTGCGTGTTGTTTGTTCCATAAATGGTCCACCAGCCAGTGGTCAGTGGTAGGCCTAAATAATCAGGTAAGAAGTGGTCAGTAGTAGGTGGTAAGTAGTAAGTGGTAACTAGTAAGTGGAAAGTATTAGTAGGCCTAACTAGTAAGTAGCAAGTGGTAAGAAGTAAGTAGTAAGTGGTAACTAGTAAGGCGTACCCGGTAAGTAATAATTGGTAAGTAGTAAGTGGTAAGTAGAAAATGGTAAATAGTAAGTATTAAATAGTAACTAAAGTTTGCCTTCTAAAGTAGTAAGTGGTAAGTAGTAAGTTCTTAATAGGTAAGTGGTAGCCTAAAGTGGTGAGTGGATGCAAGTAGTAAGTGGTAAGTAGTAAGTGGTATGTAGTAAGTCGTAATGTCCCTTCAGGAACTCTATAGTGCCCCCTCTGTACCCCCAAAATGTCCGATTTTTGTAACCTTGTAATTCACTACATATCTTTCTAATAAGATCTTGGAGTTGTTCCAATCCACACATGTATGTTACTTGGATCATAATAAAGGGGATTGAAGGCTATAGGTATATTATTCAATGATTATCTTAAATTCGACCTCAAGTTTGACTTCATTTTCACGACACTACTGCAGGAGGTCTTACTTTGACTCATCTTGTTACTATCGGGACCAATAAGATACGAATAATGGCACTTGAAATGTTTTCATTCATTTCTTCATATTCATTTATGTGTGTTGGAATAGATCTTCGTTCAATATATCGTTGCAAGGGCTGTAGTGAGTGTTGTAAATGGATTGAGTACAGTTTGTTTTGTTGAATCTTAATAACTTTAAATACTGTTAAGATATTTTTTGATAGATCTAACTTTCATTATTAACTACTAGTTAAGACACAAGACAGTTTTCAGTGATTGAAATAAATATTTTTAGTTATCATCCCAAAAAAGTGTTACTGAAGTTTGGAAATGGCAGCTTCAAATTTTGCAATAAAGGATTTCAGGTCTGTTGGTAGTCTGCTACATAGCAAAACACTTCTCTCACTAGTAAATAAAATATAAAATCTTTCACAATTCAATTTTGCCAAAAAAAATCTTGTGCAGGGATACAAAAAAATACGAATATTGAGTTCCAATTGAATTATATCATTTGATAATTACAAAGATTGAGTTCCAATTGAATAATTTAAATGATATCATTTGATAGGTTATTTGATTCATTGACTTGATTGATAGATTGATTGCTGGATTGACTGATTTATTTTAATATTTTGAATGGAAAAAATAACTAATAAGCCTCCTCATTTCATTATCCCACCATAACATATTCGATACTCGTATAGGTGAATAAAGTACTTATCACACATCAATATGGAATAAATTAATGCATGAAGTTCGCCAATTTATAAATTTTAAGTTTATGATGGTGATGGTTTGTCATTTCGTATTTAGGATATGCAAAAAAAAAATCTGTGATTATTGAAAGATTTCAAACATTATATTCCGTGAAAGAACGTTATGATTTGACACAGCTCTGTATACATAGTTCCGGTTTGCACGTGGTTTTTGTTTTGGATGACGTAATCAAATAGGTCACAACTGATATAGAGGAAAAAACTTGGAAAATTCAAGTCATTCTTCGAAATACTATCCAGTTGAAGATATCACGTGTTCCTCAACTGATGTGTTCATAATAGCGTACAACCATCCTGAGAAGGTGAAAATGTATAGAAGAATGCGTCCCGGCGGATGAATACCTGATATTGCCGATGAATATTCATATACCTGCGCGACACGGATGCGCAATGTCACGTTCAATGCCACTCTGACCCAGTTTTTCGTAAGTGGAGCTAAAATTTCAGGTGAGATTCGTTATTTAGCATTGTAAAACTCAGTCGTCAACCGGCGGGAACAAACATGTTGACATAATAACTTATGAGGTACTAAATTATATGTATTATCTGATAGTTCTGCAGTTACTCAACGGTAAACGATGTGACTTTTGAATTTGTTTACCGGTCCAAAGCGGCGCGCCATGATTTCCGAATCGAGACAGACACACACCTTGCGTCGCGAATGTAACCTGACATTTTTGATATTTTTTCTCTGAGTCCAGTCAGTTCTACCTAAAATGGCAAGTGCTGTCAATGTAGCAGTTGTATATGATCATTTATACATGTGGTGAACCGTGGGTCTGATGTGTGAATAGAATGAAATCTGGGACACTTGACAGCCACAGTTTGAATATCGCCTGAACGAGACGTCAGTGACTCCGTCTGGGTTTGGCATGATCATAGAGTACCCATGTCCTTCTTACCGAGTAAATCATGTAAATTGACACAACGATGAATTCAATAAACAAATATAATATTTCATCATGGGACTGATCTGACTTGTAAATAAATTGGCTCGGTAGAGGTCATGCCGTCATGGGTCAAAAACGTAATCTGACCTTTTGTTCTATAAATAGAAGCATCGGGAGACAAATCTTGGAAAACCCCATAAAACCAAATCCCATACAGTGCCCCTTTAACTTGGATCATTCAGAGTTTATGTCTTGGGCCTCTTGGCCTTGATCTAACTTTTAAATATAAATTAAAAAAAAAACTTGAACTGGATCTAGATGGAGTATATTTAGATCTAGATCTGGTAGATTTTTATTTATATTTTATACAGTTAAATAATATGCTAACTTCACTTGTAAGCGTCTGCACAAAAACAGAAATTGTGTTGTAATGTAGACCTACTGTCATTAGTCAGTACAGATGTTCCAGACCAGAGTCGAACCTACGCCTATTCAGTAATTGCTTGCTCGGTGACAACCACAAAATTGATTGGTACAATGTTATCAGTCAATGTAGTATGTACATTATAACATTTCAGCCAAAAAACGACTCAACCCTTGTCCCTGTATGCTGTAAATGGTCAGAACAGGATATTGGAATGTTCTACTGCATTTACTGGTAAATGTAGATCTAAATGGAAAACAGTCGTTGATTGTTCAACAACAGAGAATTTGATATGCCTGAAGCAGTGGCTATAATCAGTTTATATCAGATGTATATAACGCTACTAAATAGCAAAAATGGTTATAATGTCCATTCAAAACGATCGTAAAACCATGTACCATCGCTGGCGGATTGTCTCTGAAGTTAATGTGCAGAGACGTTTAACTGAGTTAATAATGATGATTTACGTGTGGCTTGTTCGTTTATACGGCAACAGTCACCAGTTTGTAAATGTTTGCTTTATATATTCGTAAATATGGACCTACATTACTGATGTATGAAAAGTTGCTGATCTGGGCCTGGAAAATGCAATAAACTTGTCTAATATTAACGAAATTGTACATGTCCTTTGAAGTAGTCTAGTTTATATGGTCATGATCATAATGAGCTATTGTCCATCTCAAGGCTATTCATTTCGCTGACCGTATTTGATTTTGATGCTGTATTTCCTAGTGACTTTGCTATAAAATTACAGGAGTGCTAGTGTCAAACATCTGTAACTTGACATCCTAAATCTCTCTGTAAATATTTATGCAAGTGTTAGTTCGACTTTACAGCATCCTCACTTTGTTGGCTATGGCGGGGAGCAGAGCAGCCATATATTGGTGTATGTAAGCATTTATAGGTTATTCAGTAAAAGGGTTAATACATATATATGTTTAATGAGTACATTGGAGCTATCACATGGCCCCAGTGTTTACTTGATAAGCTAGCTACATGTCATGTCAGGGCTATGCTAGCGTATAAATCGAGGACTATTTTCTCAGCAATAGGACAGTCAGAGAAAACTTGTCCACAGAAAAGCGTAGGTGGTTCGGCAGACATATCACAAAGTTTGTCCTGGTGTGTATGAAAGTGAAGGGTGGGTGGGGTGGGGGGGGGGGGGGTGAGGGTGGGTCGGGGCTTGGGTTCAATTGTGTCAACTACCGCTTGTTTTGCCGTTAGTCATGATCGTTCAGCTCACAAACAGGATACAAGTAAATTCTCGTGTACTGTGTGAGCCATTATCTCTCCCACTGGATGGATATATCTAAGCGTTTTTAGCAATTATTGGTGAGACCTAACCACTACCAATTTGACCCAAAGCAAGGTTGAAAAAATTGCTGATATTTTTGTGGATACCTGTCACTGAACGTTGAACCAAACGGGCAAGCGAGCTATGCATACTTCTATATCTAGGTCATAAATACAGGTGATGTACCAACCAACATTTAATATTGCACGGCTGACAGGTTTCATACATGTAGAGCTGCTGGTATCTGTTGAATACACATGTACGTTATTGACTACTAATAATGCTTTGTGACATGGTGGGTTTAGAATCGTCTGGCTTACTGTTGCAGATCAGAGAGTAGGATAAGGCGTTGTGAGAACACCGGCAACGGCCACAGAAATGGACGAGCCACAGGCCGATCATCCCATGCTACACAATGGGGAACTTGACGACAGCCAGGTAAAAATGTTTGTAATTGTTGTATATAGTTATTGCATTGTCCTACATTGGTGTCCGAGTTGAGATTGTACTTTACATACATTTCGGAGTGGAACTTTCGTCTGATTTGAATATGCAAAGATAGCATGTCCGAGTTTGATAAGTGGGTGAAACAGAAATGATGCAGTATGCTGAATTATATATTTTTGTGAAATCGGAAACCGTTGGGCTAAATGAGTTCTTGTGAAGACTGCAGTCACCAGCCAGGCTGGGGTCATTCAAGATCTGTTTTCAGTATTTTGACTCCAGAAAGTTGCCGACAAAGTGTTATCTGGAACTGCTGGACTGTTAAAAGTTATGTCCGTTTCGGACTTTGAGTTTATAAACACAGGACTTCAGGACAGCTGCTGCAAATAAAAAAATAAAGGGTGTTCCAGTTCTTTTTGGAGTGCCGCGGACACTATCCAGAAAGGCAGATTTTCCGATGTGGAGCTGCTTGAGGGGATCATAAATCCTGGCGGCTGTGGCAGCATGCTTGTTCATGCTTTCCACCAGCGAACGACCACAAAGGAATTGTGACCATTAATGTAAACAAACTCTTGGAATCTCCTTGGTGTGATTTATCCGGTCAATTCAAGCCCCCAACTCTCCCCCCATGCCCCCCTCCACCAGTACATACTGGCCAGTAACAGAGCAGGCCTGTGACTGATTGGTCCAGTACCCAGCGATGATTGACAACTGGAATTCCAGGACCCTTGCCGAGAATTCTTCTATCGGATTCATCGGATCTCAGCACTTGGGACAGAAGTGTGCACCCCGCCCACAATCGGCACTCCCTGAGATATGAACTGGGATCCTTCAATGGGCATGTTGACCAGTCATCGCCTGGGCCCTCAAGGATATCTGGAATCCCGGACTGGCTTGAATAGTTTATATCATGGCCTAGGGAGTACAGAACCCAGCTTCGGAACATAACTGATAATATTTGTCCATCTGTTTATGTTTTGTGCTGTGGCACAAGCTTCGTGAGGCTGTATGTTGTGGGGGCGTGCCACATGCCCCCTCAAAACATAAGGTCCATTCTTTGCGCAAAATCTGTTACTAGTTTCCAACCTTGGTGGAAACAGTTGCCAAATTTCTCCTAGTCTGTGTTGAACAGATACTACACATTATACAAATGATAGCGTATCAAACTCTATATTGTGGACATTGATACGTCCATAGTCAGTCTGCTCATGGAAAAATCATAATTAAACAACATCGACCTCGTAATTGTAGCCAACAACTGCTCACGGATATGCGCCTTGAATGTGTGATCGGATTTCAATAGAGTGATCATTCCTCAGAACATTTGGGTGTGCGTGAACACTGACTACACTTTCGTGGATATCTGGTGCTTTTATTGAGCTATATAATCGGAACATTACCACTCAGCTTCTGAGAAACTGACTTGCGTTTTTGTGGGATTATTATGAAGGGGACATGATCGACCGCCCCTCAACAGCTTACATTGCGGTATCAACTGGACCACTTTTCTGACAGTGTGGCTGACCGAAAGGAAATTGAAACCACCGCTGTGAAGGAATCGTCTGTATGGTAAATTGATAATTGACAGAAAACATGCATGTAGAAATATTTTTGACATGAATCACTGCTCCGTTTGGTTTGATACTGGTAAATAAGTATCGGGTGGTAAACCGATTCATATTAGTCGAATGATGTCACTGCACTTTGATTCTTTATCAAGCTTTGTGGTGTATTAATTCCAAAAACTGACAAGGTCTGCATGTGTCAGGAGGTTTTTGGAAAAAGTCCAACTTGTAACCATTCTTGAGTGTTCAAATAATTATATGCCCTAATCGATGCCATCATAACTGAAGTGGCTTTGCACGTGGAGGCAGTTTAAATATGAGAACGAACTTTACAGTTCTTCATTTTGAACAGTGTTAATTCCTTGAACGACTGCGTTACATAACGATCAAGGATCATGCGGATAATCACTTTGAGGATATTTGTGATATAATATGCATGTACTTTACTTTGAAATGTTATAGGAATAACAGTACCAATATAGGTAAGTTTCAAGCCATGGCAAACTGTACATGTACAAACCTTTTCTGTACAGTTTGAACCTAAAATTTCATATCAGTGAATGTTAAATACATACCTAAATACCTAAGCCATTTTGGAAAACACATTCACAACAAAGCCCAATAAATTGAGCCTTGTAACTTGTAAGTCGCAATACTTGTTTATTCAAAAACATGAGAAGATTTTGCTGCCGCTTGGCATATAAATGTGCACTAAGCTGTGGTTTCTTTGCCTCCAAGCTTCAAACAAACAATATGGATTCCCCAGTAATCAGGCCTATCTCTCCCTGCCGGCTGACCCGAGGCACTTCCTACCAGTATTGATGAGGGCCTTCCTTCCCTCTTCCCCACACACCCACGAGGGAAACCCGGATGACCAACCGGAATTTGTCATAGCGGTGATGTCATCCTGACGATATTTTTGGGGTGTGTGAGTGTGATGAGGCACCTTGCCGGCTGTCCTCCACTTTTTGTTTGGTCCATGGTCGTACCCCTCAGCTGAAATACACTTGGATACAACAAGCGGCACATGTGCTAGACAGCCGGGATTTTTTTTGTGCTGGGCCCGGCTCCGCTTGCCCTGTAGAGAGAGGATAGGATCTAAGGGGGAGCTGACTGACTGAAGCCCGCTTCCTTCAGCTAAATATAGATCCGCCGGACTAACGGAGGAGTTGTAATGTGTACAGCGGGAACAGCTCATGTCTGAGTCTCCCCGGTTTCTCATCGACGCCAACAACAGTTGTAGCTCATCTCGGTCATTTCCCAGTTTGAATCCTTGGATACTACACCGCCGGCTAGACTGTGAGTACCACCAATTTACTGCCGTGCCGAGTAATCGGTCACGTAATTGTCCAGAATTGTCGCATTGATTTCCAGCAAGTTGTTGGCCGTGCGACAATTTGAGTGAAAGCTGCACTCCAACTCGGAGTTGGGATACTGTGCCAGGCAAATTTTGGTTCAATATTTTTTCTTCTCGGCTGCCCCACCTCATTTATACGCCAGCGCTACTTACCGATCCGATCAGACAGTCGCTGGTTTTAGTTCTGCGTCGACCAGTGGATTTTAGGTTGGATTGGATCGTCTGCCATTACTATTGTCAGAAGTCGGAATTATATCTGTATTACGGTACACACTCGGGTACACACTCGGGTACACACTCGGGTACACTGCCTGCTTCGACGCTCTTGACTTCAGGAAGTCAATTTTTGGTCTACACCAAGTACTCGATCAATTCTTGGATAATACTCGTCATGTCTGCCGTCTTCGTTGGATGTCTGTTATGCACATGATTTTGTGAGTATCAAGGATCTATTGGCTATGATACTACATTATCTATTTATTCGAGTACTGACGCGCTGTTCTAGCAATTGAGTGTTGTTTCGTTCTGATTTTGTGATGAACATGTGTTGTAAACAAAGGATATTGAAAGAAGGTATTGCTCAATACTGATCAATATTGATCTCCGGGACATTTTGTCTCCGGGACAAATCTAGGTCAGGGTGGGGGCTGAGACAGACGCATCAAATATTCATGGAGTATCTGTTGCTGGGATAGGGCCTTTGGCTATAGCGGGTGATGAAAGGAAGGAGGGGGGGGGGGTGGGGAAGGGAGGGAATGGAGCGAGACTGAATATTGATCTCTAAACAGTCGGCTTCCAGTCAAGTGGATTCTATGTACAGTGTTGCCTGGTACATAATTGTATGCCCTCAGCAATTCGGCCAATTATATATGGCTCATATACAAGGCTTGAATCATCAGGAAACGGTGTCTATAGATCTCAGAGTTTTGTGTGATGAGGGGCCACCTGTGCCTAGTTGCCTAATGCTACTTAGTCAGTGATTGGTCAGCAACTCGATGGCAATTAAAATCTATAACATGCCAATAATCTGCCCATATATCGCACATGATTCTATTGATCGCCAATATATATCACTGGGCATGGGTTCCAATAAATATTTTGCAAATGTACAACATCTATTCAGTTGTAGACCAAAACTAGTATGATATCAGAAACCCATAAGATGCCCATTTCTCATTTCTGATGATATGGATGCATACTAGTAATTCAAATTCCGCCCAAGTTCTGACAGTTTTATTTTCATTGCCAGTCACATACCCTGGCAAACGAAATGTTGAAAAATTCCCTTGGGATCCCGTAAATGGGCCCTGTTGAGTCTACTGCACTTGACATCATGTGTTTGGGCAGGACGGGAGAGGAAAAGGGGGGTGGGGTAGTTTGAGAGCAGATTATGGGTGGGTGGGAGTGTTCCCTGGGAACCCAGCCAGTCACACGTGGTGCTGATCACAGCCAAAGTCCCAAGGTCAAACCCCTGTTGCTGAGGCGGTATTATTGCTCAGAGCTTCATTTATTGCCAGAGGCCGCCTCAGACATCAATATTGTGGTGGTCCTGGGTGTAATCAGGGTATTGGCTACATTATATCTATGTGAGCTGACCAGTCGTCCTGCAAACCTCGGGCTGAAAAGTCCTTAATAAGGTCCGAGTTAGTCATCTTCCATAAATTGGATTGTGAACATGGGATATTGTGAGTTTTCTGTTCATACTTCTGAAATTCGATTGGAGATTCTTGTTGTGACAGTGGAGTAGTAGGAGTACTGTTTTCAAGGTTTTTGATGCTGGATGCGATCTGTCGATAATCTTTACAAGGAATTTAACAATTCGGAGGTAGGTTTCTTACATGCATTATTTCTTTGCTGAACATACTGGTATATTCCACATCATGTTACCTATTGTACTATGCTGGATATGATCAAGTTTACAGAATACTGTCCCTTTAGATGTATCAGGGAAATTTATGCATAATACTCAGTATGCAAACACCTGCCCGTGTTCTACTTCAATCATTACAAAATTATCTTCCATTGTGCGCTAACCATGAAAAAAACGCATCTGTGGTGAAAGCAGTTGGTTAATATTCAGTACATGCTGGCTATGAACATGGATATGAACGGGGATGTATCTCTATAGGCGTTAACTGCGGACAATACAAAAAATATGGTGCACACTGAACTGTCACCTGTATGACCGTGAATTATGAGTCATACATGTACTGCTACCAGTACTTCTGACTGAAGTTCCCAGTCGATATTTTAATTACTAATTCATTTGTGAAAACACCCAGCACCCTCTTCCTTCCCCTGCCCTCGTGGTGTCTACCATCGCAGGTGGAACCAGGTCAAGGCAGTACTGCCACACTCACAAGCCAATATTGAATACTGTATCTCAATTCTCAACCCCTTCAAAATTCAGTTTGTTCATCATCGACAATTACAACGCTTAAATGTGGCGAGCAGGAAGGACGTCTCACAAAAAGGGAAGGGGGATTCTTGAAAACGAATAAAGTGGGCAACCATATTGCATGATGACTCTAGCACAGTTACAACTGCTATTTCAATAGGGGAGTAGTTTTCAATCGATAAAATCGAGCATGCCTCGTTTATTGCCGTCGCTCTCTGCGGTGGTCCCGCCTGGCTGTCTCCGGCCACTGAACCAATGTCTCCGAACAAAACAACAGTCCAGGCAAGCTGGCTACAACTAACACCCAGCAGCATTGCTCTGAGAGGCTTCAAAAATCGTCACCGTCGTCAGTCGACATTGCCTCCAGTGTGGCATCAGATCGTCCTTTTTCGGTCACGGTGACTGCCTCGGATGCTGCACTCTGAAGGCCACCAGGCTGTGACGAACAAGCTGTGGGGGTGGGAAATGAGCGATAACTGAGTCTACAGCTCTAGTGGAAGCCAAGCAGAGCTCATTGTGTGATCATCCCGCAGATTATTGCATTGATCTGACAGATTCCAAGGGACAAAGCAGTTTGAGTTCTTTGTGCATGTACATTGGATATTGTGTGCTGCTGGTTGCCATACTGTGTGGAAACAGGATTATACTTTTCAGTGGATATAACACAACTTGCCAGGGAATAAAAGCTACACAGTTGCCATGGAAGCGGTATGGGTGAAGATTTATGCCTGATTGAGTTGATATTTTTTTTTTTTTTAAACTTTAAACTTTATTTATTTTACAACAATTGATGAACAAGCATCAGCTTATATTAACATCTCTTGTTGGCTCGGATCTTGGCGTAAGGGTGGTCATTAGTGTGGGAGGAAACCAGAGAACCTGGTGAAAACCCACTTGCCCGGTTTGGCGACCACATACCACCTCACATACTGAGTTGATATTGTTCATGAGTACCAGTATTTTCCTAAAAGCTTGGTAAAATATTTGTTCGTAATCTTGCCGTGGCATCATGATGGACTCCTAAATGTTTTATGGGTCTTTATTGCTGCCTCGTCCCTCCCAGGGATGGAGAGCTAGAGCCAAGCACTCTACTGTTGACATAACTATCTGAGTGCCAGTCTCTCTTGGCACCTCTCTAGAAAGACCAACTGAGGATCTGGCCATGCCACTTTGGGAAAACAGTCCTCGGACCTGGCCAGGCCGTCACAGCCAGTGCAGCCTGCTGTCCCTGGGGCCTGGGTGTCCCTGGGCTGAAGTCCTGAGCAAACATCGGCACGGTCGGTCGCTTTCCCAGATGACTGGTGACTTGGACTGATCCACAGAACCAAGGTCACTGCAGTAAGAAGCCTTATCACTGAATGAGGAGCAGTGCTCTTTGCCCTCCCACTCGAGTCTTGACGTGTTTATGTTGGTGAAAATTGCATGACCTGGTAGCTCCATTGCCAATCAATATATGATGGCCTAGTTTCAGTAATCGAGCTAAAACTGATATTGAAAATTTTGTGCAGTGCATGAACATAACTTGCATTCGGAACATGATCGCCATGTCATTTTTCGCTCCTTGATTGTCAAAGCATTTGGCAAAGGTC
Organism: Terebella lapidaria; assembly: GCA_949152475.1. Lineage (NCBI taxonomy): Eukaryota > Metazoa > Annelida > Polychaeta > Terebellida > Terebellidae > Terebella > Terebella lapidaria. Next base: position 8,534,432 of record OX424557.1, read on the forward strand.
CTGCGCAATTATCGATTAAAGTTGTCGAATACAAATGTTGTACATGTACTCAATTGATGGTCACAATTAAATTTCATGCACCATCATTTCTCTTTTACAGAAATTTGTACTTGAACATAACATATATCCCTTTTACTGTTTTAGTGGATGCACTTGCTGAACTATTTAATTAGTTGCATTTTGAAACTGAAATATTACTTTAATTGGATCTACATATAGAAGCCAGTTGGCTCGGTAATCGTGTTGTACTTAAAATACTTCGCTGCAATTAAGATGTTTTGTTGCTGTGGCAACAACATGATTCACCAACGCCTGCATTGTTTATCTTTGCATGTGACGATGTTATGTTGTATCCCCTGCATCACCCGGAAGTGTACTGAGACAATGACATGATGTTGCATGACGGAGCTGTAATGTTACACCACATTGTTGTCCCTAGCTCGGGGACATGGCACAACTGTCCTCGTCTTCCTCCTGCAGATGGCAGCTCTGAGCCGTGCTGCTGCTGCTGCTGGCGCTAACGTCTCACCCTCGCATGCATAATGAGAGTGGTTCCGTGTCCCTGCCATCTTGTGTCAGACGGGAGAGCTAGCCGGCCGGGCGAGGGAGACACCTTAGCCTTGTCTCCACACGACACACGTACATGTACAGAGCAGGGACTTCTCCCCCTCCCCCACACCCTACCCTCCCTCTATCTGTCACATCTCCGTGTACCCCATCTCCCTCACCCCCACGCCGAACTGGCTCCGACTGTCAGGGATGCTTGCTTGCTCGGCCACCTCTGGATGACATACGTGAGATGATAAACTCTTCTGCTGTGGTGGCACCGACTCCCTGCAAGACCGGCTAGCGGATGGACAGATGACCGACCGCACAGGCGGACTGACTCGGACGTGTTCGCAGGGCGCCGCAGCTAGCCACGGGGTGGACAGATAGGGAAAAGTTAGCCATGTGGGATGGACATACCGCTGTTGCATGCTGGATTAGACCGCGTGGGATCAACGTAGGCGCAGGGATACGAAAACTTGCGGCCGTAGGGAAACACAGTCTGTGACGGACCTGACGCCACACGTGCCGTATTGGTGGACTGAGGCAGCATCAGCAATTACAAAACCGCTGCACATCAGTCGCAAACGTCGCGGCAGATTGTAGACGACAATAAGCAAGGGGTTGTTTGTTTTTCCACGACGCCCTATTGACTTTATTGGGCCCCAGATTGCGAGCGTTGTCGCTCTGGGTGCTGGGGGATTGCCTGGGATCACGACCAATACGTCAACACGAGCTACTGCTCCAACACGTGACACCACAGTTTTTGCATTGGAGCTGTCACGAGTGCTTTCTTTCAGTCAGGATTATAATTTCAGAAATTGGATAGCAGATGTGATGGATACAAGCTTGGATTTCACATGTTTACATATTGATGACCGGGCAGGTGTGATTCTCTAGGAAAAGGACAGAATATTGAAGTCTGTAGCTGTCCATTAGCGGTTGATGAATGACTCCCTCAACCACCAAAATGATGTGACGGCGTGTTGTGGTGTTGTCTTGGGTCTGCGGGGACGGACGGACAGTCATGGGCGGCCTCTGGACGCGGCTTGGACGGGGGACCCACGCTGCAAGACCTGCCCATGTTTGGCAGCATGAGAAATAGGCCCTGGAGGCGGGAAAAGAGCCGGGAAGATTCCGTCGAGTCCAACAGCACACAGGCGTCATCGTCCATCCGAGAGTTTGAGCTATTTCGCGAGTTTTGCACACCTACGTCGCCTACTTGGGTACACCTCGCCGATATCAATATTGTGTCTGTTTTGTGTGTTGGCCATGTCATTTTGTATGTCTTGTATGTTTGTGTAGAAGGCTTCCTAACAGCGATGGCCATGAAGTTATCCTGTTTCACAAAGCTAGCGTCTGCACACACCTGTAGATTGTCTTGTGCTGGTCCTGGCGTCCATGGCAGCACACAGCCTGCTACGGTAGCTTCCCAGCCTTGTATCCAAGCAGCATTATCCCCCTCCCTCCCTCCCTCCCAATACTTCCTCCAACCTTGTAGACAAGACACCCACACTTCCATAACTAGGCACCTGAGTTATGTCCTCACAGGTCCACCGGATTTGGACCAGCTTCCTAGTTGTTTATGATGTCCTTAAAATAAACCATAGACATACAGTCAGTACATTGCTGTTGGTGTTGCCAGAAATACATAATAACTGTAGAAGGAAGAGTAGTAGAAGGGCTCCATGAAATTTCTTGCAGTCTGTGTTACTGGAAGATCATTTTGTGTGTCTGACTTTTCTTTTCCTCACCTTGAATTCACTAACTCTGCACCTAAGTTCAAAACAAACAAGAGCGAACACCTGTATGAAATTTGTCAATATGTTATTGTTTGCCTCTGTGTCATAAACACAAATGCCCAGCCTAAATTATACCGTATCCAAATCCACCAGAGATGGTTGTAAAAAAAAAGAGGAAATTATGCACAAGCCGTCTGGATGGTGTCGATGTGGGTCGCTCGTTGACGCGCTCAAAGTATCCTCCACTTGTACGAAGAAGCCTGACATATCACTTCGCGAAGTGGCGACTGTCCGCGACCACCACCAGTTTGACATTTTCCAGCAAGGTGGAATCGGGTCAAACGGCCAGACTCTGCTCACTACGATGCCAGTGACTCTTCGATGGTCTTCTGCTCTGACACCAAAGACACCGTTATCAACTTGCCGTGCAACATGTGGTTCCCGTTTGGTCGCTGTTTTCCGGCCATTGTCTCACTCCCGTCAGGGCGCGCGGGAAATCCCGATGGGATTACGTGACTAAATTAGGTATGACTGATGGCTGGCCCGCTGTACTGTAATATGTGGCGAGGCGAGGCGAGACGAGGGGACCATTACATGTACATTGGGTGTCAGAGAGGGTGGACGGTTGTGTCCACTTGTGAGCATTGGGAGACCTGCGCTTTCCTGCAAATACTTTTTTGACTAGCGTCTCACTTATAAAATATTGCGTATGTTATTGCGACATATCTAAGGATGTCCATTGTTTGCCATTGTTTACTTGAGTTGCAATCTACTGGTGTAATAAATCATGGATGATGCAAGATTATACCAGTCGACCTTGGGAGATTAATTTACACGCTGATCATAACAGCTGCCATTCATGGTAACCTGGATGGCAGCACCGTTAATATCCACTTCCCCCCTACATGAGGCAATCTACGTAGCTGCCCTGGAGCCTGTTGCATCTTGCATGCCTCTGCAAGCTTTATGGGGTGTATGTGACTGACTACATCTCATTAAAAGGCAGAAGACACCATGCAAGAGGAGAGAGACAAGATACAAGAAGTATTGCCTTCCAGGGCCCTGAGAACTGGTGCTGTCCAGACTGGGGGTTTAGCTCATTGTCCTCTGCAGGTACCTGTCTGCCCATGGCAACTGGTGTGGTCACCTTGTGCCCAGGGGCGTCAGTCAAGACTGGCCACCCACACACACAAACAGGGTATTCACCCCCTGAAGCCCCAAGCATACTGGCATTCACTTAGCTGATATTATTATGGTGTATCACTGCCTTCACTATGTTTGTGAGTAATGATGACCTGTTGATGTCTCACATTGGCACCCCTTGTCCCCTCCCTCTGTTGCCTCACCCCCTCCCCAGGGCTGAGGCCAACAAGCTGCCTCCAATCCCCCCCCCCCCCCCCCCCCCCCCCCAGGAAGCCCCTGTCCAGAGCGGGATGAATGTTTAATGACAAGATATTGGCTTTTGCAAGGCTGCATCTCCAGCACTTGAGTGTTTTCCTATATTAGCTCACTGTGCGGCCGTCCTTGACACTCATTGCTCAACTGCTTAGGAAAAGGTCGAAACTCTGTCTCTGCGCAGCACGTCCTCTTGACCAAGTTACCATAGTTGACACAAACTAGGCCTTAATTAAAAATTGCATGAAAATGATGAAATATTGATTTCTTCAAGACAGGCAAATTGACCTACCTGTTGATTGTTCATCGATCAAACAGAACCTGGTACTATGGAAAAGGAGAAATTGTTTGTCTTGTTTTTCTTTGGCGTGTACGAAAATATCGTATTCACCATACATGTGCACGCTATATTGAACCTGAAACTTGTTTGGTGTAATATTTGAACGTCAAAAAAGCAAAATATATAAAGCATATGTACCTGTATTATACAGGTACATATGCTTTATATATTTTGCGTTTTTACAGGCTGTATATGACTTTTTTTCACATGATCATGTTGCTTCATAATCATGATCGTTACAGTGTACACAATGAAATCATACATATGCATGTTATTCACGTGACATGTAATGAATTGCAATGTTATTCAGTAAGACTGACTCTATTATTCTGTGTTGTTGCAGGAGCCGCCCGCAGAGGCTCACGAGTCGCAGCAGTTTCTGGGTGAAGACGACGCGGGGGGCGCGGCCGTGACATCGTCCAGTTCGCCGTCTAAGGACGACAAAAAGGAGCAAAAGCGTCTCGAAAAGGAGCGAAAAGACGCGGAGAAACAAGAACGCGAAGAGGCCAAACGCCGTAAGAAGGAAGAAGAGCGTCTCATCAAGGAACAGGCAAAGGCCGAGAAGAACTCGCCCCAGCAGACCGCCCCGCCAGCAGGGGGCGCTGCCGAGCCCTCGCCCAAGAAGGCCTCAAAGGCCGAACAGTCGCCCGGAGTCCGCTCCGGCAAGATGGTCCGCGTCAAGGTCTACCTGCTTGACGACCGCGACTATGAGGTCGAAATCGACGTAAGTATTTGCCCACGCCTACTGGCAGCCTAGTGTGTGGGTTTGTATGACAGCATTGTATGGTTTTGATGCATGATCATAATGGGATCCCAGTTCGAAGATAGGGCTAGTTTCATCACTATTCCTAGCAATGTTACTTGTGATCTACACTAGTATGTTACATCATACATTTTAGCATTGTTATATATATATATATTTGCTGTATGACGAATCACATATAAGGCTGAGTAATGAAAGTGAACTCAGACTCGGGATGACAAAACTTTAGTCTAGCTGGGTGGATCACAGTCATGACAGAGGAGATAATCTTCTCTGACTATCCCTGTTTGCTTCCTGTAGTCTATGTATTGATTACCCATCGTGTAGTCTAACCGCGGGCGAGTGAATATTGGCTTTGATTGGGGTCATATGACAGGAAACGTAACACCTTGCCCCATGGCTCAACGCCACCACACTGTGAAACATCCATGGCATATCTGCCGGTTGGGAGGGCAGAATTTCCACTGATATTTTTCCAGATTGTATTTCTTGTCATTTGGAAGATAGTGGAGGGCATATTATGTGATATATGAATTAGTAGGCTACTGCCTGCCGGAAGCTAGCGATTCTGATATACCAAATTTGCCACGAGCTACAGCAACTGTTGGTTTCTTCCAAACGGTAATATTTACGATCCTGGCCAAATATTGATCAAGGGAGGTATGATAACGAAGCAGCTTGCTTATAAATGGAGATCTGGGCAGACTTCCTGTTAGCCCTGTGACATCCATGGCTGCTACATGTATCAGCTTCAGTATTGGTACTAACCAAATGTGAAAGCATATCGGCAGAAAGATGACAAATATAGTTTTGTCCTTATATGCGGAAGCAGACCGTGTTAATTGATGTAAGCTCAAAGTACTAGTATTCGTGATGTTGGTGACTTAACACCCTTGTATATTTACAGGCAATTATGTACATATACATGACTAATCTGATAAGTTGTTTGTTTATAAATATTATGTGATATCCCTCACACGAAATCATTTGATGTTCTCGTATGCTGTCAACTATTCAATTATAACTCTGAAGTAGCCAATATCATGCCATAATGTCCTGGGGGTGCATTTAAAATCAAATACTTCAACAATTTATAATCGTTTTGGAATTTCAGCCATGTTGTTAAATGCACCAGTATATAATAATGTTGTTAAATTACAAAGACAGCGTGTACATTTAATACCACATCAAACATATATATATTCTGTGTCACGTGCAGTGTTAGTACAATTCAACAGAATATCACTTTGGGAATGATGATTTCAGTTATCAACAGTGTAATATTTTGTAGATTGAAGTCTATTTATAACCTGCGCCTAAAATTAGCGTTATGTAATCAAGCTCAAATCCAATCTTGATGAAATTGCCGATCATGTCCGTCGAGAAATCCATGAACATATTGTACCGTCTACTAAATGTATGTAAATGGATACCTCTTGGGAATCTAGAGGCTACCACCGACTGTGATAATATATTGGATTCCCCGATAATAATCAAGATAAAGTTGTCATTCCACGGGGAATTGATCAGTATCATGTCGTCGCCATACTTGTGAATCATGGATTAGTGGCCAAGTTCGCATACTGTACATTTGTGTGTGCTGTTGTATGGTACCTTAGTACAAAACTAAATGTTGTACCCAAGCCAAGCTCATACTGTATAGTGTACATGTATACATGTATGTAGATTAGATCTAAGGGACATTGATCCGTATGCTATAAATACATATATATGTGACATACTAGTAAGCCAAGTTACCAGAAATGGATGCCTACATCATAATCTTCATACATCTAAATTGAAACCCAATACTAGTAGTCCTTCAAAATTGAAGTTAACTGTGAATATATAAACAAATGCATCTCTGTTTTAATGTAATGTATATTGATTAAAGCAGTCTACCGAGTTTAGTAAACTGCAAGTATCAACTGTTGATTAACTGGTACTCTATACTATACTGTAGACACGGTGATATATTAGAGGTCTAATGAACTTCTGGGGAAAGTGTCTTGTGCCTTTGATAGATGGACATAGACCGGTACTAGGAGAACAGTCGGCAGGACGGTAGCTTCCCACCCAGTTCTTTTCAGCTGTTCTGCTCACTACACATGCCAACAAGGGCAAAAACATACTAGGGTTGTCATGGTAACCATTTCAGCCAATTAGCAGGCCTCGTCAGCTGTCTTTCTGTGTTCCCTGATTTCCTGGTTCAAAGATGCTCTCTGTTTCCCTGTGAGGACATTGGTTCAGTTACCATGGATACTAGTGGAGTATGGAAGGGGGAATATCCAAGGATGATTCCATTGAATCATGATGAAAGTATATATGTAAAAGTTCTAATGTATGGGTTATAAACTATCAAATACATGTATGTGTCATAGATTTATCAAAAGCAAACATTTTGTTGTGTACTTTGGCTAATGACATTCATTCCAATAAGTAATAAATTTTGTACGCGGGCTCCTTGAATTCACAGAAACTGATGTGATCCTACGTATAGGAAACCTGAGACACATTGCTATCCTATAAGTGTATAATATAGGATTGGCACTATCATTGTATCGCCACACGCAGACCTATTATAAATGTTTATAAAGAAATATGACCTGCTAGCAATTTCCATGATTTCCACAATATGATATTTGATCACTTCACACCGTGGCAAAACAATGCTGGATGAGAAACATCCTCCAGGCAAAAAACGTTTTGTTCTACATCTCATTTTTTTCGAGGCCTACAGCGTGTATGCAATATGCACCGGTGGTACTATGTTACACCAGGCAGGGATGTACATGCACGCTCTAACTCCTTGGAAATTCCGAGCTGGCAGTCCCGACTAATTGTTGCCACCTTGACTTGCCTGTTGATTAGTTATCTACGATACTTGTAGGTGGGGCAGTGGCCTTCCCCTGTTGATTATTTGCCCTCATCGATGTGAAGGGGGCGATGGACTTACCAGTCCAACTTTGCCTGGGTGAGCTGCTCAGCACCGAACTCGACTCCTTCTTTTACCAGTCACGTATCTCTCATTCGCTAGTCGGAAAGCGTGGGTTTGCGAGATTTAGAGTCGGTCTGATCCCTGGTGCAATAGTTTTGCAGTGACTGGATTTTGAGTTTAGGTCTGCTTTCTGAGGTTCCGCGGTCTGTTGTATCATCATATTGACCTGTCAGCGAACCCATTGTGAGTCACGTTCAATGAACCAGTTGGCTAGTGTCAGATCGAAAATTTGAATGTCTGCCAGGGAACCCCGGAAAATAGTGTTTATTTTGTATTGATGAAAAGATTTCATGAGCTTTGAGATCTACATACATTGTATGACTCAGAAAACCTTTTTTCCTGTATTTGAAGAGTCATTTTCATGGTGTAAATTTTGTAAATCTAGCAACTGAGAATTGAATGGAATTCTTTACAGCATAATTGTTGAAATATATCCCTTGTACAACTGGTCAATGCTTAGTAAGGCACATGGTACCCATGTTGTCCAATTTGGTGTTATCACAAATCCTATCAAATGTTATCAAGTGATAAGACAGTCTGACGTACCTGTGTGTGAGTGGTTATACTATAAAGTACCTGCTGAACTTGCTCTTGAGTACCTGAATCTACAGTTACTATAGATTTATCTGAAATGTTGACTAGAAACTTTTGGTGAATGGTCGTGTGAGGTTTCATACATGTTGATAAGCTGTGGTCACTATGTGTTTCACCAATCTATGTAGAATTTTCCACATGCAATTGTATACTATACTAGTACCCCTTAATTCTAAAGATAAATTTCCACACAGTTATATGAGAATATCAGTGATCATAATAAAAATCAAATCTGTAAGATTTTAATTTTGACACTGTTAAATATGTGAATTTATGAATATACAGTGGATCCTGTGTTAAAGACCACCTGGTTTGAGAGACCACCCTGTGTTTTAAGACCATTCCACTTGGTCCCAAGTGGCCTTTCATCATGTAAATAAACCTGTCATGAGAGACCACCTGTCACCTGAGACCACCTTTTGGGGGTCCCTTGGGTGGTCTTAAAACACAGGATCCATTGTACATGAAGTTTATTAATGAAAATATTAAATTTTGTGTTTTGCAGAAGAAAGCGGTCGGTCAGGTTTTGTTTGACAAGATCTGTGACGAGCTCGACTTAGTCGAAAGGGACTACTTCGCTCTCTCCTTCCGAGACAAGGAAGATGTTCGTGTGAGTATGACATGGGGTTAGGGGGTTAACAGAGAGAACCCGGGGTTTAGGGGGTTAACAGTGAGACCCAGAACTCAGGGGGTTAACAGTACGAAACCCATGGTTCAGAGGTAAAACGAAAGAAATTGTGCATAGAGGGTTGAGTTTGTGCATGAAATTTGCACATGACCCAAATTATCCATGATAAAACCATGGTAAAAGTTGATTAGCACAGTAACACAGTACTCAGACAAAAGCAAATGTCTAAAAATTGTGTCGGAATATTCATGGGTTACCGGTACTATTAGTAGTAACATACTGTATGAACACCTGCCCATAGTCCATCAGAGGGATGCATGGTATGTGTTTCCCAGTGTTTTATGGGGTTCTTTTGAAATTAGATATTCCTGGTTGTCAAAATAACTAGGTGCCATAATTCAGCTTGAACATAAAAAACAAAGCTGGAATATTTCAACTTTCATGCTTTGAAGACTATATATGTTTTTACTTTGATAATAACGTTGTTTCTGTTGATTCTGAAAAAAAAATTTTTTTGTTGTGTTGGTGATTTCCAACATTTGCACTCCCTGATAATGTTAGCATTCATGACTAGATTCAATGCGAGAAAAAGATCCATCTTCATGTGAAATTTTACATCGCTGTAGACATCAGTGATAGACATAACTTGGTTTGCAAACACTTTCCGTTGTTGAGTTGTAATGCAATTTGTTTATCATCGTTTCCGAGCTTTTATCGAGGGAAAATGTCGAAGATGGGGGAAAATGGCTGGAAGATTTCATATTGTATGGGATAGTTCACAAAAAGTTAGTCTCATTCGATGCAATCGAGCGGCTGTCTCAGAACAGAAAGCAGCAAATGGACAGCAATCTATCCGTTATATATATACTTTTCTGACTTTGCACTGATGGAAGGAAACAAGCTGGAAAAAGAAAAAAAAACTGCATGGGGAGGTGTTTGTCCGCCAGATAATATTGTGTAGTGCACAAATATTGGGGAAGGATTGAATGACATGTCAGTGAAGCATAATTCTTTTCCCCGCGAGCAACTGCTGTAGCATTTGGCAGGCTTTTGACAGCTTCTACTGATAAAACAACACAATATCGGCTTTGTACCATGTCCAGTGAGGGATGTGTGTTGTATGTCAGGCCTGATTCTGTTGTGAAAAGGCCAGCGTTCATATCTGTTATGAGTTTGTTATGTGGCAGAAGTGTTCCCATTATATTGCACTCAAGATGGGGATTAGAAGATTAGAGGTTGTAGAATTCTTGGGGGGGGGGGGGGGGGGTGTAGGGTATAGAAATAGTTTGAGGGGGGGGGGGGGGGGAGGGCGCTGCCTTGTAGACAGGTTATGATATATCTACCCCTGCTGTTGTTTTGGGAGGTTGGTCCATAACCTATCCAGTTTCCATGATATTCGCGTCTCAAATATTTGTTGACTGTTGGAGGGGGGAGGGGGGGGGAGGGTTAAGTGTTGAGGGTTTGATCTGACGGTTTGGCATGGATAATTTGTCTAGAGTTGATTTCTCACCGGGCCATTAGACATAACCGCTGAGTTATGGACACTTTGTGTAGGTGGCACACAGCTGGGTTCCATGGAAACCCTGACCGCGCACACACACACACGTAAAGCTGTCTGCTTGCTCAGACCGGCAAAAATGTTGGGAGATGACTAATCCCATTGCTGTTGAACACTACATTCATAGTTCCCAAATGTTTTGAGGTGATCTGAAAATTATATTCTGTAAATCAAAATGTACAAAATATAATTCAGATTATATATTCTGTGAATTGTAGCATATTGACCTAAAATATGATGGCACTATTTTCTATGTTGAAGCTTTTTATTTTGACAGTTCTGGCTGAACAATGAGAAGAAAATCAGCAAACAGGTCAAAGGTCAGTATTTTCCTGTTGAATATTCAGGACTACAGTCTATATACACACCATAGAACAATGTCGACATACACAATATATGATTACACTCATAGATGCAAACAATTCAATTATGTCACGTATGAATAGAACACAAATACATGTATCGCCAGATAAGATAACACTGGACCACTCCAAAGATTTTCTATACCAAGATAGCCCACTCAGGCCAAAACGGAAGCGAACAATCCCCCTGGCGGTGAGACTGAGGAATTACTACTTTTTCGTTTTTATGAATGAATATTTGTGACCAAAACGTCATTTTATGAATGAAAACCGCCGTCACTATTGGAAATACGTCCAACTTTCAGTCTCACCGCCAGGATCGACACTGTTCAAATGTTCGCTTCCGTTTTGGCCTGAGTGGGCTATCTTGGTATAAAAAATCTTTGACCACTCTCGCGAAACAAAAAAAAAACTGTGAAAGTCGTGGTGATGGATAAAATCCTTTTCGGTATCAACGGAAAAATACCCTGATATGGTTTTGCCACTTGTGGGTGCGAAGCTTCAAAAGGAACGCAGCCAATCATGTCACAGTTATCAAGTGTGTGCTCGTTTTCAAGAAAGTCGCATTTGAAAGCAATGCAAACAATTGTGAAATAATGTGCTACAAGGGAATCTTTGTGTAAGAAATAACATTTGATATGTAAAGAAAAAGAATCTTGTTTTCTCAGTATGGATGAGGGACAGTATGTATTATGCATTGTGTGTTTTTTTTTCAGCATGTGAGATGAACTTTGATATCATTATGTAATGCAAAGATAACAGTATCTATCTCTACACATTACTTTTCATCATTGATGGGGGATGAAAAAGGGTTTAGTACCAAATTTTAATCATCTACAGGTAATCTAAAAAGAATGCAAAAAAAAAAAAACTCCGATTGATCCAAAATTAACACGCAAAAATTGGTGATCCATTGACAGTCGATGTTCAATGTGTCTAATGCGCTGAGCTGTCGCGGTAAATCACCAATAGACGTTTGCGTGTCTGCGCTACAGTACTCAGCTCGTCTGAGTGGGTAGCCATCCTGGCTGACAAGTGGCATGGTAAAAAAATCACGGGGTGCACGCCTTACTGTCACGGTGAACATGCTCGGTCCTGTCCGGTAATCTCTCAATAATGCCAAGGGTTGCGTGATTTAATCACACATTGTCGTGAAATATTGCATCATTGCTGCATATTGTGTGCTTTCTCTCAAGTGTATGACATATTCGTATGCTATGTGCGAGAAAACTGCCTAAAAATGTTTCAGTTAGTTCTTGGAAATTGTATACTATAGTTTTATAGCCTTTCTGTGGCAGAAATGTACTTGAAAGTTTTTTGACGAAAATAGAATGCCACCGCTGGACTGGAACAAAACTATTTCCTGGTTTTGGCCTCATTGCACAAACATTTACATAAGCCTGCAAAACCTGAACTGGGGTATCTCGTCTGCCCCTCGTTGATTGATGTTGGAGTGATCTTTCAGCACCGCAAATCGTCTGCATGAGATTCAATCGCATGCCAGAATGCATATAATATTTCGCTTCTGCTAATCCGGAACCGTTTGGATTTGGTTAGATTATTTCTGAGCACTGGCTGTTCCAGATATTGGCTTATCCAGAAAGTTCTCAGACAAGAATTTATGGCCAGGCAAAGTGAACACCCATGCAATGATAATAAAAATGTCATATAACACAGCTAATAAGAAGGATAGATTGAGAGATGATATTATGTCTAGTATGGCTTAGTTTAATATTCTTGCTAAGCTAATACTTGTTTGGGTTTTGTTAATCCTTAAGATACATTAATTAGCTTGCCCTGTTATTTTGTTAGAATAATGCAGAAAATCCACTGACTAAACTGAAAAGATAAATTGTTGGAAACACGGAACTTCTTTTCATATGGCTGTTTTGATTGCGGCTGATTGATCCTAGGTGAAGTTGCAGTATTGACCTCACAAATCCTCGGAAAAAAACAGTTTGAGACGGTGATAAATTCAGGCGAGCAATTTGGCAACATTGATTTCAAGTACCCGACCAATGTACTACTTTTGACCTGGTTGACCTTAGCCCATGTAAACAGGCAGCGGTAGAGGATCTTAGCCCAGGTTTCTGGGCATTCTTTCAGTCTGTATGCGGTTGTGTAATGCAGATGGGGCCATTTGTTCAACATACTGCATGAGTTGAAGGGAAAGAAGGAGGAGGGGGGAATGCTAGGTGGTTGAGTATTTCAGTAGAATGTACAGTAGACCAGCATTCTACCCATCAAATTACCCACTAACAGAACTTTGATAGACTGATCGGCCGTTCAACGCTACTCATCCTTGAAGTTATCAGCTTCCCCAGCAGTCCACTATGTTAGCCAACCATGTCCAAAACTGCTGGAGTTTTGTGGTCAATTCGTTTCTGCACTGCTGGAGTTAATAATGATTATATCTAAATATCATCACGGGAAAAATGCAGGGCGTACTAAGTGCCAAACCGGATAGATCCTATTTCGCTCTTGTCTCGCACGACAGTTTCCAGTACAGTACAGTTTCGGAACTTTTATTGACGGACGGACGGAATGCCTTCTCAATTGCCTAGTTCACTCCAGGGTCCAGAAAATACCCATGACTGGAAACTTTTGTTTAGAGCCATCATTTGACTGCAGTTAGCTCAGCAGCGTGGTTTATGTGTCTACAGGACTTGGATGTAAAGTGGCGCAATTGCAATCAACGGAATTGGATTCGTTGGCGGTTGGCCACAGTTGCTCCATAAATATGTTGATTTCCATTTGGGTGGTACTTCTTCAATGTTTTTATCGCGTTTCCACTGGGTTTTTCTCGTTTGGTACTACTTAGGCCTACTAGTATTAAATGCATAATTTGGCAATATTTGACAGTACATATTGAGTATGAAGCGTGATATACGGATGTATGGTCCAGAATTTATCCCACCGTGGTTCGTAGATTTACCAATGTATGATACATGCCCTGACATATGGTTCCCCTTTGCATATCTACCCAGTGTTGTACTGCTATATAATAGGATAATGTCGATGTCTGACTGTTAGACTTGTTTGTTGTTAACCGCAGGGAGTCTTCCAGTAACCTGTGTACTCAGGTGTTGTTTATATTTCCTGGCTTATTGGCTAATTCCCGGCTCGTTGGTGGGTTCTAGCCGAGCTGTACGGGTAGACAATGGTATCATGGGCTGCTGAAAAGTATGGTACTGTACAGCGCACTGGTACATCATAGGGAATGCCCTGAAGATGGAAATATTGTATGCCAAACAAACCAGAAAGATGGTATATCGTGTCAAAAGATCTGAAGATAAATAATAAGGGATCTTTTGAGTACTTAGAACCGAGGCTCAAAGTCAGAATACGCTGTACAGCAAGGGAAGCGAACTTATGAATTTCTGATGGCTAACGAACAGTTCGGATCTTTGTAGCTTGAGGGTTGCGGGAGAAATACACGATATTGATTTATTTTGTAGATTCCTTCATGTTTTCGGGACTCGAAAACTACGGCTGTTATTGTTGAGACAGCTCTTTTCATCTTAGGAACCAGTCTTTAGTCTGTCCATGTGGACCCCAGGGGTCATAACTTGGTACTTTGCTTGGGAAAACAAGAACGGTTACCGAGAAAATCACTAGTCTTGAATACCAATTGCTTTGTGAAGTTGCTGCAATCCTAAATTCTGTCTGGAATTTTTTCTGGAGAGTTTTCGTTTTGACAAGTTGTCTTTTTTATGGGACTTTCCCCGGTCATAGAACGAACTGTAGTGATGTTTCAGGGATTGACTATTTCTGGGTGGATCTATTGGCAATTGGGCTTGGAATCGGAGATTTGCAATGGGAAATGAATGTATACATACAGAACTAGATGGGGGTACACTTGTCATCTGCTCTCACTGAGCTGTCTGTTTGGTGTGACAGTCTTGACAGAAATGAACAATCGCGTCTGTATAGAGATGTAAGAGTCTGTTGCATCTGCCAATGTCTTGCAAGTGTTTGCCTCAGTTCTCAATTTATATAGGACCAGACATGCTTTAATTTGAGCGAGTAGGCTTCAGCTAGATCAATTACAGCAAAAACATGTTCAGAGCCATTTTGTGATCATCTTTACAAGCAAAACATGTTCTGCGAATGTTGACAAACACAAAACTGACCATACCTCAACACTTACACTTCCTTCCATTTACCAACTCTGAACAATATGGTCACAAAGCCTTCTATATTTCCGTGACAAGATGGGTGACATATCGTGCCATTTACTAACGTCCATTGGATGTACTTAGGCTACAAATAGACTGTTGAGGCGGTGATGTATCATGATGGCCTTATCATGTGACCCTGAAGGGCAAAACTCGGTACATTGGTGTGGAAATTTGTCTTTCCATTGACGGTCTTGGTACAGTTGTTTTCTTGCCTTGAATCTTTCAATATAGAGAAATATGTTAGGTGAACTGTTAGGCAAAAAACAAAATAAGAAAATATTGCCGTCAAATTAAATTCCGGTACTTGAATGTTTTACGAAGGATCTGAGAACATGACTTGCATTCATGATTTATAAATTATGCAGTCACGGTATCAAAGAATTTGCATAATGGACATGTAAAAGACATCAGAGGTGTGCATATTGAGTTTTTGTTGCCTTTAGCTTCTAGGCACCAATCTTGTGCAGGTTCTGGTACTGCCAGCCCTGTTGTAGAGCCAGTACCAAGAGTCTCTATGGCCAGTGTACAGTACTCCGCTCCTATGGTACACATCTGCCCATAGCCACCAGCTGGGGGACATCAAAAAAAAATATTTCCACTGGCCGAACATCATTCATACATCGGGAAGGACCAGTGTTTTTCATGCACTTTTCGCTTGTTTGCTTTCGGGAGAATCGTGATCAAAAGCACACTCATGATGTTACGATAACAAATAATTTTTTCACGCACATCTTCTTCCTGTAGGCTTCCCGCGGCAGCAAGGGAGAAATTCGCACCTTGTTTCATGGCCTGACTCGGCAGAATGTACCCATTGTACTGACTCAAGTGGTTTTTCACCACCTCCCAAAAATAAACTGTGAAAATTCTGGGCACTTCATTGAACAAAGTCCAGTTCTTTTAGGTGCATACAAACAACAACATCAACAAAGTGTGTGTGACTATTTTGTGAGAATGCTGATTTTAAAAGTAATGCTGAAATCTTCATATTTCTAGTAATCGTGTTTCTAGCGAAATCCCTGGATATTTAGTCAGAAAACTGTCCTGGTCTTTCGACGCCTTGTTCTGATTTCTGGTTGTACGTATTTTCTTGATTACCTGTTCATCTTCACAACTGTTCACTGTTGCAGCCCGTCTTTTTTCGCCACAAATAGTTACTTTCCGATATAAATAAAACACAATCTAAACCCCGGTATAAAATTGCATTAATCTGCCGCCTACCTTCTTGTGTCAGGCATTGGTTGAGATGCAACAAGAGAAGGCCTAGTGTTGTATTTCTTTTGCTGCAAAATTGATAAAACTTGATATTTAGAGACGGCTTTTTGTGTTTGCTGATGATGTTTTGACATGCGGACCCTTGCAAGGTGCGTTGTTGCCTGCCGATCGTTCGTTCGTACAGATTGTTCGTTCGTACGTTCGAGGGACAGTGTTCGGCGCCAGCGCTAGTTTTTGCCGTGGGTGTGCCAGGCGAAAGTGTTATGTCTGACGGGATCCATGCAAATTCTGTGGGTGTTGATTCAAGTTACGGCAAGGAATGGAGTTAATGAAGTCCGTCTCTATCTCAAATACTGTTTGTTTTAGGTAAATGAGAGCTCCTCCCTTCTGTGCTTACAACCCCCCTAGTACAGTAATACTGTTACAATCAAAATGTCTTGGGCTTACAGACTACAATTTCTGGACTGGTGAATTTGAATACCATAAGAGATACTTCTAAAAAGGCTTTGTCATATTTTGTGTCATGGCAGATGTCTGGCTTTATGTTTGAATCCCCCCAATGGGTTTTCAGTTTGTGTATGATGTTTTTCTATACCTATCTTACAACCGACTAAATATCCCGTGAATCAGTGGGTGACACTGTTCTATACAAATTTTCATAACACTTGAGCCCAAGATGGCCTCCTACTGTGTCCAACTACTACTCAATAAAACTCTCGGCTACTATGGACCAGTGTCTATAGGGTATGAATAGTTTATGCATTCCACAGAGGCAATATTATAGTAGATAGTTGCTTCAATGTTGTCTTTTCAATACCTGACAAGATCTCTAACAGTTATGCAGTCATGTTTGCCAAGTTTATTACGCTATGGCTTGCCGCTAGTGAAAAAAAACCACCTTATCACAGCATTGAGATGAGAAACAGTCGCGCACGTGCTTGGAGCTTTGTTGAAATTAAAAGTGAACAGGTCGGGTAATAATCCAGCTAATAGTCCTGTGTTTCCGTTTTATGGAGTCGTGAAAATTTGTTTTGCGTCTAACCGCACAGGAAGTTGAAATAAAATAAAGTAAAATGTTTTATGCAATAGTACTCGAGCAGTGTTTGAGAATTAAGATCTCTGCTGAATAAAAATTTCAAGATAAAAGTTGTACGCTGGCCTGTAAAGTGTTTTAGCAATCATGTCTGGTCTATGTCGTCCAGCTTTTTGGGAATATTAATAAGGTGACTCACAGATGACCCATGCCCCAAAGCAAACGTTGCATCGCTGAAGCATGGCCTGCACGCATGTTGGTATATTCTCGTGCTTGCTTCAATAATACATCAATAACAAAAAATATGCAAGACATTTGAGTGATTTAGCTCCGACAAGTAACTTGCTTGCTCATGCAAGAACTGGTAAAAATTCAAAACCTCTCTCTTTTCTGAATTGATGTATGCCAGTTAGCTAGGTGTCTGCGCCTGGTGTAAATTGAGTTGCGAGAAGATTGTCTAATCTCAGCATGGCTTCTGGCGTTAATTTCTTAGTCCAGGTACAAAGGAAACGGTGGGACTGTGTCTGTCTGTCAGGTCTTGTGAGGGTGCCCCCAGCCTAGCCCCAGGTAACCATAGTGATAGGCGTCTGCCAGGGTGCTAGGTACATGTACCAGGCAGGGGAATTAATAGGAAATTTAAATAAATACAAATATTTTGATATATTTTGAAGCAGCTTTCTGTTCATAATTGGTTTTTCATGCCATTTTCTCGGGCAGCAAAAGACATTTTGGAATCATTCCATGTTTGGTAAATAGATACCAATATAACCCAAGAAGCCTGTATAATAAACTTATGCTCAACACGAGCTTGTGTCCTTATCTTGCTGAGCCTGCAATGTGAAAATATGGTATTTTCTCACCCAAAGTTACACAAGCGTGATATATTTATTTCCCGGTTATCATCTACCGCTCAGTGGGAATTCCCCCAAGCGTGCGATCCAGATTAGCCCATCCGGATTTCCCGGATATGTTCAGGTTCTCCTTCCCATCCACATGTAGACCTACACTGGGAAAAGACCTGATTATTTGACAGATGCCATAAATTATCACGATTTCATCTATTGATATCTTTTAATATCCTGACTTGTGCTATATTGTTGATCAAACTTGGCATGCATACTGTAGGTAGAATTACAGTACATTGTATATTATCTGGTGTGTTGTTGTGGGGGGGGGGGGGGGGGGGTGTTGCTTTTTCTCAGAAATAGCACCAAAAAGTTTTCTAGTTTTCTTTATGCAATTCTCCCGTTGTATAATCAGATCAGACAGTGTCTCAGCGAGCTGTCAGTTCTGAGGGAGAATGGCGTCTGGGAAACTTACATAACATCCGACATTCCCAGTATTGAAATAATATCAGTAGGCGGGATATGAAAAGTAGCCATGCATTGCTCTCTTTGTGTCTAAATATAAGTACCTGGATCAGTAGATCACGTCATCAAAAAATGTTGCGAGATCTATTGCCAATGACGGGAAAATCTTTGTTTTTTGGGCGGTCATCAATCAACTTGAGTCACATCTACTCACTTTGATTCCAGTGAAGTATTCCGACTTCAGCCTGGTAAATCTCACTGATAGATTACAATGTACAGCACAATCTCGTTGTTGTAGTTTATAAGCACTGTGCTGAGTGCTGACTTCATTCCTAGGTTATTTCTCAACTCGGCCCATGTACTTAGTGGATTGGTATCAATGATTTAATATGCAATGATCATATTGTTCCAGTTTACTTGATGGAATTGAAACTGTTGCGAAATGAAGACTTTTCTTTGACTGTCCAGATTTCAGAATTTTTGTTGCAAAATGAAATGAGAGAATGCAATATAAAAATGTATCGCATAGTAATAAGCAAGTTATAGGGAATGAAATTTCTTTAGTTTTAGGAGCACTCAGTACGTATAATAAACTCACATGCATTTATTTAGTGCTTTGAACACAAAAATCCAGATCATCATGAAGGTATGTCTCGCAGAGAAAGAATTTTTTTTCGCCAGTTATATACTAAAATGCCAAATGGGCACAAAAAAACAAAACATTCAATCTAAGGATTACTGGTTAGTCCTTTTGCGCAGCACAGTTTTGTATACAGGTCAACATTTCATTTATAAATTGGCACGCGATCAAACTGTCAGCGATTCCGATGTCCATACAATCCCATGACTAAAATTCGGACTGTGTAATGACTGGGCAATGTCGCTAAAAGTTGGGTCTGTATTGCTCTATGATTACGGAACTAGCTGGCTGATTAGTGTCTGACAGGGTATTGCCGCAGGGAATTATTCCTCATACGAAAAAATGTAGCTGGGCTAGACTCGATAACCTTCATAATAGGCGATGTTTTATCATGTTTTATCGGCAAGTTCAGCTACTGTTGTTCTTGTTACGCTTGATTTCTTAGCGCTCATCCAGAAAATCTATAAAGTGAGGCTCTTCACTTGGATGGGAAAATGAAAAGTGATGAATCTGTGTTGAGTGAAAGAAAACTGATATATAAGTCAATGTTGAAGAGACAATTAATCAAAAGATTATACTGAGAAAAAATGTCGGTACTTTTGCTGCATTCACCCACTCATTCATGCTATTGATGAAAACAGCACCGTATATTGTAACATAACTGGCCCACAGACTAATACACATGTCTCGTTTTAAATATAGACCTGCAATATTATAAAGCCATCCATTGTTGTCATCTATATACCATCTGAAAATAATGATAGTAAAAAATAACATTGTGTCATCGTTTTTTCCCCCCTACAAGCGATCCAAACGTTTTCACAGACTTTCCTGCATGCAAATTCTGTTGGCTTTTTGGTCAGTATATAATTATCATGTATACTGTATCAGTTTCGTGGCGAGGAACAAACATGAAATTCTTTTTCTGTCTGGAACGGTTAGTTACACAAAAAGTGAAATTGGCATTCTACAAATTTATCCTGACATTATAAATTTACAAAATACCCTTTGACATACCAACCCCTATAGTAAGAACTGTATTGAAAAGACCTAATTTGCCCAATTGTGGCCATACATGTATACCAAGATTTAGCTTGATTAGCCAAATACCCACGAATTGGACGTCTCATCACTTTGATTTATTTGGACTCTATGGAGATTTTACCTAAAATAGCGCAGTGCATCTGTGAATCTTGGAGTCTAGTTGTGAATCGACAACATCTTCTGAAAACTTCCCCCATAAAACTGGGTTTGTGTCAACTTTGTGATGAACAAAACTAAAATTTAATGACCACCCCTTCCCCCCCCCCCCACCAGAACATTCTACTATACAAAAATAGTCAGTAGGTCTTGGTTCAAAATGTAAGTATACAGTTATATTCACATCAAATTTGTTTCAATATTTTGTCTGCCAAGTGCATATAAGTAAGAACGTAAGCACATTACGATTCTGAGAGCTGTTTTGGTGTCGAGAAGCTTGAAGGATGGTTTATGAAATGTGACGCCTTTCAGGGGAACAAAGGAATTACATTCGCCCCGTAAATATGGTAAATAGTTTGTTTTCATGTTCGGCCACTACAAGTAGCCATCTCGTGGCGAAAACCTTTTTGCTAATGTGACATTTTCACATCCGCTTAATGCACAAGAGCTCGCGAGTGCACCGCGGCTATATATCGCTGCCGAAGTCTGATATATTGCAGTTTTATAAGTCTGTTAAGTGTCTGATATTTTCAATATTATAAGGGTGTTTATAAGAGGTGCACTTTGGGTAATATGCTATGGTATCCTGACCCAACCCTACCAATAACTAAGGACCTTGTAGCACTGATGCGAGTGGGGGGGGGGGGGGGGGGGTACTGTCATAGGCTCGGTTATTTTAGGTCATACTATTACGGCTATTAACTACTTGGACACTTTCAGCATAAAACTGTCCATACAAGGTCACGAAGGAGCGAGCAAACGCACATTTCTCTAGCAATGTTTGGCTGTTTTAATAGCTGGCTGGTCGGCGTTTTATGATTGTCCCAGGCAACTGTTTTGTCCAGAGAAAGAATGATTTGAATGTGACATGAAGGGAGTTTATGAGTGTGTTATTGGGGGGGGATGGGGTGCGGTCGATTTTTTTTAGATGATCTGTTCAAAATATTCGCGGCTGTCAGACCAGAAACATAACATGTTTACAAGTGAGACTGTCGTTTGGTCTAAAATTTGGTGTGTTTGGAGAGAAGGGGGTTACTGGTGGGGGTGTTGAGAGCAAGTTTCTGAAGTATTTTCAGTGATAATGACAAAATAATTATGGATACAGCGTGTTTCTGTATATGACTGACACACTTATTGAGTAGTTAACTGTACCAATTACAACCACAAAATACTGGAACAATGGACTAAACATGACTATTTTTGATTTATGCTATTGCTACATCTGCATGTACCACCCATTTGTGTAAGCTTTACCAAAAATTTTGAAGGGGTTGGGTTGGGGAGGAATAAATTATGTACATTTTGATTACTTGGAAGGGAGGTTGGTTTGTCCCGTGATCTGCCAAGTTTCATTTTCCTTTCTGAGAGTTCTGAGCATATTCTGTTTTCCTTTTGATTTCGTTGAACTGAAGAGCTCTATTCCCGCAGTCCTAACCATGTTGACCTCTCGATTTCCACAAATTTCAAGAACTGCTCAAATTCCCCCGCCCTGCCTGTCAGAGTTTTCAGGCATGTTTCCCCACCTGGTACTGGGTTGCCATAGTAACATGAGTTTCCAAATGATACCAATACATTCAGCATGGAACCAGTGGCTGTAGTCCATCGAAAAAAAAAAATAAACGTGAAAAAATTTCAAAAAAATTTAGCGTGTGGGATGTGGCGATTTATAACATGCTGCGAATGAGTCACTGATGTGTTTACACATGCGTTAGGTAATGTACACCAGTTCTGCCTCCCCCCCCCCCTCCCACGGGCACACACTATACTAGTAAAGAGGTAAGCCGTAAATAACTAATGATACTTGCTCACAGAGCTCTCATGAACATGCACAAAGTATCCCGTCAATGACAGATGTATGGCTGGCTATAAGGTGGAAAAAATCACCTCTAAAAATATGGCAGTATTAGCTTTCACGAGTGATATAACTTTTCCAGTTGCCTCGTACTGTCAAAATGTTTTCTGCTGATTCTGGCAGCTCACTATAGTTGCTCACAATTCATACAATGTGTTCTTTTGTGAAGAAACAAAAAACAAAAGACAAAATTCTGTTGGAAAGTCATCTAGCAAAGCCCCAGGTGTCTATTTCTCTCACCTGTGTACCTGTGTCCTATCAGAGGCTAATGTTTCCAGCTAGCTAATATTATGAACAAATAGCGTACATGTATTAATGACTGGCCAGATTTGATTTGTCAACCTTCCAGGAAAAGCTAATCAAGATAGGGGGTACATAATCATATATACGTAGGGTACGGACATTGGCTGCATTGGTGTTTGATGTAAGGCCAAGGTTATATGATGTTTTCTGTGGTTAACATGGAAAGCTATCAGATATCTTATCTATATGGAGGCGGAATATTATGAATCATTTAAGTTATTTGATTTGTGAAAAATGTTCTAAGATATTCTGAGAAGAGGGGTCATGGTTCTTGTAACAAACTGTTAGTGTTAAGTGACTAGGAATTACATTCGTTTGGCCTAGTTCAGCGTTTGTTTGGCCTCAGTATCACTGTTTACATAGATTAATGAGACCAGCTGAAACATATAGACATCGAGCAAACAGACATATCCGTAAAACACAAAATGTCCGATATACTCAGACATAAATTAGACATGTTTGACATGTAACACGACACCAAAGTCTAGTGCATTGTGAAGTTATTGTTGCAATTCACATTTCAAAACATATCTTTCATCATGTGTTCATGTCACAGAGCTTAACATGCCAGAAACACTTAAACAGTATCATAATTCACTAGAAAATATTTTGCAATTATAACCTACTTTTCATTGAGTCTCATGTGTCTCTAGGTGTTCCATACTGTTAACATCGTTGATATTTTCAATGTCTCAGCAGGTGTTCCATGGGTGTTCCAGTTTGAAATTAAGTTCTACCCCCCAGACCCCGCCCAGCTCCAGGAGGACCTCACCAGGTAACCGTGGCAACAATAATAGCAACAACAATTTTGTAAAAAATATGCTTGTAGCAAAGATGTATCTTCAAAATGCGACTTGTAAGTATGATTGTGCAAGTGTTTGATCTCAAATCGCGGAATAAATACCGTCAGATACAGTGTATGAAATTACATAGTGTGTGATAACAAACCATTGTTATGCTATGTTACCAGTGTAATAACGTACTATTGCCCCCCGCAGGTACCAGCTATGTCTACAGACGAGACGGGATATTATGACAAACAAGTGAGTATACAAAAAGCTGGCCTCAGTGTATATGGTATGATCCCCATTCATCCATGAGTCATCCCATTGTTGTAGATATCGGCTAATTCAGATATATATTAATAATGATGAATTATGGTGAACTATGATAAAAGCAATGTGTGATATCTGATAGTGAACCTGAATACTTCGCTGCAAAGTACCGTTGAACTTTGTTATGAATATACATAATTTATGTGTAATGAAGAAACAATACAATATCAAATCCAAAATTACTAGTAATATAAAGTATTGCGCAATTCCTGACAGCATAGGATATTTGCGGAAAACTGACTCTAATATAAATTGAGCGGATTGTAACAAATTACATCTCCCTTCGTTAGAGTTGCCATCAGCTGGGTAATAAATTTATGTGTTTGTCATCTGTCAGGCCTAGTAACTAATTTCTGTGTTGATCGTCAACTTCATCAGCTGTGTTTGCTCACAACCAGAGGAATGGTCTGCAAGGATGTGTTTGTCCTGGAAAAAAAAAGAATAACCATGCGAAAAATTATGTTGGAAGTTGGAAATGAATTAATGTGTGCAGAATATTAATTGATATATTGAGCAATGAAAATTAATGCTGTCGCAGATGGGAAAAAATCTCCTCTTGGTAGCAATCTTAACGCTTGATCCAGTTGTTGAATCGAGTTTTGTTACGATATATAACGTATGGCTCACTGCCATTAAAATCCCAACAGGCATCGAGAACGAATCATGCAAAAATTAGGCAAGTTGTTTATTGCAGTTTTCCAAGCAGTCGTCCGATATATTTCTCTGGTCTGGTCGTGGAATTGTGCATTCCTGTGTGCGGAATTTATCACTTTATCACCGTTTTATCAGCAAGTATGGGAATGATCTGTGAACATTTTATAGCAGTAAATGCTTGGTTTTATTGCAACCAAAGATAGACAGATGCGCAAGAATCAGAATGTAGAAAGGCATGCATTGATTTCTGAAGATGTCTCAGGCTGAAAATAAGACCAAACCACATACATTTCGTTGTTGTCATTCGAGCTTGGCACTTCCTTGAAAAAATGAAAAGAAATTCGCTGCTGTTTCCGCCACTTGTGTCAACTGTCCCAATAGAAACAACAGTGATTTTCCATGGAAAATCTATTCGAGATTTTTTCAAGGGTTTGAAATCGATGGACACAGAAACAGCCGTTGCACTGCATGATGCTTGCCTGACTGTAGACATACACATGATATAAAATACAACACGGGAACTATCGTAAATCAATGACTTCTCGTGCCAGAAGGTCTAGTGGAGCCAGATGGTCGATGTGAGTGCCCTGGTTCTTTAGTGTTGTTTGTAAACAAATTGAGACGGGCTTCCTGCCGGCAAAATGCAGCGTTATGCCAAGGCTTGTGTGTGAAGCACTCTACTGTATCATGAATTGATGATGGTCGACTTGGAAGAGGGTTCATATTTTATGTGGCCGTTTCGGACGATTTGTATTGCTGGATTTTATTGGGGTGAATCAGGGATTATTCATAGCCAGGCTCCATTTGCCTGCATGGAAACAAAGTTCAAAATTTATGTGGTCATTGTTGTCCATTGTGACTGGTTTCAGCAAGGAATGTGTGTTTGGGTGGTACCGGCAGTCGAAAATGTATGTTTCCAGATCACAGGAATTATCCAATTAAATGAAGGTGTTGATTTGTACAGAACGAATCAAACACCAAACAAATAGGAAAACATTGATCTCCTAGCGGGGTTTATTTGATTGATTTTCTCGCAAGCTGTGGTAATGAACTGACCCTATTCTATGAACACATTCTTGGCTGAGATGTGACCTTCGTTCTGAGGCGTTAAAGATCCCCTGCTAAATTGGCTCATGTGTCTACAATCCATTCCCATATAAAACCGCAGCCTGTCTGTGTCATTTCCCGCCTCTAATACCTTCCACAATTCCCTACCCCTAGCCAACAACCCCCACCTTCCCTGACCCTCAAACCAAGTCATGCACCGTCCCTTACGAGCAGTGTTTGTAGAGTAGATAACCCTAGAATCTGTACCCTTTTGGTGCCTACATCATTGGCTGATCACGGAGCCATGTAGCAATAGGTGGATTTCTCTTGGGGGGGGGGGGGGGGGGAGATCGAGGGGCTTATGGTAGGAAAAGAAGTTTCATGAGTCGAACCAACGGATTGATGAGAAACAATGGTATAGTATTCTATCATTTTAGGATTGATTTGTCCATTTGTGCATTGGTGATGAGATTTCCTAAGGTCATGAGTTCTAATGTAGCACCCCGAGACATAGTCCATGGTCCACAAACTACATAAAGCTCTTGTCTTTTGAGGCATATGGATAGTGAATTGCGTCAGCATGGTAGGTTCATGACTTCCAAATAGAACCTGCACACATGAACTTGAATTTAGCAAACATGAACCTGAGTGCTTTTTGGGGTCTGAGGTCTTTTAGCGTTGATGCAGAAGTCATGATCCCACACAAATGACGTTCCTCGGGTGTTGCTGTTACCGATATTGTGGATATATTGACCGAGCGACGTTCGGGACAGATCTTTCCATTTGGAGTCATGTACGAAGTCACCAGGACCTTGCATTATTGGACTCCCCACCCAAATCCATCATGGATCCCATGCCATCTGGTTATTGTTATGGGGTGAACATAAAGTCGGCACTAGGACACTCGGGCGTGCCTGGTCAAGGAGGGACTTGCGCCTCAGGAGGCTTACTGCAAGGCTTCTATTGGCAGCTCTTAATATGTGCTGCACTGATTTCCCAACTGAAAGGCACTGAGTTTTGTAGTTTTCGAGCGATATTTCAGCCTTGGTATGGTATTGGTTTTCCAAGGAAATTGCCATCTTTAAATTAAGTGGATATTTCACGGTTGCCGTGTGTTTCGAGAAAGAAAAAAGTTACGTCATGCGAAGATGTCTTGCCCTTGGTAGAAAGGCAATTTCCTGTGAAACTGCATCTCATACTTTCAAGAAATATCCATTCAAAGCAAAAGCGAAAGCGTTATAGTAATCTTGTTGATCTACTTTGGGTGATAAATGCTAGGAACAGAAACGCCTGTGGTGACTGAAACGCTACTTCTTTTTGGCCTGAAAGGAAGACGGGCACTCGGAAACCCACTGCATGGAAACGTGACATTTTCCGCTCACAACGGGGTCAATGTTTTATAAATGGCAAGCATAAATCATCATGGCTCAAAACTTGGTAAATCTTTGTCCGATCGGCGATATTAATATTGCATGATGGATGCAATTAATGAATTACAGCGGCCTCTCACTCTCCTGATCAATGTGAAACAGCTTGAAGCAGTTTGTCCTGATTTAGCAAATGATTTGCCAATGATTAGTAAATGATTACTTTTCACTCAGGAAAGTGTAGTGTACAGAAGCGACAGAAGTTTTGTATAAATGTAGGAATACATATATAGAAAAACTATACTAAGTAAGCTATTAGTATACAAGACCAAATTGGGTAATTCATTACTGAGAACTGATTAATCCACTTTTGACTAAATTCGTGAATTTGTTCATACATTGCAGCCAAGTGTTCAGTGTCAGTCATATCATGTCAAAATGACTTTCACCTAAAATGCTGACAAATCTACTTTCTACACGTTAACCTTCTCTCCTTGTTTTGTAGACTGCCATGTTCGTTTGTTACACACGCCATGCTTGGCTCGTACACGGTCCAGTCGGAGCTAAGCGATTACGACCCCAACGAACACGGGTCCGGGATCGGATACATCAAGGACATGCAGTTCGCTCCCAACCAGTCCGAGGAACTGCTTGAAAAGATTGCCGAGCTGCACAGGACCCACAGGTACCCGCGTCCATCCGTCCGTCTGTTTGTCGCTGTGTTTGGTTGTTATATCAATGTATTGTAGATAGATGTATAGATGACGGCATCTGAAATGTATTTTCTGTTGTGAAAATACTGAAGTAATGTTGAAACCTCACCAAATATTTCATATATATATTCATTCGGGAATCTATATACATATATGCTAATAGTTCTGCCATAGTTGCCATAGTAACACTCCCTATCTCAATCCCCAGGGGTCAGGTGCCAGCGGAAGCTGACCTCCACTACCTGGAGAATGTCAAAAAGCTGTCCATGTACGGAGTTGACCTTCACAGCGCCAAGGTGAAGTATTGCGGACTTTCCGATGTATGTCACTGGTGTGAGGCGGATTTTGTGTAATAATCTGTGCAGATTATGTAAGCGAACCAATAGGCAGCGTTTTTTTTTGCACAGACTTCCAAAGTTCAGACAGTCGCAGGCCTAGCCCTGATTACAGCCATAGATCACCGCTAAATAACGGCTGATTAGACAAGCTACATGTAGGAATTAGCAGCATTGAATAAGACATAATCCAGCATTGGCTAAGTTTCCTAATCAGTGTTTCCTCGTTAGCTCTTGTACATAAACAGTAGTCAAAGCCAGCCCAATATCTGAGGGAAGCCTGGTAATTCAGCCACATCTGAGTACAAGGGGAAAGTGTGAGGAAATTCCGATGGTAAATTTACCACAGCGACAGCCAAAACATCGGCACATATTCCATCATCCGTACATGTCTGCGGACACGTTTACTGTCGCCTTTTCTTAATTAGTAAGCCAATTGGAAGCATTCTTACTTCGTAGAAATGTTTTGTTGTTTCCACATGTTCCAATTACTCGCAGAGTAGAGGCTGAAGTTTCATTAGCCCACGACACAAGTCACGTATATAACTATATATTTGTTGCATCAGGAGTGAAAATTTACCAATCCAATATGTGATACTTTCAAGATCCACCATATTTCATGTAGCTGGGCAAGAAATATTGAATGTTGTCCAGGTCAATTTATGTTTAAAGAGTGAATCTCGCAGAACAGTAAAAAAAATGGGGGAACTTTACCAATCCAACCAGTTATACTTTCAAGATCCACCATATATCATGTAGCGTAGCACCACTATCAAATCTTGACCAGCACATTTTATGTTTAAAAGAATGAATCACTCAGGACACTATGAAGAGAAATGAACAGGCCTAGGATTTCCACGGTTTTCAGCTGACTGTATCCATGCAGTATATTTGAGAATACTTTTATGGGTTTCTGAGTACAGCCATTGACCGTGTGTGGACACTCTGTTTGCAGGACTCTGACAACCTGGACATCATGCTGGGAGTGTGCGCCGCAGGACTTCTCGTCTACCGTGACCGTCTGAGGATCAACCGCTTCGCCTGGCCGAAAATCCTCAAAATCTCCTACAAAAGGAACAACTTCTACATCAAAATACGCCCCGGCGAGGTGCGATTAAACGTCAAACTTCAAATATATACTTGTCCAAATCAGAAACAGCTTGTTTTGTGTGTTACTGTCATTAAAATTCATCCCGTGATATTCCGTGATTTGTAGTTTGGAGTTGAAAACAATTTGATTGACTTTATTGCAGTTTGAGCAATTCGAGAGCACTATAGGTTTCAAATTAGCCAATCACCGGATGGCCAAGCGGTTGTGGAAGACCGCCGTGGAGCATCACGCTTTCTTCCGGTTAGTGTCGTAGTAGCTTGCTAGGGTTGGATGTGACTGATGTCATGGTCTTTCACTGAGTTTAATACAGAACACTAGTACAGCAAACTATATAAGTAGATGTGATAATGTATATTCCATGTATTTAACTTAACAATCGACAATATTTTCTCCAAAATTTTCACAAAGTCTCAAAACCATAGGCCCATAGTAAACATAATCGTTGTTTTAATCAACATAAAACATTGCAGTCTGAAGGAGCCAGAGAAACAGCAGAAGCAGTTCTTCCCCCGCCTTGGCTCCAAGTTCCGCTATTCTGGCCGCACTCAGTACCAGACTCGCCAGGCCGCGGCCCTGATCGAGCGTCCAGCTCCTGCCTTTGACCGCGGTCACAGCCGTCGTTTCACCGGCTCGCGCAGCATGGATGGAGGTGTGTGCCCGCCCCTTAGCTGCACGGGTGCAGATATCTTGTAAAACCTGCTGTAAATTGAACGCTGGGCTTTGTAGGGTTTCTTAGGGTGGAACTTGGTGTGTCCATGGGTTGTAATAGGAAATGTGATCTCTACGAAATATTTATTTGTCTGATGTATACCTTCAAATATGATATCATATTACTATCATAACAATGGTGTCTTAATGTTGCACAAAGCGAAAAACTGCACGGATGATTGCGGGCCATTTTGTAATATACATGTATATACTTCTGTCGACTATTTGTATGTGTGTGTTTGTGTGAGACTGTCCGCTTGTTTTGTGAACCATACAAGTTTTTCACATTTGCGTACACGTCCCCATGGTATGTACGTCTGTCCGTCCGTGAAAGGAGTACCGCTGTCTATGCCTGTTTTGTCATTTTCTCCCACCAGGTGGTGCTGGATTTCTTTCCGAACCTATCCTCACTGACTCAACTGGGACTTTAGGCAGTATGTCACTCAACCAATTGTGTCACTTGTGTGTAGATAGGAATGCATCGTGCTAGAGTGATTTTATGTTCTTTTCAGTTTCACATTTTCAGTTTTCATTTCTTAGACGGTCGCCGGTGCATGTTCGTGTTCACTGCATGTATGTGTGTGTGTGTGTGTGTGTGTGTTTGTTCGTATGTAGGAAAGTTGTGTATAGATAGATGCACTGCATGGTAGGGAAATTATTCACGCCATTTGAAAAATATTGACTTGGAAGTACATCAAACTTTTCACTCCGATTCTAGGGTTGAACCAACCCGAAGGTAATTCGACGGAAACATTTTGCCGAGATTTTTGTTCATCTTTCTACCTTCATTTCTTGAAGGACTACATTATTCGTGTTCAACTTTCTGCGTATATTCTTCAAATGCTAAAGATAACATTTTACCCCTGAAATCTTGTCGGCATATTGGAGACTTTATTTGTGAATTATTTCTTGAGCTCAAAAAACTACTGTCATGATGAAATTTTCACTTGAAACATTTCATTTTGGATGTGTGTTCTCAAAAGTGCTTTCCATTTCTCATTGTTTTCTTAACATTTTTCTTAACATCGCATGATATTGATGGTTATTTTGGTAATATTGACTTAACAGTTCTCTATTGTGTAGAAAAAATATAGAAATCTAACCTGGATGCGTTTTACCGATTTTATTTCACCAGTTCAGTGATGAATTTACACTGTAGTATGCATGTGGCAATGTCTAGTTTCCAGCAAGCATGTAAAATTAATGTTGTCAATACATGGAGAATACTACTGTTAAGATATAAAGTCTATTATAAATGACAATATGTATTAGTCTTGCATGATGCACCCATATTGCTTATCTCGGTTACTACAATTTAGAAATTTCCAAAAAAAAAAAAAAATAGTTGATCTACTGAGTCAAATTTGGTATGATGTAGAATATCTTTGATAGTGTAGCTTTCAAAATGTATGCAAATTTCAAACAAACAAAATCATTGCTGCTTTTGAAAGTGAAAGTGATTCATTCAGTCGTAAAATCTTTGATTCTTCGCTTAGAAAATCAATGCAAAATATCTCGAAATTTTTTTCCTTCATACCACCACCGATCATCGCTACCCACCGTACGTTTTGTGACTCATTTAAAAGACATAACCTTTGACCTTGACCCCGACAGGTCACGGCGGGACGATGGGCACGGAGCGTGCGGAGCAGTACCGTATCGGGGGCTCTCGCACGGCCACGCTGGAGATGAAGGGGCGTAGGAAGGGTTCCGTGCCGTTTGCCGACACCGAGGACGACGCAGCTCTCGCTGGAGGCCCCTACGGAACGGATCCCTCCCAGTATGACCAGGGTGGTGAGGTGTGTATCCCTGCCCGCTGACAATTCGCTCTGCGTCAGTCACTGGTTTGTGAGGCGTGGCACTGTTTGTACTATCGTGATATGACATGTAGTTTTGTCCATCATAACATTGTATCTACTTTGTATAATATTGAGTGGGTGGTTTGTTTTATTTGAACCGGAAGAAACTAGACATGATATGTCGAGAGCATTGTGCGAGCGTGAAGTAAAGAGTGTGTGCAATTCTGATAGGATTTCTGGTGTGCCCTGTTGCACTGTCCTTTGCGATGTTACTGATGTGTCAAAGACTCATTTGTTTCTCTCTCTCGATGCTCTTAAATCTTCTCTGTCAGTGCGAGGCCAAAAAAGTCAGTGAGTTGGAGTCAGGTCGGCCAGATGGTCCCCGTTTTGACAAAGACGGCCGACCAGTTTCGTCAGGCAGCACAAATTTCGGTCCCAGTGCGGACGACATTCTCAGAACAATGGACGACGAGAGAAAACGTTCCGGGGAAGAAGATGAGTTTGCCACAATTTCGCGGCCGACGTCGCGAGGCGGAGTGGAAACAGAGTTCCCAGTTTCGAAAAGTAAAGAGGATCTACGAGAGCCGAAGTCTGGCTCAGGTCAGAAGACGCCGGTTGGGGGATCTCTTGGCCGTGGAGGCACGGGCAGCATCCTTCCAGAGCCCGGCGAGATCCAGGAAGAGAACCTCAAAGAAAACCACAAGGTGGCCGCCGACTCACGCATGCCTCCAGTGCCGCCTGCCTACCCATGTGTGACAGACTCCCATGTAGCCATGTGGACCCGAATCACCTGTCTCCTGGTGTTGCTAAGCAAGCACTGACGACCTGGCATCTCTTACCGCCAACTGACCAACCAACCAACCATACCAACCAAACCTGCATGCTCTGCTGCCGCAGACGCATCGTTCAACTGATAGCATCTCGCAAGCAAGCATTGTTCCTTCGTTGTTGGCTTCTTTATTTCTGGACCCGAGCACTGACAGATAGCACTTGTGGCTGTTGGATTTGTGCTGTTGCCTCTAGAGCTGAATTCCTAGACAGCAGTTTCGCTTTGTTGGGAAAATACCCCGTATTTACAAGACCTCTTCAGCTATGTCATTAAACCCGTGTTCCTGTTTCAGTGCTGTACTTTTAACTTCGTGTGCAGAGAAATAATACCTAACAGCCTTTCGCCGCTGTCTTTCCAGGAATTTGTACACACACCTATCTGATTTCCCGTAACTTTCTTGAAATGAGTTTCGTGTATTTGCTCCCCAATTTATTTGCACGATAGGAAATCATGTACATTGGTCGTAAACAACAGATATTTATTACTAAATGCATCATATGGTCATGATATAACATTAATATTGAAATTATATTCAGTGTTTGGCATGATGCAATTATTTATTCGGTAGGTAGCCGACATCATGTACCATGGATACTCAGTCATGATTTCCTTGGCATGCAGTTTTCGTGTGCACTGCCAGTAGTTACAAGTGCTCAACTGGTGTTTTGCACACTGCCTTAAAACATTTTGTTTCTGTTGATAATTTGTTGAGTTATTTTTTTGCTGATGTTGTCTGTATATATGTCAATATATTTTGCATCAATTTTCATCAGATATGTCGGTGTAACTTATGTTTTTCGTTTACTTTGCAAACATCTTTTCGAATGAACTTATTTTGGGTTCAGTAAATTTACGTGTATACCTTATCGTTAAATGTACCACCTGTACATAGATCATTTTCCGTTGTTGTATTCGATGTTGTGTGTCCTTCCTCGCCAGGAACCCGAACGTGTACAGCTCGTCGCGATGACCGGTCCCGATGGCCAAGTGCGCTACGTCAAGAAACCAGTCGATGGTTACGGCACGAGCGGTCGAGGTGGCCCCGATTACGGCACAGGCGGTCGAGGTGGCCCCGATTACGGCACGGGCGGTCGAGGTGGCCCTGACTATGGCACGGGCGGTCGCGGTGGTCCATACGGCACCTCAGGTAGAGGCGGTCCAGGGGATGATGGGTACGGTCCCACGCAGGAGGACCACCGACGAACCCACGGAAAGGTAGCCGCCCGCACGAGACCTCGACTTGGCATGTCCTGAATACTGTCCTGGATACTGTGGACTTCCGGCCAACTAACACATTCTGCGTCCCCCCTCCCTTCTTTTACTTAGTTATGGCTGATGTGTATATTGGTGTTCGAAAAATCATGTGTATGTAATTACAGCCCTGTTGATCGAACTGGAAACCATTGGAGATGATGTACATTCATTGGACAAAATGATACATACTACACGAAATTATTCTGACTTCCTGCTTGCCCGTCACTAAATATTCATCCTCTTCATCACTTATCTCTTCAAGGCTGCCTTGTACATATTGTCATGTATTTGATGATACATTTATTGTCTTTCATTCAAATTAATTGACTCTTATGCCTATGTCCTTCTGTAGCGCTATAATCATCTTCATTACTAACCGCAAACGATCGTTACGACACTTCCTCGTCAATTTTGGAAATTTCAATCAATATACATGAATTTGAGCTTGACTAGTCACATTTTCAAAACTTCCTTGTTTCGTCCACGTTAAGAATTTCTCAAAACAGTTTTACTCATTCTATGATGACTTTGCAACTGCACCACCGTTTTTAGCGACCATGTCACGTACGTTGCAGGACGACCACACGATGCAGCTTGCGGGAATGGGAAATCCCGACGGGTCGTTTGACTACTCCAAAAGTCGCCCCGGCCCGGGCCAGTATGGATACCAGGTGCGTAGCCAGGGCAGACTTTTCGCTCCTCGCGAAACTCGTGTGCTAGTGCGTGTGTGTGTGTTAGGAATGCTGGTTGTTTTGTCGTATGATGCATATAGTGTTGTGAACACGCTATTGAGAAGTACAAGTTTTATTTACAAGAATTTTTCTGGAGTTTTATAGTAACATTGTTGCCAAGTGAAATATGCACGAGATATATTCAGCTGTTATTGAATTGATACACAAGATTTTTGTCTTGTTAAGAGTGCATGAAATTTTGTTTCGCCATTGTTTAAAAAGTACAATAGTATCATGCACAACAATTATCATTCAAAAAGTGATAATTGTTTTGCAAATATCAATATTTATACTTAATTTTTTTCATATCACTACTCGGTACTATGTATGCATGTTACACCACTATTTACGTCAATCAAAACAGGCTTCATTCATAAATTTGTACATATATTCAGTACACTGTATTTTGATATGTGTTGTCAACATTACTCAACTCCCTACCCACAATGCCCCCCCATCCCTCCCCCAACAATCTATCAGCCGGGTGATGAGAACCAGGAGGGCGGTCCAGGCAGTGCAGGTGGTGGTCCAGACGGTCAGGGCGGTCCGAACGTCATCGTCAAGAATGTTTACATCACCGCCAACGCTGGAAAGGTGCCATCTTCCGTCCCCAAAAACCGCCCTTTCCCTTTTCCCATTTATACTCCATAACCATATGCTGCTTGGAATGCCCAGCTGATATTAATTTTTATGCAGATATAGCTGTAGATTTTGTTGCTATCAGCTTTTGATTTGCGATTTTATGTTGCTGGGCTTTTAATAAATTTGTTTTCCTTACTTTTCCCCCTGTGCATAGTCGACTCACATTTAATGTCCTTTGATGTTTGTAGAATATCTGTATAATAACTACGTATCCTAATGCTTGTGAATTACCCAATTTAGCCTGATTTCTTAATCAGGGCTTGCATTAGTTTTCCATAATGTTACCTGCTTGAATAGATGTTAAATTAACCTATCGTCGAACCAGTTTGTCTGACTCTTTTTACGGCATTTACGACCCATTCTGCAAAACGTCATTATCGGCCAAAGAAATTTCGCCGACGTAATATGTGCAACTCGGACAATTTTTAGGGGCTTTGGCGACAAGCTGAATATGCTGAAATACAAATACCCAAAGATTACACATGTAAAACCGTAAATTTGCAGCCATATAACTCCATACTTGAATGTGATCTTGTAACTTGCAACTTCCAAAAAAATGCGTCTTGAGAGGTCCTGGTAAATTTCCAAATGCTTTGATTGCTCTTTATTTGCAGATTTTGATATGATTTGCAATTTTATGTGTGTTTTCCAATGCTGAGGTTGCTGGCTGTTTTCCCGAAGCTCATACTTGTTTAACTGTTGTATTCTTGCACGTACAGCTTTCTGGTGGAAAAATACATGTACATCTTGATTATGTTTATCATTGTTTTCACGTTTTTACCATTCAGAAAAATATTGAGAGAGCCTTCACTTTTTGAAAGAAAAAATAAAAAATATATGAGGATGTCAAAATTCATGATACTGCCTGTCATGATATTACTTGTGAACGATCATAAATCCAAAACTTCTTACCATCTTGAAAAACACGACCGAATGAAGACATTCTTTCATGTTATCTAACTGTCCTACCCGTTCCCCCCCCCCCAACAGCCGGGCGAGGATGGAATGCACCCCAGCCAGGAGGACCAGCTGGCCCAACATGGACATGGCCGACCGGGGGCGGACGGGCAGTGGGGCTACTCGACCACTACCACGACCACCACCACCAAGCACACACGCAAGGGGCCTAGCGGAGAGGAGTCTACTGTCAAGGTGAGGGGGCGAGCGGGCGATGCTTTGTGATGTGAAAAACACAGGGATGGGGACTCTCGTGCATGAGTCTTGGTGGTTTGTGTATTGTAGGTGCTAGATAGTGTAGATGTATATAGAATTGTGACGTGTTGTCAAGCTGCCTGTTATGTGTTTGATGGGAGTTCTACTTCTAGATGTTCAATGTTACATGACAGAATGATGAAATGCAAATGTTGGTCTCCAGGTTTTATCGAGACAGTGTTGGAACATTGACGATAACCTGTCAAAAACTGACCGAGCTCGAGTCGATTAACAATTTACCGATTTAACAGTGCAAATGCATGACAAAAATTTACCTTATACCGGTAGTAACAGTACAGGTTCTGGGGTATATCTCCGGTCCTTCCGACATTAAAGAACATTTATATACCAGTACAATAAAAGTAATTTACATAAATAACATAATGTAAATAGTTACCTTGGTGTACATACTTTGCTTTTGCGTGCATGTTGTCAAACATGTATTTTTTTTAAAAACACCTACTACTTAGATTTAGATGGTGATGGGTCTGCACATATGCACATACTCAAAACTCGCAAAACAATCACATAACTTATTTTCACTGTGTGTTGTGTTGGTTGAATTGTCGAGTGAGGTAGCAATTTTGTTCTCTGTGATGTTTTGTATGTCTCTAGCTGAACAAGTGTACATGTCCGTTTGAATTTTATATTTCAAGATCAATTCCTTTATGATTGTGTTCAGTTGTATTTGTTTCATGGAATTTCAACTACTTTTTGAGGGATTTGTGTATTTGCACCTGAACGGTTTCTAAAGAGAGGTTTTATTCACTGGACATTCAATGCCAATGTCTCAAGGATTACTTGTATATTTGGTTTCCATGGTTTCAGTATTCACTTGGGTGCGGTTGGCTCCCAACTTTCGTCTATCTTGATGTTGTGTGCGCCGTTTGTTGTCTCTTGCATGTTATGTTCACATTATGCTTGCTGTGTGTGGAGCCTGTGATTAGATCGTCCTCTGCCTGTGTTGTTGTCAATTCCTGTCTTTGGCTGGTTCCCTTCCCTTATATTAACTAGGTATTGCAAAATGTATACCTCTTTAATGGATAATAACAAACTTTTTAACGGTCTTTAGTGTAGAGATGCAACTGGTCGTTATTCCATTCTAGGAAAGTATGGTAAATAGTAAATCGTATGATCTGTAGTCTTACATAAACTATTAGTCCATTGAATAAATAGCTCCATTGAGAAATAGCAATCCTATGAAGCCCTAAGCGAATCTTCCCTGACCTTTTGAACCCCTCCATCCACAACCTGCCCCGCCCCCAGCCGCCGACCGTGGACACAGAAAGCGTGACGTACGAACCAACGGACAGCGGCACGCAATCGACGACGAACGTTCCTCTCGTCAAGACGGAGACCCGGACGGTTACGTATAACGTTGGCGAGGGTGAGGGCGACGCGGATCAGGTGGAGGACCCGGGCGTACTAGTCAGCTCCCAAAGCCACTCGTCCCGCACCCAGACGGTCGAGACCACCACGGTAAGGCTCCCGTGCCGACCCGGCCGAAAACTCCCCAGATCCCATTCATCATCCCAAGGCTTGTCCCTGGTGACGCCCCACCCCGTCCAGTCAGGCTTAGACGTTCTCAGACAGTTATCAGTTATCTGCAGCTTGGCACCCTTCCTTGTAGTCGTGGAGTCCTTTTCTTTCTTGTCCGTCAGGGGATTTTTTTTCAGGTGTCTCTCTGTGCAGACGGAAGTCCCAAGGATTTTGCTTGTGTTTGTTCAGTGAAATCACTGTCGGTCATTTGTCTAATTTTGTACCCTTGGCATTGGCAGTTGAATACTGTACATAGAAGTTCCACAGCTTTCTCCTGCCTTCTCGGTCACTGGAACTAACATGCTTTATAATATATCAACACATGGCAGGCTTCTATGTGTCATAATTATCCTGGCAGCTTCTGCTATATTTCTGCTTCTACTAATATCAAGCACTTGTATAGGACAGTTTCTGTACTGTTGCCATGGAAACATGTCTTGGTGGTAGCACATACTGCAACCTTCCAACATACACACATATGTACCTAAAAATTGCTTCAAAAACCTGGCTAAATATTCAAAATATTATTCAGAATTCAGATCGATCAATTGCAGCATTGTTACGTTGTTGTAACTTTGTTCGATACTTTGTGATTAATGTTGTAATGATGACTCAACTTGATTGTATAACGTGCTTGTCTACTGTAGATCTATAGCTGTCCGATCACGAGCTAGATTTTCACTCAACCATTCCTGAATTGTGTTGATTTCTGTGTAGTGAATTGCCTATTCAGCATTGGGTGTTGCTTTCCTGGGGGCAATAAATTTGTCTTATGTGTAAATCAGATATTTAGACACTGTCGATCAAACTGTGAATGAAATTAAAATGATGAGTTCATGGTTTGTAAAGTTGGCTATTTATGTGTATATACCGGTACATATATATAGTCAGGGTCTACTGAATCACTCAGCTTTACTTTAGTTACCGGTACTCTTGCCTGGGTCTGCAGTCAATTATATACTACATGTAGTAGTGTTTTGTAGATGCCTTGCTGGTTGGAAATACTTTGAACAGATTTGAAACTTACATTACTACTTACAAAAATATACCGGTAGTAGGCCATTTCAGACACACAATCGCAGCTTTGATCTATGTTGGTAACCGATTGCTTCACATATCCGCATTGATAGGCCTATGACACATTGCCGTGACGATTGTCTGTTGTTTGTTTCAGTACACCACAGAGAAAGACGGCGTTGTGGAGACTCGAATCGAGCGCAAAATCGTCCTCTCGTCCGAGGGAGACGACATCGATCATGACGAGGTCAGTTACCATAGTAACAATAGTAGACAGTCAGAATTTGAGTGTGGTACTGACTGGATTCTCAAATGTCATATGGCATATACTGTAAACCCCTTGATTATTTGCGTCTATTAATATTCACAAGTTTTCGAATCATGTTTTGCTTTGAAACATGAAATTTCTCAATGTGAATCTTTTCTTCCAAACTCCATATATTCTGAAACTGCGAACTTAATTGGCCGCAAAATCAAAGAGGTTTACAGAAGCAGTCATAAAGTGATTTCAATGTTATTGACGAATATCTTCTACGAAAAAATGTAAAATTGTTTTGTGTGTTGCAGGCATTGGCAGCCGCCATCCGGTCCGTCACTGATATGAACCCCGACCTGTCTGTCGAGAAAATAGAAATTCAAACCAAGTCCGAGACCGACTTAGAGTAGATCTTAGTAGAGGTATGTACAATACGACTTCTAACACATGTTTAAAATTGAAATAGATGCATGGTGGATAACGATAAACTTCAAATGTGTATGATTTCACTAAAAATTTTCCGTTTGCGCACCTACCAAAGCGACAAAGATTTTAATGCATCTTTCCTCCATGGGCCAGATTCCCACAAGAGACAGTGTTCAGAACTTTTCCAACGAGAGTGAGAGAGAGCCCGAGAGACGCAGCATCGTGACCGTCCCCAAGATCCACGGTTTCGCCCGTCTCCCTCTACGCCTTGAAAACACCACCACTAGACATTCTGGGACCAGCGACACATACTCCCAGTCCGCCCGCCCGCTCGCCAGCCAGCTAAACTATCCCAAACTGTGCCATAGAAACACCAAGTAAATCTATTGTCGTCATCGGATATCCGCGGATGTGGATAGAGGTCCCACCCAACTCGGCTAAAGTACGATGGAATATTAAACAACTGGATACCAACTAGAAGTAGCGTGAGAGATCAAACCTACTCTGGGATATATATATATATAAATAAAAACATAGAGAGAAAACAACATTTGGACAACTTGTCTTAACGTACTATATGTTGTGTGTAAAACATCAAGTTGTATCCCGAATGTTTGTGTGTGATGTTCGAGAATTGATATGTCATCATTGTGCGTACTCGCGTATTTTATTATTTAGTTCTCGATATATATCATACCTGTCTTGAATTGTAAAGACAATGCTATGCTGGCAGCTTTATTAATGCCATCATGATTTTAAAGAAAACGTGTTTGTTGTCGAGTTCGGGTTTTTATATATGTATATACCGTGACTTTTAAGAAAGGGAGTAATCGCTTTTCGTGAATGAATTTCGGCTTTTGCTTCCAGAATTGTGTATTTTAGTTCAAACGTAGAGGCTACTAGCGCTCTGATGATCAGTGACGGCAGACTGTTTTGGGCCATTGGACTTGTCTATTTATTGTATCATATGTACTGTACAATGTTGCTAGTTACAGAAGCGCATTTTTTGCTGGTGACTTTTCCTGTCAGTTGTAAATAATATTTTCTGAGACACTGGTTGCGCTTGGCTAATGTCTTGTTTTGTTTTTTGTTTTTTTCTGTATAAACTGCCAGTTTTATCATTGTATCTGCTTAGGAAACCCAGCAGGCATTTATCCAATAAATGTCTTTGGGGGAGGAAGCGGTTTTAGATTTATTTTGTTCTGTGTTCGGTCCTGTCTTATTTGTACTGCTACTGAATGCTTTGGGCACTTGAAGTTCTGTTGTCGGTTTTGTTTGTAGACACACGGCCCGACAGCTGACTGGAGAACATCACTGCTCGATTGCCTTATCAGTGTCAGTCGCTTGTAACGTCACTCAAACTTCTGATGTAGGTGTATATATAAATATGTGTCAGTTATGTCCAACAGCATACCTAAGAATTGTGTATCGATGTTCTTTTAGTGCAAGTGGTTTATAAGAAGAAATGACTTACGTATGTTTTATTCCTGTGTCTTGAAAGAACATTAGCACAGTCGGCCATCTTTGGCTTTTTAACATGAAAGTATTTTTTTCTTAGAATATTAGCAAGTTCCATAGAACAGGATCATTTATGAACGGCGTGGCAGTTTATATTTCAGGTGCTTTGAATATGCAGATTATGATTCATTATAAATTTTAGAGTGTAATTAACTCCATTGATGATGTTCATGTTTTTAATTGTATTGCTTCAAGTAGAATCTTTGTACAGATATAGAAAAGTAACTGCATCTGTACGAAAACGAACTAATGCAAAAAAATGAGAAAAAAAGTACTACAAGAAATATTTAGCCTGTAATTATTTAGTAGAAGCTTGAAAACTTTGAGATATCTTTTTGTATTTTCAACTGTAATCGCCTTCTATCAATATTGCAAACTTGAAATATTCCAAAAAGGTGTACTCAGAAGATCTGCCAGCAGTTCTAGGCAGTATTCGTGTATTTATGACATATATATAGGCTAGAACAGAACTGAAAATTTCTCACCTTGTGATAGATTTTGTAATTGAGCCTTTCCGATTTTGTACAATGGAATAATAAGTAGCTAGATCCGCTAGGAGTCGTGAAGAACTGCGGCCTAAAAGGCTCTTTCGTGACTGAGTAACACACCTTGTCTTGTACCAACTTCATCGTTATGTAACACAACAGAATGTTCGTATATTACGCATATAATACAATAAAATGAGTCTTTTCTTGTACAATTTCTGTGTTCTTCTTTTGAGATTTGCAAGAAATACTGCATGGTCAAACAATCAACAATTCATTTGATGCGCTCTTAGCATTTTACCTATTTCATAATATACATATGGTTTTAGGCTGATGGTTTTGAATATGTTGATAATATAATTTTGGACTGGAAATCTGTCTTGATAGAAACACTTTGAAGGATCAACATAATATCATTTATTA
This sequence comes from Terebella lapidaria, assembly GCA_949152475.1. Classification (NCBI taxonomy): domain Eukaryota; kingdom Metazoa; phylum Annelida; class Polychaeta; order Terebellida; family Terebellidae; genus Terebella; species Terebella lapidaria. Next base: position 8,576,270 of record OX424557.1, read on the forward strand.
ATGGTATACCTTGGTTTACATTGAGAAGTTACATCTACTATTATTAAGATTGAGTATCGAGCACGATCCACGTAATTTCAATGGTTTCATACCACGTGCATTTTTGGTTCATATCTCGGCCGTTTCATAACAAACCTGAAATTTGGAATATATATTCTGTATATATCTGTGAAGCTGATGTGTATAAGAGATTGAAGATTTCATTGATAAATTAGTATATAAATGGAGTTGAATGTTGCTTGAACAAATGTAACTTACGTTGCGTACACGAAGCATTACATGGTGTAGTTTCTTAACTGCAACAAGTGCACATATCCGTGATCAATAACCTACCCTTAAATTTTAAGTATCCCATCGATAATCATGTCAAATTGATGTGCAAATGTGTTTATCTATTGCGATCTCGCGAAAATGTCTTGTGCCGCTGGTCAGTGAAGCGCTAAGTACAGATCAGCGGATTATTCGTATGGCAAATACCGTCAATGCTCAGCTGTCGAGAACGTTGTACTCAGGAGTGAGATGTTGTTGTGATTTTGGTTCTATACTGCACTTAGAAAATATTAGAGTCGCTGAATTCTTGATGTAGTTTGCGGTTGAGTTTAAAATGCTGACGGATATAGACGTTATTAATGCGATTGACAATCAATTTCTTTTGCCCAGTGTATTTTCAATGCAGGTGATATATAACATGCTATTTTGACCATCAAACTCACATCAAGTGTTTAGGAAAATTCCAAAACAGGCAGTAGGTTATTGTTCTATGACAGGTAATCTAACCATAGTCAAGAAACTGTACCCTAAAACGCTGTCAGTTTTCTATGTAAGTTACATTTGATTGGCGGTGTATAACGTTCAGGATCCATATGAATATCGACTGGGTCTTCAATATGGCCATTGGACAAGCATTGTAGTCGTGGATAGAACCTACACAACAATTTTCAGCGCAATCCATTACCAAACTGTAGAGTTATAGGCCAAACAAAACATACCAGAATTCTGCTGAACCTACACAACAATTTTCAGCGCAATCCATTACCAAACTGTAGAGTTATAGGCCAAACAAAACTTACCAGAATTCTGCTGATAAGACATGGATCCTGACTGATAAGCATCCTTAAACCATCTGTTGAAGTTATACTCTGATTTTTCTAACTCGTTTACACCGTTTTTTGCCGATATTTTTGCGATGTTTAATGGTATCGTAACGTAACTTGGCATACTTCACCTGGAGATCAAACGGCATTTTTCTGCAAACTTTCAGACTTCTGCTCATAGAACTGTGAGAGTTAGCAATCTACTGCAATGATAAATTTTCCCTGAAATCCTGTCGTTTGCATGTCAACAAATATTGTTTTCCTTTGGCACGTGATGGGCGATTCTGTTCCGATAATTTGCATAGGGGCGAGGGTTAGGAATCGGGACCGCCCACGCAGGTAAACTGATTCGAAATTACTCGCACGTGCAGGCTCCTTGACGACAACTGACAACCCGATCCCCCTATTATGACTAATTTGAATTTGTCCATTTGGATTCCGTCATCAGTTGTCGAGAACCAAGCAATATGTCGGCGCCCATGGTTCGAGCAAATCCTCGCTTAAATAAAACTTTTGTGTTTTGAAAGAAACAGATAGCGTTCCGGAAGGCAGGTTTGTGTAGAATAATTGCCGTTTGTATAACAGATATGCATTATTCAGTTAAATAGTTCGCTAGAAGTAACTTGACTGAACTGAATGCGAAAAACGGTGTAAACGAGTTAAAAAAATCAGAGTATAAGTTCATAGTGAATTTTAGTTTGACCGAATGAAAGACACTCGAAAAAAAAACATTCCCAATTTGGTTTCATTGATTCGAATAAATTCCCCTAAAAATTGTAGTTAATTGTTGAAAACCCATGAGAACTTTTCAGGATTAGGCCTAGCTTGCATTAATACTGAAATCAATTCGTGAATTCACAAAATGACTTGAGTGTTATATAATCAGTTCAAGTTGTGTTCACAGCCACTCCGATGAGGGAGCGTAAGTGAGTTTCGAATATCGTTCGAAACGCATGAAAATATTCGTTGTACAAGCCTTTTGGTCCTATCGTCCTATCCTTTAGGTTATGGACCTGTATTGATTTCCTTATATGGTCAAAATGAGGCATCAAAGTACTATATTATTTAAAAACTCCCAGTTTCTCCTCCAAATGCACATGTATCACTTTAAAATGTCTCTGTTTTGGTTTGTATAGTGGTATTATGGGTATTCCTCTATGTACATGTGGATTTTCATGTTGGTTGGAGCTGTTACTGTGCGCATGAATACATATAAACAAACCGGCCCTTTCTGGGAGTTTGCTTTCTGAGGAATTCGCCAGGTGTCAGCAGCTAACAGTCAAATGCTTGTAGCGTTTGATCTATTCCAACAACATGTGCTGATTTTTTAATATTTTGTAAGTTATATATATTGCTTCAACATACTGAAATTTTATGAAAATTGAAACATTTTGAAAGTGATTTCTCTCATAAAACGTTATAATGGAGTTAAATGGCAATCCTATATGTGTTCGTATACCTTTATAATGGAGTGATAGCTATTTAGTTGATAATTAATGTTATATCAAATCAGTAAATTATGTGTTGTACCATGCGATGAAAAACTAACAGTTTACTACCTTTTAAGACCAAACATGCATATAAGCCTGCATTATTCTATTTTATAAGCGGCATGAAGTAAACGGCCGTACATCTACTGTGCTTTGTTCTCCAGTCTTACTGACAATATCGTGGCCAATTATGGTCGAGAGTCATCGAATATGGTTAATATCGTTAATTGCATATGTTTTTCTTACAGTGATAGTTGATTTATGTGGAAAACGAGCTAGGCGAAAAGTGGGCGATAATAGGTTGAGACCAGAAAATCCTGGTCGAGGCTTATTTCGAGAACATAGCGTTTTCACTTACGTGCCCTAATCACAACGTGCCCGTGCAACACCTCAATACCCACGATATTCGCCAGGTGGCGCCTGTTTCTGGCACGTGCTGATGATTTTTTTCCCGCCAAAATGAAAGACGCTATATCGTCTGGCTATTCTTGATTACCGGTAAACGCCGAAAATGGGCACACCGAGTATAGATCCGGATGAAATGACTAGAATTCTGCAAGTTTTTAGGGAGTTCCTGATCCAGGGGGAGTTATTCAAGGAAGTGTACACACACTGCTCAGGACCAAATGTCGCGAATCCCGACGTAGATTTGGCCTCGGACTTTGAACAAGCTCTTCCTGAAAATCCGACCAATCCACCGCAAAGGTGAACTATTCTGGAACCTCCCTCCGCTTTGAGAAACTTCTTCCTGATGGTTTTAGTACGGAGCCCCTGAAAGGTCACACCTGTGAGTGAAAAAATTTAGAGCTCTGCAGACTCTCGGCCGACAGGGACATGGGCGTAGATATAGAGGTTCGGAAAGAGGGGTTCTTACCGTGTGCAGCGCTGTATTGACTGTATACAATGCCTACAATACTGTCAAATACAGCGCTGTACACAGTAAGGGGGGGGGGGGGTCGAGAAACAGCAAGGCGAAGCCCCAATTCGGTCTGGGGGTACGGGGGGGGGGGGGGGGAGATGGGCGCCGTAAGCCCCCGAGAAAAGTTTGTATTTTTGCGAATTCTATGAGCACCTGAGATGAATTCTGGAGATAACCAGTGAAGTCGGAAAGTAAATTTTTATGTGTCAAATTTTAAAAGATGGCCTTTTTTCTCTCTGAAAATATTTAGGCCCACTAGATCTATCTGAAAATATGTATTTCATGCCCCTTTTCCTCAGTTTTATTTTGAATACTACTCGATTAAGGTATGACTCAAATTCAAACCATGAGGTCTTTGAACTTTCACTGTCCCCGGTGGGGCGGGATCAAACAATCTTTGAACATGCGACGCTTATATCACTCTTTAGGGGAATGGGGAATGGACCAAAGGAAACCAGTAAAACACACCACTGTATAACCCTTCAGCTTCTGGGGCCCACAAGCGGGTTCCAGACCCTCGGTCTTCATCACCTCGCTTCACGACATTTCATATCTTGGCACTCCTTCAGAACCCTGGGTTCACCCAAGACCAGGTACTCTCCAAGGCCATGGAAATTGGACCAAGGAGAGCCTTAGAATACATCATTGTGGATGCAAAAACCTTCAGCGTCTGGGTCCCTTGAGCGGGCCGACAGCGGCTTGCTTCACCTGGCTTAGTAACATTTCATAAATGGGCCTTTCCCTCAAATCCCAGATCTGCTCCGAATTAGCCATGCAAAAACTCTTAGGGGGATAGGGAATGGACTAAAGGAAACCTCTAAAAAAAACACTGGGCTTGCATATCCTTTCAGCTTCTGGAGCCCTTAGGCAGGCCCCAGACCCTCGGCCCTTCGCCAACTCACTTTGCGACATTTCACATCTTGGCCCTCCTTCAGAATCCTCGATCCGTCCCAGATTAGGCATTCATAAACTCTCTAAGGCCATGAAATCGGACCAAGGAGAGCCCTAGAATACACCATTGGGGATGCGTAAACCTTCAGACCCCTGGCCGACATGGGCTCGCTTCGCTCGCCGCTATGTTGGTCAAAGGTTTTACCCCCCCTCTCCCGAACTCTTATAACCCCCCCCCCCCCTCCTGTAAAATATTGACACATTCAAAACATTGTGTTCCGTGGACCATTTGTTTTGAGTCTCTAATCCATATAAATGAATCGTTACCCTTGACAAAAACAAATCATCGAGTATTTCTTCACAAAACCAACAACTTATGCAGTATTGCAGCCGATTTCGAGCGCCCAGCACACATTACAAATAGACAATTTTCTGCAGTAGTAATAAGTATACTGCATAAGTTGTTGATTTTGTGAAGAAATACTCGATGATTTGTTTCTCTCAAGGGTAAGGATTCATCTATATGGATTAGAGACTCAAAACAAATGGTCCACGGACTACAATGTTTTGAATGTGTCAATATTTTCACCGGCGAAATTCAACTTACCTGAAAAGGCCGGGATCTAGCAGCCTGTGTGACTTGCTATTTCGTACCTACCGTATTTTAGCGAAATTAAGCCAGGAACTGTTGTGGGTACCCCTAAGGGTCTCCGTACTTTAGATATATTATTTCATATATTTATTCTTTCAATTATCAAATCGAATGTTTCGTTGAGTTTGACTTCGACTGCTCAAATGGTCAATCTCGCACGAGTTTGACCGCCCTGAGCTTATGTGACTGCTGACACTTCTTCTGCCAGTGACAGCCCGGCTGACATCCTTCAGAAGATAGAGGGCGTGATCCAGGAGGTTGTTGTCTCCGTGTCCCGCCAGGAGGCGCCAGTTCTCACCCATGGCAACACTCGGTCCTGGGACAACGTCAGGTCAGTACCCATGACAACACACAGTCATGGGACAACGTCAGGTCAGTAGTACCCATGACAAGTGGGCGTCGAACAACGTCAGGTCAGTACCCATGACAACACACAGTCATGGGACAACGTCAGGTCAGTACCCATGACAAGTGGGCGTTAAACAATGTCAGGTCAGTACCCATGACAAGTGGGCGTTGAACAACGTCAGGTCAGTACCCATGACAAGTGGGCGTTGAACAACGTCAGGTCAGTACCCATGACAAGTGGGCGTCGAACATCGTCAGGTCAGTACCCATGACAACACACAGTCATGGGACAACGTCAGGTCAGTACCCATGACAAGTGGGCGTTGAACAATGTCAGGTCAGTACCCATGACAAGTGGGCGTGGGCGTTGAACAACGTCAGGTCAGTACCCATGACAACACACAGTCATGGGACAACGTCAGGTCAGTACCCATGACAAGTGGGCGTTGAACAATGTCAGTTCAGTAGCCATGGCGACACTAGATCCTTGTCCAATGTCAGGTCGGTAGCCATGGCAACGAACAACAGGCGGCCCTGCGAGGCCATGACTGGAAATGTCCCTGGGATAATGTCAGGTTGGTAGGTATGGCACACGGGGTCCTAGGACAACGTCATGTCGGTGGTCATGGCAACAAAAGGTCCTTTGACAACGTCATGTCGGTAGTCGTGGCAACACAAGGTCTTTGGACAACGTCATGCCGGTAGTCGTGGCAACACAAGGTCCTTGGACAAAGTCAGGTCGGTAGTCATGGCAACAGAAGGTCCTTGGACACCGTCAGGTCGGTAGTCGTGGCAACACAAGGTCCTCGGACAATGTCAGGTTGGAAATCATGGCAACACAAGGTCCTTGGACAACGTCATGTCGGTAGTCGTGGCAACACAAGGTCCTTTGACATCGTTATATCGGTAGTTGTGGCAACATAAGGTCATTTGCCAACGTCATGTCGGTAGTGGTGGCAACACAAGTACCTTGGACAACGTCAGGTTGGAAGTCATGGCAACACAAGGTCCTTGGACATAGTCAGGTCGGTAGTCGTGGCAACACAAGCTCCTTTGACAACGTCAGTGGGTAGTCATGGCAATACAATGTTCTTGGACAACGTCATGTCGGGAGTGGTGGCAACACAAGGTCCTTGGACAACGTCATGCTGGTAGTCGTGGCAACACAAGGTCCTTGGACAAAGTCAGGTCGGTAGTCATGGCAACACAAGGTCCTTGGACACCGTCAGGTCGGTAGTCGTGGCAACACAAGGTCCTTCGACAACGTCAGGTCGGTAGTCGTGGCAACACAAGGTCTTTTGACAACGTTATGTCGTCAGTTGTGGCAACAAAAGGTAATTGGACAATGTGATGTTGGTAACCATGGCAACACAAGGTCCTTGGACAATGTCAGGTCTGTAGTCGTGGCAACACAAGGTCCTTGGACAATGTCATGTCCGTGGTCGTTACAACACAAGGTCCTTGGACAACGTCATGTCGGTAGTCATGGCTACACAAGGTCCTTTGACAACGTCAGGTCGGTAGTCATGGCGACACAGGGTCCCTAGACAACGTCAGGTCTGTGGTTATGGCAACACAAGGTCCTTGGACAAAGTCAGGTCGGTAGTCATGGCAACACAAGCTCCTTGGACAAAGTCAGGTCGGTAGTCGTGGCAACACAAGGTCCTTGGACAACGTGAAGTTGGTAACCATGGCAACACATGGTCCTTGGACAACGTCAGGTTTGTAGTCGTGGCAACACAAGGTCCTTGGACAACGTCATGTCCGTAGTCGTGGCAACACAAGGTCCTTGGACAACGTGATGTCGGTAGTCATGGCTACACAAGGTCCTTCGACAACGTCGGGTCTGTTGTAGTGGCAACGGACGGTCCGGGGACAACGTTAGGTCGGTAGCCATGACAACAAGTGGTTTTGCGATGATGTCATGTTGGTAATTATGGCAACACAGGTCCAAAGACAACATCAGGTCGATAGTCGACAAGGTGGGGTCAGTAGCAATGGTAACACATGGTGTTTAGACAACGTCCTTGAACAATGTCAGTTCGGTAGGCTTGATAACACGCAATCCTGGGACGTCAGGTCGGTAGTTGTGGCAACACAAGGTCGTCGGACGTCAGGTCGGTAGCCATGACAACACGCGGCCTTGGGACAACGTGAGATCGGTAGTCATGACAACACGAGCTCTTGACAAGTTTAGGTTGGTAGCCATGGCGACACTTATGTCCTTGACAACGGCAGCTGGTAATCGTGATAACACGTGATCCTCTGATAATGCAAGGTCCATAACCATGGCAACAAGTGGTCCTACGACGATTTAAGGTCGGTATCCATGGCAACACATGATGCTGGGACAACGTCAGGTCGGTAGCTATGGCCACCTACGTTTCTGCGACAGGTCGGTATTCACTATCCAGGGCAACACACGTTCCAGAAGCAAACATGACAACAGAAGGTCCTAGGGGCAACGTCAGTTCGGTAGCCATAACAACAGAAGGTCCTAGGGGCAACGTCAGGTCGGTAGCCATAACAACATAAGGTTGTAGGACAATGTCAGGTTGTTAGCCATAACAACAGAAGGTCGTAGGGGCAACGTCAGATCGGTAGCCATAACAACAGAAGATTTTATGACAATGCTAGGTTGGTAGCCATGACAACAGAAGGCCTTGGGGGCAAAGTCAGGTTGGTACCCATGACAATAGAAAGTTATAGGACAATGTCAGGTCGGTAGCCATGAGAGCAGAAGATCTTCGGACAATGCCAGGGTTGATAGCCGTAACAACAGAAGCACCTGGTACAATGTCAGGTCGGTAGCCAAGGCAATAGAAGGTTCTGGAACAATGTTATGTTAGTATCCATGACAACAGAAGGCCCAAGGTCAACTTCAAGTTGGTAGCCATGGCAACACAAGGTCCTTTGACAAAGTCATGTCGGTAGTCATGACAACACAAGGTCCTGGGACAACGTCAGGTTGGTAATCATGGTGTAAGAAGGTTCTGCGACAACTTCAGGTCGGTAGCCATGACAGCAGAAGGCCCCGGGACAACATCAAGTCGTTAGCCATGGCAACTAGTGGTCCTGGAGCAACATCAGGTCGGTAGCCATGACAACGGAATGTCCTGAGACAACGTCAGGTTGATAATCATGATAACAGAAGGTTCTGTGACAAGGTACAGTCAGTAACCATAGCTACAGGAGGCCCTGGGATATCTTCAAGTTGCTGTCCATGACAACTCGTGGTCGTTGTACAGCATCAGGCCGCTGGCCACGGCAGAAGGTCCTGGGACAACATCAGGTTGGAAATCCTCCCAAGAGAAGATTTTGTGACAATGTAAGGTCGGTAGTCATGACAACAGAAGGCCCTGGGACAACTTCAAGTTTGTAGTCATGGCAACTTGTGGTCCTGGGGGCAACCTCAGCTCGGTAGCCACAACAACAGAATGTCTTGTGACAACGTCAGGCTGGTAGGCATGACAACAGAATGTCTTGTGACAACGTCAGGCTGGTAGCCATGTCAACAGAATGTGCTGGGACAACTTCAGGTCGGTAGCTATGATAACAGAAGGTCCTGCGACAACGTCAGGTCGGTAGCCATGACAACAGAATGATTTGTGACAACTTCAGGCTAGTAGGCATGACAACAGAAGGTCCTGGCACAATTTTGGGTTGTTTGCTGGGCAACTTGTGATCCTTGGACAATTTCAGATTGATAGCCATGACAATAGAAGGTTCTGGGACAACATCAGGTCGGTAGCCATGGCAACATATGGTCCTGGGACCACGTCATGTTGGTAGTCATTACAACAGAAGGTCCTGAGACAATTTTGGGTTGGTAGCCATGGCAACACGCAGACCTGCGACACATGTACGCAAATCAAAGCTCGATTCGGAGGTATCCCTAATTAAAACAAATACTCGAAAATTTGAATGTTTGGAAGGTGAAGATTAAGATGGAGAGTCAGTCTACTATAGACCTCTGTAACGCACACAGTTTCCGATTTGATACTCAATAACATGATATGCCTACCGCACGGTTTTTGCAGGTTCCAGGAGGGCAGTGGACTACGTATGGTCTCCAACACCGGGGCAAATATCCGCTTTGACAACGCGCAGTCAGTCAATAAATTCGGTACGTTGCTGTGGTGATACATTGAAACCTTTTACTATGGATTCATACACGTAGCCTCCTATGGTATAAGGTTCGGTGTCATGTCACTAAAAACACGTAGGCCTATTGCTTTTAGCTCTGACGATCAAGATACTGTCGGAGATGTATGAACTCATCAAAGACGACAAATATTGCACGAAAAGGTCAGTGGAGTTAAGTCAGTTGGACTTCCGCTCACAAGGGTAAGTTGATCAAACCTTTTGCAATTGTAAACATGTACGCATGACCGAATTCCGTAGCTGAAAAATCTTGATAGCGACAATTTATAACAAATTGGTCAATGTCATGCAGGGACCTATATTACCAGGATGTACAGCTGTATGGCAGTCAATCTACCGTAGATTCCATTGTGGACAACATTTCCTGTATGCTGGCGGTACCGCGCTGGAAACTACACGTGGTCAGTCACTGCTCAAACATTGATCAGTCACTGGTCAAACGCGGGGCATTGGTAAAAAATATACCAAATCAAACCCTTGTGGAAAACCCACATACTATAGATCTAAAATAACACTTTAGAACTGCTTTGTGCTAGTCGTACTTAACGGGGAAAATCGATTTCCACATACGAGATTTACTAGTATGCAACTAATACTATACCACAACTATATATTGTTATATTCCCCATTGTCTACAGTTGGCCACGTCTAAGGGCTGTGTTGCCGGTGACCTACAGTTCAGAGATGCTGATGGTAATCTAATTGACTGCAGTAGAACGGAAACGGTATGGGGTTCCTTCGCTTGATATTGGTGTTTCTTATCTTGTATTATTAATAACGATGGCATGAATCTTAGCTAACGATAACGAACATCATACAAAATGAACCCAGTATTTCCTTTTGACAGGGTGTGCTTGTACCTAACCATGTGACGGGGATTTCCAGTATCCTCTGCTATCCGAACCCTTCGAATAGAATTGCGTACATGGCTTCCATATGAACTTAATGCGTTTGAGCCTTGCCCCCAGTAGAAAAAAAAGTTGAGATATTTTTTTTCGAGAAAAAGGTCATTTGAGTCAGTTGTGTTTAATTTGAAAACAAGAGAGACCAAGAAGCTACCACATACTACTCACAGATACAAGGCTTCAGCGGACCCAAGACACCCAGCCGATTCTCTCGTTCCGAGTTCTACGCGGGCTCGCCTCAGACTCACTTTGGGTTCTATGCCCCTCCTTCCCCCCCCCCCTCAAAAAAAAAAACCCTGAACCCGCCCCTGAATGCCTTAAGTCGTTCACTTTGAAGTTACTGATATCTAAACAACACACCAGATCTGACAACCCAGGCAACGTTTGTGCTAATCGTTGAGAAGGACGCCACATTCCAGAAACTTCTCGACTCCGGATTCTGCACCAAATATGTGTCGTGTATTCTGATCACGGTGGGTACACATACTCCGTTTTCTGCAGTGTCGATTGCACCATATAAGTCTCGTGTACACTAGTCGCGGTGGGTAAACGTACCTTGGATTCTGACAAAATATTTGCCGTGTATACTAAATATTGAACATAAAAAATAATGAAATGGCGATTTCACTACAAAATTCGATGGAATGTTCAACTATTGAAAGTCGGCGCCAGGTAAGCTACCAATTATGTTGTAGGGTAAGGGTTTTCCGGACGTGAACACACGGTTGCTGGTCCGTCAGTTATGGGACACCTTCCATCTCCCCACGCTGGCTCTGGTGGACGCCGACCCACACGGTGAATAAACGCCGTCACTGGCTTTGATTTATTTTAAAATTGTGTGTTTATACAGATTTTTTCCATTCAGCTTTTGTTTTCGAAGACTATTACTGATATATTTTCTGTTCTTACAGGAATCGAAATAATGGCTGTGTACAAATACGGATCGAGAGTAGGAACTTCTAATTTTAAGTTTTATTTTGATCACTAAGATTTTCACTATTATTATAGAAAGGTACATAACAGTTCCAGATATGTGTAGGCTACAGTTATAGGCCTATGTTGCACGCAGGCGATGAGTTTCGAGACGCCTAACCTGACGGTGCCCTCAGTACGCTGGCTCGGTGTTCTGCCGTCTGATGTCGACAGGTCAGTCGTCAAATAAACGCATAACAAATACTGGTCACGGTGCCAATGTAGCGTGAGTGACATATTCCACTATATTGGGCAGCACATAAAATCGTACAGAGGAATGGTGCAGTAACAGTAACAATAAAATTCCTACCCTAACAGATTCCATTTTAAGTAGACCCTCAGAGCTCATTAAATACCTTTCATACTAATATTGAAAACGACATATATATCTGTTTGACCATAAGGCTACACATCAAAGAAGACAGCTTGCTGAAGCTCTCGAGTAAAGACGTAGAGAAGGCCAAAGATCTGTTGACGCGTCCGTATGTGTGTGATAGCGCGCCACTCAGGAATGAGGTAAATCCTGACCTGACAAGTCTGACACGCCCTTACATACTACTAGTGGTACTCATGTTGTCGCGATGTTTTGACACCAATCGATGATCAATTATGAAAAATAGCGATGTCTAATTGAGGAAATCATTTGGGCGATATCAGTCAATGAGGTCATCTGAAATATCATATCAGGTATCTGCTGCATATATAAATTATTAACTATTCTATATTAAATATGGAAAAAATTTCGAAATGAATCGACAATCATTTCTATAAGGATTGACAATGCGTCTGCACGTATAAAAACTATATTAATAGTTCGTCCATAATATATTTGCTAGTAAATGTTTCTGCATCTCGCAAAAATTCTAGCCGTGCAGTTTGAGTTCAAATTATTGCAAGAAATATATTTATTTCCAACTTCCAATGCATTCAATTCACATTTATGAATCCCTCTTTACCGATAATTGAGTATACTATTAGTGAAAAAAATAATGATTGAACGTACTATCTTGAAAGATTTGTTTCGTTTCGTTTCTGTCCTATTTTGTCGGACGTGCAGGTTGAGTTGATCCTGAAGACGGATAGGAAGGCGGAGATCCAGTGTCTGACATCTCTGGATCAGGACTTTCTGACCGATGTCTACATTCCTAACAAAATCCTGTCCCAAGCTTGGATATAGACTTGAGCTCTGTTAAATTAAAAAAAAAAAATTGTTGATGTATGTACTCGTTTTGAATGAAAGTTCATTTGTAATTTGTTTTTATCGAAATAGTGTGTCTTGGACATTATGTGTTTGTATGATGAATAAATCATGTGTTATAGATGAATTTGACGCACTTCGTCTTGATAACACCTGCATGTGTATATTGACCAAAATACCAGTAAAAAATCTCAAGTCTTAACATATTGCAACACAAATAGAGTAGATGCTAATTGGTAACCTAAAGTAGGCTACGACATGGATTGTCAGGGTGTTATGTTGTTGTTATCAGGTATCGATTCTATAAATAGCAAGTAAATAAATAAGTCTGTAGGAAGACGAGAAAATAAGGAAATTGTTTTTGCATAATATTATCATAATATAATCTTCGCATTTGCTCGGTGGGCCTTGACTTTTGACCAAGTGATATTCATATTAATTCTGCTCGTAGTCAGTGAATGATGATTAATTACATCAGCTAATATTACAAGGGCATTACATCCATGATTAGTACCCACTTTCCAAGTACTTTCAAACACAAAGTAGGCATTTAGCATCATTTTTGAAAAAAAATAACATTTATATAAAAACTATAACAACCATTAGACCTGTAACACCGGAAAGCGCACATGTAGTCATGCACGTACTGTCAAACCCAATGTGGGCATGTAGCCCACGCTTTGAGCAGATGGTGAAAAAAAATTTGCCAACAAATGGCCCAAAATGGATAATAATGCGATTTGGGACAAAAACGTTGTTTTACTGACCCGTCGAAAAGTCAAAAGGGTGCCACATGCAGACCGGACAAATCATAAAGGTACACGAGGGAATGTTTTGAAACAAAAATCTTGCCTTACCTGAAATGTGTAAGTTGACCTCTACAGACATAATACTTGTTAATAGAGCTTATATGTTTGTATTATGAACATATAGAATGTTATATGGAGCACACCTAATTATGACATTGAAGTTACCAAAGATGACTTTGGTTGCCAAATCTCAAATTCAAATGTCACTTACAATGCTTAAAACCAAAATTGTCCGGTAACCTATCTCAACCCTTGGGCTAATATTACCAAATATCGATTCTACGCATATGAGACGAGGAAATGTTTTTTTTTTGCATATATCAGCTCCGGATCTTGACTCTTGAGCAATTGATAATTCATTGATTTTGCTTGTGGCCAGTGAATGATTATTAATTACATCAGAAAATGTTTCAAGGGTATTAAATCTCTAATAAGTACCGCATGTTTTCCACGTAATTCCGAAGCCAATGCAGGTCTTCAGCCTCATTTTTGCAAAACCACTTACCTTCAAATATAGCAACAATTAGGCCTATAAAACCGACAAAGTGCGCATTTTCATTCATATATCGACAAGTATAATCACTAGACCCAAAACACCGTAAAGCACGCATATTGAACGCAATATACCTGGATAGATACCAACAGACAATTTCCAACATGGGTCTTGGATATCTGATAAAATCTACTAACAAGAAGGTAGGCTATTGTATGCCCTGAAAGAAAAATCAGTGGATATTATGGATTCACCGCCGTCGAAGCGCCTGTTGATCGTGTGTAGGCCTATAGGGGCATGTTGAGCACAATTAACACATCGTTTGAGATATGCATTACTCCAGTTGCATGAGGCCTAATTTGAAAACAAACAGTATTAGACGTAAAGTTTTTTTGCGAAAACAAATCGAGATTTAATGTATCATTATCCTAACTAGTTCAACTCAGTTAATGTGCCCGTTATATGGAAAGTTAGCTGATCTGTGAAAATCTATATAATAATTGTACGGTTTTTTGGTAGATGGTTCACCCGCCCACCTATGAGTCATGTCTCCATGGAAATGCGGGCAGTGTCGATGTATCCAGTATCTACCCGGATTTGAGTGAATTTTTTGTCCCTTCACAAGACAGGTGTGTACTTCACAAAAATACCTGTTGTCAAAATAGAGCTAGAATTTGTAGTTTCATTATGTAAATATGAATATGATGGTTATGCTCACCTAAGATGATGTTTTGTTTGCCACAGCCTGCACGAGAACACAGAACTGAGCGACCTGAGCACTCAGTCGACACTGTCAGACCGCCAGCGCAGGATCAGGATCAGGATGGCCAAGAAAGGTAAGATAGAACCTATCGTCACTCTAAACAGTCAGTTTACGAAATAACGACATTTAGTGCATTTTAGGTTATAAAAAATAATCTATTGGCATGGCGCTTTATCCGTCGTCTGTCCACATTTTTAACGTTAAAGTTAAAAATATTGACACATTTGAATGGGAAGTCATATATAGCGACTTTAGTGGTGACCTCAATTTTGACCATGGATGATCTAGACAGACCGAAACAGTAATTTTGGTGAAAAAAAACAGTAACTGTTATGGCCCAACACTATACATTTCTTCGATAGCCATTCTAAACCCTTATCAGGCTGATTTTTAAAGTCAAATCCTACCCCTCTATTCCATGCATGCGCAGCCCTAGGATGGGCGGTGACCGTGACCTTGCCGCCCTTGGCTCTGCTCTTGAACATGCTCCGGACTCGGCCCCTGGACGCGGACGACCCATATGATCGCCATGACGACCCACTGCGACCCTGGACCTACCGGGTTGACTTGCCCCGGTGACCCTTGTAGGCCTGGCAGTATATCCAGGGGCCGATTTGCACCGGTGACCCTTGTAGGCCTGGCAGTGTATCCAGGGATGTGATTTGCACCGGTAACCCCTCAGACTGGAAGGTCGCTTTCACCGGGCCATCAAACTGACAGTTTCTTTCTGCAGCAGGACCTACTAGTATTTCATCCTTGGATATCAAATGCATCAATACACCATGGATGTCGATTCTCTGGACAATTTCGAATTTCGTCATGCACGTTGACAGTTGACGTTTTGAAGAGTTGTCGACATGAAATGACTCGTGCAGTATGCGCCTACATATACATTGCATGTATTTGAAGAGTGCCATGCTGACAATGCAATTGAAGATCGATGATTTGATGCATTTTGTCAGATCTTTGTTTTCATGTACATATGTGACATTATAGATTCATGTATTATACAAATATTGACTTTTGTGAGGTGAAGACGTGAAAATATGTACCTCTCAAGTTAATATTTGTTTTATTATCTAATAACGCAGCGAGGTTTTGCATGTCCGAGAAATTAACACCAGAGCAGCAGAAACCAAAGATAGTACCAACCAGCTATGATCATAATTTTCATCTCTGCGAGTTTCGACCGGAAGTTTTTTTTTAGACAGGAAACCCCTAGCGATCTGGGAGCAAATTTCCCCGCTCGCAATTTGGTTTCACGAGCGTTCTTCAATCGGTTATTGCAATTTTTATTCGAGTATGTAACATGGTTACGGCAACTAGATGACATTTATCAGTCATTTTGTGTCGCGGATGAGATTCAAACAACGAGACTGGATCTGTGAGACATCACAACGCGACTCCATGACAACGGCCGCACAGTACCGTAATTTCACGTAAACAGGATACTCGGATTTCTGTATAGCGTCACGCGAACATGCATACATGTACATGTATACTGGTGTATGCCTACTACTGTATACGAGAATATGACAACAATAGTGAGTTATGCCGTATTCGTGTGTATATTCTAGAACTTTGGCCCCTTCTGTTCCAAAACGCAAAGGGTTTTTGACTGCCTCATGCTGGATGGTGAATAGTTCAAATTATGCAATTTTCGCTGAAATTACTGCTTGCAAGCACAGAAAAAAATACTCGATAAATATTGCCCAACATTATTTTCTTCCAAATATTGAACTGGTATAATGACATATCTTGCTGATTAATGAATTCAATTCTTGAACATTCATACTAGAACATATATATATTCCGTTACCACGGCTATAGGTATTTTACACATGTTAGCAGAAACTTTTTGATATCCACAAAAGACTGGAGCCTGACATACACTTGGCGATACACACAGTTATTCTAGTATAAGGAAGAAAATTAAACACCCATTACTTTATAGGTAATTCCATTCATGCCGAGTACCTTTGGAAGAAAAAATAAAACCTCCCATGTCAAATAGGCTTACCGTGTTCTTTGCTGATCAAATAAAACAGACTTCAGTTTCACTCAATTTTATTGTCACAATAGGAAACCAGACCGATAACAACAAAAAGATATATGTGCTGTCAAAATTAAACTGACATAATTGTGTTTCTCTTACTCTTACGTGTATCTCTTACAATCAACTACTCCGATATATTGACGAGTGATGAACAAAACAAAGCCATTTCGGACTGCTATTCCTGAACAAAAAAAAAAGAAAAATGAATTCAAAATGTTTGATACATGCAATATGTAATAGTCACAAATAATCATGACGATAAAATTTGTCCATTGTATACATGATATTATGAAGAATAATATGCTATAACCACGATTTTACAGATTCAATGTTGAGCAGAGGTATGTTCAGTGTGACCAACACTTTCACACCTTCAAATTGAATAGTCATCCAGTAGGCATTGTTTCCACAATATTGTGCAGTAAAATCCCTGTTTGATGTAATCCGCATCACTGCCATTGCTTATAATTTCATTCGTTCTTGATTTCCCTGTACGGAAGCCCATAGGTGACATGCACGTGAAAATTTGCTATGTCTTTTCCAGCAAAAAGCTAGCACGTTCGAACGTGGAAGCATTTAACACTATCACGTTCGCACGTGGGAACAGTCAAGGCTATTGCGTTCACACGTGGAAGTTACCACGTTCATGTGGAAGTATTTAACGCTTTCACGTTCGCACGTGGAAACTTCAGGAGCTACCACGTTCGCACGTGCAAATATTTGGGTGTGGTAGCATCAAATGCTTTCACGTGCGAACGTGATAGCGCTAAATGTTTCCACGTGCGAACGTGGTAGTTTTGAACTTTCTACGTTCGAACGTGCAAGGTTTTTAATAGGAAAAACATCAAATTTTTTTCCCGCACCTGTTACATATGGGCTTCCATATTCCTGTTTGTGTGTGTGGTCAAAGATTTTCTATAGAAATTCTTTGGAGTGGTGCTTGACACTGCATAGGCATATTGTTGGCTCCAATAATAAGTATATTGTCTTGATCTGTTGTCTTGAATTGGCAGGTCATCAGATGAATCTCCCGGGCAATTTTGACATCAGCTATTCCTCTATACTAGTAGTTAGTGTATGGATATAAATATGACAATTTGTTGTGAAAGAAAGTTTTTTGTTGGAAAGTTTATTCACAACACAACTAGTATGTGGTTGTCTTTATCTGCTTTTATCACTTTGTGTTATTGATACATCTTATCGCTGATTATCAAAGTTCACAGAAATTGCTCATGGGTTACACATGGCGTATTGAATTTCATGTCAGTGGGCAATTGAAACGATTAAAAACGATTATGAAAAATGTTTTTTTTTAATCAACTAAAAACTTCATTATAAATACTGTTTTAAGTGTATTTCTCTCACGAAATTCTAGTCACATAATATCCATTGAATCTCATGCAGTCTTGGACAATATGTATTCCCAGGTAGTTTCTTATATATAGTAAGTTGTTATGTTAATAAATAACAATGGTCATGATGAAAATTCTGCATTTATGATGTTGTGTATTGTTACTCATAAACTCAATCTTTATATTGATTATCTAGGGGGACAAATATCGCCCATACTGGGTCACCATTCCTACCCATCAAAACTCAAGTCAGAAGTCTGGAGTAATTTGACTCCCATTCCATCTCCTATAGTACTAATATAATTGTTACATCTTGAGGTTACAGCTATCTTCCCGTTGTTTTTCATCTCGTCTTTAGGTTACAGTGCTGCTGAATCAGTGAGTGCATTCTCTGCATGCCAGCCATTTGTTCTAAATTCGTCAACATTTTGGGGGTGTTCAAAGCATTTAACACAACTTCATGTCAATATGTTATTATGCAGACCATAGAGACGCAGCGAGTGAAAAAGGAGCCTTCTGAATATTTAGATACAATAACAACGATTGGTGATGATCAAAGTGTTTTTTTAGTTTCATTGTTACACACATAGATCTAGGCCTACTGACTGTCCATGACTCCATGAGCCTGATTCAGACAGATTGTTTTTCAACTGCTTGCCAGTATTACTCGCTATTTTTCACACTATTCTAGGTCTAGACCTACCAGTACAGCAATATAAATATATATATCAATGATAATAATTTTTACAGGTATAGAGATCTACAAGAGACCTGCTTTTCCACTCGCTGCGTCTCTATGCTCTGCATAATAACATATTATATGTGAAAAGGAGGTTCATGCATATACTGAAGCAAAGTTTATGTATGACGTTGTATGATGTATGATGTTATGATATAAACATAATACATCTTAAACTATCATGTGTTAATTCGAATGAGTTCTACGATGTCAATTTTCCAGGAACAACAACGAGGAATGGTTTCTGAAATAAGCTTATTCAATTCACCATATCACTAGATAAGCGATACTAGTAACAGAAAACAACAGTGGAACGATCTAGTGTTATCTTGTTCGCTGATGATACAACCGTATTTTCATCCTCATCGAATTTAACTCAGATAGTTGAACGTCTGAATACTGATTTAAACTCTCTGAGCGAGTGGTTTATGGCAAATAAATTGTCTCTGAATGTGCTGAAAACACATTATATGTTCATTCCTCATACACCGGATATTGAAATGCCTAATCATCTACAAATATTTATTGATAACGTAGCAATCCAACGCAAATCCGTTATTAAGTTTTTGGGAATATATATTGATGACCAACTCAGTTGGAAGGATCATATCTCTCATGTTAATTCCAAGCTATCTAGCGCTATATATGTGCTCAAATCTGTAAAGAATATAATGCCACAAAATATTTTGAAAACTTTATATTTTTCACTTGTGCAGTCCCATCTAATTTACGGGATTTCTTGCTGGGGTGCAGCGGCACGAAAGTATTTGAAAAGGGCGGAGGTCTTGCAACGTAAGGCCATACGTACTGTTTGTCGTGCTAGTTACAATGCACATTCTGAGCCCTTATTTAGATATGCAAAAATACTCAAATTATCTGATCTTTACACGTTGGAAATAGCAAAACTTATGTATTTGTGTTCACATCATACCCTTCCGTCCCGTATCATGGATATGTTCGTGAATACCGCAGATGTTCACAGTTACAATACGCGCCAGACAATACACCACCGGCCACGTCGTACCCACATCGCTTCCCAATGCTTACTTTATAAGGGTCCCCAAATATGGTCTTCATTACCCCATTCATTTCACATTATTCCAAATAAACATACTTTTGCAAATAAGGTCAAGGTCATGCTTTTCAATTCATACACGCCTGTGTAAACTGATGATACACTTTATTTCATGAAATTAATTTCAGCTTTTTTACTAGGCAATCCCCCATGTACGGCCTATATTCGGATCATTTCACAACTTATCAAGGTCATTTTGTTTTCTTAGTCTGTTTTGTGTTTTTTGATGAATGTTATGTAGAGCCGGGTTAGGAGTATCGGGTGGGGTTGGGTGGGGGTGTGTAGGGGGGGGGGGGGGGTGAGGGGGGGGGGGCGGGGTTGATTCTTAGATTCTGGGTTTAATGTGTGTCTCTAGTTCTTGCATTGTCGCATGCATGGATTTAATCATCACTTTGTTGTTTCAATTCCTTTATTTGTGTTCCATTCTTTAGCTGTTACTTAAATTCGTTCAATATGCTGTTCAATATTATTTATAGTCGGTATATATGAATGTTCATATAATACCTGCATGTATTTCTATCTAGTAGTTTGTCTTTGTACTGTATTGTTCACTATAATGTTATTTAATTACTATTCAATGGGGTTCCTATTGTTATTCAAATTAATTTTGCTATTATTTCCATTATCATGCTTGCATCTCCTTGTGTATAGTTATGCTATTTCGCTTCTCACTAACATCCAACTTCTAGCTTCTTTACTTTAATTCTTTGTCTATTCACATTGGATTCTCTTTTTTTCTCTGATATGGGATGGGCCGGGATTATGCTTTTAGTTCTTGTTTGTTTATTTTTCGTTTAGTATGTCGTTGTAAGTTGTATTTACTATGTTTATGGGTATCACACTCACCCGTATATATACATATTTGTAATTTGTGTATGTTTTAGCCCTTTTCTGTTCATGGGTGTACAGCCGTTTGTGTTTTTGTGTGATTTCCCTTCATATCGGCTTCTTTGCCGAATGATAAAATAAATTACTTACTTACTTACTTACTTACTTAACAAACATAAAAAAAGCATTTGAATTTGCTATTTGGTGAGACGTACATCACATGTATGTGATATGGACCGATCGGTGAATATAAAAAAAAACCTTGGCCGATTGGTCTGGTGTATATATGCACTTTTATGCATAGACACGTGACCAGCTTTCAACCAATGACAAAATGGGGATTCTTAGTAGTAAATAATAAATATATATATATATGTTTATATGTATAGATGTATATATAAGATTACTATATATATATTTTTTATAATTTGATGTATTATGTCAGATTTTTGTTTTCATGTACATGGGTGACATTGTTGATTCATTTATATGTCGATATGAATCCAAAAGATTCAATAAACTATATGTTGAAACCAGCGGTTATCATTATAGGGCCTGTAAGTCACGTGCCGTTACGGTGTGATTCTGGTGGCAAACGACATACACCTTTTGCATTACCTGAGTAATTTGAGTTTTGAATGGAGTTCTACTCATATTGAACAAAAGGTGTATGTTTGTTTGCCACCGGAAATCACACCATGACATCACATGACTTACAGGCCCTATTGACTGAGTTAAAGCTGAAAATATGCTATGTACAGGGATACTGTACAATACGTTCGAGCTTTTGGAACATCCCCTGAACCTTTGGTGCTGACTGGTGATGTAGGGGGAGCCTTTGGCCTAGGCCGTCTGGGGAGAATATTTTTACACGGTCGTTCATCTATTTATAGCATATTTACAGCTTTAAGTACCGTACCTTTGTTTTAGCGTTTGCGTGTTGCACAACTGTGAAAGTTCAGCATGGAGATGAAAGGAATAAATGAAAGCAAGTTAATGATCATCAGAGGTCAAAGTACAAAGCTTAGTTTGTGATTTGTTGAAATCTCTAACTACCCCATATTCAGGCCCATTCTCAAAGAGGAGTTCATATCAGAGCCAAAGCGACGTCTAAAGTATTTCTGACTCACAACATAATTATGTCCTAACTGACAGATTTGTTTTGTTTCGTTTTTGCCCTGTTTTGTCGGACGTGCAGCTTGAGTTGATCCTGAAGACCGGTAGGAAGGCGGAGATCCAGTGTCTGACATCTCCGGATCAGGACTTTCTGACCGATGTCTACATTCCTGAAAAATCCTGTCCCAAGCTTGGATTTAGATTTGAGTTCTGTTAATGTAAATCGTTGAATGTAAGTATTCATATTAAATCGCAGTTAATTCGCACATTTGACCACAATATTGTGTACTAGACATGTGTGTTTGTATCTCATTACGTCATGGATAAAGCACGAGAAACAGTGAATTCGTGCCTACGAATTCACGAGCGCAACGCGCGAGTGAATTCGTGAACGAATTCATTGTTTTGAGTGTTTTATCCGACTTAAAATATTGCTCTTACAACCATAATGCGACCAACAGATTACTCGTACACATGTATATTGTTTCTGTTAGATCTATTGCAAGTCAATACAACGAAGATGTATTCGTAAATAACCGGCAATCGAGTGAACTTAGAATGCTCAACTCAACATGATTTTCGGCCCAAGTAATATATCTCGCGCTTTCCTCTATATATTCAATAAGGATTAAAAAGGTGGGACACGGGTAAATGCATTCATTTAGTGAGCGAGTAGTATTAAGGAGCAGGGTTTGATGCGTGGAACGGGTTTCAATGGACATCTCCATTGGATGATGGTGAGTTTTAATATATTGTACTCAAAACACAGCGAAACAGTACCACACACATTCTCGCATTTCTGTTACTGGACATCGACTGGTTGACATTAAATTTCAACATGGCAGATAATCTGGACACATTTTTAAATGAAACCGTGGATAGTATGGTGGCATTTAATGATGCAAACATTCTGAACGATGTTGGAAATTCAACATTAGATGATCTTGAGATTACTGATTATGAACAAAGTCGTGAATCTGAAAATTGTTTTTCTGATGTACACGGAAATTGACATACATACATGACATTACATGCATCAGTGAACCAATGAATTCGTATGGGGCGAACGGTGGATTCGTGCGGACGAATCCACTGTTCAGACAATGGTGTGACGTCACAACAATATTTTAATGAGTGTGAACGGACTTCGTTTTGGTGACAACTATTTATTGACTAGCATATGAGAAAAACACTTTCCATGTCTTAACATATTGCAGCACAAATAGATGCAAACGATAATCGAAAGTAGGCTATAGATGGGCTGGCTTGTATCCAATATTGGTAAGTTTTTGTGTTAAGTTTCATTCTACGAATATGAGATAAGAAAACGAAAAAATGGTTTTTGTTTTTGCATATATCAGCTTTGGACCTTGACTCTTGAGCAATTGATGTATCATTTTATTGATTTTTCTCGCGGCCAGTAAATGATTATTAATTACATCAGAGAATGTTTCAAGGATATTAGTATTACACCCATGATAAGGGCCACATTCTTTCCCCATGTTATTCAAAACCCAATGTAGGTCTTTAGCCTCTTTTTTGCAAAACCACCCAGTTTAAATATAACAAGTACTAGTCCTATAAAACAGAAAAATGTGCACATGTTTCCACGAACGTTCAAACCCAATGTAGGTCTTTATCCTGCTTTAAAAAACACATGCATTTATATATCAACAAGTATAATCACTAGACCTACAACACTGAAAAGCACGCATATTATATTATTGAGCGCATTTCTCTAGATCTGGATAGATATCAACAGAAAATTTTCAACATGAGTCTCGAAAATCTACTGAGGAAAAGGCAGGTCCTATTCGTTAGTGTTATTATTGTATCTCCCGAATGAAGCTCGGTGGATACTATAGATTTGCCTTCGTCAAGCCGCTTGATGATCGTACGGGCATAGCCAAGACGTTTGAGATTTGCCTCACACTAGTTGCATGTAATTTGAAAAAGAATAGTACTAGATGTAATGTTTTGTTTGTGTGTGTGAAAACAGATCGAAATTTAGGTTAAAATTATTATTTTCACTGCATGGTTCAACTTGAAAAGCTCTTGTCGAGTCCAGATTAGGACAAAAAAATATATGTTTTGGTTTGCGTTCCCGCGCGTGTCGTCCCAAACCTCCCGCGTCAGATTTTTTTTTTTTTTTTTTGCCAGGATGGTATTTCACAAGCAGCGGCCACATTTCAATTCTGTGCAAGTCGATGAGCTTCCCCAAAGTGGCTGTATTAGTGACTGTCGAGGATTACAATCTTGCAGGAACCAATCAGGCGTTTAACTGTGAAAGCTACAAACCAAACATTTAGCAACTCAATACTTTACAGATTCGTTTTTGAAATAATTGTTGGTCGTTACATTAACACTGGCTGATAACATTCCGACACTAGCATAATCCCTTGCCGCGGAAATAATGACACCTAATTTTCCATACGAGCCCCTTCCACTTGTTATTGATTAAAACAGCAGATCACTCCAGTGAACCGCTTCGTGAGAAACTTGTTTCATACAGACAGAGTTGCATGCGTGGCAATCTAGACACTTTTGCTTAGAAACAATACGAGTTTTTTTTAGATACTATCTCGAATCATTAGATACTATCTCGAATCAACGAGATGATTGAACTATCTCGAAATAACGACATAATTATCTTGGAATAACGAGATATTTAACTCGAAATGACGAGATAAAAAACAATATTGCTGTCGTAAACAATTTTCTCGAAATGACGGCAAATTCTTTCTTTGGGGGTGTCCTAAATCAGCCATCGTAGGTCCAATAGACTTTGAATAAATCTATACTTTTACTGCTCCAGTAAAAAAATATGGTACAAGCACACTTTTTATGCAAGAACGAAAACATAAACCGGTACTCAAAAAAGAAAAAAAAACCCTCAGCGCCATGATAGCACCGATTTCGGAGCATCACCGGGACGCAAACCAAAACATTTTTTTTTTGGGCCTTATGTGACAGTAGTGGGCGTGATGATATTTCCTTTTCAGCTTATATCGTTATGATATTACAACAGTTAGGATGTAGACTAATCATCAAATGTACGATTTCTGCAGGCGGTTGACCCTCCTACCTATGAGTTATGTCTCCATGGAAACACGATGCGATGCGCCCAGTAGACCTATCTACCCATATTTGAATTAGTTTTTTGTCTCTCCACAACAGAGGTGTGTACGCAAAAATTGACCTCAGGAAGACGTATAATACATGCAAGCATTCAAATCATAAAAATGTACATGTATTTTCATGATGCAAAAGTGATCGCGGAAGTTTACTTGCAAGATGATGTTTTTTTCCACAGCCAGCTCGCAATCACAGAAATCAGTAAAGTTTATTTGAGTAAAGGAGTGAATACATAGGCCTACATACGAATACCCTTTATTTTGTTAACAAATTGGATCGTGTGAGCACGGCGTCAAGTAGATCTACTACAAACATTCAACTCTTACAAACTCGTACATGGCTTGAGAAATGTCAACAAAGACCAGCAAGTCTGTAGTTCAGCAATCAGAATAACAATATGAAATTGAAAAATAGTTCAACAAATGAATGATGTACGAAGGCGAGAGAATATAGTGTGGTATATTTCACCAATAACATAATATCATGAATAAGTCAATAGAGAATCTAAAGTGAATAAATATTCACCGAACATTTGCAACAAGCCAGTGTATGTTTTGTCATAGATATAGGGGTTAAACAGAACAAAAAAAAATCGTACACGATTAGAAAGCATAAATATTCAAGATCTAAAATATAAAGCTGATGGTCCTGTAGCTACAGACAAAATATGTATTACTAGTAATGTTCACCATGATTATCGTCCTTGATAAATGAAGAGTGTGTGTTAGATCCTCTGATTACATTAATTTTTATTGACTGTAAGAATATCTATGATATTATTAAGGCACGCTGTTGATTACAACAACCTTGATACACCAGATTCAAACAATGAATAACAATAAATCAAACATCGAAATCGAAAAAGGACGTTTGTATATTCTGGAAAAGGAAAAAATTAATAACACATTGGAAGTAAAAATAATTTACAAATAAATGCAAACATTCGGTTCTGCGTGTTCGAGTATATTATTTAAATACTACAAGTTTAATTATGTTCATGTTCATCAATAATGTGATGTCCCCAAAAATCAAATTTTTTGTTATTGATTAACGATATTTTGCATATTTTCATGATTCGAAGGTTGAGGTTGAAATTATCTTGGAGTCCGTAATAACTAACAAACAGTGGGAATGTAGATAAAATGCTAAAAATTTAAAATGTTTTTTTTAAAATGTGAAATATGAAAACTTAATATCAGATACAAATAACGAAACATAATCGGCGACAGGTTATCTTTATACATCACAATTCAGTATACTTCTGTGCCCTCAACTGTATATTTGAAAAAGAAAATACTGTAGCATGGTAGTGAGATTGTCCACATCCATAGAACAAATTTAGTCCTTTCTCTAAAAGCGCAAGTGTGGTAATTAAATAGCTAATACATCACTACCATTTTAAGCCAATGATAGCTGTCGAATATTTTGTTCCCACCATTTTTCGTTAGAAGCAAGTAATTGGTAACATTTTCTTTTCAATAATCATTACTGAATATGCGGCCAGAATATACGTTTACCCAATGTTAACAAATCAAAAGTATTTAGATGTAATATCACGCCCCGGGTATCAGAAAAAGCCCATGTCAAAATCTTCACTGCATGTGTAGCTCCTGATACGGTCCGTTATCCACACCTGTGAGCTGTGTCCCCTGAACAGTCTCGTACTCTGACCCATCAGATGGCATGGTGAGACCAGCTGGCTCTAAAGAGAGATAACCAGCTGTTTCCAGTGAGGTTTGACCAGCTGTAGAGACATCAGGCTTGTGGGTGGACTGGTTCTGACTGCCAGCTGAGGGTGTAGGGTGGCCTGCTCTGCCTGTGTTCGACTGTCGCCTGTAAAATATAATATATAACAACTAGTATATCCAATACATTCATATTTATAATTTATTATGCAGCACTAATACATGCATTAATACAATATATAAATATGATATAATGATATATCAGTTTTTGGAAATGACCTGTGATAATTGGCTGTCCAGATTTACCTGTGTCGAAGTACGAGAAATGTAACAACGATAACAGTGACAGCAACCACAATTGACACCACAACAGATATGATCACTTCATCTGAAACGGGACCAATGCAAACTAACCTTGTTATTTCAGTATTCGGAATGTGTAGTTTCATGGATAACTGTTAAAGTCAATTATCATACTAACTTGCTTTTTCACAGCAATGACGTGGGTAATTGGCACAAGACAAATCAGTGACGCTGTGTTCTGCCGTGGGCTGCTGGGTGCTAGCGGTGGTTGTGGTTGTTGTTGTGGTGACAGGGACCAGTCGTGTCTCATGGACTGTGACAGTCTGAGTCAGGCTGGCGGCCGTCAGACCCTCGTTGTTGGTCACCACAAGTCGTACCTCGTACTGGCCACTGATCTCCACACGGATTGTGTACGTGGTCTGGGACACATCAGCGGCCTCTATCGTGTACTCAGAGACGTCCACGTGTCGGTACTCAACTTGTAGTGAGGAGATGTTGTAGCAACCAGAGTCCAGTGAAGATACAGCCTGAGTTTTGACAGTTTACAATATTAAATTTATCACTCATTTTCATCTAACGATAACATAGTCAATGACACCACAACCGTTCGAATGTATTTCACATATGTTCACATCCCCCTAACCCCCTCTGAGAAAATATTCAACATTCCCGTAATAAATCAACGAGATTTAAATATATTTTTGATCACTAGTTTAGCATATTATGAATTCAGTTGATTTGATAAGCTTGCTTAAATTATACTGAATTGTCCAATGATTATTCTGGATGTCGAGTGTAGAAAACTGTTAAAATATCTGCATCTGAAAGGCTATCATGATGTAAAGGAGGCTGCATTAGAGCATATTGGAGACTATTAGAGTTGTAATCGAATCTCTAAACGGAGAAATACACGTCCTTACAGTGAAATTTGCGCTGCATTCTGACAATCATAATTTCCCTTGAACCCACCATTTTGGCCCATCACGAACGATTTGAACATTTCCCATAATGTCTCATACCTCGTATGATACGTTGTATAAGCATTGTATATCTTTTGAAAGCTTATTGTTTACTATACTCTACACTGTATTTTGTATATCTTTGAAAGCCACCATATCAAAAGACGCCATGCTGAAGATAAAGAAAATCCATAATCAAGATTTGTGCCTGAACGTTTACAACCCCTACACCATGGAATTGAAGTTATATAATATAAACACATATTTTGACGTGAACATCTCGTATCAAAAAGCCTAATCGACTGAATCTTACCTCGAATGTCAAGGAAATTGGGCCTAGAACAAGATCGGTGCCATTAGGTGAATTGACTGTCGAGATAACAGGTGCAGCTGGACCTTTATTGACAAATGATATGTGAATGTTTTGTTTTTTGCTAGACACTCTATTTGATCAATACATATTAATAGTATGTACTCAGCTATTCAACAAGGTCAATTACTCAACTGTTGCACTGTGTTATTCCACTAACAAAATTGTATCTGCCCACTATCTCGCTGTTCCTCTCCACCGCTCTGTAAGTATCAATGGTGAACTCGTACTCTGTGTAGTGCCTGAGCCCCGTCAACACGGCTGAGAGAGGAGAGGGTCCATGTGGCACGACCGGTTCGTCCTGAAACGACCCTTTACGCTCTCTGTACCGGACCCCGTACTGGTAGAACTCGGCGAGCTCTGAGGTTACATGGACCAGAGGATCCCACTCTATCGTGGCGGAGTTGTTGGTGATGCTGATCACTCGTAGTGTTTCACCTGTAGGTCTAGGTATGGCTGCGATACCAATTGGCATTATTGGTCAAGATCCAGATCTCGACAGATGGATCATAATAAGCAAAAGGTTTCCTGACAATGTAGATTTTAGATATTAGCCTTCTGTCCCATGACCTTGAAAATAAGGTCATTGGTCAATTCAAGGCCACGAGAAAATTCAGCCTGTATCATTTCTAGCAATTCCACAATTGATTCCAAAGTGTAAAGTCGATAATAAGTGAGATATGAGCCACTTTGTGATATGACCTTGAAAATGAGGTCAAACGTAAGTCCAAGGTCATGAGAATATTCAGAATATATCATTTCCAATATGTTCGCAATTGATTCCTAAGCTGTAAAGTCGATAACAAGCGAGATATTTTTTTTTTCTCTGACCTTGATAAAGTCACCAAAATGTTCATTATATATCATTCCTTATATGTTCACAATGGATTCCTAAGCTGTAAAGTCGATAATGAAAAAATGAGGTCAGAGGTCGAATTCAAGGTCACCAGAATATGCAACATATATCCTTTGTTATATGTTCACTATGGATTTCTGAGCTGTGAAGTCGATGATAAACTAGATATTACTCATTTTGTTGTCTGATTTTGAAAATGAGGTCAAAGGTCAAATTCAAGATCATCAGAATATTTGGCGTATATCATTTCCTATATGCCCACAATTTATTCTTAAGCTGTAAAGTCAATAATAAGCGAGATATTAGCCATTTTCTGCTCTGACCTAGAAAATGAGGTCACAGGTCAAATTCAAGGTCATGACGATATTCAGCATGTATCATTTCCTATAGGTCCACAATTGATTACTGAATTGCAAATTTGATAACAAGCAAGGTATTAGCCATTTTCTGCTGTGACCTTGAAAAGGAGGTCACATGTCAAATTCAATGTCACGAAAATATTCAGCATATGTCATTTCCTATATGTCCACAAATGATTTCGAAGCTTTAAGTCAACAACAAGCGAGATATTAGCCATTTTGTGCTCTGACCTTGAAAATGAGGTCAGAGGTCATATTCAAGGTCACGAGAATATTCGGCGTATATCATTTCCTATATGACCACAATTGATTCCTAAGCTGTAAAGTTGATATTAAGTGAGATATTAGCCATTTTGTACAATGACCTTGAAAATAAGGTCAAATTAAAAGATCGAATTCAAGGTCATCAGAGTATTTGGCATATATCATTTCCTAAGTCCACAATAGATTCATAAGCTGTAAAGTCGATAATAAGTAAGATATTAGCCATTTTGTCCTATGAAATTGAAGATGTTGTCAAAGGTCAAAGTCATGACAATACTCAGCATATATCATTTCCTATATGTTCACAAATTATTCCAAAGTTGTAAATTCGATACTAAGTGAGATATGAGCCATTTTGTGATCTGACCTTGAGAATGAGGTCAAAGTCAAATTCGAGGTCACCAAAATATTCATCATATATCAGTCCCTATATGTTCACTATAGAGTACTAAGCTGTGAAGTCGATAATGCGCTAGATATTACCAATTTTGTTCTCTGACCTTGAAAATTAGGTCAAAGGTCAAATTCAAGGTCACCAGAATATTCAACATATATCATTTGTTGAATGTTCACTATGGATTCTTAAGCTGTAAAGTTGACGATAAACTAGATATTACCCATTTTGTTCTCTGACCTTGAAAATGGGGTCAAAGGTCGCAATCAAGTGCATCAAAATATTTGGCGTATGTTATTTCCTATATGCCCACAATCGATTCCTAAGCTGTAAAGTCAATAATAAGCGAGATATTAACCATTTGTGCTCTGACCTTGAAAATGAGGTCAAAGGTCAAATTCATTGTCATGACGATATTCAGCATGTATCATTTCCTATAGGTCCACAATTGATTCCTGAGTTGCAAAGTCGATAATAAGCGATATATTAGCCATTTTCTGCTGTGACCTTGAAAAGGATCAAATTCAATGTCACGAAAATATTCAGCATATATCATTTCCTATATGTCCACAATTGATTTCGAAAGTTGAAGTCAACAACAAGCAAGAGATTAGCCATTTTGTGCTATGACTTTGAAAATGAGTTAAAATGTCAAATTCAAAATCACGAGAATATTCGGCATATATCATTTCCTGTATGTCCACAATAGATTCAAACGCTATAAAGTCGATAATAAGCGAGATATTAGCCATTTTGTGCTCTGACTTTGAAAATGAGGTCAGAGGTCAAATTCAAGGTCACGAAAATATTCGGCATATATCATTTCCTATATGACCACAATTGATTTCTAAGCTGTAAAGTCGATAAATAAGCGAGACATTGGCCATTTTGTGCTCTGACCTTGAAAATGAGTACAGAGCTCAAATTCAAGGTCACGAAAATATTGAGCATGATATATATCATTTCCTATGGGTCCACAATTGATTCCCAATATCTAATCTCAATACTAAGTGAGATATTAGGCAACGTGCGTCCCATTAATAAGCATAGGAGAATTTAACATGGGAAAATCCCATTTGGGACGAGTTTTGGGCCCAAAATGGCCCATTTCGAGCGATTCAAGGGCAACGAAACTCATACACGTCATAGGGGCACATATGAGAAGTGTTATGCATCAATAAGAAAAATTAAGTGAACATATTCTGATAAAATGGTTGCCAAAATTCAAAATTGGCCGAAAATAAAAAAAACTAAAAAATGCCTCCTTCTTGAATTATTTTTAAGCATCTTTGTGCAAAATTTCAGAAAATTCGCCTGCAAACAAAAAAGATAAAAATGTGGACGACGGCGTCGGACGCAACGCCATACCAATAGGTTATCGGACCATAGGTCCGGTAACCTAAAAATTATGTATAACTTCAAACATATACTTACTTATTTGGATATTACATCTGTCCCTGGTCCACCATCTCTGACACCCCCTCGGACAGACTCCAGTCACCTTGTCACAGACCGTGTCAGAGACACAGCGGCCACACCTCTCAGAACAGTTCACTCCGTACGTCCCGTCATCACAGTCTGTGTGTTTAATTGAACATATCCAACATTGGTGACTGGCTGTAAATTATGAAGCGAATATCTACGGTACTAACCAATGTCACACCCAGGAGGCTTTTTGCCGGGATCACACTGACTACAGCCAGATCTAGGAGTGCAGTCAACACCCGCCGGACACAAACTACAGTCTGGAATACAACGTGATCAGCAATTAGAAACAGTGGAAGACATGAGAAATGTGTTGTTGATGAACGATGCTGTTATTTATGGCGCCCCGTTCGTGCCACAAAAAGGGAATTTATTTTTTTTCTAACTCATACGTATGAGATAGTATCTCATACGTATGAGTTACTAAGTCATACGTAAGAAATAAAAAGTCATATGTATGAAATAATAAGTCATACGTATGAGATACTATCTCGTACATATGAGATACTAAGTCATACGTACGAGATAGTATCCCATACGTATGAGTATGTCATAGTATCTCCTACGTATGAGTTAGTATCTCCTACGTATGACTTAGTATCTAATACATATGACATAGTATCTCCTACGTATAACTTAGTATCTCATACGTATGATTTAGTATTTCCTACGAATGACTTTTTATTTCATACGTATGAGATAAATAAAAAAATAACTCCCCTTTTTGGTGGCACGAACGGGGCGCCATAGTTATTAGAACAATAATGTCGTTCAAAATATAATGAACTGAATGATCTCGGGATGATACCCTGACATTCTCACGACAAACCATTCTAAAGTATACCAGGTCAGCTTACCGTATGCCTTGATCCCGTACACTTCCACCTCACACAAGCCGGTGACGTCATTCACGCCGTCAGTTTTCATGAAGACCACAAAGCGCCCCACCTGGTCACAGCTGATGTCGACATGGCTCCTCAAAGGTAGGGGTGGATCTGTGTACGGAGCTCCACAGTCAGTCAGGGTGTCTAGGTCCGGACCAACACTGAAGACGAAGTTAGTGAATCCATCTCGTGCTGTTGGGATAGAACTTCACATAATAATACAATTTTTGGGATTGACCTAACGTGATTAAAATACAATTTTGTATTATTCACGATCAGTTGGTTATGCCTTACATGAAAGTGAATTATCAGTGTTGTATATCGTGATCTGCTGTACTCTGTATGACTCCTCGAGATCCACCCACCACCTCGACAACACGGTTATATTCCGTAGGACGGTACATCCCAACACTCCTGCCGTCTGACGGGACCCGTCCACCGCCTTGTATGCTGCGTAGATACCGTCTTCTGCTCCGAAGACGCCGTTAGAAAATGCTGACTTGTTCAGGGCAATGTTCTCTACAACACACAAGGCGTTATCTCATTAACAGCTCCCAATTATATGTCGTTACATATCGTACATGTCACTTGAAGAATTTATCAAAACTCGGTTTTACTACATACGGCTGTGGGCAGAACTCGTCAGAGCCAAAAACAGCGCCAGAATCTGAGTGCTAGTTGGACTGTCCATCATTTCTATTCCAACTGCAAGAGACAATGTCATTTCACTTATGTCATGTATTTTTTGCCTCAAATATGCTGGAACCTGTGATGTAAACCTTTCTGATGTTGACACACACAGTAATCAACAGAAACAGGGTGCAAGTATATTTCTGTACTCTTTAACACCAGCGGAAGATGAATCTGTGTATGTATTGTATATTTCGTTCTAACTTGAATGGCGCGTCTGGTTAACATTAATTTTACAGATTGGAGCGAAGGTTTATGCTGTAGTTCGAATTGTAATCACAATTTGCAATAGATTAAGTACTAAGTATGGAGAGTGAAATAGTGCTTACATTTTGACACTTAATGTGATTCAACTCTTACCACAAGAAAATAACAATATAACGAGACAATCAGAGATTGCAGACCCTCGCTCTTCAGATTTGGTCATTAAATTAGAGCTGATGACCTTAACACTATCAACGTGGGTGATAATTAAGGATTTTGGTCACATGACAATTGGTCATATATTAAATGGTGGGGAATCGGACATAAAAAATTACAAAAATCATGGGAAAACTAATCATTAATAAAAGTAGAGTTCTTGCGGAATCTCTTTGTTGACCATTTTC
Source organism: Terebella lapidaria (assembly GCA_949152475.1). Classification (NCBI taxonomy): domain Eukaryota; kingdom Metazoa; phylum Annelida; class Polychaeta; order Terebellida; family Terebellidae; genus Terebella; species Terebella lapidaria. Next base: position 8,610,126 of record OX424557.1, read on the forward strand.
TCGACCACGACCTGAATTCTTGACACTGACCTTCCAAACTTCGCAAGCTGACTCAGATTTATACTCCGTAATATTTTGTTGAAATAGTGGTTTCTGAATTATTACTACTTTAAATATTACGAATCGGTGAATTTCAGCTGATGACCCCTAAATTGGGCGATAATGGAGAACTATTCATTGTACGACCATCGGTCATATAGCAAGTGATGGAGAATTGACCACAGAAAAATACAAAATTATCAGGGAAAATTATTCATGAATATAAATAGAGTTATTGCAACTTTTCGATTCTGACCTCTTCTGTGACCTTGACCTTGTCGTTCAATATTGAGCTGTAAAATTTACTGTAATGTTTCCATTATCAAGGCATTATCTCATGAACGAAAATGGTTTAAACAGATTGATAACTGGCTTCACAATATGGTCTCGAATCTCAGAACACTCACAAGTCGTAAAATTGTAAACCCCAAATATTCGACCTAGGGCGATAATTGGGAGTTTTGGTCGTACGCCATGCGATCGGGAGTTGGCCAAGGAAAAATACAAAAATAGTTCGAAAGTTTAATATTGATTAGAACCGGAGTTATAGCCAATTATTTCCATTTTTCCCGTTGCCATGGCAACCGTTTTTATCCTATTTTGACAAAATTTGACGCCAACCGAGCCACTGCAATACCCCTTCATCCCTATAAATTTCTCATTGATCGAGAACGCCAGCCCTATAAATTTCAGATCGCTCGGACCGTTTGCCTTCGAGTGAGAGCAGACATTTGCACCGAAACGTCGCTGGCAAAAAATAACCGAAATCGTGACTTTTTTCGATATCAGGCGATAATGGAGAGTTTTCTTCGTACGACCATCGGTCGTACACAATACGATCGGGAATTGGCCAAAGAAAAATACAAAAATAGTTGGAAAAAATAATATTGAGTAGAACTGGCGTTATAGCCAATTATGTGATTTTCACTTTTTCCGTTGCCATGGCAACCGTTTTTATCCGACTTTGACAAATTTGAGGAGGACTGAGCCACTGCCATACCGCTCCATCGCTATCAATTTCCCATCGATCGGACCATTTGTGTCCGAGTGCGCGCGGACAAACAGACAGACAGACATACAGACAGGGAGACAGACACACAGGGAGACAGACCCAAATGCAATACCCTCTTCCCCTATCGGTGCGAGGGCAATGATACAACCAAGACAACAGTGCGGAACAAAATATTACCAAATGTTTGATCGCATATATTCATATTCACACACGTAACACCCACCTTAATCGACTTGAAGCTTGTAACTGTGTGTGATGGAAAGAACTTTCGAGGGTGCCGTGACAACCCCCAAACAGTAAATATGACATGCAACTTCCTGTTTAGTTAGAGATTTCACAGTGATATGAAATTTACATATTCGATCCGTGCACGACATACTGTAGGTCTAGCAAATAGAGCGTTGGCCACTTGACGGGCCTACTGTACTCGGCTACAGGGGTTCAATGATAATTCGCTTATAGAAGACATATGGTACGACACAACTACCCCTTCAAGAAAAACTAGAAGTGAAATAGTATCGACTGACAACTTCCTGGTTGTGGTATTTGTTATGATAGAAGAATGTGTTCACGTTATATTTTTTTTTCGAAATTTGGCAATTGAAACAAAAATTGCAGAAAAAACATCCACAATTCTATCAAAAATCAGTTTGTGGGGGACTATTTGATAGAATCAACACTAAAAATTTCGAGATATTCCATCAAGCGGACTCGGAGGAGAAGACGTTGAATATTGAATATAAGTTCAAATTGGTGCTTTTTTCAATGGAAATGGCTCCCATTTGAAAATACTGCGAACATTTAAAATACTAACAGTACTCTCAGTATTCCTCTGTATTTTAGTTTAAAAAAGAGATTCGACTGTGAACTTTACAGATAATCATTTTCCAATTATATTATCATTATATTATCAATTATCATTTTCCAAAAAGAGAAAAAAATACTTTCCTCTTAAAATATTTTTAGTCTTTTTGTGCAAAATCTCAGAAAAAAATTGAAAATAAAACTTCAAAGATGAAAATTTGGATGATGGACGAATGCAACGCCAGGTCAATAGGTTATCAGGCCAAAGGTCTGGCAATCTAAAAATAATTAGGATATTCCAAAGAAAATTATTAATTCCTACGGAAGTGTATCGGGCCACATAAGTTTTTTTAAATTCAATTTGTCGACTTATTATCTCGATAAATCGAGTGGGTTATCTCGATAAATTGACTTAATATCTCGTGAAATCGACCTATGACTCAGGCATTTGAAGTGCAAATAACAAAGTATATTTTGAGCCACAATATAAGCAAATTATGTCATTTCATTTGTTACCATGGTAACAATGGGACTAACTTAAGAAACTGGTTACTCATATTGAAACATATATGGAATCAATGATTAACAATCAGCCATCCCAGATGACGTCATGAATATACCTTATACGCATGTTTATTAGTTAAATGCTTTTTAAAGAAAGAAAAGAATTTAACAAGTATCAAAAACGTGTTGCAACAATTAGGTTATATATATATAGTGACTTCACTATAGTTTTTAATTCGGTGCTTTGTTTTGTATTATTCAGTGTTTGATGTTTTGATGGTCAATCATATACCTCAAATAGTTTTCGAATATGAATACTAGTTTCTTTAATTTTTTAGCTTCCTTAGATAGTAAGTGGATTTATCGCGATAATATTTTGATTTATCTAGATGGCAAGTCGACAAATTGAATTTTAAGAAAAACCTAATAAGCCCTAATACGCTTCAGTAAATTCCAGCAACTAAATCAATAATTCCAAAATAGAAATGGATAATATGACCCTAATACCCTTCCGTAGGTTCGAGCAATGGATGTATCTCAAACATAATCAGGATAGACATTAGGTAAACTATGGCGCCCCGTTCGTGCCACCAAAAAGGGAACTTTTTTTTTTATTTATCTCATACGTATGAAATAAAAAGTCATACGTAGGAGATACTAACACATACGTATGAGATAACAAGTCATAGGTAGGAGATACTAATGCATACATATGAATTACTAAGTCATACATAGGAGATACTATGACATACGTAGGAGATACTAAGTCATACGTATGAGATACTAAGTCATACATAGGAGATACTAACTCATACATTGGAGATACTAACTCATACGTTGGAGATACTAACTCATACGTAGGGGATACTATCTCATACGTATGACTTATTATCTCATATGTATGACTTAGTATCTCATACGTATGACTTAGTATCTCATACATATGAGATAGTATCTGATACGTATGACTTATTATCTCATACATATGACTTAATATCTCAAACGTATGACTTTTTATCTCATATGCATGACTTTTTATTTCATACGTATGACTTAGTAACTCATACGTATGAGATACTATCTCATACATATGAGTTAGAAAAAAAAAATATCTTTTTTTTTGTGGCACGAACAGGGCGCCATAGTAACCCGACACTAAGTAACAAAATTGCCATGTTATATGGAACCCCTCAGAATGGGTTGGCTGCTGATTCAAATAACATGCAACAGAAGCGCGTTATGACATTGAGCCGGGAACTTGAAATGCCCTGTTTTGATCGAAATCTGTATTGGACCGAACACTATGGAATGAACAATGTGAAAGAAGTAGTGAATAGTTTTTTTTTCAAAATTTAGAAACAAAATGTTGAACTAGGCAGAAAACTATTACCTCGGTCTAATATCGTGTGATGGGGTTAGAGCAATAAATCCTGCTGAAATTATGGACACCACCTGCAGTATTTATCATTCACGTGTAGCAAAACTTTTGCTTCGTGTGTAATTACAACAAGTAAGCGTCAGCACTGTAGGAACCCCCGGTCGAACGATTACCGTAACGCACGTTACGGTAATCAAAAACTTGGCGGAAGGCCAGTCGCTTCATTTCGTCCATGTCCATTCCCAAAGAAATCACGACTTGTTCTATACACTTACAGCATTCATATGGGAGTTTGGACATTGTTTTATATTTAGCTAGTAGGACGTTTGTCTCAACTTACGGCATGCACGTTTATTTTGTCTGAGAAAAAATGTCTCTGGATTACCGTTACGTCATCAAGTGCATCTGCATTACGTATCTAAATGGATACATATATGTATCTCGCATATACTGTCTCCAATTAGCAGGAATATCACAAATACATGTGTTTATAGTTAATAATAATGAAGGTGTCAACAACAAATGAAAACTACCACGCAAAAGAATATCATTATGTTAGTCTATCTGCTAAGTCCCTTTCCTGGAAACCTCGTTTGGGATGTGTTTCCAACCAAAAATACCCACCTACCATCAATTTTCTCAGATTATGTTGTTGTCTTTTGCAGGCTTCCTGTAACTCCGCTACAGGAATCCTGTGCGCATGTTGACGACTGTGTTATCAGGCTGATCTTTAAAGTGAAATCCTACACCTCTATTCCATGCATGCGCAGCCCTAGGATGGGCGGTGACTGTGACCTTGCCGCCCTTGTGATCGCCCATATGATCGCCATATGATCGCCATGACGATCCACTGCGACCCTGGAACTACCGGGTTGACTTGCACCGGTGACCCTTGTAGGCCTGGCAGTATATCCAGGGATCGATTTGCACTGGTAACCCCTCAGACCGGAAGGTCGCTTCCGCCGGGGCCATCAAACTGACAGTTCCTTTCTGCAGCAGGACCTACTAGTATTTTATCCTTGGATAACAAATGCATGAATACACCATGGATGTTGATTCTCTGGACAATTTCGAATTTTGTCACGCACGTTGACAGACAGTGGATGTTTTGAAGAATTGTCGACATGAAATGACTGATGCGGTTTGCACCAACATATACATTGCATGTATTTGAAGGGTGTCAAGCTAACAATGCAATTAAAGATAGATGTATATCTAAGATTATTATATCTTCTCTATGATTTGAAGCATTTTGTCAGATCTTTGTTTTTATGTACATGTGTGACATTATTGATTCATTTATATGTCGATATGAATCCAAAAGATACAATAAACTATATGTTGAAACCAGCATCATACCTTTTGTTTTAGCGCTTGCGTGTTGTTAACATTAATTTCTCAGGCACAGTTTAGGTTGCACAAGGTTGGAAGCTCAGCATCGAGATGAAAGGAATATGAAGCAAGTTAATGATTTTCAGAGGTCAAAGTACACAAGTTAGTTTGTGATTTGTGATCTCTAAGTACCCCCTATTCAGGCCCATTCTCAAAGAGAAGTGCATAAGAGAGTCAAAGCGACGTCTGAAGTATTTCTGACTCACAACATAATTACGTTCTAACTGAAAAATTTGTTTGGTTTCGTTTCTGCCCTGTTTTTTCGGACGTGCAGGCTGAGTTGATCCTGAAGACGGACAGGAAGGCGGAGATCCAGTGTCTGACATCTCTGGATCAGGACTTCCTGACCGATGTCTACATTCCTAACAAAATCCTGTCCCAGGCTTGCATATAGACTTGAGCTCTGTTAATGTAAGTCGTTGAATGTATATACTCGTATTGAATCGCAGTTAATTTGCACATTTCACCACAATAATGTGTCCTAGACATGTGTGTTTGTATCATAAATAATTCATACCTCATTACTGAGTGTGACGCACTTCGTCTTGGTGACAACGATTTATCGACTAGCATAATATACAAAACCTCCCATGTCTTAACACATTGCAGCACAAATAGATACAAACGATAATCGGCAGTAGGCTATAGATGGGCTGGCTTGTATCCAATATTGGTAAGTTTTTGTTTTAAGTATCATTCTACGAATATGAGATAAGAAAACGAGGAAATGGTTTTTATTTTTGCATATATCAGCTCTGGACCTTGACTCTTGAGCAATTGATGTATCATTTCATTGGTTTTTCTCGCGGACTATGAATGATTATTAATAACATCAGAGAATGTTCCAAGGATATTAGTATTACATCCATGATAAGGCCCACATTCTTTCCCCATGTTATTCCGAACCCAATGTAGGTCTTTAGCCTCTTTTTTGCAAAACCACCCAGTTTAAATATACTAGTCCTACAAAACAGAAAAAAGTGCACATGTTTCCACGCACGTTCAAAACCAATGTAGGTCTTTATCCTGATTTTAAAAAAACCATGCATATATATATCAACGAGTATACTCACTAGACCTAAAACACTGAAAAGCGTGCATATTATATTATTAGCGCATTTCGCTAGATCTGGATAGATATCAACAGACAATTTTCAACATGGGTATAAAAAAGGTAAGTCCTATTTGTTGGTGTTATTATTGTATCTCCCGAATGAAGCTTGGTGGATACTATAGATTTGCCCTCGTAAAGCCGCTTTTTGATCGTACGGGCATGGCCAAGAAATCGTTTGAGATATGCGTCAGTAGTTGTATTTAATTTGAAGAAGAAGAGTACTAGATGTATTTGAACGTTTATACGTAAAGTTCTGTTGTGTGTGTGAAAACAGATCGAAATTTAAGTTAACATTATTTTCACTGGTTCAACGTGAAAGCTTTCGTCGAGTCCAGATTATGTGACAGCAGTGGGCGTAATGATGTTTCCTTTTCAGCTTATATCGCTATGATATTACAACAATTGAAAACTACTGTAGACTAATCATCAAATGTACGATTTCTGCAGGCGGTTGACCCTCATACCTATGAGTCATGTTTCCATGGAAACGCGGACAGTGGCGATGCGCCCAGTAAGCCTATCTACCCAGATTTGAATTAGTTTTTTGTCTCTCCACAACAGAAATGTGTACTACGCAAAAATCCCCGTTGTCAAAATGACCTCAGGAAGGCAAGCATTCAAATCATGAAATGTACATGTATTTTCATGATGCAAAAGTGATCGCGGAAGTTTACTCGCAAGATGATGTTTTTTTCCACAGGCAGCTCGCGAACACAGAAATTCAGTAAAGTTTATTTGAGTATCCCGAATAACAATATGAAACTAGAAACATAGTTCAACAAATGGGTAATGTACAAATGCGAGAGGATATAGTGTGGTATATTTCACCAATAGCATATTATCATGAATAAGTCAACAGATGATCTGAAGTGAGTTAACATTCACTGAATATTCTCAACAAAAGCACTGTATGTTTTGTCATAGATATATGGGTTAAACAGAACCACAAAAAAAAACTCTTCATCAATGCAAACGCTAAGTCGTACACGATTTGACAGCATAAATGTACAACATCTAAAATATAAAGCTGATGGTCCTGTAGCTTCAGACAAAGCAAAGTGATATGTATGTATTATTACTGGTTACCATGATTACTGTCTTTAATACATTCAGCCCAAGTGACGCCTCAAGATTATTCAATTCTGGGTCAAGGTCAATAGTGAAAGACATGCTCATCAATAATCAAGTTCAGATGAAAGCCCAAAAGTGTGTGTTGGATCGTCTGATCACATTAAATTTTATTGACAGTAAGTGTATCTATGGACATAATTGAAGCTATAATCACTTTTAGAATTGACAAAATTTATTCATTCTGCGGTAGCTTTATATTGTCTAGAGAATGAGAAATCGTACAAATCTGGGTCTGAAAAATGTGTATTACGTGCCTGAATGGACCTTTTCATAGACTTTCCCGCCAAAATTTCCCGAATGCTGTCATTTTCCGACCAATCACAAGTGCTCGCATTCGAGTCATTTAACGGTCGTAAACAAAATCTTTGTAGCTGGAATGAAGCCGATTTTCACATCAAAATGTGAAAAATATGACGTATTTTCATAAGTACAGTTATCATATTGGCCATTTGTGATTATTTTATCAATCTGAATGGAAAATGGCACGCATTTCGTGAGGCGGGTTTAAAACGGTCGTTCGACATAATGCTAAAACCACGTGCGGCTGGCGCGTGCAATCTTGAGAATAAACTGGTCAACAGGCTATCCTCCGTGGTACCCAATTACCGTAATGCAGCATTACGTACGGTAATAGTCAACACGATATATGTTTGCAAGTTTTATATCGTAAATTACGAAGTCAGCTAGTTCTTCACGTTGAAAATGTACAATATTCCACCTGGCGTGAGACAGCGCATGAGAAGAGGTAAATCTGGCAATGATCGAAGTTGGGTTGTACCACAGATTCATTCACGCTATCATTACATAGATCTTTATCGTACATAAAATTACCTACTTTAACATTCCAAGATATTACAGTTAATGAATGAAGTGAATACAAAATGAAATGAAAATATTCACAAATAAATAGTACAGTCTCTCAAATTTTTGACATTAGAGCGTTGGGGGCGAAGCCCCCAACTCTCTACATGTCTATGTGCTGACTTTTTCATGGAGGTTTCATGCCAACCTATCGACGCCCGTTTTCGCATGCAAACCTTTGTACACCTACTTCAAATGAGTATTTTCTTCGTCCTTGACATAAAATCTCTCGATTTGATGGCAAGCTTTGAATATTCCATAGATAACAAACGTCAAAATGGCGGAGCCGATGGAAATTCACGTTCCCAGAATGCAAAGCAAATTTTACCGCAATGACGCGTACTTTGGAACGTACAATTTTCTGTGCAGCATTTTGTGCATGCATGTACATGTAACCTTGCGTGCGGCCTTCTTTGGCATAATGAAGTAAACACAACGATTCGTCTACAGTACCACGACTACATTTACCTTAATTGGACATATTTTATCACATGACAAGGTGTTCCATGCTCGGTTGCGAAACCTTTTTATTTTAAACTGGTCTTTTAATTTGCTCAGTATGCATGTGTTATCTATATCATGATATCAGATGCAGATATTCCTCATAGTTTCCAATATTTTAAGGATATTTTATTGAGGTTCAATATCATTTTATCAGGCGTAACTGTTTCATTGAGTTCAAAATAAATGTTTACTCATTAGGAATATGATTGAAGTAGGCCTATGTGTTTCATCATAATATACGGGAATGAATTGGAATCATGTAGGACATGATATGTTTCAATTTTCTTTTTTTTTGTAAAGGAGGGGGGTGTAAGATATATTCAGGTCTCGTGATGCTGATGATGTGCTCGAGCTCTAATGTCGTCTCTCGCAGTTAGCTGCATTTTCTTGTTGCGAATTTGCTGGACAAAATAAGTAAATTTATGGCAACAGTGTACACAAAATACACGAAAATTAGAAGAACAAATAGGCTAGTATCAGGAAAAATGTTAAATCTGCTGTGTAACGATGATATGTAGCCTATTTTCCACACGTGAATGAATAAGAAGGCTTATTCGAGGTTACGGAGCTTTGTATATTTGTATCGGGTTTTTTATTTCAGTATCATTAAAATTTTGATAAGCAATTGGTGCATTTGATTTACAAATTTTCATGCCAAAACATCTACAGCGCTATTTTGAATTATGTGATATATGTTCACGTGCTACTAGTAGAATGCATGCCTATATTCTTTACGGTGGTAGGGGTTCAAAGGGTGGTCATAAGCCACGGAGTTTCACGAACGTGGTTTTACGTTGCCATGACACGCACGTGCGAGCCAGCAGCATTTAGTGGTTAGTTTGAATCGACGGAATAACCCGACGATTGCCGAATATTCATTGTCTCCGAGAGGCCTCTGTGAAAAGGTCCATTGAGTTGCCAAATCAAGATTCGAATTTGCGGGTGAGTTCTACACACAGTCTCATGACGTCATTGGTATTTGTCTAGATACTGTCGCAACCGGCAATGTAGGCATGCCGATCATTCTCTATCCACTGCTTTCATGCACGATTAACGGCAATTTTCTGAGTATCTGTTGTCGAACTGTGCATATTTCCTATATATTTCCAACTATCTTGAGATGTACTTTCAAGTTTGCGTGACAAACAAAAATGCCAAATTTGGCTGATATTAAAATTGATTGCAACTTTAAGGCCCGTCGTTGATTACAACAATCTTGCTACAGCAGATTCAAACAGTAAATAACAATTAATCAAACATCCAAATCGAAAAAGGACATTTGTATATTTTGGAAAAGGAAACAATTTTTAAAGCATTGGGAAAAAAATTATTGCAAATAAATGGAAACATTCGGTTCTGCGTGTTCGAGTATACTATTTAAAAATACAAGTTTAATAATGTGCATATTCTTCAATATTGTGATGCCCCAAAAATCACAATCGTTGATATCGATTAACGAAATTGTGCGTATTTTCATACATTCAGAGGCTGATGTTGGAATTATCTTGGAGTCCCTAATACCTAACAAACAGTGGGAATGTAGATGAAATGCGAAGATTTAACATGTTTTTTTAAATTTGGAATATAGAAAAATTTAAATAACAATTAAAATATCAGATATAAATTACGAAACATAATTGACGAAAGATTATTTTTATACATTACAATTTAGTGTACTTCTATGCTCTCAAGTGTTCCTTTGAAAAAAACAACAACATTGTACATCGTAATCCATATAACAAATTTAGTCTTTTCTCTAAAAACGCAAGTGTGGTAATTAAAAAGCTAATACGTCATTACCATTTTAAGCCAATAATAGCTGTTGAATATTTTGTGCCCACCATTATTGTTAAAAACGAGTAATTGGTAACATTTGATTTCAATAATCATAATTCATATGCGGCCAATCATGCATCAGTTGTTTTTAATAACGGTAAAATGATCGAAGGTCAAACATCCTTTTACTTAATGTTAACAAATCAAAAGTAATTAGATGGAATATCACGCCCCGTGTATCAGAAAAAGCCCATGCCAAAATCTTCACTGCATGTGTAGCTCCTGATAAGGTCCGTTATCCACACCTGTGAGCTGTGTCCCCTGAACAGTCTCGTACTCTGACCCATCAGATGGCATGGCGAGACCAGCTGGCTTTAACGAGAGATAACCATCCGTTTCCAGTGGGATTTGGCCAGCTGTAGAGGCATCAGGCTTGTGGGTGGACTGGTTCTGACTGTCAGCTGGAAGTGTTGCGTGGCCTGCTCTGCCTGTGTTCGACTGTCGCCTGTAAAATATAATAACAACTTATATATCCAGCACATTCATATTTATAAATTATTATGCAACACTAATACATGTATTAATATAATATATAAATATGATATATATCAGTTTCTGGAAATGTCATGTAATTATTGGCTATACAGATTTACCTGTGGCGAAGTACAAGAAATGTAACAACGATAACAGTGACAGCAACCACAATTGACACCACAACAGATATGATCACTTCATCTGAAACTGAACCGATGCAAATCTAAGTCGAAGACTATCGAGAACGATGTGCAGAACCTTGTTATTTCAGTATTGGGAACGTGTAGTTCTACAGATAACTGTTAAAGTCAAATACTCAAACTAACTTGCTTTTTCACAGCAATGACGTGGGTAATTGACGCAAGACAAGTCAGTTGCGCTGGTTTCTGCCGTGGGTTGCTGGGTGCTAGGGGTGGTTGTGGTTGTAGTGACAGGGACCAGTCGTGTCTCGTGGACTGTGACAGTCTGAGTCAGGCTGGCGGCCGTCAGACCCTCGTTGTTGGTCACCACAAGTCGTACCTCGTACTGGCCACTGATGCTCACACGGACTGTGTACGTGGTCTGAGACACATCAGCCACTTCTATCGTGTACTCAGGGACGTCCACGTGTCGGTACTCAACTTGTAGTGAGGAGATGTTGTAGCAGCCCGAGTCCAGTGAAGATACAGCCTGAGTTTTGACAGTTGACAGGATTAAAAATATCACTCATTTTTATCTAACGATAACATAATCAATGACACCGCAACGTTCAAATGTACTTCACATATGTTCACATCCCCCTCCCCCCTCTGAGAAATTATTCAAAATTCCCGTAATAAGGCAACGAGATTTGAATATATTTTTGATCATTAGTTTAGCATATTATGAATTCAGTTGATTTGATAAGCTTGCTTAAATTATACTGAATTATCCAATAAGTATTCAGGATGTAGAGTGTAGAACATATCTGCATCTGAAAGGCTATCATGATGTAAAGGGGCTGCATTATTACATATTGGAAATTATTAGAGTTGTAATCGAATCTCTAAACGGAGAGATACACGTCCGTACAGTAAAATTTGCGCTGCATTCTGGCAATCATAATTTCCCTCGAGCCAACCATTTTGGCCCATTGCAGACGATTTGAACATTTTCCATACTTTCTGACACCTCGTATAAGACTTTGTATAAGCATTGTATGTCTTTGAAAGCTTATTGAATACTATACTCTACATTGTAAATTGTATATCTTTCAAGGCCACCATATCGAAAGATTACATGTTGAAGATAGAGAAAATCCATAATCGAGATTTGTGCCTCAATGTTTGCATGGCCACGGCTACGTCATGGAATTGAAGTTATATTCAATATAAACACATATTTATACGTGAACATCTCGTATCAAAAAGCCTAATCGACTGAATCTTACCTCGAATGTCAAGGAAATCGGGCCTAGAACAAGATCAGTGCCATTGGGTGAATTAACTGTCGAGATAACAGGTGCAGCTGGACCTTTATTGACAAATGATATGTGAACGCTTTGAAGTTATGCTAGACACTCTGATATATTTGATCAATAAATATTAGGAGTATGTACTCAATGATTCAACAAGGTCCATTACTGAACTGTTACACTGTGTCCTTCTCTTCACAAAGCTGTAGCTCTCTCCAGGCTCGTTATAGTTGTCTCGAACTCGGTAAGTATCAATGGAGAAGTCATATTCTGTGTAGTGTCTGAGCCCCGTCAGCTCGGCTGAGAGAGGAGAGGGTCCATGTGACACGAGTGGTCCGTCCTGGTACGACCCTGTACGCTCTCTGTACCGGACTTGGTACTGGTAGAACTCGGCAAGCTCAGAGGTTACATGGACCAGAGGATCCCACTCTATCGTGGCGGAGTTGTTGGTGATGCTGGCCACTCGTAGTGCTTCACTTGTGACCCTAGGTGTGACTGCGATACCAAGTTATTGGCATTATTGGTCAGGAGACCGATCTCAACAGATGGATCATAACAAGCAAAAACTAAATAGGATACTTTTTAAACATGTACTTACTTATTTGGATATTACATCTGTCCCCGATCCACCATCTCTGACACCCACTCAGACAGACTCCAGTCACCTTGTCACAGACCGTGCCAGAGACACAGCGGCCACAGCTCTCAGAACAGTTCACTCCGTACGCCCCGTCACCACAAACTGTTTGTTTAACGAAACATATATCCATCATTGGTGAGTGGTTGTAAGTTATGAACCGAATATCTACGGTACTAACCAGTGTCACATCCAGGAGGCTTCTTGCCGGGATCACACTGACTACAGCCTGATCTAGGAGTACAGTCAACACCCGCCGGACACAAACTACAGTCTGGAATACAACGTGATCAGCGATTAGAAACAGTGAAAGATATGAGAAGTGTGTTGTTGTTGTTCGATATTGTTATCAGAACAACCAATGTCGTTCAGAATATAATGAACTAAATGATCTCGGGATATTACCCTAACATTTTCACGACAAACCATTCTAAAGTCAACCAGGTCAGCTTACCGTATGCTTTGCTCCCGTACACTTCCACTTCACACAAGCCGGTGTTGTCATTCACGCCACTGGTTTTACTGAAGACCACAAAGCGCCCCACCTGGTCACAGCTGATGTTGACGTGCTTCCTCACAGGTAGGGGTGGATCTGTGTACGGATCTCCACAGTCAGTCAGGGTGTCTAGGTCCGGGCCGACACTGAGGACGAAGTTGGTGAATCCATCCCGTGCTGTTGGGATAGAACTTGGTATATAATAATATAATTTTTTGGATTGACCCAACGTGATTAAAATAAAAAAATTCTCTTTTTTTATGATCAGTTATTTTTTTTTTTAGTTATGCCTTACTTGTTATTGAACCATCACTGTTGTATATCGTGATCCGCTGTACTCTGTATGAATCCTCGAGATCCACCCACCACCTCGACAGCTCGTTGTTCACACTCCGTAAGATGGTACACCCCCCTGTCGTCTGCTCATCCACTGCCTTGTGTGCTGCGTAGAGTCCGTCTTCTGGTCCAAAGACGCCGTTTGAGGAGGCTGACTTGTTCAGGGCAAGGTTCTCTACAACACACAAGGCTTTATCTCAGTAAGTAGCTCCCAATTATATGCCATTACATGTCATACATGTCACTTGAAGAATTTATCAAAACTTGGTTGGACTACATACGGCTGTGGGCAGAACTCGTCAGAGCCAAAACCAACGCCAGAATCTGAGTGCTCGTTGGACTGTCCATCATTTCTATTCCAACTGCAAGAGACAATGTCATTTCACTTATTTCATGTATTTTTTTCCTCAAATATGCTGGAACCTGTGATGTAAACCTTTCTGATGTTGACACACACAGTAATCAACAGAAACAGGGTGCAAGTATATTTCTGTACTCTTTAACACCAGCGGAAGATGAATCTGTGTATGTATTGTATATTTCGTTCTAACTTGAATGGCGCGTCTGGTTAACATTAATTTTACAGATTGGAGCAAAGGTTTATGCTGTAGGTCGAGGTGTAATCACAATTTGCAATAGATTAAGTACTAAGTATGGAGAGTGAAATAGTGCTTACATTTTGACACTTAATGTGATTCAACTCTTACCACAAGAAAATAACAATATAACGAGACAATCAGAGATTGCAGACCCTCGCCCTTCAGATTTGGTCATTAAATTAGAGCTGATGACCTTTACACTATCAACGTGGGTGATAATTAAGGATTTTGGTCACATGATAATTGGTCATATGGGGAATCGGCCATAAAAAATTACAAAAATCATGGGAAAACTAATCATTAATAAAAGTAGAGTTCTTGCGGAATCTCTTTGTTGACCATTTTCTCGAGCACGACCTGAATTCTTGACACTGACCTTCCAAACTTCGCAAGCTGACTCAGATTTATACTCCGTAATATTCTGTTGAAATAGTGGTTTCTGAATTATTACTACTTTAAATATTACGAATCGGTGAATTTCAGCTGATGACCCCTAAATTGGGCGATAATGGAGAATTATTCATTGTACGACCATCGGTCATATAGCAAGTGATGGAGAATTGACAACAGAAAAATACAAAATTATCAGGGAAAATTATTCATGAATATAAATAGAGTTATTGCAACTTTTCGATTCTGACCTCTTCTGTGACCTTGACCTTGTCGTTCAATATTGAGCTGTAAAATTTACTGTAATGTTTCCATTATCAAGGCATTATCTCATGAACGAAAATGGTTTAAACAGATTGATAACTGGCTTCACAATATGGTCTCGAATCTCAGAACACTCACAAGTCGTAAAATTGTAAACCCCAAATATTCGACCTAGGGCGATAATTGGGAGTTTTGGTCATACGCCATACGATCGGGAGTTGGCCAAGGAAAAATACAAAAATAGTTCGAAAGTTTAATATTGATTAGAACCGGAGTTATAGTCAATTATTTCCATTTTCCCCGTTGCCATGGCAACCGTTTTTATCCTATTTTGACAAAATTTAACGCCAACCGAGCCACTGCAATACCCCTTCATCCCTATAAATTTCTCATTGATCGAGAACGCCAGCCCTATAAATTTCAGATCGCTCGGACCGTTTGCCTTCGAGTGAGAGCAGACATTTGCACCGAAACGTCGCTGGCAAAAAATAACCGAAATCGTGACTTTTTTCGATATCAGGCGATAATGGAGAGTTTTCTTCGTACGACCATCGGTCGTACACAATACGATCGGGAATTGGCCAAAGAAAAATACAAAAATAGTTGGAAAAAATAATATTGAGTAGAACTGGCGTTATAGCCAATTATGTGATTTTCACTTTTTCCGTTGCCATGGCAACCGTTTTTATCCGACTTTGACAAATTTGAGGAGGACTGAGCCACTGCCATACCGCTCCATCGCTATCAATTTCCCATCGATCGGACCATTTGTGTCCGAGTGCGCGCGGACAAACAGACGGGCAGACATACAGACAGAGAGACAGACACACAGGGAGACAGACCCAAATGCAATACCCTCTTCCCCTATCGGTGCGAGGGTAATGATACAACCAAGACAACAGTGCGGAACAAAATATTACCAAATGTTTGATCGCATATATTCATATTCAGACACGTAACACCCACCTTAATCGACGTGAAGCTCGTAACTGTTTGTGGTGGACAGACCTTTCCAGGGTTCCGTGACAACCCCCTAACAGTAAATATGACATGCAACTTCCTGTTTAGTTAGAGATTTCACAGTGATATGAAATTTACATATTCGACTCGTGTGTGACACACTGTAGCTCCACAAAAAGAGCGTTGCCACTTATAGGGCCTATCGTACTCGGCTACAGGGGTTCAATGACAATTCGCTTATAGATGACATATGGTACGGCACAACTACCCCTTCAAGAAAAACTAGAAGTGAAGTAAATAGTATTGACTGACAACTTCCTGGTTGTACATGGTATTGGTTATTACAGAAGAATGTGTTCACGTTATATTTTTTTTCGAAAATTGGCAATTGAAAAAAAAATTGCCGAAAAAAAATCCACAATTCTATCAAAAATCAGTTTGTGGGGGACTATTTGATAGAATCAACACTAAAAATTTCGAGATATTCCATCAAGCGGACTCGGAGGAGAAGACGTTTGAATATTGAATATAAGTTCAAATTGGTGCTTTTTTCAATGGAAATGGCTCCCATTTGAAAATACTGCGAACATTTAAAATACTAACAGTACTCTCAGTATTCCTCTGTATTTTAGTTAAAAAAAGAGATTCGACTGTGAACTTTAAAGATAAATCATTTTCCAATTATATTATTGTTATAATGTGGAATACAATATAAATAGATGGTAAATTATCAATTAACTCTACATGTAATTGTAACTGTCACAAGCTATTTCAGATGTAATGCTCATAGTGTACACTAGTGCAACTCTTAGAAAATGTTCACTCTCACGCGCGATATAAATACTGGTGCATGTGCTCACTGTCTGTGTGATGTCTGCTGTGCTGCAATACAAGCCATTGAAAACCACGTGTGTGTTTGACCTTGTCTCTGAACAATAAATCAGCATGAATTGTTCCTGACCGACTTTACTACATATTGGCGACGAGGATTCAAGGCGCAGTCTTCAGCAAAGAAAAGCAGCATGTCTCTCTACGGCCATATCAGCGAATTCGACCCAGAGACTGACGATTGGTCACAGTACATTGAAAGGTTAGAACATTACTTCGTTGCTAACGACGTAGCTGCTGAAAAGAAAAGATCAATTCTCATTAGTGTGTGTGGCTCGAAAACCTACAAGCTAATGCGTTCTCTGTCTACACCTGATAAGCCTGGGGATAAAACGTATAAGGAACTGAAAGAACTTGTGGCAAATCATCATAATCCGAAGCCTTCTGTAATCGTGCAAAGGTTCAAATTCAACACTAAATTTCGAGACCAGGGCGAGTCTGTGGCAGAATTTGTGGCAGCGTTACGCCAGCTGAGTGAACATTGTGAATTTGGAGAGAGTCTGAATGATATGCTACGTGATCGTCTAGTATGTGGCATCAATGACGACCAAATTCAACGTAGACTGTTGGCAGAAGCCAAACTTGACTTCAAAAAAGCTCTCGAAATCGCTATAGCTCAAGAAACTGCTGCACGCAACGCCAAAGATTTGAAACGCCCACAGGCAGATGTTCATAAGTTTTCTCATAGACCCAAACCTCGTGATAGTCAATTTCCCAAATTGGATAGGGCTGAGGGGGGTCCAAAGTCTACCCCACTTCATTGCTTTAGGTGTGGTGGTGATCATTTTGCCAGACAATGTCCTTATCTTGATTATGTTTGTGAGTTCTGTAAGGAGAAAGGACACCTGTGGAAGAAATGTCGTGCTAGATTATCTCAGGCGTCAGGCAATACAAAGCAAGGTCGTGGGTCTGGTCACCGTAGGAAGAGAGGTAAACGCGGTTCTCGTGGTTCACATGGAGGCTCCCAGTCTGGTCATTCTCATGCTACTCATTCAGTAGTGGAGGATTTGAAACAGTTGTCAGTTGAGGGGGAGTATACATTGTATCACATGTCAAGTGGTTGCCCTTCTGATCCAATCAAGGTCACAATGAAAGTCGAGGATGTAGATCTTGATATGGAGGTAGATACTGGTGCGTCAATTACCCTCATGAGTGAACAAACGTTACGAAACAAGTGGTCCGATTCCCTGGATTTGCAGGCTCCAAACATTAGTCTTCGTACTTACACTGGTGAAAATATCAAGGTGCTAGGTACAGTTGATGTCAGCTATTTCAGATGTAATGCTCATAGTGTACACTAGTGCAACTCTTAGAAAATGTTCACTCTCACGCGCGATATAAATACTGGTGCATGTGCTCACTGTCTGTGTGATGTCTGCTGTGCTGCAATACAAGCCATTGAAAACCACGTGTGTGTTTGACCTTGTCTCTGAACAATAAATCAGCATGAATTGTTCCTGACCGACTTTACTACATATTGGCGACGAGGATTCAAGGCGCAGTCTTCAGCAAAGAAAAGCAGCATGTCTCTCTACGGCCATATCAGCGAATTCGACCCAGAGACTGACGATTGATCACAGTACATTGAAAGGTTAGAACATTACTTCGTTGCTAACGACGTAGCTGCTGAAAAGAAAAGATCAATTCTCATTAGTGTGTGTGGCTCGAAAACCTACAAGCTAATGCGTTCTCTGTCTACACCTGATAAGCCTGGGGATAAAACGTATGAGGAACTGAAAGAACTTGTGGCAAATCATCATAATCCGAAGCCTTCTGTAATCGTGCAAAGGTTCAAATTCAACACTAAATTTCGAGACCAGGGCGAGTCTGTGGCAGAGGTTGTGGCAGCGTTACGCCAGCTGAGTGAACATTGTGAATTTGGAGAGAGTCTGAATGATATGCTACGTGATCGTCTAGTATGTGGCATCAATGACGACCAAATTCAACGTAGACTGTTGGCAGAAGCCAAACTTGACTTCAAAAAAGCTCTCGAAATCGCTATAGCTCAAGAAACTGCTGCACGCAACGCCAAAGATTTGAAACGCCCACAGGCAGATGTTCATAAGTTTTCTCATAGACCTAAACCTCGTGATAGTCAATTTCCCAAATTGGATAGGGCTGAGGGGGGTCCAAAGTCTACCCCACTTCATTGCTTTAGGTGTGGTGGTGATCATTTTGCCAGACAATGTCCTTATCTTGATTATGTTTGTGAGTTCTGTAAGGAGAAAGGACACCTGTGGAAGAAATGTCGTGCTAGATTATCTCAGGCGTCAGGCAATACAAAGCAAGGTCGTGGGTCTGGTCACCGTAGGAAGAGAGGTAAACGCGGTTCTCGTGGTTCACATGGAGGCTCCCAGTCTGGTCATTCTCATGCTACTCATTCAGTAGTGGAGGATTTGAAACAGTTGTCAGTTGAGGGGGAGTATACATTGTATCACATGTCAAGTGGTTGCCCTTCTGATCCAATCAAGGTCACAATGAAAGTCGAGGATGTAGATCTTGATATGGAGGTAGATACTGGTGCGTCAATTACCCTCATGAGTGAACAAACGTTACGAAACAAGTGGTCCGATTCCCTGGATTTGCAGGCTCCAAACATTAGTCTTCGTACTTACACTGGTGAAAATATCAAGGTGCTAGGTACAGTTGATGTCTCTGTCAGTTACAAGGAACAGGAAAAATGTCTACCGTTAGTGGTTGTTGACGGCAATGGTCCAACGTTGCTTGGCAGGAACTGGCTTCGCTCCCTCCAGCTTGACTGGGCTGAAATAAAGCATGTCAGGCTGGGTACTTGTGACCAAGTTCTGGATAAGTATAGTGATGTGTTCCGTGATGAGCTGGGGATGTTGAAAGGTTTGTCAGCTAAGATCTACGTAGATGAAAATGCACAACCCAAGTTCTTCAAACCGCGTCCTTTGCCACATCTCATGCGTGAAAAGGTTGAAGTCGAGCTCGAGCGTCTGCAGGCTAGTGGTATAATTGAGCCTGTGCAGTTCTCAGAGTGGGCAGCTCCCATTGTCCCAGTTGTTAAGTCGGATGGTGTTAGTTTGAGGATTTGTGGTGACTATCGTGTGACGGTCAACAGCGTGGCTAAGCTGGATAAGTACCCTATGCCGCGTATCGAAGATCTCTATGCTACTCTTGCTGGTGGTCAGACTTTCAGTAAGTTAGATCTTAATCAGGCATATCTCCAGTTCCCTATCGCTGAAGAGTCTAAGAAGTACACAACTATCAATACACATCGAGGGTTGTTTCAATACAACAGATTGCCCTTTGGTATTTCTTCATCTCCGTCGATCTTTCAAAGAGGTATTGATAGCTTGCTTCAGGGTATTCCCAATGTAGTCGTCTATCTTGATGATATTTTGGTGACTGAAAAAACTGAGGAACAGCATCTCCGTAATCTGAGTCAGGTATTAGAGAGGTTATCCAATGCTGGTCTGAGGCTTAAAAGGAGCAAATGTACTTTCCAGGCCAAATCCGTCACCTATCTGGGTCACAGGGTCGATGCTCAAGGGTTGCATCCTACCGATGACAAGAGAAAGGCTGTCCGTGATGCCAGAGCTCCAACAAATGTGTCCGAGTTAAGATCATTCTTGGGACAAGTGAATCACTATGCAAAGTTCCTACCATCCTTGTCGACTGTGTTGGCTCCACTACACACAATACTCGGAAAGAAATCACAGTGGGATTGGAATGCTGCATGCCAAAAGTCGTTCCAGAAGGTCAAAACTATGTTAGGATCAGATAAAGTTTTGGTGCATTATGATCCGGATCTCGAGATCGTGCTGTCTTGTGACGCATCACCGTATGGCGTTGGGGCAGTACTTTCGCATGTCATGCCAGATGGTTCAGAAAAGCCTGTGTGTTTCGCCTCAAGAACATTGACTGTTCCTGAAAAGAACTATTCCCAATTAGACAAAGAAGGACTAGCCATCATCTTTGGGATAAAGAAATTCAATCAGTACCTCTATGGTCGTGTGTTCAAGATCTACACGGATCACAAGCCTCTAGTGTCCTTGTTCAACCAGAACAAGTCGGTTCCGCTCATGGCATCAGCACGAATGATTCGATGGGGACTAACTTTGAGTGCTTATAATTACACGATTGTGCATCGTCCGGGATCTCAAAACACAAACGCTGATGCCCTAAGTCGCTTACCACTACCAGATACTCCACCTGTGACACCTGTACCTGGCGACACTGTTCTTTTGATGTCCAGTATCCGAGATACGCCAGTGAATGCTAAACAACTGAAGGTGTGGACAGATTCTGACCCTCTGCTCTCCAAGGCAGGGACCTAGTGAAATACGGATGGCCTCAGTACATGAAAGGTGGTAATATAGCTCCATTTTTTGATCGCAGGTCAGAACTTAGTTGTGAAGATGGTTGCGTTCTTTGGGGGCACTAGGATCGTTGTTCCAGATCAAGGTCGTAAAATTGTTCTGAATCAGCTCCATTCAACTCACGTTGGTATCTCCAAAATGAAGGCCATTGGTCGTAGTTATGTGTGGTGGCCAAATTTTGATCGTGACATTGAGTGCTTGGTGAAGAGTTGTTCTGTTTGTCAAAAGTATCAAAATAGTATCAAAATAGTCCAGCTGAAGCTCCTTTGCATCCCTGGGAATGGCCGGAGAGACCATGGACTAGGTTACATATTGATTATGCAGGCCCTTTCTTAGGGAAGATGTTTCTTATTGTCATAGACGCTCACTCTAAGTGGCTAGAGGTTCGTCCAGTGTCAAATGCAACCTCAGTTGTTACTATCGGTGTTCTTCGTGACATCTTCGCAGTCCATGGTCTACCGGAAGTCATCGTCAGTGACAACGGCACATGCTTCACTAGTGGAGATTTTCAAAACTTTGTTCAGGCTAACGGAATACTACACGTCAAAACGGCACCTTATCATGCTGCCTCAAACGGATTAGCCGAACGAGCCGTTCAAGTGTTCAAGCGTGGAATTCGTGACATTCAGGGAGGAACACTAGAAACTAAGTTAAACCGTTTTCTGTTCCGCTATCGAACAACGCCACAAGCAACAACAGGGGTAACACCTGCAGAATTGTTGATGGGGAGGAAACTTAGGTCACATCTTGATTTGCTCTACCCTAACATCCGGGATCGGGTTACATCAAAACAACAACGTCAAAAAGTATATCATGATCTTCATGCTAAGGATCGCAACTTTAATGTTGGGGATGCAGTACACGTATATAACTTTGGATCTGGTGAACAATGGCTATCTGGAATAATTTTAAAGAAATGTGGACCAGTTTCTTTCAGAATTGAGCTGTCTGACGGACGTGTAATTCGCCGACATCAGGATCACGTCAGGAAACGCTACATGGCTTCGGGAGAGCTACCATCGATGCCGTTGCAGCCAGTTGACACGGAGCTGCTCCCGTCCTCGCCGTCATGTTCACCAGTATCACCAGCATCACTGCCTTCACCGTCGCCAGCTGAGCCTGTCGAGAGAAGCCTCCAGTCCTTGCGCGACCCAGCCCTAGAACCGAACGACCGGGCGTCTGAGAGCCCGACAGTGAGTCCAGGAAGTGTGTCCAGCAGCCCGGTACAAGAAGCTGCTCCATTACGCCGGTCCAGCCGTGTCTCCAAACCTCCAGACAGACTTGTGCTAAGCATACAGTGTTGTGTTGAGGCAGAATAACCCTCAAGTGTGCTTAGTGATCGTTCAGGGTAGTCTACCCCTGAATCGGTGATTTATGTATTTGTGTTTCTCATGTTTCTTTTTGACAGTTTTTTGACAGTCACATGTGTCACCATGACAATATCAACTACTGAGATCCAGATGAATGGTTGAAAGACTTTTACATAACTATAACAGGTTTCAAATTAAGGAAGGAGGAATGTTATAATGTGGAATACAATATAAATAGGTGGTAAATTATCAATTCATACTATAATATTAACTCTACATGTAATTGTAACTGTCACAAGCTATTTCAGATGTAATGCTCATAGTGTACACTAGTGCAACTCTTAGAAAATGCTCAGTCTCACGCGCGATATAAATACTGGTGCATGTGCTCACTGTCTGTGTGATGTCTGCTGTGCTGCAATACAAGCCATTGAAAACCACGTGTGTGTTTGACCTTGTCTCTGAACAATAAATCAGCATGAATTGTTCCTGACCGACTTTACTACAATTATCATTATGTTATCAATTATCATTTTCCAAAAAGAGAAGAAAATACTTTCCTCTTAAAATATTTTTAGTCTTTTTGTGCAAAATCTCAGAAAAAAATTGAAAATAAAACTTCAAAGATGAAAATTTGGATGATGGACGAATGCAACGCCAGGTCAATAGGTTATCAGGCCAAAGGTCTGGCAATCTAAAAATAATTAGGATATTCCAAAGAAAATTATTAATTCCTACGGAAGTGTATCGGGTCACATGAGTTTTTTTTTTAATTCAATTTGTCGACTTATTATCTCGATAAATCGAGTGGGTTATCTCGATAAATCGACTTAATATCTCGTGAAATCGACCTATGACTCAGGCATTTGAAGTGCAAATAACAAAGTATATTTTGAGCCATAATATAAGCAAATCATGTCATTTCATTTGTTACCATGGTAACAATGGGACTAACGTTAGAAACTGGTTACTCATAGTGAAACCGGTATGGAATCAATGATTAACAATCAGCCATCCCAGATGACGTCACGAATATACCTTATACGCATGTTTATTAGCTAAATGTCTTTTTGAGAAAGAAAAGAATTTACCAATTATCAAAAACGTGTCGCAACACAGATAGGATATAGTGATTTCACTATAGTTTTCAATTCGATGCTTTGTTCTGTACTATTCGATGTTTGATGTTTTGATGGTCAATCATATACATCAAATAGTTTTCGAATATGAATACTAGTTCCTTTAATTTTTTTAGCTTCTTCGATAGTAAGTCGATTTATCGCGATAATATCTTGATTTATCGAGATAATACGCCGATTTATCTAGATGTCAAGTCGACAAATTGAATTTAAAGAAACCTAATAGGCCCTAATACGCTTCCGTAAATTCCAGCAACTAAATCAATAATTCCAAAATGGAACTGGAAAAATCGCAAACATAATCTAGATAGACGTTTGGTAACCCGACATTGAAAAGAGCAGTAAGGTGGAAATCTCTAATCATATGGACATGTTCAATCATGTTCGGATGCGTTATGATTCACCAGCGTGATCAAAGAGTTTCCCGACCGGAAGAAGAAAGTGAAAAAAAAAACTTCTTAAAAAAAGAAGTGAAATGCCCTGTTTTGATCGGAACCTGGACTGAACACTACGGGATAAACATGGTGAAAGAAGTAGTAAATAGTTTTTTTTTTATAATTTAGAAACAAAATGTTGAACTAGGCAGAGACCTATTATGTTGAACTAGCCAGATATATGTTGAACTAGGCAGAGACCTATTATGTTGAACTAGGCAGATATATGTTGAACTAGGCAGAGACCTATTATGTTGAACTAGGCAGATATATGTTGAACTAGGCAGACCTATTACCTCGGTCAAATGTCGTGTGATGGAGTTAGAGCAATGAATCCTGCTGAAAGTATGTACACCATCTACAGTATTTATCATTCACGCGTAGCAAATGTTTTGCTTCATCTGTAATTACAAAAGTTATGTTGGAATTGGTTATTTTTGTAATAAAAATTAATGAGGTAGGAAAAAGCCACCGTAGTTACTTGAAAATTTTTTTTTGGTATATATATCAATTAGTAATGATGAATCTCTATTACAATCAAATACGACAATCAAACACGAGAACGGAATGCATGCAATCGAATCGAGGGTAAAATGCTGCACGCTAAAAACCAAGTGATAGGAAAATAACCACTATAACGCAACACTTTTACAATGCCAATTTATTTACAGGTGTTAAATAAATGAATATGCAGATTGTAACACTACAGTTGATTTGAAAAACACGTTCCATTTGTTATTGAAATTAATAGTACAGATGTACATGTATGTAGTGTTATCATAAATGCATAAATTATTTCTTTACCAGGTTTTATAAAACGATGGTTATGGTGTTAACAATTATAACGCTTGATTTTAAAGTGGGATTACATTTTGCTTCCAAAGAGAGTACAACAGATGATATTCATATAACAACACACGAAACACTGAAATAAAAATAAATTACGTACCGTATATACATGTAGAATAGAACAAATCAGCAGCGAATGCCAGTACATACTAATCGATCACAATGTGGAAACATCTTGTATTTGGTGGGAGTATAAATACAATCCTGTTCAAATATAGACCTGGGGATATCTGATATTTGATAAAGGTTTGAATACAGTCTTGGAAACATCTGAGAGTTGGCGAAAGTTTGAATACAGTCTTGGAAACATCTGAGAGTTGATGAAAGTTTGAATATAGTCCTGGAGACATCTGAGGTTTAATAGAGTTTTTCCGTCTAGTTGCTTAGTCTTGGTGTAAGTTGACTTTGTAGTTCCAAGGACGGAGGGGGTCATCGTGTCTATCGTATGGGTCCTCGTCATCCAAGGGCGGGTCTCTGATGTATTTGTTGATGAACCACACCACGGGGAAAAACGTGATGTTACACAGCCAGCCTAGAGCTGAAGCGAACAGAACGAACAGTGTAATTGCACCATGATCGTATTTACGGAAGACCGTTAGTGCCAGGTGTGAAATTATATTTAAGTGGCGGCTGCCACATAATTATCTGGCGGCCGCCACTTAATTATCTGGCGGCCGCCACTTAATTATCTGGCGGCCGCCACATAATTATCTGGCGGCCGCCACTCAATTATCTGGCGGCCGCCACTTAATTATCTGGCAGCCGCCACATAATTATCTGGCGGCCGCCACATAATTATCTGGCGGCCGCCACTTATTTAGTGCTTTAACACAGCATTTTGGTCTATCCATAGAAATTCATTTATAAATAAAATAAAATTCACATTTTATTTGAGATACATTATCGATATACTAAGTCGATATTATCAAGTTACTAACCCGGGATTTTCTTCTCCCCCCCCCTCTTCGAATACGAGCATCCCATAGGAGTGCTGCGCGTTAGTCACATGCAAAGTGACTCTGATCGGTCAATGCCGATTTATATTGTAACATATATGGCCCAAGAATGCCTCAATAAACTTACCGAATATTTGTTTGGGGGATGAAATGGTCATATTTTCATGTCATAGATTGGTATTATGGACCATAGGGCAACTTTCAATACATAATCCATAGGGGAAAAAACTAAGAAAAAAGGAACACACAATAGTAATCAGATAATTTGACGAATATTTGTCACCACCATCGAATATGCACTGTTTTTATTTGTTTCCTTCAACCTATATATCGATGGTTGCAACCATAATTGCAGAGGGCCCAGTTGCCATGGCCACAACAAATAACATGAATTCATTGATGATCCCTATATAATACTAAGTGTGAAAGTTAAGTTTTGTTGAATAATTTGCATGTCAACACTCCCCCCCCCCCTCCCGACAATACCCAATATATCATTGTCTCATTAAAAACAGTATTGTCATTAATACAGTATGTCACGACTTTTATTTGGATACTAGGGCCTAATTAGCTATATGTATATTGCGTTACAAGAATCTCCTCATATTTCAAGCCACGTCCTACAGATAATTATGTGGCGGCCGCCAGATAACTATGTGGCGGCCGCCAGATAATTAAGTGGCGGCCGCCACATAATTAAGTGGCGGCCGCCAGATAAATATGTGGCGGCCGCCAGATAAATATATTTTCACACCTTTCATTTTCTGGCCTCTACGGGCTTCCGTACGTATTGATATTCACTGTGGTCATTGGGTGTGCTGATCATTAGGCGAGCACTACAATAGAACGCCAAATTACGAAGATAGAAGCTCATCAAATGATACTAAGAATGATACTAACAAACGACCGTGGAAAGTTTTTTCCATGGTCGTTCACAATGTGACATTAAATTGAGAAATGAATCAGCTATTCTATTCATAGCATCTGCAGGAAAGTTTTCGCAGTTCATGAAGTTCATAGTGAGCACTTAAAATGTTTCCCATAAAATATATAAAATAAAAGTTAAAAGTTATGGCCATGGAGGAACTTGGGTTTTGGCATTTTTACGCCATTGAGTTCTTGTCACCCTGGATTTCGCAATTTGCATTCGAAAGTCCGAATATACGTGCATGCAGATAGATAGATACCGGTATCACAAACATTGAAGACCGGAATTTTCCGCTTCATAAATTAGTCCTAGGCCTTGTTGGTTCGCGCATTTTCGTCCATGAATGTGTACTCCGATTTTTAAAACTCAATAACACCCACTTTTTTGCTGATACTTTTGGTAAATTAAAAACTGCAATTCCACTAAATTCCAAACATTTCTCGCGAAAATTGAAAAAGTTGGCAATTTATTCCAATGTTAAATTTCAATCTGAAACGGCATTCAGGAATCTGGACATATTACGGGATCTGGTCGTGTTTACGTTACCCTGGGATGGAATTATTGCTCTAACTATGGACTGGAAGACACATTCTACATAAACATGATGATTTCGGAAAATTGCACAAGTTAATGCATAAAATCGTGCGCAGACCCAGAAATTCAATTATGGGCTAAAATTAACATTGGAGTAGATTTCTAACTTTTTTGATATTTCGTATAGAAGTGTCAAATTTGGCAGAAAATTGCTGTTTAATTCCAAAGTGAAATATCCTACGTTATAAAAAAATACCATTATAGCATCGTAAAAATATCAGCAGAAACGGTGTATATGTGTTCAAAAATCAAGTATAGGTTTACTTACTTTTTTTGACAAGTCTAGAGTTGTAGTCCGGCGTCAACAAACTGACCTGGACTGCTTTGTCTTGCTTTTCTTTGACCTCTGTCGACAAAAGTAAAATAACCTTAAATAAAATCCTGTACCGGTACATTCAAGGACAGTACATGTTCGTAGAGATATCCCAGTCAATATTAGGAGGAGTTTCCTTATTATATTTGATTATGAATATATGAAACTTATTTTAAAATATATTCGAAATGCTTTGATTAGGACGCGATAGTTTATCACGTTTCTCCATGACTGCCGCTGCGTTTTGACTTAGCAAATTATGCCATTTCCTCTTGAAGTGTCGTAATGTGCTAGGTGCACTCTGCCGAATTATATCAGCGCTATCAATCGCAATGAGGAAATGCAGACCTGCGTCATACATACATGTACAGTTCAAATTTTGATTTATTCTCCGCTCAAGCCAGACACGGAAATTTGAATGCTTATCATGCGAATTAGACTCTCATGTATGTGAATTATTAAATCAATGTTGAGCTAGGCAGTTGGGCTACATTAAATCACGTGCTGACTTCATGAAATTTCCACTGGACCTAGTACAACCAGACTATAGATTACGGTGTGTACACATTTATGTGTGTGCGGTAATAACTAGTTGTGTTTCTTAACATTTTGTGGACAACTGCGTGATGGAAAAATGTCACAAGATTGCTTTCAAGATGAATTAGGCCTATCTGATCTATTTTACTCAAGCATTCTGGGCATATTTTGGTGAGGAGGTCAACTCAAAAAGGGCACGGCAACTTTCCAAGTCCACTTTCGATTTAGGACAATAAAAATGTTTGTTTTCTTTGCTGTTCATACACAAACGGACGATAGAACAGATTGTATCTCAAATAAAGGATATACTTCAATGATCGGCTGTGAGTACTGCAGTTAAGTAGAAATCTATCGCTGTTACAGGAAAAATGAACATTGCACTTTTTGCCTTCCATAGAAGAAATGCGTTTTTATTTATTCAAAATATAAATTATATATCACTACTAGGTGAAACAAAAGGTATCAAATGGAGTCTGAGGTTTCTGCGGAACTAGATATATAATAAATAAATAAATAAATAAATAAATAAATAAATGAATAAATGAACAAATAAATAAATAAATAAATAAATAAAACCTCACTAGAACAATATTTTTCAGCTGTAAAAAGGAAGGTGTTTTTGCCTCTATTGAGGAAAAATGAATCAGCATGTATTTTGAAAAACAAAAGTTGTTGTTAAACATAATCTGCAGAAAATTAGCAATCCTTCACAATGCTGACTCCAACCGTCAGAAAAAAAATCAATACCCTTGTCAATGAATTTATATTTTTCTCTTCGAAATTCGTAGAGTTTTTATTTAGATCATACTGTTAGGTTGACAAATGAGCACTTTTCAAGATAATGTTCAAATCGTGCTTAACATTTAGGGCCCAATGACAATGTAAAACCAGGCACACTGGATGATCATGCATGTATTTAGAATGCATTTGTATGCTACAAGACGTCAGAGGAATACATCCACATGGTACTCGGTATATATAATTGAAAAGATGCATATGCAAAATGTGTATAAGTGACAACCTAACATCATGTTTACAAAATGAATAATCAGATCTACATTTCTATTAAAACATTGTAATTTGTTTGAGCAACGAAATGATTACTCTCTATCACTATATTTTGCATTCGATGATTTGACTATTATGTTTTGTTTTGTGAATTGTCTTAACTTCATCACCGACAGAAGCTCTGATGGAAAATATTACCCGTCTTTCAAGGCTCCAGTCGGCTTTAGTCTAAGTTATATTCACACCCACTCCATTATCAATACCAAAGCATTCATACCTCGATCAAAATGTGCCACTGTAACACAGTGTAACAGCAGGCCCGTCGCCGGTACACTGTATGTATAGGGGAGGGGGTCAAACCAAATGTGAGGTAAATTAGGCACGTTCGTGATACATTGGAATCTACCGTGGATTCCATTTTGGACAACATTTCCTGTATGCTGGCGGTACCGCGCTGGAAACTACTCGTGGTCAGTCAATGGTCGAACACTGATCATTCACTGGTCAGGCATTGGTCAGTCACTGGTCAAACAATGTTCAGTCCTGGTCGAACAATGTTCAGTCCTGGTCAAACATTGGTGAGTCACTGGCCAAACATTGGTCAGTCACTGGTCAAACATTAGTCAGTCACTGGTCAAAAATTGGTCATTGGTAAATAATATACCAAGCAAACTCTAATGAACAAACTCAAGACTCTAGATCTAAACTGGAACTAGCGTATGGACCTTGTCCCTAATGAACAAAAGTTGAGATTTATTCGAAAACAAGTTTTTTTTGAGTTTGTATTTATTTTTTACATGTGTTTAATTTGAACACAAGAGAGACCAAGAAGCTACCACATACTAGTAGAATCTCTAACATAAAACTTATCCCAGAGGCTAAAACAGGTTACCGGACAATTTTGGCCATGGCAGGTAACATATGTCTTCCTATATGTCATAATGCAAATGTAGGCTGTATGTCATAATACATAATCTGCAAACATTTCATCCATACATGTAGAGGCAAATCTGGGCATTTTTACCAAAAAATGGCTGTTTCGACATTTCAAGGTCATCAAAGGTCAAAGTCTAGGTCACCATACAAGTCGCCATATATGACTTCCCATTTGGAAGTTCCAATTTCTAAGTTCTATCTCCAGGCGTTCTAGGAGTACAGTTCTGGCCGCTCCCATTATGAAGGAAAAAAGTGGCAAAAATATTTTAAGTAAAAAATTTTTTTCGAAGGGTGAAAAATTTTTTTTTGCCTAGAAATGGCCCAAAATGGATAGTAACGCGTATCGGACCGAAAACATTTTTTTTCGTTGATCAGTCAAAAAATTCAAAATAGCCGCCACACACAGACTGGTGATTCAACATGTTCAAGGACAACCAAACTCATACACATCTCATAGGTACATAAGGGGAATCTTTTGAAACAAAAATCTGAACAGTTTTTGAGAAAATGACCGTCAAAGTCAGAAATCAGTCATTTTTTTTTAAAACGGCTGCCATTTTGAAAAAAAATGTGAAAATGCAAAAGTAAAGAAATACCTCTTTCTCAAAATATTTTCAGTGATTTTTGTGCAGATTTCAGAAAAATTCGCATGTACACTTCAAAAATAAAATTGTTCATGCCGGACGGACAGATGGACAGACGATGGACGCAACGTGACGGCAATGGGTCATTGGACCTATGGTCCGGTAACCTCAAAAGGCTTTCATTTATTGCGTCCTTTAGTGGGCCCAATACCCCGCAGTGGGCTCCCTTCGGGTTGATCCTCCGACTCTCCCCTTCCTCCCCCCTCAAAATCATGAAGCCGCCTTTGAATGCCTGAAATCGTTCACTTTGAAGTTACTGATAGCTCAGTAACACGCTCAGTAACAACCCAGGCAACTTTTGTGCTGATTCTTGAGAAGAACGCCACTTTCCAGAAACTTCTCGACTCTGGATTCTGCACCAAATATGTGTTGTGTATTTTGATCACGATGGGTACACATACTCCGTTTTCTGCAGTGTCGATTGCACCATAAGTCTCGTGTATACTAGTCGCGGTGGGTTAACGTACATTGGATTCTGAACAAAGATATGCTGTGTACTCTAAATATTGAACACAAAAAACTAAGGAAATGGCGATTTCACTACAAAATTCGATGGAATGTTCAACTATTGGAGGTCGGCGCCAGGTAAGTTACTAATTGTGTTGTAGGGTAAGGGTTCTCCAGACGTGAACACACGGTTGCTAGTCCGACAGTTTTGGGACACCTTCCATCTCCCCACGCTGGCTCTGGTGGACGCCGACCCACACGGTGAATAAACGTCGTCTCTTGTTTTGATTTATACGTGAAGTTGTGCATGTCTGTGGATCTATTTTCTATCTAACGTTGATTTTCGAAGACTATCACTGAAATATTTTTTTCTGTTCTTACAGGAATCGAAATAATGGATGTTTACAAATACGGATTGAGAGTATGTGTTTCTAGTTTTAACTTATTTCGATCACTAAATTTTCAGTACGCTGGCTCGGGGTTCTTCCATCTGATGTCGACAGGTCAGTCATCATATACCCGTATAACTGAAAGCAAATACTAGCCATGGGGCCGATGTAGCATGCGCCGCACATGCTTTGGAATCTGGACATTTAATTTAATTTAATTTAATATATATCTTATACATATAGCGCTCAACTTGTACATCAGTATTCTGTGGCGCTGAACAATGTGATACAGATTATTACATATATGGTTAAAAACATGATTATCAACGACATTTACAAGTACTGGGAGAAGGCCTGTTCGAAAAGATAAGTCTTTAATTGTTTCCTGAAACTGGTCAAGTTCGTTATTGTACGCAAATTGTCTGGCAAATTGTTCCACTGTTTGGGCCCAAACACGCTGAAGCTCCTGTCTGCGAAGGTTTTCGCTGTGGTAAGAGGAACTGTAAGGATGTTAGCTCGCCGTTGTGACCGCAGTCCGAAGGATGAAGCTTCTGCTCGAACTATAAGTCTCTGTAAATACACGGGAGCTTGACCGAACAGACACTTGTGGACCAAGGTGAGAACCTTGAAAACGACTCGCCATTTTATCGGAAGCCAATGCAGAGTTATCAATGCCTGGGTGCTGCTTTCTGATCTATGGAGGTTCAGGATCAGCTTCGCAGCAGAATTTTGAATCCTCTGCATTCTCTGGATGTTCACGTTCGGGAGTCCCATATACATTGCATTGCAATAGTCCAAATGGGAAAGAACGAGTCCATACACGACTTGCTTGCATGCGTCCGTCGTCAGCGACGGGCGAATCAACCGGATGTTGTGAAGGTTGTGGGATGCTTTCTGGCACTTAAGGATGATGTGTCTCGTGAGCGACATGTTTTCGTCAAGGGTCACTCCCAGGTACTTAATCTCAGTAGATCGTTTGACCTGCTCGTCGTTAACCACGATTTGAGTCGTCTGACACTTCTGGAGTTGACGAAGACTTCCAAACAAGATGAGCTCCGTTTTAGAAGAATTCATCTGGAGTTTGTTAGAGTCCATCCATTCCTTGATCGCTGTCAGAGAGTTTTCAAGACCGTGGAGCACATTGAGTTCATCATCCCTATTGTTTGGATCGCAGGAAATCCGTAGACTGTGGTCATCTGCGAACCCAGTCAAGCAGCCCATATCCTCGGTAAGAACATCTTCAAGTGTGCTCGAGTACCCAAGAAACAGATACGGTCCCAGAATACTTCCTTGTGGCACCGAAAATGGCGTCTCTCTCACCGAGGATAATTCCTTCCCAATGCGTACCATCATACCGCGTGGTCGGAGGTAGCTGTCAAGCCAGTCTTTTGCCTGGGTTTTGATCCCAAACCGCTTGTCTAGGACGTCCAACAGCAGACCGTGGTCCACCGTATCAAACGCCGCACTCAGGTCCATTGTGCACAGGAACATTATCCGTCTGTTCTCCATACTCCACAGAATCGAAATATGCAGTTCGAGTATGGCAGTTTCACATCTGTGATTTTTCCGGTATGCACTTTGATAGTCCGGTAGGGGTGCGTACTCCGTGAAGTGGTCGACAATCTGATGGAGTACAGCCTTCTCAGTAATCTTTGATATAATCGACAGATTACTAACAGGTCGATAGTTTTTTGGAACATTGTCGAGACCTTGTTTCTTCAGGAGCGGCTTCACCACGGAATATTTCCAATCCAAGGGAAATACACTACTTCGAATGGAGGCATTTACGATGTGAGTCACGAGTGGTGTAAGTTCCTGTGCATATGACTTGAACAATTTTGCCGGAAGTGGGTCCAATTCACAGCTTTTTGGCTTCATGCTCATAATCAGCTTGTACACATCACTTTCACTTAGTTCGCTGAATTGATGCATGGCTTCTACATCCCGAATTTGTGGATCATAAGGTGGTATGGTTGCCAGTCGCTCTCGAATGCTCTCAATTTTCGACAAGAAAAAGTCCGCAAATAGCTCGGATAGGTGCTCTTCTGATTCAGACGTCGGCATAATGTTTTCACGCCCTCGCCCAATAAGGTTGTTAACCAGTGCATAGAGCTTTTGGGGATTTCTCTCACATTCTTGCACCTTTTGTGTCACGACACGCCTTTTGTTGTCACACAAATGATTCCTTGCACATGTGTATCCCTTCCTAGACATTCCAATATATTGCGAAGCACACACTGAAAAAGAGAAATGATGTCGAGACCAAAGACTAAAAATTCATGGCAAAACTGAAAATCGAATATGTCTGAAATCACATACTTGTCACTGGGCCAATATAGCATAAGTAGCACATTCCAATATCATATAGTAGGCTACATGAAATCATACAGAGAAATTATATCCAGTAACAGAAACAATAAAAATTTCCAACCTAACATACGTACTCCATGTGAAGTAGACCCACAGAGCCTTACAAATACACTTGTTATTAGGATATTGAAAACGACATATATATCCGTTTGACCACAAGGCTACACATCAAAGAAGACAGCTTGCTGAAGCTCTCGAGTAAAGACGTAGAGAAGAAGGCCAAAGATTTGTTGACGCGTCCGTATGTGTGCGCCACTCAGGAATGAGGTAAATGCTGACCTGACAGTCACGTACTAGTGTACTACTAGTGGTACTCATGTTGTCGCAATTTTTTTGACACCACCCGATGAACAATTATGAAAAATAGCGATGTCTAATTGAGGAAATCATTATTGAGAGGTCATCTGAAATACTAGTATTATATCAATTATCTGCTGCATATATAAATTATTAACTATTCTATATTAAATATGGTAAAATGTTCGAAATGAATCGACAATCATTTCTATAAGGATTGACAATGCTTCTTCACATATGAAACCTATATTTATTGGTTTGTCCATAATATATTTGCTAGTAAATACGCATCTCGCAAAAATTCTAGCTGTGCAGTTTGGTTTTGAATTATTGCGAGAATTACATATATTTCCAAATTCAATGCATTCGATTGTTCACATGTATGAATCCCTCATTACCGATAATTGAGTATACTATTAGTGAAAAAAATAATGATTGAACATGCCATCTTGAAAGATTTGTTTTGTTTTGTTTCTGCCCTGTTTTGTCGGACGTGCAGGTTGAGTTGATCCTGAAGACGGGTGGGAAGGCGGAGATCCAGTGTCTGACATCTCTGGATCAGGACTTTCTGACCGATGTCTACATTCCTAACAAAATCCTGTCCCAAGCTTGGATATAGGCTTGAGCTTTGTTAATATAAATAAATTGTTGTATGTATAGGCCTACATTCGTTTTGAATGAAAGTTCATTTGCAAACTTTTACCAAAATATTGTATCCTGGACATGTGTTCGTATCACGAATAAATCATATCATAGCTGATTTTGGGGCTCTTCGTTTTGATAACACTGCACTAGTACATATTGACCAACACGAGAACGAAATTTTCCAAGTCCTAACATATTACAACACACATACCAGGGGTAATCGAATGTAGGCTACGATCTGGCTTGTATCCAATTGTTATCAGGTATCGGTTCTACGAAATTTGCAGACGATGACATGACGAAATCAGAAAATGGCTATTGCATCTTTCAAGTAGCCTACATGTATAAATATAACCCAATGTAGACTTTCATCTGCATTTTGGAAAAAGAATACTTACATTTATATATAAACCATAACATCCACTAGACCTATAAAACCAGAAAGCGTTAAATCAACTGTAACAACAATTATACCTATATAACTGAAAAAAACTCCCATTCAGCGCGTTTTCTCTAGATCTGGATACAGGAAATTTCCAACATGGGTCTTGGATACCTCAGAAAATCTACTGAGAAAAAGGTAGGCATTATTCGTTGGTGTTTTATTGTTGTATCCCCCGAATGAAGTTCGGCGGACACTATAGATTTGCATTTTCGTGCGGGCATGTCGAGCATGGCCATTACATCGTTCGAGATATTCGTCACTCTAGTTTTAATTTGAAAACAAAAATGAACGGAGACAGATGTATGTATACGTGCAGACGTATTATGTTTCGTGAGAACAGAACGAAATATGAATTAGCATTATTTTGATTATTTCGACTTAATTAATTTGACCTTTGTGTTGAAAATTAGTTAATTCTTGAACTGTGGAAGAAAGAAAAGATTTCCAGATTATGCGAGAGTAGGCATAATGATGTCAATCAGCTGGTATTGTTCTAATATCATAAAAATTTGGATTACTGGTTAGTGTTCTTCTCAAATGTACGATTTCTGCAGACGGTTGACCCTCCTACCTATGAGTCATGTCTCCATGGAAACACGGGCAGCGTCGATGCATCCAGTATCTACCCGGATTTGAGTGAATTTTTTGTCCCTTCACAAGACAGGTGTGTACTTCACAAAAATATCTGTTGTCAAAATAGAGCTAGAATTTGTAGTTTCATTATGTAAATATGAATATGATGGTTATGCTCACCTAAGATGATGTTTTGTTTGCCACAGCCTGCACGAGAACACAGAACTGAGCGACCTGAGCACTCAGTCGACACTGTCAGACCGCCAGCGCAGGATCAGGATGGCCAAGAAAGGTAAGATAGAACCTATCGCCACTCTAAACAGTCAGTTTACGAAATAACGAAATTTAGTGCATTTTAGGTTTTCAAACATAATCTATTGACATGGCGCTTCATCCGTCGTCTGTCCACATTTTTAACGTTAATGTTAAAAATATTGACACATTCAAATGGGAAGACAGGGAAGTCATATATAGCGACTTTAGTGGTGACCTCAATTTTGACCATGGATGATCTAGAGAGCCCGATACAGTAATTTTGGTGAAAAAAGTAAACAGTTACGGCCTAACAGTATACATTTCTTCGATTATCAGGCTAATTTTCAAAGGTAGATCCTTCTTCTCTATCCCATGCGTGCGCAGCCCTAGGATGGGCAGTGACCGTGACCTTGCCGCCCTTGGCACTGCTCTTGAACATGCTCCGGACCCGGCCCCTGGACGCCGACGACCCGTACGATCGCCATGACGACCCACTGCGACCCTGGAACTACCGGGTCGACTTGCACCGGTGACCCCTGCAGGCCTGGCAGTATATCCAGGGGCCGATTTGCACCGGTAACCCCTCAGACTGGAAGGTCGCTTTCGCGGGGGCGATCAAACTGACAGTTTCTTTCTGCAGCAAGACCTACTAGTATTTTATCCTTGGATATCAAATGCATGAATACACCATGGATGTTGATTCTCTGGACAATTTCGAATTTTGTCACGCACGTTGACAGCGGACGTTTTAGAGTTATCGACATGAAATGACTGATGCAGTATGCGCCTACATATACATTGCATATATTTGAAGGGTGTCATGCTGATAATGTAATGAAAGATAGATGTATAACTAAGATTATTATATATTGTCCATGATTTGATGTTTTTTTGGCAGATCTTGTTTTCATGTACATGTGTGACATTGTTAATTCATTTAAATATACATGTATATATTATATGTTTATGTATAGATGTACATATAAGATTATTATATATTCTTTATGATTTGATGCATTTTGTCAGATCTTTGTTTCCATTTACATGGGTGACATTGTTGATTCATTCATATGTCGATATGAATCCAAAAGATACAATAAACTATATGTTGAAACCAGCGTTTATCATTATTGACTCCGTTAAGTACCTTACCTTTGTTTGAGCGCTTGCGTGTTGTTAAAATTGATTTCTCAGCCACAGTTTAGGTAGCACAACTGTGAAAGTTCAGTCTGGAGGTGAGAGAATGAATGAAAGCAAGTTAATAATTTTCAGAGGTCAAAGTACAAAGCTTAGTTTGTGATTTGTGGAAATCTCTAATTACACATATTCAGGGCCATTCTCAAAAGAAGTTCATATCAGAGCCAAAGCGACGTCTAAAGTATATATATTTCTGACTCACAAGATAATTATGTCCTAACTGACAGATTTGTTTGGTTTCGCTTCTGCCCTGTTTTGGCGGACGTGCAGGTTGGACGTGCAGGCTGACATCTCTGGATCAGGACTTTCTGACCGATGTCTACATTCCTAACAAAATCCTGGCCCAGGCTTGGAATTTAGACTTTAAGTTCTGTTAAGTCGTTGAATGTATATACTCGTATTAAATGTATTAGATCGCAGTTAATTCGCACATTTGACCACAATAATGTGTCCTAAGCATGTGTGTTTGTATCATAACTAATCCCTATCTCATTACTGAGTGTGACGGACTTCGTCTTGGTGACAACGATTTATTGACTAGCATAAGAGAAAAAAACTTTCCATGTCTTAACATATTGCAGCACAAAGAGATACAAACGATAATCGAAAGTAGGCTATGGCCTGGTTTGTATCCAATTGGCAAGTTTTTGTTTTAAGTATCGATTCTACGAACATGAGATAAGAAAACGAGGTAATGTTTTTGTATATATCAGCTCTGGACCTTGACTCTTGAGCAATTGATGTATCATTTCATTGATTTCTCTAGCGGCCAGTGAATGATTAATATTACATCAGAAAATGTTCCAAGGATATTAGTATTACATCCATGATAAGGACCACATTTTTCTCTCATGTTATTCCGAACCCAATGTAGGTCTTCAGCCTCTTTTTTTTGCAAAACCACCCAGTTTAAATATAACAAGTACCATTCCTATAGAACAGCAAAATGTGCACATGTTTCCACGAACGTTCAAAACCAATGTAGGTCTTTATCCTGATTAAAAAAAAAACCATGCATATATATATCGACGAGTATACTCAATAGACCTAAAACACTGAAAAGCATGCATATTATATTATTAGCGCATTTCGCTAGATCTGGATAGATATCAACAGACAATTTTCAACATTGGTATGAAAAAGGTAAGTCCTATTTGTTGGTGTTATTATTGTATCTCCCGATTGAAGCTCGGTGGATTCTATAGATTTGCCCTCGTCAAGCCGCTTGTTGATCGTACGGGTATGGCTAAGAAATCGTTTGAGATATGAGTCACTATAGTTGCATGTAATTTGAAAAAGGAGAGAACTAGATGTATTTAGACGTTTATACGTAATGTTTTGTTTGTGTGTGTGAAAGTAGATCGAAATTTAAATTAACATTATTTTCACTGGTTCAACTTGAAAAGCTTTTGTCGAGTCCAGATTATGTGACAGTAGTGGGCATAATGATGTTTCCTTTCTCCAGCTTATATCGCTATGATATTACAACAATTAGAACTACTGTAGACTAATCATCAAACGTACGATTTCTGCAAGCGGTTGACCCTCCTACCTATGAGTCATGTTTCCATGGAAACGCGGACAGTGGCGATGCGCCCAGTAAGCCTATCTACCCAGATTTGAATTAGTTTTTTGTCTCTCCACAACAGAGGTGTGTACTACGCAAAAATCTCCGTTGTCAAAATGACCTCAGGAAGACAAGCATTCAAATCATAAAATGTACTTTATGGTGATGTTTTTTTCCACAGGCAGCTCGCGAACACA
Organism: Terebella lapidaria; assembly: GCA_949152475.1. Lineage (NCBI taxonomy): Eukaryota > Metazoa > Annelida > Polychaeta > Terebellida > Terebellidae > Terebella > Terebella lapidaria. Next base: position 8,649,553 of record OX424557.1, read on the forward strand.
GGAATTCAGTAAAGTTTATTTGAGTATCCCGAATAACAATATGAAACTAAATACATACTTCAACAAATGGGTAATGTACAAATGCGAGAGGATATAGTGTGGTATATTTCACCAACAGCATAATATCATGAATAAGTCAACAGATAATCTGAAGTGAGTTAATATTCACTGAATATTCGCAACAAAAGCACTGTATGTTTTGTCATAGATACATGGGTTAAACAGAACCACAAAAAAACTCTTCATCAATGCAAACGCTAAGTCGTACACGATTTGACAGCATAAAATATAAAGCTGATGGTCCTTGGCTTCAGACAAAGCAAAGTGATATGTATGTATTATTACTGGTTACCATGATTACTGTCTTTAATACATTCAGCCCAAGTGACGCCTCAAGATTATTCAATTCTGGGTCAAGGTCAATAGTGAAAGACATGCTCATCAATAATCAAGTTCAGATGAAAGCCCAAAAGTGTGTGTTGGATCGTCTGATCACATTAAATTTTATCGACAGTAAGTGTATCTATGGACATAATTGAAGCTATAATCGCTTTTAGAATTGACAAAATTTATTCATTCTGTGGTAGCTTTATATTGTCTAGAGACTGAGAAATCGTACAAATCTGGGTCTGAAAAATGTGTATTACGTGCCTGAATTGAGTTGCCAAATCAAGATTCGAATTTGCGGGTGAGTTCTACACACAGTCTCATGACGTCATTGGTATTTGTCTAGATACTGTCGCAACCGGCAATGTAGGCAGGCCGATCATTCTCTATCCACTGCTTTCATGCACGATTAACGGCAATTTTCTGAGTATCTGTTGTCGAACTGTGCATATTTCCTATATATTTCCGACTATCTTGAGATGTACTTTCAAGTTTGCGTGACAAACAAAAATGCCAAATTTGGCTGATATTAAAATTGATTGCAACTTTAAGGCTCGTCGTTGATTACAACAATCTTGCTACAGCAGATTCAAACAGTAAATAACAATTAATCAAACATCCAAATCAAAAAAAGAAATTTGTATATTTTGGAAAAGGAAACAATTATTAATGCATTGGAAAAAAAATTATTGCAAATAAATGGAAACATTCGGTTCTGCGTGTTCGAGTATACTATTCAAAAATACAAGTTTAATAATGTGCATATTCTTCAATATTGTGATGCCCCAAAAATCACAATCGTTGTTATCGATTGACGAAATTGTGCGTATTTTCATACATTCAGAGGCTGATGTTGGAATTATCTTGGAGTCCCTAATAACTAACAAACAGTGGGAATGTAGATGACATGCGAAGATTTAAGATGTTAAATTTGGAATATAGAAAAATTTAAATAACAATTAAAATATCAGATACAAATTACGAAACATAATTGACGAAAGATTATTTTTATACATTACAATTTACTGTACTTCTATGCTCTCAAGTGTTTATTTGAAATACAACATTGTACATCGTAATGAGATTGTCAACATCCATATAACAAATTTAGTCTTTTCTCTAAAAGCGCAAGTGTGGTAATTAAAAAGCTAATACGTCATTACCATTTTAAGCCAATGATAGCTGTTGAATATTTTGTGCCCACCATTATTGTTAAAAGCGAGTAATTGGTAACATTTGATTTCAATAATCATTATTCATATGCAGCCAATCGTGCATCAGTTTTTTTTTAATAACGGTAAAATGATCGAAGGTCAAACATCCTTTTACTTAATGTTAACAAATCAAAAGTAATTAGATGTAATATCATGCCCCGTGGATCAAACATGCCCATGCCAAAATCTTCACTGCATGTGTAGCTCCTGATACGGTCCGTTATCCACACCTGTGAGCTGTGTCCCCTGAACAGTCTCGTACTCTGACTCATCAGATGGCACAGTGAGACCAGCAGGCTTTAACGAGAGATAACCATCCGTTTCCAGTGAGGTTTGACCAGCTGTAGAGACATCAGGCTTGTGGGTGGACTGGTTCTGACTGCCCACTGAGGGTGTAGCGTGGCCTGTTCTATCTGTGTTCGACTGTCGTCTGTAAGATATAATATATAACAACTCGTATCCAGTACATTCATATTTATAATTTATAATGTGACACTAATACATGCATTAATAAAATATATAAATATGATATAATGATATATCAGTTTCTTGAAATGACCTGTGATAATTGGCTGTCCAGATTTACCTGTGTCGAAGTATAAGGAATGTAACAACGATAACAGTGACAGCAACCACAACAGACACACTGACAGCAACGGATATGATCACTTCATCTGAAACTGAACCAATGCAAAGTTTGCAAACTAACCTTGTTATTTCAGTATTCGGAATGTGTAGTTTCACAGATGACTTTTGAAGACAAATACGCATACTAACTTGCTTTTTCACGGCAATGACGTGGGCAAATGGAACAAGACAAATCAATGGTGCTGATTTCTATCGTGGGCTGCTGGGTGCTAGTAGTGGGGGTTGTTGTAGTGACAGGGACCAGTCGTGTCTCGTGGACTGTGACAGTCTGAGTCAGACTGGCCGCCGTCAGACCCTCGTTGTTGGTCACCACAAGTCGTAACTCGTACTGACCACTGACCATGACACGGACTGTGTACGTGGTCTGGAACACATCAGCCTCCTCTATCGTGTACTCAGGGACGTCCACGTGTCTGTACTCAACTTGTAGTGAGGAGATGTTGAAACAGCCAGAGTCCAATGTAGATATAGCCTGAGTTTTGACAAATGACAGGATTAAATTCATATATTACTCATTTTTACTTAACGATAACATAATCAATGACACCGCAACGTTCAAATGTACTCAACACCCCCTTTCTCCCTCTGAAAAAAAATATTCCAAAATCCCATAATGAACCAACGAGATTGAAATATATTTTTGATCATCAGTTCAGCATATCATGAATTCAGTTGAACATATAGGCTCGCGTAGCATTATGACGTGGTGTGTGCGAGTAGTGACACCACAGTTATGGTGCTGCAGTGCGGGCAGGTTTATAAGACATTAGGTAACACTCTAGCGATGGGCTACTTACATCTTTATCGTGGGGTCGCCGAACTTCACACTTGCTTAAATTATACTGAATTATCCAATAAATACTCTAGAATCTATAGAATGCATAAAACTATTAGAACCATCTGCATCTGATAAGCTATCATGATGTAAAGGGGCTGCATTAGAGCATATTGGATATTATTAAAGTTGTAGTCGAATCTTCAAACAGAGAAATACACGTCCGTACAGTAAAATTTGCTTAGCGTTCTGGCAATCATAATGTCCCTTGAGCCAACCATTTTGGGCCATTGCAGACGATTTGAACATTTCCCATAATGTCTCACACCTCGTATGATACGTTGTATAAGCATTGTATATCTTTAGAAAGCTTATTGTATACTATACTCTCTATTGCATATTGTATATCTTTGAAAGCCACCATATCAAAAGACGCTATGTTGAAGATAAAGAAATTCCATTACCAAGATTTGTGTCTGAACGTTAACATGGCAACCCCTACACCATGGAATTAAAGTTATATAATATAAACACATATTTATACGTGAACATCTCGTATCGAAAAGCCTAATCCACTGAATCTTACCTGGAATGTCAAGGAAATTGGGCCTAGAACAAGATCAGTGCCATCGGGTGAATTGACTGTCGAGATAACAGGTGCAGCTGGACCTTTATTGACAAATGAGTTGTGAATGTTTTGACGTTATGCTAGACAATATTTGATCAATATTTGATATATTTGATCAATACACATTAAGAGTATTTACTCAATGATTCGGCAATATCTATTACTCAACTGTTGCATTGTGTCATTCTCCTAAGAAAAGGATAACTGTCCCCAGAGCTGTTGTTGCTCCCCATCACTCGGTAAGTATCAATGGAGAAGTCGTACTCTGTGTAGTGTCTGAGTCCCGTCAGCTCGGCTGAGAGAGGAGAGGGTCCATGTGACACGAGTGGTCCGTCCTGGTACGACCCTGTACGCTCTCTGTACCGGACCTGGTACTGGTAGAACTCGGTCAGCTCTGAGGTAACATGGGCCAGAGGATCCCACTCTATCGTGGCTGAGTTGTTGGTGATGCTGGCCACTCTCATTGCTTCGTTGGTTACCAGTGGGAAGACTATTGTCAAAATACAAAGCAAAATACAAAATACCAGTCGTAAAATGGTAATATTTTCATGATTTATGAGTCAAAGTCAGCATACGGGATACATGGATCAGAGGACGCACTCTATCGTGGCTGAGTTGTTGGTGATACTGATCACTTGTAGTGCTTCACTTGTAACCGGCTGCGATACCAATTTATTGACATGTCAGGATACGGATCTCGACAGATGGATCATAATGAGCTTGTACTTACTTATTTTGGTATCACATCTGTCCCCAATCCACCATGTCTGACACCCACTCGGACAGACTCCAGTCACCTTGTCACAGACCGTGCCAGAGACACAGCGGCCACAGATCTCAGAACAGTTCACTCCGTACGTCCCGTCATCACAGACTGTGTGTTTAACGAACCATATATCCAACATTGGTGAGTGGTTGTAAGTTATGAACCGAATATCTACGGTACTAACCAGTGTCACACCCAGGAGGCTTCTTGCCGGGATCACACTGACTACAACCAGATCTAGGAGTACAGTCAACACCCGCCGGACACAAACTACAATCTGGAATACAGCGTGATCAGCAATTAGAAACACTAAAAGATATGAGAAGTGTGTTGTTGTTGTACGATATTGTTATCAGAACAACCAATGTCGTTCAGAATATAATGAACTAAATGATCTCGGGATATTACCCTAACATTTTCACGACAAACCATTCTAAAGTAAACCAGGTCAGCTTACCGTATGCCTTGATCCCGTACACTTCCACTTCACACAAGCCGGTGTTGTCATTCACGCCACTGGTTTTACTGAAGACCACAAAGTGCCCTACCTGGTCACAGCTGATGTCGACATGACTCTTCAAAGGTAGGGGTGGATCTGTGTACAGATCTCCACAGTCGGTCAGGGTGTCTAGGTCCGGACCGACACTGAGGACGAAGTTGGTGAATCCTAGCCGCGCTGTTGAGATAACACTTCCTATACAATAATATACTGTATTGGGATTAACCTAACGTGTACAAATATTCTATTTCATTTATGATCAGTTAATTATGCCTTACATGAAGGTGAGCTATCACTGTTGTATATCGTGATCTGCTGTATTATGTATGACTCCTCGAGATCCACCCACCACCTCGACAGCTCGTTGTTCTCACTCCGTAAGATGGTACATCCCAACACTCCTGCCGTCTGACGGGACCCGTCTACCGCCTTGTGTGCCGCGTATAAATCGTTATTTCCATATACCCCGTTAGAGAAGGCTCTCTTGTTCAGGGCAAGGTTCTCTACAACACACACGACGTTATCCGACTAATAGCTGCCAATTATATGTCGTTACATGTCGTACATGTCACTTGAAGAATTTATCAAAACTTGGTTGGACTACATACGGCTGTGGACATAACTCGTCAGAGCCAAAAACAGCGTCAGAATCTGAATGCTCATTGGACTGTCCATCATTTCTATTCCAACTGCAAGAGACAATGTCATTTCACTTATTTCATGTATTTTTTTTCTCAGATTTGATGGAACCTGTGATGTAAACCTTTCTGATGTTTACACAGTAATCAACAGAAACAGGGTGTAGGTATATTCCTGTACCTCTGTAAAACCAGTAGAACATAAATCTGTGTATGTATTGTATATTTCGTTAGTTCTAACTTGAATGACGGGGCTGTTTAACATTATTTTCACAGATTAGAGCGAAGGTTTATGCTGTAGGTCGAGGTGTAATCACACTTGAATGGCATATATTTCTGATAAACATTTTTATTTATGTAAACCCATTTAAAATTTCAGAAAATTCAGTATGGAGAAAGTAACTATGGAGAGTGCTTACATTTTGACACTGAGTGTGATTCAACTTTTACCACACGAAAATACCATTATGATGATACAACCAAGACAACAGCGTGGAACAAAATATTATCAAATCTTTGATCGCATACTCATAGTTAAGTCCAAAACACACGTAACACTCACCTTAATCGACGTGAAGCTCGTAACTGTTTGTGGTGGACAGAACTTTCCAGGGTTCCGTGACAACCCCCAAACAGTAAATATGACATGCAACTTCCTGTTTAGTTAGAGATTTCACAGTGATATGAAATTTATATATTCGATCCGTGTACGACACACTGTAGGTCTAGCAAATAGAGCGTTGCCAGTTGACGGGTCTACTGTACTCGGCTACAGGGGTTCAATGACAATTCGTCTATAGAAGACATAATGGTACGACACAACTACCCCTTCAAGAAAAACTAGAAGTGAAGTAAAAAGTTTTGACTGGCATCTTCCTGGTTGTACATATATAGTCACTGTAGGAACCCCCGATCGAAGCGATTACCGTAACGTGCGTTACGGTAATCAAAAACATGGCGGAAGGTGAGTCGGTTCGAATATAAACTGCGTTATTTGCGGGTTATCTCGGGTATATTATTGGAGTCACAGTGATACTTACATATCAGACGTTGTGGTAAATAGATCGGTACTGTTTCGGGAACGTGTTGTATAGTTTGATGCGAGTAAGGAGGGATTTTAAAATTTGGGAAAGATTACCGTAACTTCTAGGCTTGATTACCGTAACGTTGGACGGCACAGTGAGGCAGATTACCGTAACGTGTTGCCATACTGCCCTGAAATCACTGGGATTTCTCGCATATACCGTCTCAAATTACCAGGAAAATCACAAATAAATGTATCCACATCAATAATGGTCGCCGAATGCATAAAACACAACTGACAATATATTTGACACAAATTTCCTCAATTTAGATACGCAATGCAGATGTACTTCACAAGCCGTTTGAAGCTGTGTTATCGTCTTTGGTCAAACACGGAATACAGTACCACAGTGGGTCCAACAATGTATTGACTATCAGACGAAAATGCCTTGATCCACCAACCGGTGCCTTATCTTGTGTGCCAGTACAATATAATTCTGGCTGAACTTCGATTCAGCAACGAACAGAAATTAAATGCGTACTTCCACCCCCCCCCCCCACCTTCTCTCTTAATTATGAAGAATATACCATTTATTTTCAGTACATTTAAAGAATGTGCGCTGAAAATAAGATTTCATTAACTAATATCTCACAATGAACAGTAGCGACGACCTTGATAGTACAACCATGTATTTCCGTGTGTGTTCTTGTATTTCTCTGCTATTTCACAGTGACGATTATTTAAATGAAACATAACCATGACCACATATTGGGTATTTAGGGCAGAATGATGAAAACAACTTACCTCCACTTCTCCCTGTACAGAATATATACAATATTTATTCATTGTTATTATATTCATATAATTAATGACTATTAACTGCCACTTGTCCTACCGATAAGGTAAGTACTCAGGTCACGTCTTCGTCAGATCGCCATTTCTCGTCCACCTATCACTATTTCATTTATACGTGTATTTGCAGTATATGTTGTATTTTTGTAGGCTTGAAAATAATGGAATACAGTTACTATTGAATTGAATTCTTCCCGGACATGTTTGCTGTAAAATAGATAAAATATGTGCTGTTATAAGAATGATCAAATGTTTTGCGTCCTTTGGCTTGTGGGTATTTCCCCTGGCTATGCACATTCACATAAAATTATATATATTAGTTATCTCAAATAGCCTAGGTTTTATCCTGACCGAGATAGATTCTAAATTATGAGTCATATGCACTGGAGGAGGCAGCACGCACTACTTTTACACTTAAGGTAGTCCGCTCCAAACAGTGAGGGGAGGGGGTCATATAATTTTCTGAGATAAATAATTGTATCAGCATAATCTAGAGCTTCAAAATGACATATTATATAGAGTAACTGATCAGCATCCTAAAACTGAAAAGAAAATAGGGGAAGGGGGGGGGGGGGGTGCACCATATCCGTTCGCATGGAAAACACGATGCAAGATGTGAATATGGACACAAAAATGTGGAAAAAATGCCATAATTTATGTAATTTTAAGTAAATGTTTCGTGATTTTTATCGAATATGTCGAAGAAACCAGCACTGTGACCCCTATTTTCTTTTCAGTATTAGGATGATGATCAGTTACTCTATAAAATAGGTCATTTTGATGAGATAATATTCATGAAAAAGCTTTTCAATTGATACTCTTCGTTAGCTCACGATCACTTGAAATATGTATTTTGACGTTACCGTAATCAGTCATAAACGTTACGGTAATCATAGCTGCCAAACTTGATGACGTTACGGTAATCCAGTGACATTTTTTCTCAGTCAAAATAAACGTGCATACCGTAAGTTGAGACAATCGTCAAACTCACTGAATGTCAAACAATGTCCAAACTCCCATATGAATGCTGCAAGTGTATAAAACAAATCGTGATTTCTTTGGGAATGGGCATGGACGATACGAAGCGACTGGCCTTCCGCCATGTTTTTGATTACCGTAACGCGCGTTACGGTAATCGTTTCGACCGGGGGTTCCTACAGTGATAGTGTCTGTTATTACAGAAGTACGCATTCACGTTACATACCAGATCTAGGGATAATGCGAAAATCACAAAGAAATTAAAAATACATCGTACCTGTAGTACTTTTCAATATTTTGGTTCAAAGTTTCAAAAAGATTTGCTTGTAGTTTTTATTCGAAAAGCGGTAGTTGAGAAAACAATTTGCCGAAAAATTTATAGGAAAAATTAGAAATATTATGAGAAATCAGTTTGTGGGGACCATACCATAGAATCAACACTGAAAATTTCGAGATATTCCATCAAGCGGACTCGGAGGAGAAGACGTTTGAATATTGTTCAAATTGTTCAAATTGGTGCTTTTTTCAATGGAAATGGCTCAGATTTGGAAAATACTGCGAACCTTTAAAATAAAAAATCCTCTCAGTATTCCTCAGTATTAGTAAAACAAAGAGATAAATCATTTTCCAATTGTGATTGATTGATTTTTTCCAAAGATAAAAGAATTTTGGGAAAAAAACAAGGATAAATTAAAATTCTAAACGAATCAGTGTAGGGAGGCTATCCTATAGTATCAATATACACATTTTCGGAAGATTTCATCGAGTGGTCTCAGAGGAGAAGACGTTTGAATATTGCAAACCCAAAATGGAGCGTTTTTCGACCAAAATGGCCGCCATATTGAGAATAATGCAAAAATATAAAAAAATATAAAATATTTTCCTCTTGAAATATTTTTAGTCTTTTCGTGCAAAATTTCAGAAAAAAGATAAAAATTCGGATGATGGACGGATGCAACTCCAGGCCAATAGGTTATCAGGCCAAAGGTTCGGCAACCTAAAAATAATCATGTAATTCCTAAGAAAATTATTAATTCCTAAGGAAGTGTATTGGGCCACATGAGTTTTTTTAGGTTACCGGACCTTTGGTCCGATAACCTATTGGCATGGCGTTGCGTCCGTCGTCCATCGTCGTCCGTCGTCGTCGTCGTCCACATTTTTATCTTTTTTGTTTACCGGCGAATTTTTCTGAAATTTTGCAGAAAAATACTTAAAAATAATTCAAGAAGGAGGTATTTTTTAGTTTTTTGATTTTCGCTTTTTCTTCAAAATGGCGGCCGTTTTCGACGAAAAAGGCCTGATTTTGGACTTTGGCGGCCATTTTCTCAAAATCTGTTCAGTAACTTTTTTTCTTTTTGATACATAAGACTCCTCATATGTACTTCTATGATGTCTATAAACTCGGCCCAAATGGGACTTTCCCATGTTAAATTCTCCTATGCTTTATAATGGGACACATTATGCCTAATATCTCTCTTGATATTGAGATTAGAGACTAGGAATCAATTGTGGACATATAGGAAATGATATATGCTGAATATTCTCGTGACCTTGAATTTGACCTCTGACCTCAGTTTCAAGGTCAGAGCACAAAATGGCTTATATCTCGCTTATTATCGACTCTACAGCTTAGGAATCAATTGTGGACATATAGGAAATAATATATGCTGAATATTCTCGTGACCTTGAATTTGACCTCTGACCTCAGTTTCAAGGTCAGAGCACAAAATAGCTTATATCTCGCTTATTATCGACTCTACAGCTTAGGAATCAATTGTGGACATATAGGAAATGATATATGCTGAATATTCTGATGACCTTGAATTTGACCTTCGAACTCATTTTCAAGGTCACAGGACAAAATGGCTAATATCTCGCTTGTTATCGACTTTACAGCTTAGCAATCAATTATGAACATATGGGAAATGATATATGCAGATTATTGTCATGACCTTGAATTTGACCTTTGACCTCATTTTCAAGGTCACAGGACAAAATGGCTAATATCTCACTTATTATCGATTTTACATCTTAGGAATCAATTGTGGACATATAGGAAATGATATATGCTGAATATTCTCGTGACCTTGAATTTGATCTCTGACCTCATTTTCAAGGTCCAAGGACAAACTGGCTCATATCTAGCTCCTCTATTGACTGTATGGCTTGGGAATCAATTGTGGACATGATATACAAAATGATATACATTGAATATTTTGATGATCTTGAATTTGACCTTTGCCCCTTCATTTTCAAGGGCACAGCACAAAATTGCTAATATCTATCTGATTATTGAATTTACAGCTTAGCAATCAACTGTGGACATGATATATGCTTAATGTTATATATGCTGAATATTCTCTTGACCTTGAATTCAACCAGTGACCTGGCTAACATCTAAAATATTAAACATTGTCCGGTAACCTATCTTCGGCCCTTGGCATAATTTTTTTAAAATTCAATTTGTCGACTTATTATCTCGATAAATCGAGTTAGTTATCTCGATGAATCGACTTAATATCTCATGAAATCGACTAACTATCTCGATAAAATAGAGATATTTATGTTGTAAATCGAGTTAGATAATTCGATAAATCCACTTACTAACCCGATAGATCAACTCACTATAAATAGAGATATCATCTCGATAAATTGAGATATCATCTCGATGAATCGACTAAGTTATCTCGATATATCAAGTTAGTTATGTCGATAAATTGATTTGATATCTCGATAAATCAAATTATGACTTGGGCATTTAAAGTGCAAATAACATGAAAATATATTTTGAGCCACAATATAAGCGAGTCATACCATTTCATTTGTTACCATGGTAACAATGGGACTAACTTAAGAAACTGATTACTCATATTGAAACCGATATGGAATCAATGATTAACAATCAGCCACCCCAGATGACGTCACGAATATACCTTATACGCATGTTTAGTAGCTAAATGTTTTTAAGAAAGAAAAGAATTTAACCATAATTAAAAATGTGTCGCAACACAGATAGGATATAGTGATTTCACTATAGTTTTCAATTCGATGCTTTGTTCTGTACTATTCGATGTTTGATGTTTTGATGGTCAATCATATACATCAAATAGTTTTCGAATATGAATACTAGTTCCTTTAATTTTTTTAGCTTCTTTGATAGTAAGTCGATTTATCGCGATAATATCTTGATTTATCGAGATAATACGCCGATTTATCTAGATGTCAAGTCGACAAATTGAATTTAAAGAAACCTAATAGGCCCTAATACGCTCCCGTAAATTCCAGCAACTAAATCGTTAATTCCAAAATGGAACTGGAAAAATCGCAAACATAATCTAGATAGACGTTTGGTAACCCGACATTGAAAAGAGCAGTAAGGTGGAAATCTCTAATCATATGGACATGTTCAATCATGTTCGGATGCGTTATGATTCACCAGCGTGATCAAAGAGTTTCCCGACCGGAAGAAGAAAGTGAAAAAAAAAAACTTCTTAAAAAAAGAAGTGAAATGCCCTGCTTTGATCGAAACCTGGACCGAACACTACGGGATAAACATGGTGAAAGTATTAGTGAATAGTTTTTTTTTTTAATTTAGAAACAAAATGTTGAACTAGGCAGAGACCTATTATGTTGAACTAGGCAGATATATGTTGAACTAGGCAGAGACCTATTACCTCGGTCAAATGTCGTGTGATGGAGTTAGAGCAATGAATCCTGCTGAAAGTATGTACACCATCTACAGTATTTATCATTCACGCGTAGCAAATGTTTTGCTTCATCTGTAATTACAAAAGTTATGTTGGAATTGGTTATTTTTGTAATAAAAATTAATGAGGTAGGAAAAAGCCACCGTAGTTACTTGAAAATTTTTTTTGGGTATATATATCAATTAGTAATGATGAATCTCTATTACAATCAAATATGACAATCAAACACGAGAACGGAATGCATGCAATCGAATCGAGGGTAAAATGCTGCACGCTAAAAGCTAAGTGATAGGAATATAACCACTATAACGCAACACTTTTACAATGCCAATTGTAAAAATAAATGAATATACAGGTTGTAACACTACAGTTGATTTGAAAAACACGTTCCATTTGTTATTGAAATTAATAGTACAGATGTACATGTATGTAGTGTTATCATAAATGCATAAATTATTCCTTTACCAGGTTTTATAAAATGTTGCGTTATGGTGTTAACAATTATAACGCTTGATTTTAAAGTGGGATTACATTTTGCTTCCAAAGAGAGTACAACAGATGATATTCATATAACAACACACGAAATATTGAAATAAAAATAAATTACGTACCGTATATACATGTAGAATAGAACAAATCAGCAGCGAATGCCAGTACATACTAATCGATAACAATGTGGTGGGAGTATGAATACAATCCTGTTTAAATATAGACCTGGGGATATCTGATATTTAATGAAGTTAAAATACAGTCTTGGAGACATCTTAGATTAGGTGAAGGTTTAAATACAGTGTTGGAGACATCTGGGGTTTAATGGAGTTTTTCTGTCTAGTTGCTCAGTCTTGGTGTAGGTTGACTTTGTAGTTCCAAGGACGGAGGGGGTCATTGTGTCTATCGTATGGGTCCTCATCATCCAAGGGCGGGTCTCTGATGTATTTGTTGATAAACCACACCACGGGAAAAACCGTGATGTTACAGAGCCAACCCAGAGCTGAAGCAAACAGAACAAACAGTGTAATTGCACCGTGATCGTAATAATATCCACTGTGGTCATTGGGTGTGCTGATCATTAGGCGAGCACTACAATAGAACGCCAAGTTACGAAGATAGAAGCTCATAAAATGATACTAAGAATGATACTAACAAACGACCGTGGAAATTTTTTTCCATGGTCGTTCACAATGTAACATTAAATTGAGAAATGAATCAGCTATCCTATTTATAATATCTACAGGAAAGTTTTCGCAGTTCATGAAGTCCACAGTGAGCAATAAAAATGTTTCACATGAAATATATAAAATAAAAGTCAGTCGGGTTAAAATATGGCTATAGAGGAACTTGGGTTTTGGCACTTTTACGCCATCAAGTTCTTGTCACCCTGGATTTCGCAATTTGCATTCGAAAGTCCGAATATACGTGCATGCAGATAGATAGATACCATTATCACAAACATTGACGACCGGAATTTTCCACTCCATAAATTAGTCCTAGGCCTTGTTGGTTCGCGCATTTTCGTCCATGAATATGTACTCCGATTTTTAAAACTCGATAACACACTCCCCTTTTTTTGCTGATACTTTTGGTGAATTAAAAACGGCAATTTTCTACTAATCTTTTTACGCAAATATTGAAAAAGTTGGCAATTTACTCCAATGTTAAATTTCAGTCTAAAACGGCATTCAGCAATCTGGACATATTCCGGTGTTTGGTCGTATTTACATTAACCAGGGATGAAATTATTGTTCTAATTTTGGACCGGAAGACACATTGGTGTGTATATTCTACACAAACACGATGATTTCGGAAAATTGCACAAGTTAATGTATACAATCGTGTGCGGACCCGGAAATTCAATGATGGGGTTAAAATTAACATTTCTAACTTTTTCAATATTTCATATAGAAGTGTCAAATTTGATAGAAAATTACAGTTTCACTCCAAGGTGAAGTATCCTACCTTATAACACAATCAAAAACATAGAGTCCTCTATATTATTTTTGACACAATACCATTATAGCATCGTAAAAATCTCAGCAGAAACGGTGTAGACGTGTTTAGAAAATCAGAGTATAGATTTACTTACCCTTTTTGACAAGTCTAGAGTTGTAGTCCGGCGTCAACAAACTGACCTGCACCGCTTTGTCTTGCTTTTCCTTCACTTCAGGCGACAAAAAGGAAAAAAAGCCTTAAATAAAATCCTATAAAGGTGCATTCAGTGACAGTACATGATATCCCAGTCAATATTTCGAAATGTTTCCTTTTTATATTTATTTATGAATATGGAAAACTTATTTTGAAATATATTCGTAACATTTTGATTAAGACGCAATTCTTGCATGTATACTTTACCGCGTTTCTCCAAAACTGCCTTTGCCTACAGACGTAGCAGATATTATTGCCTCTTGAACTGTTGAAGTAGCGTGACAAGAATAGTCTGGCGAACTAAATATCAGCGCGGTCAATCGAAAGGAGGAAATGTAGGTCTACTTCATACATGTCTTCTGTACATTCCATGTGATTCATTCTCTGAGGTCAGACACGGAAATCAAACCCTGACGAAATAGACTCTAGTATTTGTGAATTATGAAATCAATGTTGAGATAGGTAGTTAGGATACATTGAATCACGTGCTGACGTCATGAAATTTCAACTGGACCTAGTACAATAAGAGAATAAATTATCTGTTTCGGCGTGTAGCCTACACATTTATGTGTGTATGATAACAAGTAATTGTTCTTTAACATCTTGCTGTCGGCATATTTTGTGGACAACTGCGTGATGGAAAAAATTCGCAATTTGGTGATATTACCCAAATACTGCCTTAGTGCGTTTTTATTTTGCCCGCCGTCGTTTCCAAGAACCCGAGCTTGTGATGGGTCCAAAAACGATCAAAAGGCACAATAAAAGCAGTGTAGGCAGTATTTGGTACTCATTACATGTCTACAATAGCGTTTTTCATCTGTGAAGGATTACTTCAACCAATCAGAGCACGGCTGGAATATGGGTGGTTGCTGGGGTGGAATACGGGGCTTTGCACCCCCCCCCCCCTCGGCCGAATTGCATTGAATATGAAGGAACAGCCCGATGAGACGTATACTATCACAGACGACTACACGATGGATCATTTATAGTCAAGTATTCTAGGCATATTTTGGTGAGAGGGTCAACTCGAAGGGGCATGGGCAACTTTCCAAGTTCACTTTCGTTTTAGAACGATAAATGTTTTTGATAGGTTACCGACCTATGACCCGATAAACTTTTGTCGTGGCGTTGCGTCCGTCGTCCATCAATCGTCAACATTTTTTTAAGTTCACCGTCAAATCTCTCTGAAATTTTGTACAAAAATATTTCCAGAAAATTATATTTAATACTAAATATTCTCATTGTCGGCCGTTTTTGACGAAAAATTACCAATTTCTAACTTTGACGACTATTTTCTCGAAAACTGTTTTCTCAAAACAATCTCTTCTGTTTAATTTGTTTAAAGATTATATTCTATATAGCATACTAAATAGGGTCCCTGATGTTGCATGTAAGTATGGAGAGCCTGAAATTACTCGTGAGGCCTGATATGTTGGCCTCTGAGACAACAACTCATGCCGAGAACGCTTAGGTTTACATTATAAGCATAAAGGAATTGTATATTGCACAATATTTGGGGAACTTGAACTTGACCCTCAGATGACCTTGATGGATAAATCTCAAGGTCACACATGACATTAAATGGTTGAGCTTATGCATTGTATTATGGGCATATAGAGAATCATATAATGGCGACTCTTTTGGTGAGCCTGAACTTGGCCAAGGTGACCCTGGCTGTTGAATTTCAAGGTCATAACTGCAATAGTTAAAACAAACATTGTCCGGTAACCTATCTTGACCTTTGGACTATTTTTTTCTTTGCAGGTCATACACGGACCGGGCCAAGTAATGTACAATGCTCTTTAATACTGAAAACTGAAAACATTCCATTCAATCCGTTTCACACCTGTTTAACCCTTTTTGAAAATAGAGGAAAAAGCAGCACACATTACTTGGGAGCACAGGGTCGCTGACGAATCAAATTGGTTTCAAGTATCATTTATGTCTGAGGTATTATATCACGGCAATACATAATAAACACCTCTCAATGCGCACGAGGAAAATATTACTTTTTTCATACATGCTGCACTTGTTACAAGACCTATACTGACGAAAATCAATGAAACTGATATATTGAGCAGGAAATGTTCAGAGATAGTATTTTTATCCAATAAATAATATATAATTGTCTTCACAAAAGTTTTGACACGTTAATGGACGTATACGGTAAAGTATACTTTACTTTGCATACTTCAGACAAAGCCTCACTTCGTATAGCCTATCTGTTCACGTGGATATGTATTGTAAATTATATATGACACAGTGTTTTTCTATAAATCATTGTCCAAACAAGAAATTGCATGTTTGAAGTTTTAATTTTTTGCGCTGTCTGCCCCTGATAACACCAGTATCGATTTGAATATCATTTTGCCAGAAAAGATTCATTTTTTGGGTCTATATTTGTATATGGCACAGAAATAGACGTTTCCTGATCAATTCCAGACTAATAACTAACAAATAATTTGTGAAATATTGCTCATATGATATATGTTTAAACGGGCTCGAAAACTCAACTCATTTATACTTGTACAGTTGAATACTTGGATTCGGAATTTTCACTTCACTGGACACAAACTTTGCATGTGAACTGGTGAAGTGTCAACTAACGTGAAACTGAAACTACGAAATTCATGTCAAAATATTACTCTATATTTGTTTGTATGGATATGTATTGTGAATGACTTAAAACACAATGTTTCCATTATATTTTATTGTCCAAACTGATTTCGGACACATGCATTTTTAATATCACAATCATTCCGTACATCATACTACCTGACACCCGGAATTCCCAGGTAGGCAGTGATATCAACAATATCTATAGAGCAGCGTTATGATCAAAGTTTTGCAAATAAAATATGACATTAGAGGACGTTACATGTACATTCAGTGACCACATTTGATGTAGAAATGAAGGAAACTTCAACACCAGTACAAAATACTCGACTTATGCAAGTAATGGCCACATTTAGAAATATCCAGCTTCTGAAAATACCACGAATACATTTACATCTCTTGCAAAGATTCATCTACCATACCCATCATTCCATTCCATTGTATACAAAGAGAGAAAGACTCTGAAAAAACTATAAGTACATCTATTCAAACACATACAACCATATCCAACAAATTCTAGGCACTTACTAAAACCTACAATCGCCAAATAAATACTATCTACGTATAACACATTATAAATAAAAACAAAACAATGCCACTTTTCAAAACGGTCATATAGACGTACAATATTAATAACTTAACACAAACATAACACACATAAACAATGGATGCGACATGGACATCAATTAAAAATGTACAGTAATAGCGAACGACATATTCTCACAAAATAGATATACACAAAACTGGTAACAAACGAAATACATGAACATTGTACAATCCCAAATGAAATATTACCTAAAACAGATCACTTATCTTCCATTGGACTTTTGCAGTTATGTATTTGACTCACCAAAATAGACGGAAATATCCTTTCACTGGGCGGGATCAAACAAGAAATATCCTAAAATATTATCCTAAAAGTTTGACCTTTCATAATTTATATAATGTTCAACAAACCTCCCATTTTCAAAATCATATCACAAACCAATTAGGCAAAAAAAACTATGTATACAGATGTTATTTATGTAAAGAAATAAACGAGAAACAACACCGGAAATAGTAAACAAGACAGTAACAATGATCACAAAATTGAAAAAAAAAACAGAGAAAAAAAAACATTGCACAAAAACAGTCACAAAAAATTCCAGACAAAAACATTCTGAAAATTTAACGAAATACTGAAAACATGATTCATTTATGGACTCAAACTCATTTCACCACACAACATTCCGCATGATCTAAACTGTCACTTTGTGGCTTGGTGCATGTGAGTACAAACAACGAAAGCAGTATATAATTCAACATATACTACACATCTGTATGTTGCATGTTTGAACCAGAATACATCATTGATATCGCTTTTATTTTTTTAACAAATCGCGACGTAATTTTCCGAAGACTGACGAACACATCCGAAGTGAACCACACACGCGTTACTTTGACGAGACTTGTGACGCTTGATGTACAGACGGCGAGATCTGGGCGAGACTTGCATGGTGACGTAACACGAGCGGCACGAAGAAACACCGACCAATATCTTTATACGGGAAACAGTGCATTTTCGCATCCACATGGAAACTGTTCTTGGATGGCTTGTACATGGGCCACCTAAAGTGGTCCTACTTGGGCAGGTCCACCCTATATCTCCATGGTCGGAGGGGGTCATCATTCCAATCGTTGGGGTCGGAGGGGTCCTCCGGCGGCGCTCGGATACAGTTGAAGCAGAACGCTACGGGAGCACACGTCACCCAGAAGGCCCAGCCCATTCCTGCAAGGGAGAGGTATATAATACAGTCACATTTTGTGGGTGCTACTGATAGATTTGCGAACAAAGAAGATTGTCATACTTGAGTTGTGACAACGGTAGGAATGATCATCATCGTAGGCTGAAGAAATTTTTCAGTATTGGGAAAGGAAACTGGAGAAAGATTATTTTATAATGGTTAGCATATACTAGTGTAGCTACAGAATTAGATGCAAGCGGTTATTTGTACAAGACGATGTCAAGTCGGAAAAAAAAGTTTTAGTGAGGAAATTAAGTGATACTCACAAAGTGCACAAAGGTCACTTTGCTTGCCTCACGTCAGCCATGCAGACACGTCTACGTGGTCTATAGATCTCCAAACATTCCACAGTATAGCACCACATGACATTGACAATTCCTCGTCGTCCAAGTTACAATTAGTTCGGTCTCCATTCAAGCAAAACTATACATGTATGTATTTTTTTGTTGTTCTCATATTACATATAAGTACAGCCGATGGCACGAAGTTAAGTCGCCTAGTATGATTGTTGATCCTGACGTTTCATTCGTTGATTGATTTCAAGTGATATGATTTTTTTTACTATGTTGTAGATTAAGCTTCCATATATCACGGAGTGGTGTTGTGGTCTACTATCGAAGTTTTATGCATTCATACATGTAAGTAGCATGAAAAAAACGTCCGTGAATAAGTTCATGCCCCTTTTGTCTGGCTATATAAATGCCGAGCACGACAGCTACTATTAAGTATAAATGCACGGTATCCAAACATAATTATGTCGATATCTTGAAGAGTTCCTCTCAGCCAAAACCAACTTGACCGCACGATAAAATACATCATTGTCAATTGATCACAAATAGTTTTTGTCCATTTTTTGTTCGTTCGTTTCTAGGTTGGAGTGTATATTAACTGTAGCAGGGGTAACAGTCATCCTCCTTGAGGTCATCCTCGTCCACAGGGGCTTCCCTGAGGGCCCAGCAAAGACAGTAGACCGGGAAACAGAAAACCCAGCCCAGCCAGCACAACCCTGTGTTACCATAGCAACCAGGGTGAGGTATTAAGTTTTTTTTACCGCCCATTCATTGTAGTCAATGCAATTAACAGATTGGTTGGATGATATATCCGTTGGTAGGCATAGAGCACAAGATGCGATGACGTAGAGAGCACGAAGTGATGACGTAGTGCATGCACATGGAGATGTGTCAATGGCAAGGATTGGTTGGAATATTCGTGTGTTTTTTTTTAATCACGTGGAGTGTTAGCAGATTGATTGATTAGAACATCGGAGTTTCGTAGTGATTAATCCATGCAGATTTAGTAATATCCACAGTGATCCAAAGAGCAGCATGTGTTGGAGGGGAGGTAGGAGATATAAAATTTCGAGTTATTCACAGAATATGTTTTTTTTAATCTATGTACAGAGTCAGCAAAATTCATTGAGAGTGTGGCTATTCAGATCTATCGCATTTAGTACCTAACGCGTGAAGTCAGCATAAAACCATACTATTAAAACACAATCAAAGTGGTTATACTGTTAGTATTCAAATTTGGATTTGTAAAGTAGTCTGACCTTTTTTCAGTTTGCGCTGACGCCGTCGTTTTTTGATTTGTTGCGTATCTTCTGGAACCAGTTCTCCCAAATCCTTGCTTTTCCATGGACCACTGTTATGATACACAAATAAATACAAACGATAATCGAGGCATACATAATACTTGGTATACAATCAGACGATAAAGCGATTGAAGTACTACGTGATCAGTGAATATTGCATGTAGATTACACACCCGTTGTTGAGTTCCTTGTACTCGGGCGCCGAGGGGATGAGGCGTTCTCGACACTTCTCGTCCGGACAGGCGCACTGGGCGGTGTCGGGCGGCCCATGGGGTGGCGGCGAGGCCGGGGGGTAGTCCGTGATGTTGCGCAGTATGTCAGGACACTGGCGCCGCTGACTGTCCACCTTGTTGAGCTGATTCATGGTTTGGTCGTAGGCCGGGGACGCCGCCGCCCAGTTGACCGCCAGGCCCTGTCCTGCACCACCCCCACTCGTGTAGATGTTGCTGTACGCGTCAAACTGTAAAGTCAATTGTAAACAAAAAACAGGTAAAACTTTAAATACTATTTATAAATACTTTTGCGAGAAATACTTTTTTTCACGACGTCAAAACAAAAACAAAGGAACAATGTATGAACTTCTGCAAGACACGCACGCACGCAAAACTGAAAACAAATCCTATTGCTGCCTTGAAATGTTTCCCTTTTTTATCCACAAAAAAGTAAATTGCAAATACAGCTTTTCTGTGTGATCGCCCGATTAATGACCAATAACTCACCTCAGAGAAACCCATTGCGTATGGGCTGTGTTTTTTCCCCCCAAATTAAATTATTTAAATATTGAATTGAATCCGGTGAAATTTGCCTTGAGTTGCAGCGGGTTATATGTCTGTGAACACCCCTGGGCTGCCTTATATAGGCCTACCCGTCTTGGAACCACCAATATGAGATCAGCATCTAGGCCCGCCGTCCCCCTAAAACCATAAAACCCCTTGGCATAAATTGATACCCCCCCCCCCCCCCCCCCTTGCACTTCCATGCCAACGTATACTGGTTTGGCAGCGCTTTCGCATACATGTGGAAAATTTCATAGATCGATGATATATATAATTCAAAGCAAAATCGTAGAAAAAAATACACGGCATTTTTTTTTTTATCGGGCGTATTTATTCTTTGGCAGAATGCCTGCCCGCCGCGCAATCGCGCACTCGCGTAATTCGTTGAAAATACTTCAATATGCAATTTCCACAAAGAGCGCATGCAATCACTAAGTATTCAATTAGTCAGGCTCATTATCACATATTCACTTGAATATTGCATACCGTAAGTTTTTTTTTATATGCCCAACTAATATA
Organism: Terebella lapidaria; assembly: GCA_949152475.1. Taxonomy (NCBI): domain Eukaryota; kingdom Metazoa; phylum Annelida; class Polychaeta; order Terebellida; family Terebellidae; genus Terebella; species Terebella lapidaria. The sequence continues at coordinate 8,671,097 of OX424557.1, forward strand.
AATAGATATAATCAATAGGTATTGGATATACGCATTTATATCGTACAAAACGAAAGTGAAACATTTCAAAAGGTGTAAATCAGAAAAGAAGTGTTAGAGTACAATGTAGTACAATATAATATATTTACCCCCTGAGAGGCGTGTTTAGACAGAGCTGCCATCGTTGTTGCGAAGCCTTGTTACGTCTGCTGGTTAGCGTAACAACGGTTACGTCCGAACCCTTTGAATTTTTTCAAGGATCATTCGAAATATATTGTCGAGATACTGGATCCGACGCGATGTACACATGTTTGACATGAAGCATCCCTTTATATACGTAGGCCCGGGCAGAAGATGCTGCCAAAGTATAACCGCTAAATATAGAAAGTTTATCGTTGAAAAATACATCTCGACTCGATATTTCACAACTTTTCACAAAGTTGCGCCAATAGTGGCGGGGGATACCAACGTGCATGTTATTGTAGGCCTATAGTATAAAGGGGAGCGGTTCGTATGCACTATATGTCTTACTTTTAATATATCCGCATGGGATGGTTTTATTATCAAAATATTAATCACAACAACAACAAAAAGACAATCAAACTTGACCTAATAGTTTATAATCCCGTCGAATTATGGATGATATGATTGATCGCGTGTACCACAATATAGTAGGCCTATACTCGTGGTTATATTTGACTCGGAAATACCAGATGGTGCATGTGTTCTATTCATAGTTATTAGATATTCAATGTTGTTTTTCTGTGTGTATTGGAATGTGTCGGAGCGCTCGGCCGGAGCGCGCATGCAAGATGTCGTAAAACTTGCTGTCCTAATATGCTATACTAATACAGACGACGTTGATGCATATACATACAGTATAACATGAGTAATTGACATAATTTATTGCCTTCAAGCATGCATGGAAATTTTGTGGCAGCATTACTCGAAATTTGAGGTGAAAAATACCAACTGAATATGGGCGTTTTTTAAAAAAAAATCTTGAAACCGCATTGAAAAGTATTATTGTATCAACCTTGTCGTTGTTAATCTCAATTTCCACGTTTACATGACTAACTGGTTGGTGTCCAGATTTGTACGCTGTATACGCCGCTGTAATTTGACGGCTGACGGCACGTAATATTGATACATGATAACGACATGAATACCTGGATTTATTCTCACAAAACACTATATAGATCAATTCTACACGGACCGACATTGAAGTTTTAATTTTAAAATCAATGTCTAGAGACCTGGGTACACCTCAAGATGTCCTATGGGCATAAGAATACAAACCATACCAAATTCAATTTCTCAAAAAACCTTATTTAGACCTTGAATAATTACTATTATTCGAACTTACCACCCTGCAACATATCTAAGTCGGTGACTGACCTAGTTCTTTTGTCTAGGGGTCAGGTCATGTTATTGTCACCGACTTGACCTCAGAATTTTTGGACAGGACATCGATACACGCTAAGAAAAATCAATTTCTGCAATTTGATGCATATATAGAGTAACTGAGAGGGATGATACGATGTCCGAGATACTACTGCCCGTTTGTGTAATTTTACAAATGTTAGTAGCGGTTGATATTCCCCAGGAATAGGGTTTCTTCTGCCGATATTTACCCCAATTTTGACACGGTGATCTCATTCATCGTCATTTTCAAAAACTTCCGGACATTGTATTTCAATAATCTCTACGCGGGAGTGACGATAATCATATCATATTTCACATATCCTATGTATATGCACAAATATATTGTAATTTTTCATTTATTCCTAAATTACTCCTAAATCAGGTACTGACTATAGTTATAGGCCTATAGCTGTTCCTAATCAGGCCTGGAAATTTTTAGGCCGACCATTTTGAGTTTCTCAGAACTGTTCGTTAGTTATTTAGACTGCACGTTTAGAAATGTACGGAACTTTGAATATACACGTGTTTTATATATATTATATTTGAATACTGACAATACATGTATATGGGCTAGCTATCCCAATCACTAATTTATGTCAACAGTATAACCATATCTAGGCAGATACAGCCCTACATACAATAACATGACTCAACATAAATGATACACTTTTGACGATCACAAGTGATTGGCTATTTATCTACAACGATTAGTTGTTACGGTGACATGTGTGAATGATTAAAGTATTCTTAAGGGTATACATTAGTTGTACCTTAATGCAAGGACTATCGATGCCAAGGTTAATTAGATCTATTTGGAGTGGTAAATCCGGGCCTAAATTCTACAATTCATGTTTAGATGTCATTCGAACATTGAATGACCAGCGTATAGTTAGCATACACCGTCATAAGTTACATGTATGAAATCCCCACTTGTGATTGGGAAATACTTTCGGGCCTAGGTACAAGATGATGCTTGTTTCTCTATACTCAACATGATTTAGAAATGTTCCAGACGGATTGTACATTAGGTGGCATATTTCCATCGGCCGGTAGCGTAGAGTCTTTGAGCGAATGGCTACTTGCCCTAAACGCATAAATCTGGGCCCAAATTCGTAGCTTTAGTATGAGGCACGGAAAACGTTAAAAAATTCGATCACGGTTTTTATCACAATCTACCCAGGACCTTGTATGATCGATGATCTCCATATAGGTCTAAAACGATCAGGGATGCTCATTCGGGCAGGTATATGTACCATATATTGTCTAGAACATAATATGCATATTATATACAGCACAGTTATCGTTTGCGGATAAACACAACATTTACAGAATACCACGATTTAAACATAATTATTATGTTTGTACGTTTTATATTTTAATTGAACTCACGAGATATATATACTCACGTTGTTGGAATGCCAATTGTAAATTCTATTCCATTATGTTTCTTTTTAATTATGCAGCGTTGGCCAAGAATTTTGGAGTTTCCAAATTAGTCATCACTCAGTTGCAAATATTCCACGAATATGTTCCCATTGTGTTTCTATCCAGCCATATATATATATTGTCAAAAGTTCGTATATATGGTTATCATATAGCTATATATACGTATGGTTTATATTATAAGCTAGAACGCACATGTAATGTGATGAATGGTTATTGTTCGGGTGGCATTTACAAAGGTGATTTGGGGGTTTTGATTTCATACAGGATTATTGTTGGGTCCAATATCTGATTGATTGTGCAGCTAAAGGTTGGAGGGGGGGGGGGGGGTATTACCGGCCACCGAACCGTACCGGTAAATTGTAGCATTTTGTATTCTGGTTGCAGCCGTAGCGGATTATTGACCAGAATACATTGGAATTAAACACACGATAGCATTGGCCGGCCTGCTGGGTTTCGCCATGTAGGGGTAGGGGGTCACGTTCATATCAGGGAATTCAATACAGGTCGATACCATCAATATTACCACATACAGGTGGTATACAGGTCTAATATTGACTATTCCTAGAAGCCATATATGCACAGAGGGGAGGAGGGGGGGAGGGGGGGGGGAGTAGGTGGATTCCTAGGGGTGACAGTATGCAGGTCACGCTGTGAAAAAATCTGGTCAATAGGCAAGCGGTGATCAATATGTTTTTTTATGCCTATATGTAAATATCTAAAATGGCTAAAATCCTATGTGATTACGATAAATACAGTCTTCAAATCTTCTCAAGGTGTTTGTAGAATAATGTTCGATAATCATGCGACTGACATGCCCAGATACAGACGCGAACATGTTTTGTCATGCTAACGAAATTTGATATTCACAAACACATGCGTGTGTGTATATAACGCTTTGGTGAATTTTTCACGCATGCAACATGTTCACGCTTGTTTCAAATAAATCATTATACAATCGGGTGTAATAAATGTATGTGAGTTATACACCCGTCCATTCATTAACATGTCATTAGAAAAAATAACTTCTGCTGATGCATTTAGACGATAACAGAAAGTTTATAGGCATTTAAATGACTGCGAAAATAGTAGAACTGAATGCAATTAAATTTCGTTAAAATGCTTTTTTTATATTTCCTTTCATTAATTGAGATAAAAGCGAGAATGCGGAGTATTAATAGTTTCCCGAAAAAAACACTTCCGACAGTGTTACACTGAACAGGCTAGAGAAGGAAGTTTTCACATAGACCGGCGGGAAGTTATTTCATTTCATGATATATAATTCTCGTGCGAATACATATACTTATATGCTGAGGTAAGCATTAGGGCCTATAAAACATAAGTAGTAGGTCCACTATAGGTTACAGTTAAACGTGCCCGACCAAAAAATATGTACATACGGGCGCATATATATAGACCACAGAGCCCTAGATAATCGCAAAATTTCCCCCTTTCAAAACCACGCTGTTGATAATGACTATTTAATGTCAACAGATTATCTGTTTTATGTCTCCAGTACCATGTTATGCCTGTGGTAACGCAACTTGATTATCTAATAGCGAATGTTCACTGTATTGAAGACATTAAAGATATATAAAAGAGCTTCTATTCAAATAGAATTAAGAGGGAATTCCTCTCAAAATTGGCATCGATAATAAGGTCCAAGAAAGACAAATTATAAGGGGCGTGATGGAAAATTACTGGCATGGTGTGTGCAAAATGTTTATAAATATATTATTCGTAAACAGAACAAACCATGTCAAAGTACGTGTCTAGCATGTGTGCGCCTTTATAGGGGGTTGGTGTGGGGTGGTCTTTAAATGTGGTACAAGTTTCGGTTTTAATTGTGTAAGAAAACGGAATGAATGCAGCGCTCATGAACCAACCGTAATAATAGAGTCGTATATATAAGATCGAGAAATGTGGTTGAGTTTTCGGGAAATGTGCAGATCTTTTGCATGGTAGGCTATTTTATGTAGTTAACCCCTAGTGGCCCGCATGCATGCATAAGTTGGCTGCCCTTGACGACATGAAGCAACATCAGTTATTGTGGTGCAACTTGGCTCCGCGAGGCGTCTGAATGAACGACAGATAAAATTTTCCATTGCTTCCAGCCTCTGCATGGGCAAGATCCGAGATACGATAGTGGTATAGGCACACTAAATGAAATACTTGTATGGCCAAGTGACCACAGGGAAAAAAATCATAATGTTATGACAAATCACTCAACTCTCTCTCTTCCGCTTAAATAGTATATAGTCCGTATTTTTGCTTTTGTATTAGGTGTATTGTCGGTTGCCATGGCGATCTTAGTGTTAGCCCCTTTCAAGCAAACGGTGTCATGAAATAACTTGTACATATTAAACTGGGATGGTCTACCAGTTGGTCGTATTTCACAACAGATCGAAACTACTACCCAATTAAATAATACATCTAAAAACAATTTCATTTTTGTCGCGTAGCATCTGTTCCTTTTTCCAGTCTTTTCAATATAATTTTGGTTGCCTGGCAACCATACCCGCGGGGGTGGGCGGGGCTTGGGCGGTGTGGAGGCGGCGCACACACACAATATTACCCAGTTAGCCTGACACTCAAAACAGATATCGCTCCTGTAAATTGATATAATGGCAAAAGGCCTAGTGTCACATGTGACTAGGTATAGTCATTGGGAATTTTCCATATGCTTGTGTCTATTAGACATGATATTTAGTAATATATACTAGTACGCCCATTCGGTGCTATTATAGAAGTATCTCTCTCTCTCTCTCTCTCTCTCTCTCTCTCTCTCTCTCTCTGCTTCGAGTAGAGCGTTATGTCGATATAAATATTGTAGAAACAATGATTAATTGCAGGTTAATCACTCTGCTGACACTAGGACAACAGGTGCAAGACAACAAGTGTCCGTACATCCGTGGTCCGTGGTGTATTTGCGGCTTTATTAGGCAAAGTGTGCGGTGCTAATTCCGTTGCTATGGTTACCTGACGCAACGGCGGAGCATCAATTATAAGGATGCGTCTTAGACCGGCTATTTGTTATTAGGGTCGGGGGGGGGGGGGGGGTTCTCTGTGGTCATTGACGTAATGATACCTTAGTGCATAATGATTCATACGAAAATAAGCAAATCTGAATATAATATTTCCACAGACAGGGAGATGATTTTCGAGACACACAGGTGTGTGTAATTTCTTCCTAGCCAATGTGTACACTAAGCCTATATTTTTATACTGAGCTCATACCGCCTGATATTATGTTATAGTTGTTTCAATGTTTTAAAGAAAGAAAATTAAGTTTTAGATTGATATATCGGTAATTTAGTATTATACTACAAATTATACCTCTGGGGATAGCCGTACAATTTTCACGGAACAACTATTATTTCTATCTTCAATAATTTCATTAAAATTGTCACGTCAAATTTTTTTCTCGGTGATTTCCGTACACTGCAAAGAGCTTTTATAGACACAAACACTTGTATATGAATAGACTCCTCATATATATGTACATATATAGACCCACTTTCATTATCCTTAAAAATATTTAGGTCCACTTTCGTTTCGTAATTATCAGCATTTAACTGGGCCGCTTTCGATTTTTGCGTCAGTAGTAGTTAAATGTATCAGATATAAACAAATCTTTATTTATGCAAGGAACTAATAATTCTCAGCTGAAGTCACCCGGAAAGAACAATGGGGTCATTTGCGTGCGAGAACCATCGCTCCCATTTCTGCACCAAAAAAATGTGATTATTTCGTGTTTGGCGGTTTCCCTCCCGTCTATGTTTCTCATTATTAATTAACTCGCACTGCCAACGCTAGCTTCCCCAGAAAGGCACAGGGCAATAACAATAGGTCATGTTATTATTTACATCACGTATAATATCAACAATATAGTGCACTTATACGTTGATGGTCAATATTGTCCGCTAAATCTGCACCAGTATTTGATTGTTTGACCCAGTTGTCCATTACGTTTCAATCGTATAGATGTCGTAACTTAATCTGGGACAATTCCAAGGAACCAATATCATGTTACCCCGCTACATAATCGGTTCAAGTCTTTGCCATAATATGGTATTGTGCGAAAATATAATTATAGTATATTTTCATATTGTTCGACTGGTGATATCTTCATTTTACATCACAACAAGGCGTTGTTGAAAATTTATTGACCGGCAACAGACGGCATTTAATCGAACGAGTGTTTGAGAGAAAAAAAATACATCAAAGAAAGGAAGAAACATTCCCAGACTATTCTCGTTCTACGTAAATTTCTTTGTATGCGACATCATGTCCACAAACTATGATTTAATCCCAGCAAAATAGAAAGGAACTGATTTGCCCACGTCGCCGAAAGTCTGTATTTGATCTATAAGACTGGCCACGAAATGGTCCGGTCTTCCTCTAAATCTGCCTTCAAGACCGGCCCTTTTTGGTGAACCCTCCGGGGTTAACTTTGGGGGCTCATTTCCTTCCGAAATACCCAATCAAAGAGCGTCCAGATTGAAAAGATAAGTGGGAACTGATTTTCGAGACAGGCTTTAAACGATGTCCGGGCCTTTGGAAAGGAGGAAATTTTGGTTTTCCTTGAAACCCCCTTGTACTAGAATTGATTCCAAGAAAATGAGGTAAGCAGACAAGCGATAAGAGAACAGATAACCAGTTGGGGCTAATGATGGTCACTGCGGTGTTGCTTTGCTCTTGCGAGGCGCTAGTCGAGCAGATGTGGTAAACATTCGATGGATTACCGTATAGAGCGTGCCGAGAGCCAACAGTTCATGACCTCCGCGTAAACAGATATATATCAATGTTATTGTAACGAATTGAATGGCTTGGTCGAACAATATAGATCCAACGTTAATGCGCGCCATGAATGTATTTTAAGTAAATACATGCCCATGCGGATATAATGACGTGACTGTAGATAGTATGGTTGTATTGGAACGGGCTGAAAACGATTCATATCAATATTGGCATGCGATCTTTCATCTTTATTGCTTATTGACTTTCTTGATGGCAACATGTATCGCGTAGTCTTAATCTTGACGCGATATGCTTTATAGAATCGCAGGTATCTCTTTCAAGATACATATTTTGTTGACATGACGGATCTATGTATCATTCCCTCCCAATTTTCGAGTTTAATCCTATAGGCCTAGCCTTACATCTAGTCATATTGAATAAATACTGAATATTTCAATATGATAACAAGTTTGTCGTGTACATGACGTATACCAAAATTAATCACGTCTGTTGAAACTTAAACATCCGTGTTGACAATGTAGGAACTATTTCACAATTTATATGAAACCTTCCGCATCAATATAGATGTCCAAATTGACGATTGCGCTGGCCTACGGCTGGCGTTCTTAATAATAATAATAATAATAATAATAATCAGATTTATTTAACGACGGTCCATGATGATAGGCAATTCTGCCTGTCTTCCCCATCCCCCGTCTTAATTAAAGCGCTGTGATAATATTGCTCAATAAATTGTTATCACCATTCTTCCTACTAAATATTGTTCCTGGTATAATATATTAGGCGTCGAATTCGGAAATAACTGGCCCCAAACACATAGGTCTATAGGTGTTTTGTCCGTTTTCAAGTATCAATTTCCTAGAAGAATGCATAAATAATGAACTGACAATACTGTAGTATAATCGATAATCGTTGCATAATCTCACCTTGTTCAGATTGTTCTGTTCATTATCGATGTTCGATGCATGTAAACACGGTTCAAGGTTCTCACGATGGTCACACATACTGTCCGATATGCTCCGACGTGCCGCTGGGAGCTGTATAAGGTCGATCTATTCCCTGATTATCCCCGACGGTTGGCGCTTGGGTTCCCTCACTGACCCTGTACGATCTTAGGCTGTTGCTCGCTGCAAAACAGAGGCATGCAGCTGCTTGGTAGATATCGAAAAGGCTACTTGGGCCGCAGACGATTACAAAAATCTACCATAGCAGGAATAGGAGCTGTACATCTGTGCAACTGTTCATATTTGTCTGGGCGCTTGGAATACCGAGATATTACCGCCCTCGCATCTCCCCATTGTACCGTCACACCAAGCTGAATTATCGATGAATCCTTTGTTTAGGCCAGAAAACCCCCAAACCACACTTATGTATACCATGGTACTATATCTGCGTTCGAACGCCTTTCATCGAAATCTCTACAGCTTAAATATTACATACCTCCGTACGTTTCAACAGTTAACGCTAAATAGTTATTATCCTCGATTAATATTCGTTGCAGAACATACCTTTTGTTTTAAGGCTGACTATGTCACAGTTGTTCCATTTGAGATAACCTCGATCATGTTCTCTTTGTTCAACAGCTCACAGACTCAGTTTCACCATGGAAAATACCACGGGGCCATGGATGTATATATCCCTGCTGCTTACTGGTGTTTTCTCCATGTGGTTATATTCCAGTTCAGCTTGCGTTATCCATGTATTTAAATAACTCGCGTTCGTGGTTATAAAATGCCAAGCGGCTGTTCAAGAATGGAACAGCCGTGCAAGGGCTGTGCAAATTCCAAGCAATGAACTGCAGCTCGTTGCCTGGCGATGAGCAATATTCTGCACTGGCTCGATCCGCACACACCCACAATTGCAAGAGCTGTACGGATGATAACAGCAATGGCCGATCGTGCAACTGCCGTCGATGGACTGACTGCCTCTGCCGTTGCACACGTAAACCCGCAGCACTCGCTGTAACCACGGACGAACGGTGAATGGATGTGGCGGGGAGGAATTTGTCGATAAAGCTGTGCTGTAGCTAACCCCTATAACGCTGCATGTGCGCGCACACCAGCACACTCGCGGGAAAACTGATCGATAAGGATCGTGCAGAACCCGCAGCCCGCTAAGTATGAAGAAGCGGGCCCCACCCGGTCCTTGCCACAGATCTCGCGCCAAGATGATATTGCATGGTGGCGAGCGGGCATTAACACACATATATTGCACGGGCGTACATTGTCACCAGACGACATGCATGCGGGGTCGTCATTTATAGATGCCATCATCGGTCAATACTAGTATGTAAAGCAATACATGAGGGTCAAAAGTTTACGTGATGGTCGCCTCTTAATGGCATGCGAGGTGTTTTTCAGATTATCGGTTCTCATTGTGGGCTGTGTATAGTGCATGCATGTATGACAGCAAAGAGCAATAATTAATTAGCAATGGTAGATAAAGGTGTATTATTACTTAAATAACTTACATACAGGTAGAAGCAAGATTCCTGTGGTCACAACATCAATTCCTTATTGAGGCTATAGCTACAGGTGTCGGCCCAATATTAATTAGGTTCTTGGCTTCCTCAAAGTAATTACATGTAATTTGAAATCTACGGTAGGGTCATCGTGAGGTCATTCACAATTTACATCAAACCATTGTCGTGAAACATGTAAATGAACATAACCAAACTTAATTTTCACCCATCTGCATATTAGACTGGGTGTGGAATCGTATTACCCGTGAAAAAGTGGTAAAGCTAGGATTATACGATTATAGGTGGTAATCCACTAAGATTAAGGAACAAAAGTTTCTTTGTCACTGCAATCAACACTCGGATTTATTCTATTAAATTATCTTTTAAAAAATGGATTACATGTCTGGTATAATATATAATTTGTATGTATATCAAGTTTAGGTAAATATCGATAAGATGTCATATATTGATATGATATTGATAGCAATGTTCAACATCTAGCTCATAATATCTAACAGTATTCTAGTGTGGTATTATAATACCCAGAATAACAGATTCCGTAATTTTTCATCTACTACGTTCATATAGCTAGCTACATTTTTTAATCTAGGAAACCAAAATCACCTGTGTTCGATTCAATCTCAAGACTATTTGCATACACATGTGTTCGTAAGACAACATTTTCGACATGGTGGTTTCCAGACGTTCACATTTTTTGCATCAATTGTAAATTTCTTATCAGGGAACAGAAAAATGCACAAATATGGATTTCATGACAAATTTAATGTCAATGTTAAAAATTCTGCGGTGTGCGTGTTTAATATGGAGTTACAGGCCCGGGGACCACCAAACCCTCAGTAACGTTTAAATGCATAGTCATCCGGCGCCTCTGACCAGATAATTGGCAGTACAAGTAGTCATGCTCGAAACTAGCCCATGGTCACCCATGTAGCATGGATTTACTGGTGTGATTAGCCGCTCTCCAGGAATAGCTTGGACTAGTCGATACCAATCGTAGATATCTACAATGAAGGTTAATTCCATAACGTGACTTGTTTTAGAGATAGCGAAGGACACCCGACTCCGTGGGAAATCTCATCCTGATGGACTTTGTGGAGCTGGCCAGGAATATATCGAGTCTTTGTCCTCGCCGCATTGTATCATCTCCACTTTCCCTCCATAGAGAAGTATAGAAGGAAGGGAATAGTGCAGAAGAATTAATCGTTTTTCGGGAGACAAATGTCCTGGGTGCTTTATCAATGAGTGCCGCAGGTCGGTAAAAGCGATCGCTCTTCAAGAATGGTGTCTCCACGTCAGACTTTGTCGCTTTTATTTGATCGAACACCATTTCCCAAGCACGGTTCTTTCTCTTCCTACTGCGCTCGTATCTTTTATAGTTCTTATTCTGCAAGGGTGGTGAAAAAAATCCTTCAAAAGAGACTACCTTATCAGTTGGTTCCACGCAAACAAGCGACCATAAATTGTGTGCCGTCGAACGAAACATTTGATTTTGTTCCGGTTTCTTTCCGCGCAATTTGAAGTTGTTTTGCTAATATTGTTGCGACTGCCAGCACTCTAAAGTGGATAGGGAAATAAAGGAGCTCTGCAGGGTGTGTGGCAATTGGAAACGGAAAATTGGTGGGCCCAACCAGAAAAAAAATCTATCTGCTTAATACAAACGAGTCCTAATTGGAATTTCGATAAGTTTCCCACGGAAGCATTCGTCTTTTTTCTTCATTTGCTGCCACATCAAACGCTGCCTTGATGGAATGCATCAATTTGGGAAAATGACAAAATGATTGGCGATAAAAATGGACGCTCACCATTAATGTCTCCATGTCGATTTTCATCAGACAAATTATTATCCATACGCTGCGTTCGATTTGCGAACTCTGCTTCGATTTATTGATATCGATCTCACTGCACCCGGTTCTCGGGATTCTGAAGGTTGCAGCTTGACACGGATCATTGTTTCTGCCGAGTGCACTGAATATTTTTCTTCTCAAGGATTCCATGACGCATAAATTCTGCTTCGTGGAAAATAATTAAACATTTGGTAGGCCTTAAACCATATTGCTACTAAGGACAATATGATTCTTTGGTTTGTACTGTACTATAAATACAATATCGTATTTTCATTGTTTTAGTTCTACCCTTCTATTCCCAGCCAGCATTCATTACTTCATAACTATTGCACCAGCCACAATAACCAGACTGTTATTCTAATGACATTCCTCCATTAAAATATTATGCACCACGAAAAGCAGACAGGGAATCAAATCCTGTCACTGCAGGTTGAAACTTGCGGACTGCGCATCGCAATTAAGCAGTAAATCCCGGATTATCCACCAAAATAAATTTCTTGCAAAAATCGCACTGCGCTGAATTATGCAGTCGATGGTGGAGACGCGAACTAATTTGTTTCAGCAGAACTTGACCAGGTTGAAACTTGCGGACTGCGCATCGCAATTAAGCAGTAAATCCCGGATTATCCACCAAAATAAATTTCTTGCAAAAATCGCACTGCGCTGAATTATGCAGTCGATGGTGGAGACGCGAACTAATTTGTTTCAGCAGAACTTGACCAAGTCCCAATGCCATCAGCAATCTGGTATACGGCGTGGGATGAGGCGATGTTACCATTGAAGTTACCCCGGTCAGGTCACGGGAACCACCCAAACGTCCCGTCCATTAGCACTACCCACGGACATGTCAACTCCAGCGGCATCCGTGCCACGCCCCGTCCTGATCCCCCATCCCTAGCGCATATTTTTCCTGACGCATTTGCCCGTCGCTTCGCACATGCTCAGAAAAATAAATCTACGAGAAGCCAAAAGAAAAGAAGATTGCTGGACGGCGCAGCTCTTTGTCTCGGATCGCAGGATGCAAGCCTTGATAAAAGCCATCGTTACAACAGATTGTGCCTGCGTGAGGCAACATCCCGGGAAATCACATGGTCCTCCATAAACCACCCCCGCCATTCTCCCTCGGCCAGTCGGTCACGTGTCTCCGACACAAGATATCAGTCAAATCGGTGACTCACTTCAATTACACGCACCTGTTTCAATATTGCCTCAATTTCGCATGATCCTTTCCAATAGTAGCCATAGCAAGGACGAAGAATAAAACATTTGGTTTTATTGATAAGAGAATACCCATTATATGCGATAAAATAATTATCCAATATCCATAGAATGTCGGAATCGGCTTGTAGGCAAACTTGATACACGACGGAATTAGAAGAAAATTAGGCACCCATAAAACTGATTTAATTGAACATATTCATTATAATTGTAATCCAGTTTCACATCTTTAGCGCTGTTTTATACTGGTTCTGCTATAATTTTCTTGCCTGTTGAATCACGGCAATAACTCGAGATCATCGAGACATTTCTCAGTTCTCACAATGCACAAAAGATGGGCCAATGATTTAACACAACAGTCATTTCGTGCCCAATGGTCTAGGGTATTAAGTCTGTCCAGTTGTCACTTCGGACGATTTTGAACATGACCAAAACCCTTCAAGGACTCGACCTTGGGCGCACATTACTATTTATATTGAGAGAAGATGGGTGTGGGAGAGGGGGAGGGGGTGTGGAGTCTGAAGATGTCGGGAAAAGGGTGTTACTTTCCATAATTGGCAATCTCGCGAAAGAAAAGCTAGGTTCCAATGATAAACGGTTCTTTCTCCGAGTCCTGACTTGAAGTTCCTGACACACAGTGTAATATATTTACGATGAGAGGGTAAAACTCCAGCGCATGGGGCGTGGGGGTATGGGGAGAGAGATGAGGGCATTGCCCCTAGTCTTCAATGTCCATTTTTACAGCAGTATCAGCTTTCATGCAACTTTCGGAGCAAATACTCCATATAAACTTCTGACAATATGAACCGTAGGAACCGACACATTCTCCAAAAGGTGGACACATTGCTTGCATCAGTTGAATGCTTAAATATAGTACAAGTCAACCAATAACCTAAGAACGTAAAAACGACTGTATTTAGCTTGTGGTTGAAAGTTATCTTGAGATCACATACTGAGAGAAAACTAACAAAAAAAATCAAACTTATACCCGACTGGCCAACATCACATTATTTGCGTTCGCACCACTGCTGTCAGATAAAATCTACTTCAGTAGGCGGATGTCAAAAGCAACGACCAGAAATTATATTTTCACCCTTTGTCGACCTTCAATGGCAAACCTGCCAAGGGTATCAGGAATATGATAAACATGTGTTGCCTTCGGTCGATTCATTGATGACAAATACATTTTGATAAACGACCGAATCTTGCGAGCAAATGCAACAGAGACCAAATATATTTTTGTATGTACGCTTGTAGTTTCGTGTCAATTATAGTTTTTCTTCCCAAATCTCTCATGATTCATCAGCAGGTTACACAGATATTAATCAAAGGATATACTAGTATATTTTTCTATTACAGAACTTGACTCACTGTTATCAGAAACCCATAAGAAAAACTTATGGGTTTCTGATGTTATCCATAAAAAATCCGAAAAACACGAATTCTCTACTAAAAGAAAGTTTGTTATCACCAGGTCCAACAATGCTAACGAATTAGTATACAATTGTCACGAAATTGAAATCATTCCCACTATAGTCTATTTCAGAAAGCCAGAAAAATCGTGGTAGCTGCATAGCCATTATAAATCATAACGCTCCTCGGTTATGCATCGCAAGTTACTGCATAAATGTTGCAAATCATAATGCACCAAAATCACCATGTATACAATCTTCTAATGAACAATCCTCCAATTTTACTAGTTCATATTGCATTTATGAAGCTCTTGCGTGGTAGCTTGAGTTTATTCGTTATTTGTGTCTGCTTTTTTTAGGGTTTGCCTATCTGTTTTCAGTTTCTTCTTCCGGTCGGGGAACTCTGACCAAGCTGGTCAATCATGACGCATCCGAACATGATTGACCATGTCCATATCATTGAAGATGTCCACCTTATTTCCTCGACTACTCCTGTTAATATCCGTTTCTCAATTGTAAGAGAAGTTTCTTTTGACGATCCACCCGCCTCTGTTCATATTTTGTACTTAAACAGTTTGTGTTTACATCCCCAGGAATTAGTACATCCTTGTGATCTTAAAGATATCCAAACACAGACAAACGCCACTTTATAGACATTTTATTGTACAAAACACATAAACGACAATATGGACAACATACTGATTGCCCCAAACATTCTTCTGTGACCACAACTCCACAAATAAACATTCACGATAATTTTCTCACCAAACAGGATAATTCCGCATATGATAGAAGAGCTTATAGATAAAATAAACAAACCCTGTAAAATATCAGACTCTCACTTCAATTACAACACACAACACTTGGTGGGCCACTTATTAAATGTTCAAAGATCCTGGAATAAGGTCAAGAAAACAATGTTTACATTTGCATCCTTGAGATGAAGGAAAGAAAGCTTCAAAAAACACTGGAAAATCTAGTGACAATGGTACCAATATAAAACAGCGTGTCCAGTCTCCGTTCCGCTTCAGATATGTACAACAAAATGATGTCTAACAAGCCAAACTTTCAACCCCACCCCAACCCCCCCCGACTTTATGTGAATATAAAACTGTTTCGTAACTCGATGGACACAAATGCATGGCAGTACAGGAATTTATGCATTTTATACCACATCCAAGATCCAAATGAAGTGATAAATGCCACCACTGTTGATCATGTTATATAATGTTTATCATTACACGCCAGCTGGCGGCATTTCTCGAGTGACTGCGTCCGCACACCCACACCAAAACTATCCTCAAAGCGTAGCGTCTGTGGCAGCGATTGCGCAGTGTCACGATTAGTAGCGAGCCTGTCGTGGTGCGCTAGATGCACCGTACGGGTGTGATCGGGCGCCCACTGAGCGGTCCGTCCGTGCTGCTGCCTTGCCGTAAGATCCACCAGCCTGACTCCAAGTGTCGCCTGGCAACAACAAACACGCGAAGTATGAAAATACAACAGTTTCCATCATGAAACAGTCATGGAAATAAAATGAAATTTTGTCACCGAATTATTTTTTTCAGACGATGTAGCAGGACCTGGAGACTGGAGTTAGTTACAAGGGAAGCCTGACCCCAGCACTATGGGCCTGTCTAATCACTCTAGGCCTTGCTGACTGGTATGGGGCTGGGGCACCGTCCAGCAAAACGCTGGCTGTGAACCAGCCACAACGGACAAGGACTGTCCGCACACCATTGTCACCAAGGCCCCTGTCTGTGTGCGGGGTCTGTATGCTTACCATAGGTGTCGTCAGCTGAAGATCCATGTCCATAGTCGTAGAATTCAGTCTCTCTGAAAGGTAGATTGTGCATTTGATTATGGATACTGTACACGCATCGATCGACTGATAAACTATGTCAAACACAATGCAAAGATTTCTGATTATTGTAAGATGTCCAGGCATACCCAGCCCCTGCCGAAGGAAAGCTCGGATTGTAGGTGTCTGTGCTGAAGTCTTGCGGTTCCTCATAGCCAAAGTTGTCTTCTGTAAAACTAGCCGTGGACTGCTGTTGCTGGCAAAGAAATCAAAGGTAATTGACAAAACTGCAACACCACAGTATAGTCTAATGTTACAACTTGGGGAGATTCAGTGCAACGTACCGAGTAGTATGGGTCCTGGTCATAGGATGCTTCTGCAGGTGGCCGGCTGACTGGAGCTGGTCGGCCTGGAGGTGCCGGTCGGGACATGGGTGCAGTGCGGCCCAGGGGCGGTACAGATCGGCTTGAGGGGGGTGGGGCCCGGCCGGGAGGGGCAGCACGGGGAGCCGCACGTCCAGCAGGAGCTGCTCGTCCACTGGGCATACCTCGTGATGGGCCTCTGTAAACAGAGTTGATGGTTTTGACTAAAGTTCATGTCCTGTACACTACGAACTGTTACTACGAAAAGTTATTACATCACATACCTATCTCTATGATGAAAACTACCATTCATAACATGCCTATCTCTATAATAAACACTATTATTCATTTCATATTCACCTCTATGATCAACACTATGATGTATGGCAATGAATATCCGACTGACACAGACTTAGATGAAGCATTGAAGCTACCATGAGCTTTAATACATACCTACCTCCATAATAAACGCACGCTAATGTTTATTATAGTGGTAAAGTATGGCAATAAATACAGACCTGGACGAACCACTGAAGCCACCGCGCTGACCACGAGCTGCCGGTGTGGCGAGGAGAGCACCGATGCCTCCAGGTGCACCACGACCGTGAGGAGGCGGGGGCGCACCTCTGCCCCTCCCTCTGCCGCGGGGTGCCGGGCCGGGAGCCCCCATACCTCCGCCATTCTCGCCGTTCAGGTACAGCATCTCCTCATACTGTTGCTGTCGGATCTCATCGTTATTGTCCTACATACACAAGAAAGATTAGTGATTACAATGCAGAGATTTCTCTGTACATGTAGTATGTTTCCACTAGTATTTCAATCACTGATACAGCTTGTCAGGTGTCACTATATGATACAGCACACTCACTGGTATCAGGAAGCGCTGGAGTTCAGCCAGAGCCGCAGACATGCGCTGGTGGACCTCCGTGGGCAGACCAAACACCTCAACAAGACAGTGCAGCTCCTCATTCAAGTGAGCAAACTTGCCGCCTTCCTGTCTCAGTTCCTCCTCCTGTAAGTTGCAACATGGGACAATCACAAAGTGCGAGAGACTGGTCGAATTCAGAACGATGAACACAATATATCCGGGAGATCTCATTTAGTTACCTTTTTGCTGTCTTTCATGGATCCGCGACCTAGGATAGCCATTTTGGCTCCGGTCTCTTCCTGAAGACGCTTCAGGGAATTGCCTTTAGGTCCCAGCAACTTCCCAACAAAGTTGAACTGCAATCATTGGAAAACGCATCAGTTGTAAGTCCATTCCAGTTGGGGTAATTTTGAGTAAAATAACATTACATCTGCTACTTATTTTATAATTCGCTGCACATGAATAGCATGCCTATCAGCATCTGTTTCTTTTTTGCTTTGCTTTTGACAAATTTTAAACATTTATGAATCGGAGAAACTCCTAATCAATGTTATCAACAGTTCAGTTATTTTTTTAACACAGAACATCGATGGTTTGTTTATAATTTACTTTTTGACGTGCAATGCTTATATTTTTAAACACATCTCAATTGTACAGCAACTTTTGTCCTCAACAGTTTAAAGATAATTAAGCACTTGAATTTTATACTTTTAATACCAGTCACTAATGTATCATGATTTCAGATTATTGCCAATTCAAGACAACCCACTTCAATATGTGCATGAAAGGGTCGTACATTTCAGTGGCATGTTTCATGATTCAAAACTCTACTTGGTTTCAGAGGATATGAATGTATATATAGGTGACATGAATGTAAACACAGTATTAGTTAAACGTAAATATTTTTAGCGAATACAAATTCAAGACCGAAGGTCCTGTAGCTTACCAGATTGTTACTTTTTACTTACAATGATCACAGATTATCAATACCTACTTCGAGTTGCCAATAAGTCTTACACAAGCGGCACAGTTTACAGTATGATCAGTGAAATTTTATAGGTCTACTATTTCAGATAGCTTTTTGATTACTTCAAGTGATCCAATACCAATCCATCATATCATTCTATACAAATAATGAACAACAATTGTCAAAAGACATTTCAGACAGACCGACAGAAAACCATGACAATAGCATTTCGGCCCATAGGGCTGGCACTGTAAAATTTGAAACCATCACAATTATACAGAATACATACCTTCGGGAACTGTTTAACTGGGATTAAAACCTTTACGGTCAATTTCAAAGGTTTAGGATGGTGTAGTTCCACTAATTTGTTCAATTCCTTCCCTGTTTGAACTCTGTCAATTTCTGTAGACAAAAATATTCATGCCAGCAACATTCAATACCCTGTTTTAACATTTTTAATTATATACTAACACTATAGTGAGGCAACATATGTTTACTGTTTTATTCCGATGTTTTTTGTTTACAAAATTTTGAAATTATATATTTTATAACTATGGCCAATCGTCTACCTTCTTGGTAGTAGTCAACCATTTTGGTTTAGATTTTTGTGAAATCTATAAGAGATACTGTATTCAATTTTGAAAAAGCATCAACTGTCCACAATATTGCAAATTTGGGACAAATTTCATAATGTTTTTAAAATTCAAAGATATCTTCAAGCACGAATTATTGACTGTACAGTAACATATGTCAGGTATACTAAATATCAACATGGCAATACAACTACATGTATAGTTTATGCAGGGAATGACAGCCTTATTTAATACATATACTGTTTACACAATCAGAGTACAGTATATATTTACACAACAATAAATATGCAAAATGAAACATGTGCTTAACGATTTTTAAAATGTGTTACAACGACCTGCAATACTTCGTTTGATGTTGCTGGCAATGGACGTTATGGTGCTAAAACTTGCTAGTGCAATATGGTTACTAGTTTGATATTTCAAAATATTCGGATGAACAAATCAATAAGTAATTGTTTTACAGAATTACACAATTGCTGATGTTCAATGGTCTTCACGCTGCAATCATCAAAATCAGGCATTAAAATTATGCGTACTATTTTCTATCATCGATGCACCCTAGTTTTCTGAAAAGAAGATAGTTGTATATGACAACACATGAATTATTGTATATTTAATTTAATATACTAGTATATACTTTCATCATGCATATACGTTTGTTTGCAAGTTATAAGATATGTTTGTGAACTTGATATTTCAGGTTATTCAATTTATATGATATATTATCATATATATCAATATTATCCAACCGAATTCACAAATTAGATTGGTCTAAGTATTCGAGATACTGATGAAATGATCTTTCGAAATGTAGATCATGAGCACCACATTTCGATTTATTCTATTCAAAGTGATGAATACATACTGGTTTCATTTATATCCAATACACATTGTTACTGTTTTTAACACAGGTACCAACTCAGTAACAGTGAAAATCCTGAATGCATTTTTTTTTAACCTCCATCTTGCTGCGAACAGTGATATAAATTGTGACCTGTGCAAATAAGACACTTGAATCTCTGGACTAAATCTATTCTTTATTCAATCGAGGTCGAATCTAAACGATTATAATATTATCAGGTTAAGACTCCAGTTCAGACTGGAGCCTGAAAAATCAAATCACAAATCAGACTATCATAGATTGTATCACGAAATTGAATCACAACTAAGTCTAGACAAAGTGGACAATGGATATCATGTCTTAGGAATTGCCGATCTATGGTGCTGTCCTAATATACTAGATCCAGGTCTGAGGGAATGATATTCATAAACAGATGAAGGGGAAGTGTCGTTCATGATAATTTTCCTTTGTCTTGTTTTGAGACATGAGCAGCTGACTTTTGCCATTATATGATTTTTGGGCTGATGAGAACCGCGTGGTTTTTCATCCTGGCTTCGTCACCGGTCGCGAAAAACGAACTCACCATCAGCCAACAGTTTGGCAGCGTTCGGAAAAGTTGAGGAATCAACCTCTTCCTTTTCCTGCTCCAGCTTCGCTACATATTCTTGCTTTTGCGGATCAAGTTGCATTGGTTTCTTTTTGTCTGCCATTACGTTAGACATTGGATTAGCGTTGTTCTCACAATGCCGGTTTTGCGTCTCTTCGCTTCCAAGATGGCGTGGGGGAAAGACCGAAGCACACACTCGGCCCTACAGTCATTGTTACTCCGCAAATACAGATAGTCTAGTTCTTATATGTATTCATTGAGTGTATTGTATTCACTGATCATGCTAGTTGTTATTTTTGTTCCGAGAACAAAACATCTTTTATGTTCATATTTTTTTTTATCAAATTCCAATCTTTAAAACTTCAAATTAAATGCTTTTGATGAAACAAATAGTGCGTTCGGCGGATTAATATATTTTCACAAGCAGCAGATAGGCATCACCTGAGGACACACTACGGTAGAGATACCGTCCCTAAAACAAGACGCGGGATTTACTGGACAGGCATTACATGTACACGTGTA
Organism: Terebella lapidaria; assembly: GCA_949152475.1. Classification (NCBI taxonomy): domain Eukaryota; kingdom Metazoa; phylum Annelida; class Polychaeta; order Terebellida; family Terebellidae; genus Terebella; species Terebella lapidaria. The sequence goes on from OX424557.1 coordinate 8,692,219, forward strand.
TTTTCGTTACGTCTGTCTAAAAAGCGTGTATTTTCGTTATTTACAACGCAGATTATTTTGGTTCAGTTTTAAACAATGTAAAAACTTATTGGGAGATAATTCCCCAAGTTTATAATCAAGTTGTCGAGGAGATAAGACTTAGATAAGATGAAATTGAAGCAGATAAGACCTGGGAAATTTATAGGAAAAGGCTATTTTTCGTTCATGTCTTTTCAATAGTGCCTTCCTTTTTGCATTGTTCGACTTATATATCAATTAAGACATCTTTTCCACAACATATAACAAAAGAAGTACGCGGGAATACCCGGCGTGTACCATCCACATGTGTGAAAATAAATGATTTTATATAAAAAAAATGAAGTAATAAATAATTTAATTTTCGAGGTGATATTTGCACATAAATAGTTTTGCCAATGTCTAAGACGTAACGCTTAGTGTCCTTGTATTACGTCTTGACCATGTTGACAATTGCATCGAAATAGACGATTTAAATGGAAATATAAATAACCTCAAATACACTGTAAGAAATATAAGGGATATATTATTGATCACTTATACACATAATATCACCACACAGATGCTACCTTCACATACGTTCATATTATTTAAGGCTTTCGTGTCCAAAACGTTACGTCTTAGACTATAGTGTTCAAATGGTTCACCACAAACACTACTCAACTTTTTTTCCATTCTAATCAATGTCTTTTACAACTGTTATGACATCCATCAATGGGTTCAATGGGTTCTTCCTTCTGCGAACTACGTGCACATTAACACGGTGAGGTTGCCCTCCAAAAGGGCCAAAATAGGACAGTTACATCTGACCAAAACTTGACATATTGGTAAAACGTAGTCGAATGTGGGACTTGATCACTTGATGTCCTACTGCATAACACCGTGTTCGTTGTTGAAAACAATGTTTTCTTCCCTCTGAAACTAAATATGTGTGGCATTGGTACACGTTTCTTGGAAAGAACGTTTTGAATAACGATGAATAGTGCAAGTACTGTTCGCGTCTGTGTTACATTTTCTAGCATCCGATTCTGTGTTATCCGCATTCAGAATCACATTGCGCTATATGAATTGAATGGATCTTACTGCCAGTATGTTGGTGTCCTTGTTACATCTCAACATTCCGGATGTCTATAATATGGAACGTATTCTCTGTTCTGCCTGCATGTTTTACTTTTCATACTAGCATGTGGACATCGAAATTCATTATTAATGTATTATATCTTTTCTGTGATACATTCATAAAGTATGTGGGTATTGAATTATTTATGCCAAGACGTAACCCGCGACACAATGCAAACTGGTGACTAGTCCAGATACACTATATTGACAATTTTGAAAGTGTGATCAAAAGCTAAGTAAAGTTCCGGGACTCATTTCTGACACATGAAAGGTTTAAATCCCAATTGACCTCACGAGGGTGTATGGGTTGAATTGTTTGTCCGACGGGATTACTATTGTTTTCCTCAATATTCGTCCAAGGTGTATGCTTCCCAGAAAAGGTGTTCATCCATGACAGTCGTAAGGTCAATAATATGTCATTATGGATTCTAGGACATATCATCACCTTTATTAGTTAAAAATTTATTGGGATTTTGGTTTTAAATATCCCATGCAATTTGAGGCCTGATCACATATTATGAAGATCATTAATGACACCACAACTGAAAAACAATTTAATTATTTCAAAAACTTAAAAAATCAGTCTTAAAATGTCTTGAAACCAGACATGTTTTTAGAACCAGACATTTATATAAAGTTAAAACTAATATTTTGAAGCTATAATCAATTTTAGAATCGACAAAATGTATTTATTCTGTAGTAGCTTCGTTTTGTCTATAGAATGAGAAATCGTTAAAAAGGTTTCTGCCGTGATAAAAAATGGTGTGCCCTGCTTCAAAGGTTTGTGCCGTGTTAAAAAGGTTTGTGCCCTGCTATAAAGGTTTGTGCCGTGTTAAAAAGGTTTGTGCCCTGTTAAAAAGGTTTACGCCCTGATATAAAGGTTTGTGAAATGCTAGAAAGGTTTGTGCCCTGTTATAAAATTTGTGCCCTGCTATAAAGGTTTGTGCCGTGCTATAAAGGTTTTCACCCTACTATAAGGGTTTGTGCCATGTTAAGAAGGTTTGTGCCCTGTTATAAAGGTTTGCGCCATGTTAAATAGGTTTGTGCCGTGTTAAAAAGGTTTGCGCCCTGTTATAAAGGTTTGCGCTTGCTATAAAGGTTTGTGCCGTGTTAAAAAATTTGTGCCCTGTTATAAAGGTTTGCGCCCTGCTATAAGGGTGTGTGCCATGTTAAAAAGGTTTGTGCCCTGTTATAAAGACTTGCGCCATGTTAAATAGGTTTGTGCCGTGTTATAAAGGTTTGTGCCCTGCTATAAAGGTTAGTGCCATGTTAAAAAGGTTTGTTCCCTGTTATAGAGGTTTGCGCCCTACTATAAAGGTTTGTGCCATGCTATCAAGGTTTGTGCCCTGTTATACAGGTTTGCGTCATGTTAAATAGGTTTGTGCCGTGTTAAAAAGGTTTGTGCCCTGCTATAAAGGTTTGTGCCATGTTAAAAAGGTTTGTGCGCTGTTGTAAAGGTTTGCGCCATGTTAAAGAGGTTTGTGCCGTGTTATAAAGGTTTATGCCCGGTTGTAAAGGTTGTGCCGTGCTAAAAAGGTTTGTGCCCTGCTAGAAAGGTTTGTGCCGCGTGTAAAGGATTTGTGCCTTGCTAGAAACTAGTGTTTCATATTTGAAAATAACTATGAAACTGATTTCAAAACTACTCTTAACTCAGGCATGAATAATGGCAGCATTGGGCCGCCGTATGTATGTGATAAATGTTATTTCATTCGGTTGAAAGAAATTAAAATATTGATATCTTCCATTCAATAATCTCATGCAAAACCATTTTCTTGTAAATCAATTTTACCATTAGAGTGCGTATGAGCAGGTCGCGAGAGACTGCATCTAAGGAATGGTTGCTACTGTGGTGTCATACTTTACATAATCATGGTATAGGCATGTATATATTTGTTATAGCCACAACTTTGGATAATATATAATACTACTCTGTATGTATATTGGTACAGTGGATTCATACCCATACCATAGATCTGTAGATGTTGGGTGCCTGCCATCTCAATGCTTATCATTTTTCATTTCGGTGATTCTGTTTAGGACAAAAAAGTATAAAATGTTATGGTTTACAAACACGCATGCATTTTACCACGGCAAATGTTTGAAGAGATGTGACTTTGTAAATAATCGTTGATCAAGTTGCTACATGCGAATGCTTGATCCTTCAAGATTAATTATTTCGAGATGTTTCGTTGCAGCCTTACACCCGACTCTACTGGTACACATGTTGAAAAATGAGATGTTCAGAGAATAAAGAAATTATTTAATTTTTTCGGATTGCGGGAACAGCATATTGCGGTAGCAGCAGACGCGTTCGTGAATTATGTGCCATGACTGGATGCATGAAGGAAATGTCGCTTCAGCCGCGTCTGTTTTCCATGCGGGCGCGGCAGGGGAACGTGTCCCGTAATTCTCTTTGGCAGGCGGGGGGGGGGGGGGGGTGCAACGTTTTGGGGAACTTTACCGCTGTCAGTGGTGTACAGGTACACCACACTGGTGTACAGGTACTGTGTACAGGTACTGTGGTACTCTCTCCCCGACACCAGCCTCAACACCAAGCCAGGACAGCTTCAGAAACCAGATGTTGGGCATAGCATACATGTAGGCCTACGACTGTGATGCTGAGTCCACAGATCGGCCGATTTTAAACTGCACCATGTAAATAGCTTTCCTCAACAGCCACTCACACGCCAGTGCAACATAGTTGTACAGTAGAATTATGCACTTAACGGAATCTGAAGAAGAAGAAGAGAAGAAGAATAGCGCCTCGTGTTCTACTGTAGTGTGCCCCGAACCCACGTGGGCGCTCACACCCCCGGATGTTTACAAAACCGGCCGTCGCGCATGCGTAACCTTGCTCACCTCTGGCTGTCAACATGGCGTCCAGCGTGTTTCGTCTCTGCAAAAATCTACATGGAGTAAAACAATTATTGACAAAATGTCACACGACTTCTCCAGTTTATAAGGTGCATTAATAGAAATTTGGCCTATTTTCGTATTGATTTTGATCATCCACTTGGTTTTCTGGAAGGGCGAACTTGACATTATACCGCTGCTCCTCGGCCTCGACGTCACTCACAGCCTCAGGCTCAGAGTCAGACTACCGTATTGACGCACATATAAGACCATGACCTTATACCTGAATATTGGCCTTATATTCGAATCATGATAGGCCATCCCTTAAATGTACAAATTTTCTTTGGGGTACAACCCACTAAGAATGAAGAATTTCATCTTTTTTTTCTCAAATATTCGATAGATTTATCATCTAGATTGGTAGTAGATTGACATACTATTTTAAAGTAAAGTCTACTAAAGACAATTTTACACAGGACAATCAGAATATGACTGCTCATGAAATAGGCAGTCTCAAAGGCATTCTCATGAAATAGGTCCCGCTATATAAATACAAGGCTGAAGTATCAGTCACACCAAGCCCCGGACTGGCGGACGTTCCCGGACTACAATTTGACGTATCCGGGGTCAGGTCCTGGGTGAGTCGGGAAAGTCCTGGATCATCCTGGGCTGTCCTCGGTTCTGGATATCTGGGATGTCACCCCAACCGGTTTAAAATGTTTAAAATGGTCAGGGTGGTCCGGGAACATATACTGTCCGGGGTTATCCTGGGTGGGTCCGAGGCAGTCCGGGGCTGTTCTGGTTCTGTTCAGGGACATTCTGGGCGGTCCTAGGCCGTCCAGGGTGGTCCTGGGTGAGTCTTGGGTGGTCCCGGGTTGTTGGTAAGTCTGGAGTCAGTTCAGGACGATCCTGGCTCAGTCTATGGTGGTCAAGGACTGTCCGTGGTGGACCCTTGATGGTCCGCGGAGAATACTTTCTTTCAGACCGTTGAGCGATTTTTCTTCCAGGATGGCCTGGGATCACCCAGGATCGAAGTGTCTCTTCTTCGGATGAAGAGACACTTCGATCCTGGGTGAGTTCATCCGGGCCCATTTGGCTTCATCTTGGATAGTTCGGGGCCAGTCCGGCCTTGATGTGACTGTAGCTTTATAGAGGTAAAATTGTAACACTATTTTAATGTTTTCCGCAACACAATCAACATCTATACCTGTGGGGAATGAGGAAGGAGGCACACACGTCAGAAATGAGAGTGCGATCTATACCACATTATGGCCAACACCAAATCTCCGCCCATAATTTTGTGTAGGATCAATTTGAAATTTCATATATTTCCATTCAGCATGAAACCATATTTTTGTCACTAAAATTTCAGACTAAAAAAAAATTAAGAAAATTGGCAATCTACTAGTATGTCAATGTTAAAATTCACCTCAAATATGAAATTCGCGAGTTGCGCACAATTTGGCATGTTATTTGATGTTCGAATTGCACAGTGCTTGAAAAGATTGGTGCATTCTTCATTTGTACAAAGATACGAAAATCCCAACATTTGTTTTGCATTCTGTGATCCCAATTTCACCCAGAATTTAACGTGGGAGTAGATTGTCAAACTGTGGGTTGTAAATATTACATTTACTCAATACTAGTTCATAGAATTTCCCGCCAAATTCTTCCGAGCGTTCCCGAAAAGATCAGGCAGCCGACCAATGACTGCTGCGCGCAGATTTTGAATCGAAAGTGTCAACAACGGTAATCACTCCGATTTCAACTGCATGGAGTACCCACCACACCTTTAAAATTCTCAGCCGTTATGACTGTGTGACCACAAATAGACAGTCTACATGCCATTTTGTTGTTATATCTTAAGTTTAGATGAGTTTATTGAAAATAATCGCCGGCTCGCATGACATTACACTTTTCAACGTACAAATATCCCGGGCAAAACTTATAACCAAGTCCGTGAGTCTACTGATTCCCGCATGTATTTACATACAATTTGGGTTTTCCCGTATGTGGTTACACTTGTTGCCTGGGGCAACGCGCGCAGCTGTGATTGGTCCACTTGAAACTAGAGATTTCCGAAGATTAACTCATGGTGGGAAAATTCTGTGAACTAGTCCATTGTAGGTTGTATTTCAAAGCTCATCCTCCACCGTTGTACATCTCAATAGGGTTTTTTCAGGCGTCTGTGTTGGACTTTTCCACAAGTCGTTGTCGACTGGCACAGTTCTGCGATGGCCCTGAGGATGCAGTCAAAGATATCCCAGACGGGGCAAAACTTCTTGTCGGAGGTTTGTTTGTCCAATATTCTTATACCTGAGGGCCTATTTCTCGAAGAATCTAAGTCTATTTTAGTCAACTATGTTTAGCATTCAGCATGGTAGCTAATAGGCTAAATCCTAATTAATTTAGTCGGCTAAAGTAGGTTTAGATTCTTTGTGATATAGGCTCTCAGAGCCAAGTAAATTCAGACTGAAAACTCAAGAATGCTTGGTGAATTTTTTTATTGCATGGGCCACTTAACTGATACCCGGCGTACATGATACCGTATTTTCGCATTTTTTGCAGGATTTGGTCTTTGTGGGATTCCTGAGAATCTCATCGGTGCCTTGCTGAAGTCCGGTCAAAATAACCTCACAGTTGTTAGTAACAATGCAGGTGTCGATAACTTCGGCCTGGGGCTGCTCTTACAGACAAAACAGGTGAAGAGTTCAGAGATGTGAAATGTATCAGGTGTAATCCTCTGAGGCTGTTTCCTTTAAAATAAGAAATGCATATTATCATTGCCCTTTTTATGACATATAAGCAATTTAAATTACCAACTGTACTAGTAATCGGTAGTCCTATGATAAATGTTCATGTCAAAATTCCATTGGCCTTTATCAATGAAATATTTGTAAAAAAAGCTGTTCACGGGGCAATGATACTAGCTAATTATGTTCAACAGGATATCACCAGAATATTTTTGATGACATTTAAACTGATGTAAAATGGTAGAGTGAAGTTTCATTTCCGACTTCTAGATCAAGCGAATGATTTCCTCCTATGTCGGAGAGAACGCAGAGTTTGAGCGACAGTATCTCACAGGTGAACTGGAGGTCGAACTTACTCCACAGGTCTGTGTCAAATGTATATAATAAAATCATTACATATTATAATAAAAAATATGAATTATAACAAACTATACAGCAAATTATAACAAATACCTTGAATTATTGTTTTGATTGTTGTAAATGATTGATTCCAACAGTATAAAATGTTCATGAGTTATCATTAGATATATTGATGACTAGATATTCAATATGGGGTAAACCATCACTTTATGTTACCCCAAAGGGCACCCTGGCAGAGCGCGTGCGGGCCGGGGGTGCTGGTATCCCAGGGTTTTACACCCCAACAGGGTACGGAACATTGATCCATGAGGGTGGTGCACCTATCAAGTACAACCCTGATGGCTCCATCGACATATCAAGTGAACCGCGGGAGGTCAGTTGTTTTCAGTACTGTATTAAGTCTCTGATATACAACAGGAATTGTATGTACGAATGTATGTTAGTAATGGCTGCTGTGCTAAAAATGCAAAATTAGTAATAGTTCCAAGGAAAATTTGACAGGAAGTCATTGGAAAGCACCAACAAACGAGAAATTTTCTTGAGCCCCACCGATGTTCAACGTCATATGTTGTTACACTTTCTAGCACAGGGAGTTCAACGGGCAACATTACATACTCGAAGAAGGCATCACAGGCGATTTCTCACTCATCAAAGGCTGGAAGGCTGACAGATCAGGCAATGTTGTATTCAGGTAGGTCCAAATCTTAGGGTGCTGTGGAGCATTAGCCTGTGATTTGTGATATATCTTGGCTGGGCAGGAGACAACTATGTGGCTACGGAATGCGTATATGAGAACACATGCCAGAAAAATGAATAGAAGTTCACAAGACAGTTTGTTGTATAGAAAAGTCTCGATAATAAATCTTTGACATTCTTCTTGCGCACAGGAAAACTTCAAGAAACTTCAACGTGCCGATGGCGAAGGCTGGTAAAGTTTGTATTGTGGAGGTGGAGGAGATCGTGGAGGACGGGGAGCTCGACGCGGAGGAGATCCATCTGCCCGCGATCTACGTCCAGAAGATCATCAAAGGCGACAAGTACGAGAAGCGGATAGAGGTCAGTTCGCAACCACGCACGGAAAAAACAAAACAAAATATGCTTGAGAAATTACATGCAAAAGAGCACATTTAGTATCGCCTATCATACTTTATCGTTTTAGAGAGCAACTTTTTCGAAAGAAGGCAAAGATGCGAAGCCCGCCACCCCAGCGGAGGAGATGAGGAATAAAATCATCAAAAGAGCTGCTTTGGAGTTCCAAGACGGCATGTTTGGTATCCTTGCGTTTTCACAATATCATACATACATCCTAGCAAACGAGAAATACTATGTTATACAAGTTATACAGTGTTACTGTAATATATGTTTGATATATAATTATTTGGTAACTGAATGTGATCATTATCTCCTTGACCATTTGCCAGCTAACTTGGGTATCGGAATACCTGTGCTAGCCGCTAACTACATTCCAAAGGGCATGAACGTGACGCTACAAAGTGAAAATGGTGTCCTTGGACTGGTTTGTTTATTTTTATATGTTATAGGGGTACTGGTCCAAATTGGCAACTACCCATAGTCTAAATGTTCAGCATACTTGAAACATGAATCCTGATCAATTACATATTCTCCATATCTTTCCATATCTCCATATCTTCGAATATCTTTCGAAAGTTGTAGATCATGCAGAGTAAAGGACCTGGGAATAACGTATATTGTTTGTGTAATTTTGCCCATGCATTAAACAAAAAATGTTAAAATGAATTGAGATTTTTGAGGAATACTTTTCAAATTATAGAAAATACATGATACTCTTACGTTGCCAGGGTAACTACCCGCGGGAGGGTGAGGAGGACGCAGATCTGATCAACGCGGGCAAGGAGACGGTGACGGTGATTCCAGGGTCGTCATACTTCTCGAGTGATGAATCCTTCGCCATGATTCGAGGGTAGGTGTGCGGTTATGTGACTCCAGTGTATTAGTGAGAACATCTGGGTGTACATGTAGATTCGTAGTAGGAGTATGTTGTTTTAAATAGTATTTCATAAAAAAAAAACATGTGTACCGGTAATTTTCCTTGGGAAATGTCTATGAGAGGAAATTCATATCAATGTTGACCTTTGACCTACAGGGGCCATGTACAACTGACAATTCTGGGCGCGATGCAAGTCTCGCGTTACGGTGACATCGCTAACTGGATGATCCCTGTAAGTTTGTACTTGTACGTTAGAGGATTGCGTAAAGGGATTGTTTGAATCATTCGGAATTAAATTTGTGAGAAATAAACATGAATTTGCTGTGATGTAAATCTGATTTGGAATTGGACTGATGTATACCGTAAATAACTTTTTGGACCATAAATAACTTCTTGCTTATGTATTTTTACAGGGTAAGATGGTGAAGGGAATGGGTGGCGCCATGGATCTAGTGGCCAACTACGGAACTAAAGTGGTCGTTACTATGGAACACACGGCCAAGGTCTGCACATTTGATATCAATAATACATTATGTGTACATACTCAAAATATTTCTCATAATCTCACTGCATTTACATATGCAAAGCAGTTAGAACTGCAAATAGAAATAGCAGTTTGACTCCTGGAGTCACATGTTGATATTTCAGGGCAAGCACAAAATTCTGAAGAACTGTTCACTTCCACTGACTGGCAAGAACTGTGTCGATATGATCATTACGGAAAAGGTATAAATCGTCAAAAAATAACTCCCTCCTTCACCCTGTACTAAACATGAAAAAATATATCTTACATTGAAGATTTCGACACTGGTGTGTGTGTGAAATTCACAAGATGGGGCTGTTTCAGGGCGTGTTGACGGTTGATCGGGATAATGGTCTCACGTTGACGGAGATAGCGGACGGGGTCGATGTACAAGATGTCGTGGAGGCGACAGGATGCGAGTTTGCCGTACGTTCAGACGCAAATTGGAAACACTTACTTTTTGCGGAACATTTTGTGTTTCATTTTCACATCAGTTATATTGTCACATCGCATTTCGCTTCAATATCATGTTTGCAAAAGATGATTGAAATTTATAGATGTATTTTGTTTTGCAGGTTGCTGAAGACTTGAAACCAATGGGTCAGATTGACTCATAGCTTGCAGCCACATACAGCAGACAACAGAGATGGTGTTTGTGATTATCAGGCCTCAGTGATGGTAACTGTGGTTACATGGTTGCCAGGGATATCCCTCCACCTCTAATAGACTTATTATAACGCTAGAGTGTCTGATAGATACTAATATGTGCTATGTGATGAAATGGTTCAGCCAAAATAATGGGTTTGTTGACACACATGTGCCATATTGTATAAATTACATTTTTGCTGAAGTATACTGATAAACTGTATTTAACTCCATCTGAACACAACTCAAATTCAGCACAAATTGTTCTGTGAGATGTCTGCGTTACACGTATGTTCGAAAATACTATTGGTGTTTATGAACACTGTACTTAATAGTTCTTCGTTTGTAGACGATATCGCCTTTACTTAGACATCAGCACACAGCACATTTCTGTCATCTGTGAATGATTTCAAAGATTTTTCCTCCACAATCTCAACAAGAATTGTTTCATTAGATCATCATACCGGTATATCATAGATCTGATCGTATCATGAACAAAAAATTTACTGTACATGGTGGATTTCTGGCTAGTCAAAGTTTTCTCGTGCTTTGAGAAGAGTAGACCGAATTTCGTGTCAGGACAATATTGACATCCATGGGTAGAATTTCATTCCCATGGTCAGAAGAAGTTTTGGTAAATCTCATGAGACGAGGTAATGTTAAACCTTTTATTCATAAAGTTCTTTTGAATATTGATAACATCCTTGCAAGTTGAATGTCACGGATTCGTAATTCCCATGTGCTAGATCTAGTATGATATTGAAAACCAATGGAGGAATGACCAAAATGTTTATGAAATCATGTTCTCATCTTGTGAATCTGTTCATTAATGTATTCATATCGACAAAAACTAAGTTATTTTGTGTGGATTATTATGTACAGTGGAATACTACTTCTCTGCACTGTTCTTCGCACATGACTCGGCAGCTGCATGAGTTAAATAACGCTGTTATTGATACGAACAACAGCGTTCTACATTGATAAATCACAGGTTTGTTGTGTAATTATATGTAAATGATATATTTATGAGCAATGTCTGGTGTTCATGAAATGTAGGAAATAAAGGAATGTCAGATATTATGTCCAAGTTGCCTTTATGCCATGCAATGCAAATTCATAATATTGTCTGAAATATTATGCCCTGATGCTATGAGAAGCATCATTATGGTCCCAGATGATACACATTCAGGTACATGTATTCTAACTCACACAAGCACACAAGCTAGAGCTCCTGTGTTCAAAGTTCCAGCTCTCCCACAATCTTGAGCTGATGTGATCAAAATTCAAATTCTCACAATTGTGAGCTCCTGTGATCAAAATTCCAACTCCCATAATCTAGGCATGTTGTGATAAAAATTCTCACAAGATTGTGATTCTCACAAACTCCCACAATCGAAAGCTGCTCTGACCAAAATTCCTACACAGTCCTGGATCCAGTGTTGAAAAATTCAACTCTTCCACAATCTTGAGCTGCTGTGATACAAAATTCTAACTCTCAAAATCCAAATTTCCAGTGATCAAAATTCCAACTCCCCATAATCAAAATTACAACTCTGCCACGGTCGAGAGCTGCTCTGACCAAAATTTCTACATTTTCACAGTCTGGCAATTCGGTGTTTAAAATTTTAACTCTTCCACAATCTTGAGCTGCCATGATCAAGGTTCCAACTCTCCCACAATCTAGAACTGCTGCGATAAAATTACAATTTTCTCAGAAATTAGAGATCATGTGATCGAAAATCCATATCGTCCACAGTCTGAACTGTTGAAATTAAAATGCCAAATCCTACAATCTTGAGCTGCTGTGACCAAAATTCCAACTCTTTCACAATGTAGAGGTCGTGTAATGTAAATTCCAACTTCCCGCAATCTAGAGCTGCTGTGATGAAAATTCCATCTCACAATCTAGGGTCCTGTTGCCAAACTTTCAACTCGACCACAACCTAGAGGTGTTGTGATCAAAATTCCAACCTCCATAATCTAGAGCTGCTCTGATCAAAATTCCTACATGCTCACAGTGTCGGGAACCAGTGTTCGAAATTTTAACTCTTCAACAATCTGGAGCTGTTGTGATTGAATTCCAACTCTGCCACAATCTAGAGCTGTTGCGATTGAATTCCAACTCTGCCACAATCTAGAGCTGTTGTGATTGAATTCCAACTCTGCCGCATTCTAGACCTGTTGCCAGGGGCGGATTAAACGACAGAGGGGTCTGGGGCTGGAAAATATAAATAGGCCTGAAGCTATCCGGGCTGGGGGTTCGGGGGGGGGGGGGGGGGAGGGTTGGGCGCCTTAAGCCCCCAAGAAAAAATGGATTTTTTGTTTTGTGAGTTGAGCAGTTTGACGTGTGTCTGAGGAAGAATTTATGCGATATTTGGACATTCAAATCATATTCGAATTTTGAACTATTTTTCCACTAAAGAGTGAAAGGACTGAAAAAGTAATTTGGCCTAGATCTATTATTGTAAATCCGGTAGATTTCAAATTTTGTGAATTTATCGAGGATTCCGAATAATTATTGAAGTTGACCCCCCAAAAAATCAGTGATTTTTTTCAGAATAAAAAATCTAACATATTGTGGTATATGCAGTTGTTTATTATAAACAGTGAAATTTAGAGCTGTTTTGATCAAAATTCCAGCTCTCCCAAAGTCTTAGGATGCAGTGATCAGAACTGCCTCACAATTTTGAGCTCCTGTGATCAAAATTCCAACTGTCCTACAAATTTGAATAATTGTGAACAAAATTCCAACTCTCCCACAATACAAAGTGTCCCACAATCTAGAGCTGCTTTGATAAAAATTTCCCACTTTCCCACTTTCTACGGCTGTTGTGATAAATATTCCAACTCTCATACAATCTAGATCAATTGTGACCAAAATTCCAACCCCCTACACACTAGAGCTATTGTGATCAAAATTCCCAAGATTTCAACTCTCCCAAAATCTAGAGGTGTTGTGATCAAGATTTCAACTCTCCCACAATCTAGAGGTGTTGTGATCAAAATTTCAACTCTCCCACAATCTAGAGGTGTTGTGATCAAGATTCCAACTCTCCTACAATCTAGAGGTGCTGTGATCAAGAGTTCAATTCTCCCGCAATCTAGAGGTGTTGTGACCAAGATTTCAACTCTCCCACAATCCGGAGGTGTTGTGACCAAGATTCCAACTCTCCCAAAACCTAGAGATGTTGTGATCAAGATTTCAACTCTCCCACAATCTAGAGGTGTTGTGATCAGGATTCCGAATCTCCCACAATCTAGAGGTGTTGTGATCAAGATTCCAACTCTCCCACAATTTAGAGGTGTTGTGATCAAGATTCCAACTCTCCCACAATCAAGAGGTGTTGTGATCAAGACTCCAACTATCCCACAATCTAAAGGTGTTGTGATCAAGATTCCAACTCTCCCACAATCTAGAGGTGTTGTGATCAAGATTCCAACTCTCCCACAGTCTATAGGTGTTGTGACCAAGATTTCAACTTTCTCACAATCTAGAAGTGTTGTGATCAGGATTCCAACTCTCCCACAATCTAGAGGTGTTGTGATAAAGAATTCAACTCTGCCACAATCTAGGGGTGTGTGATCAAGATTCCAAATCTCCCACAGTCTATAGGTGTTGTGACCAAAATTCCCACTCTCCCACAATCTAGAAGTGTTGTGATCAGGATTCCAACTCTCCCACAATCTAGAGGTGTTGTGATAAAGAATTCAACTCTGCCACAATCTAGGGGTGTGTGATCAAGATTCCAACTCTCTCACAATCTAGACGTGTGATCAAGATTCCAACTGTCCCACAATCTAGAGGTGTTGTGATCAAGATTCCAACTCTCCCACAATCTAGAGTTGTTGTGATCAAGATTCCAACTCTCCCACAATCTAGAGGTGTTCTGATCAAGATTCCAACTCTCCCACAATCTAGAGTTTTTGTGATCAAGATTCCAACTCTCCCACAATCTAGAGGTGTTGTGATCAAGATTCCAACTCTGCCACAATCTAGAGGTGTTGTGACCAAGATTTTAACTCTCCCACAATCGAGAGGTGTTGTGATCAAGATTCCAACTCTCCCACAATCTAGAGGTGTTGTGATCAAGATTCCAACTCTCCCACAATCTAGAAGTGTTGTGATCAAGATTCCAACTCTGCCACAATCTAGAGGTGTTGTGATCAAGATTCCAACTCTCCCACAATCTAGAGGTGTTGTGACCAAGATTTTAACTCTCCCGCAATCTAGAGGTGTTGTGATCAAGATTTCAACTTTCCCACAATCTAGAGGTGTTGTGATCAAGATTCCAACTTGCTCGCACTCCGCATGCATTGTCCCATGATGAGAACAGTGCCGGGAAAAACCCATACCGCACTCTGTGGTTGTCAAGCAAAACGTTATGAAAAAGAAAGAAAACGTTATCATTGCAAAAGCTACATAACTACGGTCATGTAAATGCCACCGAAATGGAGCTTGTTTTCGTCTGAAATGTGTTGATTTTCTCAATATTTCTGGTGTTTTAGACAGCTAGATACGATGTAGGCACTCATATCGTGCGAGAAAATGCATATGACATTGTTTTGAGTGCGGTATGTGTTTTTCCCAGCACTTGTGTCGCCATCCCGGCCTCGCCTAAAGGCTCGGCCTGGATTTGGCGACACTCGTGCTGGGAAAAACACATACTGCACTCAAAACAACGCCATTATGCATATACTCCCACAATCTAGAGGTGCTTTGACCAAAAATTCAACTCTCCCACAATCTAGAGGTGTTATGATCAAGATTCCAACTTTCCCACAATCTAAAGGTGTTGTGATCAAGATTCCAACTCTCCCACAATCTAGAGGTGTTGTGTTCAAGATTCCAACTCTCCCACAATGTAGAGGTGTTATGATCAAGATTTCAACTCTCCTACAATCTAGAGGTGTTGTGAGCAAGATTTCAAATCTCCCAAAATCTAGAGGTGTTTTGATCAAGATTTCAACTCTCCCACAATCTAGAGGTGTTGTGATCAAGATTTCAACTCTCCTACAATCTAGAGGTGTTGTGACCAAGATTTTAACTCTCCCACAATCTAGAGGTGTTCTGACCAAGATTTCAACTCTCCCACAATCTAGAAGTGTTGTGATCAAAATTTCAACTCTCCTACAATCTAGAGGTGTTGTGATCAAGATTCATACTCTCCCACAATCTAGAGGTGTTGTGATCAAGATTTCATCTCTCCCTCAATCTAGAGGTATTGTGATCAAGGGTCCAACTCTCCCACACTCTTGAGCTGTTGTGGTCAAAATTTCTACTCTCCCACAATCTAGAGGTGTTGTGATCAAAATTCCAACTCTCCCACAATCTAGAGGTGTTGTGACCAAGATTTCATTTCTCCTACAATCTAGAAGGGTTGTGACCAAAATTCCAACTCTCCCGCAATCTAGAGGTGTTGTGACCAAGATTTCAACTCTCCCACAATCTAGAGGTGTTGTGATCAAGATTTCAACTCTCCCGCAACCTAGAGGTGTTTTGGACAAGATTCCAAATCTCCCACAATCTAGAGGTGTTGTGATCAATATCTTAACTCCCTCACAATCTAGATGTGTTGTGATGAAGATTCCAACTCTCCCACAATCTAGAAGTGTTGTGATCAAGAATTCAATTCTCCCACAATCTAGAGGTGTTGTGATCAAGATATCAACTCTCCTACAATCTAGAGGTTTTGTGACCAAGACTTTACCTCTCCCACAATCTAGAGGTGTTGTGACCAAGATTTCAACTCTCCCACAATCTAGAAGTGTTGTGATCAAGACTCCAACACTCCCGCAATCTAGAGGTGTGATCAAGATTTATACTCTCCCAAAATCTAGAAGTGTTGTGATCAAGATTTCAACTCTCCCACAATTTACAGGTGTTGTGATCAACATTTCAACTCTCCTACAATCTAGAGGTGTTGTGACCAAGATTTTAACTCTCCCACAACCTAGAGGTGTTGTGACCAAGATTTCAAATCTCCCGCAATCTAGAGGTGTTGTGATCAAGGTTCCAACTCTCCCACAATCTGGTGGTGTTGCGTTCAAGATTCCAACTCTCCCACAATCTAGAGGTGTTGTGATCAAGATTCCAACTCTCCCACAATCTAGAGGTGTTGTGTTCAAGATTCCTACTCTCCCACAATCTAGAGGTGTTGTGATCAAGACTTCAACTCCCCAACAATCTAGAGGTGTTGTGACCAAGATTTCAACTCTCCCAAACTCTAGAGGTGTTTTGACCAAGATTTCAACTTCCCCGCAATCTAGAGGTGTTGCGTTCAAGATTCCAACTCTCCCACAATCTAGCGGTGTTGTGATCAAGATTCCAACTCTCCCACAATCTAGAGGTGTTGTGTTCAAGATTCCTACTCTCCCAAAATCTAGAGGTGTTGTGATCAAGACTTCAACTCCCCAACAATCTAGAGGTGTTGTGACCAAGATTCCAACTCTCCCAAACTCTACAGGTGTTTTGACCAAGATTTCAACTTCCCCGCAATCTAGAGGTGTTGTGATGAAGGTTCCAACTCTCCCACAATCTGGTGGTGTTGCGTTCAACATTCCAACTCTCCCATAATCTAGAGGTGTTGTGATCAAGATTCCAACTGTCCCACAAATTAGAGGTGTTGTGTTCAAGATTCCAACTCTCCCACAATCTAGAGGTGTTGTGATCAAGATTCCAACTCTCCCACAATCTAGAGGTGTTGTGAGCAAGATTCCAACTTTCCCGCAGTCTAGAGGTGTTGTGATCAAGATTCCAACTTTCCCACAATCTAGAGGTGTTGTGATCAAGATTCCAACTCTCCCACAATCTAGAGGTGTTGTGATCAAGATTCCAACTTTCCCACAATCTAGAGGTGTTGTGATCAAGATTCCAACTCTCCCACAATCTAGAAGTGTTGTGATCAAAATTCCAACTCTCCCGCAATCTAGAGGTGTTGTGATAAAGATTCCAACTCTCCCACACTCTACAGCTGTTGTGGTCAAAATTTCTACTTTCCCACAATCTAGAGGTGTTGTGATCAAAATTCCAACTCTCCCGCAATCTAGAGGCGTTGTGATCAAGACTCCAACAATCCCACAATCTAGAGGTGATGTGTTCAAGATTAAAACTCTCGTACAATCTAGTGGTGTTGCGTTCAAGATTCCAACTCTACCACAATTTAGAGGTGTTGTGTTCAAGATTCCAACTCTCCCAAGCTCTAGAGGTGTTTTGACCAAGATTTCAACTTCTCCGCAATCTAGAGGTGTTGTGATCAAGGTTCCAACTCTCCCACAATGTGGTGGTGTTGCGTTCAAGATTCCAACTCTCCCACAATCTAGAGGTGTTGTGATCAAGATTCCAACTCTCCCACAATCTAGAGGTGTTGTGATCAAGATTCCAACTCTCCCACAATCTAGAGGTGTTGTGTTCGAAATTCCAACTCTCCCACAATCTAGTGGTGTTGTGTTCAAGATTCCAACTCGCCCACAATCTAGTGGTGTTGTGTTCAAGATTCCAACTCTCCCACAATCTAGAGTTGTGGTGATCAAGATTCCAACTCTCCCACAATCTAGAGGTGTTGTGTTCAAGATTCCAACTCTCCCACAATCTAGAGGTGTTGTGTTCAAGAAATCAACTCTCCCACAATTTAGAGGTGTTGTGTTCAAGATTCCAACTCTCCCAAACTCTAGAGGTGTTTTGACCAAGATTTCAACTTCCCCGCAATCTAGAGGTGTTGTGATCAAGGTTCCAACTCTCCCACAATCTGGTGGTGTTGCAGTCAAGATTCCAACTCTCCCACAATCTAGAGGTGTTGTGATCAAGATTCCAACTCTCCCACAATCTAGAGCTGTTGTGTTCAAGATTCCTACTCTCCCACAATCTAGAAGTGTTGTGTTCGAAATTCCAACTCTCCCACAATCTAGTGGTGTTGTGTTCAAGATTCAAACTCGCCCACAATCTAGAGTTGTGGTGATCAAGATTCCAACTCTCCCACAATCTAGAGGTGTTGTGTTCAAGATTCCAACTCTCCCACAATCTAGAGGTGTTGTGATCAAGATTCCAACTCCCCCACAATCTAGAAGTGTTGTGTTCAAGATTCCAACTCTCCCACAATCTAGTGGTGTTGTGTTCAAGATTCCAACTCTCCCACAATCTAGAGTTGTGGTGATCAAGATTCCAACTCTCCCACAATCTAGAGGTGTTGTGTTCAAGATTCCAACTCTCCCACAATCTAGAGGTGTTGTGATCAAGGTTCCAACTCTCCCACAATCTAGAGGTGTTGTGTTCAAGATTCCAACTCTCCCACAATCTAGAGGTGTTGTGATCAAGATTCCAACTCCCCCACAATCTAGAAGTGTTGTGTTCAAGATTCCAACTCGCCCACAATCTAGAAGTGTTGTGCTCAAGATTCCAACTCTCTCACAATCTAGAGCTGTTGTGGTCAAGATTTCTACTCTCCCACAACCTAGAGCTGTTGTGATCAAAATTTCAACTCTCCCGCAATCTAGACGTGTTGTGACCAATATTCCAACTCTCCCACAATCTAGAAGTGTTGTGGTAAAGATTTCTACTCTCCCACAATCTAGAGGTGTTGTGTTCAAGATTCCAACTCTTCCACAATCTAGAGGTGTTGTGATCAAGATTCCAACTCTCCCACAATCTAGAGGTGTTGTGTTCGAGATTCCAACTCTCCGACAATCTAGAAGTGTTGTGATCAAGCTTCCAACTCTCCCACAATCTAGAGGTGTTGTGATCAAGATTCCAACTTTCCCACAATCTAGAGGTGTTGTGATCAAGATTCCAACTCTCCCACAATCTAGAGGTGTTGTGAGCAAGATTCCAACTTTCCCGCAATCTAGAGGTGTTGTGATCAAGATTTCAACTCACTCGCAATCTAGAGGTGCTGTGATCAAGGTTACAACTCTCCCACACCCTACAGCTGTTGTGGTCATAATTTCTACTTTCCCACAATCTAGAGTTGTTGTGTTCAATATTCCTACTCTCCCACAATCTAGAAGTGTTGTGTTCAAAATTCCAACTCTCCCACAATCTAGAGGTGTTGTGTTCAAGATTCCAACTCTCCCACAATCTAGAGGTGTTGTGTTCAAGATTCCAACTCTCCCACAATCTAGAGGTGTTGTATTCAAGATTCCAACTCTCCCACAATTTAGTGGTGTTGTGATCAAGATTCCAACTCTCCCACAATCTAGAAGTGTTGTGTTCAAGATTCCAACTCGCCCACAATCTAGAAGTGCTGTGCTCAAGATTCCAACTCTCCCACAATCTAGAGATGTTGTGGACAAGATTTCTACTCTCCCACAACCTAGAGGTGTTGTGATCAAAATTTCAACTCTCCCGCAATCTAGAGATGTTGTCACCAATATTCCAACTCTCCCACAATCTAGAATTGTTGTGGTCAAGATTTCTACTCTCTCACAATCTAGAGGTGTTGTGTTAAAGATTCCAACTTTTCCACAATCTAGAGGTGTTGTGATCAAGATTCCAACTCTCCCACAATCTAGAGGTGTTGTGTTCGAGATTCCAACTCTCCCACAATCTAGAAGTGTTGTGATCAAGATTCCAACTCTCCCACAATCTAGAGGTGTTGTGTTCAAGATTCCAACTCTCCCACAATCTAGAAGTGTTGTGATCAAGATTCCAACTCTCCCACAATCTAGAAGTGTTGTGTTCAAGATTCCAACTCTCCCACAATCTAGAAGTGTTGTGATCAAGATTCCAACTCTCCCACAATCTAGAGGTGTTGTGAGCAAGATTCCAACTCTCCCACAATCTAGAAGTGTTGTGTTCAAGATTGCAACTCTCCCACAATCTAGAAGTGTTGTGATGAAGATTCCAACTCTCCCACAATCTAGAGGTGTTGTGAGCAAGATTCCAACTCTCCCACAATCTAGAGGTGTTGTGTTCAAGATTCCAACTTTCCCGCAATCTAGAGGTGTTGTGATCAAGGTTCCAACTCTCCCACACCCTACAGCTGTTGTGGTCATAATTTCTGCTCTCCCACAATCTAGAGGTGTTGTGATCAAAATTCCAACTCTCCCGCAATCTAGAGGCGTTGTGATCAAGACTCCAACTATCCCACAATCTAGAGGTGATGTGTTCAAGATTCCAACTCTCCCACAATCTAGTGGTGTTGCGTTCAAGATTCCAACTCTCCCACAATCTAGAGGTCTTGTGATCAAGATTCCAACTCTCCCACAATCTAGAGTTGTTGTGTTCAATATTCCTACTCTCCCACAATCTAGAAGTGTTCTGTTCAAAATTCCAACTCTCCCACAATCTAGAGGTGTTGTGTTCAAGATTCCAACTCTCCCACAATCTAGAGGTGTTGTGTTCAAGATTCCAACTCTCCCACAATCTAGAGGTGTTGTATTCAAGATTCCAACTCTCCCACAATTTAGTGGTGTTGTGATCAAGATTCCAACTCTCCCACAATCTAGAAGTGTTGTGTTCAAGATTCCAACTCGCCCACAATCTAGAAGTGCTGTGCTCAAGATTCCAACTCTCCCACAATCTAGAGATGTTGTGGACAAGATTTCTACTCTCCCACAACCTAGAGGTGTTGTGATCAAAATTTCAACTCTCCCGCAATCTAGAGATGTTGTCACCAATATTCCAACTCTCCCACAATCTAGAATTGTTGTGGTCAAGATTTCTACTCTCTCACAATCTAGAGGTGTTGTGTTAAAGATTCCAACTTTTCCACAATCTAGAGGTGTTGTGATCAAGATTCCAACTCTCCCACAATCTAGAGGTGTTGTGTTCGAGATTCCAACTCTCCCACAATCTAGAAGTGTTGTGATCAAGATTCCAACTCTCCCACAATCTAGAGGTGTTGTGTTCAAGATTCCAACTCTCCCACAATCTAGAAGTGTTGTGATCAAGATTCCAACTCTCCCACAATCTAGAAGTGTTGTGTTCAAGATTCCAACTCTCCCACAATCTAGAAGTGTTGTGATCAAGATTCCAACTCTCCCACAATCTAGAGGTGTTGTGAGCAAGATTCCAACTCTCCCACAATCTAGAAGTGTTGTGTTCAAGATTGCAACTCTCCCACAATCTAGAAGTGTTGTGATGAAGATTCCAACTCTCCCACAATCTAGAGGTGTTGTGAGCAAGATTCCAACTCTCCCACAATCTAGAGGTGTTGTGTTCAAGATTCCAACTCTCCCACAATCTAGAGCTGTTGTGGTCAAGATTCCAACTCTCCCACACTCTAGAGGTGTTGTGATCAAGATTCCAACTCTCCCACAATCTAGAGGTGTTGTGATCAAGATTCCAACTCTCCCACAATCTAGAGGTGCTCTGAGCAAGATTCCAACTCTCCCACAATCTAGAGGTGTTGTGATCAAGATTCCAACTCTCCCACAATCTAGAGGTGTTGTGATCAAGATTCCAACTCTCCCACAATCTAAAGGTGCTGTGAGCAAGATTCCAACTTTCCCGCAATCTAGAGGTGTTGTGATCAAGGTTCCAACTCTCCCACACCCTACAGCTGTTGTGGTCATAATTTCTACTCTCCCACAATCTAGAGGTGTTGTGATCAAAATTCCAACTCTCCCGCAATCTAGAGGCGTTGTGATCAAGACTCCAACTATCCCACAATCTAGAGGTGATGTGTTCAAGATTCCAACTCTCCCACAATCTAGTGGTGTTGCGTTCAAGATTCCAACTCTCCCACAATCTAGAGGTGTTGTGATCAAGATTCCAACTCTCCCACAATCTAGAGTTGTTGTGTTCAATATTCCTACTCTCCCACAATCTAGAAGTGTTGTGTTCAAAATTCCAACTCTCCCACAATCTAGAGGTGTTGTGTTCAAGATTCCAACTCTCCCACAATCTAGAGGTGTTGTGTTCAAGATTCCAACTCTCCCACAATCTAGAGGTGTTGTATTCAAGATTCCAACTCTCCCACAATTTAGTGGTGTTGTGATCAAGATTCCAACTCTCCCACAATCTAGAAGTGTTGTGTTCAAGATTCCAACTCGCCCACAATCTAGAAGTGCTGTGCTCAAGATTCCAACTCTCCCACAATCTAGAGATGTTGTGGACAAGATTTCTACTCTCCCACAACCTAGAGGTGTTGTGATCAAAATTTCAAGTCTCCCGCAATCTAGAGATGTTGTCACCAATATTCCAACTCTCCCACAATCTAGAATTGTTGTGGTCAAGATTTCAACTCTCTCACAATCTAGAGGTGTTGTGTTAAAGATTCCAACTTTTCCACAATCTAGAGGTGTTGTGACCAAGATTCCAACTCTCCCACAATCTAGAGGTGTTGTGTTCGAGATTCCAACTCTCCCACAATCTAGAAGTGTTGTGATCAAGATTCCAACTCTCCCACAATCTAGAGGTGTTGTGTTCAAGATTCCAACTCTCCCACAATCTAGAAGTGTTGTGATCAAGATTCCAACTCTCCCACAATCTAGAAGTGTTGTGTTCAAGATTCCAACTCTCCCACAATCTAGAAGTGTTGTGATCAAGATTCCAACTCTCCCACAATCTAGAGGTGTTGTGAGCAAGATTCCAACTCTCCCACAATCTAGAAGTGTTGTGAGCAAGATTCCAACTCTCCCACAATCTAGAGGTGTTGTGTTCAAGATTCCAACTCTCCCACAATCTAGAGCTGTTGTGGTCAAGATTCCAACTCTCCCACACTCTAGAGGTGTTGTGATCAAGATTCCAACTCTCCCACAATCTAGAGGTGTTGTGTTCAAGATTCCAACTCTCCCACACTCTAGAGGTGTTGTGATCAAGATTCCAACTCTCCCACACTCTAGAAGTGTTGTGATGAAGATTCCAACTCTCCCACAATCTAGAGGTGTTGTGAGCAAGATTCCAACTCTCCCACAATCTAGAGGTGTTGTGTTCAAGATTCCAACTCTCCCACAATCTAGAAGTGTTGTGATCAAGATTCCAAATCTACCACAATCTAGAGGTGTTATGATCAAGATTCCAACTTTCCCACAATCTAGAGGTGTTGTGATCAAGATTCCAACTCTCCCACAATCTAGAGGTGCTGTGAGCAAGATTCCAACTTTCCCGCAATCTAGAGGTGTTGTGATCAAGGTTCCAACTCTCCCACACCCTACAGCTGTTGTGGTCATAATTTATACTCTCCCACAATCTAGAGGTGTTGTGATCAAAATTCCAACTCTCCCGCAATCTAGAGGCGTTGTGATAAAGACTCCAACTATCCCACAATCTAGAGGTGATGTGTTCAAGATTCCAACTCTCCCACAATCTAGTGGTGTTGCGTTCAAGATTCCAACTCTCCCACAATCTAGAGGTGTTGTGATCAAGATTCCAACTCTCCCACAATCTAGAGGTGTTGTGTTCAATATTCCTACTCTCCCACAATCTAGAAGTGTTGTGTTCAAAATTCCAACTCTCCCAAAATCTAGAGTTGTGGTGATCAAGATTCCAACTCTCCCACAATCTACAGGTGTTGTGATCAAGATTCCAACTCTCCCACAATCTAGAGGTGTTGTGTTCAATATTCCTACTCTCCCACAATCTAGAAGTGTTGTGTTCAAAATTCCAAATCTCCCACAATCTAGAGGTGTTGTGTTCAAGATTCCAACTCTCCCACAATCTAGAGTTGTGGTGATCAAGATTCCAACTCTCCCACAATCTAGAGGTGTTGTGTTCAAGATTCCAACTCTCCCACAATCTAGAGGTGTTGTGTTCAAGATTCCAACTCTCCCACAATCTAGTGGTGCTGTGATCAAGATTCCAACTCTCCCACAATCTAGAAGTGTTGTGTTCAAGATTCCAACTCGCCCACAATCTAGAAGTGTTGTGCTCAAGATTCCAACTCTCCCACAATCTAGAGCTGTTGTGGACAAGATTTCTACTCTCCCACAACCTAGAGGTGTTGTGATCAAAATTTCAACTCTCCCGCAATCTAGAGATGTTGTCACCAATATTCCAACTCTCCCACAATCTAGAATTGTTGTGGTCAAGATTTCTACTCTCCCACAATCTAGAGGTGTTGTGTTAAAGATTCCAACTCTTCCACAATCTAGAGGTATTGTGATCAAGATTCCAACTCTCCCACAATCTAGAGGTGTTGTGTTCGAGATTCCAACTCTCCCACAATCTAGAAGTGTTGTGATCAAGATTCCAACTCTCCCACAATCTAGAGGTGTTGTGTTCAAGAATCCAACTCTCCCACAATCTAGAAGTGTTGTGATCAAGATTCCAACTCTCCCACAATCTAGAGGTGTTGTGAGCAAGATTCCAACTTTCCCGCAATCTAGAAGTGTTGTGATCAAGATTCCAACTCTCCCACAATCTAGAGGTGTAGTGAGCAAGATTCCAACTCTCCCACAATCTAGAGGTGTTGTGTTCAAGATTCCAACTCTCCTACAATCTATAGGTGTTGTGTTCAAGATTCCAACTCTCCCACAATCTGGAAGTGTTGTGATCAAGATTCCAACTCTCCCACAATCTAGAGGTGTTGTGATCAAGATTCCAACTCTCCCACAATCTAGAAGTGTTGTGTTCAAGATTCCAACTCTCCCACAATCTAGAGCTGTTGTGGTCAAGTTTCCAACTCTCCTACAATCTAGAGGTGTTGTGATCAAGATTCCAACTCTCGCACAATCTAGAGGTGTTGTGTTCAAGATTCCAACTCTCCCACAATCTAGAGCTGTTGTGGTCAAGATTCCAACTCTCCCACAATCTAGAGGTGTTGTGATCAAGTTTCCAACTCTCCCACAATCTAGAGGTGTTGTGTTCAAGATTCCAACTCTCCTACAATCTAGAAGTGTTGTGATCAAGATTCCAACTCTCCCACAATCTAGAGGTGTTGTGATCAAGATTCCAACTTTCCCACAATCTAGAGGTATTGTGATCAAGGTTCCAACTCTCCCACAATCTAGAGGTGTTGTGAGCAAGACTCCAACTTTCCCGCAATCTAGAGGTGTTGTGATCAAGACTTCAACTCTCTCGCAATCTAGAGGTGTTGTGCAACTCTCTCGCAATCTAGAGGTGTTGTGATCAAGACTTCAACTCTCCCACAATCTAGAGGTGTTGTCATCAAGACTTCAACTCTCTCGCAATCTAGAGGTGTTGTGATCAAGATTCCAACTCTCCCACAATCTAGAGGTGTTGTGTTCAAGATTCCAACTCTCCCACAATCTAGAAGTGTTGTGATCAAGATTCCAACTCTCCCACAATCTAGAGGTGTTATGATCAAGATTCCAACTTTCCCACAATCTAGAGCTGTTGTGATCAAGATTCCAACTCTCCCACAATCTAGAGGTGTTGTGAGCAAGATTCCAACTTTCCCGCAATCTAGAGGTGTTGTGATCAAGACTTCAACTCTCCCGCAATCTATAGGTGTTGTGATCAAGACTTCAACTCTCTCGCAATCTAGCGGTGTTGTGATCAAGATTCCAACTTTCCCGCAATCTAGAGGTGTTGTGATCAAGACTTCAACTCTCCCGCAATCTAGAGGTGTTGTGATCAAGACTTCAACTCTCTCACAATCTAGCGGTGTTGTGATCAAGATTCCAACTTTCCCATAATCTAGAGGTGTTGTGATCAGGATTCCAACTGTCCCACAATCTAGAGGTGTTGTGTTCAAGACTTCAACTCTCCCACAATCTAGAGGTGTTGTGTTCAAGACTTCAACTCTCCCACCATCTTGAGGTGTTGTGTTCAAGATTCCAACTCTCCCACAATCTAGAGGTGTTGTGATCAAGATTTCAACTCTCTCGCAATCTAGAGGTGTTGTGTTCAAGATTCCAACTCTCCCACAATCTAGAAGTGTTGTGATCAAGATTCCAACTCTCCCACAATCTAGAAGTGTTGTGATCAAGATTCCAATTCTCCCACAATCTAGAAGTGTTGTGATCAAGACTTCAACTCTCTCGCAATCTAGAGGTGTTGTGTTCAAGATTCCAACTCTCCCACAATCTAGAAGTGTTGTGATCAAGATTCCAACTCTCCCACAATCTAGAAGTGTTGTGATCAAGATTCCAACTCTCCCACAATCTCGAAGTGTTGTGATCAAGACTTCAACTCTCCCACAATCTCGAAGTTTTGTGATCAAGACTTCAACTCTCCCACAATCTAGAGGTGTTGTGACCAATATTCCAACTCTCCCACAATCTAGAAGTGTTGTGATCAAGACTTCAACTCTCCCACAATCGAGAAGTGTTGTGATCAAGATTCCAACTTTCCCGCATTCTAGAGGTGTTGTGTTCAAGATTCCAACTCTCCCACAATCTAGAAGTGTTGTGATCAAGATTTCAACTCTCCCACAATCTAGAAGTGTTGTGATCAATACTTCAACTCTCCCACAATCTAGAAGTGTTGTGATCAAGACTTCAAATCTCCCACAATCTCGAAGTGTTGTGATCAAGATTCCAACTCTCCCACAATCTAGAAGTGTTGTGATCAAGACTTCAACTCTCCCACAATCTAGAAGTGTTGTGATCAAGACTTCAACTCTCCCACAATCTAGAGGTGTTGTGACCAATATTCCAACTCTCCCACAATCTAGAAGTGTTGTGATCAAGACTTCAACTCTCCCACAATCGAGAAGTGTTGTGATCAAGATTCCAACTCTCCCACAATCTAGAAGTGTTGTGATCAAGACTTCAACTCTCCCACAATCTAGAAGTGTTGTGATCAAGACTTCAACTCTCCCACAATCTAGAGGTGTTGTGACCAATATTCCAACTCTCCCACAATCTAGAAGTGTTGTGATCAAGACTTCAACTCTCCCACAATCGAGAAGTGTTGTGATCAAGATTCCAACTTTCCCGCATTCTAGAGGTGTTGTGTTCAAGATTCCAACTCTCCCACAATCTAGAAGTGTTGTGATCAAGATTTCAACTCTCCCACAATCTAGAAGTGTTGTGATCAAGATTCCAACTCTCCCACAATCTAGAAGTGTTGTGATCAAGACTTCAACTCTCCCACAATCTAGAAGTGTTGTGATCAAGACTTCAACTCTCCCACAATCTAGAGGTGTTGTGACCAATATTCCAACTCTCCCACAATCTAGAAGTGTTGTGATCAAGACTTCAACTCTCCCACAATCGAGAAGTGTTGTGATCAAGATTCCAACTTTCCCGCATTCTAGAGGTGTTGTGTTCAAGATTCCAACTCTCCCACAATCTAGAAGTGTTGTGATCAAGATTTCAACTCTCCCACAATCTAGAAGTGTTGTGATCAATACTTCAACTCTCCCACAATCTAGAAGTGTTGTGATCAAGACTTCAAATCTCCCACAATCTAGAAGTGTTGTGATCAAGACTTCAACTCTCCCACAATCTAGAAGTGGTGTGATCAAGACTTCAACTCTCCGACAATCTAGAAGTGGTGTGATCAAGACTTCAACTCTCCGACAACCTCGAAGTGTTGTGATCAAGACTACAACTCTCCCACAATCTAGAAATGTTGTGATCAAGACTTCAACTCTCCCACAATCGAGAAGTGTTGTGATCAAGATTCCAACTCTCCCACAATCTAGAAGTGTTGTGATCAAGACTTCAACTCTCCCACAATCTAGAAGTGTTGTGATCAAGACTTCAACTCTCCCACAATCTAGAGGTGTTGTGACCAATATTCCAACTCTCCCACAATCTAGAAGTGTTGTGATCAAGACTTCAACTCTCCCACAATCTAGAAGTGTTGTGATCAAGACTTCAACTCTCCCACAATCTAGAGGTGTTGTGACCAATATTCCAACTCTCCCACAATCTAGAAGTGTTGTGATCAAGACTTCAACTCTCCCACAATCGAGAAGTGTTGTGATCAAGATTCCAACTCTCCCACAATCTAGAAGTGTTGTGATCAAGACTTCAACTCTCCCACAATCTAGAAGTGTTGTGATCAAGACTTCAACTCTCCCACAATCTAGAGGTGTTGTGACCAATATTCCAACTCTCCCACAATCTAGAAGTGTTGTGATCAAGACTTCAACTCTCCCACAATCGAGAAGTGTTGTGATCAAGATTTCAACTTTCCCGCATTCTAGAGGTGTTGTGTTCAAGATTCCAACTCTCCCACAATCTAGAAGTGTTGTGATCAAGATTTCAACTCTCCCACAATCTAGAAGTGTTGTGATCAAGATTCCAACTCTCCCACAATCTAGAAGTGTTGTGATCAAGACTTCAACTCTCCCACAATCTAGAAGTGTTGTGATCAAGACTTCAACTCTCCCACAATCTAGAGGTGTTGTGACCAATATTCCAACTCTCCCACAATCTAGAAGTGTTGTGATCAAGACTTCAACTCTCCCACAATCGAGAAGTGTTGTGATCAAGATTCCAACTTTCCCGCATTCTAGAGGTGTTGTGTTCAAGATTCCAACTCTCCCACAATCTAGAAGTGTTGTGATCAAGATTTCAACTCTCCCACAATCTAGAAGTGTTGTGATCAATACTTCAACTCTCCCACAATCTAGAAGTGTTGTGATCAAGACTTCAAATCTCCCACAATCTAGAAGTGTTGTGATCAAGACTTCAACTCTCCCACAATCTAGAAGTGGTGTGATCAAGACTTCAACTCTCCGACAATCTAGAAGTGGTGTGATCAAGACTTCAACTCTCCGACAACCTCGAAGTGTTGTGATCAAGACTACAACTCTCCCACAATCTAGAAATGTTGTGATCAAGACTTCAACTCTCCCACAATCGAGAAGTGTTGTGATCAAGATTCCAACTTTCCCGCATTCTAGAGGTGTTGTGTTCAAGTTTCCAACTCTCCCACAATCTAGAAGTGTTGTGATCAAGACTTCAACTCTCCCACAATCTAGAAGTGGTGTGATCAAGACTTCAACTCTCCGACAACCTCGAAGTGTTGTGATCAAGACTACAACTCTCCCACAATCTAGAAATGTTGTGATCAAGACTTCAACTCTCCCACAATCGAGAAGTGTTGTGATCAAGATTCCAACTTTCCCGCATTCTAGAGGTGTTGTGTTCAAGATTCCAACTCTCCCACAATCTAGAAGTGTTGTGATCAAGATTTCAACTCTCCCACAATCTAGAAGTGTTGTGATCAATACTTCAACTCTCCCACAATCTAGAAGTGTTGTGATCAAGACTTCAAATCTCCCACAATCTAGAAGTGTTGTGATCAAGACTTCAACTCTCCCACAATCTAGAAGTGGTGTGATCAAGACTTCAACTCTCCGACAACCTCGAAGTGTTGTGATCAAGACTACAACTCTCCCACAATCTAGAAATGTTGTGATCAAGACTTCAACTCTCCCACAACCTAGAAGTGTTGTGATCAAGATTCCAACTCTCCCACAATCTAGAAGTGTTGTGATCAAGACTTCAACTCTCTCGCAATCTAGAAGTGTTGTGATGAAGACTTCAACTCTCCCACAATCTAGAAGTGTTGTGATCAAGACTTCAACTCTCCCACAATCTAGAGGTGTTGTGATCAAGATTCCAACTCTCCCACAATCTAGAAGTGTTGTGATCAAGACTTCAACTCTCCCACAATCTAGAGGTGTTGTGATCAAGATTCCAACTTTCCCACAATCTAGAGGTGTTGTGATCAAGATTCCAACTCTCCCACAATCTAGAACTGTTGTGATCTAGACTTCAACTTTCCCACAATCTAGAGGTGTTGTGTTCAAGATTCCAACTCTCCCACAATCTAGAAGTGTTGTGATCAAGATTCCAACTCTCCCACAATCTAGAGATGTTGTTTTCAAGATTCCAACTCTCCCACAATCTAGAAGTGTTGTGATCAAGACTTCAACTCTCCCACAATCTAGAGGTGTTGTGATCAAGATTCCAACTTTCCCACAATCTAGAGGTGTTGTGTTCAAGATTCCAACTCTCCCACAATCTAGAAGTGTTGTGATCAAGATTCCAACTCTCCCACAATCTAGAGGTGTTGTGTTCAAGATTCCAACTCTCCCACAATATAGAAGTGTTGTGATCAAGCTTCCAAATCTCTCGCAATCTAGAGGTGTTGTGTTTAAGATTCCAACTCTTCCACAATCTAGAAGTGTTGTGTTCAAGATTCCAACTCTCCCACAATATAGAGGTGTTGTGATCAAGATTTCAACTTCCCCCACAATCTAGAGGTGTTGTGTTCAAGATTCCAACTCTCCCACAATCTAGAAGTGTTGTGATCAAGATTCCAACTCTTCCACAATCTAGAGGTCTTGTGATCAAGATTCCAACTTTCCCACAATCTAGAGGTGTTGTGATCAAGATTCCAACTCTCCCACAATCTAGAGGTGTTGTGATCAAGATTCCAACTCTCCCACAATCTAGAGGTGTTGTGTTCAAGATTCCAACTCTCCCACAATCTAGAGGTGTTGTGTTCAAGATTCCAACTCTCCCACAATGTAGAAGTGTTGTGATCAAGACTTCAACTCTCCTACAATCTAGCGGTGTTGTGATCAAGATTCCAACTTTCCCGCATTCTAGAGGTGTTGTGGTCAAGTTTCCAACTCTCCTACAATCTAGAGGTGTTGTGATCAAGATTCCAACTCTCCCACAATCTAGAGGTGTTGTGTTCAAGACTTCAACTCTCCCACATTCTAGAGGTGTTGTGGTCAAGATTCCAACTCTCCTACAATCTAGAAGTGTTGTGATCAAGATTCCAACTCTCCCACAATCTAGAAGTGTTGTGTTCAAGATTCCAACTCTCCCACAATCTAGAGCTATTGTGGTCAAGTTGCCAACTCTCCTACAATCTAGAGGTGTTGTGATCAAGATTCCAACTCTCCCACAATCTAGAAGGGTTGTGTTCAAGATTCCAACTCTCCCACAATCTAGAGCTGTTGTGGTCAAATTTCCAACTCTCCCACAATCTAGAAGTGTTGTGTTCAAGATTCCAACTCTCCCACAATCTAGAGCTGTTGTGGTCAAGTTTCCAACTCTCCCACAATCTAGAGGTGTTGTGATCAAGATTCCAACTCTCCTACAATCTAGAAGTGTTGTGTTCAAGATTCCAACTCTCCCGC
This sequence comes from Terebella lapidaria, assembly GCA_949152475.1. Taxonomy (NCBI): domain Eukaryota; kingdom Metazoa; phylum Annelida; class Polychaeta; order Terebellida; family Terebellidae; genus Terebella; species Terebella lapidaria. The sequence continues at coordinate 8,723,410 of OX424557.1, forward strand.
AATCTAGAGCTGTTGTGGTCAAGTTTCCAACTCTCAAACAATCTAGAGGTGTTGTGATCAAGATTCCAACTCTCCCACAATCTAGAAGTGTTGTGTTCAAGATTCCAACTCTCCCACAATCTAGAGCTGTTGTGGTCAAGTTTCCAACTCTCCCACAATCTAGAGGTGTTATCATCAAGACTTCAACTCCCTCGCAATCTAGAGGTGCTGTATTCAAGATTCCAACTCTCTCACAATTTAGAAGTGTTGTGATCAAGCTTCCAACTCTCAAACAATCTAGAAGTGTTGTGATCAAGATTCCAACTCTCCCACAATCTAGAAGTGTTGTGTTCAAGATTCTAACTCTCCCACAATCTAGAGCTGTTGTGGTCAAGTTTCCAACTCTCCTACAATCTAGAGGTGTTGTGATCAAGACTCCAACTCTCCCACAATCTAGAAGTGTTGTGATCAAGATTCCAACTCTCCCACAATCTAGAGGTGTTGTGATCAAGATTCCAACTTTCCCACAATCTAGAGGTGCTGTGATCAAGATTCCAACTCTCCCACAATCTTGAGGTGTTGTGATCAAGATTCCAACTCTCCCACAATCTAGAGGTGTTGTGTTCAAGATTCCAACTCTCCCACAATCTAGAGGTGTTGTGTTCAAGATTCCAACTCTCCCACAATGTAGAAGTGTTGTGATCAAGACTTCAACTCTCCTACAATCTAGCGGTGTTGTGATCAAGATTCCAACTTTCCCGCATTCTAGAGGTGTTGTGGTCAAGTTTCCAACTCTCCTACAATCTAGAGGTGTTGTGATCAAGATTCCAACTCTCCCACAATCTAGAGGTGTTGTGTTCAAGACTTCAACTGTCCCACAATCTAGAGGTGTTGTGGTCAAGATTCCAACTCTCCTACAATCTATAAGTGTTGTGATCAAGATTCCAACTCTCCCACAATCTAGAAGTGTTGTGTTCAAGATTCCAACTCTCCCACAATCTAGAGCTGTTGTGGTCAAGTTTCCAACTCTCCTACAATCTAGAGGTGTTGTGATCAAGATTCCAACTCTCCCACAATCTAGAAGTGTTGTGTTCAAGATTCCAACTCTCCCACAATCTAGAGCTGTTGTGGTCAAGTTTCCAACTCTCCCACAATCTAGAGCTGTTGTGGTCAAGCTTCCAACTCTCCCACAATCTAGAGCTGCTGTGGTCAAGTTTCCAACTCTCCCACAATCTAGAGGTGTTGTGATCAAGATTCCAACTCTCCTACAATCTAGAAGTGTTGTGTTCAAGATTCCAACTCTCCCGCAATCTAGAGCTGCTGCGGTCAAGTTTCCAACTCTCAAACAATCTAGAGGTGTTGTGATCAAGATCCCAACTCTCCCACAATCTAGAAGTGTTGTGTTCAAGATTCCAACTCTCCCACAATCTAGAGCTGTTGTGGTCAAGTTTCCAACTCTCTCACAATCTAGAGGTGTTGTCATCAAGACTTCAACTCTCTCGCAATCTAGAGGTGTTGTGTTCAAGATTCCAACTCTCCCACAATCTAGAAGTGTTGTGATCAAGATTCCAACTCTCCAACAATCTAGAAGTGTTGTGATCAAGATTCCAACTCTCCCACAATCTAGAAGTGTTGTGTTCAAGATTCCAACTCTCCCACAATCTAGAGCTGTTGTGGTCAAGTTTCCAACTCTCCTACAATCTAGAGGTGATGTGATCAAGATTCCAACTCTCCCACAATCTAGAAGTGTTGTGATAAAGATTCCAACTCTCCCACAATCTAGAGGTGTTGTGATCAAGATTCCAACTTTCCCACAATCTAGAGGTGTTGTGATCAAGATTCCAACTCTCCCACAATCTAGAGGTGTTGTGATCAAGATTCCAACTCTCCCACAATCTAGAGGTGTTGTGTTCAAGATTCCAACTCTCCCACAATCTAGAGGTGTTGTGTTCAAGATTCCAACTCTCCCACAATGTAGAAGTGTTGTGATCAAGACTTCAACTCTCCTACAATCTAGCGGTGTTGTGATCAAGATTCCAACTTTCCCGCATTCTAGAGGTGTTGTGGTCAAGTTTCCAACTCTCCTACAATCTAGAGGTGTTGTGATCAAGATTCCAACTCTCCCACAATCTAGAGGTGTTGTGTTCAAGACTTCAACTGTCCCACAATCTAGAGGTGTTGTGGTCAAGATTCCAACTCTCCTACAATATAGAAGTGTTGTGATCAAGATTCCAACTCTCCCACAATCTAGAAGTGTTGTGTTCAAGATTCCAACTCTCCCACAATCTAGAGCTGTTGTGGTCAAGTTTCCAACTCTCGTACAATCTAGAGGTGTTGTGATCAAGATTCCAACTCTCCCACAATCTAGAAGTGTTGTGTTGAAGATTCCAACTCTCCCACAATCTAGAGCTGTTGTGGTCAAGTTTCCAACTCTCCCACATTCTGGAGCTGTTGTGGTCAAGTTTCCAACTCTCATACAATCTAGAGGTGTTGTGATCAAGATTCCAACTCTCCCACAATCTAGAAGTGTTGTGATCAAGATTCCAACTCTCCCACAATCTAGAGGTGTTGTGATCAAGATTCCAACTTTTCCACAATCTAGAGGTGTTGTGATCAAGATTCCAACTCTCCCACAATCTAGAGGTGTTGTGATCAAGATTCCAATTCTCCCACAATCTAGAGGTGTTGTGTTCAAGATTCCAACTCTCCCACAATCTAGAGGTGTTGTGTTCAAGATTCCAACTCTCCCACAACGTAGAAGTGTTGTGATCAAGACTTCAACTCTCCTACAATCTAGCGGTGTTGTGATCAAGATTCCAACTTTCCCGCATTCTAGAGGTGTTGTGGTCAAATTTCCAACTCTCCTACAATCTAGAGGTGTTGTGATCAAGATTCCAACTCTCCCACAATCTAGAAGTGTTGTGATCAAGATTCCAGCTCTCCCACAATCTAGAGGTGTTGTGATCAAGATTCCAACTTTCCCACAATCTAGAGGTGTTGTGATCAAGATTCCAACTCTCCCACAATCTAGAGGTGTTGTGATCAAGATTCCAACTCTCCCACAATCTAAAGGTGTTGTGTTCAAGATTCCAACTCTCCCACAATCTAGAGGTGTTGTGTTCAAGATTCCAACTCTCCTACAATCTAGAAGTGTTGTGTTCAAGATTCCAACTCTCCCACAATCTAGAGCTGTTGTGGTCAAGTTTCCAACTCTCCCACAATCTAGAGCTGTTGTGATCAAGATTCCAACTCTCCCACAATTTAGAAGTGTTGTGTTCAAGATTCCAACTCTGCCACAATCTAGAGCTGTTGTGGTCAAGTTTCCAACTCTCCCACAATCTAGAGGTGTTGTCATCAAGACTTCAACTCTCTCGCAATCTAGAGGTGTTGTGTTCAAAATTCCAACTCTCCCACAATCTAGAAGTGTTGTGATCAAGATTCCAACTCTCAAACAATCTAGAAGTGTTGTGATCAAGATTCCAACTCACCCACAATCTAGAAGTGTTGTGTTCAAGATTCCAGCTCTTCCACAATCTAGAGCTGTTGTGGTCAAGTTTCCAACTCTCCTGCAATCTAGAGGTGTTGTGATCAAGATTCCAACTCTCCCACAATCTAGAGGTGTTGTGTTCAAGATTCCAACTCTCCCACAATCTAGAAGTGTTGTGATCAAGATTCCAACTCTCCCACAATCTAGAGGTGTTGTGATCAAGATTCCAACTTTCCCACAATCTAGAGTTGTTGTGATCAAGATTCCAACTCTCCCTCAATCTAGAAGTGTTGTGATCAAGACTTCAACTCTCGAGCAATCTAGAGGTGTTGTGATCAAGATTCCAACTCTCCCACAATCTAGAAGAGTTGTGATCAAGATTCCAACTCTCCCACAATCTAGAAGTGTTGTGATCAAGACTTCAACTCTCCCACAATCTAGAGGTGTTGTGATCAAGACTTCAACTCTCCCACAATCTAGAGGTGTTGTGTTCAAGATTCCAATTCTCCCACAATCTAGAGGTGTTGTGATCAAGACTTCAACTTTCCCACAATCTAGAGGTGTTAGGTTCAAGATTCCAACTCTCCCACAATCTAGAGGTGTTGTGTTCAAGACTTCAACTCTCCCACAATCTAGAGGTGTTGTGTTCAAGATTCCAACTCTCCCACAATCTAGAGGTGTTGTGATCAAGGTTCCAACTCTCCCACAATCTAGAGGTGTTGTGTTCAAGATTCCAACTCTCCCACAATCTAGAAGTGTTGTGATCAAGGTTCCAACTCTCCCACAATCTAGAGGTGTTGTGTTCAAGATTCCAACTCTCCCACAATCTAGAGGTGTTGTGATCAAGGTTCCAACTCTCCCACAATCTAGAGATGTGGTGTTCGAGGTTCCAACTCTCCCACAATCTAGAAGTGTTGTGATCAAAATTCCAAGTCTCCTACAATCTAGAGGTGTTGTGATTAAGATTTCAACTCTCCCCCAATCCAGAGGTGTTGTGATGAAGGTTCCAACTCTCCCACAATCTGGTGGTGTTGCGTTCAAGATTCCAACTCTCCCACAATCTAGAGGTGTTGTGATCAAGATTCCAACTCTCCCACAATCTAGAAGTGTTGTGTTCAAGACTTCAACTCTCCCACAATCTAGAGGTGTTGTGAGCAAGATTTCTAGTCTCCCACAATCTAGAGGTGTTGTGAACAAGATTTCAACTTCCCCGCAATCTAGAGGTGTTGTGATCAAGGTTCCAACTCTCCCACAATCTAGTGGTGTTGCGTTCAAGATTCCAACTCTCCCACAATCTAGAGGTTTTGTGTTCAAGAATCCTACTCTCCCACAATCTAGAAGTGTTGTGTTCAAGATTCCAACTCTCCCACAATCTAGAGGTGTTGTGATCAAGACTTCAACTCTCTCGCAATCTAGCGGGGTTGTGATCAAGGTTCCAACTCTCCCACACTCTACAACTGTTGTGGTCAAGATTTCTACTCTCCCACAATCTAGAGGTGTTGTGATCAAAATGCCAACTCTCCCGCAATCTCGAGGTGTTGTGATCAAGACTCCCAACTATCCCACAATCTAGAGGTGTTGTGTTCAAGATTCCAACTCTCCCACAATCTAGAGCTGTTGTGGTCAAGTTTCCAACTCTCCCACAATCTAGAGGTGTTGTGATCAAGATTCCAACTCTCCCACAATCTAGAAGTGTTGTGTTCAAGATTCCAACTCTCCCACAATCTAGAGCTGTTGTGGTCAAGTTTCCAACTCTCCCACAATCTAGAGCTGTTGTGGTCAAGCTTCCAACTCTCCCACAATCTAGAGCTGTTGTCGTCAAGTTTCCAACTCTCATCAAATCTAGAGGTGTTGTGATCAAGATTCCAACTCTCCCACAATCTAGAAGTGTTGTGATCAAGATTCCAGCTCTCCCACAATCTAGAGGTGTTGTGATCAAGATTCCAACTTTCCCACAATCTGGAGGTGTTGTGATCAAGATTCCAACTCTCCCACAATCTAGAGGTGTTGTGATCAAGATTCCAACTCTCCCACAATCTAAAGGTGTTGTGTTCAAGATTCCAACTCTCCCACAATCTAGAGGTGGTGTGTTCAAGATTCCAACTCTCCCACAATGTAGAAGTGTTGTGATCAAGACTTCAACTCTCCTACAATCTAGCGGTGTTGTGTTCAAGACTTCAACTCTCCCACAATCTAGAGGTGTTGTGTTCAAGATTCCAACTCTCCCACAATCTCGAGGTGTTGTGATCAAGGTTCCAACTCCCCCACAATCTAGAGGTGTTGTGTTCAAGACTTCAACTCTCCCACAATCTAGAGGTGTTGTGGTCAAGATTCCAACTCTCCTACAATCTAGAAGTGATGTGATCAAGATTCCAACTCTCCCACAATCTAGAAGTGTTGTGTTCCAGATTCCAACTCTCCCACAATCTAGAGCTGTTGTGGTCAAGTTTCCAACTCTCCTACAATCTAGAGGTGTTGTGATCAAGATTCCAACTCTCCCACAATCTAGAAGTGTTGTGTTCAAGATTCCAACTCTCCCACAATCTACAGCTGTTGTGGTCAAGTTTCCAACTCTCCCACAATCTAGAAGTGTTGTGTTCCAGATTCCAACTCTCCCACAATCTAGAGCTGTTGTGGTCAAGTTTCCAACTCTCCTACAATCTAGAGGTGTTGTGATCAAGATTCCAACTCCCCCACAATCTAGAAGTGTTGTGTTCAAGATTCCAACTCTCCCACAATCTACAGCTGTTGTGGTCAAGTTTCCAACTCTCCCACAATCTAGAAGTGTTGTGTTCAAGATTCCAACTCTCCCACAATCTAGAGCTGTTGTGGTCAAGTTTCCAACTCTCCCACAATCTAGAGCTGTTGTGGTCAAGTTTTCAACTCTCCCACAATCTAGAGGTGTTGTGTTCAAGATTCCAACTCTCCCACAATCTAGAAGTGTTGTGATCAAGATTCCAACTCTCAAACAATCTAGAAGTGTTGTGATCAAGATTCCAACTCACCCACAATCTAGAACTGTTGTGTTCAAGATTCCAACTCTTCCACAATCTAGAGCTGTTGTGGTCAAGTTTCCAACTCTCCTGCAATCTAGAGGTGTTGTGATCAAGATTCCAACTCTCCCACAATCTAGAGGTGTTGTGTTCAAGATTCCAACTCTCCCACAATCTAGAAGTGTTGTGATCAAGATTCCGACTCTCCCACAATCTAGAGGTGTTGTGATCAAGATTCCAACTTTCCCACAATCTAGAGTTGTTGTGATCAAGTTTCCAACTCTCCCACAATCTAGAAGTGTTGTGATCAAGATTCCAACTCTCCCACAATCTAGAGATGTTGTGATCAAGATTCCAACTTTCCCACAATCTAGAGTTGTTGTGATCAAGATTCCAACTCTCCCACAATCTAGAAGTGTTGTGATCAAGACTTCAACTCTCGAGCAATCTCGAGGTGTTGTGATCAAGATTCCAACTCTCCCACAATCTAGAAGTGTTGTGATCAAGATTCCAACTCTCCCACAATCTAGAAGTGTTGTGATCAAGACTTCAACTCTCCCACAATCTAGAGGTGTTGTGATCAAGACTTCAACTCTCCCACAATCTAGAGGTGTTGTGTTCAAGATTCCAACTCTCCCACAATCTAGAGGTGTTGTGATCAAGACTTCAACTTTCCCACAATCTAGAGGTGGTATGTTCAAGATTCCAACTCTCCCACAATCTAGAGGTGTTGTGTTCAAGACTTCAACTCTCCCACAATCTAGAGGTGTTGTGTTCAAGATTCCAACTCTCCCACAATCTAGAGGTGTTGTGATCAAGGTTCCAACTCTCACACAATCTAGAGGTGTTGTGTTCAAGATTCCAACTCTCCCACAATCTAGAAGTGTTCTGATCAAGGTTCCAACTCTCCCACAATCTAGAGGTGTTGTGTTCAAGATTCCAACTCTCCCACAATCTAGAGGTGTTGTGATCAAGGTTCCAACTCTCCCACAATCTAGAGATGTGGTGTTCGAGGTTCCAACTCTCCCACAATCTAGAAGTGTTGTGATCAAAATTCCAAGTCTCCTACAATCTAGAGGTGTTGTGATTAAGATTTCAACTCTCCCCCAATCCAGAGGTGTTGTGATGAAGGTTCCAACTCTCCCACAATCTGGTGGTGTTGCGTTCAAGATTCCAACTCTCCCACAATCTAGAGGTGTTGTGATCAAGATTCCAACTCTCCCACAATCTAGAAGTGTTGTGTTCAAGACTTCAACTCTCCCACAATCTAGAGGTGTTGTGAACAAGATTTCTAGTCTCCCACAATCTAGAGGTGTTGTGAACAAGATTTCAACTTCCCCGCAATCTAGAGGTGTTGTGATCAAGGTTCCAACTCTCCCACAATCTAGTGGTGTTGCGTTCAAGATTCCAACTCTCCCACAATCTAGAGGTTTTGTGTTCAAGAATCCTACTCTCCCACAATCTAGAAGTGTTGTGTTCAAGATTCCAACTCTCCCACAATCTAGAGGTGTTGTGATCAAGACTTCAACTCTCTCGCAATCTAGCGGTGTTGTGATCAAGGTTCCAACTCTCCCACACTCTACAACTGTTGTGGTCAAGATTTCTACTCTCCCACAATCTAGAGGTGTTGTGATCAAAATGCCAACTCTCCCGCAATCTCGAGGTGTTGTGATCAAGACTCCCAACTATCCCACAATCTAGAGGTGTTGTGTTCAAGATTCCAACTCTCCCACAATCTAGAGCTGTTGTGGTCAAGTTTCCAACTCTCCCACAATCTAGAGGTGTTGTGATCAAGATTCCAACTCTCCCACAATCTAGAAGTGTTGTGTTCAAGATTCCAACTCTCCCACAATCTAGAGCTGTTGTGGTCAAGTTTCCAACTCTCCCACAATCTAGAGCTGTTGTGGTCAAGCTTCCAACTCTCCCACAATCTAGAGCTGTTGTCGTCAAGTTTCCAACTCTCATCAAATCTAGAGGTGTTGTGATCAAGATTCCAACTCTCCCACAATCTAGAAGTGTTGTGATCAAGATTCCAGCTCTCCCACAATCTAGAGGTGTTGTGATCAAGATTCCAACTTTCCCACAATCTGGAGGTGTTGTGATCAAGATTCCAACTCTCCCACAATCTAGAGGTGTTGTGATCAAGATTCCAACTCTCCCACAATCTAAAGGTGTTGTGTTCAAGATTCCAACTCTCCCACAATCTAGAGGTGGTGTGTTCAAGAATCCAACTCTCCCACAATGTAGAAGTGTTGTGATCAAGACTTCAACTCTCCTACAATCTAGCGGTGTTGTGTTCAAGACTTCAACTCTCCCACAATCTAGAGGTGTTGTGCTCAAGATTCCAACTCTCCCACAATCTAGAGGTGTTGTGATCAAGGTTCCAACTCCCCCACAATCTAGAGGTGTTGTGTTCAAGACTTCAACTCTCCCACAATCTAGAGGTGTTGTGGTCAAGATTCCAACTCTCCTACAATCTAGAAGTGATGTGATCAAGATTCCAACTCTCCCACAATCTAGAAGTGTTGTGTTCCAGATTCCAACTCTCCCACAATCTAGAGCTGTTGTGGTCAAGTTTCCAACTCTCCTACAATCTAGAGGTGTTGTGATCAAGATTCCAACTCTCCCACAATCTAGAAGTGTTGTGTTCAAGATTCCAACTCTCCCACAATCTACAGCTGTTGTGGTCAAGTTTCCAACTCTCCCACAATCTAGAAGTGTTGTGTTCCAGATTCCAACTCTCCCACAATCTAGAGCTGTTGTGGTCAAGTTTCCAACTCTCCTACAATCTAGAGGTGTTGTGATCAAGATTCCAACTCCCCCACAATCTAGAAGTGTTGTGTTCAAGATTCCAACTCTCCCACAATCTACAGCTGTTGTGGTCAAGTTTCCAACTCTCCCACAATCTAGAAGTGTTGTGTTCAAGATTCCAACTCTCCCACAATCTAGAGCTGTTGTGGTCAAGTTTCCAACTCTCCCACAATCTAGAGCTGTTGTGGTCAAGTTTCCAACTCTCCCACAATCTAGAGGTGTTGTGTTCAAGATTCCAACTCTCCCACAATCTAGAAGTGTTGTGATCAAGATTCCAACTCTCAAACAATCTAGAAGTGTTGTGATCAAGATTCCAACTCACCCACAATCTAGAAGTGTTGTGTTCAAGATTCCAACTCTTCCACAATCTAGAGCTGTTGTGGTCAAGTTTCCAACTCTCCTGCAATCTAGAGGTGTTGTGATCAAGATTCCAACTCTCCCACAATCTAGAGGTGTTGTGTTCAAGATTCCAACTCTCCCACAATCTAGAAGTGTTGTGATCAAGATTCCGACTCTCCCACAATCTAGAGGTGTTGTGATCAAGATTCCAACTTTCCCACAATCTAGAGTTGTTGTGATCAAGTTTCCAACTCTCCTGCAATCTAGAGGTGTTGTGATCAAGATTCCAACTCTCCCACAATCTAGAGGTGTTGTGTTCAAGATTCCAACTCTCCCACAATCTAGAAGTGTTGTGATCAAGATTCCAACTCTCCCACAATCTAGAGATGTTGTGATCAAGGTTCCAACTTTCCCACAATCTAGAGTTGTTGTGATCAAGATTCCAACTCTCCCACAATCTAGAAGTGTTGTGATCAAGACTTCAACTCTTGAGCAATCTCGAGGTGTTGTGATCAAGATTCCAACTCTCCCACAATCTAGAAGTGTTGTGATCAAGATTCCAACTCTCCCACAATCTAGAAGTGTTGTGATCAAGACTTCAACTCTCCCACAATCTAGAGGTGTTGTGATCAAGACTTCAACTCTCCCACAATCTAGAGGTGTTGTGTTCAAGATTCCAACTCTCCCACAATCTAGAGGTGTTGTGATCAAGACTTCAACTTTCCCACAATCTAGAGGTGGTATGTTCAAGATTCCAACTCTCCCACAATCTAGAGGTGTTGTGTTCAAGACTTCAACTCTCCCACAATCTAGAGGTGTTGTGTTCAAGATTCCAACTCTCCCACAATCTAGAGGTGTTGTGATCAAGGTTCCAACTCTCCCACAATCTAGAGGTGTTGTGTTCAAGATTCCAACTCTCCCACAATCTAGAAGTGTTCTGATCAAGGTTCCAACTCTCCCACAATCTAGAGGTGTTGTGTTCAAGATTCCAACTCTCCCACAATCTAGAGGTGTTGTGATCAAGGTTCCAACTCTCCCACAATCTAGACATGTGGTGTTCGAGATTCCAACTCTCCCACAATCTAGAAGTGTTGTGATCAAAATTCCAAGTCTCCTACAATCTAGAGGTGTTGTGATTAAGATTTCAACTCTCCCCCAATCCAGAGGTGTTGTGGTGAAGGTTCCAACTCTCCCACAATCTGGTGGTGTTGCGTTCAAGATTCCAACTCTCCCACAATCTAGAGGTGTTGTGATCAAGATTCCAACTCTCCCACAATCTAGAAGTGTTGTGTTCAAGACTTCAACTCTCCCACAATCTAGAGGTGTTGTGAAGAAGATTTCTAGTCTCCAACAATCTAGAGGTGTTGTGACCAAGATTTCAACTTCCCCGCAATCTAGAGGTGTTGGGATCAAGGTTCCAACTCTCCCACAATCTAGTGGTGTTGCGTTCAAGATTCCAACTCTCCCACAATCTAGAGGTTTTGTGTTCAAGAATCCTACTCTCCCACAATCTAGAGGTGTTGTGTTCAAGACTTCAACTCTCCCACAATCTAGAGGTGTTGTGTTCAAGATTCCAACTCTCCCACAATCTAGAGGTGTTGTGATCAAGGTTCCAACTCTCCCACAATCTAGAGGTGTTGTGTTCAAGATTCCAACTCTCCCACAATCTAGAAGTGTTGTGATCAAGGTTCCAACTCTCCCACAATCTAGAGGTGTTGTGTTCAAGATTCCAACTCTCCCACAATCTAGAGGTGTTGTGATCAAGGTTCCAACTCTCCCACAATCTAGACATGTGGTGTTCGAGATTCCAACTCTCCCACAATCTAGAAGTGTTGTGATCAAAATTCCAAGTCTCCTACAATCTAGAGGTGTTGTGATCAAGATTCCAACTCTCCCACAATCTAGAGGTGTTGTGTTCAAGATTCCTACTCTCCCACAATCTAGAAGTGTTGGGTTCAAGATTCCAACTCTCCCACAATCTAGAGGTGTTGTGATCAAGATTCCAACTCTCAAACAATCTAGAGGTGTTGTGATCAAGATTCCAACTCTAAAACAATCTAGAGGTGTTGTGTTCAAGATTCCAACTGTTCCACAATCTAGAAGTGTTGTGTTCAAGATTCCAACTCTCCCACAATCTAGAGCTGTTGGGGTCAAGATTTCTACTCTCCCACAATCTAGAGGTGTTGTGATGAACATTTCAACTTTCCCGCAATCTAGAGGTGTTGTGACCAATATTCCAACTCTCCCACAATCTAGAGGTGTTGTGGTCAAGATTTCTACTCTCCCACAATCTAGAGGTGTTGTGATCAAATTTTCAACTCTCCCGCAATCTAGAGGTGTTGTGACCAATATTCCAACTCTCCCACAATCTAGAGGTGATGTGATCAAGTTTTTAACTCCCCCACTATCTAGAAGTGTTGTGATCAAGATTCCAACTCTCCCACACTCTAGAGCTGTTGTGGTCAAGATTTCTACTCTCCCACAATCTAGAGGTGTTGTGATCAAAATGTCAACTCTCCCGCAATCTAGAGGTGTTGTGACCAATATTCCAACTCTCCCACGATCTAGAGGTTTTGTGATCAAGTTTTTAACTCCCCCACTATCTAGAAGTGTTGTGATCAAGATTCCAACTCTCCCACAATCTAGAAGTGTTGTGATCAAGATTCCAACTCTCCCACAATATAGAGGTGTTGTGACCAAGATTTCATTTTTCCTAAAATTTAAAAGTGTTGTGATCAAGATTCCAACACTCCCGCAATCTAGAGGTGTTGTGACTAAGATTCCATCTCTCCCACAATCTAGAGGTGTTGTGATCAAAATGTCAACTCTCCCGCAATCTAGAGGTGTTGTGACCAATATTCCAACTCTCCCACAATCTAGAGGTGTTGTGATTAAGTTTTTAACTCCCCCACTATCTAAAAGTGTTGTGATCAAGATTCCAACTCTCCCACAATCTAGAAGTGTTGTGACCAAGATTCCAACTCTCCCACAATCTAGAGGTGTTGTGATCAAGATTCCAGCTCTCCTGCAATCTAGAGGTGTTGTAACTAAGATTCCAACTCTCCCGCGATCTAGAGGTGTTGTGACCAAGGTTCCATCTCTCCCACAATATAGAGGTGTTGTGACCAAGATTTCAACTCCCCCACAATCTAGAGGTGTTGTGACCAAGATTCCAACTCTTCCACAATCTAGAAGTTTTGTGACCAAGATTTCAACTCTCCCACAATCTAGAGGTCTTGTGATCAAGATTTTAACTCTCCCACAATCTAATAATAATATAATGATAATCAGATTTATTAGCCGTTGATTTGAGCAAATCCCAACTGTCCTGTAATTTTGTGTTATTGTGACCAAAATTCCAACTCTCTCACAATCCACAGCTCATTTGAAATTAAGCCATGGGCCAAAGATAGGTCACCGGACAATATATGTTTAATATTTTAGATGTTAGCCAGGTCACTGGTTGAATTCAATTTCAATATAATATTCAGCATATATAATATCAAGCATATATCATTAGTCCTTGGGCCAAACGTGGATTTGGGACGGATTTATACCATTTTTAGGGACCAAGGGGGACCTATATTTTCTGAAAGCCCTGAGTCTGTATTTCATGAAAATAATGGGGGGCCATTTTTAAAATGATGCTTTGGGTGATTTTTTGGTTGCCATAGCAACAGTGTGGGTGGTAATATTTAAAATATACACAGATTGCAAATAACCATCCCTCAGAGCCTATTTTGTATATATTATGAAATTTTACATCCATTCTGATAGAATTGAAGATGTTCTATCCGATAAGACAGTTTTCATGACATGCCAATACATAGTTGTCATGGTAACCTGCCTGGCAACGAAAAAAATGCATATATTATCGAAGTTTCACACAACTTATTGAAATGTTTTTATTCTAAAATGTAAAAAATTATAAAGAATATTTATTTTATTGAATTGTCCATGTACCCTGACCTCATGATAATAAAATAAAACACCAGGATAACTTGTTACATGCATCGGTATCTATGGTTACATAGTGAGCTTTCATATAGTATAACGGTGTGAAATCGTTCAATTTGATAATGGTGGGGCAGACATATATAAACATCTGAAAGGATTGTGGATTTGGTGGTAGAAGCATCAAAATTGACACAGATGATGCTAATAACACATGGTTTCATTTTAGATATGAGGCCAAGCTGGATTTTGCATTATTCTGGAATTATGACGAACAATTCAAGATGGCCGCCCACTTGCCGCTGAATTAAGATATTGCAATATCTCAGTTAATATTTGCATTAAGATAATAAATGATATATCTATTCCTATGTTTTCAGGCATGCAGAAGTCGATTATGGGGTCTGTATTGCAATAAATGCAAAATATGTCGTTTTTTGTTGGGAATGAGTGGAAAAATCCAAGATGAGGACCACAATTCGCAGTTAATCTAGGATGTTGCAATATCTCGGTCAATATTTGCACTAGGATGAAAAATGGTAGGTCCCTTCGTATGTTTTCAGACATGCAGAAGTCAACTGTGGCGTCTGTTTTACAACACATGCAGAAGTTGTCATTCTTTGTTGGAAATGAGAGAAATAATCCAAAATACCAGCCACAATTTGCAGTTGATTCACGTTATTCCCATATCTGGCCCAATATTTGCACTGAGATGATGAATAACAGGTCTATTCCTATGTTTTCAAGCATACAGAAGCCGATCGTGGTGTTGTTTTTGCAATAACTGTAAAATCTGCCTTTTTTCGCTTGAAATTGAGAGTAAAAATCTAAGATGGCCATCACAATTCGCAGTTGAATCATGATGACGCAATATCCCGTCAATATTTGCACTACGACAATAAATATCAGGTCTATTCGTATGTTTTCAGGCATGCAGAAGTCAATTGTAATGTTTTCAGGCATGCAGAAGTCGATTGTGGGGTATGTTTCGCAATAAATACAAATAAATGGAAACATCCAAGATGGCCACCACCGAATAATGTCATATCCAAACAATGAACCATCCTGAACATAATGTATGAGTATCATGTATGAGCTTATGTTCCCAGCATTATGAGCATATGGGCCTTAAAGGCATTTAGTCTGAAGCACGAGAAGACAAAATGTCGACTGATACTCTGCCATAAACATTAGAGCAAGGTCGAAGTTCATCCCTGATACGTGTACCTGCAAGACATTTCTCCTAGGCACGTGTCCCAAAATACTATCTATTCAGCTGTACAGTGCTCCGTTTCCGAGATATCAATTGAAACACGAAACTCTCAGCAAAAAGAATAGTTGACAGACAAAATTCATTACTAATACCCTTTAAAGACGTTTGTTGATGTCCAAAGCTCTGATATAATGTCCGTTCCACTCAACGTTTCCGAGATCGAAGAAAACAAAAAAAGGCGACTCAGCAAAAATAACAAAATCCGAGATATTAACAATAACACAAAATGTCATCTCGGCCGAGAAAATTGGGTGAATGACAAAAATCATCCCTAATATCCCTACGACATATTCGTCTGGGCGAAGTCCATTTAGATCTACATATGATATGAAAAATTAAAATCAGGGTCGAAGTTCACCCAACATACCCTAATGGAATGCTTGTCCAGGGCGACAAGTCCAAAATAATGCCACTTCTGCTCTGCAATGCACCATTTCCGAGAAACGTGTATGGACAAAAATAAAATGCTGACTTGGCAAAGAAAATGAAGGACAAGGTCAAAATTCACCCAACGACCCCCAAAATAAATGTTTGTCTAGGTCGACACATCTGTTTTATAATGCTCGTTTCGCTCTACGGTGCTTCATTTCCGAGATATCAACAGAAATGCTGACTCGGCAAATAAAAATTAGCCCAAGGGCTAAGATAGTTTACCGGACAGTTTTGGTTGAAGCACGACAGGTGAGATATGACGTTCAGATTATCCAATCGAGATAATTTTCGTGAACTTCAATGTCATCATTAAGTCTGCAGCATATAACCTTATATATGTTCAAATACAAATACAAGGTCTATCTACAAGTCTTTTGTCTTTAGACAAAATTTACAAATTTCTTGTCGGACGTGACACTGAGATGTAGCACCCAAGGTCATCTGAGGTCTAGTTCAAGGTCACCAAAAGATGTGGTATATACGACTCCCAATTCTGCAGCTCTACCTACAAGCATTTTTTGGCTGTAGAGGTCAAATTACACTTTTCAGGTCTCTGTGACCCAAAATTTAGCCTTCAAGGTCGTCTGAGGTCAACCTCAAAGTCAACAAAATATGCACATATATGACCACCTATATGCTCATAATACAAACCCTATGTAAGCGTTTTTGCCTTATAGCATGTATATCACAATTTGTGCAAATCAAATACTTTTGGACCATCCGAGCCCACATATATCGGTTCTTTCAAGCAATTCAAGGCAATCCATCTTTATACACAATGTCAAGGACCCCATTTAGCGTGTTTTGAAACAAAAATCTCAAAATGATCAGATAGTTTTTGAGAAAACAGCCAAAAACTTAATTTTGGCCCATTTGAGCCTAGATTTTGGGCCTTTCAATTGATTCAAGACACTCCGCTTTATACACAATGTCAGGGACCCCAATTAGCATGTTTTACAACAAAAAATCTCAAAAGTGATGAAATAATTTTTGAGAAAACGACCAAAAATTGAATTTGGGGCCTTTTTGAGCCTAGATTTCGAGCCTTCAGAGCATTCAAGGCACTCCATCTTTATACACATTGTCAAAAAATCCAATTACTATGTTTTGAAATAAAATATCTAAAGTGATCAGACAGTTTTCGAGGAAACAGACAAAGACCAAATTTGATTGTTTCGACCTTTTAAGGTCATCCAAGGTCAAATTCAAGCTCGCCGCACAAGTCGCCATATATGACTTACCATTTGAAAATGCCAATTTCTGAGGTCTATCTTCAGGCGTTCTAGGAGTACAGCTCTGGCAGCTCCTATTATGAATGAAAAAAGTGCCGAAAAGGTTCTAAGTCCAGAATTTTTTTCAAAGGGTGAAAAACATTGAAATGACCCAAAATGGATAGTAATGCGATTTGGGGCAATTTTTTTTTTTGCTGAACCGTTAAATGGCCGCCACACAGAGACCGGCAATTCAAGGCCAACAAAACTTATACACATCATAAAGGTACATAAGGGCAATCTTTTAAAACAAAAATCTCAAAACTGATCAGACAGCTTTTGAGAAAATGGCCGCCAAAGTTCAAAATTGGTTTTCGTAAAAAATGGCCGCCATTTTGGAAAAAAAATACGAAAATAAAAAATAATAACTCATTCTTGATATATCCTTAGGCATTTTTGTGCAAAAATTTCAGAAAAATCCGCCTGTAAACTTTAAAGATAAAAATGTGGACGGGAGACGGACGGACGACGGACACAACATAATGACAATAGGTTATCAGACTATAGGACTGGTAACCTAAAAAATAGGTCAAGCTTTGCCCAACATACCACAAAGAGAGCGTGTAGGATTTCGATTCCAAAAATATAGTCTATTTCAATCTCAGAAGCCTCAGGAATGTCTCAGCGTAATTTTCTTCCTAGCCCTGGGTCGTGTGACGGATTGACCCCAAATCAAGAGGCTTCTTTCCTGGTGGTATATGGACCTCCATGAAAGTGTCGCAGTCATTGCCGCAACATTTTTGTAGGTATATTTGTATGTCTGGAAATAAAATGATCGAGCTCATCCTCACGGACTTCAAGAACCCCGTATCTGGCTCAAAAACGATATACGCTTTTCCACGTAACATTACCAGGATGTTCCAAGAGTAGCTGGATGTATTTGTTAACCTAATGTGTGGGACAGTACTTGGAAACCAGTGTGATCAATCTTGCTCATTCATTCTAAGTATTCATTTTAATATTTGTCTTAACTATAATGCACAATCAATAAAAACCAAAGTAGCATTACTAAATGAGTTTGTGTCACAGGAAGTTTTAATGTGGTTGGCATATCAAAAATATGGCTTGGTACTCATGAGGATGACATTCTGACCCATGAGTTATTACCAGAAAACTACAACATCAATCATGCACCATGTCAAGGGCTTTGGTGTCACCATGGATTGGCCTTGGTACACAAATCCAGTATGGACATTACAGTCATAACATCCAGCCAAAACAAATTTTTTTTCAAGTTCTGGACTTTTTAGCTTGCTAAAAAAAATCGCCGAAAGACGACTAGTTGCTCACATTCATCAGAATCAGCCGGTAGATCGAATGCAAAGCGCGTACCCAAGTCTGTTTATCTGTACAACTGGACCCCTTTAGATGGTTGACTTCCATATTATGCTGAACAAACTAAACTTCAACATCAGGTGTGTTTGCCCTGTCTTGAATCTTGCTTTGCCGCTCACGCGTACCGTATTGGTCCTAATAGTAGCACGGCGAGCCAAAGCAAGACCTCATGCAGCAGCGCGCGGTCAAATATGAGGTCAAACTTGAGGTCAAGTTTAAGAAAATCACTGAATAATATACCTATAGCCTTTACCCTTTATTATGATTCAAATAACATGAATGTATGGATTGGAACACTCCAAGATCTTATTCGAAAGATATGAAGTGAATTATTTGGTTACAAAAATCAAACCTTTTTGGGCAGAAGAGGGGGCCGCTCTACTATTAGGGCGCGTGCCACTATTAGGACCAATACGGTACATCATCGGAAGAAAACTACGAGCTATAACGGTTGGTGTACATCGCAGATCCGTCTCTGTTCCCAATCATCTAGTACATGTATGTACAAGAGTTATTCATTAGTACATGTATGTACAAGAGTGATTCATTAGTACATGTATGTACAAGAGTGATTCCAGACCAGAAAGCACTGACGGATGCCTCTTGGATGTTGAAGCAGGTTACACACCTGTGAGTGCCATGGACAGTGCTTGTACCTTGGGTTAGTCAAAGACAAACACCTGACCATGGAGATACATATTACGTTAGTGTTAAGAGCTTGCTACAAGCATCTTCATAACTCCATGTCCTTTCGAAAAATCACGTGCAGAGAGAAATATGCAAAAAATCTGATGTACAGGATCAACAATTTCAGTTGTACGCGCAACAGGCGATACAGAACAACAGTGTCGTTTTGATCATGAACTAAGCATAAAGTGCCATATAATCACGGAACTGAAGGCACTAGATTGGACACCTATTGAACACCAATCTTTTCAGAGAAAAAATTAGTTTGTCCCGATCACCATGCAAACTATAGTCATTGAGTGGAAAGGCCATTATTTCAGAGCTCTTGGACGGTAATAGACGTCTTCTAAGGGTAGGCCTATCAGTAATGAATTTTGGCATGCCTGAAGACATACAAATAGACCTGATGCAAATATTGGTTGGGATATTGTAACATCTGGATTCAACTGTCCATGGTAGTGGGCATCTTGGATTTTTACTCTCATTTCCAACGAAATTTTGCATTTATTGTAAAACAGACCCCATACTCAACTTCTGCATGCCTGAAAACAGTAGAATTGACCTGCTGTTTATCAGACCCCGCAAACAGCTTCTGCATGCTTGAAAACATAGGAATAGACCTGCTGTTCATCATCTTAGTAATATTGACCTGGATATGGCAATAACGTGAATCAACTGCAAATTGTGGCAGCCATCTTGGTGTTTTTCTCTCATTTACAACGAAGAATGACAATGTCCATGATGCTAGAATGGATGTAAAAACTGCCTCTGTGGCCGAGTGGATGGGGCAGGTGGCTCTTGAACAACAAAACTCGGAAGTGGTTGGTGACGCAGATGTTCTGCATTCATTGTGGAACAGACGCCACAGCCGACTTCTGCATGTCTGAAAACATACGGATAGACTATTCATCACCTCTGTGCTCGGATTTGGCAATTATGTGAATCAACTGCAAGTTGGGGCGTTCATCTTTGATTTTTTTCTCTCTTTTTCGACAAAGAATGACAAGTTCTGCATTTATTGTGAAACAGACCACACCGTCAACTTTAGCATGTTTGAAAACATACGAATAGACCTGCAATTCATATTCTTAGTTCAAATTTTGAGCGGGATATCGCAACATCGTAATTTAACTGCGAATTGTGATCACCATCTTGGATTTTTCCACTCATTTTCAACGAAAAATTAAGAATTTTGCATTTAGTGTGAAACAGACCCCATAATCGACTTCTGCGTGCCTGAAAACATAGGAATAGACCTATTATTTATCATCTCAATGCAAATATTAGCTGAGATATTGCAAAATCTTGATTTACCAGCAAGCGTGGCGGCCATCTTGAATTTTCCGTCATAATTCCAGAATAATGAAACATCCAGCTTAGCGTTATATCTAAAATGAAAACATGTGTCATTGACATCTACTGTGTCAAGCTTGATGCTTTTGCCACCAAATCCACAATCCTTTCAGATGTCTATATATGTCTTCCCCACCATTATCAAACTGAACGATTTTCACACTGTTATACTATATGAAAGCTATATGAAAGTATTTATGTAACCATAGATACCGATGCATGTAACAAGTTATCCTGGTGTTTTATTTTATTATCATGAGGTTAGGGTTCATCGGCAATTCAATAAAACAAATATTTTTCATAATTTTTTACTTTTCAGAATAGAAATATTTCAGTAAGTTGTGTGAAACGTCGATAATATATTCATTTTTTTCGTTGCCAGGCAGGTTACCATGACAACTATGTATTGGCATGTCATGAAAACTATCTTATCGGATGGAGCATCTTCAATTCTATCAGAATGGATGTAAAATTTCATAATATATACAAAATAGGCTCTGAGGGATGGTTATTTGCAATCTGTGTATATTTTAAATATTCCCACCCACACTGTTGCTATGGCAACCAAAAAATCACCCAAAGCATCATTTTAAAAATGGCCCCCCATTATTTTCATGAACTACAGACTCAGGGCTTTAAGAAAATATAGGTCCCCCTTGGTCCCTAAAAATGGTATGAAAAGTTGATTTGGCCCATGGACTACATGTCCAGAGCTGATTGCTAAGCTGTAAATTCAATAATCAGAGAGATATTAGCAATTTTGTCCTGTGGCTTTGAAAATGAAGGCAAAGGTCAAATTCAAGGTCATCAGAATATTTGGCGTATAACATTTCCTATATGTCCATCATTGATTCCCACACTATGAAGTCAATAAGCGAGATATTAGCCATTTGTCCTGTCACCTTGAAAATCAGGTCAAAGGAAACTTGAAAATAAGGATGGATGGATAGATGGATGGATAGATGGATGGGGAGATAGATAGATAGTACTTTATTAATCCTCCACGGAAACTTGACTTACACGATGACAAAGCGATATTCTTGTGAGACAGTGAGATACAGATATTTATATACATGTACAAATATACAAGCATATAGAGTCTCATAACCGAGCACACAAAGAGTTCTGAAGGCGGATGGAGGTGGGGACGAACGAGCGACTGTAGCGACTGGTACGACACCTCAGAGACTGAAGCCTCACACCCGATCGGAACCTCCGGTAGTTGTTATGTAGAGGGTGCGTAACATCAGCCATGATAGACGACAGCTTAGCCTTGCCAAACTTAAGGTACAATTCATGCAAAGTCATACAATCGTCACCGATAACTTTCGCAGAACGTTTGATGATACGAGTCATTTTATTCAAGTCCGATTTGTTAGCGTTACCAAAGTAAGTGACAATACCAAAAGTGAAGATACTTTCAACAACAGATTTATAGAATAGTTTCAAGATTTTTCGACTGACTTTGAAATCTTTTAGTTTACGCAAAAAGTACAATCGCCTTTGTATTTTGTTGTATACTGCTTTACAATTTGATCAATTGTAAAGATCAACTTTCGGTCAATGAT
Organism: Terebella lapidaria; assembly: GCA_949152475.1. Classification (NCBI taxonomy): domain Eukaryota; kingdom Metazoa; phylum Annelida; class Polychaeta; order Terebellida; family Terebellidae; genus Terebella; species Terebella lapidaria. The sequence goes on from OX424557.1 coordinate 8,744,892, forward strand.
TGTACCAATGTATCTATATTCTTCTGTAATTTCCACAGGTTCACCATTGATTACAATATTTTCAGGTTCTGTAACATTTTTCCTGAAGTCGAATATTAACTCCTTTGTTTTAGACACATTCAACTCCAAAAAATTCGAACAACACCAGTTAGAAAATTCTTGTACACAAGACATATAGTCAAATAGATCGGAGTTAGACTTAGACAGTTTACCTATAATGGCAGTACCATCGGCATATTTGATATACAGACAGTTGCTGAAATTTGATCGGCAGTCATTGGTATAGAGGGTAAACAAGACGGGTGACAACACACAGCCCTGTGGCGCTCATGTATTGGTGACGAGCGTGGCTGAAGTATGTGGTCCGACACAAACAGGTAGTCTTCGACCCACATTATCAGGTGACCATTAACCCCCATAGAGAGAAGCTTACGCATCATAATGTGTGGCTGAATGGTGTTGAAGTCTGATGAGAAACCTACCATCAAGACCCTTGCTGACTGGCCCGACGTATCCAGGTGTTCATACAGGTGATGGACGAGTGAGAGTGTAGCATCCGCTACCCCGCGGTGAGCCCGGTAGGCAAACTGATATGGGTCTAGTAGTGTCCTCACTGTCGGCAGAAGGAGTGACAGCAAGACCCTCTCCAGACACTTCATCACCAGACTTGTGAGCGCCACTGGCCGATAGTCATTGTACACTGAAGGCTGGGGTTTCTTGGGGAGGGGCTTGACATTTGATGTCTTCCACAGAGATGGGACACGATGTGAGCTAACTGATTCTTGGAACAATGGCCTGAAGACTATAGCCAGCTCAGCTGCACACTCCTTGAGAAGACGACCAGCTATCTTGTCGGGCCCCATCGCCTTATTGGGACGAGTCTTGCGAAAGGCGTTCCTGACGTCTTCTTCTGTGATGATCAGTTCTGGATATTCCTCCGATTCAGAGAGGACTTCATTTCGGGTGTTTATACGTTCAATTGTGAAGTCATGTATGTCAAATCGAGTATAGAAGTTATTCAGTTCATCAGCAAAAGCCTGGTCCTTATCCTGTAGGAGTGTTTGGTTCGATTTTAGGCCGAACCCGGTGATGTTACGTAGGCCTCGCCAAGTGTCCCTCGCTTGTCCAGTTTGAAATGTACGTTCCAATTTCTGTTTGTAGTTGTCCTTGTGTAACCGGATTTCAGCCGAAAGTGACTCCTGTGCTGTCCTCAGTTCCGAGTGCTGCCTTCTTCCTGTTGATGAGTGGCTTCAGGTCCTTTGTCACCCAGGGTTTGTTATTTGGATAACATGTAACGGTTTTCACAGGTATAACTAAGTCTTCACAGAACTTGAAAGTCGGAGTCACGAAAATATTCAGCATATATCATTTGGAGTTTGACCACAATTGATTCCTATGCTGTAAAGTTGATAATAAGTGAGATATTAGCCATTTGTGATCTGACCTTGAAAATGAGGTCGGAGGTCGAATACAAGGTCACCAAAATATTCAGCATATATCATTTCCTAATTGTTCACTATGGATTCCCACGCTGTTAAGTTGATAATAGGTGAGATATTAGCCATTTTGTGATCTGACCTTGAAAATGAAGTCAAGATCAGTCATCAAAATATTCAGTGCATATCATTTTCTATAAGTCCACAATTGGTTCCCAAGTCAATAGAGAAGCATGTTATTAGCCATTTTGTTCTTTGACCTTGAAAATGAGGCCAAAGGTCGAATTCAAGGTCATGGCAATATTCAGCATATATCATTTTCTATATGTTCACAATTAATTCTGAAGCTGTAAAGTCGATAATAAGCGAGATATTAGCAATTTTGTCCTGTAACCTTAAAATTTAGTTCAAAGGTCAAATTCAATTTCACAAGAATATTCAGCATATATCATTTCCTATATGTTCGCAATGAATTCCTAGTAAATTAAAAAAACAATACGGAACATATTTTGAGAAAATGGTTGTCAAAATCCAAAATTGGGTTAATTTTGTCGAGAACGGCCGCTTCTCTGACAAAAAGATTTATAAAAAAACTAAAAAATAACTCCCTTTGGAAATATTTTTAGGCTGTTTTTGTGCAAAATAGCAGTAAAATTCAGTTACAATTTTACACAAAAATTAGCGAGAATTAATTTACAGAATTAGTCAAATACGGAGCCATATGATTGATTTATCTTTATACGATGTTCAATCTTGCAAACATCATCATCTATTCGCAAATATGAATCACTAGTTTGCTGCTTATCGGCTGATGCCGCTTCATGTGCATGGTCATCAAGTAGCGCACCTTACCCTGTTAATACTACTCACCCTCTGAATGTATACCATATTTAATCCGTCTGGCACATTTTTAATCTTCATTGAATTTAGAAGAAATAATAAGCTGCGCTACATGGTCGTGATCAGTAATGCCCAACGCTCTGGCTGATTGGTTTCCATAGTCAGAGACAGAATATAATGGATCAGAATTAGATGTCAGGTGTTGTGTGTCCATATTTGACTTACCATTTACAGCGTTGGTCCACAAGAATACTTATTTGCGGACATGTAATTATTGATGTTTATTACTGTAAATTAAAATCCAACCGGAGGTGAGGTCCTTTGTTTGAACGCTCCATTCTTAGTAGGGAATGTAGAGTCGTTGAGTTGTTGGATTTTAAGCCAGAGAAAAGCCTCGCAACTCTCCATTCCTTGTTTCAAATCTAAGCAAGGTACGGAAAGTTACTCGGCTTTTCTCCTTTACTGATATGTAGTTGACTCATGATTATGACTGTGAATAATATAAAATCGGAAATCGAAGGCTCTGTTCAAGTAGTTTTGAAGATGTATCATATGTCCATGGGTTTTTAATCAGGGAAGCACTTCCACATGTCGATGTCAAATACATTTTAAAGATGAGAAATTTTGTGATATTTTTGTCGCTTCCATCAGGAGGCGACATACTCAAATACGATAAAAACGGCCCATGGATAGATGCGTTGGTCCGGTCCTGCTATCATACCGCAGCATTTGTTATAAAAAATATTAGTCTCAGTCATCAGGTGAAAACAATCCCTCAAAAATTATTTCCGTTAGTTTGTATAGCGTTTCCGATTTTATTCATGCCTGATAACCGCAAAATATTGCGATAGTTTTTCGATAGTTTTGACCGATCAGACAGCGGCTCCTTTGGAATTACCCGATTCCGTGATCCACGGTATGGCTTGTTCATTAACAGCTCATAATGCTTGAGCACTGTTCCGAAAGATATCGTTCTTGAATGGAAAAAGAATGTTCGGATCGACATTATGATATTGGTCGGGAAAACTTTTGTTAAAAAATTGTCGCTCGTAACAGATACCACGCAGCGATGTGTTTTTTTTATTTCACTGGCAGTGCCAGAGACAAGCATCACAACAGCAGAACTTGAGGTTACGTGTGCGGCCACAGGGACAAAGGAGAGTAGAACCAGTACTCGAGGCTGAGTGAACACGAAAAAAATCAAGGATAAGTAGACACGAAACCCATTTCTTGGTTAAACAACCAAACAAAATATTGTGGGTCTTGTTTCTATGTGATATGAAAATTCTAATTGTGAACCTGAACGTTATGACAACCTGTCGAATATTTTGATGTCCATGCGTAAATTGATTCTCACCTGCTCTTTTGTTGAGTTGCCCATTATTCTTGCCCAAATGTGTTTTGGTTGAACTTTCCACAAAGGACTATGGTGTGTGTTTCCCTTGCTCAATATTTGGAAATCAACTTAAAGCCTATTGATTAGTTTGATAACAGCAAAGATGTCCGCTTTGATAACAATATGAAACAATGAACTCGAATCGTATTGTAACTCGAACTCGTATTGTAATAACTCTCTACTTCCCTCTCACAGAGAACCATTCTCGTAGATGGTCTTACACTACCATAGTACCTCCAATACTGGTGCCGAGCTTGTCCATGCGAAAATTGATTGTTACTCGCATTTGTTTGTCGACTCGTCCATTATTCTTGCCAAAATGTGTTTTAGTTGCACTTTCCACAAATGACCAAGGTGTGTGTTTTCTTTGTTCAATATTTGCTACTTAACTTTGTTTAATCTGAGATTATGACATAAAATATGGATAATGTCATCGCTGACTTAATTCGGTAGCAATAAGTCCACGCATGGACAAGCTCCTCACCAGTAGTACCATGGGGTCAAAATTACACTAACAGATATAGTACGGCTAACGCCGCACAATAATTTTCCAGAAACCGAATGCGAAAGCAAAGCTCTAACATGCAAGCTCATTGGCCGATTTGTTTCTAGCAGAGCGATAGCTGCTTTAGCCAGCCAATCAAGCCCTTCGTTTCAACTGATTTTCACTGGTATAATAACGCACACATCAATAACTTGTAGAAGTGATCACCCTTTGTCACTTCCACAAGTTATTGTATTTATCGAAATATTTTCAAGTCAAACCTACATAATCTTTATGGGCTTGCTTTGATATGACAGTTAGTTGAAAACTAGCAAAAGGGATCAAACTACTTGGTGGTGTCTAACAGGAATCACTTTACCAAGGTAACCAATTATGAAATAGAGAAACCCCGAGGAACAGGGGGTTATTCAACATGGTCGAGGGCGGCACCCCGAGACTATGTTGAATAACTCCCTGTTACTCGAGGGGTTTCTCTAGTTTAAACCATACTTGTATTGTTCTCTCAGGTGTTTAATCAATGCTGTATGTTGGTTAAACACCTGCCGGTCACGGCTGAGTAGTTTTCTGTATGGTTTAAAATAGGGAAACCCCTCGAGTAACAGGGAGTTATTCAACATAGTCTCGGGCTGCCGCCCTCGACCATACAGCATTGATTAAACACCTATAAAATATGTTTTATAAATGATTTTTGCAATTCGATGCAGTAACCAAATATTTCAGCCAGAATGTTGTTTGCAAGTCAAGATCAGCGCATACATAGATGTCGATATAAGTGTACAAGCGTGTTAAATTTATATTCAGGAATTATCGTGCATAACAGTTTATTTTTGGTTTGCGAGATTGGGAGTTGTGGGGGTTTGGAAATAGAATTATCTGGAAATTGTTCCGTTTTAGGTTTGGAAAGTCCTTGATTTTGTTATCAGCTAGAGTGGAAACCCTGTGACTATATTTGCAGTAGGTCATGAGTTCAGAAGTCCAGACTAAAAAAAAATGTCCAGTGCCCCACACTGGAATCAAACTACGCACTGCTAAGAGGCGACACGTGTCTTTTACTGCATTTCCTGACGCTTACTTATATTTCTTACAAAATGTTTATAACTGATAACATTACGGTGGCCCAATGCTGCCAAGTAGTTTATAAACCAATCCGCCAAGTTTGAATTCCAGAAAGAGTTACCACCGAGCTTGTAAACTAATGCGCTGAGTTTGAATTCAAGACAATAGTTTCCAATGAGTTTGTTAACCAATCCGCCAAGTTTGAATTCCAGAAAGAGTTACCGCCGAGTTTGTAAACTAATGCGCCGAGTTTGAATTCAAGACAATAGTTTCCAGTGAGTTTGTTAACCAATCCGCCAAGTTTGAATTCCAGAAAGAGTTACCACCGAGTTTGTAAACTAATGCGCCGAGTTTGAATTCAAGACAATAGTTTCCAGTGAGTTTGTTAACCAATCCGCCGAGGTAGGACTCCCAGGTGAAGTATGTTAAGTTTTGAATGAAAACATTTAGCATCGCAAAAATATCATCAAAAATCGGTGTAAACAAGGTAAAAAAAAACCAGATATAAAATAAATTCATAGCTGCATGTGAAAAAATACCATATCTGGTATTATGATATTAAGGTGTTGTGGACAGTGTTATAAAAACCAAACTGTAATATCAATACCGTAATGATGTTTAAATTACTTTTGGTAGACAGGTGGATTTATGTTGGTAATGATGAATGTTGATATTATAACGAACTCACATAACCACCGTCCTCCTCCGCAAAACCACGCGCGGAGGAGTGATCACGTTCTTGCGGAGGATTGATCACGTTCTTGCGGAGGATCGGCCACGTGCTTGCGGAAGACCAGGCATGCACATGCGCAGAACAGCTTCCGGTGGAGAGCCCAATAAAAGGAGGCAGCCACAGCTCTCTGAGAGTTAGTCGGGGCAAGGTACCAGAGGAGACGCATCACCCTGAGACGGTTCTGTTCTCCTTGGACAGGCGAGGGAGAGGACTTAGAGTTTTCCGTACCTCCGCACATCTTGACCTCCGCACTGACTCCATGTATGGGAAATGTAACAGGGAAGGGTGTGGGTCCCAGATGATGACAATCGCATGAATCCGGTCCAACGGCCCTTCAATATATGAACCCCGGCCCCCTTGACTTACAACTGACGGCAAGGCGGCGATCTCTTCTTGCACAGTGGTGCAAGCGTGAGGGAAGTCTCTGGTGAACCTCCGCAACCCGCGGACCTGTGAGGGACGTCCCCTGATGTGCGGAGACACTCCGTCTCCGCAATAGACGAACCTCCGCACCCGCGGACTTGTGAAGGAAGTCTCTGACGATACTCCGCACCCGCGGAGGTGGCGAGGGAAGTTTCCTGACGTACGGAGACACCCAGTCTCCGCAGGCGACGACCCTCCGCACCCGCGGAATAAGGAGGTGAAGCAAACGTGCGGAGGACCCTCTGCAAGGACGAGGGAAGGACACGGAACCTCCGCAGCACGGAAGACCTCCGCAGAGAGAGAGGACCTCCGCAGTGCGGAAGACCTCCGCAGAGACAGAGGACCTCCGCAGAAGTGAGGACCTCCGCAACGGCGACACCTCCGCGGAAGACGGCGAGACAGACTCCGCAAGTACCTACCTCCGGAGACGGAAGAATTGCGGAGCCAGGGAACCTTCACCTCTGCATGGACTTCGCATAGGAAGAGATTGACGCTAGTTCTGATGCCTAACGTTAAAAGCAGGGTCTTAGTCTAAACCTGGACCCGGTGTAACCTTTTAGTATTGTAAAGCCCGGTGACTTAGTCTAAACCTGGTCACTGTGTAATTTGGGGAAACATTTCATACATTTTATGAGTGAGTAACTTGTCGTATTTGGTAATAAAACCCGTGTCTTTGAATTAATATGTCTTCAGCACTTTTCTCTAACCAGAGAAATACTATGGAATTGCGGACGTCTCATCCTTAATTGTCTATAGCGTTCGGACACAGAGACGAGAGGTACTACAAAAAGACTACCGGTATAGGAAAAATTAGGCCAAGGGCCAAAGATAGGTTACCGGACAATATTTAATATTTTAGATGTTAGCCAGGTCAATGGTAAATTCAAGGTCAAGAGAATATTCAGCATATATAATATTAAGCATATATCATGTCCACAGTTGATTGCTAAGCTGTAAATTCAATAATCAGAGAGATAGTAGCAATTTTGTGCTGTAGCCTTCAAAATGAAAATGTCATTTTCTATATGTCCACAATTGATTCCCAAGCCATACAGTCAATAGAGGAGCAGGATATTGAACTTTTTTTTTGTGACCTTGAAAATGATGTCAGAGGTCGAATTCAAGGTCCCGAGAATATTCAGCATATATCATTTCCTATATGTCCACAATTGATTCCCAAGCTGTAAAATCGATAATAAGTGAGATATTAGCCATTTTGTCCTGTGACCTTGAAAATGAGGTCAAAGGTCAAATTCAACGTCATGACAATAATCTGCCTATATCATTTCCTATATGTTCATAACTGATTCCTAAGCTGTGAAGTCGATAACAAGCGAGATATTAGCCATTTTGTCCTATGACCTTGAAAATGGGGTCGAAGGTCAAATTCAAGGTCATGACAATAATCTGCATATATCATTTCCTATATGTTCATAACTGATTCCTAAGCTGTGAAGTCGATAACAAGCGAGATATTAGCCATTTTGTCCTATGACCTTGAAAATGGGGTCGAAGGTCAAATTCAAGGTATCAAAATATTCAGCATATATCATATCCTATATGTCCACAATTGATTCCTAAGCTGTAGAGTCGATAATAAGCGAGATATAAGCCATTTTGTGCTCTGACCTTCAAACTGAGGTCAGAGGTCAAATTCAAGGTCACGAGAATATTCGGCATATATCATTTCCTATATGTCCACAATTGATTCCTAGTCTCTAATCTCAATATTAAGTGAGATTTTAGGTATAATATGTCCCATTATAAAGCATCTAGAATTTAACATGGGAAAGTCCTATTCGGGCCGAGTTTGGGCCAAAATGGCCCACTTCGAGCGATTCAAGCGCAACGAAATTTATAGACATCATAGGAGTACATACGAGGAGTGTTATGTATCAAAAAGAGAAAAAGTTACTGAACAGATTTTGAGAAAATGGCCGCCAAAGTCCAAAATCAGGCATGTTTCGACGAAAACGGCCGCCATTTTGAAAAAAATGCGAAAATCAAAAAACTAAAAAATACCTCCTTCTTGAATTATTTTTAAGTATTTTTGTGCCAAATTTCAGAAAAATTCGCCCGTAAACAAAAAAGATAAAAATGTGGACGACGACGGACGACGACGGACGACGGACGCAACGCCATGCCAATAGGTTATCGGACCATACCACCAACCACGGCACCAAATAACCATCAATCGTAAAATCGCTACAATATAATAATCGCAGAACTAACTTTTATTGATTGCAATAAGACTCCCGGCACCTACGACCGTCACTTGCGTGATTAATATATGTTTCAATGACATTCTTGTGAATTTTGCTATGCTATACACTGAACCTAATTATCCACATTTTAAAACTGGCATGCTTTACCTGAATACAATCCAGTTGAGATTTTCACGACACTGATATTCATATCATAGCCGAACTTCGGCTGTAACCATGGAAACAAGATGGCTGCCAGCCGAATGTTTCATCAGGTATATGTTGGAGAAGTCGAACAAATGAGTTTCTTGTCCGAATCTTCGGACCCACACGATAGCCTCGAATATGGCGTCCGTTTGTGAAGAAAGAATAATTCTGGCCTCTCCCTCAGAATGATTTCTTTTCACCGAGGCCAGTCAAAAATATTGTTGTCAGAGCAAAGTTAATATTTCGTAAATATCCATTAATTTATTGTACATACGACAGGAACAAATTCATTGTGATTATTGAGCATAAAAGCTTCGTGTTTATAATCTATCTATGCCTAAATACGGCAATTATCAACCACAATAATATATGAGCAATATCCACTACAATATTCGAAACGCCCATGCTTGATTGACAGATAAGCGGGTTGGTCTGGCTACGTAACATGTTTGATCCACAGTTCAACAGTGCTATAACTGCAGCAATTGGTGTGGTCAACAATGGAATGAAGGCTGTGATGGAGACAGACATTTCCATGAATCGCCATTGAACAGGCAGACGACACAAGGGATAACTGATCACGGCACATGCAATGCCACGACTGGCCAATGCCTCACCGACGTTACCATAGGAACCATACCACCAGGCAACAAGACTAGTGCAGCTAGCAGGTTAGTGTCGTTCTTAGAGAGGGAATATCTCCAGCAGACCTTGTCACCCCTGCCTCACCCTCCTCCGTAAACGAAGATGACTACTGGAGAGCTTCTATCAGCATGGATAGGCCTACTTGTTTCCTTGGTAACCGTGTCGGCCCGAGCCCCATGCGGCCAATCGGGTGTCGTGGTATGACTGGTCGGCAAGTATAGGTCCAGTAAAGTCGATGAATATGCGCCTTCACTCGAGATGTTCTCGATATGGTCTGTTGATTGCTGCTTCACATAGTCAATATTTCGCAACACTTTCCATGATGAGTTCGTATGCTTCTTAGGGGCCGGTCATTATTTATCTGGGGGGGGGGGGGGTGGATGCATTTTCCGAGAAACGAGTTTTCAAAGTTTGACCCCCCCCCCCCACCGATATCGAAAAACAATGTATGACCCCCCCCCCCCCCCCAATCCCCATGTACATATACAAGGCCATAAAACACAGAATAATGACAATTATAAGGAGCCAGTATCATGTATATGATACTTGAATGCTGTTGAACACTTCACTCACATTTCTATTAAAACAATCGTGACGTTTGTCGCAAATTTTTCATATTACAACGCCAGTGGATATTATGAATTTGTGGACGTCGCGTGTCCACCATGTCCATTGCTTCAAGTGTGACTGCCATTACAACTGATTCAATTATTATTTGTGGGCATATTATATCAGTTTGGTATTGACAGCTCTAATTGGATGTTGAGGGCAAGAATCAACCCCCCTCCCCACCCACCCCAAACACCTATGTCTAGCATCATGTTCCCGAGAATACTGGAATCTTTTTTTCTTCATTCCAAACCCCACGTTTCCAAGCCCTCTTGAAACACTCGAGACCTGGGTTGAAGGTAATTCGTTCATTCATTGACTCTGAAATTTGTTGGAGGAATGAAAAAATCCATGAATTTCATATCTTTCTTACGGACTAACTGGACCCCAGAGCGAACTCGGAAAGATTATGACTCTTCCACATGCCATTGATAAAATCAGGCCATCCTGGACTGGTACTTTTCCGGCCTTGAATCAAATCTGTGTTGGCTCCATCATGGGTTCATAATGTTCCGTGATGACCTGCGATTCTCTATCAATGTCCTAGCCACTAAGAAATCAGGTACATCGATTCACTATAACGTCATCCTGGACGATCCAGGACTATTTTGCCATCCTTGAGGGAATGGTCCATGTTTTGTTCATGGCGGTCCAAGACAGTCCTGAGCTCATCGAGGATTATCCTCAGTGGCCGAGGTTCCTGTGTGTGCAACGTGTTGAGTGGTAATCGGTCATGTTGGTCAGCATGGTATGGACCGGGTGATCCAGAGGCGGATCCAGCAATTTAGATTAGGGGGGGGGGGGGGGGGGCGCAAACAAGTAACATTCGGTTTGGGGGTGCGGGGGGGGGGGCGCCGTAACCCCTCCGAGAAAAATCTGCATTTTGTTGTTTTCTGAGAGCATTTGGAGTGGTTTCTGGAGACATTTCTGGGACTATTGGATGCCTATCTCGTGTACTAATCAGGATCGGGTACAGGATTCTTGGTTCCAGGTTGTGGGTGGCGTGGAATCACGACATGACCAAATATATACTCGTAGTCTATCGAAGGTTTCATTGGGATGAATTATTATTATTGGTCCACTATAATGGCAATAATATTGAAACGTATATGGCTGAAAAAAATTGAGGTGCAGAGAAACATAATTTTATTACACAAGTTAGTCGTGTGCGTTGATAAGCAACATTATCCGTGGATGTTTACGAACATACATATCAACAACAGCTTTAAGGTTGTTTAACAGTCAGGATCGATGCCTTATCAGCCGAACTCTGGAATGTTTTATTTGGGCTATATCTCTCAGCTTGCCAATAAATTTCGCTGAAAATTGTACCGTAGGTTCTGAACATGACTACAAGACTTGTCGAATGGCCAAATTGACGACCCAGTCGATAATCATACAGATCCTTAACGTTATACACCTCCGATTATTAAATGAAACTTACATAGGAGGCAGACAGCGTTTTAGGGCGCAGCTTCTTGACTATAGTTAGATCACTTATCATAGAACAATAACTTACTGCCTGTTTTGGGGTTTACCTCGACACTAGGTGGTAATTTGATGTTCAAATAGCAGGTTATTCATCATCTGCATGGAAAATACACTGAACAAAAGAAATTGATTGTCAGTTGCATTAATAACGTAGGCCTATATATCTGTTGGCATTGAGTTGTCAAAAAATCTATTGGTCTATAGCGGGCAATCAGGTATGAAAAAGAACATATAAAACTGCTGGCCCAAGTATCATATCCTATCCGCCTCCCTCTATATTCAATAAGGATTAAAAAGGTGCGAGACGGATTAAATGGTATGTTTTCAGTGGGGGAGTAGTACTAGGGAGCAGTGTACGGTACTTGGGCCAAACTGCTGTTTATTGACATTAGAGCGTTGGGGGCGAAGCCCCCAACCCTCTACATGTCTATGTGCTGACTTTTTTGTGGAGGTTTCATGCCAAACTATCTACGCCCGTTTTGGGGCGTAAACGTTTGCATACCTACTTCAAATGAGGATTTTCTTCGTCCTTGACATAAAATCTCTCGATTTGATGGCAAGCTTTGAATATTCCGCAGATATATAATGCATAAATCGATGTGTTATGTTTGAGAAAATTACGCAAAAAGCTCAGCTCGTCTGATAAAACGTCAAAATGGCGGAGCAGATGGAAATTCACGTTCCCAGAATGCAAAGCAAATTTTACCGCAATGACGCGTATTTTGGAAAGCACAATTTTCTGTGCAGCATTTCGTGCATGCATGTACATGGAACCTTGCTTGTGGCCTTCTTTAGCATAATGAAGGAAACACAGAGATTCGTTTGATACCACGACTACGTTTACCGTAATTTGACGTATGCTATCACATGACAAGGTGTTCCATGTTGGGTTGCGAAACCTTTTTATTCTAAACCGGTCTTTCAATTTTCCCAGTATGCATGTGTTAGCTATATCATGATATCAGATGCAGATATTCCTCATAGTTTTCAATATTTTAAGGATATTTTATTGAGGTTGAATATCATTTTATCAGGTGTATCTGTTTCATTGAGTTCAAAATAAATGTTTATAGGAATATGATTGAAGTAGACCTATGTGTTTCATCATTATATACGGGAATGAATTGGAATCATGTGGGGGAGGATATGGTCCATTATTATTTTTTTGCGGGGGGGGGGGGGGTAACGTTATGTAAGATACATTCAGCTTTCGTGGTTCTGGTGATATGCTCGAGCTCTAATGTCGTCTCCCGCAGTTAGCTGCATTTTCTTGTTATACCTCTTCTTGAAAAAGCGTGTAATGTCTTTCTCTTCGTTGTGGATTTTCAAGTTTTTTACCCGCCCTAAACCACGAGTAATGAGATTATACTGGTGGAACCGACCCAGAACCGACTGTAGGCCAGCAGGCTGATCATTTGACTATAGCCCGTGCAGTAGCATACGTATTGCACAGTAGTAGGCATATATGCGGCCGCCAAAGTTAATCTGAATATCTAAGCCGATGATCATGTTTGGCGCCTAATATAGGCGGTCTAATGAAATTAAATAACATTCACAGAGGTATGCCTAGATCAACACATTTTATTTATATCATCAGCTCTTTACCTTAGATATTATGTGTATATTATCTATATTAAATCTAGGGTCTATTTACTCTCTCTCTCTCTCTCTCTATCTCATTTTAGAGGGGGGGGGGGGTGGCGCCGGGTGCACCCCCTTTGGATCCGCCTATATAGATCCATTGTACTAGTCTGTGACAGTGCTGCTGTGTTCTACTAAAGGTCCATAGTTGATCCTTGGTGACAATGTTTCAGTCTGGGGGTGATGATTGTCGATTCACATGTATCACGACATCTCCTGATTTTGGATGGTCCTGGATGGTCCTTTCTAGGATCAAATTTGGCGGAGCTCTACGTGTAGTTTCACTGATAATGTGACAAAATGATGGATTCCACATGTTTTATACTCGAATGAACCATCAGTCCATGTTGAGTGGATTGTAACTTTTCACCTATTAATTCACTATTTCAACATACAGATTTTACCAAATTAATTAAAATTCAAACTCCGACACCCCCAGTTCCATTGAAAATGAAAGTATGACACCCCCCCCCCCCAATAATGTTGACAATTAAGGTGTGACCACCCCCACCCCCCCCCCCCCCCCCCGTCACCCCCAGTTTTTACCCCACCCCCCCACCTGATAAATAATGACCGGCCCCTTATCGGCATCCCAACGAAAGTGGGTCAAACCAACGAAAGTTGAAGATATTCATGCCATGGAGTTTACTAAACGATTTTGAAAATGCACCAAAATCGAATATACATATATATTCAGTGTGCTCTTGTCAGTAGGACTGTCGCTGCTTCAACTTTGTTGGTTCTATGTGTGTGTCATAGTTATTCTCTCTGAGACCCATATATCACCCTGCAGCTAGCCGCCGAACGTTATCTGACCCAATTCTTTTGTGTTGGGGTCAGGTTATGTTTATGTTAACGTTCTAATGTAACACTGAAGTTAGGGATGGATGTAAACTTCCCTCAATTTGGTGCATGAAGACTTAGCATTTTCGAAAAAAAATTAGCATATAGGTACAAAAATTGTTCAGTTTGAAGTTTATGTACAATACATTGTCGTATCTGTCAGGTATTTTGTGATGTCAATTCATCCGTGACATGATAACGTTCTGAGGCTCCGGTTAACGTTCTATTGATGTTTGAAAGGTAATAATTGATTTCTCCTTTCGCCATGTGAAAGTAACATGTATGAGTTTGAGATTCTAGGTCGTTTAGGTTCATAGTTCAATACTTATGTATATATAGGACGAACAAGACTGAACAGCACTCACATATATATATAAAAACCGGACTATTATTCGATCCACAGAACGTCAACTCCGGTAGCAGAACGACACCTTAACAATGAAACAATTATCATACGTGTATTACATCTATTCATGTCCTGTTTTCACGTTCTGGCCAATCTATGCATTCAATGTAACATATTCATGACATGTCACAATATTGTTTTATACCTAAAATCAGGTACTAAAATACATTGATTAGTGAACGATGTTCGTGAAATTGGGCAAAGTGTCAACATTACATGACACTTCTCTCAATACTGACCTATAGAATTAAATCTCAAAGCAATACATACAATTATGGGGTATTTGGGACATGGAATCCACAGATAGTCTATGCACAAGTTCAACAATATGATAAAGAAAGATATATTTTGTTTCCGTATACCTTCATTTCTGGTGCATTACAACGTTAACATAAACATGATCGGACCCCAGCACAATAGAAATGGATCAGTTAACGTTCGGCGGCTAGCTGCAAGGTGGTATAGCCCTAGTAGGTCTGTTGTGAACTCTGTGTGTTTGGCATATAGCCACAGGAGTGTGTAGTAAGTGTACCAATAATTTGAACCGCAGATTCTGCTAGTTGTTTCATTCCATCATGATCAAAGCGTAAACATTTTAGCTTCCATGAAGAGTTCGAGTAAGTTCAAATATTGTACATTTTTTGTGGCATTGTATTGATGCAGTAACTGCAGCTGGACTCAATAAATACAAATTCAAATTTACTTGGCTATTTGAAGCAAATATATTTTTTTTTATTGAAAATAAAATTAATAAGGCTTTGAAATCAACGGCGTTTTGCTTCAACCATGGAAACAAGATGACCTACTGCCGAATAAATGTCTCATCGATTATATATTGTAGAGTTTTATCTTGCTGTCACTCCCCGAAAGCCACGTTCCTCTACATAACCACCACAACACATACACACACTGACAACTGCGAACATGTGCAGACTTGACATGACATCACCATGCTATAGATAACCTACATACACACAACCGGAAATGGCCTTATATGGAACATCACGTGACACCACACAGCCAATCAACACACGACACGCTATACGTACTTGGCCCCTGCCACGAAGAGTTGAGAAAGAGAAGTTGAAGAAGACAGACGCCATATTGGCAAATTGCGGATAAATGCTAACTAGCAAAACACGACACCTTTCTTTACATTTTTGATAGTGGGTCGCCACACAGAGTCCGTTCTGCACAGGCAGAGTCAGGCACATGCAACTAGATTCTCACGCTCAGAATCGTGAATGGATAACTACTCTACCGTGACACTGGGTAAATTATCCTGCGATTTCTCAGAAAAAATGCACCGTAGGAACGAACGAATATTTTTTCGGACCCGTCGTTCTGGGCAAACACATTATTTACGCGCGTAAATAACATTGTTTACGTGGACATTATGTCAACTATGAATAAGTCAAAATTACTCCTAAAAATATATAAGTTTTTTTTTCGCAGTGTCACTTATCAGCCACTGTATCTTCAGGCCGTGAAGTCGCTCCCTATGTCGCGAACAGATTCTGTTCGAAAGTGGTGTGAATTAGGCCTATGTGTTATTTTTGTGAAAATAACTTCTGCTCAATGTGTGAGACCTGTATGAGGTCAAATTCAAGGGTACTAAAAAATAGCCAGTATGTGAATGTATTTTCATGCCTTCAATTGAAATCTACTAGCAAGGTTTTCGTCTCAGTGTTTCCGTGTTTCTTCCGTTCCATGGTCATGTACGGAGCCCCTGAGGTGACATACCAGATATATTTATTAATCCGTGCGCACGAATTAGTAAACCGTGCGCACGAATGAGTAAACCGTGGCCACGAATTGGTAAACTGTGTGCATGAATCAGTAAACCGTGGCCACGAATTGGTAAACTGTGGCGACGAATTAGTAAACAGTGTGCACGAATTAGTAAACCGTGGCCACGAATTGGTAAACCGTTCACACGGATTACCTTAACTAATCTGTGGGCATGATTTAACAATCCGTGGGCACGATTTAATAATTCGTGGGTACGATTTAACAATTCGTGCGCACGATTTAAAAATTCGTGAGCACAAATTAGTATTTCGTGGCCACGGATTGGTATAACTAATCCGTGGGCACGATTTACCAATTCGTGGGCACGAATTAAATCGTGCCCACGGATTGTTAATTCGTGGCCACGAATTGTTAAATTGTGTGCACGGTTTGGTAATTCGTGCGCATGGATTGGTAAACCGTGCACACGGATTGGTAAACCATGGATACGGATTGGTAAACCGTGCGCACGAATTAATAAATATTTTCGGTATGTCACCTCAGGGGCTCCGTAGTCATGGAAGGAAGCCTGTGTGGGTTTCTATATACGAGCCCAATTGTTGTAAATGTAAATTGTGTCTAGACTACAACCGTTTTCCGCCAGTTTTCACGGTCCATTCTATGTATTCTCAACGTGTCTCAATATTTAATACATGACACGAAAAAACCTATTCGCCACGGCAAATTAAAATGGCTTTCACGAATTAAACTATAGTTTAGTATGTAAAGTTTGATAAAATTGATATTCCGCCGCAGCGAATTACATTTTTTGGTGTCATGTCACCAGCACGCCTTCGTAAAAACATATACGATTTCGTTTTACAAGACATTTGTATAATACATAACACACGAATTTTTAAAAACAGCAAAAAAGCAGCAGTAAAAAAGAACATAATACAGATTACAGGTACCCCGTATGAAGCTGAATCTAAACGATTCATTGCTATAATATTGTTCCGCCTATACATATATATATTCAAAAGTACAAATGTCAATATACATATAAATACAATTAATTAAGCTGATTGCCTTAGATTTACAGAAACGCAGGCTAAATGATCCCAAAATGACATCAGCAAATTATATACCCACATATATATATTACACGTTCACATGTATGATCCATAATAAAACATATATTAAAAAATAGCTACAATTTTAACACATTGCTGAAATGTGTTTCTTACTATGATAACACCCCTCTGCCCCTCGTCCAACTTAACCACCAAGGATTTGAATTCCGATAGCGCGGACACAACATTTCGTCTTTCTGTATTAAATAATAGAAGGAACCCAACAAGGGGAGGAAAACGCACCATAATGGTGAGACCAACATTGGAGCAAGGCAAAATGTCACTTTGAACCCACACCAAAAATGAAACATTACTGTTTTGTTGCATCGGGGATGACGAATGCTACGCTACAAGAACTTTTGCAACTAATCATTTAGGCTTTTCCAGCGAAATAACACGACATCCACACGTAATGACCTAGAGTAGTGGTGAATGTGGAAGGAAAAAAAGGCGATAACTCGGGCTGATGTCTTACAAGAGAGTGCCCGGCAAATATGGTAATGGCCATCCCATTCCGGGCAGGCCGAATCGCATGTATCAGAGACATATATTTTAGTTTGTTTTTTGTGTGTGTGTGGTTGATATATTGTTTTATAAATGGAGATTTCATCCTACGAGCACTGTATTGATCTACAATGTATTATGATTCATTTGCAATCCCTAATCATTCTGAACTTGTCAACATAGACAATCCCTCTTTCGTGGACCTAAATTGTTTTTCCTGTAAAAATAAGTTATTGTTCAAACGGTGAGCGATTCCTAGCGAGTCAGCTTTGGTGATGTAATTTGTTTGATCTGGACGACACATGTTATTTTTTATATATATCGCAGGTTTTACGAGAACAAACTGTTCTGCTCCGAATTAGTTCTTCTTTTTTCGTTTTTTCTCATCCTTTTTCCGCTTCCACTCATACCTCGTGATATGCTTGTCCGCGTCCCCGCTGGGATCGCTGAAGAAGTTGACGATATCACAGTGAAGCTGCACGTGCTTAGCGCTGCCTTTGACGATCAAACTAAGCTTGTATCGGTGAAATATCGACATTCCTTGCATGAGCTGGGGAGTGACATACATATACTGTTCAGTATTAGTACTGTATATAAATAAGGTCGGAGGATCAATTATAGAGATCACATTCAAGTCCGGATGAGTGGGCTTCAGGATCAGGTGCGAGTATGGTTCTGTGGAAGGTTTCTCTATGTTGTGTAGATCCATGTAGATCGGGTCAACTTCCTCCGGAGGAATAATGCAGGTCAGGGAAGTCGGCAGCGCAATTTCCAGATAAGTCTCATATTTCAAGAAAACTTCCAATATGGCGACTACATCCTCAACGTAGCGCGTCGGGGTGAAAGACGTATCGGAGATGATGCGAACATGCCAGTCGACCCCGCCGAAGTATTTCTCTCTGTTGGCGTTACATCGCTTAGCTGCTGGTGATTGGGAGTGCTTCAAATCAGTTATGGTGCTGGAAGTCGCATTGTAAAATTTATGCCAGAATTTTTTATTGGCTTTATCGGGACCACAACTCCCTCGACACAACACACTCTCGAACGAATTAACACGATCCAGGTTGTTGAATTGGTAATACCAGGCTTTGTTGACGTCATTGTGGCGAAATCGGTGCATATTCAGGAAAATATCATCGGCGCTCATGAGGTAGCCTCTGACATTATAACCTAGACCAGATGCCTGGATTAGACATTCATAATGCACTGAACCAGATCGCAGATCAGGGGACTGTGGTCGATATCCCATGAAGTTGAAGGTGTTCAACTCTATATTACTCAGAGACGATGCTTCACCAGGACCACAGTAGAGAATATGCGGAAAGAACTGACGATACAAGGAGTCATAATAAGGAAATGTATCGTAATGTTCATTAGAGTTTGCCGTCACAATTAGCAGAATATCTCGATACTGCAGCCACGGACGAGTCAAGGCAGTACTGTTTATGGAATTCCCACATATTTTCTTCTGGAGATGCTTCTGGTTGTCCATGTTGGGGATGGTGGAGGGAGAACTGTCTTCACTGGACAGCAGCTGTGAGACAAGGGGCCGGTTCAAACAGGACTGTTCTGGAAACTCTCGAAACATCAGTGATTCATGAGCTGCGTGGCCATTCATATCTGACCATTCCTTAAGCATTTTGAAGTCAGTTGAAGAAAGGTATCCTTTCTGCACCAAACCTTTTGCTATGTGTAAACAACACGCTCTGGGTTCCTTTTTCTCGCACGATGTTTCGGACAACATTTTATCTATAGCTTGTATAGACGTCAGGTTGGAATCGTCACGTATGTATCCTTTAGACACGGTGTGTGGGGCGACTTGGACGCGATGGCCACTCTGCCATAGTAGATTCTCCACTAGCATCCGGTTAGCTACTGTGCTGCCTCCGCGTGTCCCATCCAGAAACGACAGCATCCAAAGTGACGTCTTCGGTATCCACGCGCATTGCATCATGGGGAGGGCGTATATCCCCTGTGTTAAGGCCATGGAGGGGTACACATTGTCACAGTACGGGCCCTCACCGTGAATTCCTACAACTGGCCCGAGAGTGTCAGACCGCTTGCAGAATGAGTACGGTTGCGCGCCTTTCGCCGTACCGTCTGTTCCACCACAGCCGAAATGGTGCCTCGTGTTGTACGCCAGTTCTGCCCCGTTGTACAAGATCCTGTAGCGACTGGATGCGGTGATAGTGGCGTGTTGTAGCACACGGTCTACGCATGTCTTGGCCGTGGGACTGTCATCGCTCACCAACACTGGTACGTCGACTTTCTGCAGTGGAAAGCAAACCATTTGATTGAATCGGGGCCAGATGGAATTTATGAAACCTGACGTGTTTGCCTCACGGCTTTACTCTACTTCAATTTCCCTCAAAGGCAATGAAAACTTTATATATTGATATATACGTTCAATTTGTGAAGACTCACACTGCTCTGCGACAGGACATCAACGGCACTGATCATGTTATCAACGTGAAGACACCTCGTGCCTCTGGAAACAACCAAATGATGCAATGTAGAAAGAAGCAAATAAATCAATGTCATTGTGTACTCCAAAACACGACAATAGAATGAATTTTGGACTTGAACATACTCGAGTGTTCCTGGCGTTCTTGAGCCCACCACGAATATGAAGCTGGTGCCATAGGTGGAAGTCCACTCTGCGCATGCGCCAGCGTCTTGACTCAACACGAAGATAATCTGCTTCACAGACTTCCATTTAATGACATCAGCGTTCGAGTATCTCTTTCTGATTCCATCATTTCTTTGGAC
Source organism: Terebella lapidaria (assembly GCA_949152475.1). Taxonomy (NCBI): domain Eukaryota; kingdom Metazoa; phylum Annelida; class Polychaeta; order Terebellida; family Terebellidae; genus Terebella; species Terebella lapidaria. Next base: position 8,765,464 of record OX424557.1, read on the forward strand.
GAACAGACCCTGTCGGTGAAGCAAAAGACATGTATGTAAGAAGTCTTTTCTTCGCTCTCATCAATCATTTGTGTGTGTTTTTCTATACAACATACTAGGAGATATATACATCATTTATGCGTGGCAAAAAAAAAACTTTTAAAAATCCCCGAAAAAAACCCGTTATTCCAAACATTTTTTTTTTGTAATTATCAACATATTTCCGTGCTCAAAAATTTTCGTAACTCAATATCGATGCACTTGAATCCAAATATCAATTCACTCACTTGGTTTACGAGCATAAATGACACAGCCATGGCGAACATCAACAGGATCGGAACTTTCCATCTCCGCGCCATCCTTCAACACAAAAAATTCAAACGAAAATTATTCCAGTCCTTGAAAAAAGGAGAAAAATTAGCCCAAGGTGTAAGAAAGGTCACCAGAGAATGTATATTTTTTTTACCACAATTGATCTCTCAAGGTATTGAAGGTTGAATGCAAGGTCACCATTGAATTCGTTATAATGGTCTATTGTGGGTAAATATCTATTGGTACAGGAGCCAGGGGCCGAAAATATGGCAATATCTTCAATTCAATGACTGATAACATACCACAAATTTCGCAGTAAATTTGACCCGATTTCAGTGGTTATACGTGGTCATATTCAACCCTCGTGCCATGGTCAGGGATACATTTAGAAGGATTTTACATGTGTCAAATCTGTGACCTACAGCACTTCAGTTTTCCAATGATACCAAATTCGTCCGTAATTACATGTAGTGAAAGTCGACGGAACCCATATTTTCGGTCCCCGGTTCCTGTACTTTGGCTCTATTTTGAAGTATTCTATGAGTTTACTCCATAGAGCTCCCGTTATTGAGGGAAATGGTGGGAAAAGTTAGCGATTGTTTCTTTATTTTTTGTTCGTTGGAAATGGCTCAAAACACAATGGCGATTTTGGACCAAAAAAATTATTTTCGCCGACCCGTCGGAAATTCAAAATGACCGCAACATGGAGACATGCGATTCAAGGGTAACAAAACTTATACACATCACGAAGATACATTCGAAGAAAAAATTGCGAAAAAAAAAACGTCCCTCTTGAGATAATTCTGCAAAATATGCATATAAGTAGGTGATTTCGGGAGTACAACAAAATCTGATATCAAATTATTACTAAGTCTGGGTGGCGGCGCGAGAATCCAATCTCCGAATATTCATACGAGTTTCGTCCTGAAAAGCAAAAATGACCTGTAATATTTATTGAGTCGGAGCTTTATATCCTCACGCCATACAAAGTGTGTTTTTTGTTTTTGGTGTTAAATGTCTGGATGAGTATATATCCTATAAGGATACATTTTTGAGATGTAGTGATCAGATCTACAAAACAATATCTTGATGGAAGTATGCTTGAGGAGGTAGAGAAGCAAATGTGCTCAGGTTAGAATTCAAGAGCAAAAGAGCCAATGTGTCACGCCCTATAGCCATACGTATCAGAGGATGCCTAATAAAGATTGTACCAAATATATCATAATAGCTAAGCTGCAATTTTTGTTGGAAGTATGCGATGGGCTGCTGAAGATAGTCATTTAATGTTTGATGATATAGACCATGTTATGATCATGGGCAAGCCCCAACGGTACATATAATTTTACGGTTTTTAGGGCTAAAAAAAAAAGAAACCCAGACCAACGGTCAAGCTCAATCTTTAGGTGAAAATCAGTTGGGTAATGGTACCTCATGATAAATATAGAAACATGGAAGTAAAATGAGAACGTTGCACATACTTGGTCTAACGACTTTTGTATTCACACAGGCCTATGGATTTTCAAAAAAGTTCATGAGATGACGTTACGCAGTATCTGTTTGTGGAAATAACTTCCACTATTGGGACAAGTAATCGACTTTGTCAACCAGTCTGCCTACTCTGATTCTATTAATTATCCTGGCTCTTAAAAACCCTAACTTTCAGCCAAAAGGTATTCTTGATTCACATTCTTTAATAACAACTAATAATCGTAGGTATGGATGGACTTAACCCTCCCCCCCCCCCCCTCTCCTCGCTCCCTTCAGAATTTATGACCCCGACTCGTTTCTTTTGGACATAATGCAAAAATGCGCCAGCTCCTGTTTAGGGCTGTCGGAGTCTGTGTTCCTATCAAGCAAATACTTTTTAGAAATTTAACATCATATTCTCAAATCATAAATATGTAGATTAATGTAGATTAAATATGTTCATTAATATTAAAAATAACTAATAGGCTATAATAAGCTAACATTTACTGTATAATACCCAAAAACATTGAAAGTGTTATGAATTTTTTTACCATATACCAGTGATATACCGGTACTATACATGAATGCGTACATCCAACTTGTTTCTTTTCTCTGTTACTTTTTCCTCCAATGAACAATTATTTCCAAGTTAATAACAACTAATATTGGCAAACCAGATGTCTGGTATACTCTTTTTTTCTCAAATGTGAATATGTTAACAATTTTCTTATGCCCATTCTAATATCATTAGTGGCATCATTGATACCGATATTAAGTCCCCCCCCATATGTTTTGGGAAGAATCTATGAGAAAATAATTACTTCAAATTTATTCAGTGAATTTTCACTCTAACCATTATTTTATAGCTTGTTTTTTTTTCTTCAATTTGGTTTTATACTTTATAATCAACAAGACAAACGCATTTTGTTTTTGCTAGATTTGTCAAAATAAACAGACATGGGGTCTGCGGTTCGCCTAGGGCCCCAAAGCCAACGACCACTGGGTGATCTTTGTTGAATTTTGGGTTTGAAAATGTGGAGAGAACATTCCGCAGGGCGGAAAACACAAGATTCTGCGGATGCCAGCATACATGTGCAAACAAAGGAAGCAATTGAAGCATCCAAATATCCATACTTCGCATGCAGACGTTACATAATAGAGGTTGCATAATATATATCATGTAGACATGTTTATGTGACACACGAATATATTCCGGGACAAAGAAGTGTACAACACACACACATACAAAACTCGACACAGACGATATCATGGTAACCCAGTTCGGGTCATTACACGGTGCGCGCTCTTGTGTAGAGAAAAGCAACGCAAACTCCTCTTTTCTGGGTCGTCATGCAACGTTGATTACTCTATAGGACGATGAATACATAGGCCTAAACGCGAGCCGTACAGAAATGAGGTTGCCCGGTGAAAGAGAAACCTTCCGCCTGCAACTGAATTGCCCGTGTAGAAATTGTAATGCAAAGCAAGGTATAGAGTGCTATAGAATGATTTCGTGAAAATAAGGATGACCGCCGGATTTTTTGTTTCATTTCAATTTATTCATTGGCATATTAGCACAAGGTACTTTCGTACCAATTCTAACTACAACGGTGTACAACATTAGAATATTAAAACATGAAATTGTGACCGTCGTTCTTCATTCATATGAAAGCGCATTGTGATTTTGCCTCACTTTGTATCAGTTAATCCGCTCGAAACAGTGAAGGGAGAGGGCCAAAGAGTTTTTCAAAATGAATGACTGTATTAACAAAATCTAGAGCTTCAAAATGACATATTTTATAGAGTAACTGATCAGCATCCTAAAACTGAAAAGAAAATAGAGGGTTACCGTATCCGTTCTCTTGGAAAACAAGATGCAAAATGTGAATATGGGCAAAAAAATGTGTAAAAATATCATAAATCAAGTCATTTTAGTAAATGTTTGTGATTTTTGATCGAATATGTCGAAGAAACCAGCACGGTGACCCCCTATTTTTAGGTTACCGGACCTTTGGTCCGATAACCTATTGCCGTGGCGTTGCGTCCGTCGTCCGTCGTCCGTCGTCCGGCGTCCGTCGTCCGTCCGTCCACATTTTTATCATTAAAGTTTACAGGCGAATATTTCTGAAATTTTGCACAAAAATACCTAAAAATATTTCCAGGAAAGGTTTTTTTTAGTTTTTTGATTTTCGCATTTTTTTCAAAATGGCGGCCGTTTTCGTCGAAAAATGGCCAATTTTGGACTTTGATGGTCGTTTTCTCAAAATCTGTTCAGTAACTTTTTTTCTTATTGATGCATGACACTCCTCCTATGTACCCCTATGACATGTATAAATTTCATTGCCCTTGAATCGCTCGAAGTGGGCCATTTTGGGCCCAAACTCGGCCCAAATGGGACTTTCCCATGTTAAATTCTCCTATGCTTTATAATGGGACACATTAAGCATAATATCTCACTTAAAATTGAAATTAGAGACTAAGAATCAATTGTAGACATATAGGAAATGATATATGCTGAATATTCTCGTGACCTTGAATTTGACCTCTGACCTCGGTATCAAGGTCAGAGCGGCCGTTTTCATCTAAAAATGGCCCATTTTGGACTTTGATGGTCATTTTCTCAAAATCTGTTCAGTAACTTTTCTTCTTATTGATGCATAACACTCCTCATATGTACTCCTGTGACATGTATAAATTTCGTTGTGCTTGAATCGCTCGAAGTTGGCTATTTGGGCCCAAACTCGGCCCAAATGGGACTGTCCCATGTTAAATTCTCCTATGCTTTATAGTGGGACACATTAAGCCTGATATCTCACTTAATATTGAGATTAGAGACTAGGAATCAATTGTGGACATATAGGAAATGATATATGCCGAATATTCTTGTGACCTTGAAGTTGACCTCTGACCTCGGTTTCAAGGTCAGAGCACAAAATGGCTAATATTGCAAGCTTGCAATTGCTAATATCTCGTTCATTATCGACTTAACAGCTTAGGAATCAATTGTGGACATATAGGAAATGATATATGCTGAATATTCTGATAACCTTGAATTTGACCTTTGATCTCATTTTCAAGGTCACAGGACAAAATGGCTAATATCTCACTTATTATCGATTTTACAGCTTAGGGATCAATTGTGGACATATAGGAAATGATATATGCTGAATATTCTCGTGACCTCAAATTTGACCTCCGACCTCAGTTTCAAGGTCAGAGCACAAAATGGCTAATATCTCGCTTATCATCGACTTTACAGCTTAGGAATCAATTGTGGACATATAGGAAACGATATATGCCAAATATTCTGATGATGTTGATTTTGACCTTTGACCTCATTTTCAAGGTCACAGGACAAAATGGCCAATATCACACTTATTATCGATTTTACAGCTAAGGGATCAATTGTGAACATATAGGAAATGATATATGCTGAATATTATCATGACCTTGAATTTGACCTCTGACCTCATTTTCAGGATCACAGGACAAAATGGCTAATATCACACTTATTATCGACTTTACAGCTTAGCAATCAATTGTGAACATATAGAAAATTATATATTCTGAACATTGTCATGACCTTGAACTTGACCTTTGACCTCATTTTCCATGTCGCAGGACAAAATTGCTAATATCTCGCTTATTATCAATTTTACAGCTTAGGAATCAATTATGAACATATAGGAAAAGATATATGCTGAATATTGCTATGACCTTGAATTTGACCTTTGACCTCATTTTCAAGGTCAGAGAACGAAATGGCTAATATCTCGCTTTTTATCGACTTTACAGCTCAGCAATCAATTGTGGACATATAGAAAATGATATATTCTGAACATTGTCATGACCCTGAACTCCACCTTTGACCTAATCACCAAGGTCACAGGACAAAATGGCTATTAGCTCGCTTATTATCGACTTCAGAGCTTATAAATCAATTATGAACGTATAGGAAATGATATAAGCTGAAATTTGCTATGACCTTGAATTCAACCTTTGACCTCATTTTCAAGGTCTCAGGACATGATGGCTAATATCTCGCTTATTATGGACTTTACAGCTTGAAAATCAGTTGTGGACATACTAGAAATGACATATGCCGAATATTATTGTGTCCTCGAATTGACCAATGACCTTATTTTCAAGGTCACGGGACAAACTACTAATATCTAAAATATGTATTGTCCGGTAACCTTTCTTAGCCCTTGGGCTAATTTTTTCAAAATGGCGGCTGTTTTTGTCGAAAAACGCTCAATTTTGGACTTTGAATGCCATTTTCTCAAAAACTGTCTGATCAGTTTTGAGTTTTTGGTTTCAAAAGATTCCCCTCATATACCTCTGTGATATGTATAAGTTTGGTTGCCCTAAATTCGCCGGTTTCCGTGTGGCGGCCATTTTGTATTTTTGGCGGGTCGGCGAAAAAAATTTTTTTCGTCCCAAATCGCATTACTATCCATTTTGGGCCATTTCTAGGCAAAAATAAATTTTCACCCTTTGAAAAAAATTTTGGACAGAAAATTTTCGGCCCTTTTTTCCTTCATAATGGGAGCTGTCCGGACTGTACTCATAGAACACTTGAAGATAGAGCTTAGAAATTGGCACTTTCAAATGGGAAGTCATATATGGCGACTTGTGTGGTGACCTTGAATTTGACCTTGGATGACCTTGAAAGGTCAGAACAGCCATTTTTGGGTCGAAAAATGCCCAAATTTACACCTGGTCTGTATTTTCTCGGAAACTGTCTGATCAGTTTTGAGATTTTTGTTTAAAAAGATTCCTCTTATATACCCCTGTGACGTGTATAAGTTTTGTTGCCCTTGTATCGCCGATCTCCGTGTGGCGGCCATTTTGAATTTTTGACGAGTAGGCGAAAAAAAATTTTTTCGCCCCAAATCGCATTACTATCCATTTTGGGCCATTTCTAGGCAAAAAAAAATTTTCACCCTATGAAAAAAATTTTGGACTTACAAAATTTTCGGCACTTTTTTCCTTCATAATGGGAGCTGTCCGGACTGTACTCATAAAACACTTGAAGATAGAGCTTAGAAATTGGCACTTTCAAATGGGAAGTCATATATGGCGACTTGTGTGGTGACCTTGAATTTGACCTTGGATGACCTTGAAAGGTCAAAACAGCCATTTTTGGGTCGAAAAACGCTCAAATTTGCACCTGGTCTGTATTTTCTCAAAAAATCTCTGATCAGTTTTGAGATTTTTGCTTAAAAAGATTCCTCTTATATACCTCTGCGACGTGTATAAGTTTTGTTGCCCTTGAATCGCCGATCTCAGTGTGGCGGCCATTTTGAATTTTTGACGAGTCGGCGAAAAAAAATTTTTTCGCCCCAAATAACATTACTATCCATTTTGGGCCATTTCTAGGCAAAAAAAAATTTTCACCCTTTGAAAAAAATTTTGGACTTAGAAAATTTTCGGCACTTTTTTCCTTCATAATGGGAGCTGCCAGGACTGTACTCATAGAGCGCTTGAAGATAGAGCTTAGAAATTGGCACTTTCAAATGGGAAGTCATATATGGCGACTTGTGTGGTGACCTTGAATTTGACCTTGGATGACCTTGAAAGGTCAAAACAGCCATTTTGGGGTCAAAAAATGCCCAGATTTGCCTTTGTAGATGAAATGCTTGCAGATAGAGCTCCTGTTTGCATTATGAACATATAGGAAGACATATATGGCACAACTAGTGATGACCTTGAACTTGACGTCAGATGACCTTGAGTGCCAAATGTCTGACTTGGAATGTGTAAATTGACCTGAGCGGCCTAAACGATTCCACCCAACAGATAGAATATCAAATGCCGCACACATACATGTAATGGTTACATCGAAGTTCATACGGATGACCTTGATTGGTAAATCCCAAGGTCATATGTTTACACTGCGAACCTTGATTGGTAAATCTCAAGGTCTGTTACCTGCCAATGCTGCCATGGCCAAACCAAAATTGTCCGGTAACCTATCTTAGCCTTTGGGCTAATTTTTTGATTTTCGCATTTTTCTCAAAATGGCGGCCATTTTTGACGAAAAATGGCCAATTTTGGACTTTGGCGGCCATTTTCTCAAAAACTGTCTGATCAGTTTTGAGATTTTTGTTTCAAAAGATTCCCCTTATGTACCTTTATGATGTGTATAAGTTTTGTTGCCCTTGAATCGCCGGTCTCCGTGTGGCGGCCATTTTGAATTTTTGACGGGTCGGCGAAAAAAATTTTATTTGTCCCAAATCGCGTTACTATCCATTTTGGGTCATTTCTAGACAAAAAAAATTTTTTCACCCTTTGAAAAAAATTTTGGACTTAGAAAATTTTCGGCACTTTTTTCCTTCATAATGGGAGCTGCCAGGACTGTACTCATAGTACGCTTGAAAATAGAGCTTAGATATTGGCACTTTCAAATAGGAAGTCATATATAGCGAGTTGGGAGGTGACCTTGAATTTGACCTTTGATGACCTCAAAACAGCCATTTTTGGGTGAAAAAATGCCCAAATTTGCCTCTACAGATGAAATGCATGTAGATAGAGCTTCAGTTTGCATTATGAACATATAGGAAGTCATATATGAAACAACTGATGATGACCTTGATTTTGACCTTGGATGACCTTGAGTGCTAAATGTCTGACTTGAAATCTTGAAAGTGGCATCTGAAGCATAAACTTTTGCACATACAGGTTAGGATTGTGTATAAGCCTGTAAAAGAGTCATGTATAAATGGCACATTTTTTGGTGACCTTGAACTTGACCTTAAAGACCTTGAAGGGCGAATCTCAAAATCTGAAATTGGCCTCTACACACGAAATACTTGTTGATAAAACTTTTTTTTTTGCCGACTCGGCACTTCCTGTTTGGCCGTATCTCGGAAACGGTGAGTCGTAGAGCGAAACGGAGCTCAATTCCGGCCTTCTGTATTATGAACATACGAAGTCATATGCAGCATACCTGATGGTGACATTGAGATTCACAAAGATGACCTTGACTGGTAAATCTCAAAATCACATGTCACCTACAATGCTTGAAACCAAAATTGTCCGGTAACCTATCTTAGCCCTTGGGCTAATTTTTGTTTACAGGCGAATTTTTCTGAAATTTTGCACAAAAATACTTAAAAATAATTCAAGGAGGTAATTCGTCGTCCTCCTTCTTTTGGTTGACAAAAAATATGGTTTTGTCAGAATTCTTTTTCTTTTTTAGGTTACCGGACCATAACCTATTGCCATGGCGTTGCGTCCGGCGTCCGTCCGTCGTCGTCGTCGTCGTCCACATTTTTAGGTTACCGGACCTATGGTCCGATAACCTATTGCCGTCGCGTTGCGTCCGTCGTCCGTCCACATTTTTATCACAAGTTTACAGGCGGACTTTCCTGAAATTTTGCACAAAGTTGCCTAAAAATATTTCAAGAGAGGGTTATTTTTTAGTTTTTTGATTTTCGCATTTTTCTCAAAATGGCGGCCATTTTTGACGAAAAATGGCCAATTTTGGACTTTGGCAGCCATTTTCTCAAAAACTGTCTGATCAGTTTTGAGATTTTTGTTTCAAAAGATTCCTCTTATGTACCTTTATGATGTGTATAAGTCTTGTTGCCCTTGAATCGCCGGTCTCCGTGTGGCGGCCATTTTGAATTTTAGACGGGTCGGCGAAAAAAATTTTTTTGGTCCCAAATCGCGTTACTATCCATTTTGGGTCATTTCTAGACAAAAAAAATTTTTCACCCTTTGAAAAAAATTTTGGACTTAGAAAATTTTCGGCACTTTTTTCCTTCATAATGAGAGCTGCCGGGACTGTACTCATAGAACGCTTGAAGATAGAACTTAGATATTGGCACTTTCAAATGGAAAGTCATATATGGCGACTTGTGTGGTGACCTTGAATTTGACCTTGGATGACCTTGAAAGGTCAAAACAGCCATTTTTGGGTCGAGAAATGCTCAAATTTGCACCTGGACTGTCTTTTCTCGAAAACTGTCTGATCAGTTTTGAGATTATTGTTTCAAAATATTCCCCTTATGTACCTTTATGATGTCTATAAGTTTTGTTGCCCTTGAATCGCTGGTCTCCGTGTGGCGGCCATTTTGAATTTTTGACGGGTCGGCGAAAAAAATTTTGTTTGCCCCGAATCGCGTTACTATTCATTTTGGGTCATTTCTAGACAAAAAATTTTTTTCACCCTTTGAAAAAAATTTTGGACTTAAAAAATATTCGGCACTTTTTTACCTCATAGTGGGAGCTGCCAGGACTGTACTCATAGTACGCTTGAAGATAGAGCTTAGATATTGGCACTTTCAAATAGGAAGTCATATATAGCGATTGGGGAGGGGACCTTGAATTTGACCTTTGATGACCTTGAAAGGTCAAAACAGCCATTTTTTGGGTGAAAAAATACCCAAATTTGCCTCTACAGATGAAATGCATGTAGATAGAGCTTCAGTTTGCATTATGAACATATAGGAAGTCATATATGGAACAACTAATGATGACCTTGATTTTGACCTTGGATGACCTTGAGTGCTAAATGTCTGACTTGAAATCTTGAAAGTGGCCTCTGAAGCATAAACTTTTGCACATACAGGTTAGGATTGTGTATAAGCCTGTAAAAAAGTCATGTATAAATGGCACATTTTTTTTTTCACATTTTTTTAACTTGACCTTAAAGACCTTGAAGGGCGAATTTCAAAATCTGAAATTGGCCTCTACACACGAAATACTTGTTGATAAAACTTATATGTTTGTATTATGAACATGTATACGAAGTCATATGCAGCATACCTGATGGTGACATTGAGATTCACAAAGATGACCTTGACTGGTAAATCTCAAAATCATATGTCACCTACAATGCTTGAAACCAAAATTGTCCGGTAACCTATCTTAGCCCTTGGGCTAATTTTTTTTCAATATTAGAATGATGATCAGTTACTCTATAAAATATGGTATTTTGAAGTGATAAAATTCAAGATATAACTTTTAAATTTTCACAATTCATTACCTCCCTGTTTGTAGCGTACTACGTTAAACACCCTTTTGGCCGTAGTTTTGTTTTGGATCATCGGATCAATTTGGGATTTGTCGTTCTTAATTTGGCTATCATGCCGAAATTTTTCACCAAATTCCAAAATCTCAAAAAAAAAAAAAAAAAAAAAAAGTTGGCAATCTACTCCATTATTAGATATCAGTCCAAAATTGGAATCAAATGAATTCTAACAAACTCAGGGCTTTTATCATGTTTATTTCCGTACAGAATAAACTTATTGCGTTGTTTAGAGTCGAAAGGCATAATCAGTGTATATTAACCTTTTCACTACTCATGGTCACACTGCGTAACCATACCACACCCCTGCTGCTGTACTGATGGTTACGCTGCGTAACCATAACTTTGGCAACCAATAGATGTATAGGTAACTGTCCATTGATTGTATTTGATGTTATATATACCCGAGAATGTACATACACGCTGAACTAGCACATACATATTCCCGCCGATTGAAATTTAGAAACTTAAGATTGAGTATCGAGCACGATCCACGTAATTTCAATGGTTTCATACCACGTGCAATTTTGGTTCATATCTCGGACGTCTCATAACAAACTTACATGAAATTTGGAATATATATTCTGTATATCTGTTGAGCTGATGTCAATAAGAGATTGAAGATTTCATTGATAAATTAGTATATAAATGGAGTTGAATGTTGCTTGAACAAATGTAACTTACGTTGCGTACACGAAGCATTACATGGTGTAGTTTCTTAACTGCAGCGAGTGCACATATGCGTGATCAATAACCGACAATTAAATTTTAAGTATCACATTGATAATCATGTCAAATTGATGTGCAAATGTGTATATCTATTGCGATCTGGCGAAAATGTCTTGTGTCGCTGGTCAGTGAAGCGCTAAGTACAGATCAGCGGATTATTCGTATGGCAAATACCGTCAATGCTCAGCTGTCGAGAACGTTGTACTCAGGAGTGAGATGTTGTTGTGATTTTGGTTTTATACTGCACTTAGAAAATATTAGAGTCGCTGAATTCTTGATGTAGTTTGCGGTTGAGTTTACAATGCCAACGGATATATACGTTATTAATGCGATTGACAATCAATTTCTTTTGCCCAGTGTGTTTTCAATGCGGATGATATATAACATGCTATTTTGACCATCAAACTCCCATCAAGTGTTTAGGAAAATCCCAAAACAGGCAGTAGGTTATTGTTCTATGATAGGTAATCTAACCATAGTCAAGAAACTGTACCCTAAAACGCTGTCAGTTTTCTATGTAAGTTACATTTGATTGGCGGTGTATAACGTTCAGGATATTCTGTATGAATATCGACTGGGTCTTCAATATGACCATTGGACAACCATTGTAGTCGTGGATAGAACCTACACAACAATTTTCAGCGCGATCCATAAAAAACTGTAGAGTTATAGACCAAACAAAACATACCAGAATACTGCTGATAAGGCATGGATCATGACTGATAAGCATCCTTAATTGACTGCTTCGTTAATTGAATATTCAACCTGTCATTAACTTTGTGATGTCACAAGTACCGATTACAATGGGTCGGACTACAGACAATTTTCACTAAAACTTTAATATCTCCATTACTAATCTAGATATTGACATGCTGTAAACACTATCAAAACCCACGATATTCATTTCATCACAAATATAGAAGACTACAAGTACTCAAGTAAAACATATTGCATTATATTTCATTACAAATTCGAATATGGCTGTATGATAAAGGAAATGGAAATGGCCATCTGTTTGGTCCCTAGATTTTTTTCTTGATTCCACGGTAACCGAGAAACGGGGTTGAAAAGTATACTATATAGAAATAGCACACTATAATACGACTTTATTTTCACACATAATTATTCTGAAACATCTTTAAATAAAACTAATCAAACATCTAGAAATCCTATCAATTCATACATGGATCGGCTCAGTAAGGAGGCTGAGGGGTGGATCAGTAGCGAAAAAGTAAATGTGTTTATTTTCAAGCAATATATAAATCAAACATTTTGTGCTGACTCTTAAATTCCATGTTGGGGGCTTAGATTTAACATTGGGACAGATTGCCAACTTTTTCAGGTTTTGAGATAGAATTCTGAAATTTGGTGAAAAAAATGATGCATGACCTCAAATATGACACACAAAATTTCAAGTTGATACGATGATCCAAAACAAAATTACGGCCAAAAAAACAATTTCCATATCTCCAGCTCGAAAACATGATAAGTATAGCTCTCAATGAGAAGAACTCTCAGCCATCCCAGTTTTTGCCCATGCAATAAAATACGCACTCGGCACCAAAATTTAAATTTTTTTGTGCTGGTTTTATACCTGGACATATTGTATATCGGTCCATTTCTAACGGTGCATGCTCTTGTATAAAGAAGAATAAAACAAATTATTTCTTTTTTCTTGTGTCGTCATGCAAGACTGCCTACTCTTAGACGATGAATACACATGCACACACAAGGCGTACAGAAATCGGTTTGCCCATGGAAAACAACTTCTGCTAGAAGTATAGCAACGTGAACTGCCCGAAGAGAAGTTGTATTGCACAGCGGTGTGCCTTTCAGTTGAATTCTTCGAAATAAATATTGACCGGTTTGCATGTATAGGCCGGAGTTTTGTTTACTTGCGACCGTCGTCTTTCTTTTCCACGAAAGCGGGAAATAAAACTCATGAGATCAGGCAGGGGTGAAATATTTTCAAATTCGAATACAGGGGAGTGAACGATATTTGCATTTGTTCATGAAATCATCGTAACAGTTGAACAATTTAAATAACAAAAAAACACAATTGTTCCCGCTGATTCTGTTGCTGTAGCGCAAACATTATCATTTATGCGTGTTGTTGTTTCCTTTTACTTTTTCAGTTATAAAATAAATTTTGGTGATATATGTGCAGCATGATTGTTGAGATTAATGCTGATTTTATATAGGGCCTATATATACTATATACTCGAATTGATAGTAAAACATTTGAGATATTTGCGAACGAAGTCAATAACACATTTTCATGAAATTCACACAAAAGAACACACATCGGAAAACAAAAAAAATCTGGTAAATTCTCAGGGTAAAACAATTTGTGAGACCTCTCGTGCGCAAGGAAGGCTATACGTCTTACCTCGAAAATATCTTATCCGCCTTTCCTCCAGTTGATGTACCAATCGTTCAATGAATTATCGGCCTGACCCCTTGAGACCAGCTTTTTTTCACAGACACTGAACTAAAAGCGGGTGTGTCTGTATATGCAAGGGTGTGTTTCTATGCTTGTTGGCGGGGGAGGGGGGGAGGGGGGTAGAGCGTTTAACCACACCCGTCCACTGGTGTCCAGTGAAGTTTGCGGCAGCTGCTTCGACAAAGTAAACGCACAATTTTGATCTTCAAAGTCCATTTTCCATCAAAATCTGTCAAAACTCCCCAATATTTACGTTCTTGGCTTGTAAACATGTAAGTCTGATTGTTGTTGAGTCGCCAGTCTGCGCGCGGTATCCATTTTGTTTTCCCGACAAGTTGACAAAAACATTGTTTGTCCGAAGCCAAGTTGTTATGTATTTAAGGCCAATTTAAAGATAAAAAACATAAATTTCACCACAAATTGTTTTCTTTCTACGAGATGATTAGCGAGAAATCATGCCGTTGCGCCGGTCTGCGTGTGGTATCCATTTTGTTTTCCCAATAGGTCGACAAAAACATTGTTTGTCCGAAACAAGTTATTATGTTTTTCAAGCCGTTTTAATTATACAGTTCTATAACAATTAAAATACCACCACACTTTGTTTTCTTCATAACAGTTGATTTATAGCGAGAAATTAGATATTTCTCCAGTGTCAAGTTTAACCCTACCTTGTTCCACAATTGTCATCCGACGCACGTTGTCTCCACTCGAAGCTATCTATATAAGGGGTTTCGTTGAGCAGTTGGGTTGGTGCATTCAATATCGATTCTCTACCTTTGCTTATGGTCATACTTCCAGTGCCATGCGCACTGCGCCTGCGCGCAAACAGGGTGCCACACGATACGCTTGGCTGGCGCATCACACTAGTCTTCTAAATTGGGTAAAAGAGACCCTATAGAGTGGTAAAGAAATGCTGAATCTTGTCTCCGGTTGAGTGCCTAGCTGCATGGAACAATTCACGCGTCTATATATCTTGTTTTCCGCAATAAAATATGGCTGGAAAGTTACCTGACGCTTAGGGGTGATTCTGGTCACAGACGTACGTACCTTTTTGTTCAATGTGAGCATTTAGAAGTCGACTTAGAAGTCAGGCTATTTCCCGACAGGTAACCCGAAAGGTGTAAGATCGTTTGTCACTGGAATCACACCTTAACGTCCCATGATTTTGATTTAATTTTTTATTCGTTTAGTGGACACAACACATGAACATAGACATAACAAATATAAAAACCGTGACCATGTATAATGTCGAGGATAGCACGAAATAAGCGCAGTGGATCTTGTTCCCTTGTGATCCTCTGGTGAGATACAAAGTGATGGGCGGCAAAAATGACATGATACTGTGAAATGTAAACTAGGTAACTTAACACCAAACTGATATTAGGGACATCCGGAGTTTCACGTTTAAACCCACGTATATTTATTCGTACCTCCGTACGACTAAATCCACGTTTAGGGGGTCGTTCATTTTCGCATTCTAGTGACGTTTCTTCAATTGTATTCATTACTTGTGGTATGCATAAATATACATCAGAATATCTTTATTATGAACATAATCACTCTATATTCCAAAGAAGTGCCTTTCTACAGTTGTGTTCAATTTATTATTACATGTTTACTTTGGGAAATAATGATATTTATATAATTCCAGCTGTACATTCCTTTGAAATGTCACCATATTATAGCTAATAATATTATGTCTTGTTTTCTCAACGCTCATCGTGAAATACATATCAGACCGTGTTGTAAATTACAGGTGGGTCTCAACATCTGACGAATCTAACATTACAATTCTTTCTTCAATTACATGTATGTATAACATACGTGTTATGAATGAGAAAAGCATAGCATCTTGACATGTTCTATGTCAAGGTTTAACATATTGTTTGTACCTAATAACAGTTGTATACACTATATTGAACAAGTATACCGGCAATATCAATAAACAGTAAAAGTTAATTGTATATATAAGAAAGTATACAAGGAGGACGGTGACCCAAACCAAAATACTTGTCAAATTTTTTTTGATTTCTTTTCACTTTATCAATTCGATGTTTTTCGCCTCCTTTATTGGCGTTTCGTGCATCTAGCCGTCATCCACATTGTTGTCGTTAAAGTTTATGGGTGAATCTATGACAATTTGGGGAAAATATTGGGAAAGAAAATATTTTTTTTTTTTTAGAATTTGCTTTTCCTATTTTTGTTCTCAAAATGGCCTCCAGTTTTGTTGAAAAATGCCAGATTCTAGAATTTAGAGGACATTTTATCAAAATCTGCCTGATAGCTTTTTCCTGATGCATAGGACTCTCCTTGTGTACTCCTATCATGTGTAGGCCTATATACGTTTCGTTTCCCTTGAATCGCCGGCCTGTGCTTGGCGACAAATCTGATTTTACCCAATTTGAACAAATTGGTGAAAATATTTTATTAAATTTATTAAATTGATTCAAATTGGTGAAAATATTTTATTAAATGTCCCCCCCCCCCCCCCCCCCCGAACGTAAAAAAAAATTGGGGGGGGGGGGGGGAATTGACAACTTACATCCACTTTTTCCTTCATAATGTGAGTTGTATGGAAACTGGTATACTTCATGTCGAGCTTAAATATCCATCCATTTGGGAAGTCAATATTGGTGGGAAAACAGTTGTGACTTAACAATATACATTTTTCCTGTAACCTTTATTAGCCCCTGGGTTAATTTTAGATACTTATTTTTTCATTTCGTTGAAGAATAAAAAAGATTAGAGGATTACTATAACAAAATAAATTTGTTTTGTATGACTTTGCCATAGTGTACATGGCGATTATCCGGTATCACCTGAGGTATGAAATAATGAGGCTCCCTTTCATAAACGTGAATTTAGTCGTACGGAGGCACGACTAAATAAACGTGGCTTTAAACGTGGAACTCCGGATGTCCCTATCAGAATGAAGATAAATGTAGTATATGAATTCATTCATATTAATGTAGTATATTGTATATATCGTTTATTCACCATTGTTCAACGTGATACTGAAAACTAGATGTAATAGGAACGAAAGAACAACAACACGTCATACAATCATCACAATGAATAAATTATGATGTACATATATTGGTGAGTCATTATATGAGTCATTAATTTCGTTCGCATTGAAAAAGGTATAGGTCTGATTCTCTTTAAGAGACACCAAGTCTGGTATGCCGCCTGGCTGGCACGAATGGGGTCAGGTTGACATTAATATGTCAGGTTGACAATGACATTAATATGAGAGAATATATCAGAACTAAATCGGTCTTTATCGAGCTTATAAAAGTTGCACACTTCAGGCCCTTAACTAGAAATTGTGGAAGGGGGGGGGTCGAATTTGAGGGTTGAGAACAAATGCGAGCGAAGCGAGCCCCCTTCGGCGTGGGGTCTGGGGCCCGCTTAAGGGCCCCTAGAAGCCAAATAATACTACGTGATTCCTGTTGAATTCTGAAGCTCTAGTGAGATCATTTTCCAATTTTTTGAGATTTTTTGGACGATATTATTATGCATACAGTCAAATTTCCATTAGTGAACACCTCCGGTCAGTGAACAGCACCAGTTAGTGAACACTTTTTTTCTTGGTTCCAAGTGAGTGTTTATCTTTTAACATGTGTTCTTCCGATTAGAAACACCACTGAATTAGCGAATAAGTAAAACTTATGTAGTGAATATATCCCTGTTGTGAACACTGCTATATGGTTGTGTACTGTTATATTTCAATTTGTGACTCTTTACTCAGTGAACATAGGCAAGTGCATTTCGCACAAGGCAGAGAATTCGGACTACTAGGTAACAACAAAGTAATTACTAGTAATACATCTCACAAAAGTATATCTTATGGCATAATGTTCAGATTCTTCCTTAACGGTGTCATACTCTAGTTTCCACAGCCTAGATCATCAGTGAAGCCACAACTATTTACCACGGGCTTGATTGACAGTGTCTTCTCAGGCTGATGGAATTCAGCTTCACATAACATCGTTTTTGTGGGGCCTGCCGGGTAATATTCATCTCTATGACATTCAATACTCGAGCAGATTAGGTTATAGTGTTGTTTGGATCTGTTTTATCGTGATGGTACATTTTCTGATTAGTTAACACCTCCATATGAACATTTTTGCTGGGTCCCAAATGCGTTCACCAATCTTTGATTGTGTTTGTATGCATGGTATGTAAGCATTAAAATTAGCCCGGAAGACAAATGACGAGTTCCTGTGTTGGAATATCATGAAGTATCTTGATTCATACTCCCGAAAATTTGACTCAATGCTATGATAACAGACACAACCCCAGATACTTACAAAAATGTAAATAATCTCACATTATGAAGTGTAGCCTAGACACGAGGAATACATGTGATTATCCAGTAATATTATTTGAATTTCAATAAAATATTGCATGCACCAGTTAGTTTAGTGAGGAGAATGGTTGGGAACAAATGTACAAGAGGACGGCCACCAGCACGAGTGTCCGCAGACATAAAACGAACAAGACTCTGAACTAGAAATCCAGAAAAACGATCTGAATGAATGAGAACATGTTAACTTCAATGGTTTAGAGCTTTCTAATTTCTCACCTTTGTTAAAAAATATCTTCACGTTGTAAAACAGGAACATATTTGCTATGCATATGGGCAATGAAACACATGAATTTTATATGGTTTGTGTAGTTCTCGTGGGAGTATATACATACACCCAGTAATGCATAATTATTCGAACCACGACTTTTTCAAGATGAAGAGAAAACATGCCCTATCGCTAATTATATTAAGGTAGATCTAACTGTGCATCATTTGTGTGTTGTGAACGTATTAATTAAGTGACAACAAATTAGTGATTTGATCATCATTGACACAGTGTTTGGAATTTTGTTAGAGTTTAACGTGTGCGCAAGATTTCGGGTCGGGACCATGGGGGGTTCGATCAAACCTGTCGAAACCCCCCCCCCCCCCCACACCTGCGTACGGGCCTGCACTTCATTTATATTTTCAGCTAAGTTTTACGTTACACCTTTAAGTGCTATGCCATATGACAGTCTCACCAACATATTACTACAAAACATCCTGCGGACAAACTTAATAAATCTGAAATATATCTGATCTTTGATGCTGATATCGTTGCAAATCAGATGTAGCAGGTTACAATGAGTTCTGCTAGGAAGGGTAAGTAGTTTTCTTACACATTTCCTCCAAGCAACGAAAAACCTCTCCAGATGACTATCAGTGAAATCCCATAGATTGGAACCATACAGTGACATACAAAAACTTTTGAAAAGTTTATGTCTCAGATCACGGGGTACATTATGGAAATGACCATATACCATATTAAACAGAATACTGAACTCAGATATAACACTGTCAATCCTATCCCTGTTCACATTATCACCAAGCACATGACCTAGATGTGGGTGGCTTGACACAAGTTCGATCACACCACTCATGAAAATGAGCTTAGGCGATATATTCAATGGTTTTTTTGAATGAGCCAGAAGTTTAGTCTTTGACGAATTAAACATTACATGGTATTCTGCACCGTAATCAGCGCAAATGTCGAGCATTTTCCGAACACCGGAGAGTGTTGGAGCCAAGAGTGTTACATCATCAGCATAACCAAATGCACAAATGAAATGTTGTCCTATATGACAGCCAGCTCCAGACAATCTAATACCCATACATTGTGACTGAAAATGAAGTTGAACAGTAAAATCAGTTACGAATGAAACCTTTCACACTGGGAACTGTGTAAGATAGTGTACCATATATCGTACCATGGCGGGTCAAAAAAACGTGAAAATTGAGATCTAAGGTATGCAGGAGAATTGTTGTGATGGATTTTGAACACAGATTTAGTTTTTTGTTGTTGGATTTAGTACTCCATTGGAAGAAGACCGAGCCTTTAAAATTCTACAGGCCCAAGATGGGTCCTTGGAGATAAAGATCGACAAAAGTCGAATACCTTTGCTTGGAATGACCCTGGAGCCTGTGTTTGTATAATTTGATTAGGTACCATGTTGTACAGAAATAGTCAAAGAAAAATAAAATTAAGGAGTACAGTTTGGAGAGTTTGGAGATTCAACGTATGTGCATTTCGATACAAAAAACTTCAGTTTATTACAACTTTTACATTGAAAGATTGTTGGCAATAAAATTGTGAATGTAAATGTAAACTTTGTTTGTTTAACGAGGGTTTCCCACAACCGAAGCCACTAGGGGTCTCCTTCGTGCGTATACAGTGCAATTTATCTACAACAAAATATATATACAGTGGTCAATTCAAGAAAATAAAGATTACTTTACACCATTATATTTTTTGAGTGTTTATGTCATTCGTTTCGTGGCAATATTATAATCATGGATACAATCAAATACTTTAGTACTCTCAGAATGTGTTAAATCGATAAATCCGTTCAGAAACCCGTTAACAATATAATTTTTTTCTTCGTTAGTTTCAAGTATTATCATGTTATAATGAACCCCGGGCGATACAATACTACAAATTTTCCTCAACATTCTATTTCTTTCATTTACGAAAGCGGAGCAATGGAAAAAATAGTGATAAACATCTTCGATACCATCTCCACATTCAAGAAAATTGGGACTATTTGTAAAATTGTATTGATATCTATGAAAATTTAAGGCACTAAGACTCATTCTCATATGATTTACCCTTCCATGTCTACTCCCATGGTAGTTGTATACTAATTCCATCAGGTGTACAGTAGAAACAACTACATTTATCACATTTACCATTTACCATTTGTCTGCCCCTGATGACGCAGTAATTGGTCAGGCTTTGTTTCTATTGCAAAATGTTGTATGTTTGTTATTGGAATCATCAAAATTTGGCTGTATTGGTGGCAATAGATCGATACTTACATCCATGTAAAAATAATTCATTTTTTTATACGGAGATAATCGTTTCAAATGGGATTTGAATATATTCAACGTGGAACTGTTTCTAATTGTAAGTGACGAAAAATTCCAGTCATGTATAGTTTGGGGAGATAAGATTTCTGAAATGTAGCAGTTTTTGCTGGCAAAATACGCAGATTATCACCATGTCTCAAATTCACCATGTCTCAAATCTCAAATAGCATTAAGTGTAGTACTTGGTATTAGTGCCGCCAAATAATCCGGGGGTAAGGCCGTTGATAATCTTGTACATCAAAACCAATCTATCATTCTGTCTACGAACTGATAAAGGCTCCCATCCCAATGCATGTAATAATTTGTTGTGTGACGTGTGGCGATAAGCACCTGCACAAACAACAGCACAGTCTCTCTGTATTGCCTAACATCCCCATATTCGAGAATAAATTATTTCCAAGCCCGCCCGAGGTATGGTAGACTGTAAAGTGCGCAACATCCCCATAGACTTCGAAGCTTTGCGAATAATATCATCAATATGGTTTGACCAAGTGTCAGTATTATTAAATTCCCAGATGTTTGTGAGTCTCAACTTGAGATATTTTAACGTTATTCAAGTATAAAGGTGGATCAATATCGCTTCTGTTTCACTTCCTTGACACTTTCATGTACTCAGTTTTTCTTGGATTAAAATCAACTAACCATTTATTGGCCCAAGTTTCCATAAGGAAGGTATCATCAGCAAATGAAAATATATCACATTTCATATCAACAACAATATCATTTATAATATAAAAAATAGCAGAGGGCCTAAAATTGATCCTTGGGGCACACCAGCATGCAGTAATTGATATGAAGACTCTTGACCATTAATACGAACACACTGTTTTAGGTAAGAACGAAACCAACTGAGAAATATTCCATCAATTCCCTTGCACTGCAGATTATATCAGACTTCCATGCCATACCCTGTCGAACGCTTTGCTGATGTCAAGAAATACAGGACATGTTTCTTTGTTGGTATTTAAATTATGACTTACTGAGTGACACCAGCGATTTTCCATTGTGACGGTACTTTTCGTTGTTGGATAGATAAATTGATAAGTTTTGTGATCGATGGTGACAGAGAGGTAGAACATTCATTCAAAATCAAGTTACCAACATTGTCGAATCCACTAGCCTTATTTATAGGCAATTTATCAAGTAGGGATTGGCTTTCATCAGTTGTGATAGAAACATTTGATAATCGTGCGTTCGTTTCCTTTATGAAATCAGGTGGCTCGTGATCAGGCGGAACACTAAGTTTTGTTTATTCAACGAAATCATCGTAGGGAATCGGCACCGTGTAAAAATGGTAATTGGATAACCTTTGTCCGGGTTATTGCATACAGAAAACACCGGCGGCATTCACGGAGCAAGTGTTCATCACTGTCTATTTAGATATTTGTTTCTCAGTTAAGCCACAAAGTGTTTAATATATGCAGTATGATACCTTGTATTCGTTATAATGAGAACTATAGTAAGAAATAGAACATTATGGGCATATTGCTGATGAATAGTCAAAAAGCGTGTTATTTTTGCGGTATTAGTACCTATTTATTAGTCAGGAGGAATATTGAGCATATAGCACTCAGGGTGGAAATGTAGTACAGACTTTTTCTATCGATTGATATGGCTTCATAATGGTCTAAGACAACCTTTTTCAGAGGGTGTGTAAAATTTTCTCCTGGGCTAACTTTTTTATGGCCTTTTTCAAAATGGCCGCCACCGAAAATTTGGTATTTTAGGAAAAAAGCGAAATTATCCTCCTGTCATGATGCTATCGGTCTGATATGATACATATTAGTTATATGGAAATATATTCTTCCTAACAATACTAATAATACCGACTCAGACCCCCCATAATGAAAAAAATCCAAGATGGCCGCCAAATTCTCGCCGTTTTTACACAAATACTCATTACTTCCTGCCAAATCGAGATAGGAAGCCAATTTTGGTGTCTAACCCTTGGTTTTGGGGTATGAGGATTCCAACTAAATAACCAGTTTCGTTATTGGATGGTTCGAAGCTGCTCAGAATCCAAGATGGCTGCTAAATTATAGCTCGATTTCGCAAATAAGCACCAATAACCGTCACATATTCAAAATAAGAAGGCAATTTTGGTGGCCAGTCCTGGGGTTTGGGGCATGAGGGTGCTACCTGAAGAAATACTTTGGTGTGTAGATGGTGATTGGCCAGTTTAAAGTTATCCAACTGTCCAAAAGCCAAAATAAGGACTAATTAATGAAACACATGCAAACAAACCTTTTTAATAACACTCACTCGCACTCCAAAATAAACAGTACCACTACCAGGCATACTTTTTTTCCGAGCAATCAAACCCAAGTATATTAAATTAGGCATATCAATACCAAGTATATTATATTAGGCATTTAAAACCATAATAACAGCTGCCAGAATGTTTGATCAGATAGTAAAAAACTCCTTGAAATTGATGATCACTTCACCATCAAATCAAATTGGCAAAGACTGTGACTACTTTGTTTCAATTGTGTTTCTACAAGGAGATTGGCCTCACAGTGGTACTTACATTCACTGCCTTTTCTGAGCATAAAATCCTCCTAAGCTGGACATAAAACTTGATGAGGAAGTTGTTGACGTTATCAACAAATATATCAACACAGAGCACGTTGATTAGACGAGATACAGCAAGTTACATGACATTATAAATGATGTCCAGCTTCATTCCAAGAATTATACGAAGTCATGCAAGAAGGGTAACAGGACCTACAGGTTCAGGTTATCCCGTCCACCTTCTTGTCAGACCTTTATGTGCCATCCCAGCAGACACTGATCCAGATGAGTGAAAAACCGCTGCTGAAGAACAAGCCTGGAACAATATAGCCTCCACGAAAATGGTTGTACATAAGCATAAACACAAAGACTGATGGGTAAGTCAGTACAAATCAAAACCCTTTGAAAGCCTGGAATCCTAATTTTGACTTACAATATATTGTTTATGTATACGCCTGCATTCGATATATTGTGTCATATTATTCCAGCAAGAAGCAGAGTGAAGATGGTCAGCTCCTTCATGAAGAACCATGCAGAGTATAATATGTTGGGATGAGACAGACGATAAGCTACAATGACTAGGCGAAACATACCTGACCAACAGGGAGATGAGTGTCACGGAGGCTATTTACAAGGCCACAGGCACACCTCTCAAAAACTGTAGTCGGGATGTTGTTTGGATACTTGCAGATCCGACAAGTACCAGACTGACACTTCCATTCTTACTGCTGGGCCACTGAGATTCAAGCATTGAAGACGTGTGGCTACACTGTATATCTGTACTAGACAGGTACATGTACTATGCACGCCCTCCTGTAGATATTCTCAGAGACCTGTCTGGTTGAAATTGTATCCCTCTTCAAGGTTGATAGTAAACCAGGTAGAGATTATGAACCATCTGAAGAAAATTCTACGCATAACAACGACAACCGGTCCAATGTTCCATATGCTGTATTGAAGTTGGCTCGGAATAAAGGATAGATCTGAAATGGAAATCTTCCAGTAAAGCTTGCACATCTGTAGGGACAGTGAGAAACATTATCAGAATCTCATGGTTCTTTATCTTCACCACTTTGAAATGGATTTAAATGAGTGGGAGCATTTCCTACTATGGCAAAAGGACAAGCATCAGCAACATTACCAGAGAAAAGCAAGCGCTATTTGGAAATAATATCAAAGAGGTTGAAGTAGCTATGAAGAGATCCAAGAAAATCATCTTGCAGAAGATGCCTTGGCACACATTGCCCCAGCAAGTGGCGGCTGGACGCTTGGAAACAAAAGCCAACCTAGATGACGCTTACCTCGAGGACATCAGTCTGGAAGACCTGCCAGATTGAGTGGCCTGCCTCGGAGCTCCAATACCAAGATGGGCTCAGTTGTCAGTAGAACACAGCATCTTGGCAATCCCATAGAACCAGGCTGAAGTTCTCATGCAGTGCATGAACAATATGCAAGGGAAACTCTTCATTCGTACTCGCTAGTGGTGCATCGATAAGATGAACGGAAAATGTCTGGAAACATTCAACATATTGGTAAAGGAAAATTTTATATCATCAAAGCTCTGATGTGTGGCTCCAACTGGCAAAGCAGCATTTACCATCAGTGGTGGAACCATGCTTCCATGCAAAGGGGTGTGGGACAAAAGTATATACCACTTGCTGAAGAAAGGTTAGGTATTAAAACCTCGAGCTGATAATCATTGATGAGATTTCAGCAGAGGCATGCTGAATTTCATCAGAGGTCGTCTGGATCAACTCAAGAGAAACAAAAGTTCTTCATGATTCTGGCAGTGAGTGATTTTATCCACTGCCGCATGTAAGAGGACAAATACTGAGACCCAGCTGCCCTTGTAGAGCCTTGGGACGACTTCAAGGTTACTACTTTGACCGACATAATGAGACAAAAAAATGACAAATCGTTTTCGGAGATGTTGAATCATATAGGCTAGCGGCCAGGTGCCCAAAAGGGCCATATTTAAGGAGTTTAATCACCCAACTGTGCACAAGGCTGAATTATCTATCAAAATAAACGGTAGACTCTACTGGTCATTTTCCGTCATATTTTACACTCTGCATCCAGGGGTTTGTCATGGTAACGGGCCTTGACTACGGATCCCTAAGATTGGTGTTCAAATCTGGATTTTTGCCTAATGTATGATTGAGATAAATGTATTGTCATATCCAGTTCCTTCATCAGTGTTTTATATCATCTGACCATCTTGTTTGTACCTATATGTACTTAGCCGAGTCGCATGGTTATATTAAGCATGTTTTTTGGATATTCAGTAGGCAGAATGCTCAAATGCAATCGAATAAATATATCTATAGATTGTCTCGAAAAATGGAGACTCAATAAGAAGTTTTTTATGCTCTACAAAAATGGATTGATAAATATATCTATATCAAACACTTCCAATTTAAGTAAATGTCATATATTCAATGTTTAAAATAAATAGTTAATAATTGAATAATAATTTGACCACACGGTTGTCAAGGCAACCATTGGAGTATTCAGGATTAGGTGTACATTATTCACAATTATCAAAGAAACTGTGCATAAAAATAGGCGGAGATGACAAATATTCAATAATGCATCAGTTATATTTTGCAGACAGCATACCTGTATATAGTACATACGACAGGTGTAGTCGAACATTGCCATACCATCTATCCCTTAGATACTGTCCATAGCAACGCCGTTGCTAGGGAACTTTGCTCGTAACTAAAAAAAGTTATCATGATGATAAGGCATTTGTTTTATGTTTTGAATGAAATACATGCATGTTATAATGTATTTTTGACAAAAAAAGTTGCATATTCATAAAGTTTGGGTCCATAGCAATCACCGTTGCTAAGGGCAATATTTCGGGCGTTGTTCCCTTGGTGACGAAATGATGTTATTAAATTCTGATGTTTTAGTTTAATTCTGATAATTTTCATTTTGACTGGACCCCCACTTTAAAATTAAATCCTATATATTATGTCAAATACATCTACATATACTATACACATATTTACAGATTGTTTCAATCACGGTTGCCATGGCAACCATGAAGTTTCAAGGGTAGTCTTTATATGATACTAGTACCTTGTCTTCAGAAATCACGTTACATATCTGGGGAAACTGTAAATACCGGCAAAATCATGCTTTACATCTACCTGTGTACGTCCACCATTTCCATAGTTAGGAATCATTTCACATATATGTACACGTATTCTGTTTCTAATATATTGCAACATGTACATTTACTAGCTGTCAGATTATAAATTTCTTGTGAGAATACAATAGCATACAGTTTCCCCCAACGCATTTTATCCATCAAATATCCACATTCAGCAATTACTCCACATACTTTCTACCTTATCACTGTGGATTTGAAATCAACTGAACCTTGTTGAGCAAGTACTAGTAGATTATGAAGAGTCCACATCATTCTCATCAACGTTTGAGTTGTTATGGCAACGATCGCCACCACCACATGAGCACTGGTCAGTGTTCCTTAAACATGTAGAGCTTGTACTGCACAAGTTTCGTCCCTGACAACCAGAGAGGAGATCTTCCATCATCTCGGCAGTAGATGGACCCTTGAAGAATACTGGATATAACAGACCGTCCTTCATTCGCCATCTCGTGGTGCGCACCGCCCTGAGCTGGAATGAACGGCACAAACCCTGGCGGAAGAGATAATGGGTGTCCCTCCTATCCGGAGTTCGCCGGAACTAAAGTCGGCGATCACCCTGTGGATCCGTAGAAAGTTCATTCCAATGATTCCGGCTGCCCTGATATCTGCGACGATCGCCTCTGTAGTGTAGGTGATACCTCCAAGTTTGACTTGGAGGTCGATCAGTCCGTGGATACGGTTGTTGTTGTTACCTGCTCCGTAGAACTTGTAACTGCCAGGATCCCGCAGCTCCATGCTGCGGAAAGCGGGTTCCCGCTTGTACGTCCCAGTGGCGACCAGGGTGACCTCTGAACCGAAGTCAACAAGGAACTGAACCAGCTCCCGCCCAAATGGTAAAGGCAGGTACCAGCAGGGGTCCCTAACCAATGCGCACGATGGATGACCAAGGTATCCTCGTATCCTCAAGGACCACTCCCGTTAGAGTTATATCTACTTGAGAATCGTCCGGCTCGTCAGCGGGTGGGGCAGCTGCAGGTGCCACAGGAAAACTGTCCCCAGACGCAGTGTTGGTTGCCACCACTTCCGGTTTTAGTTTCCCTCACGAAAGGGTTGCCGTCTCTGTCCCGGAGGACCGTGCGAAAGTTTGAGTTTCTCCAGCGGGACTCAGGCAAGCTGCCTTTGTAGCCGCCGGCTCGCAGGCGTTCCAGCAACTCAGGACACTGTAACCAGAAAATACCCTGTTTTCTGCAGAAGTAGCAGGGCCGGTTGGCGTTAGATCCGGAGGTGAAAGCGTAGCAATCTTAGAGCCCCAGAGCTGCGATCCCAGCGCAGTGCGCAATCATCTGCGCTGCACTGAAATCTGGTTTCAGTTTCCCTCACGAAAGGGTTGCCATCTCTGTCCCGGAGGACCGGGCGAAAGTTTGAGTTTCTCCGGCGGGCCTCAGGCAAGCTGCCTTTGTAGATGCTGGCTCACAGGCGTTCCAGCAACTCCGGACACTGTAACCAGAAATGACCCTGCAGAAGTAGCAGGGCCGGTAGGCGTTAGGTACGGAGGTGAAAGCGCAGCAATCAAAGAGCCCTGGACCTGCGATCCCAGCGCAGTGCGCATTCATCTGCGCTGCACTGAAATCGTACTTTTCAACATCAGCCTTGTCCGAAGACGAGCATGACGCCGCGGCCCGATCAGCTTGAACCGGCGCCATCATTGGCTGCACGGACGAACTAACCCACGGAGGGATTAGTTCCTGGGTGGGTTCACGAATGGCCGGAAACGCCCAAGGAGCCACTTGCGATGCTACCGTGGAAGGAGGAGCAGCAGCCAGCGAGGGAATGGTCGGCAGCGGGGGCCGGTTCGAGGCATCTGACTGGACCGGACAACTGCCTCTATCGCTAGTGCGGCGTTGATAGCCTCCTTCATCGTCCGTTTCTCGTGGGCGGCCAGGGCATACAATATGTGGTACGGCTGCCTCTCGATAAACTGGTCGTTATCGGCTCGAACCTACTCGCCGGCTCTTCTAGGTAGGCTCTGTGGCCGAGTATGCGCAGGTTAAATGCATATTCG
Organism: Terebella lapidaria; assembly: GCA_949152475.1. Classification (NCBI taxonomy): domain Eukaryota; kingdom Metazoa; phylum Annelida; class Polychaeta; order Terebellida; family Terebellidae; genus Terebella; species Terebella lapidaria. The sequence continues at coordinate 8,794,065 of OX424557.1, forward strand.
ATCACTGTAGGCAAGCGGACACAAACCACAGAAGTCGCGCTCGGTGCAGTGACCGGACTGTGCTTATATTCGCGAGCGCATCCTGTGGGCTGATCATCCTGCATGGGGTGATCGGCCGCGGTCGTAACGGCCATCGGGAGCCAGCTCTGTGAGCGAGTGAGCTGCTCCACTGCTCCGCAGATAGCTGGTCCGACACCTCCGGCAGCTGGACCGGGGGTACGCAGGGGGATCATCCTGGCTGGCTGGGGAAGCCGGACAGATCATCCATCTGTCCGGGCGTCAGCGCAGTCACTGGTACTCGCATGCTCGCATCCAAAGGTGCCGGACGGAAGAGTACCAGAAAGCGTGGGGTGAATCCATCTCCGGACCCCCCATGGCACCTGGAACGCTGGATGGGACATCCTGAGGCAGCACTTGCTGCAACCCAGCAGGGTTCGACTCGTCCACAGACAGAGTCGAGGATGCCGGGGACTACTCCGCGGTCTGGTTTCGGTCCTGCGGATCGCCCGAGCACCCTCTCGGATGGCCAGAGTCATCCTGGGTTAGCTCCCAGTTGTCGTGGGAGCGGGTATGTTGAGACACATTGTCATTCATATTGAATTGTCTTGCTGTATTTCAGATTATCCCGAAGAAGAGCAGGCGGTCCCCTGGGACTAAGGAGCAAAGACACTGCGACAGTAGGCTTCCATGGAATGCTGTCAGCCGACCCTGGTCACGGTACCAATGTAAAATTTGATGCCGTCCGCTATCCCTGATCCTCGCGGATAACCCGCTCACCGTGGGTAACTGCGGGCGTAGTAATTACTTTATAACGTTAACCAGGTAGCAGTCCACCGAGCAAGCTCGGACGTAAGGACACCACTCAGATACGGGATCATCACCATGGTGTTAGCTGTGGCTGGCTCGCCGATGGTCCGCCTCGGGATAGAACCATGGACAGCCCGACGGTCTGCCAGAGCCTTTGTCGCATCATCGCATGACGAGAGACTGACGATCACAAGGACGAGCCCTGGTTCATCACCATCCCCCTCCTGGACCCCCGATTGGAAATCGTCCCCGGGGTCTTATGACCCACTTCTAGCTGGACGGAAGGGACACGGAGCTCATGGCCGAACTCACCCGTCGTCCTCTCGCTTTGCGAACTCTGAGACAACTCCGAACACACAGAGCGGCTTGATAGAATTTTTAACCCCAAGAGACACGAGGGATGATGTAAGACCATTGTTGCAGTATAGTGGAGCAACAAGATTAGACAGTATTGCCATGCAACACACTTGCTTCGAACACGGCCAAAACAATAATAGTGTTAGCAATGAAACTCCTGGAGCCAGACATGATATTGATTGAACAGACCCAGGCATATTTTCCCATGCTATGATTGCCATGGCAACGATAATTTTTCATTGAATACATAATATATACATGAAAGTAGAGTGTACATAAATATTTCAGCTTATTATTTGCAAATTATAGCACTTATGTTTGAACTTATTTCATTTGCAACGCTATATTCCTAAATAAATAAAATGATGTGTGAACGTGCACATGTATGGTCCTATTTTTGTATAAATTTATCCATTTCAGATATAATTCATTGCTTTACAGGCTATATTCGTGCAATGAATGAGCCAGTTGTGTTTACAAAATGATATGAAACACATAGAACTCTATATAGCAAGAAAAAATGTGTGCAAATATTGATATTAAATCCAAAGACTTGACAGTGCATTTCAAAAAGCTCATACGAGCTGTTTTGAGCAATCTGTAGTCAAGCGCCGTTACCATGGTAACCCCCGGATTTGAAAAAACTATAATATGACATAAATTAACAAGGGGGCTTTACTGGTCATTTTGATATATCATTCAGCCTTGTGCACAGTGGGGTGATTAAATTCATTTTTTCAAGCCCTTGGCCGCTTGCCTAATAGAGATCTGAAAATTAGGATATGCATAAGGATCACAGATCCAAGCAGATGTACTTCAAGTGTTTCCTCTCCAAAAAGTTGCTGCTGCACACAATGTAAAGATGACTGATTCTTTGAACAGACAGAAATCGAAGATTGTGGCTGTGAATGTTATCGAGAATAGATCTGGCTCGAAGAAGAATACAACACCTGTACCCATTGAATGCAACCTTTCTGCTGATGTTACACTCTGTAAGGGCTCCATGGTGACTATGATGAGCAATCCCAATGTAGAGGATGGTCTGGTGAGTGGCGTCATGGGAACGGTCTTGAGGATCATCGAAGGATCCATACCTCTACGCCAACCACAATGTGTGTGTGTTAGATTTGACAATGACCAATTTGGCATCAATGCCCGTGCCTTATCACCAACAGACCTCCCGAAGAGTTGGCTCAGAATTTTTTTTCTGTCTGATAGTGGTTGATTCTGTTGATTTTGTGCGAGTGGGTGCTATTAGACGGGTTCGTTTACATGTTTCACATTAATTAATGGTTATCTTCGCCTTTGAACACCTATAGATAGGCCAGTCACCATCTACACACGAGAGTATTTCTTCAAGTAGCACCCTCATACCCCAAAGCCCAGGACTGGCCACCAGAGTTGGCTTGTTATCTTGATATATATGACGGTCATTGGTCCAATTCGCGAAATTGGGCTAAAATTTGGCAGCCATCTTGAATTCTGAGCAGCTTCAAACCATCCAATCACAAAACTGGTTATATATTTGAAATCCTCATACCCCAAAACCCAGGGTTAGACACCAAAATTGGCTTCCTATCTCAATTTGGCAGGAAGTTATGAACATTTGTGTAAAAATGGCGAGAATTTGGCGGCCATCTTGGATTTTTTCCACTTTCGGGGCGTTTGAATCGGTAATATTAGTATTGTTATGAAGAATATATCTCCATATAACTAAATGTCACCTTAATAGACCAAAAGCATCATGCCAGGAGGATAATTGTGTTTTTTTTCCTAAAATACCAAATTTTCGATGTCGGCCATTTTGAAAAAGGCCATAAAAAAGTTAGCCCGGGAGAAAATTTTACACACCCTCTGAAAAAGGTTGTCTTAGACCATTATGAAGCCATATCAATCGATAGAAAAAGTCTGTACTACGTTTCCACCCTGTGTGAAATTTCCTCCTGACTATATGTACATTTATTCAACGTAATACTCCAGCTAGCATTGTACAACCTGTGCAGTTATGCATACGTGTCTCAGAAGCCTGAAAGTAGCAGTTTAAAGAAGAAAATTTATGCTTTGTGTATTATCCGGGTAATTGGATATACTCCGGGTTATTTGGGGCTTGAAATCTTCAGGCACCGGGTAAGTATGTATATATTAATTCCACCTCTGGTTATCTATCACAGATATGGCAACGCAGAACACGTGGTTGCAATGTAAAGAGGCTCTTCCATCATTAGAAGAGACACTTTCACACTATTGGAAGGAACACCCAAACGACAAAGTCAAAGACCCATATACAGGAGAGACCGGAAAATAATTGGGTACCAGGAGTTACATTTCAAATTTCGTCCTATTGATATAAAAGGACGAATAACATCGTTATCGACCCTTCTTGAGCACGAAAACTCCCAATGCTTCAGCCATCTTCACCAATCTGTCGAAAACATACAATTACACGATCTATATCAGCCTGATTGTAATCTCTACTCACCCGGAATATCACGAATATCCACAACCAATAACCCGGAAACTTTCTACATTTAAAAATAAATCCCGTCACAAAAATACACGATTTCCTGGAATTATGACAACGTTATAGTATTTTGTGTACAATCCTTTCCCTACACACCTCACGACGACCACACATATTGATAAATAACAGGAGTACTGAGCTATAATCTGAATGATTGCATCTTTCCATTATATTAGCAACAAGAAAATGCAGCAAACTGCGGAAGACGACATTAGAGCTTGCAATGAGCACATCATCAGCACCACGACAGCTGAATATATCTTCCACAACGTTACCCCCCCCCCCCCCCCAAAAAAAAAAGAGAGAAAGAAGGAAGAAGCCATAGTTTCATCCCCTATGTGATTCCAATTCATTTCCGTATACTAAGATGAAATACATGGCCTACTTAATTCATATTACTAATAAGTAAACATTTATTTTAAAATCGATCAATGGGACAGATACGCTTGCTAAAATGATATGGAACCTCGTTTATCCTCAAAACACTGGAAACTATGAGGAATATTTGCATCTGATATCATCAGATATAGCCTAACACATGCCTTTACTGGGCAAATTAAAATACTTCGCAATCCAGCACAGAACTCCAGCTTAATTGGCATGTTATAAAATACGTGAAATTACGGTAAATGTAGCCGTGGCATCGCAGACGAATCGCTCTGTTTACTTCATAACGCCAAAAATGTCCACACGCAGATGCCCACATGCATGTATGCATGCACGAATTGCTGAACAGAAATTGTGTTCAAAAATACGCGTGATTGTGGTAAAATTTGCTTTGCATTCTGGGAACGTCAATTTCCATCGGCTCCGCCATTTTGGGACGTTTTTGGATAATTTGAACATTTACGTAATTTTCTCAAACCTAGCACATCGCTTCATGCCTGATATATCTGTGGAATAGTCCAAATTTCCCATCAATTCGAGAGATTTTATGTCAGGGACGAAGAAAATCCTCATTTGAAGTAGGTATATAAACGTTTACATGCCAAAACGTGCGTCGATAAGTTGGCATGAAACCTCCATGAAAAAGTCAGCACATAGACATGTAGAGGGTTGGGGGCTTCGCCCCCAACGCTCTAATGTCAAAAACTTGCACGAAGATATGTGTCCATCTGCTTCCACATGTACTCACGTCGATAGATCTAGTATTTATACACGTCTGTATCGTATATCAATAGCGAATTTTGAAGAAAAATGCTGATTTCAATACCTTTACTCAAAGCACCCACGTTTTCAGTATGCAATAACCCAATTTATATACAATAACCCGTACAAAAATTATCCACTCACCATTTTTTCACGGTGCCGATTCCCTACCGTGGAAATACTGATTAGAAATTTCACATTTTTCGCGTGCTAAAGCATATGTCTTTCCACTCCAGTTAATTGGTGGAATGCAGTTGCCTAGTTTAGCTCCATATAGTTTTTTTTATAGTATTCCAATATTATTTAGAAGCTGTCAACGGATCTTCTAATTTATTGTATAAACTTATAATCCTGCTTAGCAGTGTATATGGCTGCTTTCGCTAATGAATGAAAATTCTCCCATCTATTTCCATCGGTCGGTTTTCTCGTTCTCCGAAATGTCGTATGGTCCCTATCGCAGACACGAATTAATTTTCTAATACGACCGTTCACCCCATGGCTAATCGCCAGGTCCTATTTTGACAGTCCTTAATATAAATATCCATATTTTCTCTCAATGAAGAATACCATATTTGCAATCACTGCATGGAAAGAACATCATCCACTGCCTCATCTATGTGATCGAAACGAGCTCTGCCTAGCTCCGTCCCACCATACCATCGAGTGACTACCACGAGAATGTTCATCAGTTTGCTGTCCTTCAGTTTCTTCAGTATTCTCCTGCCAGCTCCAAACTCACCATCATCATCATAGTATTCCTGCAAGATACCGTCACTGGTCGTCAGACGATAGGCATGAATGTTGTGTGCAGGCTACCTGAAGTTTGCACACAACATTGCGCCCTGCATCTTTGAAGAGGACATCTAACTATGAGAGAATATTGTTCTGAGAAGTGACCGTGAACTGAGATCCCTGGAACTTACTGCCACCATAGGATTTGGGAGGTGAACGAATAGCTAGAACAGAGCCACAGTCAACAGTCGTGGTGGGACATACTTGGGACTTCTGTATACTCGGTCCACGATGTTCTTCACCATCTATATAAAGTCTGTCCTGAGACCACTTTACAGTCTTTTTACCGCTTCTGGCTTCCTTGTACAGTGGAAGTAATTGTTTTTCTTTCCGTTCCTCGAGTTCTCGGGGTAGCTGAATATTCACCCCATACGGCCTAGGAATGTTTTTTGCATGACGCATGACATAGCCAACAGATTCATGTTAAAAAAACGGCCACAATAGAGCGTGTGTACTCCCCGGGTTTCCCCATACGATGAGCACGTTTCAGACCAATGCTCTCCACCTCACTCCTTAGAATTTTCATCATGTCCCTCGTGAAATCTTTCAAGACAGCGATAAGATTCTCGCCTGGGACCTCATTGATATGATGGAATATTAAAGTGTCCCTCATACCCCTAGCAGTCAGGGAAAGTTGGTTTTCACGAAGGTCATGGATCATATTCTCTGCCCGAACTAAGCGCCCTTCCAGAAGCTATGTCCTTTGTCCTAACTCATCATTTTCAGAAACAATGGACTGGATGGATTTACAATGGGAAGAAAGAGTATCTTCGACACTTGAGATTCCAGTGAGTAATGAGTCAAATTTGCCGAGCATCTCATTTTTGGAGTCATTGATAACAGAAGTCAGCTTAGAGACTAGACCCTCCATCTCACGTTGAACACAGATACGAACCCCAATACCGTCATCATTGAAAGACATCTCTGCACTATTATCTAGCTGAGAAAGTGGCGTCTTGGGTTTGCGCTTCTTTGTGGGATCTGAAGCAGCTGGTGTACTGAAATAGTCGGGGATCATGGGTTGTCGCGTGATGTGTCCGACCCTGTGTAGACTATCTTCAGCCTCCTGGGCCTGCTCACCCTCCATACCCCGCGTACTGGCCGGGGTGCCCGGGGCAAAGGTCGCATGCATAGAGTCTAAATATCGTTCAAATGATCCAAAATCACTCATGTTTGTGACTTCAATCCGACAATAGATATCCATCTGATCTAATCAAGAGGCAATTAAAGGCAATCGGCCTTGAGAAGCCTGCTATAAACTGGTTCAGAGCCTACCTATATGGAAGGCAGCAGTGTGTCGGTATTGGGGACACTCTATCGGCACCTGCTAATGTGATCTGCGGCGTCCCACAAGGGTCAATCCTAGGACCCTTACTATTTCTCATCTATGTCAATGACATGCCGGCGGCAGTAAAGTGTAAATTATTACTCTATGCAGACGATTCTGCCCTTATGGTTTCGGGCAAAAGCACTCTGGACCTTCAGTGTCGCCTGTCTTCCGAACTTCAGTCCATTAGGGACTGGTTAGTGGATAATAAACTTTCACTACACCTAGGGAAGACAGAGTCAATTCTTTTCGGCTCCAAGCGTAGACTCCATAATGTTGAGTCTCTGAATGTCACCTGTAATGGTCAAACCCTAACCAGTAAGACCTGTGTCAAATACCTAGGCGTTGACTTAGACCAATCCCTATCTGGGTCTTCTGTAGCCGACAAGATCATCAGCAAAACTAACGCCAAAATCAAATTCCTCTATAGGCAGACCAGACGTTTGGATATCAAAACTAAAAAGCTGCTGATCTCATCACTGGTCCAATGTCATTTCGACTATGCGAGTGCCTCTTGGTATTCTGGTCTTACCAAGAAATATAAGGATCGTCTGCAGACCACCCAGAACAGGGTGGTTCGATATATCCTAAACGCCCCACCCAGAACCCACATAGGGTTCACCGAATTTGAGCAGGTCCGAATGTTGCCTGTGGAAGCCCGTGTTCAACAACTCAAGCTAAATCACATCCACAATATCATACACGGTACAGCCCCCACTTATCTAACCTCTCTCTTTCACATAAATTCTTCCCGCCACAATACCCGCTCTGGCCCCCTGTCTTTGGTTATTCCTTCAGTTAAATCTTTTGGACAGTCTTCATTTGCTTATACTGGTGCTGTATTATGGAATAGTATACCCCATCAAGTACAATCATTGTCAAGTAGGTCGTCTTTTAAATCCAGTGTCCGAGCATTTTTATTTCAAAATATACATCGATGGGAATTAAACCCTTTCATTACATTTTAATCGGTCATATCTAGTCATTTTGTACCTGTATACACTTGTTAGTTATCCCTATCTATCCATGTTTCTATTATAATTATCTCTAGTCATACTCATGTTTGTCATTTTACTATATTTATGTCTTTACATACTGTTGTCAACTTATAATATTTATCTCTTTACATACCGATGTCAATTTTCATGTATATTATTTACAAACCAGTATTATAAATATCCACATTTAATATATTATCTACTAGTAGTAATATCTTAGTCATTCCTCCATTTATCCCCATTGTTGCTATCGGTTGTTTACATCTAAGGACCACAACGGAAATAAGTGAATTTTTCACTTTCTTGTGTCATCCTTGTATTTTTTTAATGTTTACAATTTTATGTATACATTGAAATTTTACTGAATAAATTCAATCAATCAATGTAGGCTGATCCAAAGTCACACCTAAATATGGCACACTCTCACTGGACTGAACCTGAGAAATATTACACCGAACCTTTAACTGATTCAACTGATCGTAAGTTCTTTTTAGATGCAAACAAAATACTTTCGGTCTTGCCGAGATGGAGAGATAAGCGATTATCGACCAGCCATTGCTGTACTGCCTCAAGCTCCATACTCAGCTCCGCAACATGCTTGTGATTTTTCTTCAACGGACAGCAGATCCCAAGAAAATTATAATGATACTTGTTAGAACATTTTTCTTACATTACCTGAAAGAGAACAAACAGAATGTTTTGATCAAGGCGAGAATGTTTTCCCTGCAGCGAAAACGTTTTGGTCGCGAATTTATTGATTTTGGTCGCTACAACTAAATTCACGACGAAAACTATTGGCATAAAACAGCCACTGTACAATTCGCTCTGAAATATGTATTTTTTTTAGGTTACCGGTCCTATGGTCCGATAACCTATTGGCATGGAGTTGCGTCCGTCGTCTGGCGTCGTCGGCGTCCGTCGTCCGTCCACATTTTTATCTTTAAAGTTTACTCGTGAATCTTTCTGAAATTTTGAACAAAAGTGCCTAAAAATGTTTTGAAAAGGGTGTATTTATTTTTTTGTTTTTTTATTTTCGCATTTTTTTCAAAATTGGCATAATTGGCACAATTTCTGACTTTGGCGGCCATTTTCTCAAAAACTGTTCAGACAGTTTTCAATTTTTTGTTTCAAATGACTGCCCTTATATACCTCTGTGGTGTGTATAAGTTTCGTTGCCCCTGAGTCGCCGGTCTGCGTGTGGCGGCCATTTTCATTTTCTAGATTGGTCCCAAATGGGATTTTCCCATGTTAAATATTCCTATGCTTTCGAAGGGACACATTATGCCTAATAACTGAGATTAGAGACTAGGAATCAATTATGGACACATAGGAAATGATATATGCTGATTATTGTCATGACCTTGAATTTGACCTTTGACCTCATTTTCAAGGTCAGAGGACAAAATGTCTGATATCTGGCTTATTATTGATTTTACAGCTTAGGACTCAATTGTGAGCATATATGAAATGATATATTATGCCGAATAACACATGACCTTTAAACTCGACCTTTGAACTCATTTTCAAGGTCAGAGCACATAACGGCTAATATCTTGCTTATTATCTACTGTACAGGTTAGGAATCAATTGTGAACTTATTGGAAATGATGTATGCCGAATATTCTGAAGACTTTGAATTTGACATTCGACCTCATTTTCAAGGTAAAAGCACAAAGCGAATAATATCTCGCTTCGTGAGTGTATAGCAATCGATTATTGTCATGATCTCGAACTTGACCTTTGACCTTATTTTCAAGGTCAGAGCTCAGAATGGCTAATATCTCACTTGTTATCAACTTGACAGCTTTGGATCCAATTGTGAACACATAGCAAATGATATATACTGAATATTGTCATAACCTTGAATTTCACCTTATTTTCAAGGTCTGAGCACAATATGGCTGATATCTCGTTTGTTATCAACTTTTTGGCTTAGGAATCGATTATGACTTATGAAATAATATTTGTTGAATATTGTCATGTTCTTGAATTTGTCCATTCACCTCATTTTCTCTTCATAATGGGAGCTGTATGGAGTAAACTCCTAGAACACTTCAAGATAGATCTTAAATAATGGCAGTATCAGATGAAAAGTCATTTATTGCAGTTTCAAAGTATACCTTACTCAGCTCCAGTGAGTCTTCCTCGAGTTCGGCGGTGTACTCCTCGTGGGTACCCTGCGCGTCCTCGGGTGAGTCTGAGTACGAGCGGTCCGTGCCTCCTGTGGTCAAAATACCCATATACAGGAGAGACCGGAAAATAATTGGGTACCAGGAGTTACATTTCAAATTTCGTCCTATTGATATAAAAGGACGAATAACATCGTTATCGACCCTTCTTGAGCACGAAAACTCCCAATGCTTCAGCCGTCTTCACCAATCTGTCGAAAACATACAATTACACGATCTATATCAGCCTGATTGTAATCTCTACTCACCCGGAATATCACGAATATCCACAACCAATAACCCGGAAACTTTCTACATTTGAAAAATAAATCCCGTCACAAAAATACACGATTTCCTGGAATGATGACAACGTTATAGTATTTTGTGTACAATCCTTTCCCTACACAGCTCACGACGACCACACATATTGATAAATAACAGGAGTAGTGAGCTATAATCTGAATGATTGCATCTTTCCATTATATTATCAAAAACTTGCACGAAGATATGTGTCCATCTGCTTCCACATGTACTCACGTCGATAGATCTAGTATTTATACACGTCTGTATCGTATATCAATAGCGAATTTTGAAGAAAAATGCTGATTTCAATACCTTTCCTCAAAGCACCCACGTTTTCAGTATGCAATAACCCGATTTATATACAATAACCCGTACAAAAATTATCCACTCACCATTTTTTCACGGTGCCGATTCCCTACCGTGGAAATACTGATTAGAAATTTCACATTTTTCGCGTGCTAAAGCATATGTCTTTCCACTCCAGTTAATTGGTGGAATGCAGTTGCCTAGTTTAGCTCCATATAGTTTTTTTTATAGTATTCCAATATTATTTAGAAGCTGTCAACGGATCTTCTAATTTATTGTATAAACTTATAATCCTGCTTAGCAGTGTATATGGCTGCTTTCGCTAATGAATGAAAATTCTCCCATCTATTTCCATCGGTCGGTTTTCTCGTTCTCCGAAATGTCGTATGGTCCCTATCGCGGACACGAATTAATTTTCTAATACGACCGTTCACCCCATGGCTTATCGCCAGGTCGTATTTTGACAGTCCTTAATATGAATATTCATAGTTTCTCTCAATAAAGAATACCATATTTGCAATCACTGCATGGAAAGAACATCATCCACTGCCTCATCTATGTGATCGAAACGAGCTCTGCCTAGCTCCGTTCCACCATACCATCGAGTGACTACCACAAGAATGTTCATCAGTTTGCTGTCCTTCAGTTGCTTCAGTATTCTCCTGCCAGCTCCAAACTCACCATCATCATCATAGTATTCCTGCAAGATACCGTCACTGGTCGTCAGACGATAGGCATGAATGTTGTGTGCAGGCTACCTGAAGTTTGCACACAACATTGCGCCCTGCGTCTTTGAAGAGGACATCTAACTATGAGAGAATATTGTTCTGAGAAGTGACCATGAACTGAGATCCCTGGAACTTACTGCCACCATAGGATTTGGGAGGTGAACGAATAGCTAGAACAGAGCCACAGTCAACAGTCGTGGTGGGACATACTTGGGACTTCTGTATACTCGGTCCACGATGTTCTTCACCATCTATGTAAAGTCTGTCCTGAGGCCACTTGAAGTGTTTTTACCGCTTCTGGCTTCCTTGTACAGTGGAAGTAATTGTTTTTCTTTCCGTTCCTCGAGTTCTCGGGGTAGCTGAATATGCACCCCATACGGCCTAGGAATGTTTTTGGCATGGCGATTGACATAGTCAACAGAAGTGTTAGAAAACGGCCACAATCGAGCGTGTGTACTCCCCGGGTTTCCCCATACGATGAGCACGTTTCAGACCAATCCTCTCCACCTCACTCTTTGGAATTTTCATCATGTCCATCATGAAATCTTTCAAGACAGCGATAAGATTTTCGCCTGGGACCTCATTGATATGATGGAATATTATATTGTCCCTCATACCCCTGGCAGTCAGGGAAAGTTGGTTTTCACGAAGGTCATGAATCACCTTCTCTGTCCGAACTAAGCGCCCTTCCAGAAGCTATGTCCTTTGTCCTAACTCATCATTTTCAGAAACAATGGACTGGATGGATTTACAATGGGAAGAAAGAGTATCTTCGACACTTGAGATTCCAGGGAGTAATGAGTCAAATTTGCCGAGCATCTCATTTTTGGAGTCATTGATAACAGAAGTCAGCTTAGAGACTAGACCCTCCATCTCACGTTGAACACAGATACGAACCCCAATACCGTCATCATTGAAAGACATCTCTGCACTATTATCTAGCTGAGAAAGTGGCGTCTTGGGTTTGCGCTTCTTTGCGGGATCTGAAGCAGCTGGTGTACTGAAATAGTCGGGGATCATGGGTTGTCGCGTGATGTGTCCGAACCTGTGTAGACTATCTTCAGCCTCCTGGGCCTGCTCACCCTCCATACCCCGCGTACTGGCCGGGGTGCCCGGGGCAAAGCTCGCATACATAGAGTCTAAATATCGTTCAAATGATCCAAAATCACTCATGTGTTTGACTTCAATCCGACAATAGATATCCATCTGATTTAATCAAGAGTTCGTGAATGGCTGGCTACAATGTAGCAATACATTAGATCTCAACAGCTGGTAAGTTATTACCTTCAATTCAAGTATTGTGGCAACTTATTTCAAATTATTCGGAGAGTTCAAAACGTTTTTACTCTGCTGAACCCATACCGGCAATAAAAATACAAGACATACATGTAGGCTGATCCAAAGTCACACCTAAATATGGCACACTGGACTGAACCTGAGAAATATTACACCGAACCTTCAACTGATTCAACTGATCGTAAGTTCTTTTTAGATGCAAACAAAATACTTTCGGTCTTGCCGAGATGGAGAGATATTCGATTATCGACCAGCCATTGCTGTACTGCCTCAAGCTCCATACTCAGCTCCGCAACATGCTTGTGATTTTTCTTCAACGTGCAGCAGATCCCAAGAAAATTATAATGATACTTGTTAGAACATTTTTCTTACATTACCTGAAAGAGAACAAACAGAATGTTTTGATCAAGGCGAGAATGTTTTCCCTGCAGCGAAAACGTTTTGGTCGCGAATTTATTGATTTTGGTCGCTACAACTAAATTCACGACGAAAACTATTGGCATAAAACAGCCACTGTACAATTCGCTCTGAAATATGTATTTTTTTTAGGTTACCGGTCCTATGGTCCGATAACCTATTGGCATGGAGTTGCATCCGTCGTCTGGCGTCGTCGGCGTCCGTGGTCCGTCCACACTTTTATCTTTAAAGTTTACTCGTGAATCTTTCTGAAATTTTGCACAAAAGTGCCTAAAAATGTTTTGAAAAGGGTGTATTTATTTTTTTGTTTTTTTATTTTCGCATTTTTTTCAAAATTGGCATAATTGGCACAATTTCTGACTTTGGCGGCCATTTTCTCAAAAACTGTTCAGACAGTTTTTAATTTTTTGTTTCAAATGACTGCCCTTATATACCTCTGTGATGTGTATAAGTTTCGTTGCCCCTGAGTCGCCGGTCTGCGTGTGGCGGCCATTTTCATTTTCTAGATTGGTCCCAAATGGGATTTTCCCATGTTAAATATTCCTATGCTTTCTAAGGGACACATTATGCCTAATAACTGAGATTAGAGACTAGGAATCAATTTTGGACACATAGAAAATGATATATGCTGATTATTGTCATGACCTTGAATTTGACCTTTGACCTCATTTTCAAGGTCAAAGGACAAAATGTCTGATATCTGGCTTATTATTGATTTTACAGCTTAGGACTCAATTGTGAGCATATATGAAATGATATATTATGCCGAATAACACATGACCTTTAAACTCGACCTTTGAACTCATTTTCAAGGTCAGAGCACATAACGGCTAATATCTTGCTGATTATCTACTGTACAGGTTAGGAATCAATTGTGAACTTATAGGAAATGATGTATGCCGAATATTCTGAAGACTTTGAATTTGACATTCGACCTCATTTTGAAGGTAAAAGCACAAAGCGAATAATATCTCGCTTCGTGAGTGTATAGCAATCGATTATTGTCATGATCTCGAGCTTGACCTTTGACCTTATTTTCAAGGTCAGAGCTCAGAATGGCTAATATCTCACTTGTTATCAGCTTGACAGCTTTGGATCCAATTGTGAACACATAGCAAATGATATATGCTGAATATTGTCATAACCTTGAATTTCACCTTATTTTCAAGGTCGGAGCACAATATGGCTGATATCTCGTTTGTTATCAACTTTTTGGGTTAGGAATCGATTATGACTTATGAAATAATATTTGTTGAATATTGTTATGACCTTGAATTTGTCCTTTCACCTCATTTTCTCTTCATAATGGGAGCTGTATGGAGTAAACTCCTAGTACTCTTCAAGATAGATCTTAAATAATGGCAGTATCAGATGAAAAGTCATTTATTGCAGTTTCAAAGTATACCTTACTCAGCTCCAGTGAGTCTTCCTCGAGTTCGGCGGTGTACTCCTCGTGGGTACCCTGCGCGTCCTTGGGTGAGTCTGAGTACGAGCGGTCCGTGCCTCCTGTGGTGATGGCCGCTGATACGCAGCCGGACGAGGATCCGAACTACTTGGGCGGCTACTCTCTGGCTCAACTGGCTGTGAAGTAGAGAGCTGACAGTGCATTGGCACCGGTTATAAAGGCCCTCGAGGCCGGCCAGAAGTCCTTCAAGGCTGAGCAAAAAACCTACAAGGAGGAGACACAATCCGTTATCTCCCAGGGGGGATGGCTCGCCTTGAGGAACGGCCTCTTGTACTGGCGCTATGAGCCACCAAGCCCACTGCCTCCCATTTGGCAGTTGTTGCTTCCATCAGTTGCATGACCTCCGGGTGACTGGTCACCTGGGAATCCGGAGGACCGTCCATCGGCTACAACAGCGCTTTCACTGGCCTGGTAGCGGATTGGACGTGCAATGGTGGTGCGCAGCTTGCCCATGGTGTCAGGCTCGCAAAGGAGTTCCACCTCCTGGCCGCCATCCAGTTAACCGCAGTTAAGACTGGCGCACTTTTTGACCGGATTGCCTTGGATATTCTAGATACTCACCGGGTCACTCCACGTGGGTTCCTGTACATCCTGGTGATCTCGGACTATTTCACTAAGTACACTGATGCCTACCCTCTGTGGCGCCAGGTGGCTCGGTTGCTGGTGAATAGGTGGGTGGTTTACCATGGCGTACCTGAGCAGGTACACTCGGATCAGGGCACACAATTTGAGAGCATCTTGTTCCGGGGCCTAGCACAGCTGCTAGTTAGTACCCAGGTCCAGACCAACTCTTACAGGCCTCAGCCTAATGGACAGGTCGAAAGCTTCAATTGATCTATCCTGAATATGCTGGTGGCCTTTGTAAATAATCGTGTGAATGATTGGGATGACCACCCCCCGTATGTCTTAATGGCGTACAGTTCGTCGGTCCACTCTTCCACCAGGGTGACGCCGCACGCGCTGTTGTATGGCCAGGAACTCAGTCTGCTGTGGATATTATGTATCCAACTGCAGCGGAGACCGGTCCGGTACCCCAGTGCGGTCCTGAGTATATGGAGTGGGTTCACCGCACCTGAACGCCCACGACTTCGCGCGAACGCACCTGGACAAGTCTGTCATCCGGCAGAAGCGAGGCTACGACACCCATGCTAAGGGTAGGCCCGCTTTTGCGGTAGGTATTACTATCCACCGGCCAAACAGGTTAACAAGTTTGCACGGCCGTGGATCGGCCCATTCACCATACTGCAACAGGTGACTGAGTTGGACTACCGGATATGTCAGGATTCTGATCCGGACAAGATTCTGGTGGTCCTGAAGAACCTGAAGAAGTATGATGGCCCGCTCGTCATTCAGGATGCGGAACTGGATGATGTCCCACTTTTGGACACGTCCAGACAGCATTAGCGAATGCTGGACGAGCGTGTACGCTGTATGGTACCACTTGTCCTCGGCAATCCGCAGGTTCCCTCGGAACCTCCCGGACCTGCAGATGGAGGGCGGCCACGCCAAAACCCTGTGGGCCATCCCGATATGGGTGGGACTAATGTTCCGCTCATGCGGCGGCATTTGCAGTATCCATCTATCACACCAGGGATGGATTTTAGACCGTTCCAAAAGGAGCGGTCTCCTTATAGAGGAGGGTCATCAAAATGACTCAGTATAGACTCAGCCCAATATAGAGGGGGTCATCAAAATAACTCAAGAGCCAACAGAAAGCCGACCATGGCTGGTGGGCAGATCCTTCTCACAGATCAACAAAGGAGCTGTACCAGTTCAAGTCATCAATGTATTGCCGGAGCCTGTGATCACTCGCAGAGGACCCCACCTGGCGACCCTGACCAGCCGACTGTAAAATCATTCCCCTGACTGAAAAAAGTACAAAAGACTGGAGCATCCAGGCCCAAGAACTACAGAAATTGGTCCAGCTACTAGAAACTTCGGCAGCTGACCGAAGAGACAGAGATGTGTGTGCCAGCCGAAAACGAGTGACTGAACTGCTCCGAAGAGTCTTCAGTGACGACTTCGGCAGCTTGGGCCAGATGAATGTGGTTCAACACGAGATCCACACCGGCAACCACGACCCACCAAGCAGCAAGCCAGACAACTACCTCCCCATCACCGAAAGCTGGTAGACCAAGGCGTCATTGAAGACAGCAGTAGTCCCTGGGCATCCCCGATAATCCTGGTTAAGAAGAAAGATGGTACTACATGCTTTTGCGAGGATTACTGACGGCTCAACGCAGTGACCAAGAAAGATGCCTACCCCTGCCCCGAATAGACGAC
The DNA here is from genome assembly GCA_949152475.1 of Terebella lapidaria. Classification (NCBI taxonomy): domain Eukaryota; kingdom Metazoa; phylum Annelida; class Polychaeta; order Terebellida; family Terebellidae; genus Terebella; species Terebella lapidaria. Next base: position 8,810,982 of record OX424557.1, read on the forward strand.
ACTATAGCAGCCTGCTCTGAAGCAAAGTGGTTTTCAACCCTGGACCTGACAAGCGGCTACTGGCAGGTGGAAATGGATGAAGATGCTCAAAAGAAGTCGGCCTTCTGCGTTCCTGGTGGGCTTTACCAGTTTGAAGTCTGGACTGTGTTTGTGAGTTTTGGACTGTGTAACTTTTGGGAGACTCATGGAGAAAGTCCTCGGTGGACTCTCCTGGAAGACCTGCCTGATCTACCTGGTCGATGTGATCATCTGTAGTCGAACGCTGGAGGACCACATCAGTAATATTCAAGAAGTGTTTCTCAAGCTGGAGGAGGCGGGCCTGAATCTGAAACCTTCCAAGTGCAAGTTCTTCCAACCCGAAGTGGCTTTCCTGTGTCACATTGTGGACAGAGACGGGATAGGAACAGACCCTGCCAATACCGAAGCTGTTAGAAGATGGTCAACCCTCGAAAATGTGACTGACTTACAGAGTTTCCGGGGCCTGTGTTCCTACTACCAAAAACTTGTGCCAAAGTTTTCAGAGATAGTCAGTCCCCTCCAGTGACTGATCAAAAAAGGAGCACATTTCCTGTGGCAGGCCGAACAAGAACAAGTTAGAACAAGTCTTCACCGAACTCAAGAATCGGCTGGTGACAGCACCGATCCTGGAGTATCCCGGGAGGAGGGTCGATACATCCTCGACACAGACGCCAGTAACACAGGGCTGGGAGCGGTCTTGTCGCAATAATAAGATGGGCAAGAACAGGTCCTCACCTATCTCAGCCGGAGCCTGACAAAGAAGTGAGGCGGTGTTGCGTCACCTGGAAGGAGCTGCTGGCTGTCGTTTTTGCCACCCAGAAGAATAAGCAGTATCTCCTGGGCTGAATCATGGGAGTCTCCTATGGCTGATGAACTCCAAGGAAACCCAAGGACAGGTCGCCCGGTGGATTGAGCTGCTGAGCAAGTATGACTTTGAGATTCAACACCGACCCAGGCGGGTCCACAACAATGCTGATGCCCTGTCCTTGTCTGCTTGCAGCCAATGCGGAAAGAGTGACTAGAACCAAGACAAGATTGAGGCTTGCGACTTCCGGGAGATTACACAACAAGCCAAGGGAGCCCAGAGACGCAGCCTAAGAAAGGGAGACACCAGTCAGCCGAACCCAACTGAGGATCTCCTGCTGAAGCCGAGCTCAACAGAAGGTATCCTACCGAAGAAAGCAAGTAAAATCCAGCCGAAGACAGCCAAGGAAACAATCGGTGAAAATGGCTTGCCGAAGATAGGTCGACCGAAGAAATGACAAAACATCAGCGAAGAGGAGGTTGAGCCAATCCCGAAAGTTCCAGTTGGGGACAAGACTTGAGCCAAATACAGAGAGCAGAATTGTGGTATCCAGCATTCATCACCTTCATGCCCGACAACCCGGTCCAAGCTAAGATAGACTACCCAAGCCTGAGTGCAGAAGTGGTGTGATCTACAGACGATGGAGAACCATGGAGGAAGCCGAGCGCCTACAGCTCATCAGAAACTATGACCGAGGCAAGGTCAATGACCAGTACAACCCAGGAGACTTAGTGTGGATGGCGATCAAGACCCGAAGGAAAGGAAAAGCGCTGAAGTTGCAAAGAAAATAGAGCAGGCCGAGACTGGTGGTGGAAAAGTTCACAGACGTTACCTACGTGGTAGCAGAGAGCAAATCCAAGACGAAAGTCGTCCATTTCGACCTGCTGTAGCCATACTGAGGGATCAAGCATCCGAGATGGATGAAGCAGAGAATGTCTGAAGACAGACATCACCCCGAAGAAGCTGGTATCGACCCAGAGAAAACAGCTGAGGAGCCGGAGATAGAATCCGGTTCAGACAAAGACTAGATACCAGAGAAGAAGATGTCCGTAGGCTGGGAGTTTGTAGCCGAAAAGAGATAGGAGCCAAAGACAGCTAGACTCTGGTAAAATGTTGAGTTCTAGCAGTTGTCTTGAGAGAGATTTGCCGAGGGAGTTCCGGATAGAAGACATCCCGAGGTTTCAGCTGTGTTGAGAATATCATCAACCGACAGAGATAGAGAGTGGTGGTCTACAGGAACCTGGGTTAGATATCTGTTGTTTTCAAGTTCGGCTACAAGACTTTCGGCCCCGGAAGAGGAGTAACAACTCTGTGGAAAGTGGTTTCCAGTCAAGTCCAGGCATGGAGACACCAGGAGCAACAGATCTTCAAGCTAAGAAGTAGAAGGGAACAGTCGCCATTACTCTGTAAAGGACTAGCCATCCCTGCAGAAGAAGATGTATCAAGTTCCCTGGTAATCATTCGATCCCTGCTGTTTGATGCTGCATCCTGCATGACAAGTTGGAGCAAGAAAACATGCGGATCAAGTTCATCAGATGTTTCGGCCACTACATCTTAGCCGAAAGATTTTTGGCTGAGCCGAAAGTTTTCGAGTGAGCCGAAGAAGGTTCGGGTAACAATGCGTTTTTGGCTTTCGGCTGAAGATTTGAAGACTTGTGATGTCACTTCTGTCTGGACCAATCAGAGGCCAGCTTTCCAGACCACGTTACCAGAAAGAGTATAAAAGGGGCTCAGTTCTAAGCCGAGAGTGCAGTCTGACAGCAGCCATCACAGAAGACAGATCGTGCCCGAAGTTCGTCGGCAAGAATTGAGTTTGAGCACAACCGAAGACAAGAAAAGAAGAGAAAAAATTTACAAGTCCGAGATCGGCTGAGGGAGAAGAAAAACAAGTCAATTGTCCGAGAGTTGAAGCAGCTGGGGGAAGAAGTAACCGGGGGAAGACAGCCACAAAATGTGGCCGAAGGACCGAACCGAAAGTCAACCCAAAGAGGAGCCTTCCATTCCCGAAGTGGGGCCTCACAAAAGTCAACCTGAAGGGGAGCCTTCCATTCTCGAAGTAGAGCCTTCCACTCCTGAGTTCTTCTCCCGAAAGTCCACCCGAATAAGAGCCTTCTATTCCCGAAGTGAAGCCTCCCGAAAGTCAACCCGAAGAGGAGCATTCCACTCTCGAAGTCAACCCCAAGGAATGCCCAGAAGCAAGACTATCGGGGAAACAGTGCGAGGAGAGCGTCCTCAACTTCCACTCAGCCAACGCCTTGCTGAGAATCATCACGGAGCAACACACCGCTCATGTGAGCGTCTACTTCTGGCTCAGTGTGATCACTGATGCCGAAGAGAGCCGGATGTTAAGAAACACATGAAAAGTAAGCACAACCTGGTGGATGTCGGCCCCCAGCTGCAGCGAATCAGCCGCATCTCCTCAGTGCCACTGTCTCAGCCCGAGGTACCAGTGGCGGTCGATCTGCGTGCCTACCAAAGAGCCTCCTCGCATGACCAGGATGACGGTGGAGCCAGGTGTACCCTTGCCATGTCTTCACTGAACAGACTCTTCGGGTAGCGGTCCGAGAAGCGGTCGATAAACATGTTCGGCGCAAGTCAAGTCATCGCAAGTCAAGTTCGGTGCAAGCCAAGTTCAAAGACTCCCATTGACAGTTAAATTTAGTTAAGAGATGTGAGGGAGTCTCGCCGAAGTTCAAGATTCAAGCCGAAGAGACACAGTGACTTTTAACTAATTGAGAGGTACCAGTGTCTCCGAATCAAGTTGTGTTTTCATTTCAAAGGACTGTTTATCCACCAAAAGAGTTCGGGAACCTATGGCCTGTTTACCCCTGTATATGTACGGGACGAACATAATCTAAGAAAGGGGGAGTGTAACGATTTTAAGTCGAAAACTTTGTCAAGCCAAGTTTTATTACCTGTTTGTTAATGATATATTTGGTTACATGATGTTTTACGGTCGTTAAATGAATTTTAAATTGGTGTTTATATACGATTACCAAAGTTCAAGTATTTCTTGGTGGTTTCGGTTGCTCTTCAGCTGACATCAGATCTTGGTGTTCAAAATATGTATATTATGTAAAAGTGCTCCGAAACGGATTTACAACAATGCATATTGTTACGTGGTGGTTTCTGATTGGTTATCAATCATAAAAAATTTTGGCTAGAAAAGTCAGTTTTGATTGGTTGGGGTAGGTCACGTGACACCTACCCCAAAATGTATAAATACCGCCGACTCACAGGAGTCAGCGCCTGTTGACCCTGGGACACCCACCAGAGCACATCGCGGTACAACCGATGTCATCTCTAGATGAATTCTCAACTATTTCAACCGACTGTATGATTCGTCAATAAACCTTGAATCATTGCTGAGAGTTGATCCTTGAGCCGGCCCAGCCAACTAAGGGTCCGAGTATACAGATGAAATGACAACCGAAGTGAACTTAGAGAATTTATAGAAGTAAAGTCAACCGAAGTAATAAGAGAAAAGGACTGGAAGACCAATTGGGTTGAAATCAAAGCTGATAACCTCTGAGATAGCTGTGAACCCAAGCTATCAACTGAACTTACAACCAAAGAAGAAAGGGTCGAGAGAAGGAGCCGAGCACCGAACTACATGATACTAGTAGGTGATACCTACTTCTGGAACACTAGCAGCTGCAGACCCGAACACGCTAGCACCGAGATGGCCAGCAGCCGGAGCATCGGAGCTTCCCGAAGTACTCCAACTGAGTCGACTGAGACGGCCTGCAACCGGAGCACCGGACTCTCCCGAAGCGCCCCTGCAGCCGAAATTCCAGAGACAACCATGACGGCCTGCAGCCAGAGCACCGGAGTCTCCCGAAGCGCCCCTGCAGCCGAAGTTCCAGAGACAACCAAGACGGCCTGCAACCGGAGCACCGGAGTCTCCCAAGCGCCCCTGCAGCCGAATCCCCGGAGCTACCTCTAGAACCAGCAACAACCACCCGACGACCGTCTCTATAACACTCAATTGACCCGAAAAAGACTGTAGAAGAAATATCGACCCCTAGAACCGTTACAATTTGTCTATTAAATTGCTTTCATTAGTGTGCTTTTTATTGAAAGGAACGATAGGGAACAATGAACAGTGAGGAAATCAGAACACCCCAGTCAGCAATATGTTTTTATTTCGTCCCGAGCAGAAAATAAGGAAATCAATACATGTACGCAGTTCAGACGAGTATGCAAATGATCTCTTGAGATGCTTTCAGTGCCCTGTGATAATTAACGTGTCGGGGGGGGGGGGGGGGGGTCTAAGAACAAGGTACCACGTGTGTTCTGGCATATTCCATTTTGTAAACAACCGGGCTAATGGTGAGGTAATATCCGCATGCTGTGGTGATCCACCTGTCATGGTGAGGGACTTTAAAAAATAGAACTGTCTGGCTGTGCATTGTGACAAAAGCGACTGGGCCATGTATTGTATGTACTGCCCCAATCTAAGCATACATATATATTGTAAGCACTTGCTTTTGGATCTTTAGAAGTTACTAAAATATGGATCAAACTGTACCTGTGATACAGAATTGATCAGTATTGGCAGGGGTCATAGTGGGCTTCACAAGAATATAAATATATGAAAGATCTCCGATGTTTCACACAGATAAAAACAACACGGCTGGGTAAATCTCCAGTACTGTGTTGTATTTGTTGTTGGTTCGGTGCGGGTTACTTGTGGGTGCGAAGCGGGTGCGGGCTCAATCACTGCGGGGCGGGGAGGGTGCTGGTTGAACTTTGCCCATGCAGGTTGGGCACGGGCTGCCCGCAGGCAAAGGTAGTGGGTGTGGGATGGGTGCGGGTTTAAAACTTGCGGGGCGGGGCGGATGTGGGCCTCTTTTTCGGCCCGCGCAGGGCTCTAATATCAATGCATGCAAACGTTGACTCATTTGATCATATTTTTTAACGACTTTTTCAAAATTCATACCTCGTGCAGGCCCAATTTTTTGTTTGTTTTAGTTTCAAAATTTGTGTTTTAAACTTTACGTTAGCATCTGACAGCATCTGACAACCAGTAATGGCAAAAATGTTTGATATGCACCGGTGACAATCATGGGCATCCCTTGATGACCCGGAAAAAAGCAGGGGCATCTGTTTTTTTCATGAACTTAAAACGTCGCCATGAAAACCTTCCAGTTTGTTTTCCTATTATATTATAATACTGACGAACGATTGTGCAGATTGTTGAGAGAAAATATGACACATACCATTCAACAATTTGCAATATTTCCAACGCGCACCAATATTGCTGTTCGAATATATCATAAACATACTGACGAAGGATTATGCAGATGTAAATCTCATCACACATGGGTAAGCTCCGCCCCAGTGGTAAAGCCAAACGGACGTTATTTTCGTTGAAACGAAAATGTTTTCGTCACAATTGAAATGTTTTCGTTGCAATGAAAACTGTTTTCGTCACGACTAAAATGTGTTCGTTGCAACGAAAACGTTCTCGTTGTAACCAAAAGTGTTTTCGTCACGACTGAAATGTTTTCGTTGAAACGAAAATGTTTTCGTTACAACTAAGATGTTTTTGTTGCAACGAAAATTGTTTTTGTCACGTCTAAAATGTTTTCGTTGCAACGAAAATTGTTTTTGTCACGGCTAAAACGTTTTCGTCGTGATTAGAAGGTTTTGCATTATCAAAAAAAACTAGACGTCAAGGCCTAAAGATGCCTTGGAGGCCTTTCGGTGTTAAGACTGATTTATAATATAACATGTTTACCATGGGCTCTATGACACACCATTTCCAAGATATCGACGAAAATGAAAAATGTCGATTCAGCAAAAAATTTGAGGTCGAGGTCAAAGGTCGAGGTCAAACTCCAGAGTGACGAATCCGAAAATAACATCCGTTTCGCTCTACGACGCACCGTTTCCGAGATATCGACGAAATCGAAGAGTGCCGACTCAGCAGAAAAAGTCAAGGTCAAAGGTCATCCCTAATACCCATTAGACATGTTTTTCTAGGGCGACGAGTCCGAAAATAACATCCGTTTTGCTCTACGACGCACCGTTTCAGAGATATCGACGAAAACGAAAAATGCCGACTCGGCAAAAAATTTCAGGTCAAGGTCAAAAGTCATCCCTAATACCCATTAGACATGTTTGTCTAGGGCGACGAGTCAAAAAATAACGTCCGTTTCGCTCTACAACGCACCGTTTCTGAGATATCCCCGAAAACGAAAAATGCCGACTCGGCAGAAGAATTTCAGGTCAAGGTCAAAGTTCATCCACAATACCCCTTAGACATATTTGTCTATAGCAAGGAGTCCGAAAATAACGTCCGTTTTGCTCTAACTTAGGGCAGCCAGCGGCTCACAATGCTAGTTTTGCTCTACGACGCACCATTCCCGAGATATCGACGAGAACGAAAAATGCCGACTCAGCAAAAAAATTCATGGTCAAGGTCAAAGGTCATCCATAATACCCCTTAGACATGTTTGTCTAGGGCGACGAGTCCAACAAAGTCCAAAAATCGACATGGATTCCATCCTCACGGACCTCGGATCCGGCTGAAAAACAAAAGGGTTCTTCCACATGATATGTCTGACCCATGCTGAAAATTTGCCTCATGTAAAGATACATTGAGGCAAAAAATTATCGGTCGGAAACCAAAACGGCGGAAAAAAAGAAAAAAAAAAGAAAAAGAAAAAAAAAATTCTGCTAAAACAGAATTAATGGGCTCAGGCCTTGAAAAGAAAAAACTAGTTATGGCCGATTGAAGCTACCGTACATAAAGGTATTAGGGGTGAACTTGACCTGATTTTTTTTTTTTTTTTGCTGAGTCAGCATTTTTGTTTGCCACTTTAAATGACAGATGTTGTCGCTTGTATGTTATTTGCAAGGCCCCCCGGGATAGAAATTTTCATTTTCTACCCGTAGATTTGGAGTCACCGGAGGGAAGTGACTGCCCCAACATCAGTTTATAGTATTTGTATTTTGGTCCGGGCAGTGTGTCATTATGACCGGGGACAGAAGTTCACAGCGACGCCGCGTGCACTGCTGCGTGGGTAGAATTGCTGTCATATTTGTGAATATGTAGGGTACATTCAGGTTGACCGATACATTCAGGTTGACCGATACACGGAAGGTTATGTTACGATAAAATGAAATGCGATAAATCCAGAAATGATTTTATATGGCGAACATACTAATGATATGGGGACACGTGTTTTGATAATGTGTTTTCCCGCCAAATCAACAAATTGCCGGTTTGGCACGTTTTCGCAAAAATAGTGCAATACATCGCTCGGCAAAACCAGGCGAGCAATGTTTTACTTGGATATTTATCGCTAAGCACGCCATTTGCTTCAAAATGAATACAGGACAAGATAATTAATATCATCTATCAGCTTTTCGGCGACAGATTTGGATATCAACAAGAATGATTTCCCTAGAATGAAAATGGGCGATAATATGGTTATTTTAGATGTGTATCGGTCGACCTTAATACATTCAGTTCGACCGATACAGCATGATTCAGGTTGACCGATACACTTAAGGTCACCCGTTATGCTCCCATAGAAATTACCTAAATATATATTATAGAGCAATTGAAACATATATTAGTAATAAAAACGATATATTATAGTAATAATAACAATACCAAAAATTATACATGTAACATATGTTGGTGTATATAGTTGCCTATAGGCCTATATAGGCTTGTAGTTGTACGAATATGCCACATGCTGATTGGTCCTTTGATCTTAGCTAGATAGATTTCATCGAGAGATGAAAATTATTACCATATTCGGGAGTAAGGAGGGAAAACCATGGACTGGCGCCATCAGAAATTAATACACTACTGATGGTATAACAGTATATGATGTCTGCAACTTCTGGTTATATGTGCCATGTGCCGAAGAGGACTGAGTTTTGGATGACCAAAACACGCCTTATCTTAAGTGCATGCAGTTATTATGTAAATAGGTAAATGATATGTATTCTTGAGTGTTTCCGTGACATGCACGTTATTTTTGTTGATGACTGTTGTGCCAGAATGTGTTTTATGTAAATATATTGCAATCGCCTTTAATCTGTTGATAATCAGAAGGGTCATCTAAAGTTCCATATATATGCAATGTCATGCAACTACGTGATTTCCACGTTGTCTTTGCTGAATGTCTCCATACCTATGTAGTCCCTACATGTAGTCTAATATATTGTCACTACCTACAGACAAACTGTAGGCCTATGCAAAGTATATTGGTTTCACGCGGGTACCATAACTTGTGAGTCAATAAATATAAACACACTTGTATGCTATTCGCACAGTTGTGCTCTCAGACGCGAAGAAATGTGTGTGGTATCAGTTGGTGTATCGGTCACACTGAACGTACTGTATCGGTCAACCTGAATCAGTCAGGTTTCACCAATAGAGCAACACTCCGAATATATATTTTTTTGTACGAAAATATATTCACATTAAAACGATAAAAACGTTCGAGTTCGGACCGTTTGGATACTTAGGTAACATAATTATCATCAAACCCTGAAAAAATGATATTGCCTAATCGTGAACACGAGCCGAATGCTTAAGTGTATCGGTCGACCTTAATCTACCCTACTATATATATGTATTTAAAATGTCGTACCCGGATTTTTATTAATCTCCAGATGTTCAGGGACGACTTCCATAGGGGGCCCAGGTGGGGAAGACTCGGGGGTGTACGCCCTTTGGATCACCGGTCTCCCACCTGGGGTGGTGCGACACAGGCTCTGGCAGACCATCGGGCTGTCCAGGGTTCTATCCCTGCGGTAGTGCCGTCGGCGAGGCCGGCCAGCAACATGCCTACGTGCGCGAGTTCTGTGGTGCCGCTCCCATGGCATCTCAGGCTCCGCACACGGCTACATTACCATAACTATGTACTATGCATGTTGCATGATGTTGGTGATGATAATGGTGATGGTGATGTGTTATGATGGGATGTATGACGGCCGGACTCGTCCGGACGGACTGTTACCTGGTTGTAGTTCGCGTAATTACCGACGCCCGCCGCATGCGCCCTGTGCGCCGCGGGCGTCGAACGTTACACCTGGGGGTAACAGGAGGCCTGGGAGCTGTGGGAGGCCTGGGACTAGGTATGGTGGATGAGTTACACCTGGGAGTAATGGGAGGCCTGGGAGCTGTGGGAGGGTTGGGACTAGGTATGGTGGATGAGTTACACTTGGGGGTAACAGGAGGCCTGGGAACTGTGGGAGGCCTGGTACTAGGTATGGTGGATGAGTTAGACCTGGAAGTAATTGGAGGCCTGGGAGCTGTGGGAGGCCTGGGACTAGGCAGGGAGCTGTGGAATGCCTGGGAGCTGTGGCAGTCCGGGGAGGTGAGGGAGGTGGTCTGAGATTAGGGAGGCTTTGTAGTTGAGGGATGAAGGATTGTTGTTGAGGGGGTTGGTCATTATTATGAAAATGAGTCCTATTCGCTTAGTAACTCAAAACTGGGTGAAAAAAATACCCACAGTTACATGTATACATACGTGTTGCTTCTGAAATCATAACGTTCATAAGAGTGTGATTTCCATGTTTCTTGGAAGATAATGGTCACCATTCCACTGAAAGTCATTCTAAACCAAGGATATCACAACGAAAATATATTAATTTTTGTTAAACAACTAGACGTCTGGATAGAATACCCTATTTATTATAACAAAATTGATTGATTTTCCATCGGATCTGACATCAAACATAGATAACTTCTCACGGATTATTGAGCGGCCGCACGAACAAGCGACGTAGCGACTGATCGTCCGCCTTTGGTCACGTGACGGAAATGATGATTTGTTTGGTTGGAAACGAAAAACAGGCTGATGGAAATGGGAAATCCTCGTAAAATCTCGGTTTTATAGTGATGTTTCATGTACTGCTAGACCAAATGGTGTGATTTACACAATGGATACATTTCCGAGGCCGGCTTCGGACCAGGTAAAGTTTGGCACAGAGGCCAGGGTATTTTTCGAGTTACACAGTAGATCTGGTAGATCTACAGTGGTCCCTGTATGATAAGACCTCATCTTTTGCAGCAAAAATGAGGTCTTATCTCACAGGAAGTCTTTTTTCACAGGTTCATTTACATGTTGAACTGATCTTTGGGGAATACAAAAAAGTCTTTACAGACAGGGAAGTCTTATTTCGGAGGGGTCTTATCTTACAGGGACCACTGTACCATAAACATGAAACTTGAGACTTGAGTCTAGATTTGATTGGTTGATTATGTGGTTCACCTTCATGTCATTCTATGAGGTTTTTAGGGCTACTACGATTTCAAAAAAACGTAACCGGTTAGCCGTGGTGCTGTAACCGAACCGTAACCGGTTAACCGAAAAATCATTGGTCAATCTAACGATTTTAACGAAATGTGTGAACACATATATGACAACGGAAATTCGTCAAAATTCTCATGGTGATTAACTGGAATCAGTGATCGATGGTCAAATGGATGAATATACCCGACAGAACAAGACAAATGGACCATTTAAATTGATTTTTAGTATGATAGACTATTAGAATCCACATCGAATCAAATTCCTCGACCTGCCAACCTGCCAAATAGATTTCCGGTTCAGTCTCGGGGTGAATATATACTACCGTACTTTCGCATGCGCTACATAAAAGGCCCGAAATTGTGGTAAACGAGAAGAACTCTTCAAAGGAGGAAGCTTGAATCACCTGGAAGTGCAATTGCGGAAAAATGCATTTTATTCATCAGTTAGAATCTGTTAGATGGTTTGGGTTTGTGGCAAATATCAACCATTTTCCCTTGACATATGTTGTAATCTGTGCAATTATTGCCTGTTATTTACGGTGACGAATAACCGGTTAGTGATTTTGAAACCGGTTTCTGATAAAAACCGAACCGTAGAAAACCGTGAAATCGTAGTAGCCCTAGAGGTTTTACTGGAATTCCAATTGTGCTGGGCAATGCCATCCGTCAAAAAAATGGGTGTTGATCGTCTTCCTATGTTGTGATGTTTGGAGCACTTGTAGGATGAAATGGTCAATTTTCGATATGTTTATAACTTTATAGCTATGATGTACATGTATAGTCACATGCACTTCCATTGGCCCCTTGTTGTAATCATCGCCCCCTGTCAATCTCAGTACCAGTTGAAGGCTTGGTCAAATGACAACGCATGCTAGGTGTTCATTGAATGTTGACTACTTGTTGTAGTCAAGTTTGGTTATCATGCAGCGGTCTGCTGTGATTCGTTGCCATCGTTGGTTACAACTTTGTTAATATTTGTGTCAAATGTTTGATATTAAGTTGTGAATTACAAATGGGCGACTCGAAAATGATAGCTGACACGTCTGTGTTGGCGGTCCAAATAGCTGAAATTTGCTTTATTCCAGTGCATATGTAAAACTTCATTAGCCCTTCGTGATTTACAACTTCCAAACGTCCGACATGAGCACTGCACCGTAGCTAGTGTCTCAATTCAACTGAAAATCCAATGCCTATATGGTACGAATGCCAAATAGTTTACACGAACTTGGCTTTTGAAATGCTATCTGTTTGATAGTTTCTTCCGTTTTAAACTCAAAAGATGTACCGGTCGGTATTTGGGTTAGGGTTTGCTTGTGCCCTGGGCGCCAATATATGGTTTTGTTCATGGGGGAGGGGGGTGGGTCGGATCGTCACAGACTCACAGTTGTCATTAGGTGGTCAGCACATTGAACCAGTCACGTGGCAATCAGTTGAACTACCAGTTACACATTTCATAGCTTGGGCAGTCCCAATTCCTAACCCATTCTGGCCCCTATGCAAATCATTGAAACAGGACAATCCGTCACGTGCTTACTGCCGAACCAACACAATATTTATTGACATGCAAATGACATGATTGCCTATAGTTGAGATCAGGCATACAGAACTCTCATGGACTCTCTCACTCCTGCCCCCAGCACCCTTCCGATTATATTGCTGTATATATTTCGCTGAATATATTCTTACAAAAGATCACAGACCTGATGATTTTATTCATTCCTAAAACTCACATGTCACAAGAAAAAATCATCAGATATCAATTTGCAAAAATATGTCGCCACACTCCCCAGGTATACATGTTTGTCGAATTGTATATATCTACGTTGGTGTTGGTGGTGAGAATGTCCTCAAGTGTTTTGGCTGCTTTACATATATTATTGACAGTTATTGGAAAAAGAGATAATTATTGACTCGTGTTTCCAGGTGTTTCTTAAGGGCCTTTCTCATTAGATGTTCATAACAGACTCTTAACAGTTCACCCATCATTTTCACTCAACTGAATCTGCCAGCTACCAGATAATCTTAACTTCCAGTTGGTCGTTGCTCAATAAATTACGCTGTAGCTTGAGGTTTGAAGTGGGAATATTGTCGAAACACCTGCTCGAGGGTAGATTGTTTTTCGTTTCTTTCTTTGCCTAAGTTGCCTCTGCCTTTTATAAATAGTACATACTGGGTATAGAATATAGGTAGTGAACACAAAAAGTAACTTACATGTATCATTATCAAATTCTAACTCACATTCAGCAAATTGGGCCTATGCAGGTTCGTTCACATTGTATACATTATGTATACACTAATGTATCCATGGTCACTCATTCCTTTGTTGATATTTGCTGACAGTTGACGGATCTGCATGTATACGTAATTCCCCCGGACCACTGGAGAGCTCATCTCCACAGTGCCGTCAACGAAATCATCAACGAGGCCATTTCTGCCGGCTTTATACGGTAAATATGTGTTTGTTCACCTGTAGTGTAAATTACTAGTAATTTGTGTGTGAGTTTGATGTGAGATTTGTTCAAATTTTAAGTTTTTATAAATGCATGGAGTGGAGTGGGTGGCACAGCGGATAAGGCGTCGGACTCGTAATCCAAGGGTATTGGGTTCGATCTCGGGCTGAACTGCTGTATTATTTCACCAGTGCCCTCAGGGAAAGGCATTTACCATGTTTCTCCAATCTCCAATCTCCAACCATGATTAAATGGGTACCGGTTGTACATATATGGATTGATAGCATAGCGCTTCGAGTGTGGTTGCTCATACTTTAGTACATTATTCAGTCCGGGGTTAAAACTGTGTGTAAAGCGCCTTTGAAAGGAATTTAAGAGCGCTACATCAAATGAAAATAATTTCACCTTCAACTTTACATGAGAACAATTATGATCATTTGCTTGCTAAGTAGTGAAAACTATAGTCATAGCATATGTGTGAAGTATACTTAATCAGTGTTGTAAGATCACCTAGATACAATAATGTCAGGGCAGATTCGAACAAAGGATATAGATATGTAGATATAAATCATACATGTCAACTTTCAGGGTTCACCCGGAGACGAACATCTACCAGCTGAGGGAAGAACTGGACCAGCAGCTGGGGTACGAGATTTTGCCGCAACAGTATGTCTTCCTCAAGAGTGTCGGGCGCTGCCTCACCAGGGTAGGTCACATACTCTAAACCCAGAAATTATTAGCGTCCGTTTATTCAGCTTTTTTAGGTTACCGGACCTTTGGTCAGATAACCTATTGCCGTGGCGTTGCGTCCGTCGTCCGTCCGTCGTCCGTTCACATTTTTATCTTTAAAGTTTATGGTCGAATATTTCTGAAATTTTGCACAAAAATACCTAAAAATATTTCCAGGAAAGTTTTTTTTTAGTTTTTTGATTTTCACATTTTTTTCAGAATGGCGGCCTTTTTCGTCGAAAAATGGCCAATTTTCGACTTTGACGGTCGTTTTCTCAAAATCTGTTCAGTAACTTTTTTTCTTATTGATGCATAACACTCCTCATATGTACTTCTGTGAAATGTATAAATTTCGTTGCGCTTGAATCACTCGAAGTGGGCCATATTGGGCCCAAACTCGGCCCAGAATTGACTTTCCCATGTTAAATTTTCCCATACTTTATAATGGGACACATCAAGCCTAATATCTCACTTAATATTGAGATTAGAGACTAGGAATCAATTGTGGACATATAGGAAATGATATATGCTGAATATTCTCGTGACCTTGAATTTGACCTTTGACCTCATTTTCAAGGTCACAGGACAAAATGGCTAATATCTCGCTTATTATCGACTTTACAGCTTAGAAATCAATTGTGAACATATAGGAAATGATATATGCTGAATATTCTCGTGACCTTGAATTTGACCTTTGACCTCATTTTCAAGGTCACAGGACAAAATGGCTAATATCTCGCTTATTATCGACTTTACAGCTTAGGAATCCATTGTGAACATATAAGAAATGATATATGCTGAATATTCTCGTGACCT
Source organism: Terebella lapidaria (assembly GCA_949152475.1). NCBI lineage: Eukaryota > Metazoa > Annelida > Polychaeta > Terebellida > Terebellidae > Terebella > Terebella lapidaria. The sequence goes on from OX424557.1 coordinate 8,826,085, forward strand.
TGAATTTGACCTTTGGCCTCATTTTCAAGGTCACAAGACAAAATGGCTAATATCTCGCTTGTTATCGACTTTACAGCTTAGGAATCAATTGTAAACATATAGGAAATGATATATGCTGAATATTCTCGTGACCTTGAATTTGACCTTTGACCTCATTTCCAAGGTCACAGGACAAAATTGCTAATATCTTGCTTATTATCGACTTTACGGCTTAGGAATCAATTGTGAACATATAGGAAATGATATATGCTGAATATTCTCGTGACCTTGAATTTGACCTTTGACCTCATTTTCAAGGTCACAGGACAAAATGGCCAATATCTTGCTTATTAGCGACTTTGCAGCTTAGGAATCAATTGTGAACATATAGGAAATGATATATGCTGAATATTCTAGTGACCTTGAATTTGACCCTTGACCTAAATTTCAAGGTTAGTCATTTTATTTTCAAGGTCAGAATACAAAATGGCTTATATCTCACTCATTATCAAATTTACAGCTAAGGGGTCCATAGTGAACATATAGGAAATGATGTATGCTGAATATTTTGGTGATCTAGAATTTGACCTTTGATCTCATTTTCAAGGTCAGAGAACAAAATGGCTAATATGTCCCTTATTATCATCTTTACATCTGCCCCTGATGACGCCAATTGTGTCTTTGGATAAACTATTTGGTCGGGCTTTGTTTCTATTGCAAAATGTTGTATTTTACCTTTCTTATTGGCATCATCAAAATTTGATTGTATTGGTGGTAATAGATTGATACTTACATTTATACCACTGAGTCGGTGTCACTGCTGGCGGACGTTAAATCTGTCCCCGAGGATACCATCAACTCAGTAGCCTTCGGGCTTGTGATTGGGTACTTTTGTACTTGTCATGTATCTATTCCATGGGGTTAGATTCGGATTTCTGAATTATTTTCATAGGTTGTTGGGCAGTTGTATACTAATTCCATCTGGTGTACAGTAGAAACAGCTACATTTAACACATTGTTTGCCTCTGAAGACGCCAGTGTGTCTTTGGATAAACTATTTGGTCGGGCTTTGTTTGTTTCTATTGCAAAGTGTAGTATTTTACGTTTCTTATTGGCATCATCAAAATCTGATTGTATTGGTGGTAATAGATTGGTACTTACATTTACAGCATAGGAATCAATTGCGAATATAGAGGAATGATATATACTGAATATTTTCATAACCTTGAACTTGAACTTTGACCTCATTTTCAAGGTCACATCACAGAATGGCTAATGTCTCACTTATTATTGACTTTACAGCTTAGGAATTTATTGTGGACATACTAGAAGTGATATATTTGTTGAAAATTTCATGGCCTTGAATTTATCAGTGACCTAATTTCAAGGTCACTGGACAAAAGGCTAATATCTAAAATGTATATTATCCGGTAACCTTTCTGAGCCCTTGGGCTAATTTTTTAGCCTTCTGTTGAAAACGCTAATATTAATGGATGCTAATACATTAATTTGCTAAACACAACATATGATGGCAAGATAAAAACGCTAAATTAAACGGTTGCTAATATGCCAGCACAACCAAAAATGCTAAATTTAATGGATGCTAATACTTCAGAATTTAGAGTATATATGTACATGAACATGTATGCTTGGTCTATTTATGAGGTGGATATTACACTATTTCTACAAATCAGTGAGCAAGACGTGCTGGTCTTTTTCGAATCAAAAAATCTTGTTCAATTTACATGATTTATGAAATACATGTACACCAGTAGGTAAGATACCATCTACACCAACATTTTTAGCTAAAAGTCTATACACTCTCTGTAGAACAATACAGTTCAGTATCTCAACCTCAAATAATCTAATCATGGCTACCGGTATACACATACCTACTTCAAGAGCATACCAGGTATAGACTTTCAAGTACATGTAGATAGACCTGTCAATGGGCCAATTGCATGTTTTTTTTTCCAACAAAATCTTATTCGTAACACCTGTAGAGTCTAGAGTCAAATTTTTTAGGTATTGGTAATAACAGGCTTATTATGACTCTCCCAAGTTTGTGTTAACTAATTCTGCGAAATCATGTCCGTTAATGTTCTCGTACGTAACCTTGCTCCACATCACACCTACGTTTACATGCCACGAAGGTGGATAAATATTTACCGTCAATTTTCGATCAAGGCGACACAAGCATCGATGACGATCAAACTGAAGAGTCCTTGTTCAATCCACGTTCTTTGTTTACGACCCTCCGACACTCGAGTTATTGATATGTCATGAAGTGGGCTCCACGTAGCCGTCGTCTTTTCGATGGTTGTTTACTGTTACACTTTTATCAGCTTATGACTCAGGCTAGGATGTGCTATATACATATGATTGACATATTTGCAAGTTGTGCCTTTATATTAATGTTAAAATGATATTTTATTATGAAAGGAAACTTTCCCATTTTTCTGAGAAAACATTCTAGTAAATGAATGTTACGATACTGATAAGCCACGTTAGTTTCTGTAATTCTTTGTTGACCAACTATTAATTGTTGATATAAATATGATAAATGTTTACACGGTGTGCCGATGTGTACTAATGAACATGTTTATGAATGGCATTCCCAATCTCGAGTCAAAAAATCTCGAGATAAATACGATTTATTTCATGTTGTTTCATGTTGTCGTTTGTCAACTAAAATATTGTTCGATTTTTTTCCAGTTGCGACCAAAACAAGAATATCAGCTGAAAGTCAAGAATTTCCTGCCTCCATCGGTAATCAACAAAGTCATTCTTATTATTATTTTATAAAAAGTTTACTGTATGTGTATATACATGTAAATATGTCTCTGTTTGTGTGAATATAAAACATTTCCCTGTGTATACCAATAATAACATGCATATAATCTTTGCGAGATAATAATTTGATATGTTTGCATATTTGTGACGAATTCTGAGGTTTGATTACTCCCTTGGAATTACGTTTACTGTAGTGTATATTTTTATTTCAGTTGCCAGATGAGAGTGTAAATTCAAAAGTAATGCCTGTTTGTGTCGTATATGTGCATGATTCTGAACAAGTTTTATACCATTGCATGTCATTCATGATTGAATATGCATGTTCAAATTATTTTTGCACACATAATTTGAGTGTATACACGCCAGCCCCTTTAGCAGACCCGCACGGTGCTGACACCTTTGCATGGATCCAAAAATTATGCACTTGTATTAATTATTACACTTAATTGGCATGATATTAAGTTTTATTAGGTCCAGTACTTTGTGTGTAGTCACATGTAAAATCTAAAATATTCATTTACATTTAAGTTATGAATAATTTAGCGTGTGTTGTCAAGGTCATCACTTCTGATTCATTTGCAATCAAATGTACCTTTCGAAAAGAGAATTTTGCATGTACATTTATTTCAAGATTGTTTAGGAGAGAAAAGAACAATAATTTTCATCCAATACTCGGAAAATTTCACATCATTCATCATGGTTTATCCATTCTATCTATAACAGTCATCAAAAAATAAACTATGTAGATTTGTACATATACAATGGAAATTCGCTCTTAGCCTTTTACACTATGCATCTCTTATAAACATGATAAATATCCCTATTGACTTCAGGCATTTGCCCCGGAGATCTTCGTACTGGAAGCTACCCCAGAAGTCCGCAGTATCCCCTTTAGCGGCACCTCCTCCCAGAGTTCCGACGTGCGACACGGTCTGCCGTCCCATCAGTTCAACAGAGATCCGACCCCACGCAGTGATCGTAGCGAGTTCTCGAGGCACAAACCCATCCCGCCGATTAGAAACAACATTGCTATACAAACTAGTAGGTCGATCTTGATTCCTCGCAGCTTGTTTATTTTCATGTGGCGCAGTTATTTTCGGGGTGATTTGATTGAACTCACTAAACTTGGTTTATTAATGATCGTAAGATGTAACTGTTTGATTGCAACACTGATTTTGACTCACTAATTGAATCAATTGTGTTACCAAGTATTCGTGTTGGACCGATATTCTTTATTTTTGACTTTTTCAATCATATAAACTGTACATTCAATGCAATAATTGTGTATATTGATGATGTTGAACATAAAGCCAATTAGACAATGTGGATGTATGTGTATTCACTGTGATTTTAGTGACCCTTGGGTCTTTGTTTGGATGTAATGATTTATGTGGGCCAATCATGCCTGGGTATCTGCATTCTGCAGGAAACTTGACTTGATTTGACAATGATTGATCCGTGATCTATTGTACATTGATTGTATGCTTGAAACTCCTGATAAACTTACAATTATATAATGCTTTGAATAACACTTGACATATTATTTGTGCACCATCTACATGTAATTGAAGCTCCCATGTCACAATGATGTGCACCTGTTGCACTATGTATTAACCCTTTCTCTTTCTGCCTGTGCTCACCATGACCTTGACAAATGTCACATTAACCCTTCTCCTGCATCATACATTAACCCTTTCCAGTATGCTTGCTTGACCTTTGACTCCGAACTTGACCAGTGATGGACTACTAATCAATCATGGTAAATTAATATATGATGATTGCTCCTGAACCCAGCTCATGACTAACTTTGTCTATATGTTATTGAATCTCAAATATAACATTCTCAGTTTGAGTTCAATTCCAGTTTGCCTTTACATGTTATAGTTTTATATCCATTCAGCAAAAAATATCCATGCATGAATTCTGTATGTAATATAACTAATATACTATACTGTAAAACCACAAATTATTCGTGACCTTTTATTTTCACGAATCCAAAAAATCGCGAAATTAAATGGAAGCGAAACATTTCTGATGACAACCCACATTGTTATGAAGAAATTGTTCAAGACGGCCAAACCGCAAAATTAAACGTCCGCGAATATGGTTTGATCACAAAAACGCGAAAATTTTTGGCAGCGAACTCAAATGGCTTTACAGTACTAGTAACACATGTAGATGTAAATGTACGTAGCGAAGATGTCTTCTGGGATGACAGATGGTACAAAATGTCAGTAAAGTGTACTCTACATCTGTTCATCCATATACAAGTAGATTACTATGTTCATCTTGCATTTAAAAACTATATAATAGTTTCATGCGACACACATAATTTGCTTTAGTAGATGTTTTGCTTAGGGAACTTTTCTCTGCTGTTTTCCCCTGGACTTGTAGGTGATGCTTTCGATGTGCCTCCTAGATCCAACCCTGACAGGACGCCTCGACAACCTGACACTAAATACGTCCCTGACACACAGCCCCACTCCCAAGCCCAGCCCCCGCCCAGACATCAGCCCCCCAGTGACACGCTAGTCGTCCATGATGGCCCAGTCCGACACATTGGCACCCAATTCTCCCGACCCCCCACACCTTACCATAGCGACCATCACCAGGCAACCCACGGCCAACCCCCAGACCCAAATGACTCCCGATATGAGAGAGTCCAGTCCCCCACTGGTTACCATCACCATGACGATCCAGGCCCCTACCAGGAAACCCCGAGAAAACTCCAAAATGACCCAAAACATGTGGTCTTTGAGGAATCGGCCCCGACGGTTCACGCCACTCCAAGGTCACATGAACCCCAAAAAGATCCAGGGCCCAACTTGGGCTACCCCAGCTACCGGTCAGACTATCAAGGTCAAGGTCATGGTGAGCACAGGAGGGGAGAGGGTGAGGGTGAGGGGGGTGAGTACCTCCCCCCACTGAGTGCCTCTCCCCCTCACTCTGCAGGGCCTAGGGACAGTAGGTATCACTACAAGAACCCCAGGGGTCACCATGGCGATCCCAGACACCCACACAGCAACCACCCTCAGTATAGCGGTGAAGAATCCGGAATTTCAGATGGTTCAGAGCTGTTGCCCGAAGAACAACGGAGAGTTGATGAACTGATGAGGTGAGTGGCAAGCCCCTGGTCTTCTTGAAGGGTATTCATACAATGATAATCATTCAAGGTGATTCATTCAAGTTCATAGCTAGTGTATAGCTCACTAGTACTACTAGTTCAGTGTTATTCGTGGCAGAATGGTAGAACAACTTACAGATACATGTTGCATATACACGTATGTTGTCAATAGCTGGAGAGTCTCCAGTTAGAAAAATCTTGAGGTTTTCAGGTGGAAGAGCCAATATTTAATCGACACCTTAAACATGCATGACATACATGTAACAGTACATATCCACCTCGAGTACTGATCCCCATCCGTTGCCATGGTTATGCTATAGAGAGGAGGAGGACGCGGACGAGCGCCGGAGACAACGTCTGTTGGAGACCGCGGAGGGTCGGGAACTCCCCGCGGAGGAGCTGGAGCGCAGACAGCGAGCCCAGGATCAGTTGGAGGAGGAGGTCAAGAGACGGCAGCAGGAGGATGTCCGGAGGGCAGAGCCAGGCCGACTACCGCGACCTGACCAGGTGAGATGCCATGGGTGCTGTCCAAATTTTTGTGTTCCCTCTATTTGGGCATATGTGTGTATGTATTTGAGTATTAATTGTTGTGCGGCATTAGCCGTACTATATCTGTTAGTGTAATTTTGACCCCATGGTACTACTGGTGAGGCGCTTGTCCATGCGTAGACTTATTGCTACCGAATTAAGTCAGCGATGACATTATCCATATTTTATGTCACAATCTCAGATTACAACAAAGTTAAGTAGCAAATATTGAACAAAGAAAACATACACTTTGGTCATTTGTGGAAAGTGCAACTAAAACACATTTTGGCAAGAATAATGGACGAATCGACAAACAAATGCGAGTAATAATAAATTTTCGCATGGACAAGCTCTGCACCAGTATTGGAGGTATTATGGTATTGTAAGACCATCTACGAGAATTGTTCTCTGTGAGAGGGAAGTAGAGAGTTATTACAATACGAGTTCGAGTTACAATACGATTCGAGTTCATTGTTTCATATTGTTATCAAACTAATCAATAGGGTTGTTTAACCAAGAAATGGGTTTCGTGTCTACTTATCCTTGAATTTTCTCGTATTCACTCAGCCTCGAGTACTGGTTCTACTCTCCTTTGTCCCTGTGGCCGCACACGTAACCTCAAGTTCTGCTGTTGTGATGCTTGTTAATTTTTGTGTTTGTGTTGCAAGCACCCAGACGGAAGCAGTGAGGATGGGGGAGGTGCGCCTACCCAGAGCCAAGAGTGTAAGTAAACTGTCACAGTCACAGTCATGTTCTGTAAAAGTCTTATCAATTTTAATCTGAGTGTTGCCTTTATATGAAGCATGTATATGAATTACTGGCCGTGAAATAACCATGTTTGTTATGCTAAGCGATACTTACCTCTGACTCTGGGGTCGTGTAATTGGCGAGCCCTCATTCGCCAACCACACATGAAATATGGGTGAAAAAGCTAAACGAAAGTTAGCCGGTCCGTTTAGACCCTGCGTTAGTAATGGTAGTTACCTGAGCAGTTCACCCTCCGTGTGGTAGCATAATCGTGCCGGTCCACTGCCTCCCAGTTCACTTTTGTTTTTGGCGAGCTCCTGTCAACAACAACTTTGCGTCGCTCGCGATTGCCCCTTTGAAGTTTGGATTTTGGAACTTAGCTGTTTCTACGATGGAATCGTCTTCTGTCAGGAGATGTACCAAGTGTGGACACTTCTTGGTTCCTCTCGATCTCGATCCTCACGATCGCTGTCCGTCTTGCAGACCGTTTGTTTGCTGTGCGTCTCAGCGCTGTCAGATCTGCGAATCTTGGCCCGATGACAGATTCGACAGGATTGATCAGCGTAGGATCGACAGGGAGAAGAAGAGGTCGCGTTCTGCTGATCGACGATCTCTGGATTCCTCTTCCTCCTCTCGTCTTGATTCCCTCGAAGAGACGGCTGGGAATTTGCAGACATCCATTGCGTCCATGTCGGCGATGTTGTCGTCCCTGGTTGGGAAAGGAGTTGCGACACCGGCCACCCCCACGGTGGATGAAGTTCCGACGCCGCTTCTCTCTGGTGACCCGTTCGTCGGCGGCAACCCCCCGAGCCACAGTCCAGCTGACCAGCCTTCGTGTTCCTGGGGTTTGCCTTCGTTGGACCCGATCTTCTCGGAGCCAGTTGACTCGGCCACGGTGGATTCCCGTTCCCAGGCTGCCGAGACCGGCGAGTCGGTCTCGGAGGAACAATCAGGTGAAGGCAGGGGCCCGTCGGTCGTGCCAAGTGTGGCCCCCCCGACTACTCCACCGTCCAGCTCTCCGACGGCCCTGTTGATGTGCTTGTGGTGGAGAAGTCTCTCGCTGGTAGCCCGGGCCGTGTTCAGCACCGTGACGCCTCTTCAGCCCAGGGTACCTCTTCTCCAGCCGCAGCGGTGCCGCGCGGGTGCTTACCCGACCGTGACCGTGATCAGCAGCCACCGGTGGCCAGCCCGGGGGTTTCTCAGCCCAGTGTTCTGCCCCGCGATCTTCCACCGTCCGTCAGTCGACGCGCGGACAGCCGGTCATCTTCCTCCAGTGGAGATTCTCACCGCGGGTCAACAGCCACGGCGGATAGTGTTCTTCCAGCGATGGGCCGCCCGTCCTCGCCTGACCGCCGCCACCGTCCAGCTCGGCCTGTGGATCAACACCGTTCCGGCGATTGGGATCGTCCGTCCTCCAGCCGCGCGGATCGGTTCCGTGATTGGGTTTATGATCATCGTCGTGAATATGACTTTGACCGTGCTTACCATGAAGAGTTGGATCGTTACTACCGTTCCGGCCGTTCTCGTGACGATAGGGACTACTACTACCGTCGGGAGCGTGCGGACCGCAGGGACTACTCCTCCAGGTATTCTCGCGGTAGCCGTGGAGAGAAAAGTTCACGCTCGGACTACGACCGTGTGAGGGAGCCCAAGCGTCCCGCTTCAGACCACGCCCCTAGGTCTGAAGGTGAGCAACACGCGTCTGAGTCGTCCTCTGTTGCTGTTTTGGAGCCTCCAGTCTCGTTGCCTCCCCCCCCGGCAGACCAGACCTCGGATGAACCTCCAGTCAAGAAGTCGCGGGTGGCTAGCCCGGCTAGGTCTGCCGACTCCTCAGCTACGGCCGGTACCTCCAAGCCTTCCTCCTCCAAGTCTGACGACGACACCTTTGCCCAGGTCCGCGTTTGGGTTCAGGAGGCCTTCCCTGACGAGATTGAGCTACCTGCAGCCAAGGGGACTTCTTTTACGTCGGTGGGTGAGCGTGTGCTCCACGCCCGTCAGCAGCCGGAGCCGGACGTGCGCTTCCCGTGGTCCGAGGGTATCTCGTCAGTGCGGACTCTAGTGGAAGAGAAGATCGTCCCAGTCAATGGACAGCCCCTTAGAGCCGGCAAGTTCGCCTCGTGCTTCCAAGGACAGTTAAAGCACTACCAGACTACGGATTGCGGTAGCACTCTGGAGGCAGCGGCGGTGAATGACGACCTGTCAGTCATCGCCCCTGGGCTCAAGTCCTCGAGTGTTACTGCTACACTTTCGGACTCAGATCTCAAGACCTGGGAGTCTTACCCGCGTCGGGTACAGCTGGTTGCCAACACCCTCGACTGGCTCTCGGGCCTCCTCAGCGTGCAGGTCGACCGTCTGGCCCCCGGTTCGGTTCCAGCGGACGCCGATTTGGACACGGATGCCACTGTTCAAGTACCGGTGTCGGAGTTGCTGCGTATCAAGAGGACTCTTTCCTCCGTTAACAAGTGTGTGGGACAGATTACGAAGGAGTCGCACGTGGAGTGGGCCAACGTTGTTCTCAGGCGACGGGACGCCTTTCTCAAGAGATCTACCTCCAAGCTGTCGGACGCCTTCAAGTCCAAGTTACGCACGTCCTCAGTCTTTGGTCCTCACCTCTTTGACCCGGATGTCCTGGCCAAGGCAGGCCAGGCGGTTGCCCAGGAAGCGGACCTTCTCAGCAAATTTAACTTAGTTAAATTGGTGGAACGCCAGGAGAAGAAGCCTGCGGCATCCTCTTCCTCGTCGTTCAAGATCCCGAAGGTCAAGGCCACGGAGTCGAAACAGCAGTCTCAGTCGTCTCAGTTTTCTAAAGGCTCCAAGTTTGACAAGAACAAGAAGTCAGCTAACTCTTCACGTGGAGGTCGCGGCGGCAGTGGATCCTTGTCTTCTGCCAAGCCTCAGCCCCGCTCCTGATGTGTCCCAGACGCTCCCACGGAACCACGATTCGGATGTATCCCCCGTGGGAGCTCGTCTTCAGGCCTTTTGGCCAGTCTGGGATACGGAATTCGAGGACTGTCTAGTAACTACCATACTGCGTCACGGGTACCGGATTCCCTTCAGTCAGGCGCCTCCTCTCTCCCCTCTACCGATAGCGTTCGCATCCTACGCCCCGGGGTCGGAGAAGTTTGCGGTCCTGGACGCCCTCGTGTCCGAGATGCTCCTCAAGGAAGCCACGGAGTAGGTGACCCAGAACTCTCCGGGCTTCTACAGTCGTCTGTTTGTCGTCCCCAAGCTCACGGGCGGCTGGCGTCCGATAATCGACCTCAGTCCCCTGAACAAGTTTGTCTCCAAGGAGAAGTTTTCCATGGAGTGCCCACCGACGGTTCTACTGTCTCTGCGCAGCGGGGACTGGATGACGTCTATAGATCTGAAAGATGCCTACTTTCACATCCCGATTCATCCCTCATCACGGCCCTACCTTCGTTTCCAGTGGGGCAACGTGATCTACCAGTTCCGTGCTCTGTGTTTCGGCCTCTCCACCGCCCCGTTCCTGTTCACCAGGGTGTTTCAGCCGGTATCGGCGTGGGCGCACCGCAGGGGGATTCGTCTTACGAGATATCTGGACGATTGGCTGATTACGGCCACGGACCAGCAGACGTTGGCCGCACACACGGACCAGATCGTTCGGCTTTGTCAGCGAGTCGGTCTCATCATAAATTTCAAGAAGTCCGACTTGGCTCCTTCCCAGCGTGTCACCTACCTCGGGATGGACATCGACACGCAGTCCTTCCTGACACGTCCGACGGCAGATCGTATTCAACGTTTGAACGGTTCTCCATCGGGGTTCCCGTCGCGGCGGTGGTGTTCCTGAGGCTCCTAGGTCACATGGTGTCGCTAGAGAAGATCATCCCTGGTGCACGGTTGCGCATGCGGTCGATCCAGTTCCACTTGAAGGACCACTGGTCTTCCGAGCAGGACTTGTCAACTCTGGTTCCGGTGGTTTCCGCTCTCCAGCCAGATCTCCTCTGGTGGTCCGATCCGGTCAACCTGCTACGGGGTCATCCGATTCACGAGTTGGAGCCCGACTTTCTCCTGTTCTCCGACGCGTCTCGCCTCGGTTGGGGTGCTCACCTCGGCGAAAGTCAAGTCTCCGGTCTCTGGTCGGCGGCCGATCTCAGGCATCACATCAATTGGCTGGAGCTCAGGGCTGTCTGGTTGGGCCTGCGCCATTTTCATCAGACGGTTGCCGGGTCCACGGTACTGGCCATGACCGACAACACGACGGTCGTCGGCTATATCAAGAATCAGGGGGGGACACGATCAAGGGAGCTAAGCGCCTTGACTCGAAGAATCTTGGAGTGGGCGGAATCCCAGGATGTCAGTCTTCTGGCCCGACACATCCCGGGCTCCATGAACACCATCGCCGACGCCCTTTCGAGGAAGGGTCCGGTTTCCACGAACTGGTCTCTGAACCCCCAGGTTTGCAGTCACCTGTGGCGTCTTTGGGGTCAGTCTCACTTGGACCTGTTCGCCACGTTCCAGAACAATCATCTACCTCTCTATGTGTCCCCGTTCCCGGACCCTCATGCCTGGGCAGTCGACGCCCTCGCTCAGGACTGGTCCGTCCTATGGGCGTACGCTTTTCCTCCGTTCTCACTGATTCCCGTGGTTCTACAGAGGATTCGGTTAAGCTCGGCCCAGATCATCTTGGTGGCTCCCTGCTGGCCAGCCAAGCCTTGGTTTCCGGAACTCCTGGAGCTTCTGACGGATCTTCCACGGTTGTTACCACCGATCCCCAGCCTGCTTCGTCAGGGACGTCAGTTTCACGAGCATCTGGGCGTTCTCCATCTTCACGCGTGGAGATTATCAGGCGTTCATTCAGAAAGGCTGGCTTTTCGAAGAACGCTGCCAAGCGGATGTCCAGAACAGTTCGGTCATCCTCAGAGCGATTATATCAAGCCAAGTGGAGAGTCTTCTCTTCTTGGTGTGGTCGACGGCAAGTTGATCCACGCCGTCCCCCTCTCCCTACGGTAGCGGACTTCTTTGTCTGGTTGAGAGACAAGCGCAAGCGGGCTCTTACTACTGTCAAGAAATACCGTGCGGCATTGTCTAATGTGCTAGCTTCTCACGGTTTGGACATTTCTACATCACGGGAGATTTCGGCCCTGTTCAAGTCCTTCGCCCAGGATTTGCCTCCGGTCTCCCGCGCACCAAAATGGGACCTGTCATTGGTCCTTTGTAGCCTCAATGAATCTCCATATGAGCCTCTCGAGGAAGCGGAGCTTCGTTTTCTCACGCACAAGACTGTGTTCCTGTTGGCCCTTGCTTCCGCGAAGCGGGTCAGTGAGCTTCAGGGACTGTCTGCGGAGGTCTTACACCCGGAAGATTGGTCTTCTGTTACCCTCCAGTACCATCTGGGGTTTCTTGCCAAGACCGAAACTCCTTCTGCCCTGGCGGCTGGGATGCGAACGTTCTCTGTCCCCGCCTTATCTCAGTTGGCGACTGACTGTGGGGATCTGTCCCTGTGTCCGGTGCGTGCATTACGGTTGTATCTGAAGAGGACTAAGCCTTCACGACCAAGGGAATCTCACCTCTTTCTCCCGTTTTCGGCATCGAGAGGACAGGTCTCCAAGAACACGATCTCGCTTTGGATCAAGGCTGTTGTTACATGTGCTTACAGTAAGGATCGTCGGGACCTACATCAGCTCTACGGTCGTACGGCTCACGAGGTTCGCGCCATCTCCACTTCCTGGTCGTTTGCACACAACATGTCACTTCAGGATCTCATGAAGGCAGCCACTTGGAGATCTCACTCTACGTTTTCCTCATTTTACCTGCGTGATGTATCGCTCCTCGCGGATGACCTCTATCATCTGGGACCCATCGTCGCAGCACAAGTCATCGTGCAACCCACTGCTTCTTCTGCCAAGAGTCCGGGGGGGGGAGCGCCGTCTCAACACCTAGCCACGGCTCATCGCCTCACAAGGGACTCGACGACAGGTATGTAATCTCAGATTCTTCTGGATTACAAAGTATCTCTCAGTATACTATTAACTTCCGAGCTACTCTGTGGTTAATTAGTATTATAATTACTATAGGAAAGGAGCGGGTTCCTTATCCTTTATACAGTAATTATAGTCACTGGTATTATGCATAGTTCTCATCCTTCTACTTTCAGGGGATGATCTTGTGCAAGGCGTACTTTCTCTCTGAGGGGCCCACCACCGGCAGGCCATTCCCCAGAGTCAGAGGTAAGTATCGCTTAGCATAACAAATCAAAAGTTCTAAAATAACTTTTATTTTTATACTATGCATACATACCTCTGACGTTGGATGGTCCCACCCTCCTCCCCGCTGATTATCTTCTTGTCTTTTCAGAAGATAACCTTCAGTGATCAAGTGTTGCAACTCAACAAAAGTGAACTGGGAGGCAGTGGACCGGCACGATTATGCTACCACACGGAGGGTGAACTGCTCAGGTAACTACCATTACTAACGCAGGGTCTAAACGGACCGGCTAACTTTCGTTTAGCTTTTTCACCCATATTTCATGTGTGGTTGGCGAATGAGGGCTCGCCAATTACACGACCCCAGAGTCAGAGGTAAGTATGCATAGTATAAAAATAAAAATTATTTTAGAACTTTTGATATTTAATGGAAGTAAAAAATGTGTGTTACAGCCCCGGACGTGGTGGCATTGCGTGAGGAGCTGAGACTTGCTCGGCTACAGCGGCAAGACGTGGAGAGACATAGGGAGGAACTTGTCAAAAAAGCCAAGCTCCTGCAGAACAAAACCCAACAGAAACGCAACCAAGGTCCGACTGCAACACTCACTCTCATGCTGGGTCTAATATTTTGTCGCAATTTTGTCTTGATACACATATCCATGATTTTTGAATTTTTTTTCAATGAAAAATTATTGAGAATGCATATTCTCATACGCTTTATTTCATATAAAATATGATTAACCAGCAGCCTTTTTCATCTAAATCTACTTCAGCCAACTATATATTCATTGTTGAGCAAAATAGGCCGAAGAAAAATTTTCTTTCAATTATACTGCTTTTTTGCCTGCAGCCCGGGACCACTGGAAGAAAAAATACTTTGAGGAGAAGAAACAGACATCACAGATGGAGGAACAACGGAATAAGCTCAAACACGAAGTCGAGACGCTCCATCGGAAAATCATGTCCCAGCTGGAGGGGGCTAAAGACCCGGCCAAACGGGTCGGAGATAATAAACCCTCCCAACAGGTCTGTGATTAGGGAATGCTCCCTGCTTGATCATTCTTTGTCGCATGAATCGTGAATGCACTAGAAACAAAATTCACCACTTCACTTCCCAATCGCATGCCAATTATTAAAATTCATTTCTACTTGAATCGCATGTAATTGTTCAATATGTATTGTGTGTCATGCTTTTCGGTTTTGGATATGACTTGCATTTGTCATATTTGAAAAATCTTCGAGTTTGCATGTAAATGGATATTCATATAGATGAGAACTTGTGATATCATCCCAAAAGATTATTTCTATTCATTTTATTCCATTCATTATCATGTTGGTAATGATATGTAATGATGTTTGTGTTTGTAGCCTCTGACATTGAACATAACCATTGATACCTCCAGACTATAATGGTAATACCCGCACAGGCGAAATGTATGAATTGGCACTCGTGTGCATTAACAAAATCGATTGCTAATACCAAGCTAATCAATACCAAACAATCACTGATCGAATCCAAATTGCCTGAAGATTATGATCAACCAATTTTCCTCCCGATTAAATACAATTTGAAGTGTGATATAATCAGCCCAAACTGTCTAATACAGCACAGAAATTCTGTTTCAACAGTCCCTGCTCAAAAGTTCTTATTTGCAGGAGTGCAATTAAACAGAAAGCTAACCTGAATCGACCTTACAGTCAACCTTTCCACATTAACATGTTTAAGTTTAACATTAGCACACACTGTTTTTTGCATGGTGATCTGCACACAACCACCTCAAATTCACCATTCACCTCCCTTTTGGCAGCACTCGCATGCAGCTGAACTTGTTTTGGTTTTTCCCTGTCGTTTAGTTTCGGTTTCGTTATGCATGACACAATGTTCCTTTCAGAGCAACCTCAAGATTCAGGCTACAAGACTAGACCATGATATTGAGGATTTACAGCGTAGAGTTGAAAATGTTCAAATGAAATTAACAACGGAAATGAAGGTGAGATTGCGGTGGATTCTGCCGGAAATTTTTGACCAACAAAATTTTAAGGTTTTGTGACTTTGTTGTACGTAGCTGCTGTTAACAAACACTGCCAAAAGTTTACATGTTCTTAATTCTGTGTGTTTAATTGTTCTATTCAACACTGAATAAACTCTTTGTGGTTTTATACAGCTTTCCTATTCCCTAATGTAACATAGGACACCAGAAATGCACAACATATACACATAGTTTTCCAGTAATAAATAATTATTAACCTTGCTTGATAGAAAGTGTTTGTCAAACTAATGAAGTTCTTGTGTAGTCCGACAAGGGCAAATCTGATTACCGTTGTGAAATGTTGATTCTCAGCAATGAATATACTGTATATTTTAGCATGTAGTCTCCTTAGAGAGTTTCTTAGAAATTGTTATTATTATTGTACGTCTAAAACTGATGTAAGACAATACAACGAACATAATTTCCTGAACAACATTAAATTGTACTATCAGTGTATATGAACAATGTATTTGGCCAATGGTTTTCATAAAAAATTATACTTTTCAGCTGCGCAGCCAGGCAGAAGGTGAACTGAAGGCACTTCGTGCCGAATTGACACAGAAGAAAATTAGCATGGCACTCGCCAAAGGTCAAGGTCATCGGCCCCCGCAGCAATCACAACAACAACAGCCTGCCCTAGGACGCTACACCTCCCCAACACGAGGCTACAGCACACAGCCACCCATGATATCTCCGAGGTCTTAGCCGGGGCTAAAGTCCTGAATATGGTTGTTATTTTATATATATTACACATTCTCGTTCAATCGGTGATTAATTATTCACCAAACTAATAGAAAAAAATTTGATTGATTTGAAATCAACAGAGCCCCCTAGAAAAAAAGGACTGGAAAATTGCAATTGTTCATGACTGTGAATTGTGTCTATGTATATATATAAGCTTTTTGAAACATATTTCAGATGTATATACTGTGCTAGCTAAACCGAATGTGCCAAAATGACGTTGAAGAATGTTGCCTTGTATGAACCGATGAAAGATATACTATTTATATATGTTGAATGTGGTATATATCTTTTAAATATCTCGTATTGCAAGAGAATGGTCTTTCTGAGAATATTATAAATGCATAAACTTTGGTGCACTCACAGTCGTGATACATGCACCTTTGTTCGGTTTCTGAAAATGAATATACTAAGTGCCAAAATGAGCATTTACCTTTGTATAATGTATTCTAACATCTAACTAAAACGAAAGAAAAAAAAAAAAAAATCCTTGCTCATCAATTGTTGCATCAGTTATGTAATTAACTTTAAATTTGCAAATTAACGAACAATCATATTATTTACGAAAACCGTTGTCTTGAGAAAAGAAAACCCAAACATGTATGTGTGAAAGTAGTCAATTGCTGTAAAATACTGCGCTTTCCCTGTCACGGTCACTTCGTCTAGTCTGAATTGTTATATTGTACAGTGCACAAGAAACACATGTTTAGTTTTGCATGTAAGCATGTATATTAAACAATCAGGCTAAATTAGCGGGGGAAAACCCATATGATCAATAATTGATACTTCAGAACGACTTGTAGACCTACTCCATGTTCTTGACCAAATCTGGTCCGTATGTGGTGCGTTATGATGGGGCTTAGAAATATTATCATAATGCAACCAACTGTTCCCCATCATCAGGATGTTCTTTGCGATGATTAGTTGCTGTGCATCTGGGAAGCTGAAGCATACATGTAGCAGCTGACGAATGATCGAAAGATAAAGTTGAACCTTTTAAAATAATTTCTATAGTGATCTTTGAATCTACACATCAATTACAGTCTGTGATAGTCATTCGTCGATCATTATGCATATTCATGAAGGGCATATTTTGAAATCTAAACACCACTGTCAAATACTTTGTATCACGAAACCTGAGAATCCTTTACCAATCGAAAAATAAGTTGATTGTGACAAATTTCTATGACATCCTCAATGGTTACCATACCTTCACGTCACGTAAAACAGATGTAATACCTAGCAGCATGCATGGAAGCCAAGACACGGTGCTTGTATAGTCTGGATATTTGTAGTTATACTTCTGCCTTGTATTACGACTTGTCTAATTGATATGTTTCACTACTACTAGTAGTTTATCTTGGGCATCTACAAATTGTGTCAAAATTTCTTCTCTACCCTGCTTGATGTCCTGTGACGGAACAAAATCCCTCGCAAACGATCTGGTGCTACTAAAGATGATATATGCAGGATATGTGTAGATGAAAATAGTTCACGCTCACTGTTTGTTTACTTTTGTAAGAAAACAAACAAAAACCTGTGCTTGTGTGGAACATCTGCATTACTTGTAAATATATAATATGTGCTTAGAAAACACCAAACAAATCAAGAGATGTTGGCCATTCTTATCTGTGATATAGATTTCTGGATGTTTATTTTGTTGTCAACATTTGTTTTTTTATATTTAACATATATTTTATACTTCATGCATGCATGAAGTATCCCCATGGCCTTGAAACTTCAATTTACGGCATATATCGTTATTTTTTTTATTGATGTTGCTCGGACAATTATGTATCTTTTGTTCATGCTGGAAATCACAATAACAATTCTAGTAATTTATGTAATAAAGTTTGATCTGATCAATACATTCTTCTCTCTAAAGCTATATTTGCTATATAGATACATCAATGATGGGTTAATGCATCAAATGGTACAATTGCTGTAGTGCTATTACCTTAAAAATGAGGTCAAAGGTCAAATACAAGGTCATCAAAATATTCTGCATACATCATTTCCTATATGTGCACAATTTGTTCCCAAGCTGTAAAGTTGATAATAAGTCATTTCGTACTCCTACCTTGAAAATGAGGTCAGAGGGCAATTCAAGGTCATCAGAATATTCGGCGTATGTCTTTTCCTATGTGTGCACAATTGATTCCCAAGCTATGGATTCGATAGGAAGCAAAATATTAACCATTTTGTCATGTGACCTTGAAAATTAGGCCAGAGGTCAAATTTGAGGTCATGACAATATTCAGCATATATCGTTTCCTATATGTGCAAAATTGATTCCTAATCTCTAATCTCAATATATATTAAGTGAGATATTAGGAATAATGTGTCCCATTATAAAGCATAGCAGAATTTAACATGGCAAGTCCCATTTGGTTCAAGTTTGGGTCAAAATGGTCCACTTCGAACGTTCAAGGGCAACGAAACTTATACACATCACAGGGGTACATAAGAGGAGTGAATAAGAAGAAAAGTCACTGAACAGATCATTGGAAAACAACAAACGACAATCAAAGTCCAAAATGTCAAAATGGCCATCATTTAGATAAACAAATTTTTCGAAAATATAGAACTAAGTTACCTCGCTCTTGAAATATTTTTATGTATTTTTTTGTTCAAATTTTCAGAGAGATTTGACTTTAAGATTTAAAGATGAAAATGTATACGGACAACGACGGACGCAACGCCATGGCAAAAGGTTATCGGACCAAAGGTTTGCCAACCTAAAGAAGGCTCCGGCTTCTGAAGCTCTTCAGCGGTCCCGACCGCTGTTAGGGAAATTGAAAAGAATCCATTGCCTGGACATTATAATATGTTACAATGTGGAGGGAAATGACCCATCTTGTCAATAACTTTCAAGATAATTTGATCAGAAACAATAAAATCGGGACCTCGCCTCACCATCTCTTCATATCTACATTAATACAATATATGTGGATTCTGGAATGACGTGTCGTCTGATATAATTTTGGTTCAGACAATAATTTCGGTTCAGACATATCTTTTCGAACCCCATTCGTCCCACAAATGTCAACACCATTTCACCCCAGTTGAATGGGAGGGAGACTTAGAACCCAAGTGAAAATTTTTTTTACAGGATTTAATTCTCGGTAGCCTATATTTTTGTATTTACGCTAATACATCTTGACCACCTCAATGATATCCAGCCTGAAATATACATGTAGATCTTTCAAGCTGGTGTCATGTCTTACTTGCATCTTACTTGCGTCAGTATCTCGAAAAGCTAAGGTCGTCCATGATTCAGATATATTTGAAGATAACCCCCACTCACAAGAGTAAATGATACAGAGACATGTCTGGTACAGTGAAAAAGGACTTAACATTTTCAAAGCTGAGTTATTAGGTTATCGAAACTTTGTTCCGATAACCTATTGGCATGGCGTTGCGCCCGTCGTGGGTGTGCTCGTCGTTGTCCGTCCACATTTTTATCTTTAATGTTTACGGGTGAATCTTTCTGAAATTTTGCACAAAATGTCTGAAAATATAATAAAAAGGGTGTATTTTTTATTGTTTTTTAATTTGGCTTTTTTTCAAATGGTTGCTATTTTCGACGAAAAACGGCCAACTTCTGACTTTGGCGGCCATTTTCTCAAATTTGTTTCAGACAGTTTTGAGATTTTTATTTCAAAAGATTGGCCTCACACACCTCTGTGATGTTTAGAAGTTGTTGCTCCTGAATCGATGGTCTGCGTGTGGCGGCCATTTTCATTTTCTCGATGGGCCTAAAATGGGACTTTCCCATGTTAAATTCTCCTGTGCTTTATAATGGGACACATTATATAATATCTCACTGAATATTGAAATTAGAGACTAGGAATCAATTGTGGACACATAGGAAATGATATATGCTGAGTATTGTCATGACCTTGAACTTGACCTTCGACCTTATTCTCAAGGACAGAGCACAAAATGGCTTATATCTCCCTTATTATCGACTTTACAGCTTAAAATCAATTGTGCACATACAGGAAATGATATAGTCCGAATATTCTGATGACCTTGAATTTGACGTTTGACCTCATTTTCAAGGTCAAAGAACAAAACGGCCAATATCTCGCTCATTTTTAGCTTTACAGCTTGGAACTAAATTGTGGACGTATAGGAAATGATGTATGCCAAATATTTTGATGATATTGAATTTGACCTTCAACCTCATTTTCGAGGTCAGGCACAAAATGCCTGATATCTCGCTTATTATCGACTTTACAACTTGAGAATCAATTGTGGACATGTAGGAAATGATATATGCTGAATATTGTCATGACCTTGAACTTGACCTTTGACCTTATTTTCAAGATCAGATCACAAAATGGATAATATCTCACATGTTATCGACCTTACAGCTTAGGAATCAATTGTGAACATATAGGAAATGATATATGCTGAATATTCTAGTGACCTTGAATTTGACCCTTGACCTAAATTTCAAGGTTAGTCATTTTATTTTCAAGGTCAGAATACAAAATGGCTTATATCTCGCTTATTATCAAATTTACAGCTTAGGGGTCCATAGTAAACATATAGGAAATGATGTATGCTGAATATTTTGGTGATCTAACATTTGACCTTTGATCTCATTTTCAAGGTCAGAGAACAAAATGGCTAATATGTCGCTTATTATCATCTTTACATCTGCCCCTGATGACGCCAGTGTGTCTTTGGATAAACTATTTGGTCGAGCTTTGTTTCTATTGCAAAATGTTGTATTTTACGTTTCTTATTGGCATCATCAAAATTTGATTGTATTGGTGGTAATAGATTGATACTTACATTTATACCACTGAGTCGGTGTCACTGCTGGCGGACGTTAAATCTGTCCCCGAGGATACCATCAACTCAGTAGCCTTCGGGCTTGTGATTGGGTACTTTTGTACTTGTCATGTATCTATTCCAAGGGGTTAGATTCGGATTTCTATATTATTTTCATAGGTTGTTGGGCAGTTGTATACTAATTCCATCTGGTGTACAGTAGAAACAACCACATTAACACATTGTCTGCCCCTGAAGACGCCAGTGTGTCTTTGGATAAACTATTTGGTCGGGCTTTGTTTGTTTCTATTGCAAAATGTAGTATTTTACGTTTCTTATTGGCATCATCAAAATCTGATTGTATTGGTGGTAATAGATTGATACTTACATTTACAGCATAGGAATCAATTGCGAATATAGAGGAATGATATATACTGAATATTTTCATGACCTTGAACTTGAACTTTGACCTCATTTTCAAGGTCACATCACAGAATGGCTAATGTCTCACTTATTATCAACTTTACAGCTTAGGAATTTATTGTGGACATACTAGA
The DNA here is from genome assembly GCA_949152475.1 of Terebella lapidaria. Lineage (NCBI taxonomy): Eukaryota > Metazoa > Annelida > Polychaeta > Terebellida > Terebellidae > Terebella > Terebella lapidaria. The sequence continues at coordinate 8,847,533 of OX424557.1, forward strand.
AGTGATATATTTGTTGAAAATTTCATGGCCTTGAATTTCTCAGTGACTTTATTTTCAAGGTCACTGGACAAAAGGCTAATATCTAAAATGTATATTGTCCGGTAACCTTTCTTAGCCCTTGGGCTAATTTTTTTTTTTTTTTTCCAAAATTCCTGGCTTTTTGATGAAAAACGATCAATTTCGGATTTTGACAGCCGTTTTCTTCAAATCTGTTCAGTAACATTTTCTAATTGATGCATAAGACTCCTCTTATGTACCCCTGTGATTTTTAAAATGTTTGTTGCCCTTGAATCTCTTGAAGTGGGCTTAAACCAAAACTTGGCCCAAATGAGACTTTCCCATGTTAAATTATCCCATGCTTTGTAATGGGACACATTATTTATTCCTAATATCTCGCCTAATATTGAGATTAGATATTAGGATTGAATTGTGGATAGACAGGGAATGATATATGGTGAATATTCTCGTGATCTTGAATTTGACCTTTGAGCTCATTTTGAAGGTCAGAGAACAAAATGGCTAATATCTCGCTTATTAACAACTTTACAACTTAGGAATCAATTATAGACATATAAAAATGATATATGCTGAATATTCTCATGACCTTGAACTTGACCTTTGACCTTATTTTCAAGGTCAGAGCACGAAATGGCTAATATCTTGCTTATTGTCGACTTTGGAGCGTAGGAAGCCAGAGCACCGACATTATAGCATGGGAATCAATTGGGACATACAGGAAATGATATATGCCGAATATCCTGATAACCTGAATTTGACTTTTGACCTCATTCTCAAGGTCAGAGTACAAAATAGATAATATCTAATTTTTTATCAACTTCACAGCTTAGGAATCAAGTGTGTACATATAGAAAACGACGTATGCTGAATATTCTCATGACCTTAATATTGACCTTTGGTCTCACTTTGAAAATCAGAGCACAAAATGGCTAATATCTCGCTAATTATCGACTTTACAACTTGAGAATCAATTGTGGACATACAGAAAATGATATTCTGATGATCTTCATTTTGACCTTTGACTTCATTTTCAAGGTCATAGAGCAATATTGCTAATATCTTTTTTATTATTGAATTTACAGCTTAGCAATCAATTGTGGACATATAGGAAATGATATATGCTTAATTTAAACCAGTGACCTTAATATTTTCAAGGTATCTGAAATATAAAACCTATATTGTCCGGTCACCTTTCTTAGCATTTGGGCTATCTATTATTATCCAGTTTAAATCATATTATGGTTTCTTTATTGTCATTATTTTTCTTATTATTCTATTCATGTGGATGTACCATAATAAAACCGTTTATAATCGATTGTTAACAACAGACACACGATACGAAAGATGATTAAAATGATACGCACAAAAAAATAAAGTTATAAACAGTGCAGTGGCAGTGTAAAGGTCTTCTGGATGGTAGAGTCAAAGGGCTCGCTTCGACCCCCCCCCCCCCCCACTCCTGGATCCGCACCTGATGGTCACACTGAAACAATTTATGTCCCATCATTCTCATCATTCACGTTCTATTGCTAAAATGTACCCACAATCATATCTGTATATATATGTCTTTCATTTAATTAAGCGTAATTGCAATCACTCATGACGTTGAAAACAGAATTGTATGTCTGAGTGTATGCCACAATCGAGAAAATCACACGACAATTGCCATTGAACAACAATCGGTGAAAAACCAGCATATTTAATTGGAATTTCGAACACTGACAGTTCGATTACAACGCTTTAGCAAATGAAAATTTTTTAAAAGTATTCATCACATGGGCAGCAATTTATTATACATTGTAGGAGAAACTGACACGTCTCGTCAATAACCTTCAAGATAATTTGATCAGAAACAATAAAATCAGGACCTAGTCTGACCATCTCTTCAGATTTACATCAAGTTGATGCAATATATATGGATTCTGGTATTATATGTCTTTGATATAAATTCGGTCCAGACATGGTCTCTGTTTCTTCATCTTTTCGAAACCCATTTCCCCCGAATGTCAACACCCCTTAACCCAGTTGAATGGGTGGGAGACTTACAACCAACGTGACAAATATTGCCAATACTTTTGCAGGATTCTGTTCTTGGTGGTTTATATTCTTGTATTAATGCTAAAACATTTTGAGCACACCAATAGTTTACAGTCTGAAAAATGCATGTAGACCTATCAAGCTGGTGGCAGCCTACTTGCAAATTCGTCAGCATCGCATTTTATGTTAAGTCGTCCCAAATTACTCCTACGCCTACTCACAAAAGTAAATGATACAGCGACATGGTCTGATACAGTGAAAAAGGACTGAACATTCTTAATGCTGAATTATATTACTGCGATGGCTATTTGTGGAATGCGCAAGTATTAGATCAGATAAAACTCCTATATATAGGCCTACCCTTGCGAAGATACTATTTTGTAGTTTTATTTACATGTAACGAGCAGAATGGGAACTAACACATTGGTGCTTGTGAGGTTTGGAAAGCTGCAGTTATGTTTTGTCTTTTAAAGCCGTGTGCAAACGACATTTTTACTCCTGGTAGATTGACTTATTGAGCATTGAGTGTGACAGGGAACGCTTGCAAAAACGAACTGGACTTTATCATGCCATCTCTTCAGATATACCCGAAGTAACTCCATAATATTTATATGGATTCTAAAATGGTGTCCTTTTTTCGTACAATTTTCTGCCGCATCAATTTTGTTCAAACTAAAATTCCCTAAACTTCATAGCGTAGGCGAATGATTGCAGATCAAAGGGCCTGAATGTTGCAAATCTTTCATGCTAGGGTATTCCCGATGACATTATTTGCTCTCTTTTAGCCAACACACTCGATGGTATCTAGACTGAAACATACATGTAGATCTATTTATAAAAGCTGGCGAAATCGCAGTTGACGCAAAGTGCGTCAATACTTTTAATGCACCAAGGTCATGCCGAATCCAGACATATTTTAAGATCACATCCACACACAGAGGCAATGATACAGCTAATGGACTGAGTCAGTGGGGGGGGGGGGGGGAAATCTGACATTTCCAGCGCTAAATAATCTATTGTTGCAATGACGTAATGATATGTTAATACACTTACTTTCAGATTTGTTTTGTAGTTCTACTTGTAAATAATTTGGAATAGTTCACAATAAAGAAAATTTCCTTATTAAATTCCCCCCAAAAATATGTTAGCAGTCTACGAGATGCACGATCTGGGCAGGAACCTAAACTATAATCCTAAGGTTACAACAAGTTTGTATGAACCACAATCAAGTCGAACTTGAATGTCAAACAACTATATTTTACAAGACCTGTGTTAGGATTTGGTGCTTCACAAGCAAAATCACGATTCGGTGCTTAACAAGCAAATTCCCGGATGCACAGAGATTCCATCCCCAAAACATCTCACAAAGGGCCCTGTGAAATGATGATCACAGGGATCGCTCGAGCTTCTCTTACCTCACAGAAAGTCGATGGACAATGTCATTTTGTGGATCTGTGGATCACAAGAGCAGAATTACAAGTCGTGGCAAGACGAGATATTTGGCTTATCTTAGCTAAGGTGGGGTGAGTTTGTAGGGTTTAAAATCTCCTGGGTTGTCTGACACACATATAACAGCTTATTACTTCCCCATTTGATATATAATATTATTAGAGAACAGATGTCTTTACTGAATTTGAGTGAACACACAAAAGCCTGGTTGATCAGACGGCCTATGGATCTGATTTTCATACAACGTAGGGCCACATATAAGTAGATGACAGGCCTTGAGACTGAAAACGGGGTGTGTTCGCACCAGCTACACCCCCCCCCCCCCCCCCAGCGACGGGTCTGCATAACATGTTTTGCAATTATAGGGCCAATTATTACGGGTTTCTTCTCATTTCAATAGTCTTTCAAAGAAACTTCCAATATCTTTACCTTATCACACCGTCTATTCAAGCTTCATTCTGATGGATATCTTATACAACATATATGTGGGTTGTTTTCACAAAAAAATCCACACCACTGTTGTGTCATTTTCTTAAACTTGAATCACATTTATCTTGCGTGCACTGTTGTTGAAGGTCGGTGTCATTCATTTGGGCTACAATTGAATGACAGACCTTCAAAATTTCCCAAGTCATATATAGCAATATATAGCCCACATGGGGATGAGCGTTGGAGGGTGGAAGAGCTATTTCCAATGGCATTCTCAAAATATTTCTACAGCTCTTGCATTATATTGTCGTAATTGAGTCCAATTTGCGATTCACATTCGGATCTTTAAACTGCTGGTGACATCTCAAGTCCAAAGTGCTAGAATATCTGAAAAGGTCACGTTCTCCCAATTTCTAGATATATTTTAAGATGAGCGACACTCACAGCAACGATGTCAGAAAAGGTAGCAGAAGTGTCAGAGGGATTTGACATTTCCAACGCCAAATTATTGCAATAGCGATTTACGGAAAATATATCAATGATCATATATAAGTCATGACATCGGGAAAATCCACTACCCTATAGGTTCAAGTGTTGATTATTCCTAGACATATACCCAATTTGTGCACATTGAAATGAGCTCGCATCGGACAATTTCAAATGTAGTCTAGATTGACAATCGTTTTTATAAGCTGAAATCTCCCAGCGTTATCCTCAGTTACTAGTAGTATGTTCACTAATGACGTTTTTACGTTTATCTTTTTTGAATAAATCACTGGTACATCTGCTCAACACAAAATAATATTTTATCCGTCCCCACCAAAATCCTAGGCTACAGAGAATTTGTCCATGAAGCATCTGTAAATTCGGCCACCCCAAGATAAAGAGGTATTATACCCCATTACTGAAGTGTCACCAAATTGTCTCATCAACCTGCCAGCACGTTCACGCTATAACCGTGGTGTCACTACTATGTAGCAACCACATCATAACGCTACAGTGCTTTCCCCTTTCGGAGAGACCTCGTCCCCGAGAACAGCTATATCCCACTATTGAGCCACATCAGCCTGGTAATCAGTGATCAGGAACCTGCTATTTACATACATGGCTGTGATGTGAGTCAACGATGTTGGCTGACCCAGGACCGACACCGAGAGAACCCAGTGGTTCGAAAGGTACGGCACTAATGTACAGTTCAGAGACCCGATGATAAAGAGTGTCACCGAGTATCACCGAATTGTCTTATTAACCTGCCAGCACGTGCATGTTATAACCGTGGTGTCACTACTATGTAGCCACCACGTCATAACGTTACACATCTATTTGGAGTTGTGTGCTTGTATTTTGCTACGGAAACAATTGGTAAAGATTGCCTATCACTATCTTATGTGCTTGTTAGGAGTTGATGGACAATCATTTTGAGACATCTGTGGATCACACCACAGGATTCAGAATGATGACGAGGCAAAATATTGTGACTCATGACAGCAAACACAGTTTAAGGACGAACTGCATGTAAAATCCCGAATCAGGAATGCGCCAGTCCTCCATTCACTTATAATGTAAATATGAAGGCAACAAAATCATGAACTTGCAAACATCCATTTGGCACCAGAATTCACTGTGGCGACCTATACCCATCAAGGATCACCAACCGAGACTTGGTTCTTGACTGATAATTGTCTGATAATTGTCATTTTCAAATGTCATTTTGTGACTTATTTCTCAAAAGCAAGGTACACTCAAACCACGCCCAACGGCAGGATTATTTCTTACTGCGGACAACTAGTAATGCTAGTAAACCTCACTGGTGAGTTGCGTTAAGGTGCACCAAATCCGCCTATTGTATTCCTCTCGCAGAAATTCAAGTCGTATATGCATCTATTATTGGATGGTCACACAACAAAACGTACGTACCAAAACCAGCTTGATTGTAACGCTGAAGATACGACGCCTTGTTTGTTGGCGCGTGTAAAAGTGATATCTGTAATCATCAATTGTACAATTCCTGTGATACTTTTGTAAAGTTATTGACTACCGTCCGCTCTTCGGGATCCTCGAGGATAGTCCTCTCTCATCCGAGTCCTTGCGGACGCGCATCCGCTATTCCGGATCCTCGCGGCAGGGCCGCTCACCGGAGGTCGCGGCGGACACGGTAACTACTTCATCATTAACGGTAACCAGGTAACAGCCCACCCGACACTCCCAGGCCTACGGACACCGTTCAGAAACTGGTTCATCACCACGGTGTTAACTGGCGGGGCCTGGCGAGCCGCGGTCTGCCTCGGGGACGGAACCCCGTACAGTCCGACATGCTGGCCAGAGCCTCTGTCACATGTCCCGGGAAGGGAGAGAGCTGGCGATCCACAGGGCCGAAGGCCCCCGAGTCAGCAACTCGTCTCTCCCAGCCCGGGCCTCCCCACGGAAATCGTCCCCAGGGCTCTAGGAGCCCACTACTCAGACCCAGGGAACACAAAGCTCATGGCGAGCCTCGTGTGCGTCCTAGTCTCGATCTTGGACAATCTCCTCGAACGAGTCGCTTCCAGTGTATATATAATACACCAGAAACTGCAGGGCGCACGCGAGGTTAAATCGATCCATTGTTATAGTTTACTGGAGCGTAAATTACAATACGTCGCCGTGGCAACGCACGCTCGAACGGAGCATGTCAAAACAAGGCCAAGTACAGAAAGGCCACATAAATGGCTTTTATGTTTACAATCACCTGCCGCGTGCTTAGGGCAAAATCGCCACATTACCCCCTTCTTACAATGTTGGTCCCCAACATGTTCCGCCCGCGCCCAAAATGCTCGAAACCCGACGAAGGCTTCGCATGGCGGGGGCCGGAAGAAGGCACGATGGCAACGCCCGGAAGTCACGGCGCAAACACTAGGACTTTAAGAGTCCCTTTTGGAAGAATGGGGAACTACCCCCGGACTTATGGAGTAAACTATAACGCGCTTTGCAATTTTGAATAAATCCTCATAAACAAGCTAAAATTTTGACCGAGGTGGTCCAAAACCGTGTGATGACCTTGAAAGGTCATCCATTATAAAAGGACGGTGTGTCGAGTCTTTGGAATATCTTTAAGGTTAGACTTTAAATTTAGAAATTTTGTAAAACGACACACCGAGTGATCAAAAGTGATAGTACCTCTAAAATGTTGCCGACCGCCCTGCCGGCCGGCTCCTCAGATCCGCAGAACGGGTCTGAGGCAGGGCGGAGCCGCGGGAGCGACTCCGGCACCCCTCAGCAGCGATATTTCGCCAGTTTAGAGGCCCTAAACGATCACCGCTCGGGTGCACACCGCGGTGAGGGACTTCATCTCGTTGGAAATGAAGTGGGGCCTGTATTCAATTATGGATACATACCACCGAGGGTGGCGTCGTTCATGACTACGTCAGGGTCCTGGTCACGGCACCAATGTAAAGTTATTGACTACCGTCCGCTCTTCGGGATCCTCGAGGATAGTCCTCTCTCATCCGAGTCCTTGCGGACGCGCATCCGCTATTCCGGATCCTCGCGGCAGGGCCGCTCACCGGAGGTCGCGGCGGACACGGTAACTACTTCATCATTAACGGTAACCAGGTAACAGCCCACCCGACACTCCCAGGCCTACGGACACCGTTCAGAAACTGGTTCATCACCACGGTGTTAACTGGCGGGGCCTGGCGAGCCGCGGTCTGCCTCGGGGACGGAACCCCGTACAGTCCGACATGCTGGCCAGAGCCTCTGTCACATGTCCCGGGAAGGGAGAGAGCTGGCGATCCACAGGGCCGAAGGCCCCCGAGTCAGCAACTCGTCTCTCCCAGCCCGGGCCTCCCCACGGAAATCGTCCCCAGGGCTCTAGGAGCCCACTACTCAGACCCAGGGAACACAAAGCTCATGGCGAGCCTCGTGTGCGTCCTAGTCTCGATCTTGGACAATCTCCTCGAACGAGTCGCTTCCAGTGTATATATAATACACCAGAAACTGCAGGGCGCACGCGAGGTTAAATCGATCCATTGTTATAGTTTACTGGAGCGTAAATTACAATACGTCGCCGTGGCAACGCACGCTCGAACGGAGCATGTCAAAACAAGGCCAAGTACAGAAAGGCCACATAAATGGCTTTTATGTTTACAATCACCTGCCGCGTGCTTAGGGCAAAATCGCCACACTTTTCACAGAACCATGTCTCGGTTCATCATCCATGGGTATAAATATGTCTGTTTATGTAGTTTCGGGAAGAAAGGTTGGGTAGTCTTGCTGATTTTGTTACCTTTATGTTTACATTATAAATGAATGGGACAGCGGCTCACTACAGTGTTTGGTATGTTACCCGCAGGTTTCAGATTTATTATTTATTCCAGAGATAGTATTAGTGGGTATTTCCACCTTATTGATCTGAGTGTCAAAGCTAAGACAATTCCTGCACAGAGTAGCACTTTATTGAGATTCAGGCGCAACAGAACAGAGTCATAAAGTCTCAGGTCAGTCGAGCACAGCCAGGGCTAGTGGTATTTCTACATGAGGATAGCCCCTCCACCCACGTCTGTATACTTTATTGTAATGAAATATAATCAGAAAAACGGCTAATGAAAGTCATCAATGAGAATGTCGACCAGCGTCTCAGGTCAAAAATTGTATTTCCACATATCCGAGGAAAACTTTATTAAGCGAACCCCATTTTATTGTTAAATCCTCGGTATCGTGGACCAATGTGGTCGGTGAACATTCGATCACTGATAGATACCTTTGTAACTCCGTGCCCTTTTATTCCGCGATATTGCTTCTCTCTCTGAATATTGTTATTTCAGTAAACAGAATCGTGTTGGAAATATCATATATTTTCATAGAGCCACATGATATATTTCGCAAGATCATAGCTTATTCCATCATAAACACAGATGAATGGTCTGTGTTGGTGTGGAATTGGCCCTCGAGACTTAAGGTTACCAAAATCTTTTACAACTCTTCTATTTGACAACTGAGATACCTAAAATAAATGTCGAGTTATTTGTGGAGCCCTTAAAACAGTTACTTGCACTGCGATCACAATTGTAGATTTTATGATCATCTAGTTTGACATCTTAATGGGAGATAATGAACCATACGTTCCTCTGTTTGCCTGAAGAAATCATGAATGCAGTTAAGCTGTATCAAATTGCTCTTTAAAGTACTAGTAAAGTGAAAATATGATGTTTTGTTATATGAAAGATCTCATTGATCTGAGCAAAATGGTCTTTACGGTATATCAATATCTCCATCCGTTCAAAAGTTACAGCCATTTGAAACTGCCATTCTGGCACTACATTACAGAAGCCACTTGAAAAGTTCTAGCAACTCATTAATATGCAAATTGGATGCTAATGAGAATTCATGACGTCACAAGGGGAACAAATTTTAATTAGGATATTTCAAGCCATGATATAATGATTCTTATTGAAGGTTTTGACGATCTGACTAGTGCATATTATTATGTACCATACATAGTCAATATCCACACAAACTGTACTGTTGCTATGGTTACTAGTCGTTCCGTATAGCCATAGTTAACCATGGTTGCCATGGCCATTAACTGCCAAGTCAGTCTATCCACAGACTTTCTGTCTATTATTTATGAAATAAATTATTATAGAGCTCAAGTTGGCACCATTTTTATTTGTGCATACCCTGTTCTAAGTGGGTTTCTGGCCCTAGCAACCATGGTTGCTATGGACCATACCAGGTCACTGGTTACCTTGACAACAACAGAAAAAGTGAAAACACTGATTATTCATATTAAAATCTGTATAGAATAAGTTTTGATGAATAATCATAACATTAAATGAATGAAATTTACATATCAATGTACCTAATTAAAACAACTTCCCCCAATGACGTCATGAATATCTCATTTGCATACTAATTAGCTAAATTGTTTTGAAAAAGCAAATTTGCCAATTTCAGTCTTAAAAGTGCTATAACTTTTTAACAGATTGTGATATTTACATGCCGTAAAAACCATTTTGTTCAGATCAATGAGATCTTTCATACAAGTTCACATCATATTTTCACTATACTAGTACTTTAATAGAATTAGATTATATTCACTTGTTTTGAAGCACCAGAAACGGGATTCTAGCACTCTGGATGGGTAATACTTATATGAGAGCAGTGCCAGGAAAAGCTCATTCGATATTATGAGGTTTCCAAATAATTAGGTCACTGAAGCGAAAGTATTGATCGGTGAAATTCGTTCAGGGCTTTAGTACTGCTTTCTGTGTTTAAATGACCCAAATCACGATATTTCAGGGAGGGGGTGGCGTTAGCCACAATGAAGACGTAATCGACATTTTTTCATAGGCATTTCACACCAATCACACTTCCGCTTACGAATTGTATGACGTCATTTAGGAGGAAACAATGCTATCATGACAAATGTTACATAAGCATTCAGAACACTTGGAATATTGCATACCACGATACGTTCCTCTGTTTGCATGAAGAAATCATGAATGCAGTTAAGCTGTATCAAATTGCTCTTTAATAGAATTAGATTATATCCTGTTACCACACACAACGTATTCACGGACGAAAAATGTCACTGTTTGTTTTATTGTACTTGTTTTGAAGCACCAGAAACGGGATTCTAGCACTCTAGATGGGTAATACGTTTATGACAGCAGTGCCAGGAAAAGCTCATTCGATATTATCATAATTATGAGGTTTTCAAATAATTAGGTAAGTGAAGGGAAAGCAATCATCGGTGAAATTCCTACGGGCTTCACTACCGCTTCATGTGTTTAAATGACATAAAATACGATATTTCAACAGATATTGACGCTGTCAGGGAGGTGGTGGCGTTTGCCACAATGAAGAAGTAATCAAAATTTTTTCATAGGCATTCACACCAATCACGCTTAGAGTTGTATGACGTCATTTAGGAGGAAACAATGCTATCATGACAAATGTTACATCAGTCTTCAGAACACTCGGAACACTATATACCGCGTGATCATTCAGTAGCCAATCACCTGTCTCTGATTTGCTAATGTTTCCTCAAGTATTTATTATTTTGGTTACGGGATGACAAGTCGTTCTCGATCAAGTTTGTTCCTGAGAGAATATGAACATTTTTCTTGTGTCTTTTTAAACGTGAATAACGTCAGTACCGTAAACTTATATTGGAGATGGAAGGCAGACTGCTTGTAGACCTCAACAATTTCCTTAATAATGTATTATCAACCTATTACCGCTGATAACCAAATTTTGATGATAATAACACATTATACTGGAGAATGACTGTTGGAGGATAGAGGCGATATTTAAATAACAATCTTATTCAACGAGTTCTTGCATTATAGTCTCGTTCAGGAGTCTCTATCTGCAATATACGTGGATATCTATTGAATGCTGTGACATCTCCGTATCAAACTCAGCTACTATTGGAAAGCGTGAAAGTCTTCCAGAGTTCAGACATATTTTAAGAATAGTTCCACTGACAGCAATGATACTGGAGCAGGTACCGGCATTATCAGAGCGACTTGACATTTTCAATGCTTTATTACTGCAATCGTCTTTCGGGGAAATGAACCATGACCACAGTAAAGAAAGGTCGTTCTGAGAGCATTGAATGCATTAAAATCGATATTTCATAGATCCAGTAATAAATGTTTTATAAAATGTAGAAATGTAATTTCATTGTCACAATTTCAATGACCATAGTTATATGCATCCCGTCATAGTACCACTTGCGACTTGAAATCGCAAATAACTCCAGTGTGTTATGTTCTTAAGACATGCACCCGATTTGTTCGAAGTTAGTTTAGTACTTATCACACATGTGCAGCCAAGATGGATAACAACTCCAAAAGCTGGATCCTCCAAGTGTAAGACATGAGTTACTAGTATGTGTATTCATGACGTTTTTAGTTTTGATCCGAACAACTTCGTTAATATTTTGAAGCACAAAATATATATTTATTACCACGCACAAAATCCCAGTCTACAGAGAATTTATCCATAAAACATTTCGTGAAAACTTTGTGCAATATCTTCAATCCTAGAGATTGCTTGTGAGAAATTGTTGTACAATGTCATGTTGTGGATCCATGGATGACAGAAGCAGGATTACAAATCGTGGGAAGGTGGGAAAATTTGGCTGTAAGAGGGATTTGAAGTTTCTCGTCCAGAAAAATAATAGTAGTGGTTACCATTTAATCACAGTTATTTGGGCATCAGTCGATGGAACGTAAACGCATGTTTACTGTCAAGACAACCCCTGCATTAAGTGGCACCAGTTGGAGATTCACGTAAAACTGAACCTATTCTGGTGTTACTCAAGCACAGACGGGACACGTGAGATGCTCTTCATGACGATTGCCCCTTCTAACAAATCTGGGGAGTGATGTGCTACCAACGGTCTTTTCCATATACCAGGTTAACAAACCTGAAGTTACCTAGAATATGTAAGTGATCAGTAATGCAAACAATAATAATATTGCAAACAATAATAATATTAAATGAACAAAACTCAAATAATTGGGTAAAACTAGCTAGCTGTTTTTGACAGAACCACAATTTATGATATCGGTAGCATGGAGCGAGTTTGACTGACACACATTACAGACATTGCTATATATCTGTCTCTGTTACATTGGGACATTGTTTCTGTCTTTCTGGATATATTGTTATTTCAGTAAACAGAATCGTGTTGGAAAATCAGAAACATTCATTATGCTGTGTAAAATTGATCAGATCAGAATATGGGGTTCAAAAGTTATTTTGGCATGGGAGTAGCAGGAAATTGTATCTCCCGACGGAAAGTTACAATACTTTTTACTTCTCCTGTGCAGAGTGGCCGAGCTATTTTTGTAACATCTTTATGTAAACAGTAACTCCTATGGAGTTAGCGAAACAGTTGACTTTTATGGATTTTATTGTTGTCTCGTTTGGCATTTAAATAAGAGATTACCGCAATGTTCCTCCATTTGCCCTAAGAAATCAACAACTATGAGACCCATTCATAACAAATACACAGTCATCACAAACACAAACATAACTACTTGGAACTTTGATCACTTTCAATTGCTTCATCGCTATGCTGTGACAAAGGAAAATTGTTCGAGAAGTAGATATATTCATGTCATGACGACAACACATTTTATACAATGGCAGTGTAGGGAAATGACCCGTCTTGTCAATGATCTTCAAGACAATTTTATCAGAAAAAAGAAATATCAAGACCTTATTAAATCGTCTCTTCAGATATACACAAGGTAATTGCATTATGTGGATTCAAAAAAAGGTGTTGATTTTCGTACAACTTTCTACCGCATCAATCTTTTCAAGCCAAACTTCCATAAACTACACAGTTTACGTGGTGTAGGCGAATGGCTGCAATCCAAAGGGAGGAGATGTTCAAAACGAGTCTCTGCCCGATGGTATACCCTAATAGTTTCATTGATACACTCGATGGTATATAGACTGAAATAAGCATGTATTGTATGTCTCAGCTGCCACACTGAAATATGAACGTCAATATCTGAACATGGTGAAGGTGTCAAGGCGAATCCAGACACATTTTAGGACAACTTCCACCCGCAGAGGTGATATATATAGCGGAAGGACGGTGTCAGTGTGAATTAAAATCTGACATTTCCAGCTCTAAAGTACATATATATGATTGCTATGACTTCAGGGTTTGTTGATAATATTTATTTCATAGCTGTACTCATACATGTTTTAGATGTTTCATAAATAGGTAATATTTTATTATGTGATTCCAGCGATCATATCTTAGTGGGCTACAAGCTACAGGATGTGGAAAGGAACCTGAAGTATGGTCCTAAGGTTCCAAAAGTCCACTTTAATGTCAAACAACTATACTTTTCGAGACCCTTGTTAGTATGCACTGTATAAACGTCATTCGGTGAGATATATATCATTTCATTTACATCAAAGACTATTTGGTGCTTCACAAGCAAATTCCTGGCCGCACAAAGATTCCATCCGCAAAACATTTCACAAAAAGTTATGCTTGTCTGACTCTACAGGAAAGTTATGCTGACTCTACAGGAAATAATCATAGGGATTGCCCGAGATTCTTTGAACTTGCAGGAAGTCGATGGACAATGTCATGTTGTGGATCTGTGGATCACACGAGCGGGATTACAAGTGATGGTAAGACGAGATATTTTCTCTTATTGTAGGTAACATGGGGCTAGTTTGTGGGGTTTAAGATCTCCGTGTTTTCCTGACACTCAGAGCACAGCTTTTTACTTCCCTGTGAAACCTTGAATTCCCAACTCAAAATGCGTAAAAATGAGTGACATAAATGCAAAACATCTCTTAGCATTATATAATGATGAAGAAAATATTTCTCTTCTCATGCCAAAGAAACTCCTAATATCTCAACCTTATCTAACCGTCTTCCAAGCCTTATTCTGATAGATTCTCACATACAACATATATGTGGGTTGTGGAATGGCTTCAGAAAATATGATGCCTAAAATTATATCTACATCTCTGATGTGTCCTTTTCTAGAACTTGAATCACACCTACATGCAAAAAGTAATTGAATGCTGGTACAGTTCATATGCAATAAAGTTGAATGACAGACATTTAACGTTTTCAAAGTCACATATAGCAACATATAGCCTATAAGGGGATGATTGCAGGAGGATCGAAGCTCTACCTTCAAAGCCATTTTGTATCTATTTACAGAGGTCTTGCATTATATTGTCGTAATGGAGTCCGATTTGTGATACACATTTTGATACCCATTGCTGGTGACATCTCAAATCCAAAGTTCGCTTATATCGGCAAATGTCAGGGTCTTTCCAATTCTGGACATATTTTAAGATGAGCTCCACTCACAGCAACGATATATCAGAAAAGGAGCCGCCAGTTTCAGAGGGATTCGCAATATCGAACGCTAAATTATTGCAATGCCCATCTACGGGCAAAATTCAAAGACCAAATATCAGTGCATGCCATCGGCAAAAAACTCAAATGATGATTCAAAACCCTCAAATCAAGACATATACCCAATTTGTTGACATTCATCTGTTCATGTATTCACACAAATACATGTGTGAACAAGATCCACGATGATTTCAAAAGCTGCAGCGTGATCCTGAGTAACTAGTGGTATGTGTATTCATGACGTATTGATATCTTTTTGAATAAACAATTTACTGCATCTTTTGAGGGACGAAATAAACTTGTATTCGCCATGAGTAAAATCCCAGACTATAGAGAATTTGTTCACAAAACATCTCGTGGGAGCTATGTGCTTGTATTTTGCTACAAAAAAAATAATCGTATCGTAGAGATTACCTTTATGATTATGATTACCTTATGTGTTGTAGAAAGTTGATGCACAATGTCATGTTCTGTGGATAATATTCGCAGGATTAGGGGTCATGACGGGCCAAAATATTTTGACTCATCACAGCTAAATATTATTTATTGAAGTTTCAGATTAATATGTTTATTCTAGATAAAGATATATCCATAAAGATATTTCGACCACATTGATCTGAGAGTCAAATCCAAGACAATTCCTGCACAATGTAGAACCGGTAGGGATTCAGGCGCAACTAAACTTAGTCACTCGAGCACAGCCGGGACATTATTATGTTCTTCATGATGAAAACCTCTTCACCCACGTTTGCCAAGTTTATTGTAATTCAACGTGATCAGTGAAAAGGGTAAGGAAAGTTATCAATGAAAATGCCAAACAGCATCTCAGGTCCTATGCAAAATGTGTTTCCACATATCCGAGGAAAACGTTTCTGAGCAAACACCATTTTATTGTTAAATCTTCGATATCGTGGACCCAGTCTGTCTAATAACAGTGGTTAAATAACAGTGGTGAACATCCAAACACCGATAGATCATTTGTTACATTGTTATTTTTTGTCCTTTGTTCAGTCTGCAATATTGCTTATCTCTGTCTGAATATTGTTATTTCAGTACACAGAATGGGTTTGGAAATATCGGTTGACCATAAAACCATAAAGTGCTACATATATGGCAGAATTTGGGGTTCTCAGGTATGATATTGCAGTAGGTTACCAAACATTCGTTGCTCTATTTGGCAAATGATGTACCTAAAACAAATTTATTTGTTGAACCCCCAGATGAAACCAGTAACTATCACAACGGTCTAATTGTGTGTATTTTATCAGACGCCACAATGCTCTCATTGCCCCGAAAAATCATTAATGCATTTAAGCTGTATCGAATTTTCCTTCATTAGCATCACACGGTGGCCACCCGTTCCGCGTTATTGCTGGTTAAAATTCGTATTCCGCGTTATTATAGTTAGGGTTCGCGTTATTATGGTGAAGAAATGGCTGAAGATCAGCGAAAGTTTACCTAGATTCATCAAAAGTTGGTATTATCGTGAATACTAAGAAATTACTGAGCAGAAATCAACTACTCACGGAATATTATAGGCATTCTTGAAACCCAGTGCATTTCGTGTAGTGAGATTGAACTTGTATTTTGTGAGATATTGTGCACACAGTTTTGTCATGTTTGTTAGAACGCAATCGTGTTGTAAACATTCTGCCCCAAATATCACATGAAAATGACATGTACGGCATTTTACAGACGTCGTATGAACAAAATTTATTTCCCCATGACTAATGGAGAGCTGCCATACACTCAAGTACAACTAAATAGAACATGTGTGTTGTGTAAACACGATATAAGTCATTTCCGCAGATTCCGCGTTATTGTTTTTTTCCACATCTGTGGACCCGCGTTATTGTGTCTGTTGAGTGTGATTGTTTTCAATACGCCAACATGTTCGTCCACGCGTATTAAACTAGTAACGGGTCCTCTTAATGTTCAATAGGAACTGTAAGTTTGGCTCAGTCGTCCTTGAAGAAACCAGCCACAAGAATTCCGATGTTCAGGAGTTTGTTGTGGTCTCAATTACGATCAAAATATTCAAGTTGTGCAGGACATACTGGAACTACGGTAGGCTGCTTCGGCTCAACAGTTTCGTCAGAACAAATGTACTTGCAATTTGTTTTATATGTAAATCATGTAAATAGAACGCCCCATACCGAGGACCGCGATCCACACTAGAAGAACCAGACTGAATTCAACATCGGAGTTTGGTGAAACAGGTCCCAAATAGTTCTAGGCCTATTGACTCGGGTTAAGGCCTGCATTGGTTGTCATAATGTCATTACACACTACTGCTACATTTCAATGGAACTATTATATGACCAATTGTCGAGATTAATACAAAAAATAGATATGGATAAGCCTACGTCTGTTTATTAATATCCATATCCTAGAAATGTCAGTGCACGATTCTTGACGGAAATAACATGACTGAAACAAAATAACAGCAACTCTTGATTTTTCAGTAATTCTTAACGAACGAATCGAAAATATGTGTTCTACTGGAAAGAACAGCGCCCTTCGTGTAGGTGGGTCAAATATGAATAAACATATTTTATCATCTGCATTGATGTGGCCGACTGCATGCACATATATCAATCTCGATCCCCAGCAATATTATACAAATATTGGATGATGGGGAGTCCAATACAGAGTTTACGGGATTCAGAAAAGCTATATTGGACGAGGCGCAGCCGAGTCCAATATAGCTTTTCTGAATCCCGTAAACTCTGTATTGGACGACCAGCATCCAATCTTTGATATATTATTAACAACATCGCATCTATGCTAGATAATAATAATATAACAAAAAGTCAGTTAAATTAGTTGCATTTTATGAGTGCTTTCAAATGATTTAGGCCTCGCGGACGATGAAATGATGAACGCATTGAACCGAAACTGGCAGGATGACCTTATTTGTAACAAGCAAGCTGATTGGCTGCTATCGCAGCACCGTCCAATATAGGAATCCCATATACATGACACGGATCCAATATACCTTTTTTAAAAGGAACATACATATCGATTGGCTGAGGCTGTTGCGCTGTTTGATACACGAATGGAATATACCATTTCGGGATCCAACATACAGTATTTGGGTGTGACACGTGGTATAAATAGACCAATCATCGAGAAGGATGCGTGTCGAGTTAATAATATCGCGTGTTCTTGATAAGCAATAACGCGGATTCATCAAACTTTAGATCAGGAACCAATTTAAGCTGTTCGTCGGAAAATATATGGAATAATAATGTTTCTCGGACAGGAACTAATCCTAATACACATTTCTGTATCATGATTTACTTATTCATCTATTTGTATGGCTAATTTAGCACGAAAATGTCACCCGATTTTGACAACTGTCACCCGATCAACGTATCTGTGGTCACTCGTGCATGATGATTATTGGACCAACAAAAATTAAACTATTGTCTATAGACCGCTGATACATGCCAATGTTCTGTGAAACTATTGTTGTACGCTAATGTTTTATTTATCTGTATGAATTTATCGCTTTTTACCAGGACCACTTCGAAACTTTTACCACAATAACACAAGGCCTAACTATAATAACGCGGAATTCAATTTTTAACCAGCAATAACGCGGAACGGGTGGCCACCGTGCATCAGGTTATATCACGTGACTACGCACAACGTATTCACGGACGAAAAAGATGTGTTTTATTTCATGTTCATTCTGGAGCGCCTGAAACAGAATTCCGTTTGCATTAGCCTATATTCCATCCACGAGAACAGTTGAGTCCCATAGCGTTTTCGCGCTCTGTAAAAAAGCACCACAAATCGTATGTTATTCCAATGGGTGTTGGCACATTTATAACTGTTTGTAGTTATGTTACCGCCGAGTAGCCGTAAGGGTCCAAGTATCATACCCTGCCCCTTGATACTACTCTTCCACTAAATGAATGCCATTTAATCCATCTGTCAACTTTTAAATCTTTATTAATATAGAGGGAAGCGTAGGATATGATACTTGGGCCAAAGTAAGGAGTTTTCAATTGACATAAGGTCCGGTAACCTATTGGCATAGCGTTGCGTTTGTCGTCATCTAAATTTTTATCTTTGAAGCTTATAGTCGTATCAAAGATAGTACCACGATCTTTGGTCCCATCTTTTGAATTTTTGCATAAAAATGCCTAAAAATATTTCAATAGCCTCATGGTGGTATTTTTTTATCTCCTTGCTTTTCGCATTTTTTTTTAAATGGCGGCCGTCGAAAGATAAGATAAGATAAGATAAGATAAAATTTTATTTAATGTCGGATACAGGGGCAAAACAACAACATTAGCACAAGTGCTATTGACCGACAGAGTGGTAACAAGTAACAAAACAGATTGGTGATTTCACATCTGGTTTAGGATACACAGAGTACAATAAGAGCAATTACAACCTGAACGTATCCATGTGTTAATAAGTACTTTAAATTGCTTCACATTTTCTGCCATTTTAAACATTGATGGCAGTCCATTCCATAACTGAGCACCATAATACCTTAATGAATTTTTTCCATTGCGTACAGTTTTGTATTTCGGAATCCTGACACCTTTAGTCAATCTGGTATCATACTCCGATTCATATTTTGAGACAATATCATACAAATAAGAAGGTCCTAATTCATGGTACATTTTGTAATATTCAATAGCTATATTTTTTTCACGTTCTACGAACAGAGAAGACTTGTTTGCAAGACTTAGAAGGTCAACATAAGAGGATTTATAATCCTGAAAAATACATTGAAGTGCACGTTTCTGTATCTTTTCCATTTTCTTGGTATCCTCCAATCTACAGAAGTGCCAGACTAGTGGACAATATTGGAAATGCGATAAGACAAAAGTATTGAACAATTCCATAATACATTGCTTATCAATAACATTTGTTAATGTCCTGAGAGCATTGATTTTCTTACCACCCTTTTTACAAAGCGTGTCAATATGGTGAGTAAAAGTTAAGTTAGAATCAATATGTACACCAAGAAGTTTAACAGTATCTTGTGGTTGTAGGTCAACCTTGTTGACAGTTAAGAAACTATCTGATACATCAGCACCAAAGAGTACAAACTGAAATTTATCCGGATTTGGTTTCATGTGGTTTGCCATAAACCATTCAATTAACAACGTACAGTTTGCTTGTAATTTTTCCAGGACATCTGTAATTTGATTACCAGAGCAACTGATGGTAGTATCGTCTGCATAATTACATTACATTTGTTTTGTAACATTAATAAAAGGTCGTTCATAAAGACATTGAATAAAAAGGGACCAAAAATTGATCCTTGAGCCGTACCTTGTGTCACCGTTACCCAACTGCTCATGTGATTTCCTATCTTGACCCTTTGTTTACGAGCCGTAAAATATCGTGCGATTAACATACAACAAGAATCATCTAAACCATATGCTTTGAGTTTACTTACAAGCAGTGCATGCGACATTGAGTCAAACGCTCTAGATAAATCTGTGAGGACTGCACCCATGATTTCATTTCTGTCCAAAGATAATTTGCAATCTTCAACGAACCTTAGGAGAACATTTTGACAATTATACATTTTCCGAAAGCCGGATAAATTATGAGAAAACAAATCGTCAAAATACGATGTCAGCTGATCAACTATTATTCCTTCATATACTTTGGACAAGCATGGCAAAATGCTAACAGGGCGATAATTACCTTTTTCTAACTTGTCTGATTTTTTGTAGACGGGGCAAACCTCTGCACATTTTAGATCAGAGGGAAATTCACATGTTTGGATGGACATATTAATAAGACTAGAGCCTTATTCTGATAGATTCTCACATACAACATATATGTGGGTTGTGGAATGGCTTCAGAAAATATGATGCCTAAAATTATATCTACATCTCTGATGTGTCCTTTTCTAGAACTTGAATCACACCTACATGCAAAAAGTAATTGAATGCTGGTACAGTTCATATGCAATAAAGTTGAATGACAGACATTTAACGTTTTCAAAGTCACATATAGCAACATATAGCCTATAAGGGGATGATTGCAGGAGGATCGAAGCTCTACCTTCAAAGCCATTTTGTATCTATTTACAGAGGTCTTGCATTATATTGTCGTAATGGAGTCCGATTTGTGATACACATTTTGATACCCATTGCTGGTGACATCTCAAATCCAAAGTTCGCTTATATCGGCAAATGTCAGGGTCTTTCCAATTCTGGACATATTTTAAGATGAGCTCCACTCACAGCAACGATATATCAGAAAAGGAGCCGCCAGTTTCAGAGGGATTCGCAATATCGAACGCTAAATTATTGCAATGCCCATCTACGGGCAAAATTCAAAGACCAAATATCAGTGCATGCCATCGGCAAAAAACTCAAATGATGATTCAAAACCCTCAAATCAAGACATATACCCAATTTGTTGACATTCATCTGTTCATGTATTCACACAAATACATGTGTGAACAAGATCCACGATGATTTCAAAAGCTGCAGCGTGATCCTGAGTAACTAGTGGTATGTGTATTCATGACGTATTGATATCTTTTTGAATAAACAATTTACTGCATCTTTTGAGGGACGAAATAAACTTGTATTCGCCATGAGTAAAATCCCAGACTATAGAGAATTTGTTCACAAAACATCTCGTGGGAGCTATGTGCTTGTATTTTGCTACAAAAAAAATAATCGTATCGTAGAGATTACCTTTATGATTATGATTACCTTATGTGTTGTAGAAAGTTGATGCACAATGTCATGTTCTGTGGATAATATTCGCAGGATTAGGGGTCATGACGGGCCAAAATATTTTGACTCATCACAGCTAAATATTATTTATTGAAGTTTCAGATTAATATGTTTATTCTAGATAAAGATATATCCATAAAGATATTTCGACCACATTGATCTGAGAGTCAAATCCAAGACAATTCCTGCACAATGTAGAACCGGTAGGGATTCAGGCGCAACTAAACTTAGTCACTCGAGCACAGCCGGGACATTATTATGTTCTTCATGATGAAAACCTCTTCACCCACGTTTGCCAAGTTTATTGTAATTCAACGTGATCAGTGAAAAGGGTAAGGAAAGTTATCAATGAAAATGCCAAACAGCATCTCAGGTCCTATGCAAAATGTGTTTCCACATATCCGAGGAAAACGTTTCTGAGCAAACACCATTTTATTGTTAAATCTTCGATATCGTGGACCCAGTCTGTCTAATAACAGTGGTTAAATAACAGTGGTGAACATCCAAACACCGATAGATCATTTGTTACATTGTTATTTTTTGTCCTTTGTTCAGTCTGCAATATTGCTTATCTCTGTCTGAATATTGTTATTTCAGTACACAGAATGGGTTTGGAAATATCGGTTGACCATAAAACCATAAAGTGCTACATATATGGCAGAATTTGGGGTTCTCAGGTATGATATTGCAGTAGGTTACCAAACATTCGTTGCTCTATTTGGCAACTGATGTACCTAAAACAAATTTATTTGTTGAACCCCCAGATGAAACCAGTAACTATCACAACGGTCTAATTGTGTGTATTTTATCAGACGCCACAATGCTCTCATTGCCCCGAAAAATCATTAATGCATTTAAGCTGTATCGAATTTTCCTTCATTAGCATCACACGGTGGCCACCCGTTCCGCGTTATTGCTGGTTAAAATTCGTATTCCGCGTTATTATAGTTAGGGTTCGCGTTATTATGGTGAAGAAATGGCTGAAGATCAGCGAAAGTTTACCTAGATTCATCAAAAGTTGGTATTATCGTGAATACTAAGAAATTACTGAGCAGAAATCAACTACTCACGGAATATTATAGGCATTCTTGAAACCCAGTGCATTTCGTGTAGTGAGATTGAACTTGTATTTTGTGAGATATTGTGCACACAGTTTTGTCATGTTTGTTAGAACGCAATCGTGTTGTAAACATTCTGCCCCAAATATCACATGAAAATGACATGTACGGCATTTTACAGACGTCGTATGAACAAAATTTATTTCCCCATGACTAATGGAGAGCTGCCATACACTCAAGTACAACTAAATAGAACATGTGTGTTGTGTAAACACGATATAAGTCATTTCCGCAGATTCCGCGTTATTGTTTTTTTCCACATCTGTGGACCCGCGTTATTGTGTCTGTTGAGTGTGATTGTTTTCAATACGCCAACATGTTCGTCCACGCGTATTAAACTAGTAACGGGTCCTCTTAATGTTCAATAGGAACTGTAAGTTTGGCTCAGTCGTCCTTGAAGAAACCAGCCACAAGAATTCCGATGTTCAGGAGTTTGTTGTGGTCTCAATTACGATCAAAATATTCAAGTTGTGCAGGACATACTGGAACTACGGTAGGCTGCTTCGGCTCAACAGTTTCGTCAGAACAAATGTACTTGCAATTTGTTTTATATGTAAATCATGTAAATAGAACGCCCCATACCGAGGACCGCGATCCACACTAGAAGAACCAGACTGAATTCAACATCGGAGTTTGGTGAAACAGGTCCCAAATAGTTCTAGGCCTATTGACTCGGGTTAAGGCCTGCATTGGTTGTCATAATGTCATTACACACTACTGCTACATTTCAATGGAACTATTATATGACCAATTGTCGAGATTAATACAAAAAATAGATATGGATAAGCCTACGTCTGTTTATTAATATCCATATCCTAGAAATGTCAGTGCACGATTCTTGACGGAAATAACATGACTGAAACAAAATAACAGCAACTCTTGATTTTTCAGTAATTCTTAACGAACGAATCGAAAATATGTGTTCTACTGGAAAGAACAGCGCCCTTCGTGTAGGTGGGTCAAATATGAATAAACATATTTTATCATCTGCATTGATGTGGCCGACTGCATGCACATATATCAATCTCGATCCCCAGCAATATTATACAAATATTGGATGATGGGGAGTCCAATACAGAGTTTACGGGATTCAGAAAAGCTATATTGGACGAGGCGCAGCCGAGTCCAATATAGCTTTTCTGAATCCCGTAAACTCTGTATTGGACGACCAGCATCCAATCTTTGCTATATTATTAACAACATCGCATCTATGCTAGATAATAATAATATAACAAAAAGTCAGTTAAATTAGTTGCATTTTATGAGTGCTTTCAAATGATTTAGGCCTCGCGGACGATGAAATGATGAACGCATTGAACCGAAACTGGCAGGATGACCTTATTTGTAACAAGCAAGCTGATTGGCTGCTATCGCAGCACCGTCCAATATAGGAATCCCATATACATGACACGGATCCAATATACCTTTTTTAAAAGGAACATACATATCGATTGGCTGAGGCTGTTGCGCTGTTTGATACACGAATGGAATATACCATTTCGGGATCCAACATACAGTATTTGGGTGTGACACGTGGTATAAATAGACCAATCATCGAGAAGGATGCGTGTCGAGTTAATAATATCGCGTGTTCTTGATAAGCAATAACGCGGATTCATCAAACTTTAGATCAGGAACCAATTTAAGCTGTTCGTCGGAAAATATATGGAATAATAATGTTTCTCGGACAGGAACTAATCCTAATACACATTTCTGTATCATGATTTACTTATTCATCTATTTGTATGGCTAATTTAGCACGAAAATGTCACCCGATTTTGACAACTGTCACCCGATCAACGTATCTGTGGTCACTCGTGCATGATGATTATTGGACCAACAAAAATTAAACTATTGTCTATAGACCGCTGATACATGCCAATGTTCCGTGAAACTATTGTTGTACGCTAATGTTTTATTTATCTGTATGAATTTATCGCTTTTTACCAGGACCACTTCGAAACTTTTACCACAATAACACAAGGCCTAACTATAATAACGCGGAATTCAATTTTTAACCAGCAATAACGCGGAACGGGTGGCCACCGTGCATCAGGTTATATCACGTGACTACGCACAACGTATTCACGGACGAAAAAGATGTGTTTTATTTCATGTTCATTCTGGAGCGCCTGAAACAGAATTCCGTTTGCATTAGCCTATATTCCATCCACGAGAACAGTTGAGTCCCATAGCGTTTTCGCGCTCTGTAAAAAAGCACCACAAATCGTATGTTATTCCAATGGGTGTTGGCACATTTATAACTGTTTGTAGTTATGTTACCGCCGAGTAGCCGTAAGGGTCCAAGTATCATACCCTGCCCCTTGATACTACTCTTCCACTAAATGAATGCCATTTAATCCATCTGTCAACTTTTAAATCTTTATTAATATAGAGGGAAGCGTAGGATATGATACTTGGGCCAAAGTAAGGAGTTTTCAATTGACATAAGGTCCGGTAACCTATTGGCATAGCGTTGCGTTTGTCGTCATCTAAATTTTTATCTTTGAAGCTTATAGTCGTATCAAAGATAGTACCACGATCTTTGGTCCCATCTTTTGAATTTTTGCATAAAAATGCCTAAAAATATTTCAATAGCCTCATGGTGGTATTTTTTTATCTCCTTGCTTTTCGCATTTTTTTTTAAATGGCGGCCGTCGAAAGATAAGATAAGATAAGATAAGATAAAATTTTATTTAATGTCGGATACAGGGGCAAAACAACAACATTAGCACAAGTGCTATTGACCGACAGAGTGGTAACAAGTAACAAAACAGATTGGTGATTTCACATCTGGTTTAGGATACACAGAGTACAATAAGAGCAATTACAACCTGAACGTATCCATGTGTTAATAAGTACTTTAAATTGCTTCACATTTTCTGCCATTTTAAACATTGATGGCAGTCCATTCCATAACTGAGCACCATAATACCTTAATGAATTTTTTCCATTGCGTACAGTTTTGTATTTCGGAATCCTGACACCTTTAGTCAATCTGGTATCATACTCCGATTCATATTTTGAGACAATATCATACAAATAAGAAGGTCCTAATTCATGGTACATTTTGTAATATTCAATAGCTATATTTTTTTCACGTTCTACGAACAGAGAAGACTTGTTTGCAAGACTTAGAAGGTCAACATAAGAGGATTTATAATCCTGAAAAATACATTGAAGTGCACGTTTCTGTATCTTTTCCATTTTCTTGGTATCCTCCAATCTACAGAAGTGCCAGACTAGTGGACAATATTGGAAATGCGATAAGACAAAAGTATTGAACAATTCCATAATACATTGCTTATCAATAACATTTGTTAATGTCCTGAGAGCATTGATTTTCTTACCACCCTTTTTACAAAGCGTGTCAATATGGTGAGTAAAAGTTAAGTTAGAATCAATATGTACACCAAGAAGTTTAACAGTATCTTGTGGTTGTAGGTCAACCTTGTTGACAGTTAAGAAACTATCTGATACATCAGCACCAAAGAGTACAAACTGAAATTTATCCGGATTTGGTTTCATGTGGTTTGCCATAAACCATTCAATTAACAACGTACAGTTTGCTTGTAATTTTTCCAGGACATCTGTAATTTGATTACCAGAGCAACTGATGGTAGTATCGTCTGCATAATTACATTACATTTGTTTTGTAACATTAATAAAAGGTCGTTCATAAAGACATTGAATAAAAAGGGACCAAAAATTGATCCTTGAGCCGTACCTTGTGTCACCGTTACCCAACTGCTCATGTGATTTCCTATCTTGACCCTTTGTTTACGAGCCGTAAAATATCGTGCGATTAACATACAACAAGAATCATCTAAACCATATGCTTTGAGTTTACTTACAAGCAGTGCATGCGACATTGAGTCAAACGCTCTAGATAAATCTGTGAGGACTGCACCCATGATTTCATTTCTGTCCAAAGATAATTTGCAATCTTCAACGAACCTTAGGAGAACATTTTGACAATTATACATTTTCCGAAAGCCGGATAAATTATGAGAAAACAAATCGTCAAAATACGATGTCAGCTGATCAACTATTATTCCTTCATATACTTTGGACAAGCATGGCAAAATGCTAACAGGGCGATAATTACCTTTTTCTAACTTGTCTGATTTTTTGTAGACGGGGCAAACCTCTGCACATTTTAGATCAGAGGGAAATTCACATGTTTGGATGGACATATTAATAAGACTAGAGATTGTACCATATAACTCTTCTGCTACCAGTTTAACAAGTTTGGCTGGTAACAAATCATGACCTTGTGATTTTCTTACGTCGAGTTTTAATAGCTTTTTACGAACATCATCATTTGTAACAGTGTGAAAAGAGAATCTTTTGTCACCAGTATAACATTTTATTCGTTCAATCGACTCGTGACCATCATATTTTCTAGTTATATCATTCAATAGATCACTTTCAGTTATACCCTCACTCAATGTATCCTTTGTATTTCCGATAGAAACAAAGAAGTTGTTGAAAATATTACAAACTCGAACATTGTCGTTAATGACATCCCCTGATTCCATAAGTGTAATACATTCATTTGTCTGTTTATTTCTATCTGACAATAGTGGTTTAACGGTATCCCAAAATTCTTTGGAATTTTTACTACGAAACGTTGAACACTTATCCGCTATATAAGACTGAGCACTTTTCTTTCTGAGCGTAGTAACCCTATTCCTGTACAATCTATAACGTTTCCAGTCAATATCCCGTTTATATTTTCGATATTTACGTTTAAACATGTTCCTTACATTGATACACTTGCGTAGTTCGTTGTTCATATAAGGGACGCTGTTGTGTTTTACTTTTCTTTGTTTTAGAGGTGCGTGTTCATTCACTACCTCTTGGAGAATGTTTTGACAAAACCAATAACTATCATCGACAGAGTCAAAAATTTCACAAACATGGAAAGGAATTTTATCTACATCACTTTTGAAATCATCAGCATTGAAATGTTTATAACTCCTGTAGCATACCGTTCTTGTTACTTTGATGGGAACTCTCACCCTGGTGCACCAGCATACCATATGATGGAAATCACTCAATTCAGTATCAATACCAGTAACATTCATTACTCGTTTTGGAGCATTAGTTAAAACTAGATCTATTACCAGTGGCAGCCTTAGGGCAGAAAGGCCCAAAATGGCACGATATGCATAAATTCACTGTCCGGAATCCGTTTTGGCAGAGGATATTGGGAAACGATATTTTTCGGTTGGGAAACGATATGTTCGATTGGGAAACGCCAAGCTGCAAGGGGGTATGAGTTGTTTTCATCAATAAAGTATGAAAAAATAGGTGTAATTGTTAATCAAAAGAAAAACAAACATGCGCTAATGTTGTATAAAGTCTTCAGTGTCTACCAAACCTGCTATAATAGGCTATACTTGATGTAATATGGTTTTTGGGACGTGAAATGCGATGAAAATAACACCGTTTTGAACAAATGAACACTGATGATTAAATATGTGTCTGATGCACACGAAAAGTATCGCGAGTCAAGAGAAAGATGTATTACATGATCCCACCAAAAAGAAACATTTTACATCGTCTCATTAATAAATATTTGCTGATTTTCTGAACCATTGATGTTTCGGTGGGTAAACGATACATATAGAGAAGGCGCCGGTTGGTAATCCATGCTGTTTCGATTGGGAAACGGAAAATTTTGTACTTATGAAATACGAGATCAACTGTTATACACGAGCAATACTGTGTGGTCTTTAGTGAAAGGTTACCTCGAATGAATTATAATTTTATGACTGTATGCACAACATTTTGGGTGTGAAATAAGGTGAATCATGTGCCCGGGCTCGACATAATAGAAAACGTTTTGAGATTTTTGTTTCAAAACATGCTAATTTGGGTCTTTGACATTGTGTATAAAGATGGAATGCCTTGACGATCGATAGGCCCAATATTTAGGCTCAAAAAGCCCAAAATTCAGTTTTTAGCTGTTTTCTCAGAAACTGTTTGATCAGTTTTGAGATTTTTGTTTAAAAAGATTCCTCTTATGTACCTTTCTGAAGTGTATAAGTTTCGTTGCCCTTGAATCGCCGGTCTGCATGTGGTGGCCATTTTGAATTTTCGACAGGTTGTTGAAAAAAAAACCTTTTCGTCCCTAATGAAGTCACTATTCGTTTTGAGTGATATCCAACCAAGAAAAATTTCCCCCTTTGAAAACGTTTTTGGATTTCACGCAATTTTTCCTTGATAATGGGAGTTGTATGGAGTAAACTCCTAGAACACTTCAAGATAGAGCGTAAATATTGGCACATTCAAATAGGAATTCATATATTGTGGTTCCGGTGGTGATCATGAATTTACCTTCAATGACCTTGAGACGCCCTTCTTTGTCAGAAAAACAGTCAATTTCGGACTTTGGCGGCCATTTTCTCAAAAATTGTTCAGACGCTTTTCAGATTATCGTTTGAAAAGATCACCCTTATGCACCTTTGCGACATGTCTAAGTTTCTTTGCCCTTGTATCGCTCAAAGTGGGCCATTTTGGCCCAAACTTGGCACAAATGGGACTTTCCCATGTTAAATTCTTTTATGCTTCATAATGGGACATATTGTTGCTAATATCTCACTTAATATTGAGATTAGATAGGAATCAATTGTGGACATAAAGGAAATGATATGTGCTGAATATTCTCATAACCTTGAATTTCACATTCGACCTAATTTTCAAGGTCACAGGACAAAATGAGTAATATCTCGCTCCTTATCGACTATATGGCTTGGGAATCAATTGTGGACATATAGGAAATGATATACGTCGAATTTTCTGATGACCTTGAATTTGGCCTCGATCTCATTTTCAAAGTCACAGCACAAAATGGCCAATATATTGCTTATTATCGACTTTACTGCTGAGGAATCAATTGTGTACATATAGGGAATGATATATGCTTGGAGTTTCCGTGACCTTTGATCCTATTTTCGAGGCCAGACAACAAAGTGGCTAATTTCTCGCTTATTATCAACTTCAGAGCTTAGGAATCAATTGTGGACATATAGGAAATGATATATGCCGAATATTATCATAATCTTGAAGTTGACCTTTGACCTTATTTTCAAGGTCAGAGCACGAAATGGCTAATATCTCGCTCATTATCGACTTTCCAACTTAGGAATCAACTATAAAAATATAGAAAACAATGTTCCCCTTGGGCAGACATTGTTGAAAAATTACCATTGCAGACTTTGAGACCTTAACACTGTACAATTCTCGGGTAACATTTCTTAGCCTTTGGGCTAATTTTTCCCTGTTTCCTCATCCACAGCGGGTCTCAGTATAGAAAAGGTTTTTTCTTGGTGTTTGTCAAATGAGTGCTTCACAATGTGGTTAGAGTCTTCAAACTTGGAATGACAGTTATAACACCTGGCCTTGAAGCCGCGAGACGCCATTTGTTGGAAGAAATAATAAGAATGAATGAATAATAGCCAAAAACGAGCCTTAACGGGCATACATTTCCAATAAAATATCGTTTACTAATCGAAACACCCATATCAGAACTGTTTTCCAATCGGAACAGTATCGTTTACCCACCGGAACATCAATGGTTCAGAAAATCAGCAAACATTTATTAATGAGGCGATGTAAAATGTTTCTTTTCGGTGGGGATCATGTAATAAACCTTTCTCTTGACTCGTGTTACTTTTTGTGTGCATCAGACACATATTTAATCATCAGTGTTCATTTGTTCAAAACGGTGTGATTTTCATCGCATTTCACGTCACAAAAACCATATTACATCAAGTATAGCAGGTTTGGTCGACACTGAAGACTTTATACAACATTAGCGCATGTTTGTCTTTCTTCTGATTAACGATTACACCTATTTTTAGGTTACCGGACCTATGGTCCGATAACCTATTGGCATGGCGTTGCGTCCGTCGTCCGTCGTCCGTCCGTCCGTCCGTCCGTCGTCCGTTCACATTTTTATCTTTAAAGTATATGATCGAATCTTTCTGAAATTTTGCACAAAAATACCTAAAAATATTTCAAGGAAAGGCTTTTTTTTGTTTTTCGATTTTCGCATTTTTTTCAAAATGGCGGCCGTTTTCGACGAAAAATGCCTGATTTTGGACTTTGGCGGCCATTTTCTCAAAAACTGTTCAGTAACTTTTTTTCTTTTTGATACACAACACTCCTCATATGTAAACCTGTGATGTGTATAAGTTTCGTTGCGCTTGAATCGCTCGAAGTGGGCCATTTTGGGCCAAACTTGGCCCAAATGGGACTTTCCCATGTTAAATTTTCCTATGCTTTATAATGGGACACATTATGCCTTATATCTCACTTAATATTGAGATTAGAGACTAGGAATCAATTGTGGACATATAGGAAATGATATATGCTGAATATTCTCGTGACCTTGAGTTTGACCTCTGACCTCAGTTTCAAGGTCAAAGAACAAAATGGCTAATATCTCGCTTATTATCGACTTTACAGCTTAGAAATCAATTGTGGACATATAAGAAATGATATATACCGAATATTCTGATGACCTTGAATTTGACCTTTGACCTCATTTTCAAGGTCACAGGACAAAATGGCTAATATCTCACTTCTTATCGACTTTACAGCTTAGGAATCAATTATGAACATATAGGAAATGATATATGCAGATTATTGTCATGACCTTGAATTTGACCTTCGACCTCATTTTCAAGGTCACGGGACAAAATGGCTGATATCTCACTTATTATGGATTTTACAGCTTAGTGATCAATTGTGGACATGTAGGAAATGATATATGCTGAATATTCTAGTGACCTTGAATTTGACCTTTGACCTCATTTTCAAAGTCACAGGACAAAATGGCTAATATCTCGCTTATTATCGACTTTACAGCTTAGGAATCAAATATGGACATACAGGAAAGGATATATGCTGAATATTCTGATGACCTCAAATTTGACCTTTGACCTTATTTTCAAGGTCATAGCACAAAATTGCTAATATCTCGCTTATTATCGACTTTACGGCTTAGGAGTCAATTGTGAACATATAGGAAATGATATATGCTGAATATTCTCGTGACCTTGAATTTGACCTTTGACCTCATTTCCAAGGTCACAGGACAAAATTGCTAATATCTCGCTTATTATCGACTTTATGGCTTAGGAATCAATTGTGAACATATAGGAAATGATATATGCTGAATATTCTCGTGACCTTGAATTTGACCTTTGACCTCATTTTCAAGGTCACAGGACAATATGGCCAATATCTTGCTTATTAGCGACTTTGCAGCTTAGGAATCAATTGTGAACATATAGGAAATGATATATGCTGAATATTCTAGTGACCTTGAATTTGACCCTTGCCCTAAATTTCAAGGTTAGTCATTTTATTTTCAAGGTCAGAATACAAAATGGCTTATATCTTGCTTATTATCAAATTTACAGCTTAGGGGTCCATAGTGAACATATAGGAAATGATGTATGCTGAATATTTTGGTGATCTAGAATTTGACCTTTGATCTCATTTTCAAGGTCAGAGAACAAAATGGCTAATATGTCGCTTATTACCATCTTTACATCTGCCCCTGATGACGCCAGTGTGTCTTTGGATAAACTATTTGGTCGGGCTTTGTTTCTATTGCAAAATGTTGTATTTTACCTTTCTTATTGGCATCATCAAAATTTGATTGTATTGGTGGTAATAGATTGATACTTACATTTGTACCACTGAGTCGGTGTCACTACTGGCGGACGTTAAATCTGTCCCCGAGGATACCATCAACTCAGTAGCCTTCGGGCTTGTGATTGGGTACTTTTGTACTTGTCATGTATCTATTCCATGGGGTTAGATTCGGATTTCTAAATTATTTTCATAGGTTGTTGGGCAGTTTTATACTAATTCCATCTGGTGTACAGTAGAAACAACTACATTTAACACATTGTCTGCCCCTGAAGACGCCAGTGTGTCTTTGGATAAACTATTTGGTCGGGCTTTGTTTGTTTCTATTGCAAAATGTAGTATTTTACGTTTCTTATTGGCATCATCAAAATCTGATTGTATTGGTGGTAATAGATTGATACTTACATTTACAGCATAGGAATCAATTGCGAATATAGAGGAATGATATATACTGAATATTTTCATAACCTTGAACTTGAACTTTGACCTCATTTTCAAGGTCACATCACAGAATGGCTAATGTCTCACTTATTATCGACTTTACAGCTTAGGAATTTATTGTGGACATACTAGAAGTGATATATTTGTTGAAAATTCATGACCTTGAATTTATCAGTGATTTATTTTCAAGGTCACTGGACAAAAGGCTAATATCTAAAATGTATATTGTCCGGTAACCTTTCTTAGCCCTTGGGCTAATTTTTTATACTTTATTGACGAAAACAACACATATCCCCTTGCAGCTTGGCGTTTCCCAATCGAACATATCGTTTCCCAACCGAAAAAATATCGTTTTCCAATATCCTCTGCCGAAACGGATTCCGGACAGTGAAATTGGCGTATCGGACCAAAACGCTTGCACATAAACCTCAGGTCTCTGATAGGAAATCGTATATTGAAATCTTTTGATGACCTCTGAACTTGACATGAGATGACCTTGAGTGGTGATTGTCGAGGCAACATTCAACGCGAGTAATGTGAATTGACCGAAGCAGATAGATGCTTATACATAATAATAATACTTTATTTTTATATAGCGCATACAAATTAAATTCTCGATGCGCTTAACAATAAAAGTATAAATTAAATGGTAATGGTAAAATACAGAGGTTTACTAGTAACATAATAATGAGTGTAGATGGATCGGTAAAAACAATGAAGTTTAGAATGCATGTTTAAAAAGGTGCGTTTTGAGGTAGGTCGGAGATTCACCATGTAGGGCTTTGAAGACGAGAACAGCCACTTTGAACATGATCCGTTGACGGATTGGCAGCCAGTGCAAGTCACGTAGTATAGGTGTAATGTGATCAAATTTTTTAGTGCCGGTGACCAGTCGAGCCGCTGTGTTCTGTAACCTCTGAATTCGGTTGAGTTTATCTACTGGCAGACCAATAAGTATTCCATTACAATAGTCGATCCGAGAGATGACGAATGCATGGACGAGCTTTTCAAGTGACTGCCTATCTAGGTATTTTCGTAGGCGACCAATGTACCTGACACTCGATAATGCCGATCGAGATATATTCTGGAGATGAGAGTCCATGGTCATGTGTTCATCGAAAGTGACACCTGGGTTCTTGACACTGCTACTGTAGTCAACGTTGACACCTCCGACTGTCACATCAGGAATAGAGAAGGAAGACCGATACCTTGATGACAGGTGAATCGCATCAGTCTTGGCGTCATTGAGTTTGAGCTTGTTGCACAACATCCAGCTTTTGATGTTGCGGAGGCAAGCTTCAAGCCGTTGGAGGGGTGCTGATGTAGCTGCAGCATTTTCAAGTTTGATGTACATCTGACTATCATCAGCGTAACAGATGTAACTAATTTGATGCTGCCGTACAATGTCACCCAGGGGTCCCATGTAGAGGCTGAAGAGGATTGGCCCGAGCACAGAGCCTTGTGGGACACCCCATTGAAGTGTTTGAGGACTGGATGTGTCAGATCCTACACAAACAGATTGGGTGCGATTGTGGAGATACGATTGGATCCAGAGCAGTGCTTTGCCACCAACGCCATAACGGTGTATAATACATGTAGATGAGCACTGTACGTTTCTCGGTTAATCTTTCTTAGCTCTTGGACGAATTTCTATATTTTATTGAGAAATAACATCTGAAACAATGAAGGCAATTGAGAAATTGTTTGAGCTATTTGAATGATTGTATGTACAAATTTTGAGTGAAGCATAAAATCTATGTAGGTGAATGGAATACATAAGATCTTGGACTTATGTATCTCTGATGATAGCCAACTACAGAAATAAAAAATGGGTCGAGAAATGAATCTATAAATTAACATATCGTGCTATGAAACCATAATTCTGTGCCTGACGGGAACTCCATTCATACTTGATTAATACTGGTCACAGTTAATAGACACAAGACATGATATTCCAGCAGTTTATAACGCTGTCAGAAAATGGGCGATTGTTATTCAGAAGTAAACAATGCTACCGCTGCAACAGTTACAGGACTAAGGCCATGTAATCCCGGTGAGATGAATGCGCCATACATTGGGATATATTACACGCAAATGATCCGAATATGCTTTCGAAGTCAATGTTAACACACATTAACTTGATTTTTGATGAAACAAGTTTTTTGGCCGCCATATTGGAAAAAATAATTGGGCCGCCAAACGCCGATGGGTGATTCAAGAGCAACGATACTTATACATGTCACAAGAGTACATGTAGGGGGCCTATTAGATAAAAAGTTATGCTTTAGAGAAAATGATCGCTAAAGTCTAACATTTTCCAGAAAAGGATAAACATTAGTCCAAAGGCTAGAAAGTTACCTGAGAAGTTTTCAGTGTTATACCACAAATGTTTGCACCAATATTGTCGTTATGACTTTGTAAGGTAATTGAAGGTCAAATTCAAGTTCATCTGTAAATTTGCCACATATGATTTTCCATTCGAATGTGACAAAATTTAAGCTCCATCTTGAAGTTTTCTAAGAGTGTACTCACAAAGCTCCCATGATGAAAAAGAAAGCAGCAGAAAATTTCCAAGTTCTAACAATTTCTCAATGGCGGCATGTATTTTTTGCAGGAAGGGGGAGTGGGAGGAGGGGGATGTAAATGGCTAAAAATGATAGTGATTTGATTGCGGTTCAAAATCAAATATTTTGCCACATGCAAACCAGCGATACAAAGGCAATAAAACTTATACACATCACAAAGATCCATCAGGAAAATCTTCGTGATGTCTAAACAGATTCAGAGAAAATGGCTGCAAAGTAAAAATTGGGTGCTTTTTAAAAAAAATGACATTTTGACCTTCCAATGTCATTGAAGGTCAAGTCGAAGGTCAACATTGAACCCACAATATATACTTTCCCATTTGAATATGCCAATATTTAAGCTCTATTTAGAAGTGTTCTATGAGTTCACTCCACACATCTCCCATTATGAAGTTAAAAGTGAATTAAATTTTCCAATTCCCAAACACTTCTGTGGCGATGTTTTTTTTTCACTGGAAATGTCTCAAAACGAATAGTGACTCGATTTAGGACGAATTTATTTTGCCGACCTTTAAAAAATAAAAATGGCCACCACGGCAACAAAGCTTATTACAAGTCACAGAGGTACATGAGGTTTGCACATGAGTTTGAAAAAATCGTTTTAAAAATCCAAAATTGGCAATTTTACGTCAAATATGGCCGCTCTTTTGAATAAATTGTAAAATACTGTTAAAATCATCTTTGTGCAAAAGTTCTGAAGATTCGACCAAAAACTTTAAAGATGAAAATGTAAACGCCATGGCAATAGTTTATCGGACCAAAGATCCGGTAACCTATAAATATATTCATTTTGAAATATTTTAGGATAACTTTGCCCCAACTTTTAATGAAGATTCGACCATAAACTTCGAAGATAAAAATGTTTATGCATGAAGGATGTCCGATGGATGACAGATGCAATGCCATGTGAGTAATCAGATCATATGTACCGTAACCTAAAATATCAGTAGGAGTCGGCATCGGATCACACCGAATCATCCTTGCCCCCATGAATTCACTGTCGGAACAGTTCTCACACACAAAGTAGCACTATATGGAGATTCAGATTCAACTTAACTGGGTCATAAAGTCTCACGTCATTCGAGCACAACCGGGACACCGTGTAAGTTCTTCATGTGGATTGCCCCTCCACCCAAATCTTGAGAGTGATGTGTTTCCAACGGCGGTGATTAAAACTGATCAATATCTTTTCTGTACACAAGAGAAACACACCCGAAAGTTATCATCACAATGTAGGCGTTCTGTACTGTTTGCAAACATCATTTGCCAAATACCTGGATAAAACTGACAGTTAATAAAATATCTGGGTAAAACTAAGTTGTAAAATAATGAAATTGGATGGCTAGAGTATTCTTTTGTTACTCCGTGATATAGCTTATCTCTGTGTGAAACTTGTAATTTAAAAAAAAACAGAATCGTGTCGGAGATATTAGACATATTCATGAAGTTAGATTATGGCAGGTTACGAGGGTCAAATGTTACTTTTGATAAATAGAGCTGGATGATGTGGAATTGGACCTCATGACGAAAGGTTACAATAACTGGGCACAACTTCTCTATAAAGGTGTCTCAAATACCTTTTGCCGCCCCTCAATACAGTATAACCAGTAATTATTCCTATCGAATTAGCGAAGCGGTTGACTCTGGTGGATTTTATGATCGTCTTGTTTGGCATTTTAATGGGAAATTAGACGCCATGTTCCTCCATTTGTGCAAAGAAATCATTAATGCAGCAAATGGAATGGCTCTTAATAGAATCCGATTTTATCAAGATCCAACACACAAAAGTGTTTCAGTTCTTTTAGGAGTATAGACTTTCATTTGCGCTAATGATATATGACAGAATTTATAATCCGCCAGTAAAGGTAGATGTGCAGTTTGCCAGTACAAGCAAACATGTCCTGCTATGAGACAATATTGCAAAATGGTTTAATCTGAAACTGTGGAATAGACGTTTTAAACAGCAGTCGATGATGGATCGCCAGAAAAATTAAAACTTTGCATGAAAATCTTGGTATATGGTCAAATTTAGTGACCACCTGTTTGTGATCCTGGTATTAGTTACTGCGACAGAATGTTCGTGGGCACACTGAATGTGTCCGTATATATTTCCACCCACGAAAAAGTTTCAATTTCAATACCAGTACAAGAACTATATTGACATGAGTCACCATTACGAAGAAATTGAAGCGAGGCAGCTGGTACTTGGTGATTAATCAAGATGCAACTCGACAACAAATGGATCAAATTATATATAAATTTGCAACTTTACAGAAAACATATTGACGCATATGATGTATTACATAAAAAGCAGCCCGATAATTTCTCTATAAAGGTAGAATCGAGTGACAATGTTACCACACCTCTATTGGTTTTATACTGAGGAGCAGAAGGTAACAGAATAAGGTAAGTTCCACTTGATAGTAACTTTCTAGTGGCAATATTTCTATATGCACTAAAACGTCATAATTAAACAGCCTGCAAGTAGCTCTGAAACAACTAGAATTTACAGCCTGTGGGCTGGAACTGTTATCATTGCAGTATCCCTCAAGAATGGATGGAGTTAAGAGTTGGGCAATAGCGAATCTGCTACTTTACGTAGCTGGTGAGTGAGGACAATCTTTGCACACGCATTTCAAAAAGGACTTCCAATGAAAAATTCGAAAAACATTTGTGTTCATACATCTTTGTCTTCAAATTTTTTGTATTCTGTTGATTTGTTTTTGCCACGCACAGTTGGTTGCCATGGCGGTTCACATCTGTACCCCTATGGGCCAAATGCTGGGGACCAAATGTTTACGGACTCTGATGACGGGGCTCCTCCACCAATCAGCGTCACGGACTACAAGTTCAGATACTTCGGTGGTGTTAATGATGATATATACGTGAGTTCAGGTCGATCTATTTGTCACTTTTTGCATGAAATACACCAGGTATACTTCAATTTTATTCCCAATGGTGTTATGACATATACTTTTGGATCCAAATTATTGATTCAAATTATTTGGATATTCACTCAATATATACTTCTGCAGTTGAACGCCAATGGAGTCGTTTCCTTTGATGCTGACTTCAACGTGTTTGAGCCGCACGCCCTGCCGTACAAACCAGATTACAGAGACCCCCAAAAGTTCATCGCGCCGTACTGGGCTGATCACTTCATTGGCTATGGTGGCGCCATCTGCTACAGACTAATGACTGACAAAGCCGTTTCTAATAAGGTGCGCATAGATGCTTCCAAAGAAATCGGAGATCACTTCAAGGATTGCACCAATTACTTCAAGCCGAGGAATTTCCTGATCGTCACATACAATAACGTCTCAGCCTGGGAGTTCATAGACAACC
This sequence comes from Terebella lapidaria, assembly GCA_949152475.1. Classification (NCBI taxonomy): domain Eukaryota; kingdom Metazoa; phylum Annelida; class Polychaeta; order Terebellida; family Terebellidae; genus Terebella; species Terebella lapidaria. The sequence continues at coordinate 8,886,249 of OX424557.1, forward strand.
AGTACTATGGATACGAGTACCAGCAGTACTACAAACGTTCCACTGAAGATGAAGTGTCAGAACTGAAACACCAGGCAAGTCTTTTGTCGTTGTTCATATCCCCACGACTCTGAACTGGTTTAGATTTTGATATCTGTTGCAACTGCACAGGGTGGAACCGTTTGTCTGATTCTATGTGCATTATTCTGATTCTATGGGCAAAAAGTCTGATTCTATGAGCAAATAGGCAAGTAAGCGGCGGGGCACCAGTAAAACATGCTGGATCAACGACAAATTTCTCAACACAATCTGATGGCATATGTTCTGTTTACTCCATAAATCATTGCAGAATATAGATTATGTTCAGTTTCTTATGCAGTGTTCACCGTTGTTCATACATTTGTCGCACAAAAGTGGAACGGCCAGGTGGTGGAGCAGTTATCCACAATAAATCACCAACTGCAAAGCGCTCACACTGACCTACCTGGGTATCTGGACAAAAACTAATCCAGTTGACAGTCTGATTGTTCCTAGATGTGAAATCAGCTACCTAACCAAACAAAATTGATCATAGATTAAAAATAACAGAAACAAACCTGATTCTATGGGAACAAACCTGATTCTATGGGTAGGTTTATTTGATAACCATGGAACTATGGGCTACGATCTGTCATCCATGTTATTGACCTTCTCTTAGAAACAGAACATAAAATCAAGTTTCAATACTATATTTATTCAGGAGTAGCATCGATAAGCTCTTAGTTTCATGGCTATAACAACACCCTACCCATAGAATCAGGTTTGTTCCCATAGAATCAGGTTTGTTTCTGTTATTTTTATTCTATGTTCAATTTTGTTGGATTACGTATCTGACTTCACATCCAGGAACAATCAAAGTGTTAACTGGAATAATTGTCTTGTAATTGTGGTCAAGATATCCTGGTAGGTAACTGGAAGCGCTTTGACTTTGGTGATTTATGATGGCTAACTGCTCCACTGCCTAGCCGTTCCACTTTTGTGCGACAGATATATGAAGAGCAGTGAACACCACATAAGAAACTGAACATGAATCATATTCTGTAATGATTTAAGAAGTAAACAGAACATATGCCATCAGATTGTGTTGAGAAATTAGCCGTCGATCCAGCATGTTTCACAGGTGCCCCCGCAGCTTACTTGCTTATTTGCCCATAGAAACAGACAATTTGCTCATAGAATCAGACTTGTTGCCCATAGAATAAGGCAAATGCACATAGAATCAGACAAACGGTTCCTCCCTGTGAACTGCAACATTCTATGTAACTCAGGCGCGGATGACCAGAGATGTCAGCTATCCGGACTACGATTACACAGACTACAACGGACAGAACACCTACCAACTTGTGCTAATCACTGATGGGTCTGACACATTCGCGATCCTGAACTATCTTCAAGTTGACTGGACCGTATCCGACTTTGATCCAGCTGTGGTATGGGATAACTAGCTGATAATATCTAATGACTGATAATTATCATTGACATTATTGTTATCTTTTGTACCTGAACTTACCGCGATTAGTTTTGGATGTTCAAGCTGTAGCATCAACGACACCATGAACTGCTTGACATTCCCCAGTATTAATGAACGCCAGAAATTTACCACGTCCATAACGGGATATATCACTTCATGCAGGTTGGTTTTGACGCGGGTGATGAGGTCCATGCCTACATGCATCCCTTCTCCGAGACTTCCCAGGTCCATTCGCTGGTTTCTGATAGTAACGTGGGCATCCCGGGCCGCTGGGTGTACAAGATCTCCGACAGTGTGATCCGGGGACCTGGCTGTACCACTCTACAGGTCAGTTAAGTACTTAGAGTCAAACAATTATGTCACCAAACAAAGCAACATCTTCTAAGAACAGTTGGAGTGCCTCCTTGAGTGTTCTAGTTTGGAATTTTTATGTTACAAATATTTGCAACTTCCAACTTTCCTTTGTTCCACAGGTATAGTTCGCACTGCCGAGGACTATGAGTGCTTCAACTGAACTTCACTTCATTACATGTACCGTTGTCTGGCAATAAAAATCTCCATGACTGTTCATTTATATAATTCAGCATTCAATAGAGTATTATAAGAAAAAAAACAAAGCTAGAGGCAACACAATAACAGTGGGTGAATTCCAATAGTGATGAGTGTTGATTCCATGGATAAAAGAAACACATTTGTGATTATAACAAATAAGACATCATTATTCCAGTAATTCATGATTCACAAATCACATCATTATTCCCGTAACTACTTTCATATGCCTGTACTTTATTTTCTAATCCTAATCCCTTCAAGAGAAGTCTTTATGCCACAAGTACTATAAAGCCATTTAAGTTTGCTGCCACAAATTTTCGGGTGTTTGCGATCAGGTCATATTCGCCGCCGTTTAATTTCGCGGTTTGGCCATCTCGATCACTTTTATCAGAACAATTATTTTTCACAACAAAATGCGGGAGAAAGAATAGTATTGGAATCCTGTGTAACATTGCTTTTAATTTGAGTCTTTATATTACATGCATAAGCCCCACCGTGAACGTTAGCATTTCATTAATTGATTTGTGCTAAATATAGGCCTACATCCAAGTACCTTATCTAGTCGTCCTGATATATCAATACTCGGAGCAACGGATCGCCTCAACACTTGCAAACAAAATCACGACTCATTTCAATGTGTGGCCATTTATTGTGAGCTTCCAACATAATTCAGTTCACAACCAGTACCAGTATCGCGTATTTATATCTACAGCAATTCGCGAAAAAAAAGTCGCGAATAATTTGTGGCTTTACAGTAATTGTACTAACTAGAATTGAACAAGCTCTCACTCATGATTAATGTCATCCCTAATGCACATGAGTTCTTCACAGCACGTTTCATTGTCATTGATGGTACAAAAATACACCTCACGTTCCAGGCATCATTTCCTCAATCCTGAAACCCTGTTATAAAATATTTATCGACTACATAAAATATCTGTCGTGGATCAGGCAACATCAGCAAGATTGTTTATCGTAGTTGCTAATGTTATAATACGTTTGTTGTACAGTTCTCCATTGCATGCGACTTCTAAATGACTAAATATAAGCAAGAACAGTGCATGAAGCCAAGACAAGACTCATCAGATGTAGTATTTAAATACTAGCACTGAGATTGGTACTGTGAAATTTCTCTGAAGGCACACTTAAGACATCTAAAACTACATTTCACATATAGGAATTAAACAATTAATCATAATATTTGAAATGGTTGTGATTGTCATAACTTCAAAATCAATGTAGCTCAATGATAAGACCACCGAATACCATAATAGTATGTCGTTAATTTCAAGATCAGAGCGTACTAGTGCTCATACACTACATAATGTATCATTCATTAGGGTAATGCAACATGGAATTAAGGGACATCAATAAAAAGAGATAATGGATTGTGATTTTGTGAAAGGTGCATTTTAATTGCATTCCCAAATTCCCAACTGTCCGTCCTTCCTACGCCAGGCAATTCATTTGTCGCTGTTTGTATCCCTACATCTCTAAACTGGTTCATATTTCAATATCTGACACAACTGCAAACATTATATTGTAACCCAAACGGGAAAGGTCACCCAATGCAGCATTATCAAACGGACAACTCTAGAACCGACGCATTATACATGTGAATTCCAGTATTAATGAGTGTTGATTCCAGATCAAAGAAAATAAGACATTAGTGATCATGACACAAATTGCACATCGTTATTCGAGTAATTTATTATTCGCAAATCACATCATTATTCCAGGAGCGTGTACGTATGCCTGCACTTTATTTTGTAATCCTAGCCCTTCCAAGATGGGTCTTGCCAGTCGGAAGTGATTGTCATAACTACACTTTAACAAGTTAGGACACTCATGACTAATGTCGTCCCTAATGCCACAAGTCTATCAGCACGTTTTCTTGACATTGATTTCAGAAAAATAACTCACCACGTTCCAGACATCATTTCCTTAATCCCGGAACCCTGTTGTTGAATATTTATCGACCACATAAAATATCTGTCGTGGGACAGGCATCATTAGCAAGATTGTTTATCTTAGTTGTGATTGTTATAATAGTTTGTTGAACGTGGCTTTTTTTAAACGACGAGATATATGCATGAGCTTAGACACTGCACGGAGCCAAGATAATCCTCGTGACCTGTAGATCGTGGGCCGAGCGCTCTGCCACTGCACCATTCCACCCCCTATTAAGAAGGCATCTAAGTAAGTATCGTAAGTAAGTATTTGTGTGGTTTTTGAGTGGTCACTGCACCTTCTAATCTTGTTGAACACTGCATCCGCCCATTGACATATATTCTGTCACATTGGATTCGATTGCTCCTTCAAACACTTATTTCTAGATTTGGAAGGATATCAGATATAAACGAAAATGACAAAGCGAAGAAAGCATGCCCATGATATGCGACATAAATCAATCTAATTCAAACTGCTTATATGTGACGTAAAATCCCAGTACAGATGACATAGAATGACTATTTCGTACCCATGGACAAAACATTGCTGGGGCAGTTCGTGCTTTCCCCAAGGACACATCATTCAACTATATGACCCTCGTATTTCTGGGAACTTCCCTGGGTGTTGTGGTGAATCCAGCAGGCTTCAGGCACTTCAACCAAATACCACTGATTTAGCTTGTGATTGTTGTGCCCGTATTCAATCAAAACTCATATTATTATTGTCACGTTCAATAGTGAGCCAGGCCATTAGTGTTATAGTAAATATATAATAATTTTTTGAAAGCACAACATTTGTATGAGTACTTCCTTGTAGGATTATTCCTTGCAATCCTGGTTACATATATCGTGACTGCACCAGCGACGGAATAAACCAACGTGATATATCGGACTCTTTCGACGTTGGGAGCTGGTAACAGAACAGACCATGGAGACCTGACATTTATAATCCATTGACATTTGCTCCCATATAGTTAGGGGGGAGGGGGGGGGGGAATAGACCATGCCATTGCAAGTGAAACGTCTGTCTGAAACGTGTGATTTTGTCTGCTTGTTTGGGTGAGATTAAATGCATTTAAGCAGATGAAGTTAATAAATATTAGCATGAACATTTACTATGCTGTGTGGAGTTGGATTTGGAATAACCCTCAATTATACGAATTATATAATTTGTATAATTGTACCAACAAAGACATTGCACAAACTGAGTAACGTTCATTCACCGTGCTTCTTCCAAATAAACTTTTGTCGAAGATACCATGCATGCCACTACATCATTCGCCAGACAGTACAACATACTCTCAAAATAGCTACATGTTGGCAAGGTAACAATGAAGAAATTTCCTAGAATGTGTCAAACGTCATGCTATATTCGAATTTTTAAAATGTATATCATAACAACCCAATGTTGTAGAAATAAGAAAGGGTATAGACGTATTTACTTCCATAAATATTGTGAGCATAATGGACGTTTCAAATAATAAAATCTTGATGAATGCATTTTGCATAATAAACACACAACAGCAACTGAAATAGTTCAAACAACTAATAATTGCATTTCTGAAAATATTACTGGAATGAAAAAAAAATAGTATGGAGTACATATTCAATGACAGAATCAAAATGGATGGATTTTACATAACAAACGCACGATGACAAGTGAAATAGTTCAAACAATTAATAATTGTGTTCCTGGAGACGTTAGTATCGTTCCTGATATGCAACAGTTCCTCATAGCATGCTTCACTGTCAGTAACTGTGCAAATAGATATCATCTCCTTAATCACGAAGTCGTATAAAACATTGACAGATAGATTAAATAGCGAAAATAGTGTGTGGTGTGTATCTGTTTGTAACTGCTAACTCGCAACTGTTCCACGTGTGCAGTTTGCTTTACCTCTTCAACAGTATTGTTAATCTTTCCCTGACTGTTCATTCATACAATTTATATCCAACTTAGCATCATCATAGAAATCAACACAATACTTTATTTGAAAAAGACGATTATATTCGGTGTTCATACCAAGAACGAAAGGAGAAATCATGAAATACATTAGTTGCTTTGCTACTTGAGTTACTAATTCATGTACATGTATTCTATTTCCTAGTACTAACACTTTCCAAGATGAATCTTGCTTGTCACAAGTAGTTGTCTTAACTCGACTCCAACCAATCATCACGTGTGATTAATGTCGACTCTAATGCACACCAGTTCTTCACAGCATGTTTTCTTGGCATTGATGGTACAAAATAACTCATCACGTTCAAGGCATCTTTTCCTTAATCCGGAAGCTTTGTTATGAAATATTTATCGACCACATAAAAAACTAGCCGTGGATCAAGCAACAGTAGCAATATTGTTTATCGTAGTTTTTTGCTATAAAATCCGTGAATATTCAATTTTTACTGTATAATTCATGGATTGAAAACAACGTGATAATACACAGGCACAAACAGTACTAAAATGGCATATTGGCTAAACACAAGAACATAAAATAATCTCATGCACGGTAGATACGTGTATGTTATACGATGGAACATGTGACTGCTGAAAATTACGGAAAATATCTTGAAACTATCAAGAGAACTGCCCTGATTCTCGGAACTGAAGCTGACAGATATTCTACTGCTACCTAGAAGACTGTTATAATGTATTTTAATATAAGAGACTTCCTGACAACTGATTAGCGGATAAATTAGCACTTGATTACTGTACACTAATAATTGGTCTCTTGACCATTGGGGGGGGTGACCATCGATCAAATGATTAGGATATTTTCCCAGGTATAAAATCGTATACCAGTGTTGTATTGTTCAGTTATCACTCAATGAAAAATGGACATGCATTGACCTAACAGTGATGTCAATATGTTGAAATAAACGTTGGTGAAGGCGTATACGCGTGTATGTGAGTCCTTCCAGCTTTAGAGTATTATAGTCGGCTTCTGAAATTCATTATCAATCGAGTGGCTAGCATATTAGATGATATAGCACCGTTACAACCACCCAAATATTTCCGCATGACCCTGCAGGGGAGTTTGAACATACCGTAGAAACGCACGATGTAAACATCTGCACTATCATAAATAAAGACACGAATTTCCCTATTGTCGTTATTTGCAACACAAAGGATCAAACTGAATATTTGAGGTTCATTCCCTATACTATACCATCCATATACAAGTTTCAAATGATAAGGCTGTGTATTTTTCATTTTCAGCTAATTTTGTTGATTCTGCATCACTGCATGATAACCGTTCCGTGCGGAACTATTTTTGAAAGCCGATTTTGTCAAATAAAGACCACTTTCGTGCGCATTGGAACTTTTGCACTGTATAGCTGCTCTATTGATCACTTTCAATCGGAATACAAAAAAAAAACACGATTATTTCACTTCAATCTTATACGCGAACCGTTGCTTCACATAATTATGGGAGCATGCACCTATAGACGCCTCGATATGGTAAAAATATATTTGAATGAATTCGTCTTGAATATTATCTACATTTGAATACTTTATGACACCCGAAGGCCCATTGGGGTCGATGTAGTATGATGATTCGTTGCTGAGTCGGACGGGCCACGATTGAAGCAATTGTTCTAAAGGTCTGAAGGGGAAGGCGTCTTGGACATATGGGTGATCTGCATACCAATTGACATCTCTCTCGGGAGTGGGACCAACTCACATATGGCCTTCTGTCTATTGTCAGAAAATCAAACCTTTTGTAAGTCTGTAGTAAAGCATGAAAAACATATCGTCCAGATATATTTCTCTTTTCGTTCAGTATGATAAAAAATAAGAAGTTATTTTATTGCAAAAAGCATCTGGTAAGCTATTTAACGATATATATGTGGTGATTCATGCTCAGTGCACATGCTTTCTTCGTTGATGTTACTGCATGCACCCACTGACATATATAATGACACATTAGCGTCGGATTCTTCTCCTGTCATATTTTCAGATATGAGGGAATATCATAAAAAGAATTATTACGACAGAAACAAACCCATAATGCGAGAACCACACACATAATTAATCAAGGTCAAACTGCTTGTGGCGTGATATACAATCCCAATACACATGAAAACAACATTGCGAATCTTTTAGAGGGGCAGTTTGTTTTTTCCCCAAGGACGTATCATACAAATATATGGCCCTCGTATTTCTGGGTATTTCTATTTCCCTTGGGTGTTATGGTGAATGCAGCAGAATTCAAGCATCGGAATATCACTGGTTCAGCTCGGGATTATTGCGCAATTTAAGTATTGCTCATATCAATATTGTGACCTCTAGTAGCGAGCCACACCACAAGTACTAGATAAAAGTTTTAATATTTGCAGGAGTATTTGCAGGCGTATTTTTCCTTGCAATTATATAATCTTGGTTTACATATACGGTTTTTATGGTATGGTCGCACCAGCGGCAGAAATCAAACAACGTGGCACCTCGGAAACGTATGATGTTGTAGCCTGGTAACATAACACACCCAAGAGACCTGACATTTATAATCCATTGACATTTGCCCCCATGCGATTCGGGGAGGGAATAGATTTATCTTGCAATGGAACGTCTGTGAATTTTTGTCACTTTAACATCGTATCATTCAAAAGGCAAAATCATCAATAGCTTCTCATCTCGCATGAAATACCAGTTCAGCTCGCATAAATGCAATATATGTAAGTATCAATCTGTTACCACCAATAATCAGATTTTGATGATGCCAATAACAAACGTAAAATACAACATTTTGCAATAGAAATAAAGCCGACCAAATAGTTTATCCAAAGACACACTGGCGTCATCAGGGGCAGACAGTGTGTTAAATGTAGTTGTTTCTACTGTACACCAGATGGAATTAGTATACAACTGCCCAAGAACCTATGAAAATAATTTAGAAATCCGAAACACTGTACACCAGATGGAATTAGTATACAACTGCCCAACAACCTATGAAAATAATTTAGAAATCCGAAACAAACCCCATGAAACAGATATATGACAAGTACATAAGTACCTAATCACAAGCCCGAAGGCTACTGTGTTGATGGTATCCTCGGGGACAGATTTAACGTCCGCCAGCAGTGACACCGACTCAATGGTACCGACTACTGATATATATATACTGCACCACTGGAAACATCATTGCAATGAAAACTTTATACGAGGCAGTTAAATCATTCCCCAAGGACGTATCATTCAACTATATGTCTCTAGTATTTCTGGTAACTTCTCTTGGATGATATGGTGAAAACAGCAGACGTCACGCTCGGAATACCACTTGTTCAGCTCGTGATCTTATGTATAATTATTATTCATATTATTACTGTAAGGCCTACCAGCCCACTGGTATATTTTTATAACTGAAAAAAAAACGTTTCCTTGCAATTATAGCATCCTTGTTACATTTATCATGGCTGCACCAGCGCTCGACGGAATAAACCAACTTGATATTACTCTTGTGATATTGGAAGCTGGTAACAGAAAAGATTATGGAGACCTGACATTTATAATCCATTGACATTTGCTCCCATATGATTAGGGCGATGGAATAGACCATGCCATTGCAAGTGAAACGTCTGTCTGAAAGGTGTGATTTTGTCTGCTGGTCTGGGTGAGATCATGCATTTGAGCAGATGAAAGTAATACATGTATTTATTACCGTACAAATTTATTATGTTTTTCTGGGTTGGGTCTGGAATACTCTCAATTATACGAATTATTCTCCATAATTTCTCTTGGCATATAAATTTGCATAAACAAAGGCATCGCACAAACAAGTTAAAATTTAATCACGGAGCTTCTGCCAAGTAAACTTTCGTCGATGATGCCATCCGTAGCACTACATCATTCACCAGACAGTACAACATTCTCTCAGAACACCGTCACGTTGAGAGGCGAGGTAACAATGGAGAAATTTCCTAGAATATGTCAAACGTCATGCTATATTTGAATCTTCTGAAAAATAATCATAACAATTTCACGAAATTTACACAGCAAACACACGATGACAATGAAATAGCTCAAACCATTAATAATTGCGTTACTGGAGAATTTAGTGTAGTTCCTGATTTGCAACAGTTCCTCATAGCATGTTTCACTGTCAGTGAATGTGCAAGAACTAACTTTCCACGTGCTAGATTCGTTTGTAACTGCTAACTCTTAACTGTTCCCGAAGGTGTAGTTTGCTTTACCTCATTAACGGTATTGTTTATCTTTTCCTGACTGTTCATTCATGTAATTTATCGAATACAGCATCATCATAGAAATGAACACAATACTTATCCGACAATGTCAATTTTATTTGGTGTTCATAACAAAATGCGTTAATATCGAATACGTTGGTTGCTTTCACAAATCGCATTGCTACTTGAGTTACTAATACATGTGCCTGTGCTCTATTTTCTAGTACTAACCCTTTCCAAGATGAATCTTGCATGTCACAAGTAATTGTCTTAACTCTACTTCAACCAATCATCACGTGTGATTAATGTCGACTCTAATGCACACCAGTTCTTCACAGCATGTTTACTTGGCATTGATGGTACAAAATAATTCACGTTCAAGGCATCGTTTCCTTAATCCTGGAGCCCTGTTATGAAATATTTATCGACCACATAAAACAGCAGACGTGGATTATACAGCAGTAGCAATGTTGTTTACCGTAGTTTTTTTGCTATGAAATCCGTGAATTCCTAGTTTTGTTTACAACGTGATAATACACAGGCACACATGGCTTATTGGCTAAACACAGGAACATGAAATAATTTCATGCACGGTAGATACATTTATATTAAACTGTGGAACATGTGAACTCTGGAAATTACTGAAATATTTTGCAACTATCAAGAGATCTGCTCTGATTATCGGAACTAAACTTGACAGATAATATTCTACAGCTACCTGGAGGAATATGTAATAATGTATTTCAATATAAGATATGTTTCCATTAGTTCCATGAAGCAACCGATAGTATGGATATGTCGATGTGATATTGGCTGATGAGGACTTATTTCCTGACAACAGATTAGTGGATATCATGGATCACCACTATACAGCTCTTAAGTTGTGCACTGATACATTAGTCTACGTGATTGGATATGCTGGTAATTGGCCTCTTCACCTTCGGGTCATGACCATCGGTCAAATGAATAGAACATTTTCCCAGTAATACCAGTGATCTATTGCTCAGTTATCACTCACTAAAAGAGAGGGGATCAAAGAGAGGGGATGTCAATAAATAAAGGCGTATATGAAGACGTTTACGCCTTCAAGCTTCAATCTTATACGCGAACTGTTATTTCTGTATATATTCGAATGGATTCGTCTTGAACATCATCTACGTTTGAATATTTTATGACACCCGAAAGGCCCGTTGAGCTCGATGGAGTGTTTATTCGTTGCTTAGTCGGACGAGCCACGATTGGAGCAACTGGTCCCGAGGATGTTGTACGAAGGGCGTCTTGGACATGGGTGAATCGCCTGCCAATTGACCCCTCTCTCGGTAGTGGACCATACTCACATATGGCCTTCTGTCTATTAGGAGATCAGCACTTTTGTATGAACAACATGTACAAGTAAAGCATGAACAACATACCGTCCATATATATTTCTCTTGTCGTTTAATATGAGATCTTGTCTGACATAATTGACACATAAGGGTCGATTGGTTCTCCTGGCAAGTATTTCCAGGTGTGGGGGAATATCATAAAAAAAGAAAAAAAAAACACGACATAAACAAACCCATAAGACGAGAACCATACAAATATTTTATCAAGATCAAACTGCTTGTGGCGTGATATACAGTCCCAGTACACATGACAAAAATTTAAGATATTGCCCCCGTGGAAACAACATTGCTGCGAATCTTTTAGAGGGGCAGTTTGTTTTTTCCCCAAGGACGTATCATTCAATTATATGGCCCTCGCATTTCTGGGCACATCCCTCGGGTGTTATGATGAATGCAGCAGAATTCAAGCATCGGAATATCACTGGTTCAGCTCGTGATTATTGTAGTATTGCTCATATCAGTACTGTGACGTTTAGTAGCGAACAACACTATAAGTACTCCGTAGAAATTTATGTTGAATATAGAGCATTTGCAAGCGTATTTTTCCTTGCAATTATATAATCTTGGTTCCATATACGACAGAAAGAAATCAACGTGGCACATCGGAAGCTTATGACGTTGTAACCTGGTAACAGAACACACCCAAGAGACCTGACATGTATAATCCATTGACATTAGATTTATCATGCAATTACATTGGAACGTCAGTCTTGATATTTGTGATTTTGTCTGATGGTCTGTGTGAGATTATCATTGCATCGGAGCAAATGAAATCAATACATGTGGCTATGTTGTGTGGGGTTATGGTTGGAAATTGGAATACAATTTATTGAATATTATGAATATAATGCACAGACTTAATATTAGAATCACAATTAATGGATTTTACAACTGTCAGGTGAAATAATTCAAACAACAAATAATCGGGTACTTGGAGACATTATTGAAATAAAAAAACTAAATATTTCTGGAACATAATAACATTGCATAAGTTTTCTCATAAAATATTTATAGATTATTCAAAACAACAACCAAGTTTGCATGACCCTACTACACTTGCCATCATCAATATTATCACAATTGTTGAGTGGCTTTAGAAGACAAAACATTAGCACGCAACGTGCCGGATATATTGATCTCCCATATGTACGCCATTTAATACAGAAGTCGCTGTGGCATTTCTGAAATCAAATCCAAATACATCTGCAGGCATCTATTATCTTCGCAATTATAACGATAAAGTGCACTTTGCGTCCTTGAGTATACTTTCTAGGTGTACGTGAAGATGGTCACACACTGATTTCAACCGAGCTCAAATTCACAGTAATAGGAGCACCATTCAAAGGCAAGTTGGAACTAACAACAATGGTAATGCTTTTTATCAATTTGTAAACTTTAGGTGAAACAAGAAGACAATATTGATCGAAGATCTTGCTGGTGATCTCACAAATTATATTGAGCATAACTTTGCATGAATTATATGGTGTTATTTGTATGGTCCTGAACCAGAGTGAAGACATAGAACTGTTCTCCATCGTATATGTTAATGTCTCGTCTCTCTAGTTCATAACAATTGATTTACAGGCAATTGCAGCATGGATATATTTTCTAGGATTGACATGACATTGAACACCAGTGCTACTATAAATTGTCCGTGTGTATTGGGAGCCAGTTGCGGTCAGATCCGCCCAGTAGCTGCCATCGGAGAAGTACACAATAAAATTTTACTGCGCTAATATATTTCATTAGCGCTAATATATTGTTAGATGCTACTAGAAGAACCGCAGTCACCATAAACATGGTCTGTGACATTTCCAAGCATGCTTAACATGTAGATTAAAACGCGATTTGACTCATGTATTGCAGCTAATCAAATGCGTCTACTGATTTATCTAATACGTTTTCTGATCTAAAAATTACTACATGTAGTTGTAAGATTTATTTCCATAGTATAGACAACCGCAACACAGTTTAGTGCTTGTATGTTGTCAGTTATTATCCGTTCAATTAATTAAATGTGAAATATTAAATTCAGAGTGATTTATATACTCATTCTGTGTTCCCTTTCTCAGAAACCTACGCTGTGAATGTCTCTTACATGTTTAGGCGGTATCGTCCATCATTTATATCCATTAGGCATGTGAACTTCCAGAGTGTATAAATTGTTGGTCTGGCTAATATTGTTGGTTTGGGTAGAGCAATATATTGTTGTACATAAATGTATTTATGAATGGAGTATATTGTCCATTGGCTATTTTTCTGCAACAACAAAACATTATTACTAATTAGATTTCAAATAAATATTGTCTTCACACAAAGACTGAAAATAGTATTGAGGTGTGTACCATGCAGCATCTTGTTAGGATAATGAAACATGGAATTATATGGCAGTGGTCCTGGTCTACAATTTTCTCCGAGACCTCCCAGCTCCACTCGCTGGTGTCTGACAGTAACGTGGGCGTTCCCGGCCGCTGGTTGTACAAGATCTCCGACAGCTTGATCCGGGGACCTGGCTTTACCACCGCTCTGAAGGGTTCTTTCAGTTGAACACTTATTTTGCCTTCAAAAATCAAATACTGTTGCGTTAAAAATTATTCTTTCATGACTGTTCATTCATATGATTTATGTCTAAAATAGCATCATCAAAGTAACAATACACTTTGAATTCAACACAATATTTATTTGCTATTGTCGATTCCATTCGGTGTTGATGCCGAGAACGTAAAATATGAAAAATTATCTATTGCCACAAGTCACATATTTTTTTTGCTCATTGATGTGAATGTGTTATATTTTATAGCACTAATCTTTTAAAGAAGAATCTTGCATGTAATGAGTTGTTGTCTTCTCTAGACTGAACAAATTCTCTGTGATGGATAATATAAATGCACCAATTCACAGCACGTTTTATTGACAATGATGGTAGAAAGTAACTCCTCGAGTTCCACATCATTTCTTTAATCCCACAACCTTGTTATGAAATATTTATCGACCACATAAAACACCAGGCGTGGATCGAGTGACATTATCAATATTGTTATTCGTAGTTGTTGCTATAAAATTCGTGAATTGCTAGTTTTATTTTCATTGTTTAATTCATAATTACAAAACGACTTGATATTCGGCACAAAGAAGTACCAAAATGGCTTCTAACGCAGGAACATAGAGTAATCACATGCACGGTAGATATGCCATGTGACTTTTGGAAATTACGGAAAATACTCTGAAGATATCAAGCTATCTGCCCTGATTCTCGGAACAAACGCCGACAGAAAATAGTCCACAGTTACCTCCATAACAATGTATTTTAATATAAGCTATATTCCATTATATAGCATGGATGTGTCGATGTGATATTGGTTGATGTGGAATTATTGTATTCACAGTCTGTGCATCTGTTCATCTCTGTTAATTCCTTGCCAGTATTTAGGCCGGGATCCACTCTAACACAATTTCACTGTACCTGAACGCTTGCCTGCAATGTACACAGCCTGCTTTGATCTCCTACCCACCCTCCCTGATACCATCACTTCATTTCATACTTCATCCCATATCTCATCCGTTCATTCATCTTTTGTAGTGTATTCTAATAAATGTACCTGTAGATTTATAAACAAATCCACAATCACGTTTCTCAAAACAAGGAGATATGCGAATATCTCTCAGACTGGTAGACCATTTGGACAGAACAACAATCAATGCACTTTCAGCCCTTCCATCGGGTCTGACAATACAGCATCATTCATGGGAAAGGTCAAAGTTAAAGCTCTACAGATGAACATGAAATCCGAGAATGATGACTTCCGACAAGCATTTGCCATTGGCAGCTGGAGAGATTGACATATGGCCAGTATGGCATGCCACAACTTTGCAATATCGACGAAGTCAGATTCGACGACGTTTTTATCTGGGGAAGATTCAAGGAGTTAACCCAAGTAGCATGCCTCCCTGTCACAAACTCCATAGAACAAACTACATCACAGCGATGTGGAAATGCCACAATGTCAGAGCCGTGTACGCAGCGAGCTGAGGACCATGGTTGGTCACTCGTCAGCAGCTCGCGCGTGATCAACTGGGTCGAGGGAGAACATGTTCCACAGATCATCATCCGTGCTCTCGATGCTGCTGATCCTGACACAGGGATGTGCAATGCAGACGACCAGGCTTCCTTCGATTCCAGTGACGAATCTGATTAAGAGAATGAAACACGATTATGCATCACAAGGGTAGGTTTGGCGTGAATACCATGAAAAATAATATATCTATCTAGTATTAAAGTAATATTTTGATTAGATCACATTGATCACTATTAAAAGTAATCGTCACGTTCTATTTTATCGTGTTCAGAGACAGGCAACGAGCCTCGTCGCTGTCCAGTTCGATGGTTTTTGCTGCTGGATGTCGTGCGTGTGTCCTCAGATCTTACTCGCCTCGGCTGTACATGTAGATACCATAGTCTTCAGATGTCTACTGACTGGACCAGACTTGAATTGAAACAAAGGCAATTCACCCGGTTGTGAGCACTGCTAACAATATTACAACCACTCCGTATATGTGTTAAGCTTTACCATAACTACTGCAATTAATGAGGGTGACAGAAACCGTATACGATCACCGAAATTTGCGCCAAAAGTCAATACAAAGCATAATCATGCAGTCACTGATTTCTGATGAATTTATCTACATGATTCACATAATGTTACCCATTTGTCTTATTTGTTTTGGATACTCCTCAGCAAATCACCTGAACATTTTCTAATATATCGAAAAAACATTATGACAATGAAGCATGATCATAGCTACATGTAGCCATCCTTTAAGCTTTTTCCCTGGTTTCTCGTCCTTGAGGGCCCTCCTAATCCAACAAAGTACTCCGGGAACATAATGGTGCTGTGAATTTCTCACAAAAAAAAATATTGAGTTAAAAGAATGATAATTATATCCCGTTTATTTTTCATCCATGGTTTTGCTTTACGTTCTTCACAATTAAAAATTTAATTTGCCATGAAGAATGTATTTGTTATAAAGAAATTTATTACATGTACTAGTATTTGGTTTCAATGGAAAAAACATGCAAATAAGTTAACACTTTCAGGATATTAAGTACAAGATATGAATTTCATAGAAACAACTCACACAGTGTTTGCCCCTGATGACACCAGCGTGTTTTGGATGAACTATTTGGTTGAAGACTTTTGTGCTAGACCTAATATTGCAACATCCAAATTTGGCTGTATTGATGGTAATATGTTGGTACTTACATTCTCTTCTAAAGTTTGCGAATAGATGAAGGTGTTCCTAGTGTCCTTTGTTCGAGAATTGATGCTGTCGTGAATTTTAAGTTCCGTCTTTGATTGGTTCGTTCACTACTATGGATATTTGCTTCTTATTTTAGATTGTAAATAGTGTGCACTCATCCTCTCATAACACCATTATAATGTATGCGAACATGTTTCTGTCGTGACGATAGTAGGCCTACCATAATTCATGTTTCATTTGAAGTTAATGCAATTTCTGAAATGCCAAAACAATTTTACTATCAATCGGCATAATGGGCATGTTGCCTGTTAATTGCTGTCTCCCAGTACAACTCAATACATGTGATAATATTGACCATGAGACGTGCGATGTGGTCCACGCAAACATTTTTTGGTAGTCTAAAAATATTTTATAATAGGACTTCCATGATCGAGGAATTGAGGTCGAGAACATTAAGAGGAGGAATTGATCAGAGGAATTATATTGTGTATAATGGAGCACACTTATTCAACTTTCTGATTCAACTTTTTTCCAATATTTTGTTCTTATTAGTCGCAGATAATTCCAGTTGCCATTTATGTCATTTGAAACCGGTTCAATTGGGTTATATTATTGTTAATCTATGTTAAAAAATTTCGAATACATTGTAGTTTCGGACACCTGCATTGTTAGGGCGTATTCAAAAGAACAAGACTGGACTGGACGGAATGCCAAAGAATAAAAATTGATGCTACCCGTGTTATGCCATACCCTTGGCATGCCATATACATATAAATCTATGGCAAAAAGCAAACAAAAGAAAGGCACAAGGAAGCAAACTCGTTCACTTCATCGGACGTGAGAATATTGTATTCTAAACAATATGTATTCTAATTATTGTCATTGTCAGTTACCTGATATCATGCATACTAACTTGGACTATGTATGTTTGGTCCATATCACAACCCGCAACACTTACCTTTTTTTTTTGGTGCACAACCAAGATATTCAATGTTTAGGCCTACATCGTGTAGGTACGGAATATTACTGCGGTCGTCCAATTTTCCACAAAGTCCAGTCCAGTTCTTCGGATACCCGTTGTTATGATGATAGTGTTGGCGCTGTGCATGATGTGCAGAACATTAATTTTAAAACGCTCTAGCTACTCCAGAGCTAGTTTCAAATATGAGGACTATCGAAGTGCCCAGCTGATCTCTAAACTGCTGCGACAAGGATATGTTATACCAAGACTTATAGCTGCGTTTAAGAAATTCTATGGACGTCATCATGATCCGGTTGATAAATACACCAAATCAATCTATTTTCATGTTAATTTTGGGGAATTCATGACGGGTGCCACTAGTGGGGCAGGAAATGTTCACTCTTCCCGGAACACCTGATTTCACCTCCTAATGGCCATTCCTCGGGGTTCATGAGTTTACCTGTCATTTTTGTTTTCTCTCACTTCGTATGCCTGATATGACTTTCTGTCCCTGGACTATGAGATTGGATAACGGACCCTGTTTTGTTTGCTCGGAATAATTAATACTGGGTATTGATTCCACGTCTATGTGAATACGTTATATAAAATAATATGGTTTTTATGAGCGTTATGAACAGTGAGGAGCTTCATTGAACAGTTCATAATATAATTATTAAGAATTAATAACACATTCTGAGAGTGCGTTATACTGTTGATGTCGGGGCATGGGCGTGATGGAAGGTACGGTGGACAAACCTTTATTCCGGGTTTTATATTCATAAAACTAGGGGTCTGATTGTCAGCATGCATGTGCAATGACATTGTACGACCAGAAAATATATTATCTGATATGGACTCAAAGGCATGTCGGGCAATATGTATAATTCATGGTATTACAAACTCAACCCCGCACGACATAGTCATTTTGTATGGTAATGACTAACCTTATAATTTGTATCTGCGTGAAGGTGCTGATTATCTCACCGAGACCAGCAGACAAAAGTACTAGCTATTGAGACACTCCGCTCACAAAAGAACGCGAATTCCGCCCACTTCTCAATCACATGGGGGCAAATTTCAGTGGATTATAAATGTCAGGCCTCCGAGGTGTGTTCTGTTTTGGTTCCCACGTCACAAATATCAGATATATCATGTGGATATATTCTGTCTCTGGTGCAACCATATCTTGATGATGATAAATATAACCAGGATGTTATAATTGCAATGCAAAATTGAACCCCTGTATTTTTTTTTATTTATCATGTATGTTACCATAGTACTTATGTTGTGGCTCACTATTAAATGTCACAATAATATTAGGAGCAATACTGTACGGGTACAATAATCGCCAGCTAAACCAGTGGTATTTGATTGACGTGTCTGACGTCTGCTGTTTTTCACCACAGCACTCAAGGGAAGGTTCCCAGAAATACGAGGGCCATATAGATGAATGATACGTCCTTGGGGAAAGCACAAACTGCCTCCTCTGAATGGTTCCCTGCAAAGCTGTTTCAGTGGGTGCAATATCTTTATATTCATGTCATCTGTACTGAGATTTTATATCAAGACACAAACAGATTGAACTTGATTACCTGTATGTATAGGATCATGTGTTTGATCCCAATGTGCCAAAATATATGTCAAAAAGCGGATGCAGTATTCAACATTGAAGAAAGGTGCGATGACCTATAAAACACCACAAGTAAGTATTTGAATAATTTACTGAAATGCTTTTGCAATAAACTGTGTGATTGTGATGTTTTTTCACCATACTCAATGATAATAAGTGCAACAAAAATATATCTGGCCAGTGTGGTATTCGTGCTCCACTACAGACATACAAAGCTATATGTAATTCAAGTTTTGTTCTCGTAACAGAAGCCAGTCCATATGTGTGAATCTGGTCCACTCCCAAGAAAGGGTCAATTTTGCAGGCAAATCACCCAATATGTCTAAGACGCCATTGCTACAACACTCATGGGACCAATTTCTTCAATCGTGGATCATACGACTGAGCAACCAATAAGTTATATAACCACACTCCAGTGATCTCAATGGGCCTTCTGGGTGTCATCAAATAGTAAAATGTAGATAATACTCAAGACATGGCACTGGAATATACATCAACCTATTTCCCTCAGTTGTATTGAAATATTGCGATAATACCATTTCAGACACAAAATAGAGTACTGAAGTGTGACATTATGTTCGCTTCTAAACCATTAAATTTGATTTGTTAAGAACTAGTGGGCGTCCTAAATCGCCTCTCTATAGAAACAAAGGGAGACACCAATTATAGATGGCGTTTCTGAAGGTAAATTTGTGTAATTCAAATGTCATATGTACCATAGACTTAAGATATTCAGTTGAATACTTAGACCGAAGTACCGATTGCAAGCACACAATGTAAACTATTGATCCCTGCAAGTGGCATTTACCAAATCCACATGCAATAGAGTTGTACAACCAAGTCACAACACGAGCACAGGACAAGAGAACTCAAAAGGGGCTCAAGCCTCTCAAGGTAGCTAAAGTGTCAGAAACAATATCCAAGATTGATACGGACAAGCTTATATCTCTACAGCAGACAGATGAGTCTCTATCGAAGTTGTATCTCAGGAATGGAAAATATCGGCATGGTCAGAACACCACTTGGTTTGACAAAGATGGTGATCTGCTGTTTCGTTTTGTTGAGACCCCGAAAGGGAAGGTCGAAAAACAAGTCGTAATGCCTACACTTCTACGTGACACTGTGATGAATGTTGCGCATTCATCCATTCTAGCTGGTCATATGGGCATTAAGAAAACGCTGTCGCGTATAACGGCTTGTTTTTACTGGCCAGGCATGGAAGGTGATGTGACCAGATTCTGTCGCTCCTGCGATATATGTCAGAGGACCAGTGCTAAGGGTAAGGTCACAAAGGTACCATTGGGAGATATGCCAACGGTTGATACACCATTCAAACGAGTAGGAGTAGACTTGGTTGGACCCATCCAACCGATCTCTGACTCTGGTTACAGGTATATATTAACCCTTGTAGATATGGCAACCAGGTATCCTGAAGCGATTCCCCTAAAGACCATCACAACTGAGGCAGTAGCAGAAGCGTTACTTGCCATTTTCAGTAGGGTCGGCATTCCACAAGAAATATTGAGTGATTTAGGTACTCAATTCACGTCAGACCTAATGAAAGAGCTGTCACGCTTACTATCTATCAAAAGGCTGACAACAACGCCATATCATCCTATGGCTAATGGCATGGTGGAGAAGATGAATGGTACGATCAAGTCCATGTTGCGTAAGTTGGCTGCTGAGAAACCGAAAGATTGGGATAGGTATCTTATCCCGTTATTATTTGCATATCGTGAGGTGCCAAATGAGACAACTGGTTTCTCGCCGTTTGAGTTGCTCTATGGTAGAGCAGTGCGTGGACCCATGCACATCTTGAGAGAGTGTTGGACAAATATCTCGTTGCAAGATGATCTCAAGTCCACATACATGTATGTCTTTGATCTCCATAACAGAATTGCAGAGACATGTGAATTGGCCAGCAAAGAAGCAGAAATGTCCAAAGCAAGGTATGCAAAATACTACAATGTGAAAGCTCGTACACGATCATTTTCCCCAGGTGATGAAGTGTTGCTGATGCTTCCTACAGACCACAACAAACTACTTCTGCAGTGGCGAGGACCATTCAAAGTAGCAGAGAAAATGTCCCCATGCGACTATAAAATCGAAGTTAATGGCAAGACTAAGATCTTTCATGCCAATATGCTAAAATTCTATGTGAGACGTAATGGTGACAAAGCTGTTGCAGACGATTCTAACATATTTGAAGCAGCAGGAGCTGTTACCATGCATGCAGAGCATGAAATGGATGATGAATATGACCTGTGTTTTGAGCAAAAGAGTAATGACGGTAAGCCGGTCATTAATCCTGAACTCACAGAGGGACAAAAGGTTGACATAGAAAAGGTTGTGTCTTTGTTTCCTAGAGTCTTTTCAGATGCCCCAGGATGTACTGACCTAATACAACACAAGATCCTGCTTACCACGGATGAACCGATCCGGGTGAAACCATATCCAGTGCCGCAAGCTGTCCGAGAGACGATCAGCAATGAGATCGAGGAAATGATGAAACTGGGAGTGATCGAGGAGTCAGACTCCCCCTACTCGGCACCGATTGTACTGGTAAAGAAACCTGACGGTACAAATCGATTTTGTATCGATTATCGACGTTTGAACAAAGTGACAATTTTTGATCCTGAGCCAATGACAAGTCAGCAGGAAATTTTCTCCGACCTCAAAGGTGATAAATATTTCACCAAAATTGATTTGAGCAAAGGTTACTGGCAAATACCCATGAGACCAGAAGATCGCCCTAAAACTGCATTTACTGCACCAGGCAAAGGGTGTTACCAGTTCGTCCGGATGCCGTTTGGTCTGATAAACTCTGCGGCAACTTTTGTCAGGATGATGAGAAAATTGTTAGCTGGAATGAAGAATATTCACAGCTATATTGATGACATATTGGTGCATACACCCACGTGGACTGAACATGTCCAAGTCTTGAATGAACTAATGATGAGGTTGCAGAAAGCTGATCTCAAGATTAAAGCATCCAAATGCTTTATTGGATTTCAGAATATTGAGTATGTTGGTCACGAGGTGTTTTGTGATGAAATTGGTCCGCTAGAAAAGAATGTGGACAAAGTGAGGAATGCTGTTCGCCCCACGACAAAGAAGGAGCTGCGGTCCTTCAATGGTTTGATAAACTACTATTCAAACCACATCAAGAATTTCTCAGAGGTGATAAGTCCTCTGACAGAGTTGACTAGCAAGTCTAGTCCGAGGATACTCGAGTGGAAACCAGAGCATGAACAGTGTTTCATCAAGCTGAAGCAATTGGTGACGTCAAAACCAATTCTACAACTCCCTGACTACAACAAAGCATTTGTGGTACAGGTTGATGCTTCTGAAATCGGTTTAGGTGCTGCTTTGCTACAAGAACATGAGGGTGAATTACGACCAGTGGCGTTCTCGAGTCGTAAACTACTACCCAGGGAAAGGCAGTATGCTATTATTGAGAAGGAGTGTCTTGCTGTTGTACATGCCGTTAAAAAGTTTCATGTCTATCTTTTCGGCAGGGATTTTGTACTTCAGACGGACCATCTTCCATTGGTTTGCCTCAACAGCAACAAGGTTGCGAACGATCGCATCATGAGATGGGCATTACTGCTGCAGCCTTACTCGATGAGAATTGAGTACATAAAGGGAACTGATAATGTATTTGCAGATTTTCTGAGCAGAACTCCTTGAGCTGACTGGAGTGAATGAGTGTGAATGGTGTGAATGATTTCATCTCGTTTGATAATGGGGGTATTGTCACACAGTGACATGTTTTTTTATAACGGTGTGGTGGAGGATAACCTTTCACTTGTGTAATTGCACTACTTATAATTGCAGGTTCCTTCCCCAGCGTGGTTGAAATTACTGAGGTGTGAAGAAATATTTCTGGTCACTGGTCCAGCCACTTGGTAAACGCGCGTTGAGTTTTAGGTACCTGAATATACTGGTATTGGCCGGTTTTGTCTGGGTTGTGTGCACACCAGGCTTTGTTATAAACGATATTTCCTGCAACTCAGGTTTATTACAAACAGCTCAAAGGAGCTGTGATAGTTTTTTAGGTGTGGCCACCCATGCTATATATTCCACTGCACTGCCAAAGGTTGGGTATTGCAATTATGAATGTGGTCAGATGACAACACGTACGTGACTGGAGTTGGCGGATGCCGTAGCTGTGGCCGGATGGCCTTACTAATGTATATACGCTGGATAGCGTGAAGTGATTTCTGAAGTATGCCAGATGGCATAGTTCCGGATGGAACAAACTTTTGTGGATTTTGCCGGATGGCAATGTAGGACGATTGACGGATGTCAATTGGTGAATTTGAGTTATTGCCAGAAGGCAATGTAAAATAATTGACGGATGTCAATTTTGTAATCTTTAATTTACTGCCAGATGGCAGATTGGAATCTATACGGTGCATACCGAAAATTTTATGCCCGATGGTTGTGTGCAGTGGATGTGGAGCTTGGGTGGAGATCAGTGACCGTGAGTAAACCAGTTTTGTCATTTATTACATGTATAGGGGTATCCATAGATACATTGAGTTGGACGATTTGTGTCGTGTAAACAATTTGGTAACTCTAGTGTTTTTACTTGTAGTTTCAAGTACTGTGTAAAGATTGTCAACCTGATATTGAGAGTCGACCAGCCATGCGGTGCGTGTGAACTGTCTGTCGTCTCGCCGTTGTCCCTGTCATCGTGCAGACGGTCTCGCCCTTCCTTGGTCCTGTGTTAGGGACTCACTTGCAGTCTACGTGGGACCACCAGCTATCTTCGTGGGACCTGTGTCTTCGTGGGACAGCCATAACTACGTCGTGGGATCGTCCCCAGCTGTCTCCGTGGGACGACTTGTTGCCTTGTGGAAGTGGCACTGCATTGTGGACATTTGTACTCGGGATAGATATTTGTAGTGGGTAAATTGTCTAATTGTGTATCCTGGTATAAGGGTTGTTCATATCAAAATTCTCATAACGATCATCTTGTATATAATTCGCCTTGTTTAAATATAATTCTCATTTATTAACATACTGGTGTTTTCTGTTCACGAGTCGTACCCAAATCATACTTCTTGACAAACGCTAATGATAATGTTGCCTGATCCACGCCTGGTTTTTCAAGTGGTGGACAAATATTTCATGACAGCTTTCCAGGACTACGGAGATGATGCCTGGAACATGAGGAGTTATTTTTTCGTACCATCAATGCCAATCCAACGTGCTGTGAAGAACTTGTGTTCATTAGGAACGACATTACTCACAACTGAGGATTTGTTGAAGGCTAGCTAAGACAAAAACTTGTGACATGCAAGATTCATCTTGAAAGAATTAATACTAAAAAATAGAATACATGTGCATGTATTAATAACTCAAATAGCAACATGACTTGTAAAAGCAAACAATGTATTCCATATTTACGCAATTTCTACTCGCATCCTTGGTATGAACACCAAATAGAATCGACATCCACTATATTGGATATAAATTAAATGAATGAACAACCAGTAAGAGACTAACAATACAATTAATGGGGCAAAGCGAACTACACATGTGGAACAATTAAGAGTCACTCTATAAATGTTTCATAACAAGACTTCGTGATTATCTAATAAGTGGAAATGTGCTATTGCTCAGTACATTAAACATGATATGAGGACAATTGCGTATCAGGAATGACACTAATACAAACGATAACATTCTCATGTTATTATGCTCAAGGTTGCTATTGGGGGTCAAGTTTGCTAATGGCTGGGTGAAGTTGTGTTTAGGAGAGGCCAATTCAATTGTGAATATTTCGTGGTATATATGGTGAACATATCCGTGGCACTGAGAATATTAATCGCATAAGGCATCAGAGAATCTGGCCACAACATCTTTTTTGTGTTCATCTGTTTTGAATTTTGAATATCTGTTCGTGAAGAGGATATATTGGAATTATCGCCCACAATATGTCGCATTCAAAACTGGCCGATCGTGACGTCACCACCCTAGAGAGTGTCGAAAGCTTTATTGAACAATGCCATGAGTCGCTCTTGCAGTCTACGCCAACGGCAGGTCTCCCCAAACAAACATTGCTGGACACCTACATAACTCCGACTCGCTCCAGCGATTCTACAAAACCACCGAAGGCTAAGAAGTCTAAGAAGCGGGTGAGGGATTCCCCAATGACGAGAGAAGACTCAGATAGACTCGCGAGCTGCATCACTTCTATGAAGGATGAACTATGCGAGCGAATGAAAGGTATGGAAGATAAACTGTCCGTCCTTCAGATCGAACTAGAGTGAAAGAACAGTGAAATAGATGAGTTGAAAACCGAAAATAATGAACTTAAACAATACAGTCAACTCCACGAAGGTAGGATTACCAGGCTAGAAAAGTTAGTCGGTGATCTTCACGAGGAAGTCCTCAGTGTACAAGCCAGGTCTATGAAAAACAATCTGGTGTTCACAAACATCGAGGAAGAAAAAGACGAGAAGGTGAAACTTGTCATCACAGGATTCCTGAGGAATGTGATGAAACTTTCTAATGATGATATATCTAGTATCACCATTGTGAGTGCGCATAGAATGGGACAGAAACGGGATGGACACGTCAGGCCAATAGTAGCTAACATATTGAAGGAATCCCATGGATTAATCATGTCCAAGGTGAAGAGCCTAAAAGACACTGACTACGGCGTCTTTCCTCAACTGCCACGGGAACTCGCTGAGAGGAAGAAGCAGCTTCTCCCCATATATAAACAGGCACGAGACAACGGACAACTGGCACGATGGTCTGGAGCAACCCTGTATGTTGATGGCGAGCAGTATTCGGTCGAAAGGGACTCTGTGAAAGACATGACTGTAGACACTGCTGAGAAGTCCCTCGGTACCAAGGTAGTTCTCGTCCAACCCCAATGGCATCGTGGTTCCTGCTTCCAGGGCTCGAGAGTTCCGGTCCAATCTACAAATGATATCGTACCCGCACTACACGCCGTTTTCCGGGATCCGAGAGTCGCCAGATCGTCGCACACCGTGTACGCATATCGCTTGGCAACGAAGGAAGGTCTTGTCGAACACTTCGAAGACGACGGCGAGTATGGAGCAGGCGCCAAACTTCTGAATCAACTGAGAACAGCACGAGTCACAGGTCAGTTGATTTGTGTTAGCCGTTGGAACGGTCCGTGCCAGATAGGTCCATCCAGATTTGATTGTTACAGAACAAGTGCTACTGGTGCACTGAATGCATAGATGTGTTACTTAGTTTGAATGCATCTGACGAACTCATTCACCATGCGGTAAAATGATTATATGGCATTGCTATGTATATATATGTAAATAAAAGGATTCTGTGGTTCACACTGACTGTAAATGTATATAAACCTAGTAACCAATGGTTACTACGAAATTGCCAAGTTGATCCCTCATGAATGTGACCTGAATATGATCTTGAATGTATGTGTTGCTCATAACCGTGAAAATTGTACATGATACATGTATATACTGGGTGTGTATAGTGTATGTGCAATCAGGAGTAACAAACTTATCAAACCTCAGTATGACAAATGGTTCAGTGTGAATACAGTGATTATATTGAATAACAATCATATCAAATTTCAGTATGACAAATTAGTTATTGTGAATACAGTGATTATGATACATATGATACAAGTAACATACAATTTCTCATGATGTTGTATGCTGATCTAACATATATCTGATATATGTGTTGGGTCAATTTGTATATTTAGACCATTAAAAATTAGGTTACCATTGGTTATTTACACAACTATTATTTGTATCAGTCTGAATGCATACTGAAGAATGTCTTGCTGACTTGTGTCCTGAATGGTTGCACTCAGTTGTGATATACTGAGTTTATACATAGTATATATGTAGAATACTAAAAATCAGGTTTCCATTGGTTATTCACAGAACTACTATTTGTATCTTTCTGATTACAAACTGATGTATATCTTGCTGACTTGTGTCCTGAGTGGTTGTGATATACTGAGTTTATACATAGTATATATTTAAACTGTTAAAAATTAGGTTACCAATGGATATTTACAGAACTATTATTTGTATCATTCTGAATACATACTGATGTATATATTGCTGACTTGTGTCCTGGGTAGTTGCACTCAGATGTGGTATACTGATTTTATACATAGTATATGTTGTAACTATTACAATTTAGGTTACCAGTGGTTATTCACAGAACTACTATTTGTATCATTCTGAATGTGTACTGATGTATATATTGCTGACTTGTGTCCTGGGTAGTTGCACTCAGATGTGGTATACTGATTTTATACATAGTATATGTTGTAACTATTACAATTTAGGTTACCATTGGTTATTCACAGAACTACTATTTGTATCATTCTGAATGTGTCCTGATGTATACATTGTTGACATCTGACCTATGTGATGGTGGTAATTACTTGTGTACTGAGTTTATACATTCTTGCATATTGTAACTGTAAAAAATAATAACTTGATGACACTTGTTTAAATGAGGACAACAACTATATTGAGTGTTAATATGTTGGCATCTATACTATTGATTTAATCTGTCTTGGTATTTCTTGGATATTACTGATTAGCCTACAAATAGTTAAATAAAACTTCTTATTTTGGTCATTTTGAATGCTAGGTGGTGGTATTTTTGTGTGTAGTTTTTACATCAATACATAGTGTAATTGTCAAGAATAGTATCATGATTACATACTGTATAGCAACTGTATTACATTCTTGTTACTATATATGTATCTAGATATATGTATCTTTTTTCAATTGTTTAACAAATGACGAATTAATTTGCTAGTACGTCTGTGTTTATCTGATACACTCAATGCCTGAAACTGTGGAATGTTTTAAGCCTTGTTGCAACCAGCTAGCAATTCGTGCTGAATGAATATGTTGCTGACATAGGTATCTCAGGTGATCAAAATCAGATTTTATATACTTAATATAAATATTCATGTGTGGTGTAATAATGAGGATATAAAATTCCAGCTTGACAAATATGTACAACTTGAAGACAGCGATCATGTATCTAGTGTTATAAGTGAAATGATGTCAATTGGTTAAATGTTGGAGACAACTGTAATATACAATCAATCTATGTTTTTACGTGTGTTCGAACTAGGAGATGTTAATACATGTACCATCTCAATATGTTCCGATTTATATAGAATTACTCATTTTTAGGTTACCGGACCTTTGGTCCGATAACCTATTGCCGTGGCGTTGCGTCCGTCGTCCGTCGTCCGTCGTCTGTCGTCCGTCCACATTTTTATCATTAAAGTTTACAGGCGAATATTTCTGAAATTTTGCACAAAAATACCTAAAAATATTTCCAGGAAAGGTTTTTTTTTAGTTTTTAGATTTTCGCATTTTTTTCAAAATGGCGGCCGTTTTCATCGAAAAATGGCCAATTTTGGACTTTGATGGTCGTTTTCTCAAAATTTGTTCAGTAACTTTTTTTCTTATTGATGCATGACACTCCTCCTATGTACCCCTGTGACATGTATAAATTTCGTTGCCCTTGAATCGCTCGAAGTGGGCCATTTAGGGCCCAAACTCCGCCCAAATGGGACTTTCCCATGTTAAATTCTCCTATGCTTTATAATGGGACACATTAAGCCTAATATCTCACTTAAAATTGAAATTAGAGACTAAGAGTCAATTGTAGACATATAGGAAATGATATATGCTGAATATTCCCGTGACCTTGAATTTGACCTCTGACCTCGGTTTCAAGGTCAGAACGGCCGTTTTCGTCTAAAAATGGCCAATTTTGGACTTTGATGGTCGTTTTCTCAAAATCTGTTCAGTAACTTTTTTTCTTATTGATGCATAACACTCCTCATATGTACCCCTGCGACATGTTTAAATTTCGTTGCGCTTGAATCGCTCGAAGTTGGCCATTTTGGGCCCAAACTCGGCCCAAATGACACTGTCCCATGTTAAATTCTCCTATGCTCTATAATGGGACACATTAAGCCTAATATCTCACTTAATATTGCGATTAGGACATATAGGAAATGATATATGCCGAATATTCTTGTGACCTTGAAATTGACCTCTGACCTCATTTTCAAGGTCACAGGACAAAATGGCTAATATCTCACTTATTATCGATTTTACAGCTTAGGGATCAATTGTGGACATATAGGAAATGATATATGCTGAATATTCTGATAACCTTGAATTTGACCTCCGACCTCAGTTTCAAGGTCAGAGCACAAAATGGCTAATATCTCGCTTATTATCGACTTTACAGCTTAGGAATCAATTGTGGACATATAGGAAACGATATATGCCAAATATTCTGATGATGTTGATTTTGACCTTTGACCTCATTTTCAAGGTCACAGGACAAAATGGCCAATATCACACTTATTATCGATTTTACAGCTAAGGGATCAATTGTGGACATATAGAAAATGATATATTCTGAACATTGTCATGACCTTGAACTTGACCTTTGACCTCATTTTCAATGTCACAGGACAAAATGGCTAATATCTCGCTTATTATCAATTTTACAGCTTAGGAATCAATTATGAACATATAGGAAATGATATATGCTGAATATTACTATGACCTTGAATTTGACCTTTGACCTCATTTTCAAGGTCAGAGAACGAAATGGCTAATATCTCACTTTTTGTCGACTTTACAGCCTAGCAATCAATTGTGGACATATAGAAAATGATATATTCTGAACATGGTCATGACCTTGAACTTCACCTTTGACCTAATTTTCAAGGTCACAGGACAAAATGGCTATTAGCTCGCTTATTATCGACTTCAGAGCTTAGGAATCAATTATGAACGTATAGGAAATGATATAAGCTGAAATTTGCTATGACCTTGAATTCAACCTTTGACCTCATTTTCAAGGTCGCAGGACATGATGGCTAATATCTCGCTTATTATTGACTTTACAGCTTAAAAATCAGTTGTGGACATACTAGAAATGACATATGCCGAATATTATTGTGTCCTTGAATTGACCAATGACCTTATTTTCAAGGTCACGGGACAAACTAGTAATATCTAAAATTTGTATTGTCCGGTAACCTTTCTTAGCCCTTGGGCTAATTTTCTTCCATACATTGTCACAAGTTTACGTGTAACATATAGCTCGAAATGGACGAAATAATACTAAGATATAGTTCGAAATTAACGAAATATTTGAGTTTTGTTTCATTCGATAAGTATTAGTTATTTTGATATCAACACTGACTGTAAGTCACTCCAGTCCAACCGTTGTTTTGATTTTGGATTTGTTTATTATTATTGTTGTTGTTGTCTACTACTCATGTTTTTCGGCCCAGTTTTGTTGGTGCTACTCATGTGGTCACGCGTGCAATTGTCCGTATAATTGTTTTCGGCGCACTTCGACCAAAGCTTGTTATGCTCCATCGCTAGATGGGTATTTCACGGTCTAGCGGCTCTTGTATTGACTGTTGGGCCCAAGTGTCATATCCTGCGCCTTCCTCTATATTCAATAAGGATAAAAAAAGGTGACAGATGGATTAAATGGCATTCATTTAATGAACGAGAAGTATTAAGGCGCAGTTTATGATACTTGGACCGGATATTGTTACATATGGGAATTTACCAGACCTGCACTGACAAAACTCATTGCCACGGTTGTATAGTTATTATTCAGGGTCCATGCAAGTGTGAGACATTGATTTGTTGTCGCTTCTTTTCAAATAGAGGAACGTACATCTGTGACAATTCAATGATAGAGTAGATGTATGCCAATACTTTACTCTCCCATTTCCGTGGACCAGTGAATTTACGTTTAACTTGCCAGACTATGTATTTAATAATTTTTTCACGGCCTCTCCCTCGTGTATGACATAGCTCTCCGCAAATCATAGCCACACATTCTGTTTTTATTGGGTTGATGAGTTTGTTTGTGTGTATGTATGCTGGTGTGAATGTGTGTTTACATGTATGGTCATTGTTCGCTTGTGCTTCCTGCGGATTCGTGTCGCGACTGCTTTGTCGTGAACCATGGCGGGTTCTGTGACCTTGGACCAGGTTCGGACGGACGGCGTGTACGATTTTGCTGAAACTATCAAGACAGAAGACGAGGAGGAAGGTTTGTACACGACTACATGCAAATATCTAGAAAAAGATGAATTCCGACAGTTTTTCAATGAAACGAAAACACAAAAGCTTTCAATGTTTTCAATAAATTGCCAAAGCCTAAACGCACACTGGAATTCTCTAGTAATTTTTTTAGTTGATATCCAAACGCAAAGATCTAACTTTGATATAATTGGACTAACAGAAACTTTCACCATAAGAGAGGGCATAACTTATTCCTTAAATGGATATCATGATTTGGTATATAAAAATAGAGATGATGATGATGACGGGCGTGGCGGCATCGGTTTATTCATAAAAAATAATATTAATTATAAAATTCGAAATGATCTTTCCGTCTTCATCCCACACGTTCTCGAATCTTTGTTCGTAGAAATTGAGGTGAGTTCTAATAGGAAACCAATCTTGATAGGCTGTATTTATCGACCCAAGACAGCACCGAAAGCAGATTTAGATGTATTTATGAATAAACTCAATGACATTACATATTCAATTCAAACGGAGAGGAAGCTGGCTTACCTGATGGGTGATTTTAACATAGATTTGCTTAAATATAATACACATGAAAAAACTAAAACATATGTCGATAACATGTTTACACAAGGTTTTATTCCAGTTATAACGAAACCCACAAGAGTGACTCACCATTCCGCCACAGTTATTGATCATATTTACACAAATGCTAAGGTTGAAAGAACGATATCAGGAATTATCATTACAGACGATGTCGCTGACCATTTTGGTGTATTTCACTTGATTGAAGATGACACGAAAAAAACTATCCCTGAATATATATTCAGAAGAAATATAAATAACGAAACTGTAAAACAATTTAGGAATAAACTCTCGAAAACTAATTTCAATGATGTATTAACTACTTCCGACCCTAATGAAGCGTACAATATATTTATTGACAAATATAAATCTATATACGAGGACTCATTCCCTATCAAAAAGATCAAATATAACAAGAAATATATCAAAAGAGTTCCATGGATGACCAAAGGACTATTAACTTCATCAAAAAAGAAAAATAAGTTATTTGCTCGGAAATAAAAACAACATAAAAGAGACCTGGAAAACGTTGAGGCAAGCCTTGAATAAATCGAGAAATAAATGTTTTTTTCCAAACTCAATGGAAATTGATAACAAAATTATTGAAGATCAACAAGTCATAGTAGAATACATCAATAAATATTTTGTAAACATAGGTAAAGACACAAACCTGTCGATTCCAAAATCTAAAGATAATTTTAGAAATTATTTGAAATTTTATAATTCTGAATCAATATTCCTAATACCCACTGATCCATATGAAATTATGAAAATATGCAATGAAATGAAACCTAAAACTAGTTCTGGGCACGATAATATATTTACCAAACTCATGAAAGACTCTATTCTGGAAGTTATAATTCCTTTAACTCATATTTTCAACGAATCGATGAAGCAAGGTATTTTTCCTGATAATATGAAACTTGCTAAGGTCATGCCCCTATATAAGTCCGGAACGGAACATTTGATAACGAATTACAGACCAATAAGTATTCTACCTGCGTTTTCTAAATTACTTGAAAAACTCGTCAGTAATAGAGTCATGAAATTCATTGAAAACACTTCAGTATTTTATAAACACCAATATGGTTTCCGTAAACACCATTCTACCTCTCACCCTTTAATTCATTTATTAAAGTTCATATCGGAATCAAATGACAAACCAACAAAAGATTTTACAATATCTCTTTTTCTCGATTTATCAAAAGCGTTTGATACGGTTAACCATGAAATATTATTGTACAAACTAAATCGATATGGTATTAGAGGTACGTGCAACTCTTGGTTCGAAAGTTATTTATCAAACCGACGACAGTATTGCGAAATAAACAAATCCAAATCAAACCCGTTAGAAATAGAATATGGTGTTCCCCAAGGGTTTATTTTGGGTCCGTTATTATTTTTAATATATATCAATGATCTGCACGAAAATAAGAATCTGAATATTTTATCATTTGCAGATGATAATACAGCTTTTACATCAGGAAGCGATAAAATTAAAGTTGCACAATTTGTGAATGATGAGTTGAGCAAGATCCAAGATTGGCTCTGTGGTAACCGACTGAAACTCAATAGTAACAAAACAAAATTTGCTGTCTTCTCTCCACATGGCACTTCATATAATTTCATGAATTCCCCATTGAGTATTAATGGATTCGAAATTGAGCAGTGCGATAATATCAAATTTTTAGGGGTATATATGGATTCAAACCTTACATGGAAAACTCATATTGATTATCTAATCAAAAAAATTTCCAAAGGATTATACATGATGAACAGATTAAAAAAGTATTTGCCCTCAAAAGCACTTGCTACTTTGTATTTTACGCTCGTCGAGTCTTACTTGAATTACGGTATAATAGCCTGGGGCAACTCCTTACATGCTGAAAAGTTGTTCAAAATACAAAAACGTGCGATACGAATCATAGGGAAATTATTTTATAGGAGCTACACTGAACCATCCTTCAAAGATTTGGAAATTCTTAAATTAGAGGATTTATATAAACTTCGCGTATTAATGTTCATGTTCGATTTTCAAAGTGACAATTTACCAATTTCTTTCAAAATGTTTGCTACGGTGAATAACGCTTATCGAAAAAGAATTACTCGCCAAAATAATCTTTCTCACATAACCCGACCTAGAACTAATTTCAGTAGCAGATTACCTAATCACAACTTTCCGAGAATTTGGAATGACATTGTTCAAAATGTCTCTATATCAGATAAAAGACGTACAATGAAATTAACATTAAAAAAACATTTACTTTCGAAGTATTTAGATACTATAAATTGCAGAAATAGTCATTGTCTGGCATGTCGCTAATGTAAGTATACTCTCGTCTTCCGCACCTGGCCATCCACATACCCTCCAGTTACGACCCGAGTCGCGATACGACATCAAACGGAGACCGAGCGAACAATTGTCTCAGTGCGAATGGTTGTCCTGTATGTATACCGTGTTATGAATGTGCTTACGATTATTCTATGTGGGTGCGGGTTTTTGGTATTCATGTCGTGTGTGTGTGTGTGTATGTGTGTGTGCGTGCGTGTGTGTGGATATGTGTGTGTGTGTGTGGGGGGGAGGGGGTGTATGTGTGTAGTGGTTTGTATGAGGGTGTGTGATTTTGAGTCATGACGTGTTGCATATGTGATGATGTATGATATGGGTGACGTGCTTTGTATATTAAATGTTGAAAGTTTGTGTAGGTGTGTGTGTGTGGGGGGGGGGGGGGGGGTGAAGGGGTATCGCAGGAAGACAACTGACAAGTTATGTGATACCCCAACAGCTGACTTGTAAATTACAATATTATGTTTAATTGTCGTGTACACGTGAATGCTGTTGAAATAAATTGATTGATTGATTGATTGATTGCTCCAAAAATCATTGTGATTCTCTCATTAAATCCATACTCCATATTATACTTTTTTTCCAATAATTTCTTCAGAAACGCAATTATTAGATGTTCGAATTATTTTACTTGCCATCGTGTGTTTTTTGTGTGAAATGTTATGCTCATAATTTTCATATTCTAGAAAATTCTTCATTGTTACTTTTCCGGTCAACGTGTCAGTATTTTGACAGCATGCTGTACTGTCTGGTGATGGATGTAGTGGCACGGATGGCATCATCGACAAAATTTAGAGTTTATTCGGCAGAAGTTTGCCATACATAATTTTATTCTTTTTCGCAGAGAGAAATGCTGGGGAATAAATAATATAACTGAGAGTATTCCTAACCCATTCCCGCACCATTTACGTAAATGTCTATGTTAATCTGCTCAAATGCGATGATAACATTCATACCACTGAGTCGGTGTCACTGCTGGTGGACGTTAAGTCTGTCCCCAAGGATTCCATCAACTCAGTAGCCTTTTGGCTTGTGATTAGGTACTTATGTACTTGTCATATATCTATTCCATGGGGGTTTGTTTCGGATTTCTATATATTAGTTTCATAAGTTGCTGGGCAGTTGTATACTAATTCCACCAGGTGTACAGTAGAAACAACTACATTTACCACACTGTCTGCCCCTGATGACACCAGTGTGTCTTTTGATAAAGTATTTGGTCGGGTTTTGTTTCTATTGCGAAATGTTGTATTTTACGTTTGTTATTGGAATCATCAAAATTTGGCTGTATCGGTGGTAATAGATTGATACTTACATTCTCACCCAGACCAGCAGACAGAATCATGCCTTTCAGACAGACCTTTTACTCGAAATGATATGATCTGTTCCCTCCCCCCGAATCATATGGGATGTCAACGGATTTTAAATGTCAGATCTCCGTGGTCTGTTCTGTTACCAGCTTCCAACATCACAAGAGTCCGATATATCACGTTGGTGTATCCCATCGCTGGTACAGTCACGATAAATACAATCAGGATGTTACAATTGGAAGGAATACTCCTAAAAATGTTGTGGGGTATTTTTGGAAAATTTTGTATATATTTACTATGGTTCGCTCACTATTAAACGTGGCAATAATAATATTCATAATAATAAGAAATACGATCAAAATAATCAGCAGGTAAATGAGTGAAATGTCTATGAAGCGTCTGACGTCTGCTGCATTCACCACAGCACCCAAGAGAAGTTCCCAGAAATACGAAGGCCATATAGTTGAATGATACGTCCTTAGGGAAAGCACAAACTGCCCCATATAAAAAGTTCACCGCAATATTGTTTCCAGTGGTACAATATATTCCATTCATGCCATATGTAATGGGAATGTATGTCACACGAGGAGCAGTTTGATTAAATGTCTAATTGTATGTCCCATATCATGGAATTGTGTTTGTCACTTTATCGTGTTTTCTCTCTTCTTTATATGACAACCTTTAAGTCTGGAAATATTCACCAGAAGAACCGTTTGATACGAATATGTATAATTTTATGCAGGAGGCATATGCAGTATTATAACATGACTGGCTAGTGTCCTTATATACACTAATTTGTAGAGGATGGAGTTTGTCAGACAATAATATAACAATCCGAAAAGTATAATGCCCTCTGAAACCAAGTTATTGTTGTCTGACGGAGTCAATCCTCTCCAAAGTATTGTATATGAAGAGGACATCAGCCAGTCATGTTACAATGTCTGATAAAGTCCATTCTCCATTGATGGGTCAGTTTTAGACAAATCTCTGGTGAGCGCATGGGGAACTGGCGAAGATACTTTAGTATTTTATAATAAATATAATCGATGTTTGTTCATTCTGTGTTTATACGAATTTATTTGAGTTATAAAAATGTACTAGTATTCAGTTGTACTAGTATCTTTGAAAATTTTGTATTTCGATAAAGATTATAGATATGATAGAAATTTGCTTGCATTGATAACAGATTAAATATTAATATTGTATATAACAGGGACATTTACCAATATATGGGGTAATTCAACAAAACACAGCAGGGAAAGAACAAGCCATCAAGCACTGATTGTGTGTTCACTCAGGTGGTCACAGACAGTGTAAAGTAAAATATATAACTTTTCATATGTTGCAGGTCCAGTGGGTGCTGCAAACATGTGGCTGCCCTGCTCTTGTCAGTGTGTCACAGTCGGTCTCACAAGCTGCCTGAACCTCCACGCTGCGGAAATAGCGCCAACAAAGCCGCCCAGCTGTCGAGGCAGGCAAGGCTACTTTCATGCAGGATATCAACTTCAGGAAAGTTACAGCTGAAACAGATGTGCTGGAAATGCAACAACATCGGCCGAGTCGTGCAAACTTCGAGCCGCGAATCCCCAGGCTGAGACGTAAGAGGGACAACATCACGTATGACCTGGATAAGCTCGCCACAGCAACCAATGGTAGTTGCTCTTTGCTCAGGTACAAGCTGCGAAGGCCACACCCTGTACTGTTCCAGGAGCCTGATCTCAGCAACGTATCTTTGACACTTGACATGGAAACGACATCGTGTTGCACGGAACTGTGAGAACAGTGCAGGAAGCATTCCTGGAATCGAGGAACCAGTCAGAGATTATGAACATGTTGTGTGCTGTACCATACTATAGCAGAATCGACAATGGGTCAGTCAACATCACTTTTGTGGGACACTCAACGCATCGGTAGACCAACTTCGTCACATATTGGGACTTAGTTGCACAAATTCAGTGACGAGATGGTTGTTACCACTAACAGCATCCTGGCCAATGTCATGGGATACAACGAGAAGGTAAGAGCCCCTCTGCTAGAATGGGGAATCAACCAGGAACCCAAAGACATTCAAGTGTATTCAGCTCGTCACAGAAAGCTTCATATGTCATTCAAGTTAACTCTACTGGTCTATGGGTGTGTGGCGAGACAACCTTCATCACATCCAGCCCTGATGGATTAGTTCAGTGCCGTTAATGTGGCAAAGGCCGTCTGGAGGTGGAGTGTACATCTTGCTATCGATCTATCAACAAATTCCTGCAGCGACCTAGCTATATTATGTGAATAATAGTGAGCGATGTGACTATCAAATGTTGTCCCATTTACTCATAATATCAAAATAGAGTAGGATTTATGTTACATGTATTTTCCTATTTATCTTTAAGTGCACTCAAAATGTATGTCATTACCATGACTGTCATACACTGCCATTTACATGCATATAAAAGTGGATTTTCTTTTTCGTACATAATTTTAAAATATTTCTCATAGCAGAAGATTCCACAGATAAACTATAGTTTGACCATGGTGTAGTGACATCATTTTACTGTAACAAGTGCACAGGACATGAGTGTGCCATGATGTGGTCCACGCACACTTTTTTGGTAGTCTATAAATATTTTGTAACAGGACTTCCATGATCGAGGAACTGATGTTGAGAACGTTATAGGTACTTCCGAACAGGCAATGAATGCATAAACGTGCTCGGAGGAACTATATTGTGTAGAACGGAGAACACTAATGCAACTTTCTAACATTAGAAAACTTTAAAAAGGTTTGTTCCAATAATTTAAATAAAAAATCGATTCTTAGTTTTTATTAATCGTAGATAATTTCAGTTACCATTCATATATCATTTGAGACCGGTTCAATGGGGGTTATACAATTGAGTCTGTTCATTATGTTCATACAATTTCAAATACATTGTAAATTTTGACACCTACATTGTTAGGGCGTATTCAAAATACCCTGGACTGGACTGAATGCCAGGGAGTAAAAATGGATGCTACCCTAGTCATGGCGTATACATGTAAAACTATAACAAAAAAATCAAACAAAACAAAGCCACAAGGAAGTAAACTCGTTCACCACATCAGGCGTGAGAATATTGTATTCTAAACATTGTCATTGTTAGTTACCTGATATTATGCATACTCACTTAATATAAATAAAACACTGACCATTTTTATTTTTCGTCCGTCGTCGGCCCAGGTCTGTAATTTTTTCATTGACATGATGAATTTCCTCTTAAATTTGGCAGAACATACCTTGGGCCAGTATCCAAAGACATTTATTTTCAAATTTTTTTTATTAAATCGTTTTTGCTAATTTCTGACAAAAAAATGGCCAATTTTGGACTTGATGGCCATTTTCTCGAAAACTGTGTGATCAGTTTGTATGGTAATAACTACCCTTATAATTTGTATCTGCTTCAAGGTGCTGATCATCTCACCGAGACCAGCAGACACAAGTACTAGCTATTGAGACACTCCGCTCACAACAGAACGCGAATTCTGCCCACTTCCCAATCACATGAGAGCAAATTTCAGTGGATTATAAATGTCAGATCCCCAGGGTGTGTTCTGTTTCGGTTCCCACGTCACCAGTATCAGATATATCATGCAGATTTATTCTATCTCTGGTGCAACCATATCTCGATGATGATAAAATATAACCAGGATGTTATAATTGCAATGCAAAATTGAACCCCTGTAAATGTTTTTATATTTATCATGTATGTTACCATAGTACCTCTGTTGTGGCTCACTATTAAATGTCACAATAATATTAGGAGCAATGCTATACGGGTATAATACTCGCCAGCTAAACCAGTGGTATTCGAATGAAGTGTCTGATGTCTGCTGTTTCACCACAGCACTCAAGGGAAGGTTCCCAGAAATACGAGGGCCATATAGTTGAATGATACGTCCTGGGGGAAAGCACAAACTGCCTCCTCTGAATGGTGCCCTGCAATGCTGTTTCCATGGGTGCAATATCTTCAAATTTATATCATCTGCACTGGGATTTTATATCACGACACAAACAGATTGAACTTGATTAACTGTATGTATAAGATCATGTGTTTGATCCCAATGTGCCGAAATATATGTCAATAGGCGAATGCAGTATTCAACATTGAAGAAAGGTACAATCACCAATAAAACACCACAAGTATGTATTTGAATAACTTACTGAGATGCTTCTGCAATACACTATGTGCTTACGATGTTTTTTCTTCATACTCAAGGATGATAAGTGCAACAAAGACATATCTGGACAGTGTTATGTTCTTACTCTACTACAGGCATACAAAACTATTTTTAATTCAAGGTTTCGTTTTCGTAACAGACGCCAGGCCATATGTGAATCTGGTCCACTCCCGAAAGAGGGTCAATTTTGCAGGCAAATCACCCAATATGTCTAAGACGCCATTGCTACAACACTCATGGGACCAATCGCTTCAATCGTGGATCATACGACTGAGCAACCCATCACCACACTCAAGTGATCTCAATGGGCCTTCTGGGTGTCATCAAATATTCAAATGTAGATAATACTTGAACCATGGCACTGGAATATACATCGACACATTACCACTCTAATATTGAAATACTGCGATAATGCCATTTCAGACACAGAATAGAGTATTGATGTGTGACATCATTTTTGCTTCTGAACCATTAACTTTGAGTTATTCAGAACTAGTGGGCGTCCTGAATCGCCTCTCTATAGCAACAAAGAGAGACATCAATTATAGATGGCGTTTCGGAAGGCAAATTTGTGGAATTTAAATGTCACATGTGCCACAGACATGAGACAATCAGTTGGATACTGAGGTGGAAGTACCGAAGGCAAACATACAAAGTAAACTAGATTCATACAATCAGAGTATTATGGAAGCCCATGGGTGACATGTGCGGGAAAAAAATTTGGTGTTTTTTCTAGTAAAAGCCTTGCACGTTCGAACGTAGAAAGTTCAAAGCTACCACGTTCGCACGTGGAAGCATTTAGCGCTATCACGTTCGCACGTGGTAACTTTAAAACTTATCACGTTCGCACGTAGAAGGTTTTAGGCTTTCACGTTCACACGTAGAAAGTCCAAAGCTACCACGTTCACACGTGGAAACATTATATGCTTTCACGTTCGCATGTAGAAACGTGCGAACGTGGTAGCTCCTGAAGTTTCCACGTGCGAACGTGGAAGTGTTAAATGCTTCCACGTGTGAACGTGGTAACCTAGGACTTTCCACGTGTGAACGCAATAGCCTAAACTGTTTCCACGTGCGAACGTGATAGTGTTAAATGCATCCACGTTCGAACGTGCTAGCTTTTTGCTGGAAAAGACATATAATTTTTTTACGCGCATGTCACCTATGGGCTTCCGTGGAGTGTAATTTTGGGTATATTCTACAAATTACCAACGTTTCTTACAACTCTTTGTGGTCATAGTGATGTATTTTCATTTTATCATGTTTTTTGGCGATGTGACTAGGCATCAGGATATTTACAGTATGTCCATCTTGGATGAATGATAATTGAAGAATACATCACTGAACCACACTTACTTGTATACGATTTCTACTCGAGATAATAGTCATTTGATCAATGACCGTGGTCCACAATCCTGTTTCGTGGCATTCTCCATTCAGTTATTTGTCATCAGGCATCGATTACAAACCCGCGAGGTGTTGGTGTCTATAACATTCATCAACGAATATCTTGTATTGAAATACATTGGTAATCAGTCCATTTGATTGCTGTGGACTATATGTCTGCATCAGTCACGACTGATCAATTAAAATATTTTCCAATATTTCCAGAAGTCATACCATCATTTTCCTGTTTCAGACCTCTCTTCATCCTAAAGAGCAGCTGTGAGTATACATGAATAGCCGCATTTGTGTGTGTTAATAACTTCATAATAATGAAGTACTGCGTGGGACATGCTTATTGTAATGGCAGCTATTGATAGCTTTAACCACAGCTGCGCATGATTCCGACAGACAATGACAGGTGACACATGTCAAATAATGCCAAAAGAAAGAGAGTTCCGGTGTGATATGAATTGACAGTAAGGTTATGAATAGACACTAAATTATATCGGTCCAGCATATATCTGAGAGGAGCAATGTAGACAACAGCTTTCCAATGCAGATTATCGATTCATGCAAGTGTCATTTACCAAATCCACATTCAATAGAGTTGTACAATCAACTTGTTACAGTATTATCAACTATTATAACGATAATAATGATAAAGTTGCCTGATCCACGCCTGGTTTTTCAAGTGGTGGATAAATATTTCATGATTGCTTTCCAGGATTATGGAGATGATGCCTGGAACCCGAGGAGTTTTTTTGTACCATCGATGCCAATAAAACCTGTTGTGAAGAACGTGTGTTCATTAGGGACGATATTACTCACAAGTGGTGATTTGTTGAAGGATAGCTAGGACAAATACTTGTGACATGCAACATTCATCTTGAAGGAGTAGGACTAGAAAACATTGTAATGTAATGTATTAGTAACTCAGATAGAAAAGTGACTCGTGAAAGCAACCAATGTATTCCACATTTACGCAATTGCTCCTCGCATTCTTGGTATGAACACCGAATAGAATCGACATCCACTATATTGGATATAAAATAAATGAATGAAAAGCCAGGAAGGGAATAACAATACAGTTAATGGGGCAAAACAAACTACGTCGTGTGGAACAATTAGGAGTTATATGTTTCATAACAAGATTTCGTGATTATCTAGCAAGTGGAGAGGTATTTTTGCATAGTTACTAACAGTAAAACATGCAATGAGGAACTGTTGCGTATTAGGAATACACTAACAAAATCGATAACATTCTCATGTTATCCAAAGGCGTAGCTTACATGTACACAAAATCGCAATTGCATTCGCAATTGCATTCACTTTGTACATTGTCGAAAAAATCGTGCTTGCAAAAAAAGTCGGACACGTGCCAGCATTGGTGAGGACCGACTGTCAAACCTCGCGCTAATCCACATCCACAGTGACTTTAAGATCAATTCACAGAATTTGTTAATTTGTTCTGCGAATGCAAAAAATGTAAAATGTTATTGGAATAAAATACTGAAAACAATAGATTTGCGAAAGAATTGTGAACAATGAACAGTTTGCTCAGTGTGGGATGAACGAAACTCATTCACTACGAAATTTCGTCTGTTGTGAACTATTCACTTGATGTTTGGCACAAAATTTCCGTATGTTTGTAGTTTTACGATAATATCATCATGAAGAACGCAATGACGCCGAATGCTGCCAGCTGTCTTAATCATATCGCTTTTTAGCTACTGTTGTAATGCGTCGTCCAGACCAAGTTTTGAAAGTTGGTCTAGGAGATTCCGTACATACGTATTTTATAAGTATTTACCTACACACAGTAAACTTTGAAGTAGTACATAATTTTGTGATTGTGTAGATTTTTTTTCTTGCAAAGGAAAAGCAATATTGTTGTCTGAGATTGCTAAGATTGCTTTAAGAACACTCAAAATCATTTAGCTTCAGGGGCCTTTGATATGCTCCAGACCCCCAACCGATAGGGGCCTCGCACTTCAGGCTCGACCGTTTAACCCCCTTCTTTATACAGTCTTCAATCATTAATTCACTTGCCGTTGTGTGTTTGTTGAGTGAA
Organism: Terebella lapidaria; assembly: GCA_949152475.1. Lineage (NCBI taxonomy): Eukaryota > Metazoa > Annelida > Polychaeta > Terebellida > Terebellidae > Terebella > Terebella lapidaria. Next base: position 8,929,644 of record OX424557.1, read on the forward strand.
ATGTCATGTTCATAATTTTTAGAATGTTCTGTAAAATGTTGTGCTCACAATTAATTGTAATGTACGTCTATATCCTATCATATCTCCGTTCTCTAACACAGCGTTGTCATTACATAATTTTTAGAAGATTTGAACATCTCATGACGTTTGACACAGTGTAGGGAATTCCTTTATTGCACGGATGGCATCATCGACAAAAATTGATTTGGCAGAGAAGTTCGGTGATTGAAAGTTAATGTGATTATGCAATGTCTTTGCTTAACATAATTTTTATCCTTATTCACCGCGAAAAACCCTGGGGAATAGTTGATATAACTGAGAGTATTTGTAAACGAACCCCGCACAACTACATAAATGTCTATGGTAATAACACATGTCTTTCGTTCATCTGCTCAAATGCGATAATCATCTCACCGAGACCAGCAGACAAAATCGCACGTTTCAGACAGAGGTTTTACTTGAAATGGTATATATCTACTACCTCCCCCTCGAATCATATGGGAGCAAATGTCAATGGATTGTAAATGTCAGTTCTCCGTGGTCTGTTCTGTTACCAGCTCTCAACTTCACAAGAGTCCGATATATCACGTTGGTGTATCCCATCAATGGTGCAGTCATGCAAAATGTAATCAAGATGTTACAATTGCAAGGAATACTCCTGAAAATGTGTTTTTTTTAGAAAAAAAATATTATAAATTTACTATGGCGTGGGTCACACTTACACGTGACAATAATGATATGAATAACGATTAGATATACAATCACAATAATCAGCAGGTAAACGATTGGTATTTCCGGGAAGTGTCAGGAGTCTGCTGCATTCACCACATCGCCCCAGGGAAGTTCCCAGAAATACGAGGGTCCTATAGTTGAATGATACGTCCTTGGGGAAAGAACAAACTCTCCCCCATAGAAGATTCACTGCAATGCTGTTTCCAGTGGTACGATATATTCCTTTTATGCCATATGTACTGGGATTTTATGTAACAGTTTGATTAAATGTCTGACTGTATCTTCCATATCATGGGTTTGTTCTTATCACTTTGCCCTGGTTTTTCTCTTTCGTTACATTACAACCTTTAAGTCTAGAAATAGTTACCAGAAGAACTGTTTAAGGGAAAATGTTTAATTTTATGCCAGTGGACATATGCAGTATTATAACATGACTGGCCAGTGTCTTCTTATACAAACTAATTTATAAAGGATGGAGTTTGTCAGACATTAAAACTTGACTGGCCAATGTCCTCTTATACACACTAATTTGTAAAGGATGGAGACTGCCAGATATTATAACATGACTGACCAATGTCACCTTACACACACTAATTTGTAGCAGATGGAGTTTGTCAAATATTATAACATGACTGGCCAGTGTCATCTTATACACATAAATTTGTAGCAGATAAAGTATTTGGTGGGGTTTTGTTTCTATTGCGAAATGTTGTATTTTACGTTTGTTATTGGAATCATCAAAATTTGGCTGTATTGGTGGTAATAGATTGATACTTACATTCTCACCCAGACCAGCCGACAGGATCATACCTTTCAGACAGACGTTTTACTCGAAATGATATGATCTGTTCCCTCCCCCCGGATAATATGTTTCCAGTGGTACGATATATTACCCCCGGTAATATTTTAAATGTCAGATCTCCGTGGTCTGTTCTGTTACCAGCTTCCAATATCACAAGAGTCTGATATATCACGTTGGTGTATCCCATCGCTGGTACAGTCACGATAAATGTAATCAAGATGTTACAATTGGAAGGAATACTCCTGAAAATGTTGTGGGGTTTTTTTGGAAAATTTTGTATATATTTACTATGGTTGGCTCACTATTAAACGTGACAATAATAATATGCTTAATGATAAGAAATACAATCCAAATAATCAGCAGGTAAATGAGTGGAATGTCTATGAAGCGTCTGACGTCTGCTGCATTCACCACAGCACCCAAGAGAAGTTCCCAGAAATACGAAGGCCATATAGTTGAATGATACGTCCTTAGGGAAAGCACAAACTGCCCCATATAAAAATTCATGGAATTGTGTTTGTCACTTTATCGTGTTTTCTCTCTTCTTTATATGACAACCTTTAAGTCTGGAAATATTCACCAGAAAAACCGTTTGATACGAATATGTATAATTTTATGCAGGAGGCATATGCAGTATTATAACATGACTGGCTAGTGTCCTTATATACACTAATTTGTAGAGGATGGAGTTTGTCAGACAATAATATAACAATCCGAAAAGTATAATGCCCTCTGAAACCAAGTTATTGTTGTCTGACGGAGTCAATCCTCTCCAAAGTATTGTATATGAAGAGGACATCAGCCAGTCATGTTACAATGTCTGATAAAGTCCATTCTCCATTGATGGGTCAGTTTTAGACAAATCTCTGGTGAGCGCATGGGGAACTGGCGAAGATACTTTAGTATTTTATAATAAATATAATCGATGTTTGTTCATTCTGTGTTTATACGAATTTATTTGAGTTATAAAAATGTACTAGTATTCAGTTGTACTAGTATCTTTGAAAATTTTGTATTTCGATAAAGATTATAGATATGATAGAAATTTGCTTGCATTGATAACAGATTAAATATTAATATTGTATATAATAGGGACATTTACCAATATATGGGGTAATTCAACAAAACACAGCAGGGAAAGAACAAGCCATCAAGCACTGATTGTGTGTTCACTCAGGTGGTCACAGACAGTGTAAAGTAAAATATATAACTTTTCATATGTTGCAGGTCCAGTGGGTGCTGCAAACGTGTGGCTGCCCTGCTCTTGTCGAGAGTGTCACAGTCGGTCTCACAAGCTGCCTGCACCTCCACGCTGCAGAAATAGCGCCAACGAAACCGCCCAGCTGTCGAGGCAGGCAAGGCTACTTCCATGCAGGATATCAACTTCAGGAAAGTTACAGCTGGAACAGATGTGCTGGAAATGCAACAACATCGGCCGAGTCGTGCAAACTTCGATCCTCGAATCCCTAGGCTGAGACATAGAAGGGACATCATCACGTATGACCTGGATAAGCTCGCCACAGCAACCAATGCTCTTTGTTCAGGCACAAGCTGCGGAGGCCACATCCTCTTCTGTTCCAGGAGCCTGATCTCAGTAACGTATCTTTGACACTTGACATGGAAACGACATCGTGTTGCACGGAAATGTGAGAATGTAGGTATCAATCTATTACCACAAATACAGTTGATTTTGATGATGCCAATAAACGTAAAGTACAACATTTTGTAATAGAAACAAAGCCTGACCAAATAGTTTATCCAAAGACACACTGGCGTCATCAGGGGCAGACAGTGTGTTAAATGTAGTTGTTTCCACTGTACACCTGATGGAATTAGTATACAACTGCCCAACAACCTATGAAAATATTTTAGAAATCCGAAACAAACCCCATGGAACAGATATATGACAAGTACATAAGTACCTAATCAATAGCCAGAAGGCTAAAAAAAAGATTAAAGGATTAAAAAAAATTTCAAAAAGATAAAAAAAAATTAAAGATAAAAAGATAAAGATAGTCCGGGAAGCATTCCTGGAATCGAGGGACCAGTCAGAGATGATGAACATGTTGTGTGTAGAACCATACTATAGCAGAATCGACAATGGGTCACTCACCATCACTTGTGTGGGACTCTCAACGCATCGGTAGATCAACTTCGTCACATATTGGGACTTGTTTGCACAAAATCCGTGACGAGATGGTTGTTACAGGGTACACTCACAGCATCCTGGCCAATGTCATGGGATAAAACGAGAAGATAAGAGCCCCTCTGCTAGAATGGGGAATCAACCAGGAACCCAAAGACATCCAAGTGTATTCAGCTCGTCACAGAAAGCTTCATATGTCATTCAAGGTGATCTCCACCAGGTTATGGGTGTGTGGCGAGACAACCTTCATCACATCCAACCCTGGTGGATTAGTTCAGTGCCGTTGATGTGCAAAGGCTGTCTGGAGGTGGAGTGCACATGGACATCTTGTTATCAGTCTATCAACAAATTCCTGCAGCGACCCAGCTATATTATGTGAATAATATTGAGTGATATCTCTATCAAATGTTCTCCAATTTACTCATAATATCACTATACAGTAGGATTTATGTTACATGTATTTTTCCTTTTTATCTACGAGTGCACTCAAAATGTATGTCATTACATTGACTGTCATATACTGCTATTTACATGCAAATGAGAGTGAATTTTCTTTTTCATACAAAATTTTAAGATATTTCTCATAGCAGAAGATTCCACAGATCAACTATAGTTTAACCATGGTGTAGTGACATCTTTTTGCACAGGACATGAGCGTTCCATGACGTGTGCAATGAATTTAAATGAAAAATCGCTTCTCAGTTATTATTAGTGGTAGATAACTTCACGCACACTTTTTTGGTCTATAAATATTTTATAACAGGAATTCCATGATCGAGGAACTGATGTTGAGAATGTTATAAGGTACTTTCGAACAGGCAATGAATGTATGAACGTGCTCGGAGGAACTATATTGTGTAAATCGGAGGACATTAATGCAACTTCAATGCAAATATTAGAAAGCTTTGAAAAGGTTTGTTCCAATAATTTAAATGAAAAATCGCTTCTTGATTTTTATTAGGTCAAATACATTGTAATTTTTGACACCTACATTATTGGGGCGTATTCAAAATAACATGGACTGGACTGAATGCCAGAGAGTAAAAATGGATGCTACCCTAGTCATGCCATATACATGTAAAACTATAGCAAAAAATCAAACAAAACAAAGGCACAAGGAAGCAAACTCGTTCACCACATCAGGCGTGAGAATATTGTATTCTAAACATTGTCATTGTTAGTTACCTGATATTACGCATACTCACTTATGCATAAAACATTTACCATTTTTATTTTCCGTCTGTCGTCGGCCCGGGTTTGTAATTTTTTAATTGACATGATGGATTTTCCCATACATTTGGCAGAACATACCTTTGGCCAGTATCTAAAGACATTTTTGTTTCAATTTTTTTTATTAAATCGTTTTTGCTACTTTGACATCCATTTTTGACAAAAAATTGCCAATTTTGGACTTTGATAAAAATATTTTCTCGATAACTGTGTGATCATTTTGTATGGTAAAGACTACCCTTATAATTTGTATCTGCTGATTATCTCACCGAGACCAGCAGACAAAAGTACTAGCTATTGAGACACTCTGCTCACAACAGTACGCGAATTCCGCCCACTTCCCAATCACATGGGAGCAAATTTCAGTGGTTTATAAATGTCAGGTCTCCGAGGTGTGTTCTGGTTCCCACGTCACAAATATCAGATATATCATGTGGATATATATATATATATCTATATATATATATATATATTCTGTTTCTGGTGCAACCATATCTTCATGATGATAAACATAACCAGGATGTTATAATTGCAATGCAAAATTGAACCCCTGTAAATGTTTTTATATTTATCATGTATGTTACCATAGTACCTATGTTGTGGCTCACTGTTAAATTTCACAATAATATTAGGAGCGATGCTGTACGGGCACAATATTCGCCAGCTAAACCAGTGGTATTTCGATGAAGTGTCTGACGTCTGCTGTTTTCACCACAGCACCCAAGGGAAGGTTCCCAGAAATACGAGGGCCATATAGTTGAAAGATATGTCCTTGGGGAAAGCACAAACTGCCTCCTCTGAATGGTTCCATGCAAAGCTGTTTCCATGAGTGCAATATCTTTTACTTTATGTCATCTGTACTGGAATGTCAAGACACAATCAGATCGATTGTGTGTATAGGATCAAGGGTTTGATCCCAATGTGCCAAAATATATGTCGATAGGCGGACGATGTATTCAACAAGGAAAGGAGGTGCAATGACAATCAAAATATGTGTTTCAACTAGACGTCAAGGCCTGAAGATGCCTTGGGGCATTTCGTGTGCGTTCTATTCCTAGCTAACATATACCTAAGAGACCGTGTCTAGAACCATGATGACTCTGAAACTGTCCGTGGTCAAAGTTTAAGTGACATACCCCGCCCTTAGGCATCTTTGCGTTTCGCTCTACGACGCACCATTTCCCGAGAAACGGCAAACAGGAAGTGCTGAGTCGGTGAAAAAAAATTCGACACCAGAAGTCTTCTCGACCCAAGATACCCTCTAGACTAGTCAGTCTAGTGCCAGGAGGCCAAAATTAAGCTCCGTTTCGCTCCACGACGCACCGTTTCCGAGATACGGTCAAACAGGAAGCACCGTTTCCGAGATACGGTCAAACAGGAAGTGCCGGGTCGGCGAAAATAAATTCAACACCAGGGGTCGTCTCGACCCGAAATACCCCTAAGCCTAGTTTGTCTAGTGCCAGGAGGCCGAAATTGAGCTCCGTTTGGCTCTACGACGCACCGTTTCCGAGATACGGTCAAACAGGAAGTGCCGAGTCGGCAAAAATAAATTCAAGACCAGGGGTCGTCTCGACCCAATACCCCCCTAGACTAGTTTGTCTAGTGCCAGAAGGCTGGAATTGAGCTCCGTTTCGCTCTACGACACACCGTTTCCGAGATACGGCCAAACAGGAAGTTCCGAGTCGGCGAAAAAAAAATTGACACCAGGTGTCGTCTCGACCCAAAATACCCACTAGACTAGTTTGTCTAGTGCCAGAAGGCCGGAATTGAGCTCCGTTTCGCTCTAATACGCACCGTTTCCGAGATACGGCCAAAAGGAAGTGCCGAGTGGAAGAAAATAAATTCGACACCAGGGGTCGTCTCGACCCAATACCCCCCTAGACTAGTTTGTCTAGTGCCAGAAGGCTGGAATTGAGCTCCGTTTCGCTCTACGACACACCGTTTCCGAGATACGGCCAAACAGGAAGTGCCGAGTCAGCGAAAATAAATTCGACACCAGGGGTCATCTTGACCCATAATACCCCCTAGACTAGTTTGTCTGCCAGAAGGCCGAAATTGAGCTCCGTTTCGCTCTACGACGCACTGTTTCCGAGATACGGGCAAACAGGAAGTGCCGAGTCGGCGAAAATAAATTCGACACCAGGGGTCGTCTCGACCCAAAATACCTCCTAGACTAGTTTGTCTAGTGCCAGAAGGCCGGAATTGAGCTCCGTTTCGCTCTACGAGGCACCGTTTCCGAGATACGGCCAAACAGGAAGTTCCGAGTCGGCGAAAAAAAAATTGACACCAGGTGTCGTCTCGACCCAAAATACCCACTAGACTAGTTTGTCTAGTGCCAGAAGGCCGGAATTGAGCTCCGTTTCGCTCTACGACGCACCGTTTCCGAGATACGGGCAAACAGGAAGTGCTGAGTCGGCGAAAATAAATTCGACACCAGGGGTCGTCTCGACCCAAAATACCCCCTAGACTAGTTTGTCTAGTGCCAGAAGGCCGGAATTGAGCTCCGTTTCGCTCTACGAGGCAGTTTCCGAGATACGGCCAAACAGGAAGTTCCGAGTTGGCGAAAAAAAAATTGACACCAGGTGTCGTCTCGACCCAAAATACCCACTAGACTAGTTTGTCTAGTGCCAGAAGGCCGGAATTGAGCTCCGTTTCGCTCTACGAGGCACTGTTTCCGAGATACGGCCAAACAGGAATTTCCCAGTTGGTGAAAAAAAAATTGACACCAGGTGTCATCTCGACCCAAAATACCCACTAGACTAGTTTGTCTAGTGCCAGAAGGCCAGAATTGAGCTCCGTTTCGCTCTACGACGCACTGTTTCCGAGATACGGCCAAACAGGAAGTGCCGAGTCAGCGAAAATAAATTCGACACCAGGGGTCTCGACCCATAATACCCACTAGACTAGTTTGTCTAGTGCCAGAAGGCCGGAATTGAGCTCCGTTTCGCTCTAATACGCACCGTTTCCGAGATACGGCCAAACAGGAAGTGCCGAGTGGGCGAAAATAAATTCGACACCAGGGGTCGTCTCGACCCAAAATACTCCCTAGACTAGTTTGTCTAGTGCCAGAAGGCCGGAATTGAGGTCCGTTTTGCTCTACGACGCACCGTTTCCGAGATACGGCCAAACAGGAAGTGCCGAGTCGGCAAAAAAAAATTCGACACCAGGGGTCGTTTCAACCCAAGATACCCTCTAGACTAGTTTGTGTAGTGCCAGGAGGCCGAAATTGAGCTCCGTTTCGCTCTATGACGCACCGTTTCCGAGATATGCATGAAAGCCTCAAGGATGAATCAGCAAAAATTCTTCCGAGCTCTAGGTCAGAGGTCGTTCGACGGATTGATCCCAAAATCAATAGGGTTCTTTCCTGGTGGTATATGAACTCCCACGCATAGAATACTTGCCATTGCATGAATACTTTTTGAGTTATCGATCGGAAACCAAGTCTCAAAATAAACCTTGATTTCATCCTCACGGATCTCACGGACCCCGGAGCCGCCTCCAAAACAATAGGGGTCTTCCATGTAATATTTCTGACCAGTGGTGTAAATTTGGACAAGATCCGTTCAGGCGTTCCCGAGTTATTGATCGGAAACCAAAACGGCGGAAAGTAAAAAAAAAAAAAAAAAAAAAAAAAACCCAGACAAAACCATAAGGGCATTTCGGGCCGAAATGCCCTAATAACTTACTGACATGCTTTTGCAATGAACTATGTGCTTATGTTTTTTTCTTCATACTCAAGGATAATAAATGCAACAAAAATATATCTGGACAGTGTGGCATTCGTGCTCTACTACAGGCATACAAAACCATTTATAATTCAAGTTTTGTTGTCGTAACAGACGCCAGGCCATCAGCGAATCTGGTCCACTCCCGAGAGAGAGGTCATTTTGGCAGGCAAATCACCCAATATGTCTAAGACCACATTCCTACAACACTCACCGGACTAATTTCTTCAATCGTTGATCATACGACTGAGCCAATCAACACACTCCAATGACCTAAATGGGCCTTCTGGGTGTCATCAAATATACAAATGTAGATAATACTTAAACCATGGCACTGGAATATACATCGACCCATTACCCCACTAATATTGAATTATTACGATAATACCATTTCAGACACAAAATAGAGTACTGAAGTGTGACATTATGTTTGCTTCTAAACCATTAAATTTGATTTGTTAAGAACTAGTGGGCGTCTTAAGTCGCCTCTCTATAGAAACACAGGGAGACATCAATAATAGATGGCGTTTCGGAATTAAAATGCCATATGTACCACAGACATGAGATATTCAGTTGAATACTTAGACCAAAGTACCGAATGCAAGCATACAATGTAAACTATTGATCCCTGCAAGTGTCATTTACCAAATCCATATGCAATAGAGAGTTGTACAACCAACTTGTTACAGCATTAACAACTATATAACGCTAATGATAATATTGCCTGATCCACGCCTGGTTTTTCAAGTGGTGGATAAATATTTCATGACAGCGTTCCAGGATTACGGAGATGCTGCCTGGAACCTGAGAAGTTATTTTTGTACCATCAATGCCAATCCAACGTGCTGTGAAGAACTTGTGTTCATTAGGAACGACTTTACTCACAGGTGAGGATTTGTTGAAGGCTAGCCAGGACAAAAACTTGTGACATGCAAGATTCATCTTGGAAACATGCAAGGATTGGTACTTGGAAATATAATACATGTACAAGTATTCGTAACTCAAACAGCAATGTGACTTGTGAAAGCAAACAATGTATTCCATAATTAAGCAAATTCTTCTCGCATCCTTGGTATGAACACCGAATAGAATCGACAACCACTATATTGGATATAAATTAAATAAATGAACAACCAGTAAGAGACTAACAATATAGTTAATGGGGCAAAACAAACTACAGCTGTGGAACAACTAGGATTCACTCTATAAATGTTTCATAACAAGACTTCGTGATTATCTAACAAGTGGAAAGGTATTTCTGCACAGTTACTGACAGTAGGTATATTGATGATGTCATATCACTGAATAATCCTAGGTTTGGTGAATATCTACATCAGATATACCCAGACGAACTGGAAATCAAAGAAACAACTGATTCTCCAACATCAGCTTCTCATCTTGACATTTACCTTGAAATTGACCTTAAGGCAAACTGTGTACAAGGTTGTATGACAAACGTGACGATTTTAATTTCCCTATTATCAATTTTTATGTTTTGAGCAGTAATATCTCACCAGCCTATGATGTCTACGTATCACAGTTAATCCGTTATGCTAGAGCATGTTCGTCTTACCAGGAACACAGCACAGCTTCTGACTTCCAAACTGCTTACACAGGTATATGCAATACCTAGACTGAGGTCGACATTCAAGAAGTTTTATGGTCGACACTATGATCTGGTTGAAGGTTACAAAAAGCATGTCACACATATGATGGAGGATATCATTCCATCCTTGTAGTTTTGTGCATGTTTGCTTCACGTTTTGCCATGGTGGATGTCGCAGTGGGTGTCGCATGCGGGGCAGGAGATGCTCACTCTTCCGGAGCATCTGATCTCACACTCAGCTGGCTGGGTGTCTGCGATTCTCACATGGCTCTGACTATGATACTGGTAGAATCCTTCGGATTTGACCACTCACACCGAACTTGTAAACTTCGTCCATGGATTCGGTCTTGGAATTTGTCTGTTTGTCGGTTTCCACGTGTGCCTTAATTAAAACAAGCTATAAGGAACTGTTGCATATCAGGAACGACACCAATACAAACGATAACATTCTCATGTTATTATGCTCCAAAAATCATTGTTTATTCTCTCATTGAATCCGTACTCGATATTATATTTTTTTTATTCCAATTAACTTCTTCAAAAACGCGATTATTAGATGTTTGAATAATTTCACTTGCCGTCGTGTGTTTGTTGTGTAAAATGTTATGCTCACAATTTTTAAAATGTTATGCTCGCAATTATTATACTCACAAAGTCAATTGTAGTGTACGTTTATACCCTCTCTTATTTCCATTGTACAACACCGCGTTGCTATGATATATAATTTAGACGATTTAAATATATCACGACGTTTGACACATTCTAGAAAATTACTTCAATGTTACCTTCCCTGTCAAAGTGTAGGTATTCTGTGAGTATATTGTACTGTCTGGCGACTGATGTAGTGGCACGGACGGAGAGTTCATTTGCAGAATTTCGGTGATTGCACCTTAACCTATTTGTGCAATGTCTTTGCCAAACATAATTCTTATTCTTTTTGGCCGATAAAAATCCTGGGGAATAATTCGTATAATTGAGAATATTCCAAACCCAATCCCACACAATATTGTGAATGTGTATGGTAATAATATATATATTCCTTTCATCTGCTCCAATGCAATAGTAATCTCACCAAGACCAGCAGACAAAATCACACGTTTCAGACAGACGTTTGACCTGAAATAATAATTAATTAATAATTGTAGGTTTTTATATAGCGCTTTTCAACGTTTTCCAACATTCTCAAAGCGCTTTACAATTACAATAGACGTGGAATCAATACCCAGTATTAAGTATTCCGAGCAAACAAAACAAGGTCCGTTATCCAATCTCATAGTCCGGGGACAGAAAGTCATATCAGGCATACGAAGTGAGAGAAAACAAAAATGACAGGGAAACTCATGAACCCCCGTAAATGGCCATCAGGAGGTGAAATGGCGTGATATATCCATTTGCCCCCCCCCCCCCTAATCACATGGGAGCAAATGTCAATGGATTATAAACATGATAAATGTCAGGTCTCCGTGGTCTGTGTCAACTTCCAACGTCACAAGAATCCGATATATCACGTTGGTGTATTCCATCGCTGGTGCAGTCACAACAATGTAATCAGGATGTTACAATTGCAAGGAATCCTAAAGATGTGTGCGTTTTGGGTTACTGCACCTATTCAGAATTTTTGCACAAAAATGCCCAAGAAGGAGGTATTTTTTTTAGGTTTTTTCCATTATTATTTCAAAATGGCGGCCATTTTTGACGAAGAATGGCCAATGTTGGACTTCGATGGCCATTTTCTAAAAAATATGTTTAGTAACTTTCTTGTTTACTGGCGCATAACACTGCTCATATGCCCCTGTGATTTGTATAAGTTTCATTGCCCTTGAATCCCTCGAAGTGGGCCATTTTGGCCAAAATGGGACTTTCCCATGTTAAATTCTCCTATGCTTTATAATGGGACACAATATGCGATATTCATCTTATGTCCATCATTTTCGTCTTTGTTATAATATATCTGATTCTTAATCATGAAAATATGAGTTTCAACTCTGAACCAGAAATTTGTTGATTTCAGCCGTACCACCTAGATAGAACGCTCCCCCCCCCCCCCCCCCCTATGACAAAAACAGTGGTCTTCTTGATTTCAGTTGTTTGCTGTTGTATTATTAGGGCATTTCGGCCCGAAATGCCCTTATGGTTTTGTCTGTTTTTGTTTTGTTTTGTTTTTTTCTTCTTTTTTTTTACTTTCCGCCGTTTTGGTTTCCGATCAATAACTCGTGAACGCCTGAACGGATCTCGTCCAAATTTACACCACTGGTCAGAAATATTACATGGAAGACCCCTATTGTTTTGGAGGCGGCTCCGGGGTCCGTGAGGTCCGTGAGGATGAAATCAAGGTTGATTTTGCGACTTGGTTTCCGAGCGATAACTCAAAAAGTATTCATGCAATGGCAAGTATTCTTTGCATGGGAGTTCATATACCACCAAGGAAGAACCCTATTCATTTTGGGATCAATCCGTCGAACGACCTTTGACCTAGAGTTCGGAAGAATTTTTGCTGATTCATCCTTGGGCTTTCATGCATATCTCAGAAACGATGCGTCGTAGAGCGAAACGGAGCTCAATTTCGGCCTCCTGGCACTAGACAAACTAGTCTAGTGGTATCTTGGGTCGAGACGACCCCTGGTGTCGATTTTTTTTTCGCCGACTCGGCACTTCCTGTTTGGCCGTATCTCGGAAACGGTGCGTCGTTGAGCGAAACAGAGCTCAATTTGGGCCTCCTGGCACTAGACAAACTAGTCTAGTGGGTATCTTGGGTCGAGACGACACCTGGTGTCGAATTTATTTTCTCCGACTCGGCACTTCCTGTTTGGTGGTATCTCGGAAACGGTGTGTCGTAGAGCGAAACGGAGCTCAATCTCGGCCTCCTGGCACTAGACAAACTAGTCTAGTGGGTATCTTAAGTCGAGACGACCCCTGGTGTCGAATTTATTTTCGCCGACTCAGCACTTCCTGTTTGGCTGTATCTCGGAAACTGTGAGTCGTAGAGCGAAACGGAGCTCAATTCCAGCCTTGTGGTACTAGACAAACTAGTCTAGGGGGTACATTGGGCCGAGACGTCTTCTGGTGTCAATTTTTTTTTCACCGATTCGGCACTTCCTGTTTGGCTGTATCTCGGAAACGGTGCGTCGTACAGTGAAACGGAGCTTAATTTCGGCCTCCTAACTAGTCTAGAGGGGTATCTTGGGTCGAGACGACTTCTGATGTCGATTTTTTTTTTCGCCGACTCAGCACTTCCTGTTTGCCGTATCTCAGAAACGGTCCGTCGTAGGCGAAACGCAAAGATGCCTAAGGGCGGGGTATGTCACTTAAACTTTGACCACGGATAGTTTCAGAGTCATCATGGTTCTAGACACGGTCTCTTAGGTATATGTTAGGTAGGCATAGAACTCGCACGAAATGCCCCAAGGCATCTTCAGGCCTTGACGTCTAGTTGTTACACGAGTTAAGTGCTGTTTCTTTTGCCATTATTTTCAGACAACCCTTGTTCTATAACAAGAGTTACTTACACAGTGGTTCTGATGAACTGAATAGAGCAGACCTGAAGTCCCCAGATCCTGGACCAGTTGAGGACGATTCAACCTTTACTGCTTGCCACTATCAAACTATGTTTCTCTGTTGTATTTTTGTTCTACAAGTGCTGTTTCATTTGACATTCTTTTTAAATAACCCTTGTTGTATCAATAGAGTCGAAACATACACATTGGCTCCAGTGAACTGAATGCAAAGCAGATCTGATGTCCCCTGATTCTGAACCTGTTGAGGACGATTCAACCTTTTCTGCTTGTCATTATCAAATTACAGTGGATCCTGTGTTTGAAAACCTCCAAAGGTACCCCCCCCCCCCCCACCAAAAAAAGGTGGTCTTAAATGACAAGTGGTCTCTCGTGACAAGTTCATTTACACGATAGAAGGCCATTTGGGACCATATGCAGCGGTCCTAAAACACAGGGGGAGGGGGGCGTCTCTCAAATCAGGCACTCTTCAACGCAGGATCCACTGTATTTTTTTTATGTAGAATCTACTAATAATGTTCAATCTAATCAGGTTTGTGGCCTTAGATTTGGGCATGTTGTCCGAAACAGGTCAGCCTTAAGCAAAATACTGCACGCCTCATCCCTCTGGCAGAAGTATGTGTTGGATTCTGTTACTGTTATAACTTGCCGAACTATATCAAGCCTCCAGTTATTTTCCAGCAAAGATCAAGAAAAATTCATCTCTTATGGCAGAAGTAAAACATGATATGTGTTAGACCAACAAAGTACGAGGCCAGGTGAAGGCACAAATAATTTACAGAAGGAGTGTCATTGTTTATCGATCAACAGTTGTCTTATTGAGTCTTTTTAAAAAATTGATGAGAGAGATACATTTATTCAGTCTGGAGTTGACCGGTCGGGCGGTGAAACCGTTGAAAACTTGACCGTAGCTGCAACTAGCCATATGACGGAGAATAACACTGTAAGTTGTGCACATCACATGGAGGATTCGACATTCATTTGATGTTGGATGAATATAATGATGGATTCACCAAATATTTGTGTGTGTATATTTGGATGGTACAGAACTAGTCACTATCCTGGACACTGCGCAACCGCAGGACATGGAAACCTTCCAGCCATTGGAAGAGGAAGAGTCAGAAATCGTGAAGGCCCCCCTTACTCCTACTAAAGGTTCTAAATCTGGTCGGGTTCGCTGGGACGCAGAAGAAGAAGAAGAGATTAGAAAATATTTCGCAAACATCTGAAAACGAAAAAAAGTACCAAACAGAAAGGATTGTCTGGGGGCCATAGCGACTAGCAAAGAATAGAAGTGTCGTCTGCATCGCCGGTATTCGCACACCATTATCAAAAAATTATCTAACATGAACAAGAAGTAAGAAAAAAGTTCTGAATTCATTATGACATTTGGATGTTTAGGATATAATGACTGATATTAGTAACAAAAGTAGTTTGTGCTTTTTGTTAACATAGAAAACAAAATGTATTTGTGTTTATATAATCATGTTCATGAAATTTTTTTATTCATAACTTTTATGTGATGATGTCTTGGATTTCAGGAAAATACTGTTTCCATGAGACACATGACTGACTTTGTTAATGGCTCAAAAATTATGCCAACCGACTGATTTGATATGCATTGTATAGACGTGGAATCAATACCCAGTATAAGTATTCCGAGCAAACAAAACAGGGTCCGTTATCCAATCTCATAGGACAGAAAGTCATATCAGGCATACGAAATGAGAGAAAACAAAAATGACAGGGAAACTCATGAACCCCTAAAAATGGCCATTAGGAGGTGAAATCAGGTGTTCTGAAAAGAGAGAGCATTTCCTGCCCCAAGAGTGGCACCCGTCATGAATTCCCCAAAATTAACATGAAAACAGATCTAGTTGCATGGCAGACATGGATTTGGTGTATTTATCAACCAGATCATGATGACGTCCATAGAATTTCTTAAAGGCAGCCATAAGTCTTGGTATAACATATCCTTGTCGCAGCAGTTAGAGACAAGCTGGGCACTTCAATAGGTATTATAATTAAACGTTTGTAGCTTTCAAAAAATATTGTTGAATTAAACGTTTGTAGCTTTCATGTTGCATGTACTTACCGTAAGATTTGTTGTTGTCAGAACGTACGGCTTACAAATACATTTGTACTCTTCAACGCAGGATCCACTGTATTTTTTTTATGTAGAATCTACTAATAATGTTCAATCTAATCAGGTTTGTGGCCTTAGATTTGGGCATGTTGTCCGAAACAGGTCAGCCTTAAGCAAAATACTGCACGCCTCATCCCTCTGGCAGAAGTATGTGTTGGATTCTGTTACTGTTATAACTTGCCGAACTATATCAAGCCTCCAGTTATTTTCCAGCAAAGATCAAGAAAAATTCATCTCTTATGGCAGAAGTAAAACATGATATGTGTTAGACCAACAAAGTACGAGGCCAGGTGAAGGCACAAATAATTTACAGAAGGAGTGTCATTGTTTATCGATCAACAGTTGTCTTATTGAGTCTTTTTAAAAAATTGATGAGAGAGATACATTTATTCAGTCTGGAGTTGACCGGTCGGGCGGTGAAACCGTTGAAAACTTGACCGTAGCTGCAACTAGCCATATGACGGAGAATAACACTGTAAGTTGTGCACATCACATGGAGGATTCGACATTCATT
This sequence comes from Terebella lapidaria, assembly GCA_949152475.1. NCBI lineage: Eukaryota > Metazoa > Annelida > Polychaeta > Terebellida > Terebellidae > Terebella > Terebella lapidaria. The sequence goes on from OX424557.1 coordinate 8,946,057, forward strand.
TGATGTTGGATGAATATAATGATGGATTCACCAAATATTTGTGTGTGTATATTTGGATGGTACAGAACTAGTCACTATCCTGGACACTGCGCAACCGCAGGACATGGAAACCTTCCAGCCATTGGAAGAGGAAGAGTCAGAAATCGTGAAGGCCCCCCTTACTCCTACTAAAGGTTCTAAATCTGGTCGGGTTCGCTGGGACGCAGAAGAAGAAGAAGAGATTAGAAAATATTTCGCAAACATCTGAAAACGAAAAAAAGTACCAAACAGAAAGGATTGTCTGGGGGCCATAGCGACTAGCAAAGAATAGAAGTGTCGTCTGCATCGCCGGTATTCGCACACCATTATCAAAAAATTATCTAACATGAACAAGAAGTAAGAAAAAAGTTCTGAATTCATTATGACATTTGGATGTTTAGGATATAATGACTGATATTAGTAACAAAAGTAGTTTGTGCTTTTTGTTAACATAGAAAACAAAATGTATTTGTGTTTATATAATCATGTTCATGAAATTTTTTTATTCATAACTTTTATGTGATGATGTCTTGGATTTCAGGAAAATACTGTTTCCATGAGACACATGACTGACTTTGTTAATGGCTCAAAAATTATGCCAACCGACTGATTTGATATGCATTGTATAGACGTGGAATCAATACCCAGTATAAGTATTCCGAGCAAACAAAACAGGGTCCGTTATCCAATCTCATAGGACAGAAAGTCATATCAGGCATACGAAATGAGAGAAAACAAAAATGACAGGGAAACTCATGAACCCCTAAAAATGGCCATTAGGAGGTGAAATCAGGTGTTCTGAAAAGAGAGAGCATTTCCTGCCCCAAGAGTGGCACCCGTCATGAATTCCCCAAAATTAACATGAAAACAGATCTAGTTGCATGGCAGACATGGATTTGGTGTATTTATCAACCAGATCATGATGACGTCCATAGAATTTCTTAAAGGCAGCCATAAGTCTTGGTATAACATATCCTTGTCGCAGCAGTTAGAGACAAGCTGGGCACTTCAATAGGTATTATAATTAAACGTTTGTAGCTTTCAAAAAATATTGTTGAATTAAACGTTTGTAGCTTTCATGTTGCATGTACTTACCGTAAGATTTGTTGTTGTCAGAACGCACGGCTTACAAATACATTTTCGTTTCTAGCTATATTTGATAGAAAATATGTTAGTTGTGAGCCATTTTCAGACAAACTGTCAAGTGGTTTCTTGCTCCTGTCACCTTGTTTTCCACCCCCTTGACTGGGACTTGCAAATCAGATAAAAAAGCTGATGTTTCGATATTGCAGGAGGTCTGCCTTTAACAGTTGAGGCTATGATGCAGATTGTGGAGGACATGTTAGAAGCATACTTCCTGTAATATAATATAAGATGCATTTACCGCTTGTTGCTAGGCACAAATTTTTATGTATTATGTATATTGAAACAATGCTCTGTTTCAAAATGAATCTCGGATCCATGTATTGTTGTTGTTTTTTATTTCGGACCTTATTTTGGGGCGTTACATGTATTTTCGGATTCCTCCTCTTAGAAGTATATCTTCCAGTTATGTGACGGATTTTGACCTACATTTTTTTTTGCTGAATCCGAAACAAACACCATGAAACAGATATATGACAAGTACATAATCACAAGCCCGAAGGCTACTGAGTTGATGGTATCCTCGGGGACAGATTTAACGTCCGCCAGCAGTGACACCGACTCAGTGGTATGAATGTAAGTATCAATCTGTTACCACCAATACAGTCAGATTTTGATGATGCCAATAACAAACGTAAATACATTTTGCAATAGAAACAAAGCCCGACCAAATAGTTTATCCAAAGACACACTGGCGTTATCAGGGGCAGACAGTGTGTTAAATGTAGTTGTTTCTACTGTACACCTGATGGAATCAGTATACAACTGCCCAACAAGCTATGAAGATAATTTAGAAATCCGAAACAAACTCCATGAAACAGATATATGACAAGTACATAAGTGCCTAATCACAAGAACGAAGCCTACTGCGTTGATGGTATCCTCGGGGACAGATTTAACGCCCACCAGCAGTGACACCGACTCAGTGGTATGAATGTAAGTATCAATCTGTTACCACCAATACAGTCAGATTTTGATGATTCCAATAACAAACGTAAAATACCTTTTGCAATAGAAACAAAGCCCAACCAAATAGTTTATCCAAAGACACTGGCGTCATCAGGGGCAGACAGTGTGTTGAATGTAGTTGTTTCTACTGTACACCTGATGGAGTTAGTATACAACTGCCCAACAACCTATGAAGATAATTTAAAATCCGAAACAAACTCCATGAAACATATATGACAAGTACATAAGTACCTAATCACACGCCCGAACGCGACTGAGTTGATAATATCCTCGGGGACAAATTTAACGTCCGCCAGCAGTGACACCGACCCAGTGGTATGAATGTAAGTATCAATCTGTTACCACCAATATAATTAGATTTTGATGATGCCAATAACAAACGTAAAATACATTTTGCAATAGAAATAAAGCCCGACCAAATAGTTTATCCAAATACACACTGGCGTCATCAGGGTCAGACAGTGTGTTAAATGTAGTTGTTTCTACTGTACACCTGATGGAATTAGTATACAACTGCCCAACAACCTATGAAAATAATTTAGAAATCCGAAACAAACTCCATGAAACAGATATATGACAAATACATAAGTCTCTATTCACAAGCCAGAAGGCTACTGAGTTGATGGTATCCTCGGGGACAGACTTAACCTCCGCCAGCAGTGACACCGACTCAGTGGTATGAATGTAAGTATCAATCTATTACCATCAATATTGTCCAAACATTAAGAGCTGTTCATCGCTTGAGAGCTGCGCAGTCCAAACATCTTTCTCATCCTTCAAGTGATATGCTCAGCTGTCCAAACATTGAGAGCTGTCCATCCTATGAGAGCTATGCTGTTCAAACATTGAGAGCTGTCCATCTTTCGAGAGCTATGCTGTCCAAACATTGAGAGCTATCCATCGTTCAAGAGCTGAGTGGTGCTGTCTGAACATTGAGAGTTATGATGTCCAATTATTGAACGCTGCACTGTCCATGTATTGACAACTGCCAAGTCACATCATATGTTTTAACCATTTGTATTAAAATAATTATAATGTCCTGATTGGCGGTTTTTGGTCGTCCTTGCATAGGAGCTGTTTTGTCCAAACATTGAGAGCTAAATTATCCATGTATTGAGAGCCAGCAAGCCTTTGTAGGAAGTATCTGTAAAACGTTATGTTGATCATTCTTTGTTCGGAGCTTGTCTGTGCTACTATCGAGAGATATCAAGTATTCTTTGTGATATTTTTGCACCTACAACAGAATTCTTCAAATCGTGTCAGGATGAAGTTCGGGTGGGCCATTATTCCAGGACTCCCAGCAAACGTTTTGGTAGCCCGTGGAGATTAAGGAAAGGCAGGAAAAAACATCACTACCACCGCTTGTCTACAGTCGTAGTGATGATTGCACGTAGGTATTTTCATAATTCATATGTCTACAACGTACAGAAGAATTTCGCTGCCAACATGCATAATGGTGATTCCGCTGTTTGGTTTCTGGATTTTTGAACAGCTTGAATTCTTGAACAGCTTCGTGAAATATCCAGAGCTCACCCGGAATACTTGTGATACAGCTCCCTGTTGGTTTGATCAGTCACACAATTAAAACAGTACCTTTCAGAAAAAAATGTGGCATACCACAAAGCCTATAGGCTTTAATGTCTAGTTGATACGAATTTTAAATGCTACTGTGACAATGCTATTGACATACTTGGTTTTTATTCTTTCTTTTTTCAGAACCTACTTGTGTGTATGACCTGGACGATATTGTCAACGATGTGGAGGAGGGGGAAATCGGTACCTCGAAAAAGGAGGGTGCGTGTCACAACATTTCTGGAACATTATGATAAAATGGATGTACAATGTACATAATTCCCTATCACCACAGTGCCGAAACCGACTATGGTAACGCGCATTACCATAGTCAAAAATGGCGACAGGCAATTGTGGTTCGAATTTGCTCGTGAATTAATTTGCATATAACGTGTATGAATCGAGGGGATCTTCGGAATATTGCGAAATCGATACATGTAGGTTAATCCCGATTATGTACAATGAGTCACTTGGTGATATATTAGTGGAAACGGAGTGTGGACAATTGTGTCCTGACTAGGGTAACGCGAATGTCAGACTATGGTAATGTGATTTGTAGGAAATTTAATGACTATGGTAATGCGATAGGGCTTTCGTACACAAACACAATTCTTTGTCAACATAACAACGATTTGAGGGGCAGAATATATGTGTTGAAAAACTCTCGAATCATCTGTTATTTTATCACAAATCCATGTAAAAAAAAAGAGAACATTTGCGATTTTATTACTGTACACAGGTCAGCAACTCCATCAATGTTATTATTTCAGACCTATACTACACAAGTTGTCAATTAAACGCAGGGTCTGGCATAAAGTCACATTTGAATTTATACAAATCTGTGCATATCCCCATCAAATGAATTTCAAAAACGGGAGACAATGCAGGTTTGACTTAAGCTTGCCCTCAGACTATGCGAGTCAGTTGCAGCGACTCGGTTGCACGCCAATCGCATGCGATCTGGTCGCGGCGACCGTCACTGGTCACACTGTGCGTTCAAGTCGCATGTAAATTGACGATATATTTTGAGTGCGATTTGTAGAGAATCTGTAGGCACTAGGCAGACGGGTGTTTTTGTCGTGTGAACATGGATCATCATTAATGTAGGCTATGTCTGTACCTTTTCACGACAACAATCATGCCTAAAATACGAAAGAGAAGGCAAAATAAAGGTTACAAAAGGAGTGTGTTGGGCCTGTGGGTCATACCTGTGGCACCGTTCATCTTGTTTTCTATGTAAGCCTTTCTCCTATCGAGAACAAACCATGTTTGTCTGGGTAAATATTAATACTGGTATGTCGGCACTGACTTTGGAACCACGCTGTTTGAGAATTTGCACCCCAATTATACTACTATTATGTTACTCCATGATCCACTAAATGTGGATGTCATTCTATTCGTCTGCCACCTTTATCTCTGATAAATATACTGATCGAGTAGTAAGAGGAGTAAGGAACTTAGTTCGAGGCTACTGTCTTACAACTGATGTTTGAAGGGTAAGAAGTGTCCCATTTTATTCAAATATTTCAATATTTACTGGTCCGACGCACCCTTGTTCTTGTTCCTGTATTCGGAACAGTGACGTCGGAAAGTGATGGACTGTGATTGGAACATCGTCCGCAAACTGTGTTCGGTCCATCGATCCTGTTGTCATAAAATTACCAAGTGTCAGCATGTACCCGGTACATTTGTACCGGGACTAATCACATGCGACTCAGTGGTTCTACATCGACTCAGTGGTTCTACATCTCATGATGTCAGCATGGGTTTCAGCATTGTACTACACCCAGTATATGCAGTTTTAAAGAAAATAATGTACTGTAACCAGAAATATACCTACTCTGTAGTAAATATACGAATATCGTATAAATTACATTTCAATTCTCGTGTTATATGTTATTTGCAGTGAAGTAGTGAATGCATTACCATAGTCGACACTATGCGTTACCATAGTCAATGTATCCTTGGACTCGGGCGTTACCATAGTCAGCCACGATTTTCACTCGCCGATATCTCGTAGAAAAAGCCTATTTTTCTGTAACTCGCCTTACTAATTATGTGCAGCACAATCAACTTTATATCATAGACTTCTGATTGCTTCAAAATAGCCTCTCATTCAAGTTGTTAAGCTCGATCAAATTCGAACCACAAACACCTGCCGCCATTTTTGATTATGGTAATGCGCATTACCATAGTCGGTTTCGGCACTGTGATCACTATCGAATTAAGTCTTGGTTTTCTTGGCGGAGAATATCATTTCAATTTAATTACTAGCTTTTTTTGCCCATAACTCCCTCTAGAATACTTGTGTTTATTTTCTTTTAAAGCTTGGAAGAAAAAAACGGGTCCATGGACAAAAGAGGAGCAGCTGGAAATAAGGAAACTGTTCTCGAAGTTTTTCACCTCAGGAAAACGTCCTAAGCAGATAGACTGCACAGTTGCCATTGCCCAAAGTAGGGCCAATTCTGGCACCACCCATAAGAAATATTGGGAGATGCTCAAGAAGAAAGTCCATCACATGATCAAGAAAGGAGATGATGTGTCGTAATCACTAAATGCTATGTAATAGTGTATTAGTGTATTAACATCCGTATCCATGTTGATACCTGGAGGGTACGAATGTTAACCTGTAAATGAACGTATGTTTTGGAGGATGCGCATCATGCACATACGATAAAGAGCTTCCTATACTTCGCAGTTTTTATTGAAATTTTCTCTTTGTGGGTGGGTGTACATGAAGAATTATTCGTGTTTTTCATTTCATTGAGGACAACTTGAATGGAGTTGATTCATTGTGAACGAGTCACAGATATGATGCTTCACAGATGTGGAATTTGATTGCATTTTACCGTTGTTGCCATTTATCAACGTTATCAATGTTCATTCTTAGCTCCAAGCAATCATGTAGCATTTTGGAAGATAAGCTATTGTCATGGGTTTTTGTCTGTCTGGCGAATATCTTTTCATTGATTTTTGTTATTCTTTTTGTTTCTCATCATCACTTCATTGAGCATTGTTTTTTTTTTATACATTTTCTCGGAATCTGTTCAGCTCAAGGGATGAAATGTCATTTATTTCGTTCGTAGTCCAAAGCGGTGACAAACCGAGAAAAATGCTGGTAAGCTACGGGACCACTTGTACTAATTTTTTTCAACAATATCATACAATATGTAGAAAGTTGATTTCCTCGTGAGGTACAGTTTTGCAATGCATGTACATTTGTCCATCATGGTTGTGTGTAAACAGTTGACAAGCTGTTGAATTCTTAAAGATTTCCTAGATAGATAGATTTATGAGAAGTTGACTTCAATCTAAGAAATCTGTAGTGTATTGCAGAAGTGAATTTGCTGACTTATTTGGGAGGATTAAAATTTGTGATTTAATGTGAGTCTTTCACATACAAAACTCCAATTTTCAATGGTTTTCTGAGTTACCAGTATTTCATTGAGCGGTTTGAAAACTATTTGAATGACAGACAACAATGTATTGAATTTGATAGAAATGAATCTGAAATGAACAGTATTAAATGTGGTGTTCCACAAGGTTCCATTCTCGGGCCTTGTTTATATTTAATCTGTGTATCTGTGTAAACGAAATTGACAACGCTAATAACAAAATCTGACGACATAAATATATTGTACAATGATGCAAATTACACATGTCAATAACTTATTCACCTGGTTTGCGCTAATAAATTGTCATTGAATGCTCAGAAAACAAAATATATGGTATTCAGGCCCAAAAATAAGCATTTGGACATTGAACTTGAGTCAATATCAATAAACGGTACAGAACTATGCAGGATTGGTGAAGGATGCGAAGAAAAACAACTAAATTTCTAGGCCTGTGCCTCGATGAACACTTAATCTACCTTGGGATTAACACGATTAACCACAAGTTATACTTTTCTTCTGTTTCAAATTAATCATTTGTATATATTATATTGTATAGCTTGAAAATAAATTACTTACTTACTCAAACTGGACATATTACCTAGAAAATGTCAGCGTCAAATTGTCCCGCGCAATTTTTGCAATGAAACAAGCCAGAAACTTCTCATCTGAAGAATAACTAAGGAATCTATATTTCGTTCTTCCATCCTCATTCATTGCATGGCATCACTGCCTGGGGAAACGCTTCAAACACGTGCCATACGCTTTATTACTTCTGCCCCTTACAATAGTTACACTGATCCACTATTCAATCAAACTAAAATATTGAAAGTTAGAGACTTATATGAGTACAACGCTAGCCTCTTTAAGTTTCATTTTGTCCAGAATCGTTTGCCAATATCATTCGACGGGTTATTTAATTTCAACCACCAAATTCGGAACAAAAAACATAACAAGACATTTGCAAATGTTTTTCACACCAACATGCAAAAATACATTCTTTACACAATTACCAAAGTACAAGTTGCCCAATATATATAGCACACTCTAACATTGATCCACACCGTTTATCCAGAAATCAATTTAAACATTACTCTAAATGTTCATACATCGATCAGTATAAATCTCATGTTCAAGTCAATATTGTTGAAGATGTAATACATATTTATATTTTTCTTGTTCTCGTTGTCTTCTCGTTTCTATTCATTTTCGGGAATACTAATTTCACCGCACCGCTTGCATCGAATTCATTGTCGACTCAGTCTCGGTCTGCCCCAAAACTCGACATTTCCAATTGATAAAATTGATCAAACCTATTTGTCATCCTTGATGCTCGTGTTGATTCGCACCTGCATCCTGTCAGCAACCCTAGGGCCCGTAGTAAGACAACCTTCAGGTTATAATGGTCCTCGTGTCTTCATTTATGGTACCTAATTAACATTTGAAGATTTTGTATATTTATGTATCATGAATTCACGAAATAAACTACTACTCAGTTCGTATCAGCCTACAGAAAGCTGCTTGCCAGGAGTGGGGTTTCAACAGGTGGCAACACAGGTAACGTGACCTCATAGGATGACACCTTGTTGATCTGCGAAGGAATGGAAACCTACACACACCCTACATTATCACGGTTTGAACGAGAAGAGGAACTACTATGCGAAGAGTTGGGAGGAATGGGGGGTGGGCAGGCACACCTGCGCATCTGACTGTAAACAATATAGTCGTATACGATGCTGGCTTCGTGGCATGAAAGCTGCTTCTTTCTGTAAAGTGCGAGGCATACCGTGCTACATTGGTCACCAATGCGGATACCACCAGTGTGGTTTCCTATCAGGTTATACACCTGCGCAACGACGGTGGCTTGGTGGTACCAGGACAGGGGTTGTTCGACTGCTCACATCGAACAGGCCCAAGGGCCACACACTTATGGCTTTAACATTGCGATAGATGCATGCTGTTGGCCAAAGGGATGTTTTGGGCATTGGAGAGCATATCCTGCAAACTGCGCATGGCCTGGACAATCCTTATATTGACTTGATCAGACTGAGTTCTCGTGTTTTCCATGACATTCGAGTATTCCATATGGTCAAACAATTCAATCTGTCGTAAAAATGACACAAATTCGACACAAACTTAACAAGAAAATTTTGTCCTTGCGCCAGTGATTGTAAGGTCCACAGTTGTTTAGCCTTAACTGCCATCAGAGCGAGTATATCTAATTATAGCTATATCATATAGATACTGTAGTTATGACAACGAGTTCGATGTGACGTCATGAGCGTGCCAGTACTGCACGCTCACACCTTTCAGTCTTGTCCTCTTTGTCACGTTTGATTGTATTGTATTGTATGTTGCATGATGTGTACCTGTATATATATATGTAAGGTTGTTGGTTAGGACATGCCGGCCAAGATGAGGCGTTATTTCAATAAATTACATGTATGAGTTGTCAATACACGTAGGTTTATATAAACCTACCAGTGTGGTCCTAGATATCACTGATCACAATACAAATATTTAACATTGTTTAATCAAGGCAATAAAAATTATATGGTTTGATCCTAGATGTTTGGACTATGCCTGCTAGACGCAGGACCGGACATTGCATAAGATTGCCCTCTGTTGTGTGTCTGACAGCAATAGCTAGAAATGCCCGCACACGCAGGATCAAACCATTATTTGGTAGTCAAGAAAAATTATCTTTCCACACAATAACCACGTGGTTATATGTAAATAGGATTTGCATATACACAAAACATGCGTGTTTCCTTAGGCTTGCTTGTTCTTTAATATAATACACAAATCACATTTTATCAACAGAAGGTCTTCCAACAAATATTTAAATCTGATTATTTTTAATTCCCATTAGGGCTAATACAAGTACACGGGTAACCGGTAGGGCTAATACAAGTACACGGGTAACCGGTCACGGTCACAGAAACGCTTGTGACCGGTCACAGATGCAGTGACCGGTTAACCTTTTCGTAAATGAATTGGTAGATCTATATAGATAACGAGAATGATCACAAGTTTTTTTCAAGTTTTTTGGTTCGATCAACTTCGATGATTCTCTTTCAGAGTTCGATTATCAGTTTTGATCACTTTCCTACAAGTGTTTTGCCTATTCGCATTTTCTACCTCTAGCAGAAGATTTCCAATTACGCTCACATTACCACATTAGCACGTACACAGTCATTCATGATGTAATATTTTGCACGCGCACGAAAACGTCACATAATTTCATTCTATTTCGGATCACCTTAGCAACGCAACATAGAACAATACATTTTAAAAACTAAATGCATATGTCATATGAATCTCCATGCATATGTTTGTCAGTGTGTGCCTACGTTCGCTCGTTGCAATATTTGTTCTGGATTTAAGCCTATTTCTTTAACAAACAAGTTAGACAAAATGTCACAGTCAAAGTTCAAACCCAAAGCCGAAATCTGGAAGTACTTTGATATTATTGACGGCCCGAAGAAAAAAACAATCTGCACTCTATGCAAACAGATTTTGGCCTACAGTGGAGGGACTTCAACGATGAGAAACCACATGAAACATCGCCATAAGAAAACAATTTTGAGCGAGGAGACTTTCCCTGGGGCACAGCAGAGACAGGCCACCATGGCTGACTATCACAGATCAAAAGCTCTGCTAACGAAGTCCAAGTATGAACGAATAAACAAGGCATTGGCTATTATGTGTGGCACAGACCTGCGGCCCTTGAGTATAGTGAACGGACCTGGATTCAAAAACTTCTCGTTTGAGCTGAACTCTCAATACCAGGTACCAACTCCGAATACAGTGTCGAAGTACCTTCATGTCGTCTATGAGGAGACCAAGAAGGCCGTCAAGGAGGACCTCACGAACATGGACGTAGCAATCACAACGGATATGTGGACGAGCATATCATCAAAAGGCTTCATAACCATTACAGCTCACTATGTCTCTGACGATTGGGAGATGGGATCAAAAGTCAATGCCACTTGATGATCGCCATACCGGAATTAACATAGCCACACATCTGGCTGAGATCACCCAAGAGTTTGATGTGCAGTCCGTAATTGCACTGGTTTCGGACAACGCAGGTAACATGCTCACGGCAGCCAGAGAGGGGAGATTCCTGCACATCTGCTTCTCACACACGCTTCAGCTGATCGTGAACGACAGCCTACAATTACCTGTCATAGCTCAGGCTGTAGCTGCAGGCCGAAATTTAGTGGCCCATTTCAATCATTCGGCGCTGGCCACCCAGGCCCTGATGAAACATCAAAAGCAGACCAGACCTGACAAGACGGCTCTCAGTCTGATCCAAGACGTAGCAACACGCTGGAATTCAGTTTTCATGATGGTCGAAAGACTTCTGCATCTGCGGACTGACCTCTATGCCGTTCTTCATGACACCAAAGTGACCAAGGCAAAAGATGCATCGCTCTCCATCAGTGACGAGTCATGGGAAGTGTATGGTGACATCATCCCCATCCTAGAGCCACTCGCTCAAGCCACGCAGTTGATGACATCAGAAAACCAGCCCACTATCAGTAGCATATATGTCCTTCTGGAGAATCTCTACGCTGGCGTCAAGGCTTCTGAGTCAGATTCTGAGGTGGTTCGTGCTCTGAAAAACAACATCAGGGCTGGGCTGAGGAGGCGTTTTGAACTGAAAGAATCTGGAAAACCATCCAATCTCGTGCTCAACTCTCCAGCAGCCATTGCTGCTGCTCTCGACCCTCGTTATAAGAGTCTTCGTTTTATGACTATGGACCAGCGTGAGCAGGTACACGATACCCTTGTTGAGTTGATGTGTGAGCAGCGTGAACAACATGAAACAGATATTACAGAAACTGCAGAGCAACAGGATGAAGTATCAGGCCAAGACACAGTTTAGATGAACACACAGGAACGGCTCCTCAGCTGTCTGAGAGGTGATGTTACTGACCACGCTCCAGCACTTCGCACGACGACGTCATCTGAGCACGAACTCGAGAGCTACGTCAGTGAGCCAGTTCATGTTGATGATCCGTTGCTTTGGTGGAAGGTCAATCAATCAAAATATCCTTCCCTAGCCAAGCTTGCCCGCAGGTATTTGGCTATACCAGCAACTGAGGTCCCTAGCGAGAGGACATTCTCTACGGCAGGGCTCACTCTTACAAAACTAAGGAATTCACTAGATGACCAGCATGTGGATGAAATCATCTTCTTACACAAGAACTATGTGTTCCCGGAACACCCACGGGTTGGTGAGGCTCAGTCTGATCAAGTCGCTGCTGGGGGGAGCTAAGAGAGGCATGAGATGAGCCAAGGGAGTGATGTAGATTTGGCTGGGAGTGACCCAGACGCTTCTGATGCTTGAACACATTCGATCTGGTTGAAAAATTATCAAGTTGATGCTTATTTCTGTTCATGATTGCAGAGCAATGCACTTTTGGATACTTAGCAATAATTCCCCTCATGATACCCATGTATATTACTGAAAAATTGCAGTCGATTTGTTAGATAATTAAGGCATGAGCATCTGAATTTTTTTATCTGATTCTGAATAATGCACTTGCATTTATTTGTTCACTCATCGTCCTTTTCAATTCATGGAGAATAATACTGGTATATTAGCAGCATACCTTTGAAAAATGACTTGTGTAGTGAAATTTGTTACTAGTATAAGGTGCCTAAAAATTACCAGTAGTATTACAGAGCTTCATGATGGATCTTACCTCAAGTATGTTAAATTGTTAATTATGGGTTCAGGCGTTACTGTGCATGCAGACAAAAAATATTTCTGCACTAAACTCGTATTCTCTATGTTTGTACCGATAAATTTATTGAACACATACACACACGTGTTTTCTTTCTACATAACACTGAAAATATATTGTGTTCCACATATGCAAGAAATTCAAATAGACAAACACTGATGATGATCTGATATGATTTTATTAGTGCTATTTTATTAGTCACAAAATACTGGCAATGTACAGTTGTACATACATGTATATACGTACATCATGATACATTAAAATATCGCGATCTATTGAAGCATCGCATGTTAATTACACATTCATTGGTCAGGTATTTTACGTGTATATTTCATTTGCAAACATTGACTGATTTTGCACAAGACATTACGGCAGAGATGTGCGCATGCGCATTATATAACAACGACTATTGGAGCGTTCAAAGTTCAAACATTGATACTAAACAGTCACATGGATTTTTGTCGTATTTCTGACGAGTAACCGGTTACGGTCCGGTTACAGATCCCCGAGTAACCGGTCACAAAAGTTTGTACTTGTATTAGCCCTAATTCCCATGAAGCGACTTTTTCCCCATGCATTGTAGAATCGGAAATGCAGAATGTAGACGAAGGTAGTTTGAGGGGGTTTTCTTTTTAGAATTGTGGGTCTTCTGTTTGATCTTGGCTATTGGCGAAAGACCCTCGTCTTTGGGCATTATCCTATACGTAGAGTTATGCAGAGAATGCTCAGAGAAATCTGTTGTTTTAGTTGTTTTAGTAGAATATATTATGAATTAGTAAGGTTTTAGTGGTTTACGCTTATTAGTTTGAGAGGAAAAGCCCTGCCCATCCGCTACGTAATGAGCTTGTGAGCTTTTTCGACATGCGAGCATTGTCGGGAATGGTAGAGGTGGTAATGCATGCATAGATATTTTTCAAGAATGATTTGAGGCTGCTTCGATGTACTCACGAAACTCCCCGATAATTATTACCATCAATATTTCTGAATCTGAAATTGGCAATATTACATTTTTTTGTCTTTTACACAGAAGGTCATCAAGTGATCTCATGAAATTAAACGTAATTCGTCAAGTTAAGCAGTGAAACGATTCGCATGAAAATAAAAGAAATATGATTTTACAAGGCACTCCTTGAGTAACGCGTAACGCCTAGACATCGTGTAACAGACAGAATGCCATACGTGAGTATGATCCACTCCCAAGAGTGGATCAATTGGCAGCAAAATCACCCAATATGTCTTAAGACGCCATTCCTACAACACTCACGGGACCAATTTCTTCAATCGTGGATCATACACTGAGCAACCAATCATCAGACTCCAGTGATCTCAATGGGCCTTCTGGGTGTCATCATATATTGGAATGTAGATAATATTCAAGACGAATGCATTCAAATATATCATTATCAATATATCAACTCATACGCTATTCCAGAGCTAGTTGCAAAGGACTTTGTTTATCCAAGTGCCCAGCTAGTCTCGAAACTGCTGCGACAAGGATATGTTTTACCAAGACTTATAGCTGCCTTCAAGAAATTCTATGGACGTCATCATGATCTGGTTGATAAATACAACAAATCGTTAATTTTGGGGAATTCATGACGGGTGCCACTACTGGGGCAGGAAATGCTCATTCTCACCGGAACACCTGATTTCACCTCCTAATGGCCATTTCTGGGGCTTCATGAGTTTCCCTGTCATTTTGTTTTCTCTCATTTCGTATGCCTGATATGACTTTCTGTCCCCGGACTATGAGATTGGATAACGGACCCTGTTTTGTTCGCTCGGAATACTTGATACTGGGTATTGATTCTTTGTGTATCATATACACGCGTCTATGGGCGCATGCTCTCATTGGTTTGTGAAATAACATTTTGCGAATGAGATTGGTTGAATTGCGGTACAATAATTTGATGTAAAACGATAATTTGCGACTAAGGTTAGTAGTTCTGTAGATACATATGCTCTGAACCCACGACTGATTTGTGGTTGTGATAATTCACCTTCTTTTCCATCAATCGTCGGATTCACCAACGTAAATTCAAACACATTGTTGACACAGTTATGTCATGTCTTGGTCTTGCAAGTCCATTTCTCATGGATAAAAACTGAGCCATACATCATTGTATACGTTTTTATACCTGGGAAAATATTCTAATCATTTGATCCTGGTGTCTTCGAATCTAATCAAAGATCTCAGTTCAAGGATCAATTACCAGTTTTTCATTCCACGAGGACTACTCTTGAGGTACACCAGTGCTCTATGACATTTATCCATTTATCAGTTCTCAGGAAGGAAATCCTCATCAACCAATATCACCTCAGCACGTCCGTTTATTTTGAAATACATTGTTACTGACAACTGATTCCTTTAGCTAACTGTGAGCTATTTCCTGTCAGCGTCCGTTCAGAGCATCAGGGCAAATCGCTTGATAGTTTTCTTAATTTTCAGGCATCACATGGTAAACGATATTCCGTTTTATCTTAGTCGAATTACATGTATTAATTTGTTAATATCATGTCGTTTTGGATTTATGAATTACACAATGAAAAAAATAGTAGCAACTACGATAAACAATATTGGTCATGTCATCCGGCCCACGTCTGCTGTTTTATGTGGTCGATAAATATTTCATAAGGAAAGTAAGGAAATGATGCCTGGAACGTGAGGACTTGTTTTTGTACCATCAATGACAATAAAACATGATATGAAAAACTTTTGTACCTGACCATCATTCACAAGTAAGAACTTGTATAGTCTAGAAGACATCAATAATTGAATGATCGAAGATATAACTTATGAAAACAAACAATTTATTTCATGATTATATTTCCATATTGGAATCAACACCGAATGGAATCAACATTCTCAGATAAATATTTGTGTTGATTCCTAAGTGGAAATTTGATGTTATTGAACATAAATTATACGAATGAATGGAAAAACAGTGCATGTCATAAGGTAAAACAAGATACACTTGCGGAAAAATCAATATTTAACAATAAGAGACAGAATTACACCTTAGTGACATTCATACTTTCCATCACGAATACTGAGACAGTCATTCCAGGCTTTATCCATCAGATCATAGAAGCTAATACTGTAGCGCTTCGCCACTATATTTCAAGACTGAGTGTAAATACAGTATTTAGTTGAAATCATTTTGAAACAATATTGTGACAGAGACACTATACAAATGAACTTGTCAGCTATACCCGCCATCCACAGGTGTTTTATGCACAGCCACATATTTTTGCTCTCTGAAACTAACAACAACATTAGCCAGAACGAACTGTGAACGTTCATATGATGAGATAGGGTGTAATTAATGGACGATTCCCTGGAAATGTGTTGAAATTCGAGACTCATTCACATCTTTCAAGAAAACAGTTTCTAAGAAAGTACGGAAGCGTAGAAGGGCCACCCAGGAAAATTAATTTTTTTAAATTCCCGACTTAGTAACTCGATAATATCGACTTAGTATCTCGATAATATCTACTTATAACTCGGTAATATCGAGTTAGTATCACGATAATATCGACTTAGTGTGGAAAAGGCACAGGAAGGAGATTTTTTTTTTTTTAAATTCCCGAGTTAGTAACTCGATAATATCGACTTAGTATCTCGATAATATCGAGTTAGTATCTCGATAATATCGAGTTAGTAACTCGATAATATCGACTTAATATTTTAGGGTTGTCCGGCCCATGTGTACATGTATGTATAATGTACGTGGGTAACCATTAACGACTGTGTCAATTGGCGTATATGTCCACGTGTGAACATTGAATTAAATGATATCTAAAATGAAAACTTTCCCCTCTGATGTAAATATCAATTACATTAATTACATAATAGAGTTAATTACATAATACGTAACAGTATTTGACCCTCATATAAAATCAGTAATGTTTATTTGTTTTCTCATTATGTATTTGCACAAGCAGACTATACATCATGTGCTGTGATTTAAGTCGAGATACTAAGTCGATATTATGGAGTTACTAAGTCGATATTATTGAGATACTAACTCGATATTATCGAGTTACTAAGTCGATATTATCGAGATACTAACTCGAATTATCGACTTACTAACTCGATATTATCGAGATACTAACTCGATTTTATCGACTTACTAACTCGGGAATTTGAAAAAAATATATCTTCCTGTGCCTGATCCACTCTTAAGGCGATATTATCGAGATACTAAGTCGATATTATCGAGTTACTAAGTCGGGAATTTAAAAAAAATAATTTCCTGGGTGGCCCTTCTACGCTTCCGTACAGTTTCTAAGAAAGAGAACAACATGGGTTTACAATGTAAGTACCAACCTGTTACCACCAAAACAACCAGATTTTCATTATGGCGATAGCAAACGTAACAGGCAACATTTATTACAAACTGAATGAATATCATTCAGGGGGGGGGGGGGGGGGTGGCGAAAAAAGCAAACCATTTATTTCCAGTACACGGACGGGTTAAAGGAAATCATCCGTTTTTCGGATTGTCAATAGAGCTACAGTCCAGTCAGAACCCGGATCCTACACGGAACACCCAGGAACACCCCACGTCAAGAAACATCGTGATTCGGGGGAAAATACATAGAATGTCCCGGGCGATCGACCATATTACCATACTGACGCTCCGCACCGAAACGTTGTCCCCGGATCAACTCAGGACCAAACACAACAGCACTACGGCTGAGCACGGCGGCCACACATATGAATCCAGACCAGCAAAACACTGCCACAGAATGTCCACAGGCCACCCGACCAGCATATCCTCCAGAATAATGATCAAGAGTCGCTTGCTTGAGTTGTAACGACAAAGATCATACTGAGCATAACTATGCATGACATAAAGCAGTCCTCGTGGTGAAGATATAGACATCGTTATAGTGTCTTGTTTCTCTCTTTCAGCGATTCATCTAGTGCATAGACCCATTATTCTAGGATTGACAGCACAGCAGTGATAAAATGAATGGTCCGTGTGAAGTGGAAGCCAGCTGGGGTGACATCGGCTCAGTGGCTGCCACTCGAGAAGTACACAATAAAATTCTAAACTGCACTAACATTTGTTTTGATCAAGAGTTACTCGTACGATATTTCTGACCTTTCAGAGGATGTTTATATTATGCTGGGTATCATCAATCAATTATATACTTTTTCAGCGTGTGGACTTTCAGAGTACTTCGTTGTGGAAGACAATATATCGGTGCTACATCTATATATACACATATAAATATTGAGTTTTGTGTCTTGTCTTATTGTGCGGCGTTAGCCGTACTATATCTGTTAGTGTAATTTTGACCCCATGGTACTACTGGTGAGGAGCTTGTCCATGCGTGGACTTATTGCTACCGAATTAAGTCAGCGATGACATTATCCATATTTTATGTCATAATCTCAGATTACAACAAAGTTAAGTAGCAAATATTGAACAAAGAAAACACACACCTTGGTCATTTGTGGAAAGTGCAACTAAAACACATTTTGGCAAGAATAATGGACGAATCGACAAACAAATGCGAGTAACAATCAATTTTCGCATGGACAAGCTCGGCACCAGTATTGGAGGTACTATGGTAGTGTAAGACCATCTACGAGAATTGTTCTCTGTGAGAGGGAAGTAGAGAGTTATTACAATACGAGTTCGAGTTACAATACGATTCGAGTTCATTGTTTCATATTGTTATCAAAGCGGACATCTTTGTTGTTATCAAACTAATCAATAGGCTTCAAGTTGATTTCCAAATATTGAGCAAGGGAAACACACACCATAGTCCTTTGTGGAAAGTTCAACCAAAACACATTTGGGCAAGAATAATGGGCAACTCAACAAAAGAGCAGGTGAGAATCAATTTACGCATGGACATCAAAATATTCGACAGGTTGTCATAACGTTCAGGTTCACAATTAGAATTTTCATATCACATAGAAACAAGACCCACAATATTTTGTTTGGTTGTTTAACCAAGAAATGGGTTTCGTGTCTACTTATCCTTGATTTTTTTTCGTGTTCACTCAGCCTCGAGTACTGGTTCTACTCTCCTTTGTCCCTGTGGCCGCACACGTAACCTCAAGTTCTGCTGTTGTGATGCTTGTTTCTGCTACAGTTATAGTTTTTTTTAATTGTAGTCTCACAATATGCGAATGCAAACGTTTACAAACGAAATATTTACTAAGTGAAAAGTTTTTTATTTCTTGTACGAACCGTTTGCCACACGTATCAATAGACGTGGAATGAATACCCGGTATTAAGTATTCCGAGCGAACAGAATAGGATCCGTTATCCAATCTCCGGTCCGGGTACAGAAAGTCATATCAGGCATTCGAAGTGAGAGAAAACAATAATGACAAGGAAACTCATGATCCCCCCAAAATGGCCATTATGAGGTGAAATGATGTGTTCTGGAAAGAATGAGCATTTCCTGCCCCACTAGTGGCACCCGTCATGAATCCCCAAAATTACCATGAAAATACAGTGCCCTCCATTAATTTGGAGCCGCTTTGGTGAGGTCTTGATTACCAGACTTTGGTATTGCAATCACATTATTATGAGTGTATATTTTCAATAAACCCAGTCATAAAAATTCCAGGCTACATTGGGGTTACAATAAGAGTAATAGCCATGACGATTTGACTGGATCTTACACTTGTTCTGGGTCATATATCACATAATCTCAGGGGAACATATGTTCGTTGAAACCCTATACTTGGGTATAAATTCATTTTCAAAACATTTGCTGCTTTCAAAGTGGATGACGATACTGAATGAAAAATATTGATGAAAAGAATTTGAGGTCCGTGCTCGCCCACAGATCAGGTAAAAAAGTCCTAGATCCAGAAGCTCAAATCCGGATCACCTGCATGGTCAAATGACACCACAAAATATGTACTATGTGATTAATTGTTAGTTCAGGATCTCATTATGTGAAAAAATAAGAATCAAGTATATCATACATCAATATCCCTTTGGCTGCATAACAGTTTGAAATGTGTCACTACTTTTGGGTGGCTCCAAATTAATGGAGGGCACCGTATATCTAGTTGCATGGCAGTCATGGATTTGGTGTATTCATCAACCAGATCATGATGACGTCAATAGAATTTCTAAAAGGCAGCGTTAAGCCTTAGTAAATCATGTCCTTGTCGCAGCAGTTTAGAGACTAGCTGGGCACTTCGATAAACAAAGTCCTCATATTTGCAACAATAGCGTATGAGTTGAGAAACAAACACACCATATGCTGGTGACACATGAATGTTGCTGCTTAGATAAGAGAAATTGACTATGGGAAAATTGAAATCATCACGTTTGCCATGTAATCTATTTGATAGGTTAGAATCATGATCAATCTCCAACCTCAGATTATATT
The DNA here is from genome assembly GCA_949152475.1 of Terebella lapidaria. Taxonomy (NCBI): domain Eukaryota; kingdom Metazoa; phylum Annelida; class Polychaeta; order Terebellida; family Terebellidae; genus Terebella; species Terebella lapidaria. The sequence goes on from OX424557.1 coordinate 8,966,284, forward strand.
TGGAGAATATTTGGAAAATATTCAAAATATTTTGAGTCTGTGGTATTCTTACTTTCAAGTTCCTTAGGATATGTGACATCCAAATGACCACCAAACTTGGGATTATTTAGCGACAATACATCGTCTATGTATCGGAAAGTGAAACTAAAATTACATGTTAGTTTATTAGAACCTCCTCGTTTTAAATGTTGGATGAAATCTGATTCATGTGAGTATAAAAACAGGTCTGCCAATAATGGTGCAGAGTCTGTACCCATGGGAATACCAATAATTCGTTGGAATATTCGACCACCAAAATGCACAAAAATATGATCAATCAGAAAATTGACCATATTTACCACATCTATTTCAGTATATTTGTAAGGGGCATCAGAGTCGCCTTCAACAAAATAAGCGGTATTATATTCAACTACAATGTATGGACGTTGTCCCTTTTTAGAGAAAAATGAAGTATTGATGAGTTTTTTAAGCTGAGACTTCAGTTCAGGATGATGTATGGTTGTGTACAAAGTGGAGAAATCAAATGTTGTGATAGACATTACTTTTGAAGGTGTGTGAGCATATAGATATTCCAATAAAGATTTAGAATTTTCAAGATCCACATTTGGTTTATACCACTTCTAGAATAGATGGTTTCACAGTACTTTTGGAGACCCTGTTTAATTTTAAACAATATAACAGTTAATACTTTAGAAAGGGCTTCGGTAGATCATGATGCTGAACCTGAAATATATTTTTTGTTTATGTGCATTTTTGTGTAGTTTTGAGATCTAATATAAGTTTGGTAGATTGGAATCTTTATATTAGGTAGTGATACCGAACGAATGCAATACAGACACATGATTTGATAAGATATCCTGTTTGGGCACGGTAATGTCTTGGTATGTGCTATTGGAATTAGTTTTGTTGGAAATACCCAGTTCATCAAACAGGCACTGTATATAGTATGCTTTACAAACAAAAACAACATCATTAGAAGCATAATTCTGATAATACTATTCGCTCCGTTCAGTAAACATTTGCTTCATGAGACAAGTATCTGCTCTGCATAGCAACGACTTGTTGTACGTAGCAAATTATATGCCCCTCGTGTAATTATTGTAAATTGTGGAAAACCCATGTCTTGCAAAGCAGCTGTCAAAAGACCAAAAATGTCCGTGGTTTCATTCTTAATTACATTAAAACAATAAATGTAACCACGATTTGCTGAACAAATGATCTTCCGACAAACAGTTCACTCACTATCATAAAACTTATAGTATTTAGCCGTCTGAGTCACTCTTAGAGTAGTACGAATTTATCAACTTGGACAGCCTCATGTTCAGTGTGATGTTTGTGTTATATGTTCTGGTGCGTCATTGTTGGCCAGCCTGGTTAAAGAGTATTCAGAATGGGAGTTAAATTTGGAAACGGATGGGTAAACCCCAACAAAATCGGAACGCGATATCAAAAATGAAATGTTAATTAAATCGCGACTATTATAATGGGATATGATGACTACAACTAGGGTAACAAATTTCCGAGTAAATAAGTATCATTTAATCCAGTGCCTTTTGTCATTCCACGACGAATTTCACGAGCATATATTGTTCATGTGTAATTTTGGAGAGTAGTTTTCACAATACTAGGATTCGTTTTCCCTAACCACTTCAGGACGTTCTTGTTGTTGTCAATGTTGCCTTGTTATGAAGATTCAAAAGCCATTAAGGCTTTGCCCAGTATGTATCACCCCATTACACCACCAACACCAGATTTTGATGAAGGCAATGACAGGACTTAAAATTGAACCCTTTTGGAGTGAAAAAACATTGAATCATAACATTGACATTCAAAGAAAAAACTGGCTTTTGGGTTTTTCCTTTGGATGTAAACTTATTTAACATTTGTTGGAAGACCTTTTGTTGATAATATGTGATTTGTGTATCATATTAAACAACAAGCAGGCCTGAAGACCCAGTCCCACTGTCCCCGTTTGACGCCCGATTCATGGACCGGGCCTCAACGGGTCTAGTCCGGACAGACCGGGTCTCTACCAGTTCTGAACCTGGCACACCGTGTCTTCATCGGCCACACCAAATCAAACCGGGTGGCAAAACCGGGTCTCGTCCGGGAACTTGCGTGAAAAATGAAACATGTTTCATTTCTTTGGTAAACCGGGGGACCCTCAGAGGGGGTTGGGAGATGAACCCCCGAACCGGGCGTGACCGGGAATCGTCCTGGAATCCACAGGGAGTCATCCTGGTGTCATCCCGCGACACCAGGTCTCAACCGGATCTCGACCGTATGAAAATTGGGTATTTTGATGAATCGGGAGTTGACCTTGTTAACCAGGAATTGACCTGGGGTTAACCTGGACTTATCCGGGGCTAACCCGGGAGTTAACCTGGTCTGATCCGGGCGCCCAGGGAGAAAACAAATAAAAATAGTCTTATCCAGCCCAGGCTTTCGACTGGGGCTCGTCCGGGACAGTGAGACTGCAACTCATTCCTCGCAAAGTTTCCGACTTTTTTTCGCCCTCGACCTGGTCTCAACCGGCCCAAACCGGATCAAACAATTCAGGAGTCGTCAGGGTCTCAGACCGGGACAGTGGGACTGTACCTTAAGGAAACACGTATGTTTTGTGCATATGCAAATAACCATACTTTATATTCGACTGTAATCCTTTTAGGGATGAGTTCAGAAATTTTAAAATGTCATATGCATTTGATATAATGTTCGGTCGATTTTCGTTTCTATCTTAAAATGTTCATTTCAGGTTTTCTTGAGAGATCGACAATGAATTTTGTTTCGAGTGATTCGTTGTTGTAATCATCATGGTAACATTTGCCAGTTGGCGTATAAATAACACAATGCTAAAAATAGCTCATGGTGGGATAGTCCAGTATACTGACACAATGATCACCAGCTGAAACAATGCTATTCGGTGAAGTATCTGACGTCTGCTGCATTCACCACTTCACCCACGGGAAGTTCCAAGATATAGGAGGGCCATACAGTTGAATGATACGTCCTTGGGGAAAGCACAAACTACCCTCTATATAAGGTTCGCAGCAATGTTGTGTCTCTGGGTGCGATATAGACATTTTATGCCATCTGTACTGGGATTTCATATCACGCCGGGAGCAGTTGAACTTGATTAATTGTATGTCCCGTGTTTGGAGTTGGTTTCTGTATTTTTGCAGTGTTTCTTTTTGTATTTAATTTTCGCCTGGTACTCCTCCAGGCTCGCACGTAACTAGGCACGTTTTAAAATTCCATGGACGTCATCACCATCATGGTAATAAGTACACCATATCTGTGACTACTATGCAGCTGGACTTATTTGGATAATATATTTTTTGCGGCATTCATGACGGGTGTCTCGTTTGCGTAGGAAGTGCTAACTGTTTCGGGAACACTGATTTCACCCCTTTATGGCCAAATATAGGGGTTTATGAAGTTCCACAAGCTACAGAATAGTAGGAATGGGAAGTGTTAAGAATATGTCCGGAGGAAATATTTTGCTGCTTTTTTATTTTATTTATGAATTAATATCTCGCCTATTATTCCCCAGTGCTCGAGTCTCGAGACTCCAGGTTTTTTTATGCGCATGCCATATGCCTATATCCTATTCAAAGTGCGATTCTAATATGGTTCTATTACATCAGCGTTATATCAGCGCGTGCAAAAAATCACTGCCTGGGCAAACAGAGTGACAATATTTGCGACCCCCGCTGTACCACACAAACATCCCTGACATGAGACATTGTGAACTAAAGTTCACAGCATATTAAACCATACTTGCATTGTTCTCTCAGGTGTTTAATCAATGTTGTATGTTGGTTAAACACCTGCCGGTCACGGCTAAGTAGTTTTCTGTATGGTTTAAAATAGAGAAACCCCTCGAGTACAGGGAGTTATTCAACATAGTCTCGGGCTGCTGCCCTCGACCATGTTGAACAACCCCCTGTTCCTCGGGGTTTCTCTATTTCGTGAACGAGCGAAGCCCGCACAATAGCGCGCAACGTATGTCCACCGTGGGATCACTCGCAAACCTCGCAAACCGGAACCAGCTGAAATTAGTGTGTTTTTAGTGTATCCGGGCCCGGGGCCGGATAATGATTAGTTTTGCCTGACACTGGACTTCGACTTTGGAAAACGGACTTGATTTTGTTCGCGCGAAGACTTTATACCTGGGTATTGTCACCATGTTTATCGCGTATTGACAATGTCCCACTTCTTCTACCCAACAAGTGTATGTGTTTTTGTAAAGTTGACATTTATGACAAATTCACAAGAGATATACGTATCATGCATGACAAACACAATGCATGAATGCCAGGTATTTTTCTTATCCACACATACATCAGGACACATGTGAATCTGGTTCACGTGTGAATCAGCCCGATATGTCCAACATGTCCTCCAAACAACACCTTTGGGGCCAATTGCTCCAATCGTGGTTCGTACTACTGAGCAATCAATCACCACACTTCAGCAACCCCAATGGGCCAGTCGGGTGTCATCAAATATTCAAATGTAGATGATATTTTGGACAAAATATGACAGTATGAACCAGCACTGAGATTCAATATCAACCACTTTGCTACCAGTACAATGAAAGTGTATTATGGAAAATAATAATGAAAATTTTGGCATCATCTTACTTTAGACCCCCACCAAAAACATGGGGATATATTCCACGACTATTATATAACTGCCGGTTCTCTATATATAGTCGTGTTCCATATCCCCTTTCGTACGCTGGCCTATGGTATGGGGGCATGAAACATGACTGCATATATATACACCCTGCAACATATCTTAAAGCGGTGACTGACCTAGTTCCTTTGTCTTGGGGTCAGGTCATGTTATTGTCACCGACTTGTGCTCAGATTTTTCGGAAGGAAGATAAACACAAGGTAAGAAAAATGCAATTCCTGCAACATAACTCGTATATATAATAACTGAGGTAGATGATACGATGTCCGAGATACCATTACAAATTTATTTACTTCACAAATATTTGTAGGGGCTGAAATTCTCCAGAAATAAGGTTTCTTCCATCAATGTTCACCCCATTTTTGAAACGGTGATCACGTTCATGGTCATTTTCAATAAATTCTGCACATTATTTCTGGGGAATTTCAGCTCATACAAACATTTGTGAATAACATGAATTTGTAGTAGTATCTCGGACATCGTATCATCCCCCTCAGTTATAATATATATTATCATACACCTCAGTTATAATATATATTATCATACACTGCGCCTTAATACTACTCGTCCACTAAATGAATGCCATTTAATCCGTCTGTCACATTTTTAATCCTTATTGAATATATATAAGAAGGCGCAGTGTATGATACTGGGGCCGTTTTTCTCCTTTGTTCGTCACTGGCTGTGTGCATAAGTGTGTGTTTGTGTGAGTTGAGCGACATTACCCCAGGCCAAATGTGGAATATTTTAGTATTTTATTATATTTTATATTTTATTATATTTTATTATATTTTAATATTTTAACTAGAGGACCAATGTCCTACCCACTATATCAGAAATACCAATAGCTATGAATTTCGTCTGTATTCCATTATCATGGATATTGTTTATCATCGGCTTTATAAGCCAACACAGAATTCCGAATATATACCACCCAAACGGTCTTTTCTGAAGATAAAATTTGCCAATAAAGGTATTGATGCAATTAACATCGGTAATATATTACATCATAAGTCTGTTCAGTCCCAGGTACCATCATACTTCACTGACACGGCTGCTCCATCTGTATCCTACTCATATACCAAATCTGTTGCTTCCAAGATTTTCAACTACAAACAAACATTGAATGATTTGGATATTGATGATCTCTTACATAACCCACCCTCCTGCACTTGCATTAACTCTCCGTTCATACACGATCCAGTTGGGCATGTTATTTCAGGCGACCTCAATATAGTGGAGAATGAATCATTGAAAGACATTTTGTCCAAAGGTCCCAAATATAGAGAGCCCACGTCGTTTTCATGGAGATACAATTTTAAGTTAATCATGGATGCAGTTGAGGAGCATGCCAGAAAATGGACAAAGCGAGAAAAGGCAGAAACTGATTCTCTGTCAGAATGGGTCAAACAGATTAGGTCATTGGTAAACAAACGCATCAATGTTTTGTCAAAGTCAGTTAGTACTAAATATAGCTCTGTCTTCAATGATCCCGTGGTTACTAATAGTTTGTTGAAACTTCAAGAAAGGTTCGTCATTGTCCCTGCAGATAAAGCTTCTAATAATGTTGTTTTTGTTTGTAAAGCATACTATATACAGTGCCTGTTTGACGAACTGGGTATTGCCAACAATACTAATCCCAATAGTACATACCAAGCCATTACCGTGCCCAAACAGGATATCTTATCAAATCATTTGTCTGTATTGCATTCGTTTGGTATTACTACCTCATGTAAAGATTCTAATCTACCGAACTTATATTGGATCCCAAAGTTGCACAAAAATCCACACAAACAAAGATATATTTCAGGTTCAGCATCATGTTCTACCAAAGCCCTTTCTAAAATATTAACTACTATATTGTCTAAAATTAAACAGGGTCTCCAAAAGTACTCTGAAACCATCTATTCTAGAAGTGGTATAAACCAAATGTGGATATTAAAAAATTCCAAATCTTTATTGGAATATCTACATGCGCACACACTTTCAAAAGTAACGTCTATCAAAACATTTGATTTCTCCACTTTGTACACAACTATACCTCATTCTGAACTGAAATCTCAGCTTAAAAAACTAATCAATAATTCATTTTTCTCTAAAAAGGGACAACGTCGGTACCACTATATTGTAGTTAAATATAATACCGCTTATTTTGTTAAAGGCGACTCTGATGCCCCATACAAATATACTGAAATAGATGTGGTAAATATGGTTAATTTTCTGATTGATAATATTTTTGTGGAATTTGGTGGTCGAATATTTCAACAAACTATTGGTATTCCCATGGGTACAAACTGTGCACCATTATTGGCAGACCTGTTTTTATACTCATATGAATCAGATTTTATCCAACATTTACAAAGAGGAGGTTCTAAGAAACTAACATGTAATTTTAATTTCACTTTCCGATACATAGATGATGTATTGTCGCTAAATAATCCCAAGTTTGGTGATTATTTGGATATCATATATCCTAAGGAACTTGAAATTAAGGATACTACAGAATCCGCTAATTTTTCTATCTAGACCTGAGGTTGGAGATTGATAATGATTCTAACCTGTCAACTAGATTATATGACAAACGTGATGATTTCAATTTTTCCATAGTCAATTTCCCTTTTCTAAGCAGCAACATTCCTATGTCACCGGCATATGGTGTGTTTGTTTCTCAACTTATACGCTATTCCAGAGCTAGTTGCAAATATGAGGACTTTGTCTATCGAAGTGCCCAGCTAGTCTCTAAACTGCTACGACAAGGATATGTTTTACCAAGACTTATCGCTGCGTTTAAGAAATTCTATGGACGTCATCATGATCTGGTTGATAAATACAGCAAATCCATGTCTGCCATGCAACTAGATCTGTTTTCATGTTAAGTTTGGGGAATTCATGACGGGTGCCACTAGTGGGGCAGGAAATGCTCACTCTTTCCGGAACACCTGATTTCACCTCCTGATGGCCATTTACGGGGGTTCATGAGTTTCCCTGTCATTTTTGTTTTCTCTCACTTCGTATGCCTGATATGACTTTCTGTCCCCGGACTATGAGATTGGGTGGCGGACCCTGTTTTGTTTGCTCGGAATGCTTGATGCTGGGTATTGATTCCACGTCTATTAGTGGTATAAAATCCCCCAGAAAATGCGGGCTGGTTATCATGGTTATACACATCATATGAGGTACGAGCGTGACTAATTCGGCATGTCCCAAATTGCGAACGACCACCCAGAGGGAACTCCAGGAAGGCCAAAACCAACGTATAGGATATCAAAATGTCAGAATCCTTGGAATATTGTCAAGATATTTCTGTCCCGACAACTTCGTTGTCATTTAGTGGCTGACGTATCGTTGCGTGACGTTTCCAGTTGTGAGGTTATGTGGTAATAGTGTTGAACTTGGATGATAACGTTTGATGGTGTAAGAGTCGCGGACGTCACGAAGCCTCAATAAGAAAAAAAATTCTATTTCGCAGGGGCCAAGTTGCCAATTAAAGACGTCTGCCAATTTCTTTATTCATATACCAATGGCGATACACTGCATCGGTGTACTATTAATACTGGTATAGACTATAAAAACTGTAGTGGATTGGGCTAGTATGTACAGAGAAGCATGTGTCTAGTATTTGTATAATGAAGTCATTTCTCTCGTTAATGGCACCTCGCTGATATTCAGGGGACATGTCGAAATCGACGAGAACGTCTTCGGCAGGCGTCCCAAGTAAAATAAGGGGTGCACACGAGGTCGCCAATATGGATAGTTGGCATAGTTGAACGTGCTAGCAACCGTCTCATCCTGTGCCCAGTGGATTGCAGGGACGCCAGAACGCTCACCAGAATCATCACCAGGCACGTGGCAGTGGGCAGTACTATCCACACCGATTCATGGTCGGGCTACAATGGTTTGAATAACCTAGGTTACACCCATTTTACTTTGGTTCAGAAGGACGAATTCGTCCTAAAGTATCAAAATGCCGACATGCGAAAACCATCCACGTGCACACAAACCGTATTGAAGAGGCATGGAAACTTGGAAATGACAAAGGACAAGCAGCCAAATAGAGTCATTTGGGGCGATTCTCAGGATCGTGCTTTCTGTACTTTGAAGGATAGCCTTACTATAGAACCTATACTGAGATTGCGAGACTTTTCTAGGGAATATGTATTGCGCACAGATGCATCTGATATAGGGATAGGTGCTGTGCTGTTGCCGGTGTATGATGACGAGGTCTTTCCTGTATCATTTGCGAGTAAGAAACGCCTTCCATCAGAGCGAGCTTATTCCGTGATCGAGAAGGAATGTCTCGCTGTAGTTTGGACGATCAAGAAGTATCAGACTTAACTATACGTACGACAGTTTGTGTTACAAACTGATCACAAGCCTCTGGTCTACATGGTCTATATCAATCGCACCAAAGCGGATAACTGTAGAGTAATACGTTGGGCACTATTTCTTCAGCCTTATCGGTTTCGCATAGAAGCCATAAAGGGTTCTAAGAATTTGGGAGCCAAGTATTCAAGTCGTTGTCCATAAGTTGTGAATCTTTGCCGTTGGGCGTCTTGGTAGTTCCTGGAAAGGAAGTGTAAACATGTCATTATTAGCTAAGAATATTTGATGAAATATCCTCTTAGAGGGGAGGAGTGTTACAAGTGATATGGTTACAATATATACCGATTAAACATAGATAGTTATAAAATGTAATGTATGGTGCTACCGATGAAGTTTGGTTAATAATGGAAGCAAGTATCATTCAATCTATAACCACCAATAGAGCCAAATTTTGATGATTCCAATAACAAACGTAAAATACAACATTTTGGAATAGAAACAAAGCCCGATCAAATACCTTATAATGCTCAAATATAGACACACAGTATGATATGGATCCACATTTTGGCCCATGTAGCGCACCTTACTATTTCTTCTATATTCAATGGAGATTAAAAATGTGCCAGACGGATTAAATATGGTTTATATTCAGTGGGTGAGTAGTATTAACAGAGTAAGGTGCGCTACTTGGGCCGACATGGCGAATATATGTATTTTGAGTTGTTTTGCAGTGGAAATCGATCCATAGCTTAGCCCGGGTGTCGAGATTCTGGAGGACAAACGTACGGTGCAGCCAGTCAAGCGGAACGGAGGTAAGTCATGCGACTACCGACTCAGATGCTTGATAACATTTTTGTGATTATTATCTAGTCATATTGTAAAACTGTACACTGTAAAGTTTGGCTGAATTCGTATTACATATAAACTCCATACATTACAAGAACTGTGTTTGTTTCTCTGTTCTGTGATTGACGTGTGACTGAGCAAACTGGTCCAAAATCCAATTAAATATAGGTTTTAGCAAACCGTGACAGAGTCCCATCTGGCACTAGTGGTGTTCAGAAATCACCACAGCATATGTGGTCAGCTTTGGGAGCGGGATGGTGATGAAGTTCTGCCCCAGCTCATTCAAGGACCGGTTCCCGCCAAAATGACAGTCCGACGAGACGACCAAGGTGAGGTCCGAAGGCATTAGGGAACTTATGGTTCCCAAAACTTAACTTATGGAAAGTTAACTTCCTACCTAGGCGTAACAATCCCACCTTCAAACTTGTTATCTCAGATGGGAGACATCAGTGTCATGACGTGAGCTCGCTGGACGATGACCACGTAGCGGGAGCAGCCTTTGCCATTGACGTTGCTCAAGTGACTTTCAGACGCGAAACATGTGTCATATTGTTCATCATGATGGGCTGGGACATAGCTTCCATTTTCGTAAGTAAATAATGTTTGCAATTTTAAAATAAAAATAAAGGGTATTCAAATCGCAAACCATTCTGGTTTTGTCATCAATTTTGTATCCTTTCCATTTATCACCCGTGAGTTACCCGTCACGTCGACTGCAGTAATATGGCAGCCTGATTCACAGGGTATTACAACCAGTTGCACTAAATATAACACCCTATAGTAAACATATACAGCTAAGGTGATAATAATAACTAACGTGCAAAAAGTAATGCAATGTGTGTCCTTGCATAACGTTTTGATGATACGTGCATTGTATATGTGTTTCGTTCCGTGACGATGTACGATTTAAAATCACTTCTGTGCATGAAGTGCATGTCGATGTGGGACAGCATAGCGCCGGCCTATTCATCCATGGGTGGCGAAAAAGATCAGCCAGGTGAACGCCAATGCGAAATTAATTTGGGAACATTACATGTTCAATCATTATGATGTCATCATTCGTGAAATCTGCACATAACACTGGTAGTGTCATGTTCGCAAATGGCTTTCCCAGAAGAGGGACGATCACAGACGCCGAAATTCAATTTTTAGGTATAAATCCATAGGTATTACCAATATTCCAGTGTTAACTATGGTTTAATACGGGAAAAAACAGAATATCATATGCATTACAGGGGGGGGGGGGGGGGGGGGGGAGTTGGGATGGTATACGGGCTTTTAGATATAAATACATACATATTACCAATATTGCAGTGTTAACTATTCTTTGATCCGGGAAAACCACTATTTCATATCATACATGATACCACCATTCCCGTGATAAACTAACGTTTACCAAGTGTGGCTTGAAATGGAACACCGACTTTAACGTATAAAAGCATACTTAATTGTAATTTCTGCGTATCTCAAAGTGCACGTAACCCCTCGTGATGGAAATCATGCATCACGAAAGCCGCAATAATTGAAAATAGTGGTTGTTTTTATGGTATGTCGTTGTTTATTTTATTCGTGTTTCATACCGTCATTACCATCCCTCACAATGACATGGGGTATACCCGGCTATAGGGGACATGCCACAAATCACGTTAGTAGGCACGTTTATTTAAACGGCACGTATACGTATAACTCCACGTTTAGGCCGTATAGGAAGGGGGTAATTATTATTTCACATTGTAAATGCCCTGGCATATATATGAGAATTCACCATATAGTCGGGCAATTATAATGAATGTGCCTGCCTCTCCCCCCCCCCCCCCCCCCCCCCCCACACTCATCATCCTGTTCTGGCTTGTTCTGTCAAAAAATGGTTTTCCGGGCCTTTTTGAAAATGGCTTCCAAACACCCATGTCAACACATCTAGATACATTAAGCAGTTAAGGTATGCATACCACATGTAACCCTGGTAAAATTACCACCGACATTCTCGATAAAGGCTTTACATCATTCACATAGACAAGTTTGAAAGAATTATCATTCATGATCTAAATGGGTGAAGAGACACATGTTGACAGAACGTACAGCGGCATAATATCGGTATCATGCACACACAGAAACTTTCCCATGTTGCTGCGAGCTATAGATTTGTGACGTTTCTTGCAGAAGAATCATCCATAACACTATCTATTCAAATCAGGATGGGTCAACCAGGCAGTGACTGTTGGCATGTCTAAAATTGTTCACGGTCTTGGTCTAACAGAATATAATTATAAACATATCTATAATGGGAATATCTTTCATGTGCAGAGAGACCATCACTATGTACTACAGGGCACAGTGTGTGGTATGGACGAGATAAATTGCAGGATATATGTCACACAACGGAGTGAGAAAAAATGTGCTCTAATTTTGGTCAGACACTGACAACACCAAGCAAACATCAGCTGATGAATCCATTTGTTGAGCAATACTGTCCATACATGCTGAGCTCTGACAGCAATGGGCGCTCGGCTCCATTGAACTTAAAATGTTCAAATATCGTAAATGATTGCGGAAAAAATAATCATCAGCTTAAGTGTATGAACATTGTATATGACATAGTCACTACGTTTCCAAACAAGGGAGTGCAGGAGAAATCACCACGAGCCTCGGAAATGTTTTGGGAATCCTTATCATTGGTTTTAAGAAACATCGGTGTGTACCATTTTATCAAGATATTCCCTGATTATTCTATAAGTTTGGATTTTTCCCCCTGCAGTGAATGTTCTTTCAGCCTTTTCCTTGTTTTCTCTGACTTTTGGGCACGCTGGCATTTACAACATGAAATAATAATTACCCCCTTCCTATACGGTCTAAACGTGGAGGTATACGTATACGTGCCTTTTAAATAAACGTGCCTACTAACGTGATTTGTCGCATGTCCCTATAATAAGACACACATCGGAGTCAATCGACCATTATGTACGCTCGCGTGCAAGTTTTCTTTTCCTAGGCATGATCATGTGCACATATATCATGTGGAGAAGGTCCACAATCTTTCATATCCCCTATGATTTGGTGGGGGGGCTAATGTAAGATGTTGCCGAAAAAAATGAATAGGAAATAAAGCCATATATTATATCAAAAACAATCATGCAGTCATATGGCTATTTGCGTGATCAAATAATGCGAAGTTTTATCATATATGAAGTATTATAATTATCCTGTTTTCAGTATGTCACGCGAGGTTTGTCAAACTCGCCAACAGCGAGAAAATTAACAAGCTTCCTAATGTCGTGACGATGTAGTGACAGGAGTGGTATTATTTTCAGGCCGACACGTCAACAGTTCCAGAGACCATTTTTGGTCATTCTGAACATCGAACATATCTGATAAATCATCCAGTTACAGATGAATATATACCCTACACCGTGGAAGAGGCGTAGGGTGAGGTGTATGATAGCTCAGTAACAGGCCAAACTGCACAACATAGTCAAATACCGCATGGGTGCGACTATCGCACGGCGAGGTATGCTGACCTGTAGCGACACTTGCTGAAACATGCCTGCAAACGACAGCAGAGTGCAGAGAAGACGGGAAGAAGTGACCACCGAGAGAAGCGATCTGCCCAGTCCAAGGGGTCGTCCCATGACCGAAGGCACGAGTCTGCAAAGGCAGGGCAGGGGCTTCTCATCGAGAGAAGAAGCAGAGACGGGAGGCGATGGCAGCACCCCCAGTGGGCCGAACAACTGTGAGGGAAGCAACCGCGAGGTCGTCCATCTTCTTGTCAACGACCAGACCGTGGACAGTCGGGTAGTGACTGAGACGGAGGTGGCTGGGCTGCAGCACGGGTCTTCAAGCTCCGACGAGGAACCCCAGAAGCCAGTGAGCCAGCAGTCTCCGACTTCAACCCTCATGGACGGCACCTTTCCGGAGCTACTCGACGGACACGACAGGGCATGGTTTGCTGGGCCTCCGGATGATGCCACAGCTGTGGAGGTGCAGACTTGGGTCGGAGCACACTACCGAGTGTTGCTCTGACTTAGCACCTTCCAGCATGAGGTGGATGAGCTAGTCGGGATCGGGAGACGGGCATAGGAGCGCGCGGAGTGTCGGTTGCAGGAGCTTCGGGACTTGCCCCGCGTGGCGGAGCTGCAGCGACGGCACAGTAGGCGCTGCTCCGTGCCACAGAAGATAGTCAGGTCCTCAAGGAAGAGAATGAGCACCTCCGCCAGAAGCAGACCCAGCAAGAAGAGGCACGTCGGCAGCTCCTGACCAAGTCCCAAGCCCAGGAGTGAGGATGCGGACAGAGCGGTGGAAGGGGCACACAAAGATGCCTTAAATCCCCAGACACGAAGACGTGTCCAACCCTGAGAAGGTGAAACCCTGAAAAAAAACCAGCCTCCTCCGCAAAACCACCTGCGGAGGTTTGTCCACGTGGTTGCGGAGATTTGCCCAAGTGAGTGCAGAGCCATGATCGCATGCATGTGGAAGACTGTTCATGCGTCCACGCAGAACGACTGCCAGATGGGTGGACCAGGAAGGCGAGGGAAGGACTTAGACATTTTCTACCTCCGCACTACTTGACCTCTGCAGTGCGGAGTCCAATGTATGGGAAATATAAACGGGAAGGGTGTGGGTCCCAAAGATGACAATCGAACGAACCCGGTCCAACCCCCTACAAGTAATGAACCCCGGCCCTCTTGACTTACAGCTGACTGCAAGGCGGCTATCTCTTCACGAACAGTGGTGCAAGCGAGGGTGCACAGTAGCGAGGGAAGACTCTAACGAACACTCCGCACCTGCGGAGTAGCGAGGGAAAACCCTGCAAAGACTCTGCACCTGCAGAGTAGTGACGTGTGGAGACACGTAAGTGACGTAACTCCGCACCTGCGGAAAAAGGAAGTGTCGTAGACGTGCGGAGGACCCTCTGCAGTGAAGAGGAAGCTCTGCAAAGCCGCGGAACCTTTGCAGCGACAAGGACATCTGCAGTGAGAGACCCTACGCAGTGACGAGGACCTCCGCAGGGACCAGAGGACCTCCGCAGAGGCGAAGACCTCCGCACCGACGGCACTTCCGCAGAGGTCAGGGACTTTCACCTCCACATGGACTCGTTGTGGGACGAGATCGGCGCTAGATCTGAAGCTTAACGTTAAAGCAAGGTCTTAGTCTAAACCTGTACCCAATGTAACCTCTCTACATTGTATAATTATGTGACTTAGTCTAAACCTGGACACTGTGTGATCTGGAAATATTGCATATATTATTGGTAATAAAACCCGTGCCTTTGAATTTATGTCTTCAGCACATTTCTCTACTCAGAGAAATACCATGGAATTGTTGGTGTCTCACCAATAATTGCCTATGAAGTTCGGAGACGAAAGGTACTACACAAAGAAGTATATGAAAAATAAACACAACGATAGAAAACAAACATCAACAACACTCCCTCACAACAACAGAAACGACAGCACCAAAATCGCTACACATGTAATGCATATGTAATATGGCTATTCAGTTTAGAACATTCAGTTCTGAATACACTTATTAGAAAGATTCAAAAGCCATTACGGTTTTGGCCAGTATGTATTACCCCATTACCACCAACACCAGATTTTGATGATGACAATAGCAAACGTGAAATACAACCATTTTGGTGTAGAAAAAAAAAGTTGAACCACACATTGACCACGTATTTTAGTGATGCTAACTATATTTGTTGGAAGACCATTTGTTTCACAATATGTTGTACTTGCCATTGTGGGTTCAAAGGTGCTAAGTCAATAATAGCAGTTGAACACACGCCTTTAGAGTGTGCTCTTATTAGAACCAATTATATCCCACATGATGATGTAAACATTAAATTAGTGTATTCATTACATACTGTCCTTCTCAGTGAAAATTTTATTAAAATACTCCGAAAATACCACCTTGCAAAACATTCAACCAAGAAATATTGATGTGAATGTTGTACTAAAGTGCCTTAATCCTTGAGGGGTCTACCGTCTCCATTGACTGCCTACATGTATACATCATCCCGATGGAATGTGTGTTGTATATGAATGGTGTTGTTGTATTTTTATTTACTTCCCCAATCATGGGGGTTGAATGAATATTTAAAAAAGGAATGGCCAGGATTAACAATATGTGAACTCTGTATCATATTTGTGTATCATATTAGGACAAGCAGGCCTCAAAATACACATGTTTTGTGCATTTGCAAATAACCATATTACCTATTCGACTGTAATCCTATTAGGGTTGAGTTCAGAAATGTATCATATGCTTTTGATACAATGTTCGGTCAAGTTTCGTTCCTATGTATAAATGATCCCTCCAGGTTTTCTGGAGAGATCGACAATGAATTTTGTCTCGAGTGATTCATTCTTGTAATCATGGTAACTTTTGCCAATTGGCATATGAAAACCACAATGATAAAAATAGCTCATGGTGGGATATTTCAGTATACGAACATAATGATCACCACTTGAAACAATGCTATTTCGGGAAGCATCTGACGTATGCTGCATTCACCGCTTCACCCATGGGAAGCTCCGAGGAATACGAGCGTCATACAGTTGAATGATACGTTAAACTGCCCTCTATAAATAGTTCGCAGCAATGTTGTTTTCATGTGTGCGATATAGTCATTTTATGTCATCTGCACTGGGATTTTATGTCACACCGGGAGCAGTTGAACTTGATTAATTGTATGTCCCGTGTGTTGTATGGAGTTTGTTTCTGTATTTTGCAGTGTTTCTCTTTGTATTTTTGTTCACCTATTGTTTGGTGTTTGGTATCATACTTGTCTTCTCAAGGTTCGCACGTAACTCGAACACGTTTTAAAATTCCATCGACGTCCTTACCATCATTGGTAATAAGTACACCAAATCTGTGACTACTACGTTTATGCAGCTGGACTTGTTTGCAAAATATTGGGGTTTTTCTGGAATTCATGACGGGTGCAATATGTTGGTAGGAAGTGCTCACTCTTTCGGGAACACTGATTTCACCCCTTTATGGCCATATATGGAGGTTGATGAAGTTCGATAATCAGTTTTGTCTGACACTGGACTTTGACTTCGGAAAACGGACGGACTTGTTCCTGTGAATACTTTATACCTGGGTATTGGTACCATGTTTATAGCGCATTGACAATGTCCCACTTCTTCTACCCAACAAGTGTATGTGACATTGTAAAGTTGACATTTATGACAAATTCACAGGAGATATACGTATCATGCATGACATACACACATGCATGAATGTCACGTATTTCCTTATCCACACATACATCAGGACACATGTGAATCTGGTTCACGTGTGATTCAGCCCGATGTCCAAGACGTCCTCCAAACAACACATTTGGGGCCAATTGTTCCAACCGTGGCTCGTACGACTGAGCAATCAAACACCACACTTCAGCAACCTCAATGGGCCAGTCGGGTGTCATCAAATATTCAAATGTAGATGCTATTTTGGACAAAATCCTCTTATAACTGAGCTGAGAAGCTATACCGGCCAGTTTCCCCCAGTATAGTGAGATTGTGATAATGAAAATAAAACCATGGAAAACATTTCTTAATGAAACACAAAAAGAAAGCCATATATCATATCCAAAACCATATCTTCCAACTCGTCCATTCATTGATGGGTCATTCACATCATCCAGTCGTACGGTTACTTGCGTGAGGGTATATGTGAAGTGTGATCATACATGATAATTTTCCTGTTTTCAGTATGTCACGCGAATTTTGTCAAACTCGCCACCAGCGAGAATACTAACGAGCTTCCTGATATCGTGAAATGTAGTCGCAGGAGTGGTAGTGTTTTTCTGACGGAAACGTCGTCCTAGTGCAGTTTTCACTGTAAGTCAACAGCTCAAGGGACCAATTTTGGTAATTCTTAACATGGAAGATATCCATAACATCGATATAATTCATCCAATCACAAATGAATATATAGTATTACCCTACTAGCTGAAAAGTGAGGTGGATGATAACTCAGTAACGTTCCAAACTTCACAACATATTCAAATACCGTAGAATGTATACAAAATATATATATGTAGAACGTGGACAGGGAGGAGGGGGGATATCCAGGGTACAACGAATACAGGGCGCTTAATTTAACGAGTGAGCGAATCATGTCCAGTGTTAGTCAGTCAAAATGTGAATATGTGAATTTCAAAACATTTCAAAAGGTCTAATAGTTTTCTACCACATTTTTTTTCCACTGAAGGTGAAATGACCCTCCACTGTTACACGATGCTTGCCTGAAAAGTTTAACTGAAACGAAAACCGAGCACCTAAGGGAGAGGGATTTGGGCTGGTGAGTGTCTGGATGTGCTAACATTCAAGGATAATGTGACCCCCTGTATGAATAAGTATAATCCTGGATATATTTTTTTTTTTTTTATAAACGATATTTATTAGGATTAACCAACAGGACATGCCTATACAAAGGTCTTTCCAGTGAGAGGGACAAAAGTGTGCAAAGTATATGTAAAATAAACAAACTATTATATACAAATGAACAACACCAAAAAAACACTGCTGATACAGCCCTCCACCGACGGCCACCGAAACAAAAGTAACAAAACAACGTATTTACACACAAATAGCAAATGGCAACCGATAAGATTCCAGAACCATGTTCTGTATTTACACCACGGATATATACACGGAAATAGATAGACCATACGCAAGATACACAGGACAAAAAGAAGGACACTCATTGATACACATCTAGTAAATTAGTGTTACCATTTCTCGTCTGAGTGAACAAAGCGACGGGAATCTTTGATGTAATCCTGTACTGCTAGTGATATTATAATATTATCAGATATTGATAGATTTTCATCTCCGAAGAGTAATAACTCAACATTCAACGGAATGAAATCATTTAACTTACGGAACAAACTAGATCTAATGTCTCGGTATTGGGCACACTCTAACAGATAATGTTTAGGATTCTCATAAGGCCACCCACAATTACAATTTGGCTTTTCAATGACATGCAGATTGTGACACAAATGAGCATTCAAAAAGCTGCAACCGATGCGCATTCTAGCATGATGAATATTCGCGAATCGGTCGCCAATCATAAACCATGGTCTTTTGGTTTTACCAATTCTAGCCTTTAAACAATTCTTGAATGTTCCCAAAGTCGGTAAGCTCCTGACTTCAATGGGCAGTGAGTTCCATGCCACAGTAGTGGAAGGAAAGAAGGACCTTCTTAGCGATTCCACTCGAGTTAGGAACTGAGATACATTATGACGCGTTCTTAGTTGATAATTCGTGCGTTCCTCAACCGAGGGCGGCATGATATCAATTAGATACGAAGGCGCCATATAATTTTCTATTTTGTATAAGTAACAAAGTTTATGCATCTCTCTTCTGTCAGCCAGTGTAGCCCACCCGGTATCCAAGTAAAGATTATTTACATTGGATCGCTCGGTAGCCCCCGTGACTATTCTTAATGCACGAGTTTGCGCCTTATCTAGTTTCAGTAGGTCGCAATCGTGAGCTCCGGCCCAGACCACATCAGCATATTCCAAGATAGGTCTGACAAAAGATAAATAAAATCTTTCAAGTGCTGATCTGTCAAGTTTGAACTTGAAAGCATTAATTATGTCAAGGCGTTTCATGGCTTTTGTATAGATACTGTCGATGTGCGGGTGCCACCACAGATTAGAACTGAAGATTAAACCCAGATGTTTATGGGTGGCAACCTCGTTCACTGTAACATTACCGATCAGCAATGGAGGCTGCAAATGCAGATCACGTTTGTTGGAAATAGTCATTGCTTCTGTTTTGCTCGGACTGAATGTTACAAGCCATTGATCAGCCCAACTTTGAATCGCATGCAGATCTTGATTGATGCAATCAGCTGCGATCTGTCGGTTGTCAACTGTCAAAAACAAGCATGTGTCGTCTGCATAAAGACGAATACTGGTGAATTTGACCACTTCGATAATGTCATTAATGAAGATTAAAAATAACAGAGGTCCTAGAACAGATCCCTGAGGAACTCCCGACTGAATATTACCCCATTCCGAGAACTGGCCATGTATACAGACGCGTTGACTTCTTTCATTCAGGTAGCTAGCCAACCATTTCAATAGGTTGCCACCTATGCCTGTTTTATGAAGCTTGAACAGAAGCCCAGCGTGCCAGACCCGCTCAAAAGCTTTACTTATGTCCAAGAAAACAACCCGTACTTCTTTGCCGTCATCAACAGCCGAACAGAACTTATGATAAAGTTCAATTAACTGGCTAGTCGTAGAACAGCCCGGTAAAAAACCCGACTGCCAGACAGTCAATATGAAGTTATCTCGGAAGTAGTTGAAGAGATATTTGAAAATTATCTTCTCAAAAATTTTACTGGACGTGTTTAAAAGGGAGACGGGCCGATAATTGGTGGGGTTACTGGCGTCCCCTTTCTTGTATATGGGGATTACATTAGCTCTTTTCCAAGACTTGGGAAACACGCCCTGCTGGAGACTAGCAGTAAATAGTTTAAGCAGTGGGTCCGTTATGACGGTTTTCATTATTTTTAGTAAACGTGTACCGACCCCATCCGGACCGTAAGCCTTTGATGGATTTAGATTACCCAGCTGATCTGAGACATCTTGTGCGCTTAGATGTATGTCACAAAATGCGTCAGTTGCTGGCAAAATTGGGAGCGTGGCTCCAGTATCATCTAGCTTGGAATTCGCTAGGAACAAATCGTTGAAGTAGTTGCATTTTTCAACCTCATCTACCAACATGTTGTCACCAATGACTAATGTTGGGATTGGCGATGAGTTTTGGTTCATTTTAAAGAAAGATTTGTATATATTCCAGCATTCCTTACGCTGGAAAGAACAAGAAGAAATATCATGCAGTCGATCATTATCAAAGATCTGTTTTGCATTTCTGCATGCCTGGATATATATATTTCTGGCTTGCCGAAAAGCAGCCCACTTTTCCGGGGTATTGCCCTTTTTTGCAGCCCGATGCGCTTGTTCGCGTTCACGTTTCAGGCGCCTATGTTCACCTCTATACCAAGGCTTATCATTCGGACGAACAGTTACATGTTTATTAGGAATGAATTGCTTGGCAGCGGTGAGAATAACAGATGTCCATTTATCTGTGGCAATGTCAACATCAACAAAGTTATTACACTCCGAATCCCAATCGATTCGTTGCAAATATTCTTTCAAGCCATTAATATCAGCCTTGTCATAGTACCACATTGTCCGTTTATAAGGACGAGCACTTCTGTATCTAAACAACAACGATATCGATACCGTGCAATGATCATTGAAGAGAAGCGGGTCCAGAACTCCACTATTTTTAACAAAGTGGGGACAGTTGGTAACTATCCTATCTAACTTTGTTTGAGACGATGCTGTTATACGTGTGGGCTGATTTATATGTGACGTAAGATTATTGACCTCCACGAAGAAATTGAAGTGTCTGCCGTGATTGGTGTTGTCATCGGCATTGAAATCACCAAGTATCACGATATTTATGTTGCCCATTTCGCGAGCAGTATCCATCGAGGATTGGATTTTATCCCAAAAATCGACGGTTCCGCTCGGTGGCCTATAGACGGTGCATACTAAAAATTTATTATTATGACACCGTACCTCCAGCCACATAGCTTCGATACTATCAAACTCCAGGTCACGCCGCCGCTTTACAGCGAGGCGGGATGAAACCCAGGCCGCAACCCCGCCACCGATCGAATTGCAATTTCGATCACGACGAAATATTGGATAATAGTTCGGCAAATCGAAATCATGGCTCGGAAATGTAGAGTCGAGCCAGGTTTCAGAGACAGTGATTATTTCGAAATTACCGCTCAGTTGCAGCTTTACATGCTCAAATTTTTCTTTGTTATTGCGTAAACTCTGAACATTGATGTGACACATAGAAATATCACTATAACCGACACTACCACCAATAGGGCCAGGGTTAGACTCTATGTCCCCAGCACGCAATAAAATTATGTACCAAAACTCAAAACCTGTAACAGCACTTGAGCAAAACAATAAGTATCTCATACAAATAATATCAACGAGGATTTCAATACATAATAAGTGATGCGTATTTTCAGGAATTAGATTACTGCTTACTTCATACAACATAAAACTTGGCGGAATCATCCAACCATAACCAGACGTCAATACAAATAGCGTAAAACAAAAGAAATATCCATGGACAGACCGGTTCGTCAGGAGTAATTCACTAGGAGTGGGTCCTAATCATGTGGGAGACTCGGAGGGTGCACGGCCAGAGAAACGCTCCTTCAGATGGAAGAAAGATCTGAGGGTTTTTTCCGGCTTCCTACTCTCGGGAGTCTCATCCACATTCACCGGACTGGACGGTTTGCGCTTGCCTGCTTTAGCTGACGAAGATTTTGAAGCCGTTGGTTTGCACGACTTGTTCACGTTTTCCCGTCGCTTATCCTCCTTAGCACCCTCGATGAATGCATCAGCCTTGTGAAGCAGCATATATTTAATGGAATCGTCCTGTTTTAAATGATCAAATAAACCTTTCGCACGAACTTCTCTTACAAGCATGAATGTTGAAAGAATTTCACCTTTTTTTCTGCAAATAACGACGGAACGCGCAAAAATGATCAATGAAACTCCATGTCCATGTCAAGGGCACCAAGAACTCGTTTGTGGAATTTAGTGAAATTTGTACCTTCAATATCGAAATAAACATCTTTCACTTTGCACACATTTTATTTTTAGAGTATTCTAATTCTTATGCGCCAGGAATTCTGTACTTCAGATTTCTGTTTCGATCAGTTTCATGTACAGACGATTAGATTCATCGTCCACACAAGGCGTGTTGAGGGTTCCGTGTGGGGCGTGTGTTACTCCAGCACTGATAGTTGTATTTGCCATCTCAGTGTTCGAGGTCCTTTGCGCCGGTTCGATATCCTGTATGACGTCATAAACTTGATAGGAATCTTTCCTTCCAGTTCCTGGTACATTTTGTACACCCGATTGGCTAATGACACCGCCAGCACCTCGTGCAGAATCGGAACTGGAGTAGGCGACGTTTTTTAGAAGTTATGGGAGTAATGACTTGCCCTGTCCGCCGCTTTCCGTCTTTCCTGCATTAATTTAGAAATGAAGATAACCAGGAACACCAAAGATAACACTGTAACGATAAGTAGAAGACAATGAATGATTTTGAACGATTTGTTATTATGGGTGATTCTGGATCTAGTTATGGAAGTTGATTGGGGACATTCACTTTTTTATTCGTGAATTAACTTTTTTTCGGAAGAATGATTTACCCCCTGGAAAAAAACCCAGAGAAACTAATATTTAAAACTCGGAATTAAATATTCAAACCTAACCGGAAAATAAATTTCCAAACCCGGAATTAAAAGTTCAAACCCAGAATCAAATATTCAAACCTGAAATCAAGTAATAAACCCGGAATTAAACCGGGAAATAAATATTCAAACTGGGAATTTAATGTTAAAATCCAGAATTAAGTATTTAAACCGGGAATTAAATATTAGAACCCGAGAATAAGTATCAAAACTGGGAAATAATAATAAGGGCATCAAAAGTTTCCGCCTTTGTCAGAGGCTGGTCTCAGAGATTGATTGGATAGTGGACTCAGTTTTCATCGCGAGGGAAAAATGTATACATCATTGATTCAATGTCTTCCTATATGCTCATATCAAAATGTTATATACGTAAGACACATATATTATCTCAGGGTCAATGTTTTCACAGAATAAGCTTCAAATCCTTATAAAGTCATGTAATGTATGATGTATTTCTTCGTCGAGATTTTTATTCAATAAAAGGACACCAAAGGATCTATATTTATTATATCCACATTGATTTGATATTTTATTGTGTGTTCGAAAATGAATGGAAAAATTGTGCAAATTGGTTAAAGTTGACAATAAACTATTTCGAACATCAAACCTTTTGATCACTGCAACCGTAATACCGAATATGATGAACGCTAATGCCACCACACTGATCAGACCGATGGCTATATGTATGGTTTCAATGGTTCCATTCCTTTCTGAAAAAAATTAACGAGTGCTTCATATGGAGCATAATATCAAGCTAACGATGCTGAGACAAATACTACGAAGTCTGATCATTTTTGCTCAGTTTAGAGACTAGACGGTCGATATTTTTTTGTGTTTGTGTGTTGGCGATTCTGAATTTCAACAATGACATTCGGACAGTATGCTTAGTTTTCTGTATTAACAAATGTGTATCAGAGTGCAGAGAGTATACCCAGCTAATCATCCGGCTGATCATTTAATGAATAATTTAGTGAAAATATACTGTTACATTTTATCATTCATTAACCAATGTTCCGTATGCTGGTAGTCAAGTAAGTTCAAGTAAAATATAAACATACCCTCAACACAGCTGTACATAACTGAGAGATAAGAGTTCAACTCCAGTGGACAAGGATGAAGCCCTATCATATGCTGGTCAGGTACATCAAAGGAACATGTTGATTTTCCTTCACAGAGCTCGGACATATGATCCGAAACATGGACTTGACACCCCACAAAACCAAATTCCATCTGTACACATTTTCCTATTCCAATCCTAACATAGACGGCGTGCATGATGTGTATTGTACCTCCAAGTCCACACCTTGCCTTGAATTTTTCCGACTGGCAAGTAATCTGTGCATGACATTATTCAGCCATGAAATTCAAGATCATATTCTAATGACAAATAGTGTCTTCGGATTTCATGACATTTAAATATTAAGCTACATAGAAATAATTGGATTCTATGAATATCACTACTGCTAAATCAAAATGAATTTGCTGGCACCATGGCGAGCTGATACATTGATTGGCTGATTTCTTACCACCGTGGTGGACGGAAATGACGTCGTCGGTGCTTTGAATTTCTCGCTTAATCCCGAATATCGCCAAGAAAGTCAGCAGAAAATTCATTCTGTTGTTTGAGACGGTCATCTTCACATGTCTACGCGTCGTAATGTGATATCAGATTCACCCACTTACGGGCAATGCTCCCTACTTGACAATAAAAGCAATTCAAAGATAGCTCACCAAAGTCGCTCTCCAAATTAGGCTTTGATTCGCAATGTCCCCTGAAATTATGACGGTATAATTTGGCCATATTGTTGAACATTGACTGGGCGCTAGGGGTAACAACTAGAAATTATCAAAACACACAGCAGGTTGTCAAACTTTCGAAAATAACATGTAGTTTGTTTGATGACATTAATAACACTAGGCGATTATTTGAATATAAAACAATCTAGAACATTGAGCTACACAAAGGAACTTAGCAGCAACAACATGCCTTTTAAGTAATTGTGGATCAAAGCATCCACATAAATACGGAACACAGCGAGGAGGTTATATACCCGCTTTAGCTATGCGCATTATATTGGAAATAAATAGACATTACGGAAATGTCCCGACAAGCATATGCCTCATAACGAAACAACATAATGTCCATAATTTTCAAACACCAACTTTTGTATGACATGAGCACATGTGCTATTAATCCTGTGAATATGCCGTGTATTCAACATTTGTAATATATGTCCACAAGTATATAGTTAGTATATTATTGTATGTTTCAATATAATATAACAGCTTGGAGGAGAATGAATTATTTTAGACAAATGAATTGTTCGAATCCATTTCAAAAAGGCAAGTTGAAGTGTAAAGTAACTGAGTGTGAGATAATGCACTGATACAAAAGGGATATCAGTGTGGGGCCTGGCCGCGGGTGATATGACTTCCTTATCAGCAGCGATAAAATGTATCACACATTCTAGGGCCTATCAGATCGTATTTCATTATCCACGTGGGATTCCGGAAGACTTTTTTCCCTATTGAGTGTTGTTCTATAGCGAACAGGGCACATGCGAGTGTGGTTCACTCATCGGGGACCGACAATTAGCAGGCACATCATCCGAGTATAGTATAAGACGTCCCACCTAGAACACCCATGGGACCAATCGCTCCAATCGTGGCTCACGTAAATGAGTCACCAATCATCACACCTCAGTGACCTCAATGGGCCAGTCGGGTATCATCAAATATTCAAGCACAGTGGATTGATACTTCACACGGAAGATTCCGAATCAAGAGGACTGAAAATGTCATCTATTAGAAGGGAAAAGTAGAAATTTAGACTTCTTTGGTAAAAGGTAACAGAAAAACTAACTACATTCATGTTGAGCGGTCACTTGAAAAGCAAATGTACATGTACATTTACAGTACCCGCATTGAATTCATTCAACGCGCGAATATCATCAAACGCAAAATTGCGGTATTAACTCAGAACAGTAATGTCAGTCATTTAACATATAACATAGTGTGTTGGTGTGAGTAAAACATTGTTTCCTGGCCCACTTAACAGATGGTACGGGCAGCGGATATACGGATTGCTCTCACGCTCAATTGGCGCGGTGTCCGTGATGTTCAGAGGGTTTTGACTTCAAAGCTGCTGCCTTCCAATGTGTGCAATATTTTTTTCAAAACCAATTTTGTGTTAAACACATCTAATGCAATATCACAAAAGGTGTGCTCAATGATTTTGACGACTGCAGTCCGTCCGAGTTGTAGTTTCATCCGTTTTAGTGCCCATTTTGTACCGGTTTTGTGAATAAACAAACAAAGTGTATCCATCAAACCCGAATGTAAACAAATGCTCAAATCGCGCTTAAAAGTCCATATCTAGTACATTTTCCAGTTCGTATGTGCATATATAGTGTAGTTGTGAGAAAATATCCAGTGATATACCATGATGTGCGTGGAATTGTCAGTCTATCCCGCACTTCTATGCTTTGTTTACATCTGCGTGTGATGGATACAGTTCCTGTATTTACGCGAGAACCGCCTGTTCAAATGAGCAAAATTTCCCCGAAGACTGGTTATTCTCATTACATTTGATGTATGTTTCATTCAGTTAGTTTTGCATGTTTAATATGAAATATAGTTTTCAAAAAATATTGATTGGATTCGAAGGCAGCTGCTTTCATATCGCTTGGACCATGAGCGCTTCAAAAGTTCTTGGGCGACTCTCAGACGTGATGTATCAAACCGAGCAATGTTTTCTGACTTGGAATATGTCTGACAGTCGCTATACATTTGCACTCTGTCAGCGGACTGGTTTGATCGATGGCAGCAGCACTCTGTCCTGGCTTGTGGCATCTTTGATTTAGTAATCATGCCTTCGAGACCAATTACCACCTTATCAAACCCACGAGAATAACTATTGAGGAAGGACTGACTGTACCTGGAAGCTGCACGGCAATAAAAAAAAAGATAGGTATTAGTACGGGGGCCTATGTAACGGATTTGAGCTCCCGTTGGCATCGCATGTTAATTTTTGGCAACCATCACAAACTAATTCTCCTGGACCCTAAGATGGGGAAAAATGATGTTGCCATTTTTTAAATCCATTTTCAATGACCTTAATCAAGCGTTGAAGTTCGAGGTGGATTTGAATGGGGAAAAAACGCATGTTGAATGAATCTGGCACATAAACTTGACCAAGCTATGACTGATTGGTGTTTCATTTCATGTCAGCAGCAAACTGTATGGTATTTAGCAGCTACGGGAATGACACCTTCTTTCCTTTCTTCAAATTTAGGTATTTTTAGTGTTAAATTACCAACTGATGAAGTATATAGAAACGCTACGTGTTTCCAGATTTGATGTCTTTTTCAGGAGCTGTTTTAGCTTGGTCCAGAACAGAAAGTCATACTTAAGGCAATAATTAAGTGCCAAGCATCTATGTTAATCCACAATGGGCTCATGTACTTGGGGTGTTGCAGATTAGGCCGAATTTAGAATGGACGATGGAGGTTGAATCGAGCAAACCAACCTCAGGTGATGTTGAGTATCCCGAAACGAATTTCATCCTGTGTCTGAAGTGTCAGAAGACAGATCGCACCGATCTGGTCGAAAAACCCACAGCAGGGAGTTACCAGAAATTCCTTGAGTACATCCATGAATTCGGGAAGTATGGTGAGAGTGACTATCCATCAATCAGCAGCAGACTAGGTGTGCTAACTGCAGATGAGCTACAGGCTAGGAGGGCGACATGGCACCGCAAATGTTACAGTACTGTATGCCATCAGGGTCATCTGGAGCGAGCCAGGACACGATATAACAAGGCCTGCAAAGAGAAAGAAAGCATGCTTCTGCAAAAAAAAAGAGGCCGTCCTTCTCTGGAATGGAGCAAATCCGCAGACCTGCCTGAGCCGACCCAAAGTGATGTTCGCTTCACACGCTCGAGGACCACCTCATACAACAAGACCAGGTGCTTCTTCTGTCAGCTCGATATACCAGGCCAAGACGTCCATGAGGTATCAACATTCAATGCTGGCAAGCAACTACAACACGCAGTGGAGGAGAGTGGCAACAACATCTGGAAGGTCCACCTTAGTGAAGCCATCACAGCAGCCGATGCCCGCGCCATTGACGTAAAATACCACTTGGCATGTTGGGTGAAACACGTACAGCGAGCTCCAAAAAGAGGCAGAGAAGACCCGTCCGAATCCTGTTTAACACAAGAGCCTAACATGGGGATCATCGCATCAGATGTTGAGTTCATTTGCCTTGTGAAGGATCTCATCAGGAACGGCCCGATCAAAATGACTGACCTCCAGGAAGCGTATAGCAGTATTTTGCAGAAGAATGCTGTTGTTGGACAAACCCGTACTCGCTTGTTGAAGGACAAACTTCTTGCACACATAAGCAATATCCAATTCGTCAAGCCCAAGCGTCAGAATGAACCAGAACTTGTCATTTCCACAGCTCTACAAAGTACAGCTGTTGAAGAACTACTGTCACGAAGTCCTGAAAACGACATGAGAAATCTGTTGGAAAGTGCAACTATCCTCCGCAGAGCAATTGAGGACGAGCGAAAGCAGCCTTGGGAGTTTGCTGGAAGTCTGAGCATTAAAGATGCAGAAGAGCACGTGCCAAATGTCCTCTACTCTTTCATGCGATGGGTGCTTCAAGGACCAACAAATTCTCTTCAGACAGAAGGACGTTCAACCACAGTTCACAAAGATGTCCTGGCCATCTCCCAAAATATCATGTACAGTTACAAGTCCAAGCGCCAGGTGAAATACAAGCCGAAACAGTCAGAAGCACTATTCCGACATCGCCTTGAATGGCCGCAGCTACTCGCAGTTGGCATTGAGGTTCACCAGGCTACCCGAAGCAAGTTCCTGCATGGTCTTGGTCTGTCTGTGGACTACAACCGGATAATGCGATTGGAAACACAGCTGGCTAACTCAGTCATAGAAGCCACCAGAGAACAGGGAGCCTTCCTCCCATCAACAATGCGCATCGGTGCATTTGTCTTCTTTGCAGTGGATAATAGTGACTTTAACGAAGACACACCTGACGGGAAAAGAACGCTCCATGCCACAGCCACTGCCATTTATCAACGAAGAGAAGAAGCATCTGGTGACAATCCACAGACAACCCACAACCTGAGGCTGCAAGGCAAGGCAAGAGACAGGTCCTTGAAAAGTTTGACTGCTCCCAATTTCACCCCTTGCTGTCCACCAAAACAGCAAACAGCATGTGGTCACACCTTCGAATGGTTCGAACCAGGACTTGCTAGAGATGTACTCACGCTAGTGCAGGAAAAACACACTGTGTGGTTGCTGTCACGCACGTTTGGTCGGAAAGATGAAGATCTCCCTGCGACAGAGTCAGCTCAATCCGACGAACCTGATGCCATTGAAGCCACACAAGTAACCACTACAACTCAAGATACTTGCAAGACAAGCCATCACAGCATTCCAACTTGGAGTGCCTACAACTCCATGCTGGCCAGCGAGAAACCGCTAACTGAAGTGGCAGCTTTGCCACTTGTAGTTGCACCTGCACATGAATGGCAAACACTAATCCATGTCCTCAAGCAGACACAGCAGATAAACTATATGGTTGTCGGCGCTCACAATAAAACCGTCATCACCCTAGACATGGCTCTGTATGAAAAAGCCAAGCAGTTGGAGATGACCAGAGAAGACTGCAGTGGGAAATGGGTGCTGAGGCTTGGGGAGATGCACACCGTGATGGCAGCCCTCAGAGCCGCTGGTGATACCATTGAGGACAGTGGACTAGACGATGCATGGGTTGAAGCGGACCTCTATGGCCCAACTACAACACGACAAATCATCGAAGCCAACACATGAAGAGGGCTCTCAAGGCTCACATAACCACAGTTGAGGCTTTGTATGGCCTCTATGTGGAAGAATTTTTCGCTCAGAATCCTCATCTCAAAGGCCCATGTGCTGATTCAGCGGCCAAGATGAACAAGACCTGTGCCGAACACAACAAGCAGGAGATGATCAATGAACAGGAGAGCATGACCAGCAGCATGGAGGTCACCGGCCTTCTGAAGGCCATGGCGGAGTTCGATGAATCAAAAGAAGCCAAAAGCCCCCTCTTCAAATTTGTGCGCCGGTACATGCGGATGGTGTTTGCGATCTATGCATTCATACGTGCAACCCGCGACGGAATATGGGAACTCCACCTAGCATCACTTGATGAACTTTGCAAGTATTTCTTTGCTCATGACAAGCAGAAGTATGCAAGACTAGTCCCTCAGTATCTTGCAGAGATGATGGCGCTGGAGACAACAGACCCTGACATATATGAGCAATTCATGTCAGGGAACTTCTCAGTGAACAAGAGTCACATACCTTTCTGTGCAATCGGTGTGGATCATGCACTCGAACACATCAACCGAATGATGAAAGTCAGTGGTGGACTTGTGGGCATAATTCAGAATGCCAGCGCTCGTGAACGCTTCTTCCTGATTGCACCAGAGATGGGCAGGCTGGCTGAAGAGTTAGAAAAAATGGCTGGATCCCTGACATCTCCAAAGAGTGAACATCATGAGTTGTCACGAGCAGTGTGGTCCAGGCATGAAGATAATGTTCTTCGTCTCAAAAAGGTCCTCAGCACAGCCACCAACCCAATCACATGTGATGAAGAGGATCTGACGAACATCATAACAAAAGTCGTGATGCCACAGGAGGTCACAAAAGACGTGTGCAATCGAGATGAAATCGGCAAACAAATGTACACAGCGTTCGTTAATGAGCGCATAGCAAGTGACACAGTCAGTATCTGGGCACGAATGAAGAAAGTACAGCTGAAAACATGGAAGAATGCCAGAAAAGTGGTCAAGCACAAACTAGTAGATCAGGTAGTGGAGTTGAAGGAGGACAGATCACTCTTCGCACACATGCTGATTGTTGCCCGCTCTCGTCCTGAGATCGACTTGAAGAGTGCTCTTGGCCATCACGAGTTCACGTCACTGCCCCGATCCCTCTTTGCAGTGACTGGGGAGCTGCTACCGTGCTCAGACAAGAGCAAACTGATGGCTATATTGGAGAAACTTCCAGCAAAAGGGCCCGATGAAGAAGACAACCCAGCTGAAAACAGTGTACCAAAGAAAGTGTTGATCGTGGATGGAATGGGTGTTGTCCAGGCGATGGGAAAACCTGTTTGGGTTCAGACGTGTGCCGGATGGGCTAGTCACTTCATTGCCATATTGGAGAGCATGGTTCATAACTGCCAAGAAGTACACCTAGTATTTGACCACTACGATGTCTCGTTTTCCCTCAAGGAGGCCACACGGAAGAGAAGACAGGGAGGCAAGCCCGCCATCGCCTATCATGTGGAAGAGAGCACTCCTATAGGAAAAGTATCAGCCCAACAGTTCCTGTCTTGCACTAAAACCAAGGATGAATTGACTGTGTATCTCGCAAAAAAAGTCCTCTGCCACTTTCAAGAGAAGCCGGTGGACTTCATCGTGACATCGAGGCAAGATGTTCTGTCAAACGGTGTTGAGGTGCAACATCTGCGCAGTTCACAAGAAGAAGCTGATACCAACCGAACTGTGCATCCAGTCACCCGACACCGACGTCTTAGTGCTTGCAATCAGGCGACATCATCAGCTTTGCAGGGATACCTTCTTCATCACAGGCACTGGCAACAAGGAGAGAACAATCCCGTTAGCGCCAATAGCTGACACACTAGGGCCTACTAAATGTGCAGCTTTACCAGGCTTCCACACCCTCACTGGTGCTGATCAAACAGGCAGATTTGGTGGGAAGGGCAAGCTGAGTTGTTGGCAGGCACTGAAGAAGTGCTCTGATGATGTGGTGTCCGCCTTTGCAGCCCTGGGAGCCTCGGTCGACCTGACAGAGCAAACACAGAGAGACATAGAAGCATATGTCTGTCAACTCTATGAGACTGGAACTGCCCTGACAGATGTGGCTGAGTTGAGGTGGAAGCTCTTCACAAAGAAGCAGCTGGAAGCACAGAAACTACCACCAACTCGAGGGGCATTGAGACAAGCCATAGCACGGGCCCACTACCAGGCAATGGTTTGGTATCATAATGACACCCCCGAGCCACAACTGCCACCTGCAACAGAC
Source organism: Terebella lapidaria (assembly GCA_949152475.1). Lineage (NCBI taxonomy): Eukaryota > Metazoa > Annelida > Polychaeta > Terebellida > Terebellidae > Terebella > Terebella lapidaria. The sequence goes on from OX424557.1 coordinate 8,998,590, forward strand.
CATGGTTGGATCGCTGAAGGAGACCGACTGATTCCTGTGGCTACATTGGAAGCACCGGCACCACACGACCTAGCCCACATGGTGAAATGTGGGTGCAAGAAGAGCAAGTGTCAGTCCAACGGTTCATGCAGGTCGCACAACATGAACTGTTCTGAGCTATGCCTCTGCGGGGCTGATGATGACCTATGCACCAATGTTGATCGAGAGCAGATCCTTGGTATCAGTGACAGTGACGATGATGATTAAGAACTCTGTTTTGTTGTGTTGTTCAATGAGGTTCTGGCTGCTTCGGTTGTACTTCTGTCACTGTAATATACACTACCTGGTAACCATGGTAACCTGAAAGAAATAGCAAAATGGTATAGTGATAACCATATACATGATGTATTGTTACCTGTATCAACTGAGTTTGATGGTGAAAATGGTAAATACATTGTCACATGTAGCAGCATGGCTATACAGAAAAATAAGTTTTTTCATGGGAAGTGCCACTGTTTCGTTCAAATTTCACCCATTAAAAGTGTACAAACCCCGATTATGTTTTGTTCAGTGGATTTTTTGGACTCACATGAGGTTTATCGATAACATACGAGAAATGTTGGTATCAAATATCACATATATAACGGCAAAAATATAAGATAGGTGTAATATCTAGTACTCGCCAATTGCGAAAACAAGCGTTTTTGGGCCAAATTACAAAATGTAGCAGAAATTGACCAGAAATATGTCAGAAAAAATGGCAACATGGTTTTTTGCCATGTCTAAACATCCCTGAACGTAGCTCAGTCAGTCGCCAAAAATTAACATTCGATGCCAACGGGAGCACATAGGCCCCCGTACTATATGCCTGAAGTCATATCTAAATCAACCGTGGGTATTTATAGGTTATATTGCATCACGAATGGACATGGTTCAAGGACGAGTCAATGCCCCCCCCCCCCCCATTGGCCATACACTATCCCAGGCATTAACACATAGCTTTCAGTTATCTAACAATTTACTTATGACAATGAATGGTGCAACCTTTGTTATACAAAGAAGAAATGATGAGTACATTATGTTTTATTTACGTTCAACTCCGAGGAACTGCCAAGGGTTGCAGACCCCTAACGGTATAGCAGTTATTTTTATTGAAGATTTCAACAATTTCAGTGACAATTTGCTAGCAATGGACGATATATCCCAGTGTTGCATAACTGCTTTATTCATACAAGCACATTCTGAGGCCCAGGCCAACAATGTGGCTGACACAGCACCATCAAGCGCGATTAAATGGAGAGCATGTCCATCTACATGATTCAGACAAACAGTTGCACTTTGGCATATCCCTGAACCATCTTATGTCCTGCAACAAACCTTTGGGCAAGACACATGGGTCTGACGAAATCATGGACACTGCACCATTGACACTTAGAACGAGCATTGTTCATACTCGAAACCAGTTTCTGCAAAGTTTGTCAACAATTCTGTGCCCCAGACGTGTCAACAAATGTTATACAAATCAAATTCCGACGCTATCTCATCACTAAAATAAATTAAACACCGATTCCAGATGTTTTGCATGAGTTGTGGGTTGTAGAGAAAATACCTGTGATACCAATGATACAAGTATTTCTGACTCTCGTGGTAATGCCTGATGGTCAATTGTTACAAAATGGTGTGAGTATTGGTTTAACAATTGACCAGTTACAAACACAACTGTCATCATTTTCACTGGCATTCTCGATTACAAGTCTGTATTAACAGTTAAATGTGAAAGACCATCTGGTCAAGATGTTCACGTGCTTGCCCGTCGAATGCTGTCCAAGTATCTCGTGTCAGTGATCAAAATCATTTTATGTTCGACAGTGCTGAGCATGACGACCCAATAAACGATAAGTATGGCAAAACATACCAAAACCACTCCATCTCATAAAATTAGGTGGAAGTGAATCACAACAAGTAACATATGGAGCGTTTTTAGGGTCAATATTCATTGACATGCTTTGTAGATTTTCTTGTTGTGAATGATTATATCAACCGCAAAATTCTTTATTCCACATTACTATTTCTAAACTTTCTGTGTCGAATTCACACATTCTTACTGCATAGTTCTAACTTCAATCTCCTTGCTGCATACTTCCAAGTTCTCACTAATACTTTCTCAATGCTAACACCTTTGGCCATGCAAACTATCAAAAACAAATCGCATCTGGCACAATGCATATGGAACTTAGCACATTGCATTTAAAATATAGCATATCGCATGATGAACAACGCACAACGAACGAAGCACTCGGCGCTTAGCGCCGCCTGTCGTCATAATGATACAGCAGTAATTGTTGTGGACAAAATTACTACTGCAACATTATGACGACAGGAGGCGCTGGCCGCACGTAGCCCTATGATGTAAGAGAAACTAAGACCTCCCTTATCATTGGTCACGTGAATTTTCGGCGCGACCAACAGCTGAGCACAGGCCCCAATGAATTCCCGCACCCTGCCCTGTAAATTAAAGAATAGTGAGTCTAGTGAGAGATGGTTAACATGAGCCTATTAATAAGATTTCTTTGCTAATAATCAATTTTCGATGTGACGTCATGAATACTCATTATAATATAATACACTGTTGCTAATTAGGTGCAAATATTATCATGACATAGGCCTAAAATTAACATACACAAAATGGTCATAACTTGAGAACGGACAGTGATAATTGAGATGTGAAAAAAAATTCTCAGGGAACTGGTGGCTATCTTTTTCAAGGCTAAATATGATATCTCTCCGATCATAATTTCTTCATGCCGTTAATTTGGCACGATTCCAACTCGTGACAGTACAGTAGATACACTAGTACCAGGGGCGTATCTAGAAATCACAGGAAGGGGGGGGGGACCAAGAATTAAATTGAATGTATGGTCCTCACGAAACGAGGCACGAGCGCAGCGAGTCCCAAGTAGTAGAGGGTCTGGGGCCCGCTCAAGGGGACCCGCTCAAAAGCCAAATGCTTTTTGGCGTTTGCTGGTGCATTCTAGCCCTATTTTGGGTACATATTACCCTTGACAACTCAACAGTTATGCCTACAAGTACAGCCAGTTTTGTAATCAAATATTTATACTATACACTGGTATGCATTCAGTTGTAATTTGACATAAACCATAAAATATATGCATGTGAAAATTCAACTAATTTTCATAGATAAATGATCAAAGGGCGAGTATAAATTGTATGTGAAGTTCTTCCAACATAAGTCAGAGAATACAATATGTTGTTCCTTATGTATACAGGTACTGACATGCATATCTATTTTCAATTACTTGGCAATAATGGTGGCACTTTTTAGTAATATATAAAATACAAGTGTTTGGTCCACAATAAACATGTTAAAACGTGTTTTTGTATTTTCCGCCAAATTGAGTATTCGAGATACATGAAACTAAGAGCGGTACAGTGATTCCAGGGGCGGAACCAGGATTTCGAAAAGAGGGGGGTCCAACATTATACGGCGTGGGGTCTGGGGCTCGCTCAAGAGCCCCAGAATCCAGATCCTTTTTTATGTCCTATGGTAGCTTCCTGGTATCTCCTGGGTATAAATCCCACTTCTTGCCTGTCCGGTGGGGTTTCTGGGGCCACTCAAGAGACCCTGAAGCCAGTGCTTTTTATGATAAATGCAAGGAATTGAAACGAAACGAACCCATCTCAACTGGGAGTCTGGGGCCTCCTGAAGGGCCCAGAAGTCAGAGCCTTCTTATGTTCTGAATTAATATTGTGCCCTATCCTGGGAATAAATTGCACTTAAAAATTCATCGATTCCTATTTCCTGAAAAGTTTGTAAAAAGAACTGTAGAAGGGAAGCTGCACATTTGGGCCGGGGGTCTGGGGCCCGCTGAAGGGTCCCACAAGGCTGCCACACGCAGACCGGCGATTCACGGGCAATGAAACTTGCCATTGATGTACATGAGGGAAATGTCCTGAAACAAAAATCTCAAACTGATCAGACAGTTTTCGAGAAAAAGGCCATAAAAGTCCAAAATTAGCCACTTTTTATAAAAAATGGCCGCCAAATCGGCAAAAACGATTGAAAAAATAAACGAAAACAAAACGTCTCAGGGTATTAGCCCAACGAATTTTTCAGTAATTTTTTTTTTTAAATTCATCAAGGCAAAAGTTATGTTATTTGCAGGACGGACGACGGACGAACGTACCAAATGCTTAGGTTAAAGGGCTTTCGCCATGTTAAATTTCCTCTCCCGTGTGAGCCTTTATCCCCAAATAAATCCCCTAAATACACGTCTGCTCATAAAAAGTGAGTTGGGCTATTTTCAGCTTTTTCAAGCCCCTAAACCCCGGAAGTTTTCCCGGACGGATGACGGACGAAAAACCACGCCAATAGCTCATCGGGCCATGGGCCGGTAAGCTAAATATACAGCAGCGGTCCATCAAACCAAGGTTTTTCCTCCATCCGGGAGTCTTCATTTTCTCATTCACAATGTGGCCACTCGACCGGCAGCGCCGTCTGTCGTCATAATAGTGCAGTAGTAATTTTGACACATGAAATGCTTCATTCGTTGTGCTTTGTTCTTCGTGCGATGTGCTGTATTCTAAATGAAATGTGCGAAGTTCCATATGCATTGTGCCAGATACTATTTGTTATTTGATAGTTTGCATGAACAAAGGTGTTAGAATTTGGCATGATGAATCAAGCCTTGAGAAAGTACCAGTGAGAACTTGGAAGTAAGCAGCAAGGAGATGGAAGTTAGAACTATGCAGCAGGAATATGTAAATTCGACACAGAAAGTTTAGAAATAGTAATGTGGAATAAAGAATTTTGCGATTGAAATAATCAATCACAACAAGAAAATCTACAATGCATGTCAATGAATATTGACCCTAAAAACGCTCCATAGTAACAGACCTATTGTACAATCTGCAACCAGTTTGAGAAAAAAAAACGCCCAACTGGAGAAAAGGCTTTCCCATAACTTTATGACAATAATTTGAAAAGATATTTGACCTGAACTACAAGCCTTGTTGTCGCACAATGGGGAACTCTTATACTCAAAGTAACGCACTTTGACTATAGACAAGACTATTCGGACCTGGAAACGAAACGAATTTACATGAAGTCAACAGTGCAACTCTGAAACAGTTGCGGCACATTTGCGAACACCCAAAATACCAGACAAGCAATACTGTTGTATGATTATACGTAGAATGTGCGGCCAAAAGGAAAGACACAACAGACAACAGTTTTTGGATGACAGAAAGCAAGTTACGATGAGAGTTATGATTTTTAATGAGACTTGAATTTCGTCTCTGGCGTTCCATAAATTTCTTGAACTAGCGCCAAGAACACTGAAGCAAATGGTTCCCGAAAGTATCCACAAAATATTATTACTTTCTACATAGTACATGAACACGTTCATGATCTACTTATGAATATAAATATATTATATATTCGTATAAACCAAGCCAATTTATTACCAATAAAGAGACCTCGAGTAGTGGAATGGGAACCGAGTAATACCAATTTTGGACTCGAACAAATAGAGCAATGCAATTGCCATGCATCGTATCCTGTGCAGCTTATCAATGTGAAGACTCGTGATGTCGTATGATGTTCATTTTCCATGTCTTTCTATAAGTGGGAAGCATCTACGTCTACAATGTATGTTCTCGTCCTGGTTGCTATTTATAAAAACTCCAGGACAACAAAGGGCATGAGATATACAAAGCAAGGTCAACACGGCGCAGTCTTTACTTGTCCTCCACAATACTTGAAAACATACCTCAAGAAGAACAAGCCCGTGAATAACTATGTGTATATCTAGAACGTTGATGCATGACATTTCTGATGCATGATTTTTTTCACATGAAATCAAGTATCTATTACCCCCAATACAACTAGATTTTGATGATCCCTATAACAAATGTAAAATACGAGACCAAATTGTTTAACGAAAAACACACTGGCGTATTCAGGGGCAGACAGTGTGTGAAATGTAGTTGTTCCTACTGTGCACGGGATGTAATTAGTATAGAACGGCCCAACAAGCTATGAAAAATAATTAAGAAATCCGAAATAAACCCCATGGAATAGATGAAAGCCAAATACATAGGTACCTAATCACAAGCCGAAAGGCTACTGAGTTGATGGTATCCTCGGGGAAGGATCTAACGTCCATCAGCAGTGACACCGGCTCATGAATGTAATAGACGTGGAATAAATACCCAGTATTAAGTATTCCGAGCAAACAAAACAGGGTCCGTTATCCAATCTCATAGTCCGGAGACAGAAAGTCATATCAGGCATACGAAGTGAGGGAAAACAAAAAAGACTGGGAAACTCATGAGCCCCCAAAAATGGCCATTAGGAGGTGAAATCGTGTGTTCCGGAAAGAGTGAGCATTTCCTGCCCCACTAGTGGCACCCGTCATGAATTCGCCAAAATTAACATGAAAATAGATCCAGTTGCATGGCAGACCTGGATTTGGTGTATTTATCAACCAGATCATGATGACGTCCATAGAATTTCTTAAACGCAGCTATAAGTCTTGTTAAAACATATCCTTGTCGCAGCAGTTTAGACACTAGCTGGGCACTTCGATAAACAAAGTCCTACAACTAGATTTTGATTCCTTTAAAGTTGGAATCAATTTTAAAATCAGCCAAACTTAGCATTCTTGTTTGTCACGTGCACTTGAAATTACATTTCGAGATATCCAGGAATATATAAGAAATATGCACAGTTCGACAACAGATACTTAGACAATTGCCGTTAATCGTGCATGAAAACAATGGATAGAGAATGATCGACCTGCTTACATTGCCGGTTGCCACAGTATCTAGACAAATACCAATGACGTCATGAGACCGTGTGTAGAACTCGCCCGAAAGGCGGGCCGCTTTGAGGAAAAATTGATGCAAGATTGACTGGCCCGAATTTGAGTCTAGACTTGGCAAATACACCCCCGCCCCTAGGCGAATTTCACACCAATCGGGGCTTGTTATCGGGGAATATAATGTATTTGGCAAGAGCAAACAGGACACACCCGAAATCGACCATTTTCCAGACACATTCCACAAACGCACACGTATAACGAACGTATTCCTACAAAATGTGTACAAAAACTTCTTAACTTTTGCTGCGCCGTTCATATTTTGCAAGTTTCGGTCAGATCCCTGTACAAAACTGTGACGTCATCGGTTGAGCGGGTTTTTTGACAGGCTACATCAGCTGTGGGTCACATTCATCTACTGTTACCGTATTCAAACATACACTGGTGTGAGTACATCTGACAGTAGTGATGGTGAAGGTCTTTGTGTTGAGGAGTCTAGCTTGGAAGTCGAGCCCTAAATTTTGAACCGAAGGCAGTAACGGTTGCTGCTACTAGCAGTGCTAGCGCCAGTATTGATGGAGATGATCCTGACGGTAACCAACTCGCAGATTGAGTCAACAGGAATGACTGATAATAGGCCTATTCTATTGGCAAATTTGTAATGTTATACATGATTGTAGGGAAATATCACTAATGCTGAATGTGAACATTATTATCGACAGCCGGGAATCAAACTGGGAGAAGATTTAGGTCTATACTCAAAATACGAACAGTCAATTGAATTGGATGTTGACGAATAATTATTTACCACTAGTGAAATAGGGCAGATGTTAGAGGTGAAGAAAGATACTAGTATATATAGGTTGATAATGAATATAGTTATCGCCGTGAGAGCAACCATCAACCATATATTTGTTTTCGTTCTTGTCTTGAACTGCATGGTGTACATGCGGCAGATGTGAGCCTCAGATAGATCCAGCAGTGAGCTTCTGTTGTCACCAATGCTCGGAGCTGGATAGCATTCGGGAAGAGGAAGACGATCCAATCGATCCATCCAAGTGTTGTACTCAACACGTTGGTATACGAGCTACAGGGACAAACCCTCATGTCTGAGGGCAGCATACAATGCCAAACAGAGAAAAAGATCAACAATGGAAGAATGAATGAGGACATGATGAACACGTTCTTTATACATATTTTGTTCGAGTTTTTTGGGCTTGTTGCAGATTTTAATAGGTTAATTTAAATTTAATTCATTTAACAAGAGATACCGACATGTGTTGTACGGAAATATTGTGGCACTGGAATGGGGACGGCTAGGGCGGAGGAACCGCGTCCCACTGTCCTCATGTGTGATGGCCTTGGTGAGGACAGCATTGTCGGGTGACAGTTATATAGTTTACTAGGAGGCCGATGTCAATGACTGAATTTATTATCATATTGAATACTAGTACCACGTATTAAATAGAATGTGTCGTCATCGCACACCGCATATTGAGTTTGTCTGTCATTATATTCACTTTTCACACAAAAAAATCAAAATGAATTTTGTATGTGAGAAGAAAACTTTTGTGATCCTAGCCAACAGACTAAATTTAGACGCAACCATCAATATATTGGGCATGTAACTTTAAACTGCATGTATGGTAAACATGGACAAACAATTCTTTAATACATATGGGATATTGAAGTTGATATTTGCACATACATGTACCGTTGTGAAAGCATGATTTAAACTCGATTACCCAAGTAATTTGGGTTAAAGTCATTTACCCAAGGAATTTTTCTTCAAAAAAATGTACAAGGACACACCACTAAAATGTCATTTGTCTTCTACGACTTCTGAATAATGATCTTAACAATAAATATATTGATTGCTTTCGTATATAACGTATCTATACCTTTCGATTGATAAACTGTGATTTGAACATCAAAATAAGTGTTGCCTTGTATTTTCAACAAGTATTTTCATATAAATTATATTATGTTTGCTATAAATAAACATTTTGAAGCATAGAACATTTTTATAATCTAATATTGAACTATGACTCATGTCATCATGCCAATTCTGCATTAAAATATCCAGTGACATCGTATCCAAATGCAGTGTTGTTGTACAATATTTTACTCCGATTTTCCTCTTGTTGCCCTTTCTTCATAATATTTAATAGCTCATAACATATATTTTATACTTAGCATCTGATGATAGCCTAAGCTGAAACATTATATACATTATTCGTATAAGTGTTCATGCAATGTACATGACCAATATTACCGTTATGACAAAGAAATGTATTTACCATTGAGTATGCTACCACGCGAACCTACTCAGATTTTTTCAGACAGAAAATTACACAATGAGTTTAGGTAGAATCGCCTGTAAACAAAATTACATCAAACGCCTGGTATAGATTTATAGCTTGCGTAATTGTTTGACTGTTTGACTAATATTATTATCTCAACTGAATGGATGTCAGTATCAATCTATTACCACCAATACAACTAGGTTTTCATGATGGAAAAAACAAATGTAAAATACAACATTGTATATACAAAATTGTTTATCCAAAGACACCCCGGCGTCATGATGATATGACATGCGATGCTTGAACCATTCATTACCAATGATTACAATTTCAGCCGATACGACTTGTTATAGTGGGGAAAAACATATAAGAAACATGTACATATGTCGGTTGATGAATAAACAAAACTTCAGAATAAAGTCTGTCCCATCGTTTTGTCGAAATTGTATTTTAGTGAAAATGATCTAAATTATTTACCCATAAACTCACATTAAAGAAATTATTCAATCCGAAATTTATGTTCGTGTTTAAAATTATGTTGTCATATTAATAATTGTTTTGAAAGTCTTCAAACAATCAAATAAATTTAACATTTAGCCCCTTTATGTGGGTCCCTCACTACACCTTGTTTTTACTAGGTTGCTGGTGTGTATCGTTATTTTCATAACTAATATTCCCATAGCACCTCCCATCGCGACGTTTAACCGCTAGCAGCATGGACAAAACATGTGTTGCAGTTAGGATCCTTACCCAGCATTTGTTCTCCGCACTCTCAAGTTTTGTGTTTCAGGTCCTCCTTGCATTGTGAATGGTTATTTTGTGGTTATATTCATATGCAAGTAGGCCTACCCGAGACCCTATGTAGCGCACCGTACGGGGGAAAATATCACTAAGCTGAATGTGAACATTATTATCGAGCAGGGAATCAAATTGGGAGAAGATTTAGGTCTATACTCAAAATACGAACAGTCAATTGAATTGGATGTTGACGAATTATTATTTACCACTAGTGATATAGGGCAGATGTTAGAGGTGAACGCAGATACTAGTATATATAGGTTGATTAAGAATATAGTTTTCGCCGTGAGAGCAACCATCAGCTATATATTTGTTTTCGTTCTTGTCTTGAACTGCATGGTGTACATGCGGCAGATGTGAGCCTCAGGTAGATTCAGCAGTGAGCTTCTATTGTCACCAATGCTCGGAGTTGGATAGCATTCGGGAAGAGGAAGACGATCCATGCAAGTGTTGTACTCAACACGTTGGTATACGAGCTACAGGGACAAACCCTCATGTCTGAGGGCAGCATACAATGCCAATACAAAAAAAGAGATCAACAATGGGAGAACGAGTGAGGACATGATGAACACGTTCTTTACACATATATTTTGTTTGAGCTTTTTGTGCTTGTTGCAGATTTTAATAGGTTAATTTAAATTCAGTTCATTCAACGAGAGATACCGACATGTGTTGTACGGAAATATTGTGGCACCGGAATGGGGACGGCTAGGGCAGAGGAACCGCGTCCCACCGCCTTCATGTGTGTTGGCCGTGGTGAGGACAGCATTGTCGGGTGACAATTATACAGGTTACTAGGAGGCCGATGTCAATGATTGAATTTATTATCATATTAAATACTAGTACCACGTATTAAATAGAATGTGTCGTCATCGCACACCGCATATTGAGCTTGTCTGTCATTATATTCACTTTTCACACAAAAAAATCAAAATGAATTTTGTATGCGAGAAGAAAACTTTTGTGATCCTAGCCAACAGACTAAATTTAGACACAACCATCAATATATTGGGCATGTAACTTTAAACTGCATGAATGGTAAACATAGGCAGACAATTCTCTGATACATATGGGATATTGCAGTTGATGATATTTGCAAATACATGTACCGTTGTGAAAGCATGATTTAAACTCAATTACCCAAGTAATTTGGGTTAAAGTCATTTACCCGAGGAATTTTTCTTCAAAAAAATGTACAAGGACACACCACTAAAATGTCATTTGTCTTCTACGACTTCTGAATAATGATCTTTACAATAAATATATTGGTTGCTTTCGTAAATAACGTATCTATACCACACTGTCTGCCCCTGATGACGCCAGTGTGTCTTTTGATATAGTATTTGGTCGGGCTTTGTTCCTATTGCAAAATGTTGTATTTTACATTTGTTGTTGGAATCATCAAAATTTGGCTGTATTGGTGGTAATAGATTGATACTTACATTTCAATTGATAAACTGTGATTTGAACATCAAAATAAGTGTTGCCTTGTATTTCCAATAAGTATTTTCATATAATAAATTATATTATGTTTACTATAAATAAACATTTTGAAGCATAGAACATTTTTATAATCTAATATTGAACTATGACTCATGTCATCATGCCAATTCTGCATTAAAATATCCAGTGACATCGTATCCAAATGCAGTGTTGTTGTACAATATTTTACTCCGATTTTCCTCTTGTTGCCCTTTCTTCATAATATTTAATAGCTCATAACATATATTTTATACTTAGCATCTGATGATGGCATCTGATGATAGCCTAAGCTGAAACATTATATACATTATTCGTATAAGTGTTCATGCAATGTACATGACCAATATTACCGTTATGACAAAGAAATGTATTTACCATTGAGTATGCTACCACGCGAACCTACTCGGATTTTTTCAGACAGAAAATTACACAATGAGTTTAGGTAGAATCGCCTGTAAACAAAATTACATCAAACGCCTGGTATAGATTTATAGCTTGCGTAATTGTTTGACTGTTTGACTAATATTATTATCTCAACTGAATGGATGTCAGTATCAATCTATTACCACCAATACAACTAGGTTTTCATGATGGAAAAAACAAATGTAAAATACAACATTGTATATACAAAATTGTTTATCCAAAGACACCCCGGCGTCATGATGATATGAATGACATGCGATGCTTGAACCATTCATTACCAATGATTACAATTTCAGCCGATACGACTTGTTATAGTGGGGAAAAACATATAAGAAACATGTACATATGTCCGTTGATGAATAAACAAAACTTCAGAATAAAGTCTGTCCCATCGTTTTGTCGAAATTGTATTTTAGTGAAAATGATCTAAATTATTTACCCATAAACTCACATTAAAGAAATTATTCAATCCGAAATTTATGTTCGTGTTTAAAATTATGTTGTCATATTAATAATTGTTTTGAAAGTCTTCAAGCAATCAAAGAAATTTAACATTTAGCCCCTTTAGGTGGGTCCCTCACTACACCTTGTTTTTACTAGGTTGCAGGTGTGTATCGTTATTTTCATAACTAATATTCCCATAGCACCTCCCATCGCGACGTTTAACCGCTAGCAGCATGGACAAAACATGTGTTGCAGTTAGGATCCTTACCCAGCATTTGTTCTCAGCACTCTCAAGTTTTGTGTTTCAGGTCCTCCTTGCATTGTGAATGGTTATTTTGTGGTTATATTCATATGCAAGTAGGCCTACCCGAGACCCTATGTAGCGCACCGTACTCTACGAATACTACTTACCATGCTTACCTACTGAATGAATGCCATATTTAATCCGTCTGAGACATCTTGAATGCAGAAGAAAGAGTAGGCCTATCTTGCGACACATGGACCGTAACCCAGGCCCGTAGCCAGGATTTCTGCAGGGGGGGGGGGGGGGGGGTTACCGAAAAAAGTAAGAAGGTTTAATGTTGCATGTGAAAAAGGGAAGCGAGTGTAGCGAGCGCTTGTCATACGCGCTCTGGGGTTTCGGGGGGCGGCGTAATCAACCCGAGAAAATTTTTTGAATTTGTTTGCTCACAGAAACCTTCTGAGGTATACTTCAGAGTTAATTTTCTTCTCCATAATACATGTTTATCAACATGTGTATGTCAAGTATTTGGAATCAAATACACATATTTGGAAAAAAGCACTTGTCACACAATCACACTTGTAATGCTAAACATGGTCCATTTATTCTCATCTCTTATTCATACTGGAGGGCAAGAAACATATGGAAGGCCTACGACGATATTACAATATTGACATCAGTTTTCAGGAGGTTACTTTTCAGGGGGGGGGGGGGGGTTACGCGTAACCCCCGTAACCCCCCCCCCCCCCCCCCCCGCCTACGGCCTGGTGCCCTCTAGGTTTGTACTTGGGATGTCCGAGCATGCTCAAGTGCAGTGTTTTGATCGATGTGAAAATATCATCATACAGTTCTAAATGTTGACGATTATTTGAATGCAATGCAATCTAGAAACATTTAACCCATTTGAAGAGCTGCATAAGAAAAAGCAACAGACTAGTTCAACAATTTACACCATGCCTTCTAGAGCAACCTAACAGCTACGATATTATTGATTATTATATATCTCATCATGTTTCTGCTTCAATATTCAATGTAAATCGGCAGTGGAAACAAAAAACCTATTCCACCATAGCAACCATCCAATTCCCACACCCACACCTATTTGCTGAACTACTTTTTCATTCATTGTGATTGTACGTAATTGTTTGCACGCTGGAAAACGTTTATTGTATATAAACCAAATACTGCCATCACGCGGTTTTCTTTTGCAATTGGTCGTTTCTGAACCCCTTGCAAGCTCGTGTTCCTGGAAACGGCGCGTATTAAACCACGTATAGGGCAGCACGCTCGTGCTTGTGAACTGATTTTTCTAGGAAGGCCAAACGGTCGTATCACCCCCGTAGGATTCTGGGATAGCACTGAAAAGTAGTTAATATTGCCTCGTCCACGTTACATTCAAAACAAATTGTAAACAAAACAAAATCATGCAGCTGCTATTTACACTTCACAGATATTCTGTGTAAAAGACAAAACAATGGGGATTAAGCCTACATACAGTTAGGGAGCCCTATGCGGCACATTCGGTTCAGATAACATATAGTGTTATCATCTTAGTTAACATTGTGCGGAAGCACAAGAATTCAATGTTTTGATCGGCGGTTATTCGTTCCTACACTATTGAAATTCAAGGAGTGATGCGGCTGATACGAGGGTCTGGTTTGGAGAAAATCCGGCCCGTGCGAGGCTGACCATGCTGACAGGGCAGTATTTGGTTTGATGTCACGTGCGTGGTCGACCAAAAACTTTGCTGGTATTTTCTGTGGTCGATAAATATTTAACTACAAGAGTGGGATTCAGGTAAAGATATATTTTTTTTACAGTCGATGACAGTAACACGTGCTCTGAAAAACTAGTGTGCATTGAAGATGACACTAATCCCCTCAGAGAGTTCGTGTGAATCTACCTGATGCAATTATCCGAGACATGCACGGTTTACCATAATACAATTAAGAATTTGAAACAACTGGTGTATACTCGTTCATTAGGTAATTGCTTCCAATGTCAGAGTCAATTTCTCTTGTTTCATTCAGATTCGATCTTAATGCAATCTACCCCCGGTTCTGCTGACATCATCCATGCATCGGGATATGTTACAGTGTTCCATTAGTATAGATCAGTTTGACGAGTGAACTTGTAATCTTCGTCCATGGATTCTTTTTTTTTAACATGTAAATGTTCATAACCATTTGAGCTACAAATGAAAGGAGGTCGATAATTAGTGCAAATACTTTGGGGGTATTCTGTTCTCGACCCCGGGCATGCAACCGTTACAGGTCATGTGACATGGGATGTTGTTGGAACGAGAGGCAAATGCACAAGTTTCATTGGCAATCCCTGTGATTATTTTCTGTCGCAAAATATAATCACTCTCTAGTCTGAGACATTACGTGGATGAAAGCTCTGCCGCTGCAATGACTAAAACCGTATTTGATGTTTCAAACGATACCCTAATGATTTTAATGATCGATCTGAGAGGTTTATCCAGGATTTGCCCTTGGGAAAACACTATAACTTGAAACCAGAGAGTCGTGTGAGTCCCATGTGTAAATCAACCCCCAGGTGTGTGATATCCGACTTAGTCGCCATTGATATCACTAGTTATTTTGTTATCATGGTCTCGGGATTTATGGGAGATATTACACTGATGGCACTCGAAGTGATATCACTATCTGTTCTCGGCTATGCCTCGTACAAAAAGTGATTTCACTTCACCTATATATATCAGTGTATTATCTCACACATATCTCACTATTATCGTTTTATGATGCGCAACTGAAATGAAACTCCGTCTGTGTCCATTTGTTTTGCTAATAATAAAATAAACCGAAATTTGTTTGCAATATAGTTAGTGTTGAATGCAAGGAAACCAAAGTGATTTATAAAACCCATTATGTTTTATACGCTGGAAGTATCACAGCCGTGGACTGTTGTCATGAGTCTGATTAAGGTGAAAGGAATATCGCCGCTTACATGCAGTGAGACTTGGGTTGGCTGTAGAGATATGAATGGCGTGCTTCTAGTCACATATTTTTGCTAGCCTGTCAGTTGAGAAAGTAAAGAACAAGTGTATGGTATTTGGCGACAGTCACTTGCCCAAAGATAAACGACGAAAAAACAACAACAACCTTCCTGTGCTGTCGTCATCGGCAGAAGTGTGGATGCAATGTCTGAAATGTAGTTCACCAATACGAAATCGAATCAACACATGGTGAAAATCCTCGTCGGAATAGTTCACATCTGGTGAAAGATATTAGAGATGTGTTTCTCGTACTAATTGAAGATTTCATGATAAATTCACACACAAACCCAGACATTGAATATGACACTTTAAATTGTGACTGTATTCAGTTCCAGAGATACCTCGAAAAATTTAGACATTGGTTCAGTCTCAAAAGTAGTATCACAGCCAAGAAAGATACGTATAACTGGCATGTTTAGACGCAATCCATTTGAAAGTGCTCGCAATTGGGATAACGATGCGAGTTCTACATGTTCTATGGAAAGTTATCTCACAATGGTGACGTTGATGAGAATATATCATTGGCTATATGATATCTGACTCAAGGAATCGTGGGATCTAAAAGCAGTCCCGCATTCAGGTGTGGTGCAGGATTGGTGACATTCAGGGTGAAAAAAATGGTTCGACAAGGTGATGTAATAGGGATGTAGCTATTCCTACGGCCCCGAGTCGACCAGTAATGACATGTCGTTCCAAAATCCACAGTTATTGCAATCACTTGAGTATTTCTGAAGAGGCGATGTGATAGGGTCATATTACCCGCAATTCTTGTCAAATTATCTTGTACATTATTGACACGACAATTCATATTCGTGCATGATGTCTATCATGTCGACACTTTCCACAATACTATACTCTTTACAATGATGTTTTCAAGACAGACATTTACATGTATTTTCGAGATTCACCTGTACCAAGACTGTTGACAATATCAGGCGCACCTGCAATACACATCTTATCATGTGAGAGAACAAGCAAAATACATTTGGAAACAAAATGAAATGTTATTTATTCTGCAACAGTTGATGAATAAATTTGGCCTGTTGGACTGCTCATGGAATATATTAACATCTCATGTCGATGAAACAAATACTGCAAATTCACAAACCCAAACCCTCTTTGCCTTCCGGTTGTTAAAACACAGTTATCACCGGTCTGTTTCCACTGACTATGGTTAGCAATTTTGCTGAGTTTGCTAAACATGAACATATAACATCAATATACTAGTGGACACTAAATGATCATAGCATGATGCGAGAATCACGTGACTGCGGATGAGATCAGTGGTAAAATATAACGTATGTACTTGTATGTGTGATAGAAAACCTCCACGCTATGAACAAAGGGACAAACACTCTTTCAGCGACTGTTTTACAAGATGAAGGTTAGTATTATATAAGCCTATTTGTGATTACGAATCGTAATTTGCTCAATGAAAATGTGCGTAAAAAGTGGAGGACCTAACAAGCAAACTAGTAGCTTTAGTTTCACTTTACGTCACATAGATGATGTATTGTTACTGAAAAATCCAAAAGCTAATAACTTTGAATGACATATATCCTAAGATACTACATACTTCTTCCAACTATTTACATTGGAAAATTGATAAATTCTAACCTGTCAACTAGTTTTCGTGACAACCGTGATGGTTTATTTTATTTTTCCCATAGTCAATTTGCCTTACACAAAATCTGTCACCAGTATGCAAGAAGACCTGTTTGCAGTTAATGTAAATTACAAACACCACATGCGGGGCAGAAATGCCCACTCTTTCGAGAACACCGGATTTCACGTCCTTGCACCCTGCAGCTAGCCGCCGAAAGTTATCTGACCCAATTCTACTGCTCTGCGGTCAGGTCATGTGTATGTTAACGTTCTGATGTCTTCAAAAGTCCGACACATGGTTCTAAAAGCAGTCCCGCAGTCAAGTGTAGTGAAGGATTGGTGACATTCAGGGTGAAAAAATTATTCGAGAAGGTGATGTAATAGGAATGTAGGTATTCCTACGTCTCCGAGTCGACGAGTAATGACATGTCCTCCCAAAATCCACATTTAACAATTTCAAACAATTTTCAAACAACAAATTCAAACAATATATTTTAACAAAAAAACAAAATTAGGTGAGTACACTTATATAATCTATCCGATTCCAGGTGTGCATTGAGATCGCTAGACTAGGCTAAGAGTTTGTAGGAAAAGTGTCTCGCACTGCGATGATGTAATACTAAAGTCAGGGATGGATGTAAACTTCCTCGATTTTGAACATGAAAATTTAGCATTTTCATGAGAAATTTAGCATATAGGTAAAAAAGTTGTTCAGTTTGAAGCTTATATACAATACATTGTCCTATCTGTCTGATATTTTGTGTTGTAAAATTTTCCGAGACATGATAACGTTTTGAGGCTCGGGTTAACCTTCTATTGATGCTTGAATGGTAATCTTGGATTCCCCTTTCACCATATGAAAGCAATATTTAGGGGGTTGAGATTCTCGAGCTCTTACTTCATTTTTCGGTACATATCTATGCGACATACATATCTACAACACTCACATAGTGAACCGACCTGGGAAAAATGAAAAAAAATGATGTGTTCGGCTGGGTACGACAATGGATGATCAAGCACCAAATCTGTTCCACAAAAAGTGACAAAACTATCAGAAAATGATATTACAATACAGGACTGGAAGGTTGACAAGAATGCCATGTCATTTTTGTGTGGGATAGAGATTTCCCAGGCTTGTATGTGTCGTAGTACAACGTTTAATACCACTTAAACAACCACGAACATTCTCAGCCACTACCAGGATGAGATGTGTCTGCCAATGACGTGAAATAGACGTGGAATCAATACCCAGTATTAAGTATTCCGAGCAAACAAAACAGGGTCCGTTATCCAATCTCATAGTCCGGGGACAGAAAGTCATATCAGGAATACGAAGTGAGAGAAAACAAAAATGACAGGGAAACTCATGAACCCCCCAAAATGGCCATAAATCAGGTGTTCCGGAAAGAGTGAGCATTTCCTGCCCCACTAGTGGCTCCCGTCATGAATCCCCCAAAATTAACATGAAAATAGATCTAGTTGCATGGCAGACATGGATTTGCTGTATTTATCAACCAGATCATGATGACGTCCATAGAATTTCTTAAACGCAGCTATAAGTCTTGGTAAAACATATCCTTGTCGCAGCAGTTAGAGACTAGCTGGGCACTTCAATAGGTATTATAATTGTGTGTTTGATGTTTTTACATGTACAATTGTTGTCAGTGTTATATGTATGGTGTATGTGTTTTCCCTATTCTTGGGAGCGGAGATAAAATCAATAAATATGAACTGTACAATCTTCGGACTGGCCTACCTCCATAATCGTACAGCTTCAAAGTTGAAACTCATATTCTTAAGAGACAATTTGAAACCTAAATATAAAACATATTGCGGTAGCTACGACGAGTCAAACTATTTTTTGCTTTGCCAAGAGCCTTGATCCACCGATCACGAATGTGACATTCATCAACTATTACTTGGAATCTCTTTCAAGAGTTATTGGCAATCCATGTGATCATTTTCTGTAGCAAGGAAACAGCTTCGTCGGAATATTTCACATCGGGTGAAGAATGTCAGAGATGTGTTTACAAGACTGATCTACAAATTCATAATAGCTTCAGCTGTTACTGATTCATCTGTTACATGGTAGATTCACCTGTTAACTGTCTGCCCCTGATGACACCAGTGTGTCTTTGGATAAGGTTGTTGAGAATTGTTACTAATTGTTGCATATGGTGAGGTTGTTGAGAATTGTTACTAGCAATACATTGACTATATGTCCCTCATTTAAGGGTAGTGAGAAGGGTTCGTGACATTCAGGGCAAAAGAAATTTGGTTCGAGAAGTTGATTCAATAGAAATGTAGGTATACATACGAAACTGAGTCGAGATTGATGACATGTTCCAGAATCCACATGACAATCACTGGAGAATTATGATAGACGGTGTGGTAGGATTCTGATATCCTGATTTCTGGTCAGATTATTGACACTACAAGTTATCCTGCATTATGTCTATCAAGTCTACATTGCCCGCAATAACATCACACGTTTCACACAGTGTTGTTCCAACATAGACAATAATATTAGAGAAATATATGTACCATAATTACTGACAATATCAGGCACGACTGCAATGTATAATTTTGTTGAAAAATTGAAAACTTTATTCATTCATGCAATGTAAATCAGCATCTATTGTCTGCGGATGTAATAATTATTGAATCTGTCCATTCAAACATTTCATATTAAGCAGTCCTAATACATATTATTTGATGTCTTTGAAGCAAATACTGCTACATTCACAAATGTATTTTTTTTTCATTTTCTCTAACATGGTGTCTATTTGCCTTCCGGTTGTCGATAAACACAGCTATGACTAGTCTGATTTCACTATATGTGGCTAAAAAGTATGTTGATCGTGCTATGTGTAGCCGTATTTAGTGACTCCTGCTCCCTCTAAATCACTTCAGTATGTTAGTCGACACCCAAATTGTCATGTCACGAAGCGAGAATGGACCTGTGATTATCTCCAACTGAATTGTACCATTATACATAAGTGCCTGTGGATGCTCTCAGTGATAGAATACAACATAATATATAATGTGGGTGTAACAGGAAACCTCAACGCTATGAACACAGGGACAGACACTCTCTCATCCACTGTTTTGCAAGATGAAGGTAAGTATCATATGACCATATAAGATACCGGTCACGTAATTTGTACAATCATAAGGGAATATAGTCCTGATTCATTAATTTGTAGTTACCAAGGAATACATTTATTATACACCTCAGATACAAAGGTCACAGCGGGGTCTGTTATGGATGATCACATGTGTCTCCTTATTCTGCGGGAGAAGTCGTGCTTTGTACAGTGACGGAGGTATTGTAATCATACGTTTCTATATTAAACACCACCTCTGAAAAGATTTTTACACACATTGAAATTTGCGACATGCGGAGATCATTATAGAAAAACGTTTCTATCAGTTTATGATTAACTAGTACCATATCCTAATATTTATTACAATCTGAACACTAAGCAACAACAATGTGATTTGAGCACGAATTCTTGCACTTGCCCATAAGAGCGACAGGAATATTGTCAGTCGGAGCGGTTTGAGGCATCATGTGGGACAGGGAAGGTGATTTTCATAGCGCAGGCGGCATATGGACGGATGCAACTGGGGCGCTGTGTGACCAGGGACCTGGGCTTTCTGGGCTGTGCTGTCAGTGCCTCGAAGGAGCTATCCCTGCTCTGTAACAACCTGCCCTCGTGTGCAGTAGACGTGCCGAACCAGTACCTCAGCGATCTTCAGCCGTGTCCACAGGACGTGTCCCCCTACCTCGAGGTCACATATTATTGTGTCCATGGTATGTATGTTTGATGGTTTATCCCCTATATTATTAACACGAGGTGTCAGTTGATTCATTTGACTGTTTCCTTGAATGATGTGAACCACCCCATAGTCCAATCCTTTGGAGATTACATTTGTAACAAAACACTTTCATACCAATCATCATAGTCTGTATATTTGACATGAACCAATTGTTGATGTATAATCCATTATGTTTAACTTTGCAGCGAAAGACCACAGGTTGAGTTCCACCGTAAAAGTAGCTGCCAGTCTGGCAAGTTTTGTGCTGTTCACATTCTTCATATTTGGGCTCGCAGTTGGACTATTGAGAAGGTAAATTGGAATACACCAATTGCGACATCATTATAAAAAAAGAAGTGGTATTTGACAGTATCATTTGTCATGTATTTTTTTATACCACTATACATTGACAGTAATTTTACCATAGGAACGAAGGTCCTCAGCAGAGGAGGAAGAGTCTGACTATCATGAGGAACGTGGCGTACTTTGGGCGGGATTATGTGCTGAGCACCTCGCCAGCCTACCTCAGAGACCAGACTGAGCCTGAGGCTTACTGGATCATCCGAGATCTGGATCCCAACCAGCTGAGACACATGAATCCCATCGTTGTCGGCGTAGAGAAACCACAACGGACGGCGACAGACACGGTGTATGACTTGATACCAGACAGCGACATTGAGGGACGGAAATCTGGTGACAAACCAGGGGAGAAGACAGAAACGACACAAGAGAATAATGGAGATGATGGTAGTAGTGTTGACCACGAGAGTGGAGAAACTGACGGTTGTCCAAACGAGAATACTGGCGGGAGATCTACGCCTCTATATTTGGAACTACTCGAAACAGAAATATAAATAGCAATGATTTGTCTGTTAATCTGCCATCAAATTTGTCGTCACATGTACAGCAGTTATAATATACACACGCTGAACATGAAGTTGTCACTTAGTCATTTTTGCAAAGCAGACGGACAACAAAAGACATAATAAAATTATAGATGATGTGTTCAATGATACTGGTATTCAATTTTTTGCAACAACAATATTAGACTTTCTGACTAGGTTGAACTGTTTTTCACTGATATTTTTGCGATGCCCTTTGATTCCCAGGTAAAATATGCCAAGTCATAATACGATACACCATTGCAAAGATATTGGAAAATAAATATCAAATATATATATATATATATATATATATATATATATATATATATACATATATATTATTTTACGTCATTTTAGGACACATACTTGTATTTTGTATCACCAATGTGTTGTATTCATTGTAAACGTTGTCATCGCTACTAATCATCATTGAACCCAATTTAAAGTCGGCGTCATTCAACTCTGACCTACTGTTTCTTTTTCTGCGAAAACGTGATTAATTTTTAAGATAGCTGCATGAAATTTTCACAGCTTCACAGCATTATTCTTAGCGACGTAAGTTGGTACAAAATTTCAGAAAGATTGGGCAGTAAACAAAAAAGTTAGCCCATTTGGCCTATACATAACGTAATAAGAAAAGCCAAAACGTTATCTATATGAATGGTATGGGGTTGGTAGTGGTACAAGACCAAATTTCACCAGAAATTTACTATAGGCCAAATTTTTTGTTAACTGTCGAAACTATTCCAAATTTTATAACAAATTGGGCCGCTAAGCATGATGAACGCTGTTGAAATTTCAGAAAGGTGACTTACAAATCGAAGAAATTATCGCGAACAAACAGTGGGTCAGAGTTGAATGACGCCGACTTTAGCAATGAGTTAAAAATGAATGGATGTAAGTATCAATCCTTTATATAGCCAAATCCCGACGACTCCAACAACAGACGCAAAATACAACATCCCGCAATAGAAACAAAGCCCGACCAAACACCTTATCAAAAGACACACCGGCGCCATCAGGGGCAGACAGTGCGGCAAATGTAGCCGCCTCTACTGTACACCCGATGGAATTAGTATACAACTGCCCAACGACCTATGAAAATGATTTAGAAATCCGAAACAAACCCCATGGAATATATATGACAAACACCCAATCACAAGCCAAAAGGCTACTGAGTTGATGGTACTGAGTTGGATGTCTCTATGCAGTCATGTTTTAACTAAACAGAGGCAACTAAAGGACATTTCCGCAGTTACTCAGGATAACTATGTATATGATAACTATGTCAATTGTTTTCATTAAATTATCTGGCTTCTGATCAGCTGGGACCCCTTCCCAGAGGGTTGTCCATCTTGCCACTGGAATTTCTGCGTGGTTATTTCTTTACTCAAAAGGTCACACACTACAAGTTCAAATACTTTTTGTGCTGGCTCTGGCAACTGTGACATGTTGATCTGGACAAATGACTGTGCTTGAACTGTAGGCGGAGGTTTGTCCAATCGCATGGTTAGTTCAGAGATCATGCAGTCCAGGAAGTTGAGAAGCGTATGCAAGTGTATGTACCAATGCAATATTAGGTGGGGTTTCAGCTGGTGCATTCCCTTGTTTTCCTTACGTTCTTAGCATGGGCGTTTGTATATTATGCTCAGCTGCAATATTAACATATCTCTGAGCGAATCTTGAGGATTTCGATCACATACCTGGATATCTGAATGGTGTTGTTAATGCATTTGTTATATTTTTTTATATTGAGCTTACACAATCTTTGTGCGGCCTGCGGCCATACTATTGTTACACAGAACGAAATACTATTTCCGTTCATTGTTCATGGCGCTAGTTAGTGTAAAACTGAGAAAAATTATGGAGCACTCAAGAAATACACTCATGCACTCATGCACTCAAGAGTCTCATTAAAAATCATAACGCTCTCATCGTCACTTGTTATCTGTCATCCAAGAACTGTTATATGACGTAACAATACAAATGATGTGCTCAATGGATAATCATGAATGATCAAGCACCAAATTTGTTCCACAACGATATGAAAAAAAAACCTGTTGCTCATGGACTGGATGGGTGACAAAAAGGATGCCATGTCATCTTTGTGTGGGATGGAGATTCCCGAATCGTCCTCAGTGCATCCCAGAAAATCACACGAAACTTTATTTGAATGCAATATGGATATATGTAAACCTATCAAGCTGCATGTGTTATGGTGATTGGATGTGCTAATGGGGTGGTCTTAGCAAAGTGTATGGCTGCAGAAGATATTAAAAGAGCAACTCGGGACGGTTTTACTGTATTATTGATTTATTTCTATGGAAATAGTACAGTGGGGCACTCATTTCCCATTAAAGTGTCAGATCAGATTGCCGTAAAAATTAGAAAGTAAACCCATGGTACTAATTCCAGTGGATTTAGTATTTGGACGTGATGCTCTCGATAATTCAGCCAGCCGTTGTTTAAGTGAAAATAAAATGTCTATCTTATTGCTCTATCGTGAAAGGCTCCGTTCACATGACACATGTGTAACAACTTTCATGTGATATACAGAAGAAAAGGAATCCGCGTGAAGTTGCAATACACATAAAGTAAATTCTAGCAAGGTACAAAACTATAGAAACAATTAGGCCAAGGGCCGAAGATAGGTTACCGGACAATTTTTAATAGTTTAGATGTTAGCCAGGTCACTGGTTGAATTCAAGGTCAAGAGAATATTCAGCATATATAACATTAAGCATATATCATGTCCACAGTTGATTGCTAAGCTGTAAATTCAATAACCAGAGAGATATTAGCAATTTTTTGCTGTGGCCTTGAGAATGAAGGGGCAAAGGTCGAATTCAAGGTCATCAAAATATTCAATGTATATCATTTTCTATATCATATCCACAATTGATTCCCAAGCCATACAGTCAATAGAGGAGCAAGATATGAGCCAGTTTGTCCTGTGACCTTGAAAATGAGGTCAGAGGTCAAATTCAAGGTCCCGAGAATATTCAGCATATATCATCTCCTATATGTCCACAATTGATTCCAAAGCTGTAAAATCGATAAGTGAGCTATTAGCCATTTTGTCCTGTGACCTTGAAAATGAGGTCAAAGGTCAAATTCAATGTCATGACAATAATCTGCATATATCATTTCCTATATGTTCATAATTGATTGCTAAGCTGTAAAGTCGATAACAAGCGAGATATTAGCCATTTTGTCCTGTGACCTTGAAAATGATGTCGAAGGTCAAATTCAAGGTCATCAGAATATTCAGCATATATCATTTCCTATATGTCCACAATTGATTCCTAAGCTGTAGAGTCGATAATAAGCGAGATATAAGCCATTTTGTGCTCTGACCTTGAAACTGAGGTCAGAGGTCAAATTCAAGGTCACGAGAATATTCAGCATATATTATTTCCTATATGTCCACAATTGATTCCTAAGCTCTAGAGTCGATAATAAGCGAGATATAAGCCATTTTGTGCTCTGACCTTGAAACTGAGGTCAGAGGTCAAATTCAAGGTCACGAGAATATTCAGCATATATCATTTCCTATATGTCCACAATTGATTACTAGTCTCTAATCTCAATATCAAGTGAGATATTAGGCATAATGTGTCCCATTATAAAGCATAGGAGAATTTAACATGGGAAAGTCCCATTTGGGCCGAGTTTGGGCCAAAATGGCCCACTTCGAGCGATTCAAGCGCAACGAAATTTATAGACATCATAGGAGTACATATGAGGAGTCTTATGTATCAAAAAGAAGTTACTGAACAGATTTTGAGAAAATGGCTGCCAAAGTCCAAAATCAGGCATTTTTCGTCAAAAACGGCCGCCATTTTGAAAAAAATGCGAAAATCAAAAAACTAAAAAATACCTCCTTCTTGAATTATTTTTAAGTATTTTTGTGCAAAAGTTCAGAAAAATTCGCCCGTAAACAAAAAAGATAAAAATGTGGACGATGACGACGACGACGACGACGGACGACGACGACGGACGACGGACGCAACGCCATGCCAATAGGTTATCGGACCATAGGTCCGGTAACCTAAAAATCAATCATGAGTACGAGTAGAGTTATTGAGATTTTTCCACTTTTGACCTCCTTCTCGAACAATTAGAACTATACACTACTAGTAATATTGCGCAAAGCTTTCATCATGAGTTTGGTCAGTGAAATAGGGGGATATTGGGTCTGCATGTGGGTCCATAACTGGTCTCAGAACATTCGTTGGATAGACAATGATATTTTCTGAGTGTTGTAACGGTTGAGCCAAATTCGCTGTGTTTATCAACTGCTACGTGTTCTGTCTTTGTCACTGCCAGAAACAAAGTTATTCCAATCAATAATTTTACAATATTTTAGAGATTCCAATAAGCGGTCGATGAATGGTAACACTGCTATTACCATATATTACACAATTTTATGATAACAATAGAAAACCTAACAAACACTGTTTGAAATAAAAACGATCCCCATCCAAACAATATTGTCCGAAACCACACTGGCGTCAGAAGGGGCAGACATTGATAAAAATGACGTTTAACATTCAAAATGTTAATGTAGTGGCTAAATACCAAGCCGTTGAGCCTTAAATTGTCACACGAATATTGTACTATGTGCTAGATGTTTTTACATGTACGATTGTTGTCAGTGTTATTTGTATGGTATATATGTTTCCCTATTTCTGGGGGTGGATAAAAAATAAACGAATAAGTACAAAAAAATCCAGACTTACATGTACATGAATTTTGTACTGACATTCCAATAATTTGACATTTTATTACATGAAGTACTGCAGTAGCGACGACGAGTCAAACTATTTTTGCCCTGTCAAGAGCCTTGATCCACCGATCACAAACATGACATTGATCAACTATTCCTTGGAAACGTTTTCAAGGGTTATTGACAATCCCTGTGATTATTTTTTGTAGCATATATAATCACATCTCTTGTCTGAGTATCTAAAGTATAATCTATCAGAACATTTGATTTTTCCACTTTAAACACAACTATACCTCAATCTGAACTGAAGTCTCAGCTTAAAAAACTCACTAATAATTCATTTTTCTCTAAAAAAAAAAGGAAAGGGACAACGTCGGTACCACTATATTGTAATTAAATATAATATCTGATCCCCCCATACAAATATACTGAAATATATGTGGTAAATATGGTTATTTTTAATTTTTAGATTGCTAATATATTTTAGATTGATAATATATTTGTGGAATTTGGTGGTCGAATATTTCAACAAACTATTTGTATTCCCATGGGTACAAACTGTACTCATATGAATCCGATTTCATCCAACACTTACAGGAGCAGGAGGTTCTAAGAAACTAACATGTAATTTCAGTTTCACTTTCCGATTCATGGAAGATGTATTGTCGCTGAGTAATCCCAATTATCTAGACCTGAGGTTGAAGATTGATAATGATTCTAACCTGTCAACTAGAATATATGACAACCGAATATATTTCACCTCCTAATGGCCAATTTTGAGGGTTCATGAGTTTCCCGATCATTTTTGCCTGATATGACTTTCTGTCCCCGGACTATGAGAATAGATAACGGACCATGTTTCGTTCGCTCGAAATACTTAAAGTCATAGTAGCAAGGTACCATTATATGATTTTATTCCTGTTCACATCAATACATTGTGGACATTTGGTGATAAAAAAGGTTCGCGTTAATTGCTAACTAATAACAGCGACATATAATGGAATATATTGAGCCAGTATTACAGTCGCTTCTCCTTCTCCGTAATCGTGACGTCAGTTGAGGCAGAATGCGCTTTGATGGCTCGCCGAAAACGTAAAATACGTAATTTGGTGGCCAGCTCAAAGACGGAAAATCACTTCAGAATGCATGCGATTCAACAGAAAACACGCAAAAACCAGCAAATCCTGGACATCTTGTAGTTCAACAAACCTCCGTTCTGGGTGAATAAATAGTGCTGATTCTAAATATCAAGACAAGAAATGCCGTATTTCTTTCATCTCACCCCTTCACTGGAGTTTACCTTGCTGGCTACATGTACTTTCTGCCTCATTTGACGTCACCAACCACGTGACCCACACTGAAATATGGATCAAAATCTTCTGCAATTTATGGAAGGAGTGGCTATCTGGTTCAATATCTCGAAACCCATTGATTGTATTTGTAAAATTCGTTCAAATTTATTGAAAACTATTCAAAATAGACTAAATGAAAAGCACTTTCATCGGCATGCTACTAGGTCTTTAATACTGGGAATTGATTATACGTCTATATATTATATATATACGTGTATATGTATTATGTATACAAATTTGTATGATAACCATACCGTATGTGGCTACATTACTGAGTGATATTTACGCCATACAAATTATAGCCATACAAATTCGTCACACTTATATAGACCTACTATACTATATTTTCAAGGTCAAAGCACGAAATGGCTAATATTTCACTTAATATCGACTTAACAGCTTAGATATCAATTGTGGACATATAGGAAATGATATATCCTGGATATACTGATGACCTTGAATTTGACCATTGACCTCATTTTCAAGGTCAGAGCACGAAATGGCTAATATCTCGCTTATTATTTACTTTATAGCTTGGGAATCAATTGTGGACATACAAGAAATGATATATGCTGAATATTCTTGTGACTTTGAAAATGACCTTCGACCTCATTTTCAACACAAAGTGGCTAATATCTCGCTTATTATCAACTTTACAGTTTAGGGATCAATTGTGGACAAATAGGAAATGATATATGCCGAATATTCTGATGACCTTGAATTTGACCTTTCATCTCATTTTCAAGGTCAGAGCACAAAATGGCTAATGTCTCGCTTATTATTTACTTTACAGTTTGGGAATCAATCGTGGACATATAAGAAATGATATATGCTGAATATTCTTGTGACCTTGAATATGACCTTTGACCTCATGTTTAAGGTCAAAGCACAAAATGGCTAATATCTCACTTATCGACTTTACAGCTTAGAATCAATTGTGAACATATAGGAAATGATATATGCCGAATATTCTAATGACCTTGAATCTGACCTCATTTTCAAGGTCAAAGCACAAAATGGCTAAACTCGTTTACAATGTTTTCATTTGAATTGTTTCGATGCTAAATGGTATCATAAATAACTTTACACTCCATTCGCACACTTCATCTGATAGTCAAATGGCAACTTTCCACCAAATTTCAGACTTATTCCAAAAATTGAAAAATTTTAAATGATGCGTCATCACTGAATTCCTGACTGCGCGCAAGATTTTTTCAATTTGCTCGTTTTTGTATCAGACTGGTGCAGTTTTTCGAAATCATTATGGTTGTGTACAATACACCCGAACGTGCCTCTTGTTCCAAAATTAGAAGAATACTTCAAATCGTGATGGACAAAAACTCAACCAAATCCCCGATAATGCTCAGATTCTCGAGATCCTGTTTCGGAATTGGTAGATTGCCAAAGTTTTCCAATTTTTACGATTGAAGCCTGAAATTCTGCCGAAAATGGCCGTTTGACTACTAGGTGAAAGTATGTGAAGCCATCCAGTATCCAAAATACGATACCATTCAGCATCACGAAAATATCAGGAAAAAAACCAGGTGTAAAAGAGTTTTTAACAAGGGCCACTGGCATCATAGGAAGAGCTTTGAAAATGTTTGCACAGAACTAGTTCAAAACCCTCGAATACTGTATCCTATTCGGTACATATATGTTGTGGTCATATTGTAACTGTAGCCCATGATATTGTACCAACTGGCCAATCATTTGCTTATTGTTGATTTGGCCTAATTCAAAATTGATTAATCCCATTATTAAGGTATTGATTCCATCTGCTCCCATCCTCCAAACTACATGTTCTCCAGTCGCTGACGACTGATGGAGTGTATCTCCTGTAGCCCTATCCCCCCCCCCCCCCCCGCAAAAAAAAATCACCCAAAAACTATTAATAGTCAATGTTTCATGTCCTAACTTTTTATTGTGGTCAATAGGCCCCAATAGACACAACTAGTAAAGTTAATGTAAACCTATTCGGTTACATTCATGAAATATGTAGTGGGAAGAACCTTTACCTTATTGTGCCCAATAAATGTTTTATGTCTTAACTAAATTTACTGTGGCCAATAATAGACCTGATTAGTATTTACCTATCGGTTTATTTTTTATCTCCATCAGTAGACATGCTACAGTGCCATCCATTAATTCGGAGCCACCAAAAAGTTGTGACACATTTCAAACTGTTGTGCAGCCAATGGGATATTGATGTATGGTATACTTGTTTCTTATTTTTTCCACATTCAGAGATTCTGGACCACCAATTAATTACATAATATAAATCGTGAAGTGCCATATGACCATACAGGTGATCCGGATTTGCGCATCTGGATCTAGGACTTTTATTCTTGATCTGTGGCCAAGCACGGACCTCAAATTCTTCTCATGAATGTTTTTTATTCAATATCCTCATCCACCTTGAAAGATTCTGAGCAGTTAATGTTTTGAAACAAGTGGAAGATCAAGTCAATCGTTACAGCTATCACTCTTATTGTAACCCAAATGTAGCCTGTAAGTTTCGTCACTGGGTTTATTGAGAATAGACACCCATAATCGTATGACTGCAATACCAAATTGTGGTAATCAGGACCTCGCTAAAGTGGCTCCTTTGGATGGATGGCTGTATATATCTTGTTAATTGTCCAAACAACACAGCTCAGAATGCCACATCACGATTCCAATGCAACCGATAATGGTGGTGTAGCAATCATAGGCCTATCTGATCATACGTGAAATTCAACAGGTGGCGCTCTTGCAGCATGCAGTAGGCCCCTACTGGTACAGGAAAGTTGTGCGGTTCATTATGATGAGAACTGTCATTTGTGACAAACGTGATGATGTGATTGTTGCATTACGAACTGTTGCATGTGATCATTTGTGTATGATTCCAATTACTAGTAACCTATCATTCACAAAATAGTCGAGTGTTTGAAACATGACTCAACCAACACATCCTCGATTTTAAAAGATGATTGATAAGCTTTGATCAATTGATTTATTTTTGTATTAAGTGCTGCAGTATCTCGTAATGTCATCTCATTAATTATTCATTAGGCTATGAGGCACGCTCACCCAACGAACAGCGATGTTTAGGTGGAAGAGGAGGGGGGAGGCATCGTGAAGAAAGTGAACTTGTTGTTATCGGCATATATGATCTCTCGAGGTGGATCATATTTCTGAAATGCATCAGTAAACGCCGATTGCGATCTTGCAGATAGTTTAGCGATATATTCATGCGAGAAAACTCATCGGACCATTCAGCAGACCTGATTTTTACCCGGGTGCGGGCCAGCTTTCATTTACCACGATTGGGTCGTAGTCCGACGTCTTCACAGGTAATTACGCGGATGGGGTCGAGTGTGGCCGGCTGCCTCGAGAACAACCACTAGGGGGGGCACACTTATTTGCATTTGGCCTACTGGACATACCAGCACTTGCCACAAGTTTTCAATAATTATGTTGCCGAATCAAGCGTTTTTCCATTTTTGCAATAGCTTATGTACTATCTATGTAGTGTGGAATGTTTATGCAAAATTTTGGGTGTATCTGATACAAGAAAGCCCTGTTTCAGTGAAGATCAAAACGGGAGTGGTGATGGGGGATGAAACGGTGACACACACACACAAATAGACGGTCGGAACACACGTCTCCTGTGGCTATTATTGCTTATAACTTATTACAGTAACCATACTTGGGTACACTGGTGTCATATTCTTTCCAACTGTCCCAAGGCCCTCCTAATTAGCCACAATTGAATGGTCTGCTCTGGCTCCAAGTCGGACTTTCAGAAATGTAAACAATTCTCCAAAAAACATAATGGGGAAAGAGCTTTGCTCTTCCTAATAATTGAGTATGGCTTTAAACACGGTTATTTCAATGTTTTCCCGATTCCTTGAATTTGCATGAATGTTATTATTAACCTTTGCAGCTGATAACCAATCAGAAATAGAACTGGGGAGAGCAGAAGCCATCGCCATAGAAACGTTCGCTTCCGACGATGAAGAGGATGGTAAACGCTCATTATGAATCATAATTTAAGTGTTCAATATTTTTCGTTCAATTGGAAAACTGTATTATTGCATTGAACGAAATCCATGCTTGTGAGTATCTCAGATACGGACGCGAGAGATGCGCTGATGCAGTCTACAAGTCGGGCGCGGAACAGACAGGCGAGAGAGCAAGTTCGCGTGCCGCGCGTTACCGGGGATAGGCCCACTAGACGTAGCCACCAGGCCCAGGCGAGTGCTAATGATGCGGATGATGATGATGACGATGATATGACCACTGATGATGTTGCTGGTGAGAATGAACTAACGCATTTAATTTTGTCAGTTCATTTACATGTATTTTTCGTATGGAAGCATTGAATTGAGCATTGAACTGAATATTAACTAATATCATTGCTCTCGGCTGTTTCCCCAAAAGCTCCCATGCGGTATATGCATATTGGTTTCGGTATTGATATGTTTAAATTGCTTTGTAGCTCAGTCCGCTCGAGCTGGACCTTCCAAACGTACAAGAGAGCAGGATATTCCACCCCAGCCTAAAAAGAGGAGCTTACGGAAAGAAAACGAGGAGCTGATGAATAGTTTGCTGAAATATATTGTACCAAAAGCCAAAAAAATATTTGACAGTGAGTCCGAGTCTGATTAAAGGCTTACCCAATGAAAAATTGTTCAATATGACAAAATGCACCACATTCAAGGATTACAGTTCTGTATTTGGGTGTGAAATATTTAATATTGTGAAACAGTATACGCTAAGTAATGTATTCCCCGTATTCATAAACACTCGTGAGAATACATGTTCGACAGCAGAAGAAAACATAAATGAGATGAACGTATATACACGGATACATAAAGTCTAGATGAAGCCTATCAATTGAAACATTAAAGTGGCCAACATATTGCGCACGAATAATCACAAACAATGATATACGGCCGCCGATAAGATATATGTGATAACAACCGATCCCCTTTAGAACGGCCTGCTCGTGTAGTTCGTACTTCGTGCTGTTCGTGCCTCCACGAACGTGCATATGAAGCATCCCTAATGGAATGCAGTTGACACCACTCGCTATTTGACTGCATCTATGAGACTCCCGATCGATATTCAATCACAGAAACAAAAGTCGCACCAATGAAGCATGTCAAGAACACTGAGCTATAGACATGACTTGGAATGTGGTAATAATTAAGTCTCAGTTCTGTACATCACCCATGTTAAAATTAGACCAAGTTGACAAGTAAATTTAGCAATTTATACAATTAAAATCGATTCAGGTTTGAACAAAACGATAATGGTCATGGTCTCGTACTTGTTCTTTAATTCGTTGGCAAAAGCAATAAATTCGTTTTCTTCCATTTCATGGGTTTCAGCCATTCACGTGAAGAATGTAATGACACTTCTGCAACCAGTGATCATAATGGTGACACCTAGACGCATTGAAAACTAATCACCATCTTGTACCGGATTTGTGATATTTCAAGTGGTCGTAATTCCAGAACTGACGATATATTCCAACGAAAATTGAACAAAGTTATACAGCATAGATCTGGGAAGGCTTCCTAAAATTGGGAGATCAACGTGGAGAATGGTCGAGAATGGGATCAACAGTGGTACTTTTTTCCTATATTTTTTGTACTTTGCTATAATTTACGGTATGTGGATTTCAACTGCACATGGATTCCAATTCTTCTGGACATCACACGAAACTCGTTAAAGATGTGACGTACGGACCAAGCCTTTCAAAATAGTGCAATAATATTGACACTGATGTATTTATTCTCACTAAAAAGACAGCTGATTGGGTTATGGAGAACATCACGTCCAAATACTAAATCCAGTGGAATTAGCATCGCGGGTTTACTTCTGTAACTTTTACGTCTATCTGTTCTGATACTTTAATGGGAAATTAGTGCTCCGATGTACTATTTCCATGGAAATAAATCAATAACACAGTAAAACCGAACCGAGTTGCTCTTAATATCTTCCGCAGCCATACAGTGGAAATTCCTAGGCTGAATCAGCTTTCTCTAGAGGGAAAATTGCAAAATTGAAGAGCTCTTTGTCCGTTTTCCCGCCAAATTAGAAGTCATGTCACAATAATATTCTAGAGTGTAATTTTACATATAAAACCTCACAACGTCCACCGTCAGACGGCAACCTCGGAAATGTGTCGCCTGTCCGCACCTACTGAATAATTACTGGGGCATAAGTTCCCAAAACCACAATGTTTTATCCTGACAGCAATGAAAAATGTATGGCGGAGTATTGCGATATATGGATATACTGGGAACCATCCATGATATGTAATCTATTTTTTTTATGGAGCAGGGGGGGGGGGGGGGGGCGGGGATATATGCAAGATCAAACTTGCATACATGTTAAAATATATTTTATGATGAATACGCCAAACTCTACAACCCACCTGGTCTACTCTAGAGGAATCTGAAAAGAAATTGTATTAACTATGTGGACATAAAGTTGAAGATATTATGGAATATTTACATGTAAGGTTGGAGACTAACATAGATTCTAATATGTCAACTAGTTAACGTCACAAACATGGCGATTTCAATTCTTCTTCAGTCGATTTACCTCTTCCGTGTAGCAACATTCCAAGTTGATTAGCATATGGAATGTTTGTTTCACAACTTATACTCTATTCCAGAAAGTATTATATCGTGGGTCGGTTAGGTTCATATATAGACATACACCAGCTTATTACTATCAATATAACGAAAGTTTGATGATGCCAAAAAAAAAACCTAGTTTCTATTAGAAGAAAACTCCACTGTTTTCTAATGTAAACAAAGCCGGGCCAAATAATTTTATAGAAATACGCTGTAATCTTAATGGACAGACAGTGTGTGCAATGTAGTTGTTTTATACTGCACCCGCCTGATAACCAATTAAAGAATTAAGCTTTCGAACTGAACCCCACATATTAGTTGAATGACAATTACAAATACCAAAAGGCTACTGTGTTGATGGCAAAGAGTGTACTCTTTGGCTGATGGTATCCTCGAGGCAGTGTTCATGTTCACCAGCAGTGACAACATCATAGTGTTGTAGTGATAATATGTTTTTTCAACATAATATCACCTACACCACTAGATTTCGACGAACAACATAAAAAACTACATACAATATAAACCGAAATGAAAAATGTTTTAATACAGCCAAATATATATGTCCAGAGATAAACTGGCCTCATATGGGAGAGAAAGTGTGTAAAACGTAGTTGCTTCCCTTTATGGACTACCTGATGAAATTAGTACGAACTGGAAATCAAAGAAACAACTGATTCTCCAGTATCAGCTTCTTATCTTGACATTTATCTCGAAATTGACCATAAAGACAAATTGTGTACAAGCTCATATGACAAACGTGACGGTTATGATTTTTTCCATTATCAACTTTCCTGTCTCGAGCAGTAATATCTGAGCATCACCAGCCTATGTCCCAGTTAATCTGTTATGTTGGAGCATGTTCATCATACTAGGAAGTCATAGTTAAAGCACAGGTTCTGACTATTAAATTGTTCAAACAGGGATACCAAATGTTTAGGCTGAGGTCCAAGGATCTGGTTGAAGCTTACGCCAAGCCTTCCTACATATGTTGGAAGATATCAACCCATCCTTATAGTTTTGTGCATATATTTCCGTCTTGATATGCCAGTGGCAGTGTGGATACCACAGCGGGTGTCTCATGCGGGGCAGGAAAATGCTCACTCTCCCGGAGCACCTGATCTCACACTCAGCTGGCTGAGTGTCTGTATTTTTCAAATGGCTTTGAAGAAGTTAGAAGTCTCAGGAGAGAAGTCTACCACAAGAGAGGTTTGGAGAAGTACATGAAATCCATGACCAAGGCTTGTTGCATGCCTTGGTTTCAAATGGCTTTGATGAGTAGATCCATGAGCTCCATGACCTATACTCTATTCCAGAATGTTTTATAAGTCTTTGACAGCACAAAAGTATATGGATAGTACCTGGTACAGGTCCTATAATTTATAGAATTATTATTTTGTCATCCTGTTAGCTTATTTTGTGATTGTTTTTGGTAACAATCCGCAGGATTACAAAGGGCGAAAATACTGAATTTGCCAATAGTGAAATGGGTGTAAAGCGCATAAGTGCTGTACATGCGGCACAAAAATTTGACGACATATGTACGAACAATACATATTTCTGTTTCGATTAGTTCCAAGTACAAAGGCGTATATCTCCCACCAGTATTCTCTTTAGGGCACCCACCAGTTTCTCCACTCTCCTGGTCAACGCAACTACCATCCTCTTCATTATTCTCTTGTGTCGTTCTGTCTTCTCTCATGGCTTGTCACCAGATTTCCTACCGTCAATGTCGCTGTCTGATATCAAGTCATACACCGTGTCTGGGGCCGTCCGTTGTGGTTTCTCTACGCCAACAACGATGGGATTCATGTGTCTCAGCTGGTTGGGATCCAGATCTCGGATGACCCAGTAAGCCTCAGGTTCAGTCTGGTCTCTGAGGTAGGCTGGCGAGGTCCTCAGCACATAATCCCGCCCAAAGTACGCCACGTTCCTCATGATAGTCAGACTCTTCCTCCTCTGCTGAGGCTGAGGACCTTCGTTCCTGTGGCAAAATTATTGTCAATGTATAGTAGCATTTTATATGATGAGTGATAATCGCAGATACCACTAATGATGCCGCTATTGATATATTTTTGTGTACCTTCTCAATAGTCCAACTGGGGGCCCAAATATGAAGAATGTGAACAGGACAAAACTTCTCAAACTGGCATCCACTTTTATCGTGGAACTCAATATGTGGTCTTTTGCTGCAAGATAAACACACTGGATTGAATATTAACAATAAAGTCATGTCACACGTACATACTAGATGATTGGTATGGGTGTTTTGTCACACATGTACTCTCCGAGGGGATGGAGTATGCGATGGTTCTGAAAATATATCAACTGATACGTCGTGTTAATATTTTAGGAAACAAAATCACCGAACAGACATACCCTGGACACAGTAATAGGTAACCTAGTTGGAGGGGGACACATCCTGTGCACATGGCTGAAGATCGCTGAGGTACTGGTTCGGCACGTCCACGACACAGGATGGCAGGTTGTTACAGAGCATGGATAACTCCTTCGAAGCACTGACAGCACAGCCCAGAAAGCCCAGGTCCCTGGTCACACAGCGCCCCAGCTGCATTCGACCATAGGAAGCCTGCGCTATGAAGATCACCTTTCCTGTCCCACAGGATGCCTCAATCCGTTCCGACTGACAATATATTCCTATCGCTCTCATGGGTGAATGCAACATCTGATGTCTAAATCACAGTGATGTTTCCCAGTGTTTACATTGTAATAATTGGAGTAAGGTATTGGATAATCATCACATTATAGGAACGTTTTCTGTGAAGATAACACATTTCGCAAATTACACTGTGTGATTACAATACCACCATCACTGTGCAAAACATAGCTGCTCCGGTAGAATAAAGAGATACGTGTGATCATCCATATCAGACCCCACTGTGACCTTTGTATCTAAAGTATATAATGAAGATATTCTTTGGTAACTGTAGAAATTAATATATCATAAATATATATATTAACTGAAACCTGTACGAATAACATGACCGGTATCCTCCATAATTATTCATATAATACTCGCCTTCATTTCGTGAACAAATACCAATGACGTCATGAGACTATGTGTAGAACTCGCCGTCAAGTGATACGAAATAGACTGGCCCGAATTTGAATCTTGATTTGGCAACTCAATTTAGGCACTTAATACACATTTTCAGACCCTAATTTGTACGTATTCTCATTCCACAAACAATATAAAGCTACCGCAGAATGAATAAATTTTGTCAATTCTAAAATTGATTATAGCTTTAAATACGCATTGAGATTATTAAATATGCGTAATAAATGATTAAATATGCATATAAAATATTGATTACGCATATACAATATTAAATACACATAATAAATAATTAAATATGCGTATTTAATATTAAATTTGCATAAAAAATATTAAATACGAATAATAAATGATTATATATGCGTATGAAATATCAAGTATGCGTATGCAATATTAAATACGCATATATAATATTAAATACGCATATATACTATTAAATACGCATAATAAATGATTGAATATGTGCCACAAATATTTCAAACTTTTTAAAAAACAAAACAAAAATGCAATGTACCTATACGAGCCACCGTACAGAATACTAGTATCAAATTCAAATCACTACGACCATAGTAGTGACGGGTCGTGCCCAAAAAAATACAAATGACCCATAGTAAAATTGTGTAAGCGATTAGCCAATCCAGTAAGAGCGACGTCACTTGGAACTTGTCAGGTAAGGAAGGTAATCAGACCAGTCAGATCAATCATTGAAATCATGAAACATCAAGGACGGCTTTAGTCTTTCCAATAATAGTTGACCAATGTCATGTTCGTGATCGGTTGATCAATGTTGAAGGCCAAAATAGTTCGGCTCGTCGTAGCTACCGCAATATTTTATGTTTGATTTTTATTTTTTTAAAAGAAAATGTAGTTTCAACTGTGTAGGTGTACGATTAGGTAGGCCATTCTGAAGAGTTGATAAGGTGTCAAATTATTAGAATATCAGT
Source organism: Terebella lapidaria (assembly GCA_949152475.1). Lineage (NCBI taxonomy): Eukaryota > Metazoa > Annelida > Polychaeta > Terebellida > Terebellidae > Terebella > Terebella lapidaria. Next base: position 9,037,162 of record OX424557.1, read on the forward strand.
ACAAAAATCCTGTACATGTCAACTGGATTTCCACCCACAAGAATAAGAACAACACATATAACATACAAACAAATAATGTCATCATGCGTACTAAATGGTACTATATGGTAATAGCAGTGGTACCATTTATCGGCCCCTTATTGGAATTTCTCAAATATTAAAAAATTACTGTTTAGAAAGACTTTGTTTCTGACAGTGACAAAGATAGAACACGTAGCATTTAATATACACAATGAATTTGGCTCAACCGTTGCAACACTCAAGAAATATCTTTCCCGATCCAACAAATGTTCTGAAACCAGTAACTGACCCACATTCATTAGTCATCGATCCCCCTACTTTACTAACCAAACTGACCAACATACCCATTGTATTTCACATATCTGGTGTAAGTAACATAATGCTGGGGGGTTTTTTTTGACGAAAGTTTTTCGCAATATTACGAGTAGTGTATTGTAATTGTTCGAGGAGGTCAAAAGTTAAAAATCTCGATAACTCCACTCGTACTAATGGTCGATTCTTCCTAGAATTTTGTATTTTGCTATGATTTATTTTATGTGTATTCCAACATCACACGGAATCCAATTCTTCTGTATATCACGTGAAAGTTGTTACACATGAGTCATGTGAACGAAGCCTTTCACGATAGTGCAATAAGATAGACAGTGACGTATTTATTTTCACTAAATCAATAGCTGGCTGAGTTTAAGCATCACGTCCAAATACTAAATCCACTGGAATTAGTACCGCGGGTTTACTTTGTAATTTTTACGGCAATCTGATCTGACACTTTAATGGGAAATTAGTGCCCCACTGTACCTTTTTCATGGAAATAAATCAATAATACAGTAAAACCGTCCCGAGTTGCTCTTTTAATATCCTCCGCAGCCATACACTTTCCGAACACCACCCCATTAGAACAATGAATCACCATAAGACATACAGCTTGGTTACATATTTCCAATTTGTATTGAAATAATGTTTCGTGTGGTGTTCATATCTTTCCCAAAGACACATCTTGCCTTGAATAAGCGTGTTTGTTTAGGTAGTATTAGACTAGTACGACATGAGGCGAGCCTGGGAAGCACTGAGAACGTATTGGGAAATCTTTAGTATCCCACACAGAGCCGGCTCTAAAAAACATAGGCACACAACATTACTGATCAGCGGTGAAAAATTGGCAACGATACATCGAGGCAAAATGAAGTTATAACGCGAAAACCAAAAGTGCTTACCACAAATAAACATTGACAAAACCATAAAGGGCATTTCTGCTGAAATGCCTTAAATATTGGGGGATTTAAGTTCACAAAACCAGCGTGATGTTTGAAGTGGAGGCAGTACTGAAGTATTGCGTTATTTGGATATACCATGTATACCAGAGAACATCCATGATCCATATTATCAAGAAAGTGTATGTATCAGTGGTGTAGTTGCCTATACGCACCATGCGTTCCTTTTGAATAATGACCTGTTGAATGTTCCATAGTGTTATATTGTTTTAATGGAAATATTCGGTGTAAACTCAATATAAACAAAATATATAACAATTATATGCATAAACCCTATCATTACCATTGCCCAAATTTTCGGGTAAAACGTATGGTTTTTTTTTTGCAAGCTCATGTTAAGTTTGAATTTTATCCAAAATCTTTAAATATTCACACGCAACGTAGCGGAGGATATACACAGTTCAAATATCATCGGGTACGTTATGAGGAATTTTGAACAAACACGTTTGTTTTACAATGTCCCGTTGTCACACAAACAGTGTAAAGGTCATGTACACTGCCGGTAAGATTGAAACTGCTTTTCCTTCGTAAAAAAAACAGTAGTTATCTGAACTTATGTATAAAACATCTACAGAATATATTTTTAGTATGTATAAGTAGTAAACTCATTCCGAGTCGGTTGTTTATAACATATTCTGATCGAGTTACTTGGGCGGTAATTAGTTGAATAGACATGCGCTGATGTGCACATGAACAGCACTGATAGCAATTCAAATATTTGATTATCTGCTGGGTGTCAATAGATATTTGCAGTGTATGGAACATTATTTGTGATTCCGCTCTGTACAAACCCTTGAGTAGTAGTTATAGATATCTGGGGTTTTTTTCATTGAACATCTTTTTCATTTTCAGACAATATCCAGCTCCTGTCTCCGGCCATTACTTTGCTGTAATGTATGTTGGGTGGGCTGGAGGCAACCAGCACTGACCCTGTGGATGATGAATCTAACACTGAGCATGCGGTAGGTATCTTCAATATGTCAATTTGCATTGTCAAGAAAAAATATTTCAATGTTCAAAAAGAAGTGGATATTGCTATGTACTTATCTCCCATATACTGTCGAATATTTTATACTGAATTTATGTAAACAAACAATAGGTTAGTTGTAAGCATGCATTTCTTTCCCAGGATAATAATAATAATAATAATGTCAAGTTTTTATATAGTGCTTTTTCAGGAACCTGCTCAAAGCGCTTGACAATTATTACCCCCGATATATGGCCAGGAACCACTTTCCGACTCCCTGGGGTCCATAGACAATCACATATTTGTCAGAGACTTATTGCTGCCATATTGGCGCAAGGTGACTAGGACACACGTACAATTTGCCAACACTGCCAATCGGGTACTCAATTATACGACTGAGTGAACCGAGACACATTGTGGTACACACCTTGCCCAAGGGTGTTAGACAGCCAACACAGTAGCGCCAGCACCGCGGCTCGAACCAGCAACCTACTGGTCACGAGACGAGCGCCTTAACTGACTGCGCCAACTGCCCCCATGATGAGAGCTCTGATTAATCAGATGCAGAAAGGACAGCGGTGGACCCCCTGACCAGAGCTCAGGAGCATGCAGGAATCGTCACCACAGACGCAGCTAACCTCGAAGAAGAACTTCTGACTGCACTAACATTCCTGCAGGAAGTACCGTCACCAGAATTCGACTGGTGTGATGATGTCTTGACGAGGAACATCCCAAGGTTGAGCCACCTCACCAGCCTGGCCCGACCCGTCATGAGTCCCTCAACTCAGCTGTCCAGTACTTTCCAGTACAACTGTTCTCTGATGACTCCTTCATTGAGAAGGTATTTTTAGTGCATTCACATGTATTACTATCCTAGTATATTAGTGATTAGTTAAAAATATACAAGCTTTTAATTTAACAGGCCAAATTAAGGTTTTGCTATGTTTTGTTTTTGACTCCAATAATTTTCTTCACTGAATGTTTCGTGAATCTTTCCAAGGATGCCTGAAGTTCATTTTCAATAAACAAGTCGTTGACTGGACGACGAGGAGACTTATTAGGGGGGCTGATATTGATGCCCACAAAGTTGAGTGGACTGACACCACCGTGGAGGAAATGAAAGCTTTTCTTGGTGTCAGGATTGTCATAGAAAAGTGCTACCATGGGTCATAGCATGACCTTTGGACTTCATGGTATGTATGAAACATTGCAAGGAATATGAATATTCTGTAGTTTCATGTTATTGGTACTAAATTACTCATATCGCTCATGTATTATTATGTATAGTGTGCTGACCTCAAAGGATTACTTTGTAAGCTTTCAAATGATTCACAGATATCCACTGACCAGATTTCCGGGAATTAAAGACATATTCCCGAAGCGTAGGTTCTTCCAGCTGCTCCGGTACCTGCACTGCTGCAGTGAAGAAAATGTGCCTCAGCAGGATCGCCTTTACAAGATTCGGCCTCTGCTCTTGCACCTACAGGCTGGTAAGTCTATGTATTTGGAAGTAAAGTATATAACAGTTAGGCCCGACTGCACATGTCGTACTTTAGCTCTACTTAACAAAAATTGCAGCTTAAGTCGAACTTTTCGACTGCACACCCCTCACTTTGGAGGAAAGTTATACTTTGAACACCCCGAAAGTTAGTGAATTGTTAGTGGTGGGAGGGGCTTCCTAAAGCTGCACTTCGCTAGGCGATTGTGATGTTTTGTGTACAAATCTATTGAGTTACTGTATTTTGTTATTGCGGTGGACCCAATTGAGAACGAGCATACATGTGTCGGCAACATGGCGTGATGTGCCATTGAGAATGGAGAACATAGACCAGTTGGATCAGATTGAACTCTTCGACGATCTGGATCATATGCTACATCCCCCACGTGTGATCGCAGATAAAAGTAATCCGTTTGAAGTGTTTGATGACCTTGAATTTGTACAAAGGTATAGGTTTCCAAAGGAATCAGTACGCAATCTTTTGACACAACTGGGAGAATCACTCCGCTGCTGGGAAAGGCCTCAGGACCTCCCAGAATATTTACAGTTATTACTAACGTTAAGGTTTTTAGCCACAGGGTCTTTTCACACCGTTGTTGGAGATCTGTGTCGCGTTCATAATTCTACGGTGTGTAGAGTGGTGAATAAAGTTTGCAAGGCTATTGCAAATTTGAAAAACAGATATATCTACTTCCCAGATAATGACGAAATACCTCAAGTCCAACAACAATTCTACAGTATTGCGAACTTCCCTGGTGTGATTGGAGCGATAGATTGTACCCGCATACCAATACACAGCCCAGGAGGCGACACTGCGGAGTTATTCCGGAACAGAAAGGGATTTTTCTCTGTGAATGTACAAGCCATATCCGATTCCAATATGGTGATAAGGAATATTGTGGCCCGTTGGCCAGGATCGACACATGACACACGAATCTTTGATAACAGTGCCATCCAGGCCAGGTTGCACAATGCAGAATTACAAGGGCATTTATTGGGTGAAAGTGGTTACCCTTGTCGCAATGATATCTTGACGCCGTTCATCAATCCAGTGGGCCAACCAACCTCAGCGACGTTACAATAACGCCCAGTCGCAGACCAGGACAACGGTAGAACGATTATTCGGGTGCTGGAAAAGAAGATTTCCATTATCAAAGACCGAATGAGATGCAAACTGCACAACGTGCTGGTTATCCACATGGTTGGCCACTGCAGTACTGCACAATTTTGCTCGCCTACATAACTTGCCAGTTTTTGACGATGAGGCGCAGAATGAAAATCGAGATGACATGAATCCGGTTGATGGAAGTCATGGTAAGTTTCAATTATCTACATATGATATAGCTTGTTTGCTCTGCCCCCCCACCCCCTCCCTATTCATACCACATATATGTATGCCTCAACTTTTTTCAGTTGATCAACCGGAAGGAAACGCTCTCCGCCGCACAATTGTCACCAATCATTTCACCTAAACATCCCGTGAGTGTGTAATGAACGAGTTTTTGAAAAATCGAAATAATTACATTAACCATGGTGTTTTATTGTCAAGAAATAGCGCACCCAATAATAATCTGTCAATAACACATGAACGATATATAGCAATGGTATATCAGACATACCGGGTATTATTACACCTTTCACTGATTTCCCAACATGTCTAATTGAGCGTTAAAGAGTTTCATCTTCATTTCATGAACTTCCATGGTGTTTCTACGTTTTATGTCAAGCAGTTCCTGTTATTTTTGCAACAGCGCAATTTGTTCCTTCATGACCTCCATTGTTTTGTTGTGTTCTTCTTTTGTATGATCCAGTATGGTTTCACGGGCACGCAGAGAAACTGCTGTCAGCATCGTTGAAGGTGCCGTTTTTCGCTTCTTTGCCATGTTCACATAGCGAGCAGAAGATGTGGATGGCTCAGCAGCATCCACTGTGTCAATGATTGCACCCCCGTTCTCAACTGCTCAAGTACGACATGTGCAGTCGGGCCTTACAGTCTTTGCAGTACTAGATAATCATCACATTATAAAATTGTTTTTCCATAATGATCTCCCCATGTCGCAAATTACAATGAGTGTAAAAATGGCATTTTAGAGGTGGAGTTTAATATGGAAACGTGTGATTACAATACCCTCGTCACTGTACAAAGCATCGCTCCTCCGATAGAATAAAGAGACACATGTGATCATCAAAATCAGATCCCATGGTGACTGGAGTATATAATGAATATATTCCTTGGTAACGGTACAAATTAATATATTATGAATATTCCTTGATAACAGTACTGATTACATGACAGGTATCCTCTGTGTATAATATAAAATTTAACTTCATCTTGTGAAACAGTCAACGAAAGAGTGTCTGGCGTGTTCATAGCGTTGAAAACGCCCGGAAAGATTTGGGGACATGTAATGTCACTGATGTATGTTTGATACTGTCGTAAATGTTACATGAAATTAAATGAATCATTGTTCAACTCCTCAGATTCCAGCATGAATGAGACTCCGTACAAGTGTTACGACTGTGACCAAATATTCACGTATCGTACCCCGTGTTCAGGCACAAGAACGCGAAACATTGGCAAGTAATAAAACGGGTCAGATGTCCATGCCCCCATGAGGAATCTCGTCCAGGTGACGTTTTAAGATTCCACAATACCCATCCTGGCCAGAATTTGAATGTGGCCATGGAAGACAATTTGGTGGTCGTCACGAAGAAGGAGCCAGGATCAGAAGTTAGCCCAAGAGCCGGCACCTCAGAAGTGGAGAGGGCGGTAGAATCCATTACCAGTCCTTACTCCCCGGCCTTCTTCAACAAGCTGGAGAACATCTATTCCTTGTACATACCAGCAGCAGCACCATTTACCTCGAAGAAGCGGCAGATAGTGTTCGGACAGCGGGAGATCCCGAAAAAGAAACTGGGGAATGATGAGGAAAAACTGAGGAAAGCCTCATGCTTTCCTTAGATTTCGACTGACACAGAATTCGGGCCGGAACCAGAGTTTGAGTTGAGGACGCCAGTTATAGCCGCTATCTGAAGATCATCGAGACAGCTCTGTAACTCGAATGTACTATAACAAACTCCTATATCCATAAGTCTCCTCCACAAAAACACCAGCGGAGGTTTGACAACGTTCTTGCGAAGGTTCGACCACGTGCATTTGGAACCGTGATCATGTGCATGCGGAAGACCGGGTATGCACATGCGCAGAACGACTTCCGGTGGAGTGGACAATAAAAGGAGGCAGCCACAGCTCTCTGAGAGCTCAGTCGGGGAAGACACCATGGACGACATATCTCCTGAGATGATTTTGTCCTCCTGGGGCTGGCGAGGGAAGGACTTCCTGCACCTCCGCACGATTTGACCTCCGCAGTGCGGAGCCCCAGAGGCCGAGACTCCATGTAACGGAAACTTAACTGGGAAGGATGCGGGTTCCACTGATGACAATGCAATGAATCTGGTCCAACGGCCCTACAATTTATAAACCCCGCCCCTCTTGACTTACAGCTGACGGCAAAGTGGCGTTCTTTCTTGAACAGCAGTGCGAGCGTGAGGGAAAACTGATGTACCTCCGCAACCCGTGGACCAGTGAGGGACTTCCCCTGATGTGCGGTGACACTCCGTCTTCGCAGTAAACGTGACCATGCATCAGCGGACTTACGAGGGAAGTCCTTGACGATATTCTGCACCCGCGGAGTGGCTTAGGAAGTCCACTGATGTGCGGAGACACCCCGTCTCCACAGGCGACGAACCTCCGCACCCACGAGGGAGGGAGGTGGAGTAGTCGTGTGGAGGACCCTCTGCAGTGACGACGGAGCTCTGAGGAGCCGCAGAACCTCCGCAGCAACCAGGACCTCTGCAGTACGGAAGACCTCTGCAGGATCAGAGGACCTCCGCACAAACGACACCTCTGCAGAGGACGGCAAGGTTGACTCCGCACATATACAACTCCTGAGACGGAAGAATTGCGGAGCCAGGGAATCTTTACCTCCCACATGGACCTGGCGTAGGGAGAGACTGACGTTAGATCTGAAGCTTAACGTTAAAGCAGAGTCTTAGTCTAAACCTGGACTCGGTGTAACCTCTCTATATTTTATTGCCCGGTGACTTAGTCTAAACCTTGTCACTGTGTAATCTGGAAATATTGCATATATTTTGAGTAATTATGTGATCGTCGTATATTGGTAATAAAACCTGTGTCTTTGAATTTATGTTTCCAGCACTCTTCTCTAACCAGAGAAATACTATGGAATCGCGGACGTCTCACCAATGATTGTCTATAGCGTTCGGACACAGAGACGAGAGGTACTGCACAAGAACTATACGGAAAATAAACATGAGAGAAAAAACACACACACAACACCAAATTGAAATAGTCGAAAATCGCTACAGTACAAAATCGCTAAAATGTCGGATAAAAAATGTAGGACTATCAGTAAGCCTGAATAATATGATGGAATTTGTGTCTTGTTAATACCGTTATGACGGAATTTATTTGTGTCAGTCTTCACCATTTAACATAATGCTTGTAGAGAGCTAAATGCGAACTAATAACGATAATGTTTGCATCCCGTACTATTTGTCATTGGGAAGTGTTTGAGGTTTTCATTTGTACCAGTAATTTTTCATGGCAATGGTCGAAACATAAATTTGATATTCTGCTACTAATATTTTCTCAGATACGGACTCCCCTGCTATTATTTTCGAGTTCCCGGTACATGGTGATATCGAATCTAAATCAATCACTTGTCTGTGTCAAACATCACAATATTTCCGTATGCACTTGTACTAGTATTCAATCAAATTTTGGAGAGAGTCCACAGAGAAATCGACGTTTCATCTCAGTCTTCCTTTTGACATCTGACGGCGGCATTGGTGAACGGTAATCAGGGAGGATCCAATAAAGGATATTAATGGGAGAAGAGGTTTTACTTTTGTGAAAACTCCACACAGACGAAAGCGAGCTCTGACACAGGGGCCACGGATGTGATATATATTTATTATGGTTGAGCTCCGAAATACAACTGAAACATCGATGGTCGCATGATAACGCGCAGTTTATAAGGAATGATTTACCTATCATTTGAAGAATAATTGACTGTTGGCTGTCAAACAAGAAGAGAAAATAATACCCATGAGATATTAAGACAAATTAGGCTAAAATAATACTCCTCACGTCCCAAGTCCTAACAAATGTCGAGCATGCATGCTAACCACCCTATTCAACATCCCTGAATAGGATAGTGGGTGTTATTTCCCACTAATATTTCATATACATTATCACAGAGCTACATGTATACGAGGTAAAACCATGACGCTAAATCTTTCAGTTGTTCTTTCAGTGGAAAGGAACATATCCGGGAATCATGTATCACGTTTTTTGGGATTGGGGTTTCAACTACTGTGCATTCATGAATTACAGGAACAATTGCTTTCTGTTATATAGGTGATCTGTTATATCGTCTTATATCCGCTACAAAAGTTGTCAATGCGTTATTTGATTTTTGAAAAAGAAAGAACGGCTTCCCCACTAAGAGACAGAAATGACTGTCAGAATATAATATTATGTCAAAGTAGAGACCAGCGTTTGGAATGTATAGTACTATTCGCTGTTTCCGTGAGTACTTGTTCACCCAAGCCCGCCTAGCATTAACGTCCTTGATAAATAGAACTGACGACAGAACCATTTCCACGTGTCTTTCCATCTCTCAAGCGACCTTTATGATATGGTCTGCAATAAATCGTCCGCGACATGCTTGATTGACGTGCTTTTATTCAAGCAGCATGCCATGAATACTGGATATTGATTGTGAATCTATCAAATAACAGGAGCCCAACAGTGAGTGGATCCACTTTCACATGCCATTAATCAGTTCACTCAACCATCAGAGGTGATACTGAGAACAGGCATCGATTGCGCTATACTAGATTTCTCCGAATCATACCAAAAATGACAACGGAGAGAAGCTTATAATATATCCAATCAGAAAATATCCAATCAGACAGTTTTGTACTGGATTATCCAATTTCAGGAGAAACATGGAAGTAAATCCAGGATCATATGTAACTTGCACTTCAATCAACTATTTGTACACCAATAGATTATTACCTACAGACCAAAATGGTCTGCACCATGACCTTTTTCCGAATATATCGAGTGGTTCGTTGAGAGAGTAGTTCAGAAATCTAAATGCGGACTATTCATGGTTATTGTAAATTTGTTGCTCAAATGAGATTCAGAGCAGAGTTGATATTTTCTTCTTGATCTTTTTGTTGGTTATGACATAATCGACGTTATTATGACAAAAAGTGGCAAAATTCCAAGCAAAATGGATCATTTCAAGATATTATGTCGCACAGTATGAATATAACGTGTAGGAATGCAATACTACCTCACATAATTAAAGTGGCCAGAATCATTAAATTCACAGAATTTCAAGATTGATCGAAGGCTAATGTCATTATCGTACGCACATTTCCATCTTCCACAGAGGCCGTATACTCTTCCGATTGTTCCGACTGACGTGATCTGGGAAAATCCAGAATAGAATCTATGCATGGGGTTTGTTTCGGATTTCTTAAGTATTTTCATAGGTTGTTGGGCAGTTGTATACTAATTCCATCAGGTGTACAGTAGAAACAACTAAATTTAACACACTGTCTGCCCCTGATGACGCCAGTGTGTCTTCTGATAAACTGCTTGATCGGGCTTTGTTTCTATTGCAAAATGTACTATACGTTTGTTATTGGAATCATCGAAATTTGGTTGTATCGGTGGTAATAGATTGAAAACTTACATCCAGTAGTGGCTGACAATACCAAATATAGGTGATACAGGAACATCTTGCCATCAAGATACCAAACATACAAAACCATACTTACCAGATAATTTGGAAATTGTAAAATAAAGGCGTGGGTATGGTCAAATGTGAATGATATTCACGAACAAGTCACCTTCCTGGTGCTATAGACCTCGTTCGCAGTCAGAGTCGTGCTGTAGCATTGATCAACCCAAGACATGTAAATATATTAAACACTTCCAGGACACGGGGAATTCTGCCTCCAGCATAGCAACAAATCGGTCATGATATGATTCATGGAATAAATTCACATGGGATACCCGATATGTCTCGGTTTTGACTGGAAGTCCATTGCATGAACAGAAAATAAATACTGCTGGGTGGTTCTTCTTATCAGTGTGCAAATTAGACAAGAGAGTATGCGCATGGTCTATTTTCCTGACAAGTTCCTTATTACGTGCGAACACTACATTGAAATTATGAATACATGGCTGATAATCAATGATAACTATTTCAGTTCGGGACGAATTTTTCTTCAGTAACTATTTATCTTGGGCAAGAATTACGAATGTTTTCGTTGTATGATCTCGGGCCATTCAAACCATATACACATAACAACATCAAATATTCAGGTTCAACCCACATGTTTTATGACTAAAACGGGCCCAAGTATCATATCCTGCGCCTTTCTCTATATTCAATAAGGATTTAAAAGGTGACAGACGGATTAAACGACATTCATTTAGTGGACGAGTAGTATTAAGGTGTAGTGTATGATACTTGGGCCCTAAAACGTTCCTAAGTAACGTATTGAAACGGAAAGCCTATTTTATTACAGTTATAAACTTCCCTGGACGGACTAGCATCATTTATGACGTAGGACCACAAACATCGACGGACTGACAGATGTATCCCCCTTTTATTTTCACGCATTATTCACGCATCATTTGGACAAGTTATATTCGGGACTGGGGAATTATCTACATTTAACTGTACTTGAATAACCTTAACTACAAGGTCTACGACCTCACTGTAAAGATTTTACCATCAAATCAATTGTAAACACCAGTACATCGTATTGGAATTGACAAGTGACGGATGATTCAACTCTGTTATTTCACCACAACCAACGTGTCAAGTCCACTTCGCATAGGAATTTGTATCTATGATGTCTAGTTTCCACTCGCTACAAGTTTCAAGTTTATAGCACATCATATTGACACGTATTTATTGAAAGTCGCATCAAAATACAACAGTTTTCACGTCAGCACGTGTTGTGATCTGACAGAGGAGTGTCCACAACCACTGTATTTCCTGATTTTAGACAGCGCCACTTTCGAATTGGCGCATCCAAGTGATCGTTATATTCGATCTTTAAACCCAGCCAATAATTCTGATAAATGGGAATAAATTGTTATTCAGCTGCTTATACACAGGAATTGTTTGGATTTCGTCCACAGATTGTATTTCAAGCAGTTTTACAATATTCACTTCATAGCGTCTCCATGGCGTAGTAATTCTTTAGGTGGAAATCACCTGACATTGTAACTATTTGTGATAGGAATCATATCAGTGTGTCAAAGACCGTTTTTGATTTAAAACGGTAAATTATACCAGATTTGATGTATATCTGGCAGCTTAGCTCATATTGTTAGGGGTATTGAGGCATGCAGCCTGTGTACTATTTTGTTATGGCGGACTGATATCAGCCTGTTTACTGCCGTCCTGGCCTATATAAGAACCTGAGAAATCCAAGCACTTCACTCTGGGTGATAGCGATCCTAGAGTGCACATCTCCAGATTTTGAGAATTCTTCAAAAACTCCTGAATTAACTTCATTTCCTGGCATATCTTGAGCCTAGCCAAAGTAAATATGAGTTTTTCAATAAATATTTCACCTTAAAAGTGCCGGAATATGTAATTGCTTGGGTTTGCTCGGATTGCTCGGGTTTGCTCGGATTTTGTAGAAATGCTCGGGTTTTCTGATTCTAACGTTTAGAAATATTGACAAGGAATTTCCAAGTAAATATAATCATAATGTAGGGTGATAATGATCCCTAAATGAAGTTAAAATCCAATGAAATGGGGTAGTACTTAGGGTGATAATGATCCCTAGTTTGTCATCTGTAAATACACATTATTGGCCAGCCAGTTCGCCGATGTTTAATTCATCAAATTCGTACTAACCTGTGGTACAGTGTACAAAAATGAGTTATGAAATAAAGAATTTGTTGAATTTCATCTTCACACTGTTTTCTCCATATTAGTCGGAAAATTGTTTGAATATTATATCTGCCAATTCAGGTGATAGTGAACCTGAACACATCTACATCACATGGAAATTCAGGTGATAATGAACCTGGAAACATGAACTTGCATGAGTAATAGTAATAGAGAAGTTTTCACAAACATATGTGTACTGTCCTGACAAAAATCGGAATCGCTCGGGAAACTTCGGAACACAGAAACGCTCGGAAAACTTGGAAACACAGAAACGCTCGGAAAACTTGGAAACACAGAATCGCTCGGAAAACTTGGAAATACGGAAATGCTCAGATAGATTGGAAGCGCTTACAATTTGATGACAACTTCATGAATACGCATTGATTGAAGAATTAATATTTGAATATATGTCAGAGAAGCCAAAACCCACACACCCTCCATAAATCAACACATGCATTTAACTATTGTGTAGCACTTGTCCGTTACATAATAAATAATTTTTGGTGTCAGAAGTGGGATACCTAGTCTTTAGGGTATCCAGTGAAACGAACTCACATGGAGGGTGGCATTGGCACAAGATCAAAATCCAAACAAGCACAACAGGAAGCAAGCATGTTTGAACCAGTTGAAGTTGAAGCTAGAAGTTCTGAAGTTGCAGGAGGAGACACGTGTGATCAACAATCCATCCTAACTGACCGATTGAAACCATCTCATGTGCACTACAGTCAAAACACGGAGGGTCTGCATGACATCATGGTGGGACTCAGAAATGATATGGGGAATGTTCTGGGCGTCATACAACAATTTGCACAAAACACTAACCAACTGCTGCAAAACCACTATCCAGATCAAGGTTTGCTTCAGTCCAACACAGTCAGGCGTGGGTCAACAGTTAGACATCATCGTCCACACACACCCAGACAAACTCACCCATCATCTCAAATTGAAAACGAGTCTACAAGCCTTTCAGAAGATGAAGAACTTGTCCGAAACCATATCAGTGGCTCAGATTCTACGAGAAGCTTCACACAAAGAAATCGGCCAAATCGTCCACAGAGATCTCCTGGGGCCACAAACTCCAAGTTGCCCCCATTCACAGGAAAAGAAGCTTGGCATGTATGGTACAACCGCTTCACCGATGTTGCCAGATTGAAGGGATGGACTGCAATGCAAAAACTGGAAGAACTCCTCCCAAGATTACAGGGTACAGCAGGAGAGTTTGTGTATGACCAACTGACCCCAGCTGTTAGAGCTGATTACGAAGCTCTAGTCGAGGAGTTAAATAGCAGGTTCCGAGTGGTGGAAACCAGGAAAACTTTTGGCACCCAATTCAACAATCGTATGCAAAAACCAGGGGAATCAGCAGAGGATTTTGCAGCAAATCTTAAGCGACTCTACATGAAAGCATACCCCGACCGCAGACAAGAAACTCGCCAGGAGGATTTACTTCGCCGTTTCCTCAATGGACTGCTGGATGACCGTACCCGCTTCCATGTAGAGTACATTAAAGAACCTGACAACATTGACACAGCTGTGTATGAAGTTGTAAATTTCCAGGAAACTCGCCGTCTTCCACTTCCAAGAGAAAATACCCCAAATAATCACAAGAGACCCACTCGTGCAATAAAGGAAGTCGATTATGATGCTCTATCGGAAGAAGATTTTGAGGAAACTATGGAGGACCGAGTCGCTCGCCTACCAGGCAAGAGTAAAGCAAAGCCTTTGTTAAAAACCAGCGGCAACAACACCAGTGAAAATGGTGATCCCAGTATTACTGCAAACAAAAAGGCTGAGGGTGATGAGAAAAATCAAACTAAGCCCGAGATCTCTGATCTACTCCAACAAATTTGCACTCGCCTGGATAAATTGGAGAGTAACAAACAATTTCGTCCACAAGGAACGAACAGGGGACAAAAACAATACCACAACAATCCCAGTAACTCTCCAAACTACATGTACAAGACAGGACCTCGGGACAATACACAGGGACACTGGACAACATTCTCTTGTTTCTCATGTGGCAGAGAGGGACATTTCTCAAGAGACTGCCCAAATCGTCAGTGGGTAGCAGGCCAATTTCAAATGGGAGTACAACCGACACCAAATCCTCAACAGCCATCTCCGAGCAAGGAAAAACAGGGAAGCAGTGCAGCTAACACTGGTCCACAGACCCATCAAACTAACAACCCTCCAACAAACTAGATGGGGCCGTCTCTGTAGGCCAAGAGCCGGTCCAAATATCAACCAATGATTTAGTTAAGGGAAATGAGTCAATTTTAACTTCAGCAAGGCCTGAAATTCGTACAGAGTATGGGAAGGTTGAGAAAACTATTTCTAATGTTATCCGCAGGGAGACACCCAAGAGCCCTGGGATATACATCAAAGGGAGTGTGAATGATGTTGATTTATGGTTTACTGTTGATACTGGGGCATCATGCACAATTGTCTCAGAAAAAGTTTTTCAAGTTATTAGCGATAAGCAGTCAATGGAACTGAACACAAATTCACAGATCCCGCTGCAACAAGCAGATGGAAATCGTCTCAAGAAATCTGGGACTTGTTTACTGGAACTTCGAATAGGACCATTATCAATCGAGAGGGAAGTCACCATCGCCAACATCAGTGATGATGTACTGCTCGGCATGGATATGGAAGAAATGGATGTAATCACTAGTCAAGGAATTGTGAGAATCAACGGCGAAGAAATACCAGCAGTTCAAGTCAAAGTCGACTGCACACGTCAAGTTTGTGTTAGCGAGAGTACAACTATTCCCGAGTATTCGGAAACAGTAGTAAATGTGTCATTCAATAAGGCTGATACAGACTTGGAATCTAAAGAAGTAATGATTGAACCTTCAGAATCTTTCATGGAAAAACATTCCCTCATAATGGCAGCTAGTTTAGTGGACACCACGAGAAAACAAGGCATAATCAGGATTATGAATCCCGGAGCAAAACCGATTGAAGTAAAGAAGAATACTCGTGTGGGAAATTTAGAAGAGTGTGAAATGCTGACTCCAATCATCAATGAATCTGCAGAACCAAGTGAGCTTGGGTTAACTACAAGAAGGTTGAAGTTCGAAAATCAAGAGGAGAGACTCCAGGAATTCGGCAAATCGTCATGGGACAGAAATGTGTCTATTTTTGATGCACCTGGGTGGCGCATAAACAATTTAGGATCAGAGTCTTGGGAAGACTCAAATGTGTGTGGGACACACAAACATTTAACAGGAGCTGTTCGTCAGTCAGGGACAAGTGGATTGCCCCAAAGTGATTTTTGTTTGAAAGTGGAGGAAACTGACACAATGCCGAGCCCGGTAGAGAACTTTGAGGAGTCATTGCCACAGCATCTACGAGAAATGTTTCACAATGCTCAAGATGGGAAATCATTGAATGAGAGGAAGCAACTTAGAGATTTACTACAGAAATTCGAGAGTTCATTTTCCAAGGATGACATGGATCTAGGGTATACAACTTTGACTGAACACATCATTGATACTGGGGATGCGCGTCCAATAAAACAAGCACCACGTCGACCACCATTAGCACTAGCTGGAGAAGAGAAGAAAGCCATTGATCAAATGTTACAGCAAGGAATTATCCAGCCATCTTCATCACCATGGGCTTCACCAATAGTTTTGGTTCAAAAGAAAAATGGAAAAGTTCGACCCTGCATTGATTACCGAAAGTTAAATAGTGTCACTAGGAAAGATGCCTATCCAATTCCAAAAACACAAGACTGCTTAGACTCCTTGAGTGGATCTACAATCTTTTCAACTCTAGATTTGACCTCTGGGTACCATCAAGTTCCCATCAGATCTGAAGACATACCGAAAACAGCATTTGTCTCAAAGCATGGACTCTTCGAATTCAAAACGGCACCTTTCGGACTGTGCAACATGCCAGCCTGTTTCCAGCGAGTGATGGAATTAGCACTTCAAGGACTTCAATGGACATCATGCCTCCTGTACATCGACGACATTATAATTCACAGTAAGACAACTGCGGAACACTTGAAACGCCTTGAAGCTGTGCTAGGAAGGCTGAAATCCGCCAATTTCAAGTTGAAGCCAGAAAAATGTAATTTATTTCAGAATGAAGTTGAATTTCTAGGACACATTGTATCAAAAGACGGCGTGAAACCCAACCCACAGAACACCTTGAAGATTAAACACTGGAAATGTCCAGAAAGTTTGACAGATGTCAGATCATTTATTGGCCTGTGTTCTTATTACAGAAGATTTGTGAAAGGATTCTCCATCATCGCCAAGCCCCTGAGTGATCTTACCAAGAAGGATTCAAAAATGGAGTGGACTCAAGACTGCCAACAAGCTTTTGAACAACTCAAATCTGTTTTAACTGGACCAGAGATCATGGCATATCCC
Organism: Terebella lapidaria; assembly: GCA_949152475.1. Classification (NCBI taxonomy): domain Eukaryota; kingdom Metazoa; phylum Annelida; class Polychaeta; order Terebellida; family Terebellidae; genus Terebella; species Terebella lapidaria. The sequence continues at coordinate 9,054,324 of OX424557.1, forward strand.
AAAGACAACGGAGAATACATTTTGGACACAGATGCCTGCGATGTGGGTATTGGCGCGGTTTTGTCTCAGATGCAGGAGGGTCGCGAAAAAGTCATCGCGTATGCGAGCCGTTCTTTGAACCGAGCAGAGAAAAACTATTGCGTTACCGATAAAGAATTACTGGCGGTTGTTTATTTTATCGAATATTTCCGACATTATCTACTTGGACAACAATTCACAGTGAGAACAGATCATCAAGCACTGAAGTGGCTTTTCAGTTTGAAGGAACCAAAGGGACGGATAGCACGATGGATTGAAGCACTTTCATCCTACAATTTTTCAATTGAATATCGACCGGGACGTCAACATGGAAACGCAGATGGACTTTCCCGATGTCCGAATCCGAGAGATTGTCAGTGTGCCGAGAACAACATTCTAAAATGTGGCCCATGCTCAAAATGCAAGAAGAAAGGTGAAGAAATGGTAGATTACAATCAGCTGGAACCTGCACGTCGAATACACCAAGCTGAGTGTACAGCTATCATGAAATGTGGTGACACAGCGAAAGCAGTATTTTCAGAGCTCTATAACTTCGCCCTCGTAGCATTTGTACATCTACTTGGTTGGATTCTGTGTGTCTTTCCCAAACCAATGGAAAACTACACCACTATAAAATTGGAACGACTGACACCCAACAAAATCTTCAGACACCGCCAACCGAAATCGAGACTGTCATCTCTTTCAGCTGATGACGGGAGAACACGACCAAAATTGAATTCAATTTGGTCTACAGACAGATTCGGAGACGCCTATCGACAATGGAAAGGGAAATTAATCAATTTGTGCTCGCAAGGATTGACAAAAAAATCAGAAAATTCATCGGGTTACACGAAACAGAGTCAACAAACCACAGCCGGCAACACGAGACACATGGTTTTCGGGTCACAGTACAAAGGAATTACAAACATTACAAGCTAATGATCCAGCTATTTCTGCCTTACTTGAGTGGAAACAGAAGGGTGGAAGACCTTCTGGTAAAGAGATGAGTTCGACTTCTCCTGAAATTCGTCACTATTGGACATACTGGAATTCCATAGAACTTCACGATAAACTTTTGTATAAAAGAACATACATCTTGGAAGGAACTGACACGGTCTTGCAATTTTTAGTCCCGGCAGCACTTAGGAAAGAAATTTTCAAGCACATGCATGAGTCTCTACTGTCAGCACATCTTGGACGGCGGAAAACTTTAGAGAAGATTCGACAACGATTTTATTGGTACAATTTACGAGAGGATATTTTTCGATGGGTGCGACAATGCAACAACTGCGCTGCTAATAAATCACCAGTGAAGAAACCTAGAGCACCTCTAGGTAGCATGATGGTAGGAGCGCCAATGGATCGATGGTCAACTGACATGCTCGGGCCATTCCCAACAACACCCAGAGGAAATAGATACATCCTAGTTGTCACAGGTGCATTCACGAAGTGGACAGAAGCATTTGCTGTGCCAGATCAAACAGCTAAAACTACAGCTAGATGCATTATGACCGAAATGATTTGTAGGTTAGGCTGTCCGTTGGATATACATTCCGATCAAGGAAGAAACTACCAGAGCAACATTTTCCGCAGTCTGTGTGATTTCTTGGAAATTCGCAAAACCAGAAGTAGTCCAAGACATCCTCAATCAAATGGGCAAGTAGAGAGATTCAATAAAACACTTATCCGAATGATCAGAGCGTACATCAAGGAAGACCAAACAGAATGGGATTTACATCTGAGCTGTTTAACGGCGGCTTATCGTGCAACACCAAATGAGTCGACTAATTTCACCCCAAATATGCTCATGATGGGAAGAGAAGTTAAATTTCCAGGTGAAGTGACTGCACCTATATCACAGAACGCTGAACCGTCTCACCCGGAATTTGTAGAAAACCTAAGGAACAAGCTTCAAAAAGCTCATGAAATAGCTAGAAAACATCTCCAGAAAAATGCACTTCGGCAAAAAGATTTTTATGATGCTAAGTCGACAATGGAAACTTACAACATGGGAGACCTTGTGTGGTACCAAAGTGAAGTTCGCAAGGAAGGCATAAGCCCAAAACTCATCAGCCCATACCTTGGTCCTTGTATGGTACTACAGAGACACAACACAGTAGACTACTCAATACAACTCGATAAAAAGGGAACAAGGCGCACCGTTCATTTCAACAAGTTGAAACCTTACCATGGAACATCGATTCCAAAATGGATCTCCACACTCAAAAGGAAAAACAGACCGGAAAAATCCTAATAAGACAAGCTGGAAATATTTTGCAGCAGATATTTAAGTTGTTTGATTACTTGATAAGTTCAACTTTATCCGTTACCCACTAATCCGAGGCTGGCTGATACAAAAGATGGGGAAATTTCAACATGACATTCTGAAAGTTTGAATGCAGTGACTGACATCTTGCTCATTATTACAGATCCAACATCAACATGCCAGTAAGCAGGGGACGCGTATACCGTTGCAAGAGATGTGCATGGCGAGGGGAGAAGTTTTGGGCGATGGCCCATTTTGCTAAGAAACATTCTACGATGAAGGAGGCACCGTATGCTTGTGTGCGCTGCAACTTCAAGTGTGCGAGTGAGGTCCGCCTCGAGGAACATTTGTTAAAACAGCAACACACAAAAAAACACGAGAAAATCACCCCCACTTTATTCAAGAAAGGCGGAGCCGAAAAACTGCTCGAGAACTTCGACAAGTTGACTACGGAACAGTCTACAACTGAATGGAGGCAGCGGGAAGACGGGGAGAACAGTAGTGGCACCTCAAAAACACTGGCGGAGTTTCTCCGGACGTCAGGGATGTCGGCGAGTGACATTATCTCTCAATTGAAGACGCCGTATGACCCAACAGAACCCAACATCAAAGCGGGAGGGGATCAGACACGACCTATAGACTTGACAGGAGTGACAGAAGTGACAGAAGCGACCAAGACAACAGAGACGACGGAGACAGGACCAGACATAGTGACTACAAGGAAAGACGAGCGACCACACATTGACAACAGGACATCATCAGACAAAACACAGGACAAGACACAGACACAAGACCAGGACACAATTGACAAAGACCAGACGAACACCACAGTACACCCCACCACATTGGACACTACAACACAAGAACAAGACACCAGAACATTCATCGAACTCACAGCACCTTCATGTGGATTGACACTTTCTACTTCTTCATCTTCATCATCATCTGGCTCATGTAATACAAACTGCTCATGTCTCAAAACACAAAAGCGCACTCACAGTGACACCCACTCCCAGGACATCTCACCACAGAAAAAACAAAGAACAGACACACCTCAGACACCGGATGAAATCACACCCACACCAAACACCACCATCGACATCTTTAATACAACACTGCTGACCACACTGACTCAGACATCAAAACACCTCTTTGAATTAAATCAGACAATTCGAGATCGTGCAAATCAAGACAACAGCCTCAGACAATCACTTGAAAACAACACCCGCACTCTCCAGGAACTAGCCAACAACGTAAAAGACTTAACAGAACAACTAAGAAAACAATCACCACACACCTCAACACCAACAGCACAAGAACCACTTACCCTCATACCTATCGACAGGACGAACGCCTACGAGGACCGACCAGACCCACGACCCTCAAACTACCAAAGACGAAATTTCGATAAAGACTGGGACAGACAAAGGACGCAGACACAGGACGAGAGACGACATTTTACATACAACGGACATTACAGAGGGTTGGGACGTCGTCACTAGATTTCAAGAGTAACTATGGAGAGGAAAACTTTTGTTGCATTTGTCACAAGTTTCGGAATATTTAAGAGTTCACCTATTTTGCGTTGTAAATGAGTTGGTCTTCAATGTTGAAGGGACTTCTAACATTAAGACGGAGGGTAATGAAACGGAAAGCCTATTTTATTACAGTTATAAACTTCCCTGGACGGACTAGCATCATTTATGACGTAGGACCACAAACATCGACGGACTGACAGATGTATCCCCCTTTTATTTTCACGCATTATTCACGCATCATTTGGACAAGTTATATTCGGGACTGGGGAATTATCTACATTTAACTGTACTTGAATAACCTTAACTACAAGGTCTACGACCTCACTGTAAAGATTTTACCATCAAATCAATTGTAAACACCAGTACATCGTATTGGAATTGACAAGTGACGGATGATTCAACTCTGTTATTTCACCACAACCAACGTGTCAAGTCCACTTCGCATAGGAATTTGTATCTATGATGTCTAGTTTCCACTCGCTACAAGTTTCAAGTTTATAGCACATCATATTGACACGTATTTATTGAAAGTCGCATCAAAATACAACAGTTTTCACGTCAGCACGTGTTGTGATCTGACAGAGGAGTGTCCACAACCACTGTATTTCCTGATTTTAGACAGCGCCACTTTCGAATTGGCGCATCCAAGTGATCGTTATATTCGATCTTTAAACCCAGCCAATAATTCTGATAAATGGGAATAAATTGTTATTCAGCTGCTTATACACAGGAATTGTTTGGATTTCGTCCACAGATTGTATTTCAAGCAGTTTTACAATATTCACTTCATAGCGTCTCCATGGCGTAGTAATTCTTTAGGTGGAAATCACCTGACATTGTAACTATTTGTGATAGGAATCATATCAGTGTGTCAAAGACCGTTTTTGATTTAAAACGGTAAATTATACCAGATTTGATGTATATCTGGCAGCTTAGCTCATATTGTTAGGGGTATTGAGGCATGCAGCCTGTGTACTATTTTGTTATGGCGGACTGATATCAGCCTGTTTACTGCCGTCCTGGCCTATATAAGAACCTGAGAAATCCAAGCACTTCACTCTGGGTGATAGCGATCCTAGAGTGCACATCTCCAGATTTTGAGAATTCTTCAAAAACTCCTGAATTAACTTCATTTCCTGGCATATCTTGAGCCTAGCCAAAGTAAATATGAGTTTTTCAATAAATATTTCACCTTAAAAGTGCCGGAATATGTAATTGCTTGGGTTTGCTCGGATTGCTCGGGTTTGCTCGGGTTTGCTCGGATTTTGTAGAAATGCTCGGGTTTTCTGATTCTAACGTTTAGAAATATTGACAAGGAATTTCCAAGTAAATATAATCATAATGTAGGGTGATAATGATCCCTAAATGAAGTTAAAATCCAATGAAATGGGGTAGTACTTAGGGTGATAATGATCCCTAGTTTGTCATCTGTAAATACACATTATTGGCCAGCCAGTTCGCCGATGTTTAATTCATCAAATTCGTACTAACCTGTGGTACAGTGTACAAAAATGAGTTATGAAATAAAGAATTTGTTGAATTTCATCTTCACACTGTTTTCTCCATATTAGTCGGAAAATTGTTTGAATATTATATCTGCCAATTCAGGTGATAGTGAACCTGAACACATCTACATCACATGGAAATTCAGGTGATAATGAACCTGGAAACATGAACTTGCATGAGTAATAGTAATAGAGAAGTTTTCACAAACATATGTGTACTGTCCTGACAAAAATCGGAATCGCTCGGGAAACTTCGGAACACAGAAACGCTCGGAAAACTTGGAAACACAGAAACGCTCGGAAAACTTGGAAACACAGAATCGCTCGGAAAACTTGGAAATACGGAAATGCTCAGATAGATTGGAAGCGCTTACAATTTGATGACAACTTCATGAATACGCATTGATTGAAGAATTAATATTTGAATATATGTCAGAGAAGCCAAAACCCACACACCCTCCATAAATCAACACATGCATTTAACTATTGTGTAGCACTTGTCCGTTACAGTATGCTGCTCGTTCCTATATTTTCAATAAGGATTAAAAAGGCGAGAGACGGATTAAATGGTATGTTTTTCAATAGACGAGTAGTATCAATGAACAGTGTACGTCACTTGGGCCCAAAAACGTTTCGAATTAATTGATCACTCAATTGGTTGGTGTTTTAGTTGTTGATATGGTCGTTGCTATTCTGTTGGGTGTTACTTTCGCTTGGTCTACAAAAGCTCTGAGTTGATTCTGATCTAGCGTAGGATATGGTATTGCGTGAACGCCTCACTACGTTTGCATGGGAGTTCTCACAAATGTAACTTGTTCAAACGGCAGATGATTGCACTCGACTACCCCATTAAGCTTCTGTGAACAACATTAGAAACTGGGGAATCATGCCTGAATGATTGGGAAAATAGTCAGTGATTGCAAATATTGACGCAGTTGTGTAACCACGCGGATCAACTCTGAAATATGCATGGTAAAAGTTTCATATCTGTATACGACACAACAGTTTTCACGACACCCTCTATATATGTGCATCAGATGTTATACAACCAGTCTGAACACATTCGATCAAATTTGATGAGTGCAACATTTTCGAACACTTCATGTTCAACTCATGAGATATTTATATAGGCCTTTATCAATGTCACATCATGCAATTTGTTGTCCGCAAATATGTTTTGTATACGGAGAGTATTTAGACCAGGAAGCTCAATTGTTCAAAAACTCCAAAACAGGAATATGTGGTGAATTTCTTCATGCATAAAAGACAATCAGGTCATAGATAATTCCCATCCTAGGACAAATGGTAATAATTCAGGCACCACCCCTAGAACGAACCTGAAGGAAGATATGCATTTGACGCAAAGGCACCAAATCGGTTGTGTTCGTTCAAAAAGGAATTGCTGCTGGAATATAGTTTCAATCCACATAACAGAAAGACTTTTGAGGCATTTGTTCTTTTTATAGAATCAAACATTGACGCCTACTGCCGGCTGTGACCGCAGCTGAGTCTGATTTACATGGGCCATTAAAGCGCCACTGGTGTCCGACAATTTGAGGACGGTGCTATAAACCTGGGAGAGAGATTAGAAATTGACAATAAACTTCTCTGGAAAGGAGTGTGACAATTCTTCACCAAAACTTTCGTTTTCTTCGCGAAGATAGATATGTGCAACAGACCCTCATTTTCCATATGTCAGAACAGTACTTGCCTGCTGTCAGTGACATCAACACATGTTGTGAATAAATGGTGTGCATTAAAGATGACGCTAATCGCCTGTGGGAAAAGGCTTAACGCTGAATTGAACTTAAGTGGGATGCAGGATTTGCCTTCATATAATCGTGAATAGAATTCGCTGTCAGTTCCCACAAATCCTTCTGGCGTGAAAGCCAGAAACAATGTCTTTCCGAGATCTTTTGTAAATGTTCAAAACTATATCACAACAAACCATTTTCAATCACGTGAGATGAACAAATGTTTCGAGATGAATTCATCTGGAGTGGACAGGTGACAGCGATCTCAACATTTCTAACCACAGCTTATCTGTATTGTGTTTGGTTGTTTCAGTCGAACACAACATGCGATTCATCGACAGGCCACGAAGCAAACATATTCGTGTTGGATTTCCTTATGAAGTTTGGGGACGAAATAAATGTGTGTGCGGCTAACTTACACGTACATTGTACATGATTCGATGTTCGAAGCCGTTCGAACGGAACACTCTGATGAGATCCAAAATTTATGACAATTCACGAGTGTTCTATTCAGCATTCAACAACAAGTATTCTCATATTTTCCTGCATTATCAAAGCTCCAATGAAACATGACTCATCAATCACATTTGTGTCACAAACTTCTTACATGTGTTTTTTTAACATGACAATACAACTGTCAACCTACTCAGTCAATGCAATTTCCAGAACCATCGCCTCATGTTGCCCAGTTAGCTCACTTCTTATATGGGCTGACTTCTCACCAATCTCAGTTCGTCAATTTTCAATTTTTTTGCGATCGAACTCGGCAGAAAAATTGCCTCTTGATTCAAAGGTGAAGTATCCCAAATTACATGTATAACAGGATAATCCCAAAGTATCCCTGGGTCAATAGTGTGAACAAAACCGGTATAAATGAGTGAACAAAACCGGTACAAAAATCCGGGTATAGACTCCACACATTTACTGTGTGAAATATATCTATGCATCGGTGGTAATTTATCAGCTACGTTTATTTTTTTTCGGATATCTATGGCGTGAACAGTTGTCAGCACGCTCAATTGTTCGACAATTTGGAAAAAAATGTGTGTGTTGAATTACCAGAATTTCGCAGATAATTTCCATCCTTGGGCCCCTACCATACTTATGCACCACCCAGAAGAATTAGCCTGAACGAAAACACGTCATTATAATGCAATGGCACCAGTTATTTTGATGGTTCAAGAGGGAATTGCTGCTCGAATATAATTTCAATCCACATAGCAGCGAGACACGGAGACAGTAATTCTTTTTATAGAATCGAACATTTATGCTATAACCCAGTGTTTTATTCTGCACTTCTCCAATAAATGCCATTGTTGGCTGTGACCGCAGCTGGCTTCTGATTTTACGGGCCATTAAAAGTGGCACTTGGGTCCGATATCCCAACGACGGATGTTTATTAAACAGATAAATTGTTATATAACTCCGGAGAAAGATTAGGAAAGGACAATAAACTTTTTAAAAAAAAGAGTGTAACTTGGTTGTCATAAAAAAAATGCGTGGTTTTTTTTTGGTGAATCTTATTAGATAAGTTATGAGTTAACTACTAGAACTGTGGTGTCTGTTTAAACTTGCCCGCTATCAGTGACATCAGCACATGTTTTGAATAAATGGTATGCTTTCGGGAAGACGCTATTCACATGAGGGAAATTGTTCATAGTTAAATTGAACTTTTTATGTGAGATACTGGTTTTGCTCTGATATAACCGTGAATAGAATTCATAATTCCTTGTCATACAATCCTTCTGACGTGACCTCAGAAAGTTTTCGCAAAATTTTATATAAATGGCCAAAACTATTTTGTGGAGTATTCCACAACAGACGATTTTTCAATCGCCTAAGTTGAAAAAAAGTGCCATGTGAAGTTCACTGCATGTTTTATCCTCGTCCCAGGAAGCTCCAAACGGGTGGTACAACCAATCGTTAGGTTGTACACCAGGCAGTACAGTCAAATAGTGTAATATCAATAAGAGGCCCCACTCTCTATATATCCTTATATAACAAGCACAAACAGAATAGAAACTTCGCCGGTGCAGGAGTGGCAAACAATAGGAACTTCGCCGGTGAAGGAGCGGTCCCCAAGCATTGAAGTCACCCTGAGTTTCTCGACTTGCTCAGTCACGCAATTTTGTGGGAGTGGGACCTCTTATTGATGTTACACACTTTCGTACAGTGTCGCACCGCTGATCAGTAAGGTGTACGACTAATTGCATCACTAGTAGCCAGGTTGTACGACTAGTAGAACTACCATTGTGACTAGTCAACAATGCGCGACAATTTTCGATTAGTGGTGCCACCCTTCCCGACTGGTGGCACGATTGTACAAGACCAACGTGCGAGTAGAGATCGTAAGTTGGACGTTTTGAACATGTCCCTCGACCTTGCTGTGACTAGTTTCTTGTTTGCAACCATTCACGGACTGTACGACCAGTCGTACGTTTGTGCCACGATTTGTCCACGATTACAAAATATTTAGGCTGCAGCATGGTCGTATCCTGGTCGTATCGTCAGTGTGACTGTGCCTGAGTTGTCATTGTAAACGTAGAAAAGATTAGATGAACACAGTTTCTACTCAATATGGCACGTGACCATGACTTGATACAGTGAAAGAATCAATCAAACGGTTCCAAGCTGAACGAAATTATGGTTTGGAAAAATGTAATAATACTACTAAAACGTAAAACCGTCATAAATGCTCGTTTAATTAAGTCAGCAAGCTTGGTGTGATCATAAAAACTGCATTGGTTACTTGTTGAGTCCTGCCGGAATTGGAAGATAAGGGCATGGCATATTTGTTAGCCTAGAGACCCTGACTGTAACGGACACGCTTTGGGTTATCAGTCCTACTTCAGATTCCTGGACCCGCCCCTTACAGTAATTCATGGAGTAAATAGACACTATTACCTGATTTTTACAGTATGTGACCTGATATTTGCCCGAGATCCTCAGTATTAGTCCGAGGCCGAGGGCGAATGCCGGGATCAAGGGCAAATATCGGGGCGCATGCTGGAAAAACCAGGTGATATCGTGTTTAATATATACCGTAAACCCAATAGGACATGTGCATGTGTTGTTATGGCAACGTTAATCGATGCGCATGAGCGATCGTTGACAGCGGGCAGGATACCGGCCTGTATTTGCCCGCTGAGCGTTGTTATCGTACAGGGCACAGACAGTGTTATGCAGACGAATAACATCGCAGGTATATAATAACACGATATATCAACCTGGCATACCCAAAATAAGCCGCAACGAATATCGACGTATTCCTCATACAGCCGAGATGATCATGAATTTTTAGGACACTGTCAAATAGACACCGGGCCTGCATTGACTTTCACATCGTGATCTAGATACAATCATATAGACTAATTATATAATCTAACCGATGAAACAGTGGCAAATACCCATAACCCAATTATGTTAATAATAATAATACCATTATCATTCCAGTAGAAACAACTTCATTTCGCACACTGTCTACCCCGCCAGTGTGTCTTTGGATTAACTGTTTGGTTGGTATTTGTTCCTATTCCGTTGTAATTTAGGTTTGTCATTGGCATAATCAAAATCTCGTTTGGTAATAATACGTTGATGCCCTTAGATTGGATAGACAATAGATTGAAAAAACACAATCAGCCCAACTTTTATATAGAAGTGAAAAAAGAGAGTAAATATCCATGACATTCCCAAAACACCTTCATGATGTGTATATGTTTTTTTTGTTGGTGTTGAAATGCTGTTTCTGCATGTGACAGCCATTTTGATTGTCTGATGGGTCAGCGATAGAACGAGTTCTGTTCAATGAAATCACCACTTGTTCTGAGCCATTTCTAGCCTAAAACAAGTTTTCCTATCAAATTTCCTATCAAATCACTTTTAGTCAGTTATTCCATTTTTATTAATTTGTCAATAAGTATAGCTAAATGACATAATAGCCTTTGAGTTATACTAGCCACTGCTTCTCTCTAACCTTCTTGTGATTAGGCTCTTTTTAAAACGGAAAACAACCATAGGGCAATTTATATAAGAAGATACCAGCGGTGATCTTGAATTGACATTTAATGAACAATATTATTATTAATTGGAAAGCAGACAAAATCTCCCGTAACCCAAAAGACTAACACCATTCATAGTCTTACTATGCGATTATTGGATGGATGTCATATCGTGCCCACGCAAGGCTGGAGTGGCTGAAATCTTACAACTCCAGTTAAAGTAGTTGGATAAAAAAACTTAGTGATCTTACTTATCGCGGTTACCCGTTTTGTCCAATCGGGGCATACATGTAGAACATGTTGTGGTGTTCTAGTGTTATAAGAAAGAATGTGTAAGGCAAATAACATATGAAGAAAATGGGATGTATGTATCAAGCTATTACCACCAATACATCTAGATTTTTGACGATGCCAACAGCAAACCTGAAATATAACTTTTTTGGAATAAAAACCAATAGCAACCGAATATTTACAACCAATGCCACACTGGCATCATCAAGGGCAGACAGTATATAAAATATATTGTACGCTCGACGAAATTAACATACAACTGCCCAACAACGTATTAACACAATGGCATGCATATCAACAACTTCATTAATTAGGATTGAGACCAATCAAATCTCACCATGACCATCCACTACTCACTACAAATCAACATTGCCCTTATCATTTTATAATCAATTTGAGTTGTAATAATTGCTGCTAAATATTCTAGTCAGCCCGGCCTAGTGGCAATGAAAGTGATGGATGGCACTAATGACAGAACCACTTCCACATGTCATTCCCCATTTCAGGCCACGTCTATCACACGGTGTGGGATAAATCGTTCATGTCATGCTTGATTGATGCCACTTTTATCCATGACTTGATATCCATCGCTACACTACAATAACAGTAAAATAGTCAGTAGTTTCACTTGCATTACATTATTCGGATGAGAACACGGGATGAAGTTCCGTGCTGTGCTGTTCAAATGGCACCAAAAGTTCCGTGCTGTGCTGTTCAAATCGCACCAAAAAAACTCTTGTCATCTATGTAAGCTGACGGTCTCAGTACCCCCATAAAATCAAACTGAATTTAGACTAAATCCATACAACCGAACAAAGACTGGCATCCACAGCCATGTCACCCGGTTCGCATTCGGACAGACAGTCCATAGTTTGACTTCTACGGAATGTCAATGGAATCATTCCTCCATAAGACGGTAGCTTGCATTTGAACACAAATAAGCATTCGAACACTAGTCCACACGGAATAGCAAGCATGTCCCAATATTGTTCTGAAATCAGTTAACAGAACAGGAAGCTAATGCTGCTGAGGGGTTGTCTTTAATTTGCAGGTCCCAAGGAAAGCGTGAATATAAATAATGACTGCAACAATCCTGTGTTTGTTCTGGCAGCATTATAAAATGCCCTTGTACAGTTATCTCACACTCAAGGAGGAAATAGAAAGCAGCAAAAAATGCCTAGGTCTCATTTCTTCATGCCCATTTTATTGATTCTACATTGACTCCACATATTTCAGTGCCTTTCATCCTGTCACAGCGTAGACTCTCGGACTGGTGCTAAATATACTGGTAGCATGACAGGGGAGCGTGAACTCAGAAAATCGTCTCTTGGCGTGGGAAAAAGCCATAGTGTCATTAAGATGTGCCATACTACTGTATACATGCACAATTTCTTGTATTGTGAATATGTTGACAATGGAAGGTAAACAGAGTTACAACTATTTCCGTTGCAAATCTGATTAATTCTCCAGAAATGTCACTAACTAATGTGCCATACGTGAAAGTTCTCAGCATGGTAGTTCTCCACGTGCAACTTTTTTTTCGCTTCATTCTATTTGCTCCATCTCGTACAGAAATACTGCTCTAGAACTGGCCTCCTGGAGAACTAGGTCCATGTGTGTTTGATTGATGAAGACACAAGCTCGTCTGTTCTTCGGCGAGGAATGACGTTATGCCAATAACATTCATCAGTCACTTACATATCATTACTTTGGGAACCTTCTATTGACTGGAAGAAAATCACCAAATACAAATTGTGACATTTTAAAATACCAACAGCAACTTCTACAATCTTATACTGCTTACAGCTTTACAATGGGACCTTTATACTAAGGTTCAATATGGTAATTTCTTAAAACAACGCGCGTGACCCGTTCTCACAATTCCAAGCTTCATAAATTGACATTTTTCCACCATGATCATATATCTCCCGAAGATTCCAGCAACGACTCTATACTGGCTTCGCTCTCAAGCATTACACGAAAGTAATGTTTGTAGAAACGTAAAAAATCAATTCTCAATTGGTTGGTGTTTTATTGTTGATTTGGTCATTGCTTTTCGTGCTGGATGTTACTTTGGCTTAGCATATAAGTCTTCACAAATATAACTTTTTCAAACGGCAGCTGATTGCACTCGACTACCCCATTAAGCACCTGAGAACAACATTAGAGACTGGGAGATATCGGATTAGTGCACTGGAAAGAGTCGTCAGGGATTGCAAATATTGACGGAGCGCTAAAATTTATTACACGCTTTTTTACAGGACAACTCTAAAATATGGAATAAGTGCACGTGTTACTGCCCGATAACTACTTGAAACAATCTAGAGATCCAGAACAAGCCATGAAATAGATTACCCGATATCAAGCCAAAAGGCTACCAAGTTTAACCGCAGTTACTCGTCACTCTAATCCTTCCGATGTAAAGAGAGAAACATTTCATTTCACAGATTCAATATAATTGTTCAAAGCTGAATTATGGATTACAAATAACCATTTACAATGAAACGAGATGCAATAATGAAGGAAGATTATTCTTGTGTGGACAAGCGTAAACATAGGTCAAATGTGCTGTTTTGGATATTTTAGGTGAGCACGACCGTGCAGCATAAAGAGAGCTGATGATAAAGTAATTTCCCAATGTATTTCCAAACTTCAACTGACATGCTTGATTGATATGACTTATTCCAGAAGCACAATTAGACTGAATAAATATTGATATCGGGAATCTACCAAAACAATTGAGTATGATCAGTTTTGCAACAGCTTTGCACTCTAGTACATGCTGAAGCGATAGAAATACAATGATTAAAATTAAATTCTACACAATTATTCAGCCAGAAACAGTCACATATTATCTTGTGATGATGAGGCGCGTGTTCTCGCGTGTCAAAGTGGAACTTTGCCATAGATGAACTCACGCCAGTCTCAAATCATTCGAAACGTCCTGGGCTTCGGTGACCCTCTCTCCAACAGGGAGCAATGAATCTCTCATGACAAGACTTATGGACGTACTATGTTATTCCCCATGGATCACTCAAACTGTGTTCAGAGTGGAGAAGGTATTGAATAGCAATGAGGTGCTTCAATCGGTAACTTCCAGTAATGGTAAAAACAACCAACACAATATGTGACTATGACATCATAATTTTGAGGTGCATAATGCTACTAGTTTTTTTGGTGAGAAAGGATTCAAAGCTGGACGTGATACAACAAAACATATATGATTTTGTCATAAAGGGATGGCAGTGATGATTATTCTATCTCTAACATTTGCAATAAAACGAGTATGATGTGATACGGAGTACTAAATACTAATGAAATGACACAGTGGCAATAAACGTTGTGTCAGTGATGTTTCTTTATTTGGATATCTATGACTATATTTACCTTGTAGATCTCAGTAACCCAGCACTTATCCCTTTGAAGTCTTCGGCGTTCGATTAAGAATTTGCGTGCGCACTCATTTGCATATTAGCACCCAATTATCGCTCTATTACCCTGGTTTAAGTGTTTCTACAAATCGAAGTAGACCTTGCAGTTCGTTTGAGGCCTTTTCACTAGTGAAGTTATAAATGTTACAGCAATCAAGGGCCAATATACTGACTCTCACAAATGCATACCTTGGACTGGGTTGCTGCTCATCTCGTGAGATCATGACCTTGGGGACAGTTGTCTTCGCTTCCAGGAAACTCCATCAGCTGAATGACAAATAGGGAAAATCATTTTTCTGGCTTACTAATGATACCAAACATAGTCCTCAAATGTCAAATACATTCAACCTGCCGGCTGCGTACCTCACCAGTAGAAAATTAGCCATGTTAGCAAATTTAATTTAATGAGGTCGACTAGCTGTTTTCAGCACTTTGAATAGTATGTTGTATTTTACGTTTGTTACTGGCATCATCAAAATCTACTGTATTGGTGGTAATAGATTGATTTCTTTGAAGTCGATGGATTTTGAGGACTGCACAGAGCTATGTTCATCAGGCATTGACGACTATTATTGATTTTTGACGACTAAGTACAACATATTTGTCGCGAATGTGTTGAGTGCAATAAATCTTAAATATACAGAAGAAAATATGTCTAACAATATCATCGAGATATATTTGCATCAACTCAATAGCCTTTTGGCTTGTGATTGGGTACTTATGTACTTGTTATACACCCATTTCACGGGGTTTGTTTCGGATTGCTAAATTGTTTTAATAAGTTGCCGGGCAGTGGTGCACTAATTACACCAGGTGTACAGTAGAAACAACAATAATTATACACTGTCTGCCCCTGATGACACAAGTGTGGCTTCGGATATGAATGTTTGGTCGGGCTCTGTTTCTATTCAGAAAGTTTTTGATGTTAGATTTTTTATTGGCATCATCAATATCTGGTTATCAGCTATAATAGGTTAATAATACATTACCAGAAACAAACATCTGGTGGTATTATTGGATGTTTTTTTTTACCTAAATGCAGTACCGCAGTAGCGACGAGGGGGGGGGGGCAGAGCCATCTCCCCCGCCACCATGTAATAGGTACTTTGGCACATCCATTAATAGCCCCAGCGTGATAGCGTTCTGCACATGACATCCATCCGCCCAGTAGATGTTCACATGGCCCTACATATAACTCTTCAAAGTCGCACAAATTATGGTAGATATATAGATCTACTGATACTGCAGTATTCGATTTTAATTTTACGGATTTTATAAGTCAAATTCAAGGTGACCACTTTGAAGGATATATGTTACTTCCTATAACATGTATAAGTCTCCATTATAAATGTTGACTCCATCTGCAAGCGTTTGGATTCCAGGAATTATTTCAAAATTTGTGTGTTTTTTTAACAGAATGAATTACTATTTATTTCTCCCCATATTTCAGCATTGAAGGTCTCGAAGGTTTTTACTCAATGTGATCCACACAACACGCTTGGTTGGTAGAAACTAAATGAATGGTGCCTAGAAAACACATAGTTATTCTTATTGCCGGCATGCATTAGGGGTGAGACTAATCGCCGGTGAAAACTCGTTCGAGTCTAGTTGAGGTAATTACTCCAAATGTAATATTTACACACGCACACATTTTTATTTTATATTTGCGTCCAGAAAACGTTATCATTTTCATCTCAAGGCTGATATCACTCGAGAACAGTCCATGAACTATTACGGTTTTCAAGTGCTAATAATATGGTTGAATTAGTATTATTTCAATACAATGGAATTTGTCAGTCTCTATGATTTGAAATATTGCGTGTAGAAAGCTACCATATTTTTCGTGGTGAAGGCAAAATAATAATGATAATGGTTGCATCGGATGATAATTGCCATTAGGAACGTGCTAACCTTGAAGTATATCATCATATGATCAAATTATAAACTTTAATCTTCTGTATACCTCCTCAGAAAAAAAAAACACCCCGAAACCTAGATCGTTTTTCCTTATCCGCCTTTCAGCTTCCCAGTACACATTGATATCGATTTCAAATCTATCACTCGCCTGAGTCAAACATCACATGACTTCCGTAGGCACTTGTAATAGATCTAGTATTTAATCATTACGTGGAGATAGTTGCCACAGAGGAATTAGGGTCACATCTCGTTTTTTTCGTCTGTCATCTGACGGCGGCCTTCGTGAACAGTAATCAGGGAGAATCCAATAAACGATATTAATGTGATATGGGTTCTAATTTTGCAAGAACTCCGTAGAGAAGAAATCCATCTCTGACACAAGAGACATAGGTGAAATTCTTGATTCCTGAAGATATATATATTAGTTCAATAAGATAGTTTAGTGTTGGCTACAGACCAAAACTCATAGTTAATATCCACGACACATCAGGATACAATGATAGATTCACATAAAAGCAGAAAAAAACCTACGGTAACCCAAAGACACTGATGTCACATGTACACCATTTATAGTCTTACTATGCAATTATTAAATGGATGTCACACTCAAAATCCCACGCAATGCTGGAGTGGCTGGAATCTTAAAACTCCAGTTAAAGTTTGAAGAAAATGGGATGTATGTATCAAGCTATTACCACCAATAAAACCAGATTTTGACGATGCCGACAGCAAACCTAAAATATATTTTTTTGGGAACAAAAACCAATAGTAACCAAACATTTACAACCAGAGCCACACTGATATCATCAAGGGCAGACAGTATGTAAAATATATTGAACGCTCGAGGAAATTAACATACAACTGCCCAACAACGTATTAAAACAATGGCATGCATATCAACGACTTCATTAATTAGGATTGAGACCAATCAAACCTCACCATGACCATCCACAGCTCACTACAAATCAACATTGCCCTTATCATTTTATAATCAATTTGAGTTGTAATAATTGCTGCTAAATATTCTAGTCAGCCCGGCCTAGTGGCAATGTATGTGATGGATGGAACTAATGACAGAACCATTTCCACATGTCATTCCCCATTTCAAGCCACGTCTATCACACGGTGTGGGATAAATCGTTCATGGCATGCTTGAATGATGCCACTTTTATCCATGACTGGATATCAATCGATACAATACAGTAATAGTTAAATAGTAAGTAGTTCCACTTGCATTATTCGGTTGAGAACATAGGGTGAAGTTCTGTGCTGTGCTGCTCCAATCGCACCAAAAATATTGACAGAAGCAAGTACAAAAAACTCTTCGTCATCTATGTAAGCTGACAGTATCAATACACTATACAATCAAACTGAATTTAGACTAAATTCATACAACCAAACAAAGACTGGATCTACAGCCATGTCACCCGGTTCGCATTCGGACAGATAGCGAATAGTGTAACTTGGCTATCTACGGCTATCTAAAATGGGGGAATCAGTCCCCCATAAGACAATAACTTGCTCATCCTAGAACACTTGAACGCAAGTCCACCAGAATAGCAAGCATGTCCCAGTATTGATCTGAAATCAATTACGAGAACAGGAAGCTTATAATGCTGACTGGTTGTCTTTAATTCGCAGGTCCCCAGGAAAGCGTGAATATAAATAATGACTGCAACAATCCTGTTTGTTCTGACAGCTTTGTAAACTGCCCTCGTACAGTGATCTCACACTCAAGGAGGAAATAGAAAGCAGCAAAAAATGCCTATGTCTCATTTCTTCATGCCTATTTTATTGACTCCACATATTTCATAGTGCCTTTCATCCTGTCACAGCGTTGACTCCCGGACTGGTGCTTAATCTACTGGTAGCATGAGAGAGCGTGGACTTAGATAATCAACTCTTGGCGTGGGATAAAGCCATAGTGTCATTAAGATGCCCATACTACTGTAATGTATATATGCACAATTTCTTGTATTTTGAATATGTTGACAATGGAAGATACAACAATTTCCGTTGCAAATCTGATTAATTCTCCAGAATTGTCACTAACTATACGGAATATCCTTTATTTTGAGTCATACATGTTCTTCACCCGTCAACATCTCTTCCCAAAATATCCCGCAGGCGCCGTTTGCCCTGCTGGGCAGTCCTCTGGTCATATACGACTCGAATAGCCGGATTATTTGCCCTCTCTTCTGGCATGACACGTACTGCCATTCGGACGTGATTTTAAAAAAATCTGTAATAACTGTAACAAGTGTTTTGGAACTCTTTTACTCAAGAAACCGTTTTCAGGTGCTACTCACTTACTCACCCACACCTCAAGGATTTTTATGACGGGATATTTGATACCATGAGTTGAGGGCAAACACACCCCTCAAATGTAAACTGAAAATTATATTCATATATTGAAAACATCTGACTAGAAATGAATAAAGTACGACTCTCATGGATGTAATCCGTTGACCACGATCAATCATCAAACACACAACACCATGATTAGTATTACTTTTTTTTTACTAGAACTAAAACTTTCTTTCATGTAAGGCCTCTGGCCCAGATACATACATATACAATATAGTGTGCTGAATAATTGATATATGATATTTTAGCAAATAACAAGTTGCAAATTATACTGTATTATATCTGAATGATCGCATACCATACGTCAGACACGTCTTTTTACTTTTCTTTTTTTCTTTGACTGGGGAGGGGGGGGGAGGATTGTTTTGCGTACGTCGTCCATCCGTCTGTCAACCTCTTTATCTTCGAATTTTCATCAACTTCACATAGAATTACTTACGCGGTACATTGGAAAAATTAAGTTTTTTTGTTCTTCTGCATTTTTTTTCACTTCAATGGCAGCCATCTTAAAATACCAAGCATAACATTATATTATCATCTCTTTTTGGCCCGGATATTGGCTTGAGGGTGATCATTAATGTGGGTGGAAACCATTTATCTAGTTTGGTAACCACATATGCCTACCACCTCATGAACTGCCGAGGCCGGGGAGAGAGCCCGCGCCTAAACCGAATGCATTCTGTGTGTGTGGTGAAAAGTCAGCATATTGAGTAAATCATAATAATAAACAATTAATTTTATTCAACTCCAACTTCACTGTTGAATGCGTGAGTGAAATATATTTGGCATAGTTGAGCGTTTTCTAGCACGTTGATTCGGCTCTCTTGAAACGTTCCACAGTAGTTCCGTTTTTTATGGAAATGTTGCATGTTCTGCAAAAATTAAGTTTGCCACGCGTGATATAACAAACAAGCGTAGCGGCATTTACATATGCAGTTCTCGTTAGTCATTGAAAATAGAGACGTGACAGTCACGACGAACGCGATCAAACCATGACCATCCTCTTCTCGCTGGCTCATTGGTGGAGTATATATACAGTCGTGAACCCACGCATCCGTAATGGTGTTTACGTAAGATCACTGATTACACGGGCCTTTGAAGCGCCACTGGTGTCCGACAATCTGAGGACGGAGATTTATTCCACAAATATAGTGCTATTAACCTTTGAGAGATTAAAAATGGACAGCAAACTTTTCCGGAAAACTTCCGTGTTTGAAGAAATGCGCCTAGGTTCCGTGGATGTCAGGGGGGGGTGGACATAATCGCGCCACCTAGCGTATGAACCCTGCAAAGATGAGAGGAGATGGCGGCATCTTGTTTTTCTCGTTTTGCTGAGAGGGCAAATCAAAATCGAATCTGATCCATCATCAAACTTGGTAAGCATACAAAAATGTGTGGAATTCAACATTGCCAGATATTTTTTAGATGATACGACCATTTGTTATGGTTGGTACTTCTGCGAGAACATTTGATTTTTTATGTCAAAGTTCGCGACTTTTCTGTGATGGCGTAAAAGTCCAAATTTGTCATGAATATGATGGGCGCTGAAGTAATTGTGTATAGAGTTCCACATATTTTAATTATGTCAAAAAATAATATAATGTATGTAGATATTAAAAATGTTGAAGAACTCCAAAGAACTCCTGCTTGTTAATGCGAAATAAATTGGTGAATGTTAGTGGGTTTTTCAAAAATCCCAATTTTTTCGATTCTGACGTGTCAATGGGATGGGCGATAATACGTGAATCTTCGCTTTGTTCATTTGAGGATGCAGCTGGGGGATCAGGTCTGCGTCTAAACCAGAACTGGCAGAAGTGCCAGCATTGTTCGAAACTATTCTCATAAATTTATGGGAGAATCAGCCACATCACTTGGCACTTGTCATTTGATATTTGTCTTTTGTCGGCACCATTTGACACTTTGTGATTCTTATTTGACATTTGAAGCCCCATCCACGTCGCTGATTCTACCATAAATTTATGAGAAGTGACAAGTTACAATCATCAAACGCCATGTCGTGACCCGATTTCCATACAAAACATCCTGTAAACCAATCAATGAAGTATTTTATACAACATACTGAAGGTTTTACAGCCATAGCAACGAGGAGCGCTCCGCGTTGCTTTGGCTGAAGATTTTATTTCTCTTGTTGTTGTCCAAAATACTAGCACTACGCAGATTTACTGTTTTGGTTCATATAGGCCTAATATTTCTTTAGGATCACATGAAATGAGCACGCCGGCGAAGCGAGTAAGGCGGGAGCTAGCTGCAGATTTTGGGACGCCCAAACGATCTCCACATGTTGCTCATGTGCAGAGCCCGGCACCATCTCCTTCACAGTTGGTAAGTGTTAATACTATACAGTACTATATTAAATAGACTTAGCTGTAAACACATGAATATAGAAAGGTCAACAGACCGCCGGCTGCTATGCATTATACTGTGCAGTAACAACTTGATCTTGACCTATATAGCTGCCAGCGGTCTGTTGAAATTTCTATATGCATGTGTACTGTGTACAGCATGAAATTTCATGCTGGGGTGGGGGGGGGGGGGGGGGGGTTATCGAAAATACAAACCTCAGAATGTGTATCACAAGTGATGTACATGACAATTTGTGGAATATAACAATAACCGTTACTCCGGGTCGCGGATGACCCGGACACGAACATGGTATACAGTCGACTACTGATAAGTATTGATGGTAATCATTTTGAGGGTTCAAAATTGGTTATATTGGCTTAAAATCAGTTTCAAATCAACTGATCATTTGATTGTAAACATTAATAATTGGTTTACGGCTAAGTCGGATATTGTTTGTCAAACTAAAACCAACTGATCATTGATCAGTTCACAGATGTAGTATTATGGTTATATATACCTTTAGCATATACATTGTAATATATAGTATGGCTATTATATATTGCTAAATTGCCAATGCAGACATGTTAAGCAATTACTCGCTTGATCAGTCCTATATGGTTAGATTATTTATAAAAAGTATGTGTAAAGTGAATGTTTCCCGTGTGTGCTATACTATTAGTACTAGACTACTATTATTAAATTTTCTTGTGTACTACTTACTGGTAGTAATCATGGTAATGATTCAAATTTATGATTTTTTTAGGCTGCCAGCAAGCTACTGAGGAGAGCAAAAGCACACAAACAACGATGGACACAAGAAGAAGAGAGGTCCCTGGTGGAGTTTATCAGCCTGCACAAGGACCTGCAAGCTGACACGGACTCGGAGTGGCCTGGCATGCGCACCTGTCACCCGTACTGGCAACAGGCAGCAGTGTATGTGCAGGAGCAGTGCTCTACAGACGTACGAGATGGTAAGGATATTGATAATGATTTACTTTCACAGTCTAGACTCATCAATACAAGGCACATGTATTACTTTGTGGCCTTTGTTGTCAGCAGTGAGTGGGCAAAATGTTTTGAGTTTCCAAATATCCGTACTAAATTTGCAGGTTTGTGTGACAACTGAAAACTTGACATTATTCATACACCATGACAACGTCTCCATGATAGTACTCTCTACTCTCTTCTGTACTGTTACTTCAATTATTAATAATATCCGATCACCTCGATTGAGGTGATTGTGGAGCTGTTATGATATAAATATTAATCATAGACACTATATAGCCTTTCTGCTGGTGTCCCTGCCTGACATGATCCTGCATATATATAACTTCATTTAACACATGTACTAATATACTAGTATTCTTCATTTACATGTAATGGGTATCAAGTTACATCACGTTGACGGTACATTAACTTATTGAGCATTTTGAGGTATCAATCCAAACATATTTCGGTTCAAAATGTTGAGTAAAATTAGCTGTCAGCTATGACTTGAGCAAGTATTGATCAATACTGGTGACATTCCAGCTGGATCAGTCAGGGCGAGATGTAAAAAGATCCAGGGTGTGCACCTCACCATTGCACGGGCTGAGGTTCATTATGGGCTATAGATTCCTATATTCTTGGCACTAGCTACACATCTGCCCCTTCCTGTGTGGACCAGCAGGCACAAAATGATGCCTCAGATACTCCCTTCGCTTTTGAAGACTTCCTTGAGCAGGTGCAAAGGGTGAAGTTGCATGCCAAGCCAACAGACATTGTGTCATTGATTGTGGATTTGGCATCAGCACTGCCCAATAGTGATCTTATTGGTGTGACTGGGGAGCTGTTTGTGAAAGCTACAAACAGACCTCATCTGCAGCCATATATTGCAGACTCTGTGACAGCCATAAGGAAGTTAGAGAAGGCTGGTAAGGGATGTGATTTGTTGCAACGTTTTGTGCAGTGCATTTCGAAAACACGCCCCAATTCCCAAGAGTGTCTAATGCCCTTGAACCGAATGCCATTTGCTCTGGTAGAGTACCAGATTCGGTTCTTTACATCAGAACATGTAAACCAGGTATCATCAGTAGTTTGAAGTTGTTGATTGTTATGATGTTTGATAGTTACTTTGTTCAGAGTCAATTATGAACCATATATAAAATAAGTGTATAAAGGTATTTTTATCCATCCAGAACCAATGCATATTAAATGCAAATTACACTGATTTAGACAATAGACACTTTATAACCAAAAAGGCAAACAAATATTAATGGTATTGCAGTATACTACGTTGAGAAGGTGTTTCACATATTGAACCTGAACCGAGTGCCTGATTTGTTGTTTGTGTTGGCTGTTCACATAACGTTTTTTTCTCAGTCTCAGGATTCTCAGCTCCCCTTGGCATCTATACGAAAAAATTTCCTGTATCATATATTATTATTTACTAACATACAGTACTTGTGCTGACAGTTTTGGAGCATGATCATGATCATAGTACTTGCTAAAATGTGTTCATAAAAACTCTGCATTCACTCAACAGTGCAGTATGGATTCTTAGGTTACCAGACCCTATTGGCATGGCACTGTGTCAATCATACATCCTTCGTCCACATTTTTAGGGCATTTCGGCACGAAATGTCCTTATGGTTTTGTCAGAACTCACAGAGCGAAATGGACGTTATTTTCGGACTCGTGACACTAGACAAACATGCCTTAGGGGAATGTTGGGTGAACTTGGCCCTGGGCCAAATTTTTTTTTGCTGAGTCAGCGTTTTTCATTTTCGGCCATATCTCGGAAACGGTGCGTCGTAGAGCGAAACGGACGTTATTTTCGGACTC
The DNA here is from genome assembly GCA_949152475.1 of Terebella lapidaria. Classification (NCBI taxonomy): domain Eukaryota; kingdom Metazoa; phylum Annelida; class Polychaeta; order Terebellida; family Terebellidae; genus Terebella; species Terebella lapidaria. The sequence continues at coordinate 9,078,596 of OX424557.1, forward strand.
GTGACACTACACAAACATGCCTTAGGGGTATGTTGGGTGAACTTGGCTCTGGGCCAAATTTTTTTTTGCTGAGTCGGCGTTTTTCATTTTCGGCCATATCTCGGAAACGATGCGTCGTAGAGCGAAACGGACGTCATCTTCGGACTCGTGACAGTAGACAAACATTGCTTTAAGGGTATGTTGGGTGAACTTGGTCCTGGGCCAATTTTTTTTTTTTGCTGACTCGGTTCACCTGTGATTGTGTTGTGTATCGAAATGCCCCAAGGCCTCTAGGCCTTTACGTCTAGTTATCTATAAGGCTTACAGTCGAATTAGTCTTGAGATTTTTAATGAAAATCACAAAATTTTCTCTAGTCATCACAAATATGTACATCACAAGTATTCGCAAATATGTGGGAGAGGAAGCATATTGTTTTCGAGCCGGGTCTGAGGTCCAGTTAGTCCTTGAGGATGAATTTTCATCTTTTCCCCCCAACTTCATTCGTTTCCGGATGATAACTCAAGAACGCCTTGACGGATCGTCGCAAAATTTACTCCTTTCCAGATGATTTCCAGATTATTTTTATTTTTGTCGTTATCTTGTAACAGTACAATAGCCAAACAGGTGTTGGTTGCAATCTATAAATCTATAGCTCTCAGTCGAAATGCCCCCAAGGCATCTTTAGGCCTTGAGGTCTAGGTTTATTGCACTCGCAAAATCACATTGAATATTACAGGCTACAGCAACTCAATGATGAGACATTCAATAGCAAACTTTATGGCTTTACCTTTACTACTCCCCCTCATATACACGTAGGTACAGGAACAAGATGCTTTCCGGCAGTGGAGGGAAACTCTCTTCGCTAACTTACAAGGATGGCAGGACAAGTTGGTGCAGGGCCCAATGTGGAGTGGACAGCCAGCAGAAAACACTGGAAAACCACTTCTAGTAATTATGTTTAGTTTTCTTTAAAATTGGTCCAATGAGCAGTTTCATTGAACAAACAAAACCGGATTACTGCATAGCTAATTTCAACTTATCCAGGCATGTGCCAACATTGCTATGGTTAGTCGGAGAACAGTTCGTCGTCGCCTCGCAAAGGACGTCAACTTTTCCACTAAGCCAGTGATCCAGGTTTGTAATTCTGTAGAATCAGACTAATTTCCCCTGATATAGATGTACAATTGAATGTCAAGCAGTGTTGAGGTTCGAACACCACACTATTCTGTGCATATCTTTTCATTTCATTTGGTAGATAGTTTTGAACATCAGAAAATGTAGTACTTGGTTTTTAGGTTACTGGACCTTTGGTCCTATCAGCATTATGCAGTAAAGAATATGCATATTACCGTATTACGCCTATTGGCATGGCGTTGCGTCCGTTGTCTGTACGTTTGTATTATAAGCATATAGGAAGTCATATATGAGGCATATTTTTGTGACCTTGACACACAAAATACTTGTAGATAGAGCTTCTGTTCATACTATGAGCATATAAGAAGCAGTATATGGCCCAATGGTGATGTTGAGATAGACCTCACATTGATCACCTTCAAATGTCAGAGCGGCCGTTTGCGACTCTGTTCAAGTTTAACGTGTTTAAACACTACATTTGTCCGGTAACCTATTCTAGCCTCTGGGATAATTTTACGAATTGGCCAACAAAGATCTCTATTCACGCATATATTCAGGAGTCTGCGGTGAAGGCCATGAAGGAGTGTCATCCGGATGGGCGTGTGTGGATCAAGCTCGATGCAAAGGACATCAAGGTGGCCCTCCAAGAGTCCGTACGAGGCGAATGGAATGGAGACGTCCAGACCGACCCCAGCCAGCTTGAGGACCTTCGTAAACAATACGACCATCGCACAGTATCCTTCAGCCGTGCTCGGGATGCCTCATCAGCTGACGATCTTGAGAGGGAACTCCTCGGCATGAAAGACGACATTCTGGCTGACAAGACATTCCTGGTTGAAGGACACCACAAGGCAGTGGACACTAACCAGAGAAGTGTCAACAAACATCTTTCTGATCAAAAGCTTATGGAGCTCAACTGGAATATCGTAGAGTACCAACAACTTCTGCAACGGGCACAAGGTCTGCTATCGTCACTGGAACATTTGCTACAGCAACTTGACAAGTGGGAGAAAGTCCGGGACAACATTTCCGACTACATGCAAGAGGACTACTCCGTGTATCTTCGAAACTTGTTCAAGAAGAAGAGAACACCGGCCACACACGTCCTTGTCTTCATGATTTCGACAGAGAAGCGAGACAGAAAACCTTACGCACTGCCGGTGTGGTATGTACCTTGCAACGTTCTCCGGGATCAACATGTTCGCGATCTAATCCGGAAACTTAAGGACGTTCTCCACAACCACGGGATGAATGTCGTTGGTAAGAAAAATAGATTACCATCACTGCCACTAGAACCTGTTCTAAATGCATGAAATTTGTTTGAAATGACCAGCTTAGTCTTATTCTGGAGGCTAAATGATTTCAACCTGACAATCTCGGTTGTGTTTTCCTCACAGTTTCACAAAAGCTGGTATCTATATTTGACTGTACAGGTACTGGTAAATGTAATAAATATATGATACATGTAGTTTACTGATTAAATAAAGTTTCACTTATTTCCATAGGCACTACCACGGATGGCGAGTACTGCTCTCTGAGGTCCTTAGGTGAAACCAGCACCACTCACATCTGGGATCTGATCCGCCATGCGAAACTGGCCGTGCGCAACAAGAGCCAGAGAACGCTGGAGAATATGTTATTTCCACAATCAGGTAACTAAATGGATATGCAAACTTTTAGGGGGCTAGCCTTTATAGTAATACTTTCTCAGCTCAGGAGATTACAGTAAATGACTATGATTCCAGTTGATGCTGATGGAAATGTCACTTTTGCTGGAAAAGGACAACATGGACAAACTGACGCTGCCATTCCACTGGAGCTGTGCATCCGACTGTATTTCCTAGTGCAGTTGGGCTGGACAAAGGAACAGTGTGTGCAGGTAAATTACATAATACTTCGAAACACCAGACATGCTAAAACTCGTATTGTGACAATTCTGTTCCGATAATCAATTCAAGACAAAGGAATCAAGGATATCTTTCTTTGGATAATTTTTGTTTTCAAATGCTATTTGTCATAGCTCCAGAATGTCCGATTGGCTTTGGTCCCTGATGGTTATGCGCCGGCACCATTCCGTGCAGGGACTCCGGAATCTCACCTGGACATGCTTCGCTCAGTTGTCTCCACGCTGATCTTCAGGGACACTGTACGCCATCTTAAGGAGTCTGACCGAGATTTCAGCACCTACCTGTACATCCCAGATGTGGATGCCGCCACGGGAACTCCTCAACATGACCGGGCTGACCATTGCCACCTGCTGAAGAGAGTCGCTGGTATGTGTTGTGCAGCCGATAATATTTGTATAAAAACCCAACTAGGGTTCTTAAAGAAGTGATGAAATAGTATTGGGGTGATGAGTAACAGTGTCTGTTCCAGGACATGTACGCCAGCTGCGCTACATTCAGCTGTCCGAGGGAGCTTTTCGTGCTGCCATGTTGGCTCCCGACACTGGGCTAACTCATGCAGCACTCGTCGGCGTGCGGAAGCAGTCAGTCCCCGATGCTGAAAGGCTGCTATCCCATCCAGTGGCTGACTGGCTGCTGAGAAATGGCTACAAGGAGGAAGGCACATTCGTCAAGGTTGAATTTGTTCGTGGATAACCTTTGTGATGATAAAACGTCTCCTTGATTTTGTTATCTGTGTCAAATGCTTCAATAACTGTAAATATACAATTATGTTTTCAGCTTGTGGCATCTTGGCATGAGGCCAGTGATGGTCGTGGCATGACCCAACTTCAGAGGAGTCGAGCAAACTATGAGCTCCTCAACTACCTGCTAGACGAGTGGATGCCGTGGCACCAAGACAACTATGACTTGTCCCTTATTGACATCAACAGGTAATCAAAACGTATATCTTGTAAATGAAGAGTAGTGGTATCATTTGCATGTAGTGGCATAGCCCACACTACTTTCTGACCAGTGATTTCTCTCTATATATTCCAGGCCTGTGGATTCGATTCGGGGCATGTCACGAGAAACTTTGATAGAACTGACGGCAAACATCGAGAGTCAGGAGTTCCGACGACGTCAAAACAAGCAAGTCGGCTACCCTGAGCATCCACGAGCAGCCACAACCGATGATGTGGAGAACTTCTTCTCTCTTTGTGTTCGGCAGATGGGGGATACGTTCACGTTAAAGACCTTCAAGCACAGCTGGAGGCGAACTGTCAGGTAATGACATAATTGTGACCCTGAAATTGATGTGTGATGGGGGAATATTGTATAGCAATATAGATCTTATGTTTTTTCCTACTTGGCTTTGTGTTTGGATTTGTCTGGAAAAATATCAGTATGAGTGACATTTAATTTTAAAACTCTTTTTCAGAGAGTTCTCAAAGAGACTGGATGATGACCTTCCATTCTACTACCACACGGTGAATGAGCGTTTTCAACAGGCCATTCAGAGTTTTGATGAAATCCCCAAGACACAATCCGTTCCCACACCAGAGAGTGACGATGATGGAGATGATTATCAAAACCAGGATGGTGACGTAGACGTGGACGAAACAGAACAGGAGCGTGACGAGCTGGACGAGTTCTTCAGCGGCCGGGAGGGAGAGGCATTGAGAAAGCAGGCGGAAACTCTGTCTCAGCTGAGAAATCATCCGCTACGTCTGCACCGACTACGCCTCAATACACGGGAGGACTCGGCGATATTTGCTGCAAACAGGCAGTATCTTCCTGCCAGGGATCATCGATCAATCAGGAGCCAGTTCCTCCGCCCAGTTCTGAAACTGCCTGATGTGCCACAATGATGACTTTTTTACGTGTACGCCACTGTGCATTCATGAACGTATTTGTACCTAATATTTGTCTTGTTATCACATGTTTACACTAAATGTAGGTTTAGTCATTGAAATGAATAGCCACTGAGAAAGTATGTCGTTTTTATTCTAGATCACATGTAAAATAATCTTAGTGGATCATTGTGTCATAGTGCTGTCAGCTACTAGCCTATTACAAGTTGTTGTTGGACATCATCTATCTAAACATTCGAAATGCACAATAATTGTGCAAGAAAACCTCGGTGAAACCACAGAGTACAATTATACTATTCAGGCGTTCACATCGTCATATTGTATGTATAGCTGGGATCAGGTTTTTGCCACAGAGCTTTCTTGGTGATAACAAGGAAACAGTTGTAAACAAAGCCCTGTATCTGATGGCGATATTCTCGTTTGATGTTGTTAATTTGTACTAATGTAATTTGCCCTCTACGGAGTGCCATCGTTACCCTTTGTATATGTGATTTACCAATGTAACCAACAGGTTGCCAGACATTGTTAAGAGACACTTCGATAGCAATTGCATTTTTGTCTTGCGGATTGTCAGTCTCAAATGTGAGTCGGCATGGAGTATCTTTGTATGCTGCACCCAGGTTTCGAAGGATCTTGATGGTACTTTGATACCTGTCAAAGGACCCTCCCATGCACTTGAGCTCAATTGAGTGCAGATCAGGACATGTAGATGTGGCTGTGTCCATCTCGTCACTTGATTGTGATGTGTCGTTTGTATCGTTTGTGTCGTTAGCTGTGAATTAATTTCATGTCCATAACAGAATGATGGTGTGTAAATATATTAGAGACTAGTACTGATTTCTATGCTGAATTTGTGTGACGTGACGTGTTATGATGTTGATTTCATTTGATAAAATGATTGATGATAAGTGTATATTTTCAAGTGTATATTTACGTTTTGGTAGAAGGATTTTTCCCAGCTGGTGTGTGCAATTACAATCGGATCCAGTTTGTACAAAAGGGTAGACAGGATTTTGCGAGTTCGGCTGTGGCGGCATTGGTTGCCATGGTGTGAACACATGTGGGATGACTTCGACATCTAAAACCAATGGTGCAGTCATTTCACCCCGACCAGTCTCTAGCCACTATAATGGAAGTGATCAGATACATCAAGTATGAGTAAGTTTATAACAAATTGAACATGTGCAGCCAGTGAAGAGGCAATGTATATTAGCTCATGATGAGATGTTTTGCAAAGATGTTACTCGAACTATCCGTCAAGTACATGTATGTGTCCATTGTGATTTTTTTAACTGCTGTGTATCGTTATGAGTAATTTTCATGAATAAAGCTCACTTTGAAATCGCACGAGTTTTTGATCTGCACAAATGCTGGGGGGCACAAATCCATAATTGGAGTCACCACTGAGGACAGGAACATGACCCGCCTCCTACACTGCTGCTCCTCAAGTGTGCTGATATGTACATATCGAACTGATATGTCCATAAATGAGCAGGGGAATGTGTCTGTCTCGTCCTCGATGCAGAACAGGAAAACTCGGCGAGATCCTTTAATGAATGAATCCTGGCCTTCCCTCAATGTTATAGACTCCATATCCTATAATTGTTTGGTTTGAAAAGCTAAAATATTCAAGAACATCACGATATACTAATATATTGAGGGGGGGGGGGGGGGCGAAGGGGCAACCGAAGAAAAGCAAAAAATATGGGAACATTTGCCTGAATTTTCCCTCTATTTTGGCCCGTATTTGGGGGCCAATTTTCCCTCCCCCCCCCCCCCCCTCCTATATAATTGTGCACCCACACCTCGTGTTCAAATCTCAAATTCCCTGATTATAGGCGAATGTGCACATGACAATTTGCAGTATCTGCATTACTAGTACATGAAATTTATCGTGCCTGGACATGCTGGAGAAGTAGATTTATTTATATTTGTTTTGTTTTTTTAAAAAGTCAGAACTTGCAACAAACATGCTCGGTTTACAAGTCCATAAATTGTGCCAAAGCATTGTGTTCACACCCCAAATGCACGGAGAACAGTTTTTCTAGTCAAATGTCAACCCTACATAACTTTAGAAGTGTTCAGGTCATTTACAGATGCCAACAACTAGCATTACGACAGTATAACTGACCCCCCTCCCATTGGTATTGACAATGAATGTGGGCGATAATAGGTAAATTGCTACCTTCACTCCAACTTGTGATGTGGGGGGAATTTATGTATGTTTTTTCTAAAACTAGCGGTTAGTTAGTTACATATAATGTATTTCATATCCAGGAATTAGACCCATTTATTTGATATTGGCTCTTGAAGTTTTGACCTTCTCAGTCCAAATGCCAAATCACGAATGGCGGCCAGCCAAAAATCTTTGCTTTGGTTCCGGTACTGTTCGCTAGGTGGCGCGATTACGTCCAACCCCCCCCCCCCCCCCTGCGTGGATGTTATGCCTAAGTGCATACCAAAAACTGCCTAATCCTGTGGTGTTTAGTTAATTTCTCGAAAATAGATATGTGCAACAGACCCTCATTTTCCATCTGTCAGAACAGTACTCGCCTGCTGCCAGTGACATCAACACATGTTGTGAATAAATGGTATGCATTAAGGATGACGCTATTCGCCTGTGGGGAATGGTTTACCGCTGAATTGAACTTAAGTGGGATGCAGGGTTTGCCTTCATGTATAATCGTAAATAGATTTCGCCGTCACTTCAAACAAATCCTTCTGTCGTGAAAGCCAGGAACAATGTCTTTCCGAGATCTTTTGTAAATGTTCAAAAATATTTTGGTGAGTATATCACAACAAATCATTCTGAATCAGGTGAGATGAACAAATGTTTCAAGATACATCTGGAATGGACAGGTGAAAGTGTTCTCAACATTTCTGATCACAGGTAATCTGTGTTGTGTTCGGTTGTTTCATTCGAACACAACATGTGAGTCATCGACAGGCCACGAAGCAAACAGATTCGTGTTGGATTTCCACTATGAAGTTTGGTGACGACATAAATGTGTGTGTGGCTAACTTACACATACATGGTTCAATGTTCGAAGCCGTTCGATCGGAATACTCTGATGAGCTCCAAAATTTATGACAATTCACGAGTGTTCTATTCAGCATTCAACAACAAATATTCTCATATTTTCCTGCATTATCAAAGCTCCAATGAAACATGACTCATCAATCACAATGTTTCACAAACTTCTTACATGTCGTTTTTTAACATGACAACACAACTTTCAACCCACTCCGTCGATGGACATTCCAGGAACATTGCCTCCTGTTGCCCAGTTAGCTCACTTCGTATGAGGGTTGACTTATCACCAATCTCAGTTCGTCAAGTTTCAATTTTTGCGATCGAAGTCTGAAAATCGGCAGAATAATTGCTTCATGATTCAAAGGTGAAGTATCTATCCCAAATTACATGTATAACACGATAATCCCAAATAATCTCAACAAAACCGGTATAAATGAAGTTACAAAAATCCGAGTATAGACTCCACACATTTACTTTAGGGTCATGCATACATCTATGCATCGGTGGTAATTTATCAGGTATATTTATGTTTTTCTCGAAAATCTATGCCGTGAACAGTTGTCAACACGCTCAATTGTTCGACAAATTGAAAACAATGTGTGTGCTGAATGACCAGAATTTCGCTGATAATTTCCATCCTTGGGCCCCTACCATACTTAGGCACCACCCTGAAGAATTAGCCTGAACGGAGACACCACATTATAATGCAAGGGCACCAGTTATTTTGTTGGTTCGAGAGGGAATTGCTGCTCGGGTATAATTTCAATCCACATAGCAGCGAGACACGGAGACAGTAATTCTTTTCATAGAATCGAACATTCATGCTATAACCCAGTGTTTTATTCTGCACTTCTCCAATACATGCCATTGTCGGCTGTGACCGCAGCTGGCTTCTGATTTTTACGGGCCATTAAAAGCGGCACTTGGGTCCGATATTCCAAGGACGGATGTTTATTAAACAGCTAAATTGTTATATAACTCCGGAGAACGACTTATAAACTTTTCCACAAAAGACGTGTAACTTGGTTGTCATAAAAAAAAATGCGTGTATTTTTTGTGAATCTTATTAGATAGGTTATGAGTTAACTACCAGAACTGTGGTGTCTGTTTAAATTTACCGATATCGGTGACATCAGCACATGTTGTGAATAAATGGTATGCTTTCGTGAAGACGCTATTCACCCCGCCAGTGTGTCTTTGGATTAACTGTTTGGTTGGTGTCTGTTTCTATTCCGTTGTAATTTAGGTTTGTCATTGGCATAATCAAAATCTCGCTTGGTAATAATAAGTTGATGCCTACATTTACATTGGATAGACAATAGACTGACAAAACACAATCAGCCCAAATTTTATATAGAAGTGAAGAAAGAGAGTAATATCCATATCTCGACGAAAACACTTGCTGGAATATTACTGTAATATGACAGACTGTTGTTATAAGATACTTTGTTTATTTAATGTATTTTGTCTCAACATGGTCGCCGTTTTAACGAAAAAATGCACTTTGATGTTATTTTCTACAAACTGTTCAGAATATTCTTATTTATGCATTACACTTCCAAATGCACCTTCATGATGTGTATATGTTTTTTTTGTTGGTGGTGAAATGCTGTTTCTGCATGTGACAGCCATTTTAATTGTCTGATGGGTCAGCGATAGAACGAGTTCTGTTCAAATGAAATCACCACTTGTTTTGAGCCATTTCTAGCCTAAAACAAATCTTCCTATCTTTGCAAAAAGTTAAGTGCAAATCATTTTTAGTCACTTATTCCATTTTTATTAATTTGTCAATAAGTATAGCTAAATAACATAATAGCGTTTAAGTTATACTAGCCACTGCTTCTCTCTACCCTTCTTGTGAGTAGGCCATTTTTTAAACGGAAAACAACCATAGGGCAATTTATATAAAATACCAGCGGTGACCTTGAATTGACTTTTAATGAACAATATTCTATTGGAAAGCAGAAAATAACTCCCTTAACCCAAAAGAGAAACAGCATTCATAGTCTTACTATGCGATTATTGGATGGATGTCACGTGCCCACGCAGCGCTGGAGTGGCTGAAATCTTAAAACGCCAGTTGAAGTAGCTGAATAAAAAATTCAGTGATCTTACTTTTCGCGGTTACCCGTTTTGACCAATCGGTGTATGGATGTTGTGGTGTTCTAGTTTTTTGTAAGAACAAATGTGTAATGCAAATAACATATGAAGAAAATGGGATGTATGTATCAAGCTACTACCACTAATACAACTAGATTTTGACGATGCCGACAGCAAACCTAAAATAGAACTTTTTTGGAAAAAAAAACAATAGCAACCAAATATTCACAACCAAAGCCATCTACGGAATGTAAATGAAATCAAGACATTCCCCCATAAGACAATAGCTTGCTAATCCTAGAACATTTGAACGCAAGTCCACACGGAATAGCAAGCATGTCCCAATATTGATTTGAAATCAATTTCGAGATTTGCTGATGCTGCTGAGTGGTTGTGTTTAATTCGCAGGTCCCCAGGAAAGCGTGAATATGAATTATGACTGCAGCAATCCTGTGTTTGTTCTGGCAGCATAGTAAAATGTTCTCGTACAGTGATCTCACACTCAAGGAGGAAATAGAGAGCAGCGAAGAAAGAATTGCCTTTGTCTCATTTCTTCATGGTCATTTTATGGAGTCCACATATTTCATAGAGCCTTTCATCCTGTCACAGCGTTTACTATCGGACTGGTGCTTAATCTACTGGTAGCATGACAGGGGAGCGTGAACTCAGATAATCGTCTCTTGGCGTGGGATAAAACCATAGTGTCATTAAGATGTGCCATACTACTGTATATATGCACAATTTCATGTTTTGTGAATATGTTGACAATCGAAGGTAAACAGAGTTACCAGTTTCAAAACTTGATAATATGACCTTTTTTACCATGATCATATATCTCCCGAAGATTCCAGCAACGACTCTATACTGGTTTCGGTCTCGAGTACTACACGGAAGTGATGTTTGCAGAAACGTGCAAAAATCAATTATTCACTCAATTGATTGGTGCTTTATTGTTGATTTGGTCATTGCTTTTCGTGTTGGATGTTACTTTCGCTTAGCATATAAGTCTTCACAAATATAACTATATAAAGAAGAAAGAAAACTTTTGTATACCACTGTCTCAGATAGTACTAATGCAAATTTGTCTAACTTGGCCGACATTGATAAATTTATATATATTATGAAACATGCCGGGAAACCTTTAGCCAAGTACCTTACAAATGCTTGGGAAAAAAGAAAACATAATTTGTACAGTGAAAATTAACAGCACACAGTTTATAAAGATTTTCTGCAAGATAATATATATATTTATACAACATGCAACTACGAGAAAATATAAAATGGTCAATGTATAGCCATTAGGGCCACTGTATATATCAAAATGTAAGCTTATACAGTAAATGGAATTTTATTTTATTTTGTTCATACACAAGTATTATGGTTCACGTGTGTACATTGGTCTTAAAGGGCCATGGACACGAAAAAGTGACTTGTTTTAATAATGAAGTTAAGCATCCACTGAGTATGTAGACAGCAGAAATGGTATCAATTAGGGCTCGGGTTGTCCAGAAATTGACCTGAGAGCCGTTGCGAGAGATGATTGGCATTTTACGTCCTTTGTGATCTGTGACGTCACGGGGGAACGACCGCGCTGGTAAAGACGTTTGTCGTTTGCAGGTGGTTGTTTTATAATTGCGGGTTTTGGGAGGGATTCCATTCATCACTACTATACTATTTATATCATATCAATAGGTATGGGAATTTGATAATTATATGCAGCATGGGTAACCGTAGTGTCGGCGAAGGTTCTACACATCGGGAAGGTGTCAGCCTTTTCTACTTTCCGAATGATCCATGGCATAGCCAGTTTACACAGGCCTACACGCATACGATCAATAGCTTCTGTCTGTAGTTCAGCGATATACTAAAACGTATCGTGATGAAACTTGACAAACGTATGCCAATATTTTTGAGAGGCCTACTTCACCTGGGATAGACTAGGGGCCAAATCCGGTTTTTGGGAATTTGGTTTGCACGGAGACACCCATTGGCGAATGTGGTATCGTTGGAAAGCTTAAGACCTAAGGGTCACATTTTGACATATCCCGCCTTTTGGGACAGGGGCGGTCACCATGGAAACGGGCTCGGAAGGTCAATGACCTCAAATTCAATCAAGCGTCCTGCTAGGCACCAGGAATGGCATAACATATCACTGAAAGTGCTCCTTCGAAAGAATGGTTCAACAGATTGGGTTTAATTTTGGAACATAGACATATGCTGGTACTAGGTATGTGTTGGCGGAGTGACCCCAATGAGGTGTCAAGAATGGAGGTCCCGGGGGTCGGGATCACCACCCCTTGGAGTTCGCCCCTTCTCCAAATAATGACAAAAGTGTGATTTGGGGTTCAAAAGTTTGTTTGTTGAAGAGACCAAGCAATATAAGAATTATTAAATAGCACCATTCAAGGGCAAGACCAGTTAGGATTGCAACGATACCAGCATCACTTGTGGGTGGGGCCGGTTGCCATGGCAACAGACGTTACAAATGGTAGGCATCGGGACCATTTTTCACCCAAAAATGGCAAGAATATCGGGGTTTAGGCTGTATAAAAGTGTTAATGATCGAAGACATGGCTATATAGGCTACCATCATTGTCATAGATGAACATAATATAGGACACGAACATGCTGATAGCACCGTGGCCTCAGGGTGAGGCTCGTTTCCATGGCAACATGTCTATTTTCCCATAAAATAAGGCAAAAATAATGAAGATGTGGTTGCTTTAAAGTGTTGATATTTAAGGACAGATCAACGATCTTGTCTCGGATAAAACACACGTGGGACAGAGACGGAATGCTACATCTGTGGCCCCTGGATGAGGCTCGTTGGCATGACAACAAACGTTTCTAATGGTAGGCGTCGGGTCTATTTTTCACCCGAAAATGGCAAGAATTACGGGGTTCAGGCTGTTCAGAAATGGTAATGCTCGAAGACATGGCTATATGAGGTTACCATCTTTGTCATAGATGAACAAATTATGGGACACGTACGTGCTGATAGCACCGTGGCCTCAGGTGGGGCTTGTTTCCATGGCAACAGGTCTATTTTTTCCCACACAAATATGTCAAAAATATTGAAGATTGGGCTACTTTAAAGTGTTAATGATTGAAGACAGATCAACGATCTTGTCTCAGATACAACACACGTAGGACAGGGACGGGATGCTAGCACTGTTGCACCTGAGTGAAGCTCGTGGCTATGGCAACAGAGGTTTCTATTGGTAGACGTCGGGTCTTTTTTCACCCAAAAATGGCAAGAATTACGGGGTTCAGGCTGATTAAATATATTGATGGTCGAAGACATGGCTATTTAGGGCTACTAACTTTGTCTTAGATGAACATAATATGGGACACGGACATGCTGATAGCACCGTGGCCTCAGGGTGGGGGCTCCATGGCAATAGGTCTATTTTCCCATAAAACTTGGAAAATATTGAAGAGTGGGTGTTTAAAGTGCCAATGGTTAAAGACAGATCAACGACATGATTCAGATAAAACACACGTGCATGGTACAGGGACGGGATGCTACCACTGTGGCCCTTGGGTGGGCCTCGTTGCCAAGGCAACAGGGTGTATTATCCATCCGTGCCATTTCTATTTTTTTGGCACAAAATGGCAAGAAAAATATGAAGTTCGGCTGTTTAAAATTGTTAGTGGCTAAATGGCCAGTATAATCAGTTGGAATAAAATGTATTACATACAGTTGTAAACGATAAATTCACAAAGAACATTATTGTGCATTCAGCGCAATTTCACTACGATACGTTTTAATTTTTTTTTTCTATTGTGAACCAGTTTTGTAAAGCTGATAGTCAGATTCAATTCATATGACTAAATGGATTATTGAGTACAGGACCTATTTTACATTTCTAAACGATAAAGTTTATAGAACAAATAATCATACTCCGGTGCCCCGGATAGGACATGACGAAAAAAACTACTTCGTTCGCACGACCTATTTCCATGGCAATAGGTTTAGTTGTGCACACACTGTTGCACACCAATGCTGCAATCCTACTCTACGGACTTTGTAAATTTGCGATATAGGTCTGTGATGGAAGTTGTAGACTGGATGGTGTATATTATTGATACTCTTTTCCATCCATGCATGTTCGTTAATCTATCTGTCCATGGCTTGGGTTACGGGTCAGAATAGTAGAATATATGAATGGGAAAGGGGTATGGGTATATTCAGCTCATGTATTATGCAATATATTTCTTGATGTAAATGAAATGTGTAAAAATGTAAATGTGTATAATGATAATGTGGGTTATTGGTCAGACTATTGGTCAGTGACCCTTGCCAATACCGTAATAAAGAGAGTTGTTGATATCAAGCCTGCAGGTAACTAGTGAAAAAGCCAAGCTGCTCACAGATTCCTGATATAATTCATCGCGAAGTGATCTATCTGCTTGCAAATTCCTGATATAATTTAGGTCTGATTTTGCCCAGATGACGCAGATGGATCATGGTCGATCGGCAAGTGGATTTGACCTGTGGAACCATAGTCATCTCACTGTCCATTAGCACACCAAGGTTCCTAACTTGGGGGGATTGCTGTATGATAGAGTCACCAACACGAATTTCAAAGGGAGCATCAGGCATACGTGCGATGGTTTACCTGGAGGCCAGCAGAACGATGGCCGTTTTAGACTGGTTCAGTTTAAACTGATTGGAGGACATCCAAGAAGATATCAGACTGACGCAGTAATCCAAGGGATATCCTCATGATGACACGTGGTGTATAATTGCTAGTCATCCTTATATAGATGATAGAATATTCCGCCGTTTTTGATCAACGCACCGAGTGAAACTCTGTACAATGTAAACAGACGAGGGCCTAACACTTATCCCTGTGGTACTCACCAAGTCGCTGCTAGTTCCGATCGTGCCGCTCATACATACTGTTTGTGTACGGTTGGAAAGATAGGATTCAAACCAGGTAAGGGTAGCTCCTCTGATGTTGTAGTCGGAGGAAGCCTTGACGGGAGCAGGATGTGATTAACAGTATCAAAGGCCGCTGATAAGTCAAGAATTATTAGCAGCCCCACCTGACGCTGGTCATCTCCGTGCTATGGTGCTGCTGAATAGAGTGCTTCCTTGAGACCAGACACTGTGTACTGTCGTAACTGTTGGTCGGTTGCCTTTCAATGATTTTAGATGGCAGTGGAAGATTCGATACCGGTCTATAGTTTGACAGTTCTTCGGTGTCAGACCCATGTTTTTTTTCTCAAAATGGGTGCGATCAAGGCTCGCTTGAGTGGACACTAAAATACACCACCGCAGAGGGAGGAGTTCACAATTGCAGTTATCACGGACAGCAAAACCTCTGACATTTTTTTCATCGGCCAAGTTGGGATAGATCACTTCGCGATGATCTCGATGGTGAAGGTTTGATGATGTTACTGACTTCGTTTGATGTTAGCCTTTTGAAGTTCTCGATTTCGCATGTGATCAGATTGTCACTATTCTGCACTGGGAGATCATCAGAGAACGTTGATGTATTCTCAGCAATTTTGTTGTTGAAGAAGTTCCCAAAACGATCACACAACTTAGCCTCCGAGTCTGTGTCAGTACTTCGTGCGAATAACTTGGTAGTTTGTGCAAGCGAAGTATTACTTCGTGCAAACGACTTACTACATATTGCAAACGAAGTAGTACTTCGTACAAACGACGTAGTCATGTCGTCAGCTCCTATCAGGGCACCGGAGTATGATTACTTGTTCGATAAACTTTATCGTTTAGAAATGTAAAATCGGTCCTGTACTCAAAAATCCATTTAGTCATATGAATTGAATCTGACTATCAGCTGTACAAAACTGGCTCACAATAGAAACAAATAATTAAGAGGAATTGCAGTGAAATTGCGTTGAATGTAAAATATTGTTCTTTGTAGACTTATCATTTACAACTGTATGTAATAAACATCATTTTACCGAATTCTGGCTATTTATCTATTGACAAATTTAAGGCAAATGATGACCTTTGGGTTTTAATATTTGCTTCCAGAGATATCTTTCCACATTTGATAGTTTGTTGCTATCGACCTTTAATAGTGACCAAAATGTGAAATTTGAAGAAAATTGACCGTTTGGTTCATGGAATATTATATTTTGAAATGACATGGTTAATTTTTAACCAGATTATTGGATGATGTCAATGTGGATATGTTGCTTGAGTCTTGTATGCCTTGTATTTCTTTCCTATTTGAATAATAAAATATGTTATTAGCTTTCATCGAATATATTATGAAGATATCAGTTCCACCTGTCATCGCAATGCATCCCACAGGATTCGAGTAATATGTACTCATCATTGTAAAAGTGATTTATTTTTTTGCATAAAAAATTATCGATTCCAAGAAACTTCCCAGAACTTTGATAATTACTAAAACATCTGTTTATTCGTAGTAGCCTCCAAAACAACCTGACTTTCAGTCTTTTAGGCGTTAGTTATTGGCTTTGACACCACATATCCCTTATGAAAACTGTTACCAGTCGAATATTTTGTGATGAATTCCCTCAAAAATTGACCAATTACATGGAATATCGTATATAAATGGAAACAATGTGTATTTGGTGTTGACCGGATAGTTTCAGAATGCCGTTTGAACAAATCAACCCCTATAGTTTGTGCGCTCGCCAACCATTGGTTTCATCACCACGCTGCACAATGTTTTTTTTTTTCAAAACGGCTTTTGTTATTTGCTCGTAAAATTCCAATGCACTAATACACGGCATGACAAGTGATGACATGCTATATGATGAAGAAATATTCAATACATAGACCACATAACAAACGGTTATTTGCAGAATTTAATCACTAGGGGCGCCATCCACTCGTCCACCTTGGCCATTCTTCCACCTTGGCCATTTTTGTGCAAAAAATAGAACTGACACGGATGGTTAAGACTGTTGTCATGGCAACGGTCCCCACCCAGGGGCCACATTGGTAGCAGATCGTCCCTGTCCCATATGTGTTTTATCTGAGACAAGGTCGTTGATCTGTCTATAACCATTGGCACTTTAAACACCCAGTCTTCAATATTTTCCAATTTGTATGGGAGAATAGACCTGTTGCCATAGAAACAAGCCCCACTCTGAGGCCACGGTGCTACCAGCATCTCTGTAGCCCATATTGTGTATATATATGACAAAGATGGTAGCCTCATATAGCCGTGTCTTCGACCATTAATAAATTCAACCAGCCTGAACCCCGTAATTCTTGCCATTTTGGGGTGAAGAAAACAAGACTCGGCGCCTACCAATAGAAACCTCTGTTGCCATAGCAACGAGCTTCACTCAGGTGCAACAGTGGTAACATGCCGTCCCTGTCCCACGTGTGTTGTATCGGAGACAAGATCGTTGATCTGCCTTTAACCATTAACACTTTAAAGCAGCACAATCTTCAATATTGTTGACATTTTTATGGGAAAAATAGACCTGTTGCCATGGAAACAAGCCCCACTTGAGGCCACGGTGCTATCAGCATGTCCGTGTCCCATAATTTGTTCATTTATGACAAAGATGGTAACCTCATATAGCCATGTCTTAGACCATTAACACTTTTAAACAGCATGAACCCCGTAATTCTTGCCATTTTCGGGTGAAAAATAGACCCGACGCCTACCATTGGAAACGTCTGTTGTCATGGCAACAAGCCTCATCCAGGAGCCACAGAGGTAGCATTCCGTCTCTGTCCCACGTGTGTTTCATTGGAGACAAGATCGTTTATCTGTCTTTGAATATCAACACTTTAAGCAACTAAATCTTCATTATTTTTGCCATTTTTATGGGAAAATAGATCTGTTGTCATGGAAACGAGCCCCACCCTGAGGCCACGGTGCTATCAGCATGTCCGTGTATCATATTATGTTCATTTATGACAATGATGGTAGCCTCATATAGCCATGTTTTCGATCATTAACACTTTTATACAGCCTGAATCCCGATAAGCTTGCCATTTTTGGGTGAAAAATAGACCCGACGCGTACCGTTTGTAACGTCTGTTGCCATGACAACCGGCCCCAACTACAAGTGATGCTGCTATCATTGCAATCCTAACTGATCTTGTCCTTGAATGGTGCCATTTAATAACTCTTATATTGCTTGGTCTCTTCAACAAACAAACTTTTGAACCCCAAATCACACTTTTGTCATTATTCGGAGAAGGGGCGACCTCCACGGGGTGGTGATCCCGACCCCCGGGACCTCCATTCTTGACAACTCATTGGGGTCACTCCGCCAACACATACCTAGTACCAGCATCTGTCTATGTTACAAAATTAAACCCAATCGGTTGAACCATTCTTTTGAAGGAGCACTTTCAGTGATATGTTACGCCATTCCGTGTGCCTAGCAGGACACTTGATTAAATTTGAGGTCATTGATCTTCCGAGCCCGTTTCCATGGTGACCGCCCCTGTCCCAAAAGGCGGGATATGTCAAAATGTGACCCTTAGGTCTTAAGCTTTCCAACGATACCACATTCGCCAATGGGTGTCTCCGTGCATACTAACTCTCAAAATAACGGCCTTTTGCAGGTTTGGCCTCCAGTCTAGGAAGCAAACGGCGATTTAATTCTTTCAGCTCAAAAAAGCTAGCATTATCAGAGCCGTAGGCCTATTACCGCACAGGCCGACTAGGCCCAGGAATGGGGCGCGGAATGTTAGGCGGGTGCCATTTTTCAGAGAACTTTTTGAGCAGATTATCGCTGTCCTTGAATCGGAATAAGATCACGCATACGATGATATTCTGCCAATAATTCTCCCCTCTCTCTCTCCCAAAATCTTGAATCCTAATGAAAGCCAATGAGCCCGCCACAACCAGGCGCAGTGGGCGTGTACGGGAATGGGGGTAGGGGTAGACGCGGGCTATTCTTGAAAAAAATATCAATTGTTGCCGTAAAACAAACATATACAATACGTTACAGTATATTGAACAGTGTGATTTTCCTGTTAAAAAAACATTGCAAATATATATCTAGACATAAATCCGCACATACTTCTGCTGCCCGCCACCTAAGAAGAATGTTGTTTAAAAATCCCTTGAAATGAATGATCTAAAAATCAAGTTGACAGTGTCTAAATCTGGAACGTCATCTTGAATTAAGATAATTTGCATAAGAAAACGCATTGTCTGAGAAGTTCAAAATTTAAATCGGGAGCGTCACAGAATGCTCCTGCGCATTTACCGAATGAGACTTCAGCTGCTTTTGGGGCCCCTGGGCGGGCCCCAAATCACCGGCCCTGAGTCCACTCTCGATTTTCTGCTTAATTTGGGTTAAATAGTGCAATCATTTGAGAGCAGCATTTTTGTGTGAAAAAGGCTACACCCCAACGTCTTCTTATGCTTCTAGCACACAATAGGGCCTATGCTTCTAAACGGGAATCGATCCCTGAGCTTTCAGTTTTTGGCTGACATGTTGTAGAAAAACGGTGTGACAGAATTTCAACAATATGAGTAGCCTACGTTTATTGGGTATATCGAAACGAACACCAGAAACTACGGACACGGCCCTACATCTCTGTGAGGGGTTAGTGGGTCGAACCAGAAGGGGAAGGAGAGGGTGCGTTGGCCTAAACGCACAATATCAGAGTTCTTACTGTCATGAATCAGATTTAATATGCAAAAGAATCGATATTTGAGCATTTGTTTCAGTAGAGGTCGAAACTGTGATTTTGTGAAAATAATTTCCACTATACAACACACCTATATCCTTATCCGGAGGTTGGTAGTTAGATAATGCGTATGAACTAAATATCGATTGATATTGTATTGCTTTCCAATATATAAATGTAGAAGAAAGCAAATAATTAATTTATAGGCCTCACAACGAGATTTCTCGGAACTGCGTGGCATACCATTCTACAGTTTAACCATTATGCCTGATCACAGAGTAGGCCCATAGCATTCCATGTATATTTCCACCAGCAAACAAGTCAATCATTTGTCTAATCGCTGGCACATCGAAAAAATAATGTAATTATACCAGTGTTATATTATACCAGTGTTAAATAATATCGGACACATTCATTTGAATATATCTATTTACCACACCCACCACACCCCACCACTTCCGCAAGATCACATCATGGTTTATCCTGTCTGCCTCTTCATTTTCCGGGGAGAAGAGTGTGTGTGTGTGTGTGGGGGGGGGGGGGGGGGGTAGAGGTTTTACGTGCTAATTCCCAATGTCACTCACTATAAATATTGGATGTATGTGTGATAGTTTACCGTATCATATCCATAATTTCTACTTTGTATTTTGTCTTTCATTTGTAGGCCTACCTGGTATGCATGTTCAGCTCTAGCGAAACATTGTACAACTGGTGTGAATTAGATCCTGATTAAAGTACTAGTATAGTGAAAATATGATGTGAACTTATATGAAAGATCTCATTGATCTGAGCAAAATGGTTTTTACGGCATGTAAATATCACAATCCGTTCAAAAGTTATAGCACTTTAAAGATGGAAATCGGCAAATTTACTTTTTCAAAACAATTTAGCTAATTAGTATGCAAATGAGATATTCATGACGTCATCAGGGGAAGCTGTTTTAATTAGGTACTTTGATATGTATTGTTCATTCATTTAATGTTATGATTATTCATCAAAACTTATTCTATACAGATGTTAATATGAATAATCTGTGTTTTCACTTTTTCTGTTGTTGTCAAGGTAACCAGTGACCTGGTATGGCCCATAGCAACCATGGTTGCTAGGGCCAGAAACCCACTTAGAACAGGGTATGCACAAATAAAAATGGTGCCAACTTGAGCTCTATAATAATTTTTTTCATAAATAATCGACAGAAAGTCTGTGGATAGACTGACTTGGCAGTTAATGGCCATGACAACCATGGGTAACTACGGCTATAGGGAACGACTGGTAACCATAGCAACAGTACAGTTTGTGTGGATATTGACTATGTAAGGTACATAATAATATGCACTAGTCAGATCGTCAGAACCTTCAATAAGAATCATTATATCATGGCTTGAAATATCATAATTACAATTTGTTCCCCTCGTGACGTCATGAATTCTCATTAGCATCTAATTTGCATATTAATGAGTTGCTAAAACTTTCCAAGTGGCTTCTGTAATGTAGTGCCGGAATGGCAGTTTCAAATGGCTGTAACTTTTGAACGGATAGAGATATTGATATACCGTAAATACCATTTTGCTCAGTTCAATGAGATCTTTCATATAACAAGACATCATGTTTTCACTTTACTAGTACTTTAAATCTTGTATGTTGTGCCTCCCCGCCGGCGCCCCCATTTCCGCCTGACACACATCTTCGTGATACCCCCCCCCCCCTCACCCTCACCCTCACCCTAACCTCGTTCTTCAGTGCTTTGCCCCATACAAAATTGCAACCACTTCCCAGCGTCAAAGATTCTGTACAGAGAATCTTTTCCCCCGTGACGTCAGAAACGTCATTTTACGTAAAAATATGCTGACCGCTCTCCACGTGGAATATCAGTCGTAGGACCGCTGTAGATCTCATCTGTGTGTTTAGAATGGCTCTATTTCCATCTGTATGCATATATATATATGAATACTATTGCATGTAGAACAATTTAATAATCACATCAAATATCATGTCCATGGCCCTTTAAGATTTTTCATTTTGTAAATCATCATTCAGCTCAAGTACAGACTGAACTGACCAATAAGCCCAATGAGGCCGGGTGCTTGTTGATTTTGTTATATTCTATGTTATTTCTATATCATTTCGCACTAGTCAGTATAATAAAGATATTTTGAACTTTAACTTTCTCAAACGGCAGATGATTGCACTCGACTACTCCAGTAAGTACCGTGAACAACATTAGAGACTGGGAGATATCGGATTAGTGCATTGGGAAGAGTCGTCAGGGATTGCAAATATTGACGGTGCACTAAAATTTATTACACGCTTTTTCACAGCACAACTTTAAAATATGGAATAAATGCACATGTTACTGCCCAACAACTACTTGCAACATTCTAGAGATCCAGAACAAACCATGAAATAGATTACCCGATATCAAGCCAAAAAGCTACCCAGTTGATTCGCAGTAACTCGTCAAACTAATCCTTCCGATGTAAAGAGAGAAACATGTCATTTCACAGATTTAATATAATTGTTCAAAGCTGAATGATGGTTTACAAATAACCATTTACAATGAAATGAGATGCAATAATGAAGGAAATTTCTTCTTGTGTGGACACGCGTAAACATAGGGCAAACGTGTTTTATTTGGATATTTTAGGTGAGCACGACCACGCAACATAAACAAAGCTGATAATAAAGTAATATCCCAATGTATTTCCAAACTTCAACTGACATGCTTGATTGATATGACTTATTCCAGAAGCACAATTAGACTGAATAAATATTGATATTGGGAATCTACCAAAACAATGGAGTATGATCAGTTTTGCAACAGCTTTGCACTCTAGTACATGCTGAAGCGATAGAAATACAATGATTAAAATTAAATTCAACACAATTATTCAGCCAGAAACAGTTACATATTACCTTGTGATGATGAGGCGCGTGTTCTCGCGTGTCAAAGTGGAACTTTGCCATAGATGAACTCACGACAGTCTCAAATCAATCAAAACGTCCAGGGCTTCGATGACCCTCTCTCCAATAGGGAGCAAGGAATCTCTCATGACATGACTTATGGACGTGCTATTCCCCATGGATCACTCAAACTGTGTTCAGAGTGAAGAAGGTATTGAATGCTGTGGAATAGCAATGTAGTGCTTCAATCAGTAATTTCCAGTATAGTATAAAACAACCAGCACAATATGTGACTATGACATCATTATTTTGAGGTGCATAAAGCTACTAGTTTTTTGGTGGGGAAAAACCCAAAAGATTCCATGTTGGACGTGATACAACAAAACATATATGATTTTGTCATAGAGGAATGGCAATGGTGAATTTTTTTATCTCTAACATTTGCAATAAAACGAGTATGATGTGATACTGAGTACTAAATACTAAAGAAATGACACAGTGGCAATAAACGTTGTGGTAATGATGTTTCTTTATTTGGATATCTCTGACTATTTTCACGTTGTAGATCTTAGTAACCCAGCACTTATCCTTTTGAAGTCTTCGGCGTTCGATTAAGAAATTGCGTGCGCACTCGTTTGCATATTAACACCCAATTATCGCTCTATCACCCGGATTCAGTGTTTCTACAAATCGAAGTAGACCTTGCAGTTCGTTTGAGGCCTTTTCACTAGTGAAGTTATAAATGTTACAGCAATCAACGGCCAAAACACTGACTCTCACAAATGCATACCTTGGACTGGGTTGCTGTTCATCTCGTGAGATCGTGACCTTGGGGACAGTTGTCTCCGCTTCCAGGAAACTCCATCAGCTGAATGACAAATAGGGAAAATCATTTTTCTGGCCTACTAGTAATACCAAACAGAGTCCTCAAATGTCAAGTACATTCAACCTGCAGGCTGCGTACCGTACCAGTAGAAAATTAGCCATGTTAGCAAATTATATTTAATGAGGTCGACTAGTTTGTTTTCAGCACTTTGACTAGTATCTTATATTTACGTTTGTTACTGGCACCATCAAAATCTACTGTATTGGTGGTAATAGATTGATTTCCTTGAAGTCGATGGATTTTGAGGACTGCAAAAAGCTATGTTCGTCAGGCATTGACGATTATTATTGATTTTTGACGACTTAGTATAACATATTTGTCGCGAATGTATGGGTGTTGAGTGCAATAAATCATCAATATACAGAAGAAAATATGTCTAACAATATCATCGAGATATATTTGCATCAACTCAGTAGCTTTTTGGCTTGTGATTGGGTACTTGTCATACACCTATTTCATGGGGTTTGTTTCGGGTTTCTAAATTGTATTAATAAGTTGTTGGGCAGTTGTGCACTAATTACATCTGGTGTACAGTAGAAACAGCTATAATTACACACTGTCTGTCCCAGATGACGCCAGTGTAGCTTCAGATATAAATGTTGGGTCGTGCTTTCTATTCAGAAAGTTACTGTTGATGTTAGGTTTTTTTATTGGAATCATCAAAATCTGGTTATCAGTTATGATATGTTAATACCTACCTTTGCAGAAACACAAATCTGGTGGTATTATTGGATTATTCAACCTGAATGCAGTAGCGCACTAGCGACGAGGGGGGGGGGGGGGGCGGCCATCTCCATGTAATAGGTACTTTGTGCGTTCGTTATTTCTGTCTATTTCATTTATTCTCAAATGAATTTTTTCTGAAAAAAGACACGTATAATGAATATCGACATTTGGGCACATCAATGAATAGCTCCAGCGTGATAGCGTTCTTCACATGACCAGATGATATCCATCCGCCCAGTAGATGTTCACACAGCCCTACATATAACTCTCCAAAGTCGCACAAATTATGGGAGATATATAGATCTACTGATACTGCAGTATTCAGATGTAATTTTACGGATTTTATAAGTCAAATTCAAGGTGACCACTTTGAGGGGTATGTGTTACTTCCTATAACATGTATAAGTCTCCAATCTGCAAGCGTTTGGATTCCTGGAATTATTCCAAAATTTGTGGGGTTTTTTAACAGAAATAATTACTATTTATTTCTCCCCATATTTCAGCATTGAAGCTCTCGAAAGTTTTTACTCAATGTGATCCACACAACACGCTTGCTTGGTAGAAACTAAATGAATGCTGCCGAGAAAACACATAGTTATTCTTATTGCCGGCATGCATTAGAGATGATACTGATCGCCGGTGAAAACTCGTTCAAGTCTAGTTGAGGTAATTACTCCAAATGTAATATTGACACACGCACACATTTTTATTTGATATTTGCGTCCAGAAAATTTTCATCATTCAAGGCTGATATCACTCGAGAACAGTCCACGAACTATTACGGTTTTCAAGTGCTAATAATATGGTTGAATTAGTATTATTTCAATACAATGGAATTTGTCAGTCTCTATGATTTGAAATATTGCGTGTAGAAAGCTACCATATTTTTCGTGGTGAAGGCAAAATAATAATGATAATGGTTGCATCGGATGATAATTGCCATTAGGAACGTGCTAACCTTGAAGTATATCATCATATGATCAAATTATAAACTTTAATCTTCTGTATACCTCCTAAGAAAAAAAAAACACCCCGAAACCTAGATCGTTTTTCCTTATCCGCCTTTCAGCTTCCCAGTACACATTGATATCGATTTCAAATCTATCACTCGCCTGAGTCAAACATCACATGACTTCCGTAGGCACTTGTAATAGATCTAGTATTTAATCATTATGTGGAGATAGTTGCCACAGAGGAATTAGGGTCACATCTCGTTTTTTCAGTCTGACATCTGACGGCGGCCTTTGTGAACAGTAATCAGGGAGAATCCAATAAACGATATTAATGTGATATGGGTTCTAATTTTGCAAGAACTCCGTAGAGAAGAAATCCATCTCTGACACAAGAGACATAGGTGAAATTCTTGATTCCTGAAGATATATATATTAGTTCAATAAGATAGTTTAGTGTTGGCTACAAACCAAAACTCATAGTTAATATCCACGACACATCAGGATACAATGATAGATTCACATAAAAGCAGAAAAAAACCTACGGTAACCCAAAGGCACTGATGTCACATGTACACCATTTATAGTCTTACTATGCGATTATTGGATGGATGTCACACGCAAAATCCCACGCAATGCTGGAGTGGCTGGAATCTTAAAACTCCAGTTAAAGTTTGAAGAAAATGGGATGTATGTATCAAACTATTACCACCAATAAAACCAGATTTTGACGATGCCGACAGCAAACCTAAAATATATTTTTTTGGGAACAAAAACAATAGCAACCAAACATTTACAACCAGAGCCACACTGATATCATCAAGGGCAGACAGTATGTAAAATATATTGAACGCTCGAGGAAATTAACATACAACTGCCCAACAACGTATTAAAACAATGGCATGCATATCAACGACTTCATTAATTAGGATTGAGACCAATCAAACCTCACCATGGCCATCCACAGCTCACTACAAATCAACATTGCCCTTATCATTTTATAATCAATTTGAGTTGTAATAATTGCTGCTAAATATTCTAGTCAGCCCGGCCTAGTGGCAATGTATGTGATGGATGGAAATAATGACAGAACCATTTCCACATGTCATTCCCCATTCAGGCCACGTCTATCACACGGTGTGGGATAAATCGTTCATGGCATGCTTGATTGATGCCACTTTTATCCATGACTGGATATCAATCGATACAATACAATCATAGTTAAATAGTAAGTAGTTCCACTTGCATTATTCGGTTGAGAACATAGGGTGAAGTTCTGTGCTGTGCTGCTCCAATCGCACCAAAAATATTGACAGTAGCAAGTACAAAAAACTCTTCGTCATCTATGTAAGCTACAATCAAACTGAATTTAGACTAAATTCATACAACCAAACAAAGACTGGCATCCACAGCCAGAAAAGACATTCAATAGTGTAACTTGGCTATCTACGGAATGTCAATGAAATCAAGACATTCCACCATAAGACAATAGCTTGCTCATCGTAGAACATTTGAACGCAAGTCCCAATATTGATTTGAAATCAATTTCGAGATTTGCTGATGCTGCTGAGTGGTTGTCTTTAATTCGCAGGTCCCCGGGAAAGCGTGAATATAAATAATGACTGCAGCAATCCTGTTTGTTCTGGCAGCATAGTAAAATGCTCTCGTACAGTGACCTCACACTCAAGGAGGAAATAGAAAGCAGCAAAAAATGCCTAGGTCTCATTTCTTCATGCCCATTTTATTGATTCCACATTGACTCCACATATTTCAGTGCCTTTCATCCTGTCACAACGTAGACTCTCGGACTGGTGCTAAATCTACTGGTAGCATGACAGGGGAGCGTGAACTCAGATAATCGACTCTTGGCGTGGGAAAAAGCCATAGTGTCATTAAGATGTGCCATACTACGGTATACATGCACAATTTCTTGTATTGTGAATATGTTGACAATGGAAGGTACACAGAGTTACAACTATTTCCGTTGCAAATCTGATTAATTCTCCAGAACTGTCACAAACTAATGTGCCATATGTGGAAGTTCTCAGCATGGTATTTCTCCACATGCAACCACCGTCAATTTATTTCCATACTCAAAATACACAGTTTTTGAGCACTTTTGGTTTGCTTCATTCTATTTGCTTCATCACGTACAGAAATACTGCTCTGGAACTGGCCTCCCGGAGTATTAGGTCCATGTGTATGGCGTTTGCATAATGTGTGTCCAATTGATGAAGACACAAGCTCGTCTGTTCTTCTGCGAGGAATGACATAGTGACAAAAACTTTCATCAGTCAATCACCTATCAATACTGGGGGATCCGTCTATTGACTGAAAACCAAATACAAATTCTGACCAACCACGTCTCACATTTTAAAATACTAACAGCAACTTCTACAATCTCATACTGCTTACAGCTTTACAATGGGACCTTTATACTAAGGTTCAATATGTTAATTTCTTGAAACAACGTACGTGACCCGTTCTCGCAACTCAAAACTTCATAATATGACCTTTTTTTTTACTATGATCATATATCTCTCAAAGATTCCAGCAACAACTCTATACTAACTTCGGAATCGAGTATTACACGGAAGTAATGTTTGTAGAAACATGAAAAATCAATTCTTCACTGAATTGGTTGGTGTTTTATTGTTGATTTGGTCATTGCTTTTTGTGCTGGGTGTTACTTTCGCTTAGCATATAAGTCTTCACAAATATAACTGTTTTCAAACGGCAGATGATTGCACTCGACTACTCCAGTAAGTATCGTGAACAACATTAGAGACTGGGAGATATCGGATTAGTGCATTGGGAAGAGTCGTCAGGGATTGCAAATATTGACGGAGCGCTAAAATTTATTACACGCTTTTTCACAGCACAACTTTAAAATATGGAATAAATGCACATGTTACTGCCCAACAACTACTTGCAACATTCTAGAGATCCAGAACAAACCATGAAATAGATTACCCGATATCAAGCCAAAAAGCTACCGAGTTGATTCGCAGTAACTCGTCAAACTAATCCTTCCGATGTAAAGAGAGAAACATGTCATTTCACAGAATCAATATAATTGTTCAAAGCTTATGGTTTACGAATAACTATTTACAATGAAATGAGATGCAGTAATGAAGGAAAATTCTTCTTGTGTGGACACGCGTAAACATAGGGCAAACGTGTTTTATTTGGATATTTTAGGTGAGCACGACCACGCAACATAAACAAAGCTGATAATAAAGTAATATCCCAATGTATTTCCAAACTTCAACTGACATGCTTGATTGATATGACTTATTCCAGAAGCACAATTAGACTGAATAAATATTGATATTGGGAATCTACCAAAACAATTGAGTATGATCAGTTTTGCAACAGCTTTGCACTCTAGTACATGCTGAAGCGATAGAAATACAATGATTAAAATTAAATTCAACACAATTATTCAGCCAGAAACAGTTACATATTACCTTGTGATGATGAGGCGCGTGTTCTCGCGTGTCAAAGTGGAACTTTGCCATAGATGAACTCACGACAGTCTCAAATCAATCAAAACGTCCAGGGCTTCGATGACCCTCTCTCCAATAGGGAGCAAGGAATCTCTCATGACATGACTTATGGACGTGCTATTACCCATGGATCACTCAAACTGTGTTCAGAGTGAAGAAGGTATTGAATGCTGTGGAATAGCAATGTAGTGCTTCAATCAGTAATTTCCAGTATAATATAAAACAACCAGCACAATATGTGACTATGACATCATTATTTTGAGGTGCATAAAGCTACTAGTTTTTTGGTGGGGAAAAACCCAAAAGATTCCATGTTGGACGTGATACAACAAAACATATATGATTTTGTCATAAAGGAATGGCAATGGTGAATTTTTTTATCTCTAATATTTGCAATAAAACGAGTATGATGTGATACTGAGTACTAAATACTAAAGAAATGACACAGTGGCAATAAACGTTGTGGTAATGATGTTTCTTTATTTGGATATCTCTGACTATTTTTACGTTGTAGATCTTAGTAACCCAGCACTTATCCTTTTGAAGTCTTCGGCGTTCGATTAAGAAATTGCGTGCGCACTCGTTTGCATATTAACACCCAATTATCGCTCTATCACCCGGATTCAGTGTTTCTACAAATCGAAGTAGACCTTGCAGTTCGTTTGAGGCCTTTTCACGAGTGAAGTTATAAATGTTACAGCAATCAAGGGCCAATATACTGACTCTCACAAATGCACACCTTGGACTGGGTTGCTGCTCACCTCGTGAGATCGTGACCTTGGGGACAGTTGTCTCCGCTTCCAGGAAACTCCATCAGCTGAATGACGAATAGGGAAAATATTTTTTCTGGCTTACTAACAATACCAAACATAGTCCTCAAATGTCAAGTACATTCAACCTGCAGGCTACGTACCTTACCAGTAGAAAGTTAGCCATGTTAGCAAATTCAATTTAATGAGGTCGACTAGCTGTTTTCAACTCTTTGACTAGTATGTTGTATTTTACGTGTGTTCAATACTGGTATCATCAAAATCTACTGTATTGGTGGTAAAAGATTGATTTCCTTGAAGTCGATGGATTTTGACGACTGCAAAGAGCTGTGTTAATCAGGCATTGACGACTATTATTGATTATTGACAACTTAGTATAACACATTTGTCGCGAATGTATGGGTGTTGAGTGCAATAAATCTTCAATATACAGAAGAAAATATGTCTAACAATATCATCGAGATATATTTGCATCAACTCAGTAGCCTTTTGGCTTGTGATTGGGTCTTATGTACTTGTCATACACCTATTTCACGGGGTTTGTTTCGGGTTTCTAAATTGTATTAATAAGCTGTTGGGCAGTTGCGCAATAATTCCATCAGGTGTACAGTAGAAACCGCTATAATTACACACTGTCTGCCCCAGATAACGCCAGTTTGACTTCAGATATGAATGTTGGGTCGGGCTTTCTATTCCGAAAATTTTTGTTGATGTTAGGTTTTTATTGGAATCATCAAAATCTGGTTATCAGCTACATGTATAACATGTTAATACCTACATTACCAGAAACACACATCTGGTGGTATTTTTGGATTATTTTACCTGAATGCAGTAGCGCACTGGCGACGAGGGGTGGGGGCAGAGCCATCTCCCCCATCTCCATGTAATAGGTACTTTGTGCCTCCGTTATTTTTGTCTATTTCATTTATTCTCAAATGAAATTTTTCTGAAAAGACACGTATCATAATGAATATCGACATTTGGGCAGATCATGAATGACCCCAGCGTGATAGCGTTCTGCACATGACCAGATGATATCCATCCGCCCAGTAAATGTTCACATAGCCCGACATATAACTCTTCAAAGTCGCACAAACTATGGTAGATATATAGATCTACTGATACTGCAGTATTCGGATTTAATTTTACGGATTTTTTAAAAGTCAAATTCAAGATGACCACTTTGAAGGATATATGTTACTTCCTATAACATGTATAGGTCGCCAATATAAATGTTGACTCCATCTGCAAGCGTTTGGATTCCAAGAATTATTTCAAAATTTGTGTTTTTTAACAGAAAGAATTACTATATATTTCTCTCCATATTTCAGCATTGAAGTTCTCGAAGGTTTTTACTCGATGTGATCCACGCAACACGCTTGGTTGGTAGAAAATAAATGAATGCTGCCCAGAAAACACATAGTTATTCCTATTGCCGGCATGCATTAAGGATGATACTAATCGCCGGTGAAAGCTCGTTCAAGTCTAGTTGAGATAATTACTCCAAATGTAATTTTTACACACGCACACACTTTTATTTTATATTTGCGTCCAGAAAACGTTATAATTTTTTCTCAAGACTGATTTCACTCGAGGACAGTCCAGGGACTATTACGGTTTTCAAGTGCTAAGTAATATGGTTGAATTAGTACCATTTCAATACGATGGAATTTGTCAGTCTCTATGATTTGAAATATTGCGTGTAGAAAGCTACCATATTTTTCGTGGTGAAGGCAAAATAATAATGATAATGGATGCATCGGATGATAATTGCCAATAGGAACGTGCTACCTTTAAAGTGTACAAGCATCACAACAGCAGAACTTGAGGTTACGTGTGCGGCCACAGGGACAAAGGAGAGTAGAACCAGTACTCGAGGCTGAGTGAACACGAAAAAAAATCAAGGATAAGTAGACACGAAACCCATTTCTTGGTTAAACAACCAAACAAAATATTGTGGGTCTTGTTTCTATGTGATATGAAAATTCTAATTGTGAACCTGAACGTTATGACAACCTGTCGAATATTTTGATGTCCATGCGTAAATTGATTCTCACCTGCTCTTTTGTTGAGTTGCCCATTATTCTTGCCCAAATGTGTTTTGGTTGAACTTTCCACAAAGGACTATGGTGTGTGTTTCCCTTGCTCAATATTTGGAAATCAACTTAAAGCCTATTGATTAGTTTGATAACAACAAAGATGTCCACGTTGATAACAATATGAAACAATGAACTCGAATCGTATTGTAACTCGAACTCGTATTGTAATAACTCTCTACTTCCCTCTCACAGAGAACAATTCTCGTAGATGGTCTTACACTACCATAGTACTTCCAATAATGGTTCCTGAGATTGTCCATGCGAAAATTGATTGTTACTCGCATTTGTTCGTCGATTCGTCCATTATTCTTGCCAAAATGTGTTTTAGTTGCACTTTCCACAAATGACCAAGGTGTGTGTTTTCTTTGTTCAATATTTGCTACTTAACTTTGTTGTAATATGAGATTATGACATAAAATATGGATAATGTCATCGCTGACTTAATTCGGTAGCAATAAGTCCACGCATGGACAAGCTCCTCACCAGTAGTACCATGGGGTCAAAATTACACTAACAGATATAGTACGGCTAACGCCGCACAATAATCATATGGTCAAATTATAAACTTTAATCTTCTATATACCTCCTCAACCCAATACCTAGGCAGTTTATCCTTATCTGTCTTTCAGATTGCCAGTACACATTGATATCAATTTCGAATCTATCACTCGCCTGAGTCAAACATCACATGACTTCCGTAGGCACTTGTACTAGTATTTAACCATTAAGTGGAGATAGTTGCCACAGAGAAATTAAGGTCACGTCTCGTTTTTTCGTCGGACATCTGACGGCGGCCTTTGTGAACGGTAATCAGGGAGAATCCAATAAACGATATTAATGTGATATGGGTTCTAATTTTGCAGGAACTCCGTAGAGAATAAATTCATCTCTGACACAAGAGACATAGGTGAAATTCTTGATTCCTGAATATATATATTATTTCCCTTCAATAACTCAGTGTTGGCTACAGACCAAAATTAATAGTTATCCACGAGATATCAGGTACAACGATAGATTCACATAATCATGAAAATATGAGCGAGACATTTTCTGGGGGTTCATGCGTTTCCCTGTCATTTTTGTTTCCTCTCACTTCGTATGCCTGATCACTCTCTGTCCCCAAAATATGAGATTGGATAACGGACCTTGTTTTGTTCGCTCGGAATTCTCAATACTGGGTATCATTGATTATACTAGTAATGTTCAGGTTAGAGCTATGATCTCGACACAGTTTGTGGGGATTATACTAAGTAATAAAAGATTAGGAGAAATTCTATCCCGTAGTTTCTGATTTCTAAGAAAACTGACAAACATGACCACACTAAACGCCACACGATGACAAAAGGAGGACTTCTACTAGTGAGTTTAAAAAACGTTAGGCAACGTGTATCACTAACAAATCCCACGCATTACTAACTCATATTTGTTAAGAAGTTGAAGGGTGCATGGTTACCATAAAGATGTCACACACAAACCCGTAAGGTAGACAATGAAAATATTTGTGCGAACATATAAATATCTACCTTCCTGTACACGTTCATATCACTGAACCGTGTCACTGCTGGTGGACGTTAAACCTGCCCCCGAGGATACCATCCACTCATTAGCCTTTTGGCTTGGGATTAGATACTCACATAAATGTCAAAAATCTATTCCACATGGTTTGTTTCGGATTTCTCACTTATTTTCATAGATTGTTGGGCAGTTGTGTACTAATTCCATCAGGTGTACAGTAGAAACAACTCCCTTTCACACACTGTCTGCCCCTGATGACGCCAGTGTGTCTTTGGATGTATTATTTGGTGAGCACCGGAAAGATCTATGTATAGTTCAGGCCTGTTGATCGATCCTAATGAATGTAAGTATCAATCTATTACCACCAATACAATCAGATTTTGATGATGACATTAACAAACGTAAAATACATCATTTTGCGATAGAAACAAAGCCCGACCAAATAGTTTATCCAAAGACACACTGGCGTCATCAGGGGCAGACAGTGTGTTGAATGCAGTTGTTTCTACTGTACACCTGATGGAATTAGTATACAACTGCCCAACAACCTATGAAAACAATTTAGAAAACCGAAACTAACCCCATGGAATAGATACATGACAAGTACAAAAGCACCCAATCACGAGCCAAAAGGCTACTTGAAAATGTTTATACAAATATATAAGAATATTGTTTATACAAAAAAAGTGGTGGGCTTTGTTTCTATTCCGAAATGTATTTTACGTTTGATATTGTCATCATTAAAATCTAGTTTTATCAGCGGTAATAGGTTGATACTTAAAGTACCAGTATAGTGAAAATATGATGTGAACTTATATGAAAGATCTCATTGATCTGAGCAAAATGGTTTTTACGGCATGTAAATATCACCAGATCACAATCCGTTCAAAAGTTATAGCACTTTAAAGACTGAAATCGACAAATTTGCTTTTCCAAAACAATTTAGCTAATTAGTATGCAAATGAGATATTCATGACGTCATCGGGGGAATTAGTTTTAATTAGGTACTTTGATATGTATTATTCATTCATTTAATGTTATGATTATTCATCAAAACTCATTCTATACAGATTTTAATATGAATAATCAGTGTTTTCACTTTTTCTGTTGTTGTCAAGGTAACCAGTGACCTGGTATGGCCCATAGCAACCATGGTTACCAGGGCCAGAAACCCACTTAGAACAGGGTATGCACAAATAAAAATGGTGCCGACTTGAGCTCTATAATAATTTATTCCATAAATAATCGACAAAAAGCCTGTGGATAGACTGACTTGGCAGTTAATGGCCATGGCAACCATAGGTAAATACGGCTCTAGGGTACGACTGGTAACCATAGCAACAGTACAGTTTGTATGGATATTGACTAGACGTCTATGTATGGTACATAATAATATGCACTAGTCAGATCGACAGAACCTTCAATAAGGATCATTGTATCATGGATTGAAATATACTAATTAAAATTTGTTCCCCTTGTGACGTCATGAATTCTCATTATCATCTAATTTGCATATTAATGAGTTGAATATCTCATTTGCATATTAATTAGTTGTCAGATTCTGTTGTCAGATTCTGTGAATATTTAAATGTTTGAAGTGCCATAACTTTGGAAGAAATCATGATATCAATATGCTGTAAAGACTGTTTTGTTCAGTTCAAATAGTGCTTTCACATACACCTAAAAAAACAATACCCAATTTTTAGTGACACATGCTCTTTAACCACAATAATCATACACTAGTAATACTCAAATATTTGACACCAAGTTATGGCCTGAATTGAATATACTAGTAGTACAAGTTGTCTCCTACAGGGATCACAACTTCAAACCCAGCCCTTTCTGCCCAACAGAAGGTCGAAGACCCCAGGATGTAAGTATCAATCTATTACCACCAAAACAGTAATGTCTTTAACAGGAGTGTTTTGAGTCAATTCTCCGAAGAAATTTTCAAACAGTAGGGTGGAAACTTGTCGAGCATTGTAGGTGCCGCATTTTGCCAGTGGGTACAGAAGTGTGCGTCCCTTACAGTGCATCCGTAGTCCTTCACATGGCACGTGCGGGATGCACTTAACATATTGAGGTGGGGCGGTACGGATGAGTCCACGCCCTCGGCTAACCACCTAGAAAAGTAGTGTCAAATTTGAAATAAAACGTGATGTGATATTATAAATATTTGTGAAAATATTCGGTGTTTATACCTGCGCCTGGTAAATAACAAATCACCCAAAATATTTTAGTTCCAAAAAAAGAGTAAATGTCTTCAACTACAGTCAGTAGTGCGGGTGGGAGCTCCTTGACGGAAGAAATTAATGCAAATCAATTGGAAAAACACGACACATGTCATGTTATGTCAAACATGCTATAAATGTTATTGAAGTACATCTGCGACATTACTAACCCATTTCTATCTGATTGCGTTCTTGTTGCACAGCAGGTCTGTAGTACGGTCTCATCTCTGTGACATCACAAGAAGTGACCACCTTTATGACACGCGGTATGTGGTAATTGGAGTTTTCCCACGAGTACAGGAACTTGCGGAAGAGGGAACGCGCCCATATTCTTCGAATGATCTGCAGTGGTACCCTTCTGTCCAGAACATAGCTGCTAGCAATATCCCTCAAGGACCTCACCTCTTCAACGTAGTTTTCCTTCCCCATATGCAAGCAAACGGACTTGATGATATCAGCCTTTCGGTTCACACTAAGTTTGATGTCAAAGAACTTGGCCATGACCTTCAAATCCATGACCCTGAACTTCAAGAGTCCTTCCTTTGACTGCAAACACTCATGAAATGCTTTCGTGGAGTGACAAGCCCATTTTGATTTGTCGCCGGTTAGGAGTTTGGCGTGTAGCAAAGCTGCATCGGCGTAGGTACAACTAATATTCTCTTTTGTGCGGTGACAAACACTTGAATCCACCCTCTGGCAGGTGTCTGACATGGTGATACACTGCCGTCTTCTAGCTTCACTGAGATCACTCCTTCCTGCTTCACTACATGGAAGTCATCTGTTCAGCATGTTTTCAATATCTCTGTTGTGACTTCCTGGCGACTCATCTTCTTGGTAATTCGAAATACCTGGAGACTAAGCTGCAACATTGTCAGAGGCTTGCCTGCGTCACTGATTGTCATCATGGAATACCACTCACCGTCCGTGCATATGACTGGTACATGCAAATTCCTGTCATGTAGCTTCTTGCGGAACTTTTCCCTGACGTCACGCATTATCTTCACAGGGCAGCTTACCCCTCTTAAGACATACCCAATGCAAATTCCGTGTGTCTGCTGAGTTTTCTTGGCTATGTCCAAATCAGAAAGAAGAAATGCCATCACCTGGCATGCAGGTGTCCTATTGAGCTCGTATACCTTCTCCAAGAAATACATGGATGCATTGTACATATCTTCTGTTGTCATGGATGTACTCGGCACTATTTTTTACAGAGACGTGTGTGTTTTTAGCGCGACTATCCTCAATATCCCAGTCATCCGGATTGAACCGCTGTGATGGAACTTCTCCAACGAAGGCAACATCTTCAGCATACTTCTGCAGAGAAATTTTTAGCATCTTCATCGTTGGTTGAATGTTGTTTGTTTCCTCAGTATGTTGAGTGTACAGGCATATTTCAAGAACAAGATGATTTTCCACGTCTGCATTTCTTGGGGCAATCAGAACTGTTGTAGAATCCGAAGACCATGAAATGAAGAGAGTTCCATGTGTGGCATTCGTTGCTCGTCCTTCGAGCAGTACCTGCGGAATATATCTCATTGGGATGTTGTATTGGACAGGCAGTTTTTGCGTCGGATCATAACAAACTGGGCATTTCACTTCCACCGCATACTGAATGGCACCTTTGTTATCCACCAGACATCCATCCGGCGACACCCCAATTCCTAGGTGAACATAAATCCTTTTTTCTGTATGTGAGGCTAGGAAGACACTGCTGACAGACACTGCTCACAGACACTCCTGACAGACTATTCTGACAGACACTCCTGACAGACACTGCTCACAGACACATACACTAATGACAGACTCTCCTGACAGACACTGCTCACAGACACTCCTGGCAGACATACTCCCCGACACTTTCCACGGACACCTCTGTAAGACATTCTGAAAATACCTACAGATTAATGTCCCACGAATTGATGCCTAAAAGGACATGCTTCATCATGTGTTGGTGCACAGCATATTCACCTCCACTCCAATGTAATCTGCGTCTCCGTAGTTCTGTGTCAATGCAGTTCGAATCAACATTCCGTCGTACTGAAACACTGTCGTACTGCACACTGTCTGCCCCTGATGACGCCAGTGTGTTTTTTGATAAGGTATTTGGCCGGGCTTTGTTTCTATTGCAAATTGTTGTATTTTACGTTTCCTATTGGAATCATCAAAAATTGGCTATATTGGTGGTAATAGATTGATACTTACATGTAGCTACTGTCTGCAGTGTCCTTAACATTTTCCAGCAGGTCACTGAAGATCCCCAAGACACATATTACAATATAATTTAGGACCCTTTGTGTAGACTTGCTTAAATTACAAATTTAAAAACAATTTTACCTATAATGGTAAAACACTCTTTTATTTGTTTAGGTATGAAAAGTCATCAGCAGCCCGATATTTGACTGTTTATCGTGTTTATTACCTGGTTTCCTAACACCAGCAGTAGGGGCCAGTGAGTTTGGGACAACACCTCGAAGGGTGGTTTCGGAGGGACAGGCATACTGTTTCCTCCCTGATTCATCGGCGCACGACATGAACCCAAGCCAGCGAGCTCCGAACATCTTAAATCCCGCCATTCCACCACATCAAAGTGACATTACTGAGTTGAAATGTATTGCGAGATGACACGGACGACGGATACTCATTGAATAGCTTGAACGACACTGTGTCCTTGTACAGTGTGTCCTTGTACAGTGTTATTGCACTGCATTTCGTGCATGCAGGTGGTTCATTGCTCTCCGAAACACCCTCTCCATAAAACTGTGGTGTCCAGATAATCCCCCGATTATGTAGCCGAGTCGGACCCCGTCGCATTGCTGTCTTCGCAGTTTGTACGTGCACACCTTTTGATTGGACAGGTACAGCTTTCTTTTCCTGTCATGATTCCTGAATGAACAAACGATGGGACTATGGAAATAGTTTGTGCATGTCCACGTATTATGAGTATGTATATACAAGCACATTTGCTCATTTTACAAATATTAAAACAAGCATAATTATGGAAAGAAAATAATATAAACATTTATTTGCATTATGATGTTGCAGGGTGTACACCTTTTTCATGGGGCTTGTTCAAATTGGTTTAGTAGGTTGTTTGGCAGTTGCATAAGTTTGAGAGATAAATAAATATATACTATTTGATGCTTCTTTGTGTACCTGTTTACCATACCCCAGCTAGCATTAACTTCAGTGATATATAACACTGACGATTGAGCCATTTCCGCGCGCCTTTCGCACCTCAAAAGACCTTTGTCACGCAGGGATGAACTGGCAAAATATGGAAAGGAATACCAAATATGAGGGAATATATGCAGGCAATTTTGCCATCACAGTACTAAATATACAAAACCGTACCCACCAGATAATTTGGAATTAACCACTATTTTTAAGGATGATCAAATGTAAATGACATTCACGAACATATCACTTTCCTGGTGCCATAGACCTCGTTTGCAATCAGAGTGTGGCTGCAGCATTGATCAACCCACACGACATGCCCTAAATCTATTTACAGACCAGCGCAAGGGAAACGCTCCCAATATAACAATACATCCATCATGACATGACTTATGGATGCAAGTGCACACGGAATACCGACAGGTCCCCGTATCGATCGGAAGTCTATTGCTAGAACAGAAAGTAGCTGCTGTCGAGTGGCTGACAGTAGATCCCCAACAGGTCAGACAACCGTTAATGTTCCTGCTCTTCAACAGGACACTATGTGTAATAATGTGAAAATAATATTTGAAAAGGACGCTGATGCATAATGATGACAGTTTGAAGTATTCCGGAGGAAAATGGAGGAAACTGATTTGTCAAATGTTATGGATCAATACAGTGTGTTGGTAGTACTACACAAACATTTGTCTTGTATGCTCGGTTCTTGGCTGAGTGATTGTCCATTTCTCCTCGCCCATTTCCTTACCGTTCCAACTATACGACTTACCACCAATACCATGGAAATCCAATGTGAGATTATTACTTGACACAAATGTAGTCCAACTGTCATTATCCGATTACATGTATACAAACTATATTTCATAGGCCTTTCAAGTCAGAGTGAATAAATTAATTAGCTCAATATTCGACATATTTTATAAAAAAAAGTCCTTACTGTCACTCTAATATAATCAAGATTGAATTATCTTGTCCGATAACAAATAACTAATGGAAAGTCAATGGTGTGCCACATATATCGATGAGGATTGGTATATGATCAGTACATTTCAATGTTAACAATAATCGATGTGTTTACCTATGACAAACAGACAATTACAGACAGTCAAACAAATGCAATGGAAATCGATGATTGCATGGTAAATCCACCAACAAGAACAATTGTGAATTAATGTATAGTGAAAACAAATGATAGTGATTATATTTTTTACATGAATTAGTGGTCTTGAAAAATAGTTATTGTAATCTCCTGCATTTTAAATATACGTTACACTATGGAAAATATACAGCCCACGTGTGTTATGACACAACCGTTATGTATCAGTTGATCACACAATTAGGTTGTGCTTACGGTCGGCTTGATAATCACTATTCATGCTGGATGTTACTTCCGCTTGACCTACAGGAGCATGGTGACGATTCTCCCCTAGCGTAGAAACGGTATTGGGCGAATGCCTTTCACGTTTTCATGGAAATCCTCAGAAATATAACTTGCTCAAACAGCAGATGATTGCACTCGACTACCCCAGTAAACTTCTGCGAACAACATTGGAGATTGGGGAAGACTGCCATCAGTGACTGGAAAAGTAGTCAGGGATTGCAAATATTGACGCACTTGTACTAAATTTATGTCACGGTTCGGAAGAGCTCAACTGTAATATGTACACTGCAAAATGGCTAATCGTGAATACTACACAAAACATGTCCACAACACCTGCTTTTGGTATGCACCAGCAAATATATAATACGCCTGTACATTTTCAACCTATTTTGATGAGTGCAAATATTTCGAAGGCCCGTGTATTTAAATCCACATAACAACAAACTTCTGAATATCCCTTTTATTCTATAGAATCACACATCATGCTACAACGTCTTAAGAGTTTTGGGGGGGCGTTTATGCAATAGGTACTATTGACGTCTGTGGCCTCAGCTGGCTTCTGATTTACAAGAACCATTAAATGTGGCACTTGCGTCAGACACTTTGAAAACAGTGGGTTTATGCCACAAATAAATCGCGATATAACTGGAGAAAGAGATTAGGAATGGACACTAAATTCGTGGACACTAAATCAATATATTTACATGAATTCCTCCGTTGCCAACTACATGTTCAATTCCTCAAGTGATGACGCACTTTTCCACTACTTTTCTACTCACCGTTCAAACTATCATGTGATTTTTTTGTGGATATATGTTATATTTAAGAGAAAAAAAAACTTACACTCACTTATGGAAATGTTCGTTCTTTCGAATGTACACGCGCTGGACATAGAAAGTGTCACTCCCTGCATTATGAGAAAAAACCCTGTACATCTTAAACTCGTCTGACTTGCGTCCAATAATGACTCAAAATAAGTAGTTGTGTGGGTTTTGATGAAACAGTATCTGATATTGTTGCGGAGAAAAGTTGAATATCATCAGCTCAGTAGCCTTTTGGCTTGTGACTGGGTACTTATATACTTGTCATACACCTATTTCACGGGGTTTGTTTCTGATTTCTAAATTGTTTTGATAAGCTGTTGGGCATTTGTGCACTTATTCAATCTGGTGTACAGTAGAAACAACTATTATCACACACTGCCTGCCCCTGATGATGCCAGTGTGGCTTCAGATATGAATGTTTGGTCGGGCTTCATTTATATGCCGAAAGTTTTTTTTAGGTTTTTTATTGGCATCATCAAAATCTGGTTATCAGCGGTAATGAGTTGATAATACATTGAACACGTTTGTCATAGTTTGATCATTTTCTCATGCTATATACAAGCTAGCGGCAACATCAGGTTTTTTTGTGACATGACAATATGTTAATTTGCTATCATTATAAATAATAACATTTCCTTAAAAATCAACGTTACTTGTCTTTTTTGTCCATCAAACAGGTTAGGCTTGTAATCTTTGCTTCATACAAATTCACTCAACCGTACAAAACGTGGGCGACGAACGGACCTGATGACAAAACCGGTCTCCAGTATATATGTCTACCTTCCAGCACGCTTGACTCCTGTCACTTATTTCAGCGGTGTACTAGAATGAATGATCTATTCTTGTAACACAAAAAAATGAAGTCTATTTTGAGTTGGTCCAATGCGTTTGCGCTCCCAATTAAAGTGGCTATGTGTCATACATGGTTACATGCTGTGTGAAAATTATAATATTGAAATATTAATAATTACACCACAACTAGTTAGCCACAAGTGGTGAAACAATTTGTGAGGTGAGTTTTATGAAACTAACTAATAAGTACTGCCCCAATACCACATATCCAGATCAGAAAGTCAGTGTGGGGCTTTGCCATTGTCGAACTCATGACATTCACTCAATCAATCAAAGAGTCCATGACATTGGAGAATCTCTCTCCAACAAGAAGCAATGAATCTCTCATGACATGACTTATGGACATTCGAATTTATTCCCGATGGAGTACTCAAACTGTGAACAGAGTGGGAGAAAGTGAACACTGCGGAATGATTCTTTCTCTAATCTGTCTTTTCCAGCTTTGTAAAAATCAGGGGAAAATACATGAATATGACGTCATAATGTAAGCGAAATATTGCTACTAGTTTCATGGTAGAAGAAGCAATGAAACGATACCATGCTGGACGAGATACGAAAACAAAGATATGGTTCATTCATAAAGAAATGGCAATGGTAATAAATTCATCTCATATATGTGCTATAAAAACGTAGAAACCCCACGTCAATCAGTAACACTTGTTAATAAAGAGTCATTGAGTACGGTTGCAGGTGGACAAATGCTGCTTTGAGAACATAATACCAATGTATATGCACACTTCTTAGTGATGGCTTCGCAGAATTATATAGAACTAAAGAGGAAATACTTGCACCCATACATCAGCAGGACCCCCCCCCCCACCCCCCACCCCCTTTGTAGCTTATCCATAGTTCTAGAAGTCACGTGTGTTAACATGATTTGCTGCAGTCAGAACAACTAATTATTTGCTCAATTGATTGCCAAGGGATAATACAGTCTCACGAATGCTCTGATACCAAGAGCAGTGCCCAACTGTAAGCCGTCATGCTGAAGCAAGAACGAAATTATGATGGGATGTGAGAATCCGAAATTTGTGTCTGTTCGATGGTGTTGAATGGCATGGTGTTGGATGGCGTGACTGGCATTATGAATTCGAATGTGGAGTTTATGCATGTCTTAAAATAATCCTCCATAGAGGTGATATTTTTCCAAATAGAGTAGGTCTTCCCTGTCCCATTAACAATTGTTAACATGTTACTTAATTTTTAGGTCTACAATTGTCCTGGTAAAATCGTTTTCATGGCCTTCGATTGTCCTGATAAAATTGTTTTAATAAATACCACGCTCACGCAAACATACCCACCTGTATTATCAAAATAAACATGGTTTAGAAGTTACACATCAATTGGTCAGTCTTTTGGACATTATTATAAACAGCCACATTGACATCCCTTATTCATGATTTCTAGTACTAACTTGATTGCAGTTAGCATGGATAACTCCGCAAGGGGTAACTATTCAAACAGTCGGAAAGTCTTGAGTTTCAGTGCGGACTGGTCGTTGCCAGCGCGTGGAAAACAAGAAAAAAACATTCTCATACCCCCAATCCGGTTGTTTATATCGTCTCTGCAAGTGATCCCGTTGCCCTCGACTGTAACATGATGAAGCACGTCGATAGGAACTGCAGATAATTGTACCCCGATGCCATGTAAGCTTTCATTACCGCAACATTAGAGATTGAATGATCCTGCCATTAGTGACTAGATTAGTCGCCAAGGATGGCAAATATTGATGCATTAATGCTACCTCTTATACCAGCATCCGATACAGGGCGGTTATTAAATTTGTACTCATATTACATTGAGGTGTACCGTATTTCCAGGCACCTACATAGATTTGATACACAATATCCCACTTACGGCATGACTGTACTTTCTTGTCAAACACACATATTGCTCGCATATATGTATGTATAAACTACACATAACTAAGTTGAAATATATTTGAGGGTAGACACACATCTCCTATACACCGAATACCGTGCTCACCATTTCGAACTTGGCATGGTAAGTGAAGCGTATGAATTCGTTCACAAAGACCACTTTCTTGCGTGGTTCCACCACTGGCTGGTATGGATTTAGTGAGTGTTGT
This sequence comes from Terebella lapidaria, assembly GCA_949152475.1. Classification (NCBI taxonomy): domain Eukaryota; kingdom Metazoa; phylum Annelida; class Polychaeta; order Terebellida; family Terebellidae; genus Terebella; species Terebella lapidaria. The sequence continues at coordinate 9,122,127 of OX424557.1, forward strand.
GTCACGGCAGATCACTTTTATTTCGAAGTTAATCAAAATGTATGTATCAACACCATCGTCATGAGGGGCAGTCATTTTTCTACTATTCTGGACAACAATTTATGAGAATAATTTGAAAATCCAAAATAAAATTCGTACCTGATCACTACCCGAAAGGCTACTAAATAAAAAATTGAAACTTTATTTATTTCACAACAATTGGTGAACAAGCACGAGCTTATATTAACATATCTTGTCGGCACAGATCTTGACGAAATGGTGGTCATTAGTGTGGGAGGAAACATGAGAACCTGGTGAAAACCCACTTGCCCGGTTTGGCGACCACATACCATCTCACATACTGCCAGGGATCGAACCCACGCCTAAACCGACTGCATTGGTCAGCCCACATACGAACTGAGCTAACCGGATGTCAAACATCACAGTGCTTCCTGGCAATTGTACCAGTAATTAATCAGTCTGTCTCTATGCTCCCCAAAAATTAGGACTCCGTCTCCTTTGTTCCTCTGTGCATCTGACGTCTTTCTTTGTGAGGGAATTCCGGGAAAATCCAATATAGAGTATTAATGTGACATAAGTTTTAAAAATCACCAAAAGCTATCAGGCAACGACTTACGGGATGATTTTAGTAAAGTGGTACTCTTGAGGAATATTAAAAACATCAATGGGTCAAGAGGGGAGCCAATCATTCATTGGTTATGGATATATAATTAATTTGGATACAGAAAAAAAGGAACTAGGCGTAATTCGAGAAGTTTAATCTATACTGTGTTGAAAATCAATCACTTTCATTATTCTTACAAAGGTTGTGAAAAATGACATGCTAGATAAACTTCTTGGGGTTCCTCTGGGATCATCATGGTACCGTTGTTGTCAGTGGTGTCACTGTTCACATCACAAGTATCAACTGCAAGTTAACTCCATATAAGTTGGAATGTACACTCAATAACAACTCTTGTCTCATAGATATTATCCAGCAATATCATGACACACCATTGCACCGTATGTTTCAATAAATACTATACCTTATTTTTCAAACATACCAATAAAGAAGTCAGCCAGCTCTGTTGATGGATAAACAGCTACCTTCCGACAGATTTACACACTCAGTGATTCAGCATTCAGTTTTTTGGGGGGATATTAGGGGATTACCAAACCTGAGGTCCGCGACCTTCCGCGTTTTGGAGCCTACCCAGAATTCAAGGAATTGCGTCTGCTGACATGACTGAATGCAATCAGAGTAAAGGAACTGATACCTCATACCAAGGGATAATATCCTGATAGCTTTTGCAAGTGCTCTGATGCCACAAACTCACAGCCTAATATAGAGCTGATTTTTTTTCAACCATGGAGATGATATTTTCCAAAAAAAGAGTGAGTCTTCCCTGTCCATTGGGGGGAAAAAGAGATCTGGCAACTTTGATAGGACTGCATAACTATAGAACTACATAATTCCTACTGAAACTATTTAATAAATACCATTGAAAAATGCCAACATATCCACCTGTATCATCATCATAACTATCATGAAACATGATGTAGAAGCAATTGGCCAGGCTTCTGGCCATTATTATGAATAACCACGTTGACTTTTGTTTTTTAGTTTGATTTCAATTGCGGCGGATACTTCTACAAGGGGTAACTATTGTAACTGCATGAATATCTTCAGTTTGAGTGTAACTGGAAAATGGAAAGGACATTCCCATATCCAGTTGTTTATATCGTCTCTACAAGTGATGTCATTATCCGCGACTGTAACATAATAAAGCACTGTCCACGGGAATGCCAGATATTTGCACGCGGATACCCCTGTAAGCTTTTATCACCGCAGCATTAGAGATTGGGTGAACCTGAAAGTGGAGAAGTCGTCGCGGATGGCAAATATTGACGCACTCCAGCTAAATTTTATGCCAGTTTCCGATAAAGAAACAATTCTAAAATCTACTTTTATAATGCATTGAGGTCTACCATATTTCTACAGATATAGACTTGCTAAACAATACCCCATCTGAAGATCGTATATGTGCGTGTAAACTACAAATAACTAGTTGAACATGTTTCAGATTTTGGGGTAGCATCGGTTGTTTTCAATAGGCACAATCATTGTCCAGAGCCATGGCGGATAAGCTGGTATTGTTATCTACGTAGCTCTCAAACCTCTTGTCCAGGAATCTTGTGGTCACAATAGAAAAAGTTGCATGATTAATGAACTACATGCATACACTCAGACTATCGACTTACTAGTATTATTATTACGTGGCTTCACCCCGGCTAGTGTGGATTCAACGAGTGTCGTGTCATGGCAGGTCTATTTTATTTTAGAAATAGTCACAATGTATGTATCGACATATTACCATCAAACACTTTTTTTCTTCAAGTAGAAATAAAGCATAAAGCTACACCATCACCGTCAGGTGGAGACACTTGTCTACTTCACATCAGTTGGAATTAGTACACAGCTGGCCAGTGATTTATTAAAACAATGTGAACATCCAAAATAAACCCCGTGATAAGTTTGTACCAGTGACCTGATCACAAGCAAAAGAAATACTGAATTGGTGGTATGATAATACAATTTTGATGGTTTGATAATACGGAGTCTGAAAATAACCAATATCCTGTAACCAACACCAAAATCCTGTAACCGATATGGTATGTGGTTATAATTAGCATTCATTGGAACACACAGATATCGATGGTAAATCTATCTCTCCGAAATGTCAAACATCACAGTGGCTCCTGGCAATTGTACCAGTAATTAATGAGTGTGTCAAGATAGGCATCTAAGAAATGCCTATCTAACTAAGTTGAAATATATTTGGGGGTAGACACACATCTCCTATACACCGAATACCGTGCTCACCATTTCGAACTTGGCATGGTAAGTGAAGCGTATGAATTCGTTCACAAAGACCACTTTCTTGCGTGGTTCCACCACTGGCTGGTATGGATTTAGTGAGTGTTGTGTCACGGCAGATCACTTTTATTTCGAAGTTAATCAAAATGTATGTATCAACACCATCGTCATGAGGGGCAGTCATTTTTCTACTATTCTGGACAACAATTTATGAGAATAATTTGAAAATCCAAAATAAAATTCGTACCTGATCACTACCCGAAAGGCTACTGAATAAAAAATTGAAACTTTATTTATTTCACAACAATTGGTGAACAAGCACGAGCTTATATTAACATATCTTGTCGGCACAGATCTTGACGAAATGGTGGTCATTAGTGTGGGAGGAAACATGAGAACCTGGTGAAAACCCACTTGCCCGGTTTGGCGACCACATACCATCTCACATACTGCTGAGGCCGGGGATCGAACCCGCGCCTAAATCGACTGCATTGGTCAGCCCACATACGAACTGAGCTAACCGGATGTCAAACATCACAGTGCTTCCTGGCAATTGTACCAGTAATTAATCAGTCTGTCTCTATGCTCCCCAAAAATTAGGACTCCGTCTCCTTTGTTCCTCTGTGCATCTGACGTCTTTCTTTGTGAGGGAATTCCGGGAAAATCCAATATAGAGTATTAATGTGACATAAGTTTTAAAAATCACCAAAAGCTATCAGGCAACGACTTACGGGATGATTTTAGTAAAGTGGTACTCTTGAGGAATATTAAAAACATCAATGGGTCAAGAGGGGAGCCAATCATTCATTGGTTATGGATATATAATTAATTTGGATACAGAAAAAAAGGAACTAGGCGTAATTCGAGAAGTTTAATCTACACTGTGTTGAAAATCAATCACTTTCATTATTCTTACAAAGGTTGTGAAAAATGACATGCTAGATAAACTTCTTGGGGTTCCTCTGGGATCATCATGGTACCGTTGTTGTCAGTGGTGTCACTGTTCACATCACAAGTATCAACTGCAAGTTAACTCCATATAAGTTGGAATGTACACTCAATAACAACTCTTGTCTCATAGATATTATCCAGCAATATCATGACACACCATTGCACCGTATGTTTCAATAAATACTATACCTTATTTTTCAAACATACCAATAAAGAAGTCAGCCAGCTCTGTTGATGGATAAACAGCTACCTTCCGACAGATTTACACACTCAGTGATTCAGCATCTAGTTTTTTGGGGGGATATTAGGGGATTACCAAACCTGAGGTCCGCGACCTTCCGCGTTTTGGAGCCTACCCAGAATTCAAGGAATTGCGTCTGCTGACATGACTGAATGCAATCAGAGTAAAGGAACTGATACTTCATACCAAGGGATAATATCCTGATAGCTTTTGCAGTGCTCTGATGCCACAAACTCACAGCCTAAAAAGAGCTGATTTTTTTTATCAACCATGGAGATGATATTTTCCAAAAAAAAGAGTGAGTCTTCCCTGTCCATTGGGGAAAAAAATTACTGGCATCTTTGATAGGACTGCATAACTATGGAACTACATAATTCCTACTGAAACTATTCAATAAATACCATTGAAAAATGCCAACATATCCACCTGTATCATCATCATAACTATCATGAAACATGATGTAGAAGCAATTGGCCAGGCTTCTGGCCATTATTATAAATAACCACGTTGACTTTTGTTTTTTAGTTTGATTTCAATTGCGGCGGATGTAACTGCATGAATATCTTCAGTTTGAGTGTAACTGGAAAATGGAAAGGACATTCCCATATCCAGTTGTTTATATCGTCTCTACAAGTGATGCTAATTGTGGGATTGATGAAACAATATCTGATATTGTTGCGGAGAAAAGTTGAATATCATCAGCTCAGTAGCCATTTGGCTTGTGATTGGTTACTTATATACTTGTCATACACCTGGTTCACGGGGTTTGTTTCTGATTTCTAAATTGTTTCGATAAGTTGTTGGACAATTTTGCACTAATTCATTCTGGTGTACAGTAGAAACAACTATTATTACACACTGTCTGCCCCAGATGATGCCAGTGTGGCTTCAGATATGAATGTTTGGTCGGGCTTTATTTATTATATATTCCGTAAGTTTTTGTTAGGTTTTTTCACAACTTTGAAGCCGTCATGCTGAAGCAAGAACGAAATTATGATGGGATGTGAGAATCCGAAATTTGTGTCTGTTCGATGGTGTTGGATGGCATGGTGTTGGATGGCGTGACTGGCATTATGAATTCGAATGTGGCGTTTATGCATGTCTTAAAATAATCCTCCATAGAGGTGATATTTTTCCAAATAGAGTAGGTCTTCCCTGTCCCATTAACAATTGTTAACATGTTACTTAATTTTTAGGTCTACAATTGTTCTGGTAAAATTGTTTTCATGGCCTTCGATTGTCCTGATAAAATTGTTTTAATAAATACCACGCTCACGCAAACATACCCACCTGTATAGTAGTAGTAGTAGTAGTAGTTTATTTCAGATTCACAACAATCATACAATTCACTTGCTGCAGTCACACATTTTACATTTTACCGTTAGTAACAGTTCACAATCACATTCATATATTACTTAAATTTGATAATACAATTAATTTCACATCGTGTGGTGCAATGTGAAATACACGGAAAATAGATTGTTGTGAATCTTGGTCATTGTTTTAGCCTTGGCTGTACATCTCCCCAGTACTAGGGAGATGAAACAATGACCATGATTCACTTCTGCCCCTACAACCCTAATAAAATCAATCCCCAAACACCCGTTTCTAAGAAACCCCAAAACATTAACGTAATCCCTGCTATCTGACTCGACTGTGTGAACACAAAAGAGAGTGCAATTACTGACTATGCTTGTTAATCAGGTATTGTTTTATTTTATATTTAAATGCAGATTTACTGCTCAATTGTTTGTACGAATTTGGTAGGTTCTGCCATAGATCTGGTCCTTTAGTAATAAAACTTTTCCCCATTGCACGAGTTTTGTATAAAATATGTCTGGGGATTATTTGACTGTCTGGTAGAATAGTTATGTATATTTGAAGTACGTATGTGGATGGACTGCAGAGGAGGTGGTATCTCACTGTGAACATATTCGTACATAAATTTGAGAGTTTGACTGGTGAAAATATCACGGACCATAAGTATATTACTTTCTTTAAATAAATTTTCAGTATGCGCGTTATAGGTTGTTTTGTGTACTATTCGAACTGCCTTCTTTTGCAAAATACCCAATGCTTTTGTATATTTTCTATCAGCGGAACCCCATAGTATTGTACCATAAGTGAGATGTGGGTGAATCATGGAATAGTAAATTGAGGTCAACAATGCACATGAGAATAATCTTTTCAATGAATTCATGACATACAAACTAGAAGTTAACTTTTTCCTGCACATATTGATATGTGAACCCCATTCAAGATGCTTGTCAATAATGACCCCTAAAAATTTTGTTTCGCTAACTTCCGTTATCACATCATTTTCCATTATCAAGTTGAAATTAGACGCAATATCTTTTCTCTTCGTGAAAAGTATACTGTAGGTTTTTCCGGTATTCAGTGACAATTTGTTTGCTTTAAACCAATCAGTTAAAATTTCTAGATCTCTATTCATGGATTTATATAATTGTTCAATATTTTCAGATTGACTGAAAACAGTCGTGTCGTCAGCAAACAATATACACTGAGAATTACTGAGGTTATGCGGCAAATCATTGGAATAAAGTATAAATAAAAGGGGCCCCAATACAGAGCCTTGTGGCACCCCACACTGCATTTCATAAGTTTCAGATGCATGATTGTTTATCTGCACATACTGTGACCGCCCAGTCAAATAATTCCTGAACCACTCCAAGGCCACTCCTCGAACACCATAATGTTCCAGTTTTTTCAATAGAATTACATGATCTATAGTATCAAAGGCCTTGGAGAGGTCCAGGAACACTGACAAGACATGTTCATTGTTTTCAAATGCTTTTAATATTTTATAATTAAGTTCGCTTACTGCATTGATCGTACTACGCTTAGGCCGGAAACCATATTGACTATCATACAATACATTATTGACATTCAAATAATTATACAACCTCTTGTGTATGACTTTCTCAAGTAATTTGGAGATGCACGGCAGTAGAGACACTGGACGATAATTTGAAAAAATCTTATCTTTAGATTTATAGAGGGGCACTATTTTAGCAATTTTCATCTTAAACGGTACTACTCCGGTTTCGAGTGACTTATTAATAATGATTGTCAGTGGAAATACTATGGATTCCTTTATTCTCTTCAATAAAATAGCATTGATTCCGTCAAAGCCAGAACTTTTTTTATTCTTCAAGGAGCTTATTAGATTTAGAGTTTCTTCCTCTGTCACTGGAGTGAAATATAAAGAATTAGGATTTGTAATACTTGGCAAATATTCATTGTAGTTCTTTGCACTTTTGGGGATTTTAGCTGCTAAAAATTTGCCAACATTCGTATAATACTTGCAGAATTCGTTGGATATTAAATTAATGTCATTCACATCATTACCATCTATAACAAACACATCAGATATCCCATTTCCTTTCCTCTTGCGTCCCATCAAAGTATTCATTATGTCCCATGTTTTTCTAATATCATTTTTGTACTCAGTTAACAAGTCATGATAATATTTTTCTTTTAAAGAACGTTTAAATTTATTATAATCATTTCTGTAATTTATAAATTTTTCATGATCCCGCTGTTTTTTTGTTCCCATGAATTTTCGAAATAACTTGTCCCTATGTCGCATCATGGATACCAATTCAGGTGTCACCCATTCATCTTGAATTATATATTTGTTTGATATGTTTAACTCTTTCTCTGGCACAAATGTATCAACGGTTCTATTCAATAAATCCAAAAACGATTCATAACTCTCATTTACTGTCAAGTTATCCATGAATGACCAATTAATGGAATTGAGTTCATTTTTAATTAATGAAATATTGTTATCATTAAATAATCTACACTTGAAGCGTTGATTTCGCTTCGTATATACTTTTTCTCGACACCCTATATACACAAATATCGGAAAATGGTCAGATATTCTAACATCAGTAATACCTGCTATCATTCTATCTGGGGACGTTTGTTTAATATATAAGTTATCAATTAATGTTGCTGAAGTCATAGTAATACGAGTGGGTTTGGTAATAATTGGTTTGTAACCTTTAGTTGTAAAGGTTTCAAAAAGATTTAATATATTGTTATTCATATTTATCTTGAGGAAATCAAAGTTCTGATCAGTTCCCAAAATTTTATCAGAGTTCTCTTTATCTAGATTATCCAAGAAATTCTCGAATCGTTCAACTGACAGACGTTCATTGGTATTTGGAATTCGATATATTTCACTTACAATGATATTTATATTGTTATAGCTGGCTTCTATACATATGCTTTCAAATTCGTTCTCTATAAATATTTCTAAGTCAGGTCTCTCAACGTACTGAATGTCTTCATGAACCAAAATGGCAACACCTCTGCTAGTCCGCGAACGATTCCGTGTGATTAGATTATACCCATTTACTTGATTCATATGGTAATTAGCATTTGACAAAAACGTTTCACATAACAATATCATATGAATTGTTTTTTTCCCATTAGCTAAATCATGGATAAGTATTTTCAGATCTCCGAGCTTTCTCGGAAGGCTCTGTGTATTGATATGCATTACTCGTAAGTCCTCCTTTCCATAAATCACTAATCAATTTCATTTCTTCCGGAGAATAGTATTTGCACTCATCATCATTGATAATGCCATTATAATCATCATATAAATCAGAGTCAGAGTTGGCATTCGCTCCTGTGTCAACAGTACTAGCCAGATCTATACCCACCCGGCCCAGTTGTCACTTAAACACGCCCCACCCTCAACTAATTATAAAACATTCACTCACTACATACAATGAAACAAACAAAGCTACACATGCCATACTATGTACATATTAACACGCACGAAGCTGAATTGTATTAAAGCTCACATCTTGAGCACGTATGTACATCAATGTACTAAAATGGTTCAGACTACTCAAGAATGTCTCAGACATGTCTCACGGAGCACACCGTATTCAATAGGCAGAGTTGATGTAAATGTGTAGTACAATGTCCAGAGTACTGAGAAAACAGCAAGGCATGACGCACAAGTATATACGCACTACAAATGCCTGGAGTTATTGCCGTTATGCAACTGAACAAATGCATATAATTATGATTGGAATGTGTACAACAGAATTCAACTGAGAAAAACTCAGCGTTTAAAACACGTTTGGAAGTGTACTGTGGAGTTTAATCACCACTGGATTAAATGAAAAGTGCGACTATGAAGGAATTACTATTATGACCACAACAAAAGGTAATGTGAGGAATATATGCTCACTTTCAAGCTCTACTCGCCACCTTATTATAACCCAGTGAGACATGTCTGAGAGTTATCAACGAGTTAATTATTGTGTACACTGTTATTGCGTACATTCACAATATTATGATAATGACATGTGACAAAGATTAATTGTTGTAAAATATTCTGTTTAAACAGAATCAGCTATCCAGTTAATTATTTTTTTTTTAATATGAAAATACATACAAGTTGTCTTTACCATATGTATCTGTAACATTAAGAAAATGTTATACGTTATAATTGTAATATAAATCTTCCACCATTCATATATGTGACAGTTAGAAACTGTTACATGCTATGGCTGTCAAATAGTACACATTTATATCGGATACATATTGATACACAAAATATTTAAGTTACTGAACTGTATATATTCCTGTGTCATCCAATACTAATTATTAAAATTAATCTGTAAAACAAAATATGCCTATCAATACAAACATCATGGCTTGCATGAATACACAGATGTGAACCACAATATATACATATGCATTGCTGCATGAAAGGACATGTTTACTGATAACAAGAAACTAATTGTATTAATAAATGTTTCCATTACAAATAAATGGTTGTGCTCAAATATTAATATTATTGCAATGGTAATTATGACCAATATCATGTTTCAATATCATTTTATATAACTATCAAAGGGATCACAAGCCAATATGGTCTGACTATTATATGTACTCACAACAAATAAGTTTCTACTCATTCATGTTTGGTCAACAGAATATTGAAACATGTATTGAAACATTGCTATAGATATCTAGTCACAAAACCCTATGTTTGTATGAATAGACAGATGTCAACCACAATATGCATATGCAAAATATATATTGATATGACTATCAAATGAATCACAAGCCAATATGTTCAGACTATTGTATGTACACACAACAAATAAGTTTCTACTCAATTCATGTTTGGTCAGCAAAATATGATGGGAAACCAGAATAGGTGAAACTTATAGTTTTCTTGCACCATTTATATGTATGACTGTTATAGCTGTATCATACTATATCTGTACAACAGTACACATTTATATCTGACCCACAAATATTTAAGTCACTGAACTGTATATATTCCTGTGTCATTCAATACTGATTATTAAAATTATTCTGTGGAACAAAATATGCTACCAATATAAGTATCATGGCTTGCATGAATAAATAGATGTGAACATATACATATGCATTGCTGCATGAAAGGACATGTTTACTGATAACTAAATTCCATTACAAATAAATGGTTGTGCTCAAATATTAATATTAATGCAATGGTAATTATGACCAATATCATGTATATGACTATGAAATGGATCACAAGCCAATATGGTCAGACTATTATATGTACACACAACAAATAAGTTTCTACTCATTCATGTTTGGTCAACAAAATATTGAAACATGTAAACATTGTTATAGATATCTGGTCACAAAGACCCTATGCTTGTATGAATAGACAGATGTCAACCAGAATAAATACATGTGCATGGCTGCAAGGAGGGATATATCTACAGATAACAAGAAATACATTGTATATAATCAGCATAACCTGGTATACTGATAAAATATTGATTTTGGTCAATCTCATGTATGTGACCATCAAAAGAATCACAAACCAATATAATGAAATTATCATATAATAGGTATCTACTCATTCATGTTTGGTCAACTAAATATTGATACATGTACTGAAAATATGCTGGTACAGATGTCTGGTCAACATGTACCAAAATATGTCCCAACATATCTGGAACTCATTATAAATATTGACATTTATGTGCCCTATCACATGTCAACAACAATACATGTATATCACATGGTAATGTACTGATTCATGGCCATGAATATGCTTATGACTACACACATGTGTATACATGGATAAGCATGTGGTTGTTAAATGATACACAAAACTTATCTAAATCTGAATGCATATATCATATGATTTGCAGCAACCACTTCTGGATCAGACTTAAGTACAGTAACCACTCTAGCAACATCCTTGTAGCTACTAACTGGTGCCACATAGCCAGTGAAAGTGCTACCACTGTCAGTCACAGAGTCACCCTTGACCAATTCAACAGATGATACATCAGATTGGAGACTGAAGGTTGGTTGTTTATACTTGTTCACAATCTCACCTTTGACATATAGTTTGTCAGTTTTTAACACAGCCTTGTTGGTTTTATCCTTTTTCAGATCTTGGAATTTAGGTAACAGGAAGCTTTTCCTCTCATTTTGTTTGGCAGTAAGCTGTTGTGTGATAAAGTTTTTTGTACCTTTCAGCTGACCAACACAGTCCATGACTTTCTGGCGCTGACTGGCAACAGGTAGCTTGGCCAACATCTGTCTCGGCTTGGTCCCTACGTGTCTGCCGATGCGATGAGCGACTGGTATTTGAATGTCATCCATGATGCCGAGGACGTTACGAAGAAACGCTCGGACGAGAGAGGGACCGTCTTCCGACTCGCACTCCTTATAGTCATCGGTAGCTGGATCGAAGGTGATGATAATGTTTTGTTTCATCGAGTGTGCCCTCAGTTCATCCAGTTCATCGCGTGTTGTGGACAAAACCTTTTCATATTTATCTAGTTTTGCAGACATCAGCACAACATCAGCTTGAAGTTTGGACACAGTATCGGACAAATTACTGCTCCCCTCACCCTCGAGCGTGGTAACCCGTTCCTCGAGATTCTCAACACGGACAGACAGCCCCGCTGTGTCAGACTTGATAGAAATCAGTAAGTCCCATAGACCAGTCGGTACTCCATCAGGTATCTCCAAAGTTTTTGACTTTTTAGGTGCCATTCTCACCACTGCGTTATTCTTTGATCACTATTGGTGCTTTGTTTGTATATAATTACCGTTGACTTTGTTAATTCCTAGATAATCTGAGGGACAAATTTTTCGGTCCAACTAGGCCGCCATATTACCGGAATTATCAAAATATTATCAAAATAAACATGGTTTAGAAATTACATATCAATTGGTCAGTCTTTCGGACATTATTATAAACAGCCACATTGACATCCCTTATTCATGATTACTAGTACCATGAGTACCGCAAGGAATAACTATTGTAACAGTCTGAAAGTCTTGAGTTTTAGTGCGGACTGGTCGTTGCCAGCGCGTGGAAAACAAGAAAAAAACATTCTCATACCCCCAATCCGGTTGTTCATATCGTCTCTGCAAGTGCTCCCGTTGCCCTCGACTGTAACATGATGAAGCACGTCGATAGGAACTGCAGATAATTGTACCCCGATGCCATATAAGCTTTCATTACCGCAACATTAGAGATTGGGCGATCCTGCCATTAGTGACTAGATTAGTCGCCAAGGATGGCAAATATTGACGCATTAATGCTACCTCCTATGCCAGTATCCGATACAGGGCGGTTATAAAAATTTGCACTCATATTACATTGAGGTGTACCGTATTTCCAGGGACCTACATAGATTTGATACACAATATCCCACTTACGGCATGACTGTACTTTCTTATCAAACACACATATTGCTCGCATACATAATTACATATACATATACTTGTATGTATAAACTACACGTAATATATTCGGGGGTAGACACACATCTCCTATACACCGAATACCGTGCTCACCATCTCGAACTTGGCATGGTAAGTGAAGCGCATGAATTCATTCATACAGACCACTTTCTTACATGGTTCCACATACCACTGGCTGGTATGGATATAATGAGTGTTGTGTCCCGGCAGATCACTTTTATTTTGAAGTTAATCAAAATGTATGTATCAACACCATCGTCATGAGGGGCAGTCATTTTCTACTATTCTGGACAACAATTTATGATAATAATTTGAAAATCCAAAATAAAATTCGTACCTGATCACTACCCGAAAGGCTACTGAATAAAATATTTTAACTTTATTTACTTCACAACAATTGGTGAACAAGCACGAGCTTATTTTAACATATCTTATCGGCTCAGATCTTGGCGTAATGGTGGTCATTAGTGTGTGAGGAAACATGAGAACCTGGTGAAAAACCACTCGCCCGGTTTGGCGACCACATATCATCTCTTATACTGCCGAGGCTGGGGATCGAACCCGCGCCTAAACTGACTGCATTGGTGAGATGTCAGCCCAAATACAAACTGAGCTAACCGCATGTCAAACATCACAGTGCTTCCTGGCTATTTTACCAGTAATTAATCAGTCTGTCTAGATATGCTCCCCAGAATTTACGACTCCGTCTCTTTGTTCCTCTGTGCATCTGACGTCTTTCTTTGTGAGGGAATTCCGGGAAAATCCAATATAGAGTATTAATGTGACATTAGTTTTAAACATAACCAAAAGTTATCAGGCAACGGCTTCCGGGATGCCTTTAGTTAAGTGGTACTGTTGAGGAACAATAAAAACACCAATGGGTCAAGAGGGGAGCCATTTATCTATTGGTTATGGATTTATAATTAATCTGGATACAGAAAAAGGTACTAGGCGTAATTCGAGAAGTTTAATCTATACTGTGTTGAAAATCAATCACTTTCATTATACTTACAAAGGGTGTGAAAAATGACATGCTAGATAAACTTCTTGGGGTTCCTCTGGAATCATCATGGTACCGTTGCTGCCAACGGTGTCAATGTTGACATCGCAAGGATCAACTGCAAGTGGCCTACCGACAATCTCGTTCGGGCATATTCAAAGTTAATGACTTCATATAAGTTGGATTGTACACTCAATAACAACTCTTGTCTCATTAATATTATCCAGCAATATCATAACACACCATTGCACCGTGTTTTCAATAAATAGTATACCTTCGTTTTCAAACATATCAATGAAGATGTCAACCAGCTCTGTTGATGGATAAACAGCTACCTTCTGACAGATTTACACACTCAGTGATTCAGCATCTAGTAATTTGGGGATATTCTGGGATTACCAAACCTGAGGTCCGCGACCTTCCCCGTTTTGGAGCTTACCCAGAATTCAAGGAATTGCGTCTGTTGACATGACTGACTGCAATCAAAGTAAAGGAACTGATTCCTTGTACCAAGGGAAAATATCCTGATACCTTCTGCAAGTGCTCTGATGTCACAAACTCACGTCCTAATATACAGCTGATTTGTCTTCTAATCATAGAGGTGATATTTTCCAAAAAGAGTAAGTCTTCCCTGTCTATTTGGAAAGAAACAATATTTGCTGGCAATTTTATTATAGGACAACATACATATAGGACTACATAATTTCTAATAAAATTATTTACCGTTAAATATGCCAACATATACCCACCTGTATCATCATCATAACTATCATCATAACTATCAATGATGTAGAAGTCAGGTATCAATTGGATCAATCTTCTGATCACTAATATAAAAGCCACATTGGCTTTCGTTCTTCTGATTTACACGAACCATTAAATGTGGCACTTGCGTCAGACACTTTGAAAACAGTGGGTTTATGCCACAAATAAATCGCGATATAACTGGGGAAAGAGATTAGGAATGGGTACTAAATTCGTGGACACTAAATCAATATATTTGCATGACTTCCTTCATTGCCAACTACATGTTCAATTCCTCAAGTGATGACGCATTTTTCAACTACTTTTCTACTCACCGTTCAAACTATTATGTGATTTTTTTGTGGATATATGTTATATTTATGAGAAGAACAACTAACATTCACTTATGGAAATGTTCGTTCTTTCGAATGTACACGCGCTGGACATAGAAAGCGTCACTCTATATCATGAGAAAAAAACCCTGTACATCTTAAACTCGTCTGATTTGCGTCCAGTGATGACTCAAAATAAGTGTTTTTGTGGGATTGATGAAACAATATCTGATATTGTTGCGGAGAAAAGTTGAATATCATCAGCTCAGTAGCCTTTGGCTTGTGATTGGTTACTTATATACTTGTCATACACCTGGTTCACGGGGTTTGTTTCTGATTTCTAAATTGTTTCGATAAGTTGTTGGACAATTTTGCACTAATTCATTCTGGTGTACAGTAGAAACAACTATTATTACACACTGTCTGCCCCAGATGATGCCAGTGTGGCTTCAGATATGAATGTTTGGTCGGGCTTTATTTATATATTCCGTAAGTTTTTGTTAGGTTTTTTTTTATTGGCATCATCAGAATCTGGTTATCAGCGGTAATAGATAATACATTGAACGCGGTTGTCATGGTTCGATCATTTTGTCATGCTGTCCGCTCACTTTGTGATCGACGAGGGCTGACACTCCGTATGTCCAGTTTGTATACGAACACACAAAAAAACAAACAGAAAGGACTCACCAAAGTTGTTCCTTTTAACATGTTTAATGTCTTTTTTGTATACAAGCTACCGGCAACATCAGGATTTTTGTGACATGACAATATGCTATTTTTTTATTATTATAAATGAAAACATTTCCCTAAAAATCAACATCACTCGTCTTTTTTGTCCAACAAACAGGTTAGGCTTGTAATCTTTGCTTTTTACAAATTCACTCAACCGTGCAGAACGTGAGCGACGAACGGAACTGATGACAAAACCGGTCTCCAGTATATTTCTACCTTCCAGCACGCTCGACTGATCACTTATTTCAGAGATGTACTAGAATGAATGAACTATTTATCCACCACAAAAAAGTGGAGTCTATTTTGAGTTCGTCCAATGCGTTTGCGCTCCCAAATAATGTGGCTATGTGTCATACATGGTTACATGCTGTGTGAAAATTATAATACTGAAATATTAATAATTACACCACAACTAGTTAGCCACAAGTGGTGAAACAATTTGTGAGGTGAGTTTTATGAAACTAACTAACAAGTACTGCCCCAATACCACATATCCAGATCAGAAAGTCAGTGTGGGGCTTTGCCATTGTCGAACTCATGACATTCACTCAATCAATCAAAGAGTCCATGACATTGGAGAATCTCTCTCCAACAAAAATCAATGAATCTCTCATGACATGACTTATGGACATTCGAATTTATTCCCGATGGAGTACTCAAACTGTGAACAGAGTGGGAGAAAGTGAACACTGCGGAATGATTGTATCTCTAATCTGTTTTTCCAGCTTTGTAGAAATCCGGGGAAAATACATGATTATGACATCATAATTTAAGCGAAATAGTGCTACTAGTTTCATGGTAGAAGAAGCAATGAAATGATACCATGCTGGACGAGATACGAAAACAAAGATATGGTTCATTCATAAAGAAATGGCAATGGTAATAAATTCATCTCATACATGTGCTATAAAAAACGTATAAACCCCACGCAAATCAGTGAGACTTGTTAATAAAGAGTCATTGAGTACGGTTGCAGGTGGACGAATGCTGCTTTTGGGAGCATCATACTAATGTACATGTACACTTGTACCTATACATCAGCAGTGGTTTATCCACCCCATTTTGCAGCATATCCATAGTTCCAGAAGTCACGTCTGTTAACATGACTTGCTGCAGTCAGAGCAACTAATTATTTGCTCAATCGCTTGCCAAGGAATGATACCTTTTTACGAATGCTCTGATACCAAGAGCAGTGCCCAACTGTAAGCCGTCATGCTGAAGCGAGAACGAAATTATGATGGGATGTGAGAATCTGAAATTTGTGTCTTATCGATGGTGTTGAATGGCATGGTGTTGAATGCCGTGACTGGCATTAAGAATTCGAATGTGGATTTTATGCATGTCTTAAAATAATCCTCCATAGAGGTGATATTTTCCAAATAGAGTAGGTCTTCCCTGTCCCATTAAAAATTGTTGACATGTTACTCAATTTTTAGGTCTACAATTGTCCTGATAAAACTGTTTGTATGGCCTACGATTGTCCTGATGAAATTGTTTTAATAAATACCACGCTCACGCAACCATACCCACCTGTATTATCAAAATAAACATGGTTTAGAAGTTACATATCAATTGGTCAGTATTTTGGACCCTTTTATAAACAGCCACATTGGCATCCCTTTTTATGATTACTAGTACTAACTTGATTGCAGTTAGCATGGATAATTCCGCAAGTGGTAACTATTGTAACAGTCTGAATGTCTTGAGTTTCAGTGCGGACTGGTCGTTGCCAGCGCGTGGAAAACAAGAAAAAAACATTCTCATACCCCCAATCCGGTTGTTTATATCATCCCTACAAGTGCTCCCATTGCCCTCGACTGTAACACGATAAAGCACGTCGATAGGAACTACAGATAGTTGTACCCCAATGCTATATAAGCTTTCATTACCGCAACATTAGAGATTGGGCGATCCTGCCATTAGTGACTAGATAAGTCGCCAAGGATGGCAAATATTGACGCATTAATGCTACCTCCTATGTCAGCATCCGATACAGGGCGGTTATAAAAATTTGCACTCATATTACATTGAGGTGTACCGTATTTCCAGGGACCTACATAGATTTGATACACAATACCCCACTTACGGCATGACTGTACTTTCTTATCAAACACACATATTGCTCGCATACATAATTACATATACATATACTTGTATGTATAAACTACACGTAATATATTTGGGGGTAGACACACATCTCCTATACACTGAATACCGTGCTCACCATCTCGAACTTGGCATGGTAAGTGAAGCGCATGAATTCATTCATACATACCACTTTCTTGCGTGGTTGCACATACCACTGGCTGGTATGGATTTAATGAGTGGTGTGTCCCGGCAGATCACTTTCATTTTGAAGTTAATCAAAATGTATGTATCAACACCATCGTCATGAGGGGCAGTCATTTTCTACTATTCTGGACAACATTTTATGAGAATAATTTGAAAATCCAAAATAAAATTCGTACCTGATCACTACCCGAAAGGCTACTGAATAAAGAATTTTATTTATTTCACAACAATTGGTGAACAAACTGAACGAGCTTATATTAACATATCTTGTCGGCTCAGATCTTGGCGTAATGGTGGTCATTAGTGTGGGAGGAAACATGAGAACCTGGTGAAAACCCACTCGCCCGGTTTGGCGACCACATATCATCTCTTATACTGCCGAGGCTGGGGATCGAACCCGCGCCTAAACCGACATTGGTGAGAAGTCAGCCCACATACGAACTGAGCTGACCGGATGTCAAACATCACAGTGCTTCCTGGCAATTGTACCAGTAATTAATCAGTCTGTCTAGATATGCTCCCCAGAAATTAGGACTCCGTCTTCTTTGTTCCTCTGTGCATCTGACGTCTTTCTTTGTGAGGGAAATCAGGGAAAATCCAATATAGAATATTAATGTGACTTTAGTTTTAAAAATAACCAAAAGCTATCAGGCAACGACTTCCGGGATGCTTTTAGTAAAGTGGTACTCTTGAGGAATATTAAAAACATCAATGGGTCAAGAGGGGAGCAATTTATTTATTGGTTATGGATCTATAATTAAGGTAGTCTGCTCCAAACAGTGAGGGAAGGGGGTCGAACGGTTTCTTGAAATAATTACATGTATAAACATAATCTAGAGCTTCAAAATGATATATTTTATAGAGTAACTGTTCAGCATCCTAAAACTGAAAAGAAAATAGGGAGTCACCGTATTTCGTCATTCGCATGGGAAACACGATGCAAGATGTGAATATGGACAAAAAATGTGCAAAAATGCCTGAATTTATGTCATTTTAGGTAAATATGTGTGATTTTGATCGAATATGTAGGAGAAACGAGCACGGTGACCCCCTATTTTCTTTTCAGTATTAGGATGCTGATCATTTACTCTATAAAATAATGTCATTTCGAAGAGATAATATTCAAGAAATGACTTTTAAATTTTGACTCTCCGTTACCTCACTGTTTGTAGCGGACTACGTTAATTTGGATACAGAAAAAAAGGTACTAGGCGTAATTCGAGAAGTTTAATCTATACTGTGTTGAAAATCAATCACTTTCATTATACTTACAAAGGTTGTGAAAAATGACATGCTAGATAAACTTCTTGGGGTTCCTCTGGAATCATCATGGTACCGTTGCTGTCAGTGGTGTCACTGTTGACGTCACAAGTATCAACTGCGAGTGGCCTACCGTTGACTCCATATAAGTTGGATTGTACACTCAATAACAACTCTTGTCTCATAGATATTATCCAGCAATATGACACACCATTGCACCGTATGTTTCAATAAATACTATACCTTCTTTTTCAAACATACCAATAAAAAAGTCAGCCAGCTCTGTTGATGGATAAACAACTACCTTCCGACAGATTTACACACTCAGTGATTCAGCATCTAGTTTTTTGGGGGGATATTAGGGGATTACCAAACCTGAGGTCCGCGACCTTCCGCGTTTTGGAGCCTACCCAGAATTCAAGGAATTGCGTCTGCTGACATGACTGAATGCAATCAGAGTAAAGGAACTGATACCTCATACCAAGGGATAATATCCTGATAGCTTTTGCAAGTGTTCTGATGCCACAAACTCACAGCCAGCCTAATATAGAGCTGATTTTTTTTCAACCATGGAGATGATATTTTCCAAAAAAAGAGTGAGTCTTCCCTGTCCATTGGGGGGAAAAAAGATCTGGCAACTTTGATAGGACTGCATAACTATAGAACTACATAATTCCTACTGAAACTATTTAATAAATACCATTGAAAAATGCCAACATATCCACCTGTATCATCATCATAACTATCATGAAACATGATGTAGAAGCAATTGGCCAGGCTTCTGCCCATTATTATAAATAACCACGTTGACTTTTGTTATCAGCTTGATTTCAATTGCGCAGATACTTCTACAAGGGGTAACTATTGTAACTGCATGAATATCTTCAGTTTGAGTGTAACTGGAACATGGAAAGGACATTCTGCAAGCCCATATCCAGTTGTTTATATCGTCTCTACAAGTGACATTGTCCGCGACTGTAACATAATAAAGCACTGTCCACGGGAATGCCAGATATTTGCACGCGGATACCCCTGTAAGCTTTTATCACCGCAGCATTAGAGATTGGGTGAACCTGATGGTGGAGAAGTAGCTGCGGATGGCAAATATTGACGCACTCAAGCTAAATTTTATGCCAGTGTCCGATACAGGACGGTTTTAAAATCTACTTTTATATTTCATTGAGGTCTACCATATTTCTACAAATATAGACTTGATAAACAATACCCCATCTGATCGTATATGTGCGTGTAAACTACAAATAACTAAAGTTGAACATGTTTCAGATTTTGGGGGGACATCGGTTGTTTCCACTAGGCACAATCATTGTCCGGAGCCATGGCGGTAAGCTGGTATTGTTATCTACGTAGTTGTCAAAACTCCTGTCCAAGAATCTGGTGGTCACAATCGAAAAAGTTGCATGATTAATGAACTGCATGCATACACTCAGACTGTCGACTTATTATTATTACGTGGCGTCACCCCGGCTAGTGTGGATTCAACGAGTGTCGTGTCATGGCAGGGCTCTTTATTCTAGAGAAAGTCATAATGTTTGTATCGACATAATGTTTGTATCGACATATTACCATTTTTCTCTTTAAGTAGAAACAAAGCGTAAAGCTACACGATCATCAGCAGGTGGAGACACTCGTCTACTTCACATCAGTTGGAATTAGTACACAGCTGGGTGATTTATTAAAACAATGTGAAAATGCAAAATGAACCCCGTGATAAGCTTGTACTTTATCACAAGAAAAGAGGCTACTGAGTTCGTGGCATGATGGAACAAAATTGATGGATTCATAATACAGAGTCTGAAAATCACCAATAAACACCAAAATCCTGTAACCGAGCACTTATTGGAACACACAGATATCGATCGTAAATCTGTCTCTCGGAAATGTCAAACATGACACTGGCTGCTGGCAATTGTACCAGTAATTAATCAGTGTGTCAAGATAGGCATCTAAGAAATTCTATTTCTTGTTCCTCTATGCATCTGAGGTCTTTCTTTGTGAGCGGAAACCAGAATGGATCCAATAAAGAATATTAATGTGACATGGGTTTTAAAACTAAACGAAACCGATAAGTCGAATTACGATATGCTCTTAGTAAGTTGTACCCTTGAAGGAATATAAAGGAAAAAAACATCAGTGGGACAAGAGGGAAACCACCTGTCTATTTGGTATGGATTTATATTCAATCTGGATACAGAGGAAGGGTAATTTTATTCCAGTTATCTGCATGGAGTCTCTTTGTTAATGATAACCATTCATGAGGTCATCATGTCAATGTGTTCAGTGATCAATGACCTTTGGTCCGATAACCTATTGGCATGGTGTGGCGTCTGTCATCAGTCCGTCCACATTTTTATCTTTAAAGTTTACGGTCCAATCTTTCTGAGATTTTGCAGAAAAATACCCAAAAATATTTTCAGGAAGGTTTTTTTCAAAGTTTTTTTATTTTCATATTTTTTTTCAAAATGTCGGCCATTTTCGATGAAAAACGCCCGATTTGCACTTTGGTGGCCATTTTCCTAAAATTTGTCTAATAACTTTTTTTTCTAATTTATGCGTAAGATCCCCTCTCATACCTTCATGAGGTGTTTAAGTTTTGTTGCCCTTGAATCGTCGGTCTGCACGTGGCGGCCATTTCGATTTTTTTGACGGGTCGGTCAATTTTTTTTTCTGCCCCAAATCGCATCGTTATCCATTTCGGACCATTTCTAGGCAAAAATATTTTCACCCTTTGAAAAGAATTTTGGACAAAAATTTTTCGGCACTTTTTTCCTTCATAATGGGAGCTGCCACCACTGTGCAAATAGAACACTTGAAGATAAGCTTAGATATTGACACTCTCAAATAGGAAGTCATATATGGCGATTTGTGAGGTGACCCTGAAGTTGACCTCCAATGACCTTGAAAGGTCAAAACAGCCATTTTGGGGTGAAAAAATGCCCGATTTTGCCACCGCAGATGAAATACATGCGGATAGGGCTTATATTAAGTTTGCATTATGAACATAAAGGAAGTCGTATATTGAACAATTAATGATGACCTTGAGCTTGACGTCGGGTGACCTTGAATGCTAAATGTCTGACGTGAAATGTGTAAATTGGCCTCTGAGGCTTGAACACTTGCACATACAGGTTAGGATTGTGTGAAAGCTTATACATGTTATAAGAAGTCATGTATATATGGCACATCTTTCGGTGACCTTAAACTTGAACTTAATCGGTCTTGAAGGCCAAATGTCAAAACCTTGCCTGAACTGACAATTGTAAATTTGCCTCTACAGACAACATACTTGTCGATATACCTTATATGTTTGTATTATGCACCATATCTAATGGTGACATTGAAGTTCGCAAAGATGACCTTGATTGGTGAATCTCAAGGTCCCATGTGTTACCTGCAATGCTTGACCAAAATTGTCCGGTAACCTATCTTAGACCTTGGTCTATTTTTTTTCTTTTGAAATTCCGAGTCTCACACACAATGCACTTCTCCATGTTGTTCTCAATCTTACGTCCCTGGTCACTCCATCACTGTGACCACAGCTTTCCAATTCCAATTAGCACGGATAGGGATTACGATAATCGCTACATGAATGTATTCAGTTTGAGTGCGCACTGGTTGTTGGACGCACGTGGAACACTAAAGGAACAGTCTGGAAGTGTCATTTCGAGATAGTTTATAACTTGTCAATAACAGTTCCACTGCGCCCGACTGCAATATGATAAAGAACTCTCTGTAGGAACTCTACAATTGCACGTGGATACCGCTGTAAGCTTTTATTACCGTAACATTAGAGATTGGGTGATTCTGCCGAGAGTCACTAGAAAAGTCGCCATTGATGGCAAATATTGACGCACTCGTTCTACATTCTATGCCAGCTTCCGATACAGGACGGTTCTAAAATCTGCTCTGGTATGACACTGAGCTCTACCGTATTTCCACGGACCCATATAGACTTGATACCCCATCCCCCCGACATGATTATGTACTTATTATGTATATATGCTTGTGATGTCACTCCAAACTCTCAAATGTATTTAAGTTTAGTTGACATCATTTTCGAACATCGTTTTCAGAAGGCAGTATCATCGACCATAGCCCTGGAGGATCAAATGATATTGTCTCCTCCACCGCGGTCGTACTACCATGCTAAATAATGCTACAGTATCCTAAACTTTTGGGCGGACACTTATCCTATAGAGGATATTGACGGCTGTGAACGCAGCTTACTCAAGAATTTTCTGACTTACACGGGCCATTTAATGTGGCACTTGCGTCCAGCATTCTGAGAACAGTGGGTTTATCCCAAAAGAATCGCGATGCAACTGGATGAAAGATTAGGAAACGAAATCAATTTTCTCCAGGAATCACTATACTTGCATGAATACCTACGTTTGCCAAAGACAATGTCCAATTCCACGAGTGGTGGTGCAGTTTTCAGCCACCTTTCTATTCACTTTTCAAACTATTTCAAACTATAAGTATATGTTATACTTATGAAAAAGAAGATACTTGCACTCACTCGTTTTGATGAAACAATATCTGAAAATGTTATAAATATGAGAAAAAGTGTAACACTTTTGTCCAATTTATATACCCACACAAAAAACAGAAACAATACACCAAAAGTTTTCCTTTATGCCATTCTAAATACAAAGTAGCAACAACATCATGCTAACTTTGCGACACGACAAATGATACTAATTGGTATTTTAAAGAATAATCTCTCAGTAAAAATCAACATCCTGGGCTACGAACAAAAGTGATAACAAAACCATTCCCCAAACGATGAAAGTCAAATATTGAGTTCTTCCATTGCATTTGCGCTCCCCAACAATGTGTCCATATGTCGTAATTCCAACATCAACATTATCAAGAATTCCAAATCAATTATTTAACCACAAGCGATGAAACATATGGTGATGTGAGTGACACCTAACATGACTGACAACTATGATTAAGTCACCTTCCTAGTGCCACATACACAGATCAGGAAGTCAGAGTGGGGTTTTGTCATTGATGCACTCACGACATACTCTATGAAAACGTCCCGGACAAGGGTCTCTCCAGCAGGGATCGATGAATCGCTCATGACATGACTTATGGACGTACAATTTTAATCCGCATGGATCAAAAGCATGAAACGATTCCATTCTTGACGTAGTACAACAACAAAGATGTTGTTAGGTGATTGAGAAATAACACTGATAATAAATTTCACCCAAGCATGTGCCCTAAAACGCACAACCCCAAGTCAGTTAGTCGGACGTGATAAGCAAGAGTCATTGCGTATGGTCCCCGTCTTATTTTTCAGCCTATACGAAATTCAAGGGATTGAGTCTGTTGACAGGACTTGCTGCATTCACAGCAACTGATTCTTTGCTCAATCGCATGCCAATGGATAAAACACTATATTTATTGCGAACGCTCCGATGCCATAGAAATGCCCAATTGTGAGCAGTCACGCTACCAACAGATCACAGAGGTTTGGGGGCAATATTGAAATTATGATCGGATGAGAGAATCATAAATTAGACAATGTTGAGTCATTCGGTTTGATCGCATTCCAAAGATCTAAATGTTGAGTTAGATTACACTGCCCTTAAATATTGTACACTCAAATCTGTCATTTTATCTGTATTACATACATTCGTTATCACTGATTACAGCTTGATTCAAATTAGCACGGATAGTTCTGCAAGGGGTAAATATTGTTAATGCGTGAATGTCTTCAGTTTGAGTGCGGACTGTTCATTGCACACCCGTAGAACACGGAAGAAACATTCTGGGAGTCCCAATTCCAGTTGTTTATATCGTCTCAACAAAGTGTTCCCATTGCCCTCGACTGTAACATGATAATGCACGGTCGACAGGAATAGCAGATAATTGCATGCGGATACCCATGTAAGCTTTTATTACCACATCATTAGAGAAGTCGTCACAAATGGCAAATATTGACGCTCTCAAGATACATTGTTTAAAATCTGCGCTTACATTGCATCAAGGTCTAGCATATCTCCACATATATAGACTTGATACACGATATCTCACTTCCGACATGACTGCACCATCACACGTTTAAAGATCGTCCGTGTGCGTGCAAACTACTAATAATTAAATTTGAACATATTTGAGAGTTTCATGACATTGGTTGTTTTCACAAAGCACCATGATTGACCGGAGTCATGGAGGATATGATGATATTGTTATAAAGGTACTAGGTAGACGAACTTCTTGTTCCAGACTGACTTCTTGCTTTAGAACTTGGCTTCACCCCAGCCAATGTGGTTTTAGTGAATGCCATTCAGATATGAACTCACCGTATATATCGACCCATTGACCTCGAACACCTTTGGGAATAGAAATACAGGCCGGCCACACGTTCACCTCTAAATTCACGTCCTCCTCATCAGGGGCGGACATTTTTCCCACTGTACATCTGATGTAATTAGTACACAGCTGCCAAGCGATTTATTACCACAATTTGAACATCCAAAATAAACCCCGTGACAAGTTCGTACCTGATCACAAGTCAAAAGGCTATTGAATTGATGGTATGATAACACCAAATTGATGGTCTAAAATCACCATGAAACACCAAATTCCTGCATACGGTTCGGCATATAGTTGGTGTTTATGGTTGACGCTGATCGGAACATACAGACATTGATCGTGAATCTCTCTCTCGCCATGTCAAACATCACAGTGATTCCTGGCAATTGCACCAACAATTAATCAATATGTCAGGATAGGCGTCCCGGAAATTAGGACTCCGTCTCGTTTGTTCCTCTACGCATCTGACGTCTTTCTTTGGGATCGGAAACCAGGGAGGATCCAATATAGATTATTAATGTGACGTGAGGTTTGAAAATAACCAAAATAACCATAAGACGCTTTTAGTAAGGTGGCTGGCTCCCCTAAAAAAATATAGAACATCACTGAAACAAGAAGGGAACCACCGGTTTATTGGCCATTGATTTATATTCAATTTGGATATAGAAAAATTAGCCTAATGGCTAAAGAAGGTTACCGGACAATATCATGTTTTATATATTAGATATCAGCCATTTTCTCCTGTGACCTTCAAAGTAAGGTCACTGGTAAAATTCAAGGTCACAATGATAATCAGCATATATTATTTCCTGTTTGCCTACAATTGATTCTAAAGGTGTAAAGTCAATAATAAACAATAATTTAGTCATTTTATCATGTGACCTTGAAAATGAGGTCAGTGGTCAAATTCAAGGTAATGACAATATCTAGCAAATATCATTTCTTATATATTCACAATGATTCTTCAGCAGTAAAGTCGAATAAGTGAGATATCAGCCATTTTGTGATCTGACTTGAAAATAAAGTCAAAGTTGAAGTTCAAGGTCATGAGAATATTCAGAATATATGATAAATTATATGTGCATAATTGATTCCCAAGCTGTACAGTTCATATATATAGCATTCCCTATATGTCCACAATTGATTCCCAAGCTGTAAAGTTGATATTGAACGAGATAAATGACATTTTGTGCTTTGAGTTTGAAAATGAGGTCAAAATCATCAGAATATTCGGCACATATAATTTCCCATATTTCCGCAATTGATTCCTAAGCTGTAAACTCGATAAGAAGCGAGATATTAGCCATTTTGTCCTGTGACCTTGAAAATGAGGTCAAATGTCAAATTCAAGGTCATGACAATATTCAGCCTATATCATTTCTTATATGTTCATAGTTGATTCCTATTTCTTGTATGTCCACAATTGATTCCCAAGCTGTAGAGTCGATAAATAGCGAGATATTAGCCATTTTGTCATGTGACATTGAAGATTAGATCAAAGGTCAAACTCAAGTTCACGAGAATATTCAGCATATATCATTTCCTATATGTCCACAATTGATCCCTTATCTCTATTCTCAATATTAAGTGAGATATTAGGAAAAATGTGTCCCATTACAAAGCATGAGAAAATTTAACAAGGGAAAGGGAATTTGGTACCCCTTGAAAAAAATCAAAATGGCCACCACACGCAGACTGGCGATTCAATCGCAACGAAACTTATGCACGTCACAGAGGTACATATGGGAGGCGTCTTTTAAAACAAAAATCTCAAATCTGATCAGACAATTTTCGAGAAAATGGCGGCCAAAGTCCAACATTGGCCGTTTTTCGACAAAATGGCCGCCATTTTGGAAAAGATACGAAAAATATTTTAGGCATTTCTGTGCAAAATTTCAGAAAGATTTG
Organism: Terebella lapidaria; assembly: GCA_949152475.1. Classification (NCBI taxonomy): domain Eukaryota; kingdom Metazoa; phylum Annelida; class Polychaeta; order Terebellida; family Terebellidae; genus Terebella; species Terebella lapidaria. The sequence continues at coordinate 9,149,576 of OX424557.1, forward strand.
ACCGTAACCTTAAGAATGTAGACGGATTCGACCGTAAGATAAGAATGTAGACGGACGACGCAGAGGCTGACAGACGACGGACACAATGCCACGACAATAGATTATAGGATCAGAGGTCCGGTAACCTAACAAGGGTAATCGCCTTTTAGTCATCTGCGTCGAATCTTTTTGTTAATTATAATCATCCATGATGTGGTATCATACCCTCACAAATAACTATCACAATAAAAGGAAAATGGGCACGGTTCATTCGCACTGATCCATGATCATTTACCTCATCCTGCAGAAATTAGTGCTTACCTGGACCCCAAATGTAATATGCAAACCAATTATACTTGTAAGCAGATTACCACAATAATACATGTACAGTGCATCTGCTGTGACATCAGCATGCAGTCGAATAGTCCTTTGGAAACACCTTTGTGCAAATGCACTGGGGAGAACTGCTGTCTGACCTTTTCTGTGTTTGAAATTAATTTCACCAATTTCAGTTCGCTAACAATGACAGAGTATTGGAGAATGAAAGTATCAATAAACTTCATGAAGAGGAATTTCCTGTGGGAGCAACACAGAACTGTCACGGTCATCATATAGGAGACTGTGTTGCACAGATGAAACCCCCGGACATTTCCATGTTTATCTTGAAATAGATATATATCAAAATGAATTAATCATGTGAATGTTGCTATGACTGCATGTACACTCCATGTATTTATGTACTTCATTGTGCATCCATTACCACCATAATACATTCGACAATGAGCTCAAGCCGGTCATGAGACACCTCTTGCAGCAGATGCTATACACACTGGACAAAATCTACAAACCTTTTCATGGATTATTTTGATATTTTGTGTGTTCATTGTGGATCATCAGTGAGGTGAGTGAGTATGGTGGGTAGGGATGCGCATTGTATGAACAGGCACAGTGGTGTGTATTTCCAAATTCTCAGAGTTGGTCTTCGGTAATGCATTATGGATGTACATTATTAGATGATCTATCATTAGATTCATTAAGCATAGATTTAGATGGTCGAAAACAACATATAATCATGTCGAGATTGCAGTAATGAGTATCAAGCCTAGGTCCCTGGGAATAAGATAACCAGCACTCAATGTTATAGCGTACATATTTTACAACCGCCCCGTGTCGAAAACAGCATAAAATGTAGCATCAGTGCGTCACTATATGCTATCCGTGGTGACTTTTCTAGTCACTAATGACAGGATCACCCAATCTCTAATGCTGCAGTAATGGAAGCTTACAGGGGTATCTGGGTGCAATTATTCGCAGTTCCAATCGACGTGCTTCATCCTTATACAGTCGGGGGCAGTGAGAACACTTGTTGAGAGGATAATAATACACCTTCCTCGAAATGACACTTTCAGACTGTTCCTTCCATGTTCTTGCGCGTGCAAGGTCCAGTGCGCACTTGAGCTAAAGACATACACGCAGTTATGGTAGTCACCCCTTGCGTCTGTGCTAATTGCAATCAAGTTGTTAAACACAAGACTAATATATATTTTTAGTCTACATGCTATCCCCAATACTCTCTTTACTGGATGGGGAGTTACTGCTTCTCACACTCTGCTGTGACAACACAATGATGACACCAGTTTCGGGGAAAATCATTCCCAGCACCGGTGTCGTGAAAACAATAGATTTCGTTAATATTGATTATATTTCTTTCGTAATCGTGTGAGAAAATGCATTTGGCATTCTTTCTACTGCGATCATGATCTTTCTCAGCACTCGTCGCCGAATATAGGCCTCGCCTCAAGGCTTGGCCTGGATTCGGTGACTTGTGCTGAGAAAAATCGTGATCGCACTCGAAACAATGCCTTATGCATATGTACAGTTTCAGCAATAAACGTTATTATATCACCACTCGATATGATTGGATCTATTACCAAAAAAAATCATCAATCACCACATGGCATTCCAAGCCAGATCGAGAGTGGTCAACTACAATCGTAATGAGTTTGGATGTATGTGGGATATGATCACAATAATCCCTGCCTTCATTCCAGGCATGTCAGGGTGGTATGTCATGTTGCTGTACGATCACTATAGTAGAAATTAAAAATATAGTAGAGATAAAATAACATGGTGAACAGTATTTTAAGGCAGTGTAATCTAACTCAACATTTATATCTAGAATGTGATCAAACTACATCACACAGCACCGCCAATTAGACACAAGGTTCTGATTGTCATCCGATCACAATTTCGCTCTTGCCTCCATATATCTGTGATCTGTTGTTAGCGTGACAGCTTACAATTTGGGCATTGCTTGTGACATCAGAGCATTCGCAAATAAAACCAGTGTATTATCTCTTGGCATGCGATTGAGCAAATAATCAGTCGCTAGATGCAATTCTTGGAATTATGGATAGGCTGGAAAGGAGGGGAGGGGGGGGGGGGGGGGCGGTACACTAGCAATACACTAGCAATGTATAATCACAACTGTTCGTCATCCCTAACAAATGTATGGCCATTATGTTGCCACTGCGGCATTTCTCCACCTGCAACCGTACTCAGTGAATCTTTTAATTATCACGTCAGATAGACTAAGCGTTTGAAGCAGTTAAGGGTCAAATGTTTTAGAGCACATAATCGGGATGGAGTTATTTTCATTTGTGCTACTAAACCATATTGTTGTTGCATCACGCCCATCATGGAATCGTTTAGAAAGATTCGACTGTGAAGATTAAAATGTACATGACGACAACGGACGAACGGACGCAACGCCATGCCAAAAGGTTATCGGACCAAAGGTCCGGTATCTTGAAAACAGAAGTCGCATGGCCCTAATAGGCTGCCGAATGATCCCCATGTCAAAGGGAAAAGTGGGCGTGTACAGTCGCAACAATATCAGGAATTGTTTCATCAATATCAACAGAATAATACCTATTTCAGGATTTTTTTTGCGCCCAAGACAAGTACAACATATATCCACCAAAACTCACATAATAATTTGATAGGTGGTTGGAGAAGTAACTGCAAAATGCATCAACACTTGGAATCACATGGACATTGTTGTTGGCAACTGGTGTATTCATGCAAATATACTCTTTTAGTGTCCACGACTTTAGTGCCCATTTCTAATATATTTCCCTAGTTATATCGCGATTTATTTGTGGCTTAAACCCAGCGTTCTCAGAATGTCGAACACAAGTGCCACAGTTTATGGTCCTTGTATAAATCAGAAGCCAGCTGCGTTCATATTCGTCAATAGCGTCTGCCAGAGAAATCCGAAATGGAACTCTATGACGTTGTAGCCTGATATGTGATTCTATAGAAAAGAAAACAGTTGTTGTTTGTTACGTATATTCAAATACACGCGCTGCAAATTCCTTCTTGAACCTATCAAAACCAAAATGGTTTCACTGCATATGACGTTTTTGAAGCTCACTCTAGTGTACGAGGACTCAATTATTAGTGTAGGAACCACAGGATGGACATTATATGTGACGTGGTTGTCTTTGGTCTACAAAGCAATTCACAAGCAAAAAACATGTTGAACAATTGAAATAGTTCGCATAATTATGCACACATCTGTATAAATCAGTGCAAGGCTGATTAAAAGTACACCTTTTAAACAGAACAGGTCTCACAGCAATACGACTATCCTGCTATTGTCCGTTGATAACTTATTCGCTTTATTGAGTGGACAAGACATTGCAAGATGTGACATAAGCATGGCCTTATTGCCGTGTGCTCGAGTGTTGCCAAGCTTACTCGGGAAACCACTATAATACCACTATAATACATTTGTATACTATGCTTTTCTTATTGGTATAGACTCGAATTGTTCTGTTATCTCTGAAATATACTGGCGAATTTTGCACTCATCAAAGTAGGTTGAAAGTGTTCAGGTAAGTTGTATATTATCTGATGCATACAAAGAGCGGGCGTTGTGGACAGGCTTTGTGTGATATTCCCAAGTTGACATTTTACAGTGCATATTCTAAAGTTGAGCTATTCCAAACGGTGACACGGTGAAGTCGTCCGTCAATATTTGGAATCCCTGAAGACATCAGTCACTTATGGTAGTCTTCCCCAGTAATATTGTTCGCAAATTGTTTGATCCCGCTCCACACCGGGGACAGAGAAAGTTCACAAAGCTTACTGGTGTGGTCGAGTGCAATCATCTGTTGTTTGAGCAAGTTATATTTCTACGGATTGTTATGAAAACGTGAAAGGCATTCACCCAATACCGTTTCTATGCTAGGAGAGAATCATCATCGTGCTGCTGTAAGTCAGGCGAAACATTTTTGTGTGCACAATTGGTACATAACAATTAATACATAACGTTGGTGTTATACAACACGTGGGCTGAATATTTTTCCTTGTACAACTAATTTAAAAATGGCTTTTATGACTTCTTGCACAAGACCACTAATTAATAACAAACAATATTTCTTCACAGACAAGAAGTATTCATTTTTTTCATTGCACATTCATTCGCAGTCGTCTTGCTAATATAATGGAGAACTTTTTCCATGGTATTCAGAGTTTGGGTTATCTATGGGGAGTAAAATGAATCGTACGTCCATAACTCATGTGACGAGATTCATTCTTCCTTTCGGAAAGTGTGTCCGATGTCCTGGGCGTTTTGGTTGATTCAGGACATGTCGTTCACTGAAGCGCGTGTTACCGTCTTCAGTAGTTGCTCCGAGGGCTGGAGCGGGATGATTCCTATGTCTAATCAAGTTGTGCTCGTATGCACTATTGTTTGGGTATTGATGATCGACTCTCCCCAAAGTCAATTATTTTGAAGCGAATCATTTGGCCGCTGCTGATGTCCTACTCTGTTTCAAAATATTTTGTGGCTGCATATCTCTATGACAATTGTGTGACATGGACAGAGTGAAGAAAATTTATTCCTGAGACCACATCAATTGCTATATCACGAGATTTTTCTGTTTGTTCAGCTAGGTCAATGAATATGTTGAATTCCTGTATTTTCCCCCAGGACTTGTCCCAGACTATACACTTTCACTCCAGGTTCACCGAGAATTTCGAAGTGGTCGGATCGGCAGTGATTCCTTTCGATGTCACAATATTATTGTGTGCCAATGAAGCTACCAACTCAATCTCTTTTGTGAAGGATTCGTGGCAAGATATTGATGCATCGCGGGGCAAGTCATCCAAACCATGTAAAGTCTTGCGCAACAAAACAAAACAAAAGATTCAAATCATTCCACAACAGAACTTCTCTCAGGTGGATTAAAAAGGTGACAGACGGACTAAATGGCGTTCTTCTAGTGGACGAGTAGTATTAAGGCGCAGCCGACATTTGGTCTTATCTACTGCTATCACGCCATTGCAGTCATATTTGATGTTACTTATAATCATAACTATAATGAGTGTTTATTAATAACTTTAATAATAAATTAATTACTTGCAAAATGGACAGAAATTGTGATTGACATATGCATAACACATGGGGAGGGGGTGCTAAATTTGCTTAATGTTGAGAAGAAAGATCAGAACCCATCTGGAAAAATCACCTCGATTGGAACGGCCGGAGTTGTCTCTTGAGATGTGTTTCCTCTCGTGTCACCTTGATTCTGCTCCAAAACCCACTGCAACGAGTGTTCAGTTGATGAGTCACCCTGGGTATCATAAGCATCAGATGGACTTAATGCATATCTCGGAACCACAGTTGGACACCAGGGGACGATGCCAGTCGCCTCAAACCCGGAAATGATGTTGGCCCTGGAGAATCCAGTGGGAAAGGCCTGGTTAAAAAGGCTGCAGATTGACGCTTTATTGATTTGTGTTTGGGGACTGGACGACATTCACTCTGATGATATCGCGTTGAATTTCTTCTGGAATGGGCCGAAGACTGCTTTATCCAAAGGACATAGTTGACGCGTTCTGTGTGGTGGAAACCCCAGGTCTACGATTCCGTTGTCTCTCACCATCTCAAGAACGTCCAAGGTCTCGTGTGAACTATGGGAATCCCAAATTAGCATTGGGGTTGATCAGGACCAATGTTCGGCAAGAACACCCCCTGGAACCAACTCTCTGCTTAAGGTGGTTTCCATCCTTCCATTGGGCTGATAGGTGAAACTTGATCCCTCCGGGGCTTTCTCTGTTTTGAATGAAGACAAAGACCTCGTCGTCTTTCCCTTCAAGACGAACATGGGTGGAAGAGCACGACCAACTCCCTTGATGCGTCTCATCATAGTCATGGTTTCCCTGCTGTGGAGACTCTCCCTGGAACGCTCTTGGACCCTACCCGTGCTAATACACGCACTGGTGTATGTGGAAACATACCAAAGCTTCATCGGCATTCCAAATCTTGTGCGACTGACCAGAGAGGTTAGGATCATGAAGAATACTTTGCAACGACTTCACCGAGACTGTTGGATTCATCATTCGTGACTTCAAAGTCGACAGTGGTTCCAGCTTCCGTAGACGGATCTCAGGATGTCGATGCAGAAAGCCCTTCCACCAGTCCTTGCCTGGAATCGACTGCTTGAATGGGGTAATCATCCCTGTTTGCTAGCTGAGTTGTCCTGTTTTGTGCAAAAACTGTCGTTTGGTGACGCCAAAGCCTGTTCTGGAGCACGCAGGGATACATCAACCTTGGACTTATCAGTTTCTGCTGAACCGAATAACACTGGGGCTTTGCCAGTTTTGGCATCGTCCGCTACATGTCCAAGGATCCTGTCACCAATGACACTCCGTGGTATGTTGCAGTACCTTGAGGCACACCACTGTCCGTTGACATTGCTGTGAGAGCATCGACCTGATTTCGGAGTCGGAATACTGAATCTAAACAACTCGAAGATCCATCTCGATTGGATGCCATAGACAGAGCACAAAACTGTTGTTCTATTACAATCTATATCGCGTTTTTCTTGGCAATGACGCTCATGTCATTTTTCCTACTTTCTATTATGTCCTTATGTTGATCCATAATTGACAACATTCCTGCTCATATCTAGTAAAGGGCTTAGCCCGTTTCTTTTTATTCACAGCCATCGTGACAGACAAGCTTCAGAAAACTGACAAAGATATATATCTGCACAACTCGAAAAACAAGAATGTACGTGTAGTTCGCAATTCCTCGTGATACTCTTCCTGTCATAACGCTCAAGAGCACACTATCAGAAGTGTGAGCTAAAATGGGGATGTGCATCAGGAGCCTCACTTAGCAAAGATTCACTTTAAGTAAAGTGACAGCTTCGCTAAGTAGGACATGTGCAGTCGGGCTCAAGTCACACAATGGCTAGTTTGTAATGGCAAGCTGCCCTTGTATCAGGAAATGAAAGTCATGTGTTGGCTTCAGGTACAGTTTTTTGATGGCATCTTGTGCAAGACAGAAACTATACATTTTGCATACTGCAGTTTCGAGGTCAATGTTCTTTGTTCTTTGGTCAATGTTCCTTGCCATCTTTTTTTTATGATCTTTTTGTATCTTTCAAGTGATGACATGGAGAAGTTCTTGGTGACAAATGAATGTTTTTGTTCTTCTAGTTGGGTACTTGCAATGTCTGCTTCAGCTGTTAAATTTTGGTCACCATAACTGAGTCTGGCATCTCTGTTCACACTGTTCACACTCTGCTTCGCTTTCTCATCATTGCCCTCAGTCTCACATCTGACTTGCTTCTTTGATATTCACATTTTATTATTTTGATTTTTGGAAGTATTTTGGGAGTAGGTGGTGGATGGCTTTGTGGGAGTCATTTCTGTCACTCTTTCCATACTTTGGGTCACCAATCTGCACCATAGTCCAACATCGACTTTCCCCCAAGACCTGCTAAGTTTAAGTTTCTACTCTTCCCCATCACATTTTAGTCTGATGTACATTCACGATTCGGCAAGATTTGTTGTGAAATTACAAATTAATTCATCTGCAATATTGGCTAATATATTGAGTGGGATTAGGACATCTGTCACCATACCTTTGTTCATGACTGATAACGTTACATCAAATTCAGGGTTTTCTTGATCTCCGGCCAGTGTTAAATCTGTTGTTGTTGTTGTTCTTGGATAATGTTGCTGACTATGTGTTCACTGTTGACTGATAGATGTTGTTGATAGGGTTCCTTAGCATTTGTGTTACCTGGTGTGTTGACAAGGGTGATTGTGACAGTTTAAGAGAAGTCCGGAAAACAGCGGTGGTGGGAGCCTAATCTGTGGTAGATGGAGTTACTTATGGCTTTCTGCAACTGTGCTATTGCCGACAGACGATCCGACTCTTGGGAACGCATTTTTATGACTGACCTAACTGCAACTACTACTTCTTCCTTTTTCTTTGTTCATCTGTACTCCTATTTGTAGATACCAGTATGTGCAATATTCACGTCATTCCCACATTGGGATGTATATTATGTTCGTGGAGTCTAACTGTTTATGATGAGCTACGGGGTGCCTCATTTATCATAATATCAGACCTACCACACGTTAACTGTTCAAAACACGATTGAGGTGCACAGTCTGACAGTCCAACCCCATAGCTCAGGGCTATACAAAGTTTTATGACCGTTATTATACTTTGATATGATATGATAAACATGTATGTATATATAATTCCTGAATAAATTCGATCAATCAATTCAATCAAAAACTACTAATCTTTCCCTTTAGCGTTTTGATGAGTTCTCTTTTCCTTTGTATGGTGGGTGGGTGTTAATTATTTTTCCTAAATCCACCCCCCCCCCCCGAATCATTTAACTGCATGATTTGCACAATGGATTTGTAATGTCATTGCACCAGTGAGGGCCTTTGTCAAGAATGACTGAACTGTGTCCGTCTGCAATCACTTGTATATGTATTATGCTGTACTTTGATTCTGCTTCCTTCTAATATGATGTTGGCTTCCATAGCTTGTGAACTATCTTTCCAGTTTTGGTAGCATCGATATTCTCTTACGGGTGTGTTGACATTTTGGACCAGGCTACGAATTTGATGAGAATTATTTCTGACACCGACATGAAGCAGTACAGTTATTGCACCCCCCCCCCCCCCAAAGCATTGTAACTCATTGTAAGATCACCCCCATCACACATAACAATAATGTATGGAACACCATCATGTTAATTCCCCTTTTTGATTGCTATGTCTCTTTCTTCCTTAGCGGCTTCAATCATGTCCTTGTCCAATGCGTTTTTCCACCAGTTGCCTATGGTTTGCTCCATGTTTGAGAAAATATTTGGCCTCATGCCAGGAATACCCATTTTTGCTGGCTGTTCGTTCATCGATGAAACCCCACCCCAGTGGAAATTTAAGCCCATACTGCCGCATAGTTAATTCATATTTTTAATGCCATCTGTGCATCTGGCATGTTTGAGACGTATGAAATGGAAATATTTCTTGACATCCGAGGCAAACTGCAGCTATAATAGAAGCTAATCCTTGCCTGTGAGTTCCACCAAGTTTTCCTGGGAGGTCGTGATGGATAATTTCTTTTGGGCAAACGTGCACTTCATGCAATGTGTGCTAATTTCCGGGACGTGTAAGGCCAATAGGCCCAAGATGATGATCCGGTAACCATCACGATTAAAACCAAGTGTCCGGTGACCTATCTTAGCCTTTGGGCTTAATTTCTCTGACAATGTATTTGTGTGCACCTGGGAGAACAACAGACGCATGTACTATTTTAGAAATTCATCAATTTCGCTTCGCTTGCAAAGACTGGAGAGTGAGAAATGAATGTGCTGATAATAATCTTCAGGAAGTATTTCCCTGTGGAATCAACATGGCACTGTGGCTGCCAGTGGTAGTCATGTTGTTAGTGCCGATATGAGATAAAATGTTCTCCAGAAAAATACAATAGTGCATTTTTGTGCAATATAAATTTCGCATCCGCATTACATTTCTTGGTGTATTTTTATGATATGTTGTTATGCCAGCTCGATACAATAATACAATCGTAAATTCAGAGATGGTCTGTTGAAACACCTGCCACACCTTCTCATTGAATGTACTTTGAATGTCCAGATATATAAACCTGCAAGTATGAATTCACCACCTCGATGGAATCATATGAATGATTTTGCGTATAACGTGGTTGCAAAGAATGGACACAACTCCGATGAACAATTTGACAAGGTATTATGTATGTGGCATTTTGAAAAAAAATCTACGCATACCTGCATGTATGCATTTACCCATGTCACATACATTATTAATGTCTATATATCATAACGTCATACCCAAGTAGCCGTATAGGCTAATCTGAAACTATTATCAATACTAAACTTGTCCATATTGTTTGTTTCCTGTGTGTTTCCTAGATTTTGATGATGATAATTATTGCAAACCTCAGATCAAACATTTTGGAAAAGAAACAAAGCGCGACCAAATATTTTATCTGAAGACACACTGGCGTCATCAAGAGGAGACGTTGTTTAAAATCTTGAATCTTAAGAGTGTCCGAAACAACTGGATTATAGGATCAAGTCAATCGACAACACCTGGATGCCTGTGTTTATCATGTAACAGTAAAAAGTACAAATAATTTGAAAATGCAAGAAGAGTAACTCTGGAGAACCAATACCTGATCATCGTTACGTAACCTACTAATTTTCTTTCAGCGAAGTGCCAGACCATTCCACACATCTAAGTTTTTCACCAAAGAGAATTCGTCAAGTTGACGACTTAATCACAAATCAACACCTGAATTATTAGTATTGATCACCACGCGCAGAATTTACGCGAGTTATTTTTATATCAGTGGAGCATCTCGCTGCTATCTATACCCAGCTATGTACTACCGGAGAATAAATTCCCCGATGCCCCTGAGACTGGCAAGATGAAAAAAAGTATCTGTTCTCGTTTAAAGATCACCAAATACCAGTCAGCCCGTTGTTGCTTCCATTCGAAAATTCGCCGACAGCAAGAACAAAACATTCTGAACCAAACGTTCCCCAAACGTGTGAAAGCGCCCCGTCCTAAACAAAGACAAAACGTACATCTATACACTCACACCGACCATGTCATATGCTCACCAACTGCGAACAAAATATATGGCGCCAAAAAAATGCACCGCCGCGTCCCATTGAGATTTTTGGAACATATTTCATTTCATATCGGCGCTTACAAGATGACTACCACTGACAGTAACAGTGCCATACTGATCCCACAGGGAAATACTTCCTCAGAATGTTTATCGTCATTTCCAGTCTTCATACGCAAAGGGAAATTAATGAATTTATAGAATAATGTAAGGCGTCTGGTGTTCTCCCATGTGCATTGGCAAAATTGAGGTGCCAAAAGGAAATTGGACAATTCAGTGATTTCACAACAGATACATTATATTTTCACGACAACCTGTTCACATGCAACATTAAAAGCATATTAAAGCTTTAAACATCAAATTATTTGATACCAGTGGTTTCCTGATGATAGCTTCAGTTTTCCTTGATGTATATTTTGCCAAATTGTCACCATTGTTTTTAAATACACTGCTCCTGGGTCCTTGAGGTCTAACACAGGACCAGACTTTTAGACATGGTTTCCATACGATAACTCAGAAAGGAAATGGACACTGGCTGCAAAACTTTGCATGGGGGCCATATACTTCCTGGGAAATATCCTGATGATTCTGGATCAATCCGTCAAAAGACCTTTGACCCAAGGCTCAAAAACATTTCGTGTGATTTCTCCTTCACGCTCCTTGCATATCTCAGAACGGTGTTTTGTCCTGTATCAGGAAAGGGGTTTTGTTTTGTATCAGTAAAAACTTCTTACTTTGACGTCATTTTTAATGAGTCGGTTTTTTATTTCTGTCCATATCTCGTATCGTAGAGCCAAACGGACACTATTTTCAACCTCATGACCCTGGTCAGTGGATATTCATGTCTTGGTGGTATCAGGGATGAAATGTGACCCATACATGGATGTCTTCGTAAATGTCTTATCAAAACAATGATAAATTTTGGCTGATTTTACATTTTTGTCAATATCTTTGTAACAGTGTGTCAAAGAGTTGAATGGATAGTGTTTTCGAGTCTTTGCCATAGATCGATTTTTGCATTGATCAAAAAGGTGTTGTAAGTCACAAGGATTTTTTTGTCTGCAATGTGACCACATTTGCCTGGAGCTGAGGTGAATGTGTTTTCATGTTTCACAAACTACATACTTCTACATACCCAAATACTGCAGGTACAAATCTTACATAATGGTCTAACGAAAAGGGCATCTACTCTGCAACTGAACGTCGCCATTTGTATAATTGCCCATGTTCAATTTTGTTACAGTTCAAATTCATGAACACAGTTTTGGCGACATTCAATTAAGCTCCTCTCGCTGCTTGCTTCAGAACACTTTGGAGGTGGAAGATTTTGTTCAGTTAGATCTACCTTTATTTTACCTTTGGTGCAAAATAGTTTTTGCACACTGCGACACAAGCCAATTTTTGTATATGTTGAAATTATGTTCCTGCTTGTGAAAAAAGGACAGTGTTTTTTCCTCGAATCGACTTGAATTCTGAATCAATGTACAACTGTAAAGACACATCAGCGTTTGTTTTTGGTTAGTATTTGTTATATATAAGGAAGAAGTATTATCTCATTCAAGCTAATTTATTCAAATAAAAGTTTTACAACAAAATGTCGGTAGATGTATTTTCAATAAGTTGATGCTGGCTAACCTCACCCTCATTCCTAAAACAATTGATCTAAAAACGTAGTTGACGTAATGCGACAATTCCACCCCATATAGAAATACAAATAATCTATTCATTCAAATCGTGACCACACACAGCTGTTCACTTTTGTGTGCGATACATATTAGAGTGTGACGTGAACTTCTGCAACTATCCAAAAGAAGTAGGGATCGTGAGACAAAGGGTAACAATGCAATTTTGTGCTTCATCTACAAACAGTTTGCGATGCCAATTCGAAACTTGCCGCTGTATGTGTCTTTACCATGCATATATGACTTCATGTACGCTTATACAAAACCTAATCTAGAAGCACTTCGGCCCTCAGGCCACATTTTGCATATAATGCCAGTTTGGACCTACGTCGTAGTCTTTTCGAGCAAATCGAGATTTCCCTATTGAAATCTGATTTCGTAAATTTCGTAGATTTGAGGTAACGAGTCTTTGCAATTTTCAAGAGTTGAGGCTGTGAAAATGAATAGAGAAAACACTAAGGTTTCCTTCAACGTGACTCGTCGTTCCCTATATCTGCAGGTATTAGTTACCCACACTCTAGATTTCAGAGAGTAATTGTTACTGATGCTTACTGGCCCAAGTATCATACACTGCGCCATATTACTACTCGTCCACTAAACGAATGCTGTTTAATCCGTCTGTTACCTTTTCCTTATTGAATATAGAAGAAGGCGCAGTGTATGATACTTGGGCCAAGGTGTTTATCTTCCATAGAATGAAAAACGCTATCATTTTTACAGCATGTAGAATCTACCATCGATACTGATCAACAACTGATCTGCTTGGTAATTTCTGCAAAAAGGAAATTATTGAACAATAACTGCACATACTGTTGTCTCATCGGGAAATATCGAGGGCTCAATGAGTTTCGACACAGTGACTATCCACTGATTAGAGTTGCTAGTGCAGGCGTATAACTAATATTCTTTGTTGCATATCCAGCAATAACACTAAGACTCCCTCAGTTTAGAGAACATAGTTTGGTGTTAGGAATGATCCTCAATCGCAAGGTGTCAGGCTACCAGCTGATCACAGAGGTTGGGCTCGAGACCCGAAAGTGATAAACCTTAAAGGTGAACGAAGCCACGACATCTGATATGTCCAATCCACATTAAGTGAAAAGGCAGGCACACTGGACAAGCAGAGAGCGGGATTCTTAGTGATTCTTCTTTTTTGAGCACGCATAGAGTTGTGCCAAAGGACCTAACACCAAAAGAGTGTGGATATTACCTATGTCACTCACTTGCTGAGGTTATCCTGACTATTCACAAAAGTATTTGCCTTCTGCTCATGAAATAAATTTCGGATCAATGATGAGACAGCTCGGATATTCCAAGAGTGGTGAAGCTTGCGTCAATAAATCACGCCATGAGAGATTTATTGCTCCCAAGTGCAGAGAGCATGGTTTGTTTTGACAGATATACATGTCATGGGTTGGTCAAAGCCCATGCTCCACTCTGGGCTCCTCCATCAGAGCTAGGGCTGTGGTACCAGCTGACTGACTAGCTTGTAGATGACAGTCACACTCAACTCACTAACACGTCTTCGGAGCGTTTATACCTTATTAAATCCATGAATAATTCTGTAGCAGTCATGGTACATTATGCAGATTTGATATGAGAATACACATATTAATATTTGAAATTTTCTGGTCTTCTTGACACCCCTCCGTCATCCGTGCTGCCTTGGGTTGTATTCAATGATGAGTACATGATTTTTACACATGTATGATCGACGGTTGTGTTGTGATAATTTTGATTACACATGTATAATTGATCATGCCAAGGTATTGGTTCTCTCTCAACATCTTACACTACCGTACATACGTACATGTATTTTACACTCTCATACTAATATATACGCGACTGATTCGAACGTTATACCATCACATACAGACGTATGGAGGTCTTTAGTCTTGAAAAAAAAAAACAGTTCAGCTCAGCTCATGGGAAGTGAGTACGTATGACGTTATGATATATAGACATTAGCATTAAGATAACACGAAAAGTTGCAGGTATGTGTAGACTCAACAATACTATATTATTTACTGACTTTATGATAGTTTTATTGTAACTCGTTTTACTATAGAACATATATTATAACAATAAATGCAAAAAGAGGTGCTGTGGGTGCAAAATTATATGCCGCGGAAAGTGCACTATCGCATACCCCTGAGTTTTGCGGAGCACATTTCATCTGATATCGGCGCTAACAACACGACCACCACTGACAGCCACAGTGCCATGTTGATTCCACAGGGAAATATTGTCTAAGGATGTTTATCGGCACTTTCATTTTTCACCCTCCTGCCTTTGTAAGCAAAGCGAAAGTGATGAATTTCCAAAAAACAAAAAGCGGAAGGCGTGTGGTGTTCTCCCGAATGCATTCGCTCCAATTTATTAGGAAAGGAAAATTTGACAATGCAGTGATATCACATCAGATGTATTATGTTTCCAAGACGGCCTGTTAACTTGCAACATTAATAGCATATCAATGTTATGAACATCAGATCATTGGAAGCCAGTGTGGTTTCTGGATGATAGCTTCAGGTTGAGTTGATATATATAGGACAAAATGTGACGACTGCTTTGCAACTCCTGGCTCCGTGAGGTCCAAGTAGACGGATTTTCGGACCTGGTTTCCACACGATAATTCTGGGAAACAGGTATTCTAGCAGGTAAAATTTTGCATGGATGTTCTTATACTTGCAATGAAGAACCCTATTGATCCTGGTGTCGATCCATCCGACGACTTTCGACCCATGACACAACAAAAGTTTATATGAGTCATCCTTCACGCTCCATGCATATCCCAGAAATGGTACGTCACTTTTGAACTCGATGCAAAAACAACATGTCTCATGTGTGTCAGGAATGACCTGCGATCATTATTTGAATGAGTCAGGCCTTTTTATTCTTGTCCATATCTCGTAGAATGTTGCAGACCGAAAGGGACAATATTTTGAGACTCATTGCTGTGGACAAACATGTCTTAATGGCACCAAGGCTCAGGATTCAAGTTTGCACCCTGATGTTCTTTTAGGAAACAATATATACACCTAACTTACCATTTCCTGGAAAGTATAATCGGGTGTGAAATGAGATGCATCTAGTTAAACCCAGTGAAGGAAACGGAATATTTCCTTTCTGCAATATGACCTAGAGGCAGGCTAACAATATCCTCACGTTTCACAAGCCAGGTATATGACACTCAGATTCCACACTTAGACATCCTACCTGGTTACTTCGAATGTGTGCAAAATACAAAATACAGTTCTCGATTATGAACAAACAAATTTTTGCCATGAAATTCAACATCCAGCTCCACCCTATTATACATATCGAAGCAAGTGAAGAAAAAACACCAATCTCTGGTGGTCTAAATTGTGCTCCCAGTTGTTGTTGTTTTTTCACACTGTGAATTTACGTATTGGGTCATCGTTTCTGAAAATCGCATGGGAAAACATGTTCTGCATCTTCCTTCCAGCACTGAGCAGTAAAGGTTGGTGGTTGCCATGATGGGTTTTTCCATATAATGAGCATGTAAATGTTCCAAGTTAACTGTGTCCGACAATCCAAAGCACCTGGTAAATATCTTAGACCAGGTATGTGGTTATGGCCGATAATAATAATAATAACATGACTGTAGACTGTAACATGCTCATTAATAATAATGAGCATGTTAAATCTAGGGTCATCGACTAAGTTAGTTTCTTTGAATGAACAATTAGACTGTTCAGACACATTGCCACCTCCGTTCACAGTCAAGTGCCCAATTATACTGTTTGGGTGAACAGCATACAGCAGTGCAAATGAATGCACAAAAGGGTCACCATCCATGTAATATGCCAAAAAAGTGTTATGGTTCTGGTCAGGCGCATACGTCACTTAAAACACCGCTCATCACTCGGTATTTAAAAAAAACAAAAACAAACAAACAGTCGTGTGCCAACACTTCATGAGAGCCGATTTTCTTTGTTTTGTAAATTGATACCCATACACCAATCTGCTGAGTTGCCAGTGTACGCACACATGTACAATTAAATTTCCTATAATACAATTTCACCAATATTTTTGCATCCCGGCTTATATGACACCAGTTTGGTCTTAGAAACGATGTTCAATTACAAATTCTCACACTGCTGATTACGTAGGGTGACAACTGGGGCTGAACATGATGAACCTGAAAAAAAAGATGAACGACATATGTGATCTACACCTGTGATGCCAAATGGATATTGCCCGTGTCACTTACTTGCTTGGAATATCCTGACTATCAACGAAAGTATCTGCCTCTCGCACATGTAAATAGATTCTCATCAATATTGGGACTGTTCGGGTTTTTCGGGGTCGAGGATGCTTGCGTCAACAGATCACACCACCATATTTATTTCTTTCCGGTGGAGGAAGCACGGCTTGTTTGATTCAGGACATGTCGTGCACTGGTCAATGCCCATGCCCTCCTCTGACCATGAGATCCAGGTCTGTAGTACCAAGAAGGCTCCAAGTCTGTGGTACCAAGAATATGCTCGTGGATGTCAGTTTCACTGGGCGACATTCATCTCGCCAACATTAATTGTATTTACATATGTACGAATGATGCTACTGTAGGATAATTTACGCTATATGTGTTCGGCTATACAGTAATATAGGCCTACTGTAATTCTCCCAACCAGCGCTATCCCACTGATATGGGACAGCGATCAAGGGCGGTAATGGACACCAAACAAGTTACAGTACACGACCGATTCTCCACATGAACTGCAATCCTCCACATGATCCTGAATGTGTTTGTATTGAGGATTTCTCAGTCAAGGATGATACCGATACTTGGCGTAAGGTCGCAACGGGCTTTAGTATGAACAGAAATACATAACGAGATCAGAGATCAAGTTTTTTTCCAATGGACAGGTATATTTTGGTATTGATGGGGGTGTCTTCGCTTCTGCATCGGTCTATAGGCTACGATATATCTGTGTATTTATATCTGTCTATATCTATGACGTCATTGATTTTGAGTCTACTTACTTCGTATGGTCCCAATGGACCTTTTCACAGAGGCCTCTCGGAGACAATGAATATTCGGCAATCGTCGGGTTATTCCATCAATTCAAACTAACCACTAAAGGCTGCTCGCTCGCACGTGCGTGTTATGGCAACGTAAAACCACGTTCGTGAAACTCCGTGGCTTCTGACCACCCTTTGAACCCCTACCACCGTAAAGAATATAGGCGTGCATTATACTAGCACGTGGATATATTACATATTTCAAAATAGCGCCTTAGATGTTTGGACATGAAAATTAGTAAATCAAATGCACCTATTGCGTATCAAAATTTTGATGATACTGAATTTAAAACATTCAATACAAATATACAATGCTCCGTAACCTCGAATAAGCCTTCTCGTTCATTCACGTGTGGAAAATAGGCACAGCAGATTTAACATTTTTTCCTGATACTAGCCTATTTGTTCTTCTAATTTTCGTGTACTAGTATTTCGTGAATAATGACGTGAAAACATCGCAGAAAAACTATGTACACTGTTGCCATAATTTTACTTATTTTGTCTAGCAAATTCGCAAAATATAAAGAAAGACTATAATATTTATTTGTGAATAATTTCATTTCATTTTGTATTCACTTTATTCATTAAGTATAATATCTTCGAAAAGCCTATCTATGTTAAAGTAGGTAATTTTTCTGTACGATAAAGATCTATGTAATGATAGCGTGAATGAATCTGTGGTACAACCCAAACTCCGATCATTGCCAGAGTTATCTCTTCTCATGCGCTGTCTCACGCCATGTGGAATATTGTACATTTTAACGTGAAGAACTAGCTGACTTCTTAATTTACGATATAAAACTTGCAAACATATATCATGTTGACTATTACCGTACGTGATGCTGCATTACGGTAATTGGGTACCACGGAGGATAGCCTGTTGACCAGTTTATTCTTAAGATTGCACGCGCCAGCCGCACGTGGTTTTAGCATTATGTCAAACGACCGTTTTAAACCCGCTTCACGAAATGCGTACTATTTTCGATTCAGATTGATAAAATAAGCACAAATGGCCAATATGATAACTGCACTTATGAAAATACTTCATATTTTGCACATTTTGATGTGAAAATCGGCTTCATTTCCGCTACAAAGATTTTGTTTACGACCGGTAAATGACTCGAATGCGAGCACTTGTGATTGGTCGGAAAATGACAGCATTCGGGAAATTTTGGCGGGAAAGTCTATGAAAAGGTCCATTGACTCATGTTTTCGAGACTCAACTCTCCCATATTGATTGTTGTCAGTATGTGATGGTATTTCGGTTCTAACCGTCCGAATTAACCGCTAGCATCCCGATGCCTATCTGTTCCAGGTAATAGTTGAAATTATGCACGAGTTTGAATGTTTAATTAAGTGATTAAGCCCAGTACACAACGACAAGTTTACATTTCAACTTCTTTTTGGTCTTTAAAATGTGACGTGATATTATTCGCGCAAAGAGCCTCGTGGCTGAACATGGAGTGCACAAGACAAGAGGAAGAGGTGCTAAATCAGAAATACAAAATCAGCTCTCATAATTTATAGCAGTAGGGATAGAAGAGAAAGCCACGGGTGGAAATGTCCTCGTAAACCATTGCTAACGAAAATACTAATACTAATTGCTTTTTTATTCTCAGCAGGAAAATATTATTTCATTGCTTTCTTATTCTCACCATGCAATCTGTGCCACCAATATATGTGCAAACGACACCAGTAATCAAAATTGTGACAATATCGCCTGATATTAGTGTGGGATAGTGAGAGGAGAACCTAATAATTAAATATCCATATAGTATTAATGCATCATTGAGTCTAACGTAGGCAAGCACGGCTCCACAAGCTAGTCAGTCACCTGGTACCACAGCCCTAGCTCTGATGGAGGAGATCAGAGTGAAGCATGGGCTCTGACCAATGACATGTCGTAAATCTATCAAAACAAACCATGCTCTCTCCATTGGGGAGCAATAAATCTCTCATGGCGTGGTTTGTTGACGCAAGCTTCGTCACCCTCGGAATACCCGAAGTGTCCCATCATCGATCCGAAATCTATTGGATAGTCAGGATACCCTCAGCAAGTGAGCGACATGGGTAAGATCCACACCCTAACTGTGTATATCTTATGGCACAAATATATGCGTGCTTAGAGAAATCACTGCGAATCCCGCTCTCTGGTTTGCCAGTGTGCCTGCTTTTTAACTTCATGTGGATGACATTTCAGATGTCGTGGCTTCGTTCATCCTTATTACAGGTTTATCACATTTAGGGTCTCGCGTCCCATGCTCTGAGATTAGATGGTAGCGTGACTTCTTGCGATTGAGGGTCGTTCCTGATACCAAATTAGTGTTCTCCAAACTGAGATACTTTCAGTATTATTGCTGGACAAGCAATGAAGAAAATCAGTTGTATGCCTGCACTAGTTTACCCACAGTAAAATAGTGTTCCCCATTGAATGCCCATTAATTCATTATAACTGTCACTAACAAATACCGTGGGCCGTGGCAGAACCCACTTTCGCAGTAGTGGTCTTTAAAACTGGCCTAATATGCACAATGTGGCCTGAGGGCCAAAGTACTTCTAGATAGTGCTTAGGTTTTGTATGAGCGTACAAGAAGTCATATCTGCATGGTAAGGACCGTCTGTGTTAAATCTCATGGTCACTTGTAGCAAAACTTTTTGAATTGGCATCGTAGACAAACTGTTTGTATGTGAAAAACAAAATTGCATTGTTGGTCAATGTCACATTACATTTGAGTTCAATCATTTTAGGAATGAGGGTGTGGTTAGCCAGCATCGATTTATTGAAAATGCATCTACCATCATTTTGTTGTCGAAGTTTTATTTGAAGAAATTAGCTTTATTGAGATAATATTTGTCACCTCCATCAGGATACATCCATCCTACTATCTTACCGCAGCATTTCTCTCAAAACTAGTAGTCTCAACAACGAGATCGAAACGATCGCCAAAGAAATATTTCCTTTAGTGCCTAAGAAGGTTTGAATTTCATTCATGCCTATTGACCGAAAAATATTGCGCGTACTTCGATACATTCGACGGATCAGAGAGCGGCTCCCGTGGGGCTTGCTTCTTCATCATCAGTGTTGCTTGAGCACTTTTCCGAGAAATGTCAATCTTGAATGAGAACGTATTGCCGACCATTTAAATTGTGATAATGGTCGGGGAAATAAAGTTTGTCAATGAATATCTTGTACGTAACGGATCGATTCGCAAAACGGGCATGAAATTTGAACTAGTTGACCTAAAGGTATTTTGCAGCAATTTAACGAAAGCTTAATAAGGCATTTCTTCAAATCTACACAACCTTTGTGGGATGAGGCCTATATTGATATGACAATCAGTTGAAAACTAATGAAAGGTGTCAAAACACTGCAGTCTTTCTAATGATTTTCTACTCGGCACGGGGTGACAGGGTGCACAATGTTATGCAGAAATTTGTTTTATAGCGGATTTTCCCATGCGATGCAGTTTGACGGAATATTTCACCCAGAAGATGTAGTTTTGATAGTCAAGTACTAAATGTGTAGATGTGGATGTAGGGGGCTTAAGTGTAAGGTTAAATTTATGTAGCATGTTGATTTCATATTGACGAGCTACCGTGCATATATTTTTTGTTTTGCGAGAGTGGGAGCTGTTATGGTTTCGAATTTACAAAATTTCAATTGGTGCATTGAGTCTTAGCGTGTCCTTATAAGTGAACACTTTTGAATTTTTGATATATTGTGAAAATGCACAAATCCACATATAAGGACCTGTCCTTATATGCGCTTCAATGCGGTAGTTATAGAGGCGTTTCTACAAGCGTCTCGTTGCTCTAGGGCTGCAGATGTTCACGAAGTTATCCAATTTTGGATATTATGAACTCGGTGAATATTCTGAGGTGATAATTATAAACGGGATGGAAATTATAAACGCGGTGATAATTCTGAGGTGATAAATATAGATGGGGTGGATATTATGAACTCGGTGAATATTGTGAGGTGACAATTATAGACGGGGTGAGAAATGCACGGATATAATTGGCAGTGATGAGCCACCGCACCTCCAGGCAAACATGGTCACAGTGCAGACAGAAAATGTCTCGTTCAATTTCATCACTTCTTTTTATTCAATGCAGTCTAATTTAGAACCAGCCATTATTTTCATCCAAATGATTGTGTTCTTGTTCGTATCAAATAAATATTGTTATTATTCATTCAGAACTGAAGGGGCATCTGGAGATTTCTATTTCTCCATGTGAAATTACACAGTATGTGTCCCTCAATTTATATAGTGGAGCAGGTACTTTCTGTGGGGGTGGGGGGGGGGGGGCGTTATGACGTAAAAATAGGGGGTTATCAAACATCATTCGACACGAGGCAGCACTGTAATATCAGTCCATTCAGTCCTTTTTGACGTAAGTTTTGGCGGGAAAATTACGTTTATATTGATAACGCAAGCAAAAGCAGAACAATTACTTCATAAGACTGATAAAACAGTGCAGCCAGCTGGTGATTGTAGATATTTCTGAAAACCCCTCATTAGAGGCTTATCAATCCAGAGTGTGGGTTGACTACTTAGGTTATTGGGATAAATATAATGGACAACCCATTCAACTAAAAAAATCCTGGCATATCAAAGCTGTGATAAGACACTTACAAAAACATCCCGGTAGTGGTCAAATTTCATCCCTGATACCACCAAAACATGTGTGTCCATTGGACAGGATGAGTCTGAAAGAGTCCGTTTGGCTCCAGGACATTCTACGGGTTGTGAACTAAAATACGGACTCATTCAATAAACATGACGTCAAGATAAGAGGTCATTCCTGATACCCTTAAAGGGTATATATCACGAAAATATGACATCAGCTTATTTGAAGCCACTCGTGGAGCTGAATAGAACAGTCTTTACAGAATGTTGATATCTCGATTTGTTAGAAAGTTATAGCTATTTTTATACTGAAAATCCGGCAAATTTCTCCAGATAGTCTTGAAAAATCTGTCAGCTAATTAGTATGCAAATGAGATGTGTGACGTCATTGACAGCTTGCTTTTTAATTAGGCGATTTAACATGTCACAATTAAGCTCATATTTGGTCACTGAAACTCATCAGATATATCGTTCAGTAGGAATAGTCAGTGAGTGCATATCAATTTTGGTTGCCATGGCAACCAATGGGCTAATTTGGCCCTTAGCAACCAGGTTGCTAAGGCTGGTATTCAAGTTAAAACACAATATGAAAGTATCAAACCAATTTAGATAACAGGGTAGTGACTATATTTTGTGGAATTGATCAATAAAATGTTCAAAATCACACCTTAGCAACCGATACAGGCCTGAGAAATCACTGACGTTTAGAGCCATTGGAAGTTAATGGATGCTATTACTGCTGGTTTCCCAAGCCTGTATTGGTTGCTAAGGGTTGTGTTCAGACATTTTGATGATATATTCCTCAATATATTGTCATTACACTGTTGTCTGAAATGGTTTCATATATGTTTATCTTGTTTTTAATTAGATATTGACCTTAGCAACCATGGTTGCTAAGGGCCAAGCCAGACCATTGGTTGCCATGGCAACCACGAATTTCTTGAAATCACTGACTATTCGAACTAAAAAGCATAAGAAATGTGCTTTGGTGGACAAATATGGATACAAATGGTCTCATTATTCCATTTAAAAATGCCTGATTATTAAGCAGTCTGTCAATGACGTCATACATATCATTTGCATATTAATTAGCTGTCAGACTCTGTTGTCAGATTCTGTAAAAACGCATGTGTTCAAAGTGTCATAACTTTGGAAGGAATCATGATATCAATATGCTGTGAAGACCATTTTGTTCAGTTCAAATAGTGCTTTCACATACATAGGAAAAACCAATATCCAATTTTCGTGATATATACCCTTTAAGACATGATTCTTTGGATCGAAATGGTTTTATAGAATCCAAAAATGACTCCTGTTTCGCTCTACAAAATACCATTCCTGAGATATGCAAGGAGCATGAAGGATCTGATGAAATGTTTCTGGGGTCAAAGGTCATCTGACAAATCGACCCACAATCTTCTTTGTAAGTGTATGAACCCCCATTTAAAGTTTTGCAGCCAGCGCTCGTTTACTTTCTGAGTTATCGTATGGGAACCAAGTCTAAGAATTCCGTCTTCGTGTTGGACCTCAAGGACCCAGGTGCTATATGAAAACAAAGGTGGCAATTTGGCAAAAATTCATCAAGGCAAACTAAAGCTATCATCCACTTTGGTGTCAAATAATTTAATGTCAAATGCATGAATATGCTATTAATGTTGCATGAGGACAAACTGTTATGAAAAAATAATATACCCGGTATCTCTTTCGATATCACTGGATTGTCGAGTTTTCCCTTGACACCTCATTTGTGTCAATGCACATGGCAGAACACCAGATTCCTTACGATATTTAAGAAAGTCATCAATTTCGCTTTGCTCATGGAGACTGGAGAGTGAGAAGATAAAGTGCTGATAGAAGTGCATTCTCAGGAAGTATTTCCCTGTGGGATCAACACGGCACTGTTGCTGTCAGTGGAAGTCATGTTGTTAGCGCCGATATGAAATGATTTGTGGTCCGAAAACTCTCATGGGGGCTGCAGTGCATTCCTGTGCCATATTTCTGTGTACACAACCTCTCTCGTATTAATTGTTTGGAAATATATATTTAAAATACAACGGGTTACAATAAAACTATCTTAAAGTCAGTAAATCTCTGTTGAAGCGTATCTCCACACATACTCCTTGAATGTATTGAATGAACAGATTACCAATCTCAAAGATGAATTCACCACCTTGATGGAATCATATAAATGTTTTGACCTAATATATGGCTGCAAAGAATGGACTGAACTTTGATAATATCCATATTTTTTAGATGTAATATCAATTGACACGTTAGCATATATCTGTGATATTTTGAGTGTGCTTGTAGACACATATCTGCAATTTACCATGTCACCTCAAACGCCAATGTATATCATTCCGTCATGTCATTTCGTGTGGGCGGCATTGAGTCATCTTTTCAAGACTAAAGTCGTCCACATTGATTGTTGCCAGTATGTGATGTGTTTTGGTTCTAGCCGTTCAAATCAATCCCTAGCATTTCGATGCCTATCTTTTCCAAGAAACAATGTGGAATATACATTAGTCTGAAAGTGTAATTAAGCACAGTACAAATCAGATGATAATCCCCTAAGAGGTTTGATAATATCGACGAACAAAAAAGAAGCCACAAACATGATCGCCGGTGAATAACAGGGTCACTTTACTATCGGTGATCCTCGGGGATAATATCGCAGGGTTCTAGAAGGTGATATTGAAATGTCACGTGGCTAAACATGAATTGGACAAGCCAGAATGAAGACCAGCTAATTCAGGGACAAGAAAGTTGGCCAATCCTGTATAATTTATAGCAACAGGGATAGAAGTGGAATGCATGGGTTGAAATGGTTACTGCACTTGGAGCGTGTACCACTAAACCCACACAACCCTCCTAGACCAATAAAAAAAAACTAACCTTTTTTGCTTTTTTTCTCACCATGCTGGTGCCTGTCAACTTTTGCGATCTACGCCGCAAATTTACAAGCAAACGACACCCGTAGTCAATATTTGACCAAATCTTCTGATGTGCATCGGGCTTAATGACACATTAGTGCGAGATGGTAAGAGAACCAATACCTGGGCATGATCAATACGTGTAACCAAACTCATCTCAACATAATCGTCGTTCATACATGTGTAACTGAAATAATCATATAATATAATATATCGTTGTTTGCATCGCAGACCACAACGGATAAATGGATGGTTATCGGGAAAACTAAAAAACGAGACATTTGAATGAATCTATATATTCTGATTTCAATCCGACAAAACACGCCATATCTACCGGATATGGCACATATGTTATGCATTTAATAAGGTACAAACGCTTCAAATGAAAGATGTTCCAAAAGGTATCAGGGGGAAGCCGCAGTGCATTTTCTGCTCCATTTAATGTTTTATCCACACTACCTCTTTCTTATTTATTGTTAAAAAAATTATTGCTTAATATAAACACAACACGTATCTCCACCGACACATGTATCTTCACACACACACACACACACTCCTTGGATGTAACCAATGAACAGAATACCAACCGAATACCAACCTGCGAACATATTTTCACCACCTCGATGGAATCATATAAGTGTGGAGTGGACTGTGATGAATACCCATATTATTGAAGTGAAGAAATGATTGACACGTTTACCTATGAACATGGAACCAACACTCAAGTATAAAGTATTCCGCGTGCCGAGTCCATTATCCAAAGTGTTGGGCAAAATCGTTATTAAAAAATTATGATACTTCATGAAATTTGTGGATTTTGAAACACATACCTGCAATTTACGATGCCAGTCCATTTGCTACCGTCTATATATCATAACGTCATACCCAAGTACTCACTTCGTATAGGCTGATTAATTGACCAAAGAATAAATTCGTTCATAGGTTGGTGTCTGTGTGTGTCGTTTCTTTCGATTTTAACTTGTTAGCGGATCAGCGGTTCGAATCAATCGCTATAGCATCTCGATGCCTGTCTGTTCCAGATTTTAGTGGAAAATATGCGATAGTCTGAAAGTGTGACAGGAAAAACATATATCGGTCTGAGATGGTAAGAGGAGAACCAATGATTAATACACCAAAATCATCTCAACATAACCACCGTTCATATATCTGTAATTAACTTATCACTAATATGACTAACACGGACTAGCGCGGGTGAGAAGAAGGATGTCAGGAAAATCAGAAATTAAAATCTATGCAAACATGCATAATGTGCCATGTGTACAACATAATTAGTTTGGGATTTAATGAAGTACAATGTATGCCTCATTCATTTAAACCCATGCTTTCTCCACTCGGGAGCAATAAATATCTCAGGGCGTGATTTATTGACGCAAGTATATATAAATTGTCCTGTCATTGATACATCTATTTCAATAGCAGAAGGCAAATACTTTTTAAATATTCAGGGTACGCTCTGCAAGTGAGTGACATCGGTAATATCCACACCCTTTTTGTGTCAGGTCCTATGGGGCAAATCTATTCGTGCATAGAAAAGTCACTACGAATCCCGTTCTCTGGTTTGCCAGCGTGCCTGTCCTTTTCATTTCATGTGGATTAGACATTCTCAGATGTTGTGATTTTTATTACAGGTTTATCACATTTATGGTCTCCAGTACCAGTCTCTGTGATCAGCTGGTTGCCTGACACCTTACGACTGAGAATCGTTCCTGGCACCGAACCAGTGTTCTCTAAACTGAGGGACTTTCAGTATTATACCTGAACATGCAACAAACAAAATCAGTTATATGCCTGCACTAGTAACTCTATTGTAGATAGTCACTGTGACAAAACTCGTTGAGCCCGCGATCTTTCCCGATGAGATGACAGTACGCGCAAGTTTTGTCCAATATTTTCTCTTTTTTGCCAAAATTATGAGACATATGAATGCAAGCATGTACATGCTAGTTTAGGGAACGACGAATTACGTTGAAGCAAATGGATAGCATTTTCTTAATCCATCTTCGTAGTCACAACTCTTGGGAATTGCTAATGGTGAACTCAAGTTTATTGAATTGGTTACTTCAACTCATCGCCATGTATTGTTCATTAAATATTCTCTCAAAAAGCAGTTTGCAGTGAAATTAATCACATGCATTTAGGGAACAATCCATTACCACCAGCCAAATTTTGATGACTCCAACAGCAAACTTAAAATACAACATTTTGCAATAAAAACAGAGCCCGACCAAATAATTTATCAAGAAACACACTGGCGTCATCAGGGTCAGACAGTGTGTTGAATGTAGTTGTTTCTACTGTAACCTGATGGAATTAGTATACAACATTAAATATATATTATACGCGTCTCAAGTTTTCATACATGAACGAATGATCCGGAGCTCAATGAGTTCAGCCTCAGTGAGATAGTGCTCCGTATCAAATAACCATTAATTCTTAATAACTGTCACTAACAAATGGGCCATACCATGGCGGTTCCCACTGTGGCGGTACTTCACATGCAACCATCATTTATTTTCTCAGTCACGTTGGAATGACTTGAGCAACATTCTGTCAAATTCATAGAAACATTGTGAGCGAAAATTATGATGTCCATCTGATATGATATCCACCAAGTAGAGATGTTATAGGGATGAAATCCAGCCATTACCTCATTATAAGGCAATGGCTGGTGGATAATTGCACTCGACTACCTCAGGAAGCTTTATGAACAACATTAGGGACTCGGTGATCCCTCCATTAGTGGCAGGAAAAGTCGTTATGGATTGAGCATATTTATGCACTCATGTTACGAATTTAGATATTTCATTTCAGCTTTAAAATATCACAGTTCAGATATTGCATCCGTTTAACCTTTTCAATACTCATGGTTACGCTGCGTAACCATACCACACCCCTCCTGGTGTACTGATGGTTGCGCTGCGTAACCATAAATTTGGTATCCAATAGATGTATAGGTAACAATCAACGGTTTGTATTCAATGTTATAAATAACCAAAACTGTATCTACACGCTAAACTAGCACATACATATTGCCACACATTGAAATGTAGAAGCCTGATTGACTATATAGTTGATTGAATAATTAACCTGCCATTAGGCTTGTGACGTCACAAGTACTGAATACAATGGGTCGGACTACGGACAATTTTCACTAAAACTTTGATATCTTCATAACTAGTCAAGATATTGACATGCTGTAAATACTATTGAAACCCACGAGATTCACTCCATCAAATAAAGAAGACTACAAATACTCAAAACGCATTGGGTTATATTTCATTACAAATTCGGAAATGGCTGTATGGTTAGGAAAATGGAAACACAACCATTTGTTTGATCCCTAGAATTCTTTTTGTTTTGTTTTGCATGGTAACCAATGGCACAGGGTTGAAAAGGATATTATATATAAAACACTATAATCTGACTTTATTTTCACACATGGTTATTCTTAAACTTCTAAAAATAATAAAACATAAAAATATCGTATAAATTCATATCTATGTTGGCTCAGTATGGAGGCTGAGGGGTGACACATGTTTATCGGCGTAGGAAGATCAATTGCTCGGAGAGACCACCACGTAGGCCCAAACTGGCCTTACATGCACAATGTGACCTAAGGGCCGATGTGCTCCCAGGCAGGGCTTTGGTTTTGTACGAGCATATAAGAAATCATATATTCATGGTAAAGACCTTCAGTGGTAGATCTCATGGTCACATATAACCAAAAAATTCGAATTGGCATCGCAAAAAACTGTTGCCATATTAGCCTTGTCCCGCGATCCCCACTTCGTTTATACTTTGATTTGTCTAAATGTTAAATGTCACCTGGGAGTCAAACGGCAATTTTCTGCCGAATTTCGGACTTCTATCGCAATTTTTTTTTTTTAAGTTGGCAACCTACCGCGATGTTGAATTTCTGCCCGAAACGGGATCTGGAGTATCTGAGCGAAATTGAGGATTTGGTCCTGTTTACATCCATCAAGATTCTAAGTATATTACAATTTTGGACCAGAATACACATTGACCTGTATTCCACACATAGATGTTGACTCCGAAAACTTACACTCCTTCAACACCGAGCAAATGCATAAAATGTGTGCGGACCCAGCAATTAAATGGCTGGGCTAAATTGGATAATATTTTCCACCTCCAAAGTGTTCCGAAGCAAGTAGCAAGTAGGGCTTAATGGAATGTCAAATGTCGCCAAAACTGTGTTAATGAATTTGATAACTGTGATAAAGAAATGAAAACATGGGCAATGGTGACGTTCAGTTGCACAGTAGATGCACTTTTTGTGAAACCAATTATGTAAAATCTATACCTTCAGTATTTTGGTATCATGTATCTAGTTTGTGACACGTAAAAACCGATTCTCACTCGCCTCCAGGCATATTATGGCCACGGTGCAGACCGAAAAATCCTTGTGGACTTTAATCATTTCTTTGTTCAATTCGCCGTCATTTTGAACAAGGTATTTTTCCACTGAAATGTAAGTATATCAATACAACCAGATATTGTGGATGACAGTAGTACACCTGAAATAACAATATTTTGGAATAAAAACAAAGCCCTACGGAACACTTCATCCATAAAACATACTTGAATCATCAAGGGCAGAAAGTGTGTGAAATGTAGCTGCCCCCCACTGTACACGTAATGAATTTGAAAGTATTTTTCAAATTGGCTTGTGAGTGGTGAAAGTAGCTATTTTCTGGAAAACTGAATACTATATTGCAATAATTTGTTTACTCCATGACGCTCCCAGTGAGGATTAAACGGTCAAGCCCAGTTTTGTTTGCTCGTTTAACCCTTTTTGGGCGACAAATTTATAAAAGTACCAGTAAGAACTAATTGAGTAATAACGATAACATAATTGAGTAATAACGAGAACATAACAAGCTTTCAGACACAATATATATAATATTGGATGTATAGAATCATGTGAGTTGGTGTGATTTATTTTTCCTGTTTTCACAAGCATACTACAAACTTGAAATATTCCCTGATAACGGAGAACCATCTGGGTATATGGAAGCATGAATGCGAGACATTGGACATAGAGACAATTCAATACGAACAAGACAACATAACAAGGACACATATGAGAGAATACATAAAGTACGGTCGGCACATGTCCAACTTAGCGGCTCACGGGCGAAAGCACTAGTATAACTCTCATCCAGGTGATAGAATGATCTGCAAAATTCTGTGCAGTCTGATAGAGTTTCCAAAAGCATATATCTCATATAACAACCGTGTTTGTTAGGAGCCCAAATGATAAGAATATTATCAGAATTATTACAGAATTAAACCCTAGCCACCACGATTCTATGAACCGTACGTAGAGAATAGATGCAAAATGGATGGTTACATGACACGAATATGTACCCAGGAAAATTTTACATTATACTTCATGTGAATGATGGAAGAGTGACGTCATGAATACAACAAAATAGCCAATGAGCTGCAAAATTCCCGTAAGAATCGACACATAGTTTTGATATCCCGACGACCGAATGAAGATATTCAGCTTCCGTGAAAACCAGCAGGCTACCATTCGTTTTTTCTCCCGCACAGGAAACCTGGCGACTCCAAATTCATTCCGATTTAGCTAGACCTTATATATGTAAAGGCGATATGTAAAGGCCCGGAGCTGTTCAGCTGCGCGCGG
The DNA here is from genome assembly GCA_949152475.1 of Terebella lapidaria. Classification (NCBI taxonomy): domain Eukaryota; kingdom Metazoa; phylum Annelida; class Polychaeta; order Terebellida; family Terebellidae; genus Terebella; species Terebella lapidaria. Next base: position 9,180,538 of record OX424557.1, read on the forward strand.
GCCTTTACTCCAACACAGAATCATAAACAATATATACTAGTATTTTAGCAACAAATGTATAAAGTTGGAGTAAACGTTCATTGAATACGTGTACGTTTTTAGCAACATTACGAATATAATTATCATATATTTCTGCTTGGTTGAATAGGTGATCGTGAAATTAAACATGAAAATCCATAAATACTATTGCAGCTATTGTATTACCAATCTTCTAGAAATTATTCCATGAAATCGATGATCACTTCGGTATTTGGTGTCATTGCTGTTATAACAAACCATACAGAGCATATATTAGGACGTATAGGCTATTATATGTACACAGTTTAATTCATAAACGAGCCCCAGGCTGAATGAGACACGCCATTGAACGCAAAAAGACATTACGACAGACCAAAATGAAAATATTGCGTTGGGACCCTTCAGTTTTCAGATATTTTATGCAATTTTGATTGGTTCTTCTGAAGGTAAAATATATCATAATTACACGAACCTTTAGATCCTACCGAAACATTTGATCCATGGCATGTTTTTCTACAATTACCGATATGCAAAGTGATGAAAACACTGCAGAATCCACCGCAATATGCAAAAATTCACAATTGACTGACAGGAGAGAGCTACCATGGCCAGTCGATTCCCAGAAAGCGAATGAACCTTCAGAAGCAGTTGTCAGTGTAAACAGACAGCGTGAAAGTGAGCGCCATGTTTTGTCAGGAATACGTGTTCTTGCGCCCATTGTACATGTAGTGTACCATACCATTGTGATGTCTGTTGTTATACAAATTATCTGCATTGTGAGATCTCAATATGATTTGAATACCAGAAATCACACAGCATTGGGCCGGTATTTTGATAATGATCGGTTTTAATATACCAGTAAGAACATTCAAGTCTGTGTTTTTCTGGTTTGACGCCTGCACAATTTCCCTATGACACTCGAGAAATGCTTTCAGGCTCTATATATATATATTTTTTTTTTTCAGTACAAAGAGAATGTCCGAACAAGTTGGTCCAAATCAACCCTCCCTTTCCAATGTAAACCAGTGGAGCGTGGAAGAAACATGCGAATGGCTCACAACATCTGGATCCTTTGACCAGACAGACATACAGAAATTCACGGGTAAATGGCCTCTTCTGCTTACCAATGTTCATTTTGCAGTGTTGTACCCTTAAATTTAAAAAGGTACTTCACTCATTTGGAACTTTATCACCAACATATACCTGATTTTGTTGTAAGTTGTGGACTAGAACACTGCAGGAAATTATTCAGGTCTGTGGCTTCTTTGAGAAACCATTACTACAGGCAACATCAAGACATAATTAAAGACACAAATGGTGTGGACCCCATTCATGACAGGAACAGTACTGGTAAATCATTTTGTCTGGCTGATCGTGGTGTATCTGACGATGATACAGACTGTAGTGCCCCATCTGTGGAGTCACCGATTCCAACCAAAGCAACGTTATTAGATGGTCTCAAGGAACACATTGGACTCTTCATTTTGAAACTACAAGAGAAACATGTTCTGCCACAAGTAGTTCAAAAAACAGTTGTTGATGACATTCAATTTTTATTCAACTACTTCATCATCCATTATGCTGACCTGATTAAATTTCATTTGGAAAAGTCTGGTATCCAAGTTGATTGTGACAGTGACTTGAACGACTTGCTTAAGGATGATAAACTCTTTGACTCGGCCCTGGAATGTGTCGCTTCTGAATATAAGTTGGAACAGTTTTGTCAGGACAATCTCTACCTGGTGAGGCCAGAGACACATGTTTTTGGGAAGGATGAGAAGGGAAGAGATGAATCTTTTCAGTATGTCCCAATATTAAAGGTGTTGGAGCGTCTTCTACAAAACAGTGAAGTATGGGAAGCGTACAACAGACGAATTGAGAATCACAACAAAGCTCGACTACCTGATGAGTCAGTGTTGACAGACTATACAGATGGAACAATATTTCAGTCACATCCTATGTTCAAGAACGATCATCGTTTCCTACGGCTACATTTCTATACGGACGAATTTGAAGTTGTCAATCCTTTGGGATCAAAGAAGTCCTTGCATAAAGTTTGTGCTTTCTACTACACCATTGGAAATTTGGATCCCAAGCATCGTTCACAGCTGCGAAACATTCAGCTGGCGCTTTTAGCTCGTTACAAGTTTGTCAAAAAGTACTCGTACTCAAATTTGCTGAAACCTCTCATCGCGGACTTGCAAAGGTTGCACAAAGTTGGTGTTACTATCACCATAAATGGACAACATTTTAGCATTACTGGTGGACTTGCTACCATTTCATCTGACAACTTGTCAGCACATGGTTTGGGTGGCTTTGTGTGCAACTTCAATGGTGGTAGGATATGTCGATTTTGTATGGCCTTGTATGACGAGATCAAAGCTGGGAAATGTTGTGAAAGTGACTTCGTTGCACGTTCTACAGTGGCACACAAGTACCATGTGACTGCGACCGAACGTAACCCACTCATTGCCAAGAATACTTATGGTGTTGTTTCATCCTGTCCGTTCTCTGAGCTAGAATATTTTGACGTCACCCAATCTTTCCCCCCGGACGTTATGCATGACTTTCTGGAAGGCGTAGTTCCACTATTGTTGACACTTTGTATCAAGGATCTACACCGAGATGGTCATGTGAGTGTATCAAATTTGAATGCGGAGTTGAACACCTTCAGATTTGGGCAGAGTGAAAAGGACCATATCCCAGTTAAAATCCCTGACAAAATTGTGAGTGAGAGTGGATCCTCATTGCCAGGGAAAGCTGTTGAAAAGTGGTGCTTGTTCCGCATACTTCCTCTCCTGATTGGAGATTACATCCCTGAAGACTACGCACCCTGGCATTTGTATCTGCTTGGTCGTGAAATTGCAGATGTGATCTTGGCTCCAGTTATTGCAAAGGATACGATTCATCACCTGGAAGTGATTATCACCCAGTTTCTGGAGCTCTTTCATGAACTCTATCCAGGGAAAACCACACCCAAACTGCACTATCTTGTGCATTATCCCAGACTTTTGCTTGCATATGGACCTCTCAAAGTGCTATGGTGCATGCGTTTTGAAGGAAAACATCAATACTTTAAACGATTGTCAGGAATTGTTTGCAACTTCAGAAACATATGCTTCACCTTGGCAAAAAGACACCAACTTCGTCAGTGTTGGGAACTGTCGTCCGTGGACATACTCAAACAGGATGTCAAGCATACTGGTGGTCGAGCTGTGCCACTACGTTCTCTGACTAAGCAAGTGTGCAACGAGCTGTTCAGTTCCTGTGGTGTTCTTGTCGAGGATGTTGATCTCAAAGAACATATTTGGAAAGTGAACTCGCTGACAGTCAATAACATTCAATATCAAGTACAAAACCTGTTCGTGATGGACTTAATTCATGAGGAACTCATTCCATTGTTCTGTAAAGTGATCCATATTGTACAGTTCCGGAACAGTTGGCTGATATGTGCTAAACTCTATGTGCCAGCAAAATTCAATAGCCATCTGCATGTGTATGACGTCACGGAATCAGAAGATTGGATCATTTTCAAGCCAGGTGCCGAGATTGACTATCATCCGCTTGATGCCTATCACACTAGCAACAACAACTACAGAGTTGTACTGAAGCATCAACCATGCAAAAAGGCCTGTATGGCTGTCGCGTCATCCTGAGGTCCTCACTACCCGATACATTGTTTAATGGTACTAACCTACTCTGATCACATACATGTATACATTATGTATTGATGGATTTACGAGTGTATTATAATGTATCGATAACTAGCCAAACCACACAATGAAATGAATCACAGAACAAAAATGTCATAGAGATGCCAAGTGACCACGGACTGTGATGCATATTTGCAAAATGAGAAGTTTACATTAGCTTATAATCATTCATGTACCACATTGTTGTTTCAGATGAAGAAATAGATGGGGACACCCTGTTACAGTTGACAGAACGAATGGTGGAACGACTTTTGCCAAACATGAAGAAGCAGTTGAAATTCATCAATCTGCGGGACCAGTTGTTGGTTCAAACGTATGTTGAGAAAATTTTTGCTGGCGGATAAACAACCTCAATGTATATGTATACTTACCCTTCTGCCACAAAATTAGGGTCTTATCTAAGGAGATGTCTTATTGGAGGGTTCATTTACATGCTAACGTTAGCCTAGCACCACACGAAAAGGTCTTTACAGAGGGGAAAGTCTTTATTGAGGGGGGTCTTATCTGAGGGGGACCACTGTACACTGTACCGAATACATGAACTTCAACTTTCCCCTGTATTTCACATTTCAAAAAGAAGCAGAAAAGAAGCAGCTGCCAGTGTTCCAACAACTGCGCCTGATGCACCCTCATCGCCCGGCACTTCCAGCAGTCGAGAGTGGTCATCATCATACCAGCTTCCCAGTTTTCCTCCGCACATTAAGGATGCCCTTGAAAGACGAGACCCACTTTTCAAAATGAAAGGCAAATCTGGAATGAGGGCTTCGTTGATACAGATCTTGTTTGATGACGTCACAAAATACTGCTGGTATGTGCATGTTATAAGCATGGTACTCGTAAATTATATCAAATTAGATATTCAAATATAAAATGAAACTGGATTAATTTATTAGGAACTTGAACCACCAAGAAGGTGATCTATATAAAATTTGTGGCATTGTTTCTGATTGTGATCACTATTTTATTTTAATCAATCTTGACAGCTGTGTTCATAATATTACAGGTACCCGACCCATAGGATGTATGCAGATGTAATGAGTACTCTGACAACAAGATATCCTTTTCTCAAAGATGCCAGTATCTCTGGATATGTAAGTATCCTTCATCATCACCATTACTGACCACTGTAACTATCTGAGGAATGCTATTAATTTTTATTCCAAGTGTTCATTAGGACATGTTATTTCGATTGGAAATTTTCACCTTACCGTTAAACATTTTGTTCCATATTCTTCGCTGTGTAAAAACTGATTCATTGTGTGTAACTGTATTTGAAAAATCAGGTTACCCTTCTCTGCACTAAATTTGGTTCCAATTTCTCATTCAGGTTACAATCCTGGCGAGTTTGAAAAACAAATTCAAGAAGGAAAGGAGGCCGCTCGTGTCAGTGGACGCTGTGAAGAAGGCCAAGGCGCTGTTTGGTACAGTTGGAACGGGCCGAAAAAGGAATGCGCCCTCTCAGGACGAAGACTTGCCAGGTCCCATAACGAAACGGCGCCGTGAATGTGTAAGATATAATCAACGATCCAATAGCTACGCTTTGATAATGTACAATCTTGCAAAATGCCAGTATGAAACAAATGCAAAATGATTATAACATAGTGGTACATGTATTATTTTGTTTTTCTTTCTATATCACGGTTGTATTGTTTTCAACAGACCATAGACTTTGATGACAGTGGTGAAGATTCCCACAGCATTGAGCAACATCTCTCGACGATGAGGAGGGAAATGAGCAAGCCAAGACCCAATGCTGACTTACTCAAGGACCTGATGAGTCGGACAGCCAGCACCATATCGGAGATTCTGGACAAAGCTCTGTCCACAGAACAACAAATGAAGGAGTGCCCTTTTCTACAGGTTCCATCCCTGGTAGGTGTCTATACTAAACGCTGCCCTATCGAAAGATGTAGCAATATGCATTGATCCTTCCTCATTTTACTGCTACATGTACTATAATTATTGCTCAATTTGAAAAAAAAAACATGGATGACTGCAAACAATATGCTGACTTAAGGCTATTCTGATTTCACAGCTCCTGCATCAGATGGAACTGATACACAAAGTGAACGTCGACAAGCTGTTTCGCGACAATCTCAGCACCCTCGGTCCTGCCATTCTGGGGAAAGTAGCAAAACATAATCTCGCCAAGCAGATGTCCAGCACCATCACCAACGAGCTGGAGGAAATCAAACAACAAGGTAACAATAATATCTGCACATTTATTTTAGTAATAGATGAACTTTATTGCATGATGTTACACAGAATGATGCGCAAATTAAGTACATCTTACACTTTTATGAACGTGTATCAAAAAATATATTTGAATTATTCATAGCATTTCAAATTTAATTCCAGGATATCAGAAAAGCTCCAGCCTTTTGATGCTGCCGGTGCTGTTCAGAGAGAAGCAAGAGCTCCTCTTCACAGTGAATAGAGTAAGTTATTTTTCAGCTATGAAATTACTATATCGTTTTTTAATTTATTTAAATTATGAATACTAAATTTATGAATACTTTTTTTTTTTCAAAAATTATACGCCTAATATATATGAACAATGTCATGTATCTAATTCATCTGTATCAGACTATGACTTGCATCAATTATATTTCTGGGCTTTTTGCATTTCTAGGATCCAGTGGCATCCACACCAACCCTGCTGCTCCTCAGATGTCACGAGGACAATCCGCTGTACTTCCAAGAAATGTGCATCATGATGGACGGGGTAAAGCTGCTGAAGGACGACAGGGACATGGATATAATAAATGGACTGGCGTGCCTCTTCTCGGTATATTTCGTCTATGGGATTGAATATCCAAAAGGACTAACAAACACTATGAAATTTCTTGAGAAATTCCTTGTCAAGCTGGATGTTCCCGGAAAACTACCAATCACCGTGTTGAGAGCACATAACTCTCTGATGTAGAGATTGATGCCCAGTTATCCGTATATTGCATTGTGCATTGTAGTGTGTAGAATTTGTTTATTGTTCATTTAATTCGGTGTTATCAATAAAATGTACTGATAATCACAGTTTGATATTGGTTGTTATTCTCTATTGGTAAACACATTGCCACAGTTATGGAGTTAATCACACTTATAGTTTATTCATGTAAGAAATGCACGCACCAGTAAGATTCCATAAAGAACCAGTAGAGGTTCTATATTATACCTTTCAATGTTCCATAAAGAACAAGTGACGGTTCTATATTGTACCTTTCAAGGTTCCATAAAGAACTAGTGGAGGTTCTATACTGTACCTTTTAAGGTTCCATAAAGAACTAGTGAAGGTTCTATATTGTACTTTTTAAGGTTCCATAAAGAAATATTGAAGGTTCTATATTGTCCCTTTTAAGGTTCCATATATGGTACCGTTAAGGTTCTATAAAGAACTATTGGAGGTTCCATATTGTACCTTTCAAGGTTCCACAAAGAACGAGTGAAGGTTCTATATGGTACTGTTCAAGGCTCTATATAGGACTATTGAAGGTTCTATATTGTACCTTTTAAGGTTCCATAAAGAACTAGTGAAGGTTCTATATGGTACTGTTCAAGGTTCTATAAAGAACTATTGAAGGTTCCATAAAGAACTAATGATGGTTCTATATGGTACTATTGAAGGTTCTATATTGTACCTTTTAAGGTTCTATAAAGAACTAGTAAAGGTTCTATATGATGCTTCAATGGTTCCATTCTACACCTCAAATGGTTTGATATGGAACCAATAAATATTGAATTGAACCTCCTATGGATCCATATGGAACCTTTATCCGTGATTGAAAGGGGTTCCACATGGAACCTTTTCTGCTTCAGTAAAAGGGTTCTATATGAAGAACCTTTCCTGTCTCGCAAAAAGGGTTCCATATGAAGAACCCCCGAAGAGGGTTCTTTATAAAACCTCTGGGGGTTCCGTATTTGAAGCGAGACCATGAACCTTAAAAGGTTCTATATTGAACCATTTTTTCTAAGAGTGTACGGAACTGTGACAAAAAAGTGGAAACCGGGGCAATTACACAAGATGTGAGGCGGTTTGTATGGTGAATGTGCTACTACTCCGTGATCAAACGTAACCTGATACACTGGATCTATATTTGCAGCAATTGAATGCCAGTTACCGGACTGGAGACTCATGATGGCGCAGTCTACATGGGCCTGAGGGAAATACCGCCACAGTCCAGGCAGAGAAAAACTCTCTTGTTGATTTTCGTCGCCGATTTTTAATTAAATGCAGCTCATTATAAACCTGATATTATTTTTCCATGAATTGGCTATTGTTATGCGTATTTATCCAGTCCCGAAGGAGTATTTGAGTATATGCCGGAAAGACGGGGTCAACCCAATTAAGGAAAATCAATATGGGCAAGAACGCAGAAACAAGTTAATATAGGCGATAGACAAGGGCATAAGGCAGGGCAGAAAGTTATTAAAAGAAGATATAGCGAGACGTAGCCGGCATATTACTCGACGCGTGTCTCGGCGGCTAAAGTAGCCATAATTGGATGGTCTGTAGGCGATATTTTTGCCAACATGGAACAAAACTAATTCCTGGGCACCGTTTAATGTCTCTGGAGGTTCGGCCACAAATCAGTGGTGCACAGACAACTTGGCAAGGGGACAAATTAACTCGGCCACAAATCAATCAGCTGCTTATTATCTCAATAAGTAATGACTACAAGTGACATAATACTCATTAATTACGTTGGCAGTTGTGTCTGGACGGGTCACCAGGAACATTTCAACCTCTTCATTATTCAAAATTTCCCTTCCTAGTACATGATTTTTATGTCAGTTCCCGGCAGGTTTGGGGACCAAAAGGAGTCGTATTGTTCTAGAAATGCCATGACGTTATTTCGTCATTAGTCTTTGACACGTGCCTAAAAGTGTTGGGTTTAAATCAGAGAGGGGGTCGTCCCGACACGTGGCTGGAGCGGGGTCGTCAGTAGGCAAGAGTCCCCGAGCGACGCACGGGAGAACTGTCAGGCTCTCAATTATCTACACTAGCGGGAGCCCACCTCACACCGGCCCAGCTACACCGTGTTTTCCCGATAATCTATTATTTACTGCGAGGCTACAGTTGCCGTAGAACAAAGCCATGGTGAAGCCTGGATCGAGTCCGAAGTGGGAGCGACCGTGATCAGTGGAGGCTACACACGCAAACCCAGCCACATCACATAGGTATACAATGCATACATAGCTGTTTTCCCCGTAGCATTTATCCCGAACAATTGAACTGTGCGACGATAACCATTTACGTTGATGGGTTGCCGATAATGTGTTTAATTGTAAATAAAATATTATCTTGTCGTTCGTTAATGCGGCGTGTCGGAGGCTCAGTGCTGCACTCGCTACCCGGTCGTTGTCTGTATCTCACTCCCAGACAGCGACATGTTCATGACGGTACATTAAATAATTGGACGGTTTTTACGTGATTGCCTGTCGTTTCTATTTCCACCGGAAGACGTGCATATAGATGTATATATACATGTTTTCCAGTCTAATAATACCTCTGAGGAACAGTTGGCGGTCTCGACGGAAGAGACAAATATTTACAGAGAAACACGTACTCGAGCTTCGGGAAAATATAGAAATGTTGCGTGTTTCTACCGCTTCGGACATTTAGATCGGTTGATTTGTCGATATCTGTCTGCGGCAACAGTCGATGGGGGGTGTTTGTATTGTAACGAACACATCCTCAGTGCGTATTGACCCGACGTGCTCAAGACTTACACGAAGGCGCAACAGGACAACTCATACACAATAACACAAATGGCATTGAACAGCGCCGCAAAGATAATTACAATGTCTCAAGTTTTCCTCGCTCATCCCCCGGCAAACAGAATGAATGGATTATGAACAAACATCCCGATGGGGATTGTCACGGACGACGAGTATCCTTGACAGCACGCGCCGAGGGCGACACTCGACTGTCCAGGCATAACGAGGCGACGGCCGCCTCGGGAGAAATTTTTAGCGATCTCCCCAAATTTACCGGACAAACGCCCAGGCGCCATATATGTGAAAATGGGAGGAATTGAATCGAGCAGACTAAGGTCCTCTGTGTCTGGCGGCGACTCACCGTGTCTTATGTGATAATATTTCGAGGAACTTTCCCCCGGGGAGCGGCGGAGTTGGCCGGCACAGCTCGAGTCTTTCCGACAACTTGTAGCCGGAGCGCGCAATGGAATAAAAGTCTAATAAAGAGCGGAAAAGGCTGTAAGTCGGAGGCTTTGACACCTACCACACGCTGTCAAGGGCCAATAAAAAAGGGAAGCCTTGGGAAGAGTCTACCGTTGTTGGAAGACGTCCGGGGCGGCAAAAGCTTCAACTTGATCCAACGCGCCGGAGAAGCAGGTCGACAAAAGCAAATGCTCCGGTGGTCTCCACGCTTTCAGCACGGGGATTAGAGGACAGCGTTAGTCGGAGCACCCACAAAGCCCTAGCCCATCTCGGTCATCACGCCGAGTAGCACCCCATAAAATCTGCCGGCTCAGCAAACGTCTTCATGACATCCCGCCACTGATTTCAGATTCACTGTCGGAATGTCTCTAAAGCATGCAGATTCAAGCTGAACGACAGAATAACACGAAGCCATAAAAGAGACGGTGCCGTATAATGACAGCCGGCGCAGGCTGTATTCACTAGGACGAGCGAGTGAGCGGAGATACCTTGTGTGTCCTCCGTCAACAGTCTACGACATTTTCTTTTGTGAGGAGACCGTTCTGGTAGCTAAATAGTCTACTTCTGTCAGTGTCTTGACTATAATGGGCCAGGTGATTCACAATACTGTGTAAATCTGAGCTAATGAAATATGCTCGGTTAGGTATACAACGACAAGGCTGGGGATCAAGGATTACCTTACATTATTCAAGCTTATTTGCCAATTCAGGCGGCGTGGCTTTATCGAACTGGAGGTTAACCCCCGGGGGTTTGGATTCGGGGTATATCGGCGAACTGGGCGAGTTGTTATTCTGATTACAGAGGCTGATGGAATTGCGACGACAGCAGTTAGGGGGCAGTATCAAGGGGTGCTACATCTCCAGTCGCTGCTTATGCATTCGAATTATCAGCGGCCCGGATCGCTCTGGGCTTAGTCCCGTCTGTTTTTATTGAAGAATTTTCGTCCACCGTCGCTTATTACATTGCCGCGGAAATCCACGGAAAGTAGGCCTATGTGGACTATATACAAGCCCGGTTCTGGCCCTGGATAAGTTTTCCGGGGACAAGTAAAGCTTTGCGCAGGCAGAACTTGGTGGTACGTGATTGTTCTCGCGGATGTGTGCGGAGGGAAATCAGCGATTGTTGCGATAACGGATATCACGATCGTATCGCACATTTGATAGCTTGGACAAAGGGGAAGCGACCACAGGAGAAACAATTGCACATATCTCCGCCGGCCTTTTCTATAGAGGATTCCTCGCCACCCGCCGCTTTTTATTATCATTTCCTTCTATCTTTTTTATTTTCTTTTCGCTGGCCCGTTAAAAAGGAGCGCCATTGTAATCTCCTATTTCCGTGCGGTAGCGGAGCTTCCTTGGACCATCAAGTGGGGATTGCACAGTAGATGACTTGGCACGAACTCGGTGAAGACAGACCCTGGAGATTTGGCAAGAAGTCCCAGAGAAGGGACGGCAAGCAACGATCGGTGAAGAGTTGTCGGCAGTGTTCCTCACTCCTCCCCACCCCCACACTCGCAAACTTGGGCACCAAAATCAGAATGGACTTCATCGGTAGTCGCCGCCTAATGAGATAACCACCTCGCCATCGCCAGCGTCTGCCGTCCATTCTTCGACCGCTGGACCACCGCTTGCAGATTCTCAAAGTGCTCTTACATAATTAGCGATATTGGCCGCTTAATGAGGCAATCATTGTCAGTCATTTGCGCCGGCGACTTTCATGCATGAGCCGGGGAATAGCTGGTGGGCAATCTGTGATCGGACCGCGATTACTCGGTCACCGGGGGCTGGAACATGGTATAAATCTTTAGGAGAACACCCCGGCTCGTTTGACTGATCTGCCCCACTTAAAACTAACCACTGGCCCCCGGTTGACCGATATCGAGTGTCCCATGATGGACAGTTTGATGGGCCTCGCGCCTGCCTGGAGATCGCGTGGAGCCAGGCCATCTTTTCGCCGTTAGTTCCTTGCATTCGCATTCCGCTCCATGTTCACGGACCCGGGGCCAAAGTATCGCGAGAGAGGACACGCGGGAGTGTTCAGGGCCGTCTAAAGTGGACTTCTGGGGGGAATTTGGCCATATGGTGCTGGCCCTGCGAACTGGTGCCCTGCCTCAGAAAGCAACGTGACATGCCCGGGAAAGGCTAGTAGTTTGTCATACAGCCGTCGCCTGTTGTCTTTTTTCGGTGCCAGATGAACAGTGAACTGTTGTTAGAGCGTGTCTGGTCTGCAGCTTGTCAAGTGCGCAGCCACTGACGTTTTACAATGATGTGCAGTAGTTGTATCGGTCTAGTTATTCCTCCTTTCTTTATTGCAACGAGAACATCATGTGGAATAATAAATATTTATGTCGAAATAGAACTGAGCGCAGGATGAGCTGTGGCATGTGAAGCGGCACCCGACTCGCTGTGGATGGTTGACAACTCTGTGAAGATGATGGAACAACATGCATAAATCAGGCGTTTATCGAACATTGTCATTGTGCGCTATAACAACTGTATTGTGAAGTGGCCTGGATGTATTATACGACTCTATACGACTATTTCCCAGACCAGTACGCGTTTCTCTTTGGATAAACCACATTTGGCACGGAATGGTGTGTGTTGCTTCAACTCATCAACACACCAAAGGATTATCTTACCGGATCAGGATATCTGGATAAATAAGGCACCCACGCTCTCGGAAGTGACGTCACGTGCGACCACCGACCGACCATTCATGACACTTAGGACGGCGGAGGAGCAGGCGCCCACTTCCATTCTTGCCGAGAAACTCACGCTGCTATTGGACGCGCTAGTTACCATGGTGACACGTCACCGAGTTCCGCACGTGGTTCCGAGCAGCTGTGGCGGCAAGATGAGCTGCGTGTTCCTGGTGCTGGTTCCTATGGCGGGGCTACTCGCGCTGGCGGGTCTCTGGCTGTACCGCTGTCAGCAGGTGAGTGGTTGATGGCCCAGGGGCGGGCCCAGGAGGCGATTGAGCGCACTGTTCGACCTCCAAATGACAGTCTATTTAATTAGGTAATTAATCTATATTTAATTTGGGCCTTGTTGCCATTGTGTATAGCTTGGGGCGGTCCACTCATGACGCGGTGGTGCACGGTAGTACACATATGACTGCACCAAAGTCACCTATTTTTTCTGATTTATTTATTTTGCAGTATTGAAGTGGGGCCTGTGCGCAAGCTACTCACTTGTTAAATATTGATATTCACATTCCAGAACGTGATGCCAGGTGGTCCCATATGGAACGGGTCTTCACTTTGAATGTGTCATAAAAAATAGACACTGACTATGGGAGTTGAATCGTATGATTATTCTTGGCACGTCTCACACGATAACATGATTCTAGACGCCATAGCCATTAAACGGTCGAATTTCATCATCTCGGCCAAACTGTGACATCCGAGAGTTGGGTTCGGGGCAAACATCTCGAGGTACTCAATTACACAGCGTACACGCCACGTGCATCGACAAGTAGTCCTCTCTGACAGATATCAACTGCCAACAGTTAACCTTCTTTGATTATTTAATGTCTTGCAAAATCAACCATATGCAGCTTATGCAAATGTATCCCCCGGGAAATAATTTCTTTCTCTTTTATTTAGACATCCCAGGTAAATCATCATGGATAAAATAAGTGGGAACATGGATATTCGAACGAAAAATAAGGGTTTTTTTTTTGCGATTCACTGAACTATCAGGCTCTATAACACTTTAATACTTTTCGGTTTCCGAACCTAGAACTACCGATATAGGAGCTATTTTTTAGTTTTGTTTCAGTATTTAATTTGCGGATATTTTTCAGTGGCCGTTTTGGACAAAAGAAAAACGGCCTTTTTGGGACTTCGATGAGAAATCAAGATCTAATTTTTTTCATACTTTTTATTGTTTGACGGAAAAAACATTTTGGTTGGAAATCAAGTTATTATGTGTTCAGGCCATTTCAAGCCAATCATAAAAAGGAAACAAATCTGAAACGATTAATAATACAGCCTAGATATTGACACTTTCGAAATCCTACAATAGGATTTCAGTGGTGACATTGTATCTGACCTCCAATGATATTGAAACTCTACTGCCATTTTTGACAAAAAACAACCAGTTTTGGATTTTGGCGGTCATACTCTCAAGCTATTATCAATAACATTTTTTTCTAAAAATAATGCATTCGATTCCCCTCGTGACATGGCTAAGTTTTGTAACTCGCGGATTGCCGATCTGCAATCGATTTTCTGGAATAGGTCAGCGAAAAATTCAAATACTTTGAATACTTTCCAATCACCATGATAATCTTTTCCTCATTGTAAGAGCTGCATGCATCATAGGTCATAGCTGCTGCATGCATATATACACATATGATACGTGAAGACAACGTCTACATATATGCCAACGCAATCAAATGGGAATTCGCATATGGCAACTCGAGTAGTTACCTTGAATGTGACCTGTGCAATGACACTGAGAGGTCAAAACGGCCATTTCAGTGAGAAAACTACCATTCATATAATAAAACTCTACTGCATTCCGGTGACCTCTCTTAGACTTTGTCATGATTTTTCTCGACATACCACTGTTGTAAAACAAGTATTAAGTATGGAATTTTTAAGGTCACCTCTTTATGGAAGAGAGTGATTAACACACTAACCGAATCTATTTCATTGCACACTGTGGTTCGTGGTGTGCCTTTTCACTGTTCCAATGGACATTGTCTGTCCACTATTTGATAGATCGTAACCACAGACACTTCACTGTATATGTATATCCCTGCCACACTGGGGTTAATAGGACCACTTATCCATCAGCCCCTATCTCCATTCGAGGCTGTAACAGTATAATTTCCTCTGCCACCGACTGTCGTTTACGGTTATCATGAGCCATCTTCCCGCTATACCGACCTCGCAGCGCGCTCTCGCGTACGGACGCAGGGATCAACTCCTGGTTGACATTGATACAAACTGACGGGCTTGCTTCAGGATGCTCTCCATTGTTTCGTGACAGCTGTACACACGTGGCATGATGGGAATTTTTCATTAAATGTACTTCTGCTTCCTGGTTCTTTTTCAGATTAATTTCTTCTGACAAACCCCGTAGTCTGTCATTCGTTGCTGACGATTTTCTGGAAAGCTTGACCGAATTGGAACCATGAAGCAATCAAATTATGCAGGAATGAATGGAACATTCCCTATAACCAATCAAGTCATATTTGTCAAGTCATTGGTGAAAAATCACTCTTACAGCGAGCATAGTGACCTGAAATTGTAAAGCTCCCTACTGTCTTTTTCTTGCAGAATTACACCCTGATGCAATTCGCAAGGGATTACAATGTTGCATGTAATCCATGTTCTTTGTACATAGCAACTTGTATTGAAAATTATCTTTACGTGGAGGTTGGATAACCATGAACATTGAATAAATTCGATGTATGTAGGGATGGATGGATTTATTCAGGGGGTGAGCCCTCAAAATAAACCACGAAAGTGCAAGCACTTATTTCCAAAAAAATAACGAAGTTAGGTACTCAAATAAGTTGGAAAACTGTTTCGCAGTTTATCTTTCACAGAAGGCAAGGGAGTTGAGTTAACATGACGCCAAGAGCAACATGAAGTGACAATGGTAGTTGGAACCTTGTTAGCCATCTGAAATGTATACACTATCAGAAAGACGATGTTGTTACAAAGACGCTGGTGAGTGCAGTGTCCCTATTCACCCTGTACAACCAAATCGCTAAACAATGTGGTGAAAAAATGCATATCCCGTCATCGGACACGCTTCGTCATAGACAACCGCCTGGATGGCAGGTCCAATCGTTATTTCCAACGTCATAAAAGCGCTTCAAAGATTCTCTTGCTCAATATGGAATTCCCTGTGCCTGTTCGGCATTAAATAAGCTTATGTATGTATCCATGACACATACATAGGACAACATCTTCCTGTTTCTCGTCCTCATGTAAAATAGCCCCTTGAGCATGGTTGGGAGAATTTACTGAGAAGCAATTTGTTCTCTTCATACAATATTCAAACAATTGCATGTTATTTGATGTAGTTGGTCCAAGCGTTATTTGTGATACTGTATAATTTTGAACAATTTCTATAAGTTTGAATGAGTGAGGTTGTATATCTCGCATCACACTTTATGATGAATTTATAATGCACCCCATACATAATTTTTTTTCATGTTTATCTATACCGTACGGCACCCACGAAGAGTCCAACAATGAATATTCACAGTAAACTTTGCACGTAGTCGCCATGTTTTGAATTCATGTTCCCGCATCAGTCTTCTGCCTAGAGTTGTTCGATAAATGGGGGTGTTCTGAAATATCTACAATCGCCAGCTGGCCGCCCTGTTTCATGTTTTTTTTCTTGTGTTGCCAGTATAAACGTAATTCTACTGCCATATTTTACATAATTGATGATTACAAACGAGATCTGTTTGACTTGGCACCAAACCGGAACCATATTACAAGGCTACCCCCGTTGAACACCCACATTGGAGCAAAAAAATTGAACATTACAACGCTATATGTTCCCTGACCAGCTCCTAAGCTTGCACGAATGATTTATAATCTGATACGTGTTACTGAATGTAAGTATCAATCGGTCTCTTTTGTAAAACTAGGCCAGTTGACGCAAAAGACAGAGCACGCCTCCTTTACACAGTCTGCCTTAT
Source organism: Terebella lapidaria (assembly GCA_949152475.1). Classification (NCBI taxonomy): domain Eukaryota; kingdom Metazoa; phylum Annelida; class Polychaeta; order Terebellida; family Terebellidae; genus Terebella; species Terebella lapidaria. The sequence continues at coordinate 9,197,115 of OX424557.1, forward strand.
GCCTCAGTCACATTTGCCTCCGCCAATGAGTATACAATGCATGAAACGCCCAAAAGTTTGCTATTTTGACCGGTTACCCACCGAGTGGAAAAGGGTAATCTGTAATCATCAGGTAACAATCGGACATAGTAGAGGGAAGGTTGTACAGAAAAAGAAGGTATTACAGAAATAATTTCTTTCGGTGTCTGGTGATAAAAATAACATCGGTAATTAATCACCAGCGGCCATGCCGGCAACCAATAAGAGCCCATTAAGATGCTCACCAGGCATCGAGAGGATCGACCACATTATTCGACCGACTAATGTGGGCAGCTAATGTGCTGATCACTGCAAGGTATCCTTCCAGGCGTGATGGTTGTCCGGTAGGCATGGTAGGTGCTCTTCAGATAATACCCGATTCATGCAGTCTCTGGTAGGGCGTATTGGTTGCCCAATCTGACCTGAAAGTCTCAAAATTTGCATGGACATGGTCAAGACACGCAATCGTGGGTGAATCTGAAGGACAACCGCCACGCACTGGCAGGTCACCGGTCGGCATTGCCTGGTGGTGTCATGACCACTCGGAAGATATGTCTGAAAAATACCTACCTCGTCAGTGGCCAGAACATTGGTGAAAACCACCGAGGTGCCCCTATTAGCCGGGGACCGTTGCAAATGTGACTCAGGCATAACTCGCCACAAGGAGTATTCAGAGCCACGGTTCAGAGCCACAAGGAGTATTTTCCTCGAACTTGTGTTTGACCGTTTCAGTGAAGGGCAGAGCAGTCCCAATTTGTGGGCGACATTGGTCAGCTTAAATTGTGTTGGGATGATCGATCGTTGAGTCCGCGTGTTTCAGCTCAAATGGAGTGCAAGCAAAGGACGTTGGTCAAATGAAAACACTAAAATATATTCTCTATTGTTCAGGTTGAAGTATTCAAGGGGCGTTATTATATTTCATTAGCAGGTCTTTACATATAGTTCAGTACTCTGCATGAGGTGATAGAATGTGCAGCAACACCAAAATAATTATGGTATTTTGATAAAACAATGACTATTTTTTGCTAAGTGATCAGCATACTTGTAACTTTTTGTTGCGTGGATATCATGTATTTGAAATCCTAATTGGTCAAACAATTTTTCATACGAATAGTAAAGACTACCAACACTGATGAAGAATGCAAAATTATACCAATACACCCGACTTTTGATTTGTGACATGTCTAGACCAGATGAAATTGCATGCGCAATAGAAATGAAACCAATCGACATTACAACGTGCATAATTTTGTCATTTTATTAAATTATTTTATAAAAATTAGGCCAAGGGCCAAAGATAGGTTACCGGACAATGTTTAATATTTTAGGTATTAGCCAGGTCACTGGTTGAATTCAAGGTCAAGAGAATATTCAGCATATATAACATTAAGCATATATCATGTCCAGAGTTGATTGATAAGCTGTAAGTTCAATAATCAGAGAGATATTAGCAATTTTATGCTGTAGCCTTGAAAATGGAGGGGGCAAAGGCCAAATTCAAGGTCATCAAAATATTCAGTGTATATCATTTTCTATATCATGTATATCATGTCCACAATTGATTCCCAAGCCATACAGTCAATAGAGGAGCAAGATATGAGCCAGTTTGTCCTTGGACCTTGGAAATGAGGTCAGAGGTCAAATTCAAGGTCACGAGAATATTCAGCATATATCATTTCCTATATGTCCACAATTGATTCCTAAGCTGTAAAATCGATAATAAGTGAGATATTAGCCATTTTGTCCTGTGACCTTGAAAATGAGGTCAAAGGTCAAATTCAAGGTCACGAGAATATTCAGCATATATCATTTCCTATAGGTCCACAATTGACTCCTAGTCTCTAATCTCAATATCAAGTGAGATATTAGGCATAATGTGTCCCATTATAAAGCATAGGAGAATTTAACATGGGAAAGTCCCATTTGAGCCGAGTTTGGGCCAAAATGGCCCACTTCGAGCGATTCAAGCGCAACGAAATTTATAGACATCATAGGAGTACATATGAGGAGTGTTATTTATCAAAAAGAAAAAAAGTTACTGAATAGATTTTGAGAAAATGGCCGCCAAAGTCCAAAATCAGGCATTTTTCGTCGAAAACGGCCGCCATTTTGAAAAAATGCGAAAATAAAAAAACTAAGAAATACCTCCTTCTTGAATTATTTTTAAGTATTTTGGTGCAAAATTTCAGAAAAATTCGCCTGTAAACAAAAAAGATAAAAATGTGGACGACGACGACGACGACGGACGACGACGGACAACGGACGACGGACGCAACGCCATGCCAATAGGTTATCGGACCATAGGTCCGGTAACCTAAAAACACTCATTATTCTCGTCACCACTGTTTTGTTTCCGTACTGTTAGCAAGTATGATCGGCAAATGAGATGGGGTATTATTTCAGACATGCATGCCGATTGCAGGGCACACAGGGATTTTATTATCATATGTTGGCGTATGAACACAAACTAAAGTGCGTTGAAAGACAAAAAAATATGACCTGGATGATCAATTCTCAAATCTCACACTAGATGTTTTAGTATACTCCCTAAGTGGAGAAATGAAAAAAAAGTAAGTATGAACCCAAAACATTTGAATCGTCAAATCCAGTAAATTCCTTGAAAAACAAAACATGTATCATCGCAAAATTGATGCGACCTCAGTGACAGAAGACTCATTGTTGTTTGAATGTATCTTCATTCCATCATATTTCCTCAGCGGCGGATCTAGGAATTTCTCAGAGGAAGGGGGCGGTTCGTATGAAGGGGCGCATCAAGGGAATTGCCATAAGGGGACGGTGCAGGGGAGCAGCCAGGAGACCGAGAGGAGCGAAACTCCTCCCACTCTGGGGGTTCACGATGCTCCATAAGACCCCTGAGATAATTTTTGCATTTGATAGTACCCCGTATGCTTTCTGAGGAGTAGTTTACAACTAAATTTGTGCAGTTTTAATATTTTGAAATATATGGACATTCTAGTCTGGGAATTTTGGGGACCATATGGCACCCGAGAAAAAAAGTGGAATTTATAAAATTTCAGATTATTCCCTGGGGTGTGTTTCTGGAGGGCGTGGGGGCGCCGAAATTGGGCCAAGTGGGGGGGGGGGCACTCCCCTTAAACGCCCCTCTAAGTTCTTCTCTAAAACCTATACATAAAACTGACAAAACCAATTTTTCGTCAGCATTTGCAGTGTCATGTAATGGGGCCTATTTCATACGTTACCTTGTAAGTGGCAGCCAAGAGACAATATCTGCCACATTGACATGAAATTTTCATGGATTACACAGACAAAGACACATCCCTGTTCATTCCCTCCTAATGAGATCGCGAGATGTTCAGTGATATTTAGGCTTCTAGTGGGAGACTTAGCGGAGGATATACTTGTCTACACAGACGGCTGAATGTCAATGTTGCTGGGATTATTGCCTCTTTTCTGCAGGTATGAATAACACATCAGAGATTAGGCAAGGTTCAAGTGACACGAAATATGGACGGTGTTCTTGATGCCTGATCAAATACCTTGATCAATAATCGGTTGAATGAACTACAACTCGGTCCAGTGACTGTAGCTCCCCTTTAATTTACAGATGTATTACGTGGCGTGCTTTTAGAAAAGAAAAATCATGCCAGGTTGCAGGTATTCTGGGTTATGATATTGCTGTAATGTTGCAGGGTTTTTGAAACGGGAGAAGGATCGATGGATCGTTCCGTGACTTGGGTGAAGTTTTGTGGTGCTCCACTTGTGACTAAAACGACTTGATGTCTGGTAGTGGAGGATTTGGCCTGATCTCCAGCCTTGTTTGGCGATAGTGTATCAATATGTTGCTTCATTAGTGTACATCCTGTCGTCAGCTGTACCATCATGTGTCGCAGCACATCCAATACTAAATCTTATATCCAATACTATACTACTGTACAGAATTTTAGTGTTCGACCAGTGCATTCCAAGTGTCAATTGTTATATACTGTGTGGCCGGGTATAGGTGCCTGCCATACCTGCGATGTTACAGGGTGTGTTAAATTTACGGCGGTCTGTGAAAAAAATGTTCACGTTATGTAATATTGTACATTTATCAATATGTTCTACTTGTCTCTGCAGGAATGGGAGATGGCAAATTCGCGGGAACTACATATCCAGCAAACTGTGTTCCAGATCGGAAGACTCATCATGGACTTCAACGTCGAGAGAGGTACCATTTAAACATTTAATAACAAATCTCTCAACGAGCTATAACAGAACTCGTGTTGTCAACAAGTCGTTTTCACTTCGGTTCTAACATATTAGTGGAATTGCTGGCAAGGAGGGAAGAGTTTATATAGACAGCCCTTGTTATTTCGCGTGCAGTCAGACTCAAGCTCATGCATAATTGATGAACTGTGAAGTATATAGCCAGAAAATGGAGTCTCTCGTAATTAAGCCCATTAGTCGGTGATTAACTCGTAACATCATCCATGCTCGTGGTGACGAGCCTCTCAATATGCCACATCAGTATGATGCCTCAAAGCTTTACAAAAGCCAGTTGCACATGGTAATCTTTTCCTGGCCATGTTTTACCAATTTTTTCCATAGAGCCGATACAACTTATAGTACCACGAGATGTTAGCGATGAATGATGTCTATTTGATGAAATATGTAGGCAAATTTTGGAACTTGGAACTCTAAGCTGACACCTGGATATTTAGTGCACAGAATGATGCTCTACGAAGTAACTCAATGAGTGTCTCCCAAGTTGTGTTACACACGGTCATCCACACTGTCTACCTTGGATGACGTCAAAGTGATATTGGACATAAATTATGTTGGACTCGTTTTTTGTACGAAGAAATTTGTCCCTTTAGGTTTTCTGCTTGAAGTTCCATGTCTGTGATAATAATGTAATACATAAACATATAAACCTCCTGCCCCTTCCATGCTGGTGGAGATATCAAGGAGTATGCCAGTAGGTTCCTTGGTGATATGCCGTTACCCACTGACTTAACTACCACTTTCATGCATCTTTTCAGAACTGACGACAACGTATATAACAGCTCGTACCCCAGACAACCAAGCAGTGCTGCGGTCCAAGCTTGACATGGCTCGGAAGAGGTCTGACCAATCCATTGCCGAGTTGTATGACTGGCCCGGACACCCAAGCGAGGGTCACATGTTCGCCTCAGAACTTGTCTTCAATGCTGTCGTGATGAACCACCGCTCCCTCGTTCCCGACCAGCTTTACTTCCGAGAGGAGATCAAGTTCTACACAGATATCATTGACGTCATGTTCGGCTGGCTGCACCGCTTTACGATATTGCGAGATGACCGTGAGGAGTTGTGGCGTTGGGTATTGGCATACAGCTACCTTATGGGTGCCATAAACTATATTGGTGCTGAACAGGCGCTTTGTAGCGTATTCCACTCCATCATTTGCTTCAGCCACAAGGAGACGTTGATGTACACAAACTACTCGTTCGGAGGAGAGGCAGTTTTTCGCCTCTATCGCCAGTCATACCCGGGATTTCGTGAGAATGGTTGGCGTACACGTGAACACAAGTTGTTCTTCCCAGAAATGGATATGTGTCGCGAGGAGATCTATGCAGATTTACACTACATCGCTATGGCTATGGACCCAACATTGTGTGACGAATCGAGCAAAAATGAAACACTCTTCCATGAAACGGATATGCTAATGAGCGATGAACACGATCGCATTCTTGAGGCTTTGACAAGTAGGATTCAGTCGTCAGTGAATATGACCACATTTGATTTCTTGTTGAGTGGAATAGTCCTAGGGAGTATAGTTTCTTATATCGTTTTGATACACATAATTCGCTGTACGTGCATAAAATGTGTTCAAATGCGAAAAACTCGTAAATGGCGGTTGAAAGAGATGGATGGAGCTTCCTCTTCCGAGGATAAATTAGACTCGGACCACATGGGATTAAACACCGACAACATGATATTGCATGCCCCGCCCACCACTAATATTTATAGGTATGAGGATTATAACTGTAAACCCAACTCCATAAAAGTCGCTACTGTGTGATACGTAGTGGACTTGTAGTGTCTGTGGACATTTCGAGTGGTACTACAGTATGGTGTGCAAATGTACGGAGATGATTGAATGACCACCAGTAGAGTTGGAAATGTAGTTGTCGTTTATGTTTCACATGTGAATTCCATGAAACTTCGATGATTTCTATACATGTAGGTCAATGATAGGTACAAGCCCATATTCATCGCTTCCAGTCTTTCTGTTTCTGAAGCACATAATATTTACTGGTAGCGCAATAACAGTAGATCAAGTTTAATCTTCGGCGACGAGTAGTGGATAGCGACTACGTCATGAAAATATAGAGTTCTAATAATCTTTTTTTTAAAAGAATCCATTGTTTTGACAATAAAAATATGTATATTTCCAATCAAAATAGCATTATTATTGTTTTTCCGACATACCACATGAGCAAACAATAATTCACATTATGGTCGTTAAGAACATCAAAGAAATGTAGGTATCAACCTAATACTCCAGTTCAAGAAGACTGCTTACTTTATTGCTACAATAATAACGGTAATCGTTACCTAATCGAAATGCTTTTGAACATGTTCACACGCGCCTTGCCCTTCATATATCATTATCACATATAATCCTTCTAGCAATGCAATCTTGGAGTTCAACACGCTCTGCAAGAGCTCCCCTAAGTGCTTTTTGGTTCGGTCTTGCCCCAATAACTTCTTTCCATCTCTTATGACCATGACTGTTTCCTGAATTCGCTCAAATTACCGAGAACTAATCGCCGATGAAATATTCAGGTAGCCAGAAGTACACATAGCTAACTATATTATTTTATTGATGTCTATGTGTAAATTTGCGGCAAATCACATGGTTTAGAAACCCATATTACATAGTGTTTGTATATGTGTTTTGTTTTCTTGGAAATCGTATGTTATGTTCCTCACTGGTGGCTGTGTGATAGATAATCAAGTCCCAGACGGAATTTGTTCAGTTCTAAATATTGCAATCAGGAAACAACGCCCAATGAAATGCATGGTATATCATTGCCAATGTAACAAAAAAAAAGTTAGCTTGAAAACTAAATACGAAAATATTCATTTTAGAAATATGTGACGACAGGTTGAAGTCAGTCTATCATAACAGTCAACATTTCGTTTTTGCTCATGAGATTTGATGATATCAGTATAACAACCACGTATCTGGAAACAACTTGATCCCAGAGGAATTCTCCACCAAATACTCAGATTCCATTCCTGATGCCTGACTCTTTATACCCCAGGCGCAGGTTTCGTGCTAATGTCTTCAAACACACAACAGTATCTCAGATATTCAGCTAGACTGTGCGGATCGAGAAATTTCCATTGTTTGATCAATTACGAAACACATCTGCTGCATATAGTCATTTAACAACCATTGTTTTCTGGTGACATGAATCATCAAGACACGTTTGTGTTTTGAAAACATGTGTTAGTTATATTGTGTGTGACACTTTAAGTCCAATACCTTTGAATTCTAGGCTGCTGTGAAACTACAGCGCGTTATTATACAGCGGGTTATTCACGTGTAGTGTGTGAATGGAGAAATGGAGACGAAAATGGAGACGAAACATCAACCATGTTCATTCAAGTATTATGTAAATTATTAAATCCATACAGGACGTACTTCGATACACCCTTCATGATGATGGACCTGAACCTAAAAATAAAACTCAGCGAACCAGAGGGATTTTATTTGTCGCAAAATTGGAATGATAGGAAATGTATTAAGATTAATCATAAAGAATATTCCGTTTAAGCATGAATAGTCTCTATTGTTAGTAAAGCGTATAATTGGGAACTAAGGCTTGTTGTATTTACCCGCATGTTTGATGATGCATTTCACCAAGATTGCACATCGATCTTTATGGGAGGGAAACACCCACAAATACAACAATTGAGATATATTCAATCAAACTAACATCTCTGGCAAATGACTGTCGAGTCATACATCTTCAGATAATGGGCTGTTTCGGAAAGTTACATTTGCCTAGATTGGATGGAGTGGAATAATGGCAGTGGCTGACTGCCATAGAGAGTCCCATAGAGAGACTGACAGGGATATTATAAATGTAAACACGAAAGTTGAATAATGCTAGTAATAGTAATATTAACATATATTAATATGTAATAGTTGTGACATATATCGATAAGAGTGAACATATTTTTTATTGGTTTTGTTTTATACCCAAAAATATATTCAACATATCGTCAACATATATTCTACCCCACAGGGTAGAAATTGGCGTTACATCTATTATAATCAGGCAAAAGCATAATATGCCAAGTGTGCGACTGACAGCTATATTCTGCCACACTCTGATGAATTACACCCAGGTGGTTTGTCTTTGATCATACACCTTCCTAGCTGTGAGTGAACAATTCTTCATTCCCAAGTGGATATAGTAAACTAGCAGACAACATGGTTTTAAGAAAATGAGGGACAATTTCTTTCCACAATAATCAGATATTCTTCTCTAGATTCTCCTGTGTGGATTCTGTGTTTGTGTGGTTACGTTTATTTGTTGTTAGCTGTTGGAATTCTTCAATATAGTCAATGGGTCATACCACTCACCAAATCTGAGACAAAATGTCACTGTTGGCAATACTGTGGAAGCAGCAACGAAGAGAATTGTCGTGTACTGTTTCCATAACTTTCCCTATATATTCTTTATTGATAATTTTATATAATGAGTATACTTGCGCATCATACTTAATAGATTGTGTTTAGTTCAATTTTTTAGTTTGACTTTTTTTAGTTTGATAGTTTGATTCTAAAATGTAGCACATGGGCTAGAAACGAGTGTTGATGATATCAATACTACAGGCTTGCTTCAGGATGCTCTCCTTGGTTTCCTGACAGTTGTATAAAAGTAGAAATGTATATGATGTCAATTTTCTCATTAATTGTACTATTTTTTCCTGAATTTTTTTCTGAGGTTCATTTCGTGTGGCAACCCCAACCTTCTGCCATTCGCTGCTGACGGTTTTCTTTAAGTTTTGCCCAAATTGGAAACAGGAAGCAATCAGGTAGAATTCATACAAGAAGTAAGTGGACGACCATTCCCCATAACCAACCAAGTCATTTTGTTGAATCAGTGGTGAAGAGATCACTGTCACAGCGACTATAGAGACTTGAAATTGAAGAGCTCCTTATTGACCCTTTCTTTCAGAAATACACCCTGATGTAATTCTCAAGGGATTACAATGTTACATGCAATCCAAGTTCTTTGTACATTGTAATTTGTGTTGAAATTAGTTTACGCAGAGGTTGGATAACTATGAACATTGATGCACAGAAAAAATTGGATGTACTCTGGATAAAAAAAAGTCTCGTTAGTTACTCGGTATGATTTATGTGCATGAATATGAATGTTAATCAGATACGTTATATATGTCCCCATTTGAAGGAACGATTGGCGATGAAGTATGGTAAAGATAACGAAGGGAGGTACTAAAATAAGTTAAATAATACTGTAAACTAATGCAGTGTATATTCAAAAGAAGGCAAGGGAGTTTAGTTAATATGACGTCAATAGGAGCATAAAGTTCCACAGTACTTGAAACCTTGTTAGTCGTCTACATTGTCTACACAATCAGTTAGAAAGACGCAGTAGTTACAATGAAGCTGGTGAGTGCGGTGTCCCGATTCACCCTGTGCAACTAAATCGCTAACTAATGTGATGAAAAAGTGCATATCCCGTCATCGGACACACTTCGTCATAAACAACCACCAGGCAGGTCCCAATCGTTATTTCCAACGTCATAAAAGTGCTTCAAAGATTCACGGCTCAATATTTAATTCCATGTGCCTGTTCGGCATTAAATAAGCTTATGTATGTATCCATGACACATACATAGGACAACATCTTCTTGTTTCTCGTCCTCGTGTAAAATAGCCCCTTGAGCATGGTTGGGAGAATTCACAGAGAAGCATTTTATTCTCTTCATAAAAGATTCAAACAATTGCCTGTTATCTCATGCAGTTGCTCCATGCGTTATTTATGATGAGGTGTAATTGCACACAATTTCTTTAAATTTGAATGAGTGACGTTGTACATCTCGCATCATACTTATGACGAATTTATATTCCATCCCTTACCTAACTTGCTTTTCATGTTTATATATGCCGTTTGGCACCCACAAACAGTCCAACAATGATATTCACAGTAAGCTTTGCACGTAGTCGCCATGTTTTGGATTCATGTTTCTGCATCATTCTTCTGTCTGCAATTATTTTTGTATTCTGCGTAAGGTGATAGAATGTACATCAGCACTAAAATATTTATAATATTTTGATAAATCAGTGAATATCTTTTGCTGAGTGATCAGCATCCTCGAAACTTTTCGTTGGGCGGAAATCATATATTTAAAATCTTAATTGGTCCTGCAATTTTTCATACAACTGGTGAAGACTACCAAGACTGATGAAGAATGCAAAATTATACCGATACACGCAACTTTTAATTTGTGACATGTCTAGACCTGATGAAATTACATGTGGAATAGAAGTGAAACCTATCGACATTACATTACAATGTGCAGAATATCATTAAATTATGTTAAATTATTTTATAAAAACACTCATTATTATATTGTTAATTATAAATTAATGGCATCATAATTTCTCATCACCTCTATTTTGTTTCGGTAATGTTAGCAAGTATGATTGGCAATTGAGAGGGGTATATTATTTCAGATATGCATGCCGATTGCAAGGCACACAGGAGTTTTATTGTGACATGTTGGCGTATAAACATAAACTAAAGTGCTTTGAAAGACAGTATAAAAATAAGTATAAACCAGAACATTTGAAATATCAAATCCAGCAAATTCCTTGAAAACAAATTAGCCCAAATGCTAAGATAGCTTACCGGACAATTTTGGCTTTAAGCATTGCAAGTGACATATGACTTTGAGATTTACCAATCAAGGTCATCTCTGTGAGTTGCAATATCACCATCACGTATGCTGCATATGACTTCATATATGTTCATAATACAAACATATAAGCTCTATCAACAAGTATTTTACACATGTCAGGTCAGGCAAGGTTGTGAGATTTGGATTTCAAGGTCATATATAAGGTCAAATTCAAGGTCTCCGAGAGATGTGCCATAAATACATGACTTCTTGAAAGCTTATACACAATCCTAACCTGTATGTGCGAGTGTTCAAGCTTCGGTGGATAATTTACACATTTCACATCGGACGTTTAGCACTCAAGGTCATCTGAGGTCAAGGTGATCATCAGTTGTTCCATATATGACTTCCTATATGCTCATAATGCAAACTTAAGCTCTATCTACAAGTATTCCATCTGTAGAGGCAAATCTGGGCTTTTTTTTACCCCAAAATGGCTGTTTTGACCTTTCAAGGTCATCAAAGGTCAAATTCAAGGTCACCACACAAATCGCCATATATGACTTCCCATTGGAAAGTGCCAATTTCTAAGCTCTATCTTCAAGCGTTCTATGAGTACAGTCCTGGCAGCTCCCATTATGAGATGAAAAAATGTCCAAAATTTGTTTCAAAGGGTGAAAAAATTTTTTTGTCTGGAAAATGGCCCAAAATGGATAGTAATGCGATTTGGGCAGAAATTTTTTTTTTCGTCGACCCGTCGAAAATTCGAAATGGCCGCCATACGCAGATCGGCGATTCAAGGGCAACTGAACTTATACACATCACAGAGGTACATAACGAGATTCTTTTGAAACAAAAAACTCAAATCTGATCAGACAGTTTTTGAGAAAATGGCCGCCAAAGTTCAAAATTTACCATTTTTTGACGAAAACGCCCGCCATTTTGAAAAAAAATTAAACGATCAAAAACTAAAAAATAGCTTCTCAAATTATATTAAGGTCTTTTCCCAAATTTTCAGAAAGATTGGACCGTAAACTTTAAAGATGAAAATGTGGACGGATTTTAAAAATGAAGTCGTGTCATATTGCAGGTATTGTGGGTTATGATTTTTTATTGGCATCATCAAAATTTGGTTATCAGCGGTAATAGGTTGATACATACATTGCTATAATTTTACAGGTTTTGTGAAACTGGAGAAAGATCGATGGATTGTTCCGTGCCTTGCGTGAAGTTTTGTGGTGCTCCACTTGTGACTAAAATGACTTGGTCTCTGGGGGTGGAGGGCTTGACGTGATTTCCATCCTTGATTGGCGATAGTGTCTCGATATGTGGCCTCTTTAGTGTACAAGGACGTGGCATTGCAAGTATTTGGTAACCTGCAATAATCACAGCATCCTGTCGTAAGCTGTACCATCGGGTATCTCAGCACATTTGATACTAAATCTTACCGAAAGACCAAATCCAATACTTAAAACAATGATACCTTTCAGTGTCTTTATAGTCAAGTTTCATATCTAGATTGAATGAACTGCACTTCTGAAATTGTCTCCTTGTCCGTGGTATCAATTTATATTTTTGCACTGAATGTTAATGTTCGACCAATGCATTCCCAATCATTTGTTATATAAAGTGTGCCAGGGTATAGGTGCCTGTCATACCTGCGATACTGCATGTGTTAAAATTTAATATAAAAGTCGATTTGGGAAAAACGTGTTCAGGTCATGTAATAGTGCACATTAATGAATATGTTTTACTTACTAAATTGTCTATGCGAAAATGGGAGATGGCAAATTCTCGGGAACTACATATCTAGCAAACTGTGTTCCAGATCGGAAGACTCATCATGGACTTCAACGTCGAGAGAGGTATCCCTTAAAAGTTTTAAAAAAAAACACTGATGATTCCATTAGGACCTCAACTTTTGTTGCATTATGATCCTTTTATAAAAATGTTAAAAGAATGTAGCACCTTCACGTGTCCTAAGGGCTTCATTGTCCATATCAACCCACCCAACAACTGGTTGTTGAGGGGCGCTAGCTAGAATGTGTAGCCTTGACAACATGCTGGCATAACATAAGACTGACTATGTATTATCACGGAATATATCAATTTCTATAGGAACCTGTATCATTATAACCCTTGCATAAATGAGGTTTAGATAGTTAGTTATGGGACTTGACTCATATGACGTCATATGAATATAATAATTGAAGGAGGACTTCCTATCAATGTCTATTGGCTTCGACCCATGTTTTTACCGTTAAAACTTCTATATAGCAAATATATTTCAATGCATTTGAATGGAGAAGACTCTAAGCTTCGTTCACATATGAAATATGTGTATATTTGTTCAGTACAAACAAATCGTACGGAGGATATAACATCAAAAACACCGAAAATCTGCAAGTTTTTTCCACACGGCAGTGCATGGCTGATAGAAACGTCAAACATGACGTAAATTTCTGTGACGTCATTGGTTTGAGAGATGCCTCGACAGGTGGCTCATTTCACTGGAGCCAAAGATGCTGGAAGTGCTTCGTTGCCCGAGACATCATCAAAACAATGACATCATAAGTTCATTCTCCCCAGTTAGAGGGCGTGGCGTGCCAGTTTAGTTTCTCTTGATCTTGCATTCGATAGCAGTTTTAAAAATGTTATTTCTCCGACTTTGAAGTCATCTGAATGAATACTTCATGTGTGTGAAACTAATTTGTTTCCCCATTGCGTTTGAATTTGATAGGAAGTCCTCCTTTGATGAGGCCCTGCAAAATGCTGACAGATTGGGAAAAAGTAAATCACGAAGATAGAAATATCTCAGGTTGTGATTGAGATTTTCAAGTTCTGTAAAAACCAAAATGATCAAGGAAAGTATCTCCACAGAATAAGAACATAAAAAGAATACACTCTAGTTATGCTTCAAGGAATCATAACAAAATTCATGATGTCAACAAGTCGTATTCACGTCTGCTCTGACAGATTAGGAGGGAAAAGTTTATAGACAGCCCTTGTTATTTCGCTTGCCGTCAGACTCAGACTCATGCATAATTGATGAGCTCCGATGTAAAATAGCCAGAAAATGGAGTCTCTCGTAATTAAGCCCATTAGTCGGTGATTAACTCGTAACATCAAAATGCTGTGGTGACGCGCCTTTCAATATGCTAGATCAGTCCGAGGTCTCAAAACGTTACAAAAGCCAGTTGCAGATGTTAATGTTTTTTACTGGCCATGTTTTACTTTTTTCCATTGAGCCAATACAACTTCTAGTATATTGACCTAAAAGGCTATAAATTGTAGTGAACAAGACATATCCTGTTAGCGATGAATGATGTCTATTTTATGTATGTAGGAAAATTTTGGAAGTTGGAACTATGAGCTGACATCCGGATATTGAGTACACAAGATGATGCTCTATGGAATAACTTAATGAGTGTCTCCAAAGTTGTGTAACACACGGTCATCTGTGTGACACGTGTCCAACTTGGATGACGTTAAAGTGATATTGGACATGAATTATGTTGGACTTGACTATCACTTTCATGCACTATCTTTTCAGAACTGACGATAACGTATATGACAGCTCGTACTCCAAGTGAATACGAGAATGTCCTTTAAAAAAAATTGTGACGACAGGTTGAAATCAGTCGATCATACAGTCAACATTTTTTTCTTGCTCATGAGATTTGATGATATCAGTTTTAGGCCCAATTCATTTGAATTCTAGGCTTATACTGCGGGTTATCCTCTATGTAACGTGTTCTCTCCGTGTACATGTCAAAGTCCTATCACATGTAATGTGTTATCAAAGTACAGTCCTAATACTGTAGAGACTTGGATCTTAGGAGCATGAGCTAGAGTATGCACAATGTCGTTGATAAAAAACAGACACGAAACATCAACCACATTCTTTCAAAGTGATATGTAAATCATTAAATGCATGCAGGATGTACTTTGATACAAGCTTCATGATGATGGACCTAAACCTAAAAATAAATCTCCCGGCTACCCAGAAAGGTTTTATTTGTCCCAAAATTGGAATGAGAGGGAATGTATTGAGATTTATCATAAGGAAATATTCTGTTCAGATATGAATAGTCTCTATTAGTAGTAAAGCTTATAATTTGGAAAGGCTTGTATTTACTCGCATGTATGATGCTGCAATGGGGCGTGGGCAAAGCTCAATCGATAGGTGGCAGCATTGTAATAGTGGTAAATTTGGCGCCAAATCACTAGGGAATGTCGTCTGTTGTGAACCACGCACGTGGCATTTGGCGCGAAAATAATACCATGGTATCCTGATAATAAATAACGTTATGACGTCATTTTACCACTAAAACAGTGCTGCCAGCTGGCGAATAGGCGTTTTTCTGCTCATGCCCCATTCATCGTGAATTGCACATCGATCTTCATGGGGCGGAATTGCCCACAAATACAACAGTTGAGATAAATGCAATCAAACTAACATCTCTGGCAATTGACCGCCGAGTCTTACATCTTCAGACAATGGGGTGTTTCGGAAAGTTTCATTTGCCCAGATTGGATGGTGTGGAATAATGGGAATGGCTCTTCAACCAGGAATATTGGCCTATAGAGAGACTGGCAGGGATACTATAAATGTAACCACGAAAGTTGTTGATTAACACTAGTAATAGTAATATTAACATATATTC
Organism: Terebella lapidaria; assembly: GCA_949152475.1. Lineage (NCBI taxonomy): Eukaryota > Metazoa > Annelida > Polychaeta > Terebellida > Terebellidae > Terebella > Terebella lapidaria. Next base: position 9,212,690 of record OX424557.1, read on the forward strand.
ATATGTAATAGTTGTGACATATAGCGATAAGATTGAACATATTTTTATAAGTTTTGTTTTAAACCCAACAAAACGTCAAAATACATGAAAATGTATAACCACAGAGTAGAAATTGGCATTACATATATTACAATCAGGCAAAAGCATAATATGCCATGTGGGTGCGACTGACAGCTATATTCTGCCACACCCTGGTGAATTACACCCAGGTGTTCTGTCTTTGATCATGTATCATTCACCTTCCTAGCTGGTTACAGGTGTATTCTTGTACGCGAATGAAAAGTCTAGCATGCGAAAGAAACGGTATACCTGAGCAAACAATCCTCCATTCCCAACAGGATACAGTAACCTAGCATACAACATGGTTTTGAGAAGATGGGGGAAAGATTTCCTCCCACAATATTCTTATCTTGATTCTCCTGTATGGAGTTTGTGTTCGTAGGGTTAAGTTTATTCGTTGTTAGCTTCAATATAGTCAGTGGGTCATAACTTAATCTGAAGCAAAATGTCACTGTTGACAATACTATGGAAGCAGCAACGAAAAAAATGGTCGTGTCCTGTGTCCAATAACTTTTCCCTTCTATTATCTATTAATGGTTTTATGGCATTCCAGAGCTAGTTGCAAATATGAGGAAATTTATTGAAGTGCCCAACTAGTCTCTAAACTGCTGCGACAAGGATATGTTTTACCAAGACATATAGCTGCCTTTAAGACATTCTATGGACGTCATCATAATCTGGTTGATAAATACACCAAATCCAAATCCATGCAACTAGATCTATTCTCAAGATAATTTTGGGGAATTCATGACGGGTGCCACTAGGTGAGTGGGGCAGGAAATGCCCACTCTTTCTGGAACACCTGATTTCACCTCCTAGTGGCCATTTTTGGGGGTTCATGATTTTCCCTGTCATTTTTGTTTTCTCTCATTTATTATGCCTGATATGACTTTCTGTAACCGGACTATGATATTGGATAACACACCCTGTTTTATTCGCTCAGAATACTTAATACTGGGTACTGATTCTACGTGTATTTATATAATGAGTATACTACCTCATTATACTCGATTGATTGTGTAGTTTAATTTTAAAATTAAGCACTCCTTGGTTTCCTGACAGTTGTATATACGTTGCATGGTGTCAATCTTTGTTTTAATTGTGCTACTTTTCCCTGAATTTTTTTTTGAGGTTCATTCCGTGTGGCAACCCCAACCTTTTGTCATTCGCTGCTGACGGTTTTCTTTAGGTTTCACCAAAATTGGAAACAGGAAGCAATCAAGTAGAATTCATACAAGAAGTAAATGGATGACCATTCCCCATAACCAACCAAGTCATCTTTGTCGAATCAGTGGTGAAGAGATCACTGTCACAGCGAGTATAGAGACATGGAATTGAAGCGCTCCCTATTGTCCCTTTCTTTCAGAAATACACCCTGATGTAATTCTCAAGGGATTACAATGTTACATGCAATCCAAGTTCTTTGTACATTGTAATTTGTGTTGAAATTAGCTTTACGCAGATGTTGGGATAACTATGAACATGGATGCACACAAAAAATTGGATGTACTCTGGATAAAAAAAAGTCTCGTTAGTTACTCGGTATGATTTATGTGCATGAATATGAATGTTACTCAGATACGGTGTATATGTCCCCATTTGAAGAAACGATTGGCGATGAAATATTGTAAAAATTAACGACGGGGAGTACTCAAATAAGTTAAATAATACTGTGAACTAATGCAGTTTATATATTTAAAAAGGCAAGGGAGTTGAATTAATATGACGTCAAGAGGAGCATTGAGTTACACATTACTTGGAACCTTGTTAACCATCTACATTGTCTGCACTATCAGTTGAAAAGACGATGTAGTTACAAAGACGCTGATGAGTGCAGTATCTCAATTCAAATTGTACAACCAAATCGCTGAACAATGTGATGAAAAGGTGCATATGCCTTCATCGGAGACGCTTCGTCATAAAAAAAACGTCTGGATGGCAGGTCCCGATCGATATTCCCAACTTCATTAAAGTGCTTCGAAGAGTTTCTGGCTCAATATATGATTCACTGTGCCGGTAATAATCGGCCGCGGTCTCTGGTTCAAATTCTCGAAAATTGTATGGACATGGTCAAGACATGCAATCGTAGGTTAATCTGGTGGTCAACCACCATGCACTGGCAGGTCACCGGTGGGCAATATGGTAGTAAGGAAGTTATGGTAAAAAAAAACATCACCAGCGTCTGAAAAACCGCCGAGGTCCCCAAATTAGCTCGCGACTGGTGCAAATGTGACTCAGGCATAACTTGCAGGTCCAGAGCCACAGGGAGTATTTTCCTCGTACTTGTGTTTTACCGTTTCTGTGTGGCAGTCCCAATTTGTGTTGCAGCTCGAAGAAATTGCAAGCAAGGGACTCATCGGTCAAATGAGAACTTTAAAATATATTTTTATTTTCAATGTTGAGGTGCTCACGTGCTTGTTCAAAGACATATTTCAATATCAGGTATTTACATATATTTCTTTTCTGCTTAAGGTGAATGTGCAGCAACTAAAATAATTGTGATATTTTGATAAAATAATGAATATCATTTGTTTATTGAAAAGCATAACTGTAAATTTATATTAGTTATCTTGTCGTTGCGTGGATATAATGTATTCAAAATCTTAATTGGTCATACAATTTTTCATATGAATGGTGAAGACTACTAACACCGATGAAGAATGCAAAATTATACCAATACACGCGACTTTTGATTTGTGATATGTCTAGGCCAGATGAAATTGCATGCAAAATAGGACTGAAGCCAATCGACATTACATTACAACGTGCAGGATGTCATATTGTTAAACTAAATTATATAAAAAAAAAAACATTCATTCTTATATTGTTACTTTTAATAGCATCATAATTTCTAGTCAATCCGTAATGTTAGCAAGTATGATTGGCGAATGAGATGGGGGTATTATCCTAGTCATGCATGCTGACTGCAAAGCAAACAGAGATTCTATTGTGATATATTGGCGTATGTACATAAACTATGGTGCTTTGACAGACCAAAACGAGACAATCAGAGATTGCAGACCCTCGCCCTTCAGATTTAGTCACTAAAATTAGGCGATCATTGAGAGTTTTGGTCTTAAGACCATCGGTTGTACGCCATATGATTGGGAATTGGCCAAAGAAAAATACAAAAATAGGTTGAACATTTAATATTGATTAGAACCGGAGTTATAGTCAATTATGTGATTTTATTTTTTCAGTTGCCATGGCAACCGTTTTCAACCGATTTTGGCAAAATTTGAAAGGGACTGAGCCATTACCATAGCACTCCAGCCCTATAAATTTCAAATCTATCGGACCGTTTGCCTTTGAGTTATGAGCGCAGACATTTGCACTGAAACGTCGCTGGCCAAAAATAACCGAAATCGTGACCCCCAATTTTTCGACATCCGGCGATAATGGAGAGTTTTCGTCGTACGACCATCGGTCGTACATCAAACGATCGGGAATTGGCCAAAGAAAAATACAAAAATAGTTGGAAAAATTAATATCAAATAGAACCGGAGTTAGAGCCAATTATGTGATTTTCTTTTTTTCCGTTGCCATGGCAACCGTTTTCATCCGATTTTGGCAAAATTTTGAAGGGTCTGAGCCACCATCATAGCACTCTAGTTCTATAAATTTCAAATCGATCGGACCGTTTGCCTTTGAGTTATGAGCACAGACATTTGCACTGAAACGTCGCTGGCCAAAAATAACTGAAATCTTGACCCCCAATTTTTCGACATCGGGCGATAATGGAGAGTTTTCGTCGTACGACCATCGGTCGTACACCATACGATCGGGAAATGGCCAAAGAAAAATACAAAAATAGTTGGAAAAATTAATATCGAGTAGAACCGGAGTTGAAGCCAATTATGTGATTTTCTTTTTCCGTTGCCATGGCAACCGTTTTCATCTGATTTTGGCAAAATTCTGAAGGGAAGGAGCCAGCACCATAGCACTCTTGCCCTATAAATTTCAAATCGATCGGGCCGTTTGCCTTTTGAGCTATGAGCACAGACATTTGCACTGAAACGTCGCTGGCCAAAAAAAATTGAAACCGTGACCCCCAATTTTTCGACATCGGGCGATAATGGAGAGTTTTGGTCGTACGACCACGGGCCATATATCAGATGATCAGGAATTGGCCATAGAAAAATACAAAATTAGTTAGAAAAACTTATCTTGAATAGAACCGGAGTTATGGTCAATTATTGATTTTTACATTTTCCGTTGCCATGGCAACAGTTTTTGTCCGATTTTGACCAGATTTGGGGAGGACCGAGCCACTGAGATACCGCTTTACAGACAGACCAACAAACAAAAAGACATACAAACGGACAGACCCAATTGCAATACCCTTTGCCCCTATCGGGGCAAGGGTAAAAAGAGATTACCTTCATGCATAATTATGAACTTTATTGTTGATCTCACAATTGATATTTTGGTTTATTCAGAGTGGGAAAAAATAAATGTACGAACCGCAAAAACTTGATACGAATCCAGCAAACGTGTTTCGCATTGATACGCAATACAAATAGAGCACACTGATCTATAAGGGAAAATCCCCAAATAGAGAGGTTGAACATACCTTGGATTTCTAAATGTAATTGAATGAATGACTATCATACATTCAAACCATATGGCTCAATAATTTGGTTTGGTTTAGACTCCTTGTATATCATCAGTGCGAATTATCAAATTCATTGAAACAAAAAAAAAGAAACATAAGGAAATGTGACCTCAGTCATGGCATCATGCAAATTATCAAAATGTATCAAAGAATTATGGATGACGAGAAGACTCATTGTTGCTTGAATGTATTTTCATCCCATCATATTTCCTAGAAGTCATTCTGCATTATCTTTCAATTCAGAATTACTTGCGATCATGACTCATACACATGTGTCATACATACACTTATGGCAATGTGTTTTCACATCTCTACTTTTGTAGACAACTTACAAGTTCTTATGGGACAGACCTACCCTGAAATTTACGATTACGTTTGGATCAGTATGCAGAATTTCTCGTCATCACTTGAAGTGTAATGTAATGGGACCTTCCTTGTTAGTGGCAGCCAAGATAAATATCCGCCACATTGACATGACATCTTCATGGATTACACAGACGAACACACATCCTTGTTCATTCCCTTCTAATGAGATCGCGATATGTTCAGCGATATTTATGCTTCTAGCGAAAGACTTACAGGAGGATATACCTGTCTACAGAGACGTCTGAATGTCAATGTTGCCGAGATTATTGTTTTTTTCTGCAATCTTGATGCAGGTATAGAACACATCAGAGATTTTGGAAGGCTCAAGTGACAGGAAATATGGACAGTGTTTGTGATGCCTGACTCGGTACAGTGACTGTAAATTCTCGTTTACAGATATAATCTGTGGCGTATTTTTAGAAATGAAAAACCGTGTCACGTTGCAGGTATTCTGGGTTATGATATTGCTATGATGTTACAGGGTTTGTGAAACGGGAGAAAGATCGAGGATTGGTCCGTGCCTTGGGTGAATATTTGCAGTACTTCTTTTGTGACTAAAATGACTTGATCTCTTGGAGTGGAGGGCTTGGCGTGACCTCCAGCCTTGATTGGCAATAGTGTCGCGATATATGGCCTCATTAGTGTACAAGGATGTGGCATTGCAAGTATTTGGTAACCTGCAATATCCACAGCATCCTGTCGTCAGCTGTACCTTTGCCTATCTCATCATTTGATACTAACTCGTACCAAACCCAATACCTATAACAATGATACCTTTTATTGTTTTTATAGTCATGTTTCATATCTAGATTGAATGAACTGCACTTTTGAAATAATCTCCTTGTCCGTGGCATTATATTTTTGTACTGAATTTTGATGTTAGACCAATGCATTCCAAATCAGTTGTTATATAAAGTGGGTAAGGGCATATGTTCATGTCATACCTGTGATACTGCGTTTTCATATAAAAGTCGGTTTGTGAGAACGTGTTCACGTCATGTAACAGTGCACATTCATGAATAAGTCTTACTTATCTGTGCAGGAATGGGAGATGACAAATTCTCGGGAACTACATATCCAGCAAACTGTGTTCCAGATCGGAAGATTCATCACTGACTTCAACGTCGAGAGAGGTATCCCTTAAAAGTTTAATAACACATCTCTCAAGGAATCATAACAGACCTCGTTTTGTCAAAAAGTCGTTTTCACGTCTGCTCTTGTAGATTAGTGGAATTGCTGGCAAGGAGGGAAGAGTTTTTAGACAGCCCATTTCATTTTGCTTGCCGTCAAACTAAGCTCATGCATAAATGAATAGCTCTTATGTAAAATAGCCAGAAAATGGGGTACGTCGTAATTAGGCCCATTAGTCGGTGATTAACTCCTAACATCATCCATGCTGTGGTGACGAGCCTCTCAATATGCCACATCAGTCCGATATCTCTCAAAGCTCCCCAGACACCAGTTGCACATGATAAGGTTTTCCTGGCTATGTTCTGCCATTTTTTTCCATAGAGCCAATACAACTTCTAATAAATCGACCATAAAATGATATAAATTGCAGTGAACAAGATATATCCTGACAGCGATGAATGAAAATATGTAGGTAAATTTTGGAAGTTGGAACTATAAACTGACAAACGGGTATTGAGTACACAGGATGATGCTCGTAGTTTTACCCTTTGTTTGCCATCTTGGATTTGGGAATCTAGTGGTGTAAATATGAATTTTCGAGTTTGGCAGACAGCAGAAATGAACTGTTTGACTTCACCTGAGAGAAACTGGTCTGCCAAGCTCTACGCGAAAATACCTGGATGTTTCTCTCTTTTTTTGAAAATCAGACTAGAATATCTGAAGTAACTCAATGGGTGACTCCCAAGTTGTCTTACAGACGGTCTTCCACAATGTCTACCTTGGATGACGTCAAAGTGATATTGGACATAAATTATCTTGGGATTGTTTCTATTGTACGAAAAAATTTGCCACTTCAAGGTTTTTGTTTGAATAATCCAAGTCGTGTGTCAGTGGTAATAATTTATTATATAAACATACAGACCACCTGCCCCTTCCATGTTCACGATGTTGGTGGGGTTATCAAGGAGTATGTATGTAGGCTCCTAGGTGATCTGACCATAGACATTTAGCCCAGGGACTGCCGACTGTGACGTCACGCACACTAAACCCAGTCTGAGATCACGCTCGCGATTGCAGCGCCCCTCCGAGAGGGGTGATTTTTTTTGACAGCTTGACAAATTCTTTATTATCGCTCAATGTGTGCCCTTCGCAATGCCGGGTGGCAAACATTGTTGTGTTGTGGGCTGCCACAATCAGAACTCGAAGACTACTGGTGTTAGCTATGTGGCTTTCCCGAAGTTAGGTATCAATACAGAGACAACGGAATGGAGAAGAAAATTAATTCATGCTGTTGGTCGCTCGGATGCGGGATTCAACCCGGATACTCAGCACATTTGTACGGCTCATTTCGTGGCCAAAACATGTCTGCTTTTTCATCGTATGTATGTTGTTTCATAGCGCAATATATTCCAGGATGTTACATTTCCCAATTATCTTCACCATTTTGAAGTGATCTAAGACTAGAGAAATCATACATACATGTACATGTAATTCAGGCTAATCTATTGAATCTTGTGGGCAATTGTATCCCAAGTTGCCAGTTGGTATGTAAAATGGTTACCATGCGATAAGGCCGCCAAGGTGATCAGGCCGCATATTAGCATACTCAATGTCATAACACTGTCATCCATCACTTAACTCATAGTTTGGTAACTCTCAATGGCGGCCTGATCGCTTTTGCGGCCTTATCGCCTATACCCTGTAATAGCCTACTGTCTTATTTCGAGAACTTATTCACTCGTACCCAGTTTATTGACCCATGACCACGTCGTGCTCACAGCAGCCTCCACCATGAGCGTTCGCCTAGCAGCACAGGTATTAACAGCATGGAATACTTAAACAGTCAGACTTTTCTTTTGCCTCTTTTTTTGTCGAACATTCCAGTATTTGAAACAGTGTTATGTTGAGTCATTACATTTGTTTTGCGGTACAACATTATTTCATCCTTTGTCTTTGCTAAAACTTTCAGGTACTCAGCAGATCAGTGTCTGTGGTGATGACAGAGTACTATGCTCCAGACATGAACGAAACAGCACGCTTTTTCGGTCTATGCGATAGATTCTTTGACTGTTTGAATGGTCGCTCGTTAAATGAACATATCTGCAAGAGAAAGCCTGATCTGGCCCCATATCGGTCAATCGATGACCCACGATTCCAGGTACGATTCTAGCAACCTTTGAGCATTGTGTTAGTGTTGATGAAAGAAATCCATATAAATATATTTTCTTTTGACATATTCATACAACAGCAACATTTACCAAAGCTTTAACATCCATGTGTATATTCGCGTAGACCTTGAGCAGATTAACATTTATTTGTTTTTTTTGTTTTCAAAACATGTGACATGTACTGTAGACATTGTAAATTTCAGTTCCTGCTGGTGGATTTCCTGGGCTACCTGCACAATTGGGAACAATCTACTCTGGCACGTCCTGACTTCACCAAAGCTGAGAGAGGCAAGATGTTTTTGTCAAAACAGACCCATGAAGGAATCATCATGACTGGTAATTATCATTCCAAACTATGAGAAATTGAACTGCTTTGGGGTCATGAAAACTGTCAATGAGCAAGTTTAGGTGTACATTTTTCTTGGAGTATTTATTTTGTACATTGAGTTTGATGATAAGCATTGCAGTAAAAACTGTACAAACTGTAAATTTATTGACATGGCCTTTTGACCTTTGAGCCCTATTCTCCAGTTACTGTTGTCAATATACTATCCCTTTTCTCAGTTCATGCTTTTGTGTGACTCAGTTTTGAGTGACTCAGTTTCTACTGCGGAGTGGGGTGAACTACATTTTGAGTCAGGCACCGGGGCTTGGCAGGAAGGGCCGACAACCCTACTCTGCGTCAGTTCAGGTATTACTTTAACCCAACTAATAAAAATTCACAGTTTTTTTTTTAAAAGTCTCATGTGTATTGGATGCATTAACCAGATACAATGCAGTACATGTGAATTAACATGTGGTACAAAACACACTAAGAAACCTGTGTTTAGGGTGGTAATATTCCTCATGTTCAATAGTCCCAATGGAAAGATATATGCTATCTATGTTTGCATGTATGTTCAAATTTATTGCAGCTATCAGGAAAATCAACTCCGGCTGCAGCGCAGTCTGGCGTTCAGCTTCAACCCTATGGGGAACACATCCGGTCGAACTGGTGAGAAGAGGCCGACAGTGATCAGCTCAAGCCCCCTGAAGAAAATTAAAAGACATTAGATGGTTTGATGTGGCATAAACAGTTCTTGCATTGTATCCATATGGATTATCACTTGTCAGTTAATGTGATGTAGCTATGTGAATGACAAATTTGATAATGTATCCAACTGGTGGATTTTGAACCAGATGCATGTACATGTACTGACGAATTTGACAATATACCCAACTGATAGATTTCTATTTACATTTTGTATTATGTACATGTGCAGGTTTTCACAACTTCCACGTGTGTAGGAATGATGATCTCTAATTACTACTGTAAGAGTCAAGACAGCCTGTCTGTCTGTACGACTGTATATTTCACGGACATGATTTAGACAATGTGATGGGATCATACTAGTATGTGGCTCAATAGTGGTGGCATTGAATTGGAATTGTTTGCGAGATACCAGGAAAAACGTAATATAATCCAGATGTGCTTATTGAATACATGTACCAAATTCAAACTTACAGCAAATGTTTCGTGATGTAAATACAATAAACCAATAAACCACACTGATCACTTCAAGAATTTTCTTTATTACTCTCTTTATTACCAGCTATTGTTTTTCGTAGTGCCTTCTGTTTCTTCTGTCCTTTTGTTTTAACCAAGTATTTCTCGAAGAATTGCCTGCATTTTGCATGACATCGAGTAACATAAAAAAGATTGAGGATTTTCCTCAACACCATTTCTCTATTGTCATTATTAAATTCATCACCATCATCAACATCGGAAAAAAATAACATTAAAAGATCTTCTTGACTACATACTTTGTCAATGAATGTTTGTGCTGTTACATTGGATGAAAACACATTTCTGAAAGCAAGTTCACAAGATATGAAGAACGAAATCATATCAGACGTAGGTTCACACAAACCTCTACTTTTGATCAAAATTAGTCTGCCCTGAAAAGAAGCACTTTCCCCTTCATGAGGCTTTGAACAACTCTCAAACAAGACTGGTCCTTCATATAATATTTCTTACATCGGAATACTACAAAACCTCCCACATAGGAAACAATGTCTTCTTCCTCTGGTAATAAAACAGATACTTCAGCAGAAACAGATGGGGCAGTGCCATAATTGATATCAATTAACTCCTGCATTGTCTGCAAAGACAAAAATGCAGACACACTGTAATTTTGTACGATGCTGTCAATGTTCGTTATCAAGGTCTGCTGGATGCCATAAAAGCTTTTCCATGCATCTTCTCTCGATGATGAAGCCAAGAGTTTTTGGTTGACAAGCAACCACGAAGAGCGTCCATCTGCCCAAGAAGATTGTGAACTGCAAAGAAGTGATACATCAGAAGTAGATCAGCAATTCAATACCAACAATAGTGTACTATCGTTTCTGTGATTATTTCTGTAAAAAGTCGATTGAAAAAGCCGTTGAACCTGTATCCAAGAGTAGTAGATATAGGGTAACACCTGGTACAGTATCCTACGTACCATTTATATTGGAGAGAAGGTTTTTCAAATCCCCATCAGAATGTGCCAGTATACTGTCCTCTGCCACTCTGGTCACCACAGGACTCAAAATCTCAATGTCCAACTCGCGAACAGCAGTTGGCTTCGATGGACAAACCACATGTAGTTCAGGTTCAGGCCCACCTGCTAGGTCATTGTCCGTTGCCTGAAATGATATTGTGCAAAAACTATACAATGTTGAATGCAAATTGCAACTTTTAATAATAGTATCACCTAGCTAGGGTCGTCATATATATTTCCAGTTCATAGGCCTGCACTGGACTGGAGCTGGGTTCAGGTTGGTTAAACACTGTATTATCGCCCACCCTTACGCTCGCTAGTTTCTGTGTTGTGGCCTATCAAATAATTAAAACTATAACAATCATTTGAATTTTGTAATATGAAAAGCAATTTTACCATTAATTCGTCCGCAAGTCGACTTGCAGCCACATTTTCACGCGACTTCGAAATGTTCAATTTCGCCACTTTGTTTGTTGCTGTCTGTGCCAAAATGTGCCCCTCTCACAGGGGGCGCTGTAAATCTGCCATCATAAATGTCTAAATGTCTGGGCTAAATGTCTATGATCTGACGTTACCCACTGACTTTCATCTTTTCAGAACTGACGAAAACGTATATGACAGCTCGTGCCCAAGGCAACCAAGCACTGCAACCGCTGTACGTGCAAGAAATGTGTTCAAATGCGAAAAACTCGTAAATGACGGTTGAAAGAGATGGATGGAGCGTCCTCTTCCGAGGATAAATTAAACTCGGACCCCGCCCACCACGAATATCTATAGGTATGAGGATCATAACTGTTAACCCAATTCCATAGAATCGCTACTCTATGATAGGTAGCAGACTTGTAGTGTCTGTGGACATTTAAACTGGTACTACTGTTTGGTGTGCAAATGTACGGAGATGATTGAATGACCACCAGTAGAGTTGGAAATTTAGTTCACGTTCATATTTCTCATGTGAAAGCCATGTAACTTTGCTACGATTTCTATACGTGTAGGTCATTTATTAGTTTCAGACCCATATTCATTGCATTCAGTCTTTGTTTCTGGAGCACATGATATTTTCTGGTGGCGCAATGACTGTAGATCAAGTTAAATATTTGGCGACATGCAGTGGATAGCGATTAGGTAATGAATGATATAGTTCCAATAAAGTTCCAACATTATAGAGTTCCAATAAAGTCTTTTGCAAAGAATCCAATGTTTGGGGAAGTAAGAATGTATATTCCCTACTGAAATATACATTATTGATTCCTTGACCTACCACGCACACGAACAAAGAATAATTCACATTACGGTTTTCAATATCATTGAAGAAATCCAGCTCACTAAGACTGTTTGCTTTAAGATGGTGAAACCCTGCCGATTGTTGGCAGTAAATTTCACGACTTTAGTACCGCATACAAAATCTGAGCATTTGTCATAAAACTTCTGGTAGTCCGAAGTGACTTTTTGCAGTTGGAGTGAATAGAGGAGTCATTTTCTTGTTTTAGAAAAATACAATCTTCGACCTGAAACGTCTGGATCATTCCGGATCATAACGATAAAGTTGGTACATCCGTTCTCAATATCAACCACGTAATCTTTAGAATACATCGACTTTTTACATAGTGGAGCAGTCAGTGTCTATGAGCCGAGAATTACTTTTTGAATTTAATGGCCTACATTGGTCACAAAATGCCCGACTATCTTTGACACATTTACGAAGTGCGCCATTTTCAAAATATCACGTGGATTTGGACAACACACAGACTTGAAATATCATCTATTATTTTGATGATTTTCAAAGAATAGCTGACTTACTTGGGATTGGTACATCGTAGACTCCATAACGAGCTATCCAAAGCCATGTGACAATGCGTTTTCCCCCGTAAAATTGAGTCTGAACATCGGCTACTTTCAACGTCAGGTGCCACGAAATCGTGTTTACATATTTCCCAGGTCAAAGTTTAATGTATCCTTACGCGAGACTTATCTTTGGTCATGTCGATTCTGGTAATCTGTATAATCCATTGATCACACCAAATAATCCACTTTCTGAATACTGAACGGGACTACGGCAGAAAATGTTCGCAGTACGACACATTACATGTGTTTCGTGATATCAATTGGTAGCGGTCATCCTCGGAATATTTCCTTCGGTTGTGAAGACCATATTTTGCGACTATGAGATTCGGTAGCTTCGTCTCCAAATGTTTTCCCGCGAGGCACCAACAGTCCCATGTGTTATGCATGTATATCGGCATATGACGGAGGTAATCCCAGAAATATGTACATAATCGAAGACATATTAGTTCATAGACAAAGAATTGTTGTAGATCGGGGAATGACAAACACTGAAAACCATGTTTCCAAACGATAACTGACATATCGCTCACCACGTGACTTTGTATTCGCTCCGGTGAGAAAGCCGTTGAAATCCGTGCACAGGGTTTTGAGTTCAATGTGAAGAGCAATACTCACTAGCTGCTCAAGTCCAGTCTCGGTCAGTGATCGCATGGAACCACACGGAAAATCGTCGAGCACATGTCCTGGGGCGGATTATTAACCCTCTTTCAACCCTTCTTGCACATTGGGAGTTCATTTTCACAAATAGGTAATATAATACTATATTTGTTCAGGTACGTACACGTAATTTAAGCATTCTGTAATTGGAGCCCCGTCTCTATCAACACTGATCAAGTATCTATGAGTACCTATTCCATAAGTTCGTGGTTAAATACATCTCGATAAAAAAAATGAAACTGTATGTAGATGTATATCTATATGTATGTCAAGAAATTTAAATCAGGTGCCCTGATTGGCACAAGTATATGAGGTAATTATCAATAAGCAGCTATATGAGTTATTCATATCACCAACATATATATATTTCTCTAAATCAAGAAGTTTACTTGATTGTAATATTCCAATGATCAATTCAAGGCAATGTGATTGGTATCAGCAACAGAATAGAGTGCCATCTGACAAATCCATCATCTCATATTTTTCTGACTCCAGATGACTCCAGATGTTGCTGACAACTCCACACCACTTTCCTGACAGCTCAGCCAGAAGACAACACAACCAGAAGCTCCATGAATCCTGGTTCAAGTCTCAATCAGAAGACAGGCAATAGCAGCTCCACACCACTTGACTGATCCCCCAATGACAGGCACCCAGGAGCAATCATTCAGTTGGCCAACAATATGGATGTCAAAGCATAACAAAAACTTGTGTTTTAAAGTTTGCACCAATATATACATGTATATTATAACAATATATATATAAATTCAAATTAAGTGCATGTTGGATCTGTAATTCTGAAAAACCTGTACAGAATTGCACACCACCATTTTGGGTATTGTATTGTCACTATAAGACAATTGGATATCTTATACAAGAGCAATTTGGGGATTCAATGGCCAATTAATAATATTTCCATATTTTATATTTTAATGGATAAAGTGGCCAACACATTGTATGTATCAAAAATTTGTTATTGATACACATGTGTAGGTCAGAAATACATTATGAAGATTTGAATGGCAGTGTATCAAGTGGCCATGTGCAATATTGTTTGCCAATTATGATAAATTCATAATCTTTTTCATTGGTATTATATTTGATTTATTTTGTTCTTGTTTACCTTCCATGTACAAACTTTGTAAGATAAACATATGGATAAGGAGTATACTACCAAATACACTATTTATTCATGACATTTCTTGTCTGGTATGTTTGATATCATACCTGTGATCCATGTATGTCAAAAGATGAAGTGCTCCAATTCATAACTCATGAATTGTACTAATAAAATGCTACCACTGTGTGAATTTCACATCAATTATGTTGACACAACCCATGTGCAATAATGATACTTTAATGTCACATGTAATCATGATGACAATGAATCAAAAGCCTGGTGATATTTACATTTACATGTTATTGTGATCAGTATGTATCCTGTATCTAGCTTGGGGTTTGTGTTCTTTGTATGCATAGACACAAGCATTATGCACAATAGGGTCAGTGAATACATACATGTACTGTTAGTTATTTGATGAACACAGAGTGTTATGAATTATGCCAAATGCAAGAAGATGTTACTTCCCCAGAAGTTTTAAACTTATAACTGTCACATTGGAAATACGGGTTATTATTTGCATTGATCAGGTGAATAGAGTAGTGTCATGGCCCAATGCACACAGAAGCCCTAGCATGTAGCAGTCTACATGTAAAAGCCAGTGTGAAGTGTGCACAGTGGAGCATATGATATTGAAGTCTCCCTCTCACTGTGGCAGTGTCTTGAAGGGTTAAAAAATAGTGCCTGTGCTGGCCACTTGGGAAAAATTTTCAGTTGCCAATAAATGTCTGAACTTCAAAAATCATTTGTGATGCAATGGATTTGAATTTCAAAAAAATATTTCTCGGCTCATAAACTAGCATATGTAGTAATGCTCAGAAAAATACTTGGAACATTCGTAATCGACTCTTTCCATTAGAACGGATGTCCCGAAATTTTGGTAGCCAATTTCACCAATTTTAACATAAGATGCATAATGACTGCGCGTAAAATGCTTTAAATTAGTTATTAACATGATAATATAACATTTATGTGAAATATGTGTTCATTTCTTCAAGAAAAAACATTTTCAAAAATATTCAGTGCGCATCACTGACTAAAATATGGCGAGGGTAACAACCCCTTAACGCTACAACAATAACGGTAATTGATAACTAACTGTCATGCTTTTGAACATGCTCACACACATTTTGCTTTTAGCTGAACAACTTTAAATATATCATATGTATTCCTTTTAGCAATGAGATCAACACATCAGCGATCTCATGAGATCATATCTCATATCTGGAAATTTAATATACAGATAAATGCTTTATTTTATCATGGATTATCGATAAAAAATTATGTGACGAGGTATGAGATGAGGTTGAAACTAGTTAGGAAGTTAGATTTGATGATGTCAGTATCACAAGCACGTATCTGTAAACAGACTGAATACAGATGAACTCTCTATCAACTACTCAAATTTCATTCCTTCTGCCTAACTCTTTTCACTCCACTGGCAGGTTTCGTGCGAATATCTTCAAATATACAACAATATCTCAGATATTCATCTAGACAGTGCAAGTTGAGAAAAATCCACTGTTTGATCAATTGCGAAACACATCTGCTGCATATGAGCAAATAGTTGTTTTACAACCATTGTTTGCTGGAGATATGAATCATCAGGACATATTTATGCTTTGAAGACATGTGTTAACTACATTTCGTGTGTGGCACGTTTGGCCTTTATTTTAATATGCATGAATTCTGGGCTAAGTGTGAAACTTAAAGTGTGTCTTGATACTGTGGGCTATTTGTAACGCTTTATCTCTGTATGTTTGTCTCATCAGGTGTAATGTATTATCAAATTATTTTCCTAATAATGTAGAGGTTCGGGTCTCAGGAGTATGAAAATAATACACACAATGTAATTGACACAAAATAGAGACGAATATTCAACCACGGGCATTCAAAGTGTTATGTACATTATGAAATGCATGCATCACATACCTGAATAGAGCCTCCATGATGATGGACCTAAAAATAGAATTCCCGGTTTAACCAGCGGGGTTTTATTTGTCCCAAAATTGTAATGATAATTGGATAATAATAATTGGGAATTTTGATACACCCTATAATTGGTAACTAATGACGTGCAGTATTTACTGGCATTTTTGAAGCTGCGATTCATTATGCATTGCTCATCAATCTCCATGGCGTCGGAAACACCCATGAATACAACAATTGCGAAGTATTGTTGAACTAATATCTCTGGCAATTGACTGTCGCGTCTTACATCTTCAGATAATGGGCTCTTTCGGATAGTCATATCTGCACAGACTGGATGGAGTGAAATAGTGTAAACGGCTCTTCAACCAGGAATATTGGCCTATAGAGAGACTGGCAGGGATTCTATGAATGTGACCACGAAAGTCGATTACTACTGATATACTAATAGTAAATATTATACAAATATTGACTTTTGGTGAGGTGAATACGTGAAAATATGTACCTCTCGCAAAAGACATAATCCCCGAACTTGCGAGGTGAATATGTTTTTTGCGAGGGGTACATATTTTCACGTATTCACCGAAACCGAAAGTTAACATTTGTTTTATCATATAAAATATGTGAAAAGTTTGGAAGTTCATGCAAATCCTGAAGCAAAGTTTATGTATGACATGGATGTTATGATATAAACATAATACATCCAAAACTATCATGTGTTGATTCGAATGAGTACTGCGCCAGTCACTCCTTCAAATTCCAATTTGATGTCAATATTTCAGGAACACAACGAGGCTTGTTTCCTGAAACAAGCTTATTCAATTCACCATATCACTAGATACGCGATACTAGTAACAGAAAAAAAACATTAAAGATCATTTGATTTGCTCTTTGGCGAGAGGTACATATATATGTGATATGGACCGATCGGTGAATATAAAAAAAACTTCACCGGTTGGTCTGGTGAATATGCACTTTTATGCATAGACACGTGACCAGCTTTTAACCAATGACAATGCGGGGATTCTTAATAGTATATAATAATTAATAATATGTATATCTAAAATTTGTTATACTTGCGCTAACAGTACTAGTGTACATGTTTTTACCTGTTTTGTTTTTTTTACCCAAAAACATGTCAAAGTATATGAAAATGAATATCCACAGATTATAAGTTGTCATTGTATCTGTTATAAATAGGCAAAAACATTCCACGGTATTGCTAAAAAGCGATGAAAGGTATGACTGACAATTATATTCTTCTCTGGTGATTTACAGCCAGGTATTTTGTCTTTGATCATGCAAATGGAATGCCTTCTAGGCAAATGAAATGTCATACCTGAGCAAACAATCCATCATCCTCAACATGATAGAGTAAAGTACAACACAAAATGGTTTTGAGGAAACGGGAGAATCTTACTTCCACAATAATCAGATATTCTTCTCTGGATTTTCCTGTGTGGAGTTCGCGTTCGTCGGGTTAAGTTATTGGCGTTAGCTGTTGGAATTAATCACTTGCTAAGTCTGTGACACATGTCACTATTGGCAATACTGTGGAACATGGAAAAAAAGAATGGGCATGTCATATGTCCCATAACTTTCCCATATAACCTCCATTCATCAGCTGGTTTTGTAAGGTCAGTTTACCGTTTACGAAAAGGTTCATTTATTGAGTAGTCTTGCTTAATAAGATGTGTAGTTTATACTCAATATGATGCGTAGTTTGATTTTTAAATGTAGCACATCAGCTAGAAATAAATAAGTATGTTCATATAGAGAGCAATAAAAGACACGGCAAATTCTGTACAGAAATTAAAAGTACTAGGCCTAGATAATCACTTAATAGATTGTTTTTTCTGATAACCTTTCTTATCCCTCATATCCCTCATAAATACTTCATTGTTTACACAGACCAGCCACCTCAAGAAAAAGATTTAGTGAAAAATTGATATCCAAATACAGTACCAGTTTTTGTGACTGAATATCAGGCGTTATGACGTTTTGTGTTTTTCCTGTACAAATCTATAAATATACCATGACACATATTCTAAATAGAGAGTAATTAATCTCGATCAATTCCATTACATAATATCATAATGTGTGTACCTTGCTGCTGTTCCAATGCTGACCACTGTCTATCCATTGTAACCATGGACACATACTGGATATGTGTATTCGGCACCAGGGTTAAATGGACTACTTCTCCATCACGATCCTCTTCATCTGTTAGCTGTTACCGTACAATGCGCCACTCCCTTCCCCCCACCATTGATGGTTATCATGAGCTATCTCTTCGCTAAACTATTAATACCTCGCACTGCACATTTTGATACAAATGCAGGGATCAACTTCTGGTTGACATTGATACAATCTGACGGGCTTGCTTCAGGACGCCCAAAATGGTTTGGTGGCACGGTTGTACACATGTTGTATGATGGGAATTTTTCATTAAACATAATTCTGTTGGCTTCATCTTTTTTTCAGATATTCAGGCAAGCCCTTCTGTCATTCATGAGGATTTTCTGATAGTTTTGCCGAAATTGCAAGTAGGTAGCAATCAAATCAAATTCATACAAAAAATGAATGTATTATTCCTTATAACCAAAGAAGCCATATTTGTTGAGTTAGCGGTGAACACATGGTGAAGGGATCACTCTCACATTTCCCATCCTGCCTCTTTTTCAGAATTACACCCTGATGCAATTCTCAAGGGATTACAATGTTGCGTGCAATTCAAGTTCTTTTTACATGTTAATTCGTGGTGAAAATTAGCTTCACCCGGAGGTTGTATAATTATGAACATTGAATAGACTAGATATTCTCTGCATTGAGAAACGTTGTTAGTTACTCCGCACAAATGATGTGTATGCATCTCATGGCCCCATTTGAAGGGACAATTGGCGACATGGTATGATGAAAAATAATGGGGGAGTTCCTCATATAAGGTAGAAAATTGCTAGCTCATGCAGTTGATCTACCCCAAAATATCGCAAGGGAGATGAATAAACATGACGTCACAAGGAACATAAAGTTACAAGCGTATCGGAACCTTGTTAGCGATCTACAATGATTACACTATCATAGTTACAACAAAACTGGTGAGCGCAGTGTCCCGAATCACCCTGTATGACCAGATCCCCGACTAGTGTGGTAAAAAAGTGGATATACCGTCAACGGACATGATTCGTCAAAAACAACCACCAAAATGGCAGGTCCTAATCGCGATTTCCAATGTCATGAAAGTGCTTCAAATATTCTCTTGCTCAATATGTAATTCCCTGTGCCTGTTTGGCATTAAATAAGCTTATGTACGTATCCTTGACACATACCTAGGACAGATTTGCTCTGAAATCAACAGAACGCTTCCTTGACGTCTTCTTGTTTCTCGTTCTCGTGTAAAATAGCCCCTTGGGCATGGTTGGGAGAATTTACCGAAAAAACAATTCATTCTCTTCATACAAGATTCAAACATTTGCTTGTTATCTTAGGCAGTTAGTCGACAAGTAAGAGGGTGATTTCAAATATAAATGAGTTAAGATTGTGCGTCATACATTCTATGTTGCAACAAATTTATAGTGCTTCCCATGAATAATTAATGTTTTTTATGCAAATGATCCAACAAAACCGTACAGTGACATTCATTGCATACATTTTTTTTCTTTTGTATGTCACTTATATAATTCCTTGCACTTACAATTTGTTTTAGGTCAAAATCTTACATTAACAATTCCGTTTGTTGATAAATGAGTCTGCATATGTTTTCAGGCACTTTTACTACGCTGTGTCAGCTCAGGTAAGTAGTGTACAGGTAATCTACAAAAGACCAAAAACAAGACCACAGCACCATATATGTATATTGACATACCGGCAATGTCATATCAATGTCATCCGAAAGTCAAAGTGTAAATTCCAATTATTATATAATTAAACTGATACAAATACCAAATAACTATAATGAACAACAAGAAAACAAATATATATGTATCAGACTTACAAAAATGTGCCAGTTTCCCCACTTCCGCACAATATCAAGAAATGTCGATCAAGTGTCCTTCAAGTGTCTCTTCAAAATGTCATTTGTCCATACGAACTCTACTTTGTGCGATGCACATGCTTTATAAACCAAAATGTACAGGCCAGGGATACACGTGAATACAGAGTCTAGAGTTAACTACAATATTATATCTCAAAGACCCAAAAATAACCAGAAGGAGTAGGAACTGAGCTCACTTGAGCTCTACATGGAGGAGTCTTCGAAACACGGTATGTAACCAGTGACACTAAGAGGTGGATGTAAAAACAATGTTTATATTTGCCTGTGCAGTTCATTATGCCGAGTGAATGTACATTCAATCCCAGAACGAACAATGGTTTTCACAATAAATTGTGAATGTATTTGTCACACTCTGGAGACTCAAGTTTTTTTCCCACCTGAGATATTTAAGGACCAGTTCAATTGCACATTACGTCACTATATGTTTCCGTTGGCTAGATATTACTATCAGGGAACAAGTATGATGATGCTGATGGAACCCGACAGTAGTTATTGGGGTAGAGCATATGAGATCGATTTGATTTGATAAATTATCGCTCCCACATACCTGAATTGATTCACGACTCCATGACAATTTGGCCCGGAAATCCTAATCCAACCTGATTTACTATAAAGATTGCACCTAAGTGATGGAGTAACAAATGATTATAATGATTATACACATTAATATCAGATTGCTCATTGATAGAATACGATAAATGCATGATGGACCATGGAAGACTTAGGATGCCATTTAATGGACTTTGTGAAGGTTCACGGTGGCTTCACGTTTTTGCCCCATCAAGGACATGTATAAACTAAAAAAAACCTGAATTGTCCTTATTGTTCAAACTGATAATAACAGATAATATTGAGTAGATACCGATTGATATAAGGTTACAGTCAAGTGAAAGTATATAATTACTGATTTTAATTGTAAAACCAAGTAATACCAGTACTCACTTGTACATTGATTCTATCTGGTGTACAATAAAGGCAGTTATATGTATACACTCAGAGAACGCCAGTTAAGCCTTGGACCTAAATGTTTGGTTCATTGTTAATTTCCACCTCATGAGATCGAGATATGTTCAGTGGTATTATGTTTTCCCTTATGAGATTCATAGGAGGAAATACATGTCTATGGAATACCCGTCCAAACGTCATTAGTGCTGCGATGCACACTTTTGGCGATCTTGGTGAAGATATTCATAATAGGTTATAGATCAAAAGGGCTTAAGTGACATGAAATGTGGACAGTGTACCAAGATGCTTGATCAAATATATGGATCGATAATTGGTTGTGACAGGCTATTACTCGCTACAACTCTGTCCAGTGACCGTAAATCTCTTGCTGTTATACTTAATGGCGTATTTTTGGGAATAAAAAATCGCCTCATATTGCAGTTATTCTGGGTGATGATATTGTAATGACAATACAGGGTGAACCAGTTACCGAACAAAGATTGATGGATTGCACTGTGCTCAAGTGGATGCTAAAACGTCCTGATCCGTCCTGATCGCGGGGAGTAAGATGGCTTGGCATGATCTCCAGCCTTGATTGGCGATAGTGCCTCGAGATGTGGCCTCATTAGTGTACCAGCGTGTGACATCAAATATGTCTGTAACTGCAATATCACAACATACTCAATTTGCATGTATTATTGCTAGCTTGTGAATCCAGTCAGAAGAGCAACTGCTGCCGTCAGCTTTACCACACATGTTTGAGCACACATGATTAACTCCAATACTGATTAAAACATTAATACATGTATCAAAATGATAATAACTATTGTTGTGCTTTGAAAAAGAGTCTGCTTGATGCATTGTATTCCCCAAGAGTACCCTTGTGTCATCTACCATTTCTGTTGCTCTTTAATTGCTGATGTTGAATTGACTTTCTGGGATGAGTGAGTGGAAACATATGTTGTACAAAAACGAGTACTATATGTTTTGGGACATTTCCAGTCTGGAAAAAAAGATTTGTGTGATATATATTCAGGATGTTGAAATCGTTTGTGGTCTCCAGGAAAATACACCAAACGATGTAATCGACGAAGTAGTCATCACCCCCCTTCCCCCCCTGAGAAACTAGAAAATTATTATTTCCAATTGTATAGCCACTAATACTCACTTGTACACTGACTCTATATCGTGCACAGTAAAGGCAATTGTATTTATACACCTTATGATGATCGCAATTGTACTTATACACCTTATGAAATCGTGCTATGTTCAATGGTATTGGTTTTCCCCTTGGGAGATTTTATGGGGGAAATACCTGTCCAAGGAACATTCAAATATCAATCTTGCTGTGCTGCACGTTTTTAGGTTACCAGACCTATGGTCCGATAACCTATTGGCGTGGCGTTGCGTCCGTCGTCGTCGTCGTCATCCGTCGTCGTCGTCGTCCACATTTTTATCTTTTTTGTTTACGGGCGAATTTTTCTGAAATTTTGCACAAAAATACTTTAAAATAATTCAAGAAGGAGGTATTTTTAAGTTTTTTGATTTTCGCATTTTTTTCAAAATGGCGGCCGTTTTCGACGAAAAATGCCTGATTTTGGACTTTGACGGCCATTTTCTCAAAATATGTTCAGTAACTTTTTTTCTTTTTGATACATAAGACTCCGCATATGTACTCCTATGATGTCTATAAATTTCGTTGCGCTTGAATTGCTCGAAGTGGGCCATTTTGGCCTAAACTCGGCCCAAATGGGACTTTCCCATGTTAAATTCTCCTATGCTTTATAATTGGACACATTATGCCTAATATCTCACTTGATATTGAGATTAGAGACTAAGAATCAATTGTGGACATATAGGAAATGATATATGCTGAATATTCTCGTGACCTTGAATTTGACCTCTGACCTCAGTTTCAAGGTCAGAGCACAAAATGGCTTATATCTCGCTTATTGTCGACTCTACAGCTTAGGAATCAATTGTGGACATATAGGAAATGATATATGCTGAATATTCTGATGACCTAGAATTTGACTTTCAAGGTCACAGGACCATTTTGAATTTGACCATTTTCAAGGTCACAGGACAAAATGGCTAATATCTCGCTTGGTATCGACTTAACAGCTTAGCAATCAATTATTAACATATAGGAAATGATATATGCAGATTATTGTCATGACCTTGAATTTGACCTTTGACCTGATTTTCAAGGTCACAGGACAAACAGGCTAATATCTCACCTATTATCGATTTTACAGCTTAGGAATCAATTGTGGACATATAGGAAATGATATATGCTGAATATTCCCGTGACCTTGAATTTGACCTCTGACCTCATTTTCAAGGTCCAAGGACATACTGACTCATATCCTGCTCCTCTGTTGACTGTATGGCTTGGGAATCAATTGTGGACATGATATAGAAAATGATATACATTGAATATTTTGATGACCTTGAATTTGACCTTTGCCCTTTCATTTTCAAGGCCACAGCACAAAATTGCTAATATCTCTCTAAGTATTGAATTTACAGCTTAGCAATCAACTGTGGACATGATATATGCTTAATGTTATATATGCTGAATATTCTCTTGACCCTGACCCAATTGTACTTATACACCTTATGAAATCATGCTATGTTCAATGGTATTGGTTTTCCCCTTGGGAGATTTTATGGGGGAAATACCTGTCCAAGGAACATTCAAATATCAATCTTGCTGTGCTGCACGTTTTTAGGTTACCAGACCTATGGTCCGATAACCTATTGGCGTGGCGTTGCGTCCGTCGTCCGTCGTCGTCGTCGTCGTCGTCCACATTTTTATCTTTTTTGTTTACGGGCGAATTTTTCTGAAATTTTGCACAAAAATACTTAAAAATAATTCAAGAAGGAGGTATTTTTAAGTTTTTTGATTTTCGCATTTTTTTCAAAATGGCGGCCGTTTTCGACGAAAAATGCCTGATTTTGGACTTTGACGGCCATTTTCTCAAAATATGTTCAGTAACTTTTTTTCTTTTTGATACATAAGACTCCGCATATGTACTCCTATGATGTCTATAAATTTCGTTGCGCTTGAATCGCTCGAAGTGGGCCATTTTGGCCTAAACTCGGCCCAAATGGGACTTTCCCATGTTAAATTCTCCTATGCTTTATAATGACGCCGATATCATGACGTCACATTTCACAAATCTGTTGTTTTCTATTGTTGAGATGTTTATTCCTTTCAAAACTATATCATATCGATATCGCGATAAACCGTGGATGAATCATCAAATTAAAAAACTGATAAGAAAGAGAAACCGAGCTTTCAAACGCTTTTAAAAAACTGGTAAACACGAACATTTGGAAGTTTACCGTAATTTACGCAATCGTACAGTGCGCGAATGCCGTAAACGAATACATTATTATGACAACAGGCTTAATGATAAGTTGTCTTCCAATGCAAATCCCAAAGATTTCTGGAAACTTGTTAAATCTTGCTTTGGCAGCTCTTCATCGAATTCGATCCCACCGCTCGTTACTGATAATGGCATCGTAAATGACAGCGCCTTAAAAGCCAAACTGTTTATTGATTTCTTTGTGTCTCAATGTGAATTACCCCAAATTTCTGAATCAATAAGTTTACCTGAATTATCCAATAAGAACAGATGCGCTACCTCTCTGGAACACATCTCTATAGACGTTCTTGATGTATACAAGGTGCTTTTGTGTCTGAACACTACGAAGGCCACAGGGCCTGATTATATTGGAAACCACATATTGAAAAATTGTGCAGAAACTCTGTCATTACCGTTGAGCATTATATTCGAACATTGTATAAGTACTTCCACGTACCCTAGATGTTGGAAACTTAGTAACGTTATTCCAATTCACAAGAAAAATAATCGTCAGTCAGTTGGTAACTATCGACCGATTTCCTTGCTCTGCAACATGAGTAAAGTCTTTGAAAGGATCATATCCAATAGAATGTATCAGTTTTTCACAGACAACAATATTTTATCCTTGTCAAATTCAGGCTTTAAAAGAAATGATGGCACAACCAACCAACTCATCTACCTTATTCATCACATTTATTTGGGTTTAGAAGATCGGAAAGACATCAAGATTGTCTTTTTGGATTATGCAAAAGCATTTGACAGGGTTTGGCACAGAGGCCTCATTCATAAACTGGACCATTACGGCATCAGGGGTAGTTTATTGAATTTATTATCATCATATATGAACGATAGACGTCAGAAAGTAGTTATTAATGGAGGCACATCTCATACCGCCTCAGTGAAGTCCGGGGTCCCCCAAGGGTCCATTCTCGGACCACTCCTATTTTTAATCTATATTAATGATCTTCCAGAACGTGTTAACTGTAATATTAATCTGTTTGCTGATGACACTATTTTGTGGAAAATCATAGATGAACCAAAAACCACTGTGGCGACGTTAAATACCGCCCTACAAGATGTCCTTGACTGGGCTTCAGAATGGTTCATGACCTTGAATCCATCAAAAACCGAGGTACTAACAATTTCCACGAAGTGTAATACCATAACATATGATCCGCTCATTTTAGATGACACCATATTGTCAGAAGGAGAAAGCCATCGTCATTTAGGTGTGACAATAACAAATGATATGAAGTGGAATGAACATTTGAATAATATCCAGAAATCAGTGGCATCCAGATTGAATATACTCAGAAAACTATGTTGGAAGTTTAATCGCGATATCCTAGAAACATTGTATAAGTCTTACATTCGACCGGTTTTGGAATATGCTTCTTTGGTTTACGCAGACCAGAATATATCAATAATTTCAAGGTTAGAAGCGATTCAGTACCGTGCCGCTTTAATTTGCTCTGGTGCTCTCGCCACTACTAATCGTAAGGATCTCCTACGAGAACTCGGGTGGACTCCTCTATCAGAGCGGAGAAAAATCACTACCTTGCGCACTGTATATAAATGTTTGCACAAATTGGCCCCGACATATTTGTCTGGTTTGATTACACCCTTTATCCGTAACGCTGTTGAATATAGACCGCTACGTGAAAATCCAACATTTAACTTACCTCGCTGTAAAACTGAGCGATACCGCCGCTCATTCATACCACGTGCCCTCGCCCTGTGGAACTCAC
Organism: Terebella lapidaria; assembly: GCA_949152475.1. Classification (NCBI taxonomy): domain Eukaryota; kingdom Metazoa; phylum Annelida; class Polychaeta; order Terebellida; family Terebellidae; genus Terebella; species Terebella lapidaria. Next base: position 9,239,224 of record OX424557.1, read on the forward strand.
TGCCAACCACAGTTACAGGCATCGCCAGTCGTGAAAAGTCTCCTGTATGGTTCGATGTTGGCAACAGGATAGCAAATATTCAGCTGACACGATTACGTCTTAATAATAGCACGCTCAACAGCCATTTGTTCAAGAATAACTTGTCAGACAGCCCGTCTTGCTCATGTGGCGAGCCTATAGAATCTACCCTTCACTATATCTTGGAATGCTCAAATTACATTTCTGCCCGAGAAAAATTAATGGAATCCGTAAAACGTATTCTCTCAGTAAATCAAAATTATCAGCCTTTTGCAGACATACCCGATAAAATTCTTCTCGAAACAGTTCTCTATGGCAAAAGTGTTCTTGATAACGACATAAATGCATCAATTATGCGTGCCACGCAAAACTACATAATATCATCTGGCCGGTTTTCCCGATGAATTTCAAATCCGCCGAGTTTTTGTGGAACAATGTACATATATGAACCTTATTAGAAACATTACCACGCATATGATTATGTTGTTTGATTCTTGTGTTCCATGATTCGTGTCGATATTCACAGTTTATACTTTTTTCTGTTCTATTAAGTTATGTTAATCTATGCGTTCATGTGTTGTTGTTGTGTGTGGTTTTCTTTTCTTTTCTTCTTCTTTTTTTTATCATTTGTATTTTTTTTCATTGGAGAGTTCCGTGATTAGCCTCTGGCTATCGAATTATCCAATTCAAATAAATATGTTTAAACTAATTCAACCAGTGACCTGGCTAACATCTAAAATATTAAACATTGTCCGGTAACCTATCTTCGGCCCTTGGCCTAATTTTTTTCTTATCTTGATACATGTATGCATAACAGGTCATGGATCAATAAGGTAAAAGTGACACGAAATATGGAGTGTTCCATGATGCCTGATCAAATACATGGATCAATAATTGGTTGATACTCAATACAACTCTGGCCGGTGACCGTAAATCATCTCTTGCGGTTTTACTACTTGATGTATTTATAGGAATAAAAAGCCGTCTCATATTGCCTTTATTCTGGGTTATGATATTGCAATAAAAGGTTTGTGACCCAGTACCCGGACAATGATTGATGGATTGCACTGTGCTCTGGGTGAATTCTTGTGCTCCTCAACTGGAGACTAAAATGACTTGATCGCTGGGAGTGGTGGGCTTGGCGTGATATCCAGCCTTGATTGGCGATAGTGCCTCGACATGTGGTCTCATCAGTGTACCAGTGTGTGGCGTCGTAGATATTCGTAAGCCAGGGATATGCACAGCATACTCAATATACATATATTATTGCTATTAAACTTGTTAATCGAATCAGAGGAGCAACTGCTGCCGTCAACTCTACCACACATATGACTAACTCCAATACTACTGACAAAATTAAGGCACGTATCAAAATAATAATAACTATTGTGCTTTGAAAAAAGTCAGTGATTGATGCATCGGATTCCCCTTGGATACCCTTGTGTCATTTACCAGTTGCATGCAAACTGGGAACATAGTAAAAAATTTAAATGGGAAGTCATATATTATATGACAGCCCTAGTACTTACCTTGAGTTTGAGTTTCAACGACTATAAAAGATCAAAATGGCTATTTAACTGGAAAACCTACCACGTATGGACAATGTCCATATACCACGTATGCCGTGTATGTGTCTTGAGAATGTTCTAAGGGACCATGTATATCCACTACTTGATAGCTTGTGATCATGGGTACATCACTGTATAGGTCTCCATGGTGACCATGGGTACATCACTGTATAGGTATATTCCCAACAAACTGGGGTTAATTGGACCACTTATCCATCAGCCCATATCTCCTTTTGAGACTGTTATGACATAATTTCCTTTGCCATCGACTGTCGTTTTCGGTTATAAAGAGCCATCTCCTCATCCTACATACCATGGAGTGTGCTATTGGGTATGGATTCAGTGAACAACTCCCGCTTGACATTGATACATACTGGCAGGCTTGCTTCAGGATGCTTTTGAGGGAAGCATAATGGGAGATCTTCATTAAATCTTCTTCCGTTGGCGCGCTTATTCTCAGATTCAATCCATCTAGCAAATTAACACAGTGTCAGTCATTATTGATGATTTTTCTGCCAGAATTGAGAGCACAAGCACTTCAAAGAAATTCCTTGAGGAATGAATAGAACATTCACTATAAACAATCCTTGTTTCCTGAGCCAGCAGTGAAGGAATCACTCTCACATTCAGCATATAAACTTGGAATTGAATAGTTCCATGTTTCAGAACTTAACCCTGATGCGATTATCAAGGGATAACCATGTTGCATGTAATCCAAGTTCTTCGTACATAGCAATATGTGTTCCAAATTTACTCTAGGCGAAAGTTGGATAACCATGGTAAATTTTGAATACACTGAATGTACCATAAAAACGTTGTTTGATACTCTGCATAATTGATGTGCATGTACATAAAAATAATTACAGAAGATGTATATGGCCATGGCCCTTTAGACCCTTTTGTGAGAAATATGATAGAAAATAATGAACGTATGTACTGAAATGCGTAGGAAAATCGTAAGCACACAGATTTATATTTCAGCTCAAGAAGAGTTCAAACAACGGGCATTGGTCAAAGGAGAATACCATGAAGTGTATAAGTGGAAGTTCAAAAACATTTAAGTCACTAACTGGTCTTTACACGTATTTTTGTACTATGTCTAGGATGATAGAATGCACAATACCACTAATATAAATGTGCTATCTTGATAAATAGAATAAATATGCTAAGGTATTAGCATACATGAACCGTTTATTCAGTATTGCTCTGTTGCGCGGATTTCTTGTACCTGAAATCTTAATTGGCCATACAATTGTCTATATGTCTATATGAACGAGATGTAAACTATTAATAGATCAGTTAGTGTGATCTGGCCTACAATATGTTTCAGATAAAATAGGGAGAATTACCTATTAACCTCTGCTAGTTTTAAGTTATGGCCCGTTTGAAGGGACAATTGGCGACATGGTATGGTAAAAAATAATGGAGGGAGGTCCCCAAATAAGGTGGAAAATTGTTAGGTCATGCAGTTGATCTTCCCCAAAATATGGCAAGGGATATAAATAAACACGATGTCACGAGGGACAAGAAGTTACAAGGGTATTGGAACCTTGTTAGCCACCTACAATGTCTACACTATCATAGCTACAACAAAACTGGTGAGCGCAGTATCCCGAATCACCCTGTATGACTAGATCACCGACTAGTGTGGTGAAAAAGTGGATATACCGTCAACGGACATGATTCGTAAAAAACAACCACCAAAATGGCAGGTCCTAATCGCGATTTCCAATGTCATGTAAGTGCTTCAAATATTCTCTTGCTCAATATGTAATTCCCTGTGCCTGTTTGGCATTAAATAAGCTTATGTACGTATCCTTGACACATACATAGGACATATTTGCTCTGAAACGAACAGAACACTTCCTTGACATCTTCTTGGTGCTCGTTCTCGTGTAAAATAGCCCCTTGGGCATGGTAGGGAGAATTCACCAAAAAACGATTAATTTTCTTCATACAAGATTCAAACATTTCCTTGTTATCTTAGGCAGTTAGTCGACAAGTAACTGGGTGATTTCAAATATAAATGAGTTAAGATTGTGCGCCATAAATTCTACATTACAACAAATTTATAGTGCTTCCCATGAATAATTTATATGTTTTTTATGTAAATGATCCAACAAAACCGTACAGTGACATTCATTGCATACATGTTTCTTTCTTTTGTATGTCACTTATATGATTCCTTGCCAATCGATTTGTTTTTAGGTCAAAATCTTACATTAACAATTGAGTTCATTATGTCAAGTCGATGTACATTCAACCACAGAACAAACAATGGTTTTCACAATATGTATTGTACATATTGTGAATTGTGAATGTATTGTCACACTTTGGAGACTCAAGTTTTTCCCACCGGAGATATTTATGTACGGGTTCAATTGCACAACACGTCAGTATATGTTTCCGTTGGCTAGATATTACCATCAGGGTTCAAGTATGATGATGCTGGTGGAACCCAACAACAGATATTGGGGTGGAGCATATGAGATTGATTTCGAGAGCATATTTGATAAATTATCGCTCCCACATACCTGAATTGATTCACGATTCCATGACAATTTGGCCCGGAAATCCTAATCCAACATGATTTACTATAAAGATTGCACCTAAGTGATGGAGTAACGAATGAGTATACACATTCATATCACATTGCTCATTGGTAGAATACGATAAATGCATGATGGACCATGGAAAACTTGGAATGTCATTTAATGGACAGTGTGGTTTACGTTTCTGCCCCATCAAGGACCATATATGCCAATTGATGGTGGTTGTTACCACTGGCCCAAGGAATTCAGTACCACAAGCAACACTTGCCTCGTGCAAGTTTCTCGATGGTATCGAGCGAGGCAGTCTCAATTTGTGAACACCGTCACTCAACATAAATTGTGTTGGGGTCATGGATCGATGAATTTCGTGCCTCAGCTCAAAGGATGTACAGGCATCGACCATCGGCTACAATGTGGAAATCAAGAAGCACGTTCTGAAGTATACACGAAAACATTAAAAACTTTCTTGTTGGTACTATATATGTCACATTATTTTTCCATTCATGTGAAAAAGCAGTAATTCCGAGGCCAGTACTGGATCCATTTCATGCAAGGAAACACGGCCATGTATTTCCACCAGTTATTGCAATACATCATAGTTGAGTGAAAAAGCTTTGATAGACAAAAGCTGTTGCGGTTGTCACTCTCATAATAAATTCTCAGTTCCAAAGCTGGTGTCACAATCGGTGCCTCTAGAAGTACGATATTTCAGTGTACCATAAACTAAAAAAAACTGAATTGTCCTTATTGTTCAAACTGATAATAACAGTTGAATTAGACAACATATTTACTGGGTAGATACCGACTGATATGAGATTACAGTAAAGTGAAAGTATATAGAATGTTAATAATTCTAATTGTAAAACCCAGTAATACAAGGTCTCACCTGTACACTGATTCTATCTGGTGTACAATAAAGGCAGTTACATATACACACTCAGAGAACGCCAGTGTATCTTTGGACCTAAATGTTTGGTTCATTCTTAATTTCCACCTTATGAGATCGTGATATGTTCAGTAGGAGTGTGTTTCCCTATGAGATCTATAGGAGGAAATACATGTCTATGGAATACCCGTCCAAACGTCGTTAGTGCTGCGATGCACATTTTGGCGATCTTGGTGAAGATATTCATAATAGGTTATAGATCTAAGGGCTTAAGTGACATGAAATGTGGACAGTGTAAATGTAAATGTAAACTTTATTTGTTTAAGGAGGATTCCCCACAGCCGTAGCCACTAGGGGGTCTCCTCCGTGCTCTGTACAACAAGTGCAGGAACATATATACAATAATGAACAGAACATATATTATACCAGTTAACTTTTTACAGTGGACACCAGCGGAATTACAAACGAAGTATCAAGGGATACTAATGACATTTTATATATTTATATTGAGACAATTCAGAAGCGTTTAGTTATAGAAATGAAATGTTGAACAGCTTTGAATACAACCTTATTATCATAGTATGAAAGATCAGGAAAACCATGTAAAATACAATTTATAAAATGTTTCTTGTCATCGATAGATTCTGGCAAAAACAATGAATAATGCACACCTGGTGCTAGGAGGCTGGCAAGCTCTATAGCCAGAATGCGTCTCGCATCTGAGTAACTTGGACAATCAAGTAAGAAATGGCACGTATCTTCAACTGGATGACAACATTTTGGACACTGTGAATAGTCAATAAAATTATATTGATGTCTATGTGCATTTAAAGCACTTAAGCCGAGTCGGAGTCTAGTTTGGTTTATGCGGCCATATCCTTGACCGTACGAATATAACACATTCGCTTTATATTGTGATAAATTTCTGAGTCTACTTTTGAAAGATTTGAGTGAAATGGCACTCTTCAAATCGATATCTAAATTATTCCATTCACGAATGGTTACGGGGAAAAAAGAATTCATAAATGTTGTTGTTCGGGTGGGGACATTCCTCAAATCAGCGTTACTACGAAGGTTATATGGTACAACATCCCCTATTGCCGATGGACATATATCACACAAATAATTTGGGGCCAATCCCGTTTGAATTTTGTACATGATACACAATCGATGACGTCGACGACGCAATGAGAGCGGCTCCCATCCCAACTCGTGTAACAGTGCTTCATGTGATGTATGTCTGTACGCGCCAGTAACAATTATCGCACAATCCCGTTGAACCTTTTCAAGCTGAGTTAGGTATAAATTTGGCGCAGAATCAAACAATACATCTCCATATTCTAATAATGGCCTTACGAAGGATTTATAAAGTGTGTCCAAACATGAACGTGGAACATAATATTGTATCCGGCGCAACAGACCAGTGGACCTGGTTGCCTTGCGTTTCAGATCGTAAATATGGTCAACCCATGAGCCTTTGCTATTGAAAGTTACGCCGAGATGTTTATGGGTGTCGACGAGCTTGATATGAGTATTATTTAACATCAGAGGCGAATCATCAGCGACATGTTTTTTGCGCGATACTTTCATATATTCTGTTTTTTCTGCATTAAATGTGACCAACCACTGTGATGACCAGCACTGAAGTTTGTATAAGTCACTATTCAAGTCGTCAAAACTATCTTGGTCAGACCTAATGGTTTTGTACAAGAATGTGTCGTCCGCAAATAGATATATCTCAGATTGAATATCGCTAATTATGTCATTTATAAATATCAAAAATAATAGGGGACCTAATATTGATCCCTGGGGAACCCCAGCTTCTGTTTCAAGCCACTCAGAATCTTGTCCATTAATCACGACCCGTTGTTTACGGTTGGATAGATATGAAGCTAACCAGTTCAACAATGATCCACATATTCCAAATTCTTTCAACTTATGTAATAATCCTGGATGCCAAACCTTATCGAAAGCTTTACTAACGTCCAGGAATACCATACAGATGTCATTACCAGTGTCTAAGTCTTTATTCAATTGGTGGGTTATATATATATAAGTTGATTCATTGCCGAGTCCATTTTTTTGAATCCCGAATTTCTCCAAGTGAGTAAGTTATTGTCTATACAAAATTGATACAATACATTAAAAATAAGTTTCTCCTGTACTTTGGACACACACGGCAACAGGGCCACTGGTCTATAGTTAGATTTAACTGACTTTTCGCCTTTTTTATAAACTGGGGTGATGTTAGATAACTTCCATTTTTCAGGTACTTTTCCAGTCGCGAATGATTTGTTAAATATAATACTCAATGGAAGGGCAATAGAAGGGGCACACAATCTTAATACTCTATTACTTATGTGATCAGGGCCACTTGCTTTATTGACGTCCAGTTTTTGTAATACTTCCATGACCTGTTCCTCAGTCACAACAATGTCACTGAGGGTATTATTTGATTTTGGTACCAAATCGGGAAGTTTATGGTCAGAAGGTATATTCAACTTCGACTGATCTGCAAAAAAGCGATTGAGCAAATTACATTTTTCTGAAGATTTCGTGTATTGCACGTCGTTATCTATTAAAGATGGAATGCCAAAGTTTTTTGTTTTTGTACTACCATACAAGGATTTTGTTATCTGCCAATACTTTTTCGGTGCTAAATCAGGATCTTCCAGCAAATTGTAAAGTTTATCAAAATAACGCTTTTTGGATGCGTTCATCGAAATTTTCGCCTCCCGACGACTGTCCTTCCAACGAATTTCATCCTCTATTTTCCTAGTTCTTTTAAACATCTTAAACAACCTATTTCTAACTCTAAGTAATCTTTTTATTTCACCAGTTAACCATGGTTTATCTTTTGGTCGCACAGTCACTACTTTCGATGGAATATAATTTGTTATATTATCATTCATAAACGTATACCATACATCTACTGCGTCGTCGACGTCATCCACTGCGTTAATAAGGGTGCATAATGGCGAGTTATAAATATCTACATTCATATCATCAAAATTTGCTTTTCGATAGTCATAAATTCTTCTCGTATATGGTTTATCAGAGCAATAAGTGAAACTAGTTTTACAAAAAACAACACTATGATCACTGTCGGCTATAGGCGGTAATACACCATGTGCAGTTATACTTACAGGTGAATCGGTAATGACAAGGTCCAGCATAGTAGCTGTTTGAGATGTTATCCTTGTCGGGTCTTCAATGACCTGCGATAAATCATTGCAATTCAAGAGATCATATAATTTGTTTCTTAATTCACTGTTACTATGATCTGAGTGCCAAGTAGTACACCGATCATTGAAGTCGCCTAGTAGGAAAATATTGGAGGGTTTACGTGCACAAACGTCATTCAAGTTGTCTTGAAAACTATCAATGAAGAGGTCTACCTCATCATTGGATTGGTTTGGAGGTCTGTAAAATACACCAAGCATTATGGACTTGTTATGATTTTCAATATTTGGGTGTGACAAATCGAGAATTTGAGTATGCGCAAAATGAGTTGACGCTAAGATCGCCACTCCGCCACCTCGACGACCCACACGGTCGCGACGGTACAATATATATTCATCGTCAGGAATTGGAAAGTCTGTCATATCTGTATCCGCATTCAGGTGAGTTTCAGATATGCATATAAAATTGAAAGATTCCTCGACGCAATAATGGCTATAGAGCTCGTCAACCTTATACATTTTGTTTTCACATGAGTTGATAGACAGTCCCCTTATATTTGAATGACAGATTGATATTTGGTTTGGGCCTGGATTAGAATGAATGTCTCCGGATAATAATAATATTACCTTCAGTGCAGAGGTGGACAACAAAGCTGTAATCAAATACTTTTCACCAAAAAATATATAAATTGAAGTATTCCTGGTGCCATTTAATATTGCGCCACTGTTCTTAGAAATATATAACAAAATACGAGAACACAAATAAAAAACATATGTACAAATACATGTTTCAACAATATGGACACCAAACACGTCGGCTTCGTGACACATTATTTACAGTTACACGGACTCCAAGAAGGCCTTGTAAGCGAATTGTGAAAGCTGCATTAATTTATCATTGTGAATAGTTATCTCTACATGTGTGCCAATCGACCAAAGAAACAATTCCTACCATTTGCTTAATGATGTATGAACTAATTTTTGATGCTATAATATATCATATTAATACGAATAGCAAGATACATACAAGGACCCCCCCCCCCCCAAGTGTTTTAGGGTCAGAAATCGACAAATCGACCACTGGTAAATATGCGGGTCGAACGAACTTATTGTGCTGAAAAAAAGACCAACTCTCAATGTAAACTTCCGAGATACGTTCATGAGGCATTGCACATTATATCATATGTTCACCATAAGAGTGTACTATCTCAAACATGTGTATGGTGCTACGATCATTCTGCTATAAACTGTAGCGTTACATATTAGCCCAAGGGCCAAAGAAGGTTACCGGAGGAAAATACAGTGTTGAGTCGCAATCATATATTTCCCCACCAATTTTCTACCTTCAGCCTTCAAAGTCACCGAAGGCTAAAACCAAGGCCACCACCGAAACCAAGCACACGACCTTTCACTCGGATGTGCCAACATTATGGCTTCTTCCGGAAGCGTTCAACTCTTTACAAAGCCGTCAAAAGATCAAAATAGATGCCACGCCAAAATAGACAACTCAAGAGTAACGAGTAACGAAACCCCACACATGGTACGAAGCTACACAAGTGTAATACCTCCCTCAGTTCTTTCCTCTTGGAATATTTCGATCCGGCTGCAAATTCCAAAGTCAAAATTGTATATAGACGACTGAGGGACGACAAATGCAACGCCACGTCTAAAACCTGCGCTTGCTCTGTCGGCAGTTAGACAGACGACTGAGGTACGACAAACGCAACCCGACGTCGGAGACCTAAAACCTGTGTTAGCTCTGTTTGTCAGCAGTTCGAATAATATATCTATATAATGCAAAATATGTAAATATTTATTTTTTAAATGCAACATAAATGCGTGCCATGCGTTTAAGTAGTACACTTTCAATTAGAAATGACGCCAACGAAAGTATCCAAGTCTTCTCGAATATCAACACGAACAACAGAAAAGCACACAAGTTTACCTCATTCATATATCAATGATGTTGGTTGTTATTAATATATTGTCAATTGTTCACATTTATGATCGAAGAGTTTCGACAAATTATGATTGTTACAAACTTCAGCGGTACCAAGATGCTTGATCAAATATATGGATCGATAATTGGTTGTGACAGGCTATTACTCACTACAACTCTGTCCGGTGACCGTACATCTCTTGCTGTTATACTTATTGGCGTATTTTTGGAAATAAAAAATCTTCTCATGTTGCAGTTATTCTGGGTGATGATATTGCAACGACAATACAGGGCGAACCAGTTACCGAACAAAGATTGATGGTCTGCACTGTGATCAAGTGGATGCTAAAACGTCCTGATCCGTCCTGATCGCGGGGAGTAAGATGGCTTGGCATGATCTCCAGCCTTGATTGGTGATAGTGCCTCGATATGTGGCCTCATTAGTGTACCAGCGTGTGCCATCGTATATGTCTGTAAATCTGCAATATCACCAGAGTACCAAGATTCATCAAGAATCAGAAGAGCAACTGCTGTCGTCAGCTTTACCACACATGTTTGAGCACACATGATCAACGCCATTACTACTGACAACATTAATACGTGTATCAAAATAATAATGACTATTGTTGTGCTTTGAGAAAGAGTCTGATTGATACATTGTATTCACCAAGAGTACCCTTGTGTCATCTACCAGTTCTGTTGCTCTTTAATTCCCGGTGTTGAATTGACTTTCTGGGATGAGTGAGAGGAAACATATATTGTACAAAAACGAGTACTATATGTTTTAGGACATTTCCAGTCTGGAAAAAAAGATTTGTGTGATATATTTAGGATGTTGAAATCGTTTGTCGTCTACAGGAAAATACACCAAACGATGTAATCGACGAAGTAGTCATCACCCCCCCCCCCCCCCTGGAAAACTAGAAATGTATGTATCAACCTATTACCGCTGATAACAAAATTTTGATGATGCCAATGAAAAACTTAATATCAAAAACATTCAGAATAGAAACAAAGCCCGATCAAACATTCATATCTGAAGCGACACTGGCGTCATCAGGGGCAGACAGTGTGTAATTATAGTTGTTTTTACTGTGCACCAGATGGAAATAGTGTACAACTGCCCAACAACTTATCAAAACAATTTAGAAATCCGAAACAAACCCCGTGAAATAGGTGTATGACAAGTACATAAGTACCCAATCACAAGCCAAAAGGCTACTGAGTTGATGGTATCCTCGGGGACAGAATTAACGTCCACCAGCAGTGACACCGGCTCAGTGGTAGAAATGTATATATCAATCTATTACCGCTGATAACCAAATTTTGATGATGCCAATAAAAAACTTAATATCAAAAACATTCAGAATAGAAACAAAGCCCGACCAAACATTCATATCTGAGGCGACACTGGCGTCATCAGGGGCAGACAGTGTGTAATTATAGTTGTTTCTACTGTGCACCAGTTGGAATTAGTGTACAACTGCCCAACAACTTATCAAAACAATTTAGAAATCCGAAACAAACCCCGTGAAATAGGTGTATGACAAGTACATAAGTACCCAATCACTTATGTACTTGTAATCAGAAAATTATTAACTCCAATTGTATAGTCGCTAACACTCACTTGTACACTGACTCTATATCGTGCACAGTAAAGGCAATTGTACTTATACACTTTATGATGATCGCAATTGTATTTATACACCTTATGAGATCGTGATATATTCAATGGTATTGTTTTTTCCCTTGGAAGATTTTATGGATGAAATACCTGTCCAAGGAACATCCAAATATCAATCTTGCTGTGCTGCGCACTTTTTTTCTTATCTTGATACATGTATGCATAACAGGTATGGGATCAATAACGTGTGACATGAAATATGGAGTGTTCCATGATGCCTGATCAAATACTTGGATCAATAATTGGTTGATACTCAATACAACTCTGGCCGGTGACCGTAAATCATCTCTCGCGGTTTTACTACTTGATGTATTTATAGGAATAATAAGCTGTCTCATGTTGCCGTTATTTTGGGTTATGATATTGCAATAAAAGGTTTGTGACCCAGTAACCGGACAATGATTGATGGATTGCACTGTGCTCTGGGTGAATGGGGGTACCTACGCCAATTGCAAATTTATTAAAGTCTTTCAGTAAAGACCCACGTTGCATTTATTGCCCACTTCTGGGAAAACCTCCCATGCATAACAAAGTCATTATTGTTGACAAAGTTTAGTCGCCTTACTGTTCAGCACCGACCATGTCCTATGAATATCGATTAATTTTAGTCATGCATGATAAAAATGTGAAAATTGGAATGCCTTTATATGGCAACGTGGGTCTATTTACAGGAACACACGAACAATTTGTACCTTTCGATAATGTACCCCATTCTTGTGCTCCTCAACTGGAGACTAAAATGACTTGATCGCTTGGAGTGGTGGGCTTGGCGTGATATCCAGCCTTGATTGGCGATAGTTTCTCGACATGTGGTCTCATTAGTGTACCAGTGTGTGGCGTCGTAGATGCTCGTAAGCCAGGGATATGAACAGCATACTCAATATACATGTATTATGGCTGTTAAACTTGTTCATCGAATCAGAGGAGCAACTGCTGCCGTCAACCCTACCACACATATGACTAACTCCAATACTACTGACAATATTAAGGCATGTATCAAAATAATAATAACTATTGTTGTTCTTTGAACAAAAGTCAGTGATTTATGCATCGGACTCCCCTTGAATACCTTTGTGTCATTTACCAGTTGCATGCAAACTGGTAACTTAGTAATACATTCAAATGGGAAGTCATATATTATATAACGATCCTAGTGCTTACCTTGAGTTTGAGTCTCAAGGACTATAAAAGATCAAAATGGCTATTTAACTCAAAAACCTACCACGTATGGACAATGTGTCTCAACACACTATATTTCTCCGGCAACCTACAACATAATGCGCCGTGTATGTGTGTTGAGACTGTTCCAAAGGACAATGTCTATCCACTACTTGATAGCTTGTGACCATGGGTACATCACTGTATAGGTATATTCCCAAGAAACTGGGGTTAATTGGACCACTTATCCATCAGCCCATATCTCGTTTTGAGGCTGTTACGACATAATTTCCTTTGCCACCGACTGTCGTTTTCGGTTATAAAGAGCCATCTCCTCATCCTACATACCATGGAGTGTGCTATTGGGTATGGATTCAGTGAACAACTCCCGCTTGACATTGATACATACTGGCAGGCTTGCTTCAGGATGCTTTTGAGGGAAGCATAATGGGAGATCCTCATTAAATCTTCTTCTGTTGTCGTGCTCATTCTCAGATTTAATCCGTCCAGCAAAATAACACACTGTCAGTCATTGTTGACGATTTTTATGATATTTCTGCCCGAATTGAGAGCACAAGCACTTCAAAGAAATTCCTTGAGGAATGAATAGAACATTCAATATAAACAATCCTTGTTTCCTGAGCCAGCAGTGAAGGACCACTCTCACAGTCAGCATAGAAACTTGGAATTGAATAGTTCCATGTTTCAGAATTTTACCCTGATGCAATTCCCCAAGAGATAACCATATTGCATGAAATCCAAGTTCCTCGTACCTGGTAATTTAGTGTTGAAAATTAAAGATGCAAAAGTTGAATAACTATGGCTAATTTTCAATACACTGGATGTACCATGAAAATAATTGATGTCCATAATTGATGTGTATAAAGGATGATTACAGAAGGTGTATATAGCCATGGCCCTTTAGGCCCTTTTCGGACAGACATTTTGCAAGAAACATGACAGACAATAATGAACATATGCTCTAAAATGTGTAGGAAAATGGTAAGCACACAGACACTTACCATTTAAAATGAACATTGGTGAAATGAGAATACCTTGAAGTGTTTAAGTGGAAGTTCAAAAACATTTAAGTCACTAACTGGTCTTTACACATATTTCTGTACTCTGTCTAACATGTATAATAATAACTGTTGTTGTGCTTTGCAAAAAGACAGTGATTGATGCATCGGATTCCAATTGAATACCTTTGTGTCATTTACCAGTTGCATGCAAACTGGCAACATAGCAACACATTCAAATGGGAAGTCATATATTATATGACGATCCTAGTGCTTACCTTGAGTTTGAGTTTCAAGGACTATAAAAGATCAAAATGGCTATTTAACTCAAAAACCTACCACGTATGGACAATGTGTCTCAACACACTACATTTCTCCGGCAACCTACAACATAATGCGCCGTGTATGTGTGTTGAGACTGTTCCAAGGGACAATGTCTATCCACTACTTGATAGCTTGTTACCATGGGTACATCACTGTATAGGTCTCCATGGTGACCATGGGTACATCACTGTATAGGTCTCCATGGTGACCATGGGTACATCACTGTATAGGTATATTCCCAACAAACTGGGGTTAATTGGACCACTTATCCATCAGCCCATATCTCCTTTTGAGGCTGTTACGACATAATTTCCTTTGCCACTGACTGTCGTTTTCGGTTATAAAGAGCCATCTCCTCATCCTATATACTATGAAGTGTGCTATTGGGTATGGATTCAGTGAACAACTCCCGCTTGACATTGATACATACTGGCAGGTTTGCTTCAGGATGCTTTTGAGGGAAGCATAATGGGAGATCTTCATTAAATCTTCTTCTGTTGTCGTGCTTATTCTCAGATTTAATCCGTCTAGCAGAATAACACACTGTCAGTCATTGTTGACGATTTTTATGATATTTCTGCCCGAATTGAGAGCACAAGCACTTCAAAGAAATTCCTTGAGGAATGAATAGCACATTCAATATAAACAATCCTTGTTTCCTGAGCCAGCAGTGAAGGGATCACTCTCACATTCAGCATAGAAACTTGGAACTGAATAGTTCCATGTTTCAGAATTTTACCCTGATGCAATTCCCCAAGAGATAACCATATTGCATGAAATCCAAGTTTCTCGTACCTGGTAATTTGTGTTGAAAATTAAAGATGCAAAAGTTGAATTACTATGGGCAATTTTCAATACACTGGATGTACCATGAAAATAATTGATGTCCATAATTGATGTGTATAAAGGATGATTACAGAAGGTGTATATAGCCATGGCTCTTTAGGCCGATTTCGGACAGACATTTTGCAAGAAACATGACAGACAATAATGAACATATGCTCTAAAATGTGTAGGAAAATGGTAAGCACACAGACACTTACCATTTAAACAATGAACATTGGTGAATTGAGAATACCTTGAAGTGTTTAAGTGGAAGTTCAAAAACATTTAAGTCACTAACTGGTCTTTACACATATTTCTGTACTCTGTCTAACATGACGTAATGCGCAATACCACTGAAGCAATTGTGATATCTTGATAAATACAATAAATATGCTAACGTGTTAGCATACATGAACCGATTATTCAGTATCTTTTTGTTGCGCGGATTTCTTGTACCTGGAATCTTAATTGGTCATACAGTTGTCCGATGAAAGAAGACCAGATCTACTAATCTTGATGAGGAATACATAATGCTTCCATTTTATGCAACTTTTAATTTGTGAAACGTCTAGACTAGACGAAATTGAATGCGAATAAAAAAACTGATACCAATAGACATAATATTACAACATGCAGACTGTCATTATATTATTTCAATTAAGAACACTCATTATATATTGTTACTGTAAACTCCTCGGCATCATAAATGCCTGTTATCATTGGTTTGTTTCTATAATTTTAGCAAGTATAATTGCTAAATGAGATCCGATATTAATTCAGATATGTGTATTCTTGTACGCAAATGAAAAAGTTTGAAGTGAAATCACATACATTCATTCCCAACCAGATGTACACTATTTGAATCAGTTAATGTGAACTTGCCTACAGTATTAGACGTGGAATCAATACCCAGTATTAAGTATTCCGAGCAAACAAAACAGGGTCCGTTATCCAATCTCATAGTCCGGGGACAGAAAGTCATATCAGGCATACGAATTGAGAGAAAACAAAAATGACAGGGAAACTCATGAACCCCCAAAAATATAAAATAGGGAGAATTATCTACTAACCTCTGCTACTTTTGGGTTAATTCTCCTGCGCAGAATTGTGCTTAAAGGGTAGGGTTTAATGGCTGGCGGCTGTTGTAATCATTGGGTAAATCTCTGAGGCAAAACGATACTGTTCGTAATGTCATAGAAGCCGCGAAGAAATGCAGGAAGTGTTCGTCCCATAACTATTCTCAGAAAATGTCCATCAGCTGGTTTCAAAATGTGTTTTTACTAAACGATTCTCCAAATAAAAGTATCCAAGAAGTTAACCTATAAGGTGCTCTTACTCTTTACACATAATAGTTGTTTAATGTATTGATTGAGTTTCAAATGGAAGCTGTTTAGCTGTCACAATAGGTGCCTTTAGAATTTTTTCAACTATTCTTTAGTGTATGTATAAACTAAAAAATATCGATATTCTTCGTTGTTCACACTAATAACAACAGGTGAATTAAACAGCCATATTCATTAGATAGAAAACAGATATAAAGCATATAGAAAGCTACTAATTCTAATACCAGTACTTGTACACTGATTCTATCTGGTCTACAATGAAGGCAGTTGTATGTATACACTCAGAGGATGCCAGTGTATCTTTGGACCTAAATGATTTTTTTTGGTTTATTTCCACCTTATGAATTAATATGTTCAGTGGTATTGGGTTTTCCCTCGGGAGATTTCTAGGAGGAAATACCTGTCTATGGAACGTCCAAATGTCAACCTTGCTGTGATGCATGCTTTATTGCGATCTTGATGCAGATATTCATAACAGGTTAGAGATCAATAGAGCTTATGTGACATTAATGTGGACTGCGTTCAATGATGCCTTATCAAATATATGGATCAATAATTGGTGGTAATAGGTTGATACTCACTGTAACAACCCTGTCCAGTGACCGTAAATCCTCTCTAGCGGTTATACCTCTTGACGTATTTTTGGAAATAAAAAATCTTTTCATGTTGCACTTATTCTTGGTTATGACATTGCAATAACAATACACGTTTTGTGAATCCGTAACCAGACAATGATTGATAGATTGCACTGTGCTCTGGGTGAATTGTGGTGCTCAATTGGAGATTAAAATGTCTTGATCCTGGGGAGTTGGAGGGCCTGGGGTGATCCCCGGCCTTGATTGGCGATAGTGCCTCGAGATGTGGCCTCATTAGTGTATCAGCGTGTGCCATCGTAAATGTTGGTAACCCGGCAATATCACAGCATACTGATGATACATGTATTATTGCTAGCTTGTGAATCCAATCAGATCAGCAACTGGTGCCGTCAGCTCTACCAATATTGCTTCAGTATATAGAAATAAATCGAATACTATTGACAACAATCATACAAGTTTAAAAATCATAATAACTATTGTTGAGCTTTGATTGATGCATCGGATTCCCCCATAAGTACACCTGTGTCATATAATCCAAATGGGAAGTCACATATGACGATTTTAGTGTTTACTTTGAGTTTGAATTTTGACGACTATGAAAGATCAAAATGACTATTCAAGTGGAAAATGTACCACATATGGACAGATTCTTAACATGTGTGTGCTTTGTGACTGTTCCATTGGACACTGTCTATCCAGTACGTGATAGCTGGTGAATATGGGCACATCACTGTATATGTGTATTCCTGTGCAAAGGGGTTCATTTGACCATTTATCCATAAGGACATATCTCCTTTTCAGACTGTTACATCATAATTTCCTCTGTCACCGGATGTTGTTTTCGGTTATCAAGGAATACATAATAGAATACATAATGCTTCCATTTTATGCCACTTTTAATTTATGACACGTCTAGACTAGACGATATTGAATGCGAATAAAAAAGCTGATACCAATAGACATTACATTACAACATGCAGACTGTCATTAATTTAATTAAGAACACTCCGCATATACTGTATTGTTACTTTAAACTTCTTGGCATCATAATTGCTTGATATCATTGGTTTGTTTTTATAATTTTAGCAAGTACAATTGCTAAATGAGATCCGATATTAATTTAGATATGTGTATTTTTGTATGCAAATGAAAAAGTTTGTAGTCAAATCACATACATGAAGTAATGATTCTTCATTCCCAACCAGATGTAATGTAGACCTCATTTTCAAGGTCAAAGCACAAAATGGCTAATATTCGCTTATTATCGACCAGAATTGCAATCAATTGAGCACATATAGGAAATGATATATGTTGAATATTCTCATGACCTTAAATTTGATCTCATCTCCAAGGTCAGAGCACAAAATGGTTAATATCTTGCTCATTGTCGATTTTGCAGCTTAGTAATCAATTGTGGACATGAAATGATATATGCTTAATATTCTTGTGACCTTGAATTTGACCTTTGACCTTAGATAAATGGCTAATATCTAAGATGTAAAACATTGTCCGGTAACCTTTCTTAGCCCTTGGGCTAATTTTATTTTATGTATTCCTAAAATATCTTGATTTTATCAATACTAACATTACAACTGCTTGTTAGTTCTGTCAATGAACAATTCAAAACATCTTTTTGGTATCATATTTCACGATTCCCGGGATAGTCACATTTCCCGACTTAGTCGTCAGAGGAGGTTTACTTTTCCTGGGAAAGTCGCCGTTTCCCGACATAGTCGCACCGAGATTCCCGGGATAGTCGCAGTCCTGGGATATTTAATGATTCCTGGGATAGTCCGTTACTTAGTCGTATGAGAGGGTTTACTTTTCCCGGGAACGTCGCCGTTCCCGACATAGTCGCACCGAGACTGCGACTATCCCGGGATAATCATATCACTGTATCACTGATTGATGCTGATATTTACCACTGATGCAAGGAATACTTGCGAAGTCACAAGATGTAGATACGTTTCATCAAAATGTCATTACGATCAGATGTCTCATATGGGGGTTGGTCATTCACAGCTCCACACCTTGCATGAATGAATCATTGTCTGAGAAATGTTACTGTTGCATGTCTTTGGGGAGCACTCGATTTCTTGTGCTTAAATTATCCAGTTTACGTGAAAGACATAACACAACTCTTCTCTTTACACTTAATCTCACTTCCAGGTTCGGAACCGCCGGGAATCTACATGTTTTTGAGGAATATGGTATCAGGTGATACGAAAAGTTAAATTGTGTAGATGATGGATCGATAAGTTTCGTGCCTCAGCTCAAAGGATAAACAGACATCGGACATCAGTTACAATGTGAAGATTGAAGCATGTTCTGAAGTACACACTTAAAAATGTTCACATATAATATGCTTGCTGCGATGCATGCTTTATTGCGATCTGATGCAGATATTTATAATAGGTTAGAGATCAATAGGGCTTAAGTGGCATGAATGCGGACAGCGTTCAATGATGCCTGATCAAATATATGGATCAATAATTGATGATAATAGGTTGATACTCACTGTAACAACCCTGTCCAGTGACCGTAAATCCTCTCTTGCGGTTATTCGTCTTGGCGTAATTTTGGAAATAAAAAATCGTCTCATGATGCAGTTATTCTGGGTTATGATATTGCAATGACAATACACGTTTTTTGAGTCATTAACCTGACAACGATTGATGGATTGCACTGCGCTCTGGGTGAATTGTGGTGCTCAGTTGGAGACTAAAATGTCTTGATCGTGGGGAGTAGGAGGACTTGGCATGATCTCCAGCCTTGATTGGCGATAGTGCCTCGAGATGTGGCCTCATTAGTGTACCAGCGTGTGCCATCGTAGATGTTTGTAACTCTGCTGAAATATCACAGCATACTCAATATACATGTATTCTTGCTAGCTTGTGAATCCAATGAGAGGAGCAACTGTTTGCACATTTATTGTACATGGCAATTTGTGTTGCAAATTAACTCCACACGAAAGTTAGATAACCATGGTCAATTTTGAATACACTGGATGTTCCATAAAAACGTCGTTCGTTTCTCTGCATAATTACTCGTTCGTTACTCTGCAAGTGTATGTGGAACCTTGATCGGCATCTACAATGTCTACATTATCTTTACGGAGACACTGGTAAGTACAGTGTCCTTCACCTCGAACAACTTGATTGACCTAATACAACCACATCACTATACAATGTGGTGAAAATGTGGTGATGCTGGCCCCGGGATACTGGCCCCAATCGTTATTTCCAACGTCATAACTGTGCTTCACAGAGTCGGATGCTCAATGTGTAGATCCGGGACCTCTTTGGCATTGAAGTACGAGTAAAGTGAAAATATGATGTGGGCTCTTTTGAAGCGCTCAGTGAGCTGAGCAAATGCTTGTTACAGAATGTCAATGTCACGGTGTGTTCAAGCGTAACATCAGTTCGAACCTTTCACAATTAGTTTGCTCATTAGGATGCAAATGAGATATGTGTGACGTAATGGGGAACGATTTTTAATTATGTGATTATAGTTGTGCAATATGATCAGAACAAATGATACAATGGCCAACAAAATGATGGAATTCCTAATAGGAACAATCAATTATTGCAGTTATTATGTTGTTGAGAAGGTAACAAATGGTGTGATTTGGCCCATAGCGACCATGTTTGCTATGACCAGAACCATGTCATAACCACATTGAGAGCGATACCACTATTGCATATCTGGCAGTAATGACCGTTTGTTTTGCAATTCACAACCGAAAGTACTCTGGGGATCATGCTTTGCCAGGTAGAGGGAATAGTAACCGGTGGTTTCCAGCGCTCTAGGACTTGACTGGTAAACTTAGCAATCTTATAAGGTGTATGAACACTTGACTATTTAGGATGTATTATGACATGATAAACAATGATCACCTGCAGCTCTAAAAAGAAAGGGTATATTCAAGCTAAAACTTATGTAATTAAAAAATGTCCCCAATAACGTCATGAACTCTACTTAAAATTTCATTTACCTACTAATGACCTGCTGAAAAACAAATCAAGAACTTTCAAAACCAATGAGTGGCATCGTGCAAATATGGTCTATTCAAATGGCTCTAATTAAACCATATTAATCAGCTGAATGATTGTCGTCTGATGAACATGTTTCCCATTTTACTTGTACTTTAACGCAGCTGATGTATACACTTGATATACACATCACAAGTTTGTCCTGAAATGAACAGGACAAGTAGGTAATCTATTTTTGTTTCTTGTTCTCATATAGAATAGTCCCTTGGACACAGTTGGGATGATTCACCAAGAAGCCATTTATTCTCTTTATACAAGGTTCAAATATTTGCCTCTTATTTGTGATACTGTGTAATTGTGAACATTTACTTCAAATGTAAAAGATTGATGTTGTAAATGTCGTATCATTAGCTACGATAAATCTATATTGCATCCCATGAATAATTCGTTATTATGTTTATCTATACCGTTCAGCACTCAAAAAGAATCCAACAATGTCTTCATGGTGAGTTGCCTTGTAAGTTGCTTTGTTTTTCCTCGTCAGTGTTTGGTTTCAAGTTGTTCAATAAATTGGAACTAAATTGCGCTATATACCGTTATATGTTTCCATCCCAGCTCTCAAGCTTGCATGAAGAAATCATAATCTGGGATGTGTTACTGATATTGTGCATAAATTAGGCCAGTTGACATAAACTATAGGGCACTCCTCTCCTTATCACAATCGCTTTGTTTTTCCTCGTCAGTGTTTGGTTTCAAGTTGTTCAATAAATTGGAACTAAATTGCGCTATATACCGTTATATGTTTCCATCCCAGCTCTCAAGCTTGCATGAAGAAATCATAATCTGGGATGTGTTACTGATATTGTGCATAAATTAGGCCAGTTGACATAAACTATAGGGCACTCCTCTCCTTATCACAATCCTTATTAAACACTCAGGTTCAAGGGCCACGGGAATACGTGCCTCGTATTTGATTTTTAGGACTTGGGTGTAGGTCGGGGCAGTCTCAATTTGTGAACACCGTTAGCCAGCTTAAATCGTGGTGGGATGACTGATCCTTGACAATGTATGTTTCAGCTCAAAAAGATTTCAAACGACAGACATTGGTCAAATGAGAATACTTTGAAGTGTTTAAGTAGAAGTTCAAAACATTTTAAGTCCATAACTGATCTTTACACCTACTTCTGTACTCTGTGTAAGATGATAGAATGCTGTAATTGTGATATCTTGATTAATATAATGATTATGCTAAGTCATTAGCATACATGAACCGTTAAGCATCTTTTTGTGTTGTGCGGATTGCATATACCTGAAATCTTAATTGGTCATATATAAAAGTTTCCATGAGAAAAATAGATCTAATAATCTTGATGAAGAACATATAATGCTACCAATTTATGCAACTTTCATTTTGTGACACGTCTAGACCTGACGGAATTGTATGCGAAATAAAACTGATACCAATAGACATGACAATACAACGTGCTGAATGTCATATTATTTTGATCAAAACACTCATTATATTATATACTGTTACATTCAACTTCTTAACATCATGATTGCTTGTCATCATTGGTTTGTTTCTATATTGTCAGCTAGTATACTTGCTAAATGAGATGTGATAATAACTCAGACGTGTATTCTTGTATGCAAATGACAATTCTTGTATGCAAATGACAATTTGGTCAAATGACAAACCTAAGCGAATGATTATCCATTCCCAATTATATGTAAATAAGTTAGTGTGAACTAGGCTACAGTATCGTTTAGATAAAATAGAAAGAATTACCTATTAACCTATGCTACTTTTAAGTTAATTCCCCTGTGCAGGGGATTTGTGTTTGTAGGGTTAGGGTTTAATGGCTGGTAGTTGTTGAAATTATTTGATATAGCTCTGACACAATACTTTTCGTAATGTTATAGAAGCAGCAGAGAAATGCAGAAAGTGTTCGTACCTAACTATTATCAGAAAATGATTGTTCATCACCTGGTTTCAAACTGTGTATTCACTAAACGAGTCTTGGAATGATATATATGAAAAAAAAATCACCTATAAGGTGCTCTTACAATTTACACATAGTTGTTTAATGCGTTGCTCGATTTTCCAGATGTAAGCTGTTTAGCATATCAGTCAGCTGTCAACATAAAGAAACAATATTTTGTATGCTGAATAAGTTAAACCACAAAATTGTTCACGATAATGATACCACATATATAGTGTAATACATCGTTTACACACGTACACATATCCACTTTAATATGATTAGTCTATTGACTATTAGACATACCCTCTCAGTGTGTGTGTCGTAATATGTTTCATATATTAATATTATCGTAAAACCATTATAGGTAAATGGTAGGTTTGATGAATAATTAACCCAACCCATACCTCATACTAAAACGAGTAAAAAATCAATGAAACGTCACTGACGAGATATACTAGTCATATCGCCCGAGGCCAAATTATTGACCTAGAATCGAATTCAGCTTATTCTGTCCACAATCACTCTCTAGTGTAGTTTGCATCATTTCATCACTTGACGTTATGCATCACTTGACGTTATCCTCTTTCTTTTCTTTGCAAACTCGACCGTGGTTCAAATTTGGTAAGCTCTCTTCTCTTTACAGGCAATAAACTGTTGTCTCACAGTTTTGAATGTGGGAATGCTTTGTTGTCAGAAATATTCATCTTTGCACATTATCACCATTGCAATAAGAATGTGAATTATAAATATCGACCTTTTTACAACCAATACCATTGGGGGTAAACAAATGTAGACAATATCTTATTGTAGACAATATCTCATAACTGCCTCGTAGTACAAACTGTTCATATGAAAACCCGGCCAGCCATACCTGCATTAGGTCACAACATTCTTGTATTCATACCCACTTCGTGTCACTGTATAATGAAGGTCTATACTACTCTATCCTGCACCATGTCTCTTTTAAAGCAAATGCCTTCGAAGATATGCAATATTTTTGTTTCAAAACTAAATTCCAGGCACACATTTAGTATAAGATAACAGTACAGATGCACATTGTTATTGATAATTACAATCCGTCAGAGTTGTTTCTCCATCCATTTCACACGCATTTAAGCAAGTTCTGTATATAAACAAACGAGGGGAATCCTTCAAACCCGAATATAAACAAATGCCCACATGCACATCCCTGACCTTTCTCCCCAGTCAGCTATTATTCCCCAGGACTCGAACGCAGCTCCTGTGACCCATTTACACATGCCTGGAAGAACAGTAAAAAATATGCTGAGAATAATCAGTCACTCTCCATACTGATCACCATCTCGAAAACTTTCTCAATGAGAAATATCCAATAATTACAATCCTTTAGTTCAGCACATTCGCCCATGTTCGAAAACCAATTAATTTCCAGTCATCTGATTAGACCCAAATGTGTCTGAATCATATAATAGTCTGTATAGTCAAATGGAGAGCAACAAACGGAATAATACAGACATGGCAAATGCTCTGCAAAAATTAAAAGCAATAGGCCTAGATAATCACTCAATAGATTGTTTTTTTTTCCAGTAACCTTCCTTATCCATCGGGCGGCTAATTAATTGCTCATACAGACGAGCCAGGTAAAACATTTCAGAAAAAAATGAGTTGAAACATGGATATCCAAATGAGGTGCAAGTTTTTGTGACTGAGCTATCAGACTCTTATCATCCTCTAGTATTTTTCTTGTACCACATCTGTTGGAAATACATACATAAATACACAATGCCAGGAGATTCAATTACCTGAAGCATAAACATAACCATGTAAAAATCGTTAGCTGGATAATATGTATTTCAGATTTATTTGTTCATACAATATTCTGTGAAAACGATACTGAAGAAGAATTCCATTAACTCAAGCAAATATAATGTTTAATCAAATCAACGATATGAAAGCATACACAGAATGAAAGTACGTCCAACAGACAATGCACTACAATATGCATATGCAGATTTATTTTTGAGCAGATATATTGTCATTACTTTATTACTTTCCATATTTTAACAATATAATTGCTCTTATCCGCTGTTTTGTTTCCGTTATGTCAGCATATCATACAATTGATATGAAGTA
This sequence comes from Terebella lapidaria, assembly GCA_949152475.1. Classification (NCBI taxonomy): domain Eukaryota; kingdom Metazoa; phylum Annelida; class Polychaeta; order Terebellida; family Terebellidae; genus Terebella; species Terebella lapidaria. The sequence continues at coordinate 9,264,407 of OX424557.1, forward strand.
TTAATTTAGTCGTGTATGTTTATTAAAAGACACTTCAAACGCACGACATACAGTATATATGGATACACATACGAAAAGAAATCCTTGTTCATTCCCCTAAACTGAGATCGGGATAAGTCCAGTGCTATTTGGACTCCTACAAGAGAACTTACGGGAGGATATACCTGTCAATAGAGACGTCCAATTGTCAATGTCGGTGGAATTACCGCTTCCTTCCTGCAATTCAGATGTAGGTATTAATAACACATCAGAGATTAGTGGTGGTTCAAGTGACACGAAATGTGGACGGTGTTCGTGATGCCTGGTCACATACTCGGATCAATAATTGGTTGAATGAACTACATCTCCAGTGTCCGCAATTTGGCTCTTACTGATATACACTGCGGGGTATTTTTAGAAATGAAAAATTGTTTTATTGCAATGGCGATACAGCGTTTGTTAACCAGTAACGGGAAATGATTGATGATTGTTCGGTGCCCTGAATGAAGTTCTGTGGGGCTCCACTCAAGACTAAAATGACTTGACTATCGGAAGTGGGAGTCTTGGCGTGATCTCCAGCCTTGATGGGTGGTAGTACGTCGAGATGTGGCCTCATTGATATGCCACCGTGTGATGTTTGTTAAAGTGATATTGGTACAAAGTCATGCATTTTGCCATACATTTCCGACCGAACATGATAGTAATATATCTGCACTTGTATGCCGAAAAAAATGACCCTTTCTCGTCGATTCCGTTGCGAGATTCTGGTGGAAATAGTTTGAGTTTGTTAACATTGCCGCCATTCTCGGTGCTTCGTATCCCTTAATGCAATGCGATTCCGGCTCACTCGTATATGTTCGAGCCAGTCGAGTGTGAAATAGTATAAGTCAGAGGTAACTCTGTGTGGCGCACGAAACAAAAGAAAAGCGGCTGCTAGTACTGACAAATGCTCGATTTATCCATCTGATCAAGCATTGTCTGTTTTGTAACCTACTTTTCTGATACCACAGGCATATATGTAATTGATTTGGAAAAAATAGTTTTTATGCAAATATCACTTTAACCTGCATTATATCATACTGCCGCCAAATATACCAACACATATGTCAGCGCATATCACTAAATCCATCACTTATAGCGATTCAATTACCTGTAGTATTATTATATTCAATAGTCATATCCAGATTGTATGAATTGCAGTTTTTAATACCATGAATTTTACTCTGAAAATACCGTGCAGATATGCCTGTCATACCTGTGATGTCACGTGTGACAAATTTCTTAGTGTATGTTGGTTGTTCACGTAATAATGTACACTGATTAACAACTTTTCGCTCCTTCTGCAGGAGTGGGAGATGGCAACTACATATCCAGCTAACGGCAGACTCATCAAAACATCCAACATCCAAAACTCTCTCAACAAATCATTGTGATGTTGCCAAGTCCATGCATAATTGATGAGCTGCGATGTAGAATAGTCAGAAAATGGAGTCCGTCCTGATTAGGCCATTAGTCGGTGATTAACTCGTAAAATCATCTATGCCATAGTGACGAACCTCTCAACATGCCACACCAGTCAGATATCCCGTAAAGATTCACGGACACCAGTTGCATATATTGTACCATATTATTAAATTTCTGGTAACTGGACCATGTACTTGGTGATGAAATTGGTGTTTGGTGATGAAAGTATAAACAAGTACACAATATATTCAGTAAACACCGTGTTACTGTGAGAAGTAACATATGTAGAAGGGAAAGAGCAAACTCGATGAGCATCACCAATTTGTATAGTTGGGTACTGTCATGCACTGAATTTTCAGGACCTACGACAATGACAGCTCGTACACCGGACAACTAGGCAGAACATTAGAACAATCGATAATTTACATTACCGTCTTTGATAACATTTAAGAAATCCAGGTCACAAAAATGTCATCAGTGAAGGAACTCACATGTTTTTATGAATGTTGATCGATAATTGTATACCGATTTACATCTATCTGAAAAAATAGCCCAAGGACCAAGAAAGGTTATCGGGAAAATTTATAGTGTTGCGCTACAGCTGTTTTTTTTTATAAACACCAAAATCGCCGTTCACATCTTTCAAGGTCAAACTCAAGGTCGCCACTGAAATAACCATATGTGACCTCCCATTCGAATGTATCAATATATTGAGTTTTATCTTGAAGCAATGTAGAAGTTTATCCCATACAGCTTCTATTATCATGATTATGAAGAGAAAAATAGGTGAAATTTAAATTATAGGTCCAAAATATTTTTCAATGGCTGTTTTTTGCGGGGAATAACTCCAAACAGGTGACTTCAATTCGGACCAAACATCTTTCTTTTCGCCGACCCGTCGGTAAAACAACATGGCAGCCACATGCAGACGGCTCAAGCAGCTCAAGAACAACGAAATGTATACACATCACAAGGATAAATAAGTCTAGTTCATCAATTGTGTCTTTTAGTTCGAGACTGCAACAGTACTTTGGTTCCATTTTATTATGATCACAATGAGTCCCGAAATCTGCTCGATTTCCTGAGAACTCATCCTGGGCTGAAATTTATATTCGGTTAGTCTTAAGACAAGTTGTATCATTTTATCCTTTACTATCTCTGAACTACAAACACAGAGTATATCACTTCGTATGATGTGTGTTTTCTGTATATATGTTTTGCGTTCTTAGAGATGAGAGTGTATCCTGCTTACTTCTGGCTGTGTGGTGGGTTGTTGATTGTAAGACGGAATGTTTGTGAGATCAATACCTCAATATATATTATTCTTACATGTGTTCATGTGCAGAATGGAATGCGTTTTATCAGACGGTCTGGGTGTATCACAAATCATTGTGTTCATGAGAATTGGATGACATCTTTATGCTAAACACAATATCAAGTACAACTTGATACAAGATGTTCAAATTTCAATCCTGCTGCCTATTAACACTTGCCACACTATTGACTGGCTCAGTGCAAATATTTTGATGATTCAAATGAACAACATGGTGTCTGGGATGTTCGGCGGCTAGACATAGCAATTTTCACTATTTAATACATTGCAATACACATTTGTTGCGAAAAAGCAAAAGGTGACTTATATACCAACCATTGTTTTCGGGTGATATAAATCATTTAGGACGCCTGTTTTTGAAAGCAATGAATGTGTTGCTATGTCGTCTGTTTTGTAAGCAGTGAATGTGTTTGCTATGTTACAATTCGTGATATGCTAGACCTAACATGTATATGTTGATGTCGGCTATATGTACTGTGGGTTGCCAGGAACGCTTTTTTCTTTGTATGGGTCAATATGTTATTGTATGATGTGTTGGTAAGATTACCGTTAAAATTGAAGTCAATAATGAGTGTATATACCTAGACGGTGTCATTATTTTGAGGATATGAACCTAAAAAGTGGTTACGAACGAGATTGGAAATGCTACCCCCCCCCCCCCCCCCCCGGAGAATCGATTAACATCGGGATAGTACCTTCCTTCTATCAAGTGATATAATACGGATTTTTCTATGTTTTCTCAATTTCGGCTGAAAGAAAGATACATCGTATAAACCAGGCTAAAGAGTACATCATTGTTTGCTTCATTAATCGTCATTTTGATATATATTCAAGGTCATAGATCAAGCATATAGGAGACGATGGCGGTGTAAAGTTATTGTTGTTATCTGTATTCACTTACTTTACAAGTCGTACTAGCAGCTGAAGCCAACCGGCCTGAGTTTTGTATCAGGAGATATACAACAACGATGTGGATAGTTTGAAGTCCAATCCAGAATTGCTATCTTGAAAGCCTGCCTGGCATATATGAACACGTGGTAACGAGTACATTAATTGGATCCTGACTCACACCCTGTACATTGAATGAAGATAGACTGCGATTAAAGTCCCCTGGCGGCATCTTAATCAGGACCCGGGAGAGCAAAGGTTGCAGTCACGTAATGAAAACACCTACATGTGTACCTGACATGCTATAGCAGATGGCTCACCCTTGTTACATTTTCTGACAATAATAAATGAACATTTTGAACTGGATTAATTACTTTATTGTGGATCGTAAAGCCTGCTAATGACGGGATAGTAGTATACATTACGGAATCATATGGTCAATAAAATCTATCGCATGTATCTTTCTGATGTATCTTTCAAAATTACCAGTGATATGACCCACATCATTGCGAAATTTACAAACGAAGCTCGGTATTCATTCTAAACAGGAAATGTAAGTTACAAAAACGAAGCTGATCGCTTGCTCCAAAATTGAAACTATCATTACTGATATTTATTGATACACACTTATATTTCATTCAGATATCAATCCCCAATATTAATGAGTCTACTGATCGGTGACTAATTATTTACTATATGTTGCTTGTACGTTTGGCGTGATTAATCTCATTTACGGTGTGACTAATCTCATTTGACATGAGAAACAGTCTGAAACACCCAGAAATGGGACAATTGAGAACTATTCGATCTAATTACCGTCTGGACGTATAGAAATGGCATATTTCCTGATGTGAATTATTGTTTGCCATGTACTTTGGATAATACTACCTCAAGTGGCAACAAAAGTGAGTTATTGTTTGCCATGTACTTTGGATAATACTACTTTAAGTGGCAACAAAAGTGAATAATTGTTTGCCATGTACTTTGGATAATACTACCTCAAGTGGCAACAAAAGTGAGTTATTGTTTGCCATGTACTTTGGATAATACTACCTCAAGTGGCAAAAAAGTGAATTATTGTTTGTCATGTACTTTGGATAATAATACCTCAAGTGGCAACAAACTATAGGCTATCAAGTATTTTCTTAGAAGTCAAATTTGGATATGCTACGCAACGCAATGTGACAGGGCAGCATCATAATTATTGTGATATAAATTAAAATATGTAAAAGGTATGCTAATTTTTGTTGATTACCATAAAGTGCATGACCAAGATTATGTCATGAACGCACATATCCGTATACCAAGCACGTTTCTATAGCTTGAATTTCCATAAAATACCGATTTTCATCTAATCTACCTGACACCTGCCACCCCGGCTGCCTCAGTGCAATTATTTAGCGATTCAGACAAAACGTAACCTATTCGGATAGACTATATATAATGAGAAATTCTTATCGTTCAAAAAATTACTTACACATCTGTTGCAACAAAGCAAATAATGTTTTACAACCAATGTTTTATGGTGATATAAATCATCTGGGAACGCCTGTGTTTTGAATGCGGGAAAGGTGTTTCCTATAATATATATAAGATGTATATGCTTGATCTTATATATAAATTGTGAGCTGGTGGGTAAACTTCCAGAATGGGTCGTTTTACGATGGAGGTATTCAGATCCCTTCCATTTGGCCTGAATGTTGATGTCAAGTTACTGTGTGATGTGTTAAATCGAATAACTTTCGTCGTATTTTGCAGCAAAGTCTTGTTGTTTGAGCTGTGATTTCGCGATATATATAATTGTATAATGCAGGCATGTAATTACGTGCTTGGATACATCCATCATACATAACAAGAAACCATAGGTGTATAGGTTCCCAATATTGAATCTTATAATTTATAATTCTTTTTAGAAAGTCGTATGGGCTTAAAATATCAATAATATATGATAATGAAACTTTATAATTGGCTATAAATAATCTACCGTATTTTCTCGTATGTTTGGTGATGTTATTGATCATTATCACTTTTGAATCCCCCACACTTCAATCATATTACCCTTTCTAGCAGTTGACCATCGAGTCTTATATCTGCAGATAATGAACTGTCTCTGCAGGCTATATTAGTTTGGAGTGGATGGAATGAAAGAATATGATATGTTCTTCAACTAGGGATATTGGCAAAAATAAGATTGCCAGGGATGCTATCAACCACTACGGTTTATTACAATACATGAGATCACTTTTGTACCATGCAACAAAGGCAAAAAAAAACCAAATTGCCAGCATAGTAGGATAGATATATAGCAGACAATAGTCATGATGAACTCCTTTAAATAAAAACACGTACATGATATTATGCCATATTTTCGTGTTTGGCAAAGGACGAAACATCCTTTATTCCCCAACATGATGTGATAAAACATCCTACTGCGTGGTTTACAGGAAATGAGTGACAACCTCCTCCTATAAACCTGCGATATTCTTCCGTTCTTTCACCTGTGTGAATCATGTATTTGCGTGGGTAGAATCCAATAGCAGCCAGCTGTTGTAATTATGATAATGATGAGCATTTTATAGTCTAGGATCATCAACTGAGGTCGTTTTCTCTGACTGCACAATTACTATCCCCGGCAGACTTGTACATTCTGACACACACTCAACCTCCCGGGAGACACACATCTCCATGTGCAACCATTGTTTGGTGCATTGAAACTGTTCATACACATTAATCGCCATATGTGTCTATAGCCAGGTTCCCAATTATACTGTTTGGGTGAACAGCGTACAGCAGCGCAGGTGAAAGCACAAAACTATGGGAGCATACTTTGATCATCCACATAACATATTGTTTCATCACGACTTGTCGTGTTAGCTTACACAACAAGACGTGTTAACGTGAATATATCATGTCAAGGTGTTTTAACATGAGCATTAACTCAGCAAGATATCTTACAGTATCACAAGTCATTTTAACGTGGAATTTATCGTGACAACGTGTCCTAACGTGAAAATTTATATTGATTACATGTCATGATGTGTTTATTATCACAAGGCGTCTTATCATTATATTTGTAACGTTAATGTGTTGATATATTTTTTTACAATAAGACGCCTTGTTGTGATATTATTTACACATTATGACATCTACGAGGCCGTAAACTATTTGATATAGCCAGTGAGTCATAACATTTGTCCATGCCGTCGCTCACTGTCACTGCTCGAGTTATCTTCTGTGGGGGAAATGAAAAGAAAGTCAAAAGATGATTGGCCAAGGTGGTCAGAATTGAATATAGACCATTCCATCTAGTGCCATCCTGGCTTGAAGTTGAGTTATCCGATCAGCTGACGAAACAATTAGGACAATCATGAACAAATATTTCGCCCTTGTATTAGACATTCAATGCAAACATATTTACTACCAGATAGTGTAATCACTCCAAAAGGAGTGAAATTCAATACGTCACGGTATTTTGCATTATTACTACATCCTGGGTACACAATTCTTCCGCCATACTGTTATCCTTCGGTTTCACACAACATATATGTTCATTACTGCAAATTCATTAGTTCATATATTTCAATCATTGACACATTCCCTCCGCCATTAGACTGATGAATGTATTTTTACCTGGATATATGCCGACTGAAGAGTATGATTATCTATATATCTGGGTATTGGAGTCTTGACCTTGACAACAACTAAAGTAACAATACCTATAACATTTTATTTTTGTGTTTCGGAAAACTACACATGCGATGCAGTTGCTGGGTCTAAATTTGTGTCTAATTTAGTGTTGGACTCCTGGGTCTAACGCCACAAAATTAGTGTGCATGCTCAACAAACGCATTGCAAATCACGACTCGAGCAGGCAGCAATTTCAAGTTGATACATAACACGTGCTATTGTGTTCATTTGTCTAAGTAAACTATTTTGAGTTCTTTTAATCGAGTTCTCACATTCCACAAAGAATTGTAAATATATTTCATATCACCATTTTGTGTGATATTACCTTTAAACCTCATATTTCACCACGTGACAATGCTTGCCGTCAGAACATTATTCTTGAACATCTGAAGAGCCAAATTTTGCGTCTTATTATCAACATTTATATTGGGAGCGGTGACAGCGCCATGACACATTCTTACACCCAAGGAATGATGAGTTAAAAACTATCGATCGTTGGAATATTGCCATTCATACTAATCTTGAGAACAGACTTTTCGATCGTCAGATAAGCTGCTGTTACACTTAGGGAAACTACACGCCAAACTGCCCACTTAAAAATCGTGTTTAGAGTATAAATGGATACAATTGAAGTCAGTGTGTAGAAAATATAATAGGCTCCCAATTTTTAACTATAGCATTTATAATAATTTTTAGAAAATCTTAGAGCCTTCAGATATCAATAATATGTGATAACAAAACTTCATAATTGGTGACGAATAATCTTGCTTATTGCTCGTATGTTTGGTGATGTGGTTCAGCTTTCCTCCCCACAGGGTGATGGAATCACCTCGAGACTAGGCAACTGAGAACTCCTCAATCAAATCATCATCACAGGCAATTGACTGTCAAGTATTATATCTTTATAAAATAGGCTCCGCAAGGTATATCTGGCCGGAGGAGTGGATCGAGTGAAAGAATAGCATCAGTTATTCAACTAGAGATCTTGGCATAAAGTCTCACTGGTTGGGATACTGTTAAAACTTATACTAATATGGTGACGTCAGAGGGCTCTTAACATTTCAGTCATTTCAAAAGGTGTTTTATCAGTTGATATACGGCCCTAGGGCCTATATCAGATTTACGTTTCCAGGAACAACAACCTACAAAAACGTCATGACCGCAACAAACATGTGTAGCCATGGTAACGTTTATTTCCTAGCAATCATTTCGAGGGTTTGGTGCAAAACTATTGTAAGTTGAAAATTGTAAAATTTTCAGGAGAGCAAAAAAACTGAATCTTAGCCACACTGTTGTGAATATATCCCAATAGAATATCACATAATATTTAGCTAATGTTCTTTTGGCACACACTTCCCCCATATCCTGTTGATTTATAACACTAACGTAGTAAAGTAGAGATATGTAATTTACGATAGTTTGAATGTGACAGAACACTGAGTGCAAAAGTATCGTATTCGCACTTACAACATTTTGAAGCTAAAAATCAACTGAGAAGACAGCATTCAAACCACTTGCGATAGTTTGACATCAGTTTAATGAGTCATCTCAAAAGTCAAAACTGTTATAATACTAGAACTATAATACTTTAAACATCAAGCAGCAGGACAACAATTCATAGAAACACTTTGAACACTTTCAGTTGATGCTTATCAAGCATTCATACAATGTACTTGATCAGTGAATATTATCACTATTAACTCTATGTCAATGCAAACAATGTTTTCAAGGAACTAGTCAAGAACTCAACATTTCATGTACATGTAGGTGAGGTAACACACAATCATCTATAGACACACAGTTCCAAGGCACAGTTTGTCATTGCTTGTGCCTACCAATACACAGAACTTTCGCTGGGTTTCCCCTGCCACTATAACAGGCCTCGATGTGTTTGCTGATCTCTTATCGTCCCGCCGTATTCCACCGTTAGAACAAAATTTACCACATGGTACCATGCGGTCTAGGTTTATCAGACACCATGTGACAGCTTCATTAGTAACAAGAACACTGACCCACAGTACATCTGTTCCTAAAATCTTAATCTATAAACTATTTTATGTTTAGTCGATCATCCAATACCAAGAAACATAATTTGAACTTCTTAAAATAGTCCATTCTAATTACATGTATGAAAATTGTTCTTCTTGACCTCAACATGAAATAGGCATGTCTCTGCTTGTTGAGTCTTATGACAAGTGAAAGCTTAGTCATGTGATAGTTCATTGTAGAACTGGCTGTGCACTTCTGGAATTATGCCACATTTACATAATGATGCCAGGTCATCAAATTTGTCCTTTGCTATTTTCCTGTCTTGTGGCCACAGAGATGATACCTTCAGGTCTGGGGATACAGTCCTCGATCGCCGCATCAGGTCCAGCTCCACATGGCTGGTGGTGTAATCATAGTACACTTCAACTATGTTAGGCCTGCTTTTGTGAAGTTTGATTTGTTTCATTTTCAGCCATTTGACATGATCATTGTTGTTGTCAATTTCAAAGTTTTTGAGGCCTTCTGACATACTCTTGTAGTCTGTGAAATCTTTCCCGGCTAACTCATTGACCTTGTATGGCTTTTTGATTCGTGCTGCCTGAATGATGGCTGCCCACTGGGCTGGTGTGTACACGGAAAGATGCTTACTTGCTTGCTCAATTGTCGCATGAATACTGTCATTTTCATTCTGTGAATGGCCCTTTACGAAGAACTTTTGATGAATAGCAGTGAAGTCAAGTGTGATCAACGCAAAACGTAGCATTGTCAGGAAGTACCTATTCCTGTTCTGTCCGCCACAACTGTCGGAATACAGTGTGATTTCTGTCTTGCCTTTCTGTCGCTGTTCTTCGAGAAATCGATACACGCAGGAGGCGATCTCACAGGATCCTCTAGCAGCTAGTCCTTCGTGCCAAACATAGCAGACGCCATCAGATGTCGACAGATTGTAGATGGTCAGGTTGTAGGTCGATAGTTTCCTCTTGTAGTAGATGGTGGACTCGTTGTTTTTCGGTGTGACCAACACCTGTTGTAAATCAAAACATGCAGCGCAGAAGTCATCATTTTGTTGTGCAAGCCTCTTGTCCTCCTGCTTCATGGCTCTTGATTGTTCTTTCTGCATGATATGGGTGTCATACTCTGACTGGAGCTTGTTTTTTTCCAAAGGAGAGGCCTTAGAATACAGTGAACAGAGGTCACACAGATCCTTGGAGGGAATATGGAAGCCAATATTATATTCGCTGGTGAAGATTCTTCGGTAGAAGGATTCCTTCACAGGAACCTCATCCCTTGTTATGCACTGCTCCTGGTACAGGCGATACATCTTCCTCAGTGACAAACCAGCTTCAAGGTATTCACGCTTTGTATCCTGACGGCAGTAGTGGCTCTCCACTCTGGGAAAGGAATTGATGTGATGCCTGACTTGATTTCTTTGTTCTTCGGGAACACTCGGCTTATTCTGGTGTTTACTCCTTCCATCATGTGCAGGTGTTCCAGCGATATCTTTAGATTTCAATGAGGTGAAGACCACCTGCTCACTGATGTCGAGTGTTTTGAGGAAAAATGCCTTGCACACATGGTAGGTGACATCGTTTACTTCGAATGTCCACACAAGGCATTTTCTTCGACCTTCTTTTCGGGGTGCCCGTCTTGCAATGTCTGGTTTGACATTAACACACCGAGTGATGAAAGCTCTCTGAGAGGCCACACTGCCAGTTGACCAATATGAATGGAAGATCTTTTCTCGGGTTTCTTGCGAAATGTTGATGCTGCATTTGTAGCGACAGTTCGGTCCACAAGCATCTTTTAGGCACCTTGATCGCTTCGCAATATTTCGGTGACCGATGTATGATTTCCCCTCATTTCGTCTTTTTTTGGCAATGTTGCGCTTCCATTCTTGCTCATTTCTGGCTCGTTTTCTTCCTCTACGACCTGTTCCAGGTATCTGTGTTGGACCGAATGCAGCAGACTGAACTGGAACTTGCCCTGAAACTCCAGTGGACGGTTGCTGACTGTCGACTGGTCCAGGGGCTCCAGTGCCTGGGTGTTGAGCGTGGACTGGTCCAGGAGTTCCGATGACTGGGTGTTGAGCGTGGACTGGTCCAGGAGCTCTGGGGACTGGGTGTTGAGTGTGGACTGGTCCGGGGGCTCTGGGGACTGGATGTTGAGCGTGGACTGGTCCAGGGGCTCTGGGGACTGGGTGTTGAGCGTGGACTGGTCCAGGGGTTCTGGGGACTGGGTGTTGAGCGTGGACTGGTCCAGGGGCTCTGGGGACTGGGTGTTGAGCGTGGACTGGTCCAGGGGCTCTGGGGACTGGGTGTTGGGCGTGGACTGGCCCAGGGGCTCTGGGGACTGGGTGTTGAGCGTGGACTGGTCCAGGGGTTCTGGGGACTGGGTGTTGAGTGTGGACTGGTCCAGGGGCTCTGGGGACTGGGTGTTGAGCGTGGACTGGTCCAGGGGCTCTGGGGACTGGGTGTTGAGCGTGGACTGGTCCAGGGGCTCTGGGGACTGGGTGTTGAGCGTGGACTGGTCCAGTAACTCCGGTGACTGGAGGCTGAGCGTGGACTGGTCCAGGGGCTCCGGTGCCTGGCTGTTGAGCATGGACTGGTCCAGGAGCTCCGGTGACTGGAGGCTGAGCGTGGACTGGTCCAAGGGCTACAGTGCCTGGGTGTTGAGCGTGGACTGGTCCTGGGAATCTGGCAGCTGACTCTACTTTTGCATGTTGTAGACTGGCCAATTGACACAAAGGGATATCATCCAGGTCAGAAGCTTGTGGTGATGTTGGTGATGGTGTACGGGGCATATTACGGAGCTTCATTGTTCGCTTTGGTGTAACCGTCAACTGTTTTGATGGTAAATAATTACCTATAAATATTTGTGACAACTGACAAGTGATATTGAAACTATCAGGAAAGTAGTTTTACTGTTTCTGTTGTATGCTAGACGTGACATTATTGTGGAAACTTGGTGTGAATGGCCACAGAGTTGTAAACATACCATATTAAGTGGGGATATCATCATCTTCACAGAATTCATCCACTTCATCACTGGAAACACCAGTCTTCAGTAACTTCAATTCCTCTTGGCTAAAGGCATACTCAGTGCCACTAGACACAGCCTCATCCCAGCTATCCTCACGTCCTGTAATGTCATCGCCATCACTGAACAAATCACTGCTGTGTTCACTGAGACCACACAGGCTTGATGCATCATCTGTGTCACTGCATACGATATGCACGTCGACAGGGGTGAGTTCAAATTGCTGGACAGTACTAGTACTATCCTCGAACAGTCCAGTAGCCAGCCGCAATAGAAATTGCTCAAGACTGCCTGCATCCTCATGACGTTTTAGTGTGGCCTTGCCGTCTGGTGCAGGTAGACCTCTGCTGTCTCGGCTATGTGGATCGAATGTAAAATAGATTGTCTCGGGTCCTTCTTGGAATTTCAGTATCCCGCAGGTGTAAGATGGACAACGGGTACCGATTGTCACAAATGCACAATTTGTTGTCAAACCCTGAATGGCTTGTCCGAAGCTAGAGAGCAGGCTTTCGGATTCAAGTTGCTTTGTTGTGGCATCATGTAATTCATATGCAAGGCCAACCACAGCATCCTGGTATTAAAGTTGAAAGTCGACAGAAAGAATATTCACCACAGGTGGCAACTCACTGATAAGGAAATATTTCTGGTTTACTGGTTTGTGCAAGTCCATGTACAAATTGTCTCCTTCTGATAAGATTTTGTCCAAACTTTGACGTGTCCAGGAAACAATGTCCTCAATGAACGAATAAGCAAAGCAGCTCAAAACATTACATGTGCACTGGCATCCAGCTCCTTTAAAGCTTTGGTGATTTTGATGCAAAGACGCCTGCAGTGCCATGTCAGCCATGGTCACCAGCAAAGTGATGAGTTCCAAAATGAGCTCTTAACTGAGTTCCTAGGAACACAATTCTAGGAAATGTTCTTCCAAGAATTTCTTGGAACATGCCAGTAGTTACGGTAACAATCAACATTGCCATGGTAACCATTATGGTCAGGTCATGTGACAACAACAGCACAGTTGCAAACTATTGTAAGTGACCAAACTGGCAAAATGTTGAATTTCTAAACGCAGAACTATCGTAAGTGCCACTTGCAATAGTTTTGCACCAAAAGTTTATCCTTTGTTTTCTACCATACTTTTGCAATATGACAGCAATTTATTAATGGTGGATAAAAATTAATTAGCAATTAAATACCACCATTTTGAATAATTTAGGCCGAAATAATGATTTTGTGAAAAAATACCACTTACAATAGTTTTGCACCAAACCCTCGATTTAACATGATAGAATAGAAACAATGTATAGATTTGTCGTAATTGTCTTGGGACAGGTGATATAGCCCTCGGGACCTTATCACCTCGCCCTCGAAGTTTATTATGCGACAATTACTCCAAATCTATACATTATTCCTTAATTATTACATGTATATGCACACCTTCGTACCATGTGATACAGGAGGAAAACGAGTGTCCAGCACATTAGAGTAGATATTGAGCAGATAATAGCGCTACAGTGACTTTCATTGAGAGAAGCATATTTATTATGCCATAATTATTTTCTTCTCTGGCAAACGATGAACAATCCTTCATTCTCCAACAAGATGTGTCGTACCAACGCTCACTGAAACTGTTGTTATGGAGGGAATGGAAAGAAATTAAGAAGATGAACACACTATAGTAGATATAGAGAAAACAATCGAGGACGAACAATTTGTTATTCCCCAACATGATGTGATAAAATATCCTACAGCATGGTTTAGAGGAAATGGGTTTCAATTTCCTCCTATAAAGATCTTATATTCTTCCTACATCGCCAGGGTAGAGTTTAATGGCAGGCAGCTGTTGGTATCAATTGATATGGCCAGTATGTCTACCCCTAACGTCATCTGCCCCTACCGTCGCAAACTAATAACTTTTTGTGGTGGAAACAGCAAGAACTGCAGAATGTATGCGTGTCTTGTATGATTGGCCAAACTGGTTGGAAGTAATCTCTGGACCATCTGTCCAGTACCATTGACCATCCTAACATCTTGTCGGAACATCGGATCAGGTCACAAAACAGCCAAATACATATGGATTCATAGCGATGTTCAATCATATATGCATCATACACCTACAATTACAATTTTCAGCGTAATTAGATCCTTGCATTGGAAGTGGTGACATCACCATGACATTATTTTCACGCTCAAGGAATGATCAATTGGAAATCATTGATTAATGGGACAGTGCCCTATTAATCCTGAAAAAGGCTCCAGCTCTGTTGCTATTACAATCTGTGAAACACGAGAAATTCACCATATCAATCTTGTATGGTTGCATGAATGGTTGCAATGGAACATGTGAGTCAAGTTGTGGGGTATATATGGTATTATATAGAATGTTATACTGCAAAAATATAATATACTGCACCACCGAAAGAAGCCCTACACACCCGTCAGTCGATGTATCCACTTGAGAATATATGAGGACTTCTTTTTCAATTCTGTATGTACATTCTGATTTCTGTTTTCTAAACACTGGTACGCCGGTATGTCTCACAATGCTCGTATCAATTTTCCAGCGTTTAGAAGACATCGGAATGAAAATACGGATTTTTTGGTTAAAAAAAGCGATCATATCCTTTTCATATTTCCATTTATATCTTAAAACGATGCTGCCCCCCCCCCCCCCCCATACAAGACATGTTTAATGTAAATGAAAATATATGTAAATGAAAATGTGACGTGAATGATGTATATATATGTAAATGAAAATATGAGAAGGATATGATCATTTGGTTGTTTTTTTTAAAATTCCGTAATCCTGACAGTGATTGTAGCAGTGTACTAGTGCAACAGCGTTTGGAAGACATTGTTCGGTGAGAGTGAGCATCCCGTGCCCCACGTGTGGCACCCGTCACCAATTCCAGAAAATGATGACGCAAACAAGCCTTGCTGCATACTTGTCACAGACTTGGTGTACCTGGCCAGCCAGATCGTGATGACGGCCATAGAATTTCTTGAAGATGAAGATAAAATGCAAAGAGATGAACAGTTACTTTTATTGGTAGTGCTTCAGTTTTCCGTGGTGGTTTAAGTTTAGTGAGCTCCCCTGCTATGGTAATCAATATTCATTTCAAACTGTGATATGTCACAGTTTTCACAATTTTTCATTTGCAATTTATTTGTGGGAGTTAAAACCACGGTAACGTGTATGCAATCATGGGGGTGTTTGATGACTCGCAGTCAATAGCTGAATAAGTCGATAGTTTTGATCATCCAACTGGCTTTCCTCACAATTGTTCATATAACGAATTCAAATATCTTGTCACTTGAACATCTTGTCACTTGTTTACAATATAGCCGTGGATTTGTTTGTCCCGTGCACGTCAGATGGTGACATTTATTTTGCATGAGAGACGTATGCTGTGTCGAAACCCCAGTTCAGCGACAATGATATAAAACGTACACGAGGACGACGAACAGGAAACATTCTAAATGAGACGTTGGTAATTGACCTTGCGCCAAATAGCATTACCTTTCCTGTGAATTCGTCTGGCTGATATCATATATTGGTAACAAACAATATCTGATGAGGGGAAAAATATTGAGCAATGGAACATTGACTCTTTACAGTCATGGAACAATAGGTCTAAATGAGCATATCTGTCCCGTCAAAATTGCTTTCCCATTCGGCGAAACTACATGAAAAATTCACTACATTAGGCTAAATTTAGGGTACAAATGAGTACACTTGAACATGTTGAACATCTAAGTTGAATTGCTTGAAGTATATACTCATTATTCTAGAAAAGTGAAACTGTTCGAATATTATTTTATAAAAAATTTATAATACATCAATAACGGATGAATTACACAATCCCGCAGTCCAGGTTTCCACTAGAAAAGAAGCATTCAAAAGCTGTGAACTGTGGAATTCTAAGAGCTGGTAATCGATATGGTATTATGGATATAGATTTTCGACTGTTGTTCGAGAACTGGTAGTAAGCAGTCCAGAAAAAAACAGATCAAACAATCACAGTTATGTGAGCTAAAAAACTGAAATGTTTCTAATGCAAAAGAACCTTGTCCAGCCAGATGAGTTTGGCTTCTATGCAGAGTCATCGAATGTTGACCCCGGGAATTTTTTGTTTTGGAAACACAGGCCACCAGTTAACTAGCATCATATCAGGTAGCACATAATCCATTGGTTTGTTGTTCTCACGTTTGTCCACTTCTTGGTGTAATTCTATTTTTAGCTTAATAGAGCTTCTGTATTGTACGGGTTGTCTATGCATATTTATTTCCTTTGAAGGCAATAGCTTCAAATATTCTTAATGGTTTATCAGTGGGGGATTGGATCCCATTTTGGAATATCTCCAAATGTTTAGCTTATTATATGATTACTGGAACAAATCAATGACGCCCAATTGGTTATGGGTAGAACACATAACAAAGATGTATATAAGCAGTTGGTTTTACGGAAGCGCAGTGCTGCCACATGAGAAAATTAAGTCGTTTCAATGGGATAATAAGTTGTTTTAACGAGATAATAAGTCGTTAAATCGACTCAACTATCTCGTTGAAACAACTTATTATCTCGTTAAATCGACTTAATATCCCGTTGAAACGACTTAATTTTTTTTCTTCCTTTTCTTCCCAGGAGCGCTGTGCTGCCATAGGAGAAAAATATTAAGTCGTTTTAACAACTTTAAATGTTTAGCTTATAATATAATTACTGGAACAAATCAATGACGCCCAATTGGTTATGGGTGTAACACATAACGAAGGTGTACATAAGGAGTTCGTTTTACGGAAGCGCAGTGCTGCCACATGAGAAAATAAAATAAAGTCGTTTCAACGGGATAATAATTCGTTTTAACGAGATAATAAGTCGTTAAGTCGACTTAATTATCTCGTTGAAACAACTCATTATCTCGTTAAATCGACTTAATATCTTGTTAAATCAACTTGATATCTCATTAAAACGACTTAATATTTTTTCTTCTTTTTCTTCCCTGGAGCGCTGTGCTGCCATAGGAGAAACATATTTTGTTTTAACGAGATATTAGGTTGATTTAACGAGATAATAAATCGATTTAACGAGGATATCTCGGTAAATCGACTTAATATCTCGTTAAAACAACTTAATATCTCATATAAAATGACTTATTATCTTTTCCCCTGTGGCAGCACTGCGCTCCAAGGGAGAAAAATAACAAGTCGATTTAACGAGATAATAAGTCGTTTTAACGAGATAACAAGTCGATTTAACGAGATAGTAAAGTCGATTCAACGAGATATTATCTCGTTAAAACGACTTATTTATCTCGGTAAAAGGACTTATTATCTTGTTGAAACGACTCAATTATCTCATTAAATCTACTTATTATCTCGTTAAATAGACTTATTATGTTGTTAAATCGACTTATTATCTGGTTATAATGACTTAATTATCTCGTTAAATCGACTTATTGTGTCGTTAAATCGACTTATTGTCTCGTTAAAACGACTTAATTTTTTTCTCATGTGGCAGCACTGCGCTTCAGTAGGTTTTCACCTGTAACCATTGCATTTTTAATATTATCGATCAAGTTTTATACTAATTATTTGTCCCACGCAGAATTAATGGCTGGTGTTTTTTTATGTCGGCCATTATCTGTGTGAACATAGTTTCCCAGAGGATTGGAATTTAGAACCGGATGATACACACATGATATGACATGTGAAGTAAATGCATTTGCAGCTCAGTCAGTGTTCTCCACTTGTATTGTGCCATAGCAGACATTATCCGATATGCAAAAAACATATGCAATTCCATTTCCGTTGGAAGAGGATATAACGTAAAAATGCCAAAACTGGATAATATATGAGACAATGACATCTACTGTCTGGCAGTGCTCATAATTTAATTAACTTTTTTAACAAACAAGATTTATAACGTCACCGCCATCACTACACTAATTGATTTCGTTTTGTGAAATGAACGGTGCGGTTGATGCCAAGCAGCGAGATCAGATTGAACAAAACAGTTACAAGAAAGCGTGTATTTCGATTTTTCCTGCTCGACGTTGAAAACAGTCATTCACGAAAAGATCAAGGTATATTCAACAGGTATTTCTGGGTCCTTTGGATATCACAAGCATATTGATCACTAAAATTCATCGACCCGCTCCCCGTGGGTACAGGATTTGAATGCATCACCGTCTGGGATCCATTTTCATGAAAAATAATAACAAACATTGCAGGATAGGTGTAGAGCACATACGATCCACCGGCTACCATTTTTACAAAAGATCCAATGAAATGGTGTATATTATGAAATAGGCATTGTGTGTATATAGTTCATGTCCTTTGAACGTGCATAACTTGTCGAATTTCAACAAACGTACATGCTTGATAATAGTTTGCCTACAAGGGGAATACTTGGTCTGAATACTTGGTCCATCATATAGATGAATTCCTCCTAAAGCCATTCCTCATCATCACAGATAGAAAACCTCATAATCCGGGACATGGTAGGGCATCTGCAGGCTGCAATCAGGTGAAAAGTTACAGACTTCTGAAGATATCAATGAGAAACTTAGACGTTCTGGACAAACCAGCAAAAACCCTTTTAAATGCTTTTAATGTTGTCAGACTCCGTGGCAAAAGTTCTTGCGAGAAAGGGCTAAAACAGCTTAGGGTATCTTTCCTGAAAAAAAAAACATTGGTCGATTTACGATATCCGCTTCTTGGGAAAACCCTGCCAGTATTGATCCAATTCGGCACTGAAGAAACAGCTTGAGGTGCCCGGGGATAGTATTTTTCAGTGGGTGGGCTATATCAACACAACTAATCCTGCGAGTGGTTCGAGAGGGGCTTATCCCATCATGTAGCAAGGAAAGTCTTGTTATATTACTTGTTGATAAACGATGTTGTCGTGTATCACTTGAAACAATGAGGCTTGCAGACGAGATTTATATGTTTCTGTATAGACTACCACTGCCCAGAACTCACATGCTTCAGTCACTGGATATTGGCAAAGTAGCCACCTGTAAAATGAACATTGGTAGGTGTCTGATGTACTTGTAAAAATACAATGAGCTGAATGTCAACCTCAACCAACGGGAGTAGATCGGCCTTCTAAGTTTTTCCAACTATATCCACAAGCTACGTCGGCGTCAAACCATGCAAACGCCATAGACGCAACTGACATCTGCCAGACTTGTGGGACGTCAACTAATAACCCTCGAGTAAAACCTGACATCATTGCTAGGATGTACTACAATCCAATTTCACTGCAACCAAAGACAAAAGCGTGCATAATCGAGGTAGCCAGAATTCAGTGACCACAATTCAGCATTGGGAAAAGATACTGCTAAAGAAGCAGGAGCATGTTAGCAAACGTCAATCCCAGAAAAGCAACTCCAAATCCACAACCAACATGCGAGAACTCTAGAACAACCAATATGCGAGAACTCTAGAACAGTCTAGAACGTTGCGATTGCCTGGTATGCTCTAATAAAATTGATTCTGTTGGAAATATCTATTTAGTTAAATATGCAGGTGAATCATTCGGTATTTACACTGATTAAAGGCCCGGATATTGGCATTGACTGGTAACATGTAGATCGTAGTATCAACCTGGAATAGTGTTTTGTCAAATGATTGCCTCTCTTGAATAAGCATCTGTGTTGAAAGAGTGCAGGGGGGTAAAAATTTTTTGACAAATATGAGAACCTCATCGTACTGGATCGATAGACCTAAATATATGCCGCTCTCATTAGTCACCAATTGGACCGAACATCTATGTTTTTCAGCAAATGCCACAATATAGAAATTCCTATGTAGGACTTGACGCTAAACAAGAAGTTGACGAAATGAATTTTACGAAATTTACGGAGCCCCTGAGGTGACATACCAGATATATTTATTAATCCGTGCGCACGAAGTAGTAAACCGTGCGCACGAATCAGTAAACCGTGGCCACGAATTGGTGAACCTTGCGCACGGATTAATTATACCAATCCGTGGCCATGAAATACTAATTCATGCGCACGAATTGTTAAATCGTGCGCACGAATTGTTAAATCGTGCCCACAAATTATTATTTTGTGCCCACGGATTGTTAAATCATGCCCACAGATTAGTTAAGGTAATCCGTGCGCACGGTTTACCAATTCGTGGCCACGGTTTACTAATTCGTGCGCATGGTATACTAATTCGTGTGCACGGGTTACTAATTCGTGGCCACAGTTTACCAATTCGTGGCCATGGTTTACTAATTTGTGTGCACGGTTTACCAATTCGTGACCACGGTTTACTGATTCGTGCGCACGATTTACTAATTCGTGCACACGGATTAATAAATATATCTGGTATGTCCCCTCAGGGGCTCCGTAAATTTCGTATTGAGACATTATCATTTTTTAGTGTTATGGATAGTTCGTTACAGAGTTGGTTCCATACATTAGGTTGTTCCGGCTAAATGGCTTATATCATTGTAATCTACATTATTTTAGCACTAAGGGTACTACCACATTATATACAATACGTGGACACAAAAAGATCTCCTAGAAAACGGGGAGTGGGGAAGGTGTCCCGAAATTGGAACGATATGAAAAATATAATTTATTTATGAAAAGTCATAAGGAGTATTAGATCCAGATACCTGGAATCTATAATAATAAATTTCGTATTTGGAACCAATAATATAGCGTATTTGCTGGGGCTGTGGGGCTCTCGTCTCCATCCATCGATCTTAATAGCATCGGAAACACCCATCAATATATCAATTGATTACTTATAAACCATTATATTAGATTCAGATACCTGGAGTGTACAATAATAAACCTCGTTTTTTGGTACTAATGATCCACCGTATTCGCTCACTCGGGCTCTCTTCTTCGTTCATCGATCTTCATGGAATCGGAAACACCATCGAAATATAACAATTGAGGACTATTCAATCAAATTACCGTCTCTGGCAATTGGCCATCGAGTCTTACATCTTCAGATAATGGGCTGTCTTGTCAAGCTATATTAGTTCGGATTGGATTGGAAGAAAGAATAACAACGGTTCTTCCACCATGAGTTGTGGCATATAGACAATCTGACAGGCATATCACTGGTGTAGCCAAATATATTGGACACATCTACATATGCTAAATGTAGACCAACATGTAGATTAGCTGTTTCATGCCTTAGTCTTCATTAATACGATGGAATAATAGAGTGCTGGATGAACGATAAACACATTGCAAGATGGACTCGACTCAATGTTTCTCCATGCAACAAATTATATCATCTATATTATTACTGTCAAGTGTTATCATGAACACCTGGCCATGATATACCATATACCATAATATACCAAAATTAATATTCCATTAATTCTGGTTGAACAGAATGTTCTGCAAATGATAAAGCTTGATAGCTTATCATTTATAAGCTTATCGGTAATACAACCAACATCAATAATATCAAACAAGGACAAGGATAGTTTCCCCACAAACACCATAATATTTTCTGATATGATAGGGAATTGGCTTTTGGTTCAATAAATGGAGTGGGTGGAATGAAACAATGGCAATGTGTCTGCAGTTGGAATGTTTGCCTTTATATTAGACTATAGAGTACTGGAGTATCTTGTATTCGCATACGGTTTATTCTGAGAAGTGAAAACGCTGTACCACGGAACCTTTAGGGATCCGTTGAATTATGTCACTATCTGTTTCCGAGCTTGTCTGATTCTCACTTGGCGTTCGTTGGTGTCCGCCGTGTTTGTGCATTCGCATTGTTATTTTCACACGTATCATATAGCTGGTAGGATATATCTGTAGGATATATCTGTCTATTGCAAATTGTAAATACGTTGGAATTAGTATTTACGTGAATAATGCACTATTCACGTAAATACTAATTCCAACGTATTTACAATTGGCAATAGACAGATATATCCTACGATCCTATGATACGTGTGAAAATAACAATATCGTGGTCACATAACATTAGGTATAAATTTTATACTTGTTTCTTTCACCTGGCAAGTTCGTTTACCCGAGGGTTCTGGGACGTGTCCTGTACACCAGCTGAGCTGTGCGGAGGTCTCGTGACGCTGTTGCTGTTTTCCACGGAGTGCTGAACGCCGTCAACCTACGAGCATGGCCGTGCGAGGCTGAGAGCAGCATCCACGTACATGTAGTTGTCTTCGTCTCGTCTTACTTGTCGCAAGCTTCGTCACCGTCGTCATCGTCACCGGTTGTCCTCGTCGTAGCACCACGGCGTGTGGTTAGAACTGTCACCATGTCGTCGTCGTCTGTGTCCTCGTCGTAGCTTCGGGACTTCGTGTTTAGGAATGTCGCCAAGAACTGTGCTGTGAACACTGGGGTTGGGGTTTCTGTCGGGGTTTTGTGTGTATGTGTGTGTTTTGTGTATTTCTGTGTATTCGTAAATTATATGTTTAATTTGATATAAACAATGTTTAAATTATCTCTATTATTTGTGTTTGTCTGAGACTCGCAGCCACTCGCTAACAGCTAGCTTGAAAAAATATTGAGGGTTTCTGTTCTTGATATTATGCATTGAAACTATATCACCATACTGAACTATATTTCAGTGGCTTCAATCTGCCAAATTATTCATTGAAACTCTCCACTTGTTTCAATCATTCCTTCGTTTAATTCAACATGTATTAAGTTCGTAAATCAAACCACTTATTTCGAGAATTATATTATACAAATATGAACAGCATTTGTATGCCATATACCCCAAGTTGTTTGATTTATTGGTGATGCTTGAATATCTTACTTCCATATTACGTCATATTATTACATCACAAGTTTTCATCTAAAATTCATGTTTTTTTCTGTATCACACAAGCTTAACTTCCAGGCAGAAAGTATATTTTGTGCTTCGACAGAATGGACGGGTATGCCAGTTTATATATGTCAAATTCAAATAGCCAATATCTGTCAATTTCCAGCATGATTCGAACATTTGCTGTGGTGCGATCGACGTTTCAGTAAGAACAGAACAAAGCAAATTTCTATTGCTATTTTTAGGCAAACTATTACCTCCAAGCCATGCTTGAGTATTATTTATAGGTACACTACCTCCAATGTAGATCTGGTATCGAGTTGTTTGCTTTTCCTAACCATATTCATATTTACTGTTGACAATTGTTTATAATACAAAATCATTGGTCCAGTCTATTGTTTGCATAATAACAGCGGATAGTTTTGTCTACGTCACAGCATCACGTGTCAGGTGGTGGGCTTGCCTTTGAAAGCTCAGTTGTGCCGTTTGACTTGTGGGTCCACGTGGTCTGTACTGTCGTAATACCGCTCGTCCACTGAAACATTCTCGGGCACTTTTCTAATCTTTATTGAAAAGAAAACAACAAGCAGCACAACCTACCTGGTCCGACTTTTGTATAGAATGGACTTTGACTATATTATGTGCCGCCTTAACAGATGACAGACCTACCAGTGAAATTGACTTCTCCGTATATATATAAATCTGTCAGGCTAATATCAAATCAGGTCAAATAACGTAAAACTGTATTCACTAGCCATATTTCAGCCATATCAGATCCATATAGCTAAATGTATCTGGACAAAGTTACATTACATTATACGCCATTTTTTGCATGTGGAATATATTGAAAACTACATTCGAGTCTTTGAATAATAATTCTGCTTGAATGGGAAATGTATGTTTGGAGATGCCAGTAAGTGAACAAGGCAGAATTTTCCATGTGATAAATAATTTGTCAATATCTTACATTGAACATCTCATTTTCTGCATAGTTTTGCACACAATATTTCCCAGGCTGTGATACAAAATAGCAAAACTATCGAAACATACTCAGTTCATTCGTTGTTACTGGTATGATACATGCATATATAGTGATAAACCAAAAATATCCATTGTCCAGTGATGGAGAAAATTGCAGGTTATGGAAAACCATCTCTTGTTTATCTTAGCGCGAATGTATTTTCAAGTTCTGGTTGAATTGATGGTAGATTGACACTTACACTCATACCACTGAGCCGGTGTCACTGCTGGTGGAGGTTAAATTTGTCCCTAGGACACCATAAATTCTGAAGCCTTTTGGCTTGTGTTTGGGTACTTAATATGTCCTTGTCATACACCTACCGGTATTTCTCCGGATTTGTTTCGGATTTCTGAATTGTCTCAGTAGGTTGTTCGGCAGTGGTATACAGTTTCAATCAAGTGTCCAGTAGTAGTACCTATGATTCACACACTCTCTGCCCCTGATGACGCCAGTGTGGCCTTAGCGGTAAATATTTAGATGGGCTTCGGTTTTGTTCCGAAAATGTTTTACTCTAGGTTTGTTGTTGATATCAATAAAATCTTATTGTATTAATTGGTGGTAAAAGTTTGATACGTACATTTCACTGCAAGTTGCTCAGGGCAAAATTTGGCGAATATAATGCAAGGAGGTTGTATCAATACTACACCATCATAATATGTCAGCCAGATTATTTCTAACATTATATTATGTAGTACTTTTTGATTGCATAACAAATAAGGGTTTTAGCATACTGACGGCAACACACAGAAAAATGTTTGTTTGAGGTCTTCCTACTGCGTACATGAAAAACAATGTGGAGGGAGCAATTTCTTATTTGAAAGGAGCGGGGGGGGGGTATATTTGTTGGTACTCAGATGCTAGCAGGTGTTTTGCACTTGCAATCGATGAATATTGAAGAACCATCAATTAGAAATCATACCCATAAAATCCATCAAGTTTTTGGCTAAACTCGTACACAACCAATCTTTAATGGCTTTGACGAAATTATGAAATTGGACTAACTCACAGTCTTGGATTTGCATGAGACTTTCAATGTAGAATACACCCCCAACTTTATCTACACTGTTTTCTGACATGATCTGGAATCACACCAGACAGAAAGACGAAACATGAAACATACATAATTGACATGAAACACACATACACCCTGATATGTTAATATTGCCGTGCAATATATTTACATTCGCAGCTCTGGCAGAGTGTTTGGTAACACTCCCAGTTGTATATTGTGCTCTTGTTATATATATAATTTGATATGCGGGAAAAATCCCGCGAGATAATTATATTTATGTCTATTCAACAAACAATGTATTTTGTCAAGAGTATTACGGTTTTCATGTTGGTAATCTACCGTGTGCTCGCATAATCAGTTCCTCTGTGACGAGAAAACCTCTAGTGTCTTGTTCACATCTTCTCTGATGCCAGAAACATCCGAAACTACAGCAATTGAGACAATTTAATCAAGTTACCCATTCTCGCAATTGGCCATGGTGTCTTATATCTTCGGAAACGGGCTTTCTGGTCAATATATGTAGTGGGTGGAATGGCATTGCATCTGCAAGTGGAAATGTTGGGATTTATATCAGAGTGTAGAGTACTGGGGTATCCGCTTCATAGGTGGGGTTATTCGAGGTGTAAAAAGACATTTATTGTCATGGATTGAGCAAACGAACAGGAAGGACTAAGAAATTGTGAATCCATTGAAATATTTCACTATCGATTTCCATGTATTTGGTGAATACATTCCTGCTCAGTTAGCGTTCGTTGGTGTCCTCTCCAGCGTTTGGGCACACACACACAAAACAGACTAAAACCAAATGAATACCTTGTCCACTGATCAGTTAATTATATCCTATAGTCGTCAGTTTTGCCCCGTAAGACTCATTCACTTTCTCCATTCACCGCTTCTTGTCCGCTTTCACCTTGCAGAAAAACTTGCTAATTCACATAAACCATATACACATTATATACACCATATAAACACATAAAGTTATTTTAGCTTACCGGCCCATATGGGCCGATAAGATATTGTCGTGGTTTTCTGTCTGCGTCCGTCCATCTGTCATCAGTTTTGAGATTTTTGTTTCAAAACCTCCCCCTCATGTACCTCTTTGACATTGTATAGGTTTCGTTGCTTTTGAATCACCGGTCTGCGTGTGGTGGCCATTTTTTTTTTGATGGGTTGGCCAAAAAAAATTGTTCCAAATCGAGCCTATATTCGTTTTGAGTAATTTCCACCCCCCACCAATTTGTTTTTAACCATTGAAATATTCATTGGACTTGGAAAGTTTCACCCAATT
The DNA here is from genome assembly GCA_949152475.1 of Terebella lapidaria. Lineage (NCBI taxonomy): Eukaryota > Metazoa > Annelida > Polychaeta > Terebellida > Terebellidae > Terebella > Terebella lapidaria. The sequence continues at coordinate 9,290,886 of OX424557.1, forward strand.
TTTCCTTCATAATGGAAGCTTTGCTGGGTGAACTCCTATAACACTTCAAGATAGAGCATAAGTATTGGCACATTCAATGGAACCATTCAATCGGTTTGAATGGTGACCTTGAACATGCCTTTCAATGACCTTGGAAGGTCAAAATGTTTTTTTTTTCGTCGAAAGAAACAATGATTCTTGTCTTTGGCGGCAACTTTCTCAAAATGTATTCAGACAGTTTCCCTCAAACTCATGCATAAGATTCTCCTGTAACTTTGTTATGTGTATAAGTTTGTTGCCTTTGAATCGACGGTCTGGGTCTGTGAATATATGTCAACGAAAACAAAACTTCCAAGATGTAACTTGATTTCGTATTATAGTCCATACAGAAAATGTGTTTCCGGCAACATTTACGAACATGTTTTGACAACAGAGTTCAATATCAGTGTAACAATTTATATTCTAGAAATTCAATGCTCCGTGCAATTCTCATGATCTGCCAGTAAGCTACAACGCCCTTGGTGCTATGTTCACATTTCGAGAGCGCGGTCACAATGCAATGCCGAGTACTCGCACGATAGTGAACTCGCACATGACCAAACAAGGTCTATTTCTAGCATATGAGAGAATTATTTTCCCTGTACCCATTACGATTTATTCCAGCCACATATAATTATCTTTGAATTGCTGCCACCCGACACCTTGCAATGGATGAAATGACATATTTCTCTTATATGCTTTGAACAACCAATAATACTATCTGAATCATGGACAAATATACAGATGACAAATTATGAACCGAGTCATATAAGGGCTGAAACTTATTTCTCTATATGCTTTGAACAACTAATAACATTATTTGAAACCAAGACAAATTGACAAATTATAAACTGAGTCATGTAAGTGCTGGAACATATTTCTTCTGTTTTGAACAACAAATAATATTTCTTGAAACATAGACAAATATACGGATGACAAATTATCAACCGAGTGGTATAAGTATCAGTTGGCAATGTGCCAATCTTGTAACAGGATATATTTGTGTTATGCAATATCTCGTCTGAATTCGGAAGGTTCTGTGATCAATACTACATTAGTGGAAGGAGTTCCTGGCTGACATTTGAGAGTGCAGCCACAACAAATTGAGGTGGCAATTGCACTGAATCACGAACCATTTTACGCAGCTTTTGGTTCACATGTGACGTCCAAATCGTAAACTGCTGGAATTAAAACCATGTAGAATTAAAAAGTATGTAGCGTTATACATATTTGATGAGTTAGTAAGAGGATATAGGATATTAAAAGGTCAATAGTGCCACACACATGTAATTCCAAATGCACAAATACATCCGTATTACAATAACACCCGATTATTCTTTGTCAGTATTAATGCATCCGACCATTGTCCATTATGAGAATATATTTAGTAAAAAACTCATTTGCCTTTTGATCGAGTACCTATGTACTTACAATTATTACATGGGATCTACTTCGTTTCAGTAGGACAGTTCAGTTGTTGGACACACCTATATTTTATACTGACTGCCCCTGGTGACGCCAGTGTGGCTTTTTGGCTGTGAATGTTTGGCAGGGTTTTGCTTCTATTCTAAAACATTGTATTTTGAGTTTGTGATTTTCATCATCAGTTTTTGTGATGAAAGATTGATAATACATTGATATGTCGAAGTGTCACAAAAAATACTAAAGATATTTATATGACTTACTTATGACTTCTTGGCTGTTCATTTGTTTTTGTAGTTTTGTGATTATGATTATGAGGCTTCGTGTGAAATAATCCAATTGTTTCAACTTGTTTGTTGTTTCTAACTTCTACAGGTCATAGCAGCCACGTGTGTGCAAACACACAAGATAATTCGCGGATACGAAGAATAATGATTATTGAGCATCCGGAGTTGTCACTGTATCATTGGGTGAACAGGACAGTACTCAGACTGATCCAGTGATACAATGCGATATAGCGCTGTTCTCAATCGTCTGATGTCCATGGTGTCCAATGTAGGAAAGTAATTTATTCAAAGTGGTTTCGGACACTATGTATACTTTATGAAGTTTTGATACCTTTTTCGGTAATATTATGCAATAAAACTATGAATCCCAAGTCTCACTGACGCAGTATGTACATGTATATTTATCACGATTCCCATCAGTGAAGTGCATTTGAATGTGTCCAACAAGGTGGCTTCTATCTGCCAAAACTTACTGTGAAAAAAAAATTCAAATTTTCCCATATTTTTTCTAGATTTATCAAATGTGTCATTATAATCATAACTTTTGTGAATCACTGTACACTGACCATCACAATGACTTCCAATGAGATGTTGACAGAAAAGTTTTGTGTTTGTTACCTGTGCAAAGTACATGTTGTGTGATTTAGTGCAGATTATATGCTTGAATATCACGTTCTCGTATCCCCACTCGTAGTGCCGGGACTGATTTCCGAATAGGCCTTATTTTAAAAGTTTACTGCACCCCTTGTCATAAAGACGTTTGATGATTTTTTCATGTGTCTTGATATATGTACTGATAAATTCAAAACATTACCCCTCTGGGAGAGTCCGAACGACCTTTTCCGGACAACTGCTCACAATACCCGTCTAACCGATTCGCGGATCATTTTTGCTCTGCCAACTTTAGGGGATACGGTTGTATAATGGTCCATAACTTTTTTCCTCTGCTTCAGACACACGAACAGATTACACTATTGGAAAGATTTGTCATGTCGAATGGTACCTTCAATGATGATCTACGTTCATTTCGTAGGTCACAACTTTGAACACATCTCGCCAACATCCGCAACGTTGAAAAGTTCGAAACTTTTTATTCGTCACTGCTATAGTTTATTTTCTGACCGTTGTATTATATTCAAAGTGCATATATCATGTCTATGTACTGATGATAACTTATATCTTACACCATTTATTGTATACATACATTCTTTATAGGCAGGCCGCCGTACCTTTTAGTACCACGGCGGCCCGGGCCAGAGGAATCCACCCTTCGACGCGAACGCACCGAACCGGCGCTATCGTCCTGCAATTGAGCCTGAGGTGTAGCTCAGTTCCACCGAGGCCTCCTCGAGCTCGTGGGTACCCTCCCGTCCTTGGACGAGTCTGAGTATGAGCGGCAGTTGCCCCCTGTGATAACGGCCGCTGGCGTGCCGCCAGACGTGACGGAAGATGAATCAACCTACTTAGTCGGCTACACTCTGGCGCAACTGGCGGCGTAGCAAAGGGCTGACAACGCCCTAGCGCCGGTAATCAAGGCCCTTAAGGTAGTCCGCTCCAAACAGTGAGCGAAGGGGGTCAAAGGTTTTTTTTCAAAATAAATACCTGTATCAACATAATCCAGAGCTTGAAAATGATATATTTTATACAGTAACTGTTCAGCATCCTAAAACTGAAAAGAAAATAGGGGGTCACCGTATCCGTTCGCATGGAAAACACGATGCAAGATGTAAATATGGACAAAAAAATGTGCAAAAATGCCAGGATTTATGTCATTTTTGGTAAATATATGTGATTTTGATCGACTATGTAGAAGAAACGAGCACGGTGACCCCATATTTTCTTTTCAGTATTAGGATGCTGATCATTTACTCTATAAAATAATACCATTTTGAAGAGATAATATTCAAGAAATGACTTTTAAATTTTGACTCTCCGCAACCTCATTGTTTGTAGCGGACTACGTTAAGGCCGGACAGAAACCTTCCAAGGCTGAGCAGAAGACTTTCAAGGAGGAGACGCAATTTCTTGTCTCCCAGTGGGAACGGCTCGCCCTACATTACCGACGTTATAACCTGCGCCTGTTGCCGCACATCTGGCAACTGGTGCTCCCCACGGAGCTGCGCAGAGAAGTGTTACATCAACTTCACGAATTTCGGGTTACCAGCCATCTAGGTATCCGGAGGGCCATCCACCATCTGCAACAACATATTTGTTGGCCTGGTAGTGACCTGGACGTGCAGAGGTGGTGTGCAGCTTGCCCGCGATGTCAGGCTCGCAAAAGAGTTCCAGCTCCTGGCCGCCACCCCTTAAAGATAATTCGGACAGGGCCCACAGGCGCCACCCAGCGAACGATATTACGGCTATATCAAAACGTCAGAAAGTGGCTTAAAATGATCACGTATAGTAACCAGTAATCTAACAAACTGCGCAAGCCCGGCCTAATGTAGGCTATGCCGTAAAATAAATATATACAGATTTCTAAGTGAATAATACCGCGTGGTGTATGCCTAGTCACGGTGATGAGGAGCACGGTGACGGTAGTCGCCGTAGTCATTTGAGCATGTTAACGGCGTCACTTAAGCATTACACAATCTATAAGTTTTGTCGTGTACATTTTTGATTGCCAAAATATTGCTGAGCTGTATGAATCTAAAGTTTGATAAATAATACCCTGATAAAAAAAATAACAGTGCATTCATGAGCAGGTGACTCGGAGTGAACATGTAGGAGCACGGTGACGCTGGTGTGAGAGCCCGTGACTTTGTCGTTGGCCTATCTATGCAAGTAACGCTCGAATTCAAACAATATTGTCCTGACAAACTAGGCCCATGAGTATAAACTGTAGGCTTTTACCCATGGGTATAAACTGAAGGCTTATACCGAAACGAACCTCATAGGCTTATACCGAAAACGAACCTCATAGGCTATCCGTTTCGAGATGCGTGCCGTGATGATTTGCGGCCCTTGAGATTGGGTAGTGTGCTTGCCACGGAGTTCAGCTAGTAATATATACTAGCACTGTAATAATACATATAATGGAAGTCCAGCAATAGAGTCACGAACTAAGGGATAAACAGATCCAGATAATCTGATAATTCAGATAAACAGAAAATTCAAAAATAACCCAAACGAAACACTGATAAATTTTCAATAGCAGATGGTGAGCCGATGCTCCGACCCAAACACTCACAACCATATGGGCCTATTATGTCCTAATTTGAACAAAAAAAAATCTGGTGCTGACGTAGGCATAATAGTTCTGATGATCACAAAAGTTCTGACACCCGCATACTATCATAACCTGGGGTGTAAAAAGTACACCCACGTGTTCGGACATCTGAGCCTGAAAAAGTGTATGTAGGCCTACATGTACACTCCAGAAATTCAAGTCAATGATTGCACCAGTAGATGAAAATCTACCTTGGTTTCTAACTGTCACAGAAATGTGCGTTGTTGATTAATATGACACGACACAGAGATTCGTTTAGAATTGAAAATAATATTATTTTGTTGTAGTAGTTGACAATGGTGTGATTGCTGCCATAATATTGTGAAATCAATGCAAATATGTACTGTTATGTTTCCGATATCGTCCTCCTCCGGGACATCGATTACTCACCATGATTGCGAAAAAACGTAAAGACGTATTCCTGGCGGTCACAAGAAATTTCCCGCCAAAATGGGGCTAATTGGTTCATTTTTCACCAATAAATTGTCAATATCTCAGAAATTAATTCGGTGATCTATATTTTTTATTTTCTCTACACGTGTATTTTTCAAAGATGTAAATCCTATAAAAAAAATCAGTGAAATCTGACGACTGGATTTTTTTCTATTGCATTAATAATGATCAAAATTTGCATTTTCCCATTCACTCCCATTATAAAATTATTACAAAACACATGTTTAAAACGCTATCATAACTCGAAAACTAGTTCGGTGACATATATATTTTTTTCCACCTACTATCCCAGTACTACTTCATGCATAAACTGACGAAGTTTGAAAAATTTCTGACGAAATTTTTGTTTTGTCCGAATTATCTTTAACCACGGTTAAGACTGGTGCAGCTTTCGACCAGATCACCCTGGATATCCTGGATACTTACTGGGTTACTCCCCATGGGTTCGTGGAGAGGGTTCGCCGTGCCCTGGCGAATGCCCACGACTTTGCACAAGCACGCCTGGATAACTCTGCTATCCAGCAGAAGCACTACTACGAGGCCCATGCTATGGGTAGGCCAGCTTTTGCGGAAAACGACAAGGAGCCTATTACTATCCACCAGCCAAACAGGGCAACAAGTTCGTGGATAGACCTGTTCACCATCCTAAAGAAGGTGACCGAAGTGGACTACCCGATCCGTCGGGATTTCGATCCGGACAAGGTTTTGGTGGTCCATCAGGACTGCTCATTCAGAATGAAGCGGATGACGTTCCATTTTTCAATCTGTCCGGATAGTACCCACGGACGTTGGACGTGCGTATACACCATATGGTGGGTCTTTTGGACCCGTCTGACGAGGACCGGGACGACTTTAACCCAGTCTCCCAGGTACCCCCGGAACCTCCAGCATCTGCGGATGGATAGCGGCCATGTCCCCAAGCTCATGCGCCGTCACGATATGGGTGGCACTGACGCTCTGCTCATGCGGATGCGTATGCGCTATCCGTCTATCACACCAGGGATGGATTTTAGGCCATAATGCGTGTAAAAAAATGTGATACATGAAACCAACATACTGATTGCTAAGGTCATAATACCTGAGAAACAAGAAACGTTAAATTCACCCTTTCATAAACTGTATACCAGCGGGTACCAGTGAATACCCATAAATATTTTCATAGAATTTTGCCCCCAAAATTTAATAAAAATGAAATTCAGCATCGTTTACAAATATGAACATACAAATACTTTAATTTCCATCATCAAAACAGAAGAACAAGAATCAGCTAACATTTTTGCAATCGTGGTATGTCAAATATTTTCATTGTATTATTTCTTATTATTCATTGAGTTATTTCTTATTGTTCATTGAGTTATTTCCTATTGACAAGATTTGCCAGTTCTCGTGCAAATACATTTTGCACTGTTTTTCTGAATTTTGTTTATTTTCAAGTTCATTGGAAAATTGTGTTGAGTATCAAATTATTTATTTTAATCTGTTTTATTAAAATACCATTCTACTAAGACAAATAAGAAATTAGGTTATCCGATTATTACTTGTGGCCCATTGAAATGAAGTAAGAAATTTATAAAGGCGGGAAGATTTTCTGTTTCATTTCAATCAGATAGGAACACAACTTGAGGAAATCGAGGTGGAATCTCGGGTGGAGGCGGTGTCGACGGAAGAATCAGCAGAGTCCCGAAAGTGAGGCTGAGGAACCAATCCAGCCTTCCACGTCACAAGCGATACGAGCGAACCCACCAGAAAAAGAAAGCGATATCAGCAATGGGAGAATAACACCGTATGGGCTGAATATCTCATAGAAGCAAAAAAAAAATGTGTGGCTGAACGTCAGTATTATGAACTAAGAACGAAGTCCCTCCAAGAACAAATTGGAGATAGGCAAAAAATTAACAAAATAATTCTTAGCATTTTTCAGGGGCCGATAACTAGGGCTTTAATAATTTGTTTTACCCGAAATATTTACCGTTACTGGTATTAATCTGCCCCATTTTGTTCTACATGTATGTAATTTATTGGATAAGATTGAATTTCACGAGTTATTCAGGATAAAAGCTAATTCCAATTTTTGCTTCAATAGAATCACAATTTATTATGTATATAACTTTCGTTGCCCTTGAATAGCCTGTTTTCTTATGGCGGAAATTTCGATTTTCATGAAGAATTGGCGAAAAAAAAAAATTCTCTCAAATCACATAACTGTCAATTTTGTGCTATTTCAAAGAGAAAAAAAGTTTTGTCCCATGGGGGGGGGGGGGGGAATTCTCTCGTCAATATGGGAGCTGCCAAAACTGATAATAAATAATGCTCAATCGTAGATCTTAAATATTGGAATAATGAAATAGTATTTACCGTATTGGTCCTAATAGTAGCACGGTGTGCCAAAGCAAGACCTCTTGCAGCAGCGTGCAAAAATTAGGTCAAACTTCAGGTCAAATATAAGAAAATAACGCAATAATATCCCTTCAATCCCCTTTATTATGATGTCTATTAACATAACAATTTGGATTGGAACTCTCAAAAATTTTATTTGAAATATAGAAAGTTAATTACAGGGTTACAAAAAACGTTTTTGGAGAAAAGAGGTTGACGCGCTACTATCAGGGCACTCCACTATCAGGACCAATACTGTATATTGTGATTTCAGTTATAATATTGATTTTGACTTTCATTGACCCTGTAGAACTGCAAAAAAATTGTTTGGTTAGTTCATCGAGAGTTAGATTTGAATTTGAAGAGCAGTATTCTCAATCAATGGCCCGTTACGATATTTGATACGGTTCTGAGGTCCGGTAGGCCGTGAGGAGTAATGTTCTGTCAAATGATTTCTGGATTATAACTCGAAAAGTACTTTTGCTACACATCAATAGGAAACATATTGATTATGGAATCAATAAGTCAAAAGACCTTTGACCTAGAGCACAAATAAGATTTTGGTGAGCCATCTTTGAGGCCAAATGCATATCTAGGAAACGATGCATGCATCACAGAGCAAAGAGTATATGAATAAAATATGCGATTATAATTAGGAAAAAAATATGCGATAATGATGGAGGCCATCTTGGATTTCATGCGGGAGTGCTATGCTCAAGTAGTTGAAAACAATCTCATTGCATTCCTTGACCTCTGAAACGTCAATTTAGGTACCAAGTTTGTTGTCTAGCACAATTAGTAGGCCAATTTCATGCAATTCTGTTTATTGTTGATTAAATTCGGTTCCGTGGTGATTGTGTTTATTTCCAAATTCAAGGTATATTTTTAGCATTTAAGGCATTTGGGACATCGTTATTATTGCCACTGATGTTATGTTAGAAGTGGCCGTGGCGCAACGCACTAATTCGTTCGCCCGCTGCTGAAGGGAATTCAATGTTCGTCGTTGGCGGGTTCGAGCCCCGCTCTCGGCGATCAAAATTCACTCAGCGGATCAGGGGTTACCCCTCACTTCTCAGTCCGTCGGCCTGGAGCGGACACTAATATGGTGACCAGGTGATACATTGTAGACAGCTGCACTCGGTGTATCGGCGGTGGTGAAGGGGCAGAAACCTAGTTCATTAGGCGTACTCGGATCTGTCATGGGCCGCGCTACAAATACCCATCAATGCAGTACACCAGAAAATCCCGTCCATACACTACATACATACACGGGAACCAAAAATATGCCAGGCGCTGCACTGCGGCGACGCGCCACCAATATATCGCGGACCAAAGTTGGTCGGATGGTGGTAAGGCAAGTTCCCTTACAGGGTTACGTCAGTATGATCTATCTATCTCCCCATCTATCCATCTATCCATCCATCCATCTATCGAGTATAGAGATCTATTACCACCAATTCAGCCAAATTTTGATGATTCCAATAACAAACATACAACACTTTGCAATAGAAACAAAACCCGACCAATTACTTTATCAAAAGACACACTGGCGTGATCAGGGGCAGACAGTGTGGTACAACTGTCCAACAACTTATGAAATTAATTTAGAAATCCGAAACAAACCCCATGGAATAGATATATGACAAGTACATAAGTACCTAATCACAAGCCAAAAGGCTACTGAGTTGATGGTATCAATAGCATGTATTAAGGCACTAAATTGTTGATAATCGCCATACAGTTCCCTAGAATATTGAAGTTTTAGAAAAAAAATATGACAAAATATGCGATTCTGATGGACGCCATTTTGGATTTGATGCTGAAGGGGTTTGTTGAAGTAGTTGAAAATATTTTATTGCATTTCTTGCCTCTGAAACATATGATCAGGTACTAACTTTGTGTCTCTAGCACAATCAGGGGCAAAGATATATACAACTTTGTGTTTATTGTTGATCGAATTCAGTTTCGCCGTGATTGTGTTTATTGCCAAATTCAACGTATTTTCAGCAATTATGGCATTGGGGACATTGTTATTTTTTCCCACTGATGATATCAAGTACCAATAGCATGTATTAGGGCACATAGTTGTCCATAATGGCCACAATGTTCCTCAAAATATTAAAGTTTAGAAAAAATATGACAAAATATGCGATTCTGATGGCCGCCATTTTGGATTTCATGCTGAAGGGATAGGCTGAAGTAGTTGAAAATATTTATATCGCATTCATTGACCTCTGAAACATATGTTTTTGTACCAAATTTGTGTCTCTAGCACAATTAGGGGCGAAGAAAAGTACAAATTTGTGTTTCAAGAAATCTCGGTTTTGATGGCGGCCATTTTGAAAAGCCGCCATATTGGATGGTTCATCCCAGGATATCGAGTGTTAACAAGTGGATTCTGAAGCTCAAGGGTCCCATGAACAAAATGTCACCCCTCGCGAAGAGTCCTGGGGGTGCACGGTGGACCCCCTGGGCTCATGGACTAGTTTTTTTTATCTCGCTGAGGCGAGTGAACAGTTCATCCGAGGCGAGTTAGCAGTTCATCCGAGGCGAGTTAGCAGTTCGCCAATGTGAGATAAACCATTTGGGCAAATGTCTTATCTGTGCTTTCTTAGCATTGTAAGTATTATAAGTATAATATTTATTGAACATGTACATATTACAGAAATATTTATTTTAAATTATCGAATTTATATTAATAATGTTAACACATAGGCCCTATAGGTAATCAATAGTAACATATTGAATATCATCAATATATATTACACTTGAATATGTGCAAATTTGCTTTTTTTTTTACATGTCCTTCAGAGACAAATCAGTGCTGTAATCTGAATATTGGATGGTTCATCCCAGGATATCGAGTGTTAACAAGTGGATTCTGAAGCTCAAGGGTCCCATGAACAAAATGTCACCCCTCGCGAAGAGTCCTGGGGGTGCACGGTGGACCCCCTGGGCTCATGGACTAGTTTTTTTATCTCGCTGAGGCGAGTGAACAGTTCATCCGAGGCGAGTTAGCAGTTCATCCGAGGCGAGTTAGCAGTTCGCCAATGTGAGATAAACCATTTGGGCAAATGTCTTATCTGTGCTTTCTTAGCATTGTAAGTATTATAAGTATAATATTTATTGAACATGTACATATTACAGAAATATTTATTTTAAATTATCGAATTTATATTAATAATGTTAACACATAGGCCCTATAGGTAATCAATAGTAACATATTGAATATCATCAATATATATTACACTTGAATATGTGCAAATTTGCTTTTTTTTTACATGTCCTTCAGAGACAAATCAGTGCTGTAATCTGAAGTGGCTTCAGATACAAATGTTTGGTCGGGCTTTGTTTCTATTCCGAAAGTTTTTGATGTTAGGTTTTTTTATTGGCATCATCAAAATTTGGTTATCAATTTGGTTTTTTATTGACATCAAAATTTGGCTTTCAGCGGTAATAGGTTGATACATACATTTCTACCATCAACTCAGTAGCCTTTTGGCTTGTGATTAGGTACTTATGTACTTGTCATACACCTATTTCATGGGGGTTGTTTCGGATTGCTAAATTGTTTCAATAAGTTGTTGGGCAGTTATGCACTAATTCCATCTGGTGTACAGTAGAAACAACTATAAATACACACTCTCTGCCCCTGATGAGGCCAGTGTGGCTTCGGATACAAATGTTTGGTTGGGCTATGTTTCTATTCCGAAAGTTTTTGATGTTAGGTTTTTTATTGGCATCATCAAAATTTGGTTATCAGCGGTAATAGTTTTATACATACATTAATTCAAGGTTTTATTACCAATATACGATGATCAGATAATCACTCACGAAATATATGCAATATTTCTAGATTACACAGTGACCAAGTTTAGGCTAAGTCACCAGGCTTTACAATATAGAAAGGTTACACCGGGTCCAGGTTCAGACTAAGACTCAGAACTAGCGTCAGTCTCTCCCTGAGCCAAGTTCATGCAGAGGTAAAGGTTCCATGGCTCCGCAACTCTTCCGACTCCAGAGTATGTGAATGCAGGGTCACTTTCTCCAACCTCTGCGGAGGTCCTCACTTCGGCGGAGGTCCTTCTAATGCAAAGGTCTTCCCTGCGGAGGTCTTCATCACTGCGGAGGGTCTTCCTCAATGCGGAGGTCCTCGTCATTGCGTATATTTCGTTCCACCTATTCTCACCAGTTTAAATTGCGCTCAAAATTGTACAAAAGTGTGTGTTATATGCAAAAACATTCCATATTTATTATTTATTACCATCACGTACGTAATGATATTGACAATATTACTTAAAACTTGCTTGCATGTAGTAGTATACAACTCTTGTTGACTCAGGTAATTAATGGAACAAACTATTTGACCCGAGGGCTGTGATAGTGTTAGTGAACAATTTCTCGAGGGCGTAGCCAATTCTTGGTCGATGGCGCATGCTCATACGGAGGAATACTGATGTGCAGCCTCGAGTTTTTGCTTGCATCATGCATATAACTTACCCTGTTGTATGTCTGACTTTTCTCTATTCTCGTATTTATCCGAGCAAGAGTCGACATTGAAACTACCCATTTTATCCAGTTTTTTTTTTCAAATCTGCCAGCTGTCGGATTTTGACCCCGCTCGTACGACACCAGAATGGTCCCATGATCTGTCACGTGATGCCGAGGGCTGAATTATTCCTGCTTAATTTCCAGAAGCAGATTATTTCAAAATACCAAAAATCATGGATCCGTCCCTGGTTTTATGCTTATTTGCATGCTGCATTCATTAGGATATTCCGTGCATTGTAATTTTTTTGCACCAGCCTGGCGTTAAGATATGTGGAATTATGAAGAAATCACCCATCATGGAGTACAGCGAATGACTCGTCCTTCGACCTTTATAGATCATGTGACCATTTTGGTGGCGTACAAGCAATATCGCAATTTTGAGGAATGCACCTCGTATTTTCTGATCATGGCACATATCACTAGTCATGGTTATGGCAGTCATGGCACATAGCAAAATGAGATTATGCGACTTCAATGTCACCAAGTATCTGTGTCTACACTGTTCCAAAACCTGGAATCACTCCAGACAGAAAGACACATACATACATCCTGATATGTTCATATTGCCCTGCAATGTATATGCATATCTGGCAGAGTGTTTGGTAACACCCCCAGTTGTATATTGTGCTCTTGGTATATATTATTTGATATGCGGATGAAATCCCGTGAGATAATTATACTTCTGTCCGATAAGGCATTGAAATATGAACAATTGGACAAACAATGTCTTTTGTCAAGAATATTGAGGTTTTTCATGCCGGTAATCTACCATGTGCTCGCATAATCAGTTCCTCTGTGACGAGAAAAGCATCTAAGTGTCTGTTCACATCTTCTCTGGAGCTAGAAACATCCTCAACTACAGCAATTGAGATAATTTAATCAAGTTAACGATTCTGGCAATTGGCCATCGAGTCTTGTATCTTCGGAAAACGGGCTTTCGGGTCAATATATGTGGCGGTTGGAATGGCATTGTATCTGCAAGTGGAAATATTGGGATTTATATCAGAGTGTAGAGTACTGGGGTATCCTCTTTTTAGGTGGGGTTATTAAGGCATTTCAGCAGGTCCGTGAACGTTGCATGGAGGTTCATATATCATCAGGGAAGAAGCCTATTGATTTTGAGGCCGATCTGTCAAACGACCTCTGACCTAGGGCTCGAAATAATTTAAGCTGAGTCATCCTTGAGGCACTCATGCATATCTCGGAAACGGTGCGTCGAAGAGCGAAACGGACGTTATTTTTGGACTCATCATCCTAGACAAACATGTCTAAGGGGTATTATGGATGACCTTTGACCTTAAATTTTTTCGCTGAGTCGGCATTTTTCGTTTTCGTCCATATCTCAGAAACGGTGCATCGTAGAGCGAAACAGACTATTTCTAGCAATGAGAGAATTATTTTCCATGTACCCATTTCGATTTATTCCAGCCACATATTATTTTTGAATTGCTGCCACCCGACACCTTGCAATGGATGAAAAAAACATATTTCTCTTATATGCTTTTGAACAACCAATAATACTATCTGAATCATAGACAAATATACAGATGACAGTTGAAACTTATTTCTTCTATATGCTCCCAACAAATAATAACATTATTTGAAACATAGACAAATAGACAAATTATAAACCGAGTCATGTAAGTGCTGAAACATTTTTTCATCTCCCATATGTTTTGAACAACTAATAATATTATTTGAAACATAGACAAAAATACGGATGACAAATTATCAAGCCAGTGGTATAAGTAATGGTTGGCAATGTGTCAATCATGTAACACGATATATTCGTGTTATGCAATATCTCGTCTGAATTCCGAAGGTTTTGTAATCAATATTACATTAGTGAAAAAAGTTTCTGGCTGAAATTTGAGAATGCAGCCACAACAAATTAGGGTTGCAATTGCACTGAATCACTCGAACTTCGAGCAGTTCTCCCCAGCTTTACTTTCTCATGTGACGTCCAAATCATGAATTTCTAGAATTAACAGCCAAGTGTGTAGCTTGTTCATACATCTTGGCTAAGTTAGTTATGTAATTCCAAATGCACAAAAACATATGTCAAAAGTTTTTGTATGTCACTGTATGGTTCCAATCTATGGGATTTCACTGATAGTCATGTGGAGAGGTTTTTCGTTGCCTGGAGGAAATGTGTAAGAAAACTACTTAACCTTCCTAGCAGAACTCATTGTAACCTGCTTCATCTGATTTGCAACGATATCAGCATCAAAGATCAGATATATTTCAGATTTATTAAGTTTGTCCGCAGGATGTTGTGTAGTAATAATATGTTGGTGAGACTGTCATATGACTTAGCATTTAAAGGTAGCACGTCCAACTTAGCTAAAAATATAAATGAAGTGTGCAACTTTTATAAGCTCGATAAAGACCGATTTAGTTCTGATATATTCTCTCATATTAATGGATGTCAACCTGATCCCACTCGTGCCAGCCAGGCGGCGTTGATACAAGACTTGATCTCTCTTAAAGAGAATCAGACCTATACCTTTTTCAATGCGAACGAAATTAATGACTTGATCACCAATATATGTACATCATAATTTATTCACTGTGATGATTGTATGATGTGTTGTTGTTCTTTTGTTCCTATTACTTCTTGTTTTCAGTATCATGTTGAACAATGATGAATAAACGATATATATATATAATACAATAAAACCCGATTGGTTTTTGTCAGTATTAATGCACTCGACCATTGTCCACTATGAGTGGACATAATGGAACAAAGTGGTATAAACCAAATGTGGATATTAAAAAATTCCAAATCTTTATTGGAATATCTACATGCTCACACACTTTCAAAAGTAACGTCTATCAAAACATTTGATTTCTCCACTTTGTACACAACTATACCTCATTCTGAACTGAAATCTCAGCTTAAAAAACTAATCAATAATTCATTTTTCTCTAAAAAGGGACAACGTCGGTACCACTATATTATAGTTAAATATAATACCGCTTATTTTGTTAAAGGCGACTCTGATGCCCCATACAAATATACTGAAATAGATGTGGTAAATATGGTTAATTTTCTGATTGATAATATTTTTGTGGAATTTGGTGGTCGAATGTTTCAACAAACTATTGGTATTCCCATGGGTACAAACTGTGCACCATTATTGGCAGACCTGTTTTAATACTCATATGAATCAGATTTTATCCAACATTTACAACGAGGAGGTTCCAAGAAACTAACATGTAATTTTAATTTCACTTTCCGATACATAGATGATGTATTGTCACTAAATAATCCCAAGTTTGGTGATCATTTGGATGTCATATATCCTAAGGAACTTGAAATTAAGGATACTACAGACTCCGCTAATTTTTCCAACTATCTAGATCTGAGGTTGGAGATTGATAATGATTCTAACCTGCCAACTAGATTATATGACAAACGTGATGATTTCAATTTTTCCATAGTAAATTTCCCATTTCTAAGCAGCAACATTCCTATGTCACCGGCATATGGTGTGTTTGTTTCTCAACTTATACGCTATTCCAGAGCTAGTTGCAAATATGAGGACTTTGTCTATCGAAGTGCCCAGCTAGTCTATAAACTGCTGCGACAAGGATATGTTATACCAAGACTTATAGCTGCGTTTAAGAAATTCTATGGACGTCATCATGATCTGGTTGATAAATACACCAAATCCATGTCTGCCATGCAACTAGATCTATTTTCATGTTAATTTTGGGGAATTCATGACGGGTGCCACTAGTGGGGCAGGGAATGCTCACTCTTTCCGGAACACCTGATTTCACCTCTTAATGGCCATTTTTGGGGGTTCATGAGTTTCCCTGTCATTTTTGTTTTCTCTCACTTCGTATGCCTGATATGACTTTCTGTTCCCGGACTATGAGATTGGATAACGGACCCTGTTTTGTTTGCTCGGAATACTTAATACTGGGTATTGATTCCACGTCTATGAGAATATATTTAGTAAACTCATTTGCCTTTTGGTCGAGTACCTATGTACTTGTCATACACTTCTTACATGGGATTTACTTCGTTATTCCAAATTGTTTCAGTAGATTGTTGGACACACCTATATTTGATACTGACTGCCCCTGGTCACGCCAATGGGGCTTCCGGTTGTGAGTATTTGGCAGGGTTTTGCTTCTATTCCAAAACATTGTATTTTGTGTTTCTCATCATATGTCATGTGTTTCTCATCATCAAAATATGTTTTCGTGGTAACAGATTGATAATACATTCATATGTCAAAGTGTCACAAAAAATACCACAGATATTTATATGACTTATTCATGGCTTCTTGGCTGTTCCTTTTTTTAAATTTTGTGATCATGATTATGAGGCTTCGTGTAAAATAATCAAATTGTTTCAATTTGTTTATCGTTTCTATCTACTACAGGTTATAGCAGCCACGTGTGTACAAACACACAAGATGATTTGCAGACTGTATCACTTGGTGAACACGACCGTACTCAGACTAACCCAGTGATGCAATGACACGTACTGAATGAGACCAAGATGAAGAAAACGATATTGCAATAGCACAGATTCTTAGGATGCCTCAACATAATTACGTCCATGTTCTCTTTATATGATCATTCACATAGTTGAGTGGATGTATGTGATGACCATTAACTTTGAAACTCCCACTGATTTTATCAACTTTATCGAAATTTAATCTATGGCTATAGGCGTTTTATATATAGAAAATTTTATATTGATTCAATCATGCTATACAGTCACGTCTTTGCAAGTTTATCACTTCAGCTAACCGGATAGCTGTTCTATGTGATACAGAATATAGGCTTTGCAAAACGGTAGCGATGGAACAGTGTCCCCGCGGCAACAAAAACCTTTATGCACAATATAATTTCATGAGACCTCAAGTGTTGACCCTTTGTCCAGCACAATTGACCTTCCCCTCACTGGGGGGAGACATCGGTCAGATTAGCGAACCAGACAGGCAAAACAGATGGGACTTCGTTGGTTGTCACAGCTTCACAGCTTGCAGCCACACGCAACACTGTGTTTCCATTCTATAACCAAATATTGCTCCTCTATCAAATTTGTGGTTTTATAGCTATTTTTTTCCCACACCAGACGTATGAAGTACGGCACAGTTCATATATGAATTTATATGTGTTGGACCTAACATGTTATATTGATACCAGATTTGTATCTGTACTTGAAAAGGTTTTTCTCCTTTTCTCATCACAGATATCTACTATGCATTTCTTCTGGGCACATTTATGTAAAAACGATCGACAGAGATTCCCAAAGTGCAAAAACTGGATCACTATTTAATCAAATCAGCAGTAGAAAAGAGTCATTTGCGTCATGTATTATAGCGACATACAGCTGTACTCATTCATATGATGTCCACAACGTCTAGTATGGGAAAATAATTTATTCAAAGTAGTTTCGGACATTATGTATACTTTAGGAAGATTTGAGGACTTTTCGCCGTAATATTATGCAATGAAACTATGAATCCCAAAATACTCTGATGCGGTATGTATATATATCATAATTCCCATCATCGCAAGTACATTTGAATGTGTTCATCACGGTGGCTCCTATCTGCCAAAACTGTGTAAAAAGATTCTACCCGTCCCAATCTTTCTCGTTTTTTTTGTCCAGATGTATTAAATGTGTAATTGAAGTCATTGCTTTTGTAAATGATTTTAAACTGACCGTCACAATGACTTCCAGTGAGATGTTGACAGAAAAGGTTCTGTGTTTGTTACATGTGCAAAGTACATGTTGTGTGATTTAGTGCAGATCATATGCTTGAACATCATGTTCTCGTATACCCACTCGCCCCCTATGGTCACTTTGAGAATCCTCTCACAGATCAGGGAGTCAGGCAGGTTAGACCGATGGGGCCCAAATGGGCTATTGTCACACATTGCATAGACTGTTAACTGTATGCCGTATCTTTCAAATAAAACATATATATCTAAATGATTCATGGCTAGCCGCAGACTTATATTTGTTACACATTTCGTCGATCTGACTTCTACTGCATGCTGAATTCACATACAAGCATTTTATACCGTGTGGATATCCATCATAATACTGAGTTGGTATTGCACACATTCTCGTGATCACTCGGTCTTACATTAAAGGTCACATGTGAGACAGTAATGAATCACTCGTTCTGAACACTCGTTTTTAATTCTTCTTATTTACGTGTTGAAATTGTATCCAAATATACTGGTGTGTCTTCTTCGTGTCTAGTTCAGATCATGGTAGAACGGTGAATGAAAGCTCATCAAGTTCTGGAACATTCGTCTGGACTATCGACCAGCGTTCTGAAGGGTGGGAATGGATTAGTATTTTATTGGATAAGGCCCTGGGATAAATCGACACTGACTTCTATTGGCCAAATACTGCCATAAAGATCTAGATAAAGGTGTGCTTCATATCTTCTTGATTTACACACTGTCATTTTTGTTCAGCAAGGAAGAGTCTTTATGTAAGTGGTTTGAGACACTATAGGCACTTGAGTTTATTAAGCTGTCAGACGAAATAGGTAATAACGCAATATACCCCTCATCACAGTCTCACCTAAATGTATTTTAGTTAAAATGTAAGTATCAATCTATTACCACCATTACAATCAGATTTTGATGATGCCAATGAGAAACGTAAAATACAACATTTTGCAATAGAAACAGAGCCCGACCAAATAGTTTATCCAAAGACACACTGGCGTCATCAGGGGCAGACAGTGTGTTAAATATACTTCCTCCTGTGTTCAGATTGTGTTCATCGTTATTCAGTGAGGTATAATACCATACCGTATTGCCGTAAATTTTATATTACCATGATGTCTTCGTATTATTTTCGAAAGTACCTTCAAATTAGTTTTGACTGTACGGAGTATTACTTTGGGATTATTCCATTACTAGCTTTCTTGCTGAAATGCATTGATGATTTCATTACTCAACAATGCACATCACATTCTCCAGGAGCCCGCTGCGAAATACTGACACACAAATATCTGTCGAAATGTGACAACAGCTTTGATATAATGACAAAACTAGGTGAGTGTGTTTTCCAGCACACGAGAAAGATCGAGTTTGAACTGGCGGAAGAATACAAGAGAGCACGAGACCGAAGGTCGAGTGCTTTCTGATGTTCTTCCGCCAGTTCAAACGCGAAATTTCCCGTGTGCTGGAAAACACACGAAACAGGTTTTGTTTTTGTCACATGCTATGAATTTATGATTCTGAAATATTTGAAAACCCAAACCATGTACATTAGAGTGAAATTGTACCAAAGATTGCAAGAACTTCTTACAATCCTTGATTGTACCCAAGGACCCTTATACTGAGCAGATCGAAGACCCATAAACATGTGCGTTGCTAGGAAACAGTATAAACAATGCAGATCATCTGGTCGTCAAATATTTGGTATTATGACGTCACGGTGGTTGTACGTTTTCTGCATGGTTAAATGTTGCTAAGGTTGAATCGCGTGATGTTTCATTGTCACGTCATAGAACACTCGTGATTTCATTGTTCTTTCAAATCATGTGAATATGTGAAATGTGAAGCAAAATGTGAAGAAAAAAATAGTGCAAACATGATGTTTCCGGCAAAGGTTATCACACTGTCGGAAATCACTGTGTGTTCCTACTGTTTGTAGTTCAAGATAAATTCATAGCATGGGATAATAACCAAATACTGCCCTATACGTGGTTTTATTCTGCTCGCGGTCGTTTCACAGAGCCCGAGTTTGCGAATCGACACGTATTGTTGCCAGGCATCTTTACGTTACATAGTACGTAATCTTGCGCATGGTTCACTTATTTCAGTCTTATTTCAATTTATGAATGAAAACGATCTTTGACAAACCAGAGCAGGCAAGGGCGTAGCTCTACATTGTAATTACGTGATTGCGTACTGAAATTTTTGCATAATGTCAGCTGGTTTTTGCGTAATGATCATAAATAGAGGGTCTCAAATGAGTGCCCAAATATCAAATAGCCAATATCAAGTTTACGACCCAAAGAACTAGTCTTTTGCTTATTGCGAGCATTGGTGAGCCGTTGGTTGTCCATTGGTAATTCATTTCGTCTACATTTTCCCAAAAAAACATGTCCGTTAACACCTGCAAATGGCAGGGAGGGGCACTGGGGACTGAGCGGGGAGTGTTAACCTACGCCTCTTCCTGGTTGTCCTCGTATTTTGGGGGCTTCTTCTTTCTACTTTCTTTTTCATTTCTTCTGGTTTTCACCACTAATTCAATTTGGTTTCCAGACAATCACTCGAGTTCTCCTCAACGAATCTCTACTGAGTTAACCCTAAACTGTTCTGAAGCCATCCCCGAGTTTTAAATAATTTACGTGACTGGATTTCTATCAAAGGTTTCCTCATATTACTCAATAATGACTTGTGCTTGGGCACGTGAGCAATATATTGTTCACACATACATACATATGTGAAACATAGTTTCTCATTAAAACTGTGAGATGTATCCGATTTTCGATTTCCAATGGTTTCTAGTGACATGGCCAAAAATATCTCAGCTATTACATCTGTTACAGAGCTCGTGAAATATTCGAACGCAAAGAAGTAACACAAAAGAAAATGTAAAATTGATCAGCACGTCTCAGTCCTACTCGTAATTATCGCAATGTTGGTAGTCAGTTTTTGATGGAATATTTCGTTTTTGATTCCTTGTATTGTGAGTTATGTGAGGCAGACGCACTCAATCACGTTGTTTACAGAGGTATATGTCATAGAGTCTTGGCATCAATTTCGAAAAATCAATGAATATATTGTATTATGACCATAATATGTTTGGAGTGTAGGCCTACATCGAAATGTGCGCCCATAATCAATGTAGGATTGCAAATATACGTCTAGCTATATACGTCTAGAAATATACGTCTAAAAGCTCAAGACATTTTGTCTATAGTCGGTTGTAGAACCTCACATTGTCATTTATCAGATGTTACAGGTGTATCTCATATTAGATCAGACAGGTTTTTCATGTCAGAAATCTGCCTATATTCTGGCATGATCAAATTCTATGTGACGGGTAACGCCTCTGATGTCTCGTTCACATCTCGTACTCATGACTGCAGAGTATAGGGTCACTCCGTAAAATGTCAAACAGTCGGGGAATGTCGTACATCACCGAACACCACAACGTAATTAGCAATAAAAATATGTTGACTTAAAGTATTTTGAATTTTAATTCATGAAAATAACTATATGAACTCTCGTTTCATCACAAGAAGCAATCACAAAAATAAATATGACCGTCGAATGTTACAGACATTCCAAAACACCAACTATCCCAAACACAACATCTCAGACGGCACAAGAACTGCTCAAGTCAATCTCTAAACCCACTTACATCCTCGACGACAATTGTCTTGACCTGGATGAATTAGGAACAGAACTAACAGAGTTGTTCTCATTACCACTCGCCACACCTAGACATGCTCGAAGAGTAGAGCGACCAACCGGATCACGACTCCTCACTAGTGATACAATCACACAGGAAAAAAAACAACAAAAAGAAGCAAAAAAGCAACAAAAAGAAATATCATAGCGCATGCAACTTAGAATGGGAAGAAAGAGACTAATGACACACAGTCATTAGTCTCTAAAATAAAGGAACTGGAGGAATCAAAACAAACAGATGAGGTAGTGTGTCCGGTGTGCAACACCAAATATGGCGAAGGCGCCGGCAAGACGGGTTGCTTGCGACACATGCCAGCAATGGATGTGCGTCGCGTGCATCCCAAGTACGATTGATAAGCCTGGCGTCGATGATGATGAGGAGCAGCCGTTCATTTGCCATTTGTGTTTCACAGAGTAGTAGAACATGACAAATGTTATGCTGCGTAAACGCACGAACTTCAGGGTAGTTTTATGCATCACATGATGGTCACATCCATATATACATGTACATATTTTTGCTGAAGCCGATTGTGACTCATTCCATATAAACATGTTGCCTGCATTTTGTTTTCTCACAGATGCCAACTCATGCTCAACCATATCCAGGGTCGAGAATTGGGGATGAGCATGAGCTCTCCATGTTTTTTCAGTAAAATATATCTGGCAAGGCAAGTTCCGTGCAATGGGGGAAAACCCAGATCTTCCAAATGTCTTACAGAGTTCCTTGGTGATCATAATCGAACAAGAAAACGACAAATTCTGCGAAAGAATTAGAGAGCATGTGTTGACTTTGTGTCATCAACAAAACAAAATTGAATGTTCGGTAATTGCATGTGAAAAGCCGGTAGAAATGTTATGTTGTCTGACAATGATGAAAATGACCCGGCTTGTGATGTACGAAAGTGTTGGACGGATATAGTATCTACCATCAGATACATCTTCGATATGTATTAGGCTTATACTGCTTGATGCCATTGCCAGATTTGAAAGTTGTTACATTCTTATATGCTGTTTTCACTGTTGTAAATACACACAGAATAGGTATATCTATTCAAAACATATATCCCGTATGTCACTCTCAAATGGTACACTTGATGGTTGTTCACTTGTTGACTGTGTTCACATGAATTACTCATGTCGGAAGCTTGGTTGTTCATGTAAATATCTTGTAGGCCTACATCCATTTCCCTACCTGAGTTCGCAATCCCATAAAAACATAATTTTTAGGGGAATAAACAAGAGCACAGGCTACTATTTGTCTTTTATCTCCTAGGTGTATGACGTATTTGTTTTTTGTCTGCTAGGTGTATGACATTCTTGTTTTTGTCTGCTAGATGTACGACTTTTTCAGCCCAGACGTCATTGTCACATGCATTTGTTTATCACCTAATTTACGTTTTTACCATGCGCCCTCGAACAGCAAAGAACGTGTCCTATTGGTTATCATGATCATATTATGATATGCCATTCATGTAATTGCACGATAGTTATGACGCTACCTCTGTCATTTTTAAAAAGAAATACCCAATGTGTTCGACATTGCCGCACTCTCTCATTCGATATTACCCGACCTGTCCAAAATACCCCACTGTGATAGTGAATGATCTTTCATCTACTTGTGTTATGACGTCATCTGTAACCTCGTATTCATTTATATTTTCAGAAGCCTGGGAATGTCCTTTTTCAGACGTGAGTATCAGTAGTATGTGTCATAACGTAACAGTGTTCTATAATGCTCGGAGGTGTCGGACATTCAACGAAGTAGCCCTAAATGCTGGTTGGCATTTTGCCAATCAGGTAACATGATATATTATTGAATGTGTTATGCAATATCTCGTGTGAGTTCGGATGGTTCTGTAATCGATATCACATTAGTGAATGAGGTCCTGGCTGACATTTGAGAATGCAGCCACACAAATTAGAGTTGCAATTGCACTGAATCACTCTGACTTCGAACAGTTTTCTGCAGCTCACATGTGAAGTCCAAATCGTAAACTACTGGAATCAACACCGGAGTATGTAGCTTCTTCAGGCATCTTGACTGAGCTAATCACACGATATCGGTCCGAAAAGACCAATAAGGTCACACACATGTAATTTCAAATGCACAAACACATCGGTAATACAATTACACCCGATTAGGTTTTGGCATTCATTAATATATATATTTGGTACACTCAGTAGTCATCTTGTTTTTGATCGGGTACTTGTCATACACGTATATCTTGGGTTTGCTCCAAAATTGTTTTAGTAGGTTGTTGGGGAGTTGTGAACTATTTCTATCAAGTGTACAGATTAAACGTCTATATTTTACATTGTCTGCCCCCGATGACGCCAGTGTGGCTTCTGTCTTTAAGTATTTGGCGAGTTTGGGTTTTATTTTTAAAAAAACATTGTATTTGAAGTTCGTGGTTTGCATCATCAAAATCTGCTTTTGTGGAATAGGTTGATACCTACATCAACTATCAAAATTGTCTGTTGAACATCACAAACATTTATGACTTTTTGGCTGTGCATTTTGTGTACTTTTGTGATGATGATGATGATGATGATGAGCTATGGGGCAAATAATCCATACGTTTCAATTTGTAGGTTCGTATGTGAATATGTGGCTAATTATAGTACATAGTGAATCATTACTGGTTTAATTGGCCGAAAAATATATCATGTCTATGTACTACATTCTCTAGCAGCCACGTGTGTATATGTGACAAACGTCATACATCTATTACTGGGGTGTGTTTCGGAGTTCTAAATTAGTTTTTATATGTTGTTGGGCAGTTGTATATTAATTCCATCATGTGTACACTAGAAATAACTACGTTTACACACTGTCCGCCCCTGATGACGCCAGTGTCCGTGGATGAACTATTTGGTGTGGCTTCCTTTCTATTCCACAATGTATTTTACATTTGTTATTGTCATCGTCAAAATCTAATTGTTTTGATAGTAATATATTCATACTTACATACAAGACGATTTGCAGGCACGATGACCAAAGTTACCTGAGCACCCTGACTAATATAACATTTGACAGTGACACATGTTCTCAGATGACTAAGCAAGACAATCAGACTTTGCAAGTGATAAAAATGACATGTACTGAGTTAGACTAAGATTAAGAATACGTCTGATTATGCCTCAACAGAGTTAGTTTCGTGTGATCTGATCACACATATAGTTGTCTGGATGGATGAGGTGACCACTAACTCACACATATTTTGTCAACTTCATCAAAACTTTGTCTATGTGTGACAGGTTCTTTATTTGGTCGAAACTACATAAACCCTGCCAAAAGCAAGGAAAAGGCAATGTTACAACAAGGTATCATCATGAACATAGTCAGCATAGAAATATATATCAGTATGGAAAGTTGTACGTTGTAAAGTATACAATAGTTCGAACAGTTTCCTATTCCTGACATTTCTCTGACATTCCCTTAGACAGGATTCAATGACATTCCTTTACAACTGATTCTCTAACAGAGTTAACTTATCTATCTATGGAATTATTAAACTGAGTGACAAGATAAAATGTATAGTATTGGTTTCTGATTACATATATGATTTCTTAGGACAGCATGTTTGAATAAAATGATTATACAGACAAATATGGCACTCAAATACTTGATACGGACCCCAAGAGTACCATCAGTGACA
The DNA here is from genome assembly GCA_949152475.1 of Terebella lapidaria. Lineage (NCBI taxonomy): Eukaryota > Metazoa > Annelida > Polychaeta > Terebellida > Terebellidae > Terebella > Terebella lapidaria. The sequence continues at coordinate 9,316,301 of OX424557.1, forward strand.
TAGCAGGCAGGTAGGTAGGCACACGACACGAAGGTCCCTCCAGAACACCGGCTTGGCACCGCTACACAACAAAAATCAATGCAGCATTTGTGAATAACAAAATAATACTGAACTCCAGATCCAGTTACAAAATGTCTACCTGGCAATACTACTGAGCAATACTGTTTGCATTGACTATATATTCAATGACATACTGGTATCAATACACACAACGAATACATGTGGTAAAATGTGTCACTACTGATCACTGCAATATTCACCAAATATCGCTCACTCTACTCAGCCTATCGACCACTGCAGTTCATGTCAACAAACTAGCACCAAGTATTTTGAACAAATACAGATTTGATATACTATTCATGCATTTTATATATGTACATTTTTATATTTCAATACCTTCTAAAGACACAAAAGCACCAAACTTGACTTGGATCTGAGAAACACGTTTTCCGGAAACCTCCCTAACAGCGCACCAATTCTCGCGTTACTTCCGGCCCTCGAAATGCAACTTTTTCTATCAAACATCCTAAAATCTAACTCTTGAACAAAAATATTGACTATTTCACCATAACTAGTAATAATTTGCACAAGAAGTCACAAAACCCTAACAACAATTATCTAAAACTAAATTACACTATATATAGTAGTGCAACAGGGATCCACCAGGTGGCAGCATCTCCCAGTGTCCCCAGCGGGAACTCTGGTCCTCGCTCGTCAGCGAGCTTCCAGGGGCAGTGTGTGCCCACTTCCTGAGGGAAAACCAGTCACCGGTCACATTCACCCCTCCTGAAAGTGTAGTCGTCCTCGACAACATCCAGTCAACACTTCACTTGAGAGTTGACTTCGCTAACATCTGCACCAACATCATCTGTGTGTGCGCAATTGTCTCCAGAACGTCAGAATCTACAGGTGCCTCCACCTGCGGCACATTTGTGGCATTTCTTGGAAGGTGAAACGGATTCGAATGTTGCCCTGCTGTGCGTCGTGTTGACCCCCGAACAGGCTGTTGAGCTGTGACTGGCTCTTCTTGATCCTCCCCTTCCTGATCTGACGATTCCTGACTGGTGTGATCCACTCCTGAATTTCTCATGGACGCTGGTGGTGGTGTGGTGGCTTCCCGTGTGTTTGTCTTCATGCCTCTTGGCACGGCCTGGCTTGGCATTAGACCGATCTCAACGTCCTCTTGCTCCGAGTCTGATGAGGTGCCCTCCAGAACCAGTTCGTTTTCATTTCCTGGCTCCACTGCTCCATCTATGAGATCTGACTCTCTCTGAGGTACCACTGCTGGGACAAGTTCCCGTGCATCCAGGAGTGCATTCCTGTGGAGTGTTCTCAGGGGTCCTTCACATTTCATAGCCCTGTGGGTCTGGCCTATCAATGACTGTGTACGGGTCATCCTCCCATCGGTCTTGCATCTTGTTCCTTCCTCTAATGTGGTAGTTACGGACGAATACACGACATCCTATCGGCGGGTCTGTCCCATCTGCGCTCTTGTCATGTCTCGACTTGCGTTTCAGTGCCTGTCTCTCTGTGGTCTTTGCTGCCATCTGATATGCCTCTCTCAGCCTCTGCTGATGACTGGCGACCCATTCATCCACATCACCACTTCCGTTCTCCTCGTCTGAACTCCAGTCTAGAACCTGATCTATTGGGAGCTTTGGGTCTCGTCCGTACATCAGAAAGTAGGGCGTGTACTTTGTAGAGGAGTGTGGGGTACAATTATAGCTATGAACCAATTCTGGCAGGAACTCGGGCCATTTCCTCTTCTTCTCCTTCACCAATGTCCGCAGACGATCATGCAATGTCCGATTATATCGCTCAGCTTGGGCATTCCCCTCGGGATGATATGGTGTCGTCCTACTCTTGACAATCCCGTATGTTGAACAGAGCTCTTTTACCACTGCACTCTCAAAATTTCTGCCCTGGTCACTGTGGATTCGGCTGGGGACGCCGAAACGGACGAACCAATCATTCACCAGAGCTTTTGCAACCGTGCGTGCTTTTTGATCCCTTGTTGGTATCACCTGGGTGAATTTTGTGAATACATCTGTCAGGACTAGTGCATTCTCGATCCCTGAGCTGCTTGGTTCCAACAAAGTGAAGTCTATTGCCAGGACCTCCAGTGGGTGTTTGGCAATGAGTGACCCGAGTGTTGACTTCACAGACTTCCCTTTCGCCACTATGCATCTCCGACACTTGTCGCAATACTTTTTGACATCCTTTGACATCCGTGGCCAGAAGCATCTTCTTCTGAGCAACTGCAGAGTTTTCTCACCAGCCTGGTGTCCCATGTCATCGTGCATGGCTTGAAGCAATCGTGACCTCAACGTCATTGGCAAGACAAGTTGATCTATCGCTTCCCCATCAATGTTGATCTGCCGACACAATACTCCAGCTTTGAGCTTCAGTCGATCCCAGTCCTTCAGCAGGCGTAATGTATCTTTGGATGCATTTCGACGATCCGCAGCACTTGGCGGCTTCCCTTCGATGAGGTGTTCTAGTACCTTGGCTATGGAGTGGTCTTCTTCCTGTTGACTCCGGATTTCAGCACTAGTCAACCTAGGGAAAGTATGGGTGGCAGAGTCAGAGTTTGGGGTGGTCAACTTCTTTACAGAGTGTTCCTGAAGGCTGCACACTCGCCTGCTGGGGAACTGCAGAAACAGTTCTCGAGGAACCGCTTCACCAACATATAGTCCCAGACTACTGGTCTCACAACACAAGCTGACCTCCTCGAAACGCACAGAGTGAGGTTCTGGTTCATGTTCAGGTCTTCAGCTGAGGGCATCTGCATTGCTGTTCAGTTTCCCTGCCTTGTATCTGATGGATAGTTGGAATGGTGCTAACTCCGCTATCCAACGCAGCTCTGAGGCTGCCAGCTTGGCAGTGGTGTTCACATAAGAGAGTGGGTTATTGTCTGTGTAGACTGTACATGAAGTGCCCAGCAAGTAGTCACGATACTTCTCAGTTACAGCCCACTTCAATCCTAACAGCTCCAATTTGCGGCTGCTGTAGTTTTCCATATTCTTCTCTGCGGGGCGCAGTGACCGACTGGCATAACTAATAACTACCAGCTTCCCATCCTGTTCCTGGGACAACACTGCTCCCAAGCCACTGTGGCTGGCATCAATCTCTAGGATGTAGGGTCTACTGAAGTCCGGATAGCCCAACACTGGGGCTTGTGTCAGCGCCTCCTTCAACCTGCTGAAGGCTCTCTCACATGTATCATCCCATTTCCAAGGTGGGGCCTGAGAGATCTGCTTCCTTCGCTTCCCTTTTCGGCCTCCTCCCCCTGTTAAGTCATGTAAGGGCCGGGCTATGACTGCAAACTGCGAAACAAACCGCCGGTAATAGCCTGCCAGCCCGAGGAACTTTAGCATTCGATAAAGGAGTTCTTTAGCATTCGATGGTACAGGCCAGTCTCGAATTGTTGACAGCTTGCTCGGGTCGGGAGAGACTCCATCTTCTGATACCACATGTCCCAGGTACCGGAGTCTCTTGAACAACATCTGGCACTTGGAAGGTTTGACTTTCAGGTTCTCCTTCTCTAAACGTTGCAGCACAACTTCGAGGTGCTCCAGGGTTTCTTCCACAGTGGAGCCAAATACCAGGATATCATCGAGGTATATGAGGAGGTGCCGAAAGTTGAGGTCGCCAAACAGCTTGTCCATTAATCTCATGAACGTTGCTGGTGCACCAGTGAGTCCAAAACACATGCGAGTGAACTCATACAGACCACCTGTTCCCGAACGGAATGCTGTCTTGTGGATATCATCTTCTGCAATAGGAACTTGGTAGTAGCCGTGGGCCAGGTCTAGGCTACAGAAATATTTCGCACCACTTAGTACGTCTAGGGCTTCCTCAATACGAGGCAGAGGATAGGCATCATAGTGAGTTTTAGCATTGAGACTTCTGTAATCAATGCACAGCCTCATCTCCCCGGTCTTCTTCCTCACGATTACAATCGGGGCTGCATATGCACTGGAAGACTCCCTAAGGATTCCTTTGTCAATCCATTGCTTCAAGTGCTGTCTGAGCTCCTCCCAATGGTGGGGTGGTACACGCCGATGAGGGACACGCACAGGGATGTTATCTTTTGTCCTGATCTGATGGGAGACTGATGTGCTGAGCCCGATGTCTCCTTCAAACTTGCTAAAGGCATTCATGTGCTTCCTAATCACCTCGGTCGTCATCGATACTTGGCTATCTGATGCATCTGGCCCCACATCCATCTGCTGCACCAAGTCTTCTGCATCTACAACATGGTCGAGATCTACTCCAGATACCTCTCTAGCTTCCGCGACGTCTCCAGCAGGCCGCTGGCTGTTGCCCTCACTCGCCACCACTAACTGAGCTATCTGCGTCCTCGGTCTCAAATACACGTCATCACTACTCATGTTGGCTACAGAACAGGGCACACTCCCCTTCATGTCAACCGCCACATAGTTGGGACCTATTTGTATGCCTTTTGGCAAGGTACATGCTTCCAATTCTTCGATCACTCCATAGTACACCATCCCTCTTGAGGCCGGGGCCACCTTGGCTGGAATGACTTGTACGCAGCCAGCTGGTATGAGTACTGGCTTGTCTGCGCTAATTCTCACTCTCTCTACGACATGCTCCTCATTGGCAGCTGCCAACTCTTCATACGCGGAGATGACTGCAGACAGGCGCCTTCCTTCCGCATTGTGGTGCAGTGTTTGTTTGAACGTGGTCCCATGTTCTTTCACCAGGGCATGTCTCATGTCGCGTAATATGTTCGAACCTATCACACCTGGAACCTCAAATTTTCTCCTGGCAATCGGAGTGTTGATCGGGTCTTTCACGATCAGAAACCCAACTTGAGAAAACAGTTTCCCAGCTGCCACCAGATCTACTTCGACATATCCCAGGTAGGGTACTTCCGCTCCTTGCGCCCCAACTAATGTCATTACCTGGGAAATGTCAACCAACTCCACATCGTCCCGTGCAGAGAGATTCTCCTTGTAGAAAGTCTCAGTGAGGGAGGACACCTGCGCTCCGGTGTCCAACAGGCAGCGCACGTCTACTCCCATCACTGTCACTGTGACATCTGGGCATTTACCGACCATCTTGTTGTAAACATTTTCTGAGCCACTTTTGTTTTCCTCGGTACCTGCCACCTGGCTCGCGGTCGCAGGTGACTCTAAAAATCCGGAGAGGCTCCACTGGCGGCTTCCGTCTTCGAGCCTCCATCCACAGAAGGAGTGTCACGATTGGTATTTGTTCTTGAGGTTGACGCTGTAGCTGGCACGTTAGTACAGTCCTTCACTAGGTGATCAGGTGACCCACATCCGTAACAGCAGCGCGGTCCCCTTCCTCTCCCGCCTCTGTTACTCCGGTAAGGCTGACGTGTCCCTCGCTTCATCAGCTCTGTGATCTGCTGTTGTTGCAACTGGAGCTGCTCCGACTGTAGTTTCAACAGCTGTGCTATATCTGCCTGGGTTGATGTTTCTTGTACTGTTGCTTGGTTGGTTGCCGATTGCCACTGTTTTACCTCCACTTTTGACGTCTGTCCTAGCCATTCGACAGCTCGATCTCGAAAATCAAAGTAGGTCAGCACCGGATACTCAATGTTGAGTCTTCGCAGTTCACGTTGTAACCCAGCATCCAGCACTGCTTCTGCTAACCTCCCCTTCAAAGTTGCGGTCCGTGTCCCCTTGAAGGACGAGTCGAGTTGGCACATCCTGTCGTACACCTCTACCAGACGAAGAGAACAGCCGAGAAGATCCTCACCTTCCCTCTGACGATACGAAAAGAATTTCTGTTGCAGTTGTGCCAGGCTGTCCCCATCCCCAAACACTTTCAATAGTACAGCGAAAATCTTCTCCGGGTCTTGGCTCACTGATTCGCCTCGGCCGAGTATCTCCTAGCGGGCCTTGCCTGACAGGTGCTCCACCACAAAGGCAGCCTGTTCTGCCTGCCCTGACTTCCTTGTCACCAATCGAGCTCGGACATCATCAACCCACTCCCTTGCAGTGAGGTCATCTGCACTGACTGGCCGGTCCTTGAACAACGGCAGCTTACGTGAACCGGTGATGTAGTATGGCTGTGGTGTTTGTGCCTGACTGTCCGTCTGTCTGCGCAGTTGTTCCTGCAGGTCTCTTGCTTCCTGTATAACTTGTCCTGTTCGATCCTTCTCTGCTGCCAGCTGTCGCTGCAGATCTGCGACTAAGTCCTGCAGGTCTTCATCTTCCTTCGACATGTTTGAAGCCGTACCTGTGCACCACTATTTACAATTTTACTAGCGCAGATTTCACAATGTGTACTTGTCGCCTCACATCAAGGACTAGTCACACTAAATACCGGGAACCTTTTTCATGAAATTAGAATGAACAACAGCATCAGCCTGACTTAACATAATACCAACATCTTACGAGCATCAACACATTACAGAGACAAAACATATGTGTCTCTGGCAAACACAGCACTCTCAACAAGATATATCATCATTTCACACCAATGACAGGTCAATAGCTCACCATGGAATTTCACCACTGGACTTTCACTTACTCTTGCCAACTACACCAGCAAGTCTGACATAATACAGGTATAACATATAACATTTGGCAGTTAATTTTTTTTTTAGGTTTTTTTTTTAAGGTTTTTTTTCACATCACAAACAATCAAAATTTCAATGCAGGTTATCCAACTATGCAATTCACTTCCACTTGTTTACATTACAATGATAGATATTAACATGAGTACAAGTCCAAGAGTCATGTCTTCTGTCGTCCCTGCGGGCGGTTGTCGTCGACAATGAAGAGCTGGCACCCGTCGCTCCTAATCACCAGTCAGCTGAGGGGCTGTCACACGGCTGTCGTCGACAACGGAGAGCTGGCACCGGTTGCTCCTAGACACCAGTCAGCTGAGGGGCTGTCACACGGCTGTCGTCGACAACGGAGAGCTGGCACCGGTTGCTCCTAGTCACCAGTCAGCTGAGGGGCTGTCACACACCATCTGTAGCTCCTGGGGGTTGATTTCTCCAATCAGTCGTTCCAATGAGATGGAACCCTGCTCGCAGCGCCACTTGTGACAGGTTCTTTATTGGTCGAAACTACATAAACCCTGCCAAAAGCAAGGAAAAGGCAATGTTACAACAAGGTATCATCATGAACATAGTCAGCATAGAAATATATATCAGTATGGAAAGTTGTACGTTGTAAAGTATACAATAGTTCGAACAGTTTCCTATTCCTGACATTTCTCTGACATTCCCTTAGACAGGATTCAATGACATTCCTTTACAACTGATTCTCTAACAGAGTTAACTTATCTATCTATAGAATTATTAAACTGAGTGACAAGATAAAATGTATAGTATTGGTTTCTGATTACATATATGATTTCTTAGGACAGCATGTTTGAATAAAATGATTATACAGACAAATATGGCACTCAAATACTTGACACGGACCCCAAGAGTACCATCAGTGACATAGCAGGCAGGTAGGTAGGCACACGACACGAAGGTCCCTCCAGAACACCGGCTGGGCACCGCTACACAACAAAAATCAATGCAGCATTTGTGAATAACAAAATAATACTGAACTCCAGATCCAGTTACAAAATGTCTACCTGGCAATACTACTGAGCAATACTGTTTGCATTGACTATATATTCAATGACATACTGGTATCAATACACACAACGAATACATGTGGTAAAATGTGTCACTACTGATCACTGCAATATTCACCAAATATTGCTCACTCTACTCAGCCTATCGACCACTGCAGTTCATGTCAACAAACTAGCACCAAGTATTTTGAACAAATACAGATTTGATATACTATTCATGCATTTTATATATGTACATTTTTATATTTCAATACCTTCTAAAGACACAAAAGCACCAAACTTGACTTGGATCTGAGAAACACGTTTTCCGGAAACCTCCCTAACAGCGCACCAATTCTCGCGTTACTTCCGGCCCTCGAAATGCAACTTTTTGTATCAAACATCCTAAAATCTAACTCTTGAACAAAAATATTGACTATTTCACCATAACTAGTAATAATTTGCACAAGAAGTCACAAAACCCTAACAACAATTATCTAAAACTAAATTACACTATATATAGTAGTGCAACAGGGATCCACCAGGTGGCAGCATCTCCCAGTGTCCCCAGCGGGAACTCTGGTCCTCGCTCATCAGCGAGCTTCCAGGGGCAGTGTGTGCCCACTTCCTGAGGGAAAACCAGTCACCGGTCACATATGGATAGAGGTGATTTTATATCATTGTTTCATAATAATTCAACCAAGTTACTTTGAAACTCGATTTTGTCAACTTTATCTATGGCTAGTTCTTATATGATTCTTCTATAATGAGTCAACCATGGTATTTCGCATCATATTTATGATTATGTTGCATCATGGCGAACTAACTTGTGACGCCAGTGTGTCTTTAGACAAACTATTTGGTCGGGCTTTGTTTCTATTGCAAAATCATGTAGATTGATACTTACATTGTTTCTATATGTAGTAGGCTTTGGAAAAAGGTAGTGATGTAACAGTGTCCCCACGGCAACGAAAAACCTTTCTGCACAATACAATTTTACGAGATAATATACTTTTTTGTCCTACAATTGACCTTCCCGTCACTGAGAAAGACATCGGTCAGATCAGCGAGTCAGACAGGCAAAAGAGATGGGACCATGCTGGGTTGTCCTCACAGCTTGCATCCACAAGCAACACTATAATTCCATTCTGCAACCAAATATTTCTCCTCTTTTAAAATTGTGGCTTTACAGTTGTTACTTTTTCCGGCATCAGATATATACAGTACTGCACGACTCATATATTAAGTTATTTGTGTTGGCTGACATCTTCGCGGGACAGAGTATGTTACGTTTCTTATTGGCATCATCAATATCTGATGGTATTGGTGGTAATAGATTGATACTTACATTGATACCCGATTGTTTTCAGCCCTTGATGTGGTCTTTCTCGATTGCGGTTCACACATATGCTGTTCTCACAGATTCCCAACGCCGATTATTATTTTTTTAATAAATGGATTATTATTTAATCAAATAAACATCAGAGATGGCCAAGGACACAATCGTTCTAATTTGCATCATGTATTATGGCGACATAGAACTGTTCGCATTCATATGATGTCCAAGGTATCTAGTATGGGAAGGTAATTTATTCAAATTGGTTTGGGACAATATGTATATTTCATGAAGTTTTGAGGACCTTTACGGTAATATTATGCAATGAAAGTATGAATCTCGAGTAACACTGAAGCGGTGTGTATATATATCATACCTCCCATCAGGGAAAGTGCTTTTGAATGTGTCCATCCATGCCTTCACGGAAAACTTTTCGGGAAAAATCCACTTTTTTCTGGTTTTATTCTATAAGTATCGAATTTGCGATTAAAATTATTGCTTTCGCAAATCACGTCACACAGACAGTCACAATGACGTCCAAAGATGTTGACAAAATAAGTTTGTGTGTGTGTCACATGTGCAAAGTAGTATAATTCATTGCAGATTTGGTGCTTGAATATAATATTCTCGTAGCCCCACTCACAGATTCTCAGCATTACTGTATCATTGGCCGTGACGGGTGCCATATATGAGGCAGGAAATACTCATTTTCCACCCCCTTGTGGGCATTATAATTTTCACCCCTGGTCTCATGGAGGGTCCTCTGAGAGATCAGGAAGTCAGGCAGGTAAAACTGATGGGGCCCAAGTGGGCTATTCTCACACATCGCAGAGGCTGTGAACTCCATGCCATCATATAATGATGTTCAAATAAAACATTCATGTCCAAATGATTTATGGCTAGCTGCAAACTTGTTTTTGTTACATACTTCGTGGACCTGACTGTTATTGAAGGCTAAATTCACATACTTTATATTGTTCACCGCCTGGATATCTATTATAAATTTCAGCTGGTATTATATTACTGATTGTTCTAACTTGTTTACACCGTTTTTGCTTATATTCGCAATATTACGATATTTCGCGATGGTATCGTACCATAACCATCACTTCTTTCGCAAAATTGAAAACGTTGGTGATCTACCCCAATGTTAAATTTCAGACCAAAATGGGATGCATCTCGAGGATCTGAGCATACTCAGGGTTTGGTTGAGATTACATCCATCAGGATTCAAAGTATTGTTGTAATTTTAGACCATAACTGACATTGGGTGAATTCTACACAAACATGCCGACAGAAAAATTGCACCACTGCAAAAACAAGCAAATTCACAAAATCGTGTGCAGAACCAGAGATTCAATGGTGTGGCTAAATTTAACATTGGGGTTGATTGCCAACTTTTAAAAGAACTTTTGCGATAGAAATCTGAAATTCGGTGGTAAGTTGCCGGTTGACTATAAAATGAAGTAAGCCAATTCATAATATGGTAACATTTAGCATCACCAAAATATAAACAACAAATGGTGTAAACGTTAGAAAAATCAAAACATGAAGACCACAAATGCGACAGGGATGATTTATCTCCCACGAACACTCGTTTCACTCCTGGTTATTATGTGTTCATGTTGTCTTCGATGCATACTGGTATGTACTTTTGCCCGGTCTTCTTGGTGTCTAGTGCGGTACATGGTAGAATGGTGAATGGGCATGATCTTACATTAGACCCCCACCAAAAACATGGGGGTATATTCCACGACTATTATATAACAGTTGGCTCTCTTTATATAGTCGTGTTTCATACCCCCATTCGTATGCTGGCCTATGGTATGGGGGCATGAAACACGACTATATATAGACACCCCACTACTCAGGCACGGCACGCATTGGTATGACCGATATTTTACCACTGGAGCCTGGTGTGTGAAAGAGGGATTATTTTCATGGGGAGTTATGAAGAAACGGACGTCGAGTGTTGTTTTTTTATGGGAGGAGGGGCCATATTTCACGAGTATTATATAACAGTGGACTGTCTATATATAGTCGTGTTTCATACCCCCATTCGTATGCTGGCCTATGGTATGGGGGCATGAAACACGACTATATATAGACATCCCACTACTAAGGCACGGCACGCATTGGTATGACCGATATTTTCCGACTGGAGCCTGGTGTGTGAAAGAGGGATTATTGTCATGGGGAGTTATATATTCCACGAGTACTGTACAACAGTGGACTGTCTATATGTGGTCGTGTTTCATACCCCCATTCGTATGCTGGCCTATGATATGGGGGCATGAAACACGACTATATATACACACCAAGTACTAATCTAAGGTACGTGCATTAGTGTCACTAATAATTTCGCACTACAACCAGGTGTCTAAAAGAGGGATTATTTTGATGGGGAGTTATAAAAAAATGGGGCTTGGTTTTTTTTTGGGGGGAAAGAAAACGAAAAGGCGAAAATGAATTATGTGGAGTTCGAAATGGGTAAATAACTGCAGCTTTGCATGTCACATACTGGGATCCCCCTATAACACGTACTTTCCCATGGATGGGGCCCCCATAACACGTGGTGTCCCATGGATGGGGGCCCCCCATAACACTCGCTGTCCCATGGATGGGGGCCCCCCATAACACACGCTGTCCCATGGATGGGGGATCCCAATAACACGTGGTGTCCTATGGGTGGGAACCTCCCATAACACAAGGTGTCCCATGGGTGCGGACCCCACATAATAGCTGGTTTGTCCTGGGGGGGGGGGGGGGACAACATAACATGTGGTTCCTATGGATGCAACCCTCAATAGCAATCGATTCCCCATGTATCAGGACCCATTGGACGTTATTTAGGGGGAAACGATAAATGTGCATATTAAATTGTGCCTACTATGTTATAGTTCCTAAATGCATGAATGACTCAAATTGGTGTGTATACATGCGTTTTTATGGGTTTTCACATTGTAACGGAATGAATGGTATACCTAGTAGTGAATGCGCGTATGTGGACACACGGTTTATTCCGTATCAATACCTTGCACGTCATTGTAACGAAATGAACGATAGGCCTATATCCAATATTGCATAACATTTGTTCAACAATTGCTAGTACTTTGTTCTATATGGAAGGGGGGGGGGATACGTTCAAGTATATATGCATTACAGTCGGGTTTGTGATGGAACACGGCTGTAACAATGTTTAATATTAGCATTCCAGTGTTATACTATGGTTTGATACGGGAAAGCCACTATTAAATTTTGTTATGGATCACAATCGCTTTTGGCATGGAACACGGGTATGACCCGATGTCTTCTAAACGCTTGTACACTGGTATGCTGGTACAAGCATTGAAGGTGCATGAACTCAACAATACTGCTCATTTCGTGTATGCCTCAATAAGCCTCACAATGCTTGTACCAGTATACCAGCGTACCAGCGTTTAGAAGACATCGGGTATGACCATAGTTAATACCAGCATTCCAGTGTTAACTATGGTTTGATACGGGAAAGCCACTATTTGCTATGGATTACAATCGGGGTTGGGATGGAACACGGGTTTTTAGGTATAACTCCAGAGTTATTACCAATATTCCAGTGTTAACTATGGTTTGATACGGGAAAGCCACTATTTCATATGGATTACAGTGGGGTTTGGGATGGAACACGGGCTCTTAGGTATAACTCCAGAGTTATTACCAATATTCCAGTGTAAACTATGCTTTGATACGGGGAAGCAACTATTTCATATGGATTACAGTGTGGTTTGAGATGGTACACGGGTTTTAGGTATGAATGTATACTTATTATGAATATTGCAGTGCTAACTATGGTTTGATACGGGAAAGCCACTATTTCATATAAGTTACAGTTCGGTTTCCTGTGGAAGACGGGCATTTAGCTATAAATACATACTTATTATCAATATTGCAGTGTTAACTATGGTTTGATACGGTAAACCGACTATTTCATAATATTTTATTATAGTGGGGTTTGCATGGAACACGGGCTTTTAGGTTTGAATCCATATTGCAATGTTAACTATGGTTTGATACGGGAAAGCGATTACTCGATATGGATTAGGCCTAATAAAATTAAAAAGTGCCTCCCTACCCAGTTTTGAAAAAAATAGGAGGACGTGAAACAGAATATTATTTTTTTAGGCCTTACAGTGGGTTTTGGGATGGAACACGGGCTTTTACGTGTAAAGCCATAGTTTATATCAACATTCTACTCCTAAATATGGTTTGATACGGGAACGCCAGTATTCACTATGCATTATAGTGGGGTTTGGGAAGGACCACAGCTTGCAAGTATAACAAGCATACATGATACCAACATTCCCGTGATAAACTAACGTTTATTATGGAAAAACCAGTATTTACTATGCATTACAGTGGGGCTTGGGATGGAACACCGGCTTTAACGTATAAAAGCATACCTAATAGTAATTTCTGCGTATCTCAAAGTGCATGTAGCCCCTATGTATCCCGAGCAAAGTGCCCACAGTTATGTACAACTCCGTAACCATGTGCAAATCATGCACCACGAACGTGGCAATGATTAAAAATATGGCTGTTTATATGGTATGTCGTTGCTTATTTAGTCGTGTTTCATACCCCCATTGCCATCTCTCAAAATGACATGGGGGTATGAAACACGACTATAATAAGACACACAGCGGAGTTAATCGACCATTATGTACGCTCGCGTACCTGCTTTTTTTCCTGAGCATGATCATCGCATGTACAAAATATATCATGTGGAAAAGGCCCACAATTTTTCACACCCCCTATGATTTGGTGGGGGGCTAATGTAAGATATTGCCGGTGAATGAAATACCATAAGGTTTTAGATCATTCGTTTGTCATAACATACTGTCGACCAGCGTTCTGAAGTGTGCAAAATGGATTAGTGCCTTTTAGATAATGTCCTGGGATAACCGCCATAAAGATCTTTTATGGTTCGTATCTACTTGATTTACCCATGATCCTTTTTGTCCAGCAAGGGAGAGTCATTACGTAAGTGGTTTCAGACACTATTGGCATTTTTGTAATTACACTGTCAGAAAGATTAGGTATTAATGCCATTTAGCCATGAAGCAAAATACCCTGATCGTAGTTTCACCTAAATGTTTTTAAATTGAAATATACGTCCTTTCGTGTTGAGATGGCGTAAAAGTTATGGGATATTACATTTCATATTAATTTTGAATATACCTTGAAATCAGTTTTGACTGTACGGAGTATTACTCTGGGATTGGTGTTGATTCTTTCACTAGCTTTCTTGACGATATGCATTGATGATTCCATCACTCAGAGATGTACATCACATTCTCCAGGAACCCGCTGGGAAAAAAACTGGCACAGATAGATATTATTGAACCTGTTCCTGTTGAAACGTGATGACTCCTTTGAAGTCTGCCCTCAAATGTTAATGTTGTTGTTTTCAGGTCCAAATTTCCGTACTATTTCAGCCAACCTAATGACATCATTAACGGCATTTATACGAAAGATGGTTGGAAATCATTCGTCGTTTCAAATTTGTGAAGTAAAATAGTTATACATAATAGATATGGCTTGATGTCTTCCATCAAAGAGCAACAAATCCCCGACAATAGACAAAGATGTCAATGAACCATGTTCTAGGACAGAAGAACATGTTTAAATGTATGTATCAACCGTTCACCAATTAGTAGAAGATATAGACTAGGTCAAATAATGCCAATAAACCACTTTTGGAAGAGCCACAAACCCGACCAAACATTTGTATCGAAAACCACACTGGTGCATCAGGGCCAGGCAGTGTTCAAATATAATTATTTTCTAATGTACTGAACACCAAATTAGTGCACAACCACCCAACAACTTACTAAAACAATTTAGAAGTCCAAAAGAAAACCCGTGAAACAGGTGTATTCATGACGAGTACATGAGTACCCAATCGAAAGCCAAACGGCTACTGAGTTGATGGTATCCCTGGAACAGATTTAACGTCTGCCAGAAATGACACCGGCTCCGTGATGTAAAGGTATATCTATCACGCTTAGCATGAGATGAATTCATAACATAGTATCATGCTTTATGAAAACAATAATTACATATGGACATTATCAGTTTGGAAGATTCTCATTTGCTGGCGGTTCAAACCTGCTCATTATGAAAGTTTCATCTTGCGTGGGGTTTAGATATCAATTACAAAAACTTAAAGACATTTTATGTTGTAGGGCTTCACATTGTGTCATTTGCCAAATGCTCTAACTGTATCTCATATCAGATCAGTCTGGTTTTTCATAGTAAAAACTACGTGCTCACATACTCAATTACTCTGTGACGGAAAAAAATCCTCTGATGTCTCGTTCACAACGTCTGTAGTGCCAGAAACATCCTAAAGTACAGCTATTGAGACATTTTAATGAAGCTACCGATTCTGGCAATTGACCATGGAGTCTTATATCTTTGGAAAATGGGCTTTCGGGTCAATATATGTAGTGGTTGGAATGGAGCAATGGCATTGAATCTGCAAGTGGGAGTGTTGGAATTTATATCAGACTGTGGAGTACTGCAGTATCTGCTATTCACGTGGGATATCCCTGAGGTGTAAAGACGTTTATTTTCACTGATTGGGCAAACGGGAGGGGGGGGGGGGGGGCGTAAATTGGGGATCTCCTGACATATTTCACTATCAGTTTCCAAGCATTCTTGTTCAGTTGTGCTTCGTTTATGACGACTCGAGTTTCTGTGTATATACACACACAAAAATAGACTAACACCAAATGAAAACATTGTCTACTGATCCAATGTTAATTATACTCTGCAGTAACTTTTAGCATTATATAGCATTACAGTCAATATAGCATTTGAGAGAATTATTTTCCTGTACCCATTACGATTGATTCCGGTCATATATCCACAATATCTGTCCGTATATAGACCCACCTTGCCATATAAAGAAATTCCAATTTTCACTGTTTAATCATGCATAACTAAAATCAATCAATATTTATAAGACATGGTCGCTGCTGACAAGTAAGGCGACTAAATTTTGTCAACAATACTGACTTCGCTATGCATGAACAATTTTCCCAGAAGAGGGCTGAAATGCAAGGTGGTTCCTTACCGAACTACTTCAATAAATTTGTAATTTGCACAGGTACCTCATTCAGAATTGCTGCCTCCCGACACATCGCAATGGAATGAGAAACAAAATTTATTGATGCGATATGTTTCGAACAACTAATGATATTAGCTATTTGAAAAAAGACATATACCGATGATAAATTATCAACTGAGTCGTATAAATACTTGTGGTCAAAGTGCCAATCATGTAACACGATATATTATTGAGTGTTATGCGATATCTCGTCTGAAATTTTAAGGTTCTGTAATCAATAGTACATTTAAGGAACGTGCTGACTGCTAGGATGACGGCACAATGATGGTGCCCAAGGGCTTTCAAGCCCAAATAAATCAAGCGTTTAGAAATGAAATCAATAAAATCATGTGTTTTATATTCGGTTTCAATTCTAAAGACCTGATTCATTCGGGCTTGAGTGTGCTGTAATGAATCAAGCCTTTAGAAGCGAAATCAATAAAGTCATGTGTTCACATGATTTCAGTGCTAAAGGCTTGACTCATTTGTGCAAGTGTTTCTATTTCATACGTATGAAATGTCGTCCCGCCAAAAATAAAAATTAAGAAGTGCCTCCTTACCCAATTTTCTTGTGAGCTCAGGACGGTATTTTTTGCAAAATAAAAAACGGAAAAAAGTCCCTCCCTACCCAATTTTGAAAAAATATGAGCACGAGAAACAGAAAATAAATTTCTATAGGTCGAAGTTACATCAATATTTATTTGCCATATTTTCAAGAAATAAGTCAAAATCACCATGGTAAAGCGCCCTTCCAAAACGATCCAGAGCCATTTTGGAATGCTCAATAGACGTAGAATCAATACCCAGTATTCCGAGCAAACAAAGTATTCCGAGCAAACAAAACAAGGTCTGTTATCCAATCTCATAGTCTAGGGACAGAAAATCATATCAGGCATACGAAGTGAGAGAAAACAAACTCATACCCAGTGGAATGGGTGAAGGAAGCTATGCGGGGAAACTTCGAAAGAGACAGGGAATGGGTTGTAATAAAGCGGAAAAAGTGTTTCGACCAGCGAGCAGTCCCACGTTTCCCCCAAGTCGCTGATTGGGTGCTCCGGTTCTACCCACCAAATCTGAACCAAGGAAAGCTACACTTCCCGTACATTGGTCCGTTCCTAGTGGTGAAAAATGTTGGGGAAGTCAACTATGTTATTCAGAGAGAGACTGGTTCCACCCCAATTACGGTGCATGTAGATAACTTCAAGCAATACCATGGTTTAGAACACCCACCAAGCTGGTTAGCACAGAGAGAGCGGATGCCTGACGATAAATGGGGGGCCCCACACAAGAAGGGGGCACATCAAGTTCAGACGATGATATACCTGGTATTGACAGTCCTGGGGAGGGACCCCATGCCAGGATGCCACATGGCGGCACCAGGCAACAGCGCAGGGACCCACAATGATTTGGCTGGGACTAAGCGAGAGATGTCTTGTAAGGGGTCGACTGAGGCTGGATTTTGGGGGTTGATAAATGGAGGATTCATCATAAACTCACTAATGTTTATATCATTTTCTTTAGGATGTGCAACCAGGGTTCGTTTGGGTGCACGGAGCCAGGAGGCCACTACCGTTTCTACAAGCGGCACGCCCTCGAGAGTCATATCTGGCGCCAACAAGGGACAAGGCATCAGCATGAGAACCGAAGCCCCTCCGATGGAGAAGACGTTCAACACAGGATAGTGGCAGAGGATCGCCCGAAACTGTCGTCATTAAACCCCCTCGAGACCGCAGAGACTGCGTTGGCCCTCTGCCTGCCCAGGCAGACTGCTACCCAAACAACTGCCTGGGACACAGACCATATCCTGACCCCGGGGAGGGGCTCTTTCCTCAGAGGGAGACGCAAAGGACCGAAACAGCCTTTTCCTCCCCGGGCACATTTTCTTGCACGCACCCGGAATTGGGGATGCCTCCTCTCCTGGAGCTGCCCTGAGAGCTCTGAGAGGTAGGCCAAGTACCATCCACCGCATGGAGGAGGCCACCCTACCCGACAGCACCACCTACCAGGCAGCGTCAGTGTGGGCATCAGATCCGCGGCTACCACAGTGCTTTCGCCACGTGGGCACCCAGGCCCAGCCTGAGGACAGTCTTTAAAACAGTTTGGGACGAATATTATTCGGAGGGGGTTATGTGACAATATTGATGTGAACTTATTGTGACAAATGTTGGTAATGTTCATTATAATAAAGCAAGAGGCAATGAACGACCTGGAGACACTAGCCGACACCCTCGCATACAACGAGACACTGTTTGTGAACATTTCACCCATGAAAAGCAGAATAGAGGGATATGTATGACGAACTAAACGCCCATCGCATCATACACAACAATAAAATCAATGAACTGTTCCGATTTACCATCAGCATGAATGACGTAGCCTGACGTCAAAGATCATAATGAATCCTAATGAAAGTTCACATCACGAAAGACGACGGAATCATGATCGCTGACCTCATCACAACACTCATTACAGAAATTAACAAACACCAGTCCAACAAGTCGAGAAGGCGGAGAAGCACCAGAACAACCCACCCACCAACGAACTCACGGCAGACGAGACACCTCAACCATCACAACAATTACAAACACTCATACTCCCGAAGAGCATCGCAGGACATAGGCGAACAGGATAAGAACATATCAGAAATACAACAAAGACTCCACGTCAAGATAACCACATACAACAGCTGGGAGGGAGGAGGTAAGTAATGATCACATGAAACGAACCAGAGGTAAAAAAAAAAGCAGCAGCTGAAATGCAGAAAGTTGTAGTGGACAGACTTGATCACGAGAAAGAGGTGGAAGACGAGAGACAGACAGCAGCTAAAGAGACATGTGCTGAAGAATCCACAAGGACACCAGACAAATCACTATCCAGGAGACACCAACAACCATCCTAAAACCCAGCACAACCAACACAAACGAGAGCAACACTGCATCAAATGACAGAAGAGAGACAGCCCATAATAGATCCGGCAAGAAATGGACAGTGACTCAATGTTTATTTGTGAGAGAGTGAACTGTACGACACGTGATGCTGTGACGATATATAACAGAGTATATTATTGTGTGTATTTGTATTAGAGTCTCGCGGGCACTGTCCTTGGCTTTGTATCCAGTCTGAAGAGTTTATCTCTAGTCATTAGCACGAATTGGAATATAATTTCAGGTTCCCTCTTACCGCCCCTTCTCCCTGAACGATGCAACTAACGAACAAATGACATTGACATTCTATTCTAAATAGGAAACTGGTGTACATATTTGGTGTATAAATGTGTTGATTTTTGTATATTTTGAATTCAAAACTTAAAAGCTTTTGAAATAATCATCCCTATCCATTCAACCGATTTACATTTGATCACACGATTTCAACCCTATTTGTCTGTTCATTGTATATTACCCGACATGCGGTCCCCGGAGCTTTAAAGCACCTTATATGGAGCGGAAATACGCTGCTTCCCATGATATTCTCTCGAGAATCGTATGGAGAAAAAATAGCGTACCGGGCTGACATGGCTTTTTTCATGTTGTCTAGAGAGGAACATGTGTATGAAGATGGATGATGTTTCTGTACGTGTATTTGGACATCCTGTTTTATTGTGAGAATTTAGTAGTTGAGTGGTATTTTACAAGTATGGTTCCTAACATGATGCGATGTGTGGTTCCAAGCCAACAAATTTGGGAGTCGTCTTTTGAGTATGAACTGTCATGTATGCTAAAAACTGTGGTCCATAATATGTTTATTGTATCATGGTTAAGTTCAGCAGCACAATTCGACAATTACCATACACTATTCAGTGGCTTTCTGTTCCGTCTGAAAACATCTACTGACAAAGATGAATAGGTTATCGGTTTGATTAGGTTATCCCCCCGCATCGTGTGACCAACGTTGTAAGTGACATATGTGTTTTATATGAATGAGAATATGAAAACTATTCTATAAAAGTATATTTTGCTGTGTACACTAATTTTATGATATTAATATAGGCCTAGTATGTAAGTATAAATCTATTACCGATACAACTAGATTTTGATGATACCAATAACAAATGTAAAATACAACATTTTGGATCAGAAACAAAATCCCAACAAATAATTTATACAATGACACGCTGGGACCATCAGGGGCAGACAGTGTGTAAAATGAATATCAAAAGCAATTGATAAGAATATCCCTGCTGTAAATTGATATACTCATCTTAAATACAAACTACAATGCAAGTATCAATCTATTACCACCAATACAACTAGATTTTGATATTAGTATGACCTGTCTATATATATTTCTAAACCGTGTGTAGATTGTTATATTTGGTGCCTATCAATTATAAACTAGACGCTTCCGGTCGCCTACTACCGCTTGGGTGTATCCCCCGTAGCCCTATCATCCCTGTTGCCCCAAATATATCGCTGATGTACATTGTGAGTGTGAAACCTTTCAAGCTTATTGAAGGTCGAATTCAAGATCACCACTAAAATCACTGCATTCGAATTTCCATTTCGACATGTTCGAAAAAAATAACGAAATTACAGCCAGATAAAAGTTTTCACCTAAACCTATATTTCAACTCAGAATATTTGACAAACTTGGTTCGCAACTAAGTTGCGAGATGACTAAATTGGAGCCAGATCGAACTTTTCACTGTAAGTTATATTTCAACTCATACTATGTGCCAAACAACTCATACTATGTTCCAAGTTGAAATTCGAAGTAAAAATTGACTTTACTGGTAAAAATAATGTTAACTTATCCGGTTACACCCATGAAATCTCTACTGGACAAAACTTTTAAATTGTTGAGTTCAATAATAAATGTTTCTTGTCTTAACTATTTTTCTTGAGGTCAATAATAGACTTAACTAGTAAAAATGATGTTAACTTATTCGGCTACAGCCATGAAATCTCTACTGCACAGAAGCTTTACCTTGTTGAGCCCAATAATAAATGTTTCTTGTCTTAACTATTTTTATTGTGGCCAATAATAGACTTAACTAGTAAAAATAATGTTAACTTATTCGGTTACACCTGTGAAGTCTCTACTGGTCAAAACCTTTACGTTACAAACAAAGCTCACTAAATCGAAACTGTTCAACACCTCCCTCATCTCAATGTCTCCCGTGGTTTTTCGGCCCGATTTAACCTCTAAAATGCACAAAAACGGTCTAAATTTCAATTTATTCATTCATTCAGTCTGTACGCAGTTTCGAATATTTCACCTAAAGGTGATACTCTATCTGAAATTACATCTGGAAAAAGTCCACCGTGCTCTGTACCCATAACGATGGGTTTGAGCTATAGGTTCACATATTATGTATACAAATATATTAATTGCACAAATGATTTCGCGATAGCAACAATTAAATTTTTAAAAATTTATTTGACACTATCGATGAATATGTCAAATGTCATTTTCCATTATGATAATATATATGAGCATTGAGTTGATTATAAACACCACATAAATGGTGGTCATATTGAAGGTTTATTGTGTGCATGTATGCATTTGTGATTATGAGAACTATGCGTCAGTGCAAAATAATATATTAACTTTCAGTGTGTTGCTTGAATGTGGATATTAGGTGCCTTATATTCTTCAATGTCTCATCCTTCACTGAACCTCTTCGTTCGTGTGTACAAATGATCTTTGCCACCAAGAAAAATGCGCTTGTGTGTATCATTATCGAACGAATTACCTGAGTGATGACGTTTGTATGTAAATGAGATTTTTGTTGTGTCACAGCACAATCTCTACTAGCACGAGTAATATGTACGACCAATATATATGTTTTATCATTTATCCAATCTACAAATTTATTTGCTTAGCAATTCTGATGATGGTATCAATTTTGTGTACTACGCATCTGATCTCATACCTAGTTGGCTCTTGTAGTGATTTTAATGAACGCTTGCAGTGATTTTTTATATAGTTCATCCATGTTGTATAATGTGGTATACATAAATTTTTCACATGCTATGAATTTGTCTTAAACTACAAACAGTAGGAACACACCGACAGTGTAAGAACATTTGCCGGAAAAATCGTGTTTGCACTATTTTTATTCTTTATACTTCACAGCGGCGGGTCTTCTACTCAGTAAGAATGGGTCCTAGGGTACAATCAAAGATTGTAAGAAGTTCTTGCAATCTTTGGCACGAATCCACTTTAATTTACAGGTGTTCGGTTTTCAAATCTTTCAGAATCATAAATTCATAGCATGTGATAAAAACAAAATCTGTTTCGTGTTTTCCAGCACGTGGAAAAGATCTCCTTTGAACTGTCGGAAGAAAATCAGAAAGCACTCGACCTCCGGTCTCGTGCTCTCTTGTATTCTTCCGCCAGTTCAAACTCGATCTTTCCCGCGTGCTGGAAAACACACTCAAATAGTTTTGTCATAATACGGTGCTACAGTCGAGTCATGGCAAGCTAACCACCACTCCAGCTAACCGATATACACGATGCGAGGCATGAGAATTGCATTGTAAATGTAAGCAATTTACTTGCGTGCTCCTGTGACACTGAAAAGCCTTGCTCCTTATTATTCCATGGTGCTTGCGGTGTTGACCTTTCGTCTGGCACGATTGACCTCCTCGTCACTGAGGGTCATCGGTCAGATCAATGAGTCAGACAGGGAAAACAGATGGGACCAAAGTGGTGTTGTGAATAGCAACACTGTGCTGTCAATTTCAAATAAAACATCCATATCAAAATTATTCATGGCTAGTCGCATACTTTAATACGTTTGGTGCATACTTTGTAGATCTACTGTGTATATTCGGTTGTGTGTTATTCGTTTCATTATCAATACTGAACATGAAAATGACATATTTCAACAGAGATTCATTTGTTTACTCGCTTCTTTGTGTTCGGAATGTGTTCATCATCCTTCAGGTCGGTATGAGACAATATTCACATAAAAGTTATGAAATATTATATTCCATATTGTCTTCAGATTTCTATGGTATTTTAATTATATTCGACTGTACGGTGGATTTTTGCCGGATTGGTGTTTATTCTATGACTAGTTTACTTGCTGATGATTTCATCACTCATAGATGCACAGTATATTATTAGGAGCCCGCTGGGATACACTGGCACACATAAATATCTCTGAACATGTTAGTGTCGAAACGTGACAACTCCCTTGATACGAAAACATTCTCCATCGATGTTACTGAAATAACAACTGCATTCAAAACTGCCCTCAGTGGGACGTCCTAATGTTAATGCTGCTTGTTTTAACGTCTCACATATCTTCCCATTTCAGTCAGCCTAAATGGCATTAGTATTGGCCTTCATACCATGGAAGGTGATGAGAAAATCCTTTGTTGTTCCAATTCTGCAAGGTAATATAGTCATACATCATGGATTGGGCTATGTCATCATAGATAAGGCGAGACAGTAAGAAAAAAAGATATCAATTAGCCATGTTCTAGCACGTGGACAGGAGTACATATTTGAATGACTTGTATATGTAAATAAAATGAAAGAATATTTGATATTTCAGACCTTATACATATAACATGTCAACTGCATTCTAATAGGATATCATGAAAATTATCATTTGGAATCATTACACCTACAACTGGCGGCATATGCCTTCTTTTGGGACACATATCATTATAAATATCTCTGTGTAAAAATATTTTCTTAATATACGGATTTGCAACTATATGTGGTATGTCTGAATACCGATATCTTAGTATTCACATGAGGCATATTGCAAGGTCGATGATTTGCGCTTGATATTATGGCTGATCACATGAATACTACTCAACCTTTCATCTACGGAACAGACTCAGGGAGATAAATGGGTAATATGTCGATATATTCATTTTCTAAAACTTAAAATACATCCTTTTCAGGAGCGGAAGATTATGTATTTGCATCCACAAAGATCAATATTTGCAATTGAAATCACACCAGTCTCTGTAATGTAGAAACGGATCAGTGTTTTATTAAATTAAGCTTCATTATGTACTCCATGTACATGGTGTCCTTTATCCCTGACAAGGATAAATTATTTTCCTGTATGGAGTATTACTATTGGATTAGCGTTGATTCCATTATTAGCTGCCTCGCTGACATACATTGATGATCATCACTCAACGATGCACATCAATTTCTCCAGGAGCCCGCTGGGAAACACTGACACACAAATATTTTGTGAACCTATTCGTTTCGAAACATGACACATCCATTGACATAATGGCCATTACGAGCCGTGTTACTGAATTACCAACTCCCATCAGTGAGACATCCAAATGTTAATGTTGCTTGTTTTCACATCTCAAACGCCGTCCTATTTCAGCCAACTTAATGGAAACATTAAAGTCCATTTTCAAATTTTGCAACAAAAGCCTTCCATACGTGGTGCACCAAAGAGGAAGGTGTCAGTGAGTACAGGTACACAAGCAGAGGTACATATACATGTTAAGGTGGAGCTCTGCCCTGTATGTTGTATATTTAACAAATAGGTACTTTAACCTTAACTTCAATATTATAATATCCTAAATGATTGGTATTCCGGAAACCAGGCTCTACAATCGAAGTATTTCAAACAATGTGATATTCACCCCACACACCCGAGGTTTTGAAAGTTGAATGAATATAATGGACAACATTTATTCAGAAGATTCCATATTTGTTTGGCATATATGTTGAGACGAGATATATGCCACCAGGTCTGACATACCGATCTGATAGGCGTACCGATCTGACACAGAGTACTGATACTCGAATATATTGAGCCATATCTGCAACTAAATCTGGAAAAGAGTATGATTTGTGAGACAAACACACATATGCTGGCAAAATAAGAATGAAACTGCTTAGAAAGGAACTAACTATGGGGAAATTGAGATCAACACAACTTGAAAACATCTCGTTCGTTATGTCACCCAGTTCACAGGTTATCCTCCTTGCTGTCTTCGTAAATTCTGTCAGGAGAGTAAACGACAAATTGCAATCGTAAAGATCGCGTGACGATGAAGAATAGTCCAAAGTCGGTTTACACCATGCAAGACGATGGATGGTTATGGCAATACAACAAAATATTTTTTCATAACACCTTCGGTGTTGACCCTTTGTCCAGCACAATTGACTTTACCGTCACCAAGTGCGACGAAGACAGATGGGACTATTGTGGGTTGTTGGGAAACATTGCAAAGCCAGTGAATAATATATCATCATTTTCAAATTGAACACTCATGTCCAAATTATTTATGGATAACTGCAAACTTATTTCTGTTACATACCTCGTAGTCCCTGTTGTATAAATGAATGCTAAATTTATATATATGTGTGCTATTTGTGTAAATGCCACTCCGTTCCAGGTGAAACCTGCATTACCTGGACCATAAATGGGACATGAATTACCAGAAGACATTTTTCACTCCTGGTGATTTTGGACTTATGTTTCATTTACTACATATTGGCATGCATACTTTCCCTTGTTACTCTCCGTGTGTAGGATCACACCAGTTTCAAGAACATTCATGTGACATACATACTATCGACCAGCGCTCTGAAGAGGGGGAATGGATTAGTATTTTATTAGATAAGGACTTGGGATAAATCGCAACTGACTTCTATTGCCCAAAGACTGTACCAGAGAGAACTGTTCTGTGCTTTATCTCTATTTGATTTACCTAATGGCCTTTTTGTCTAGCGATTGGGAGTCATTATGTAAGTGATTTCAGACACCATTGGTATATCAGCTATTAGACTGAACGATAAAGGAGTATTGCATCATAATATTATTGTAATCAGCGGTTATCACC
The DNA here is from genome assembly GCA_949152475.1 of Terebella lapidaria. Taxonomy (NCBI): domain Eukaryota; kingdom Metazoa; phylum Annelida; class Polychaeta; order Terebellida; family Terebellidae; genus Terebella; species Terebella lapidaria. The sequence continues at coordinate 9,342,141 of OX424557.1, forward strand.
AATTTCATCATTTAGGATTGTCAGAGATGCTATCGGTGTGAATGTGAATATCAATCCACAACCACAAACACCAGTAGATTGTGATGATGCCAATGACAACTGTAAAATACAACATTTTGGAATAGAAACAAAGCCCAACCAAATAGTTTATCCAAGAACACACTGTCGTTATCAGGGGCAGACAGTGTCTGAATGTAGTGGTTTCTACTGTACACCTGATGAAATTAGTATACAACAGCCCAACAACCTTTGAAGAATAATTTTGAAATCCGAAACAAACCCCAGTTAATATGAAGTGTTATATGTCCTCATATTCTCGTATGTAAATTCTTGTTAGACTGCTCGGAGTATCGCTGATGGACGTGTGTTGATTCTATTACTAGCTTTCTTGCTGATATACGCTAATGTTTCCATCACTCGAAGATGCACAACACATTCTGCAGGACAACGCTGGGAAACCCCTAAAAAAACATCTCTGAACCTGTTCGTGCAGAAACGTGGCATCTCCCTTGATCTGAAGACCATTTCAATCCGTGTTACCGGAATAACAACATGCCCCAATGGGCTCCCAGTTGCTAATGTTTTTTTTTTGGTTTTACAGTCTCAAATGTTGCCCCATTTCTGCCCACCCGATGGTGGCGTTATCTATGGCCTGAATACCATGAAATATAATGGGAAAACCATTTGTTGTTCCAATTTTGGGTTAAATATAAGTCATACATCATAGACAGATATGTCTAAGTAATACATCAAAGAGCAGCAGTCCCTCTACAATAACAAGGAAGAGATACAAACAAGCCATATTCCACTACATGTTCACTGACAGCTAGGTACATATTTGAATGGGCGCTTCGCCCTGTATAGTGTAAGTTTTAGGTACATAACTTATCATGATTGTTACAAGTTGCTGTCCCTGGCTCCACGATTGTAGCATGCCATCCACAGCCCAAAATTGGAGTTTAATAGTGACAGAATAAAACGGACATTATCATTTGGTGGAAAATATTTATGCTCAAACAGGACCATTAAGGAATTTCCATGATGCGTAGGACATATAGATGTAAATATCAATCTATTATCACCAACACAGCCAGGCCCCGACGATGCCAACAACAAACGTAAAACACAACATTTTGCAATAGAAACAAAGCCCGACCAAATAGTTTATCCAAAGACACACTGGCATCATCAGGGGCAGACAATGTGTTAAGTATAGTTGTCTCTACTGTATACCTGATGGAATTAGCATACAACTGCCCAACAACCTATGAAAATAATTTAGAAATCCAAAACAAACAAACCCCATGGAATAGATATATGAAAAGAACATCAGTACCTAATCACATGCCCGAAGGCTACTGAGTTGATGGTATCCTTGGGGACAGATTTAACGTCCGCCAGCAGTGACACGGACTCAGTGGTATATATCAGATCAATTCAAAACTGAGGACGTTTGTCGTGCAGTTTCGTTTCAGGAATTCAGATTGTGTCTTGTTATAATTGGCTCTGGTCCGCATGGACAGAGTAACCTTGTGATGCATCTCACGTCAGATCAAACTGGTGCAGTTTTGAATGTTTTTGTTGAGACACACTCGGAGAGACATATCATTATAAATACTTTATTTACTCGATAACATGGCTAAGCACATGAATCATTTTCATTTATCAACTTTGCATCTATGAAGATAAATTGAGTTGAAAATGAGTAATATTTTCTATATTCAATCTATCATACTATACAAATGCCCAACAACCTATGGATAATAAATTTGGAATCCGAAACAAACCCCAGTTATGAGGTTTTAATATGTCCTTATATTTTTCGAGGAAAATTTAAACGTTCATTGAAGCGCTATTTAATCACAAATTACGAATAACAGTGATAACTTGATGATGATTGGTCTGGTCACTGTTATAGTTCTGGTCACTGTTGGTCACTATTGGTCTGGTCACTGTTAGGTGATATTGGAGTATGTATGTATAACATGTTATCCACATTTCATATTATACAGTGATAAATCAAATTTTGAGATCGTCTCTGTTGTATATGGTTTACGGATATTGATAGTGTGATGTTGAGTGCGTAAATGGCGTGTATGGGGGGGGGGGGGGCGTGATGTATTATATTTGGTCTAAAGGGTGGGCACCGGACCTCCTGCAGGTGTACAACAGCAATGTTTTCGGTGTCCATCCTTCCATTATCACGAATTTTGAGTTACCAATTTATTTTCTTATTTTATACTCTGATGATAATGAGAAATATAGGAATTGGAATTGGATTCTCGTTAAATACTTCATATTCGATAATGCGAGATAACAAAATACTGACATTGACAAAGGTCAGTATTTGTACAGTACTCTCCTCCCTATTTCCCCGTAGCTAGTGTGGTTCGTGATTGAATGGTGACTATGAAAGAAATCACACCAGTTCTAAATATAGGAATTGGATTCTCGTTAAATACGTCATATTCGAGAATGCGAGATAACAACATACTGACATTCACAAAGGACAATATTTGTACAGTACTCTCTTCTCTATTTCTCCGTAGCTAGTGTGGTTCATGATTAAACGGTGACTATGAAAGAAATCACACCAGTTCTAAATACATTCGTGTGACATACAGACTATCGACTATCGTTCGGAAATGGATTAGCATTTTATTGAATTAGGCCCCGGGACAAATAGCCTCTTGACTTTTATTGCCCAGAGACTATGCGTGACAGTTTTAGGCTCCTATTTCTCCTTCATGGTCCTGATGTCCTATGTCCTAGCCAGGAGAACTTCATTATGTAAGTGGTTCCAGACCGTATATGTGTATTGGCCATTAGACTGTATGAAAGATACTACAAGTATGCAATATACCTGTTATACCAGTTCGAATGAAATTTAATTTTGTGTTTTTTGTATGTTCAGAATATACGGCCTGAGGCCTTGACGTAAAAGTGAGGACCTTAGGGTATGACGAATACCCGATCAATCTTAGAGGTTTAGCGAGAAGAATATATAGTGTCAGGTCATACCCTAAGCTGTGTATTGTCTATTGTACTTGTATCTGGAGTGTTCCTACGCGGGATAGGTCACTGTCTGGTATATTGCTGAAGGTGTTGACACCTATTGGATCAGTGTAGATGTCTCCTTGGGTGGTATTAGATTAGTGTAGATTCCAGTATTAGCTTCTCCAGTAAAGATGTAGAATCCCGTAAGGGTTTCTGTTCTAATGTCATGAACTAATCTCGATTTAAATTCAAGTATGATTTGTGCAAGTGTATACATAAAAAACACTATTTTGGCTGATAAAATAGTATGTGAATTGTACGATAAAAATAAAAATGAATAATAAAGGGAATCCTCCAACAACTACGAATGGCGTACATGGTGAAAACATTGTCCGAATGAGACGGGTAAATTCTTCTGAAGACTTGGTTGTTCTGGACTATAAAATCGTTGACAAAATTGAAAATGTATCAAATGGTGACCGTATCTATATACTAGATGCCATTTTTGGAACATTTTAGTATGTTGGGGTGAAATTTACTGTTTTATATTCACTTTTTGCTTCATCGGTATTAATATATGATTTTATAGTTTGAGTGAATCTGTTGTGGTCCTCATGATTAAAGACAGAAATACACTGCTTAATAATGATAAAATAATTACAGACCATTATGCCTGTCTAGTGTTTGTACTAAAATATTGGGTATGTTATATTGAACCGAGTGGATACCTATCTGTCACTTGTCTTCTTCCACGAAGATAGGTGGGCATTTGTCGAGGCTGATCATAGTGTGATGAAATCACACTATGAATGAAATTACACCAGTTCCTAGTACATTCGTATGACATACAGACTATCGGCCAATGGGTAATGGATTAGCAATCTATTAAATTAACTCAAAGGTTAATTTAATTATTTTGTCCAAAGACTGCCATGCAGGCCAGTTTGATACGCCCAGTTCTACTAAATGTACCTGATGCCCTCTGTCACTAGCGAGGGGAATTATGTAAGTGGTTCCAGACCGTATAGGTGCATCGGCCATTAGACTATTAGAACGACAATACAATTATGCAATATACCCGTTAATACTAGTTTGATTGAAATATAACATTTTGATGATCCATTTATTGTGCCCGGATGATCTAGTAACGTTTTCTCCCTCTGCCAATTGTTACACAACCTGCTCACCATTTGTCCGGATTTTGGTTATTCACATGTTCTAATATATAGCCCAATTAAGTCACAAGTCATATTATTCAACACCATAGCTTACCAACCGAGTATTCATATTGATAAATCTGACAAGATTTACAGTTGTATATAATTAACAAACTGTCCCATGAGAAACATATTAGGCATAAGCAAAGAATCTTTTAGTAAGGAGTAATCTACTTACTCGTAGGTTTTATTTTTGTTTTCCAGGGTGTAAGTATCAATCTATCATATCACTACATTTTAATGATGCCGAAAACAAATCTAAAATACAACATTTTGGAATAGAAACAAAGCCCGACCAGAAGGTTATCCAAGGACACACTGGCGTCATCATTAGCGGACAGTGTGTGAAATGTAGTTGTTTCTAATGTACACATGATGGAATTAGTACGAAACTGACGAACAGCATATAGAAAATAATTGAGAAATCCGAAAGAAACCCCATGGAATATATTTATGACAAGTACCTAATCACAATCCAAGAGGCTACTGAGTTGATGGTATCCTCGGAGTTTCAACGTTGATTAAAGTTATGCTATACAAATTTTGTTGTAATATGCATTTATATGTAGTGAATAAAATGTTTTGTAACGCCCCAGCCAGTGACTACAGTACCATATATCGAAGGTGTTGCCCAGTTTTATCCCCCCCCCCCCCCCAAAAAAAAACAACAAAAAACAAAATAAAACAGTCAACAAATATTTATAATATACCTGCTACATAGCAAACGCGACATTGTGATAAATCCGATATGTGTCGGTTCTTCCGCGTGGAAAACCCGACATATGTTGGTTTTTCTACAGCAAGAAAATCCCCTGTGGAAAAAGAGACATGCGTGACAAAAGCGACATATTGCTGCAGGATTGTTATAGAGAAACAGACATATCGACCACACACGTGAAATAAGCAACACATTACTGCGATACTGCAGCATTACTTAATAATCTAAGCCTATAGCAAAACCGACATGGTGAGACATCGTATGCAGAGAAAAACGACCAGAAACGAAGCGAATGACTGACGATACGGTGGCTAAATTTTAAATAATTTATTACGAGTAGTCTAGAATATATATCGTTTTCATCATTATGACTCAATTGCGCAGACATATAATCTGGAAACATGACATTTAGCAGACTTGTGGACATACGGAAAGCCAGTGGGGACATGGGAATTAGGAAATCCGCAGTATTAAACCATGGTTTACTACGGAATACATATAGACTGGAAATTTTGGCACTGGAAATTTCAGAATATTAAAGTATTATGTAGTCTAATAGTAATACTATTAATAGCCTATTTGAGATTCCATTTGTAATATTAAATACAAAACAAAAATCCATTTTCTCAACAAAATATTTCTGACCAGTCAAATTGACTCGTGAAAAGACAGTAGCCATGGAATAACCGAACGGGCGATAAAGGGTGGTGCATGTCGGGTTTTCCACGACCGTGGCATATGCGATCACTGCTGTTCGGTTTTTCGCCATGTCAGTTTTGCTATGCTACATATCTCATGTAAGAATCACGCTCTGTGATTAAGGAATAATGAATAGATTTGGAGTAATTGTCGCACAATAAACTTTGAGGGCAAGGTGATATGGTCCCGAGACGCCGAAGGCGTCGAGGGCTATATCACCTGTCCCGAGAAGTTTATTTTGCAGACAATTACGACAAATCTATACATTATTTCTATTCTAACATGGTAAATGATTGTGAGCAAACAAACATTACCATGGCTACATGTGTTTGTTGCGGTCGTGACGTTTTTGTACGCCGTTGCTCATGGAAACGTAAATCTGATATAGGCCCTAGGGCCGTATATCAACTGATATAACACCTCTTGAAATGACTGAAATGCTAAGAGCCCTCTGACGTCACCATGTTAGAATTAGCCATAAACGATATAATAACCGGTTGGTAATTTGCTATACTTAAGGAATAATGTATAGATTTGGAGTAATTGTCGCACGATAAACTTCGAGGGCAAGGTGATAAGGTCCCGAGACGCCGAAGGCTATATCACCTGTCCCGAGAAGTTTATTTTGCAGACAATTACGACAAATCTCTACATTATTTCTATTCTAACATGGTGAATGATTGTATTGCCAACAATACTGATTGTATAATGATTGTATTGCCAACAATACTAATTGTATTGTACTAATTGTATTGCCAACAATACTAATTCCAATAGTACATACCAAGCCATTACCGTGCCCAAACAGGATATCTTATCAAATCATTTGTCTGTATTGCATTCGTTTGGTATTACTACCTCATGTAAAGATTCTAATCTACCAAACTTATATTGGATCCCAAAGTTGCACAAAAATCCACACAAACAAAGATATATTTCAGGTTCAGCATCATGTTCTACCAAAGCCCTTTCTAAAATATTAACTGTTATATTGTCTAAAATTAAACAGGGTTTCCAAAAGTACTCTGAAACCATCTATTCTAGAAGTGGTATAAACCAAATGTGGATATTAAAAAATTCCAAATCTTTATTGGAATATCTACATGCTCACACACTTTCAAAAGTAACGTCTATCAAAACATTTGATTTCTCTACTTTGTACACAACTATACCTCATTCTGAACTGAAGTCTCAGCTTAAAAAATTAATCAATAATTCATTTTTCTCTAAAAAGGGCCAACGTCGGTACCACTATATTGTAGTAAAATATAATACCGCTTATTTTGTTAAAGGCGACTCTGATGCCCCATACAAATATACTGAAATAGATGTGGTAAATATGGTTAACTTTCTGATTGATAATATTTTTGTGGAATTTGGTGGTCGAATATTTCAACAAACTATTGGTATTCCCATGGGTACAAACTGTGCACCATTATTGGCAGACCTGTTTTTATACTCATATGAATCAGATTTTATCCAACATTTACAACGAGGAGGTTCTAAGAAACTAACATGTAATTTTAATTTCACTTTCCGATACATAGATGATGTATTGTCGCTAAATAATCCCAAATTTGGTGATTATTTGGATGTCATATATCCTAAGGAACTTGAAATTAAGGATACTACAGACTCCGCTAATTTTTCCAACTATCTAGACCTGAGGTTGGAGATTGATAATGATTCTAACCTGTCAACTAGATTATATGACAAACGTGATGATTTCAATTTTTCCATAGTCAATTTCCCTTTTCTAAGCAGCAACATTCCTATGTCACCGGCATATGGTGTGTTTGTTTCTCAACTTATACGCTATTCCAGAGCTAGTTGCAAATGTGAGGACTTTGTCTATCGAAGTGCCCAGCTAGTTTCTAAACTGCTGCGACAAGGATATGTTCTACCAAGACTTATAGCTGCGTTTAAGAAATTCTATGGACGTCATCATGATCTGGTTGATAAGTACAGCAAATCCATGTCTGCCATGCAACTAGATCTATTTTCATGTTAATTTTGAGGAATTCATGACGGGTGCCACTAGTGGGGCAGGAAATGCTCACTCTTTCCGGAACACCTGATTTCACCTCCTAATGGCCATTTTTGGGGGTTCATGAGTTTCCCTGTCATTTTTGTTTTCTCTCACTTCGTATGCCTGATATGACTTTCTGTCCCCGGACTATGAGATTGGATAACGGACCCTGTTTTGTTTGCTCGGAATACTTAAAGTCTAACTAGAGTGTATAATTTTTATGTTCTTATACCGTGGAGATGGTTTCCCTGATCATTTTGGTTTTTACAGAACTTGAAAATCTCAATCACAAGCTGAGATATTTCTATTTTCGTGAATTAGTTTTTTCCAATCTATCAGCAATTTGCAGGACCTCATTAATTATTATAATTAGATATTCATGACGTCATATGAGTCAGGTACTATAATTAGCTATCCAAACCTCATTTATCCAAGGGTTATAATGTATATAAAGGATCCTATAGAGACTGATATGGTTTGTGGTAATGCATAGTCAGTCTTTTGTTATGCCAGCATGTTGTCAAGGCTACACAATCAGAGCTAGCGCCCCTTAGCAACCAGTTGTTGGGTGGGTTGCTATGGACAATTGACCTGTTAGGACATGTGAAAGTGTTACTTTCTTTTAACATTTTCACAAAGGATCATAATGTAACAAAAGTTGAGGTCCTAATAATGTGGAATAATCAGTGGTTAGCAACAAAATCTCCATAGCAACGTGGTTGCTATGGGCCATATTCCGGCTCTGGTTGCCATGACACCAACAAAATTTATTCAAAATTTGAATATTTTCTGTATGGAGTCATTATGTGGAACAAAAACTATTTTCATGCTCTTTAATATTGTGCAGTACTGGTTTCAATGAGCTCATTATCTTTCAGTGACTCATATGACGTCATCATTGCTCATTTGCATATTTGCATATGACATCGAAAGGTCAATAGGACATGTCATAAACAAACCTCCGTAAAATAGTGACTATTCAAGATATTTCATTTCTGTAAAAACAGAAATGATCCCCAGACTTCCGTCTTTGATATTGACACTAAACTAAAATAAGTTATTTTTTCACTCTAGTTAGGCTTTAATACTGGGTATTGATTCCACGTCTATTACTATAACTGAGTCGGTGTCTCTGCTGGTGGATAATTATTTGTCCCAGCGGGCACCATCAGCTCAGTAAACCTAGTATAGTTAGGTTTAACCTAGTATTTGAAATAACTATGCAGTACAAAGACAACGGAAACAAACTGGTTGGCACGGCGCCCAGTATAAAAAGGTGCCAAAAAGCTGTGTCCAAGGGCACGGTCACAGCTTCCTCAGAAGGTGCCCCTAGACTCATCATATCAGATGTTATGAAAACATCATACGTAGTCTCTTCTGATCGTTCCCTATGGTACAACAACTCGGGTAATTTTATTAATATTAGAGATTGCAAAATCAAACTTCCAGATATAATGAAAGCAGAGGGTGATGATTGTCAATATAGTATTAATAAATGTAGAGCTAAAAACTGCAAAACTTGTGATATAATTATTACAGATTCACAGTTCACAAGTTCACTTACCAAACGTACATATACTAGTAAAAGTTATGAAAACATCAATTGCAAAACCAGCAATATCGTATATGGAATTGAATGCACTATATGTGGTCTTGTATATATTGGAGAAACCAAAGGACAGCTTAACAAGAGAGTTAATGGTCATCGTTCCAACATCAATAATAATTCTAATCAACTGCTTTATCAATATTTAATCAGGATGACCATTCTATTTTGTCAATGAAAGTTCGAGTCATAGAAAAAATATACCACCATATTAATAGTCCCTCATTAAGTACACCCACCCGCAGGAAACGAGAAGAACATTGGATACGTGAACCAAGCACAGCTACACCTTATGGCTGTAACGATAATATCAGTTCAGTGGGAAACCTGACTAGCCCAGGATGCAGTTCAGTCAATGTAATGAATTTATTTACATCATTTAAACGTGGACAACGACATTATAATCGACCATCTATTCATAATGTTTCCTTTGATGGTCTACTCGAAATATTGAAACAACCACTTGGACTACACTATGTTCGCACTGAATTATTCGCCATACCTCATGTTAAACTTAAAGAACTAGAGGACCAGTGTCCTACCCACTATATCAGAAATACCAATAGCTATGAATTTCGTCTGTATTTCATTATCATGGATATTGTTTATCATCGGCTTTATAAGCCAACACAGAATTCCGAATATATACCACCCAAACGGTCTTTTCTGAAGATAAAATTTGCCAATAAAGGTATTGATGCAATTAACATCAGTAATATATTACATCATAAGTCTGTTCAGTCCCAGGTACCATCATACTTCACTGACACGGCCGCTCCATCTATATCCTACTCATATACCAAATCTGTTGCTTCCAAGATATTCAACTACAAACAAACATTGAATGATTTGGATATTGATGATCTCTTACATAACCCACCCTCCTGCACTTGCATTAACTCTCCGTTCATACACGATCCAGTTGGGCATGTTATTTCAGGCGACCTCAATATAGTGGAGAATGAATCATTGGAAGACATTCTGTCCAAAGGTCCCAAATATAGAGAGCCCACGTCGTTTTCATGGAGATACAAGTTTAAGTTAATCATGGATGCAGTTGAGGAGCATGCCAGAAAATGGACAAAGCGAGAAAAGGCAGAAACTGATTCTCTGTCAGAATGGGTCAAACAGATTAGGTCATTGGTAAACAAACGCATTAATGTTTTGTCAAAATCAGTTAGTACTAAATATAGCTCTGTCTTCAATGATCCCGTGGTTGCTAATAGTTTGTTGGAACTTCAAGAAAGGTTCGTCATTGTCCCTGCAGATAAAGCTTCTAATAATGTTGTTTTTGTTTGTAAAGCATACTATATACAGTAACTGTTTGACGAACTGGGTATTGCCAACAATACTAATTCCAATAGTACATACCAAGCCATTACCGTGCCCAAACAGGATATCTTATCAAATCATTTGTCTGTATTGCATTCGTTTGGTATTACTACCTCATGTAAAGATTCTAATCTACCAAACTTATATTGGATCCCAAAGTTGCACAAAAATCCACACAAACAAAGATATATTTCAGGTTCAGCATCATGTTCTACCAAAGCCCTTTCTAAAATATTAACTGTTATATTGTCTAAAATTAAACAGGGTCTCCAAAAGTACTCTGAAACCATCTATTCTAGAAGTGGTATAAACCAAATGTGGATATTAAAAAATTCCAAATCTTTATTGGAATATCTACATGCTCACACACTTTCAAAAGTAACGTCTATCAAAACATTTGATTTCTCTACTTTGTACACAACTATACCTCATTCTGAACTGAAGTCTCAGCTTAAAAAATTAATCAATAATTCATTTTTCTCTAAAAAGGGCCAACGTCGGTACCACTATATTGCAGTAAAATATAATACCGCTTATTTTGTTAAAGGCGACTCTGATGCCCCATACAAATATACTGAAATAGATGTGGTAAATATGGTTAACTTTCTGATTGATAATATTTTTGTGGAATTTGGTGGTCGAATATTTCAACAAACTATTGGTATTCCCATGGGTACAAACTGTGCACCATTATTGGCAGATCTGTTTTTATACTCATATGAATCAGATTTTATCCAACATTTACAACGAGGAGGTTCTAAGAAACTAACATGTAATTTTAATTTCACTTTCCGATACATAGATGATGTATTGTCGCTAAATAATCCCAATTTTGGTGATTATTTGGATGTCATATATCCTAAGGAACTTGAAATTAAGGATACTACAGACTCCGCTAATTTTTCAAACTATCTAGACCTGAGGTTGGAGATTGATAATGATTCTAACCTGTCAACTAGATTATATGACAAACGTGATGATTTCAATTTTTCCATAGTCAATTTCCCTTTTCTAAGCAGCAACATTCCTATGTCACCGGCATATGGTGTGTTTGTTTCTCAACTTATACGCTATTCCAGAGCTAGTTGCAAATATGAGGACTTTGTCTATCGAAGTGCCCAGCTAGTTTCTAAACTGCTGCGACAAGGATATGTTTTACCAAGACTTATAGCTGCATTTAAGAAATTCTATGGACGTCATCATGATCTGGTTGATAAGTACAGCAAATCCATGTCTGCCATGCAACTAGATCTATTTTCATGTTAATTTTGGGGAATTCATGACGGGTGCCACTAGTGGGGCAGGAAATGCTCACTCTTTCCGGAACACCTGATTTCACCTCCTGATGGCCATTTTTGGGGGTTCATGAGTTTCCCTGTCATTTTTGTTTTCTCTCACTTCGTATGCCTGATATGACTTTCTGTCCCCGGACTATGAGATTGGATAACGGACCCTGTTTTGTTTGCTCGGAATACTTAATACTGGGTATTGATTCCACGTCTATTAGGAAATAAACGTTACCATGGCTACACACGTTTGTTGCGGTCATGACGTTTTTGTAGGCCGTTGCTCCTGGAAACGAAATCTGATATAGGCCCTAGGGCCGTATATCAACTGATATAACACCTTTTGAAATGACTGAAATGCTAAGAGCCGTCTGACGTCACCATGTTAGAATAACCGGCAGCATCATTTGTCAATGACGTTTTATCAAATCAGACATTCGGTATATATATAAAACCATGGGAGTGTCCGCAAAAAGATATCGGTCGAGTTTGGTCTGGCGGATGAATTCAGGATGCACGAGTCCGAAGGACGAGTGTATTCTGTGTTCATCCGCCAGACCAAACGAGCGTGGTTTTTATTTTATCACACACTACTATTCAGATATGATATTAAATACCGTCGTTATCAACGAACATTGTGAATGATCATTAATAAATAAATTAATTAATTAATTTGATTATATTCATGAATATGCATGTGATGTCCGAAAAATCTCAAGTCTGGGCTTGGTAAGTAACTCTAGGTTACTAGAATCGTTTTCATAGGACATCACATTGTTCTTTTACGCAATAACGGTCTTTACGTAATCCGCGTGAAGTAGTAGTTTCGCCCCGGTGTGGGTAAGCGAGTGATACAGATTATTTTGGAGTAGGGTGATACAGAAAAGGTTATCACACCTTTCGGAGTACTCTAGCATTGCAGTTTATAGTGTGTGATAAAATATAATAACACTGTCTGCCCCTGATGACGCCAGTGTGTCTTTGGATAAACTATTCGGTCGGGCTTTGTTTCTATTGCAAAATATTGTATGTTTCGTTTGTTATTGGTATCATTTAAATCTCACTGTATTGGTTGTAATAGATTGATACTTACATAATAAAGACACCCCTGTATGTATATTGGTACCGGGGATTATTCCCCTCGTGAGACAGTACCACTCTCGGCTTACGCCTCTGGCAGTAATCCCTCCCTCGGGGAATAATCCGCTGTACCAATATACATACAGGGTTGTATTTATATATTATATGCCGTTTTAGAAATTGTTATTCAAATGATTACCAGCTCTTTGAAATATTTAGGCAAACATTCTGTGATGCTATAACATTGTTACTTTTTATTATTTTTACGTGCGATGATCTTTTATTCGCATGTGGACATCGTACATGTAGTCTACATCATATACGTATAATTTATTTGATTGTCTGGAATAAAAGTAAAGATTACCACTACTTGCTGCATATTACCTTCTCTTGTCCAAACACATAAACATCTCTGAACCTTCTCCTGTCGAAACCTGACATCTCTTTTGATATGAAGACAATTTTCATCCTTATACTGAAATATCAACTATATGCAGTTGGACGCGCAAATGTTGATGCTGCTTGTATTTGCGTCTCCTATAGCTTGCCATTTCAGTCAAGCTCATGGTGTTATTAATGAACTTCCTACCATAAAATGCGGAGAAAAAAGTATCCCGAGGCCAAAGAAAGAAGAATGCAAGGAATTCTATGGATGTCATCGCGATCTGGTCCTCTTGTTGTCCAAACATATTTATGCAGTCGACAGTGTACGTTAAGAATACACCAATTGTGTCAATCGTCTCAACACACATCATCAACACTAGTGTTTCAAATCATTTAGACAGAGACAATATTCCATTTGTGAAATCTCTTTGACTGGAGAATTTGGTGAGACCACATTTAAACAATCTGTTTTCAATGCAATGCAGAATATTCACTTCATGCGATCGCCAGGTTTATTATCAAATATAAAAATTATATTTACCTAGCCACGAAATGTGAGACATTCCCTGATTTCACAAACAAAAAATATTTAGGTCAAAGGGTCTAAGGGTAATAAATTCATCTCTACTTTAGTATACAATTGGTGTGTCATTTAGGGTGCTCGAGTACTTTGCAACTGTATAGCTCTCAAACTGTACTAGCTGATTCCCTTTGACCAACATGCCTTTCGCAATCATATTTTTGTTTTCTTTAATCGCAATATGCTGTTTGCCATTTAAGCTGATAAATATAGACCATTCTGTCTTTGCTTACCGAAAAATGTGTGTTTTATGCAGCAAGCGATCAGGGGGGGGGGGGTACATACGATGGCAGCATTATAACATACAGTGGCAACATGTGAAGTTCTTAATTACTTGTATATCATATGATATACCTGAATTCATTATGTATGGACTCAGGTATCATCCAGGTAGAAAGAGACAGGCTTCTCCAGTTACAAGTGATGATCGATGTGGCAAAATCCGAGCCTAACTGTGGGATTGTGGACCACGGCCAATAAATCATGTCATCAATGATTCATTGGGCATTACCTGACAGGAAACAGTTTCCTCGTTGTGATAGATGTGTTTGTCCGGTACCAACTGAATAGAATATATAATGTTTTCATTAGCAGGTGCGTTCATTGGATCACTCATACACCTGTCACATGATGCAGAGTTGAAAGTAGTTTGTGTAATAACCAGCAACGTGATTTAGTGCAAAATTGTATAATCAAAATACCTCAGATGGTTCCTACAATGTATAAACATGTGTGTACTCGGATACATCACATGGTACTATAGTTTGAGACAACATCCATCCTGATGAAAATCAACACAATGCAATGAACGAATTCCTCAGTGTGAATTGATGGGTTGGTTAGATACTCCATTCAAGATTGAGAGTCTAAATTTAAAGCAACTGCCTTCGAAACCAGTCAACATTTTTTGAAAACCAGTCCTCTGGGAAATTTTGCTCATTTGAGCAGGCGGTTCCCGCGTGAATACAGGAACTGTATCCATCACACGCAGATGTAAACAAGCATAGAAGTGCGAGATTGACTGATATTACCACGTACATCATGGTATATCAATGATTATTTTCTCATATCTACACTATATATGCACACACGATTTGGAAAATGTACCTAATGTGGACTTTTAAGCGCGATTTGGGCATTTGTTTACAATCGGATTTGATGGATACACTTCATTTGTTTACTTACAAAATGTGTAATAAAACGGAAGAAAAGATAACTCGGACGGACTGTAATCGTCATAATCATTGAGCACACCTTTTGCTATCTTGCATTAGATGTGATTAGGCACTAGCTTTAAATTTTGAAATGTGCAAATAGGCATACTATATGTGAAAGACAACGAACTGAATGTGAAAGATCATTATCCAGACCCGAATTCACTTTCTACATCCAGGATAACTGGTTGAGAACATGGCAAAATGCGGATGTCACATGTAAGAGTTTGTTTTAGTTTACATATAGATAGCGTATATTTTGTTAATTCTCTTCCGCTGATGTTAAAAAATTGCTCCGCCTCGTTCATCTTACTTAGTCCATATTCCTCCATCTACCCACTACGGTCATCTTATCAGATCAGATCCCTCGGGAAATTGACGCTGACGCAAGGCTTTCGTGTGGGGAAGTGAAATATACGACCCTACTGTACAGCGCTAAATTAACAAATATATTAGACATCAGTGTCATACTACATTTCTTCCTTCTCGGGGCAATCGCGCCTCCATTATAACCGTATTCAGCAGGATTAAAATGATATAATCATAAATAAGATATGTAATCTTAATTGATACACATTGTTTATTCCGTGCTGTTAGGTATCCCATTGTCAGGTAATGATGTAGTGGATCTAGTTACCCGTCAGTCAATTGTCGAAGGCAGTTCTTGGTGTCAATGTCCTCAGCTGTGCATTCCAACTGGATCGTCTCCAAAATCAGCAGGAACGTGAAAATGATCTCCATCAACCATGGACCTAACGAAGAGTCTGCAGATGACATTTGTATTTAATTCTGATGAGGATATCCTATATTATCGAATATAGAATTTGCCATTTTGTATTTCAGTGAACTTGGTTTTGAATGGAACGAATGAGGTGTCCATTTTCATACATACGTACATACATTTACCGTACACTGCTGTCGAAGAAATGTGTTCGCTTCCAGTGTATCAAAATCACAGTTCCTTGCATTGGAAAGCAGTAATACTATCACCACATCAATACTATTAGTTACTCTGGATCACATGCATCACATTATCCACATCATAATGACCAAAGTACATTTCCCTAAGTGGTGTCCGGGTGGAATAGTTTTCGGCTTGGATAGCTGTTAAGCAACGGGTATGAAGAGGAAACTTGCTGCGTGGAATGGAATTTCTCTCTGGGAGTCTTATAGTAGAGATAGAATGTACGAGATCCCATCCCTACTCTGTGTTGTCTGGTGAGTATATGAAGATAGACGATGTCTTTATGAACACGGCTATTCGAATAGCAGAAAAAAGGTTTTCAAATGTCCTTTTACCATATATAACACTTTTTTACAGCATCGCGAAGCTGCTAAACGATTTTTTGTCTAATTCGAAAATATAGATTAGTAATTCGAAAATACAGAATAGTTATTCGCAAGGACAGAAAAGTAACTCGTATATACGAATTATTAATTTGTTCAAACAAATACTCCTACTTATGTATTACTAACTCATATATACATATTCGTAACTCTTACATACAAATTATAAACTTGCATATACGAATTAGCAACAGGTGGTGCATAATAATAAATAAATCATACATACGAATCAGTAACACGTCTATACAAATTGATAACTCATTAACACGAATTAGCAACGTATACACACAAATTTGTAACAAAACATACGAATTAACAACGTATACACACAAATTTGTAACAAAACATACAAATTACCAACTCCTGTATACAAATAAATGAATTTAGAGTTGGTTAACAGTCATGGAGGATCCAGCCGAGTTATTCATTTGTATATACAAGTTACTAATTCGTTCCCACGAGTTAATAATTCGTATAGACAAGTTATTTATTGGTATATACGAGTTACTAATCTGTATATACGCTTTGTTAATCCATATGTACGATTTAATAATCCATATATATATATGAGTTAATAATTCGTATACATACATACTCATTTATATATGCGAGTTATTAATTCATATATACGTGTTCCTAATTCGTAGATACGAGTTAGTAAGCTGTATGTACAAGTTACTAATTCGTATATCCAAGTATTTCTTATGTGCGAGTTAATAATTTGAATATACGAATTACTAGTCCGTATATCATATATACGAGTTAATAATTCGTATATGTGAGTTACTAATCTGTACTTGCGAATTACTAATCTTTTCGAATTAAAAATAAAATCTCCACGCTGCCGTACTTTTAAATGTTGATATCCAGTATTTACTGTGGTGACGTATTTGGCTCCCACTAGGACAAGTATCGGTCATCAGACAGTTCTTTAAAAGCAAAGATATCCATGTACGGACATAATATATCTCGGGTTCACTATTTCAGCAGTGTATTTTGGAAATTCACCTGACACTGTTTATGACGACACTGACTTTAGTTTTCTTTCTACTCCACCTTAACTGTCTGTAGACAACTGCAAATACTTCTCTCACTTCTGCCAAATGATGTTTTCAAGGACAATTTTGCTACAGGCATGAATAACCATTTGTTTACGTAAATAAAATTGTTTGACTGTCGGTATTCTGAGGCGCCTTCGGTTACATCTATGCTGGATAGAACATCATGATAGATTATACTATTTATTCTGACCTACCAAACAACTTATACAACGCCACTCAGTATTGACATATATGTGTGAGTGTGTTATGCTTGGGTATTTTGCAGTCTGCATTTTACGTTTACGCGTGTTTACTGTAACTCCGGTTTTGTAAACAAGTCTTGGCTGAGTAAAGTTCTGACATAATCCGAATAATCGTGTTTGTGTTCCGTCAAGTGGATTGATTGTTGATCAGAGATATAACATTGATATACCAGTGACTATATCATACTGGCGTGGTGGCAGCGGTGGGATTCCAAGCTTCTGTGCTGTTGATGAACGAATCATGTTGCCAGTGGCACCACTGTCCACCGTGACACGTACAGTGTGATGTTTGTAGAATGTGTCTAGGTAAGGAGACTGACGAACTTGTATACGCAGGGCTACTGAGGGTTCACCAGACACTTCATCCTCAGGTGCTTCCTCAGTATCACTGACCTCATTTTCAAAGATATCAGTGACTTGACGTGCACGGACCATGAACTTTCGATCTGATTCAGGTAGGAATGGACACTCACTCAAGTAGTGGACGGTATCAGACCGGGATGCACTTTGCACAAAGGACATGACTTGTAACGCTTGTTTTTAGTTTGTACTTTGGGGAACTTCTTGCTTTGGGGCATATTTCGTGACTGTATAAGGCTTGATGTAGCCGTTCGAAGAACACGTGCATCCTCGCCAGCTTGTATCTCACTCACTAGAGAACCAAGTGCCTGACTGATATCTGGTTTGATGGAAGCTAGAGATCTTGACCTAAGTTCTGTTCCATATCTTTGTTTCACCAGTTTAGGCAGGCTAGGATTGATCAAACGAAGCCATGTCAACACTATTATGTTCTCAAGTGTCGGGGTCATTTCCTCGTCCTCAGCAATATTTTCTCCGTGGTGTGATATACCTCCACCTTGACGCATCAAATTGTCAAGTTCTATTCAGACAAGTTCTATTCAGTCAAGAGTATTCAGTCCTGTGTAAAAGCCGAACGTGTGTTTACTTGCGTATTTGCGTCTTCCAGGTCACTTTAGCCTGATCCGTCAGATGCAGTGAGCGAGCGGCGATTGTCGAACTTCTTGCGTGAGTGAATGAACGCTGAGCCTCTCCACTTCATGTCTCAGGTGAAACCAAAATTCACCTGAGCAGAGATGGGCGGGACTTCCTACTAGATGCCCTAGTGGTCGAGAATCTTGACGTAGATATTCTGGCTGGCACCCCCTTCATGGAAAGTAATGATGTAGCCATCCGACCAGCTCGGCGTCAGATCATACTAGGTGATGGTACTATCTACACATACGGGTCAGTGTCTGATGCGAGCAACCCGATGAACGTCCGCAGAGCACAGGTACTGTGTGCACCCAAACAGCAAACCACCATATGGCCTGGGGAGTTCCTGGAACTTGATCTGCCCAGTGACTATCCTGTTTCAGACACACCGTTGGCACTGGAACCACGCACCTGTTCATCAGTTCGTTCAGACTCTACCAATGGCCCCATGTGGCCCGTGCCAGATGTAATCATTCCTGTTGCTGGTAAAATACGCATCCCCAACATGTCCGATGACCCAGTCACTCTGAAAAGGAACGATCATTTTTGTCAGGTGACTTCAACTGTCAGAGCTGAGGATACTGTGGACACCACTAACGTCCCTGACACGCCAGCCAGTATCAGCTGTGTTGCAATGGCAAACAAAAAATTCTCAGACACTGTATCAATCAACCCTGGCAATATTCTCTCCACCCAACAAAAAGTCAAGTTCCGCAGGCTAGTGGAGAATCATGATGCTGTGTTTGACCCAAGATTCAGAGGCTACAACGGTGCAGTTGGTCCATTCCAGGCAAAGGTGAACATGGGCCCAGTGCAACCACCCCAACGAAAAGGACGAGTACCACAATATTCCCGGGACAAACTCGTTGCACTACAGGAGAAATTTGATGAACTGGAGACACTTGGAGTCTTCAAACGCCCAGAAGACATAGACATCAACGTTGAATATGTGAATCCTTCTTTCCTGATCAAGAAACCCAGTGGATCGTATCGCCTGGTCACAGCTTTTGCCGATGTGGGACGTTACTGCAAGCCACAGCCATCTTTGCTACCCGATGTAGATTCCACCCTTCGACAGATTGCCCAATGGCAGTATATCATTGCCACTGATCTAACAAGTGCTTTTTACCAGATCCCATTGGCCAAGGAGTCAATGCGATATTGTGGTATTGCAACACCTTTCAAAGGTGTGAGAGTGTACACCAGGTGTGCCATGGGCATGCCTGGGTCTGAGACTGCACTAGAGGAACTGATGTGTCGAGTCCTTGGCGACTTACTTCAGGAGGGTTGTCTTGCCAAAATAGCAGACGATTTGTACTGCGGGGGAAATACACCTGATGAGCTTTACCACAACTGGCAACGTACACTGCAGGCGCTGGAGCACAGTGGCTTGCGTCTCTCGGCCTCTAAGACTGTTGTGGTCCCCAAAACCACCACAATCCTCGGTTGGAAATGGTCAATGGGAACGATACAGGCCACCCCACATCGTGTCGCCACTCTGGCCTCATGTTCTCATCCGGAAAAGGTGAAAGGGCTGCGTTCTTTCATTGGTGCCTACAAGGTCCTGGCGCGCGTGGTCCCTGGATGTGCAACATATCTCAGTCCCCTGGAGGAAGCAGTTGCTGGAAAAGATTCACATGACAAAGTTCTATGGACAGACATTCTGAAAGAAAAATTTGCATTCGCCCAAAACGCACTCAGTCACCACAGATCAATCACTCTACCTCAGCCTCAGGACCAACTCTGGATCATCACTGATGGAGCCATCAAATCTCATTGCTTGGGGGCAACTTTGTATGTGAGGCGACCAGACCGTCTGCATCTGGCAGGCTTCTTCAGTGTTAAGCTGCGCAAACAACAGTCAACATGGCTTCCTTGTGAGATAGAAGCACTGTCCATTGCGGCTGCCGTGAAACACTTCAGTCCATATATCATACAGTCAAAATACAACACTTGTGTTCTTACAGACAGCAAGCCCTGTGTCCACGTGTCTCCACATTCCTGTCCACACTCAGCCGTTATCAGGCTTCCCTGCGCCACATTGCAGGAGTCGCAAACCTACCTTCTGATCATGCTAGCCGCAATGCCCCGGATTGTGAGGAGGAGAATTGTCAAGTGTGTTCATTCATCAAGCGTACATATGAATGTGTCGTACGACAGCTTTCAGCCCAGGATATCATCTCAGGAAAAGTTCGTCTCCCATACACAAGCAGAGCAGCGTGGTTAGCAACACAGTCTGAATGCGCTGACTTGAGACGAACACATGCACACTTGAAGCAGGGCACCAGACCGTCCAAAAAGTTAACCAATATCCGAGATGTAAAGAGGTACCTCAATGTCGCCACTATTGCAGGTGATG
This sequence comes from Terebella lapidaria, assembly GCA_949152475.1. NCBI lineage: Eukaryota > Metazoa > Annelida > Polychaeta > Terebellida > Terebellidae > Terebella > Terebella lapidaria. The sequence goes on from OX424557.1 coordinate 9,363,285, forward strand.
GACTGTTAGTTGTGCGCCAGACTGAGCCTTTCTCCCCAGTTCGTGAGCGAATCATCATTCCAAGACAAGTCCTGGATGGCCTACTGACAGCTCTCCACATACAGCTTGGCCATCCGTCTGCACACCAAATCAAGACGGTTGTGGGCCGTTTTTTCTATGCACTGGACTTGGACAGCAGTATACAACGCTGCACCTCAGGATGCCACCTTTGTCAGTCCCTGCGTAAAGTCCCCAGGCACCTCAGTGACCAAACTAGTGACCAGCCTCCTGAGTCTGTGGGCTTCTCATTTGCCGCAGACGTCATGAAGCGTGCAAGACAATTAATACTTGTGATTCGAGAGTGTGTCACTTCCTATACCATGTCTATGCTGGTGGAGAATGAAGGCAAGGAATGTTTGCGGGATGCCCTCATTGCTATGTGCCTACAAGTATGTCCATTGGCTGGACCCCCTGCTATCATTCGCACCGATGGTGCTCCAGCTTTTGTGTCGCTTACTCAAGATGAACTCTTGAAGAAGCACAAGCTACAAATCGAAGTTGGACGTCTTAAAAACGTGAACAAGAACCCTGTTGGAGAAAAAGCGATCCAAGAACTGGAAGAAGAGCTTGTTTTGTTGCTTGGTGTAGATTCACACCATCAACCTGTTTCCACACGTATTCTTGCTACCGCTACTGCTAATCTGAATTCAAGGATTCGGACACGAGGGCTGTCTGCTCGCGAAATGTGGTCACAACGTGACCAATTCACCAACGATCAGATACCTGTTGGGGACATGGACATGATCACCAAGCAGCATCAGCAGCGGCTAAGAAACCATTCCCCGAGTACTCTTTCCAAATGCCCAACAGGAAGGAGGCCATCTACTGCAGGGATCACTGTTGGTGATATAGTGTACCTATATAATGATCGTGACAAGACGTCGGCACGGAATCGGTACCTCGTTGTTGCACTTGATGAAACGTGGTGTTACATTCGAAAGTTCATTGGTTCACAGCTCCGTTCTACATCATACAAGGTCAAACAGACGGAATGCTACAAGGTTCCCACATTCGAGGTCAAGAGTCCCACTTGGCACAAGAGCATGGAAAGTTCTTCTGATGACGAAATGCAAGAGTCCCGTCCAGTCCCAGCTCAAGGCTTTCCACCAATTCCATTGGAGATATCACAGCCTGTGCCAGCCCATGTAGGAGGTGATATGGCAGGACATAGCTTGAGTGAGAGTGACAATTGGAGTGCAGTAAACACTCCAGCGCCCACTCTCAATCAACACATTGGTCACCAGGTGTGGAGGAAGATCCGGTACCGGATCGGGTGTCTCGCCACTCATCAAGACAGAGAAAGGCCCCAGCGTGGCACAAAGACTTTGCGATGTGATCAGGTTTTAGTTACTGAAAAAAAAAAGAAGGCAGTCACGCCACTCAGTATTGACATATATGTGTGAGTGTGTTATGCTTGGGTATTTTGCAGTCTGCATTTTACGTTTACGCGTGTGTACTGTAACTCCGGTTTTGTAAACAAGTCTTGGCTGAGTAAAGTTCTGACATAATCCGAATAATCGTGTTTGTGTTCCGTCAAGTGGATTGATTGTTGATCAGAGATATAACATTGATATACCAGTGACTATATCATACTGGCGCAAGCTTAATTGATACTATATTTTTTATTATAGTCACTATATTATAGTGGAAGTATTTCGTCCCAGGCCGACCCGGATTATTAGTGACTCTGAACACTCAAATACTTTCTTAATCAGACGTGTACTGTCATTAAACTTCGATATGATTCCTTAGCTGCTAACATTTTGATACACGAATAACAAATGATTTGAAGCATTATTACATGGTATACTTCTGTTCGGTGGATAACTTCACGAAATCGGGAAAAATTAAAATGATAATATCGTACAATTCCTTCTTATATAACATAATTCAAACCATTTATTACTGCTTGCGATACAAGGAAATCTGCCAGTTTCTATCGTTAAATGTAACATCCCCAACCTCGATAGAGCCACAAGTGACCTAGACTGTTCATTATAGTGTTTCGTAACATAACTTTCGGTTAAGAAATCTTCGTCAAATAACACCTTGGTGCCAAGCTTTGGTTTCAGCTGTACATTGTGGAACCAGGCCAAATAAAACGATATAGTCAATTCTCTCATTCACAATTTACTTTCGTTCAAAATAGTCGTTAAAATCATTGGAATCAAAATATTTGTTAAGACCTAAAGTGTTCCTAAGTTTAATATCGGATGAACAGGTTCCAACTCTGGAATCTATTTATAATTACCACAATACTTCCACAGAGCAGGTGTATAACAAGAACAAATTTACCCAATAACAAGCCAAAAGACTACCCAGATTCTTGGCAGATGGAAGATACTGGAGTTGATACTTCATATTGTAATCAGTAATCGCCAATAGAGTATAATTGATAAAAATATTGAAGGTTATAGAATTGTCTAGACACATCTAAGGTCGGTCCATATCACAAATGCATCTAGAAGAATATGATCACAAATGAAGTCCTGCATGGGATTTGGAAGATGTATGCATAAACGGTTATTGGGCATTTATGCAATTATCATCAAATGCAACCAGATTTTAATGATACCAATTAAAAACATAATATACAACATTATGGAATAAAAACAATGAAATACATACAATTGATATTATTTTATCCTAAGTGTAAAGTTATATTCCAACAGAATCATTTTGCTTAGAATAACCTTGTGCATCGCCTTGTGTTGTCTCCAGCATTGAACCAGCAGTGTCTGCTCAAAATCGCATGCCATCAGTTTTCATCATTTATTATTCATATATAATTTGTCCGGCTTTGACTACAGTACTAAATTGATATGTTCAAGCACCAGGGCGCCTATTTGCACGGAAATAGCATTTTGTATCTTGGCACATTTCGTATTTAGACTGATCAATTCCGATCATCGGTACACGAAACCTATACAATTAACACACCGCACCCACGATTGTCAATTAGCCACAGCTAGTTCGTACTGAGCTTAATCTTCATATTTTGTTACCTACATGTAGACTAGTCTTCGTTGAATTGCACGCACATGTCAGCGTCAGGTAAGTATGACTCGTGTGTTAAATAGATACACGATGTCTCGGTCACGAAAATGTCCGACTCAAATGAAATATTGCATACTATCAGGTAACAACTATATAGAAGTTGAAGGCCGTGACATCAAGAACACATGTGAATACTTGGAAATCAAGAGATGTAGAACACTGATTATCCCAGTTTATTTTTCATTGCAATTGACAACAAATAAAACGCCTTAATCTATAATTTTGTTTTCAACCAATGTCCATGTAATGTACTTTGAAAAATGCCTTTCTAAGATTCTGCATCACTTTCTCGCTCCCTAAATGCATGTCTGTTGGGCACTGAGGATTTTTTTTTTTGTCTGCGTTTACCATGCGATCTTCCTCACGGAGCTGTGGTGGACATGCAAGGGCGAAGGCAGTGTCATCGCGCAGTTAGTAGTGCATGTCTCGTGACCCTCGCGGAACTGAACATGCGATATTTCCGCAAGCTTTGGTCTTGTACCAACTTGCTGTTTGGCTTGGAACAGACCACTGATGAAGCTGTGGAAATATTCTTTTTTCATGACGACGACTTCCATTCGCCCTCCTTTCGATCGCTTTATGACGTCCGTGAAGTCATTTACATTTCCCCCTGGCCTGTTTGAGTATCCTTTTGGACCAAATTTTACTTGCACGTTGAACTCTATGTATTGCACGATTGTTGTGTCCGATCAATCTCTTTGGTAACTTGTCAATTATACAGCTGCAAAACCCAGACATGAAAGTCAGGTGAAAAATGCGGTCGGTACTTGAAATAGATACAGGCCAGACACGTGTATATTATTGGATTTCTGCCTTTGAGACTCTTGTCCAGAGAATAAATGCAGCATACACAACAATGAAAGTATATGGTGACCTGTAGCGAGGTGCAAAAAGTTGGTCTGTTTGACAGACATACACTCATCTACATTTCAGCGGTCCCAACTGGATAAATGGTCCTAAAGTATTAAAAATTACGTTATGTGTCGAGCATTCACATTATGAGGTAAACGATAATTGGGTTTGTTTACATTGATTCCTGAGGACATTCTATCGTGGAAAGTGATGGATGTGGCATGAAAATGGCAAGGCAAAAAATATATTTATTGGTGATTGGGGAGATTTGTAAGGTGATCATGTACACATACCAATCGGGTTTCATGATGTTTCCATGATATCCTTTGATCACCCCTCCAAAATTTCAATTTTCATGCGCAGCATTTCTTCTTCTCAAATACTAACTAGTACACAGAGATTTACTGGTAACCAAGTCAACAAATCGAATATATTTTTTGCTAGGTCTGTTGATGACATAGTGCCTCGTGAATTGTCATATAATGATATTTATTTTGGGGTTTCCCTATACCATGATGTGATATTCCTTTGTGATTGGTTAACTAATCAATGACGTCATAGCGCATGCAGCGTAATACATTATTTCCGAGTACATACACATTCTGCACTGACTACCGGCTTGTGATGACAGAAGATAGATTTGTTTGCTGTTTATTTCATTCTAATTGATTATGAAACATTGACGACCCATAAAAGGCCACTCTCACATGTTTGCTCGAAGAACATGTACACCCAACATACTATGCATGTATGGCATGGCTAATGGTAAAATGCTATGGCATGCTATAACATATACCCGTGCATTTTACATGTACGTGAAAAGACGTTGTTCCTCCTGGTGAGTTTACGTCATAAAAGCGGACCGTTTATCCAAAGAAATCTTGGACAGGTTTAAACAGACACATGACAGTTATAACATCATTTATTTTCTTATAAATGATTGTAAAAGATTGTAAAAGTTACTACACCTTGTAGAACATCCCAGTGGCAGTACATAGCCGCAACCAGAATGTGACGGACTCGTACCTAATTCTATCAAATGTGGTTATGTTATCAAAAATGTCATCTCTTAGGACCGTTTTTCCAAAGGTGAGTGTAATTTGTCATGTTGAATAATGTATAATGTGAGAAGATATATAGCAACTAGATCTATTTTCATGTTAAATTTGGGGAATTCATGACGGGTGCCACTTGTGGGGCAGGAAATGCTCACTCTTTCCGGAACACCTGATTTCACCTCCTAATGGCCATTTTTGGAGGTTCATGAGTTTCCCTGTCATTTTTGTTTTCTCTCACTTCGTATGCCTGATATGGCTTTCTGTCCCCGGGGACTATGAGATTGGATAACGGACCCTGTTTTGTTTGCTCAGAATACTTAATACTGGGTATTGATTCCACGTCTATTAGACATTCCTGATATGTTGTCACTGATGGCACTGTGATAGTTATTATATGTTTCATCAGTGCGTTCTTGTCTTATTCAATGTAATTTGGTGAGTGCAATAAATATACAAAACCATGCGAGTGTGTTTTCCACAAAAAGATATCGGTCGAGTTTGGTCTGGCGGATTCTGTGTTCATTCGCCAGACCAAAGGAGACCGATATCTTTTTGCGGAAAACACACGAGCGTGGTTTTTATTTTATCACAAACTACTTTTCAAACATGATATTAAATATTCAAACATTATCATAAGAACATTGTGAATGAACATTAATAAATTAATTAAATAATTCAATTATATTCATGAATATGCATGTGATGTGTGAAAATCTCAAGTCTGGGCTTGGTAAGTAACTCTAGGTTACTAGAATCGTTTTCATACGACATCACATTGTTCTTTTACGCAATAATGGTCTTTACGTAATCCGCAGTAAGGAAGTAGTTTCGGCCCGATGTGGCTCAACGAGTGATACAGATTGGGGTTATAAAGAAAAGGTTATCACACCTTTCGGAGTCCTCTGGCATTGCAGTTTATAGTATGTGATAAATATCCTTATTTTATACCTGCGAGGTTATCCGTCCGCATATCACTGTTTGTGCCCTGTACGATAACTACGCTTAGCGGGCAAATACGAGGGCAAATATCAGGGCAAATACTGGCCGGTATCCTGCCCGCTGTCAACGATCACTCATGCGCATCGAATGATGTTGCCATAATAACCCATACACGTGCATGTTTTATTGTTCTTCGCGCTATTCTTTTTATGGTATATAATAAACACAACATTACCTGGTTTCCCCATCATGTTTCCCGATATTTGCCCTTGATCCCAGCATTTGTTTACTGGTGATCGAGTTTGGTCTGGCGGATTCTGTGTTCATTCGCCAGACCAAAGGAGACCGATATCTTTTTGCGGAAGACACACGAGCGTGGTTTTTATTTTATCACAAACTACTTTTCAAACATGATATTAAATATTCAAACATTATCATAAGAACATTGTGAATGAACATTAATAAATTAATTAAATAATTCAATTATATTCATGAATATGCATGTGATGTGTGAAAATCTCAAGTCTGGGCTTGGTAAGTAACTCTAGGTTACTAGAATCGTTTTCATACGACATCACATTGTTCTTTTACGCAATAATGGTCTTTACGTAATCCGCAGTAAGGAAGTAGTTTCGGCCCGATGTGGCTCAACGAGTGATACAGATTGGGGTTATAAAGAAAAGGTTATCACACCTTTCGGAGTCCTCTGGCATTGCAGTTTATAGTATGTGATAAATATCCTTATTTTATACCTGCGAGGTTATCCGTCGGCATATCACTGTTTGTGCCCTGTACGATAACTACGCTTAGCGGGCAAATACGAGGGCAAATATCAGGGCAAATACTGGCCGGTATCCTGCCCGCTGTCAATGATCACTCATGCGCATCGAATGATGTTGCCATAGTAACCCATACACGTGCATGTTTTATTGTTCTTCGCCCTATTCTTTTTATGGTATATAATAAACACAACATTACCTGGTTTCCCCATCATGTTTCCCGATATTTGCCCTTGATCCCAGCATTTGCCCTCGGCCTTCGGCCTCGGGCTAACACTCGGGATCACGGGCAAATATCACGTCACATACTGGAGAAACCAGGTAATATTGTCTATATATTGCATTGTTGTTTTTATTGCATTGGACATAACTCGTTGCTATAATGTCACTCATTGTCTCTTTTGTGCTGAAAAAAAAAAGTTATTGTACACATATAATAAAGCATATACTATATTGTACTGGAATTCATTCCTCACTTGGTCCCAGTACAATGCAATATTTGGTTATTATGTGTCATAACTACTACAACTCGGAACTGGTTGACATCGAGTTTAATTTTTGAACTCGTTTACACCAGCAGCGGGGGGATTCTACCCTAGCATGCAGATCTCGAAAGATTACAACGCTGCAAAAGCAAACAAATGCACACAATTGCTTTCGGACCCAAAAAGTCAATGATGGGTCTGAATTTGACATTGACGTAGATTGACAACTTTCAGATATAATATGATAGTACATGCCTTTTGAATCTCGGATGGAGTATGCCGCGTTATAAAATACGATACCCTTCAGCATAGCAAATTTATCTGCAAAAATGTTACAAACGAGGTTTTGAAAAATCATTGTATAGTTAGTCACAACATTACACAGTAATGGATACTTGTGGTGTATGGTGACTGTATTGTTGAACTTCAGATTGTAACAACCTGCAGTCGAGCATATTCGTGCATGAATTTTCTTGTCTTGATTGACATCCATATTCTACAATCGCGTTCAATGTATATATGTATCATCAGAAACCCATATTAAGGGTTTTTGATATCATATTTATACACTGATGATTATCCAGTTATTGTTATCACCAGGTTTGCCATCAAATATAATGTGTTGCTGCCTAACTGATTCGCAGTTAAACGGTGCCATACCATAATTGATACGCTTTTGACGTAGATTGCCACGAAACACAAGTTCACACACTTAGGTCCATTAATGGGCGATTAACTTTAAGATTTACCACAGATGACCTATTAGAGTTTTATCGTTTCTGGAGTTTTGACATGCGCTTTGAAAGCTCCAGTTGACGCGTTGGTATTTTGCGTTTACGCGGTGTTGAGCGGTTATCCAGCGTCATGGGTGAGCGACCCCATCCAAGGGAGGGTCAGGCCAATTGAATTACTTGATTGCTCGTACTTGTTTCAGCACACGACCACACCCGTTTTGACTTATATAGCGCACTTCACCCGCTAATGCTACTATTTCATTAAATAAATAACATCAGAAACCCATCTTATGGGTTTCTGATAACATTTAATCCGTCTGGTACATTTTTTATGTTCATTGAATTCAGACCAAGGAGTAGCCTCCGAGAATAATAATAGCTAATAATGAGTGACACAGTACAGCTGGACACAAGATATTCTGGTTGTGGAAAGCACATGAGGGAAAATAGTACTGCACAAAAATTGACCCCTGCAACTTGAAGTTCGAGAACAGACCCAGAGACTTACAAGAAAAGATTCCTGTTCGTAATTCCTGTTCGATATTGCACCCTTTATAAAATCTACATAATAATTTAGTTATAAGTTTATATAGATGAAGCTGCAGTATTTCAAAATATTTTCTATGAAAATGAATAGATATGAAATTTTAAAATTCATTAGCGATTCATGCGAAAGATGAAATCTAATGACGCGCTGAAGGTGACACCTATTCGATATGTTGAAAACTATACATAAATAAATCGAGGTATGTCTACACTTGAAATTCGAATAAATTTGAACAGATCTTCAAATAAAATAGGAAAAAGCAAATCAATTTGAGTAAAATATAATCCATATATAACGATGGCGATGATCTCGCATGCCAATTTTGAAAATTCATCATTTGCTAATAACCTTGAATGATTACTTCAAGAAGAAAACACAGCCACATATCATCTCGTGTGCCGCGGGTCATTATACACTGCTTCTTGTTTCCAATATGAAACGACGACGTCGGTTCACTAGCTCCATAACAGCGTTTGCTACATATGGCAGAAATCTTCGAGACCCCCGGAAGCGCGAATCTTTAGCAACAACCCTGTACACGCGCAGATCTCCGATACGATGTTCCACGAGTACTCGTTGTGAGCTGAAGTCATGATTCCGCTGTTGTCGTATATCTTGCTGCTGTTGCCGATGATGTACAGGTGTGATGATGTTCCCGCCTGCCGGGAAAGCTCCATCTGCCATCAGGCGGTGCCGAGGATGTAGGGGCAAAGGCTGACCAGGTCCGATTCCACGAGATAGCCGGAGACAGGTGGCGTCTGACAAATGACCAGCATACCCACAACTGCTATATACGAAATAGCCTTGTGCATCCACAATGACGAGCCAGTTCATGAGATGGAACCCTTCATCCCCGCGGTAGTACATGTATTGGATCGGGCCGGTCGGTCTGCTGATCCGCAAGACTGCGCAATCCAACATTCCAACAACATCTGGAAAGCCAGGCACCAAACCTTCGAAAAGAGTACATCGAAAACCTTAACAAACAGAAATACATGAATATTTATTATCACATAACCACCAAGATCGGAGATAACACTTAAGGATGCTCGCATAGGGAGACTGCTATTTAATCAATTGTATAATTTTGTTCCCCTTCCGGCCGAGTGTGCATGACGTCAAACTACCCAAAAAGGAATCCCGTGCGTCCAAACCATGCCAGTACACCTCCCGCGGTAGAAGCACCTTGTCAGTACCCTAACTACGTGATGGACAATCCTCTGTGATGCCATAGCCGACAGGCCAAACTGCCTGGACAAGGTACTGTACGTCTGGTAATGACGGAGCCAGATCAGTGTCATCAGGACCTCGTGACCTGCGGCTAAACGACGAGTATGGCCCAGTTCGTGGTGCCTGCAGCTCAAAGGACGCTCTACCTCATCGCGCAGCAACCTGACCAGGGCAGCAAACGTGTCCGGGGTCTCTCCCGTCAGGAACCACATCACAGAAGGTGACGAATACAAACGGGTATCACAATCGAACAGTTGTCGCACCATTCCATAGATGTCAGACTCAATGTCCAGCGGTTGGTGGAATGGTGTGAAAAGTTTAGCCTTCACCACCCACATTTCGATCATATTCACCAGTGTCTCTTGAGGAATTCATGGTTCTGCATGGACACTCTCATGCGGTTCTGGTTGTTCAACTGATGAAAGTTGAAAAATAATGGCAGTAAGTTCGATGAATGTCGGCCCCGTTGCCTACGTATCACAACCATGGCGGACACCGGTCACTTTGTTTGTGTGGCCTTTGTGCTTTACTGGGTCCCGCTCGCTCGGCCGTCAAGCCTGACTGACCATAACGCCAAAGCTCCTACCGAGGCGTTTACCATAAACCCAGAAACGATAAAACTCTAATGTGTCACTGGAGGCGATTCAGTACTCTGCACCATTATAGCCCTTCAACGTGTACTAGCTTATTCCCATTGTTATAACATGACCCAAATGTCTGCCGTGCAATCATATTCATTGTTCATTCGACTTGATAGTCCTTAGTACAATCAAAGTCCGCATCCAATAAATAGAGAATAGCAAATTCATGTATTAGATATACGTGTATTATATGTTCATTCCGTATTTTTAGTATTTCATAGCTTTTGATGGAATCATGAATTTAGATATTGTAATATTATGTTACGATGGTTAATATTCAAATACTGGTGATGGCCAATCTTGTTGACTGTGCCTGTATGGATTTCATTATTAGATTCTCTGCTGCACTGTGGTTATTGTGTTATCCCTACAGTTGCACAGCACATAGTTGTTGAATCCACAGGGAAACACAGATATCGTTGCAACTTATTGCTTTCTCATTAGATGTATAGGCCATTTACATTCGTGAAGCCATTTTAAGCTCGCACACAAAATAGTAGATCATAAAAGCAAATGGCATGTATGAACAGTACATTCTGAAAATATGACAATCAAGGCAGATTTAATGGAGTATTATCCAATGACGCAACCACTATTCTGGGAATAACCATAGTTTGATATACTGAGATGATCTCCTTTCAAGAGCTATAATATAGCAATGCAAAATAACACTGATTTCTAAGACCCATATCTTTATTACACAATTATGTCGAGTCGTACAGTTCATTACCCACAGACTATCATTGATTGTTCATTCTTTGTGGACCCTAATTTGATAAGAGTCATGAAAGACAGGAATGGGTAGATACCCGTTATAGATTTACGAAGGTGACTTTTCCATGGTGATATTTGTTTTATATGGGATATCTAGATATATGATAACTAAGGGTGTAATTACATTGTAATTCGAGTAGCTGTGTGGCGGAGGATCACACTGTGAGTTATACCTGGCGCCGGTCTCCAGGAGAGAGGCTGTCTCGCGCTGTATTTCACGTTAGGTCAAACTGCAACGGTTGTTTGAGCCGTTAGGCAATGACACCAAATATACACATATCAATCTATAGAATGCTTTATATTCAAATAGTCAAATCTCGCTTCGCATTTATGAGTTCAATTAATGTGTGTCTGAATGTCAATCTATGTAGCCATATGATGTTCGTAGAGAGAAAAAGGAATTATACATGATAACATACGATGGCTGAAAACATGACATATGTCTAAGGGAGAGGTGTGTGCCACAATCTCCTGATGAACAGACAAGCTTAAACGCGAATCAATTTGGCATACTCTATGAAGCCCGCAGCAGCAAAACGCACCCCAATAGAGTCACACAGAGAATGAGTTTACAGTGGACATTCTAGCGAAACAGAGTTTATTTATTGGCCGTCGGCTCTTGATCTCATACGATGTGTTCTTCCTACCCCCAACACATATTATGTGTGTTGACTTATTGGTTTCATTTGTTCTGGTCCCGATGGGATGTCACATATTATGACACCAATAAGTCAAAACTGCTGGTGTCTCGATATGTAAAGTACAAGCAAAAACTGCTGATCATAGTATGGTTTTCTTGCATTTTATACAGAACAATCTTGTGTCCATGGAAGCATTAGTATCCTGCAGTTCATTCTGTTTGATCAGTATAATAGTGGGCCTATTATTATTACGGTCACTTACATGTACATATATTGTAGCGCCCTATGGACACGTTTTCTACAGGACACATTTACTAAGAGTCTTTTCATAATTGATGAACATTTGATGTAGATTTCCACGAGAACACGCCACCAAATGCTCAAGCCCATTTATCCGTGTTTGATTCATGGTCACTGGAGGATGTAATCTGTGTGTCACTCAATGTGCTTCAGTACTTCGCACCATTATAGCTCTTTGACTTGCACTAGGTAAATATGACGTAATATAACCCACAGGTCAGCGGCGTTCACATTGATCAATTTGTCCCTCAATCATAATGGGATATGTTATATTATATACAAGCCATAAAACTATAGGTTCAGAACTGGAGAAAAAGGCTGGAAAAGCCTAAATCCTGGTTCTGGATTGTAGTAATTATGATTACTAAGTACTACACTACCACTAACGACAGTTCTGAAATGAATACATATTGTGAGTAATTGTTGGCACGTATTATCGCCCTCTAAAAGATTCAAAATATTTTTGTTTTGGGTTTCCAATTAGGCAATGTAATAGGATAAGAAATCCTTTTCTGGAAAAATTATGGACAGCCTGGATTAGATATGTGACCCCACTGATATGTGTGAAACTGTACTCCTACTAGCTTGGCTAGTGGGATATCCCTGTAGCTCATCTGGTAGAGCGGATGGCTGATGTGTGAGAGTTCCCGGGTTCAAATTCCAGTCCGGCCGGGCATTCCTTGCTCTGTTACAGATAAATTTTGTTTGCATTAAAAAATAAACGTGCATGAGCTCGGCAAGGCCTACGTTTTGCACCCGGGTGCAAGCTATCGATCTTATCACGGAATCATATTTTCTCACGGATGCTTATGCTGCAAAAACATTGGATTTTATAAACATTGGGATTATCCTGTATTTCACCAATTTTGATGTATATCAGGGAGTTCGGCAATAACTGTCACCGGTGGGGCAGAATCCTACGGCAGACCCAATACCTTAATCCTATTAAGTACCCAATACAACAATCAGATCCACTTTACACATTGTACGCATTGTAAATATATATATTTGCATTGTATTTTTTTTTATTAATTTTAAAAGGAATATCAGTGACATGAAGCAAGGTCCTAATGGTTCGAACATTTCTCAGACATAAAGGTATTTTTCATTATAAAATAGCACACGATAATTTTTCTCCCAATATCACTTCAACGTAGGAGATAACTGATATATCTTGGTCCAAAGACGGTTTATAATAGATGCCATTGCAGGTTTTCGTAACCGTGTAACCGTGTCTGATGAAATTACATTATGCACTGCCTCATCCAACACACGTTTTTAAAATGAGTATAGTTTTTCTCGCATAATGGAATGTTCACGCACATAAAAAGTGTAGGAAATTGTTTGAACAACCACAAATAGTCATCACAGTGTTTTATCTATGTGTGAAATACCTCTCGAACCATAGTCCTACTTTCTAATAGGTGTGTCAAACTCTAAAGACGTCATCCATCTTAATATACTTATTCCTTTCCAGACATCACAGAACAGGATGGCCAGCTCGTTAGTTCTATTTCCACCTTTCTCTCTACTCCCAGGGAGAATTTCCATTCAACGGAGCATTTTGTTTTTCCATACTTGATGTATCATAACCCCTTAGGGAAAAAATAGTCCACGCGAACAGCACTTTGAAAAAAAGGCATATTGGACTTCCTAATGTGGAAAATGCGAAGGATATGGTCATAAATAATCTGGTATCTACGCCAATTGCAAATTCATTGATGCCATCTTCTGGGAAAATCGTTCATGCATAGCGAAGTCAGTATTGTTGACACACAACAGTCGCCTTACCGGTCAGCACCGACCATGTCCCATGAATATCAAATCATTTTAGACATGCGCGATTAAACAGAGAAAATTGGAATATCTTTTCATGGCAAGGTGGCTCTATATACAGAACAATGTGTACCTTTGGATAGTGTACCCAATTGGATGACATTGAAAAGGTGAGATTAGTACACATATAAACTACGACGTACTCTTATACAAGTATGCGATAAGTGAGATGTTGCATATATCACAAGGACATGGATATTGAACATTCACATTCTTTCGCACAATGGCCGAAGCATAGGTTGTGAAACATCACACTATTTCATTTATAACTTGCGCCAGTCACAAGGTAATTTGTTATCCCATGCTGTATTATCTTTTGTCAAATCACACTGGTACAAACTTGTACGACAATAACAGTTTGGAGATGTTTGCTTGTAGACATTTAGGTTAGACTATCATAAGTGTTCTGCGTGCAAACGTAGGTGTCAAACTATTAGCAAAACCACACGGTATTGATGATGCATTTTTGGAACAGAAACAAAGCCAGATGCGTATTCGAGTTTATGTTCACCAACACATTTATTCATCAGGGGCAGACATTGTTTTAAAAATTTAGTTAGGAATAGTATGCAATATGAGTGTCGCTTATGTACAGTTCATCCCAATTCGATAATGTATTTGAATGTTTCACCATTGGGTATAACATTGTATGAAACAATCAGATTTTATTTGGGAAAATACATCTGAACAATGTTGACACTAACCAATAATTGCATGCCCTATACGTGGTTTTCTTTTGCCCGCGGTCGTGTACAAGAACCCAAGTTTGCAAAGGGGTTCAGAATCGATCAATGGTAAATTAAAAGCACGTGTAGACAGTATTTAGTTTCGACCAATCAAAGCAAGGGTGTAATATGGGTAGTTGCTGGGATGGAATACAGGATTTTATTTTTTCCGCCGAATTACATTGAATAATGAAGCAGCAATACGATGTGATATATAATGAAATAATACACACATGGAAAAAACTGGAAACAACACAACAACGCATGAAACCTATATCTGTCTATGTTCGACCAATATGTATATAACATTTCAGAACTACACGAAGAGAATATGTGGATAATAAATTAACGGATGATCACCAATTCTGCATTGAATGACAGGTGTGCATAAAAATCCAACAAAGGAACTATTATATATTCCCCTTAGTTGGCTGGACAAACACACATCCATCATGAAGATAGCTATTTCCGAACAGGGAAAGTACCATGAATCATTAATGACATGTATTATTGGCAAACATCCCTTATCCCATAGCTCCGCCAGGATCCCGCAACATCGATCACTCTCCACGTGTAACTGGAGAAACCTGTCACTGTCTACCTGAGCACCACTAGCATACAAAGCAAACAACTATGAATTCAATAGTATCACATAATATACAAGTAATTAGGGAAATAATATAGTAACGTTGTATATAAAAATGGTATGATCATCTGTATATCCTCATCTACTGCTGCATTAAATATATAATTGTTTTTCTGTAAAAGTGGTTGAAAAGTTTGTGCTTGCAGGATACCTGTGAGAGGTATCTCCACTTTCACAATTATGATTCATTCATTTAAAACAACATAATACTACGGACTATTTGTAATACGCACATTATACACTTACGCAATGATAACACAGAATATTCTGAACATCCAACTTTTTGTTAGAAATTAGGCTTGTAAAGAAACATCTGAATCGTTGTGGTAACATTTCACGGTATCAGAATTGTGAACAGTTTTGTCTTTAATTTGTTCAATGGATATTAACGAGAGTCAAGAGATATTTGTCGCAATTGCAGAGAAATATGAACAATCAACATACGGCAATATACTATAACCAAACTGTTTGTCCATTGGCATTCTAGCGAGGTAGAGGTTATTTATTGGCCCTCCGCTCTTGACCTCAGACGATACGTACCACACACTCCGACACATACCAATGACCTTTGTCAAATCATATCACATCGGAACCGAAACAAATGGCACCAATATGTCAAGGTGGCTGGCGTCGTGGTCCGTGGCAAAATTCGCTGGTCATAAATTCGGAATTTATACCGCCTACAGTTCACATGGGACCCATAACTTGAGTCGGCCTTGGCCCTGGGCGCCGATACATCAAACTACCTATCCGTTGTATATATCTACAGCGCATGACATGTAACAAGTGCCAGTCTGTTAAAATATTGCTTCTTCATTCTCATGAATGACTCGAATCGTTGTAATGATTTGCTATTTCCTTTTCGTGAATGACTCGAAATCATTGTAATAATAGATGAATGTAGGAAAATGAACACTGTAACAGTTACATGAGATAACATAAGTCCCTGTTCTTGGTGACACCCAGTGCAAATAACCACTCAGTACAAAATATTGTGCAGTACACCGCCTTACATTTATCATCGTTTACTTTAAAATATAATCATATATTGCACAGAGTATGTATTTAATTATACATAAGCAATTTTTTGTAATTTCTTTATTTGTATAAATATTTGTTCCCTTGGAGTCACGCTTGGATTATCAGACTGAAACCATTTACAACATATTTACGTGTTTCAATGGTATGCTTACACAAATACAGTACATATTTATGCATATATAAATGTGTATCTCCTACGTAGTGTGTCGACTTGCTGGTAATTAAATTTCACACACATGATGTACCAGATGGACGATCAATGATACACAGACTGGAAGTGTCATGACTAGTCACTGATAGTGTTTGTTATATATGGCGTGTGCTATTGTTATATTGATACGTCAAATGAAAACTATTCCCTAGATGCATCATTGAGTAGAAGTTGAGATATCAGTTGAGAGATCATATTTCCATTTGTGTTTACAGATGGTCTAAATAGAATGGAGAGCCAAGGACAGTGACATTCAGAACAATATCTGTAAATTTGACAAATTGATGCTCCAGAACACAACGGTTACACAACAACGGAGAAGCAGCCGAAATTTTGTTAATCTGTTACCAGATTTGTGACAATAGCAAATACTTGACAAGTATTATCATATATGTAAATATTCCCATCAGAGTATAAATACATCATCCATCTCCATATACTTGTTTCTTTGCAGTCGGTACGGAACAGGGTTGGACACCTCATTACTTCTTGTTATACCATGCGATTCCCAGGGAGAAATCCCATTCTGCTCGGCACATGTCCCCAGGTTTTACAGGTTCCCCATGCAAGAAATATAGCGTCCCAATAGAACATAACAATGGATGGATAGTGGATGTTATAATGTGGAAAATTCGTATATTTGGCAATTCCGATGAGAAGTTAATTACATTGGAGTACTAGATGTATGGGCAATGAACGAAATTGATGAAGTCTCCAGATTTGGGACGGCAGTGTCCAGTCCGGAAAGGGTCCACGATTTTTTTTAGACCTAACTGCTGACAAGATGTTGAGACTACCCACCCCTCAGGGCGATGGCTGCGCAGTGGTCCATGGGAGACATGTCCAGTCTGGAAAACGTGTAGATATTGGTCGAACATAGACATATATAATGAGACTACCAAACCCCTCAGGGCTATGGCTGCGCAGTGGCCCATGGGAGACGTGTCCGATCTGGAAAACGTGTACATATTGGTCGAACATAGACATATATAATGAGACTACCAACCCCTCAGGGCGATGGCTGCGCAGTGGCCCATGGGAGACGTGTCCAGTCCGGAAAACGTCTACAAGCTGATAACTTTCTTGTCTTCTTAGAGTGATTTGGAGTGATTCCGAGGACAGATGCATGGCTGCATATTATGATGATATTTATTTGCTGACCTCTGACAACATGGAAGATGTCCAGAGAGGGGCACCGTCCAGAAGCATGCACCATTCTTCTTAGGTTATAATTTTTTTGGGATTCAAAATTTCAGAAGCAAAACCACACGGTATCGATGATGCATTTTTGTAACAGAAACGAAGCCCGACTTTATATTCAACCTATAGTCAAAGACACACTCAGCTATCAGGGTTAGACAGTGTTTTAAAATGTTGTTGGGGTTAATATGCAATATGAGTGTCGTTCATGTACAGTTATATCTCAATTCGATAATGTATTTGAATGTTTCACAATTGGGTATTATATTGTATTGAATAATTGGATTCATTTGGTAAAATCCATACATCGGAACAGTATTGATACTAACCAAGTGTAAAAACACGGGCTTTTCTTTTGCCAGCTATCGTTTCCAGGAGCCCGAGTTTGCGAGGGGTTCGGAATCGATCAAGGGTAAACTAAATGCATATGTAGGCAATATCTAGTTCCGACCAATCAGAGCAAGGGTGTAATGTGGGTGGTTGCTGGAATGGAATACTGGTTTTTATCCACCCTGTCGAATCACATTGAATAATGAAGCAGCAACACGGTGAGATATATAATAAAATAATATACACACATGAAAAACATGGGTAAAGTCAAGTTCATCTTTCAGTGAAACACGCTTTTTGGCCGTAGTTTTGTTTTGAATAATCCAATCAACTTGAAATTTTGTGTGTCTTAATTATGCATCATGCCGTAATTAGGGCATTTCGGCCCGAAATGCCCTGATGGTTTTGTCTGTTTTTTTTTGTTTTTTTTCTTCTTTTTTTTTCACTTTCCGCCGTTTGGTTTCCGATCAATAACTCGGGAACGCCTGAACGGATCTTGTCCAAATTTGCAGCACCACTGGTCAGAAATATTACATGGAAGAACCCTATTGTTTTGGAAACGGCTCCGGGGTCCGTGAGGTCCGTGAGGATGAAATCGAAGTTGATTTTGAGACTTGGTTTCCGAGCGATAACTCAATAAGTATTCATGCAATGGCAAGTATTCTATGCATGGGAGTTCATATACCACCCGGGAAGAACCCTATTGACTTTGGGATCAATCCGTCGAACGACCTTTGACCTAGAGCTCGGAAGAATATTTGCTGATTCATCCTTGAGGCTTTCATGCATATCTCGGAAACGGTGCATCGTAGAGCGAAACGGAGCTCAATTTCGGCCTCCTGGCACTAGACAAACTAGTCTAGGGGGTATCTTGGGTCAAATCGACCCCTGGTGTCGAATTTTTTTTCGCCGACTCGGCACTTCCTGTTTGGCCGTATCTCGGAAATGGTGCGTCGTAGAGCGAAACTGAGCTCAATTCCGGCCTTTTGGCCCTAGACAAACAAGTTTAGTCGGTATCCTGGGTCAAAACGACCCCTGGTGTCGAATTTTTTTTCGCGACTCGGCACTTCCTGTTTGGCCGTATCTCGGAAACGGTGTGTCGTAGAGCGAAACGGAGCTCAATTTCAGCCTTTTGGTACTAGACAAACTAGTCTAGGGGGTATCTTGGGGATACCGAGATGTCTTCTGGTGTGAATTTTTTTTTTCACCGACTCGGCACTTCCTGTTTGGCTGTATCTCGGAAACGGTGCGTTGTACAGCGAAACGGAGCTTAATTTCGGTCTCCTGGCACTAGACTAACTAGTCTAGTGGATACCATGGGTCGAGATGACTTCTGGTGTCGATTCTTTTTTCGCCGACTCAGCACTTCCTGTTTGCCGTATCTCAGAAACAGTCCGTCATAGAGCGAAACGCAATTTCAGAATTTTATCACAAGAAATGAAAAAGTTGGCAATCTACTTCAATATTAAATTTCAGTACAAAATGGGATCAAATAAATTGCAACAGATTCAGGGCTTTTATGATGTTTATGCCAGTACAGAATGAATTCATTGCGTTGATTTGAAGTCTGAAGGCATAGTCGAAATGTGTGTATTAAGTAAACATGTTTATTTTCAAGCAATATATAACTCAAACAACAAATAAAAGTCGTTTTTAAGTGCAGACTGAAATTCTATGTTGGCGCTGAATTTCAACATTGGGATAGATTACCAACTTTTTCAATTTTTGTGATAGAACTTTGGAATTCGGTGAAACATTACGGCATGATACCCAATCAAGACACGAAATTTCAAGTTGATCCGATTATCCAAAACAAAAATACGGCCAAAAAGCGTGTTTCACTGAAAGATGAACTTGACTTTAGAACACGAGAACGCAGGAAACTTCGACCAATATGTATATCACATTTCAGAACTACAGGAAGAGGATATGTGGATGGTAAATAAATGAATGATTAATTAACAATTCTGCATTGAATGACAGGTGTGCAAAATCACCCAACATATATATTCCCTTTAGCTGGCTGGACAAACACACATCCATCACGAGAAGATAACTATTTCCCAAAAAGAAAAGTACAATGAATCATTAATGACATGTATTATTGGCAAACATCCCTTATCCATGTTATCCTATAGCTCCGCCGGGATCCAGCAACATCGATCATCCTCCACGTGTAACTGAAGAAGCCTGTAAATGTCTACCTGACCACTGGCATACAACTATGAATTCAATTGTATCACATCTTATATAAGTAATCAAGGAAATAATATAGCAACTTTGTATATAGGAATGGTATTATCATCTGTATATCCTCGTCTACTGCTGTTTTAAATATACATTTGTTAGTCTGTAAAAGTGGAACGATCAGAAAAATGTTGTTGAAAAGTTTGATATTTGCAGGATATGTTTTTGGATAGGATGCCGGATATCTGTGAGAGGTGTCTCCACTTTCACAATTCATTTAGAACAACATAATACTACTGATTATTTGTAATACGTAACATATATGGTTACGTAATGATCTCTGATAAGAAATTTCAGAGCCTAGATCTCTTATGATGATATTTATTTCAGAGCATGGTTATTTAGTTTCACATGCATGTATATACACTTGCTCAATGATAACACAAAATATTATGAGCATCAACTTTTTGTCAGAAATCAGGCTTGTCTAGAAACAGCTATGTTGTGGTGGTAACAGCTATGTTGTGGTGGTAACATTTCATGGTATCAGAATTGTGAACAATTTTGTCTTTAATTTATTCAATGGATATGTAACGAGAGTCAAGAGATATTTGTCGCAATTGCAGAGAAATATGTACAACCACAACAATCAACATACAGCAATATACTATAACCAAACTGTTTATCCATTGGTATTCTAGCGAGGTAGAGGTTATTTATTGGCCCTCCGCTCTTGACCTCAGACGATACGTTCCGCACACTCCAACACATACCAATGACCTCTGTCAAATCATATCACATCGGAACCAAGACAAATAGCACCAATATGTCAAGATGGCTGGCGTCGTGGTCCGTGAATCAGAAGCAAAAAGCGCTGGTCATAATTCGGAATTTATCATATCGCCTACAGTTCACATGGGACACATAACTTGAGTCGGTCTTGGCCTTCGGGGCCAATACGTCAAACTACCTACCCGTCGTATATATCTACAGCGCGTGACATGTAATAAGAACGGGTCTGCTAAAAACATGCAATTTCATTTTCATGAATGACTCGAATCTTTGTAATGATTTGCTATTTCATTTTCATGAATGACTCGAAATCATTGTAATATATGGATGAGTTTAGGAAAATGAACACTGTAATATTTACATAAGATAACATAAGTCCCTGTTCTTGGTGACACCCAGTGAAAATAAGTACCCAGTAAAAATACTTTACTCTCATTGTGCAGTACACTGCCTTATATGTATCATCACTCAATTTGAAATATTATCATATATTGCACAGAGAATGTATTTAATTATCCACAAGCGGTTCTTTTGTAATTGCTTTATTTGTAGCAATATCTGTTCCCTTGGAGTCACACTTCGATTATCAGACTGAAACCACTTACAGCCTATGTACCTGTTTCAATGGTATGCTTACAAAAATACAGTTCATATTTATTTCATATTTGACCACCAATTCAACCAGATTTCGATTATGACAATAACAAACATAAAACATAAATTTCACACACATGATGTACCAGATGGACGATCAATGATATACAAACTGAAAGTGTCATGATTAGTCACTGAAAGTGTTTGTTATATATGGCGTGTGCTATTGTTATATTGTAATATTGATATGTCAAATAAAAACTATTCCCTAGATGCATCATTGAGTACAATTTGAAATATCACTTGGGATATCATACTTCCATTTGTGTTTACAGAGGGTCTAAATGGAATGGGAAGCTAAGGCCAGCGACACTCAGAACAATATCTGTAAATTTGACAAATTGATGCCCTGGAACATATTGTGCATGAATTACGGTTACACAACCGGTGTAGATGCAGCAGAAATTTAGTTTATCAGTTACCAGATTTGTGACAATAGCAAATACTTGACAATTAATAATATCATAATATATATTCTTTGGAGTGGTATGTGTGCAAAAACATAATACGACCCCACTCATCTTTTACATTGAAATCGGTATAAATATTCCCATCAGAATATAAATACATCATCCATCTTCATATACTTGTTTCTTTCCAGACGGGAAGGAACAGGGTTGGACACCTCATTACTTCTTGTTATACCATGCGAATCCCAGGGAGAAATCCCATTCTCTTGGCATGTGTCCCCACAATGCTAGTTTTTTAGAGCTTCTCCATGCAAAAATGATATAGTGTCCCAATAGCACCTAACATCAGATTGACAGTGGATTTTATAGTGTAGAAAATATATATAGTGTGTGTCACCAGACATAATTAGGTTAACTTGATTCAGATGTTCAAATGACGTTGATTCGTATCGTGTAAGTATTCCAATCTGATAATGCACTTTATGATGAAATAAGAGTATTCGTTGAACCTGGACAGGAATGGGCGTAAATTTAGACGTGAAATGGGAGGAAAATGGAATGGATCTTGAAAATCGGTGATGCGTCTTAAATAACATCGCAATTGTTGGATGCAAATATAAGATAACATTCATTGATGATTAATCTTATCGTTAAATGTTCAAATATGTTGCTTGCAATATATATTCATATTCCTGGCATTATATAGTATTCAATCCTGTATAAGACGTATTAAAATTCTCATTAATATACAATATTGATGTGCACTGAATTGTTTTTACGAGATCCATCATTCAGCGAGAATAGGTAGGTATAATGTCAATTGAAGAGACTCATCAAGCACTAGAATGCCAAGGAGATGGTGATCAAAAATAGCCTCTCGAATTCGTACAGGCGATACGTTGACTAATGAGTATTGTATATATATATATATATATATATATATATATATATATATATATATATATATATATATGCAAAAAGCACCCTGGCAGAGCACAGTCCCTTCTCGACCACTCCCACCATGCTGATCATTATTCTGGTGAAGTCTGTATTTTTC
Organism: Terebella lapidaria; assembly: GCA_949152475.1. Taxonomy (NCBI): domain Eukaryota; kingdom Metazoa; phylum Annelida; class Polychaeta; order Terebellida; family Terebellidae; genus Terebella; species Terebella lapidaria. The sequence continues at coordinate 9,386,450 of OX424557.1, forward strand.
AATCCCGTCAGTATGGATGGTCGCCCCACCTTAATCATTCGCAAGCTGTTCAGATTTTCATATGTTCATATCTGTAATAGCGCTGACATTCCAGCATGTGGATTTTTTTCATGGCCTGCATTAAGATACAAAGCGATAAGAATGATTATGTTTATTCTTCCATATGCTCACGGATTGCATTGCATTATGGGTGATACTAAAGTTCATTCATAAAATTTGGCAATTCCGATGAAAAGTTGATTACACTGGTGTACTACATGTATGGGCAATGAAATCGATCTTCATGAAAATCTGCCCTTGCAGATCTGTTCAGCTTGTCTATATGTATACTTGTAACATTATTCCAATGCATTATTTGAATTTTCCCGATCCATTAGGTCAGGATGTTGCGTGGATGCCCACTCTAATCATCTGCAGTACTCATAACCCCATGTTTTTCATATCAGTAATAGGGTTGAATCCTATTTGATGCAGGGCCCACATTGTTTGTTCGCATTTGTTTGGTTGTGTAACCGCCAGTTTGGTTGTGTATGTGATTAATACGAATTTTGTTATGACTTCTATTAAGATACGACACGATATCTGCAACAGTTCGAAAATTTTGGTTTATTCTCCCAAACGGTAATAAATTGCACTGCCATTAAGGTTGATACTAAAATACAGTCATGAAATCGGGCAATTCCAGAAGCAAATTACACTGGTGCACACATCTATGGGCAATGAACCAAGTTGATCTTTGTGAAAGTGGAGAACGTTTCCAATTGTTGTTCAACAGGCGGACATTCCGTAAGTACACGTGCTACACGTGTATCTACAGAAGCATTGGGCCCGAAATCAATACGGTTTGTTTTCTTCGGGTTATGCTCTGTTGGCATCACTGTCATTTCATCGACCTAACGATGCTACACGGTACCTCAAATCAGGATCGCTCGGGCCGATCATCGAAATAGTGGTACCACAGTATTATTGCCGACTGTAGAGCGTCCACATATTTACCGGGGCTTTCCGTAATATGGCCACCCGATTTATGGCCCATTGGACATAATTCGGATTTAATTTTTAAAAATTGATGATGTGATTTTCTTTGATATATCGTTTTTTTATGAAAATAAGAACGGTTTTTCATCAAACGTGAACTAAATTCAAAGAACGGTCACAGGGGCGTCAAAACCACAACGGGGTCACCATGGTGGTGTTCAATGTGTTACTGTTACCCCTATTAGCTTGAAATAGGGGCGTCAAAATCACAATTCAATATGTGAAGAGAAATTGGCACTACAGAAGTATAAAATAAAAGTATAAAATATATTCCATGGGGTTTGTTTCGGATTTCTTAATTGTTTTCATAGGTTGTTTGGCAGTTGTATGCTAATTCCATCAGGTGTACAGTAGAAACAACTACATTTACCACACTGTCTGCCCCTGATGACGCCAGTGTGTCTTTTGAGAAAATATTTCATCGGGCTTTGTTTCCATTGCAAAATGTATTTTATGTTCGTTATTGAAATCATCAAGATTTGGCTGTATTGGTGGCAATAGATTGATACTTACATACTTACCTAAATAACGTGATAAAAATTGGCATCTATTCTGTAATATCGCTATATTTTCTGCTTCATAAATGGGTCAACTCTGATTCATGAATGATTGTGGGCATAGCAACTGTCCATTACTCATCTTTCCATAGAATCACATAATAATCATCCACGTCAGATTTTCCAGTCGAAATTGATTGCTCCTCCTGCAACCCTGTTGTTTGACATCAATAATATTCACTGATGTAGTATTTCGAAACACGCCACATGGGGACATGTATTCAAACCTTTCAATTCCTCATTCCATTCATCTCTGATACGAGAGACATGAAATCATTATGGCATCTGAATAAAGGAATTTAGGATTGACCTTTAAATGATGCATAAATTTCTGCGCACGGAAATTCTTTGCACAATAAATTCATTTGTCGTGAAACTCTGGGACCCTCTGTCGATTTTAAAGGACTTTACAGCTGACAGGAATAGATTTCACTACGCCTAAGTACATTTCACCAGTGATCATGTCTCGCCATCGTTTATCTTCAATGTCCATTGTTACTAGTAATAGTTTCACCCAGAAATTCAGTCACTGGTACCCGTTCAAAGATAATCTGAATGGCAATGTGTGGGCACCACGACTAGGACATGTGACATGTCAACAATTTGATGACAACAATAGCAAACCTAAATTTAGATTCAGAGCCCCACTGGCGTCCTCACGTATGATGTCTCGCCAAGAAGTATCAGGAAAATGAGCAGATACTCAGACACTGAACCTATTTAAAGTTTTATTAAACTTACAAAGGCCCTTTCGGCTCTATGTCATCCAGAACGTTGTACTCTGAGCTGTTGGTTCGACAGGTCATGTGCCAGTTGAAAATGAGCGATACCTCATTATCACACAAAATTGTGAAACATTCAAGGATGATTGGCACATATTTGTTTACATGTCTCGAATGTCATCTCGAATGTCAACTATCATCATAGTTGATTGTTCGAGTTCATTGTGAAACAGGAGGCACGGCATAGAAAGTTGAATGGAAATACTGCTGCATCCAGTTCATGTAGAACGTCAGTAAATAAAACCTTTACATTTATATGATCTACACTCAAATTCTTTTCTATTCGTCATACAAAATCAGTTTGACTTCGCTATTGAGTGGTTCTTGGCATCATTTGAATGCCAGTTCTAATGTCAGTTCCAATTCGCTTCGATGTTACCGGTTGTAAATGGTTCAGCTTTATCGCAAACATGACTTCTATTGTATGTCTTTTATAGCTAGGCATTCATGGAATTAAATACTCCTCTTATTTGTGCTGATAGTTTCAACGTGCCTCAAATCAATTAGAGCCACATAAAACAACAAACGCATTTAACATGATAGCATCACCATATTGAGGCTCACTCGCCTGAAAAAGTTGTTTTCATAATTTCTTCTACCAATTTTATGAAAATTTCACTTGAGAAAATTATGAGAACGATAATACACACCTAAATCCCACCAATCGCTCGAGGTTGAATTTTGGGGATGGCCATACATAATGGCCATTTTTGGGGGTTCATGAGTTTCCCTGTCATTTTTGTTTTCTCTCACTTCGTATACCTGATAGGACTTTCTGTCCCCGGACTATGAGATTGGATAACGGACCCTGTTTTGTTTGCTCGGAATACTTAATACTGGGTATTGATTCCACGTCTATTCGTAACATATCAATGAACACCTTTCAGATAATAAATATGTTTGCTACCCAGCCACCTTGTATGAATGACCAAAACAATGACACCAATACCAGCTTTGTCGTCCAGTAAAAGCGAGGCTTGTTCACCCTTTGACTCATGTCAATGGAAACACTGAATTCAGAGGGCTCGTGATCTTCGGGGTATGAGCAGCACAAAACTGGGTGGTGAGCATGAACCTGAACCCATCAATAAGTTATAATGTACCAGGTCACGTGTCCAGGAGAATATCAAGGTCGATCCTTGAACAACAGTGTTCGTCAGTATAAAACGACACCATGTGTCAGTACATTGTAAACAATATCCAAATAACCGGATACAATACGCATATACCTGATGATTCAACTATATATATATAACTGCTAGGGCCCTCAATTATACAGGACAGTGAGGAATCTGTCATGTTTTGAGGTTTGACAATATGAACACATGGCGAACGCATTCGTACCCCAGCATTCTTATCCCCAGTGAATGACACTGCAATCTGTAGTTCGAACCTTGCAGCACAGATACGACATGAAATGACAGCATTCAAGGAATCAATGAAGCGTGTTAATTGGTTAACACCCACTTATATATTTACAGTCACCACTGTATCAACTATATTGGTAACTCACGCCTAAATGTCACAAAATTGGATATTTGTTGTGTCCAGTAGTAAGCAGCCATACGATAAATATGTGAATGAACTACAAAATGTAACAAAAGTGTACATAAATGAAAAGTTTTATACAAATGCATCAAATGAGACAGCTACAGTTACCACATTAGAGTAATTTCGTACATGGGGAATATGTTGCATACACAGGTTGAAAACTAGCTGACCTCCAATGGAACAACAAAGTTCAACTGTTACAGTGATAGTTCAGGAACTATGCTCTATACCTAAAATAGTGCGAGGAACCAAGGCGCCTTGAGCTGCAGTAATAGCCTGAAGTCACCAGAAGTTAATCGCCGACTAATGGATATGAGTACGGCGAAGTGTGTTTTGTGGCAATCTACATTACGAGTTCATCAATTATGGAGAGAATTCTTCCAAGTACTGCGTATACACAAGGCCATGGAAAATCCGAACATAGCTTGATGTGTTGGAAACGCGCGAACCTGATAAGATCATCGGTTCCTGTTCAAAAACATATCAAAACATCCTTACAACGAGACTGTTCACCTTCAATCGAAAAGAGTTGATGAATTATTTCTGGCATAAAGTGCTCAGTATTATATCATTTCATATCGCCACATGATATATCATGATAGAATCCATATAAAGATGGAATCCGAATAGCATTTATCAAAACCTGTTGGAGGATTTGAAAAATTTATGATGTATATTTTCAACTGCTCCCGCCCCCTCGAACATAACTGATGAAGTGTCGTTGTCTTGCAAATTTCGTGCTCTCCCAAGCAAAAGGAACTCGGCATATTTTTTGACTCTATGATACTATTTCAGCAAGTATCAGATTGATACAAATCACAATAAAAGAAGAATTTTAATTAAGAATATACCTATAACATTGAATGTATTAGGAAAGTAGCAATGCCATTCTAACGGTAAATCGTATATTCCTGATTAATTATAATTGTGAATGAATTCCAGAACTGACAGTCATTTCAATATTCAATCGTATATTCCCATTGCGCATGATATCTAGTGAAACCCACAGCTATGATTATTGAAGGCAGTACCTACTCTTGATTCTAATTCACGTACTACCAAGAGGCCAGCCATTTTGATGTAGTGGTGCTATTCGTTTTCTTTCCGATGTGATATGAATTGACAGAAGCCATCAGTATCTGTCGGTGTGTGTCTGAGGTCAAGAGCTAAGGTCCAATAAAACTTAGCCTCACTCGGGAGTAACAGGGAATATAATATGATGGAGTATCTACGCACCCATACAACAGTGAGGCTTAACCTCATCGGGTGCCCTTGCGTATGTGACTTTTCTTAGAATTCAAAATTGCAGATATAATCTACTCCCGTTATGGACTGAAGTGATTAGAAATATGACATTATCAGGGTAATATGTATACAGTTGGGCACATCTAGAAATGAGAAACACCTGTTGTTATTTGTTTCTCCAGCAAACAAAGTCAATATTATATTATTAACTGTTAGGCTTATACATTTGGTTTATTATTTATGGCATAAATATTTATTGAGTATTGCCATGCCAGGAAGTTTGACATACAACACATGTAAATCAAGTGAAAATAGGCAGGCAACTCTCTGAGGGCCATTTATCAGAACCTTTTGAGGGATTTAAATTATTCATGAGATGTATATTTGAACGACCCTGGGATACATATGTGATGATAAGTCCTTGTCTTGCCATTTCACGCACCAGATGACTTCATGAATATCGCGATTTTTGTATTATGTATGTATTATGTATGCATGTATAGCGGGTACCTTAGTATATTACTTATTCAGTTACAATGATGTAAGGTGGCCTTCGTCTAAGGCTGGATTCATGCCTACGCATGCCCGTATGATAAAGTCCCAGAGGCGTCTCATCCTCTTTTGTCCCACGGTTTCAAACTAATATCATGATCAATATTTTTAGACAGTGACCATCATGCATAGCACAGTAATCATGAAAGTTACATGAGAAAGGTTACCTAGACATTTGTTAAACCACGGTTTTCATCATTGGCCAGCGCGTCGCGCTGGTCTTCTAAGTTTTGGTAAAATAAACCCACGGAGGGTAGGCATGGGCGGCCCCGGTCCTGCTATTATTTGTTTCATAAATAGTAATCTCAACAAAAGGATCACAGCACTTTCAAAAATGATATTTCTGGTTGTTTCAGTGAGGTTTTATATTTTAATCTTGTGAATAAACGCAAATACTGTGAGAGCTTTGAGATATTTTTGGACCCGACTCCACGGGGGTCAAGCGTACCTGAAGTATTCAGAGGAACATTAAAATACTGTGAGAGCTTTGCGATTTTTGGACACAACTCCACGGGGTCAAGCGCACCTGAAGTATTCGGAGGAACATTGACGCTCCTGAATTATTGGGAGTGAATTCAATAAGGTTTTATATTTTAATCTTGTGAATAAACCCAAATACTGTGAGAGCTTTGCGCTATTTTTGGACACGGTCGTGCGGACCTGAAGTATTCGGAGGAACATTGACACTCCTGAACTATTGGGACTGAGAACGTGTGTTATTTTGATATGAACGTCATGCTGGAGCCAAATAGTGTAAGAGTAGGCTGCAAATAACCATAAGGCACTCGCCTACGATGTGTGTACAGGCAAAGCACTGTCAAAATGTCCGGGAATCATAAGCCTAAACTACATGGGAAAAGCCGACGATGTTGGTTTACCGTAGTACATATGCACACAGTAGCGCAACAAAAATATCAAGCTAAATTTCTGATGTTGGCAATGAACGAGATTGATCTTTGTGGAATGTAAGTATCAATCTATTACCACCAATTCAACTAGATTTTGATTATGACGATAACAAACATAAAATACAACATTTAGCAAAAGAAACGAAGCCCGACCACACAATTAGTTTATTCAAAGACACAGTGGCGTTATCAGCAGCAGACAGTGTGTGAAATGAAGTTGTTTCTACTGTACACCTGATGGAATTAGCATACAACTGCCCAACAACCTATGAAACTAATTTAGAAATCGGAAACAAACCCCATGAAATAGATACATAACAAGTACAAAAGTATCTAATCACAAGCCAAAAGGTTAATGAGTTTTGAGAACATTTCCAATTGCCGTTCAACAGTGGGACAGTCCAAAGGTACACGTGGTATATCTTCGGAAGCATTGGGCCCAATAAATAAAACTGTTATTGTCGGCACCGTATTCTGGTTCATTTCGAGCAACAGGTCTATCGCTGACACATTGCAAACTTACTATGACACGAGATGGAGTTATGTTCATATCAGTGTCATTTCAATGACCTAACGATGCTACACGGTACCTCGAATCAGGATCGATCAGGTCCATCATCCAAATAGTAGGACCACAGTATTATTGCCAGTTGTAGAGCGTCCACATGTTTAATACAAAATGTATTATCATTGATATAGATACATGCAAATTGCAAAACGAAGGGCAAATTCGCGAAGTAACGCTACACAATGTTGATAAAAAGCAAATGTTATCCTCAAATAACGTGATATGTAATTGGCGTGTCTTCCGTAATATCGCTATATTTTCTGCTTCATAAATGGGTGAATTCTGATTAATGATGGTGGGCAACCGTTCGTTACCCATCTTTCCATAGACATTGTCTGCTTTTTTTGTCATCAACGTAAGGTTCCTCCTACAACCTGGTTGCTTGACACCGATAATCTTCACCAATGCAATAATTCTAGAAACTGGAATTCTAAGCCTGAATTCAAACCTTTTCAAATCCACCTCCCATTCATCTCTGATACCTGAGACATGAAATCATTATGCTATCTGTACAAAACCTATGCATCACTGATGGACTTTTAAAAGATGCATCAATTTCTGCGCAATAATTCCAATCGTCATGAATCATTGGAAACCTCTATCAACTCCAATGCACGTTCTATGCAGCTGACAATGAGAGGATTAACTAAACCTGATCACATTTTACCCGTGTTCATGTCTCACCATCTTCTCCCATGACCTTCAAATCTAGTAATATTCACCACCGAGGAATACAGTCACAGGTAAATGTTCATGGAACAAAGTTGTTTCCTTATCCAATCTCAAAGTCCAGTGTCGGGTAAAATCGATAAAATTGTATGGAACTTCATGAACCTCCAGTATATGGCCATAAGGAGGTGAAATCAGGTGTTCCAGAAAGAGTGAGCATTTCCTGCTACACATGTGGTACCCGTCATGTTCCCTGGGAGTCACGCTTGGATTATCAGACTGAAACCATTTACAGCATATGTACCTGTTTCAATTGTATGCTTACAAGTATACAGTACATATTTATGCATATATGAATGTGTATCTCCTGCGTAGTGTGTCGACTTGCTGGTAATTAAATTTCACACACATGATGTACCAGATGGTCGATTAATGATATACAGACTGAAAGTGTCATGACTAGTCACTGATTTTGTTTGTTATATATGACATGTGCTATTGTTATATTGTAATATTGATATGTCAAATGAAAAGTATTCCCTAGATGCATCATGGAGTACAAGTTGAAATATCACGAAATCAAAATTCCATTGTGTTTAAATGGAATGAAAAGCCAAGGACGGTGACATTCAGAACAATATCGGTAAAATTTACAAATTGGTGCCCATGAACATATTGTGCATGAATTACGGTTACACAACTGGTATAGATGCAGCAGAAATTTAGTTAATCTGTTACCGGATCGGTGACAATAGCAAATATTTGACAATTATTATTATCATAATATATATTCTTTAGAGTGGTATTTGTGTGTCAAAATGTAATACCACCCACTCCCTCCGGCTCCCCCATCATTTTTATATTGAAATTGGTATAAATATCCCCATCAGTATATAAATACATCATCCATCTTCATGTACTTGTTTCTTTCCAGACGGCACAAAACAGGGTTGGACACCTCGTTACTTCTTGTTATACCATGCGATTCCCAGGGAGAAATCCCATTCTGCTCGGCACGTGTCCCCACCATACCAAGGGTTTTACAGCTTCCCCATCATTTTTATATTGGAATTGGTATAAATATCACCATCAGAATATAAATACATCGTCCATCTTCATGTACTTGTTTCTTTCCAGACGGCACAAAACAGGGTTGGACACCTCGTTACTTCTTGTTATACCATGCGATTCCCAGGGAGAAATCCCATTCTGCTCGGCACGTGTCCCCACCATACCAAGGGTTTTACAGCTTACCCATGCAAGAAATATAGCGTCCCAATACAACCCAACAACGGATGGATAGTGGATGTTATATAATGTGGCAAATTCGTATCGCCAGCAATAACTGGGTTAACTTGATTCAGATGTTCAAATGTCATTGCTTCGTATTGTGGATGTATTTCGTCTGATAATGCACTTGATGTAATAAGGGTATTCGTAAAACACGAACAGGAGTGGACGGAAAATGAGACGTGAAATGGGCGGAAAATGGAATGGAGTTTGAGAATGGATGAGGCGTCTGGAAGAACGTGGCAATTGTTGTGTGCAAATATAATAATAATAATAGTTAATAATTTATTACTTGATATAGTGCAAATATGAACATTATAGTTATCTAAAGCGCTTCACATCCAGTTTACACATAGCAGTACATGTAAATTAGAACTTATTGAATAAAAATGTTTTTAACTGGTTTTTGAAGTCATCCAGTGAACCAGCATTTCTGACTGTGACTGTTAACTGATTCCACAGCCTGGGTCCCGTGACACTAAAACTCCGGTCTGCGAACGTCTTTCGCCTTGTGCGTGGAAACATCAAGAGGCTTGGATCTTGTGAAGCTCGTGTAGTCCGTGCTCGTGTATACTTGGAACTGTAATTTATCTTTCAGGTATCCAGGCGCCTGGTTGTTGAGGCACTTGTACAGTGTCACCAGGATTTTGTATTCCACACGCAGATGTACCGGTAACCAGTGCAGTTCTTTTAGGCACTGTGTGGTCAAAACCATTATCAAATCTCAAAGTCCGGTGTCAGGCAAAATCGAGAAAATTTTAAGGAACTTCATGAACCCCCATATATGGCCATAAAGGGGTGAAATCAGGTGTTCCGGAAAGAGTGAGCATTTGTTGCCCTACATGTGGCACCCGTCATGAATTCCAAAACATTAACATGCAAACAGGTCTTGTTGCACATTTGTGACAGATTTTGTGTACTTATCAATCAGATCGTGATGACGTCCGTAGAATTTCTTGAAAGCAGCTATTAGTCTTGGTAAAACATATCCTTGTCTGTCAACTGAAAATGTTTGCCAGATCCATCATTCAGCGAGCAAGAATAGTTATAATATTAATTGAAGAGACTCCAGATGGACTAGAATGCCAAGGACAGGGTAATCAAAACCAGCCTCTACGAATTTAAAAACAAAAATACCTCGATTATGCAGGCGATACGTTTACTTATGAGTATTGTATATACGCAAAAAGCACCCTAGTTGCACTCCCACCATCCTCATCGTTATTCTGATGGAGTCTGTTTTTTTTAATCCCTTCAGTATAAATGGTCGTGAACCTTAATCATTCACAAGCTATTCAGATTTCCATGTGTTCATATCTTTAATAGATCTAGCGCTGTATCATTCCAACAGCTGATTGATATGGATTTTTTATGACCTGCATTAAGGTACAGAGTTAAGATCACATCGTTAATGAGCCTCTTGACAAATGTAACTTGTTCAATGATATATTTTTATCGAAATCCACAATAGATGATTCATCGGGCTATTTACCAGATTTCGATCAATCTGATAGTGCCCCATCGTTATCATCGATCGATATAACTGAGCGTGAAATCACTGAACAGTTATCTTTGTTGAATCCTTCCAAAGCCTATGGTCCGGATGGAATTGGTCCTAGGTTGCTGAGGATGACGAAACATGTTATCCTTGAACCGTTACTAAACATTTTCAACACCAGTTTGAAACAAAAGAAAATGCCGGCCATATGGAAGCGTGCAAACGTAATACCTATTTATAAGAAAGGGGACCGCAGTGATCCTTCTAACTATAGACCGGTCTCCCTGCTAAATACCACTTCAAAGGTATTTGAGAAAATCATTTTTAAATATATTTTCAATCATTTACGCGACATTTCTGCTCTATCTAAGTGGCAGTCAGGTTTTATGCCAGGTTCTTCAACCATGTGCCAACTACTTGAGGTATATCATAAATTCTGCCAACAAGTGGACAATGGCAAAGAAGTACGTGTAGTATTCCTTGATATCAGTAGAGCCTTTGATCGTGTCTGGCACAAAGGTCTGTTGTATAAACTAAAGAGAGTCGGTATCCAGGGTGAAGTCCTCTGCTGGCTGAGTGATTACTTGGATCACCGACAACAACGTGTAAGCTTAGATGGTGTAAACTCCCAATGGGGAACCATCTCCGCTGGCGTGCCCCAAGGTTCTATTTTGGGTCCGTTGTTATTTTTGATATTTATTAATGACATCACTGAGGTCGTTCAATTCACACAGCTTCGACTGTTTGCGGATGATACGTGCCTATTCATTACGGTGGACAATCGCCAGCAAACTCACGAGCTTGTTGAACACGATCTTGAGGCTTTACATGATTGGTCAAACAAATGGCTTGTGTCATTCAATGTTCCGAAGACCAAGTCGCTAATTGTGAGTAAAAGGAATGACAGACACCTGCATCAAGTGCTCACTATGAACAGCACTGTCATTGACGAAGTAGCCTTCCATAAGCATTTGGGGATAACTCTCTCACACGATTTGACTTGGAACAGTCATATCGATGAAATGGTTGTCAAGGCAATGCAGAGACTCAATATTTTGCAGTGTTTCAAGTTTAAGCTTTCTAGAAGTAATTTAGAACGCTTTTATATATCTTTCGTCTTGCCTTTGTTGGAACACGGCGATATCCTCTGGGATGGCGCACCTGAATACGAACTTGCGAAACTGGACAAAGTCCAAGCACGAGCAATGCGTATTATAACGGGTGCTACCGAACATTCTTCTGTCCAGGGAATGTACGAGGATCTGGGTTGGATACCATTGGCATTGAGACGGAAAATTCATCGTTTAAAATGGTATTACAAAATCCATATCCAGATTGTTCCAGAATATCTGTACGATCTACTGACACCTAAGGTCAGTGATCGTAACACATACTCGACACGTAATAGTCATGACCGGACTCTCTATAGGTCGAGGAAACAGATATTCCAAAAATCATTCTTCCCTCAGACCACTAAGGACTGGAATGATTTACCTATGAGTATTCGCGAAGCTCCAACCGTTGGTTCGTTTGTGAATAGGCTGAAACGCCATATTGGCAGACCAACCAAAAGGAAATGGTTTGGGGTAGGTGATCGCTTATGTGATGTCCACTTGACTCGCATGAGATTAGGTTGCAGTTCTCTGAAGGCTCATCTGTACTACAACTTACATGTTGAAACTAGTCCCAAATGTGCCTGTGGAGCACTCAGTGAAGATCCCACACATTATTTACTGAAGTGCCCGCTGTTTGATCACCAGCGCAAAGATCTGGAAACCAATCTTTCGAATTTTTTACCTCTCAGTACTGAGCTACTTCTATACGGGGAGGGGACATTTATTGACAACGTCAATTGTTTCATTACGCGTTGCGTACAATATTTCATCAAGGACACCAAACGTTTCTTTTGACTGGCTACACATAAGCCTATAAGGAGTGATTACGTGCTGTGCCAATTTGCGAGATATAATTTCATGAGTCCATTGTTGCTCTCACTTGGTTATTTTCATGCCTATTAAAAATATTAGTTATTCGATAAAGACGGCAATAATAATGATAATATCAGTAGATGTTTATGATTAGCTCACATTTTTCTCACAATATCAAAGGTGTCTGAATAATATTATGCATTGATATTAAATATTGAAATTTTGAAATGTTAAAATATGTAAATTTGTATGGCTTCTTTATTAATATTGCTGATATGTGCTGTCACCTTCACTTAGAATGCCTTCATATATTAAATACCATTTAATGCTGCCCTAATCATGTATATATGTACATTATGATACTGCTGCGTTATTTTGTTATTCTGTTATATAGCACCGTGTATATATGTTACAAGCAGAGACCTTAAAATAGGGGCGACCCTGCTGGTCGATGTATTGTTTTCATTCAATAAATATGTTTATACCAAGGTACAGAGTGCAGAAAGTGATTCATTATGTTTATTCTTCCATATGCTCAAGGATTGCATTGCATTATGGGTGATTCTTAATCAGTCATAAAATTTGGCGATTCCGATAACAAGTTAATCCAACTGATGGACATTTAAAAGATGCATCTGCGCACGGAAAATGTTTGCAGAATAATTCCAATCGTCATGAATCACTGGGAACCTCTACCGATTTCAATACACTTTCTATGCAGCTGACACTGAGAGGATTCACTAAATCTAGTCACATTTTACCCGTGTTCATGTCTCGCCATCTTCTTCCATAACCTTTAATACTAGTAATTTTCACCGCCGAGGAATACAGTCACAGGTACCTGTTCATGGAACAAAATTGTTTTCCTTATCCAATCTCAAAGTTCAGTGTCAGGTAAAATCGATAACATTGTATATACTTCATGAACCCCCAATATATGGCCAAAAGGAGGTGAAATCAGGTGTTCCAGAAATGGTGAGTATTTCCTGCTCCACATGTGATACCCATCATGAATTCCAAACAGTATGCAAACAACACTTGCTGCATACTGATAACATAATTAACACATAGATGAAACACATCTATCTAATGTGTTAGATAAAACACATTTAAGCTTTTACATATAACATGATAATAATATTTGTAATACGTTCTACATATTGTTACATAATGATCATGGTTTCACATTATAAACTTACTCAATGATAACACAAAATATTATGAGCATCAACTTATGTTACAAATTAGGCTTGTCTAGATACATCTGAATTGTTGTGGTAACATTTTAGGGTATTAGAATTGTGAACAGCTTTTTCTTTAATTTGTTCAATGGATATGTAACGAGAGTCAAGAGATACTTGTCGCAATTACAGGAAAAATCACAACCACAACAATCAACATACAGCAGTATACTATAACCATACTGTTTATCCATTGGCATTTTAGCGAGGCAGAGGTTATTTATTGGCCCTTGACCTCAGATGATACATTTCGCACACTCTGACACATGCCAATGACCTTTGTCAAATCATATCACATCGGAACCGAAACAAATGGCACCAATATGTCAAGATGGCTGGCGTCGTGGTCCGTGGCAAAAACCGTTGGTCATAAATTCGGAATTTATCATATCGCGTACAGTTCACATGGGACACACAACTTGAGTTGGTCTTGGCCCTTGGCGCCGATACATCAAACTACCTTCCCGTCGTATATATCTACAGCGCATAACAAGTACCGGTCTGTTAAAATCTTGCTTTTTCCTTCTCATGAATGACTCGAAATCATTGTAATAATAGATGAATGTAAGAAACTGAACACTGTAGCAGTTACATAAGATAACATAAGTCCCTATATCGTGCAGTACACCACCTTACATTAATCATCATTACCCTCGCCCCGATAGGGGCAGAGGGTATTGCAATTGGGTCTGTCCGTTTGTATGTTTGTTACTTGGCCAAATGAAATTTGGTCAAGTATGTTGGTCGGTTGCGTTTGTTACTTGCCGGAATTTTCAATTCCGGCAAGTATGTTGGTCGGTTGGTTTGATTGTTTGTTTGTTTGTTTGTTAGCACTCTACAGGTCGCAATTTTGGAGCGTTTGTTACGTAACTTGGTGGGTGTAATCTGTAGGTTAGACGACAGACCGTGCACATTTTTGGTGAATCTAGGTCAAAGGTCAAGGTCAAGGTCACGCAAAACGTTGAAAACACATAAGTGGCCATAACTTCGGTTCTAATCGTCCTAGAGACTTCAAACCAAGTTCATATTGTAGATATACTCGAGTTTCATATTCTGTGACCTTGACCTCGACATTTGACCTTGACCTTGAGAAGTTCGCCATAAGGTGAATGTCAAGGTCAAGTACAAAGGTCAGCGCCCCATATCGAGTAGTATATCGTTGGAAAGGGCTTGAGCCCCTGATTGCAGTGATACCTTATTTTTGGCGCTGCGACGTACACTGACGTCACAATGACGTCATAAACGTCAAATTTTCGAAATTTCAAAAGGCCATAACATCGTCAATACTGTATGGAATCTCTTGAAACTTGATATGCATATTGACAGCTATGACCTTTACGAATTGAGGTACAAAGGTCAAAGGTCAAGTTCAAGGTCATCAAAATCCCAGAAAAACACCTTTTTGGTAATAACATCTGCCTGAATCATCGTAGGCTCATGAAATTTACATCATACCATTCAGAAGGGATATAGCGTTCAGACGAATATGTCAATGATATGAATGACCTTGAACTTGGTCGGAAAATTGAAGTCACATGAGCAAAATTTCAAGGTCAAATTTTCAAACTAACTGAAACCTATCAAGTAGCATATCAAATGGAAGGTCATGATCGCTTGATACATACTATTCCATTAGTTTTGATATGTGACGTTTATTGACGTCACAGTGACGTCATAAACGTTAATTTTTCGAAGATTCAAAAGGCCATAGTGTCCACAATTGTTATTTGACTCTGATGAAATTGTTCAAGTATATTCCGCATCTCCATGCACAGGCAATGCACAATTTTCGTGACCCAAGGTCAAAGGTCAAGGTCAAGGTCAAGGAATAGGTCAAAATTACATAAATGCCCACAACTTTGGTAAAAATCGTCATAGAGAGTTCAAACTAGGAACACATTATAGCATATCAAAAGGCCTTTCTTAAATGATTTTGAATGTCACTTTTGACCTTGATGCCTGAGGTCAAAGTTGACTTCAAAAATGACCTTGACCTTGACCTTTTGCGAATATATCGAGTAGTACCTTTTTGGAAAGGTATTTGGAAGTACTTTCCAAATATGTTTTTATTTTTGAAATCTGACGTCATACAACGTCATAATGACGTGTTTTAATGAACAAATTTGTTGAAATTTCAAAGAAACTCTTGTTTTTTCGCCCTCTATCGTCCACAATTCTCGCTGGATTTCTTTCAAAATTAATGTGCATATCCTGTAGTCTCATTTCTTGCGACTGCGCACTTTTGGTGATTCTAGGTCAAAGGCCAAGGTCATGGAAAAGGTCAAAATCACAAAAACGGCTATAACTTCAGAACTAATCATTGAAAACAGTTTGATCTAGAAAATATTGTAGCATATTAAAAGCCCTCCCTTGAGGGACCTTGGTCGTGTCATTTGACCTTGACATTACACCTCAAGGTCAAAGTTCTCATTTTTTCCATTCCGGCAAGTACTCGCTGTACCAGCGAAGGCTTTCAGCCGTCAAGTCAGCAGCAGCGAGCGATTTCATTTGTGTGTTTGTTTGTTTGTTTGTTTGTTTACAGCCTAGCGTCCACATTTCTCACCCGATTTCCTCCAAATTTCGTGTACATATTCTCTAGTATACCGCGCGGAAAACGTCTTATTTTGGTGTATGTAGGTCAAAGGTCAAGGTCAAGCAAAACGTTGAAAACACATAAGTGGCCATAACTTCGGTTCTAATAGTGCTAGAGACTTCAAATCAAGTTCATATTGTAGATAAACTCGAGTTCTATCTTTCGTGACCTTGACCTTGACATTTGACCTTGAACTTGAGAAGTTCGCCTGAGGTCGAATATTTGACCTTGGAGGTCACCTCCTCCGATTTTCGATCTGATGCTTGGAAACGATGTGGGACCGGTCCCTTATGCTCAATGTCAATTTTTAGCCAAATCGGCCAATTCGTTATGACGTAATTGATGTTTCTATGGCAACGAAATCGGTCCCATTATAAGCCAAATTGCATTTTTCAAGCTGTCCATGCTGATAAAAGCGTCAAAAATGTGCGTACGAATCCAATGAAGAACCTGTTAATTAGCAAGGATGACTTCTTTTGATCCACGAAATTTCAAGGTCGTAGGTCGAAAGTCAAGGTCAACATTGACCCGCAAGTGAAAACCATGTAGGTCACTATATCTCAGGAAGTAAGCAAGATAGAGATACGAAAGTAAATCCACAGTATTGCACTCACTTAGCTCAACAACTTTTGCATTTACACCTAAGGCGTATGACCGATAGCCTTTGCAAGCGCCTAAGGTCGAAATTGACCTAAAAAATGACCTTGACCTTGACCTTTTGCAAAAATATCGAGTAGTAGCTCGTTTGGAAGGTCTTCGAGAGTACTTTCCAAATATGTTGTCATTTTTGGAATCGGACGTTAATTGACGTCATAATGGCGTCAAGAGTGATTTCAGACTGACATTTAGGCCTTTTAAGTGTCAGATGTGCAAAGTTAACACATTTACTGCAGATCTAGCATACACAAACGATGTGGACTCGTCCTGTGATGGTTTCTATCAATTTTTAGCTCAATCGAAATATCCATTTTGACGTAATTGACGTTTTTTTGGCAACAAATTGGTAAAAATTTCATTTGTTTGTTTGTTTGTATGTATTTTCGCACTCTAGCATCCACAATTCTCATTCGATTTTTTTCAAACTTGGTGAACATGTTCTGTAGGATATTGAGTAGATTCTGTCAGATTTGGTGAATATAGGTCGAAGGTCAAGGTCAAGGTCACACAAAACGTCGAAAACACATAAGTGGCCATAACTCCAGCTGTAATCGTCCTAGAGACTTCAAATTAGGTGCATATTGTAGATGAACTCGAGTTCTATCGCCTGTGACCTTGACCTTGACTTTTGACATTGACCTTGAGAAGTTCGCCATGAGGTGAATGTCAAGGTCAAGTACGCAGTTCAGCGAACCATACCCAGTAGTATACCGTTAAGGTCTTGATCTCCTGAGTCCAGTGATGTCTTAATTTTGGCATATGACGTTCAGTGACGTCACAATGACGTCATCAACGTCAAATTTCCGAAATTTCAAAAGGCCATAACAATGTCAATACTGGAGGGAATCCTCTGTAACTTGATATGCATATTGACAGCATTGGCCTGTACGACAAGAACCACAGAGGTCAAGGTCATCGAAATCCCAGAAGAAAAAACATATTTGGTAAAACTTTTGCTTCAGTCGTCGTAGGTCAAAGGTCAAGTTCACGGAAAAGTGATCAGTCAAAATCACATGAATCTCAATAATTTCGGAACTAATCGACCCAGAGAGTTCCAACTAGAAAATATTGTAGCATATTGAAAGCCCTCTTTTGAAGGACCTTGGTCGTGTCATTTGATCTGTTTGTCTGTTTGCACGCTACAGGCCACAGTTTTCGTCGGATCATCACCAAAATTTATGGGAACATTTTTTAGGCTTCAAGTGAGCCACCCATTGTTTTTAGTCAAATTCGCTTGAAAAATGTTGCCATGGCAACGGAAAAACTGCTTTGCTCTTTACTGACATCATCAAAATCTAGTTTGTTCTTCGTATTTTACTGCTCTACAAGACACAGTTCCGGCCGGATCATCACCAAATTTCATGGATACATAGCTTAGGTATATACCTGGAGATGGCTGGATTTTGGTGACCTTAGACCAAAGGTCAAGGTCAAGGTCACACAAAAGATCAAAAACACATAAATGGCCATAGCTCCGATTCTAATCGTCCTAGACACTTCAAACCACGTTCATATTGTAGATACACTCGAGTTCTATCGTCTGCGAACTTGACTTTGACTTTTGACCTTGACCTTGAGAAGTTCGCTTAAGGTGAATATCAAGGTCAAGTACAAAGTTTGGCGCACCAAATCAAGTAGTATATCGTTGGAAAGATCTTGAACCCCCGATTGCAGTGATACCTTATTTGCGGCACTGCGACGTACAGTGATGTCACAATCACGTCATAAACGTTAAATTTAAGAAATTTCAAAAGGCCATAACATCGTCAATACTGAATGGAATCACTTGAAACTTGATATGCATGTTATCAATATTGACCTCTACGAATTGAAGTACGGAGGTCAAAGGTCAAGGTCAAGGTAACGTCAATAGAAGTTCTTGAAAACTCGAAAAATCCCTATCTTTAACATGGGCGACTATTCAAAAATTCATAACTCGTTTAATTTTCATTGGATTCTCTTGAAATTTCACACACAAGTGGAGAATGACAACCCCTACAGACACCACAAGTTTGATCCGGATCGGATCCGGATTCCGGATTCTACGGATACATTTCAATTTCTTCTGGATCCAATTTAAAAAAAAATAATTCAATATTTAATTTTGAAGTTTTTCATGTAGAAAATTGTAGTGTTATTTCTAGTTTATGGTGCAATTTTTATATTCAAAATAACTTGAAAACTCGCTGAGATATCTAGACGGAAAGAGAGGTGGGGTAAATCTGTTTGTCAGCCCGTTCACATAGTCCATGAGCTGAGTTGAGAATTGGTACCATCTCTAGGGACCAAAGATTGTTGTGATTTTCTGATAGACCCATGTATCTGGGAATCAAAAAAGTATGATGGCCATCTGGGTAGAGTAGCTTTACGTCATGATGAGCTATTTTGTGAAACATGGCGATCTCATATTTAATGGGTTTCTCCAAAGTACAAAAATGTCAATAAAATGACCAATACTCTAGTTACAAGCATAATTTTGGTGAGTAAATGTCTGGAATCACACGATATTTTAAGATAATAACATTTTATGGCCAAAGTATGTGAAAAAAATTTTTGAATGGTAAAAACTAAAAAAAAATGCTGAAAAAAATACTTCGGTTTCATCAACGACACAGTATGGAAATATCGACAATTCCATCGATATACAACATAATGATAACTTGTATGTTTTGAAATATGTCCCTATTATTCCCACAAGTAATGATGACAACTAGTGTGCATATATGTGTGTCAATCTTTAAAATATTCACAAAAACATAACCCACCCCCCTAATGAAATGTAAAGTTCGTATATGTCGTAAATATGCCATAACATATTGCTCTATGGTATGCTGCATCGTACTTTTGTTCACACAGTCGGTGTCTCTGAACTTACATGTACATATCATTTTCTATGAAGGTCATTCGCTTGGTACAGTCAGGGTGACTGGGGAGCACGGTGAGGGCTTAAAAGTACTCATTTAAAGCTGCTGCCTTCGAATGTATGCAATATTTTTTTCAAAACCAATTTTTTGTTAAACACATCTAATGCAATATAACAAAAGGTGTGCACTATGATTTTGACGATTACAGTCCGTCCGAGTTGTCTTTTCATCCATTTTAGTGCCCGTTTTGTATAAACAAACGAAGTGTATCCATCAAACCCGAATGTAAACAAAAGCTCAAATCGCGCTTAAGAGTCGACATGGAGTATATTTTCCAGTTCGTATGTGCATATATAGTGCAGTTGTGAGAAAAGAATCCAGTGATATACCATGATGTGCGTGGAATTGTCAGTCTATCTCGCACTTCTATGCTTTGTTTACATTTGCGTGTGATGGATCCTGTATTTGCGCGATAACCGCCTGTTCAAATGAGCAAAATTTCCCTGAGAACTGGTTATTTTCATTACATTTGATGTGAGTATGTTTCATTTAGTTAGTTTAGCATGTTTAGTATGGAATATAGTTTTGAAAAAATTATGACTGGTTTCGAAGGCAGCTGCTTTAAGCAAAATACAATCCATGTGTTAATCACCACTACCCCCGTTACACTCGATTGGCGGCATCAATTTACTAAATCAATTTTACTATCCTAAGAGTTTTCAGTCAGTTCAAATTGAGTATTAAGAATGTCAGATAATTATAGAAATCTTCATGCAAATATGCAGCATCAGCAGGCAGAAGATAAACAGGCAACAACAGCCCCATTTTCATGTGAAGACTCCTACCGTTGGTGAAGGAGCCTAGGAGGGAGTTGCTTGCTGATTTCCCCATGTTTCGGCATAAATATTGAGTAATGCAACGTCTTCGGCAAAACAAAATGGTAATGAATGTTACCAAAAAGACACATCCGTTTTATAAATATGGCCGCCTCGAGGACTTATGGTTCCGTAATGCTGCCCCAGTGCCACCGTCGTAGCACCTCAGTATCACCGCCATCGCCCCAGTAGCACATCGATGGCCCTTCAATGATGCCCCCAACAAAGAAGTACTACCGCCAATGAAAACCGTAAAATCGCCAACAAACTTGTAGTGGTAACTCAATGGAGTCGCCATGTCCTCAATGACACCGTCGTGCAACCTCCCTTGTTCCTCAGTAGCACCGTGAGTCTTATTGCAGTTACTAGTTCTGTAATTATTATACATATGTATTACCACTTATCATTACTAACAAAAAAACATAACACCATACATTTCCCAATGACAAAACATAGCACCAAGGGTGCTGTAGCTTACCGGCAATCATGCAAATACATTGATTTTCTAACATATAAATTGTTACACTGATGTTAAAATCTATTGTTAAAATATGTTCGTGAATGTTGCTAAAAAAAATTTCTGTATGGACTATAACACGAAATCAAGTTACATCTTGAAAGATTTTTTTCGTTAATGACATATTTTCACAGACCGTCGATTCAAAGGCAACAAAACTTATACACATCACAAAGGTACTTAAGGAGAGATTTATATATGATTTTGAAGAAAACTGTCTGAGTAGATTTTGAGAAAATGGCCACCAAAGACAAGATTCATTGTTTGTTTCGACAAAAAAAGGTCATTTTGACCTTTCAAGGTCATTGAAGGTCAAATTCAAGGTCACCACTCAAACCGCAATATATGATTTCCCATTCGACACACTTTACGTGCCAGGGTAAGTAGACCACGCGGCTTGCGCTCCAACCGTCGGAACGGTCGACGCGGTCGCCAACGCGGTGCCTCCGAGCCGCGGGTCCCATTGCGGGGGCCACTGGCGCCTGCGGACTCGGCCGGACTTGGGGAGGGGCCATAGGCCCAGTCATCCCCGGACTTAATATGGCCGACGGATCAACGCTCGGAGGCGGCTGATTCCGTTTGAAATGTACAAGCGCCTCGGATATCAGCCACCTCTCCCTCTCCATCAAAGGCCCCGAGTTGCCTTGTGACAGCGGAGAGGGGGAACGGTTCCGCCGGTCTGATCGTCCCTGATGGGGCGACCGGGCGCGGTCATAGCGCCCTAGAGGAGCCAGCTCACTAAGAGTGTTGGTGAGCTGGTCCATTCCGCCTGACGCGGACCGCCTGGAGTCCCCGCCAGGAGCCCTCGCAGGAGCTCCTCCGGCCGGAGGTGGCATCCAGTAGCGCTGGTCCGCTTGCCCGGAGGTACTCGCGCCGGCGCTCACTCGATTCCGGACATCCGGAGATGTCCCCTGGAAGAGTGTCGCCTGCCACGACTCCCGCCCGGACTTAGGCGGGCGCGGGGTAGCGCCGTTGCCAGCTCCACCTACCGCGCCTAACGGATCAGGGCCAGGCCCTGATCGCAACCTCTATTGCGGCCCCTCGGGGCGCGACTCTTCGTCTGGAGACGGAGCCAGTAAGCACGTTCCTTACTACCGCCGGAGTCATCCGAAGATTTCTCACGGTGGTCGTCGCTCGACCGGGTGCGGTCCGTGATGTTTCCACCCGTTTCCCCCCCCTTGGGTTCATTCGCTTTATCTTTTTCTTTATCTCTTTCTTTCGTCATTTTTCTGAGACGTCCCTGAGGAGCGGGCGATCCCCAGGGACGAAGGAGGCTACAACACTGTGACGGTAGGCTGCGATGGAACACTGTCGGACTGATCCTGGTCACGGCACCAATGTAAAGTTATTGACTATCGTCCGCTCTTCGGGATCCTCGAGGAAAGTCCTCTCACCGCGAGTCGTTGCGGACGCGCATCCGCTATTCCGGATCCTTGCGGCGGCGCCGCTCACCGGAGGTCACTGCGGACACGGTAACCACTCTATCATTAACGGTAACCAGGTAACAGCCCACCCGACACTCCCAGGCCTACGGACACCGTTCAGAAACTGGTTCATCACCACGGTGTTAACTGGCGGGGCCTGGCGAGCCGCGGTCTGCCTCGGGGACGGAACCCCGTACAGTCCGACATGCTGGCCAGAGCCTATGTCACACGTCCCGGGAAGGGAGAGAACTGGCGATCCACAGGGCTTGCGCCCCCGAGTCAGCAACTTGTCTCTCCCAGCCCGGGCCTCCCCATGGAAATCGTCCCCAGGGCTCTAAGAGCCTACTACTCGCAACTAGGGAACACAAAGCTCATGGCGAGCCTCGTGTGCGTCCCAGTCATTCTCTCTCGGACAATCTCCTCGATCGAGTAGCTTCCAGTGTATATATAATACACCACAAGCTGTAGGACGCACGCGAGGTATAATCAAACCATTGTTATAGTTTACTGGAGCGTAAATTACAATGCGTTGCCGTGGCAACGCACGCTCGAACGGAGCGTGTCAAAACAAGGCCAAGAACGAAAAGGCCACATAAATGGCATGTATGTTTACAATCACCTGCCGCGTGCTTAGGGCAAAATCGCCACATTATGTAACGCTGTACTGCGGCTTAACAGATTTTTGAATCAGGAATTTTTTCAAAAAAATATTGAGGGAGCACCCCTCCCCCTCCCTAGACCTAATCCCCCCCCCCCCCCGGGTATGACGCCCTAGAACTTTGGCAAAAAGTTTGCTGTCTCTGGTTATAATCCCCGCACATCGTCGATGCACCAATCCAGGAATTGTTGTCGATACATTTTAGTTTCAACGCATTATGAAGCATGGAACAAAGAGTCTAATACCGTTTGTTGCCAGTAAAAGAATCTTGTCGAAACTTCCATTCATGAATAAAGACGATTTTGATGTACAAAGATATTTGTAATTTAACTACCAGTAAATAGACTAGAAACCATTAGATTTAATTGTTGGGAAATTTGTTCCATAATGACATTTCATCATTCAGTCAACTGTTCGAAAGAAAAATATTCTAATTTGGTGTTACCAAGTCACTGTGCATGCTCGGTCTGTTATTCAGTTTATTGTAGAAACGTCATTGCGAACTCATATCGGACCAGCGGAGCACATATCGAACCGGGTGGGCTGATACTGTTTGGTGACATACGGCAATATCGGATTTGTTGAACCGGGCACGATACGGTTCAGTATCAGTTAGATGTGTAATAATCTGTGATTTTACACTTACTAATGTCACATTTGCACTGATGTCTTCGCCGATGAGGGATACGATGCCCGAAAAGGCTGAAATTTGGCCATTTCGGCCGGTCACCCACCGAGCGCCTGAGGATCATCCGTGACCATCTGGCAACAATCGGACATCGTAGACACGTCGGTAGAGGCATCGGAAGAAAATAACGCAGAGTTATTTTCATGCGGCGACCGGTGGAAATAAATGACATCGGTGGTGAATCGCTTGCACGTCTCCCGGTGAGCGGCCAGAGCCGCTTCAGATGCCCATCAGGTGCCGAGGATCACCGCAGGGTATCCTGCCGGGCGCCGATGAATGTCCGGAAGGTACCCTTCAGATAATCGGGCGGATTTGTACATATCAGACGGTCACTGAGCAGGTACCAGAAGGGTATCATGTGGTCTCCGGTCGGGCATCGTTGGTTGGTCAGTCTTTCTTGAAATTCGTGAAAATTAATTCGGACGGACACGGTGAAGACACGCGGTCGTACAATGTAGGTGACTATAGCGGTCACCGGTGGACAATGCCTGGTGGTTTCATGACCACTCGAAAGATATGGGAACAAGAAAATGCAGCTAACTGCGGGAAGACATTAGAGCTCGAGCACATCATCAGCACCACGACAGCTGACTGTATCTTACACAACGTCCCCCCCCCCCCACTTGCAAAAAAATGAAAACTGAACCATATCATGCCCCACATGATTCCAATTCATTCCCTATATTATGATGAAACACATAATCGTACTTCAATCATATTCCATTTATTTTGAACTCAATAAAACAGATACGCCTGATTGAATGATATTGAAGCTCAATAAAATTTCCTTAAAATATTGGGAACTATGAGGAATATCTGTATCCGATATCATGATATAGATAACACATGCATACTGAGCAAATTGAAAGACCAGTTTAAAATAAAAAGGTTTCGCAATCCAGCAAGGAACACGGGCCTGCTCATGTAATAAAAAATGTCAAATTACGGTAAATGTAGTCGTGGTACCGCAGGCGAATCGTTGTGTTTACTTCATAACGTCAAAAAAAGGCCACATGCAAAGTTACATGTACATGCATGCACAAAATGCTGCACGGAAAATTGTGCGTTCCAAAGTACGCTTCATTGCGGTAAAATTTGCTTTGCATTCTGGGAACGTGAATTTCCATCGGCTCCGCCATTTTGACGTTTTTCAGACGAGCTGACCATTTTGCGTAATTTTCTCAAACCTATCACATCGATTCATGCATTATATATCTGTGGAATATTCAAAGCTTGCCATCAAATCGAGAGATTTTATGTGAAGGACGAAGAAAATCCTTATTTGAAGTAGGTGTACAAAGGTTTACATGCCAAAACGGGCGTCGATAGGTTGGTATGAAACCTCCATGAAAAAGTCAGCACATAGACATGTAGAGAGTTGGGGGTTTCGCCCCCAACGCTCTAATGTCAAAAATTCCTGACAAACTATCACCGGCGGCCGGAACATCGGTAGATAGGCCTATCACCAATGTCCCCACATCGACCGGCGACCTGTGCAAAATGTGACCTAGGCATTAGTCGAGTGTTGACCTGCCATATATGTATGGAAATAAACTATCAAAGTCTCCAACAATCGATATTCAAGTTTTATCAGTAATTACCATGGTAACCCTTATCATTATGACAATATACACAATAGGTAAGTAGGTGCAAAGATGATATGGACAGAGAGTCTGATATGGATGATTTGATGGTTTTATCAAAGATTGAATATTTGGTTTTATCATGATGCGGACCAAAAATGGCGTATTTCTTAGATAAACGCACATAACATTTCACTAGGGGTTGGGTTAGGTTTATGTGAATATTTTAAATGTTGACACACATATATGCACAATATTTATCATCATTATTTGTTGGAATAATAAGGACATATTTTAAAACATCAAAGTCAATAATATGTTGTATATTGATAGAATTATTGATATTTCCGTGCCGTGTCTTTGGTGAAACCGAAGTATTTTTTTCAGCACTTTTTTGTAGTTTTTGCAATTTAAAAAAAAATATCCGCGTATATTGATCATAAATTGTTATTATAATAATATTTCATTTGATTCCAAACATTTATTCACCAAAATTATGCTTGTAGCTAGAGTATTGGTCATTTTATTGACATTTTTGTAGTTTGGAGAAACCCATTCATTACGTGATCGACATGTTTCACAAAATAGCTCACCGTGACGTAAAGCTACTCTGCCCACATGGCCATCATACTTTTTTGATTCCCAGATACATCGGACTATCAGAAAATCACAACAATCTTTGGTCCCTAGAGATGGTACCAATTTCTCTCATATGGCCATCTATCTCATGGACTAACACGCCAATAATATGTGGAAACGATTACCCTCTGTGCACATGTACTGTCTCTATTATCAACACTCGGTCGCGTAGCAATACAATAGACCTTGTATGCATCTGAATACTGATCTCAAACAACATTTCTGTGGTTTTCTAACTCAGTGATGCACAAGTGATATAACAAAGCCTAAAACTCTTGTCTAAATACAATCTGTGGCAAGCCAGGGGCTCTTTTATATCAGCACTATCGACATTTACGGAAATGCGTAGGGAGCACCGTTAGTAATATTTCATCTAAAAACCAAAGATCCTGTACATGCAACGAATACACGCAGAGTTTCTTCTACTTGCGGATCTTTATTAGTTGACGAATTGAAAATTCGACAACTATGTTGGTCAGTTCCGTTGGTTACTTGCCAGAATCTTCGATTTTGGCAAGTATGTTGGTTCGTTCGTGGATGTGTTTGTTACTTGCCAGAATCTTCGATTTTGGCAAGTATGTTGGTCGGTTGGTTTGTGGGTTTATGTGTTTGTGTGTTTGTTTGTTTGTCTGTGGCCTCTCTAGCGTCCACGATTCTTGATTTAAACCTTTCAAAGTTCGTGTGCACAATCTGTAGGATACTCGGCAAAAAACGTCCTATTTTGGTGTGTCTAGGTCAAAGGTCAAGGTCAAGGTCACGCAAAACGTCGAAAACATATAAGTGGCCATAACTCCGGTTCTGATTGTCGTAGAGACTTCAAATCAAGTGCATATTGTAGGTAAACTCGAGTTCTATCTTCTGTGACCTTGATCTCGACATTTGACCTTGACCTTGAGAAGTTCGCCTGAGGTCGAATATTTGACCTTGGAGGTCACCTCCTCCGATTTTCGATCTGATGCTCGGAAACGATGTCGGACCGGTCCCTTATGGTCAATGTCAATTTTTAGCGCGATCGGTCAATCCGTTATGACGTAATTGACGTTTCTATGGCAACAAAATCAGTCCCATGATAAGCGAAATTGCATGTTTCAAGCTGTCCATGCTGATAAAAGCGTCAATACTGTGCGTAAAAATCTAATGATAAACCCGTTTATAGTCAAGGATAAGTTCTTATGTTTCAAAAAATTTTAAGGTCAAGGGTCGAAAGTCAAGGTCAATATTGACCTGCAAGTGAAAACCATGTAGGTCACTATATCTCAGAAAGTAAGCAAGATAGAGACACGAAAGTAAATCCACAGTAATGCACTCACTTAGCCTAACAACTTTTGCCATTACACCTAAGGCGTATGACCGATAGCCTTTGCAAGCGCCTAAGGTCGAAATTGACCTTAAAAATGACCTTGACCTTGACCTTTTGCAAAAATATCGAGTAGTAACTCATTTGAAAGGTCTTCAAGAGTACTGTCCAAATGTGTTGTCATTTTTGGAATCGGACGTCAATTGACGTCATAATGACGTCGAATGTGATTTCAGACTGACATTTAGGCCTTTTGAGTGTCAGATGTGCAAAGTTATCACATTTACTGCAGATCTAGCATATACAAACGATGTGGACTCGTCCTGTGATGGTTTCTATCAATTTTTAGCTCAATCGATATATCCGTTTTGACGTAATTGACGTTTTTTTGGCAACAAATCGGTAAAAATTTCATTTGTTTGTTTGTATGCATTTTCGCACTCTAGCATCCACAATTCTCATTCGATTTTTTTCAAACTCGGTGAACATGTTCTGTAGGATATTGAGTAGATTCTATCATACTTTGGTGAATATAGGTCGAAGGTCAAGGTCAAGGTCACACAAAACGTCGAAAACACATAAGTGGCCATAACTCCGGCTGTAATCGTCCTAGAGACTTCAAATTAGGTGCATATTGTAGATGAACCCGAGTTCTATCGCCTATGACCTTGACCTTGACTTTTGACTTTGACCTTGAGAAGTTCGCCATGAGGTGAATGTCAAGGTCAAGTACGCAGTTCAGCGAACCATACCCTGTAGTATACCGTTAAGGTCTTGATCTCCTGAGTCCAGTGATGTCTTAATTTTGGCATATGACGTTCAGTGACGTCACAATGACGTCATCAACGTCAAATTTCCGAAATTTCAAAAGGCCATAACAATGTCAATACTGGAGGGAATCCCCTGTAACTTGATATGCATATTGACAGCATTGGCCTGTACGACAAGAACCACAGAGGTCAAGGTCATCGAAATCCCAGAAGAAAAAACATATTTGGTAAAACTTTTGCTTCAGTCGTCGTAGGTCAAAGGTCAAGTTCACGGAAAAGTGATCAGTCAAAATCACATGAATCTCAATAATTTCGGAACTAATCGACCCAGAGAGTTCCAACTAGAGAATATTGTAGCATATTGAAAGCCCTCTTTTGAAGGACCTTGGTCGTGTCATTTGACCTTGACATTACCCCTCAAGGTCAAAGTTTTCTTTCTTTTATTCTGGCAAGTACTCGCTGTACCAGCGAAGGCTTTCAGCCGTCAAGTCAGCAGCAGCGAGCGATTTCATTTGTTTGTTTGTTTGTTTGTTTGTACGCACTCTAGCGCCCACAATTATGGCTCGATTCTGCCCAAACTTGGTGTGCATATTCTCTAGGATGATGGCTCGAGACTGCACGATTTTGGTGATTCTAGGACAAAGGTCAAGGTCAAGGTCACGCAAAACGTTAAAAACACATAAGTGGCCATAACTCTGGTTCTTTTTGTGCTAGAGACTTCAAACTAAGTTCATATGGTAGATAAACTCGAGTTCTATCTTCGGTGACCTTGACCTTGACATTTGACCTTGACCTTCAGAAGTTCGCCATGAGGTGAATGTCAAGGTCAAGTACGAAGGTCAGCGAATCATATCGAGTAGTATATCGTTGGAAAGGTCTTGATTCCCTGATTGCAGTGATACCTTATTTTCGGCGCTGCGACGTACACTGACGTCACAATGACGTCATAAACGTCAAATTTCCGAAATTTCAAAAGGCCATAACATCGTCAATACTGTATGGAATCTCTTGAAACTTGATATGCATATTGACAGCAATGACTTCTACGAATTTGAGTACAAAGGTCAAAGGTCAAGGTCAAGGTCATCGAAATCCCAGAAAAGCATGTTTCCGGTAATAACATCCATTTGAACTGTTGTAGGTTCATGAAATTTGAACCATATCATTGAGAAGAGGTATAGCAATCGGGCGTATATGTTAATTTCATGATTGAGCTTGAACTTGGTCATTAAAATAAGGTCATATGAGGTAAACTTCAAGGTCAAATTTCAAAACTTACTGAAACCTATCAAGTAGTATATCAAATGAAAGGTCTTGATTTCCTGGTACATACTTTCTCATCAGTTTTGAGATGTGACGTTTATTGACGTGACAATGACGTCATAAACGTTAATTTTTCGAAATTTCAAACGGTCATAGTGTCCACAAATATTGTTCGATTCTGATGAAATTATACAGGTATAATATATGTCTTCATGCACAGGCAATGCACAATTTTCGTGACTCAAGGTCAAAGGTCAAGGTCAAGATCAAGGAAAAGGTCAAAATCACATAAATGGTCATAATTTTGGAACTGATCGCCATAAAGAGTTCAAACTAGGACCATGTTGTAGCATATCAAAAGGTCTTTGTATGTGACCTTTGACCTTGACCTTGAGAAGTTCGCCATAAGTCAATGCCATATACGAAGGTCAGTGCACCATATCAAATAGCTCCTGATTTCAATGATATCTTATTTTTGGCGCTGTGACGTATACTGACGTCACAATGTTGTCATGAACGTTAAATTTCCGAAATTTCAAGCAACCATATTAGCGTCAATACTGTATGGAATCGCTTGAAACTTGATATGCATATTATCAGCATTGACCTCTACGAATTGAGATACAAAGGTAAAGGTCAAGGTCACCGAAATCTCAGAAAAAACACCTTTTCGGTAATAACATGTTTGAATCGCGGTAGACTCATTAAATTTGATTCATATCACTCACAACAGATATGACAATCAGAAATATATGTCAATTCCATGGTTGACCTTGAACTTGGTCAGGAAAATGAGGTCACCTGAGCAAAACTTGAAGATCAAATTTTCAAGCTGAATGAAACCTATCAAGTAGTATCAAATGGAAGGTCTTGATTCCATGATACATATTGTTCCATTCGTTTTCAGATGTGACGTTTATTGACGTCACGAACGTAAATTTTTCAAAATTGAAAAAGGCCATAGTGTCCATAATTTTTGATCAATTCCGATTAAGTTATTCAAATATAGTCTGTATCTCCATGCACAGGCAGTGCACAGTTTTTGTGACTCGAAGTCAAAGGTCAAAGTCAAGGTCAAGGAAAAGGTCAAAATCACATAAATGGCCATAACTTCGGAACTAATCATCACAGAGTTCAAGCTAAGACCATACTGTAACATATCAAAACGCCTTTCTTATGTGACCTTGAATGTGACCTTTGACCTTGACTGGAGAATTTCGCCATAAGGTCAATGTCCAGTTCAAAGACGAACCAGTATAGAGTTAGAAAGGTCTTGGTCTCCTAAGTCCAGTGATGCCTCATTTTTGGTGCTTTGAGCTACAGTGACGTTACAATGACGCCATAAACATCAAATATCCCAAATTTCAAAAGGTCATAAAGTCAATATTGGAGGGAGTCTTTCCTTCAATGTCTCAGTGGACTATTTATTAAGCAAGTTCCAGTTCACGAAATTTCAAGGTCAAGAGTCAGAGGTCAAGGTCAATGTTGACCTTTGGGTGAAAATCAAGTGTGTCACTATATCTAATAAATATTAAGGATGAAAATACGAAAGTAAAAGTATAATGTAGTACTAACTGAGACTAGCAACAATTGCATTAAATCTAAGGTCTATTATATGTAGCTTTTCCAAGTGCCCAAGGTCGGAATTGACCTGAAAAATGACTAGTAGCTCGTTTGAAAGGTCTTCAAAAGTAGTTTCCCGATCTGTTGTTATTTTGGGAATCGGACGTCATTTGAAGTAATTAAGACGGCAAATATAATGTAATACATGTAGTCAGTGTTTCTTTACATGATATGTGTAGATTGTACATGTTTTTCATGTGTATTTTATATTATGGGGAGTTTTACAGATATATTTGTGGATTTGGGATTAGTGGGTTAGTTTTATAAACATCTATTGTAGCAAAGTTTCAATATATTTTCACTTTGATCATTCTGTCGGTTTTGACACACTTAATGTTTCATCACTAAAATCTGATGAACTTTCCAGCAAAATGCAAAATTCGAAAATAGTATAAAGTCCTCCAAGAATAGTATAACATATATACACACGATATTCACTCTCATATTCAGAATGGCCAGTACATGAAAATCGCAGAATTTCAAGGTTATTGATAAAGGTCAAGGTCACTGGTAGCAATTCCGGCAAGTTAGTCGACTATGTCGGTTCATTACTTGGCCAAATGAAATTTGGTCAAGTATGTTGGTCGGTTGCGTTTGTTTGTTTGTTTGTTTGTCAGTACGCACTCTAGCGTCCACAATTCCAGTTCTATTGTTCCCAAACTTGGTCGGAATATTCTGTAGGACAATGGCTCGGACGAGTTCGAAGATGGGCATTCAAGGTCAAATATTGAGGTCAAGGTCATGCAAAATGTCGAAAACACATAAATGGCCATAACACCGGTTCTAATCGTTCTAGAAACTTCAAACTAAGCTCATATTTTAGACAAACTCGAGTTCTATCTTCCGTGACCTTGACCTTGACATTTGACCTTGACCTTGAGAAGTTCGCCTGAGGTCGAAGTCAAGGTCAAATACAAAGGTCGGCGCAGTATATCGAGTAGTATATCGTTGGGAAGGTCTTGAGCCCCTGATTCCAGTGATATCTTATTTTTGGCGCTGCGACATAAACTGACGTCACAATGACGTCATAAACGTCGAAAAGCCGAAATTTCAAAGGGTCATAACATCGTCAATAGTGTATGGAATCCCTTGGAATTTGATATGCATTTTGACAGCATTGACCTCTACGAATTAAAGTACAAAGTTCAAAGGTCAAGGTCAAGGTTATCGAAATCCCAGAAAAACATGTTTTCGGTTATAACATCTGCTTGAATCGCAGCAGACGCCTGAAATTTGATCCATATGATTCAGAAGAGATATGGCAATCAGACGTGTATGACAATTTCATGATTGGTTTTGAACTTGGTCGGCAAAATGAGGTCACATGAGCAAAACTTGAAGGTCAAATTTTCAAACTTACTGATACCTATCAAATAGTACATCAAATGGAAGGTATCAGTCCCCTGATACATACTGTTCCATGCTTTTTCAGATGTGACGTCTACTGACGTCACAGTGACGTCATAAACGTCAATTTTTCAAAATTTCAAAAGGTCATAGTGTCCGTAATTCTTTTTTGATTCTGATTAAATTATTCAAGTATAATCTGTATGTCCATACACAGGCAGTGCGCAACTTTCGTGACCCAAAGTCACAGGTCAAAGCCAAGGTCAAGGAATAGGTCAAAATCACATAAATGGCCATAACTTCAGTTCTATATGTCAGGAAGATTTTAAATTAAATGCATACTGTAAATAAACTCAAAGTCTATCTTCAGTGACCATGACCGTGACCTTTGACCATGACCTTGACCCAACCGCTCAAGGTCAAACTTTCATGAGAAAACAATATTATCTCTGACTCTCAATTTGATGCTTGAATACGATGTATTGTTGGTCCCCTATGCTCCACGTCAATTTTGAGTCTGATCGGATAAGCCATTGGGACGAAATTGACGTTCTTATGGCAACAAAGCTGGTCACATTATAAGCAAAATCGCATATCCCGAGCTATCTATACTGATAACTGCCTGAATGATGATTGTGAAAATCTGTCAGTAGACTGCCTTATAAGTGAGGTCAAGTTCTTCCAGTTAAAAAAATTTCAAGGTCAAATGTCAAAGCCCGAGGTCAATATTGACCTTCAATGGAAAATCGTGTAGGTCACTATATCTCAACTGTTAATGAAAACAGGAACGCAAAAGTAAAACCAGAATGTTGTCTTCACCTAGCCTAGAAACATTTGTATTTACACCTAAGGTCTACGACCCATAGCCTTTCAAGTGCCTTGGTCGAATTTGACCTTAAAAATGACCTTGACCTTCACTTTTTTAAAAATTTTGAAAGGTTTTCAAGAGTACTTTCCGAATCTGTTGCCATTTTAAAAATATGACGATCTTTCACGTCACTATGACGTCAAACGTGATTTTAATTTGAATTAGAACCTGTCGGTTCCCATAGTCATGTTGGAGTGTGCAGGTTGCATGCACCGCAAGCGCCCACCACGACTCCGTCATTGTGAATATCTACGAGGAAACAATGTGTTCAATAACAGTATTATTCCTAGTTTATGATGCACTTTTCATATTTGCAATACATTGAAAACTCACCGAGATATCTTCATGGAAAGAGCAGTGGGGGTAAATCTGGTCCTCAGACCGTTTATACACCAATAAGTTGTGGAAACGATTACCCCCTGTGCACGAGTCCCATTCTAAATATAATGATTCGGTCGTGTGGTAACACAATATACCTCGAATAATCTAAATATTTACTTCAAAACAACGTTGCTGTTGTTTTCTAACTCAGTGATGTCCAGATGACACAAAGCCTAAAAGCCATGATGTATTTACTACAATTTCAGGCACGAAACACTCCTTATTATTCAAACTATTGGCGATGACGAACCGGGTTCGAACCGGGTTTGAGAGCACTGTGATAATTTATATCTTGTATATATGCATAGGATATTGTTACTTGACGAAATCAAGCATTTTGTCAAGTATGTTGATCAGTTCTGTTTGTTACTTGGCCAAATGAAATTTGGTCAAGTATGTTGGTCGGTTGCGTTTGTTACTTGGCCAAATGAAATTTGGTCAAGTATGTTGGTCGGTTGCGTTTGTTTGTTTGTTTGTCAGTAAGCACTCTAGCGTCCACAATTCCAGTTCTATCGTTCCCAAACTTGGTCGGAATATTCTGCAGGACAATAGCTCGGACGAGTTTGAAGATGGGCATTCAAGGTCAGATTTTTATGAAAGCATATATCAATGTAAGTATCAATCTATTACCACCAATACATCCAGATTTTGATGATGTTAATAACAAACGTAAAGTACAACATTTTGCAATAGAAACAAAGCCTGACCAAATAGTTTATCCAAAGACACACTGGCGTCATCAGGGGCAGACAGTGTGTTAAATGTAGTTGTTTCTACTGTACACCTGATGGAATTAGTATACAACTGCCCAACAAGCTTTGGAAAAATATATATATATAAATCCAATACGAACCCCATGCAATAGATATATACCTAATCACAAGCCAAAAGGCTACTGAGTTGATAGTATCCTCGGGGACAGATTCAAAGTCCGCCAGCAGGGACACCGACTCAGTGGTATGAATGTAGGTATCAATCTATTACCACCAATACATCCAGATTTTGATGATGTTAATAACAAACGTAAAGTACAACATTTTGCAATAGAAACAAAGCCCGACCAAATATGTGACCTTGACCTTTGACCTTGACCTTGATTTAGTATTTAAAGGTCAAATGTTCGAAAATATGCGAATGCGTTTTCACAATTTTTCTGGGTAAAATTCATAACGAAATGTTTGCAGAATGTACCAGAGTATCCAGTAAGTAGACATGGTTAACAGATAAAAAAAATTGGGTCAACGTTTTAATGTCAAGGTCACAAATTTGATTATGAACACAGAACTTGCCATAACTTCGGTTCTAACACACATATGGACTTCAAATTAGGTTCACATTGTACCAAACGCCAATGCAGATCTTCTGTGATCTTTGCCTTCGACCTTTGACCTTGACCTTTGAAAGGTCAGCCAAGGTCAACTTTTTGCATAAAATCAAATTTCATGCAAATCTATAGAGTATCATGTCAAATCAGAGGACTTGAAGACACAGATTTTGTCCATAAGACGTTATTGGACGTCATAGTGACGTCATGAATGACCTAAAAACACATTTCGTCATATCTTCAGTTCAAATTACTGGAGAGACCTCGAATTTGATTCATATGAAAGAACTCGTAATATGTGACCTTCACATTACCTTTTGACCTTGACGGTGATCTGGTACTGGCATTATTTCCATTTGGCCAAGTGTCGCGCTATGCGCGACAGCCCTCGGGCTCTCGTTTGTTTGTTTGTTTGTTTGTTTGTTTGTCAGTACGCACTCTAGCGTCCACAATTCCAGTTCTATCGTTCCCAAACTTGGTCGGAATATTCTGTAGGACAATGGCTTGGACGAGTTCGATGATGGGCATTCAAGGTCAAATATTGAGGTCAAGGTCATGCAAAATGTCGAAAACACATAAATGGCCATAACACCGGTTCTAATCATCCTAGAAACTTCAAACTAAATTCATATTGTAGACAAACTCGAGTTCTATCTTCCGTGACCTTGACCTTGACATTTGACCTTGACCTTGAGAAGCTCGCCTGAGGTCGAAGTCAAGGTCAAGTACGAAGGTCGGCACAGCATATCGAGTAGTATATCGTTGGAAATGTCTTGAGCCCCTGATTCCAGTGATATCTTATTTTTGGCGCTGCGACGTAAACTGACATCACAATGACGTCATAAATGTCGAAAATACGAAATTTCAAAGGGTCATAACATCGTCAATAGTGTATGGAATCCCTTGGAATTTGATATGCATTTTGACAGCATTGACCTCTACGAATGGAACTACAAAGGTCAAAGGTCAAGGTCAAGGTTACCGAAATCCCAGAAAAACACGTTTTCGGTTATAACATCTGCTTGAATCGCAGCAGACTCCTGAAATTTGATCCATATGATTCAGAAGAGATATGGCAATCAGACGTGTATGACAATTTTATGATTGGTTTTGAACTTGGTCGGCAAAATGAGGTCACATGAGCAAAACTTGAAGGTCAAATTTTCAAACTTACTGAAACCTATCAAATAGTACATCAAATGGAAGGTATCGATTGCCTGATACAAACTGTTCAATGCTTTTTCAGATGTGACGTTTACTGACGTCACAGTGACGTCATAAACGTCAATTTTTCATAATTTCAAAAGGCCATAGTGTCCGTAATTCTTTTTTGATTCTGATTAAATTATTCAAGTATAATCTGTATGTCCATACACAAGCAGTGCACAACTTTCGTGACCCAAAGTCACAGGTCAAAGCCAAGGTCAAGGAATAGGTCAAAATCACATAAATGGCCATAACTTCGGTTCTATATGTCACAAAGACTTCAAACCAAATGCATACTGTAAATAAACTCAAAGTCTATCTTCAGGGACCTTGACCGTGACCTTTGACTATGACCTTGACCCAACCGCTCAAGGTCAAACTTTCATGAGAAAACAATATCATCTCCGACTCTCAATTTGATGCTTGAATACAATGTATTGTTGGTCCCTTATGTTCCACGTCAATTTTGAGTCTGATCGGATAAGCCATTGTGACGAAATTGACGTTCTTATGGCAACAAAGTCGGTCCCATTATAAGCAAAATCGCATATCCCGAGCTATCTATACTGATAACTGCCTGAATAATGATTGTGAGAATCTGTCAGTAGACTGTCTTATAAGTGAGGTCAAGTTCTTCCAGTTCAAAAACTTTCAAGGTCAATTGTCAAAGCCCGAGGTCAATATTGACCTTCAATGGAAAATCGTGTAGGTCACTATATCTCAACTGTTAATGAAAATAGGAACGCAAAAGTAGAGCCAGAATGTTGTCTTCACCTAGCCTAGAAACCTCTGTATTTACACCTAAGGCCTACGACCCATAGCCTTTCCAAGTGCCTTGGTCCAATTTGATCTTAAAATTGACCTTGACCTTCACTTTTTAAAAACAAATTCAGTAGTAACTCGTTTGAAAGGTCTTCAAGAGTACTTTCCGAATCTGTTACCATTTTAAAAATCGGACGATATTTTACGTCACTGTGACGTCAAACGTGATTTTAATTTGAATTAGAACCTGTCAGTTCCCATAGTCATGTTGGATTGTGCAGGTTGCATGCACCGCAAGCGCCCAACACTACTCCGTCATTGTGAATATTTACGAGGAAACAATGTGTTCAATAACAGTATTATTCCTAGTTCATGATGCACTTTTCATATTTGCAATACATTGAAAACTCACCGAGATATCTTTATGGAAAGAGCAGTGGGGGTAAATCTGATCCTCAACCTGTTTATACACCAATAAGTTGTGGAAACGATTACCCCCTGTGCACGAGTCCCATTCTAACTATAATGATTCGGTCGTGTAGTAATACAATATACCTCGATTAATCTAAATATTTATTTCAAAACAAAATTGCTGTTGTTTTCTAACTTCTAGTGATGTCCAGATGACACAAAGCCTAATAGCCATGATGTATTCACTACAATTTGAGGCACGAAACACTCCTTATTATTCAAACTATTGGCGATGACGAACCGGGTTCGAACCGGGTTCGAGAGCACTGTGATAATTTATATCTTGTATATATGCATAGGATATTGTTACTTGACGAAATCAAGCATTTTGTCAAGTACGTTGATCAGTTCTGTTTGTTACTTGGCCAAATGAAATTTGGTCAAGTATGTTGGTCGGTTGCGTTTGTTACTTGGCCAAATGAAATTTGGTCAAGTATGTTGGTCGGTTGCGTTTGTTTGTTTGTTTGTTTGTCAGTACGCACTCTAGCGTCCACAATTCCAGTTCTATTGTTCCCAAACTTGGTCGGAATATTCTGTAGGGCAATGGCTCGGACGAGTTCGAAGATGGGCATTCAAGGTCAAATATTGAGGTCAAGGTCATGCAAAATGTCGAAAACACATAAATGGCCATAACACCGGTTCTAATCGTCCTAGAAACTTCAAACTAAGTTCATATTTTAGACAAACTCGAGTTCTATCTTCCGAGACCTTGACCTTGACATTTGACCTTGACCTTGAGAAGTTCGCCTGAGGTCGAAGTCAAGGTCAAATACAAAGGTCGGCGCAGTATATCGAGTAGTATATCGTTGGAAAGGTCTTGAGCCCCTGATTCCAGTGATATCTTAGTTTTGGCGCTGCGACGTAAACTGACGTCACAATGACGTCATAAACGTCGAAAAGCCGAAATTTCAAAGGGTCATAACATCGTCAATAGTGTATGGAATCCCTTGGAATTCGATATGCATTTTGACAGCATTGACCTCTACGAATTAAAGTACAAAGGTCAAAGGTCAAGGTCAAGGTTACCGAAATCCCAGAAAAACATGTTTTCGGTTATAACATCTGCTTGAATCGCAGCAGACTCCTGAAATTTGATCCATATGATTCAGAAGAGATATGGCAATCAGACGTGTATGACAATTTCATGATTGGTTTTGAACTTGGTCGGCAAAATGAGGTCACATGAGCAAAACTTGAAGGTCAAATTTTCAAACTTACTGATACCTATCAAATAGCACATCAAATGGAAGGTATTAGTCCCCTGATACATACTGTTCCATGCTTTTTCAGATGTGACGTCTACTGACGTCACAGTAACGTCATGAA
Source organism: Terebella lapidaria (assembly GCA_949152475.1). Classification (NCBI taxonomy): domain Eukaryota; kingdom Metazoa; phylum Annelida; class Polychaeta; order Terebellida; family Terebellidae; genus Terebella; species Terebella lapidaria. The sequence goes on from OX424557.1 coordinate 9,425,413, forward strand.
CGTCAATTTTTCAAAATTTCAAAAGGCCATAGTGTCCGTAATTCTTTTTTGATTCTGATTAAATTATTCAAGTATAATCTGTATGTCCATACACAGGCAGTGCACATCTTTCGTGACCCAAAGTCACAGGTCAAAGCCAAGGTCAAGGAATAGGTCAAAATCACATAAATGGTCATAACTTCAGTTCTATATGTCAGGAAGATTTTAAATTAAATGCATACTGTAAATAAACTCAAAGTCTATCTTCAGTGACCTTGACCGTGACCTTTGACCATGACCTTGACCCAACCGCTCAAGGTCAAACTTTCATGAGAAAACAATATTATCTCTGACTCTCAATTTGATGCTTGAATACGATGTATTGTTGGTCCCTTATGCTCCACGTCAATTTTGAGTCTGATCGGATAAGCCATTGGGACGAAATTGACGTTCTTATGGCAACAAAGCTGGTCCCATTATAAGCAAAATCGCATATCCCGAGCTATCTATACTGATAACTGCCTGAATGATGATTGTGAAAATCTGTCAGTAGACTGTCTTATAAGTGAGGTCAAGTTCTTCCAGTTAAAAAAAATTCAAGGTCAAATGTCAAAGCCCGAGGTCAATATTGACCTTCAATGGAAAATCGTGTAGGTCACTATATCTCAACTGTTAATAAAAACAGGAACGCAAAAGTAAAACCAGAATGTTGTCTTCACCTAGCCTAGAAACATTTGTATTTACACCTAAGGCCTACGACCCATAGCCTTTCAAGTGCCTTGGTCGAATTTGACCTTAAAAATGACCTTGACCTTCACTTTTTAAAAATTTTGAAAGGCCTTCAAGAGTACTTTCCGGATCTGTTGCCATTTTAAAAATATCACGATATTTCACGTCACTATGACGTCAAACATGATTTTAATTTGAATTAGAACCTGTCGGTTCCCATAGTCATGTTGGAGTGTGCAGGTTGCATGCACCGCAAGCGCCCACCACGACTCCGTCATTGTGAATATCTACGAGGAAACAATAACAGTATTATTCCTAGTTTATGATGCACTTTTCATATTTGCAATACATTGAAAACTCACCGAGATATCTTCATGGAAAGAGCAGTGGGGGTAAATCTGGTCCTCAGACCGTTTATACACCAATAAGTTGTGGAAACGATTACCCCCTGTGCACGAGTCCCATTCTAACTATAATGATTCGGTCGTGTAGTAACACAATATACCTCGATTAATCTAAATATTTACTTCAAAACAAAATTCCTGTTGTTTTCTAACTTCTAGTGATGTCCAGATGACACAAAGCCTAATAGCCATGATGTATTCACTACAATTTGAGGCACGAAACACTCCTTATTATTCAAACTATTGGCGATGACGAACCGGGTTCGAACCGGGTTTTTATAAATATCTTGTATATATGCATAGGATATTGTTACTTGACGAAATCAAACATTTTGTCAAGTATGTTGATCGGTTCTGTTTGTTACTTGGCCAAATGAAATTTGGTCAAGTATGTTGGTCGGTTGCGTTTGTTACTTGGCCAAATGAAATTTGGTCAAGTATGTTGGTCGGTTGCGTTTGTTTGTTTGTTTGTTTGTCAGTACGCACTCTAGCGTCCACAATTCCAGTTCTATTGTTCCCATACTTCGTCGGAATATTCTGTAGGACAATGGCTCGGACGAGTTCGAAGATGGGCATACAAGGTCAGATTTTTATGAAAGCATATATCAATGTAAGTATCAATCTATTACCACCAATACATCCAGATTTTGATTATGTTAATAACAAACGTAAAGTACAACATTTTGCAATAGAAACAAAGCCTGACCAAATATTTTATCCAAAGACACACTGGCGTCTACAGGGGCAGACAATGTGTTAAATGTGGTTGTTCCTACTGTACACCTGATAGAATTAGTATACAACTGCCCAACAACCTATGAAAAAAAATATATAAATCCAATACGAACCCCATGCAATAGATATATGACAAGTACATAAGTACCTAATCACAAGCCAAAAGGCTACTGAGTTGATGGTATCCTCGGGGACAAATTTAACGTCTGCCAGCAGTGAAACCGACTCAGGGGTATCAATGTAAGTATCAATCTATTATCACCAATACATCCAGATTTTGATGATGGTAATAACAAACATAAAGTACAACATTTTGCAATAGAAACAAAGCCCGACCAAATAGTTTATCCAAAGACACACTGGCTTCATCAGGGGCAGACAGTGTGTTAAATGTAGGTTGTTTCTACTGTACACATGATGGAATTAGTATACAACTGCCCAACAACCTATGAAAAACATTAATTTATAAATCCAATACAAACCCCAAGCCAAAAGGCTACTGAATTGATGGTATCCTCGGGGACAGATTTAACATCCGCCAGCAGTGACACCTACTCAGTGGTATGAATGTGAGTATCGATCTATTCCTACCAATACATCCAGATTTTGATGATGTTAATAACAAACGTAAAGTACAACATTTTGCAATAGGAACAAAGCCCGACCAAATATGTGACCTTGACCTTTGACCTTGATTTAGTATTTAAAGGTCAAATGTTCGAAAATATGCGAATGCGTTTTCACAATTTTTCTGGCTAAAATTCATAACGAAATGTTTGCAGAATGTACCAGAGTATCCAGTAAGTAGACATGGTTAACAGATCAGAAAATTTGGGTCAACGTTTTAATGTCGAGGTCACAAATTAGATTATGAACACATAACTTGCCATAACTTCGGTTCTAACACACATATGGACTTCAAATTAGGTTCACATTGTACCAAGCGCCAATGCAGATCTTCTGTGATCTTTGCCTCCGACCTTTGACCTTGACCTTTGAAAAGTCAGCCAAGATCAACTTTTTGCATAAAATCACATTTCATGCAAATCTATAGAGCATCATATCAAATCAGAGGACTTGAAGACACAAATTGTCCATAAGACGTTATTGGACGTCATAGTGACGTCATGAATGACCTGAAAACACATTTCGTCATATCTTCAGTTCAAATTAATGGAGAGACCTCGAATTAGATTCATATGAATGAACTCGTAATATGTGACCTAATATGTGATCTTTTGACCTTGACGGTGATCTGGTACTGGCTTTATTTCCATTTGGCCAAGTGTCGCGCTATGCGCGACAGGCCTCGGGCTCTCGTTTGTTTGTTTGTTTGTTTGTTTGTCAGTACGCACTCTAGCGTCCACAATTCCAGTTCTATCGTTCCCAAACTTGGTCGGAATATTCTGTAGGACAATGGCTTGGACGAGTTCGATGATGGGCATTCAAGGTCAAATATTGAGGTCAAGGTCATGCAAAATGTCGAAAACACATAAATGGCCATAACACCGGTTCTAATCATCCTAGAAACTTCAAACTAAATTCATATTGTAGACAAACTCGAGTTCTATCTTCCGTGACCTTGACCTTGACATTTGACCTTGACCTTGAGAAGCTCGCCTGAGGTCGAAGTCAAGGTCAAGTACGAAGGTCGGCACAGCATATCGAGTAGTATATCGTTGGAAATGTCTTGAGCCCCTGATTCCAGTGATATCTTATTTTTGGCGCTGCGACGTAAACTGACATCACAATGACGTCATAAATGTCGAAAATACGAAATTTCAAAGGGTCATAACATCGTCAATAGTGTATGGAATCCCTTGGAATTTGATATGCATTTTGACAGCATTGACCTCTACGAATGGAACTACAAAGGTCAAAGGTCAAGGTCAAGGTTACCGAAATCCCAGAAAAACACGTTTTCGGTTATAACATCTGCTTGAATCGCAGCAGACTCCTGAAATTTGATCCATATGATTCAGAAGAGATATGGCAATCAGACGTGTATGACAATTTTATGATTGGTTTTGAACTTGGTCGGCAAAATGAGGTCACATGAGCAAAACTTGAAGGTCAAATTTTCAAACTTACTGAAACCTATCAAATAGTACATCAAATGGAAGGTATCGATTGCCTGATACAAACTGTTCAATGCTTTTTCAGATGTGACGTTTACTGACGTCACAGTGACGTCATAAACGTCAATTTTTCATAATTTCAAAAGGCCATAGTGTCCGTAATTCTTTTTTGATTCTGATTAAATTATTCAAGTATAATCTGTATGTCCATACACAAGCAGTGCACAACTTTCGTGACCCAAAGTCACAGGTCAAAGCCAAGGTCAAGGAATAGGTCAAAATCACATAAATGGCCATAACTTCGGTTCTATATGTCACAAAGACTTCAAACCAAATGCATACTGTAAATAAACTCAAAGTCTATCTTCAGGGACCTTGACCGTGACCTTTGACTATGACCTTGACCCAACCGCTCAAGGTCAAACTTTCATGAGAAAACAATATCATCTCCGACTCTCAATTTGATGCTTGAATACAATGTATTGTTGGTCCCTTATGTTCCACGTCAATTTTGAGTCTGATCGGATAAGCCATTGTGACGAAATTGACGTTCTTATGGCAACAAAGTCGGTCCCATTATAAGCAAAATCGCATATCCCGAGCTATCTATACTGATAACTGCCTGAATAATGATTGTGAGAATCTGTCAGTAGACTGTCTTATAAGTGAGGTCAAGTTCTTCCAGTTCAAAAACTTTCAAGGTCAATTGTCAAAGCCCGAGGTCAATATTGACCTTCAATGGAAAATCGTGTAGGTCACTATATCTCAACTGTTAATGAAAATAGGAACGCAAAAGTAGAGCCAGAATGTTGTCTTCACCTAGCCTAGAAACCTCTGTATTTACACCTAAGGCCTACGACCCATAGCCTTTCCAAGTGCCTTGGTCCAATTTGATCTTAAAATTGACCTTGACCTTCACTTTTTAAAAACAAATTCAGTAGTAACTCGTTTGAAAGGTCTTCAAGAGTACTTTCCGAATCTGTTACCATTTTAAAAATCGGACGATATTTTACGTCACTGTGACGTCAAACGTGATTTTAATTTGAATTAGAACCTGTCAGTTCCCATAGTCATGTTGGATTGTGCAGGTTGCATGCACCGCAAGCGCCCAACACTACTCCGTCATTGTGAATATTTACGAGGAAACAATGTGTTCAATAACAGTATTATTCCTAGTTCATGATGCACTTTTCATATTTGCAATACATTGAAAACTCACCGAGATATCTTTATGGAAAGAGCAGTGGGGGTAAATCTGATCCTCAACCTGTTTATACACCAATAAGTTGTGGAAACGATTACCCCCTGTGCACGAGTCCCATTCTAACTATAATGATTCGGTCGTGTAGTAATACAATATACCTCGATTAATCTAAATATTTATTTCAAAACAAAATTGCTGTTGTTTTCTAACTTCTAGTGATGTCCAGATGACACAAAGCCTAATAGCCATGATGTATTCACTACAATTTGAGGCACGAAACACTCCTTATTATTCAAACTATTGGCGATGACGAACCGGGTTCGAGAGCACTGTGATAATTTATATCTTGTATATATGCATAGGATATTGTTACTTGACGAAATCAAGCATTTTGTCAAGTACGTTGATCAGTTCTGTTTGTTACTTGGCCAAATGAAATTTGGTCAAGTATGTTGGTCGGTTGCGTTTGTTTGTTTGTTTGTTTGTTACTTGGCCAAATGAAATTTGGTCAAGTATGTTGGTCGGTTGCGTTTGTTTGTTTGTTTGTTTGTCAGTACGCACTCTAGCGTCCACAATTCCAGTTCTATCGTTCCCAAACTTGGTCGGAATATTCTGTAGGACAATGGCTTGGACGAGTTCGATGATGGGCATTCAAGGTCGAATATTGAGGTCAAGGTCATGCAAAATGTCGAAAACACATAAATGGCCATAACACCGGTTCTAATCATCCTAGAAACTTCAAACTAAGTTCATATTGTAGACAAACTCGAGTTCTATCTTCCGTGACCTTGACCTTGACATTTGACCTTGACCTTGAGAAGCTCGCCTGAGGTCGAAGTCAAGGTCAAGTACGAAGGTCGGCACAGCATATCGAGTAGTATATCGTTGGAAAGGTCTTGAGCCCCTGATTCCAGTGATATCTTATTTTTGGTGCTGCGACGTAAACTGACATCACAATGACGTCATAAACGTCGAAAATACGAAATTTCAAAGGGTCATAACATCGTCAATAGTGTATGGAATCCCTTGGAATTTGATATGCATTTTGACAGCATTGACCTCTACGAATGGAACTACAAAGGTCAAAGGTCAAGGTCAAGGTTACCGAAATCCCAGAAAAACACGTTTTCGGTTATAACATCTGCTTGAATCGCAGCAGACTCCTGAAATTTGATCCATATGATTCAGAAGAGATATGGCAATCAGACGTGTATGACAATTTCATGATTGGTTTTGAACTTGGTCGGCAAAATGAGGTCACATGAGCAAAACTTGAAGGTCAAATTTTCAAACTTACTGAAACCTATCAAATAGTACATCAAATGGAAGGTATCGATCGCCTGATACATACTCTTCAATGCTTTTTCAGATGTGACGTTTACTGACGTCACAGTGACGTCATAAACGTCAATTTTTCATAATTTCAAAAGGCCATAGTGTCCGTAATTCTTTTTTGATTCTGATTAAATTATTCAAGTATAATCTGTATGTCCATACACAAGCAGTGCACAACTTTCGTGACCCAAAGTCACAGGTCAAAGCCAAGGTCAAGGAATAGGTCAAAATCACATAAATGGCCATAACTTCGGTTCTATATGTCACAAAGACTTCAAACCAAATGCATACTGTAAATAAACTCAAAGTCTATCTTCAGGGACCTTGACCGTGACCTTTGACTATGACCTTGACCCAACCGCTCAAGGTCAAACTTTCATGAGAAAACAATATCATCTCCGACTCTCAATTTGATGCTTGAATACAATGTATTGTTGGTCCCTTATGTTCCACGTCAATTTTGAGTCTGATCGGATAAGCCATTGTGACGAAATTGACGTTCTTATGGCAACAAAGTCGGTCCCATTATAAGCAAAATCGCATATCCCGAGCTATCTATACTGATAACTGCCTGAATAATGATTGTGAGAATCTGTCAGTAGACTGTCTTATAAGTGAGGTCAAGTTCTTCCAGTTCAAAAACTTTCAAGGTCAATTGTCAAAGCCCGAGGTCAATATTGACCTTCAATGGAAAATCGTGTAGGTCACTATATCTCAACTGTTAATGAAAATAGGAACGCAAAAGTAGAGCCAGAATGTTGTCTTCACCTAGCCTAGAAACATCTGTATTTACACCTAAGGCCTACGACCCATAGCCTTTCCAAGTGCCTTGGTCCAATTTGATTTTAAAATTGACCTTGACCTTCACTTTTTAAAAACAGTAAGCACTCTAGCGTCCACAATTCCAGTTCTTCCAGTTCTATCGTTCCCAAACTTGGTCGGAATATTCTGTAGGACAATGGCTCGGACGAGTTCGAAGATGGGCATTCAAGGTCAGATTTTTATGAAAGCATATATCAATGTAGGTATCAATCTATTACCACCAATACATCCAGATTTTGATTATGTTAATACCAAACGTAAAGTACAACATTTTGCAATAGAAACAAAGCCCGACCAAATAGTTCATCCAAAGACACACTGGCGTCATCAGGGGCAGACAGTGTGTTAAATGTAGTTGTTTCTACTGTACACCTGATGGAATTAGTATACAACTGCCCAACAACCTATGAAAAAAATATATATATAAATCCAATACGAACCCCATGCAATACATATATGACAAGTACATAAGTACCTAATCACAAGCCAAAAGGCTACTGAGTTGATGGTATCCTCGGGGACAGATTCACTGTCCGCCAGCAGTGACACCGACTCAGTGGTATGAATGTAAGTATCAATCTATTACCACCAATACATCCAGATTTTGATGATGTTAATAACAAACGTAAAGTACAACATTTTGCAATAGAAACAAAGCCCGACCAAATATGTGACCTTGACCTTTGACCTTGATTTAGTATTTAAAGGTCAAATGTTCGAAAATATGCGAATGCGTTCTCACAATTTTTCTGGCTAAAATTCATAACGAAATGTTTGCAGAATGTACCAGAGTATCCAGTAAGTAGACATGGTCAACAGATCAGAAAATTTGGGTCAACGTTGTAATGTCAAGGTCACAAATTAGATTATGAACACATAACTTGCCATAACTTTGGTTCTAACACATATATGGACTTCAAAACAGGTTTGTATCAAGCGCCAATGCAGATCTTCTATGATCTTTGCCTTCGACCTTTGGCCCTGACCTTTGAAAGGTCAACAAAGATAAACTTTTTGCATAAAATCAAATTTCATGCAAATCTATAGAGTATCATATCAACTCAGAGGACTTGAAGACACAAATTTTGTTAGGACGTCATAGTGACGTCATGAAAGACCTGAAAACACATTTCGTCATATCTTCAGTTCAAATTACTGGAGAGACCTCGAATTAGATTCATATGAAAAAACTCGTAATATGTGACCTTCACATTATCTTTTGACCTTGACGGTGATCTGGTACTGGCTTTATTTCCATTTGGCCAAGTGTCGCGCTATGCGCGACAGGCCTCGGGCTCTCGTTTGTTTGTTTGTTTGTTTGTATGTTTGTCTGTCCGCGCGCATATCTCAAAGGAGAATGGTCCGATCAACATGAAACTTATAGGGATCAAGCGGTATCTCAGTGGCTCGGTGCTCCCCGAATCTGGTCAAAATCGGACAAAAACTGTTGCCATGGCAACGGAAAATGTAAAAATCAATAATTGACCATAACTCCGGTTCTAATCAAGATAAATTTTTCTAACTAATTTTGTATTTTTCTATGGCCAATTCCTGATCATCTGATACCCTCACCCCAATAGGGGCAGAGGGTATTGCAATTGGGTCTGTCCGTTTGTATGTTTGTTTGTTTGCTTGTTTGTTTGTTTGTATGTTTGTCTGTCCGCGCGCATATCTCAAAGGAGAATGGTCCGATCAACATGAAACTTATAGGGATCAAGCGGTATCTCAGTGGCTCGGTCCTCCTCGAATCTGGTCAAAATCGGACAAAAACTGTTGCCATGGCAACGGAAAATGTAAAAATCAATAATTGACCATAACTCCGGTTCTAATCAAGATAAATTTTTCTAACTAATTTTGTATTTTTCTATGGCCAATTCCTGATCATCTGATATATGGCCCGTGGTCGTACGACCAAAACTCTCCATTATCGCCCGATGTCGAAAAATTGGGGGTCACGGTTTCAAATTTTTTTGGCCAGCGACGTTTCAGTGCAAATGTCTGCGCTCATAACTCAAAGGCAAACGGCCCGATCGATTTGAAATTTATAGGGCAAGAGTGCTATGGTGCTGGCTCATTCCCTTCAGAATTTTGCCAAAATTGGATGAAAAAGGTTGCCATGGCAACGGAAAAAAGAAAATCACATAATTGGCTTTAACTCCGGTTCTACTTGATATTAATTTTTCCAACTATTTTTGTATTTTTCTTTGGCCAATTCCCGATCGCATGGTGTACGACCGATGGTCGTACGACGAAAACTCTCCATTATCGCCCGATATCGACAAATTGGGGGTCACGATTTCAGTTATTTTTGGCCAGCGACGTTTAAGTGCAAATGTCTGTTTTGTATTTTTCTTTGGCCAATTCCCGATCGCATGGTGTACGACCGATGGTCGTACGACGAAAACTCTCCATTATCGCCCGATATCGACAAATTGGGGGTCACGATTTCAGTTATTTTTGGCCAGCGACGTTTAAGTGCAAATGTCTGTGCTCATAACTCAAAGGCAAACGGTCCGATCGATTTGAAATTTATAGAACTAGAGTGCTATGAATGTGGCTCAGACCCTTTAAAATTTTGCCAAAATCGGATGAAAACGGTTGCCATGGGAACGGAAAAAAAGAAAATCACATAATTGGCTCTAACTCCGGTTCTATTTGATATTAATTTATCCAACTATTTTTGTATTTTTCTTTGGCCAATTCCCGATCGTTTGGTGTACGACCGATGGTCGTACGACGAAAACTCTCCATTATCGCCCGATGTCGAAAAATTGGGGGTCACGATTTCGGTTATTTTTGGCCAGCGACGTTTCAGTGCAAATGTCTGCGCTCATAACTCAAAGGCAAACGGTCCCATAGATTTGAAATTTATAGGGCTGGAGTGCTATGGTAATGGCTCAGTCCCTTTTAAATTTTGCCAAAATCGGGTGAAAACGGTTGCCATGGCAACTGAAAAAATAAAATCACATAATTGACTATAACTCCGGTTCTAATCAATATTAAATGTTCAACCTATCTTTGTATTTTTCTTTGGCCAATTCCCAATCGTATGGCGTACAACCGATGGTCTTAAGACCAAAACTCTCAATTATCGCCTAATTTTAGTGACTAAATCTGAAGGGCGAGGGTCTGCAATCTCTGATTGTCTCGTTTACATATATAATCATATATTGCACAGAGAATGTATTTAATTATACATAAGCAACTTTTTGTAATTTCTTTTTTTTGTAGAAATATTTGTTCCCTTGGAGTCACGCTTGGATTATCAGACTGAAACCATTTACAGCATATTTACCTGTTTCAATGGTATGCTTACACAAATACAGTACATATTTATGCATATAAAAATGTGTATCTCCTACGTAGTGTGTCGACTTGCTGGTAATTAAATTTCACACACATGATGTACCAGATGGACGATCAATGATACACAGACTGAAAGTGTCATGACTAGTCACTGAAAGTGTTTGTTATATATGGCGTGTGCTATTGTTATATTGTAATATTGATATGTCAAATGAAAACTATTCCCTAGATGCATCATTGAGTAGAAGTTGAGATATCACTTGGGAGATCATATTTCCATTTGTGTTTACAGGTGGTCTAAATAGAATGGAGAGCCAAGAACGGTGACATTCAGAACAATATCTGTAAAATCCCATTCTGCTCGGCACATGTCCCCAGGTTTTACAACTTCCCCATGCAAGAAATATAGCGTCCCAATAGAACACAACAACGGATGGACAGTGGATGTTATAATGTGGAAAATTCGTATATTTGGCAATTCCTATGAAAAGTTAATTACATTGGGGTACTAGATGTATGGGCAATGAACGAAATCGATGAAATCTCCGGGTTTGGGACGGCAGTGTCCAGTCCGGAAAGCGTCCACGATTTTTTTGAGACCTAACTGCTGACAAGATGTTGAGACTACCCACCCCTCAGGGTGATGGCTGCGCAGTGGCCCATGGGAGACATGTCCAGTCTGGAAAACGTGTACATATTGGTCGAACATAGACATATATAATGAGACTATCAACCCCTCAGGGCGATGGCTGCGCAGTGGCCCATGGGAGACGTGTCCAGTCCGGAAAACGTCTACATATTGGTCGAACATAGACATATATAATGAGACTACCAACCCCTCAGGGCGATGGCTGCGCAGTGGCCCATGGGAGACGTGTCCAGTCTGGAAAACGTGTACATATTGGTCGAACATAGACATATATAATGAGACTACCAACCCCTCAGGGCGATGGCTGCGCAGTGGCCCATGGGAGACGTGTCCAGTCTGGAAAACGTGTACATATTGGTCGAACATAGACATATATAATGAGACTACCCACCCCTCAGGGTGATGGCTGCGCAGTGGCCCATGGGGGACATGTCCAGTCTGGAAAACGTGTCCATATTGGTCGAACATAGACATATATAATGAGACTATCAACCCCTCAGGGCGATGGCTGCGCAGTGGCCCATTGGAGACGTGTCCAGTCCGGAAAACGTCTACATATTGGTCGAACATAGACATATATAATGAGACTACCAACCCCTCAGGGCGATGGCTGCGCAGTGGCCCATGGAAACGTGTCCAGTCTGAAAAACGTGTACATATTGGTCGAACATAGACATATATAATGAGACTACCAACCCCTCAGGGCGATGGCTGCGCAGTGGCCCATGGGAGACGTGTCCAGTCTGGAAAACGTGTACATATTGGTCGAACATAGACATATATAATGAGACTACCAACCCCTCAGGGCGATGGCTGCGCAGTGGCCCATGGGAGACGTGTCCAGTCCGGAAAACGTCTACAAGCTGGTAACTTTCTTGTCTTCTTAGAGTGATTTGGAGTGATTTCGAAGACAGATGCATGGCTGCATATTATGATGATATTTATTTGCTGACCTCTGACAACATGGAAGATGTCCAGAGAGGGGCAGCGTCCAGAAGCATGCAACATTCTTCTTAGGTTATAATTTTTTGGGATTCAAAATTTCAGAAGCAAAACCACACGATATCGATGATGCATTTTTGTAACAGAAACGAAGCTCGACTTTATATTCAACCTATAGTCAAAGACACACTCAGCTATCGGGGGTAGACAGTGTTTTAAAATGTTGTTGGGGTTAATATGCAATATGAGTGTCGTTCATGTACAGTTACATCTCAATTCGATAATGTATTTGAATGTTTCACAATTGGGTATTATATTGTATTGAATAATTGGATTCATTTGGTAAAATCCATACATCGGAACAGTATTGATACTAACCAAGTGTAAAAACACGGGCTTTTCTTTTGCCAGCTATCGTTTCCAGGAGCCCGAGTTTGCGAGGGGTTCAAAATCGATCAAGGGTAAACTAAATGCATATGTAGGCAGTATCTAGTTTCGACCAATCAGAGCAAGGGTGTAATGTGGGTGGTTGCGGGAATGGAATACTGCTTTTTATCCACCCTGTCGAATTACATTGAATAATGAAGCAGCAACACGATGAAATATATAATAAAATAATATACACACATGAAAAAAAAATGGATAAAGTCAAGTTCATCTTTCAGTGAAACACGCTTTTTGGCCGTAGTTTTGTTTTGGATAATCCAATCAACTCGAAATTTTGTGTGTCTTAATTGTGCATCATGCCGTAATTTTTCACCGATTTTCAGAATTTTATCACAAGAAATGAAAAAGTTGGCAATCTACTTCAATATTAAATTTCAGTACAAAATGGGATCAAATAAATTGCAACAGATTCAGGGCTTTTATGATGTTTATGCCAGTACAGAATGAATTTATTGCGTTGATTTGAAGTCTGAAGGCATAGTCGCAGTGTGTATTAAGTAAACATGTTTATTTTGAAGCAATATATAACTCAAACAACAAATAAAAGTCGTTTTTAAGTGCAGACTGAAATTCCATGTTGGCGCTGAATTTCAACATTGGGATAGATTACCAACTTTTTTCAATTTTCGTGATAGAACTCTGAAATTCGGTGAAAAATTACGGCATGATACCCAATCAAGACACACGAAATTTCAAGTTGATCCGATTATCCAAAACAAAAATACAGCCAAAAAGCGTGTTTCACTAAAAGATGAACTTGACTTTAGAACACGAGAACGCAGGAAACTTCGACCAATATGTACATGTATATCACATTTCAGAACTACAGGAAGAGGATATGTGGATGGTAACTAAATGAATGATTAATTAACAATTCTGCATTAAATGACAGGTGTGCAAAATCACCCAACATATATATTCCCTTTAGCTGGCTGGACAAACACACATCCATCACGAGAAGATATTTCCCAAAAAGAAAAGAACAATGAATCATTAATGATATGTATTGTAATACGCGCCACATATTGGTACATCATGATCATGGCTTCACTTTATACACTTGCTGAATGATAACACAAAATATTATGAACATTCACTTTTTGTCAGAAATCAGGCTTGTCTAGAAACAGCTGAGTTGAGGTGGTAACATTTCATGTATCAGAATTGTGAACAGTTCTGTCTTTAATTTAATCAATGGATATGTAACGAGATTCAACAGATATCTGTCACAATTGCATAGAAATATGTACAACCACAACAATCAACATACATCAATATACTATAACCAAACTGTTTATCCATTGGCATTCTAGTGAGGCAGAGGTTATTTATTGGCACTCCGCTCTTGACCTCAGATGATACATTTCGCACACTCTGACACATACCAATGACCTCTGTCAAATCATATCACATCGGAACCAAAACAAATAGCACCAATATGTCAAGATGGCTGGCGTCGTGGTCCGTGAATCAGAAGCAAAAACCGCTGGTCATAAATTCGGAATTTATCATATCGCCTACAGTTCATATGGGACACATAACTTGAGTCGGTCTTGGCCCTCGGCGCCAATACATCAAACTACCTACCCGTCGTATATATATACAGCGTGTGACATGTAACAAGTACGGGTCTGCTAAAATCTTGCTATTTCATTTTCATGATTGACTCGAATCTTTGTAATTATTTGCTGTTTCATTTTCATGAATGACTCAAAATCATTGTAATATATGGATGAATTTACATAAGATAACATAAGTCCCTGTTCTTGGTGACACCCAGTGAAAATAACTGCCCAGTAAAAAATAGTTTACTCTCATTTTGCAGTCCACTGCCTTATATGTATCATCACTCAATTTGAAATATTATCATATATTGCACAGAGAATGTATTTAATTACCCACAAGCGGTTCTTCTGTAATTGCTTTATTCGTAGCAATATCTGTTACCTTGGAGTCACACTTGGATTATCAGACTGAAACCAATCACAGCATATGTACCTGTTTCAATGGTATGCTTACAAAAATACAGTTCATATTATGCATATATAAATGTGTATCTCCTACGTATTGTGTCGAGTTCCTAGTAATTAATGTGAGTATCAATCTATTACCACCAATTCAACTAGATTTTGATTAAGACAATAACAAACATAAAACATAAATTTCACACAGTCACATGATGTACCAGATGGACGATTAATGATACACAGACTGAAAATGTCATGATTAGTGACTAAATGTGTTTGTTATATATGGCGTGTGCTATTGTTATATTGTAATATTGATATGTCAAATAAAAACTATTCCCTAGATGCATCATTGAGTACAATTTGAAATGTCACTTGGGATATCATACTTCCATTTGTGTCTAAATGGAATGGGAAGCCAAGGACTGTGACATTCAGAACAATATCTGTAGTCTCTTTAGAGTGGTATTTGTGTGCAAAAATATAATACGACCCCACTCATCTTTTACATTGAAATTGGTATAATTATTCCCATCAGAATATGAATACATCATCCATCTTCATATACTTGTTTCTTTCCAGACGGCAAGGAACAGGGTTGGACACCTCATTACTTCTTGTTATACCATGCGAATCCCAGGGAGAAATCCCATTCTCTAGGCATGTGTCCCCACAATGCCTAGTTGTTTAGAGCTTCTCCATGGAAAAATGATATAGCGTCCCAATAGAACCTAACAACAGATTGACAGTGGATTTTATAGTGAAGAAAATATATATAGTGTGTATGACCAGACATAATTAGGTTAACTTGATTCAGATGTTCAAATGACGTTGATTCGTATTGTGTAAATATTCCAATCTGATAATGCACTTTATGACGAAATAAGGATATTCGTTGAACCTGGACAGGCATGGGCGTAAATTTAGACGTGAAATGGGAGGAAAATGGAATGGATGTTGAAAATCGGTGATGCGTCTGGAATAACATCGCAATTCTTCGATACAAATATAAAATAACATTCATTGATGATTAATCTTATCGTTAAATGTTCAAATATTTTGCTTGCAATATATATTCATATTCCTTGCATTATATAGTATTCAATCCTGTATAAGACGTATTAAAATTCTCATTAATATACAATATCGATGTGAACTGAATTGTTTTTGCGAGATCCATCATTCAGCGAGAATAGGTAGGTATAATGTCAATTGAAGAGACTCAGGAAGCACTAGAATGCCAAGGAGATGGTGATCAAAAATAGCCTTTCGAATTCGTACAGGCGATACGTTGACTAATGAGTATTGTATATATATGCAAAAAGCACCCTGGCTGAGCACAGTCCATGCTCGACCACTCCCACCATGCTCATCATTATTCTGGTGAAGTTTGTATTTTTCAATCCCGTCAGTATGGATGGTCGCCCCACCTTAATCATTCGCAAGCTATTCAGATTTTCATATGTTCATATCTGTAATAGCGCTGACACATTCCAGCATGTGGATTTTTTTCATGGCCTGCATTAAGATACAAAGCGATAAGAATCATTAAGTTTATTCTTCCATATGCTCATGGATTGCATTGCATTATGGGTGATACTAAAGTCCATTCATAAAATTTGGCAATTCCGATAAAAAGTTGATTACACTGGTGTACCACATGTATGGGCAATGAACGAAATCGATCTTCATGAAAATCTGCCCTTGCAGATCTGTACAGCTTGTCTATATATATACTTGTAACATTATTCCAATGCATTATTTTAATTTTCCCGATCCATTAGGTCAGGATGTTGCGTGGATGCCCACTCTAATCATCTCCAGTACTCATAACCTCATGTTTTTCATATCTGTAATAGGGTTGAATCCTATTTGATGCAGGGCCCACATTGTGTGTTTGCATTTGTTTGGTTGTGTAACCGCCAGTTTGGTTGTGTATGTGATTTATACGGATCTTTTATGACTTCTATTAAGATACGACGCGATATCTGCAACATTTCGGAAATTTTGGTTTATTCTCCCAAACGGTAATAAAGTGCACTGCATTAGTGTTGATACTAAAATACGGTCATGAAAACGGGCAATTCCACTAACAAATTACACTGGTGCACACATCTATGGGCAATGAACGAAATCGATCTTTGTGAAAGTGGTGAACGTTTCCAATTGTTGTTCAACAGGCGGACATTCCGCAAGTACACGTGCTACACATGTATCTACAGAAGCATTGGGCCCGAAATGAATACAGTTTGGTTTTTTGGGGTTATGCTCTGTTGGCATCACTGTCATTTCATCGACCTAACGATGCTACACGGTACCTCAAATCAGGATCGCTCGGGCCCATCATCGAAATAGTGGTACCACAGTATTATTGCCAACTGTAGAGCGTCCACATATTTACCGGGGCTTTCCGTAATATGGCCCACCCGATTTATGGCCCATGGGACATGAATCGGATTTAATTTTTAAAAATTGATGATGTGATTTTTTTTATATATCGTTTTTTTTTTATTAAAATAAGAACGGTTTTTCATCAAACGTGAACTAAATTCAAACGGTCACAGGGGCGTCAAAACCACAATGGGGTCACAATGGTGGTGTTCAATGTGTTACTGTTACCCCTATTAGCTTGAAATAGGGGCGTCAAAATCACAATTCAATATGTGAAGAGAAATTGGCACTACAGAAAGTTTCAAGTATAAAATCTATTCCATGGGGTTTGTTTCGGATTTCTAAATTGATTTCATAGGTTGTTGGGCAGTTGTATGCTAATTCAATCAGGTGTACAGTAGAAACAGCTATATTTACCACACTGTCTGTCCCTGATGACGCCAGTGTGTCTTTTGAGAAAATATTTCATCGGGCTTTGTTTCCATTGTAAAATGTATTTTATGTTTGTTATTGGAATCATCAAGATTTGGCTGTATTGGTGGCAATATATTGATACTTACATACTTACCTAAATAACGTGATAAAAATTGGCATCTATTCTGTAATATCGCTATATTTTCTGCTTCATAAATGGGTCAACTCTGATTCATGAATGATTGTGGGCATAGCAACTGTCCATTACTCATCTTCCCATAGAATCGCATAATAATCATCCACGTGAGATTTTCCAGTCGAAATCGATTGCTCCTCCTGCAACCCTGTTGTTTGATACCAATAAAATTCACTGATGCAATATTTCGAAACACGCCACTTGGGGACCTGTATTCAAACCATTCAATTTCTCCTCTCATTCATCTCTGGTCGGACCCTCTGTCGATTTTCAAGGACTTTACAACTGACAGGAATAGATTTCACTACGCCTAAGTACATCTTACCAGTGTTCATGTCTCGCCATCTTTCATCTTCAATGTCCATTGATACTAGTAACAATTACACCCAGAAATTTAATCACTGGTATCCGTTCAAGGATAATCTGAATGGCAATAAGTAGGCACCACGACTAGGACATGTAACATATTGTCAACAATTTGATGATGACAATAGCAAACCTAAATACAGCATACGGAATGAAAAAAAATCCCGAACAAAAATTTAGATTCAGAGCCACACTGGCGTCCTCACGTTTGATGTCTCGTGGAGAAGTATCAGGAAAATAAGCAGATACTCATGACACTGAACCTATTTAAAGTTATAGTAAACTTACAAAGGCCCTTTCGGTTCTATGTCATCCAGAATGTTGCACTCTGAACTGTTGGTTTGACAGGTCATGTGCAAGTTGAAAATGAGCGATATCTCATTATCACACAAAATTGTGAAACATTCAAGGATGATTGGCACATATTTGTTTAAATGTCTCGAGAGTCACCATGTTGTCAAATATCTATTCATCATAGTTGATTGTTCGAATTCATTGTGAGACAGGAGGCACGGCCTAGAAAATTGAATGGAAATACTGCTGCACACAGTTCATATAGAACGTCAGTAAATAGAACCTTTACATTTATATGATCTACACTCAAATCTAGTTTCTATTCGTCATACAAAATCAGTTTGACTTCGCTATTGAGTGGTTCTTGGCATCATTTGAATGTCAGTTCTAATTTGCTTCAATGCTAACAGTTGTAAATGGTTCCGCTTTACTGCAAACATGACTTCTATAGTATTTCTTTCATAGCTAGACATTCATGGAATTGAATACTCCTCTCATTTGTGCTGATAGTCTTCAACGTGCTTTAAATAATCAATTAGAGCCGCATAAAACAACAAACGCATATAACATGACAGCATCACCATATTGAGGCTCACTCACTTGAAAAACTTGTTTTATTAATTTCTATTACCAATTTACGAAAATTTCACATGAGAAAATTATGAGAACCATAAGACACACCTAGATCCCAGCAATCGCTCATGGTTGAACTTCGGGGATGACCATACATTCGTAGCATAATAATGAACACGGTTTAGATAATAAATATGTTCACTACCCAGCGGCCTTGTATGAATGACCAAGACAATGACACCAATACCAGCTTTGTCGTCCAGTAAAAGCGAGGCTCGTTCACCCTTTCACTCAAGTCAATGGAAACACTGAATTCAGAGGGCTTGTGACCTTCGGAGTATGAGCAGCACAAAGCTGGGTGATAAGCATGAACCTGTGCCGTACCCATCAATAAATCATCATGTACCAGGTCACGTGTCCAGGAGAATATCAAGGTTGATCCTTAAACAACAGTGTTCGTCAGCATAAAACGACACCATGTGTCAGTACATTGTAAACAATATTCATATAGATCTAACTGAATACAATATGCATATGCCTGATAATTGAACTATATATATAAATGCTAGAACCCTCACTTATACAGGACAGTGAGGAATCTGCATGCAATGAGGTTTAAAAATATGTACACATGGCGAACGCCATCGTACCCCAGCATTCGTATCCCGAGTGAATGACACTGCAATCTGTAATTCGAACTGTGCAGCACAGAAACGACATAAAATAACAGCATTTCAAGGAATCAATGAAGCTTATTAATTGGTTCAAACCCACTTATATATTTACAGTCACCCCTGTATCAACTACATGTATATTGGTAACTCACGCCTAAATGTCACAACATCGGATATTTGTTGTGTTCAATAGTAAGCAGCCATACGATAACTATGTAAATGAAATACAAAATGTGAACAAAAGTGTACATCAATGCAAAGTTTTAAAGAAATGCATCAAACGAAACAGCTACAGTCACCACATTTGAGTAATTTCGTACATGGGGATTATGTTGCATACAAAAGTTAAAAACTAACTAACCTCCCATGAAAATTCATGACAATAAGTTCAAGAGATACAGTCATAGTTCAAGAATTATGCTTTACACCTGAAATGGTGCGAGGTACTGAAGCGCCTTGAGCTGCAGTAATAGTCTGAATTCATCAAAAGTTAATCACCGACTAATGGATTCGAGTATGGCGAAGTGTGTTTTGTGGTGGCAATCTATAAATAATTGATGAACTTACAAGTTCATCAATTATGGAAAGGATAGATTCCTGTTCAGAAACATATCAGAACATCGTCACAAAGATACTGTTCACCTTCAGTCGAAAAAAGAGTTGATGAATTATTTCTTAATACTGATTATAAGTTATAATCAGTATTGTATCATTTCATATGGTCACATCATATAACATGAAAGAGTCCATATGAAGATGGGATCCAAAGAGCATTTATCAAAACCTGTTGGGGGATTTGAAAAATTCATGATATGTATATTTTCAGCCCCCCTCGGACATAACTGATGAAATGTCCTTGTCTTGCAAATATCATGCTCTTCCAAGCAAACGGTACTATGCATATTACTTGATACTATTTCAGCAAATGAAGTATCAGGTTGATACAAATTAATATAAATGAAGAATTTAAATTAAGAATACATCTATAACAATGAATATGTTAGGTAAATAGCAAAGCCATTTTACCGATAAATCGTATATTCCTAATCAGTTAATTGTAATATTGAATGAATATCAATTGTATATTCCCGTTGAGCGTGATATCTATGGAAAGCCACAGCTATGGTTAGTGAAGGCAGTACCCACTTGTGATTCTGATTCACGTACTACCAAGAGGCCAGCCATTTTGATTTAGTGGTGTTATTCGTTCCGATGTGATATGAATTGACAGAAGCCATCAGTATGTGTGTCAAGTGCAAAGGGTCAATAAAACTTTGCCTCACTTGGGAGTCACAGGGAATAAAATATGGGTATCTACGCACCCATAGAACACTGAGGCTCAACCTCATCGAAAAAAAAGGCAGCTGGCTAGCCCACAATTACGTATGTGACTTTTCTCAGAATTCAAAATTGCAGATATAATTGACTCCCGTTATCGACTGAAGTGATTGAAAGTATGACATTATCTGGGAAATAAGCATACAATTGGGCGCCTCTAGAAATGAGAAACATCTGTTGTTATTCGTTTCTCCAGCAGACAAAGTCAATATTATATTAATAACTGTTATGCATATACCTTTGGTATATCATTTTATATGCCATAAAAATGTATTGAATATTGTCATGCCAAAAGTTGTGACATACACCTCAACAATAAGCGAAAATAGGCAGGCAACTCTCTGAGGGTCATTTATCAAAACCTGTTGAGGGATTTAAATTATTCATGAGATGTATATTTGAACGACTCTCAGGTATATTTGATGTTATGTCCTTGTCTTGCGGTTTCACACACCAGAAGACTTCATGAATATCGCGGGACACTTATGTATGTGCTTATAATAGATTGGTACCTTAGTGTATTACTTATTCAGTTACAGTGATGTAACACTTCAATTATGTAATGTGGCCTTCGTCCACGGTTGGATTCAGGCCTATGCATGCCCGTATGATAAAGTCCCAGAGGCGTCTCATCCTCTTCTCTCATACGGTTGCAGACTAATCTCATGATCAATATTTTAGACAGTGACCAACATGCATAACACAGTAATCACGAAAATTCCATGAGAAAGGTTACCTAGACATTTGTAAAACCACGGTTTTCATCATTGGCCAGCTCGTCGCGCTGGTGTTCTAAGTTTGGGTAAAAACAGACCCACGGAGGGTAGAAATTGCGGCCCCGGTCCTGCTATCATTTGTTTCAAATATAGTGATCTCAACAAAAGGATCACAGCAATTTCAAAAATATTATTTCTGGTTGTTTCAATGAGGTTCTATATTCTAATATTGTGAATAAACGCAAATATTGTGGCAGCTTTGAGATATTTTTGGACCCGACTCCACGGGGGTCAAGCATAGCTGAAGTATTCGGAGGAACATTGACGCTCCTGAATTATTGGGGGTGGGAACGTGTGTTATTTTGATATCAACGTCATGCTGGAGCCAAATTGTGTAAGAGTAGGCTGCAAATAACCAAAAGGAACTCGTCTACGATGTGTGTACAGGCAAAGCACTGTCAAAATGTCCGGGAATCATAAGTGTAACAAAACCATGCAACTGCCGCGCTGAAACGTTCGTTAGGAACGGTCACGTGATCTACATAGTCCACTGGCGGGAGACACCGTTCGCGGAGGAACCGTTCGCGGAAGCATCATTAGCGGAAGCATCATTCGCGGAAGCACCGTTCGCGGAAGAGGAGCCTTCGCGGAAGAACCGTTCGCGGACGCAGTCTTCACCACGTGGAGAAGAGTGCGGAAGATACGTTCGCGGAAGAAGATGCGCGCGCAGCCACCCTGGCTATATAAGGGAGAGCGGACGGCCGCTCTGAGAGCACTGCAACAGCGACATCGACCGTGGGGAGATCGTCACCGCCACAGCCAAGGGACTCGACGAACTCTGTGCGGACGACTCCTTCTTCAGGGCCTTAGAGTCAACCGGGATTAGACCGACTACCTGGAGAAACCATTCGACTAAACGGGACGGGAAACTTCAACGGGAAGGGACAGAGAGACGCCGCCGGCTAAGAACTCTTTTTAGTTGTGCCCTCGTGCACTATTTATTTTTGAAATGTGATCATACAGTGCTCCATGTCTGAACTTCATATCTGTACGTCACGTGGGTGACCAGCCATACAATTGTAAGTTGATTTGATGTATATAAATCTTCAATTTATTTGCATCTGAGTTGCTTCTTGCCTAAGTGAAGCCGGTGAGCTACTGAGTGATGATACACCAGCGTTGGGGAACGCCAGATTAGTGACGGCTCTCGAATCACAACGAGCGGGAGTTACAAAAGTCTATACGATCAGAGAAACCAGGTTTTTTGGGCCACACCGAAAACAAGTCCTTACTAAACGTCACAACTTGGTGCCGTGACCAGGATCCCCGAGGGTCTACTGCCAGGGAACGAACCTCAGCATCACTCATGTCCGGAGAGAACGACGAAACTGCCCCAGGGAAGACAGGAGGTGAAGAGGAAGACTCTTCGCGGACGGCCTCCCTCGCGGACGAGGAAGACAGCGGTTCGCGGAAGCCGACCTTTGCGGAAGAGGGAGACGACCGTTCGCGGAAGACGTTCGCGGAAGACGACCGTTCGCAGAAGACGTTCGCGGACGACAACCGTTCGCGGAAGACGACCTTGGCGGAAGAGGCCGACGACCGTTCGTGGAAGACGACCGTTCGTGGAAGAGCAGCTTCACAGCCAGGGGTAGATGGGACGTTTCGACGAGTGAGGAGCAACCAGGGAGGTCGAGACCTTCCATGGGCCAGTCGGCTAGTCAACAGAGACCCCGGAGCCAGACACCCGACAACCGTTTTCTTTTCAGACACGACTCTGGGTGGCAGCACGATCGAGACAGGGAGAGGTCAACCTACCTTGAGAGCGTTAGGCGGGGCCCCGAGTTCGGACGAGTGCTGGGACCGGAGTACGTCAATCTGGACGGGGAGGACGACGAAATCTAGGCGAGGAGGGATCGGCTACAGCTACCGGAGCAGAGTCCAAGTGTGGCACCTCCAGAGAATGCAGCATTGAGACGGCTTTGGGACCAGTCCCAGCAGCAGTCTGGTGCAACAGAGCAGCAGTCTGGTGCAACAGGGCAGCGGTCTGGTGTGACAAGTCGACAAACGGGAGTGACTGGAGGACGGGTTACTTGGGCTCCGACCCAAGAGAGCAGCTCGAGAGGGAGAGGACTTTTTGCGGAAGAGAACATTCGCGGACGAGAGGCATTCTTCGGCGACAGGGACGCTTGCAGCCGGGGATCCTTCGTGGATGAACGGGCTCGTGGGCGAGGGGGAGTCTTTGGTGACGAGGACGCTTGTGACCGGGGAGGGCCCTTCGCGGACGACCACGTTCGCGGACGAGGACGACTCGCGGAAGAGAGTGTTCGCGGAAGAGAGGAGTCTTCACCCAGACGGCGGCTCGACGAAAGGAGTGATCCAGGCGACCAATCTTCCTTTCCAGTTTTTCAGAGTAGACGGGGAAGACCATTCGCGGATGGGCCGGTTCGCAGAGGACTCGCGGAGGATGGCGTTTGCGGACATCTTGGCGGACGAGCCCATTCGCGGAAGAACTTCTTCGGGAGCTGTTGGCGGAAGGGTCCATTCGCGGAAGGTTCGCGGAAGACAGTGTTCACGGAAGGTTCGCGGAAGACAGCGTTCGCGGAAGAGAGAGGTCTTCACCCAGTCGACAACCGAGACAGCCAGCCTCCTGGAGAAATCCAGCTTCTATTTCAGTCACCCAGGGAGGCCGGAGACAGCACCCTTTCTCATCATCGGGCGATGAGGGGCCTTCATCTGATGGAGGGACCGACAGCAGCCATGGTTACCCAGGACGGCGGAGGAGACCCCCGAGGCGGGGACCGCCGCTGCACCGACGAAGCCCTAGGCCGAGACGGAGGCAGGATGACTCGTCGTCCGAGGACAGCACAGCCTGGAATCAGAACGGCAGAAGGAACCGGAAGATGCTGACCCCTGACAAGTTCGATGGGACTTCCATAGAGTGGCCGGTGTACCGGGCCCACTTTGACGTCATCGCAGAGGTCAACGGATGGAGCAAGCGGGAACAGAGCGTCTACTTAGCCGGGAGCTTGACAGGAGAGGCGCGACGAATGCTGACCAGCCTGAGTCCTGCAGACCGGAGGGACATCGACGTTCTGACCGACAAGCTGACCCTACGATTCGACCCTGACTGTCAGGAGGAGTCCTACAAGGCGACCTTGGGACAGAGAACCCGCAGGAAGGCAGAGACACCCCAGCAGTACGGCTATGAGTTGCAGCGACTGGCCGGATCAGCAGCTCAGGAGGCTATCGCCTTAGACCACTTCTGGAAGGGCCATCCAGATGGGGACATGAAGGTGATGGCGCTCATGAGGAAGATGAAGACCATGGAGGAGGCCATAGCGTTCGTGACCCAGTACGAATGTGTCAAACCCAAGCCTGGGAAGCCGGTGATGTCCATAGAGTCGGAGGACTCCGAGCCAGCTCTAGGACGGGTCCTACAGCTATTAAAGAACCAGCAGGGAGGCGAGATTACCACCAGTGGGCAGCAGAGCAACCAGCCGAACGTAGCGGGTCTACCCAGACTTCCCTACTTCAAGGGGCTCTTTGAGAGCCAAGACAGGAAGCTGGATCGACTAATCGAGCTGTGTGAGCAGGTGCTATCCATCAAGCCGAGGGCCGCCACTGCTGAGAACAAGGGACCAAGCGCTAGGCCGGGACCAGATGACTGTTGGTACTGTGGGAAGCCGGGTCATCGGAAGTACCAGTGTCCAGATCGGCCGCCACCTCGGACCAAGGAGGAGCGCTTGAGTCGACTAATCGAGGAGATTGGTGAGCGGAACAGTTTGACAGACGAGGAGTCGGAAAACCAGTAGGGCTCATACCAGCCCCCAACCGTATGGGCCATTGGCAGGTGTGTGCGCGGCTTCACAGGCGAGAAGCACGACGAAGACGCGAAGAACACATTGCCGGGGGGAATTTTTAGTTTCACAGATTTTTAATAGGTTTTTCCGGTGTGCATCCGAAGTAACTGGATGGGCGCAGGAGGAGCTCGAGGATCGAATTCTCGACTATTTGGAGGGCAAGCCTGTCAACACAGACGGGAGTGCCAATGTACAACAAACCGATGGAGCCGTGGAGCGTCTAAGGACCCGCGGAGACATCAACGAGGTTTCTGCTAGCAGCAAGGAAGACCAGCAAGTCACAGCCTTGAGGCTAGAGGCTGCGAAACAGCAGGGATCCCCCTCCATTCAACTGAACCACAAGCGTCCGTGGAAGAGGAGACGGAGGGCCGGTGGAGCGGAATGACCAAGGGGCCAGCGCAGCAGCTATTGCTGGTGGACGACTCATTACTTATCCGGAGCGGCGGTTCCGAGGGGAGTGATTCCCTTAAGACTGACAGAGAGGACCAGGGTGGTGCATCACTGTGGGTGGACGACTCAGTACTTATCCAGGGCGGCGTCCCTGAGGAGAGTGGCAGCTCTCTTAAGATTGACAGAAATGGCCAGGTGGTGTCGCTGTCAGCCGGTGCCCGAGGCACATTGGCGTGGTATGCGGCGTGCCACGTTATGGGGAAGGCGACTCGTATGTTGGTGGACACGGGTGCCTCTTCCACCGTTCTGGACGAGTGTCTCTTCGACCAAATGGATAACGAACATAAAGCAATGATAAGGCAGACGAGAATAAGGTTACGGGCAGCAACCGGAGACTACTTACAGGTTCAAGGAGAGATGACAGTTCAACTTCTACTGGGCACACGACTCATGTCGGCAGACGTACTGGTAGCCAAACTAGGGATCCCGGGAGTGTTGGGGCTTGATGTACTTCAACAGATTGGGGGACAGCTGGATCTGCGTAAGGGCGAGTGGCAGGTGGGCGACACTACCGTAGTGATGAGCTCGGGCCACGAGGATGCCGTCTACACACTGGTGATGGAGGAGACGGTCGTCTTGCCACCCTTTTCAGAGATGATGGTGGACCTCAAGCTGACAGGAAGTGAGGGAGGAGTTCCGAAGGCCGGCCTCGTGCAGTCCGCAAGAGCCGTTGGAGGACGACCCCCTCGTAGTGGGACGAGCCCTGGTACGACCCCGAGGACGCCTGGTACCGGTGGTACTTCTGAACGCCGGCGCTGGAGTTTGCACTGTGCTGATGGGGACCATCTTAGTTGACCTTCACGGAATAGAGGCCGTGATCGACCTAGGATTTCGTCCCGATGGCGAGAAAACAACCCAGAACGAACCTAAAAGGGAACAGTGGTACCGGGAGGAGAGCGGGAGGGAGCATGAGCCCCTTACACCAAACTCCACCAAGTGGCGGAACCGGACGCCTGAGCAGCCCGAAACCAGAGTGCACGCCATGCACGCAGAACCGTCGACGAAGACACCAGAGTGCCCGGAGCATTTAGAACCGCTCCTGGAGGGAATGCATCCGGACTTGACGGAAAAGGAGGTGGAGGTCGTCAGCGATCTCCTTCGACGCCACCAGCAGGTCTTTATGGGACCAGATGGGAGGTTGGGCCGGACGTCCCTGGCGAAACACGTCATCGACACAGGAGATCACCCCCCGATCAAGCAGCCTCTGAGGAGAGCCCCGTACTACCAACAGGAGCTGATCGAGGACGAGGTCGACAAGATGTTGAAAGCTGACGTTGTGGAGCCAAGCGACAGTCCATGGTCGTCCCCCATCGTGCTAGTGAAAAAGAAGGATGGTGCACTGAGATTTTGCGTCGACTACCGCCGTCTAAATGATGTCACCCGGAAGGATGCGTACCCCCTGCCTCGAGTCGACGAGAGTTTTGATACCTTGTCAGGAGGGCGATATTTTTCGACGCTAGACTTGGCTAGTAGTTACTCGCAGGTCGAGATGGACGACAGGGACAAGGAGAAGACGGCGTTCACTACCCGTAGTGGACTCTATCAATTTAAAGTGATGCCGTTTGGATTGGCGACGGCCCCGGCTACTTTTGAACGTCTAATGGAGCTGGCGCTGAGGGGACTCCAATGGAAGCGTTGTCTAATTTATTTGGACGATGTCGTCTGCCTTGGAAAGACTTTTCAAGAAGCCGTGGACAACCTCGAGGACGTGTTCCGGAGACTGCAGGCTGCCGGGCTGAAGCTGAAACCCGCCAAGTGTGAGCTGTTTCGACAACAGGTCAACTTCCTGGGCCATGTCGTGTCCGACCAAGGCATCCAGTGTGACCCTGCCAAAGTCGAAGCTGTGACGAAGATGGTTCCTCCAACCACCTTGACAGAACTAAGGAGCTTCCTTGGGTTCGTGGGGTACTACCGCAGATTCATCCCTGACTTTGCCACCCGAGCGGGACCCCTCAACCACCTGTTAAAGAAGGAAGTCAACTACCATTGGAGCGAGGCTCATCAGCAGGCGTTCGAGGCGCTGCGTCAACCCCTGACCGAGCACCCCCTGCTGGTGTACCCTGACATGGACCAAGAATGTATTTTAGATACTGATGCTAACGGCTACGGAGTGGGAGGCGTCTTATCCCAAGTGCAGGACGGACGAGAGCGGGTGATCGCCTATGCTTCCAGAACCCTGAGGGACACCCAGCGGAATTACTGCACCACCAAGCGGGAGCTCCTGGCCATCGTCAGTATGATACACCATTTCAGACATTTCTTGTGGGGGAGAGCGTTCTTACAACGAACCGACCACGCCTCTCTCAAGTGGCTACTGAACTTTCGGGATGCGGAGCGAATGATCGCTAGATGGGCAGCTCGCATCGCCAGCTACGCCTTCAGGTGTGAGGTCCGACCGGGAGTACAACACGGGAATGCAGACCGGATGTCCGGATGCCGACAGTGCCGGAGACCGGATTGTCCCGCCCCTCGCCACACCACAAGACCCGAAGGAGAAGAGGAGGCCTGTCCGACTCAGGAGGAGTGTCCCCTACTCCTGGAGGACCTCTCTGACGAGGATCTGCCTCCACCGATCAGCGGAGAAGGATGGAGCCCCAGAGGACCTCAAGTTAACATCTTGCGGGAGGTCCCTGTGGAGCCCTGGACGGAGGACTACTATTGCGGAGATGGAGTCGGGATATTCCAGATCTGGGAGGTGCGCTGCCAGGAGGACCCGAGGACGACTACCCAGCCAACCGAGGAGTGCCTGCCTGACCGGAGCCCCCCACAGACGGAGGAGGGAGCCAGGAGCGTCTGCAGAATCCTGCATCAGCTCCGCCCCTCTGCCTGGGTTTGGTTTCTCCTGATGATGCTCCTCGCACTGCATGGTTTGGGACCGGAGGTTGTGGCCAGAGCAGCGATCGGCGCGACGGCCGACGTGTGGATGCGCTGCCGAGAGGACGCCGGAATCCGATGGAGGGAGCCCCGGAGGCCCAGGTCCTGAATGGTTATTCCCAGGAGGACCTAGTGACCCTTCAACGAGCCGACCCTGAAGTTGGAGGCATCCTCGGGTGGAAGAATATTTTCACTGAGAGTCAGAGCAAAAAGTCAGCAAATGAAGACTCTGTGGCAACAGTGGGACCAGCTGGAGCTACGTGATGGGCTTCTGTACCGACGGTACCAAGCGGCTTGCCAGAACGTGCCAATCCATCAACTGGTCGTTCCGCAGGTCCTGAGACGCGCTGTCTTGAAGGAGGTCCACACCGGCAAGCTGATGAGCCACCAGGGAGTCACCAAAACAGTCCACCGACTAAAAGCGAGAATGTACTGGCCGGGTATGACGAAGGACGTGGAGCGTTGGTGCCGAGAGTGCCTGAAGTGTAGTGGAAGAAAACCGCGACCGGGGCCCAAGTACCACCCCATGGGAAATCTACCGGTAGGCGATCGGCTAGAAAGGGTGGCCATGGACATTTTGGAGCCTGGAACGATCACCAATTCTGGGAACCGGTATATACTGGTCGTGGGTGATTATTTCACCAAGTGGACTGAGGCCTACGCTCTACCCAACCATGAGGCTCAGACGGTGGCGGACGTCTTCGTTACGGAGTTCGTGTGCCGCCTGGGAATGCCAGCCAAAATACATACCGACCAGGGACGGGAGTTTGAGAGCAAGCTTTTCCTCGAGGTAATCAAGATCCTAGGAGGGGAGAAGACTCGGACGACCCCTTATCACGCCAAATCAGACGGGATGGTCGAGCGATTCAACCGGACCCTGCTGAACCTTCTGGCCGTGGTCGTGGACGAGAACCATGACGACTGGGACGACCATCTGCCCTACGTGATGGCGACTTATAGAACATCAGTACACGAAAGCACCGGGTGTACACCATTCCGAATGATGATGGGACGGGAATCAACCACCCCATTGGACCTGAGGTACCGGACGAAACCGGACGATTTGGGAGGACCAGTTCCCGAATGTGCGTCCGCATACGTCGAATGGGTGAAAGAAGCCACCATACAAGCTCATGAGACTGCCCGAGGGTGCCTGAAGACGGCTACGGTGCGACAAAAGCGCCATCATGACGTAAAATCAACCGCTCGACATTTTCCGGTGGGCACCTGGGTGATGTATTGGTACCCTCCAAAGGCTAGACCAAAACTAGGACTAGGGTGGACGGGACCTTATCTCGTTGTGAAGTCTCATCTCGGATGGATGGTGTCCATACAAGATCGACCCGGTGGCAAGATTTAAGATGTCCACATTGACAACATAAAAAGGTGCTGGTTTATCCCTGAAACCGACGCCTGGATACCCAATCCGGACGATGTGATCCCAGTCCGGCCCCCCAGTGATGACGAGGAACGAGTGGGAAACAGCGAGAAAGCAGTCCAGACGATGTGAACGGCGATGGGAACGTTCGCGAAAGCGGCGTTCGCGAAAGCGGCGTTCGCGGAAGTACCGTTCGCGGAAGCACGTTCGCGGAGGCAGCGTTCACGGAAGAACCGTTCGCGGAAGCACGTTCGCGGAAGCAGCGTTCGCGGAAGAACCGTTCGCGGAAGCAAGCGAAAAACGTTATTTCGTTCCACTACAATGCATTTTCCCACTGATCCCTGGTCCGCGCCTTTTCTATATAAGCAGGCCGGCCTACGATTCCGTCATCACTTCAACCATGAACACACCAACTCTGCAGATCATTGAGATACCAGTATTTGCAGACGAAGATTTCGGGGACGTTCCAGATTTCGACTTGGCTGACTTTCTGCCCCTTGAAGTCGACAAGATGAGCGACCCACCTACCAAGACGGACAAGCCTGACCGGAAGCGGGAGCGCTCGAGGAGCCGGGAGCATCGCGAGGAGCCCCGAGGAGGTCGACGGTCCCCTGCCCGGAAGTTGTCTACAGAGAGAGGACGACGCTGGTGCAGCCCCTGCCGGATCCACGTGACGGCATCCAACAATAGTCGACACGTGGCGACCAAACACACGCAGAAGGAGGGGCGGCACCTCTGCAAGATGTGCAGCCAGCGATTCGCCCGCCGAGCCGACAGAGACCGGCATGAGACGTCGCATGCCAGGGGCAACACCCTCAAGCCAGGGCGAAGGAGGACGGCAACCGACACGCCCGTGTCCGACCCCCGGGATGGTCCGTCCACTGTGCCAGCCCCTGAGCTGAAGACTGTCAGCTTTGCGGCCAGCGGGACGACCAGCTCCACGCCGTCAAGCCCACGGGAGGATGCCCCCAAGTCAGCGGACGCCTCAGACCCCGAGGACGACCCGCAGAACAGCGAAGAGGAACCGGAGTCTCAGCAGGAGCGGAGAGAGGCGGAATCCCCGGAGGCCCCCACCCCCGAGGACGACGGACCCCCCGTTCCCAGAGACTCGGCCCCTACCTACAAGCCCCTAGACCTGAGTTGGTACCTCAAGCCCGTTCCGGAGGAGGAGGACCAACTGCGACCGTATGTGGAGGGCCTGGGCAGAGCGGTCACTGCCGGAGAGAAGGCCCTGGAGGACCTGGCGTCCACTATAGCCATGGGACGACGCCACCTGACCCAGGCGGAGGCTCGGCCCCAAGCCAAGGAGGAGCAGAGACAGCTCGAGGCCGAGGTGCTGCAGCTGCGAGGGGAGGCCTCTCAACGAGAGAAGAGCCACCGGAAGGAGCTTCGGGCCCACGTCCGAGAGACTAAGCTGCTCCGGGAACAGCTCCGGGCCTACACCGACACTCGGGACAGGCTGGCAGAGACATCCGAGAGCGAGGTGGATCGCCAGTAAAGTGGAAGAGACGAAGAAGGAGGAAGAAAAGAAAAGAAGAGAGAGACAGGATCAACAGGGACGTTGATCTCCAGAAAGGGTGGAGTTGTAACAAAACCATGCAACTGCCGCGCTGAAACGTTCGTTAGGAACGGTCACGTGATCTACAAAGTCCACTGGCGGGAGACACCGTTCGCGGAAGAACCGTTCGCGGAAGCATCATTAGCGGAAGCATCATTCGCGGAAGCACCGTTCGCGGAAGAGGAGCCTTCGCGGAAGAACCGTTCGCGGACGCAGTCTTCACCACGTGGAGAAGAGTGTGGAAGATACGTTCGCGGAAGAAGATGCGCGCGCAGCCACCCTGGCTATATAAGGGAGAGCGGACGGCCGCTCTGAGAGCACTGCAACAGCGACATCGACCGTGGGGAGATCGTCACCGCCACAGCCAAGGGACTCGACGAACTCCGTGCGGACGACTCCTTCTTCAGGGCCTTAGAGTCAACCAGGATTAGGCCGACTACCTGGAGAAACCATTCGACTAAACGGGACGGGAAACTTCAACGGGAGGGGACAGAGAGACGCCGCCGGCTAAGAACTCTTTTTAGTTGTGCCTTCGTGCACTATTTATTTTTGAAATGTGATCATACAGTGCTCCATGTCTGAACTTCATATCTGTACGTCACGTGGGTGACCAGCCATACAATTGTAAGTTGATTTGATGTATATAAATCTTCAATTTATTTGCATCTGAGTTGCTTCTTGCCTAAGTGAAGCCGGTGAGCTACTGAGTGACGATACACCAGCGTTGGGGAACGCCAGATTAGTGACGGCTCTCGAATCACAACGAGCGGGAGTTACAAAAGTCTATACGATCAGAGAAACCAGGTTTTTTGGGCCACACCGAAAACAAGTCCTTACTAAACGTCACAATAAGCATAAACTACATGGGAAAAGCCGATGATGTTGGTTTACCGTAATACATATGCACACAGTAGCGCAACAAAAATATTGAGCTAAATTTCTGATGTTGGCAGAACAATCACGAACGATTGCCGACTTTTATAGTTTCCGACATAAAAATGATGAAATGTGATGCAAAATATGGTTTTCACATCGAAACAGACACACAAACTATCAATATGATCCAAAACGTTGGGCAACATTAAAACCATTGAAGGTCTGAACTCGGATACACATGTATAGATATGTTCTTTTTTGTTATTATATGGAGAATAATGAGCAATTGAATATATTAACTTTAGGTTATTATTCACACACATTTTTCCATCCCAACATGTTTTCGCTGGCAACAATAATAATTCGCTCCACTGTAGGTTATTTGTTACACTTATATAATGGGTTAGAAGGGGTTGAGCGGCAAGAGTGATGTATTATCGATCGTATACATCGTAGACAATCAACAAAAATTTGACAAATATCATATGCTGAATTCGAAGAGGGACACATACGCTCATATGAATCCAGTCATTACCCATAACAATGTAACAGATTTTGATAGATGTAATGTATTAATAACATTATTTTCGTGCTTTATTTTATTGAGTTTCGAACAATTAGGTCATGGTGTTGCATGGTTATTCACTATGATCAGGCGTCAGATTTTTAAAAATATATGTTATAAGATTGATAAAATACAACATTTAGCAATAGAAACGAAGCCCGACCAATCAGTTTATTCGAAGACACACTGGCGTTATCAGGGGCAGACAGTGTGTGAAATGAAGTTGTTCCTACTGTACACCTGATGGAATTAGCATACAACTGCCCAACAACCGATGAAACTAATTTAGAAATCGGAAACAAACCCCATGAAATAGATACATAACAAGTACAAAAGTACCTAATCACAAGCCAAAAGGTTACTGAGTTTTGAGAACATTTCCAATTGCCGTTCAACAGTGGGACAGTCCAAAGGTACACGTGGTCATGGTGTTATATCTACGGAAGCATTGGGCCCAATAAATAAAACTGTTTTTGTCGGCGCCGTATTCTGGTTCATTTCGAGCAACAGGTCTATCGCTGACACATTGCAAACTTACTATGACAGAAGATGGAGTTACATTCATATCAGTGTCATTTCAGTGACCTAACGATGCTACACGATACCTCGAATAAGGATCGATCGAGTCCATCATCGAAATAGTAGGACCACAGTATTATTACCAATTGTAGAGCGTCCACATGTTCAGTACAAAATGTATTATTATTGATATAGATACATGCAAATTGCAAAAAAGGCACATTCGCGAAGTAACGCTACACCATAATGATAAAACGAAAATGTTATCCTGAAATAACGTGATATAAAATTGGCATGTAATATCGATATATTTTCTGCTTGATAAAAGGGTGAATTCCGATAAATGATGGTGGGCAACTGTCCATTACTCATCTTTCCATAGACATTTCTACTTTTCGTAACATAATAATCATCAACGTGAGGTTCCTTCTACGACCTGGTTGTTTGACACCAATAATCTTCACCAGTGCAATAATTCTAGAAACTCGAATTCAAAGCCTGAATTCAAACCTATTCAAATCAATTTTCCATTCATCTCTGATAAGGGAGAAATGAAATGCCATCTGTACAAAAGCTATGCATTACTGATGGACTTGCAAAAGATGCGTAAATCACTGGGAACCTCTACTAACTTCAATGGACTTTCTCTGCAGCTGACATTGAGATGATTACTAAATCTAATCATATTTTACCCGTGTTCATGTCTCGCCATCTTCTTCCATGTCCTTCCATACTAGTAATATTCACCACCCAGGAATTCGCAGGTACCTGTTCAAGGAACAAAGCCAAGTTCCGTTTCCGATCTCAAAATCCAGTGTCAGGCAAACTCGATAAAAATTGTATGGAACTTCATACAATTTTTTCGAACAAGAGTGAGCAGTTCCTGCTCCACATGTGGACTCGTCATGAATTCCAAACATTATGCAAACAGTTCTTGCTGCATAGTGATAACAAAAACATTACACATAGATAAAACACATTAGCTAAAAATGTAGCTAACACCATGCATCCATGATCAACATGAAAACTTCCCTAATAGACATTTTGCCTTTAAGATTGAGTATCGAGCACGATCCACGTAATTTCAATGGTTTCATACCACGTGCAATTTTGGTTCATATCTCGGCCGTTTCATAACAAACTCACTTGAAATTTGGAAAGTATATTCTGTATACATCTATGAAGCTGACAAGAAGAAGAGATTGAAGATTTCATTAATCAATTAGAATATAAATGGAGTTGAATGTTGCTTGAACAAATGTAACTTACGTTGCGTACACGAAGCATTACAGGGTGTAGTTTCTTAACTGCAGTTAGTGCACATGTCCGTGATCAATAACCTACCCTCAAATTTGAGGTATCCCATCGATAATTATGTCGAATTGATGTGCAAATGTGTATATCTATTGTGATCCCATGAAAATGTCTTGTGCCGCTGGTCAGTGAAGCGCTAAGTACAGATCAGCGGATTATTCGTATGGCGAATACCGTCAATGCTCAGCTGTCGAGAACGTTGTACTCAGGAGTGAGATGTTGTTGTGATTTTGGTTCTATACTGCATATAGAAAATATTAGAGTCGCTGAATTCCTGATGTAGTTTGCGGTTGAGCTTACAATGCCAACGGATATACACGTTATTAATGCGATTGACAATCAATTTCTTTTGCTCAGTGTATTTTCAGTGCGGATGATATATAACATGCTATTTTGACCATCAAATTCCCATCAAATGTTGAGGTAAATCCAAAAACACACAGTAGGTTATTGTTCTATGATATGTAATCTAACCATAGTCAAGAAACTGTACCCTAAAATGCTGTCAGTTTTTTACGTAAGTTACATTTGATTGGCGGTGTATAACGTTCAGGATCTGTATGAATATCAACTGGGTCTTCCATCTGGCCATTGGACAAGCCTTGTAATGATGGATAGAACCTACGCAACAATTTTCAGAGCAATCCATTACCAAACTGCGGAGTTATAAGCCAATAAAACTTACAAGAATTCTGCTGACAAGGCATGGATCCTGACTGATGAGCATCCTTAACGCTGTATTTCGATAGGCGGTATTTCGCTATCGAATACTGCATAACATGGACCAGACTCGTTCGCCACAGGGGTGTCCGTTTGTGCATGCTTGAATTCACCGTCGTCGAGGAAAAATGAACACAGCTGAGCGAACAGAAATTACTACAGTCATCCATAGTTTTGACTTTGACCATGTCGTTGTCGATGCGCCATGGTTATATTCGCTCCCCTGTGGGATCGGGCCTAACGGTCTCGGGGGAGGGGGCGTGGGAGGGGGAATTGTAATGGATTGTGTAAAATGAGCTACAAGGGATATTCCGTCTTCCCATGCGCCTGAAATATCAGCGTCATTTTGGAGGTTGAATTTATGATACTGTATCATGTCGAAAATCATTCACATTCTATCAGATTCATAATGATACACATGATTGTACATGACCTAGCATGGTCTCTACAGCGTTGGGAATAATTTTATAATAACTGCGTCGTCTGAAATGGACATGTTGGGGTTCATTTTTGTGTAATGGAGTGGCAGGAGTGTTGTATGCAATGTTGTAGAGGGAGTGGTTTATGTAATGGAGTGGCAGGAGTGTTGTAGGCAATGACGAAGAGGGAGTGGTGTATGTAATGGAGTGGCAGGAGTGTTGTATGCAATGACGTAGAGGGAGTGGTTCATGTAATGGAGTGGCAGGGGTGTTGTAGGCAATGACGAAGAGGGAGTGGTGTATGTAATGGAGTGGCAGGAGTGTTGTATGCAATGAGGTAGATCTAGGGAGTGGTGTATGCAATGGAGTGGCAAGAGTGTTGTATGCAATGTTGTAGAGGGAGTGGTGTATGTAATGGAGTGGTAGGAGTGTTGTATGCAATGTTGTAGAGGGAGTGGTTTATGTAATGGAGTGGCAGGAGTGTTGTATGCAATGATGTAGAGGGAGTGGTGTATGCAATGGAGTGGCAAGAGTGTCGTATGCAATGTTGTAGAGGGAGTGGTGTATGTAATGGAGTGGTAGGAGTGTTGAAAGTAATTTTGTAGAGGGAGTGGTTTATGTAATGGAGTGGCATGAGTGTTGTATGCAATGATGTAGAGGGTGTGGTGTATGTAATGGAGTACTGGAGTGTTGTGGGCAATGGAGTAGAGGGTGTGGTGAGTGTAATGAAGGATTGGGAGTGTTGTATGTAGTATGTAT
Source organism: Terebella lapidaria (assembly GCA_949152475.1). NCBI lineage: Eukaryota > Metazoa > Annelida > Polychaeta > Terebellida > Terebellidae > Terebella > Terebella lapidaria. The sequence goes on from OX424557.1 coordinate 9,462,264, forward strand.
GTAGTTGAGTAGCGAGTGTTGTATATAATGGAGTAGTAGTAGTAGTAGTAGTAGTTTATTTCGTGCTCACATTAAACATACAGTAAGTATCACAGCGATATACATTATTTGTGCAGCACAAGATGTGATGTGTGAGTCCAAAGACTGTAAACCTAACTTAGTGCAATGAAAAAAAAACAATTATTTCTAAAGATGTTCTAACATAAATAAATTAGGCACATCACAACTCTAATTGAAATAAAAACTGCAAAACAAGACGAGACAAATACATACGGAACTCAGATTGACATAATAGTGGACGAAAGAAAATGTTCAGAATGATCAGATGGGAAGAGAGAGAGATAGAGAGAGAGAGCAGATGAATGATGATGTGCAACATACTACATGAATACAGAAGATAAGTGTGATTCCGGATGACGATGATTCAGGTTGACCAGTTTCCCAATGCAGACGCCCCCAACCGATCGCCCAACTGGGCCGCTACTCCGATTCAGCGATCGTTATACCCCCGCAAGAGATGCCGCTTTACACCAGAGGAGAAAGCTTTTTTGCTACGTAGTGTCTGGTCAGAGTTCAAGTATAATTCACTAGACAAATTGTTCCAGATTTCAGGTCCCTTTCTCATAAGACTCTGCCCTGTTGCAACACTGCTATATTTATAAGGAACCAATTTCATTTGGGAGCTGTGTCTAGTTACATGATGGTGAATTTCATTCGAAATAACAAAAATATCATTCATACTGGGAGGCAATGCTCTCATCATGAACAAATGTACATATTTAGACACTTGCATATTATAAATATCCAGTAATTTCAGTAACCCCAAGCCTTTAAACAACGGCTCAGTATGAGCATTATACGAGGCTCCCGATATTGATCGAATTATTTTCTTTTGTTGCCGTATTACTTTGTTTATGTAAATACCGTGTGCTGCCCCCCACATTGTTATGCCATATGAAAGGTGTGGATAGATTAGTGTGTAATAAATGTTCATTAAGCTCTGTTTGGGTAAGAATTGTTTTGCCTTATTGATGGCAAACAGACCGTTGGATATTTTATTTGAAACATATTGGATATGCGAGTCCCATTTCAATTTACTGTCAATATATATACCAAGAAATTTTAAACTCTGACACGATTCAATATTTTGACCTGATAAACTAAGTGTTGTGGTTTCATTTTCGCCTGGATTGTTCGAAAACAATATATACTTAGTTTTCGATATATTAAGTGATAGCTTGTTTGCCTTGAACCAGTCAGTCAAATTATTTAGTTCTCCATTCATACTCGAGTAAAGTTGGTTTGCGTTGTTACCTGATATATATAAGGTGGTATCGTCAGCAAAAAGTATAGAATTTGAATTTGTTAAGGTATCTGGTAGATCGTTAGTATACAATATGAATAACAATGGTCCCAGGACTGATCCTTGGGGCACACCGCAGATGATGTCTTGAGTTGTTGACCGAGTCCCCCTATATTCTACATATTGGCGACGATTAGTTAGGTAATTTTTGAACCAGTCATAAGCTATGCCCCTTATCCCATAGAAATGAAGTTTATGTAATAAAATATTATGGTCGATCGTATCAAAGGCTTTAGAGAGATCAAGAAATACTGACAATGTCGAGTAATTACTGTTCAAGGACGAATTGATATCAGCCATAAATTTGGTAACCGCATCCACAGTGCATCTATTTGGCCGGAATCCATATTGATTATTATATAATAAATCAAAACGTTCACAGAAAAACATGAGACGCTTGTGAACAACTTTTTCGAGCAATTTAGATACAGAAGGTAACAACGATATAGGTCTGTAATTTGTAAATTTGTCCTTAGCTTTAGCTTTATGGATCGCGATCACTTTGGCAAGTTTTAGTGAGTCAGGTACTTCACCGTTGGCCAGAGATTTATTTATTATCATGCTGATGGGCAGGCATATAGAAGTTCCCAAACATTTTAGGAGTTTGGTTGAAAAATTGTCGTGACCTTTGCTAATTTTTGGTTTACATTTGTTCAAAATATCCAATATTTCATTCGCGTCAGTGGGCGTTAGAAAAAAAGAGTGTTTGTTAGGCTGTTTATTTTGTTTGAGGTATTGTGTAGCGTCATTTTTAGCATTATCTATAGCGTTAGCAAATTTAGGTCCAATGTTGGTGAAGTATTTACAAAACTCTTCAGCTATGATACTGTCATTGGTTATTTCAATACCATCGTTTTTGAATACCTGGGGTGATGAGGTTTTGCTATCATTCCTACCAAGAGCACTGTTTATTACCCCCCATGTTTTTTTCATATCCCCCTTAAAATCATCCATCAGATTAGCATAATACTGTTTACGGGTATCCGATTTCAATTTGTTATAGATGTTTCTATACTTTAAGTAATTTTTATATGCAGTGTCTGTTCTGGATTTACCAAAACATTGCTTATAAAGAGCAATACATTTATTTGAGGATTTGGCCAAAGCAGGAGTCATCCAAGGTTCACGAATAATCTTACGCTTGGAAATAGTTACTGTTTTGAGAGGAGCATGAACATTAATTGCTGAATTCAGAAATTTTGTAAAGTATTCACATGCTTCGTCGGTTGATTTATCATCTAGTTCCAAATTCCAATTAATATCATCAAGAGATTTTTTTATATTCATGATTTGAGTATCATTTATTTTTCTGTGCTGAAATTGTACAGTTGGCTTCGAATGCTTAACTTTTGTTGTAGTTTTAATAGAGCAAAATACAGGTAAATTGTCTGACATGTCATTGACAAGTATGGCTGAGTTCACTTTAAGCTGATTGTTATGTTTAACATAGATGTTGTCGATGAGTGTTGCTGAGGTATGTGTAATACGGGTAGGTTTAGTAATGGTGGGGATTAATCCATTAGTAAAAGCTGAGTCGAGTAGATCCGAGGTTTGTTTGTGGGTGTTCACCTTCAGTAAATCATCCATGAGTATATGTGTGTGTGCTAGCCAATTTTTAGGTCAGGGGATTGTATTATTTTGGCGATTTTGTTACCTTTACTTTCACATTATAAGTCAATGGAAAAGTGCCTCAGTGCAGTCACCGGTAAGTTACGTGCAATCACACCTTAAAGCCATTTCAGACCCACCGACATGATTTGTATTGCTACATTTTATTGTCTTCGATGAGGTTCTCAGATGAATTTTTGTTTTATAACGTATTTGTTGCACCTCAGAATAGCGCGTTATTATTATTCTGAGGTATTTGAGAAGACAACGTGTTCTCGCAATAATCGAGTGATACTTTGATGTCCCGTAATATATCTACTCATAAATGCACGTAGTAACGACACTCGTATTATAAATCATTTGCGAATGATCAACGTCTTGTACATAATATATCTGTACAGACAAGTATATTTTGTGAATGGCGATGCGGTTGAATTGGCACCACTCGCCACACCATTGTAACCTGAGCGTCCCTGATGTTGCAATGTGATAGTCCAGACAAAAAACGGCCTGCACGTGAAAACCTGCAGTGTATTTCGAATTCTCACGATTCAAGCGTTTCGATTGGCTGAGGAGCTGTGTGGAAATTCTAAACGTCGAAGTACGGCGCTTAAAGGCAAAATGTCTAATACGTACCCTTATACATACAAGTACCATTAAATCCATGGTACGCGATTCATTGTAAATTATGGCATATGCCTGTTAACTGAACTATATATATAACTGCTAGGGCCCTCGATATAAACATAGTTGTGTCCAGTAGTATGCAGCCATTCGATTACAATGTAAATGAAATACAAAATATAAAAAGTGTACATCAATGCAAATTTTTTAACGAATGCATCAAGTGAGGCAGCTACAGTTACCACATTCGAGTAATTTCGTACATTGATATTATGTTGCATACAAAAGTTAAAAACTAGCTGACCTACCATGGAAATTCATGACAACAAAGTTCAACGGATAGAGTGATAATTCAAGATTTATGCTCTACGCCTGAAATGGTGAGAGGTACTGAAGCGCCTCGAGCTGCAGTAATAGTCTGGAGTCACCAGAAGTTAATCAACCACTAATGGATACGAGTACGAAGAAGTGTTTTTTGTGGAAATCTACATTACAAGTTCATCAATTATGGAAAGGATTCTTCCAATTACAGCGTATACACAAGGTCATGAAAAATCAGAACATAGCTATAACATAGATTCCAGAGTTGATGATATATTTGTTGCATAAAGTTATTATGATGGGAGTATCTATGCGACCATACAACACTGAGACTCAAACTCATCTAAAAAGGCCGTTGGGTGGTCCACAATTACGTATGCCACTTTTCTTAGAATTCAAAATTGCAGAGATAATTGACTCCCATTATGGACTGAAGTGATTGGAAATATGGTATTATCAGGGAAATATGTATACAGTTGGGCGCATCTAGAATTGCAAAACGCCTGGTGTTATTCGTTTCCCAGCAAACAAAGCCAATGTTATATCTTTAACTGTTATGCATATACCATTGGTGTATTATTTTTTAATATAAATATTTATTGAGTATTGCCATGCCAAAAGTTGTGACCTAGAACACAACATGTATATCAATCGAAAATAGGCAGGCAACTCTTTGAGGGCCATTTCTGAAAACCTGTTGAGGGATTTAAATTATTCATGAGATGTATACTTCAACGACCCTCGGGTATATTTGATGATATGTCCTTGTCTTGCAAATTCACACACCAGATGGCTTCATGAATATTGCGCGACATTTGTTCACTATGTATGTATAATAGACCCGTACCTTAGTGTATTATTTATTCAGTTACAGTGATATAACACTTCAATTATGTAAGGTGCCCATCGTCCAAAGTTGGATTCAGGCCTATGCATGCCCGTATGATAAAGTTTCAAAGGCTTCGTCCTCTTCTATCCTACAGTTACAGACTTATAATAACAATAATCTCGAATCACTAGAAAGAGACCAGTATGCAAAGCACAGCAATCATGAAAATAACATGGGAAATGTTACCTAAACATTTGTAAAACCACGATTTCCATCCTTACACCTATGTAATGGGTTAGAGTGGCAAGAGTGATGTTTTGTCGATCGTTTATATCCTAGACAATCGACAATACAAAGTTTGACAAATATCATATGCTAAATACGAAGAGGGATACATAAGCTTATATGTATCCATCCATTACCCATATCAATGTAACAGATTCTGATCAGTGTAATATAATAATGACATTATTTTCGTGCTTTATTTGATAAGTTTCGAACAATTAGGTCAAGGTGTTGCATGGTTATTCACCATGATCAGGCACCAGTTTGTTTTTAATATTTATATTATAAGGTTAATCCCCATTTGATACAGGGCCCATATCGTGTGTTTGGTTGTGTCACCGACAGTTGGGTTGTGTATGTGATGCATATGAAATTATGTGATTTGCATAAGGATACGAAGCAACAAAACATCTACAACAGTTGGAATGAGTGTATTCTCCCAAACTGTAATAAACTGCATGGCATTGGGTACAATACTAAAATTAATAAAATCTGACAATTCCAATAACAAATCACACTGGTGCACCACATTTAGGGACAATGAACGAAATTGATCTTTGTGAAAGTATCCACATATATACTACAAAATATATTATCATTGATATAGATCCCTGTAAATTGCGAACACGAAAAGGCAAATTTGCGAAGTAACGTCACACAATGTCGATAAAACGCAAACATTTTTGTGAAATAACGTGATATTCTATTCGGTAATATTGCTATAATTTCTGCTTGATAGAAAGGTGAATTCTGATAAATGATTGTGGGTGGGCTAACAGTTTGTCTGCGTTTTGTAACATAATATTCATCAACGAAATATTTTCCATTTGAAATAGACTGCTCATTCTGCAACCCTGCTGTTTGACACCAATAATCTCCATCAATGTAATATTTCGAAATACGGCAATTGAGGAACTGTATTCAAACCAATTCTATTCCTCCTTTTATTCAATCGTGATAGGAAGACATGAAATCATTATGGCATCTGAATAAAGGCTTCACTGATGGAACTTTGCATGCGCACGGAAGTTGTTGTAGAATAATTTCAGTTGTGAATCTCTGGGACCCTCTGCCAATTTTAATGGAATTTTTCTGCAGCTGACACGAAGAGAATTCGCTAGGTCTAATTACATTCAACCTGTGTTCATGTCTCGCTTTCTGCCCGTCGATTGTAGTGATATTCACCATCCAGGAATGCAGTAACAGGCACCCATTCAAGGATAATCTGAATGTAATAAGTAGGTGTCACGACCACGACGAGTGGCATATTGTCAATGAAACTACCAGAAGTTGGTGTTTGACAATAGCAAACCTAAATACTTCATATTCGGAATGAAATCAAAGCTGGAACAAAATCTACATCCTGAGCCACACTGAACCACAAAGACCCTCTCGGCTATATGTCATATAGAACGTTGTACTCTGAGCTGTTGGCTTGACAGGCCATGTGCCAGTTGAAAATGAGCGATATCTCATTAAAACACAAAATTGTGAAGCATTCAAGGATGATTGGCACAAATTTGTTCACATGTTTCAAATGACATCATGTTGTCAAATATCTATTACTCATATTTTTTTGTTCGAGTTCATTGGGAAACAAGAGGTACAGCAATGAAGATGGAATGGAAATACTGCAACATTCAGTTCATATTTGCTGTCAAATAGAACTTGGGTGCGTTTCTATCGGCCATACAAGGAGAATTTGACTGGTAATTTACAGTCTTCACCCCTGAATGTTTTTTTCTTGCGAATATGCATTGTATCCATACAAGTACCACCACATCCACGGCAGTGATTCATTCTAAATAATAATAGCGTAAATGAAAAATTATGTAAATATACAGTACGTACATCCCAAATTTGAGGCATACTCATTCAGAAAACGATTTTCACGTTTTCTGTCATGGTTTTTATGGAAATTTTACATTACAACGAAATGCGTTGAACATACTTATCTGCACCATTTTCCAGATTGCTACCATGTTTTTTTAATTTTTCATGAGGGTCCACTTGAAGCATTTATCATGCTGGTTTGCTTTCATACCAAAATTTCCACGGGACTCTATTTTGTATAGATCCTCCCGGACTAGAGGGCACCCGAAAAGATTGGGACAAACATCTCTCGCTCATTGGTATGACTATCGGGGAACCGTCAACCTTATCACCGGGTTCACCCCAAATATGCTTATGCTGGGGCGAGAGATCTCCCTGACGTCTCACATCTTCGGCATCCAAGACCGGGCTACACAAGACCCACCAGAATATGTCCGGCAATTACTCGAATGTCTGCAGGTTGCTCAGGAATCTGCCGACAAGTCCTTAAACATGTTATAAAATTACTGGCTTGCAAAAAGGAACAGTATGACGTCCGTGTGCGGGAACGACTCTTCGAGGTTGAAGATCTCGTCTACAAGCTGGACAGTGCCACCAACCCAGGCCAGAGTGCGAAATTGCAGCCGGTGTTTGTGGGTCCCTTTATGGTGACCCGCGTGGTGTCGCCTATCCTCTATGAGGTGAAATCTCGAAAGTGGAAGTCCATGCTACATCACGACCGGTTACTCAAGCAGTTAAAAGTGTGCGCCATCTGTAAGGAGCCCACCCAAGCGGCTATGAAGAATCACCTGATTGACTATCATATGCCCTGGTATGTGCAGCCCGACCACTGCTGCTTCTGATTTCATGAGACGGAACTTAGCCGAGCCTTCCTGGTTGCCTGCCATGAGTCGAACCCAGATCACTTGGAGGAAGATTTCTTCACGGATCGACGTCTGACCCACTGTGTAAGCCAAATGAACGGACTGCTCAATTTCCTTCGCCAGGAGTTCCGCTGTGCTACCCTAAAGGACCTGCTCCAGCTGGTGGTCAACCAACAACTCTTCAACGACGACCAGTCACAGAACATTCCTCCGTCATACAAGCAGTTGTTCCACAGCTTCGAGGTGTTGAACAGGAGGCTGGACCATTTGGAGACGTTTGCTTTGATTCAGCCAGGTTTATGGGCCTGTCTGACCCGCCAGGTTTATTGGCCTGTCTGACACATGGACGATAGTGATCAAATTGATCGTGGCACTGGACGAACGTTAGGTCCGCTTGCCAGATATCACCTCAGCGATACCGCCAGTCATCTCATTGACGCTCACTTGGAGGGACAGCGTGTGGCATTGGATGATATTGTGGCAAGCCTGAACTTTCCGGGTTTCGAGCACTTCCTGTCCCGTCAGGAGAAGTTGACCGGTTCGAGCTTCAGACTGGGCTACCATCCGACGATAGCCAGTGGCTCTCTGAATGGGGTGACTCAGGTCCACTGGGTGGAACTTCGGATTCCCACTGCACGCCAAGACTGGGTTGGAATAGGAGAAGTCAGCCTTGAATACTTCCGGCAGGCCAGGAAGGAGTAGTAGAGCCGCCAGCGGGAGTACTTCCGGGCAGTGCTGGAATTCGCCTTTGAACGACGTCTCCCAGTGGTGCTGCACATCCGGGACACCCCTCAGACAGCTTGCGGAATTTGAAGGATGTCCTGCCACGACAGTACCCCGTCTACCTCTATTGTTTCTCGGGGACTGTGAATGCCACAAAGCGGTGGACCTTGGCCTTCCCAAACACCAGGTTCGGCATAGGGAAGACTCTTCTCTGTGCAGGAGAGCCTACCATCCGGATGCTCCAGGCCAGGGATGGCCACCGTTTGCTGCTGGAGAGCAACGCGGGGTACCAGAGCCTGACACCATTTGCCTTCCAGCCTATCGTACAGCAGATCGCCCTCCAGGCTCGTCAGAACGCCCTCCGTTTCTTTTGAGGGGAGGGAGAGTTCCAGAAGTGGATGCATGTGTATTGTGTGTCCAGTGAATTTTGTTCCTGTATATAGTAGCTGAAAGCTGTCCTGGCGGCATTTTGCCTCTGCCTTGGATGGGTGAAGGTGAGTGAAGTTCGCTACAGAGGGTGTATGTAAAACAAAGTTGATTTTCAGTGACATGCGATATGTAATCACTTTTGTCATTCTTTGTGGCCATGCCCTAGTCCGTTTATAATTTGACATTTTTATGTGTAAATATAATTAGTATGCCTGAGGTGTGTCTCCACTGAGCCGGTGTCACTGCTGGTGGACGTTAATTCTGTCCCCGAGGATACCATCAACTCGGTAGCCTTTTGGCTTGTGATTAGGTACTTATGTACTTGTCATATATCTCTATTCCATGGGGTTTGTTTCGGCTTTGTAAATTATTTTCATAGGTTGTTGGGCAGTTGTACACTAATTCCATCAGGTGAACAGTAGAAACAACTACATTTACCACACTGTCTGCCCCCGATGACGCCCTGATGTGTCATTTGATAAAGTATTTGGTCGGGCTTTGTTTCCATTGCAAAATGTTGCATTTTACGTTTGTTATTGGAATCATCAAAATTTGGCTGTTTTTGGAGGTAATAGACTGATACTTACATTCCAGTCGTCCAAAACCTGCGTCCGTAAATCAGTGGGTCCTTAGCCAACCAGCCAAGCAGCATCACCACAGCGGGTATGACGTAATTGGGGAAATTCCACAGCCGGGAACCGGCAAAAGCTAGTCAGACGAATATGGACCCTTGAATTGAAAGCACGATGAATGCTCGCACACCGCAGCCTGATTCTACTTGCAGCCGATGATTCGTCTCATCTGTGACACTTGCCTAAACAAGGTAATTGTCCTCACACATACACCAGACTATGTGTGTGGACAATGATTGGTGAAGACAGTGTCCGTTTGTGAATTTGATTCACATACCAAGACACCAGCGATTTTGCTTCAGTTATGCTATTCGTTTTCGTTCCGATGTGATATGATTTGGCAGAAGCCATCAGGGTCGGAGTGTGTCTGGGTCGAGTGCAAAGGGTCAATAAACCTTTGCCTCACTTGGGAGTCACAGAAAATAAAATATGATGAAGTATCTACGCACCCATAGAACGCTGACTCTCAGCATCTTTGAAAAACAAAACTACTATAGATCTACCATTGGCAAGTTCGTGACTTCCGTAGAATACAAGCATGCACTCCTGCACTGGACTGAGGTGATTGGACTTCATCGAAGAATGAGTAATAGTTGGCCGCAGCGAGCCCAACGAATTCCTCCCAATTAGATACATCTCAATATAAAATGATTGAGTCTAGAAATGAAGAAAACCTTTTGTTATTTGTTTGCCCAGCAAAAAGAAACAATCTTATATTGTTAAGATTTGTGTATACACTTTGGTACGTTATTCGTGGCATAAAGAACCTGATTTCATGACTGGTGCCAAAACACCTGATTTCTTGACGGGTGCCAAATCTGGGGCAATAAATGCTCTTCTGGAATACCTGGCTCCATGGTGGGCGCCACAAGTGGACAAGATATGCCCATTCTTCAGTGAACACCTGAGCTCACGTGGATCAGGAAATGTTATGATTTCATGATGGATAGACGTGGAATCAATACAGGGTCCGTTATCCAATCTCATAGTCCGGGGACAGAAAGTCATATCAGGCATACGAAATGAGAGAAAACAAAAATGACAGGGAAACTCATGAACCCCCGTAAATGGCCATTAGGAGGTGAAATCAGGTGTTCCGGAAAGAGTGAGCATTTCCTGCCCCACTAGTGGCAGTGAGCATTTCCTGCCCCACTAGTCCCAGCCCCATGTCACACATGGGGCTGGGAATGTTGACTTCATGGCTGGTGCCAGATTTCGGTAAGTGCTCACTCTCCAAAACACCTGCTTTCATGGCGTGTGCCAATCTGGGGCAGAAAATGCTCACTCTTTCGGGAAAACCTGATTTTATGACAGATGCCGCGAGTGGGGCAAGAAATACTCCTCCCTTTGTGAACACCTGATTTAACAACGGGTGCTATATCTGAGGCCGGAAAAGTCCATTATCTCCGGAACACCTGAATGATGCTGGAACGGAGTATGCTCACTTCTTTCGAAATCCCTGTTTCATTATGGACGCAGTATATCATGTATATGGGACAGGGTATGCTATCAGGAACACTTGATTTGATGGAGAGTGCAACATGTTACATGATTTCAAGTGTGAATAAAAAAACATTGGGCGGGAAATGTTTAGTATTTCTGGAAAACCTGATTTCTTGACGGGTGCAAGATGTCAGCCAGGAAATGCTCGCCCCCCAAAACACCGGATTTCACAACGGGTACCAAATCTGGTGTTTAAGAAATGCTCACTCTATCCGGAACACCTGATGGGTGCTAAAAGCGAGGCAAGAAATGCTCATTATTTCTTGAACACCTGATTTCATGACGGGTGCCACGTCTGGGGCAGGATAAGTTTATTCTCAACGGAACACCTAATCGAATGATGTGACCTATCAACTAGGTCGCCTTTTGGCCTATACTTGTCATCCACTTATTTCGTGGGATTTTGTTTGATATCATAAGTGTTTTACGACATACACTCGCAATAATAATTCGAATTTACTTTTAATTCAAATTTAAATTTGCAACGTGGACAACCATCACTCACCTGTACTGTAGGGAGCTAGGACCTTGTAATTTGTGGACATAAACTCGAGTGTTCTGTCTGAACAGTTTTCGAGAAAATTGGTCATCAAAGTCGTTTTTCATAAAGAATGGTTTTGTTTTGAAAAACGTAGTGGAAGTTGAAAAAAATCCTTTTTAAATAGTTTTTAGGCATTTCTGTGGAAAATCTTACATCATGTCAATAGGTAATCGGATCCAGTCCAGTAGCCTAAAAACAAGGGACACCCGAAAACGAGTTTCAAGTTCCAAGATCGATCCCCATTTAAAGTTTGTTTAGTCAGTATATTTCTGCATCGGATGTCCCTAACCTATTAAATCACTTTCTTGTGCCACCTGTCAATGTTACAAAGTCGAAAACCTTCCAAGTTGACGCCTGGTACGTGCGGACCTCAGAGTGGGACACGGGTACGATATAATTTCGCAGAATTGGGTGTGTTTTGGTTTGGTTCTATTTAATTCGAATTTATTTATGTCATCATTTTATACTTTTAATTTTAAAAAACGAAATACAAATGATGGGAAAAGTGAAACAAAAGAGAATGAAAATAATACTTATTGCATTATGACAGAACTTTAATAGAAATCAGTTCTTGTCAACTCCTTTTATTTAGTAATTGTCTAGGCCTCACCTACGAACTATACTCCTGATGACTGAACAAATATTCAATAAAAGAAGTTTATATTCATCATTTATTCGAACGTGTAAACTATAGCGGTGCGCCGTCAAACTGGAATGATTCCTAACTGTCCCTTCAAGTTCGTGAAAACCTATGTCTAAACCCATGAGGTGTAGACTCAATTTTCATAGATCTCTGGAAAAAGTGTGGCATGTGCAAAAATACTGACTGAACACCGACAACACGTGTTTCTTGGAACTTTAAACGCGGAACTTGGAACTCGTTCTCGGGTGTCCCTAAAAACAAGCACGTGAGACACAAGACAAACACATGCAACATGCCAAATTCAAGACAAGTACATGCAACATGACAAACTCAAGACAATGACATGCAACATGACAAACACGAGACAAGGACATGCAATATGCCAAATACAAGACAAGGACATGCAAGACAAAACAAACACATGCAACATGCCAAGCAAAAGAAAACCACATGCAACACGGCAAACACAAGACAGGCACATGCAAAACAAGACAAACCCATGCAACGTGCCAAATAACGACAAGCATAAGAAACATGACGAACACAAGACAAGTACATGCAAGAAAAAAAAAATAGGCGCATGCAATATGCCAAACACAAAATAGCACATCCAACATGCGAAACACAAACAAGCACATATAACATGCCAAACACAAGACAAGAACATGCAACTTGTCGAACACAAAACAAACACATGCAACCTGTTGAACAAGACAAGAACACACAAGACAAGCGCATCGAAAATGCCAAATACAAGATAAGCACATGCAACATGACAAACACAACTACATACAACATGCCAAACACAAGACAAGCACACGCAATATGCAAAACACAACACAAGACTATGCAAGACAACATAAGTGCATGCAACATGCCAAGCAGAAAATATGAACCTGCAAAACAAAACACAAGACAAAAAGATGCGAAACAATGCATGCATATGAACACACCAAATACAAGGCATGCAGCATGACAAACACAAGACAAGCACATGCAACCTGCTGAATACAAGAGTCGAACATGCAGCATGACAAACAAAAGATAAGTACATGCAAAACGAGACAAGCGCATGCAACATGCCAAGCACGATAAAAGCACCTGCAACATGCCAAACTCAAAACATGAGCATGCAACCTGCTAAACCATGTAAACACAAGACACGAACATGCAAGACAAGCACATGCAACATGCCAAACACAAGACAAGCACATGCAACATGCCAAACACAAGACAAGCAACATGCCAAACACAAGACAAGTGCAGGCAACATGACAAACACACACATGACAAACACAAATCAAGCACATGCAACATGCCAAACAAAAGACAAGCGCAGGCAACATGACAAACACACACATGACAAACACAAATCAAGCACATGCAACATGCCAAACAAAAGACAAGCACGTGAAACATGACAGACACAAGACAAAAACATGAAAAACAAGCACATACAATATGCCAAACACAATACAAAAACCAGCAAGACAAGCACATGCAACATGCCAAACACAAGACAAGCACATGCAAGATGCCGAACACAAGTCGAGCACATGCAACATGCCAAACACAAGACATGCAACATACCAAACACAAGATAAGCAAATGCAAAATGCCAAACACAAGACGAAAACCAGCAAGACAAGCACATGCAACATGCCAAACACAAGTCAAGCACATACAACATGCCAAACACAAGACAAAAACCAGCAAGACAAGCACATGCAACATGTCAAACACAAGTCGAGCACATGCAACATACCAAACACAAGACAAGCACATGCAACATGCCAAGCACAAGTCAAGCACATACAACATGCCAAACACAATACAAAAACATGCAAGACAAGCACATGCAACATGCCTAACACAAGACAAGCACATGCAACATGCCAAACACAAGAAAAAAACCAGCAAGACAAGCACATGCAACATGCCAAACACAAGTCGAGCACATGCAACATGCCAAACACAACACAAAAACCAGCAAGACAAGCACATGCAACATGCCAAACACAAGTCGAGCACATGCAACATGCCAAACACAACACATGCAACATACCAAACACAAGATAAGCACATGCAACATGACAAATATAAGTCAAGCACATACAACATACCAAACACGACGAAAACCAACAAGACAAACACATGCAACATGCCAAACACAAGTCAAGCACATATAACATGCCAAACACAAGACAAAAACCAGCAAAAAAAAGCACATACAACATGCAAACACAAGTGAAGCACATACAACATGCCAAACACAAGACAAAAACCAGCAAGACAAGCACATACAACATGCCAAACACAAGTCAAGCACATACAACATGCCAAGCACAAGTCAAGCACATACAACATGCCAAACACAATACAAAAACATGCAAGACAAGCACATGCAACATGCCTAACACAAGACAAGCACATGCAACATGCCTAACACAAGACAAACACATGCAACATACCAAACCCAAGTCGAACACATGCAACATGCTAAACACAATACAAAAACATGCAAGACAAGCACATGCAACTTGTCAAACACAAGACAAGCACATGTAATATGACAAACACAAGACGAGCACATGCAACATGCCAAACACAAGACAAGAACATGCAACATGCCAAACACAAGTCAAGCACATACAACATGCCAAACACAATACAAAAACATGCAAGACAAGCACATGCAACATGCCAAACACAAGACAAGCTCATGCAACATGCCAAACACAAGTGGAGCAAATGCAACATGCCAAACACAATACAAAAACATACCAGACAAGCACATGCAACATGCCTAACACAAGACAAGCACATGCAACATGCCTAACACAAGACAAGCACATGCAACATGCCAAACACAAGACAAGCTCATGCAACATGCCGAACACAAGTCAAGCACATACAACATGCCAAACACAATACAAAAACATGCAAGACAAACGCATGCAACATGCCAAACACAAGTCGAGCACATGCAACATGCCAAACACGAGACAAGCACATGCAAAATGCCAAACACACCAAGCACAAGTCCAGCACATGCAACATGCCAAACACAAGACAAGCACATGCAGAAGACAAATACCAGCAAGACAAGCACATGCAACATGCCAAACACAAGACAAGCACATGCAACATGCCGAACAAAAGACAAGCACATGCAATATGCCAAACACAAGTCGAGCACATGCAACATGCCAAACACGAGACAAGCACATGCAACATGCCAAACACAAGTCAAGCACATGCAACATGCCAAACACAATACAATACCATGCACAAGACAAAAACCAGCAAGACAAGCACATGCAACATGCCAAACACAAGTCGAGCACATGCAACATGCCAAACACAAGACAAGCACATGCAACATGTCAAACACAAGTCGAGCACATGCAACATGCCAAACACAAGTCGAGCACATGCAACATGCCAAACACAAGACAAGCACATACAACATGCCAAACATAAGACAAGCACATGCAATATGCCAAACACAAGACAAGCACATGCAACATGCCAAACACAAGTCAAGCACATGCAACATGCCAAACACAAGACATGCAACATGCCAAACACAAGAGAAGCACATGCAAGATTACGAACATAAGTCAAGCACATACAACATGCCAAACATAAGACAAAAACCATCAAGACAAGCACATGCAACATGCCAAACACAAGTCGAGCACATACAACATGCCAAACACAAGACAAAAATTAGCAAGACAAGCACATGCAACATGCCAAACACAAGTCGAGCACATGCAACATGCCAAACACAAGACAAGCACATGCAACATGCCAAACACAAGTTGAGCACATGCAACATGCCAAACATAAGACAAGCACATGCAATATGCCAAACAAAAGACAAGCACATGCAACATGCCAAACACAAGTCGAGCACATGCAACATGCCAAACATAAGACAAGCACATGCAACATGCCAAACACAAGTTGAGCACATGCAACATGCCAAACATATGACAAACACATGCAATATGCCAAACATAAGACAAGCACATGCAATATGTCAAACACAAGACAAGCACATGTAATATGACAAACACAAGACGAGCACATGCAACATGCCAAACACAAGACGAGCATATGCAACATGCCAAACACCAGACAAGCACATGCAACATACCAAACACAAGACATGCAACATGCCAAATACAAAATAATGAAATACAAGAGAAGGCAAGCGCATGCAATATGCCAAACACAACATAAGCACGTGCAACATGCCAAACGCAAATCATGTGCATGCAACCTGCTAAACATGAGAAACGAACATGCAAGACAAAACAACTGCATGCAACATACCGAACACAGAAAAACACATGCAACATACCAAACACAAGACAATAACATGCAAGACAAGACGAGCGCTTGCAACATGACAAACACAAGAAGCACATGTAACATGCAAGACACAAGGCCATCACATGCAACATACAAGAAAGAGGCGAACAAAAGCACCAAACAAGTCACACACCTGCACGACAAAAGACAAACACATATAAAATGCAAGCCACAAGGTAAACACATGCAACGGGCACCACACCAAGGCGCGCACGCAAAACACAAGACAATACGCAAAAAATACACAGCACAAGCACATACAACATGCAAAACACACTACAAATGTATGCAGGATTCAAGCACATGCAAGACAACAGACATGCTAGACACAAGACAAGCGCATGCACATATGCAGAAATACACAGCAAAAGTAAACCAAACAGCCAGAAAAAGGTTGCGGGTGAAATGTACAGTGTTTAGCCACAAAATTCTTTTATCCCCCTGCAATTGCTGCTTTGACTTATGCAGTTCATCCCTGACTGTGGAATATGCTGTCATATACATTTAACTTAGGGTGTGATTTTGAGATTTGCCACTCAAGCTCACTCGAGGATAAGCCATATTAAATTTCATATAGGCCTATGCTTATGAAAAAAATCTACACGCTATCCTTGGGTGTTTTGTCTGCAGCAGCCAATTTACAAATTTCAGGTTGGATGTGACCTCGCCAATTAGTACTTTAGGTTATCTTATCTGATGTCAACTTCAAGACCGCCAATTTATCTACAATATATGACTATGGCTTCGTTTACCCCCAATGAGATATTCCAGAAAGGGTGAGCATTTCCTGCTCCCCATGGTGCACCCGTCATGAATTCCAGCTGCATACTACTTACAGATATGGTGTACTTATCAACTTGGTCGTGATGACCATAAAATTTCTTAAACGCAGATATTAGTCTTGGTTAAACATCTCCTTGTCGCAGAAATTTTACTTAGGAACTTCTGTGAACAAGGTACTCAATTTGCCACTAGCTCTAAAAAGTTATGAGACAAACACACCATACGCTGGCGATGTAGGAATATTGCTGCTAAGTCGTCACGGTTTACTGGTATTATTTAGTTGGCAGTTTGAAATTATCATCAATTTCCAACCTTAGATAATACGAAAATAATCATAATACAAACCCAACTCCGATCTGAAGCGACATTGTATGTGGGGTCGATTTACACATTTCAGTTTGGACGCCGTATGTGAATGATTTCTTATATGTTCATGTTACATGATAAGCTGAATTGGACCTACATTTCAGGCCTTGCGAGCAATTCAAAGCATTACATCATTATAAGGAGATATTGTATATATACATATTGTATTACATACTGTTATGAATATGTGAAATCAGATAGAAAGATACCAAATAGATATCGACCAAAGTGCCAAAAAAGAATGTCGTTTTTTACCATTTGGGCCTTGGAGCAATTCAAGGCATTCTGTTGGTATACACGAGACATATAGTACATAATGTTGGGATCGAGCATGTCAAAATTATTTTTCAACTTCATACACATGAAATGCAATGCTTGTGAGAAATTGGGAAAAAGTTGCTGAACATACTTTGAGAAAACGATCTTCTTTGGATGAAAGTAAAAAAAATAGGCCACTTTTGTTGAAAACTGTAGCCATTTAGAAACCAAGTCAGAAATTGAAAAGCTGAAACTGAAAAAATACCTTGAAATACTTTGAAGCAGTTTTTCCCGAAAAACAGACGGACTGATTTCTAATAGTGCTAATCTAAAAACATGAGACACACAAAACATACATGTATAATAAACGCATACAACACACAAGACAAAATGTCAAAAACTAGACTTGTACAGTGTGAAAATATAATTGTTTCTTTGACATAACAAATTTACTAAAGATCAAACCAATATGACTAAAAGAACCTTCTTGATGTGACTGCCTATATGCTCATGAAACAAACCTAAGCTTCATCTACAAATATTCTGCCTGTATCGTTCAATTTACATTAACCTCATCAAATATTACCTCGACAATTAAGATTCAAGGTCAACAAAAGGTGCTCCATGTGATGCCGATGACTGCAGCGGTCAATTTACATTTTTTACCTCTCAAGGCCATCTAAGGTCAAGTTGAAGGTCATCAAAATTATGCCATATATGTATGCCTTTATACATGCTTATAATACAAACCTAGCTTTATTTGCAGCCACTCTGTATGAAGATTAAAATTTACAGAACTAAAGTTAGATTTGACCTTCGAATTTACAACTCAAGGTTATCGGATTTAATCCACAAGATTACTAAAATGATCCGCGATATATGATTTCCCATTTGAATGTGCCAACATATAAGCTCTATCTTGAAGTGTTGTAGGAGTTTATTCTATATAGTTATGAAAAAATAATTGGATGAAATTTTCCAAGTCCAAACAATTTTTCGAAAGGGCAAACAAAATTTACTTAATTTGGGGCGATTCAAGGGCAATGAAACTTATACACGTCACAGAGGTATACGAAGGAGAGGTATACGTCACAGAGGTATACGAAGGGAATGTTTTGAAACAAAAATCTCAAAACTGTCTGAACAGTTATTGAGAAAATGGACGCCAAAGTAAAAAAATTGGCCATTTTTCGTCAATAATGGCTGCCATTTTGAACAAAATTTGCGAAAATATGAGAACGAAAAATATCTCCCTCTTAAATATTTTTAGGTATTCTTGTGCAAAATTTCAGAAAGACTTGACGGTAAACTTTGAAGACAGAAATGTAGACGGACAACGACGACAATGGACGCAACGCCATGCCAATAGGCCAAGCCAATCAGACCATAGGTACGCTTACTTTAAAAATACTCCAAACGTTTTCACAACAAATGACAAAAGCCACCGTTTGGTCTCCATAATACCTGCGGTAGAAAATAAAATAAAATAAAATTAGCCCAAGGGCTAAGAAAGGTTACCGGACAATATATATTTCAAATATTAGCCTTTTGTCCCGTGACCTTCACAATAAGGTCATTGGTCAATTCAAGGTAACGAGAATATTCAGCATACATCATTTCCTATATGCCACAATTATTTCCTAAGCTGTAACGTCGACAGTAAGTGAGATATTAGCCATTTTGTCATGTGACCTTGAAAATTGGGTTAAAGGTCAAATTCAGCCTATAACATTTCCTATATGTCCACAGTAGGTTCCTACGCTGTAAAGTCGATAATAAGTGATATATTAGTCATTTTGTGCTCTGACCTTGAAAATGATGTCGAAAGTCAAGTTCAAAGTCATGAGAAAATCAGCATATATCATTTCCCATATGTTTGCAATTGATGTAAAGTCGATAATTAGCGGGATATTAGCCATTTTGTTCTCTGACCTTGAAAATGAGGTCAAAGGTCAAGTTCAAGAACATGAGAATATCCAGCATATATCATTACCGATATGTCCTCAATTGATTCCTAGACTGTAAAGTCGATAATGAGTGAGATTTAGCCATTTTGTACTGTGACCTTGAAAATTGGGTCAGAGGTAAAATTCAAGGCCACGAGAATATTCAGCATATATCATCTTCTATACGTCCACAATTGATTCCTAAGCTGTAAAGTCGATAATAAGTGAGATATTAGTCATTTTGTGCTCTGACCTTGAAAATGAGGTCAAAGGTCAAGCTAAAGGTCATGAGAATATTCAGCATATATCATTTCCCATATGTTCGAAATTGGCATTTTTAAACGAAAATGGCCGCCATTTCGAGGAAAATGCGGAATTCAAAAAGCGAAAAAAACCTTTCCTTTCCTATTTAGCTATTATTGTGCAAAATTTCAGAAATATTCGACCGTGAACTTTGAAGATAAAAATGTTGACGGACGTGCGAACGGATGGGCGTTACGGGCGGACCCAATGTTAAATTTCCTGTCTTAACTATCCCCGTAAGTCCTGAAAAAATCCCCCCAAACCGCACTTTTGGCTTAAACCATGGTTAGGGGGCATTTTCAGCTTTTCTCCCCCTAAACAGTTATGGTTTGCCCGGACGGACGGACGGATGACGGACACAATGCCATGCAAATAGGTAACCGG
The DNA here is from genome assembly GCA_949152475.1 of Terebella lapidaria. Taxonomy (NCBI): domain Eukaryota; kingdom Metazoa; phylum Annelida; class Polychaeta; order Terebellida; family Terebellidae; genus Terebella; species Terebella lapidaria. Next base: position 9,482,884 of record OX424557.1, read on the forward strand.
AAAAGTCCGGTAACCTAAAGTCGAGGGAGAAGGCGAAAATATGCAATACAGCGAATATCACATATTAGAAAGATACCTCAAGTTGCGTCGAAGATTCCATATAAGCACGTCGAATATTTCCCAACCCGTTCAACGCACGACGACGTACACCATAGCAAAGATCGCAAAATAACGCTGCTCAAACGTATACTCTGATTTTTTAAACTCGTTTACACCGTTTTTTGCCTTTAGTTCAGTCAAGTTACTTCGAGCGAACTATTCAACTGAATATTGCATATCTGTGGTACAAACGGCAATTAATTCACACAAACCTGCCTTCCGGAACGCTATCTGTTTCTTTCAAAACGCAAAAGTTTTATTTAAGCGAGGATTTGCTTGAACCATGGGCGCCGACATATTGCTTGGTTCTCAACAACTGATGACGGAATCCAAATGGACAAGTTCAAATTAGTCATAATCGGGGGATCGGGTTGTCAGTTGTCGTCAAGGTGCCTGCACGTGCGAGTCATTTCGAATCAGTTTACCTGCATGGGCGGTCCCGAATTCTAACCCTCGCCCCTATGCAAATTATCCGAACAGAATCGCCCATCACATGCCAAAGGAAAACAATATTTGTTGACATGCAAACGACAGGATTTCAGGGAAAATTTATCATTGCAGTAGATTGCTAACTCTAATACTTTTATGAGCAGAACTCTGAAAGTTTGCAGTAAAATGCCGTTTGATCTCCAGGTGAAGTATGCCAAGTTACAATACGATACCATTAAACGTCGCAAAAATATCGGCAAAAAACGGTGTAAACGAGTTAGAAAAATCAGAGTATAGCTTAACGTAGTGTCTACTTCACCACTATATTGGGCAGATTTGTCCGTGTGTGAGAGCCGCATATAAAGTATCGATGTGCACTAATTACACGTGTGCACAATAAATTAAATGTGCATACTAATACATGCACATATGAAATATACATATTAAATATTTCATCATTTATGTGTACGCGTTATCGAAAACGCACATGAAACATTGAAGACATGTGAATGATAAATGTTCAGGTCCAATGAATTCCACCCATTTTTTAGTGCAAATATCGAAGGCGCGCGGAAGGGAGATAGATCTAGAAAATCTTGCCAACAAACTTTGTTCGGATGTTGATCCAATGATCAAGTCAGATTCACGTTCGATCGCAAACTGAAGAAACTTACCCACATGTATGTAAAAATCAATCAGTTTGACGTGTTGGAAATATATTTGTTGTTGTTGTTCATTAAAACTTCAATCAACTTTCTTGAATATTTAAGTAGAAAGACACAATTCCCTTCCCTTCTTCATTCCTGAAGCGTGCGTCCCCACTTCAATGCATAGAAGTTGTCGTCTGCAATGAGATCTGAGCGCTGCGACAAATTCAATTGCCTCGATTGAAGAGTTCCATAAATTGTTTTGATTATCTCCGCCTCCCTTTGCGCGTGGCAGCAGGTTTGTTTATATTAAGCGCGTGCACCTGCTTTACTAATGGTAAATAATTTCCAACAAACGATGTTCCGTCGAATGCATCAAAAAAGGACCAATGGTCCTGCTGACCAGTATTTAATGTCCCCAAATCACACTCCAATTAGCGTATTAATTATGTCCAGCCTTCATAAAAGCAAATATTAATTTTAATTTAAATTTCTATATGAAAATGACTGGAGATTTAAACTGACTGGAGACTACTTGTTGTTTCGCATATATAAGACTTGTTATCAAATGCGGATGCTAAGATATACATAGTTAAAAGCCCTTCAGACATGAGTAGCTCGACTTAAATTCTACCACCTTCATATTTAGTACAATTGTATTATGTGAGGAATAATGTCATGTTAAATTGAAGCAACATCGATCTGTTTTTATCGCAAATATATAGAATTATATTAATCTATTTGTACATAATTTTTACCATCCAGGATGCACCACCATAAATTTCCTTTCCCATGTGTATAGTATTGTATTATGATATATCTATGTTGACTAAAATGGTATATGCATCGCTCATAAATAAGCGTGAGAAGAAAAAAAACAGGGAAATTACACATAGTGAAGTATTCCACCGGTAGCAGAATTGATTACCATCAGTCGTTATGGATCAAAAAAGGTTTAATACGTGCTTTCTCGGAATAATGATAATCTGGAAAATTAATCATGAGGGAAAGTTGACGTAGATCCTCACCATATCGAACGAATTCTACCAATTTAATATATGAAAATGTCATCATTTATGCAGCCTTGCTACATCAGGTCACATTTTCAGGCATATATCCCATGACAACGTCGCACGTGCTCCTCTTGGTCTCTGTCATTTCGCTGTCATCTTTGGAGCAAATCTAGATATAGTGGCGGACTTCAGTGATATAACGATTCAGTCCAAGAGTCAAACATTCAGCCTTTTTTATTTAGGATATAGACTTATTCTGCTCACTTTTCAATAATTATTATTTACTCATTTTTCAAACTGGGAAATAAATATTTCAAATCTGGAATTAAATATTAAAACCGGGAAATAAATATTTAAACCTGGAAATAAATGTTCAAACCGGGAAATAAATATCAAACCCGGGTTTAAGTATTCAAACCTGGAAATAGATAAGGAAACCTGGAATTAAATGATAAAACCGGGCAATAAATGTTCAAACCGGGACACAAATAACTGGAAACCTGGAAATAAATATTCAAAACTGGAATTAAGTATTAAACTTTGGAATTGAATGTTGAAATCGGGAAATAAATTTTAAAACCTGGAAATTCGCCTACTAGTGCCATGAAATGTCGGTTTCATGGCACTGATCACAACGTCATATACCATCGGGAAAGAAAATTAAATTCCCTGTCCAATGGTGTCTTCAAACCTATTGAGAATCAAGATCATATTCTGAATATTTGTCAATCAATTTTTCTGTCGAAAACTATGATAAAATTCCTAGGATATCGCATGATGTTTCGACGGAGTTCAGCCCATTGACATCTTAACGTTTTCTCTCGAACTGATAGTTTAATATGCTCGGTTTCCCGAAGTACAAAACAACACCCAAATTGAGAAAAGATGTCATATACTTCGTGTTAATGAACAGTAAAAATTGTCAAATTTAGCAAAATCTAGGCAATTTTCGTACTTCCTTTACCAGGGGTTGATTAGTTACCACTATTTGGAAAGAAATATTGAGTAGATTTTTTAGCTGTGGTCTAAGCCGTAGTACACCACTCATCGAATATTACCATGTTAAGAGTTCGGTGACATATACCGGAACATAAGATTGATTTAGCGAAAATAGACAACAAGACTTCTGCGGGTTGTTAAGGGATTTGAATATTTATGATATAATAATACTTGAACGTCCCCTCGGGTGCAATTGACTTGGTAGTTGTGTTTGCAAATTCCACACACTAGAACAAAACAAGAGGATCTCTTGCATGTCTCTGGAAATTGTGTAACGTTGTATAACAAAATTCAAAATTATGAACAGTAGTATAATATTATTGATATAATTATAGCAATGACAATTTTAATCAATGCAGCGATGCTAAATCTATTCCTGAAACTGCCTTCGCAAAATACCACTGAAGGTGGTTTATACCGACAATTCAAACAGCATTAGGTGATATCAGGGTTACACGCAAGACAATCAAAGTCTACAGTTGAGAATTCATAATCGAGGAACATATACAGAAACTGGCACCATGCGATGACATTTGAACGAACCCACTTTTGGTCTCATTCTAGTACACAACCGTGAGGGTTTTGGCAGTAATACCTTTTGTGCTGTAAACAGCATGTTGATGTATTGCTTTGATGAAAGTGTATAACATTGTTTGGTATTAACTTTGACTACAACACAACTATCTATATCTAGTCATGTCATGCACTTGAGCTTTCCATTTTTGCACGGAAAGGCTTGGGACAGCAGATTCACTCTGTCAAATTTCCAACGCAGTGGGTATTTCATCTAATTAGCGCCCTCGGAAAATGGAACCGGCAGAGCGTTCCTGTGTGGGAAAATGGAATGTACCACCTACAATAAGTACACCAAAGTGATAAAGAGGTGGGTCATGGAGCAGGGTTTCATCTGATTAGATGTGCTCCAGACACAAACGTGGCACTACACCAATTTACACAAATCAGCTGCCTGCAGCACGTATTTTGAACGCGGTTTTCGTTGAATTTAATTTTACGAAACTTCATGAACCCCCATATATGGTCATAAGGAGAATTAAATTGTTCCAGAAAAAATGAGCATTTTTACTTCACATGAATTTAAAATAAATAACTATATGAACAAGTCCGACTATATGTTTGTCATGAACTTGGTGTATTTATCAACCAGATCGTGATGACGTCTGGATTTATATAGAAATAGCAAATAAACACGTACCATCAGCTATACAATCCTAATCGATACGGCCAAATATTTAGTGAGCTGGGTGAGCCTAAAGGACACCATTTTCATCACAAATCCTTTGTGGTCTAATTGCACACAAATAAACAAGTTAGATGGAAGACCTACGGCATAGAATGTTACTTCCAGCAACATTGCGGTTCCGGTGTCCAACTCCATCGATATCACCACGAGGAATCCCGTGGACCTTCGAACACTTTAAAGGGTCAGTTCCTAGTATATGTAGCATACCCCACCTTCGTTTGAATCGACCTCGTGGTCTAAGTTTCAATGAATTCATTGAAATATCATCATATTCGAGAAGCGGGAATATTAAGCTATTGAAATATGTAACCCGAATGCCGATATCTTAATTTAAAACGGAACTACGATCGATTTAATACAGAAATCATGTGGTTTTTCAGATGTTTTTGACGTTTTCAACTGCCGCCCGCACTTTACGTCATGTGTAGCGATCATAAACTTGTGACGTCATAAGTTGTACAAGTGCATGTGCCCCTACATGTAAACAAACGCCGGCAATCCAGTATCGTTTGACAGTTTGAGTGGGATTGTGGATGAACTATCCGAGAGAAATGAATAAAACTGCACATATCAGTTGTATGGTTGATTGTCTTCAAAACATCGTTTACAGAATTCAAATCGAAGAATTATTGACCATGTGGTACATGTAAACAAACACCGGCAATCCGTTTTGGCACCTCGACTTGATTCTAACTTTTCACACTAAAATGTTTATGAATCTTGTTTTTGCGAGTGAAATTTGGTATCCAAATTAAATGATGAATCTAGCAGCTAGACTGTCAGCATTATCGATGATTAGAACGATGTTAGCGAATGCGGGCAGTCCTGTTTGGCCGTGAGTTTGAGCCGAGCGTTCCACACGTGCACGTAGCAGAATCGAGTAGTAGGCCTAACAACCAACGGGAGATGCAGAGGGTGGTGGTGGTGGGGGGGGGGTAGCGGGGAAGGCGGCGGCGTCTGGAGAACCACTCCCTCTCATCCATGGACGTCTTCATTAGCCTATACTTTTATTATAAATCAACGCTTACAGGTCTCCAATTCATTTTCATTTATCAGTGATGACAAAAGAATGAAACAATAATGGTCCCGGGGAACTGCATCTTTAAAATTTTGCCAGCCCAACTAGATATTTGGTGGTCCAGGACTGAAGGGTCGGCAGTAATTTCTATCCCTGCTGTAGGGATGCTTTGAGCGCTTTGAACTTGATACTATAGATGTTACAGGATATGCAGGGGAATACAGTACCAATATACATGTACTAGTATGCAAACTTCAGGAAACCTGGAAATGTGGTGAAGGCTGAAAGATCACATACCACACTCGAAACAATGTCATATGGCTAATACGTGTAGTCATACGACCGCACATTCCCCGCCCCCGACCATCCCCCCTCTCGAACAAATTTAAAAGGCAAAAAAATACTCGATGAAAAGTTATGGTGACTGCTGCATGCAAGGTATCGGCCGGTATTATGACGACTGCATGTTCCATATATGGACACTAAGCGTTTAGAATACTTTTGTGGTCCAAAGTCCACTGGCGGTCCAGCTGTATGTTTTTCCATGGACACTAAGCATTTAGAATACTTTTGTGGTCCAACGTCCACTGGCGGTCCAGCTGTATTTTTTTTCCATGTAGTTACAGTCAAATTGTTTTTTTCACGTCATTTCCTTGCAAATTTTTCTTACTAAAACATGTCAATAATAATATCATTTTGCATGGAAATGTTATATCGACCAACAGTTAAAGTGATGAAATGTTTCTTTCTGTATTATGTGTGTTACTAGTATCCTCAAGGTTACAACAAACGTCGACTCACCCAGGGCAGCATTTATTTCCAACCGTAGGCTTAGGAACTAGAAGATACATAAAAAAAATCCAGAAACAAAGGGCATAAGTGATACATTTTATTCTCTGACGTTATATGAATTTCATACTCTACTATAATCCATACAAAAAAATACAACTCAATGCAAAGTGCATACAACAACATTTTGTTATATACAGAAGTCATGAGACTTTGTGGATATCCAAACTTACTAATATCCATACATTTGAAAATGCATTTTGCCGCTGTACTGTCAGTACAATGTTTAGAATGTATAAAACAAACATGAATATTATAATGATCCATATAACACAATTACTTGGCAATATTGCAACTCTTTATATTTCATATGCAGACCAAACTATTCATGCATCCCAACCTAACTTATAATAAAACAAAAATACATACTAAATAGTATGTGAAAATCAAATTTACTATTTTCCAAAGCAAAAATCAGTGTGTTGCATATATGTATGGAATAGCATCGCCTTGACATCTGCATACTGCTGTATGTGACAACAAAGTGCTATTTCCAACTTGCGCATGCTCCATGAGGTCTCCCCTTCTCACAGCAGCCAGTACTGTATCTGAAAATACAAAGTAGATTTTTGTAATTCATTTTGTCATTATCGAATTTAGTATTAAAAATTGCAAATGGATTTATGTACCAGTGATTGTGAATACATCTGTTTATGTGCTTGGTGTAAGTATCAACATATTACAAGCAATACAACCAGATTTTGATGATGCCAATTGAACACCAAATCTAAAATACAATTTTGGAATAGAAACAGAGCCGACCAAACAGTTTATCCAAAGACAAAATTGCGTTATCAGGGTCAGACACTGTGTGAAAACGTGTTTCTAATTTGTTTATGTTTTGTTTTACAATTGATAGCAATTTTCTCACCCACCTAACTTCAGTGGGAAGTGCTTGTATTCTATGAGAGGCTGTCGCGTCACATACCCACAACTTTACAGGACCAGTTCCAGCACCATCTTCCTTTAAATGGAAAGCAATGCATTAGTTAATTTAGCAAAGCATTAGTTAATTTATGCATTAATAATCATCATAAGTGAGAAATGGTCGTGTTTTACTGCTTTCGTCACAGTAGTTTATTGCCTCGAATAAAAATGAGTAGCCATGAGATCATTTTTTATATGATTGAAATTGTGTGATATGAAACATTATCAGATCTACGAAGTATTTTTTACTACAAACACTCACACAACTTACTTCAATTTCCTACACATTTCATGGTGCAGTTTATTTCGAATGATGTAATCTTTATCCAGCAATAAGTACCTCAGTGTGAGATTGTCCAGTGGTTGAAGTTGTGGTAGCTCCTGTGTTGGTGGTGGTGGGGGGGGGGGGGGGGTGGGAGGAGGTGGAAGATGGCCGTTGAACATGTATGAACTTGTGTGAATAACCAGTCTCAATCGTGTTGGTCAGTGCAACCACCGACAACGCATCTCCATTTTTCTCCACGGACAACTGGTTTGAAACTGTAATATAAATTCATCTGTTAAGATACCAGTAGGTATGTCAGACTCTTAGCAATACGTACTAGCCCTATATCTAGACTGCATGATGTAGAGCTATGGCTTTTCAGGCATAAATTTTAATATATACTGGTAGTTGTTGCATGCGTGCGGTTTGGTGGTATACAAATTCCTACATGTAGTATAAAATGATCATCCCTAATCCTTCTCGTGATCCAATAATTTAAATATAGTCTACACTAGATCTAGTCTCTAATTGCGCAAAAGATCACGATTATTATATATGATAAATAAATTACAGATCTATATGATAAAATATACAGAATATATACGAAAATATTATAGAAAAGCTGGAAACTGCGGTAGACATTCCATGAAGAAAAAACCTCGCATCATGGATGAGGACGCCGACGGTCAGAAATAAGGAAAATTACATCGTACGAATCAGCGTTTTAAATTTACGATTGTGGACGAACTACTAGAGGAAAATGAATGAAACTGCAAGATTTTCTTGTATGGATAAATGTCTTCTAAACATCGCTTACAAAATTCAGATCAATGAATTATTGACAGATCTACGCCCCGTCAAAAACCCTATCGCGCACGAATTGTCCCGCACCTATCATCGCCCACTTCAACCCCAAATCGACAACTTGGGAGCAATTTTATATATTCTACTGTGTCTATGATTTACATTAAGACATAATAATTATTATTATCGCTTATTTTCATTCTGGTTACTAACCTAGATGCATTTTCTCGGCGTTTGGCTGAACACAGTGTTTGAGGCGAACGACACGTGTTGACAAGTTGTACAACCGATGACGTCACAAGGGATCGCGCATTCAAAATCCCGGAAAGAGGGGGCGGCCGCACACATGTCATTATTGACATATAGAGTGCATATAGGATGGAAAATAAAATCCACAAATGGGCGATTCTGAATCAGTACACCACCATCAATCAATTTATACTTAATTTTATTTGTTTTGACAACTTTATGTTTACTAGGAACTAACCCTTTAATGATGCATTTAAGCCCCAGTCCCATATACGTACAGGACCATCAACATGTATGTGGTATTGTAGTCCAATTAGTATATTGTTATTAATAGTTAAATATATTGATCAGTGCATTCTTTTATAAGTTATTAGCCTAATATTCAGGCGCACACATACTGCACAATTTTGATTCACATTACACAGTATTATGTATATCACAAAACGTAGTCCTGACACCAATATCGTTGAACACAATCAAATCAACGTAAACTAATGATAATGTATTATTAGTTGTATGTCGTAAGTTATATTTGTGAGATGCTGCTTGTCTCCATTGTTCCTAACAGTTTCTGTATTTTATTTTTATTGTCGTTTCCTTTCCAATAGAGAATAACATTTCATTAACATCAGGTAAATAGTTTAACACAACAACCTGTTTTCATTTAAACAAAATTTGTATTTTATTCAAATTTCATGCCATGTTTCAGCAATTGCAACATTTATTAATTGGATTTCAATTATAACATAAACAAAATTATTGGGATGGTCTGAGATGGTCCTTGCTGGTGCCGTGCTGGGGCCGGGACGGTTCGGCGTCGTCTGTAATGACTCGTGTTTGTCCATGTTGACACCATGTTTGCACCGTGTTAGTCCAGGATGGTCCGTGCTACATCGGGTTGATCCGGGATGGACCGTGGCATGTACTGTGTTGGGTCCGGGGTGATCCGTGTTAGCACCTGGATGGTCCGGGGTTGTATGTGTTGCCACCGTGTAGGTTTCGAGTGACGGTCAAGGGCCATTTTTTTTTATTTTGCAAATCACCCCGGATCCTGTGATTTCATGCTCCGTGCTCCGTGTGTGCGTCCGTGGTGGTCCGGCTTCATATTGGACTGGAGCTTCAGTCAATTACCGAGATAAATGGTTATATGGCACTGTAGTATCATATATAACAGAATTGCGTCCACTTGGATGCTGAGGCGTCTGTGTTTCGACACACATCCGGTCTGAAATGAATAAATTTAAATTGGCACTGTTGAACTGTTGGCACTTTCGTGCCATGTTTAGACACTGGATTATTTAAAAAAGCGAGTCATGCATGACAGCGCGGTTCACGCCGGCACATGATGGAATTGCCTGGTATGAGTCAGAACCAGATCCCATTCCGTTTAGTGACTTATCAACATCCGGAGACTAATCTATTTCATAAACGTAGAATCAATACCCAGTATTAGGTATTCCGAGCGAACAAAACAGGGTCCGTTGTCCAATCACGACCCCTCCAAAATAACCAATAGGAGATGAAATCAGGTGTTCCGGAAAGAATGAGCATTTCCTTCCCCATTAGTGGCACCCGTCATGAATTCCCCAAATTAACATGAAAATATATCTAGTTGCATGGCAGACATGGATTTGTTGTATTTATCAAGCAGATCATGCTGATCTCCATTGAATTTCTTCAAGGCAGCTTTAAGTCTTGGTAAAACATAGCCTTGTCGCAGCAGTTTAGAGACTAGTTGGGCACTTCGATAAACAAATTCCTCATATTTGCAACTAGCTCTGGAATAGCGTAGAAGTTGAAAAACAAACACCATATATATGCTGGTGACACAGGAATGTTGCTGTTTCCTTGATCCAAAATATATCCCTTGATATCCAACGAAGAATCAGTATCAGTATCAGCTCAATATCTCCGATAGCAGCAGAATGTAATCTTCAATATATATGCAGCATCCACATAAATATCGTTGTTTAGCTACTGGTCCCATTGTTCTCCAGAGGTCGATAACTAACTTATACACCCGCTAGCAGGTATATAACTAACAACAATAGAGCCAGTAGCTAAGTCAGATATACACTTCGCGCTTCGGTGAATTAGAATATTATGAAACCTCGCGGCTTCGCCGCTCGGTCCATAATATTCTAATTCACCTCGCGCTCAGTGTATATCTATTACATAGTGCATGATTTGGGGAGTGTCCCATTGTTCTCAAGGGTTATTATCCAGGTTAGGAACTCCGCCTGGAGGTTAATAAATAAAATATTAACCTCCCGAGAGGTTAATATTTCAGATAACCTGCAGGTTCTCGGTATGGAACCTACCACTCAACGAGTGTTGGTGGAAAAACATGTATGAAAAATAGGTTTTGTACACATTTAATTTTCAACGATCACAAGAACACACAAATGCACATCAAAATCACACATTCAAAACAAATGGAAATGTATATCGATTTGCTCAGTATAGCTTCATTTAGTAGTAACTTGTATCCATAAGATATATCCATTTTGTCGACGATATATTGGTACTTAGTTGATGAAATTATCCGCCCTTATCCAGTGAAAACGGTGTTTTGTGATTCCGGATCTTTTGATATTCCTGCGATATTCCACATACATGTATATCCAGAACTAGGGCGAAATCCTACAGAAATCCGCTGAGAAACATGCAGCTATGCACGCACGTTGTTCTTGCACCGTGAATATAAATGGTATAAACTTTAAAGACAGTATTCGTTTAGGTAATTACATTTATATCGGATGTTCTGTATATACTTATAAACAGAACGTTCATATCGTCATGTAATTAACTTACCAGTCGCATTTTGATGCAATTGATCAATCTTTAGAACCAGCCTTAATGGTTTCACCGTCGACATCTCTAGCTTGTGAATCTCACGAGTAAACTGAAAATATATAATTCGTTTTCTTTTGATAACGAGTATGGAAATGCAGGAAAGGCTCTCTCGTTAAATAGGTACCGCTACATTATGACGAGGCTTATTCAGTTAGAATAGTAATGTATCTTGGTGGAGGATAGACTGACGCACTAAAATCGTAACTTCCGAAATCAACGGGATCTGCATCACGATATGGCCGGATAGAAATATCATTTCGTTTGGACATATAACACAATTCTCTGTATACAGGTACAACCTAATTGTTAATGCAGACGGAAAAGGGCCGGAAGGGAAAAAGAATGCTAATTGTTGTTCATAATTCAATGCAATCAAATGGGTAAAAAACTCACCCGCTATGTCTTGCTGATATCCGGCCCCACCATCGTTCTCATCATTCAAAGAAATAACATTTTGCAATTATTGTATTCCGCCAATAACAACAGGTTTGAATACGAATTGAAATCCCCATTGTTAATATCCGAGTTCTGCATTTTCGCACCATTGAACGTTATTGCAGTGTTTTCCGTAGTAAACTGAGCGCGCCTCTTGCCGCGTTCGCTTTTATAATGGTTCATGTGAGCAATACACACAAACAAGTTACTAGGGAAACAGGTAAACACATCCGCTAGAGAAACGGGCTCGGTTGGACTATGTGCATAGCAGCCATAACAACAGAATGCTCTCTGGAGTTGAATGTCGCCATGTAAATATCTGAGTTGAGCCGAAGCCATCAGTTGCATGTTATACTGTTGATCTTGGTTCCACTTGACCGCATTTTGAAAACAGGGTTTTGCAATACATTAATCGGCATCATATACATGGGGTTATGTATTCACTGTGATTTTCATTCAAGTATTTTCAGTTATTGTGTCCATTCAAGTGTGACCATTTGCATGCATGCCTGGTCGAACTGTAGCGTTATGGGTCGTAATGGCCAGAGGGTGAAATCATGCACTATATAGGATAGTGACCACGGTTTCGTGATTCGCACAGTTAGTAACCCCCCCTCGCGCTTCGCGCTCGTGGGAGGTTACTAACTGGGCGAATCACTCAACCTGGGTCACTATCCCATACATAGTGCATGATTCCATTGTCTCGAGCAGGTATCTATTTGTAATAAATACCTCTGTGGGAGGTATTTATTTCCAATAAATACCTGTCCCAGGTATGAAATGAAAATAAATCAATACTGGTGGACACAGTAAACACACCGGGATTTTATTTTTTATTGCCAAGCATATACATGTATCAGACTCATTACTCGATGTACATAAACAGCTCATCGTTATGGTGTGCGAGTTTAATCCATGGGTCACAACAGTTGTTAATTTTTGGACATTTGGTTCATGAAATCATCCGCCTTCTGCAGAAATCCAGTGTAAACGTATATATCCACAATATCCTTGGAATTCCGGAGGTTTTGATAATAATCCTGCGATATTCCACATCCGCAAATGTACCGGAATCCTAGAGAAGCCTCCAGAGATCACGCATAACGTAATTTTCCTGCAAACATGAATGAAATATACAAACATGAATGTTTAACTTTTCCTCTTCAAATCTAGTTTATAGCTATTCAGCATATGTATTATGGGAACAATTTGAACAGAATTTTCACTTAGCCATATAAATTAAATGCACGAATAGCACACAAAAAATTTTTACTTACCAGTCGTACGTTGAAGTCATGGAAGTCATGGATCAAACTTTATAATCGCCGTAGTGATTTTACGAGGAATTCTGTAAATACATGTGTACAAATCGTTTTTTATTTTCTTATAAGGATTGAAAGAACGCAGGATAAATATATTCGTTCGGGCAAAAATTATGACTCTTTGTACACGGGTACAATCCGTTAGATAATGCGGAAGGAGAAAATGCTCGTTTTGTTTTGAATTCAAAGAAATAAGTGATATACTCACCGGTTTACAAATCTGGTATGTTGTTCATGTACTGCATCTGGTTACACCAAAATTTTGAGTCATTTCCAGGAATAAAATTATGCAACAGTATCCAACAAACAAGCGCGTCAGAACACGCGTATATCCGCACGCATCGTATCCATGTGTTCCATTTTTCATCACGAAAAGTTGATGTCACGTAGCTTGCTGTTTCAAAGTGAGCGCGCCTTTTGCCGCGTTTGTTTTTATAAGGTTCCATTTGAGCAATACTCACAAACGCGTTACTAGGGGGAGAAAACAGCTCAAAGGCACAGTGCGAGTCCACCAGAAACATACTGAATTGGAACCATGTATGCTGTAGCCATAACAACAGAATGCGGGCTAGGGTTGAATGTACAAATCTATGAGCTGAGTCATGTGGTGAAGCAGTTTCTGTAGCGAGTAATAGAAGCTTTCCTGACGGATACACTTGATTGGGCAAGGACTGTGCGTTGCATTTGCAGTTTTGTTGTTTATATAGTGAATTACGTGAAGTGTATGTGTGAAATAATACACTGTACACTGTCTGTACATGAGAGAGATACGTCTGCTCCACACGTAAGAGCAATACATAACCTACACTAGGTGGCGCCAGTGTTACCTGGTATCAACACCATTTTTATGTTCTATATCCTGGTTATGATAAGGGAATGAATTTCGTTTGTTGACACAACTCCTAGTAATGCCATACAAGGCTATAAACGTTAAATTTGTCGCGTGTCTGCTACATGCAAATGATAGATTGAATACATCTAGACTGATCATTGATTTGTTCATTCCAGTCATACATCCGTATCATTGAAAATTATACTTATAACCCTCCTGTTTGGTCGCTGCGTTGACACCTATCGTCAAATGGATATGGGTTCAGTATGAACACCACAAACATATTGCAACATGGTATCTATATAATTCTGCCTCGACCCACAGTGTGTGCCGTCAACCGAATTAACTTTCGGCAATGATGACAATGACTCAAGCAAACAAACACGTAATGTTGTTTTGGCATACACAGTTTGTACACTTGTAGTTGTTATTGACTGGTTCCACGGATGAAGGCGCAATACCGCCTCGTGGGATTTTTCATATAACACACTCTCTCTAGGTATGTATGTGATATGTTGCTTATGAACTGAAAGAGTGTGAAGGGGGGAGGGGGGGGGGGAGTAGTGGCTTGTGCCAGAAATGTGTGTTTGTGTGTGTGTGTGTGTGTGGGGGGGGGGGGGTGCATGCACTATGTCGGATAATGCCTACGGCTTCGTATTCCTCACGAATAGAAACCTCGGCCTTCGGCCTCGGTCTCTATTCGTGAGAAATACTCAGCCTAGGGCATTATCCTATACGTAAAATTGCTTTTCACTGCTCCTTGTACCCCAGTAGGCATATCAGACAAACATCCCATATGCGCTTTACACCGTTGTGAGGGAAATAACATTACTCGTCAACAAAATTTCCCCAAAGATTCCCTAGGGCCCGTTAGATGTTGGTCATGGATCAAGTGGCGGGTTTTCTTCGTTTCCGGACATACGTTATTCTATATAATGTCCCACACTGGTCTTCATGCCAGAACAATCATAACGATTCCACATCGTTTTCGGCGTCATATTTAAGGATATATTTATTTTCCGAGCAATATTATTACAATTAACTCAGTGTCCATACAGTCGTCAGGTATCACCTTTACAAATATACACCTATATGTTCAATATACGGATTAGACTGTAGACACGTGGTAACGTTTCCCATTTCTCCCACTCTCCTCTATGTATAGGATAATGCCCTAGGCTGAGTATTTCTCACGAATAGAGACCGAGGCCGAAGGCCGAGGTTTCTATTCGTGAGGAATACGAAGCCGTAGGCATTATCCGACATAGTGCATGCACCCCCCCCCCACACACACACACACACACAAACACACATTTCTGGCACAAGCCACTACTCCCCACCCCCCCCCCCCCCTCCCCCCTTCACACTCTTTCAGTTCATAAGCAACATATCACATACACTTCACGTAATTCACTATATAAACAACAAAACTGCAAATGCAACGCACAGTCCTTGCCCAATCAAGTGTATCCGTCAGGAAAGCTTCTATTACTCGCTACAGAAACTGCTTCACCACATGACTCAGCTCATAGATTTGTACATTCAACCCTAGCCCGCATTCTGTTGTTATGGCTACAGCATACATGGTTCCAATTCAGTATGTTTCTGGTGGACTCGCACTGTGCCTTTGAGCTGTTTTCTCCCCCTAGTAACGCGTTTGTGAGTATTGCTCAAATGGAACCTTATAAAAACAAACGCGGCAAAAGGCGCGCTCACTTTGAAACAGCAAGCTACGTGACATCAACTTTTCGTGATGAAAAATGGAACACATGGATACGATGCGTGCGGATATACGCGTGTTCTGACGCGCTTGTTTGTTGGATACTGTTGCATAATTTTATTCCTGGAAATGACTCAAAATTTTGGTGTAACCAGATGCAGTACATGAACAACATACCAGATTTGTAAACCGGTGAGAATATCACTTATTTCTTTGAATTCAAAACAAAACGAGCATTTTCTCCTTCCGCATTATCTAACGGATTGTACCCGTGTACAAAGAGTCATAATTTTTGCCCGAACGAATATATTTATCCTGCGTTCTTTCAATCCTTATAAGAAAATAAAAAACGATTTGTACACATGTATTTACAGAATTCCTCGTAAAATCACTACGGCGATTATAAAGTTTGATCCATGACTTCCATGACTTCAACGTACGACTGGTAAGTAAAATTTTTTTGTGTGCTATTCGTGCATTTAATTTATATGGCTAAGTGAAAATTCTGTTCAAATTGTTCCCATAATACATATGCTGAATAGCTATAAACTAGATTTGAAGAGGAAAAGTTAAACATTCATGTTTGTATATTTCATTCATGTTTGCAGGAAAATTACGTTATGCGTGATCTCTGGAGGCTTCTCTAGGATTCCGGTACATTTGCGGATGTGGAATATCGCAGGATTATTATCAAAACCTCCGGAATTCCAAGGATATTGTGGATATATACGTTTACACTGGATTTCTGCAGAAGGCGGATGATTTCATGAACCAAATGTCCAAAAATGAACAACTGTTGTGACCCATGGATTAAACTCGCACACCATAACGATGAGCTGTTTATGTACATCGAGTAATGAGTCTGATACATGTATATGCTTGGCAATAAAAAATAAAATCCCGGTGTGTTTACTGTGTCCACCAGTATTGATTTATTTTCATTTCATACCTGGGACAGGTATTTATTGGAAATAAATACCTCCCACAGAGGTATTTATTACAAATAGATACCTGCTCGAGACAATGGAATCATGCACTATGTACTATGTAGTAGATAGAGGATGAATAGTGGTCATAACCAAATAGATCACAGACTCGCTTTAAGGTGGTATTAGTGAGTAAACAAAAATTTCAAGACATCCCAAATAATTGTGGTTTTGGAAAAGTAAGGTTACATGTGTTCATTCAAAAAAATAAGAACCATATGTACCGGGGCTCCCCTGTAAAATAATCTACATTCAACAACTTATGTCAGATCTCACAGTTGCCGGAAGATTGACATTGTTGTCAGTGGTTGATCGCATAAGTGTCAATTTTATTTTTGTCGTCTATTAAGACTAATTTGTTTTTAAAAAAATTCCGATTTTGCATATGTTGTACAAAAAAGCACTATGAATCTGATTATCAAGACAAAATAGTGGTCATGGGGGAAAATTGAGGTGTTTGGTGTCAAGATATATCTGGTGATCAGGTGTTTTTCTCATTGTTTTCTGCCCATTTACATTGCTAATCAGAGACGTCATATCCAGTTTTTTTCTTCTACCACTGCTAATTTTTTCAAGAAATGGCCAGATTTGGTGTATTTTGTAGCCAGAAACACAAAGATTCTGATTATGAAGAAAAAAATAGGGGTCACGGGGGAAAATTGTGGTTGTTGGAGCCAATACATCCGGTGATCATGTGTTTTAACCCATGTATCCATGTGCGTTGAATCTGTGTTTTTGAATGTTTGGAAGCAAACAATTTCTCACGATTAATTTCAAGGTTGGGTCTACAGAGTATAAAACAGTTAACAATTTAGGATGCATATTTACCAGTACAATGGAGGTTGCTATGACAACCGATGTTGGTACTGTAATACTATAACCATGAATATCAATTACCAAACCACACGGTGATATTGGCGAAGAATGTAAGCTTCCTTTTCGTGACATCAATGGCCAATAGATCTATATTCCGAATCAGTACCCGAATCAATCTATACAGAGGGTAGCAACCACTTTTCTATGACCGATGATGCTGTTGCCAAGACATAGAAGAAACCTGTAAAATATGCTCAGCACTATGTAGTTTATTGAGTAGCATAAATCATTATAAGCAAATTTAGCATGCTTCAAATACACGTTTATGCCCATAGCAACATGATCGAATTTTCGATATCATTTCATGGTGTATTCAGGTATTAGTACTCTGCCTGTCATATTTTACCATGTTTGCTCAAATTTTCATTCCAGTTCAAGATATAGCATGCGTACGGAACAAGCCGGGAACTACATTGGTCAATTATCATTACATTGCACAAATTCAATGTGTAATTTAAAACAGTACAACATGGATGCAACCACACAATTATTAGGCCTAAAACATAGAGCCAACAATTTTATCATGATATTACTGGAGTTTGACCACCAAAGGCGTCCAAAGTGATCGAAAAAGCAAGCACGCAGGGCATTGCCGTACTAGAACATCGTTGTCACGCTTGATTGAACATGCGCGTTATTATGCGCACAGCGTACTCACTCATACCACCTTAATGGGCCGTCAGTTGTTGTTGTCTGCGAAAGCGTCAGCACGAACTGTAAACACAATTCACTGCCTTAAAGCAACTCATTGCCCATTGAACCAAGCCTGAGCTCGTCCTGCATGGTTATGACCATGAGTACCATTGTCTACCTGACAAATATTTTAGATGATTTGCAAATGACGTCATAATCTTGTTTGAGAATAGGATTTGTATGGTATTGCCGTCCACTCTAGGTATTGCCGTCCAGTCAATTCTTTCGTTAAATGATGTTGAGTTGAGCAATAGCAAACCATCTATAGCAAAAAGAGCCTGAAATACCAGAGTGGGCTCTCAGCTGGCCTCTCCTCTAGTGGCAATTCAACATATAACTCACAAGATATTGTAAGCTAGAGTCGTCGTGAGCAGTGAGTGAGCAGGTCGCTCCTTCTCTGGCGATGTTGGTCCTTTGTTTCATTCGTCGCCATGTGGTCGAATGGAAGTGACGCCTCTTGGAATTTTAGGCTTTTTTTATCCTGACACGAGAACACGGATGCGTTTTTCACAATAAAAGTTACAGTGTTTGATCCGGGTTCTGTTAGAATACAGGTATGTATCTTAGTTAAAGGTTTATATGGTAGACAGTTCATATTGAACTGTAGCAATTAGAAGAGTTTATTGTGCTTTGGAACAACAAACTAGGCACTTTTATTCATGATGTATATTTGGGTAGTTGTGATGCGCCCAACCCGACAATACTTCCAAGTTGGGGGAAGGAACGTCGTTCAATGTATCCGCGAGTTGAGAATCGGAATACAACATCTTCCAATTCGCTCCAAACTAATCTCAAATGAACCCTCTCGATATCCTCTATAATTATCGGAGTTCGGAGATGTTTTAGGTCAGGTCACTGGAAGTGGGTCAGGGTCAAGTAGTATAAACATAGTCACACCGTGTTATCACGCTACACTTGCCGAGTAACTATCACCAACACACTACTCGATTTCGCCTGTACGACACTGAATACTTTGTTTACATCGAGTTTGCCACGTCAATCTCGTTTGAACATGGTGCGAACCAACGTTTTGTTTATATCACTTGACCTGACCGATGATCTGACCTAGAAACATTTCAGAACTGGCTTATTAGTTGCGAAACGATGTGGTTGAAACACATGTAGATACCAAGATCCTATAGAGTCTACATTCTAATTGCATTACTTCACAGACACTCATCAAAATTACACAGGGTGTTCCAACCCAAACACAATGTATATATTCTTACAAGGAGAGTAAGATAATGTTTTTTGTCCCTACAATATGGGACTAAATGCGAAAACACTCTTATATTGGTCATAATTTTCTTCGGTATTTTAACGATTGTGCAATATTGTGATTATTGCTTGATCAAGAGTGTGTGTGTTAGCTCAGGCACACGAGCTACACGTTACAACAAACTCCGAAGTACATCTGTGCATTGAGACGGACGAAAGAAGGACGAACTCGTATAGCAACCCCAACTGCCCTTCTCCACCAACACCAACGATTCCAAAACACCCTCCCACACCAATGCACACACCACCACAACCGGCAAACAGGCCACAGCCACCATTGACATAAGCGTCACTGAAAACTCCGTATGCATCATCGTCAGCCCTGAAATGTAGTACTAGTGAGTTTGCCACTCAAACCGATCCACCAGCCGACAATAATGCAGATCGAGGTACAGATGAACCATTCGTGTAATAGACAGCCGCATTTATTTGTTGTCCAAAGTTCCGATCAAATAAAAGTATTTAAGTAAATTAAAGGTCATTCCTTGCAAGGGTTCTCCTGAAAACCACTGCAAATTGTGTGGAGTATTGTCGGGGACAGAGGAAAGAGCCGGAATTGGACCATGGCTCGGCTGTGCAGAAAAGGATTGTACCTGCTGGTGCCACGCTAAATGTACCGGCATTGTGGCCATCAAGCGCACCTTGTCTCGTGCAAGCCTGAATTTTTTTAGCCCCACACATAGGTAATACAAGATCAGTTTTGGTTGAAATCGCAGCATGCATGCTTTTTTATACCTTACCCTCTCTGTCATTCACATTATGGTCACATCTAAACAAAGGTTTCGTCACACTGTTTGCAGGAGCAATGTGTAGCGTCAGTAAATCTATATGGCACACGGCACTATATCACTTTTTGCGCTTTCCCATATGCACTCGTTTATCGATAGCATTAACATTATTCCATATAGTTATGCATACTTTGCCGCTAAAATCTCATGGTCAAAATAATGTAAGCAGTCAGTGCAGCATGTTAATGCACAAAATACCATAAAACACATTGTTTTCATAGTCAACTTGTGATGTGCAACACACAGGTGTTATGACATGCAGTACATCATAAAGTAATCTTTTGAAGGTTGTCCACATTTCGGCAGACAAACTTCCAGATATCTTTAGTCGGGACTCCCACTGGCAGCAACCGCTTCAACCACCTATCCTTGAGCTCCAGGCGGAAGTCCCCAGCCTCGGCATGACAGTGGTCCCCACCACCAGGAAAACCTTCATTATTTCTCATCAATGTGCGGAACTCGGGAGGTGTAGACAGCCTGATTATACTATCCTAGATGAAGGTCTCGACATACTTGGCATATTCATCAGGGCATAGCATTGATTCGCTCAGGGGAACGATTTCTTGATCAGGAGGAAGGCCCACACATATTTGAAGACATATTCAAACACGAAGCGGTAGTTTGGAGAGCATTCTCGAACCAAACCAGGAAACCAGCATGGGAGGGTTCAACACCACTGGCCTGAGCATCCCGTGCATAAGGTGCTATCAATTACTGAGCACTACTGTGAAACAGAATGGTGAGGATTAGTATGACAGTCATTGGGTGATAAGTCCTCTTTATTTTGAGTTGGCTCTAGCGACAACCCTAATAATTTCATTGTATGGACCCAATTGGACCATATTAGAAGGGTTGTCGTGTTCTAGTTGTGTGTGGTGGTTTATGACAGCATGATTGATGTGCGTTGATGTCCGGTCGGAAACACAATTTCTCGAAATCTCCAAGTAGACATAACTCGGGCAATATTGAGTACAGATATATGCATGAGGTGTCAAAATAAGCAGAATACTTCACTGCAATGCAATATAATGAAAGATAAATCTTATGTTATTTGACCACTTTAGTGGCCTCCGTGTCAAAAAACCTGCGAAAATTGACCGAATTCGTAGTTCGTTTTAGATTTTTACTCGGAGCCATGCATTACCTTGAGTATTATGCATGCAGTAGATTTATTCATGGCTACAAGACTGGTCAGGTATCTGCTGAACAAAATGAAACCACATGGGTCATTGAAGTCAGTTTTTATGATTTGAAAGCTGCAAAATTTAAGTGTACACCCTAATTTTGTTAACAGCTCGCCCCCGAGTAACTGGTGACATATATAAATTTTGTGTTTCGCGTTCTTTCTACTCAGCATGTTAGATTTCTGTTTTCAGTAATTTCTAAATCATACTCGAATAAGTGACACATTCAGTGCATATATCTCCACTTTAAATGGTCTTGTAACCCATATGTGCTTATAGTATGGCGGTCACCCGGCGAGAACACCTCTATATATTGAATTGGCTCCATTCGGCTTGTGTGAAGCAACAACCCTAATAATTTCATTGTATGGACCATCGTAGGAGGGTTGTCATGTTCTAGTTGGGTGCGGTGGTTTACGACAGCATGATTGGTGTGCGTTGATGTCCAGTCGGATACACAATTTCTATGAATCATCAAACTAGATATAAATCGGGCAATTCTTTTGCACAGAAGTATGCATAAGGTGTCCATATGGGCAGAATACTTCACTACAGTGCACTCGAAGAAAAACAAATCATCTCTGGTCACCTAAAAGACCTTTGTATCAGAGAATCTGCAAATTTTGACCAAATTTATAGTTTGTTTTAGACTTTTACTTGGAGCCATTGTCTCCATTACTTAGAGCATACAGTGCATTTATCTGTGGATACAAAATGGTCAGATATCCATGGCGTTTGTTTCGGATTTCTAAATTATTTTCATAGGTTGTTGGGCTCTTATATACTAATCCCATCAGGTGTACAGTAGAAACAACCACATTTAACACACTGTCTTTCCCTGATGACGCCAGTGTGTCTTTGGATAAAATATTTGATTGGGGTTTGTTTTTATTGCAAAATGTTGTATTTTACGTTTGTTATCGGCATCATCGAAATCTGACTGTATTGGTGGTAATAGATTGATACTTACATTCATACCACTGAGTCAGTGTCACTGCTGGCAGACTTTAAATTTGGCCCCGAGTATACCATCAACTCAGTAGCCTTCTGGCTCGTGATCAGGTACATATGTACTTGTCATATATCTATTCCATGGCGTTTGTTTCGGATTTCTATTTTTTTCATACGTTGTTGGGCAGTTGTATACTAACTGCATAACGTATGTATACTAATAGAAACAACCACATTTAACACAGGGCAACGAAAGTTATATACATAATAAATTGTGATTCTATTGAAGCAAAAATTGGAATTAGCTTTTATCCTGAATAACTCGTGAAATTCAATCTGTCTGCCCCTGATGACGGCAGTGTGTTCGTGGATAAATTATTTGATTGGGATTTGTTTCTATTGCAAAATGTTGTATTTTACTTTTGTTATTGGCATCATCAAAATCTGACTGTATTGGTGGTAATAGATTGATACTTACATCTGCTCAATAAAATACCACCACATAGGTTTACCTGAAGTCAGTATTTATGAGTTGAATACTGCAAAGCTTGAGTGTACGACCCTTATTTTGTTGTCAACTCGCTATGTGGCAACCATGAACGAGATATTAGTCTTCACCTTACTGTGCTCCATTTCTTTTCTACTCAACAGGTGGCATGTTTCTTTTGAGTAACTCCCAAGTCATATCTAGCTAATTGGCATGTCTAGTGATTATTTCTCGCTTCCAAAATATATCATAAGCCAATGCCACCCATTTTTGTAATTACAGGTAGATATTTTGTGGGTAGATTATCCATTGAAATTTCTATGAACAGGTCCTCCATGAACACTCCTAGATATGTCCACCACGTCGAATCGAATGCATTTCATTGCAGATGTACCTCGGAATATGTTCCTCCAAAGTTCATCACAAACCTACTCTTCTGTATTGGAATCAAATGCCTTGTCGCCACTCTTGTCTTCACTTTTATGGAGACATTTGGCGGCTTGGCAGTAAGCCTGAGCTTCTGGAAATCTGAAACCTAAAAGACGTGCTAATGGTGAAATAAATGTATGCCAACCTAATCTGAATAACGCCTTAGCAAACTTAATTTGGGAATGTCCCAATCTTGGAACAAGGATGATGGGATTTATGTTGGGTTGCATTGAATGGTGTTCTGTTAGGTGATGCTGAAAGTCTCGGATGCCGCTGGAAACGTCTTTGTCACAAATGCTGCATTGGAAACGGTCATCTTGCAATTTGCTACCAAAAATATGGTGTCCCATCACAGCCCAGAATGGTCCTTGACCGACTTCCCCCAGAAAGCGTGGCTGTAAGTTTTACTAAGAACCGTATCAACCCTGTCGAAACTGTTGGGGTAGTCCATGATGGGTTAATGGTGATTTTTAATGGTATTTGCTGGTGTGACTGATGCTTGTGGTGCATGTTTCGGACTTCCTCGAAATGGCTGTGACTCTTTTGTTTTCGCTATGATTTCGGTATGTTGAGATGGATGAAATGGTTGAAGGATGAGGATGCGTTGTGAGATTAGTTGTGGAATCTATGGCGTGAAGAATTTGGAACGTAATGATGTGAGTGCAAGTTGGCTGTCTTCAACGGAAGTCTGGAATGCTGACGTTGGATGGCATTACATGATATCCTTCCGTGGATGATATTACAAGCTGTGAAACACCACAGGCTCACAAAACTACGTCCTGCAAAGCATTCCGAGAGAACAGTACATAATCCTCGGGGTATACGCCCCACTATGCGGCCGTCTCGTGTTCGGGCATCAATAGCCTTGTGGTTATGTGGATTGTTCGCACAGCAAACGGTTTTGCCACTCAGCCTCCAGACGCACTCGGTACACGTGATACCTGAACTAAAATTGTTACTGATAACTACATAACTGTCACCCAATACCATGCCTCCTCTCCAACCCACGGGCTCACGCCACTAGTTCCTGCCAGTAGTGAGCCATGGACGAACTGACTCCCCAGTAAACGATCTGCGAAATGTGCAGATGTGTTCATGTTCACACGGCTGCTGGCCTACACACCTATTGTGCTACCATCGTCACAGGTGACACCACAAGTTGGAACACTATATGTCAAAGAGCCTAAAATACCAAGAGCGGGCACCCAGTCGTATTTCCGAACTGACCACTCCTCCAGTGGCGATTCAACATACAACTCACGAGAATATTGCCCGGCAGTGCCGTCCTGAGCAGTTGATGAGTAGGTCGCTCCTCTGGCGATGTTGGGTCTTCAGTTGTATTTGTCACTATGTGGTCGAATGGAAGTGCCGCCTCTTTGTATTGTAGGCTCTTTACACTATGTCATGGGAGCTGTAGTATCTCTAACATAACGATAATTTAGAATACCAATATACAATCTTACGTCATTATGCTACACTTTCTACCCGTCACAAAACACTAACCTTCGCCACATATACACCACTTGTCGGCCTGGCCCTGCGCAGCATTTCCCTTATACGAATCGTCGTCGAGGAGAGCCATGGTTTTCTCCAGAACCGGCCTGTCCAGGACATCAGACACCTCCAGTTGTGTCGGCTTAACCCAATATTTTCCCACTGTAATAAGAACGCTGGATTACAACTGTAGCAAAGAAAGCTAAAGACTATGCTTCCCAACTTCTATACTCATGAAGTTTAATGTACAAGCAGCGAGTTCCAAAACTTTGTTTTGCAATAAAAGGAAGTATTGACTGGAGAGTTTCAGGCACTTCGGGCGTGTCGTTCAACGTGTCGATGGCGAGGATGTGCGTGGCCATCAAGGTTTCACATTTCTGTTTTGGGCAGAATCAGCAGGATGCTCGTGATGGTTGAAGCCACCTGTCATGACCTGCAGTGAATTTTATTTTCAGTTGACATTCTCCAACATGCACTCCACTAGGATTTTACCGATGAATTATTGCAAAATGGAAATACACGTCAACACTTCAATACATGTAACTCACATGAAAGTTCACATTACGATGGTTGAAGCTGTTTCTGATCTGGCACAACGTACCTCGTTTCGAATCAAACTGACCTTTGAAAGGGTATTGACACTTGAACCACTCGCGTCCTTCATCAATAATGTGAACAAACAAATATTTGGAGCACTGATCCTCTCGGGTAAAAATCTTGGGAAACACACTTCAACCTCTCGAGACTCTTGAATGACGAGTCTTATGCGTCCATACAGCTCTGAGCTACTGTCATTTTCTCCAGTGCACCCTGGTCACAGTGGCAGGGGAGCTGGACTGGTCCAACTGGCGTCCAGGGAACGAACTCCTGTAGCTTGCGGCCGATGGTGATGTTACCCACATCGTTGAAAAGTTGGCCTCAATTATACCGATGTTGTGCGTTGAACAAAATACTGTTGTAGGATCAGTTGTAGGAGCTTATTCAGTCTCTCTTCTGCCAGTCTGTCGCAGCAGTGCGTGCGAGACCATCGGCCCAGGACATTGAAAACCTGTAAAATATGTTATCATATTTAGCATTGCACGTGGCCCACATTGTCACATGGAAGCGAGGCCATAGATCATGTAGGAGTCTGAGTGGCCACGACGCTCTAGAAAAAAAATCATTCTTCCTTGCCGACCTATTGAATAGGGTTATGGACATCATGGTACTCACACGACAGTCATTTGTATCTCTATTGAACCAGAAAATAGACATGAATGAAGTAGTGTAGTACCAGCCAGGTACTCGCCAGATGGCGCTACGGTGCTCGCCAGGGGGTGCAATGGCGTCATAACGTTTGCCCTACACTCACCAGGTGGCGTCATAACGTTTGCTCCAGACTCGCTAGGTGACGTCATAGCGTTTGCCCCTAGACTCGCCAGGTGGCGTCATAACGTTTGCTCCAGACTCGCTAGGTGACGTCATAGCGTTTGCCCCTAGACTCGCCAGGTGGCGTCATAGCGTTCGCCATATACTCGCTAGGGGTCTCATAAGGAACCCTATAAATGCTAGGTTGTGTATCGTAACGTAAGGGAACCTCATACTCATAACGTTTGCCCTATACTCGCTAGGGGTCTCATAAGGAACCCGTTAAATGCTAGGAGTGTCATAGCGTTTGCCCCTATACTCGCTAGGGGTGTCATAAGGAACCCAATAAACGCTAGGTTGTGTATCATAACGTAAGGGGACCTAGTACTTGCTGTGGGTGTCTTAAGGAACCCGTTAAATGCTAGGAGTGTCATAGCGTTCGCCCCTATACTCGCTAGGGCCATCATAAGGAACCCGTTAAATGCTAGGAGTGTCATAACGAGTGTCTTTTACTCGCTAGGGTCGTCATAAGGAACCCAATTAATGCTAGGTCGTGTATCATGACCTCGTACTGGTCATACCCATAGTCATGATGTGTTTTTTTATACTGGCGGCCATCTTGTATGACTGTCAACGTTGTGCTATCGGTCGCCGGGTGGCGCTCCACCTGTTTTTTATACGCTAAACTCGCGCTCATTATAAAGGTATCCTGCGTACAAACGAATGTAAGGTGCGTGCAAATAAAGGTATCTAGCATGCAAATAAAGGTAAGGCGCGTGGTTATTAGGCTATCGCGCATGCGTATCCAGTATCCTGTATGCTTAATAAGGTCTCATGCATGCATGCAATTATCTTATTTTTTTCGCTTTGTTACATATTCGGGTCGTTTCCCGCTTAAAACCAATATTTTTATCGTTTAAAAAAAAACCCCGATTTGTGGAAATTTCGTTCGAGCATTTGTCTCGGCGTGTTTAATCACATTTTTTTCTCCCACGTTTCGGCACTTTTCGGGCGTTCATCACCAATGCTATTTCAAAAGAGTTTCATTTGACGCATTTCGTGAACTTGGGTTTGTTCAGCTACCGCTTTTTGTATTTCGGCTGATTTTAATGTAGATACGGTGCAAGGTACTGTCTTATATGTATAATATTAGCATAATAAACAAAAGTATATATGAAAAAAAAGTTGTATCCATTACTACTTCTATACATTAGAAATGCACAATACAATACACTCGCAGTGGATGGCCATGTTTGTTCGTTTTATTCTGCCCCGAGCTTCCATCCTTTTTAAATAATATTTTTAATAAAGTTGGAAAGTGCATATAGGAATGGGTTTATATCAGCTTTGTCATTTAATGAGTCCGTTTGTACGTCTAAAATAACTTTAATTTGTTTGTCAGTACTAAAAGACTTGAAGTTCATCATATAAGTATTAAGTTTTTGAAATAAACTATTTCTTTCTTGTAAATATCCTGGACAGTCGATTAAGAAATGCTTCGCAGATGCATTCGTATTGTACCGCTTTTCGTATCTCGGCAGACTTTAATGGAATTACGCTGCCTATGTATATTTGTGCTACTGTATCCTATTTTTATATAGAGGGTGGAAATGATCGATTATTGGTAACAAGACATTCAAGTGCGGGAGCTAACGGTCGCACATTCACCATACATTCATTCTTCAAAACGTGAAGTAAGTAACAGGCGCAGCTGGATCCCCTCCCGTGTCAAGAAAACCTCACCGTAACTACTGATGACCGTTCACCAACAACGGTAATAATTTGTCATTATGTAGTCCAAAAAACACGTAAAATAAGCAGGGCATGCAGCCTACTACGTCCTAATCATTTGTCTAGATCAGTTGTAAACGTATGATCCTTCAACATGTTTAACGTGAGTCTTTTTGTCAGCCGCGTTTTGTAAAACACGTGAAAACATACAACAGAAAATATTTGTATGGAAACATACATGTAGCATCCTAGTTCTAGCTAGCCTCTAGTTCTAGCCTCCACAACAAGATCTAGTATCGTGGCTAAGGTGTGTTCCTCCGAATATGGTCTGACAATTTTTTTCCAAGATAGGATTTTACGAAGTGAATCTAGAACACCTTCATTATACCAAATGTGATGAAAATAAAGAATTATATATAATAACTTATAGCGCGGATATGAGGGGTGAGCCCACTATCACCATTATATAGGAATTATTACGAGAACATAACGATTTCACATGTGGTTCAACCACCAGAGGCAATGTGTGTTGCGTTATTATTTTACTTACTTCGTCAATAACCATTGCAAAGAACAAATTTGAGCTGTGTGAATATTTGCTGAGACCAAGACTTTGTTTGATAATTCTGAATAGTATTGTTCGGACAATCCTGAATTCTGATTGGCTCAACCTAAAAAGGCCTGGTCCAATCAGTGCAGGTTTGGGAATAGGCAACCTCCCGCATTGTCTTACCTACATTCCAAGGCTGTCTTAATTATATACGGGCATGTTAACGGGTGAATGTATAAATTCTAAATAGCCACGATAAAATTAAACATAGGCTTTTCATAGGCTGTGCGGTCTCAGTATTGCTGTAGTTTTCACGACCGACTTATATACATGTCACAATTGGCGGTTCGGGGTAGAATATAATAACTATTTCACGTATAAACACCCAAATAATGAAAACATATATACACGAATATATAATACGAGATTTAAAATTGATTGGTTTATGTCCAATATAGATTGTCAGGATAAATATTTAACTCTTCTATTTTTGTGATTTATTATACATTTCCCCTCAAGATCGTATAAATTTTCTTTAAATTCTAATATTGTTGTTCTCTCTATTTTAAGCTAATTTTTATATTAAATTTTCTTTTCCCCATTTACATTCATCATAATAGACAAACGAGTATATGCCATTTCAATGTTTTTCACAGCACACAGTCATCTACAATATTTACAATTTCTACACACAATCTACACTACAATTTTTTTGGGTTTTCGCAATTTAAAATTTTTTTTGGTTCTCTAATCTACGCATGCAATACACCTATATTTACAATGGGAAATACACCATTACACAACGTCGGAAGCTTTGATCCAGGAATTATATTTTTTGGGCCAGTTGAGCCATTTAACGTAGAGTTCTTTATTTCGTCCGCGTCCCCTGGTCTTCAGGACTTTCTCCACTTTGAAGGCCCGGTCTTTATCCAACGTCACCGGCTGTAATTCCTGCTCGTAGAAAGTGCCCTTCACTTCGTCTCCGCCGTAGTCCGCGAGCTCGTAAATGGGTAGCCCATCTCTCCACCAGGCCTTGTTGATGGTGAACACCTCCC
This sequence comes from Terebella lapidaria, assembly GCA_949152475.1. Lineage (NCBI taxonomy): Eukaryota > Metazoa > Annelida > Polychaeta > Terebellida > Terebellidae > Terebella > Terebella lapidaria. Next base: position 9,512,458 of record OX424557.1, read on the forward strand.
CCGTCCATTTCTGATCGTACTCGCGATCGAAGAGTTTCCGCAGGTAGGAAATACGGACTTTTTCTCCGACTTTGAAAGCGAACTTTTTCTTTTTGCCTTTCTTTTTGTCCTTCAGGAAAGGTTCCACGTACAGTTCTTCCCACACTCTCGTCTCGTTCTTTTTGGAGACGGCCGCCGGTTTCATTTTGATGCTGCTATGGTACGTCTGGTTGTAACCTTCAACGATCTCGTCCAGTTTTCCGACGTATTCCAAACCGTTTTGATGTTGGAATATTTTCGTTATCCTGGACTTGATAGTTTTTATCCAGCGTTCAACGTAGTTCGCCTTGACTTCATTGTAGGTCACGGAATGCAGCACGTTGTGTTCCGCGAACCATTTCTTCATCCCCGCGTTCACGAATTCGCCCCCGTGATCCGTTCGAATTTTCACGGGTCTTCTGCCCTTCGCTTTCAGGAGTAGGGAGTCGAATCCTTTGACGACGTCCGCGGATTTTTTGGATTTCAAGGGCACGGCCCACCCGAATCTCGAGAAGACGTCTATGGCCATGAGCACGTAGCGAACTCCGTCGTTTTCCGGGGTGTACGCCGTCATGTCCATCAGATCCGCGTCCCATTGGGCGTCTATTTTCTCCACGTAGACTCTGTTCCGTTTAAACTTGCGGACCGTCCTCCTATGCATGGTGTAGACGTCCTGGGACTTTAACCACGTCTTGATCTTCTTCATGGACAAGACCCTCTTCCCCTCAGCTCTCACCGCTTTGTACAAGGCCCGAGGTCCGGAAAAACTCCCGGCCTTCCCGGGGTCGTAATAGATGGAGGTTAGGTAGTTGTCTACGTTCATAGTTTCTTCTTGGATATGGCGGGGGCGGGTAGCATGTATCCCAGACAGCTGGCCAACAAGGTGCTCCAAAGCGTTTCGTTCTCCCGGTCTCCCGTGCTCAAATTGTAGATGCAGGCTACGATGACGGTGAAGACGATCAGGGCCTGGGTGAAAAAGACGATTTCCGACTTCGGTACTCTAGATTTTCCGAATGACCAACGAGATCCTTCTGCCGACGATGTTGACGCTCCCTCGTCAGCCATAGTGAATGCGCGAAATGTACGAGTGCGGGCCTTATATACTCAGGGGGTTTCCACGCTCACGTTCCGAGCCTTGTCGATTTCCATCATAGCCAGAAACTGGCCGTACGCGATCAGTGTGGTCGCCTCCGGGAGAGCCTCGGCAAACTTGATCACCAATCTGGTGTGACCCTTCCTGATGATGGGGAAGGCCTTGTCCCGGGCCACTTCGAAGACGTAGACGGCGTATCCCTTGTCCAGTCCCTCGTAAGAGACGTAGTTGTAGTCACTCCTCGCCTTCCCTTTGTTCAATGCTTTGGAAACTCCCGGGTATTGCCTGTCGGAGTAATTCGGCTCGAACGGTGGTCCCGGTTTGGACTGGCCCTGCACCAAGAAATCCATGTAGGTGAGCTTCATGTTGTCAAAGTTGAAGGGATTTTTCTGGCAATGTCCGTTGTAAGCGGCTCCCGAAACCAGTCCGACCATCAGTCTCGCGGGCACGCTGTCCTGGAAAACGTTGTCGGCCGTCCATGTGAAACTTCCCGCCGGTATGTTGAACGCTTTCACGTCCGACCTCATGAAGGGATACAGAGCGTTGGTGTCTTTCAGGCGTTCCGAGTGACCCAGCATAACGCCCGGTGTCATGGAGTTGTGCGGAACGGTCAAAGTCGCATCCCGTATGTCCACGGCGTATTTTCCCGAACCCTCTTTGCACATGAGGACGAAGGCGTTGGTGTGGGGGAAGAGTTGTACGTCGACGGCCACTCCGTCCAGTAGCATCCGGTTTTGCTGCAGAATGTCAACGAAGAGAGGTCCCTCTAGCACGACTTCCCGCCCTTGTTTCGTCCAGAGCCAGCGAACGGCTAGACCGCTATTCCCGAGAGGCAGGCTGGGATCCGCGACGTCCATGTGCTCGGGCCTGTCCTTGATGAAGAGTTGATTCTCTACCGAGGGTCCGTACCCCGTCAGTGAGTCTAGCAAGGCTTTGTAGGGGTAGTTGGTTCCCACGCTACTGGTAACGAGTTTCTGCTGTACCTTGACGTCCACTTGTCTGAAGAGGGAGTTGGCCGCGTTATTCACGAAGCCAACCTTGTCCTCGGCTTTCACGGCCGTCCCGTCTTCTTTGACGACCTTCAGGGTCAGTTTCAGCGTGATGTTTTTCAAGTCGATGTACTCCGCCGTGGATCCCATCAAGCTGAAGGCTATAGGAGAACCCTTGGTGATTTGTCCTACGGGCCTGTACTCCCTGTAATGGACCGCGCTCACACCCGAATCCACGGACGGGCGGTTGAAGAGGGACATGTCCATCGTGCTAGACTCTTTCGAATTCTCGAACATGAACGCCATGGTTAAAAGGCTTTCTTCCTCTTCTTGACCAGAACTTTGGCTCTCTCGACCGTCTGCTCCGTGGGTGAAACCAGTTTCACCTGGACTGGTTCAGTCGGTTTTCCGGGCTTCTCGGAGGGCTTGAGGGGCACCACTTTTTTGTCGCTTTCCGTCCTTTTGAAATGTTCTTTCCAGGCTTCCAAGTCGGGTTCGTATCGAACCAGGGGCATGATGCGGGAGGTCTGTACCCTTCGACGTCCGGGAGGCGAATGAGGGCTTTTCGGGGTTGTTTGTCCTTATATACACCTCGGCCGTCTGAGGATCAGAGTACATTCGAAATTTCCGCTTCGAACGTTTAGAGGTTTCAAATTTTCGTCCGTCAAGTACAGGTGAATTCTGCTAACGGTCTCGGGCTTGACGTCTACGAAATCCGGAATCGGGTTGAGATATCCGCCTCGGGTATCCAGCTTTTGGAGAACGGGGAGTTTTCTTCCGGCAATCAAGGATTCTTCACACAGGTCGCAAAATAGGTACAGGGGACCGTCCGCTACACCCAGGCTATAGTCCGCTCGATAGAGTCCCAATTCCCAGGCTCCGCTCAAATCCGGGAGTTCCGTGATAAAGTCCGTTATTTCGTTTTGCGGGTGGAGTTTTTCCGAGTCTTTGGAGGACAGGTAAAAGCGGTGTCGATCTTTACCCATTGTCCCTTCCAAGTCTTCTTAGTTTTCTCCTTCTTTTCTGACGGCTGCTCCGTTTTCCCTATGGAGATTTTCCCCTCCCAGTGTTTCCCGATGGTCTTCTTCGTTTTCTCCTTCTGGTCCCGAGGCTGCTCCGTTTTCCCGAGGAATATTTTTTTCGTGTACTTCATAGCCCGAGCAACTCTTCTTTGTGGCTGTCCAGTACTTTGAGAAGACGACCGGCGTATCTCCTCACCAGACTCCTCTTATACCTCAGTGTGTGGTTCTGCTTTCCGAGATGGGCGATGAATTTCTGCTGTTGGCCGAGGTCCGCTAGCCTGGTCAGGTTGTAGGCGACTTCCACTAGGATACGTGTCTGGTCCGGAGTTACCGTGCGTAGGAGAGCTTTCTGTTGATCCGTCGGTGTTGTGAGCAGGAACTGTAGGAAGTCCTTCCCCTCCGACATCCTCGAGTCGAATGAAGTATCCTCTCGGCGATCACCCCTTTTTATAGGGGAATGTAGGCCACCTCTACCTCCCCGGGAAACACGTGCCCGAACAATTTACGTTCCGAGGAACTGTGAGGGCTGAGATCCACCACCAGATAGTTGTAAGGTTCCCGCATGCAGTCTTGGTAGGCTTCCGTCAGAGTTTTCCCTAGGCCTATTTGACGTCCGAGGTATTGAATCTGGGAAAAGTCTCGAGGATTCTTGAACAGGACGAGGTAGTGACAGTTGAGGCTGATGGTGCGAGCGCATTTTCCTTGGTGGAACACGTTCTGGTTGATGTAAATCACCGTGATGTTCAAGTGGTGGGACCCCCGGACGAACAGTCTCTGTACTTCCTCGCTCTTGACCACGGCGTCCATGAGGTCGTCGAGCACTATGAGAACGGGGGGCCCGTCCGCGAATCGTTCCACATCAGAGGCGGAAGGCAGGTCTTTATGGAAAGTGACGTTCATGTCCTCGAAAGCGGGCTGCCAGACACCGTAGCAGTACATGACTTTGGTCGGTGGAGGACTGAGGAGAACGCGGCGATGCCTCAAAAGTTTCTTCACCCATGACGTTTTCCCGCTTTGGGTTACTCCGGACAAACAGATGGTGGTGGGACATACGAACTTCATGACGGTCTGAATGGTAAATGAGCTGCGGTTGGCAATGTCTCCCTATTTATAGGAAAAGGGACGTCAACGTTTCCATGACGTCTTTGAACAAGCTGGGGTATTCGTACCGAGAGTGTGTGAAACAGAGCCATTTATAAACCGTCTGGCTACTTTCGAATATACGGTTGTAGCACTTCATCACGGGACGCCTGATTTCCGGGTGGGCTCTACACACATCTCTCGCGAAAACCTCCAAGACCATCAGACGTTGCGGCGTTACTTTTCCGTCTTCGAATACACCTCTAGCTATACCCTCGAAAGCCTCCGGGGTGTCGACTCGGGCTACCATCAGATCCCAATCGGCCGGTTTCACGAAAGTGTCCATTCTCCAAGAAGGTCGGGCTCCGAATGAGGCGTGTCTCGCCGCGGACCCCCTTATATACCCCAGGATCCCTCAATTTTTTGTACATTTAAATACAATGTCATTGAACGATCTGAAAAGTACTCTAATTCGAACATTTTTCTCTCTGGTTCGCCTCAAATATTCCCTGGTTTGACCGATTTTTATCATGGTTTGCTCAAAATATTTTCTGGTTTGATTGTTTTTTTTCTGAAAAACGCGTTTCCCATTTAAATACAACGTTATTGAACGATCCGAAAAGTGCGCTCATTTGTTCAAAATATTTCCTAGTTTGACAATTTTTTTTTCCCGAATTGCATAAAATATTTCCTGGTATGACCGTTTTTTCTTCTGATTTCCCCGAAATGTTTTCTAGTTTGATATTTTGTATTTAGCTAAAATGTTCTATGGTTCGATCATTTTCGTACATGTTACCCTTAATTTTAACTGTTTCCACCAGCTTACTCGTGTATCCAACATATGTGTTTCCCGCAGTCTGTACACGTAACGAATTACCATCTATTTTCCTGCTAACTGGTTAATTAATACTTTGTTTCTCCGATTCGCTCACTTTTTAATGACATTTCAAAACACCGTTTATGAACGATCTAAAAAGCGTTCTCATTCAAGCATTTTGTCTTCAGGTTTGCCTAAAATATCTCCTAGTTTGGTCCTTTTTTCTTCTACTTCGCGCAAAATAGTTTCTGGTTTGACAGTTTTTATTTTGTATAATCGCGTTTCCCATTTAAATACAGTGTTATTGAACGATCTAAAAAGCAGTCTCATTCGATCATTTTTTCTTCTGATTTACATAAAATATTTTCTGGTTTGACCGTTTTTTCTTCCGATTTGGCTAAAATATGCTCGAGTTTGACCGTTTTTACCTATCATTTCGTAAATGTTACCCTTAATTTCAACTGTTTCTTTCCCCGAAACTCCCCGGTGTATTTAACATAATTCTGTTTCTTGCAGTTTGTACACTTAACGAATTTTCATCATATTTCTCTGCTAACTGGGAAATTAATATTTCGTCTCACAAAATTTGCTCAGGGTCGATAAAGAATGATTTCCATTTCAGAACCACGATCTAGAAAAGCGCTCTCATTCGTTCAAAATAATTCCTAGTTTGCACGTTTTTTCTTCTGATTTGCATAAAATATCTCCGGGTTTGACCGCTTTTTCTTCTGCCTAGTTCAAAATATATTCTGGTTTGCCAATTTTTTTCTATAAAATACATTTCCGATTCAAATACAATGTTATTGAACGATCTAGAAGGTTTTCTCATTCGGTTAAAATATTTCTTAATCTGATCATTTTTATTCTGATTCGCTTAAAGTATTCCTGCTTTGACCGTTTTTTCTTCTAGTTCGCTCGAAATATTTCCTATCCTTTTCTTCTCATTCGATCTTTTCAATTCACCCGTAATAAACGGAAACATTTTCGAATACCGTATGCTTTATTGTGTACCTACTGAGCAAAACACGACACATAATATAATTACATAGATTATTTCGGTGACAAATATTTTTAGCGAGATACAGGAGTTCGCACTAAAATAAATATATATACAAGTACTAAAATAGTCTAATCTATGTAAACGGCAAAGCGTTGCGGTCGTCGATGAATTCATCAAAAATGATGGTAAACACTGCATATTTACACACACACAAATACTACTATATTTTGTGATCAAATACAAGCGTTTTCAAAGGAGATCAGTTTCGGTTTTTCTCCAATCATTAATTTTTGCATTGCTCTAATTATTACAATTTTAATTTTAATAATACAATTTTAATTAAATAATATATACTTTCTTAACCAATATTGTATGTACATACATAATATTGAAGCTGTGTAAATTAATCAACCCTTATTTACAATCGTTATGTATCTACAATTTACATGTACAATAATATGCTTAGACACACGGTATTCTACAATGTGTAAATTGATCACCTGTGTAAATAGGTGTATTGCGAGGCGATGTAAATAGGTGTATTGCGAGGCGATGAAATCAACAGTCCACATATCCAAAGGGGAGCGTGTCATAGTTGTCAATGATACGGCGTTTCGTATAAACGAGTCCGTAGCTGCGAGCCTCTTCCCGATTCAGCACTCTTTGTGTGAACTTGTCCCTGGTGATACGACTCTTGGCGGGCAACACGATAAGATCTTTCGGATGGTTCAGAAGGAGGTCTTGAATCGTTGAATAGTTGATGAGACAGCTGTTTTCGTGATTCAGAGTGAAACCCCTGACCTTACACGTCTCGGACCCGTCGCTTTCCCTGTAGGCGTAATTTTTAGGTCCCGCACCCACAAACGTTGTGATGTGATTTCCAGGTTTTAACTCGTCGGTCAGGTCACCCAGGTAATCTCCTAGCTGTACGGGGTCGGGATCGTCGTTCTTCTCAGCAAAAATTACGCTGTCAGTATCGAAGTAGAGGCAGCGTCGGCCCAATTTCTCCAGGACTCGGTAGAGTTTGAGACGGGCCCAGCACGTGGTGAAGGAAGCGATGACGACATTGGACGTTGGACAATCCGAGACAAACTCGCTCTTCATGCTGTAACTTATCATACAAGTATCCTCGTTCAGGATATGGAAATCGTCAACCAGTTTGTGAGGGTCCATCAGGTTCTCCAGAAGCTGAGCTTGAGTGTATACATTGACGGTTTGCTTCAGGTTGCTCCTTTGACCGTACTTGCCCCAGAAACTTTAAATAAAAAACGAGGTTCGCTTTCAAAAGAGCACACTTCCGTAAACGGAATTTTTATGAATTATATACATTATAACTTCTTTAAGCCATGTGTACAGCTACTGACGAGGCACGTACCTGTTCAGGATCAGTTTAGCCAAGGATCTCAGTCCCGGGTTTCGGACGATCTTGTCTGCATCCAAGGCAATTCCCTCGTGCTGCAAATATCGGCTGATGTAATCGCGCTTCTCTTCGTCCGTGTCACATTTTTCTGGCCAGCCGCTGCTCTCCTGCTTTATTTTCAGGAACGTATTGATAAAGTTCGCGAACAGCCCACTCCCCGGTACTTTAGGGTCGTGCTGACAGGACTTCGGCCAGTGGTAAACTTCGTAAATCTTCAGGATCTTGTAGCCCACTTCCACAGCCTTTTGGATTTCCGGTGTACACCATGTCCCTGTCAGGCACCGTTCTTCATCACTGCAGCTGCAGGGGGATTGATTTTCGATGGCAGCGCACCGGTTGCAGAGTGGAAATTTCAGTTTCCCGTTCGATGTACAGGGCAATACCGGGTGGTAAAGTTGCTCGGGTGGAAGGATTTTCACCTGCAAAAAATGAAGAGATGACATATATCACGAGGATAATTATTATACGTAGTCTGCAGCACTGTTATTATTACAAGTTCATATTCTAATTTCTCAATTTTAAAACAAATCTAAAAACATTTTTACCTTGGCTATGCCGAAGTATTCGTCGATCGGAGCGAAATTGTTGGTGATAACTTGAGGGTGACCCACGGGGTATCGAGCGTATTTGTTGACATAGGGGTACAACGACGTGAAGTCGGCGTACCGTACCGTTTCGTCGGGGGCGGTTTCGTAATACAGTCGACAGGCATTCGTCCTTCCACCGAAGAAGCTATCGCGGGGGTCGAGTCTGGATTCCAGGTCCAGTCGGGCAACAAAATCATGCAGCTCGTCGTCCTCCGATATTTGATTCTTGAACTCGTGCTCCCATACGGTGACCACCTTGTACCCCAGGGCTTTCAGATCACGCTCCTTCTTGACGGTTTTGGTGTACAGGACTTTTCGCGTCTCGCCCGTTTTCGGTATCGTCAAGGTCTCGTCCTGGTAGCACTCGGAACACCCATGGTATAGACAGCCGTTGAACTCATACACCGTGCGGGAGTTGGCATCATACCCATCCACGCGATAGACGGTGTTTGGAACTTTGAATTCTCCTTCGGGGCTGAGCCCGTGTTGTATCTTTTTGGATGGATCCTTGTGTTCCATCCATTTCAGCCACGCGATGGAAATGAAACTGAAGTTATCACGAGCCGTATAGCCGGTGGAAGGAACGATACCGATGTCGGAATCTATAAATTTAAACCTGGCAAAGTTTTCCTTGCTCTGGTTGCCCGTCATAGTGCGATGTTCCGAGACAGGATCGCGATGTTCCGAGTCCGCCACCTCTTTCTCCTCCCTGGTAACGACTTCGTACCTCTCCGGCAAGAAATTGCGCTTGAACACGGCCATGGTAGCGCTGGCAATGGTGATGTTGGTGAAGGGATCGAGTTCCGTGATGGAGATGAAATCTTTCCGGAATTTCAAACACGCCTCGCTCAAAATTTTCACATCGTTCTTGCAGTAGTCCAGCAGTTCTTTCTCAAAGTCGAACCATTGATCTCGCACGCTCGAATGCCAGGCTATAAATTGTTCCCTGTCCTTTGAGTTGTACTTGTCCACGTCATAATACCGGAGTGCTGGGGTCTTGCCAACGTATCCGTAGTTCTTCTTGACGTTGAATTGGTGGGGGAAATCGCCCTTCTTCACGTCTCCGTCCAGTCCGAAGGTCTTGGGGAGTTTCGAGAGGGGCATCGGAAAAAAATTGAGTGAGTCGATCACTCTCATGGTCAGGCCGGACTGGACTTTGATGCTCATAATTTTGGAGCCCTGAAAATGACGTACGTGGGGTGTGATTATTTCGGAAAGTATAACGCATTTGTTTGAAATGTACCCGAAGTAATACTCACTTGGAAGATCACCTCGTGCTTCACGGCATTCTTGACGAGATAGTTGAGCAGAAACATCCCGTCGTAACCCTGTTAACAGAAAATACAACCTGAATTAACCGTGTCATATGAAAAGAACATTTCAACAAATACCTATACCAAAAATAGACTTACCTTCATGTTATGGGCGATGACTGTGTAGCCTTTGTTTTCCTTGGAAAACAACCAAGCCCCGAAGATCTGACGCACGTCGTCCGCCCGGAAATATTCCTCCGTGTAGGATGCTTCTCCCTTCTTCAGATCGTACCTTCTGGCCACCACCAAATTGGGAACGTGCTCGCCCGTCTCCTGATTCGACTCGAAGTCGAAAAAGATGAATTTCTGACAGGATTTGGCTTCCTTCAGAGCGCGCTGATAGCAGTGATGGCCCTCGACGACGACTTAACGCTCGCAGACTTTACAGTAATATTGTCCGCATCTGTGATCTTTTTCCTTGACGGTCGCGGTCTCGTACCTTCGGCGGCACTGACGGCATTGCCAGAACTTTTCGCAGACCGTTTTGCTTTTTTTCTCTTTTTTCAGATGATTATTGAAGCAAGCGGCCGATCGAAATTCGATATGACATTTCCGACAGCTCCTGGGTGCATCTCCTATGGAACAGTCGTCGGCCTTGCACTGACTGCACACGTTCTGGCAGTGGTGCTTGTGTTTGTGAGGATAACCCTGCAAACAGCGATCGCAGAAATACTTCACCGCCATGAGTCCGGTCGGTGACTTGACCGAGTGGAAATGACCGGTAGCGTCGTCGTCTCCCTTAACGTGGTAGATGTAGTACGTCTTGTCGTAGTCGGGGCTCAGCGCCTTCGGGTAGATGACTCCGTTCCCGTGAGTACTGGAAATCACCACGATATTGGCCGCCACAGCCTTCTCGTATCGGGGTAGAGATGCCACGGATGTGTACTCGGCGCCAGTCAACCCCACGAGTTCGATGATTTCGTCGGCTCTCCGGGTCTGCTCATCGTTACCGTCGGCTATAAATGCGAGCCATTTCGTTCGCCCTTTGTACGTTTTCTTGCCGTCGGAGTTCTGTTCCTTATACTGCGTCCACGCCTCGGATATCGCTATTGCGCGAGCCAAGCACTTGTCGTCCTGGTTTTGAACGTACGTGAGGGATCTTTTACCCGAGTTGGACAGATCGCCCAGGTTAGTGATATTCAAGGCTTTCCGCCCCTGTCCGCGAGGGAACTTGATGAGACCGACGCTGATTTCGAGGATGTTGTCCGCTTTTAGCTGGTCGTGGCTCTGCAGGACGGTGGCGATTCTCTCCATGATGGCTCCGGGTGTTATTTCTTCCAGACGTTGCAAAGGTATTTTAATATCACCTTTTTTTAGGTCCCGATGGGCGATGTGGATTCTAACTAGGTCTGTCGCTAGAGCCCCGTCCTCGTGTACGGCGTTCAAGACGTCCCTCCACATCCGCGTTAGTTCTGCCGTCAAATGTACTAGTCTTTGTCCCTGCCAAGCGTTTCCGATGGATACGTCGTAGACGCTGTCCGTGGCCATACCTCTCTTGTAACGCCTCATGAATTTTTTCCCGAATATATGCTTTCCGGGAACTTCGCGTACGCTATACGGTTTCTTCTTTTCACGGCTGTCGTCGTCTTCATCACGCTTTCGCTTCCCGCCATCTCCTCGATTATCCATGGTGAACGTTTACGATGTGTATCCGTCGGTGTCCTGCGTAGGAATGAAATTTTTTTGAATCCGGCCACCTTATATAGTGACTATTTTGCAAAGGATTCTGGGTAAGATTATGCGTATACCTCGCATATTTTGGCTGATGTGTTCCAACGCATCCGGTTTCCGGGGCTCCGATTGGTCCGTTCGAATATGTGACGCTAGTGACGTCATAAAACGAGCGTGGGAATGCTGAGGAACGTGTCTGAACATGCACACATTCCGACGCTCCGATTGGTCCGTTCGAATGGGGACGCCGGTGACGTCATTTAACGAGCGTGGGGGACTTGTCTGAACACGTACGAATTCGGGGGCTCTGATTGGTTCGTTCGAATAGGGAACGCCGGTGACGTCGTAAAACGAGCGTGGCAACGCCATGACTCATTCTGCAGGCGCCGTGTGTACGTATCTGAACGCGTCCAGTTCCCGGGGCGTCTATCAGTCTTTCAAAGCGACATCGCATAATGAGGGTTGGTATTGGTGTATATGCGGATGTTTATATGCGTGTATTGCTGGCATGAAAAGTAAAAATACTAGTCTACTTTCTGCATGCGAGTACCAAGAATTTTCAATTTAGCATGCTATATATTGCTAGACTCCTATAGTTGTTCTACGAAAAATTTTCTAGTCTTTTACACCGCGATTTCACGCGTGTAGATAGTATTTTTCCTGACCATGAAATAGTCGTTGGAAGTTATCACGTATGTGTAGCATTTCCGTGAATCCGTAAACACGTACTCACCTCGGTGTTTAATAGCGGTGGAAAAAACTATCGCCAGCATGTACAGAATTCAGATTTCTATCTGTGCAACGCACAACCACACCACACATCGCCCCCATCAATTTCGAAAATTCAATATAATTCCATAACATCTATTTAATTTGGTATCTGCGAAACAAATATCCTGCAAGGCATATTTTGTCAGGCACGCATGTGTAAACTATAACCTTATGAGGACTGTATCTGCGTGAAATTAATAGCACCCGTGGACAGAGAATGTTGTGATTTTCTAAAACAGACGATACCCGAACAAGTATCAATTATAAAACTTTCCCGATAGTAGTAACTACGTCGATAACTACACCACCGCCTGTGTTGGCTGCCTCCGGGTATCACAGCGGTTACTGTGCCCCCCTGCATCTCAGTGCCGCGTGCATTCCTGCCCATTGACTGGCGGCTTATCTATACGTTCCCGGAAAAATTCCGCGCCTCCCCCACCCCCGGCACACTCAAACGCTTCTCTCCGCGGCAGACTATGCATGCACAACACTAGCCGTTGAATAGTTACGGATAAGTTCATACACACAACTCACGTGTAGTTGATATGAATACTTAATTAAAATCGCAGCTTATTTACTGTTTAGCACCTTAAAGAATAATGGTGTTATAAATTGCCTGGTGAATCAATGTAAAGCTTATTCGGGTAAACATACATGAGTATCTGTATATAGTTAAGTCAATGAAAAAACGTGTCCCTATGCGGAAACTAAAAAACAAAACTCTGATGGTAGAATGATGTATGAATATGACAAAATTGTAGATGAGAAAGTATAGGAATGACAACGAAAACTGTCAGAATATAAAAAATATGGTTGAATATATACTCGTGTTCACAAAAAAGTCCACGGAATGGGTCTCATCGCACAGGAAAGACGGCTTACAATGTTATAATAAATTCGATATAATGTCGTAATGAGAGAGGCGGAAAATGGTCAAGCCGGGAAATATTCAGAGCGAATTGGAGCAGTTTTAGATCATTTAAATAACGTTGTATCTAAATGGAAATTCAAACGACCGGTAGAATGTGGAAAGAGGGGTAAAGATTATTAAAAAAAAGAATAAACAAATCAGTGAAGAATATATTTTATGAAAAGTTTATATCACGAGTATTTAGAAGCTAGCTAGCTAGCTCACTCGCGACCGACATGCCTCGTCCGAATCCTCTCACTGATTGGGCCCGAACTATACGGGTCAACCAATCAGGAAATGTTAATCGCTGATATGTGTCTGAACCGGGATTGGACAGTGGGGGGCGGAGTGTGGAGGTGGAGGGCGGCGTGTGGATATATAGACCTACCGGCCGTATTTTCGATCGACATTTTAACACTTCTTTAGGAGATTGGCAATAGCCAGAGATATCCGGATTTGGGCGTAGATGACACAAACACTCTCGTTAAAATCCACATAGATCTGATGGAGAAGCCCTAGGTGAATGTATAGTCGGATTATTTTGGTATGAGTTAATTATTAATTGTTGTCAAAGGATAAAATAAAGATTGTGAGACTTTACATGCGTGCCGTTTAAGCCCGTATTGAAAAAAATTACTGACGGGTTGGTGCACGGTTACCAGTGGTTACGACTACGAGGATGCGTACTTGGCACGGGAGGGGCGGGGATCCAGCTGCGCCTGTTACTTACTTCACGTTTTGAAGAATGAATGTATGGTGAATGTGCGACCGTTAGCTCCCGCACTTGGATGTCTTGTTACCAATAATCGATCATTTCCACCCTCTATATAAAAATAGGATACAGTAGCACAAATATACATAGGCAGCGTAATTCCATTAAAGTCTGCCGAGATACGAAAAGCGGTACAATACGAATGCATCTGCGAAGCATTTCTTAATCGACTGTCCAGGATATTTACAAGAAAGAAATAGTTTATTTCAAAAACTTAATACTTATATGATGAACTTCAAGTCTTTTAGTACTGACAAACAAATTAAAGTTATTTTAGACGTACAAACGGACTCATTAAATGACAAAGCTGATATAAACCCATTCCTATATGCACTTTCCAACTTTATTAAAAATATTATTTAAAAAGGATGGAAGCTCGGGGCAGAATAAAACGAACAAACATGGCCATCCACTGCGAGTGTATTGTATTGTGCATTTCTAATGTATAGAAGTAGTAATGGATACAACTTTTTTTTCATATATACTTTTGTTTATTATGCTAATATTATACATATAAGACAGTACCTTGCACCGTATCTACATTAAAATCAGCCGAAATACAAAAAGCGGTAGCTGAACAAACCCAAGTTCACGAAATGCGTCAAATGAAACTCTTTTGAAATAGCATTGGTGATGAACGCCCGAAAAGTGCCGAAACGTGGGAGAAAAAAATGTGATTAAACACGCCGAGACAAATGCTCGAACGAAATTTCCACAAATCGGGGGTTTTTTTTAAACGATAAAAATATTGGTTTTAAGCGGGAAACGACCCGAATATGTAACAAAGCGAAAAAAATAAGATAATTGCATGCATGCATGAGACCTTATTAAGCATACAGGATACTGGATACGCATGCGCGATAGCCTAATAACCACGCGCCTTACCTTTATTTGCATGCTAGATACCTTTATTTGCACGCACCTTACATTCGTTTGTACGCAGGATACCTTTATAATGAGCGCGAGTTTAGCGTATAAAAAACAGGTGGAGCGCCACCCGGCGACCGATAGCACAACGTTGACAGTCATACAAGATGGCCGCCAGTATAAAAAAACACATCATGACTATGGGTATGACCAGTACGAGGTCATGATACACGACCTAGCATTAATTGGGTTCCTTATGACGACCCTAGCGAGTAAAAGACACTCGTTATGACACTCCTAGCATTTAACGGGTTCCTTATGATGGCCCTAGCGAGTATAGGGGCGAACGCTATGACACTCCTAGCATTTAACGGGTTCCTTAAGACACCCACAGCAAGTACTAGGTCCCCTTACGTTATGATACACAACCTAGCGTTTATTGGGTTCCTTATGACACCCCTAGCGAGTATAGGGGCAAACGCTATGACACTCCTAGCATTTAACGGGTTCCTTATGAGACCCCTAGCGAGTATAGGGCAAACGTTATGAGTATGAGGTTCCCTTACGTTACGATACACAACCTAGCATTTATAGGGTTCCTTATGAGACCCCTAGCGAGTATATGGCGAACGCTATGACGCCACCTGGCGAGTCTAGGGGCAAACGCTATGACGTCACCTAGCGAGTCTGGAGCAAACGTTATGACGCCACCTGGCGAGTCTAGGGGCAAACGCTATGACGTCACCTAGCGAGTCTGGAGCAAACGTTATGACGCCACCTGGTGAGTGCGGGGCAAACGTTATGACGCCATTGCGCCCCCTAGCGACTACCGTAGCGCCATCTGGCGAGTACCTGGCTGGTACTACACTACTGAATGACACATCAAAAATGGAATGAAAACGAACAATGCACATAAATTAAAGTAAAATCATTAATGATAATGTATATACCTGTCTTTGTTGACAAGGAAAATTTCTGTACAAGCTGTACCTACTGGGAACTTGTGCCGCAGATCATCCATCTTCTCCCAAGAGAAGTTCTCGAAAAAGCTTGCTGTCGCTTCCTTGCATTTCGTTGTAAAAGGTCATATCTCGCTTCAGGGTCTCACACACGATCGATACTCGTAGGGCAGTGTATGACATTTTCGCCAATCGTCCCAGTCCTGAAAATAGTAAATAATGTGTTTAGTGTATCAGTTATACATGCGAAATAGTTAAATGTTATAATTTCATGTCAATTCTCACCAGTTTTTTTCCCTCACGAATGTAGCTGTGGCCTTGCTTCGTGTGAACTCGTCTTGGCTGGGGTCGCTCCACTTTTTCACTAGCTTTCTTCCTGGGTGTCTCCACATCAGACGACTTCCGACGACTGTCTGTAGCAGGGCTTGCAGACGCAACCGCTGGTGCGGACATCAACGTCTTCTGTCACGACGAACTCTCCAACGGTCGTATTACTGTGGGTCAGCTTCGCGTTCAGGTTGTAAAATTTATAGACACAACACTGCTCGCGCTTGCTCTATCCTGCCATCGTCACTCCAGTCACTTGTCGATCCTAATTTAGTCGTTCTCGTTCGTCGCTGTTGTTGCCCTTCAATCAGGTGTAGTTGCGTTAAACCATGTGGTGAAGACCATGATAGGCATGGTGACATCATGTCTTTTATAGCTGACTACTGCTCTTTTGGGTGTCGTTTTCGACGCGCGCTGCCCATCCTGTATTTCCAACTCAGCAGCAAAGTATCCCAATTTTTTCATTGAAGATGGTAGTGAGATGTGTACGAAATAAGGGTGGTACAGTTCTCCTCAACCCGGTGTACATGGTCACTTTGAGCTGAGCAGCAGAATCGCAGTTTGAGTTTTATCAATGTGAGGACTGCGGCCTAGAAAACTGCTGTACTGTTCTCTACATGTGTGGATTTTGAGGGGTCCACAACTAGCCCTACGGGTGGTGACAGTCTTGTTGTGTGTCCCGAGTGTAGGTAACATATAATGTAATGGGTTGTGTCATGTAATATGTCTCGAAAAATCAATATTAATATCTTTATTAATATCTTTCTGATTCTCAACTGAAACTGAGGCAGCACGTAGTTCATACAATGAACTACGTGCCTTTCCCTTCACTTGAAAGCTTGAAGTTGGACGTATAACAACTAATGTTTGGTTGTTTAATACTAATTCCATCGGGTATTATACAGTGGAAACAACTACATTTGCACACTCCTGTTGATGCTAGTGTGTATTTTGCTATAACTAACTGGTCGGGCTTTATTTTTATTGCAAAATTTACTGGTTTTCGGTTTTTTATTGACTTCATCATAATCCTCTGATATTGGTAGTAGGTTGATTTATACATCGATCGCATGGTAGATTTATCCCCCCACCCACCCTCGTGTTTACTTTCTACAGCCGTATGGTTATAGTTTCTAAAAAAAACCATGGACGGTTGGTACTGCAGTAAAATTGCATCCAGAAACGTCACCTTTCCAGCAAGGTCGGCACCATTGTTGGCCCTGTCCATCCTCAGCAGGCTATGACGCAGCAGCTTTTTACGCTGGGTGGACATGACGGCTTTGATGATCCCGCCATCACAGGGCTGGAGACGAGCTGTTGTGTTTGGGGGCGGAATACAAGCTTTACATTTGACAAGGACAAGGCAGGATGAGGGGCGGCACAATTATGGACAAACATTATAATTTTTCACGTTTTCCAGTCATTTTGTTGTTAAGTTTTTGACGACCGTCTTTGAAGATAGCTGAGGTCATCCAGGTACGTTTCTTTCCGGGGGTACTCACTGGCAGCGAAGATGTTGGGTAGCCTCTGAAACATTGTGGTTTGGCAGCTCGACAGGTGACGAGAAGAGTCAGCTTTTCACTAGTAGCACTGCAGGCGAGGGGGCGGTGATTCTGTCTCTTGAATTCATGCAACCCAGGCACTTATCACTGCGGATGACTTGAGATCGTGTTGGGAGAGCACGATAGAAGAGGCCATTTTTGTCGGCATTTAAAATGTGTTCGAGACTGTACCCTTTGCACATGCTCTCCAGACGCCTGCTCCAATCAGCAAGTCTCAGATGGAGGCACCCTCACCAGAGTGCACAGCACACGAGAAGTTGAGGCGCTTCTGGAAACGATCAAGTCACCCATTGAAGACTGCAAAATCGTCAAGGCCAAGCTCGGCAGACAGCAACATTGCTTTTTCATGTATCAGCTTGCCAGTCACAGGGATGGTTTTTGCTCGCGCATGGTAAAACCACTCGAAACTTTTGTCATTTAGTTCATGGTTTGCAGTTTTTCTGACCTCTGTTACTTTCATATTGGCATTGGAGCCACTTCCCGACAGGGAAATGATTTTCTGTTGGTCAGCTATGACTTTGTAAATTTGGGTTTTTCCACACTGCATTTCTGTGGCAATATGGACACATTCACACCTTTGTTGTGCCACTTGATAACACCCATATTCTGTTGAAGAGTGACATGTTTTCGTTTACCAGGCATATCTAGTCAATGGATATCACTGAAATAGTGTGATGACTGAGATATAATGGGGGTTATTTATGCCTCGATACGCGTCATCTGATAAAACATTATGAACAAAGGCCAATCAGGACGCGTGTCACTTTTGGAGCTGCTTGCGAGTTGGTCTGCTGTGATTGGTGTTTTAAGTGAATACTGGACAGGAATCAGCCCCACTTCCTTAACGGTCACGAGGCCTACCCGAGCATACACTTGTTGAGGATGGACATCCGTGGATGCTCCAGCTGGGCCAGTTACTGTTGCTGTTATTGGTCCAACAAAAAGAGAGTGTTCCTCTGGCATCCCCAGTGATCGAGAAAAGCTGGCTGGAACTCCTCCATCTTGTCTTCGTCTGGTCCTTTTTCGTGGATCGTTTGCTCTAACGAATATGCTCGTTGTGTGTTCATCAAATGCGTTGCTTCGGTCTGGTACAAGATCAAGAACTGTGTTTTCTTACAGTCTCATGCGGAAAACGTGATACCCCTTCACGTTCCATATAATTTCAATCAGAGTCATGATGTCCCTGTAACGGGTATTTGCTGAAATATGATCAAATATTAACAGATGAATGTCATGCAAGAAAGACAACATTTACTGTAAGCATTCGTTGTATTCATGTTTTGATATTTGTAACGAAAGTGTATGTTCATGTTACACCTCTAATGTACATGATGTACATTCAAAATCAGTGAAATGGTATCGTCAACCTGACTTGGAGTTCTGATGAAGTAAATCACATAATGTAGGTGTGCATCAGTTGCACTCATGTATTGTACACTAGCAAAAAAACTGCTGTCACCGGCAAGATAGTTTTTGCAAATTTTATGCTGAATGCGAGTTGATATATGAAATTGGTGTATCAAATTTTAGCTGAACATATTCCCCAACGAAAAAGAGTTCAATAGAACTCGTGATGTCCGGCTTCGTTGTGTATCAGTAAGGAAAAAGTGTGGAGTATGAATGAAAATATAAAAAACAACAATAGAGACTGTAGAGATAGGTCTCCTTTCACCAGAATTTTTTAGATTTTTTTGCTCAATTCTCTAATGAATATGTTCTGTTTCCATTATTCTCAAATCATTCCCCTCCGATTTGTACGAAATCTGCATTTCAGACAAAGGACACTTCCACATGTATCTTTGCATCACAGACTTGCGTTCTCAGAGATGTCCGCTCTCTGAGGGACATCACTGTTCTCTCGAGTCACTGTGATCCACAAAGGTGTCTTGGTGTTGCACTCTGTACACAGTGGTGGATATAGGAACATCTTTGGTCTCCCTATCACAACCTGGGAACAGGGGTGTGGGAAAATCTATGACTGCGGGCCCCTCGAGGTCATAATTCTTCCACACTAAGATCAGAATGCGGGTGATGAGTTTTTTTTTCTACCTGTTCTGTGACCGCCAAATGATTTCTGCCAGATGCGCTCCGAAATTGGTGACTGATGAACCATTGATTTTGCGAAAATCACCTTTAGCGTGTGCCCACGACTTTTCCATCATGTTAGTGTGGACTTCCACGATTTTCCATATTTCGACATGCTCGCACTTCTGGATGAAGGTATACTTGTGGATCACGTGAAATACCCTATATTGTTGAGGCCGGAATAGCCCCAGGCATCGGAATATATTGTCATCCCCAACCTTCCCACATGCCAATATGGGTGTGTTCCGGCCTCACGCTTGATGACTGATGACTCTATCATGCCAAATATGCGTTTCCCAAGTGTGTGGGTTTCCCGGTCATATTTGCATTCTCGTGCAAAAGGCAGTCGTCCACCCCTACAGTTCTGCTCAATTTTGTTGTCGGCATGAAATCATCCACAGACTGCTTGAACAGATCACGGACATACTAGTAGTTGGCTCAATCGATGGCTGTCCATTTGTAGTCCATACAGGACTTAAGCGCCATGCGATAGGGGGACGCGTCCTTCCAAAATCACCAGGGAGTGCATGATGTCTGAGATGGGGAAATGGTTGTTGACAATGAACGAATATCTGTAAGTGAGTAACTCACTTACTTGATGCTTACTTGATTTCTGGTCACTTAGCTGCTCATTCCTTAGGTGCAGCTCCCAATCGTCGTTTGAATGTATCCCACATCCGGCGCACTAACTGCGTGTATAAGTAGGCTCTTCCATGGCACCACGACACGAGTTTCCACATGCTGAGTTAGTATGGGTGTGTATCAGCGTCACGCTTAATGACTGGGAAAAGAATCATACGGTCTTTCTCACGCTCTATCATGCCTGAGGCTGATACCCACGTGTGTTCCCCAGTACGTGGGTTTCGCTGTTATATTTGCATAGACCCAAATAGACCCAATCTTCCAATTCAACAGTTCCGCTCAGTTTTGTGGTCTAAATGAAATCATGCACAAACTTCTTGAACAAATCATGAACAAAGCTGGTCTAATCGACGACTTGTAATCCATACTGGAGTTCAGTGCCATGCGATAAAGAGATGCGTCCTCTCCAAAACTCACCAGGAACTACATAATATCTGGGATGGGGGAATGTTGGCCTAGACTTTTAGCATAGAACGAATACCGGTATCTGCCCAGAGAAAACTTAGTTACTTAATACTGTGTCCAAAAATTAGCTGCACATTCGTTATGTGCAGCTCCAAAACGTCGTTTGAATGTATCCATATTTGGCGCACTAACTGCTTGTATAGGTAGGCTGTTCCGTGGCTCCATGACCCGAGTTGAGAAGAAATTGTTTTCGCATTTTGTGTTTCTGCGAATCGTGAAGAGCATTTTCTAATGACCTAGTAGTTCGTGAAGTAGTTACTTGAACAGAAGCCTGTGTTCTTATAGCGGCCGTTTAGAAATTATGCTTACGTTTTTACAAGGTCAATGTAGCTCCTGCGTTTCTCCAGAAATTCCAGGTGAATTGGCCCATGGCTAAGTTTCAGACATGTTGCTTGAAAAAATTCCAGTGCTCTGATATCTTTTCTGCATTGTGGGTTTCAAACTGCTGTTCTGTATTTTAAAGCGGGTCTAATGATGGATGTGTATAAGTTTTTATTTTCAGAGGGGAAAGGTTCGAAAAAAATATCCTAATCATCCTAATTTTCTGCTTTGGTTTGTTAATGATGGTGTTAATATGCTTGGTAGGTGATAAGTTTCAGAACAAGTATTCCTATTCTTATGGTCCAACTCTTTCAAGTACATTCCTTCTAGGGTAAAGCAAAAATCTATAGCTGCTCTGATCCCTCAGATTACACATTGCTGGCACTGAATTCCATAAGCCATGCCCAGGCAGAAAAAGAATTTAAACCGTTTTGTAGTTGGTGACAGTCACTTGGCTGTGTTGTCTACTTAGTTTGGCAAGTCATTCACAAATAGAAAAGTAACGAACCCAAGATAGATCCTTGTGGAACTCCACTAGTAACTGGTGTCCAGTCAGAATGTTATGTAATGACACGTTTATATCTGCGACAAGAGAAAATCTTGGATCCACCTGAGGAGATGTTTTTCACTCCAAAGTGCCTGAGTTTGTGGATGAGTCTCGAGTGAGGAATGACGTCGAAGGCTTCATGAAAATCAAGATAGATAGCACATCACTTTGATCCCTATTGTCATAAGAGTCAGTCCGATCTGCCAAGCAATACATTAGTTGAGACACGCACGGGCAACGTTTTTCAAAACCGTGCTGGTGACAACTGATAAGTTTGTTTGCATATATATACGTTACCAAAGTTCTTTTTCCAAAATTACCCTTTCCGATAATTAAATCGATAGCGCCGGTTACCACATTTGAAACAATGTCCACCTATAGTGTTTGACCTGGTGCATAATTTGGCCACTTCCCCGTACTGTCCGCAGTTCACTTCGGACATCAATATCCCCCAGTCTTGTAGCCATTGTACATACATATACACGCGGCTCCTGCAAGAACACTTTGTGGAAGTTCCAATGATTAATTAAGTCATCGAAATTTATCTCTGGTATGTCAGGTTTTGCATGGAGATTTTACCATTGTTCACCACGCTTCCAACCATAGTGTTTGTTGTGCTGACGACAGGAAAAAGTTTGCCTGGTGGGACACTTTCTTACACTTAAACTGAAAATCAACGGTTACCCGCCTTTTTCCAGAGTAGAAGTGTGGTTTGCCATTGAGGGATTGATATTGATTGAGGCTGACATTGTAAGCATAAAGGTTATATTTTACTTCTTGTTCATATATCTCAAACAGAGTCTTGAAGTGTGAATGCCTGCGATCTCGAGCGTTAATCTTACCTTTGACCAGACCCCACTCCAAGAATACATCTGGGTTTAATCCATTAATATACACAAACGCAGCCACTAGCGCTGGTCGAATGCTTCATACTGCAATCCCAAAATAATTTCCGAATCTGGTGTGGCCATTTCTTTGGTGGCATTTTTGAATGGATAAATGCTTTATGATATTACATGCACTGAACGCAATAAGCGTTAACACTAAGAACACACAAGGCCCTAGATAAGCATGTCTTGTGGGTATCTTGTGTGAACTTTGAAATTGAATTGGACTTTTGGGGGTGAGTATTTTGGGGGTGAGTACCCAAACATAATTTTGTACTGGACGACACTGATGAGCATAAAATATTCTGGGATGTTTGTTGAATTTGGTTGCTAATTGTGCATTCTTCCTTTCGGTGTGATTTGGAAGTCTAACAGGTACCGCGGGCGGAGGCGGTTCGTGGATTTTTAGGTGACTCAGCATTTGCTTGCCTCGTGCTTTACGCCATGAAACGGACATGTGGTGATTCATGGGGCCATGACCCGACACAAAATAAAAGGCAGTTATCAACCCTAATTTGTATACTCACCAAAAGTTCTACGTTCATTCAAGCAGATTCAAGCAGATTATTATGGGATCATCTCTGTCCTCCCTATCCCAACTTGGAAACAGGCGTGTCGGCAAGTCTAGAATAATTATTAAAGGCCCCTCGAGGTCATTATACTTCTAAACCAAGGTCAGAATGCCGGCGATGTGGTTTTTTCGCCTGTTGTATGACCTCCAAACGATTTCTGTGAGATGGGCTTAAAAATTGGCGACATCGATTTTCAGAAAATGACATTTAGCGTGTACCCACGCCTCACCATGATGTTCGTGTGGACCTCCATGATTTCCCCTATCTCGACATGCTCCTACTTGAAGGTATGTTTATGAACCACGGTGGACCAACCATGGTGATGTACCCTAGATTGTTGACATTAGAGCAACCCTGTACATGTCTATGTGCTGACTTTTTCATGGAGGTTTCATGCCAACCTATCGACGCACGTTTTGGCATTTAAACGTTTAGATACCCACTTCAAATGAGGATTTTCTTCGTCCTTGACATAAAATCTCTCGAATTGATGGGAAACTTTGACTATTCCACAGATATATCAGGCATGAATCGATGTGCTAGGTTTGAGAAAATAACGTAAATGTTCAAATTATCTAAAAACGTCCCAAAATGGCGGAGCCGATGGAAATTGACGTTCCCAGAATGCAAAGCAAATTTTACCACAATCACGCGTATTTTGGAACACAATTTCTGTTCAGCAAGTCGTGCATGAATGCATATGGGTATCTGCGTGTGGACATTTTTGGCGTTATGAAGTAAACACAGCGATTCGTCTGCGATGCCACGGCTACATTTACCGTAATTTGACGTATTTTATAACATGACAATTAGGCTGATGTTCTGTGCTGGATTGCGAAGTCTTTTTATTCTTAACTGGTATTTTAATTTGCCCAGAAACTGAGTAAAGGCATGTGTTAGGCTATATCTGATGATATAGGCCAATACTGGGATCTCGGGCAAATGATGATATAGGCCAATACTGGGATCTCGGGCAAATATCAGATCACATACTGAAAAAAGGTAATATTGTCTGTTTATTTGTTTTTGTTTTGTCATGAACCAGGAGCCGATAGTTTCAAACCCGGTGCATGCCTGATAATTGGATATGATCACTTGACCTTGATTGAATATGCTTCCCACAAAAGTGGAATATCCAATGATCACTGCATTGCTAGGCATTTTCGTCGATATTGAGTCCCCAGCGAAGTTACTGAGTTTTGTTCACATTAAGTTGTAACTGATGAGGTGCTGTTGCTGTCTCTCAGATCGAAAACATTCATAGAGCCTACCGCCGTTACCACATCCCACATTGAGCAAAATGTTTTTTACGGTATGTCAATATCACTATCCGTTCAAAAGTTACAGCCATTTGAAACTGCAATTCCGGCACTACATTGCAAAAAAGTTTTACCAACTCATTAATATGCAAATTAGATGTTAATGAGAATTCCTGACGTCATGAGGGGAACAAACTTTAATTAGGATATTTTAGGCCATGAAACAATGATTCTTATTGAAGGTTCTGACGATCTGACTAGTGCATTTTGTTGTGTACCACAAATAGTCAATATCCACACAAACTATACTGTTGCTATGGTTACCAGTCCTTCCCTAGGGCCGTAGTTACCCATGGTTGCCATGGCTGTTAACCCCAAGTCAAGCTACCAGCAGACTTTCTGTTGATTATTTATGAATCAATTTAATATAGTGCTCGAGTCGGCACCATTTTTATTTGTGCGTACCCTATTCTAATTGGGTTTCTGGCCCTAGCAACCATGGTTGCTATGGGCCATACCATGTCACTGGTTGCTTTGACAACAACATAGAAAGTGAAAACACTGATCATTCATAGTGAACACTATATGGAACAAGTTTTCATGGATAATCATAACATTGAATGAATAAATAACACATATTAAATTACCTAATTAAAAAAGCTTCCCTCGATGACGTCATGAATATCTCATTTGCATACTAATTAGCTAAATGATTTCGAAAAAGCAAAGTTGCCAGTTTCAGTCTTCAAAGTTCTGTAACTTCCGAACGGATCGTGATATTTCCATGCCGTGAAGACCATTTTACTCAGATCAATGAGATCTTTCATATAAGTTCACATCATTTTTGCACTTTACTAGTACTTTAAAGAAATCATCCTGTCAGATATAATTATCCAAAAATCACGTTCTTTCTTGACTGCATTGGCATACGAACCTTGTATACTACCTGGCTCTATTAAAGTACGATACATTTACAATTTAGGGGAAAAAATCACGTCACTAAAAAACAAAAAGTTTATCCATTCGCATTTATCCATTCGGGGGCCATAAGACCAGTAGGTTATATTACGAAAACCCTGGTATTATCATACGGACAAAGCGTAATTGATTGGTGACCTTCCTCGTCAGTTGGTCCCTTAACACTTAGTATCGTGCTGGTGGATTGCTCCTAAAAGCGGTGTACCTTGGAAAACTGTAATATATTGTACTTCTCTACACACGAGTGCATTTGATTATTTAATTTCAGTTGAATAATTACAAAACACTTGATTAGGTTGTTCAATAAGGAAATGAAAAGTGTCTTTGGTTGTCAGAGTTTTTCAGCAGAATGCTAATTCATGTAAATTAACTGCATATGTCATTTAAAATTATTATTTCACATTGCAATCTGTTTTAAACAAATATAAATGGATATAGTATTTAAATATAATCATATAATAAACGAATATGAAGTCAAACACCAGCTTTAATATAAACTAGTAATAAGAAACATTGCAGGTACTTGGCATGTGCTATTGTTTGGAAACTGTTCAGTATAGCTGAGGAAAAATAGCTGAAAGCTAAACATTTGATGGCGTTTTCATGTTCTCGATCGTGGCAATAAAATAGATCTGGGTTGGCAGGTTCCGAGGTGCGTTTGGCGGGACACTTTATCGTTTCCACAAATCAGTGAGGAAAACGGATTTGGAAAGGTTGAGTTCTATTTGCCATTAGGATATTCATTGGTTTTACAAAATCTCACACATTGCTCCACTCAAAACGATTAATATTCCTAAACGTAAGATTATACGAGAGCCATGGATGACTCCCGCCTTAACTAAATCATCTAATAAGTGTTTAACTCTGTACAAACAGTGCATTGGTAAATCTAGAACAGACCCTGTCTATAAAGAATACATTTTATACAGGAACGCTTACAATAGACTTAAATTAGAAACGCGTAAACAATATTATGCTGAACTAATGAACGATTATAAAGGGGATATGAAAAAAACATGGGGGGTCATAAACAGCGCACTTGGTAGGAATAATAACAAAAATTCGGCAGCCCAGGTATTCACGAATAAAGGTATTGAAATTTCTGATGATAATATTATAGCAGAGGAATTTTGTAAATACTTCACAGAAATTGGACCCAAGTTTGCAAGCGCTATAGATACCGCGACATTTGATGCTGCACATTACCTCCAGAAGGATAAACAACGTAACAAAGATTCTCTCTTTCTTTCGCCCACTGACCCAAATGAAATACTCCTCATCTTGAACAAATGTAAGCCCATATGTAGTAAAGGTCATGATAATATATCAACAAAACTACTAAAATGTTTAGGAAATTCTGTATGTTTACCCCTTAGTATTATAATAAACAAATCTCTCGCTAGTGGTAAAGTACCAGACTCTCTGAAACTTGCAAAAGTAGTAGCCATCCACAAATCTAAAGCCAAGGACGAGTTTACTAATTACAGACCGATATCTCTGTTACCATCAGTATCTAAGTTGCTCGAAAAGATTGTTCACAAACGACTCATGTTTTTCTTTGAAAGTTATGGCCTTTTGTACGATAATCAATATGGGTTCCGTCCAAATAGAAGCACCGTTGATGCCGTTACCAAATTTGTAACCGATATCAACTCTTCTTCGAATAGTAACAATATGTCATTATCAGTATTTCTCGACTTGTCAAAAGCCTTTGACACAATCGATCATAACATACTACTCTATAAACTCAATTTTTATGGGATAAGAGGCATAGCCTATGACTGGTTCAGAGATTATTTAACCAACCGACGCCAATATGTGGAATATAGGGGGGCACGATCAACGACTCAAAACATCACGTGCGGAGTCCCGCAAGGATCAGTCCTTGGGCCGCTGTTATTCATAATATATACGAATGATTTACCAGACACCCTAACTCACGCAAAATCCATATTATTCGCTGATGATACGACACTATATACCTCAGGTAACAACTTGGATCGACTTTATACGGAAATGAATAAGGAACTCCATGTCTTAACTGATTGGTTCAAGGCAAACAAACTGTCACTGAATATTTCAAAAACAAAATATATGCTATTTACGAATATTTCGCACCAGAAGGAACCCACTACACTCCGCTTATCCGGTGTTATTATTCAGTCATGTCAATGCATGAAATTTCTCGGAATATTTATCGATAATAAATTGAAGTGGGACTCACATATTCAATATGTTTCAAAAAAAGTATCGAACGGCCTATTCGCCATTAACAAAGCTAAACAGTTCTTACCCAAACAGAGCTTAGTCACCATTTACTACACCTTAATATATCCACATCTCTCCTATGGCATAACGATGTGGGGGGCAGCACACAGTATCTATACTAATAAACTTATAGTCCAACAAAAGAAAATAATTCGATCAATATCGGGAGTCCCTTTTAATGCTCATACTGAGCCGTTGTTCAAAAACTTGAAGCTGTTCAAGTTGATGGATATTTACAACATACAAGTATCTAAATACGTGCATGCGTTTCTCTTGGGAAAATTACCTCCCGCATTGAATGGTATATTTGTTGTTTCCAATGAAATTCATCAGCATGGAACTCGACACAGTATGAAAATGAAATTACTTCATTATAAGTATAAAAATGTTGTAACGGGACAGAGTCTTTTGAGACAAGGTCCTGAAATATGGAATAATCTTTCGAGTGAATTATACTTGAACTCTGACCAGACATTGCGTAGCAAAAACAGTTTCTCTTCGCGCGTCGGGCGTCGTGTCTTGCAGGGGTATAGCGATCTCTGATTCGGAGTGGCTTGGTCCAATGGGCTGTCGTTGGGGGGCTTTGCATCGGGAACACTGGTCATCTCCAAACATCTACACCTTCCTCGTCGGCAATATCCTCATCATTGGGTATTACATCACATTCTTAGCATCGTGTACCATCAATCTTTAGCTTCGGGTATCATCAATTTCTTATGCATCGGGTATCATCTAATTTCTTTAGCATCGGGTATCAACAATCTCTTTAGCAGCGGGTATCATCTAATTCTTTAGCATCGGGTATCATCATCTTCTTTTGCGTCGTTATCTCATTCTTTAGCAGCGGGCATCATCTCATTCTTCAGTTTCGGGTATCATCTCATTCTTTAGCTTTTGGGTATCATCTCATTCTTTAGCAGCGGGCATCATCTCATTCTTTAGTTTCGGGTATCATCTCTTTCTTTAGCTGTGGGTATCATCTCATTCTTTAGCAGCGGGCATCATCTCATTCTTTAGTTTCGGGTATCATCTCATTCTTTAGCCTCGGGTATCATCTCATTCTTTAGCTATGGGTATCATCTCATTCTTTAGCTTCGGCTATGATAACGTTCTTAAGCATCAAACTTAATTACGTTTTCTTCCTTACTGCGTCCCTTTTTTTTCACTTCATGTCCATCATCATCTCCCCATTAACCCCTCACCATCGTCATCCATTCATCGCATTTATGTTTTTTTTTCTCGTTCTATTATTCCCTCACTGGTTTTAAAAGTAAAGTTGAGATGTGCCTAATTTCTGTATGTTGAACTACTATTATAATAACGTTTTTGTCATTGCACTGAATTTAGGTCTACAGTCTTCGGACTCACACGTCACAACTTGTGCCTCAAAATATGCTGTTCAATATTATGTCATTTTGTTATATTTCCTATGAGAGCACGAATAAACTACTACTACTACTACTACTACTACTACTACTACTACTACATTTTATGCCCAAAATCCCTCCTATAGTTCATATGAGACTGCTTGCCAAATATTGTCGAGCCTTCCTTTGTGACGCAGTGTCACTGTGGCATCGTATTGGTGAACTACTCTGATAACGACATGACGAGAAATATCGTCAATAAGACTTTATTTGGTTCACAATCATAGTTGACAACGGACTTTACAATGAAAATATGCAACGCATGTATGTACAAATGTACCCACATGAGAAACATCAGTTGCTTTTGACAGAATGAAACTGCCAAATCAGCATTAAACAAACCAATAATCAAACCATTAGTTTCTAATCTATAGTATAATGGGTGGCTATACCCTATAATGGGTGACGATCCCATATACATACTATTTTAATTTTTATTACCCTATTTTAACTTTTATGGAGATTTTCAGTGTAATCAATGAGGCACCAATGACAAGGATGCGTACCGAGGAAGTATACCAGAAAAAGTATATGATAATATTGAGTTAAATGTATGACTCCTTTGTTTGACGGGAAATTTGTACAAGAAAGTGTCAATGCCAAGTAGAACCGTACCGATGATTCTCGGAATCTCAGATTAAATGTGTGTTGAAACGATTGGACATTTTGGTGGACGCGATAGTAAGTAATAGGATATGTCCAGTGGTAATAATGGTCTCCTTGTCTTTCATTTACCAATACGACGACTGTTTGCAGGGAATATCCACAGGGGGGAATCTCTCGTGTTAGAGTTGCTGAAATAAGTATCCGAGGCTGAAGATTTCCCAGACATCTTGCTCTTGACTTATTAATACACAGTAGCCAGTAGCGAATCAAAATTGCAGTAAGACCACAAAATCCTTGCGGGTCCCAATTATAGTAGCGTGGGCGTGCTGCGTGTTCTGCATGAGCTATTTGATGGGCTATTTTTGGGTATTTTAAAGCACATTGAAGCTTCAATAAGACTGAAAGTTTCGATAAGACTGCTTGCCAAATATTGCCGAGCCTTTTTTATTGATGTAGTGTTACTGTGGTATCCTATTGGTGAAGACCTACACAATAAAAATTAATTTCAGTGACGACATGAATCTCATATCAATAATAAGACTTTCATTCACAATCATAGTTGACAACGGACTTTACATTGAAAATACGCAACGCATGTATGTACAAATGTATCCAACACGGGAAACATCAGTTGCTTTTGACAGAATGAAACTGCCAAATCAGCATTAAACAAACTTATATCAAACCACTGGTTCCGAATCTATAGTATAATGGGTAGCGATACCTTATGATGGGTGGCTACCAATACGAGGACTGTTAGCAGGGAATATCCACAGGGATATCTCTCGTGTTAGTGGTGCTGGAATAAAGACTAGATGCTTTAGATTTCTCAGATATCTTGCTCTTGGGTAATTAATACACAATAATCCATGGGAGATCTGTAATGAAGTTTGTGATCTCGACAAGCCTAAGCGAATCAATATTGTAGTAAGACCGGATTATATATCGTCACAAAATCCTTGATGGTGCCAATTATAATAGCGTGGGGGATTGCTGCGTGTTTTGTATGGGCAATTTGATCCACTGGGTTATGTATTTTAAACCCCAATGAAGCATCAGTAATGTAGATGGAAATAAGATACAAATCAGACGTTTGATTATTCTGATGGTAAATAAAGAATCTTTTGGGATAGCAATCCAAGCTGGATCAACATTTACATGTATATTTAAGTTAGATTAACATCACCATGGACAGTCACTGTTGGGAAGGCTACTAACTTTGTTCCCATTTTCAGAAAGTGCATGCTAATTTCCAATTATGGTTCGTCTCTTGGTATGACATTATCTCACATTTGGGCTGCTGCTGCTGGCACATTAACACGCCAAGTTCATGACAACCATATGAAATCTAAGAACATCTGACACCCAGTGGGTGTCCTCATTGTCGTAAACAGGCACATTTCCGAATACGCATATATTGCACACATGCAATCACAGTTTCTTTGCAAGGTTCAATCAAACGTTAATAATAACATGGAGATAAAGTAAACAGTAACTGTTCTATGAGAACATTGCTAGAGTATGGTACAAATAGTAGTGTTAACCATTAAAAAATATATATGTGTTGTTCAAAAGGAACATTAACGTTTGTAGCTGACTAGGGTTCACAAGCTACCGTTGTAGTCGATACAACATCATCAGGTGAAACAAGAAGCAATAAGACCTAGTGCACAAGAAATAAACACCGAGTATAACAATACATGTAAAAAAAATCCTAAGCCTGGGGAGGCTTGACTAGAATGTTTGTCCATAGTGTGAAAGTAAACCACGATCCCTGTTGAGAGCCTGGCTGAAATTCAGTTATCATTTCGACAAGGGTAGTTGCCTGGCTGTCCGTTATATCTTCAAGTCCAATATGGGTACTTTATATAATAATAAGAATATACTTGTTAAGCGCTGAATTTACTAAACAAGGCGCTGAACAGATTGAAACAACAGAAACAGCACTATTTCATGTATATGTAGAAGATTACATGCAATAATTGATTATTGACAAAATTATGGTATATTTCCCAGCATATCTGAAACCCAGATATAGCTTGTTTATCTAAAACCTGCCCATACATACATGTATGTAGTTGCACATACGCGTGTACGAACGAACGAACGAAACATACGCGTGTATGTTAATCAGACCAGTTAAATTGGAATAATCAGTTTTTTGTTTTCCGGTTGATAGCTGTCCTAAGAGCAGCTGTACAATGCCAAAGTTCCAATGCGCACACGAATTTATCTAAATTTGACATTGAAAATCGGATTTTATAAATACTTTCGCAAAGAACAATTCCCATGCAGTGTTGCAAAATTACCAAAAATAGCTCAACATATAGAAAAATACACAGCCCTATCACTTAAAACTCGTATATTTACCCTCGCCCCCGTAAGGGGGGGGGGGGGGCACGGGTATTGCATTTAGGTCTGTCTGTCTGTCCTTCCGCGCACATAACTCGGAAACAAATGGTCCGATCGATAGGGAATTTATATGGATCAAGCGGTATGTCAGTGGCTCGGTTCTCCTCAAAATTTGATCAAAATCGGATGAAAACGGTTGCCATGGCAACGGAAAAAGTGAAAATCACATAATTGGCTCTAACTCCGGTTCTACTTGATAATAATTAATCGAATTATTTTTGTATTTTTCCTTGGTGTACGACCGATAATCGTATGATGAAACCTCTCCATTATCGCCCAATGTCGAAAAATTGGGGGTCACGATTTCGTTTTCGGCCAGCGACGTTTCAGTGCAAATGTCTGCGCTCAAAACTCGAAGGCAAACGGTCCGATCGATCTGAAATTTATAGCGCTGGAGTACTATGGTAGCTCAATCCCTTTTAAATTTTACCAAAATCAGATGAAAACGATTGCCATGGCAACGGAAAAAAGAAAATCACATAATTGGCTATAACTCCGGTTTTAATCAATATTAAATTTTCAACCTATTTTTGTATTTTTCTTTGGCCAATTCCCGATCGTATGGCGTACAACCGATGGTTTTAAGTCCAAAACTGTCAATTATCGCCCAAGGTCGAAAATTTGGGGGTCACAATTTTATGACTTGTGAGTGTTATGAGATTCGAGACCATATTGTGAAGCCAGTTATCCATCTGTTTGAACCGTTTTCGTTCATGAAATGTGCCTTGATAATAGAAACATTACGATGAAATTTTACAGCTCAATATTGAACTACGAGGTCAAGGTCACAGAAGAGGTCAAAATCGAAAAGTTGCAATAACTCCGTTTATATTCATGATTAATTTTCCCTAATAATTTTGTATTTTTATGTGGTCAATTCTCCATCATTTGCTATATGACCAATGGTCGTACGATCAAAATTCCCCATTTTCACCCAAGGTCGAGAATGTAAGGGTCATCAGCTGAAATTACCGATTCATGATATTACAAGTAGTAATTATTCAGAAACCACTGAAGATATTCAGTATAATATTTTACGCAATATAAATCTGGGTGAGCCTGCAAAGTTTGGAAGGTCAGTGTCAAGAATTCATGCCGTGGCGGAGAATGTGGTCAAAATAGAGGAATAGCAGGAACTCTACTTTTTTAATGATTGATTCTCCCATGATTTTTGTATTTTTCTGTGGATGATTACGACTATTTGATATATGACCAATTGTCGTATGACCAAACCCCCGATTATCGCCCACGTTGAAAATACAAAGCTTATCAGGTTTATTTTAGTTACTAAATCTGAAGGGCGAGGGTCTGCAATCTCTGATTGTCTCGTTATGGTATTTCAATTTATTTCAGCATAATGACAAAAGTTTACAGTGAAACTTGTATGTCGCTGCAACATATTTACAAGACATCACCTAAATTGTTACTACAAACATATAGTTAAACGGCACAAATGTACAATGTAATCCCTGTGAGAACGCGTAACCGAATATGAACATATTACATGTATATCTATTGGAATTCTAAATAGGTGGACATGTTTTCCAATATTGTTGCATTATATTATTACGAGATTTTACATGAAGTCTGAATCAGCGTTCACTGAGATATTTTTTCAATAACCTTTTGAATGTAAACAATGATTTGGCCATCTTGCATTGTTGTGGGAGTGAATTCCATATTCTGGGGTATAATATGGTGATGGAACTCCAAATATTCAGTTTGATTCTCTTGTGTTGCGAATAACGACAATATACTGATAGGTGTACTGAGGGGCAGGTGTGACCTGATTAGGAGGGTTGGATAGTAGATGTGTGGGTATTCTGAACAAAGGTGCAGAATTAGGTTAGATGTGCTTAGTAAGGTCAATATTCTGGAACCTTCGTGTAAGTAAGCGAGGGTTGAAAAGATGGCTTTAAGGGTTTTTTTTGTTGTTGTTGTTGTTGTTTGTTTCTTGCTATTTATTTTTCTCACATGGTATTTATATTGTTGTTGTACATTATAGCTTAAAGTTCACCAATCGTATTTCTTTTCTTTTTTGTAAAAGGTTTTCTTTTTTTTTTGTACATAAACTTAGATTATTGTACATAAACTCTTGGATGTGGACGTTATTCTGGAAAAAAATGTTCAGGAAAATTACATTTTCATGTTAAATGTAGAACATGTACTATATTTCTACATTAAAGTATACCTTGATTGGTTAAGACCATGTTGTACATATATCTTTTAGTAATACAAATATATAAACCTTACATTTTAGTTGTCTTCTCATTTGTATGATGAACACTGAAGCAATCAGACGCATTGCCTTGCATTGTCAGAACGGAAAACAATATAAGAAAATAGTAAGACATTTTCTTCAGGACAAAAAATATTCTCTATCCAGGATAGTTGTTCTACAAAAATTCACAGAAGAAGTTTACACCCACAGAGCAGAATCTGAAAAACAAACCATTAAAACCATTTACAGTGATATCAGAAAGTCTATTTTGTATTCATTGGGCAAAAATTTTTTTGTAACATATACTTTGGGAGCAGTCATATTACTGACTGAAGTATGTACAAGGTCACCTTGATATTTCTTTTCGCTTGGCATTGTACGGGTCAACAAAACTGTGCTTGTTCAGGTTGTAAATGTGTGAAAGATTATGATTTTATAAACGTGTACTGTCTTGGGAAAAATGTTAAAGCAATACCAAATTTTGAAGAAGATATAAAAATGAACTCTACTTACATTCATGTTGTTGACACTGAAATATCGGACATGAGTGAAAATGTTTGTGCATGGGAAAATCTCTTGGCTATTCATCTGTCCGGGAATGTAAACCTCAAGTGTGAAACCTTTTTCAGGACAGTGCATTTGTGTATCAATATTTATGGTCAATGTGAATACATAGTGTCAACACCGTCAAAACTAACAACAGAGTCATTCAACTATGACCGAAAACTTCCTAATAAAGGAAGTTCGAAAACTTCCTAATAAAGGAAGTTTAATTACAATATCTGTCATTTGCTGTATTTTAGTCATACTGTCCATAGTACTGGCATGTAGATATAAAAGAGTCTACAAGTACGACATATATAGAACAGCTTTGTAATAAAACAATGGAAGAATATCTTCACCATCTGTAACACGATCCTTCGAGACCTGCATCTTTTTCCAGCTTGAGTACATTTTATAATCAAGTCGTGAAATTTTCATTATAAAATTGGAGACACAGTGAGGGTTTCTCATTTACGCAAAACCTTCGAGAGAGCGTATGACGAAAAGTTTTCGGGAGAAATCTTCAAAGTCAGCGGACGATTTCGACGTGACAACGTGAATTTGTACAAATTGGAAGACTTACAAGGTGAAACTATCGTTGGAACATTCTACGAACAAGAACTTCAGAAAACACATTTTGCTGACAACATCTCGTTCAGAATAGAAAAAATCATCAATAAGAGGAAGCCACGAGGAAAAACAGAATATTTTGTAAAGTGGTTATATTACCCTAAAAAGTTTAATTCCTGGGTGTCTGAGGACGATTTACAACGAGTTACTATATTCATGTTTCGAGCAGTGGCGACAGTGTTAACCATCCCGAGAATAAAGCCCACGATTTCACCACAAGATTGAATCCTGTTATTGATTTGTATCCGCATGAGCAATGGTCCCTTGCTCTCATGGAAGCAGAATTTACACCTGATCTAGACAGCGTGGCTTTGTTATGTACGGATGCTACTGTTGGAGGTCACGTGAACAACGCACATTTCCCAGTGATCAGAGTCCTCCGGCCTGTTGCCACAGGATCTGTCAAGCAGATATTTACTTTTGCAACACCATTTTATGTTCCCTTGCGTAAAGCAGTTCTAGATCAGATTCGTCTCTATATAATAGATGAGACGGGTAAACTACAGTCATTACAGGATAAGACTTTCAAGTGTACACTTTTCATCCTAAGAATGAGTTTGATTCCATATAAACCGGACATCAAAAAGTGGGAAAACATGTTTACGAAGGATGTTGGTGGAGGACCAACACATACATATTTGACTTCGCATCCTGTGGAAGTAGTTGCCAGAGCCAGAGAAATGTTAGACAGGCAGAGGCCTATAAAAGGTGGTGGAGTTAAATGAAAACGCAGTCGTTCCAGAAATACTCAAGTTGTTAACACCAGGAAAAGGAGGAAACAACCAGTGAAAGCAAAGCCATCCACAAGAGCAAAAAAAAACACGAAGAAAAGAAAACCAAAAAAGAAGACTCAGAAAAAATGACATCCTCTAAGAGAGAGAAGAAAACAAAAGGAAGAAAACGAGCCCCAAAGAAAAAAAATCAACTGTGAAAAAAGGCAAAAAGGTAGTGAAGAAGACCCTCAAGGCGTGTCGCACTGTGTGTCGCAGTGAACCTTTTTGGAAGAAACTTTAATCATGCAGTTTGAACACAGTCAGAGTGGGAACATTCCGGAATTAGACCTATTTGCATTGTCTCCTACACAGAATGCTGTTAAACGTCTGGAAATCAGACCTGGTGGAAAACACAGCCATAGACTTCGTCATACCAGGAAACGCTGACTACATTGATCTCAAACGCTCATACTTGCATGTTCATTTCAAAGTGGTGAAAGAAGATGGATCAAAAGTGGGAGAAACAGACAGGGTGGGAATCATCAACAACCTACTACATAGTATGTATACCCAAGTGGATACATTTTTGAATCAGCAGCTAGTTAGTTCCTCTACTAACAACTATGCATACAAAGCATATCTGGACACATTGCTGACAAACAACAAGAATGCCAAAGAAACAAGACTCGCCACACAGGGATGGTACAAGGATGCTGCTGGTGATATGGATTCAACAAACGTATTAGGTACATCAAATCCAGGATTGCTGGCAAGATACAGTCTAGTAAGGACTAGTCAAGACGTACACATGTATGGACCTTTGTTGACGGACGTAACACAAATTAACAGATGGATTTTGAATGGGGTGGATGTACATCTACGTCTCTGGCCCTCCAAACAAAACTTCTGTCTTGTGAGAGCTGCCACCATTGAGGGGGACTTCAAGATCAAGATTTCGCACATCGCCTATCACGTATGCAAATTAACTTTGCATGAAGATGTACTATTGGCTCAGACGTCGGCCTTGACAAAGCAATTGGCACTGTACCCCTACATAAGGTCACGAGTTCAGACGTATTCTGTACCAAAGAGTTCATACCTCTTTCGTGAAGA
The DNA here is from genome assembly GCA_949152475.1 of Terebella lapidaria. Classification (NCBI taxonomy): domain Eukaryota; kingdom Metazoa; phylum Annelida; class Polychaeta; order Terebellida; family Terebellidae; genus Terebella; species Terebella lapidaria. The sequence goes on from OX424557.1 coordinate 9,549,325, forward strand.
CAACCTATTCCAGTTCGAGAAGCCACAACAAATTATACTTGGATTTGTGACATCAGAAGCATATCAAGGCTCCTACACGAAGAACCCCTTCAATTTTCAACACAAGAACCTGTCCCAGGTCGTACTCTATTTGAACGATATCAGTGTGCCTTGGCAGCCACTTCAAGTCAACTTCAGTAAAGGAGACTATTTGGAACTCTACCATTCGCTTTTTTCGTGCATGGGCATTGACGAACAGGACAAGGGTAAAGACATTTCCCTGGCTGATTACGACGAAGGCTATACACTCATTGCCTTTGACCTCAGTGGCGGTATCAACAACCATAAGTTATCCCTGGTAGAAACTGTCACCTTGAGAATCGAGGCCAACTTCAAGGGAGCCCTGGACGAAGATATCACACCACGTAAAATATGAACAGCCGTCAGATTATAACTATCCTAAGGGCTACACCATTTGTCAAGTCCCAGTTTGAAGGAGTGTTTGCACAACACCTTTTACCGGATTATAAAATATCTACACCTAACACTCTGACTGTGAACATTGGAAATCACTGGTGTGCAATCTATTTGAACAGAACTGGCCTTAGTGAATATTTTGATCCATTGGGACGATACCCACCTATGAAAATAAGGAATAATGTAATTATGTTTATAATCGAAATAAGATTCAAGGTCCATACAGTATGTCATGTGGGCACTTCTGTATCTTTTATGTAGTGATGAAGCTATGTGGTTTAGGGATGAGGTCTATTGTAAATATGTTTACTTCTTCTTATAACGAAAATGATGTTATTGTACAAAACTTTGTACAGTCCATGTACTATTAGAGTTTTTTCTGTTTCCACGCTTTTGTAGCTTATAGTAAAAAATAAATATGATTGCAATCACATTTTTTTCAGTCTGTTTTTTCTTTCACAGGACAGAGACAAAATACAGTACATTTTAGTTTTCCAGAACTTTATTATACACATGACAAGTAAAATATAGTACAGAATATAATATACATTGTTTATCTGTACACAAGAGTATATTCATCAGGAAATATATTATTCTTGAGTCGAAGTTTATCATAGGAATGAGGACTCAAATCTACAACTAAATACCCATATGGTTTCGAAGTCGAGTCTGTATAAGCATACATGAATGTATTACATTTTTTACCGTATACTTGCCGGCCTAAACATGAAACCTGACCAGCGTCTCTGAAATGTCTGAACAGTACAATATAAGATGCATTTAAACTGATATTTCTCATATCTTTTTGAAACAAATTCTGGACAACGAAGATTACAGAGTAATTCATGTGATGAGCCCTTTGGGTGAACAACAATTCGATATCATTATTTTTTCTTATTTCATGCATTTGGTCATCACATATTACAAGACTATGTTCTGACACACTTGGGAATTCTTTCAACATTTCTTCGTTTGGTAGTCCTTGGTGAAAACTTATGAACGGAAATTTTTTTTCCATCTCGTCGAACAAAGGTTGATATATTCCATAACAATACAGTACATGTGATGGTGGATTTTTACCGAACAGGACATCTTTGTTGGCAATGACACGTTTTGTGAACAATGTTTTCCCTGAATTAGTAGGACCAGCTATGACAATCGTTGCTGAAGCAACTAAACACTTGTAATCATCAATGACCTCCATCTCGAAGGAACACAAATACAACAAGAAAATGCAGCTAACTGCGGGAGACGACATTAGAGCTCGAGCATATCACCAGAACCCCGAAAACCACATGATTCCAATTCATTCCCGTATATTATGATGAAACACATAGGTCTACACATAGCTCAATCATATTCCTATTAACATTCATTTTGAACTCAATGAAACAGATACGCCCGATAAAATGATATTTAACCTCAATAAAATATCCTTAAAATATTGGAAACTATGAGGAATATCTGCATCTGATATCATGATATAGCTAACACATGCATCTGGGAAAATTGTAAGACCGGTTTAAAATAAAAAGGTTTCGCAACCTAACATGGAACACTTTGTCATGTGATAAAATAAGTCAAATTACGATAAACGTAGTCGTGGTATCGCAAACGAATCGCTGTGTTTCCCTCATTACGCCAAAAAAGGCCACAAGCAAGGTTCCATGTACATGCATGCACGAAATGCTGCACAGAAAATTGTGTTTTCCAAAATACGCGTCATTGCGGTAAAATTTGCTTTGCATTCTGGGAACGTGAATTTCCATCGGCTCCGCCATTTTGACGTTTTTTCAGACGAGCTGAGCATTTTGCGTAATTTTCTCAAACCTAACACATCGATTTATGCATTATATATCTGTGGAATATTTAAAGCTTGCCATTAAATCGAGAGATTTTATGTCAAGGACGAAGAAAATCCTCATTTGAAGTAGGTATGCAAACGTTTACGCCCCAAAACGGACGTCGATAGGTTGGCATGAAACCTCCACAAAAAAGTCAGCATATAGACATGTAGAGAGTTGGGGGCTTCGCCCCCAACGCTCTAATGTCAAAAATGACTAGACAAATATAAATCAGACGTTTATATACAAATGACTAGACCCTGACGTATTCTGTACCAAAGAGTTCATACCTCTTTCGTGAAGACAACCTATTCCAGTTCGAGAAGCCACAACAAATTATACTTGGATTTGTGACATCAGAAGCATATCAAGGCTCCTACACGAAGAACCCCTTCAATTTTCAACACAAGAACCTGTCCCAGGTCGTACTCTATTTGAACGATATCAGTGTGCCTTGGCAGCCACTTCAAGTCAACTTCAGTAAAGGAGACTATTTGGAACTCTACCATTCGCTTTTTTCGTGCATGGGCATTGACGAACAGGACAAGGGTAAAGACATTTCCCTGGCTGATTACGACGAAGGCTATACACTCATTGCCTTTGACCTCAGTGGCGGTATCAACAACCATAAGTTATCCCTGGTAGAAACTGTCACCTTGAGAATCGAGGCCAACTTCAAGGGAGCCCTGGACGAAGATATCACACCACGTAAAATATGAACAGCCGTCAGATTATAACTATCCTAAGGGCTACACCATTTGTCAAGTCCCAGTTTGAAGGAGTGTTTGCACAACACCTTTTACCGGATTATAAAATATCTACACCTAACACTCTGACTGTGAACATTGGAAATCACTGGTGTGCAATCTATTTGAACAGAACTGGCCTTAGTGAATATTTTGATCCATTGGGACGATACCCACCTATGAAAATAAGGAATAATGTAATTATGTTTATAATCGAAATAAGATTCAAGGTCCATACAGTATGTCATGTGGGCACTTCTGTATCTTTTATGTAGTGATGAAGCTATGTGGTTTAGGGATGAGGTCTATTGTAAATATGTTTACTTCTTCTTATAACGAAAATGATGTTATTGTACAAAACTTTGTACAGTCCATGTACTATTAGAGTTTTTTCTGTTTCCACGCTTTTGTAGCTTATAGTAAAAAATAAATATGATTGCAATCACATTTTTTTCAGTCTGTTTTTTCTTTCACAGGACAGAGACAAAATACAGTACATTTTAGTTTTCCAGAACTTTATTATACACATGACAAGTAAAATATAGTACAGAATATAATATACATTGTTTATCTGTACACAAGAGTATATTCATCAGGAAATATATTATTCTTGAGTCGAAGTTTATCATAGGAATGAGGACTCAAATCTACAACTAAATACCCATATGGTTTCGAAGTCGAGTCTGTATAAGCATACATGAATGTATTACATTTTTTACCGTATACTTGCCGGCCTAAACATGAAACCTGACCAGCGTCTCTGAAATGTCTGAACAGTACAATATAAGATGCATTTAAACTGATATTTCTCATATCTTTTTGAAACAAATTCTGGACAACGAAGATTACAGAGTAATTCATGTGATGAGCCCTTTGGGTGAACAACAATTCGATATCATTATTTTTTCTTATTTCATGCATTTGGTCATCACATATTACAAGACTATGTTCTGACACACTTGGGAATTCTTTCAACATTTCTTCGTTTGGTAGTCCTTGGTGAAAACTTATGAACGGAAATTTTTTTTCCATCTCGTCGAACAAAGGTTGATATATTCCATAACAATACAGTACATGTGATGGTGGATTTTTACCGAACAGGACATCTTTGTTGGCAATGACACGTTTTGTGAACAATGTTTTCCCTGAATTAGTAGGACCAGCTATGACAATCGTTGCTGAAGCAACTAAACACTTGTAATCATCAATGACCTCCATCTCGAAGGAACACAAATACAACAAGAAAATGCAGCTAACTGCGGGAGACGACATTAGAGCTCGAGCATATCACCAGAACCCCGAAAACCACATGATTCCAATTCATTCCCGTATATTATGATGAAACACATAGGTCTACACATAGCTCAATCATATTCCTATTAACATTCATTTTGAACTCAATGAAACAGATACGCCCGATAAAATGATATTTAACCTCAATAAAATATCCTTAAAATATTGGAAACTATGAGGAATATCTGCATCTGATATCATGATATAGCTAACACATGCATCTGGGAAAATTGTAAGACCGGTTTAAAATAAAAAGGTTTCGCAACCTAACATGGAACACTTTGTCATGTGATAAAATAAGTCAAATTACGATAAACGTAGTCGTGGTATCGCAAACGAATCGCTGTGTTTCCCTCATTACGCCAAAAAAGGCCACAAGCAAGGTTCCATGTACATGCATGCACGAAATGCTGCACAGAAAATTGTGTTTTCCAAAATACGCGTCATTGCGGTAAAATTTGCTTTGCATTCTGGGAACGTGAATTTCCATCGGCTCCGCCATTTTGACGTTTTTTCAGACGAGCTGAGCATTTTGCGTAATTTTCTCAAACCTAACACATCGATTTATGCATTATATATCTGTGGAATATTTAAAGCTTGCCATTAAATCGAGAGATTTTATGTCAAGGACGAAGAAAATCCTCATTTGAAGTAGGTATGCAAACGTTTACGCCCCAAAACGGACGTCGATAGGTTGGCATGAAACCTCCACAAAAAAGTCAGCATATAGACATGTAGAGAGTTGGGGGCTTCGCCCCCAACGCTCTAATGTCAAAAATGACTAGACAAATATAAATCAGACGTTTATATACAAATGACTAGACCCTGTATCCGTACGGAAGCGTCTCCAAAGTTTCGGGAACAACACATTTATCATACCCGAGGCCATAAGACTTTTCTTCTTTTCAGTTCACGATATTGTGTTGAAGTTTATTACGTGTAATTTTTCGAGGGTTGGTGACCGTGATTTTTTTCTTTCGATCGTTCAGAATGATATCTTTCATACTTTCGAAATTCAACAGCTGCGCATTTGTGTGATTCAAAGAAAACCCTCGAATTTTGCATTGAACGTGACCATTGTCTGTTGTATAAGCATAATTTTTCGGTCCAGCCGATAGAAATTCTGTAATATAATGTTGTTGCGAACACCCATCACAGCCAACGTCTTTACAACACAGCTCAGATGTAAGATCTCCTAAATAATCGCCTAGTGGGACATCCCACTGTCCCTTCGTAGTCACGTAAACAACGGAGTCTGTGTCAAAGTATAGAACTCGTCTGTCGAGCTTGTCAATAACGTCATACAGTTTGAGTCTGGCTTGAGCTGTGGTGAAAATGGCTATGAATATATTTGTTTTCTCATCCGAATTCACGAAATCATCTTTCATTTGCCAATCGATCTGGGCATAATTGTCTGACAAAATATGAAAATCAGCCACATCTATAGTAGGGTCAAAAAGTAACTTAAGAAACTCGCTGCCATCGTTCACGACCTTGTGTTTCTTCATGTTTTCCCGCATTCCAAAATGACCCCAAAATGAATTCAATGCCAATTTTGAAATAGTTCTCAAGGCAGGGTTTTTATCTATTTGGGACTTGTCCAACTGAATGCCTTCGTGTACCAGATAATTGTCAATGTACTTGTCCTTGTCATCGTCCGTTTTTACCCAGTTTGGCCATCCTGAAGCTTGCTGTTTGAGCTTCAGAAACATATTCACATACTCAGAAAATAAACCATCCTGAGTCTTCGATTCATCATATGTTGCTGACTGTTCAAAGCTGTAGACATCGTAAATTCGTAATAATGTAGAGCCTTTTTCGATAGCCTTTTTTATTTCCATAGTCGTCCACGTGAGTATCATTGCGCGCTCCGCTTCACAACAATGACACTCAGAACTTTGAGTGGAGGCACACTTCGCACATAAAGGAAACATGAGTTTGCCATGACATTTGTATGGTAACACAGGATGGTAGAGTTGTGTTGGAGGGAGTATTTTCACTTTAGCCAACCCATAATATTCCTGAATGGGTTTGAAATCACTTGTGACGATATTGGGGTGGCCAACCGGGTAACGACCGTACTTGTTGACATACGGATATAAACTTGTGAAATCTGCGTATTTTATTTTTTCGTCTTGTTCGACCTTGTGATACAATTTGATGGCATTCGTTCTACCTCCAAAAAAGGCGTCTCGAGGTGATAAGCGATCTTGGATGTCAAGAGAAGATACAAACTCGTTTACGTCTGTGCTAGTTTGTACCAATTTAGTGAAATCATGTTCCCAAATTGCGACAAGGTTAAAGCCTTTGGATTTGATATACTCTAATCTCTGATAGGTGCGGTCATACAATTCCTTCATGCTTTTGCCTGTCTGGGGGTGAGACACAGTCAAATCGTGAGGAAAACACGTTTGACATCCGTGATATTTACACCCTAAAAACTCATACACTGTATTTGTACTTTCACAGAATCCGTCAACCTTGTAAAAGTGTTTTCCGTTAGGCCCGATAATTTGTTGATAATTTGTTTTTTTGGACATCCCTTCCTTTTAGATTTCTCTTGCAACCATTCCAACCATTGAATACTGACTTTCGAATAGGTGTCACGGTGGTATCCCTGTGGGGGTACAACACCTATAGGAGATGCGATAAATGTTTTATTCTTGATGTTGGTCACAGAATATTCGTTGTTTTCAGAGGTACCGTGATCAGTCTATCCATCTTCTGTCGTAATGTCCCATGCCTCAGTGAAAAACTTTTGACGGAATATGCCTGTACACATGGAAGCAATGGTTACGTACTGAAAGGGATCGACCCCTCCGTCACCTTCACGCAAACTTGTGACGTTCAACACAATTTCTCGAAACTTTAGACACGCGCGTCTTAATATATCAACATCAGCTCGACAATAGTCTTCTAGTTCTTTTTGAAAATTAAATGTTTTCGTTTGCATGCTTGCGTGCCATTTGAGGAAGTCATCCCGCCCTTGATCAGACATAAAATCAACCCCATACATTTCTGGAGCGGGATATGATCCTACGTAATGCTGATTTTCTAATGTATTGAAAAAGTGTGGGAAATAGCCCTTCTTCAATTCTGTTAGTCCAAAGGCCCCAGGTAATTTAGACAAAGCCATTGGTAAGAAATTTAAACTGTCGATGACTTTGATACCAAATGGAGATACGTACATGAACATGATTTTGCTTCCGCTGTAGATCAGATTTGGAATAATTTGCGCTCGAGTGTTGGTATGAAGCAGAAAGTTCAACAAAAAATAAGCATCATACCCTTTGGCATTATGTGCCGTGACAGTGAAATCTTTATGTTCATCCGAAAAGAGGAGGCCGCAAAGACATGTCTGGATTCATTCGCGCTTGACGCTTTGGTTTCGACTGTTGAGAAATTCGTTATGATTTATTCATTATACAGAAGAACATACGTTATGATGTTATCATACAGTAGGGTGCATAACGTACCTGTCCTGCACTAGGACCTGCACCGTCTAGAGAGCGTTTGGAGCTGGAGGGGGGCGGTTGGCAGGTCTGTAGCGTCGTCGCCCAATCGATAAGTTGAGAGGGGTCGGTGTGGGCCTCTTGCAAGAATTGGTCTAGGTACGAAGTTTCCCGCTGAAAAGAAGGATATGACTTGTTGAAATAAAAAAAGAAGAAAGGATATGCTTGCCATCATTTTCTCTTCAATATTGATATGGAAAAAAAACTACCTGCCGGGGTGGTTGAGCTATAGTCTGAACCCATTGTATGAGGTCCTGTGGTTGGTTGTTGGCCTCATTCAAAAATTGTTGCGCGTACTAATCGAACGGGTAGTCTGTCTGTTAGGAAAAACACATTCAATAGTAAAAATAGTAGTATCTCTCTGTCTCTCTCTATCTCTCTGTCTCTACTATCTCTACTCTATACTATCCTGTTATCCTGTTTGTATGGCCTTTGTTGACCGGTTGTGGAGGGCTGTGGAGACTTTCGCAACCTTTCGCCTACAATGGAGCTATTTTGGTAACCCGTGGCCTCTGCCCATTTCAGTAGTTTCGTGCGATGTAAATTTCGCTACGATGGATCGTAATTCTTGATCGGTATACATTTTTGTAACACACAAAGCAGATTACAGTGTGAATGTTTTCTGATCAACGTGTGAGAGCTAGAATGGAACGCGACTCAGACATAAATCATTTTAATGACAAGAACTCTACTCTGATTGGTTTATAAATAAAGTAGGCGGGGGTTAAGCTATTAAAACCTAGTGTCAATCATCATAATTTTCATTTATGATATGATCAGCATCATGTTCACTTATCAATACAATTGGATGTGGTTTGCAACTTGTCCAGGCCCTCTGACTGGTGAAGACTAGCCATGACTGGTATGACAGCGAAGTTGTTTGCATTCGTCTGGCTTTGGCAGAGAAAATTGATCCCCCAGATGAAGGATATACACAGCGACTGATGATAAAAGCTCGACCTAAATCGACTGAACATCTGGACTACGTCTCCTATGTAAAAGGACTGGACACTTTTTCGAACTGGCCTAAATATTTAAAACCACCCCCTCCGAGTTGGCGGGAGCCGGATTTCTTTATTTGCAAAGATCAGACAGAGTAATGTGTTTCTCTTGTAACATTATATTTAAAGATTGGGAACCCACTGATAATGCTTTGAGGGAACATAAAAAGCACTCGCCTATGTGTAAATTTGTCAACATGTGTACTTAGTACATATTTTCATCCCCTGATACTGATAGACATGTGTACTCATGTGTTAATAATAATGTCTCGTATAACCAAGTCTCCACCATTGAAGTGATGAATTTATGGATGTAATAAAAGATGTATCATAAAGATTTGTCTGAGTCTGTTATACAAATCTGGTTTATTAGTACTGTACTTAACCTTCAGAGATGAAATACATCGTCTGGTAAGAGTATTACTATCCCAACACATAATTAACTGTTAACACAAAATCCAGACAAGATGCTCATGCCAGGGAAGCTGTATTTATTCTTGTTATACAAATATGTACTACTTCTGCCACATAATTCACTTTAACACAAAATAAACACACAAGATGTTCATGTCAGGGAAGCTGTAATTATTCATGTCACATGGATACAAATATATATTACTTTGAAGTGGGTACAGTGAAGGTGATAACAGCAAAGGTGTTGACAGGCAGAAAACAGATACAGGTCTGGACAGAATACAAGTGCTTACATACACACAGAATTACAACCCAAAAAACTTGTATGGTGTCAAGGACAGATATTTTATTTCTTACTGATTTATAAAAGCATCCCATAAATATTCTGTACTTTTGACCTAATGATACAAATGTGTAAAAAATGGGGGCGGGGCTCCGAAAAGGGTTGTATAAATTCAAATGTTTCAGTCAGGAAATTCAGACCTGACTACAGACTAGAACTACAATCTTCCGCACAAATCAAATCTAAAACAACTACAAAAAGAATGGAGCCAACTTATCCTACCCAAGAAACAATTCAATTGATGACCAGTAACACCTTATCTAGGTTGTTTGAATACGGATTAAAGGTCCAAAATGGCTTGTTTTTTTTTGACTTTCCCTCCTTTTCCTGGAGTGTACTTCGTAGAGCAGGCTAAAATGCCAGAATTTCTGACAACAATTCAGAATGAGGTGAGTTCATGACACAAAGATTTTTTCTATAATTACATATGTAGAAGTATAGATAAGTATAGATATCATGATAATTTTGATTATTCTCTAAATTTTCTTGCTTCAGATCCAGAGCAGGAACTCCAGCCAAGGTGTGTACAAAAAAAGGACTCCCACAATACAAGATAGGACTTCCATAATACGTGATTCGGATATAACATAAAAATGTTTCTTTTTGGATTACAGCGCTTCCGGGTCAAATTATAGACATTTACATCCTTGAGTAAGGCAGGGGTAAGTCTTTTACTTTGTACATAAACAAAAAAGTATTAAAACTATACAATTACATAAGATGTGCAACTAAAAAAGCTACTACTGAAAGAATCATCCTCCTTGTCCAGGCCTTTGGCAGCAAACATCATCTCCTATCATGACAAAAAGTGAAAACAAACATTGAGAAGATTACACTCACAGTGTAATACACTGTACCTTGTTTGTCTAGTGTTCACTCGTCCTCCTCTTCCTCGGGGTGAACAAACATCTGGTTCAAGTTGAATCTAGGCTATACAAAATGAAAAAAAGAAAAACATTTGATAAATCATATGAATTTTAATGTTTTGATAAACATAAAGTAATATTGATGAATTGTCTAGAAATTTATTTTACCGAGTGTAGTTGAGCTCGACGCTGAGACCTCCGGTTGTACTGTACATATAAAATAAGTATTAAATAGTATATTTTTAAAATATATAAAAAGATCTAACTCATAATAAAAAAGTAAATAAATGAAAAATAAAAACAAAATTGAACTATGTATGATTTTTGTTTTTCTTAATGATCATTTATCCATACCTCTCTTGCCCCACCATGACCCCGGACGCAGCGTCTATAAAAAAAATAAAAAATAAAGGCTGTGGCCAGGAGGAGCAGGCCAGCTGTCAATGCTGGCCCCGCAACCTCCCAGCCATCACTCTGGGCGTGGACTGGTACTGGGGACAGTGAATGGGGGGTTGAAGTCAGTGTAGGGTTAGGGGTCTGCTGGCAAAAGGGGCTGCTCCCACTCGGCGCAGTCTTCTCCCTGATAGTCAGAAGAGGGTTAAAACTAAAATAGCAAACTTGGAGCTCCAGATTTGGAAATAGCAAATTTGGAGTTCCAGACTGAACTGAAAAATCATGAAAAAAGTATCTATCTAGAAATATCATGATACTAATCTTAAAATTATAACTAGATATCTACCAGTTTACGTTATCAATCCCCCTCAGGAAGTTTAGGGGATCGCACAACCCGTCGACCAGGAAGTGGTAGGTCGGCATGGCTCTGGCGACATCGGCCAGCCGACCTACCTGGTCGACGGGTAGGGGATTGAACGAGAAGTCCACAAGGCTGTTTTCCGTCAGGGCCTGGTTGATGGTAGGGATCTCGGATAATCGGAGATCCCTACTTTCAAAATTGGCATTGAATTCATTTTGGGGTCGTTTTGGAATGCGGGAAAACATGAAGAAACACAAGGTCGTGAACGATGGCAGCGAGTTTCTTAAGTTACTTTTTGACCCCACTATAGATGTGGCTGATTTTCATATTTTGTCAGACAATTATGCCCAGATCGATTGGCAAATGAAAGATGATTTCGTGAATTCGGATGAGAAAACAAGTATATTCATAGCCATTTTCACCACAGCTCAAGCCAGACTCAAACTGTATGACGTTATTGACAAGCTCGACAGACGAGTTCTATACTTTGACACAGACTCCGTTGTTTACGTGACTACGAAGGGACAGTGGGATGTCCCACTAGGCGATTATTTAGGAGATCTTACATCTGAGCTGTGTTGTAAAGACGTTGGCTGTCATGGGTGTTCGCAAGAACATCATATTACAGAATTTCTATCGGCTGGACCGAAAAATTATGCCTATACAACAGACAATGGTCACGTTCAATGCAAAATTCGAGGGTTTTCTTTGAATCACACAAATGCGCAGCTGTTGAATTTCGAAAGTATGAAAGATATCATTCTGAACGATCGAAAGAAAAAAATCACGGTCACCAACCCTCGAAAAATTACACGTAATAAACTTCAACACAATATCGTGAACAGAAAAGAAGAAAAGTCTTATAGCCTCGTGTATGATAAACGTGTTGTTCTCGAAACTTTGGATACGCTTCCGTACGGATACAGGGTCTAGTCATTTGTATATAAACGTCTGATTTACGTCTGGTCATTGGTGATTACAAGTGTTTTGTTGCTCCAGCAACGATTGTCATAGCTGGTCCTACTAATTCAGGGAAAACATTGTTCACAAAACGTGTCATTGCCAACAAAGATGTCCTGTTCATAAAAATCCACCATCACATGTACTGTATTGTTATGGAATATATCAACCTTTGTTCGACGAGATGGAAAAAGAATTTCCGTTCATAAGTTTTCACCAAGGACTACCAAACGAAGAAATGTTGAAAGTGTGTCAGAACATAGTCTTGTAATATGTGATGACCAAATGCATGAAATAAGAAAAAATAATGATATCGAATTGTTCTTCACCCAAAGGGCTCATCACATGAATTACTCTGTAATCTTCGTTGTCCAGAATTTGTTTCAAAAAGATATGAGAAATATAAGTTTAAATGCATCTTATATTGTACTGTTCAGACATTTCAGAGACGCTGGTCAGGTTTCATGTTCAGGCCGGCAAGTATACGGTAAAAAATGTAATACATTCATGTATGCTTATACAGACTCGACTTCGAAACCATATGGGTATTTAGTTGTAGATTTGAGTCCTCATTCCTATGATAAACTTCGACTCAAGACTAATATATTTCCTGATGAATATACTCTACAGATAAACAATGTATATTATATTCTGTACTATTTTTCCATAGTCAATTTCCCTTTTCTAAGCAGCAACATTCCTATGTCACCGGCATATGGTGTGTTTGTTTCTCAACTTCTACGCTATTCCAGAGCTAGTTGCAAATATGAGGACTTTGTCTATCGAAGTGCCCAGCTGCGACAAGGATATGTTTTACCAAGACTTATAGCTGCGTTTAAGAAATTCTATGGACGTCATCATGATCTGGTTGATAAATACAGCAAATCCATGTCTGCCATGCAATTAGATCTATTTTCATGTTAATTTTGGGGAATTCATGACGGTGCCACTAGTGGGGCAAGAAATGCTCACTCTTTCCGGAACACCCGATTTCACCTCCTAATGGCCATTTTTGGGGGTTCATGAGTTTCCCTGTCATTTTTGTTTTCTCTCACTTCGTATGCCTGATATGACTTTCTGTCCCCGGACTATGAGATTGGATAACGGACCCTGTTTTGTTTGCTCGGAATACTTAATACTGGGTATTGATTCCACGTCTATTAATATTTCACTTGCCATGTGTATAATAAAGTTTTGGAAAACTAAAATGTACTGTATTTTGTCTCTGTCCTGTGAAAGAAAAAACAGACTGGAAAAAATGTGATTGCAATCATATTTATTTTTTACTACAAACTACAAAAGCGTGGAAACAGAAAAACACTCTAATAGTACATGGACTGTACAAAGTTTTGTACAATGACATCATTTTCGTTCTAAGAAGAAGTAAACATATTTACAATAGACCTCATCCCTACACCACATAGCTTCATCACTACATAAAAGATACAGAAGTGCCCACATGACATACTGTATGGACCTTGAATCTTAGTTCGATTATAAACATAATTACATTTTTGTCTTCGAAAACACACGCCTTGAGGGTCTTCTTCACTACCTTTTTGCCTTTTTTCACAGTTGATTTTTTTTTCTTTGGGGTTCGTTTTCTTCCTTTTGTTTTCTTCTCTCTCTTAGAGGATGTCCTTTTTTCTGAGTCTTCTTTTTTGGTTTTCTTTTCTTCGTGTTTTTTTGCTCTTGTGGATGGCTTTGCTTTCACTGGTTGTTCCCTCCTTTTCCTGGTGTTAACACCTTGAGTATTTCTGGAACGACTGCGTTTTCTTTTACCTCCACCACCTTTTATAGGCCTCTGTCTGTCTAACATTTCTCTGGCTCTGACAACTACTTCCACAGGATGCGAAGTCAAATATGTATGTGTTGGTCCTCCACCAACATCCTTCGTAAACATGTTTTCCTACTTTTTGATGTCCGGTTTATATGGAATCAAACTCATTCTTAGGATGAAAACCAGGGGCTGACTTTTCTCAAATAGACATTTTGCCTTTAAGCGCCGTACTTCGACGTTTAGAACGTCCACACAGCTTCTCAGCCAATCGAAACGCTTGAATCGTGAGAATTAGAAATACACTGCAGGTTTTCATGTGCAGGCCGTGTTTTGGCTGGAATATCCCATTGCAACATCAGGGGCGCTCAGGTTACAATGATGTGGCGAGTGGTGCCAATTCAACCGCATCGCCATTCACAAAATATTTACAGATATATTTATACAAGACGTTGATCATTCGCAAAAGATTTATGATATTAACACGTGGAGATACGAGCGTCGTTACTACGTGCACTTATGAGTGGATATATTACGGGGCATCAAAGTATCTATCACACGATTATTGCGAGAACACGGTGTCCTCTCCAATGCCTCAAAAAAACTCTGAGGAGCAACAAATACATTATATACAAAATGGCTTCAAACGTCTTTTTATGAACGTATGCAAGATCACACAGACTCAAGATTATTTCTTGAGATAACACCTCTTCTCAATGGCAAACAGTATTCACTCTACTTCATTACACACAACACTCCTTCGACTTCGTCAATCGCCATACTCCCTCTACTCAACTACATACAGCACCACTCCTTCTACAACATTGCATACAACACTCCTCTACTCTATTACATACACCACTCCCTCTACAACATTGCATACAACACTCCTCTACTCCATTACATACAACACTCCCTCTACACCATTATATACAACACTCCCTTATTCCATTTAACTCAACACCCCCTGCAATCCATTACACACAAGGCCAGACATTGGACAAATATTAGCCAATCGGCGAGTGTGCATATCATCCAGGCCACATTTCTGAAATTCAATGTGACACAACGCATCATTCTTTTTTCACGTTGACCAGTGAGAATAATGCAATGGCTGAGCAATCCCCAGAAAAGTATTACGGTTCTGTTTGGGAGCGCGGTCAATTTAAACCCCCTGCATACCCTTCTTCTTTTTTAAAACAAACAAACAAATCGCGCGCATCTCTCTCTGAGAGCCGATTTTCTTCTTTTTTTTCTTTCGTAAATTGACACCCGTACACCGATTTTGGAGAGATGATGATCGAGTCGAAAGGCCTCGATATTGCAAAACATGGTGCATGGCTGGCCAAATAGACCAAATTCGACGAAATCAGTCATCAGCAGCCCATTTTACTAGGGAATGGTTGGATAAATGATCCATATTTGACCGGATCAGTCATCCACAGCCAATTTTATGAGAAAAATGAAAACAAAAATCGCATCACTTTTTCGGGGACCCCCAAAACCAGAACCATATCAATATTCAACATTGGTCTAGAAGGGTAGTGCCTTTAGTATTCTGTACCCACAACACCAGTACTATTGGGTTATATAACAAACCTCCTATAGACTATGTATTTCATGATGTTCATTCATTTCACTTACATACGTACATCAACCCCAATGTGTCCACTTCCCACAACGATAGAATGCGAATGATTCTCGACATGATACAGTATCATAAATTCAACCTCCGAAATGACGCTGATGTTTCAGGCGCATGGGAAGACGGAATATCCCTTGTATCTCATTTTCCACAATCCAATACAACTCTCCCCTCCCACGCCCCTTCCCCCCGAGACCGTTCGGCCCGACCCGGGGGCCTGACCCCAGGGGAGCGAATATTACCATGGCGCATCGACGACATGCTCCAAGTCAAAACTATGTATGACTGTAGTAGTTTCGGTTCGCTGAGCTGTGTTCATTTGTCGTCGACGACGGTGAATTCATGCATGCACCAACGCACACCCCTGCGGCGAATGAGGCTGGTCCATGTTATGCAGTATTTCGATAGCGAAATACCGCCTATCGAAATACAGCGTTAAAGGCAAAATGTCTAATGAAGTGTACACTTGAAAATATTGTCCTCTAATGACTGTAGTTTACCCGTCTCATCTATTATATAGAGACGAATCTGATCTAGAACTGCTTTATGCAAGGGAACATAAAATGGTGTTGCAAAAGTAAATATCTGCTTGACAGATCCTGTGGCAACAGGGTGGAGGACTCTGATCACTGGGAAATGTGCGTTGTTCACGTGACCCCCAACAGTAGCATCCGTACATAACAAAGCCACGCTGTGTAGACCAGGTGTAAATTCTGCTTCCATGAGAGCAAGGGACCATTGCTCATGCGGATTCAAATCAATAACAGGATTCAATCTTGTGGTGAAATCGTGGGCTTTATTCTCGGGATGGTTAACACTGTCGCCACTGCCCGAAACATGAATATAGTAACTCATTGTAGATCGTCCTCAGACACCCAGGAATTAAACTTTTTAGGGTAATATAACCACTTTACAAAATATTCTGTTTTTCCTCGTCGCTTCCTCTTTTTGATGATTTTCTCTATTCTGAACGAGATATTGTCAGCAAAATGTGTTTTCTGAAGTTCTTGTTCGTAGAATGTCCCAACGATAGTTTCACCTTGTAAGTCTTCCAATTTGTACAAATTCACGTTGTCACGTCGAAATCGTCCGCTGACTTTGAAGATTTCTCCCGAAAACTTTTCGTCATACGCTCTCTCGAAGGTTTTGCGTAAATGAGAAACCCTCACTGTGTCTCCAATTTTATAATGAAATGGCTTTCGTTTTGTTTGACTCTTGTTACTTTTCTTCAAAACTGGAAGCTTTGAAGAAAAAAATGTCCTGTTATAACTATCGGTGAAATTTTGTAGAACATCAACCCACTGATTGTTATTTTTGTATGTGAAATATTTGAAAAGTTTCATTTTTATCGTTTGAATGACTCAGCATAGTTGGCTTTCTTCTCGTTACGAGTGATGATATGTTTGACATCTTGTTCTTTCAGATAGTTCGTGAAGGCACGACAAAATTCACTTCCAGCGTCTGTTCTTGCTATTTTTGGCTTTCTGTGTTTCCCGAAGAGGTCTCGAAAAATCTGGATGGTTTCTTCACACTTCCGTGTTTTCATGGGGACAGTATACAGAAAACGAGAGAATACGTCGATAACAAACAAGATGTAGGTGTATCCATCGTTTTCGTCTGGAAATTTATCCAAAACTGACAAGTCAACATCCCATTGAACGTCAATATCCTCAATGAGAACTTTGTTGCGGCGAAACTTCCTATTGACTTTTCTGTGTGAAGTATATGCGTCTTGTTTTTCCAGCCAAGTTTTTACCTGTTTCCTAGTAGGTTTATATTTACCCTTTTTCACGACTTGATTATAAAATGTATTCAAGCTGGAAAAAGATGCAGGTTCCGAAGGATCGTGATACAGATTGTGAAGATATTCTTCCATTGTTTCTTACAAAGCTGTTCTATATATGTCGTACTTGTAGACTCTTTTATATCTACATGCCAGTACTGTGGACAGTATGACTAAAATACAGCAAATGACAGATATTGTAATTAAACTTCCTTTATTAGGAAGTTTTCGGTCATAGTTGAATGACTCTGTTGTTATTTTTGACGGTGTTGACACTATGTATTCACATTGACCATAAATACTGATACACAAATGCAGTGTCCTGAAAAAGGTTTCACACTTGAGGTTTACATTCCTGGACAGATGAATAGTCAAGAGATTTTCCCATGGACAAAAATTTTCACTCATGTCCGATATTTCAGTGTCAACAACATAAATGTAAGTAGAGTTCATTTTTATATCTTCTTCAAAATTTGGTATTGCTTTAACATTTTTCCCAAGACAGTACACGTTTATAAATTCATAATCTTTAAAACATTTACAACCTGAACAAGCAAAGTTTTGTTGACCCGTACAATGCCAAGCGAAAAGAAATATCAAGGTGACTTTGTACATACTTCAGTCAGTAATATGACTGCTCCCAAAGTATATGTTACAAATTTTTTTTGCCCAATGAATACAAAATAGACTTTCTGATATCACTGTGAATGGTTTTAATGGTTTGTTTTTCAGATTCTGCTATGTGGGTGTAGACTTCTTCTGTGAATTTTTGTAGAACAACTATCCTGGATAGATAATATTTTTTGTCCTGAAGAAAATGTTTTACTATTTTCTTATATTGTTTTCCGTTCTGACAATGCAAGGCAATGCGTCTGATTGCTTCAGTGTTATTCATACAAATGAGAAGACAACTAAAATGTAAGGTTTATATATTTGTATTACTAAAAGATATATGTACAACATGGTCTTAACCAATGAAGGTATAGTTTAATGTAGAAATATAGTACATGTTCTACATTTAACATGAAATTGTAATTTTCCTGAACATTTTTCACAGAATAACGTCCACATCCAAGAGTTTATGTACAATAATCTAAGTTTATGTACAAAAAAAGAAGAAACAGAATACCTTCTACAAAAAAGAAGAGAAATACGATTGGTGAACTTTAAGCTATAATGTACAACAACAATATAAATACCATGTGAGAAAAATAAATAGCAAGAAACAAAAAACAACAAAAAAACCCCTTAAAGCCATCTTTTCAACCCTCGCTTACTTGCACGAAGATTCCAGAATATTGACCTTACTAAGTACATCTAACCTAATTCTGCACCTTTGTTCATAATACCCACACCTCTACTATCCAACCCTCCTAATCAGGTCACACCTGCCCCTCAGTAAACCTACCCTCGTAATCAGGTCGCACCTGCCCCTCAGTACACCTACCCTCGTAATCAGGTCACACCTGCCCCTTACGTTAAACCCATCTTGTTTACTCAAGGACCTCTCAAGAACCCCTCAAGGGGATTAAGCCACTCTCAAGTAGATTAAGCCATTGACACAACCATTGTCTCCAAACAAAAGAAATCTATTGTGTGTCTCACTGTGTCCCTACTATATATGACACCCATCAAAATTTAAACAAAAGCAGCACTCCGTATCTCCACAATAGTATGTGGAAGGGTGTAGGATGATTTGAAAACAAGAAAATGCATCTAACTGCGGGAGACGACATTAGAGCTCGAGCACACCATCAGCACCACGACAGCTAAATGTATCTTACACAACGCCCCCCCCCCCCTGCAAAGAAAGAAAGAAAATTGAACCATATCATGCCCCCACATGATTCCAATTCAGTCCCTATATTATGATGACATACATAGGCGTACTTCAATCATATTCCTAATAATTAAAATTTATTTTGAGCTCAATGAAACAGATACGCCTGATAAAATGATATTGAATCTCAATAGAATATCCTTAAAATATTGGATACTATGATGAATATCTGTATCTGATATCATGATATAAATAACACATACATACTGAGCAAATTAAAAGACCAGTTTAAAATAAAAAGGTTTCGCAACCCAGCATGCACCTTCTCATGTGATAAAATATGTCAAATTACGGTAAATGTAGTCGTGGTATCGCAGACGAATCGTTGTGTTTACTTCATAACGCCAAAGAAGGCCACACGCAAAGTTACATGTACATGCATGCACAAAATGCTGCACAGAAAATTGTGTGTTCCAAAGTACGCGTCATTGCGGTAAAATTTGCTTTGCATTCTGGGAACGTGAATTTCCATCGGCTCCGCCATTTTGAAGTTTTTCAGACGAGCTGACTATTTTGCGTAATTTTCTCAGACCTAACACATCGATTTATGCATTGTATATCTGTGGAATATTCAAAGGTTGCCATCAAATCGAGAGATTTTATGTCAAGGACGAAGAAAATCCTGATTCGAAGTAGGTGTACAAGGGTTTATATGCCAAAACGGGCGTCGATAGGTTGGCATGAAACCTCCATAAAAAATTAAGCACATAGACATGTAGAGAGTTGGGGGCTTCGCCCCCAACGCTCTAATGTCAAAAAAAGAAACCGGAAACATGATTCATGCAGTACCGCTATTAGTTGATGTGATTAAGTAACAGATCAGTCGATCTAGAACGACTATCCCCAAGAACATTGATGAACACTGTCACTGACAGTCACACTCACAGTGCTATGACACATAGCAATGGTTATCAGTGACTTTATATGCTTGTGATTGTTCATACTACATCGGGTATTTCTGATATGATGCTGTGCCTTATATTGGGTACGTTATGATTTGGTTATATGTCAAGAACAATTGTCCAATGTTTTCCACATGTGTTCCGAGTGATGAGTAACTATATTCGAGCACCATTGACATATCATATGTAGGATATATTGATTATTGTGCAGATACGTTAAACAATTTGACCGCTATGACTTACCTAGACCTAAATACCTGAATCAGATGATTGGTCTAATTGCAAGATCATTTATGGTTCCAGCTCCTCTGGTCATTGTGCCCATGTCGTCGGACTGGTGTATGTTGTCCAGCACCACGAGATATCCAAGTGCAAGCTCTCCGCTGCCGAAATGTCTTCCACAAGTTTGCCACAAAAATGGCATATACGAAGGTTAGATATTATGCAATGATTATATAAAATTAATTCCATTCTAAGTATAAAAAAGACTGATTATCACATGTTTTTTAATATACATTATATGGTTGTATAGTGTTCAATATTTTTTGTCATAGAATTCTTGAAATTGTTTCCGTTTGTCCAGAAAAAACAAAATTGAACTGTCCAGAGTGTGACAAAATTGGTGTTTGCAAAAACTTGGAAACAACAGCGTAACAGGAGACCAGTGTGTTCCACTTACACAGATAACAAGTACAGTATACTATGAGTTGATGCAGAAAAAAATATATATTGAAATTAAAATGTATATTATTTATTCATTTTCTCATCAATGTGCACTATTACATATGCGAATATATCAAATTTTGAAAATAAATTTTCATGGTTTGCATAAATTCTATGCTTTGAATGTCAGCATGACTTCATGCTGTTTACAGGAAGATATTCGTAACAGAGGATGACATGAAAGGACTCCAAAACCTCAAGACAGCACCCGATAGCTACCTGGTGATCCAAGGCTGAACCTCATTACTTATGTTAGTTTGTAAATGGAATATGTACATTTCACTCTCCAACAATACATCATTCACAGAGCACCAACAGTTGGCAGTTTAACGGATGATAGGGTACTGATATGTTGTCGAGACATTGCAAACAAACCACACTTGATTAACAATACGAATCATATTTGCATGTATTTTGTCCAGAATTCTGAACTCCTTTGCTGAAGCTATGTGTTTCTCTGCACGAACTCGCCACCTTGCTATTTCTTGACTTATTTTCACGCCATTTGCTGCCTTTTGATGTGAGCTGGATGTCATTGGTGGTATGTAGAGTGTAAGGCCCAAACTTTCCACTTCCCGCTTGATGTTGAAGCCCTTGTCTACCATTATTGAATCACCATGCTTTAGCCATCCATTGTTAACAAGGCTACGCAGCAGATCATACAACCCACACTGCTGGCACATATCTTTGTCAGATATGGATCCAGAAAACAGTGTGGAAGCAAACACTACACTGCCTCTTGGATCTACTGCAACCAGCCCTTTCAAAGTGTTTGTTTCTTTGTAATCACTGTATGTTTTGATTGTACAAGAAGTGATTGTTTGAAGATGACCTCTCCAGTCTCAGTTCTGTGCAATCCAAAATTGCAAAGGTAGTTGGGAATAGCTTCTTGAATCCTTCGGGCATGAACTTCATGATGATGTCACGTTTAGGCCGCAATGAAATTTCACCAAATCGATGAAACATGTAGGTAACCCGTCCTCAGTATATGATGCTGGCATCTTGTTGCGAAATAATCAGTCGATAAGCGATATCTTTCAAACCAAAGTTATTGAGTCTGCACAAAATCATAAAAAAGTCAGGTAGACAAAGGTATCGATGTGGCAATCTTCACATTTTTTCTGGAATGTGAAGTAGGATTCCTGCTTGAACACCTACGCGGAACAAGAAATGTGAACAAAGCAGTGAACTTAAAGTACAGAGAGCCTGTATAATACGTGAAGAGCCTTTTTCCTGATTTGTGATCTCTGGTGCAAATGGTGTTTTATTGAGAGTATCAGTGAGATTTTTTATGTGTTCCTCATGTGCTGCGATTTTTGATTTGTAATTGTTCAGCAGCAACATGCATGTGTTTGATTTCCTGCTCCAGAAAATGAATTCTTATATTCTTGACTGAGAGCTCCGAGTTGAGTCCTTTCACTTGCTCGATTTCTGTCAGCATATCCAAGAATGACACCCCTGTTAAAAAGCAAAATCATATTTTACACACTTATATTGCACCAAGCAGTATGCCAATGACACATCCATGAATGCGGTTTAGTTTTGTTGTTTTGCTTTCTTGGGTGCATCACCTGATGGCATTGTTTGCTCTTCAGACTCAACCGGTATATTAGAAATTAAATGTCCAAAGTTATATATTAGGTAGGAATAAAGCTTCACACGAAACACGTGAATCGGATCTACGTGCTTTGTATTGACATCGTTCAACTATTCAATATCTCAGAAACGGTGTGTCGTAGAGCAAAACGGGCGTTATTTTCAGACTCGTCGCACTAGACAAACATATCTAAGAGTGTCAGTGATGAACGCTGACCTTGAACTGAATTTTGCTGCTAATTTCTGACGTTTACACAAAGACGCCTAAAGGATATGTCTGGTAAACTTTGAACTTTGAGTCATCATGGTTCTAGACAAGGTCTCTGAGGTGTATGTTAGGTAGGAATAGAGCTTCACACGAAATGCCCCAAGGCATCTTTAGGCCTTGACGTCTAGTTTTTCTATCAAAATAAACTGGACAATAGTCTTTGTTGGTGGTCAATGTTTATTATATCCTGTTATATTTTTATAAGATGCCAACATCAACGGAAATGTGTTGCACCAGCTGCAGCGAGACGACCTGCTGGAGCAGTTGCTGGGGCGGAAACCTTCATTCCACGCAGACAGTTGCAACTTTTGATAGAGGAAATAAAGGTAACAAAACATTTTCCAATGTCCTCGGTCTCATGCATGCTTTGATACTCTAGGCAACCTTGCAACATTTTCGAAACAAGCTGGAAACTCACACTAACTGGAAACTCACACTAACACTAACTTCTTGATACATTACAACAGGAAAATTCTATATTGGGAATTGAGCAATTTTTTTAAAAACTTATACAGAGTAACTAAGAAGTATTTCATGGGTGTTGTAATGTTATCCCCCCTCCCCCCTTTCAAAAGAATGTTGATGCAGCACAGCCCACCATCATTGGACAGACTTCTTATACTCCAGGGCCTTCAGTTCAAAGACTTGTACCCCACGCATCTCCCATTGTAGATTTCCTAGTGTACACAGACCTGGAATTAACGGACTCTAACTATGTCACCAGTAAACCTGTCAACAGCAATCATGCGTTGTGTCCGATCCACCATTTCAACAATGCGCAGGGACAATCACGTTGTCCCTTCACGAGCCCCGTGAGCCGTACAACCAAGAACTAGTAAAAGGTACTGGTCCAGCCTTACCCCTGCCTCAGGAATCCACCCGATCTGAATCCTGACAAGCGAGGAGTGTACATACACCGTTACAAATTCATAGACTAAGGAAAAAATCAAAAAGGCAATGCTCATGCATCAAAGATTTCTTTAAGTCTTTGAAATGGAGAGATGTATATTTTCGTCATGTTCATGCTGACTTCCCAAGTATACCAGTACATTTATTTTCATAAATGTATATTGATCAAGCTGAAAAGAAGATTAGCAAACATAAAACATGTCAGGAACAAGCAAGGACTCACACCCAATCGGAGTTCCGTAAAAGGAAGATGGATTTTGGGAATGAGTTATTTTATAACAGAACTGCTGGCAAAGGCATTTTTTTTACATACCAGTATAACAATCCTGATATGTCAATCCTCGAAAAATAATATATCATTCTTTTCTGGATATTGATGCATGTCATGTTGATGACAGTTGGTACAGGTAGAAGAAAACAACAATGGTCCAGGAACACTTGCAGGTAAGAATCGGGGAAATATGTTGAGAGTGCTGACTCTTCCCGTAAACATATAGATACGTTCTGGAAATGAATGTGTGTGTAAATGTTTTACATATAATCACAGTAATCTTTTTAACCCCATCAATACTGCATGGTCAGTGCTTCTTTCATCTGAGATCTGAACACAATATAATAATTGTTTTTAAGACTTTACTCTGGTTTTTTAGCTCATCGGCTGTAAGCCGTAGAACTATTGGGATGGATTGACACGGTGTCTGTCGTGCCTGTCCCATGTTTCCCTGACTCAAATCTTTCAGAATCTTCTCCGCCGAAAGTACTAGTCCTATGGTCCCGAAACTTGGAATACTGCTCGGTTATTGTGTGTTCTCTAAAGTTTGTGTCAAGATTTGCAGACATTCCAAGGCTTTCTAATAAAATTTACCGATTAAACACGAATTTTATCGTACATGTGCTTGTGTTTATACATACGGGTTGCGGGCGCGGATCGATATCACATTAGCGCATGCGCAGAGGGGACACTGCAAATGGCGCCGGATGTTTACATCCACATATCTTGATTTTGATTTGATTTGTTTATTGGACAGAACATGATAAACATACAAGAATACAATACGTATAAAACCATAGTTATCCTGATCCGTCAAGGATAGCACAAAAAGCGCCAAATGCGCTTGTTCTCATGGTGGTCCTTAGGAACAAGATTATGGACGGCAAAGATGATGTATAAATATAAAATACAATACTAATATAGGTGTAATACGGTGGACACTATGTTGGACTAATAGTACATGAAGTTGTCATGGTTGACTGACAAATACTGTGACATAAAATGACGTTTGACTTTAGATTTGAACATTATTTTAGCTTCACACTCCTTAATATCGGATGGTAAGTTATTCCAGAGTTTGACACCAGTATGATAGAAATAATTACTACCAAAACCTTTCACGTTGGGGACTGTGTAGGACAATGCACCGTGTCTTGTACTGTGACAATTTACAGAACGAGAAAATTGAGACTTTAGATACATAGGAGCAATATTATGATGGATAAGATTGAGTTTTATTTGTTGTATCCTATACGAGACGGGGAGATAACCTATACTTTGGAATTCCTCTGGTCCTACATGGGTCCCGGGAGATAAGTTTAACAGGAACCTGACCAAGAAATGCGATTTGTCAGGTCATACTATCTTTGACATGAGCAGATACCTGTATAAATTGTTACTGTTTTCGAAAATCCCCTGTGGTATCATATCAAAGCGTAAATATCTTA
Source organism: Terebella lapidaria (assembly GCA_949152475.1). Classification (NCBI taxonomy): domain Eukaryota; kingdom Metazoa; phylum Annelida; class Polychaeta; order Terebellida; family Terebellidae; genus Terebella; species Terebella lapidaria. The sequence continues at coordinate 9,574,676 of OX424557.1, forward strand.
GTATTTGCCGTGTTCTTCTCGAGGTACGACAGCGGGGAATTCCCGCTCCCGCCAGTGTAGGGATGGGTTCTAGGTAGGGCTGGGTTCCGCCAGTGTAGGGCTGGGTTCTGAGCCTTATGAATAATTCGTGACGTACTATAAGCTCATTGGTGGATAGCCACTGGATAGCCGATCAATGGAGAGCCTAACCGTCGGCTACAACGAAAATTTCCAAAATCAAATATGGATCAACAGAATATAGCCGGCTAAGTTGTCGGAAATAACCACGAACTGATGAAGACATAATCAGATCATACTGGACAAAATTCATGTGTCACTTCAGTGAGAGCTGTTGCATAAACTTTCGTGAACAAATTGGTTTACACTAATTAGTAAATTTGGGAAATTTTATGAAGCACCTAAGGCGAACCGCCTCACATTTTCTTATTGAATGAAAAAAATGAACAGGTTGTGATCTGCACACACTTTGCCATGGAAAAGTACCAAGATACCATACTGTAGCCTAAATAATTCATAAACATTAATAAATACCATCAAAGTATGTGAAATAACACATAGTAAATAACTAATGAAATTTTGTAATTGAAATAACAATAAAATACACAGGAGGGAGAGCACACTTTTATACTGATGTTCATCACTGGAATTTTATGTATATTGGCACGAGAAAATATTATAACACATGATAAAGTACACAGAACATCACAGTTCTTCCAATAAAGGTACTTAATTTGTAACACATTGGTGGCAAGACAAATGAGGGTGTTAAGAGGTACTGTAAATGGGTAAGTTTCGCGGGGGATAAAGTTTCGCGGATTTGGGGGTGAGACAGTTTCACGGGGAAGATGTTGGATCACCTTGATGTTCCAATATTGAGGTATAAATATAGTATGAATATTAATTGGGAAGTAACATAATATATGCATGGTGCATCCTTCAAAAAATGTTCTATGTTCTAACTTGTTCACACCGATTTGTGACTATATATTTTTGTGTTGTTCAATGTTATCGTTCTATAACTTGGCATACTCGACCTGAGAGTCAAACGGTAATTATATGCTAAGTTTCATATTTCTGTCGCCAAAAATTGAAGAAGTTCTACCTCATTCTACCTCAATGTTAAATTTCAGTCCCAAACGAGATCTCAAGAATCTGAGCATATTCGAAGATATGGTCTTGCTTACATTCATCAGGATTCAGAGTATTATTGTAATTTTGGACAAGAAAACACATTGGGGGTGTATTCTACACAAACATATTGATTTTGTAAGATTGCACAGCTATAAAAATGAGAAAATGCACAAAATTATATGCGGGTCCAGTAATCAGATGGCGGGGCTGAATTTAACATTGGGGTTAATATCCAACTTTTTTCAATTTTAAGTCTAAAATTCAGTAGAAAATTCGACTTCCATGTGAAGTATGCCAAGTTATAGAACAATATCATTTAGCAATGCAAAATTATCTGCGAAAAACAGCAAGTGTGAATGAGTTTTTTGTTAAAAATCAGAATAATATGTTTGCAAATCTTTACGACCTTAAGGGTTACTATTAGTTTTAGATTGGTTCATGGTTCCTAAAACATTTGTGTATACAGACATATGCATCGATGTACGTGTATTGTTTCATTTCACATCATTTACCATGCCCTTTTCACATGTCCCTCAGATGAACAGGTGATGGCAAAACATTAATCAACATTAATCAATGAACTTATTATGGATTGTTACAGGTTCATGCAGTGCCGTACAACACAAAAGTGTCGAAGAAAATGTGGCCAATGGTACAAATGAAATTGACATTTATATAATAATTGATTTTCAATACTATGTTTGCATATCTTTATGGCCTTAGGGTTACTAATAATTTTAGATTGGTTCATGGTCCCTGAAATAAGTGTGATTCTACATGTATACCGACAGGTGCATCTAGAGTACGTGTATGGATTCATTTCTCGTCATTTACATGCCCTTTTCACATGTTCTTCAGATGAACAGGTATTGGCAAAACACTACTATCAACTTCAAAAAGTGATGGCAGAGAAGGCACCAAACAAGCAAATTGTCTCTCAGCTCCTCGATCTGGAGTTAAGAGCCAGACGTCGATTTATCGAAGAGCTGCGGGACAAAGTCCAGCCAACACTTAAGGCATACCCTTGCTTGAAAGAAGCTGTTCATGTAAGACGAAAGCACATATTAACATCTAGACTGTTGAGCCTTAAGCCTTAAGCTTAAAACACTTGAATTGTTTTGAATGAAAAATAATCTCCACTTACATTCCAGACCCTGAAAGAAATGCGACGGGAAATTGGTATACAATTAGGATAATTGTATACAAAGAATGGAAGGGCGGTGGGAACCACTCTGTCTGTACGGAGTAAAAGTGTCCGAGACCAACCTGGAAATGAATCACCAAAGATGTATACATTTGAACAAGCTGGTAGAGTGTTCAAATACTGTAACAAAAGTAATTGCATTGACACATATAAAAAGTTGAAAAGAAGTTTCCCCTGCCTTTTTTCCAGCTGCTAAAGAAGAAGCCTTCCTCAGAGCTCTTCCAGAGCAAGAAATAAACCTTGAAACTCGTTGATGCTGAGGTCTGGGTATCAACAATTTACGCGATAAGGTCAGTACTAGCTGTTCTGAGGAATCTCTTTATTATGCCAATTCTAGAGAATAGGCCTATAATAACTGACATTGTCTTCCAAAGCATGATTGTGAGACATCATACTCAACCGAATGCAGGCAGTTGTGCGCCTTGGTGACATTTTCTGCATGCATTCACATTTGTTTCAAGCAAATCTTATCATTCATGATCATGTGTGCATACTTTTCTTTCCATAACAATCTACATGACTACATGTTTTTGATGTTAATTTATTATCCCCAGAAATCCACTCTCGTCAACAAGTTCTTGGATAGTTCCACTCCTGTCATCATCAAGACATGGAGCTTACTACTGGTTGCCATGAACAAACAGGTTTTCTCGACCTTGCACAGGGATTCATTCACAAGGGCCATTTTGATCCTAATGGGTCTTTATTATACTTTCAATCTTCCATATCCTTCCGGTTTGGAAACCATTTTATCCTTCATCCAAACTCACGTCCTCGCAAACCAGATACATGTCCGTGACATGACCCCAGCGGTGCAATACTAGAATTCTTGTCAATGCCTATGATGGATTTTTTTTCACCGATATACTTGTGACCGGGCATGTATGATGTTCGGACTGGTACTTTTGATACTGGGTGTCAAGCTTGCACACTTTGAATCAGTATTCCGTTGGTGCATGACACAAAAATGATATCTGGGCTGGTTCTGATGGCGGCTCTCACATTTGTGCATTTATTACTGTTTGTGAACTAGCATATGGACTGTTTTGAAAAAGTGTATGCAGTTATTATGCAGGTATGTGGTACAATGCTTATAATTCTTAGGATTAGGTTTTTGTAGCAATATAATTGTGCATTTGCATGATATTTGAGCTGGTTCTGATGGTGGATTAACATTTTGTAATAACTATATTAAAACAATATGAATACTAGTAGTTGAATCTGGGTTGTGGATATTTCAGATGTGGAACAGTTACTTGTGGAATAGACACAAGTAATATAGCTGTTTATCCTCTTCTTATCCTTCACCAGCCAAATTAAGTTGCATTTGTGTTACTGCTCAAAGTTACTATGTTCATGTTATTAGCTATTATATTTTTGGCTATTTTTGTGCAAAATTTCAGATTCAAGATTCGACCGTAAACTTTAAAGATAAAATTGTGCCCGGACGACGGACGCACGCACACCGGACGCAACGCCATGCCAATAGGTTATCGGACCAAAGGTCCGTTAACCTAAAAACTGGAATTTTCAAGAGACAATTTCTAGAATCAAGATGTCTGTAAGAATAAAAATTAAGAAATTAAGTCTAAAAGTTAGAACCAAGTTTTGGGATCAAGTCATAGAATCTATGATAAAATTATTATCAAGGAAATATAACTGAATATAATAATATAACTGAAATTAATTTTAGTGTGATAGTATCGTGCTTGTGGATTGCTCCTGAAGGTCGTGTACTTCTTCGAGGCCGGATCTACTCCAGGATAAAAATCTTTGGAAAACTCTAACATATTGTACCGCTGTACACACGAGTGCATTCGATTTTTTTATTTCATCTGAATAATTACAAAACGTTTGATCTAGTTACTCAATAAGGAAATGAGCACTTTCTTGGTTGTTAAATGTTTGATTTGTGTAATTTTACTGCAAATCATATTTAAGAATATTTTTTCCCACTGCAATTTGTTTCAAACTATTATAAATTGATATAATATTCAATGATAATCATATCTTAAGAGAATATTGAAATCAGACACCAGATTTAATATGAGCTAGTGACAGAAAACATTGCAAGTACTTGGCCTGCGCCGCTGTTTGATAAGTATAGTTGGCAAATAATCTAAAAGCTCAAGATTCAATGGCGTTTTCATGTTCACGATCCGGGCAATAAAATAAATCTGGGTTGGCAGCGTCCAAGGCGTGTTTGGCAGTGCATTTTATCGTTTCCACAAAATCAGTGAGGAATTCGTGAGGAAAACGGATTCGTGAGGGTAGAGTTCCATTTTCCATTAGTATATTCATTGGTTTTTCTCGGATTTTAGCAGAGTCTCACCCATTTGTATGCCCCAAATCCCTTATATGGTTTCAATAAGACTGTTCGCCAAATATTGACGAGCCTTCCTTGTTGGTGCAGTATTACTGTGACATCGAATTGATGAACTACTCTGATAATCGAGAAGAACTCCACAAAAATGAGTAAATTCAATGACGACATACGAGGAATCTCATATCAGTGATGAGATATCTTTTCATGACAATCACAATTGACTACAAATTTGTACTGAAAATATACGATGCATGTATTACAAATTTACACAAACGAGAAACATCAGTTGCTTTGATAGAATAAAACTGCCAAATCAGCAATAAAAAAAAAACGAATAACCAACCACTGGTTCCGAATCTACGATATAATGGGTGGCGAAATCACAGAATACTATTTTAGTTTTGTGGACATTTTCAGTGTAATCACTGAGGCATTGATGATCACTATCCCAGAAAGTATACCAGAAAATTTATGATATTATTGCGTGAAATGTATGTCTCGTTTGCGTGACGGGAAACTTGTACAAAATAGTGTCAATGCCAAGTAGAACCGTACCAATGCCAATTTTATATCAGGTAATATATGTGTGGAAATTATTGGAAATTCGGGTGGACGCGATAGTATGTAAATAGGATATTCCAGTGGTAATAACGGTCTTCTTGTCTTTCAGATACCAATAGGACGACTGTTTGCAGAGAATATCCGCAGGGAGATCTCTCGTGTTAATGGTGCTGGAATAAAAACTAGATGCTTTAGATTTCCCAGACATCTTGTTCTCAAGTTATTAATACACAATGGACCATAGGAGGTCTGTAAGCCAGTTTGTGTTCTCGACTAGCCTGAGCGATTCAAAATTGCAGTGATGCCGGATTATATATCGTCATGAAATCGTAGCGTGGGGGATTGCTGTGTGTTCCGCATGGACTATTTGACTATTCTACTGGGTCATGCATTTTGCGTATTTTAAACTCCAGTAGAGCTTCAGTAATGTAGACAGAAATAAGATACAAATTAGACTCTTGATGATTCTGATAGAAAACAAACAATCGTATGGGACAGAATGAAAGCTGGATGTACATTTACATGTACATCTACGTGGCATTAGCATCACTATGGAGAGTCAGTGTTGGTTTATTGCCCACTTGATAAACATGGACGAAATGAGCCTGTTTTTCAATCTCAAAGTCTGGTGTGGGGCAAAATCGATTATGGAACTTCAAGAACCCCCATATACACCCTGCCAAATGGCATATAGCGTTGTCTGGCCTAGTTCTTTTGTTTAGGGTTCAGGTCATGTTGTTGTCCACGCTGTAATGCTAACTTTTTGGCAGAAGATGCCGACACATTCTGTAAAATACTGACCATATTATCTTAGATCGGGGATTCGATGCAGTGTAAGAGATACCAATGGACAAGCCTGTACTGTTCAATTATCCATAGGAAACTAATTTGTTCAGAAATAGGCCCTCGCCCACAGATGTTGTCCACAAATATGTAGTGTCCAAACATTGATCACAATGTTTTCAAAACTCATGGCCCATGTACAACAACACTGTATGAATTGGAGGTTTCAAATCCATCAAATTTCAATTGTGAGCAATATAAAGGCCTAACATCATATTTATAAGTAGGACTCTACTAATTTATTATTGAATCGCTTGTGGTGTGTCAACGCTCAAAGGACATGGTGTATGCTCTAAAGCTGCCTGGTCAAAGTTACCGGTCTGGATTTGCTTGCAGTAATGAGTAGTGATTGGGTGGAATATCCAATACTGGTTCATTGAAACTTGGCATAAAGAGCTTCAGAAAATGGTTACTTGTTCATCAAAACAACCACAAGACATTCTCAATAGCTGTTTATACTTCCTGGAGAAGGTCTATGTGACTTCGACCAAGCAGCGTTAGAGCGTTGGCCATATCCGTAGAGTGTTGACACGCCACAAGCAATACAATTATAAATTATTAGAGCCCTATTTGGATGATGTTGTGCCTAGATATATTGCTCACAATTGAAGTTTAAAGTATTTGAAATCTCTAGTTTATAGAGTGTTGCTGTAGGTGGACCGTAATCATAGGATATATTGCGATCAATCTTTGGACACTACATATTTGTGGGCCACATCCGTGGGCGAGGGCCTAAGTCTCAACAAATCAGACTCCAATGGATAACTGGACAGCACAGGATTGTACATTAGTATCTCGCACACTGCTTCGAAAGTTCGTTCCAAAGTGATATGGTCAGTATTTCACAGAAAAAAAATTTTACTCACCATGTGTCGTAATCAGTTCAGAAAAAGTTAGCCTTACAACGTTGACAATAACATGACCTGACCCCTGAACAAAAGAACTAGGTCGGTCAACGCTCTCTGTCATTTTGCAGGGTGTATATGGCCATAAGCACGGGGGACATTGTGTTTCGCGATATATGCTTGACGCCTGTTCAAAGCTACTCTTGACGTACTGTAGCTGCCCCTTACTTTAGGCCGTCAATAGCGATGTGTCCTTTGTCATAGAAGTTCTTAATCTATATAAGCAAATTTTTGTAGGACGATAGGAAATGATAATACAACTTGTAGTTACATTATTACTGTTCTCTGGCTAAAAACGGTAAATTAGTTTTTCAGTAAGTAATTCAAAACATACCAATTTCCACAGATCAGTGTAATTTTTTTTTATTACTCAAAAACTTCAGGTATAATTATGTTTATCTTCCGTGGGTAACTTCATTGTTATCTAGCATTGATATTTGTGTATCATTCGCACATGTTTCGGATTGAGGTGTGATAATAAATCTTAGTTTCAGGGATGTTCATGCTACGCTTTACTTGTGTGATGAATTTATTTAGATACAACTTACACTTGTAAAGGATACACTCTACAAGCATGGTAATTGCTGATATCGCAACGTTTATTCTCGTTGAGTGCTCCAAAATCATAGTAGTTACTTATGAATAAATGAATCCGTGTTTCATGTTTCCCTCAATTGTTTATTGAGTGTTCAGATACCCAATTTTAATATGTAAGATGAACAATATAAAACTAATCGTGTCAAAGCTGGAAATTACGTTGATGTAACCCAGATAATGTTGTCCGTGCTCCATACATAGTTGAGCCAATCACCAATGACAAGTTTAGTGCAATGTGAATTTGATCCCATTAACATCATTGGATCAGTATGTAGTGCATACATGAACATCATGTTGAATGAATATTTTGTTCACATATTTATTTGTTTATGGAATTGTATGCATGTAATGCATCAAGTAAATGAACTTGATCATAACGTTTATTGGAGAGGAAGCTTGTCATATGATCAATGCATTGTACAGTGCATATGTACACATATAGTTATATCATTAGACATATGTAGTTTGAAACTTGTATCCATTAATTAATGCATACATGAACAGTATGTCGAATGAATATTTGTGAAACGTGTGGATTCTCTGGATGATGCGTTCCACATGTATGCATGCTTGAGCAATGTCTTCCGAGGAATTGCATTCTTTCCTGGTCACTTGTGATCGTTCATAATCTTTGTAGGGCTTTCAGTTCAACCGACAAATTGAAAACTCTACCAAACATCAATGATGAACCAGGTGGCAAAGATTTCAGTAGATCTGTATCCTGCATGGTGATTTTCTTGTCTGAGGCCCGTCCACCCCAAGCCTTAGATACATAGTTCAAGCACAAATTCGGGAAAAGGCCAACCATGAATTTTATTGTGTCTCTCTGATTATAGTTTGGAGAAATTCCTTTGCTTGTAGGTATGATGATTTCTGTGTTTGGATTTCTGTACAATCCACCACAATTTTTAAATCGGGACATCTTCAAACATCTATCACCGCTTTTTCTACTGGAATCGTTCGTTCAGTACCTTTTGGCCATCAATGCTCCAATCAACCGGGCTACAACAGGTCAGTCGGCGCCATTTTTGTATAATTTGCTCTCAGCCATGATAGGATTGATATTTCAAAAATTATGTATAAGTCTCAAACTGAACTGTTACTATAAAACAACATTCGTACATTGTAGCCATAACCCTAATAATGATTGATTACATTTTAGGGCACATTATGTTGGCTCTTTGGGAATCCCTAACCCTGTATGTTTGGAGTAGAAATTAATATGGAAATAATCGGTTAAAATGTCCACTATTTTCGGTGTTTTGTCCTCCAATATTCATAGATTCAGTTGGTATGTCATTCATAACAAGCAAGTACCCGTTTGATACTCTTTTTGGGCACACCAATTTTCCAAATATCTACTGCAATACATATGTCAAACCAGGTTCAGCTTATGGGGCCTGTTCTTCAGCCTAAATAGAAATATTTGTGGATAATATTACAACTGTATTACATGAGCTGGGCATTCCCAGTGTCATTTGCATTCCTGGTATCAAATGCCATATGAGAATACATAACAACAAACATATGCAGTAATACACAATGGATACTTTTTATGTATGTGGTTTTGGCTACTTTGACTGCCGACTGTCTATACCAGTTCAGTGCGCCGGACAGAAGAGCCATTGGAAGTGATTCGGCCCAAAACCCCGACACAATTATTAGCTGAGAGGAAGGTTGTAACTGAGTGCCTTTATCATCTCCGAGATCGCGGACAGTTTTGATTGACAAGGCTTATCTGGGAATTATCTATTTGGTGTAAGATATGTTAGGTAATAAGAATCCTACCCTTTTGAGGTGAGGATTAGCTTCGTGCGATATATACATATACACAACAATAATGTATGTCTTCCATAGATACATGTCTCAAATAGTTTGAATTTCTAAAAATTCACGTGCTAGCTCACATACTGTTGGTTGTTGGTGGGTCCTAATGTCTAATTGAGGACACTGAGCATAAATGTTGAAACTCGAAGTCGTTTGTTTGTCAATGTACATATATCCGATGTAATATATACTGGAGATATTGTCAGAACTTAAATATAGCTTTATTATTCTTTTACTCATTCAAGTGCTGACAGGACGAAAATAACAAACACGAAGGCAAAAAATGTCGTTGCCTAATGCAGCACAGTGCGCTAATTACAAAAACCAATAATGTGAAAGCATTTCATGTTCATTTTCTCTGTCATGACTTTGGGTTCTAGCATTTATTGGGAGAATCTCGGTAAGAGTTAATGGAATATTTTATCATTTGCCCCCATTTGTATTGGAAATTATTACCGATCGAGCTGATAGTCGCCGGACATTCAATTATCGAACATTTTGAAGATTTAATATTTTGACGAGGTTTGGGGTTTACCCTGCAATGCAGCATTCGTTGGTTCTTGTAGTACTTTAATATCACCAACTAAATTCATGCCTACAAAAGGCCAAGAACTGTCGAAAACTTAGTGTGTCACAAAAAATTGAAACTGAAACATGGCCCAGTGGCGAACTTGCGAAAACAACAGAATATAGGAATATACAGAATATAGGATGGCTACAAGTTTTGTTCTTGCTTACATCAAAAGATCGTCAATGGAACACGTTTTGGTACCATCAAACAGGAAGGCCATATCCTGGTACTGTCATTTGGATAAGTCTAAGGTGAAATTGTTTGGGGACATTCATGGTTAATCGCTCGCTTCGCGCAATAGTATCATGCTGATGGGTTGCTCCTGAAATCGGTGTACTTCCGCTATGACGAATCTACTCCAGGGTAAAGCATCTTTGGAAAACTGTAACATATTGTACCGCTCTACACACGAGTGCATTTGGTTATTTAATTTCATCTGAAAAATTACAAAATGCTCGATTTATTTGTTCAATAAGGAAATGAACACTCTCTTTGGTTGTCAGAGGTTTTTCAGCGGAATGCTGATTCTTGTAATTTTACTGCAAATCTCATTTACGAATATTATTTCAAAAATAAAATTATATATATTTGGTCGGGCTTTGTTTCTATTGCAAAATGTTGTATTTTACGTTTGTTATTTGCATCATCAAAATCTGTTATTGGCATCATCAAAATCTGACTATATTGGTGTATTGTTGGTAATGGATTGATACTTACAATTTATGACACCAGTGTGTCTTTGGATAAACTAATTGGTCGGGCTTTCTTTCTATTGCAAAATGTTATATTTTACGTTTGTTATTGTCATCATCACAATCTGACTATATTGGTGGTAATAGATTGATACTTACATTCATACCACTGAGTCCGTGTCACTGCTGGCGGACGTTGAATCTATCCCCGAGGATACCATCAAATCAGTAACCTTTTGTCATGTGATTAGGTACTTATGTACTTGTCATATCTCTATTCCACGGGGTTTGTTTCGGATTTCTAAATCATTTTCATAGGTTGTTGGGCAATTGTATACTAATTTTATCAGGTGTACAGTAGAAACAAGTACATTTAACACACTGTCTGCCTCTGATGACACCAGTGTTTCTTTGGATAAACTATTTGGTCGGGCTTTGTTTTTTTTTTAGCAAAATGTTGTATTTTGCGTTTGTTGTTAGATTGATACTTACATTTAATAATCATATTAATCATGATAATCATATCCTAAATGAATATTGAAGTCAGACACCAGATTTAATATAAACTAGTGACAGAAAACATTGCAAGTACATGGCACGCGCCGTTGTTCGTAAGCTGATAAGTATATTTGACGAAACTAAAAGCTCAAGATTCAATGGCGTTTTCATGTTCACGATCCGGGCAATAAATAAATATGGGTTGGCATGGTCCAATGCGTGTTTGGCGGGGCATTTTACACAAATCAGTGAGGAGAACGGATTTGTGAAGGTAGAGTTCCATTTCCATTAGGATATTTATTGGTTCTACTCGTATTTTAGCAGATTCTCACACATTTGTTTGCCCCAAAACCCTTCCCAAATATGGACGAGCCTTCATTGTTGGTGCAGTGTCACTGTGAAATGGAATTGATGAACTACTCCAGAAGACCGCAAGAACGAGGAAATTCAGTGACGACATGACGAGGAAACTCATCTTTTCATCACTTTCTTTTATTCACAATCACATTTGTCTACGGATTCACATTGAAATTATACAATGTATTGTGTACAATTGTACACAAACGAAACATATCAGTTGCATTTGATAGAATGAAACTGCCAAACCAGTAGTATACAAACTAATGTCAAACCTTCGCTTCCAAATGTATCGTAAAATGGGTGGAGAAATCACAATACAATATTTTCGCTTTTGTGCACATTTCCAGTGTAAACAATCAGACGATAATGATAAGGATCCCGACTCAGGAGGTATACCAGAAAATCTTTATGATAATCTAAAGTGAACTGTATTATTGTTTTTTTTAGACGGGAAACATGTGAAAAAAAATGTCAATACTAAGTAGAACAGTAACAATGCCAATTTTATCTCAGAGAAAATATGTGTTGAAACGATTGGACATTTTGCTGGACGCGATAGTATGTAATAGGATATGTCCAGTGGTATTAACGGTCGTCTTGTCTTCCAGTAACCAATGGGACGACCGTTGCAGAGAATATCCACAGGGAAATCTCTTGTGTTAATGGCGCTGGAATAGACATCTGATGCTGCAGATTTCCCAGACATCTTGCTCTTGAGTTATTGATACACATTTATGTTCTGAGAGGTCCCTAATGCAGTCTGTATTTTCGTCAAGCCTAAACGAATCAATATTGCAGTGAGACTGGATTATATATCGTCACAAAATCCTTGATGGTACCAATTATAATAGCATAGGGGATTGCCACGTGTTTTGTATGGGCCATTTGATTTACTGGGGTATGCAGTTTGAGTAGTTTTAAGCCCGAAAGAAGCTTCAGTGATGTAGACGAAATGATAGTAAAGAATCATTTGGGATTGAACCAAAGCTCGACCAACATTTATGTCTAAGTCGCATTAGCATCACCATTGACAGTGTGTAGAAATAGATGGTCTACATTGCACGGGATGGAATTAGCATACAACTGCCTAATATAAAACTTAAATATCAAATCCCATGAATAAGAAGTTCATGAGAACTCAATGACAACCCGAGATATTTTTATGACTTTCGACAGTTTTTATATACAACAACTGTATATATATATATTATTTTTTCCAGTACATTTTCATGATATTCATGACATTCTCATGCGGTTCTTTGTTCAAATGTCAAAGCGATTATGATTTTGTTATTTTCGACCTGCCGCCCTCGATCATGATGAATAATCGGTTCCTTGGGGTGTCTCCATTTCATCTCGCATCAGTAACATTGTATTATTTAAAGTGATGTTGGCAGGAAAACTATTTTTTCCAAATCAATTACATATATGCCTGTGATCTCAGAAAAATAGGTTACAAAACAAACTTTGCTTGATCAAATGAATAAATCAAGCATATGACAGTACTAGCAGCCGCTTTTTTTTGTTTTGTGCGCCACTCAGAGTTACCTCTGACTTAACCTAGTTCACGCTCGATTGGCTCGAACATACACGAGTAAGCTGGAATCGCACTGCGTCACGGTATACAAAGCACCGAGAATGGCGGTAATGTAAACAAACTCAAAATCTCCACCAGAAACTCGCAACGAAATCTATTAGAAAGGGGCGTCTGTTTGGGCATACACGTGCAGATATATAACTGTTATGTTTTCTTCGTTCGATCATAAAAATATGGAAAAATCCATAACTTACTGCCAATATCACTTTAACACACAAAGGCTTGAATGCAACAAAGTACTCACTAATTGCCCACCAAACCAACAGCTACCTAAAGTTTAAATAACATTTAATGATAAAAAAAACTCATCATCACTCAAAATGGAACACATTCACTGTTCAAACTCCTGTGTTCCACCCTTTTAAGGCATAACAATACAACATGCATAATACACAAATCACACCCCAATTCGTTTTAGCGATATACACAGGCAAGATATAATGACACCATATCGAACCAGGCTGACGTGAAGTACTTCATGCTCACACGTTGATTTCACACACCATTGATATTTTTTTAAGTTTCCGACAACAATACAATTTGATGTCGTGTCCCGGGTGAATGTGCCGTCTGGTTCACTGTCGGCCCATGTAACGTTACCTGGCAAATGCGATACTTTGTTATACTCAACCCTAACTCATTACTCAATCCGGAATCGATTCGGGGCGTGAGTCTTCCAGCCCATGTCAAATGCTTTGTATTCGCTTGTCAGTCTGCACATTCTCATGCACTGTCTCAGCGTTATGGGATCTGCGAGGTCTAGTGACTCCAATTCCATCATTTTAATGAATTCCGCTTTTGTTACTATCGCTGTAACTAAGGCTAAAATTTATGAGATTAGTAAGTTTCAAATACCGATATAATCCTCTTGAAATGCTGCTACCAGTCGATGAAAAACTGGCCATGAGCCTATGAAACAAACAGCACAAAAACGCCCACTAGAAATGAAACGAACTGTGACGATGACGTTTTGCATCGCCCATAAGGCATCGCATTACCCAAATGAACGTCATGAGTGAACGCACTCAATCCTGCATTGTATTGGTAAACACGTTGTTTGCAATGTTTGGTCACGTATTGTAGACAAAATTTAAAGATGTATGTTGGTGCCTGTTTCAATGAATACCGGCAGAGAGTATAACACAATATGTACTCAACTCTTTCATACTATGTTGTTCAATACGTATAATACTACACTAAAATAAAACTTGCATCGTGAATATTCACTGCAAATGATTTGTGAAACTTGGTGTAGTGCAAGATTTGAGTCCGCGAGCAGGAGCACATTTAATCAGAACGAAATCCCGTTCCTGGCCCATATCTTTATCACTTTTGCGCAATTATCCCAGATCGTACAGTTCATTATCCCACACAGAAACACAGAGTTAGTTTGCATTCACCTAGGGTCTTAATTCGATGAAATGCAGCCGAAGAGGCACCCGTTGTGGCTGGAACTTAATGGAGTGAATCTATTGTCCCAGGCCTCCCATCAGAACTATAGTATGCACAAATACATGGGAGTATTGAGAATCAATGACTAAGGAAAATGAACGAGGCGAGACCTCGTGTTTGTAAAGTCCCCAACATCCTGGCTTTGAGTGTTCAGTGACATATGTGAACGACGATTGATAATATTAAAATGGTTACTTCTTAGGTGAGTTCGAAATTATTCAGGAGTTCATTCATCTCAATTGCAGCAAGGATCCTATAATACTTATAATATATGTATATATAATAAGATCCGTGATTGCAGTTTTTCCAATTCTGCGGTCTTGACAGTGACAGATCATTTGTTACAGACCCATTTTGATAAAATAGACCCATTTGCACTCGAAAATTGGATGGGATAACATCTGACATATTGGCTATACTGATATGTGAAAGATTAAATATCGATACATTTAGTTTGGCGATTAGTGTAATGTAACTATCAATCTATTACCACCAAAACAGTCAAATTTTGATGATTCCAATAACAACTGAAAATACAACATTTTGCAATAGGGACAAAGCCCGACCAAATTCCTTATCAAAAGACACACTGGCGTCATCGGGGGCAGAGAGTGTGGTAAATGTAGTTGTTTCTGCTGTATACTTGATGGAATTAGCATACAACTGCCCGACAACCTACGAAAATAATTCAGAAATCTGAAACAAACCCCATGGAATAGATATATGACAAGTACATAAGTACCTAATCACAAGCCAAAAGGCTACTGAGTTGATGGTTTCCTCGGGGACAGACTTAACGTCCACCAGCAGTGACACCAGCTCAGTGGTATGAATGTAAGTATCGATAGACGTGGAATCAATACCCAGTATCAAGTATTCCGAGCAAACAAAACAGGGTCCGTTATCCAATCTCATAGTCCGGGGACAGAAAGTCATATCAGGCATACGAAGTGAGAGAAAACAAAAATGACAGGGAAACTCATGAACCCCCGTAAATGGCCATCAGGAGGTGAAATCAGGTGTTCCGGAAAGAGTGAGCATTTCCTGCCCCACTAGTGGCACCCGTCATGAATTCCCCAAAATTAACATGAAAATAGATCTAGTTGCATGGCAGACATGGATTTGCTGTATTTATCAACCAGATCATGATGACGTCCATAGAATTTCTTAAACGCAGCGATAAGTCTTGGTAAAACATATCCTTGTCGTAGCAGTTTAGAGACTAGCTGGCCACTTCGATAGACAAAGTCCTCATATTTGCAACTAGCTCTGGAATAGCGTATAAGTTGAGAAACAAACACACCATATGCCGGTGACATAGGAATGTTGCTGCTTAGAAGAGGGAAATTGACTATGGAAAAATTGAAATCATCACGTTTGTCATATAATCTAGTTGACAGGTTAGAATCATTATCAATCTCCAACCTCAGGTCTAGATAGTTGGAAAAATTAGCGGATTCTGTAGTATCCTTAATTTCAAGTTCCTTAGGATATATGACATCCAAATAATCACCAAACTTGGGATTATTTAGCGACAATACATCATCTATGTAACGGAAAGTGAAATTAAAATTACATGTTAGTTTCTTAGAACCTCCTCTTTGTAAATGTTGGATAAAATCTGATTCATATGAGTATAAAAACAGGTCTGCCAATAATGGTGCACAGTTTGTACCCATGGGAATACCAATAGTTTGTTGAAATATTCGACCACCAAATTCCACAAAAATATTATCAATCAGAAAATTAACCATATTTACCACATCTATTTCAGTATATTTGTATGGGGCATCAGAGTCGCCTTTTACAAAATAAGCGGTATTATATTTAACTACAATATAGTGGTACCGACGTTGTCCCTTTTTAGAGAAAAATGAATTATTGATTAGTTTTTTAAGCTGAGATTTCAGTTCAGAATGAGGTATAGTTGTGTACAAAGTGGAGAAATCAAATGTTTTGATAGACGTTACTTTTGAAAGTGTGTGAGCATGTAGATATTCCAATAAAGATTTGGAATTTTTTAATATCCACATTTGGTTTATACCACTTCTAGAATAGATGGTTTCAGAGTACTTTTGGAGACCCTGTTTAATTTTAGACAATATAGTAGTTAATATTTTAGAAAGGGCTTTGGTAGAACATGATGCTGAACCTGAAATATATCTTTCTTTGTGTGGATTTTTGTGCAACTTTGGGATCCAATATAAGTTCGGTAGATTAGAATCTTTACATGAGGTAGTAATACCAAACGAATGCAATACAGACAAATGATTTGATAAGATATCCTGTTTGGGCACGGTAATGGCTTGGTATGTACTATTGGAATTAGTATTGTTGGCAATACCCAGTTCGTCAAACAGGCACTGTATATAGTATGCTTTACAAACAAAAACAACATTATTAGAAGCTTTATCTGCAGGGACAATGACGAACCTTTCTTGAAGTTTCAACAAACTATTAGTAACCACGGGATCATTGAAGACAGAGCTATATTTAGTACTAACTGACTTTGACAAAACATTAATGCGTTTGTTTACCAATGACCTAATCTGTTTGACCCATTCTGACAGAGAATCAGTTTCTGCCTTTTCTCGCTTTGTCCATTTTCTGGCATGCTCCTCAACTGCATCCATGATTAACTTAAAATTGTATCTCCATGAAAACGACGTGGGCTCTCTATATTTGGGACCTTTGGACAAAATGTCTTTCAATGATTCATTCTCCACTATATTGAGGTCGCCTGAAATAACATGCCCAACTGGATCGTGTATGAACGGAGAGTTAATGCAAGTGCAGGAGGGTGGGTTATGTAAGAGATCATCAATATCCAAATCATTCAATGTTTGTTTGTAGTTGAAAATCTTGGAAGCAACAGATTTGGTATATGAGTAGGATACAGATCGAGCAGCCGTGTCAGTGAAGTATGATGGTACCTGGGACTGAACAGACTTATGATGTAATATATTACCGATGTTAATTGCATCAATACCTTTATTGGCAAATTTTATCTTCAGAAAAGACCGTTTGGGTGGTATATATTCGGAATTCTGTGTTGGCTTATAAAGCCGATGATAAACAATATCCATGATAATGGAATACATTATCATGGATAATCCGTGAGATCTATTATCCGTGAGATCTATTACCACCAAGACAGCCAAATTTTGATGATTCCAATAACAAACGTAAAATACAACATTTTGCAATAGAAAACAAAGCCCGACCAAATACCTGATCAAAATACATACTGGCGTCATCAGGGGCAGACAGTGTGGTAAATGTAGTTGTTTCTACTGTATACTTGATGGAATTAGAATACAACTGCCCAACAACCTACGAAATTTGAAACAAACCCCATGGAATAGATATATGACAAGTACATAAGTACCTAATCACAAGCCAAAAGGCTACTGAGTTGATGGTATCCTCGGGGACAGACTTAACGTCCACCAGCAGTGACACCGGCTCAGTGGTATGAATGTAAGTATCAATCTATTACCACCAATACAGCCAAATTTGGATGATTTCAATGACAATCGCAAAATACAACATTTTGCAATAGAAACAAATCCCGACCAAATACTTTATCAAAAGACAAACTGGCGTCATCAGAAGCAGACAGGGTTAAATATATGTCGTCCAGGTATTGCGTTATTTTGTTTTAAGTTGGAAATCAGGTGCTCATTGGTTGTAATATGTTATTGGAATATTTAGTTTTGACTTTATTCATTTCAGGTCCCCAGGCAATATTGGAACCCGACATGTTTGCCAATGCTACAATTTTTTTTCAAATTTGCCATCTGGAAACTATTTCAGTCCACTAGCAAATATCCCGTGATGAATTGCAGTGTATGTTTATCTAAGGGGACGAAAAAGCACATGGTGGTTTGAAAATCGCAGCTTAATATCCACATATTTTCTTGATGTTTTCCCCCTTGAGGCTCATTCATCGAATTGGTTTCATATGTTATAGTGTTCCAAAGATGTTTGCCCAAAGAGTAGATTCGTCCTTGGGGAAGAATACCAATTTCTGGAGCAATCAGGTAGTACGATGTCATAGTGATCAAATGACAAGAAAGCTCTGTGAACAGCTCTGTAGGTCGTATACGTATCCAGACGACACAGGGCTTATGGCTCCTCGAATTATCCCCCTCAATGAAGGGGGCCAATGATAAAATGCTCCATTAACCCTTGCTGGGACCCTGCCAGTAAACGCGAGAACACAAATTCATTTCATTACACAGACGACGAAAATGAGGGTACCTTAAAACAAATTTGCTCGTGTTATTAGGTATCCAGACGAAACTGAGCATTAACTGACTGAGCTGGTGATATTGAATAGGGACTATTTAAATGTATTATTGTCAATAAATGCAGTATTGGCAAATGACACCCTACGTTCTCGAATTAACTCCCCTCACTGATGGGGCAAATCAACTTTATTGCACGGATCATGAACATGAGAATGCTCTTGAAATCTTGGTTCATGTGATTAAGTTGCTGCATTTAGGTACAGCCAAATCGAAGGATCACACTTTTTGTTGGTGCCTGTTATCATCACGTTGTCAGTATTGAGATATGTACATGATGGAAATCGTATATCCACCTGCTATAAATGAAGATAAAAAAAGACCAATGACAAAGACGTATTCTAAGCTATGTAACTAAATGGATTGTAGTGAAAGATGCTAATCTCCCGAGATATTACAAGAAGATCAGTATTGACTGTTTAAGCAGTGAATGTATTGCCTTGACTACCTTCAACAAACATGTCACCTTAAGCTTTAACAATGGTTATCATCATCAGCCTGACCCATCATATATCAACAGTACATGGGCTATCAAACGCAAACAACCGAAGTTGAGGCATGGAGAATATAAATTGTACCAATATAAGCAAGTGTATGTCGCAGTGTACAAAACCATCCTCTAGATACAGTCCACCTCCGCGGGACGAGAGTTTTATCTCTTCACATATAAGTCTCCCATTACACCAAGTGGATGATATCTTGATGATCCCTGTCTGTCAGATCTGTCGGCCGGACTTGACGTATACCCAGACAGTGACAATGTCTCTTCAGATAATCTTGGTCCCAAACAGCGGAATGGCTTACGTGTCAGTAATGACATGAAATATTATCAATTGTCACTGCTCGTCAATACTGATAGATTGAGGGCATTGTGCAACATATTTCATAAGAGGTAGTATGAAATAACTGTTAACAAAAACACAACAACTCAAAAGTTTGACTCGTTGCGCAAACTAAATTGAATTGAAAAAAAAAACCGCTGATCGTCATATTGTCAATCGTGCACAATTACAAATAGTGCACGCTAAACACAATTAAAACGCATGAGTTGAAAGAATGGACTTTACGTTCCTTTTATTCACACTAAATGAGATACATTCCTTGTTCGTGTACGGACACATTTATTTGTTAATATATACCCCTAAGATACCGATGCAAAATAGCTGTCAATATATTAACACAGATTATGCATAGGAAATACTGTCTTAGGACAAATTTCAGCTGGATTATTAGTATTAGGTGTCCAGTTTGAAACACCCTTATTTAAGAGTGAATGTCTGCTGAATGTTGGAAATAATTTCCACGACTTCAGTACTACATGTATGTGAAATATAACATTTTGTCAACAATTTGTCAGATGCCTGGTCATCCGGGCTGTATACTCATCGTCATCATTTTCGGGACACGCGCATTTCCATGAATTTTCTCTTTTGTTGTTGTCACGTTGGAATCTCGCGCCATTTCGAACTGTCAGACTGCGCACGAATAATTGGCAATCGTCTTGTGGTTTCAGCCATTTTTGCTGGTTTTATTTACATCATGCGTGCCAAACAGTTATGTTGCAATTGGAATGAATAAAGACACTAATATTTCAGATATTATCACATATACATATACATATGTATATATGATGTATATTTCACGTATACATCAACTCAGTAGCCTTTTGGCTTGTGATTGGGCACTTACTTATGTACTTGTCATACACCTATTTCACGGGTTTTTTCGGATTTCTAAATTGTTTTGATAACTTGCTGGGCAGTTGTACACTAATTCCATCTGGTATACAGTAGAAACAACTATAATTACACATTGTCTGCCCCTGATGACGCCAGTGTGGCTTCAGATGTGAATGTTTGGTTGGGCCTCGTTTCTATTCTGAAAGTTTTTGATATTAGTTTTTTTATTGGCATCATCAAAATTTGGTTAACAGCGGTAATAGGTTGATACATACATTTACACACTCGATCTGTGTCAAAATGACGTAAACACAATTATAATCCCAATTCCGTAATTGTCATGGCAACTGTCGAAACACAGAAAAATATGAACGCCCATGTTAACCAAAATTCAAAATAGCAAGAAATTGGTGTGATTGGTGGATCGATTTTTAGTGGGCGTGTGTTTCTGCAGAGTAATCCCAAAGCCATTGTAGACTAGGTACACATAGTACTATGCACTTCAACCACAGAGATGGCCTACCATGAAAAGTGTGCGTGTCCCTGCTGTTAAAATTGAACTTCGATTAGTGATAGTGAAAATTTTATTTGCAAAGCACATGTTACATAAATACACAGGATATATAATCATACAGACAGAAAATATTAGCAATATGGTTTGCGGGCCAAGCGTAGTATGAAATACTGTCTTCCCACTGGACCCAGAAATCTATAGAGTATCCAGAGTGAAAAATGTCAAATGCAATTAAAGTTATGAATTATTTTGACAAAGGTCTCAAGAGTTCAATTGTATATGATGGAGAAGTACTAACCAGCGCAGCAGCTCTCATAGTTCACTCAAATGTTATCAATTAACAATAGCCAGAGCTCTCATGAGTTCAATTGAATGTGGTCGAGAAATAATAATCCGCCTAGTTTTCACTCTTTTCATCATTGACATATTTGCCTGTATAAGAATAATTAATCCACTAGGTACTATAAATTCATTCATTCACTTAATTTCATTTATTCTGGTCGGGTTATTCCCGCAATAAAGCATGTACTTCCACTGATATGATCCAGTTAAACTTTTCATGATTCAGCATCAGCAACCATTGATTTCACGAATTTGTATATGATGGTCCTCCATTCCCGGAAACAGTACCGCAGTGAATACTGACGAAAATTTGAAGCATCCTCAGTTCCTCACTTCGAACTTCGAAAAAAAAAACACTGAAATAGACGTGGAATCAATACCCAGTATTAGGTATTCCGAGCAAACAAAACAGGGTCTGTTATCCAATCTCATAGTCCGGGGACAGAAAGTCATATCAGGCATACGAAGTGAGAGAGAACAAAACTGACAGGGAAACTCATGAACCCCCCAAAATGGACATTAGGAGGTGAAATCAGGTGTTCCGGAAAGAGTGAGCATTTCGTGCCCCACTAGTGGCACCCGTCATGAATTTCCCAAAATTAACATGAAAATAGATCTAGTTGATCTAAATACAAAAAAGAATAGATAAATAAAATAAATAAATAGAAAATAGAAGAAAAAAATGGAAAATAGATACAAAAAATAGAATAGATAAAAAAATAGATAAAAAAAAATAGAAAATAGATCTATACATTTCAAACCTTTCGAGAGATCTTAAGTGGGACCATATTTCAAGAGATGGGCATATATTTGATATATCAATTTGAATCATACTCGAAATTTCAGTAGTTTTACAAATTTAGCAGCTGAAACATCCTTAGATTCCTGGACTATCGCCTGCCCGGTATACTTTTCGTGTTAAAAACGGACAGTAAACAACTGGATTTCACATTGAAATTGTTTGCACTGTATACAAAACAAGAAAATACAGCTAACTGTGAGAATCGACATTAGAGCTTGAGCGAGCACACCATCAGCACCCTAGACAGCGGAATGTATTCTACTCAACGTAACCCCTCCCCCCCCTCCAAATAAAAATGCTACCATACTGATATCCTCCCTCAAATGATTCCAATTCATTCCCGTATATTATGATGAAAGCATAGGCCTACTTCATTCATATTTTTCTAATAAGTAAACATTCATTTTGAACTCAATGAAACAGATACTCCTGCTAAAATGGTATTGAACCTTAATGAAACATCCTTAAAACATATTTTAAACTATGAGGAATATCTGCATCTGATATCATGATAATTAACATATATGCCCACTGGGCTGATGAAAAGACCAGTTTAAAATATAAAGGATTTTCTGAAGGCTTCGCAAACCCAACACCTTGACATATAAAATACGTCAAATTATGGTAAATGTAGCTGTGGCATCGCAGACGAATCGTTGTGTTCGCATCATAAGACCGAGGAATGCCACACGGCACACGCAAGCTTACATGGATGCTGCACCTGATTGTGTGCTCCAAAATACGCGTCATTGCGGTAAAATTTGCTTTGCATTCTGGGAACGTCAATTTCCATCGGCTCCGCCATTTTGACGTTTTCCAAACAATCTCAGCATTTTGCGTAATTTTCTCAAACCTAACACATCGATTTATGCATTATACATGTGTGGAATATTCAAAGTTTACCATCAATTCGAGAGATTTCATGTCAAGGACGACGAAAATTCTCATTTGAAGTAGGTTTCTAAACGTTTACATGCCAAAACGGGCGTCGATAGGTTCGCATGAAACCTCCAAGAAAAAGTCAGCACATAGACATGTAGAGGGTTGGGGGCTTCGCCCCCAACGCTCTAATGTCAATAAACACACACACAAGAAACATCAGTTGCATTTGATGGAATGAAACTACGAAGCCAGTGATAAACAAGTGATTATCGAACCATATGCACCGATTCTACAGTATATTATTTGTCGGAATCACAACACACTATTTTCACATTGAATTTAGAGGACAATTTCAGTGCATTCCACAAGATATTTGTCACTCTGTTTTGTGACAACTGATTGCATTAAAACGTGGTTCTGTTACGGATGTATATTGGATAAACAACATGCCACAGTTTTGCTGTCATGAAATGAATAACTGCAAATGAATATCGGATTCATGATATTGATCCCGACTCAGACGTTATCTGAAAAAAATAATATGATAAGCTTCAATGAAATTGATTATTTTTCTTGTACAAAAGCTGTCGATTTGTCAATTATATGAAATAAAATATCTAATGAAGCGATGTAATAGGATGTATCAAGTGGTATTAACGATCCTCTTGACTTTCAGTTACCAATACGACGACTGTTTGCGGAGGATATCCACAGGGAGATCTCTCGTGTTAGAATTGCTGGAATACACACCCGATGCTCTATATTTCCCAGACATCTTGCTAGGAGTTAATAATACCCAATTAAGCCCTGATAGAGCCTAAATATCCTGCTCCTCGGGGTCTCTCCATTTCATCTCGCCTCAGTAACAGTGTATTATTTTACACACAAAGGCTTGAATGAAATGAAGGACTGACTAGTTGCCCACAAAACCAACAGTTACATAAAAGTTTAAAGTAACAATCAATGATAAAAAAAACTCATCACTCAAAATGGAACACATTCACGGTTGTCACTCCTGTGTTCCACCCATTTAAAGCATAACAATGCAACATGCATAACACACAAATCACACCCCATTTGTTTTAGCGATAAACACGGACAACAAATAATGACACCATATCGAACCAGGCTGACGTGAAATACTGCAGGTTTCAAGTTGATTTAAAACACGTTTGACATTTTTTAAAAGTTTTACATACAATTTGATGTCGTGTTCCGGGTGGACGTGCCGTCTGGTTCTTTGCCGGCCCGTGTAACGTTACCTGGCAGAGGTGATATTTTGTCTGTTCCAAATCGAACTCACACTCAATCCAAACTCAATACTCAAGCCGGACACATCGATTCGGGTGTGGGGTCGTCCAGTCCATGTTAAATTATTTGTATTCGCTTGTCAGTCTGCACATTCTCATGCATTGTCTCAGCGTTATCACTGTAGGAACCCCCGATCGAAGCGATTACCGTAACGCGCGTTACGGTAATCAAAACCATGGCGGAAGGTGAGTCGGTTCGAATATAAACTGCGTTATTTGCGGGGTATCTCGGGTATATTATTGGAGTCACAGTGATACATATAAATCAGACGTTGTGGTAAACAGATCGGTACTGTTTCTGAAACGTTTTGTATAGTTTGATGCGAGTGAGGAGAGATTTTAAAATTTGTTAAAGATTACCGTAACTTCTAGGCTTGATTACCGTAACGTTGACCGGCACAGTGAGGCAGATTACCGTAACGTGTTGTATTACTACCCTGAAATCACTGGGATTTCTCGCATATACCGTCTCAAATTCGCAGGAAAATCACAAATACATGTATCCACATCAATAATGGTCGCCGAATGCATAAAATACAACTGATGTTGATAATATATTTGACACAAATTTCCTCAATTTAGATTCGCAATGCAGATGTCCTACAACAGCCGTTTGAAGCTGTGTTATCATTTTTGGTCAAACACGGAATACAGCACCACAGTGGGTCCAACAATGCATTGACTATCAGACGAAAATGCCTTAATCAACCAACCGGTGCCTTATCTGCATGGTGTGCCAGTACAACATAAATTATGGCTGAACTTCGATTCAGTAACGAAACAGAAATTAAATGTGTATCCCCCCCCCCCCTTCTCTCTCAATTATGGACAATATACCATTCATTTTCAGTACATTTAAAGAATGTGCGTTGAAAATAAGATTTCATTAACTAACATCTCACAATGAGCAGTAGCGACAACCTTGATAGTACGACCTTGTATTTTCGTGTTTGTGTGTTCTTGTATTTCTTTGCTATTTTACAGCGACGATTATTTATATGAAACATAACCATGACCACATATTGGGTATTTAGGACAAAATGATAAAAACAACCTACCTCCACTTCACAGAATATATAAATTTTTTATATTAATTGTTATTATATTCATAATATTAATGACTATTAACTACTACTTGTCTTACCGATAAGGTAAGTACTCAGGTCACGTCTTCGTCAGATCGCCATTTCTCGTCCACCTATCACTATTTTATTTATACGTGTATTTATTGTATATTTTGTATTTTTGTAGGCTTGAAAATAATGGTTTAATAGATAATGTGCTGTTATAAGAATGATCAAGTGTTTGTGCGTCCTTTGGCCTGTGGGTACTTTCCCTGGCTGTGCACATTCACGTAAAATATGATTTTACATAAATAAGTTATCTGAACAGCCTAGGTTCCATCCTGACCAAGATTATTCTAAATTATGGGTCATATGCACTGGAGGAGGCAGCACACACTACTTTTACACTTGAGGTAGTCCGCTCCAAACATTGAGGGGAGGGGGTCAAAGAGTTTTTTTTTTAATCAATAACTGTATCAACATAATCTAGCGCTTCAAAATGACTCATTGTATAGATTAACTGATCAGCATCCAAAAACTGAAGAGAAGGGGATCACCATATCTGTTCGCAGGGAAAACAAGATGCAAGATGTGAATATGGACACAAAAATGTGCAAAAAATGACATATTTTATGTAATTTTAGGTAAATATTTGTGATTTTGATCGAATATGTCGAAGAAACCAGCACTGTGACCCCTACATTCTTTTCAATATTAGGATCTGATCAGTTACTCTATAAAATAGGTCAATCTGAAGAAATAATATTCATGAAATAGCTTTTAAATTGTGACTCTTCGTTACCTCACTGTTTGTAGCGGACTACGTTAAATCACTTGAAATATGTATTTTGACATCTCACGTTACCGTAATCAGTCCTAAACGTTACGGTAATCATAGCTGTCAAGCTTGATGACGTTACGGTAATCCAGTGACATTTTTTCGCAGGCAAAATAAACGTACATACAGTAAGTTGAGACAATCGTCCAACTCACTGAATGTTAAACAATGTCCAAACTCCCATAGGAATGCTGCAAGTTTATAAAACAAATCGTGATTTCTTTGGGAATGGACATGGACGATACGAAGCGACTGGCCTTCCGCCATGTTTTTGATTACCGTAACGCGCGTTACGGTAATCGTTTCGACTGGGGGTTCCTACAGTGGTTATGGGATTTGCGATGTGGTTTCCTGCAAATCCAGGTCCTGTGATTCTAATTCCATCATTCTGAATGAATTCTGCTTTTTCAGTATCACTGTAACCAAGGCCAAAATTCATGAGAATAAGTTTGACGCAAATGCCTGCGTTCAGATAATGGATATTATGATTTGACAAAAGTTTCAAAAACCGATATAATCCTCTTGAAATGCCAGTCAACAAATATGTGCCAGAACTGGTCATGGTATTTATAGAACAAACAGCACAAAACGCCCACTAGAAATGAAAAGAACTGTGACGATGACGATTTGCATTACCCATAATGCATCACATTACCCATATGAACGATATGAGTGAGCGCACACATTCTGCATTGTATTGGTGAACAGGTTGTTTGCAATGTTTAGTCACGTATTGTATACATAACTTAAAGATGATGGTGTCTGTTTCAATGAATACCAGCAAAGAGTATAACACAATATATACTCAACCCTTTCATACAATGTTGTTCAATACATATAATACTACACTAATATGAAACGTGCATTGTGAAGATTCACTGCCATTAATCTGTGTAAACTGGTGTAGTACCAGATTTGAGTCCGAGAGCAGGAGCACATCTAATCAGAAAAAAAACCCACTTCCTGACCCATATCTTTATCACTTTTGCGCAATTATCCCAGATCGTACAATTCATTATCCCACACAAAAACACTGATTTAGTTGTCATTCTCCTAGGGTCCTAATTCGATTATATACAGCCGAAGAGGCACCCGTTGTGGCTGGAACTTGGTGGAATTTATTGCCCCAGGCCTTCCATCAGAACTATAGTATGCGCAAATAATGGTAATATTGAGAATCGATGAGTCAGGGAGATGAACGAGACGAAACCACGTGTTCATAAAGTCCTCAACATCCTGGCTTTGAGTGTTCAGTGACATATTATGTGAACGACAATTGATAATATTAAAATGGTTACTTCGAAGTTATTCAGGGGTTCATTCATCTCAAGTGCAGCAAGGATCCTATAATACCTATAATATATACATGTAGGTATCAATCTATTACCACAAATACAGTAGATTTTGATGATGCCAATAACAAACGTAAAGTACAACATTTGCAATAGAAACAAAGCCCGACCAAATAGTTTATCCAAAGACACACTGGCGTCATCAGGGGCAGACAGTGTGTTAAATGTAGTTGTTTCTACTGTACACCTGATGGAATTAGTATACAACTGCCCAACAACCTATGAAAATATTTTAGAAATCCGAAACAAACCCCATGGAACAGATATATGACAAGTACATAAGTACCTAATCAATAGCCAGAAGGCTACTGAGTTGATGGTATATAATATGTATATAATATATATAAAAGGATTCTTGATTGTAGCTTGTCCAATTCTGCGGCCTCGACAGTGACATATCATTTGTCACAGAGCCAGTTTTATAAAATAGATCCATTTTCACTAGAGAATTGGATGAGATCATACTTGGCATGTTGGCTATAATGATATGTGAAAGAACAAATATCGATGCATTTAGTTTGGCGATTAGTGTAGTAAATGTGTCGTCCAGGTATTGCGTTATTTTGTTTTGAGTTGAAAATCGGGCGTTCAGTGGTTGTAATATGTTACTGGAATATTTAATTTTGACTTTATTCATTCCAGTTCTCAAGGCAATATTGGAAACCGACATGTCGTTTGCCAATGCTACGAATTTTTCAAGTCTGGAAACTATTGTGATCTGGAAACTATTTCAGTCCACCAGCAAATATTACGTGATAAATTGCAGTATCTGTGTATGTTAGGGGATGAAACAACACATGATGGTGTGGAAATTGCAGCTCAATATTCACATATTTTCTTGATGTTTTCTCCCTTGAGGCTAACTCATCAAATGGAAATTTCGGAATTAAATTTGTTCGGTACAGTGATAAACTTGGTATCATATGTTATAGTGTTCCAAAAATGTTTGCCAAAAGAGTAGATTCCTCCTTGGGGAAGAATACCAATTTCTGGAGCAATCAGCCAGTACGATGTCATAGTGCCACGTGATGAAATGACAAGTAAATTCTGTAAACAGCTCTGTAAGGTCATATACGTATCAAGACGACACCGAACAAATGGCTCCTCGAATTATCCCTCACAATGATGGGAACGAATTATAAAATGCTCCATTAACCCTTGCTGGGGCCCCGCCAGTGAAGGCGAGAACACAAAATCATTTTATTACACAGACGGGTGCTTTAAAACAAATTCGCTCTTGTAATTAGGTATTCAGACGATACTGGGCATTAACACCCTGCAACATATCTTAAGGCGGTGACTGACCTAGTTCTTTTGTCTAGGGGTCAGGCATGTTATTGTCACCGACTTGTGCTGAGATTTTTTGGAAGGAAGATCAACACACGGTAAGAAAAATGCAATTTCTGCAACATAATGCATATATATAATAACTGAGGGGGATGATACCATGTCCGAGATACTACTACAAATTTTTGTACTTCACAAATATTTGTAGGGGCTGAAATTCCCCAGAAATAAGGTTTCTTGCATCAATGTTTATCCCAATGTTGACACGGTGATCACGTTCATGGTCATTTTCAATAAATGCACATTGTATTTCGATAATATGTACACGGGAGTTAAGATAATTATCTCAAAATAATTGACTCAAATATATACGCTGATGCCCTTCATCTGAAGAAAATATACCGAAGAAAAAATGTTATCAATGATTTTCATTCCCCATCAGTACAATACAAAGTGAAGATATTTGTCAAATCCATCGAAGAAAAGACAGATTCGTTTGTCTTGTTCTGGATATGCATGCTTTACTGACTTCAGAACATGTGTAGTGTGATCAGTTAACACTGGGAACTTTCCAGAAGGCAATGATACTTACTGGAATGAGTGCTCTCAACATCATCTTGATCGTCCATGAAGCCATACTTTTTCATCACACCAGCCAATGTAAATTTCTGTGTTGCTCGCTCTAGTTTCACAACACCAGCTGTCACAGAACAAAGCATCACTGTGCCGAGAAACAATCTCCTCAGAATTTGTGTTGTTTATTGCACATTACATTGAATCAGAGTGCTTTTTGAAATGAACTTCATGAACTCCATATCAGATGCAGTGGATACACTGGATCTACCAACTCCAATACTGGTACTTACTGGAAATCATTTCCACATAGCAATCAAACATTTTTCCTCCACGTTTTCATTTCTTTCCCCATTCTGCGCTGTAGACAGCCTTGCTGTCAATAATATCTTTATTTGACATGCTGTCGACCCCCGATACTTCTGCCAGATCCTTCACAGACGTGAACCCCGACTTCCTCTGGAGGACGTCATCACGCCATACCAGGAGTACGTAATTCGGCGTGTTGATGATCCAGGCAGACTGTGAAGATAAAAGATTAGATCTGGGTTAGTTAGATCCAGTACCAGTATACTCATGATGAGTGTTATCTATAGTTTGAGTTCATGGACATTGACAAAAGAACAATGAAAAGCAATCTACAGACTATTGGTCATCAGCTGAAATCGCTGATTCGTGATATTTCAAGTGGTAGTAATTCCAAAGCCACTGACGATATTCCATAGATTATTGCACATAAAGTATGCAGTATAAATCAGAGAGACCTTGCAAAGTTTGAGAGGTCAGTATCAAGAATTTGGGTCATGGGCGAGAATCTGGTCAAGACAGAAAATTCACAAGAACTATACTTTTATTATTGATTATTTCACCCATTATTTTTGTGTTTTTGCTATGGCCATTCCGGACCATTTTATATATGAACAATGGTCGTATGACCAAAATCCCAGATCATCGTTTAGGTAGAAAATGTAAGGGTCACCAGCTTTAATTTTAGTAACTAAATCTGAAGGGGCGAGGGTCTGCAATCTCTGATTGTCTCGGCAATATTTTCATGAGTTTGAATTGTAGACCTACAGCATATTATATCCCATTTTTCACCTACTTTTAGATGTATGCATTCAAATCTAAAAAAGTTTCCAATCTAAACCCAATGTTAGTTTAGCCCCAACATGAAAGCTTGAAACATGAACGTTTTCAACACAATGTTCGATTATTGAGCACTGAAACTATCTATTCTAGATTAGATTCTAGATCTAATCAATTAATTGCAATAATCGAATCATAATCGATTAATCGTTCAGACCCTAGAAAATATTGGCAAAAATCGTTTCAATGACATGGAGTTGACTTCAACTTGACTTCAGATTCACCACGGCATTCTAGGGGTAGACCTAGATCCACTTCTGTAAAGCCTTCAATTTCGCGTCCATTTGAATTCGCGTGTTCATGAAATGGACATGTTTGCAGCCGTTCAATTTCGTGTTTGCATTTGCAACTCAATTATATGGGTTGTGGAAAGAAAAAATTTGCCTCCAGAAATATCATGTTTCTGATAAAAAATGCGAAAACTGTGAATATTAATGGATGCGAAAAAATAAGGGGTTTACAGCAGGCGCCTGTCTAGATATAGAGCTAATATCTATTTGGCATATATGCTACAGATCGTGAAATTGAAGTGTCAGATCATCGATGTGATGTTGGAATAGTTCCAATATCACATCGGTGATCTGACACGAGTCCAAGATCACTTCGGTGATCTGACACTGCTGTCTGAGGGGCATAGAACGACCAGTTTAAGAGAGTTTGCCATTAAAAATTGTAATGGCATGCTTACCCTCTTTTTTGAAAACCAGGTAAGATAACTCAAAAGTATTTATTATAGAGGTCAAAGTGTGGACATAAATATACTGGAACAAAGTTTATGATTGTATCATTTATTGACAATAATACAAAACAAATGAAAGCTGACTCAATGACTCATGCAGTCCCAGACATGCAGCTTGAATTGAAGTTAGCAACAAAAGCTGACTCATGGAAGTTAAATTGAGTTTTTGATACCCCTCTGTACATGGTGGAGTTTCAACATTGGGTTAGAAATGATAATACAATACCATTTAGCATCGCAAATATATCAGCAAAAAAACGGTATAAACGAGGCAGAAAAATCATAGTACATTGGCGATAGCAATATTGTGCTGGACACAATTTTTTTACTGGAACATCGCATACATTAAATGTGCAAATCCACCAAGTATCGATAAATTGTGTTCTAACATTTAGCAAATATTACTTAGCATGTAATGTTCTTGATGTTATGCATGATAGATTTTATATGCTAATATACTCATTGTTGAAGGTCAATTTCTTTTTAGGTCACCAGACCAGGGTCGGATAACCTATTGGCATGGCGTTGCGTCCATCGTCCGTCCATTCACATTTTTATCTTTATTCTTTGTGGGCGAATTTTCCTGAAATTTGGCACAAAAATTCGTAAAAATATTTCAAAAAGGAGGTATTACATGCTGAGTAAATATAACTGAAATAAAAGTGGTGTAACATCAGAACTCATTGAATGGTCTAATGTTAATATCGAACTGAAGGTATCAAGTGCTCACCAGCTAGCATCTTTGCTAAATGTTTTTGAGTTCCTGCTGTCATATGTATGCATATGACCAGCGTACTTTTTTTTTCACAGACTTGCATTACAAGTAGATGATCTCGGTCATGGGACGCGTAAACTGAAAAATCGTATACGAGAACTGGAGAAAAGCAAGGATACTACTCTGACTGATAAGCAGTACAATGGAGTGATAAAAAATTATATGCGGAACTTTTTATCCAGTGGGGAAAATGCCTTCAAATGCGCGAAACGTATCCCCCTAAACCACTTCAACAAGGAAGAATTGCTGTCACATAGTTATTCGGGAAAAGCTCCCAACAAAAAAACTCCGGCAAAGCCCAAGTTGGATGAAGACAGAATCCTTTTCTACAAGGACCTCATAAGGGAAAAATACCCACAACTGACAGAATCACACCACATTTGCTAAACACATACAACATACATGAATTGTCACAAATGACATCATATCATACCGACTCCTAGCTCAACAAATGACATTACATCATAGCAATACCTATACAACAACAAATGACATTATATTATTCCGATACCTATACAAGAACAAATGACATCATATCAAATCAGGCTGGCTTGAATTACTTCACGCTTTCAAGTTAATTTCACACACGAACTTTCTGGGTTTGTCACAGGGTATATCAACCCACTGATAATTTTCTGTACTTCTAACGACGATACAGTCTGATGGAATGTTCCACCTGGACGTGCCGTCTGGTTCGTTGTCAGCCCACGTCACGTGACTTGGCACAGGTGGTACTTGGTCCGTTCCAACTCTTTCTCCTGTGTAGTTCCAGAAAATGTCTCCGACGTAGCCGCCGGGCGGCCTTCTAGCACCAACCCATAACTTGAAATGCACCGGAGCAATACGTAGGAATTCCAGCTTGGCAGCATCTGATTGTATCTCAATCAGATGCCCCCTCGGGTGTAGATTAGCACAATAATTGAGTGCGTTATCCCAAGATATACGCGAACTCTTGGACAGTCTGTAGCATGAGCCAGTCGCACCAGAATACCGCATACCACGTGGGCATGTTTCAAAATAAGACCAGCTCTCATCCTCAATCCAATCCCAGGTTGACACCATCAATTGACACAAACCACGATCACGGTGCGAAGTCGTCCAGCCCATGTTAAATGCTCTGCATTCGCTCGTCAGTCTGCACATTCTCAAGCATTGTTTCTGCGTTATAGGATCAGCAACGTGGTTTCCAACAAATGCAGGTCCTGTGATTCTAAATCCATCATTTCGAATGAATTTTACTTTTTCAGTATCAATGTAACCGAGACCAAAAATCGTGAGAATAGGTAGGACGCAACTGCCGGTGTACATGATACAGTATATATGATATAACTTGAGTTTCATTAATGATAAAATCATCTTCACGTGCCTCTAACCGCATGTCATCAGTCGACATATATGTGCCAGAACTGCGTAGGAACACAAACAGCGCAAGAAGAGCCCATTGGAAAAAAGATGGAATTAATGAGGTTTTGCATAACCCATGAAGGTATCACATTGCCCACATGAATAGCTCACGGGTGCAAACAGGTTGTTTACAAAGTTGTCTTTCTTGAGTCACTGAAATGATCCCAACAAATACGACATAATAGTAATATTTACTATTCATTATGGACTCTGATTACGACTAATGTTATAGGTGACACATCAATAGTGCAGATGTAGTATCACAACCTGGTGACTTAGTATGATATACGAGCTCAATGCAGTAATATGGGATTGAGGTGTCTGGTGTTGACGATCGACCACTTTGTTCAAACACATCTCCTTTGGCAGTTTGGGGAAACACCAGTCATGCTAAAATAACAATTGTCAATACAACTTCTGCGATCAAATTTCACTACGTCTACTGTATTGTATTGTCAACGTCAAGACCAGGCTACACAAATTAGGACACATATTCTTGACACAAATTCGTGTCATTCTCTGGTGAAATATCGATGCTTTCAGTATTCAACCTCGGGTTTAATGATATATACCTTCTTTGTGTATTTGTAACTTTGCTTGTCAGAATTTGTAATGTGCATACAACATTGTGTCTATAAAGTTCTTACGGTATTCGATGGTCTTTCTAAATGATATTGGTGTCTGTGTCAATGAGTATCATCAAAGTGTTTATTAACACATACTCAACTTTTTTTATGCCGTGTCCTTCAACACCACTAATACTACACTAGCATGAAACGTGAATATTCACTGTGTCTGATTTGTGTATATTGGCGAAGTGCCGCGTTTGATTAAGTACGACAGCATGAGCACATCTAATCAGAATGAACCCCAGCTCCACGACCCATATCTCTATCACTTTAGCGCAACTAGCCAAGGTCATGCGGTTCACTTCCCACATAGAAACACTATTGGCTTTCTCCTAGAACCATAATTTGATAAAATACAGCCGAAGTACCCGTTGTGGTTGGACACTTAGTGGAGTAAATCTTCTGTCCTAGACCTTTCATCGGAGCTATACTATGCACAAATATAAGGTATAAACATGGAGAATAATTGACTAAGGGATGTGAAATACATGTCGTCTAATACTCTCCTCATTTCTAGTCCCCAACATCCTGGCATTAAGTGTTTATTGACAGCAATTGATTAAAAAAATATGAATATGGTTACTGAGTATATTTTCGGGATCAAAATTGCAATTTCTCATGCAGGATGTGCCAAAAAATATTTTTATTGAAATCATATTTTTGGCAAAATGACTACTCCTTTCCTTCAAATTATATCATAATAAACGTTTACACGGCATATATAAATGGTATAGTTTCAGGCCTTTACATTGAGCGGATTCATATAAAAACATTTTTTTTTTATTTTGGAGTAGACCACATCGGGCAGGCTAATATTCGTTTGGGCTGCTGCCTAACCAAACGCCTGAGAAAGTATCTGATTCGTCTATTGGACATGTCGGAACAGATAAGGCATAGAGTCAGCAACATATAAATCAGTACAGAGAGAAGTGTGGTTAGAAATGTCTAATATACTGTATAGCCTCACTTAATACCAACAAAGTGTGACGTCATTTTTGGTTCTTAACAAGTTCACAGCCTTCGATAAACAGTACCGTTGAATTTGAGATGTTCAGAGCCAGAGACGGAAAGGCCCGAAATGTATGCCCAACGGGCAGAAAAAAAATCCATCTTTTGGCACTATGCCCGAAATCTTTTCAGTAACTTTCTATTACACACATATTCAGGACTGTTTATTTTGTTTTGTACATACGGAATGATTTTAATTGCTCTAGAGGCCCGGAATGTGGACCCCAATGGCTTGAAATGCACAAATTGGCCCGGAGAAAAAACACTCATACATTAGAGCGTAGACCATGTCTTTAGAGCGTTGACACGTCACAAGCGATACAATAATAAGTTATTAGAGCCCTAATTAGCTGATGTTGCGCCTTTATATTGATCACGGATGAACTTTGAAGTATTTGAAACCTCCAGTTCAAACAGGTTTGTTGTACATTGGTCATAAGTATCGAAAAAATTGTTATCAATGTTTGGATACTACATATTTGTGGGCAAAATCCGTGGGCCAGGGCCTATTTCTGAACAAATCAGACTCATATGGATTATTGGAGAGCACGCGCTTGTACATTGGTATCTCGGACACTGCATCAAATCCCCATCCTCAGGTAATATGGTCAATATTTGACAGAAAAATTATTTTACTCACCCTGTGTGGCAAAAAGTTAGCCCTACAGCGTTGACAACAACATGACCTGACCCCTAAACAAAAGAACTAGGTCGGTCAACGCTCTATGCCATTTGGTAGGGTGTATAGGAAATCGTATGGCCAGATAGTCAGAAGCGCAGAATCAGGCTGAATCCCACGGTCATGCCTGACCGGAAATTGACTTCTGAGTACTGTACATTGAATATTCAATCTTAGGTCTGACGTGATATGTGTAAATTGGCCTCTGAGGCTAAACATTTTCCGAAAAAGCTTAGATTCGTATATTAGGAACATCGGAAGTTATACTGTATATGGCACATCATTTGGGGAACTTGAATTTGACCTTCAGATGACCTTGAAAGCGGAATCTCGAGGCCACACCTGGCATTAAATGTGTATTAGCAGCTACATACAAAATGATTGAGATTATTTAATGTATTATGAGCATATAGAAAATTATATAATGGTGACTCTTTTGGTGAGCCTAAACTTAACCAATATGACCTTGACTGGTGAATTTCAAGGTCATACCTGCGATGGTTAAAACTGAATTTTTCCGGTTACCTATCATACAACACGCAGGTCTCTGTTGTTCCATAGAACATACTTGGTGTAAATATTTAAATGATCCCAACCATTCTTTTATCGGACTGATTATCATTGACTACATCAATATGATTCTAATTGGGGTTTTTTCCGAAGATGGCAAACACAACTGTGATCTAAGGAAGCTTGAAAAATAAATGTGCGAAAAATAACATATTCAAATTTCCAAGGATGAATATTCACATTTAATGGCAGTTTTTTTAATTCACAATCTGAATATTGATCACATGAATTCCTGTTCAGGAGGCAAAAAAAAAACCATTCATCTTGCTGGTGGGTGAGAATTTTTTTCAGCAGTGTTGATGGGGAAGCTAATATGGGTGTACCATGATCTCCTTCAGGCCACTATAAAAATTCAGATAATGCAGTATGTACAACATGCAAAACAGGACCCCACTGGAAATAAATGCGTGCACTTTCTACGGTTATCCTGAAGGTTCGCATATTAAATATTTCCCGCGTTTCTATAAGATTAGCGGGAAATTATTGTCTGTAGCGTTTAAAGGTGTGTCCACGGCGTAGTGGTCAGTACTCAGTTGAGTGACTGTACCTGGGTACAGGGCGGTAGTCGTGCATGAGTAGCCCAAAGGGGCGGAGTTTAAAGTGTTGAGGCAAATTGGAGTGTATGTATGGTCATTCTAGGCGGCTTTCTCGCAAAGCAAACATTAAATTTCGTTTAAGGGTTTGTACTGGGAAACAGGTTTCCTAGAGTTTTTTCCTATTTTGGCTTATCAGAGGTTTTTATCTCTAGGTTTTTACCCTGGGCCAGTTTTACCCTTGCACTACTATAAGCGGTAAAATCAGCTTCGTATGCTTGCCATTCAATCGTTTCTCGCTCA
The DNA here is from genome assembly GCA_949152475.1 of Terebella lapidaria. NCBI lineage: Eukaryota > Metazoa > Annelida > Polychaeta > Terebellida > Terebellidae > Terebella > Terebella lapidaria. Next base: position 9,611,979 of record OX424557.1, read on the forward strand.
CGGTCAATAATAAAGCTTGCCTAATAGCAATTACTACGAGTTTGTTGTTATTAGTATAGACTGAATAAATACATCCATCCAGTGGTAAATCCAGAGGTCACATATGACATGAAATGTGAATTGACTTCACATTCATGAAACGTGAAATGATATCACATAGCTAACGATTGTAGATAAATATATAAGGTTCGTGTTACAAACACATAATAATTCGTATACTACTGATCCTATGGTGACCCAGACTTGACCTCAGATGATTTTGAGTGGTAACTCTCATCTGATATGAGTGTAAATTGGCCTGGTAGACAAAACGCTTGTAGATAGAGCTAAGGTTTGTATAACGTTGATATCATACATCCTCAGATATATGATTATACTAGAAGTTTCATATGCTGGTTATGTGTGTGTTAGGAGAGAATGGTAGTGGGAGATACCAGTTTTGTCTCCCATCTGGTGTGTGTAGTATATGTGCTGACAGTTATGTCAGTTATGAGCTAAATCACAGAAACCATGTATACAATGCAGAATATAAGTGTGTTCGGATGTTTGGGTCACTAGGCTCAGGTAATGATCAGTTTGATGGCCCTGTCGAACTAGCGGCCGGACCTGGGCCACTGCTGTACATCGGTGATGCTGGAAACTATCGTGTGAAAGTGGTGAGGCCTGACGGTAGTTATGTGAGGAGTATCGGGTGTCGGGGGACAAGCCCGGGGGAGTTCACAGAGTATTTCCTCGTGACAATACTTGTAATAATGATAGATCTACTTGTGACAATATTTGTAACTGAAATAATTTGAATAAATGTGCAAAAGTGTATACTTCTGGACAAAATTTGATGTATCGACTCTGGGAAGGTGCGTTTAGTCTTAGTGCAGACAACAGTTACTGTAAACCTCGATGACTACATAAACCATGATGTGTATAATGACAGCAGTTACTATGCCTCCTGTTTTTTTCATAGTACATTCGCTCACTTGGTAGATAACCTACCTTTTGCTGAGTACTGGTAATTATTCCAGTAACCACCTGAGCGGCAGCGAGGTGGGGGGGGGGGGTTCAAGAAATTTACAAGGCAATGATTTTTTGTCTCTCAGCTCGCTGTAGCATACAGTGGTGAGTTAGTTATAACGAACGAAGTGAAAAATAATATGCTACCGCCGCCACCCTCTTCTAAAATCGGCGAGAGAGACAGAACGGTGTCACGGGCCAGCGCCCCAAAAACACCCAGACTGTCATGCTCTAGCTTTGCTGGATTTATGTCACGATTCCTCCGCCCCTCCCCCCCGCCCCCCCCCCTCCCCCCCTCTCCTCGTACCCTCATCTTCACCAAAACTTTGCACCCTTCTCCTACCACAAAATTCCGGATCCGCCCTGTATAATTTCTACCAACCATGCTCGAAATAGAAATAAGCTGGAAATAGACCTTGAAGTGCAAGTAAACTTCAGATACATTTTTAGGTTACCGGACCTATGGTCCGATAACCTATTGGCGTGGCGTTGCGTCCGGCGTCGGCGTCGTTCGTCCACATTTTCATCTTTAAAGTTTACAATCGGATCTTTCTGAAATTTTGCACTAAAATACCTAAAAATATTTCAAGAGGGACTTATTTTTTGTTTTTTTGCATGTTTTTTTCAAAATGGCGGCCATTTTCGCCGAAAAACGGCCAATTTCTGACTTTGGCGGCCATTTTCTCAAAAACTGTTCATACAGTTTTGAGATTTTAATTCCAAAAGATTGCTCTCACATACCTTTGTGATGTTTATAAGTTTCCATGTTCCTGAATCGCCGGTCTGGGTCTAGCGGCCATTTTCATTTCTTGACGGGTCCCAAATGGTTCTTTCTCATGTTACATTCTCCTATGCTTTATAATGGGACACATTATGCCTAATATTTCATTTAATATTGAGATTAGAAAATAGGATTCAATTGTGGAAACATAGGAAATGATATATGCTGATTATTGTCATGACCTTGAATTTGACCATTGACCTCTTTTTCAACGTCAGAGCACAAAATGGCTAATATCTCGTTTATTTTCGACTTTAGAATCAATTGTGCACATATAGTCCGAACATACTGATGACCTTGAATTTGACCTGTGACCTCATTTTCTAGGTCAAAGAGCAAAACGGCTAATATCTCGCTTATTATCCACTTTACAGCTTGGGACTATACTGTGGACGTAATGATGTAGGAAATGATGTATGCCGAATATTTTTATGACCTTGAATTTACCTTTGATCTCAAGGTTTTCAAGGTCAGGCACAAAATGGCAAATATTGACTTAACAGCTTTGGAATCAATTGTGGACATATAAGAAATGACATATACCGAATATTCTGATGACCTTGAATTTGACCTCTGACCTCATTTTCAAGGTTAGAGCACAAAATGGCTAATATCTCGCTCATCGAATTCACAGCTTAGGAATCAATTGTGGACATTGAAATGATATTGTCCGAATATTGTGCTGACCGTGGATTTGACCTTTGACCTCATTTTCAGGGTCAAAGAACAAAATGGCTAATATCTCGCTCATTATCGACTCTACAGCTCGGGAATCAATTGTGAACATATAGGCAATGATACTTTCTGAATATTGTCGTGACCTTGAAACTGACCTTTGACCTAATTTGCAAGGTCACATACATGACAAAATGGCTAATCGCTAATAGCTCGCTCATTCTCGACTTTACAGCCTAGGAATCCATAGTGAACATATAGGAATGTAGGTATCAATCTATTACCACAAATACAATAGATTTTGATGATGTCAATAAGGAAATGATATATGCTGAAAATTTTGGATCACCTTGAATTTGACTTTTGACCTCATTTTCAAGGTCAAATAACAAAATGGTTAACATCTCGCTTATTATTGACTTGACAGCCTAGGAATCAATAGTGAACATGTAGGAAATGATATATGCTGAACTGATGACTTTCAATTTGACCTTTGACTCCATTTTAAGGTCACAGAACAAAATGGTTATAGATGATATATGATGGATATTCTCGTGACCTTGATTTGACCAATGACCTTATTTTTGAGGTCATGAGACAAAAGGCTTATATCTGGAATATATATTGTCCGGTAACCTTTCTTAGCCCTTGGGCTAATTTTTTCAAATGATAGAATGAATTTTGTAGATTGTTATAATTCTCTTAGCATGTCAATATCCCAATACTTTATAGAAATATCGAGATTTGACAATTTACCTGATAACCTTACACTTTTCGAACAATGATCGTGAGTGCTCATCGTGTCACAGGTGTACAAGTAGTTATTTAACCACATCTAACTATTACAATGACCAAACTCAGCAAACAGGTCTATATATTTGGCATGAGTCAAAATCAGTGCATGGTTACACGGTTACACTTTTGGGTTGCAATGGTAACCTTTCTTGAAGCATAACACTCATCTATAGATATAAAAGTGATCTATATCCAAGTTTAGCAGAACATATCCCTTAAAGTAGTGTAGCTAAAAATGATCGAATTTCCTACTTTAATCAGAATGGGGTCATAGATGTATAATACTGTATTTTGTATTTTTAATCAAATTGTACATTCTGTATTTTACTCATATTCAGCAAAACCAGACATTCAACTTCACTTTTTTAAATATATATTCAGCTAGAATTTTATATATCAAAAGTCATATTCACCATGCAAATTACAAAAACTATCTCCCTGGTGACAGAACATTCTTGGCCTAGTTTAAAACCATGACCCCCATCTTGTTTCACATGTGCTGCAAAAATAGAACACCCCCTGTAGGAGTTCATACTGTCACTATTTTTACACAACATGGGCATACACTTGACATCCAACGTTGATAGGATATCTCATGTCACCAGACATCTCCCGTCCAATCACGATTGGTGTTGAAAATGTTATTAGGAAGTGAAGAGGAAGACAAGTTTCACTTTGAGCTGGGGCATTCGTTCACATGTAACTGTCTGTGTTGCCACATCACAAATAGTGGAATCTTCGAGAAAGGTAGGCGGCATAATTAAATTAAAACTATGAGGTATTATCTAGGTTGCTTATCAGTTATGATTCATGCCTTATACTGTTTTAATTTATTCAGTATAAACCGAATATTGGTTCAATTTATTCAGGCTATAGCTCAGCAATTCAGGGATCAATTTCGCAGAGAATGTAATTTCCACACATGACCAAAAAGACTGCTCGAGACATTGCTCGAGCCAAATTGAAGCAAACGTCGATAATTATACTGATCCAGCCAGTTAAACACCACCTTTCAAATGTAACTTACATAGAAAAAAACATACAGCGTGTTAGGGTGTAGTGTTCCTACTATGATTACTCATCATAGAACAGTAATCTACTGCCTGATTTGAGGTCTACTTATATGTACACTACACGTATCATAACCGAATACTGCATTGAACTGGGATTTATTTCGCACGAGAAGGACCAAGTGAGGTGCGGTCATTCTGCGTTCAAATAGGTGTGGATGAGCACTTTGAACTCAGAATGTGGCACCTTGGAAAATATGATGTCCAAATCAAAAGCTGCCGTGGCAGCACGTTCATTTCCAGAAATGTCCACATGGCCGGGTACCCAACACAAATGGCAGGTTTGTGCATTTGAAATATATACTGAGGTTCAGTTAAAATGTCCAAAAGTAAAGGATGCTCCATAGTATGATTCTCTATAGCCTGCAGAGCCGATAGAGAATCTGAGCAGATGGCAAAGCCCATTTCTCATGACACTGAACAAACATTAGGGAGTCGTTGTTTGTAGGTTCTCCCTGATGTGACAGCAGTACAGCAAACTTTATTACCAACCATCAGTATATCAGTATAAACTTTGGATAGTTTGACTGAACATCATAAAATCCACGTGAAAATTAAAAGGGTTGGTTGCAGACTGCCCAATTCTAAGAGATAAGTCAGTTACGGGAATTTTTAATTCCTGTGGTGGCAACTGTGAGATTTTTGACTCAGCTATTATGTTCAATTCTGTGTTTAAATCTGCCAATAGATGTTTCACGTGAATACAAACTGTTGGTATCGCATTTGGCCTAGATTCAAACAGACGAACACACTTAGGTTTAAAAACAACATTATGGACTGGAGTGTTTGGTAAAGAATTCGGCTTAATGGTATTTTGAAGTGAGTTTTTTCCTCCCTCGATAAAGAGAGGGTTCGTTGGCCTCAACATACAGACTCTCCATGGGAGAGAATCGGAATGCACCGAGGCACAAACGCAACCCCTCGTTATGGAGAGTATGCAAAGCCTTTACCTCAAAATCTACACCTTTACCCTCAAAATCTTGAACTGTTCCACGAAGGGAATGACAGTACCATATAACTTTGAAAAGCGAAAACTTTTTCAGTCTGCCCATTTCTCAATTCGCGCAAGGCACTGCTGCAACTGACCCTACCAAATGGCATCAATTGTTTATATTGCTCACGAATGAAGTTTGAAGTATTTGAAAGCTCCAGTTCATACAAAGTTACTGTACATGGGCCATAAGTATCGAAAACATTGTGATCAATGTTTGGACACTACATATTTGTGGACCAAATCTGTGGGCCAGGGCCTATTTCTATTTTCTATCTCTGAACAAATCAGACTCATATGGATACTTGGACAGTACGAGCTTGTACATTGGTATCTCGGACACTGCATCGAATCCCCATTCTAATGTAATATGGTCAATATTTGTCCAAAAAAAATTGTTTTACTCACCATGTGTCGGCATCAGCTTCCAAAAGGTTAGCCTTACAGCGTTGACAACAACATCACCTGACCCCCAAACAAAAGAACTAGGTCGGTCAACGCTCTATGCCATTTGGCACGATGTATTGTGTGCATTTGTTTCGAATAATAGCAAACACGGAAGTCAACCACATAGAGAGAAGAATTCACTCCAGGGGATAAAATCTTTACCATGCTTTTGATTTTGAAACTAAACAATGTTACAGCTAAAATGCTGCCTTAGGGAACCCTCCTCCTTATCAAACATGTCGTAGAAGGAAGTGCCCACCCTGACATTAAATTTGCGATTGGATAAAAACTCTGAAATGAAGGAAGGCATTCGACGACGAAGTCCTGCCTCATGGAAATCCTTCAGGATACTATGTTTCCGCGTCGTGTCATATGCCTTCTCCAAGTAAAAAAATATTGCCACAATGTGCTTCCAATTGATGAAAAACTCCTGTACAGCAGTTTCCAGTCGAATAATCTGATCAGTAGTCGATATATTCTTCCAGGAACCGCTCTGTTATGAAGTGATAATTTTGTTAGATCCTAGATAAAATACTTATCCTGTTTTGCAAACACAATCGGTCAAGGCAATAGGACAATAATTCGTTGGGTTAGTTGGATCCTTCCCAAGCTTAGCAACCGGAATGATTGTAGCCTGTCTCCAACAAGCAGCAAAGGCCCCAACGACTCAAACTTTATTCAATATATTTTCGAAAGAGTGTGCAGCGCAGGCTCTGGTAAGTGTTTCAGAATCTGATCGTAAATCTCATCGGGCCAAGTCGTAGTGTCATGGGCCCGATGGAAACTCTATCATTTCCGCAATTCTAAAAGGAAAATTATAGTACTCAATATTGGATCTACAATTGAGAGGTCTCTGTTCCCCCCTCACCTCATAGAACTGGAAACAATCTGTATAATGTGAACCGAATGAGTTGTGTGATACTGTTCAGCCCAGGACATCAGCAATATTCTTGTTATCACTGATGTTCTGGTCGTTCAACCGTAGTTGTTTATTTCCAGTGAATTGACGTTGACCTGATTTTTTTGTACTATATTCCACACTGTTTTCAATGGTGTTCTATTGTTTAGAACACCAATTGTTTAGAACATCCAGCTTGGGAACATATTGTTTCCAGCTATCCTTCATACATTTCCTCATGACCTTTGTTGCTTTGGCATATTGATGCTTGTAGGCCAATAAATTGGCTTGTGTGGGTTGCTGGCGGAAAACCTGGTGGGCTCGCTTTCGCTGTCCCCAAACACCTGGAGCCAAACACATGTAAGGCAACGACAAGTCGTGTTCCTGAAGGAGATGTAGCTGCAGATCAAACGCATTGAATCATATTCCGCCACAACAAATATACATTTAGACGCCTGATCACATTATATATGATCTCTGGAATTAGGGATTACGTGATTGTTAATGTCAAGAAATGTATGGGTGGAATATACTGTGTTGGTGTGAAATATCGCTTAGAATTGAAATTGATATTTGTCAATGCTATTGACCTTCAAATAGAAATATGACCACGGAAATGAGTTTGTCCTATTGATTTCATATGGAAAAGTGCTATTACATGTTATTCGAGGTCGACTATTTAGTTTGTCTGTATTTTTGGCTCTCGAAATCGATCGTTATGGCGGCCATTTTGGATTTAGGTCAATTTCTCCAATTGCACAAGGATTTCCTCTTGATACCCGCCTGATATGCTTCATGAACATGCAATTGGTGTAGAATCCATTGAGAACAAAACTTCAACATTCCATGCAGGGTATAGCTGGTGGCAATAGTTGGCATTCGACTGAATATAAATGTCCTGCTACAACACGCATAGGACATATGGGAAATATACGGAGCTACTTTCGGGTTCACAAACAGCTCACGTGTGTTGCCGAGTTGTGGCAGACGGTTCACAGGGTTACGCAGTGCAAAGAACCGGCAAAATCGATATGGTTTTCTCGTCATGTTGCCTTTTTTCTCTAGTTGTCCTTCTTCTAGTTTGCCTGTCTCGTATTGTATTTGTATCAGTAACATGGTCTATATATCGCGGACTAACCGGCGTAAACTGGTAGCGTAAGGACACAATATTAAAATTTTCAATGTTTTAATTTCATGGGCAAGCATGACAGCGTCGACTGCTTGCTTTAGCGCTGAGGATGCTGGGAATAGTATGATCAATGCTATTGTCAATTTCACATTTGGCCCACCATTCTGATTATATACAGGATAAATATTTCAATTTCCATTCAAATGACAAAAATGTTACCCGATAGCAATCTTAATTATACATGTACATGCATTAATGTTCTGATTTTTCTGAGCATCCACTCAATGTAAATGTGGACCACAATATCAATACAGGCATGTGCTTTGGAACTTTCGAGGAACAGAAAAAATAGTGTCAACTTTGCACTGTAAATTTATGTGCAACACTCATTTGGACAATAGAAAAACTAAGAATCGGGCACTATATCAGGATACTCTTTCGCAAATTATATCATAATGATCTTTTGCACGGCATATTGAAATAGTATAACAAACTTCAGGCTTCGACATTGAGCGAGTTGTTTATTTTAAGCTCATCGGCTGTAAGCCGTAAAGCTGGATTGACACGGTGTCTGTCGTGTCTGTCCCATGTTTCCCTGACTCAAATCTTTCAGAATCTTCTCCGCCGAAAGAACTAGTCCTATAGTCCCGAAACTTGGAATACTGCTCGGTTATTGTGTGTTCTCTAAAGTTTGTGTCAAGATTTGCAGAAATTCCAAGGCTTTCCAATAAAATTTGATGATTAAAAACGAATTTTATCGTACATGTGCTCGTGTTAATACATGCGGGTTGCGGGCGTAGATCGATATTACGTTAGCGCATGCGCAGAAGGGACACTGCAAATGGCGCCGGATATTTACATCCACATTTCGACAAAGAAATGCGATTTGTCAGGTCATACTATCTATGACAGGAGCAGATACTTGTACGTTTGGTGTATCAATTGTTACTGTTTTCGAAAATCTACTGTGGTATCATATCGAAGCGTAAATATCTTAGTATTTGCGGTGTTCTTCTCGAGGTACGACAGCGGGGAATTCCCGCTCCCGCCAGTGCTAGGCTGTGTTCTAGGCCTTATGTAATGAATAATTCGTGACGTACTATAGGCTCATTGGTGGATAGCCACTGGATAGCCAATCAATGGAGAGCCTAACCTTCGGCTATCGACGAAAAATTCCTAATATGGATCAACAGAATATGGCGGGCTAAGTTGTCGAAAAGAACCACGAACTGATGAAGACATAACCAGATAATACCGGACAAAATTCATGTGTTATTTCAGTGACAGCTGTTGCATAAACTTTGGTGAACAAATTGGTTTACACTAATTAGTATACTTGGGAAATTTTATGGAGCGCCTAAGGCGAAATTCAAGTCTCAATGAAAATCACAACGTTCTCATCGTAACTTGCTATCTGTCACCCAAGAACTGTTGACTTGTGAGTCATTCCTTTTCGCCTCACATTTTCTTACTGAATGAAAAAAATAAACAGGTTGTTATCTGCACACACTTTGCCATGGAATAGTACCAAGATACCGTACTGTAGCCTAAATAAATCATTAACAATAATACATACCATTAAAGTATGTGAAATAACACATAATTAATAAATTTTTGTAATTGAAATAACAATAAAATACACAGGAAGGAGAGCACACTTTTATCCTGATGTTCATCACTGGAATTTTATGTATATTGGGACGAAAAAAATATTATAAAACATGATAAAATACACAGAACATCACAGTTATTCCCATAAAGGTCCTTAATTTGTAACACATTGGTGGCAAGACAAGTGGGGTGTTAAGAGGTACTGTAAATGGGTAAGTTTCGCGGGGGATAAAGTTTCGCGGATTTGGGGGTGAGATAGTATCACGGGGAAGATGTTGGATCACCTTGATGTTTCAATATTGAGGTGTTAAGTATAGTATGAATATTAATTGGGAAGTCACATAATATATGCATGGTGCATCCTGGTGCATCCTTCAAAAAATGTGTAAATATAAGTTTTTTTGTAGAAAATCTTGAAAGCTGGATAGATATGGGGAATCATTATATTGCGAATCTTTCGGAAAATGGTCAAGGTTTAGTCCACATTGAATGTGGGCACTGATTCATAGCGACAAAACTTGAGGATAGAGCTTAGTATTGTATGGTAATCATATGCTCATGTACATGATAATGAGATCTATGCACCACATACACCTATCTATATCAGTTTGATGAAATATTGTGGTCGCCTGCCGATGAGCTACAGGGCCCTTGGCCCTATGTTTAAATCAATCAGTCTCTCCCTTAACCAAACCGCAAACACCTGAGACGGTATCTGACTCGTCTATTGGACACGTCGGAGCATACAGTGAGCAGCATATAAACCGGTACAGAGAAAAGTATGGCCAGTAATGTGTATAGTAATATGCTGTACAGCCTCACATAATATCAACGAAGTCACTGGGGGGGGGGGGGGGGGCACATGATTCGGTAACTACAGTTACTGAATCATTTTCAGAATGGACGTGGCGTGTACTTATATTTAAATTGTGTGTTTTTGGCATTTATAACGTATATTAGCGCTATTTTCTGGTCAATCTTTACTTATATGTCGTGTCTGAACCAAATCTAGTGAGATTCCGTCGTGTTCCACGTGTAATTTCACTGATATTATAAATATCGGCAATGATTCGGTAACTGACATGGCTTGCGCTAAATTGATTCGGTAACTGTGACATTGGGATTCGGTAACTGACAGTTTGTCAGACCAATTAGTTCCATCTCAGCACATGTTAACCGCACCAGCACTGATTAAAGATATATAATGTACAACCAATTTGGTTGAAATGCCATATCTTGCACTGCCTGTAGCAGATGTGTCGGTGATCGAAGTGGGCAGCTTCACACTTCGTTACTAAGGTGGCCAAAATATTATTCATCCGCGCATTTATTTAGACACCTGATCCTTTCACCTATCAGACTTTTCATTTTGTCAAAAAAAAATGGCTGGTAGTTCCTGTTTTTTAAATCTATTTTTCTATTTCTTTCTATTTTACTGATAAAATAGCTGAGAGTGATCATGATTTGCAACAATAGCGGATAAACCCACTATCTTCTGAAAAGAGATAGAAAATAATTTTGGATTGATTTACTCCACAGATGCCTGAAAAAATCGAAGTCATCTTGTTTTAAATAAGTGTCAGTTTCCGAATCATTTCATGATCTGTACCGAATCAGGACAAGACAGTTACCAAATCATCGCCGATTTCTATAAACATTCATATCAGTGAATTTACACATGGAACACGACAGAACCTCACTCGATTTCGTTTGAACACGACAAATGAGTTAATTTTGATAAAAAAACTAGCGCTAATATATGTTTTAAATGCCAAAAAACACAATTCAAATATAGAGTCTACGTACTCGCCGCGTCCATTCTGAAAATGATTCGGTAACTGCAGTTACCGAATCATGTGCCCCCCAGTGAAGTGTGACATCATTTTGTGGCCCCCAAACAAGTACACAGCCTTTGTGTTACAATAAACATTACCATTAACTTTGAGTTGTTTAGAGCCCGTAGACGGAATGGCCCGAAATGTATGCCCAACGGGCAAAAAAAAATCAATCTTTTGGCACTCTGCCCGAAATCTTTTCAGTAACTTTTTCTGTAACACATATTCAGGACTGTTTATTTTGTTATGTAAAGACGGAATACATTGAATTGTTGAGAGGCCCGAAATGTGGACCCCAATGGCTTGAAATGCACAATTAGCCCATGGAGACAAAACACTCGCAGATGAAGCCTGGCTGTGTACTATAAACAATAGATCTACAGTAGTTTTTTGTATAAACATTATAGCAAATCCTTTCGGGCATATATTTTTATGACCTGAACTTGACCTCACATAATTTTGAGTGAACCACGTCTAAACTGAAATGTGTAAATTGACCTATATAGTCTGATTTTTCTAACTCATTTAAACTGTTTTTCGCTGATATTTTTGCGATTCTCAATGCTATCGTTCTATAACTTGGCATACTTCACCTGGGAGTCAAACGGAAAATATTTACCGAATTTCAGACTTCTATCACAAAAATTGAAAATGTTGGCAATCTACACCAATGTTAAAATTAGCCCTGTCGTTTAATTTCTGGGTCCGCACACAATTTTGTGCATTTGCTCGGTTTTGTAGTGGTGCAATCTTTTGAAATCAACATGTTTGTGTAGGATACACCCTAATGTGTCTTCTCGTCTAAAATTACAATAATACAGCGATTTCTGATGGGTGTAAACATGATCAAATCCTCGAAATATGCTCAGATTCTTGAGACCCCGTTTGCTGAAATTTAACATTGCAGTAGTTTGCCAACTTCTTCAATTATTGCGACAGAAGTCTGAAATTCGGTAAAAAAATTGCCGTTTGACTCCCAGGTGAGGTATGCCAAGTTATAGAACGATACGATTTAGCACTGGAAAGATATCGTCAAAAACCGGTGTAAACAAGTTAGAAAAATCAGAGTATACAAGCGACTGTATGACGGATCTGTTGGTCGTGAGAAAATTGTCCTCAGGTGACCGTGAATAGTTGTCAGTTGCTCAGTGGCAGCATGTTTTGCCTTCTCTTTACAAACGAGTGGTCTTGGGTTCGATTACAGGTCTCGTTCACTGGCGCATTTAGCACCTGGTAATATTTGTTTCGAAGAGGACTTTCAATTTGTTGCTGGTTGAATTACGATTGCTGCAACCCGATTCTCACTTTTCTCAGCAGCGGTGATGGGGAAGTTAATATAGATGTACCCTGATCTACTTCAGGCCGCGATAGAAATTCTGACAATGCAGTATGTACACCATACAAAACAGGACCGCACTTGAAATAAATGCGTGCACTTTCTAGGGTTATCCTGAGGGATCACCTCCTGAATAAATCCATCCATCCAATGGTAAATCCAGAAGTCACATTTGATATGGAATGTGAATCGACTTCACATTCATGAAATATGAAATGATTTTCCATACAACACGGCTGTAGATAGAGATTAGGTTCGTGTTATAAACACATGGTAAGTCATATAATGACTGATCATTTGGTGACCCTGAACTAGATCTCAGATGATTTTGAGAGGTATCTAAAAGTTGAAAATTAGGCTCGCAGACAAAATGCTTGTATTTTGTTGACTGGGTCCTTTGTTGACTTTGACCTTGCATGCCCGTGAGAAGTGAATCTCCTGATCAAGTCAACTTAGTCACACGAACTGTGTACAGTGTAAATTGGCCTCTACAGACAAAACGAGACAATCAGAGATTGTAGACCCTCGCCCTTCCAGATTTAGTTTTAATAAAAATATACAGTTGATGACCCTTACATTTTCTACCTGGACAATAATCGGGGATTTTGGTCGTACTATCATTGGTCATATATAAATTGGTCGGAAATTGGCCATAAAAAATTCAAAAATCTTGGGAGAAATGATCATTAATCAAAGTAGAGTTATTTTTTCTATCTTGAACATATTCTCGACCTGTCGACCACGACCTGAATTTTGATATTGTCAACCCAAACTTCGCCAGCTATCACAACTTTATACTGCATACTGTAATTCAACATTCTATTTAATATCGTCGTATTGGGAATTACCAAACCTCGAAATACTACGAACCAGTGATTTCCCTTACACTTTCTACCTAGGGCGATAATGGGGGATTTTGATCATACGACCATCGGTCATACAGCAAATGATGGGAATTGAGCACTGAAAAATACAAATATAATAAGGGAAATTAATCACTAATATTTATAAGTTATTGCAACTTTTCGATTTTTATCCTTGATCTGACCTTGACCTTGTCGTTCAATATTGAGCTGTATAATTTCAGAGTATTGTTTCTATCATCCAGCCACATCTCCTGAATGAGAATGGGTTAAAACGAATGAAAACTAGTTTCATAATATATGACCTTGAGTCTCTCAAAAGTTGTAAAATCGTGACCCCTAATCGGGCGATAATGGCGGGTTTTCGTCGTATGACCATCGGTCGTACACCACACGATCGAGAATTGGCCAAAGAAAAATACAAAAATAGTTGGAAGAATTAATATCAAGTAGAACCAGTCTGAGAGTTAAAATTAATTATGTGATTTTCACTTTTTCCGTTGCCATGACAACCATTTTTATTCGATTTTGACAAAATTTGAAGGAGTCACTACCATAGCGCTTCAATTCTATAACTTTCAGAACCATAGAACCGTTTGTTATTGAGTTATAAGCGCAGATAACCGAAATCGTGAACCCTCAACATTTAGACATCAGGAAATAATGGAGAATTTTAGTCGTACGACCATCGGCCGTATACCATACGATCCGGAATTGGTCAAAGAAAAATACAAAAATAGTTGGAAAAATTAATATCAAGTAGGACCGGAGTTATAGCCAATTATGGGATCTTCAGTTTTTCCGTTGCCATGGCAACAGTTTATATTCGATTTTGACAAAATTTGAAGGAGACCGAGCCACTACCATAGCGCTTCAGTGCTATAAATTTCAGATTGATAAGGCCGTCTGTCTTTGAGTTACAGGCGCACACATTTGCACTGAAAAGTCGCTGGTGAAAAATAACCGAAATCGTGAACCCACAATTTTTCGACATCGGGCGATAATGGAGAATTTTAGTCTTACGACCATTGGCCGTACACCATGCGATCCGGAATTGGCCAAAGAAAAATACAAAATAGCTTGAAAAATTAATATCAAGTAAAACCGGAGTAATAGCCATTTATGTGATTTTCACTTTTTCTGTTGCCATGGCAACCGTTTTTATCCGATTCCGACAAAATTTGACAGAGACTGAGCCATTACCATAGCGCTTCAGTTCTATAAATTTCAGAACGATAGATCCGTCTTTCATTGAGTTATAAGCGCAGACATTTGCCCGGAAAAGTCGCTGGCGAAAAATAACCCAAATCGTGAACCCCCATAATGGAGAATTTTAGTCGTACGACCATCGACCGTATACCATACCATCCGGAATTGGTCAAGGAGAAACACAAAAAGCTGGAAAAAATAATATTAAGTAGAACCGGAGTTATAGACAATTATGTGATTTTCAGGTTCTCCGTTGCCACGGCAACCGTTTTTATCCGATTCCAACAAAATTTGAGGAGGACCGAGCTAATGCCATACCGCTTCATCTCCATAAGTTTGATGTCGTTTTGTTTTCGAGTTATGCGTGCGGACAGACAGACAGACAAACAGACGGACATACCCCTATCGGAGAGAGGGTATTGACTGTAGATAAAGCTTAGTTTCGTGTCATGAGCATATTATGGGGAATCATAAATGTACATATAGAGATTCATATATCATGAAGATATAATACATGGTGCGTTTTTCGTTGAGTTTGGTAAATAACGACCGAAACTTATGATATTGCAACTTTTCTGTAACTTATGCTAAGCAACTTGTTGACATTGAGTTCGAGCTGAGATGACTTTGAATGGAAATCCGAAATTCACGTCAGAACTGAGAGGTGTAAAATGGACTAAAAGAGATACAAAACGGTTGTACATATACTAGTATATAGAGTTTAGGTTTGTTTTCTGAGCAAATAGGAAGTTATAAATGTCATATTTTTTGGCGACTTTGAACGTGACCTTAAATGACTTTTGGGTCAGAATTGTGGAGATCACGTCTGACCTGAAATGTGTAAATTGGTCGCTGCAAACAAAACGTTCTTTGCCCGATCTAGGTCAAACCGGCAAGTTCAGTCTTCATCACCGATCGTTCTGGATAGACAGATAAATCGGATAATGCTCTTATTGAATGTAAGAGGAAAATCGAGTTCTTGTATATTTTCCTCGAAAGTGATACATTGTATAAGTTAGGTGCATTAATAACAATTTCATCTATTTGTCAAATACTGTGACAAAGACCGCAGCATCCCTAAAATTATTCAGTGGGCGGGTGACTATATTATCAATGTGTATGTTGGACAGTGTGGTAATTTAGTTGCAACTCTTTTCGGTATTTTTTCAGATCACGCAGAGAATGTCGTCTGAGTGCCCAGTCTGCCTTGAGTTGTTCAACCTCAAAACCCGACAACCTGAGAAGCTCTCCTGTCACCATAACGTTTGCAACGAGTGTCTGCTAAAGCTGAGGCTTGGTGATTGCGTTGAGTGTCCAGAATGCCAGAGTCCAACATGTACACAAGATATCAGCACGAACTACGGTTTGACACGAATCTTGGAGGACCAATGCAGAGAGTGCGTCAGAGAGAAGCATATCGGCAAGTGCCATCATTGTGGGGAGTTCCTCTGCAAGAACTGTATGGAAACTCACCGCACTGACAGCTACAGTGATCTCAAGAAAGAGGTTGAAACCCTCATCGACGAGTGCAGAAGTGCTGCCGTGAAGAGCTCCGATCAAACTCCACTACAGAAAGAAATCAGAAGTGAAGAAGATGTCATACAACAAGTCAAGACACTCGTTCAGAAGAGTAAAGATGAACTGGATCGACTTCAAGCCAACATCATACAAAATATCAAACAAATAGGTGCCACAAACGTCAGAAAACACAAGGACTGGTCAAACAGTTTGGACTCCGAGATCGACAAGTGCAGATCGTTCACACACACAACCCAATCCACGCTGGGTGTGACTTGCTCAGATGAACACACGACTGAACTGTTAGCCGACCTCAGCAGAGAGGCTAAACATCTGTCAACTGAGATTTATAAGATGCAAAACAAAATGCCAGAAATCACTCAGTATTTCTATAAACTGCCAGAGAGCAGCACATTCGATGTGGGCGAGATAGTGTGTGAACCGGCGAGAGTGGTAGATTACACGAGTGTCAGAAGTAAAGCTGTAGCTGGGATGCAGGGGCCGGGGGTCAGTGAGTTCATGGATCGTGCGTATGTGTATGCCATGGATGATAGAATTGTAGTGGCCGATGAGGATAATCATCGTATAAAAGTTTATGACTGGGACTTGAACGTTATGTGTGTGATAGGAGAGATGGGTAGAGGAAGATACCAGTTTTGTCTCCCAGCAGGCGTGTGTAATATATCTGCTGACATTTATGTCAGTGATGAGGTAAATAACAGAATCCATGTATACAATGCAGAATATAAGTGTGTTCGGATGTTTGGATCACTAGGCTCAGGTAATGATCAGTTTGATGGCCCTATCGGACTAGCGGTCGGACCTGGGCCACTGCTGTACATCTGTGATGCAGGAAACTATCGTGTGAAAGTGGTGAGGCCTGACGGTAGTTATGTGAGGAGTATCGGGTGTCGAGGGACGGGCCCAGGGGAGTTCACAGAGTTTGTGCAGCGGGTGGCTGTGACATCCCACGGGGTCGTTCTTGTCAGTGATGGAAAGGTGTCCAATGTGTATATGTTTAGAACCAGTGGTGAGTATCTGCGTATGTTGTTTGATAGTGTACCACACTCAGTCAACCCCATTACACTAAGGGGTATCACAGTTGACAGAGACGATAACATCATCCTGGGTGACTTTGACAACCACCGGTTGATTGTGCTGACCCGAGAGGGACAGTACAAATGTCAGATAGGTGTACAGGAGGGTCCTCGGGATGTCTCTGTCAGCAGAGGAGGGGATCTTGTCGTGTATGAGACTAGGAACCACAGATTACAAGTGTTCGGTGTGTGAGCTGTGTAATGGCCGCAGCATCGGCTGCAATCCGGTAAGGACATATAGCGTACAAGTATAACGCCATGTTTTTAGAAAAACATGGCAGAAAACCCGGCCCTTTTATGTGTGCATGTTTTCCATGGACTCACAATGCTGATTGTCGAGTTCACATTGTAAGAAGTTATCCCATAAAACCTGGTTGAACAGCTTATTTCCATATGAATAAGTCGCACCAATATTAAATGCCCTTCATATATAGAAAGTCAGACAATCAGTCACATCAAAGTAACTGATGCGGGAAATTGTGTACGTCCTCAGCCAAGTTATCTCCCCAAGTCTGTTTAGATGTACCGTATCCTTGTCAGATCGCCAGTGCCGTCGGCTGCTCTGTTAAAATCATCCTACTGAATTCCAGTTCCATAAGTCGCCCAAGAATCTACCTTCTAGTTTAACATGGCCGCATTACCAATATCCAGTAAACATCACTATAGGTACACACAAAGCGCCTTTATTTAACACTTTCCACAATCAGGTCTAACCCCTTCCCGAAGATATGCAAGAAAATATCGATAGGACATAACAGCCTATCATGAATGATAAAACAATTTTCACTCCCTTTAAATATTCATAAACAGGTGGCAGGATTTGATATACGTGCAGGCCTATTACAATGAATAAATATGTAGTTCCTGCACACTAGGCCCCTAGCTGGGCATATATACAAAATTGAGACTGAAATTTAACATTGGGGTAGATTGGCAGCTTTTTCAATTCTCGAGTAGAGATCTGAAATTCTGCAAGAATTTGCCGTTTGACACCCAGATGAAGTATGCCACGTTACCATTTAACATCGCAATAATATCAGTGAAAACGGTGTAATTGAGTCAGTAAAATCAAATTGTACATATACAGTACAATTCACAGAATACAGCGAAGCCCGCAAAATAGCGCGCAACGTATGTCCAAGGTGGAATCGTTCGCTATCCGTTCAACTTACCACGAATATAGTAGTCGGGCTAACGGGCGTCAGGCCGGACAAATAGCCGTAGATGTATAGGCCGTGTATTCCCCTCCCTGTATGATGTTTCAGTTTTCAGGGGGGGGGGGTCATTCAGGAGTTGCATATATGCGGGCAGTCGAGCCATTGAAGCCAGAGTGTACACTCTCTGGCAGTCCAAACGATGCGGAGCTCCGCTCTGAATGTTAGGGACCTACTCTGCCTACACTCTGCCTAGATTCATAGATCACATACACATGTACATGCGCTGCGACAAATAGTCCCTGGTCGTCTCGAGAGAAATAGCTTGATAAGCTCAGCATAATCGAAATAATTCGGAATGAGTATTTTAAACTATTGTCTAAAATGCTCAAAAGTAATTCGTCCTTGTCAACCCCTGCAATACAACATATTTCTGGTGGTTACTTCTTGGCGTAGTATTATAAGTAATTACAGTAATTATAACCACACAATTGGAGCGGTCATACTTTGTGAGTTCTAAGATAACTGGCAGGATAATCGGAAATTGCACTTGCGCATTCGACATGCAATCTAATTTAAAACATTAGTTTCCATTGCCATATGATGATTGTTGTTTCAACATTATTATTAGCAGTGTTTTTGTATCAGCTTAACAGAATATATCGGCTTCTATTTCAAATTCGCGAAACCAACACCAGTGTATGCTGAATGTGAGAGAGTCGTATGGAGAAGTCGGAAGAAGGAAATACATAGGGTGAGGTCAACGACAATCACATATACCCGGCCCTGAGGGGCCGGGAATAACGCGCGCGCGTAACGTATAACGTGATCCATTATAACGCAAATCGCGTCGCGCATAAAGTGAATGCGCAAGTGCATAATCTATAACGCGGCTCGTGCATAATGTATCTGGCTAAGTCAATGGTGTGAGAAGCAACATGCGACTTATTCCGTAGTAAACCAGGGTTTGATACGAAAGAAATGTGTATACCAAATGGTCAAGTTACTTTTTGTTGCACGCAGGTCGCAGTTTGTGAAGTTAACTCGCAGGTCGCAGTCAAGAGCTCGCAGGTCGCAGTTTATATGCTAACTTGCGGTCACAGGTACATGTAGGCAATATTTCCCGCATGTCGCTTCTCATTTGTCGTTTTTCGCATGTCGCGCCGGCATTCCATAGATTACTGCACATCAACTCCATACACCCGGGCATCCTTCTATATATGTATATCCGTGCAACGGTTATATACGTTATAAACGGCGCGTTAAAAGTTACCCGCGTATTGCACGTTATGTGCGACACAACATATTTACGTTACACGTTAGGCGGTATATTGGGGCACGTTAGACGTCATACGCGCGCGTTACACGCTATGTCCCTACTGGCTTTCCATAGGAATGTGTAGATCACGTGTACCGTAGAAAAGATGTCATTATTCATACAAGTATTATTGCTTTGAAATATGTTGCTTACTTGTTACAATACTTGTAATAATAATAGATCTACTTGTGTCAATATTTGTAATTGAAATAATTTGAAATAAACTAGAGATGTACATATTAAGAAGTGTATAATTCTGGACAAAATCCGATGTATCAGCTCTGAGAAGGTGTGTTTAGTTTTTGTGCAGACAACAGTTACCATAAACCTCGATGATTACATAAACCATGATGTGTAAAATGACATAGCAGTTACTATGCCTCCTATTTTTAGGTTACCGGACCTTTGGTCCGATAACCTATTGCCGTGGCGTTGCGTCCGTCGTCGTCGTCTGTCTACATTTTTATCTTTAAAGTTTACGATCGAATCTTTCTTAAATTTTGCACAAAAATACCTAAAAATATTTCAAGACTGAGGCATTTTTTAGCTTTTTGATTTTCACAATTTTTAAAATGGCGGCCATTTTTCACGAAAAATGGCCAATTTTGGACTTTGACGGCCATTTTCTCAAAAACTGTCTGACCACTTTTGAGATTTTTGTTTCAAAAGATTCCTCTCATATACCTTTGTGACGTGTATAAGTTTCATTGCCCTTGAATAGCCGGTCTGCGTGTGGCAGTCATTTTGATTTTTTTTGACGGGTCCCAAATAGGACTTTCCCATGTTAAATTCTCCTATGCTTTATACTGGGAAATACTTTTCCTCATATCTCGCTTAATATTGTGATTAGAGATTAGGAATCAATTGTGAACATATAGGAAATGATATATGTCAAACATTCTCGTGACCTTGAATTTGACCTCTGACTTCATTTTCAAGGTCAGAGCACAAAATGGCTAATATCTCACTTAATATCGACTTTGCACCTTAGGAATCAATTGTGGACATATAGGAAGTGATACATGCTGAATATTGTCATGACCTCATTTTCAAGGTCAAAGCACAAAATGGTTATTATGTCACTTATTATCGACTTTACAGTTAACGTTTCAATTGTGACATATAGGAAATGAAATACCCACAATATTCTTATGACGTTGAATCTGACCTTATTTCCAAGGTCATAGCACAAAATGGCTAATATATCGCTTATTATCGACTTTCCAGCTTAGGAATCAATTGTGGACATACAGGAAGTGATATATGCTGAATATTCTCGTGACCTTGAATTTGACGTTTGACCTCTTTTTCAAGGTCAAAGCATAAAATGGTTAATATCTCGATTTTTATCCACTTTACAGCTTAGGAATCAATTGTGGACATATAGGAAAAGATATATGCAGAGTATTCTCGTGACTTTGAATTTGACCTTCGACCTTATTTTCAAAGTCAATACACAAAGTGACTTAAATCTCGCTTATCGTCGACTTTACAGCTTAAGAATCAATTGTGGTCATATAGGAAATGATAATGCTGAATATTATCATGACATTGATTTTGACCTTTCACCTCATTTTCAAGGTCAAAGCACAAAATGATTAATATCTCGCTTATTATCGACTTTACAGCTTATGAATGTGTTGCGGACATATAGGAGAAGATTACGCCTAATATTCTTATGATCTTGAATTTGATCTTTGATCTTATTTTCAAGGTCATAGCACAAAATGGCTAATATCTCGGTTATTATCGACTTTAGAGCTTAGGAATCAATTGTGGACATGTAGGAAATGATATATGCTGAATATTCTCGTGACTTTGAATTTGACCAGTGACCTTATTTCCAAGGTGAACGGGATAAAATGGTTAATATCTAAAATATAAAACATATATTGTCCAGTAACCTGTCTTAGCCTTTGGGCTAATTTTTTCATAGTACATTCGCTCTCTTGGTAGATAACCTACCTTTTGCTGAGTACTGGTAATTATCCCAGTAACCACCTGAGAGGTAACAAGGGAGGGGGGGGGGGGGTCAAGAAATTTACAAGGCAATGATTGGTTGTCTCTCAGCTCGCTGTAGCATACAGTGGTGGGTTAATTATAACGAACAAAATGAAAAATAATATGCCATCTCCGCCCCCTCTTTTAAAATCGGCGAGAGAGACACGGGCCGGCACCCCCAAAACACCCAGACTGTCATGCTCGTCCAGCTTTGCTGGATTTATGTCACCTTCCCTCCCCTCTCCCCTCATCTTCACCAAAACCTTGCACCCCTCTCCTACCACAAAATTCTGGATCCGCCCCTGTATAAGTTCCACCAACCATGCTCCAAATAGAAATAAGCTGGAAATAGAACTTGAAGTGCTCGTCTAGCTTTGCCGGATTTATTCACCTTCCATCCCCCCTCCCCTCATCTTCAGCAAAACTTTGCACCCTTCTCCTACCACAAAATCCTGGATCCGCCATTGTATAAGTTCTACTAACCATCCTCGAAATAGGAATAAGCTGGAAATAGAACTTGAAGTGCAAGTAAACTTCAGATACATTTTTTAAAATGATGGAATGGATTTTGTAGACTGTTAAAAATTTCTTAGCATATCAATATCTCAATACTATATACAAAATATCGAAACTTAACAATTTACATTGAAACCTTGAACTTTTCGAACTATGATCATGAGTATTCATGACGTCACAAGTGCACAAGTAGTTAATTAAACACATCTAACTACAGTATGTCTTTTACTCATATTCAGTAAAGCCGGACATCATGAGTTTTATTGAACATCACTTGTTTAAATACATATTTATATACAGTATTATATAACAATTTCAAATGAGCCATCTTCACCATGCAAATTACTAAAATATCTCCTTGGTGACAGAACTTAATACCTGACTCGTAAAAGAACCTTTATGAGTTCACACTCTCATTATTTTTTTTACACAACATTGACATACACTTGACAGCGAACCCTGATAGGACATCTTATGTCACCAGACATCTCTCGTCCAATCACGATTGAAATTGTTATTACCGTCGCCCTCGTACGGCGGGGGGGGGGGGGGGGGGGGGGGGGGGCGAGGGTATTGCATTTGGGTCTGTCTCGCTGCTTGTCTGTCTGTCCTTCCGCGCGCATAACTCGGAAACAATGGTCCGATCGATGTGAAATTTACAGGGATGGGGTGGTATGTCAGTGGCTCAGTCCTCCTCAAATTTGGTCAACATCGGATGAAAATCACATAATTGGCTCTAACTCCGGTTCTACTTGATATTAATTTTTCCAACTAGTTTTGAATTTTTCTTTGGCCAATTCCCGATCGTACGGTGTACGACCGAT
This sequence comes from Terebella lapidaria, assembly GCA_949152475.1. Taxonomy (NCBI): domain Eukaryota; kingdom Metazoa; phylum Annelida; class Polychaeta; order Terebellida; family Terebellidae; genus Terebella; species Terebella lapidaria. Next base: position 9,635,055 of record OX424557.1, read on the forward strand.
GGTCGTGCGACGAAAACTCTCCATTATCGCTCGATGTCGAAAAATTGGGGGGGTTACGAAGTTTGGGTTGTCAGTATCAAGAATTCAGGTCGTGGTCGACAGGTCGAGAATATGTTCAAGTTAGAAAAAAGAACTCTACTTTGATTAATGATTATTTCCCTTTTTCTTTTTTTATTTATTTATGGCCAATTTCCGACCATTTGATATATGATCAATGATAGTTCTAAGCAGCAACATCCTATGTCACCGGCATATGGTGTGTTCGTTTCTCAACTTATACGCTATTCCAGAGCCAGTTGCAAATATGAGGACTTTGTCTATCGAAGTGCCCAGCTAGTCTCTAAACTGCTTCGACAAGGATATGTTTTACCAAGACTTATAGCTGCGTTTAAGAAATTCTATGGACGTCATCATGATATGGTTGATAAATACAGCAAATCCATGTCTGCCATGCAACTAGATCTCTTTTCATGTTAATTTTGGGGATTCATGACGGCTGCCACTAGTGGGGCAGGAAATGCTCACTCTTTCCGGAACACCTGATTTCACCTCCTAATGGCCATTTTGGGGGGTTCATGAGTTTCCCTGTCATTTTTGTTTTCTCTCACTTCATATGCCTGATATGACTTTCTGTCCCCGGATTATGAGATTGGATAACGGACCCTGTTTTGTTTGCTCGGAATACTTAATACTGGGTATTGATTCCACGTCTACGACCAATATTCCCGATTATTGTCCAGGTAGAAAGTGTAAGGGTCATCAACTATAGTTTAGAAAACAAAATCTGGAAGGGCGAGGGTCTGCAATCTCTGAATGTCTCGTTGTTATTGGAATCATCGAAATATCGGTGTGTTAGTGAAAATAGGTTGATACAAGTTTATCTTCATATATGGAAGCGAACAAATAAATATAATCATCTCGGAGGAAGATACCATCGTAATAGCAATTGTTCTAAATTCACTGTTTGCTTTGATCAGTGGATGAACCTTTCTGACACATACATTGTTGAGCTGTCGGAGTAAATCTGACAAGAACTAGTACATGTACAAGAAGAGCGTTCTCCGCCAAACATTCCAGCGGTGTCCGACGAAAGTCCACGCTCGTGATGGCGTACGAAAAGCGAACTTCGATCATCCTCAGTCGTGATCAGGAAGAAAACCTAGTTGAGCTGATCCTTGAGATTGAGTCTCGAAGATCACTGTTCATTTATGCTCATAGCATGGTCTTATGTTGCATTAAGCAATATATCAAGGCTATTGTTATCAAGTTAAACACACTGTATGGGTATTATATCAATGATTAAAAAAAAATTTCAAATTTTATTTTCTTGTGCGCAAACGTTCAGTCTTACATTGTAGTCGCCAACTAGGACATTGCGGTAGGCATTATTATGTAAAGAGCAAATGGACAAGAGCGTCACGTGAAATATCGGGTTAATACTGAGATACACTTACCCAGTTCAACAGCACGGATGGAGATTTGAACCCTGGGCAACATAGATCAAACGGCATGAAAGCTCTCAATAGATCTGAATAGACGGTAAATGGATAGGATATACTAGCTTGTTAAATATACATGTGTATACATATGTATACATATGTATGTAGCATATAGCACTAGGCTTCCTTCATTAACCATCAGTTCCAATGGTTTTTTCACCTCAGTCCCCCCCCCCCCCCCCAAAAAAAAACTAACATTAAGTTATAAATACCAGTAAATCTCTGGTTCTTTTCTTCGGCAGCTTTATTGCCTTATCTTGGAAATTATTTTGTCATTTTTAATATCGTTGTGTACCGATACAAAATATTGAAATGTACATGAGATAAGGATTTTCTGGTATTGCTTTGTATTATACCTTGTATGATGTTGAACACAATTGGACATTTGATAAAATAGCACGGCCGTCATCAGTAGCTATGGCCATTATGATATATAGTGTATTGTGGCCCAGATCATATCAATGCTATACATAAAGTATAACGAACGAGTACCGAAAGAAAAATATGTTTGCGAAATGGTTTAATGGGACATTAAAACAAAAGAAACTGACTTTCCACAAAACAATGGTGTAAGGAAAGGGCGAGAATACTTTGCAGAAAATCTTTCAACTATGTTTCTGGAATGTGACCTGGTCAAAATGTTCTGGAGCGATCTTAAAGACGAAGATATCGTATAACCGTAGAAATAAATGAGCGAATTTTGGTAAATCTAACATGACTAATCCAGAATTAACAACAATCAACAATGGTTACCTTAGTGATAAAAGATAAATTGATTTGGTCTCTATCAACTCAATTGCCAAAGCTTAACCATATCATGTGGCTTACTTCAGTGCCCCTAATCCAGTCCCCTAATCCGAGGCGCACTATTTGCACATATTTATTAAACTTCACACTGTTATTTTGTCAGCTATATTGGAATATATACGAACTTGAAAACACTTGTTATCTGATCATGCTCATTGTTGTACGTCAAGGCCACGCAAGCGCATTGTGGTATTTTTTGTCGTACTCACTCACACAAGAACCTATTTCGAGCCAGCTTTTTAACCGTACTACCAGCCTGGGTCTCACGTTACATATTTGGTACTACCAAGCATTGCCAGTGAATATTATGTGCTTGAATAAACTGTGGATGCCGGTTTAGCAGTGTTAATACGTGATGGAGTTGATCGTTGGCGATGATGTCAGCTGTTTCGATCAGATGCAGTGTTATTAACAGACACGCTGTCATGAATTCATCTACAGGAGCTTTGAATGCATTATCATGATAGGATTACTTTTATATTTAATATATTTTTTTCTGTCATATTTCTATTTGTTGAACAGCGAGCAGTCTGAGTCAAATTTCACTGAAATATTTGAAATAAATTATTAGTTTATTGTGTGTGTACGTCTGCATGATCAAGCGTCATACACCTATGTTTTCTTTGTATAGTGTCTATAGACGTGGAATCAATACCCAGTATTAAGTATTCTGAGCAAACAAAACAAGGTCCGTTATCCAATCTCATAGTCCGGGGACAGAAAGTCATATCAGGCATACGAAGTGACAGAAAACAAAAATGACAGGGAAACTCATGAACCCCCAAAAATGGCCATTAGGAGGAGAAATCAGGTGTTCCGGAAAGAGTGAGCATATTGAATATATCATATATCATATGAACATATTGAAAATAATTTTTTTCCAATAAAAAAAATAATGTTTTACTCAGATTTTTTTATTATACAACCAGCGATACAATCTGTGACACTCTGCGATAATTCAATATCTTATTATGATAGGATTAAATGATCATATCACACCATTGAATCACTGAAACTTACTGAAAGTAATGTGCTTGTATATATTTAACACTTGCATGTAAATACATACAATATTTCTGACTATATACCGGTACTTTACTGAGGTTTGACAATTAAACATAACATAAGTCATTCATAGTAATAAAAAAAACATTTTTATTTTATGTTAAGGTAGTCCACTCCAAACAGTGAGGGAAGGGGGTCAAAGGATTTTTTAAAATAAATACCAGTATCAACATAATCTAGAGCTTCAAAATTATATATTTCATAGAGTAACTGTTCAGCATCCTAAAACTGAAAAGAAAATAGGGGGTCACCTTATCCGTTCGCATGGAAAACACGATGTAAGATATGAATATGGACAAAAAATGTGCAAAAATGCCAGAATTTATGTCATTTTAGGTAAATATGTGTGATTTTGATCGAATATGTAGAGGAAACGAGCACGGTGACCCCCTTTTTTCTTTTCAGTATTAGGATGCTGATAATTTACTCTATAAAATAATGTTTTTTTGAAGAGATAATTTTCAAGAAATGACTTTTAAATTTTGACTCTCCGTTACCTCACTGTTTGTAGCGGACTACGTTAATGACGTACAAATATTGAATATCACAAAATGTAACGCCAAAGTTGACCTTAGAAAAGGTGTCTGCAATAACGCATCTTGTCGAGATGCTGGATGCTTGTCCAGTTTGTACTAAATACCCAACCAGGGTAGATACACTTCGTAGATACACTATCAACATCTTGTGCAGTTCCCCATATACTGCCCGCAAGGTGTTCCCTATCTTGTCTACATCGTGTAAATACATATGCGGGGAGCGTACAAAAGTACACAGGGCAAGCACAGTCCCACGTGGAAAGGGATTAAAACGACAATGGACAGGAACACGGACTCCCATTGCAGTGAAGAGACTTGACCAAAAGTTTACTCCGAACAAGAAAAACCATTGCCTCCTCACCCCACAAGTGCTCTACCCCCTAAGAAGGATAGTCATATGCAACATGGTAAATTTATCGCGATGCGCTACTGTCCAACAAGGACATTATAGAGCTACATTCAATGTCCTAACCAAACACATAAAACCCGCCAAGGTGTCACTGATCTTCAGTGCTGGTAAATTATCAAAGAAGGATATAGATACGTCTGTGGCCAGGTCTGGTCTTGAAAATATCCATGTTATGTCAACATTTATCATCTGGAGACGTTTAGCTGAAAAGAGGTGCACCGTGAGGCTGCTACTCCCACGCCTTGTGCTACGGTCATGATGGAGGCTACAAAATTGGTAACATGTTGACAACAATAAAAAAGAAGCACTACCGATTGTCACACATTCTGCTGATGGGTGTGCTCTAATATAAGCAACTCAATGATATAATTCATGTTGATTTATGTTCATTGATATTGAATATAACACATATTCGCCTGATGCTCACTCAAAGAAACTCGCTCACACTAAAAAAAAGGAAGTGAAAATGTTTTTTTTTATGTGTGCTTTACACCCATCGTCATTGCTTACAATCTTTCCATTTCTACTGACTGCACTCATTACAATATAGTATAAGCCGTCCATCTACCAATCTGCCTTTTGATAGCACCAAGCTACGTACGGCGAACACGGCTCGCCCGAAATGGGTTCTTCTACAGGTGGGAGTGAGTACGACATAAAATATCACAATGCGCGTGCGTAGCCTTGACCTTCAACAATGACATCATCTTTTTGATACACATGACAAAATAATAGCGGGAAAGCTTCATAAACCAGGGACCAGTTTGTACACTGAATTAAGCCACATTATGTAGTTAAGCTTTGGATATTCGAAGTACGTCCGCTCCGTGGATAAGAAGTGCGTTCACTCAGTTGGTCATTTTCTTTTGACTCCACGTCGCTTTGGATAAGCTGTGGAAATTCGAAGTACGTCTGCTCTGTGGATTCGAAGTGTATCCGCTAAGTGGGTCATTGCATTTGACTTTACATAGCTTTGGCTGCGCAATATACTACTTGGTCATATTTTGTTCATTATGTTCATGCTTGACAAGCCTAATTACTGTTGAACAGAACGGAAATACTTAAGATTTTGCTTGTATATATATTCCATTGCATAGGTTTGGAATTCCCAACAACTTGGGTCTTAACACCATCTGAGACGCACTGGTCAACAGCAACAACAATGGTCCACTATGTGAGGTAAATCCTTGTGCTTTAATTTCAAGGAATCAAGGAAACAAAACACTTTCTACAAGACCAAAAATAAATCTTGAGATCAGATGCTCAGAGTTTTTGCAGCTGTTGGAGGATAATGACTTTTTCCCAGTGTTTGTACCAGCAAGATGTACAGGAAGCCTTCAATCCCTTGATGTCGGTTTGAATGATCACTTCAAGAAAATGATGAAAAGGTCATTCACCTAATGGTATCTAAGAAAGTTAGATGCTGTGTAGAAAGTTATCAGTTTGGAGGATGTTTCTATCGGTTTTTCTCTTGTGAGAACAAAGTGGTTGGTGTCTGACAGAAAATTGTAATCTCACTAACTCATGGGAATAAATGTATGACTTTTGATTAAATAGTAGTATTTTATGTCCATATGGTAGTATAATGATAAAAACTAGTAATATTCACTGAAACTCATAATTCAAGTAAGTGGTCAGAATGGCCACTTTACCTTGCAGTATATCTAGCCAGAGTCAGCCATTACACTGTTTGAATACTAAGATACCAAAGCCATTGTTTATTTTGAATTTTCCATGAATATTCCATGTAGATATGTTTTTTTTCATACTAGCAATAAAAACACTAATAGTTAGGTGATCAGAATAGGGTAGGGTGGGGCAAGACGGTTTTTGGGGCAAGAAGGCAAATCAACCTATGATACGTTATGGCATATCTGCGCGCCATTATGATGTTTCATTTGATGAAGCGCCACCTGTTGAATGACTACGTAGTGAACAGAGGGAAAACTAAACACATGGAAATATGGCGTAGAATTCGACCAAAAAATAACATTGGGCGATAATAGGGTCTTTTTGGGGTGTGTTTCGTGAAAACGAAATCAATGTCACTGGGGCTAAGACGGTAATGATAGGTGTGAGGCAAGATGGTAGTATGTCCGTCTTGCCCCACGCCAATACAAATCTGTGTGGGTATAAATCTGTGTAAGTTAATATGTAGCCCAGCCCTCCCTATGTGGGTGTGCGTGTGTTTGTGCGTAACAAAATAAAATAAAAATTTTCCTGGGACTGTTTTTTTTTCAGATGGTCAGAACGTATAAACGCAAAACGGATCGCGGTAAATATGGAGCTGATGTCCTACAGCAGGCTATCGTGTCTATTGCCCATGGCATGCCGAAACATGAAGCAAGTCGACTGTACGATATTCCCATGAGTACAATCCATCGGCACGTGAAAGGAAAAGTACAAAAGAGAGGCCATATTCAGTTGGGTCCTCGAAAACCTGTGCTCTCAACTGAATCAGAAGAGGAGCTAGTACAACATATAAAAACGAGACAATCAGAGATTGCAGACCCTCGCCCTTCAGAATTAGTAACTGAAATTAGGCGATAATTGAGAGTTTTGGTCTTAAGACCATCGGTTGTACGCCATACGATTGGGAATTGGCCAAAGAAAAATACAAAAATAAGTTGAAAATTTAATATTGATTAGAACCGGAGTTATAGCCAATTATGTGATTTTCTTTTTTCCGTTGCCATGCCAACCGTTTTTACCCGATTTTGGCAAAATTTGGAAGAGACTGAGCCACTACCATAGCACTCCAGATCGATAAATTTCAAATCGATCGGACCATTTGCCTTTGAGTTATGAGCGCAGACATTTGCCCTGAAAAGTCGCTGGCGAAAAATTACCGAAATCGTGAACCCCCAACAATTCGACATCGAGCGATAATAGAGAGTTTTCGTCGTACAACCATTGGTCGTACACCAAACGATCGAAAATTGGCCAAAGCAAAATACAAAAATAGTTGGAAAAATTAATATCAAGTAGAACCAGAGTTAGAGCCCATGATAATGGAGATAATGGAGAATTTTAGTCGTACGACCATCGGTCGTACACCAAACGATCGAGAATTGGCCAAGCAAAAATACAAAAGTAGTTGGAAAAATTAATATCAAGTAGAACCGGAGTTAAGAGCCAATGATGTGATTTTCTTTTTTCCGTTGCCATGGCAACCGTTTCCATCCGATTTTGATAAAAGTTTAAAGGGACTGAGCCATCACCATAGCACTCTTGCCCTATAAATTTCAAATCGATCGGACCGTTTGCCTTTGAGTTATGAGCGCAGACATTTGCACTGAAACGTCGCTGGCCAAAAATAACCGAAATCGTGACCCCCAATTTTTCGACATTGGGCGATAATGGAGAGTTTTGGTCGTACGACCACGGGCCATATATCTGGTGATCAGGAATTGGCCATAGAAAAATACAAAATTAGTTAGAAAAAATTATCTTGATTAGAACCGAAGTTATGGTCAATTATTGATTTTTACATTTTCCGTTGCCATGGCAACAGTTTTTGTCCGATTTTGACCAGATTCGAGGAGGACCGAGCCATTGAGATTCCGCTTCATCCCTATAAGTTTCATGTTGATGGGACCATTCTCCTTTGAGATATGCGCGCGGACAGACAGACAAACAAACAAACATACAAACGGACAGACCCAATTGCAATATCCTCGCCCCCCTACGGGGCGAGGGTAACAATGGAAAAGTTCTTGTACGGCCTAACGACGATTGACGTACGGAAACTTGCCTACTCTCTCGCGGAAAGAAGTGGAACTTCACATCCTTTCTCCAGACACACCAAATTGGCAGGAAAGGACTGGCTAGCTGGATTCCTAAACCGCCATCCAGACTTATCGATCAGGACCCCACGAGCAACTAGTCTGTCGAGAGCAGTAGGGTTTAACAAACCCCAGGTACAGAGATTTTTCCAAGTCTACAAAGAAGTTCTGAGAACAAAACCTTACTCAGATGCCACTGTGTGGAATATGGACGAAACCGGTATTACCAATGTGCAGAAACCAGCCAAAATTGTAGCGACTAAGAGGGTGCGTCAAGTTGCAAAAATGACCAGCGCTGAACGTGGCGTAACAGTCACAGTATTGTGTGCTACCAATGCCTCTGGTACTTACCTGCCACCTATGTTCGTTTTCCCACGCAAGAGAATGAACCCTGCCTTGATGAGGGGGCACCAGCTGGTGCCATCTATGGTTTGAGCTCGTCCGGATGGACTGACGGAGAACTGTTCATACAGTGGCTCCAGCATTTCACCAAGTTCACACGGTGCAGTGAAGAAAACCCACATCTCCTTATACTAGACGGCCACCATAGCCACAAAACCTTAGAAGCTGTCACCTTTGCAAGATCAGTAGGTCTCACGATGATCACATTGCCGCCCCATGCCACACACAAAATGCAGCCGTTAGACCGCACTTTCTTCAAGGCCATGAAAGCTGCATATAACAGAGCTACTGACAACTGGATGGGTCACATCCAGCCTTGCGTTCAGTGACAGCGAGCGCTCTGCGAACGTTCGCCGTTGCCCCCTAGTTGCTATCCAAGAACAATAGAAAATGCTACTTCCGTCCCATAGCGCCACAGAACGTTTTGTTCACTGAACGCAAGGCTGGTGAACGTGTTCAGCTCTACGACATGGCGTCTATCTTCGCTTCAGCTTACAATAAAGTGACAACAGCAGAAAAAAGTGTGACAGGTTTCAGAATTTGTGGCCTATGGCCCTATGATGACACCATCTTTAATGATGAGGACTTTGCTGCATCAAATGTTACTGACGAGCCAGAGCCAGCAGAAAATCCAGGACCAGTAGTTCAGTTCGCCCAGCAGCCAGACCTGCCACAGCAAGCAGTCCAGCAGCCCAAACCGCCAGCCCTGCCACAGCAAGCAGCCCAGCAGCCCAAACCGCAAGCCCTGCTACAGCGAGCAGCCCAGCAGCCAGACCTGCCAGCCCTGCCACAGCAAGCAGTCCAGCAGCCAGACCTGCCAGCCCTGCCACAGCAAGCAGTCCAGCAGACATAACCGCCAGTCCTGCCACAGCAAGCAGCCCAGCAGCCAGACCTGCCACAGCAAGCAGCCCAGCAGCCAGACCTGCCACAGCAAGCAGCCCAGCAGCCAGACCTGTCAGCCCTACCACAGCAAGCAGCCCAGCAGACAGAACCGCCAGGCCTTCCACAGCAAGCAGTCCAGCAGCCAGACCTGCCAGCCCTGCCACAGCAAGCAGCCCAGCAGCCAGACCTGCCAGCCCTGCCACAGCAAGCAGTCCAGCAGCCAGACCTGCCACAGCAAGCAGCCCAGCAGACAGACCTGCAAGCCCCGCCACAGCAAGCAGCCCAGCAGACATAGCCGCCAACCCTGCCACAGCAAGCAGCCCAGCAGCCAAACCTGCCAGCCCTGCCACAACAAGCAGCCCAGCAGCCAGACCCGCCAGCCCTACCACAGCAAGCAGCCCAGCAGCCAGAACCACCAGCCAGAACCACCAGCCCAAACTGCCAAACTACTCTTGGAGGAATTATCTCCTGTTCCAAAGCTGCACAAGCAAAGAACAAGGAAGAGGAAAGCTGAAACCCCCATGGTATCAACTGCATCAAACAACAAAGACGAAATCAACAAGAAACACCACAGGCAAAAGCACAAAAACGAAAGGTAAAAAGGCCACCAAAAGAGGCAACGACGGAAGGCCAGATGATCAGGAATGGTTTTGTCTGGTTTGTGGAGAAGCTTTCAGCAACAGTCGCCCTGGAGAGGAATGGGTGCAATGTGTCGTCTGCAAACTTTGGGCACACGCAGACTGTGCTGTAGATGATGCTGCTTTCACCTGTCCTACATGTGATGAGTGAATAACACGCGAAGTGACGCTATAGATGAAAATCGGTTCCACGTAGTTTCTAGTTTGTTGTTTGTTGAACAATAATTTGTAAGCATAGTGTTTAAGGGTTTGTACGGCAATGTTGGAAAAAGGTTAAAGAAATTAATAGAATGCCAAATCTTCGTAAGACCTAGCCATTGTGATTGTGAACCAGACTTGTTAAGTAATTTGTAGTTACTGCATGGATAAAAGTAGCCTTGGGAAATATACTCATAGATACCTGAACGAATTTCAGCAAATGTGCTGTATGTCTTCATAAATTGTTGATACATGTATAGTTTTCTTGTTTGTTGGGATAAAATTCATGTGCAAAACTGGATTTCTGTTTTTAAATTATAACCTACAAATTTACATACATGTCAGAGCATACATTCACCGTGTACACTATTTATCATTGTTCCTGGTGCATTGGTGAAATTGAATCAGTTTTATATTGTTTTCACATTAGAAACGCACACATGAGGTAGGGGGTCCGTCTTGCCCCACCCTACCCTACTGCAAATGAAACTGAACTCAGCGTCAGTGTAGCTGAACTGAGTTAAGTCCAGAAGCCTTCCAGAGTCTCAGGAAAGTAGTGAACGTGGTGGAATCACATCTGTCCCAGTGAAGTTTCAATTCAGTAGAATTCCAATTCAGCTTTCATACCAAACTTTGCACTAGCCAGTATTGCACATTGTGTGTGAGTTTTCTGTAGTGCTGTACTATTACATAGGTACCAGGTGATGGCAACTGCTTGTTTTGGACCATGAGTCTTCAGCTTGCCTCATCAGGGAGATAGTATTTCACCAGCTCGGTTTCGTTCGAAGACAGTTGATTCCAGGGCAAAGCCTGTCCAGGGTACTAAAGTCCTATTATTACTAGAAGTCGCCAACGTTTGGTGTGATATATTCATTTGCATGCGCTTTACATTTCCAAAACTTGAACCAAAGTGAAAACGAAGCATTGACCAAACAGAATGACAGTTGAATGAATACATTCAACGATTTGAATGGAATTTGATAATCATCTGTTATTTCAAATATGAAAATAATAATGCAGGGAAATAAGCTTGATGCAAGCTTCATTTATAGTACTGGCATTAAACATTCATGTCTTTTTGTCCATTGTTTCCTTGAATCAGTTTATTTCCTTTTGATTTTTATATAGAGCAACATGAATTACAGGACTTCCGAACCAACACATTGGACGATTACTACATTGAGGAACTTCGACAAGATGGTGTATATGCAGACGATGTCATCATCCAATGACATGTCAACTATCTAAAGTAGGATTTTCGCATCATTCAAGCTGGCCTTCCGCATGTTTGTATCAATCTTCTGAATATCGTCAACTGACTGAGCTGACACTCTATCCTGGATGTATCCCAGATATGCAACACACTACATCGGTGTGGACAAGTAAATGGCCATGTACGGGAGTACGCCTATGATATTATACTATGAGCAATCAGTAAATGACAACACTGATGCTATAGAGGATGACTATCATGTTTGATGGCTCTCAAATGTTGATAACCACCGTGACGAGAACTGTTGGTCAACGCCTGATGAGAAGACCATGGTTCCCAAAAGGAGTTTTTCCTTCCATACAAGTATTTGATCTATTCCCCTAATAGATTAATAGTGTAGTTCTTATTTATGTTTCGTAGAATCACATGAGGTCGTAGAATCACATGAGGTCGGATACTTAAGAGTTAATTTTTAAAATGGTAATTTTGCACATGGTACAGCAAGTTTTGTGTAGGAGCCCATGTGCGGGTTCCTTTCCACGGTGGTTCCAATCCAGCAGTTGCTGTAATTTGATGATTCCTGAACGAGAACCGAGTCACTGAACGAAGACTTCGATTCGTTTGCTCAACTGTTCATATCATACCAAACAACGAGTTGCGATCAACAGGAATTCTTCAAGCACGGAGACAACTAGACAACTAAACTCATACCAAAAGTCAGTCTGAGCGACGCGGAGCGTCTGAGATGGCTGTCATTCACCCTCGGGACGGAAATCGTTTGGACATCTTTTCAACTAAAAAATCGAAATCTTCCACAACTGTACCTTCTAGGCCTCATCTATATACGAGAGGACATAGGGGATACATATTTGACAAACAATCAATGACTTTATCACTGAAATATCCCAACTCGAAAACGCGAACCGGATTGTGACAACTTGACACACCTCATGGGCGCATCCATTTTTTCAGCTGTATTGACCTCACAATTCACTTGGTGGCGCCACTTCTCATTATCTGAGATCGAGTTGTGGCGCCACCAAGCGAATTCGATGTCATACTATTGGGACAAGCTACAGAATAGTAGGAATGGAAAGTGTTAAGAATATGTCCGGAGGAAATGTTTTGCTGTTTTTTTTTATTATGAATTAAATTAATATCTCGCCTATTATTCCCAAATGCTCGAGTCTTCACTCCAGGTTTTTTTATGCGCATATGCCTATATCCTATTCTTAATGCGATTCTAATATGATCCTATTACATCAGCGTTATATCAGCGAGTGCAAAAAAATCAGAGTGACAATATTTTCGACCCCCGCTGTACCACACAAACATCCCTGACATCTGACATGAGGCATTGTAAACTACAGTTCACAGCATAGTAAACGGGCGAAGCCCGCACAATAGCGCGGAACGTATGTCCACCGTGGAATCACTCCCTGCCCGTCACTGCGGGAGACCTCGCAAAACGGAACCAGCTAAAATTAGTGCGTTTTTAGTATATCCGGGCCCGGGGCCCGGACAAAAATGGATAAACTCATGGCCCGGCCAAGAGCTTGTCAAAATCTGGTTCGCGTTTTCAAGTTGGGATATTTCAGTGATAAAGTCATTGATTGTTTGTCAAATATGTATCCCCTATGTCCTCTCGGTATATAGATGAGGCCTAGAAGGTACAGTTGTGGAAGATTTCGATTTTTTAGTTGAAAAGATGTCCAAACGATTTCCGTCCCGAGGGTGAATGACAGCCATCTCAGACGCTCCGCGTCGCTCAGGCTGACCAAAAGTCTGAGTTGGGATCCTGCAGGAAGACGTAACGTTGGCAGAATGTGAACCACAATCCACCAATATGATTATTGATATAATGACAAAACTAGGTGAGTGTGTTTTCCAGCACACGGGAAAGATCGAGTTTGAACTGGCGGAAGAATATAAGAGAGCACGAGACCGAAGGTCGAGTGCTTTCTGGTGTTCTTTCGCCAGTTCAAACGAGATCTTTCCCGTGTGCTGGAAAACACACGAAACAGGTTTTGTTTTTATCACATGCTATGAATTTATGATTCTGAAATATTTGAAAACCCAAACCATGTACATTAGAGTGAAATTGTACCAAAGATTGCAAGAACTTCTTACAATCCTTGATCGTACCCAAGGACCCTTGTACTGAGCAGATTGAAGACCCGTAAACAAGTGCGTTGCTAGGAAACAGTATAAACAATGCGATCATCTGGTCGTCAAATACTTTGTATTATGACGTCACGGTGGTTGTACGTTTTCTGCATGGTTATATGTTGCTAAGGTTGAATCGCGTGATGTTTCATTGTCACGTCATAGAACACTCGTGATTTCATTGTTCTTTCAAATCATGTGAAATGTGAAGCAAAATGTGAAGAAAAAAATAGTGCAAACATGATGTTTCCGGCAAAGGTTATCACACTGTCGGAAATCACTGTGTGTTCCTACTGTTTGTAGTTTAAGATAAATTCATAGCATGTGATAAAGTTTCACAATGGAACATTGCCTGACGCCCGATCTTCCGTGGCGTTGGCGAGTATGCTCGAAGAATCTTTTTGTTTAAACTGCAGCTTGAATTCAGAATTCACAAGCATGTAGATGTCGTATATGACGTGTATGTTCCATCCGGTAAGAAATCCGAAGCCAGATCCAAATGAGGGAAAAGTATCAGGAGACGTGTTCCAGCTGCCACATTAGTTCCAAGGAATTCGCGCAGCTCTCTCCAACATATGGCCGACAAGACAACCTTTTCACTCCCTGGCAGATCGAGTAAGTGAACACTACACCGTATCTGTTACCAAAGATCAGAATGTCTCGAGCAACAGGCAGATACCTGTAAATCAGTTATGTCCATGTCCTCATGAATGTAATGTATGTATCAACCCATTACCGCTGATAACCAAATTTTGATGATGACAATAAAAAACTTAATATCAAAAACTTTCAGAATAAAAACAAAGCCCGACCAAACATTCATACCTGAAGCCACACTGGTGTCATCAGGGGCAGACAGTGTGTAATTATAGTTGTTTCTATTGTACACCAGATGGAATTAGTGTACAACTGCCCAACAACTTATCAAAACAATTTAGAAATCCGAAACAAACGCCGTGAAATAGGTGATTGACAAGTACATAAATACCCAATCACAAGCAAAAAGGCTACTGAGTTGATGGTATCCTCGGGGACAGAATTAACGTCCACCAGCAGTGCCACCGGCTCAGTGGTAGAAATGTATGAATCAACCTATTACCGCTGATAATCAAATTTTGATGATGCCAATAAAAAACTTAATATCGAAAACTTTCAGAATAAAAACAAGTATCAATCTATTACCACCAATAAGAATCGGATTCCCGTATATTGTTGTTCATGCAGAAGGCATGCAGCACCAACCGGAACAAGGACATTGCCATCATGGCTAACGACACATGTGTTGTCCTTGTAGCGGTATCAGAATACTCCGCTCTTGAACATATTGGTCTCAGAAAATGGGGATTTCATTCGATGCTGGTAAGAAAATTCGATGGATTCGGGTGCATGACATCGCAGTCAAACTTGGTGTATATACCATGCCAAATCCCTCACGTTGTTTCACGCATTCACTGGATGTGATATAGTCAGCATTTCATGACAATGCAAATGATCGGCGTGGCGAACGTGGAATGTGTATAGGAAAATTTCTGCTATAATTGAGTGACTGGGTCGATGTCTACCAACAGTCATCAGCGACGAAGATTTTGAACAGTTACAGAGGTTTGTGATTACAAGGTCTGACCAGTGCAAAGACGCTTATAAAGACCATAAACTCAGTAGCCTCTTGACTTGTGATTAGGTACTTATGTACTTGTCATGTATCTATTCCATGGAGTTTGTTTCGGACTTCTAAATTAGTTTCATAGGTTGTTGGGCGGTTGTATGCTAGTTCCATCAGATGTACAGTAGAAACAACTACAATTCACACCCTGTCTGTCCCTGATGACACCAGTGTGTCTTTGGATAAACTAATTGGTCGGGCTTTGTTTCTATTGCAAAATGTTGTATTTTATGTTTGTTAATGGCATAATCAAAATCTAGTTGAATTGGTGGTAATAGTTTGATACTTACATTGTACATTATGTTGTCATTGTCCGGGCCCGGGGCCCGGATATACTAAAAACGCACTAATTTCAGCTGGTTCCGTTTTGCGAGGTCTCCCGCAGTGACGGGCAGGGAGTGATTCCACGGTGGACATACGTTGTGCGCTATTGTGCGGGCTTCGCCCGTTTACTTTCTCATGTCAGATGTCAGGGATGTTTGTGTGGTACAGCGGGGGTCGCAAATATTGTCACTCTGTTTGCCCATGCAGTGATTTTTTGCACGCGCTGATATAACGCTGATGTAATAGAATCATATTAGAATCACACTTAGAATAGGATATATGCATATGCGCATAAAAAAAAACCTGGAGTGAAGACTCGAGCACTGTGGTATAATAGGCGAGATTTTAATTTATTTCATAAATAAACAAGAAAATGCATCATAGCTGCCCAAAAACCAACATCACCTGGTGAAAAAAAAAGATTCTATGTTGGTTTAGGCACTTCCTATTTACCTGCATATATCACTATCCTCTCTACACGGAATATACGTTGCCGGAAACTTCACGAATTTGTTCAAAATTGTGGCCAATTTTTTCTTTGCTCTTTATTACACACTAAATTTACTTTTGCATTCCAATACTAGTATTACCAGGAAATCCACCACAAATAGAAGTCAGCTTATTTATACCGATGACATATCTAGAAATTCAGATACTAGTAACCCTATTATGGTGTCCTAAATTCATTCAAAACATATATGTGTATATTCAAATGCAGCAACAATCTAGACATGGTATTACACATTTATTTGCAACTTCATAGCATTTCATGCATACATTGACATTTGATCTGTGGTGCCAAAGTGATACCATGTTGGTAACCAACAACATGGAAACAGAATATTAATAGCAGTACTATGTTTACTGTAATGCCTGACTGTGACCAGTATTTTCCAGTAACAATGGGTCATGATTAAAATCCCATATAGTAACATTTACTACTGTACAATTTTGTTATTCATTGCCATCCAGGCTGTACGAAACTTTCATCACATATATATTAATACTCTATGAGTTTCTCAAATGCAAATAATGATGGATAGTACATACGGTACACAAGACAATCCTCAAGTTTGGGACCGACCGTTTCACTATGACCAATATGCCGATGCAATGGTGATTTTTTTACGAGTACCCGCTTACGAAGCGGGTACGGTCGAACGGTTAACCGGTTACGAAAATCGCTACTCCTTCTACCACTAGATATGTTGTGCACACTAAACATGAACTTTTGACAAAATGTCGTGATCAATCTATGATGATCAATAATCATATAGATGAACTTTATTTTACATCGGTATAGCATGAAACAATAAACACTAGCCACAAGGTTATTGACCGACAATGAATCATAGATGATGAGGTGACATATACAAATGCTGATGAACATTGGGCAACAAAAACAAATTATCATTATCATACCATTGTCAGTTATTTCATATATTGTACATATTACATGATAATACGCAAACATTACAACTATTTATTGGTCCTGACCATCCAGACAGCTTATGTTTAAATGCCTGGAGATTTTTTTTAGCACTTTTTATATTTTGAGGTAAACAATGCCATGTTCCTTCATGACTGACACTATTCAAGCCAAAGAGCCTTTGATTCAAGCCATATCTTGTAGTTTTGCACTTTAACGTACATATTGAGACATTTCGGAGTGCGTAACAATTTTCTTTGACATGGTTAATAGTGCCTGTAATTTGTTACTCAGGACATGACAACATTATAGATCTATTAGCCACTTGATGAAGTTTGATTTGGTTGGTCTTGGCGTCTCATCTTCCCTTCGGTGGGGTTTGTCAGTAGATGTGTTTCCTTCTATGACATATCATTCATGTTGACATGTAGAACTGAAACCTGAAATTACATGTGAGATTAAGTTGTAGAGTAAACTATTCACAGTATTCAGTTTTGTGCCATTATTACGTTGACAGTCAGAACCTGTATTTTTGGGATCTGTAGAATATCTGACAGATGATGACAGCACGGTATTTGCACACTATTCCAGTTACAGTAAATTATAGACACATATAATATACGTACTGTTATTCTTGTTCCTTGCAGGTGGATGCTCTGCACTACGCACTAGTACAGTTTCTTTCAGGCTCAGATATTTGGTTGTTGCTGTGTGCTGACTCGCCTGACTGGCTGTCTGAGTGTAGCCGCAGCCTGAGCGACGCAGAGGCTCTGCCAGAGCTGTAAGCTTACTGTCTGTAGTATAGACTATCTGGTATGCAAGTTGAAGTTGATCTTGCAGTCATGCTTTGCCTTGGCTTTGGTTTGTGGCAAATGCTGAAATGACAAAATGATTTCAAGTGTGATTGTGATGTTCACAGCTAGCATAGATATAT
This sequence comes from Terebella lapidaria, assembly GCA_949152475.1. Taxonomy (NCBI): domain Eukaryota; kingdom Metazoa; phylum Annelida; class Polychaeta; order Terebellida; family Terebellidae; genus Terebella; species Terebella lapidaria. The sequence continues at coordinate 9,653,005 of OX424557.1, forward strand.
ACTATATACAGTCGCAAGGTCGATAAAATAAATATCTCTTCATAACTGAGATCCGCCGTTGCATCTAGATCCGCCTCAAATGTGGCAGAGAGCACGTGCGACGTTTTGCACTCATTGAACCTGAGACTGAGTGAGGCTGGGCTGGCAACGTAACCACGGCACGGGTGATGTATTCTAGCGCCATCATGTTTCATACATTGGGGGTAAAGCCCCCAAACCCCCTAAACTAGAAAACTTTATCGACATCTTTTACTTACCTTCAATTTTCTACCATAATCGTAACAAACGGAGCTGGAAAATCACACGCTTCCGAAATCAAAACAAGACTAGCGCCAAGTGACGCACGCGACTAGATCTACCTTGACCTTTGTTGTTGCTAGGGGTGTGGTGCAATGACGCGATATGATTGGTTCCTATGCAAAAGCTATATACGCATAAAGATGACGTCATTCAATACGGTGCACAATAGATAGGCCTGCAAGGAGCATTTCTAGGATGAAAGAAATCTTCCTTATCGAGAAACACTCGTTATCAGAGACTCTTCAAATAACAGAGAAAGTGCTAACTGCTAGCTCTTTATGATCTTTGTGAAGGGCCCCTGCATATCTACACTTATATACAAATATTGGCAGCAAGTATTTTTCCAAGTTTATAGGTATTTCGCATTAGATTCAATACTTACATTCAATAAACGTGAATACAACGAGCACAGTAGTTTGCCCCTTCTACTATTCTGTTTACTATTTGTGGAATAGACAACAATCTCCGTCAACATACTCATCAATGGCTTCTTTACCTTCCTGATCCTTCACCAATCTGATCAGTGACCAATCATTCCTTGAAGGCGAGCCAGTAGCTAAGAACTGAACAAGGTGGCCCCAGATAACCACATTCCCACAGACTATATCAGGAATGAATGCAATGTTTTTGACAATGTATCATACGGAGCCCCTTAGGGGACACAACCAAGAGTTGAGAAAAAAGTTTTCGCGTTCGAACGTGATCTTTTCGCGTCCCCTCACGACCATTTCGCGTTAGAACACGATTTTTTCACATTCCCTCATTTCGAGTTCGAACGAGATCTTGTAGCGAAACCTTCTCAGAAGTCATGGGCGTCAAAACAATCAAATTTGTTCAAACGCGAAAACTTCGCGAGGGAACCTCTTACGGGTGTCTTCTTAGGGGTTCGTAGCATTATCATTCGGCGTGTTCCCCATGAGATATCCAGGGAGCTTCCTGTTCCTCGTGTCTATGACTTAAATGCCCAAAACCCTCAATCAGTATCATTTATATGACATCTATGGAACCTGAAAACTGACAGGATATCTATCGCGGACTTAAATGCCCAAAACCCTCAAACAGTATCATTTATATGACATCTCAAGTATTTCAACCATACCTCAATATTCCACTTGCTTGTTCGTCGCATGTGAATACTGGGTTTTCCTATATATTCTTGTCTCTTGCTGAGCTTTCTCGGCATTGAGAATTGTGTAATCCCAATGCCCCTTTTGGTGTGACCAAGAGGAAACTTGATTTCTTTTTAGGTCCTGACATATATATACCTTTTGAGCTGAAATGGTGGGGGGGGGGGGGGGTGGATACAGTCTTGGGCTGAGCTTTCTCTACACAGAGGGTTGTGTATTCCCCTACCACTTTTGATGCCACCCATGGGAACACTTGCCATCTTTTCAGATTGTTGAAATGCATATACATGTACTTCTCCGCGTGCCTACTGAAAAAAATAGCAATGTTTTCGGCTTTTGAGTTTGGTCTTGGTAAACTATGTCAAGTTGTTCGTCAAGTTGTTGGTCATTGTAATGATGCACGTGTTCATGAGTGTCAAACCGATCGAGATGATTGGTGTTTTCATATTTAGTATCATGAAATAATTAAAACCTATTTGGCACACTTATAATGAAAGTTGTATCGTTTTCGTTTACGTGTACAGCAGAAATGGATACCGACTAGCAGAAATGGAAATGGATACCGACTTCATATTCCGAGACGGACTCCATGGACGAGTTTTACAACTTCAGGTTAAGTGGCCAAATGCAAGTGATACCCAAGTGTCAAGAATGAGGGCCCAAATGCAATTGATAACCAAGTATCAAAATCAATCACTCAGTAGCCTTTTTTGGCTTGTGATTAGGTACTTATGTACTTGTCATATATCTATTTCATAGGGTTTGTATTGGATTTATAATTTTTTCGTAGGTTGTTGGGCAGTTGTATACTAATTCCATCAGGTGTACAGTAGAAACAACTACATTTAACACACTGTCTGCCCCTGATGACGCCAGTGTGTCTTTGGATAAACTATTTGGTCGGGCTTTGTTTCTATTGCAAAATGTTGTACTTTACGTTTGTTATTAAGATCATCAAAATCTGAATATATTGGTGGTAATAGATTGATTCTTACATACATACACCCAGCCAGCTGAATGTGAGTTCAGGTGCTCCGAAAGAGTAAGCATCTCCTGCCACGCATATATATGCATAAACTATAAGGGTGGATAAGGATGGGATGATATCTTCCCTCTTCATTTAACAGTCTTGGCTTAGCCTTCAACCGGATCTTATTGACGACCATAAAATTGTCTAACTCAGTCTAGGCATAACGTCATGCATTACGTATCCCTGTTTGAGCAGTTTGGAAGTCAGAACATGTGCTCTGACTTTATGAGCCAATTCGATTGTACACAATGTACAGTCTCTGCACATAGCACACCACTTCGGCTGTCAGTGCTCAGCAGTGTACAGATGAAATGGCGGCAAAGGAGAGGTTGGTAAATTGTCAATTAATCGGTTTTCATTGACTTGAAGCTGTCTGTACGAATGAACTTAAAAAATCTGGGTGCTATTTTCAGCGGGCCACCGTTTTGCATCAAACCAAAATAACAAAACACAAAAATCCCCGTCAAAAATCTGGGTGCCATTCGGTTGATATTTTTTTTTTCACACGGAATGGTAAATCGTGAATATGAAACGCATGGCAAGATCACATAGTCGATAATAGGTGAAATGACGAATTACGGTAATATCAAATATTTGGTAATATATAGAATCCCTAGACAATTCCGAGATGCCCTGTCAGTCCGTCCAATTTCCAATATTCACCACAACAGCATCGAACTATGTACTAGTAGCTGCCTTCACATGCATGAGTTATGATCTGACAATAAGTTTTCATTTTGTTGCCATGACTTTACACAACCATTACGGTACCTTGCATTGTTGGCTTACCATACAATACCTCAGGTAGCGTACTAGATTCCATAATATGATATTAAAAATATCATGCATGTTTTTGTTACTTTTGTTACTCGGTATTCCGTCGAATCAACTTGTCGTTGCCATTGACGGTAAAAAAACCCCGACATATTGCTCCCCAAGTCATTTGCAGATGACGCAGGAGGTAACCATGTATATTGTGAATGTTCTTGATGATCTCTTACATAACCCACCCTCCTGCACTTGCATTAACTCTCCGTTCATACACGATCCAGTTGGGCATGTTATTTCAGGCGACCTCAATATAGTGGAGAATGAATCATTGAAAGACATTTTGCCCAAAGGTCCCAAATATAGAGAGCCCACGTCGTTTTCATGGAGAAACAATTTCAAGTTAATCATGGATGCAGTTGACGAGCATGCCAGAAAATGGACGAAGCGAGAAAAGGCAGAAACTGATTCTCTGTCAGAATGGGTCAAACAGATTAGGTCATTGGTAAACAAACGCATTAATGTTTTGTCAAAGTCAGTTAGTACTAAATATAGCTCTGTCTTCAATGATCCCGTGGTTACTAATAGTTTGTCGAAACTTCAAGAAAGGTTCGTCATTGTCCCTGCAGATAAAGCTTCTAATAATGTTGTTTTTGTTTGTAAAGCATACTATATACAGTGTCTGTTTGACGAACTGCGTATTGCCAACAATACTAATTCCAATAGTACATACCAAGCCATTACTGTGCCCAAACAGGATATCTTATCAAATCATGTGTCTGTATTGCATTCGTTTGGTATTACTACCTCATGTAAAGATTCTAATCTACCAAACTCATATTGGATCCCAAAGTTGCACAAAAATCCACACAAACAAAGATATATTTCAGGTTCAGCGTCATGTTCTCCCAAAGCCCTTTCTAAAATATTAACTGTTATATTGTCTAAAATTAAATAGGGTCTCCAAAACTACTCTGAAACCATCTATTCTGGAAGTGGTATAAACCAAATGTGGATATTAAAAAATTCCAAATCTTTATTGGAATATCTACATGCTCACACACTTTCAAAAGTAACGTCTATCAAAACATTTGATTTCTCCACTTTGTATACAACTATACCTCATTCTGAACTGAAGTCTCAGCTCAAAAAACTAATCAATAATTCATTTTTCTCTAAAAAGGGACAACGTCGGTACCACTATATTGTAGTTAAATATAATACCGCTTATTTTGTTAAAGGCGACTCTGATGCCCCATACAAATATACTGAAATAGATGTGGTAAATATGGTTAATTTTCTGATTGATAATATTTTTGTGGAATTTGGTGGTCGAATATTTCAACAAACTATTGGTATTCCCATGGGTACAAACTGTGCACCATTATTGGCAGACCTGTTTTTATACTCATATGAATCAGATTTTATCCAACATTTACAACGAGGAGGTTCTAAGAAACTAACATGTAATTTTAATTTCACTTTCCGATACATAGATGATGTATTGTCACTAAATAATCCCAAGTTTGGTGATTATTTGGATGTCATATATCCTAAGGAACTTGAAATGAAAGATACTACAGACTCCGCTAATTTTTCCAACTATCTAGACCTGAGGTTGGAGATTGATAATGATTCTAACCTGTCAACTAGATTATATGACAAACGTGATGATTTCAATTTTTCCATAGTCATTTTCCCTTTTCTACGCAGCAATATTCCTATGTCACTGGCATATGGTGTGTTTGTTTCTCAACTTATACGCTATTCCAGACCTAGTTGCAAATATGAGGACTTTGTCTATCGAAGTGCCCAGCTAGTCTCTAAACTGCTGCGACAAGGATATGTTTTACCAAGACTTATAGCTGCGTTTAAGAAATTCTATGGACGTCATCATGATCTGGTGGATAAATACAGCAAATCCATGTCTGCCATGCAACTAGATCTATTTTCATGTTAATTTTGGGGAATTCATGACGGGTGCCACTAGTGGGGCAGGAAATGCTCACTCTTTCCGGAGTACCTGATTTCACATTCTAATGGCCATTTTTGGGGGTTCATGAGTTTCCCTGTCATTTTTTTTTCTCTCAGTTCGTATGCCTGATATGACTTTCTGTCCCCAGACTATGAGATTGGATAACGGACCCTGTTTTGTTTGCTCGGAATACTTAATACTGGGTATTGATTCCACGTCTATTCTAAGTGCATGCAGGAATAATAAAACAATATTCCGGCATGTTTGCATTGTTGCATGTTTTTTTCTCTTACACTGCACAGTGTATGACCTGTTTCAATGTAAACTAGTAATATTGCAAAACGTTATCAAATTGTATTGCAAGCTATTGTTCATTCTTGATGTTTTTCATTATGTGTTTCTCGAACAGAACTTGATGTCATCAAAGTGATGACGAACGAAGTACTCAATATCGTTGAGTATTTTCTTTTCAACGATGCCATGACATGCCAAGAGTCACATGACATGTCCTGCGAAGGTAAATTCGCACAGCGTCCATCATATATGATATTTACACTTTTATTAAAGTGGAATAATCGGTTTCTGAAAATTATTGTCAATCAATTGGCTAGCATATATTAGATGATATAGCACCTTTACAACTCCGAAAATACGTCCGCATGACCCTGCAGTGGAATTCGAACAAACCCAAATAACGCAGGATGTGAGCGAATTGTTTACATCCGCGCTCACATAAACGATGACATGAATTTCCCTATATTGTCGTTATTTGCAACACAAAAGAATCAAGCTGAATATTTGGGGTTCCATCACTATAATATACCATGCACATACGAGTTTCAAATGTTAGGGCTGTGTATTATTCTATACTTTCAGCTTTTTTTTTGTTAATTTTGCATAACTGCAAGGGAGCCGTTCCGTTCGAAACTTATTTTAAAATCCGACTTTAAATGTCAAAATTAGACAAATTCGTGTGCGCATTGGGACTTTTGCACTGTACAGCTGCTCTGAAGACAACTATTGATCACCTTCAACCGGAAAACCAAAAATCGATTATTTCACTTTTAACATGAAAAATATTATACACATGTACGGCAGCAGTATTGTGATTATTATATTCTGATATCATGTTCAGATGGATCTCGGTCTATGGATACACAAGCGGATTGAGACGACACTCATATATATAAATGTTTTCTTCTTCTTTTTTGATAGGAGGCAGAATCGTTTTTTGTCGATTAGGTGGTTAAAATAGCCAATTTTGCATAACGATCACATATTGAAAGTAATGTTTTTCTTCAGAGCCTCATTTGGGGCATACATTAAAGTCTGGTAACTGATCGATCCCCAAGGGCTATGTTTTCCGTTATATATTACATATAACTAGGTTGTATAACTACATGACATACACGTTTGAAATTCTCTCAATTAATCAATGAAATGATTGAAACTTCTTAGTCATGATCGATGAATATATTTCACTGTATCACAGGTTATGTGCAATCATCCTAGAGTGAGCAGGCTACTCGGCTAACGATGGCCAAGTATGAAAAACGTGTTGACGACCTCAACTCGCCACTCCCAAGGAAGGAACCTATGTGGACAGCAATCACGAGTATAATGGATGAGCACGTTTACAAGTACATGGTCTTCGCAATCGAAAACGATAAAAAGGTTTGGTCAGATCGTACAAAAAGCTCAAGTCACAGAGAAATCAAACCCGAACTGGACGCTATCTAGATTTCCATACTTGTACACATTTGACCGAATCATTGTGGATCGGTACGATATCAACCCAACAATATTGTCTGGATCTCTGCCAGACGCTCCATACTCTGGACCATCTTCATCTTGCACTAGACAGTCTTCACTGTCGTCGTGCAACAGCTCAGCCTCAGCTGCCTGACGGTCGGCCTCAGCATCACAGACAAAAAGCCTGCCAAACCCAGCAAGCCTGGCAAGACTAAGAACGTTGGAGTACGAAGACGTGGGAATGCATGTTATAAACAACTCACGTCCTCGCATTTCTTGATGAATGTATCGGAGCAGAAAGACAGCGTGAAGATGAAACACTTTAACAAATGCAAAAAAATGTACAATGACAAATTGGCATAACTTGCCAAAATTGTGGATAAACTCTGAGAGAACTTTTATTTCTGTACTGACATAATTATAAATCAAGATGCGTTATATTTCCATTTCATAGTGATTGGTCGTGCTTCATCTGTAAAGCTGTTTGAAAGTCAGTATATTTGGCAGATGCTGACTTGTACTGCTCATATTGTTTCTTCGTTACTCGTGCCACAACTCCCCGCTTCACACTGGTCATCTCTTCCAACATCATCATTGGTCCCTTCGTAGCTGGCTTTGCCACTCTCGACATCGCACTGTTTGTCACTTCCAGTGTCATTGCCACCATCGGTCCATTCGTCGCTGGCCTTACAACTCTCGTCATCGCTCGTTTCGTCGCCTACACTTTCACTCTTGTCGCCCAGATCTTGATTAATGAGAACTCTACAATATCCTAGCAATTCTAGCAGTTCTAATATCCAGTCTGTCTATAAAAAAGTAATCTTGAGAATTACCCTCAGTTTACAAATGTGATGTTTACCATTATGATGCATGATTAATATAATCGATACCATGTGCTTGTTGTTAAAAAACAAGACCCAACGGTGTTACCATGTAAACGGTGGGAAGCACCACATAAAAAAGTCGACAAAGTTGCATCTCCTATCGCACTCTATATCGCACTCATACATGTAATGATCACACCAAAATTCAGCCCATAAACATGGTAAAGGTTTGACAAGTCCACTCCACATCAGTTGGACAAATTATGCCTCATAATCAATGAATCAACAACCCCTTCATGCAGTCAGAGTACACCACATTTTGCTCATGAAGGTTTAGACAATGACATACCACAATAGTTGAACAAATTACATGCCTCATAATCAATGGGTCAACAATTTAGGGCCGCCTCATAAAGTACAATTTGGCACATAAATGTTGGACAATGACCCCTACCCAAACCCCTTCACCATAATCCAAGCATTAACAATTCAGAAGCACATAGAAAAAATATATCAGAATTTGGCCCATAAATGTCGGACAAAAATAAGTTAAACCCCATAATCCATGTATCAACAATTTAGACGCACCTCATAAAAATACACCAGAATTTGACCAACAAAGGTTGGACGATGAAACCCCACAACGGTTGGACAAATTATACCCCAAAATCCAAGCATCAACTACTTACAAACACCTCACAAAATACACCAGATTTTGGCCCATAAAGGTTAGACGATGAATCCTCACAACGTTTTAACAAATTATCAGTAGAAACAACTACATCTAACACACTGCCCCTGATGAGGCCAGTATGTCATTGTGCGGCGTTAGCCGTACTATATCTGTTAGTGTAATTTTGACCCCATGGTACTACTGGTGAGGAGCTTGTCCATGCGTGGACTTATTGCTACCGAATTAAGTCAGCGATGACATTATCCATATTTTATGTCACAATCTCAGATTACAACAAAGTTAAGTAGCAAATATTGAACAAAGAAAACATACATTTGTGGAAAGTGCAACTAAAACACATTTTGGCAAGAATGATGGACGAATCGACAAACAAATGCGAGTTATAATCAATTTTCGCATGGACAAGCTCTGCACCAGTATTGGAGGTATTATGGTAGTGTAAGACCATCTACGAGAATTGTTCTCTGTGAGAGGGAAGTAGAGAGTTATTACAATATGAGTTCGAATTACAATACGATTCGAGTTCATTGTTTCATATTGCTATCAAACTAATCAATAGGCTTTAAGTTGATTTGTAAATATTGAGCAAGGAAAACACACACCATAGTCCTTTGTGGAAAGTTCAACCAAAACACATTTGGGCAAGAATAATGGGCAACTCAACAAAAGAGCAGGTGAGAATCAATCTGCGCATGGACAAGCTCCACTCCAATAAAGGAGATATTCTGACAGTCCACAACCATTACGAGAATTGATCTCCGAGAGAGGCAATTGGTCTTCCGGTGAGAGCGCTATTACATTACGAGTTGGCGAATTCGAGTTTACCTTTGTTTATCATGGTGCTAGCTGATAAATGGGCTTTGTTTGGATTAGCTGGCCTGCGTGTTGTTTCTCAAATGTTTGAGTTGTGCATTCATCTTGTAAAGATCATTCTTCATTTGGTATAAATATTACTGACCGTGGAAAATCATGGGGAGAAATGTAAGTATATCTGATGTAAATTTCAGCTCGGAAAATCATGTGCACTGGTCAGTATTTTAGTGTTACAATAACCTTAATTGAACTTCAATACTCATCTAAAATTGACAATAATTCAGGCCTACAATATATGCCTACGTCTACCAATATTCCAATTTTTGGCTGCATCAAAAACGACTGGTTAAACTCGTCCTCAGCAGGACATTGAAATACATAAAGAATCTACATTGTGATTCTGCATTATGATCAAAATATTCGACAGGTTGTCATAACGTTCGGGTTCACGATTAGAATTTTCATATCACATGGAAACAAGACCCACAATATTTTGTTTGGTTGTTTAACCAAGAAATGGGTTTCGTGTCTACTTATCCTTGATTTTTCTCGTGTTCACTCAGCCTCGAGTACTGGTTCTACTCTCCTTTGTCCCTGTGGCCGCACACGTTTGTTATTGGAATCATCAGAATATGGCTGTATTGGTGGTGATAGATTGATCCATACCACTGAGCCGGTATCACTGCGGGTGGACGTTTAGTCTGTCCCCGAGGATACCATCCACGCAGTAGCCTTTTGGTTTTGATTGGGTACTTATGTACTTGTCATATATCTATCCCATGGGGTTTGTTTCGGATTTCTAAATTGTTTCCATAGGTTGTTGGGCAGTTGTATGCTAATTCCATCAGGTGTATAGTACAAACAACTACATCTAACACACTGTCTGCCCCTGATGACGCCAGTGTGTCGTTTGATAAACTATTTGGTCGGGCTTTGTTTCTATTGCAAAATGCTGTATTTTACGTTTGTTATTGGAATCATCACACTTTGGCTGTATTGGTGGTAATAGATTCATACTTACCCATAAGCCAACAATTCAGAAGCTGCGACGAATGCTGCCCGACAGTGTTTTAAAGGTAAGATGCGCAAAAGTTATACTAATGACACGGTTTCCAGACTTGCTCGTATTCTGGTATTGGACGTTATCTTTTATGTTGTTGCAATAAAAATTTTGGTATATGTAGTATAGTGCTTTTCCAATGGACCTTTTCACAGAGCACTTCCTGAGACTATGAATAATCGGTAATCACCGTCTTTCAAATGCACCAATCACTGGCTGGCCGCAGGTATCGCCAGATCAACCAAAACCACTGTGTCAGTTTCTTGACCAGTGGTTAGAGAAATGGCGGGAGTAACTGTCAAATGCGCGAAAAAGCGCTATATTGTAAAGAATTGTGCATCTACAGTTGCATTGCACTGATTTCTCAAAGATGAGTCAACGAGAAATTAATGGCTTTTGTTTTTTGAGCACTGTGATATGCATATGACTTGAGAAAAAGCCTGTCCCCAAACGGAAACTGTGTAGTTTTCCGAGAATATAAGCATCCGCCTAACCGAAACTCTGGGTTTTCCGCCAGATTATAAAAGGCTCGGCCGCGACAAAAAGGCGTACGGCGCAAAAAAATTAGAAAAACGTGGTAAAAAATGGAGGAAACTGTCTATTTGGAATGTTTGTTTTTTTGTATTAAAATTATCAGTGCCAGTGAAATATCTGCTACATTTATGTTTGATTTCGCATCGGATCCTCTCATTATCTCTATGAATCATTCGCAAACAGGCGAGTGTCAACACAATATTTTCATGTAAAATTCTACCGCTGACCCACAACATCCACGGGACTTGGATACGTAAATACAATTTGGCATGATGCGAACATAAACACACACTTACGGGATTCTGTGGACAAGGTTTCTCGTTAGAAAATCCTGTGCATTATGATGTTATGTAATTACGCTCCTGTTTGAGTGGCTCACAGCATGGTTCTTTCTCAGCGCACTATTAATTTTTGTGTGAAACGTTACGGAATCAAAATACACTCATTCAGGCATATTTTAGGCATAAACATGGAACCAATATTCAAGAATAAAGTATCATCGCGAACAAAACCAAGTCCGTTTTCCAACCTCAAAGTCCAGTGTGAGGCACAATCGATTATGAAACTTCACGAACCTGCATTATATGGCTATATGGGTGAAATCAGGTGTTCCAAAAAGAGAGGGCATTTCCTGCTCCACATGTGGCACCCGTCATGAATATTTTGCAAACAAGTCCTGCTGCATACTAGTCACAGATTTGGTGTAATTATCAACTAGATCGTGATGACGTCCATAGAATTTTTTTAACGCAGCTATCAGTCATGGTAAAACATATCCTTGTCGCAGACTAGCTGGGAACCTCTGTGAACAAAGTCTTCATATTTGCAACTAGCTTTGGGATAGCATGTAAGTTGTGGGACTAACGCACCATATGCTGGCAACCTAGGATAGTTGCTGCTTAGAAAGGAGAAATTGACTGTAGAAAAATTGAAATAGTCACGTTTCTAATATAATCTAGTTGACAATTTAAAATGTTCATCAGTCTCCAATCTTAGATTTGAATATTGGAGCAATCTGTAGTATCTATAATTTCAAGTTCCTGAGGATAGGTGACATCCAATAATCACCAAACGTAGGTATTCAACGACAATACATCATCTATGTAAAGGAAAGTGAAATTAAACTACTAGTTTGTTTCTCAGACCGTCCTCGTTGCAGATGTTGTATAAAATCTGATTTATATGAGTACAAAAACACATGAAAAACAGGTCTATCAAATATGGTGCACAGTTAGTGAACATAGGAATACCAATAGTCCAAAATCCATGAAGATAATATCAATTTAAGAAAAACAACATTCACAACATCAGTTTCAGGATATTTATATTGAGCTCCTGAATCATACTTCATTGCAATGACTCATATTACTGAGCTGAGATGGGGTGGGTGCAGTTGTGGGGTAAGCTCTCTCGACATCGAGGGTTGTGTAATGCACATACCCCTTTTGAAGTCACTTAAGAGGAAACTTCATTTCTTCATAGATCCTGACATATTTGTCTTTTATTGAGCTGAGATTGGGGTGCATGGGGCGTTTTGTGTCCTTAATTTGTTCCCAATCTTGCTTTGCCAATTATTGCAATCTGAACAAAAACAAAATCTCGACCAATTCCTAAACCCATGACTGAGTACATATGTTTTGTGCAATATCTAGTTCATAACTTGCTAACATTCATAGCACTCTCTGGACTATTGACGCCAGTGTGTCTTTGGATAAATTATTTGGTCGGGCTTTGTTTCTATTGCAAAATATTTTATTTTACGTTTGTTATTGGTATCATCAAGATCTGACTGTATTGGTGGTAATAGATGGATAATTGCATCCATACCCCTGAGCCGGAGTCACTGCTGTTGGACGTTAAATCTGCCCCCGAAATTACCATCAACTCAGCAGCCTTTTGGCTTGTGATTAGGTACTTGACACTTGTGATACATTGTACAAGTATTGTAAGCGTGAGTGTTTCATGATAAATTAAAATAATCAAATAATATGACTACATGTACATAGATTAATAATCTTGAAATGGACAACTTTGTTTACCAGCTTGGATCTGGGCCGTATTTTTGTCCATTTCATTGTTTTGGTTGACAATGTAATATAATTATCAGTGTAATGAAATATCTGCTACATTTATTTTTGATTTCACATCCTCTCATTAAAGACGCATTTAAATATCACGAATCATTCGCGAACAGGCGAATGTCAGCGCGATACTTTCATGTAGAATTCTACCGCTGACCCAAAACATCCACGGAACTTCGTGGCGAATGTAAACTCCATGATACGAAATATAATCTGGCATGATGCGTACATAAACACATACTTCCACGGATCATGTGAACAACGTTTCTCGACAGAAAATCCCGTGCATTATGATGTTGTAGAATTACGCTTCTGGTGAAGTGGTTCAGGGCAAAGTATAGTAATTAAATTGGCTATTCAACTCAATGCTAAATAGTCTCATTTTGGTGATCCATAAGAACTTTCCAAAAGAAAATCCTAGCCTTACCACTATGCTAGCTTTATCAATTGATGTCTTGGACATCGCGTGATAAGCATGAATATATTTGACGACACATGGGATTTTTCGCTATTCTGCCTCGAATGGACCCGGGGTAAAAATACCCGAAATTATGGGTGATGATGGCCATGCAAAACCCCTTCGCTTCCCCAGCTCCTGAGAAGAACGACAACAAGATATTGCCTTGAACATGTTGAAAACCGGGTCATTATTTCCCAGCAGTGTATTCTTTCAGGTGAATATACACTCGTCCAGAAATCTGGCATAAAAAAAATATACGAGGTGATGTTTCACAAAGGTCTCCCTTTAAATTGCCTGAGTGAGGTGAACGCTCGCTGATTGGCTAAACGGGTTACCGTTTTGTGGCCTTCACTGCATAGTTCAATTCCATTTTTCATCTCATATAGGCATATAGCCTAGATGTTTTGGGACTTTTTTTTTAATGATTTCATACCATGAATTTTTAATTAATATTTTTTTTCAAATGTTCATGATAATTCGATTATATATTATGTGTATATGTATATTCAGGAAGATGATCCAGATAAGTAATATCGATGTCGTTAACAATTAGTGTACAAAACAGTTGAATTTGGAACAAACGTACCTTACATAACGTACACAAAACATTGCATGGTGTGGTATCGTAACTACAACGAATACACACATCCGTAATCAACAACCTATCATTCAATTGCAAGACTTTTCATCGATCTTCAGTCAAATCGATGTGCAAATGTGTGTGTCTTTTGTGATCAACTAAAATATCTTGTGCCGCAGGTCAGTTGAAAGATAAGTACAGGTCAGCCGATTATGTGTGCCAAAAATACCGTCAATGTTCAGCAGTCTAAAATGTTGTACTCTAGAGTGAGATGTTGTTGTTGTAATTCTAGATCTGCACTACATTCAGAAAATGACGAGAGTCTCTGAATTCTTGATACAGTTTGCAGTCGTGTGTGACCATATCAACCGAGAGATAAGCTAATAATCTGACTGATATAGAACATGCCAAGTAAACACCAAGTGTTGAGGTAAACCTACAATGCAGTATAGGTATTGACCAATGGTAAGTCAGCTGATCATAGTTGGATTATGGTGTTTATCCGTCTGGATATGTATGGCTATCGGCATTTTATTAAATTCGACATATGGCGCATCCTTGTGGTCTTGTGTAGAACCTACGGCTCATCTAATCGAGCTACAGTCTGAATTATACCAGTAATCGGCTGATAACGTGTGAGTGCTGACTGATAAGCAACCGTAAGATATATCTTACTTTTGTATCATTTTTGTTTTCATTGCCATTATACTGCTTGGTTTCAGGCTCCAAACCCATTAACAGACATATATTGCTGTCATATAAACATATCCTTCAAGATAGGATAACACTATAATGGGGATAACAACAATCTGATAACAAAGAATGGGGGAATACGACATCCAGAAACTTTTGAAACAGGTGCCGCTATGTAATGTTATCAAATGCTTTGGTTGCATCCGGGAGAAAAATTTTACTAGATTGCTTTTTATAGCTATCACCCCTAGGTCAATTATGACCTTTGTCATGTATGGTGCGGTTTTGACCTACTCATGACTTGAGCGACTCCACCATAACTTTGTCATATGAGAACTGGGCAGCCTATTACACATTTTTCGACCTGGAAAATCATAATCGTAGCAATTTCCTGTGTTACACTTCCGCGAATCGCGCACCTGGACAACCCGGAAATATCAGTCAGATCCAGGAAGGTACATCCGATATCCACCAATGTGAGTAGCGGGCAATATTACGGATGTCGTTCCGCCAAATTGGCCCATTACTGTGATGCCTTGTTGAAGGCAGCCCGACAACGTCTTCTCCTCTTTCACCGGGGCTCGATTTAAACAATAATATTCTCGGTTGACGATTCCTGTTTCCTAAAAAGACAATTTACCTAATCATGATTGAGAGGGAAATAGCTTCAATATATGGCTCTTTCGAAAAGGTACAAGGACGTGGAGATAGAAACAAGCATTACTGGCTGGATGGTTATCAGTTTATATATGATCTCCAGATTACCAGGGGAAAAATCCGGTATGGAGAGAGCACAGGTTTATCATGTATATGTTTTTATATGCGGGATGTTTGATATAGGTTTTTATATGCGGCAGTTTGCACATGTTTGAACATGCATGTCAAGAACATGTTATATGTTTTGTGTGTACATGTAATGATATCACCATAAGCAGCCGTTGCGCCACGGTACACCTATGGCTCACAATGTAATTAAAAAGGTGAATCCTATACCATCCTTTGTTTAGCTGGTGACTCCAGAAGTGTTGTTTCTAGCTGACTTGTACCTAGATAGGTATGCCAAGCACGCGTCAATGGTCTTGTCGCAATACAAGAGTCCATGTCACCGAAATCTAATCAATTATTTTAACTTGATAGTGGATTTCGATTGGGAAAAACAGTGGTTCTGCCTGTCTAACATGCTTGGCAGTGGTAAAACGACAACAGCAAGTTTGACAACTTTTCTCCAGTTCGTAGGCTCCCTAATGTACTCAACATGTAATTTGCATGGAGGAGAATTATCCATATAGCCATTGGAATGTTCTAGAATAAGAACTTTTCTGTTAGATCGAAGAAAACACAAAATTCACAGGTAATGATTTCGAATCAGAAGTACGCAATTAGCTATGACAATATCGGCTTGCCGTAGCTTACCGGAAACGAGAGCCAACTCACCCTCCGGGGTATTGGGGTTTTTGCCAACTTCAGGTGACAAGCGATATGCGATGGCCAATAAACTGTCTGTCTCATATGGTTTTACTGAGAACGAGCTCTGACACCTACTACTGGACTATGATGCATTATTTTACATACTGTTAATGTTCGGGGTACATTATTACATATTTGTTTTAATGCGAAAACTAGCCATTACACATACACAGGTTAGGTTTTATCTGATCAACAGTCCACTTATTGATCTCTGACCAGTCTAATGAATACTGGGAATCCCCATATCCCGTGTATCTGCAAAGGTGGGCAAAATTGGCCTCCTGGTCACCAGATGTCTTGAAGTGGATCCACGGCATCTATCCCGGAAAAGGTTATTGTATGTTCAGGGAAATCCCACCGTCCAAGATAAAATTGAAATCCACTGAAATCCAATCAATTCTGAATTCCATTCATTGAACGTCTGGGAGTATTAATATAATTCGTGATAGCAGTGTATGTTGATCATCATTTCATATTTTGTACCTTTTACCTAATATTCTTGTTTGTATCTCCCGAACGAAGGTCGGCGGATACTATGGATTAGTGATCGTCACGTCTCTGCCGCAGACACTTCTTGTGAGCGCTATTAGTTATTAAAATCAGTCCAAAGGCTAACACAGGTTACCGAACAATATGTGTTTTATATTTTAAATGTTTGCCATTTTATCCCATTCACATTGAAAATAAAAGTAAAGGTCATGCTCAAGGTCATGAGAATTTTCAGCATAAATTATTTCCCATATGTGAACAATCGATTCCAAAGCTGTAACGTCAACAACAAGCAAGATATTAGCCATTTTGCGCTCTGGCCTTGAAAATGACGTCAAATATCAAATTCAAGGTCATCAGAATATTTGTCGTGTATCATGTCCTATATGCCCACAATTGAATCCCAAGCTATAAAGTTGATAAGAAACAAAATATTAGCCGTTTTGTTCCGTGACCTCGAAAATTAGGAAAGTCAAATTCAAGGTCACAAAAATATTCAGCATATATCATTTTTGATATGTCCACAATTGATTCCTAAGCTGTAAAGTCTATAATAAGTGCGATGTTAGCCATTTTGTGCTCTGACCTTGCAAATGAGATCAAATATCAAATTCAAGGTCATCAGAATATTTGGCGTATATTATTTCCTGTATGTCCATAACTGAGTCACGAGCTATAAAGAAAAACATGACCGATATATTAGCCATTTTGTGCTCTCACCACTAGAATACTCAGCATATATATTCTAGTATGTCCACAATTGAATCCCAAGCTGCAAATTCGATCATAAGCGAGATATTAGCCATTTTGTGATCTGACTTTGAGAATGAGGTCGAAGGTCAGGTCATGAAAATATTCAGCATAATTCATTTCCTATATGTTCGCAATTGATTCCTAAGCTGTAAATTCAATAATAAGCGAGATATTAGTCATTTTATCCTCTGACCTTGAAAATGAAGTCAAAGGTCAAATTCAAGGTCACCAGAATATTCAGCATATTCCATTTCCCATATATTCACTATAGATTCCTGAGATGTAAAGTCGTTAATAGCAAAATATTTGCTATTTTGTTCTCTGACCTTGAAAATGAGGTAGAGGTCAAATTCAAGGTCACCAGAATATTCAGCATATATAATTTCCTATATGTTCACTATGGATTCCTAAGCTGTAAAGTCGATAATAGGCGAGATATTAGTCATTTTGTGCTGACCTTGAGAATAAGGTCAAAGTCGAATTTATGTTTCCGAATACAGAATATCATATTGATGATTGTTTAAAAGTCTGACATCAAATGAAATTCCGATTTCAGCCCATCTGAATGGGCCCAAGTGGAGCATACTACATCCTTAAGTTTATTATTGCCCACAATAAAAATAGTTAAGGTGAGGAAGTTTATTATTGGACAAAACAATGTAAGGCTTCTGTCTGGCATAGATTTTATGGCCGTAATAATAATATTAATTAGTTAATACCACTAACGTATTACAAAAAATTCATATTCATTTTTTGCAAATGTAATCCGCCGTCATGATGGGATTGAACGAGGTTTCATTATATTATTCCATTCTTGTGACAAACTTTTCTGGAAAGTATTTGGCAAGAAATAATAAGTTATCGACCATTTCAGATATTAAGATTATTACTGCATAGAGTAAAACTAGCAACAGGGATGGTTAGAGCATCAGGGGGATACGAAAATGTAAATAAACAAACACAGATGACTCCCGCATGGTAACGATGGGGTTATGTTATGCCAATATTGGTAAGTAATGTACTATGCGTGTTAATGGTTGATGTGGAAGTGCAATATAAGTGATTTATTTGCACAGCGTTTACACAGAATTGGTGTTGTATCTGGTAGATTTATCGCTGCCGAGTATCGCAAGGTTGAGTGTTGTGTATGATGTCCAACAACGCGATCGTTGGCGACCGGAGAACGTCAAGTTATGACATGTTTGAGAAACTCACGCTTGTCTATAACAGAAATGTATACATGTATTTTATTATTAACCTATGATCAATAGTCAAATGGCATTCCATTGATGTTGTTTCCAAGCCAGAATCTTGATCTGTACTACTTACTTTAAGCTGTGTTTTTTGTTTGCATCAACAACGACGGAAATTCAAGTCAATCCAATTTTATTTGTATAAAATGAAACAAAAATATTGCACCTGAACAAAAAATAGGATCGTGTATTCTTGGAGGCTTAGCTTAAGTCTGGAACAATTTCGCCCGAAAATAAACAGTGAGAGAAAAGGATCAAAATTAGAACCAGAAAAACAGCATAGATCATCCATATGTCCATTACATGAAGACGTTAATTTATGTCATTATCTTGTGCGCCATCAGTCACAGCTTACATTTCTGCACATAGCCATAAAGGTATTAAATCCTATCAGATCAACCTGCAACGATTCCGCCTGCTTTACGTTCTCCCGTCATCACCCATATCAAACGATAATGGGGAAAATATCAAAAAAATACAAATCATAACAACTTTTTGGATTCGAAGCTTCAAGTATATGCGTGGAAGCAGGCCACTGGCCAGGTGATCTGACAGAACAGTCATATACACATATAGTTTGTAGGAGTGCTACATCGTCAACACGAACAACATTCACAAAACGATCACTATTCACAACATTGACAGTTTGAGTTTCCGAGTAAGACACAAAGGACATTGGAAGTCACTTCAAGCAAGTGCTGAACGCTTGAATCATTGAACAATTCACAGTCCGTTCTCGTGACACAAGGCATCTGAATCTATGTAATTTGCGCCCAGATTGAGCGAAATCCGTTGAAAACAGCTAAGACCTACATAAATGCTCTTTCAAATTCTAACACACCATTCTCTAAACAAAATAGTACAGTAGATATACGACGTTCACTCAAGTGACTAGAATGTATGAAAACACATCACAGACATTAGCTGTAACAAATTAATATCTGGGTTTTTCTTTGTACCCATCAATAAGATAACTTATCTGACAAAAATAATTATATACAGCAATAACCATCTGTCAACGTTCATCACATAAGGCCTCTACAGCGTACCCCTCTCAGTAGGAGGTTGCGTCGACTTTGACGCAAGGCACAAAACACAAGCTGGACCTCGTTATGTCCAAGAGTTTCAGTGGAGAGAGTTACTTGTCACTCGAGCGAACTGCTATCGAGTCTGAAGACGGTTCAGACTGTGTAGGTGCTTCGATTCTTGTCCTTGCTCCACGGTCGTCTCCTCTCAACAGGTGCCCGTCTGCCACACAGCATTATCACAAACTGCTTTTCGCAGTCACGCCCCACTCCCGTGCGCCACGTGGTACAAGTTAATTTCGTCACGTGCACATGCACTTTGTCACAATCATGTTCCTGAAAACTTTCTCGACGAGGAGTCCGTCCTCATAACGCAGATAGGGAAGGTCTCTGAACTCGCTAGGCGCACAACAAGGAGCAGGGACATCGGCTGGTCTCAGTCTGTTCAGGATCTGCTGGACCGCTGCGAAGTTGTGAGCTTCTCTGTAGCCACTGGGACACGAACCGCTACAGAAGTATGCAGGGAAAGTCCTAGGCTCTTCCACGAAGTTGTAGCCGATCTCCTGGAAGCTGACGGTGATAGGAACCCGACAGCACCTGGCCTCTCCAGGCGAACACTCCAGGCTGGCATCACGAGAGGTCCGCGGTTTGCCGAGAATATCCTTCTCGTGTGAAAGCACTGTTAAATATGGCAAAAAGTCTTCGAATAAGTAGATGTCGCCCTCGTAGTCCGTACTGGCGTAGAATAAATTGAAAATTTTCTTGATATTGTCACGTTTGTGATCACATGAGATTTCAAGTCCTAGATTTGAGTCAGGATTTTCGATCCACTCCTCAACTGCAGTGTGAATGTCAAACTCGATCCAACCGGTTGTCTGGAGCGACACCCGGTGGGAGTTCACCAGCTTTCGGTCTAACACGCCGGTCGTGACGTCAGAGGTTACTTGATGCACGTTTATCCGCACGTGATCGTCACTGGAGTCGTGAATTTTGTCCGGAGACACGGAGATGATGTTGAGCTTGAGTTTAGCAGAGCGGACGACGGTTTCCATGTAAGGGTCCACGGAGAGAGGAATGTTGACGGGGAAATACAATTGTAGACTGCTTGCGTTGGCTTTTGGCATCTCAGAGGGTCGGGTGCCTAATGTAACGAAACCGGACATGATTATGTAACAGCTATCTGACAGTGAATTCACAAATTGCAATTTAAACTTGACAAAAAGTTCAGATATGTTTTTCAAACCCAGATAAAAAAATTATCTTGCTCAACTACCAACGCACTACAGGTGCCGATAATATTCATTGTTAATATTCGTATCAAGTTAACAAACTGGTTATTGCCTATACTTACCATCGTCAATGAACTTGTAATATGTGTCAGGAGTCCGCTCCTCTTTTTCGTACAACGAATGCACGTCCCATTCGAAGTCTTCCAAACTTTTCCTGTAGTTTTTTATGACTCTTCTATTCTCCTGAATTGTGACGTTCTTTTTGTTTGATGTGGATATATTTTGTGATTCTTGCTCCAATTGTTTCATGATGTTCTGTTTAATATTGTCCAGTCGCCACTCCTTCAAGTGTTTTCCTCCGTGGTGACGTAGTTTAGTGCCAGGTGGTGACATGCTTCTGTCTTTCTCTTCCTTAATTGGAAGTGCGAAGATCACTGGGATATAAGCAAACGGTGCAGTCAGCGCAATTATTCCTTGGAAAATCATGCACTTGATGTGCCAAATCATGATTAATTAGATGTCCTTCTCTTTCTATCCAAACCTTTCGAGAATAAATGTCTCGTACTTTATATGATAGCACTTGTTTTGACGAGTTTTGAGTCGATGGCCTCCGGGATTTGGTCATAGCGACGTGCTCAGTAGAATTGGTATTCCATTGTCGTTGTCACAAAAGCCACGCTCGTCGTTTCACGCCCAATTCTTGGTCAAGTCTGGAAGCAAACGAGAACAATCAATTAAAACTTCACGCGTGAAGCACAGAGAAATGCTTCGGTCAGAGTCGTCGGTTTCAACACGCGTTCGTCACGAGTTCGCCCTTTCATCTGCTTGTGCTTAGAGCAACCACTAGCGTCGATACATGAATGAAGGTGTTCATTCTTCAAAGTTACTCAGCGTGGGAAACATTCTTGAGAGTCTAAAGTCGGCAACGGAGCATCCGCCTCTAAATATACAGACACCTGATGGAGCTCGATGCTGATTGGTCGAGGAGTTTACTAGGATGTAGCACCGACAGACTGGAATTTTCTAGGGTGCCAAGGTGAAGCGTGGACACGGGGAAGACGAGGTAAGCATGATGGGGCACTTACAGTGATGAATGTGGGTGGCGTGTTGTCTACTAGTCATATAAGATACAATTTCGTTTGCCAGAAAATATGCGAAGGACATGAGTTTTCCTGGTGCCTAGCGGTATGTCCACTTACATGAGGGCAATATTGTAGTTTCCGCATATTTGATACAACCAATATAAATGAGTGGCCGTTATGTGAGTATTTACATGGTACATGCAACATTCCAAAGACTCAATACTCCGAACCACGTCAGATGTTCTGGAAAAAGTTTAATAACTTGTATTTGTATGTGGCTGTGCACTGCTCATTTTTGCCACAAGACATACGAACAGTTTGACAGGCTAGCAGAGTCATTGCTATCAAATACATTCAGAATATATGGCGTGATAATGAAGGCAAACATGGAACTCCGGGGCACATCATCATGTGGTGAACATGCAGAATCCGTTACTTCTTTGGATGGTTCCGTTGTAGTTTTGCAAATTATAAACGTTGCTACTGTATGGCTGAGTGCATGGACAACTCTGCGGTATTTCAAGCCGGTGCACGAGATTTAAGTATACGTATTTGTGGCCTTGTGCCTGAGCCTCCCTCGCAATCTGATTCTTGGTTGCTTCAACGGACAGACATTATTATATGCAAAGTATTGTCTCCAAATTAGGAGAATTCTAGGCAAACGAGGGACTCCCATTCCACAACACAATCAAAATATGTTCACGCTAAGCAACAGTTTTATACAAATGTATATTACAACCTTCTATCGTGGAAACATTTTATACAATCCACAAATTCGAATGCTGGCATAACTCACCTATTAGAGGCCTTGCTGTTTCGTTATTTCGTTTGTCCTTTCGAACTGATAATTTATAAACGGAGGTAAATCTCTGGCCCGCACTTCAGTCAATAGTCGTTTGATGCAATTTGAATATGCGAACCTGAAGACAACCCTTTTATTCGAAGGCCTTGCTATGAGTGGGAGAGGGAGGACGTGGGACTCTGGGACCACTCATTATCCCGAGTGAATCCCGATCTCCGTGTTTGGCCGTCAGTTCGGAAGTTACGTCATTGCCCTGGTGGGCGCCGTCATGCGTTTCGCGGTAGCGGGATGAACACGACTGGTTCTGAACAACGCGTGTTGACCATACGTCAGATTTTTGGCTCGGAATCACTCTGAAACATTGTACTTTTAATGGGGAATTAAATCTGCGAGTTTTACGGCTGGAAATTCGAAGCGGTTCCATGTCATTCGGCGCTGTATCAGACGGCAGGAATGCACGCTTTGGTACACGCATGAGCACATTAAATAAACTATGCGGTAAATATCATTGAGATTTGTCGAATTTCTCAGCAATGAAACCGCCTTCAAGTGCTCAAAAGTTACTGAATCGTACTAAGTGCGCTTGAGATGGTCTGTAGTGAAGACATTCTATGTGAATGTATTTATTACGATGTATATCGTCTTTCTTATGATTAGTGGCTTATACAACGCTGTCAAACAGTTCTTTCTCCAAAAAACACCCAATAAAATGGCTTGATTACAAAAATAGCCACATTCCGACTATTTATAGCTTCGAACGTTTCTATATTTATTGCCCGGCGTTCCGCACAAAGCAAGTTGCTCGGGATGAGCTTTAAATGAGCGCAGGTTTCGACACCTAACCGGGAAACTTACCGAGTTCTCGCCGCGTCCTTATACAGTGTAGCGAATTCCAGATTTCAGTTCGTCATTTGCTTTTGGATCGGAGATATTCCAATAAAACATTCCGATAGGTTAACTTTATAGCGCCAAAAGTGATGTTGTGAATGGATTATTAGTGCAACACCGTGTCTGTTGTATACTTGGCGATGACTTGTTTAACCCATGTGCCATAAACATTATAACTTGGCCGGTATATTTATTCAAATGAAGGACAAACTTTTTCAGAATGAAACAGAAAAACAAAATTTAACGCCTTGGGCGCGATACACCCCAAAAAGGACGTCTAGAATTGATTGTGTTCGATATCAAAGCACCCCATGCGCACCGTCCGAAAAAAATAACAATTCCGAGAGGAGTGTTTGGCGAAAAATAGCGTCGACACAAAGAAAAATACGAAGTTAAGACATCCTACATGGCGATGTTTTCTAACTTTTTATCTTTAGCACTCTTGTCGGCGCCGATGGTCGCATGTAACTTTTAACTAAAGCAGCGCGCATTGTGCGTCCGTCGCCTGCGTCTTTGTTGTCGCGTTTGCGAAATCTATCGAAAATATGTCGACGTCAATACACGCGCCTGTAGGGACCCACATGTCACTATGGTGGGAGGTCCGCAAATGCAACAGGGGACAGCCCGAGATCAGACTGTGACCAACCCCCAGTCACTTCGAGACTGGAACACTTGGCTGCCGTATTGTGGTTATAGTGAACATTACTCTATTGTGGCTGACAAGTGGTTCGGATATTGGAGTTGTTTCTGATAGTCTGCCCCACTCGAGTAAGATTACATTTGCATGGAATTATACCCATTTCTAAATATTATGCATTGATGCATAAACGGTCACAAGTGTTGGAATTTTGTGATTTTTTGTTATTTCATTTGAAAATCATCCCGTCGCCTTTCCTGATACATTCCATAAAAATGACTGGAGGATTTTTTTTCCCGATGAGTACCTGTGGCAATGTGTTCAATACTAATATTAATACAATGACTTTAAAAAAAAGAAGAAGAATGTGGTGTCCCGCCTTGAGTGAGTTCAATATAATGGTTTGACCGCCACCCCGTTGCGTTGAGATGTACTTTTACAAAGGCATATAACCAGGCACTGTCACCTTACATAAACAAGCAAACATATCCTCAAAAGCAAGCGTTCTTCACGTTGCTTTTGAGTGCAGTATGCACTCAGCCCCGTGCTTTTCTTGTTAAGTTGGTTAAGGTGTTACTCCTCAATAAATGAGCAGTCGACCAGGGTAGGCGACAGTGCGTCCGATGTCAGGTGATAATCAAAATAATCGACATTTCGACTGGTGTGACCACAAGAATTTCACATTTAATAAGTTAGACAGGTCGGCTGGCATCTTTTGTCATCCACGAGTCGAAGTAGTTTTGATTCACGAACTAGCGACGAGCGTGATTTAGCCACGCCCTACCCTGGACAGCACGTTCTTGGTATGGGCCTATAATTATCTGCTCATGTGCAATGACGCAAATGCCTATGATAACCAACGTTTTTATTATCCCTGTGAAAGTGTTTTAATGTTTCAATTATAATTTACCAGATTCAATCTAATCCATCAACCAGTGGGCATTTACTAGTATTTTTCAGTTAAATTTAGGAGCAGTTCGTATTTTACAGTTTATTTTGAGACTTTGATATCCCATGGTGTATTGCGAAACCTATAAATCAGAGCCAACCAGAAAATCAAAGGAGACAGCTCTAGTAGATAGACAGTATAATCTACCACCACAAAGTACTAAAGAACACAAAAAGTCGGCCTTGGAGCGCACCAAAACGAACGCATGTCCTGCTGGAATTTGCAAGCACCGATCATCTCAGCGAACATCAGCGACGAAACATTACCCTCGATGGGGCGTTTAAATGGCGGTTTTATTGGCTTCTCGTGGTGATCGGTGAACCCGGAACCCGGCATCATCGCCCGGCCAGCGTACAGGCGGAATGCTGTCCGCTGTCGGGATCCAATACCCCGCATCAACAACGTCTAATTCCCCGCAATCCTGCCAATGTTCGCGCGCCAGTCTTCAACCCTCGTTGGCGGTAATAAATAGCCAACCGGAGTCGGGAAATTTACGGGGAAATACTTGGGGTTGGAGGGGTTGGTGTAGATCCTGAAGACACTGAATGATCGCGGTAGATTTCCTTGTTATTGGCGCATTCCAAGGAATCGTTCAAAATACCGCCGATCGATCATGAAGGGTATTGTAACAACTTTCTTCCATAGATGGGATGCATAGGTAATCACTGCACATTTGTGATCGACCTTTTACGGTTATTCCGGATTTGAAAGTGGGTACAATATCATAGAGGATTTCGAAAATCAATAATCTCCACGCTTATCGGGTTCACTGTCCTTAACAAGACATCCATTGGCCAGCAAATAGAGTGCTTCACCAACTGGCATGTAGATTTGTATTGATCGCTGTGTTTGTAAACATGGTAGGTTGTAAACACACATTTGGATGTGTTGTTTGGTCTATTTTTTGCTTAAAGTGTAACGAATACTAAACGATTCTGACTGCGATGTTAAGTTCCGCTCAACGAGTCAGCAGTTGGAGATCATCCGTCATCTGGAATTTTGTTCAGAGTCTCCATGTGCGTGCTTGGGCCACGTGTATGGACATACATGTGCAATGGCAGTGTCGCAGCTTCTGTCGTACCGGGCTATAGACATACGGCTCCGACTTGCAATATGACTCATGCCAGAGGTAAATTACATGTTGATGACGAAGTCCGGACATCCTTGACTTTTTGTGTGCAGTGATCGGACAAGTGATCGGAAATGTGTAATCGATCTATAACCACAAGTATGGTGAGATTTTGTTTACGCCAATAGAGAACTTATTAATGCTAAGATATGGAGCAGAAACAAAGTCCGCCATATCAAGTATTGCACTCAAATGATATTAAATACGTTCCAGAGCATTAGATTCGTCAGATATACTTTTGCGAATATCTGACTTTTTCGCAATTTGACGTCTAGAGAAAAAGACTGTAGACATTTCGCAAAAATAAGTGATATCTTCCAAGTTCGGAATCCACGCATGATTTGACATGTTAATTTTCATTGGCCTATTCGACCAACAGATTTTGCCGGGCTTTGTTCCTTTTTTATTGTCGTCACTAAGTTCTTGTGGTATTGGTGTTCACTCTGTCCACGAGGATATCACCAACTCGGCCTTTTGGCATGTGGTTTGGTACTGGTAATGCACATTTTTCATTGGATGCGTTTTGCTTCAGTCAGTTGTTGAATATTTTTTACCTATTCCATCAGATGTACAGTAGAAGCAACTCTATACACTGTCTGCCCCTGGTGAATCCGCTGGTCTTTGAATGTCGGGTCCCTGTTCCCTTTTCTTCTCGAATGCCTGTGATTGGGACTTCGGTGCCTATCCCACACCTTTTTCGTTGGATTCGTTTTGTTATTTACCTATTCTATCAGATGTAAAATAAAAACAACTTCAACTTCATCTGCTTTTATGTGTGCTCCTATTGACTCCAATGTTAATATTTGGTCGGGTTTCTTTTGCATTGGATTATCAATTGTTATTCGGCATCCTCAAATACAATTTCAACAGAAGAGAGGACATTTTGCATATTGTATCATATTTTTGACATGTGATGCACATATCGGATATTCACTGGTATGGATGCAAGATTGCAAGCACCTGCATATACATTGATAATGATATGTGCATATATTTTAATTACGAGGATGCTCATTTGTGACTTTTATTACTGTTGACATCATATTCCAGTTGGTGGATACAATCACCACATTTAAAGTTTGAACATAATATATTGACGTAATTCGTAATGAACGGTGATGGATTGTTGAATGTTGTAGAATGCCGTTATCCAAACAATCCTCCCTTGGCACGTGTTCTGTTGGCGTGTATGCCAAACATAACTCTCGCAAGCAAATAGTGCCTGAAATGCTCAACTAACTATGCAGAGAACAAATTCGAATAAAATTGCACAAGGATTTTATTTGTTATCCAGAAAACAGCTGTTCATACAAAATTCAGATGAATTACCGTTTTTTATCGATAATAGGTCGTAGGATTGAAATAAAAAGCATTTATAGTGTAGTTATTGTTTATTGGTTTCAATACTGATATCAATTCTACTGTTCAACAACGTAGGTGGAGAGGTGGGTGGTTAATTTTAAATGATTCTGAATTTTGAATGAACTATCAAATATGTATGCAATTGTTCAAACTCACTAGGACGAACAATGGACACAAACTCATATAGACGTAGGCCAGGACATCGAGTGCAATATGGCAGGATCGCTTAGTTTCAGGAGAAAGACATTCTTGTTTGACGCGGTTGGTGAAATATCCCCTCTGCGATACCGCTACCTTTAAAAGAATGGCTTGGTACAAATGACCCGTACCTTTCCTCCCACACACTAGACAAGTCTGATTAATGTGGTCATGTCAAACTCGGTTAGGGTGAAAAACTTCTTCCATTCTTGAATGGGTTGTCTTCCATTCAAGAATCGCCAGTTGCCAATCAGCTATTTGAAGTATTTATTAAGGCCTAAACAAGACGCATAGTTGCCGTGCTTCGATCGGCAAGCGAACGTTGCCTTGTCCTTGTATTCTGCTCAAGTATTGCTTGAGGTACCATGCTAGTTGCCTCCTCATTGAATTTAGTACCGTTATAATATATGTTCACATCTGCACAGATGAGAAGAAATTATTGTTTTCAAACTAATTATTTGTATGTGAAGTAATTATATTGACAGGTAAAATCACAACCGAAGTTATGCGATTGTTTGACGGATCATCACATGTTCATTAACCCAGGCCATTAGTCTTCTGACATACAACGAAAACAATTCATGCATCATGAGCAGTTGGCTTCAGCTCTAAACCACTTTAAAGTTAAACATTTACGGTTTAAGCACATTAACTTGGTTTATAGTAGCACAAAATCCACGTGGACCGGAAATCGTCATAAACACGTCATACACACAAATGTTACAACATTCCTGCTTTGTGCGGCAAACTTGTCACTTTCTTGTCGAATAGTCGATCAGGACTCAATTTCCTCAATAGAAGTGTCATTTGAATTCCTCAATGTTATAGTCATATCAATAATTATTGTTGTTTCGGTTAATAGTTGTGACAACTCAGTATTAATGTAGCCTTGGTTTGTTCAGAAATATGCAACATGGGTTCCGTATGAAAGTCCATCATTAAACTTTCACAAATAAAACTGTAAATGTGAATCTCGATGTTATTTAATAAGAATATATCATATGGTAATACTTAGGCTATGAAACAAGGACTAAATCGGCGAGCAAGGTACACCCGTAGTTTTACATACAACTGTTGTACTGGTTGTGGGATGTATACTATTCAAAGTCCAGACCCAGTGTAAGACTTTTATAAGACCACAACAACTGCAATCCTGTAATCAGTCATTTCTTGTCCATACACCTACAATCACTTTTGCACAGGTTGACTCGAAATACCTTTCAGTTAAGAAATTACATTCATTCAGTTTTCTCCGTTTGTTCAGTATTCGGCTCTGTGGCACTATTGAAACTGGATTTTATGCCAACTTGCTCTTGCATTTATACAATATGTTCATGCTTGTCAGAATGTATCATTCAAAACACTTCCAACAACTTGAACAAGAAATTAGGTTAAGATATTGATTTTCTATAGATTGGGAGTAACTACATAAATATATCACAACTTTGACTGGCGAAACGGTATTTTACAAAATTTACAGCATATAATAAATATCTGATTCCTAAGAATAACATGTTTTTGTGTCTACGAACACAGATATATCCCAAATGTGTTTCACCCACTGAGGCTCACCGAGTTTCCAGGAGCAGCTAAGCGTGACACAAGACGTTAACTTCAAAGTGGATAATTATCAGATGGAACTCATCAAATGCTATTTTAATTGCAACAGTCTAAATTTGGTTGTTGGAAATACGTCATATAGCTGTTCACGTCATTATGAACAGAAAGATTCGGATTTGGCACTTAAGAAACTTAGATAGTACAAGGTCTGCACCAAGTCACACCGAGAGTACAGTCGACTGTTTGGTAATAATATACCATGGTCAGTACACAGTATAACCTGCTAAATGCAGCATTTTATTTCACGTCCATTCAAGTTCATTCATTTTAGTAGTTCGCGTACACAAGGTCAAGGTCATTTGTTTGTTTGACCACTGCAAAATAACTGGGAAGAGGAAGGCTTGTGAAATACGTTATTTCGAGAGGCCCAGAGACAAGTACGAACTCGTTTCTGGAGAGAAGAAGCCATTTCCGCGAAACCTACGCAAGCGCGTATCAAACGCGGACACAAACACGCGATTTGATTGGTTTTTAATGTCCCACCAGGTGCCCGGATCATCACGAGCACGCCCACGTGCACGTGGACGTCAGCGCCTCGTGAACGGCCTAAACGATAGTTTGCGCAATAACAATCTGTAATAAGATAGCTAGGGACTTTTACCCCGAATTAAAATGTTTTTTTTTTAGGGAAAGGATATCCTGTGCAGTGCTGGATATTCCCCAATCGGGAGGTTTGGCTGTTACTTTTCCGCAAAATCAACAGGGGAAGTCCAGCATATTCAATGACCATTTCAAAAAGATCCGAAACCGTCGCGAAAGTCGATTCCAAGAAGTAAAAAGGTGCATTTTGATTGTACAGAATGATAATCCTGTATGAAATGATCGCATCGTCGCAATTATGTCAGTCCATTCCACGGAACATAGAACGAAACCTGTTTTATACGGTAAATGATTTACTTTTCCCACCAGTCTATAGACATTAGTAAACTCGTTCTGTAGCCTACTAGTTTTGTAGATTGATGTTTGGAATAGTTTTCTAGATTGCATTTTTTAAATTTTAGTTGTTCTCTATGACAGATTTTTTGTTTTATATAGTACAGGTCGGCTTTCACTTTTGTTTTGTGAAATGCAGTTCATTTTGTTGGGCAAGTTGAATGTTTGAAATTTGCAATGTGATTTAATCGAGTATATATATTTATACATATATTATGTATAAAGGTTTTTGCCTTGGTGTCTCCTGGTCGTAATTTTTTTTAATTACTCCTATACCAGTATGTTGTCCGTTTGCTTCATGCATGCACGTGCATACTATATAGGTCGATGTATAACTTCTACATTTTGAGGACGCAAGCGCCCTCGGTCGACAGTAGAATTAATGACGCGATTTGTTGTCGCAAAAGAGGAGGGAACTATACGCTGGAAATTGGTCGTGAAACTTTCACAAAAGAGACAACACCCTAGAAAATGTAAATATCATCGTAGTCAGTGTGCCACGCCATCCGCACATGTGACTGGGTGTGTTTTAACATGGACACTCCATCTCTAGCCACTTGCTATTTAGCAACACATTTCTAGTGTTCTCGCGAGGTTGACTTTTCACATTTAATTTTCTGCAAATGCTGACAGACGTTTGAACTGGCGAACAAATAAAAGACATGCGAATTTCGCACGACCAGCCAGCCTAATAACGGAGGTAAAGTTGTTTTTATTAATTGTCGCGGCAGGGTGATGGGCGTTTCTTCAGTTGCATATTCATGCTTTATTAGGCAAACTATGTCATCCCGTGGTAGGACATGGCGTTGACAAACTGGCGTGGCCGACCTAAAACAAATGACGCCTCGAGTCGGGACAGAGGCTGGACTTGTGACTCCCTGATGGATGTCCGGGTGTGCTATCTGCGGCATTCAATCAACACTCGCAGTAAAAATGTTGATTTAAGAGATATCGCTCTCCAATTTATTAAAAATACGAATAGTTTTGAGTGTGCGTATATTGAATTATTGAATCCATTACCATTCTTAACAACATGATATAACATGGCACATATTTGGACATGTTATTATCATGAATTTTTAGTCTACATAATACAAAATGAATCTTTTTCAATACAAGTGACCATAAACCAAATGACGTCTTTTGGAAGTGGCCTCGCAGTGTATTTCCGTTCGGGTTCTATGATATCATTTCCATAGAGTTGGAGTATTAAAGATCTTGTACAGGTAACACATTTTGTGCTAATCACTTTCAACTTACAAGTGATTTTGTTGCAAATTATCTACTCTGAAATCTCAGTCATTATTGTTCTACTTTTCCGAGTGCATGCAATAACTTGCAGGAGTGTCCTGATAGTAGTGCCCTGATCACGCGGACTGTTCATGCATCCACAGACAGAAGACAGCCGGGTTTCTGGACATGGGGTAAACTATAAGGCCTGTGAACCCTCTTCCTAGGAACCAAAAGTCTATTGTCTTGTAATTGGTTTCATATATTCTGTAACATCACGCGAACAGACAGATTGTGGGTTAGTGTGACTTTCGGGATATTGCGGCTACTTGATGGGCTTCATTTGATAGTCTGCAAAAGATATCCGATGAAGATTGATTACATTACCAGGCACTTTACCAACTGGTCACTATGATCAGTAGAATGGTCCGAATTTGATGCGTCCAAGCTTCTGTCGAAAGAACTTTTTCGGGAAATGTACATATTTCTGGGAATTTATAGTTATGACTATCGATCGCATAGCGCTTCATCGTTTTTTTCTGTTCGTGCATATACTTCTCATGTTGTATATTTTCAAAATCGGCCTTTCGCGTTCTGATTCTTCCATTTTTGCCGATTTTGGAGAAAATAGGTCTTTCCTCAATTTTGCATCTTATTTTATTGCATATCGTTAAAAAATCCCCCCGGAATCTGATACCTATTTCGTTTGCTCCATCGTGCGCCTGCGAAGGTCATCGCGTGCAGGAAGTCAATGATCGCATGCACTGGGCGACCATTTGCAAATCGCCAACATCCAGGTACCGACTGGTGCTAAACACGTCGTCCCGGCTCCATTTACATTGTTATGACGTGTACGCCCAAACGATGGATAGCTTCTCCGCCCAGCAATGCATCGGCCGTGTGCAACTTGAGGCGCAGTTTTTGTTACTTAACAACACCGTCTGGAGCGATTAGCCTAAATAAAGACTGACAAACTGTACGTGAATATTTCGAAGATGCCTGTGGGTAATAACGATTTGAAAATATGTACGAATTTAATATACACGAGAACTTCATATGTTAGAAGTCATCAAAAAAAAAATGTCCGATTCTTGGAAATTGCAAATATCAACACCGATTATCAATTGATCATATCCTTTCATTTTAACTATACAAACGATTTGTGAAAAATATGAAAAAAAACTAAATTAATATATCCGATGCTATTGCAAATTTCGTATTGGATCCGTTATCTTGTGACGAAAGTATCGTTACCATGCACGTACCCAACACATACCGCAGTGGATTAAAACAGGACGTATCTATATAGACGCACGTTTTCCAATTGAAAGAATGTATATATTTTAGTTCAATTATATACATGATACATCATAACGTATCCATGGGTCCGGCTGTTGCCAACTTTCTTAGTCTTGTTCCAGGGGTACATTTTTCATATACTTACATGTACTTTACATTCAAGTTTTGTAAACGATGAATTAAATATTATAAAATTGTACATGTATATCATGTGTGGCATATAATTAACCCATGTTTTTGGTTGTAGGCTGCGTGATAATGCGTTCCTGTACGTTTGATTACTGATATAAACGTATATGATATATGGCGCCTGATAGCGCCAGGTAACGTACCGATACCAATGGTACGGAAACAAACTCGTTCAGTTCGTTATAGGGTGTGTATAAGACACGACAGCTACGCTTATCGCTACTAACAACCGCACACACATTCCAGGGCCAATAGGATATGATCAGTTATTCAAGCGTATAGCCGTGTACTTCATAATGTGTACGTTTAGAACGAGCTGAGCATACAACGCACTCATTGAACATGTCATAAAATCATTCTACTACAGATTTTAGTACGTCCAATAAATTTTGGTTAGCATAGGTTAACGGATGTCATTCTTTATTGCTAAAAGTACATAATCGAACTAAAACAATGCATATCCCGTGCGAAACAAAATACGTTCGCAAATTATTATATACATGTTAAACATGCTACGAATGTTTTCATTTTCTATTAATGCGATACTTACTTTAAACGTACGTATTATTTTGTGGCGAAAATAATACAACATTCGCAACTATAGATATTGCCATTGAAAATCATGAACACGTCGAACCTTCACTTTCTTTGAGCAGTATATAATAAACGTCCCATATTTGAAATTCTTAAGATTTGATAGTAACTTTTGATCACTCACGCCCTGTTGTTGTGCCGTTTCAAAATAATCACCAATCAATTTGTTTTGGATTTTTAAAATGTAAATTTGCGTCCTCAATGCGGATAATATTTCCATTGGATTCCGTTTTACATCCAACTTGGATAAATGAAGAGCTGTAGATTCTTAGGTAAGTGTCCACCAATACAACAGGATTACTATTCTGTCGTTGGAACCTGTCTCCATATTAATGTTCTCATCGTGTCTTCTACAGGTTTTTGTCTTTTTCAAGTTCTGAACTACTTGATAGTAAGTACAACTTTAACTAAACAATATTATCTATTCTTGCTTTTGAACTAAGCTATGCTAATCAATATGCATACCACTATATTTGTTATTTTTTGTATGCATCCCATTCCAGAAAACAACTGTTTCCAGCGTTGGTGTGTATGATCTGATCAGACAGAATATTGGTCTATATAATTTACCAATCACTAGCTTTAAATAAATGAACTGATATATCTGGTAGTAATTAGTAATTACTGGCCACTTCTGATTTTTCCGTGTTTATTGTTTTCTTTGCTTTTGTTGTTGTTGTTGACGATGATGCAGTTGTTGTTGTTGTTATTCACCACTATACCCCCCTCCTCCCCCCCCCCCCCCCACAGCGCTGACATGTGACACAGAGACAACGTATGCACGTATCCCTGGTGACGCGTGCCTGTACGCCGAGTGTCGCGTGGAGGACGGTGTCCAAGGTACACGCGCATGCCCAGTCGGCTGGGCTGTACCGGAGTCGTACACTTCCGGCGGCTTAGAGTTCCCATGCACACTGCCCAGCAGCACATGTGGTACGTTTTATATTACTAGAAAGCCTGCTAGGCGTATAATTATGCAATGCTGCGATTTTATCCTGTCGCCAAATATGATTTCGTCATTTAGGGTAAGAGCCTATCCCGAAACTTGTCACAACTCACGAAGTCCATCCTTTCAAACAGGAATATGTCAGTTCCCCGGAGAAGTCCTCAGTCCCAAGCGGTGGATGTACGGGTACATACACGAACTCATCCAGTCGTACATGATATTGGAGTTCACACCCACCTCTCATCGCAGTACTCTCTTTTCAACAGTCGGTAAACAGATACAACTCTCTCTTCATTCTCTATGATTACATCTCATTGGATGCTGCACACACATTTCGTAGACTATTCATATGCCTCGCTTATGTATGGAATATCTGATGCAAAAAGAGCAACACCCTCTGGTTTAGTGAAATTCCAATTTTCAACGTGAATATTTTTTTTTTTTAGAATATTTATGTGTGGACCACATCACGGATGATGACATCAGGTACGGGGTACGACTGCAGA
This sequence comes from Terebella lapidaria, assembly GCA_949152475.1. NCBI lineage: Eukaryota > Metazoa > Annelida > Polychaeta > Terebellida > Terebellidae > Terebella > Terebella lapidaria. The sequence goes on from OX424557.1 coordinate 9,688,276, forward strand.
TGAGGATGGACCCTACTGGCTTCCTGGACGGTGGACTTTTCTATCAGTGCATTGGACAGAAGTTCCTCTCGAGCGATTTGATACTTCAGAAACAAAGCGACCATAGTGAGTTAGCCATCCATGTATGATTGCAATATGTCATCTTGTGGTAATAGATCACATGCTCCTGGTTTCGAAATTTGTATGTCATCGATCATTTTTTCTGAAAGTCATGAATACAATACCCAAGTAATAACTCGTTTATATCTGTATGGACACGGTAATACAACAAAGCATTTGTAGCATTTTGTAGTACAATGTATCACTGCCTTGGTGGAATTGTCTCGCACAAAGACACCGGTACCTGGACATCATACGTAGGAACAGAAATATACGAGATCTTATGCACTTCTGATAGGATCAACGCATATGCGTCGAATTTGTGAGTAGATAGTGATGAACGTGCGATCTCAAGAATCGATCTCTGGGTGGAGTACAATCAAATACACCGATGTATGTCATATCGATGCACAGAGATCGAGGTTCAGTTTAACAAGATGTGACAGAGTTTACTGGCACCTCTGTATCTTGAAGTGGTCGGTCGGGTACCGATTGATGGTCTGTCGTGCCCGACTTGGCACGTACCGAGTCGCGTCGTACCCATACATGTTACTGAGTAGCACATTGAGTGCCGATTGGTCGTGCCTGTGGGCGTGGTATACGTCCATGACATTCTTCTCCGCCTGGGAGAACTTCACCGGGGGACTGGCGGGCGGACAGCACGTGCTCTCCAAGGAACACAGGTACATCCACCAGAGCACGTGCTGGAAGACCGTTTCCGTGTTGTAGATGAGTACAGAGCAAGAGCAGATCTGCCTCGTCGTCTTCTGGCGCTCCCTATCCGTGGGCAGGAACTCGTACATACCTGGGTCCGTCCAGGCGAAGTTGGACAAGTTTGGGTAGGTCGGCCAAGTCGTCACGATACCGCCATTGGACAGCGCCAAGTCAAAGACTTCAGTCCACTCGTCCACGGGTTTCGTGGCGCGGAAAGACGCGTCCACCCAGAAAATAGCTCCGATTTCATCTAGAGCCTCCTGAAAAGAATATTTCGTTTTTGACGAAAGGAATATCTGATATATTATTTTGCAGTCCTATTTATCTATACATTTTCCCGATGATTGAATCGTTGTATATTCTTACCTTAATGACTAGATATTTCCAGCACTTGAGCCACTTTTTGTGGACATGTGGCGGGTGAACTTCGGTCAGGTTGAAGCTGTGAACTGTCACCTGGCACCAACTGGAAATCTGATATGTTCGAATATAAATGCATAGTACTCATTTCATTCAAGCTCTAATCAATGGATAAAATATAAGACATTGATATAACGACATTCAAACAATTAGAAATGCATCATAGGTACGGATGCGTTATAAACCGATGGCAATAACATTAGGCCTAGTAGTTCAGACATAGTACACAAAAACATATAGGCCTACATGTTTAACATTTGTATTTACTGTGATAACCTGTGTCAATGAAGAGTATATTCCTATGATAATTTATAGGTTTCCATTTGCAAGCAGAAGACCCTCGCGATTCTACCTTCGTTCCTACAGTTTATATTAGGCTTATAAACCTATCGTGCACTTGGAGAGTTGAACAGACGCGTACCTGATCTCTTTCCTTGGGTAGCAGGCCCATGTCATAGACGTGTACTTGGTACTGTGGGAAGTGTCTCTGTATGCTGGCCACGGCGTCAAAGCTCTCGGCGTAGTGCGCACTATCCATAGCAGTCACGAACACGAAGTCCCGGACGGTGGTCGACGTCAGCTCGAAGTAGTTAGGAGAGCGGTTCAGGCCCACGTGTCGGAGGAGTTCGGCGCTTGTCGTGAACGGTCGGCCCGAACGGTTGACGCCTGCCAGTGGTGGTGGCTCATAGGAAAGCGGCATTGGGAGATGGTCCTGGAGAAGATGAAAAATACTTCAAAGTTATAAGCACTTGCCTGTTAATATCTACATTATTCACAGGGCATGAGCGCTTTCATAACCTGGCATGCAGTCCCGCACTGTTGCGCACTCACCATCACCTTTGGATATGGTTTCTTTTTTTCACCCAATACTGCTCTGTCCAGTTCTCCAATCCAATCATGTATGAAAACATACAACAAACAGAGGACACAAATTGTGGTTACATACACGCGTGCCATTTTGCCATATGCTTGGTGGAGGAACACAGACATCTGGAATGCCTAAAAAAAGTGTAGTTAGACAAAAATCTATCAAATTTTCAGATTGATTGCATGTGATTGAACGATTTCCTGTTTCACTGATTTGATATCAATCGATGGCCATATCAATTGACATTTGATTACTGCTGATTTTGTTTTCATGTTTCCCTGCTAATTGGCAGCTATTCATGGATCAATCTCAGATGCGACTACTAGCTCCATACTTGTGGGACTAGTATGTGTAACATAGATGCATTCAAAACTTGTATAAAATGTGCTTGTTTTTACAGTCAACACCAAGCCAAGTATCGACATGTGTAGGTCCACGATACTGCCAGATATACCGTGGTACAGAGTACTGCTGGAGTGTAAGTGTTCATTCCAGGTCATAATTGATTAGACCATGAAACTTTTTTTTATCCCGAATATACCTGATCATCTACACTATATAGAAATAGTGATTTGTTACAGAGGCACCCTTAATCGTCCTCCCTTGAATTTCGAATGATTCTCATTGTTTTGACAATTATTTCCCTTTAGTAAGTGTGGATATTTGATATCATAACGCTCTATATTGACAGTTCAGGGCAGCGACAATATGTACGATCCTCCCGCAGTTACCTGTCCCTTCCCAGGGGGCATCTATGACGTCACAGCTAACACACACGACAACCGTACGGATGTCTGTGAACACGATGACACATCCCTGGCTGAGATATCCGGCTCCCTTGTCCAACTCAACCTCTGTCCAGAGAGTACGTGTGAAGTTTATTACAACACAACATAGTAGCTCAACATCCACTGTGTGTCAGTTGGAAACAAAATCTCCTACTCTACCTTAAAACAATGTATACTATATAGGGTAGCGAACAGAACTCTAACTCAAATTTTGTAGTGTTCAATGACCCCGAATTAACAAGACAAAACACTTCTATTTGACACGATAATCTATATGATTCGACTCTATATGAGACTCCCATTGTGTGATGGCATTTTAGGGTCTCCGAATGCAATTTACATGAGTGACACATGCTTCTTGAACCAGGTGGAATCCCCCAGATGTCGCTCACGTGTCACTACCAGTTTCCAGGAACATACTTGGACGGGATTGGCTCCTCCAACGGTGACGTCATGATCGTCAGCAGGCCACACGAGACTCTAGAGGGATACCGTGTCTTCTACTGTGTGGTATGTGGCTCACATATGGCGTTTATATTTACCATCGGTGTATCCGTTCGGATCAGCCAAAATCCTTCAACAATGATGGCTGGTACTATATATTATAAACCTATGTATATATACATATGTTTTTCTACGGTGTGCAATGTACAAAACAACTTCCTTGTTTTGCTAGCGTTATTTGGTGACGTGGAACCAGGTGTACCTCAGTCTGACGGAGTCGACCCCCAACAGCCTGGACTGTGTGTTGGGGGTCTCCTACCTGTCCCATGGATCCTCCCTCCTGGGTGTCCAGTTCTCGGTGGCGCTGACACTCACTGGTATTATACAATTCTTGCTAGTGATCCTTCCTTGCATTGATTCATTTTAAGTGAACTATTTGGACAACAAATGAGACTATGAAGTGTATCCTTCCAGATTATGATCGAACAACCATTCCACCTCAAACAGAGGATAGCGACTCAACAACGGAGCAAGAACAGGTTTGAGCTGATGACATTTACACATGTTCGTTTTTCCCCCACAGTTTCGCAAATGAGACCTTCGATTGGGAGTCACCTCAGCAAATTTATAGATTCTCTCATTTATGGCTTCGTTTTCTTGTCAGGAGCATAGTACTGCTCGACCTACCGTCACCAGTAATGACATGCCGTTGACCACTGAGCAACTCCAGACGTCAGATCCAGGGGACGTCTCAGATACTGACGACAGGGACAGAATCACAGTTCTTTTGGTCACGCTAGCCGCTCTAGTGGCCGCCCTGCTGCTGATCCTGGCCATCCTCCTGCTGGTCAGTCGAAGTCGCCGTGAGCGCAAGGACGACAGACCAGTCTGGCTCCGGGAACCCGCTGACGAGAGAAGTACCGGCACTGGGGGAGGATACGAGTCGATTCGAGCGAGTGGATTTGTGAGTGGAGGCCACGTGGCGCGTCTCAACATCGGGTCATTCAACAGTCAACTGGATCGCTACAACAACGTCGGCAGAACACCTTCGACTTGTTGAGAAATTCTAGAATTAGGAACAAAACATATTATTTTATAATATTTTTGCAGCGTTTGTTCAAGAATAGATGCTTCAAGAGCCAAACTCACTCCAGGCGTTCAAGCGTTTTGTACATAAACATGCTGTATGTTTAATTATAGTTTCTAAAATCTGCTCAAATAACATCTACTCCCTGTACACTTCTTATTATAATAAAAAAGCCATGAAATATCTGGTATCTTCGTTTGTTGGGTTTTACTGCCAATATCCCATCGATGTACTTGGTTTAATGGGTTAAGAACCTGTGAGTTATTATATCACCAACATTCAGTCAAAATCGCTTATTGATAAGGACATCTGACATAATGCAACTAATACGGTTCCAAAAACCTAAACTAAAAAAGTTCCAAAACACAGTTTTATATCGAAAACTACATATCAAGCCACATGGAACGCATTTGCATGCAGAACAAAAAATACCTAAAACTGCAGCAAACATAATATCAAGTGGCATCTGGAAGATATTTTTTCAGAGATAGGACATATGTTCTGACACATTTCTTTAACCCTTCGAATACCAAAATAGGTGTCACCACTGAATATGTATTTAAAGTGACATAATTGGTTTTTGGTTTTCCGGTTGAAAGTGATCCATAGCCGTGACCAGAGCAGCTGTACAGTGCAAAAGTTCCACTGCGCACGAGAATGTATCTAAATTTGACATTGGAAATCGTATTTTTAAAATAGTTTCGCACGAAACCGTTCCCACGCAGTGACGCAAAAGTAACAAAATATAGCTAAAATTATAGAAAAAACTCGTATATAATAGTTTGATTATTTGTGTTGCAAATAACGACAATGAAGGGAAATTCGTGTCTTTGTTTATGTTAGCGCAGGTGTAATCAATTCGTTCACATCGTGCGTTTTTACGGTATGTTCAAGCTCCACTGCAGGGTCATGCGGACGTATTTTGGGGGTTGTAACGGTGTTGTATCATCGAATATATGCTAGCCAATCGATTTACAGCGAATTCAGAAACAGATTTTTCCACTGATATGGAACAATCTCTACTGAAAATTCGGTTTTTGCATAGTAACTTATAATACATAAGGTTGGTATAGGTTGATACATACATTTCTACCACTGAGCCGGTGTCACTGCTGGTGGACGTTAATTCTGTCCCCGAGGATACCATCAACTCAGTAGCCTTTTGGCTTGTGATTGAGTACTTATGTACTTGTCATACACCTATTTCACCGGGTTCGTTTCGGATTTCTAAATTGTTTTCATAAGTTGTTGGGCAGTTGTACACTAATTCCATCTGGTGTACAGTAGAAACAACTATAATTGCACACTGTCTGCTCCTGATGACGCCAGTGTGGCTTCGGATATGAATGTTTGGTCGGGCTTTGTTTCTATTCTGAAAGTTTTTGATATTAGGTTTTTATTGGCATCATCAAAATTTGGTTTACAGCGGTAATAGGTTGATACATACATTACTATGCAAAAACCGGATTACTAACGTGAATTCTTTCTTGAATTGAAGCACTGACGGATGTCGACACTATAGGGTAGAACTACTAAATCAACTACCAACAGGACTCATGTAATGAACCGTGATTCAAATATAGCATTTAATAGTCAATGTGTCATCAGAGTCGAGTGTCAAATCAACTGCTCAATCATTACATAGTTCACTCCGAAGAATTCGTTGGACCCAATAACTAATTAACAGATGGCATAGCCTGCCACGGTGCTAACCTACCTTCCTAATGTGCGCTACAATATTTGTGGTTGAAATTTTATTGATACAAAATCCATATATCCGCTCAGATATTAACATTATCGCTACTGAGCCAACCCACAGTCCTCATAATTTAAAGGATCTTAGGTAGTAAGGTAGAAGGTATAATATTTTTATGCGGATAAGTGTTAATCAGTTCATATGAATAAGTTGTCTTTTTTATCTTTATGTCATTCATTAACGTCGAATACGAAAGCAACCTTAGAATGGTTGTTTCTATGTGATTCTAGCAAACACCCATTTTATGACAGGTTTTTGTGAAGATTGTCTGTCAACTGATTGGATATAATGACTAGACGTGACATCACAAGGGACCTCTAGATTAATTAGGCGGTTAATTAGACAATTTATCAAACCCATTAGTGTTTGCATTCGACTTGTTGCATTATTCATTTGTTAATTGAAATCATGGTCAGTGCTCAGTTACCCATACATACTGGTTACCAAGGTACGTAACCATCAGTACGACAGTGGGATGTGGTATGATTACGAAACGTAAAAATGAGTAGAGTAGTCGAAAGGGTTTAAGTCACAATTTATCAAAGAAAATATCTGCGTAAAAGTACTCTAATTTCCTGGAGGCGCTCCTCAAAAATCAATATCAAGAATATGTTGTTCTGACTCCTGAATAGGCAAGATCGCGTTTATGTAAACGACAATACGTTCACGATCTGCTAACTGATACACAACATCAAAAAGATACACGTCTCAAAGAGATATTGCAAAGATAAAACAACAGCTGTTTTGTAGTTGTACATCCTTATGAGAATGTGGCGTTCTGATGTGATGTTTTCAATTACATTGTTGAAAACTTTTCCTGTTGAACATGTGCAAAGGGACATTTTGTTTCTGTAAATTGTGGGAGTCTAAGATCATGTGGAAATCAAAGGTCGGTATTCTGCTTTGCAATCTTCAAAAAGTATGGTGCTGTTCAATTGTATTCTTCGCGAACGTTTATAATTTGCAGACTAAAGAACCGAACTATAAATACCCATCTTGCTTCACCAGGTCAAATATTCTGCAATCTTCGTCATTGCAATAGCATTAACCAACATTGTGTACATGTACACCACGACTTTGATCGCAAGTACCAGAGGATATGACGATATGTCTTCTAACTCAACAACCGGAATCATAAACAATACCTTACGATACGATGTTCAAAGAAAAAGGTATGACCAGAACCTGACGAGTGACCATCTGAGAGTCATAGCCCAGCACAACGAGGAACATGGTTCTGTGGAGAAGTATCAAACGCCAGAGTTTGGGCCGGAACAGTGGCGTGCTCTGCCAGATGAAGACCCCTCGGTCTATGTTCTCAGTGCATTCTGGGACGACAGATGGTCCAATTACACTCATCAACCCGTCATCAGTGTGATCGCCTCTTTGGAGGCGTTCCCTAACAAGACGATTCCAGACCACATCAACTGCCTCTGCTGGTCGGTGAAAAGAGGGTTGCTCTATTCAGTCCCTGCTGATCTGAGCAAGAAATATCGTATCTGGTTCAGAGTTGGCTACCGCGGAAAAACTTATAATTCCTATGTGGTGAAGTGTAAAATAGGGAAAAGGGATATCCCAGATCGAATCATGCTGAGTTACAGAGAGAAGATCATTTCGCTGAACTTGACCAACACAGTACCAGTTGAGTACCCAAAGAGGGAAATGCTGTATGAATTCGGGGTGTGTGTTCCTATGTCATATGGTACAATTGATCCGTACCGTTTGACCGAATGGCTGGAGTTCCAGAAAATCCTTGGCGTGTCGTGGGTGGGTGTGTATGACACAGGCGTTGCTATAGAGACCCGTCAGGTATTAGAACACTACCGGCAACGGAAATTTGTGTTTCTGAACAAAAACAAACCCGTGATTGAGTCGGGAGAAAAGAGAGAAAGAGACATCCGATGCGCCCTTGCCATCACAGACTGCATGTATCGCCACATGTACACAACGAAGTATATCGTCATTCTGGATTTTGATGAAGCTATTGTGCCGACTGAACACTTTCTGTTGACAGACTTGGTTGCTGAGATTGAAAAACAATACAATTACACAAACTGGTCTGCAATGAACTTCAGAAACTTCTACTTCATTCTGGATGAAATTATATTGAAAAACGCTTCGGACCCAGGCGCATACAACTATTCAACCTTCTTGAAGTTCAGACATCGTCTCGAAGGCCAACCTCTAGGCTGGCACACCAAGTCCATCATCAATCCTAGGGGATGTGCTCTGATGCACAATCATTACTGTCACCTTAAGATACATGACTATATGAATGGAGCACCAAAACACGTACAATTCCATGTCCCCGTGGAACTCGGAAGGAACTTGCACTACAGACATAACGTGTGCAAATTGGAAGGATCGGTGCTGATATGTAAAGAACGTGTAACGAATACCACATTTTCTGACGACACGATGCTAAAATACCGGTCCACACTAATTACTAGTGTTTCAAAGGCACTAAAGGAACTTGGTCTAGTTAAATCCTAAAAAAAATAATGGGACAACATAATCGTAAACATAGCTTTCCACGATGTTTTTTGTTGATATTTTGTTTGTGCTGTTCGAATAAATGTACAGATTTTATCGGGTGTCCATGTTGTCATGGGCATTTGGGTCCGAGTGTGGTATCCTGCTCTTTCTTTAAATTTCTATCAGGATAAAAAAAAAGGTGGTAGATGGATTAAATGGATAAATCAAATTAAATCAGTGGACGAGTAGTATTACGGTGCAGCATACCTAACTTGGGCCAACATTTGATTTGTATACACTGTTCAAAACATTATAAGGATATATTTTTTATAGAATTGAATGTGTAGATCCTATTCATGGAATTCTATATTTTATTCACACAATAATCAATAGATATTCTCCTGTTGCTGTTGCTTAGCAACAGATGTTCAATTAAAGCAATTAACATGGATGAGCTCCGGGCTATGAGGTGTATGGTTGGGGGAATTTTTGCTCAGAATCCTGACGCAATTATAAGCCTTGTACATGATGGGAACTCGCCGCCCTCTCAGTGTGCCGCAACGATGATAAGTTATTGGTTGCCTGACAGGTGGTGCTACACAGGCTGATGTTGCAAGAAGCTATGGAGTGTCACAGTCTGTGATATCCCGACTCTATCAGAGATATCAGAGCGCGGAGGCAGTGATTGCAGAGAGGGTTTCACATGCCCATTATTGACGTTATTGACATAAATTCGTCATTTATTTTCGCTAACCATGTTGTGTTCAGCAGGCCATTTCTATCACACAAATACATTTGCGTTACACTTCGTTAATCGTATTTTGTTTTAATGTCCAGTACTAATAAATATACGTGTCACAACCGTAGTTGCTTGATTGTGAGTCATATAATTCGCATTTCTAGGAGAATATCCTTAGAATGTTTTGAGCAGTGTATTTTATTATGAGCTTAGTTCCTTCGAGAGTCAGCGGTACTTGGGTCAATGAACATATGATGAAAAGGAGACATAAATTAGGTCGAAATAATATTAGATGATATAATTGTGGATGAAAATTTTATCTGGTCATAAGTATCGCCTTCTTCTGATATATCTTTATGTGATAACAATACCATTTGTCGGTATATGATACATTCGCAATCCAGCTGGTGTATGCTATTTTGTGATACAGCCATCCGATGGTTAACGGATTATAAGATACATCACGATACTTACATTGATTCAATGTTTTATCAGCGACACTTGAATAGTTCAAATCCGAAATATATAGCCTAGACAATATTATATTTTCATTGATATTTGTAGGTGTGATGAGGTTGTCAACCCAGCACAACCACGAGTTTGCGCTTATAGTATATCTTGACAGACACAAGTATATAACATTATCATGCCAGCTTCATGCATATCCGATCTTAATGGATGCTTGTATTTTGTCGAATGAACCTCAATGGATGTCATTAGTTGCAACAATGACCTATTAGCAGGCATTCATTAGGTCGGCTTCACCTCGAAAGTCCTTCGTTTCTAATAATGACCTGTGTCTCGCCCATTATCTAATACATAATGGGACACACGCTGAAAAACCAAGCGTCCCACTCGAAATACAAGATGGCCAGCATCTGTATTCCAAATTATGTGATGTTGTCAAAGAATACTAGTGAAATACACGAGAACAAGATCGAATATGGCCCCATCGTTTTAAGAATGATGATATATCTCTGTGACTGCTTCACCATTTTTGTCGAAAAACGACGACTTTTGTAGTTTGGCTTTTGTTACAGTAGTCATTTTCTAAGAATTTCCTAGGAAATTTTTTCTAGATTATCGGCCTTTTGGTCCGATAAGCTATTAGTATGGCGTTGTATCCGTCGTTCGTCTGTCTACATTCTTATCTTCGAAGTTTAGAGTCAAATCTTCCTGAACTTTTGGAAATACTACCTAAAAATAATTCCAGAGGATGGCATTTATTTGGTATCTTATCCTTATCAATTTTCAACATTATTTCCGTAGTGGAATCAATTTTATTTGCTTTTTGCAACTCCCTCGTTGTGCAGAGTTACCTGTATTGCTTTTCCGTCCAAAATTTTATGCATCTAGGCAGCAAAAAAATAAACTCATCGCAAAAAAACTAAGTCACCTGCGTGTAGACATTCGCCCACCGCAATGAGCATTGCACCTGGTCGCTTTATAAAAACAAACAGCATTAACTTTGCTCAAACGAAATGGGAAACCAACAATACTCAGCTGTTTGACTCTCCAGAAGTCACCTAATGTACTGTATTTACCAACCTTATCAAACGACAAATTTTGTGTTGTGGGCGTTTTGACATTTCGATGTAATGTTCGCATGCGGGGCAGAAGATGCAGAGAACTTTTTCAAACATGTTACCTCACACTCAGCTGGCTTTGTGAGGGTGATATGCATGCAGATGACTTTTAATGTAAGTATAAATCTACTACCATCAATACAGCTGAATTTTGATGATGAAAATAGTAAACATAAAATACAACATTTTTCGATAGAAACAAAGCCCGACCAATCAGCCTATCCAAAGACACACTGGCGTCATTAGGGGCAGGCAGTGTGTGAAAAGTAGTTGTTTTAATGTAACCCTGATTAGCATACAACTGTCCAACAACTTATAAAACAAAATTAGAAATCCGAAACAAGCCCCATGGAATAGATACATGACAAGTACATATGTACCTAATCGAAAGCCAAAAGGATACGCTATTGAGTTTATGGTGTCTGACTTTGTTACTGGTAGTGTAATCACTTGATCACTTCATACACTGGTCGTGTGCACTCCGTCCACGCTTTCAATCTTGGAATGTGAATTTGTCTGGGTGATGGCATCTGTCCATGCGTAAATGTATGTACTAACATTCAAAAGTGTATGTTTGGTTATCATGATGGTAAAAACGGGAAAAACTAGAATTAATACCTTTTTGCATGGCAACAATGCCCGGAGAAACATCCATTGCGAAGGTCACACTGGCGCCATAATGGTGTTTTGTCAGATGTGCTATTTATACTGTATACGTGAAATAGTTGTTCGACAACGACATATCCAATCAAAACCCGCAGAGTTGACACCAGAGCCAAACCAAATAAAAGACACTGCACGTTTATAACTGAGAAATTTGTTGAATATCTCCAAAACAACATACAGGTACGTCTGATATATTTATCAGTCCTTTGGATTTAAAGTTTAGTTTTCCACTGAACACCAGATATAATTAACGAACAACTGCCCAACAATTCTTCAAAACATTTTAGAGATAAAAGAAAAGTCCATGAAATTGGTGTTTTACGAGTACATACATAGTCAAGCACAAGCGTAAAGCCACCGAGTTTACGATCTAATTATCGTATACAAAATAACTGCAAACCGATCATCTCATTAAATGTAGATCACTGAGATCAAACTGTACCCACGTGTTTAAAACCCTTCAAACCATTCTTTATTCACTTAGTCTCAATTTGTCATCAGCAAACCCAGTTCAAATGCATCAAGCATATGTACTGAAAGTTCTGAGCAAAATTGAGATGTAATTGTTGTTGTTATCATTATTATTATTATTATTATCATTATTATTATTATTATTATTATTATTATTATTAGTAGTAGTAGTAGTAGTAGTAGTAGTAGTAGTAGTAGTATTATTATTATTATTATTGTTATTATTATTATTATTATCATTATAACACCGCCTAATCCATGTGTTCTAAGCGCTGCAAATTGGATACATGAATACATATGATACGTTACGACATTATATAGGCCTACATTATAAGTGGAGATGAACAAATACATGATTACAAGAGTATATTAATTGTATACATAATTATATTGGCATAAACTATGGAGCCGTCGACTTACGTGTATTTTTGATGATATTATATGATGATGGAATAAAATCATATATTTTCTGATCATAATACCAAATTTAATTCAGGAATAATTTGGACATAATCAGGAAAATCGCGACCTGTCCACGAAGAGATTATGGTGCGTTCGTCCCAGACAACATGTACACGTGGTGCCAACCTTGGCATAAGCTGAATTCACAACAAGAATGTTACGTTTAGCCAACGTTTGGGCCAAAGTACACTGCCGACGTTGAATCAAGCTTGTTTGACTAACGTTGGGCCAACATTGCTGAATGACCAAATGGCCGCCATGGTGGATTTGATACTTTTATAATTAGCAATTTACACAAATTTATTTTGGTGATGGACACTTATTTTATGAAGGCAGAATGGAAAATCAGCAATGAATCCACAATTCGTTGAAAGTTTTTGTCCTTATTCGCGGACGAATGTATGTGTCGACTTTTACCGCTATATAACAAGATTTTGATGATGACAATAAAAAAAACCTAACATAATTTCTCAATTTATGATATATGCACGCATTTTTTAGGCCAACCTTGGGCCGATGAGCAAACGTTGGATCAACGTCAGATGATGACGTTGGGCCAACATAACATATGCATTATTGCTTGAGCGTTGGTACAACGTTGGTTTGACGTCGTAAAATGGTTGGATGATCCTTTGGGTCAAGGTTGGTTCTTGGTTTCCAAATGACAACGTTGGGCCAACCTTGGGCCCATGAACAAAAATACGTGGGTTCAACGTCAGATATAAGGAGGACCAGTATAACACAGGGGTTGGTTTGACGTTGGCCCAACGTATTCCTTGACAATAAAAGAAACTAAGTGAAACACTGAATTGAAACGAAGCCCAGTCAAACACTGACATGTATGTATGGTATTTCACTGCATTCTCTATTCACTGACCAAATTCAACGTTGGGTTCCATTCGGATTTTTTTTGGTGTGTGCTTTTGTTATTATGCGATCATTCATCCCTTGTTGGTGTTAGACTAGAAGGAGCTACCATTTTGAACAGCCGAAAAATAAGGCAAGAACGTAGGATGAGAGTTCAGAATTATAATATGAAGGCTGGTGCATAGAATCAATGTAGCATAACTATTTCTCACGTGGACTTTCGAACTCTTCACAAGAATACGATCCCTTCCCTGGATATGCAGCTTGATACAAAGTGATCGATTAAATTATTCACCATTTCACAGTTGATGGCATTGTGTTTGTTGTGTTCGAAACATATCACCTGTCGGAAAGCCACGAAGCGTCATATTTCATTATTTGCTCCAATCTAATCTAGTTACCGGTAATTGAGTTCAGCTTATGCATGCTTACATTTACTACTATTTTCCGCATGAGACAGCCCGTTAAACTTTATTCATTCATACATTGCGCATGGGATAGCCTGGACTAGATTTGAACGTTATGATTCATCAAGACAAGGGATACTTGCAGTCATACAGTGGTCTGAAAGTGAGAAGAGTCATCTGATAAACGTCGAACATTACGTTTGGAATATAAGTATATACCATTATGATGATAGGCGTGACGTGCGTCCGTCATCAATGCATCATCTTGCTCACATCAGACTTGACCTCAGAGGATTTTAATGGGTCGGTCAATTCGTCCATTGGTCTCTGCAGTCAACCCGAGCTACAGAGAGCTTGGGATTTTCTAATGTACCTATTGGAATATGGTGGATGGAACTCTATAAGATGAACTTGAGAGGTACATAATGTGAAATAAATGGCTGAATTTGTAGCTTCACCTACATGAAACCGATAAATTCCACAGACAAAAATTAACACGAGTCTTCTCAAAATACCCGATGAATGATAATGTGTGATGTTTTCTATATTATAATCGTCATAAATTGGAGCAATAAAACGAAATGTACATACAAAAAAAAAATTCTGGTAAAACTGCTGCTTTGACATATCAAATTCACCAGAAATTTAAATTCAATTCAATTTAAATTCAAAGTTAACTCGCAAAATACCAACCAAGGTCATCTTAGGTCAAGTTTAAGGTCACCAAATGATGCTCTTCCTACATACTTATATTACAAACCTGAAGTCTGTGTAATCATTTCCCAAGCCCGAATCCATGGGCGAAGTTTACAAATAAACATGGAACCAGTACCCAAGTACAAAGTATTCAGAGCAAACAAAGCTAAGTCCGTTATCCAATCTCAAAGTCCAGGGTAAGGCAAAATGCCAAAATCGATAAAATTGTATGGAAATTCATGAACCTCATTATATGGCCATACGGAGGTGAAATCAGGTGTTCCGAAAAGAGAGCATTTCCTACCCCACATGTACCCGTCATGAATTCCAGAACATTAACATGTAAAAAGGTCTTGCTGCATGCTGGTGTCAGATTTACTGTACTTATCAACCAGATTGTGATGACCTCCACAGAATTTCTTGAAAGCAGTTATTAGTCTTGGCAAAACATATCCTTGTCGCAGCAGTTTAGAGACTAGCTGGGAACTTCAGGGAACAACGTCCTCATATCTGCAACTAGCTCTTGAATAGCGTATGAGTTGTGATACAAACACGCCATACGCTGGCGACATAGGAATGTTGCTGGTTAGAAATGGATGGGAATCATTCAGGTACTCCAGAAGAGTGAGCATTTTTGCCCCGCATGCGACATCCGCCGTGATATCCACACTGTCAATTCGAGACGAATATACATGTATATGCACAAAACTATAAGGATGAAATGGTATCTTCCATCATATGTATGACAGGCTTGGGTTTGGCCCCAGAGACCAGTTTGTACATGTCATGCCATTTTGGGCCTTTCTGGCCTATATATCGGGTCTTGTGAACAAACAATTTTGGTTGAATTTTAATTGTGGCAACGGAATAATGTACAGCATGAATTGTACAATGTACTATGTGACCATATAGTAACTAATATATGCATCATATCTGGTTTAAACTATAGTGACATCCTGGTTGTATTATCTACACTTTCCTGTGTCAATCTACATTTCAATGAACTGTCAGTTCAATTTCAGTCCTAAATCAGATCAAGTTCCTTCAGTGCCTTTAAAAGACCGGTAATTAGTGTGGACTTGTATTTTAGCATCGTGTCGTCAGAATATGTGGCATTCGCTACACGATCTCTGCATTTCAGCACTGATCCTTCCATTTTACACACGTTGTGTCTGTAATGCAAGTTTCTCCCTAGCTCCGCCGGGACGAAGAGTTGCATGTGCTTTGGTGCACCATTCAAATAGTCATGTATCTTAAGGTGACAGTAGTGATTGTGCATTAGAGCACATCCCCTAGGATTGATGATGGACTTGGTGTGCCAGCCTAGAGGTTGGCCATCGAGACGATGTCTGAACTTCAGGAAGGTTGAATAGTTGTAAGATTCTGGATCTGATGCGATGTTGCTTGTGACTATTTCATCCAATACAAAATTGAAGTTTCTGAAATTTAACGCAGACCAGTTCAGGTAGTTGTATTGTTTTTCTATCTCAGCAACCATATCTGTCAAAAGAAAGTGTTCATTCGGCACGATGGCTTCATCAAAATCCAGAACGATTATATATTTTGTTGTGTACATGTGACGATACATGCAGTCGGTGATAGCAAGGGCGCACCGGATGTCCCTTTCCTTCTTTTCTCCCGACACCCTTATGGGTTTGTTTTTGTTCAAAAACACAAATTTCCTTTGCTGGTAGTGCTCGAGTACCTGACGCGTCTCTATGGCAACGCCTGTGTCATACACACCCACCCACGACACGCCAAGGATTTTCTGGAACTCCAGCCATTCCGTCAAACGGTACGGATCAATTGTACCGTATGACATAGGAACACACACCCCGAACTCATACAGCATTCCCCTCTCTGGGTACTCAACTGGTACTGTGTTGGTCAAGTTCAGCGAAATGATCTTCTCTCTGTAACTCAGCATGATTCGATCTGGGATCTCCCTTGTCCCTATTTCACACTTCACCACATACGAATAATAACTATTTTCTTGGTAGCGAAATTTGTACCACATACGATATTTTCTGCTCAAATCTGCAGGTATTGAATAGAGCAATCCTCTCTTCACCGACCAGCAGAGGCAGTTGATGTGGTCTGGAATTTTCTTGTTATGGAATGTCTCCAAAGAGGCGATCACACTGATGACGGGATGATGAGTGTAATTGGACCATCTGTCGTCCCAGAATGCACTGAGGACATAGACCGAGGGGTCTTCATCTGGCAGAGCACGCCATTGTTCCGGCCCAAACTCTGGCGCTTGATACTTCTCCACAGAAACAAGTCCCTCCTTGTGTCGTGGTGTGACTATCGTGTTACTCCAGACAGGATCATAACTTGCTGCATTATATCTTGCTAACCGACCGGCTCCAGCTTGTCTATATATCATGTAGAACTGTGTTGTAGCACCCAATAAGAGTGCCAAATAGATTGCCTGCTGGAAGAAGAAAATAATCACGCAACAATAAATACAGTATTATACTTAGTGTATATAGCTTAGGTCAATTCTAGTCAATAACAACTGGTTATCATATATGTCTGATTCGCTGAACACTGCCATGTTTTCATAAGCAGATTACTAACCTTAAGTTTCGGCATGGCTTCATGGACATAATACATCTACTAATATGTGGTGAATGATACTTTCGGTGTTCATAACACAAAGATATACAAATATTTTATATATCATAGTGAAATTCGATAGAACTATCATTCTCTATAGAGCCATACCATCACATACTACATCTGGTACATCACCAATCATCACTAGTGTTTATGTTTTTTTTGGAATTTTTATGTTCCTACAATGTCCGTCTACTTTACTTGTGGGGCAAGATGTGTTGAAATATGAATAAATTGAAGATATACACCAAACACTTTCTAGCGATATCAGAAGCAACAGATGTGTGGGTCCTACTTTTGAAACGTGGGTTCAATCATTTAACATATACGGGCTAGTAAAAATACCACACATTTTTATGCGAGGAAATATTTTCCATCTAATTTGCATCGTTATGTTTGATATTTATAGTATTTGATGAGCTGATAATAACAATCATACTAAATAATATTCCATGATAGAACTCTGGAGGATCGATGGCACAGCGTCTCCATAACATATTATCGGGAAGCCAGATAAAGAGAGGCCATTATGCAAGTCCGTGTGAAATGGATAACTGTTCATAAGTATGGTATCATTAGCATTTGGTTGCACCCATCACACAAGGAAATATATATATATATATATATATATATATATATATATATATATATATATATATATAGTTAGAACCGATTTAGAATTATCGTACCTTTCGACTCAGCGTGTGTCCAAGACATGAAATGGATTCTACTAGCAACAGATTTATTTAATGACATTAAATGGTTTGTGCTAGCAACAGAGTTATTGAATGACTGGTCGAAAATTCCCTGTATGTACTAGTATATCTTTTTTAGGATGTTGAGATATATTGGTATATCTTACAAAATGTAGAAATAATTGGCGAATGTAGGAGATAAAATGTCGCATCATGGTTCGATCAGTACCAAACAGTATTGACCAAGACAGAATACAGCAGAACAATGACTCATATGGAACGAACCATAATGACCGAACACTTCACAAGCCACCTGGCTACTTCCGGTAATTGAGATCTGCCGAAAGACCTTTGCACGAAGAACCAATATCGGCAGGGTTGGGAGTCTAATACACTTTATCACATACAAATATTTTTATTTTCGATTCCCAAATTCAAATGCAAATTTTTCTGGGTTTTTTTTTCAAACACAAATAACATGATCGAATACAAATACGGATAAAATGTGCAAAGAAGAATATCAAATCATTAGCAAAGAATCCTGTCAGTTCACACCTGACAACATCAATCGTTAGTCTGCAGCGGAATTAGTCTCAGTGTCATTAAGCTAGTAGCATGCAGCTGGCCAATTGATTGGTGTTCAAACACGTTGAAAAGGCAATCAGAGATGGATGGGGCACCATCATTGGTATTACCTAATTACAATTGTTGGTTACACAGTAGTTTTATGAACTTGCTATATTTGGTGAATACCCAAGATAATGGATGGGTGTTTGTGGGGAGGACAGTATAGTCTCTTCTGTTTGAAGCACCACATGAAGATAAGTCAATTCAAGATCTTATCACAGTTACATGCGATATTTGATTGTATTTAATCAAATACTTCAAATATGGGCATCAAATACAAATATTTCAATCATTTCTGATCAAATAAAATTACACTCATGCAATGTAATTCTTTACACCCTGAACATATATTTAGGTGATCTGAATATTGGCAAATCATGTCAATACATTTACATGCAGATGGACATGCTCGTTATATGACATAACACCGATAATTTTCCATAGTTTTCGTCGTGTCTGGCCAGGTGATCTGCCGCTATGAATAATTAAAACGCCCGCCCAATATCCCATGTAGCATAATGCAGTCTCCCAGATCGGATGTTGTGAACATGAAAAAAACAGTGCCCGCAGAGTTAAGGCCGATTGCTTGGCTCGTTGGTATTAATAATGAACGACCGTTAGGTGGCGTGCTGAGCGCTCGAACGCGGAAGCAGTTGATGCGTGACTCCTGCTTCATAAATAAATTTCACGGGCGGCTTATGCTCCGGAGGAGGGGGTGGCGTTGTCGGCGGTTTGTATGATTGTAGAAGTACATGTATATTTGCATCTGCTTTAAAAGTCGTCGAAGCATGATTTTTGACAATGTGTACATACTGTCTGATCCCCCCGTCTCCCATACGTTTTAACCACATTCGACTGGGGGTATAGCTGTTCTCGTAGGTATATGCACATATGTATGGTGACCTTTTACTGCATTTACATCACCCACAAAAATAGCCATCTTTATCTCTGTGTCGCTGTTATGATTGTATTGGCTGTGCCTTGAACGGTGTGTCGACTTCTGGCAACCATTGGACAAAAACGGGGGAGGGGTGACTTGAATGTATGACTGGGACGAGATGGCAGTACCTTCATGGGGAGGGGGTGAATAAAGCAGGGGTGCCGATCGTGAACCATAGGCAGCCATTCTCGTGTGAAATTCACGGTTCGTGATCACGTCGTTGGCTAGACGACATCCAACCCGGTCTTGGGGTATCGATTCTTAAGGTGGAAAAAAAACTTTTTCTATCGTACCGGTTAGCACGAATGTAAGATCGGAGCTTGGTACATCGAAAAATAAGCAAAGTCGTTCACAGTGCAAGGGGGATTTCAACTCACGTATTGTACAAAACGAGGAAGGCTATATAGAAATGGATCATCGGTGATTGAGCAAGGCTCAATATTTGCGAGGGACCCTTCCGAACAAGGGGCTGGAGAAAGTGAATATATCTCTAGTAGACACGAGTACAGCGGCTAGTCACACGACATGATGAACACAGGTGTGGCACTGTGGATAACGACTTGAATTTGTATCCAGGAGCAGATATTGTAGGAATATCTTCGTGGTTTCAAACAATACGCGAGAAGGGACAGTTCCAGAAGTAGGAGCATAAATTATCTGTGATCTCAGAGGATACAATCTTCCAATTTCTTTTATTTCTTGCTGGTCAAGAAGTGGATATAAAGTGTACCTCGTATCATACATAACAGGTAAATCTGAACGTATTGTTGCTGGTGGAATTTACATAAAAAACATAAGCTTGTACAATCACGAGATCGTATTCACTATACAATATACAAATCTGCTTGATCTTATTATACATCACGGGTGAATACTTCGCGGATTTATGTTGCGTAATTATAATTAATACTGGACATAACTATGAATAACTAAGCAACCAACACATTTTCCAAGAAATTTAGATAAATGCGCACTAATACAGATTATTGTATTGTGGATTATGTAAGCTGTCTGACTCACAACGAACCAGTCGTTATTGTGGGCTAGATTTGTGACCCGTAACATGCATCACAGTGTCAGACAAGGTCAGAAATAGCTCGGAGAGGCTGTTAAGCACCGAAACATGGCCTGAATAGAAGCATTGTTTTGGATTGTTTTTTCCTGGTGGGCCATTTCATTAACTTGAAAGAGTCTTCACGTGATCTGACTTGTCGCCTATGTTTCAATTATGTAATCATCCAATTATGGGAACCGGCGTGTATGGTACTACTGCTACACTAGTTAAAGTTTACACATTGTATCGCCAGCGGCAGGTAACTTTCTTCCTTTTACCCCAAAAATAATAACTATACCGAACAGTGTTTGGTGGGATCTGCAACTATTGTCCATTAGACTTTGTTTTTTTTATATATCAACCTGGTGGCATACCCGAAATATTTAAAATAATTATTAAGTAATTAATAATTCCTAAATATTGAATATCATTTTGATGCGTATAATATCATATACACTCTAGCTACTTGACCAAAACAAAAGAAAAAAACCTTGAAAATTCTGACGTAGGTCACGTTTTAACAATTGACATATTTCTTTTTTACCATCCTTCTTTATTGTCCGTAACATAACCATTCACCACGGTTCGGTGAAGACCACCCTTTCCGGGTTCATCATTGCGCGGTGAGGCCAAAGTATGTCCCCCCCCCATTCCCCCACCCATTCATCTGTCAAACCCCGTGCGTCATCAGAGACCCATTTACGTCATCGGTACCCGGTAGGGATGAGAGCACCCCTAAGGTGACTGAATCTTTGGTATGTCATCTACATCTTTTAATAGCGTTTCTCAAACCTCGACTCGCGACTGATTTCACATCAATTCCAGATGCATGACTCTGCTTGTAAAGTTTTCAAAAATTGGATTAAACATGCCAATTCAGTGCCATTCATTTGACTATTATAATAAAAACAAACTAGTTAACTTTTGTATGAATTCATGTATCGGTAAAATACATAACCGCAGGAAATATGGCAATTAAACACCAATATTAGTGCCTTGTTGTCGAGCATTTCTCGCTCAAATATGCACATACATTGCTAGCGATTGTACTTCCTTGCCCCATAGCGTAACATGTAAGCATGACTGATTCCGTTTGGTAAATATGTTTTCGGTGGAAAAAGCGATCGAATACTTGAACACCGTGTAATGAACGAGTCACGATAACCGAGTACACCAGTGCTTTATTTGCTTCTGGTTTGGATATCAACATCTCGAATTCTGGTGATTTATCAGTAACTCGATGGCGAATGTTTAAATACATATATATATATATATATATATATATATATATATATATATATATATATATATATATATATATATATATATATATATATTTTGATATGACTATAGCTATTGATATGAAGCACGTGGACACCGTTGCGGAGTTGGAATATTAATGGCGGTAATTAAGTTCCTGTTTGGGTGAGCCTGTCGATGTTGTACACGGCGAAAGCATTCGAGTTCGTGCTTTTATCTTCAAGACTCCATCTCTCTCTCTCTCTCTCTCTCTCTCTCTCTCTCTCTCTCTCTCTCTCTGTTTGTCTCTTTAGCTAAAGGCGGATACATACTCGCATCGTGTTCTCAAAACTCGCCAGTTAATTTGAAATGTCATATGTCAAATGTACTTTTTGTCTCTTCACTGGAAACGCCTATCTATACCCAAATGGAAAAGAGTTACTCCTTCACGTCGAAATTACGGATTCGCCGAGAATAGCACATACATGTGCCTTTTGACATCTCAGACCACACATGAGTTTCTTGGTATTCCACTCTCATATCAAAGCATGAAACAATACACTTTAATACGATTCTATGCAGTGTTTGTAATACACTCTGATCGATCAAACCGTTTTCGAAAATAACTTTGTCGCAAATCTCACTTGTTATGAAACGCCGCATACGTAATTTCGAAGCGAACTTTTATTTATGTGACATTTCAGTAGCTTCCCTTATACTGTATGTATATGAACTTGTAGTAGGCTTTGTGTAACGAGACTTGTAATTATTTATCAGTTGTTGGTGACAGTTTTGCCGTCAGGAGAAAAAAATTGCTCCCTGCTAATCAGATAGCAGCGTTGTTCGTTGTTTTTGAACAAAAAACAACAGAGTTCGTGTCACATAGATAAGCTGCCGGTTTCCGGGCATAATTTCCTTTCCCATGTGTCACAACATTAATTGTTGGGTGGTTCATATGTATGTACAAAATCGATATTTTTCACTCTTTCACAAAGAGTTGGTACAGCAATATCGATCCAGGAATAAATGACGAAGCAACCATAATATTGATGAGTTCCAGAAGGTTTTTGGTGGTTTGCCTGATAACAAACCCAGTCCATCTTACGTGTATATTATGTTTTACCTCTTATTGTTAAATTGTATGAACAGGTGTGTACACATCAGTTCCTCTTGCCGACAACTTACCCATTAAATTTCTATATTTTCAGAAACATAAAATGGCGAATATAGCGTGGACATCAATTGGCTGTATTGTGAGTATTTACATTTGTATGTTTCCTGATATTGAGATGTTTCCCCTCATGAAAACCTTTTCGAATCATAGCATGTATCATTGCCTGATTATTTATATGCTGACAATCTGAAATTCTTTTGAACAGGTGACTTTGCTGGCCATAATCAAAGGTAAGCAACAGCTTTTTTTCTAAGCACATAATTTACCTTGATCTGTAATTTCGTTAACCTCATTGTACCCAAATTTAATCAATTACCAATCGTAATTCACCATTTATTTTGTCATTTACCACTCTTTTCCATCTAAATTTATCATTTCAATAAATCCCATGTGTGCCTGTGAATGTATATCTTTGTCTTTACTTCCCCCCTTTGCAGACACGGCAGGCGTCTGTAACTTCCCGGCAGACTGGTCCAACAAACTCTGGCTCACCAGACGTATAGACTACTACAATAACACGCTCTCCCTGGTGACATACGCCGAAACACACGCGTATACGTCCTACTCTTACGCGCCCACTACTGAACAAGGTATTGACAATCAGTGTTCATTGCTATTTCACATTTACAGTTTGTTTCTGGTAACTTCTGGGGGAGTTCGACCATTAGCAAGTTAGACCAACGATGGTATATCATCAATATAGATTATCGTTGCATAGGCGCTAACTGACCGTCTGGACTCTCTGGTTTATTTTCATGACTATATATTCATAGATTTCATTCATAAAATATTTGTTGATTTCTCACCGATACCCAAAGCTCATGATGAAAGCCAATAAAACCCCAAATGAACAGTTTCTGAACTGAAAGCAGAAGCCAACCGAATACTCAAACCAAACTCCACACTGGCTCCACCAAGGGTAGTCCTTGGCTATCCATGTAGTTGTTTCTTCTGTACACCCGCTGGGATTAGTGGACATTTTTTCCAACAACCGATTATAACTGTTCAGAAATCAAATACAATCCCGTGGAATAGGTTCATGCCGAGTACAGAAACAACTCAAAGTGCCTTATCTTGAGCCGAAAGGTCATTGAACAAATTTAATATAGCCTACATACTTGTATACATGTTCATGTATTCCTGTTGGGCACCTTGGGTTACCCACATAAAATAGTGATATCCACATCCTCGAAACGCAGATATGATGAGCTGTGTTGGATTATCTCTGCAGTGCGGTACGAATGTGATGAATTCATGTCTTCTGGGGGTTCATTCGTCTACCTTCGGTCACACAGCGACGGCTCGGAAACTATCAAAACATGTGTGGCGGAGAAACTCGTATCAGGAGTTATTCTACACAGGGAAACGAACGGTATTATCACTAAAATATTGCGTTGGTGTCAATGAATTTGTGTCACAGTGACATGCCTGTAAATTATTCATGTTGTTTTTGAGTGCATAAATAAAGTTGATTAGATTTGACATAGTTTGATTGATCTTTATTCGTTTACCATGAACAGAGGCATCAGCTCTAACTTCGATAAATGCCTGTGTTACAAGCGTACAAAACGTGGAGCTGAACACGGTGTACACGATAGGTATGTACCGCGTATATAGTACTGGCTTCTACACGATAGATCCGTTTCAATTGATGTGAAATTTCAATGTGCAATTTTTAAACTTTTACAAATTGGACAATAGTTAATTTTACCTTGAACCCGATACATTGAATAATTTGTTCATGTTTCATGAGTAGGAACAACTTCCAACATTTATGATGAGATGAAAATGCTACATTCTGGATACTTTTCAATTGCAGTTGATGTCTCACAGACACCGTACGATCTAACCTCTAGGACACGTTGTCCGTTCGAGCACATCCCGTACCTGATCAGCTACACATTTGGCGAGTCGGAGCAGTGCAAAGACGACACGAGTTCGAGTCTCACCGTGAACGGCAACGCCATTGCCATTCTAGCCTGCAACTACGAAAACTTCAAACGTCAGTAGTCCAATCTGAATTTGAAACAATAAGGTTGAATTTTCGTGAATCTTTTGTCAATTTGCAATCTCTGCCAGCGTCTTGAGTTATGTTTCGGACGTCAGTCAGCCAGTCAGAATTTAGACATAAACATGTTTGCTAATCAATCTAATTGCGATCTCTGCTAGCGTCTTGAGTGATGTTTTAATTGTGTTTTGTATTTCTATTTGTATGCAGGCTTACCTCTGACTGGGGTGTTGTATTGTGTATCCTCGTTTGATGCCACCGATCTCGGGGAAGCTGACAATGATAACGGACAGCTACTCATCTTCAAATGGGGAACTAGAACCGCAAACACAGCCTTCACATATTGTGCTGTAAGTCGAGAAAAATCACCACCTCCAAGAAAAAAATAGTTTAGGTTTTCTTTGATTCGATTCATTCATTTGCCAGAGCATTAGATTTCTGAATGAATGATCTGAATTTGTCAAAACGTTTGAACATGCTTCAAGGTGAATATAGAATGTACGTATTTTCATCTTGCCGATAGTTTCTAAACGATCAGTGTATGACCCATGTGTGTATGTTTTCACATGTAGAGATATAAGGCGACTGGCGGTAGGAACTTTGCGATGTCAGTGGACTATACGAATGCTGAGGGCAGCAACGCACCTGATCAGATCGCGTGCATGAAAGACGCCAGATACAGCTACTCGGAACGTCAAGACAACGACAGAGATTACGTCCGATACAACTTCATCTGTAAGTACACATCTTTTCTTGCCATTCAATAATATTGTGAGGAAAGTGGGAATTGTTATAGTTGGAATCAATTTAAAATCAGCCAAATTTGGCATTTTTGTTTGTCACAAAAACTTGAAAGTACATCTCGAGATAGTCGGGAATATATAGGAAATATGCACAGTTTGACAACAGATACTCAGAAAATTGCCATAAATCGTGCATGAAAACAGTGAATAGAGAATGATCGGCCAGTCTACATTGACGGTTGCCACAGTATCTAGACAAATACCAATGACGTCATCAGACTGTGTATAGAACTCACCCACAAGGCGGGCCGCTTCGAGGAAAAAATTGATGCGCCCGAATTTGAATCTTGACTTGGAAACTCAATTTAGGCACCTAATACACAATTTCAGAACCAAATTTGTGAGATTTCTCATTCTATAGACAAAATAAGGCTATCACAGAATGAATAAATTTTGTCAATTCTAAAAGTGATTATAGCTTTAAGAGTAGAGGAGCTATTTCGATTATAATCTATGTAGGAACGAGACAGTATGTCGTATATAAATTATTTCGCACGTTTCTATTCACTATTACACATGTCTTATACACTTGCTCTACAGCCTGTATACCATCTGGATCAAATGTACCTTGCAATCAAACTTGGAATCAATTAGAATATTAGGATCAAATTCGTTTTATGACCAAACTATTTTTGTCACTGTTTTCAGACGATCAAGGGTTGGCCTCATCCCTCAGTCCATCTTTCGGGTCGACCACACGGGCGACCAACACCGGGTCCTCTTCCACCGCCCCCGCCGGTGTAGACAAACACGTCCAGTTCGGTTTTAAAATCAGGTTCAGCCGAACCCCCAACCAACAGGAGCAATTCATCACCAACATCAAGGACAGCATCGCAGCTGTCACCACTATAGAACCGGAGAGGATGCCCAATGATACGTTCAGTTTTCGAGCCGGTATGATATAGGTTAATTTTTTTTAATCGTCATCGAATGTATATTATTGATTATATCAACCATGCTCTAGCTATGCGAAGCTATAGGATCGTTGATTATATAATGTATGATAACATATCTTGTTAGCTCTTGTGTCGGCTCGAAAGTGTTCTTTCTTGTCGTGAAGAACATGGCGAAAAAACAATTAGTCACATATTTTGTGAAAATGTACAACGACACTGTACTGTCAAACATTCTCACTGGAAATGGTTTATTTTCCGAAATATAGAAAAGGAACCTAGTTTAGTACGGGTTTGTGTTCCTTTATTAAGGGGAGGACAAGGACTTGGTTGTGACGTTTGACGTGACGGGGCTGACGGAAAGTGAGGAGAGCGGCCTGGCTGGCGTCATCAACAGTGGTCAGTTCCACATCGCCAACCCTGACGACAACAGCGATATCGACGTCAAGGCGAACACACTCTATACCTGGACAGGTGCGTCCGACTTTGGCATTGCCCGGTCTCTGATCTGTAATTAGCATAACTACTGTAAACTCACTTGTGATAGTTTGACGCCCCAACATCAGTTCAATGCAATACAATCTTGATACTAAGTATAGAAAGACATTTTAACAATAGCACCAAAATGGTGAAGTTGGTGAGGTCGTGCAAATTTCTACCAGGTATTTTCTCAATATTGTATTGCATTCGACGTTGAAGTATGTCTGACAGGCGATCCGTCTTTGTCTTTCAGATCAAGACCCGTGCCCAGGTGAGCCATGCGCCAATGGCGGTTACTGCACGCTGCTGCAAGGGAACAGGGAATGTGAGTGTCCTGAGGGATACGGGCTGCCATACTGCGTGGGAGCGGTTGAACCGAGCACGGGCTTCGATGAGATCGGCACCACAACCATCGCCATCATCGTCGTCTGCTGCGTCGTGGGCATTGGGATTATCGTCGGCGTCATCGTTTTCGTCGTCCTGCGCCAGAACAAGACCAAAGACCAACAGTACGGCAGCGAGACGGGGTACGGGGGAAACGGGGGCGGGGACGGCTCGACCACCGACCAGGACAGGGAAATGTACTCGACCATCAACAAGAAACCCAAGGCCTACCACGATCGGTCCTTCACGAATCTCGACAAGTCAGAGAACGGGGAGCTGACGGGGATACACTTATAGGGGCTCTGTGGAGGGGGTAGAAGGGGACGGGGAAGATGGGCGCGTCGAGTTTAGAAACCATTTGGAACTCGAGTATAATGTCGGGGGCAATAGGTGTGGAGTCCATAAATATGACGATTTAAGCCCTAAACCCTTGATTCAGATATTTGTAAAGGACAATTAGCATATATGGGTCTACGTCTACCTCGGCAGTGGTGTGAGACACTGAGTAAAAGTAAATAATAACCGGCTAGAGGGTTGAGATTAGGTAATAGTATAAATTCAGTAAGTCATTTTGAGTATTACCTCAACATTTCTGAATGTTGCAAAATAGATCTTGTAAGAGTTTTGCTTTTGGTCGGGTTGGGCATTTTGGCAAAGA
This sequence comes from Terebella lapidaria, assembly GCA_949152475.1. Lineage (NCBI taxonomy): Eukaryota > Metazoa > Annelida > Polychaeta > Terebellida > Terebellidae > Terebella > Terebella lapidaria. The sequence goes on from OX424557.1 coordinate 9,716,398, forward strand.
TAGTCACTTCCATAAATATGTGTCGCTTTTCACTTAAATTTTGTACATTACCTTTTTGCTTTAAGGTATGTATGCGTCCTGTTTATTCTTTATGTATTTGTTCATCTTATATTTATAATTAAAATATGTCAACCAGTACATATATATTTGTATTGATTGTGTGAATGTTTAATATGGTTACGTTATGCTCAAGTGGAAGTAGAAATTTCTATACGGTATTCAACTGTTGATTCATGTTATCACAGACACCTTTATGATGGACATTCTTGCCTGAATCATCCAGAATCTGTGATTAATTTGAACGTAGACATACGATAACTCATAAATATGGAAACTCCAAACAGACATGTTGTTTGTTATTCTCAGTAAGTGTCGTACACTAAAACGGTATTATGAGTCAAAATTAGGACTGTTCCTTTGATCTGACTATATTGTATGCGAAAATATACGACCGTAAAAACTAAATAGGGTAATACTGCGAGAGACCAGTAATAAGTAGGGGGTGACAATTTGACTGTAATATGTGTACAATTTTGCATCTGTGAATATATTGCATCATAATAAGTGATAATTGTAAATATATATATTGTTTGTTGATGAATGTTATGACTGTTGCGTATAAAGTTTGAATGTTCGACGGAAGAATGCGTTCTTCAACGAGTTTGGTGAATTCAATCAATATTCACTACATGAATTTTTATTTTATCATGTATTTTAAGATGAAATATCGGAATGAACAATAATAATAATAAACAAAACATAGAAATATACTGGTGTTAATTAATTATATGTGTGTTGCATTGTCATTTCTGATGTCACACCCCTATGAGAAGAGAACCCTAATGGGTTTTGTTTCCAGATTTTTACGTTTCAAATTTTAAATTGGTTGTTGAGTACTAACTCTTCCAGGTATGAAATTGACACAGCTACATTATACGCATCAGTATGATTTCTGATATAAATGTTTGGTCGGGTTCTGTAATCATTCCAAGAAGTTTTTGGTCATCATAAAAAAATCTCTTCATGTCTTCGTATCATCGTTAACATGTTAATGTAACTCCAGTGTTGTGCAAAATCATCAATACTTCACTTAGTTCGGGTGTCTTTGCCAAAGACTGGAAGCATGCTACAGTCAAACCGCTTCTGAAGAAGCTCAGCCTCGAACATGTAAAGAAAAACTATCGTCCGGTGAGCAATCTCCCTTTCGTCTCAAAACTTGTGGAGAAAGCTGCACTCATCAGCCTTCTTAGCCATGTTGAAAATAACGGCCTCCTTCCAGATTATCAAAGTGCGTATAGACCAAAATACAGCACAGAAACTCTTCTCCTCAAGGTCTATAATGACATACTGTTCAACATGGAGCATCAGTTACTAACTCCTTTGGTGGCAATAGACCTTAGTGCCGCTTTTGATGTTGTCAACCACGATCTATTACTGGAAGTCCTTCAGAAATGTTTTGGCGGGACCGGAACAGCCAATCAGTGAGAGGAGTTTTGATGTGTCTGTGAAGGACTCTCTGTCAGCTCCAATCAGCATAGAATTTTCTGTGCCACAAGGTAGCATATGTGGACCTATCCTCTTTACATGCTATGCCAGCACGCTCAAATCGTCCATTGAAGATGCCTGTGAGGTAATCGGCTATGCCGATGACCATAGTCTGTACACCAGCTTCAGGGCAGGCGATGCAGCCTCGGAGACCTCAGCCTTCTCAGAACTCTCATCCACCTTAAGCAAGACCAAACTGTGGATGCAGAGCAACAAGCTCAAAATGAATGATGACAAGACGGGGTTTATTGTCATCGGTAGCCGTCGTCTTCTTGACAAGCGCACCAAACACACCATTGACATTGGTAACTCAACTGTGGAAAGTTCACCCACTGTCAAATTGCTTGGAGTGGACTTCGATGAGCAACCCAGTCTCAAAAGCCACATCAATAGGAGAGCACGTGCTGCTGCACTGGCTATGCACAACTCGGCTAAACTGAGGCAGTACCTGGATAGAAGTAGCTGCCTTAAAATAGCAAATGCTCTCATCTTCTCGCACATCGATTACTGTAACAGTATGTTTGTGAACTTACCAGCAAGCACGTTGATGTCATTCCAACGCATCGTTGATCCTACGGCCAAGATTATCCTTAACAGATCAAAATTCTCAAGCAGCATTGACGCCCTTAAGGAGCTACATATCTTACCTGTTCCTGTACGAGTTCAAACTACTTGTGCTGGTCTACAAATGTTTGAATGGCCTGGCTCCACCATTCCTGTCGAACCTACTGACCATCAAGTCGTCATCTAGGTCGACCAGATCGGCATCACAGTTCTTACTGAGTGTCCCGTTCACTAGGCATAAGACGTTCGCGGACAGATCATTCAGTGTTGCTGGGCCGATGTTCTAGAACCGTCTCCCTGAAACAGTAAAGAACTCTCAGTCCATTGACCAGTTCAAAACAGCGTTGAAAACCTTTCCGTTTAGCCGAACATTTGGTTTATTCATCCATTCCACCATAATTTCGTATATAATTGTCAAATGTTTGTATCATTTCACAATGTTTTCTTTATGTAAAGCGCCATCGAATGTATTTTTATTACAGTGAAGAGCGCTAAACCAAGTCCAATAAACTTGAACTTAAACTTACATCGTGTTCGGGTTTATATGAACATTTACCAACAAATGTCGGATTCTGATGGCTTTTACTGCAAGGGAAATGTAAGCGAAATGTAAACTTAGACAGATGCATGATATTATTGCATAATAACATCCAGTGTCCGTGAATGCTCATACATAGGCACCAAAGGCACAGTATCTGGAGATGACGGGTAACTTTTTTGGCGACAGAACACTAGTTGTGATATAAAGTTTTGATTTTAGTTGTCATGACTCCAAACGGACACGCCGCATATTCACGAATATGAATAAATAATTTTATAATTCAACTTATGTCTCTAATACCAACTCAATACATTTCATTGACAATCGATTTTCATTGATTGGTCACGAACTTGCATGGCGTCAGCAACTTCTTGGAAGACCTCCAGTTTTTATAATATTATTCAAAAGACTAACCATAGGTCATACATCATATTGTCCTCTGAAATGCAACGGCATGCGTTAGAAATCAGTCCATGCATAATCTTTTGTTTCATTTTGTGTAATCATTCCCTGTTATCAATATGAAGACGTAAATTATCAACATAATCACCCGCAGCATGCCATAGCTCACACAAAGATGATATCGTAAAACATCGTTGACAAAAGCGTGGCCTTGACGATATTACGGACTCCTGCCGTTTTCGGGGAAGCTTTATCAAACATCTACAGGCCTAGCCCAGGTGCAACCCTGACTTTGTATGAACTCATGCCAATACGATAGTTAACATGTGATTTAAGATGGTGTTCCGTGCATATTTTTCCAAGCGATGCTTCGATGTGGGGTTTTTTTTGCGCTTTAGACCTTGACACAAAATCACTTTCGGTTCACTTTGGAAATTTCACGTCGTGGGCTTTGATTTCAGGATTTTTCTTCCCTGAAAAAAGTAAACATAAGGCTAAAATGTTGCGTTTTGCCGCGAATTTAACTATTGTTCTACTTCTTGCGGGAATCTCTTCAACTTCAGGATTGCTTTGTAAGTACAGCATATTATATAGCTCGGTGTAAGACGAGCAGATTGAAAACTTAAATCTCCACGTAAACCATTCAAAGTTCAACCTCTCACTTAACAGATTTTATGTGTTTATGTACATGTAACATTTATCGGATTTAGATTATTGAAAAAAGAGCAAATTCAAAGAATGATTCAATAATACAATATCGTTGTTGATATTATTATATCGATTTTACAATGAATTGGAGTATACCAGCCAACTTTCTGACACCACAAAAGTATCCGGATTCATTTCTATGGACCTGTGTGTCCTTGTAGGGCTGGTGGTCTGGTTTGAAACGGTGTGAAGCTGGGAAAAGGAATACTACTGACTTTTTCTTATCAAACTATAATTTAACAATTAAAAGCAAGGGGTAATGGAGTAAGTGCGACCAAAGTCGGACTACCAATATTATTATTATTATTATTATTATTATTACAACAGCCTGTAACTCGTGTACAATGTTGAACCCGTTCACGGAGCGGAGACCCTGTGGGGGTGGAGCGGGAGTCAAGGAGGCTGATTGCCTTGACAACGGGTGTTGCTGGGATAGACGCTGGCAACGGATACAATGCTACGAGCCACGCCCTGAACATCATGAAGGTGCGTGATACAATAAATAAATCACAGCCACAGTAGGCCTGAAATGAGTAAAAAATATATTCATATACCTACTACAATACTTTGTGTTTCGATAATAGTAGGCTTATCTCACACCTCATTATCTATAAAATCACTTTTCATCCGAGCATATTAATATAACATAAGATCTGAATGTAGGTGTTGTATTATACACAATAATACTTGGTTATGATGTATCGTTCATTTCTCTTACTATGCCCAGCCCCTATACGTAAACCTGACGACGGTAAGTCCATGCCATCTATACTATACTCCAAGGTTATAGAAATATAATTTATGCTGTTTTTTAACATTTGGTTCACATAGCTAACGCATTCACAAATTTGATTCGAGATTTTTTTTTTTTTTTAAATCAGAATGTACGAATCCTATACACAGACCCATGCACTCATTGCCTTGTTTCGCACTGGGTGTAGATATCTGCGCTGCCGTGCCCGTCAACTCCCGGGTCAACTGCGGATGGAAGGGAATCTCCGAGAACGACTGCCACTGCCGGCGATGTTGTTTCGATAACTCCAGACGCAGGAAAGTCTTCTGTTTCTACCCCAAGGATTGGGACAAAGATCTCACCGCGCCGTGGCGTGATCAACATTGACGTGTTGAAAGTGGTGAAATTCTAAAAATCAACATGGCTTATCATGTTGTCTGTATTTATATTTATGAGTATGTCTCGATCATAGGCCCTATGTCATAATGAATGCATTGATATTCAGTGTCAGTCCGTAGTCTTTTTGTGGACGACGACGACGTTGTTGATAAACATAATGTCGGAAACACAAGCGTCTGGAATTCGACAATAGTATTTGGTAAAGCATTAAAGTGTATACATCTCACCACGATGTTCACCATAACACGATTGCAACAGTATCATTTGTGTAGACTCGAATGTCTCGATACAGTCTGCTAATGAATATCCTGCTGTTTGTAGAACATTTAGATATTTTTAAAAAAAACACCCACCACAGAAACATTGCATCGGTGTTGCCTAATAAACATCGCAATAAAAATGTACCGAATCAGGATGACTTTTTTTTTCTGACAAATCCTCAGGTAACAGGTGTGTACAAACACTATTGTCTTCCATGAGAGGCGAAGCCCGGAGAAGAAATTCCTTCTGTGTCCAAACTGAGCTGTCTTTCAGACAAAAATGTCTGAACTTCGAATCTGTTTCAACTCGTGAAAAATCAGGAATGGTACTCACATTCTTGATCAGATGCGACACACGATAAATCCAATATCCACATGTTATAATTGTTATCGTGATTTTCCGAACAATATACTCTTCTGAAGCCGGCCTGAATCCCCTCGATTGCACGCGCATGTGACGTCAGCTGGCAGGCGAAGATGTCAGGAAATTCGTTTGAAAAAGTATCCCAGCCGGTTTCAGAACAAATAATTGGTACACACACGTCGAACACTAGTCTGAAGCTAGTGTTTGAGACTATGTGGCGCATTCGATGAGAGTCATTCATGAGATGGATTGCAGACAAAAAGTGCTCTGAAGCAGCAGATTTTGGAAGTTTTCACGAATTGATCTCTGATGTGCGCAAAAGTTTAAAAACAGAAAATGTTGAAAACCTTTTGTCATCAGAAGAGTTGGACGAGTTCATCGACATGGTGTAGATCCTATTGTGCTTTGTATGCTGAACGATAACCCATAACTGGCCAATGCATCTACAATGTCTACGAGAGGTGTAGCCCTTCGATGGAAGCCTATGACCATACTGACTACAACAGGTACCTCCCCCCCCCCCCCCGTCTAAATTCTGGACATATATTGTGTCTGTCTTCAACTCATCCATATGCACACGAACCTCTGATGGCTGGTGAGTTTGCTGTCCAGCTCACCAACAGCAGTAACGTTACATTCAACAGCATCCCACACGTAGCCGGAGGTCAGTATCAAATGAGACAGCAAGACAAGCGAAGGGTATTGACAAGACACGGAGCCACGACACTTATCCTGCTCCGTTCGTCTGACACCGATGTCCTAGTTCTGGCTGTTTGTCTGTTTATGCATGCGGCCGTCATCCTGGGTCATTGCAACTAATATTCCCGGTCCAACATCAGAAAGCATGGGTACATGTGGATGTTTCGACCATCGTCAGAAAACTTGTGAAACGCTGCCTAGTTTGCCCGCATTTGGGGGCTGCAAAGAAAGCAGTGATGAAATTTCTCGAGAACGAAAGCTTTTTAAATGCAGTCACTGGGCAAAGAATTCGAGCTCACAAAAGAGACACAGCAGCAAGCAGAACACGCCATATGCATCTTGTACAATAAATCCATGTTGCAGCAGCACGAGTTCAGCAGTCCGCGTTCTGATGTGGAACCGGACAACGAAGGATGCCAATAAGCTGCCTCTTGCCATGATTCAGCACTCTTGCACATGAAACGTGCTAACTACATGTATACACCAAGTTGCTATTTGGTGACAGTGTTTACAAGCAGACATGTGCACATGCACCATCACCAGATCATGGCTATAGATGGCTATAGACCCAGTGTCTGATGGGTGTATCTCTGTCATCTGGATGACTCAAACTCGTGCACCCGACTCAGTGCTGGCTGTGCTAAAATGCAGCTGCAATGCTGAGATATCATGCCATAGAATTATGATATTGAGACTTTTCGGACACTTTCCCAGAAGGTGCCTCAAGTTAGAATTGTTTCTTACATGATATTCCAATATTGCGCGGAATTTTAGGATTTATACATAAAAGTAAATATTACACCTGACTCTGGATATGATAATTTTAACATCATACAAAAAGTGATATTTGAACACATAATGAATAACAACTAAAAAGTAAGTAAATAATTTGAAATAATCCATTTTAGACTCGAATGTAATTTTGATATTGCTAAGACATAATTTCGTCGAAGAATCACTATCTATATGCGTTGATGTGAGAACGATGTTTTGAATATTCATACATTATGATTTGAAAACATCATGAGGGATCGACAGGAAAATGTGGAAATATTTGAGCTATAATCGCAGCAGCACTCGATCGCTGTCAAAATGGCAAATTTCTATATCATTATGGCCCTGTTCTTCCTCGGAACCAGCCAGAATTAATTAAATAGAATACGAAAATTCCTCTCATAGAATAACCGCTCATAGGGACCACGACTCTAGAATGACAACACTCAAATGTACTGCTCTAAAATGAATGGTCATATGAAATCGAATAGGAAGTATGCTTATTGGCATTTGGCAACTATAGAATATACACATGAATGGGTTGGCCTCAAATCCGCCACATCAATGATGTGTTGATGGTCTTCCATATAACAGTTTGCGAAAATGTATAATATACAATGGAATTTCAAATTAAATATGTCGTATGGTAACAAATTCATTTTTTTTTTGTAGATACAATTTACTCAGTGATGAGACAATGATGCAGCATGGGCCGATACAACCATATGCCTGGAGATTCCAACTATAATACTTTGGTATAAAACTGTATCATCTCGCGTGATATTCGAATTATCTATATATTCGCCATAGACGGGGGGGGGAGCAACTGAAAATTTCTGTAAGCTGAGCGACTGCAATACGTCCATAATAAACAGAATCCATGGAGCGTTTCTGCAATGTAGAAAGAGTAATGTTCACTATATTGACAACCGGAGCGCATCTGTGCATGACAATGCCTGGTGAGCTGCCACGGTCGGGTCAATACTTACCAGCTGCGTCATACAGATGCGTATTTCGTTCTGGTAGATCCACTCGCCCGCTAGTACACCTGCTTACATGTGCTATTAACGGTAAAAATGTCGCCATGGTATTTACATGTTGATTTTGTTTTGTTGCACTGGTGCGGATCCGGTGAGATTAGCATGCGTGAGAATTACAGAAATTAGTGTTTTTAAATAACTTCAATGCTCAGCAAAATACAGGAAAAAATTCATGATAATATGAAAATGAGCTTGATTTCAAAATAAATTACAATAAATTAATCGAATGCACAAAAGGAAACAGTGTTTTACATCTCAACGTAAAATAACATTTATTACTATACTCGTCCATGCATTTTTACAAAAGTAGTATCATTTCAAAGGTTCATACAATGAAAAGTAAAAGACGAAGTCGAATAACTACAAACATAAGTTAGAGATAGAAAGAAAAACATTCTGATTTCTCCCTGACATAAAACCCCCTGATTCTGTCAGTTTTTACATTAAGCCTACATCATACATTTAGACCTTATCTTGTATCGTCTGCCTGGATCCGCCCCTGCCACAGCTGTTACCACCGAAGCCTTCCCCACAAGTCATGCTTGAAATGCTAATGATTAGTTAAAGTCAAATCGATAAATTACGACGCGTTTCGACCAATCTTACGCCAGGCGTGACTAGTAATTGTAGAGTAAATACTGGTAAAATGTGGTGGAGAAATCCGACACTTGAGTCGATTCGCTTCGGTTAGCTCTGCTGTAACACAATTGTCTCTGGAATCTTCTGGCGGCAAATGCACAGGTAAGTTTGCATCAGGTCATATTTGATTGTGTCGTTAATTGATATATGTTTGAGATATGAAGAAAATATTTGAACTGATCTTCATTGCAAGCGTTTTTTTTTTTACTTTTTTCCCACGCAAACTACAGTGTATCAAGAGTAAGACAACTCTCACCAGCTCTATGATATATTACGAATTAACAAACACTTCATTGGCATACATCTTTGTTGTGAAGTGGGAGACTCTGGTTCAAATACTATGACTCTAACGTCAATATAGATAGCGAAATATTCGCCACATTTAATTCTTGTCTCACTCGTGGGCGCTATGAATAATTGCGGATGTTCGCTACACTTTGATACGATCGTGAGAGTTACTCAAACATCCATGCAAAATATAATTGACTTCGTGAAAAGTAAATAACTTTTTGTGTTTCCGGAGAGGCCATTGAAATAAATTTAAGGAAAAAACATCATAACTCATACTAGAAAGTCGGAAATAGCCCGCTACTTGACGCCTTTCCGCCTATAAGTAAGTTTTTTTGTCAAGGCGTACGAAACAGCCAACTCTTTGTCAATTCGCGTTCACCAACTCCCCGCAGTATGGGCACGCACGATAGAGAAAAAAGTTCGGTTTTTTTGTGTGAAAACGCATGAAAGTAGCGAAACGAACGCCTGATATTAAACTTTTTTAATCACCAACACGCTTCGTTGGCCAGAGAACTTAAGGTCTTTGTCACGAAACGCAAAAATACAGAAAATTTTATGGAACACGTTATAAATGCGTGCAGAATATGTAGCAATATATTCGTTCCTATTCTGACGTTTCCGTACCTAGTTAGTCTGTTTTACGGTTCCTCATATGCATTTGTAACCGGTCTACATTTCCAACATTAAATATATATGGATGAGAGAAAAAAACAGGACAGTATATCATTAGATTCTCCTAAGTTGCGGACAGACGAATTTAGCCTGGAGTGCCTGGTGAACTCAACTTAGAATACGACACCCAAGTGTCTCCACTAATGATGCAAAATTATACACGTGTGACCTTCAAAATGCCCATGGTTTATGGACACCATGCGAGGACAAACCTACTACAAGACCTAGGCTTGTTCTAGGTTGTAGCAAGCTCACTCAACGTCGTTCTAGGCAAATGCCGCTGCTACACTGGAGTGAACCCGCAATCGCGAGGTGAAACCAGGTTCCATTGTTTATGGTCTGTCCCAGTGACTGACAATAACCGCATGAGGTCAACTAACATGCACGTACAGGAGTTCTTGTGAAGCCTTGTGAACGATGCATTGAAATCACCCGAAATACTGGCAGTTGAGAATATCGGATATTGAAGATGAGCCATTGTTTGGTGATATGATATTATCCGTTACAGTTTTTGCACAAGCACGTGCCAAAATATTCATGAGACTAGCCGATTTTCTGTGGATATGTTTGAGGTGAAATGCATCGGGAAAGTGGACAAAAAGATGGCGTTTTACAGGAGATCTTATAAAATCGTTGGTAGATCGATATCAAATGGATAGTCGCAGATGCTGAGAAAGGATTGACAAATTCAACAGTTGGATAAACTCGAATCCGTTTTTGCGATCATCTGCAATACAGGTAGACTATTATTGGCATAAGTTGAGAAGTCTTAACGTGATTTGTTGTATGCATGTGTATTCACAACCTTCATGATTCGAGGTTGTGAACAGAATATTTCAGGGGAACATGTTTAATGTTGACTTATGCAGGAGTTGATCGATAAGTCAACATCGTCGTATAAATGCAAAAGCTATGGAAAAAACGATTACCGATTTATGTGTTTAGTATTCGGTTCTCGAGAACTCCTGAAATAGGTAGATTTTCAATGGTCTAAATTTAAGAGTTCCTTTCAAAACATAAATTGTATTGCACGAAAATGCAATCCGTGATTCGATATCAGAAAACGGAATATTTATTGTATTCCCCCAGATAGACTAGACTATCTGGGGAAACTAGACTTATGCTTGATTTGATCGATACGTCGAAATCCTCGACGATTTGTGAGAAGCGATGAAAATGCGTGTGCATTTAACAGATTTAGTAGGTAACGTGAAATTTTCTCCAGACTAATAATGGATCGTTTTCTGAAATTTTAGTCAAAATTTAGTCAAATGATACATCAGAATCATACACAAGTCATTCATCCGAAAGAATAGCAAGAGTTTGACCCGAGGGAAAGTCACACATGCACATCCCAGAGGTTATAAACCCGAGTCCGGGGTCAATGACCTATGTCGGTCAGTGTCCATCCCCGTCAAGTCACCGAAGTGTGACGCTTGAATCAACAATTTGAGTGTCTGTACAAGTTTCGGAAGTTGATGGATGATACTAATGATTTGAACCAAAAGACAGCGACTTTATTCAAGATATTCTGATATACATGAAGATACAAGATATTCTTCATAAGATAGATTCATACATACTTAAAAACATACTTTTTCGTGTGGACAGATGCCCTCTTCCCCCATGAATTTAGCTAATGTTATCTCGTTATTATCGGAATATTTTGGGGGAACTAAAGATACACAAATTGCATCAGTCGTTTTCACTACATCTTGAACAGAACATCACGAAATACAAGTGTTTTGCTTCGAAATGAATTGTCAATATCTATGTCCCCTGCCCTGTGAGATGAGTTCAAGACAGTGCACAAACTTACTCGTGTCTTTTCGGCTCCATTTTACGATACCATTCCTAAAGTCAACAAGACGAAACCACTCCGCTTTACCGACACCGCCGGTTTATTGTCCTTTGTCAAACTGAAGCAAATATTGAGTAGATATTAAAAAGAACATGTAAGCGAGCCGATTTCTAGGCTGTGGGTTTAGAGATAATTGAATCAGGCGATTTTACTTTTTGGTTTAGGTAATGGCCTTACTACACAATTACACATACGCCTACAGTATATAGGGAGTGTTTGCTTCGATGACGTCATTGACAAGATTGAATCCATTCGCTTAATAATATAGATATATGCGGCGATTTGGGCTCAAACGTTAAATGTATATATTTTCGTTTATTTTTTCAGAAAAACCCACATGGCAGATATTTCTCCGCTATGGATCGTTTGGGCGAGTGTAAGTTAGTCAACTGTGAAGCAGTTGTGATCAAAGTCGTATAAAAAAATCGATGACATTTAATAATTACTCAATAAACATCAATTTTTATTAATTATTTTCGTCAATTATATTTCAGATATTGGCAGCTGCAAACGCAGGTACCTCTGGCTCATTATTTCGACATAATACATATATTCACAATTGTATGATTGTGTATATCGCAGCAATAACTTTGTCATAGGCTTGCTAGAGGTCAACCATGAATGTAAAAATCATAATGGAACAGTAATAACAAAGTGACAAGATAATTATTATATAAATATCCGTGCTATGTAATTGACCAGCACACGTACATTTTTTTCATCCAAGCATAAATACACTAAATTTATCGTTAAATAATTACACCCTTAGCGGTGTTGAACGAGTGTTCGTTCCCCGAGACGTGGACACGTGACCGGTGGATGACGCATCTCGTGACGTCACCGCCAAATACGTCCGTACTCGTGACGTACCACCAGACGTACTTCTATATCTCTACGTCCGAGAACCCACACAAGCAAATCGGTACGTACAGGTATCAGACTGAACCTTAAGGGGTGGACTGAGTAATGACAATTTTTATCTCAAGAATCCCTTTTTCCGTACGGTGTCGTAAAGTTAGTTTTGGAGTAGAAAAAAAATATGAAAACAGTTTGTTCTTCCGCATGAAATCGATTATTACTCTCGCATTTCTGCAGAGGACTACGTTTGTTGGGTGTACGATGATGCGTCTGATGACGTCATCACGTACGTGAGAGTGGAGAGTTCGCGGCTCCGGACACTGACGGGAACATGCGTACAGGAGCGGCTACACAAGGGCCTAGTGGTACACAGGGAGAGTCCCTACAGCTACCAGGGAGGTCTGTTAGCAGCAAACCCACAAAACATCCACAGACACTTGTCATCAAAATTATCTCTCATTATAGACATCTTCGTCCAAACTTTTAGGCCTACTGATCGGTCATTGAGCTCACCTCGTTGTTGTCATTTCGTGAATCATGATTCGTACTTTCTATTCAGATGCCCTGAGCCCTCAAAGTGTCATAGACCACTGTGAACAAGAGATTATTACCGTATCACTATACAGCATCTACCTGCCAGGTACTATGGAAGCGTTAATTGATCATCCACTTAAGCACATAATTTTTCACAACCCGGCGTGTTGAGTATCGCAGTAAGTTGCCTTATCGTGATAAATATCATGGCAAGTTGTCATGTTGTGAAAAGTAGGAATATCATCTTGACAAGACGTGTGACCATGAAAATTATCACAAAAATACATCTTACCGTGAAAAAATATCATGTCAACATGTCTTACCGTGAAATTTATCATAAGAAGACGTTTTATCGTGTTAAATATAATGGTAAGTCAGCATAAATATCGTTATATTTTTTCACGTTAAGATGTTTTGTAATCATATTGTTTCACAGTAAGACTTGTTATTGTGATAGTTTTTCATATTAAGACGTCTTGTGGTTAAAAATTTTCAGAGTAAGACATTATATCGTTATATTTTTCATGATAAGATGTCTTGTCGTGATAAATTTTCACAGTATGTCTCCTTGTCATTATAATTTAGGAGATTTTCATAACATGACGACTTGCCATGATATTCAACATGACAAGACGTCTTATTGTGATACTGAACACGCCAGGTCGTGAAAAATTATGTGGTTAAGTGAATGATCAATTAACGCTTCCATAAGGTACAAATCTAATTCTGATTTTGTTTATCTGTATGTTCAGATCTAGTAACAAGGTATCCAACGAAAGTTGTCATTTTAAATTCACACGCTATTGTAGCAAAATCCTCGCGCAGTTCCGAAATATGACATATCTGACCGTCTTAACCAGCTGTTGATTTATCGGGGTGGTTTTCTTTTGCTCTAGTGGGAATAGATTTTGGTGGAGAATCTCCTACCTGGCATCTGCCGGGGACCGTGTATTGTCCCATACCCAACATGCCATACCGAATGGTGTATACCTTACCGGATGGGAGCACTCACTGTCACAATAAAACCTCAGGACTGACCGCCAGCAGAGATTCACTCAGTGTGCTCGCGTGTGATTATAACCTCCATAAAGGTGAAATAATGATATATGCCTATAAAAAACAAAACTTTCAATCAGAGGAACTATTCTAATTAATATTTGTCACTTTTCTGACTTTGCTTGCCCACTTGTATATAATTTTCCTTTGATATTTGTATCCAACCTTAGAACTACCTCTGACTGGCCTCATCTCCTGCAAATCTGAGATATCCCCGCTGGAACTAGCCGAGACGGAGGTGGAGGGTGAAGGAATCGTCATCTTGGAGTGGAAAAGTCGTACACGAGAGGAACCACAGTACTTTTGCGCAGTGAGTTGATTCTAGGGAATTGTGCCATTTGACCGGACGTTCCTAGACCACCCCTGTAAGTGACCAGCATTACTCCAGCTGGCGAAATAAAAAAGACACGTTATAACTCTTCATTTCACATTGAGCATATCACATATGTTGAACTCCCAGTATAAACTCCCTTGCATCATTCATATCTGGGTGGACTTATAACTCATTCATTTTTACCCCCCCCCCCCCCCCCCGACGACCTGCTATACAGCGGCACAACAAATTCCTTGAATTTTTTCCGAAATAAATAAAATAAATATGTTGTACAGCGACACCGCCAGAATGCTGACCGGAGCGTCGACTTGTCTCTGGACATCACCTCGCCGCGGGCTGTCAGGTGTCAGAGGGGTGCTCAGGCGGACTGGTTCGGAGAGCACGGGGACCGACGCTACTTCAACATCAAGCTTCTCTGTACGTCCTAGAACAATATATTTCCTCTGTGTTTGATTTAATTTATGTGAAATTTTAACTTCCGATGGAATGGGCAAAAACACTGGGCAATTACTCAACAGGAAGTTGCACATATACACTCGTGGCTAAAATGAAAATTACAGGCACTCTATACTTCTTCGAAAGCATTATATAATAAGTGTACATTTGTTTCACTTAGATGATCGTTCCATGCTGTCCAGTCACGTGACACCGGCACAAGATCACATGACCTTTCCGACAACAACGACCACAGCGCCCCCTCGCAAAGAAGCTCGTGAACACCTGCAGTTTACCGTAGATTCATCATATGTGGAGTCTTTGCTGATGAGAGATGCTTTAGTAGCAGCGTTGTCAGCAAAATTCAGCTCCATCTGTATGATAACTGGGGATCGAATTGTCAGCGTTGATGTGGAAAAGGGTAAGCGAACTTCAGACTCCCCATCCCTGCAAGCAAAATGTGTACTTATAAATCTAAAATGGCTTTCCATCATCAAGGCGAAGACCTCTTCCGACTGGAAATGTAAAATTGGATAATGGAACATTAGTATCAGGGGTTGAGTGCTATTCCTCCACTTTAGCAATAGTACATAGGAACAGTGGAGTGTCAGGCTAGAATGTGAAGTGAGCAAGCGGCCCAGGCTTTCAATTTAAAAAGCACTGCATGACATATTATTGGTCGCACTTTTATGTCTAGATCCTAAGCTGAGCGAACACACAGAGCTGACCTTCCACATTACTGAAGGAAGACCGACAGTGCAGACCTGTGCTGACATCTTGTGGCATAAAATGTCACTTGATGGCACGGTTGAAGTCCCCGTTGATGGCAAAACTGTCAACATTGTCAATGGGACCATACACGAGTGGAGAGGTGAGTCGGGATTTTCTGGTTCAATTTCACTCTAAAAACTGCTCAGTTATTCAGTGCTAATGCGTATATATAAGTGAAATGGGATAGCCTACAGAATAACAGCTCATACAGGTATACGGAAATCGTTTAGATAACTTAAGCAATGAACTGGCCTATTAATTTCGTTGCATGTGACTTGATCTTATCGAATTAATTTAACCCATATCCTTTAATTTTTCCCTGTTGCAGACGACTCCCTATGTCCAGTGCGGGTTTGCCCCAAGAATGGACGCTGTCGGCTGTTACGTGGTCAGTTCACGTGTCAATGTGCTAACGGCGGGTCTTCCGGACACAGCTGTTCCGATCAGTCAGTTTCTCGCACCCCCGCTGCCACTGGACCGGGAAGTGACAATAGGATGGTCATCGTGATTTCACTGGTCTCCTTTGCCATCGTACTTCTAGTCATTATTATTGTCGTGGTTTTCGTGCTGACGAGAAGGCGCCTTCGCCGTTCCCCAGCGAAGGAGGAGGTGGCCAACACCCCTGCGAACTATAGTCAAAACGTTCACGCGAATGGCGGTCTCGCGTTCAACAGAGGGGGTGCTGAGAGTTCCCTGGAAGAGCAAGATCGGCAGCTGTACAGTACAATTGGCAAACAGCCAGCAGCCTATCATGAGAAGTTCTTCCTCTCCGACGACGAGGACGATGACCACGGGGAAAAGACGGGAATTCACGTGAACAGCGGATATATATGAAATTACTATGTAAGTTTGGGGCTTCCCGGTCCGGGTGAGTTGAGAACCACTTGAGCGAAGACAGTAACCGTGGAAAAAGATTTCCTAATGACATGGCTTAAATTATGAATAAATTAAACGTCTATGTGCAATATATGCTCGACGAGGAGTCGTGCTGGTCGCTTTGAGATTAATCGTTCGGAGCTGCGTCAACAAGGGATGAACTTTACGTGTATCTCGGTGCTTCTGTGCTAGGTTCTGTTTGTGGTCGCTTTGTGTTCTATGTCGAACATTTTTATTAGATCTACTTATTCATACACATCACATATACAGTGTCATGAACGTCAAGATTAAGTGTATGCAAAATTGTGACCTCTATCCTGTGTGCGTCAGCGTACAATGTATATTGTATTTTGCACCAAACCATAAAAAATTACTGCTTTGTTGGGTTTTGCTCTGAACATATAACTATCATTGCCTTTTTTCAACATTGAATGTGCGACCGCATTACTTAAGGAACTTATTTATTCAGATCGATTTTGTTTGTTGTGTGTGTATTCAGTATTTGTATGTGTCTTGTTGTTCTTTTCAATAAACTGCCTTCTCTAAGTAATGTTTTGCCAGGAGTTTGCAAACTGCTGCACGAATTATCATAATGCAACCACATATAAACAAATGAGTTGCCCATACATCTGTGCCATATGAAAAAAAACCAATATACTGGTTGCCACAATAGTTGACCGTGGAAAACTTGTTTATTAGGCATGCCAATTGAAAATCGGGAGGCCTTAGGCTTCTGTCTGCCGTTCGGTTTCCAAATAGATAGATGATCGCCTTGATCGATATTCTCGAAACTTTCAGAGCTCATCTGAAATAATTTGCTACGACTCTTTTGTTTATCATTGAGACCCAGAACCTAGATTTCCGCCATCGGAGGAGATCCAGGGTAAACTCTGTCAATGCCGGCGAATTCCAGCAAAATAGCGTTGGTACTATTTCTTTTCGGGACATTTTTCACCTGAGCCCCATAGCCATGTTCAAACCGTGCCTGTGTCTCTACGACCTTCCCATCCAACCCACCAGGCACCTGCCTCTCATCCTGAATTGTTTTACAAATAAGAGAAGTTTGTGATTTACCACATGATGAAAACGTTTCCATCGCAGGGAAGGACATTAATTTTGTCCAGAGGATTATTTTCCCCACATTTGTTTCCCCCACGGGGCAAATATCCCCAGCAGAGAAAACGGTTTCCTCGAAGGAAAAGTGATTAATATCTCAGGGAGAATATTTCCCTCACACGGAAATTTGTTTCTCTTCTCTATTAAGTTTCTGGAGACCACGAAGAATATTTCCATTTTCCTGAATAAAACAAAATAATTCTGCCATAAATGGGCCACCTACATGACATTAATTTTATTTTGATCCAAAATTATGTCACCCTCTGTTTTGAACTAATTCTTTTTATCTCCATCCACTTTTCCCTTCATGATGCAGTGAGCTCTTAGAATAGAGCTTAGATAGAGCAGGCACATTCATGGTTATTAAATCATGTATGGTGGTTTCTGATGTGACTTTAAATTTGACTTTCAATGACCTTGAAAGGTCAAATCTGCAATTCTAATAAGGAAAAAAAAAACAGAATTGCTCAGCACTATGCATTTCTCAAAATTAGTCTGATGGATTTTTATTTTGCGCAAGCATGACTCTTTAAGCCGTCGGTAAGGTGCATAGAAATGGAATGCCTTGATTCTCGAAGTGTAGGCGTATACCAAAAAGCATTTCGCTGGTAATCTTTTCAATAAATGTCTCCCTTATTCCACAAGGCATGACCTGTTGGACAGCCTTATCTTGTGTGTGAAGACGCAATGCCTTGAATCGCTCGGGAAGCATGGAAAGTCTTACCTGAAACATGTATATTGGCCATTACAATGCTGACAAAATGCTTGTAGATAGTGGTTAGGTTTGTATTAGGTTTGTTGGATCTTTTGGTGACCTCGAATATAACATTCAATAAACTTAATTTCAGTGGAAACAAACTTGTACATTCCAAATTTGTACAATGTTTAAACAAGAAACTTTTCCCCACTGAGTATATTGTTCACATTCCAAATCAATGTTGGATCAATGATAAATATATTTTTCATAAAGCCAATAAACTATTATTAGGTTTCGAGTTTGATACAGTATAATGCAGATAATAGAGTTCGCTTGATTCTGTTCATTCTGAAACACTTAATATTATGCATGTTGACAACCAACGAGCATTTGATAAAATCTGCAAACTTCACACCCTCCCATAAATGGAGGTATAATAATTGCTACTGCCCACCCCTCGACCGCCCCCCCCCCCCCCCCCCACACACACACACATATCACTTTTCTTACATGAAGACATAGGTAAAAGCAATGTTGAGCTACCCCCAATCGACCTCTCACAAAAAAAGGATGCCCTACTTTCTACATCTCGACACCCCTGCCATAGTGTGTGGTCATGCTGCGGTGAATATATGTAGAGCTGATAATAGAGAATCGAGCCGTAAGTGTTTTGTTGGGTTCTAAAGATTGTGTTGAAAAAAGTGTGTTGTTATCGTTTTGATGTGAACCTCGCCTACGCATATACATTTATAATCGAAGACTTAGTTTATACGAAAATATGGAAGATGAGGGACTGTTTTGTAAGTTTCTGGGCATTTAGGTGGCATCACGCACAATGACTGAATCCTGCAATAGAAATTAGGAGTGTTTATGTCCAAATAGTCAACATGGAATATCGGCCATCAGTGTATCGGATATGGACAGGGTATGCCAAGGTAAGGAGTACACAAAATAATTATCAAGTTCAAAGAATATCGACAACAGTGCCAACCAATCAATGTAGAACACAATACCAGAATGTGTGGACCTGTGCATAATTTTAATCTTTTGCGCGTCCCGTCAGCAATATACAACCATATTACGGATATTTTATTTATGATATGAATTAAAGTATTACAAGAATATCTTAAAGCAACAAGTTGATACAATGCACTTTTTTTTCATTCCAGCTTGCACTGCTCTTACTGCATGTGTCAAAGACAAGTGAGTCACTGAACTTTCACCATTTTCCGAATAGCATTGTTTCAAATGTCTGCTTTGACTCTACAAGCAAATCACGTTCCCCAGTACATATGTAATAGAAACAAACATAGGGTGCATAGTACAATTCTAAGAGCTGAATTTCGTTCAACATGGTTATATTCTCTTCAATCATCCAAATACAAAAGCGTAACGTCGACAGACTGACAGACACAGCCCACGCATATTCGTGTGCTAGCACACCAGGGTTTAATTGAAAACACCGTCTTGGTAATTTGAAGGGCATGTATTTATCAAAATCTGAGATACCCACGTAAAACTGAAGTAAGGACACACCCAAGTTTGTATGAATTAATATTTTGATGAACAAGGCCCAAAAATCAAGGGAAAACCATACACTACGATATCATAATTGTACAAGAATATGTACTGGTAGAGAAGTATGCAATAAATACGAATCTATGCAAGACAGATTAATAAAGTTATTATCGACCAAAATCACTGAAGGCCCTGTCACAACTCTTACTTCTGAAAACCAGAACATATGAAGTGATATTTTCCAATAAACAAATCCGAAACTCAAACCAGGTGGCGTGTGTGATTTCCCGGACGGCTTCGTGTCCAGGACGTACTGGCTACGTGGGCGTGACGACGGTACGTCCGCATTGAGTCTGGTGACTTACTCACGGACAGAAATCAACGTCAGACGTAACTTAGACATAGGCACCGTCACAGGTAACCATAGCAACACGTATTGCAGCCATCGTAATAGATCAGACGGTAACTGGCACTTGTTTCATAAGATTTCGTGCAAATCATCAATACCTATTAGTATATTCTAGGATATTAATTATGTATATCTCTTATATTTTCATACTATACAAATTTCCCTTGATTGTATGCCCTATATTAAACAATTACAATAAATAATAGTCCTGACTTGCCCTGACAGAGCGGTATGAATGTGGAGAGTTTGGTGGCTCCGGGACGTTCGTGCTCTACATCAGACAGTCACAGGGGTCGTCCGTCAGTGTTTGTGTGGAGGAAACAATACAAGGGGCGGACTACATCACCCACAGGGAAGCCAACATCACTGGTAAAACCTGCTTAGTTTACCTCACACAAAGAGAATAAAAAAGGATTTATTGATGCTGAACTAGAGTTTGATATACTAATTTAAACATGATAGCACAATAATCTGGCATTTTTAATGTTTTCAGGCACTGCTACCTTAGCAGATTGTAGCTCACAATTCATGAATGTCGATGAGTTCTCGATATACCCTCCAGGTCTGTGGTCGTGATATAAAGGCTTCACATGTATCCCATATACAGTATTTATGCTTGTAAAGTCCTCAAATTGAATAAAGTCCTCGGTTTTGCTTTTCGAAAACGTTTCAGTTCAAGATCCAAGAAGCTAACATGACTTCATATATATTGTAAACTATTTCCATATATTGCTATTATTTTCCACACAGTGACCGATCCGAGTCCTAGTCACTTTCGACTGGCCCTGTCCACGAACTACCGCCTGACTAGCGGGAATTATTACCTGCAATACCGCCTGGCCCCGGGACTAGAGAGCCAGTGTGCAGGGGACACGACCTCCGCGCTCTCTGTGTATTGGGACCGGGCAATTCTCGCCGCCTGCGACCGCGAGTCTCATTCAGGTATTATATCAGTCTAAGGGCGAAGAGTCGCACTAAAGTGTTATATCAATGATGTAGTAGTCCAGGGGCAGGGAGTCAAATCTAGGTGCTATAGTAGTCCAGGGGCGGGGAGCCCCATCCTGGTACTGTAGTAGCCGGGGGAGGGGGGGGGGGGGGTGGCCAAGGAATCACTTCCTGGTACCAGTACGTAATAGTCCGGAAGCAGGGACTTTACATCCTGTGGCTGTTACTGTAGATCTAGTGGTCCAGGGACAGGGAATCATATCAGTCAGGAGTAGGGACTTATATCCAGGTAATTGAGCAGTACTAGGCAGAGAAGCTGTGAGTGAAAATGTCACCTTGAACTGACCACAGTGTTTACTTGGTTTAGCTCGGATGGATTGGCTCCTCGCCTCTGTTAGCCTCTTTCCAGCACCTATTCTGTATCTACTGTATATTATCTGTACTATGTACCCCAACCTGCAGACCTGCCGTTATCGGGTTACCTGACCTCGGTAACAGTCATCCAGCCCTCGGTGCTGGGTGAGTCGTACGGCCCGGCCTCCCAGGGTATACTGCTACTCATGTGGTCTGGACCCAGCTCGGATGTCAAACAGATCTTCTGTGTGGTCAGTCATGTTTCTTTCACAACAATGATCGAAATACCAATACTAGTATAATTTCTATAATTCTACCTGTGTATACCCACCTAAGTGTCCATTCCCTATCTATATTCGATATGAAAATTCCATCCGCGTCCATATTTAAATAAATTGACCAAATTAACCAACTCAATTTCAAATTACTTTCAGAGGTACTCCTTGAACGGAAGTTCGGTGCAGTTTTCCTTTGACGTCACCACCGCTTCCTCTGCGGTGTGCCGGAAGTCGGCAGAGCCTGGATGGTCTGGAGACGTCAACGGACGGCGCTACATGCTGATGGACCTGCAACTCTGTCAGCGCTATTTTCATTCTTGCTGCTGCTTTTGCTGCTGAATTTTTTTAATCGTTTCCTCCGAAATGTGTATCATACGCGTATATAATTTTGCTCGCAGTTTATTCCGGTACAACAATTTTGACGACGCTATCACGAAGCCCCTTCTCCCCTACGAGCCCGGGAGTCACGCCCACCGTCCCGCCCCAGGTCACGTGCCGTGTGCAGTTCACGTTTTATGACGTCATGTACTCGGACATCAATGAATTGTGGGAGTTTGCTCAGGATTTGGAAGGGGGTCTGAGCTCGGCGCTTGTGGTCACAGCTGACCGGATCTCAAATGCTGTCATACAAGAAGGTGGGTCTGTAGCTTTGGAAATTGTAAACCATAGATGTCTAAGCATATTGTCAAATAACCTACGGTCAGAGACACAGAGTCAGTATTTTAATGCAAATAGGTGTACCCCCACAGGCTCAGACATTTACTAAGGAGAACTTTTGTGCATGACTATGTGACTAGGTAGATTCTTGGGCATATTCAAGGTCAAGGTTACCAACTGATATGCCATTATATGTGTTACACTATGACATTACCCAGGGTTCAGCGGGCGAGCTGTGTTCACTTTCGACCTTCACCCCCCTGATGACCCCACAAGCGCTGGACCAATCAGCTTCGACTTGGAGCGTTTCCGTAGCAACGTCCACACGGGGCTCTACACTATAGTAGTTCAGGGGCAGACCTACACTTTCCATCCTGACTCTATATACCACTGGGAAGGTCAGTGGAACGCCGTAAAACTTCTAATAAACGCAGGGGTTCTAATAAACGCACGCCTCTAATAAACGCAGGGGGTGGAACATCTTAATATCCGAAATTATGAATGTAGGTCTATTAGCGGAATATACGTTGCATGGTGTGGTGTAAGCAGTATGTTATCAGATATTTATAGGTTTTAGGAAAATGTAATTAAAAATATATATGTGATATCATGAAATTACATGTTCGATAGCAATTTCTATTCATTTTTTTTTTCATCAGACACGGACCCATGTCCTACGTCAAGTTGCCTTACCCCCCAGCTGTGCTGGGTGCTGCAGGGGGCCCGTGAGTGTGTGGACTCTCCCCCGAGGCTGATCGAACCGACGGGTGGGGATGACGGCTGGGGCGGGGGAGGCGGTCTGTCCCAGAGCGCGATCATCGGTATCGCCGTGGCGTGTGCGGCGGTCGTACTGGTGGCGGTCGTGGTCACGGTGCTGCTCGTCATACGGATGAGGGATAGACGGGGAAAAGACGCTACTACCGATAGTTCTAGTGCGGGTCCAGGCGACGGCCAAGAGCGGCCAGTATATACATGGGTATGCTCTAGTACACGTACATTTCCCCCATAGAAAATACTTATGTAGTTGATTAGATTTGTATACCATTATTCTATGAATTTCGTGTCCATTGAAATTCACTTTCTTCCAATCTATTTTGGTAATTCTAATGCATTAATTTTGATACAACAAATCGTATTTTGAATTTTATAATTAGGCTTTCTTGTTTCCTCAACAGAATCAGCCAATTATAGAACTGCCATATTCGATGAACAGGGGGCCGTGAATGCAGCAATGTTTAATGTGATACATCAGGCCAACTTCTTAATTGTAACTCAACATTTAGAATGATTAGATAGGCGCAAAATAAGATCAAAAACTTTTTTTATTCAGATCTCTAGTACTGTTCGAAAAATATTTTTGTCAACAGACAATGTAATTCTGCTGACAGATGACCTTAATTGCATCACATGTACACTATTCCCTGAAAGCAATGCTCAATAAATAATCTTTACAATGTTGCGGATTATGATTATTCATACATTTACATGTAGTTTCAGGCTATGTCTTTGTCATGATGTAAAACAGGTCTTTGCTGGATATGCTATAGATGTGAATAAAATCTCCCATAGCTTGATTTGTTACGCACTTTTTGTTATGTTACCGGCCATATGGTCCGAAAACCTATTGCCATGTCATTGTGTCCGTCATCCGTCCGTCTACATCCCTAATACCCTAAGACATGTTTGTCTAGGATGACGAGTCTGAAAATAACGTCTGTTTCATTTTACGACACACAATTTCCAAGATATCGACGAAAAAGAGAAATGCCAACTCAGCCAACATTGAGGTCAAGGTCAAAGTTCATCCCAATTACCCCTGAGACATGTTTATCTAAGGTGATGAGTCAGATAGTAACGTCTGTTTTGCTCTACGATGCACGGTTCTGAGATATTTATGAAAATAAAAAATGCTGATTCAGCAAACAAAAATATCAGTCATGGTAAAAATTCATCCCAAATAAACCCCTAAGACATGTTTGTCTAGGGCGACAAGTCCGAAAATAACGTCCATTCTCTCTAAGACACACGGTTTCAGAGATATCGGTGAAGATGAAAAATGCCGACTCGGCAGTAAAAAATTCAGGTCAAGCTAAAAGTTCATTCCTAATACCCCTAAGACGTGTTTGTCTGGGTGACAGGTTCGAAAAACAATTAGCCCAAGGGCTAAATATGTTACCGGACAATATATTTTTTATAATTTAGATATTAGCCATTTTGTCCTTCACCTTGAAAATAAGGTCACTAGTCAAATCCGAGGTCACAAGAATATCCAGCATACATGTATATCATTCCTCATATCTCCACAATTGATTGCTAAGCCGTAAATTCAATAACAAGGAAGATATTAGCAATTTTGGTCAAATTCAAGGTTATCAAAATATTCGGCATACATCATTCCCCATATGTGCACAATTGATTCCCAAGCTGTAAGGTCGATAATAAGCGAGATATTACCCATTTTGTACCCTGACCTTGAAAATGAGGTCAAAGGTCAAATTGAAGGTCATGACAATATTCAGTATACTAGTATATCATTTCCTTTTTGTGCACAAATGATTCCTAAGCTGCGAAGTCAATAATAAGTGATATTAGCCATTTTGTCATATGACCTTGAAAATTAGGTCAAAGGTCAAATGCAAGGTCATCAAAATATACGGGTATCACCAAGCTGCAAAGTCGATATTAAGCAAGATAATAGCCATTTTGTGCTCTGACCTTGAAAATGAGGCCAAAGGTCAAACTCAAGGTCATGAGAATGTTCAGCATATATCATTTCCTACATGTGCACAATCGATTCCTAAGCTGTAAAGTCGATAATAAGTGTCATATTAGCCATTTTGTGCTCTGACCTTGAAAATGAGGTCAAAGGTTAAATTCAAGGTCATCAAAATATTCGGCATACGTCATTTCCTATATGTCTACAATTTATTCCCAAGCTGTAAAGTCGATAATAAGCGGAATACTGTCCATTTTGCGCTCTGGCCTTGAAAATAAGGTCAAAGGACAAGTTCAAAGTCATGAGAATATTCAGCATATATCATTTCCTATATGTTCACAATTGATCCCTAAACTGTAAAGTCGAAAATAAGCGAGATATTGGCCATTTTGTGCTCTGACCTTGGAAATGAAGTGAAAGGTCAAATTCAAGGTCACGAGAATATTCAACATATATCATTTCCTATACGTTCACAATTGATTCCTAGTCTCTAATCTCAATACTAAGTGAGATATTAGCAGTAATGTATCCCATTATAAAGCATAGGAGAATTTAAAGCAACTGCCTTCGAAACCAGTCAACTTTTTTCAAAAACTACATTTCATATTAAATATGCTAAATTAACTGAATGAGACATACTCACATCAAATGTAACGAATATAACCAGTCCTCTGGGAAATTTTGCTCATTATATGTTAACAGGCGGTTCACGCGTAAATATAGGAACTGCATCCATCACACGCAGATTAAACAAATCATAGAAGTACAAGATGGACTGACAATTCCACGTACATCATGCTATATCACTGATTATTTTCTCATAACTACACTGTATATGCAAATACGAACTGGAAAATGTACTCGATGTGGACTTTTAAGCGCGATTTCGGCATTTGTTTACCTTCGGGTTTGATGGATACAATTCGATTGTTTACATTCAAAACCGGTACGAAATGTGTATTAAAACGAATGAAAAGACAACTCGGACAATTGCAATCATCGAAATCATTGAGCATACCTTTTGTTTTCTTGCATTAGATGTGATGCACAAAAAACTAGTTTTGAAAAAAATATTGCATATATTCGAAGGCAGTAGCTTCAACATGGGAAAGTCCCATTTGGGACCCGTCAACGAAATGGAAATGGCCGCCACACGCAGACCGGCGATTCAAGGGCAACGAATCTCATACACGTCACAGAGGTATATGAGGGGAAACTTTTGAAACAAAAATCCCAAAAATGTCTGAACAGCGAAAATGCAAAAACTGAAAAATACCCCCTTTTAAAATATTTTTAAGCATTTTGAAATTTCAGAAAGATTCGACTGTAAACTTTGAAGATAAAAATGTGGACGGACCCTGACGACGCATATGACGCCGACGGACGACGGACGCAACGCCACGCCAATAGGTTAACGGACCATGGGTTCGGTAACCTAAAAACGTCTGTTTCGCTTTACACCGTTTCTGAGATATGGACAAAGAGGAAAAATGCCAACTCGATGAGCCAAAAATTTCAGGTCAAGGTCAAAGTTCATCCCAAATACCCCTAATGAGAAATGTTTGTCTGGGCGACGAGTCCGAAAATAACATCCGTTTCACTCTTTGACACACTGTTCCCGAGATAGGCCTATCGACGAGAATGAAAAATGCTGACTCAGCAAAGTTCATTTCAAATACCCTTTAGACATCTTTGTCTACTTGGGCGACGAGTCCGAAAATAAGTTTTGCAGCCATTGCCTGGATATTTTTTTAATTATCGTGCGGAAACGAAGTCAAATAATTGACATCGATTTCATCCTCAAGGACCTCGGATCCTGCTCCAAAACTACACAGCACACATCTACATTATCTAAACAGTGGTGAATTTCAACTTAATTCATTAGAGCATTCTCGATCATTCTCGAAAGGAGGAAGAAAAAAAGAAAAAATAGAAGAATAGTTCGAGAATTGAGAGGTATTTTTTAGTTTTCGGATTTTCGCCTTTTTTCAGACGAAAAACGGCCAAATTTGGACTTTGGCGGTCGTTTTCTCAAAATCTGTTCAGTAACGTTTCTCTAATTGATGCACTATAGACTTCTCATATACCCATGTGATGTGCATAACTTTGGTTATCCTTGAATTTGACGGTCTGCGTGTGGCGGCCATTCAGATTTTTCGACGGAATTTTTGTTCCTAAATCAAAGTCACTATTCGTTTTGAGCCATTTCCATAAAAATAATATTGTTTTCTCTTTCATCGTTGAAAATTTTTTTTTGCACTGAAAATTTCAACCACATTTTACTTCATAAGAGCTTTTATGGAGTAAACTCCTAGAATACTTCAAGATAGAGCTTAAATATTGGCACATTCTAATGGAAAATCATATAATTATTGTAGTTTCAGAAAGGGTGACCTTGAATTTGACCTTCAATGATATCGAAAGGCCAAAACAGCCTAACGGTATTTGGACTTTGGTGACCATTTTCTCGAAAGCTGTCTGATCAGTTTCGAGAACCCACTTATGTACCTCCATGATGTGTAAACGTTCTGTTGCACTCGAGTCGCTGATCTGCGTGTGGCAGCCATTTTGATTTTTTAGAAGGATCGGCGAAAAAATGGGTTTGCCCAAATCAAGTCATTATTCGTTTTGAGCAATTTCCAGCCAAAAAAATGTTTCTTCTTTCGCCATTGAATTTTTTTTTTGTACTTAGAAACTCTCATCCATTTTTTCCTTCGTAATGGGATGTGTGAAGTAAACTCCTATAATACTTCAAGAAGAACACGTCAAGGTCCAAAATTCAGTTGGCTGTTTCACGAAAACTACTAGATCTGTTTTGAAACTTTTATTTTACATTGTGTGTAAAGATGGAGTGCATTGAATCGCTCAAAAGGTCCGGAATCTAAGCTCAAAAGGCTAAAAAAAAAAAAAACTATCTGATATGTTTTGAGATTTTTATCAAATCATACCAATTGAGTTCCTTGACATTGCGTATGGGGGTGCTTTGAATCGTATGAAAAAGAATTATGTGGTCTCTAAAGGCCTCACAATGCAACAATTCTACAGATCGCTTGTATAAAGAGCATATACAAAGTCATATATGACAATCTGTTGATGACCTTGAGGTTGACCACAGACGACCTTGAAGAGCTTCCTTTTGTTTTATGAGCATATATGTATCATATATGGCACAAAAAATGGTCACCTTTAGCTTGAGCTCAGATGACCTTGAGTGCTAAATGTCTGATGCGAATGTGTACATTGGCCTCTTTATATACTGTAAAAAGACTTTAACTTATAGAAGTTAATAATCACTTTAACTTATAGAAAACAAATATTTGCGGTCGATTTAATTTTGCGGTTGAACAAAAACTGCGAAATCCGCAAAATAAATTTATCACAAATATTTGTCTTATTACTTATTTCTTTTGAAGTTGAACTTGACCTCAGACTACCTTGGAGGCTAAATCTCAAGGTCAACTATGACATAGAATGTGTAAATTGGTCTCTACAGACAAAATGCTTGTAGATGAAGCTTATGTTTGTATTATGAACATATTGGAAGTAATATGCAGCACACCTAATGATGACATTGAAGTTCACAACGATGACCTTGATTGGTGAATCTCAAGGTCATATGTCACCTGCAATGCTTAAAACCAAAATTGTTTGTTAACCTATCTGTACATACGGTATGCATTTCTGTGGAAAAAAAGTATTGAAGGCAGTATTGAAGCACATGTGTATTCACGCTTATCGACTTTTGTTGTTTGATTTACGGCAGCTGCAGTTTATAGTTTAATACTGATTTAATTGTGGATTTTGATGGTAGATGAGGAAGTTGCAAAATCGAATCTTGTGTCAAATTGAATGAACACGTGTTAAAATATGATACTATGTGGTTCTGAAACTGCCAAATTAAATCTCCAACATATCATGTAAGGTTCACAACCAACAAAACTAATAGCTATCACTAGTCTCTTCACAGTACACAAACACTTCCGAAAATGAAGTCGAGTCGTTGCATTTGTCCGTGAAGATTTATTGAACGTCTACTTATATTTAAATTGACAATGTGTGCCACATTGTGTGCCATGTGTGCCAAGTTGGCAATGCATCCAGTCAATGTTAGAGGGCTTCAACTTGCAAAGTAAGCAAATATAGTACACTATGAGTAATGACATTAGGAGATAGTTATATACACAAGCTTCTTCTAGAACGAATTGCTACCAGAATTATTGATCCTGATGCTGTATTTGTGATATACACTAGAGAGCTCCAAGCACACCATGGTATTAATTAACTGCAATAAACGACTGTTTACATCAAGCTTGTTCACTAACTTGATTAATTGACATTCTAACTATGTTCTTGACAGTCTTTCTGCACATATTGAGGATTTACAGTTATTTCTCGGTCCATCTCCCTCAGTTTTTCGTCTAGTTCTATACACTTTTGCATCTCCTGATCGAGCCGCATCAGCATCGCCACATTGTTGTATTTCTCCGGGTTGTCGTGAAACTGCACCATGCCGTCTTTTTTGTTGATCGTCGCGAAAATCTCGCCATCTTCGATCATGTGCAGCACATATTTCTCAGCTTCTGCGGCATTTTGGAGCTGCACTCGGTTGGCCATGTCTGTCAGTGACAAGGTCATGAATGTTTTCGTCAAGCGCTGGATGTTTTTCTTGTAGAGTGAGGTGATCGCTTGCTTCACTAACCCCATGTTGTTTTCTCTGGTGAAAGTTTCCGTGTGTTTCGTGGCAGTGGTCCGAAGCTCATTGGCACTGTTTGTGGAATATGCCGAGGCCAAATCGTGGTACGGTTGACAAAGTGGCTTGATATATTTGCTGACTACATGAGAGGTATACTTCGGCAGGACGGGGATCTTCCCTTGTACAATCAAAGCCACGATAATATATTTCTTGTAGGACTCCAGCATTATATGGCTCACTGCCATGCTCGGGGTCGTGATGGCCACTTCGAAGAAGTACAGTGCCCTTGCATACTTTTTCAATGCGGTGTAGATCATTCCTCCATAGTAATAGTAAAGCAAGAAGTGCTTGGCGTCATACTGGGCACCGTCCTTTGAAATGTCCGTAATGTCAATGTCTAAGTACTGGAGGGCAGGTTTCATGCATTTTGATACCAAGCACAACTGCAGTAAATCTGAATGGATTGAGAGTAGTTGCGATGGAAAGAGCTGAAGTTTATTTATGGCTGTACAGAGGATCACGATGCCACGAAGTGCTTGGCCCCTCTCGACAAGGTTTAGTGTGAACCTGTGACAAAGTTCCGCGAAGCTTTCAGTGGCAAAACGGACTTGCTCCCCGTTGCATGTGTTCACAAATTCTTGCGTCTGAACGAACAATGTCTCGAAGTCGGGTATGCTTGGAAGCGTGTACTTTATGTAGAGAATTCCAAGGACGCCGAGGGAGTGTTGCTGGACGTCAAACGTCCCGAGCACGTTGTCCAAATGACTGGCATTTTTGGCGAGGACATCGCCGCTTTTACTGATGAATTCACACAGCTGAGCGAAGTTTCCTTGTTGTGACAGCGTTCTAACATTGTTCACGTACTGTTCTAATGCACCCGCCATCGTCGTTCTGGCCACTGTATAGTAAATTCAAAGGAAATTCAATAAATAAATGCAATTCACAAAATGTCAGTCAAAGACCTTGACATTTACGCCGCTTAGCACATCAACTGGAGTAGACTGTACCACTGTCGGTTTTCACGTTATGATACGTCCAGTCGTGTGAATTTGTCAATCATAATGCACGAGACCTTTTTCCTAAAAAAAAGAAAAGTTAAAGCCCCAGTCTCGCTGGCCACAGGCGATAAAAATGACCTGACGCGCGATAAACCGGGGTGTATCCGAAGTGCTACCGGCTTTGCCGCAGTGAAACCGTAGCAAACCATGATGAACCATGACAGATCATGATGAACCGGGATCGGCAGGGGTGACACCGAAAAGGCCAAAAAAAATTGATGGACAAATACCGTCAATTCTTTCAAACCGTAACTCAACCGGGACAAGAGCCCCGGATTGCTGATCCGTAATAAAACCATAGTGAAACCGTCATATCACCGGGCCAACAGGGGCACGATTGTTGTAGCTCCAGCAAATGGCTCTCCAACCTAGATATTGATGGCAGGTGGTTGGTACACACTTTAAATATGAGAAAGGGTGTATGATAAAACATCCAGGAGTAGCCACACCACCCTAACATAGAGCCACACGATTTGAGTGCCAATGTCGGATTTTCACCACTGGGTATCCTTTGGCTCTACCAACCGCCCGCTATTGATATATAGGTTGGAGAGCCATCTGGCGTGCTGGGGCTTTACTTTACTATTACTCTTGACTCTCAGACGTCCCGGACCACACCGGATCACCCAGGTAGTGCCACGCTTCTGGTGCTATGAGATCCGGGCTGGTCCATAATTTATCCGGGGCTCAATGAGACTGACGCATTACTAGTTGGTGTCAAAACGACCTATTCGGAAATTTGAAACATTTTCAGTAGGCCTTTTTTTAACAACGGATTGGGCATACATATCTCTTTTTTATGAGAAAATATCATGGACATATAAGTCCATCTATGAAAATACGTAGGTGACTGTGCATTTTTCTTATTTCCACAAGAAAATTCTAAGCAAAGGATTGAAAACTTGTAAAATTACTCACACTGTGCAAAAAGCAACATGGGCCCCCAATCTGCCATTTTTCATGATCATGGAATACAAATGACCTAAAAGTATAAAACTCTTTCGTTCACACCGTTTTTTTGGCTGATATTTTCGCGATGCTAGTTGGCATCGTATTATGAATTGGGATGCCTCACCTGGCACTTTTTTACCATATTTTCCAGACTTCTATTGCAGAATGTGTAAAAGTTCCACCCCAATGTTAAATTTTCTGACTTGTCGTATTTCGGTATTTCGTCATGTTTACATCCAATAAGAATATCAATATTGCTATATTTTAACTATTTTAACTATAAGACATATAATGGTGTTTTATCTACAAACATGCTGATTTCAAAACATTGCACAGCTACAAAAGCAAACAATTGTACAAAATTGGGTGCCGACCCACAAATTCAGACCTAGAAATCCAGAAATTATAATGAATTGTAGGTATTAGCGTCTTTAATTTTTGTTATATTTCATGAAAGCCAGTGAATATCTCGAAATTTCAGCAAAAGTAAAAATGTTCTTTGATCTCGAACAACATGGATGCCTGTGGCGGGAAAATTAACCCAGTGATCCCCATATTTTTTCATAGAAAATATGCCCACGTGTCTGTTGATAACTGAACAAAAAAGATTTAAATTTGAGAAGATATTTTAGAGAAATAGAGGATCTTAAATGAGTGCCCATTTGATATCAAATTTATTAATCGAGCCAAAGAACTTTTGCTTTTTGCGAGCCTTGGCGAGCAAAAACAACAGTTATTGGCGAGTTTAATAAATTTGATACCAAATGTGCACGAATTTAAGAATCTATTTATCACATGAAACACTATACGGTCCTTTTACTGCATATTTACTGGTATTATATATGATTTCACAGTGCTTGCTGCAGTTTTTATGCCTTGGTGCCTGCAGGTTTTCCAATGCACATTTTGCGTAATGACGTCATGTCATGAAAATATGATGTGAACTTATATGACAGATCTTATTGATCTGAGCAAAATGGTTTTTACGGCATGTAAATATCACAATCCGTTCAAAAGTTATAGCACTTTAAAGACTGAAATCGGCAAATTTGCTTTTTCAAAACAATTTAGCTAATTAGTATGCAAATGAGATATTCATGACGTCATCGGGGGAAGTTGTTTTAATTAGGTACTTTGATAAGTATTATTATTTATTCATTTAATGTTATGATTATTCATCAAAACTTATTCTATACAGATTTTAATATGAATAATCAGTGTTTTCACTTTTTCTGTTGTTGTCAAGGTAACCAGTGACCTGGTATGGTCCATAGCAACCATGGTTGCTAGGGCCAGAAACCCACTTAGAACAGGGTATGCACAAATAAAAATGGTGCCAACTTGAGCTCTATAATAATTTATTTCATAAATAATAGACAGAATGTCTGTGGATAGACTGACTTGGCAATTAATGGCCATGGCAACCATGGGTAACTACGGCTATACGGAACGACTGGTAACCATAGCAACAGTACAGTTTGTGTGGATATTGACTATGTATGGTACATAATAATATGCACTAGTCGGATCGTCAGAACCTTCAATAAGAACCATTATATCATGGCTTGAAATATCCTAATTAAAATTTGTTCCCCTCGTGACGTCATAAATTCTCATTAGCATCCAATTTGCATATTAATGAGTTGCTAGAACTTTTCAAGTGGCTTCTGTGATGTAGTGCCAGAATGGCAGTTTCAAATGGCTGTAACTTTTGAACGGATGGAGATATTGATATACCGTAAAAACCATTTTGCTCAGATCAATGAGATCTTTCATATAACAATACATCATATTTACAGTTTACTAATACTTTAAATATGAAATATATGCAATGGCTTTATGCCACTGTTAAACACGGTTTCATGTGATAAAATGGGCATATACCCAGTTTGCTTGTATATTTGGGTTAGAAATACTCAGGTTTTGGAGAAAATTCATTGCAAAATTTATGTTTTCCAGTGATTTCTTTCAGTTTGTTTGTATGGCGTTGTACAAAGGAACTACGAATCTAACCCCCTTTGAGTAAACGAGACACTTTCTTGTGTGCGAAAAGCTAGAAATGAGAAAACATTAAGTGACTAGCTTGGAATCGAGTCTGCGACCTCGATGTTAATCGTGGATGTGTGACTCGGTCTTGAGGGCATAGTACAGTAAATCGCTCAGCCAATCAGCGAGCGTTCATCTCACTCAGGCAATTTAAAGGGAAACTGTTGTTAAACATCGCCTGAAAGAACGCACTGCTGGGAAATAATGACCCGGTTTTCAAGGGAGTATTTTGTTGGCGTTGTACGTCGTGCTCATTCTTGGGCATTTGGACATTCTCGGGGATGCCCAGTTTGCCCAGGACAATCTTGGAATATAAAATGTTTCTTATTAAATATTGGATGTAAACAGCAAAAAAATTTACACAATTTCCTTCCAATTAAAATCGATGAATATATTATAAATAATTAATAAAATTTTCCCAAATGTTGATTCAATGATTAAATACAATTATATGGAAGTTTGTTTTATTTAAATGTATCAGTGAAATTCACGGTGTTTCCCTGCTTGTCAATTTTCTGCCATTTAATTAGCTTCGTATAATCCAACTTGGTTATAAAACGTATATAAGTTACATAAATATTCTTTTCCATATTGTCAAAATCATCTTAGTAAAGCACCGTTCCAAAATGGTCCAGGGCCATTTTGGAATGCTCAAGATTGCCCTGGACTTTCTCGAGATTGTCCAAATTTCCAAGAATGACCACAACAGCGTTCTTCCAAGGAGCTGGGGAATCAAAGGGGTTTTGCATGGGCATCAGTACCCTCAATTTTGGGTATTTTCACCCCGGGTCCATTCAAGGCAGATTAGCGAAAAATCCCATGTGTCGTCAAATATATTCATGCTTACCACGCGATGCCCAATACGTCGAGTAAAACTAACATAGTGGTTATGCTGGGATTATATTCTTAGGAAGGTGTTATGGACCGTCAAAGTAAGATCATTTAATATTCAGTTGAATAGCCAATATATTAAATATACTGTAGCCTTAAAGGGCAGTAGAACAGTCTAAAATTCTGGAATGCGCCGCTCACGATATTAATGAAAATGCAGCAGGTGCGTGGGCGAGACTTCAACGAGAGTTGGTCAGAGGAAATAGCAGAAGTTCTTTTAACTTTTGTGAAGTTTGTCACAGTTGGATAAGTTTGTTTTGTTCACGGAATATCTATCTATACAGGTAACAAGTTCACCTTCGATGTTGCTTAGCACGTCTTGATATTAGGGCCTATAGAACAAAATTATTTTTGAAGGTCTGTTGTAAGTGTTCGCCCCCTCAGGCCATGATTGGCGCACTGCTCACAAACACACACAGACTGCAGTCACACTAGCCCTGAAAACAAGGCAAAAGCAGGGTGTATTTTAAGATTTTTTTTTTTTTTCGTTCACCCTGCTTGCCTTGAACTGATGCATTTGAGAATCCACGGAGAAAATGACGAAACACCCCCGGTCACTTCAACTCGACAATTCATGCAGAAATACACATTTCACGCATACATCGCTTGGTTTATTTTATGCACGGGTCCTTATACTACATCACCGGCCAGTTTATGTTGAGAAATATCCAAGTTTATTCATGAATACGAAGATTTTATCCAGTTTTCTGCAAATCTGCCAGCGGTCGGATTTTCGAGCCGCTCGTATGCCACCAAAATGGTCATGTGACCTGTCATGTGACGCCGAGTCGCGCGAGTGGTAAATCATTCCTGGTTATTTTCTAGAAGCGGTGGATTTCAAAATAACGAAAATATTTTGTCACAAACAAATGAAGTTTTAGTTGCGTTCCTTTAATTGTAACAACATTTACCGTAATTGTGACAACATTTAAACAGATGGTACACACCTGTACCAGTTTCGGGTTGTGGTATCTGGAATTATGAAGAAACCGCCCATGATGAAATATAGCGAATGACGCGTCACATGACAGGTCACATGACCATTTTGGTGGCATACGAGCGGCTCGAAAATCCGACCGCTGGCAGATTTGCAGAAAACTGGATAAAATCTTCGTATTCATGAATAAACTTGGATATTTCTCAACATAAACTGGCCGGTGATGTAGTATAAGGACCCGTGCATAAAATAAACCAAGCGATGTATGCGTGAAATGTGTATTTCTGCATGAATTGTCGAGTTGAAGTGACCGGGGGTGTTTCGTCATTTTCTCCGTGGATTCTCAAATGCATCAGTTCAAGGCAAGCAGGGTGAACAAGAAAAAAAAAAATCTTAAAATACACCCTGCTTTTGCCTTGTTTTCAGGGCTACAGTCACACCTGCTCACTGACTCAGTCCTCACCCGTTCCCCCACGGCACTCTCCCGGCCTGGCATGAGCGAAAATAACCTGAGAGGCTGAGATTTATGAGAACTAGATCTAGCCATAAATATGACTTATTTTATTAGATGTCATCACTCAACAGAGGAAAGGTCCTACATGCAACCCAAGCGACGCGGAGCGCGTCCAAGATGGCTCACATTGGTGCACAGATCGAAAACAAACAAAACACGATTATGACAGTTTTCTGGGCTTAAACACCAACTTGTATATTCATTTAGATACACAAGAGGACCCAAATTACACATGACAAGTTGACAACGCACTCAAACACACCAAAATGTTGTTGAAAATCCCCTCTAAACATTGACTTTAGCCTTGGCTGTCAGCGACCATAAATTTTACCAGAAAGGATCAGCGATGTTTGGAGGAGATTTTCAGCAAGATATCGAGGTATTTACTATTTAGTGGAGTTATATGTCATTTGGGTTCTCTCATATATATCAGAATACACACATAAGGAACAGTAAATGTGTGTCTGCCCAGAAAACCTTCATAATCTTGATTTGTTTGGTTTTTTTTGTCCCGAGCACCAATGGGGACCATCTTGGACGCGAAGTTCTCGATGTTCTCGATTACGCAAACCTGACTTGTCATCCTGGTAACATGTTCATTTGGTGACTGGCCTTTGAGCTTTTCGTAAGATTTCATTGCAATTTCACCAAATAACAAACGCATTGTAATGAGCACTCCTTGTTTCTCCTTTCAGTTCGAAATATGAACAGTTGATCACATGACCGATGATCACATGACCGCATGAACCCCTGGGGCCGTGCGCATTTAAGAAAATAGGACCAATGGGCAATGGCCGCCACGGTACATGCGGTCACGTGATCGTTGGTCATGTGATCAATCGTCAACCCCCCCACCCCTTCTTCATGGCCTGATCATTTTGTCGTGTACTTTTATAATTCAGAGCTGTATTAGATATACCAGCTAAATGTTAGATAGCAGCAGCTTGTTTTCTAGTCACCTCTTGTTCATTCCGGTTGGGAAACATGCGAGCTAGGTGCTTTGATCCTGCTGGTAATTCTTGTATATGGATTGTTTTATATTGTAGAAAAAGCCTTGATATATATAATAATGTTTCCATTCCTAGGATCTGAGCTGCTGTGGACACTGATCCGATCACGAGAAGGTCCCAGGATCACCTGACCTGCAAGCTCATCATGTCGCCCGAACGGTGCCACACGTTACTGCCTCTCTTGGCCATCCTTGCCCTTGCTCCTAGTATCCATGCTTACGGAAGCGGCGCCCCTGACAACCCCGAAGTCTGCGCCAGCATGGAGCCCGGACATCCAGCCGGTCCCCAGGTCACGCGCTCGCCCTTCAAACTCATAGTCGACAGAGAGTCCTACACAGAACAGGACAACAGCGTCAGGGGTATGTGTCTGTCATAACGAACCGGTCGATATCAGTCACTTAGCTGGCAAAGTATCTCTGTATTTTAATTAAATGAAAGTAATCATTGATTTAAAATATAAATTTTTGAATTATCAATTTATAGAGATGATTCATATGAAGGATTTATAGCTGAAAGTGTGATTACTTATCTGTTAGGATATTGTCTACATTTATTATGATGCGATGTCTGTATCTCTTAGGTAATGAAGTTTAGAATGAATGAACATTGATGAAGGAGTGGTATAGTCGGTATGTTAGGCCATTTTGTGCATGTAGGTTAGAAACAAGCTATTTGGAAGAATGTGTCGTAAGATCAACCACACTCTCAGAAGTCCAGGCTCTACTTAACCTCAACACAGAAAATATATAAAGTTGATAAAATTAAATTCATGTGGATTCTATGATTTCTAACCGTGCAAACCGACTAGTGAACCGACTTCAAAGTTATTCTTTATGTTCTCTACAATTATCAGACTCAACTGTTCAGTGTTGTGTATGATCAACTTGCATTTTGTTGCACATGTGGATTGTATTTGTAGTGCAAAAGTTTTGAAGGCTTTTATCCTGTATTAGCAGTAATTGTCGCACATAGGCCAAGCCCTCACTGCCAGCCCTCAACATAGGGTTAGTTTTATGCTTCAAGAGATCGTAGTCAGACTTCTCTTTATATTTATTGTGTTGCCTTCAGGCAAATACAGTATGGTACATTGCCAGTCTTTTGTATTTTCCTCTTGTTAACATGTTGTCTATAGATAACTTTATATATACCATGTACGGAACCAAATGTGGCATGTACATAGAGTGGTATACTACTATTGTCATCAGTCAATCAATATAATATATTGTAAAATACTTGTATATATTTCAATAATTTCATGGTAAATTCATAAAAAGTATTCACTCCATAAAACATCTGCCCAACTCATGCTTCACATTCTCTATGATTAACTTGTTTATCATCAACCCACTACATTTGTACACGGAAATGACTAAAGATGCACTGTCTATGCCTCTTCCCCCCCCCCACCCCCCCCCCCCCCCACACACACACACACACTGTAAACGGTAAGGAGGAATATGTAGGATGTACCAGTACAGTGTTCTGTATTCCGATCAGTAAGCTATATTTAGAAGGCTGCTGGCAAACCATGCTGAACACACTGTAGTATGCCTTGCCGTGTTGGCCCAGTGCTGTGTGCGAACGCCAGATGTTCCCTGTTACAAATTCATCCCACTTCCATCTTTATATCAATTGAGTACTGATCTAAGAAAAGAGATTTGATCAGTGCCAGTCGTTCTCATATAAATTTAGATAATAATATCTTGTGACAATGTCAGGATATCTCAACTCCCGCTTGCTGGTATATAAATCTACTAGTATTCCATTAAACTTTCTAGAAGCCTTGCTACACTGCGCCCTACATGTTTAAGCGTAGCAGGCAGGGGACTACTCCTAAGCAATAACATCTGATTATCGTTGCCTTCCAGACTGTTTACAAGTTGATTCACCAAGCACTAGGCTAGCTGACTATACCTGAATCATGATGTTTACTAAGTCGGTTATCTCATTATAAATCCTCATGGATCTATGGCGTATGATTCCTGATATATATATCGATAGGAACATAGAAGAATCTATTCAATGCATATATCTAAATATGCAGAAAAATATACATTGCCGTCAGATACCATTGATTGATGGTAACACTACTTTACATGTTTATATTTAAACTCCAATACATGCGTGTCTGTTCATTGATTCCTGATCCAACTTGAAAATAAATCAATTTCCTAACTGTTTTCTGCAATATTCTGTCAGACATTACCCTGATCTGACATTGCTTTCAGTTCCTTCGAGTCTTTCAAGATGAAATTTTAGATGTTATTATACTCGGGCACTTGTGTGATCTGAACTGATCGACCCCAAGCCTGCCCTGGGCACCCATTTAACATTATGACATTTTTAGTGTGTCGTGCTCGATCCTGCTTTCATCAGAGTATATGCCACTCAAATTTCCAGTGCTTGAGAAATTGAGGTTCAACTGAGTATATATT
Organism: Terebella lapidaria; assembly: GCA_949152475.1. NCBI lineage: Eukaryota > Metazoa > Annelida > Polychaeta > Terebellida > Terebellidae > Terebella > Terebella lapidaria. The sequence continues at coordinate 9,755,979 of OX424557.1, forward strand.
AGTTTGATTCAGTTGTTTTTCACACAAATGATTCATCATTCAGGTGGCACTATCTGAGATTTTAGCATCCACATTCTGGCCAGAAACTGTACAATATATTACCAAAAAAAAACTCACACTAATAAAAGTAACAATATATATATTATACCTGGTCTTTGAGAATAGTTTTTGAGCGTACTGGTCACATTTTTTCTACCCAGGTACAAATGGTATCCGTTGACCATGAATGACTTGTCAAGAACTAGAATCCAGTCTTCACCATGATAATTTATCCTGGTAAAAAATAATGTATGAAATTTGATTGGAAGTTTTCATGACCTAGAACTTCTTTATTCTGACAGTGACAATCATTAGTACGACAAACAAGATGTTCCGAGGGTTTTTGATTGAGGCGCGGCGAGTCGACCCCTCACTGTCCGAGAGAGAACGCAACACCCCAGTCGGGTATTTCCAGCTGGAAAGCGGTACTCAGACCGTCTGCGGCGGCGTACTCGGGGTAGGTACTCCGTCAGAAATAAACATGATATAGGGGCATGTGTAGCGGTCCTTTTGATGTTTACAAAGACGAAAATGTGAATTTCATGTATAATTGTATCCCCCGAACAAAGTTCGGCGGATACTATGGATTTACGATCGTCGCGCCGCCGCCGCCGCCGCCGCCGCCGCGTCCGCGTCCGCAGACACTTTCTTGTGAACGCGCTGCAGGTTGCAAATATGAACCGATTTTGATAATATTTTATATGGACATGTCTTATGGTGAGATCTGGACACCTATCGATTTTGGTTGCCATAGCAACCAAAATAGCCGATTGGCGTAACATTTTGTGCTCAAATTAGCCTGTTTAACACACATGGGTTGTGAACGCGCTACGGGTAGGAGTTTTCAATGAATGATGATGAAATTGTACAGGCTCAATGAGAAAGACCATCAGACGAAACCTATTGTTTTTCAGAATGATCGAATAAATATTAATAAGTTTGAGAGGTTAACTTATTACGACAATTAAAATACCTACTTTGACATGTGTGATCACTCCAATAACCTGTACTATGAAAGCAAATTGCACTGGATTCTTGTTCAGAATACAGAACTGATGTTTTTGGTGAAAAAAGAACAATATTACTGAATAAGTTAACATTGGTTTTACTAGTTAAGTCTATTATTGACCACAATAAAAATAGTTAAGACGAGAAACATTTATTATTGAGCTCAACAAGGTAAAGGTTTTGTCCAGTAGAGACTTCACAGGTGTAACCGAATAAGTTAACATTATTTTTACTAGTTAAGTCTATTATTGGCCACAATAAAAATAGTTAAGACAAGAAACATTTATTATTGGGCTCAACAAGGTAAAGCTTCTGTGCAGTAGAGATTTCATGGCTGTAGCCGAATAAGTTAACATCATTTTTACTAGTTAAGTCTATTATTGACCTCAAGAAAAATAGTTAAGACAAGAAACATTTATTATTGAACTCAACAATTTAAAAGTTTTGTCCAGTAGAGATTTCATGGGTGTAACCGGATAAGTTCACATTATTTTTACCAGTAAAGTCAATTTTTACTTCAAATTTCAACTTGGAACCAAGTTTGGCACATATTATGAATTAAAATATAATTTATGGTGAAAAGATCGATCTGGCTCCAATTTCGTCATCTTGAAATGCAGTTTTGGTAAACTTATACTTGAATTTCAGCTTGAAACCAAGTTTGGCACATATTATGAATTATAATTTAAATTATGGTGAAAAGATGATCTGGCTCCAATTTCGTCATCTTGAAATGTAGTTTTGGTCAACTTTTACTTTGAATTTCAACTTGGAACATAGTATGAGTTGTTTGGCACATAGTATGAGTTGAAATATAACTTACAGTGAAAAGTTCGATCTGGCTCCAATTTAGTCATCTCACAACTTAGTTGCGAACCAAGTTTGTCAAATATTCTGAGTTGAAATATAGCTTTAGGTGAAAACTTTTATCTGGCTGTAATTTCGTTATTTTTTTCGAACATGTCGAAATGGAAATTCGAATGCAGTGATTTTAGTGGTGATCTTGAATTCGACCTTCAATAAGCTTGAAAGGTTTCACACTCACAATGTACATCAGCGATATATTTGGGGCAACAGGGATGATAGGGCTACGGGGGATACACCCAAGCGGTCGTAGGCGACCGGAAGCGTCTAGTTATGTATATGAAACAGAAATAAGATTTTGAGCAGTTAGTTAAGTTGCATAAATAAGAATCTTAATAACTCACAAATGAAATTAGACCAAAAAGCTCTCAAGTGTAGAATATAGCTGTCCATATACTTGCTGGTTTTAGGATCAACAAAAGTAAATACTTGTACTTCAAACCCACAGAATGCGCTGACCCACGTTGCTGGTTCCCCAGGCAGTGACCAGCCCAAGACCCAGCTGACCTTGACGTGGAGAGCCATTCGACTCTACGGTCACATCGAGTTCAGGTACACTTATGTCTGCCTGCTCAAGGTTACTCTATGATCTATAAATCTTGTGATATGGGAATTTGGTATTTGTGTGAATAATCTGCAGAAACCAAATCAAGTTCTTCAAGTGAATATATGAGATGTACTAAGATACTCGTATTACGTGCATCATGGTGAATGCCAGGCAAATTAAGTTCTCTTTAAAACTAGTACATCATGATGTTACATTATGACAGGGCCACCATAGCGATTAACCAGGACATGTATTGGATTCGTGAGAGTTCAAAAATTGTTGTCGATGAAAGTCGTCCCATCGACTTCACCACTACACAGGTAAATTTGTGAATATATAAGAGGATTACTGATATTCATTCTTGTCCGTATAAAATTTATATAAAATTTATATAAAATTTCAAAAGGAAGGAAGACACTTGCTTACAAGCTCTCACGAAGTTATTGTTCTGCACAAAAGTGGCCAGAAACTTCTTACCACTAGCATGAAATCCATGCTACAATTGCACACTTGTATCCCAGGATCCGACTCCGACGTTCAGTCTGGACCTGGAAGACTGTGGAAAGACGAAAGGCTGTTACCGATACCCCCCGGAATGCAGCCCGCAGACATGCGAAATGGTCGTCACGTGGCGGGATGCCGGCAGTCACATAGCCTTCGAGATGGCTGGCAACGCGGATGGCTGGGTCGCTGTCGGCTTCTCTGAGGACAAAAAAATGGTGCGGGCTGTTTGTATTTGATGTACTGATCGATAGGGAGTATTGTTGTCTTAACATCTCTCAAAACATAAAAAAAACATGAATTAGTGCATAATGGCATTAATATTAGATTACTGGTTTGATCTTGTCAAATCTGGATGCAATCTGTCAATGTTCTGTTAATAAATATTTAACCCTCTACTTCCCAGGGGGACAATGTCTGCTTGTTTGTGTGAGATATTCGTTGTTGCTGATGCTCATTTACCCTTTATCTCTCAGGCAAGGAAAATGTTGTCTGTGTTAGGGATTCAGTTTTGCTGTTAACCATTTAACCCTTTACCTCCCAGGGCAAGGACGATGTTGTGGAGTGTCGGTGGGTCCAGGAGAGGTCTCGAGTGGAAGTCTTCCTCTCCAAGAACAAGGAAGGCACCAAGTCCAATGAGATTTTAGCCCCGGTTAGGCAGTTTTCATCGGCAATCCATGATATATTTAAAGCGTTTTGATTTTTTTGAGCTTGTGATTTTAGGGTTGTACATTGTATGCAATAACACAAATCAATTTGCCCAATTTTGACAGGAAACACTTACCGGTACACATTCTTAACCCATAATATCTAATGTTATATTGTGTTGGCACCCTCTATTCCAGATCGGCCTGAGTCAAGATGGTGGATTCCTGAGTAGCGGCAGGATCATGTGTCAGTTTGTCTACCAAAAAGAGGTTCCTGGTCAGGATCGTTTCGACCTGGAGGGCCAGAAGTTCCACCTACTACTAGCACGAGGGCCGCTAACCGACAGTGGTCAGTTCCATGGAAAAATTAGTGGTGATCTGTGTTCAACCTCACAATTCAGCTGACCGAAATATTACTACTTTTCTAATGCCCTATGTAATTTGCAGCTCTGAATCGTCAGTGTGACTGGTTTCAAAATCAACAGATAGTTGAGCTTTGAATTTCTGTTATGCATATTATATAGAATGAAAGACCTTTCAAATACAAATGATGTTGGAGTGGCATGATTATATAGATGTAAAAAAACATTTACAAAGATTTGTACATCACTAGCGTTTTGTATGTATCTTCCAGGTGCGAAGGCGATCCATGAGATGGAGCCCGGAAAGTATCCATACGTCTCCCCTCAGAAAGTCTCCCTGGTCGGCCTGGACGACATCACTGAGACGGCCAGGTACCCCCTGGTCAAGGCCCATGGTAAGTAATACGAAAATGCCATTACCTCCTCAGATAAGACCTACCTTCTGCCTCATAATTGAGCTACCTAAGGGGAGTCTTATTTAGAGGGGTTCATTTACATGTTAAAGTCGTCCTAGCGCCATAGGGAAAAGTCTTTACAGAGGGGGGAGTCTTCATAGAGAGGGGTCTTATCTGAGGGGGACCACTGTACCTGTAATAACATATATCTATTGGAATTTTTGACATCTCTAATGTCTGCTAGGTATATTGGCACCTTATCATTGGCATTGGAATCTCGCTTGTACCAATACCTGCTATATTTCCAGCCTGCCTGATGCTGATCGCGTGGATGATGTGCGCCACGACTGCGATCCTGATGGCCAAGTACTACAAGCCCATGTGGCCGAATGACAGGCTCTGTCGCGAGCGTGTCTGGTTCGCGGTGAGTATTGTAGTGTTCTCCAGTCTTGCGATTGGTAACTTAAAAATATTTTCATGGATATCAGGTAGTTGTACAAGCTATCAACATTTGCTCACCAAAGGAACATGTTGAAGATGAAATGAGTAAACAAAATTTCAACTGTTGTTCATACATACCCAAAGCCAGTTGCAACCTGCAACGCGTATATAAATTGTATCAAAATACAAAGTGTACCATGTCTACTCTCAGGTTCACCGCGGCTGTATGATCGTGAATGTCGTGTGTACAATCATCGCTTTCATCCTCATCTTTGTCCATGTTCGCGGCTATAGCTGGGTGAGTGAATTAGAAGTAGATTTATCCACCTCAGTTGATGCTTGGTTGAAAGTGTTTTCTAGTTGAAATTCAACCAGGAAGGATTTCAATTAAGATCACTGTCACCATAGGAACATAAAGTATAGTTAAAATATATTGTCTAGAAATGCATCCTGAATTGTCACTTACAGATGCCGGAGTTGCCAGGCAAAGCTCACCCCCCTCTGGGTATCGTCACCACCATCCTGTGTGTACTCAACGTAAGTAACCATGGTAACATACTTGCCTAGAAACTGAACTGTACATAGGTGCAAAATGTAGGTGTTTTTGAAGAGCAGAAAAAAACATTGAAATTGTACTTTGTATTTTCAAGGGAAGTATAGCAACAAATAGCAAGTTTACAATTGAATAATAGCAAGTTTACTTCCTTCTCAAGTTGCAATACCGGTATATCAAATGATTCTCGGTTCAATGAAGTGCTTCCGATTCTTGGTTATGAACCAGTTAATCTTGTGTTTTAGCCTCTGATAGCGCTGTGCCGATGCTCAAAAGACCACGAGTGTCGACCTGTCTTCAACTGGGTGCACTGGTTTATAGGCACTGTGGCCTTCGTCTTGCAGAGTAGGTTCATACGGGAGCCGCCACATCAGACCGGGAATGCATCCTCCATATATACTGCCTGTTGTGTTGTGAAATTGAACATTTAGATGTCTACGTTTTTGCCCTGTCCCCTGTTCTGATATATTTATTTCCTAATCATGTCGGCATGTTCATAATGTAGTACATGTAACCCTTCAGAGCATGATATATCGAGTGAAGCTATCAGAGTGTTACATATCTTCGTATCCAACCGATTCGTTTTGACAGGGCAGCATCGAGTCCTTTCATATTTCAGCAATTGTGCCGGCTTGACATCCAAACAGTCTACATAATCGTTTAACCCTGTGTTACCCATTCCTATACCTCTGCCATGTTACATACCTGTGTATACCCTGTGTATGTCGTGTTTGTCCCATTACAGCCCCTGATTGCCCTGTGCCGACCCAGTCCTAAGGCCTATAGACGCCCAATCTTCAACTGGATCCACTGGGCTATTGGCACCATTGCTCTGATTCTGTCAAGTATGTGTTGTTTGCTAACCATCGCCATAGTAATAACTGTGCATGTGTTTTAATGTATACTCAGATGTGTGTTGTACCTTTGTAATGTTTGTAATATTGTATGAATATGGTCAAAGTAGGTACTCTGCTTAAAATGTTTACTGTTTACATGGTTAAGGATAAGTGAGATTCACAAACTGCTCATATAAATTCATTGATTTCCAGTTTTCAATCAATACAGCCAGAGAAAAAAACTAGAAACACCAAAATAAATTCAAACCTTTAACAAGAGTTACATAAAGTAATCACACTAAATAAAGCGATACCCTAAACCTTTGCTCCTTATCTGTGTAGCGCCGACAATCTTCATCGGCCTGAACCTGCCAAAGGCTCACGTGCCTTGGTGGGCGACCTGGGTCCTCGTCTCCTTCCTGCTGTTCCACCTCATCATAGAGCTCCTGCTTGAGATCCACGGGTGTATGATCAGCAAGAAACAGAAAGGTATGACACTGATATCGCTTTCATCATTCAGGGAAATATCAGTTATAGTAATGTTATGGTCTCAGAACTTTTTGATTGAGTTGTTGTTGTTGTGGTATATATGGTGATACTAATAGAGTATGGAGTCTTGTTTTCCTGAACAGGGACGCAATCACGACTAAGACAAATGATTGAGTTTAGATTGAGTTAGAGTACATACAATATTGAATGATTATAAATTTACATGTCACTATTTTCTTATCAGTGCGTAACGAGGAGTTCGAGCTGAGAAAGAGAAGTGACCCGCGCAAGGAATACTACGGCAAAGAACCCGAACCTGTTGTGAGTATTCACGGATGATCTCATACTTTTTGTTAACTCAACTTAATCATGAAATATGAACCTTTGCATATAGTGTTAATTAAAACAGATCACAGGACAACTGTCAAGTTTCAGGAATGTTTTTGTAGTGAAATGCATTTTAAACAACGCTGAAATGATTTCATGCATTTAAACGATGCTGCCAGTTGCCGAAATATAAATTTTCGTTTTGTCTTGCAGGGCAAGCGCTTCAAGAGGAACGTTCTGACGGCGTATCTGATCGTCGTCATCGTTCTTGGACTTGTCATGGTGATCGCCGTCGCTGTCGGCTAAATATTGACGTGTCTGCTGCCAGCATTGACGGGAACTCACTGTGGAGTCCCTCCTCACTCCTCACTTCTGTCAAACTTGAAATAATATCGGCAACAATGCATCAAAGTTTTCCCGTTTAGATGTCATTGCATTGGTATATTGAAGATTGAAAAAAGGTTTGATGGGTAAAAAATTGAACTGTTTTTTTCTTGAACTGAACTTGAAGACTGTTGTTAAGGTACAGATCTACCTGTATTTTTGTAAATTTTGGGGGATTTCGTACAGTTGTTGCTGATTTGGAAATGTGTTGATTGGTTACCAATGAGATTGTACTCCAACATCGCTTGCAGTGCTAATGTTTATATGTGTACATAAAACCAACGACTGCCTTTCAACCATCGGATTTATACTTGAATGGGAAAAGAATTCAAAAGGTGCTAGCATTATTCACTCTATTTGTAAATATCATGTTACACAGGTGCACAATTTATTTTGCGCTTTTAAAACTGATGTCACTATTGACATATTTAGTGTTTTGAACGTTTTATCATAGGTATTTCGTGGTTGTTGGATCAATATAGCGAGTGCATTTGTTACATGTAGAAAACTTTATTTTGTCTTTCTTGTGTATTACATTTCATTTAATGTATTATGTGTGTGAAGTTGGTTGAATTTGAACACCAAACATGTCCTGTATTGTAATGTGACTGATACGGTACATACTGCTGAATGTTTCCTATGCCAGTCCCAAAATTAGATATTGAAATAAAACAGGGTTTACTACCAGTGTGGCTAAACAATATTTTGAAAAGTACCATAGTTGCTAAATAATTAATACTGAAAAGTCCACATTGTCATCGGTTGCTTCCACAGGTCAGTACTTGCTTTCACTTTGTCAATTTTTTGTAGAAAATGCATAGCAGTGCAATGCAAAGAGCCTAAAATATTAAGAGGGATTTTCCTATGCATTGATATTACGGCAATCACTTCTCGAGGTGACAATAAAGTTCAGTGTTATACGCCAAGAAATCTATGCCCAGTCCAGGTGCTTGCTCTTGATATTTCATGCTGTTTGGCACAGAATCTCGAATTATGGTGAACTAGACTTCTATTGAGCAGGTTATTGTAGACAACAATAAGTTATGTACCAATGTTACATGTTATATATGTACTTTAACCTTAGGATTTTACCTAACAATTTTGTGTACATGGTGTGAAGGAGTGTATGAAAGTGTTTTCTGGTAGTTTGTGCAACCCTGACTTGGGGAAAAAAATACTGAGAAACAATGTTCACTAAAACTTTGTATGTTAAATTATGTTGCTTTGAATCTATTATACATGTATATGGTTTCAATCATGTTATTGGGAACTTTTTCACTTGATTTTCTTGTTTTATCCGAAATGTTGTAAGGTGGATAGTTACAATATGCATAGGTTGAATGAATTGTGTTGTTTATACATCATTAATCTGTATTTATCACCGTTCATGCTTTCATGTTGAAGATAATAATTTATACCCCGGCAAAAAGATCCGCAGTCATATCTTTAAAAAGAAGATTACTTCCGTGAAATATTTTCTGATTCAGCTATACATCATGCAAAAAAAAACAGGTATTGAGCAAGAACTCATTTACCGGTATATCTAATATTAATATCAGTGAATTATGCAGCAATTATGAACCTGATAATAGTTATTGTCAAAATTATAATATGTTGCTGTCCTGACCACCATTGAATATTCAATAAAGATCTTTTTTGCAAAGATTCTGGTTTACTCTGGCTGTTGTATAAATTCAATTTATTGAAAATGCTGAAGCAAGAATTCACTAGAGCATAAGAATGGATTCATTCAATTTCAATGCCAAACTTTCAAAGATACCGTATTGGTCCTAATAGTAGCACTGTGAGCCAAAGCAAGACCCTCTGCAGCAGTGTGCGCAAAAATGAGGTCAAATTGAAGAAAAACACTGAATATCTAGGTAATATACCAATAGCCTTCAATCCCCTTTATTACGATTCAAATAACATAAATATGTCAATTAGAACATTCCAATATATTATTAGAAAGATATGAAGTGAATTACAAGGTTACGAAAAGCGAATATTTTTGAAGAAAAAAGAGGGGCGCTGTAATATTAGGGCGCGTGCTACTATTAGGACTATTACAGTATCACAATTTTCTGATTATTTAGATTTAACGGGTAAATCATAATGTATTTAACTACCTTTCACAGGGAGTTTGCAATTTCTAATTTGTGAAGTAAAGATTCAGTCAGAACTGTACATTTGAATTGAATATTATTATTTTATTTGACCCCAGAAGAATATTCTTGAAGATCAGTGAAAAGAACTTCATGAATCCCATGGTTTGGCTGCTGTCTTGAATGAGATGGACTAGTTTGACATGGGGCGTGGTCCGTAAGGTGCTGCCACCTGGCGAATATCTCACGAAATAATTTTTACCTGCGCATGGTGACGTCATCATTCATTCCGCGCATAGGGGGCGTTTATCGAAATCGCCATCTTGGTTGAGGAAGTTTGTTTTGATTTCGTCGGCGCCGCAAAATCGGTTGTCATCGCCCTAATCGTTGACATTACTCACTCATCGGATAGATAAATAGAAAATTTGGCGTATTATCTCCATAAACTTTGCCATATTCTGTGTTTAGAGTGTTCGCAAGTCCTCCGAGGGAGGCAGTAATAACGCTGGTATCCATAGCGGTCGCTGACAGGTTTATTGTCAAAAGTCAAAATGGGAACGAAGGACGATGAATACGACTATTTATTCAAAGGTGAGCCCCGTGTAGCCGTGTTCCTGTTGTCACAGTTTGCATCCCCCCGATAGTTGCATACAATTCACAAAGGCAAAGCCATTCATGTGTGACTGTCAGTGTCACCTGTCCTGATTATGATAACTTCCAATCCATTTCAGTTATTGACACATTCAATGACACTTAGTCTTAGTGCTGTCACTCAGTTACAGTGATCGGTCGAGTCACACACACACAGTCAGTTCGTCACGGTCACTGCTCAGTCGTAACGGTGCATATTTCGATGCATTCAGGCTCATTCTCTGCAATGAGTTATGTCAATGTGTCGTGTCAAATGTGACATGTGTCGATATCACAGTTGACATGTTATACACTCTTGCCTTCGTACAGGTCAGCAACTTGTTTCAGCAACCTCCTTTTACCGTGTTTGGTCAATTTATTTTAGGGAAGAAAACATTCGCATCCAAGATGAAAAATAAAGATCTAGAATCTACATTTGAAATTGGGATTTTAAAAACAGCTTTCTATTTTAGATTTAGTTCCTGAATACGTGAGTTCGGAAATGTTTTCAGGTCAGGTCAGTGGAATTGGGTCGGGGTCAAGCGGTATAAACATAGCCAAACCATGCTGTCACCCTACCATTGTCGAGTCACTGTCACCAGCACATTACTCGATTTCGCCTGTACAATACTAACCTCTTTGTGTACTTCGAGTTCACTGCGTCACTCACGTTTGAGCATGGTGTGTACGAATGTTTTGTTTATACCACTTAACCTGACCTAGAAACATTTCCGAACTGGCTTATTTTTGCCAGTGAAAGTTAACCCTATCTTCAGGCAGAGCCCTATGAAGTTGCACTCCCAATTTTCCTGACGCAGTGCGATTAGTAATCTTATCATATAAACACATACAAACCAATCAATATATAAACGGATATCAATGAAGCATTTCTTGCATGAATTGTGCCTTTCACAACGTTTATTTGCCCTGTCCCCGATTGGCTGATCCAATCTTGCAGTCAGGCGAATACTTCCAAACTGTCAACAGACAAAGCGGTGGCCCCGGAAGTATCACGCTTCCCACAGTTTATTTCCAGTATAATTTGTGTACTTTTGTTTGAATTCTAATTCTGTAAATGCCAAGTACTTGAAGAAATAAGACAAGAAAGTGAAGATATGAACTTTTTAAAAGTGTGTTGACGTTTATAGGTGTTGCCGATTTCCCTTTGCTGTGCTTAGGGATCTAAAGTTAAGTGGAAGTGATTAAAAAATGTGAAATAACACCAATTTACCAAACATACTAAAATATGTCATTATCAATGGACATCTAATGAAGTTGACAAAATGAAGTTTTCTGCAAGAGTATATTGTCTGCAAGATTATCTCATTTGAAGTAGCAAATAAATTTCTGAACTTCAGGCGCGTCCAAAGCTACACCAAAAGCCTGGAGCGTTCCTGTCATTATTAGGTGTTGGACCAGTATCTTTAGTTGAAAGGGGAAAAGTAATGCACCAAACACCGATTACTCCAGAAGAAAGATGAGTTTATTCGAGTACCGGTACCCAAATTTACCAACCCCACAGTTGTCAAATTTGCCCCTTCTCTCAACTGGTACCAGAACAGAAAAAAAAGGTTGGGTCAGCTGTCCAAAACTACAATTTCCTATTGCTGCATTTGGTGTTACCAGTATATGACTTTCCTTAGTGTCCTATATGCTCAAATTAACTGGTGACAAATCAGACACTTGCAACAAACAAAAAAGATATTGCTGGCGAAAATTCAGGAGCACCTATCAAATCTTGTAGGTAATTCGGTTCCTTGAATCTTAGATATCGTTTAATAAAAGTATTAAGTATAAGGTGGGATCTAGGCTAAGGTTTGTCTGGGACAAACATTCACTAAGGCAAACTTTGTTCAGCGGCCAGCTACATTTGCGAAAAACAGCTGGGTATTGTCAGACATCCTATGCAGTTGCGATGATGAACTGGGACTCCTTCCCATGGACTTTGCATACACACTGTATAAAGCATGCTCTGCAATTCTTTTGTCTTCTTGATCATGAAAGAAGAAAAGCTTTTGTTTGTACTGTTGACAGAAATACCATATACCACAACTTGTAAATTAATGTACCGTATTGGTCTTAATAGTGGCACGTGCCCTAATAGTAAAGCGCCCCCCTCTTTTCCCCAAAAATATTCGATTATTATAAATTTTGTAATTCACTTCATATTTTTCTAATAGGATCTTGGAGTGTTCCAATAGGATCTTGGAGTGTTCCAATTCGCACATTCATTGTCATAATAAAGGAGATTGAAGGCTTTAGGTATATTAATCAGTGATTTTCTTAAATTTGACTGCAAGTTTGACCTCACTTTTGCGCGCGCTGCTTCAGGAGGTCTTGCTTTGGCCGGCCGTGCTACTATTAGGACCAATACGGTAAATGTATGTATGGGAAAGGTTTCTGTTGACCCTTATTCAAGTACAGCTCCATTAATAGTTAATTCCACTGATGTCATCGACTGTATGTCAATTACAGGTTGCTTTAATAAGTTTGTGAAACAAAACATATTTCAAAATGTATTTCCTGAGAGCTGGAGTTTCTCCAATCATAGTTCTGTATGTATAAATCCCAACCTATTTCACTGCTAGTATTTTGTGTACTTCTGTCAAGCAATTGAAATTCACTTCGGAAAAAATGAAAGTAAATATTTTTGTTGCAAAAAAGTAATGTTCTAGAGTCTGCTGTGTGTTGCAGTTCAACTGATCAGTTGATCATGTCGAGGTTGGTGTCCTGGTTTTCTCCATCTGACAGTTTAATATAGATGAACCCCTGTAATGAGACCCCTTCCCTATCTAAATAAAAGAAAATGGTATTGAGGACATTCATCCATGAAGACTGATTCAAAACAATATCAATATGATGGTTTGATGCACACAAAGGAAAACAACATAATGCAATGACATCACCGATAATATTGTAAATATCGTCAAACACTGTCACTCAAATCATGTGCATTTTATGCATCGAATCTTACTATCTAATGTGTTATCTGGTCATGTCCATCCTACCCCTGTCCAGACCATCGCCCCATCCCCCCCCCCCGACCATCTTCACATCGAACTAACCCCCAATTGAATTATCGCAAAGTCAGAATCACATATGGACGAATGACCAACAAATGGGCATGATATCGTATCACCCCTGCACAGGTGTATACTGTGTGTGCATTTCATGGACAGATCCAACTCGACACATTTCACAGACATGACTCATACCGGTATTCAGACCAGCCAGTCAGTCTGTCGTCATTCACCATCAAAGGCAGGGCCAAAGGTGACACTCGTTTGTACTAGAATTTCTGGTTTGATATTGACAACTGGCTCATGGGTGGCAGGCTACATGTAGTGTGTTAAAAACAATATGGCCCTCTCTGCAGCGTAAGTGAAGTATTTGTTATGAGGGGATATGGTGTTTACTTTGTTGTCATGTATGTATAGATGCAAGCCTTCATGACCATATACCATATGTATTGACAATGAATGACAAGTACTTTGGTTTTGTTCACACATAGTTTACAAAATGTTTGTCATTTGCTTTCATTTCTGTCAAACTGCATGTGTGAAAGTTAAAAATAGGGTGGTCATTTTGTTTTAGGTGAAATTTATAATTGGGAACTGAGTACGTTTGATTTATGAGCACCTGCTTGATGGCGACAGTTCATTCATTCTCGATTTCCATACATTATATTATGTCAATATGGAGTAAATTGCTTTGCAAAATTGAACAGTTCTTGTCGATGGAGAAAGCGAATTGGAATATAATTAGAAATTCGCGTCATGAAGTGACGGAAGTTTTTATGTCTGGTTGAAGTACCTGAACAAACACATCATGTAGGGCTGTTGACATGCATGATTTGTTAATGCTAGGATATTACATGTACCTTTAAAAGTCATTTCCGTGAAGTTTCTTGTTTTTCTCTTCTCACCACAGAACAGCACGAATCCACCCCCACTTTCCTCCAACCCCCCCCCCCCCCCAACACCCCCTATATCTCTATACCTACATGTACCGCCAACAAGATTATTTTCTTTATATGGGCCGTCACGACAGACAAAACTGTCAACGTGACATTACGACAGCAAAATAGCAGAGTTTCGTCCTATTCTTTCTTGAAGGGAGATCAGACCAGCTTAGCTCTGGCTCGAGCTGTCTGGTATAAATAAACTGGCAAGTTTTATGTCCAGACTGGATTGCCAATTCAAGATGGCTGGTGCAAGCCTACAATGAAAATTTGTCACCCATTTTACGTGACATTGTACAATGGCTCGATGGATAATTCATTGATTGGCATTTCGAATATGAACGAATTTGTCTGTGTCATTGCTCAACAACATGTTATATTATGGGATTTTCCCCGAACATAATCTGAGAAGGAACCAAGCTCAAATTGTGGATTAGATGTTCCATATGCTTGAAGCATATATGAATTATGGTGAAGACCATCGCAGATATTGAAATTCTGTCCCAAATTAGTACACGGCGGACTGGATAGCCTTTGGCTTACGGACCACAAGGGATGGGACATCCAATGTTTGAACTTGCCATCGAAGTATCATACTTTTTTCTGGGGATGACCTAATCAACTGGACACATGAACCATGCCAACACATAAATTCCATATTTGGAAGCTGTCATCGATGCAAGCGGATTTTCTGTTTTGAGCAATCCACTAATCTCACTCTGTGGATTTATGAATGTTTGCGACTTTGGTATCACATAACTGGGACCAGACATGGGGGCTTTCTACAAAGATGATGAGTATGACATGATCTGGAAAGGTAACAATGTCTTGCCTTTCTAAATTTATGGATAGTAATGCCATTTGCTTGATTTAATATTTTATATGTTTGTAATAATTTGCTGGAAGCTGATACTATTCAGCTTTCGGTTACGAGCCATGCACATTATAGTAGCCTACTATTAACCCTTGTTAACACATGGAACAAACCCCTGCTGACTTCAAGCATTAGAACGGTGTTAGAATGTGTTTTATGTTCCCGCAGGGATCAATAGGCCATCCATTCATGTTTGTAATGAATTCACATTATATCTTGAACCATTGTTCACCTCTTCTGACAAATTTGGAAGCTAATGAAACAGATAAAAATGCTGAATAATAATAGTTCAGACTATTCTGTGGTCCTTTGTGAGAGCACTATTCCTGGAAGCTGTTCATCTGTGCTGACCTATGATGACTTTGATGCCAATTTCTCCCATGTTCCTTGCAGAATTTTCCGCTATCTTTTGTCTTGGGTGGGTGGGTGGGTGTGTTGTAGTGGCGTCTACGAGAGTTTTTGGCAGGCGGGAGGCAGACGGACAGACAGACAGACGGACAGGTTTATTAAACTACTGTCATTTAGACAGCTGGTCTGCTATGTCACTTACTTGGTCCAGTTTCCACCAAGGAAAATTGGCTCTCTGTGGTCCAAGCAAGTGCTGGCACCAGAAAAATGACAGAAAGAGGCTGAAAAGAACTAACACATAGCTACATAGATGTGCAAAGGACTGGTCTTCAATGTTGTCTTTTCTCGTGGTTTTGTCTGAACCTTGATTCAGACTGAGAGGCCCAGTATTTACAAAGTGCTGCGGACGCAAATTCTATAATAGCTCCGTAAAAATGCCACGGAGAACCAGTTCACTTGTATAAATAGAGCTGTCCCAAAATCAGTGGCCCCACTCTGCCGTGATTTACATCCATTTGAGCAGATACCCGGTTTGCGCTGTGCGAAATTAGCTTATTCCCTTGCCGCGGAAGCAGCTGACTAAAAAGCTTTGAGAGTGAGACATTTCCACTGGCAAGACGACCTCGCATTCCCGCAATCTGCCCCGGAATCTAGCCCACTGACATGTCCACGGCCTCAAATATTCCCCCAAGACTGTTTCCCCCAATTTCTGACCATCCCATACCATCCCTTCCCTTCCCATAATACTCTCACAACAACAATACTAGTAATCGTATAAAAGGCTAATATAGTCGGGATATATCTCTACACTTGGAAACCTCAACAAAAGCAGACAAGACCCTCCATTGTCGTTGTCACTATGCTAGGCACAAGGCGTTCCCAGCAGTCACGTTTCCTCGAAACCCCAGAGATTTTATGACATATTTGACTCGACTGTTGGCTCGCGTGGTCATCCCTTGGCATGTGTATTTCGCTATTGACTGCAGAATGTGGTCTTGTTAAACTCGCACACTTTCTACAAGTGCATTTTATGAAACGTCACAGGGCTCCCGATAGCGTAAAATAATGCGTAATTACGCATGACTTTTTGAAATTTACGCAGTGCTATCATGGCCAGTGCGTATGATTACGCACTCGGAAGATTTGTGGAAACTAATTCAAAACAAAATGACATCGATTTATTAGCTCAAAAAACGAAGTTCTTGAAAATAATCAAACAATGTCAATTTCCGCCAAAGAGACGCATGCGCAATGCACTCGCTGGCGAATAAGTTGTGGGACACGTCATCAAAATTCGAGCACAATAAACTGCAGCGCCCCCGTGTGAATGGCTGCAACATCGAAAGCCTATGTGTGCGCCCCCTTGCGAATATAAATTTAAGGATTTCCCCACTTTCGTTTCTTCAACATGACTCGACAATGAATCGACGAACTATTCGAGTGCAAAACAAGTGCGTTTTCTGCAATAGAAGACCTTCAGAAAGCTACTGTGGGCAAGGGCTATCGTTGACTATAGGATTGTGCTGAAATTTTGAGAAAAAACCTGGAGGATATGCGAGATTTGTAAACATAATGGAAGCTCAAGCTGTCACTTTGACTGAAAAAAAAAAAAAAATCACTGTACATCCTTTTTTGAAAATTACTACTCCATTTCAAAATTTACCCCTTGTAATTTGACCCATGGGGTACGGTACTCCTTCAAAAAAATCCTACCGGGAGCCCTGCGTCAGATATTCACATTCTGTCTCAAGTATTTTCAATTCTTGTAATTGATTGACAAAAAACAGTACTTTCAGCCTTTCTACCAGTACCGACGTGCAGTTTAATCAAACAAAAGCACTTGTATTGCATTTCTTTGCATTTGCAGATGTGACTGGCTGTAATGTTGTCGACCAGTAATTCATTGCGCTCACATTTCACCTTTTGCATGTCTTGAAATTAATGTGGATTTTTTTTGGTTTTGTATTTTACAGTGGTGCTAATTGGAGACTCTGGCGTAGGAAAAAGTAACTTGCTGTCGCGATTCACACGAAACGAGTTCAACTTAGAAAGCAAAAGTACAATAGGAGTAGAATTCGCAACTAGGTGAGTACCACCACGCTAACTGACATGTTCAGCTTGAAACGAAGAGAAAAATTATAACAAAAAGATCCATGTGTTCCGCCCATTCCGGGAATCTCTGCATCATTTGTCGACAATCATCGTGGAGGCGAACATTGCCACAGATATCTTTCTGCTCCGTGCAGCACGAAAAACGGCCGAGTTGGTATTTTATCTGACAGAAACATCGATTCAGGATTTTCCTGTGTATTTCTCCCATCGTACATGCAAAGAATCCACATATCACATAGATAAATCTTTACCTCGTTTGTTCCACTAAATGGCCATACAAATATGGTGCCTATATTCATTGGTAGAGCATAAGTTCTACTCACTATTCAGTGCAACAAAGTAATATTGATATTCTTGGAGTATTACCATACACTGCAGTAAGACCATTATCTAGCAATACTGTCGTCTCAGGAATGTCAATATTGCTGAGGCAAAGTGTTCTAATATGGACATGTTCTGGCCCAGATATGGCATGTTTGTTTACAAACTTGCGCGCCAGCTAATCACATGTCCCTCTGGTAGATACTGTTGCCTCGGGTTTTGTTCACACCTGCCTCAGCCCTTGGGCCCGAGAAATAGTGTGTACAAAAAGTATACTAGTACAGTGGATCCTTTGTTTTAAGACCACCCAAGGGACCCCAAAAAGGTGGTCTTAAATGACAGGTGGTCTCTCATGACAGGTTCATTTACATCATAAAAAGCCACTTGGGACCTAGTGGAGTGGTCTTAAAACACAGGGTGGTCTCTCAAACCAGGTGGTCTTTAACACAGGATCCACTGTACTTCAGAATATAACTATATGACCCCATGATGTTGATTTGGCCTCTGAGGTCAACCTGGTAACTGCTGTATGTGTGTTTCAGTTATCATGGTTATAAATGCATACAGATTCATTTTTAAAAACATGAATTTATTCCATGTAAAAATATTTTGATTTATAACCCTGCTATTGTTGAACATTCTAGTCCGCACATGTACGATAATAGGGGTAATTTCATGCAAAAATTAAAACCATGCAAACGTTAACAAACAAAGACTTCCTGCTGTATAATGCCACTGTTGTTGTTACTCAATTTCTCGCTCATTTGTTCGTTCACGACTGTTTCTCCTTTTCTAGGAGTATACAAGTAGACGGCAAAACAATAAAGGCACAGATATGGGACACAGCCGGTCAAGAACGGTATCGGGCAATCACTAGTGCGTGAGTATCTGACCAGTGCTCATTACATGCTGGTATATGACGTTAGACATTGCTAATATATGTGTGGTAAATACCTGCACAGCTGTCCCGTGACGAGTGTGGTCACTTACACACATGAATAAGGTCTGTAAGTACAGGTTCTGTGCTTGGGTTGACTGTCTTTATTGCGGAATTTGTCTCGGTAAATGATACTTTGTAAGCTAAAAATAAAAGTGGAACAATATGACAAATGTGAAGAATCAAAAACATATTATTTTTAAGAGAAAAATACAATTATTGTTGAAAACTTGAGAAAAAAGGGATGAAAATAATATTTAAAAAATTTATATTGAATTAATTACACTTGATCATTATATTCGCTGACTAAATCTAAATGTGTTGTCGGTGAATTGGGCAATGCATAATGTTTATAATTGATGACATCACCTACTCTCCCCCTGTAATAGATACTATCGAGGGGCGGTGGGCGCGCTGCTCGTCTACGACATCGCCAAACATCTGACGTACGAGAATGTCGAGCGATGGCTAAAAGAGCTACGCGACCATGCCGACCAGAACATTGTCATCATGCTCGTCGGCAACAAGAGCGACTTGCGACATCTACGCGCCGTCCCCACGGACGAAGCCAAGGCCTTTGCTGGTAATAGATTCGAGTCTACCGTAACTGTATTTATCAGAATCAAACTAATCACTGATGGGTAAATGATTTATTTGTAAAACTGATACTATCAGAAGTTGTGACACAGAGAACATTGCAGCCGAGGAGTCCCGGCCACATGTTTGTCTGTGTTGTACCACAATGTTCTGGTTGTTTGATGACATACTCAAGTGAATAGACTAGTTATATGTATATATATGGTACAACCATTGGAACCAATAGACATTACATTGATGGTGATAATACTGAATGGAAACCCTAGTTACATATATGTTACAAACATTGGAACACAATAGACATGACAATCATGTTGATAGTACCGTATCAACGCGCACATGGTTATGATCACACGACTAAACTACTTAGAACAATATAGACATCTCAAATACAGTACTGTAGATGATCAAACAAGCATGGACTTGCCACAAAATATCGGCAGCGACTAAACTACTGACAGTAACATCTGAATATTGTGGATGAGGAACACAAGGACGGGCTTTCACAAGATATCGGATATCGACAAGATATCGGTTACATGTATATTCACAAGCATTTGGACCACAGTGAACATGACAATAATATTGCGTTCCATCGATGTACACAGGGTATGGTCACTCGGCTAACTACATATACTGTAATGAGCAATATAACCATCTGAATATTAGAGATAATAAACATGACTGAGACCAAGTTTAACTTGACAATGGCCAGGCGGATATACTACACTGTAGTAGTTAGTATATTATTGGAGGAGTTGGGGATGGAGGAGGGTAGACTGAATTTTCCTTCTGAACTGATAATGGCTGCATATCGATTGGGGGTTCACACTCAGTGACCCCACGGAGGGACTTCCGGTTACCGTACTACTGAGAATGAGAGATACTTATAATGTGATTGAGCTATTCTGATAAAGCAAACCAAGTTATGGTTTGTAATATATCATTATCAGCGATTTGGCCGTTAAATTCAGATATCGGTCCAAAAAATGTTCTCTAAATTTGTGTGTGTGTGCAATTGATTGTGCAAACGTTGCCTATGATATCCCTTTCGGTTCCAGAAAAGAATAACTTGTCATTCATCGAGACTTCGGCTTTAGATTCCACCAATGTAGAAACAGCCTTCCAACAAATTTTAACAGGTTGGTGCACAAACTTTTTCAGCAGGTGTCTGTTGGCTGTTGGATACATTGTATACTAAAGTGAGATGTGAGGGGTTGAACATTTCATTAGCAGATTAAGCTTTGTTTTGTGACTGGGATGACCTATACCGAGACACATTGTAAACCAAAGTTTCAAATAGCATCCAATATTAGGATAAGTAACAAAGCTCTAACGTATCTGTGAATTGTAGCATTCCCTACAATACATTGAGGTTTTGTTTTCACAGAAATCTACAAGATTGTGTCTCAGAAGCAGTTGAAAGACAGCCCTGACGATGAGAACTCCCCTAGCAACAACGTACAGACGATCACCGTGGCACCCACGGACCCCTCGGTAGAACGCGGCATGAAGAAAAACTGCTGCACTAATCAATAGGTGGCGTGCTTGCGTGTCCAACAGTCGGTCGTCCGCTTCCGAACCACACCACGCTTCATTGACCAAACCGTGGCCTGGCCTGGGGGAGATATTTATCGTCGCGATAGGAAGATACAGCGGAAGTTCCAGCGTCAGCCCGGTCATCGTATATGAGACCGAATGATGTTGGTCGAGAAAATAGAAATTTGGCCATGGATCATCATTTTCATGAAACTGTTCGTGTCTGTAAAAATGATAAATCATGCTTGTTAATATACATTGATATGGGATTAGGGAATAGGGCGGTTCATGGTGCGATTGAGAAAAACAAGTGTGATCATGTCTGGCTTACTATAGGGGTATTTTCATTGCATTAAGTATGTCGATAGCATGTTTCGATACCATGAACTTCAGAGGTTTCCGTCACTGTTGCGTAACTGTTTTCAGTAGCTGAGTACCGTAAATGTGCTTGATTTTTGTATGTTTTCCATGGTCAGTTACATTTGCATGGCTTATGTTTCCATCTAGGCGTCTTTCTGTAATCTATATTCATGAACTTAGAAGTATTTTCTTGTCTGCCTTCTAACTAGTATTGTTATCCATGGTTTGGAATGATATGAAGTCAAATCTGATATACTGTTGGGCGATTGTAATTCGTATGTACTGCTCACACACACACTGTAAATAACAGTATGCCTATATATAATACTGTATATGTATAATTTGGTTATTGTACAGAAACCTTGCATCATTTCAAGAACGACCCTAAATGTGCTAAGCCAATTTCTCTGAGCTGAAGAAGCTAAATATGTAATTTATGCTAATTTATTGATATGTCCTGTTTTAGTTGTAATGGCCGAGAACATCTGTGATTATTGTAATAATTGCTAAGTTTCTCTTATAGACAATATGTGTAACGCTGTGCAAAAATCTTCAACATCATTGAGAGACTTTTTCGGAAAGGTTATGTTTACAACTGCCACTGCAGGGACAAATCTGCGTGTGTAAGTTCGAAACTTAAGTTTGAAACTGCCTGTGTAAGTTCGCAAACAACAGATGTATTTCAAGATTAGAAGTTTGAAGAAATCAGGGAATAATGAAAGTGAAAATATATGCTAGAATTTCTGCAAGTAATTTGGTGTCAGATCCATACTGCTAGCTTGATATGTAAGATTCTGCACTTCGGGATGTGTAAATACCAAATATTTATCACATTGCTTCGGTCAGATCGACTTTTAGTTATAACCATAAGCTGCATTGCTAGTCTTCTATGGGATTTTCCAAACTGTCTATGCTTTGGACTTGTCAGTTAAATCTCTGTCAACCATACTTCACTTCAGACTATTGCTTTGCAATATTGTGGTTTAATTCTTGCATTCTATCAAACATTGCAATCGGTACCGGTAAATATTTCTTCATTGTATTTTTTGTGGAAAATCTGCCCCTACTTTGATAAAGAAACCGTAAAAGTTCAGACTTTCGTCTCCATTTCATTTGATATTATCTAGACTTTTGAAAAGCTGTTTCGTCGCGGTGCATGGTATACGAGGTTTTGTGGAGGGCTGTCCGTTGTGATAAAATAGAAAAGCCTGTATGCAAGGACTTGGGGGGCAAATCACACGGTAAAGTGATACCCTCGGTAGGAAATGAGTTTTGGTTTGTCTCGCATTTCATATTGTAAACATCCAGTGTATGGGAGACATTCTGTCTGAATATGGATAGTATCAATACCAAGTAATAATGGGAATGAAATGAAAGGCATGATATCGACTGTGTTATTTGTAAAGAAAGAAAGGAAATTTTCAATTGAATCGGTGTTGTTTGAGGGGGTCGGGGAATAAATATAGATTATTTTTACTTTTTATGGATAGCTTGTAGCGAGAAGTGAACTAATGTACATTTTTGTCATCTGTACATAGTAATGTCATGCTTTATGATGATGAAGTGAATGCACTTTCACGATAGAAAAAAAATGTAGCTTTGTTATTTAATGTACATAGAGAAAAATAAGATTATGTATGATGCAGAATTTTATATATATCAAATTGTAGAAAGAAAAAAAATGTACAACATTTTTTCATGTGTTGATTTTTCACCTATAAATGAAATTATTTTTATGTTAGTAGCTTAGGGTCGTGTAGTTTTTGGGGCATCTCTGAAACAAATCGAAGGGCTTTAGTTTATGACTTTATTTTCTTGCTGCATTGCAAGCATTCGAGAATATACGGTTGTACCCTGTTTCATGAGAATGGTATTTGACATATCCACATTCTGTTATCTCAAAAAAATCTTACATTTGATTCGTGCAATTATGTATTTGCAAAGAAAAAACTAAATGTACAATGATTTCTTCATTGAAAACTTAATAAAAAATTAAATGTCAACATTTAAAGTTATATACCAGGATTAGTAAAGAGCAAGTCATCTGTACAGCTTATCGACTCAATTGTTGATATCATTGACATTTAACGTTGTACAGGAAAAGAAAGAGGAAATATTGAAATGTTTATCGTTCGCCATTCCACTGTTTGCGTGTACAAGTGTGCAAACAAACCCTGTACAATTGAGCGAATGTCGCAAGTTTGTGGTCCATTATATGCTGCGTGCTAGCTGTAAGTCTGCATTACCAGTGTGCAATGTAGTTTGTTTCAATTTTGTCGGCTAAGAGCGATGTCCAAGTTTTTGTGTATGGTACTTTCAATATTTTCACACTCGAAAATGATCGGAACGACCAAAAAACTGAAGGTAAATAAAGTCTGCTAAGTGTAGAGTTTCAAATGATCGCATATAAACTTGAGTGGATCGGAATAACGGGAAGATTATGCACCAATGCAGCACTGAATATAAGTAAATTAAATTTTTGTAGATTGATATATTATGCATTTTGTATGCAGATATCAATTTGAGAACTCGGCTTCATCTATTGAGGAGATGTTGCGCTTATGCTGTTGAAATTAATACCAGAATTGAATTGATTTTCTCAACAATATTCATAATTTCATACAATAATTACAAAGAGTTAACAAAATGGTATGTATGTACAAGTTGTGTAATAAAAATTTAATCATATTTGATACCATCTTGTTTTGTGTCTCTGTCTCGTCAAATATACTTATGAAATTGGCCCAAGGGTCAAGAAAGGTTACCAGAGAAATTTACATTGTTAAGCTTTCAATGTCAGGAATGGTCATTTTCACACAAAAAAGGCAGTTTTGATCTTCCAAGATGATTTAAGGTCAAACTCAAGGTCAACACTCAAATCAAATATATAGCTTCCTATTTGAATGTGGCAAATGTCTGAACTCGTCTTTGAGCATTCTAGGAGTACAGCCCACACAGCTATTTTGGGAGAAAAATGTGGCTGGAGTTTTTTTTAGGTTACCGCACCTATGGTCCGATAACCTATTGCCGTCGCGTTGCGTCCATCGTCTGTCCGTCTGTCGGTCCGGGCTAACGGAACGGAGTTGGGGGCCTGGGAAAAGCTGAAAACGGCCCCTAACTATGGTTTAGGCCAAAAGTTAGATTTTAGGGGCCAGTTTTGCGATTTTAGGGGCCAGTCGAGATAGGAAATTCAACATGGGAAAGGCCTGTAAGTCAGCCGTCCGTCCGTCCACATTTTTATCTTTAAAGTATACGGTCCGATTTCTCTGAAAATTTGGGAAATTTTTTTGGAAAATCTGTGATTTGTATAAGTTTGGTTGCCCTTGAATCACCGGTGTGCGTATGACGGCCATTTTGAATTTTCGACGGGTCGACGAAAAAAAAATTTTTCGGCCCAAATCGCATTACTATCCATTTTGGGCCATTTCTAGACAAAAAAAAAATTTCATCCTTTGAAAAAAATTTTGGACTTTCGGCACTTTTTTCCTTCATAATGGGAGCTGCCAGGACTGTACTCCTAGAACGCCTGAAGATAGAGCTTAGAAATTGGCACTTTCAAATGGAGAGTAATATATGGCGACTTGAATGGTGACCTTGAATTTGACCTTGGATGACCTTGAAAAACAGCCATCTTTGGGTCGAAAAACGCCCAAATTTGCACCTTGTCCGTCTTATCTCGAAAACTGTCTGATCAGTTTTGAGATTTTTGTTTCAAAAGATTTCCCTTATGTACCTTTATGATGTGTATAAGTTTTGTTGCCCGTGAATCGCCGATCTCCGTGTGGCGGCCATTTTGAATTTTTGACGAGTCGGCGAAAAAAAAATTTTTCGCCCCAAATCGCATTACTATCCATTTTGGGCCATTTCTAGGCAAGAAAAAATTTTTCACCCTTTGAAAAAAATTTTGGACTTAGAAAATTTACGGCACTTTTTTCCTCCATAATGGGAGCTGTCAGGACTGTACTCATAGAACACTATACAGCTTAGAAATTGGCACTTTCAAATGGGAAGTCATATATGGCGACTTGTGTGGTAACCTTGAATTTGACCTTGGATGACCTTGAAAGGTCAAAACAGCCATTTTGGGGTCAAAAATGCCCAGATTTGCCTCTATAGATGAAATGCTTGCAGATAGAGCTCATGTTTGCATTATGGACATATAGCAAGACATATATGGCACAACTAATGATGACCTTTAACTTGACATCAGATGACCTTGAGTGTCAAATGTCTGACTCGTAATGTGTAAATTGACCTGAGCGGCCTAAACGATTCCACCCAGATATATCTTTGTATTATGAACATATAGAATATCAAATGCCACACACATACATGTAATGGTGACATCGAAGTTCACACGGATGACCTTGATTGGTAAATCTCAAGGCCATTTGTTCACACTGCGAACCTTGATTGGTAAATCTCAAGGTCTGTTACCTGCCAATGCTGCCATGGCCAAACCAAAATTGTCCGGTAACCTGTCTTAGCCTTTGGGCTAATTTTTTCAAAGGCAAAATACTTTTATGTTGGAAATGGCTCATAACTCACAGTACCAGGTAACTTGATTTTGGATGTTATCTGTCGAAAAATCTAAAATGGGTGCCACACGCAGACCAGCAGTCCAGAAGCAATAGAACTGTTACCCCATACGTGTCACAAGGGTACATATGGGGAGTCACATGCATAAACTAGAAAAATACTATATGGCAAATTTTTAGAAAATGGCTGTGAAAAACTGGGCATGTTTTCTGCGAAAATGGGCCCATTCTGACAACAACAAAATCTTTGTAGATGAAAATGTGGACCAACAACGGACAAACTGAAAATGCGTAAAATGACCTCTTAATATCCGGCTGCAGATAGAGCTTAAGTTTGTATTCTGCATAGGAAGTAATATATTGCAGATTTGTAGTGTTGAAGTTGACCTCAGATGACCTTAAGTTGTAAATCCTAAGGTCACATCTGACCTGAAATATGTCCACTGAACTCTGCATATAAAACAGCTATATAGAAAGCTTAGGTATTAAGCCCCAGTCCCACCTCCCCGGACTGTGTCCCGGACTAGTCACGGACGAAACATCCCGGATCACCCCGGATAAAAGTAATAAAATGTGCCAAAAATGTAAGTTGTTTTTATGGTCCCATATACCCGGAATACACACAGACGAGCCACGAACAAAAGCCACGGACAGTCCCCTGGAGAACTGATGGAGAGGTGCTGATTTTAAGTCCCTTTTATACCTTCTTGGACCCTATGATCCCGGATGAGCCACGGATCACCCCGGAGTACCATGGATCAGACACGGTAGACTCCCGGTGTACTTCTGGAGTACCAGGACAAGATAAGGATAACTCCCGGACTATCCCGGAACACCCCGGACTGTCCAGGAGTAGGCACGGACTGACTATACACCCCGGTGCAGTCACGGACGAGCCACGGACCACCAAGGTACACCCCCGGACAAGACCCGGACTGGCCCAGATCAGCACGGATTCGCCTTACCTCCCGGACCGTCCCAGATGGCCCCGGCAGTTTTAAACATTTTAAAATTTCCGAGGAGCTCCCCGGACTATCCCCGGACTGTCCCGGATCCAGCGTCTTTTTCCAAAATCAGCCGGACTAGACACGGACTGTCCCGGACCACTCACGGACCGTCCCGGACCACTCACGGACCGTCCCGGACCACTCACGAACTGCCCCGGATTGTCACGGATAAGACCCGGTCAGTCCGTGGCTAGTCCGGGGTCGCCGTCCGGGTAGGTGGGACTGGGGCTTTATTGTGACCATATAGAAGTCATATGTGGTGAATGTATTGATAAGCTTGAATTTGACCCAAGATGACCTTGAGTGGTAATTGTCGAGGCAATGTTTGATGTGAATTTGCCGATGCAGACAAAATGCTTGTAGATAGAATTTCGGTTTGTATCATGAGTATAAAGGCAGTCACATCAGGTGGTTCTTTTGGTTACTTGCAACTGGACCTCTTCCTTGAACTCTTCAATTTGATATGTCAAAGCAGCAATATACTGGGGGGGGGGGGGAGGGTGGGGGGGGGGGTCGACACATTTTCAACCGAATATACTTGGGAGAACATCTAAAAGACCTTGTTAGCTTACCGAACCACATGGGCTGATAGGCTGTGCTAAGCTACTCCATCTTACATGGACCGGTCCTTCGTCATCCATCTGTCCTATTTTTTAACATAAGTAAAGGAACTTTCCTGTAAATTGCCTAGAATATACCTTCGGTATATACCTAAAGAAATTTTTCATGGTATCAATTTTAATAAATTTCTTTCTGACCATCTGGTAGCCATTTTGAACATCAAGACTCATTTTCTAGAATTCCACTTTGTAACTTTTTATAATTATTTACAAGTATGCCGGGAATAGGCCATTATTCACACGTATGAGATTGGTGCACATTGAAACTCTCAAAAATAGAACCAAATGGGTCGAAATGGGCCAAAATGCACAAATGGAACACATAAAAATGGAGATTAGGTTTACATTATGAGTACATAGGAACAATTTAAAGTTAAGGTTGATCTTTTGGTGACCTTGGACTTGACCTCAGACGACCTGGAGTGGTAAACCTCAAGGTCACGTTTTACCTGAAATGTGTTACCGTTTAATGATCTATGCAAACTGTACTCTTGTAAATAGGGCTTTGGAATTCATAAGGTCATTTGGTGACCTTCCAGTGAACTCGACCTCAAGGCCATGTCTAACCTGAAATGTGTAAATTGGCCCCTGAAGATGAAATATCTGTAGAGAGTTTACTATAGTTCTATGAGCTCATATGAAGTCATTATATGTTGGATCATTTACAGACCTTGGAGTTCACCTCAAATTACATGGAGTGAAAAATCTCAAGGTCACGTTTGACCTGCGCTCGTAGTTACAGTTTAAGTTTGTATTATAAGCATAATCACAGGGGTCAACATTTGTGTAAATTTCAAAGGTATATATGGCATATCTTTTGGTGGCCTTGAGTTTTCTTCAGGTGATCTGCATGAAAAATTTTCAATGTCAATCTCACTTCTTATCTCAGATTAATAAACGATTGTAGACAAAACACATGTACATAAAAACCCATGTTTGTGTTATGAGCACATACGTGTAGGGAGTCTGTAGTGGATCTGTTGTTGACCTTGAACTTCTTCTGATATCACCTTGACTGGTGAATATCAAGGTCACATTTGACCTGAATGGGTAAGTTGGTTTCTGTAGTCTGAAATGCTTGTAGATAGAGCCCATTATTGTATTATGGGCATATAAGAAATCATATATGGTATATCTGTCGCTGACTTGAACTTTACTAAAAGTCAAGGCAATGTTGAACTCTACTTCAAGTTAACTGTAATTGGATCATATTGGATGTACACTTTGAGCAATATGCATATGTGTGCATTGGTTCTCCAATATCCGCATATTGCTTGCGTCGTGAACATGAACAAAACGTTGCCCTGCATTTATGAAAATCAGAACGTCCTATTTCACCTACAAAAACATATTTTCAGGCCGCAATATGTCACACGAACCTTATATTTTTTTTATACAATATTAATTTGATTATTTTGTTTGAAATTTACGCAAATGTTGCCTAACAGGTTATTGTGTTTTATGGAGCCAAAAAAACTGTTGTTCTCTGAATGACAAGCGGACGAGTGAACTTGATTGAAGTTTCTATTTTCTCCAATGAATAATTTAAAATCATACATGTTAATTCGTTCAAACAGTAAATTCTCCAGCAGTGTGTCGGTAAGCTATACACATTCAACCATAGGAATTGTGGGTTACCGGTCTGTCAGATATGCGAGATAGGGTCCAAAAACGATGGCACCAAAACAAAATTTGTCTTCATTGAAATTACACTCTTGTTGCTGATGCACTTAGCTTTTCTGTGAAATGATTGTTAATTTGCTGTTTTCATGTTTACAATGCTTGTTAAATAAACTAACACAAATTCTTCAGAATAACGGATTTATTAATATGTGAACCCAGGTATAGTTTTTGCGATCTTTTTATGTACCGATCGAAAAGATAACACGCAATTATCCAAGTGCACAAATGTTCAACAAGTAACCTTGAAGAATGAATGAATACTTGAATGAGTCATGCTGGCAACAGCTAAATGATAACAGTGCGTTGTTCTCTAATAAACTTTGCCCAGCGAAATCAACTGAAATCTCAACTGAGCCCGGTTGTTAATCCGAGATGACAGCATTGCCTAAAACAGAAATATGACATTATGACGGCACTCCCGTGCAAAGATAGGAGATCAGATTGTTGCACTGCCGTTTCTATTGCGCCGTGCGATTTATCGAGGCATTGGTCCCAGACGAAGAATCGATAATTTCTGGGGTCTCCTAGTTGGAAGGCAGACGGTGGGTGGACTGCCATGGGTTGGGTTGGGCCCTAGACGACTTCCCCGGACCAGCCCGATCTTGGAGCCTGTCAGTGGAGGGGGAGATATCCCGTCCCAACCAATGTAATTACGAGTCCCGTCTGGTACGTCCCGACATCACCGCTAAAGTCAGTAGACAGACGGTGCTGAGTACTCGGAACATTTAGTATACACCTATTTGATGATATAGACTACACATGTACAATACCTCGGCCGTCTTTCAGCCTTCAACGTGGCCCGGTGTGGCTCATACGCTATTTTCGGCCACATGACACAGGAGGCCTCTGTCCATGTCTAGTTGGACTTCATGCATATGCATGGGACGTGTGTTTGTATTCTACCTATCTTGAAAATATTTGACAAGTGATTCATCAGGCGGTCACATATTGAAGACATGCACGATATTTAGCTGGAGTGTCATTCTGTCCTTTGATTGATCTGCTGAGTGAACTAACGGACAGAAACATCACCTGGGATATAATCAGATAAGGCAAAACACTGATAACGCCGTGATAACAGCTAACAGTACGAAGTATGATCAAATCGATGTTTAGGATTTTATACAATATGATTTCACAGTGAATCGCAGAAATTTTGGGTTCTGGAGACGGCATATATCGATCCTTTGTTTAACAGTTCAACGTAGGGGGCCACAGTTTTCATAAAAACTGTCTACTCGGACAAAACAAAGCCACGATGACGGGATATACAGAGGACCAGTTTGACATGGTCTGGAAAGGTAAGATCGATCAACGCAAACAGAATTCTAGTCATGCCTATGAATTATTGAAAATTTGGAAAACGACTGTTATGGCCATGGTGATAAACTTGTGTGTATTGATTTTTTATGATGTTATTTCTCGTGAGGTCAAAACCATTACTGGGACTTGGTTTGTGTAGGATAGGAATCATACAATACATAATAAATAAATTTGTATGTACATTCATAATACTGGTTCGTTCATCCACGTTTGAATATTTTACTGGATGGGCCAACTGTTAGAGGGTGATACATGGATATTTAACTTTACAGTAGCCTTTTAGTTAAAATACTTGAACTCATTGTATATTACATAATGATATTTTGTTCAGTACATGCAGGTTGTATTGGACGGTGGGACAAATGTTTATATAGATGTCCCACGGGGTAATGACAATATCACTCGGGTCAAGAGGGACAGTACTAAACCAACATTTTAGTCTATGATTTACTGTATTTGCGCCGTTCGTTCGTCTTGTGAATTGATATAAGCACTGTAAATTGTTGATTTCAACACATATTTGGATGAAAATCATTTCCTGAAATTGATGTGCAGTTACATGTCGATTAAATATGTTCGAATTATACTACTTGTTTCGAATAGTCACAAACATATGACACATAGTGTTCCTGGTTAGTATGTACACAGACTGATAAATCAACATGGACAATGACCAATACGAGCATGATCCCTGTCTCTATAACGATCATTGATACTTCCTCATGGGAACTTTGCCAATATATACAGCGGATATTATTATGTGCATTGCTTACTTTCAATTGACATAAATTTGAATAGCGTTAATGATTACCGAATTAGGACAAGCAGATGAAGCTTTGGATTTTCATTTTATAGATGCGTA
Source organism: Terebella lapidaria (assembly GCA_949152475.1). Lineage (NCBI taxonomy): Eukaryota > Metazoa > Annelida > Polychaeta > Terebellida > Terebellidae > Terebella > Terebella lapidaria. The sequence continues at coordinate 9,787,186 of OX424557.1, forward strand.
ATTTTTTGTCAGGAGTATTCTTGTTTTTTTTGGGTTACCGAATCAATGGTCCAATAACCCATTGGTATGGCGCTGCGTCCGCCGTCCACCGTTCGTCAACATTTTATCTTTGAATTTTAACAATCCTTGGATATAGAGGTTATAATCGCGTTACATATATGCAATTTCACGTGTTATTATTTCTCCGGTAACCCTCAATAGTTCTTTTTTCTAATATCTGATGCTTATTGCCTATAACAAATTTTACTGAATACTGAACATGACAATTTTGCATTGGAGTGCAACGTCCCTTTCCATTCTGACAGTGGTGTTGGTGGGTGATGCTGGGGTCGGCAAGAGCCAGTTGCTATCCCGATACACGAGAAACGAGTTTGACATCGGCAGCAAAAGTACAATCGGTGTGGAGTTTGCTACGAGGTGAGCGTAACGATGTTCCACCGTGCTGTTTTCTGCGTGCGTTCTCAACATGCCTGAATGTCGATGTCTATTCCATCAAAAATAATTCCTGAAGATATTCAACTACTATTTTACGTCCATCATAATTTCTGTGGAATGTTTCGCACAAATATTAAAACCAAATTCATACTTTTTGCATTTCATCATAACACTTGTTGCATTTCATCATAACACTTGTTGTATGGAATTTTTCAACATTATATAATTTCAGAACGTTTATATTTAGATTGAACCACACTGAAATAAGTGTGTGTTTTTTTTTTTCTTAAACACACATATCAAATATTAAAAGAATTTTTTTCTATAATCATGTTGATTTTCAAATTCTATTAACAGGAGCGTGGAGATTGAGGGGAAAACCATCAAAGTACAAATTTGGGACACCGCGGGACAAGAGACTTTCAGATCCGTCACCAAAATGTAAATAAATATGCACTCTGCAATAATAAAAAAAGTTTTAAAAAATTGCTTGCATTCATAAAACTTTTAAACATTTTCATAAATAAAATGTTTTTTAAAAAAGAATTTCATCTTATGTATGGTACATATTTCAATTCCTTCCACTTATTCTTTCAAAAATTCAAATGACTTAATGAATAATCTATATTTCTGTTCATTATTCCACTCCTTATCGACCATGCAGTTATTACCGCGGATCCGTTGGTGCTATATTGGTTTACGACATCGTCAAACACCAGTCCTTCCAGAATATTACACGGTGGTTAGACGATCTGCGAGAATATGGCGGACAGAACGTCGTGGTACTTATGGTGGGCAACAAGACAGACTTGAGACATCTCAGGACGGTGCCCACTGACGAAGCCAGGATTTTCGCTGGTATGTATCGATAACCGATCAAATATTTAAATTCGCTTGGTGAATATGTGAAATCATTCATGATTTTTGCTGGTATGTATCAATAACCGATCAAATTTCAAATTTGCTTAGTGATCATGTGAAATCAATTTCAGTAGTTTTGGAATTCATGCAATTATAGACACACTGATTTATGCATTTAAATGCCAATGAACACGATATCTATAGCACATATAAAATAATTCATTTGATAATTTATTTAAATTTCTTCAGAGAAACACGATTTGATGTTCATTGAAACCTCTGCGTTAGACTCGACGAATGTTGAACAGGCTTTCAAGGAAATTGTATCAGGTTTGCAATTTTCATACTTTACATATTTTTTTTATACAAGTTCATACAATTATTTAATTCTCACGTTCACGATTTATCTTAAACAGTCTATATATAATGTAGATCTATGAAATGACCTCGAACTATTTCTTTTTTTTTTACAGAAATTTATCGTAAAGTAACCAAAACCGACAGCGAACTGAGTAGAGTTGCTGGTCAGAGCACGCATCTTGCCCAGACCCCACAAGATGAACGGGGCCTGCCGGTTGCCAAGGAAACGAGCACCTGTCGGTGTTAGCCATCATGAGTGATACTGCACCAAGGCTTGATTTTGTGTTGCCATGGCAACATGACTTGACAATTTTGATCTCTGCAGTGACTTGAGGAGTGAATTTTACAAGTTGGAGCAAACATGTGAAAAGGATACAAAGTTTTATTGATACAGGTCAATCAAATTGCATTTATTGAGTGAATATAATTGACCCATTGTTTTTTTTTTTCATGTCGGAATTCAATGAAGAAATATTTCTTCAGGATTCTAGCAGTGAACGAAGCATGAATGGAAGTGAAACATATGTGCTTATATCTCATATATTCAAATATGTCAAGCGCCACTGGTAGATGGTATGACGGATTTTGATCCTGATGAAGTGGTCGGCTTGCCACATATTTATTCCTAACTACTATACGCTGGTTAAAGGGTACTACTTTCTATACATGTACCATAATTATCATCTATCATAAAAGACCGTGCAATTTCATTTGTTATTCTGTGAGCGATTGTTTCTAGCATTTTGTGTATAATTATGCAAGTTGGACTGTGCCTTTTAATATGCAAAATTTCAAATTTGCTATCACTGTATGCTGTGCTATAATGTCATGTTTATTATCGATTCTCAAGCTCTATCTGTGATTTGAAATCATCATGCTTTTGCTTCATAATAAGTTGTGTTTATGTCATCATGCGAAAGGCTGTACATACAAAATCTTTGTCATTTTAAACTTCAATATGTTCCAGTCATTATTTTGTACCATTCAAGTGCTGTACGAATTCATTATGAGTGTGTTGATGAATAAATTATTCGGAATGTCTTCAGTTTTGTATATGTTTGACCATGAACATTTTGGTAAAAAAAATATGTAGCTTTCTTTTTTCAAATTCCTGAAGTTATTTAGTTTTATATGTATATTAAAATGGTGATACTGGAGGGTAGGGGAATATTCAAAATTTTGAAATGACAAAATATGCATGATTAATCTAAAAGATATCCACTGACAAATTTTATTAAAACAATTCCAACATTCACACCCGGCTATTCCTTTATCCATCATGTTCTCCCCCTGGTCCAATTAGACTATTCTATTCTGCAAGAGATTGATTACCTCTGTCGAGACTATTCTATCATCATTTCCCCCAGGATCGATAGAACTGGCCTGCTTCACTGCGATAATTACTGTATCGCATGACGGAAACAAATCCGTTTACGTATTCTTGAAACCCTAGGACGCTGAGTCCGTAGCTTCTTTGCTATAACTTCATTGCTTGAAAGATAAAGTCAGCACTATTGTCAAAATTTTCAAATATATTGAGAATGGTTGCAGACATTTCGAAACCAAAATAATCTCTTATGTCTTTGTGGATCATATTTCAATGTTACGTATCGCATATGAAATGGTCATACTTAAACAAAGATTCATCGAGAGCCACCAATGCAGGTCTGGCCAATCCAAACACGCAAAAATCACAGCTTTAATCTTGTGTGTGACACCGCACATGACATGGATCGTTTTCAGATGTGTATCTTAAATTTTCTAAATCATCTATGTGTAAATAACAGGAATCATAGGGTATTTGTACATTTAAAACAAGTTATGATGAACCTAGAACATACCAATAAGCCTGTAGCTGTTTCGTGTCACTGAACTATAGGCACATTGCTTTGTTTTTGACCAGTTCTCAATTTGAAGACCAAAACCGTACGCATCTTGAAATATGCACTGGAAAAAAAGTGATGGACGTAGAACTCGTTTTGTAGGTTTCATTCAAGACCAAAACCGTACGCATCTTGAAATATGCACTGGAAAAAAAGTGATGGACGTAGAACTCGTTTTGTAGGTTTCATTCAAGACCAAAACCGTACGCATCTTGAAATATGCACTGGAAAAAAAGTGATGGACGTAGAACTCGTTTTGTAGGTTTCATTCATGTCTTTAATTACATATTAGCAACAAAATGTTATCAGTGTGCCGGTAGTATTAATTATTATGCACAATGATTTCACCGAAAGCAGCAAAATTATGAGTGGCCCAAAAAACCCACAAAAATATCAGCACCACAGTATACATGATTCAGGACACATAACACATGATTATTTTGTGACATCGACACGGCTCTATTAACTACATTTCCTAGTTACATTTGTGCATGTTTTAAACACGACTTCAATACTTTTTTGCCAACATTTGCCGATTTGCCATGGAAATATTTCAATGTTGTGCCCAAGTTAGCCATAAAGTTAGCACTATAACAATACGATGGCTGATAACATCAAAGGAATGTACAAGACAACATTAATTTTTGGTGATGGAAGCACACATTTTAATAAGGCGGTGCAAAAAACGAAGCACTGCTCGAAGAAATATACATATTCGTCAGGAAAAACATGATCGTCATCGATAAAAAGTTCACAATTTTTAAAATACAATGAATACTGTGCATGATCATAATAATATTTTTTGTTTTTGTTATTTGTATTGAAAATTTTAAAACTGCTCGCAACATATTGGATATATGAGCGTAGGGGTACAGTTTGGACCGAAAATTTACCATCGTACCCAGCTGCATTAGCACATTTTGGTCAGCGAACAAAGGCACAAAATTACCGTCTATGTGCTGCACATTGGATAAAATGTATTATCTTCACAAAAAATCATCAGAAATGCACCGCTACAACCATATTAAAAGGATTACAGTGCTATGTAAGATGTACATATTTACACACAAGTGACTTGAGACATTTTTTGCCATGCAGAATTTGCACAAATTCACTGTACACAATATAATGGATAACGACAACGGACAAAACAAATATTCATGGAAAACAAACAAACCTTGCTGTCAATAACCTGTACGTAACACGAACAGAAATAAATAACTGATCCTGTGTTTCCTGATATGAAATTCGTATGAATACTTAAGCATACCTTTATAAATGTATCATTATTTACACAATACAAGTTTAAACAGAACCCAGTAACAGATTCTATGCACAATTATAAATTCACCAGTTTTTACAGAATATATCGTATTATCACAAGCAAACAACACATTTTCAAATACGTTCAATGTAGCATTCAACAAAAAACCATGTAATATTCGTATCAATTGTGAATTCTAAGCAGTCGAACAACAAATTTTGACCACCAAAATCACTGCAGCATTATAATAAATTATTTTTTTGTTAAATGTGTCGACACTATAGATTTTGTGAATTTTCAAAGTGACCAAACCCTCAACAACACATACACATGCAATACAATCTGCAGCCTAAATCAGCCAGATACTAGTATACATAGTCCAATATAGGTAATTTTCTGCAGATATAATTATGTATGCTTTGCTTATAATGCTATTTTCACAAAATCAAAATGTGAAATATATGGATTTGTTTGAGAATTTGACACTAAATATGCAAATCGGCTATAAATATGCAAAAAACTGGTAGCAGTATTTGTATTGTGCAGATAAACCGGTGAAAAATTCACTCGTAAAGACGCAAAATCGATAATAAAAACGCAACAGATAAATTCAACAAATGATTGTTAATTCCCCTTTGCAATGGAGATCCGACGCCTAGTGTCTATCGTGGAGAAGTTTTGCAGCGGTGTCAAGTTTTCTGGACCAGGGAATGAGGGAAGAGTCCCATAGCAATGTAGTCGTCCAAAACCTGCCGACAAATGTAAAACCACTTGAACGTTATATGCATATCTTGTTACAGTTTACTGTAAACCCAATCAAGTTTGCTCCCAATTTTGCTCGCATATCTGAAATATTGACAGTTCGCTAACCATTTAAGTTCATGTTTTGTTCATTTTCACATATTTTTCAATACACACAATTCTTATTGAAGTATGCATCCATTAAAGTTCACAATTCTGTTCAAAGTGCAAAACTAAACGGTAGCACACATTAATGGGTATACAGTATTTATAACCGAAAGGCTTATCATCAATATTATTGCTTAATCAGATCTCAAATGCATATCATTGATTTTACTGTTCATTGAGACCTTATAAGACATCGTTGACATTTATTTTTTCGTGGGTATAATCAAATAAAACAATATATGACATATAATTTGATATATGATAATATGACCATTCCAGCACACTGACCTCTCGCAGTAGGGCTTCCGTCAGCTCAGGACGTTCGTATTTGAATCCTGTGCCGACAATCTTGGAACCGTCCACGTATGTTTGCTTGTTTAGGAGGTATTCCTACGTGGGAAACAAGCAAATCAAAAAAATTTTCAGCATGGAAAGGCTTTTTCCACATATTGATTGAGTTTTCTTTCATGATTTTAAGAATGGAAATTGGAAACTTTCAGAAGCATCCATACTTCTCTGATGTAGGGAGTGATGGGCGTGTTGAGAATTCCGTCCCGCTGACAAACTTCGCCCCACGGTGTCATATGTTTGTCATTCACGTCCTCAATCACATCGTCAATACTCAGCTATCGATGCAAAATATACAACATTTCACATGTATACGTCATATATCTAAAATGTAAATACTATACACTATTTGCAAGCGAAATCAACGAGAAATTCGATGCCAAACGATAACATTTCTCGAATGTGAACAAAGTTCCAAATATAGGTCACCGGACAATTTTAGTTGAAACACGACAGGTGAGATATGACATTCAGATTAACCTATCAAGGTCATCTTCGTGAACTTCAATGTCATCATTAAAGTACTAGTATAGTGGAAATATGATATGAACTTATATGAAAGATCTCATCGATCTGAGCAAAATGGTTTTTACGGCATGTAAATATCACAATCCGTTCAAAAGCTATAGCACTTTAAAGACTGAAATCGGCAAATTTGCTTTTTCAAAACAATTTAGCTAATTAGTATGCAAATGAGATATTCATGACGTCATCGGGGGAACCTGTTTTAATTAGGTACTTTGATATGTATTATTCATTCATTTAATGTTATGATTATTCATCAAAACTTATTCTATAGAGATTTTAATATGAATAATCAGTGTTTTTATTTTTTCTGTTGTTGTTAAGGTAACCAGTGACCTGGTATGACCCATAGCAACCATGGTTGCTAGGGCCAGAAACCCACTTAGAACAGGGTATGCACAAATAAAAATGGTGCCAACTTGAGCTCTATAATAATTTATTTCATAAATAAACGACAGAGAGTCTGTGGATAGACTGACTTGGCAGTTAATGGCCATGGTAACCATGGGTAACTATGGCTATAGGGAACGACTGGTAACCATAGCAACAGTACAGTTTGTGTGGATATTGACTATGTACGGTACATAATAATATGCACTAGTCAGATCGTCAGAAACTTCAATAAGAATCATTATATCATGGCTTGAAATATCCTAATTAAAATTCGTTCCCCTCGTGACGTCATGAATTTCTATTATAATCTAATCTGCATATTGATAAGTTGCTAAAACTTTTCAAGTGGCTTCTGTAATGTAGTGCGGGAATGGCAGTTTCAAATGGCTGTAACTTTTGAACGGATAGAGATATCGATATACCGTAAAGACCATTCTGCTCAGATCAATGAGATCTTTCATATAACAACACATCATGTTTTCACTTTACTAGTACTTTAAGTGTGCAGCATATAAGCTTGTATTCATGTATGTTCAAAATACAAATACAAGGTCTATCTAAAAGTCTTCTGTCTATAGACGAAATTTACACATTTCTTGTTGGACGTGACACTGAGATATGGCACTCAATGTCATCTGAGGTCAAGTTCAAGGTCACCAAAAGAAGTGGTATGTAATATGTATGACTTCCAATTCCAGCTATACCTACAAACATTTTTTGGCTGTCGAGGCCAATTTACACACTCAAGGGGCCTTTTAAGCAATCCAAAGCACTCCATCTTCAAACACAATGTCAGGGACCCCAATTAGCATGTTTTATAACAAAAATCTCGAAACTGATCAGATAAATTTGAAAAAAAAACAAACCAAAAATTACATTTGGGGCCTATTCAGCCTAGATTTCAAGCCTTTTGAGCAATTCAAGGCACTTTAAACACTATATACATCTTTATACACAATGTCAAACACCCCAATTACTATGTTTTGAAATAAAAAGCTCAAAAGTGATCAGACAGTTTTCGATTAAAGACAGACAAGTTGCAAATTTGGGCATTTTCCGACCCACAAATAGCTGTTTTGACCTTTCAAGGTCATCCAAGGTCAAATTCAAGGTCACCACACAAGTCGCCATATATGACTTCCCATTTGAAAGTGCCAATTTCTAAGCTCTATCTTCAAGCGTTCTAGGAGTACTGTTCTGGCAGCTCCCATTATGAAGGAAAAAAGTGCCGTAAATTTTACAACTTTTTTCGAAGGGTGAAAAATTTTTTTTGGCTAGAAATGACCCAAAATGGATAGTAATGCGATTTGGGGCGAAAAAAAAATTTTTCGCCGACCCGTCAAAAATTCAAAATGGCCGCCACGCGGAGACCCGCGATTCAAGGGCAACAAAACTTATACACCTCATAGAGGTAAATAAGGGGAATCTTTTAAAACAAAAATCTCAAAACTGATCAGGCAGTTTTTGAGAAAATGGCCGCCAAACTCCAAAATTGCCTATTTTTTGTTAAAAATGGCCGCCATTTTGGGAAAAATGCGAAAATCCAAAAACTGAAAATAAACCCCCTCTTGAAATATTTTTAGGCATTTTTGTGCAGAATTTCAGAAAAATCCGCCTGTAAACTTTAAAGATACAGATGTGGACGGACGGACGACGGACGGACGACGGACGCAACGCGACGGCAATAGGTTATCGGACCATAGGTCCGGTAACCTAAAAACTACACGATTCACAGATAAAACTTACATTGGCCATTTTCGAGAAGAGATTCCCAACATAGTCATGTGTGATTTGGAATATGCTTGAGATGATGTCTATAATCTTTCCCTGAGCTGAAAAATAAGAAAATCCCAAAATATAATCGTAAACCCATCTGAGCAGTATCGTTTTCATAGGCCACACAAAACCGAGCCATTTTTAGCAATTTTATGGATGATCGAAGGTGAATTTAGTATGATGCAGACACTGAAATCCTTCTTTTTCTCTCACCTAATATTTTCGTTTTGTTTCTAATTTATTTTACTACCAAAGCACTCACTCGTGTCGCCCTGGTCCGCCAAGTGGTAGGTTTCTCCTGAGTTACCATAGTAACACAGATGCCATATCGCCCTGGATACGTCGTGTACATGGACTGTGTTGATTTTTAGATCTTTAGTCCACAACAGCTGATAAATTGAGACATAATTATTTCTGATCAGCATGAAAAGCATGGTTAGAATTTATCGGTAGGTGTCAGAAATATATATATATATTTTTTTTAAACACATTATTAGCATTTTATGATATAAATGAGCGGGACGAGTGACCATGCAAGCCAGCTGGATCTAGTTACGGTGAGGGTGCGTTATTAGCAGTTTACTAAATTCGGCAATGAAATCCTACCTTCATTTTTTCTCCAAGAAATTTATAAATGGCCCCTCCAACAAGTCTAGGAGCTGCAGGAAAGAACAAATTTTACAGCAAAGTCCTAAATTCCTTCAGTTTCCACTTTAATATAAATCAGAAAAAAAATTCATATCCTCATCAAACTTCATAATAAACTGAAATATTCGTAAAGTAGCACTCACTAAGTCCCGTTTTATCGCCGAGACCATAGACGACTGCTGGCCGCACGATGACGTAGTTTAGTCCGGGAATATTCGGTAGTTCTCGCTCGACCGCCATCTTGTATTTAGCGAGTAGTCCCCATGGCTCAGAGCTAGATGATTCCTGGAGGGGTTTCTGCTCAGGAAAATACAGCGTACCGGCACATTATACTTTGATATTGTTCAGAAAATATGTTGCCAGGCAGTTTATCTTATCAACAAATACTTTTATAGTAACAATCTGCTACCGGAAAAACATATCCATATTTTTTTCGCTAGAATGATTCACAAACAAACATATTGGTAGGTTCTCAATGGACACTGACTGCATGTCAGTTCATGAAGACACTGAAATCACGAACCTTTTCTGCTGAGCCGATCTGTGTTGTAGACAGTTCCACATATCGCCTGACGCGTCTCTTTGCTGCTTCCTCGGCGCAATTACAGCTCAGTTTGTACACGCCATCTCGGTACACCTGCGCACGACACAGATAGACGGTCAAAGCGTACAATAGTTCATTTAAGTTCACTGGACACAACTATACTCTGATTTTTCTAACTTGTTTACACTGGTTTTCGATGATATCATTGCAGTGCTAAATCGTATCGTTCTATAACTTGATATACCTCACCTGGGAGTCAAACAGCAATTTTCTACTGAATTTCAGACTTCTATTGCAATAATTGAAAAAGTTGGCAATCTACCCCAATGTTAAATTTCAGTAAAAAACAGGATCTTGAGAATCTGAGCATATTCGAGGATTGGATCCTTTTTATATCCATCAGGAATCGATGTATTGTTGTAATTTTAGACCAGAAGACATATTGTGGTGTATTCTACACAAACATGTTAATTTATAAAGATTGCACCACTACAAAACCCGAGCAAATACACGAAATTGTGTGTGGACTCAGAAATTAAATGACAGGGCTAAATTTAACATTGGTGTAGATTGCCAACTTTTTCAATTTTCATGATACAAGTCTGAAACTCAGTGAGTAAATGCCGTTTGACTCCCAGGTGAAGTATGCCAAGTTATAGAACGATAGCATTTAGCATCGCAAAAATATCAGCGAAAAACAGTGTAAACAAGTTAGAAATATCAGAGTATAGTGTTAATTCATTTTGTGACGGAAAATGGCAGCTCAGTTTAAGTATCGGGACATGGATTCTGACTATGTGTTAGTAGATATCACTGCTTATGGACTTGAGTACAATTCATGTATAGATGAATAGCCTTAAATGTGGTAAGCAACTGGCACATGCATTTGACAAATCTGACAAAGTATCTGTCGAAACCAGAAACATTCAAAAATACAAGTATTTCTATACACTTTACAGAATGAATGGATGAAATTTTGATACTTTTCCTTTACATGTACAATACATACAGGCTCAAGCATGTTCAATATAGCTACCAAGCCTAGGTATATGTATAATATCCCGAGATAAATCTCACTTCGACCCAGCAGTAGTGTTTCCAAATTCAACCTATTAAGTGGACTTTTAATTGTCTGATATTTCACATGAATGAAAACGGTAATTTTTTTCCAAGGAAATGTAAAGCAGTATTTGCAAATGTATGTACAACACTCCATCAATTTTTATTTACATTTATATATATTATAGACAAGTCAAGAAATATTTCTACATACATGAATACCATTCAAATATACCATGATATATAATACCATATGCAAATATAATGTCATGCTCCTTCACAAAAGACGAACTAGTTTATAAAAGGTATAGTACTGAGAATATATGAACCACCCTTTTTTCCTGAAAACTTCCAACATTCTCATAGAAATAAAAAGAATCACCATTTACCAGCCAAAGATAAACAAACAAACATAAAACATGACAAAGCCATATCCTTCTTACACACGTAACATTCAGAGACCTACCATTTCCTAAAGCAAATGTGAAACAAAAAATAAGTTGCAGCAATTATCGACTGGTAAATAAACCTCAAAAGTATTAATGTTTCATGCAAGCACAAATTAATACGAAGCAGTTAAATTGACGTGAAGGCAATAAAAATATGCAAATTTCATGCATGTTATGCATACCGCCTCCGTCTGGCCAAGTTTCGTTTCGGCAGCACAGTTGATCACAAAGTCGAATGTCGTGTCGTCTTGGCATGTGAAGGCGTTAGCCACAGATTCTGAAAATTTCATTGAACTCGTGCACTTCTTCTCAAATATATTATCATAAATAATTTTGCCAGTAATACAAGGTATTAAAGCATGTCATAAGTTGATGATATCATGAGAAAGAAAGAGTATTTTTTGTTTTATAATTTATCCACATCATTCGTTTGAAGACAATACTAATCATGCTAATAATATTCATGCTAATCATATTTTCACCATGAATATTCATATAATACCTACTAGGATTAATTAGATTGGCATGCTTGAATTCTGTTTTCGCAAAGGATTCCTGCGAAATACACAGAGAATCACGACATTATTTGTACATACAAAAAAGATATGGGTTGTATTTAAATAAAAAATTGCATCTATATTCCAATAATTGAATTGATTCACTGCACTTCAGTGAACATGTTTCAGACGGACAAAGGTTTATTTCCATAGAAAAACAGTCTACAATATATACGATATTGCCACATAATTTTGAAAAGGAGCTTTAGACTATAGCGTTGACAATGAGATTATTAGTAAGCTAGAGAACAGATGTCTGACCTTATGTTTAGGGTTAAGCCAGGCCATTGCTGGCATAACTTTGTCAACAACACGAATCTGGAAATAAAAGAGCGCGAGTTAATATATATAGCTTATAATATTTACACCTAAGTCATGTAAATTATAATAGGAGTCGATAACGAGAGGCCATCATCTAATTTGGGCAAAATAAATACCAGAATCGATTATTTTCTTATTTTAACTTTTTACCTTATTTGCAAGTTCATTCTCGACGAGGTAATGGACCAGATTCCGCCCGATGAACCCAGAACCTGTGAGTAAATTGAGAAATTGTACACACCAGGAAAATTTGAGGCCACATATCCTCAAGCAAATCAATGAGACCTAAACCTTTCATGCAAAATTCTATTATCGAATTATTGCAAAAGTGGTCAAACCATTCGTTCCAAAAATATTTTGGCCATTTCTACATGCAAATTGAATGCGTACACTGACGTGCATTAGTCTAACGCGGTCGACTGAGTTACTGGTAAACAAACATGAAAGACTCAAACCCCACAAAACACTTTGTCTTGATATTCATTCCACTTTCGACGAGCGAGCTAAGTCAATCAATCACTCACACACTCACCTCCTAGAACGAGAACGTTCGGTTTTTCATTGCCATTGTCAGCCATCTTGAAAATGCATTCCTACAACATTAATCCCCCCTTTTGTTCCACGACTCACAAGTGTCGCATTCGAACGCTCTCGAACTGTCTCCCAATAATCTGGAAACAAATTGAAATGCGGTCAGCGTCCTGTGAGTCAGACACGGTACCCATCGGCAACGAAACGCTGACACAAATCCAGACGATGTTTTTCCCTGGGACACGTTAATGATATGATTGCAGCCGATGTTTTTGGTCTACAAGGCTAGACTTTTTTCTGTCTCTCAGGCTTTAGTCATCAGGTATATACCAGCTGAACTGTCGAGAGTAAGATTTTATGCAATACTGTAACAAGAATGTGTCCTGATTCTAGGCCAATTGCTGATACAATACAACATACTCCAACAATGTCACTTGCAAAGCAAATATTTACAATGGTAGTAAGGGACTTCCTTATATCATGTCATGTTATAGGGATCTATTGCAGCTTGCCATAAAATATCACATCTTCTAAAAGCTACCGATATATTATAACATGATATAAGAACGGTGTGCATTTAAACCATGAAATCCTTTGAAATCTTCAGCCACCTTTCGATATCTCACACAACGCATGTCATATCATATAGCAAACATACAATTCAACAATAAATCATGGGAAAATATCGTAAGTATTTTGTACCATGACATTATCATGACCATCACATATTTGCTTACCTGCCAAATTTTTTTGCTGATGTTATCAGGCAGTCACGAATTTGATCCGAGGTGTTTACAATGAGAAAATATCGTACACACAGCTTTTCGGAAAAATCATTGATTTGCTGTATATTATTAAGACAAACAATCCAACAGCTGTTCACACAAAATCCAATACTGTACAGTACTGGTAAAATACAGAAAATTGGACCGAGATAAATTGGTCCACTTTTTTGAAAGGACAGACATTGATTATTGACCAGTGCCCATGTCAGCAGCTTGATAAAAATGTAATTTTGATATTTCACGAGAGTAGTTATTGACAATAAATCATGCATTTTTAACAACGCAATTCAATATTATTCTTCAGTCATTCCTCATTCTTTCTTGAAAGATATTCATCTCGAATATATGTTGAATTTTCTTGAAACTACATAATGTATAACATGCAAAATAGATACATGTGCTTGAATGCTTGTACCAGAATACTCAAATATAAATTCCAGGCAATTACTTGACCTACAAACTTATCGCTTCCATTGAATCAAACGATCAACAGCCTTTGTGGTTCTGCCGTTTGTTAGAACACAACAGCATCCGCTTCTCCAATTTCTTATCCTTGACTGGTACAGTAGATAAATATCATTCAGGCTCGACCGCAACCTATTAGCCAGACAATTACAAACGCACATATTTTCTCGAACAACATAGCAAGCATAGTAAACATAGTACCGGGTAATTAGTTTTATCTCAAAGCGGCAATGTTTTGTTGTATGTATCAACGAGTATCCAATTCCTGGTAATGTTTGTCTTTTCGAATATTTTCAGAAGAACATGCACATCCACAAATACAGTAAGATCCACTAAAAAAATCGCTTGCGAATTCCTTGCATCTTGCGTTCTCAACTTAATTTGCTTGAGGAAACCATCTTAATTGGTTTTGATAAAAGAAGACTTTTTCCATGTCAGTTTCCACACATAGTTCACTAGATGTCCTTGATTTTTCTACACTTCTTACCATGTTTTGGAAATGATAATTGGGATCACTGCCTTGCAAAGGAGATTCAATGTCCCGTCCCCGCCCGTTAATCCTTGACCATATAGAACAATATGGACCTTACGTGAGCGGGTGCTGGTCTACATCTCTTTGGTTGCCTAGTGGTTTTCTATGATCTTGCATGGGAAGGGGTGAGGGCCGAAAGGGGGGTTGAAATGACAGGCTGGGGAGGGACAGGACTAGAGTCAATCCAAAATAGGAAAAAGAGGGGGTGGGGGGCTCTGGGAGTTTATGTATACGTGTAATGCACACTAGATAATTAAATGTCAAAGGTAACTGCCCTTGTCTGCATCGTATCTGGGGTGAATGATGAACATGCCCAAAAGCATGAGCGCAAGTACTTTTACGATCCTGTGGCATAAGGCGATTATTGTGTCGGCAAAGCTTAAAATGCCCTGGGACGGCTGTCTGGAAATGGGGTAGGGGTTTGGGTTGGGGGAGGGTGGGGGGGGGGGGGGGGGGGAGGGGGAAGATGGGGGGTAAAGTAGCAACTAGGAAATCGACCCAATATGGGATTACTCACTGTGCAGTCGCAACCCTGGCAGCCCGGTTATGTCATGGCAAGTTTTTTCCTAGCTTTTTTAACATGGTGATAAATCATGGTGCCTTGCCAACCACGTGTCGACTGAGTATGGGTGCCAATGTTACACTCTCCATATCTGTGGGGAGGGAGGGGGGGGGATGTAGGGGGTAGGGGAAGAAAGCATGTCTGGGATGATATTGGCGTAGCATCCTGAGTGACGCGAGGAGAATGTTGCAGCAACATGGCGTCAAGACTTGGCAAGTGCCATCTTGCAAATATCAGAGCCGTCTGCCGGTCATTCTGCATTCAAAAACTTGAAAATTTCAATTTTGCAACACACAATGCACATGTATTTCTTATGAATCGAACATGTCATAATTGATGAAAAGCAAAAGTTTATACTGGAATGACCTTTCAATAATTATTTGTATAAGTGTTGCATGATAAATTTTAAATTTCACAAAGAATGCAATTTCATAGTTTTCCATAGGTCCACAAAGTCGCTTTATTAATTAACTCAAATATGGTTTTCAGATCACATAGATCTGTAAATCTTTAAACTACAAATCTGTACATCTTTTCTGTAATGTAAATGGTGAGAGTCTCAAATGTTAATTGCCAAATTATCTGAGATTACCAGTGAAGCACCCATGAATACCACAGTACAGCACTATAATTGTATGAATATTTATTCTCTGGTAGGTCTAGAAGTAACAAGTAGTGAAGTTCTGACCCCAAGTTTTGACCCCAAATTCAATTAGTTCGCATTTTGCAACATCATCGAGTTGTCTTATGCTAATCGCCATTGGAACTTTTCAAAAACACCCAGAGAGTCAGAGACGTCTGTTCCTTTTCACACTCACAATGATACACATGCTATTCATTCACTTTAGAATTGTGAAAAGAAATAATTTTTATTTTGCTTTTGAAATGCAAGTACCCTCGACACAAATTGACTATCAGCAGCTTCTCAAATGAACTGTCAAGGATTCATTTCGAATCTGGTCAATTTTCGTTGAGTCTGAAATTGTAAGTTAAAGTTCACCTTAACCGAACAGGGTATCTATTATACTCATACTAGACAAAGCACGTCTTTCGGGGATATCTGCTGAGGACCGCAGGTCCAAAAGAAGAAGTTCCATGCATTGTCAAATGTGTTTCTCGATGCGAACGAAATCTATTCGATGTTTGACAGATCAAAACTTCGTGAAAACTGACGGAAATTACAGCTAAACTTACCAAAATGGCGAGCATAATCATTTCAAAGTTGTTATCTGTGTTGAAACCGTTGAATAAGATTTTCAAGTTAGGATATTTCAGTGATAAATTCATTGATTGTTCGTCAAATATGTATCCCCTATGTCCTCTCGGTATATAGATGAGGCCTAGAAGGTACAGTTGCGGAAGATTTTGATTTATTAGTTGAAAAGATGTCCAAACGATTTTCGTCCCGAGGGTGAATCACGGCCATCTCAGACGCTCCGCGTCGCTCAGGCTGGTTTTCACCATATTCTGAGCTGTTAAATGGTCAACAGATTTTGTTCGCATCAAGGTACATATCTTATCATGCATGGCACTTCGTCTTTCGGACCTGTGGTCCTCAGTAGGTATTCCCGAAAGACGTACTTCATCTAGAACTTGGCAATGAACAGTTGATGACATGAACGGGTGGAGGGTGGAGACAGGGTGAAGTTTAACTCACCAAGTCACTCACTCAGCTACTGTCCGTCAACCTCAAATAAATCAGCCTGTATACCAAATCTTATTCTAACTGTTATCCAGTTCTTGGGTGTAAAATAACCAAGATATTTTCAAGCAGCACGAAACCGTCAAATCTTTGCAAACATGTGAACGGATTCCAGTTCCGGGTGATCAGCCCCGCCCTCTAGCGAATGATCCAGACAAAACTCGGTACCGCCACCTGGCGAGCACACGGGAAACTGCAGCACTTTTCCATTATGATTCTATAGATAGTAACGTTATGATAGTGCGCTATGATAGGTCATAACGTCACCAGCGATTTAAAACTAAGCAATTGATAAATTCCAAAAACTTAATAAATTAATGAATTTAGTTAGCAAGAAAATCAAATAAATATCCAGAATGCTCCAGAGAACAATAATTTTGATGGAAATAATCAACAAACACACAAAAGAGATTCACAAGATTTATTCACACATAACAAATATTACATAAACCCATGGACATGTGATTGCGCCTACTAAAACATTCTCATGAAAAAAAATTCATCCTTGTACTCTAACCGAAAAAAAAAAAACACCCTTAAAAGATTTTAGCATTTCTAAAATATTGTTGCTCTCATTTCAATTACATGTACAAGTATTTTTTTGCGATTTAAAGTCATTCTAGACAATTTCAGATCAGTTATCTTCCAATATTCAGCATTAAAAATAATTCATGAAAAATAATGACAAATATAAAACCGTTTGCAGACATTCATAGTCAATTTCATAATTATCACATGCATATTTGTGTAGAACGAAATAAGGGTCAGAATGTTTTTTTTCCACAATGTCTATTGTCAATGCCAATAGAAGAAATGAACACATGAATCTATAAGCAAGACAAAAATATATTGCACTTCGAGAACCAAGCATCCGACATGGATAAAATATACTAATATAGTGACAAGTTAACAAATGGATATGCTAGCATTTACAAGTTTATACATAATTTTCCGTCTTCTAATAGTTATACATGAGATAAGTTTGTGAAAATTGCATAGCCAACAACAAGATATGACATGAAGTATTCAATACAACTTCTTTCAATACGATGTATTTATTTTCAGTACTTTTTGCAACCATAACAAATTTGTGTTTTACTTCGGCTTTCCCTTTGGTAACACATGTTGAAATCTGAGATACAATACTGATGAGAACTTTTTCTCAACGATCAATTAAATATTTTTGTGGTGTTAAGAAACCATACATTTTTACTAATTTATATCATACAAGCTATTCACAATAATGAAATACGTTTGCTTTCTCTGCACACACTCCAGATGATCAAAATGTACAGATGTAATAATGTAATTCACCAAGATTTGCAAAAATTCTCAATTTTTTTTATCTTAAACCATGTCTTTTTCTTACACATTGGCTGATGTTCTTGTTAGAAGCGATGACAAAACCAGGAAATCTGGTTGAATTACCAAATGAATCCAGCGTTCCCACAAAACAGATATAACAATACACTTCAAAGCACTTAGAAAATAAACAACTTTTAAAAAATATATATTTTTAACCATTAACAATTGGTCCACACTTGACAAGAAACAACCTAAAACTACATGTACTTCACTTCATCAAAAAAATGGGTCCCAAAGCTTGAGATTTGCCAATAAATGAACTGGTTTCCATGGCAACTACAATCGTTGTTGCCCCATACGGCCACGAAATCAGTTGCCATGGTAACTCAGCTAGATATGGCCAAAGCCGTCATGCCGATATTGGTCAACCGAGCGCTGGAGATCACGCTGAAAAGTGTTGTGTTTGCGAGCGGTCGGCGACTGCGCCCGAGGCGGCACAAGGACTTTAGATCGGTGCACTACCTGGGACGAAGGCGGTAGGGAGTGCGTGCTATAAGGGTGGTAGGCTCGGACCGCCTCCCCGGCATGGGCCGGTCCGGCGTCTATGTCGTCGGTCGTGGATTCGTCGAGGCGGGCCCCGTTGGCATGCACGTGGGGGCGGGGGAGTATGATGCCCCCGGCATACACACCTGCACCAGGGTATTGAGAGTAGGGTACCCGCTCCTGCAAGACACAAGCAGAGGGGTGGGGGGGTCAGGAAAGATGTGGCATACATGGGGGATAGGATATGATATAGAGGTGTGCAGACAACTTCACTTATTTAGAGAAAGGCGTGCAAATAATTATAGATATATGTCTTTGTTAATTAAACAGGTGATCCTCTTAACGACTATGATTATTTTGTTGTACAACATACATACATGTATTTACAAGTTCGTGATTTGTCATAGCAGAATGATATGTATATATATACATCTCCTTAACATACACATGCAAACATATGTAAGAACTTTTTACAGTACAGGACCAAGAAGAGAGAAATTCAAAGTCATCGCAGTGTGACAAAGACCAGCTGAAAAAGGACATTGGGTCTGCCGACAAATGTAAATCCTCATGGTCGCCCTTTTTCATTCTCTTTCCACATGAACACAATAATCACTGCCCCATGCATCAGTAATTATTTTCTAGTTCAAATGACATGCATCGAATGACATTGATTTTTTGGCATTTCTGGAAGAGATAAAATTTCCACGATTTTCACTGAAATCAAAAACATCAATGACGAGATCATGACCAGTGATGATTAGTGTAAGGGGGACTTTAAGATTGCACAAATGAAAACAAGCAAATTTATAGACAGTTTTTGGCAATTTTTCAGCTCATAGAATATTGTGTAGAAATTGCACTATGAATAATCTTAAAACTGTAGAACTACTGAGTATCCAACAATTGTAGAAATAAATTTGATCATGCACAATAATAGGCAATATAATTTAGGCACATGTACATTAAAAAGTAAATGAACCATCACCAAAGTTCCAAGTCCAAGCATAAACAACAATAATATAATAATTCACAAATTTAATAACTGCTACAAGCTACCAGTACATGTATGTTCATATACAAATTTTTCGTAGAGCTGAAAAAACTTAAAGTCCCGAACAATTCGTAAGTCCCTCTTACACTACTCACCGCAGGTCACATGACCTCAAACCGACCAATCACCATCAGCCATAGTGTATGGTGGACGGGAGCCGTACCCAGTTCTAAGGTTCGCGAGGACAAAATTCACCCGATCGCCAAAATGTGACCATATCAAACCAGAGCAGTGAAAAAGGCCAGAGTGTGAGCATGCAAATAGAAATAAATACAACTGGTCAAGAATTGTACAAAACATAATATAACTTTTACATTTGAAGGAACACATCTATAGCTTGTTTTCTTTTTCAAGGTACAGTATTTATGCAATATTTTTTATTATGTTCTAAAATACTAAAACACTACCGGTAGGTAGACTGTATGAAATGATATGCAGGAATTACAGATAAACATCATAACTTAATGCAAAGTCAACTTATTTTGACCAGCCTCAACACTTAATATTTAATTTGTACAGAACAAAATCAAGCCTGAATTGTTAATGAAACAATTGCCAATGATATGCAAGTACACAACAAGCCATCTTCCACACAAATAGCACTTTTTTTTGTAAACCGAAACCCACACAACAATGATAGGACGCCAGTTATTAGGCCTGGGGGCAGGAAAGGGCGGGGCGAGGCCATTGGGCGGGGCATGCCAGAGTCGAGGGGCCCGTCCCAAACACCGAGGTCACAGATGTATGGAGTGTATGGAGATTGTGTCCATTGACTGTTCTGCGGGCGGCATTTCTAGCTCTACCTCACGATCTAGTGTCCACGAGTGATACCAAGGGGCCTGACGACGTCGAATGGACAACTTTCTCTAAGGAGTTTCGGGGAAAATTGGGTGGGAAAGTAAAGATTTTTGGTATGTTATTCAGATATTTGCAGATGAAATAAAATTGAAGTTTTTGTGAGAATGAAGGTGCACAATTTAACAGTGGAACTAAACTGTACATGACTAAACACGAGGGATACACTGACAACATATTTTCTTTAAAAAATTATACAATGTACAACCATCGACCAAATCTAAAACAATAAACCATAAATATCTACATGTACATACCAGATTTTTTGTTGATGGTAATTCTCGATAAAAGTTTTGATTAACTGACTTGATTCACAGTTTTCCATTCCCCTATAAGTTATACAGGAGCAAATCCATAAAGCTGTGCACATGAAGAAAAGTCACAGAAAATGATAAGAACTGATCCTTCTCTGGTAATATCAATTGAGATTCAACCCCAACTTTGATGCAAAAAAGCATTCAAAACACAAAAATCTCCAAAACCAGCACATTTTGTCTAAAATTGACCCTCACAAAAGACATGAATACAAAACGCTACAGTACCAAAAGGAATTTGTGATACCAACTAAAATGATGCAATCAGGAGGTACAAACATGGAACATATGAGCCAACCTATTCCAACAACGACAAACACATCTTTCTTATGTTACAACATATACCTGTACATAAGTATTTTGGAAACAGTAAAAGCATAACATGTACAAAGTAATGTAGAAGCGGAATATGTACAACAGTGGATGATATTTTAATAAAACGACAGTTGCTCCAACAGAGTAAAAAGTAAGGTCTTCAATTAATTTTACAAACTGCATTTGCAAACAAAGCAAAAACCAAACCAAAAACAAATGCAGAGCAAACGAAATACACACAAAGCAGAACAAACACTCCAAAAGTATATAAACAAAAAAACAACACATGACAAACACACAATGAAAGCTTATATCTTCACGCGACACGCTTGCTTAGCGACGAAGCGGGGGAACACTCATAATGTTGCCATGACGATGCGGTGGCAGTGACGGAGTTGTTAGTGGCTGCCATAGAGGGCGCCACCCAGAGTGGCCGGGGGATCGTTACCTCCTTGTACAGCTCCCGTAGCTCGAGCGCGCGCTGCTCAAACATGAAATCCCGAATGTGTTGGTACAGCCGATTGCCGCTCAGTCGCTCCCGAAACTGGTGCAGCACTGATATACACTGTAAAGGGAGAGATATGATATGGATATTAATGTATACTATGTTTATTATGCATACTATACTGTATTTCATTCACTAAATCTAATTCAGTTAAAGAAGAAATCACAGATTATTTATAGTGACGAAGATGATGCTTATAGCACATTTGAATTTAAACATTCAATTCGTTTCTTTTTCCACACAGAAGAGTGTGTTGAATGCTCAAATCCTTGGCAATAATTTTTTCCTCGACTTCTACTCAAAAGTTTTCAGTTGCTTTCAAGAGCACAGTTATTCCCCAGATAGATCTTCTTACAGTGTACAAGGCGAAGATGACCCCGACTGCGAAGCCGACAGCTACATCCGTCCAGTGACTGTAGTAAAGACCGTAGCGTGCCAGGCAACACATCACCGACATCATCATGAAACCGAGAGCTAGGAACGGTCGCATCACGCGCACGCTTGATGCACGGATTATATTGTGTATGTAAATCTGGGGGAGGGGAGGGGAGGGGGGGGGAGGGGCAGGATGGTGTATAGAAAATATATTTTTATAGATATTTCATGAAGAAGTTGCATGGAGACTCTAAACTCAGTTTTAGGATTCTATTAAAGATTTTTTTTTGATTTACGGTTCATATTGAAATATAGAACTTCGATATCAATTCAATTCTCTTTTACTTACCCCTGTAAATGCTGCTGCGAATGCTGTGATGGCTGCGTGAAAGGACGGGAATGATAATCTGAAAGCGAAGACAGTTCATAACATGATAACAGAGCACAGGAGTTTCACACGATATGTTTTGCAACAGAAAAATATTTGTACAGAATGTCTGAAAAAAATTATTTGGATTTTTGTTATTGAAATTTCACAGAATTGTCCAACTAGAACTTCAACTTATTGAAGGTAATCAGAATACTTGAACTTGAATGTTTTTTTTAATTTATCAGAACAATCAAACTCGAAATTATCCAAATTTATCAATAATTCTTCGAATGACATTCAATTGGGACTATAGGCGTGTCTTAATTGGTTTTCCATAGCACTGCCATGTCTCACCTGGCCTGCCGTAGCTCTGCGTCATCCTCCTGCGTACAAGCACTGATAGTTAGAATCTCGTCATCAACGCAGGTGGCGGGACGACACACTGACAGGAAGTTGGGACGCAATCGGCCGACGAACAACTTCGTAACATCCACGAAAATCATTGTCATCAGAATCCCAAACAGGAAAGTACCTGGAATTTAAGAACTTGTACGTGGTTATTTTGCCATAGAACATTGGTAAACATGACAGCTCGGTGGCTTGCTTGGATGCATCAGAAATATTCCATCATAAAATGTATGGTATTAATTTATAGTCGGCTATAGGCCACTTAAAATAAGGCTACGTATATCAATAATGACTGAGAACATAGCTGAAAAGATTTTGCTTGCAAAATGTATCATCAATTTCAAATAAACAATGCGAACATAACAATATTCATTATTTTGTTATCCGCAAATAAAAAACTTCTTCATGAAACAGTGATTTGTTGTTGTGTAGACTGACCAATGAACCGCAAGATGCGGCGTAGAACCTGCGGCAGTCGGCACTGAGGACAGAGCGCTCGGACCATCTTCTGCGGCTCCTCCGTAAAACCCCATAACGCGAGTTCGCTCAGGAGAATCTAGTGGGGTGTACGAGCGAATTATCAGTGTGATTTTCACTCAACAGTACAGAACAAATATATTTTATTTAATTTAATTTGCTCCAATGCTTAGTATGGCTAATAACCACACTGGATAATGTGATTTAATATTCACTATTATCAGAAATATTTGTGATAAGGAGCATATTGCAAAAGAGAAAAAATCACTCCTAATCTATAACTTGCATCATGTGCAAAGAAAACAAAGCATATATTTCCCTAACAACTGAAATAATACGTAATGGCGACTGTTATAATGACAGAAAGTCTCATTAAATCATCTATCAACAAACTCGATCCACGACACAACAGTTATCAAAACAAACCATCGCAACATAACTTTCCCCGACCCTGCAAATCACGAAAACTACCATCAAACACAAAACACAAATACCAATTTACTCTCTGACAACACCTAACATCGTTGTTGCCATGACAACCATGCACTTACCACGACAGGTGGCACGCAGAAGCAGAGAGGGACGACGATATTGTACGAGACGTTGGCAAAGTACTCGAAGTCCCGGAAAGTGCCCTCGCCCTGTTGTAGCGTGTACGACAGGTCCTTGTCATTACAGGTGAAGTTGAGCTGTCGTACCGGGAACACATCGGTCTCCCTGCCACGGATAATATACAAACAGTTAAACATGTATGTGATCAGGGGCTATCTATTGTCTAAATCCATTTTTTTGTGATGTTTGCTGCAATAGAAGTAGTTCATTTTACAATTTTTTTTTTTTTTTCTGTGTATTACCATGGTTACATTATCATGTGACTTCTAAAATTTTGCTCTAGTTTTCCTGTTTACCGGTAGTACAATAATCTTCAGAAGCAAAATATCACGAGAACTTTAATTTTAAGAGTGGCTCTAAGAAAAACTCTTTTCGAAACTAATATGAACATTTCAATTTTTTTCATTCATATTTACATGTACATTCAAATTCCAAAATAAATTTTTCTTTTTGACGAATCAATGTTCACGCTGATATTTCTAGCCCATGCATGCAGGCCATCAGCTTGTAGACAACACCCTGTAATGACTGGTACACCCATCTGGTGGGCGAATGTTTGTTGTCCAAACAAGTGTGACAAGTGTAATGCCTTGTGATTGGAGCAGTGACATTTCATGGCCGGGGAAATCTCGGTTGCAGCGGTTTGTGATCTCAGAGGCAACGTAATTTCATTCAACATGTTCAAGTCATCAGCCATTAGGAAGCCACAAAGTGACGATTTACTGTGTCCAGTGATTACAGCCTCATCAACACAGGTGAATCTGACAGCATGTACAGCACGCAAAAAAATATCCGATGCCACCTGTCACATGTCCCAAAAAGCTTAAACATTCGTTTATCGTTTATTTTTTTTTTATCAAAGAAATACAATGAATTACCTAAATCGTTGGACACTAGTCAGTGTCCATTACCTACTCTTATGAAAATCATGCTACTCTGGTTGCTGGGTAACATACCTGACGCAGAGTTAAGATCAATTATATGCCTGAAATTCCAATTATCAAAGATATAACCTTTCTAGAGGTAAAACATGAATCACATGGTTACCTGAGGGAATATTGGTTCTTATGGTTTCCTGAGGGATTACTGGTTGCTATGGTTACCTGAGGGAATGGTGGTTGCTATGTTTACCTGAGGGAATACTGGTTGCTATGGTTACCTGAGGAAATACTGGTTCCTATGGTTACCTGAGGGAATGGTGGTTGCTATGTTTACCTGAGCAAATACTGGTTGCTATGGTTACCTGAGGGAATACTGGTTGCTATGTTTACCTGAGGGAATACAGGTTGCTATGGTTACCTGGTTCCTATGGTTACCTGAGGAAATCCTGGTTCCTATGGTTACCTGAGGGAATGGTGGTTGCTATGTTTACCTGAGCGAATACTGGTTGCTATGGTTACCTGAGGGAATAGTGGTTGCTATGTTCACCTGAGGGAATAGTGGTTGCTATGGTTACCTGAGGGAATAGTGGTTGCTATGTTTACCTGAGGGAATACTGGGTGCTATGGTTACCTGAAGGAATAAGGGTTGCTATGTTTACATGAGGAAATACTGGTTGCTATGGTTACCTGCGGGAATAGTGGTTGCTATGTTTACCTGAGGGAATACTGGTTGTTATAGTTACCTTCGGGAACAGTGGTTGCTATGTTTACCTGAGGGAATAGTGGTTCCTATGCTTACCTGAGGGAATATTGGTTACTATAGTAACGTGAAGGAATAGCGGTTGCTATGTTTACCTGAGGGAATAGTGGTTGCTATGTTTACCTGAGGGAATAGTGGTTGCTATGTTTACCTGAAGGAATACTGGTTATCATACTAAGATTACCTGAGGGAATACTGGTTGCTATGGTTTACCAGAGAGGTAATACTAGTTGCTATGGTTGAGGTAGTACTAGTTGCTATGGTTACCTGAGGTGGTATACTGGTTGCTATGGTTACCTGAAGAAATAGTGGTTGCTATCATTACCTGAGAGAATACTGGTTGGTTTGGGGATCTGAAGTAGTACTGGTTGCTATGGGGACCTTGAGAATCATTGGTTGCTATGTTTACCTCAGAGAATTATACTGATATCCATGTTTACTTGAGAGGGTACTGGTTGCTATGATTACCAAAGAAATCTATTCAAAGATGTTAACAAAGTGCTGGTTGCTATGGTAACCTGAGGAAGTACTGGTTGCTGTGGGGGTCTGATTGAGTACTGGTTGCTATAGAGACCTGAGAGGGCACTGGTTGCTATGATTACCAAAGAAATACTCAAAAATGCTGAAAAAGTTACCTGAGGAACTACTGATTGCTATTGTTATCACAGTGTAGTACAGGTTGCTATGGTAACCAGAAGAAGTACTGGTTGCTATGGTTACCTGAGGAAGTATTGGTTGCTATAGTAGTCTCAGTGAGTATTGGTCGCTATGGTTACCTGAGGAAGTATTCGAGGACACTGAGGAAGACAAGAACGAGCAGCTCGAGAATGAAGACGAATATGATGAAGATGTTGATCTTCTCGCCGTTAGCGCTATCACGTCCACGAGACATCGTGCTATCGCTGTCCAGAATCAGGCGGTTGGAATTGTCGTAGGCGTCGTAGAAGGTCATGTGATCCAAGCTGGCCGGGCGCGAGGGCATGCCATAGTTAACGTAGCCGGCCATCGCATCTTACCGCCCTAAACAAATACAGAATATTAGTCATTACTTCACTTCAACCTGTTCAATATTCGTCATTTTATTTGAATGAGTAATCTTGATGGTAATAAACTTGTTGAAAACCCCTAGTGTTACACCTGAAGTGAGTGGCAATGATTAAAACTGCCAGCTGCATGGCATTCGATTAATTTTCACAGAAGCATGTAAGGTTGGATTATTTCGGATATTACAATGAGTTTGGGTCATCAGCGTTTTAACTAGACATCTGCTGCCAGTGAATTATTTGGGTTCTGGGAGAAAAAAAATCCAATAATGGGACCATACATTGCAATGCATGCCTCCTAATCAATAACGTGCACTCGACGGGCTGCACATACAGATATTTATAGTGGGTTTGCTACGGTTATATTTCAACACAGCAAAATTGATCGATTCAAATTAAGATTCAGAGAAATGTCAGTCTGACTGTTATCATGGTGGAAAGTACCAGACGTTCGGTCACAAGTGGCAACAACATAACATCTCCAGTCCCCAATCTTGCTACTTTTCCATTCACACTGACAGAAAGTTGATGACGATTTGATATTGCAAATATTAGCATCAAATTCGATCTGTTATTGTATTTGAGAAATATTCCAGATCTTCCACATGGGCAAATTAAACTAAATTTTGTGTTTTAAGGGTGTATTCATCTATTTCAATATACCACTAATAGCCAGCCTACAATTTAACCAATAATTTATTCCGCTGTCCCTTTTACTACTGATCAGGTTTGTAGATTATGTCTTCCTGAAGAACAATAGGGGCTTTTTTTTGCCCTTAACATCACTGTTGTTCACTGAACTGGATCTGACTAGAAGCTTATTTCTGACTACATCCAGACCTAATGTATACCAAAACAATCAGTCAATAAATGTTGTAGAGGCTTCCATCCATGCCATTGTTAAGGCTGTGTGCTGTAAATAACGCAATGGCTTATGGATCGAGCCGTGACATAAATGGGCTCAGGACGAGCGAGAAACAAGCGAAATGTAGGGATGTGGGAAGAGAGAGGGAGGGGTGGGGGGGGGGGGGAGGGGATGGTTGTGTTTGGTTGTCAGGGAGCGGAATAATTGAGTGTGGAAGGGGACAGGAAGCGACATGCTTGGGTCCACACGACAGCACGGGATCAATTTTATCGACGGGACGAATCGGGGACAGAATCCCACATACAAAATCAGCCTCAAACCCCCACGTACACTGACTGCAGTGACATCAGCAGTGATATTGACTGAAAGAAAGTAGATCTTTATACTACTGTCTCAACATATATCATAAATCATGTGTCCTTGAATAATACATTCTATTTTCAAGTTTTCAGGACAATGAATGAATTTATTCTAGCAAATAGGGTATAGATACATGACGGTGGGCTTAACACTTACCTATTGTCCTTAGAAAACTTGCCATTTAATTTGTTTAATAACACCTTTTTAGTCCTCACTGAACGTAGAAGTAATATGCAGTATAACACAACATACCTGTGATGAAAATATTTTCAAAAATTGATATTCATGTTTGTCGTCCTATACCAGTATTCAGTTTTGATATGGCTCGAATTCAGTTCCCAATGAATTTTGTTTTCATTTTATGAACTTGACAATTATTATCATGTACATAATAACAGATAATCAAGTAACGAAAATATTTCGTTTTATAACCGCAATATCTTTATTGCGTAAACAGTTTAATATATACTCTGTAAATTGCTCACCTCTCGCTTGGGTAGAACTAATCCTGTTTAGCTTGGCATGACTGACCGTGCGTGACTAACAAATCATTTCACATCCTCTGTTGAAACTGTTCCCATCCATTCCAAATGAACACTGTATTTTCACTGGCTCGGTACTTGTTGAGTTATGAAATATTACAGGACAAAAACCTCGAATCGGCTCAAATCCACGAGCGCCGCATCTACACACAGAAATTTATCCTATATTGGTCTTTCCAATCCTGGTGACAAAGTCAAAGCCGCCAAGCTCCAAACGACCTACTACAATGTAGGCATTAGCATTAGAATTGATCAGACTGGCCGTGCTTATAATACCGTTGCCACCACTTTGCAATCAAGCTGCCGTCAGCTAAGTGTTTGTGGCCCAATAGTGCGAAAAAAAAAGCTCGGCTCCATTGCACACCTTGCTCTATTGCTTCATTGCAGCCGTGCAGCCGTTTCCTAACCGTAACTGTTTTCTGCCGTCAACTGTGTACGATTGTGATGTCCCAGTGACGAAACGTCTAACTGTACTCTTGAATGACTGCCCCAGGCACGAATCCTGCCGTGTAATTTATAGCTGCCATCACTTTTTATGATGCCCAATTTGAGCATTGTGTTATTATTTTTGCATGCAACGTCATGCTGCAATTGAATTCCGGCAATTCACCAGCAACTTGCTAGTTGTCCTGAGCTGTTTATACCGATATTGTTCTCATTAAGTGCACAGCACCTGAGAGACAAATAGGGTTTTACTATTGATGTTATGCTTGCCAGAAAACAAAACGGGCGTTACAACTAGTCGTTGATTATTGATGGCAAGGGGTAAATTCATTATGTCATCAATTTTCATACGTCACCATTCGTTATCATGCAGTGAAAGATTAATCAATGAATCCTTTTTCTACGTTGATTACATTTTTTTCATGAACCCACACTCGTAAAGGAAATATGGATAATATATCGAGTATACTTTTGATATACGACACGCAACAACAATAATTCCTATTTATCTTAATTTCCTTTGTGCTTTCATTTTCATGGTAAAATTATGAAAACAACAAGAAGTCATTTATAGGCTAGTTTCCTTTGTGCCTCAATTTTTATGGCAAAATTATGTTAGCCAGAAAACATTTCAAAGATCCATGAATGAATATTATTGAAAACAAATACCATGGGGTAATGCAGGATCAGAAAAACAGTGTTGGAAGTCATTCTATACGGGTTAGCATAAATTTACATAATTTTTTTTTTCAAAGCACTTTTTTGCAATTCCAACGATCATGCAGATTCAATGTTCCCATATTTTTTCATTTTTCACCACTGCCAAAGCCAGCATACTAGTAGTCATGGACTCCCAGGTCAAATACGAGTTACTCCAATAAGCATTATGCACTGCTTATTGGTATTATTAAAATATTAACTCGCAAAACTTCAATATTATTACGTGTATTGGCATTCAATATTGGCATATTATATTAGTGTATATTATAGGTATATCTAAGTATATAGGTATACATTTGTATATAAGTATCCTTAAAGATGTTTGTTAATTTCAGGTACAAACATACAAGTACACATGTACAAAATAACTACCCCCCCCCCCCTCCACTACCTCTACCCCCCCACATCCCATCACATGCTATTATACAAGGTTAAGTGCTAATGTCACTTTCCCAAGTCCAGTTGACACGAGACCAGCCCACTGTCTGCGTTCACGACCGTACCTCGTACAAAGCTGGTACGGTTGCCATGGAGAGGACGGAACACGTGTGCCACGCTCGTGCTGCAGTACTCTCGCGGTACGAGCGTACAAGGTGGGAACGCACGTCCTTGTACATCCGAGAGGCCCCCTCGGTCTAAACCAATCACGGGACATGGAAAAATATCCCCAAAATAGTTTTTGTGTTTGTGTGTCAACGCCGTAAAAGTGAACAATGTTATGTTATGTATACATGTATGGTGGGAGGTCAGATGGGAAAAACCTCGGGACAGCTGAACAATGCGATGTGTTGGTGGGTTCCCTTCTACGTGTTCATGTACAAGTACAGACGAGGGCACATTTTTCCGCGGCAAGGTCACGAGCAATTAACGGTATGACCCATGTATAAAACATGTTTGCGGGAGGGGGGGGGGGAGGGGAGGGGGGCTACATGTAGGTAGATGTGATTGTTATGTTGTGTATTGTCTAGGCAATGTTTGTTTTTTGCTGATGATGAGGACATTATGGTATAGTACATGATGAGTAGAGACATTCACACCCACATCTACTGCCTAGCTGTCGTACTTTCCACCATATTGCATATACTGAACATGTACCTACTTTTATAAATTCAGAATTACTGTCATGCACATTCATAATAGATTACTATTGATAAATATGATAAACCAAATAAGGGTAAGGGTTCACACCCAAATCATTGTTATTAATTTATGTATAAGGCACATAGAAAAAAGTTCTGTATACAATTTTACCTAAAAATGCACTAGAGTTAAGTCATGTTTACAAACACAGATGCAGTGTACAATATAGAATAAATATTATATGCCTCCCTGCCATCTTGCCAGAGGCAATGTGAAGTTGTAAATGGAATGTAGCCTGGTTCAGCAATCGAATATCATTAATATAATTGTAACTATCAGAATATTTAAATTTAATAATGTTAATTGGTGCACTGTATGCCTCATAGTATTTTTTGAGACACTTATTAATCAGAATATTTCATGTACATTTTCAACACGTGTACTGTGAGTTTCCAGTATCGTTATCATGACACAAAATGTACAATGTAAGTTCTACTTGAAAATCTGAATGATATTTCCACCATTCATGTTTTATACTCTGATTTTTATAACTCGTTTACACCGTTTTTTGCCGATATTTTTGCGATGTTTGATGGTATCGTATTGTAACTTGACATACTTCACCTGTAGATCAAACGGCATTTTTCTGCAAACTTTCAGACTTCTGCTCATAGAATTGTGAGAGTTAGCAATCTACTGCAATGATAAATTTTCCCTGAAATCCTGTCGTTTGCATGTCAACAAATATTGTTTTCCTTTGGCACGTGATGGGCGATTGTGTTGGGATAATTTGCATAGGGGCGAGGGTTAGGATACGGGACCGCCCACGCAGGTAAACTGATTCGAAATTACTCGCACGTGCAGGCACCTTGACGACAACTGACAACCCGATCCCCCTATTATTACTAATTTGAACTTGTCCATTTGGAATCCGTCATCAGTTGTCGAGAACCAAGCAATATGTTGGCGCCCATGGTTCGAGCAAATCCTCGCTTAAATAAAACTTTTGTGTTTTGAAAGAAACAGATAGCGTTCCGGAAGGCAGGTTTGTGTAAATTAAATGCCGTTTGTACCACAGATATGCAATATTCAGATGAATAGTTCGCTCGAAGTAACTTGACTGAACTAAAGGCAAAAAACGGTGTAAACGAGTTAAAAAAATCAGAGTATAAATGTTGTATATTTCAATTTTTTATGAAAATATCAATTAAACCAACACATGAGAGTATTTTAATGTGGAATGCAAGCATGGCACATACGCCGGGTAAAAAAAGTTACTATTGATTTGAATACTACAATTTGTGCATGCCTTCAGTCAAACGCACATGTCGTGTATCGGCATTCTTTCATTGCTATATTTAAAAATCATCCACGGAAAAAATCAATACCAGCATGTTCTGTGTTCAGTGGAATCTTCCTCGATTTACAGTATTTTCAGCAGCAGCCCAGGTACATGCACATGTATTTATAAATGCCTCCTAGAATTATTGATTTTCAGTTCGCTGCGCATTCCGATACAGCAACATCTGGCCACTAATGTTCTCGCGGTTAATTGATCTTAGATATTTGGGGCTAACATTATACATGTGTTATATTCCGTTTTTACAACACCCGATAAGAATCAGCATAACAGGAATCAATACATGTACACACAGTTTTGTTATAAACACTCGGTTATCATGTTTATTCAAATATTGATTGCATTTGGCAATTCAAGAAGCTTCA
Organism: Terebella lapidaria; assembly: GCA_949152475.1. Taxonomy (NCBI): domain Eukaryota; kingdom Metazoa; phylum Annelida; class Polychaeta; order Terebellida; family Terebellidae; genus Terebella; species Terebella lapidaria. The sequence continues at coordinate 9,819,648 of OX424557.1, forward strand.
AAGGTTTGTTTCAAGTGATGCAGTTTCAAATACAAGTGCATGGATTTGGTGCTACGAAATTAACCAAATCTACATGAATTTATATTAACAACAATATTAAACAACTCATATATATCTGGACAAATTGTTGAATATGTACGAGCTTCGTACCCAGATACCATACAGCTACACACCAATACAAATATATTGATTCAGTGAGGGATGTTGAAACAATGATAAATGATGACCCAAAAACAACAAACATTGTACTCACGTCATTGTGTTTTTGTTTATTCCGACACCAGAAACAACAACAGAATGTCACATTTCAGGGTCCTATCCGTAAATCCGAACGCACGTCGAAACACTGGTATTTTTTTTCAAAATTCCGTTGAAATCAAACTCTGATAATATCTATCTTGAAGCCTGGCCGTATGGGTGTAGGGGTGGGGGGTGTGACAGATGCAACAGTCGAACAGTCGCAGAGTGAAGGAATGCCAGCAGCCAGCACAAATGCAAATCAAACGTTGACGAGTCGACCTGTTGGAATATCTATGCTCATGCTACTGCATCCAGCGAAGCCCGTATCGGTAAATTCTACTGCGCGAGCGTTGAACAAACAGCACTTGGTCACCAGCTGGTATTATGGGATGGGAGTTTTTTATCCAATGTGCTTTCACTATAATGTCTAGGAAATCTGCTGTCACAACCTTGAAATCGAAATTGACGACTTATCAACCTTAAATGTTTGAATTTATATTCGAGCTTTTTTCTTCCTTTTGATACAATGCATACACTATATATATCATATATGTATAATAAATTTCATGAAACATCCAGAAATACAGAAAGTCCTTAAAAAAAGTCACATCGAAGAAAATCCCGAAACTTATCCAATGGGAAAACTTTGTACGTCAGAATCTTTCCGTCAAATGGAGTCCCCTCGTTGCCAACGAGCAATTGTCCCTTGTAGGCTATAAGTATTGGTGCACCTGACCGTCCCCGGCCCATATGCTACCACGGGGACACGACTCAATGACATGCACGGTTGGGACGGGCTCCGTTGGGACGATTTACATACGTCAAGCGAAAAATATGGAGACGGGGAGTAGAGTGGGATGGATTGCTTGAGAGGCGGGGGAGGGAGGGGGGTGGGTGGGGTTATGAAGTATTGGATGTAGGTAGGTAGGAGCTGGGAAATATTATACATGTACTTGTTCAACTGATGGGGATAGAACAAGCCGATGAAAGAAGCAAACGAACGACAGGAATCAATATTGGATGATCCATGGCCATTGCATAGGTTGTAGGTCGGGCGACACAAACTCCCGCGATGTGGGGTTTACCTGGGTGTCGTTTGAACTGGCCAATGATGAATTATACACCTACTCTGGACGATTCAACAAATTGGATTAACTGAGCAAAAATTATTAAGAGGGGGGGGGGGGGGGTTGGAGATGCATGGGGACAGGTCAGGATAGAGGGGAATATATTGATTTAGACTGGGTGAGGGATATGGGGGAAGGAGGGGGGGGGGGGGGGTTGCGGATCTGTCTACCTTGAAGCATAGACGAGGGAAGCCAGTTATACCCTGGAAGTATGTAGGTGTTTAGGGATTATTGACTGCCGTATTACTGTATGCCACATAATAATATATTCGATAGTTATTCAATTTTTATCCTAATATCCATATCATTAGGACTACCCCTTTGAAGGATAGCATTGGTAAATAGGTTTATTCGCCAACCATACACCACGTAACGCCCACTCTGCTCGCGGAATCCGCATATCCATTCCCGATTCATGCCCAAAATAGCATCATAAATAATTCTACATAATATCATACAGGTATAGCGTAACCTTGGGTATGGAATAACTGACATACATCACTTCAGGAATAAGCATACATCATTAAATCGGTATCTCGGACTACGTATGTGATCCTACAATACATAGGCAGTATCGTGCATGTCTAGGACAATAATTATATTATTTCCCGTGCAGTATCGAGGCCGCATTGGTATTGTTAATGGTCCATGTTCTTGGAGTGACCTTTCCAGTAATCTGCATAACACAGGGCCCCGCAGATTACGCATGCAATCAGCCCTTTGGTGACCAGTCGATGTATTTCCGTGAGGGTCGAGAAAAGGGCATATGGCAGTATTTGAATAGAAGCAGTGGACATGCTCCACTGGGCTCTATCGTATATTGATCGGGTATTTCGGGGAACTCCTTCGATTGCTCGGTCGATCAAACGAGTATTCAAAGCGGCCATGGGTGGAAAATCCAACGAGATTCAAACAGTATATTCACTGGCTTGTATTAATTCAAGCAGCGTCCACAAACAAGAAATGGGTCTCAGTGGTGAATTTCAAAGTTTGCAACATTAGATTTCTACACGTATACCCTTTATTTAAACTGATAAATAGTCTGAAATTACGGCTATAGTCTGCATGTACGGCCAAGTTAATCCATAATGCTACATTAGGCATGTATTACCGTATTGGTCCTAATAGGAGCACGGCGAGCCAAAGCAGGACCTCCTACAGCAGTGCGTGCAAAAATCAGGTGAAAGTTGGGGTCAAAATTAGGAAAAATCAATGAATAATGAAAATATAGCCTTCAATCCCCTTTATTATGATTTTATTAACATAAATATGTGGATTAGAACACTTCAAGATCTTATTAGAAAGATATGAAGGGAGTTACAAGATTACAAAAATCGAACATTTTGGGGGAAAAGAGGGGGGTGCTCTACTATTAGGGCACGTGCCACTATTAGGACCAATACATTATATGTTATATTGTTATATTCCCTGCATGCAGACAAGAATATTTTTCTGAGAAAACAGACGAAGAACTATGTACCTATTATTGTCAAACAGTGCTCAAGAGCTCCATACACAACAGGCTTAGATCATCTATATATGGATAGATGATGACAAGGTTCCAGTTAAATGTAGCTCAAAAACAGGGTAACCATGGCAACAGCAATGATGCATACCCGGTAACGAGCAGGATCGGTAAACACTGTCACAGACCGGGTACCGCTAATGATATTTAACCACTGCCAAAGGGCATCTTGTTTCGAGCAAAGGCAGCACACTGTTCTAAAGCAACCAACCATAGGCAGATTATTAGTCACAAGCCAATGAATAGAGCATAAATTCTGCAGTTTCATCGGCAAATTTCTTGTGGGGTTTTTGGAACGGTAGCCAAATGCAACAAATCTAAATTAACAGAGACTTTAGGCTTGGGAAAATGCGGACAGAGTTTAGGCTACATCAAAGCACAATTCTAGACCATAGAATAGTAAGTTTACATGCCGCAAAATTCTATAGACTACTCTATTTTTTCCTCTATTTCTTTTACTTATATCCATCATTTGAGTTGATCTCAAAAGGTTACCACCAGTATTCTTCAAAACTGGAAAACCAACTGGTTGCACTGCCAATATACAGAGTTGTGACACATGTGAAATCTTGTAAAATTGCATGTCCTTATTTATATTTGAGCATGTCCAAAATAATGTAACTTTCTGAATTCACATGAAAAGGCAAAAGGTCAAAACAGGACAGGTGTTCAAATGTCATACAATTATATCGGACCCACAGAATCATGATATGTAAATCGTCTTTGGATTAATGCCTCGACACAGGTTTTTTTTTGTTTTGAATGTAAACTGATGGAAACATGTTTGTTTGTTGCTGCTGAATTAAGTTAACTACTGAATAAATTATTTTATTAAGTATGATATCGGCATTCAATCCAGTGACAAAGTCACCAATGAATTTACTTTCCAGAGCAATGATCATGTTCTAAAGGCTTTGAAAGTCTTGATATCATACAGCATGAGTAATCAAAATTAACTCCAAAAATTAAAATCAATGAACATATTTTGCTGGCTGAAACTTTGTAATAAAATCCAATACAATCATGTACTTGGGTGGCTTAAATTTTGTATCATTTTTGGCAAAAACACTAAACATAGTTTGAATTGTATTGAACTTGTTTTTCATAGTTAGTACAATCGTTAGTAGAACTAGAATATAACAGATAATTCTTATTTACACCACTGCCTAATTAAAGCAAATTATAAATACTCACCTTAATCTTTTGTCTGTTGCGTGACCGAATACTGTTTATTCTGAGAATGAACAACACATTTTGTAAATTATTGCTTCCGGATGATTTTACTCATATTCCATTATAACATATGAAAAATACAAAAAGACAACAGGAACATAATAGTAAAATTTCAACATTTACAAGTCATGTAAAGATTTATTTAAAAAAGAAAAAAACGTGTCAACATTATTCATATATATAGTTTATCAACAATTACAATGTACATTTATATAACTATATTAATCAGTCAAACTGTACACATCAATAAATTTACAAGGAATATTCTATTTATGACATCATTATTTAACTAATTAATGAACAAATTCAAATATTCAATGTGGAATTCCATAATTAAAGTAGAATTATTGCTACAAATTTTTATTATTATTATTTACACGTTAGCTAAATGACAATATCGTCAACAATGAATTTGTCATGGCAACAAATACCTTCTCACCAACATGTATTGTATCATATTGTCATATACTGTGTACCTTGAAGCTCAACCTGAATTCTGACTAAGCTTATCGATAACAAATAAAATCTATAGCAAATAACAAAATACCCATATATAAAACACATCATTGAGGTATATGCATACAACTTTTTCATGTCATTACCCATGCCAGTAGCATGCAACAAGTATTTCTAAAGTCGAAGATCATTTTAATATAATTATTCCCATTGCTATCGACAATTGCAAAATCTAACATAAGATGGAATGATTTCCTTTAAAGGAATGGAATGAATTTTTCACACATATCACGATACTTCGTCACTGGAATGTCATGTTGCGGAATGATTAAAAGATGAAGTACCGGTAACAAAAAGCTGGTTAAACCTACCAAACTCTTCAACAATCATAACGTATCCAAACATAGCACAATTACAAATCATAATGTACCCAAACATAAACGATATTTCAGGTACAATGAAACAAAAGAGACCATCATGATGTTTGAGAAAATTCAAAGAATAATTCATTCAACCTGTCCTGATTGCTAATATATATCAGCACATATATTACTAGTATTTAGAACATGATTCACAGTCATTTCAGATGGCCTTAATCATGTTAACTAAACATGTTAAATGAGTTCTCTTTGCAGATGGACATGCATTTTGTGGAACATAATTTGACAGCACTTTTTTGCCACGAATCTGTTCACTTGTGTAACTCTAGATTTGATGAAGAACAACTACATCTTGATAACTAAGTACGACTACATCTTGACAGCTATGATGTACTATTTCAGTAATAGAATGTTTTCTACATACTTAACAACATAAATACATCAGCAGTTAATTCTACAAGCTCCTGAAATCATACATTGCCAGTAATACTTCCAAGCAAGTGAGGTACGTCGTTTTTCTCGTCATTCACCGAGAATTCAAACTTATCCTTGTCCAGGGAAGGCAAGAGTTTGAATACTGCTGAACCAGGCATGAATAGTGGTCTCTTAAACTGTGCTTCCAGGTGAAACGGTGCATTCAGGTTCACTTTCCCTGAAAAATAGCCAGAAAAAAATTTAATATACAATGTATGACAATAGCGTAAAATTAATCATGATCTGTCCAACTGTGCAAACAACATACCAGTCATTTTGAGCCAAGTGAGAGATCGACTGAGGGTCCACATGCCATGTGCGATGGGTTTTTGGTAACCTAGTAGCTTGGCAGACCACGGCCATAGGTGATGTGGGTTGTAGTCCCCAGAGCAGGCTGCATACTTCAAGCCACAGTCAGCGGGGACTTTCAAAGTCATCGACTTCATAGGCTTGACGACATCATCTGAAATACATTGCAATATCCTCAATTCCTGCTTAGATCTGCTCATCAGATCTGACGCGCCTGAATTTAATGTCACACCGGAGCAAAACATCATTACATTTTTCAGATTTTCTTCAGATGTTTTTTTTCTTCAAATTTTCAAACAAAAATATATTATACACACGTGTGAGTAAATCTCGTGGAATAATCGGCCAAATAGCAAACACTCACCATCTTCCCGCCGCTGGCCTCCCACCTTCGACCTGCCGCCACTCTGTGCTGACTTGTCCCTCGACAACAGTGAAGCGACACCCTGCCAGACACACATCTCTCGCCGGTCGTAGACCTTCATCGATATGTCCACCTCGATCCCCCGCGTCGTGAATCGGTACCCGCCCACGCCACACTCCAAGTCAAACGGCTCTCGCAGAAGGTGATTGATGTTCGTGTGTTGCGTAATCGTCTGACTCATGTGGATGAGGCCTTGGACATACGAATAGGATTATAGTATCATGATTATGAAATCGAGAGCTATTTTTGATTTTTCAGAGATGACCACTTACTATATACTATATGAGCATCAACATAATAAAATGGATACAGCGGTCACCCTCAGATAAACATACCTCCTGCCACAAAATTGAGGTCTTGTCTAAGGGAAAGTCTTATTAGAGGAGTTCGTTTACATGTTGAAGTCATCCTAGCGGCATAGGAAAAAGTCTCTACAAAGGGGCAATTCTTTATAGAGGGGAGGTCTTATCTGAGGGGGACCACTGTACACAAATATCTTTTGACCAATTTATTGTCACAAGATAACATTACATGAGATGTCATTACATTATCTTTACGATTCATATTTCAGTAAAAATTCTTGATTTACCGGTATCACTGCACAATTGGCTGTTTTATGTTAATAAAACTAGTGTTATATACTATACTTACCTCCAAAACACATTACGGGTTATGGCTTATTAGCCTTACTGACATAGGAGTTCTCCATAGAGAGAACCCCATTTGGAAAATGGGCTAGACAATGAATTGTCCAAGCCACTAACCCACGTGACCGGATGGTGACGTCATTCTCGTCGATTCTAGGAACCAACCAGAAGGAGTACGCGGGGCCGGCCGGGTGGGCACTCTGAATGTGTTTTGGAGGTAAGTATAGTATATAACACTAGTTTTATTAACATAAAACAGCCAGTTATATGCCTATATCTTACCTCCAAAACACATTACGGGTAAAATCAGAATAAAGATTGGAGGCGGGGTGCTCCAAAAAGAACTCTGACATAACCAAAAGCTCAACCCTAGGGCCTCAGTGAGGGACAGGGTGGGCTTTTCCCCTGAATGATTGGAGGAACCAAAGGAGGGTGTCCTCAGGGTCACCAAACATTTATGGTTTAACAATAGGGTAAGTAGAAAAAACCACTTACCTCCGAGTGTCGAGTGACTGGCTTCCGGTCATAAGTGACGTAACGTATGTACATGAGGATATGCCTTGCTGACGCAACTGAGTCACAATGCATACCGAACTAAGGAGTACGACCGTACTGACATAGGAGACCAATTTAACGGTAATCGGAACCGGAACTCGCAACACGGAACTTCAACATATGTACAAGAGGAACGTATGTACAAGATGGGCCACGTCATCCTCAAGGGGTGACGACGCTCCGAGCAGCTACCACGGGCCCGAGGTGGTAGCCCTCACTCCCCGTCCACGTCAGGTCTCTAAGGTAGAAAGACGTAAAGGTGTTATGGGATTGCCATGAACATGCTTGCATGACCTGATCAAGTGGAACCCGTCCCATATATGCAAGAGAGGCCGCCATGGCCCGAACATCATGGGCGCGTACCTTGAACGAACAGGCGGAGTCCTGCTCGGCCAAATCGTAACAGGTGCGGATACATTTTTGAATCCAGGATGAGATGGTAGCGGAACGTATGTCCCGTTGGAATTTCAACTGATGTGAAATGAACAACAGTCGCTTGCCAGCCCGGAGACCTTTTGTCCGCTTAAGGTACAAGCGCAAAGCCCGCAACGGGCACAGGAGACAGTCTTCCTCGAGATTCGGGCCTACAGACGCCGACAAAGCCGGAATCGTGAAGGCCAGCGGGGGAGACGACGCCAGCTGGGTTTTCGCCAGGAAAGAAGGGATGACCTGTAAGGAGACCTGGAGGCCATCCTCTCGCCATCTAACTTTTGAGAAATCCAAGGCGTGGATTTCGCTCCTGCGACGTCCAGAAGCCAGAGCCAGCAGGAAGACTGTCTTCCAAGTAAGGAACTTTAGGGGGGCGGAAGACATAGGTTCAAAGGGAGCAGACGCCAAACGGTTCAAAACCAGGGATAGATCCCACTCCGGAACTGAGTTACGGGTAAGCGGACGTTCAACTTTAAAGTTATTGAGCAAGGCGCTCAGATCTTGATCCTCGCCGAGATTGATACCAGTGTGAGGCAAAATAGTCTTGGCTAGAGCGGTCCTATAACCCGCTAATGTCGAAGGGGCCGCACCCGCTTGGAATTTCTCCAAGAGAAAATCAGCTACTGTCTGAGCAGAGGCGTTGAATGGATCAACCTGCCTGCCATCGCACCAAGCAGCGAAGACTCGCCATTTAGACTCATAGACTCCCAAGGATGAGTTTCTATTAGGGCGGGCGATCCTACTGGACACTTCTGAAGAAAATCCCTTTGCGCGAAGGGATCGCTGGACAGAAGCCACGCGTGGAGGTTCAGGCTCGCGGGTCGGCTGTGAAACAGCTGCGCCCGGGGCTGTTTGAGAAGGTCGTCCCGAGGGGGTAGGGCCACTGGTTGATCTACCAACAGGCCCAGAAGTTCTGGGAACCAAGGCCGCTGTGGCTGGTATGGAGCGACCAGGAGAATACGGCATGTGTGGGACCTGATCTTGGCCAAAACCTTGGGCAGCAGAATCGCCGGAGGGTATGCATACCCGAACAGGCCGTCCCAATCCGTGGACAACGCGTCGATGGACATCGCAAGGGGGTCCGGAAGCGGAGAGACAAACACTGGAAGCTTGTTGTTCCACCTGGTCGCGAAGAGATCCACTGTAGGGCGGTCCCACCTGAGGCACAGGGAACTGAACACCTGAGGATGGAGAGACCACTCTGTTGGCTGGATCTGCCCCCTGCGTGACAGCTGGTCCGCCAACACATTCAACCGGCCCGGGATGTGACGTGCACGCAAGTGAATGTTCCGAGACCGGCACCACAGAAGAAGCGTCGTGGCCTGCCGACACAGGGTAACGGACTTTGTACCCCCCTGTTTGTTTATGTAGGCCACGACAGTGGAGTTGTCCGTGGACACCAGGACAGCACGACCAGCACACTCCTCCTCCCAGTGGGCCAGGGCCAGGGAAACCGCCTCCAACTCTAAGCGGTTGATGTGCCACGAGCTCTCGGGCTCTGTCCACACCCCAGACACTTCCTTGAAGTCCAGGTGTGCCCCCCAGCCCTCCGTAGAGGCATCCGTAAATAGATGCTTGGAGGGAGGAGGCTGACGGAAGGGTGAGCCCCGAGTGAGGTTGGTGGCGGACATCCACCACAGTATGGACGCCTTCCCTGCTGGAGAAAGGACGACCGGTTGCTGAGGGCGATCCGTGGCTGCGATCCACTGGGAGCGAAGGTCGATCTGTAACTCCCGCATGTGGAGTCGACCGTAAGGAACTAACTTCTCGGTTGCTGCCAGCAACCCGAGCATCGACTGCCAGACCTGTGCTGACTGACTGGGCTCGTCCAAGAATCTGCGGAGTAAGGACCGTATCTTTGACAGCCGCTCCTCCGTGGGAAAAACCATACCCAGCTGTGTCTTGTACCGGTACCCGACAAACACGAAGTCCTGGGCCGGTGTTAGCTCTGATTTCTGGAGATTGACCAGCAAACCCATGCGTTTGCACAAGTCCAGGACCCACTGTAAGTGCCGAGTCAGAACCTCGGGAGACTGGTGATAGACAATCCAGTCGTCTAGGTACTGGTAGAGGAGGATGCCCTCCTTGTGGGCGAGTATCTGTAACTCTTTCACCACCATTGTGAAGATCCATGGAGCCGGGGACAGTCCGAATGGCAGGGCACGGAACTGATACACGGTGCCCCGGTGCACGAAGCGCAGATATTTGCGGGAGACCGGATGAATCGGGATGTGAAAGAACGCGTCCTTCAGATCCAGGGAGACGACCCAAGAGTTCTTTGGAAGGGACAAGCGGATCGATTCCGCCGTCTCCATGGCGAACTTGGGGGTCTTGACATGGCGGTTTAGAGCGGACAGGTCGATCACGGGGCGCCACCCGCCTGAGCTCTTGGGAGTCAAGAACAGGATACTGTAGTAACCTGGAGAGGAAATTCCTACTTTTTCGAGCGCGTTTTTGGCCAGCATATCGGCGATCTCGAGCGAGAGTGCTAACCGTTTGGCGTGAGCTCCGGAAGTGAAAAGGGAATAGGCTCGGTAGCCAGTGCAGGACGCTGACTGAACTGGATGCGAAAGCCCCTGCGAAGGACCGACACGATCCACGGGCTGGCTCCGAGTGTCTGCCACTCTTGCCAATAATTTGTTAGACGGGCGCCCACAGGCTCGCTTGAATTTTGGAACGAGGGTGGGACAGCCCGAGGTATCGCAGGGTCCATCGCAGGGAGCTGATTCTGTGAAGTACTCACCTGCTGCGGGGGCGGAGGACTTCTTCTCCCCTGCTGGCTTGGGCTTGCCCTTGTGCTTCGACTTCTTGGTCGCTTTACTGCCGGCAGGGGCCCTCTGAAAGGGCTTCTTCTCCTTCTTCTCCTTGGACTTGGTCGGTGGAGGCTTGGAGGAAGAGGGGGCGTACGCCTGAAGAGGGGAGGCCAGACGCTTGGCGATCGTCTCCGTGAGACGCTTACTGGTCGAGACCGACTCCTCCTGACGGGCCAGCTCACGGGCTGCAGGCAGCTTCGACTCTAGGCCGGCGAAGAGAGGTGGAGGAGAGGTAAGAGCAGCCCCTGCCTCTGGATCTACGAGCGGGGCACAGCGAAGCTCCGTCACCAATGCCGGGGGAAGCTTGAACCTAGCTTGGGCTAGGAAATCGTCTCTCCTCAGTAAGTGGAGGACCCACTCCACGTACGTGGACTGCTCCATCCGGTGGGCTGACGCCAAGTCACAAGACTCCAGGAGTTGGGACGCCGAACGGAGGTGGTCCCCCAGGGACACTAGCTGAGACGGTGGGGATTCCAGGTCTTCCAGCGCTGTCAAGGCAGACTGTAGTTGGCGGTAAGCCGCAGTACGGAACCAGTCCTCCAGGGAGGACACACAGGTGGCGGCGCGGACGGCGTGGTTCAGGGAGAGTAAGGTCTCCGGCTGAAGGGTCACGGGGCGAGCCTTGTCGCCAAGGTACTGGGCCGCTGCCTCGGGGAATACCGCTGGCTTATCCAGGTAGTCCGGGTTGGACGGGAGGTAGTCCTTCTTGTGGAAAGGAGGCCGACGGGGAAACTTCCCCAACTCTGTTTTTTCCCCTGGTCCAGTGTCTCACAGCGGCGCCGGGAAAACTCCTCGCGGAGCCCGTCCGGGATAGGGAGACCCCGTCGAGGCTGACGTTCCGGGGAGCGCTGGGATGCCAGCAGCGACGTCGGACGCTTAGACACTGTTGGCTTCGGCTCAGCTGGAAAGAGGGTGGGCTCCAAGGTCGAACGCACGAGGTCGAGCTTGTGATCAAAGGAAAGGTCCTCCTCTCCCTCCTCACTGTCGGCCGGCTCAGCGTCAAGACGAGAGCGCTTGTCGCTGGGAGCCACGGAAGCCACGACGGAAGCTGGGCGCTTCCTGGAAACTGGAGCCAGTGGCGCCGAAGGAGTAGGCACATCCTGCCCGCACGCAAGCGACTCCTCCCCAGAGTCCTCATCAGACTCCTCCCCGAAGATCTCCGCAGGCAACTGCTGGGGAGGCTCCAAGGCCTGAGTACGCCGTAAGGCATCTGACGTGGGGGGAAGGGACACACCCGCGCGGGCGTCCAGGGCTGCCAAAACAGCCGTAACAAGGCTAGCCACATCCATCGCTGGGGCCGCTGGGGGAACTCCAGACGGAGAGGGGGGCCGGGAGACCACCGAAGAAGGACCTGGCAAGGAAGGCTGGGCCGCCGAGCTAGTCGTCACGGTGAGAGAGGCCGAAGAGGCAGTCAACGCCGATGAACTCTGCAAAGAGAAAGAAGCGGTAGATTTCTCTATAGAAGCAGCTGTCAACAGCATGCACTCAAGGCTCGGACCCCGTAGGACGGGGGCCGAGCCCCGAGCGGGCAACGGCAGGGCAGAAGCAGCACTGAGAGTCGAGTGCCGGATCCGCACCCCGGGGCCCGGACCCCGTGGCACGGGGTCCGGGCCCCGTCGGACGGAGCCCGGCCCCCGTGACACGGGGCCCGGCCCCCGAAGCACGGGGGCCGGCCTCTGCGACTGAGGCTGTGCCAAGCGCAGAATACCCGAAGGGTCGGGGTCCGGACCCCGTACGGGGTCCGGACTCCGCGCCATCACACTAACCAGAGCACCGCTACGACGGGCCACACAAAGCCCCTGGACCGAAGTCCGGGGGCCGGACCCCGTACGGGGTCCGGACCCCGAGGGCCGGGAACCGAAAAACGCGGGAGAACTGGCCAGAAAAGGCGCGGGCGCAGCTGCAGGAACCTGTTCGCCGATAACAGCGGAGGTGACACGCGCAAACAGGATCCCCGCTGACGGTACATGAAATACACAGTGAATTGACTCCCGGGGCGTGCCACCGTGGGTCGAGTGCGACTCTCCCACCAGCAGATCACCCGCGGAACAAAACAAAGAGGAAGGGGAAGAAAACTTAGCTTCTAGGCAAACCAGGGTACGATCCAGCTTGCCCAGCAGGGCAGAAGTCTTCCTTTCCTGACGGCGGCGACGCTTGGCCGACGACGCGGAAGATGAAGAGGACGGGGCTGGAGACACTTGACGGGACAACTTGTCTCTCCGTGCGAGAACAGCTCCAAGAACCTGCCCCCACTCCTCCCGCGAACGGTCCGCACACAAACCGCACGTAAGTTGATCCGTATGCACCGGGTCCTGGCACGCAATACACTCTGAGTGTACTTCCCACGACGGAAGCTGCTGCCCGCACTGAGCACAGCGGCGCATCACGGCAAGAGGGGAGTCCGCGCTCCAAACACAAAACGAAGTCCGAGGAGCGGAAACTATCCACGCGAAGCACGCCAAAAGAGTGAGGCAAAGAAATATCCAAAAAGGCATGCAAAGAAAGTGTTCGTAAGACGATGAAAACTAAAATATTCGCAAAGTTATGTCAGCAAGGCAAATCCAATGTGGTAGAGCAGCCATAGGAGACGAGAATGACGTCACCATCCGGTCACGTGGGTTAGTGGCTTGGACAATTCATTGTCTAGCCCATTTTCCAAATGGGGTTCTCTCTATGGAGAACTCCTATGTCAGTAAGGCTAATAAGCCATAACCCGTAATGTGTTTTGGAGGTAAGATATAGGCATATAACAAGCAGTTCAAAATTGAAAGTTCACATTGAAAGTTTACCCAAAGGACTGAGTTTGAAGTCGTCCGAGACGACCACGCACAGAATCAGGGGCATGAAGTAAGTCTCCAGAAAACATGGCGGCACAAAGTTCACAGGGACGTCAGCAGGGTAGCCACATATCTCGGCGTACTTGGCAAGGTTACTGGCATCTATTCTTTTGGGAGCAAGCAACAAAAACAATTGAGATATGGTGCTGAAAAAAAAAATCTGTACGTTAGCATGATTATGGTTCATATACCATTAATTATCATGTATCGTTAAAAAACATGGAGCATATTATATACATGATACGGCCGGCATAATTCGTATCGCTTTTTGGATCATCATTTTTATACCATTTTTTTACCTTTCATATCATATATTGGGCAAATATTAGACTATCTTGGTATAGAAACATAAGACTATCTTGGTATAGAAACTTGGTGTGCCTTAATGGGTACATTATGATTTGGCCATGTTTTAACAATATGATGAGCAGTGACTTTCACTTTCCCAGGTGCAGGATGGGATCAAACAGAGTAACTACCCACTGTCTCCTATATTTGCTCCACCGGTGATAAAGGAATATTACAGACTTGCAGTACAGGTCCCTGTCACGGATTTGTAGAGCTCTAGCTATGACCTAATATCTGAATATACGGAAACGATTTGGTGACATGACAGGAAAAAAAAGTTCGCCACAGCACAGCGAAATAACATTTTGCCATGGCGATTTAGCAGTCTGTTACTGTATTACTGTAAATTATAGTTTAATATGTGAAAGATAGTGTATGGCGAATTGGTATTTCTCCGTGGTGAATTGGTAAATTCACCCTCTCAAGTTGATATTTTGCCACGGCGAATTACATTTTTTGGTGTCATGTCACCATCACGTTGCCGTACTACTATAAGATCTAGTCTAGATCTAGCTAGAACTGCTAATGAGGGTACAAATGAATTAAACCCAGGTGTCCCACTCTCTCGAATGCCGGAGACGCTCGCCTCCAGCGTTCGAGAGAGTCGGACACCTGGGTTTACAAAATAATATGTGTGGACATCTATCCGATCAGTCCACGCATAGTACTTTAGTGCTAATCTAATTGTTTCTGGTTTGTTATGCACCTGCAGTCCAAGCAGATAATTTTCGGATGGCTCCCACCGTATGGTGTTTTATTCCGTTTGTTGGCTGTTGTAACCTTACTCAGAGCTTTGTCTAACAGAATGTCAACATCCGTCGCCTCTTTTGGACTTCGAACAGCAAAAGCACCTTGGCGTCGGAAGAGCGAGGTTGCCAAACCTTTCACATACAACACCACCAAGGAAGGTCGGTTTTCGAAGTGAAATTCCGATGGTAACCCGTAAAAAGTTATTAATCGACCAAAGAGGATCACTAATGCAAATAGAAAACCAACTGTCAACAGCACCAAGAGCAGATTAACACCAAAATTCTGCCACATTTTGATAGACTTTCCATCGAAAACAACAAATCTGACATTTGGACGATACCGCCACCTGGCGAATGTTTTGATACGAATAGTGATCATTCGCTAGCAGAGATTCACGTGCGGTTTCCACGCATTTGTTTTACTTTGTAGCGGGAAAGAAAGATAGTCTGTTGGCAACTCTATATGACCTGATCATGTAGATCTAATCTATGGCCTGGGTTTACAAATGATTTTTTTTTACATTAATCTATTACTCAGTAATTTGCTCTGAGCGGGGAAATATATATATCTAGCTTACTGTATAGGCCTAAATCAACTATGGGTCTAGCCTATATAGACTTGCCCCACGGAACCAAAACAACAAAATTCAGTGGGGCAAATATACACCTACTTTTCTATAAAACAAATATGTTGACACCTTGAGCTATATAGAGCTATCATTAATATAATCAGCTTAATCGGGGAAAATTGTATGCTAGTTTATAAATAGGCCTATATATAGAGCAGGTGAAATCCTTTATTTTATTTTTTTTTTACTTCGGCAAATATCCCACACAAGCCTCGGGTCCTCGATCAATAAACTGATAACAATATATAAACTACAGGCTTTAGGCCGAAAATATACCCATAAAAATCAATAAAGTCCAGCTCTGGTCTTTATTAGGTGAGTCTACCGTAGGGTTACCAAAAGAAATCATATACCACGCCAGATTTTAATCAAGCATATTAAACTGCAGGGATGGGGTCAAATACAGATTGTCAAATACAAATACAAATACTCAAAGCCAAATTCAAATACAAATACAAATACACACTCCCAGAGCCGACCAAATACGAATACAAATAAATACATTTCTTCAAATACAAATTCAAATGCAAATATTTATTTCTTAGTCATTCGTCGTTTTTTAGTCATATTTTTGACGCATTCAGTGGAAGTTTTCGTCGCTGTCCTAAATTTCCCCTTCATATCACTATCATTGGTTATCTATTATACATGTACACAAGAAAATATAAGTTATGAGACAAATAAATCCCTTCTGTGTATTTGACTGTATTTGATTCCAAATACATCAAATACAGACCTCAAATACAAATTCAGATACAAATACGCCAGTATTGAAATTGTCAAATACAAATACAAATACAAGATTTAGTGTATTTCAAATACAAGTACAAATACAAATACGTATTTGACCCCATCCCTGTTAAACTGTGAAAATAAATAAACAGTATGACAGTGGTTTATAGAGATTATAATTTTCTCATAGATCCAAAAGTCTTTTTAAAACGTTATATTGTATTTGTCGCCGTCCGGTGGTGGCCGATCAAAGAAAATTGTTATTCTGAAGTGGACTCCGATGACATCCTCTCGTAATGAAAACTAGCAACCCATGGGGGCATGTTCAATTTTGACGGTAGCTCGGACGAAAATCACCGCCACTATCAAACAAACAGACCGATAATCCGCCAAGGTATCGTATTGATCTTTCATGTGATATCTTCAGAATGTTGAATGCCTAAAAGATCAAGGGTCGAAATTCTGGAGAACGCTCTCAAGCTGTGAGGAAACAGGAATCAATTCTCTTTGCAGTGGTCTGAGATGTAAATACCCACTTCAATACGAACCGATCAAACGAGCAATACCGGTCAAACAATGTTTCTTTTCTTTCGCTGGATTTCTATCACACCTTGAATTCTATTCCTTTATTCGGATCGAGATACAACTCAACAAGCATGAGTCACCTCTATACAGACTCTATGTGTCTATTTTGAAAGGTCGCGGCCAAAATTGAATACATAAGAACCAGTGCCCTTGGATGGATATCGCCTTGTCACGAATTATTAATCCGGAGGCAGAGTCCATTAGCGAAGCCCTGTAACTTAAGTCAGATATCAAATTTCTATTGACAGTAAATATTCTCCAGTCCAGGGGTAGCCTAAACCGTCAATAGAGTAACTATATATTGATAACACCGAGCTGCATGGGCCTCTAGATGACACATGAGCCATAATAGTCTCAACGATTATTTACCGGCTTTGTTCCTGCACGGGCCGTCGTTTGCCTGGCAACCAATGATTTTGCCCCCGTGCACGCTGGGTCTGCAATTGAACGGGAAGGACTACCAACCGGGCGGCTATTCCGCTAACACCACGGGACCTCAGGATTATTGTTAATCCTGGAAATTAACGCCTTGTTCGCTACAGGTAAGTTGATGTAATGCATGGTACCAAGCTAGTATTAATTAGAAGCATATTTCTGCATGCATGTATGTCAATATTTTAACATATTCAGTTTATTACAAATAATGAATGTAATATTGTATCTAATAGATACCTTGACAGTCAATGCTATATTATCGTTTTAACTTTTTAATGTTCAAAATTAATTATTTGACGTCACCATCATGTTCGCCTTAAAAATAGTTCACATAACAGTAGCCTAATAGCTATTTTCACGGGTATGAGCACGGTTGTGATGACAGTTTCATTATTGATACATGCAAATCAATCGATTATCGTCATAGTCGTCTTCAGGTTAATTGGTATGCCCCCAGCTTGTGACATTGACGACTGTGTCTATTTGTCTATCTCACTTATTATCATCCACATTTTTCTTTGCAGTCGAAGGGGCATTGTTTCAAGTACCGTTCGAGTATACATGCAAATAACAACCGCTACTCTTCGAAAGAAGACACACGAAAACAAGATAAATGTTTTCTCCGCATAGGAACACTGGTTCAGAACAATTACACGGGCTTGATTAAAAATGTGAAAAACATACGACCATTTTCATGGTGGAAACTATCAATTTATTAAAGACACGCGAATATTAGGCCTATGAACAAGCGGCAATGATAAATTCAGTGTGTGTGTGAATGGAAATCTATACTGTTTGCACGAATAGTCTGGATATATATGGACTGAAAAAGAAACAGGAAAACTCGTGAAACACTGGAAAGGAAAAACACTGATTAAGGGACAATAAAAGCCCGGTATCCCACGGAAAATGTCACGCCGGCAGCAGAGCGGTCGGACGACCGGCACAGCCTCGGCGTCCACGAGCCGGAGCGCCCTGATCCTGACGGCGGCGGGCCAGGACGGGCCAAGGTCGGCGGCCGCTCGCCACCACACGGAGAACACGTACCACATGGCGCCTGACAGGCACTTTCCCGTCATCGAGACTAAGCAGTTGGTGGAGAGGCTCCTGGAGAGCGAACTCAACGACAAAACCTACAGGTGCGATCATCAGGGATACATGTATATATAGTTTTAGGTAGGCCTGGCAAATAACATTTTAGGATCAACACAATATCGTTTATGACTATGTTGCCTGAATTATGACCTCATCTGACCTTCTATATCAGGACCTTAGGCTGTAGGATTTTCTCGAAATTTGTCTGATAAATTTGTTTTTATGTTTTGCATGGGTAATAACTGCTGTCCAATACCATGTTCCTTGAATCATCCAACGTGGGGCAAATTGGCCCGTTATTGACCACATTGCGAAAACTTCCATAGGAGGCTAAATGCTGCATTATGATCATATGGAAAGTCATATCTGGTGCAACTGTTGGTGATCTCGGCTCGAACTAAAGATTATAACTGCACCAAGCTTTGTGTAAAGATAAAACCATTGACTATAGAGATTGCGTTTGCAATATGAGCATATGGGGAATCATACGTGGGACTTCTTTTGGTGACCTCAGATGACATCGAGTGCTCAAGCTCAGAGTCTGATGAGCTTGGGCTTAATACTTCAGATGACATTGATCTCTCATAAATCGGATTGAATTGGTTATTAGAGACAAAAGGTTATAGCTCAGATTTGTAATATAAGCACATGGGAAGTCATACTTGGGACTTTTTTCGGCGACCATCAACTTAACCTCAGATGATCTTGAGTGCTAAAACTTGAGTGCTAAATTTAACAATCAAAGCAAGCCGGAGTATACACAGAGAATCAAAGGAGGAAGACGGAGCTTCACAACTTACTCCAGGGTTACTTCGCCTTTCTCCATATTTCTCCGGGGATACTCCCGACTTATACCCCGGCACATTTACGGAGTATGTCCGTAATATACCGGGTGTTCTCCGTATATATTCTGTCTGTCTCCGGCTTCACTACGCAACAACTCCGTTTCTACTCCTGATTTCCTTTCCACAAAAAAAAAAAATATTGACAAAAACACCCAGAGCATGCCGGAGCCTCCCGGAGTACACTACGGCTATCCCCAGCTGTTTCTAAAAGTCTGTATCTGTGTCGGGAATACATGTGACCAGAGCATAACAATATGTACACGTATTGTGAATATATAGGAAGTTTTAACCTGAGGGCATAGAACAAACAGTTTAAGAGTTTGCAATTAACAAATTTCAATGGCATGATTATCCTCTTTTTGAATGCCACATAAGATTACCCAAAAGTGTTTAATATACCGGGTATAGGTCGAAGTGTGGACAGAAATCGGGAGTTTTAAGTAGTACATGTATACCTAATGTACAAGATTCTCACTCAAAATCTTTGTGGGGAATCTTTCTACGCCCTGAAAGTCTATTGCTGCCAGATTTCCTTAAAGTATACCATTTTGTTTGTTATACATATAACATAAAGTTATCTCCTTTCAATAAATTTTCAGTGCATCTGAATCTAACCAGTGGGCTCTGGACTTAGCGAACAAGATCAAGTTAAAGATCAAGGGTTTGAAGTACAACCGGTTCCGGATCGTTACGTTTGTGGCCGTCGGTAAACGACAGGACGCCGCGATAAATTTTGCCAGTCGGTGCATCTGGAACAAAGAAGTCGATCAGTTCGTAGAAGGGACTTTCCAGAACAACTCACTGTACGCTGTAGGATTAGTGTATGCAATCTACCAAGAATGATGGGAGGTTTAATCATTATATTTTGATTCTATTTTTAGACAGAAAATGAAAAATACCCTCATGTATTTCTGGTGAAAACATATTGTAGTGTGTTGCTGGAGTGTCAGTGTAGAACTGGTACCATGACTAATGCAGTTTGACAGTCAATGTGTTGTGTTATATTACGGATTAACGACTGTGATAACATACACTTATTGTGCACATGACAAATAAATATTTACTCGTTTTGTCTTTGATGATTGCAATCAGTGAAAACAACCCTAGTTCATATTTTATTCATTTCAATGGTATCATCATACTTATCAATATTTTACCATACATGTATTACACTTTAGAGTACCGAGTGATTCAGTTTCAATTCACATGACAAGAAGACCACACACACGCATGGAATGTTGAGTTGTACGTTCCTATGACGACTCAGGCCAGACTTACAAGCACTGAGTTGCACTCGTATGGCGCCCCGTTCGTGCCACAAAAAAAAGAATTTATTTTTTTTCTGACTCATACCTATGAGATAGTATCTCATATGTATGAGTTACTAAGTCATACATATGAAATAAAAAAATCATACGTATGAGATAAAGTCAAATACGTTTGAGATACTAAGTCATACGTATGAGATAATAAGTCATACGTATGAGATACTATCTCATACATATGAGATACTAAGTCATACATATGAGATACTAAGTCATACGTTAAGATACTAAGTCATACGTATGAGATAATAAGTCATACGTATGAGATAGTATCTCCTACGTATGAGTATGTCATAGTATCTCCTACGTATGACATAGTATCTCCTACGTATGACATAGTATTTCATACGTGTGTTAGTATCTCCTATGTATGACTTGTTTTCTCATACGTATGTGTTAGTATCTCCTACGTATGACTTGTTATCTCATACGTATGTGTTAGTATCTCCTACGTATGACTTTTTATTTCGGTTCCCTATTTGGTGGCAGGAACGGGAGGCCATACCAAGATAGCCCACTCAGACCAAAACAGAAGCGAACAATTCCCCTGGCGGGCTGTATGTAGAACTACTACATTTGTGTTTTTATGAATGAATATCTGCCATTGAAACGTCTTTTTATGAATGAAACCCCCTGATAATAATGGGGATACGTCAAACTTTTATTTTCACCGCAGGATCGACACTTTTCAAATTTTCACTTTCGTTTTGGCCTGAGTGGGCTATCTTGGTATAGAAATCTTTGATTACAGACAAATTTTCATACCATAACCAGCATACATATACACAATGTACTATTACTTTGATAGGTTGAAGTTCAGACCTGGTTGGATAACACAATTACATGCACAAATACATAAACGAGTGACATAAAATTGTGGAGTTGGAGAAGCACTAGATAGAGAAATCTATTTGCATAGGTACACTGACTAGTTAGCTCTAATTTTTTTCTTTCATTCAGAATTATACGTCACCAAATGTTCCGTCAAAGCTGTGGATATGTCAAGCACCAAAATTTTCCTTTTATCTTGGCAAGTCTGTAGATCTAGCCCCATTGAAAGAATAGAATTCACATGCTTGCTTATTTGTTTTAGTTTGACTGAAACAGATTCTGAGCATGTAATATGTCACACTTCAATACACAAAAGATCATTCACCTCAAATACATTGTGCGCACAATGACATTTTTTAACATTACCTACCATGAAGAGAAACATGTGCACAAGTCATGTACAAACCGATCATATCGATATTTGGCACCGGATTCAACTCCTAACGGGTATAATCAAAGATAACTTAAATTCATTCCAAGATCGTACAGGACAATACATGCACATATTTGACAAATGCTGGCTACAGACTATGAAGGCATGCTATGGTCATCCAATCAACGGACATAAAATTGCAAAAAGACTCATTTCAAATGACGAAAATACACACAAAGACAGAGATCATTATATGTATACAATTCATGATGTATGTCATACAGCATTTATACAAACACAACTCATACATTCAAAATGCATTTTGATTTGAATCTTCCGAACGATGTCCCACAAAGACGGAGAACTGTTCTAGAAAATAACCTTTGTTATACATCAGCAAATGCCCAGAAGTCATGAAAATTCCAGCCATATTTTCGCTGAAAATTGCTATACATTTTTAACCCCGCATCAACAATATTTACACAATATCACTCAAGATAATATACTCGGGTTAACATCAATAAAATTTGTAATTCATAACAAAAATTAAATCTGTTCATCGGGACATCGTCGACACAAACAACATGGCAAATTGTTTTGTTTTTTTTCCTAACGAACTGATACATAAATAACATAGTGATTGACACACAACCTCGCACGCACACACAGCTGTCTATGTCGGCCCTTATGACTGTTTTGAACCATGTCTGTTTCTATTTCTTCTTCTGTTTCGGGACTTTCCCTGTTGCTGCCCTGCGTTGTGATTCATCTGCGGCTGACTGGGACTGTACGCACCCTCAAAGAACTCCGACTGTTCAGCGAAATGCTCGTCAAGGTGGAAATTCTCGGGTCCTCGTTGATCTGCAAGCGATGAGGTTTCATATCAATGAGGATCTAGACATGAACAAATGGGAGGGGGGGGGGGGGACAACGTGACCAAAGGTTTTTTTTTCTAGAAAAAATATCTAAATCATCGATGTGTATTAATTAACATATCAGAACTTGTTCGTGTGGTATCTTACCATGCCCGTAATACTCGGCATTCCTGTTTCCTTGCCTCCTATGCTGTTGTGGTCCCTGATAACATAGAAAGTCTTCCACTCAAACATGCAACAGGAGTATGAACCATTATGATAATCACACAAACTGGGTTAAATAGAAATGTGTATATTTCATATAACAGATTGCTTTGCGATTAAAAACATAATCAGGTTGATTTTCAAGTTAGATGTAGGACATTAAAGACAGGTCAAAAGATCAACATACAAAGCATATCACTTTTTTCAACATGTAATGTACCGGTATCAAGAGAGAGCAATAATTGATACATTCCAAACAAATACATTTGGGTACATGTACATGTACATGTAGTTAGGTATCACACCTGATGGGCGTTGAACATCATCTGAGGCGCCTGCCCGCGAACAGAGTGTCCTTGCTGCGAGCCCTGAGCCTGCCAATGTTGCTGCTCTGGTGACAACATGGCCCGGGACCCCCTCCCAGCATTGTGACCTTGACCTTGTCTTTGACCTTGACCTTGTCTTTGACCTTGTCCTTGACCTTGCATATACGGCTGCTGCTCGGATCTCATAAGTTGCTGGTCTTGAGGCGGGCTGATTCCGGCTTGCATGCCTTCTTGAAGTTGCTGTACCAACTTAAACATGGCTGCTTCGGCCTGGGGGTTCGGCCCATTGCTGTGCGGTGCGTACGCCATGTCTCGATGCCTGGCTCGTTGTTGCTGCTGCCTGCCCTGATGCTGGTGTTGGTATGATGGGTCGGGCTGCTGATATTGCTGCTGGGGACTGCTGTTGTAATACCCTGGACTACCCTGCGAAGCCAAAGGGGGTATGTGAAGAAGGTAAACAAGGGGTTTACAAATGGAAATGTGAAAAGATTGCAAACAAATAGAGCGAGCGGAGGCAGAAAGAGAAGGGATGGATTAGAAAGAAGGAAATGCTAATATCTGATAGGTTGGGTTTTGTTTTCTGAGGTCAATCTAAAACTCGGTCACGCTTTATATGTGCAGCACTGCAGCAGCAGCAGCGCTGAGAAACAAACCCGGTTGAACTGTGGTGGTTGCTGAAATCCTTGCTGCGTTCCTCTCGGGGAGCTATGGGCAAGCCTCTGACCTTGACCTTGACCTACCATCGGCGACCCCCGGTGACCTGATGGTGAGCCCTGGTGATAGCTTGGGGAGCCATGGTGACCGTGCATGGGGGGCGGGGTCATCTGCTGTGTATTGACAAACATCAGTTGATGGACGGGGTCGGGCTGAGACTGATTGTGATAGTACTCGTGCTGGCGTGGGCTGTAGTCGGGAGGGGTGTGCCCGTAGGACACGCTCCTCTGTGGGTGTTGCTGCTGCTGATGTTGTTGTTGTGGTCGCTGAGGGATTTTCTGTGGTGATGAACCTGGAATTGAAAGTGACTTGGAAATTTCTGTGGATTTCTCATTGAATGAAGTAATGAAAGAATGTTTTTATACGCCATTTTGTGAACTGCATGGACTGAATTCGGTTGAGAAAATGTGTGGCACATTGAGAGGAAGACAGCATGAAACATGCCCACAGAGCAGGGTCCCAAGGTAAGATTGGTCTCCAGCCTAACATGCTACCACTGAGCTACCGTGGCCCCAATCTGTGGATTTCTCAAGACAGAGTTTGGAAAACTACAGATGTGATGTGAACCTGATTCCATAAAATATACAAGCATGAGTGATCTAAGATACCGTAATGTTGGTAAATTGTCCAAAGATGCACTCACGGTTGATATCTTGGATAGGTCTGGGTTGCGAGTCCTGATTCCTGCCCTGTTGTTCCGAGGATTTTGATTTCTGTGACTGGTTTCTGTCTCTCCGTGCTTGTTTTTCCTGCCTGAAATCATGAGAAGTGACTACTGCAGCCCAACCATTTGGGGCATAAACTGGATAAAGATACACTAAATCACCTCTAATGTGATGCAAATCAAACAAAACTGTTGAATTCACAGCTCCTATTATATTTGTGGAGATTCGTCAACATACTTGCCTCCAATTATTGCTAGAATAATCATTACTATCCACAGAATATTTATGAATTTATGAAAATAGAGCCCCCTGTGTACCTGTTCTCCTCCCTCTTCGCGTCTCTGACTGGACACTCCTTAGCAAAGTGGCCAATTTTGCCGCAGACATGACAGTTTCTGTCCGAGGGCGGCATTCCTTCTGTCAGGACTTGCGGGTCAAACAGGTAGTCCTAGAAAACCCGAGAAAATCATGTGTGTTCCAAATGATAAATACATAATATACACTGTCGAAAAGCAGAAAATTCACATGTGAGGTCACACGAGACTAAAACAATCCCCTAATTCCTCAATATTTGTATTGAACATGACATACTGTTAAAATGTTGTAGCCATTTGGAATGCCATTTGTCGGGATTCCCCACACTGTTCTCGCATTGCGGAATGTTCGGATAATGAACATGTTCACTGCAAAATAACATCCACGAATGCGAATCAGCACTATAGATTTGGTAACAAACTCATTCCTCATGAGTCCCCGGGTAGGTTATAATCCATAAAATTTTAAAGTCTAACTAGAGTGTATCATTTTTATGTTGTAATACCGTGGAAATAGTTTCCCTGCTCATTTTGGTTTTTACAGAACTTGAAAATCTCCATCACAACCTGAGATACTTCTATTTTCGTGAATTACTTTTTCCAATCTATCAGCATTTTGCAGGACCTCATTAATTATTATAATTAGATATTCATGACGTCATATGAGTCAAGCATATAATTAGCTTTCTAAACCTCATTTATGCAAGGGTTATAATGTAGATAAAGTTTCCAATAGAAACTGATATGTTTTGTGGTAATGCATAGTCAGTCTTATGTCATGCCAGCATGTTGTCAAGGCTACACAATCAGAGCTAGCGCCCTTAGCAACCAGTTGTTGGGTGGGTTGCTATGGACAATTGAGCTGTTAGGACATGTGAAGCTGCTACTTTCTTTTAACAATTTTACAAAGGATCATAATGTAACGACGTTGAGGTCCTAATAATGTGAAATCACCAGTGGTTAGCAACAAAATCTCCATAGCAACGTGGTTGCTATGGGCCATATTCTGGCTCTGGTTGCCATGACACCAACACAATGTCTTTAAAATTTGAATATTTTATGTATGGTGTCATTGTGTGGAACAAAAATTATTTTCATGTTCTTTAATATTATGCAGTAAGGGTTTCAATGAGCTCATTATCTTTTTCAGTGACTCATATGACGTCATCATTGCTCATTTGCATATTTGCATATGACATCGAAAGATCAATAGGACATGTCATAAACAAACCTCCGTAAAATAGTGACTATACAAGATATTTAATTTTTGTAAAAACAGAAATGATCTCCAGACTTCCGTCTTTGATATTGACACTAAACTAAAAAAAGTTTTTTTTTCACTCTAGTTAGGCTCTAAATGTACGTGTACATTTTTATTCAAATCTATGATCATAGAGGCACACGACTAGATATTATTCTGTTCTTTCTGTCTTTTTTTTTTCATTCAAAACTTTTTCATACAAACTAGTTTTGAACAAAATATAATAATGTCGCTCACTTTTCCTGGAGAGTCCACCTCCAAGATTGTGCCCAAGGTCAAATGGATCTGAAAGTACCACAAGGAACATAGAATCAATTATTTGTCTTGAAATACTGTCAAAGTTAACATCCACAGAATCAAAAAATATATTTTCCAATGTCACAGTCTTGACTGTTTAAATTGATCATGACACAACTCATACCCTCAATAGCTATGGTCCTGTTGTTCCAGAGTTTCTCAAACTTGGTGAGCAGCACCTTCTGTTTGATGGAGATGACGTAGTCTCTTAAGTTGATTTCTTCCGTGTAGTACCGAATTAGGCCGATCCACAAGTCAGCGACTGATTCTTGGTTCTTACGGTGCTCCGGCCACATCTTAAACTATCATATTATAAACAGTTGTTTCAATTTTATGCAATAACAATCATTATCAAAGAACTGAAATCCCGCAAGTTCATGTATTTCATTCACCGCAAGTTCATGTATTTATGAATAAAAATAGCTTAATTGAAATGTGAGCACAGGAATTTTCCTCATTGTTCTCAATGCTCAGGTGATACAGTGTATTTACTTACAATTTCAGAACTATCGTTGCAGAACCATGCATTCCAGCCATCAATCAAATTTTCAGGTTTTGGCTCCCCCGCTGGATAGAGCTGGCGATAACAAATGAGCAACCAAAATCAGAAAATTTTGAAAACAGTTTCTCAAATTTTAGAGCATTCTGGAGTAGGTATATTTGGAGGCTGTACCTCTTGCAATACTGGTATGACTGCTGGTTTCCTCTGCTGCAGGAAGTGAAGAACCAGCAGAATATATGCATACGACGATAAGCTGCCCTTGGACGCATCACAGATATCACAGATCTGTAGAGAAGTAACATTCAACAGTACATGAAATATATAGGTGAATCAGTATTAGAATCTTAGAAATTTAGAAGAAAAAAATATTCGCATGTACATACTTTTGCAAATACTTTCATGGTGTAGCCAAGAATTCGGACACGGTCATCAATCTTCGAATACAGCTGCAGCATCCTCGTATTGGCTAGCGCCTGATATATTACAAGTAAACGTTATAAAACATGCAACATATGAAGTGACGTAAAATCTCCCTCATGAATATTGACGAGATCGTGTGTAATTTTGTGATATATGCACTCCGCACCAGTGTGTTGTAAAGGCTGATGTCGCCTTCGAGATTTGAACGGCGGTGCTTGAACTTGACGATTGGGACTTTTGCAGTCGTGATGGGGAACACATTGTAGAGCCCTTTCTGCTTCTTGAGAACTTTGGCTAAGGTCTCGATCACCTGCACTGCATCTATATCCTGCGACAAATAGATCAGTCAAAGGGTCTTTATATTTGGTACATTTTACTAGTAGGGTAAAATCAAGCAAACTGGACACAACTGATCATCCTGATGCATTGTGAACTGCTACCAGAAAAGCACAAGGCTTCATACTTTTCAACAACATGTACAACTTTACTTGCTATTGGAGAATCGACTGTTTGCTTTACCTGCAGTGATGTTTTATCTTCAAATGTGAGACAGAGATCTAGGTCGCTACCGCGGAACCCGAAGCCGTTACAAGACGAACCAAAGAGTTCAAGGCGAGCATCTGCAACACAAATTCTCACATTTATTTTGCATGACAGGCAGTTTCTTTTATGACTTCCGAGTTGATGTTTTCAAGTGACTTGGGTTAGCAACAGAGGTGCTCACCCCCGTATGTATCGCGAATGGCATCTTGAAGTTCATCCACAACCGCTTGTCTTCTTCGTAGCTCCTCATGACTCGGCTCAAAATCACCTACCAGGGAAATACAAATCTTACTTTTACAGACGAAAATGAGGGTGATAGTTTCTTTGTTTGAAAATCTTTTACACCAATACGACTGGTACAACAGATTTAGTTGTATACTCATTCCATAAAAAAGCCCAGGTTATCAAAATGAACATTTTAACATGCAGAATGCAAGTCAGTCACCAGGTATTTGCTTGATGATTTCGTTGAGGACTTTGCGGTGCTGCTTGGTCAAGGGAGGTATCGGCTTGGGCGGCGGGAGATTCTCCTCAGGGCATGTGGCCTTGAGATGGCCCTCCTTCTGACAGATGGCACACATCACCGCAGGTCCCTGAACCCATACAAGTAAAACAAGGTTATGACAAGTCTTGATGAATTTTGCCTGATTAGAGCTGTAGTAAGCAAGTCTCGACCGAACAGGAAATTCAGTGAAATTATTTGGTACATTCTCAATTCGTTACTGTGTCGCATATGCATCAAGAAAAGTTCGTTTTATTATTTATTTTCATATATTTTTCATTTTTATTATTTAATTTATGTATTTTGATTCTCTCTTTTTCACAGCATGAAATCTATAACAGCCACCACATAGCCATCAGATACGTGTTGTGTACAATATCTCATAGATTACCCACCTTAGCATCTGAGAGAGTATCTTCATCAAACTTGAACATCATGTCTTCCACAGTCAAGTTGTTCTGAATCCCAAAAGTTATGGGACTCGTGCACAAACAATGTTCTCCATTGACTTCCAAATGTTTTCCCATAGAACCCCCATCAGTTTCCCCATCCTCTCCGCTTCGCTCCTGATCCGAGGCAACAGGTGACTCGGCCTCTAGAATACTTCGGTTCACGGTTTCCTCCGTGCAAACCTTATCCAGATCGGACAAGTCTAACAACTTAGTTTCATGTGATGAGGAGTCACAACTGTTTAGCTTAGTGGTGTCTCTGTCACCAGAATTAGCACCGTTTTTTTCAGCCGTGCTGCTGACACTTGAATCCTTATCAGGCGAACTGGAATGACTATCCGTCTGACTGTCTTTAGGCGAGTCTGACTTTTCACCATCCTCTAGTTTATTTTCTTCACCTGCCATTTGCTCTTGACAGACTTTCTGTGCTTTATTAATTGCATCACGAACAATTGCCTTCGCCTTCTCCTCGCGAGGAATTTCTACTGTTTTTTCAGAGGTATCAATATGCGTAGATACAGGCAAGTTGCCGGTGGACACCTCTTTAAGTGACGCCGATTCCCCGACATTGTCTTTTTCTGGCTCACATTCAACAACTTGTGATGCACTCTCTTTTCTTTTTAAACCCTTGCCTTTCCCTTTCAGTGCCTTCTCTTCGTTCCCACTTTTGGGAGTTTCGTCCTTCTCCGCAGCCTGTTGGTGTTCCTGCTTCAGCGTTTCACGAAGCTTGTGCTCCAGTTTGAGTGACTCCAGATCAGAGTAGAGAGGTCCATCAGCAGTCTGCGGAATTCCGAAGTACTGGTACGCTGCTCGAATCCGCTCCGATATGTACTCGAACACCTGACTGTGGCTCACCGAACGAGCTACGTTCCATTTCCGCATGAACGGGTCTGAAAAAAGTTGGAACGTATGAGGTATCAACAGATTATTTTTTCTACATTTTTACATGCCATGTGTCTCGCATTTACTTTGAAATGCCTAATCGTTGTTGGTATACACCTTGATACTGCTCAACTGAAGCAAAAAAGACTGACTGTATTAAGCGAAGATATTAACAACACAACCATCAATAATGAAATGAAATTTTTTATTCCATGTCTATGCCCTACCTTCAACTGCCAGTTTTTTGCTGGCAAACTTCTTTTCCTGTCTGCTGAGAAGTCGATGCTGTCTAATGCTGATCACGTGCTGGTTCATGTCGAAGTCGACGGCGTAAAATCGTAGCATGTCGATCCACAGGGCGCCAACGCTCAATGTATTCTTGCACTTCCAGTGCTGACTCTGTGGTGGCGGGAAACAAGTAAGAAAATTCTGTTTATTGACGCTTTCGGCTCATATGAAAGTTGATGCTTGAAAATAGGCAATGTTTACCGAGTCTTTTATTTCCTCACCAAGTTTGGGATATCCTTGAAGTAATAGTTCTCCATAGCAGGGTCCTTGGAAGCTGGCTTCTTGATCTACAAAATCAGCAAAGCTATATTATGAAATTAAAAATATACACATATCACCCTGTTAACACATGGTTATGTAATATAATGTGATCATCAAATGATTGATAAATCACTACGAATATATACATGTAATATGCTAGTATGTATAAACTACCCTGCAACAGAGTTAGTCAGTTAGTTTATTGACCATGGTCCGAAAAATTTACAAATCACATAGTACATGACAATATATATATACAAAGAATATGATGACGTTTACAGGTGAAATATTGTCATGGCATTATGTATGAAGTTGGCAGCATGTTTTGAGTCGCTGTAAAATTCACTTGGTATGTAATGTATATCATATAGACATATATAACATATATATATATACGTATACAGACCTGGTGTAATACCGGGAGGACAGGAGGTTTGGTCTGCTGGAGAAAGAACACGGTCATCAACGAGAAGATGTAGGGCGGAAGAGTTCCCTCCTCTTGTCGGTCTATCCTACACAGCTACAAGATACAGAAAATGGTTGGAACAAATGTCTTGAGAAATTGCGGAAAAACTGCTACTCTACTCTGTTGTGCATTTTTTCATTGGCTGTTGATGTTTCATTTCAAAACCAAGAGTTGAACTTCTTAAGTGTTTCTTATGTTTTGAGAAGTTTTGTTTCTCAGTGTGTGCGCAATAGGCATCTGGTGATTGTTTAGAGCTTGACTTTTACATGTGAGAAGTAAGGTCGGAATACACCAATACATACATACATCAGATGCTAGAACTACCAACCTGAGCCAGAAGACGAAAAGCTACCCCAAGTTTCCTCACTCTTGGGTCAACCTGGGCGTAAGTTGCCAAAAGCTCGGAAGTTTTGTGAGATCCCGCGTTGTTGATCCCGAACCGGCATTGGAGGTCCGCACTGGCAATTGTGAAGTGGACGCAAGGGACCTTGGCAGAGAAGTCACTCTGGATATTTGCGACTAACCCTGTCATCATAGAAAGCATTGCAAGGTGTTATTGTGTTATACTTTAGGCTTCTGTGAGTTAAAACAATCTAGCTTTCATTACAAATCAATTTTAGATCTACGACTTCAGTGTCACTTGTATCAAACAGTTAAGTCAAAATATTCTATGCATAATATTGTAGATATTTTTCCAACTGTACTGCAACTTCAGTGTCCCTTGTATCAAACATTTAAGTCTAAATGTGCTATGCATAATTATTATTTTATGCTAATTTTCCAAAAGAAACACACCAGATTTGTCATCTTTCAGCTGCATGTGGGCTTCTTTCAAGTATTTCGGTTCCACGTCAGTGCTGAAGTCAAAGTTGAGGTCACTAGACTGCAGTCCAAATCCATTCACTGTTGACCCATAGACAGTCAGTTCTAACTCTGGAGAAACAAGCATGGGAAGGCTACCGTATCAATGCACTATTCAGTCATCAGGACTGACTGATAAGTCTCCAGTCATAATTCGAGCTATACAATATTTACAATATAAAGTCACTGTTGAGCCGTGTACATACCAACATGGTCGATTATTCGTAGACTTACTTTCATCAATTTTTTTCACAACTCCCTCGACTTTATCTTTGAAGGAAAGCCGTTGCTCGATGTCGTCGTCCGAGAGACTATGATCACGGTGGACTCGGTCAATCAAACTGTCCACTGCTTCAATGTGAGCGGACGTGGGGGCAGGTAAGGAACGTAGGAGCATGTCCAGCGCCTTGATCTGAAAGAGACATCCGTAGTGAATTTCCCATCGATTCATCACACTCCATATTTAACATCAGCTCTGCTAAATGTAATAGATAGCCAGCACACATTCAAACTAGTACCATTCTACTATATTTTGCGAATACAATATATTTTTCACACATATGTGGTGATGTTGATGCACCCACCTTTTTGAGTCTCTGATGACGCGTATCTTTACCGTGTTTCGTGCAGTGGTCCACATCGAAGCAATGGTAGTCACACAGACGGCAGAAAAACTTGGCATTCGGGAACTTCAGAGATTTCTACATGATGCACAAAATATCGAGTTGACCTATATAATGTTCAATCTCATTTAGTTTACTACAAGGATATTCGAGATATGAATTTGATATGAGAGTACCTGCATAAATTGAGCACAATTTGTTACTGAAAATTTCCAAACTGCTGTATTAACGCCAGTTCGAGCTACTAACCCTTTTCATAGGAAAAATATATTCCTCCTCGATTTCAGCTATCAACTTTCTAGCATAGAGATCGCCTTGAATCTGGATGAAATCTTCAAAGACACACGGTTCACATTCAAAGCATTAACAAAAGAGTGAGGTGTCATCAATTCATCATATACTAGTATATTCAATTTGTGTTTATTTGTGATATATTTCAAGTTATTTCACAAAAATTAGGCCAAGGGCCGAAGATAGGTTACCGGACAATGTTTAATATTTTAGATGTTAGCCAGGTCACTGGTTGAATTCAAGGTCAAGAGAATATTCAGCATATATTCAGCATATATCATGTCCACAGTTGATCGCTAAGCTGTAAATTCAATAATCAGAGAGATATTAGCAATTTTGTGCTGTGGCCTTGAAAATGAAGGGGCAAAGGTCGAATTCAAGGTCATCAAAATATTCAATGCATATCATTTTCTATATCATGTCCACAATTGATTCCCAAGCCATACAGTCAATAGAGGAACAAGATATGAGCCAGTTTGTCCTGTGACCTTGAAAATGAGGTCGAAGGTCAAATTCAAGATCATCAGAATATTCAGCATATATCATTTCCTATATGTCCACAATTGATTCCTAAGCTGTAGAGTCGATAATAAGCGAGATATAAGCCATTTTGTGCTCTGACCTTGAAACTGAGGTCAGAGGTCAAATTCAAGGTCACGAGAATATTCAGCATATATTATTTCCTATAATACCACAATTGATTCCTAAGCTGTAGAGTCGATAATAAGCGAGAGATAAGCCATTTTGTGCTCTGACCTTGAAACTGAGGTCAGAGGTCAAATTCAAGGTCACGAGAATATTCAGCATATATCATTTCCTATATGTCACAATTGATTCCTAGTCTCTAATCTCAATATCAAGTGAGATATTAGGCATAATGTGTCCCATTATAAAGCATAGGAGAATTTAACATGGGAAAGTCCCATTTGGGCCGAGTTTGGGCCAAAATGGCCCACTTCGAGTGATTCAAGCGCAATGAAATTTATAGACATCATAGAAGTACATATGAGGAGTCTTATTTATCAAAAAGAAAAAAAGTTACTGAACAGATTTTGAGAAAATGGCCGGCAAAGTCCAAAATCAGGCATTTTTCGTCGGAAACGGCCACCATTTTGAAAAAAATGTGAAAATCAAAAAACTAAAAAATACCTTCTTCTTGAATTATTTTTAAGTATTTTTGTGCAAAATTTCAGAAAAATTCGCCTGTAAACAAAAAAGATAAAAATGTGGACGACGACGACGGACGACGACGGACGGACGCAACGCCATGCCAATAGGTTATCGGACCATAGGTCCGGTAACCTAAAAAAGTATCAGACATTACCTTCAAGTACTTTCTGGCTTGGTTCAGCAGCGTCTGTCTCTGAGTTCTGTCTTCTGGTTTCTTTGTTCGGTTTCCCATCTTTTTGTCTGGCTGAGCCTTGGACATCGCCTTTCTTCTGTGATTCTTGCGGGTTGTCCTTTTGACTTGCCTGGTTTTCCGCCTTCTTCTTGAGACTCTCATCGAGCGCCTCTGCTGTTGTTTTCTTTTTGTTTTTCTTGTTCTTTTTCTTTTTCTTAGCCGTGTGCTTGGCAGGATCCTCTGAATTCTGTCGTTCCATCTTCGTGCTTGAAGTGGGACTATCGAAGAGATCACTTTGAACACTTTCGACTGTTGGGGTTTGGGCATCAGAACTTGATGCGTAGGAAAGTACGCTCGTGTCTTCAGTGGATGGGGAATTCCGTTTTGGGGTTTTCCCAGATGAGCTCTTGTTCTTCATGTCACCATGAGCTCTGGGAATGCTGGTCTCCATGTTACTCTCCATGCTGACAAACTTTAGGCCATTTTGATCTGTTCCAGTTGAGAAAACAAGTACATACTAGTACATTTTGTGTGAAGCTCTATTCCTATATACCTAAGAGACCTTGTCTAGAATCATGATGACTCTGAAAATGTCCATGGTCGAAGTTTACCTGACATACCCCTCAGGCACGGTTTCTGAGATATCGATGAAAATGAAGAATGCCGAATTACCAGAAAAATTCATGTCAAGGTCAGAGTTCATCCCTTATACCCCTTAGACATCCTGATCACCCTTGCCTGGAGCGACAAGTCTGAAACTAACACCCGTTTTGCTCTAAAATGCACCGTTTCTGAGATATTGAAGATATTTAATGGAAGAAAAATAATTCAACAGGGGTCGTCTCCACCCAATATACCCCCTAGACTGGTTTGTCTAATGCCAGAAGGCCGAAGTATGCTGAATTTCACTCTACGACACAGGAGTAAGCTGAATTTTGCTCTACGACACTATGGCCAGGAGGCCGAAATAAAGCTCTGTTTCGGTCTACACCGCACCATTTCCAAGATACGGCCAAACAGGAAGTGCCGAGTCGGGAGAAAAAATATTCGACACCAGGGGTCGTCTTGATGTACACCCCATGAATAGATCGGGGGATGCCTCACACACTGAGGATTTGGTTTTAAGTGACGTTATTTCGCCAGATGTATGGTTGCCTAGAGAGACAACGCAAAGCGATATTGATCCATGTGCTGCTTTATTTTGCGCATGTGGAAGTCTGGTTCTTGGAAAAGCAAAAATCCTGATGATATTTCTCGGGATTTGGAGTAGAGAAAGGTTTTGCTGAATGTATGCTAGGTCGGCAATTGCAATCTGAAAACGAGCTAAATTGACAGGGGTCCTGTTCAGCGTCATTTCATGAAAAATTGGTACTGTCATATTATGCTCTGTAGTGACATAGATTTTTTTTTAAGGATTATGATTGTACTGTCATACCCTATCGACTGCTACAGCTGGGGTACAGGTGATGAGGCCGCCAAAGTGATCAGGCCGCCATCAAACTACAGGTTAAGTGATGGATGATGAGTGTTATGACATACGTGCATACGAGTATGATAATATGATCGCTTTGGCAGCCTTATCGCTTGGTAACCTCACTAGCTGTAAGCCCCAATTTTTTTTTGGGAAAGGTGAAACGCACATCCGAAGTTGCCCAATTTAGCTAGCATTGTGAGCCGCTGGCTGCCCTAAGTTACAATTTAGCATTTATTTAAATGCAATCAATAATTGGGTTGTTCTACCCTTCGGACTGGCATCATGATGAAAATTCGCCGGAAGTTGTGCATGACTCGCCCATGAGACCCATTTATCCTCTTCCATGCAACAAACAATGGAACACGAGCAACTCACTAATCAATGTAAACCAGTGAACAATTACCTACGCTAATACTTTGTCGTCTTTGTCGCTAATACTTTCGCGTCAGCCTGTTGTTCTCATGTATAAATAACGAATTTCAGACAAATACGAAACTTCGCTTCGCAAAATTTCCCGTGTGCCTTGGTGATGAAAAACACCGACCGTAAGTTAAAGAAAATTGGTCCTAATGGAAGGCCTGAAGATAAATTATTTGCTTCAGTGATGTATCGAATTCAGTAATTCGCCGAACAATTATAGGCCTAGGCAACGATTAATTCGGCGAATATCAATCGCCATGACTGTTCGGTTTTCATGGATTAAGAGACACATGATCCTGTGTTTATCCCGTGTCACTGCAAATGATTGATGCCATCCCAGATAGCATGATTACACATGATTGGCCCAACAGTGGACCAACATATACATGAAAATTTGGCCCAACGTTGGCCCACACTTAATTGTCAGCATCGGCCCAACATTATAAAAACCATTGGGCCAACATTGGCCCAATGATGGAACAATAAAATTTCAAATTTTAGAATTGACTCCTTGTGCAAGGATAATAGTAAAAAATGAAAACAAAATCACTTTAGCGTGTAGCTTTGAGAAATACTTCCATATAATTGACACCCCTCGTCAACTCCAATATATTCACCATATTCGAAATTTTATTTTACAAAATGGAGGAATTCGTTGGATCTTGGTTGTATTTATACGTTGGTCCCACGTTGGTGAACAACGTCGGTCAGACATTGGCATCATAACATTGGCCCTTCAGTGGATAAACAGTGGATTACGACGTCGAATTTCCGACAAACTGCCAACGTTGGCCCAACGTGATATTACCAATGTGATCGTGATTCCCCAACCAATCGCCAACGTTGGCCCAACGTAACCGTGCTATCTGGGATCTGGATGGGGATAGATCCGCTCGAGGTTTTCTCACCCTCTGTCAGAAGACGTCGTGTAGACCGCTATGGGATAGACCCCCACCCCCACCCCCGTGTGAACCGACCTGGGGGGAAAAACCATGTCATTTTCGTGTGGGGTAGAGATTCCCGATTCGTCCTCAGTGCATCCCAGGCTCGCCAAGGTTTCGCACTGACGACTTGTCGGGAAATCTCTATTACATAGGCCTACAAATCTCTAGGCCTACAGCACAAAAATGACTTGGGATTTTTTTAATCCCGGTCAGGATCGACAGAAAACCGTGGAACTGTGGAATTGTAAGGTGGGAAGCCGTTGCCCCAACTTCCCGACCAGGTAACGCAAAATATTTGTTCTGGGTGTAGGCCTACCGAAGCTATAGGCCTATATATCATTAGGCCATTATTCCGTCCAATTCGACAACTTGGTCTAGTTATATGTGTTGCGGATAGAAATTGTTGAATGATAGGCAAGCGTTTATTCAGATGGCCAAATATGAGAAGATAGGTGTATACCGGGGGTCCCCGTATTTGAGCCCCTCTCTGGATAAGCCCATGGGCTAATACAAGGGGAGTACTACTCTTCCTATGGGCTTATTAACGTAATAAAATTTTGTCTCCAATCAGGGCTGGCCGCGCCTGTATTTGGGGAAAACATAGTTGACGTTTTGTTTTTCGAAGGAGGAGTTGGTAAGTGTTGATACCTAGAATAAGCTACTGAAACGAAATTGAAAAAAAAAAACACGTACGTGTGCCTTGCCCAGGACTAATAGTCTACGTATGCACGTGACCAAGTGGATTTCATCCGGTACATGCATGTATAGATGTATAATGTGTACCTTTTTATTCGTCATGTATGCGTTTAATATGACAATGAATACCTGTGAATATACACTGGAATAAATGTTTGTATGAGTATATTAGTTATTACTCATATAAGAAGTGCTTTCCTGTCTAATCAATTGTAAAGTCAAGCGTGCAAAATAAAAGTCGTAAAATAATTATTCCCCAAATATAAGCCCAGGGGCTTTAATATGGAGTTAAATTTTATTCGACACAACACCAATTCCCAGTTTATAAGCCCAGGGCATAAATACGGGGATCCCCGGTAGTTGTCGAAATGTCAGTAGGTATATATAACATTTCCGAAAATGGATTCTGTAGGCCTATATGTGATGATTTGGAAGATTAAAAAATAATGCGTACAGCACGTTCTTGAATCTGAAAATAAAATTAATTTGCTTGTTTTTCTTCTTTTTTTGCTAGATCTAATAACCTAAAACTTGTTATTATTGTTATTAAAGCTTGGCAAAAAAATTTTTTTTTACATTTTCCGCAAATATTATCATTATTATTAGATCTATTATTATTATTATTATTATTATTTTTTTTTTTTTTTTAATTTATTTTTTATTATTATTATTATTATTATTAGATCTATTATTTACGGAAGCGTAGATTAATGTAATCGATATTTACATCAGAGGGGAAAGTTTTCATTTTAGATATCATTTATTTCAATGTTCACGCGGGGACATATATGCCAATTGACACAGTCGTTATTGGTTACCCACGTACATTATACATTCATGTACACATGGGCCGGACAACCCTGATATATTAAGTAGATATTATCTAGTTACTAACTCGATTTAATCGAGATACTAACTCGATATTATCGAGATACTAAGTCGATATTATCGAGTTGCTAACTCGGGAAAAAAAAATCTCCTTCCTGTGCCTGTTCCACGTTTAAGTCGATATTGTCGAGATACTAACTCGATAATGTCGAGTTATAAGTCGATATTATCGAGATACTAAGTCGATATTATCGAGTTACTAAGTCGGGAATTTAAAAAAAATATTTTCCTGGGTGGCCCTCCTACGCTTCGGTAATTTTTGGCATGTTAACGTGAGCACACTCTTTTATTTGGCATAGGAAACAATTCAGAAACAAGATTCTGCAAGAACAAATATATTATTCATCTAATTTCTTTGGAGGTTCAGATGGATATGTATGGATATGTGTAAACCTCGATATTATGAAGACATATCATATAGATTACTTGAGCAGGTATTTTACTAGTATATAGGCTAGGCTGTAGGATCGATCTCCTGTTTCATGTTCTTTTAGGGCTAGGTCTCAGCAATTATTTTTTTTTAAAAATAAAAATGAATAATTTTATTTTCGTTAACCTATTTTCCCTACACGAAACTAATGATATAAATTGATTTAGGAAAAAAAAGTAAGCTGACATGCCGTAGTAGAGACCCACAGCCTCTGCCGTGACCAGGATTCGAACCTGGGTTTTCTCGGCCACAACGAGAGGTACTAACCACTATACGATCACGGCCATCGCGTCAGCTGGTTTCGTAGCTTTCAAAAAGTCTGAGTAAACTTAGAACTCAATAAATCGACATTAGTTTTATACATATCATTGAATTATTTATTGAATGATACAATACAACGTAAATAGGCACGCTTAGCCTATTTACTACATATAGTTCCCAATATTACAGAATATTTCATTTCTGAAGCTGTTATCGATTGTCGATTGCAGCGCCTCTATCGAGCGGTCTACACACTACGCCAAGAATGTGATGCGTTTTGGCGCCAAATATAAAATTCACACAACTCCATGACAAGGAAGGACCTCCTGGGCCAAGATAAAAAAAAAAAGGGATCGTGGCTACTAAAATAGCGTCTATTCCTCAAAACCACAGTTTTACAATTCAACCAGTAGGCTATATAGGCCAAGGCTAGGCCCATAATGATAGGCTTTCAATGCACCCTCGAGGATCCCCGCCCCGGAATACCATGGTAGATCTAATTAATATTAGGTACTAGTAGATCTAATTAATAATAGGTACTTAATGTTGTTTTTTTAGATGTTCCCACTGCGAAATATTGTCCCATGAGGTTTTTACATGGATTCCGGCCCGATAGCGCCAAAAAAAAATCCTAACATTTTCATTAGGATAATCAAACAAAGATATATGTGATATTAACGTTAGTAGGCATACCAAATCTTCATTCAATTTCGTTGTCAACTAGCCTAGGTTGCTATGGGCTATAACTATTCATATAGGTCCATGACTATAAATTAATTAATATCTGAATAGACTTATATTAATTAGGCCTAATTTTGATAAATAATAAGGTTTAGATTATATATAATTAATTCGTTTATTTTTTATACTTGAATTCTACCTATATAATTCTACCAGTTTGACACATATTTGTTAATCACATAGCGTGTGGTGCTGGTCTGTTCTTCCCGTTTGCGGTCCATAGCAATGTGGTTGTTAGGGGCCATATCGGCTGACTCACGATGTCATGAAATAACTGATTACAATATTCAATAAGAGGAGAACCCTCACACTGATTTTAGACATAAAAAAAATATTATAACGAATCAAGATAATTCAACCATGTAAAGGTCAAAATTATTATCATAACGAGCTCCAGGCCAAGCTTCAATATTGCTAAATAGTAACTCTAAATGGTAGACCCCATCTTTAAGATGACTCAGGCATAGGCCTACTCTCAATACAGTGGCGTAGCCAGACTGATCGAAGGAGATACTGACTCATAAATACTTTAACGTAGTCCGCTACAAACAGTGAGGTAACGGAGAGTCAAAATTTGAAGGTAATTTATTAATATTATCTCTTCAAAATGACATTATTTTATAGAGTAAATGATCAGCATCCTAATACTGAAAAGAAAATAGGGGGTCACCCTGCTTGTTTTTTCTACATATTCGATCAAAATCACACATATTTACCTAAAATGACATAAATTCTGGCATTTTTGCACATTTTTTGGTCCATATTCACATCTTGCATCGTGTTTCCCATGCGAACGGATACGGTGACCCCCTATTTTCTTTTCAGTTTTAGGATGCTGAACAGTTACTGTATAACATATATCATTTTGAAGCTCTGGATTATGTTGATACAGTTGTTTATATTGAAAAACAATTTGACCCCCTCCCCTCACTGTCTAGAGCGGACTACCTTAAATCGACTTCAAATTATCCGATTTAGTCGATTTAATTTTTTTTTCACACACTTTTCACTAAAGTACGATTCAGGATAAATTTGACAATAATTGTCACAGGCCTGTGGAAGCCGTATTTGTGGTTAAAAATAAAAGAAAGCAAGGAAAAGGAAGTAGGCTTTCAATTGAATTAAGGCCTGTTAGTGTGAAAATAATAATTTTAAAAAGTCAAGCTGAACGAAGGAGGATTTTATTTATAATGATGGTAGCCCAAGTAATTTGAGGCTGAATATACTAGTAAATAAATATTTCAACATATTTTTATTTTTTCAATATGATAACAAAACAGTTTGTGTCATGTTATTGCACAAAGTACTTCTGGTGTAAAGTGTTTTTATAGTTTACAGTATGAAGTAATGTGGTTTCCAGGACATATTACGCAATGTAGTTCCAAGTCAAACGAATGAGCGTAATGCTCGTGAACAAGCGTACATATTGTGCTTCATATAGTTGTCATTCACGTTCGATCATCAATAATCCAAAGCTTACAGTCGATACAAATGAAAGTACAATACACGCAGACACATCCGCAAGTATTACTATTTTATTATGTGGACATTCAGCATTTGCCCCATCAGGGCCCACCTACAACCATACGTGAATAAAAAAAATATCGCACATGACGTCGACAGACTGGATAAAATCAATGGGAAACGTTGTCAATGCTACTACATTCGCACGACTGCAGCCAACAAGGGGCGTCAGTTTTTTCATGAAGCAGAACAATGCTTTAGCCGCCTGTTACGTGTGCATATTTCATGGGGGTTCGCGAGGGGAAAGGGGAAAGGTGTGACGACAAGACCCGTTTGCGTTTACTTCCCCTACAGTAGGGGGCTGGGGGAGCAAGAGGTGTTCGGGATGAGTTCTGTCGTCTCTATTATTGGGGACAAAAGCAAACGTAACGCTTGACTGGTCAACACATTCCACGTGTGGAAACCCAGTCCGGATTATCTCTGACTGCATGTGGCAAATGTACTTTCATAGAATTTGAATCCCACCCAGGGCGATAAATCCATATTGGAGCATTATTATAGCCAGGGCCAATACTGTATTATGAGGTCTATTATCGGGGAAAAAATGCAAGGAAACTACATTTTTGTGCAAACGAAACAAACAAATTAGATGAATACATATATAGAGGCTATCGGGTACTTTGATAACACATTCACGCAATGTAGTTTTGTAACCAACATTTCATCACGAATAGGCCTAGACCTCAAATGTATTTAGAATATTCTTTTTTCCAGTTGCTTTTAAAAACCGTCATTTTCATCACTTCATGAAGTTCGAGCACTTTGTGATCTAGGAAGTTATTGATCCACAC
This sequence comes from Terebella lapidaria, assembly GCA_949152475.1. Classification (NCBI taxonomy): domain Eukaryota; kingdom Metazoa; phylum Annelida; class Polychaeta; order Terebellida; family Terebellidae; genus Terebella; species Terebella lapidaria. Next base: position 9,861,299 of record OX424557.1, read on the forward strand.
TGAATCATTTTATATCGTTTGAGTGTAATTAGAAAACCCATAAAAATAGTTCTGTTGATCATTTCTGTTTCACGAACACGTACACTGTAAATGAAAAGTCCATGCAATGTATCCTGATTTGGTTAACCTGCTGTATATATCATACTGCGCGTAGTCAGTCAGTTCCGTGAAGGTAAAAGTAACTTGGAACTCTTAACAATATGATTTCACATATATGTGGTAACAAGCAAGTCAAACGGTAATTCCCGCTAAATTTCAGGATCCCATATATATCAAATATTCGATAATTGGCTGGTTTGAAAAACAAAATATACCATTGGACTATGTATCAATTACATGGTGTTACCATCTCGCTAACTACGATCAGAAATTCATATAAAGGGAAATACTAAAATGTTGACATGTGTTTGCCCTTTTTGATCATGTTGTTTTCTTTCTCATGTCTATGTACATGTGTATTTTTTTATTCCGTTTCTGAATTCTGCATTATGTCATGGTAATCCGATAACATATCTGGGACTGTTTTTCTTTTCTCTTCTCTTCTTCTTCTTCTTCTTCTTCTTCTTCTTCTTCTTCTAATTCGGCTTCTTTATGTGTATTTTTCCACTCCCAGCAGTCTGCATTGAAAGTCCATTTATCTCGATCGCTGATATCAAAAAGCTTCTTCATCTTAATCTTTTCCCTCTTGTAATGCAGCAGTGTTCTAGAGAACCAGATGGCACTAGTGGATAATCGGCCCAAGTCAGTATACGATTATTCCACTTGTGCCAAATGGCCTTCGAGAACTTGTTCAGTCGGTCAGCATAGCTCCGGGGTCTAGCTTATCCCTCGGTGCAATAATCCGTGCAGTTGCCATGGTGCAACTCCGAATTCAAGTTGTCCAAATTCTATTTTTAAAAAATTAACTTGATTTCTGAACTCGTATCCCGAATTTACATGGACATTAAGCTGCACGTACATTCAAATTGGTAGATCATGTGTTCAACTTGGAAAGGAAAACAAGAGTATGGAATGTGCTGAAGACACACGGATAGTCCAGTGTGACGTGTTCGACGAGTCCAAGGTCACAGTATCCTTGCCGTCTGTCTGGTGGTGTCGTAGGCCCCATAATGTCGATCCCAAGTCCCATCTGAGGACTGGTCTAGTCCCGACTCGCGTGAGTTGAGTGTCTGCAACGGGTCGCTCCTCGTTCCTGTCTTAAGACGTGTCGCCCACGGGATCCTTCTTCATGCAGGGCCAGCTCGTTAGACATTTAGGGGTGTCTTCCTCTATTTCGTGGGGGATGTCCCTTCTTCAGACCGGCCGGTGTGAAGGGGCCAGGCGATCGACGGATTGGTCCACGTATGAGAGAAAGAGGGCCCTCGGGTTGGCACCATCATTTATGCATTACTGTTGAATTGTTCCGATGTTTCCGCGTGTTGGCTCGCGCTTGTCATCCGAACAACAAAAGGAACAACCATTTCGCGAACTCTGTCAGGTATGCGCGAGTGATGAATGCCGACAGGCGCATGCAGAACAGAGACCTTCACCCGGTGGGGACAGCTTATTGGCACCACAGTCTCCCGCACTAGAATCATTCGGCATGACAGCCGTCTAAAGTTACTCATTCCGCCTATATGATACTTCCGATATCAAGGTATACATATCTGGGGGAGGATGGAGTTGAGAACACCTCGAATATATGGACCGTGCAAGTCCGTCCACCTCATGCATCGCCATCCCGTTCCGTAAGCTCCAGGCGTCCTGTCCCAACCCATGCGTGCGAGGCGCTCGCTCGTTCCCGTCCCATTATATAGCGTGGTACAATGAAAAGATGCGACAGACTAGAAAAGGAATAATTTATTTATGTAACTGGCTTCCGATCCGAGCAGTGGTGGCCAAGAGCACGGGTATAGAGGAGGAGAAAGGGGGGAGGCGTTGAGTCCGGTGCATGGTGGTGAATCATCCCGTGAAAAATGGATGAAAATACGTGGCACGCGCGGGCTCATATATACATATACCGACTGACTCCCCATGCAGTCACAGCGCGGTGAACACACGCCTGGGAGCAGCGACGAACAATCGCTTGATTATCCGTGTCCCCACCGTGACATTTTGTTGTTCTCAACTGATCAGGGGGGATGTGAAGCGATACGTCGGGAGTTCGAGTCGGCAGGGGGAATAGATAAACCATGAAATATTTGTTAGGAGCTTAGTGGCAAGGGAAGGAGCCTGAAGGCATGCGGCGCCTGGGACACCCTTTTCCCCCTCCACCATCGCTCGGTCCAGTGGGTATGGACCCCGGCCGCCCTTCCCTAGTCCCTCGGCCCTGTCGCCACGTGCTTACCGCTTGTCACCTGAACTTGTGACAACACGTGTCTGCCGCAGAGTACAGTTTTTACTACGCAGACATCGGAAATAAAGCTACTTCCAGACAGCCAAGTGTCGATTGTTTCAGTATTCTAGGACACGGTCGAACGACGATCCATGTAATTTCCAGGTATACGGGGAGTTAGGACCGTGTCATCGCCTTAACTAATAATTGCCATACTGTCTATATATTATTCACCAGAACTCATAATCGCTTGTAAAGGTGTTTTTATTATTTCATTTTGCTTATCGTTCTTCCCACATCGACAGAATGTGACATATACTAGTACTACGAAATAGCCTTCTTATCTGTTGAAGCAGCACAATGTTCATGAATTATAGTCGAGTGTTCTCAATTGGTTTCTGTGTGACTATTGCGTTATTATTTACGGTTCAGTGAATGAGCTCCCTTTATTGTGATGAATATATAAGAAATACTATGTGATGGGTAAAATTGCAATACATGGACAGGAAAAACTCTGACTGTCATACAATGTAATATATTATGAAACTTGAATTCTAGAAGCATTATTAATAATACATTCTCTTCTGGGCTGTTTTTGTTGTTGTACTGTCGATAAACACATTATTATATATTACAAAACGCCTCTGGCTTCCTACGATACACGCGAGTGGTGTTTGTCCATGTTATTTAATTATTATTCTCAATTAGTAAATATCAGAATTTTATTGATTTTTTTCGTTTCATCGTAATAAAAATACGCACGTATACACACTCCGCCCACCGCAAAATATTAAGACTTTTTTTCCCGAATTTAAGCTCATGTCAGCGTTTACACAGAACATCAATAAATAAATCGGCACAGTAACAACAATGCTCGATCTATTGGCAGTTATTTTAACTAAAGCCAATATTCCCGCGATTTCATGACAAGGTCGTTGTTCCCAGGAGGCCGCACCACACCGACAACAATACATCAAGGTCACCTCTACAAAATTAGTACGGATACAGCTAAGGACACACTTTTGTTGCTGATAGGAAAAGTGACATCTGATAGGGAATCTATGATATTTGTTGAGTCCTGTCTGTTGCCGAGTTGTGACATGTTTTCCTACGATGCATTCACCACAGTGCACGGGCCAATCTTTAACATGCAAATCGAGATTTAATATTTATACCTAAACAATTCTGGATACTATATTGAACATTGTACTCCACGGAATTGACACACAGTCTTTTCGTTGAGATGACTATCGCGATTGTTGGAGCAACACAAAATTCTAGTAGCTGTCTGTTTTTTCGGGATTCATAATGAAAAAGAATGAAAAGGTTACCGGTGACCGTTTGTGCACCAGTGGGCACGCCTCGTCATATCTTACACATCCCTGCCTCGCATCATTGGCATGAAACCTGTCCCTGCCTTGCTCAAATGACAGGAGATCTGTCCATGCTTTGCATCAATGGCAGGAGACCTGTCCCTACCTTGTATTAGTGACACAGGACCTGTCCTAATACCTTGCTCTAATGACAAGAGACCTGCCTCTACCTTACATCAGTGGCAGAAGACCTATCCCTACCTTGCATTTGTGGAAGACCCTAACTTGCGTCAGTGGCACGAGACCTTTCACTACCTTGCACCAGTGGCAGGAGACCTTCTCTATCTTGTACCAGTGGCAGGAAACCTGTCCCGAACTTGCACCAGTGGCAGGAGACCTCTCCTCATTTTGCATCAGTGGCAGGAGACCTGTCCCTACCTCGTACCAGTGGCAGGAGACCTGTCTCTACCTCGCACCAGTGGCAGGAGACCTGTCTCTACCTTGTACCAGTGGCAGGAGACCTGTCTCTACCTCGTACCAGTGGCAGGAGACCTGTCCCTACCTCGTACCAGTGGCAGGAGACCTGTCCCTACCTCGTACCAGTGGCAGGAGACCTGTCTCTACCTTGTACCAGTGGCAGGAGACCTGTCCTTACCTTGTACTAGTGGCAGGAGACCTGTCCCTACCTTGTACCAGTGGCAGGAGACCTGTGCCTACCTTGTACTAGTGGCAGGAGACCTGTGCCTACCTCGTACCAGTGGCAGGAGACCTGTCCCTACCTTGTACTAGTGGCAGGAGACCTGTGCCTACCTCGTACCAGTGGCAGGAGACCTGTCTCTACCTTGTACCAGTGGCAGGAGACCTGTCTCTACCTTGTACCAGTGGCAGGAGACCTGTCCCTACCTTGTACTAGTGGCAGGAGACCTGTCCCTACCTTGCATCAGTGGCAGGAGACCTGTCTCTACCTCGCACCAGTGGCAGGAGACCTGTCTCTACCTTGTACCAGTGGCAGGAGACCTGTCCTTACCTTGTACTAGTGGCAGGAGACCTGTCTCTACCTCGTACCAGTGGCAGGAGACCTGTCTCTACCTTGTACCAGTGGCAGGAGACATGTCCCTACCTTGTCCTAGTGGCAGGAGACCTGTCTCTACCTCGCACCAGTGGCAGGAGACCTGTCTCTACCTTGTACCAGTGGCAGGAGACCTGTCCCTACCTTGTACTAGTGGCAGGAGACCTGTCTCTACCTCGCACCAGTGGCAGGAGACCTGTCTCTACCTTGTACCAGTGGCAGGAGACCTGTCCCTACCTTGTACCAGTGGCAGGAGACCTGTCTCTACCTTGTACCAGTGGCAGGAGACCTGTCCCTACCTTGTACCAGTGGCAGGAGACCTGTCCCTACCTTGTACCAGTGGCAGGAGACCTGTCTCTACCTTGTACCAGTGGCAGGAGACCTGTCTCTACCTTGTACCAGTGGCAGGAGACCTGTCCCTACCTTGTACTAGTGGCAGGAGACCTGTCTCTACCTCGCACCAGTGGCAGGAGACCTGTCTCTACCTTGTACCAGTGGCAGGAGACCTGTCCCTACCTTGTACCAGTGGCAGGAGACCTGTCTCTACCTTGTACCAGTGGCAGGAGACCTGTCCCTACCTTGTACCAGTGGCAGGAGACCTGTCCCTACCTTGTACCAGTGGCAGGAGACCTGTCTCTACCTTGTACCAGTGGCAGGAGACCTGTCCCTACCTTGTACCAGTGGCAGGAGACTTGTCTCTACCTTGCATCAGTAGCAGGAGACCTGTCCCTACCTTGTACCAGTGGCAGGAGACCTGTCCCTACTTGCATCATTGGCAGGAGACCTGTCCCTACCTCGTACCAGTGGCAGGAAACCTTTCCTCATTTTGCATCAGTGGCAGGAGACCTGTCCCTACCTTGTACTAGTGGCAGGAGATCTGTCCCTACCTCGTACCAGTGGCAGGAGACCTGTCCTTACCTTGTACTAGTGGCAGGAGACCTGTCGCTACCTCGTACCAGTGGCAGGAGACCTGTCCTCACCTTGTACTAGTGGCAGGAGACATGTCCCTACCTTGTACCAGTGGCAGGAGACCTGTCCTTACCTTGTACTAGTGGCAGGAGACCTGTCCCTACCTCGTACCAGTGGCAGGAGACCTGTCCTTACCTTGTACCAGTGGCAGGAGACCTCTCCTCATTTTGCATCAGTGGCAGGAGACCTGTCCCTACCTCGTACCAGTGGCAGGAGACCTGTACTTACCTTGTACTAGTGGCAGGAGACCTGTCCTTACCTTGTACTAGTGGCAGGAGACCTGTCCCTACCTTGTACCAGTGGCAGGAGACCTGTCCCTACTTGCATCATTGGCAGGAGACCTGTCCCCACCTTGCACCAGTGGCAGGAGACATGTCCCCACCTTGCACCAGTGGCAGGAGACCTGTCCCTATCTTGTACCAATGGCAGGAGACCTGTCCCTACCTCGTACCAGTGGCAGGAGACCTGTCCTTACCTTGTACTAGTGGCAGGAGACCTGTCCCTACTTCGTACCAGTGGCAGGAGACCTGTCCCTACCTTGTACCAATGGCAGGGGACCTCTCTTTACATTGTTTCAATGGCAGTAGAAATTCCATACCTTGCACCAGTGGCAATAGATTTGTGCCTACCTTGCAACAATGGCAGGAGACATGTCACTACGATGTATCAGTGGCAGGAGACCCGTCTTTACCTTGCATCAGTGGCAGGAGACCTGTCCCTACCTTGCACTAGTGGCCGGATACCTGTCTCTTCCTTGTACCAGTGGCAGGAGGCCTGTCCTTACCTTGCACCAGTGGCAGGAGACCTTCTCTATCTTGTACCAGTGGCAGGAAACCTGTCCCGAACTTGCACCGGTGGCAGGAGACCTCTCCTCATTTTGCATCAGTGGCAGGAGACCTGTCCCTACCTCGTACCAGTGGCAGGAGACCTGTCTCTACCTCGTACCAGTGGCAGGAGACCTGTCCCTACCTTGTACCAGTGGCAGGAGACATGTCCCTACCTTGTACCAGTGGAAGGAGACCTGTCTTTACCTTGCATCAGTGGCAGGAGACCTGTCCCTACCTCGTACCAGTGGCAGGAGACCTGTCCTTACCTTGCACCAGTGGCCGGATACCTTCTCTACCTTGCACCAGTGGCAGTAGACGTGTTATTACCTTGCACCAGTGGCAGGAGACCTGGCCCTACCTTGCACCAGTGGAAGGAGGCCTGTCCTTACCTTGCACCAGCCGCAGGAGAGCTGTCCTTAACTTGCATCAGTGGCAGGAGTCCTCTCCATACCTTGCACCAGTGGCAGGAGACCTCTCCATACCTTGCACCAGTGGCAGGAGACCTGTCCTTACCTTGCACCAGTGGCAGGAGACCTCTCCCTACCTTGCACCAGTGGCAGCAAGGTGAGCTGTCCATACCTTGCACTAGTGGCCGGATACCTATCCCTACCTTGCAACAGTGGCAGGAGACCTGTCCATACCTTGCATCAGTGGCAGGAGACCTGTCCCTACCTTGCACCAGTGGCAGGAGACCTCTCCTTACCTTGTACCAGTGGCAGAAGACCTGCCCTTACCTTGCACCAGTGGCAGGAGGCCTCTCCTTACCTTGCACCAGTGGCAGGAGACCAGTTCATACCTTGCACCAGTGGCAGGAGGCCTCTCCTTACCTTGCATCAGTAGCAGGAGTTCTGTCTCTTCCTTGTACCAGTGACAGGAGGCCTCTCCTTACCTTGCACCAGTGGCAGGAGACCTGTCCATACCTTGCACCAGTGACAGGAGGCCTCTCCTTACCTTGCACCAGTGGCAGGAGACCTGCCCATACCTTGCACCAGTGACAGGAGGCCTCTCCTTACCTTGCACCAGTAACAGGAGACCTGTCCCTACCTTGCACCAGTGGCAGGAGACCTGTCTTTACCTTGCACCAGTGGCAGGAGACCTCTCCTTACCTTGTACCAGTGGCAGGAGACCTGTCCTTACCTTGCACCAGTGGCAGGAGACCTCTCCCTACCTTGCACCAGTGGCAGGAGACCTCTCCTTACCTTGCACCAGTAGCAGGAGACATGTCCTTACCTTGCACCAGTGGCAGGAGACCTCTCCCTACCTTGCACCAGTGGCAGGAGACCTCTCCTTACCTTGCACCAGTAGCAGGAGACATGTCCTTACCTTGCACCAGTGGCAGGAGACCTGCCCATACCTTGCACCAGTGGCAGAAGGCCTCTCCTTACCTTGTACCAGTGGCAGGAGACCTCTCCTTACCTTGCACCAGTGGCAGGAGACCTGTCCTTACCTTGCACCAGTGGCAGGAGACCTGTCCTTACCTTGCACCAGTGGCAGGAGACCTGTCCTTACCTTGCACCAGTGGCAGGAGACCTCTCCTTACCTTGCATCAGTAGCAGGAGTCCTGTCCCTACCTTGAATCAGTGGCAGGAGACCTCTCCTTACCTTGCACCAGTGGCAGGAGACATGTCCTTACCTTTCACCAGTGGCAGGAGACCTGTCCCTACCTTGAATCAGTGGCAGGAGACATGTCCTTACCTTGCACCAGTGGCAGGAGACACGTCCTTACCTTGCATCAGTAGCAGGAGTCCTGTCCCTACCTTGTATCAGTGGCAGGAGTGCAGAATACACTCCAATGTGCCTCAGGTCCAAAAGTACAACATTAATTCATAGCCTGGCGGGAGCCAAGCCGTTCAAATCCCTGAGTATGCTCAGACTCTCGAGGTCCGTTTTTAGGCTGCAATTTAACATTGGGATACTTTTTCAATTTTTTGGATAAAAGTCACCGCTTGACTACGAGGTGAAGTATGCCGAGTTATCACTGGTTATAATATGATAACTTCCAGCATCGCGAAAATAGCAAAAGCTTGTGAGAACGAGTTAGAAAAATCAGAGTATAGTTAAAATCACTTTTAGTGGGGGGGGGGGGGGGCCTCTTACAAGCCAAAGGGTTTAAGGATTTATGTTTATTAATATTTTTTATTGGATGTCTGTGTAAGGGTTGCTTCATTGAAGTATACATTAGATATTCAAATCCAACTCTGTACATACTATTGAAAAATGCAGCCTAAGGGCTAAGAGAGGCTAGCGGATATATGAAAAACTGCGGATCCAAGAAATCTTCAGCTGAAAGGTCGTTTCAAGGTTTCAATGCCACTGTATATCGAATCTAGGCGCTTCTTATTTGTCTGTGCGACTTGTTGAGGAAGTGATGCACCCTTTTGGTGTATTCTTTATCATTGATAATTTGAATATTGTCCAAAACTGAGAGTTTGTCTTCTACATTGGCCTCCATATTGAAAATAATCTCAAAAACAAAATAAAAACTCTCGTTGTTGTGATATTTTTGAATATTTTGATTCATAATTTCAGAAAAATTCGACTGTAAACTTTAAAGTTTAAAATTGTCACCTAAAAAATGAAAATGGCCGCCCGGCATTCTGACAATAAAGCGATAATTAAAAAACAAAACAAAAAGTAGTTTCGCTCGTAGTATTTCTCAGTATTCTGGTTCAAAATTTCATAGAGATTGGACTGTAATTTTTTTTTTCAATTTTGAAAACGTTAAAAAATTCGCCGTTGAAAAAAATCAACAGATGTATGAGTGTATCGATCACAATCGTAATTATCGGGAAAATGAAGAAAATTCAAACGAACCGCGAGTGGTTCGCCATTGCAGGATGCTCACCACAGTGAATTATGAGGATATCACGCCGCCATTTCAATAAACAGCTGATTCACAATCATAATGTGTGTAGCGGGCATTTCAAAACGACTATTTCTGCAAACACGTATTGTATATATTTGGCCAGGTGGAGTACCAGTCATTGAATATAGTCAATAGCTGTATGCACCTGTACGATGTCTGTGTCATGTTCACATGGGCAAATGCATACCATGGTGTCATTCCTTTGGTGCAACGTCATGCACGACGTACACAAAGGGCTGAAATCGATCAGCTGTGCGGGTGGCCGTATTACAGGGTGTAGCTAATAGGATGATTTCTAAATGTGTGGAATATTTTTCTTCATATGTTTACTGATAAAAAATTTAGTGAAATAATGTGTTTTTTCTTTGTATGAATATTGTTCCCTTTTTTGTGCATAATAATTCACCAATTATTTGTGATGAAACGCATGTACATTGTTCAAGCAACGCTGCCTAAAATCCAATACTATATATCCGTGTTAAAGCTCCAAATAACATGAATGTATTGATCCATTCATGCACTTCTGCTGTATTGTATATTATTCGCTGACAAAGCATTCAATATTGATTTTGTCATATCCTTGTATATTTCAGGAGACAATTTTTATCAGCTTTTCAGTATTCCCAACACAGCGGTACCGCACATTCGCTACGCCCTGTATTATTATTATGTGGACAAGCTCGAATGAACTCGATCAATAGATGGGCGACATCAACACCGATAAACGGAGCGATTTATTTACGTCTTCTTGACAAAATATCGCATTTTAATGTGCTTTGATTGGACATATATATATCATGTAACAATGTGAAATTTTAAAACATTATCAATATACATGTACGGAGTTATACCCAAGCAACGGACGATAAATCTGGTTATAGGCATATACATATAGATAGACCTGTATGCCTACATCATAAAGCCGTGAGTGAGTGTCGCCAATATGGCATCGAATACTAGGCATGGTTGGACGCAATGTGTTTTGACTTTATCCCTGGCATTTTTCATGCTGGAACAAACAGTGCTTCAATACGCCCATTCTTTGACGCCAAGGATCGCTTCCATTAACAAATTGGAACAAGGTAGGTTTCACTATTTAACACACGACTCAAGAATAGTTATGTTTTAACATAAATTTGTTATATTTACCAAGCATAGATATTGCCCGAGAATGTGTTGTCCGTTCAATATTGTATTCGCAACATAGCACAAAGGGTGCTGTAGCTTACCCTCACACTTGGATAAAAATGCTATTGAGCTTAATACTGAAATCTGAGGTCAAGTTCAAGGTCACCAACAGATCCACCATAATATTTGGTTACTGTATGCCCGTTGTAAACCATGAGATTTATTTGAGTCATATTGTATGTAGAGGCCAATTTACATAGTTTATGTCAAATGTAACTTTGAGATTGACCACTCAAGATTCTCTAATGTTAAGTTCAAGTCACTAAAAGATGCAGCATATATGACTTCCTGTATGTTCATAATAAAATCTAAGCTCTATCTAAGTGTGTTTGTCTGCAGAAGCCAATTTACGTATTTCAGGTCAAACGTGACCTCGAGATTTACCACTCATTGTCTTCTGAGGTCAACCTCAGGGTCATCACAAGATCCAACATATATGCCTTCCTATATGGTCACAATACAAAACTAAACACTGTCTACAAGCGTTTTGCCAATTTACACATTTCCGGCTATAAGTGACGTTGAGATTTGATTTCATGTTCAAGGTCACGAATAGAACCGTCATATTTGACTTCCAATACACTCAAAATCCATTCCCATGCCCTATCTACAAGACCTCTGAACATTGTATGCACAAGTCAGTTTACACATTTCTGGTCAGAGGTGACCTTGATGTTTAACACTCTCGGTAAGTAATCTGAGGTCATGTTCAAGATCACCGAAAGATCTACCATAAGTAATCTGAGGTCAAGTTCAAGATCACCAAAAGATCCACCATATATGATTTCCTTTATGTTCATAATAAAACCCAAGTTCTATTTACAAGCGTTCTGTCCCCAGAGGCCAATTTGTGCATTTCGGCCCACATTATACACATTACAAATGGCCTGAAATGACAGCATTACGAAAAAAAGTTTTTACTTAAATTTTCAGAAAATTATTTGTAAAGTTTTGAAATTGTGCTAAATTGGTCATTTTCGGTACAAAAATGGCCGCCAAACGGTCAAAAACGATTCCATAGGAAAAAATGTAAAAACTTCTTCGGATATTGGGCCATGGTCTATTCTGACGAAAAGTCACAGGAAAATTCATGAATCAAAAATATATTACAGTCCCGGACGGACGGACGACAGATGACGGACGGACGGCCGGACGAAAAACCAAGACAATATCATCATACATCATACACGTATGAAGGGACAGCACGAGTGAAAATAATTACCTTGCCAGTTCTGGACTTCTGGTCACTTCAAAATTGAGATTTTCTCGAGTCTGCTCAATGCAGCTGCACGAAAATTCCCAAACTATTTATCATCTGCCGTGTATGAGATCAGTACACTTATCTAACTTGGTTCAGTGTGGTGTACACATTATGTATTTTGAATAGTCTGTGATAAGTCATAAGTAGATAATGGTTTGCGTGATGCCCACTTTGCAGTGAGAGTGAGAGTACATGTATATTTTGGGGTAATATTTTGTGGTTTTTTTATGCAGGATGTACCAGAAAATATTGTTGTTAGTATCCATATTTTGGCAATATGTTGAATATCACTAAACATATCATAACGGTCTTCTGCCCCGCATAATAGAAATAGTTTGGGAAGTTTAAAGCACGAATCAGAGTATACATCGAGTGGATTCTCGGAAATTTCAATTTTAAATTTTGAAGTAGACCACACTTACATGGCATCGAAATTCTTCACTCGTGTTGCCCCTTAAGAGCTAATGAGATGGAATACCGATGGAAGACCGATTTGCCTTCATAATATTTTAAGATTGTCGACCCTTTGGTCCGATACCCTATTGTCGTGGCGTTGCGTCCGTCGTCCCTCCGTCCACATCTTTATCTTTGAAGTTTGAAGTTTACGGTCGAATCTTTCTGAAATTTGCACAAAATACCTATAAAATATTCCAAGACGGAAATATTTATTATTTTTGAGATTTTTTCAAAATTGTGGCCATTTTAGATAAAAAAAAAACCTGGCCAATTTTGGACTTTGATGGCCATTTGCTCGAAAGCTATCTGGTCACTTCCGAGATTTTGATTTCAAAACATGCTAATTGGGATCTTTTACATTGTGTATAAAGATTGCGTGCCTTGAATTGATCAATAGGCACAAAATCTAGGCTGAAAAAGGCCCAAAATTCAGTTTTTGGCTGCTTTCTCAAAACTTTCTGATCAGTTGTGATAGTTGGGGTCCTAGACATTACATGCATGTATAAAGATGGAGTGCCTTGAATCGCTGAAAATGCCCGATATGTTGGCTCGAAAGGCCCGAAAAGACCTGATAAGCACAAATTGTCATATTAGGTGCAAACGCTTGTACATAGGGCTTAGGTTTGTATTGGAAGCATTTATATTAGGAGCCTATAGGAAGTCCTATACAGCACATTTTTGGTGACCTCAGATGACCTCGATTGCTAAATCTCAATGTCAAGTCTGACACGAAATGTGTATTAAATTGGCCTTTGGGGCTGAAAACACTTGCACATACTGCTTAGGATTGCATTCTCTTAACATATAGGATGGTGCACCTTTTGGTGACCTTGAAGGCTGAATATCAAGGTCACACCTGACCTGACTGAAATGTGTAAAATACTTGTAAATAGGGCTTATATACGTATTATGAACATATAGAAAGTCATATGCTGCACACCTAAGATAGCATCGATTGGTAAATCTCACCATCATATCTCACCTGAGATGCTTGACCCGAAATTGTTTGGTAACCTATCTCAGCCCTTGTGCTAATATTTAAAGTGGGAAGTACCTCTTATTGTTTCGAGACCTTTGTTCCAAAGTGATTGAAAAGTTACAAGATAATTAAAATTGCCCCCAAAAAGGATAGGGCCTTCTCATGACCTGATCTTGAGTTCAGCTCCAAATGGAGAGGGAAGCAGTTAATCAGGTCCAAGATACAATACAGTACTTGATTGTAGTTTTTTGTTCGTTTTCCCCCAGGGACAGGCTGTACGGACCTGTCTGGGTCACCCAGAAGTCACCATGACGACTGGACGGAGACCGGATGTGACCGGATAGTCTGCTTTCAGGGAACCACCGCCAACTACACAATCAGATATGAGTCAGTACTGGAAAAACACACACTACATTAACGAAATTTAAATTAGATTTATATTTTTGTCACATACTAGTAGAGCGTTTTTGTCTGGAGCTTATCTGAAATGATGTAGGGAAGCACCTCACTTCTTCACTCATATACTTAACAAAACAATTACAAATATATATATATACATATCTCTACTACCATGATATATTACGTTCCTCCAGATGCCGGGATATTGTTGAAGCCGAGATTCCAGATGTAACCAATTGCCAAGAGATCAGCGACCCAAGCTTACAGTTCCCGCTCTGTTGTCCGGAACTTGTCTGTGATGAGCGAGGCTTCACCAACTGGACGGACACCACTGCCCCACGTAAGTAGCATCTGGAGAACTACTATTCACTGTGACTGACTTTATGTCTAGTTCTTTAAACGCATGGTATGATTTTTAAACTGCCACATTGGTGCCATGACCAGTATGAACTGCAATTTTTTTTTCAAAAGTGAAAAAAATATTACACTTTATGTTAATAGAAACACACACAGACTGGGGTATCATCTCCTTGTAATTCTTTTAACATCCAATATAATATCAATTGCTTGAACGGAATTCTCTCAGCCTGTTATGATCGATCATCCCCAATGGCCTGTGGTTTCTGGAGCACGGAAGGAGGCTGTATCGACAATAATTACTACTACAATTTCACACGACACTATTGTCAGTTATCTTGTGGGTAAGTTACTTATTCATAACATTTAAAATTGGCTACCTTGTCAATGGAGTTTTGACATCAAAATTCATATAATTGAAATTCAACATATTCATCAGTTTTTTGGGCAAGTACATTCATGATTTCCGTCCTTTTCTTCCAGATTTTGCTGATCGAATATACTGCGCAACTCCTGCCAAAACAAGCGAGTACCGTACGAAATATATCCTGCACTAAAGTGTTCATGTATGGGCACAAAAGAAATATTGTGATGCTTGAATGTAATCTGGTTTTTATTCATGTAAATAAATTTATATTTTACCTGTTTCACAGACGTATGCCATTTGCAATAAAGTTTTGCTAAGATAGCAACAAGACAATATTTTCCGATGCTCTTTTGTTTATTAGAAATTGCATGAACATTGATATATGTGGCTATGCTTTAGCTAAGAATGATTACAAAATTGTAACTGTACAGTGCAATTCTTCACATAATTAATTTGGTACATGATGGAATTCGAGAAGCTTGCCTCTTAGCGGAATTTTGATCGGAAAAAAACATTGACATAAGTTCGATTCTTTGGAATGAATGCATACGGAGGAATATTCAATTGAAAACAATGTCCATTCTGACATGTGAATGAAATTTATACAATACAGATTTTCACCAATTTGAAACTCAAACTTTAATATCAACCATCCTAATGAGAACAAACGACTTGTCCCATCATATGAATATTTTTTAGATTTTTCCACGTACTTAATTTTCAATTTTCTACTCATTTTCCAAGTGGGCACCAAATGGAAATGAAAAATCGTAATAGTAAAAACATGATGGATTTGAGTTTATTTTTTTACCAAATATATGTCAGTTTCTAATCACAAAGATGCAGAATAGCAGTTGCAATGTACCTAAATACAGTTTGGAATTTGTATAACCAAAAATATTTTGGTCCCTATTTAGGAAACACATATATTTAAATGCTGAACTTATTATTAATGCAGATGTGGACAAATCTATGTACATATTACAGACAGTATTTACAAGAATCACAATAATTTGGCATAGGTCGCAGAATGATTTGCACACAAATATTGTGGATATACATACACCATACCGAGTACAATTTTCTCATGCAAAAAGCCATCGACATGCACTTCGAGTAGGGACTGGACCAAAAAAAGCAAGTCGAAATGAAGAATTTGCACAATAAACGAGAGTTAGCAAGTAAGCTACATCTATTCTACGATATTGACTGGCTTTGTATATCATATGATTAGCTGTTTGATATTATGTACATGTATAAAAAATACTAACGTAATAAGTCTAATTCGTGCAGAGGATTTATGATCTAAAGTTGACACTAATAACTTCTAACCACCCAGTGTGCAGTTGATCTTTTTGACGAGTCATATACAACAAATCCAGCGGTTCCATTCGTTCGGAATGTCAATAAAATTTGTACTCATCAACAAAACATAAATTTTCTAAATATCAAACAATACGAAACAATTTGGATGCAAAACAGTGTTTTTCGGAATGTTACATCATTGAACTGGAATTGGCAAATGGATTTATGTTCACTAATCAAAGTCTATACTATAATAAACTCTTCAGATTTTAGTTATCTGTATACAATACACATGATACAATAGTAGAAATCTAAACAGCTACAGTGGGGGAAAAGGTGAACACTCGATGACTTTTTGTTGCTGTCAACTATCACTACTGGCCGTTGATGGTATCGCCATGGTTACCGGGCTCCAAGTTCGGCCCGGTTCTACCAATCAGATCATTACACTCCTCAGCACCCCTGCAGGTCAGTGACCGTGTATGTCTAGTCATCCTTGTCTTTCTGCCCATGTTTGAGAATTCTCGTGAACTCAACGTAGTCGAAATTGCTGTTTTTAATCGGAGCCTCTCGGAACATTTCATCAACCTGTCGCCAGAAAAGTATCGAACGTTATCTGATGTACAAATTATCTGATATTACACAATATACTAAATATTTGCTACTAATAAATCACTTGAACTAAGTCAAACATGCACAAATAAATTCGTACTGATCTTAATTTTACCACATTCAACTCAGCAAATAATCAGTTTGTGTTCATTATTTTTATTCTATGAACAAATATGCTGAAACAAATAGGCCTTGTTCACACATCATATGTATGGTTTATGATCTGACAGATAATTTACATTGGCTGGAATACCCAGTAAAATCTAAGCTTTGTTACAAACCTCTTCTTCAGTGAATCTGTCACCCATCGTGGTCAAAAGTTCTCGCAAAGTATCCTCGTTTATGTAACCTGAAAAATGTAGGATGATTCAATTCACATGAAATTTTCCACAGCGAAAACTAATATATACTATATTTAATCATACTATACTGTCATGTCTCCCATGATGATGTTACCTAATACATCGAAAATATGCCAAAATAAATACCACTCCCTAGAATCAATCCCTGCAATCCTATTGGTTGCCATGGTTACCTGTATTGTCCTTGTCGAAGCAGGCGAAGGCATTTTTGATAACGTCCTCGGGGTCAGTTCCGTTGAGCCGCTCTCCAAACATAGTCAAGAACATGGTGAAGTTGATCGGCCCCGGAGCCTCGCCCATCATCCCGTCCAGGTACGCATCGTTAGGGTTCTTACCTGCAGATAAAATAGATGTAACTATCTCAGTGTTTTCCCCAGGAAAGTAAAGAAGCATCATGCAAAATAAGAAAGTGAGGGAATTGTGATATGTACACATACATGTATACCGAGAAGTCAGGGTTGGGTTCAATTATAATTGTAATCGAGTAATTGTGTAATTAATTACAATTGGTCGTAATTGTAATCGTATTCGTAGTTGAAAACTTTTGAGAGCTGTAATTGTAATTATAATTGAAATTGAAATTTTAGAATATCCGTAATTGAAATTATAATTGTAATTGAAAATTTTAAGATGTCGGTATTTGTAATTGAAATTGTAATTGAATATTGTAATTTGATTTTTCTAACTTTATAAATTTCAACAATATATCCATACCATATATTCCTGGGAAAAATGTATATGTGGGCATATACAGTATCAACAGATAACAGGGATCAGTACTTTTTTGGTGAATGAACTTGGTCTTCTAAAATGCAGTATGACATTCGGCTGGTAAGGCTATGAATTGAATTACAATAATTTTGCAAAAATAAGTAGTTTTCTCATTTCCTCGGTACATTCTTAATTTCATTAAATAACAACACGATTAACTGAAGAACACCATCTCTGTGTCAGATGAATTCACTGCTTTCCCCAAACCAATGACAAGACACGACAAGTGCTTGTACAAGACAATGGCTATCCCATCACCACGTCGCTTGGGCTGTGGCTATCCTAATTACTGATGAAAATGGGTTAAAGGAGTTCCTGATCCAGACACTAAATTGCACTACAAGATGTAATAAACTGTTATACATATAAAACCGGGGGACCGGGGCGGGGGCGCTTGTAGCTGTAATTATTTGTAATTGGAAAATAAAATTGTAACTATAATTGTAACTGGAAAATTTGAGACACCGTAATTATAATTATAATTGTAATTGAAAAATTTGGAGTGAAATAATTGCAACTGTAATTGTAATTGACGATGTTCCAGCGATCGTAATTGTAATGTAATTGTAATTGAACTTTGTAATTGAACCCAACCCTGCGAGAAGTAAAGCAAATTTCACGAAAAATTTTGCTTTACTAGTCTTGTTCATGTTATTGTCGATGAATGAACTAATGCAGTATTACAGTCACACATGTCATAATTCATGCAGGCCAATAAATTACCCCTCAAATTTTATCCACCGACACCCCTACCCACTATACACTATCATAATGCTCCTGACTTTAAGCCAGCCTAGCCTAAAAACCTTTTGCTTATCTCCTACCAAGTTCTTTACAGTTTCACTAGATGTACATGTAGGCATGAAACATCTCTACTTTCATGATTTCCTGAACCTCTAGTTTAACTTTGAGCTAGCAATACAGGAGATTCAGAAAAAAGTAAATCTTGGAAAATGGGATTTACATCATAATGCACAAACTGTGCATTAATTATATCACTTGCCACTATTTGATAGTTGCCAGATGTGAAATCTCCCAGATGTCATACTGTACAAGTCCCCAACCGTAAAGACGAATGTTTTCTGTCACGATTTTGCCTCCATAAGAATTTGTATTAAACGATATCCGCGAGACATTCTACAGTCTCTACTTCAAGCCTGTTATTATTATGACAGATACCAGATACGAACACAACACAACGTTACAATAGTCAGTTTAACAGTTGAACTCAGCAGGTTTCAAACATGGTTTTACAACAATTAATTTTTTTAATATGAAGATATTTCTCTCACTTACACTGAATTGAACAACAAATTTTTTATGTATTTGTGATGGGAACTGATTGGGGGAAATTTATCATTGACAAACCCGGGACCTGATTATAAGTTCAACACAACTTATACTTCCAATAATAGGAAACACACACCCATTGACATGCGAAAATGTTAACCCTTCCACTCCCCCAGCGTTCACGAACGATCAGAGATCCGGTGTCGACATACCAACGATAATTTTGTCCACATTATATCTATAGACATAGTGCCCTGCGATCAACAAATTGATAACTGGCAAAGACCATAGTCAAAGATTGTTGGGACGATAAAGATAATGATACCTTATCAGTAACCATATCAACAGTGAATAGTAATCATGGTAATAGTATCATGAACATAGTTCAGTAGCACCAGTGCTTGTTACCAGGACTGTACATACAGGCTGTATGCGATAATGAACTAGACGTCAAGGCCTAAAGATGCCTTGGAGGCATTTCGGTGTGATGAATAATTTATAATACTAGATATCGACGAAAATGAAAAATGTCGACAAATTTCGGGTCAAGGTCAAACTTCATCCATAATACCCGCTAGACATGTTTGTCTAGGGCGACGAGTCCGAAAATACCATCCGTTTCGCTCTACGACGCACCGTTTCCGAGATATCGACGAAAACGAAAACTGCCGACTCGGCAAAAAAATTTCGGGTCAAGGTCAAAGTTAATCCATAATACCCCTTAGACATGTTTGTCTAGGGCGACGAGTCCAAAAATAATGTCCGTTTCGCTCTACGCCGCACCGTTTCCGAGATATCGACGGAAACGAAAAATGCCGACTCGGCAAAAAAATTTCGGGTCAAGGTCAAAGTTCATCAATAATACCCCTTAGACATGTTTGTCTAGTGCGACGAGTCCGAAAATAACGTCCGTTTCGCTCTACGACACACCGTTTCCGAGATATCGACGAAAACGAAAAATGCCGACTCGGCAAAAAAAATTTCGGGTCAAGGTCAAAGTTCATCAATAATACCCCTTAGACATGTTTGTCTAGTGCGACGAGTCCGAAAATAACGTCCGTTTCGCTCTACGACGCACCGTTTCCGAGATATGCAGGATGAATCAAGGATGACTAAGCAAAAAATTATTTCGACCTCTAGGTCAAAGGTCGTTTGAGGTATCGATCCCAAAATCAATAGGGTTCTTCACTGGTGATATATAAACCTCCGTGCAAAATTCTGCAACTTTTGCCTGAATATTTTTTGAGTTATCGTCCGGAAACCAAGTTCCTCGATTTCATCCTCACGGACCTCACGGACCTCGGAGCCGGATCAAAAAAAAAAGTACACCCTAGAGATGTTTGTCTAGGGCGACGAGTCCGAAAATAACGTCCGTTTCGCTCTACGATGCACGGTTTCTGAGATATGCAGGAAGCCTCAAGGATGAATCAGCAAAAAATTATTTTGACCTCTAGGTCAAAGGTCGTTTGACGGATCGATCCCAAAATCAATAGGGTTCTTCCCTGGTGGCATATGAACCTCCATGCAGAGTTCTGCAACTATTGCATAAATATTTTTCCAGTTATCGTCCGGAAACCAAGTCTCAAAATTAGCCTTGATTTCATCCTCACGGACCTCACGGACCTCGGATCCGGCTCAAAAAGAATAGGGTTCTTCCACATATCATTTCTGACTTGTGGTGAAAATTTGACAAGGATCCGTCAAGGCAATCTAAAGTTATCGTCCGGAAACCAAAAGTGGCGGAAGAAGAAAAAAAAAAAAAAAAAAAAAAAAATTCTGCTAAAACCATAAAGGCATTTCTGCCGAAATGCCTTAATAACAGGAAGTTTTAAGTTATTGATGTATCCAACACCGTAGTCGCACTCTTGTGATAAGTTGCACATAATCTTGTGGCAAAAAAAAAATTCGTCACTACCCGAACTATGTCGTACCGACAATTTGCTAGCAAGTAATGAAGGTTGTCTAGTATTCTATTTTAATTTTTTTTTTACAAGCAAATGCCTAGTTGTTAATGTTGATAGTCGCATGAATAAAGTAGGCTACTACTGCTAATACTACATACGCTACTGCTAAATGTAACATGCCTTTATATTGTATCCTCCATGATACCACACGCTACAGAACACGGGACATGTTGGGAATTTATGACAAGAATGAAAGCTATGTGCGGTTTTTATGACCGCGCTTTGTACTGTGGCTGAGGCAATTGGTATGTATGGGTCAGGCCATACAGGAACAGCATGGTTATGCTTCTTTTTTTTTTCTTGTAAATTCGTGAGCATAACAACCTGTACTTGACAAATAGAGAGAACCATGAACACAAGAAATATGGAATCAATTGATGAAACAAGCTAACTGTCTGTGACTACCAGTACTTGGTACAGTTGTCCCTGTAAGATAAGACACCTCCAAAATGAGACTTCCCTGTCTGTAAAGAATTTTTTCTTTTTGTAATTTTCTTTTTTTTTTGGTAATTATTTTCTTTTTTGGGGGGTTCTATTGTTTATAACAGTTTCTCTTTCTAAACTTATCATGGGGTTATTCTTGCCAGTTTTCATTACATTCATGAAATTTTTTTTTTAGAAAAATAACTTACTAGTACCGTATTGGTCCTAATGATGGCATGTGCCCTAATAGTAGAATGCCCCCCCCCCCCCCCCTCTTTTCCCCCAAAATGTTCGATTTTTGTAACCTTGTTACAAATTCACATCATATCTTTCTAATAAGATCTTGGAGTGTTCCAATTCACATATTTATGTTGCTTGAATCATAATAAAGGGGAGTGAAGGCTATAGGTATATTATTCAGTGATTTCCTTAAATTTGACCTCAAGTTTGAGTGTTTGACCTCTATATTGCGTGCGCTGCTGCAGGAGGTTTTGTTTTGGCTCGCCGTGCTACTATTAGGACCAATACGGTATCATTGAAAAATACTACTTATTGATTTATTGTCATGATCTGGAATTTAAGTATCTTAGATAGCCCATGAATACTGTGGATTTCTATTGATTCAGGCATACAGCCTTCATAAAATATAGTACTTATTTGTGAAATTGTGACACAAACAAACAGAGCATGTCAACTGATCTTCCATGTGATCAGTGAGTTGATAATGTCATCAAACATTACCACCACAAAGTGCATGATGATTTTTTTTTCAAAATGCACATGCGCTCATCATAAATCCTAGCATAAACTCCACATGACCTATGTTTACATCAAATTGGCTTGGAAACTAGAAAGTGATTTCATAGTCATACTAATCTAGTCTACAATACCAGTACTAGTGTAATAGAATTTATAGGGTGAACAACATTATAACCTCAGCATTACAATCTCAAACATTATTTTTAAAACATTCTCCATATATATATATAGTATATGATACAAGACTAGAAGACTACAACACCACAAACAGTTACCAAAATCACCAAATCCATGATAAATGTCTAGGTGAAGAAGCTATACTAGGCGACGCCAAGCCTCAATTTGTATTTTTTAGGAATACATCATAATTTGGCATAAATCATGTATACCGTAATTATTCAATTAGTTCGAACACTAATAATTTGAACACCGAAAATTTTCCAAAAAAATAATTTTTAAATCGACTCGTTTAGTTCAACAGTAAAATTTTCGATTGAAATTTCGATTGAAACAACGAACGAAATCAACTTGTCAGCTGCCAAAACTTACAACTCGCCAGGTGGCAGCACTACGAAATGAGTAATCAGCGATATATTCGCCAGGTGGCAGTGTGTGCGATTACCAATACCAGGGTATGACAAAAAGCGCGGACCTCAGAGTGTCAGGTGGATTGCGGGCCATTGAAATTTTCCGACTCGAGTGACTTGATTACACATGCAATATGACTAGAATCTAGCATCAATGCGAGATTATAAATTACAGTTACCCGGCGATTTAGCAGCCAGTTATTCAAGTTTTTTTTTTAAATGCTAGTTGTCTGCAGTTAACCTATCCATCGTACAGGCCATAACCAACCAGCATGAGCGGCATCTGTCAATTCGTGTAGGCCTAACTGCCATGGCATGATCGATCTGGGTTTGTTTGTTTTTTTCCGTTTTGACGATTTTATTGTGAACCTAATAATTCGAACATTTCAAAATTTTAATTATTTTTAGCTGTTCGAACTAATTGAATAATTACGGTATCTGTAATGTGCAGTTTCAACTGATTTTCAGTGTTTTACTTTCACTTTTTTAAAGTAACACTTTGCAATACAGTGCTAGTTTCTATCATTGCCAATCCCATGAATGTATTGTGTTATTTGTATACCTAATGAAGCCAGCATGTCGTGGAGATCATCCTTGTCGATGAAGCCGTCATGATTCTGGTCGATCATGTTGAACGCTTCCTTGAACTCTTGGATCTGCGCCTGGTCGAAAAACGCGAAGACATTTGACGTGGCACGTTGGGCGCGCTTCTTGGCTCCCGTCTTTCCTTTTGTTTTTCGACTCGACATGTTTGGTTTTGACTCTGAAAAAAAGCCAACAACAACAACTTGAGATGTAATAATATTTTATGAATTACTGATTTATTAACATGCTTTAGAACATGTTCAGCCTGTCACAACTCAAAAGACACTTTTATTAGTGATTTTATATTCAGTAAAGTTAAAAAATCTTATATTCAATCCGGACAGGGTGCACATTTCATGAAACAGAAAACTTTCAACGAATCCAAGTATAAAACATATATACGCAATATGATGACTTGTACAAATTAAGGAAATCCCTGGACGTTGGACCATCATGCTGGAATTTGGATTCACCCCAGCATCGTAGCCCTGTTCTTGTGGATGCTTTCAATATATTTCAATTTTATTATTTACTACACATCATTTCTGTCGTTTGTTCGACACCAGTTTGGATCCAACAACTTAATCCAGGTCCAGGACATTGTTTAAATAGTGCTGGTCAGGGAAGGTTTTCATACCGGCCATGGTTCAGCCATGATTGCGACCACAGCTTTATTATCAGTTGCAGGCAAACTGTTTTAATCTACAGGTAATTGCATGTGTGTGTTGTTGTTGTTCCAGATCTGTCCAGCTTTTGTGTATTATGATCAGTCTGGACAATATAGCAAAAGCGTATTTCTGCAGAAATACCATTTTCTGTATTCCTGCAGAAATACAAAATATTGTATTCAAAATATAGAAATACATGAAACTGTATTTCTATTGTCTGTACAAAATACGCAATATCGTATTTGTAAACTCTGAAACCTGTAAATTCTTTTAACTTCATTACACATTATCAACACTAGTAACCAATCCCACTTGGCAAGTTAGATGTAATATCACTCGAAGAACCTCTCTTTCAGTCCGTATCAATCCGCAACCAACATTCATGTTGAGAAGCTCTTTTAAGCACTTTTCAACATGAATTGCTAGATAGGGTTTGATATGGATTGAAAGAGAGACTCTTGGAGTGATATTCCACCTAAATTGACATGTGTGATATCTTCCAAGTTGGGACAATGAGTAATAAAGTTAAAAGAATTCACAGGTTTCAGTGTTTACAAATACATGTACGGAATTGTGTAATTTGTACTGACAACAGGAATACAGTTTCATGTATTTCTATGTTTTGAATACAATATTTTGTATTTCTGCAGGACTACGAAAAATGGTAGTTCTGCAGAAATACGCTTTTGCTATATTGTCCGGACTGATGATAAGGCCACTCCTATTTAATTTTTTGTTTCTCGTTCTTGGAAAATCAAAAGCTAGGAGGGAGGGCGGAAAAAACAAACAGACCCTTAAATAAAAAACGATATACCGTGCAATTATTCTCTGAACGCAAACGATGCTTGGGTGGGGGACATATGTCTATGAGCATCTGAAAATATATCATAGTTTCATATTCAATCTCAGAAACTTATTTGTGGTAAGAATTGTTAATTTGAAATGTGGGTCTGTGGAAAACTCTGGGTACATCTTGTATACACACAAGCCAGTCGGATGAGTTGTGCTGCGAGACCAATATGTTTAAGCTTTACAAAGATTGGCGGAATTTTGTGTGTCAAAATCGCTCTTATTTCCATAATATTATATATTTATCTTGTTTGTTTTTTCTCAAAATTTCGCAAAAAGCTAGGCGCGCGTGGACGAGAAACAGAAAAATAAACAGGAATGGCCTTATATCTTGAATGACCTCACAAAAACCATGGTGAATTGCAGGCCTGCGAAAATATTTTAAACGATGGGTGGAACTTCAGGGCTAGAACTTCGTAAAATTTTACGAGAATCCTGTCCTGATAAACTCCATTATGCGAGAATCTTTACAAGAATCTCGCCGAAATTCTAGCCCTGAACTTTTAACACAGAGCTAATTCGAATTTGACAGGCTATTGCCTTGTGGAGTCACCTTGTCATGCAAAGTTCATCCAACCAATCGAAAATGTGCAACTCTATTATGATCACAGTCTGAGTGACGGGGCGCGTCTGAGATGGCTGTCATTCACCCTCGGGGCGGAAATCATTTGGACATCTTTTCAATGAATAAATCAAAATCTTCCACAACTGTTCCATCTAGGCTACATCCATATACCAAGGAAACATAGCACATAGGGGATATATATTTGACAAACAATCAATGGCTTATCACCGAATATTCCCAACTCGAAAACTCGAACAATATTTTCACAACTCGACACAAGCTCATTGGCAGGGCGCATCCATTTTGCCAGCTGTATTGATCTCAGAATTGGCTTGGTGGTGCCTCAAAAGATGTCAAAACGGTTTCCGTCTCGAAGGTGAATGACAGCCATTTCAGGCATTCCGTGTCGCTCAGGCTGTGATAATCCTGCAGTTCGGTCAATGCCAAGACATTGTAACACGATTATCCAGGATAATTAAGATGGGAGATAACTCAGATATACAGGCCTTATCGTAAAATAGGTCCCGCTTATTTTGTACGTTATGATTTTAGTGTGTACCTCATCCACCCCCACCACCTCCCTCCAGGTTTCTCCAGAAGTTCATAAAAATGGTGTTATAAATATAGAAAACATAAAAATGGTGTTACTGTTTTAACTGGATAAGCCTTGTCATAATGTAGCGGGACCTACTTCACGAGAATGCCGATATACATAATATCATTTGTGTTCTGAATGGTTGATTCCATTCGTTGAAGTCAAATGTTGAGATATGAATGATTTTGAAGTTGAAGTGGGCAGGGCCGAAAAGGCGAAACTCGGAAATGACAATGTCACACACACACTGACACTGTCCTCGATTCAAGTCCATGATATCGGCCTGTACTCTATTTGCTATACCTATTGTTGAATTCAAATCTAGATTATAAGTGATTAAATATATATTAGAGGGTGTCTTACTTACTGTTTTGTCAAAAGGCAGGTAAAACAACAGGATCTCAAACTTTTCAGTCCACGGAAGTGACTCACGAATGACTTCGGCTATTCTCGGAAACGTTCGGTGAACAATAAACAGATAAACACCGACGACAAAGATAATGTTTAAAATAGCCTAAATTTATAGATGGACATTCAATAAAACTTGTCTTCCAACAGCCTAAGAAACCAGTAGTTACCAGTAGGGAGCGTCAGAATTCCAGTTTGATAGCAATAAGGTCAGTTAAAAAATCTCCAACAAGCAATCAAGAAATAATTTTAATATTTCCGGAATATTATTTGCGAACCATAATATTTGGCGCCGAAAAATTTGGCGATTTTTTCCGCCAAATTCGCCAAAATTGAAGGCGCGCCAATATTTTGGGGTTTACAGTATACATGTATCTAGATTCCAGCATAAATTGATGAAATGGATGAGTTTCCAGGAAATCAACTCTGATTGGCAATTATAATCTGAGAAAAACACATACTGTGATCCATTTTCATGAATAATTGAAAATCGCACATCCAAAAACAACCGAAGATCATATACGTGATCTGATAATGTGAAACACTAATCATTTTTTTTTCTACAGCTGAAATATAAAATAATAATGAATAATATTATAAAGCTGTACTACTAATATCTTATTCTGCTAAATATACATATAAAGCCAATAATGTTATAATTGATACAATTGACACCCATGTGATATTGTTATATATTATTTTTTTCCTTCTGTAAAGTTCGGCGACCCCAATAATGCTACAGTTCTTTCCCCTTTCGCAGGGCAAGCCGTGCCCGCAACTCCAATGTGACAGTCACCACAGTTCCTGCTGCGCCTGCCTACCCTCCTGGCCCCTCAATCACTCCTGCCGCGCCAACGACCCAGCGTTTCATGCCCACGCTTCAACCCTTGGCAGTGGGCAAAGCAGCACAATGAAGCGTGACCTTCAAGGAGGGGAATCTGACGCAGTATGTTAGGAGCTTCGAGCCGTTCACGGCAGCGTTCGAGTATATGGACCTCAATAAAACGACTTTCTGTAGCACTCTACGAGGACGGACGAGTTAAAGCAAGGAGTTAAAGCAACCACCCCTGGAAGAATGGGAACCAATACTGTGCCAACAAGCCAAGCGGGACGAATTTCCGTTTCTCAAACGAGAGCTGAAGGAAAGCGCAGAGCATTACCTGGAACACCCGCAGGTGATCACCGAACAGGTATTTTTTTTATGTCACGCAGGGATTCCGGCAATGGACTGTGATCTAGTAGTTCATCAGTGGGCAACCAGAGTCCATCTCCGAAAAACTGCATCCTCACGTTCGCCAACTACAGTGATGCATTGACAGCCGTGCTGAAGACTGAGAGTCATCAACAAAGGACTCAGCGAGAGCGATGACGACCCACTCAACGAGTCACCAATTGGATATGTGGGCGACGAGGACACGAACACTGAGCTGTCATACACACTCGTGCAAATTGTCCAAAGGGTTGTGCCAACCCCTGAGGAGATATAGCTGCATACTACAATCCCGCAGGTAGCGACACGACTGACCTATTGGGCTAGGCCAAACATTCCGTGCCCAACTGCTCGTGGGATATTGTCATGAGCGACGAGAGTGGACAGTATGGAGAGGATGCGCTCCTCGCAGTCCTTCGAGCACCCAGGTCATCCTCATGCAGAAGAAGAATGGACAGGTGCCATTCTGAGTAGACTTCTGTCTACAGAACGAGGTGACATGCAAGGATTCCTACCCCTTGCCAAACATACAGGACATGCACGATGCGCTAGCAGGAGCAACCTACTCCTCTGCCTTAGCCCTTGCCTCAGGCTATTGGCAGGTCGAAGTTGATCCCAAGGACAGATCAAAGATAGCCTTTGCGACACGAATGGGGCTATACCAATTCAAGCCATTCGGGCCAAGCATCGTGCCAGCAACATTCAAGTGACTCATGGAGACCATCCTCCATGGATACTTATGAATGTGCTACATTTGCTATCTCGATGACATCATAGCATATGGATGAACGTTTGACCAGGTACTCATCAACTTGGAAGCGGCCCTGGATAGGATACGATCAGCTGGGTTGCGCCTCCAGAAGTGCGAGATATTCCAGGGTGAAACCCTCTACTTAGGATTCATCGTCAGTGGGCAAGGTATCCGGGTGGATCCGAACAAAGCCAAAGCCATTAAAGAGTGGCTGACCACATGCGAAGTGACTGACGTTCGTGCCTACCTTGGTTTTGCTAGTTACCATCAGAGTTTCATCGAGAGCTATTCCTAGATCGCCAAGCCATTGGTCGTGCTGGTCCGAGGTGACTACCATTTCACCTAGTGAACCCCCCAACATCGAGCCTTCCAAAAACTGCAAGACGCCCTCAACCGAGTGCCCAAAATCATGCACCCATCATGGAACGAGGACGACTACTTCATCTTTGACACCAACACCAGCGGGTTCGCCATCGGAGATGTGCTATCCCAGCTTGTCAATGGAAAAAAATCCCGATAGGATTCATAAGCAAAACACTTTCGCGCACTCAGAGGAACTACTGTACAACGTACAGGGAGCTACTCGTTGTGGTCGAGATGGTGCAGCACTACAGACACTATCTGTGGGTATGTAAGTTCCTACTCTGCACAGACCTCAGTTCCCTGCGTTGGCTCAAGAGCTACAGTGACACTGACGGCATGCTCGCGCGCTGGCTTGCCAAACTTCGACACTACAACTTCCAAATCGAACATCGTCCCGGAAAGTTTCATGGGAACACCGATGGATTGACGCGCTGCCACAGTTGCAAGCATTAAGACTGCCCGGCACGTCTTGTCGTGCCACCAACGGAACTGGAAACCAACTCTGGCGAACTTCCCATCAGGAGAATCACAGTGATCCCTGCCGCCGTCAAAGAGACTCAGCTGGACAACAACAGTTCCCCACCTCAAGTCGTGCCCAAACTACTATCAGTATGCCAAGCTACCCGAGTCAGTGCCCTAGACATGACGTTTGATGGCCAGAAATGGTTTCCCGACTACATGAATGCTGATATCGTCGCCGCGCAACAAGCCGATCCAAGTTTGGAGAAGGTACGCCGGTGGGTAATGGATGAAATGAAACCCACCACCAAAGAGATTGCGTGCCAGGGAGAAGAGATCAAAACACTCGTCTCACAATGGAATCTTCTTGCGCTACAGAACAACGTGCCCATCCGGAACACCAAGCCAGACCCAACAGGACACACCATTGTACAGACTGTCCTGCATGCCATGCTCCGAGCAGAAGTCCTGCATTAGCGACTCAATCTCGTGATTGCTGGATACCTTGGAATTCAATGAATGATCGACAGAATCCGATGCCAAGTCTATTGGTCGGGCCTCGTGCAAGATGTTGCCCGGCTTTGTGCTCGCTGCCTGTAATGCATGTCGTTCAAAGGCAAACCGCAACCCAAGCGATCGCCACTCACCCAACTTCCCACAGGAGCACCATTCGATAGGCACGATGGACATCTTGACACACACAAGGTCACTGGGAGAGGTCATTGTTACCTCCTCGTGATTTCAGACTACTTTTCGAAGTACACTGATGCATTCACGCTACGCCGCCACACGACAAAGAATGTCGCGGACATCCTAGTGAACCAATCGATAGTCTATCATGGCATGCCAAAGTCGATCCACAGCGATCAGGGAACGGAATTCGAGTCGTCGCTAGGAGCAAAGAAGATCCACCTCAGGCCATACCGCCCCAAGAGCGATCAATTCGAGCATTTCAACAGAACCCTGTTGAACACGCTGTGCGCATTCGTTAGTGGTCGTGCTAATGATTGGGATCTGCATCTCCCATACGTGCTGATGGTGTATCGGACATCAGGTCACTCGTCTACCGGGTGTATGTCTCATCTGATGGTCTACAGATGTGAGAGCAACCTACCAGTCGATCTTGTCTTCCCGTCATATGATCGAAGTATCTACCTCCACCAGAATATGTTGAATACCTGCGCAATCAGAGCAGCACACAAGTTCGCTCGTGACCGGAATTCCAGCCAGGAGAACTGGTTCCCTACTACTGCCTGCCTCTCACACAGAGTAACAAATTCGCGCGACCTTGGACAGGTCCTTGGAGAATCCTAGAGTATGTTACTGAGGTGTACTACAGAATCGCCTTGGTAGCAAACCCTAGCAACACTCGTGTCGTACATCTTGACGTGCTGAAACCCTACGAAGGCGATGCGCACCTGTGGCGCCTCTACACCGATATGGCGCCACTGACATCATCTTCAGACAATGCTGAACCTCAAAGCGAGCCTACCCCAGAGATCCTATGGATCCTCAAGGGGTTCTATTACCCCTGGGAGATCTCCATGCAAGATCAAATGTCTGAGTCAGATTGGACTACCGATACAGATTCCGAGCCACCCACGAAATGTCGAAGAGCTTCATCACCATTCTCATCTAGATTACGCCACTGCCGCAAACAGAAAAAGTCACGCAAAACAGACTCTACTGCTAAGAAGCACACACGTGCCCAAACCCGTGATCTCCACGGACTCACCTTCAAGCATTAACATGCTACCACCAACAAAATCAAGTCATCCAAATAGAAACATGCGCCGCTCAGCCTGATATAGAGCTGAGCTACTGGATTGATGTCGACAATGATGAATTGAGCAGTGAAAATGAACTATCGTGTGAAATATGGACATGTGAAGACGACAACTGTAAATAGACAACATATATAATCAACTAAGAAATGTAAAACCTGATGTCAGTGAGGCACAATTTCAACGGATTCTGAGGAGTGGAAAACCCACCGGGACCGCTGTCAATGAGATATTTGAAGATGTATGAAATAACGATATATGTGATGTGATGTAATAACCTGTCGCCCCAAATACTGTGTTTTTGTCGCACCTGTTGTTAATTACCCATCATGCATCATAGAGCTACATTCATCCATCAACTGTTCGCACCATGTGATAAGCAAGGTCTCTCAGTCGTCGAAGAGGTGACGAGGTGGAAAATAGGAACAAGGGAACGTCACACACAAAACCCATACACGCCAAGACGCGACCTGTCAAAATATTCATCAACAAACTTCATCGCGCTATTACATGGCCTACCAGTTGTGCCATATCTTTCCCCTACAATAATATAATCGCGGTTACCCGACCCTTGGAACTGGATGAAAAATGAATGGAAGGTGAAGTCGCTCTGTGAGAATTGCATTAATGCTTCAGCCCACCAATACATTGCATCGTCTATGAGAACAAGTCGATCAAAAGAATCACCGTGCGCTATCCCCCACTGATAAGGAAGGCCAATTGGAAAAGTTCAAAAGGAATTACACGAGTGCAGGTGGTGATTTCAGCCGTAGCCAGCACTCCTACACTCCCAGTTAAAAACAGAAAACAGAAGAGCTTATACAAGATACGATTGGATGGAGTGATCCAGAGCGACAGCGAGCCTACAGGAAAAATGGACGGCGCGACTGATATACCCCCGCCGAGACTGATTGGTATGATAAGCCAGAGACTGAATGTACGCGGGTTTCTAAGGTGACGGCCCACCTACAATGTAAAACGTAAAGACGCATCTATAACCATCAAGCGCCCCCCCCCCCCCCCCCCCCAAACTGAAACTGGTAGAACGGGAATGGGGATAATGAGCATCCTCAATGCATGTTTCATATGCAAAATGAATGCATGCCATTTGCCTTCAGACACTTGAACACCCATGGCAGTTGCTGTGCCTCCACCAGCCAAGCCTACTCAACGACTCATCAAGCTTCCGCCAACTGGCGTAAGTGGGTCCGCACCATCAGCACCTCCGACCATGCTTCACGAAGCATCACGAGCTTCGTCGCCAAAGTCATCAGGGTCATCCCGATCGCACTATCCACGCGCCTTGGCTGTCGACCTCCATTATGCAAGAGAGTGAATTGCGTGCGTTGGTCGAGCCGCTAGTTAGGCCTCTCGTAACTACCCAATCTGGTGGAAGGATGTTTCGCCCAACCCGTGCCCATGGCAGGCCGGCTTTGGACTTGAACTCGAATGCAAGACCAGCGACCATGAGCGGTTGCCACTCCAAGTGGCAGGTGGGAACACTTCTCTCATGCCTGCCTCGGGACAGACGACTTCTCTTCGTCGGACCCATGCCAGGCCATGCACCATTGGATCGCCAAGATCTGCCATAGAGGATACAAGCAACCCAAAGGAAAGCTGTGCGGGCCGGCGGGTTCTTACCTTTAGGCCAGGACAAGTCTAACAAGCGGAAGGACCCGGGAGTTTTTTTTACTGGGTACATGCTAAATTGGGCCATTGTAACCACTAGTAAATAGTAAACTGTTGTGCCATTGACATGTCATGCTAACGCGCTCTTTACCAGTCTGAGGGTTGAAAGGAACATTTATGCCATAAATAACATGTCGTGCTATAAACAATAATCCTGGTCACTGGCCAGTGGGTATATATAGACATTTCCGTTCTATTGAGAACGTCGAGGAACTGTTGATTTTATTACATTCTAATGATAATATGTGTGGTATCAGGTTCTTCCGTGCTTATCTCGTGCCATATATATGTCGTGTATTATATCTATCATCCCTAGCTGGACTGACGACGGACCAACTGTCGACGTTTTATTTGACGGTTAGGTATTTTATTGTACTTTCATTTCTCAGTGTCTCCTGGTGTTTGTGTGAGTGAATGTGGATTTCCCCTTTAGGACTTTTAATTTGATCTTGTTAGCATTTTTGGACAGATTAGGTTCCGGGCAGGGCAAACTCCGAGGCGGTAGTTTGAAGAAGGGATTTAATGTAGTGATTTTCGAGCCTGTAACGGTCCCGGACCCTCCTACGCACTACAGTACATATGCAGTATCTGCACTCTCTATGACAATCACATACATCCACGTGCACCATATATTCATGTACCATAAAACCACACCTCAGACATGACTCATCCGATCACTTGCGATTCACATGACAATCAGCCAATCACAGAACAAGCCGCGCCTATCACACCACCACACGACCTTCACCCTGCACTCAGAGAAAGACTTGTTCAGACACGCACCCCGTTTTGGCGGGAAAATACATAAACTTAGACCCACAGAGACTTGCCCCCTTGTTCAGTGTGAGAAAGATGTCCACGGAGGTGGACATGAAGACTTCTGCAGGAAGATAATATCCAAGTTGATAATGATTATGTACTGACCTAACGGCGAAGACCAAAACATTGTGAAGAACATAGATTTGGGATTATCGGACTGATTAGCGGAATACGTGGATAGCTGTGATCGTGCCATTTCGTTATATCGCCTTGAAACTAACTGTCATGCCTGAATAAAGAACTTGTGCCAACTACACAACGCTCTTCGTTTGTGTATGTAGTAGTAATAGTAGTAGTAGTAGTAGTAGTAGTAGTAGTAGTAGTCACGTTATTTGGTCATTTGGTAACCTACACAGGTTACCAAATGACCACTTTTGGTCATTTGGTAACTTGGTAGTAGTAGTGGTGGTCTTTTGGTAACCTGACATGGTCATTTGGTAACCCGGGTTGGTCATTTGGTAACCTGGGTGGTCATTTGGTAACCTGGGGTTATCTTCTGGTCTTTTGGTAACTTGGTTCAACCCCATTAAAGGCATTTTCTCACATTTTATATCATACCTCGAGCAATCATGAAGCTCAGTGATATAATATCATTGTTTTATTTCTTCACCATCATACTTGCATGCAGAAATTTGCTAAAAAATTGCAGTCATGCTCGTTCGATTTCAGGCATTTAAAACACCTCATAAGTCATTTTCTAGCCATGAATATAGCACAGCAGTCACTCTCTTATGAAGATCAGACCTCAGAGGTCACCATCTACACATGAATATCCCTCCATGATCACTTTCTTCTCATAGAATAATATCAGGAAATGCTCTCTGATCGGAGATCGATCTCATGATTCACTCACTGTCCATGAGAAAGACTCCGAATTAACTCACTGACCATGAATAGACCTCAAAAATCACAATTTGACAAGGAACAAGACTCACAAGTCGATTTCTGACGAGCAACCGGCTCTGAAATGACTCGGTCGCCCTAGGCACAACTTAGAAATCACTGCTCTCAACAGGTCTAATTTAACAAGTGATTATGAACAAGTCCCACAAGTTACTGTCTGGCCATTAGCACTCCCTAGCAGTCTGGTAATGAGCAATCCCTAGATATCTCCCTGACCATAAACATACTTCAGAAATCTCTCTCTGACGACCAGCAAGCTCTGTGGTCAGTATCAAAGTTTGGAAAGACAGTTGAAGTCACTCTCTCAGACAAACACAGACCTCAGAATGTCACTCTTTGATCAAGAACAGTTACTCACTAACCATGACCAGACCTCACATTTTGTTCTCTGACCAGAAACAAACTCAAGTCACTCTGAGGCCTAGGACATATCTCAACAGTAACTTTATGGTGATGGACAGCCCATCAGAAGGTAACCCAAGAAGTCATTTTCAAACCTAGGATATACCACATAATTCACTTTCACACTTTGGACAGACCTCACAAGTCTATTACAGACCTTGGAGAGACCTCATCAGTGACTCTTAGATCTTCGCCAGACCTCTGAAATCACACTCCCACATTGGTCATACCTCAGAGGTCACTATTACACCTTGAACAAACCTTACAAATCACTCTTAAAGCAGAAACACACCCCAGAAGTCACTCTCAGACCTTGGACAGACTTTACAAGTCCATTTCATACCTTTATGCATACTTTTCAAGTCATTTACAGACCTAGGGCAAAGTTATTAAGTCACTTTCATAGACCTCAGAATGCACTCTCAGATATAGGACATACCTGGGATGTCACTGTCACACCAAAGAGATCTCAGAAATCACAGACCTCAGAAGTCAGTCCTAACCCCAGGACAGATCTCAAAAATGCTGTCTGTACACATGGTACATAATGGTATGTATGTTCATTGTAATATGACATTATGTTGAGCCACTTTTGGAGTAAACAACAATAAAATAAAATTGATCAAAACAAATATTTATTTAACTTATGTACATGGGCACATATAATGCAATTCATAAGTCAACAACATTCTTGTAGTGAGTTCTTCTTGAACTATTCAGCCAAAAAAGTATAAACATTCAAAGGTTAAAAATGTGTATCAATCAAATCCTTGTGTATCAGCGCTATTTGTAAACAAAAAAGACAATAAAAGATCATACACAGCATTTCCTAGAGCCTATTCTCATATATTTCAACTGATAAATTTGCTGCCACATGCTGAATCTGACCTGACAATAGAATATTAAACTAGACGTCAAGGCCTGAAGATGCCTTGGGGCATTTCGTGTGAGTTCTATTCCTAGCTAACATATACCTAAGAGACCGTGTCTAGAACCATGATGACTCTGAAACTGTCCGTGGTCAAAGTTTAAGTGACATACCCCACCCTAAGGCATCTTTGCGTTTCGCTCTACGACGCACCGTTTCCGAGATACGGCAAACAGGAAGTGCTGAGTCGGTGAAAAAAAATTCGACACCAGAAGTCGTCTTGACCCAAGATACCCTCTAGACTAGTTTGTCTAGTGCCAGCAGGCCGAAATTGAGCTCCGTTTCGCTCTACGACGCACCGTTTCCGAGATACGGCCGAACAGGAAGTTATGAGTCGGCGAAAAAAAATTGACACCAGGTGTCGTCTCGACCCAAAATACCCACTAGACTAGTTTGTCTAGTGCCAGCAGGCCGAAATTGAGCTCCGTTTCGCTCTACGACGCACCGTTTCCGAGATACGGCCGAACAGGAAGTTATGAGTCGGCGAAAAAAAATTGACACCAGGTGTCGTCTCGACCCAAAATACCCACTAGACTAGTTTGTCTAGTGCCAGAAGGCCGGAATTGAGCTCCGTTTCGCTCTACGACGCACCGTTTCTGAGATACGGCAAACAGGAAGTGCTGAGTCGGTGAAAAAAAATTCGACACCAGAAGTCGTCTTGATACCAAGATACCCTCTAGACTAGTTTGTCTAGTGCCAGCAGGCCGAAATTGAGCTCCGTTTCGCTCTTCGACGCACCGTTTCCGAGATACGGCCGAACAGGAAGTTATGAGTCGGCGAAAAAAAATTGACACCAGGTGTCGTCTCGACCCAAAATACCCACTAGACTAGTTTGTCTAGTGCCAGCAGGCCGAAATTGAGCTCCGTTTCGCTCTACGACGCACCGTTTCCGAGATACGGCCGAACAGGAAGTTATGAGTCGGCGAAAAAAAATTGACACCAGGTGTCGTCTCCACCCAAAATACCCACTAGACTAGTTTGTCTAGTGCCAGAAGCCCGGAATTGAGCTCCGTTTCGCTCTACGACGCACCGTTTCCGAGATACGGCCCAACAGGAAGTGGTGAGTCGGCGAAAATAAATTCGAAACCAGGGGTCGTCTCGACCCAAAATACCCCCTAGACTTGTTTGTCTAGTGCCAGAAGGCCGGAATTGAGCTCCGTTTCGCTCTACGACGCACCGTTTCCGAGATACTGCCAAACAGGAAGTTCCGAGTCGGCGAAAAAAAAATTGACACCAGGTGTCGTCTCGGCCCAAAATACCCACTAGACTAGTTTGTCTAGTGCCAGAAGGCCGGAATTGAGCTCCGTTTCACTCTACGACGCACCGTCTCCGAGATACGGTCGAACAGGAAGTGCCGAGTCGGCGAAAATAAATTCGACACCAGGTGTCGTCTTGACCCATAATACCCACTAGACTAGTTTGTCTAGTGCCAGAAGTCCGGAATTGAGCTCCGTTTCGCTCTACGACGCACCGTTTCCGAGATACGGTCGAACAGGAAGTGCCAAGTCGGCAAAAATAAATTCGACACCAGGGGTCGTCTCGACCCAAAATACCCCCTAGACTTGTTTGTCTAGTACCAGAAGGCCGGAATTGAGCTCCGTTTCGCTCTACGACGCACCGTTTCCGAGATACGGCCAAACAGGAAGTTCCGAATCGGCGAAAAAAAAATTGACACCAGGTGTCGTCTCGACCCAAAATACCCACTAGACTAGTTTGTCTAGTGCCAGAAGGCCGGAATTGAGCTCCGTTTCGCTCTACGACGCACCGTCTCCGAGATACGGTCGAACAGGAAGTGCCGAGTCGGCGAAAATAAATTCGACACCAGGGGTCGTCTCGACCCATAATACCCACTAGACTAGTTTGTCTAGTGCCAGAAGTCCGGAATTGAGCTCCGTTTCGCTCTACGACGCACCGTTTCCGAGATACGGTCGAACAGGAAGTGCCGAGTCGGCGAAAAAATAAATTCGACACCGGGGGTCGTCTCGACCCAAAATACCCCCTAGATTAGTTGTCTAGTGCCAGGAGGCCGAAATTGAGCTCCGTTTCGCTCTACGACGCACCGTTTCCGAGATACGGTCGAACAGGAAGTGCCGAGTCGGCGAAAAAATAAATTCAACACCAGGGGTCGTCTCGACCCAAAATACCCCCTAGACTAGTTGTCTAGTGCCAGGAGGCCGAAATTGAGCTCCGTTTCGCTCTACGACGCACCGTTTCCGAGATACGGCCGAACAGGAAGTGCCGAGTCGGCAAAAAAAAATTCGACACCAGGGGTCGTTTCGACCCAAGATACCCTCTAGACTACTTTGTCTAGTGCCAGGAGGCCGAAATTGAGCTCCGTTTCGCTCTACGACGCACCGTTTCCGAGATACGGCCGAACAGGAAGTGCCGACTCAGCAAAAAAAAATTCGACATCGGGGGTCGTTTCTACCCAAGATACCCCCTAGACTAGTTTGTCTAGTGCCAGGAGGCCGAAATTGAGCTCCGTTTTGCTCTACGACGCACCGTTTCCGAGATATGCAAGAAAGCCTCAAGGATGAATCAGCAAAAATTCTTCCGAGCTCTAGGTCAGAGGTCGTTCGACGGATTGATCCCAAAATCAATAGGGTTCTTCCCTGGTGGTATATGAACTCCCATGCATAGAATATTTGCCATTGCATGAATACTTTTTGAGTTATCGATCGGAAACCAAGTCTCAAAATAAACCTTGATTTCATCCTCACGGACCCCGGAGCCGCCTCCAAAACAATAGGGGTCTTCCATGTAATATTTCTGACCAGTGGTGTAAATTTGGACAAGATCCATTCAGGCGTTCCCGAGTTATTGATCGGAAACCAAAACGGCGGAAAGTAAAAAAAAAAGAAGAAAAAAAAAAAAAAAAAAAAAAAAAAAAAAAAAAAAAAAACCAGACAAAACCATAAGGGCATTTCGGGCCGAAATGCCCTAATTATAATAGTATACTACCTGGTAGCACTTTATATGGTAAATATAATCTTGAGATTATTTGAAAATATTATGTACTTTACATGGTAAAGGTAAACTAAATATTCTGTAATTTTGTGAAGAAATATCACCCGGAACTGTGTACTACTACTGGTACACATAATCCCAGCCAAAACAAGAAGAAAAAGCAGAAATGAGGCCCAAGGCTAAGAAAGGTTACCTGAGAAATGTGCAGTGTGAAATGTCAGTGTTACACCTAAACAATAAAATAACTATACATTCATAATGCAAACCTAGGCTCCATCTACATGTTGTATGAGGTCAAGTTGAGATCCACCAAAAGATGCACCATGTATGACTTCCTACATGCTTTAAAATAAGACCTGAATGCTATGTAAAAGCGTATTCAACTCATAGGGCAATTTGCACATGTCTGATCTTCCAGGCTCACATACATCATGTACATGTATCAGGATTAGGATCTAAATTCAGGCTTTTCATTCGATTCAAGACACTGCAACTTCCTACACAATATCAATGACCGCAACTCGCATATTCTGAAATGAAAATCTCAAATATGGTCAGAGCGTATCGCGAAAACAAACCACAAATGAATTTTGGGCCTTTTTAGTGAAGATTGTTAACCGATGGGGATTGTGGACCAATGATTAAGGCACTTCCCAATTTGAAAATTTTTAAACAAAAATCTTAGAACTGACAAGATATTTTTCAGATAGATAGAAAACAGGAGTTTTGGGCCTTTTGGGCTTGAATTGTGGGCATTTCAAGTGATTCGGGGAACTCCATCTTCATACACAGTGGACCCCCATACATGTACACTGGTTCTGAAACAAAAATATCGAAACAAATCTTGAATAGGCTTGAGAAGTCACTGACCTTGAATTGGCTAGCTTAGTCACTCACTGATATTGAACAGGCCTCAGAAGTTGCTCATTGACCACGAACAGGCTTCGTAAGTCATTCACCAACCATATATGTATACAGGCCTCAGAAATTACTCACAGACTATGACAAGGCCTCATTGAAGTCATTCACCAATCATAAAGTCAATCCTTGACCATGAACAACCTCAGGCGTCATTCACTGACCATGAACAGGCCCCACAAATCATTCACTGACCATGAACAAACCTCAGAAGTCACTCACTGACCATGAACAAACATAAGAAATCACTCACCAACCATGAACAGGCCCCATAACTCATTCACTGACAATGAACAAACTGAAGTCACTCACTGAAAATGAACAGGCCTCATTTAGGTCATTCACTGACCATGAACATGCCCCATAAGTCACTCCATGACCATGATCAAACTTCAGAAGTCAGTCAATGACCATGATCAGGCCGCAGAAGTCACTCTCTGACCATGAACAGGCCTCAGAAGTCACTCCCTGACCATGAACAGGCCTCAGAAGTCACTCACTGACCATGATCAGGTCTCAGAAGTCACTCCCTAACCATGAACAGGTCTCAGAAGTCATTCCCTAACCATGAACAGGCCTCAGAAGTCATTCCCTAACCATGAACAGGCCTCAGAAGTCACTCCATGACCATGAACAGGCCTCAGAAGTCACTCCTCAGAAGTCACTCCCTGACCATAATCAGGTATCAGAAGTCACTCCCTAACCATGATCAGAAGTCACCAGTGACCATGATCAGGCCTCAGAAGTCACTCCCTGACCATGAACAGGCCTCAGAAGTCACTCCATGACCATGATCAGGTCTCAGAAGTCACTCCCTAACCATGAACAGGCCCCAGAAGTCACTCCATGACCATGAACAGGCCTCAGAAGTCACTCCTCAGAAGTCACTCCCTGACCATAATCAGGTATCAGAAGTCACTCCCTAACCATGATCAGAAGTCACCAGTGACCATGATCAGGCCTCAGAAGTCACTCCCTGACCATGAACAGGCCTCAGAAGTCACTCAATAACCATGAACAGGCCTCAGAATTCACTCCTTAACCATGAACAGGCCTCAGAAGTCATTCTCTTACCATGAACAGGCCTCAGAAATCACTCCCTGACCATGAACAGGCTTCAGAAGTCACTCCCTGACCATGAACAGGCCTCAGAAGTCACTCAATAACCATGAACAGGCCTCAGAAGTCACTCCCTGACCATGAACATGACACAGAAGTCACTCAATAACCATGAACAGGCCTCAGAAGTCACTCACTGACCATGAACAGACCTCAGAAGTCACTCAATAACAATAAACAGGCCTCAGAAGTCACTCCCTAACCATGAACATGACACAGAAGTCACTCAATAACCATGAACAGGCCTCAGAAGTCACTCACTGACCATGAACAGGCCTCAGAAGTCACTCAATAACCATAAACAGGCCTCAGAAGTCACTCCCTAACCATGAACAGGCCTCAGAAGTCACTCAATAACCATGAACAGGCCTCAGAAGTCACTCCCTAACCATGAACAGGCCTCAGAAGTCACTCCCTGACCATAAACAGGCCTCAGAAGTCACTCAATACATTGTAACCATGAACAGGCCTCAGAAGTCATTCCCTAACCATGAACAGGTCTCAGAAGTCACTCCCTGACCATGATCGGGCTTCAGAAGTCACTCACTGACCATGAACAGACCTCAGAAGTCATTCCCTGACCATGAACAGGCCTTAGCAGTCACTTAGAAGTCACCAGTGACCACGATCAGGCCTCAGAAGTCACTCCCTGACCATGAACAGGCCTCAGAAGTCACTCAATAACCATGAACAGGCCTCAGAAGTCACTCCCTAACCATGAACAGGCCTCAGAAGTCACTCCCTGACCATGAACAGGCCTCAGAAGTCACTCCCTGACCATGATGAGGTATCAGAAGTCACTACCTAACCATGATCAGAAGTCACCAGTGACCATGAACAGGCCTCAGAAGTCATTCCCTGACCATGAACAGGCCTTAGCAGTCACTTAGAAGTCACCAGTGACCATGATCAGGCCTCAGAAGTCACTCCCTGACCATGAACAGGCCTCAGAAGTCACTCAATAACCATGAACAGGCCTCAGAAGTCACTCCCTAACCATGAACAGGCCTCAGAAGTCACTCCCTGACCATGAACAGGCCTCAGAAGTCACTCGCTGACCATGATGAGGTATCAGAAGTCACTACCTAACCATGATCAGAAGTCACCAGTGACCATGAACAGGCCTCAGAAGTCACTGCCTGACCATGAACAGGCCTCAGAAGTCACTCAATAACCATGAACATGCCTCAGAAGTCACTCCCTAACCATGAACAGGCCTCAGATGTCACTTCCTGACCATGAACAGGCCTCTGAAGTCATTCAATACATTGTAACCATGAACAGGCCTCAGAAGTCACTACCTGACCATGAACAGGCCTCAGAAGTCACTCAATAACCATGAACAGGCCTCAGAAGTCACTCCCTGACCATGAGCAGGACTCAGAAGTCACTCACTAACCATGAACAGGCCTCAGAAGTCACTCCCTGACCATGAACAGGATTCAGAAGTCACTCAATAACCATGTACAGGCCTCAGAAGTCACTCTCTGACCATGAACAGGCCTCAGAAGTCACTCAATAACCATAAACAGGCCTCAGAAGTCACTCCCTGACCATGAACAGGCCTCAGAAGTCACTCAATAACCATGAACAGGCCTCAGAAGTCACTCCCTAACCATGAACAGGCCTCAGAAGTCACTCCCTGACCATAAACAGGCCTCAGAAGTAACTCA
Source organism: Terebella lapidaria (assembly GCA_949152475.1). Classification (NCBI taxonomy): domain Eukaryota; kingdom Metazoa; phylum Annelida; class Polychaeta; order Terebellida; family Terebellidae; genus Terebella; species Terebella lapidaria. The sequence continues at coordinate 9,903,392 of OX424557.1, forward strand.
ATACATTGTAACCATGAACAGGCCTCAGAAGTCATTCCCTAACCATGAACAGGTCTCAGAAGTCACTCCCTGACCATGATCAGGCTTCAGAAGTCACTCACTGACCATGAACAGGCCTCAGAACTCATTCCCTGACCATGAACAGGCCTTAGCAGTCACTTACTGACCACGAACAGGCATCAGAAGTCACTCCCTGCTCATGATCAAGCTTCAGAGTCATTCCATGACCATCAACATGCTCCAGAAGTCATTCCCTGACCATGAACAGGTCTCAGAAGTCACTTACTGACCACAAACAGGCCTCAGAAGTCACTCCTTGACCATGATCAAGCTTCAGAAGTCACTCCCTGGCCATGGTCAGGTCTCAGAACTCACTCCCTGACCATGATCCAGCCTCAGATGTCACTCCCTGACCACGAACAGGCCTCAGAAGTCACTCCCTGACCATGAACAGGCCTCAGCAGTCACTTACTGACCACGAACAGGCTTCAGATGTCACTCCCTGATCATGATCAAGCTTCAGAAGTCACTCCATGACCATCAATATGCCTCAGAAGTCACTCCCTGACCATGAACAGGTCTCAGAAGTCACTTACTGACCACAAACAGGTATCAGAAGTCGCTAACTGACCATGATCAAGCCTCAGAAGTCACTCTCTAACCATGAACAGACCTCAGAAGTCACTTCCTGACCATGCACAGGCCCTAGAAGTCACTCCATGACCATGGTCAAGCTTCAGAAGTCACTCCCTGACCATGAACAGATCTCAGAAGTCACTCCCTGACCATGAACAGGCCTCAGAAGTCACCCGATGACCACGGTCAAGCTTCAGAAGTCACTCACTGACCATGAGCAGGCCTCAGAAGTCACTCCCTGACCATGAACATACCTCAGAAGTCACTCCATGACCATGGTCAAGCTTCAGAAGTCACTCCATGACCATGGTCAAGCTTCAGAAGTCACTTACTGACCACGAACAGGCCTCATAAGTCACTCCCTGGTCATGATCAAACTTCAGAAGTCACTCCATGACCATCAATATGCCTCAGAAGTCACTCACTGACCATGAACAGGTCTCAGAAGTCACTTACTGACCACAAACAGGTATCAGAAGTCGCCAAATGACCATGAACAGGCATCAGAAGTCACTTGATGACCATGGTCAAGCTTCAGAAGTCACTCACTGACCATGAACAGGCCTCAGAAGTCACTCCCTGACCATGAACAAACCTCAAAATTCACTCGATGACCATGGTCAAGCTTCAGAAGTCACTCCATGACCATCAACATGCCTCAGAAGTCACTCCCTGACCATGAACAGGTCTCAGAAGTCACTCCCTGACCATGAACATGCCTCAAAATTCACTCGATGACCATGGTCAAGCTTCAGAAGTCACACTATGACCATCAACATGCCTCAGAAGTCACTACCTGACCATGGACAGGTCTCAGAAGTCACTCCCTGACCATGAACATACCTCAGAAGTCACTCGATGACCATGGTCAAGCTTCAGAAGTCACTCTATGACCATCAACATGCCTCAGAAGTCACTCCCTGACCATGAACAGGTCTCAGAAGTCATTCCCTGACCATGAACATGCCTCAAAAGTCACTCCCTGACCATGAACAGGCCTTAGCAGTCACTTACTGACCACGAACAGGCTTCAGAAGTCACTCCCTGATCATGATCAAGCTTCAGAAGTCACTCCATGACCATCAATATGCCTCAGAAGTCACTCCCTGACCATGAACAGGTCTCAGAAGTCACTTACTGACCACAAACAGGTATCAGAAGTCGCTAACTGACCATGATCAAGCCTCAGAAGTCATTCCCTAACCATGAACAGACCTCAGAAGTCACTTCCTGACCATGCACAGGCCCCAGAAGTCACTCCATGACCATGGTCAAGCTTCAGAAGTCACTCGCTGACCATGAACAGATCTCAGAAGTCACTCCCTGACCATGAACAGGCCTCAGAAGTCACCCGATGACCATGGTCAAGCTTCAGAAGTCACTCACTGACCATGAGCAGGCCTCAGAAGTCACTCCCTGACCATGAACATACCTCAGAAGTCACTCCATGACCATGGTCAAGCTTCAGAAGTCACTCCATGACCATGGTCAAGCTTCAGAAGTCACTGACCACGAACAGGCCTCAGAAGTCACTCCTTGATCATGATCAAACTTCAGAAGTCACTCCATGACCATCAATATGCCTCAGAAGTCACTCCCTGACCATGAACAGGTCTCAGAAGTCACTTACTGACCACGAACAGGCCTCAGAAGTCATTCCCTGATCATGACCAAGCTTCAGAGGTCACTCCATGACCATCAACATGCTTCAGAAGTCATTCCCTGACCATGGACAGGTCTCAGAAGTCACTTACATGTACTGACCACGAACAGGCCTCAGAAGTCATTCCCTGATCATGACCAAGCTTCAGAGGTCACTCCATGAAAATCAACATGCTTCAGAAGTCACTCCCTGGTCATGATCAGGTCTCAGAAGTCACTCACTAACCATGAACAGGCCTCACAAGTCACTCCCTGACCATGAACAGGCCTCAGAAGTCACCCACTGACCATGAACAGGCCTTAGCAGTCACTTACTGACCACGAACAGGCCTCAGAAGTCACTCCCTGACCATGATCAGGCCTCAGAAGTCATTCCCTGACCATGAACAGGCCTTAGCAGTCACTTACTGACCACGAACAGGCCTCAGAAGTCACTCCCTGACCATCAACATGCCTCAGAAGTCACTCCATGACCATCAATATGCCTCAGAAGTCACTCCCTGACCATGAACAGGTCTCAGAAGTCACTTACAGACCACAAACAGGTATCAGAAGTCGCCAAATGACCATGAACAGGCCTCAGAAGTCACTTGATGACCATGGTCAAGATTAAGAAGTCACTCACTGAAGATGAACAGGCCTTAGAAGTCACTCCCTGACCATGAACATACCTCAGAAGTCACTCCATGACCATGGTCAAGCTTCAGAAGTCACTCCATGACCATCAACATGCCTCAGAAGTCACTCCCTGACCATGAACAGGTCTCAGAAGTCACTCCCTGACCATGAACATGCCTCAAAATTCACTCGATGACCATGGTCAAGCTTCAGAAGTCACTCTATGACCATCAACATGCCTCAGAAGTCACTACCTGACCATGGACAGGTCTCAGAAGTCACTCCCTGACCATGAACATACCTCAGAAGTCACTCGATGACCATGGTCAAGCTTCAGAAGTCACTCTGTGACCATCAACATGCCTCACGGACAGGCCTCAGAAGTCACTCCCTAATCATGATCAAGCTTCAGAAGTCACTCTATGACCATCAACATGCTTCAGAAGTCATTCCCTGACCATGAACAGGTCTCAGAAGTCACTTACTGACCACGAACAGGCCTCAGAAGTCATTCCCTGATCATGACCAAGCTTCAGAGGTCACTCCATGACCATCAACATGCTTCAGAAGTCATTCCCTGACCATGGACAGGTCTCAGAAGTCACTTACATGTACTGACCACGAACAGGCCTCAGAAGTCATTCCCTGATCATGACCAAGCTTCAGAGGTCACTCCATGAAAATCAACATGCTTCAGAAGTCACTCCCTGGTCATGATCAGGTCTCAGAAGTCACTCACTAACCATGAACAGGCCTCACAAGTCACTCCCTGACCATGAACAGGCCTCAGAAGTCACCCACTGACCATGAACAGGCCTTAGCAGTCACTTACTGACCACGAACAGGCCTCAGAAGTCACTCCCTGACCATAATCAGGCCTCAGAAGTCATTCCCTGACCATGAACAGGCCTTAGCAGTCACTTACTGACCACGAACAGGCCTCAGAAGTCACTCCCTGACCATCAACATGCCTCAGAAGTCACTCCCTGACCATCAACAGGCCTCAGAAGTCACTCCCTGACCATCAACAGGCCTCAGAAGTCACTCCATGACCATCAACATGCCTCAGAAGTCAGTCACTGACCATGAACAGGCCTCAGAAGTCACTCTCTGATCATGATCAAGCTTCAGAAGTCACTCCCTGACCATGAACAGGCCTCAGAAGTCACTCCCTGATCATGATCAAGCTTCAGAAGTCACTCCCTGACCATCAAAATGCCTCAGAAGTCACTCCCTGACCATGAACAGGCCTCAGAAATCAGTCACTGACCATGAACAGGCCTCAGAAGTCACTCCCTGATCATGATCAAGCTTCAGAAGTCACTCCCTGACCATCAAAATGCCTCAGAAGTCACTCCCTGACCATGAACAGGCCTCAGAAGTCATTCCCTGACCATGAACAGGTCTCAGAAGTCATTCCCTGACCATGAACAGGCCTCAGAAGTCACTCCCTCACCATGAACAGGTCTCAGAATTCACTCCCTGACCATGAACAGGCCTCAGAAGTCACTCTCACACCATGGACAGACCTCAGAAGTCTCTCTCACCTTGGACAGACCTCAGAAGTCACTCAATAACCATGAACAGGCCTCAGAAGTCACTCCCCAACCATGAACAGGCCTCAGAAGTCACTCCCTGACCATGATCAGGCTTCAAAAGTCACTCAATAACCATGAACAGGCCTCAGAAGTCACTCCCTAACCATGAACAGGCCTCAGAAGTCACTCCCTGACCATGAACAGGCCTCAGAAGTCACTCAATACATTGTAATCATGAGCACGGCCTCAGAAGTCATTCCCTAACCATGCACAGGCCTCAGAAGTCACTCCCTGACCATGATCGGGCTTCAGAAGTCACTCACTGACCATGAACAGGCCTCAGAAGTAACTCTCTGGCCATGATCAAGCTTCAGGAGTCACTCCCTGGCCATGGTCAGGTCTCAGAAGTCATTCCCTGACCATGGACAGGCCTCAGAAGTCACTCCCTGACCATGAACAGGCCTTAGCAGTCACTTACTGATCACGGACAGGCCTCAGAAGTCACTCCCTGACCATGATCAGGCCTCAGAAGTCATTCCCTGACCATGAACAGGCCTTAGCAGTCACTTACTGACCACGAACAGGCCTCAGAAGTCACTCCCTGACCATGAACAGGTCTCAGAATTCACTCCCTGACCATAAACAGGCCTCAGAAGTCACTCTCACACCTTGGACAGACCTCAGAAGTCTCTCTCACCTTGGACAGACCTCAGAAGTAAGTCTCACACCTTGGACAGACCTCAGAAGTAACTCTCACACCTTGGACAGACCTCAGAAGTAACTCTCACACCTTGGACAGACCTCAGAAGCAAGTCTCACACATTGGACAGACCTCAGAAGTAACTCTCACACCTTGGACAGACCTCAGAAATAACTCCCACACCTTGGACAGACCTCAGAAGTAACTCTCACACCTTGGACATACCTCAGAAGTAAGTCTCACACCTTGGACATACCTCAGAAGTAACTCTCACACGTTGGACAGACCTCAGAAGTAATTCTCACACCTTGGACAGACCTCAGAGGTAAGTATCACACCTTGGACAGACCTCAGAAGTAAGTCTCACACCTTGGACAGACCTCAGAAGTAACTCTCACACCTTGGACAGACCTCAGAAGTAACTCTCACACATTGGACAGACCTCAGAAGTAACTCTCACACGTTGGACAGACCTCAGAAGTAAGTATCACACCTTGAACAGACCTCAAAAGTAACTCTCACACCTTGGACAGACCTCAGAAGTAACTCTCACACGTTGGACAGACCTCAGAAGTAAGTATCACACCTTGAACAGACCTCAAAAGTAAGTATCACACCTTGAACAGACCTCAGAAGTAACTCTCACACCTTGAACAGACCTCAAAAGTAACTCTCACACCTTGGACAGACCTCAGAAGTAAGTATCGCACCTAGAACAGACCTCATAAGTAACTCTCACACCTTGGACAGACCTCAGAAGTAAGTACCACACCTTGAACAGACCTCAAAAGTAACTCTCACACCTTGGACAGACCTCAGAAGTAACTCTCACACCTTGGACAGACCTCAGAAGTAATTCTCACACCTTGGACAGACCTCAGAAGTAAGTATCACACCTTGGACAGACCTCAGAAGTAAGTCTCACACCTTGGGCAGACCGCAGAAGTAACTCTCACACCTTGGGCAGACCTCAGAAGTAACTCTCACACCTTGGACAGACCTCAGAAGTAAGTCTCACACCTTGGACAGACCTCAGAAGTAAGTCTCACACCTTGGGCAGACCTCAGAAGTAACTCTCACACCTTGGGCAGACCTCAGAAATAAGTCTCACACCTTGGACAGACCTCAGAAGTAATTCTCACACCTTGGACAGACCTCAGAAGTAAGTCTCACACCTTGGACAGACCTCAGAAGTAAGTATCACACCTTGGACAGACCTAAGAAGTAAGTATCACACCTTGGACAGACCTCAGAAGTAAGTATCACACCTTGGACAGACCTCAGAAGTAAGTTTCATACCTTGGACAGACCTGAGAAGTAACTCTCACACCTTGGACAGACCTAAGAAGTAAGTCTCACACCTTGGACAGACCTCAGAAGTAACTCTCACACCTTGGACAGACATCAGAAGTTAGTTTCATACCTTGAACAGACCTCATAAGTAACTCTCACACCTTGGACAGACCTCAGAAATAAATCTCACACCTTGGACAAACCGCAGAAGTAAGTCTCACACCTTGGAAAGACCTCAGAAATAAGTCTCACACCTTGGACACACTTCAGAAGCAAGTCTCACACCTTGGATAGACCTCAGAAATAAATTTCACACCTTGGACAGACCTCAGAAGTAAATCTCACACCTTGGACAGATTGGACAGACCTCAGAAGTAACTCTCACACCTTGGACAGACCTCAGAAGCAAGTCTCACACACGATTGTTCAACATTAATTCAAACTTATGTCAAAATTATTTCACACTTATAGTCACCATTATTTCACACAAATCTTTCATTTCACACAAATGTTCAACAATAATTCACAGGTTTACACACTGTTCGAGACCAACTTGTCTGCCGTTGCCAATTCACACATTTAGGGTTTACATGTTACACACTGTTCGAGACCAACTTGTACGCAGTGGCATATGTAAATATTTCAGGTTACTGTTTGCAGTCTATTACAATCATTGATTATACTGCACTACATGTGAATTTCCTTGAACTGCTCAACACGCCAAAAATCTAAGTTCAAATTGTTAAAGGAACCAAAAAGAAATGCCTCGAATTGCTTGAAGGGCCCAGCTCAAGACCACAGCTGATTTAAGAAACATTTTGCTCACAAAGCAATTTTATATAATGACCTCAGATAACAGTTTAATCTGAAGGTCATACAGTATATCACCAGCAATATTCACACACAAAATTCTCCGGTATTACCCCATGGTGTAATTTTAAAATCAGCATACATTGTACATGTACATTTCTACACAAGAAAAAACATCCAAACTTTTGCCCTCAAAAGGATAAATAAATCGAAATGAATTCTAGAATTAAAAACCTTTTACACATGAAATTATTAACATGCCTTTTTGAACCTATAGCCAGATTTGACTATGTCATGAATTCTCTGAGTCTTAAATTCGTCATGTCGTGTAGGATAGACTTCCTGCATGATCTGCGTAAGGCAAGATTCATGGATTCCTCAGACCGGACCCGTGCAAACGTGATTTTTTTCTCCAGGATTTCCTTGGCGAAAAGGGATCTTATGAACTGCCGTTCATTTGATGACATCATTTTCACAGATTTTGTTTGGGCTGCCTTGGGCTTTGTCTTCACTGCCACTGGAACTGGGACTGGAGCTGGTGCAGGTGGTGCGGCATCACATTCTTTTGGGTCCGCCTGAATGTAAAAAACAAAAATACATTGCTTCCATTATAACATATTTTTTTGCATTGGGTAGGTTTTATTTCAATATATCATTGTTCACGTATAGCTACTGTAAATTTTTGTTCCAAGTACGAAACAGAACGCTTATTTAGATGCATGTTATTTATGCACAAAGGGAACATTTTTTTATGAGCACCTCATGTCTAGCTCAAGGTCAATGGTACCTCATGTCTAGCTCAAGGTCATAAAGAATGCATTAATGGATGCTTGTCTTGTTTTACAGAGGTCATTATTTTTGTCGAATGGACCTCAACGGAGGTCATTATTTGCAGTAATGACCTAATAGCACGCATCCATCAAGTCAGATAATGGGCTCGACACTGGTCATTATTAAGACGAAGGCTTTCTCGGCTTCGCCTCGAAAGTCCTTCGTTCTGATAATGACATGCGTCTCGCCCATTATCTAATACTTACACTCATCTCTGAATCAACCCCAGTTTATAAAGGTGGCCATCACCTTGTATTTTAGCACTCAATGTCACTTGAAATAAAGCCAAGTATACACTACAGAGAGGTAACACAAGCCATGTAGACACTACAGAAAGGTAACACAAGGCAAGTATACACTACTGAAAGGTAACACAAGCCAAGTATACACTACAGAGAAGTAACACAAGCCAAGTAGACACTACAGAGAATTAACACAAGCCAAGTATACACTGCAGAAAGGTAACACAGGGCAAGTATACACTACTGAAAGGTAACACAAGCCAAGTATACACTACAGAGAAGTAACACAAGCCAAGTATACAATGCAGAGAGGTAACACAAGCCAAATAGACACTACAGAGAGGTAACACAAGCGAAGTAGACACTACAGAGAGGTAACACAAGCCGAGTAGACACTACGGAGAGGTAACACAAGCCAAGTAGACACTACAGAGAGGTAACGCAAGCCAAGTAGACACTACGGAGAGGTAACCCAAGCCAAGTATACACTACAGAGTGGTAACACAAGCCAAGTAGACACTACAGAGAGGTAACACAAGCCAAGTAGACACTACAGAGAAGTAACACAAGCCAAGTAGACACTACGGAGAGGTAACACAAGCCAAGTAGACATTACAGAGAGGTAACACAAGCCAAGTATACACTACAGAGAGGTAACACAAGCCAAGTAGACACTACAGAGAGGTAACACAAGCCAAGTAGACACTACAGAGAGGTAACACAAGCCAAGTATACACTACAGAGAGGTAAAACAAGCCAAGTAGACACTGCAGAGAGGTAACACAAGCCAAGTATACACTACAGAGAGGTAACACAAGCCATGTAGACACTACAGAGAGGTAACACAAGCCAAGTAGACACTACAGAGAGGTAACACAAGCCAAGTATACACTACAGAGAGGTAAAACAAGCCAAGTAGACACTACAGAGAGGTAACACAAGCCAAGTATACACTACAGAGAGGAAACACAAGCCAAGTAGACACCACAGAGAGGTAACACAAGCCAAGTAGACACTACAGAGAGGTAACACAAGCCAAGTATACACTACAGAGAGGAAACACAAGCCAAGTAGACACTACAGTGAGGTAACACAAGCCACGTATATACTACAGAGGGGTAACACAAGCCATGTATACACTACAGAGAGGTAACACAAGCCAAGTATACACTACAGAGAGGAAACACAAGCCAAGTAGACACTACAGTGAGGTAACACAAGCCACGTATACACTACAGAGGGGTAACACAAGCCATGTATACACTACAGAGAGGTAACACAAGCCAAGTATACACTACAGAGAGGAAACACAAGCCAAGTAGACACTACAGTGAGGTAACACAAGCCAAGTAGACACTACAGAGAGGTAACACAAGCCAAGTAAACACTACAGTGAGGTAACACAAGCCAAGTAGACACTACAGAGAGGTAACACAAGCCAAGTAGACACTACAGAGAGGTAACACAAGCCAAATATACACTACAGAGAGGTAACACAAGCCAAGTAGACACTACAGAGAGGTAACACAAGCCAAGTAGACACTACAGATAGGTAACACAAGCCAAGTATACACTACGGAGAGGTAACACAAGCCAAGTAGACACTACAGAGAGGTAACACAAGCCATGTATACACTACGGAGAGGTAACACAAGCCATGTATACACTACAGAGAGGTAACACAAGCCAAGTATACACTACAGAGAGGAAACACAAGCCAAGTATACACTACAGAGAGGTAACACAAGCCAAGTAGACACTACAGAGAGGTAACACAAGCCATGTAGACACTACAGAGAGGTAACACGATCCAAGTATACACTACAGAGAGGAAACACAAGCCAAGTATACACTACAGAGAGGTAACACAAGCCAAGTAGACACCACAGAGAGGTAACACAAGCCAAGTAGACACTACAGAGATGTAACACAAGCCAAGTAGACACTACAGAGAGGTAACACAAGCCAAGTAGACACTACATAGAGGTAACACAAGCCATGTAGACACTACAGAAAGGTAACACAACCCAAGTAGACACTACAGAGAGGAAACACAAGCCATGTAGACACTACAGAGAGGTAACACAAGCCAAGTATACACTACGGAGAGGTAACACAAGCCAAGTAGACACTACAGAGAGGTAACACAAGCCAAGTAGACACTACAGAGAGGAAACACAAGCCAAGTAGACACTACAGTGAGGTAACACAAGCCAAGTAGACACTACAGAGAGGTAACACAAGCCAAGTAGACACTACAGAGAGGTAACACAAGCCAAGTAGACACTACAGAGAGGTAACACAAGCCAAGTAGACACTACGGAGAGGTAACACAAGCCAAGTATACACTACGGAGAGGTAACACAAGCCAAGTAAACACTACAGAGAGGTAACACAAGTCAAGTAAACACTACAGAGAGGTAAAACAAGCCAAGTAGACACAACAGAGAGGTAACACAAGCCAAGTGGACACTACAGAGAAGTAACACAAGCCAAGTGGACACTACAGAGAGGTAACACAAGCCAAGTAGACACTACAGAGAGGTAACACAAGTCAAGTATACACTACGGAGAGGTAACCCAAGCCATGTATACACTACAGTGAGGTAACACAAGCCAAGTAGACACTACAGAGAGGTAACACAAGCCAAGTAGACACTACAGAGAGGTAACACAAGCCAAGTAGACACTACAGAGAGGTAAAACAAGCCAAGTATACACTACAGAGAGGTAACACAAGCCAAGTAGACACCACAGAGAGGTAACACAAGCCAAGTAGACACTACAGAGAGGTAACACAAGCCAAGTAGACACTACAGAGAGGTAACACAAGCCAAGTAGACACTACAGAGAGGTAACACAAGCCAAGTAGACACTACAGAGAGGTAACACAAGCCAAGTAGACACTACAGAGAGGTAACACAAGCCAAGTAGACACTACAGTGAGGTAACACAGGCCAAGTAGACACTACAGAGAGGTAACACGAGCCAAGTAGACACCACAGAGAGGTAACACGAGCCAAGTAGACACTACAGTGAGGTAACACGAGCCAACTAGACACTACAGTGAGGTAACACAAGCCAAGTAGACACTACAGAGAGGTAACACAAGCCATGTATACACTACAGTGAGGTAACACGAGCCAAGTAGACACTACAGAGAGGTAACACAAGCCAAGTAGACACTACAGAGAGGTAACACAAGCCAAGTAGACACTACAGAGAGGTAACACAAGCCAAGTAGACACTACAGAAAGGTAACACAAGCCAAGTAGACACTACAGAGAGGTAACACAAGCCAAGTAGACACTACAGAGAGGTAACACAAGCCAAGTATACACTACAGAGAGGTAACCCAAGCCAAGTAGACACTACGGAGAGGTAACACAAGCCAAGTAGACACTACAGAGGGGTAACACAAGCCAAGTAGACCCTACAGAGAGGTAACACAAGCCACGTATACACTACAGAAAGGTAACACAAGCCAAGTATACACTACGGAGAGGTAACACAAGCCATGTATACACTACAGTGAGGTAACACAAGCCAAGTAGACACTACAGAGAGGTAACACAAGCCAAGTAGACACTACAGAGAGGTAACACAAGCCAAGTATACACTACAGAGAGGTAACACAAGCCAAGTAGACACTACGGAGAGGTAACACAAGCCAAGTAGACACTACAGAGGGGTAACACAAGCCAAGTAGACCCTACAGAGAGGTAACACAAGCCACGTATACACTACAGAAAGGTAACACAAGCCAAGTATACACTACGGAGAGGTAACACAAGCCATGTATACACTACAGTGAGGTAACACAAGCCAAGTAGACACTACAGAGAGGTAACACAAGCCAAGTAGACACTACAGAGAGGTAACACAAGCCAAGTAGACACTACAGAGAGGTAACACAAGCCAAGTAGACACTACAGTGAGGTAACACAAGCCAAGTAGACATTACAGAGAGGTAACACAAGCCAAGTAGACACTACAGAGAGGTAACACAAGCCAAGTAGACACTACAGAGAGGTAACACAAGCCAAGTAGACACTACAGAGAGGTAACACAAGCCAAGTAGACACTACAGTGAGGTAACACAAGCCAAGTAGACACTACAGAGAGGTAACACAAGCCAAGTAGACACTACAGAGAGGTAACACAAGCCAAGTAGACACTACAGAGAGGTAACACAAGCCATGTATACACTACAGTGAGGTAACACGAGCCAAGTAGACACTACAGAGAGGTAACACAAGCCATGTAGACACTACAGAGAGGTAACACAAGCCAAGTAGACACTACAGAGAGGTAACACAAGCCAAGTAGACACTACAGAAAGGTAACACAAGCCAAGTAGACACTACAGAGAGGTAACACAAGCCAAGTAGACACTACAGAGAGGTAACACAAGCCAAGTATACACTACAGAGAGGTAACACAAGCCAAGTAGACACTACGGAGAGGTAACACAAGCCAAGTAGACACTACAGAGGGGTAACACAAGCCAAGTAGACCCTACAGAGAGGTAACACAAGCCACGTATACACTACAGAGAGGTAACACAAGCCAAGTATACACTACGGAGAGGTAACACAAGCCATGTATACACTACAGTGAGGTAACACAAGCCAAGTAGACACTACAGAGAGGTAATGCAAGCCAAGTATACACTAAAGAGAGGTAACACAAGCCAAATAGACAATACAGAGATGTATCACAAGCCAAGTATACACTACAGAGAGGTAACACAAGCCAAGTAGACACTACAGAGAGGTAACACAAGCCAAGTAGACACTACAGTGATGTAACACAAGCCAAGTAGACACTACAGAGAGGTAACACAAGGCAAATAGACACTACAGAGAGGTAACACAAGCCAAGTAGACACTACAGAGAGGTAACACGAGCCAAGTAGACACTACAGAGAGGTAACACAAGCCAAGTAGACACTACAGAGAGGTAACACAAGCCAAGTAGACACTACAGAGAGGTAACACAAGCCAAGTAGACACTACAGAAAGGTAACACAAGGCAAATAGACACTACGGAGAGGTAACACAAGCCATGTATACACTATGGAGAGGTAACACAAGCCAAGTAGACACTACAGAGAGGAAACATAAGCCAAGTAAACACTACAGAGAGGTAACACAAGCCACGTATACACTATAGAGAGGTAACACAAGCCAAGTAGACACTACAGAGAGGTAACACAAGGCAAATAGACACTACAGAGAGGTAACACAAGCCAAGTAGACACTACAGAGAGGTAACACAAGCCAAGTAGACACTACAGAGAGGAAACACAAGCCAAGTAGACACTACAGAGAGGTAACACAAGCCAAGTATACACTACAGAGAGGTAACACAAGCCAAGTAGACACTACAGAGAGGTAACACAAGCCAAGTAGACACTACAGTGAGGTAACACAAGCCAAGTAGACACTACAGAGAGGTAACACGAGCCAAGTAGACACTACAGAGAGGTATCACAAGCCAAGTAGACACTACAGAGAGGTAACACAAGCCAAGTAGACATTACACAGAGGTAACACAAGCCAAGTAGACACTACAGAGAGGTAACACAAGCCAAGTAGACAGTACAGAAAGGTAACACAAGGCAAATAGACACTACGGAGAGGTAACACAAGCCATGTATACACTATAGAGAGGTAACACAAGCCAAGTAGACACTACAGAGAGGAAACATAAGCCAAGTAAACACTACAGAGAGGTAACACAAGCCACGTATACACTATAGAGAGGTAACACAAGCCAAGTAGACACTACAGAGAGGTAACACAAGGCAAATAGACACTACGGAGAGGTAACACAAGCCAAGTAGACACTACAGAGAGGTAACACAAGCCAAGTAGACACTACAGAGAGGTAACACAAGCCAAGTAGACACTACAGAGAGGTAACACAAGCCAAGTAGACACTACAGAAAGGTAACGCAAGCCAAGTACACACTACAGAGAGGTAAAACAAGCCAAGTAGACACTACAGAGAGGTAACACAAGCCGAGTAAACACTACAGAAAGGTAACACAAGCCAAGTATACACTACAGAGAGGTAACACAAGGCAAATAGACACTACAGAGAGGTAACACAAGCCAAGTAGACACTACAGAGAGGTAACACAAGTCATGTATACACTACAGAGAGGTAACACAAGGCATGTACAGTACTGATTTCGCAAAACCTCACCAAAATGCCAGCATGGGACACCTGGCATTTAGCACATGTTCGCCCAACTTCGCCTGACGTAGCATCATGCGATTTGATGCTAGCATTGTGTATGCGAGCATCCCTCGATGCTAGCATTGCTTCTTGGCACTGTGGTGCACTAAAAGCATTTCGCATTTCTTGTGAAGGCCATTATATGCTCGCATATGCTCGCAAACACATGGTCGAGTGGTTTATAAACAGTCTGTATCATGTAGATCGTATGGGAAAATGCAGTGTTTCATTTCAGTTCATATTAAAGTCAGTATTTGCATCCGAAATGAAGGATGCGCGCATCTGTGCGAGACAATGCTCGCCTGTTCAACTAAGACGGCCGCCTGATGCGATGGCATCGCGCCCACTGGTCGCACCATGCGATTTGATGCTAGCATCAAGTCGCACGTAATCGCATGGCCTAGCATTTAGCATGTAGCATTCGCATGGCTAGTGAGGTTTTGCGAAATCAGTACTGTATACACTATAGAGTGGTAACACAAGCCAAGTAGACACTAAAGAGAAGTAACACAAGCCAAGTAGACACTACAGAGATGTAACACAAGCCAAGTAGACACTACAGAGAGGTAACACAAGTCAAGTATACACTACAGAGAGGTAACACAAGGCAAATAGACACTACGGAAAGCTAACACAAGCCAAGCATACACTACAGAGAGGCAACACAAGCCAAGTATACACTACAGAGAGGTAACACAAGCCATGTATACACTACAGTGAGGTGACACAAGCCAAGTAGACACTACGGAGAGGTAACACAAGCCAAGTAGACACCACGGAGAGGTAACCGAGCCAAGTAGACACTACGGAGAGGTAACACAAGCCAAGTAGACACTACAGATAGGTAACACAAGGCAAGTAGACACTACGGACAGGTATCGCAAGCCAAGTAGACACTATAGAGAGGTAACCCAAGCCAAGTAGACACTACAGAGAGGTAACACAAGTCAAGTATACACTACAGAGAGGTAACACAAGGCAAATAGACACTACGGAGAGGTAACACAAGCCAAGCATACACTACAGAGAGGCAACACAAGCCAAGTATACACTACAGAGAGGTAACACAAGCCATGTATACACTACGGACAGGTAACACAAGCCAAGTAGACACTACAGAGAGGTATCACAAGCCAACTAGACACTACGGATAGGTAACACAAGCCAAGTAGACACTACGGAGAGGTAACGCAAGCCAAGTAGACACTACGGAGAGGTAACACGAGCCAAGTAGACACTACAGATAGGTAACACAAGCCAAGTAGACACTACGGAGAGGTAACGCAAGCCAAGTAGACACTACAGAGAGGTAACACAAGCCAAGTAGACACTACAGATAGGTAACACAAGCCAAGTAGACACTACAGAGAGGTAACACAAGCCAAGTAGACACTACAGAGAGGTAACACAAGCCAAGTAGACACTACAGAAAGGTAACACAAGCCAAGTATACACTACGGAGAGGTAACGCAAGCCAAGTAGACACTACAGAGAGGTAACACAAGCCAAGTAGACACTACAGATAGGTAACACAAGCCAAGTAGACACTACGGAGAGGTAACGCAAGCCAAGTAGACACTACAGAGAGGTAACACAAGCCAAGTAGACACTACAGATAGGTAACACAAGCCAAGTAGACACTACAGAGAGGTAACACAAGCCAAGTAGACACTACAGAGAGGTAACACAAGCCAAGTAGACACTACAGAAAGGTAACACAAGCCAAGTATACACTACAGAGAGGTAACACAAGCCAAGCATACACTACAGAGAGGTAACACAAGCCAAGTAGACACTACAGAGAGGTAGCACAAGCCAAGTAGACACTACAGAGAGGTAACACAAGCCAAGTAGACACTACAGAGAGGTAACACAAGCCAAGTAGACACTACAGAAAGGTAACACAAGCCAAGTAGACACTACAGAGAGGTAACACAAGCCAAGTAGACACTACAGATAGGTAACACAAGCCAAGTAGACACAACGGAGAGGTAACACAAGCCAAGTAGACACTACGGAGAGGTAACACAAGACAAGTAGACACTACAGAGAGGTAACACAAGCCAAGTAGACACTACAGAGAGGTGACACAAGCCAAGTAGACACTACTGAGATGTACAATTAGCCTTAAGGTAGTCCGCTCCAAACAGTGAGGGGAGGGGGTCAAAGAGTTTTTAAAACTAAATGACTGCATTAACAAAATCTAGAGCTTCAAAATGACATATTTTATAAAGTAACTGATCAGCATCCTAAAACTGAAAAGAAAATAGGGGGTCGCCGTATCCGTTCTCTTGGAAAACAAGATACAAGATGTGAATATGGGCAAAAAAATGTGTAAGAATACCATAAATTAAGTCATTTTAGTAAAAATTTGTGATTTTTGATCGAATATGTCGAAGAAACCAGCACGGTGACCCCCTATTTTCTTTTCAGTATTGGAATGCTGATCAGTTACTCTATAGAATATATTATTTTGAAGAGATAATATTCAAGATATAACTTTTAAATTTTGACTTTTCATTACCTCTATGTTTGTAGCGGACTACGTTAAAAAATGTGAAAAGGTGACAAACGGGGGCGTGTAAAGAGGGGGGATGCAAGGGGCGCACGCTCCCCTCAATTTCCGAAAAATATTATCGTATGACATTCAAATGAATAGCGTAGGGATTCCTGAACGTTAAAATTGCTGCGATATTGGCCTTTGAGCCCCCCCTTAAAATAAATCCTGCACATGCTCCGGAATCGGCTTAAAATTGAGCTTTATACTATTTTTCTGTAATTACCCTGTACTGAATCTGTTACGAGCTTCTGATTCACATACTTGCACAGAAATGGCGTCGTAGAGCTGTCAAAATTAGCTGTCAAAATTTCAAATGTGAATAGTGTAAACAGGTGTCAGTTTACAACATGATTTTCAATGGATATTTGGGCAGTGAATGGGTCCTCTCGAGAAGAAGGCCTTAGCTGTAGCGGAACAATTTATGAAAGAAACAGGCAGGGAATTTAGTTTGTGACAGCTTGTACCCCCCAACTCAACCGCACCCCCTTTCAACCGCATACGAAAAACAGAGGCCACTTATTTCCATGTGTTGTATAGATCTGTATAGGCGTGGTTGAATGGGGACGCAGTTGAACTGGGCTGAGCCTGAGAGTGACTAGTCATACAGCCGCAACACTGGCAACTGTTGGGGTAGGGACCAGTTCAACCGCCAGCCAAGTTCACCCGCCAGCAGGCCCAATTCAAGTAATCTTGCATAAACACAGGCAATCAAACATGATACATGTTATTATCATGATTATTATATAGCTACGAGTGACAGTACCGTCTTATAGGAATCGACTAAAGTGTAATTTTTTCCCTGTATTCCACCCTAGCAACCATCCATATTCCACCCTGGTCTGATTTGTCAAAGATCATTTTCATTCATGAATTTCACAAACTGAAATAAGTGAACTACATGTATGAGCAAGATTACGTACTATGTAACGTAAAGTTGCCTGGCAACCATACTTGTCGATTTGTATTCGAACGCCATTCATAATTTTTCTGAGCAGGTTTTTACACTTCGATGGCTATTTCCTGCATTTTAACGAATAAATTCCAATAAAATTATTTGTCGGTAAACAGAAAAGATAAATCTAATCAGATAATAGCGATATGTTGTAATAATCAAATACCGCCCTATTAAATCTAATCAGATATTAGCTCGCAAGCTCGGGCTCCGTGAAATGAACGCAGGCAGAATAAAACCACATATAGCATGTATAGGGCAGTATTTGATTATTACAACATACAAACACATATCAAATATTGGCAATTTTTTGCTGGATGCAATTGCAATTCAATGATTATGTGAATTCCTTTACAAATAAAGTGTGATTGGGTAAGGTTTGGTGTGGTGGGTTCTTGTAGCTGGTGAGTAAAGCCAATAAACATGCTAAAGGGTATTGAACAAACACACTTGACAACTTTGCCTGGGAACATGATCAGTCTGTTTGGGAGAAATGCCTGCCCACATTAATCGCCATTAACACTCATCATTCTTTTGACCTGGGGGGGGGGGGGGGGGGGGGGGGGGGGTTGACATGGACCCAATCTAAACTGGTGACATTTCTAATTGTATCCAGCATGATGATGCTGCATCAATTGCCCGGGTCCATGTTTTAGATTATTATCATTGATGATTGAAGCAATACCCAATGGCCCATGGTAAATGAGATATCATGTATCATGCTTGATTGCCTGTGTTTATGCAAGATTATCAGGGCGGTTGATTTTGGCCTGCTGGCGGTTGAACTTGGCCTGCAGTTGAACTGGGCCTGCTCCCAACTGTTGACTTGAAGAAACCGACCAGCCCACCCCTCCCCTAAGGCTACCCCTCCCCCAAGGCCGCGCACTGCTGTCCTGTCGCAGTGTAACGTAATTATCTTGTGCCGGGGCCTCTTCGGGTCCGGCACAGCACAGGTCAGGACACAGGATAAACCCAGGTGTCCCACTCTCTCGAACGCCGGAGGCGTGACTCACGCCTCCGGCGTTCGAGAGAGTGGGACACCTGGGTTTAGACACAGGACAGACAGGTCCGATTCGCCGCTCATAGTATTAGATCTAGTAGAATCTAGTACGGCCAGTCCGGGACCGGTCGCACTGTAAGTTACTGTTGACGTCACAACAAGTCACAACCTGCGGCCGCTAGAATATCGAACTAGATCTAGTCCTACATATATTCTTCATATTTGACAAGGCACACCATAAACATTGTGCAGTTATGGAATAAAAGAAAATAAACACACACCTAGTCACTCTTCACTTTAAAGGTTTTGTCAACGACAAAGGGAGCGACACGGGCGCCGTAAGTCATGTAACGAGGTGTTGCAACGCTCCAATATTCGCCAGGGGGCAGCACCATCGGCTTAAAATTTGAAGCGCAGGTAGTAATAACTCTGAAATTACCATACCTCAGTAATTTATAGAGGATTATATTGATGCCATGTCATGTATGATGTAAAGGAGAAATAAATGATTCTATTCAATATTATAAATCGTTATATACTGTGAAATAAATGGTTAATTGTAAATAAATTCGTGTTGGTCATTTGGTAACATGAAAGCACCAAAAAAGGGACTTTTTTGAGGGTCTGGGAAAAAATATCCGATTGTATAATATTGATGATTTTCAATTGAGAGCTTTGCAACAAAAGTGTTTATCAATAAAAATTACCATTTTTCGAACTGTGTGTCACATGTATCGATATTTCGTACCTATGAATACAACATGTCCCGAGTATGTGGGACATACCATGAATAGCCATCCTGGATGCTATGATGTCGTACTTGAAACCAAAATGCACTCAAATATATAGTAGATAACTTCAACAAGTATTGTTTGAAGCAAAAGTCGTGAGAATGGATGGAAACTTGTCCGAGATACACCCCGAGGAGTTTTCGCTATTTTGGGTTACTTAATGACCACACCCTAAAATAGGAAAGACCCCATAACTTTTTTATTATTAACTTCACAATCACAATAAATGGACATATTACATCTTATATATAGCCACTTAACTGTGTATGTCTCGTTCCGTCCAAAAAGCATGTATTAATTTTTTACCAAATAACATTGTATAGTGAAAGCGGGAATGTGTGATAGTTATACCCAGAACATGACTTTTTTCCTTTACAAAAAATAGTCGAACACACGATTGTGAAATTAACTTACATCCAATAAATAATCATTTAGGACCATATGAGGCCATTTGATTGTGAAAATATAGCATCTGTGGGATATATTTCAAGGCAAGTTACCAAAAGACCAGTTTCATTACTACCTGAGGTGCCTCAGCTATATGGAACACGCTAGAACACAACGGCACAGGTAACTGAAATAAGCTTCCTTATAACTATAATATTGTACCGTTATCTTAACATCGTATGCAAATATCGATCTAAAAATGGCTAAAAATGCATTAGGTTACCAAAAGACCACATAAGAATGACAGGATAGTAGTAGTAGTAGTAGTAGTATTTGTTTATTAACGTCACACATGCATACATATAAAGAAAAAATAACAGATAACATTAAAATCATCAGTAGCATCCAGCCCTTGGAGGGCTTATTAGTGACAGGATTAATCATTGACATATAACAGTCGGTTCAACAAAATTGTGTTTATATGGCCGGAATTTACATATATTCAAGGGTTTTACGTTTCTGCCAAATCTTGAGTATGAAATTTGCTGCTGATTTCCATTCGTATTTTAACATAAATATCAATTTATCTGTTTCTGTGAGAGCATTGAAATCTGGGTTAACTCGATTACAATAATCAAAAAAGTGTTTTCTGTCATCACTATATTTATCACATACAAAAATAAAATGTTTTTGATCCTCAACCTGTCCATTTTTACAGATATTACAAAGTCTTTCATCAGCGTTCATTTTTCTGTACAAACCTGTTATCGAATCCAATATATTGGTAAAGCGACCGGTTTCTATCTGAATGGGCAAGATTCCTAGTCTAAACTGAGCAAGAAGTGAACGTAGGCTTTTTGAAATATTATTACTCACATAGGGTTCTACATAAAATTATGTTTTAAACTCCTTATATGTTCTCAGTTTCAGTTTTGATTGTACTTCAACATACCATTCAGCACACATCAAGTCAAAACATACAGTATATACCTCATGTTCATTAAATAGACCCATATTATTATAAATATTCATAAATCCTAATTTCTCAGCAATACATCTCACATCAGTACACCAATTACTAGAAACTGCATGGTAAGACCAAAGGAAAACCTTTTTTGTCAACCTATTATTATCCATTTTTACAAGTCTATTCCAGAATTTTAGTAACATTATATATCGCCTATATTTCAATGGTATCCATGCCATTTCTCCGAGTACCCCAACCGTTGGGGCAAATCTATGTACTCCTAGGAAAAAGCGCATCGCTCTATTCATAACGGCATCACATTTTGCATATCTTCCATAACCCCATATCTCAGCTCCATAGTGCAGTATAGGCAAAACACCAGAGTCAAACAATTTCGTATAAGTTTTGTAACCACAGTCTTTAAGTAAACTAAATTTTGCAATCACCCCGCCCAATGCTCTACCTGCAGATTCAGCTAATACTTCAACACACTTTCCAAAATCTAAAAATTCATCAAAATAAACACCCAAATATTTATATGCCTTCACAATCTCAATATTCCTATCACCGTATATAAAAGCATAATTTGTACAAGTCTTACGCTTTGGACGGAAATGGACAATTTGTGTTTTTTGTATATTCACCTTCAAATGCCATTCATTCACCCAACCATGCATACAGTCCAACATACATTGCAAATCATTTTCACTACCGGCAACAAGAGCCATGTCATCAGCATACAACAGTATACTAATCATCCCATTATACCCATTATACTAATCATCCCACTAATCATTCAATATTGATACCTTTTCCTAACTGATTTATACATTGAGCTAAACCATTTATAAAAAGACCAAACAAAAATGGTGACAGATTGTCTCCTTGTCTCACACCACTGGATATATCAAACCAACCGGATAACAAATTATTTATATTGAGACAGGCTTTAGTGTCAGTATACATTTCTTTTATGATCCTATACAGTTTTCCATCAATATCATACATTAACAAAGTGTAGAACAATAAATTTCTATCGATGCAGTCAAAAGCTTTCTCTAGATCTACAAATGCGACAAAGGTAGATAGACCACAATTTTTTCGGATTCTGATAATACTGTTCAAAGTGAATATACGACCGACCCTTTCGAAATCCATTTTGTTCATCCACAATGACATCTAGATCATCACAATATGTAATCAGACGGTTATTTAGAATACCAGACATGACTTTACTTACACAAGACAGTAAGCTGATACCTCGGTAATTCATTGGTATACACGGATCGTTACTAGGGTTTTTAAGTATTGGTTTGATCATAGCTTGTTTCCACTCAGTTGGTATACAGTTGTTATTGAAACATAAATTGAAGAAAGACACCAGTACATCGAGCACGTTATCATGCTTAAGAAATTCATTAGAGATACCATCCATACCACAGGATTTCTTGTTTTTCAGTTTGGATACAACAATTTTCACTTCTTCCCTGGATATATTATTGTTAATAACAACATTTTCACTATAATACACTGAGGACATCATATTTTCCCTTGAATTCAACATTATTTGTATATTTTGATATAACATGTCATATTCTAGATTCATGTTATTTCCACTGAACAAATTAGCAAATGCATCCTTCCAGATATTCAAAACTGAAAATGGGTCAGTGACTATGTCACTCCTTGCTTAATCTGAAGGGGAATATTATTTTTCTTTTGGGGTCCTAATTTCTTCAGGGTTTTCCAGAATTCATTGGGGTTATTTGTACACACATCCTCTATACTATTTATTTGTTCTCGGTTATATCTGCGTTCTGCATTACGAAGACGTTTATCGAACACCTGTCTACATTTTATAAAATGTTGTCTAAATTCTTTTTTCTGTGAGTCCGACCCATGGAAAGTTAGATATGTTTTCTCAGCAGTCCGCATTTTTTTCCACATAAAACTTAGTTCTTCCGTCCAGTAGGGTTTGTTAAGCTTCCTCATCCTACCAGGTGTTGTACTTTTTATTTTGTATACATATTTATCAACCTCTTTTGTAAAGATATTTACCAACTTTTCATACACCTTATCAATTTCCCCTATTGCATTTTGACAGTTTTCCATGTCATCACTCAAGGCCTCTATTGATGCTCTCCATTCGTCTGACGACATAAAACCATCTTTTACTTTACAAAAATCATAGCGTCCCCAACTGAACTCAGGTGTTCCTGTGGTAACATTCACAGCTATATTCACTTGCATATCACCATCTAGAGTGAAGTTCCAAACAGTAGTTATAATAGAATGATCCGGGGGTTTACATTTCTGTGACAGCAGTGAGTGCAATCTAAATTCATCAATAATATCAGAGACAAGATCAACTTCACATTTAATACAATTTGTAATGTTTGTGTAGAATATTTATGACTGTTATGGCCCGAAACCCGTCCCTGACACATTCTCCCACTCGACATACACGGCACAGATTCATCACATGACTTCATACTTACTTACCTTACGTCACCGGGCACGCACCGTCCTCGCACCACATCTACATGTAAACAACACTGCTCACGTTATCACTTCCAACAATCCCACCAATCACCACATTCCCAGACACATGACTCCGCCCACACAGACATGACATCACTTTCCCGCCATTTTACATGAACACCTGCCACATTACGCGGGAAAACCCACACACATCATAGACTTAGCCCCGCGCTTTCCCACGGACAATGTAGTTGTGTAGGATCTTTTGGATAGAGTATTTGTGTAAAATCTGTTGAAGAGAGAAGTTGAATTGAGAGGTACTACGCCAAATATTGTGATTAGAAGATATCAAACTCATATTAGACTATTAATACTTCGGACTATTGTGGGGATTACGATTGAATGTGAGAGTAATCGTACATCGGACCAGAATCATCCAAATAAACTCGGATATTGTTGAACTTTACGTCGGACTTCCTGTTGGTGTGTCAACGCACAACATACATCGAACTATTCGATCGGTGGGCGTAATAGCCGCCCGAAGAACTCCGCTATTCCGTCACATTGGTGCCGTGACCAGGATCGTGAAGGCCAGTTCTCGGCTTACGAACTATCCCGACGTACGAGCTTTTGATGAATACCCGATCTACGACTCGGAACCCGATCGGACCAAGCCCGGAAGATGAGGTGACGATGAATCCGGCCCAGTCGAACCAGTGAACTGCACGACCAAGGTCAGTGGCGATGAGCGATACTATTACGCTATCGCAAGTACAACCGCCAAATGAACTGTACGAACTATCGTCGGCGGCATCCGTAGAGTACATGCCGGACTGGATGCGAGCCGATAGCAACCTCGAAGAACTGTTGGACGGTGACGCGTACCAGCCGTCGCGCACGGTGACAGAAATCCTTGACGCGCATGCGCGGTCATACCACGCGACACCTGCCGGATCGCCAAGGTCGCGACCAGGCGACGGAAGTGAAACAGACTATGCGCGCTTCCAGCGCCAACCCAATACCGACCCGCTACCTAAGTCGGTGAGTGTACGCCCAACGAACTATGACAATTCAATGTTAACGCACCCGCCGAGTCGGTCGCGTGTCCAACAATGGTCGCATGAATCGGATACGCGTGCTGAACTGTATCCGCGACACGACAATGTAATGTCGCGCCCATCGGTAACGATCCACACACTGACGCGACCCGACCGAACCCCGCCGGTGTACTCCAGAGTACCGGCCGACCCAGTCGTCACGGGAGAGCTGCCGGATGTCCACCTGCCGAACCGGAGAAGAGCCGCCACCGAGAGTACCCCCACGGCCGACCTCAGGTTCAACGCTGCCCAGACGAACGACCCGCCGACACGATTCCACGCACCCGCGCCGAGATCGGAGGTCCGATACGCCAGCGACACCATCGATCGCCGACTGCGCAACATCGGAGTACCGATCTCCGACACCAGCGAAAACACGCAACCTGCGCATCTACCACCACCGGTAGTCAACATCGGACCATCGAACGGCGAACCGTCGCTTCCAGCGGAACATTCCGCCTCACACGGCTACGTGCCCAACCATGGAAATGCGGTGCCCATGCACAATCATGGGGGAGTAGCAGTATCGAACTATGGAAATGCGGTGCCCATGCACAATCATGGCGGAATAGCAGTACCCAATCATGGGGGAGTAGCTGTACCAAACCATGGAGTACCAGCGTACGGTGTCGCCGCGTACAATCGCGTGAATAGTGCCCAATCTGGGAATTGTGCCACAAAACCCTGGAGTAGCAGTTCCAAGTGTGTACGCTCCTGGTTCGGGATGTCAGTTCCCACAAATGTCACACCCAACTCCGTCATACGGAATGCCGGAAATGTCGCCGCCATACGGACCGGTCTCCCAAACCGCGCCATTGTCAAATCATGCTGGCTATCCGCCCGCACCCGACGCCACGCCATACGTCGTACCGGTCACCATGACCACTGCCGCACCGACCACGGAGGTCACGCCGCCAACTCCCGCCGTTTCTACGACGACTGCCAGCGCTACGACAGCGGCATCACAAGTGCCATCATCCCGACGCTAGCGCTGAGCACTGCCAAACCAGCACAGTGGCGAGCCACGTTCAAGGAGGGTAATCTGAACCAGTACCTCCGCAGCTTCGAACAGTTTACGGCTGCATTCACGTACACGGACCTGAACAAAACTACGACATTCCGTAGTACGTTACGCGGACGAGCGGAAGCAATCGCTCTGAACATTCCATTCAACACGCCTTGGGATGAATTCAGGCGTCGTCTCCTGGAAGGATGGGAACCCGCGCCCGCCGACAGTCGAAACGAGACGACTTTCCGTTCTTGAAGCGTGAACGGAAAGAGGATGCCGAACATTTCCTTGAACGGTTACAAGCCATAGCAGAACAGGTGTTTGATGACGTCACACCTGAGTTTCTCCAACGAACTGTTATTTCGCAATTTGTCAATGGTCAGCCTGACCATATTGCGGATAGACTTTGTGTAATGACATTTACTTCGTACAGCGACGCACTCACGGCTGTACTGAAAGCGGAGAGTCGCCAGCAGCGGACCAAGAGAGATCGGCCCCACGGTACCCGCCGAGCGAATTGTCAGTGATGAGTGCGGACAATATGGTGAGGACGCGCTATACTCCGTTCTACGAGCTATCGCTCAGGCTCGTGGCGACCGTCCTATGCCTCAAGGTCGAACTGAAATATGTTTCTTCTGTAAGAAACCGGGACACAGATGGATACGGTGTTTCCGTTTGAAGGACATATTGGTACGAAACGGAATGAAACCATTCCCGCCACGCCCTGGCGCAAATCGGAATAACGGACAGATCGGTATACCGAACTCGAACTCTCAGCCAATGGCTACGACGCCACCGGCCCAACCACCACCACAGGCCAGGCCGTCAAACTAAGGGAGGAAGGAACTGCGGAGCAAGAACCTTCCGTTAAACCGAGCTACGCTCAAAGCTCCAAACCAGTGGTTGTGTCCACGGCTACGAACACGACGCCACCCAAGCTGGCGCCGACACCACGGGCCCTTCCGCTCTGCGAAGGGGTGTGTGCCAAGTGTGCTTCGTCAACTTCAGGTACGGAATCCCTCCACGAAGGGGTGTCGGAACCATTGCCACGCAGGCCATCACGGATTAATCGTCACGAAGGGGTGTCGACACGCACCACCGGCGATACAGGAATGGACTCGATGTCTGAAATCGAATGGGTGTCGGATGATAGAGGCTTCTACGCTTTCCCATCGGGACCTGAAACCAAGCCGGGAAGACTGAAACTTCCACTCCTACTGCCTGAGGAGGACCTCGGTGGACCGATTGTTATCAGTCGGAGTCTGGCCGCCCATGAGTGTTGGAAATTGCCAGTGCATGTTGGGGAACGAACCTTTAAAGCCGTAATGGACTCAGGAGCACAGGTTTCCCTGCTCCGAAAGGACATGATGCGACACGTGCCTGTCGAACAGCGCACTCTATGCCCGACCTTGGCGACCATTCGGGATGTCAACGGAGACTCCAGCCCGATCGACAGACTTCTAGACCTTACGATCAAGGTCGGAACGAAAGAAATGACAGTGACATTTTGTGTAGCAGTGATTCATGATGAAATGATTTTGGGCATGAATTTCTTCCGACAAACGAAAGCCATCGTTAATTACAGTGATGGAACTGTCGAAATTAACAAGGAAATCCTGTTTGCATATAAGGACTTCGAAGCTAATGTCGTACGCATGGCCGTACGTCGAGCCGTTACGGTACCGCCACGCAGCGAGGCCGTAGTCGAACTTGTACTGACCTCAAAGGTCAGGGTGCGCCAACACCCTCGGCTCATTCAGCCCATGACGAACTTTCCGGAGGAAACTGACTTGATTATGGGTCGCACATTGACCTCATTGAACCGGAAGTGTGTTAAAGTGACTGTGGTGAACCCCGCGGAGACGGGCGTAACTCTGACTCACTCAGATCCAATAGCCATAGCGAGCCCCGTTGACAGTATTGTGGGCGCTCTGCCGAAGTCAGGAGAGGAACCGGAAGTTCCCCACACGAACGTTAACCATTACGAAGACCTCCCGCCACACCTACGGGAGATGGTGGACCGTGCTGGACTAGCACCTGAACAGCAACGGTGCTGTGCCAATTTGGTATATCGGTACAGAGACACTTTCATGTGCCCCGAAGGACAGCTTGGACGGACGCATGTAGTGCAACATCGGATCGACACGGGTACAAGCGCCCCAATTCGTCAGGGACAATGTCGCGTACCCCAAGCGCAACAACACATCATAGATGAGGAAGTTGACAAAATGTTGCGACTTGGATGTATCGAACCTTCAGAATCACCATGGAGTTCACAAGTGGTGTTGGTACGAAAGAAAAACGGACAGGTACGATTCTGTGTGGACTATCGTCTGCTCAATGACGTAACACGGAAAGTTTCGTACCCTCTTCCGAACATTCAAGACACGCATGACGCACTCGCTGGAGCGAACTACTTCTCGGCCTTAGATCTCGCCTCGGGATATTGGCAGGTCGAAGTAGACCCGACGGACCGACCCAAGACGGCCTTCGCCACCCGGAAAGGCCTATACCAATTCAGGGTTATGCCGTTCGGACTGAGCAATGCGCCAGCGACTTTCGAACGTCTCATGGAGACCATCTTGCGTGGATATCTGTGGACCAGATGTATGTGCTGTCTGGATGACGTGATAGCATACGGACGCACTTTTGATCAGGCGCTTGCCAATCTGGAAGCGGTCCTCGATCGGATACGAACTGCCGGGTTACGCTTACAACCCAAAAAGTGCGAACTCTTTCAACGGGAAATCCTATATCTGGGATTTATCGTCAGTGGACAAGGAATCAGGGTGGACCCGAACAAGGTCAAGGCTACTAGGGAATGGCCGAATCCCTGTGAGATTACGGACGTACGAGCTTTCCTGGGGTTTGCCAATTACCACAGGAGGTTCATAAAAGACTATGCCGAAATTGCTGAACCTCTGGTGGCACTCACCCGGGGTGAATGTCGCTTCACGTGGGGATCGCCCCAACGGAACGCCTTTAGGAGGCTCCAGAACGCACTTATCAAGGCCCCCAAGCTCGCCCATCCGTCGCAAGATGCAGACGATTATTTCATTCTTGATACCGACGCCAGCGGTTACGCCATCGGAGGCGCGCTTTCACAGCGTGTCAATGGAAAGGAAATCCCGATTGGCTTTGCAAGCAAGACGCTGTCCCGCACGCAACAGAATTATTGTACGACCTATAGAGAACTGTTGGCTGTTGTTGAAATGATTCAGCATTACCGACATTATTTGTGGGGACGCAGATTCCTGTTACGAACTGACCATAGCTCTCTGCGATGGTTAAAGAATTACAACGATGCGGACGGTATGTTGGCTCGCTGGTTAGCCAAACTGCAGCAATATGACTTTCGTATTAAACATCGTCCTGGAAAGCTCCACGGAAATGCTGACGGACTTTGCCGTTGCCATAGTTGCAAACATTCGGACTGCCCTGGACGCTTAGTCGTTCCACCCACGGACCCGGAAACAAGTTCTGGAGAACTTCCCGTCAGACGGATTACGGTGGTTCCTGTCGGACCCGAGAAAGACCTCCTTATCTCGGATGATCTCCATACGCCAAGCTGCATGTGTGCGAGCATTGGATGTGAAATTGAACGGACAAGAATAGCTGTCGGACTATTCAACAGCGGACATTGTTGCCGATCAGCAAGTCGACCCGAGTGTCGGAGTCGTACGACAGTGGGTATTGAACGGAACGAAACCCACGTCGAAGGAAGTCGCCCGCTACGGTGAGGAAGTGAAAACTTTGGTTTCACGATGGACTTTGTTAGCGCTACAGGATGGAGTCCTCATACGAACTACCAAGCCGGACCCAGCTGGTCGGACTGTCGTACAAACTGTGTTACCAGCGGCATTACGAACGGTGGTTCTACACCAACTCCACGACCTCAAGGTCGTAGGCCACCTCGGAATACAACGGACTGTTGAGAGAGTAAAGCGCCGGTTTTACTGGCCAGGTCTCGCCTTGGATGTTGCCCGCTGGTGCGCCCGCTGCCCGCAGTGTGTGTCACGGAAAGGAAAACCAGTGCCCAAGAAATCGCCTCTAACGCAACTACCAACTGGGGCGCCATTTGATCGTATTGCCATGGATATCCTAGATACCCATAAAGTTACCGGACGAGGTCACAGGTACATTCTTGTCATATCGGACTACTTTTCAAAGTACACGGACGCCTTCCCGCTCCGCCGCCATATGGCCAAAAATGTCGCCGATGTTCTGGTGAATCGTTGGATAGTGTACCACGGGGTACCGAAAGCCATACACAGCGACCAAGGAACGGAATTTGAGTCATCATTATTTCGGAGCGTTGTACGCCTTCTGGGCGCCAAGAAAATTCGGACCACGCCCTACCGCCCACAAAGTGACGGTCAAGTCGAACGATTCAATCGGACTTTGTTGAATATGTTGAGTGCATTCGTCAGTGATCGTGGGAATGACTGGGATCTGCACTTACCATATGTACTCATGGCGTACCGCACCTCGGTACATTCTTCTACTGGGTGTACACCACACCTGATGGTATACGGACATGAATGCAATTTGCCTGTTGACTTGATGTTTCCTACGCATGACCCAGAACCGCTACCTCCATGCGGACCCGAATACGTCGAGTATCTCCAAACTGCTATCAGAGCTGCCCATGGGTTTGCGCAAGACCACCTACAAAAAGCTGCAACCCGCCAGAAAATGGGGTATGACGCACATGCGAAATCTCGCCCTCAGTTCCAGCCGGGAGAGTTGGTACGGTACTACTACCTGCCCCTCACTCAGAACAACAAATTCGCCCGACCCTGGACCGGACCCTGGAGAGTCCTGGAACGCGTTACTGAGGTAGACTATCGAATCGCTCTAGTCTCCAATCCACGAAATACTAGAGTCGTCCATTTGGACGTCATTAAACCATACGAAGACGACGCACAGTTGCTGAACCTTCAACCTCAAGTCGGATCGCCACCTGAGTCGTCAAGAAGCACAGATCGTCAGATACAGATCGGACTACCGAGACTGATACTTCGTCATCACCCGCCAGTCGGAGAAGCCACACATCCGGACCGCGACGCCGTCGCCAGAAGCGAAAATCGCGCAAGTCGAACTCTAGCGCTTCTCAGCGAGCGCCAAAACCCCGCGGACCCAAACCCGCGATTGCTACGGACTCATCAACAAGCGAGGCTACGCCCCAGCCTGCTCCGTACAATCGACCCAGACGCACGATTCGCCGCCCAGCCCGGTTCAGATAACCACGGCTGTGCCAAGGGACTGATCTCTATGATAATGAATAAATGCCTGTCTATTGGACTATGATGTCATATCACCCCAAAATATATTTATAATATAATAATATTATGTACACATTCATTTCAAATAACCATTTCTATGTACTGATGTCAGTGAGGCAATTTTCATATATAATATTGATATGACGTTATAATATTGATGCTGGTTATGATGCTATAATGTGGTATATGTGTGTTATGCATTGCATATAACTTCGTACTTCTCCCTACCATCTCGCGCCTGTTGCGCACTACCTAAATATTGCATGACTAACAATTCCACCCATGTGTCAGCCGTCATGTCCTGCCGTGAGTAAGATCACTTTGTCGCGGACGAGGTGAGAGGATAGCCGTCTCCCGAGCAAGCGTCTGATAAGAGCCTCTGCTCCCCCTACGCACAATTCAGGGGAATGCCCTCAGGAGCAGGATTCAGTTATAAATAAACCTCTGCATTCCAACGCGCGATCTGTCATCACATTCATTGAAAATTATGCAACGTGCCACGGCAGGGCCGCCCAGATCACCCCATCACCCCTCATGATAATATCAGCGGTTCCATTATCTACGGCACTAGATGAAAATGAACGGACTGAGCAAACTTCTGTGAGCTTGGTATTTATACCTCAGAATATGTACGGACAGTGATCATCTGTTATAAACAAGTTGGTCAAAAGTTTATTGTGTGCTAATTGTACAGATAAGGAACGGACTAATTGTAGGAGTTCACACGGAAAAGCATGAAGCGCAAATAAACACTGAGGCCGCCCACGGCACCCCCATAAACATTCCCAGTTAACTTCAATAGAGAGTGGAAGCACGTAAAAGGTGCAGTAATTTTGACTGTATGCTAGACGGACAGTGAGATGATTGGATTGCGTTGTCCAGAAGTTTGTGTCAGACTATGGGAAAATAGAGCAGCTGTGTGCT
This sequence comes from Terebella lapidaria, assembly GCA_949152475.1. Taxonomy (NCBI): domain Eukaryota; kingdom Metazoa; phylum Annelida; class Polychaeta; order Terebellida; family Terebellidae; genus Terebella; species Terebella lapidaria. The sequence continues at coordinate 9,935,421 of OX424557.1, forward strand.
AACCTACTGCCCCGCTTGACTGGTGTGATGAACCAAAGTTTTGATGTACACGCGTTGCCTAGGTGATGGACCGCCCCCTCTTCGCACGACTGAGAGCCGAGATGGATCAAGCGAACGTAAAAAGACGTATAAGACAATAGACAGAGCGCACCCCCCGATTGCGGAAAACCGCAAAAGACACTGTCAGCACTTTGTGTGTGAACGGACGCCAGGTAAGCAGGAAAGTTTTAGAAGTGGATCATTCTGGCTGCGGACACTGGAGAGTGAACATCTATTGGAAAAGTGTTGATACTACAGTGATCTTGAGAGACAATCAGACACTACTTTGAATATATATACTTCGTACGGCAATAGCACGCAATAGCACAGACTATTTGATAACATTTTACGAACTTTGTGCGTGAATAATCCTGGTACGCACCTTGTATTAGGATAAAGGCCGGACTAGTGAGTGTGGGCTCACGCCAGTGAGCGAAATTCGAACTATGTCGTCTTCCGACAAGGAGAGAGATAAGCCACCGGACAAGAAGACGGCATCTGATGCCGATAATAACGAACTTCCACTTGCTGTGAGAATAGTGGAGGCTGGGGATGAGCCGGAACATCCCATCGTACTTGGAGAATCGGCGACAGCCGACAGCGCACCGGGAACAGCTTCCCCTACTTCGGACCTGATCACGATATCAGATACAGAAACGGCCTCTGGGGTCGAAACGGACATTCGAAAGAAAGTAATGGCGAAACTCGCTCAACGTGGAGAGCGTCATACGCCGAGTCCATCATCGGACTCGATGTTGGACTTGAGTGCGCCTGACTTCCAGCGCCTGGAAGAAGGCAGGAAAATTGTGGAGCAAGCCATGGCTGCCAGAGATGCAGCTAAAGCCACGGCTAGTGTTACTTCGGACTCCGGACCAAAACAAATGATGGCTACCCCGCCAGTGACAGCCGCACGACCGACCGCCGTGTCGGCTATTTCGCCTGCTTCAGCCAAACCGGCCAAGCCCGTACGACCTCTCCCGTTGCCCCGCACGCGACGACATCGCGAGGATATTCCTCAGCATATACGGACTTGTTCCGGACTCAGGGAAATCATGAGTCGCGGGATTTACGACAACGGACATATCGCCGTCAATTTGACGAGTTGATGGAGCTCGTACCTCGTCCCCCCACACCCCACGGGACGTGTCCGATCGACTGGAACGCGGTTCCACTCTACGACCGGAACCGGCAAGCAGGATATGGACACGTCCATAATTTCTCCGTACCCTCGACACTGACAGAGAGTCAGTACTTGACTCTTATGCCGCTACGCCTCGGAACAGGAGGATTCGACTGCCCCTTCTGTACCAGTGAGGAGGAGTCAGAGCATGAACGGACCTTGCCCACGGTGCCTCGCCGGGCCCCACTTCGGACCCCACAGGAGCTGGATGCTCATGTTCTGGCGTACCATATGCCATTCGTACGTTTCTTTGTGTGCCCCGCACGGGACGGGTACATGACCTTGACGCTTTCGGACATGATACAGCATATCTCGACGCCCACGGCGAGTCACGCGGACCGGTTCCCAATTTTCCAACGGGGATCACTAATGGCCACAGAGAACATGGTCACTCGTTTCGCCAAGCGATGTGGGGTTGACATGCAACCCAACCCGAACTATCGGCCACCACGCGTACCAGCGCACGTGCCCATCTTCCGACGGACGCTGGACTCAGTACTCACTTTCGGCATCTGGGCGATGGCGTCCGCGGTGATGTCACAGTACCCGCCGAACACAGCACCTGAGGTCCAACTGGTACTGGACCGTATCGAATTCGCTCAGCTAAAAACCAGGGCTGACGAAGCTAAAGTCGAATGGATGGTGCGGGACATCCAGCTGATCAACCGTCATGTCCGCTACCGAAAGCCTGGAGCTTTCTATTTCGACCGTCCTGTCGTATACCGGACCTCGGCCATGAAGGCCGCCAAATCTCGGACCTCGGCTTCACCAGCCACAGGAGTTTCAACTCCCTCATGGAGTTCGCCCTCGGGGGCGATACCCAAGAGTCGGACTGTTGAGAGGCCTACAGCGCCTAATGTTACGGACTATAGAGTTCGGGAGGGACTTGTGCCACCCCCGGACGAATATCCGCCCCTGCCGAGTCGACCCACGGTCGAGACAGACGCGGCTGAATCTTCGGACTCAGCTAAAACTTCGGACCCAGCCGAACCCATGGAAACGGCTAAGACTACGGACCCAGTGGATAGAGAGCCTTCCCCAAGAACGGCTTCTCAAACCCCAGTTACGGACACTGAGTCGCCAATGGAGTGCGACCAGCCGCCACCACTTCGGACGATCGAGGATGAGCCAGAGCCTCGACAACGTCGAACACCCGACAGCAGGCCGGGCTCCCCCATGGAGCCGTCTCGCAGCCTAATCAACTTCGGACCACCTCCTCCGTACCTGGATTATGAGGAGGAGTTGTTGCCCCCAACGACCACCTTGGTCACTCGAGCCAACGACCCGGACAGGCCTCGGCTAAGGATGGAGGTCCTGGAGGACCAGGATCCATTACCTCGCGACCTGGAGGTCAACTTCGGACTTCACGGATCTGGTGAGTTCGGTGCGGACTACCAGCTACTTCGCCAGCACGGGCAAAGATTGCTCGAACGGACTCTACCCGGACTACAAGTCCTCCCCGGAGTTAACCCGGACTTCGCCGAACTTTACCAGGACGACAACACACATCGTCTCCCCGCCGGACTTGGACCGCATCAGTCCTACTGGATGGATCAGATCACCCAGGCTGCGACGGACGCGGACCCTTTGCTGCTAGCAGAGGACGCCGAACACCACCTCCCGTCGTTGGCACTGGCCAGCGCGGACGACCTGGCGCTACAACATCTGCGAGCCATCCGCCGCAGGTATGTACTTGCCATGGACGCACACATCCGCCAGGCGGAGTACAATGCCATGTCCCTCGGATTTGGGATGGGGTCGCTCCACGAGCGACAGACCCCTATGGCTCCGCACCCTCTCCTGGAGGAGAATCGTCGACTCCGGGAGGAACTCCATACTGCGGAACAAGTTACCTCGGACCTGCAAGAGGAGAACCGGGAACTCCTGGCCCGCCTCTCTACGACTACGTCACAGCCGGAATCAACCGGAATTCCGGACGAACTATGGACCACGATAGTGTCTGTGTTGCCGCACCTACTGGCCGATGACCAAAGGCGGCTGATGCAACAGGCATCGCCAGCCGCCAGGCCTCCCGCGTCACGGAGACGCGACCGTCAGTCGGACTAGATTTCGTACCTCAGGGCACAGCACCAGGATAGCTGTGTCCTGTACATATCGTACTAATCATACCATATGATATATATGTGTGTATCTCGAACTAATTAATCCTGGTCATTTTCAGGTGTTTCGGACTTTAAAATGTTTCCGTTCCACTAGAGAACGTAGAGGAGTATTTTTATCATTCCAATAATATATATGTATATATTTGTGTATCTTTTAACTGTGATTTATGTCTTGATTTATGTGTTTCATCGTCACCTGTCGTTGTTTTAAATGTATTTGTCAAATGTGTTCATATCATCTTAGTGACTGTTGACTGACCGACTAATGACTTTATTTTGACAGTTAGAAATTTTTATTGTATCCATTGTTTTACCATTGTCTCGCGCGGTGAATGTGTTCTCCCTTTAGGACTTTTAGCTTATCATGTTTAGATTTTTGGACAGTTATGTTTCGGGGAGGGTAAATTCCCAGAGGGTAATTTGACGAAGGGGTGTTTTGTAGAATATTTATGACTGTTATGGCCGGAAACCCGTCCCTGACACATTCTCCCACTCGACATACACGGCACAGATTCATCACATGACTTCATACTTACTTACCTTACGTCACCGGGCACACACCGTCCTCGCACCACATCTACATGTAAACAACACTGCTCACGTTATCACTTCCAACAATCCCACCAATCACCACATTCCCAGACACATGACTCCGCCCACACAGACATGACATCACTTTCCCGCCATTTTACATGAACACCTGCCACATTACGCGGGAAAACCCACACACATCATAGACTTAGCCCCGCGCTTTCCCACGGACAATGTAGTTGTGTAGGATCTTTTGGATAGAGTAGGTGTGTAAAATCTGTTGAAGAGAGAAGTTGAATTGAGAGGTACTACGCCAAATATTGTGATTAGAAGATATCAAACTCATATTAGACTATTAATACTTCGGACTATTGTGGGGATTACGATTGAATGTGAGAGTGATCGTACATCGGACCAGAATCATCCAAATAAAATCGGATATTGTTGAACTTTACGTCGGACTTCCTGTTGGTGTGTCAACGCACAACATACATCGAACTATTCGATCGGTGGGCGTAATAGCCGCCCGAAGGACTCCGCTATTCCGTCACATTTGAATGTGCTGTAAGGAAATAATCGACCACTGATAAACCTTTACTAGAGACGCAAGTGTAGTTGTCGTGTTGTGGAGTGACTCGACCATTCACTATACATAATTTACTAGACATTAGGAACTCAGAAAAACTGTCAAAATGGCCTGATTTTGTTTGATCTAGGGTAATTCTATTTGGGAGATTGTCTATACCAATTATATTCTCAGACCAACTTCCAGTCCTAGCATTGAAGTCTCCACAAATTATGACATGATCAACGTGAGAGAACATATACAATTCATTCAACAAATGTGCAAAGAAAAAATCAGCATCTCTGCCCCACACAGACGAGACAGGTGAAAGGTAACAGACAGCTAATAGTAAAGTCATAGTGGTTATTTTGTGTTCCAACATCATAATCAAAATACCATCAACAGATTTGTCAACGACTGACAATTGAAAATTATCAAAAATATGCTGTTTAACAAATATACCAACTCCACCGGTACCTTTAGGGGCTCTAACATTCTTCATACTTCTGTTGCTACCATACCAATTGTGACCAGGAATATCAATTACATCTCCATCTAGCAAATGAGATTCACAGATACATACTAAATCAGAACGAATACGCTCTACAATAGATTTCCTTAAGTAACGATTATGCCTAGTCCATCCGTTGACATTCCAGCAAGATACAGTCAAATTATTACAGTCATTACAAACTACAGAAGCATTGGACGATTGTCTGGCTTGGTCTCGCAAGGACTGGGCGGAGTCCTATAGTTTGGTGCTTGAGTTGCGTCGTGGATGCTCGCTAGCTGGAGGTTGCTGGTTGGATGGTGGGCGCTGGTTAGGATGATCTGGTAGACCAGGGTCGTAGGGTTCTCTGGGTCTAACGCCTCCACGAGGGCCATTGTCATTACGTGTGTGTTGCCCATTTCCAGACACTGGCGGGCCACGGCTCCACGCTCCCATCTGGGCTGTTTCGTCTTTCCTGACAAGCTTGCCATGGTTTGTGACTCTGTATCGGTTTCCATTCGGTAGCTCATCCAGAATCACCTGAATGTTTTTCTGCATCACGCGATCTGTGTGTGATTGTGAGGACCTCAGGAAGACACGGTGGTATCCGTTTGTTGATAGGTTATGTCTGCATCTCAGGGCCTGTATTTTGTCTGAAACTGTAGCCATTCGGATCTTCATCAAACCTGGTTTTCCATTGTTAGATCTCAAGCGTAGTGCATTAACTATTGGTGTTCGCACCATGCCAAGTCCACATTCGATGATCGTCTGAAAGGCCAAATAGGAACCTGGAGAATACTTATTGTATCACACCTTCATTCATTGATTCGTTCATTCAACCCCCAAAATTGAGGGAATAGACACACGTGTACACTATGTAAAATGACGAGAAAAATGATGAAAATATCTCATTATTGGGTTGTAATGACGACAATATGTGGTAAAAAAAATGACATTGATAAGTCATCACCTGACTCAAAATGAATTTGTTAACAACATGCGAGCTGGTATATGATTTTATACAACTCTCATTGTCAAAAATGACTCGTGAAAGTCCACAAGGCCATGATTTTCAATATAATTTGTCCGAACTTTAGTAACTGGGTGAATAACCAGATGTTACAATCCTGTTAAGGAGAATTCCAGGAATAAGGGAACCAAAGAGGTAGAGCGAGTATAAAGATGAACATAGTGATATATGTTCGATTCCACAGAGATACATTGTAATATGTTTTGCCAAACAACACCCAGCAAGACAGCTCATTCTGGTCAATTTACTGAGGCCCAAGGGTTGTTTGAACAATGTTTCCCTGACAGGTTTCCATCTTGAAACGCTGATCACTTTAATGGACTCTTGACCATACATCAAGATATGGCTATTGTTTTCCACATGTATAGATGTGTATGATCTCTGACTGTGCTCGTCTCCCGGACTCGTCTATCCCATGCTAACTACCCATAAAAACTGTTTTATCGAGTAGTATCATTATCTGAACATTTCAAGCAATAATGTTTATTGTCGAAATGATATGAACATCTTTCTCTCCCCTCCAAACCTGCTGATGTTGCCAAATATTAATCTTGATGTCAAATTTGCCGGACAATATGTTCTAATTTCTTCGAAAATTGAGAGTGCAGACCTGACTTTTTATCTCATCCAAAACAATAATCATCCGGTATTCTATAGTTCATGGAAAAAATATACAGTGAAGATATGAACTATTCAGATCTTTTTATCTCATCCAAAACAATAATCACCCGGTATTCTATAGTTCATGAAAAAAGTATACAATGAAGATGTGAACTATCCGGATTTGTTGATAATGCAACCAAATCAAGTGACCGGACTTGAATTTTTAGAATATTGTTAATTGAACTTGCAGATGTGGCACGAAATTCAGTCAGCTCTCAAAAATATGACGCAGATGTTTTAAATGTGTTGATTGTGTCACATGCCAGATCATACCTTTCTTACTTTCATACACTGAAATTGCAGATGTGACACGTAACTGAGTGAACATAAGCATAAGCTTAATCATGGACGAGGTGGAATAACGTGTTGATGATTCCACCAAGTCAAGTGCCTGATTTATCTGTTTTGGCATGGTAGGTGCATCTGGCTGCTATGATCACAGCCAGTCGACTCAGGCTAGCATCGGGACCACATACAGGACCCGGTCACCCTCTTCATATAGAGGCAGCCTTCTTCAGAGATGCTGTCCGAGAGGGAACAGAGGCTAATTTGTGCGCTTGATAAGTATAGACACAGTAAGCCTCTGCACCTAGCCCAGGTCCTGTGGCCTCTTTCAGTCAGGAGGCAGCCTCGACCAGACCCCTGGTCCAGCCCTCAGCCTCGGACATCAGTGTGGGTGCAAGTGCTGCAAAAATGTCGTCTCAGGAGGATGAACCGAACAGATCTTCAGATACTGAGGATCAGCATCACGTTACTGTGGACGGAAAGACACTTCAAGTCCAAGTAATAGAAGCAATTTTCAGCAATTTTCATCTGCACCACGCGACGTCTAGCTAGTTGGAGAGCTCGTCATACCTTAGGCCCACGTACGAAGAAGTTTATAACTTCAACTCGCCAAGTTTTGAATGCCTGTCAGACGGACACAAGTTAATAGAGCGCATCAGCGCAGCCCAGCAAAACAAAGCCGCAGCTGCTGCCGTGTCTTTCGTGATGCGCGGCTTTGGATCTGAACCCTCTGAGCAGCCACGAACCCCAACTTTCAGCCTCCAAGAGTGCCCGTGCACTTCGTTATCTTTCAGCGACCGGAATCGCTTGTGTTGACGTTTGGCATCTGGCCAATGAGTGATGACTTGTTTTGGCAGTACCCGCCGAATTCGGGCCCTGCCGTTCGACTTGTACCCCAGCAGTTGGAGTGCATCCATGCCGACATTCGTTCAGACAAAATGGGCGATAATATCATGCCAATCAACATCAAATTACGATGCCAGAAGCAAACCACCCGCGAAGAAGCGTCTGTCAGACGTTGTGCCTTGAAAACTAGTAGTGGATCGCCAACAGCATCAAACGTGAGGGACTATGGTATTCAGGAGGGTAAAGTGCCACCTCCGTTGGACCACTGCTCCGTGAGATCTTCCAGGGTCTCCAACTTCATGGATCGGGTGAATTCGCCGTGGACTTGCAGTTACTGCAACAGATGGGGATACCCATGGCGGAAAGAAATATGCCAGGACTTAGAGCGCTGGCCGGAGAGAATCCAGAGATGATGGTGGCGCCGGCGGACCTGCCTGAAGGAGTAGGACCCCACGAATCATGGTGGAACTCATTTCGCGCCAACGCTGCCTGGGTCGCTGACTGCTCCTTGCTTTGGACTTGGGGCTACATCTGCTGCACGTGCTGAACTCTTAGCGCAGCACACCCATGCTGTGCTTCATAATTATGTACTTGCCATGGATGCACCAACCCCACAACAACCCCACACTGCCGGAACAGTGGAGGAAAATGCTGCCCTACGAACCGAGCTACAGAGCCTCCGTGCTTCCAATGCTGCCCTGAGGAAGAAAATTCGCCATGCTCAAAAACAAGCCCGAGTCACCGCCACGGCTATGCCCTCGCGCACTGGAACAGGAGTTCAAAGCAAGCTGCTGGAGACCATTGTCTATATACTTCCTTATTTTCCGAGCTTCGGGTGATGGGAGTAATAAAATGCCATGAAATTTCATTTCTCGCCATAAAATGCCCGAAACCTCAGAAAATTCTTGAGTCTTAGAAATTGAAGGAAAAAATCATGCCTGATATGTAAAGAACAGGAATAAAAAGACACACTGCCTGATCAATATATTGTGTTTTCCTTCTAGGGAAATGACTCTAAAATAATGTTCATTCCGCCAGGGAATGTTGAGGAGTAATTGCCTATATGTCTGTGATATGTCTTTGTATATATTATGTTATGATCTTATATGTATTTGATCATCTTAGCTGACCACTGACTGTTGACGATTGTCTTCACCGCCAGGGTTTACGTTGTTTGTTTCTTTTCTCATTGTTTTGTGTGGTGAATGTGTGGATAGTCTTATTAGCGACGTTTAGCTTCAAATTGTTTAGATCTGTAGATCGACTAGGTTTTGGTAAATGTAAATTCCGAGGATGTAGTTTGATGAAGGGATGTAATGTAGCATATCTTTACGGTAATCCTGCAAAACCTCCCCTCGTGGCCTAAGTATCTACAAATATATTGCTATGTCTCCAATACGCCACCGTAAACATGTTTTATGCACAGGACACTACAGAACAGGACATCTCATAGACAAGCATGCATTACGTCACTATTGACCAATCACAGCACACTATGTGTAACAAGAGACAAATATTTTTATGCAGAGACGACAAAAAGAGACCCGCCATCTTTGTAGTAGGTAAAGTTACTTCACTCATGGGTGGATGGCCCGAACTTCACTCTGGGCAGTAAGGTGCAGGATCTTACAATAGCATACAGTAGCAAAAATCAGATGCTACTGCTATTGCTACTGCTATACTTGTATCCCAGACCACACAATAGCACACAGTAGCAAAAGCGTATGCTACTGCTACTGCTATACTTGTATACCGACTGGGACGCTACTGCTATTGCTACTGCTACTCCTCCAATGTCTGGTCTGGGAAGCGCACGCTACTGCTACACCTGAGCTTGATCTGTGACCGGGACGCTACTGCTACTGCTATTGCTACTGCTACTCTCCGGCTTGATCTGAGACCGGGACGCTACTGCTATTGCTACTGCTACTCTCCGGCTTGATCTGAGACCGGGACGCTACTGCTATTGCTACTGCTACTCCCCAGCTTGATCTGAAACAGGGACGCTACTGCTACTGCTATTCCTCCAATGTCTGGTCTGGGAAGCGCACGCTACTGCTATTGCTACTGCTACACCTGAGCTTGATCTGAGACCGGGACGCTACTGCTATTGCTACTGCTACTCTCCGGCTTGATCTGAGACCGGGACGCTACTGCTATTGCTACTGCTACTCCCCAGCTTGATCTGAAACAGGGACGCTACTGCTACTGCTATTGCTACTGCTACTCCTCCAATGTCTGGTCTGCGAAGCGCACGCTACTGCTATTGCTACTGCTACTCCCCAGCTTGATCTGATCCGGGACGCTACTGCTATTGCTACTGCTACTCCCGAGCTTGATCTGAAACAGGGACGCTACTGCTACTGCTATTGCTACTGCTACTCCTCCAATGTCTGGTCTGCGAAGCGCACGCTACTGCTATTGCTACTGCTACTCCCCAGCTTGATCTGAAACCGGGACGCTACTGCTATTGCTACTGCTACTCCCCATCTTGATCTGAGACTGGGACGCTACTGCTATTGCTACTGCTACTCCCCAGCTTGATCTGAAACCGGGACGCTACTGCTATTGCTACTGCTACTCCCCAGCTTGATCTGAGACCGGGACGCTACTGCTACTGCTACTGCTACTCCCCAGCTTGATCTGGGAACCGGACGCTACTGCTATTGCTACTGCTACTCCCAAGCTTAATCTGAGACCGGGACGCTACTGCTATTGCTACTGCTACTCCCCAGCTTGATCTGGGAACCAGGACGCTACTGCTATTGCTACTCCTGAGCTTGATCTGAGACCGGGATGCTACTGTTACTGCTATTACTACTGCCACTCCCCGGCTTGATCTGAGACCGGGACAGCCTTGCTATGAACATTTCCAGTTCTATATTAAACAACATACATGTTAAGATATTGTCATGTCTTTCTGCGAAAAGGGCCAACATGGAAAATGATATGGAATAAACCAATTAGTTTATAAGATAATTCTAGTACTATACTGAGGGTACTGCGTACCAGTAACATTGAGGTGGGCCGACAGGGAAAATGATATGGAATGAACCAATTAGTTTACAGGATAATTCTAGTACTATACTGAGGGTACTGCGTACCAGTAACATCGAGGTGGGCCGACAGGGAAAATGATATGGAATGAACCAATTAGTTTACAGGATAATTCTAGTACTATACTGAGGGTAATGCATATGAGTAACGTCGAGCTGAGCCGACAGGGAAGATGATATGGAATGAACCAATTAGTTTACAAGATAATTCTAGTACTATACTGAGGGTAATGCATATGAGTAACGTCGAGCTGAGCCGACAGGGAAGATGATATGGAATGAACCAATTAGTTTACAAGATAATTCTAGTACTATACTGAGGGTAATGCGGACGAGTAACATCCAGGTGGACCGACAGGGAAAATGATATGGAATGAACCAATTAGTTTACAAGATAATTCTAGTACTATACTGAGGGTACTGCGTACCAGTAACATCGAGGTGGGCCGACAGGTAAAATGATATGGAATGAACCAATTAGCTTACAAGATAATTCCAGTACTATACTGAGGGTATTGCGTACCAGTAACATCGAGGTGGGCTGACAGGGAAAATGATATGGAATGAACCAATTAGTTTACAAGATAGTTCTAGTACTATACTGAGGGTACTGCGTACCAGTAACATCGAGGTGGGCCGACAGGGAAAATGATATGGAATGAACCAATTAGTTTACAAGATAATTCTAGTACTATACTGAGGGTAATGCATATGAGTAACGTCGAGCTGAGCCGACAGGGAAGATGATATGGAATGAACCAATTAGTTTACAAGATAATTCCAGTACTATACTGAGGGTACTGCGTACCAGTAACATCCAGGTGGACCGACATGGAAAATGATATGGGATGAACCAATTAGTTTACAAGATAATTCTAGTACTATACTGAGGTTACTGCGTACCAGTAACATCGAGGTGGGCCGACAGGGAAAATGATATGGAATGAACCAATAAGTTTACAAGATAATTCTAGTACTATACTGAGGGTAATGCGGACGAGTAACATCCAGGTGGACCGACAGGGAAAATGATATGGAATGAACCAATTAGTTTACAAGATAATTCTAGTACTATACTGAGGGTACTGCGTACCAGTAACATCGAGGTGGGCTGACAGGGAAAATGATATGGAATGAACCAATTAGTTTACAAGATAGTTCTAGTACTATACTGAGGGTAATGCGTACCAGTAACATCGAGGTGGGCCGACAGGGAAAATGATATGGAATGAACCAATTAGTTTACAAGATAATTCTAGTACTATACTGAGGGTAATGCATACGAGTAACGTCGAGCTGAGCCGACAGGGAAGATGATATGGAATGAACCAATTAGTTTACAAGATAATTCCAGTAATATACTGAGGGTACTGCGTAGCAGTAGCAGTAGCAGTAGCATCCGAATCCCAGACCACACATTGGTGGAGTAGCAGTAGCAATAGCAGTAGCAGTAGCGTCCCGGCCTTGGTTCAAGCTGGGGAGTAGCAATAGCAGTAGCAGTAGCGTCCCGGCCACGGATCAAGCTGGGGAGTAGCAATAGCAGTAGCAGTAGCGTCCGCCTGCCAGACAAGCCCTTGGAGGAGTAGCAATAGCAGTAGCAGTAGCGTCCGCCTGCCAGACAAGCCCTTGGAGGAGTAGCAATAGCAGTAGCAGTAGCGTCCCGGCCACCCATCGAGCTGGGGAGTAGCAATAGCAGTAGCAGTAGCGTCCGCCTGCCAGACAAGCCCTTGGAGGAGTAGCAATAGCAGTAGCAGTAGCGTCCCGGCCACCCATCGAGCTGGGGAGTAGCAATAGCAGTAGCAGTAGCGTCCGCCTGCCAGACAAGCCCTTGGAGGAGTAGCAATAGCAGTAGCAGTAGCGTCCGAATCCCAGACCACACATTGGAGGAGTAGCAGTAGCAATAGCAGTAGCGTCTGAATCCCAGGCCACACATTGGAGGAGTAGCAATAGCAGTAGCAGTAGCGTCCCGGCCACCCATCGAGCTGGGGAGTAGCAATAGCAGTAGCAGTAGCGTCCGTCTCCAACACCAGCCCTTGGAGGAGTAGCAATAGCAGTAGCAGTAGCGTCTGAATCCCAGACCACACATTGGAGGAGTAGCAGTAGCAATAGCAGTAGCAGTAGCGTCCCAGCCTTGGTTCAAGCCGGGGAGTAGCAATAGCAGTAGCAGTAGCGTCCCTGCCTTGGTTCAAGCTGGGGAGTAGCAATAGCAGTAGCAGTAGCAGTAGCGTCCGTCTCCCACACCAGCCTTTGGAGGAGTAGCAATAGCAGTAGCAGTAGCGTCCGTCTCCCACACCAGCCTTTGGAGGAGTAGCAATAGCAGTAGCAATAGCAGTAGCATCCGCCTCCCAGACCAGACCTTGGAGGAGTAGCAATAGCAGTAGCGTCCGTCTCCAACACCAGCCCTTGGAGGAGTAGCAATAGCAGTAGCAGTAGCGTCTGAATCCCAGACCACACATTGGAGGAGTAGCAGTAGCAATAGCAGTAGCAGTAGCGTCCCGGCCTTGGTTCAAGCTGGGGAGTAGCAATAGCAGTAGCAGTAGCGTCCCTGCCTTGGTTCAAGCTGGGGAGTAGCAATAGCAGTAGCAGTAGCGTCCGTCTCCCACACCAGCCTTTGGAGGAGTAGCAATAGCAGTAGCAGTAGCGTCCGTCTCCAACACCAGCCCTTGGAGGAGTAGCAATAGCAGTAGCAGTAGCGTCTGAATCCCAGACCACACATTGGAGGAGTAGCAGTAGCAATAGCAGTAGCAGTAGCGTCCCTGCCTTGGTTCAAGCTGGGGAGTAGCAATAGCAGTAGCAGTAGCGTCCGTCTCCAACACCAGCCCTTGGAGGAGTAGCAATAGCAGTAGCAGTAGCGTCTGAATCCCAGACCACACATTTGAGGAGTAGCAGTAGCAATAGCAGTAGCAGTAGCGTCCCGGCCTTGGTTCAAGCTGGGGAGTAGCAATAGCAGTAGCAGTAGCGTCCATCTCCAACACCAGCCCTTGGAGGAGTAGCAATAGCAGTAGCAGTAGCGTCCGTCTCCAACACCAGCCCTTGGACGAGTAGCAATAGCAGTAGCAGTAGCGTCTGAATCCCAGACCACACATTTGAGGAGTAGCAGTAGCAATAGCAGTAGCAGTAGCGTCCCGGCCTTGGTTCAAGCTGGGGAGTAGCAATAGCAGTAGCAGTAGCGTCCCGGCCACGCATCAAGCTGGGGAGTAGCAATAGCAGTAGCAGTAGCGTCCGCCTGCCAGACAAGCCCTTGGAGGAGTAGCAATAGCAGTAGCAGTAGCGTCCGTCTCCCACACCAGCCCTTGGAGGAGTAGCAATAGCAGTAGCAGTAGCGTCTGAATTCCAGACCACACATTGGAGGAGTAGCAGTAGCAATAGCAGTAGCAGTAGCAGTAGCGTCCGCCTGCCAGACCAGACCTTGGAGTAGCAGTAGCAATAGCAGTAGCAGTAGCATCTGAATCCCAGACCACACATTGGAGGAGTAGCAGTAGCAATAGCAGTAGCAGTAGCGTCCCGGCCTTGGTTCAAGCTGGGGAGTAGCAATAGCAGTAGCAGTAGCGTCCCGGCCACGGATCAAGCTGGGGAGTAGCAATAGCAGTAGCAGTAGCGTCCATCTCCCACACCAGCCCTTGGAGGAGTAGCAATAGCAGTAGCAGTAGCGTCCGAATCCCAGACCACACATTGGAGGAGTAGCAATAGCAATAGCAGTAGCGTCCCGGCCTTGGTTCAAGCTGGGGAGTAGCAATAGCAGTAGCAGTAGCGTCCCGGCCACGGATCAAGCTGGGGAGTAGCAATGGCAGTAGCAGTAGCGTCCGCCTGCCAGACAAGCCCTTGGAGGAGTAGCAATAGCAGTAGCAGTAGCGTCCGAATCCCAGACCACACATTGGAGGAGTAGCAGTAGCAATAGCAGTAGCAGTAGCGTCCCGGCCTTGGTTCAAGCTGGGGAGTAGCAATAGCAGTAGCAGTAGCGTCCGAATCCCAGACCACACATTGGAGGAGTAGCAGTAGCAATAGCAGTAGCGTCCCGGCCTTGGTTCAAGCTGGGGAGTAGCAGTAGCAGTAGCGTCCGCCTGCCAGACAAGCCCTTGGAGGAGTAGCAATAGCAGTAGCATCCGAATCCCAGACCACACATTGGTGGAGTAGCAGTAGCAATAGCAGTAGCAGTAGCGTCTCGGCCTTGGTTCAAGCTGAGGAGTAGCAATAGCAGTAGCAGTAGCGTCCCGGCCACAGATCAAGCTGGGGAGTAGCAATAGCAGTAGCAGTAGCGTCCCGGCCACGGATCAAGCTTGGGAATAGCAATAGCAGTAGCAGTAGCGTCTGATTCCCAGACCACACATTGGAGGAGTAGCAGTAGCAATAGCAGTAGCAGTAGCGTCCCGGCCTTGGTTCAAGCTGGGGAGTAGCAATAGCAGTAGCAGTAGCGTCTGAATCCCAGACCACACATTGGAGGAGTAGCAGTAGCAATAGCAGTAGCAATAGCGTCCCGGCCATGGTTCAAGCTGGGGAGTAGCAATAGCAGTAGCAGTAGCGTCCGTCTCCCACACCAGCCCTTGGAGGAGTAGCAATAGCAGTAGCAGTAGCGTCTGAATCCCAGACCACACATCGGAGGAGTAGCAGTAGCAATAGCAGTAGCAGTAGCGTCCGCCTGCCAGACCAGACCTTGGAGTAGCAGTAGCAATAGCAGTAGCAGTAGCGTCCCGGCCTTGGTTCAAGCTGGGGAGTAGCAATAGCAGTAGCAGTAGCGTACGTCTGCCAGACAAGCCCTTGGAGGAGTAGCAATAGCAGTAGCAGTAGCGTCTGAATCCCAGACCACACATTGGAGGAGTAGCAGTAGCAATAGCAGTAGCGTCCCGGCCTTGGTTCAAGCTGGGGAGTAGCAATAGCAGTAGCAGTAGCGCCCGCCTGCCAGACAAGCCCTTGGAGGAGTAGCAATAGCAGTAGCAATAGCAGTAGCATCCCGGCCTTGGTTCAAGCTGGGGAGTAGCAATAGCAGTAGCGTCCGTCTCCCACACCAGCCCTTGGAGGAGTAGCAATAGCAGTAGCAATAGCAGTAGCGTTTCGGCCTTGGTTCAAGCTGGGGAGTAGCAATAGCAGTAGCAGTAGCGTCCGTCTCCCACACCAGCCCTTGGAGGAGTAGCAATAGCAGTAGCAGTAGCGTCTGAATCCCAGACCACGCATTGGAGGAGTAGCAGTAGCAATAGCAGTAGCAGTAGCGTCCCGGCCACAGATCAAGCTGGGGAGTAGCAATAGCAGTAGCAGTAGCGTACGCCTGCCAGACAATCCCTTGGAGGAGTAGCAATAGCAGTAGCAGTAGCGTCTGAATCCCAGACCACACATTGGAGGAGTAGCAGTAGCAGTAGCAGTAGCGTCCGCCTGAAAGACTAGACTTTGGAGTAGCAGTAGCAATAGCAGTAGCGTCCTGGCCTTGGTTCAAGCTGGGGAGTAGCAATAGCAGTAGCAGTAGCAGTAGCGTCCCGGCCATGGTTCAAGCTGGGGAGTAGCAATAGCAGTAGCAGTAGCGTCCGTCCACACCAGCCCTTAGAGGAGTAGCAATAGCAGTAGCAGTAGCGTCCGAATCCCAGACCACACATTGGAGGAGTAGCAGTAGCAATAGCAGTAGCAGTAGCGTCCCGGCCTTGGTTCAAGCTGGGGAGTAGCAATAGCAGTAGCAGTAGTAGTAGCGTCCCGGCCTCGGATGAAACTGGGGAGTAGCAATAGCAGTAGCAGTAGCGTCCGCTTCCACGACCATGCGGAGGAATAGCAGGAGCAATAGCAGTAGCATTCGGCTCACGCACCAGGGCCGTGAACAGTAGCAATAGCAGTAGCATGGGAATAGCACGTAATAGCAAATTTATCGTTCAGAATATACATTGGCCGACATAGCAGAATAGCATGCCTCCGGGCAAAAATGTACAATCCTGCACCTTCCTCACTCTGGGGTGGATGGCCAGACCCACAGTGGGTTGGGCAGGCCCATCCACCCCAGAGTGAAGTAACTTTACCTATAGTTTGTCTTGCACAATACTCCTCGTAAAGTTATACGAGTAATGGTTTGAATATGACCCGACAAAAACTTTTCTACACCAGTATGTAAATACATGTGAACACAGCGTTGAAGTTTAGGGTAATTGTTGTCTGCACCAAGACCAAACACACCTGCAGTAGCATCCCGGCCTTGGTTCAAGCTGGGGAGTAGCAATAGCAGTAGCGTCCGTCTCCCACACCAGCCCTTGGAGGAGTAGCAATAGCAGTAGCAATAGCAGTAGCGTTTCGGCCTTGGTTCAAGCTGGGGAGTAGCAATAGCAGTAGCAGTAGCGTCCGTCTCCCACACCAGCCCTTGGAGGAGTAGCAATAGCAGTAGCAGTAGCGTCTGAATCCCAGACCACGCATTGGAGGAGTAGCAGTAGCAATAGCAGTAGCAGTAGCGTCCCGGCCACAGATCAAGCTGGGGAGTAGCAATAGCAGTAGCAGTAGCGTACGCCTGCCAGACAATCCCTTGGAGGAGTAGCAATAGCAGTAGCAGTAGCGTCTGAATCCCAGACCACACATTGGAGGAGTAGCAGTAGCAGTAGCAGTAGCGTCCGCCTGAAAGACTAGACTTTGGAGTAGCAGTAGCAATAGCAGTAGCGTCCTGGCCTTGGTTCAAGCTGGGGAGTAGCAATAGCAGTAGCAGTAGCAGTAGTGTCCCGGCCATGGTTCAAGCTGGGGAGTAGCAATAGCAGTAGCAGTAGCGTCCGTCCACACCAGCCCTTAGAGGAGTAGCAATAGCAGTAGCAGTAGCGTCCGAATCCCAGACCACACATTGGAGGAGTAGCAGTAGCAATAGCAGTAGCAGTAGCGTCCCGGCCTTGGTTCAAGCTGGGGAGTAGCAATAGCAGTAGCAGTAGTAGTAGCGTCCCGGCCTCGGATGAAACTGGGGAGTAGCAATAGCAGTAGCAGTAGCGTCCGCTTCCACGACCATGCGGAGGAATAGCAGGAGCAATAGCAGTAGCATTCGGCTCACGCACCAGGGCCGTGAACAGTAGCAATAGCAGTAGCATGGGAATAGCACGTAATAGCAAATTTATCGTTCAGAATATACATTGGCCGACATAGCAGAATAGCATGCCTCCGGGCAAAAATGTACAATCCTGCACCTTCCTCACTCTGGGGTGGATGGCCAGACCCACAGTGGGTTGGGCAGGCCCATCCACCCCAGAGTGAAGTAACTTTACCTATAGTTTGTCTTGCACAATACTCCTCGTAAAGTTATACGAGTAATGGTTTGAATATGACCCGACAAAAACTTTTCTACACCAGTATGTAAATACATGTGAACACAGCGTTGAAGTTTAGGGTAATTGTTGTCTGCACCAAGACCAAACACACCTTCTCAGGGCTGATACATCAGATTATGTCCAGAAGTATACAACTTTGCACATCTCTAGTTTATTTCGACATTACAAGTCTTAAGCAACAGATTTCAAAGCAATGAAAGTTGTATGTATAATCATATCTCTCTCACGTTACACAGGATCTACACATTCCAGCCGATGATGCGACCATCAGGTTTTGCACAGTTCACACACCGAACACTTGTAATCTTTTGTTCCCCCATTCATACACGACAACATCTCCTCTGGTGCTGACGGAGACATCTAAGGGATGGTTCAACTCTCCCGGCTGACTTCCTTGCACACCGATCTGACATTTGTACTGTCCCTCTCGGGTCAGCACAATCAACCTGTGGTTGTTGTAGTCAGCCAGGATTATGTTGTCGTCCCTGTCCACTATAATACCCTTTAGTTTGAGGGGGTTGATTGAGTGTGGTATACTATCGAACAACATACGCAGATACTCGCCACTGCTTTTGAACATGATGTACACATTTGTCACTCTCACAAGAACGACCCCGTGGGATGTCACAGCCACCCGCTGCACATACTCTGTGAACTCCCCCGGGCCCGTCCCCCGACACCCGATACTCCTCACATAACTACCGTCAGGCATCACCACTTTCACCCGATAGTTCCGTGCATCACAGATGTACAGCAGTGGCCCAGGCCCGGCCGCTAGTCCGAGTGGGCAATCAAACTGATCCTCACCTGAGCCTCGTGACCCAAACACGCGTACGCACTTACATTCTGCATTGTAAACATGGACTCTGTGATTTAGCTGATCACTAACATAAATGTCAGTATATATAGGTACTACACACACCAGCTGGGTGATTAAACTGGTATCTTCCACTACCCTTCTCTCCTATCACACACATAACGTTCAATACCCAGTCATACATTTTTACACGGTTATTATCGTCATCAGTCACCACGATTCTGTCGTCCATGGCACACACATACGCACGATTCTTGAACTCACTGACCCCCGACCCCTGCATCCCAGCTACAACTTTACTTCTGACACTCGTGTAATCTACCACTCTCGCCGGTTCACACACTATCTCGCCCACATCGAATGTGCTGCTCTCTGGCAGTTTGTAGAAATACTGAGTAATTTCTGGCATTTTGTTCTGCATCCCATTCATTTCGGATGACAGAAGTTTAGCCTCTCTGCTGAGGTCGGCTAACAGTTCAGTCGTGTGTTCGTCTGAGCAAGTCACACCCAGCGTGGATTGAGTTGTGTGTGTGAACGATCTGCACTTGTCGATCTGGGAGTCCAGACTGTTTGTCCAGTCCTTGTGTTTTCTGACGTTTGCGGCACTTATTTGCTTGATTTTCTGTATGATGTTAGCTTGAAGTCGATCCAGTTCATCTTTATGCTTCTGAACGAGTGTCTTGACTTGTTGTATGACATCTTCTTCACTTCTGAATTCTTTCTGTAGTGGAGTTTGATCGGAGCTCTTCACTGCAGCACTTCTCCACTCGTCGATAAAGGTTTCAACATCCTTCTTGAGATCACTGTAGCTGTCAGTGCGGTGAGTTTCCATACAGTTCTTGCACAGGAATTCCCCACAATGATGACACTTGCCGATGTGCTTCTCTCTGATGCACTCTCTGCAGTGTTGCTCCAAGACTCGTGTCAAGCCGTAGTTTGTGCCGACATCTTGTGTACGTGTTGGACTCCGGCATTCTGGACACTCTACACGATCACCATGCGTCAGCTTTGGCAGACACTCGTTGCAAACGTTATGATGACAGGAAAGTGTCTTGGGTTGTCGGGTTTTGAGGTTGAACAACTCAAAGCAGACCGGGCACTCAGACGACATTGTTGATTTTCTTTGTGATCTGAAATAATACCGCAAAATTTAGTTGCAATGCCTCCACTATGTCCACCATGTTTGTATAATACACTAATATTCCTAACCGAAATATTTCAATCACAATAAATCCATCCATCCACTGAACAGGAGTGAACATGTCACATATAGATAACATTTGCCACAATACACTTCACTTATACACTGTACCACACATGAGGAAAATAACCAGTCCAGTTACAAGAGCTTCTGAGCTCTGATTTGTTTTTTATAGTCAATAATTATGGGCTGGTCGTTATTCATCAGGTGGGAGAAGGGGTTGGGTAAAAACTGGGGGAGGAGCGTGTCACACTTTCATATTCAACATCATGGAGGAGGGGGGGGGGGGGAATACTTTTATTTGCAATGGGTCAGGGGATTTTGAAATCGAGATGTTTTAGTAAAATCTGCAATGTGAAATAGTCAAAAAGGTGCAAACAATCCATCGATTTCAGTACATGGACTGAGTGAAGTATAAGACCTATCCTTTTGTCACATTATATCAGTGAAGCTACAGTACCGCCGAAACCGACTATCCAGAAACACCCAAAATCAAGAGATGTCACGATTCGTGGAAAAATGCATTGATCGATAAACGCACGTCACCCAGACCAAGGCATTGTCACCAAAGATCGACTTTGGACCTAACACTGCAGCACTACGGGCTGAACAGGGTGCCAGCAAGGATGAACCTAGATCAGCAGGGTACTGTTGCAGACTAGATCACCCCTTACCTGAACCCGAACCAACATGTCAAAACCCCAGACCAAAACGTTGCCAACAATGGACCTCAGACCCGGATAATCCTCGATGAGCTCCTGACTGTCCAGGACCACCATGGACAGAATATATGACCTTTCCACCCAGGATTGCAGAACAGCCCTGGTTCATACCCGGCTCATCCCGGATGATCCTAGTGAATTGTACATGACTTGGTTGGTGGCTAGGACATTGATAGACAATCGTGGTTCATCACGGAGCATAATGAATCCATCTTGGAACCAAAACAGATCTGACTGTCCAGGAAACCTGTCCAGGATGGCATGTTTCACCAATTCTTCACTTCTCATCAATAACGTATGGAGTCCAACCTTTATCAAATTGGCTCAAGGCTCCAGTTATTCCATGAGGAACAATTCAGTTCTTACTACGGAGTTTGGGTCAAACTTCGAAAACTCGTTTCTCAAAAAAATCTCCACCCAATTAATAATGACCAGAGCCTTACATGTTCAAATCGCGTGAGCCTATTTGCCATCATGTTATAGATAAGACCATTTGGAATTTGTTCACGTGCTTGAGAGCAGACGACGAACAGCTACAAAACCTGCCTCGGTGGAATATACACATGAAATCAGCTCAAAAATAAAAAAATTACCGAAAAAAATGTAGGCCTACAGTGTAAACCACACAACTTTTTTAACACGGGCCCAAGAGGTGAGAAAAGTTACCGGAGAAATGTATAGTGGCAAGGCACTACTTTTATGCACCAAAATTGTCGTTTTGAGTTTGAATATGCCAATATTTAAGCTCTATCATGAATATTCTGGAAGTTTACCCAGACAGTTCCCATTATGAAGGAAAGAGTAGATGAAAGTCCAAGAAATTGTTCGAGGGCAATTTTTTTTGGCTGGAATGGCTCAAAATAGACCGTGACTTGATTTCGAGTGACACTTCCAACCTGTCAGAAATCAAAATGGCTGCCGCGCATAGACCAGCGATTCAAGGACAAGGAAACTGATAAACATCACAAGAGTACCTACGAGTGAAGACTGATGCATCATGGAAAGTTGCTGAACAGACTTTGAGAAGACTTCCATCAAAGTCCAAAATCATCGTTTTTCGAAAAAAAAATGGCCATTTTGACCTCTCAAGGTCACTGATTCCGAAGCATAATTTGTGCATTTCACATCATTTAGGCCTACATTTCGGACCTTTAAAGATTTCGAGCAAAGTACCAAGAAGTGGAATTTGGACTTTGTTTGGCCCGTTTCTAAACAATTCAAATTCAATGGTACTGTTCACAAAGGCTGAGACTTCTAGCTATGTTTTTCTCTATACTGGTTTACAGATTACCGACACGTCCAATGAACGAATGAGGTAGCGTCTGCTTGGTGATTTTGTCTTGTCATTTTGTGTAGCTAAGACTTTATAGCTACACGCTGTACATGGGCCAACGTTCACACCGACGGTATCCTTTTTTTAAGGAAAGTTCGATCCGACTTTGTTGTATGATAATCTACGATTAAACATGTATAATTAACGCACTTTATAGTAATGACATAATTATAACCTATTGTATGCTTACCTTTCTTGAAGATTCACTATTCGTGTGTGACAACATACGGTAACGTGTGAACGGATGCCTCAGCTCAAAGTGAAACTTGTCTGCCTGTACACCTTCTAATAAATTCTTAACACCAATCATGATTGGACGAGAGTTATCTGGTGACATAAGATGTCTTATCAAGGTTCGATGTCGAGTGTATGTTGTGCATGAGTACTTCTTATCAATGTTCGATGTAAAGTCATGTTGTGTACAGATAGTGGCGGTGTTCCACTTTTAGACCGCATATTTTGAGATGTTTGTTTCAAAAGTTTTCCCTTAAGGGCATAGTACGGTAATCGCTCAGCCAATCAGCGAGCGTTGACCTCACTCAGGCAATCTAAAGGGAAACTGTTGTTAAACATCGCCTCATATATTTTTTTAGGCCAGACTTCTGGACGAGTGTATATTCACCTGAAAGAACGCACTGTTGGGAAATAATGACCCGGTTTTCAAGGCGGTATCTCGTTGGCGTTCTTCTCAGGAGCTGGGGAATCAAAGGGGTTTTGCATCGGCATCAGTACCCATAATTTTGGGTATTTTCACCCCGGGTCCATTCAAGGCAGAATAGCGAAAAATCCCATGTGTCGTCAAATATATTCATGCTTACCACGCGATGCCCAATACGTTGAGGGATAAAACTAGTATAGTGGTTAGGCTGGGATTTTTTTTTAGGAAGGTGTTATGGACCGTCAAAGTAAGATCATTTAACATTGAGTTGAATGGCCAATATAATTAATATACTGTAGCCTTATGGACCTGTGTGATGTGTATAAGTTTGGGTGCCCTTGAATCGCCGGTCTGAGTGTGGCGGTCATTTTGAATTTTTGACGAGTCAGCGAAAAAAAAATTTTCACCCCAAATTGCAGTGCTATCCATTTTGGGCCATTTCCAGGGGAAAAATTTTTTTCACCCTTTTTGGACTTAGAAAATTTTTGGCAATTCTTCCCTTCATAATGGGAGCTGCCATAACTGTACTCATAGAACGCCTGAAGATAGAGCCTAGAAATTGGCACTTTCAAATGGGAAGTCATATATGGCGACTTATGTGGTGACCTTGAATTTAACCTTGGATGACCTTGAAAGGTCAAAACAGCCATTTTTGGGTCGAAAAAGGCCCAAATTTGCACCTTTGTCTTTTCTCGAAAACTGTTCAGACAGTTTTGAGACTTTTGTTTCAAAAGATTCCTCCCATATACCTCGTGTATAAGTTTTGTTGCCCTTGAATCGCCGAATTACGTGTGGCGGCCATTTTGAATTTTTGACGAGTCGGCGAAAAAAATTGTTTCCCGCCCCAAAATCGCATCACTATCCATTTTGGGCCATTTCTAGGCAAAAAAATATTTTCACCCTTTGAAATAAATTTTGGACACTTTTTTCCTTCATGATGGGAGCTGTTAGGACTGTACTCATAGAACACTTGAAGATACAGCTTAGAAATTGGCACTTTCAAATGGGAAGTCATATATGGCGAATTGTGTGGTGACTTGAAATTGACCTTCAATGACCTTGAAAGGTCAACACAGCCATTTTGGGGTCAAAAGATGCCCAGATTTGCCTCTATAGATGAAATGCTTGCAGATAGAGCTTATGTTTGCATTATGAACATATAGGAAGACATATATGGCACGACTAATGATGACCTTGAACTTGACATCAGATGACCTTGAGTGCCAAATGTCTGACTTGGAATGTGTAAATTGACCTGAGCGGCCTAAACGATTCCACCCAGATATATCTTTGTATTATGAACATATAGAATATCAAATGCCGCACACATACGTGTATAATATAATGTAATGGTGACATGGAAGTTCACACGGATGACCTTGATTGATAAATATCAAGGTCATATGTTCACACTGTGAACCTTGATTGGTAAATCTCAAGGTCCGGTACCTGCCAATGCTGCCATGGCCAAACCAAGATTGTCCGGTAACCTATCTTAGCCTTTGGGCTAATTTTTTTGGATGGAACTATAAATGAATCAGGAAGAGTTCCTCAAAGAACCTAAAGGTTATTTGATGGTACCTTGAAGTACCCTCAAAAAGCCTCAATTCACTGGTTGTGAAAGAACCCAGTTTGAACCTTTACAAGAACCTTATCTCATAATTCCAAATTTTCTTTACAAAGAACCTTTGAGGTTCCACGAAAAAGGTTCCACACAAACACCTTTCAAAAAGGTTTCAAATAAAACTTTTGAGGTTCCATATTTAAGCTCGAAGAAGCGGGAAACGCTCTATCCAGAACCTATTTTTCTACCTATACTCTCGTTATTACCTTACAAATATAAACATATTGATCAACATTGAAATGAGCACGCAATGAAATTGCACACGTTATTTTGTACGCGAAATTTCGTACATTTTTGGCCCAAGATGGCCACTTTGTGAAAATCTTGCCTGAAGGCTAAATGCTCGAAGGCTAAACACGATAGAGTCTGGATTTGTATTAATAGAATTAGGGTTAGTGGTGGTGCATGTGTGGTGCATTTTCTGATGACCACGGACGTGACTCCAGCAGACCTCGAGTGCTCGAAAAAAAAGGTTATAGCCACACCAATTTGCGCAGATTGGTCATAAGATACCCTTGAAAAGCTTTTATAAGTTCGTAATATGGGCTCATATGCTAAACATGTAGGGAGTCATCATTATGTGAAGGGCTCATCTTTTGGTAACCTCGAGATTGATCTCAGATGACCTTGGGACTCCGTCACGATGCTATCGAAGACATAATAGTAACTCGCCACGGCAAGATAGTAACTCGCCACGGCAAGATAGTAACTCCCCATGGCAAGATAGTACCTCGCCATGGCAAGATAGTAACTCGCCAAGGCGAGATAGCTAACTCGCCACAGCAAGATCGTAACTCGCCATGGCGAGATAAAAAAAATTTTTGCATGGCAGTAATACGCTTCCGTACTTTTAGATGGTTGCTATCCATATATTCCAAGGATTGTTACCATAGCAACTAAAAAGTGTATCATACATTAATTTTTACTTATGCCAGATGTAACATCTGGTAAATTAAACCTGTATGCAGGTTGAATGGTGGGGATTTTATCATTTTATATGCTTAAAGCTATAATCACTTTTAGAATTGACAAAATTTATTCATTCTGCGGTAGCTTCATTTTGTCTATAGACTTAGAAATCGTACAAATTTGGGCCTATTACGTGCCTAAATTGAGTTGGTAAATTAAACCTGTATGCAGGTTGAATGGTGGGGATTTTATCATTTTATATGCTTAAAGCTATAATCACTTTTAGAATTGACAAAATTTATTCATTCTGCAGTAGCTTCATTTTGTCTATAGACTTAGAAATCGTACAAATTTGGGCCTATTACGTGCCTAAATTGAGTTGCCAAATCAAGATTCAAATTCGGGCCAGTCAATCTCGCATCAATTTCCCCTCAAAGCGGCCCGTCTTGCGGGTGAGTTCTACACACGGTCTCATGACGTCATTGGTATTTGTCTGGATACTGTGGCAACCGGCAATGTAGACATGCCGATCATTCACTATCCACTGTTTTCATGCACGATTAACGGCAATTTTCTAAGTATCTGTTGTCGAACTGTGCATATTTCTTACATATTCCTGACTATTTCGAGATGTACTTTCAAGTTTGCGTGACAAACAAGAATGCTAAATTTAGCTGATTTTATATATTAAAATTGATTCCAACTTTAACTAGACGCTTCCGGTCGCCTACGACCGCTTGGGTGTATCCCCCGTAGCCCTGTCATCCCTGTTGCCCCAAATATATCGCTGATGTACATTGTGAGTGTGAAACCTTTCAGACTTATTGAAGGTCGAATTCAAGATCACCACTAAAATCACTGCATTCGAATTTCCATTTCGACATGTTCGAAAAAAATAACGAAATTACAGCCAGATAAAAGTTTTCACTTAAAGCTATATTTCAACTCAGAATATTTGACAAACTTGGTTCGCAACTAAGTTGCGAGATGACTAAATTGGAGCCAGATCGAACTTTTCACTGTAAGTTATATTTCAACGCATACTATGTGCCAAACAACTCATACTATGTTCCAAGTTGAAATTCAAAGTAAAAGTTGACCAAAACTACATTTCAAGATGACGAAATTGGAACCAGATCAACTTTTCACCATAATTTAAATTTTAATTCAAAATATGTGCCAAACTTGGTTTCAAGCTGAAATTCAAGTAAAAGTTTACCAACACTGCATTTCAAGATGACGAAATTGGAGCCAGATCGATCTTTTCACCATAAATTATATTTTAATTCATAATATGTGCCAAACTTGGTTCCAAGTTGAAATTCGAAGTAAAAATTGACTTTACTGGTAAAAATAATGTTAACTTATCCGGTTACACCCATGAAATCTCTACTGGACAAAACTTTTAAATTGTTGAGTTCAATAATAAATGTTTCTTGTCTTAACTATTTCTCTTGAGGTCAATAATAGACTTAACTAGTCAAAATGATGTTAACTTATTCGGCTACAGCCATGAAATCTCTACTGTACAGAAGCTTTACCTTGTTGAGCCCAATAATAAATGTTTCTTGTCTTAACTATTTTTATTGTGGCCAATAATAGACTTAACTAGTAAAAATAATGTTAACTTATTCGGTTACACCTGTGAAGTCTCTACTGGACAAAACCTTTACCTTGTTGAGCTCAATAATAAATGTTTCTCGTCTTAACTATTTTTATTGTGGTCAAAAATAGACTTAACTAGTAAAACCAATGTTAACTTATTCAGTAATATTGTTCTTTTTTCACCAAAAACATCAGTTCTGTATTCTGAACAAGAATCCAGTGCAATTTGCTTTCATAGTACAGGTTATTAGAGTGATCACACATGTCAAAGTAGGTATTTTAATTGTCGTAATAAGTTAACCTCTCAAACTTATTAATATTTATTCGATCATTCTGAAAAACAAAAGGTTTCGTGTGATGGTCTTTCTCATTGAGCCTGTGCGATTTCATCATCATTCATTGAAAACTCCCACCCGTAGAGCGTTCACAACCCATGTGTGTTAAACAGGCTAATTTGAGCACAAAATGTTACGCCAATCGGCTATTTTGGTTGCTATGGCAACCACATCTCACCATAAGACATGTCCATATAAAATATTATCAAAATCGGTTCATATTTGCAACCTGCAGCGCGTTCACAAGAAAGTGTCTGCGGACGCGGCGGCGGTGGCGCGACGATGGTAAATGCATAGTATCCGCCGAACTTTGTTCGGGGGATACAATTAACTACCTATATACACGTGACGTATACGATGAGCACGCATTATCATGAGTGAGAGACAACCGACCATTGCCTCGTAAATCGCCTGACAATCCTCTCGATAATTTGTGAGTTGTTACTGGGAGATTATCTCTGAAATGACTATGCAAAAGCACTATGACAAAAATAAAGTTAAGTGCTTACTGTTGTGCGAATATTTACGCCGTGGCCGATATGTGAATAGATGTAATCATAGTATTGAAATAATCTAGGTAACTATTGTCTGCACTAAGACCAAACACACCTTCTCAGACATAATACATCATTTCGTGTCTGGACATATGGCGAGTTTTCACATCTCTAGTTTATTTCAATGGTATAAATATTGTCCCAAAGTTGTAAGCAACAGAATTCAAAGCAATAATACTTTTATGTATAATCACATCTCTCTCACGATCTACACAATCCAGGTGATAATCAGACCATCAGGCTACACAATTCACACACTGAACACTTGTAATCGTTTGTTCCCAGTCTCATACACGACAAGTTCCCCTCCCCCGCTGACGGAGACATCAAAGGGATGGTCCAACTCTCCCGGCTGACTCCCGCGTACACCGATCTGACATTTGT
Organism: Terebella lapidaria; assembly: GCA_949152475.1. Classification (NCBI taxonomy): domain Eukaryota; kingdom Metazoa; phylum Annelida; class Polychaeta; order Terebellida; family Terebellidae; genus Terebella; species Terebella lapidaria. The sequence continues at coordinate 9,963,639 of OX424557.1, forward strand.
ACTGTCCCTCTCGGGTCAGCACAATCAACCTGTAGTTGTTAATGTCAGCCAGGATTATGTTGTCGTCCCTGTCCACTGTGATACCCAGTGGTGTGAGGGGTTTGATTGAATGTGGTATACTGTCAAACAACATTCGCAAATACTCACCACTTGTTTTGAACATGTACACATCTGAGGTTTTTTTCACTCTCACAAGAACGACCCCGTGGGATGTCACAGCCACCCGCTGCACATACTCTGTGAACTCCCCCGGTCCCGTCCCCCGACACCCGATACTCCTCACATAACTACCGTCAGGCCTCACCACTTTCACACGATAGTTTCCAGCATCACAGATGTACAGCAGTGGCCCAGGTCCGGCCGCTAGTCCGAGTGGGCAATCAAACTGATCATTACCTGAGCCTAGTGACCCAAACATCCGCACACCCTTATATTCTGCATTGTATACATGGATTCTGTGATTTAGCTGATCACTGACATAAATGTCAGTACATATACTACACACACCCGCTGGGGAATTGAACTGGTATCTTCCGCTACCCTTCTCTCCTATTACACACATAATATTCAATTCCCAGTCATACACTTTTATACGGTGATTATCATTGTCGGCCACCACAATTTTCTCGTCCATGGCACAGACATACGCAAGATCCTTGAACTCGCTGACCCCCGACCCCTGCTTCCCAGCTACAGCTTTACTTCTGACACTCGTGTAATCTACCACTCTCGCCGGTTCACACACTATCTCGCCCACATCGAATGTGCTGCTCTCTGGCAGTTTATAGAAATACTGAGTGATTTCTGGCATTTTGTTCTGCATCTCATTAATTTCAGATGACAGAAGTTTAGCCTCTCTGCTGAGGTCGGCTAACAGTTCAGTGGTGTGTTCGTCTGAGCAAGTCACACCTAGCGTGGATTGAGTTGTGTGTGTGAACGATCTGCACTTGTCGATCTGGGAGTCCAGACTGTTTGTCCAGTCCTTGTGTTTTCTGACGTTTGCGGCACTTATTTGCTTGATTTTCTGTATGATGTTAGCTTGAAGTCGATCCAGTTCATCTTTATGCTTCTGAACGAGTGTCTTGACTTGTTGTATGACATCTTCACTTCTGAATTCTTTCTGTAGTGGAGTTTGATCGGAGCTCTTCACTGCAGCACTTCTCCAATCGTCGATAAGGGTTTCAACATCCTTCTTGAGATCACTGTAGCTGTCAGTGCGGTGAGTTTCCGTACATGTCTTGCACAGGAACTCCCCACAATGATGACACTTGCCGATATGCTTCTCTCTGATGCACTCTCTGCAGTGTTCCTCCAAGACTCGTGTCAAGCCGTAGTTTGTGCTAACATCTTGAGTGTGTGTTGGACTCCGGCATTTTGGACACTCTACACGATCACCACGCCTCAGCTTTGGCAAACACTCGTTGCAAACGTTGTGATGACAGGAGAGTGTCTTGGGTTGTTGGGTTTTGAGGTTGAACAACTCAAAGCAAACTGGGCACTCAGACGACATTGTTGATTCTCTTCGGGATCTGAAATAATACCGAAAAGTTGAGTTGCCACTGAATTACCTCACCTTCTATTATATTTTAAGGTAACCAGACTTTTGGTCTGAGAAACTTTTGGCATGGCATTGCATCCGTCATCCGTCGTTGTGTGGCCATATTCAACAAAAAACAGGTAAATATGGACCTTGGCGGCTATTTTCTCAAAAACTGTCAGATCAGTTTGAGATTTTTTTTCAAATAGATTCCCTTTATGTTCCTTCGTGACATATATAAGTTCCGCTGCCCTTTGATCGCTGGCTTTCGTGTGGCGACTAATTTGAAATGATCAGGTTATTCAATTTGGTGCTCAGGTGGACGAAAAAAAAATTCCCCATTGAAAATTTGTTTTGGAAAAATTTCATGCACTTTTTCTTTCATAATGATAGCTGCATGGAACTCATAGAACACTCCTAAATATTGGCACATCCAAATGGAAAATCATATATTGCGGTTTCAGTGGTGACGTTGAAATTGCCCTTCAATGACCGTGATAGGTCAAAATGGCATTTTTGGTCGAAAAAAGTTAACAGCCATTTTATGAAAACATGTGGGATGAGTTTTGAGATTTTTATTCAGAAGATTTCCTTTATGTACCTTCATGATGTGTATAAGTTTCGATGTCCTTGAATTCCCAGTCAGCCTTGTCTTAATTCAAGTCACTATTTGTTTTGAGCTTCGCCAGCCAAAAAAAATGTTTTTTAAAATTGTCGCCATTGGAAATTTTTTGGACTCAGAAAGTTTCACCCTGATCAATATGAATACCAGTGCAGATATACGGATGATATCGAGAATAAAATTAAATATGAATGTGAAATGTTTTTATCATGATCTATAACACGTTTTATGTCATAATAAATTGGTAACCATATGGAGTCACAACTCCAGAAATGTCAAAACTATCCGATTCCCTAAAAGGATTTCATCGTGGCAAAGTTCGATGTTCCAGAACAGATACATGTATGGTTCATTGAACATTATTTCAAAAGTAAAGTGGGACTGATGATCCATCACTGGTGGAAAAATTTTGGAATGATGGGTGCTCGACCATTCAGAACACTGGCCATTCTGGTTGACCCAGAATTGTGAGGATCAGTCCAGACACTGGTCACCTTTGTCGATCATTCATGATTGATCATCCATTATTGATATCCCCGATGAACATTAATAGGTAATTTTATTGTTTGGAATCCATTTTACATGCATTTAGGAGCACTGAATATCAATTTGAAGACAGAATGTAGTGCTCTTAAAATGATCCTGTTTCGGCCCTCTTTCGGGACCCGTTTTAGCCCACCCTATATATACAGTGATGACTGCTGTATACAAGGATATTGGCGATTATGACTCACATAGGCAGTCTCCAGTTGAACACGCTAATTTCAAGAGGCTGGACTTTGTCAGACATTATAAAATGGCTGACTAATGTCCTTTAATGGTATGGAAAATCCTTGATATTTGGCCATTGTTTGCCAGACACCCGACTCGACAAACGGTGCTAAAACTTACTATGGGGCATAAGCAACAATTACGCGAGCATAGAGCCACACTTACATCCAAGGTAAACGAAGGTACACACTATAAATTTTCAAAATCATCCAAATGCAAATGTGCTTAATATTTTTTCAAAAATATCTGTTCACGTGTGGGTTTGCCCGTAGTTCAGTGACTGTTGGAGGCATCACAATTTAACTGGACGAAATTCATCTGTCTGAGAGTCGAACAGAATTTCTCGATCACCTTTTAGACTTCTGTCTCAGAAATTCAAAAAGTTGACATTGTACACTAATGTTGAAGTTCAGCCCAAAACGAGATCCCACAAATCTGATTTGGGGATTAGGTCGAGATCACATTCATCAGGAATGGAACTACCGTGATAACTCACTCCGTACAGTGGCGGATCCAGCGGGGACCAAAGAGGAACGTGCTCCTCCCGCAAATCCGTAAAAAAATCGTACAAAATTCGATAAATACATGGAGAATCTGGGCCCAGTTATGTGAACTAAATCACCTGATAATAGATCTGTTCATCCAAGTATTGGAGAAAGTTCACATTTGAAACATTCCGTTCACGAATAATTTGGATTTCTCGCATTTTGGTGTCGGATGTATCCCGCTATAACGTCGAAGTAAGAGCCGATGTTAGAGCAACACGTCAGCTTTCGATATGTCCCTGGGAGGGGAGGGGAGGGGAGGTACAATCATATAGTTATGATGCTGTTGCTGTCAGGCGTCAGCCACTGAGCTTATACACTCTCAATGAGAGAGAGTTTTCAAGATATCTTCACGAGACTGCAATAAGATCAAACAAACCTTCTCAGAGCTGATACATTGAGTTATGACCAGAAATATACAATTTTGCAAATCTCTAGTTTATTTCAATTACAATTTATTTCAGTTACAAATATTGTCACAAGTATTATTGTTACAAATATTGTCACCAATTTGTGAGCAACAGGTTTCAAAGCAATAATACCTATATGTATAATCACATCCCTCTCACGTCACACACGACCTACACACCCCAGCTGATGCTGTGGTCATTACAAACGATTACATAGTTCACACACCGAACACTTGTAATCGTTTGTTCCCAGCCTCATACACGACAAGATCACCTCCCCTGCTGACGGAGACATCAATGGGACGATCCAACTCTCCCGGCTGACTTCCGCGTACACCGATCTGACATTTGTACTGTCCCTCTCGGGTCAGCACAATCAGCCGGTGGTTGTTACGGTCAGCCAGGATTATGTTGTCGTCTCTGTCCACTGTGATACCCCTTAGTGTAATGGGGTTGACTGAGTGTGGTACACTATCAAACAACATACGCAGATACTCACCACTGGTTCTAAACATATACACATTGGACACCTTTCCATCACTGACAAGAACGACCCCGTGGGATGTCACAGCCACCCGCTGCACAAACTCTGTGAACTCCCCTGGGCCCGTCCCTCGACACCCGATACTCCTCACATAACTACCGTCAGGCCTCACCACTTTCACACGATAGTTTTTTGCATCACAGATGTACAGCAGTGGCCCAGGCCCGGCCGCTAGTCCGAGTGGGCAATCAAACTGATCCTTACCTGAGCCTCGTGACCCAAACACGCGTACGCACTTACATTCTGCATTGTAAACATGGACTCTGTGATTTAGCTGATCACTAACATAAATGTCAGTATATATACTACACACACCAGCTGGGTGATTAAACTGGTATCTTCCACTACCCTTCTCTCCTATCACACACATAACGTTCAACTCCCAGTCATACATTTTTACACGGTTATTATCGTCATCAATCACCACGATTCTGTCGTCCATGGCACACACATACGCAAGATTCTTGAACTCACTGACCCCCGACCCCTGCATCCCAGCTACAGCTTTACTTCTGACACTCGTGTAATCTACCACTCTCGCCGGTTCACACACTATCTCGCCCACATCGAATGTGCTGCTCTCTGGCAGTTTATAGATATAATGAGTGATTTCTGGCAGTTTGTTCTGCATCTCATTCATTTCAGTTGACAGATGTTTAGCCTCTCTGCTGAGGTCGGCTAACAGTTCAGTCGTGTGTTCGTCTGAGCAAGTCGCACCTAACGTGGATTGAGTTGTGTGTGTGAACGATCTGCACTTGTCGATCTGGCAGGCCAGACTGTTTGTCCAGTCTTTGTGTTTTCTGACGTTTGCGGCACTTATTTGCTTGATTTTCTGTATGATGTTGGCTTGGAGTCGATCCAGTTCATCTTTATGCTTCTGTACGACTGTCTTGACTTGTTGTATGACATCTTCTTCACTTCTGATTTCTTTCTGTAGTGGAGTTTGATCGGAGCTCTTCACTGCAGCACTTCTCCACTCGTCGATGAGGGTTTCAACATCCTTCTTGAGATCACTGTAGCTGTCAGTGCGGTGAGTTTCCATACATTTCTTGCACAGGAACTCCCCACAATGATGGCACTTGCCGATGTGCTTCTCTCTGATGCACTTTCTGCAGTGTTGCTCCAAGACTCGTGTCAAGCCGTAGTTTGTGCCGACATCTTGTGTACGTGTTGGACTCCGGCATTCTGGACACTCTACACGATCACCATGCGTCAGCTTTGGCAGACACTCGTTGCAAACGTTATGATGACAGGAAAGTGTCTTGGGTTGTCGGGTTTTGAGGTTGAACAACTCAAAGCAGACCGGGCACTCAGACGACATTGTTGATTTTCTTTGGGATCTGAAATAATACCGAAAAATTGAGTTGCCACTGAATTACCTCACCTTCTATTATATTTTAAGGTAACCAGACTTTTGGTCTGAGAACCTATTGGCGTGTCATTGCATCCATCATCCGTCGTTGTGCGGCCATATTCAACAAAAACAGGTAAATATGGACCTTGGCGGCTATTTTCTCAAAAACTGTCAGATCAGTTTGAGATTTTTTTTCAAAAAGATTGCCTTTATGTTCCTTCGTGACATATATAGGTTTCGCTGCCCTTTGATCGCTGGCTTTCATGTGGCGACTAATTTGAAAAGATCAGGTTATTCAATTTGGTGCTCAGGTGGACGAAAAAAAAATATCCCCATTGAAAATTTGTTTTGGAAATTTTCATGCACTTTTTCTTTCATAATGATAGCTGCATGGAACTCATAGAACACTCCAAGATAGCGCCTAAATATTGGCACATCCAAATGGAAAGTCATATATATATATATATTGGGGTTTCAGTGGTGACGTTGAATTTGACCTTCAATGACCTTGATAGGTCAAAATGGCATTTTTGGTCGAAAAAAGTTAAAGGCCATTTGATGAAAACATGTGGGATGAGTTTTGAGATTTTTATTTCAAAAGATTTCCATTATGTACCTTCATGACGTGTATAAGTTTCGATGTCCTTGAATTCCCAGTCTGCGTTGTCTTAATCCAAGTCACTATTTGTTTTGAGCTTCGCCAGCCAAAAAATGTTTTGTGAAATTGTTGGAAATTTTGTGGACTCAGAAAATTTCACCCTTTTCTTCCTTTTTGCTTTTCACCCTCTTGTTCCTGCATAATGGGATCTGTATGGGGTGAACTTCTAGATAGTATGGAGTATGGAGTAAACTTCAAGATAGAGCTTAAATATTGACACATTCAAATAGGAAGTCATATATAACAGTTTGAGTGGTGACCTTGAGTATGACCTTTAATAACATTGAAAGGTCAAAACAGTCATTTTTTGTTGAAGAAAAGAAGGCTATTCCAGACTTTGACAACTTAACACTGTATACATTTCCCCAGTAATATTTCTCAACCCTTGAACTATTTTTTGTAATACACTTATATCCCTAACCAAAACGTTTCCAATTTGCATTGCGCAATAAATTCATCTATCTACTGATCAGGGGTGATCTAGACTGTCACAATGTATCACATACTGATTAATCTGTCATGCACTCAAATACATTGTACCTTTTATGAGGAAAATAATTACCCCGTTATCAAGGGCTCTGTTTTTTACATTCGATAGTTAACAAATCAAACTGCAATATTTGCTATAATGTTATAGATAAGAGCACTTGGAATTTGTCCACACAAGACGTGCTTCACATAAAAAATGAGCATATAGAAAAACCGGCTCCGTAGAATATACACATAATATCATCTCAAGTGCAAAGAAAGTTTACAGGAAAAATGTTGACCTACAACACTTTTTTTGGCATACTGGTAAGACACCAAAGTAGTCAATTTGACATTGATGTCAAATTCAAAATCAGCATGCACTGAAAACCCCATATGATTTCCCATAAATTTGAACGTGCCAATATGTGAGCTCTACCATGAAGTATTCTTGAAGTCTTCTCCATGAAGCTCCCATTAGGAAGTCCAAAAATTGTTCAATGGCAATACCATTTTTCGACTGAAAAAGGCTCAAAACAGATATGGCTCTATAGTGATTTGATCTCGCATGAAAAGAAAATTCTCGCCAACCTGTCAGTGGATGCCAAGCGCATACAATTGATTCAAAGGCGAGGAAACTCATACACATCACAGGAGTACATACAATGTATGAGGAATATAATGCATCAAAAGGAAATTGAATTACTGAACAGATTCTGAGAAAACGTTCAAAAAGTCCAAAATCATAATTTTCCGATAAAAATGACCTTTCAAGGTCATGATACCAGGGGCTAATTTTTTGCATTTCGGATCATTTGGGTCTACATTTCGGGCCTGAAAAAAATTCGAGCGAGGTGCCACAATGTGGATTTTGACATTTGTTTTTTTCCGTTTTTAAACTCGAATTCAATGGTACTGATGATTTCAAACAAAGACTGTGTGCACTTGTTTGAAACCACGCTGAGTCTGATAGCTCTCAATGTACCAGGTATATTTATCAATATCTTTTAACCTACTGTATCCCTACCTTGCCAATGCGAACACTCCACTATTCGTGATGTGGCAACATACAGACAGTAACGTGTGAACGAATGCCCCAGCTCAAAGTGAAACTTGTCTTCCTCTCCACTTGCTAATATAATTACCAACACCAATCGTGATTGGACGAGAGTTATCTGGTGACATAAGATTCCTATCAGGGTTCGTTGTCAAGTGTTTGTTGTGTACAAATAGTGACAGTGTAAACTTAGAAAGGCGGTGTCCTACTTTTGGAGTACATACTGTATGAAACGCGATCAATCGAACAAAGTCCTAAACTGGGCCCAAAAAGTTTTGTCACCAGGAAAATGCTTTTACCAATCTTATGGTAAATGTGACTTAATGTATGAATTGTTTACATCAAATTTCAGCCGAACAAATGTTTCAACAAAGTGAAATTCGAGAGGACGCATAATATCTGGCTTCAGTGAACATGAGTACAAAAAAGAATGTCCGGAATATTCGTCCTTTTATTTAAGGAATCCAAACTTGTATTAGGGTCGGTTATTATTGTGTGTGTGGGGGGGGGGGGGGGGGGGGAGGCGAGCACACATTTTTGCAAAAATATGACTGGGGAGGGCGAGGGGGTGGGTGGATAAAACTTTGAAAACTCATTTCTCGAAAAATCCACAACACCCCCCCCCCCCCCCCCCCCTCATCACCAAATTAGTATATACCGGCCCTTGAGGTTTATGCTACTTTGATATATCAAGTCGCATTGAATATAATTTGCGGGTTACACATTTTGTACATATATATATTCAGACAAACACACAGGGAGAAAGATTTACAGGCGCCGAGGGTACCACTGTCGGAACCCGACTATCGTAACGTCACGTTACGGTAGTCATGAAGATGGCTCAATGTAAATCGATTCGTTTAATTATCTGCTGTTTTCTTGCTGGATATAATATACTGACACGAACTACTCCACAGACATATAGTGTAAGACATTCAGAATCCATAAATTGTCATGCAGAATACGCTGCAACGGCATCTTCGGAATAAAAGCAGTTGATAAGATCTGCTATTGACTACCGTAACGTTTCGGTCCGACTACCGTAACGTGACCCATCTGCGATTTAGGACTAACGTGACCTCACTGTGATTTGGCAAATACGCACGTATGATTAAATAACAACCTTTTTCCTCATTACAGAGATGGGTTTCAGATGCAGAACAAATGACAAAAATATATATATAACAAAATAGTATCTATATTCAAACCGTCCGCTGTAAAAGCTGCTGCGATGATCTACAAATCAAGTTGACACACATGAAACCTATACCTATTTTGGAGTACCAACTTGAAAATTCGTATGTTTGCGCATTCATTACACTAAAACATTACGTTGACGACAATACTTCAAACTACGAGGGCTATAACCAGATAACTGTAATAGATTCAACAAACTCAACATGCGGAGCAGGCAGAAATTTCAGGTAATCAAGTCCAAATCCGAATTCCGAGCTCCTAATCCATGAACATATCCGTCAACGACAAACAAAGAGCTGTTACATACAAGGTCTGTGTAATTATTGATAGAGGGCTATATAACATTGAAACATCATGATCCATTTTTGATACGTTTGATACGTGCCCTGCAATTAAATAAGATTATACACACAATTATTTGCGACAGTGGGACTGCCTATGTAGCACTACATGAACGATATAATACTGGCAACAGATACACAACCTGGCTGGTGTATAGCCACAAACGAAAAAGAGATATATTTTCTTCGTTCACACATAGATCTATATCAGCTCCATATTTGTTGTGGAGAATTAATATATTGAACAAAATAGCACGTCAATGATCTGCGTGGTTTGTAACGTTACGGTAGTCGGCCGTTCGCGTTACGGTAGTCACTACTCTGATATCACCTGACGTTGCGGTAGTCGTCATTGTTTTTCTATCGAACGAATATCACACCTACAATCATTGCTCTGGCTACTCTAGTGAACCTGATAACTTCATACATTTTATGGCTTCAAAATTGTTCAGATCTTAAGCTGTTTCGTACAACTTATCAAGAAAAATTGATAGGAAACAAAACGAATCGACATACCTTCCGCCATCTTAATGACTACCGTAACGTGACGTTACGGTAGTCGGGGTTCCGACAGTGGATACAATCTCCTCTTATCTTGTGATAAGAGGGCACGGGATTGTCACCTCATAATGACATACAGGGTGGGCTAAAAAAAAATGGTACCAAAATCAATATGAACACCAGTCCATATATACGGATGATATCATGAATAAAATGAATGTGAAATATTTTTATCATGATCTAATACACAGCCTATATCACGTTTTTATGTCATAATAAATTGGTAACAATATGGAGTCACAACTCCAGAAATGTCAAAACTATCCGATTCCCTCCATGGATTTCGTCTTGGAAAAGTTCGATGTTCCAGAACAGAAACATGTATGGTTCAATGAACATTATTTCAAAAGTGAAGTGGGACTAATGATCCATCACGCATCACAATACAACATGAACTTGAAGGTTTCTTCCATAAAAATGGTGTGAAAATTTTGGAATGATGGGTGCTCGACCATTCAGAACACCGGCCATTCTGGTTGACCTAGAATAGTTTAAACGTATTTATTTAAATTGGATTGCCCAATAGCTCAGCTAATTGAGGGGCTCTCCACAAACATATATACAAGAACAATAATGAACAACAAAAGTGGCAAACAAGGAAAACCTCTTTATGAAAATAAATTAACCACAACCTCGAATAATTACTATAATGAACATATAATACAACCTTTCGCATGAATGGTTGCATGAATGAATGAATGAATGAATGAATGAATGAATGAATGAGTGTATAAATGGATGAATCAATGAATAAATGAATCAATGAATAAACAAGGAAAACATTTTTATGAAAATAAATCAACCACAATCTCGTATAATTACTAGAATGATCATATAATACAACCTTTTGTATGAATGAATGAATGAAATGTGCCGAACTCCCTTCACTAATATGGATCAATAACGGATAAATTTATTAATACTGTTGACATGAACGTGGACACTGGACCTCAGCTTAGTCGTTGGGTCGTCTAGTTGGAATATCATGCAGCGTTGTATCCACCTAGAAATACGTCCACTGGAGACAATGAAACCTTGCACGGCGTGCATGATACTGGTTTTGTCTGCAGTAGATAGATCGTTGGAGCCACGGAGCTGCAGGGGCGTAGCTAGACATATGTGGATGCGTACGCAAACTGAATACTGATTGTATAAAGTAGGGGGTATAACGGCCGAGCCCCAATTGCGAGGCCCCAATCGGCCAGGGGTCTGGGGCCCACTCAAGGGCCGCAGAAGCTGAATGATTTTTAGTGTTTTTAAATGCAATCTGAGCAATCTCCGGCAATATTATTGCTTTTCCTCTGCAAGAAAAAAATTCTGCACAATCACTAAATGTATGTACTACGTTTCAAAGTTTACTGTATGTAGGTAACTACTAATAAATTAAGTATGTGGGGACTCTCTCAGACCAAGTTTCAAAAGATTCTAAGGAATAGTGAATGAAAAAAGAAAAAGAAATAAACCTATCATAGTATAAAGAAAGGAATAAACCCATCATAATGAAATTATGATATGTTTATTTTTTGACCTTAGCAAAGCTTTCTATACTTTTTCTCATCAAATACTACTTCGTAAATTACGGGTGTATGGCATTCGTGGAACACCCAATAACTGGTTCCGAGATTACTTAAATTATCGCAAGCAGTATGTTTCATATAACGACTCATCAGCAGAACTCGGTGACATCAAATTTCGTGTGCCACAGGGTTCTATATTAGGACCGTTTTTGTTCTTAATATATATTAATGATTTAGTATAACATCGAAAATTTTATCTTTTATATTATTTGCTGATGATACAAGGATATATATATCACCGGTAATGATTTAGCCGACATGGCTGAATCACTAAATAAAGAACTAGTAATCGGCAATGAATGGCTTCAGTGCAATAGACTTTGTCTGAACATAGTAAGAACCAAGTATATTGTATTATCGCATCCTAGAAAGAAGTTAGACTGTGACGCATGTAATATACTGTTCTATTACTCGTATACAAAATATCAAATTTCTTGGTCTGATATTAGATGGATGCATGTCTTGGCATCATCATATCAATTATGTGTACAGACGGATTTCTAAAACCATTGGTATATTCTGAAGAGCGCGTCATATGCTATATGGGCATACTTTCATTTTAAACTTTCGTCATTGTGCTTAATTGAATTGAAAATTGAAATTGAAAAAAAGTCTCAAGCGAGAATACGATTGGATGATTGCTAAAGGACGACGCAGGACGATGCATTTACATGATCAATAGCTGAAAAACGAAAGGATAAAAAATCAATGCGGAGCTTTCTATACTATCATTGTTTTATGTGAAATACACGTACAAACAACAGCTGTAGTTCTGACTAAATGGTACCCTTACAAAAGTAGGCCTACGAAATATCACGCAAATACGTGTACAATTTTTTTTTTTGCAAGTCCGATTTTTTTAACATGTAAAAAGTGTACGCAATTGCGTTTTTGCGTACATGTAAGCTACGCCCTTTGAGCAGGACATCAAGGTAAGTTGCATCGTGCGTTCCCGGATAGCAAGGAGGACCCACAATCTCATTCACATGAAGCAGCATGAGGCGTCTCGTATCTGCAAACCCATGACACATCAACAAAAAATGCTCAATACTTTCATTCGGGTCACCACATGCACACTTGGGATCGTCAATTTGATTGTTTCGAAACAAGTCACCATTGAATCGACTGCTGCGTAGTCGCAGCCTTTTGTGCAGTCTGTTCGCAAGTGGTTTCCCTACCTGGAACCAGACAGGAGCCTTTGGTGCCACCCGAGATTGAGCGATTGAGCCTTTGAAACTAGCCAATGAAACTGACTCTCTTAGATGAGTGTCGAGTGAGTTCCACAGACGAATAGAACTAGGGACAAAGGAACGTTTGAACCGTTCGGTCCTTAACCGAACTCGGTCCTTAACTTAAGCTCGGTCAATAGAGCAGAGTTCCTGAGGTTATATAGGGCTGCTCATGTGGTGGGATTGATTCCCGATATATGTTTTTGTATATATATAGGATGGATACAGACCATGCATTAGATTTTTTTTTTTCACTTTTCCGTTTCCGGACGATAAGTCAAGAACGCCTTGACGAATCTTCGAGAATTTTTCACCTGTTATCACATATATTACGTAGATGAAACCTATTGTTTTGGAGCCGGCTCTGAGGTCCGGTTAGTCCGTGAGGATGAATTTTGTGTCAAATGGTTTCCGGATGATAACTTGAAAAGTACTTGTGCCACCATTCTGAAACTTGAAACATATGTTGATATAGATCGCAAAGGAATCCTATCGATTATGGGGTCAATCCCTTCAACGACCTTTGACCCAGGGGCTGAAAACAATTTTGGTGAGTCATCCTTGAGGCTCATTGCATATCTCGGAAACGGTGCGTCGTAGAGCGAACCGGACGTTATTTTCGGACTCGTGACACTAGGCAATCATGTTATAGGGGTATCTAGGGTGAAATTGGCCCTGGGCCAAATTTTTTTTGGCTGAGTCGGCGCTTTTCGTTTTCGGCCATATCTCGAAAACAGTGCATCTTAGAGCGAAACGGACGTTATTTTCGGACTCGTGACACTAGGCAAACATGTCTTGGGAGTATCTTGGGTGAACTTGGCCCTGGGCCAAATTTTTTTTTTGCCGAGTCGGCGCTTTTCGTTTTCGGCCATATCTCGGAAACGGTGCGTCGTAGAGCGAAACGGACGTTATTTTCGGATTCGTGACACTAGGCAAACATGTCTTAGGGGTACCTTGGGTGAACTTGGCTCTGGGCCATTTTTTTTTTCGCTGAGTCATCGTTTTTCGTTTTCGGCCATATCTCGGAAACGGTGCGTCGTAGAGTGAAACGGATGTTAATTTCGGACTCGTGACACTAGGCAAACATGTCTTAGGGGTATCTTGGGTGAACTTGGCCCTGGGCCAAATTTTTTTTTGCTGAGCCGGCTCTTTTCATTTTCGGCCATATCTCGGAAACGGTGCATCATAGAGAAAAACGGACGTTAATTTCGGACACTAGGCAAACATATTTTAGGGGTATCTTGGGTGATGGGCCAAATTTTTTTTTGCTGAGTCGGCGCTTTTCGATTTCGGCCAAATCTCGGAAACGATGCATCTTAGAGTGAAATGGACGTTATTTTCGGACTCGTGACATTATTGTAGTAACTGCAATAATAAATTTGTGATATTTTGGAATCTACGTAATCATTTCGATTTGCAGAGTTGTCAGTAATCAACAGTTCACCTGTGATTGTGTTGTGGATCGAAATGCCCCAAGGCCTCTAGGCCTTCACGTCTAGTTTTATACATGGTAGTACAATTAGACAAGTCCCGCCTATGTTGGAGCGTATCCCACCCTAAGTCAGCAAGCAGCCGTGCTCGGCTAGTGTTGAACAGGCCGCCAGTACATATGAGTGCAGCATGGGTCTGTATTCGCTCGAGCTTTTTGTCGTTTGAAGAGGACTGCCCATCATATAAAATGGATGCATATTGAAGAATGGGACGTATATAGGATAAGAAAAGCACTTCTAGCATATTCCGACTTATTATGACATTTTGCGCAGTATATGGATCCTTTGACCATATACAGACAAGATCAATATGGGCATTCCACGAGATATCTGAGGATAGAGTAAGGCCCAGGTGCTTATGTGTGGCTACCTCGGTTAGAACTGCGTTGTCCAGTACAGAGCACGGGCGGTCAGGTTTGTGCTTTTTGGCTGAAATGTTAAGAACCTCCGTTTTCTCAGGATTCAGAGTCATATGCCATGTTTTGGCCCAATCAGAGATGTTAGATAGATCAGCATTTAGCTGAGCTGACGTTGCACGTGGATCGTCTGTTGTGTCCCAGAGAACAGTGTCATCCGCAAATAGGTTAATATTGCAGGTTACACAGTCGGGTAAGTCATTTATGTACACTAGGAACAACAAAGGTCCAAGTATTGATCCCTGAGGTACACCAGCCATCACAGGTCGTGTTCCTGATGTCGCTCCATTAATGACTACCCGTTGAGTGCGATCTGAAAGGTAACTCTGAATGAGGTTGAGCAATGCACCACACACACCCAGTCTGGCGAGCTTACATATTAAGCCAGCATGCCATACACGGTCGAATGCTTTGGTGAAGTCTAAGAAGACAAGGCTCACCTCTAATCCCTTCTCCAGAGCCTCGTAAATATTGTGAGTGATGTAAATCAGTTGGCAGATTGTCCCATTTCCCTTTTTGAAACCGGCATTTTTTCCGGTTAACAAGTTATTGTCAACCAGATAGGCATACAACGAGGTATAGATCAGTCTTCCAAATATTTTGCTAGAGTTGCTCAGGAGAGAGATATGTCTATAATTACGCACGTCCTGTCTACTGTAGAATTGTGAGGATCAGTCCAGACACTGGTCATCTTTGCCGATCATTCATCATTGATCATGCATTTTTGACATCCTCAATGAACATTAACATATCATATTATTGTTTGGAAACCATTTTACATGCATTTAGGGACATTGAAAGCCAATTCGAAGACATAATGTAGTGCTTCTAAATGTTCCTGTTTCGGCCCTCTTTCGGGACCCGTTTTTAGCCCACCCTGTATATACAGTGATGACTGCTGTATACAAGGATATTGGGGATTATGACTCACATAGGCAGTCTCCAGTTGAACACACTAATTTGAAGAGGGTGGACTTTGTCAGACATTATAAAATGGCTGGCTAGTGTCTTTTTATGGTATGGAAAATCCTTGGTATTTGACCATTATTTGCCAGACACCCGACTCGACAAACGGTGCTCGACAAATTTAGTACCGGGCACTAGCAACAATGATGCGAGCATAGAGCCACACTTACATCCAAGGTGAACGAAGGTACACACTATAAATTTTCAAAATCATCCAAATGCAAATGCGCTTCACTAATATATATTTTTTAAAAAAATACCTGTTTACGTTTGGGTTTGCCCGTATTTCAGTGACTGTTGAAGGCATCACAATTTAACTGGACGAACTTCATCTAGGAGATCACATTCATCAGGGATGGAACTACTGTGATAACTCACTCAGTACAGTGGCGGATCCAGCGGGGACCAAAGAGGAACGTGCTCCTCCCGCAAATCCGTTAAAAAATCGTACAAAACTAGACGTCAAGGCCTAAAGATGCCTTGGGGCATTTCGTGTGAAGCGCTATTCCTACCTAATATATAACGAAGAGACCAGGTCTAGAACTATGATGACCCTGAAGACGTCCGTGGTCAAAGTTTAACTGACATACTCTTTAGGCATCTTTGTGTAGACTGTCTGTTCTGCTTTATGACACACCGTTCCTGAGATATCGACTGAATTAGCAGAAAAATTCAGGTCAAGGTCAGAGTTCATCCCTGATATTCTTTAGACATGTTTGTAACATGTTGTAACAAAAATAACAAAAATAACACCCGTTTTGCTCTACGACGCACCGTTTCTGAGATATCGAAAACATTGAATCGAAGAAAATTTCGACACCAGGAGTTATAATAGAGCGTTATGCGGGAACGCTATGACTTGTATATATTCGATTATCATCATGCGTTACAAAGGTTCGATTAATATTGCGAGTATTGTTTATATCGTTCATGCGTGATTATACTTTTGCGCTGCGTTCAATCGTCGAATTGTTCCGATTATTATTCCGATAATTTCTACATAATATTCCCTGCTAATATGTAAATATACAGCAACAAAATATACACAAAGTTAATAACAAAATATGAATTGAATCCCACGTTCGGACTTGGGATATCCGTTACTGCAATAATATTTCAATAATACGGTATTTGATAAATTCCAATCATTAATACATTAAATGGTTACCATAATTCACTTAAATCACAATAGTTCACATACCCCGTGAGTACTTCCACTTTCAGTAGAAATAAACATGTCCCGGCGCATACTGCCGTGAAACTTCCCACGTGTGTTAATGCCTGACCGGTCCCTGTCCGTCCGTCTGTCTGCGTGGACAGCTGAGATGAGACTGACCACTAGTCCGGTCCATATCAAAGTGTTATGGCCCGCCACAGATAGTTAAATCTGATTGGACGGTTACAGTCCGCGTCGATTCGTGATTGGTCAGCAATGATATGAAGTCATGGTGATAATGATAAACAGGTTATTATTACAATTACTTATTACTACATGAGAATATTAGCAGGGAATATTATGTAGAAATTATCGGAATAATAATCGGAACAATTCGACGATTGAACGCAGCGCAAAAGTATAATCACGCATGAACGATATAAGCAATACTCGCAATATTAATCGAACCTTTGTAACGCATGATGATAATCGAATATATATACAAGTCATAGCGTTCCCGCATAACGCTCTATTATATACCCCCTAGACTAGTTTGTCTAGTGCCAGGAGGCGAAGCTCCGCTTCGCTCTATGACGCACCGTTTCCAAGATATGGCCAAACAGGAAGTGCCGAGTCGGAGAAGAAAAAATCGACACCAGGGGTCTTCTTGACCCGATAAAACCCCCTAGACTAGTTCGTCTAGTGTGAAGAGGCCGAAATTAAGCTCCGTTTCGTTGTATGACGCACCGTTTCCGAGATACGGCCAAACAGGAAGTGCTGAGTCGGAGCAAAAAAAAATCGACACCAGGGGTCTTCTCGACCCAAGAAACCACCCTAGCCTAGTTTGTCTAGTGCCATGAGGCCGAAATTGAGCTCTGTTTCGCTCTACCATGCACCGTTTCTGAGATACGGCCAAACAGGAAGTGCCAAGTCGGCGAAAAAAAATTCGACACCAGTGTTCGTCTCGACCCAAATACCCCCTAGACTAGTTTGTCTAGTGCCAGGAGGCCGAAATTAAGCTTCGTTTCGCTCTACCATGCACCGTTTCCGAGATATGCTCAAACAGGAAGTGCCGAGTCGCAGAAAAAAAATTCGACACCAGGGGTCTTCTCGACCCCAGATACCTGCTAGGCTAGTTTGTCAAGTGCCACGAGGCCGAAATTGAGCTCCGTTTTGCGCTACGATGCACCGTTTCCGAGATACGGCCAAACAGGAAGTGCCAAGTCGGCGAAAAAAAATTCGACACCAGTGGTCGTCTCGACCCAAATACCCCTAGACTAGTTTGTCTAGTGCCAGGAGGCCGAAATTAAGCTTCGTTTCGCTCTACAACGCACCGTTTCCGAGATACGCCCAAACAGGAAGTGCCGAGTCGCAGAAAAAACAATTCGACACCAGGGGTCGTCTCGACCCCAGATACCTGCTAGGCTAGTTTGTCCAGTGCCACGAGGCCGAAATTGAGCTCCGTTTTGCACTACAATGCACCGTTTCCGAGATACGGCCAAACAGGAAGTGCCAAGTCGGCGAAAAAAAATTCGACACCAGTGTTCGTCTCGACCCAAATACCCCCTAGACTAGTTTGTCTAGTGCCAGGAGGCCGAAATTAAGCTTCGTTTCGCTCTACCATGCACCGTTTCCGAGATATGCTCAAACAGGAAGTGCCGAGTCGCAGAAAAAAAATTCGACACCAGGGGTCGTCTCGACCCCAGATACCTGCTAGGCTAGTTTGTCAAGTGCCACGAGGCCGAAATTGAGCTCCGTTTTGCGCTACGATGCACCGTTTCCGAGATACGGCCAAACAGGAAGTGCCAAGTCGGCGAAAAAAAATTCGACACCAGTGGTCGTCTCGACCCAAATACCCCTAGACTAGTTTGTCTAGTGCCAGGAGGCCGAAATTAAGCTTCGTTTCGCTCTACAACGCATCGTTTCCGAGATACGGCCAAACAGGAAGTGCCGAGTCGCAGAAAAAAAAATCGACACCAGGGGTCTTCTCGACCCCAGATACCTGCTAGGCTAGTTTGTCCAGTGCCACGAGGCCGAAATTGAGCTCCGTTTTGCACTACGATGCACCGTTTCCGAGATACGGCCAAACAGGAAGTGCCAAGTCGGCGAAAAAAAATTCGACACCAGTGTTCGTCTCGACCCAAATACCCCGTAGACTAGTTTGTCTAGTGCCAGAAGGCCGAAATTAAGCTTCGTTTCGCTCTACAACGCATCGTTTCCGAAATACGGCCAAACAGGAAGTGCCGAGTCGCAGAAAAAAAAATCGACACCAGGGGTCTTCTCGACCCCAGATACCTGCTAGGCTAGTTTGTCCAGTGCCACGAGGCCGAAATTGAGCTCCGTTTTGCACTACGATGCACCGTTTCCGAGATACGGCCAAACAGGAAGTGCCAAGTCGGCGAAAAAAAATTCGACACCAGTGTTCGTCTCGACCCAAATACCCCGTAGACTAGTTTGTCTAGTGCCAGAAGGCCGAAATTAAGCTTCGTTTCGCTCTACCATGCACCGTTTCCGAGATATGCTCAAACAGGAAGTGCCGAGTCGCAGAAAAAAAATTCGACACCATGGGTGTCAGGCGTCAGCCACTGAGCTCATACACTCTCAATGATATCTTCACGAGACTGCACTAAGATCAAACAAACCTTCTCAGAGCTGATACATTGAGTTATGACCAGAAATATACAATTTTGCAAATCTCTAGTTTATTTCAATTACAATATATTTCAGTTACAAATATTGTCACAAGTATTATTGCTACAAATATTGTCATCAATTTGTAAGCAACAGGTTTCAAAGCAATAATACCTATATGTATAATCACATCCCCTCACGTCACACACGACCTACACACCCCAGCTGATGCTGTGGTCATTACAAACGATTACATAGTTCACACACCGAACACTTGTAATCGTTTGTTCCCAGCCTCATACACGACAAGATCACCTCCCCTGCTCACGGAGACATCATAGGGATAGTTCAACTCTCCCGGCTGACTCCCGTGTACACCGATCTGACATTTGTACTGTCCCTCTCGGGTCAGCACAATCAGCCGGTGGTTGTTACGGTCAGCAAGGATTATGTTGTCGTCCCTGTCCACTGTGATACCCCTTAGTGTGAGGGGCTTGATTGAATGTGGTATACTATCAAACAACATACGCAGATACTCACCACTGGTTCTAAACATATACACATTGGACACCTTTCCATCACTGACAAGAACGACCCCGTGGGATGTCACAGCCACCCGCTGCACAAACTCTGTGAACTCCCCTGGGCCCGTCCCTCGACACCCGATACTCCTCACATAACTACCGTCAGGCCTCACCACTTTCACACGATAGTTTCCTGCATCACAGATGTACAGCAGTGGCCCAGGTCCGGCCGCTAGTCCGACTGGGTGAATAAACTGATCCTTACCTGAGCCTAGTGACCCAAACATCCGAACACACTTATATTCTGCATTGTAAACATGGACTCTGTGATTCATCTCATCACAAACATAAAACTCTGCACATATACTACACACACCCGCTGGGTAATTAAACTGATACCTTCCACTACCCTTCTCTCCTATCACACACATAACGTTCAAGTCCCAGTCATACACTTTTATACGATGATTATCCTCATCGGCCACCACAATTCTATCATCCATGGCACACACATACGCACCTTCCTTGAACTCACTGACTCCCGACCCCTGCTTCCCAGCTACAGCTTTACTTTTGGCACTCGTGTAATCTACCACTCTCGCCGGTTCACACACTATCTCGCCCACATCGAATGTGCTGCTCTCTGGCAGTTTGTAGAAATACTGAGTAATTTCTGGCATTTTGTTCTGCATTTCAATAATTCCAGATGACAGATGTTTAGCCTCTCTGCTGAGGTCGGCTAACAGTTCAGTCGTGAGTTCAGTTGAGCAAGTCGCACCTAGCGTGGATTGAGTTGTGTGTGTGAACGATCTGCACTCGTCGATCTGGCAGGCCAGACTGTTTGTCCAGTCTTTGTGTTTTCTGACGTTTGCGGCACTTATTTGCTTGATTTTCTGTATGATGTTGGCTTGAAGTCGATCCAGTTCATCTTTATGCTTCTGAACGAGTGTCTTGACTTGTTGTATGACATCTTCTTCACTTCTGAATTCTTTCTGTAGTGGAGTTTGATCGGAGCTCTTCACTGCAGCACTTCTCCACTCGTCGATAAGGGTTTCAACATCCTTCTTGAGATCACTGTAGCTGTCAGTGCGGTGAGTTTCCATACAGTTCTTGCACAGGAACTCCCCACAATGATGACACTTGCCGATATGCTTCTCTCTGATGCACTCTCTGCATTAGTCCTCCAAGACTCGTGTCAAACCGTAGTTTGTGCCGACATCTTGTGTGCGTGTTGGACTCCGGCATTCTGGACACTCTACACGATCACCACGCCTCAGCTTTGTCAGACACTCGTTGCAAACGTTATGATGACAGGAAAGTGTCTTGGGTTGTCGGGTTTTGATGTTGAACAACTCAAAGCAGACCGGGCACTGAGACGACATTGTTGATTTTCTTTGTGATCTGAAATAATACCGCAAAATTCAGTTGCAATGCCTCCACTATGTCCACCATGTTTGTATAATACACTAATATTCCTAACCGAAATATTTCAATCACAATAAATCCATCCATCCACTGAACAGGAGTGAACATGTCACATATAGATAAAATTTGCCACAATACACTTTACTTATACAATGTACCACACATGAGGAAAATAACCAGTCCAGTTACAAGAGCTTCTGAGCTCTGATTTGTTTTTTATAGTCAATAATTATGGGCTGGTCGTTATTCATCAGGTGGGAGAAGGGTTTGGGTCAAAACTGGGGGGAGGATGGGGGGGGGGGCGTGTCACACTTTCATATTCAACATCATGGAGGAGGAGGGGGGGGGATACTTTTATTTGCAATGGGTCAGGGGATTTTGAAATCGAGATGTTTTAGTAAAATCTGCAATGTGAAATAGTCAAAAAGGTGCAAACAATCCATTCGATTTCAGTACATGGACTGAGTGAAGTATAAGACTTATCCTTTTGTCACATTATATCAGTGAAGCTACAGTACCGCCGAAACCGACTATCCAGAAACACCCAAAATGAAGAGATGTCACGATTCGTGGAAAAATGCATTGATCGATAAACGCACGTCACCCAGACCAAGGCATTGTCACCAATGATCAACTTTGGACCTAACACTGGAACACTACGGGCTGAACAGGGTGCCAACAAGATGAACTTGGATCAGCAGGGTACCGTCGCAGACTAGATCACCCCTTACCCGAACCTGAACCAACATGTCAAAACCCCAGACCAAAACGTTGCCAACAATGGACCTCAGACCCGGATAATCCTCGATGAGCTCCTGACTGTCCCGGACCACCATGAACAGAATATGACCTTTCCACCCAGGATTGCAGAACAGCCCTGGGTCATCCCCGAGTCATCACGGATGATCCTAGTGAATTGTACATAACTTAGTCGGTGGCTAGGACATTGATAGACAATCGTGGATCATCACAGAGCATGATGAATCCATCTTGGAACCAATACAGATTTGACTGTCCAGGAAACCTGTCCAGGATGGCATGATTCACCAATTCTTCACTTCTCATCAATAACGTATGGAGTCCTACCTTTATCAAATTGGCTCAAGGCTCCAGTTATTCGGTGACGAAGAATTCAGTTCTTACTACGGAGTTTGAAACTATTTTTCGATATCCATAGGGGTGGGGTCAAACTTCGAAAACTCGTTTCTCAAAAAAATCTCCTCCACCGAATTAAATAATGACCAGAGCCTTACATGTTCAAATCGCGTGAGCCTATTTGCCATCATGTTATAGATAAGACCACTTGGAATTTGTTCACGTGCTTCAGAGCAGACGACAAACAGCTACAAAACCTGGCTCGGTGGAATATACACATGAAATCAGCTCAAGGGTAAAGAGGGTTACCGAAAAAAATGTAGGCCTACAGTGTAAACCATACAACTTTTTTAACACGGGCCCAAGAGGTGAGAAAGGTTACCGGAGAAATGTATAGTGGTGAGGCACTACTTTTATGCACCAAAATTGTCGTTTTGAATTGGAATATGCCAATATTTAAGCTCTATCATGAATATTCTGGAAGTTTACCCAGACAGTTCCCATTATAAAGGAAAGAGTAGATGAAAGTCCAAGAAATTGTTCGAGAGCAATTTTTTTTTTTTTGGCTGGAAATGGCTCAAAATAGAACGTGACTTGATTTCGAATGACACTTCCAACCTATCAGAAATCAAAATGGCTGCCGCACATAGACCAGCGATTCAAGGACAAGGAAGCTAATAAACATCATAAGAGTACCTTCGAGTGAAGACTGATGCATCATGGAAAGTTACTGAACAGATTTTGAGAAGACTTCCATCAAAGTCCAAAATCATCGTTTTTCGAAAAAAATGGCCATTTTGACCTCTCAAGGTCACTGATTCCAGAGGATAATTTGTGCATTTCACATCATTTGGGCCTACATTTCGGACCTTTAAAGATTTCGAGCAAAGTACCAAGAAGTGGAATTTGGACTTTGTTTGGCCCGTTTCTAAACAACTCAAATTCAATGGTACTGTTCACAAGGGATGAGAATTCTAGCCATACTTTTCTCTGTACTGGTTTACATAATACTGACACGTCCATTTGTTCTGACACGTCCAATGAACGAATGAGGTAGCGTCTGCTTGGTGATTTTGTGTGGCTAAGACATTATAGCTACACTTTGTACCTTGGCCAGCGTTCACACCCACGGTAGCCTTTTTTCTGGAAAGCTCGATCCGACTTTGTTGCATGATACATCTACGATTCAACATGTATAATTAACGATACTTTATAGTAATGATATAATTATAACCTATTGTATGCTTACCTTTCTCGAAGATTCACTATTCGTGAGTGACAAGAAACGGTAACATGAGAACGGATGCCTCAATTCAAAGTGAATCTTGTCTGCCTGCTCACCTTCTAATAAATTCTTAACACCAATCGTGATTGGACGAGAGTTATCTGGTGACATAAGACGTCTTATCAAGGTTCGATGTCGAATGTATGTTGTGCATGAGTACTTCTTATCAAGGTTCGATGTAAAGTTATGTTGTGTACAGATAGTGGCGGTGTTCCACTTTTAGACCGCATATGAAGCGTGGTCGATCATAGTCCTATATCAGACCCAAAAAATTTCTGTCACCAGGAAGATAAATTTTATGTTAAATATGTCAAAATTCACCTAAATATGCCTCAATAAAGTGAAGTTCAAGAGAACTCATGATGTCCAGCTTCACTGAACATAAGTACAAGAAGTATGTATGGTTTGATTGATCCCCCCCCCCCACCCCCCCACTCCCCCCAAAAAAAATATAACAACTGGTAAATTAAACCTGTATGCAGATTAAATGGTGGGGCTTTTATCATTTTATGTGCTTAATTAACTACCTATATACTCGTGACGTACCGGTATATGATGAACACTCATTATCATAGTCAATAAGGTCTAGGATTTGACAGGCAAATTTTCGAATTGAGATATGACTATTTGAGATATTGACACGCTGTGAAGCATATAATAATAATCTACATAATTCATTCCATCATTTGACAAAATGTTACTAAGGTTTACCCGCACTTTCATCCTACCATGGTTGGTAAAACCTCACAAGTGCACGTATGGGGATCCCTGTGCATAAGTTAGAAAAGAAGATAAGGGACGGTTGTTTCGTTCATCTGAACTCACCATTGTAGCACATGAGAGACAACCGACCATTGCCTTTTAGCACACGGGAGACAACCGACCATTGCCCCGTGAATCGCTTGACAACCCCCTGGATAATTTTCGGGTTGTTACCGGGAGATTAACTAGTACACAGCAAGTGGTAGGTTATCTCTAAATTGAGTATGCAAATGTACTATGACCAAAATAGAGTTAGGTGCTTACTGCTGTGTGATTATTTACGCCGTGGCCGATATGTAAATAAATGTAATCATAGTATTGAAATAATTTAAGGTAACTAAAGTTATTGTCTGCACTAACACCAAACACCTTATCAGAGATGACTCATCAGATTTTGTCCAGAAGTATTCAACTTTGCACATCTCTAGTTTATTTCAAAGTTACAAATATTGTCACAAAGTTATAAGCAACAGAATTCAAAGCAATGACAGTTGTATGTGAAATCATATGTCTCCCACGCTACACACGATCTACACATTCCAGCCGATGCTGCAGCCATTACCCAGTTCACGCGCCGAAAACTTGTAATCTGTGGTTCTGAGTCTCATACACGACAAGATCCCCTCCCCTGCTGATGGCGACATCCCAGGGACCGTCCAACTCTCCCGGCTGACTCCCGCGTACACCGATCTGACATTTGTACTGTCCCTCTCGGGTCAGTACAATCACCCGGTGGTTTTCATAGTCAGCCAGGATTATGTTGTCGTCCTTGTCCACTGTGATACCCCTCAGTGTGATGGGGTTGATTGAGTGTGGTATACTATCAAACAACATACGCAAATACTCACCGCTGGTTCTGAACATGTACACATTGGAGAGTTTAGAGTCAGTGACAAGAACGACCCCGTGGGATGTCACAGCCACCCGATGCACATACTCTGTGAACTCCCCTGGGCCCGTCCCCTGACACCCGATACTCCTCACATAACTACCGTCAGGCCTCACCACCTTCACACGATAGTTGCGTGCATCACAGATGTAGAGCAGTGGCCCAGGTCCGGCCGCTAGTCCGAGTGGGCAATCAAACTGATCCTTACCTGAGCCTCGTGACCCAAACATCCGCACACACTTATATTCTGCATTGTATAGATGGATTCTGTGATTTAGCTGATCACTAACATAAATGTCAGTACATATATCACACACACCAGCCGGGTAATTAAACTGGTATCTTCCACTACCCTTCTCTCCTATCACACACATAACGTTCAACTCCCAGTCATACACTTTTACACGGTTATTATCGTCATCAGTCACCACGATCCTGTCGTCCATGGCACACACACGCGCACGATTCTTGAACTCACTGACCCCCGACCCCTGCTTCCCAGCTACAGCTTTACTTCTGACACTCGTGTAATCTACCACTCTCGCTGGTTCACACACTATCTCGCCCACATCGAATGTGCTGCTCTCTGGCATTTTATATATATAATGAGTGATTTCTGGCAGTTTGTTCTGCATCTCATTCATTTCAGTTGACAGATGTTTAGCCTCTCTGCTGAGGTCGGCTAACAGTTCAGTCGTGTGTTCGTCTGAGCAAGTCGCACCTAACGTGGATTGAGTTGTGTGTGTGAACGATCTGCACTCGTCGATCTGGCAGGCCAGACTGTTTGTCCAGTCTTTGTGTTTTCTGACGTTTGCGGCACTTATTTGCTTGATTTTCTGTATGATGTTGGCTTGAAGTCGATCCAGTTCATCTTTATGCTTCTGAACGAGTGTCTTGACTTGTTGTATGACATCTTCTTCACTTCTGATTTCTTTCTGTAGTGGCGTTTGATCAGAGCTCCTCACTGCAGCATTTCTCCAATCGTCGATGAGGTTTTCGACATCTTTCTTGAGATCACTGTAGCTGTCAGTGCGGTGAGTTTCCATACAGTTCTTGCACATGAATTCCCCACAATGATGACATTTGCCGATGTGCTTCTCTCTGATGCACTCTCTGCAGAGTTCCTCCAAGACTCCTGTCAAGCCATAGTTTGTGCCGACATCTTGCGTGCGTGTTGGACTCCGGCATTTTGGACACTCTACACGATCACCACGCCTCAGCTTTGTCAGACATTCATTGCAAACGTTATGGTGACAGGAGAGTGTCTTGGGTTGTCGGGTTTTGAGATCGAACAACTCAAAGCAGACCGGGCACTCAGACGACATTGTTGATTCTCCTCGTTTTCTGAAATAATAACGACAATGAGTTGCAACTTAACTACCTTATTGGCCGCCATGTACGTTGATAATAAAGTCATCCATCCACTGAACATTCTTAAGGATGCGGTGGTCTTTGTCACAGTATGTCACATATAGATGCAATTGTTAATAGCATACTTTTTTCTATACACTGTGCCACATTAGAAGAAAATAGCAAGTTCAGTTAAGAGAGTTCAAGAGCTCTGATTTGTTTGTATAGCCGTTTTTTATTCTCAAAATCATCTGAGGTCAAGTTCAGGGTCAACAACAAAATTGACATCAGATGATTTTGAGTGGTGGAAATCATCATTTAATGATCAGTCATATACGATTTACTATGTGTTTATAGTGCAGATCTAATCTCTATCGACAGCCTTTTTGTTATTTCAAGTTATTTCACGTTTCATGAATGTCCTCTCCCCAAACGTATTAGGTGCAAGATTCGTTTACATTTGAGTTTGGACGTGGTATTGAGATTCACCACTCAAAATCATATGAGGTCAAGTTTAGGTCATAAAAATAAATTCACCTACTTGTATACGATTCCCTTTATGTTTATACATACAATTACTGTATATGCTATATAATACATGACCAAGCTTCATCTATGTGTTTTGTCTCCAGGGGCCAATTGTGCATTTCAAGCCATTGGGGTCCACATTTCTGGCCTCTCAAGAAATTCAATGCATTCCGTCTTTACAACACAAAGTAAACAGTCCTGAATATGTGCTTAACAGGAAGAGTTACTGAAAAGATTTCAGGCAACGTGCCAAAAGGTGGATTTTTTGCCCGTTGGGCATACATTTTAGGCCTATCCGTCTACCGGCTCTAAACAACTCAAATTCAAAGGAACTGTTCATTATAACCTAAAGGCTGTGTACTTGTTTAGAACCAAAAAAAAAAAATACGTCACACTTCGTTGACAATTATAGCCATATTTTTTCTGTGTAGCAGTTCGCATATTACTGACTGTATGCTATATCTGTTGTGACATGTCCAATAGACGAATCAGATACCGTCTGAAGATTGGCCCTGCCAGGAGGGTCTACTAAATTTAAAACCGTTTTTTTTTAGGTTACCGGACCTTTGGTCCGATAACCTATTGCCGTGGCGTTGCGTCCGTCGTCCGTCGTCGTCGTCGTCCGTCGTCGTCCGTCGTCGTCCGTCGTCGTCCGTCTACATTTTTATCTTTAAAGTTTACAATCGAATCTTTCTGAAATTTTGCACAAGAATGCCTAAAATTATTTCGAGAGGGAGGTATTTTTTAGTTTTTTGATTTTCGCAATTATTTCAAAATGGCGGCCGTTTTCGTCGAAAAATGGCCAATTTTGGACTTTGGCTGTCGTTTTCTCAAAATCTGTTCAGTAACTTTTTTTCTTATTCATGCATAACACTCCTCATATGTACCTCTGTGACATGTATAAATTTCGTTGCCCTTGAATCGCTCGAAGTGGGCCATTTTGGGCCCAAACTCGTCCCAAATGGGACTTTTCCATGTTAAATTCTCCTATGCTTTATAATGGGACACATTAAGCCTAATATCTCACTTAATATTGAGATTAGAGACTAGGAATCAATTGTGGACATATAGGAAATGATATATGCTGAATATTGTCGTGACCTTGAATTTGACCTTTGCCCTCATTTTCAAGGTCATAGGACAAAATGGCTAATATCTCGCTTATTATCGACTTTACAGCTTAGGAATACATTGTGAACATATAGGAAATGATATATGCTGAATTTTCTCGTGACCTCGAATTTGACCTTGACCTCATTTCCAAGGTCATAGGACAAAATTGCTAATATCTCGCTTATTATCGACTTTACAGCTTAGGAATCAATTGTGAACATATAGGAAATGATATATGCTGAATATTTTTGTGACCTTGAATTTGACCTTTGACCTCATTTTCGAAGTCACAGGACAAAATGGCCAATATCTTGCTTATTAGTGACTTTACGCCTTATGAATCAATTGTGAACATATAGGAAATGATATATGCTGAATATTCTAGTGACCTTGAATTTGACTTTTGACCTCATTTTCAAGGTTAACAGGACAGAATGGCTAATATCTTGCTTATTATCAACTTTACAGCTTAGGAATCAATTGTGAACTTATAGGAAATGATATATTCTGAATATTCTCATGACCTTGAATTTGACCTTTGACCTAAATTTCAAGGCCAGTCATTTTATTTTCAAGGTCAGAATACAAAATGGTTTATATCTCTCTTATTATCAAATTCACAGCTTAGGGGTCCATAGTGAACATATAGGAAATGATGTATGCTGAATGTTTTGGTGATCTAGAATTTGACCTTTGATCCAATTTTCAAGGTCAGAGAACAAAATGGCTAATATATCGCTTATTATCATCTTTACAGCTTAGGAATCAATTGCGAAAATAGAGGAATGATATATACTGAATCTTTTCATGAACTTGAACTTTGACCTCATTTTCTAGGTCACATCACCGATCACAGAATGGCTAATATCTCACTTATTATCGACTTTACAGCTTAGGAATTTATTGTGGACATACTAGAAGTGATATATTTGTTGAAAAATTATTTTCAAGGTCACTGGACAAAAGGCTAATATCTAAAATGTATATTGTCCGGTAACCTTTCTTAGCCCTTGGGCTAATTTTTTTTATAAAAAATGTATCCGCTCAATGTAGATGCCTGATACTTGCGGCTTTGCTATATTTTTTCAATACGCCGTATAAAAGATTACTGTGATATAATCTGCAAATGAGAGTCCTGCTATAGCACCCGACTCTTAGTTTTTCCATTGTGCAAATGAGTGTTGCACATTAATTTTATAGTGCAAAGTTGACACTATTTTTCTGTAAGCAAAAATTCCAAAGCACATGGCTGAAATTGATTTTATGGTCCACATTTACACTGAGTGGATGCTCAGAGAAATCAGAACATGTATAATTAATACATGTACATGTATGATTAAGATTATTATTATTATTATTATTATTATTATTATTATTATTATTATTATTATTATTATTATTATTATTATATTCAGTCGAATGCCAACTAAACTAACTTATGTGGCGTACACACAGCTTTACATGGTGTAATTTCGAAGCTACGCGTATCGCTAGTGTACATATAAGTAGACCTCAAATCAGACATTGAGTTATTTTTTATGATGAGTATTCATAGTAAAGAAACTACACATTAACAACGCTGTAAAGACGATGTTTAACGGTCTGGATCAGTCTAATTATCGACATTTCTTCAATTCAGCCAACGGAGCAGCCTTTCGGTCAAGTATAGAACCTACACACATTTTCAGCGAAATCCATCCCGGAATTGCAAAGCTTTAATTAAGCCCGAATAAAATAAACCAGCAATCGGCTGATAAGGCATGGATGCTAACTGATAAGCAACCTTGATAAAACCCCATACTTATGCCGCCTACCTTTCTCGAAGATTCCACTATTCGTGATGTGGCAACAGGCAGACAGTAACGTGTGAACGAATGCCCCAGATCAAAGTGAAACTTGTTTTCCTCTTTACTTCTTAATAAAATTTTCAACCCCAATCGTGATTGGACGAGAGATGTCTGGTGACATAACTTGTCCTATCAGGGTTCGCGTTGCTGACTGTATAAGACGAACCCATAATGGCGGTGTTCCACTTTCGGAGCGCATATGAAATGCGATCGATCTTCTTACACCGGGCCCAGACATTCCTGGAAAATTGTATGGTAAATGTGACTCATTAGGCCTATAGATACGAAATTGATATATCAAATTTAAACTGAACATTATGCTCCAACGAAGTGAATGTCAATAGAGCTCATGATTGTGGCTTCAATGAACATTGCTACAATGATAATGTACGGTTTGACTGAAAAACACAAAACACAATTTCAATGACCCAAGTAGGAAGTTTGATCATTTCAGCTCCACTTCTTCAAGGGATAATTACGCCTATAACATGCTCTGTGAAAATCGGATATTTTCATATGTCAAGTCGCATTGAACACAATTTCCAAAAATGTTTTGCCGGTTACAGAATATTCTCGGCCGGTGTACATATTTATTCAGACAGACACATCTTATTGGCGCCGAAAGTACCAGGGGCGGATCTATATTTTTTTAGAGGGGGGAGGGGGGGGGTGCGTTTGATACCTATAAATACCTATAAAGGGGGCAGTGCAGTTAGGATATTTTGAATTTTCTGGAGAAACGCGAGTGAGAGGAGCGAGCACAACTCCTATCGGCCCGGGAGCTCATGATGCGCCTTAAGACACCCTAGAAAATTTAGCGATTTGAGAGTAGTCCCAGAAGATTTCTGAGAATAATTTACAACTGCAATTGGGCGTTTTGAATATTTTGAATTGTATGGACATTCCGGTCTGGGAGTTTTGGGGCACCGTAACCTTCCCGCCCCCCCCCCCCCTCCCCCTAATGAGAAAAAATTGGGACAAGTATTTCAGATGATTCCTGGGGTGTTTTCACAACCTGTGTACAAAAGAAATATTATTGCGAAACGTTTTGCAGCATTTCTTGAATCAAAGCCTTCTACAAATTTGTTCACTCGTGCAATTGGGTATGCGCCGGGTGAACCCCTATCTGGATCCGCAAGTGATATACTATTAAATTGATGCTTACTGTGTTTGTTACCCTCGCCCCGATAGGGGCAGAGGGTATTGCAATTGGGTCTGTCCGATTGTATGTCTGTTTGTTTGTTTGTTTGTTTGTCTGTCTCCCTGTCTGTCTGTCTGTCTGTCTGTCTGTCTGTCCGCGCGCATATCTCAAAGGAGAATGGTGATCAACATGAAACTTATAGGGATGAAGCGGTATCTCAGTGGCTCGGTCCTCCTCAAATCTGGTCAAAATCGGACAAAAACTGTTGCCATGGCAACGGAAAATGTAAAAAGTCAATAATTGACCATAACTCCGGTTCTATTCAAGATAAATTTTTCTAACTAATTTTGTATTTTTCTATGGCCAATTCCTGATCATCTGATATATGGCCCGTGGTCGTACGACCAAAACTCTCCATTATCGCCCGATGTCGAAAAATTGGGGGTCACGGTTTCAATTTTTTTTGGCCAGCGACGTTTCAGTGCAAATGTCTGCGCTCATAACTCAAAGGCAAACGGCCCGATCGATTTGAAATTTATAGGGCAAGAGTGCTATGGTGCTGGCTCATTCCCTTCCAAATTTTGCTAAAATCAGATGAAAACGGTTGCCATGGCAACGGAAAAAAGAAAATCACATAATTGGCTTTAACTCCGGTTCTACTCGATATTAATTTTTCCAACTATTTTTGTATTTTTCTTTGGCCATTTCCCGATCGTATGGTGTACGACTGATGGTCGTACGACGAAAACTCTCCATTATCGCCTGATGTCGAAAAATCGGGGGGTCACGATTTCAGTTTTTTTTGGCCAGCGACGTTTCAGTGCAAATGTATGTGCTCATAACTCAAAGGCAAACGGTCCGATCGATTTGAAATTTATAGAACTAGAGTGTTATGATAGTGGCTCAGACCCTTCAAAATTTCGCCAAAATCGGATGAAAACGGTTGCCATGGCAACGGAAAAAGAGAAAATCACATAATTGGCTCTAACTCCGGTTCTATTTAATATTAATTTTTCCAACTATTTTTGTATTTTTCTTTGGCCAATTCCCGATCGTTTGGTGTGCGACCGATGGTCGTACGACGAAAACTCTCCATTATCGCCGGATGTCGAAAAATTGGGGGTCACGATTTCGGTTATTTTTGGCCAGCGACGTTTCAGTGCAAATGTCTGCGCTCATAACTCAAAGGCAAACGGTCCGATAGATTTGAAATTTATAGGGCTGGAGTGCTATGGTAATGGCTCAGTCCCTTTCAAATTTTGCCAAAATCGGGTGAAAACGGTTGCCATGGCAACTGAAAAAATAAAATCACATAATTGACTATAACTCCGGTTCTAATCAATATTAAATGTTCAACCTATTTTTGTATTTTTCTTTGGCCAATTCCCAATCATATGGCATACAACCGATGGTCTTAAGACCAAAACTCTCAATTATCGCCTAATTTTAGTGACTAAATCTGAAGGGCGAGGGTCTGCAATCTCTGATTGTCTCGTTTATACATGTTTATGCCACAGCAAATACAATACAATACTACCGGTTCCATAAATAGTCAGTATTTGGTTGGACACACTAGTTTGAAGAGGATACATGTTTGATATATGACCATTGTTTGCCAGACACCCGACAAACATTGTTATAATTCAATGAATGACATTGTCAAAAACTATACACGCAAGCTTAGAGCCGTACTTATGCCCACGGTGAACTAAAATAAACACTGTAAACTTTTAAAATCATCCAAATAAATATCTACTTCATTAATATTAGAATATGCCTGTTCACTTATATGTTTTTGCCCGTACTTCAGTGACTGTTGAAGGTATGTAACTGGAAGGTATCGAACTTCTAGATTTCTATCTCAGAAATTCAAAAAGTTGACGCTGTACCTCCATCGTTAACTTTCAGCCCAAAGCGAGAACTCAAAATCTGATTCGGAGATTGTGTCATGTTCACATTAATCAGGAATGAGACTACTGTGATATGTTCCAACAAGGAAATACCTATGGGTGTTTTCTATGCAAACTTGCTGGTCTTGAAATATCACAAAGCTCAAAAAGCAAGCAAGTGCCTGAAATCGATCATGGAATTCCATGATGGGCTGAAATAACCATTGCGTAGATATAGCTTTTAGAGTTAAAAGTAGAAAGTGTGGTACTTGGTGGGAAAATTCCGATGGACTCTCAGGTGAGTTAGATCTGTGTCAAGTTACTTCATGATAGCTTATGTTATCACTGAGCTATATCTTCTGGAGAGATCTTCATATAGGACCTAGTCCTGCTGGCCAATCCAATAAATATTGTTTATAAAAAAAAATCACTGAGTTACGCGCAAAAACAACACATGCAAACAGGTTAGGAAAATATAATTTGTGTTTAGGTGATGATGAGAAATCCCATCTAAACAGTTACCGGTATATCAAAATTAGGATGTGCTATACTAGGCCAGGGCCCAGGTGGGTCGACAGGTGGGCCGTAACAACCGGATAGCTTGAGAATTTAAAAAAAAACATATTGCTGCAACTTTGCGAGCCATCGTGCAATCATACCGTCGGAGTTTTTTATGAGTCAGAGCCAGGGGTTGAGTCCCAGAGGTAGTTGTGGTAGTGCTGAACCATCTCCACGACAGCGAGGAGCTCTTGATACATTGTACAATAGTTCTTTTCTGAATGTACATGAGAGAGCCTTGATAACAAATCTGATTGGGATCTCTTTGCCATTGAAGTGCTGTGAGAGAGACCGTCCGATTCAGAATCTGCTGGCGTCGATGTCGAGGATGGAGATGTCGTTTTCCTAGGTCGATGGATGGACGAGTTTCGCCACCTTGCAGAAAGCATCGCAGAGACGTTAGAATGTGTGGCATTCAAGCGTGCCCCAAGTGAATCGACATTCACCTCGGGTGAGGGCGACGAGGGGGTTCGGCTATCTCAGTGTTCATGAACTCGAGGTACTCTCGAGGAACCACCGCACGTCAGTTATTTCACATGGTGTCAGCCAGTTGTGGATCACCTTGAGCTTGTTGGAGTCAATACGTATTCCTTGGCTACTGATAAAGCCGAGATGCAAGATATTGCGCTAAAACAACTTGCACTTCTTGGGCTGAAGCCGCAAGCCAGACAAGCAAATCCTGTCGAGAATGGCTTCGAAGTTGTCGAGGGCATGCTCGAAAGTCTGGTGCTACATTATCCAGGTATCACTTGCATCTAGTCCATAAATAACCTCAGAGGATCATATCTGTGAGACGCTCAAAGGTGTTGGAGGCATTACTGAATCTGAAGGGCATGACCTTGAACTGCATATAATTCTTTTTGAGTTGCAACAACTGTCTTGGGTGATCAGCAGATTCCAGCTCGACCTGAGACAAGATCATGAGCCGAGAAATAGGTGGCGCTAGCTAGGACCTCATGAGTATCCGGAATGCTAGGTAGGGGATACGAGTCTATTCGTGTGACGTCATTCAGCAACCTATAGTCCACACAAAAGTGTACCTGGCCGTTCTTTTTCCAGATGAGGAAGACTTGGGAACTCCATGGAGATTGCGATGGTTGGATGATTACCAACCTGATAAGCATGTTATTGACCTCCTCATCGATAATAGGCTGTTGCATGTGGGCTGGTCGCTGGTGCTGCTTGATCGGCTCCGTCATACCAATATCAATGCCATGCTGATCCAAGTTTGTTCATGTAAGGGTTTCATCAGGGCTCATGAAAGCGTCCTGGTACTGGTAGATCAGGCTGTCGCATCAAAAACACTGGTCGAGTGCGAGTCCGGCTTGATGCACTAACTCCTGGAGATGTGGAAGCAGATCCTCGTGGTGATGGCCATAGCCGGAACGTGGATTCATGTCGCCAGTTGGATGTGGCAGTGCTCCAACAACACTTTTGACAGGACTAGCGATGGAGTCGGTGGGGGTGAGGTTCACTTCAGTGTTGGCTGGCTTGACAACCATCGTGGGTGTTTACAATCTTGTACTCTGGACGTGAGAACGAGTTCAATAACGGGGAGAGCAAAAAAGAGAACTCTATCCCTGGCGGGGATAAACAGCGTTACGGACAGAAGAATACGTCGCTGAGCTGAAGAGACCTTGGGGAATAAAGTAACAGGAAGGAGCTAGAAATATTCCAGGCAAACGAGTTACTTTATGTCAGAGTCAGATGGTTTTGAGTTGGAGTTGGATGGCACCACGGCGAAAATGGGTGGCTCCGAGTCAGAGTCGGGCGGTTCTGAATCAGACTCTCGGAGTCAAAATGAAAACAAGGCCATTTGAGATAGTAGCTAATTGTCAGGGACAGTGGGCGTCACTGGGAATCTAGACCCCACAGAGGGTGGATGTGCAGAGAAATCCTTTGCACAAGGTGATTGTGTTGATAGCTTGACTAGCGAAAACTAAACAGACATTCTACCAAGGTGAAGCTGAGACAGATACTGAAGGATTTCAGTTTCTGAAGAGACAACACGAACAGGATAAAGAGGGCATGAGGGAAAACTCCCAGCAGCCCAAAGGGGATCAATATTAGGAACAGAGAGAGACCCTGTTGGAGCTGCATGCTGATGATCAGCAAAGCTGCTCGGTGACGAGGCCTGGATGCAGTACTGGAGGAAGAGGGACTGCGGGAATGCAACAGGTGATAACTAATTATTGTGAGAGGGGAAAACAGCGCAGCCCTAGGGTGCAGCTCGAGAAAGACCGGGCTATTAAACACAGCTGCGTGGGTGAGCTCAGCGGTTCTGGAGTGGGTTGGCCAGGCCATGAGGGCGGGGTTTCCCCCCTCCCAGGTTGCCAGTCACACTGCCTCAATCCAGGGCGATGAGTTACCTGTTCAGACTGTGGACAGGAAATGATGAAGCTGAACCTGAACAGGCATTGAAAGGAGAAACACGAGGAGGTGCGGTGTTAATTGTATAAAATGCCTGAGGTGTCCCTGGAGTCCGAATCCATGCCACGGGGCGTTGGATACCCCAGACATGAGACTAAACTCTCGAGAAGAGCTCTGACAAGGATATCACAATGGCTAGCACGGAACAATCAGGAACACCCAACTTCGGAGGAGAAGACACACCGATGATGCTCTAAGGACCTCCACCTCAGGAGCCGAGGGTGGATTCCGGCCCGTGATTGTACACCCTTACGTGGTTACCTATGCTCTATAAATGGTGCCGGAGTCAACAGGTCGGAGATTACTGCCTCCTGTAGGGGGAATGAGTCATACAATACAGGTGTGCGCGGGTGAGAGAAGACCCACAGAGTACAAGCAGGATTTTGGTGATTCAGATTTCCAGATGACTGAAGCCGCTATGATACAGCAGGTCGCGGAAAGCCCCGAGCC
Source organism: Terebella lapidaria (assembly GCA_949152475.1). Lineage (NCBI taxonomy): Eukaryota > Metazoa > Annelida > Polychaeta > Terebellida > Terebellidae > Terebella > Terebella lapidaria. The sequence goes on from OX424557.1 coordinate 10,000,455, forward strand.
ACATCGATGTGACTGAATGTGGAACTGCAACGGCGACGCTGAGAGGGAGGAACCAGTGCGGCAATAGTGGCAGATATCAGGACTTATGCCATGGCAAGATCAGGACTTATGTCATGACAGTGGAGAATAAAGAACCTCCGCTACTTCAAGACCAGTAGAGGGGCCATGGAGCAGAGCAGTCAGGAGGAAACCAGATTGCCGGTTGAGACAAGCACACCCATAGCAGACCAAGAGGATCGGGGAGGATGAGATCCACGAGGGATAATGCATACCCTTGTGTAGAACTGTTGCTTAATCTAGTTTTTCTATGTGTTATTGTTTTGTATTTTTAGTATATGAGCAAGGCATCCCCATATGTAACCAGACTAAGGTAAAGGTTGTGTTTCATTCGGCCAAGTAGGTCGTCAGGATTTAGGCCATTTAGGTCGAGAAAATAGTGACTAGAGAACTAGATGTTCTCCAGAAAAGGGAGTCGCAACCCTGGAGATAATGAACATTCATTCCGTCAACTTTGTATCGATTGTGAGTCATACAAACACAAACCCAACAAGAGCATACAGGTCGGAATATAGCCGGTGGGTCCGAGCCTGAATACCCAGGCAACAATTGTTAGATAAACGACACGAACAAGATTAAATTGTGCATTCAGTCTAATGGCAGCTTTTGAATGTGTCCAATGGGATATGACATGTACCGTGCCGGTCCTAATAGTGGCACGTTCCCTAATAGTAGAGCGCCCCCCCCCCCCCCGCACTCTTTACCCCAAAATGTTCGATTGTTGTAACCTTGTAATTCACTTCATATTATCATAATAAGACCTTGGAGTGTTAAGTAGCGCTATGACGTGGTGGCTACATAGTAGTGACACCACGGTTATAGCGTGAACGTGCTGGCATATTAATAAGACAATAAATTCGGTGACACTCCAATAATAGGGTATAGGTCTACCTCTTTAACGTGGGGTCGCCGAACTTGACATTGTTGCCGTACCTTTCGAACCAATGGATTCCCATGGCGTCGGTCCTGGGTCGGCCCCCGCTGTTGACTCACATCACAGCCATCTATGTGAATAGCAGATTCCCGATCCCTGATGACCAGGGTGATGTGGATCACCAACGGGATAGGCCTATAGCTGACCTCGGGGACGAGGTCCCTCCGAAAGGGGAAAAGCACTGTAGCGTTATGACGTGGTGGTTACATACCGGTAGTAGTGTCACCACGGTTATAGCGTAAACGTGCTGTCAGGTTTATAAGACAATTCGATGACACTCCAGTAATGGGGTATATCTCTTTATCGTGGAGTCGCCGAACTTTACAGTTACAATCCACACATTCATGTTATTTGAATCATAAAGGGGATTGAAGGCTATAGGTAGCCTATATTATTCAGTGATTTTCTTACATTTGATTTAAGTTTGACCTCATTTTTGCGTGCGCTGCTGCAGGTCTTGCTGTGGCTCACCACGCTACTATTAGGACCAATACGGTATCCATATATAATAATAGGGCCTATGCATTAAATGCGTAACTTTTTTTGTTGTAAAAATGTGCATCGACTTCTGATGCCATAATAGTTTCAGTGTTTGGTTCGATCGGTGGATAATGGCAACAACTCCAAGCGTTGAGTACGAATCTTCCAATCAAACAAGGTACGAATCTTCTCGAAACTGGTTACGAATTTTCCTTTTTGAGCGGGTACGAATCCTCACGGGTACGAATCTTCCGGTTACGCGCCAGGCGTTTGTTTCTGGATGAGATCTACTTTATCCATAAGCGCTTTCAGCGATGAAATGATGAAGACCCAATGAGAACCAATGTCTCAGCTGGGTCGAAAGGGGTTACCACTGGGTCTGGCCGCAAACTGTCCTTCGGGATCATACATTTTCACAATGTAATTTCAGGTTTACTATGGTGTGTCAGTAGTAGTGCCAGTGCCGTGGTGATCAATTGACCCAACCCTAGTACTCTATACGGCCTACCCCCATCCCCCTAATTTAAATTTAAAGGAATGACCATTGGCAAAAGGAAAGATTCATCGCTTAATCATTTGACATACCTACTGGGAATCTGACCCAGTGGGACACATCATTTCATCCTTTCAACTGACCCAGTGGGAACCTCATCATTTCATCATTCCAACTGACCCAGTGGCAACCTGACCCAGTCAGACATTCATCGCTTCATCATTTTACATGACCCAGTGGGACATTCATCCTTTCATCCTTTCAACTGACCCAGTGGGAACCTGACCCAGCCAGACATTCATCGCTTCATCATTTTACCTGACCCAGTGGGACACTCATCATTTCATCCTTTCAACTGACCCAGTGGGAACCTCATCATTTCATCATTCCAACTGACCCAGTGGCAACCTGACCCAGTCAGACATTCATCGCTTCATCATTTTACATGACCCAGTGGGACATTCATCATTTCATCCTTTTAACTGACCCAGTGGGAACCTGACCCAGCCAGACATTCATCGTTTCATCATTTTACCTGACCCAGTGGGACACTCATCATTTCATCCTTTCAACTGACCCAGTGGGAACCTGACCCAGCCAGACATTCATCGCTTCATCATTTAACATGACCCAGTGGGACACTCATCATTTCATCATTTCAACCAACCCAGTGGGAACCTGATCCAGTGAGACATTCATCATTTCATCATTTTACATGACCCAGTCAGACATTCATCATTTCATCATTTTACATGACCCAGTGGCACACTCATCATTTCATCCTTTCAACTGACCCAGTGGGAACCTCATCATTTCATCATTCCAACTGACCCAGTGGGGACCTGGACCAGTCAGACATTCATCGCTTCATCATTTTACATGACCCAGTGGGACATTCATCATTTCATCCTTTTAACTGACCCAGTGGGAACCTGACCCAGCCAAACATTCATCACTTCATCATTTAACATGACCCAGTGGGAACCTCATCATTTCATCATTTCAACCGACCCAGTGGGAACCTGATCCAGTCAGACATTCACCATTTCATCATTTAACATGACCCAGTGGGACACTCATCATTTCATCCTTTCAACTGACCCAGTGGGAACCTCATCATTTCATCATTCCAACTGACCCAGTGGGAACCTGACCCAGTCAGACATTCATCGTTTCATCATTTTACATGACCCAGTGGGGCAATCATCATTTCATCCTTTCAACTGACCCAGTGGGAACCTGACCCAATGAGGCCTTTATCATTTCATCATTTTACATGACCCAGTGGGACATTCATCTTTCCATCCTTTCAACTGACCCAGTGGAAACCTCATCATTTCATCATTCCAACTGACCCAGCCAGACGTTCATTGCTTCATCATTTCACTTGACCTAGTAGGACACTCATCATTTCAACTGACCCAGTGGGAACCTGACGGAGTCAGACATTCATCGCTTCATTTTCAAGGCAGACACCAGTAATGCCTTTATGCTTTTGTCAAAAAAAATTCTCTTTTTCTTTCATTTTCTGGTTTCCGCACGATAATTTCAGTTTGCCCTGATATATCTGCCAAATTTCCACAGCTGGTCAGAAATGAGGTGTAGAAAAAGCTTATTGTTTTTGAGCTGGCTTCGGGGTCCGTAAGGTCCGTGAGGATGAAATCAATATTTCTGGTTCCACATGATAACTAAAAAAATATTATGGCAATGACTGTGGGACTTTGCATGGAGGTCCATATATCACCAGGGAAGAAGACCGTTATTTTTTAGGGTGATCCGTCGAATGACGGTTGACCTAGGGCTCGAAATAATTTTAGCCGAGTCATCCTTGTGGCTCTCATGCATATCTCGGAAGCGGTGCGTCGTGGAGCGAAACAGACGTTATTTTCGGACTTGTGGCGGAGTGAAACATATTTAAGGGGTACTGGGGATGAGCTTTGACCTTGACCGGAATTTTTTTGTCCAGTCGGAAAAATGCTGTGTCACGAAAAAATTTTCACGAAAAATGCTGTGAAAGAAGAAAAAACGAAAAAAAATTTTTTTTTGACAAAACCGTAAAGGCGTCAAAATACCTTAATGATGAAGCAATCAATGTCTGACTGGCTGAGGTTCCCACTGGGTCAGATGGAAGGATGAAATGATAAGTGTCCCACTAGGTCAAGGGAAATGATGAAGCGATGAATATCTGACTGGTTCAGGTTCCCACTGGATCATTTGAAAGGATGAAATGATGAATGTCCCAGTGGGCCATGTAAAATGATGAAATGATGAATGTTTCACTGGCTCAGGTCCCACTGGGTCAGTTGAAATGATGAAATGATGAGTGTCCCACTGGGTCATGTCAAATGATGAAGCAATGAATGTCTGGCTGGGTGAGGTTCCCACTGGGTCAGTTGAAAGGATGAAATGATGAGTGTCCCACTGGGTCAGGTAAAATGATGAAGCGATGAATGTCTGGCTGGGTCAGGTTCCCACTGGGTCAGTTAAAAGGATGAAATGATGAATGTCCCACTGGGTCATGTAAAATGATGAATGTCTGACTGGGTCAGGTTCCCATTGGGTCAGTTGGAATGATGAAATGATGAGGTTCCCACTGGGTCAATTGAAAGGATGAAATGATGAGTGTCCCACTGGGTCATGTAAAATGATGAAATGATGAATGTCTGACTGGGTCATATAAAATGATGAAATGATGAATGTCTGACTGGATCAGGTTCCCACTGGGTCGGTTGAAATGATGAAAGGATGAGTGTCCCACTGGGTCAGGTAAAATGATGAAGCGATGAATGTCTGGCTGGGTCAGGTTCCCACTGGGTCAGTTAAAAGGATGAAATGATGAATGTCCCACTGGGTCATGTAAAATGATGAAGCGATGAATGTCTGACTGGGTCAGTTTCCCACTGGGTCAGTTGGAATGATGAAATGATGAGGTTCCCACTGGGTCAGTTGAAAAGATGAAATGATGAGTGTCCCACTGGGTCATGTAAAATGATGAAATGATGATTGTCCCACTGGGTCATGTAAAATGATGAAATGATGAATGTCTGACTGGATCAGGTTCTCACTGGGTCGGTTCAAATAATGAAATGATGAGTGTCTCACTGGGTCATGTTAAATGATGAAGCGATGAATGTCTGACTGGGTCAGGTTCCCACTGGGTCAGTTGGAATGATGAAATGATGAGGTTCCTACTGGGTCAGTTGAAAGGATGAAATGATGAGTGTCCCACTGGGTTATGTAAAATGATGAAATGATAAATGTCCCACTTGGCCATGTAAAATGATGAATTGTATTTTTGTATTTTTTGTATTTTAATCGTTTATTATAGTGACCAAAGCATATAACAAGATTCAGATAACAGTAACATAAAATGAACAAATGCCTCCAGCCACATAGGGCTTATTAGTCACTACAAATACAAAAACAAATAATCGTGACACAACATTGTAAACCTGAGTTCCATTCACACAAACAATTTACTTTTTCTGATTTCCATTGCAGCACATATATACGTGGATAAGTGTTTTGAGCATCTCTGATTAATGAATTTGAATTGTTCATACACATCATAATTTCTAATATCTGGAATTAACTGTTCAACCTTATTATACAATATTGTGCGCTGTAAAACATACAAGGGACAAGTTAATGAGAAATGTAATTCATCTTCAATTTCATTTAAGTGGCATAAATTACAAATTCTTTGATCAGCAGGTACATTTGTGTAGCGACCAGTTTCAATATGAAGTGGTAAAATGCCTAACCTGAATTGAGCTAATAATGACCTATTGCGTTTACTCATATGAAAAGAGATGTAATCTTCTAACGATAAATTAGATTTGAATTTACAGTATGTTCGTAATTTAGGTTTACCATCTATTGCTAGCTTCCATTCTTCTTCATTCACACTCACTAGTTTTCCTTTCACACATTGAATATCACAGACACATTTTTGATCATACACATATTTCATATCTAGTTTACAAAGTATGTTTTTCACATCAAAACACCAATTATTTTTACATTGATCATAATCATAATTGAAAATTTTCTTTACAAGTCGTTCATCATTCATACTTATCATCCTGTTCCAGTAACGTAACATTATTAAAAACCTTCTATATTTACAGGTTGACCATCCAAAATCTCCTTGCATACCTGCTACTGGAGCAAATCTATGTACACCAAGATAATATCTCATAGCCCTGTTTTGAATATTTTCAGAAAAAATAAAGTTTTTATTTCCCCAAACTTCTGCCCCATAGTCACTAACAGGTGTTACTCCTGAGTAGTACAATTTTTCAAAAGTTTGAAATCCTAAGTCTTTAATAGTTCTATGTTTATGAATAATACCCCCTAGAGCCCTACCTGCTGCATCAGATAACATTTTTACACAAGGTTCAAAGGTCAAAAATTCATCCATAATAACTCCAAGATATTTATAATTATTAACGGTTTGTACAATACTATCGCCAAATTCAAAAACAAAGTTTGTTTGTGATTTTCTTTTTGTACGAAAATGGATAACAGCTGATTTATTTACATTTAGTTTCAATTTCCATTTAAAACACCATTCATACATTACATTCAACAAAAATTGTAGATTTTCTTCACTCTCTGCTATTAGGACAATGTCATCTGCGTAGAGTAAAATGGATAAATTCACACCGTTAACATTGACTCCTTTGTTATTGTTTTTGATTTCCTCAGCTAAGTTGTTTATAAATAAAGAGAATAAAGTGGGCGACAAGTTATCTCCTTGTCGAACACCACTATTTGTTTCAAACCAATTACTATACATGCTATTCACTTTTACACACGATGAGGTTCTACTGTACATGGATTTGATACATTTATACATTTTACCTTTGATTCCATACATTAATAGTCGATAAAATACAAGGTCACGATCCAAACAATCAAAGGCTTTCTCCATATCTATGAAGGCACAATATGTGGATTTTTTATTCTGTTGTCTATTCCTAATAATACTGTTCAAAGTAAATACATGGTCTATACAAGATCTATCTTTTCTAAATCCATTCTGTTCATCTACCAAAATACTATTTCTATCACAATGATCAACCACACGTTGATTTAATAAGGAGCTGAAAGTTTTTGAAATGCATGATAATAAAGAGATACCTCTGTAATTTAGTGGTACATATGGGTCTTTACCAGCACCTTTTGGTATTGGTTTCACAACAGCTTGTAACCAAATCGATGGGACGAATCCAGTATTAAAAATTTTCTTGAACAAAGTATACAAAGCAAAGTGTATGCCCGGACATTTAATGATTTCATTTGGAATATAGTCTATACCAACAGATTTATTATTTTTCAGTTTCTTGATAACCTTCACAACTTCATCATAAGTGATATCTGTATTAATTTCATCAGAGCTCGGTTCTATTTCATTAGATTCATAACTATTTACATATAACCTTGCGTTCTCTTGAAAATCTACATTAAAAGAAGATATATTCGGATTATACAATTTTTTAAAACAGTTTGTCCATTCATTCAATACAATATTGGGATCATTTGTAACTCCATCTTCACACTTCACACATTCTGGCAGTTGTGAACTTGTTTTGGGACCTAAATTGTTGATATGTTTCCAAAATTCCCTAGGATTATTTGTACATACATGTTCGATTTCTACAATCTTATTTTTTCTATATTCCCTCTGACACACTCTTAGATATTTGTCAAAATTAGTCCTAGCAGTCACAAATTCATTTCTTTTTCTCTTCTTGTTTACACCAAAACTTTTTGTACGTAAATATGTTTTTTCTCTTGACTTCATAACGATCCACAATGTAGAGAGCTTATCATTCCAATAAGGTTTGTGGGATTTAAATTTTTTACGAGTAAGTTTACTACCACATTCCTTATACATGTTATACTTCAACAGTTTGTCCATCTCATTGAAAACAGTGGTACAGAGAGTATCATATAATACATTAATATCCTTTTGTGTAGTCTCTTTATACTCGATCTGCATAATGATATCATTGATATGTATTCCCCATTCAGGATTACACATAAAAGTTTCAGGGATACATTTAACATCATAACGTTTGTTACATAAACTTGTCTTTTTACTGCAGGTGTTCAAGTCATTGGGTACATTATGATCTGTTACATGGCTATTGACAGATTCAGTGTTATTCAATTCATTGCATAACATCTCACCTTGACTGAGGTTAACATCAACATATACAAGAGAGTGGTCAGGGGGCCGACTCAAATCTGTTATCAATTCTTGTAATGAAAATTTGTCAATCAATTCTGTTACAGTACAAACATTAAAATTCTCATACATATCAAATTGGTTATGTACAACACAAATATAATCAACTACTGAACAACCTTTGTTTGAAATACAAGTGTAGTTGTCAACAGGAAAACGACCATTTAGGACACACATGTTTGTTTCGTGAAGAAATTCGACAAACTCTTCACCTTGTTGGTTTTTAATTTCATCGATAGGTTTTCGTTCAGGTACATCGTCAATATTTAAAATTGTGTCCGCTATGTTTCCAATGCGAGCATTCATGTCCCCACATAAGATAATTGCATCCGCATCCACATTTTCTACATATATTAAATTGCACAAATATGAAAATACAACATGAGAGTTTCTGCCTCTGGTCGAGTTACAGGGTGGTAAGTAACATCCAATGAGAACAACGGTGTATGAAGTGACTTTATGACATAATTTTACCTTTATTATACCATCAATTGATTTGTCTGTTTCAGATAAGTTATATGTGTTCAGAATTTTATGCTTAATCAAAAACCCTACACCTCCTGAACTCTTTTTGGCATTTTTATGTATATCTTGTCTGTTATTTCCAAACCATACAAAGTGATCAGAAAAAATATTTCCCTTCTTTTTCAAATGGGTTTCACATACACATAGTACATCAATATCACATAAATCAATAATAGAGTGTCTGAGCTCACAATTCAAGGTTGTCCATCCATTGACGTTCCATGTTGCTATCCGTATCTTCTCCCTATGCGGCTGGGCGGTGACCTACGCTGGGTACTGGAGTGCGCGCGGAGCAGGCTGGCGGCCGAGGGAGCGCGGAGTGGTGTCAGAAGTGTAGAAGCCAGGAGGAGGTCCAACGGGGCTGGTCAAGGGCATGTCTGGAGGGTGCATGCAGTCTCTGTAGTTCGGCTGCGAGAAGGCTGGCGTACCTTGGAAACCTGCTGGTATCTGTTGAGTGACACTGCTGGGGGTTCCTTGTCCCTGAATGGGCGGAGGCCCTGGCATGTCAGGTCTGTAGTCCATCGTTTGATGTGGCGTGTTCGTCATCGTGTCAGGCATCTGGTTGGTCATCATCGGGTCACTATCAGGTGGGACTGGGGGCTGGAACCTCTGCCTGAACGTCTGTGTGGGTTGCGGTCGGTGCTGTAAAGGTGGTGGTGCGCTGGGAATCACTCGGTGGGGGTCAGTAGACCTTTCAACGAGTCGTCCATTACCCGCGAATCTGAATCTGCCCCGTAACTCTGGTATCGCTTCACAGACAGTCTTGATATTGTTTTGTGCCACACGCTCTTCATGTGTCGCTGAAGATCTGACATACACGTGTCCATACTTTATATTTTGTTTCAAAGACTGTTTTTTCCTTAGAGCTGCGATTTTCTGCTCTGTTGATGAAAATTCTATTTTCAGGAGACCAGGGTTCTTGCCGTGAGTTTGAAGGCGCTTGGCTCGCACGATTTCTTGGTCAACATTCAGACCCTCTCGGACAAATCGTTGCGCTTGTTGGTGGCATGTAACGCCACGTTCTTCCTGGAGACCCCTCACAATAATTGTTTTGGCGGGGTTGAGCTGGTCTTCATCCACAAAGTTTTGAATGATGAATGTCTCACTGGGTCAGGTTCCCACTGGGTCGGTTGAAATGATGAAATGATGAGTGTCCCACTGGGTCATGCTAAATGATGAAGCCATGAATGTCTGGCTGGGTCAGGTTCCCACTGGGTCAGTTGAAAGGATGAAATGATGAGTGTCCCACTGGGTCAGGTAAAATGATGAAGCGATGAATGTCTGGCTGGGTCAGGTTCCCACTGGGTCAGTTGGAATGATGAAATGATGAGGTTCCCACTGGGTCAGTTGAAAGGATGAAATGATGAGTGTCCCACTGGGTCAGGTAAAATGATGAAGGGATGAATGTCTGGCTGGGTCGGGTTCCCACTGGGTCAGTTGGAATGATGAAATGATGAGGTTCCCACTGGGTCAGTTGAAAGGATGAAATGATGAGTGTCCCACTGGGTCAGGTAAAATGATGAAGCGATGAATGTCTGGCTGGGTCGGGTTCCCACTGGGTCAGTTAAAAGGATGAAATGATGAATGTCCCACTGGGTCATGTAAAATGATGAAGCGATGAATGTCTGACTGGGTCAGGTTCCCACTGGGTCAGTTGGAATGATGAAATGATGAGGTTCCCCCTGGGTCAATTGAAAGGATGAAATGATGAATGTCCCACTGGGTCATGTAAAATGATGAAATGATGAATGTCTGACTGGGTCATGTAAAATGATGAAATGATGAATGTCTGACTGGATCAGGTTCCCACTGGGTCGGTTGAAATGATGAAATGATGAGTGTCCCACTGGGTCAGGTAAAATGATGAAGCGATGAATGTCTGGCTGGGTCAGGTTCCCACTTGGTCAGTTGGAATGATGAAATGATGAGGTTCCCACTGGGTCAGTTGAAAAGATGAAATGATGAGTGTCCCACTGGGTCATGTAAAATGATGAAATGATGAATGTCCCACTGGGTCATGTAAAATGATGAAATGATGAATGTCTGACTGGATCAGGTTCCCACTGGGTCGGTTGAAATGATGAAATGATGAGTGTCCCACTGGGTCATGTTAAATGATGAAGCGATGAATGTCTGACTGGGTCAGGTTCCCACTGGGTCAGTTGGAATGATGAAATGCAGTAGCGGATTTAGAGGGGGGGGGGGGTTACTGGGGTCAGGACCCCCCCTTTCAGAGAAAAAAAATACATGTACATATTAGGCGGGTTCAGCCTTCCTGCCTGAAAAAAATGATGTCGAAATACCATGTGAGTTTGTTCGAAATGTATACTCAGGAGAGACTGGGAAGCTACCACGGGACATAAAAAGGGGTCTGGCTTCTGGGGTCCTTCAGCGGGCCCCGGACCCCACACCCAAATGTGCAGATTCCAGGACATAGTCATCAATGAATTTTTAAGTGCAATATATACCAAGGAGAGCCACTAAATTAACGTAGTCCGCTACAAACATGGAGGTAACAGAGAGTCAAAATTTAAAGGTCACTTCTTGAATATTATCTCTTCAAAATGACATTATTTTATAGAGTAAATGATCAGCATACTAATACGGAAAAGAAAATAGGGTGTCACCGTGCTCGTTCCTTCTACATATTCGATCAAAATCAGACATATTTACCTAAAATGACATAAATTCTGGCATTTTTGCACATTTTTTGGTCCATATTCACATCTTGCATCGTGTTTTCCATGCGAACGGATACGGTGACCCCCTATTTTCTTTTCAGTTTTAGGATGCTGAACAGTTACTCTATAAAATATATCATTTTGAAGCTCTAGATTATGTTGATACAGGTATTCATTTTAAAAAACCCTTTGACCCCCTTCCCTCACTGTCTGGAGCGGACAACCTTAATTCAGAAAATGAAAAGGCTATGATTTTTGGGGCATTTCAATGGGCTCCAGACCCCCGGCCCAAATGTCCAGCTTCTCTTGCACATTTTTACAAACTTTCCAAAACATGGTCATCATCCGTTCCCAGGAAAGGCCACAAAATTAGTTCGGAATATAAGGAAGGCTATGACTTCTGGGGCCTTTGGGCGGGCCACAGGACCCCCGGCCCAAATGTGTAGCTTCCCTTCTACATGTACATGTACATTTTTGACAAACTTTCCGGAACATGGTCATCGATGAATTTTTAAGTGCAATTTATTCCCAGGAGAAGGCCACAAAATAAGTTCAGTACATTATGACTTCTGGGCCCTAGACCCCGGCCAAAATGAGTAGCTTCCCTTCTACTTTCTACCAAAGTTTCCAGAACATGATCAAAGATGAATTTTCAAGTGCAATTTATTCCCAGGAGGGGGCCACAAAACTAGATCTAATTCAGACAATTCATAACATAAAAAGGGCTCTGATTTCTGGGCCCTTCAGCAGGCCCGAGATCCCCCCCCCCCCCCCAAGCTGAGACAGGTTCGCTTCGTTTCTAGTTTTTGCATTTATTATGAAAGTATGGCGATCAATGGGTATTCAAATGAAATTTATGCCCAGGAGATGACATCAACTTACCTCAATTCATAAATAAGACTCTGGCTTCAGGGTCTCTTGAGCGGGCCCCAGACCCATACTGGGACAGGCTCGCTTCACTCACAACTTTTTTTACAAATATACCAGGGGCAAGATGTGGGATCCACACCCAGGAGATACCAGGAAGCTACCACAGGACAGAACAAAGGCTCTGGCTTCTGGGGCCCTTGAGCGGGCCCCACACCCCACGCCGTATAATGTTGGACCCCCTCTTTTCAAATTTCTGGATCCGCCCCTGAAATGATGAGGTTCCCACTGGGTCAATTGAAAGGATGAAATGATGAGTGTCCCACTGGGTTATGTAAAATGATGAAATGATGAATGTCCCACTTGGCCATGTAAAATGATGAATGATGAATGTCTCACTGGGTCAGGTTCCCACTGGGTCGGTTGAAATGATGAAATGATGAGTGTCCCACTGGGTCATGGTAAGTGATGAAGCGATGAATGTCTGGCTGGGTCAGGTTCCCACTGGGTCAGTTGAAAGGATGAAAATGATGAGTGTCCCACTGGGTCAGGTAAAATGATGAAGCGATGAATGTCTGGCTGGGTCAGGTTCCCACTTGGTCAGTTGGAATGATGAAATGATGAGGTTCCCACTGGGTCAGTTGAAAAGATGAAATGATGAGTGTCCCACTGGGTCATGTAAAATGATGAAATGATGAATGTCCCACTGGGTCATGTAAAATGATGAAATGATGAATGTCTGACTGGATCAGGTTCCCACTGGGTCGGTTGAAATGATGAAATGATGAGTGTCCCACTGGGTCATGTTAAATGATGAAGCGATGAATGTCTGACTGGGTCAGGTTCCCACTGGGTCAGTTGGAATGATGAAATGCAGTAGCGGATTTAGAGGGGGGGGGGGGTTACTGGGGTCAGGACCCCCCCTTTCAGAGAAAAAAAATACATGTACATATTAGGCGGGTTCAGCCTTCCTGCCTGAAAAAAATGATGTCGAAATACCATGTGAGTTTGTTCGAAATGTATACTCAGGAGAGACTGGGAAGCTACCACGGGACATAAAAAGGGGTCTGGCTTCTGAATTCGGTTGAAATGATGAAATGATGAGTGTCCCACTGGGTCATGGTAAGTGATGAAGCGATGAATGTCTGGCTGGGTCAGGTTCCCACTGGGTCAGTTGAAAGGATGAAAATGATGAGTGTCCCACTGGGTCAGGTAAAATGATGAAGCGATGAATGTCTGGCTGGGTCAGGTTCCCACTGGGTCAGTTAAAAGGATGAAATGATGAATGTCCCACTGGGTCATGTAAAATGATGAAGCGATGAATGTCTGACTGGGTCAGGTTCCCACTGGGTCAGTTGAAAGGATGAAATGATGAGTCTCCCACTGGGTCAGGTAAAATGATGAAGCGATGATTGTCTGACTGGGTCAGGTTCCCACTGGGTCAGTTGAAAAGATGAAATGATGAGTGTCCCATTGGGTCACATGTAATGACAAAATAAATGCTCCTGGCTGTGCTCCGTTGGGTCTTTTCGAGAGACCCAGCTGAGACCTGTTGGTTGTCATTGGGTCTTCATCATTTCATCGCTGAAACCCCCTCTCACTTTATTATAGGGTTTCTGGAAGTAGTCGGTGTTTCTGTTACATCTTCATTGTGTACTTCCGGTCAAAAAATCACCGGGAAGAACAAAAATCGTTCAAAATGCTACTTTTATGCTCTAAAATGTCAAAATGACGCTATTAACACTGGAAGAAAAAGTGAAGGCAGTTGTGAAACAGCTTCTGGTGCGTGTGAACGGTGTGATTTTATGTTGGGGAGTAATTGTCTTAAGGGGTTGTTTACCATGGTAGATAGACATACTGCATAGCCCACCAACCATCTTATTTCCAAGGCTTTTCATAGATGCAATGTTTAGGGCTTTGGCTTAAGCTATACGCTACACGTCTCCAGAGTAGTACACGATACGACCATGACACGATGGCGAGATAACAATCCATCGATAAAGGCATCGTAATTAGTACTCACTCATTTCCCATTCTTTCCAGCGGTATTATTTGCATAATCCACTGCAGGGAATCATTATTAAAGAAATAAGTCTGGGACCTACGTGAATGTACAATAAGCTGTCAAAACGTCAGGTCTTTATGATACTTTCTGAGGAATTCCTGTTGTGTTCCAGCAAGCAGAAGCTATAGAGGAGGCGTTCTGCGGTTACATTGTTCAGTCTCCCGAGAGTGACAAAATCAGGAGGGAGTCTTGTATTGATGTCGTCCGGAAATTTTGGTTGTCTTTGACACCGGTAAGTTCAACAGCTAACCACTAGCAGTGAACAGATAAAATTGTTCTTATTTCAAGTGCCAAGTATCGAATAATATGTCCTTTTCAATTACACAACCATACAGGACTGTCAAGACAAGGCTCTGAAGCACTTTGTGGCGTGTATCTACGGACAGCCGAACAGTCGACGAGGGGGCCTACTGCTCAGCGTACTAGAGGGCTTGGTTGAAAATAATGTCGTCTCCGCCAGGTTTTTAATTCAGCTGTTACTATGGTTACGAAAGATAATGATTCCTCAAATGGAATGTTTCTGTTGTGCCGCTAGGTTTGTTTTTTACAAATGTTCAAATGTAAATTGATACATGTGAATATTTTCGCTGATTATTAGATAGTTTGCTTTGGATGTGTGGCATCAAAGTGGAAATACATCTATTCCAATATACATGATTTTTTTCCGATCAAATTTATACATAGTTTTGATCTTACACGCAGATTATATCAACATTATGCTCATGTAGATGCCTGGATTCTCTGTAGCACTAAATGGAGTATGTAAATATTTTTTTTCAGAGCAATATGCGATGCCCTGCTGAACTGCAGTCAGTTGAGCTATCAGCACTCGGAGAAGTGGTGTCAGACGTTTAAAGTTGTGCGCAGGATCATCGGAGGTGTTGATTACAAGGTAGGAATTCTGTAGATGATATTCAACTTCAATTGGAAGAGGACTACTGTTTCTAAAACAATACCGGTACTAACGCATGAGTGTTTGATTTGACCTTTATTTGACCATCCGTGAAAGTATATTATTTTACAAGTCAGAGTGAAAAATCTTATATGTTCCGTTTTCAGGGTTGTCGGGATTTTTTAAAAGTGATTTTGGAGAAAGCCCAATCTATCCCAACGTCGGAGAACGTCTGCACAATCAAACTGATCAACAGTGTTTGCGATGTCAGTTTGCAAAATTTTCAGTCCTTTTGGATATATATTAATTCTACTGTTTATGTTTTGTATCATATTGTGTCTTACCATGTTGAAATTAATAATTACTTGTGCTTGTGATCAAGCCAGTTTAGGCCAAGAGTAGCTAGAGATTGATAGGATAACCGCAACTATTTTCTATAACTTTCTGAGCTTTTAACTTTTTTCAGGTGGTCAGTTACATTCTGGACAGAAACGCCTGCCTACTTCCTAGTTACTTCGCCGTCAACGAGATCACAAAGTTCCTGGCTGATGGCAAAGCTCCACCTCACTGGGTACCCTAACAATAGATAGCATGTCACCTCTGAAACTTTCGCAGCCATACTCTTGCCATTTTCCATATGCTTACAAATTTCAACTTTGTTTTCTTTCAGAAACTGGGGCAAATCCTCGCAGATTTCGTACAGACATTCCGATCAGCAGCACATATGGTCACAGTGTCGGGTATGATATTAGTATCATAATTTTTGGTATCTTTCAACTCATGGAATTCATTATAAAGAATAACAATACAACACAAATAATAAGTGACACAGCTTTTGGTGTTTTCAATAGTTGTCTGCAACACAGTATTTTTTTTTTAAACTGAAGGTCCAATTACACTGTACACTGTAATGATTACACTGTAATACTTGTTCAAAATAAACTGACGTCTATGTGAATTCATTGTGTTCATTGCAGGCCGCACCCAGCTTTTACCCGTGGTTGGGCACTCAAGTCTCGGTGCGACGTCGTCAAACTGCTGGAAACTGAACCCAGTCAATCTTCGATTCCAGCTCAGCGGCCCACTGCCCTATGACAAGGTAACATGGGCTGCTCATTCAATCAAAGTTCAATGAAATATATTCTCAAGGTGTTGTTGTTTACGTCCTGCGTTTTGCCATGGAGTGCGCTGAAAGTTTGACCTGTGATTGTTGTCATTTCTAGGAGCTTAGCGAACCCCAGACCGGTTTACTCTGCTATGTTTTGGAGCAGCCATACTCTCGGGATATGGTGTGCAACATGCTCAGTCTTAACAAACAGGTAAGTCTCACTGGTCTTCAGTAAAATCTCAGTCGCATGGTGATTTTTAAGGTTTTCAAACAAGATAACAATTACAGCCAAATATTGCTGAACACATCTTAGTAAAAATCCTACTAGTTAACATTATCGATCATTTCTCCTGCAGTTAAAGCAGCGATGTTCCGTGTTAGAAGAGCAGCTAGTTGACTTGGTTGTCCTAGCAATGGAACGCTCGGAGCTTGACCCATCGATAGGGGACGAGCCGGAGGAACCGACCAATCAGTGGCTCTGGCAGCACCTCTCCAGTCAACTCATTTTCTTCGTGCTCTTTGCGTTCGCCTCCTTCCCTCATATGGTCCTTGCACTCTATGAGCGGGTGTGTCTCATTTATGGAATAGTTCTACCACTCTTAGTTATAATAAATACTTTTGTGTAATCTTACCCTGACATTAAAAGAAGTGTTTATTAACAAATAGATACTGTGATATGTAATGAGTACTGGATATAAACATGTTCCTATGGCTCTAGTGAGGTTCCATGGTGGAGATGTTGTTGAATATTTGTGAATGTTGAGATCTTGTGTTGTATTTCCAGTTGAAAGGAAGAAATTTGCGGAAGGGCCGAGACCATTTGATGTGGGTCCTGTTGCAGTTCATATCAGGCAGCATACAGAAAAACCCTGTAAGTCATAATCCTTTGCCAATTTCTTTGCCAAAATTTCACATGAAATGTCAATGAAATGAAATGTCAACTGCAATGTTCTCTCTTTCCTGTCAGTTAGAGGAGTTCCTGCCGATGATGAAACTTTACGACCTGCTGTATCCGGAGAAGGAACCGATCCCTGTCCCTGATGTGACCAAGGCATCAGCCACGCACAAGATGGCCGTCACCTGTATCTGGATCCATCTATGTCGCAAGGCGCAGAGCGAGAAAGTCAAGCTGCTCCGACCCATCCCCCACGCATTACAGGGCCACGAGGAGTGAGTGACGCTCTTAATTGATGCTTTTATTGGAAACTGGTAAATTGTGGTTTAGTAAAACATATATTGATCAGTGCATGGTGATGATGGATAAACTCAGCAAAATTCATGATGTTTCAGATTCTTGCGGCAAATTGTCAACATGAAAAACAGTCCACCAACGGTTGACTACAATTTGGCTCTCCTGTGCAATGCATGTGAGTACACCTACCACAAAATACAAGCATTTAACATCATCTTGAGCTTAATTGAATGACCTCGCATAAATTCTCAATTGTTGCAGAGACATTTGACTTCTAAACAATTTCCCATTTATCCACAGACAGTACAAACACGGACTATTTTGCCCTGCCTATGGGTTTGATGGTGGAGAGTATCTATGGCAACGGACAGAAGACGATTCAGCTCCCTGGAGGCATATCGGCTGCCTCGCCAACCCAGCCGCTCCCGATGAGCATGCTAGATTCTTTGACCGTGCACACCAAAATGAGGTAGGCATACTATATTGGTCCCAACAGAAGCATGTACCCTAATAGGAGAACAACCCACCTCCTTTCTTGCAGGAAATAATGCTGTTTTCTTCACTTTATAACTGTCCTTATTTCCTTTTAACAAGGTCTCATTTCATTTTCAACATCTTATTCAGGGTACCTTTCACCGAATTAACACATAATAAACACTGTTTGTAATAAAACAATCATTTACCATAATTGTCTCTAAAATAAAATTCTATCTATTCTTATGCGAAATAATATTTGAAGTCTTGCATCATAGCATTGTTTCTCTATTAGGACCAATATGATATGACTCAAAACAAAATTTTCTGTGAAATTGTAGAGATAATGATATGTCTTTAGCAAAAGTTGAAAAAAATCAAATTGAAAAAATATATTACGGAGTTAAACTCGTTATTCCGTCCTGCTATTTCCAGCCTGATCCACAGTATAGTGACACGAGTGATGAGACAGGCCCAGGCTCCCGCAAAGACGACATTTGCTTTAGCGCCGGCTCTAGTCGAGACGTACAGCCGACTTCTTGTCTACATGGAGATAGAAACCCTCGGCATTAAAGGATTCATCAGTGAGTCCTTCATCTTTCAGCGATATTCATCTTAGATACGATCTTGTTACTTTGTTACATGTTATGATGTTTAATCTTTTTGAAGATTCTCAGTTACTGCGTGAACCACATTCACAGTTACACAATATAACGTGTAATGTCAAATATATGACAGTATATGCAATGTAGATAGGGAAAATATGTTGTACAGTGTGAACTTTTCGAATAAACCATTACAAAACAGGCCCAATACATTGAATAACACAATAGATGGTTTGCTATTGCTCCACTCAACACCATCCAAAAATTGACTGGATGTTAACAACTTGAGTGGACGGCAATACAATACTAATCCTACCAGTATTCTCAAAACCAGATTTTGACGTCATCTGCAAATCATCTATACAGGTCAGTTGTTGCCGAGCGTGTTCAAAAGCAGTGCCTGGGGCATTCTGCACACGTTGCTGGAAATGTTCAGTTACCGCCTGCACCACATCCAGCCACACTACCGCGTCCAGCTGCTCAGCCAGCTACACACGCTTGCATCGGTACCGCTGACCAACCAGCCACAACTGCACGTCTGGTATGTCTGCTGCGACAGGGAAAACCCTGCAGGAAAACCCGTGTTCGAACTCTCATGTATTGAATTTCTGAATAGTGCTAAATTAGTTACTTGGGAGACGTTACACATACCGGAAAAATCATCGCCAATGAGTACCTATGAAGTACCTATGTAGTCAGCAGGGCTGGAGTTTATTTCACATGGAATCTAAATGTACTTTAGTTGGCGTTACGGTTTAGCGTACTAGGTAGTTACCATGCTAAATGCCAAACTTAGTCGACTAAATCAGACTTAATGGTAGATTCTTTGTGAAATAGGCCCCTGCAGGTTGTTTTGCCCTGTCCAAAATCATGAACACAAAATATATACACTACATAACATGCCTTTTATCATTGCCAGTGTTGAGAGCACAGCGCTGCGGCTGATCATGGGCCTGGGGAGCTGGGAGGTGCAGCCACAACTTTCCCGCGTCTTCACGGAGCCAAAATCCATCGGCCTTCTCTCCAGCGAGTCTGAGGAGCTGAACCGTGCTCTCGTGCTGACATTAGCCAGGGCCATGCAAGTCACAGGTATATACGGGCAATCAATGGTTAGGGACAGTGTTTGTGAATAAAGTGATGAAATTTGAATATTTTGTTGACATACAGTGGTCCCTCTCAGATAAGTCCTAACCTTCTGCCACAAAATTGAGGTCTTACCTGAAGGGAAATCTCATAGAAGGGCTCATTTACATGTTAAAGTCATCCTAGCGCCACACAAAAATGTTTTTATAGAGGGGGAAGTCTTGCTCATCGGAGGTGGACTACTATACTATTGTGTTCTACGTGCTACTCTTAACCCCATAAGAATGGTCAAATGATCTCGAAAATAAATTTTCATATTCACCTCATACTTTCTACCAAACACCTACCTCAAACTAAGTTAATATTATGTAGTGGTAAGCCTGTAGAGACTAGCTTTGTAAAGTCATTTTTAAAATACATATAAATACACATAAAATCATATATATACTCTTTAATAACAGTAAGAAATGGAAATCGTTGCCTGACAGGTTCCGAGACGTTGTCAGGGAGTTGGTGTAGGGAGATTCTGACGACCATCATGCAGCACACGCCTCACAGCTGGTCGAGCTATACGCTGAGCTGCTTCCCGCCCGCGCTCGCCGAGTTCTTCAACCAGAACCCCGTCCAAAAGGAGGACAAACAGGTCCTCAAACGCAATGTCGACACGGAGTACCGCAAATGGAAAAGTCAGTGTTTTATGTTCGCGTCGGTCGATGGGCCATCATCTTTTAATAGCATAATACATGTAAATCTGATTTGGCTTTGGTGATTTATGCAGCAAAGATGCGCCATTGTGGTGGGTTTTTTACAGGTATGGCGAGTGAAAATGACTTGATCGCACATTTCTCCATGTCTGGCACACCATCGTTGTTCCTTTGGTAAGTTTGGGAGTCAGCTATCCCATATCCTGTTTGGTTTTGCACTAGTATTCGATTCCATTCGTGGTATGTACATGTGCTTGATATATTTGATTGAATGAAATGATATCTTTTGACAGCATTTTGTGGAAGTCATTGCTGGATGACAACAGGATTTCCCCGACAGCCTACAAGTAAGTCCATATTATCAAGAACCCACTATAAACCCACTTCTGATGTACATGTAATGATTTGTCAGGCTTGTACTATATTAACAAGACAATATTCTCGACCATATTCGTCTTCGAGATTCAAGTTTCAAATAAGAGCCAGCTATTTGACTATTTTATACAGCTTATGAACTCACAGTGAAGAAGCGATCCGATGACGCATCGATCACATTTCAGTATCAGCATGAATGTTGAACAAAAGCATTCACCGCACTTAACTGGATCCTTGGTATTACCTCTCTCTCCTGTTGCCAGGGTGATTGAGCGGCTAGGGCCGAGAGCGTTGGCGGCACACCTGCGGATATTCGCTGACTACCTTGTCTATGAGGTCTCTGTGTCTGCCTCTCAGCAAGTCAATGCAAGGTGTCTGGAGGCTTTGAGTGACCTCGTCTGGAAGTGCAACATCGTTCCCATCGATCGCCTAGTGCTCTGTCTGGTCAGTTTCAGGCAAAGCCTGGAGATGGACATATTTTGGCCATATTACTACCACTATAATAATCTTTTTTGGGTGAACCTGGCATCAAAAAAAGGAGAGGATTTTTATGTAAAAAGAATTTTCTTACTCAATTGTATGTTATTACCTTATAAGAAATGACCTTCACATGGTTTGCGTGTTTGGGGGGGAGGACTTGCCTTTGCCTGAAATTTGGGTTTTGAACAAAAAAAACATACACACAGAGCAAGATTTCATGATTAGTGTCGATTGGTGTAAATTAATATCTTTGTCATTCTTTTTAAACAATAAAAGGCTTGCATTGATGTGTGGATATTCATCTCGACAGGCTTTGCGGAGTTTCCAAAGTTCCGAAGTCCAGTTCTGCTTCTTCATCATCTCGCAGATATTGTTGAAACGACCCGGAGAGTTCAGAAACCGCGTTCATGACTTTGTCAAAGAGGTACTGAAAACTTGCTCTTGCCTCTCCTAGTATCAGAGTTGCGATTTGTATTAGAAAATTTGGCCTGTGACTCTATGCTGACTGTGTACATAGATTGATTTCTTTGTTTGATTGAATTTTCAGAATTCCCCAGAACACTGGATGCAGAACAACTGGCATGAAAAACACATGGCTTTTCACAAAGTAAGTCGTCCCTATGTTGTATCAGTTATATTGATTGAATTCCTGGAAGCTCAGTTTACAACAATCAATTGATGATGTTTTCAAATCTTCTTTGCAGAAATATCCTGAGAAGTTTTTCTATGAAGATGCAAATACCCAGAGTCAACACCAGTATTTGCCGCTGTATTTCGGCAATGTCTGCATTCGCTTCCTTCCTGTGAGTAACTAACCCTAATAGCCGTAAACATGGGAATAAAACACGTAACTGCAGATAGATGTGGTGTTTTGAACGAATACTTTGTGTCTTGACAATTGTGTCGTTGTCGTAAAGTTCTCTGTATTGCATATCGGTGAATTTTAAAAATTGAGAAATTGCAGTTGAATATTCATGATATTGAGGAAAATTGCTTACTCGTAAGAACAGATATATTTCAAGATTTTTAATGCCAGTCATAACTATGCTGATTAATCATGTTTCAGGTGTTCGACATTGTCATCCATCGGTTTCTAGAACTTCCAGCTGCCCACAAGATTCTAGAACAAATCCTAGACCAGCTCGGAATTCTCTACAAGTTTCACGGTCTGATCCTTCTCCGAAAAAATATTGGATTTATTCCCTAATACTCTGATGTTTTCTTTCTGCCCGTCTTCACACCAAAATCACGCTCTCGCACTTGTTCGTTACAGATCGTCCAATGACGTACCTGTTCAACACTTTGCACTACTATGAGAAGAAGTTGAAAGACAAACCCCAGACGAAGAAAAAGTTGGTCAACGCTGTCATAGGTGGGAACTATTGATATTGTGAAATTTAGCATATATCATTAAAATACTTGAATATTGGTATACAGCGATACCATGTTATTCATATACAGCCATATTCTACAAGCTTGCTGCCATGCTCTTGCCAAATCTTATCCATTAGCTAGCATTACAGTTACTGAGTAAAATCCTATTTTCTATATCTGAGGGGTTGAATCACGACATTTTTAGGGCAGTTCTAAATGGAAATACGTTAGAAATCAGTAACAAATTTTGCCAATGAGTATAATACCTCACCGAACCCCTCTGCTATAATGGCTCTAGGTTCCCTGAAGGAGATCAAAGAACCAAACTGGTGCCTGACGGAGGAATATCTCCAATACCTCACACGCCCCGTAGCCGCTGATGGAACCAACTGGCTGCCTGAGCAGGAGTACTACATCAAACTGATCAGCCGCCTTGTGGATAGTATCCTTGCTTCTGACAAAAGTCGATTTAGTAATATATAGCGGATGTGTTGCTAGTATGTGGGTACCGGTATGTATTCGAATGGGAGAAATGTGTTTCTGGCAGTAATGATATTTTGTCCGAATTGACATATTTTGGACAACAGGGATGATAGGGCCTCAGGGGTATACATCCACGTGGTCGTCGGCGACCGAATTGTCTAGTTTGGACTGTTGCCAATAGTTGGTGTAGTTGTTTCCTTGACAACGGTTGCCAGCCATCAATGGCGTAAGTCCGTCGCCGTTCCCTCCCTGTGACTGGCGGTTCAACGAGTTTCCAAACCCCTCTGCGCATGCGCTCTACGCGACGTGCATCGAGTTGATGGCTCTGCCTGTCACCAGTCAAACGGTCGGCACGGCGCTCGTAGATATCATACTCAAAGGGTGAGAAATCGATGGATTGAATTGGTGATTATTACAGAGTGCATACTGTATTTCAACTTTTTCACCATACTTGTATTTCAAATTCCATGTCGTAATCTGTATTCGCAGCTCCAGCCAGATTCCAAGAGACAAGATCATGTCCTGGATGAACTGCATTGGGATGGTTCTCACTGCTCTACCGGTAAGTGTCGCTTTGGGATCAGGTTTTACTGAAATGAATCGGGATAACAAATGGAATATCCAGAAGGAGGTCAGAGTATATTAGATTGTATTTCAGGAACACTAAGTTACATACATGTATTTTGAGTACCCATTCTAAGCAAAAAAAAAAATGTGTCAACAAATTAACAAAATTATCATTTTTCTCACAGCAAGGACGAAATATATCAGATGATATTAATAGGAAGGCTAGTTACAATTGTCAAGCATCTATTCTATATGAAAAACAAAAATGCATCAATGTAATAACAAGGTAATATTTTCTCTGCCAGGACGGCTACTGGCAGGTGTTGAATGACCGCGTGGTGGAGGTCATGATGACCCCACCGCTTGCTGCACCCTCAACGGACAGCGACCCGATCCAGATGTTTAACTTTGCGGCGTCGCACCAGGTCGTCGGGGAGGTGCCCTGTAGCTATGTCCTGGCTCTTTGTCACGCGCTGTGGCAGCACGCAAGCATCGGCCAGATCAGCGCCATTCCATTGTAAGTTTACGTTCGGGCCGTGGGTTATCCCAATAATTCTAGGTTTGTGACGGAATGATTAGATCATACTAGACTGGGCAAATGTTGGGTGAATGTCGAATGTTATAATGCGTCAGTTTATAGCAGTGTTTGTCGATCAAACACTGTTGACTACCTTTTGCCGGCTATAAAGTTATGACATGCAAAAGTCCCCAGCATTCTTGGTGATGCAAAGTATGATTTCATGACAAATATAACGTAATCTGGTCTGGGAGAGTGTTGAAGACTTTGGCGTTTATACATGGATGTTCATTCATTTGCAGGTTTATGAAGGAGAAACTGAAGCCCATTGTCAAGACCGAGGAACAGTTCCTGTTCGTGTGTCAGCTCGTTGGCCCGTATCTACAGCGATTTCACGTGGAGAGAACTCGCTGCCTGCTAGAAGTATGTTATATGACCCATTACCAGTTGTTACATTGACTGATTAACCCATATATTTATATTGATCAGTAATGATGATTCTACAATCATTTGTTTACTTGAAACAGTTGACGATAGAGTTGTACGAGATGTTGGAAATAGTGGACAAAGCCAACAAACATCTGCGATTCATGGACCCCATCTCAGACTTCCTGTATCCTTCACAAACATTCTGATAAATACAATCATGAAAAGCAGATTTCCATCTGTTTCAAGTTGTCAGATGTACAGGTTGTCAGATGGATAAGCTATGGAAAAATCTATTAAGCAATAAAGCTATAATTGATTTTAACAAAAAGCGTTGAAGTTAAAATCCTGAGTTTCTGTCCATAATACGAGTGGTAATTCAATTGGATAGCGTTTCCATATGATCATTATTAACGTAAGAACACACACCCAGAAGATTCCTTGACATATCATGCCAGCTACCACATCAAGTATATGTTCGTGGGGGACGGAGTCAAAGCCGAGGTTGAGAAAGTCATCTGCAAGCTGCGGACGGCGCTCCAAGTCCGACTGCGTTTCATCTCACACCACAGCAAGGAGGAAAGCACGCCAACCTGAGCACGCAATAATCTCATGCACTGGAAACTAGGGCCATTGGCTGTTGCTCTTTTGTGGGTGTTTGTTGAATACCAGTGTTCAGCTCAATATTGTCAGATATGTTCGTTATTACACATGCTGTGTGTTCTTCAAAGAATTTTCGCCTACGTTGTGTTCATGCTTTGAGCTGAACTGATTTTCAGTAGATTCATGTAAAATCATATGTGTCATGAAACATATGAACATGAATTGTTCGATTGCCAACATTTTTTGTGCTGTATTATGTGCAAACTGTTTGATAGAATTGACATATATTCTTGATCTTTGTAAAACTACTTAAAAATTTGAAATGTCCTATATTCGCGCACTTTAATGTGCACGACGGATTTTCATGAACTTCAGTACATCCATACGAGTGCTTGTCATATTTTGTTGAGTTTCCTGAGTTTATTGTTTTTTGTTAGGCCTGTTTTACTACTTTGAAGATCCGGTATTCTTTTCAGTACAACAGTTGTTCTTGACTATGAATAGACCATGTTCTGTTGTTTATTGCATGTACTTTTTCCTGAGAATGGCACGAAAGACCTTGAAACGACAGTGAACAGTTGTGAAAATTGTAAAAATTTGTCGATGTTTGTTGTATCGGTGTACTGCGTAAACAAATTTGTTATTGGCTGTTGCTATCGCTATATAACTCCTAAATCATGAAGCATAGATTATGAAGCATTTATTGATGAAATCATGAAACTTCAGACAGACTGTATTTATTGTTCAGCATTCATACGGATATATTGTTTACAAATACACACCGGCTCTGTGTATGTAAACGAACACATGTTCAAGACTGCACCTTTTCTATTTTTTTATGAGCAAATTGAGTAAATGTATAAGCATTCGTTTTGTAGGACACTATATATGTTGTTCCATTAGAAATGCTGATTGTTGTTAAATAATTAAATACAAATAAATCAAATTCAAGTGTAGAAATGCAATGCAAGGCGTTTTTAAACTGCGCAAACTACGTGACTTCATGTCTCTTGATGACCTGAAAATAGTAGCGTCGGCTCTCGTGTTGTCTCATCTGGATTATGCGAATTCTCTCTATAGTGGACTCCCTGACTGTGATATCTCAAAACTGGAGCGAGTTCAGAATTTCGCAGCTAAGACTATCCTTGGATGGAACAAGTACAGCAGCTCCAGAGACGCCATCAGACGTCTCCATTGGCTTCCAATAAAACTCCGGATAGACTTTAAACTTCTGTGTTTGGTCTACAAGTGTTTAGAAGGAAATGCGCCCGGATATCTCAAGGACCTACTTTGTGTGGTTAAGCCAGTTAGGAACTTACGCAGTGTCAGTACATATAAGTACTTGGTTGTTCCCTTCACGAGCAAGAAAACCTTTGCAGCAAGATCTTTCAGTGTCAGAGGACCGTTACTCTGGAATAGACTCCCTGAGGATATCAGGCGCAGTGAAACACTCGAACAATTCAAAACTCAATTAAAGACCTATTATTTTACTCAATTTTAATTATGTCTGCTAGTACGTTTTTTATTATGTACCTATATGTAATGTTTTTATATGTCAAGCCAATGCTCATTGTGTCAAGCGCCACAATAACTTCTGGTTGAGTATGCGCTCTATAAATAAACAAGTCTAAGTCTAAGTCTAAGTCTAATTAAACAACAATTCTCACTCATGTATATCACATTATCTTTTATTCAACACACATTCGGTCGCAAATAATTTCTCACAATTATCTTATGGTTATAACTGTCTTTATACACACATATACACAATATATATACATATATATATAACTTGACTAGCAACCTCCATACAAATATATCTGGAAATTTGGTACATTCCAAGGTTCTGCAACACACGGTCCATGCCTCTGTATATAAGGTAACAGAACATTGCTTGCATCAAGTTTTCACCTATGAAATTTGATCGGTCAGTCCAACTCCAAACTTCTGTGTACACTTTAGTGTATTATCTGACGTTGCAGAACTTTGTATTTGGTCAATCTCCTGCAGTTTTTTTCATGATTACAAAATGTATAAATATCAGGTCATTTCCACAAGTGTTGTCCAAGTACCACTGCTGGTTACTAGTACATGTGCATGTATCTTGTATCTTGAAATGCCTTGAACACGAGATGAATATGCAGAGGGAATACGCAAGAAATGTCAAGTTTAGCTTCGCTAGCTCTGGTCATCAGGCAGTTTGACGTAAGTGTTGTTCGTCTTTTCAATCCGCGAGACACCCGCTCCAAAGTAATCGACGATATATTGTGAACCATCTGCTGGTCCTACAACCTATATAAAAATGAAAACACAAACTTATTTAATGCATTTCACATCGCCTGTGATAGCAAATTTAATTTCAATTTGCATAGTGTACACAGTAAGTATTAGCGTCAATTTGATTTAGCGTTTCAAAAATAATCGCTAATATTTATGGGTGCTCTAATGTAAGTCATAAAATATGGGTGCCAGCAAATGCCCACTTATAAATGGATGCTTTTAGAATATTTCTGGGTTTACAGTATCCTATATTGATTTATATACCTGCATGGCTATGAGAAGTATGTCCACAAGATGCCAAAGGAGCATGAAGCCAAAAGTGCAGAACTTCACCAGACCTGAGGGACATGAAACTTGTATAGATTATTTCTGAGTCGCATTATGTCAGACCAGAGATAGATTATCCTTTCTTGTTACGATCAATCAGAAAGAAGGCACACAATACATTAATATAATGTGTTCATCAAAATGCACAAACATCTGAATACATGTATCATGAATATTCATGATATCATGCCCGAACTTAGATTTCTGCTCACCTAATGCAGGATACCCGAGATAGAATCTGTCGATCCCTAACCAGCCGAGAAATATGGACAGTAGCAATGCCACTTCATACCTCTTGCCATTCCTGTATATGGAAATAATGTTTATGTCCGTTATGGTGTGGTTGGTAGAACGATTCGAAAGAAATACAATTCAAAATTAGAAGTCACCAGAGAGTTGCACACTTACGTCCACTGACAAGGAACTTTCTTACAAAAAGCCACTGACTCCCCTGTGTGCGTTGTTCCACTGCAGTTCAAACCCTTCACTGGGAAACACGGAACTGAAATAAAGAATGTTTTTCAACACGTTGAAAGTGTGTCAGCACTGTTTCATCCTGCCTACTGAGTGGTGTGATGAGAATACATCTTGACGGATTATTTTGCCAACCTTCTACAAAGGGGTCCTCCTTGGTACAGCCAGCAGCCTGCTGCGTCTCATTGTCTATTACAGGGTCTGAACAGTAATATCTGATAATGGAGTTAGGATTTATAAAGGCAGTGCAGAAATGTGCACATAAAATGATAAATAATATGTATATGCAAATATATTGATATGAATATAATGGATATGGACATGATGAAGTTCAACTATTATGCTTGTGCTGAATCTTATGCTTGTACGTACAAAGTGCATGAAATCAAAATTTGTTCGTGAAAACTTCGGGAAGTATGATTTGAGTTCACATTTTTTTTATTGTGTTGGAATTTGAACCAACTTCGGTTAAATGTTCTATGTCAAGGATACTGTCCAGGCTGGAGATCCAGACAATCCAGTGTACCATTCTCCGTCACGGGCCTCGGAGTGGCAAACTCCTGGCACTGTACGAGTTCGTTGTCATGAGCTGCCGTAAACCTCAGCAATGATAGCGCTACAGCGCAGTGTAAGGCATGCAGGGTGTTACTCCAAATGCTGGTCATTGCGTTTAATGCTCCATTGCTGAAAGAATGAATAATGTGCATTAGCTACTTCATTATTGGCGGCCGATTCTGTCGGCGGCCGAACTGTCATTGACATAATCATAATGGATGGATTATCATCATATGCTTGATGTTACCGACGCGACGGGGCCTATGGAACGTATGCTGCGGATAAATCTCTACAGAGGTGAGCCAACTTATTCACAAAACCATGGCAGGCGTAGATCTACGTCTACTTCAGAAACTGAGAAGTGAGAACATGGCATGGGTTTGTTATGACCTGATCACTGCTGATTTGCATACAGTTGTGTATTCCATCATGTAAAATAGTACACGATGTTTTGCCAATGTTAGATGTATATGACCAGAAAATTATGCATATAATGCATTTTTAGGGAAGTGAGGAGTCTTCTATATTCCACTGATAAGATATTATCAGTTTTATTAGTCCCTAAAAGGGACTTCATAAACACGCGTAATGATATAAGCATTCCGTACAGGGAACAGGAAATGCCGCCATATTTGTTTTGGGTGTTTTCGCTTTTTGCCCTCTTTTGAAATGTCATAGAAAATCCCTTTCGAAACTTGTGTTGGAATCTATCAACTGTGCGCGAATCAACATTTTGATACGGGAGCAGCTTCCCGGGTTGGTAAATATTCTTTATTTATACTGTAAACATAACTGTTTTCATCAGTTCATTCAATCACTCATCATGACACCAGCATGACACATGTCATCACATCACTTTCATACTCATGGACATCAGTCATTCAATCAGTGGATTCACTCACCACTGCCGACTGTCACCGTCAGGATTTCAATTGGCCTGCATTTAATCCGTGCATGAGCATTAAGCCTTTTTCAAGCAAAACAACAGTTAGACCTACAGTTAGGGAGTGCAACTAAATAAGCAGATATGATGAGCGATGAGTAAAAAAATCTGAACAGCCTGACTCAGCCGCCCTGACGAGCATCGCCCTGGAAGGCAAAAACGACTGTATACCAGTATCTAGGTCTAACGATTTTGAAAACAACCTTGACTGAATGCGTGTTGTCACGAGCACCGTGGCAAATGCGAAGCACTTCAACTTTCCCAATATGCTACTTCCATGCTACAACTTCTTCATGCTATGAGGAGTCCATCTGACTGCATTCCAGTATAGTAAAATAATAATAATAATAATAATCAGATTCATTTCACGACGGTCCATGATGATAGGCAATTCTGCCTGTCTTCCCCATCCCCCGTCGAGTGACAATTTTGGATTTGGAAAGCACATTCGAATGGAGAAACCTTTGCGGTGCCAGGATGAAAACTCCACCTACTTTGTGCCGGTGACGGGGATCGAACCCGCGTCACCTACCCCCTCTGAGCTTCATTGCTTCAAGAGCCACCAGTCCAATCCACTCGGCCACTGAGGCAGTACTGCCTCGGTCACACAATAACGTGAGCATTGCAACTGGGACATTCAGACATATGCTATGATTGGTTAAAAACTGGTCACATGGTGCAGATAGAATGGCTCTGATTGGTCATGTCCACATTTCACCAGAGTGGAACCTCCTGCACTTTATCTGCTCCTTTCACTTCACCATGTTCAAGTCCTTAGCAGCTGTTTAGCAAAGTCCAGTCTTGGTGCTTGTCTGCTTGAAGTGGAATCCTGACAAGTGAAGTGACTGCAGTCTGCATCATTTATCTTCGTGAATCATGATCATTCATCACCAATCACCATGTTATTCATTTAATGAATTTATTAATGTCAATTACCAGTTACTATTGCCATTGCCAATTGCACGTGTGTTCAGGTATAAGGCAGGCTGACTCATCCATGATTTGGATAATGT
Source organism: Terebella lapidaria (assembly GCA_949152475.1). NCBI lineage: Eukaryota > Metazoa > Annelida > Polychaeta > Terebellida > Terebellidae > Terebella > Terebella lapidaria. Next base: position 10,031,288 of record OX424557.1, read on the forward strand.
TTCTTAAGTTTGTCAAGCTGGTTTGCTGGGGCACTTTCACCATGTTCACAGGCATTCTTGTTATGACCGGATGACCAGGCTTATTCAGTTAGAATATTAGCACTATTTTAATACTAGTATTTTGATTTATATTTTGAAGAATCCTTGAGGGTGTTGGTCAAGGGATGGTGGCGGCAAACACTAAAATCATAATGTTTGAAATAAGCGGTGATGACAGGTTCATCCAGCAAGTCTTGATGCGCACAATTCCTTAAATGCAATTTTGCAATTTTAATCGTGATAAGGCAGGTGTACCACCGAATTTAATAAATACTGTATTTACAATGCATAGGCTTAAAGGGCCACATTCGGGATAATGAATAATGTGCAAAACGGCTTTCCGTACATACTAAGAAATCAATATATACTATTTTGGCGTGACCTGGGTGGTTTGAAGATTTTCTCGCCCAATCGCACCGTAGAAATCGATATTGGAATGCATGCACGTGGCGTTGTTTACATCCCCATTGCTTATGGATGTGACGTCACAAATGCCCAGATACCACCATACGTTCAATTACGTAAATTGCGGGGCAATGCTGTTTTTCTATTCACGTCAGGACGTCACAGCCTCTTGGGCTAAAAAAAAACCTGTTGCTATTCAGATTACTCAATTTTTTAACTTGATCGCTTGATAAATGGATTGATTTCCTAAGATATACTGGTGATATGCCAACATGATATATCGCAAGAAACAGACAAATGCCTAATTGCGATAATTTGACAATGATTTTGTCATCGCTTGTGTGGTAAATGAACATTCACAGGTTTAGTGTGATGACCAAGGGGTTTTGCTAGCTTGTGGCCCTTTAAGGAAGGAGGGTGTAGGAACGAATAAAAATGAAATAACCGCGAGCTCCACTTCGATGTGCTACGTGCATTGCGCATGGAAAACATCAACAATTCACCGAATCCATGACTCGATGGCGATTAATAACAAATATTGTTGGTTTGCAACGTACACCAATAGCTCAAGGTTGTGGGCGAAAGTATTATCATGATTATCATGTGCGGACCCTGAAATTGGGGTAGATTGCATACTGTTTTAAATTTTGCTCTCTATGTGGAAAATTGGCAGAACAAATGTTTTTTGACTCCCATCATGACTGTGTGTAGTTTGCCAAGTTATCAGCACGATACCATCCATCAATTCCGTCATCGCAAAAATATCAACAACAAAACGGTGTAAACGAGTTTTAAAAAACATATTGAATGCATACAAATTTCGCATTCGGAGTTTATTTCATTGTCACGAGTAATTAATGTAAACAAGCTGAAAAAAATTATTATACATTATTGATTATGAAGCATAGCCTTAGCAATATACTGTACTAGTATTTGGCAATCCAGTTGAACACATCTAAGTGGTGTAGCACGCAGACACAGTAACCATGGTAACATGAGTAATGAAAAATCGTAATGGAAAGAAAACACTTGACCCCCTAATCATGCTAATTGGCTCAAGATAAATATTGTGGTTACAGTGATACAAATGACATATGCATGTTTGTAGGTGTACCGTAATGGAGTATTTGCTATCTGCGATTGGTTTTATGTATTTCTGCTCCAAGCTAGGCAGCGAGTTGTACTGAATAGCTGAATTTACAATGACAAACCATGATTCTTCCCTAATGAGTCTGCATGTATCTAATGGAATACCGGTTGGATCTATCTGCGTTTTCCACATTTAATGCCATGTTGCAAGATTAACGCCCACTGTGTGGACACTTGGCAAACAAATACATGTACCACCAGAATGTACAGTAGCATGAATAAATACCACCCATCTAATGACCACACATCATTCCTGTTTGTTTTGCCCTGTCCCAGTAATGAGATATTTTGTGTGGAGTTGGTTGCCTGACAGTTTCTTTGGTCTTTATCATTCATCCAATGTGTTACCGTTGATGTCCAAATTGTGACCCGTTCTTATCTTACGTTTTCCTTTTTTGTTACGAAAGATGAAGCTAGAGAAATCTGAGATGTACTGGAGGGAAATAAAGTCTTTTTACTACTAGTTGAGTCTATTTCCATCATGTGTATTGTTTCCATGAATGGAAAGAATGCGTTTGCGATTTCAATTTGCGGAAAGTGTCCGCAGCTACACATATGTTTTAGCATCCACTTTGGTTGGGGTGTGACAGCCACAATGCCGTATAGAGTGAGTGGTGTATGAGGCCTTGGGAAAGTTCTTGTGGGGCAGTCTTCTCGACAGTGAATGCTTTCAGACAATTGCAATAGACGGTCCTAGGTCGTTCAATAGTCCATATATCTTGCGAGTTCTTGCCTTTTCTTTTCTGCGATAAGAAATCGATAAAACTGGCAAGGGATTTTGTAAGGAGTATAATTTAGTAGATGTATATGACAGGCGTAATACAGCAATGTTAGATTCATTTCATGGGGCTGTAGGATGCTGTTTCGCACATTGTAAGCGGGTCTGTATTGTTTAAGATGTTTTCGTACGTAAAAGCTCCGTCTGGAATATGATGTGGCTTATGTTTTGCAAAATAAAAACTGAACCAAGATGAACAAACCAATCCCCGCATTGTTATGCAAGCCCCATTTCTGTTTTTAGGAAAGTAGGTCTAAAGTAGGTTACACCCAATGGAAAGATGTGTTTCTACAATTTTCATTTATAGACTATGAAGAGTGAAGATTACCAGTTAAAATCATTTCAGCACATTTTCGATTTCCAATTGTGACTGCCTGTGAAATTGGTTTTCCGTGTAAACACCAGCGAAACAACTAAACTGCAGAAAACTACAATCAGATACCCAGGCAGCACGACCACCAAAAACAATCTAGATCTAGATAGATACCGTAAACTAATATCGTGTTTTTGTCATGTTTCAGACAGTAGCGCAGACGACATCATCTATGAGGAACTCTGCCGGAAAGTGCGAGTGAGGACGACGAAATGTCTCTTGCTAACGGTAAGTGACAGCGGAAAGACGGAGGGGGGAGGGGGAAGAATATGAAAAAACTATGGGGAAAATTAATATCTACAGTGATTGTGTTGTGTCAGCTGCCACCGCATAATTTTTGGTGTTACTTGTGTGGCCATCGTTACATTTCATAGACATGTAAACACGCAGCCATTGTGAACATGGTTAATAATTGGCGACATGTACTTTCACATTAGTGTGTTTATGTATGTTCTTTTGTGTAGCATGACAACGTCAAGTATTGGTATATAAATCAGTTTTTGCACATATAATGATGTACCGGTAGTTGTCGGCACCAGAATGCACGGAAAACAGTGACAATAGCACATGTACACGTCCTATGAACGTATCTGTTAAACATGACGTGAAAAAATAATCATCTTTAAAGTTTTTGGAATTTTCAACAACATCAACAACAACAAAAATTGTTGCCAATGGAGATGACTGTGAACATGGTGAAGGAACTCATGTATTTAATTATATACATATGTCATGTATTGAAATAGAAACTGTCATACCAGTAGTCTCTCAAGTATTCAATAGATCTGTTACTTATACGATAAGCAGATAACATACGTTTGGCAGCCGTCCACAACATTGACAGCATACCTTTGTGATGTGTCGTGTGTTCTATAGTACTCGATATATCATGAATATTAAGCATGTCAGCACAATTAACTCCTACAGGTGTAATGAAGATAACAATGTACTTGTATGTTAATTAAACTTACTGGTATAATTTTTGCAAATTATGAGAGCATGTGTTTTTTCAGCCATGACTTTTGTTCTAAAAAATTAAAAAATTTGTGATAAGGATTATAATGTATATTAATGGTAGCAAAATCTACTATTAGTATGTCATTTCTGAATTCACACTTCGAGACGGAAGATCCCTCCAACTTTATTGCTGACTGTGGGATCAACACACACAAATGGTTTCTGTCACAGCCTGTGACTTTGACCACATCACGGCTAAGATCAGACAAACCATTCCCATGATTTATGCCACTGGGGCAATTACATTACTGGATTAGCTTATAAATTACACAGCAAGATACTTTTGGCCAGAATCGCCCAATGCGGGTCCAACAATCCTCTATGGTGCTTTCCCCATGATTCATATAAATCACCGCCCCCAGATCTACCCCGCTCTTTCAAACCATCCTGATAACCACACTGCATCTCTGTGGAACCCAATATCCTATTGCAAAAACCTATGGTGATCTTTACGTGTATTGAACATGGATTCCCTGACCCCCTGAATGACCATTGCAATGATGGCGGCCACTTTTTCCCCTGGATGATTTGCCTGGACTTTGGAAACTACGCACCATATCATTACCCCAGTTCCTGGGGGACTCCCACAGTCATTGGGGCCGGCCCGACTTCTATCGCGAATCTCTGCGCTTCGTGATTCACTCCAGTTTTCTGCTTCATCGGCCTCCCTGATCTTTCACGTGGTCTGTTTTCGGGGAGAGAGTCGCTTGTGTTTTGACTTGGAGAGGGCTCAGGCAGTGGGCAATGGAGGGTTGCCATAAAACTGCGCTAGAAGTTGGCATGTATGGGTTGGGCTGGGGGTGTCCTATATACTGTTTGTGGGGTTTGGTCGGAATTGGGGCAGGGTATCCTTGGAAAGGGGAGGATGCCTGGTGCGGGGGAAGGAGGGTGTTGAAGTTGCACATTTGCAGGTAGGCTACTAGTAGTGGGGAACATGTGCCGAGATCAGACTTCCGTGTGGGACTTGTATGAAATAGATCTGTCATTTCTTGTTCGTCTGATTGAGTGATGAGTGAAAACATCGTCTTAGGTATTTTGACAGAATTTTGTCTACTAGTGGTGAGCTCTGTGATATTCATTTACGTCATTTGAGGTAAAATTCCTGTTGTGATCCAGATTCGGTGCGGGCGCTGGAGATCCTGGAGCGGATCCAGACGAAGCTGCGGGACTCACACGACAACAGTCAGGAGGAGGACCTCTCCAGCCTCATCTACATGCTCGAGTCACCGCTCTTCAGCCAGATCCTCAACCTACAGGACTCCATCCAGCAGCTCAAGCAGGTAACTATGGTAACAATCCATCCAACAGCTCAAACAGGTAACTATGGTAACAGTGTGAAGGTCAAACAGGTAGCCATGGTAACAGTGTGACACCTCAACAGGTAACCATGGTGACAGTCCTTCCAACAGGTCAAACAGGTAACCACGGTAACAGTATACAGCTCAACAGGTAACCATAGTAACACTGTGACAGCTGAAACAGGTAATTATGGTAATAGTGTGACAGCTCAAACAGGTAACCATGGTAACAGTATAACACTTCAAACAGTTAACCATGGTAACAGTCTGACAACTCAAACAGGTAACCATGGTAATAGTGTGACAGCTCAAGCAGGTAACCATGGTGACAGTGTGACAGCTTGGTAACCATGGTAACAGTATGACAGCTCAAACATGTAACCATGGTAACAGTGTGACAACTCAAACAGGTAACCATGATAATAATGTGACAGCTCAAGCAGGTAACCATGGTGACAGTGTGACAGCTAGGTAACCATGGTAACAGTATGACAGCTCAAACATGTAACCATGGTAATAGTGTGACAGCTCAAACAGGTAACAGTGTGACAGCTCAAGCAGGTAACCATGGTAACAGTGTGACTGCTAGGTAACCATGGTGACAGTATGACAGCTCAAACATGTAACCATGGTAATAGTGTGACAGCTAGGTAACCAAGGTAACAGTATGCCAGCTCAAACATGTAACCATGGTAACAGTGTGACAACTCAAACAGGTATAACCATGGTTACAGTGTGACAGCTCAAACATGTAAACATGGTAACAGTGTGACAGCTCAAACAGGTAACCATGGTATAGTGTGACAACTCAAGCAGGTAACCATGGTGACAGTGTGACAGCTCATGCAGGTAGCCATGGTAACAGTGTGGCAGCTAGGTAATCATGGTAGCAGTATGACAGCTCAAACAGGTAACCATGGTAACAGTGTGACAACTCAAACAGGTCAAGCAGGTTACCATGGTAATGTTGTGACAGCTCAAACAGGTAACCATGGTAACAGTATGACAGCTCAAACAGGTAACCATGGTAACAGTGTGACAACTCAAACAGGTCAAGCAGGTTACCATGGTAATGTTGTGACAGCTCAAACAGGTAACCATGGGAACAGTATGACAGCTCAAGCAGGTAACCATGGTAACAGTGTGACAACTCAAACAGGTAACCATGGTACACGGTGGAAACTCAATCAGGTACCCATTGTAAGAATCCATCTTGCTGCTCAAATAGGTTATTGTGGTAACATTGTTGAAACACTTTTGATAATAAAAGAACCAGTTAGGATCCAAAATGCATTTCAGTAGAGATTGTTAAGTATGTCTATGATGTGCTGCCCTCTAGTGAATAATGTTTCCATACTTCATTGTAATCATAAAGGTTCATGAAGCATGTTGCCAGAACCCAACTCTAAAACTTACATGGTTACATTATGACTAGTCACTACAATTCAGTTCTTCAAGAGTTCAACTTCTTCTCAAGTTCAACTAGAGCCCCTCTGCCCATTCACCACTAAAGTAAAGGATTGCAACTGCTAAATACAACATATTTCACTAGCCTTGTTCATCTTTTCAGTGTTCAATAAATAAATGCATCTTGTTGATTCCACAGGTACAGGCGAAGCACATCCTGCGGGGCGATGACTTTGAGTTTGATACGGGGTCGGGGGAGCTGATCCTGGGAGACGACCTCCAGGGCTATGAGTCGCCCCCCGGGGAGCCGCTCGAGGACCAGCAGGAACAAATCGTTGATGGCCCGGAGATCACCGAGCTCGGCGCCAACGCACAGGTCATGCACAGTCTGGGAGTGGGGTCTCCTCTGTTCTTGGTTCTTGGAATCTTAAAAAATCCTTGTTTTGTTCATGATTATAATGTACCGGTATGCATATTTAATATGATCAAACTAAATATGCTCTGTTTTTACCTATAGATCAATCATGTGTGAGAGTTTCTTATAAGTCAGCATTTCAGGACAGTATTTACATTAAGTCAGTGTTTGAAAAGGCATTTTGATCTTCATGACAATTTTTTTTCGTTCGCACACAGACCCTGTCCACTTCCAACTTTTCGAACTCGGAGGACTTCATGACAGCCGTCCAGAAGGTCGCAGGGTCACGGAAAGTGGAAGTGATTTCCCTCGACAAGTCGGAAAATACCAGTCTCGGTTTCAGTGTTGTGGGGCTGAAGAGCGAACACCGTGGCGAGCTGGGCATTTTCGTACAGAAGATACAACCGGGAGGCCTCGCTCATAGGTACAGTCCCGATTATATTCTGATTTGCACACCGTTTTGACATTTTATATTGTGTGAAGATTCTAATTTCATCTTCAGGAACCTCGGTTTGAAATGAGATTTTATTGAAGATCTGTGATTTTCGTGCAGACTGAATGCCAATTTCACAGATGTGAAATGAACTGACATGCCGAAAAAATACAATAGACGATCAAAAGATATAGCAGTTGTCAATTACCCTGGAATATGCATGTCAAGCACAAAGAAATGTGCAGTGCAGTATACTATGGATTTGCTGTCGTTATAATTCGTATTGAGCAATAAATGTGCAATTCCTCAATTTTATATCCCACTTGCAACTCATATGTTCTCCGTCTGCCGTTTTCACATCTTGTATCGACAATCATGCAGACTTTTATGGACATATGAATATTTTTCGTGGACATTTCTACTAAGGAAGGGATGGTTCTTACTACCTTTCATGTTCAATTGAATACACTTGAAAGGGGCCACTCCAAGTGTAGATTACTCGCTGTTCCGTCGTAATTTTCTTTTGAAGAACTTCCTTCACATAACAAAACGGAAATGGCGCCCATTAAATATATTTACCGAGAGGTAGCGACGCTCCCCCTGCGGAATTATACTTTCAGATGTGTGCTGTAAATTAATGAGTAGACTAGCCGAGGGCCAAAGACAAAAAGACTCTTGCGTCATCACTTTTCTCTGTACAGAGTCGAAGCAATCCTAATTTCTTTCTTTACTCCAGGCAATGTTTACCGTCTCGTCTCGTCTTGTCTTTGCTTCGTTTCGTCGCTGTTTATGTATGTCAAGGAAATCAAATCTCGTCCTGATTTTGTCTGGCAAATTACTGGTACATGTCAACTTTTGTCTCTTGGTACCGACTGTAAATTCAGCAAATTGAATGCTAATTGCTGACGGGAATAGTAACTGTTTTGCTGTTTTGCCGCAAGTTATATGTCACGAGATCGGAGATGGTAGACTTGAAAAGATGTTACGTCGATCTGTCTACATCAGTTTTTGTTGGATGGGTGGAACAACATGTAAATGAAATTCCAGGTTGTACGATATATGTAGTTTGTGTCGAAAGCAGGCAGACGGTCATGTTTCTTATGGTAGAGCGGACATTTCAATCAATTCGTTTCAGAAATATAGAGCGGAAAAAAGAACATGAAAAATCAGAATAAATTCTATTACGGCTGATTACTCGAGTTTAGCACAGTCTGCTCCCGATGGCGTCAAAATTGAATTTCCTCTGACTATTTGCAGCCCGGCTCTGCTGTTCCGACATCCGACAAAATTACTCCCTGCAGTCATCATCGTTATGGCTACCGTAGTTATAATTTTTCCACTTTATGGGTTCCCAATAAAGTTTCTGCCAGCGTGGCTTCACATCGCCCATGGTGTTTATTTTTTGCCGTTTGAATTTTTTCATCCGCTACAATTTGGTTCCTTAGGGAATATCTGGAGATTTTTGCCGCCACGAACCATGCTGGAATATACATCGACCCGATCGGGGGATGGGGGAGCGGATATTTGCTGGTCACAGCGTGATCCAAGACAGATCAATATGCTCCACGGCGTTGACATGTGCGAGCTTAATTAGATTCTTATTTGGATGACAATTTCGCTCGAGATTGCGGGTGTTAGGAATGAAATTAAAATATCACGAATCCCGCGGTTTGTCGCGACAATGTCCTGTAGAGATTTGTCTCCCCGCATTGCTGATTTTTTTCCCCTCGTTCGTCATTTTTTGTCGTTTGCTGACCCCTGAGACGTTGTGCGGTAAGCTTGTGATTCTGCCGAGACGAAACTAATTATCTCCGAACATTGAACCATTGTTGTTGTGAACTGTTTGCTAAGTTCCAAGTCAGAGAATATACATCAGAACTTTTGTCGGCAAACAAATACAGTGGTTTCATATGATAAATATATACATGTATCATGCATGTATATGTATGTATGAGCACGTTATGCATATTTTATATAAAGAGACTTGAAAACTTTTGCAATATGATGCCGGTGATCATAATATAACCTGAACATATAAATATCTTTTAGTTCTATAATCCTGATCATACTGAGACCCATGTTTCTGCATGAATGTAAACACAACAGAATCAATGCCTTGCATTGATAGCTTTTCAGTGCCATTCAGGATTTGTTGATCTTAATGCATTAGTGAGCATATCGTCCGAGATGATTTGGCAAAGAGAATGGCCGGTAACTGGGAATACCCACTTGTCATGTGCCTGAATGGAGCAGAATTCATCACTTCAGTCCAGAAAAGCCACGCAAACAATGGGAACTGTAACGGGAGAAATTGGCCATTCTCCGTTTACTTCCATGAATTGCCGTCATACAATTCTGAAAGCAACCACCCTGGAAGAATATATACATGATAAGCGGAATACTTTTGTAATGGCTCAAAAAGTACTGTTCAGTTTCCTATGCACGGTTTGACCACGTTGACCATACAACATTGTCATGCGACACGGACAGGTACAGAGGTTTTTTTTTGGCTTTTGTGCTTTGTCCATTGCTTTCAAATCTTGAACCTGTCCTTTATTCGATAAACAAGGATGTCATCTCCCGTCCCACAACGTAATTTTTGTCGGGGATATGTCATGGGGGTAAGATTGATGGCCCCACCTTCGTTTGTTTGTTTCAATGCGGTTGAGCGATCCTTGCGCTTTGAACCAGGTGTCTTATCCTTTTCCCCGCGCGCTAGTATCTTTTTTTCCCGTCATGACTGAGTTACTGCTATAGGTGAGACTGGCCGCCTTTGTCCGCGCGGACATTGTGAGTCTGTCACTTCCAAGATCGACGGACGGGCCAGTCCCAGCATGCAACAGTGCGTAACCCCCGTCACCGGGGCAGCAATCAATCATCGCCAGTTGAGTTGCATGTAACTTGTAAGTAGTCTATATGTATCATGACATGACGTGCATTGCATTTTCAGTGGGCCACTCGAGCAAGGCGGGTACCACCCTTTGCATACACTGAGATGAGTTGATTCTCTGATGAAACTGTAGCCGGTGCTGTGTTCACATGCATAGGGACTTACTTGCCTTTGGCTACAATTTTGCAGGCATTGATTTATTGATACGAGCCCCCTCTCTCTCTCTTCCCGCAACATCCGACCCCATCTCTTCCTATGGGACAGCCTGTGTTTGCTGTGTATCGGAAAAGCTGAACCCCTGCTTTTGCAACATGCCAACCCCCCTTTCCCCCCCCCCTCCCCCCCCCAACTCGCATTAAAAAAATCCTTGCCCCAGGTGAAGTTCATCAATTTAGCCTTCGCATTTGCATATTTATGTTGTTCTCGTTGTATTGAACGAGGTTATTCGTCATTGCATTACTAGTATTACCGTATAATATATATACCGGTAATATCACTCGTTTTATAGAAATGTATCTGTACAATTCTGCCATATTCTCAATCTCAATGCACATGTAATCAAGTAGAAGAATTTGCATAATCAATGAGTGCACGATAATTCTAAACTGAATCTTTGCATGTATGTAATTAATTTGCCCAGGGGAACAAAAAATCAAAATGTAATTGACCCCATTGTCTGTTCCACGACCTACATTCCTATGACAAAGTTCGATCCAGACACTTGCGCCATTCACCCAAGCAAGCGACATTCGCACGATATGTGCGCAATAAAACAACCTGCACATTGATTACAACCGCTGAGTAATGTCGCTTTCTCATGCTTTTTTTTATCGGGGACAGATCTCGGCATCCGCGGATATTCATCTTACCGTGTGAAGATGTGAAATGCTCCATTAGATAGCGGCCGATCATTTAGCGTCATTTTGCCACGCCCGCGCCTCGTTTTATAACCGCTTGGTGCAAAGGAAGGGCACTGTTGATTATGTACCGAGTGATTGGCGTGTTTGTCATATTTCTTGCATGAATGAAGTACAATTACTCGAATCATACTCGATGTGGCGTTGCTGATTACAGACTCGTTTGCGTTTTTTCCCGCTGAGTTGAATTAGAGAGATGCAAACATTGTCATGGCCGGGGTAGCGGTTACTCGAAGCACAGTAGTTTGCAAAGATTCTGATGGCAATGGTAATTAAGGTGCAGATTTTGAGCGAACTGTAGGGCTCTACTACAGTATACTGTGCACTAATCATATATCTTGTGACAAACTGCATCATTGACATGTTTGGTACCTCGTGCACCGTCCCAAATGAATGTGATCAAAACAAAAGCATGCTGTCATCGAGAACTATTACATGTAATTTGGTGATTCGTGGAAATCATCTTTGTTTTTTCTGCACTCATTTGGCAAACTTCCTAAACACAAAAGAGCAAGCAATATTGTTCTGGTATTTGACTGTGTACAACAGCCGATTAATTTATTGCATTTGGCCATGTCTCTAGAATTATATCGCGATCTTGTCCTGAGTTCACAAACTTGAGTTCATCAAGTGAGTCTTGTTTCCAGTAACCCCATCAGCACAAAAGGGCTGCATCTTTCGGAAATTGGAACAGAGCAATAAGTCCTCTATTTCAGATGTTTTCAGTCATCCATACCTTTCATTTAGGTCTCTATATTTATTCCTATATCGATCTTAGTCAATGCACTTACGATCAGCGATGATGGAACGAATTGACCAGCGAACTACAATACACATCTAACTGAACCGGCGACCTAAAGTACATTGGTATATAACTAACTGAACTGGCGACCTAAAAGACATTAGTACAGCTGACTGGACCGGCGACCTACAGTTTCATTGTGCTATCCCGTTCCCAAACTTCCCTCGGACAACAACCATCAAACACTTCACGGCGCCCTCCAGTGGAGTTGCAGAGGAACCGTCGTATCTCGGAAACGGGCCATTCGATGCAAACATGACACTTGATATGTGTGTATTTACTTTCGCTTCACAAGGGCTCGGCAAGCGCCATGGATTTTTTGGCCCCCCCCCCCCCCCCTCCCTCAACATATATATGGTCACATAAGTTGATCTATCCAATGCAGATGTTTGGATTTTTTGGCCCCCCCCCCTCCCTCAACATATATATGGTCACATAAGTTGATCTATCCAATGCAGATGTTTGACCACGGAGTGAGTTAACAAAAGCAGCGGGGTGGATACTGACTTGCTTCGCAACTTAGTGCTCTATTTTTGTGCTGACGATTGGATGTAACGATATTAGCGACATATGCTGAGCTCGCAGAATCTTGCCCTTAGTTTTCTAGTTTCTGAGAAAATAAATGAAATCCTGCATCTGTGACAATACTGAAAAAATTGGGTTAATCCTCTGGAGCAAAACTTGCAAATCTGGTACTGCCGATTGCGGCATTGTTTCTTGTGCAAACTCTCGTACGCTCCTTACAGACATGCACAAAGCGTTTGCGTCACGCGGCCATTCTCGGCCGTCACATTACCGGTATGGCGAGTTTGCCTCGGGTGTGTTGATGACGAATACTCAAATAATCATTAGCCGTTTGCTTTGCCGCACGGCGACCTAATGGAATAGAAACTAATCAGCCTAAACAAATCTGCACTCTGTCTTCTGGAATTAAGCCGCTGCCGTTGTTGTGGGCAGTGACAATCGAGCGACGGCATTCAATCAGCATTGTGTCATAGTAATTCTCTGCATGTGTGTGTGTGTGTACTCGTAATCATGGTTTGGTAGTTTTCCTATCAACATACATCACGGCGCCGAGAGATGCAACCTTTTGCGTTGACGGAACGGTTTTGCTTTCCCAGGGCCGGTCTTAATTTACTTTGATTGAAAAGACCTTCAATTTAAATCTCTTCATGAAATTTCAATGAGTTGTTTTCTGCTCGTGGGATAAACATTGTGCCGGTCGGCACAAAGTAAGCTTTTAATCCCGTAGGGAGACAATGATTGAGCAGCCTTGCTTCACGTGGACGATCCAATGGGAATCCATACGGTGTCCAGCAATGTAAATTTGGACGAGTATCGGACGACAAAAACAGCTTGATACTTCACTCGTGGTCGCGCGACTCTGTAAATATCCCGAATATTGCCTCCACTTCTGACCCTCATAGGCCGTTCCCCCACCCAGTGTTTATTCTGTCCCTAAGTGCATGAGTATTCCCCCAATAATAAGTCCTGGGACAACATGAGAAACACGCGGGGAGATTGCGTTCCATATCGACTCCGAATAACAGCGTCATTGATGAATGGAATGGTGGATTATTTGCAGCGTCAAGCGACCAGCGCCAATAAAAACATGACCTCTGCATGTTTGTGTCCACCATTTATACCTGGCATGCGGCTGAGTTCTGTCGAAAGTATCGATTTACGTGTACTATTTCACAGTTCAGTGTACTATTCTGTAGAGTACCGGCTGTAACCCTACAGATTAAAGTGCATCGAAGTTGAATTCTTGTCCTTGAAACCGTTTTTTACCACCAGTAATTAACGTTGAATAAAATACTTTGCTCCTTTTATTTACTGTTCCATTTTTGTACTTCTGTTAGATGGCAAACAGATGAAACAACATTAATGACCTTTATGATGACATTTCTCGATCTTCATGGATCCGCGCATTATCTACGTGGCACGAGGACCATTATAGGCATGAATCTGTAAATACAATGTCAAGGACGCTTGGTACACTTAGACACGCAAACGTACTGGAGAGGGAAAGAGAGACAGAGCGCGAGCAAAATCTCGTCACAGTATCGTCAAATTGCTCCGTGAAATATTCATGACTCTGAAAGCACCAGTGCAGGGCTTGTTTTTGCGGCGCAAGGCTTTTGTTGCATGCCGTCGAAATCATCGGGCCCCACTCGTCAGCTACTTTTCCGCAGATGGATATGGCAAAACTATCGTTTGTGGCAGAGCAGAGTGACAGGCTGTTGGAACTGTCCATAACCAATTGGATTTCCACGTGGATACCGCCTGCGGACGTGTGGCCGTTAACAATGGGATGATAGACTGATAGTGGATGGCGATAAACTGCGACTATGATTTTTTTTCCTGGATGGTTATTTCGGATGTAACTTGATCATGTTGCACACCGTCATGTAGACCTCAACTCTGAAGGTCAGTTTGCATTTGAGGGTGATATTTGTAATATGCCATGTAATATCAGATGATAATACCAAACATGGTAAATGCATGGTGATAATACTAAACATTGTAAAAGACATTGTAAATTGTGATTCTGTTTGAAGAACTAAAAAGTTATATGGAATGCTGAATTAGCTCGGGACTGGGTTCGAAGTCGATCATTTTAATGATCCTGTGTATAGATTCAAACCTGCCGGAAAGCCATAATATTGAATATCCTGGATATGGGGCGCACAAATCGGGAAGTTATTCTCGCCGTGTATATATTCAAGGGCAACAGCCTAACATAATAATGCGGTTGTGTGTTTTATTGTCGGTCAAAACACCCCTGTTCAGAGTGCGGATTGACCAAGAATTGCCAGTCGAAGTGGAGCACACAAAAGGCTCGGTGCTGGCTACCAATGTGGAGTGCCAAATCAGTGTTCTATTGAGCATTGAATGTTCGCCATGACCCGGCACATCAAGGTCTCTCCACCTGATACAGAGCCTCGACCGGGGCATTGATCGCCAGTGGTCAGTGGGCCGCTTGATGAAAGGCCCAACTTAATAACGACATTAAATTATTAATTTACAATCCGCGGGACACCCACCCCTGAGTTAATTATGGCTTTTCACGTGGCTTGTTTGCCGTGTCCCGGGACGGGCGGTTTCTGACGGACTCACGCACACACACACACACGGTGAGTGCTGACACATGGACTGACGGACAGACGGCTGGCTGACAGACCACAGCTGAGCCGAACCGGACAGCGCGGCTTAATCAGGCAGGACTATGGTCAATATTTGTTGTGTCTCAGCTTCCGATGTTTTTGTTTGTGATCTCGCAACTGTTTGATGCCTTCTCCCTGCCCTTTCTCATACCCCCCCCCCCCCCCTCCTCTCGAAGCACACCCCACCCACCTCGCCCCATTAGAGCCACCATATGTGGTCATTGAGTGGTCACTCCGTCCCTGCATGACTTTCGGGGATTATCCCCCGGGATTTCTATCTGTGATGGACAGACCTCAATTGCATCGTCGCGTGTGAAAGGAGGGGCACACGCTAAACACAGACCACCAAAAGCATTACCTGCTAATACAGCCCAAGCCAAGTGCACATTGTCAAGTGCATCAGTCCTGGACGGATGGTCAGCTCATGCGGTCACTTTGCTTCTGTGTCTGAGAATGAATGCCAATTATGATTGCGGAATGGTTGATGAGTTGAAATAAAATCAAAGGTGTGTGGGCTGGATGGGTAGGTGGAGGGGGGGGAGGGGGGGGGATGAATATGAACATGAAAGAAAAATGACATGAGTAAATTGCGAGGATTTTGTGGCAAGGTGCAGGAACTGCCAGGGAAGGTGTGTTTGTGTGCTCAGGGGGTGAGGCCTCTAGGAGTGGCACAGTGAGTGTGAACTAATGAGGCATGAATTGATTGCAGGACAACAGACCTACGCTCTAGCTGTTATTAGCCCCCCTGTGTGCGTGTTGGTTCAAACATATGGAGGCCAGTCACCACAGCCAACGATCTGATCGGCCCGTCCTGTGGGTCCGCCGAGCTCGCCTATTGATCCCTGCCTCTCTCCTGCCTTGACAACAGTCAATGTCACATCATATCAGCAGCACTTATTGGCAGAGTCGCTACTGCGGCAGGTTAACTACGTATAGGGGTAATTCCATGCCATTTCAACCATTTTTCAACACTTCCCACGCACTTGGTCTCAGAAAATTCTGAAAATTTGACCAGGTGCTCCCCTACTATTCTGGACACACCATGTAAAATTTCAGTGTGGTCAGTCAAGAAACTTTCGAGATATGACCACTTTAGTAGGGGGGGTATCCATCAATTTTGATGCAAAATTTGCGGACCCTTATTTCTCATCGATTTTCACAGATAAATTTCTCAGCAACTACTTCACATAGGCACCTGAAATTTCAAAATCTAGTACATATTTTTCTGTTCTTTCAGAATATACAAACACATTTGGAATACATCCAAGCAGTTGGGTATGCTGGCCCTCCAAAAATGGGAAAAATTGCATGGACGTTAGTGGCTGAACCATGTTTAGGCCATCAGATATTGTCTTTCCAGATGCATTAGACAGCTATAACTTCTAGTATTTGTGAATATTTACATGTCCTTTGAGAAACAAAAGCCATTTGACATATACATGTTTTTGTGTCAGTGTAGCAGACCTCTAAATCTCCTGAAATCTGTTTCGGATCAATTTTTCAACCTGCCAAAACCCAATGTGGGAATGTATGAAAACCTCCAATTTTTTCTCATTCTGAAGCACAAAGAGTAGTCTTTTTGAGGATATAAAACTTTTTTTCTTTATGCAACTCCTTCATTTTTTATTTTCATGCTCAAAACGTGAATAATTCACCATTCTCACCATTTTCGAATGTTCAAATTCATTTACCTTAGATCATCTGAACAGTCAATTTTTTGTTGCTTCATGAGTGTAAATTCATGTATTGTTTGTTTCAAGGAAACAACATCTCAAAATATACTTCTTTTATTATTGTACAGGCTGAACTTTTACATGTTCTCTCGAAGTGGTACCGTGTTAGTTGTCATTGTCATTGCTGCTGCTCACTTCTTCATATCGCTGAAGCCTTTGCTGATACTGCTTGAATTTTGAACTTTGCTGATACTGCTTGAATTCTCCTACACCTGGTGCACAAGAGTGACTCCTCTGATTCACATGGCTGATTGACATCTGCAGTTCCCTGGTACTGTGTGTCTTGTGGCTCATTGTCCGAGCAAAGTGCTGGACTTGTGTTCTCTTCGTCCCATGGTGATCCGAAGATATACTCACATTCCTGAACAGAAATTCGCAAGAATTAGCATGCTCCTGTTGATCCTGCCAAGGTACATGTACAAGTATGCTTGTGCTATGAACCTTGTACGAAGTGACTTGTCTCATTACATGTACCTGATCTGGTGACCCCAACAACAATGGGAATTGTTCTTTCAAACTGTCACTTAGAGGTCCTGTACTGCTTGCTTCTTGGGCTTTTGTCGGTCGACCTTCAGATGTGATGCCATCCTTCCTGTCTATCATGTTATCAGGGTTCAAGTCAACTGTTTGGTCACTTGTCATTTTCTGCATTTTGTACCCCCACATCTACTGTAACATCACTGCCATCAGAGGTTGGTGAAATCTCAATGCATGTGGCATTTTCTTCTTCTGATTATTTGTAGAGTGGTGCATATTTCCTTGCCATTTTCTTGCTCAACACAACATTCATGAGGAGATCTCAAGCAGTATAAACAAAGGCTTCAGCCATATGAGGAAGTGAGCAGCAGCGATGACGATGACAATTGAGAGAATATGTAAAAGTTCAGCCTGTATAGTAATGAATGAAGTATATTTTGAGATGTTGTTTTCTTGAAACAAACAATACATCATGATTTTACACTCATGAAGCAACAAAAAATTGACTGTTCAGATGATCTAAGGTATATGAATTTGAACATTCGAAAATGGTGAGAATGGTGAATTATTCACGTTTTGAGCATGAAAATAAAAAATGAAGGAGTTGCATAAAGAAAAAAAGTTTTATATCCTCAAAAAGACTACTCTTTGTGCTTCAGAATGAGAAAAAATTGGAGGTTTTCATACATTCCCACATTGGGTTTTGGCAGTTTGAAAAATTGATCCGAAACAGATTTCAGGAGATTTAGAGGTCTGCTACACAGACACAAAAACATGTATATGTCAAATGGCTTTTGTTTCTCAAAGGACATGTAAATATTCACAAATACTAGAAGTTATAGCTGTCTAATGCATCTGGAAAGACAATATCTGATGGCCTAAACATGGTTCAGCCACTAACGTCCATGCAATTTTTCCCATTTTTGGAGGGCCAGCATACCCAACTGCTTAGATGTATTCCAAATGTGTTTGTATATTCTGAAAGACCAGAAAAATATGTACTAGATTTTGAAATTTCAGGTGCCTTTGTGGAGTAGTTGCTGAGAAATTGATCTGTGAAAATCGATGAGAAATAACGGTCCGCAAATTTTGCATCAAAATTGATGGATACCCCCCCTACTAAAGTGGTCATATCTCGAAAGTTTCTTGACTGACCACACTGAAATTTTACATGGTGTGTCCAGAATAGTAGGGGAGCACCTGGCCAAATTTTCAGAATTTTCTGAGACCAAGTGCGTGGGGCCTCCGTTGAAATGGCATGGAATGACCCATAGGCTAGTTATCAAATCGTTAATCAAGTTACCTACAACAATTACATGCTACTCACGCGGTTAAGGTATAATTGCAGGTGGTGTTACTATTCTGTACAACGTTAGGGATGACAGTTTTTCATCGAGTTTATTTTCCGTTGCTCACTTGATTCTTGTTTCTAGATGTTCATTCCGGAAAATTTAAATTGACACTTATGTTTGTGTCTGTGTCATCGGTGAGATCTATGACAGAAAATTTTCTTTCAATATGTTGCAAGCAAAAGAACTGATAAACACATTGTGCATTTGATGTTGT
This sequence comes from Terebella lapidaria, assembly GCA_949152475.1. Classification (NCBI taxonomy): domain Eukaryota; kingdom Metazoa; phylum Annelida; class Polychaeta; order Terebellida; family Terebellidae; genus Terebella; species Terebella lapidaria. The sequence goes on from OX424557.1 coordinate 10,050,154, forward strand.
CAAGGTACATACACCCAGCAAATATCTTCCCATGGTCACTTGCAATGTGCTTTTCGACACCACCCCGATATTTCTCTTCTGTGTCACCCCGGATCCAGCCCCCGGTCGATGGTTTCCGCTCTCCGCGAGGGCCCCTGGGCGGATTTTAGGCGACTGAGTCAAGAACCTTCTATCTGACCGGGAGTGATCACAGCTGGATCTGACGAGGTGACCACGCTGTGATTGATGGGGTGTCCGAGCGTTCCCACGGCAACCAGGCTAATGGCGGGACTGACCGCTGCTAACTCCCGGCGGGTCGCCAAGCGAGCGAGCAACTTATGCTGGCAAGTCCATGGTCAGCGGTGTCCACAGGTGCTCATCCTCTCGGTAAAGGTGTCCGTGATCGAGTGTCGTCCGGCATCTGTCAACCCGTCCACTTGGCACCTCGGGAATTAGCCCCAGATGGACCAGCGGGCAGTGAGATATGATGCTGCTGTGGTCAATGCACTGCGGTGTCCAACTTTTGACTTATGATCTTGTGGACTCGACCCTTACTTTTCGCTGAGTCTAGAACTAGAAGATCAACTCAATCATGTTGATTAGGTTGTCAATGAACATCGTCACACTCGATCCCCACAACGCACATGTATACATGAGTTATCCTGTCTACCTGTTATTGATCAGTGGGAAAAAAACATCCTACATGTATAGAAATGATCTTCTTGGATGGCAACTTACCGCTAAGATCAGTGCATTACACTAATACATACCAATGTGCACAGGTCAGACATATATAATCTCTAGACAACCAACCAATTACATTACCATGGCAGTGGTACGCCTGGGGATTGTTATAATACTGGACCTGTCTTTGATCTTTGACACTTCATTGATGCCATATTGATTAGGCAGAGAAAAATTGTCATGACTAGATTACCTAGGTACAAACTGGTCGATATTTCTCCACGTTTTGCTAGCCTAGTACATTGAGCAAACGACGCCGTGTAATAAAGTTTTGCACAGGTTCAGTTTGCAACACTAGAACAGCATGAAAAATTGTCGAACATTGAACTTCACCTAGCGGCAAATAGTTTATGGCATTTTGTTCCATCACTGTCTCCATGCAGTCCGTCTCCATGCTCATTTAATAATAGTGCATTATGTATGATTGCAGTAAAAACTACTCATAGATTTTACAACTTGCCTACATAGTTGTTCAGATCAATTTTGGATGGAAACCAATGATGATAACTGACTCACGTCTATGTGAGGACTACATCTGGTGATATTTCGACTGTTTCTGCTCGATGAACTTGATTAGCAGGTGCGTATTAAAATTTACCTGCTGTGTCAACTATTTGGGCAAGAGGAAAGGAACGTTTATGATTTATTGATGAAGAGAAAGTAAGGCGTGTTGTCTTTAGGCACAGTATTGCCACCTGCGGAGATAATACTACCATTGCCATATTACTATATTTATGTTCCCAGCCTGTTTCGAGTCTGTGTTGTTCTGTGTCAGTGTGTGATCAATCAATGTTCTTGATATTTTTCAAACGCCAGCATCCTTACACCTACTCTGGGCAAAAACTGTGTCATTTATAGAGACTCATGCCCATCCAATAACAATCAACTGTCCATACTTCTAGATCAATAGCGACAATGTCTCGTCCACCCTAACATAACAAAGTGAAAACGTGAAAACGGGCAGAAAGTAAGCAAGAGTGATTGGTGACTTTGGGAGCTAGTGTTGTTTTTGTTCTGATTGTTTTGGGAATGTTAGGTGGCAAGGAAGGGTGGATCGGCTTTTTTTCCCGGCGTGGCTGAGCAAGCTGAAAACTTTGGCTGTTAAACATGTTATAGCTGTTTACTTGTCAACTCGATGTGACAAGGTCTTCTCTAGTGGACGTACAACTTTCGCCCTCTGTGTGCTGTGTCGTCACCGTGACAACCTCTAGCTTGCGACTGTTGTGATACACCTCCCATTCCATTCAACCGAGTAAAAAACGGAAAGAGTACGTCTCAAAAGGAAGCACCAAGCGGTGGACAATCCAGCCGAGAGTGCTCCCATTGTCACGTCAGTTTAACGGCAATCCATCAAATCTAAAAGTCCCACTGCGGGATCTGCATACGAGGAGCTGTGGTAGAGTGACTGACCTGCCAATGTATGCAAGTGATCAGTTTCAGATGCGAGCATTTTGCCGTGGTTACACGTATTGCAAATTTGAGCGTACTTGACCGGCCCGGTCTGGCCTGGCTCAATCAAATACCGCAGGTTGTAAATAATGCATTCCTAATGGCCGCATTTATCATGCAGGGCCATGCCACACAACAGGTGCATGTCAGATATGCGTTGACAGTCGGACTTGGCTGCCGTGTGTGTGGCCCGCGTCAGTCGGCAATCGCTGGACGCTATAAACGCTGCACCTAAAAGCCTGCGCACTCTAGTGACACCATAACATCGGCTAAATCTCCACTAATGACTACAGATGAGCTTGGATCGGCCTGTCGAGAGAACGTGGCAACTAAGAGCAGCCTTGCATGCAAATTGCGTCGGGCCGCAGTATCCATCCCATGTGCACTGTCCTGCAGCAGTTTATATTTGGACGGAAACTGTGTCAGTCGTCCCAAAGTGGCAAGGTGCCTGCCTCTCTTCCCATTTCAATGACGCCGAACACATTTCATGTGCTGATTGTCGCACATGCTGCAAGACTTGGGGATCGACCGACCAACGAGACCCAATACTCTCGTGTTCCGAGCAGGTTCTCAATTGTGAAAGCACTCGCTCGCTATCTAGCTCGCTGGCGGGCGGTGATGTGGCAGTTTTGGTGGCACTGACACGGAGCTGGGACGCCTGCTGTCGCCGTAAGATACCTAATGTATTGAGCGGTCCCGTCCGCAGAGCAGCAGACGCGGTGGTAGTGGGTTTGGTTCTGCTGTGGGTGGGGTGGGGTGGGGTGTGGGGAGGCTGGCCCCTGTGGTAGAGAGTAGATCTATTGGCAGTGTGCTGCTGCTGCCTGCTTGCGTGTGTTGTGCTGTGCTGTGCTGTGCTGTGCTGTGCTGTGCTGTAGTAGCCAGTCTGCCAGCCAGTCAGGGCTCGTGGACGACCAACGGACCGAGAGAGGCAGTGATAGAACCGAACTGTGCAGAGTTGGAGCTACATCTGAGGCACCCACGGACAGACGGCCGGCCGGACTGGTGACCGACCCCACCCGTTGCATGAATTCTGACCGGGTCTGTTGTCTGTATATGGATGACAAGTATATACATTAGTGTCCAGCCTCTGATGCAGTTCTGGATATGTAGCAAAGTATGTCTGCCTGCATGCAATGCCCAGCTCAGTGCTACTAAGCCATGTGCTCTGGGCCACTTCCAGTAAGCATGCATGCATCTGCAGTCTTGCATCATGGATGGTAGGCTGAATCGGAGTATTATACAATATGCTGCAATGGAGTAGGCATACCACAACTGGAGAGACTGTTTTTGTGTGTGTGGATGTTTTAGTGCGAGTTGAAGTGCAGTCATAGCAATAGATTTATCTGTTAGATGATGATGTCGAGCGTCAATGCTCTGCACATCTGTCACCTGCTCAAGGAGGGAAGTAAACGGTCGCAGACAGCAGAAAGCGACCAGCCGCGCGACTGACGTACATCTACAACAGGAGGCCTTCACCTTGCCTCTCGCCTCCACGCCGCCACGTGCTGCACAGCTTGGCTTGTCGGCCGTTGATTCCACGATTGTATTGGTCCCGCGGACTAGATAAACCAACACAACAAGTATCGCGATCAGCCCCTGGAATATGTCGCATGCGATGGTCATCAACTTCACCGGATTTGCATTTGCCACTCCCCTGCCCGTCCCCCCCCCCTCCCTTCATGCTGCCCCCTAGAGTCATGCACTTCATGAGATGAGAGAAGAGAGGTGCCATTCCTTTGCCAGTGAAATCTTGCTATCTGTGATTACTCGCACGCTGAACTGAACTGAGCTGAGCTGAGCTGCGGAGAGTCGTTCCTGCGTCCGTGTTCGTCATTGACACTTGACCGCCTCCACAGGTTCTTCACAGCGAACGCCAACAGGACGTGCAGACTGTATGCACATTGCATGCTGTCCCATCGACGGGGGCAAGGAAAAGATAGATATTTCTCTTCGCATGGTGGTCGGTGGATGGATGTATGCTCACTCGTGTAACCGCAGTGCAATTGAAGCTGGGGAAAAAAAACCAAACAACGTGATCAATTTCAAAGCCCGAAGTTGTCATTTTTTTCTCCCGCAAGCGACGTCATCGTCACAGCCGCCGCACTGGGATTCACCAAGCATACACACGTGTTTCTAAAAATAGACAATCTGTTTGTCTCAACGCAAACCCCCCTCCCCCCACAACCCTCCCACATCTTGAAGAGAAGTCGTAAATTTACCTCCAAAACGGGAAGCAAACACAGAGCGCAGCAATGCCAAGCTTTGTGTGATTGATCCCTACCAAACACCCACCTTCCCCCCCCCCCCTCATCTGGCTTGCTGCACCCTGTGTGTAATGGATTACTGTTATTATGGCCCTAATATGGATGCCACTGCAAGGCCCACGATGCCAGAGGATTATCTCCAACTGCAGAGATCATCGCTGCCGCCACGATGGCTTCCGGAATTACGATCGGCAATGACGGCCCCTTAGCAGCACATTCCGGATTTGGGATCCGACGTCTGGCAAAGATAAAGTTGGGAGTATTTCCGCCAAACACAGCTGCGCACGTGTGTTACAAGAGTTGTTACAAAGTGCTCGTTGTTCGTGTTTGTTTCGTTTCACCGTGAATATCAAGGATATCATACTATTGGATACAGCGATCGTTGTTTTCTTCGACTGAACGGCCCACGAGATAGCCTTGGCGCCAAGCAAACAGCAACAGGTAAATTTCAATCTCGTGTTTCATGACTTGAAATATGATATTACCAGACAAACCATGACTTGAAAACATAAACCGTCAGCTTGTGGCAATATCCCAGGGTTAGAAAAACATCTGAAGCCAGTACATTCCCTGGAATTTTAATATTCATAAGATCATTTTGTTCTTTTACCAAGATGAAATTTATTCATGATTCTTACTGTATTCAGGTATCCATGGTAACTGTTTGGCTGTTTATCGCAATTACAGCCACAGTCTGGTTTCCCTTTTTTTGTGGGCCATTTTTCATTGGCCTATCCCTTGATTGACGGACAGCTAGTTTATACGTGTTTAGTTATGTGCCATAACAAAATGTCAGTATATGCCTCCACTTGATATGTCTTGCATCATCGGTGATCTTGCATGTCAGTCGGTCTCGCAACTTCTTCGAATAACACTCGAATGGTGATAGTATGATGTATTACACAAGAATTTCTTGTATTTCTTCTAACTGTCAAACCTGTCATGCTAGATGTCAGATGGGAAATATCTGAGGTGCCAAAATATGCTGACGTATTGCCAATAATCAAAGTTACGTCACAAAAACTCACGATGCCTTTACCGGTCACCCAGGCACTATATATTGTATGTATACCTGTATATGTAAGTGAATTCGAAGATCAACTTTCAATGTGCATAAGATACGGGCGTGTCACTGAAGATCTGCATGAGCTCAATCATACAATGTTCGTCTTCCTCCCTCGGGGGAAACTTGAGCTAAAGATGCTATAAATGACCAGTTGTGTCTTCGTTATATGGCTTATCTAATATACATAGACCACGCATTTATCTCTCCGCATACCAGTATCTTGTATCATTTGGAAGCAGTGAGAATGCATCAATTGATCAGTGCTTGCAAGCCTAAGGCATTTGCCGATTGCGTACAAATGCATGATCCCTAGAAATGTGTAGTTGGGCTTTTGGGCAAGTGGGAGGGGAGGGGGGAGGGGTGGAGGGTGGTAGTTGTTACATAACCCTGCGAGTGTTTTCGCAAGCTGCCAGCGCAGATATTGTTTTGAGTATTGATCAGCTCTGCTGGCCGTCATGTGATCTATCTGCTAGAAAACGGTTAAGTAATGAGTGGTGCCGAGCTGTTTTGTGATATTTGAATGGTGCATGTAAGGACTAGTTTTGTTTTTACTTGTGGCTCTCGTCAATTCCTTGTCGCTCTAAACCACGTTAGCATGGTTATATTGTCTTCTTTGTGGATTTTAGCAGAACTTCACATGATTTATTTAATTCCATGCTGACGCTTACCGTAAAAAAGAAGAAAACTGGAATTGGAGTGCATTCAAAAAGCTGATTTTGAAAAAAAATACTCCATCAAAATTCAGTCCTGATCAAATTCATAGTGGTCTTGCATAATAATATTATGCAGGTGTTATTGTACACCATTGAAGAGAACCAGCAGAGAACAAATTTTGAACAGTAGATTTATTCGCATTGTTAACCATGTCAATTATTTATGGCACATGATAATATTTGAATGGATATCGAGTTGAGTTGAATGCCACCCTAGGTATGCCACCATCATTGTGTGTATTATGATGGCGGTGCCGACGTTATCTGACCTGGTGATATGCTGGCATTAAACGATAATGGAAGAATTTTGTTATACAATTTTTTATATCAACTCACTACATAGTGTTGAAGTGTGTTTTGATGTCTGTCCATCCACCATCTCTCTCGCCGATCGGCTTCCCATAATTCCTAGAAATGGCATCAAGCTGTCCAATTGCATCACATTTGGCTAATGGGCCCAAAAGTATGAAAATCCTGCCCATGGACCGCTGCCATATCGCGATTGGCCCACCTCGGTCCAGAGGAACGCTCTAGCCAGTAGCCACCGATGGCTTTCTGCCATGACGGTCGGTGATTTCGTCAACCGTCCCAATTTTTCCCCTGCGCTTCTCCTGACGGTTTTTTCCCATTTCACTTTGCGTGATTTTGGAATAACTGCGACAGTCACACGACAGGACTCGGTTGGGAAGCCACTGGTACAGCTTTTAAGGGTTTGTTTGGTTGCGTTTCTCGGGCCAGCCTCAAAGCAATGTGACTCATCGTCCCCTGCAGGTGAAGCGAAGCCGATGGACGATGCCTGCTTATCAACGAGAGCCGCATCGGCCGATGACTTCGGTGTCTGTCTATGGCGCGTGTTGGTTTCGAGATAATGGTGTGTGGATTGTCAGAGGGGGGTGTCTGTTATTTCGTGAATGCAATGTAGAACCGTGTTTCCATTGGGGAGGAAGGGTTTTTTGTCCCGGCTTATTGGGAAGGTTACTGGTCTGATTGGAATAGGCAATTCAATATTCCAATTTCCATGTGTGATGATTTTTCTCGCGGGTTCCTTGGCTGCCTTTGAGTGTCCCCAACATTTCGCTGTCTCAAGAACGTCCTCATCACGGCGGAAAACCTGTTTGTCATTTTGTGAGCAGGTGGCATACTGTACCATATTTGCGGTATTAAGTACTGTAACTTCATTAAAATTATGGCGGTTCGTGTTTACGAAAACAAATAGATGAGGCGAAAAAACTTGATGTTGCCAACACGTGCATGCTGACTCAGATATGTTTTGCAGTTCAGCCGCATATACGATATACCTTACATTGTACAGTGTATATATTGGCAATCGCTGTGGAGACTTAGTAAATTGTGGTCAGACAATCGCAATGAATTGAATTTATGTCACATAGCTCTCAATGGTATACATTGTTGCAAGAACATAGTTGAAATCTTTTTTCACAGCATCATCGATTGCCATCTTATCTGATGAAAACTTCTATTGCTATGCCGTCATATTTATAATCTCGTTATATATTTCAATACCACATGACACATGCATGTACCCGGTATTCGCAAATATCGCAATTTACCCCTGTATCAACACCGTTATCATGTTGATATTTATGGATATAACCTGCAGTAATCTCATAATACACATTCCATCACATGCTGTGCAATGTATTATTGACACAAAATTATATTGCTAGATACACGATAAACAACATACATTATACATGTACAAATATGGCCTACATGTGCATAAATAAGTGCACTTAATAACAGAATACAGTGCAGGACGAAATAATAGAGACGACCCCACCTTTGGTACACCGCGTATTGCGTAACCAGAGCATGTTAAGTGTCTTTTCTACATGTATTTGGCACGGATCTATTCAACTGTTTGTTTACCTGTTTGGTTTATATTCGTGTCTAGTGGCGGTCTGAACAAAAGCTTGGAAACCAAGTCAAATATGGATCCAATTGCAATTCTACAAAGTTCCGAAACCTCATATAACCAGTGCATAGCTCTTGACTCTCTCTGCCAAGACTTCATGTTACAAATCCTGCATTGGAAAACAGGCGTTTTGTGTTTTTGCCGTCGATTGTCGATGGCTCGGTATTGGGTGTCTACTGTTCTGCATTGTATCACAAAACATGACATACTTGTTCGTGAAAAGCTTTTGTTAATCATAGATGTGGGCCCTTGTCAACACCAATTCATTCATAATTGTTGGGAGAATAAGCATAGAGAGAATATAGATGTCCCTTGGTAGTGCTGTGCCAATGCGGTTTGACTTGCTAAGTATGATTATGTCATTTCTAATGTATAAAAAGTGACATCTCACAGATTAAAGTATATATCGTATATGTAACTCAATTTCTACTTCATGTTTTATTAACACCACAAGGAAAGAAGTCAGCTCTGTTATCATTTCATCATCCGTGTCATTAACATGATGAATAATGTCACATGTTTTATGATCTGTGGCGTCCCATGATGAATAAGGATTTAACGTTTGTTCAGCATTCAGGACTGATCTTGACAATTCCCTGAGTATTAGCACTGCTCATGTACTTGTAGTAGTGTGTGGTTATTTACAGCATTGTCCGTGATGACTTGGCCCGGCTGGAAATACTTCGGTTTGTTGAGGGCGCCTCTTACAGTCGGTCGACCGCTGTAATGCCTCGGCAAACATTGCACTTCCTACATGTAGCACCATCACGATCGAAACCCCCTTTCCGCCTGCCGATGGGATGCAGAGATGTACAGCTTCCCCACAAGTCACAGGTCCCAACTCAGCGGCCTTCCTTCCTGCACTCCCCTCGCTTGTCCCTTCCCGTCCCATCCACAAACGTGACCCTGAGCCGTTGCCGTGGTTCCCGGGCAGGAGTTGAAGGACACATGTACCTCTACCGCCGTCGTGTTTCCTGTTTCGACCTCGGCGGCGTCGAGAACGGGGACCCTCGCCGTCAAGAACGGTAACCCTCGGCGTCAAGAACGGTGACCCTGCCTTCCATAAAAATCTCTGTGCCCGTCCTCGGCGGCGGGGTTCCGTTCGACCGTACGTCCGCTGGCAGCATGCACGTGCCCGCGTGATTAGTATGTCTCAAAGAGCCTTGGCCTCTCTAATAGCCCCCCCAACTGAACACTTCTGTGTACCGACGAACTAATGCCAAGGACAGGTTCAGTGCAGTGCAGCGGGACAGAATCATCACACATGGTTGCTCGGTTCCTGGTTGACACTAGCGTCGTCCCGCAAACACGCGGAAACTCAACTAATGACTTCTGGTCCATGATATCGGCCACTGCATGGTTTGCTTGATGTCGATTGGAACAGATCAAGGCCATGTGACTGCAGGACTACATGTACATGAAAGTTGATGATCTAAACATCTGAAATCTACATGTATGCATCAACAAATGGTATTCAATTCTTCAACTGATACTAGTCATCGACTCTTCGATGGTTTTGTCCATTCTAAATGATATTGTAGAAATATCTCTCATCCAACTAATTATATTATAGCCATGATAACTCACTGTACCATAAATCACACGTACAAGTCACATGATTACTTCATTTGGATGCAAACACAAACACGAGATGTAGCCATGCAAGGATTCTCGTTCAGTTGCATCCTTGACCTGTTTCCCAAGCTTATTTCTCTACAATTTCTCTTTCCATTGTTGACTTAGCTGCTCGAATGCAAAAAGAAACACAACCAGTGGCAAAAAGCATTATAGCTTTTTCGATTGAGAACATTCCGGATTCTGGGTTGTAGTAAACAATAGTCCCGATCTTATCTCGTTTGTCTTGCAAATATTTTTCCACAGCTTCGTAAGAAATAACAGTGTTCAAGATCGAATGTTAAAGGTATTTGCATGTTTTCATCCACAATTTATTTGGAGGATCATTACTTGTATAATTTAGAGCTATTGTTTACCCAAAATGATCGTTGTCTAGACATAATCGGTAAAAATATTCACAATTTGGTTAATGGTGAACACATTCTAAATATTGAATATCCCAGCACCTGTATGTACTTTTAAATTTCGCCATTCCATTCGCTTGATTTATGGCTATGGTAAATACATCATCAGTGCCATGATTTTAGTTAAGAATCACTGATGTATGCAGGTAAATAATAGCATGGTTAAAAATGAATTATCTTGCCCTTTTATGAAAATTGACTCATTGATTAATCGTTCCATGCAAAATTGCATCATGTTGTATGATAATAAATTCAACATGTTCAGTGACACAAAGTCAAGATGGAAGACAGCTTGCCTATTTGTTCTTCATGTGGAATAAAACTTTCAATATTAATTGGTTTTCTAGGAATTTCTGTTTTTTGCCTGAGGATCTATTGGGATAAAGTTACCGGTATAGACATCTTTCCGCCCCAACTATCTTTCCGCTAAAACATAATTGTAAATGTGTTCAGAATTCCCGCCAGGGAATTTGCATATCAAATTATTACGCTTTTTATGGACTGTGCAACAGTTACATGATTGTCCCAGTCACTTCCGTGCAAAGAAGCTCGACGAACAGGAGCGGAATGCAAAATGGTACTTTTTTGTAGGGTCTCGTTCAGCACTGCAAGTGTAGTGTCCAATCTACACATCTCTGATGCTATCAGTTCGTCAAGAGCCGTGGACAAGTTCGCAATCAGGAAGAGAAGCGTACATTATTATAGCTTCTCTCGCGATCACTTCTGATTCGCCGACTATTATCTCATTACCAGCCAGCATGCATTTGGTAATTTGCGCCACATCATAGCAAACAAGGTAGAAGTCCCCAAACGACCATTGTTCTTCAATAGCAAGCCAACGAGCTACCGACCGACGATGGGATATTGGTTACATGTGCACCACCGTCTACATGCCAAGACCACGCAAGGTATAAACATCTAGCTAGCAAAGTACCTACTCCCCGTGATTGCAATACATGCCACAAAATAAAAGCAGACAGAAAAAACGTGAGCGCAAATAGACCATCAGGAAGCTATATCTGTGGGCACCCATTCATGACCGTCACGTCGCTTATTAAGTGTCAAATGTGGACAGCACAGCGCGACGCCTGCCCTGAACGTGATGGCTACCATTCCCGGACAGGACAGGACAGGGCACACACAGATAAAACGTTACGTAATATTTATACAAATGATGGATCGTCCTCTTGGGTGTTGGTAGATGTCTGCATGCGTGTTTTGCCGCGGCCGCAGCTAGGCGTCCAATCTGTTACAGTGCGTGGTAATCTGCGAGGTGGCGGCGTCCATCGCGAATCCCAGCTCGTCACGTGACTGGTACTCGCGGTCTCGCTTGTTAGGTGTCACCAACGTGTGGCCATTATCTGAGGAATTGAAAAAAATAGTTGTTTATCGCTGCCAGACTCTTGTGTATAATATAATAGAGATGGCCATTAGCAGATTACAAACCGTTTGTATGGGCGACTAACAAAGTAGACCCCACAGATCAAAGATGTGCCTTTCATGATTGTGTGCCGGACTTTTTCCTCAACCCGATGCTTCTTCAAGAACCCTCCAAACTTCAAGAACCGCATGATGTCCGTCTGTGGTGGCTAAGTTGTTTTTCTGTGCAGTCGTATTTAATTTCTACTGGTGTGATTGCCTAGCTGATGAAATCGTAATGAAAAATTCTTCTCCTTCTTCGTATTCTTCTTCCAATCAAGAATTATTAGAAATCACTAACCATACATTTTGTGCATGCAAGATGCCTACTGTATTGACTCTGTCCATCCACATGTCCGTCTGTCTCGCCACTATCAGCCACAGGTCGCGGTGTACATGTCGGCCTTCCCCCGTGACAGCTCCATTGATCGTGACACGCCTGGATTATCGTCATCCGCCCGCCGTCTCGTCTCCCTGTGCCCCGGTGTACTGTGCCCGGGCATAAACGCGTATAATGTGGTCGGGAGTCTCAACAGTAATCGAGCCTAAAATCCATTGATTCCTAAGCAATGCAAATCCCACCAGTTAGCCGTGCAACTAGCCGTGCTAGCTGGGGCGATGATATCGGAGACTGCGGTGATGTGCAAAGGATGGTAAGTGTCAATTGAGGCCGGCGCTCCAAGGCCAAGTGAGTCTAGATGCAAAGTGGTCTCGGGACTTTACCGATCTGACCTCATATGGACCCCTATAGACGTCCCCCACAGGTAATTACAGGCCAATTTGGCTTCCGGTGAGCATCTGATTAGGGTGGTCGCTGAATGGGCAAGGTGTCAATGTTGAAAATTGATGCTTTATCATCTATAATGTCCATGGATGTTTCTAGGCAAGAAAGTATTTTATCAAGACACTGACTGAGAACAGGAAAAAAAAATGACGCATTGTCATTCACCCGGCCAAAATCTATAAACATGAAAGTTTGAAAGTTTTGTGTCACATCGGGCTTGTATAAATAGATACAGTCACTGCCTGTATTGTATGATAGGGGCGGACAGTACTGGATGCTAATAGATGCAGTGTGCATCATTGCAGGACAAGATTTACGCCCAAATCGGCCCGATCCTGGAGACCATCGATCATCCGAGCTATCATCCTCTACCGCCGTCGTGTTTCCTGTTTCGTCCCCGGCGGCGTCGAGAACGGGGACCCTCGCCGTCAAGAACGGTAACCCTCGGCGTCAAGAACGGTGACCCTGCCTTCCATAAAAATCTCTGTGCCCGTCCTCGGCGGCAGGGTTCCGTATGTCCGTACGTCCGCTGGCAGCATGCACGTGCCATGTGATTAGTATGTCTCAAAGAGCCTCAGCCTCTCTAATAGCCCCCAACTGAACACTTCTGTGTACCGACGAACTAATGCCAAGGACAGGTTCAGTGCAGTGCAGCGGGACAGAATCATCACACGTGGTTGCTTGGTTCCTGGTTGACACTAGCCTCGTCCCGCAAACACGCGGAAACTCAACTAATGACTTCTGGTCCATGATATCGGCCACTGCATGGTTTGCTTGATGTCGATTGGAACAGATCAAGGCCATGTGACTGCAGGACTACATGTACATGAAAGTTGATGATCTAAACATCTGAAAACTACATGTATGCATCAACAAATGGTATTCAATTCTTCAACTGATACTAGTCATCGACTCTTCGATGGTTTTGTCCATTCTAAATGATATTGTAGAAATATCTCTCATCCAACTAATTGTATCCCCCGAACAAAGTTCGGCGGATACTATGGATTTACGATCGTCGCGCCGCCGCCGCCGCCGCGTCCGCGTCCGCGTCCGCGTCCGCAGACACTTTCTTGTGAACGCGCTACAGCTTACAAATCTGAACCGATTTTGATAATATTTTATATGGACATGACTTATGGTGAGATCTCAACACCTATCGATTTTGGTTGCCATAGCAACCAAAATAGCCGATTGGTGTAACATTTTGTGCTCAAATTAGCCTGTTTAACACACATGGGTTGTGAACGCTCTACGGGTGGGAGTTTTCGATGAATGATGATGAAATCGCACAGGCTCAATGAGAAAGACCATCACACGAAACCTATTGTTTTTCAGAATGATCGAATAAATATTAATAAGTTTGAGAGGTTAACTTATTACAACAATTAAAATGCCTACTTTGACATGTGTGATCACTCCAATAACCTGTACTATGAAAGCAAATTGCACTGGATTCTTGTTCAGAATACAGAACTGATGTTTTTGGTGAAAACAGAACAATATTACTGAATAAGTTAACATTGGTTTTACTAGTTAAGTCTATTATTGACCACAATAAAAATAGTTAAGATGAGAAACATTTATTATTGAGCTCAACAAGGTAAAGGTTTTGTCCAGTAGAGATTTCACAGGTGTAACCAAATAAGTTAACATTATTTTCACTAGTTAAGTCTATTATTGACCACAATAAAAATAGTTAAGACAAGAAACATTTATTATTGGGCTCAACAAGGTAAAGCTTCTGTGCAGTAGAGATTTCATGGCTGTAGCCGAATAAGTTAACATCATTTTTACTAGTTAAGTCTATTATTGACCTCAAGAAAAATAGTTAAGACAAGAAACATTTATTATTGAGCTCAACAATTTAAAAGTTTTGTCCAGTAGAGATTTCATGGGTGTAACTGGATAAGTTAACATTATTTTTACCATTAAAGTCAATTTTTACTTCGAATTTCAACTCGAAACCAAGTTTGGCACATATTATGAATTAAAATATAATTTATGGTGAAAAAATCGATCTGGCTCCAATTTCGTCATCGTGAAATGCAGTTTTGGTAAAGTTTTACTTGAATTTCAGCTTGAAACCAAGTTTGGCACATAATTATTATGAATTAAAATTCAAATTATGGTGAAAAGTTTGATCTGGCTCCTATTTCGTCATCTTGAAATGTAGTTTTGGTCAACTTTTACTTTGAATTTCAACTTGGAACCAAGTTTGGCATATAGTATGAGTTGAAATATAATTTATGGTGAAAAGTTCGATCTGGCTCCAATTTAGTCATCTTGAAATGCAGTTTTTGTCAACTTTTGCTTGAATTTCAACTTGGAACCAAGTTTGTCAAATATTCTGAGTTGAAGTATAACTTTAGATGAAAACTTTTATCTGGCTGTAATTTCGTTATTTTATCGAACATGTCGAAATGGAAATTCGTATGCAGTGATTTTAGTGGTGATCTTGAATTCGACCTTCAATAAGCTTGAAAGGTTTCACACTCACAATGTACATCAGTGATATATTTGGGGCAACAGGGATGATAGGGCTACGGGGGATACACCCAAGCGGTCGTAGGCGACCGGAAGCGTCTAGTTATATTATAGCCATGATAACTCACTGTACCATAAATCACACATACAAGTCACATGATTACTTCATTTGGATGCAAACACAAACACGAGATGCAGCCATGCAAGGATTCTCGTTCAGTTGCATCCTTGACCTGTTTCCCAAGCTTATTTCTCTACAATTTCTCTTTCCATTGTTGACTGAGCTGCTCGAATGCAAAAAGAAACACAACCAGTGGCAAAAAGCATTATAGCTTTTTCGATTGAGAACATTCCGGATTCTGGGTTGTAGTAAACAATAGTCCCGATCTTATCTCGTTTGTCTTGCAAATATTTTTCCACAGCTTCGTAAGAAATAACAGTGTTCAAGATCGAATGTTAAAGGTATTTGCATGTTTTCATCCCCAATTTATTTGGAGGATCATTACTTGTATAATTTAGAGCTATTGTTTACCCAAAATGATCGTTGTCTAGACATAATCGGTAAAAATATTCACAATTTGGTTAATGGTGAACACATTCTAAATATTGAATATCCCAGCACCTGTATGTACTTTTAAATTTCGCCATTCCATTTGCTTGATTTATGGCTATGGTAAATACATCATCAGTGCCATGATTTTAGTTAAGAATCACTGATGTATGCAGGTAAATAATAGCATGGTTAAAAATGAATTATCTTGCCCTTTTATGAAAATTGACTCATTGATTAATCGTTCCATGCAAAATTGCGTCATGTTGTATGATAATAAATTCAACATGTTCAGTGACACAAAGTCAAGATGGAAGACAGCTTGCCTATTTGTTCTTCATGTGGAATAAAACTTTCAATATTAATTGGTTTTCTAGGAATTTCTGCTTTTTGCCTGAGGATCTATTGGGATAAAGTTACCGGTATAGACATCTTTCCGCCCCAACTATCTTTCCGCTAAAACATAACTGTGTTAAGAATTCCCGCCAGGGAATTTGCATATCAAATTATTATGGTTTTTTTGGACTGTGCAACAGTTACATGATTGTGCCAGTCATTTCCGTGCAAAGAAGCTCGACGAACAGGAGCGGAATGCAAAATGGTACTTTTTTGTAGGGTCTCGTTCAGCACTGCAAGTGTAGTGTCCAATCTACACATCTCTGATGCTATCAGTTCGTCAAGAGCCGTGGACAAGTTCGCAATCACGAAGAGAAGCGTACATTAATATAGCTTCTCTCGCGATCACTTCTGATTCGCCGACTATTATCTCATTACCAGCCAGCATGCATCTGGTAATTTGCGTCACATCATAGCAAACAAGGTAGAAGTCCCTCAACGACCATTGTTCTTCAATAGCAAGCGAACGAGCTACCGACCGACTTGATGGGATATTAGTTACATGTGCACCACCGTCTACGTGCCATGACCACGCAAGGTATAAACGTCTAGCTAGCCAAGTACCTACTCCCCGTGATTGCAATACAGGCCACAAAATAAAAGCAGACAAAAAAAAACCTGAGCGCAAATAGAGCATCAGGAAGCTATATCATTCTGTGGGCACCCATTCATGACCGTCACGTCGCTTATTAAGTGTCAAATGTGGACAGCACAACGCGACGCCTGCCCTGAACGTGATGGCTACCGTTCCCGGACAGGACAGGACAGGGCACACACAGATAAAACGTTGCGTAATATTTATACAAATGATGGATCGTCCTCTTGGGTGTTGGTAGATGTCTGCATGCGTGTTTTGTAGCGGCCGCAGCTAGGGGTCCAATCTGTTACAGTGCGTGGTAATCTGCGAGGTGGCGGTGTCCATCGTGAATACCAGCTCGTCACGTGACTGGTACTCACGGTCTCGCTTGTCAGGTGTCACCAATGTGTGGCCATTATCTGAGGAATTGAAAAAAATAGTTGTTTATCACTGCCAGACTCTTGTGTATAATATAATAGAGATGGCCATTAGCAGATTACAAACCGTTTGTATGGGCGACTAACAAAGTAGACCCCCAAGATCAAAGATGTGTCTTTCATGATTGTGTGCCGGACTTTTTCCTCAACCCGATGCTTCTTCAAGAACCCTCCAAACTTCAAGAACCGCATGATGTTCGTCTGTGGTGGCTAAGTTGTTTTTCTGTGCAGTCGTATTTAATTCCTACGGGTGTAATTGCCTAGCTGATGAAATCGTAATGAAAAATTCTTCTTCTTCTTCGTATTCTTCTTCCAATCAAGAATTATTAGAAAGCACTAATCAAGAATTATTAGAAAACACTAACCATACATTTTGTTCATGCAAGATGCCTACTGTATTGACTCTGTCCGTCCACATGTCCGTCTGTCTCGCCACTATCAGCCACAGGTCGCGGTGTACATGTCGGCCTTCCCCCGTGACGGCTCCATTGATCGTGACACGCCTGGATTATCGTCATCCGCCCGCCGTCTCGTCTCCCTGTGCCCCGGTGTACTGTGCCCGGGCATAAACGCGTATAATGTGGTCAGGAGTCTCAACAGTAATCGAGCCTAAAATCCATTGATTCCTAAGCGATGCAAATCCCACCAGTTAGCCGTGCAACTAGCCGTGCTAGCCGGGGCGATGATATCAGAGACTGCGGTGATGTGCAAAGGATGGTAAGTGTCAATTGAGGCCGGCGCTCCAAGGCCAAGTGAGTCTAGATGCAAAGTGGTCTCGGGACTTTACCGATCTGACCTCATATGGACCCCTATAGACGTCCCCCACAGGTAATTACAGGCCAATTTGGCTTCCGGTGAGCATCTGATTAGGGTGGTCGCTGAATGGGCAAGGTGTCAATGTTGAAAATTGATGCTTTATCATCTATAATGTCAATGGATGTTTCTAGGCAAGAAAGTATTTTATCAAGACACTGACTGAGAACAGGAAAAAAAAATGACGCATTGTCATTCACCCGGCCAAAATCTATAAACATGAAAGTTTGAAAGTTTTGTGTCACATCGGGCTTGTATAAATAGATACAGTCACTGCCTGTATTGTATGATAGGGGCGGACAGTACTGGATGCTAATAGATGCAGTTTGCATCATTGCAGGACAAGATTTACGCCCAAATCGGCCCGATCCTGGAGACCATCGATCATCCGAGCTATCAGCACACGTGTTTGTGCCTTGTCCCCGGCCCTTCTCGGCTCATGATTTTAAATTCAAAACATTGCCGACGACTCGATCGCCCCCAGCACATCATTCGTTATCAAAACCTGACACAGGGGTATTGCCAGCCGGGTGAAAAAAACAAAAGGCCAAGTCGTGATGGATGAAATTCCTGTATCTGGGGGGAGTCTGATGGATTTGCGACTGAGTGCTGGTGCTGACATCTGAAGGACGGCGTGGCCTTTCACACGGCGACGTCAACCTCCGAGATATATTTATTATCTTTACCGTGGGGTTTCTGTGTACAGGCAGTGATTTCTTATCAGTAAAGTACACTGCAATGCCTCTTGCTAGGATCTGGATTTGCCAAGGACATTTGCCGCCGGCTTCCAGCCGACTTTTCCAGGCATATCTAGCAACAAATCCCAATCAGGACGATTTCAAGTTGTCTGGCAGCGAAAGGGGGTATGGCAGGGATGGGGGGGGTGGTCTCTCGATGTAAACATCGTGGGACTCGACTGGAATTCCCGCGAGACCACCAGGCGAAGCGCCGCAATCTCTCTGGCATCTGTAGCAGATTTGATCCGAAAATATCCCCCAAGAAGTCCATCTGAGCCGCGGAATTATGGCTAATAATATATTAAATCTTTGTCCCACATCTGCACCCTAGACATGGCATCGAGTGAACCTACGAGCTTGCTTTCCACTGGTGAGAGTCACTGACCCACCACGATAAAAAAAAAAAGAAACTCACAGAATATCAAGCCGATATTAATCATCACGACAGAAAATGAAATTGGCTGACAGTCGCACATGAACTGTGTCCACACGCGGGCCAGAAAGTGAGATTCATTCAGAGAGACCGAGTGACCTTGCACCTTAGCGCACTCCATTATCACCGGGCTTTTGTGTGGCAGAATTCCTAGATTTTGTTCGCCTCCAACTGCATGTGGTCTCCAGATTGCGGCGATCGTGTCAATTCTCGAGACATGTGCTAATTTGAGTCGTGTGGCGTCTCCCTGCAGTTGTTTTGTTCGGCTCGCCGAGCTACAAGCGGTTCCTACTGATATATCGAGCCATAGATTCCCCTCGCGAGCAGACCCAGGACAACCCAAATCAACACCGACATAAAACCGCGGGAGAAACGGTGGAGACGAGTTGTGTAAAATATGAGGGGCCTGACACAAGGTGATCGTGGATTGAGGACATGGCACGGGAGACAGATGGGCTGCCCATCTGACTTCGCCCTGGCCCTGGCCCTAGGGGAGGGATGCATGGTCAGGACATGATGAGAGTTCGACCTGCTTCAGGTCAGACTCTACAGGTCCGGACTCTCCACCAGTAGTTACACTGCACCGGTTGAAGGACGTACGACACGATGACTTGTCTGCTTCCGGCTTACCGGCCGCCAAGCCTACCCCCAAGACGTTTTCTATTTCGGGTGGAGGTGATGGACTGTTCCATTGTGCTTCAGGCAGCTCCCGTGTGTGTCGATGTTGGACACTCCAAGCTCTGCACAAAAGGTCAATGTACCGCAAAAAGTAATAGATTTTTAGCTGGCCCTCATCTTACTTGGCAATGAGCGATTTCTCTGACCTTTCAGTCACGTGATCCACTGGATCACTGTCAAGCTGAAAAATGACATGTCACTTTGTGTACCGTGGTGTGTAATAGCCTATTGTTTGCAATAGAATGCAATACCAATAGACTGCAATAGGTAATAAATTGTGACCTACGCAATCATACATGACATGTACATTTGAGCATGAGAGAATGCTAGTCAATTTTGATACAGTGTTCATGCGTAGGGCAAAATGTAACTGCTTGGCATTGAGCAGATTACTCGCAGCTTTTCAGCATGGATCGATTACAAACATCGTGTACATGTGCTGCACATTGCGATCAAAGATACTCCAAAAATAAATGTCGCCAATAAACAGCGTTAATGTCAGTGCCATCTGTGGTTCCCTCGGGAGACGCTGCACAGCCTTGGAACTGCTCCGCCGCAAATAGATCTTGATCGGCTTGATCACAAAAGGTCACACCGCCTAATCATGTATCCTCCGCTAATCAATGCTGTCCCTGCGGATGTGATGCCGAGAGATTCAGAAGATCATGCTGCCGCAAAGCTCTGTGTGTATTTGTGACACACTCTCCATATATTTTCAGGGACTCGGGGTCAGATCGACCATTGAAAACCCAAGAAGTACCAAAAATGGGAAGGGCATCTTCACGCCACATGACCATCAGTTAGAGGTCACTAACTCTCGCCACATAAATTGCCACTTTTCTTTGTCCAATTGCTCATGCCACCATTTCCACTGTTACTGAAAATTTTCGCTGCCCAGTCCGCACCCGCTGACCACCAAGCATGGTCCACCACTGTCCAGCCTTTTCAGCTAATTGCATTGTTGATGTTTGATGCTATTTCTCCAGTTGTCGTCGTGTATCCACGGAGCACAGCGCCGCCCTAGAGGCCAGTGGAGGAGACTGCGGACCCACCGTCTTTAATAGCACTTCATTTCCGTGAGGTCTCTCGACTAATTCCAGGTTTTAGGTGGACGACTCTCCACGGTACTGAAGTGGCTTAGCCGTGGCTTTATTTGCGACCCTTTGTTCCGACTCCACGGCAAAGACCATGGATGGACTTTTGTTTGTGAGCATCTCACAGTATGTTCTTAAGTAGGAGCATTTCTCTTGACCACGATGACATTAGAAACATTGCAGGTTGTTCACTAGCTTGTGTATGGATACATGTATAGTTTGTCCTTTCTTGGAATGCACTGGGCCTTTGCTTCGAGAATAAACGTGATTTACCTCGATAAATTATTGATAATTAGTCCCTTATGCAAGCGGTGTGAGTGAGTGTCTGATCTCCACCTTGCTTTGTGATCGCTACATTGTATTCAAGGCACCAAGCCCATTGACCTCCCATTGAGTGGCACTTAGCGGATTGTTACCTGTATAATTAGATCACCTTCACCTCAGCGAAGGTTGTGGCAAGTGTCAGCGCAGGGCGCACTATAGGACAGAGTGACCTTCACTGAAGGACTTCGCCTCGTACTGACCCTTGCAGTGCTACACAATTACTGGCACTAACAGTTGTGTCTATCATTCAGCATCTATCGATCATTACTGGTCTTTATGATTCTTTGCGACAATAGCCGTTTTATATCTCATCGTTGTCTGATTGTCTGTACAAGCGAAACTGTGACAGGAAGGAAGTCTGAATGACTTTCACCTTTTGATTGTTCTATTTGATATACATTACTACAGTAGTATATCAACCTAATTCTGCAGCTAAATACGCATAGTGGTATATATACATTCTTGTAAAAACATGCTTTCTCTGATCACTTCCACTCATTCGACAGGGCAAAAACCTCCGGCATCATTCGAGAAAAACAGTTCAAAAAGATGGACGAACACGCGCTAGTGGCTGGAACTCGACACTGCTCTGTCGTGTGGCTTCCCCGCGTTGTTGACTCTCTGTTTGATGAGTTTTTCGGTGCTCGTTTACCCGCGTGTTTACATCCTCCGTCGCCTACACGAATCGGTGCATTTAGTACGACAATTACAGCGATCATATCATACTAGTCTTTAGTTTTCCATTTGTCTCGATGCTGTCAGCGCGTTGCACCCGCGATTGCCCACGGTCCTTTCTCCGTTCTTTGTAGTCCGTACTGAAACCGTCGAAGATGTTTCATCTTTGGGACTTGCGTCAAATTTCGGAGATTGAAGAAACCTTGCATGTGTCCGTCTACACGTAATATTCCATCTGTTCATATTGCAATAGCCGCAAAGGCAGATGCAAAATCTGGGCCGCCATTATCTTTGGCAGCTTATTGGTAGAAGTCTAGAGAGCAGGGGGAAATGATCTCGGAAAATAATGTAAATGTTTTTTTTCTTCAAACGTAATGTATCATCTGGCGGCCTGGTAGTGGTGACCTCGCACTCGATCATGTTCATAGCCTTGGATATCTATATTGTGTCTTAGTGCTCAAGCAAAATTGCTACATGTTTATGCCAGGTAACATCTTCTAAAAATGTGTGAATTACATGTACGAACGGATTATGCACAGCCATCAGTGTTTCGAAAAGAATGATCTGCAAACTGGCAAAAGATGCGAAACTGAATCTATTTTAAATGTGAAACGTTAGCAAAAAAAGCCCAAACAAATAGCAGAGGATATGTTTGCGTGTTTTGCCAATCAATGGCCTTGAATGTTTTGACGGAGCAATTACCTGGCCAATCTGCATCAGCTGATCTCTCAGGGCCAGCAGCTGTCTGTATCTTGTAAAATATTCGTTATACGAACAGCTCATATAGGGGTCTTTTGGGGGTACAGTGCAACGGTTGCCATGGCTACCATAAGTTGTTTATCTATTTCCCATACATTGCTGCTTTCTTGCTTGTGTTGTCATCATTTCATTGCCAAAGTGATAATTGCCAATCACCTTTTCGTAATTATCAACACTTACATAATTGATTTTTGTCCACATTTCGTCACGTTTGTTCATAATATACACATGTAAGCGATTGTGTTAATGAACTGTTTGTATAATCATGGATAATCATGATGATTAGTATTAATTAACTGTGTTACCATAGTTACACTGATATAAAAGCTTATGTGGCAAATACCGGTATATTATACATATATATACATCGTGACGTATGCATGACGATGTTTTGTGGAATCACTTGGCAATCTCCAATGCAAGATATACTAGTATGTTTCTGATATCAACGGGAAATGTTTAGCCAAGTTTGGGCCCTCTTCCATTTATCTATAATAATGCTCCTGTGAGCAAAAATATTCGGGAAAATGAAGGGTGTATTTAATCGTCATATACAGTTTGTTTTTGCTATCACTGGGGTATGATGACAGATTCGTAAGCACGATTGCAAATTAAATGTTTGTGAGCATTGCACAAGTACAAAATTGCAAAACAGCATTAGTGATATAGGATACATTACTACGTGGATTGACGGAAGACCTCACTATAAACATTTAACTTGATGGTGATGTATTGAACGATATCCACCATCATGGCCAATGCACTAAGAGTGTCCATACTTCGCAGGCAAGTGATCCATACCATGGAAAAAAAAAATAATAATAAAAGCATTATATGAGAACGCCCGTTCAATACTTCCTATATAATGTTGCAAGATCGTTGCTGTCATACGAAACCTCGCTTAATATATCTCTTAGCCCCCCTTGCTTGCTTACATACAGTTACAAATACAGCCAGTAGAGAAGAACTGAAGACGACGATGAAAAAAAAAATCCATAAAAGTTTAAATCCTCGGATGACAGACGTAGGTGATGGATAGGCAGACCATCACCTGTACTCGCGAGGAAAGCTGAGCCAATCACGCGGCTGACATTTCCGACCGGGGTCGGTGCAGGCCGTGGTGCCTGGGACCTTCCCGTCGGCCATGAAGACGGCGGCCCCCGGGACCTCTCGGCTTCAGTGTCCGCCCTCCCCCATCCCACCCCCCACACGGTTGGAGGGCCGACCAACCGCCCGATAGTTAAGCAGGTGTACCTTCGATCGGCTCTCAACTGTGCCAGTAGGTGAAGTTCTGCAAATCTGCATGCATGGACTAGTGGACGATTGGTCCTTGCACGATATAATATAAAAAGGGGCGAAATAAAAGTACTCATCTTCACATCACAAAGACTTTATGGATATTGCTTCAAAAGCTTACAACTGTAAAGATATCTATTACAGTAGATAAATTCTTACTTTTCCGCTGGTTTATGATGACGTTCACCAGGTTCTCTGCTTGGTGTCGTTCTCCAAATCATCATGGTTATTGTCGGCGGTTCTATAAATCATGCCCGTTGTCGTTGCAGTTTATCCTGGATGTTGGTTAACGCCGGCTCCCTAATTTGTCTTACTGTGCACATCTTTCATGCATGCGTGACCAAGCTTCATCTCTAATGTTCGTTGAAAGTTAAATGATCTCTTCCAGGAAAAAAGATGTAGAAAAACCACTGGAAATAAATTCATACGTTAACGACAGAAAGCATGAACAGTTGACAATTGCCGAACGTCACACAAATTATCCCGAGCGCTAAATTATTCAATGTTTTAATGGACTGGACGCATTACCAGCCCTTCATTTATACGCGACAGACAACTGTCGAAGCTCTCATTGTTCTAAGTATTCTCCTTTTAAATATTCCGCAGTTCTGCGCGATATATTCTACCGAGTTGATTAAATTTACGAGATAGTGTCGGATGGAGAATTGGTGTTACCAGGAACCACGACTCACTGTCTGCGAGATATTTTTGGCGGTACCACATGTATTGACCATCGCTGATTGTAGCCTGATATGATTGTCATACACATATGGGTTTTTGATTGGATGATTAATATTTTTCGAGCAAAATTCAGACCATGAAAGCCTGGATTCTTTAATGGAGTGCTTTGTACGATAATTTAGAGGCCCATTAGTGTCTTAACGGGACATTGTTGAAAGTTACCGGGGATATATCACCATTTGTTTATCTTGTGAATTACCTGTTTAATCATCATGCTTTTGGAAAACTTCATGCTATAACATAATATTCCATCCTTCTCTATTCTATTTGAGATGCTGTTGTTGCGTACAATTGTAGGTTTTACATGTTTGACGACATGTCATGCAGGACACCATTACTTGTTGATCATGTGAGAAAACATACATGTACATACATAGGGAACTTCTCCATAAAGTATGCCAAAAACCTTTCCACAAGAGGGAAATTTTGTCAACGGATAATATCCGGCTAAAGTGGCAGAATTATTTCCTTTGCTGTTCAGGAAGCACGGCGGACAAAAGCGTGATATCGATGTGTACAAGTTACTGCAAATCTCTACTCTCTATTTCTCTGCTTGACTCTCTTTTGGCTTTGCTACCACCACCAAATCCAGTTATAACAGGAAAAGCACATGGAAAAATCCTCGAAATTCAGTCAATATTGAGAGCGAGAAACTTCACAAAAATTCATCACCGCAGGCTGCAAGATCGCTATTATTATCATATTGGCCAGAAAACGAGCACATATTTGTATTCGGTGTGCCACTGTGATCGTGGCGATATGCATTCAATTTTCTTTTGCTGGTGAAATGCCGACAGCACAAACGCTATTGAGCAAGTCCGTGCAGTTTTTGCTGGATTAACTCTGAGCCCCAGCGCCAGATATGACGTTTATCTTAATCTCGCTAATTGACTTGCACTTAGCATTCAGATGACACTAATTGATTTATTTTAATATGTTTTACCGCGCTAATTCCAAGAGTAATTAATGCTTTGTCTTCTGCACAAGTTGTTTGCAGTTGGAAAATGTCAATAAAAAGCAAGGCTATATGAATAACATTTCCATCTGCATGTATTCACAACAATAGTCGAACGTGGTGCATATGTATCATGCCTTTATGTATGATACAATGTTGAGGGTCTCGGTGGAGTCGGGGTGCTATTATCATCATGCATTTGATCATGTTTATGACTGTTATGAGTGGGATTCCCTGCCCTATCTCCATCCGTCAATGCATCCCTAGCCTGCCATAAACATGATATAGGCGCTGCATAGGTGGCAGAAACACCTGGGCATGAGGGCTCGGCCACGCTCAGATGTGTCGTGGTAGCCGGAATACGCTTTATCATAAGGAGAGAGTGGTGGCCGGGAAGCTATTCCTGCCGCCATATTGTCATTCTGGGCCACAAACCATGCAAAATGTGTGAACGAAGCCACTGCCCAGAGCAGATGGGCAATAGAAGTGAGTCGTATGTGGTCACAATGTGCCTAGGAATTGGCATTGCATGGGGGGAATATTGTAGAGAGTTGCATTATGGCACCACGTCCCATGCATAGTGAATATAGACCTGTGCATGTGTATTATTAATTTGTGCTCACTATTTTTAGCGACTCAATTGATCTGAATTTTGTTCAAACTGGCAAATACATCTGTCTCGGCATGTTCATCGATTATTGCGGATTTGCGCGCGTGGTCAAAGACCAGTTATTCAGCCGTGGAAACAGGCTAGACAACATTTCAACATGTTCAAAAGAGACGAAAACAAATTTTACGGTGACCAAGTTTTCTCGGCTTTCAAAAACATGCACTCGAAGCTGGTCACACGAGCATATAGCCAAAAACTGGCATTACAACATGGGAGTTTTTGCATTCTACCCACGGGGTTCCATGCTTCCCTGCATTGTTTGCCAGGAATTTTGCACTGACTTCCATGCGACCGCAACACCATTCCAAGAATGTCAGAGTGGCGTTTCGCGTGTTCTCGTTGCTTGTGTGGGTTTCCGATCGCAAGTTTGCACCGTCGCTTTGAACACCGGCCTGCCCGCTCGCTCGCTCGCGACTCGAGATTTTTGTCTCCTTGTGAAGATGATGTATGTCAGCGGTGATCCAGCAGTGACTAATGAACACTTTGCTTGTCGGAGATTGTGGCTGCGTTTTTTATACGTAATTGATTTATGTTCTCCATGTTACTGTACAAACTGCTCATCTCGAAGCTTTACTCCCAGATGGTACAAGCATGCCCGGCCTAATCATTCACACGAAATGCAGTATGCTTTGACAGAAAGTGCAATACATGTACTGTGTATTTATTGCGATGCATTACTGCCTTCCTCATTCATTTTGATTACCGGTAGTACTACATCCATAGCTGTTATGAACTGGATCATTTATGCACTAAATGTATCTAAATTCGCTCTGCAAGTCTGCATGTTGCAAAATGTAAAATATGTTGTTGCATATATCAACTGCAAAACTAGCCTTTAACCGCTAACGTCATCACTGAATTAGAGGCTTGTGTGGGGCAGGAAATTCTCATGCATAAAAAAGAGGCATTCCAATAGAAAGGTGACCCTGCCTAAACAGTACCTATCATACAGGGGCAGTGGGTCTCAAATTGATTCCATTCGGTGTCCAGTGATCGAAGAAACGTAGATTGCAAAAATAGATTGAGTTTCAGTTTACTGTGTTTCACAGTGGAGCATCTACATGTACCTTCAGTGCTAACATCAGATCCAAGTTCCTTGCCCTTCACACGATCCGCAGTGTATGGCCACAGCCCATAGCCAGTGAAATGTCAAGTTCATCAACTTTCAATTCCTTCTTTGCCCGAGAAGATTGCATTGGGATTGGCGCCAGTTGACTTGAAAGATTCTCGCCAACTCTCGAGTCAAGCAAATAATAAAATATGCTTGGTTTGCCCAGCTATACCATCTAAAATTCCATTTCATTGAGGAACCTCGCAATAAATCAACCGCAAGGCCAGAGGAAGATTACCATTGGTTATTGCCCAGTCACGGATCGTTACGACCCCAGAAAGCCGGGAATTCTCGGTCAGGTTTCTCCGTTTCAAGTCGGTAACTTACGAGATTGCACAGTTGGCATCTTAGAAAAATAAATCAACAGATTCTGGGAACGCTCTCAGATGTGGAGCTTGGCTGTGCATGAAGCAGTGGCTACATGGACAACGGATAACTTTGATAGTAGGCATGTGGAAAAACCATCTTGGGCGGTATTCTCAATACAATGTAACAGATAAAACCACTGCAGTTCTTCAGTATAGTTTAGGTTTTCATGGGTTTTTGGGCCTTTGTTGGTGATAACAAACTTGGCATGTCTTCTGCGATATGAAATAACTCCGAGAAATGCATAAACACTGAAATTTTTGTTGCAATGAAAAGCCCAAGTACCTGGGAGAAATCTTGGAGCGAGCATTCTTATCCAGTTTTTGGGGGCAATAAATGCCTGGGAAGGGACAGCAACAGGCTAAAATACGAGACGATTTCGAGTGGATCCCACCCAAGTTCCAAGCCTGGGGCAGTGGTCAGGATTGGCTGACTTACATAGGACACACAGACGGACGGACGGACGGACGGATGGACACTTGAGCAGCTATTGGCGCTGGGGGACCACTCCATTGTTTGTTATCTTTACTCCCATGTACCTCAGCCATTGTATATATCCTTGCCCATCTATTGTTGGCCATTGCCTGGGCATTGTTTGGTAGCGAAGTACACAGGGAGCAAAGTCAGTTCAAGGGATGAACTAGGAGGGGAAAAGGAGACTAAGAAGGAAGGCGATGCTTTTGTGAGACACTCCCACAGATAGCCCGACTCATGGGCAGCACACGGACATTTTCTTAAAGTGCCCGCTTATTGTTTGACTTGGCTGGGTAAAAGCATCGCCCAGACTACAGCAGCATTGTGCATTAATGCCTTTGTTTCTTCTTTAGTGTTTTATTTACTTGATTTTTCCTTCTCGAAAACTCTCGAATTTTTCTCAAGGGCAGCTTTTCAGATACATGTTGACTTCAATGTTGAATGGCCGCATCTGCCGCAAATCTGTGTAATATATCGATGTTATTTAGATGCATGCAACCTTGTCAAGCGGTCTTCATCGTGTTCATGTCAGAGGGAACAATTCGTCACTCCCAATCTTTCGTATCAAGACCTCACTCAGATGAATTATTTCAACGTGGTGACTACATAAAATATAGATGATGTTATAGACACATATAAATACTTATGGGAAAGTATCCTTTATAAGTTAATTCCCAGGTCAACTTTGGATTTTTGCACAGTTCTTCTCTGTAAAGAACCTGTTGCCTTTCTCTCCCTGATTACGAAACTATTGCATAATCACAATGATGATCGAGACTTGTACCTAACCAGACATAATATACGTGTAGTTTTCATGACATAATCTTTCTTTGTAACTCCCTAACTGCCTCGTCATTATATACACATGACTATGTCTGCTTTGAAGGTTTTCTATAAGTTTGATGCTGTTCTTTATCCGGATAATCGTCTAATGATGTACTCTGACATTTCAACGACTTTATTTGCAAGGGGTCTACTTTTCCTTAGCCTTCAATGATTAACTTTCAGTTCCACTAATACCTGGATCAGACAATAAAACGTCTTTTCTGTAGCCTGACGTGAAATAGACCCTTGAAGTCTGATATATCAGCCATCATTTCAAGTCCAATGTATATTACACTGTTATCATGGTTATAGCGAATTGGTAATTATTGCCTGTAGCGTCTGCTTTTCATGCAATATTAAGAATATAATACATGATGAAAAAAATAAATTGTAATTGGGTTCAGCTTAGGTTTGTTCGTGGTCATGTTCTGTAGTGAAATTGTCTGGAAGTCAGTCACGTGTATCATGCACATTGTAATGATGAGTTTCTTGTGTCCCTGGCCTATCCTGTTTCATGTTCTTTCGCTGGATCAAACCCACTTTCTCGAAGTCATTTGGCAGAAGACACATTATGTCCCCGCTCGGGACAGCCCTGGTATGGCTTTGATGTCGGGACTTTGAGCTTTGGGCCAAGGCCAACCTGGACCGAGTCGCCTGACCACAAACTGAGTGGACGCTACTTTGTACATGTTATACCAGTAACAGGGGGTGGACAGATTGCAAGGTTGTAGGAGACATACAGATCAACGCAGCGACAAAGCCTCGCGGGCCCTTCTGATGTACCAGATGTATTAGTAGCTACAGCCCCTGGGAACGTCGCCATGGTATTGCAAGGAAAGCTGGGATCGCTGAAGTTTTGGGCGGTACATATGCTATGGTGATCAGTGTCCCCTTGTAAGATTGATTCCTCCTTGCAAGTTGTACATGTATAGGGAAGTTTGTTGCTTCTTGTCCAAGCCTTGGAGACTGGGAAAGTGACCTTGAATGACCTTGTGTCAACTTACATTGTCATTATCTTTTTTCTTGCTACATATACCGTTTAACCTTCGATCATCCCGACTACATGTTGATTCCTTCACATGGGAGACCCCAGGGTATGAAGGATGAGGCTGTGACATGCCATGGAAGGTCCCAGGGAAACTTGGGTATCGAAACCGTCTCCAGTTCCATTTTCTTCTCTGCTTGCAATTGCAAACCAAATAGATTTCACAATGTCATCCGCAAATACCGCCCATGCTCGGGAAGTCACTTGGGAAGTTATTTTTCCCGCCGTTCTGTAGCGAAAAACTCCGTTAAGAATGGCACAGGATATCACCATAATCATTGTATATCATTGTCGGTGACATTCCCCGGCCGCTTGGGACTTTCTCGCTTCTCAGCAGAGCTATTGAAATCGGATTAGAGTTTGACCACGATGACCTTCCAAATATGGTTTGAGTTGTCAATGGCCGTGCCAATAAACCGACCATTATACTGCGGGACTCTGCTGAAAGCCTGGCTATTGTGTTCGATGATATATATGTTTTTTACGACTCGATTGGTTCTTACGTTGTGGCATTCAGAAGGAATATGTTTTGTGGATGTGTTATCGCGGGCAGATGGTTCTTGCCTCAGTAGTGCCAAGTCATCGGGGATTAGGAAAGACTGGAGGTTAAACATCTTCCATACGAATCATTGCTGCCATATACTAGTACGTTGTGTATGCAGATTTTATTCTGGAATTAACCGCATAGAGCCGGGAAAACCAATCATGAACGGATTAAACTCGATGCACTGTTTTTTATATTCCATCAGTCAAGGTTACAAGATTACATTTCCTTTAATTGAATCTCCTCATGTGTCACATAAATGAATGTAAAAAAGTGATAGCATATATACTCTGATTTTTCTAACTTGTTTACACCGGTTTTTGACGATATCTTCGCGATGCTAAATGGTATCGTTCTATAATTTGGCCTACTTCACCTCGGAGACAAACGGCAATTTTCTACCTAATTTCAGACTTCTATCGCAATAATTGAAGAAGTTGGCAATCTACCCCCAATGTTAAATTTCAGCCAAAAAACGGGATCTCGAGAATCTGAGCTTATTCGAGGATTTGATCCTGTTAACATCCACCAGGATTTGAAGTATTGTTGTAATTTTAGACCAGATGACACATTGGGGGTGTTTTCTACACAAACATGTTGATTTTGAAAGATTGCACCACTACAAAACCGAGCAAATGCACGAAATTGTGTGCAGACCCAAAAATTAAATGACAGGGCTAAATTTAACACAGGGGTAGATTGCCAACTTCTTCAATTTTCGTGATAGAAGTCTGAAATTCAGTAAATAATTGCCGTTTGACTCCCAGGTAAAGTATGCCAAGTTATAGAACGATACCGTTTAGCATCGCAAACATATCAGCGAAAAACTGTTCAAAAAATTCAGAGTATAGTACAACTTGTAGAAGGAACATATTGAATGCTGAAATAAAAAGGTGCAAACATGTACTGGTGACATCAATTACTCATGCTACTATTCATGTAGATTTTCAAGGATACAAAAATGCCAAACTGCGATGGCAGAAGATGCGTACGCGAACATCCAATTAGCCCTTGGCTTGAATGGATTCCATATCATCGACATGACAACCGGAAGGATGCGCAACTTCACTCCGCATGTCAGTT
Source organism: Terebella lapidaria (assembly GCA_949152475.1). Taxonomy (NCBI): domain Eukaryota; kingdom Metazoa; phylum Annelida; class Polychaeta; order Terebellida; family Terebellidae; genus Terebella; species Terebella lapidaria. The sequence continues at coordinate 10,081,617 of OX424557.1, forward strand.
CTTTCAAATCATGGAGAATTAGTACACAACAAGTGGCTTGGGGATAGGTGAACTACATGTATTTGTAATGTGAAAAAGTGAGAAAGTTCTGGTCTTTTTCTGACCTTTTTTCCACTAGCTCTCTAACGATGCTCAGAATGATTAAAATATTCTTGTGAGGATTCAACTGTTACCATGGTAACAATTTGGAGTCTATACAGCGATTCTTTTGATTTTGCAGAATCATAACATTGCAGTATGATATCGCATTTCTTTTAGATAGAATCTATATTTGGCTAGATATATCACTATAATTATGCCGTCTTTCCTATGTTTACTTCTATTATGTAGTAACAGTAAACCGTGCAGATACTTCGGCAGACTAAATGGCTGGCATCTGTTACAGATTTATGGCCATAAAATATACCATTCAAAGCAGTATACCAGGACCAACTAACAAAATTACAAGGGAAACCGAGCCACGCCGAGCCAATCTCGACCCGTCACCTCTCCAAATTCCAACATCCCACCAACCCATATGTGACACGGATTCTATATTTAGCTATATCATAACTTGCCCCTGATAGTGGAGAGGCACTGCAGAGCTGCGAGTCTGTCGACCGGGCTTATTACGGTAAACGCTGCACACATGGGCCTGCGCCCCTGGAAAGTGCCGGCACGGAATAAATCTAATTATAGAGGGACCCGAATTAGTGGAAAGGTGCGTTTTCGGCGGACAGCGGAATTGGATTACCACTCAGTTCGCTTTCCTTCAGGTACATCAAGAACCTGTCTGTCTACAAGTGACGTGTAGCACGAGGCTCTCCATAGCAGTTTTCTGATGATGATGCCGTGCGGTAATATTTGCCACGTTTAGAAATTGGCATTAAAAATAGATAGAATAAATAATGAATTTCAATATAGTATATAACATGTATATCAATAAAAATTTTGCCTGATATGATCAATATACACATACCAATAGATAGAGTATCGTTAAATACAAGTATATAGTGTCGGCGCTTGTACGATTACTAAAAAGTAACTTCTGTCGATGTGGATATCCAGTGATTGATCATCAGATAAAACTCAGGCCATCTCTGACAATATTTGGGACATGCCTGTAAGCTTCCTGTGCTGGAAACGGGACAGATTGATTCCTACTTACATCACGAAAAAGTTAATCCCGGTACAGAAAAAATTCCCCCAGCAATCTCAAGTATCCACTCTTGGCCTTTATAATCTCACGCGGGGTTCCGCCGAAACGCAGACAAACAATAATCTTTCCAACTTGTCGCTCTTTCATGTTCACGTAACAAGAAATAGGCAAATTTTCGTTTGCGTTATAATGACTGGTTCCGTTGAGCTGTTGTTTGTCTCCATATTTTCTGTCTGACCTCCACACTGTCCTGCCCAATCTAGGTATTGTCTAACCCATTTCATAACACCCTCGGCCACGAACATAAAAAGACGTTTTAATTATAAAAAGACATATTTGGGTCGCGGAGCATGTGACCCTCACAAAGGGCGAGACTTCCTGACAGACCGTTTGACCTCCATTACACGACGAGGAGTCGAAGGCTGAGTGCGACAGTGACGATGTATATATCTGCGGGTGACTGTTTCCGGCGATCGAGGGGCTGCCACAGTGGCCATGTTTGTTCCTCTCCCGCAAAGAGGCGTCGCAATTTGCCGAGCTTACCATGATCTTTTAACAATATGGACTTGTGACAGTCGCAGGCATTGATCTCGGCGGCAAATTCAAAGACTGGTCACTGATCTCGGCACTTCCTCAAATTGCACATCATCTCTATTATATTTTTGTGTAGAGAAAAAAAGGTTTGAATCGCTTTTGAACACGGGTATAATATCTACGATATTTTGTACTGTATGTAACAAACTGGGTATGTCAGACACAGAAAGAGTTTTTCTGAGGCGGAAGTCTTCATATTACATCAGTGTTTCGAAGTTATAATGTTCACATCAGCCTGATTTGATTCGGTGGCGGTTACGCTCTCGCCAGACATTTGAAGATATTCGCCTCTTTACAGTGAGTGCGACACACTTGCCTAAAGTAGATCAGACATTAACCAATCAAGGCGGGTATTGATCCAATAACTCGTGTATTTACCATCTCGTTTGTAGGTGTGGAGCGAAAGTTGCTCCTTCACAATAATCACGCAGTGTTACGTGAATTATGCATCTGAAAATCAATTGTTCATGATGGACGGTTCACAAAGTAACTTGAAACACACCAAGTCGAAACTGACTATAAGTGAAGCTTGAAAAGATTCTTGGAACCGTCGCGATGTATGTGACATTGCTACTACATGTAGTATTGCACAACACGATGAGAGATCGATACAAATACAGCAGAGATTGTATCGTTAGCTTCCGTGTTCCGTGTTTGAACTGGCCCGATCGCTGGCATCATCATAACCGTGACACTGCCATTTCATGCATATTTCACCAGAGATGGGTTTTGTATCTGGTCTTGTTCTTTGACAGCACTTGTTGAACTGTTTCTGTGACATGGACAGTTCTCTCTATGGTAGTTCTACATGAACCTGATGTAGTCATGACACTTGGCAGTGGTTATCAGATTGCTCCTTTTGGGAAGCTTGATCAGTGTCCCCTTGTAACATTGACCCGTCCTTGCAAGTTGTATCGGAAAGTTTGTTGCTGCACGGCCCCACCTTGAAGACATAGAGAGTGACCTTGGACGGCCTTGACAAGGTCGATCTACGTCATCATTCTCCCATTACTGGCTACTATTTAACTTTCGATCATCCTGACTACATGTTGATTCCTTCACATGGGAGACCCCAGGGTATGAAGGATGAGGCTATGACATGCCATGGAAGGTCCCAGGGAAACTTTGGTATCAAAACCAGCACAAGTTCAATTTATTTCTTTGCTCACAATTCCGAACCAAATAGATATAACAATGTCATCCGCAATTACCGCCCATGCTCGGGAAGTCATATGGGAAGTTATTTTTGCCGCCGTTTTGTAATGAAAAACTCCGTTAAGAATGGCCGAGGATATCACCATAATCATTGTATATCATCGTCGGTGACGTTTCCCGGCCGTTTGCGACTTTCCCGCTTCTCAGCAGAGCTATTGAAATCGGATTAGAGTTTGACCACGATGACCTTCCAAATATGGTTTGAGTTGTCAATGGCCGTGCCAATAAACCGACCATTATACTGCGGGACTCTGTTGAAAGCCTGGCTATTGTGTCCGATGATATATATGTTTTTTTACGACTCGATTGGTTCTTACATTGTGGCGTTCATAAGGATTACGTTTTGTGGATGTGTTATCGCGGGCAGATGGTTCTTGCCTCAGTAGTGCCAAGTCATCGGGGATTATGAAACACTGGAGGTTAAACAAATTCCATACGGGTCATTGCCGCCCTCTATACTAGTACATTGTGTATGAGGATTTTATTCCGGAATTAACCGCATAGAGCCGGGAAAACCGATCAGGAATGGATTAGACTTGATGCACTGTGATTTATATTTCATCAGTCAAGGTTACAAGATTACATTTCCTTTAATTAAATCTCGTCATGTATAAATATAATGTGTGTAAAAAAGTGATAACATATAATACAACTTGTAAAAGGAACATATTGAATGCTGAAATAAAAATGTGCAAAAATGTCCGGGTAACATCAATTACTCATGCTGGTTTTCATGTAGATTTTCAAGGATACTATACAAAAATGTCAAACTGCGATGGCAGAAGATGCGTACGCGAACATCCAATTAGCAATTGGCTTGAATGGATTTCATATCATCGACATGACAACCGGAAGGATGCGCAACTTCACTCCGCATGTGAGTTCTTTCAAATCATGGAGGACTAGTACATAACAAGTGGCTAGGGGACAGGGATACTACATGTACTTGTAAAGTGAAAAAGTGAGAAAGTTCTGGTCTTTTTCTGACCTTATTTTCTACTAGCTCACGAATGATGTTCATTAGGCTCAAAATATCTTGTCAGGATTCAACCGTTACCATGGTGACAATTTGGAGTCTATACAATGTTCGTTTGATTGGCAAAATCATAACATTGCAATATGATATCACATTTGTTTTTGATAGAATCTATCTTTGGCTAGATATATCACTATAATTATCCCGTCTTTCCTACGTTTACTTCTATTATGAGTAACAGTAAACCGTACAGATACTTCGGCAGACTAAACGGCTGGCATCTGTTGCAAATTTATGGCCATAAACTACATGTATCTCATTTAAAGTAGTATATACCGGGAGCAACTAAACAAATTACATGGGAAACCAAGCCATGTCGAGCCAATCTCAACCCGTCACCTCTCCAAATTCCAACATCGCACCAGCCCATAATTATGTGACACGGATTCTATATTTAGCTATATCATAACTCGCCCTGGATAGTGGAGAGGCACTGCAGAGCTGCGAGTCTGTCGAGCGAGTGGCCGGGCTTATTACGGTAAACGCTGCACACATGGGCACGCGCCCCTGGAAAGTGCCGGCACGGAATAAATCTAATTATGGACGGACCCGCATAAGTGGAAAGGTGCGTTATCCGCGGAGAGCGGAATTGGATTACCACTCAGTTCACTTTCCCCCCAGGTACATCAAGGACCTGTCTGTCCACAAGTGACATGTAGCACGAGGCTGTCCATAGCAATTTTCTGATGATGAGGCTGTGCGGTAATATTTGCCACGTTTAGAAATTGGCATTAAAAAAATACATAGAAATAATTAATAAACGTCAATATACTGTATAACATATATATCAATAAAAAGAATTTCTTATATAATCAATATATACCATTTGCAATGCTAGCAAATAGAATGATTATTGTTAAAAACAGATGTGTACAGTATCAGCGCTTGTATGACTACTACACATGCTACAGAGTAACTAATGTCGATGCGGATCTAGTGATTGATCATCAGATAAAACTCAGGCCATCTCTGACAATATTTGGGACATGCCTGCAAGCTTCCTGTGCTGGAAACGGGACAGATTGATCCCTACTTACATCATGAAAAAGTTAATCCCGGTGCAGAAAAAATTCCCCCAGCAATCTCAAGTATCCACTCTTGGCCTTTATAATCTCCCGCCGGGTTCCGCCAAAACGCAGACAAACAATAATCTTTCCAACTTGTCGCTCTTTCATGTTCACGAAATAAGAAATAGGCCAATTTCCGTCTGTGTTATAATGACTGGTTCCCTTGAGCTGTTGTTTGTCTCCATATTTTCTGTCTGACCTCCACACTGTCCTGCCCAATCTAGGTATTGTCTAACCCATTTCATAACACCCTCGGCCACGAACATAAAAAGACGTTCTAGGACATCTTTGGGTCGCGGAGCATGTGACCCTCACAAAGGGCGAGACTTCCCGACAGACCGTTTGACCTCCATTACACGACGAGGAGTTGAAGGCTAAGTGCGACAATGACGATGTATGAATCTGCGGGTGACTGTTTCCGGCGATCGAGGGGCTGCCACAGTGGCCATGTTTGTTCCTCTCCCGCAAAGAGGCGTTGCAATTTGCCGAGCTCACCATGATCTTTTAACAATATGGACTTGTGACAGTCGCAGGCATTGATCTCGGCGGCAAAGTCAAAGACTGGTCACTGATCTCGGCAATTCCTCAAATTGCACATCATCTCTATTATATTTTTGTGTTGAGAAAAAAAGGTTTGAATCGCTTTTGAACACGGGTATAATATCAACGATATTTTGTACTGTATGTAACAAGCTGGGTATGTCAGACACAGAAAGAGTTTATCAGAGGCGGAAGTCTTCATATTACATCAGTGTTTCGAAGTTATAATGTTCACATCAGCCTGATTTGATTCAGTGGCGGTTCCGCTCTCGCCGAACATTTGGAGATATTCGCCTCTTTACAGTGAGTGCGACACACTTGCCTAAAGTAGCGCAGACATTAACCAATCAAGACTGGTATTGATCTGATAACTCAGGATATTTACCATCTCGCTTGTAGGTGTGAAGCGAAAGTTGCTCCTTCACAATAATCACGCGGTGTTACGTGAATTATGCATCTGAAAATCAATTGTTCATGATGAACGGTTCACAAAGTAACTTGAAACACACCAAGTCGAAACTGACTATACATGTAAGTGAAGCTTGAAAAGCTTCTTGGAACCGTCGCGATGTATGTGACATTGCTGCTACATGTAGTATTGCACAACACGATGAGAGATCGATACAAATACAGAGAGATTGTATCGTCCGCTTCCGCGTTCCGTGTTTGAACTGGTCCGATCGCTGGCATCATCATAACCGTGACACTGCCATTTCATGCATATTTCACCAAGGACGGGTTTTGTATCTGGTCTTGTTCTTTGACAGCACTTGTTGAACTGTTTCTGTGACATGGACGGTTCTCTCTATCTCACGTGTACCTGAGATAGTCAGGACACTGGGCAGTGGTTTTTAGATTGCTCCCGTTAGAAGCTGTTGATACTTCTTTTATGAGGAGGTTGATTCTGCATTGTTTATAAATGTTTATTTAGATCTATTTGCACATGTATGTGCAGAGGTGTTTACATTGTGTGTATTTACACGATGTTTAAATTGTGTACATTGACAAAGGCGTATTCTCGGAGACATTGCAATAGTGTACTTGACCAGATATTTCTGTGTTGTCTGTTCACAGTGAAAGTTCAATTGTGTAGATTCTGAAATTGTGTATATTCTGAAATTGTGTATTGACGAAGACGTTTCACTTGTGTACTTACAGAGATGGGCGGCTGCGGGAGAACGACCACATTCTGGCTATAGAGGGCCAGGTACTGGAGTCGTCAATCTCGCACCAGCGCGCCATCCAGCTGCTGCAAGGCGCGGACCGGAGCGTTGAACTCGTGGTCGCTCGCGGGGGCGTGCCAGTCGCCACGGGCGCTGCCAGGGAGGGCGAGGCCACACAGCCGGCCCCCGCCTTGGACCGCACGCCTTCCGCCGTCAGCGACACCTCAGACATGGTGGTGAGTTGTACTTGGGACGTACCGAGTATATGGGGAGTACAGGGCGGGTGACTTACAGGGGTGTAAGGATGTATGAGTACATGCAGAGGTTTTGATGTGATGTGCTTTATAAAGATGCTTTCTTTGGTATGAGGACATGATTGTACAGTAGCAGTTATACATGTAGGTAGAGACATTCTTAAGGCTACAATCAGGAGGTAGATGGTTGCTGCAGTTGCACATGACGTTATTACCACAAGTACCGAACAAGCATGATTTCCCCCCAGAACACAATGTCATGCATGCGATGGTTGTTCCTTGTTTCCTAAAAACACCCATCAAAATTAATAGAAATTGTTGTTATTTAATGATCGTGATACTGTGGCATATACATACATATATATCTACATGATCTAAACAAGTGTAGTTAGGACTGGAGAGCTTTGGTTCTTTACGAGGTCAGGTTCACATGGTATAATGCTGTCGGTTACACATGGACAGTTCAGTCGCCTGTTGAATTATAGACGTTTAGCGAGGGCGTTAGGTTCCAGGCAATCACAATAATACATAATACATATTACAGAGCTATTATGTGAAGTAGGCCTCAGGACTTTGCAATGGAGTTATGACAAACCCATATACATCTTTCCCTTTTGCTATGACATGTATATGTTTGACATATAGCTTTTGGCAGCTCGTTCACACTGCCAAAATACATTCTACAGTTCAATTACAGCCAGATTAGCTTTCTACCAGTTTCCGCCGCGCAACAAATATCCTGAATGGACAAGTTAATGGACAGGTTTGGCACAGTTGGTGCGGCTGATTGCGCAATACCATGCGGTCTAATGGAGTTTGTCACTTGAGTTGTCAACTTCTGGTCAGAAACTTGTCAATGCTTGACAGCTTTGCCTCAGAAAGGCTACTACGGGTAGTTTTATAGATGAAATTTAATAATTAAAATGTCTTTGCTTTCGTCATTCTCCATTAAACGGAGTTCTCAGGGAGAAATGATTGCAAAACATCCTGAAGCTATTAGACCTGAAGGATTAATCACCACAGAAGTTCGAGAATATTGACCATGATGACTTGATAACATCCTATAGATCATGATAAAGAGTCCTCATTCCCACATTCATAAATATTGGCACTGAAAAAAGAAGAAGAAAATAATGTACATGTAGGTATGTAAAAATATAAATGAAGATATAACCTCTTTGAACACTGCACAGGACAGTGACATCAGCCGACTCGCAAATCGTCAGTCAGAATGTTTGTGGAGTTGGAATACAGTCAACAGTTTGGCGACTGTGCCATTGATCATGTTGATCGGTAATGACCTCTCCTGTCCTTTGCAATGTTATGGCGGCATTTTCATCACTGCAGTTTGCTTGGTCTGCCACGGTCTGTGCCATCATGTTTGGCATCACTTAGTTCGCACAGCTGCATGGACATCATCCGACTTCAAAGAACAGAGCAAACTTCGCCAAAGTCCTGGCCTGTGCCTCAACCCCACAAGCCCCCCCCCCCCCCCCCCATGCACCGAGATGGACCCCAAGAGTTGTAAGACGTATTAGCATGCCTTCAGGTGTTTGCGAAGTGATCAGTCACGTTGCCTCGTGGGCTGACCCTCACTGACCCACTGGGGTGTTACCTCCAAGTGTATTAGGGAGCTCGCAGCGCTGTCACTTGATGTTTGCAAGGTTGATCCTGGGATGAAGAATTCTTTCGATGGTTGACGTATCACTCATAAATTTGGAAGAAGCAACTGTCTGTAGATGGGTTTCAGAGCTGTGTAGGAATTCAGCTCAAAGTTTATCTATAGTTTTGACGTTTTGTCGTTCTATCGGAAAAAAATGTAAAATAAATCTGTTTCACAGTTTGATTTCCATCTCTTCCACCATAAAAGCACTTACACATAGATGGAGATATTTAAATATTTTAGTTGAGACAGCAACTGATGGAAACATTGACATTCTAGAAAGTGTCCATGACTGCTAATTCCCACTCATTGAAAGCAGCGAAACCACTCGTTAAATATCCAGAGAAACGTTGCAGATTTTATGAGTCTTAAAGTCCACTGTTTCCCCGGAATTTTTCGCCTCGTTCCTCCATGGTTCGCTCTCAAAGGACCTGACATTTTACCCCCATTCATAATATATAGCCTGGGAGGCTGAGACTCAGACAGACCCCCAGTCTGTCGTTTCCATGGAGATAGTTGGTGCGCCAAGCCTCGGCCTAATTCCCAACGCTGAATACCCCCAGGAGCGTCAGGGGAAAGTTCTCGACTTAGAATGATCACGTTACTTCACTTCCATGATCAACAGTAATTAAGATGGACTTGAATTTTCAACATGTTGAAGCCTCGAGAGATACCATATATTATGTACAACTTTCAAATTTGTGTTGTACGTTTATCAAATACAGTAAATTACTAGATAATGGTACTTTTCTCAGCAATATCAGTCACGCGATCACAATTGCCGGATTTATGTTTACGAGTCTGTCATGTTTTGATTCACAAAACATCATGAACATGGTATGAAGCGAGGAAATTGAATTTCAGCTGGGTCTAGATCTAGTATCTATTGGGTCATTTCTGATCCAATCTGAGGTTATGAAATCATTCAACTGATGTAAAATTTGTCCATTGATATTTCGAACACAGATGTTACGCTCTGTTTTGTGTGTTGTCTGTTTGTTCTGAGACAGCATTGATGAGTTTACTCGTAAACATGTGGTGGTGAAAAAGACTATGTTATCGAGTTCAGTATGGTTTATGTACAGCGAGATTTGCGTCAAGGAAGGTGACATCGTTTTATTGAAGATTTTGCGGTCTTCCATGTTGCTGTGAACTGTATTATCTCCTCCCCCTCCTCCCCCACGCCCCTCCCACCTAATAACAGGACATTTACCTCAACCATGCTTTTCGAACAAGCTGGTGCCAATGGTTGCTAAGCAAAACTGCGCTCGCAATAACAACCTAGCTTGTATGGATTTGTGAGACTGTTACTTTTTTTCTCGCCCGTTGGCTCCTTTAAGCATAGTGTGACCGGAGTTTATTAGTTGTTTGAGCCCGAGGCACGGTCTCAGATGTCGCAGACTTCAAGTAAAGAAGTGCGTTGTCCAGGCAGCACTGAGAAGCGACCGATTAATCGACAGTCACTACAGCTAGCGGCGGTGTCCTCCGAACCAACGACTCGGTTAACGTCCTGAAGTTTACCGCAACACCTTTAGTACAGCTTTAGAAAAAAAAACAAGGAAAAATCAACTTCTAGGAGTGTTTATGGGTTGAACTTTATCAATATTAGCATGGATAAAAGCCTTCACAATATGATCATATGATCACATCATTATTGTCGTGATTATTTTTTTTCGCAGTTTATTCAAGTTGTGTGCTTAATTAGCTCTTACTGCATGGTGTTAATTCATTTGGTGCAGCAGCACCTCATAAGCTGGAAAGCCTATGTTTACATTTGCTTTATAAATGTGGGTCATGTTTGAATGAAAAAGAGTTCATATATATTTTGTATTTGTGTGAATGGACCGAGGATCCACATGAAAAAACTAACTTTAAAGAAGAAAAACTTCTGTAACTATTTATTACAGTCACTAAGCCAGAGCTAGGTTTTACTGTTGACAATCTGGAGCACACCAAAGGCCTGGCACTGACTATGAATGGGGTTAGCGATCTCAACTTGCTGTCATAGCTGTTTGCAATACAAGTATCAAGTGTATGGTGCCCTCATGATGAGCAGCAGTATACCTTCACGTAATGTAACATATACTGTCCACGATACAGAGGTAAAATAGCCTCTCGTCGCCTTGAGTGACAGCTAATGCACGAAATACAACTGAACAAACAAACGTCTAATGCAGCGATGCCACCGACGCCCTTAGAATGTGCGGAGAACGTCATGATTGCAACCCATTAAAGCCCCCAGGGCATGGATTGATCTTTTGCGGAACCTGCCAAAATCCCGCCTCGGCCTGACAACAATGATGCCATCTGGTGAATGGCAGGGAAACTAGCATTAGGGGGTATGATCTCCATAAACTCCCGAGCAGAAAAATCAATGGCCCGGGTGGGCAACACTTCACATCTCTATCTGTTGTACTTACACTTTGCACAGTGTGTGCTGATTTTGCAGAACATTTTGAATTGACAATTACAAAAATAGCCTTGGTTTTATTAACATATTAAGCTCACTGCAGTTTTGATTATTTGGAGTCAACTTGGTCAACTTCATTTTTCCATGAAATCACGGTATTTTGAAGAATGGAAATTTTCTTGAAACTTTGGAGCAAATACCATTGTGTTTTTTGTGGCTGTTCATTAGGACATGATTTTCATTTTAAAACAAAGTTTTATACTCTGTTTCCATTCTGTTGCCTCTCGCACCAGCCTTTCTTTCCTGCTGGCAGCGTGTTCATATTCCCTACATCCTTGTCTGATGCCAGCGTAATGTTTTCCGCGGAGTGACGACGTGATGACGCCACTTTCGGTGCGGATTACAGACACGTGAAGTCGCACAATGGGGCTTCCATGTTCACACGTGCGCTTGCATCCATCTAAAGTCGCGGTAATTGCGATCCCGCGGGCCACGACTAGAGCTGTGTCCATGTCATCGTTTCGCTTCTCATCTCCTGCCATCCTGTTTGGAGATTGTGGTTGGAATTCAGAAAAAAAGCTAATACAAAAATGTTCTATTTTTCGCGATAGATAGTTCTAGGAAGAAAAACTGGTATGAATGTGTCCCTGTGATTTGAAATTCTAATAAAAAAATAATGCCCTTGTTGTTGGACTATTGGCAAATTGACTGTAGTTTTTCGGTGAAGAAGTGTGGCAATTTTGTGACTATTTTTTCGTGATTTCGAAATTACTAATCCTTGTTTTAAAGTAGTGTGTTGTGCTTTGGTTTATGAATCTGGAGTTCATAAAAAACCAGAACAATTATTTATTGTCTCCTCAAAGCATAATGGTTTTTGTATACCAGTGAGAGTTCTGGTAATTGCTTGATTTATATTTCAAATTTAGTGATAAAAATATAAAATTATGTAGGGTCTGTCTCTCTGAGGCATAGTACATGAAGTTTTCCTATGAGAGGTCTGTTAATTGTTTGTGGAGTAAATTTCAAATTCAGTAAGCCAACATTGTGCCTGGATATAGGATGTGGATCTAGGCTCACAAAAAAGATGAAAATAATTTTTTTTCACTTATATTGTCTACCTAGAGCGTCACCATGACAACTATTCACATGCCGACCTACCTCTCGGCTTTCCAAGGTGTCTAGTTGCTAAATGTCATGCAGATTTTCCCTGTGTATTGGGCATTGTCCTAGGATCGAATTCGGCAGACATTGATAGATTTGTCTGTGTCACGGGATGGAATTACTGACTCGAAAGTATGTCAGCATGATCTAGGTCATAATTGCCGTCCGTCTATATATCGCTCTCTAAGTACACATTTGTCGTGATTGTACACATTGGCAGTCAGTGGTATGCTGAAATTTACCAAAATGTTGAGCATGTTGAGACGTCTTTGCCGAGACAAAGAATTTGTAATATAATTCTTGGGAATGAAAATGAGTTCCTAATCTGTAAATACTTGTGTATGTATCTACCATGATCACTGGAGATCCACATAGTGTAACAAAAGTAAAAAGATTTTGAGTACAACAATTTATTCTGCTTGCACTGGCTGTCACCAGGTTGGATGGTCCTTAGAAAGACCTTTCGGACCCAGTGTGTCCTGTCTGGAAACCTTTCATCTTCCCATACCAGGCCCACAAGCGGAATTGTGTTTGGATTTTATTAGGGGCGACGGCAATGATGCGAAGTACAGGTCATGAGTAGATTACCTCATCGCAACCTTGTTTGTCTTCAAGATCTAGACGAGAACCTGACCTCCGGTCCAAAGTTCTTCGGCACTTTCTTGGACAAATGCCCATACCATGTATTGGTTTAGTCTACTAGTATATTGGGAGTCTTTGCTTGGAGCGATTGCCAGAGATATACTCAGGATTGTGCGTGTCACCGCCAGATCTATGGAAGGATCGATATGTATGTAATAACGACCTTTGCAGGAGACCCGTTATCATGGACATGAGATCTTTGCAGACTGGACAGTATCTGCTCAGAAACACAGCTTCATTCGGTTCATAACAAGTCTCGGATTCTCCACCAGTGTTTTGTAAATGTTGGATTTTCTCCCGTCAAGAGTTGCATGTTTCTGCAATCTTGTGAGCGATGATGAATTTCAGCAGGGAGCAACTGTTATCATGGTTATATGAAATTCCAGAAGTGACGAGCGATAAATTTGTCAGAGGACAGCATCTCAAGCACGGGTCTCAGCGGTGGATGTGACTCTCAAGTCGCAGCTCGCACTTGGGATCGTCGTCACTGCGGGATTTATCACAGTAATCACCAGGCTGATATTCAATAACTGGACGACGGTGAACGAGGGGTGATATAATTGCCCGAGGTGTCGGATGTCCAGCCGTCCATCCGTCCGTCCGTTCACCAGTCATGCTGTGTCCCTTCTCCCACACGAACTCATCACACCCTCCCACCCCACCCCCCCACCCCTCGATGATAGGGCTGCCACCACCCCCAAGGGACTTTGCCCACCGCTGTGTGTGTGTGTGAATCTCCGAGTCTCCCCAGAGCCCTAGCATGTTCCAATGTCGACGTTGGCCGCCCAGACGTGATGTGACAATGAGTGAATGACAGCAGCTCGCGGCGGGAAAAAAGACGTCCACCAGTGCACTGTTAAACTCGATGCCCAAGTGCGTTTTTGTATCGGGATCGGCCACCCACGTGTGAAATCTGATACCCTTCGCATTGACATGTCTTTGTGGACTGTGACTGAAAGCGGAAATTTGGATACTTTGTACGCTGTCTTTTGAACTTTTAACTGATCCAAAATGGGAAAAATGATGGATAACCTACAGTGTTACCTTGTGCAGATATAAGAGCCTATCCGTACCATATGTTTCACAGATCTACAGGTGTTCGTTCGCTCGCTGGTGACAAATCCCCATGCACTTGGCACCTCCATACTCGGGTCGATCTCTCAAGCCGAGACTAATCGCCGCAACACAATCTGTGATATAACATGGGAGGCGCAACATCACTCGCACCTGTTATCGACCACTGATAAATACCGATGACGCCCGACACATCTTATTTAACCATCGACACCCGCGATAGACAACAGACAAACGGCACAGCCTTTATCGTGTTTTAGATGAATCTCCAACCAGCAATAGATCTAAGAATATAGATCTAAGACGAAACACGAAAAGACTGGAAAGTGAAAAAGATACGGAAATGGAGATATTATATCATGAGTTTGGACTATTTTCCATGAAGTGAATCATTGGCAATTGCGACTTCAGCATTTTTTACAGTTTGTTCAAAACATGAAAGTCAATTGTGAGTGGTTCAAACAACTCAACATAGACTTCTACAATGATACTGCCGTGCTTCGCCCCACGCATTGAGCGGTGAGCACTGTATTTGCATGCTGCCGTAGAATATACGATATGAGCGCACCAGTGAGACCGCCCTGCTCCGCGCCAGACGTGGACCTTCTCTGCGGGACCGCTCTCGTCGGCATGTACTACATGCGTGGCAAGGCTGCCACCAGACGGCGACACTGGTCCCAGGTCAGTTCGCAACGTGTCCGCCAGTTAACTTTAGAGACAGTTCTCTACAATTATTTTTCAGATAATGTGGACATTATTGAGCATAAAGTTGTGACAATGAAGCCTCAATTTGTTTTGGCTCCTTAACGATACTGTTTTCCACAGTTTTTCTTCTGCTATTGTGGACGCCATGTACTGATTGATTGTTTGTGAAGTAACTTATAAATGAATCTACTTATATATCTTTGACTCCATAGAAGCGATACTCTTTGCTACATATCAGGACTTGAGAGTTACACTGATTCTCTCAGTTCTCCAAACCAGGTATACCGGCTTTGTAGCTAGAGGTCTTGTTAACTTTTGAATGACAACCTCATTTTTGTGCTCCAGACATAGCCAAGCACATTGTCTCAATTACTATGTATTCATGGTATTTTTTCGTCAATGTTTACAAATTGGTTAGTTCCATTTTCCTAGTCTTCTGGGATGCCTGCGAATTATGCTAAGAATCTTCCAATACGACGCTAAGTAGCCTCGGAAGGGACATTTGCACCGACTAGTACACTGTTGCCTTCGGAAATTCCCCTCCTTCGATCTCAGGGAAGGGATCGTCTCCCAGCCGTTCGGCGTTTAGGGCACCGTCCCAAACGTCTTCTGGGACCACGTCAAGGTCAATGTTCCATACGTGTCACAGTGATGTCCAAGGCATGTCCGTGACAGCGAATTTTTCCCCTTTTCAAAGGCTTTAATGCCCTAACCATGCTAATGGTGTGCTTAGGAGAAAGGACGGAAGGACGGAAGTTGATTTTCCTCTGGTGCTTCTAAGATTCTAGTCCAACGCTGATAGTTCCTGCATTTCTAAATGGTTTATTCTTGTGGAAACGACTCGTGAGTTTGTGGGTTTTTGCCAGTTTCTGTCCATCAAGTCCTGTCTTACTGGCATAGTCGAAAAGTGACGCTATCTAGTATGCTAAATGCAGTCTCTATTTCATGCAAATGGGATTTCCAAGTTCTTCGATGGGAAGGACTGATCATCCGCTTCTTTCAGTCATGGTAATGGACGTTATCAGAGCAATGCCCTTCAGAGCTGATGTGTTGAAGCATTCTAGCATTGAAAATCTTTGTTTCATACCTGCAGAATCACTTGTAACTTACTGGACAGGTTTTACTGATTGCAATGCAGTTCACCACAAAATATCTTCAGTCATTAACACCAAGTTGTGCAATATCATAGTCATGTAATTGAATTCGTCACTTCTGTGCATGGTCACCTTACAAATTCATTGAAACCTGCTGTTATGATTATATCATGTATATTCACACAAACATCCACAATTGACCACTTTGGACAGGGATGGCTGTCTAGTCCCAGAACATAATAGAACAGCTCAGATTGTGACCTAATGTGGCACATCCTGAGCTCTCAACAACATCCTTGGTCGAGCTGCACCGGAAGTCGCAATGAGCAGCATCACCGCCACAGTGATAACTTGTTTTTATGATCAAACAAAAAGCTTTCAAGTGTGTTGGGTTTGAAGGTCGTGGGTAGTTGATGCACTCAGGACCGAGGTACAGCTGGTTATGACATTGATCGTCGAAAAAAAATAGTACTCTAGGTCAAAACAGAGCAACAAACCGGATGACTGGATCATCTTTCAACAATGATGTTGATACTTGTATATTGGAAAGTATGGGGAAGTGCATGATGAAGCCAGATCATATGATCCTTTTATGTTATATGTATATAATAATATTACGTTTAACTTGTTTGCACATGTATTTTACCAAAAAGAGTACTTACTAATTCATCTTTCAGATTTCTGTATCGCTTTCTAGCAAACATATTACATGTAGATCTAGTTGATAAATATTGATGGGAGCAAAACAGTGGTCAACATAATGCTAGATATTCTGAATGTACTATAATCCAGATTATTTTCTCGTTTTTACAGTTGAGCACGGAATGGACACAGCTTGAAGTTATTGATCTACTAAACGACGGGTCGGGACTGGGGTTCGGAATCATCGGGGGCAAGAGCACAGGCGTGGTGGTCAAAACCATACTTCCAGGGGGAGTCGCAGACAGGGTATGTATAGTAAAAACTCTCAACAAACTTTGTTCCTCCCTGATAAACATGATAAATTATGAGATTGATCAATCGTGTTGGTTTAAAACGTATTTTATTATCAAAACGAAGCATCATTCAGCAGGGTCAAGCCTATATCAAGATCCCTGAAAAATCATGTTTTTGTGGCTTGACGATATTTATCACACCATGAATCGGGAAAACCTGACATTTTATTTTCCCTCTTGCTTAATCAAGATTTTGATGAGTATTCGTTATTTCCGTATTTTGTCAGAATTTCATTTCAACAATATTCAATATATTTATTGAGTCCATATCACTGATTGGGACTCAAAACTAGTTTGATCGTCGATGATGATATCTGTAAAATACACATATACATGACATATTAAGTTTCAAAAGATGATTTCCAACAATAACATGCCCCAAAATATCGTCTTCTTGACATTTTAGTGCCCTGCTATATCATGAAAATGATAAATTATAATATTATTGTCGTGACATGAATCCTGATTAAAATTTATAATGCACTGGCTATCCGTTATCTTGTATCATGTATATATTCATCACTCAGTGAATGAAATTAATGTGTATTAAAAAAAGAAAAAGAAACAAAATTCGCTGGCTTTTCATTCTCGTATTTCATATTTAGAAGAATCTACTTCCAAGTCAGTTAACGACAAAAAAATTAAAAAAAACAGAAAAGAAATTTTAAAAAATTCCTCTGTTTTCCATTCGTGTATGATGAAAAATAGAACAACACAATATACAATATTTTATACCGCCTCCGCTGAATTCTTTTTTCAGGATGGACGATTGCGCAGCGGCGATCACTTACTGCAGATCGGTGACGTCATGGTGCGGGGGATGGGCTCGGAGCAGGTAGCGACCGTTTTACGGCAGTCGGGCGCGCACGTGCGCCTCATTGTGGCAAGGTGCGTGCAAGAGGCGACGGACGACGCCCCGCCGCATGCGCCGATCATCCCCACCCATCAGCTGGATGAGCATTTGGCCCATTTGAACGAGATGTTGATGGCCGTAGCCGCGGGCGGACACTATGGCATGATGGCTGGCGGCGGCGGAGACGCGGACCAGAATGGTCCCGAGTACCTTGCCCACATGCAGGTATGAGTGTGTGTCGCAACTTGAATGGAAATAGTACACTTAGTGCATGCAGTGTAAACTTGATACAATGGACTGGAACTTTTACTCTGTCTCATTATTCATATATGGTATTTAAAATGACTCTGCTCATGTTGATTGATTTTATAAAATTGAAAATTTTAAAAGCTTTTCAAAAGATATTTGTCTTTTGTAAAAATTAATTAAATAGAAATTTATGTATCTAGACGTATCAAAACAATTCTCAGCTGCATGAATGTTATCAGAAATATATAATGAAAGATGTACTAGTATTTCTGATGTTGTGTATATACATGGCCAAATACTACTGTTACTGCTACTAATGGAGGTGTAACTGTGTATGCTCTCCAGCAGGCTGACCTGCAGGCCGAGGCGGGGCTGCCTGAGGGTGCACACCTCGGTCCAGGGGAGGAGAACTTTGACGTGGAGCTGGTCAAGGACACTCAAGGCCTTGGGATCACGATTGCAGGCTACGTCGGGGACAAAGCTGCAGGTATGACGAGTGTACACATTGTGTGATTGGGAGCTATATGGAGTAGCTAGAAGTATTAATGGATACTCTAAACTGTGTATAACCATGTCCAGGTCATTTGGAATTCATGAAGTGTCAGCATTGATTAACATGATTAAGGTCTACATACTTCGTTCATCATGCTGAAAGACAATCCAGTGATGCAAATTATGCCAAATTATGTTATCTATGGAATCCCGATCACGCACTGCTATCTTTCACATGCGACCTGCGAGCTATGAACTGCACCCTGTGACATGCAACATTGCGTCTGGCACAACATGATCTTTTATATATATAATTTGGTTTAATAGATAAAACGCATATGCCAAATATGCAAGTTGCACGCAGATCGCAGTTTATAGCTCGTTAAATAGCTTGTCGTGACTGGGATTCCACAGTTATCATTGCATTATGATACTAGACATGCATATAATGTACACTGTGCTTTTGTGCATCAAAATTGTCAATTAATAGCCACAGACATGAACAATCCACCGCCCACCTCACTCATCATTGACTTGTCCCGTGTTGTGACATGCTCGCTTTGTTCAATACCAAACCCTCCGGCCCCTCTTACTGTTTTATTGTTCGCGATGGCACCGTGCCCCTTTGAGCCACTTCTTATTGTGAAAAATGACTATTGATCTTGAAGCAAAGTCCGCCACAATCGACACATAAAAAGAAGCCAAGTGCAGGTCAATAGCGCGAGTATAAACATTCCCCTGAGGCTTTCACCCGGCTACCTTTGTTCAAGTGGACTCCACGCAAAGAGGAAATTATCATCTTTACTCAAGGAGAAATGACTTGTGCTCTGTTTCAGATGAGCTCTCGGGGATTTTCGTGCGTAGTATTGCGGAGGGAAGCGCCGCGGCCCTCGATGGCAGAATTCAGCTCAACGACCAAATAATCGCGGTAAGGAGACGATCTGTCCGAATAGGGACCAGTTGCGGATCATATAACTCTCTCGTAGAGAGGGTCAGACTGCCAATGGCTGAATGGGTTTCTACTCCATCAAAGTTGACAAGCAAGAAGTGAATTAAAATTTATCGGCCATGCCTTGAAAGGTTCGAGAAATATAATTTCGCTAAATGTGACTATTATTATGGTGTCGGTAATTGTGTTGTGTCAGTCGGGTGCAGAAACATTAGCTCAGCGAACCAGATAATTACTCAGAATTTTATTATGTTTAGCAATTGCATTTATAAACTGTGTAAGACAATACGATTTGCACTCTATTTATAAGCGCATAGCTAAGATCTGAAGTCTGCGTCTACAGAAAAGTTATGACCGTTTAGGTAATGAATCATTTCTTATAGCCGCAGATGATACAGCAATTAAAATAAAAGCATGCATGTAGCTACAAATCAAATGGCAGTCTGTCTCCAAGTCTTGTGTTGCTTCCAGCGACGGTAGATTGATGTGGAAAAACCGGAAGAGTTCGTGGAACAGCATAGGCCCAATTGAAGTCGCTCATTCTGTCAGAAACGGGAAAAAAATGTGTGTTTAGAACGTCAGTAAATCTATCTATCTGCAATCAAGTGTAGTGTGATGAACCGGGGAGCATTGAGACTAGTTTTCCAAGGTTGAGTAGGCAGGGGTGGCACCGACTGTTGGAATGGAACAGCCGTAAATCGTAGAAAGCGTTGCGACAGAATGGTCGTTTACGGGAAATGAGGAGAGTGGCGTTAGCTTGGGACAGGAAACTTCGTCTTGAAAGATGGATGGAATTGCTTTCTATGTAATTTGTGTTTACCGAATAGAATTTTAAACTGTGTAATGGCATGTGGGTGGTGCCGCAGTTTTTTTGCTTGATTAATTCACAGTGCTTGCACTTTAATACTAGTTTGACATTTGTAAGCAGTTTGTTATTTCCTGACTGAAAAAAAACTATACGGACTGTATGATTGAAAAATGGTACATGTATAAGATATATGCGTGTGTCCTACAGGTTGACAGCCAGCCTTTGGAAGGTTTCTCCAACCAGCAGGCTGTTGATGTACTCAGGAATACTGGCCAAGTGGTCCGGCTCAAACTGGCTCGCTACAAGCATGGGCCCAAATATCAGCAGCTTCAACATTATATCAGTGAGTGTCAACGTATCTTTGTGGTGTCACTAATGAGTAATTGTTGGATTGTTGGATCCTGCAGGCTCGCTTCAAGCATGTTGATGTCAGAGTATATTAGTGGTGTCACTAATGAACTAAACTTGTGGTTCACATATATATGCAAAATAACACTCATAACAAAATTGTCTTGAAGACTAGTATTCTATTCCAAATTCATTAACAAGGCAAATGTCAAATGCTCTGCACTCACCTTAATGGGAATAGTAATATTATGATACACCTTAGATTTAGCTTTCTTGTTTAATAACGTTGATACAAGAGTCATATCTCTGGCCACAAGTCCAAGATACTATGGTTTGACCAAGTTACCGCTGCGCCCATGTACGAGTACTTGTACTACAGGGTACAATAATTTTTTTAAGTGAATTTTTCTGTAAGTTGATCAAATATATGGTAAAATGAAAATAGTGTAGAGCATTACTTATTGCAAATAAAAAGTATTCTAAAGCATCCAACATTCATGTTTGCGCCTGAATGGTGACCTTGAATTTGACCTTGGATGACCTTAGAACTATGATGAGATGCGTGATAAAGAGATACAACATTGTTGCTCATAGCGACGAAACGTCTAGTTCTATGTGATATGTGTAACCATGACAACGTATTAACCTTATTTGTACTTAACAATTGTGAAGCATGAAAAATTAACTGTAATCTACTAGTAGCTAATACCAGTAATCAGTATTGTTCGTTTGAGTGTTTGCATGCAATAATCTAGCTCTACAGAAAAAAAAGTTGAAACAACCTCTCGCTAATTCACTGTATTTGTGGCCATTTTAAATTGCTCACTGTGTTTTTGTTTTCTTTCTTCCGCCCACTCCCCGAATTAATCACAACCCATGTCCTCATGTTTCTTGGAATTTTCATTGTCTTCGCCTCGACTTCTCTTTTCTTCTGTTTGTTCCATCCCTTACATGCTTCTTCTATTGCCAATAACAAAACCCTGTCTTGCCATAAATCCGGCTGAAATCATAAAACCCCATTTCTAAAAACAATCTCTGACGACTCCTGATATTTCACCGCGGGGATATTCCAGTTCATCGTTCTCCCCAAGTGTTTGAACTGTCGACAGTGGATATCCACCATCCCCTGCACTCGCCCGCCCGGCTGCAAACCCTACCGCCCCTGCTAGAAACGCAAGATTATTCCTCGCTCGTATCCGTATCTGAGAAGACAACTGCCCAGCAGCAAATGCGGCCATCACAGACAAAATCTGACCCGCATTACCAGCCCTTGCTTAAAGAGCCAGACTTATTGCCGAAAAGTCAATATGCACTTACCCTGGGTAAAAACTTACCACCCTGCCTTCTCCATGTTCTTTTCTTCGCAATTTTTGCTTGTGTTCAGTGTAATGCTTTGCTTGGTTTCCAAACTTCACCCCCCCCCCCCCCCCATATAAATGCAATCCTTGGCCATGTATTTCTTGCATTCTTGAGTTATGCAGCATGTTTCATTAGAATAACTCCAGTATTCTTTTATCCAAGGTTCTTTTAGATTCTCTTTTGTCATATAGGTTTGATAGATTATCTTCTCTGCATATTGCTGGAATTTTTTCCTATCCAACATAGTTAGACCCATAGATGTACAATCTGTACAGACCTTTATATATATGGTTCATGGTGTTTGTACGTTTAAAACGATAATTTGATATTTTTGGGTGGAAATATACAAATTGCATGGCTGACATCTTTTATAAGTAAGGATAATATGCATGTAAAATACTAGTGGTAAAAAGCGAATCAAATTTGGTGGGAGTACCGGTATATTCACCGTTAGTAATCTATTTTTGGTTGCGAATTATCTGGAAAACGAATCAGTTCAATTTACATGATTTATTTTGCATTGCACACGAAGTATGCTTATATGCAAGAGGCACAAACTTGATTCTATGTTAAATTTGGATTTTGTACTCGATCAATTCAGAATGATGTATGTGAACATTATTCAAATCATATGAGAAAAATAAGCTCGACAAAATATCAACTTGCTTGGTGTATGTTCTGGGTTGAATATATAGATATCTCAGGGATCTGTATATATATATAATTATGTGCACAGTATATAGCAATACACAGTATCATTCAGTATATTATATTTTTGCGATGCACACTCATGTACAACCTATGGTAGTTACTTGTAGTTCTCGATTGCAAAAAAAAAGCAAAAACAAGCAACGACCTTTATCATGTTTATAGCATGAAATTTATTAAATTTTATGCTTGTATAAGTAACAGTTTATCTGGTACCCATGGTATATGTGCGGTATGGAAATTTTGACTTCGTTCTTTTACCTAAACAAAAGCAGCTAGGCCTCAATCATGTTAATTGCTATAGTATGATAACTATTTTTGTTGTATTTTATGATGGTAATGCTTCCAATCATATCATCATTAAATATTTCACCATTGTTTCTTCTGATGGGCATGAATTTATCGCGACTTTCACATTGTTATGGTTACAGGTCAAACAGAGGAGAACCAGCCGTCCCTTGGCACGGAAGCTCCGATGTTGTCGCTCACTGACCAGCAAGCTGCCAACCTTTACAGTATGTATACAAACTACCGTTGTCTATCGTGTGTGAACAACTTCTGTATTTGATACTGGTGTGCGATATTAAAGCTTAAAATTAAGTTTTGATAGGACGATTGATAAGTTGCAAATTTCAAACAGTTCGAATTTTGTGCTCATGCAAAAAGCGAAGAAAAAAAAATTGTGAATACAAAAATGTAGTTGAACATTCATTATCCTATACAATACATGTATGACCATTATCAATTACCATGGCAACCGTTGCGCCGCAGAATCTCTTCATTCATGTCATACGTTGATTATCGTCATCATCCTTGTCTTGCCTTGATCAGGCTAATAGAAAAGCTTTTACATAAGCGTGTGTGCCAAATATTCGATACTAGTTTGCATCGCGACACTTTTATTGTGAGATACGACATGTTTGCCGTATCCACACTGTACAGATGTTGTTTCTCATCATTACGGTGGTGCCACAAGGTCTCAGGCACTTGCGGCAAAACCAACGAATCTGCCAGTTAATTCACATTTGCCGAGCTGTATGGGCATATACCTCACACTTTCGTATTGATTGGAAAATAGCAGCTAAGATAATGGGGGTTAATCAAGGTCAAGGTTGTATCTGCAGGATACAAACTGCTCTCAAATATTTTATGGGTTGTATTTCGTGTAATAGTGAAAGACCGGAGATGTTATTTAATATGTGCAAATCATTGCTGAAGATTTCAGGAAAAAAATCGCGGAAGCTGGGAAAAATAATGGTTCAGGCCGTAAGAAGTATTTATTGTTTCCAGGGCAATCGTCCCCGTTGCCATGGCTGCAAGAAATTAGGCCACAGTTTAATATTGCATTGACTGACACAGATTATATTGAGTGGGTACAATGAAAATAAAGTGAGCTAGATTAAGAATATGTTAAAGTTTCCAGCTAATAATGTGACAGGTGATTTGGATGGCCAGTTTGAAGTTATTTCCCATGGTATTTCTTGTGGATATAGCTTTGTACTATAGCACTGCTTTGATAAGCACTTGGTTGTCAGCAAAAGTTTCACTGGGACCAGTTATTATTTGGGGCTTCCTTTGATGTCAGAGCTAGATCCAATAATAATTCCAATAGGCTGAACTGTGTTGAAAGATTTATGGTACTTCGGCAATGATTCATAGCGAATGGAAATCCGCACTGATAAGGTATAAGAGAGTAACAATTTACTAGGTCAAGTGTGAATTTCTTTCTCCCTGAGACTGAACCGTTTTCCATCGCTTGAACTGATCCTTTCCTGCTCATTTTCCAAAAGATATCTCCAAGTTGTAATTCGAAGTGACGGGTTTATGCCAGCAACGTATTAACGAAGCTAATTCGCAGTCCATTGTTTTCGCGACATTGTTAGCTGTGGATGATCGCTGCCCACCTTGAAGCGGCAGCGATGACGTTTTAATATAGACGTCGTCGGGCGTTTCGCATACAGATTGCTCACTCACGTAAGGGAATGTTCTCAACGGTTCGCTACGGCTTCCTAAGACGCCATCACGTCACCGCCTTGTAATTATCGTCGTGCGTTATTGTAATTGCATGTATATAACTTGGCTGTCGTTGATTCGCTGTGTACTAATTGCGCAGTCGCCATTCAGAACAGTCTGCTCGGTATTATACGCAGTTTGTGACCTGAACAACAGACAGATGTCCATAATTACGACAAAATTATCTGGATATGTAATAGAATTACAAGATTTACTTCTGGGTTCTCAAGAAGTTGACTTGAAATGGATAGTTGATTATAACACGATACATTACACTCATAGTCACGGAATTTTATGGAAATATTACTGGAGCGATTGGTATATAAGATATTGAATATGCTGTTAAAAGGTAATATTATGTCTTAAGATATTTATGACTAGCCAAACTCATACAGTACCGCACCCATGACATACTCACATATTTGTTGTAATCATGGCAACTGTCCCTTGCAGGTGGAGAGCTACAGCCTCACGTGGAGGCCTCGCTGTCCTCTCAGTTGCAGACACAGGTCGGCGACGAATACCAGATCATCGTGAGTATAACACCATCTCAAAGTCGCACATATATATATTATGTGGATGTTAGGAGTGTGAAGCTTCATCGTTTCCAAATTGACTTTGTACATGTATGCAAATTTGTAAATTTGTGCGAAAGTTGTGCCAACGGTTCAAGGTGGGAGGTTCCACTTCATTCAAAGAAAATTCTTCGTTTCATACACTTTTTCGAAAATAGCCAGTGACGTGGAAAAGCAGGAGTATAGTGTTGTCATTGCACATCAGTAATAAATCTGAGTAAATGAAAGGGCCCTGTGATTGCAGGTGGCCCAGCTGTCCAAGTTCAAGGAGGGCGGTGGTCTGGGGATCAGTCTCGAGGGGACGGTGGACGTGGAGAACGGGGTGGAGAAGCGACCTCACCACTACATCCGGTCCGTGCTGGAGGACGGACCGGTCGGCCTCAACGGGCGGCTCCAGGGCGGAGACGAGCTTCTTGAGGTCAGTATGGGGGGCAGTGGGAAATCTGTATTTTAATGTTTAGGCAGAGATGTGATCTGAACCCAAAGTGATCTGTGTGTCACCGTGAAACCTGAATAAACATCATTTGATCTTGTGAATGCAATCATGTAGAACACATTCAAGAACAGATGCTGAAACTCGAACACTGGCATAAGAAATTGGGATGAATGGGTATCTTTATTCTCACGCTGAATTGTGACGGTGGGTATGAAGACATGGGCTATGGCATGAAAAAACATAGAACGCGAAAATAAAAAGCTTTTTCGTTCCATCCTCAGGTGAACGGTATCCGACTGCTAGGACTCAACCACAAAGACGTCGTCACTGTACTGAAAGAACTTCCTCAACACGTGCGGATCGTTTGTGCACGCCGCTTGCCCACCGCGCCGTTCTCTCCCAGTGACGCCAACCTTGACCTCTACGCGGCATCTCAGACGGACTCCGAGGTCTTCGCTCAGGAACCCCCACTCTCCCCAGCCTCCGAGAGACTGGTCAAAGCCAAGTCCGAGCAGGACCTCCCAGTCACCACCGGCTACCCCACACAGGTATGACTTTGTTTCGTACATTACCAATCTTAGTTAGTACTACATGCTCGCTCGCTATTGGGGTAAACTATCGGGTATTCCACCCATGAATTTCAAATTGAACCAAACACCTGTTGAGTGGGCATGCCATCTAATATCATGTCAGTAAAAAACTTAAATAGATTAGAAATACACATGTATAACAACCAGATTATCTGATTATGAAGCATCAAATCAATACAACAAAATACTGTATATGTGTCCATGATGAATGCATGTATATCCAAATTGTTTCTTGATGATAATCCTATGTTGATCACAGGTGAGCGAGTCATTAAATCGTATGAAGAGCCGGTCTCTGGAGCCACTGGCTGGGTTTGCGATGTGGAGCAGTGAGCCGACCGTCATCGAGCTGGCGAAGGGCGACCGAGGCCTCGGCTTCAGTATCCTCGACTACCAGGACCCGATCAACCCTAGCGAGACCGTGATCGTGATTCGGAGTCTTGTCCCGGGCGGCGTGGCGCAGGTCGACGGCCGTCTGGTTCCCGGGGATCGTCTGATTTTCGTCAACGATGTGAACTTGGAGAATGCCACGCTGGATCAGGCCGTGCAGGCACTCAAGGTTTGCGGGCTTTTATGCCGAGTATATCATGATTTATACCAAGATGGGAGTGGCATGTTTTAGACTATGAAATGAGAAGATTCTCAAGAATGAGACATAAAAGTTTATTTGTATTTGATATGTCGGAAAAAGTTTGAGTGTATCAAGATATTTCACAGAGGTGCAAATGTTCAGCCATTATATGGGAAATTGGCGCAACAAGTGTAATATTTTAATGTGGCTGTTAATAGGGTGCGTCGCGAGGGATGGTGCTGATTGGTGTGTTCAAGCCGCTGCCACTGCCGGAGATCGGGGAGAGCAGCACGGACGACTTTGTGAGTAGAAATAGAGTTCTAGATATGGGGCTGGGTGGTTACCGGCATGTTTTAGTTTAAATATCGTAAGGTGTATGGGTTCATTTGTTCGTAATTGTATCGTTTTGTGACTTGTGATAGTTCGTGCTGTTGAATCGTTAAGATATTTAGTTGCGTCGTGTTAATGTCATTTTGGGAATGTTACAAATAAGCTGTTTCTATTCAAGAATTTCTTCTCAAAAGTTTGTTTTGAATTATATTTATTTAAAAGTTTGTCTTGTGTCTGTCTTTGGTATCTTTACACTGTGCATGTTCTTAGTGATAGTGTTGTTTTATTATGTGTTGTCTACATTTTTGTTTTCTGGATAAAAAAATGATGGTCATATTCCGTTGGTAAAAAGAAATTCGAGATAAATCACGAAAATGCCATCATTTTTCCAGTGTTGTTTGTTTTGTTCATGTCTGCTATTTTCTCCTGTGCTTTCACTTCTGAAACCAGCCTGAAGAGGCCAGCACCGAAGCTGCAACCGCGGAGGAAATACCACAAATGGCGGCCACCGTTCCGTCCGCGGAAACTTCCGCCTTTGCTTTCTCCCAGCCTTCACTTGAGTTGACCGAGCCTCCTCAGTTACCGGATATCTCGCCCCCACACTCCCCTCCCCCCTCTCCCCCACCCACATACAGCACAACGGGTGCCAGTGTTGCCATGGAAACCTTCGAGGGAGGGACCCTTGAGACTAAAATGCCTGAGATGGAAGTTGAAAATGAAGAGGTATGCTCAAGTTGCACTGGTCATGATAATGACTTTCCCAAATTAATCTGATTTTCTCCAGAAAAACTTTTAGTGAATATTAAGAGCAGTAGAATTTGCCAGTTCATTGAAAAAAAAATTCAATTTGTTTCACCTTAACAATTCATAAAAGATATATGCTGAATGAAAGACAATATATTAGAAAATTGTATAACTGCATTTATAAAGATTTGAGTTTGAAGCATGTAAAAAAAAACATAAATGTACATTTTGTAAATATATTTTACCTATACATGATTGCTACTAAATGCAATTTAAAAGATCCTAACACTGCACAGACTAATATCATTCAATTAAAAAATCTTAAATAATTTAGTAGACACAAAATGAATTAAAACTTGTTCAAAACCTGTCCCTCATGCTTGAATCACTGACCAGTTACCTTGGTAACCATATTCCGAGTTTTTGTGACATTTGCTGCATAATGAGCTAACCACTAACGAGTGAATCTACTGGAATTATTCAGAATCCAATCTGTTGATATGAAACCTTGAGATGGCATCATTTGACTCTAGATAATAGGAAAAGTTGAAATCCCTACCCATCCAAATCTTAAGACCTATTTCCCTCATGTTAAGACCATAAGTGTTTATAACCTGCTCTCCCATCTAAATATTTGTTTCATAGTTATCTGCAAATTGTGAAGAATTTGACCCGTAGATAATTATTGTTAATACCAATCTCACTTTGTATATGTGTAATACCGAAACATCACAATTAGATAATAAATCAACCTTTTTCACTGTGCAACCTGCCATGCACTTGCAGTGTATTTCATTTGTGCTTTTGATGGAATTCCCCCTCTTATAAAAGATTGCAAATTACCCACAATTACACACTACTTGTATCGTTTAGCTCGGAAGCGGCAAAGCCAATGAAAATAGTCCAGATTGGCTTAAGATCAAGGTATCTCTTACTCATAAACTATTTTCATCTCATTCTTAATCAGTTCCAATGCTTTGGTATCAGCTGTCAGCTACTATCAGCTTCTAAAGTTCAGTTTGTTTACATTTGAATATTCATATTAATTTATGCAAATTATAAACCATGGATAAATTTGGGGTAAAAGTAGTTGAATGTAGTGCTTAGGGCTTTGGTTTTCTTCGGGCAAGAATATTATCTTTGGTACAGTGATCATTATATTCAAGAACCCAAACCCCCCAGTTTCTTCTATGTAGTTCACCTGAAATATCATGTCTTTCCCCGCTGGTAAACCCCGATTTCTATCGTAGTTTGTTTCATTTTCATTCTGCACCCTGCGCTTATTCTTCTGACCCCAGGCCAAGGCAGCGGATGAACGCATCGAGAGACTGCTAGCGTCACAGAAGTCGAGCCCGCAGAAGTACACGCCCGTCACTAAGAGAGCTCTAGAGCTCACGGGCGGCCTTGCTGTGGGGGCCACTCTCGGCCAGGACGGCGAGGATATCCCTGAGAAGAGAATCAACCTAGAGAGGAATGACTCAAAGAGCAGCAAATCATCATCATCGTCTTCTTCGTCTTTCTCATCGGAACTGGCGAGTTCACAAGTGAGACAGGCGATGTCGTCATCTGCTTCGGGCAGCCCGCCCAAGGACCTTGGAGCTGTGCAAGTCTCGGATAGTACCTCCCAAGGAAGCCCCAGCTTCTACAAACTGGTTAGGACCAAGGTCTCCACCTCGACAGGCGACGTGTCCAAGCCGAGCAGTGGACTCGCGTCTCCTGCTAGCCTGGCAAGCTCGCAAGAGGAGAAGATCGTGGAGGGTCAAGCTTTGACGGTGGCCATCAGCCAGGAGGTGGACACGCCAAAAGGGGCATCTTTTGTTTTCTCAAAGAGCGGGCTTTCGTCTCCAACGTCAAGTAGCGGTGGTAGCAGTGCCCTGACGTCCCCGGGCAGTTCAGCGCTTAGCTCGCCGAAGCGCTTCACGCTGTCCACCCCAACCAAGTATGGATCGCCAACTGATCAGAAGACTTCACCCTACTCCAGGGGAAAACCCACGTCGGGAACCCAACGGAGCGAAAATCTCTCCTTGGAAAGCGAGATTATGTCCATGCGGACCGGAGCCTCTTTGGCATGGGGGCGGGCCGCAAAACCGTCAACTCCAGAGAAACCTTCATCTCCGAGAAAACCTGCAACCCCCGAAAAACCTGCCACACTGGAAAAACCCATCATCCCAGGGAAACCTGCAGCATTGGAAAAACCAGGAACGGCGGAAAAACCCAAACCTAAGGTGGCACCAAAGCCGCATATAGACAGGGACAGGCTTAGTTCTTCTGGTCTATCTTCCCCAGTAAAGGTGAGAACGCAGCTTAGGGAGCTGCTACTCAAACAAACGTAGACCTCTGTGTATGGCTGAACAAATCTAACGACGGATG
This sequence comes from Terebella lapidaria, assembly GCA_949152475.1. Lineage (NCBI taxonomy): Eukaryota > Metazoa > Annelida > Polychaeta > Terebellida > Terebellidae > Terebella > Terebella lapidaria. Next base: position 10,111,763 of record OX424557.1, read on the forward strand.
GCTAAGGGACTCCCCTAGAATGTTCATTTACACCAAAAATCGTATATACACCGAGACGATCCTGACCTCGAAAAAAAAAAACATAACATGTCGAAATACCCACTGAAAAATAATTCCCCAAACCCTTCTAACATTCTCTCCAGCTCAGTGTTTAAATTCTTATCAGCCAATATGAATATCAATTATTACTAATGAATGCGATGCATGCATGCTGCCTCTGCACTTGCGGCGGCTAAAGTGTCTTGTAAAACTTTGTGTTATTTGCCGGTGATGGGAAATGATCAGTATTTGAGATCTGTAGCTGTCTTTGGTGTCGCATGTCTGTGCATTTGTTAGTTTCTGTTTAACTGTCGAGGTGTTGTGATTCATTGTTGTTTTTGTGGGATATATATTTCTCTGTTTAGTGAGTGTATTGTTCATTTAACATGCCTGCAATAAATGCCATAAACTGATTTCCATATCGAGTATAATAGATGGAATTTGCGTAAAAACATGTAAATACTTCAGTACTAATAATTGACCAATAAAAATATTATTGAGCATGATAAACATATATTCCAACAAGTCAGTGTCCATGCTGATGCCCGATTAAATTTCACAAAAATGTATTTTTGCACTCGCAACTTATATGGTCGTGCCTGACATGCATGGATCAATATATTTTGTACAAACCAGTTGTACGTTACTACATGCATAAATCACTTACTAACATATTTGTGGATTTAGTATAATACTGTCTCTATCGATTCTATATTTAGCACACAACTTTATCATTTACTAATCTCACATCGCAGTTCTAATCTAGTTTTGCATTTGAATTTTATTCACTGCCATTTAGCCTAGTGTATAACACACTGACAATTCTGCAAAGTCAGTGAACGTGACGTAACTTCTAATTGTGTTCTGTTGCCTAGGAGATTGACATGTACCCCTCAGAAGCACCACCGGCGCCACCTACTGGACCGCCCCCGCTCTTCCCTCGGGATCCCTATCACGTATGTAACCATGGCTACCAAGCATGGTAACCTATCGACATTGGTAGCCTAATGTGTCATGGTTTTGGCATTTTCGTGCTATAGTAACTGCCATTCATTGCCAAATAATCAACATTATTCTCTCAGATTTTCCTTCAATTTATGAAATTATATAAAAAAAATATTTTCCATACTGCTTAGATTTTGTTCAAGCCGTAAACGAAATCTTATCGACTTATCCATCCCACATCCGCAGGTTGTTGAGATGGAGACGGAACCCACACCCCCTCCCGGTCGAGCAGACAGCCCGCCTCCGTACCTGCCCCCGGCCCCGGTATCCTTGACAACGCCTCCGCCGTCGGCCCGAACGACGAACCTAAGTGACCTTAAATCCGCGTCCTCCAATGGCTCTATGGCGTCGCCTTACGGCGCAACGTCACCTGTGCCTTCGCCTGCAAGCCCGCGCTCGCCTGCAAGCCCACAGCGCGTCATGGGCATCCTCCCCGTCTCCCTAGAGAAGCAGGTCCGAATACACAAGGGCACCGACCAGCTAGGTACGTATGTCTATCGATACGGTACTGGGACACTATTCAATGATTGGGAGTAGTCGTAAGTCCTTAGGTCGTGCAATTGTGTTTCGTATTTGTGCAGAGATCAACAAAAATTGTTGTTTATTTGTAGAAGCCATGAAATGACGCAAATTTTATATGCAATGTTGAAATAGTTCGAATTTGGGGAATGTGCAAATTGATATGTTTTGTCAATTTTATCCAATGCTCACTACCAATATGGCGCAATCTACATACAGTTTAAATTGATGACATACAGTTTAAATTGATGACATTCAACTTTATTATTTCAATAAAGTTGAATAGAATATAGACACTTTGAATGACCGCCCATCAGATAGAAATATGTTTCGGTCATATACACAGGTATGACAGTTGAGAGTGCAGACCAGCCCGCCAACGGCTGCGTTGTCAAGACCCTGTCGGCGATGGGTGCGGTTGCTAAGGACGGGCACATTGCCGTTGGCGATTACATCATATCCGTAAACAACGAGAGTATGCGGGGAATCACGAACGCACAGGCTCGAGCCATCATGAGACGTGCTCAGCTCCTTGGAACGGATATCAGGTCAGTATAGTAACAGTTACCTTAGTTTCTGGTTTCCATGAGAACAAAGGCTAAAAATTTTACTCATGGATCATGGATACGTTTTCTTCTGATAAAAAAACCCCAATAAAAGTAAAATATTTTCTACCAGCATGAGTTTATGACTCCAACTTTCTTAAAGAGACTCCAACTTTCTTAAATAATCTATAAAAAAAATACTCAAACTCGTTGATTTGTCCGCTAACTCGATCGCCATACTTTTGAACATTATGCTTTAAATTTCGTTAATCAAGCATATTTCATATATCTTCTATCCCGCCCATAATTTTCCAACCCCCCCAATCAGTGTATCCTACATCTCGGCTCACCATGCACTACAGCACAGGGAATCACCGACAGCGGCCTTACGGGACCAACACTTCCCCTCACAGCTCTCCCCCAAGTTAGTATGCTAATTTATGCTAATCCATATGCAAATACATGCATATCGGTCACCTTCCTGTAAGTAAGTATGCCAGCAACGAAGATAACCGAGTCGTCAATTGGTTCAAAGTTGATCATGGTTAGGAGTTTTTTCGATAAGTAAATATGTTTTTGTTAATGTTTCTGACAGTACTTATTGAGTTGTTTTTTTCTACGAACCACGAAGCACTATTTTAAGTAACATCGCTTATTTACGCACAGTTATGTTATGTCATGGGTATTGTGAAGTTGATTTGTTTTGTTGGCTACCCGATATATATATTTAATTTGCTGCAAATTGTAAAAAATACCAGTATTTCAAAACCTGAAATAACGACTAGTGGTCAAATTGTCCATGTTTAAAGTTGAAATTCGGTGATGCGATGAACGCGTGTTGGTTTGTGGTGACGGCCTTTCGTAACTGCTATAGTTGTAACCGCAGCTTAATTATATAGGATCTGTATTCAATCAATTAACATCACATTGTAGACTACTTAAATAACTTGCTATTAGATGCTTTGCACCTATGTATTTATGTATATAATTTTAGTTTTTCTTTTTCTCCCCCCCGTGAAACATACAAGAGTTGGAAATTTTGATAATTGTGACATTTTACATATCAAAGACAAATTCCTTATACTACATGTATTGTGCGAAATTACATATCAGTATGCATGATTTTGTGATGTAGTAAAGTGGTTTGATATATTTCTTGTAGCGTCTAAAGGGTCCAATATTGAAATATCCAAATTCTTGTATGCTTCTGTGAGACAGTAACTGCTTATAAAATCATATGTATATTCGTGAATTTTTCCCCCAATCAATATTCCACCCAAATTTTCAAGCCGTGTATTCCCAGAATGCTGCCCCCCAAATTTATGTGCTTTCTTTGTACCCCTCTCATTCAATATTGTACTTTATACCAAAAATACCCCGTCTTTGAATGGCCACAGGATATTTCCAAAGTATTATCGGTAAGAACGAAAAAGAAAAGTTTGTTGGTTATAAGACTTTCTATGTACAGTTTTTCCCCCCTATTTTCTCATGTTTATAGCTCTGTTGGGTTTGTTGTTCAAATATATAGTGTAATTACTGTATAGCATATGTTCTTCCTCTTTGTAAATGTTCCTGTATATGAAATGAATGCTTGTCAACTATATTTTATCGTTATATATATGCGCTAGAGGTACATTTACGTCTATATTTCATGATGTCGAAATCGTTCTATGTTACCTACGTTCGTGTATCTTCAATATTGGTGCTATGGACAACTGTTCATGTTTACAACTTGATTGATCTTACGGTGATATGTACAAAAGGTGTCGAGGTGATATTTGGTTTACATTTACAACGATGAAACTGTAAAGATCTGTTTGTGAAATGTACAGACTGTTACCTGTATGTGAACTGTATATCAATATGGTGTAGGTGTTTATTCAAGTCAAAATATTAGTAGATGATGCTATGTGTACGGTCTTTTCAAAAAAGGTGCATGTTTTCTTTTGTGTTTTTTTTTTTTCGTCTCGTCTGATCATTGTTAAAGCGAAGCCAGTGCAATACGAATAGAGAATATATGCAAATTTTGTATGACCGTGCAATCCGCGTAGCAATAAATAAGAATTTGTTAGGTTTATGTCGGCCATGGTACATTGTGAATCCGTTTGTCCGTTATGTCCGTGTAATCTTCTGGAATGTTTTATCATCCAGCATGATTTTGTCGAAAAAATTTCCTCTCGAGTTGGTTTTGGTGTTTCTTTCATGTCCACCTGAAATTGTATTTTGTACCTGTTCAATATTCTTTGAATCGATAGCAATCCGTCATTGTGGCTTTGTTCAATAAACATTCTCTTGTTTTATCTGTACGTGTATGTATTGTTGAGTATGCTTAAGTAGTATTTAAATTACTGCATTGTTAGCAAACACTCGTGTGTACGTTTCATAATTTCACGAATAGATTAATCTTTTGTGAAGTAGGTTGCTCGATAATCAGTAGTTTTCTTTCTTTTTTTTGAAGGAAAAAAATAACATTTGTAACAATTTAGAAGTAGAGTTTTTTTTTTGGAAGCAATATTTTGATAATTGCATGATCGTGTTTTTGTAATCTGATTTGTTTTTCATAAAATCATCTGTTGATTGCAAATAAATGAACATTTTTTATCATAGTCAAGTATTTGTTTGAGTTATTGCTTATTTAATGTTTGGAATTCTTTTGTTTTTGTTGTCAAAATAATATGATATCTTGATTCACAAGTAATTGCCAAATACATTGAGGCAGTTAGTATGCTGGTAAATTACAATTTTTTTATAGCATAGAGTCTTCTGACGTTTTGTACAGTCACTGTTTATATTGAGATGTACATATGATAAGTTTGTACATAGAATCTAATATACCGGTAGTACAAGTTCTAAAACAAATCTATAGTACGTAGGGATCATTAGCAATCTCACCTAACATCTCGCCTTCAGAGATGTCTTTCAAACATCTAAATTTTACCAAAAGATAATTTCCTTCTCTTCGTTTTCTATGGGCGGTAGATTGTTTTTGTCTTGAAAGATAAGAAAACTTCTGCACTTGACACACTAACAAATTCACGGTGGTGGTTCTGACTAACTTCACACACACTGAATTTCACTTTTATCCGTCATTACAGTGAGAGAATGAAATGCGAAAAAGCAATGCTCGTAATAAATATAGTCTTCAGTTCGTTGTAACTTACTGAAAAATGAATCGGTGTTGCCTTGCACACAAAGCTCTCATTGTAAAAATTGGGTGTGAAGTTTTGAGTGTATTTAGAAGTGTGACGATAGTTCACAATCACTTTTAAGGTAAACATAGACCTTTAGTCAACGAGTAAATTAATTACAAATCAAATGTGTTTTCTGCATGGTATTCACTCTTTCACCACCTCTCAATCACAACCCCAAATTGACCATAGCATCCATATGACTTCTGTACTGAGCTATCCCTGTTCCAGCTCGACTGTGTCGTCACTTGGAAGCCAAACGAGCAGCCACTCTCCGGCGTCCAGCTTGGACAGCGAGATTCGGTCCCCGGTAAGCCCTAGCAACCCGCCGGACCTCCTCGCGGACCGCCCATTGACCCAGTCGCCGAACAATTTACCCCTCGGGACGGACATGTCCGCGCTCTACCGGTCGCCGTCGTCTCCGCCAGACTACTCGGAGGTCCTTTCGAGGTCGTCCGAGGTCACGTTAGAGTCGTCCGGCCTCGCTCCCCATCGCTCATCTCCCGTTGCTCAACAAAGTTTTACTTCTTCCTCTTCAACGTCACCGGTACCGATACCCACTGGTGCCAAGTCGCTATCGTTCGCTAGCTCTCCAAGTTCGTCGCCACAAACTTCGGCGATAATAGCTACTGAGACCATATCAGTGATGGCTACGTCGCCGAGTGCCCTGCCGTCGGAAGGTCGCTCCGTCGACAGTTCTTGGGGACCTCCGAGGGTTGTCGAGGTCCATCGAAGGCCAGGCGAGAATCTCGGCATTAACATCATAGGTACGTCAACATGATTATCCTACTGTTTCTCTGTTTACTTCTTGATCATTTTGACTTTTAATGCCTGAAATCAGTTTGAATTTCAAAAAAAAAATCCGTTTTCGATCCCTGAAGTCTATTCACTGTAATTCACACTGTTGAAGCCGTATGATATGTGTTTCCTATGTATTTCGACCAGGAGGCCGAGTGGACCTGTTCCACATGTCTCCAGAGAACCAGCGAGCGATCTCTGGAATCTTCATCAAACACGTGTCGGACTCCAGCCCCGCGGGCGCCGGTAGTTTGCTCAAGAAAGGCGACAGACTGCTAGAGGTCAGTGTCGTTACGTGAATTGAAATATTACTTGAAACTGAGATTCTTTAATTATAACTCTAAAATTAATGTAGGTCAATTGTTTGCCAGTTTCAGTGGAAACGTCAAACTGTTTTCAAAAACAAAACAGCTCACTTTAGTACACCAACCTGCTAGGGACAGTCAGAGATTGGTTTTCATCTGCTTATCAATCATTTGCTATGGTTACTCGTTGAATAGTCATCTACCAAAGTGAATCATTAGGAAAACCGTTTGTTGTCTTGTTCAACAAGATCATAATCCTTGTCGTTGTTGCCCAGGTGGATGACACGGACTTGCGGAATGCGACCCATGACGAGGCTGTGGCGGCCATCAAGCGGTCGACTAACAAGGTCCGCTTCCTCGTGCAGAGCCTGGTGGAGCCGCAGTGGGTGAGGGAACTATTTATTTAAAACATGTTCATCATTCAATCGCGATAGTATATCGGTACTCAAACGGACTGAAATTTAACCGTATGGCATATTAATTTTGTCAATATTTTATCACTTTCCATTGTGCAAATATCTAACTAGTACCGTTAAACATTCATGAAGCTCTAAAAGTATTATTTTATAGAAAATTCCACAGAAAAACTTAGAATTCTCAAATAAATTTGCACTCCCAATTTCCCGGGGGGTTACACATTTTGATGAAAGTTAAAATGAAAAACATGATTTTATTCTTGCCAGTCATCGCAGGACTCGGACATGGGCCCGACACTGGAGACTTATCTCACTCAGGAACTACAGAAATCCACGGAAAGTGGCACCCCCATAGTGGGTATAGATACGCCCACGGTACGGGTGGAGGGTAGCGCCCCAGCAGAACCCAGCTTGTGGCCTCAGGTAAAATTTTCTTACCGCTTCTCTTTGTGGTAGACTCAAAAAATAGAAAAGAAAAAATTCAGTTCTGGTTTATCATGTTCAAGGTGATCCATACGTGCATTTTCTTTTTGCATTTCCTTTAATATTGGGACTATAATCATGTCTTTGATAACTGAAAATTGCTTAATGTTTGTTCTGAGGTATAGATTATGCTAATTTTATTGCAGGGCGAACACACGGAGATTCCTCGAGATGTTGATTTCAAGAACGAGCAGGCGGATGAATACGGTTACACTATGGGTGAGTACTTGGCATGATTCTGGCCAGCATTATGTATATATGTGACTTTTTTCATGTCCATACACACACAGAACACTTTAGCAGGAGTCAGTAGCCTACATTTTGTCTCAAATATTTCCTGAATCTGCGAAAGTTACATGAATCATGTATGATAAAACATCATAAAAAAATGATGATGAAAACTTTAAACCATTTAAAAATAAAACAAAGCATACAGAATCCACAAAACAACAAATTCTATTCTGAAAGTATTTAAAGGAGATCTAGTACTTGATCTGTGTTTACTTCTATCGGAAAATTATTTCGCTAAATTTTTTCACACCTCTCTTTCCGCTTTTCACGATTGACCATACATCCTGTACATTCACAGACAATAGACTGCATATCAGTGCATTATGACATAGCTTGACATATCATAATGCACTCAGGATTCAAACTATCAGTAGTTTATCATCACCATCCAATTTGGATTCTGCTGCCTGATCATGCTCTGGTGCTCAACTGCTCATGGAGCAGTGACCCTGTAAAAATCATGGTAATTTTGTGAACTTGATTGTGATATTGTTAAAAACATGAACATTTTCATCATAATGGAGAAACAGAACTTTGCTTGTCTTGTGTCAGTGCGTTATGGGTACTATGAAAGAACCTGCAGCCATCCTCGATTTTCATTTCAATTTTAGCCCCTTATTCCATGGATGTCAAGGTTGAGATCATCCTAGACATTTCACGTGATTACGTTTCACATCCAGCGTTTTGCCCATACATCATTTCCAACTCACGTAAGATGTATCACACCGATTCTGTCCCAATTCTGCGAAGTGCGTTCAACTCCCAACTGTCCTGAATGTTGACATTTTCCCGCGAAATGGTGCCCTGGATGTGAACCTCTTTCGAGACAGCGGCCCGAGATTTTCCCAAATGCCAAAAGGCTCCACGAAAGCTTTCAAGTGCCATCTTGTTGCTTCATGCATATTCATTACACGAAGCGTCCGACAAGAAGAAAAAAATTTGCAAATGTGAGCAGAATTTCTCGTCCACTTTTTTGCTTCGATTGAAAACCAAAAAAACGAGACCTAGTTTTCAAACGAGGGAGGGAGAAATATCGTCGTTTCTGCTCTCGATCCCTGCTTCATTTGCGGAACACGGATCCAAGAACGCTGAGCTTAATTGATGGGTGTCTTACATAATAGGAATTAATGGGCCTGAGATGTTTGTTCGTGGGATATTTAGTTCTCACTGCATGCTCTAGTCACTTCAGGGACAGGTGTTTTTCCTCTCGCACTGATTTCATGTAATCCTCTTTGTCTTTTTAGGAGTATTTATTCTATAAAATGTGTAGTTTGTGGAGCAGTGCATTCATCGAGATTATTGGAGTTTGTATTGAAATGCATTGAATAATAATAGTAAGATGAACAGCTAGGATATTTATGTACCGTATTCGCGCGCATACAGTCGCATGTGCGTTTATCCGAAATGTGCTTGTTTTAGGCCACTTATAATTAAGGCATTTCGGCAGAAATGCCTTTATGGTTTTAGCAGAATTTTTTTTTTTTTTTTTTTTTTTTTTTTTTCTTCTTCCGCCACTTTTGGTTTCCGGACGATAACTTTAGATTGCCTTGAAGGATCCTTGTCAAATTTTCACCGCAAGTCAGAAATGATATGTGGAAGAACCCTATTCTTTTTGAGCCGGATCCGAGGTCCGTGAGGTCCGTGAGGATGAAATCAAGGCTAATTTTAAAACTTGGTTTCCGGACGATAACTGGAAAAATATTTATGCAATAGTTGCAGAACTCTGCATGGAGGTTCATATGCCACCAGGGAAGAACCCTATTGATTTTGGGATCGATCCGTCAAACGACCTTTGACCTAGAGGTCAAAATAATTTTTTGCTGATTCATCCTTGAGGCTTCCTGCATATCTCGGAAACCGTGCGTCGTAGAGCGAAACGGACGTTATTTTCGGACTCGTCGCCCTAGACAAACATCTCTAGGGTGTACTTTTTTTTTTGATCCGGCTCCGAGGTCCGTGAGGTCCGTGAGGATGAAATCGAGGAACTTGGTTTTCGGACGATAACTCAAAAAATATTCAGGCAATAGTTGCAGAATTTTGCACGGAGGTTTATATATCACCAGGGAAGAACCCTATTGATTTTGGGATCGATACCTCAAACGACCTTTGACCTAGAGGTCGAAATAATTTTTTGCTGAGTCATCCTTGAGGCATCATGCATATCTCGGAAACGGTACATCGTAGAGCGAAACGGACGTTATTTTCGGACTCGTCGCCCTAGACAAACATGTCTAAAGGGTATTATGGATGAACTTTGACCTTGACCCGAAAATTTTTTGCCGAGTCGGCATTTTTCGTTTTCGTCGATATCTCGGAAACGGTGCGTCGTAGAGCGAAACGGGCGTTATTTTCGGACTCGTCGCCCTAGACAAAAATGTCTAAGGGGTATTATTGATGAACTTTGACCTTGACCCGAAAATTTTTTGCCGAATCGGCATTTTTCGTTTTCGTCGATATCTCGGGAACGGTGCGTCGTAGAGCGAAACGGACGTTATTTTCGGACTCGTCGTCCTAGACAAACATGTCTAAGGGGTATTATGGATGAACTTTGACCTTGACCCGAAAATTTTTTGCCGAGTCGGCATTTTTCGTTTTCGTCGATATCTCGGAAACGGTGCGTCGTAGAGCGAAACGGACGTTATTTTCGGACTCGTTGCCCTAGACAAACATGTCTAAGGGGTATTATGGATGAACTTTGACCTTGACCCGAAATTTTTTTGCCGAGTCGGCACTTTCCGTTTTCGTCGATATCTCGGAAACGGTGCGTCGTAGAGTGAAACAGACGTTATTTTCGGACTCGTCGCCCTAGACAAACATGTCTAAGGGGTATTATGGATGAACTTTGACCTTGACCCGAAATTTTTTTGCCGAGTCGGCAGTTTTCGTTTTCGTCGATATCTTGGAAACGGTGCGTCGTAGAGCGAAACGGATGGTATTTTCGGACTCGTCGCCCTAGACAAACATGTCTAAGGGGTATTATGGATGAACTTTGACCTTGACCCAAAATTTTTTTGCCGAGTCGGCATTTTTCGTTTTCGTCGATATCTCGGAAACGGTGCGTCGTAGAGCGAAACGGACGTTATTTTCGGAGTCGTCGTCCTAGACAAAAATGTCTAAGGGGTATTATTGATGAAGTTTGACCTTGACCCCAAATTTTTTTGCCGAGTCGGCATTTTTCGTTTTCGTCGATATCTCGGAAACGATGAGTCGCAGAGCGAAACGGACGTCATTTTTGGACTCGGCGATCTAGACAAACATGTCTAAGGAGTATTATGGATGAACTTTGACCTTGACCTTAAATTTTTTACCGAGTCTGCATTTTTCGTTTTCGTCGATATCTCGGAAACGGTGCATTGTACAGCGAAACGGACGTTGTTTTCGGAGTGGTGGCTCTAGACAAACATGTCTAAGGGGTATTACCGATGAACTTTGACCTTGACCTGAAATGTTTTTTTGCTGAGTCGACATTTTTCATTTTCATCCATATCTAGGAAACGATGTGTCGTAGAGCCCATGGCAAACATGTTTTAAATATTACAAATTAGTCCTAACACCGAAATGCCTCCAAGGCATCTTTAGGCCTTGACGTCTAGTTTGGAAAATATTTCGTACATACGCACATGTGCGATCGTTTTCGATAAGAAGGGGTTGACTGCATATCCCTCTGATCAGGCTCAGATAGTTCTAGTTTGACAGTTATGCGAGGCCGACACGACTGTCAAAACGGCCCCGACTCGACAATTGCAATTACATGGTTTGGTGCACAAATGAATTCAGACATCGGTACTTGTGTTGGTGTATGTGCATGATGTATAATCTATTGTTGTGTGAAGCTGTAGGGACTTCGGGAAACAAATAAAATTTGTTGTTTGGGTCGTTGCTATTTCAAAACAAATCCACATGTCACTTGAAAGAAGAAAGTGAAACAAGCAGCCTGATTGGTGGGGTTCTTTATGACGTCATATCTGCAAACATCACAAACATGAACGAAACAAGGGCTTTTCAAGATGTTTTTTCCACACTCATGAACAGAAATGACACATCCTGATCATAGTATGTCAAACGAAATCTCAAGTGTCAATTACACTCATCGTAATTAGGCAATCAACATCACAACTTATTTGACAGTTTGCAATCCATCGACCGCAGACACAGCTGCAATTGACATGAACTGACGAAGTCACGATTGCATGAAATTAGTCAAGCACATGACATGGAACCGATGATCTTACGATCAAAATTTTTTTACTGTCATTCTTGATTTTGATTTTTTTTCAATCACAAGCACATGTGCGTATATTCGAAATATACGCACACCTTCGACTATACGCACATGCGACTGTATGCGCGCGAATACGGTAGATGGAATAGGCATAAAATCACTGATATAAATAATCATGACAACACTGTTTTCTATGGACAGAGAATACCTAAAATTGCGAGTTCCATTCTGACGAATTCCTATGTATGTGTATGTGCATACCGGTATTGTGATGAATGCTTCTTCTGAAAATGTTTCCATGTATATGGTATGCAAAATGTGATATTTCATTTCATTTCAAATACAAACTTGAAGGACTTTTTTATCCTCTGCGGGAAAGGCAAAATACAGGCAGGTATATAACAGTTCCTTTCGAATAATACAGTACAGTATGTGTGTTTAATTCACATCGTCATGGTCATGTAATCCTGTAGGGTGGGGGTGGGGGGGGGGGTGGGGGGGGGGGAGAGGGATAATCTGTCTGACATCTCTCATCGGATTTCCCAGAATACCTTACAGAAAGGGAAAAATCTGCTGTCCTATGTCAATAGACTCACGTAATCTGATCAAGCCGTATATTTTCCCTTGCCGTAATTACCCGATACTATAGGAGTATTGACGGATAGGAATGATTACATCACAGCATTGACATTGCTGGGGTGATGACTTTCCTGCCAATGTACAGCCGTGGTTTTTCCATTGACTGCATGGTCAGTTACCAGTAAGGATTTCCTGTGAAGGCCCCCAGGCCAGGATTGTCAAGGGTCTGTAGAAGTCCCAAGGTTCTGACTTATAATATAGACTTATTGATAAGAGCTTTCTATTGATATTAATTACATTATGTGCATAATTGCCTCAATCATGTACATGTACATGTAATTAAACGCATATCTCTATACGCATAGCTATGAGGTTTGATACATTACGGAAAATATAGTCCATCACTGTTAGTAGTTACTTTGAATTGGTTTTTCACTACGCAAATTTTTGCCATTTTATGACCCATGCATAATGTACATGCATTTTGTAAAATGATATAACAGTAGCAGTTGTCTACCCAGTACATTCAAAATAGTAAGCCCTGTAGAAAACACAAAAAATCATTGTATAACTATAGTACCATACCCTTTCTTTGTCATTATGCATTGCATACAGCCTGACATTTATCTGTCATTGCCAGCCCACACTCGCTTTTCATTGTTGTTGTTGTTATTGTTGCTATCATGTCACAAACGAACACATAACTCCAATATATGTCATACTAGACATTTACTGGTCATTGCATGCAAGCCCACACTCTTGCACTTTTCGATGTTATTGTTGACAGTCATCGTAGTTGCTATCATGACACAAACAGACACATAACTCCAATCCCCCGCAAACAAAACTCCCACACCGCGGACCTCATAGACCTTACGATGTATAAACTGTAAGTCGATCCCCATCGGGGCCGAACGTCGCCACTTCAGACCTGATCATCATTCTGTTCTGCCAATGTTCCCCCACCCGCCCGACGCCTTAACGCGGCTTTCGCCGGTGAATGTGTTGATCTCCCGCCTTTTCGTGTAATCCTAGACCTTGCTGTGACATGGTGACATCATTTTGTCATGCCCTCGAGACTTTGCGCTTCCTCGATCATTTCTCGCATGCTTCTGGTAGTGTTACGAGTCGTGTAGGCTGCAAGATGTCACATATTGTGTCCCCTGCGCTGGTGGTCTATCGTGCAATCCATAATAATTGCATAATACGATAATTAGAAAAGCATGCTGGGTTGATCAATGTGCTGGTATTTTATCGAACGTACACAATCATGTGCAGTTTGATTTTCATGACGTAAACTGTTGTTCTTTAACCTGCATAATCATAATATGATAATTTATATGACGTATACGATCAGTTTACCAGGTTACTGTGGTAACCAAATACATACACGTATTGCACAAATATTTGTTCAGCACAATATACATTTCATCAGGCAAAGCAAAAAACCTGAAAGAATTATTAATTGCAATATATTTAACATGATTACCATGTTATAATATAAATCATATTGGTGGACTTATTGTTTCAAGTAAATTTTAGTCAGTGTTGTTTAAACCTCTCAAGTCAGCAAACCTCGATCTATCTGGATTACTCTCGCAATGTTTGCCCTGTCAGATATAGCTGAATGAATTCGGCACAAATCTAATGGCTTGTTTCTTCCCAAGTGTAGTTCAGGAATGTAACTGCGGTGTCTGCCGACATGGGTACAAATAGCTCTGTTTTATCACAATTTATGCCGTAATGTGCTGTAATGTACCTGTGGAGGGGTGGGGGGGGGGGGGGGGCTGAGTAGGTGCAGAGTTTGCGACTGGTAAATACCAGCGACCGCGCTAGTGGATTCCATCGGGGTTCCCGGGTGTGAAGGTATGTTGCGGAGTTGTTTGCGGAAGCCGGTGCCGTTCTGAAGGGTTTTTGTCCGTATGTATTCCAGGTTACTGGGTTCTGTTGCCTTGCGCTGGAAAATGTGTTAAATTAAACAGGACGGTTTGCCCTCTGCATCCTCGGGGGGATACGGTACCGATAGTAGACGTGGTGTGAAAAATATCGGGGATCAATACACCTACTAATTACGATGGTCGGGAGTTTTTCTCTCGCTTTTCCTGACCCTTCAAGGTCCTATGAGTATTTTCCGTGTGTCACAGAGTAGATTTATAATAAAGAGCTCCTTTTCAGCGAAGCACTCGTACCGTCTACCAAAGCCATATGACAAATCGCCGATATTTCCCATGTTCCCTTGCTCGCATGAAAAAACGCAAATTTGCCTAGCATCTTTGCAACTGCCCCCAGGAGGCAGAACGGCCACAGCTAACAGATTGATCCAGCTTTAATGTGATAGCAGCCGTTGAGAAAAAAACGTGCCAAGAAGAAGCTGTACTGAAGAGATGAGGAAAAAGGGTTCGGCAAATACTTAGAGGCGGAGAATAGGGAGTGCAAAGGGAGGACTGGGGCTTATGTTACAGCCTTTGTGGTTCAATAATGGGCTGTTTTGAGGTACACCTGCAGTATTTGTGTTGGCCTGGGTGTAGCTCGTCCTATACATGGCCACTTGGGATTATTGATCAGAGAGACAAGCCCCAGCCATTGCAGCCAATAGACATACAAATCCACGAACTAACGCACAGTTAGCTCAGCTCGACAACCAATGGATAAACCACGCACTGGGAGTGTGACAGTGGATCATCTCACCAAATCCCAAAGCCACAACTCGTTGCTGGTGGAAGGTATCCAATACCATAGATCTCAAAGTCCATGGACAACACAGTGGATTTTCCCTGCCAATATCTGTTGTCCATCGCTGGCCGAAGCTATAGGGCGGCCCGTGACTCTTCGTAAAAGGCCCTTAATTACGGGCCAGGATAAGTCAGCGAGGGTGCGGTGTTGATGTCCTTCTAACGCTTATGGTACAAAACGCTTCTCTCCTCGCCCCGTTCGGTTCGGTGCGGCTAGGACCTCCGACTGACCTTGGACAGCCTCGAAGGCAGCAGTGCAAAGAAAGTTGGGGAGATCTCAGATAAATGAGACTGCTGGAGTCTTGTATGGTCATCGCCCGTCCGTAAGTAATAGCACCAATATGTCCATGGACGCTCGGCAGTAGAGGGAAGGTCACCAGAGGGTGAACGCGTGGTCAAGCAAGCCGCCCAGCCAGACGAATTAGCCGTCCCCTCCCTTCATATGTATCAATGCCAAGGGGAGAAATCGGCCGGAGGATATTGAAACGTCTCTTTCGACATTTCCCAGCGACCGAATGCCGAAGTTTGTCTTCCAGCTATCAGCCTTGTATCAGTCGAGAGATCCAGTGCTGATTGTAGCCTCACGGGCACGGTGGTCTGCAGCGGATGACATGCTCTGAATGGCGAGGGGAAGGGAATACCTACACAGCGCCCATCCACCCCTGTGTGACTCTGGTCCACCC
This sequence comes from Terebella lapidaria, assembly GCA_949152475.1. Lineage (NCBI taxonomy): Eukaryota > Metazoa > Annelida > Polychaeta > Terebellida > Terebellidae > Terebella > Terebella lapidaria. The sequence continues at coordinate 10,127,568 of OX424557.1, forward strand.
TTCCACTGCTCTCACCCATCACTGGCACACACACCCCACTGCCATTCGCTAGTGGGCCCCTACCCGTTCCCTCAGTCTATTGCTGGGGCCTTGCTCTGCCTGGCAGTGCCCACTGCCTCCCTCCGATCCTTGCCTGCCTGGTGTCTTCTCAACTGTCGCTCGTGTTGTTGGACGGCTGCCGTTGCCGTCGTCGTTGTCATTTTGGGCGGCCGCGGTCTCTCACACTATCACTCCCCACCATTGGTGGAATCACCGCGAGCGAGCGAACGAACGAGCAATGCTACGTCGGATCATCACAGGATAGCAGATTTCATCGAAGCAGGGAACTGATAACTGGGGTCGTCCGTGACAGCAGCTGGGGGGTTATTGGTTCTTCCCTGTTGCTGTTCTGCGGAGCTCTAGATTAAAAACTACAGACTGTGGCCTCATTCACGCAAGAATGTGATTTTAGATGGAAACTCGAATTGTTGTGGATTCTAGACTTTGTGGATTAGCACTGATTGGATATATGCATTGACTTTAAATATATTTTTGGAGATATCTGTTGGAGATTGCTGGGCTACCAACTGGAGCAATGGCGATCTTAGAGCCATATATTATCGGTAAGTCACATCTTCTGACAGATTTCGATCATACGTTTATTTTGCATCCATTTATCTCAACCAGTTCTTTGAAAACCATGTTAAACAGTTTTCATCAAACGACAGATGTATCGCATCTGTGCAACTGCTAGCTTCCATTCAGAGAGATATATTTTCAACATCGTTTTCAACTGCCTCAAAACAAAACTGGACGCATCTTGCAAGCAGTCAGTCGTGAAAACCCAATACGAGTAATTGGATGCAGGCTGTAGTACGTATTTGTCATCAAGGGTTTGCAGACCGAGCTGGATATTACTTTTTTGCGACATTAACATCGGCTTCTTGGGTTTACGTATGTACAACAGCTGTGCGAATATGTCATTCTATATATCGGCCTTGCTCGCAGTTGCAGTCCGTGTAGTTCAATACCGATTGCCGCGGATGCAGAATTCGGATGTAGAAAAGAAACCTCAGCTGTGAATTCTCCCGATTAAATCCTTATGTCATTTGAACCCATATCAAAGCTGGTGGAACATCTGGAACATCTGGCGCGGCAGAGCACTACAGGTTCTCAACAGATCTCTAATAGCGGCAGTCCAACACTGTATTGCTTTGTGGTGTTCAATCTGTCCAGAGCGATTAGGTAACTCCTCATGTGGGAAAATTATTGTATATTTAGCACTTTTTATGGGTTGAATATTTCTACGTTGACTGGGTTATTTTGAGCGCAGTTTCTACATGTTTTCTACATTTTATGTCAGTTTTTTAGCGTGGGTTGGGAACTTGAGATTTAGAATATTTACGCGAATAAGCTTTGATTGTGCAATACATTTTTGATAAGATGCAGAAATGTATCTTGAATAAAAAGTGGGAAACCATGTTCCACGTTAAAATGTACTTGGCTTTATCCGATATTTGTCGAGAATGTGTTAATTGCGTTGAGAGCAGGCCTGCGATTTCTTGGAAATCATGAAAGAATTTGCTCACAGCAAGAAACATGTTTACTCCGATGTGGGACGATAAATCAATGCTGCTTAGATAAAAATACATTCAATTTATATCACATGTACTTTTGTTTTCGAAATCACAAGAAGATCCATACATCATGTACATACTCGCAGTCAAGCTTTTTCTGTTGTGAAAAAAAATTCCTTAGACTCCCAATGCCCAGACCTGCATATTGCTATGCTGTTGTAAAAACAGTTCCAGGGAAACTCACAAGTTTTGCCTATGGTTTGCCGAGCTGAGCGAACTTGGAGAATGTGGTTGATCTCCAGAATTGTGAACCTCGGAGACACATTTTGTTCTCTGGGAAGAGGGGAGGAGAGGGGGGGGGGGGGGTAGAGGGAAAGGTTAATTTCTGAGATATCGTCATCGACGTCATAGATGTACATACTATGGCTTGTTACTGAACCAACATTTTAATCATATAATATTTTTATGCACCGAAAAATAAATTGATAATGAAAGAAGCTTTCAATTTCATCTGTTATTATTTTAATTGCCCTTTTTTAAAGAAAAAAAAATGTACGAGGTATTGAGTTTAATCAATTATGACTGAATTACAAAACAACCATGAAACAGTATGACATAAATCAGTTCAAGGTTAAATCATCTGCTATAAATATCAAATACCATCCACTAAGCATTATCACATGATTACAAAAAAGACTGACGCCTTATGTTTAATGTGCCGTTCTCAGCAGAATATAATCTCGTTTCCCCCATCTTAACTTCTTAGTAAGTGCGCAGATGCCAAAAATTATGTGTTTGTCTTTTTTTCCGCTGATAATTACTCGTTTAAAGCTGGTGCATTAGGTACACGGACGGTACCTGCACTGATATTCCTGATACAAGGCGAATCGGGGCCATTTACCGATGTAGTTTTCCAGGCGCGGTTGTTGCCTTATTTGGCCAGGGAAAAGCGAAGGTTTATACCTGTTCTGCTTATAAATAGATGACCCTGAAGTTGTGCCCATGTGGTTGTATTTATGGGTTGTGCTCAGGTGTTCTTAGTCCACGCCCCTGTCATTTCTGTTTGATTTACTGCGTAAAATCAGCACCTCATATGATACATTTTCTAAATCTCGTCAGCTTTTCTCATTTCACACGCAAATAATATAAATCAAATTTCACATGTCGATTCCGATAAATTTATTGTGTAAATATCAATTTTTCATTCAGTTGTGCAAACGCTATTTTCGATTGATATTTCAGAAAATTATTCATCCATGTTTTGCACATGTTGCAGCTTTTGTAACGGCTCAAATACAATTATTGCCGACTGGATGAGCTTTGTACAACTGGTGGAAAATCCGTTGTTCTTTGTGATGTTATTTTGGTGTTTTCGAAATTCTCGATGTATCAAAACTGTCCGCTCTCTATTCAACAACATTTGTGCATTGTGTTTGTCACAATCTATTTTAGAAAAACTCCCTGCTATATTTTGCATTACGGGTATGTAATAAATGCTATTGTTGGTTGATTTGAATGTCAAATTTATCCGATTATTCACTCGTTGTTTGCTACAGCTGTTCAGCATTCACAAACTAAAAATTCAGCATATGTATTTCTTTTGGCAAATTGCTTCAACCTGAACTGAAGATATTTTATGAATGGCTGGACAAAGTTCAATCAAGCCGACATATGTTGCTGTATTTATTCCTTCATTAGTATTTGATGGCTAAACTGGCTGAACCAATGTTGTACATGTAGGTGCAAAACACGGAACCAATCGGAATCAAACTGCCCTTGTTGACTTCCTTTGCTTCCATCCAATCAAGGTAGCATATTTATTATGTGATTATGTGGAAATTTTTCTCTAAGGCAGACGAATGCGAAATTACATGTAATATAAACAGCACAAAACAATTTTTTTTTTTCGGTGAAAAAAATATCATTATTTATCAGTGATGAATTATGAATATATATAAGTGCTGCAGTTTGAGTGCTGGACAAAAGTAGCACTTTGTAGCATGTTGGAAAAAGATAGATGTATATTCGAGATCTGAAGATGCACATTTACAACTTGGTTTCCATGGCAACCAGACTGTCCACGGTAGCGAGACAACAGAAGAAATGCAAATAATTCATTCCGACCCTATTCCAGCTTCGCTTTATCGTCAGTCCACGGGAACCCTTTGAACAAAACCAACGCCAACTAAGTTTATTATATATTTATATGCATTTATATGTTCTTTGACAGGAATGGCATACAATTATTGCGCACATATACGTGTAGATGGATTTTTTTGTACGCCCGTTGCAAGCGAAGGACCAATGCTGACTGGGTTGTTCAATTCAGGTGGTTAGAAATAGCAATAGTAGCGATTTCTCTGCATAGTATGCACCCGATATTAACAATCCTTAGAAATTCCCGCGCTAAATACCCTATAGGGTGTGTCCCATTGCAGTTCAATAGATGTGAAAAGATGACTGTATATCCTAATATATTTGTGATTATGATGGGACATTGATTATATGAATATAGACCGTGTGTTAATGAAGCACTAATGTGTCGACTATTGCGTTGACAGTAGTGGGTGGGTGCCACTAGGGTGGGGGGTTAGTCGGTTACCACGGTGATTACCTATATGGGCCGTGCACAATGGTGATTATTGCTGTAGAGCATATTGATTCATTGGGGGTCGGTGTTGGGCAGTTTCTCCCAGAGATGGTGTAGAATCACAACTTTCCATTTCTGACATTTTGCGAGGAGACGGATAGCAGAAAAACATGAAAAGTAGGTAACATCATGAATATACTGTAGTGTGCATTTCAAGTGCAAAACAATATATATATTGAGGTTAACAACTGGATGTGTTTTGTGTTGCAATTCTTGCTCTACATGTGGCACAGTTCATGAGTTTCCAATCCGGCCTTGCACAGTATGCGCAATGTCAGCTGCATGTTGTAAAGCAGTTAGGTGTCTCGTAAACACGGTTATCACCCGCTTCCTCGGACCATAAAATCATAAACTTGAGTGTCACCTGGAAAAACGATAAAAAAAGGTGTCACAACATTTTTTGCTTCTCCATAATCCCCCTGAAAATATTGATGTTCACGTTTCTCTTCGCGAGGAAAACACTTCCACCCGATGTCTTTTTGCTGTCTCGGTGCGGAAAGTAGCACAATCGGTAAACCAGCGACAGACGCGGAGTACCACAGAGAGGCTGTGTCTCTGCGGAGGCTCAATTTCCAGTGCAAACAGACCGCCTTCTCTCACTGGCTGTTGAGTACATGACCCAGTGTTTGTATGTCCAGTGTCCCGTGAAATGTCATGGGTCTAGTCGCAGTCTACCCATCTCTGGGAATCACTGGCGACGCTCGCTTTGTTTTCCTTCAGCTTGTATCGAAAACAAAACTTTTGTGGAGTGTTGTCACTGTTACATTTTTAATGCACTGACTCTATTGTCATCTGAACACTCCTTAGGTGATCCAAGTGAAAGACTAACTTAGGAACTGCTACTGAAAAATTTCTGCCTAGATTGTTTTGTATTTTGATTACTCTTGAGAACTCCCTCAACGAAAACTGACAAAAAAACGAAGAAAAAAATTTTCACAGTACTTTCGAAAATTTTTTTGTTACCAACGAGAGATTATTCATGACAAACTCACAGGTTCCTAATTCAGCTGATCCGTCCGTTGATGCGTCGTCTCGCCCGGCCGCCGCGGTGATAATTTCCCGATGGGGAGACATTTACAGATCTATCGTGGTGCTGGGGCGGGAGATGGCCCTCATTGTCGGCCGGGTATTTCATGCTGACCCTTCACCGTTGTCGGGTTCGGGGTTTGTGGCATGGTTGGGGGTTTGTAATGGTCCTCAACTTCAGTTAGCAATAGTGTGGCAATGTTTTGGCAGATTGGATGTGTGCTGTGTAAGATATTGGACACGGATATCTGAGATATGTCTACATGTATGCAAATATTGAAAATGTGGAATGCAGAATTGGATACTGAATATGATTATTTTGCTAAATGTATGATTCAGAATGTGTGGTCTGATGATCTGTTGGTAGAAATCTTGAATCCTGCCATTGGGTTTCACTCATGGATATAATATGTTTTGTGTAAATGTTTACCCACAATGCACTGACACAAATAGTATGTGTTGGTTTAAATCAAGCCCAGAAGTCTCCTTGCATCTGGGGAATCTCACCAGCAAGGAAGTTTTTCTGAGGCACCTGAAGCCAAAGCATAAAAAATAAACCAAAATCTTTCGTGATATCAGTTTGAGCTCAATTTTGGGGGATTTTTTTTACAACAAACTCGAATCAGTATCTTGTGGTAATATTGCTTTTTAGACATTCTTATATAAAATTTTATGATCATAGCCACCCTGGATGTCTGTGCATAAAAGGAGCTGGCACTTATAAATGAGCCAGCACTTACTTCATGGGGGCTCTCTGGCTAATGTAATGGAATCAGTAAGCTTCTTATATCGCCTTGAGCGATGCACCATCTGCCCCCCCCCCCCTTCTAACCCCCCCCCCCCCCATATTGCTTCATCTCTGGATGGACACTGTCCAGGACTCTGCAATCAAAGATATTGCCATCGAAGGAACTTATTGCCTTCGCGGTATCGTCCAGATGGTTTCTTCTCATGATATACCACGATAACGGACCCAGTCAGTGCACAATCCGATCTTCCCTCTGTTCCCAGCACTGCACCCTATAACTTTGTGAAGCCAGGGAAGTGATATAATTCCCTGCGTGTCATATGTTCGCTTGCTTATGCAGCTTCTAAGCGGAGATTGCTAATCTAGAATACACAAATACATGGAATACGGCTGTGTGTTTGTTCCTTCCTCGTTCAAATCACCCCGACATTTTGCTGAGAGACGCTACTACAAGCCAGTTGATTGGTGGGTTCCCTCACTATATTTGGCGGTGATTTCTGGGGAAAACCTAGGGAACATAGGAATCTAATGAATGGTAATTGACATCATCGTCGATTCAATCATAGTTCCGGCATTGTTTGCACCGAAAAAAAAAGGCAGCGACTGCCGTATTATCAACATCAGCGTGGTTGTCCAGATTTGGTGTTATTTTTGTCAAAAAAAATATTCATAGAATCATGATTTGTAATCAAGTTTTTGCAATGATTTTTGCAACGATCAGTGATTTGCAATTCATGATTTGCAATGAAGATTTCCATACGAATTCTTGTCACCGTCATTTTTTGTCAGTGTAAAAAACAACAGCAACTATTGACATTGTCATATCTGTGAATAACTGCAAGTAATTGGTTCTCATGACTTTGTTGGAAATGGGGGGGAGGAGATGTGCTCACAATGTCCCGGCACGTGTTGGATCTGGGTGACTGTCGCGAGTGGTTTTTTGTCATTTCCGTCAAACCGCTGGGATCGCTGACCGCCTCATACATGATGTACTTGTTTCTGGACACAGGTGCCAGGGTGTCGTGAGGTAGTCTTGACATAGTGAAGGTGCCATCGTGAGACAAGTCGTGAAAAAGGGCGCGAATATTATGTTCATACAGGTTTTGGATGAAGTTTACGACTTACATGTAGCTCATAGTGATTTTGTAGGGGAAATTCATATAGTATTGTAGGTCTGATATCTATGAGTATGATGAATGATACATATTGTAATATAAAAGAAATATTACCACTGGAGTGAAGCAGTATTTCAAAAATGATATCAATTTCTGAATAAAATTTGAAAATAGACTATTTATAATCGATATATATTTAGTATTTAGTGGTGTTGCCTGGAACTTTGAAGATAGAATGAACCATGAACATTTACTGCACATAGAACAAGAGCTTGAAGTTACAGTCTGATCCAATGGCCGCTGAAATGCTTCACATCTGTCTCGGTATCGAGCGAGCGTGGCCCCAACGCAATTATAGCCACAGAGCTGAAGAGATGCATTGTCCGGCGTCGTAATACATTTTCCCAGCATTTTACGTACCGTACACTGCAGCACTGGCCCGGGAAATGCCGATAATAAAAAGCCCTCAGCCCTAATGAGATTTCCCGTAATAAATTTTCCCGTGCCCGAAAATCTGAAACCTAGTTACACGAAGGATGTAATGTAGTCATGCAATTTTGTATGTTCCTTTTTATGCAATTTTGAACCTTCGCTGCACTTATCCATTTTAAAAGGGGCATTACTGTGAAAGGGCGATCACATACATGTAATGTACTTTTGTGTGCATGTATGGGGGGACTTACACCATTATGAAATTTATATCCCAACCTAGCATTGCACATGATGTCCAAAAGACTGGTCTTAACAACGTGTCAAAATTTGATTCCAAAGTTCCCGAAGATGACATGTTATGGTCACATCTCCTTCCTGATGACACTTTTACATGTTTTAAGGCGACGTTGCATCGTGCCACCCACTCAATCTGTAATCCAGGGAAGACTTAGGATCGATGCATGCGTCCCATTAGCAAATGCATTTGAATACATTATAATGTGGCGTCTTTTAGCCACTGAGCATGCTATTAAGTAAGTGGAAGATCAAAGAAAACATTACAATTGCCTTCGCGGTATCGTCCAGATGGTTTCTTCTCATGATATACCACGATAACGGACCCAGTCAGTGCACAATCCGATCTTCCCTCTGTTCCCAGCACAAACTAAGAAAGGAAAAAGCCTGTTCGGTGTGTGGCTGCCCTGGATATGTCTCCAGTATAGTGAAGCATTATAGAACACAAGTTTCGCACATATTGTGTCGTAGAGCATGTAATATTAAATATCATTACCAGGGAATTTTTCTGTCGTGCATGGATACTGTCGTGTTTGTGTAAATGAAGCATTATGACATGTTATAGATCTAATATTGATGAGCAATTCAGCAGAGTAATCCATCAAGGGTTTGTCATCTGGATATGGGAGGTAAATGTACACACAGATGTGTACACACATTGAGAGGCCACTATTGCCGTTCTGTGTGATACTTTCTGGCTGAAGTCCTGTTGATTCAAGCAAGCGAAACACTTTGACCTTTCCTTGTTTGGATATGTTGGGGCGTTGAACTTCAGGCAAAATGAGGGGTCGATTCCATGCCGATTTACACGGTGACAATTGCTCGCTTGATGATTCTCTGGCGCCATGGCCCGAGTGTAAAGTGTTTACAGCCTCTTCATAGATAGACATCCAGGGGAAAACATCCCTAGCCTCTCCATAGCGCCTGACATACATCACACTACATGTGACGTGCAAGTCTCATCGCACAGATGAAATACTGCCTCTAACGTCAAAACAAGGAGCCTCTTTCTCCCAAGGGCAGGTTATGATGCAATATTTATCTTACGTTGGACTGGCGAGCTCGCATATATAAGTATAAATATATATAGAGATGTTAGGTGAGATCAGGAGTGTTTTACGATGGAGCGTGGGAGGCTACAGCCCTTGACTACAAGAGCTCCTCAATCACAGCTCTCACAAAAAGTGTTGTGTTGAAAGGTCAAAGTTTGATCGAGGCATCTTCTTCATCTTTTCGTGATAACTGTCAGGAATCTGAGCATGATCCAGCCATCTGATTTAACTTTCAGTTGCTTGTGTTCAATCATGCATTACTACAGCTACGTATATACCGGATATGTTTGATATAACTTACCTATAAATATTTAGACTTGTAATATTTGAACAAAATCTTCGTGAAGATTTTTGCTATTTCTATATCGATAAAAAAAAACCTTTTTCCAGTACCATTGTTTTCCGTGGCTGTTTGAAGTTTATGGTTGAAAAAAAAAAAAACACCCCCCAAAAAACAACAGTACCACAGTCATAGAGTACATACATGTATACATGGTATAGGAGGCAGGTTGATTCCGCAGCGTGGCGGCGATCCCTATTTGAGGAAACCTAAAACAATGATGCGGTTAACATGGTTAACCCTTTCCCGTCGAAAGTTGCATTTATGCATTCCCACGCTGTGGCGAAAGTTGCATTTTTTTGACGTTATGACGCAATTTGACCGTTTTTGTCACACCGCCGGTTGAGCGGCTAGAATCGTTCGGTATCGCGTTGACAAACATTCCTTCTGTGCTTAATTGATTGGTAATGTTATATTGATACAATAAATGTTCCTAATTTCATCCCAACATTGTACTGAAACACAATAAAATACAATTTATTTCGAGCAGATTTTCTTGTTGCTTCGCCAAACTGTCATGTCGGATGTTGTTGATCACATGAGCATGGCTTGTCACATGACTTCCAAGTAAAAAGTTATTTTTTTTAAATTATGTGTTATAATGAACACTTGAAAATATATCTTCATGATGAAATAGCAAAAAAAGATATTTATTACACGAAAGCAGTGCTAAAATCAATAAACTCAGGGGGGGTTCCCCAAGGAATGCAAACGGGAATCCCATGATGACGCAGTTTTTCCCGCCTTTTTTGTCGGTGATGTATTTCATTGATAACTTTGAAATCAAGCCGTATTTCACAGCCAGTTGTTGGTAAGGTTATAAAATTATTATCATATTATCGATCTGTGTGTTGATATATTTGCTATTACATGGAAACAGGGAATTACAGCGATAAAAACGTTCTACAGGTGGGACAAGTTTGGGAAGTGTGCATGCGTAGCGCACCTGCCGGTAGCCGCACAAAATGGATAATTTCAACTTCGCAAACAATACCTGCGTATTAGAAGCTTAATTGAAGTAAATTATAATGATATATTTCACGTGAAAAAACTAATGTGGTTGTTGATAGGGTAAGTGGTATGATTTTGTACGTATATTTGGCTCCCGAGTTTTTGACAAGACCTGAAGTCACATGACCACGTACACATGTTGTCAATGTACACAAACGATCTGTCATCTGTCAAAACGATCGCCCCGACTGGCCTCAAAATGTCTATGGTGCGCGAATTATCAAGTGACAGCAGTGATTTCGAAGGGTTTGAAGCAGAAGATGTCAGGAATGCCTCGACACGCCATAAGAGATCCCGACAGGAAACTTTGAGGGCGATTCTTGCCGACGACTCTGATTCTGATGACAGTGACAGCGAGTCGGATGACGTGCCCCTGCTCAGCCTGAGGGATCGATTGTTGGCCGATGGCATCGGTAGTGACAGTTCAGGTGAATATATGTTTCATGAATGAATAAAACGATGTTACCAATTTCCATATTTCACCCCCCCCCCCCCTGCCCCCACATATTCTACAGTGTACATGCATGCTACCGGTATGTGGTGTGCCATATTGGTAGTAGATCTAGTAGTAGTAATTTTATTTTCTCACACAACAACCCCCTTCCCCCTCCCCCTCCTCCAACACACATACATATATACACACTGATACAGCTGATAATGTCAGTAGCAGTTAATCCAAATTTATCCTCATTGTAGTTGCCTAGCCTTCGGTAGTGTTCATTTTGTATGCTACAGAGGTTGAACAGGGTTTTTTTTTTATTTGGATCATGGCCGGGTCTCTATCCCATGAATCATACTAGTACATGAAATAGTGTTATATGCAAGAAAATTCACATGGGTGACATAGAAATATACATATGGCATCTGTATGACAAAATTATATCACGAATATCAATAATAAAAAATATATTTCTAGATCTAGTCTAGTTTAGTTAAGAATACATTTTTTTCAGTTATATTTATAAACAAACATTCAGAAATTAAGAGATTCATAGCATATTATTTCAATTCAGATCATGATAACGATGATGAGCCTGACGATGAAGCTGACGAGGAGTCTGATGAGACAGAAGATGATGAGTGGCATGCGGAGTTTGATGCCCAGCGTCACAACCTGCCAACCTTCAATCCACAACACCAACCTGGCCCTCGTCGCAACCTACGGGCGGAAGACACAGAGATAGACTTTTGGCAGTTGTTCATCAACGACGATACCATCTTGTAAGTGACATTCGATTTTAAATCATCCCACTGTTTGATAAGATAATATAATATAGTTATATGGAAACAATAATATACATGTATATCAAACAACATTACAGTCAAGTGAACATCCACCAGTGAAGACTACATGTGATAATATATACAAGTTTTGTACAGTGAGCAAATTTATTTCAGGAGAATAATTGAGGAGACGCACCTCAACGCCGAGTCAAAGAGGCAACGCGATCCGGCACACAACAAGGGTCTGTGGGCGAAGCCGACCCTTGCTGAGATGAAGGCGTTTTTGGGGTTGCACTTTCTCATGGGTGTTGTTCGGAAGCCAGACCTCCAGATGTACTGGAGCACGAGTCCAAACACCGACACGCCCAAATTCCGACAAACCATGAAGCGTGATCGCTTCAAGCAGATATCCCGGTAACTTATCTTTTAGAATGTTACTTATTTGGTTGAAACATATTTTCTCTTGAAGTGTATTCATGTACCCGGTAATTATTTTTCACAAAACTTGCCGATGAATGACTTTGAAATACTTGAATGTGTACTCATGTACTGGTTCCATTGTATCACAAAGTTATATTTTTTCCTGTTTTTCTTTCAGTTACTTGTCCGTCTGTGCAGTGAATCCCCGTGAAGGCGAGATACCACATGTCCAAGATCCTCTCTGGAGGCTTCGCTGGCTTGTGGATCACCTCAACGTGTCATTCATGGAACAGCATTATCCAGACCAAGAGATCTGCGTAGATGAGACGATGGTTGCCTTCAAAGGCCGCTCGCCTTTCAAACAGTACATCAAGAGCAAGCCGAAGAAGTGGGGGATGAAGCTGTGGTGTCTGGCTGAGTCGAAGTCTGGGTATGTCCAGCAGTTCAGCGTCTACACGGGAGCACAACAGGATGCCAGCAACCACGGACAGGGCTATGATGTGGTCACTGGTCTTCTGAGAGCCAGTGGTCTGCTGGGGCAAGGATTCCACATGTACGTGGACAACTTCTTCACTTCGATTCCCCTGTTTTCCTTTCTCCACGCTAACCAGACGGCAGCCTGCGGCACCGTCCGGATTGGAAGGCGTGGCTTCCCGAAGGAAGTGGTGCACAAGAAACCAGCTGGCCTGGGGAAGGAACGGGGAAACTTTGTGCTGCGTCAGAAAAGCCCTCTGCTTGTGCTTGCTTGGAGAGACCGGAAGGTTGTGTTTCTGCTGACGACCATCCACACCCCGACCACCACGAGGGTTGAGCGCCGAATGCGAAAGGATGGCAAGTTCACTCGCGACAGAATCCAGTGTCCGTCAGCCGTAGCAGACTACACCTCCAACATGGGAGGAGTCGATCGTGCAGACCAGTACAGCACCTACTACCTCCCGAACCGCAAGGGACGTCGCTGGAACATCAAGGTACTTCTGTACCTGCTGGAAGTGGCGAAAGTCAACGCCTTCCTTCTGATGAAGTCAAGTCCCAACCACCAGCGCCAGCGGAGGAGTAAGCTCACCTTGCTGGACTTCACAACTGGTTTGGTCGACAGCCTGACGTCCGGCTACGTCGCTGTGGATGCCACCAGAGGACGTCCTACCCAGAGCGCACCACAGCAGCGACTCATGACACGCTGTATGCCTGCTCAGCTTGAGAAGAGATCCTGGTGCTTTGTCTGTAGCCAGCGTTACAGGAAGGGACAGCAGCAGAAGAGATCGCAGACCATCAACGGCTGTGCCACCTGCCAAGTCCACCTGTGCCTGCCAAGTTGCTTCGCTGTCTTTCACACCGTTGCCAATTTCTGAACTGTGATGATGGTGCCATCTGTGATAAACTCTCCATTTTACATTGACATCTAATTCATTGTTACTTAGTATTTGCATGTACTCTACTTGATTTACTTTATTTGTGTAATGCCAGATTTGTTGTGTTCATGCTTTATATTTTTATATTTATGTCTATTTGACCCAATGTATCAATATATTGTTTTACTTTTGTTATGATTTTACATATCAGGTGTTGACCTGTATGATCCTGCATTTATTATACATTTGATCACATGTATATTACATTTTTGTTAGTATTTCAACCAGAACTGTTTTACAACTGTAAGTAGTGTACATATCAATTAGTTGAATTTTATGTACAGTATACATGGTAATTCATACATGTATGTACAATGGAGTCATTTTTCTTGCACAAAGTAGTTCTTGTATATAGTGTACAGGTATGTATATCAAGTCATCAATACCAACATGCTATATGTTCAAAGTGTTCAAGCATTTCAATTGTTTATAAACATTTTGCATGCTACATGTATTACTTAGTAGTTGAGGTATTTGAATTCTTGTTACACGATGTAATAGTATACCAGTTGTCAACATTGCATGAATGTAAATACAACAAATTATTCTTTGACAAGATTGTATACCGTAAATATTTATTATATTTAAAGACTTCTTGTTACATGTTATATTACATTTGATATTCTTGTGAACATGGAGAATGTTTGCATGATTTCTCACAATAAAGCAACATATCATTTGGGTGTTCTGAATCTGATATTTTCAAGTGAATTTTGTGATAATTTATTTCTGCAGTGAGAGAAGATACAATTCATCATGTATGTTAGGGTTCTGGGTTTTTTTATTAGTATTTTTTTACAACAATCAGTGACATGATTACGTTTGGAATGCAAAGTCAAAATTATTGCTAATTTTCACTGATTTTGCTATTTCCATGGTTACCATAGCAACCAAGTGGAGGTTAGGTGACTCTAGCAACCATAGTTAGAAAGATTGGGTGTTACTTGGTAAAATACATATGGGTTTTATTAGGGTAAGTTCGATACTGTTTATCCTACAAGCTATTGAACTGGTAGTTTAAGTATGGCAAGATTTCACAGAATTTGCGGTCAATAAATAAGTCGAACATGATGCTATTTACATTCTACATTTGCTAGTTTCTTGCCATTATGCATGTTTTGTCCTGAATAATGTGTAGAGAACAATACAATTGAAAATAACTGAGCATATAAATTAGGCAAGGTCAATTACATTGTTTACTGACAGTGCAAAGTCAAAATTATTGCTAATTTTCACTGATTTTGTTGTTTCCATGGTTACCATAGCAACCAATTGGGGGGTTAGGTGACCTTAACAACCATAGTCAGAAAGCTAGAGTGTTACTTGAAAAAATACATATGGGTTTTATTAGGGTAGGTTTGATACTATTTATTCTAAAAGCTGTTGAATCGGCAGTTTATATATGACAATATTTCACAGAATTTGCGGTCAATAATAACGTCTTACGTGATGCTGTTTATGGTTTTTTTTGCTAGTTTCTTGCTATTATTCAGATTTTGTTCTAAATAATGGCAAAAGGACTGTACCACTGGCAATAAATAAGCATATAGATTGGGCAAGGTCAATTATATAACTTACTGACAGTGCAAAGTCAAAATTATTGCTAATTTTCACTGATTTTGTTGTTTCCATGGTTACCATAGCAACCAAGTGGGGGGTCAGGTGACCCTAACAACCATAGTCAGAAAGCTAGGGTGTTGCTTGATAAAATACTTATGGGTTTTATTAGGGTAGGTTTGATACTATTTATTCTAAAAGCTGTTGAACTGGTAGTTTAAATATGACAATATTTCACAGAATTTGCGGTCAATAAAAAAGTCCAACGTGATGTTATTTATGTTTTTTTTTGCTAGTTTCTTGCAATTATTCAGATTTTGTTCTAAATAATGGCAAAAGGACTATACCATTGCCAATAAATAAACATATAGATTGGGCAAGGTCAATAATATAACTTACTGACAGTGCAAAGTCAAAATTATTGCTAATTTTCACTGATTTTGTTGTTTTCATGGTTACCATAGCAACCAAGTGGGGGGTAAGGTGACCCTAACAACCATAGTCAGAAAGCTAGGGTATTACTTGATAAAATACATATGGGTTTTATGGGGATAGGTTTAATACTATTTATTCTACAAGCTGTTGAACTGGTTGTTCAGTTTGGGGACATTTCACAGCACTTTCCCAGAAATTAATGCCGATGGTGGTGGGACACCCAGAAAAAAATTCTGATGTGAAAGGGTTAAAGTGAAACAAAGCAGAATAGAATCCTGACAGAAAATTTACAAAACATGTCACCGAAGGCAGGCATCAATAGCCAAGAGCTGCATTGAGAGTGCTATAGATGTTAAGCCTGAGAGGTATTGATAGGACGGGCCACACCGGCCAAAACCCTCGAGTCTGATTCTGACGGGTCTGTGCTTCGAGCGGCCCTGAGAATACAATGACAACGGCCATTGTTTTGGCGTTGTTGTTGAGTTGCACGGAGCACTTTCCAGAGCTGCGAGCAAAAAGAAATAAGGGGTTCGGGCTGCGGCAGAAGTGCTGGAAAATATTGACTGAAATCGGGAAGGATGGTACCCAGAGTAAATATCATCGAGCAACAGCCGATATTTCATACCAAGATCGTTCCCGTTTTCTTCTCATCGCAGCACTTTGTCGGTTTTATATCTGTTTTAAATGAGAAGGAATGATTCAGGAAGCATATGCGATGAGGCAACAAGATACGCAGCTCGTGAGCTATTCCTCCAATAGAATGCTTGAATAATTGACTGAGCTATTCTTCCAATAGAATGCTTGAATTCTTCATGGAGTATTGTGATTGAAAGTAATGGACATCCTAAAGACATAAAATGCACTTTCTTCGCTGCAAACTGCAAGACTGAGGGGAAGATGGAAATGCCTTTTCATATTCATTCTCTTTTGCATTATAGTTATTTCAACTACTAGTGTAGTAGAGCAGGTGTTTTATTCATGATTTAATGCCAATGTACTCTATGGGGCTGGTTGTTGTACAAGAGGAAATACATGTATTCATTGCCATAGTTACCAGTACATGTGCGTGCATATTCTACCATTAAATTATTTACAAGACAAAGATAGAATCATTGCCATTTGTTATGCTAAGCGATACTTACCTCTGACTCTGGGGTCGTGTAATTGCCATTTCTTTCTTTTGATAAATATTCAATTCCACCTGCAAAATATTGCCGACTGTAGAACTGAAATGTCATTATACTACAGCGGCATGTACAATGCATGAGCAGTGTTGAAATGGAGTTAAATCTCTACGCTTAAAATATATAAATTATTCAAGTGAAATCAACAGGGGAAGACTCATTTGAGCCTCATTCGCAGACATGCTCGTGTGTGAGCGAGCGTAGGCGGGTTTTCTAATACAGCTTCGTCCCTTGTAGCCTCGATACACTTCCCGCTGTGAGGCGGAAGTCGGTGGCAGTCGAATTCCCAGGGTATATTCTGGGACTTGTTCCGGGTGCATGGAAAAAAGACAGCAAATTAGTTCATGTACAATGTATTCTAGATATATCTGGAATGATTTGCAGTTGGGGAGCACATTGGATGTGTAAAATACATCTTTCTTGTTCAAATTAGCAGCCTTCAGGGACGGCTTTCTGCCTACATTATGAATAATTTGCATAACTGTATTGAGATAATTTTATGCACGTTTTCATGTACTTTTAATCATTCATTCATCAAATATCATGGATCTTGTTCATAATGATTATCATCAACATAAACAGGAAATTCTAGAACAAAAACGATTGAAACAAGACAGAAATGCAAACGCTGCGTGGGTGGTAATAAATAGCAGATGAAATTACGAATGTACGAATAAAATAGACACAGATTCTGGACTTTGTAATGATATGGGCAGGGAATGCATGTCCTGTCTACTTGTATGAATTACCAGTGATCGGTCATCGTTCCATCCCACGGACATGACAGGACTTGCTGCTGCGAGTCAGTGAGCTAAACTGGTGGGGAATCTGGGAACATATTGTGGAAGCTTAGGGGCCATGTCATCTCAGGCTAGCCGTGAAGATTGAGATGTGTTTTTGGTGTCTGCGATCCCACATTGTAGTGGGTTGTCATGGTGTTGTGTGGTGTCGCTGGCCACAAACAGTTGACAGTTGTCTATCTCTAAGGCAGGTATCATGCAGCAAAGGGGTGGGGGGGGGGGTGGGGGGGTTGGGAGAGCATCATCCTGATCGAAGAAAGGAACATTCACGACAAGGCTATTAGGATGGTATTGGGATATCCATTTCTTGCCTTTACACAATCTAATAAGGAAATAGATGGCTTTGAACTAAGTGGTTTTCCTGCCTGCTGACATGTTCTCCCCCTGTCATTATTAGGCATTCGTCCTTCACACTTAGGTGCACTGACACAGAAAAAAGTAGAGCAAAAAAGAAATGTGCGAGAGCTTTGATGGCCATGATTTGTGTGACTTGTATAGGGAATGGACCTCGTAATATCAGTGGGAAAAAGGACCATCGCTATGAAAAGAATGAATAATTATTCATGAATTGGAAAACCTGGATTTTGCTGTTTTAAACCCCTGAAAATTAAAAAAAAAATGTACTAGTATATCATTGATGGACCTTGTTTATTGCGCAATGATTCACAAGACACATTATCTTTAGGTGGCATCTCCACAAATAGTATATATTTATCTCTTCCGCAGTGGGCCGAAAAAAATGTCGGCTTTGACGTGAATACTGCCCACGCTTAATTGACCTTTGTCCGAGCTGTAATTACTCGGCCATTATCTAAATCTCCCGAGGCTGTCTGCCAGGTTTATCCATCGTTAAGGTCATGTCACACCGGTGGGCCAGTAATAAACATCTCTTCCCGGGCGATGGTCCGATCCTTGCTGCATTACAAGGATGGCCATTATGGGGCAAGGTCCATGATTGCGCAATAATATGGCTTCTGCCTTCGTCAGTACAAGACGGAAATTGTGTAGCCTATCATGATCATTGGAAACGGTCTCACGTCATATATAAATCAATCACCTCATTGATCTCTTGCAATGTACCTCTGCAAATGACGATTGTCCATCTTGTTATTATCCATATAGGGGCATTCGACATTCAAAGCTACAAATTAGCAGGGTGATGATTAATAGAGTAATATTACTCATGGGTATTATGACTTGTATCAATCTATGTTGTGAGAGAAATTTTGTACTAGTGTTTGCATATCCTTGCTATGGCATATGAATGCAGTGTTACTGAGGTTGTCATATCAATTCTAATAATCATGTAAGAATGATGAAATCTCGGAAATCTCATAGAAAATCATTGGCCAAAGAGATACGCAACAATGATGACCCATTTTTCGTCATTTATATGTACAGCACAATGTTCCACAATTCATATCATTGATCTTTCGGGGAGAAAATTATCTTCTTTGTTTTCCAGCCTTGTAGACATGTTCTATGGCGCCGTAGAAGGTGTGTTTGAGCCGATCACAGTGATATGTGCAGGGCTCGAGGGATGTACATCTTGGGTGCTGGGGATTATTGACTGATGAAATAAAAAATTATGTATTGAGCAATTTTGTTCCAGGCTGGAGTAGGTTTTATTAAACTTGTCGATAGAAATATCCATCATTTTTGTTATTAAATTATTGATGGGAACTTTTTTCTTCTTCTTGTCAGAGCCTTTCATGGTGTGACAGTTACATATACTTCATGGCTGGCTGTGTTTCAAATGTGATTAATTTATGCCCTGTCTGTTGTTGTTTCAAGTTGATATAACTGTATCCATCAATTTCAAGCGCAAGGTTTAATTGAACGTCGCTAACCCGACAAGTCCAGACTCCATGCTCGTTCCCTTGAAGGACCCCACTTCGTTAATTACAGACTTTCAAGGAATATTATAAATTGTTGCAATTTTCGTTCCATTTCCTGTCAGGATGGCGACGTCTTCATGTCATTTTTAATCCCACGTCGGGCGCTATTTATCTCCGCGCGTCTCAAACAGATGGGGCTGATGGATGCGTCATGCGGCAAAACTTGATTTGTCACTTCAATTCTGAGTACATATAGGGGAAGGCACTTGAAAAACTGATGTATCATTTTTGTGGAAAGGTGTGATGTTGTGATTAACCCTTTCCCGTCGAAAGTTGCATTTATGCATTCCCACGCTGTGGCGAAAGTTGCATTTTTTTGACGTTATGACGCAATTTGACCGTTTCTGTCACACCGCCGGTTGATCGGCTACGCTCATTCTTAATCGCGTTGACAAACATTTCTTCTGAGCTTGACTGATTATTCAAGTTCTATTTATACAATAAATGTGCCTAATATTCTCAAACACTGTACTGAAACACAGTAAAATGCAATTTATTTCGAGCAAGTTTTCTTGTCGTTTAGTCAAACTGTCATGGCGGATGTTGTTGATCACATGAGCATGGCCTGTCACATGACTTCGCGTATAAAAGTTTTTTTTAAAATTATCTTTCATAATAAACGTTTGGAAAATATATTAACACGATAATAAATGAAATATATATATATAAATTAGACAAAAGCAATGTGAAAGTTGATAAACTTTAGGGGTTTCCCCAAGGAATGCAAACGGGAATCCCATGATGACGCAGATTTCCCGCCTTTTTTGTCAACAATGTAATTCATTGATAACTTCAAAAATCAAGGTGTATTTTACAGCCAGTTGTTGGTAAGGTTATAAAATTGTAATCATATTATCAGTCTCCGTGGCAATATATTTGCGAGTTCGTGGAAACATGGAATTATAGTGATAAAAACGTAAGTTTGCGAGTGGGGCAACTTTGAGGAATGCGCATGCGCAACGCACCTGCTAGGTAGCCGCACAAAAAATGGATAATTTCAACTTCGCAAAACAAAGTCCTGCAAATTAAGAGTTTAATCGAAGTGAATTATAATGATATATTTCACGAAAGGAAACTAATGTAGTTTCTGACTGGGTGAATATTATGATTTTGTGCGTGTATTTCGCTTCCGAGTTTTTGACAAGTCCTGAAGTCACATGACCGCGTACACATGTTGTCAATGTACACAAACGATCTGTCATCTGTCAAAACGATCACCCCATCTGCCTAAAAAACATTGATGATGTGCTAATTATTAAGTGACAGCAGCGAATTTGATGTGCTCGAATCAGAAGATGTTAGAAATGCCTCGACCACGACATAAACGATCCCGGCAGGAGACTTTGAGGGTGGTTCTTGCCGACGAATCTGATGACAGAGACAGCGACCTGTCAGAGCATCATGACGTGCCCCTTATCAAAATCTGAGAGACCGACTGTTTAATATTTCAACCAGACCTATTTTATAACAGTAAATAGTGTACATAACGATCTGTATAATTTCATATACAGTATAATAAATTTAAGTTATAATGGAGCCATTTCGTATACTTTTAGTTACTAAGTTAGTGTATTTGAATTCTGGTAGAAAGTTGCAGTAATATGAGGTACATGTATACTAGTTGTCAACACTGGATGCATGTGATTCCAACAAATTATTATTTGTTTTGACACAGATTGTATAAATATTTATTATATTGAAGACTTCTCGTAACATGTTATAAAACATTCTTGTGAACATCGAGAAAGATTGCATGCATTTGCACAATGAACCAACGGAAAGTTTCGGTATTCCGAAGCTGATATTTATATCAAGTGCATCTTATGATTATTTATTTCTGCAGTGTGAGAAAATGAATAAGGGTTTAGAACTTCAGATTGTTCACATAAATGTTCATTGTTTTTACAGTAATGGAATTTTTTATGACTAGCAATGACATACATTTGTACATACGTTTGGAGTGCAAAATCAACATTATTGCTGATTTTTACCAAGTTTGTTGTTTCCGTGGTTACCATAGCAACCACGTCAAGGGTTAGGTGACTCTAACAACCATAGTCAGAAAGCCTGGATGTTACTTGATAAAATACATATGGGTTTGATTGGGGTATGTTTGATACCGGTACTGTTTATTTCACAAACTGTTGAACTGACGGTTCAACTATGGCAATATTCAATACAGTTTGCGGTTGATAATAAAGTCGAGGTCTACGCTATTTAAGTTTTTATTTGCTATTTTCTTACAATTATATATATTTTGTTGTAGATAATGGGCAAAGGACAATACCATTGGTAATAAATCAGCATATAGATTGAGTAAGGTCAATCATATAACTTACTGACAGTGCAAAATCGAAATTATTGCTGATTTTCACCGATTTTGTTGTTTCCATGGTTACCATAGCAACCAAGTGGGGGGTTAGGTGACCCTAACAACCATAGTCAGAAAGCTTGGGTGTTACTTGATGAAATACATATGGGTTTCAATGGGGTATGTTTGATACTATTTGTTCTGCACACTATTGAACAGATGGGTCAGTTTTGGGGACAGTTCAAAGCACTTTCCAGAAATTAATTCCGATGGTGGTGGGAGACTCTGAAAAAATCTCCGATGTGAAAGGGTTAAAGATCTTCTGGGTCTGTGGTGCAATACACGTCGGTTGATTCATGCGCATGTTTAGACGCAAGTCTTTTCCAGTAATGTGTCGAGAACTTTCAAATGTCACCAAGATGTGCAGTTGTGTCAAAAATAAAAGGCAGTTGTGTCAAAAATGAAAAGCAAATGTGTCAAAAATAAAAGTCAATTGTTTAAAAAAAACTGAAAGGCAATTGTGTCCAAAAAAAAGGCAATGAGTCAAAAAATAAAAGATTGTGTCAAAAATAAAAGGCAATTGTGTCAAAAAAAGGCAATGTGTCAAAAAATGAAACACAATCGTGTCAAAAATAAAAAGCAATTGTGTCAAAAAATAAACGGCAAATTTGTCAAAAATAAAAGGCAAATGTGTCAAACAATAAAACACAATTGTGTCAAAAATAAAATAACACAATTGCATCAAATATTGAATACCATTGTGATAATCATGAAAATGCCCTATTGAGACAGAGATTTCATCATGTTCCCGGGGGTCAGAGAGACTGACATTTTGAGATCGTGTCGATACGAGGCAAGAGCAGAACGTTATCTAAAAGGTCAATCAATAGAACAACGGGGCCAAGATGTCTCAAGCAGCAGAATTTTTATGGGATAAATCAGCCGATTTGCATAAATTCCAGCATTTCATTAAATCAAACATGCATCACCACTCTCTAAATTCTCTGCCAGCCTCGAATAATCATCTCAAAGTCATTGAACCCAAATCTGAAGATTCTCGCTGAGTGTTTTGTTATCAAATTGGATTTTCATAATGTGGGTTTTTGCAAGTCGAGTATGCTCTTGAGGTTCGAGCGGCTGTGCTAGGCACACCAAAGGACTTCCGCGCTCCTTGCAGAACCGAAGAGATTACCAGATTACGTGGAGTATTGCGGAACATCTGTTGGAAAACGAATATTTTCCAAGAACTTCTTGTGGATAGTCAACGCATACAAGGCAAATCAGTGCTGTTTACCGATGTAGTTTCCCAGGCGCGGTTGTTGCCTTATTTGGCCAGGGAAAAGCGAAGGTTTATACCTGTTCTGCTTATAAATAGATGACCCTGAAGTTGTGTCCATGTGGTTGTATTTATGGGTTGTGCTCAGGTGTTTTTAGCCCACATCCTTGTCATTTCTGTTTGATTAACTGCATAAAATCAGCACATCATATGATAAATTTTCTGAATCTCGTCAACTTTTTTTTTTCCACGCAAATAAATATAAATCAAATTTCACATGTCGATTCCGTTGAATAAATTTATTGTGTAAATATCAATTTTTCATTCAGTTGTGCTAACGCTATTTTGAATTGATATTTCAGAAAATTATTCATCCATGTTTCGCGCATAGTGCAGCTAATTGTTACGACCAAAATACAATTATTGCCGACTGGATGAGCTTTGTAATAACTGGTGGACAATCCGTTGTTCTCCTTTGTGATGTTATTTTGGTGTTTCGAAATTCTCGATGTATCAAAATTGTCCGCTCTCTATTCAACAACATTTTCCCATTATGTTTGTCACAATTTATTGTAAAAAAAGTCCCTGCTATATTTTGCATTACCAGTTTGTGATAAATAGCATTGTTGGTTGATTTGAATGTCAAATTTATCCGTTTATTTATTCATTGTTTGCTACAGCTGTTCAGCATTCACAAACTACAAATTCAGCAATATGTATTTCTTTTGGCAAATTGCTTTAACCTGAACTGAAGATATTTTATGAATGGCTGGACAAAGTTCAACCAGGCCAACATATGTTGATGTATTCATTTGTTCATTAGTATTTGATGGTTAACCTGGCTGAACCAAGGTTGTAGGTGCAATACCCAAGCCAATTTCAACCGAACTGCCCTTGTTGACTTCCCTTGCTTCTACTCACTCAAGGTAGCATATTTATTATGTGATTATTTGAAAATTTTTCTCTAAGGCAGACGAATGCAAAATTACATGTAATATAAATAGCACAAAACAATTTTATTTTTTCGGTGAAAAAAATATCATTATTAATGTAATCAGTGATGAATTATGAATATATAAGTGCTGCAGTTGGAGTGCTGGACAAAACTACCCTTGCAGTTTGAGTGCTGGACGAAACTACCCTTTGTAGCGTGTTGGAAAAAGATAGATGTATGTTGGAAATCTGAAGATGCACATTTACAACCTGGTTTCCATGGCAACTAGACTGTCCACCGTAGCGAGACAACAGAAGAAATTCGAATAATTCATTCTGACCCTATTACAGCTTCACTTTATCGTCAGTCCACGGGAACCTTTGAACAAAACCAACGCCAACTAAGTTTATTATATATTCATATGCATTTATATGTTCTTCGACAGGAATGGCATACAGTACTGTTGTTGCGCACATATAGATTGATTTTATTGTACACCCGTTGCAAGCGAAGGACCAATGCTGACTGAGTTGTTCAATGCAGATGGTTAGAAATATAGCAATAGTAGTGATTTCTCTGCACAGTATACACCCGATAACATTGCATAGAAATTCCCGGCTAAACGCCCTGTGTATAGGTGTGTCCCATTGCAGTTCAATAGATGTGAAAAGATGACTGTATATCCTAATATATTTGTGATTATGATGGGACATTGATTATGTGAATATAGACCGTGTGTTAATGAAGCACTAATGTGTCGACTATTGCGTTGACAGTAGTGGGTGGGGGCCACTAGCGTGGGGGGTTAGTCGGTTACCACGGTGATTGCCTATATGGGCCGTGCACAAAGGTGAATAATGCTGTAGAGCATATTGATTCATTGGGGGTCAGTGTTGGGCAGTTTCTCCCAGAGATGGTGTATAATCACAACTTTCCATTCCTGACATTTCACAAGGAGACGGATAGCAGAAAAACATGAAAAGTAGGTAACATCATGAATATAGTGTTATACAGTGGTGCATTTCTTGTGCAAATGTCCAATATTATATATATTGAGGTTAACAAATGGATGTGTTTTGTGTTGCAATTCTTGCTCTGCATGTGGCACAGTTCATGAGTGTCCATTCCGGCCTTGCACAGTATGCGCAATGTCAGCTGCATATTGTAAAGCAATTAGGTGTCTCGTAAAGACCGTTATCACCCACTTCCTGTGTCACCTGGAAATACGATAAAAAAGGTGTCACAACATTTCTTGCTCTTCCATAATCCCCCTGAAAATATTGATGTTCTCATCAATATCTCAGACTACCCCGTGACTCGGCTCTTCACAGAGAAAACACTTCCACCTGATGTCTTTTTTGCTACTTTCTCTGTGCGTGAAGTAGCACAATCGGTAAACCCGCGACGGACGCGGAGTACCACAGAGAGGCTGTGTCTCTGCGGAGGCTCAATTTCCAGTGCAAACAGACCGCCTTCTCTCACTGGCTGTTGAGTACATGACCCAGTGTTTGTATGTCCAGCGTCCCGTGAAACGTCATGGGTCTGCACATCTCTGGGAATCACTGGCGACGCTCTCCTTGTTTTCCTTCAGCTTGTATCAAAAACAGATGTGGAGTGTTCAGTTGCTGTTAAATTTTTCATGCGCTGACTCTGTTGTCATTGGACACTCTTTAGGTGATCAATATAGGTGGAAGACTAACTTTGGAACTGCTACTAAAAAATTTCTGCCCAGATTGTTCTGTATTTTGATTACTCTTGAGAACTCCCTCAAAGAAACATGACCAAAAAACCACACAAAAAATTTTCACAGTACTTCTGAAATTTTTTTCGTTACCAACGAGAGATTATTCATGACAAACTCACAGGTTCCATATTCAGCTGATCCCTCCGTTGATGCGTCGTCTCGCCCGGCCGCCGCGGTGATAATTTCCCGATGGGGAGACATTTACAGATCTATCGTGGTACGAGGGCGGGAGATGGCCCTTATTGTCGGCCGGGTAATTCGTGCGGACCCTTCACCGTTGTTGGGTTCGGGGTTGTGGGATGGCAAGGGGGGGGGGGGGGGGGTCGTATATTATGGTCCTTAACTCTGGTTAATGTGGCGATGTTTTGGCAGATGTGGGTGTGTGCTGTGTAAAATATTGGACGCGGAAATCTGAGATATATCTATGCAGATATTGAAAATGTGGAATGCAGAATCGGATACTGAATATGATTATTTTGCTCAAATTAATGTATGGTTCAAAATGTGTGGTTTGATGATCTGTTGGTAGAAATCTTATATCCTGCCATTGGGTTTTACTCGTGGATATAGCATGTTTTGTGTAAATGTTTACCCACAATGCACTGATACAAATAGTATGTGTTGTGTTGCTTTAAATCAAGCCCAGAAGTCTTCTTGCATCTGGGGAATCTCACAAGCAATGAAGTTTTTATGAGGCACCTGAAGCCAGAGCATAAAAAATACTGAAATCTTTCATGATATCAGTTGGAGCTCAATTTCGGGGATTTTTCTTTACGACAAACTCGAATCATTACCTTGTGGTAATATTGCGTTTTAGACATCTTTACATAAAATCTTATGATCATAGGCTATAGCCACCCTGGATGTCTGCATAAAAAGAGCTGGCACATATGAACGAGCCAGCACTTTCTTCATGGAGTGGTTGGCTAATGTGATGGAATCAGTAAGCTTCTTATATCGCCTTGAGCGATGCACTATCCGATGCACCCTCCCATGTTGCACCCCCCCCCCCCCCCCCCTCTAACCCCCATATTGCTTCCTATTGAGATGGACACTGTCCAGGACTCCACAATCAAAGATATTGCCATTGAAGGAACTTATTGCCTTTGCGGTATCGTCCAGATGGTTTCTTCTCATATATATATACACCACGATAACGGACCCAGTCAGTGCACAATCCGATCTTCCCTCTGTTCCCAGCACTGCACCCTATGACTTGGTGAAGCCAGGGAAGTGATATAATTCCCTGTGTGTCGTATGTTCGCTTGCTAATGCAGCTTCCAAGTGGATATTGCTAATCTAGAATACACGAATACATGGAATACGGCTGTGTGTTTGTTCCTTCCTCGTTCAAATCACCGCGACATTTTGCCGAGAGACGCTATCACAAGCCAGTTGATTGGTGGGTTCCATCTTTATATTTGGCGGTGATTTCTGGGAAATACCTAGGGAACATCGGAATCTAATGAATGGTAATTGACATTAGTGTCGATTCAATCATAGCTCTGGCATTGTTTTCACCAGAAAAAAAATGCATCAACTGCCATAATATTTTCAACATCTGTGTGATAGTTGTTCAGATTTGGTGTTATTTTTATCGAAAAAAATATTCATAGAATCATGATTTGCAATCAAGTTTTTGCGATGATTTTTGCAATGATCAGTGATTTGCTTTTCATGATTCGCAATGAAGATTTCCATACAAAGTCCTTGTCACTGTCACTTTTTGTCAGTGTAAAAAACAGCAGCAACTATTGACATTGTCATATCTGTAAATTACTGCCAACAATTGGTTTCCATGAGTTTGTTGGTGATGGGGGGCGGGGGTATGGGGGCAGGCGGAAGGGGTTCACATTTTCCCGGCACGTGTTGGGTCTGTGACTGTAGCGAGTGGTTCTGTGTCGCTGGGATCACTGACTGCCTCGTACATGATGTACGTGTGGCTGGACACAGGTGCCAGGGTGTTGTGAGGTAGTCTTGACATAGTGAAGGTGCCATCGTGAGACAAGTCATGAAAAAGGCCGGGAACATTCGTAGAGCTGGTATTACATGGCAAAGACCACAATAGAACATGATAGAACATGCAGAATGAGTGATTGAGTCACCAATGCTTTTGAACAGATTTTGTCTGAAGATTACGTCTCAGCTCACAGATTTTGTGGGGAATTGTTGTATTTTCTAGGTCTCATCTCTTTGAGAAATCCATATAATTCATGTACAGGAGTAATATAAATCTGAGAGTACAAAAATATACGAAAATAGACAATTTAAAATAAATATTTTGAGTTAATAGTTGTGCCTGCTTGGGAATATAGAGAGAACTATGAAATTTATTGCACCTAAAACAAGAGCTTGAAGTTACAGTCTGATCCAATGGCCGCTGAAATGCTTCACATCTGTCTCGGTAACGAGCGAGCGCGGCCCCAACGCAATTATAGCCACAGAGCTGAAGAGATGCATTGTCCGGCGTCGTAATACGTTTTCCCAGCATTTTACGTACCGTACACTGCAGCACTGGCCAGGGAAATGCCGATAGTAAAAAGCCCTAGCCCTAATGAGATTTCCCGTAATAAATTTTCCCGCGCCCGAAAATCTGAAACCTAGTTACACGAAGGATGTAATGTAGTCAAGCAATTTTGTATGTCCCTTTTTATGCAATTTTGAACCTTTGCTGCACTTATCCATTATAAAAGGGGCATTACCGTGAAAGGGCGATCACATACATGTAATGTACTTTTGTGTGCTCTTATGGGGGGACTTACACCATTATGAAATTTATATCCCAACCTAGCATTGCACATGATGTCCAAAAGACTGGTCTTAACAACGTGTCAAAATTTGATTCCAAAGTTCCCGAAGATGACATGTTATGGTCACATCTCCTTCCTGATGACACTTTTACATGTTTTAAGGCGACGTTGCATCGTGCCACCCACTCAATCTGTAATCCAGGGAAGACTTAGGATCGATGCATGCGTCCCATTAGCAAATGCATTTGAATACATTATAATGTGGCGTCTTTTAGCCACTGAGCATGCTATTAAGTAAGTGGAAGATCAAAGAAAACATTACAGCAAAACTAAGAAAGGAAAAAGCCTGTTCGGTGTGCGGCTGCCCTGGATATGTCTCCAGTATAGTGAAGCATTATAGAACACAAGTTTCGCACATATTGTGTCGTAGAGCATGTAATATTAAATATCATTACCAGGGAATTTTTCTGTCGTGCATGGATACTGTCGTGTTTGTGTAAATGAAGCATTATGTTATAGATCTAATATTGATGAGCAATTCAGCAGAGTAATCCATCAAGGGTTTGTCATCTGGATATGGGAGGTAAATGTACACACAGATGTGTACACACATTGAGAGGCCACTATCGCAGTTCTGTGTGATACTTTCTGGCTGAAGTCCTGTTGATTCAAGCAAGCGAAACACTTTGACCTTTCCTTGTTTGGATACGTTGGGGCGTTGAACTTCAGGCAAAATGAGGGGTCGATTCCATGCCGATTTACACGGTGACAATTGCTCGCTTGATGATTCTCTGGCGCCATGGCCCGAGTGTAAAGTGTTTACAGCCTCTTCATAGATAGACATCCAGGGGAAAACATCCCTAGCCTCTCCATAGCGCCTGACATACATCACACTACATGTGACGTGCAAGTCTCATCGCACAGATGAAATACTGCCTCTAACGTCAAAACAAGGAGCCTCTTTCTCCCAAGGGCAGGTTATGATGCAATATTTATCTTACGTTGGACTGGCGAGCTCGCATATATAAGTATAAATATATATAGAGATGTTAGGTGAGATCAGGAGTGTTTTACGATGGAGCGTGGGAGGCTACAGCCCTTGACTACAAGAGCTCCTCAATCACAGCTCTCACAAAAAGTGTTGTGTTGAAAGGTCAAAGTTTGATCGAGGCATCTTCTTCATCTTTTCGTGATAACTGTCAGGAATCTGAGCATGATCCTGTCATCTGATTTCACCATTCAGTTGCTTGTGTTCAATCATGCATTACTACAGCTACATATATACCGGATATGTTTGATATAACTTACCTATAAATATTTAGACTTTAAAATATTTAGTAATATTTTAACAAAATCTTCATGAAGATTTTTTGCTATTTCTATATCGATAAAAGAAACTTTTTCCAGTACCATTGTTTTCCATGGCTGTTTGAAGTTTATGGTTGAGAAAAAAAAAACACCCCCCAAAAAACAACAGTCATAAAGTACATACACGTATACATGGTATAGGAGGCAGGTTGATTCCGCAGCGTGGCGGCAATCCCTATTTAAGGAAACCTAAAACAATGATGCGGTTAACATGGTTAAAGTGAAAGAAAGCAGAATAAAAACCCTGACAGAAAATTTACAAAACATGTCACCGAAGGCAGGCATCAATAGCCGAGAGCTGCATTGAGAGTGCTATAGATGTTCAGCCTGAGAGGTATTGATAGGACGGGCCACACCGGCCAAAACCCTCGAGTCTGATTCTGACGGGTCTGTGCTTCGAGCGGCCCTGAGAATACAATGACAACGGCCATTGTTTTGGCGTTGTTGTTGAGTTGCACGGAGCACTTTCCAGAGCTGCGAGCGAAAAAAAAAAGGGGGGTTCGGGCTGCGGCAGAAGTGCTGGAAAATATTGACTGAAATCGGGAAGGATGGTACCCAGAGGAAATATCATCGAGCAACAGCCGATATTTCATACCAAGATCGTTCCCGTTTTCTTCTCATCGC
Organism: Terebella lapidaria; assembly: GCA_949152475.1. Classification (NCBI taxonomy): domain Eukaryota; kingdom Metazoa; phylum Annelida; class Polychaeta; order Terebellida; family Terebellidae; genus Terebella; species Terebella lapidaria. The sequence continues at coordinate 10,157,726 of OX424557.1, forward strand.
CGCACTTTGTCGTTCCCGTTTTCTTCTCATCGCAGCACTTCGTCTGTTTTATATCAGTTTTAAATGAAAAGGAATGATTCAGGAAGCATATGCGATAAAACTTCTTGTGGGAGTTTTATGATTGAAAGTATTGGACATCCTAAACACATAAAATACAATCTCTTTTCTGCAAACTGCAAGAGTTAGTGGAAAATGGAAATGCATTTTCGTATTCATTCTCTTTTGCATTATAGTTATTTTTAGTAATCAATATTAAAAGGAGGTGTTTTATTCATGATCATGATCCATGCCAGTGGACTCTATGGGAGTGGTTGTCTTACAGGAAGTAATATCATAGTTGCCATAGTTACCGATACATTTGCATGCATATAATACCATTGAATTATTCACAACACAAAAAAATAGAATCATTGCCATTTCTTTCTTTTGATAAATATTCAATTCCACCTGCAAAATACTACCGACTAAAAAACTGAAATGTCATTATACTACAGCAGCTTGTCCCATGCATGAGCAGTTTTGAAACAGACTCAGCTCTCCTCGATAAATTAATTACTGGATAAACTATCCAAGTGGAATCAACAAGGAAAGACTCATTTGAGCCTCATTCGCAGACATGCTTACAAGTATGTGAGCAAGCGTAGGCGGGTTTTCTAATACAGCTCCGTCCCTTGTAACCTCGATACACTTCCCGCTGTGAGGCGGAAGTCTGTGGCAGTCTAATTCCCAGGGTATATACTGGGACTTGTTCCGGGTGCATGGAAAAAAGACAGCAAATTAGTTCATGTACAATGTATTCTAGATATACCTGGAATGATATCCAGTTGGAGAGCACATTGGATGTGTAAAATACGCCTTTCTCGTTAAAATTAGCAGCCATTGGGGATGGCTTTCTGCCTTCATTATGATTAATTTGCGTAACTGTATTGAGAACGTTGTATGCACCTTTTCATGTACTTTTGCTTATCATTCATTCATCAAATATCATGGATCTTGTTCACAATAATCATCTTCACCAGATGCAAAGCAAAGGAAATTTTAGAACAAAAACAGGAATGAAACAAGACCAAAATGCAAACACTGCGTGGGTGGTAATAAATAGCAGATGAAATCACGAATAAAATCGCAATAGACACAGATTCTGGACTTTGTAATGATATGGGCAGGGAATGCATGTCCTGTCTACTTGTATGAATTACCAGTGATTGGTCATCGTTCCATCCCACGGACATGACAGGACTTGCTGCTGCGAGTCAGTGAGCTAAACTGGTGGGGAATCTGGATATTTTAGGCTTGTGTCAGCAGCGGGGAGGAGGGTGGTTCATCGCCAGGGGTGTCGGGGTGGTGAGGGGGAGGGGGTCGGGGGTGCGGGATAGGGAAGTGAGGGGGGGGGGGGGGGGTTTAGGTGCAGTGTCAGGGAACATATTGTAGAAGTTTAGGGGCCATGTCATCTCAGGCGAGCCGTGAAGATTGAGATGTCTTTGGTGTCTGTGATCCCACATTGCAGTGGGTTGTCATGGTGTTGTGGGGTGTCGCTGGCCACAGCAGTTGACAGTTACATGTATGGAACAGGCTCTTTCTGAATCGGGTATCACACAGCAAGGATTGAGAAGTGGGGTGGGGGGGGGTGGGGAGGGTTGACTTGATTGAAGAAGGAACATTCACGACAAGGCTATTACAGATGATATTGGGATATCCGTGTTTTGCCTTTACACAATCTAATAAAGAAATAGATGGCTTTGAACTAAGTGGTCTTCCTGCCTTCTGACATGTTCTCCCCCTGTCATTATTAGGCATTTGTCCTTCACTGTTAGGTACACTGACACAGAAAAAAGTAGAGCAAAAAAGAAATGTGCGAGAGCTTTGATGGCCATGATTTGTGTGACTTGTATAGGGAATGGACCTCGTAATATCAGTAGGAAAAAGGACCATTGCTATGAAAAGAATGAATAATTATTCATGAATTGGAAAACCTGGATTTTGCTGTTTTAAACCCCTGAAAATTAAAAAAAAATGTACTAGTATATCATTGATGGACCTTGTTTATTGCGCAATGATTCACAAGACACATTATCTTTAGGTGGCATCTCCACAAATAGTATATATTTACCTCTTCCGCAGTGGACCGAAAATAATGTCGGCTTTGACGTGAATACTGCCCACGCTTAATTGACCTTTGTCCGAGCTTCAATTACTCGGCCATTATCTAAATCTCCGGGGCTGCTTGCCAGGTTTATCCATCGTTAAGGTCATGTCACACTGGTGGGCCAGTAATAAACATCTCTTCCCGGGCGATGGTCCGATCCTTGCTGCATTACAATGGATGGCCATTATGGGGCAAGGTCCATGATTGCGCAATAACATGGCTTCTGCCTTCGTCAGTACAAGACGGAAACTGTGTAGCCTATCATGATCATTGGAAACAGTCTTACGTCATATATAAATCAATCACTTCATTAATCTCTTGCAATGTACCTCAGCAAATGACGATTGTCCATCTGGTTATTATCCATAAACATGATAAAGGGGCATTCGACATTCAAAGCTACAAATTAGCAGGGTGATGATTAATAGAGTAATATTATTCATGGGTATTATGACTTGTATCAATTTATGTAATGGGATAAATGATATGTACTAGTGCTTACATATCCTTGCTATGGTATCAATGCAGTGTCACTGAGGTTATCATATCATATCTAATAATCATGTAAGAACAATAAATTCCCGGAAATCTCATAGAAATATCATTGGCCAAAGAGATACGCAACAATGATGACCCATTTTCCGTCATTTATATGTACAGCACAATGTTCCACAATTCATATCATTGATCTTTTGTGGGGGCGAAAATTATCTTCTTTGTTTTCCAGCCTTGTAGACATGTTCTATGGCGCCGTAGAAGGTGTGTTTGAGCCGATCACGGTGATATGTGCAGTGCTCGAGGGATGTACATCTTGGGTGCTGGAGAATATTGACTGATGAGATGAAACAAAAAATATTGAGCAATTTTGTTCCAGGCGGGAGTACACTTTATTAAACTCGTCGATAGAAATATCATCATTTTTCCATTTATTGATGGGAACTTTTTTCTTCTTCTTGTCAGAGCCTTTCATGGTGTGACAGTTACATATACTTCATGACTTTCTGCGTTTCAAATGTGATTAATTGAAGCCCTGTCTGTCGTTGTTTCAAGTTGATATGACTGTATCCATCAATTTCAAACGTAAGGTTTAATTGAACGTCGCTAATCCGACATGTCCAGACTCTGTGCTCGTTCCCTTGAAGGACCCCACTTCGTTAATTACAGACTTTCAAGGAGTATCATAAATTGTCGCAATTTTCGTTCCATTTCCTGTCAGGATGGCGACGTCTTCATGTCATTTTTAATCCCTCGTCGGGAGCTATTTATCTCCACGCGTCTCAAACAGATGGGGCTGATGGATGCGTCATGCGGCAAAACTTGATTTGTCACTTCAATTCTGAGTACATATAGGGGAAGGCACTTGAAAAACTGATGTATCATTTTTGTGGAAAGGTGTGATGTTGTGATTAAAGATCTTCTGGGTCCGCGGTGCAATACACGTCGGTTGATTCATGCGCATGTTTAGACAAATCTTTTCCAGTATTGTGTCGAGAACTTTAAAATGTCACCAAGATGTGCAGTTGTGTCAAAAATAAAAGGCAGTTGTGTCAAAAATGAAAAGCAAATGTGTCAAAAATAAAAGTCAATTGTTTAAAAAAATAAAAGGCAATTGTGTCAAAAAATAAAAGGCGAATTTGTCAAAAATAAAAGGCAATTGTATCAATTGTGTCAAAAACTGAAAAGCGAATGTGTAAAAATTAAAATACAATTATGTCAAAAATAAAATAATAATAAGGCAGTTGTATCCAAAAATGAAAGGCAAATGTGTCAAAAATGAAAGGCAATTGCATCAAATATTGAATACCATTGTGATAAACATGAAAATGCCATATTGAGACAGAGGTTTCATCATGTTCCCGGGGGTCAGAAAGACTGACATTTTGAGATCGTGTCGATACGAGGCAAGAGCAGAACGTTATCTAAAAGGTCAATCAATAGAACAACAGGGCCAAGATGTCTCAAGCTGCATAATTTTTGTGGGATAAATCAGCCGATTTGCATAAATTCCAACATTTCATTACATCGATCATACATCACCACTCTCTGAATTCTCTGCCAGCCTCAAATAATCATCTCAAAGTCGTTGAACCCAAATCTGAAGATTCTCGCTGAGTGTTTTGTTATCAAATTGGATTTTCATAATGTGGGTTTTTGCAAGTCGAGTATGCTCTTGAGGTTCTAGCGGCTGTGCGAGGCACACCAAGGGACTTCCGCGCTCCTTACGGAACCAAAGAGATTACCAGATTACGCATGGAGTATTGCGGAACATCTGTTGGAAAACGAATATTTTCCCCGAGAACTTCGAATTGATTTCTTGCGGATAGCTCACATTACTTTACATAAAACTACAACATGATTACTACCGTGACCGATGCAGATTCAGGAAGATAGCTAAATTTAACACCAACATTGCGCGTGCTTCCTTTATTTAAAAAATATAATTTCAAATCCTTTCGCTTTACCTTTTCAAAAGATGCTATGTTGCACAACTTTTTGAAAGTACCATTCAAAGAAAACAAATTATTATAATGAAACTTTTTCTCGAATTATCTTGCAATAGAGTTCACATGTATAAAGACGCTTACTCCATCCATATTACGATATAATATACGTGTAAATATCCCCATTTCTCTCCGATAGAGGGCCTGTTGAAGAAGTATGGTGACTTGGGCGGCCAGCTACACATGGTCGAGGTCGTGCGGAGAGGGAGCATCGGTCTCGGCCTCAGCCTCGCCGGCAACCGGGATCTCGGCACAATGTCCGTCTTTGTGGTCGGGATACAGCCGGAGAGCAATGCCGCGCGGGACGGGAGGATACGGGTTGGAGACGAGCTTTTGGAGGTGAGTGGGTCACTGTGGCAAGGGGGGGGGGGGGGGGGCGGGGGGGGGGAGGGAGGGGGCAGTGAAATCTACTGTAAATCCATTTAAAGTTTGCGCCCGTTAATGTTCACTTTTCTGAAATATAGACTGTTTGCTAGACACGTTATTACGGTTAAGTTCATGTTTTGTTTTTCTTTCACATAATATCAAGGAAATTTTGCCTCCAATAAAGTTTGTGATTTTGTACAAAGTGCGAAATCCTCAAAATTATATGGTAGCGAGCATTATTTCATGGGTTCACAGTACCTGGAGTGTGTGTTGTTGTTGTGTGGATCATTATACAAGGCCTACATCATGTACATGTACTTGTTCACATTCAGCATGGTTAACTTTGGATGACATGATACCACACCTCTACTGGAGTTTTTCCTTTGATATGGTATGGTTATCATGATTACAGTTCACCTCATCTTAATTCCAAAACATGAACATGATCGGTAAGTCATGGCAAGAATATTGATTGCGCACTACCGGTAAAATTCTTCTCATCACATCCCTCCTGACATTTTCGTCAAATTGTTTATTCCATATTATATCATTGGAGAATGGCCCATGAGCAGTAAACACATGGAAATAACTGTCACGTTCATGCCTCCGCAACTCGTTTGAAACTCCCCAGTTAAAGTCACGACTCCGATCTTTCTCACAGTAACCAGGAATCGTGTCTGCGGTCGCCAATATTTTTTTCCAATTTCCTCTCCAAATATTTGGTGGACAGCATATCTCGAAACTAAAATATTCAGTCTGACTCGAACCAATACAGCAATATCTTATAGGACATCGATTTTTGCCTGACCCTGGAAAAAAGGGATATTGCTGCCGAGAAATGTTGCACTGTTTTAGTCATATTATTGCAATTCCAAAGTCAAATCACAGCTTCCTAGTGTGGTAATAAATGCAGTACGAACTCCTATTTCGAAGAAGTGGAAAACTCTCAGCTGCATGATGCTGAACTTAATGTACTTACCATGATAATATCAGCGAAGAAAATTGAAAAATTTCTGTTAGTAGGACAGAAATGCTACAATGTATATGCGTCAAGTAAAAACAGAATTCCTAAAAACCCAGCCAGGGAAATGCCACAGATTTTCATCAAGGCTATTTGATGAGTATAGAGAATAGTGGAAAGATGACAGAGAATGTTACATTTTAAAGAAGCAATGCAGACTTCCCAGTGGATGACAGATGAATCGCGGCAATACATGTTGGACTGAGTCCAGGGTTGGGTTGTGTGTGGGAGATGTACATGCAACTTTGCACAGACAGGTCTCCCCGTCTACTATGAATAATGCAGGACCCTGTTTCCGCTGGTTTAGATACATCTGCCTACTGTATCTCTTGGTGCCTGGATGATCTCCAACTACATCATGTATGTTACGTTTGTGTAGGATTTACCGGGTATGTAGGGGTTTTTCCGAGTACGGTGTTTAAGTTGTTTTTGGCTAGACTGTGCAAATTATTCTTGTCAATATGATGAAATGGAATGAGACTTTATCCACTTATGTTCCAGAAAATAATATGTGTCAAAATAAGGGCTCTAATTACCGGTACATGTAATCAATTTTGTAAATTACTAAATATACATGCTACAGACTGTATAATAATAATAATAATAATAATAATAATAATTTTTATTTATAAAAGCGCATTATCATAATATATCTAAGCGCTGTACAACAATAAGACAGGAAAACACAGGATTAATGTCACAAGGTTTGAAAATTTGAAATTTGCAGATTACTTACAGTAATTCTAACCTTTGATATAGGTCTCTGTCTAATGCACAAATGCCTAACAATTCAATTATAGCCAGATGAAGGAGCTCAGAGAAATTCTGGTGTGCGTTGATAGAGCCCAAGCGTGGGAGGGGAATCACCGCTATACGTGGCGTATTAGCCTTGAGTCATGTGTGACCTTTTCTTTGAATGGAACACATCTCATTGTCCCCACGACTGTCTTCAATCTATGCCCTACTCATGCCAAAAACTTGTCGGAAATTGCATTTCAAAGCAACGGGTGGGTGATCCGCTCCCAGGCCCCGCGGTGGAGTGCGTTGGCAAAAGCTCTTTCACACTCGAACCGAACTTGGACCTTGCTCGTTTGTCCTATCCGTCCGTACTTCCAGCCGTCCGCCCACGCAATCGTTGGGTGTGAAGTGAAGGCGTTCTAGGTAATAGGGGATTATGGGCTAAAGTGTGAGGTACAGCCTTGGATCTTGTACGGGTCTGCCACCTGTTATCGTTTATTATTCCCAGCGGGTGTAAGGTCATCCCAGGCGTTCAGGTGAGCATTTGTCACGAGAAAGTCATTGACAGGGGAGGGGCAGGGTTGAGAGGGTGAGAAGTGTAACTACATGTAATCAGTGACAGGTGACAAGGCACGTCAGCATATCATGAGAGATGAACGTTGACTGGGGTTTTCTCTGTGCGATTTTGTACATTTTGTTCATTCATCACTTGTTCATTGTCAAATATGATGACTGCCCAATGCCAAAGAAATGATTTTATATACATGATAATCAAAGAGGTATGTAGTGCAACATTCCCATGCTGTGCCCATGATAGCTGAGCTTTTAAAATGAAGATGATTGTGATGTTGTTACTACCAACATTTTCCAGCATTCGGCTTTGGCCTAGTTCATTGTCCTTTTCAGATGAGGGGGAAAAAACACATCAGATTGAATGAACTGATCCCACTGTGACTGCGTGAACAGTGCTACTGGTTGCCTTGTTGCCAATTAAATTTCTCTCTCAAAAAAAACCTTTGAAAATGTTGGAGAATGTCTTTTCGTCGGCCTCTTCCAAACCCATTGAAATCTTCCTTCCACTTGGTCTATTGTTAAAAAATCTTTGAAAATGTTGGAGAATGTCTTCTCGTCGGCCTCTTCCAAACCCATTGAAATATTCCTTCCACTTGGTCTATTGTTCACATTCTCTGGTACTCTTTGCAACACAGCAGAAGCAAACTGAATGTCAATTTATGAAAAAATAGTCTAATTCCATTATAGTTGTCAAGATTACACCGATATCTCCGACATAAACGTGATTAAAGATGTTCGGATAGGGGAGCCTCAGCATTTATCCCCAATATTCATTCGAAACTGGTCATTAGTGGATCGAGGTTTGAACACTCATGTGACAATTATCGTGATAGGTCTGCCTATATTATTATCCAGTTCAGAACTATCAGATGTTTGATATTATTTTCATGCCATGTCCATATTCTAGGAGTGGTAAAAAATTTGGACGTTGAATTGATTTCCACTCAGTGAACTCTCATGGCGATTGTCTCACTTTGCGAGTGAAATGAGAAAAGGACGGAAGAAAAATAGCACGAAAAAAAGTAGCAAAATCATATTGATTTTCAAGCAATTTCCTATGAGGCCTTCTCGTTTAACCCCAGCGCAGTGCTGGAAAAATCAGCAAAAGAGGTTAATTTGATCCTTGGTGAGTCTTCAGTTTCAAGGCTGTCGGTAAAAAACACTCAAAATAAGCGTCCAATATGGGAACTAAATTTTGCGTGGAATGTTACCCACTACTGCCCAAATGTTGCGTTCAGCTTTACTTCCGTCACCTAAACATTGGAGCCCATTTTGTTTGTTGTAATGCATTGATACTGCATTTTACTGATGACATGGAGCACACCAAAGGCATCACAAGCCACTGTGAATGATGTTATCGGCGGACGCGGAAGGCAAGCCGTTCGATGAATGGGAACCCAGTCAAAAAGGGTCAAATGCACGGGAAATTGTTCCCAGGGTTGTTTGATTCAGGGTCAAACAATGGTTGCAACATTGTTGGGGAATGTATCGCTACTTTTTGTACGTCCAGGGACGAAACTTTGTTCAGGTTTGCCAATGCGTGGTTTATTCACTATTCATGATGATGGCCGATTGTGTGCGTTTTATATTCTGGCGATTAAAAGCATGTAACAATTGAATCAGTATCAATGACAGATTGACCGTAGGTATATAAATTACATGTATATACAAATGTCTGCAAGTGCAAGCATTGTGAGTTCGTGATGTACTTTTGTCTAAACACTAATGCAGAACACAATGTCATCATTAATGGACCAAAGCTTGCACAAGTTCAGGTGTGTCGGAGTCTGGCAATCTCGGGGAAATCACAAAATGTATAAATGCAAGCACGACGGCTCCCTATCATTAATCAAGCAGGCAAACAGACCCCTTAATTGCTGATGCATCAGGCTATAGCGTGTGGCTGACTGGTCATTGGCTGCCAGATATATGCAGTGAGTGTTGTCCAAGGGATGACCTATGCATTTTGATGTGACAAGGCCGGTAGAGGAGTGGGGGGGGGGGGGGGTCAATGACTTGTCATGATTCCACCAAGTCACGGCATGTATAGTGGATGTTGCGTGTGTTGGCGGTGATGTTTTCTGACAATAGCCAATCAGTCATCGTCCTTGTGACGTGCGAGTGTCGCACGTCACCGCTGCATCCGATACCAATACAGAGTTGTGATTGACTTTTGGTGCTTTTCTTGCATTATTTACCGTTTACTGTTTACAGTTCTGGTATCAATGACCTTGGCTTGTCATCTGTACATGTTTGCGACATGTTCAACGCACATAAAATTCTCTGTGTTGTTTAATTCACGCAGTTTGCCATCGTAGGGAAAATATCAATTCACACAAGAATCTACATTGATCTTTAAAGCATCCGGTGTACATGGCTTGAGTGTCATCCTGATTAATAGAATTTTACAATTTGCATTTACATATTCATTATGTTCATGAATATTTATTTTAATAGTGTTTCATGTGTTTAGCTAGGTACAGATATTAATTGCCTTGATCATGTCGATCCTTGCAATATACATCCCACCAGTCCCCCCCCCCCCTCCCCATAACGTTCTTGACCCAGATAAAATCGGGCGGGTTCCCTCGTACCTGGGCCTTACAGGGAGCGGACAAGATCCAGGGTACCATTTCCGCCTTTTCTCTCGCCTCTTTGATGTGATCAGACGTTAAAGCTGTCATCCAGTTGGCCGGCCGAGCGCGAGTGAAATGTTACTGTCGACGCCACGGCAGTCCTTCCTTCCAGGTGCTCGTGATTCTTTCTCGTGAAAACCCCGTCAAGTCAACGGCGCTCGCCGTTTGACTCCTTCCCATGCACGTCAGGCCCCAACTGCTGTCAGCTTTTTTCGTGGCTGTCACAAAGCATACGGTAAAAAAGCGGGATTCGGGGCCAGGTGCTCTCCCCGTGACGGTGGGGCGGAATAGGTTGTCGCAGGGGAAATCAGAAATGCACAGCTCGACATTTAAATCGTCATGGAGAGTGACAGTGACATCTCACTGTTACGCGATTGTTATTCTCCGCGATGCTCCGACGAGGGTGTTTGTGATAGATCATGTCTGGCAGCGCACTTTGTGAGAATGATCAGTTGCATAACTGTGCTAAAGTTTTTGCTCCTGTCTGTGTGAGTGTGCTTGTGTGTTGTGTGTCTGCTGGTGAGTGACTTGTTTTGACTGGAAAATGAAATTGATGCATCGTGTACATATATACATGTATATATGGTTAGATTTTTAAAAAAAAACAATTAAATGTCACCACTTTGCTGCCTGTCACCATTCTTCATTGTAAAAAAAAGTTTCAGAACATGGTGTTTCAAACTTCAGGACTATATTTGTCATTATTCTTTCCGTACAGATCAACGGCCAGAAGTTGTTTGGACGATGTCACCTGAACGCCTCAGCAATCATCAAATCTATCACCACGCCCACAGTCAAAATCATCCTGCTCAGGTTTGTATTCACTAGTAGTATGTACATACATATATATATATTATACATGTACAGTGCACAAAATTAATGTGCATTATGTACGTCTTCATAAAAAATATAATAAACCAAAATTATAGTGTTAGAATCTACATGCTTGTGTTAGAATCTACATTATAAATCATAAATAATATAAAACAAACTTTCATGCCAAGCTGTGCATGAAAAATTATAGTGTTAAAATCCGTAATGCATGAGAGATTTGCATTTCCCCCCAGAGATTTCCCCGGCGAAACGATCAAGAACTGTTCTTGAACAATTCGTGAACGTTCATGAACATATTATTCATGAACTATTCATGAACAATTCTTGAACATGAAATGGCACAAAACGTGTTCAGGAATTCATGAACTTCATGAACTAGATTTTGATGAACATGAGTTCTTGAACTGAAGTTCATGAACAGTTCATGAATTGTTCGTGAATAATAATTCATGAACTATTCATGAACAATTCTTGAACATGAAATGGCACAAAACGTGTTCTTGAATTCATGAACTTCATGAACTAGATTTTGATGAACATGAGTTCTTGAACTGAAGTTCATGAACAGTTCATGAATTGTTCGTGAATAATAATTCATGAACTATTCATGAACAAAGTGTTCTTGAATTCATGAACTTCATGAATTAGGCTTGATGAAAACAATATGGAACGTTCATGACTTATTATTCAGGAATAGAACTAGAAAGTATCCATGAACAATCCTTGGACAAGGAGTGGCCTACAAAATGCCTTGAATGATTTTGAGTGATTTTGAACTAAAATGGATGAAAAACAGTACACATATATTTGAACTGTTCATGAATGATATTTCATGTACATTTTACAAATACATGTATGTGAGCTGCGCATGACATCTATCTCCATGATATCTGACATTACTACTATATTGTCAGCTACAATAGCCTCTCACCTGGTATTATCCTACAAGTGCCTTCCTACTTTCTCCCCATTCACAAAAACCTCATTCCCATGGGCAATTATGTGCAAAAACAAAACGGTTGGATTATGCCTAAGTTTTCCCAGTCACCATCGGTCAAATTAATCAACACCAGTGTACTAAGTATCCGAAAATTGGGGATGCAGTATATATCATACCTGATAACAAGCCATTTGATTGGGTAATAATCTACCTGACATTATCTCCACCCTAAAACAAACACATCTGGATCTGTTGACCCGGCATCTCTTCTTATCCAGCCAGGAACCAGTAATGGCGGCCATAAAGCAATTGGAAAATGAGGCCGGATTGTTTTGAAGTCACCCAGTTAATTGACCTGGCTCCATATGCTACAATTGTTAGGGTGTCCCGTCCTACATTGACTTACCTAAATGTTCCTGATTTTGTAGATCCATAGAAAACATGCAACAAACAAAATAGAGCAAAACCAATATCCCCCAAGTACAGTCGTACAACTTTGTCTTTTTGAAATATCTGTTACAGTGACGCTGGAGTGACGTGTTCGTCATGTGACCATACACAGGGCAGCAAAGCTAATGACCAGGTGCCTCGAGGGGAAATGTACTCTTGCCGGTCAAACCACAGTACTAGCCCCTTTACCCCCCCCCCCTCCCCCCCCCCTCCTCCCTCCCATACACTTCTACTCTAATCCCACAATAACACTTTTATTGAAGGCTGATGCAAAATGCAGCCAGGAAAAAAGACGCATTATGTTGCAGAAGGGAATGTGTGGGGAGAATGCAAATGAAACACTGATCCTGCTGATTGTAATAATCAAAGTGTGATATTTTAATAGATGTATTACATGTACATAAACATTTAAGTATAATAAAGTTCAGCATTTTTCATGAACAGAATCAAATAAAGTTCATGAACACATACTGACACTGTCAGTTATGATCAAACAGTTCAAGAATATGACCCAAATAGTTCAAGAACTCACAATGCTTAATTAAAGTTCATGAACTTTTCTAGAACATCCTGTGCTGTTGAATTCAAGTTCATGAACAAGTACAGATTATTCATCGAATGTTCATGAACTGTTTCTTCATCTCTACTTATATGTAGAATATTCATGAACTTATTCATGAACTTCATAAGGTTCATGAACTGTTCTCGAATTTTGTGTGCAGTTCATGAACTGTTATAATTTGTTCATGAATTCTGCAGTTCATGAACATATATTTGGAAGAGTTCATGTTCAGTTCAAGAATTGTTCATGAACAATTCATGAACCACATATAGTTCATGAATTATTCATGAACCGTTTTCGCCGGGGTTGCTGCGAATACTTGTATACACCTACTCTATACTATTGTACAAATGTACTGTTATATGTGCTATATTGAGATACCTGTCTATGAAGTGTTTATGTGATCTGTCCTGACAGACGGGAGGACTTTCTCGCCCACATGGCCGTCAGACCTCTGAGGCTACCGCCCGTCGACCACAGAGATGACCCAAACACGCTCATTCCCAAAAAAGTGCCCAAACTACAGAAAGATCTATCTAAATCAGTGAGACGCTTGTCCAATTTTCTCAATAACTTTGTGTTGCCAGATTCGGATATACCTCCATAGCATACATAGATAGATATCGATGATGATTGCATTAACTGGTATCTGTGTAACATAGTAAAGTAATCATAGTACCGTAACAATTATGTCAACATATATGGAGAAAGTTTGAGAAAGTAAATAACATTATACAGTGTATAATAGCTGCAAATGCACCAATTTACATATTATACAAATCGTAACCTAAATATTTAATCTTTCTTGAAGAATGAAAGCGAGTCCAGTTTTGACGCGGAGATGTCGCCGGTCACATGCACGGAACCGCCGTCATCGACGGACAACCACGTGGGTCCAGCGCGAGTGTCCAGCGTTGACCTGTCACAGTTCAACAACATCAAGACGGTCACACTACAGAAGGTCAGTAACTCGCCTTTCTTTCCCCTACCCCCCCCCCCCCCCATCCATAAACGACAGACAAACGCCTGGCTAGAAAGATGGAAAGTGGAGTAAAATGTAAATGCAGAAAATCTCTTTGCTGCGGCAATCACAAACGCCCTCAGGCCGTGCGTGACTTTATCGAAGGGACGGACGAGACTTGTTGTTTCCGACTCCTATGACTGACTGACTGACTGATAGGGAGATATGCGGACCGCGCTCTGAGACGGTCATGTGCCTTCTCTGCACTCAGTCAGAAAGGTCACTGATCAGCCGAGAAAACTTGCACCACAGATTCATGTGCATTGTGCCGTTCTATATGACTGACTGTCGAATATCTGAATATAGACTCGGCCTTGTTACTGTTCCATTTGGAGGTTTATTCATGGCATACAGCCATACAATCTGATAATAATGCTATAACAATTCTAGATCCATGATGGTTTACAGAATACAGACAGTCTTCAGTAAGCTACCCTGTGCATGTCGACCATGCAGACTGAAATTTTTCGCTATTCGCTGGAAGTGGGTATTTTGTCGACAGATTTCTGCCATTTACTGTTTGTTGATTTGTTTCAGGCCAGCCAGGGCCTGGGGTTTGCTATCCAGGAGGGCTCCAGAGATGGTCAGCCGGGTATCTATGTCAAAGCTGTCACTCCGGGAGGTGCTGCCTCACAGGTGAGTTGTCATGGTTACCGTAACCAGAGTAAGGGGGTCAAGCTGGTAATGTGGAAATGTCGTCATGGTTACAACATGATGGGCCTGCAGCTATGTTGTGACATCAATTCCCGCATGATTCCCGAAAAAACAAGGCGACAAGGAGTTTTCTAGGAATTCAAAGTTGTCGCCAATTGACGATACGTTGTCGTCCGGTCGGTACCACTGATTTCAATTTAGATAACAGGAGAAAAGTCTTCAGTGATGGTGTTTCTGTCACAGAAGTCCGACAGAAAACAAGCCAGGGACCAACAAGAACCCAGACATGTCTGGAGAGAATGCCACTCAGCAGAATTCTTCGCCATCCCCTTCTTTGCCAATTTCTCGACACAAACAAATCTCTTTAGTAATCCTGACAAAACTCTTCGATACAGGCTGCATGAAAATGTATATGTGGGTTTCGAGACTTGACACATAGCTACGTTAGATATAAATATTATTGTGATAAGTAGATGTAACAATCAATAAGTAATATGACATGTCCGTAAAAAAAATATACATTAAAACCAGTTTTTAAGGACCATCTGGAAATAGAGACCACCCAAAAGTTTAGGACCACTTTCAACATGTTCAGAGATTAAAAAAGATCCAGATCCCCTGCATGGTACATGTATTTGGATTCCTCTGAAAATTGAATGAGGTTTTTTTCGTCCATTTCAGGAGGGTCAGTTGGCGGTCGGTGACAGGATCCTGGCCGTACAAAACTTGTCTGTGATTAACTCGGACTACAATCAGGTCAGTTTCCGCATAAATCCTCCATTTTACATTTCCGGAACATAGTTTTATGGCATATAATCTTGCCATTTTATGTTCATACACATGCGATACATGAGATGTCGCATGTGCAATTTTAGCACCATCACTTATTCAGTGGTCTATGATTTCCCAGCAATTTTCAGCATCGGCAGCGGCCAAATCATGACAATTTGCCGAGACGATAAACTCCTGAACAATAATAATTTGCCTAATGTCCACGTGGATGATATCTCAAGCTGAGACCCCTGTTTATCTCCAATGGTCATGTCATGGAACATTCTGGAGGAAGCACTTTTGCTAATTACGAAAATAGCTTCTACGACATTATCAGACTTCCTGCTGCAACAAACAAGACGCAATCCCACATTCCATGCTTTTTACTCCCTCGCCTGCTTTTCTGTCGTGCTATAAAATTGTTGATTGTCGCGTCCACTAGATTTCTGCTGTTGGTATCACAGTTTTTCGCTACTTTTTACGTGACTGTGGCGTGCATGAAGACACTTAAAAGCGCCAGTCTCGCAGCTCTAGGTAGTCTTTTATGGGGGGGGCAGCTACCAAAAGAACCCACTGAATATTTCTCCCACCCGCTCGGACGGTCATTTGTTCTGTTCGTTGTCTGACCGGCTACTCGTTTGACCCATACTGGACATTGGGGGCAGACTGAACCTTCCGACAAAAATAAGGGCCATGCAGACGGCCAGGCTATTCCCCACCGAGACAATTTATTTATTGGGTTCCACGGGGTTAGAGGCTATAATTGCCAGCCACATGCAGAGGCACGGAGTAAAGCGCTGAGGAGGTTTAACAACTCCCCGACACCCCACATGTATCGCTACATGCCTGAGCCCACGGTGCCTGTTACCATAGCAACACTCTCGGGCATCTAGCTGACTGGCTTCCCTTTGTAGTTATAAAACGTGTCATGTCGGTGCAAAAAGCTAAAATAATTAGCGATGTTGTTGACGATTGTCCCCGATATAGATCGCTGTTTGCGCTGTTGCATGATGTCATCGTAAACAATGTTGGCAATATTTATTTATCTTAGAAGACTGACATTTGTCGGAGGATTGCAAATGACAAAAACATAAGTGCACATAATATTACTTTATATTCAGGATTCCGGATAATAGTCACTCACACAACATGAAAGCGTGTATGATGAAATTGTTGCGATACAATTCGCGGCTCTGCTCGAATGATTTGTACTGGCATGGGTATTTGTTGGGGAAGATTGTATCAACAATGTTCTGTTGTCTCAGGGCCATTGATACCTCTCATACCTGTACAAGACAAACACACTAGCGACATGCGAGTGCATAGGCAGAAATCATTAGAGTCCGTGCATTATGGTCAGAATCTGTGAATAGTGTACAAGCCATATACCCACACACAGAAATTAACGGGCAGGTCTGCAAAACTCATCTAAAAGACTGTGCCAGACTTTACACCATCTGATACTGGCAGCCCATGCTTTATATATGTCTGTGTGGGTGTGTTTTTCCCTCCGCGAGCTATATTAGTTGTAGTTGTTCAAGGCAGGAAAAGGGTTTGACAATACCCAAAGGAATTATGTTTTTATGCGTTGCCAATTATGGAAACGAGACCGAAATACAGGAACCTATGCATAAAGACATGGCTTTAAATATAGGGATAACAGGATAAGTGTGCATATTGGGTGTTTCATGGGGTTTTGTGGTGCATACTGCGGTTTACTGGGTGTTTGGCCTTGATATTATGTGCATGTTTTATGTATGTAGATGATGCAGGAAATGAATAATTTTTATGCTCAATCAGAATACATATATAGATCTAGATAAGTTTTAGACTCATGTCCTGAAAATCAATGTCGAGGTGCAATTTCGAGATACCTTAGTCATAAAACTAATTGTAAATAAAATGTACACATTGCACCTTAAAATATTTTTGGATATCATCAAGGAAATACTCGTTTGAATATCCAACAGGCGATTGACACGCTACGAAAAGTGAAGCGCGGCTCAGTATCGTTGACGTTCAACCAGACATTGCCGTCATCGTCGTCATCATCGGAAACGGCACCCCCTAAGGTTGACGGACCACCCCTACAGCAGCCGGAATTGCCCCCAGTCCAAGATGCACCACCCTTACCTAAGAGAGGACCGCCTCCTGAAGTGGAGAGCGAACCGGTCCCTCCATCCAAGGTGGAACCACCCGTACAGATGGCGAACGGCACTCAGGAGCAAAACGCCACTCCTCCGAAACAAGCCAAACAAGGTGTGTTTGTGGGGGGAGATATCATTGTCAGATTTGCAGTTGTATGGGATTTCTGTTGTATGGCAACATGTTGTGTGATATTATATTGATAGTACCCCGGTAGGTATTTACAAACACATTGAAATATGCTTAATTTCATGCCAAAAAGTTATGAAAAAGAACTGCATACTAGTACTTCGAAAACACGAATGAACATGATCCTAAAATACTTCACGAACCAGTTACCAATGTGTATTAAGAGAAGTTTCAACACTTTGCTGTCATAATAAATAATTGAAACAGGACCTGTTCCATCAAATGCCCAACAAAATGAACATTGAGGAAGAACCAGGTCATAATAGCAAAAAACTTTCAGACCCCGTGAGTGAGACCCCAGACACCACAACGACGACACTAGCCCCGCCCCCAACGATAGAACTCCCCGACACGGAGCAGTACGCTACATGTCCGATCACGCCCGGCCGTGAGACCACCATCGAGATCGAGAAGGGGAAAACCGGCCTCGGGCTCAGCATCATCGGCGGGGCCGACACACTGCTGGTGTGTCTTTGTTTATTGTTTGTGCATGTGTGTTGGGTTTCGATACTATCAAATACTATTATGTGATACTATTAGCTTATTTATGTGAATTTAAAATGAATAGGGATATTTAGAAGCACTTCCAAAAGGACTTTTATCTGTGTGCGTAAATGTCTATTGCATTTTCATTCATAGAATGGAAACGTACATGACATATAGTGTCATTTTGTGAGTTTTGTAAATTGGTCTTATGCAAAGAATAACTATGTAGAATATAAAGAGGAGTAAAAACTCAAAGACCCAATGCGAAGCATTTCAAAACAAAAATAATCGTTAGCTTGATAATTGACCAAACATTGGTGATGGTTGCAGGGGACGATTATCGTACACGAGGTGTATGAGGAAGGTGCTGCCTCAAAGGATGGGAGACTGTGGGCCGGCGACCAGATACTGGAGGTAATACCCAGCTCGGAAAACCCAGCAAAAAATTCCAGCATAGAGATCGTCAAAAGATGTATGAAGCAACGAGAGATATGTTGAAAGTTGGATTGTGCTGTTGCGATTTCATGAATATATACATGTACATGATTCTAGAACATGTTAAAGGAGATTTAGTCATGAAGACTTAACGTTACCATGGTAATGAACATTGCAAGACGTGTGCCAAGTCGATAAGGAAGAAAATGAGAGGGCAGTGGAGAAAACGTCGAAACAAATTGAAAAATTATTCTAAAGATTTGCATTTAAATTGGCTGCTGAGATGTGCAGACACCTAGCAATGACCTTGCCTAGTCTAGCGTAAGACACCGTTTCTGTGATTACAGGTTAACAGTGTCGACCTGCGTAATGCGACCCACGATCGGGCAATCAACGTGCTCCGCCAGACGCCAGCCACCGTCAGAATCGTCGTATTCAGGGATGAAACATTGCTCAAAGACGAGGAGTTTTACGAGGTTTTCACAGTCGAGCTTATGAAGAAACACGGCAAGGGCCTCGGCTTGACAATCGTCGGACGCAAGAAAGACACAGGGATATTTATTTCAGAAATTGTAAGTTTACGAGTACCAGTCATAGTTTCCATGTATTGCTTTTTGTACAGTTTTGAAATTGCATGTAATATCCGTTAAAAAAAATTACTTTAAATAAATCTACTGAATATGTGATACAGGTAAAGGGGGGTGTAGCAGACACAGACGGACGACTGTTGCCTGGCGACCAAATCCTGAGCGTAAACGGACAGGACCTGAAGAATTCCACACAGGAGGATGGGGCCACACTACTCAAGGTATGTTACGACAGTTTATTGAATATGTAAATAGTCATTAATGAATATGCATGCAGTGTACTTTGCATGCATATTTTACAGATTTTGAGATCTGTTTTTCATGAGCAAAAATGATTTGCAAAACTTATTTGAGTGACAAATTAAGTGGTACGTCATTCATAGAAGTTGAGGCTATGGTAATCAAATATAATACAATTTTGTGATGAAATTATATACCCGTGGACACAGACTCTGATGGGGAAGGTAGCGCTGACGGTGGGGCGATTGAAGGCGGGATCAGGAGCGTCGTCACGGCGATCGTCCAGTCAGAGTAGCCATAGCAACCTAGGCCTCAAGAAGTCGGACTCGAGCGTTAGCAACCGCAGCAAGGGCAAACACTCCAAAAGTATGTATGCTTGGGGGAGATAAAGGGTGGGGTTTTTTTTGAGAATAGCAGGAAATTTAGAGAATGTCTGGTTAGTTGGCTTGACAAAAAAACAAAATGTCAAGCCATGTCGATGTGTTGATTGCGCAATATTCCCACTGAAAATCAACTTTACTTTGAACAATCCAGGCTAGCTGGTAGTGATTTGTGTTGTAAATAAGATATGTATGGACATGGTAGAGTATATTATAACCAGTGTTACCAGTTCTCTCATTCTTGTTTGACCATTAAAACAATAAAGTGTACAGTGCTGTATATATTTCAGTTATATATATCTATTATAAACATGTATACCAAAAATAATTAAGATCGGAAACAATGCAAAAAAAAAGGTTATAATCAAGTTGTACAATGTACATTGCATGCATTCATTTGCAATATTGTATGTCTAAAACTTTACCCACTAAAATCAATAACTGTATACTTACTGTACTAACAATGCTTGGTTCATGGCTGAATCATATGAATTCACAATGAAAATTGACAATGTGAAACATAACGTTCCATGACCTTGAATTAAACAGTATACTTGTATATTAGCAGTACACAAAATTGTTTCAAATTCAAAATTTGAAAACCTGGAACCTGAAATCAATTATAAGCTTTAATAAACAGATTACATGCATTATTTTGAAGAAAAAAACCCCCAACATCGATATTTTCAAACGTGTTCAAAATCATGACTCAAAATATTGCTCCAGTGAACACATTTTGACCCATACAACATACTTGTGTTTTCACGGAGATAAGCAAACGTAGTTTTACTCGCACGTGTTTGTAGCCCTGTCCTCGTCCGACGACGACCACGCTCCCGGTGTAACGCTAGTGTCGTACAAACACCGAGGTATGTCCAAGACGGTCACATGCTCTTTTCATACCTCTGGCTCTGTACTGAATTCCAACTGTTTTAAAACCTCCCGCTTCATTTCAACAGTTCAATATGTTGTCTCTTGTCGATGGTCATCATTTGATATCGCGAAATTGTGATGACTGAATGTTCATTCGAATCGTGGCCCCTTTCTCGCAAAATGTCCAATGTACTGTCCAGCAGCAAATTTGTGCTCTACTGTTGTATCGTCGTTTTTTCGGTATTCTAAATAAATGCTTGATATCCTCGATGGTAGCTCCTGTGTGTTAGTTTTACATATTGTAACATTGCTAAATATTGTACCTCAACTTTTTTGCAACGTTAGAAAAGATTTCCTGCCATAGATATCTGGTTTGAATGTCATTATTCGTAAACATCCTAACTTGATGTGTGTTGTAGATTTCATTCCGTTGCTTGACACCCAATTTGTCCGAAATTGTATATTGACCTACAATATACAATTTTGCGCTTCGTTGCCAAACATCAAATCTACCCCTCTTGCTTTTCAATGATCTCTATTGATGTCAGAATTCTGTTTCTTCTTTTCAATTCGATACAGCTCCGGGCTGTTTCTAGCCTGACCAGGCCACGTTGGTCTGCGGTCCTGACACAAAAGCATAGGTATATATAGTTTGCTTGCTCATGTTGCTGTTTGGGGTTGAAACCCACTTGCCTGCTTGACGAAGCCTGTATCCATCGAGTGTTGCATTTGAATCTCTTGTGTATGAAATTGAGTGTCGTTCGTTCCTAATTTCGTCTAACCCAGTCCGCAAGTTGTTGTGCTATCTTCTATGTTGAAACTGAATGACAATTTTCCCGTGTTTGTTTGCAAACCAGTCTTGGAATTGTGTGTTGAATTCACTGATACATTATGATTGCAGACTACCGCGTAGCAAATATTTAATCAACTCAGTATGAATTTTGTCTGTGTGGAAAAATTAGCATAGATTTTCTGACAAACAAAAACTAAGACATAGTTTTAAAAACTACTAAAATATCAGCATTATACAAATATTATCTCCAATAAAACCTATACTGAATCACTGGTACACCTGTACTTATATATATCCCACTTTGTTGTCCGTTTTTGCTCCCTTCTAACCCTGGCTGCGTTCAGGCGAACCTGAAGATGGTAAATAAATAAATATTCATTGCTCTCCGCACACCCTGTTCGTTTGTCTTCACTCATGAATTATAATAAACAACTCATGAATATTCATGATCCTGTACATTGTTTCTGCACTTGACCATGTTGACCACTGTTGCTATGGTTACCGTACACTTTTACTTTTCTGCACCTATGAAACACTCCAAGCACTGAAAATATTCATGTTCCAGTTTCTATAGATCATTGTTTATTCAGGAATGTACTTATTAACCTCGGTATTCGATGCACACGAAGTGCATTTCTTTCCCAACATTTCACATTTTCATGTTACTCTGTCATTCCTCGAAAGCTTGTTTCATATTCATCATACCCGGTAATAAATATTTCATCTTTTCCACAATGTTTCAACCACTGTATGTTTCTGGTTCTAAAATTCATCTTGTACTCACTGAGCACTCTGTATTTCATAAACTGCACCCTGTGTGTTCGACATCACCATAACTTTTAAATATGTATACATGGGATATGTGTCAACTAAACAAAAATAATACCATCAAGAATCAAAGCCAAGTTCAAATGAAGCTGCAGTGTTTCTTCTCGTTTAAAATATTCATATTGCGAAAATAATAAATCCCACATGATTTTTGCAGCTATGAATTTATGTCAGTGAGATTCCTAAAAGCAACATTCAAATTCACACATTGTAACATTTACTTATATACATGTACTGGTATACTAACATGTTTCTAAAACTTTTTCTACGTTATCTTTTTCTCCACAGGCATTCCTTCCTCCAAAAGCTACTAGCCCATTGTGCAATCATTGCGTTTTCAACGAAATCACGCCCTATTGTTATGTTTATTTGTTTTTCTGTGTAAATGGCTAAGTGTCAATCGGCACCGTAGATGTATGCAATTTGAGACTTTTTTGCGTTGCGGGAATGGTTTCATGCAAGAATATGCAATATTTTTCAGTCACAAATTTTTTTTTTTTAAAACATGTGTCACAAAGATGGGTTGAATTATAGGTTTTTATTTGTTATTTTGTTTTTTTTTCATGTGTGTATTCTTCACCGAGCGAAATTTCATCAATATTTATATCATAATCTCCTACAGTCATGTCCTTTAAAAAATTTGCCAAACCTAGAAATATATATACAGTATTCAAGGACGAATAATGACGCAATTGTGAAAGAAATCTAGCAACTGGTCATGCTATGTCAAAGGCATTTTGAGTGTCCATCCAAAATTAGAAAAAAAAAAACATAAATTAAAAGCACATGGGCTGGTCAGCATCTGGAGTGAGACAACTTCTCGGACGACACCAAGGTATGACTTCACGGTGTGTCCTCGTTTGATGTTGTTTCCTACGAATTTCTCCCCCTTTTTCAACAGTGGTATTCGTCGTAAAGCTACCGCATACATAGTTACTATTTTTTTGTCTTTATCCCTTTTGCAGTGCTGCCTGATCCCTATATACATGTATTGTTTTTATTTTCATCGACATCCGATTTATTTCTTCAGTGTGTTTGAATGCATCGATGAGTGTTAACTTCACATATATAATTAAATACTAGTATACCTCATGAGACATTGAGATAATTTGGGTTGGAGTTTTCGAGAATATTTTAGGCTTGAATTGAAGAATTTTCATGTTTGCATGCAACTCATTGATTGCACATTGCATTGAGACTAATAAAATTCAATATTCAATATGACTGCACTGCTAAAATGCTAGAATGGGCCGACATATTTTCCGCTGACAAGTTATTAAGATACTTAGTCTTTTCACTGACTTATATCAGAAATACATAACAAGTTAAGTATTTCTGCTTGTATCCATTATTTCAGTGTGAACATTATTGTTTTA
Organism: Terebella lapidaria; assembly: GCA_949152475.1. Classification (NCBI taxonomy): domain Eukaryota; kingdom Metazoa; phylum Annelida; class Polychaeta; order Terebellida; family Terebellidae; genus Terebella; species Terebella lapidaria. The sequence continues at coordinate 10,181,271 of OX424557.1, forward strand.
GCTATCCTTGTGTTGTGACTGAGTTTTTTTTCTAGCTATCCACTCATATTTATGTTCAGCAAATACTTAAATTTAAAAAATCTAAATGGATTATTGACAAACCATTATCTAGTACTTGAATTTGCATGCATAATCCTTGCAAATCATATGATAAAAAATCTGTTCAACTGACAGGTTTCTGATAGTACAAGGCACATGTACTTCATATTTAAGATTAAATCTAATTCACACATTTTTTTGGTCCTTTAATTGGAAAAAAAAGATCATGTCAAAGATCACAAAAATCTGATGTAGCTAGTACCCATTTCCCAAAATGATGATCATATTTTCCCGCATCATATTTTCATAGAATACATTTCCACCCCAACAGGTGTCAGCACTGGAAGTAGCTCGGATGTTTGCGATGTCACCTTAGAGCGCGAAGGCTCCGGATCGCTCGGGATCAGTATCACTGGCGGACTGCGAAGCCCCATTGGAGATATGCCAATCATGGTTGCCGACCTGAACCCATCCGGGCTGGCTGCCAAGTCTGGTCATATACAGGTCAGGATTGCTTACTCACTGTAAACATGGCAAAGAGACAATAAAAAAACATACTATAGGAATGATCAATTCATAGCTCCAATGATGTAGGATCACCCCAATCGCGGGAAAATGCCCATAAAATACCCCCAGCATTATGTCCGCGCTGGCACTTGGGCCGGATTGTTTGTGTGACTCAGTAGGCATCACTGTTGTTGGGCAATATTTGACATTCTTTGATTGGCTATTAAATATGGAAGTGGCCGGAGATTACGTATTATCGCAATTATGAATTGGTTTGAATGGTGAACGTGGGAAGATCGTTTGTATTGATTTTAATGAGTTGAAGTTTATGCCTGTCTGTTGCAGATTGGAGACTGCATTTTGGCCATCAACGACCAGTCAACAGACGAGATGACGCAAACAGCCGCGGTAGAGTGCCTCAAGGCCACAAGTGGACCCGTCACACTCCAAGTCACTCGAGGTAACCATAGCAACAGAACCGTCCAAACCAACATACTTTGAGTTTTTGTTTTTGGAGTTTTTCTTAGCCTACAAATGCAATTTGACTGAGTTTACAATACTTGACCGTATCATTTACATCGCTTATGCATGCTGTGTCTTAAGATGACTGTTTTGATTTTTAGCAGAGAAGTTTTCACTGGGATCGGACACTTCTTCCCCTCTACCTGAAGAGCTCCAAAGAGGATCGTCCGTGTTTGAGTCCAATCTCAATGACAGTGAACCTGGGTATGCAGATCAGGTTTCTTGTGTGAAATAAATCCTAGATATGAACGAATGTTGCAGGAACCAAGACATTTCTCGTACAAAAGCCGACGTGAAAAATCACGTAATAAAATAAGTTATTTATTTCCCCCCCCTCGCCCCCTGTAGCAGCCTTCAGACTCACACCATAGTCCTGGACAAGGGAAATGAAGGTCTCGGCTTCTCGATCGTCGGCGGCTATGGAAGCCGGCAAGGTGACCTGCCAATCTACGTAAAGACGATATACGAGACGGGTGCGGCCGCAAGGGACCAGCAACTAAAACGGGGCGACCAGATCCTAGCAGTGAACGGGACTTCGCTGGAGGGTTCCACACATGCACATGCAGTTTCCATCCTGACAGCTGCGCAGGGGCGAGTCGAGCTCATCGTATCATCGTGATCGAATGGCGACCCATTGCCTTGTCTCGTTTGTTAGGGTGTGTGATATATGATCAAGGTTTAGAGGGTGAAAGCGATGGAATTTGAATCACAGTATGAGATATATTGTGTTTTAAACTGCCAATAGTTTGGCGCTGATGAGTTCAGTCTGTCGAACTGTAGAATGAGTATGATTTAACTATAAGGAGTCCATAAGTATGAGTATGAGTGTGGGACATATCAAAGAAATTTGTTGGATTTGGCATATCATGATTAGTTGCATTTACGCTTACAATTGTGGTCAAAATTGGCATTTGTGATCAGCATATCATTAGGATTTTTATTGACGGAGCTCCATCAATAGTATTCCAACTGAGATTTTTTCCAGAATTGTATTATTTTCCAAGTAATAATTCTTGACAAACTGATGTTACCATAATTTATTGAGTTACAAATCTAATTTATACTTTAGGTATCTACTCGTAGATTTACACGATGTATATTTTATTCTCTCAAATGAGTTATTTATTTCTGTATAATTGAGATCAGATCCAGCATTGATGTTGATTTCCATTAATTTTTTTGTCGGGTCATGTGTTTTTTTTTTTTTTCATTAATTATGATGGTCGAAGTCTCTTGATTGAGAACCCATGATGAGCAAATTATGTGTGTACTATGCAATATTGTTGTCATGGAAAAATTACTGTGGTTGCAATAATTTGTCACCTAATAGCTGATACTCATAATGTAGCTAGGTGACCCTAAGTATATTCGACAATTGCTTTGCTGTTCAGGCCAAAACTAGGAATGTGATCGATCATAAAATTAATCATGTTACTATAAATGCAAGCTCCATTGCAAACTGTTTATTGTAGGTGACTTTAGAAAAAAGAAATCCAGTTGAAATTATGTCCCTATGTTGCCCAAGTACCGTGATATGTAGTAACCATAGAAACAAGACAGTGTCGGTAACCATAGAAACAAGACAGTGTCGTTCATTGTTGACTTACTGTCCCAGCGCAAACAATCCTATTTCAAGAGGCTGACCATGCAGAAATCGAGCAGATTTGTGGCATATCGTTGTCTTCCGCAAGTGTTGGTGATACAACTCGAGCCCCAGTCAGAAATTACAAAATTGCTCGAGGTTACATCTCCCTCGAGTTATCCCATAGTAGGAAATTGTATCGTGTAAGTCACTTATCGAAGGAAGTGTTTTGCCAAAAAAAAAATTTTTCCAGCATTTAGCGATACATTGTTCAGTGTTTTCAGCATTTATTTGGTTTTGTTCTATAATTTTTAACATTTTAGGCATTTACGTGGAGAATTCGGTTTGTACTGCACCGCACAAAAATGGTCAATGACGGAACTGTTTTGTAATCATGCATGTCTCTTGTTTTAGCTGTTGCAATGCATTTCTCCCGCGTGTGGGAGATTTTTAGGAATAATCCCGCGGAAATTACGAGTCCCATATTTTAATGTCTGTTGTTGATAAATTTATTACAACATGGCATGCGACCGTTGCTTGGATATCGTTTGTTATGGAGTTATTATCATTGCCGCTGTACAAAGTGTATGATAATTTGTTAACTACTTTTTCTATTTACTTGTATTATCACTCACAGGATGGTGTAAGGTATAAATTGTTTATACACCGTTCAAAACCAGAACCCATCATACACTGTAGGCGAATGCAGACATCATGTACTGAAATAAAATTTTATCTTTGTACTGAATAGCCGGGTGTTCAGTCTCTATACTATTGAATTCCCATTACAAACTGTGACCTGCAATCTAGTACAGAACCGAGAAATGATATCGTATACATGGCTTATTCCGTAGTAAACCTTGGTTTAAGGCCTACCAAATATTCAAGTTGTATTTTGTTGTACACATGTCATAGTTTTTAACGTGATCTCACAGGTCGCAGTTTTTACCTCGCAGGCCACATATCTGTATCAGTTTTTAGCCCGCAGCTCACAACTTTTACATCTACTTATTTGTTGAACATTTATAGAACAAATATTCAATATTTCACATTTTTATTCCAAGTACACTTGCAACACAACATCCGTATATCAAGAGAAGGAAATTCATTTGACGTGGGATCACACAATATGAAATTTGTCGTGGGTAAATGCACATCTTAACACTGACAACGAGCACCATCAAAATATCAAGTCTATTTTTATTAAGTAGAAAATCACGAAACAAAAACTAGATTCGTCTTGTAAATGTATATTCAGGAGAGACTGGTGAACACCGATATAAGTTCAGATCACATCAATCAAATACACAGACCATCGTGAACGAAAGACTTATTTGCAGAATGTTACACAAATCATACACTTCAACTACAATAATTTGACTTATTAACAATAGAAGTGAAATGAAAGCAGTGGTATTAATAGTTTTGCAGAAAATTTTATTCAGGGACATATTGACTTAGACACTACAACCACAAAGTTCCATATTCACTCAACTATACATAACTCAGGTTTAAGTGAAATATTCAAAGTGCAATGACCACATTTTCACATAAATTTTGACGCAGTTTTGCTCTTCAGCTAATAGCCATGGGCAAAAATTCATCATCTTCGGGCCTTGCGGAAATCCTGTTTGACTTTCCAGATCATCAGTTCCATGCAGGACACAGCATCCTCTTTGCTATCGTGTCCACCGACTGTAAAACACACGATAATAACGACTATAATGGCAGGGCAAAACCATACACCAAAAGATTATTTATGATTCAAATTACTCAGTCAATAGTTTTGAACATAGAGTCAAAATTCAGTACCGTCGTTCTGTATGATTTTCTGCAGATACTCGGCCATGAGAGTGCGCAAGGCTCGCTTCATGGGGGGTCCTATTCTATGTGGGAAGACGACGGACGTGTCCACTACCGTCTTGTGAATTAGCTGAAAAGGAAGATGGAGCCACATGATCTTAATAACTGAATACTCACAAATTCACGAGGATCAACTGACACAAAAAGTATTTGTTTTCGTTGGAACGCAGCTCAAGTATCGATGATGATACCTTTAAGGCAATGAAGTCACTTTCCAGACTGTGGCCGATCAGGATCGTCCTGTCACTAAACATGCGCAGCAGCATTTTCTGGACATCACGTATCGTCGTTGTCACGCCTTCCATGTCCTCTGCAGTCAGTCCGCTAAACCTGTAAACATAACGTTAAACATTATAGTCTAAACACTGCACTTATACATATTTATTTCACTGATTCCATCCTTATTTTTTGGCCGGGTAGGCTGTGAGAATAGGTGTCATGGTCAAGTACAGGGTGTCCACTCCACTACTTTACATCCGGTGTCTTTTTACAGGGTGTTTACTCTGTATGTACTAGGTGTATGATCGAGTACAGGGTGTTCAGTAATCAGTACATAGCAATTTATTCTTTGTACAGGGTGTTCACTCTGTATGTACCTTGTGTTGTAGTCAAGTACGGGGTGTTCAGGCCGGACGAGAGCCTCGTACACGACTTTCATGTCATGGTCGATGACGGTCACTCTGGCCAGCTCACTGCCTTGACTCGTGTATACCTGACAGTGAAAAAGAACACGTCAGGCTGAGGAGTGTGGCCCTACATTTCCATATCACAAAACAAATTGCAAATCACAAAGCAGTCTTGCTACCTCTAGCCACTCAAAGAAATGCTCTGAGACCATGGCACCCAGCAAAGAAATACTCAGTACATTGTAAAGAAAGTTTTCAATATTATAGATATTCTCAACAATTCAAGCAGATCATGCAGAGACTAACCATCTCACAATCGAGCGCAAACAGCCCCCAGTATTCCTCTGAGATTGGGGCACGCGGTGACGTCTTTCTGTAGCGCTTCAAGTTTTGATAGCGGTTCTGTTCATGGACATGATACTGCAAGACGGGGGGAAAAAAGGGCATGGGCAAATTAGAAAAAGGTGAGATAACGTTTTACACAACACACAGAACCAGAAATGTAGAGTTAAGTATTTTGGAGACAATGGTTCTTACCCTTGAGACCTGACAACCTTTTGTTTCCAGGTCACCACCACAGCAGTTATATCGACACTCGATCGAACCAGCGACTGGAAAATATTTACAACTAAATGAGAGTTTATTCCAATAATCATAAAGATGACTGGTTTGCAAATTTAGCCCGTACATACCCTTCTTTTTCCAGCTGCGGCCCCAGTGGTAGCTACAGGCCTCCTGTCGGGCATACTGACCCTCAGGGAACACCACAAACTTGGCTCCACAGCGACAACACAGCTTCTCATTGACTGAAAAACATCACCATGGCAACAGTTACAACACAGCTTGTCATTGGCTGAAGCTCAATTACAACAAGGCTTCTCATTGGTTGAAAATATTACACCAGCATTGCAACAGTTACAACAAAGTTTATCATTGGCTGAAGCTGAGCTACAACACAGCTTATCATTGGTTGAAATACAATAACTGTGGCAACTGAACTCAATGGCTGAAAGCACATCACTCACAACAAAGCTTATCACGGACTGAGACACATAACCGTGGTAATGCTATTTTGACAGGATATCGTTGAAACTATTCTGACAGGTTATTGTTAAAACAGAAATCAATGGACGCGTAAAACTCTGTCCCAAACCTGAAATAAACCCCGTACACTATTGGGCACCTACTGTCTTTAGACATGTGTTTGTAGCGGTCAGGAATCTGTAGCTGAGCCTCGCCCTCGGTTGCCGAGGGGCGCGGGAATCCGTTCTCAATCAGCTGTTCCTCCGTCAGAATGTACTTGGTCAGCAGCTTGTACAAATCTGGGCCTGGATTAGCAAAGTGTATCATTTGTATCAGTATTTAGTAACATGGTCATGGGCACCAGATTATCAACTCAGAAACTTTTTTTTAGATATTTGAGATTCAATATTTGAGAATCCACATGCATAATATATTTCTAGATACTGCTATCCACTATCTAAGTCAGGACATGTTTATCAAGGAATCACCGAAACCAGTAACCATGGTAACTATGTAAACCAAATATATAATCACCAGATACCTGTATGGAACGCCGCTACGACATGCGAGAAGCGACATGCGAGAAGTGACAAGTGAGAAGCGACTTGCGACTTGCAAACTATAAACTATGACTTATTCCATATTAAACCATGGTTTAATACGAAAAAATGTGTAGGTTATTCAAGTTACATTTTGTTTCATGCAAGTCGCAGTTTGTAAAGTTAACTCGCATGTCGCAGTTTGTAGCTCGCAGGTCGCATGGCAGTTTTATAGGCTAACTCGCAGGAAACATGTTCATGTAGGCAATATTTCTCGCTTCTCGCATGTCACATGTCGCTTCTCACATGTCACTTCTCGCATGTCGCACCGGCTTTCCATATACCTGAGAACTTATCGGGTAGTTTTTTTGGCCCACCCGACCGGTTGATGGTGAAGGAAGTGGTAGTCGCCTTGACTCCGCCCAGCATGGCCGCGTGGGACACAACCTTGTTCTTAGTCGGTGACACGACGGTGTTAGTCTCGCCGTTCTGCGGACCAGACGCTTCATCTCGCAGCTTTTTGATGGCATTGATTGCGACATTCAGGTAAATGTTCTTGTTGATTGCACGGTCGTGCACTGCCTTCTCCTCTGCCAGTGCCTGAAATTTCCAGCAGAATTCTTGATCAACACTTCTGCATGTGATATTTTTCCCTTGATGAACACGATGCATACTCACAAAGCATCACAATCTGTCATTGTAAAAATTATGGTACTGTTACATAATTTGAGCAAATCGTGCCATGACCTAACCCGATCATAAGCATCCTTCTCCTCTGGATAGATTCGGAGACATTCATCCACAAACATGTTGAGGTAGCGCTGTCTAACGTTCGTTGCCACCTTGCCCCCGATCTGAGCTGGAATCACAGGCCTCTTCAGGATCGTCTGTGAAGAGCATGAGACAATGTGATACTTAAATGCAGCAACATTCCTGGCATACAATGAATCCATTTGTGCCTTCGTTATCATTCTCTAGTTTATTTGGTCGAGGACATATATTGAAACTTTGCTGCATATCGACAAATTTAATTTCCACTTTCATTTAATTTTAAGGGAATGTAGCTGTATCAGACATCACCTTGGAAGGTACATGAGCGACTCTCTTGCCATCTTTGCTTGCTGTAGCACTCGGGGTGTGGCCTGATGTCCCTGTGCCGGGTTTTTTCTTGGCGAGGGTGTGGCCTAACCTGTTGTCAGTCCCCTTAGGCACGTGGGCCACTCTGTGACTAGGCTTGGCAAGGCCTGAACTTACGCCAGGCTGAAATATAACATGACATCACGATACGACATTACAAAATATGGTTTTATTTTTGTGATTGCTATCTGTCTTGCAGATTGTAGCCTGATCTTTTGAGAAATATGATCCTAAGCTCTATTATTCAAGCGATTCACGAAACATTACTATCCATCATTATATAACATGTCTGAATCACAGAGTTGCCATCAATTGGACCACCACCTCCCCGAGATTCTCCTGCTTGACACACCTCTGTGCTGGATCCTGATGTCTCTGGGGTCGCAGCCTGTTCCTTCTGGATTTTGGCATAGCGGGCAAGCATCACCTGTGCAGCTGAGGGGCGGAGGGGACCGCGGGAGGCAGGGCCACGGACTCGTACCTGTGGGCAGCAATATGGTACTACACATTGTATGTGGTATTTTGGCATTGGTTTATAATATGGGCTGAATACAGTACACCTATAATCACGTTAAGGATACATGTACTGTAAAAAAACTAATCTTGCGGGCTAATAAATTTGCGATTGTGACCACGGTAGTATTTGGCTGAGATTAAATTTGGCGGCTTCTTCCCTAACGCCAAATCCGCAAAAAAACGACTAATGCAAAAAATCATCTGCTAAAATTAAACTTTTTACAGTATTCTAAATCTAATATCTTCCATTATCATGTGAAAAATAACATTGGAAGGTAAAATGTGCATATAATATGGTTTTATTTTTGTGATTGCTATCTGTCTTGCAGATTGTAGCCTGATCTTTTGAGAAATATGATCCTAAGCTCTATTATTCAAGCGATTCACGAAACATTACTATCCATCATTATATAACATGTCTGAATCACAGAGTTGCCATCAATTGGACCACCACCTCCCCGAGATTCTCCTGCTTGACACACCTCTGTGCTGGATCCTGATGTCTCTGGGGTCGCAGCCTGTTCCTTCTGGATTTTGGCATAGCGGGCAAGCATCACCTGTGCAGCTGAGGGGCGGAGGGGACCGCGGGAGGCAGGGCCACGGACTCGTACCTGTGGGCAGCAATATGGTACTACACATTGTATGTGGTATTTTGGCATTGGTTTATAATATGGGCTGAATACAGTACACCTATAATCACGTTAAGGATACATGTACTGTAAAAAAACTAATCTTGCGGGCTAATAAATTTGCGATTGTGACCACGGTAGTATTTGGCTGAGATTAAATTTGGCGGCTTCTTCCCTAACGCCAAATCCGCAAAAAAACGACTAATGCAAAAAATCATCTGCTAAAATTAAACTTTTTACAGTATTCTAAATCTAATATCTTCCATTATCATGTGAAAAATAACATTGGAAGGTAAAATGTGCATATAATATGTTAACACACAGTTCCCAAATGCCATGGCAATAAGTTCAGGTATACTTACGGCATCAGGGTTGGCGACATGTGCTACTCTTTTCTTGGTGAGGTGGGAATCATCATCGCTCAAGTCATCAGGCCTTGGAACCTTTGCCTTGCAAAGGAGACATTATTTTGTAATACGACAAATTACATAATCTACTAGCTCTCAATTTCAGATGGGTAAAGCATACATAATTGTGTAGAGTCATTTAGGTATTTCCAATTCCCGTCTACGAAAAAAACAAGAGGTACTGAAGGGAAACTTAGACAAGTTCCAGGCTATGGGATGGAAGTTGATATATTTACCTCTCTTTCATCTTGTGGATCCCCGACCTTTCTCTTGAACCTACTATCATCCTGAGATGTGTCCATGTGATCCCAATGGTCCGAAGCGTCACTACCACTGAGGTAGTAAACATTTCTCTCAGTCTTGTCGGCTTGCAGGCTCTTCCAACTGTCGTCCACGCCTGCATCATCGCTGTCACTGATCACCAAAACTTCGTCTTTCACCTGTTTCAACCGATTCTGTGATGTTTTTTTCTGTGTTTTCTTTGCATCGCCGTCACTATCATCACCGAACAGAGATGAGTGAGTGATCGACTGTAGTTTCTCAAACAGTGTTGGTCCCGAGGCACGGGATGTGTTTTTATTAGAGCGAGAGTTTTGTGAGGAGCTGCTATCATTCTTACTCAATGACGATGATGAGTTCTTTGCAGTAGATCTTGGACTGGACTTGGCATCACTTTGGAATCGTTTGGGCGATGATGATGGTCTACGGTCTTTCTTGTCTCGAGAGAAGGTTTTCAATTCTCCCGAGAAATGGCTTTTTTGGTCACTACTTTTATCATGAGATGTTTTGTGAGATTTATGGCTGTGAGAGTGATGCTTGCTGTCCTTTTTATCATGTTTGGCAGAAGAAGTTTGCCTCTCACCTTCAACAGAGCTGTGTCTACTTGCTGACTTTGATGTATTTCCGTGCTTTTTATCCAGTCCTGGAGAAGACTGTTTGCTGTCACTTCTACTGAAATTATCACCTGTACTTTTTCCAGTTAAACTGTCACTGTGTGAGAGAGTTTTATTGGTAGCACTAGCACCCAGCTTGGAATGACTCTCATTCGCTCCGAACTCTGAAGGTATTGCACTATTTTGCCTTTCTGTATTTGTAAGAAGTCCGGGTTCTGTTTTGATAGCTCTGGGAGACAATAGCAGTTTGGCATTGCCATGGTAACCATCGTTACCACCCCCTGCCTCTGTCTTGATCACTTTCTGCACAAGTTCAGTTTTATCAGACATCTTTTCCAGAGGTTCAGTTTTTACGACAACATTTTCTATGTGCGGACTGGACGATCGTGAGTGGTCTGGGGTGACTGATATTGACGAAAGACTTGACGCAGCGGACGAGGATGAATTTTCCGAGGACATTGAAGATTCACTGCTGGCAGATGAATGACGGTGTTTCTTTTCAGATGAATGTTTCGATGATGGCGAATGACTCTTATGTTTCTTGGAATTTCGTTTTGACTCATTATGCTTCGAATGTCCATGATGCTTCTTCTTATGACTTTCCTCATGATCCTTGGAATCGTGTCTTTTTGATTTTTTGGATCGACTTCCGTCTCTGCCGTGGTGTTTATCATGTTTATCCTTCCCATGCCTGTGGCTACTTTTTCGTTCCTTACTTCGAGAATCATGATGCGAACTCTTCTTATGTTTATGGGATGACGAGGATCGATGTCTGTGTCTGCTTGAATGTGAAGAATGTTTACTTCTGTGTGAACCATGGTCTTTATCCCTGCTGTGCCTGTTATGATCCTTAGAACCATGCTCTTTGCTTGAATGACTTGAAGATTTACTTCTGTGAGTAGATTTATCAGACTTACGATGATGCGTGTCACTTTTCACATCCTTATTTTCTTTTTCACTCTCCTTGCCGTCTTTTTGCTTCGAGTCTTGCGTTTCTACTTTAGAATCTGACTTCGCCTCAGAAAATGCTTCCACAGATGGCTCTTGTTCTGCCACGCTTGATGTTCCACCACTGCCAACTTCTTTTGCATTGTTGCTTCCCTTGTTGGTTTCTTTTTCATCGACAGCATTGCCTTCATTCTCTATGGGTGCCTTACTTTCATTCCCCCTCAAATTCTCAGAGACTTCATCAGTTTTGTTGTTTTCCTGCCTCTCCCCCTCAGAAATATCCTTTGAACCTGCTTCACCATCCGTACTCATAGACTTCACCTGCTTAGTTTCAGATTTGACTGGCTCACTTTGATCACTCTTATCTTTTGGCGTCTTCTCTTCTTCAGTACACAAGTCTTCGTCCTTTGCTTCCGTGTTGTCCTTCGATGCCTTGATTTCTTCCTCGTCATCCTCCTCGCTGAATTTGGCTTCTACTTCCGACTCCGTGGAAGCTCCTCTATCCAGCTTCTGTTTCTTGCCAGGAACATATTCAGGACACGATGCAGGCCTCTTACTGGCTGAACTTTTCTCCGCATCACCCAACGTGAATCTTTTACTGGCTTGTGGTGGAAGAACATCAGTAGTGGCGAAATTCACCAAAGGATCATATTCGCACTCTTTCTTTTGTTTATTCAGCACTGCTATAGGAGTCGGGTTGTAGGCTGGAACTCCAGGAGGGATATAGTTCTTTTTCGGTGGGGATGGCTTTTTCGGTTGGGGACGAGACTTGGGAGTTTCTGAGATTGGTGTCGGTTTGTACAGTGGCACAGACCGGTTTACTTTCATGTTGTTAATTTGAGCTTTGTCCTTTTCAATATCTCGCTGGACTTGCAGGATGGCATTGCCCACCATATTGAGCAGCGACCCCTTTGGTTGTGGGCCACTGTCATTTTTAGCCGGTGTTGGCACATACTCTGAAAAACGATATGAAAGAAGGGCATTTAGGTCTATCAAAAAAAACTTTCACAGGACAAAAACATGGTTGCCTTTCTAGCAACGATAAAGTTGGACATTTTGAAAAGGATGCACTCATGACAGCCCAGGCGATGCGAAGCGCGTCCAAGATGGCCCACATTGGTGCTCAGGACGAAAACAAGCAAATCACGATTATGAAAGTCATCTGGGTTGACACACCAAATTGTCTTTTTGTATTCAGTCAGATACACGAGAGGACCCAAATTATGTATGACAACGTACTTAGATATTGTGAAAATCCCCTCCAAACATTGATTTTAGCCTTGGCTGTCACCGACCACAAATTTTACCAGGAAGGATTAGCAATGTTCGGAGGGGGTTTTGAGCAATATATCGAGGTAATTCGTTGAGTTATCGTATGTAATTTAGGTCCTCTCATGCATTAGCATACATACAATACTAACAGTTTGTGTGTCAGCCCGTAAATTGGTCATAATCATGATTTGTTTGTTTTCGTCCCGAGCATCAATGTGGGCCATCTTGGATGCGCTGAGCGTCGCTTAGCCTTGGGCTGCACTTAAGAGTAAGAGATTAATGTGCAATTAGGTGATACAAATGATATGTGGTACAATGATACAAAACTCGCCATATGATTGTACCTTGTTTATTGTTACTAGTGGCTGTGGACAATGACGCAGAGACGCTGCCACTGGCAGTGGCTGTGCTTTGTTTTGGTTTGTCATCTTGCTTGACATGTCGAAAATGACAGTACGACCGTTCACACAAGCCACTCCCGAAATAGGGACAGTTGACACCTTTAAAATAACCCGAAGTGGAAAACATGCTATCAGGGCATATTATTGGTTCTGATGTTATCGGGATTTAATTGTCAACCAGGGAAATATTGGTGATTTATCACTTTTTGACAGCACACTGCGAGCAGTCAGGCGCCATTGTTTTAATTTTGTTCACACCAAACACCGACCACATATTTTACAAGAGGAAAAAGTAATGGAAGGGCTACGAACAAATTGCGTTTTACGTGGAGCTACTTGAACATGAATCAGAGTGTAGGCCTAGTCTAGATTGGAATCGAGGCACTTTTTCACAACAACAAGCATATAATGCCACAACAATAAATCACATGAACTGAGTAGAAATACTTTATTGCAGCTTCAAAACGAATAATAGTTGTTTTCTTGGCACCACCAGGAAAACGGTTGAAAAACCATGACAAACGATATATATATACCACTCAACTGGCAATAATGTTATTTACAAGCTGTGAATCAGTTTTTGTTAGTCCTATTCAGGCTCGGTTATTTTTATTCTCAACAGAAAATCTATCAGACACAAATTTACTGAAAGACATGTACACGTGATATTTTTTTCCTGAATAGGCAAATTTTATCGGGTGTCAGTTGTTCAGTATTAGACCCTGAGATCCGCGTCGCTCAGGCTGAGTAATAATATTAATCGTTTATTGTAACAATTGAGCATATCTTGTTGAATGACATACATTGGATGTGAAATAAATATAAAATGAGTGAATTAAACAAGATATTGGGGGAAAGAAAAAATAATAATAAGGAAATAAATAAAGGAATAGATGGGAAATAGAGCAGCATACATTAACAGAAGGAAGTACCAATAAGGATAATAGTCTCGTCATATGGCACATCGGGGCAGATGATGTACAGCGCCCTTTTCTGTATAGACTCGATCCAGATGATCTCTCTGGTCTTTGGTGAGTGCCGCTGGCATGGTCGGCACGCATACTCTGTGGTGCTCATGACAATCGTTGTGTAGGCCATATTGTCCTCAGTTGGTTGATGGACAGGCCTGCCCAGTGGCGGATCCAGAGGGGGGGGGGGGGGGGTGGAGCAGGGGGAGCCTATATTGATTGTTCAATATATATGTTAATGAACACGTTGCTATGGGACGACTCTCAGATCTGGAGTTGCAACCCCACCCCCTCCTACAAAAAAGGTTGGGATGAAGTATTTATTATCCCCTTTGAACTTGTTGCACGGGATGAAAAAAATGTGCGGGGAAAAAAATCAAAATATATGATTTACATGCTTGTTAAAATGCAATGTTAGGCATCAATACATTCACCAAATTCACCAAAAAATGTATTTTCGACTTTACACTCGAGAAAAATGGTATTCCTATAAAAGTGAACATGGACATCTGCATACAGAGCCCAAAGCGAAAACTTCGTCACTCTTTGAATCCAGAACTCTACAATACTTTTCCATCCAAAATCCCGGATCGGACCGTGTATCACAGATTATTTTCAAGAAAATTGTGAGGAAAAATAGCCCCAGAATATGGTGAAAATCAATGCCATATATGTTTCAGAAATGCTTCCAAAAGAGCAAAAATGTTAAATTTTCCAGGGGGCTTACAGCACCCCCCCCCCCCCGGCCCCCAGACCGCATGGTTCAGCACGCTTGTGCCCTCTCCAACCCCTCAGAACCCCCACCCCCACACAAAAAATTATGCTACGTCACTGTTCAGTGCTCCCCCCAATAAAAATCCTGGATCCGCCACTGGGCCTACCCGCTTAAGTTCTCTAAGATATGTTTTCTCCCCATGTTAAGCGGTTGTTGATGTGGACACCTAATAATTTTGCACTGTCTGTGCGATCTACTTCCTCCCCATCAATGTGAATGTTCGGCATTGTGAGCTATTTTTTTTTTCAAAAGTAGATCGTGATTTATTTATTTTTTTTGGATTTTCTGGGGTTTATTTTCATTTTGATGTTGATGGCCCCCTTAAAGATATCGTCTGCTGCTTGCTGCAACGTGCTCGCCTTTCTCAAACAGTGTGGTGTCATCCACTTGATGCAGGGAAAAAAAGTCTCCAGTAGTCAGGACCTGATAATGTTCCTTATGGTAATTCTGCCTTGACCGTGGGCCATGACGGTTTGGTTTTTTTCCGAGGCTCTCTGCCAGGAGACAAGTAATGGACCAACTCCGTTTCTTGAGAGTTTTCCAAGGAGGATGGTGTGGTCTATTCTATCAAAGCCCTTGGAGAAACCCAGGATGAGAGTCACGAAATAGACCTGAGTTGGGGGGCATCGAGCCCCTGGAGTAGCTGATGTAGGATGTATTTGAGGGCATATGTTGTGTTGTGGAGCTGTCTTCGATGGCTCCATACTGGTCAGGGCGGTGAGACATTTCCTCCTTCATCCAGGTTGTACTGTAATGAATGACTTCTCAGCAATTTTGATGATCAAATTTAGAGCTCTGGGTCTCTACTATGGCATGTCAGTGGCTTTAATTCTCAGCATCAATTTCTACCTCACTGAATTCTTTGAATGGAAGTTGAAATTAGAAAATGTCAATTATATTCAAATGATAGTTATTATAGTATTGTGCAGCTAACATTCAAAGTTTTGTACTGGTTCTTTCTCAGCAATTTTGAAGCACGAATTTAGATAATAAATACCCTCGAGATTGCTCAGGCCGAGCTGCCACCTGACGCAATGGCCGTGATCGTATAGTGGTTAGTACCTCTCGTTGTGGCCGAGAAAACCCAGGTTCGAATCCTGGTCACGGCAGAGGCTGTGGGTCTCTACTACGGCATGTCAGTGGATTTTACTTCTCAACATCAATTTCTACCTCACTGAATCATTTGAATGGAAGTTGAAATTAAAAAAATTCAATTATATTCAGATGGTAGTTGTTATAGGGTTGTGCAACTTACATTCAAATTTGTGTACTGGTTCTTTCTCAGTAATTTTGATGCTCAAATTTAGATACTAAATACCCTCGAGATCGTTTAGGCTAAGCTGTCACCTGACGCAATGGCCGTGATCGTATAGTGGTTAGTACCTCTCGTTGTGGCCGAGAAAACCCAGGTTCGAATCCTGGTCACGGCAGAGGCTGTGGATCTGTACTACGGCATGTCAGTTACTTTTACTTCTCAGTATCAATTTCCACCTCACTGAATCCTTTGAATGGAAGTTGAAATTAGAAAAAATCAATTATATTCAGATGGTAGTTGTTATAGGGTTGTACAACTTACATTCAAATGTGTGTACTGGTTCTTTCTCAGTAATTTTGATGCTCAAATTTAGATACTAAATACCCTCGAGATTGTTTAGGCTAAGCTGTCACCTGACGCAATGGCCGTGATCGTATAGTGGTTAGTACCTCTCGTTGTGGCCGAGAAAACCCAGGTTCGAATCCTGGTCACGGCAGAGGCTGTGGGTCTCTACTACGGCATGTCAGTTACTTTTACTTCTCAGTATCAATTTCCACCTCACTGAATCCTTTGAATGGAAGTTGAAATTTAAAAAATTCAATTATATTCAGATGGTAGTTGTTATAGGGTTGTGCAACTTACACTCAAATTTCTGTACTGGTTCTTTCACAGTAATTTTGATGCTCAAATTTAGATACTAAATACCCTCGAGATTGTTTAGGTTAAGCTGTCACCTGACGCAATAGCCGTGATCATATAGTGGTTAGTACTTCTCGTTGTGGCCGAGAAAACCCAGGTTCGAATCCTGGTCACGGCAGAAGCTGTGTGTCTCTACTACGGCATGTCAGTGGATTTTACTTCTTAATATCAAATTCTACCAGATTGAATTCTTTGAGTAACAGTTGAAAAATCCAATTCAAATGTAAGCAATTATAATTTTGCCTAGCTAGTCACAGTGTTTTCGCTATAGGAATGACAAACATTTAAATTTCTGTTTATATATTGGCATTGCTCATAATTTGTCAAAACAACACGTATTGTGGTGTTTGAACACCAATAGCTTATGGAGAATCCACCAAGACTGCATACATGAGAACAAATCCAATGTTTTTAGGCACTAACGTTATTTGATTGGGTACACGGAGATTCGTGGATGGATACGAGATGTGAACCCTTTAAAAAGACTGAAAGCTTTCGTACATATACCAATTTGATGCCAAAAGTAGATACTGAATATTCATCTGATATTACTAACGCCCACCAGTCACCTGACGCAATGGCCGTGATCGTATAGTGGTAGTATAGTGGTTAGTACCTCTCGTTGTGGCCGAGAAAACCCAGGTTCGAATCCTGGTCACGGCAGAGGCTGTGGGTCTCTACTACGGCATGTCAGTGGATTTTACTTCTCAGCATCAATTTCTACCTCACTGAATCCTTTGAATGGAAGTTGAAATTAAAAAAATTCAATTATATTCAGATGGTAGTTGATATAGGGTTGTGCAACTTACATTCAAATTTGTGTACTGGTTCTTTCTCAGTAATTTTGATGCTCAAATTTAGATACTAAATACCCTCGAGACTGTTTAGGCTAAGCTGTCACCTGACGCAATGGCCGTGATCGTATAGTGGTTAGTACCTCTCGTTGTGGCCGAGAAAACCCAGGTTCGAATCCTGGTCACGGCAGAGGCTGTGGGTCTCTACTACGGCATGTCAGTTACTTTTACTTCTCAGTATCAATTTCCACCTCACTGAATCCTTTGAATGGAAATTGAAATTAAAAAAATTCAATTATATTCAGATGGTAGTTGTTATAGGGTTGTGCAACTTACATTCAAATTTGTGTACTGGTTCTTTCTCAGTAATTTTGATGCTCAAATTTAGATACTAAATACCCTCGAGATTGTTTAGGCTAAGCTGTCACCTGACGCAATGGCCGTGATCGTATAGTGGTTAGTACCTCTCGTTGTGGCCGAGAAAACCCAGGTTCGAATCCTGGTCACGGCAGAGGCTGTGGGTCTCTTCTACGGCATGTCAGTTACTTTTACTTCTCAGTATCAATTTCCACCTCACTGAATCCTTTGAATGGAAGTTGAAATTAGAAAAATTCAATTATATTCAGATGGTAGTTGTTATAGGGTTCTGCAACTTACATTCAAATTTGTGTACTGGTTCTTTCTCAGTAATTTTGATGCTCAAATTTAGATACTAAATACCCTCGAGATTGTTTAGGCTAAGCTCTCACCTGACGCAATGGTAGTGATCGTATAGTGGTTAGTACCTCTCGTTGTGGCCGAGAAAACCCAGGTTCGAATCCTGGTCACGGCAGAGGCTGTGGGTCTCTACTACGGCATGTCAGTTACTTTTACTTCTCAATATCAAATTCTACCAGATTTAATTCTTTGAATAACAGTTGAAAAATCCAATTCAAATGTAAGCAATTATAATTTTGCCTAGCTAGTCACAGTGTTTTAGCTATTGGAATGACAAACATTTAAATTTCTGTTTATATATTGGCATTGCTCATAATTTGTCAAAACAACACGTATTGTGGTGTTTGAACACCAATAGCTTATGGAGAATCCACCAAGAGTGCATACATGCCAACAAGTCCAATGTTTTTTAGGCACTATTTGATTGGGTACACGGAGATTCGCGGATGGATACGAGATGTGAACCCTTTAAAAAGACTGAAAGATTTCGTACATATTCCAATTTGATGCCAAAAGTAGATACTGAATATTCATCTGATATTACTAATGCCCACCATTCAACTGACACAATGGCCGTGATCGTATGGTGGTTAGTACCTCTCGTTGTGGCCGAGAAAACCCAGGTTCGAATCCTGGTCATGGCAGAGGCTGTGGGTCTCTACTACGGCATGTCAGTGGATTTTACTTCTCAATATCAAATTCTACCTCACTGAATCCTTTGAATGGAAGTTGAAATAAGAAAATTTCAATTATATTCAGATGGTAGTTGTTATAGTCTTGTGCAGCTAACATTCAAATGTTTGTACTGGTTCTTTCTCAAAAATTTTGGTGCTCAAATTTAGATACTAAATACCCTCGAGATTGCTCAGGCCAAGCTGTCACCTGACGCAATGGCCGTGATCGTATAGTGGTTAGCACCTCTCGTTGTGGCCGAAAAAACCCAGATTCGAATCCTGGTCTCACAGAGGCTGTGGGTCTCTACTATGGCATGTCAGTGGATTTTACTTCTCAATATCAAGTTCTACCTCACTGAATCCATTGAATGGAAGTTGAAATAAGAAAATTTCAATTATATTCAGATGGTAGTTGTTATGGTATTGTGCAGCTAACATTCAAATTTTCGTACTGGTTCTTACTCAGCAATTTTGATGTTCAAATTTCGATACTAAATACCCTCGAGATTGCTCAGGCCGAGCTGTCACCTGACGCAATGGCCGTGATCGTATAGTGGTTAGTACCTCTCGTTGTGGCCGAGAAAACCCAGGTTCGAATCCTGGTCACGGCAGAGGCTGTGGGTCTCTACTACGGCATGTCAGTTACTTTTACTTCTCAGTATCAAATTCTACCTCACTGAATCCTTTGAATGGAAGTTGAAATAAAAAAATTTCAATTATATTCAGATGGTAGTTGTTATAGTCTTGTGCAGCTAACATTCGAATTCTTGTACTGGTTCTTTTTCAGCAATTTTGATGCTCAAATTTAAATACTAAATACCCTGGAGATTGCTCAGGCCAAGCTGTCACCTGACGCAATGGGCGTGATCGTATAGTGGTTAGTACCTCTCGTTGTGGCCGAGAAAATCCAGGTTCGAATGCTGGTCACGGCAGAGGCTGTGTCTGTGTGTCTCTACTACGGCAAGTCAGTGAATTTTACTTCTCAGTATCAATTTCTACCTCACTGAGTCCTTTAAATTTAAGTTGAAATAAGGAAATTTCAATTATATTCAGATGGAATTTGTTATAGTATTGTGCAGCTAACATTAAAATTTTTGTACTGGTTCTTTCTCAGCAATTTTGATGCTCAAATTTAGATACTAAATACCCTCGAGATTGCTCAGGCCAAGCTGTCACCTGACGCAATGGCCGTGATCGTATAGTGGTTAGCACCTCTCGTTGTGGCCGAGAAAAACCAGGTTCGAATCCTGGTCTCACAGAGGCTTTGGGTCTCTACTACGGCATGTCAGTTACTTTCACTTCTCAGTATCAATTTCTACCTCACTGACTCTTTTGAATGGGAGTTGAAATAGAAAAAAATCAATTATATTCAAATGGTAGTTGTTATGGTATTGTGCAGCTAACATTCAAATTTTTGTACTGGATCTTTCTCAGCAATTTTGATGCTCAAATTTAGATACTAAATACCCTCGAGAGTGCTCAGGCCGAGCTGTCACCTGACGCAATGGCCGTGATCGTATAGTGGTTAGTACCTCTCGTTGTGGCCGAGAAAACCCAGGTTCGAATCCTGGTCACGGTAGTAGCTTTGTGTCTCTACTACGGCACGTCAGTGGATTTTACTTCTTAATATCAAATTCTACCAGATTGAATTCTTTGAATAACAGTTGAAAAATCCAATTCAAATGTAAGCAATTATAATTTTGCCTAGCTAGTCACAGTGTTTTCCCTATAGGAATGACAAACATTTAAATTTATGTTTATATATTGGCATTGCTCATAATTTGTCAAAACAACACGTATTGTGGTGTTTGAACACCAATAGCTTATGGAGAATCCACCAAGAGTGCATACATGCCAACAAGTCCAATGTTTTTTAGGCACTATTTGATTGGGTACACAGAGATTCGTGGATGGATACGAGATGTGAACCCTTTAAAAAGACTGAAAGCTTTCGTACATATACCAATTTGATGCCAAAAGTAGATACTGAATATTCATCTGATATTACTAATGCCCACCAGTCACCTGACGCAATGGCCGTGATCATATAGTGGTTAGTACCTCTCGTTGTGGCCGAGAAAACCCAGGTTCGAATCCTGGTCACGGCAGAGGCTGTGGATCTCTACTACGGCATGTCAGTTACTTTTACTTCTCAGTATCAATTTCCACCTCGCTGAATCCTTTGAATGGAAGTTGAAATTAGAAAAATTCAATTATATTCAGATGGTAGTTGTTATAGGGTTGTGCAACTTACATTCAAATTTGTGTACTGGTTCTTTCTCAGTAGTTTTGATGCTCAAATTTAGATACTAAATACCCTCGAGATTGTTTAGGCTAAGCTGTCACCTGACGCAATGGCCGTGATCGTATAGTGGTTAGTACCTCTCGTTGTGGCCGAGAAAACCCAGGTTCGAATCCTGGTCACGGCAGAGGCTGTGGGTCTCTACTACGGCATGTCAGTGGATTTTACTTCTTAATATCAAATTTTACCAGATTGAATTCTTTGAATAACAGTTGAAAAATCCAATTCAAATGTAAGCAATTATAATTTTGCCTAGCTAGTCACAGTGTTTTCGCTATAGGAATAACAAACATTTAAATTTCTGTTTATATATTGGCATTGCTCAATAATTTGTCAAAACAACATGTTTTGTGGTGTTTGAACACCAATAGTTTATGGAGAATCCACCAAGATTGCATACATGCCAAGAAATCCAATGTTTTTTTAGGCACTATTTGATTGGGTACATGGAGATTCGCGGATGGATACGAGATGTGAACCCTTTAAAAAGACTGAAAGCTTTCGTACATATTCCAATTTGATGCACAAATTTAGATACTAAATACCCTCGAGAGTGCTCAGGCTAAGCTGTCATCTGACGCAATGGCCGTGATCGTATAGTGGTTAGTACCTCTCGTTGTGGCCGAGAAAACCCAGGTTCGAATCCTGGTCACGGCAGAGGCTGTGGGTCTCTACTACGGCATGTCAGTTACTTTTACTTCTCAGTATCAATTTCCACCTCACTGAATCCTTTGAATGGAAGTTGAAATTTAAAAAATTCAACTATATTCAGATGGTAGTTGTTATAGGGTTGTGCAACTTACATTCAAATTTGTGTACTGGTTCTTTCTCAGTAATTTTGATGCTCAAATTTAGATACTAAATACCCTCGAGATTGTTTAGGCTAAGCTGTCACCTGACGCAATGGCCGTGATCAGTCATTCTTGGAGACATGAACATAGATCTACTTAAGTACAATTCTCTATCAAGCGTGAATAATTATTTTGACAACATAGTATCACGTACTTTTGTTCCAAAAATTTTTAAACCAACAAGAGTAACTCCCAACTCTGCAACCTTAATTGATCATATTTATACGAATATCCAGTCAAACAACTGCCAAAGTGGTATCATTATAAATGACGTTGCTGAACATTTCGGGGTATTCCTGTCTTTTAATAACACTCAAAAACAATTAAAGGTAAAAAACTATCAAAAACGAACATTTTCTGACACAAACATCAACACATTCAATACACTACTTGAACAAATTGATTTTACTGGCATTTCCAATATTGACTGCCCCGAAGAAGCTTATGGTACCTTCTACTCCAAATACTTTGATGCTTTTGAAATTGCTTTCCCTATTAAAACATATAAATGCAACAGAAATTATATCAAGAAAGAACCCTGGGTAACTTCTGGTCTTTTGACATCTATGCGAAAGAAAAATAAAATATACAAATTAAAATTAAAAAATCCAACTGAACTCAACATAAACACTTGTGAAGAATATCGTTCACGGCCGATATCAAGCCGACTTATTCCGGGGTCGTTGTGCTAATAACAAGCCGGCAGTTATATTTTAACTGTTTATTGTGATGATAAATATCCAATGTTCAATCACACACAATCAGGGCCGACAATCACTCCTAAAGTCCAGTGATATTCCCGGTCGAATTATATCCTTATATATGCTATATTATAGTCCTTCTTATATGTCTCACAGTTTATATTCCAGTTTATACAGTTCACAAATATATCCACTTCCTTATAATCACGGCTATTTATCTCCTATCTGATATACGTCTGTTCACCGTGAAAGTCTCTTCTCAACTGCGCAGATTTGCGGGGCCGTGGGACAGAGTACATGTATTTTCCCGCCAAGTGTGAGCGGAGTTGTGTCATTGGCTATGTATGTGCTGATGTGTGCTGATCTCACCGGGAAAGTGGGTTTCCCCGGTATGTGGCGAGACATGTTTGGGTCTGAATGCTGTGCATGTGATGTCTATGTAAATGAGTATGTGCATGTGAAGGTCAAGGCCGGTGTACTGGGGTCGAATTATTTGATTGGACGGGGCCGAGGGTGTGAGCTGTTTGACCTGTGTTTGCCTTGTTTGGGGGCCGCGTGGTTATTCGTGGTTTTGTATGTTTTGTCCAGGCAGTGATCGTGTAGTGGTTATATTTAGCGTGGTGTGTAGAATATGCGTGGGCGAGTTGTCATGGAGATGTGTGCGGGAGGGGACGGGCGTTTACTGTCACTAAAAATGCTACATTACACCCCTTCATTAATCTACGCCCTCGGAGATTACCCTCCCCGGACCCTACCGTCGCAAAAACTAAACAATAAAAAGCTAAAAAGTCCTAAAAGGTCAAACCCCAACACTCACACACACTCGCCGCGCGACAATGGGAAAACACTTCATACAATAAAAATTCCTAACCGTCAAAATAAACGTCAGCAGTCAGTCCGTCAGCAGTCACTACGATGATACATTTACAAATACATGCACAACAACGAGTATGAGATGATATGATATGATTAAACAAAACTCCTCGACATTCTCTAGTAGAATGGACAAATTACGTGACCAAGGTGATTACAGTGACCAGGATTACTTCTCCCATGTCACTATAGGGCCGACATGATGCTGGGCCGACAGTTCAGGGTCGAGCAGATCAGCGTGACCAGGATTTCCAAGTCACTATCCTGTGGGGCCGACACAACAGGGCCGGCTGTTCAAGGCCGAAGTTCGTTACTACTCCCGACCACGTTTGCTGGCAGGAGACGGCGGGGCCGCTGTGATGTGAGGCCGACAAGTTCACTGGGTCGATTGTAGAAATAGTTCGGGTTTGTTCAGGGTCGAATTCTGCCATGTTTTCTGAAGTATGGCCTTATACTTGTTCGAATCCGATCCTCATGCAGCGTGTTGTTGTTCCGGGTGTGTGCCGCGAGGCGGGGCCGTCGTCAGGGAAACGCGGGTACAATCCTTCTCCGACCTACCAGGCCGGTCCGTTACGACAGCAGGGGGGTCCACACACTGTCCAGTTTTCCGAATGTTCATCTGCCGTCCCCTGGATTACACGTTCCAAAACATATCCTAAATGTACTTATCGACTGTTCAAATTGCTGGGCTCTTTTTGCCCGACGACTCACTATTGTCTTTAACAGGGGAGATGATGTAGGTGCTGTAAACAGCTACAGGGTCTACCTGCGCTCGTGCGAACCTTGTGACCTATACAGTCTATCGTCCCTTTTCTTTCAGAGTTAGCGCACAGTAGACTAGCGGGGTCGAATTGCGGTTTAGCAGACGACACACAGTGATTAAAGGCTGAGATATTAATATCAATCACTCACAGGGGCGGACATCGTTCCGTTCATTATCAGCCAGTTCACAGGACGACGGGGCCGCTATATTGTTGGGGTCGAAGTTGCAATGATCTGGGTCGGTCACACCGCGGCGCTTTGAATATTTGGGTGATGAATTTGGTGACAGGCCGCATCTTGGCATGATAGCTTTTCCGTGACTGGTTCCCGTACCACTGGGCCGTTCCTCCGAATATTACATGGAGTGAGTAGAGGCTCTGTCGACGCATACTCCGGAACGAATCACACTATCACCTCTTCGACAACTAAGTGGCCTTACTCACGGTGTGACTGGTTATTATCCTCTTCGGCTGACACATGGATAGAAACTTTGCATGATATTTTAGTTAGTGCGTAACACACGCGGAACAACGGTACATGCTATACGGGGTCGAAACCAATGATTCACCAACATCATAATTATGAAATCATATCAAGTGTATATATATCGAATTTGCCTCACTGACATCTTGTACATGTTAAATGCATATATTGTTATTGTAATATAATATATTATTATTGTGAATGACATGATATCATAGTCCATTAGACATGCATAATTCATCACCAATGGTATCAATCAGATAACCAGGCCGGGGTTATCTATATTGGGCCGGTCTGCGTGCGTTGCGTTTGGGTCGACTTGGTCGTGCAGGCGGGGGCGTAGCCTCGCTTGTCTCAGGGTCGGAAGATACCACAGGCTTTTGCCTGCGTGTCTTGCGTGCCGGTTTTGGAGTGTCGGAACTTGATCTACGTGATCTTTTCCGTTGCCGATGTCGACTTGAGCCGGATGAGGTCGGAGATCGCGGTTGGCGATTCTGGGTCGTGGGCGAATCAGACTCAGCTGTTTGGTCTGAATCGGTATGCCGATCTTGGACTGTTACCTCCCAAGGGTAATAGAACTCCTTGAGAAGTCCCATGGGGTCGGGTGACTGTTCTGGGTCGGACTTGCTTGACGACGACGTGGGTCGTACAGGGTCGGAGTAGATGTGGGCCGCTTGATTGTCACCTTCGTATGGCTTGAGCACATCCAGATGAACAACACGAGTGTTCCGAGGGTTGGAAACCAGGGCGATTCGGTAATCAACCTCGGTTACACGGTCGATGATCCTCCAGGGACCAGTCCAGGGCCGAGCGAACTTATTATTCTGCGTGAGTGGCAGATAATAATACCGGACCAGTTCGCCTGGTTGAAACTGGGGTCGTGGTTTCGCGTGGGCGTCATAACCCATCTTTTGCCGAATTGCCGCTTTCTCGAGATGGTCTTGGGCGAAACCGTGGGCCGTCCTGATGGCTTGCCGCAAATACTCCACATACTCCGGACCACACGGAGGTAGAGGCTCAGGGTCGTAGGTCGGAAACATGAGGTCGACTGGCAAGTTACACTCATGTCCATACACCATCAGATGCGGGGTGCATCCCGTGGACGAGTGTACTGAGGTTCGATAGGCCATTAACACATATGGCAGGTGCAAGTCCCAATCGTTTGCACGATCGCTGACGAACGCACTCAGCATGTTGAGCAATGTCCTGTTGAATCGCTCAACTTGGCCGTCGCTCTGGGGTCGGTATGGGGTCGTACGAATCTTCTTAGCGCCCAGTAGACGCACAACATGCCGGAACAGGGACGACTCGAACTCAGTACCTTGATCGCTATGGGCCGCTTTGGGGACACCGTGGTAGACTATCCACCGATTCACCAGGGTGTCGGCAACATTTTTGGCCGTATGTCGCCATAGCGGAAAAGCGTCAGTGTACTTCGTAAAGTAGTCCGACACGACTAGTACATACCGATAGCCTCTTCCCGTGACCTTGTGGGTGTCGAGGATGTCCATCGCTATTCTGTCGAACGGCGCTCCTGTCGGTAGCTGTGTCAGGGGCGATCTTTTTGGGGCCGGTTTACCCTTGCGGGTCACACATTGCGGGCAGCGGGCACACCAGCGGGCGACGTCCAGCGCCAAGCCGGGCCAGTAGAATCGGCGCCTGACTCTCTCGATGGTACGCTGTATGCCGAGATGTCCGACAATCTTGAGGTCGTGTAGTTGGTGCAGAACTTGTGTCCTGAGTGCTACGGGGAGCACAGTTTGCACCACGGGCCGTCCAGCAGGGTCGGGTTTTATATGTCGAACCAGCACTCCGTCTTGTAACGCCAGGAGGTTCCAGCGAGAAACAAGTGTCTTTACCTCCTCTCCTTGGCGGGCGACTTCTCGCGAGTCAGGCTTGGTGCCGGCTAGTATCCATTGCCGCACTTTTCCGACGCTGGGGTCGGCTTGCTGTGCTGCGACAATGTCCTGGGTCGAATAGTCCGAAAGCCACTTTTGTCCATCAAGTGTGGCGTCCAAAGCACGGACTCGAACAACTTGGCGTGCCGAAACTAGCTGGGGCAAGACCGGTGATGTTATCGAATCACTGTCCAGGAGGTCTGCCCTTGTCTGGGTCGGAACAACAGTTATCCGACGAACTGGAAGTTCTCCGGAACTTGTTTCTGGGTCGGTCGGAGGTGTGACGAGTCGTCCGGGACAGTCTTGGTGTTTGCAACTGTGGCACCGTGACAAGCCGTCGGCGTTACCGTGTAATTTTCCGGGTCGATGCTCTATCCGAAAGTCATACTGCTGTAGCTTGGCGAGCCACCTAGCAAGCATGCCGTCGGCGTCGCTGTAGTTTTTCAGCCACCTTAGCGAGCTATGGTCGGTTCGGAGGAGGAATTTCCTACCCCAGAGGTAGTGCCGATAGTGTTGCACCATCTCAACTACTGCCAGTAGTTCCCGATAGGTGGTGCAATAGTTCCGCTGGGTCCGGGACAGGGTCTTGCTGGCGAACCCGATGGGGATCTCCTTCCCGTTAACCCTTTGCGAGAGGGCTCCTCCCACAGCAAAGCCGCTTGCATCCGTATCGAGGATGAAGTAGTCCTCCAGATTCTGGGTCGGATGAGCGAGCTTGGGCGCCTTGATGAGGGCGTCGCGGAGTCGCTGGAAAGCTCGTCGCTGGGCCGGTCCCCAAGTGAAGTGGCATTCACCTCGGGTAAGCGCTACGAGAGGTTCAGCGATCTCAGCGTAGTCCTTGATGAATCGCCTGTGGTAGTTGGCGAAACCAAGGAAAGCCCTGACGTCGGTGATCTCGCACGGGGTCGGCCATTCTCTGATGGCTTTGACTTTGTTGGGGTCGACTCGGATTCCTTGGCCGCTCACTATGAACCCTAAGTACAAGATTTCCCGTTGGAACAACTCACACTTCTTGGGCTGAAGTTTCAGGCCTGCCGATCTGATTCGATCCAGGACCGCTTCCAGGTTTGCGAGTGCCTGGTCGAATGTTCTGCCGTAAGCTATCACGTCGTCGAGATAGCACATACACCGGGTCCACAAGTAACCACGGAGTATGGTCTCCATAAGCCGTTCGAAGGTTGCCGGGGCGTTGCTAAGGCCGAATGGCATGACCTTAAACTGATAGAGTCCCTTCCTTGTGGCGAAGGCAGTCTTCGGTCTGTCGCTGGGGTCGACTTCAACCTGCCAGTAGCCAGAGGCCAGGTCTAGGGCCGAGAAGTAGTTGGCGCCTGCCAGGGCGTCATGAGTGTCCTGAATGTTGGGCAAGGGATACGAATCCTTGCGGGTGACGTCATTCAGGAGCCGATAGTCGACACAGAAGCGTACTTGTCCGTTCTTCTTCCGCACGAGCACTACCTGTGCGCTCCAGGGCGAATCGGACGGCTCAATACACCCCAAGCGGAGCATCTTGTCGATCTCCTCGTCGATGATGCTTTGCTGCGCCTGAGGGACGCGTCGCTGTCGTTGTCGAATTGGGGCCGAGTTGCCGGTGTCGATTCTATGCTGGACGACTTGGGTCCGTCCCAGTTGGCCGTCTGGGTGCATAAATGTGTCCTGGTATTGGTGAACCAGGTTGGCGCAACGCCGATGC
The DNA here is from genome assembly GCA_949152475.1 of Terebella lapidaria. Classification (NCBI taxonomy): domain Eukaryota; kingdom Metazoa; phylum Annelida; class Polychaeta; order Terebellida; family Terebellidae; genus Terebella; species Terebella lapidaria. The sequence goes on from OX424557.1 coordinate 10,209,617, forward strand.
TGTTCCGGCGCTAGTCCGGCGCGATCCACCATTTCTTGTAGATGTGGCGGTAGGTCGCGGTAGTGACTGGCGTCTACCGTGGCCGGGTCGGGCTCCTCTCCGGGTCGTGGCAGAGCTCCGACGACACTTTCAACAGGGCTTGCTATGGCGACAGGGTCGGAACGGGTGAGCGTAATGCCGGTATCTGCTGGATTGACTACCGACACCTTTACGCACTGCCGATTCAGGGTCGTAAGTGTTCTCCCCATGATGAGGTCGGTTTCCTCGGGAAAGGTCGTAAGTGGCTGGACTATCCTCGGGTGTTGTCGAACTCGAACTCGGGAAGTCGGGACCAGCTCCACTATTGCTTCGCTGCGTGCGGGGACGGTGACAGCTCGTCGCACGGCCATTCTGACAACATTGGCCTCAATGTCTTTATGTGCGAACAGGATTTCTTTGTGTACCTGTATCGTCCCTTCACCGTAATTCACTACAGCGTGAGCTTGCCGAAAAAAGTTCATGCCGAGAATCATGTCGTCATGTATGTCAGCCACACAAAAGGTTACGACCATATGGTTAGTTCCGACCTGTATTGAGAGGTCGATCAGTCCATCGATCGGGCTTGACTGTCCGGTGACGTCACGAATAATAGCCGAAGTAGACCGCAAATGTCGCTGGTCAGCGGGGACGTGACGTAGCTGATCGCGTCGGAGCAGGGAGATCTGCGCTCCGGAGTCGAGTACAGCCTTTATCGTCTTGTTTCCGACGCGTACCGGCAACTTCCAGCATTTGTGATTGGTGGCGCTGGAGTTGTTGATGACAGCCGGAATTTCGGGGTCGTCTAGCGGTGGCCGGAAGAGTGTGTGCAGAGGCGGCAGTTTGGATTCCGGTCCACTCGGAAAAGCGTAGAATCCTCCGTCGTCGGAGATCCACTCGATCTCGGACATGCTGTCCGTTCCGGTGCCGTTGGCGGTCGGGGGTGACACCCCTTCAGGACGACGGTCTCCACGTGGTGGTCGCTGTGGCCGCGGTGCGGACGCCCCTTCATGAAAAGAGGCCGATTTCGGGGTCGGAGCTTGACATTTTGTACACACCCCTTCAAGGAGCTGAGGTGTGGGCTGGGCCGGCTGCGGGGTCGTTATTGGTGTCGTTACCGGTACAGTAGTCGTGACAACCGCAGATGTGGAGCGGGGAACGTTGTCCTGTTGTCTGGAAGGTCCTTGCTCCTCAGCACCTTCCCCTACTGGTTTGACGACGGGGTCGGAGGTGTTGGTGGGGCCGGTTTAGTTTGGTTACCGGTTTGGTTAGGTACTGACAACACTTGAGCTGTCCTTCTGTCAGTACCGGGACCATTGGGCCGAAATGCTAGCGGTTTCATGCCGTTACGTACTAGCACATCCTTAAGCCGAAAGCACCGCATCCAGCGATGGCCGGGCTTCTTGCAAAAGAAGCACACCATGGGTCGTCCGGGTTGCGGGGGTCGATCACCTTTCATCGGGGCCGTTGTTCGTAGGACAGAGAAGATAGCCGTTTCCTCGCATAGTCCATTCTCGTCACTAAGGACACACTGGAAGGCTTCGGCCACCCACTCGCGTGAGCTGGTTGGCACTGAGTGTTCGTCGCAACCTTGTAGGCCGGTAGTGTCACTGTCCGCGGGGTCGTAGTAGGCCGCAATTTGTTCTGGGGTTAGTGTTTCCCCCTGAGTGACTTGTCCCATGGCACAGGACAGTTCCTCATTGACAGGGTCGTCTTCCGCGTATCCGCTTGCGGAAATGTCAGCACGTCGTGTGCCTCGATGTCGATCTCTGGCTGTCCTCTGTTGACGACTCTCTACCTTGAGAACGGCCGTAAGTGCCTCACTGTAACTGTTAAAAGTGAGGGCACACAGTTTATCGGCAATGGGGTCGGGTTGGCCGTTCACGAATTGTGCAATTACGGTTCGTTGCCGCGACGTTGGCGTAACGTCGTCGAACACTTGCTCCGCCAGGGCCTGGAGTCGCTCCATGTAGTGTTCCGCGTCCTCTTTTCGTTCCCGCTTGAGGAACGGGAAATCGTCCCGTTTGGACTGTCGACGGGGCTCGGGTTCCCAGCCCTCTAGGAGTTGGCGACGGAACTCTCCCCAGGGAGTCGCGACCGGGATATTCAGAGCTAGCGCTTCAGCGCGGCCGCGTAGCGTGCTCCGGAAGGTCGTCGTCTTGTTGAGGTCGGAGTAAGTGAAAGCCGCAGTGAACTGTTCGAAACTCCGAACGTATTGAGTGAGATTGCCCTCCTTGAAGGTCGCACGCCATTGAGCCATTTTAGCCGTAGCCAACGTTTGGGGCTCAGACGTGAGTCTCTGTGGCGTGGGCGTATCAACACTCACCGCAACTGATGTAGTCGCTGCAGTGGCCGTCGGAGTCGGAACAGCCGAAGTCGCCGGAGCCGTCGTATCTGGGCCGATCGGAGTCGCGTTAGCGGGGGTGGTCGGTGCTGTCGTCGCGGAGACGGCGAGCGATGCGGCGGGTGGTGCCGTCGTGTGACTGGGGTCGTGTGGTGCTTGTGCAGCAAGGGCCGGTTGACTGTATGGAGGCGTCACCCATGGTATCCCGACTGAGGGTGGGAATACAGCCGGTGGTGGATATCGGTATACCGATCCATCTGGGCATACACCATGGTACACTAATCCGGGTTGTGCACCATGATAGCCGGTGTCAGCTATCACGCTGGGAACGCCACCATATCCGGGCGGTGGGTTCGCGTAGCCGACATGCGGTGAATAGTATCCGACAGCTACTCCATTTGGAACACCGCTTGTTGCGCCAGGGTATCCGACTGGCGGTACACCATATCCGTTGGTGTTTCCGACTGATTGTGAGATCGGAGGTCCGATCATTGGCACAACACTTTCTGCCGGAGCAGACACAACTTGATCTTGTGACGGATCGAAGCGCGGTTGTTCTCCGGTAGTCGGCGACGGTCGGTGCGTGGTCGGCGCGGGAGCGCGTGTGTCGGAAGTCGGCGTGTCGGGGTCGCAGGGTCGGCGACTTGACGTAGATGGTGGTTGCCGAGGTCGCGCTGGTCGTGTGGAGGCGCGATATTCTGTTGTCGCGTCGCTGGGTCGTTGCGGACTTGGAGATGTCGCGATCTGGACAGCAGTCGTCACTGGAATGCTCCCTGTAGTCGCTCTCTCCTGGCTGGGTCGAATGTACTCTACCACGGTCGGCTCGGTCGGTAGACGAGAGTACACCGCTGGTACTGGGTCGTACTGCATTGGCGTCATTGATGGCGCCCGGGGTCGGGTTGCCGAATAAGCGCTCGGCGGTACCAGTTCCGTAACATTATCATTGTCACAGACCCACTGCCGTATCCGAGGGTCGCTTGGCGGGTGTGTAACCATTGATGTATCCATGGTTACAGGCCGAATGTTCATTGTAGAATGTACGATACGATCACATACACTCGCTCTTTGACGTGAGCGTGTATAGTCTCTGCCGGTAAAGTTACTTCGTAATTTCTGGGTCGTTCTGGCCGGCGTGGCCGAGTATGCCCTAGCGTGTGCACTTAAAATGTCACTCACTGTGTGTAAGGGCGCGAGCGGGTCTTCGTCGAGGTACGCTCCGATGCGGTCTTCAGGTGGTGCGGACGAAGTCAGGGACGATTGGTCACCGAAAGAGTCGAACAGGCCGGTCGGTTGTCGCTCCTGTGACAACGGGACTGTGTCGCTCATGGCAACTGAGCGGGGGCCGGAAGGTCGGAAGGCCGGGTTCGGATTGAACGTTACCTCGTCATCCGTAGGGTCGAGCGGCGGAGCCATCGCCATTTCTGCCGGTCAAATCGGGGTCGATAATCCGAGACTAGCTCAGATCCTGGTCGAACGGCGCCAATGTGAAGACTATCGTTCACGGCCGATATCAAGCCGACTTATTCCGGGGTCGTTGTGCTAATAACAAGCCGGCAGTTATATTTTAACTGTTTATTGTGATGATAAATATCCAATGTTCAATCACACACAATCAGGGCCGACAATCACTCCTAAAGTCCAGTGATATTCCCGGTCGAATTATATCCTTATATATGCTAGATTATAGTCCTTCTTATATGTCTCACAGTTTATATTCCAGTTTATACAGTTCACAAATATATCCACTTCCTTATAATCACGGCTATTTATCTCCTATCTGATATACGTCTGTTCACCGTGAAAGTCTCTTCTCAACTGCGCAGATTTGCGGGGCCGTGGGACAGAGTACATGTATTTTCCCGCCAAGTGTGAGCGGAGTTGTGTCATTGGCTATGTATGTGCTGATGTGTGCTGATCTCACCGGGAAAGTGGGTTTCCCCGGTATGTGGCGAGACATGTTTGGGTCTGAATGCTGTGCATGTGATGTCTATGTAAATGAGTATGTGCATGTGAAGGTCAAGGCCGGTGTACTGGGGTCGAATTATTTGATTGGACGGGGCCGAGGGTGTGAGCTGTTTGACCTGTGTTTGCCTTGTTTGGGGGCCGCGTGGTTATTCGTGGTTTTGTATGTTTTGTCCAGGCAGTGATCGTGTAGTGGTTATATTTAGCGTGGTGTGTAGAATATGCGTGGGCGAGTTGTCATGGAGATGTGTGCGGGAGGGGACGGGCGTTTACTGTCACTAAAAATGCTACACACTTATAAAAGATTTCAGAATAAATATAACCAAGTGAAGAGAATTATGAAACAGAACTATTTTGAATCTAAATTATAAAAAAAACAAAATGACATCAAAGCCACATGGAAAATACTTACAAATGCAATCAATCCGAATAAAACAAAACCCATTTTGCCACAATTCTTCAATATCGATAACAGCCTAGTATCAGACAAAATGAATATTGCTCAAGCGTTTAATAGATTTTTTGCCGAAATTGGTGTTAAGACAAGTAACAGCATACCAGTTACAAACACATCCTATAAGGACTATCTCAAAACACCATATAAATCAAGCATGTTTATTGAACCTGTCACACCACTAGAAGTACTGAATGTAGTATCTAAACTCAAACCCAAAACTAGTTTTGGTCATGACCTTATCCCAATGAAAATAATAAAGCAAAGCATTCATTACATCCATATAGCACTGACACACATAATTAATAGATCCTTACTGACAGGCATAGTCCCCAATACCCTTAAAATTGCTAAAGTGGTTCCAATTTATAAATCCGGTGACAACACAATTCTAAATAACTATAGACCAATTAGCTTATTACCTTCATTTTCCAAAATTTTTGAGAAAATTGTTTTCAACAAAATCACAGATTACTTCCAAAAAAACAATCTCTTCTATAATCACCAGTATGGTTTCAGATCCAGTCACAGTACAATCCACCCCATTTTGCACTTACTTAATGACTGCGCGGAAGCAAATAATGTGACACCCAAGCAATCTACCATAACCATATTGTGTGATCTTTCTAAGGCCTTTGATGTGATAAACAGAGATATACTTCTAACCAAAATTGAATATTATGGACTAAGAGGCAAAATTAAAGACTGGTTAACAAACTATTTGACTATGCGTACCCAATATGTGGCTTTTGATGATTCAGTTTCTGACACATTACCTATGGAATATGGTGTTCCACAAGGATCAATACTGGGCCCTCTACTGTATCTCATCTATGTAAATGATATAGGTCACTCTGTCTCACAAGGAAAAATCCTCTCATTTGCAGATGACACTTCACTTTATATTTCTGATAGTAGTATAGACAATTTGTATCTCAATGCAAACAAGGAAGTTAATAATCTATATAATTGGTTTTGTGCAAATAGATTATCATTAAATGCCAAAAAAACCAAATATGTCCACATCAGATCACCCAGAGCCAACATCAATTTATCACACAATAATATATCTATAAATGGCACAGTCCTTGAAAGAGTTGGTAAAGACCAAATAGAAACTAGTACTAAATTTTTAGGTGTCAAAATAGATGATCATCTCTCTTGGGGAGACCACATTAAACATATCAAAACTAAAATATCTCGTGCCCTATTTATTATCAGGCAAGTAAGAAACTTTCTTCCACAGAAGTACCTGAGAACCCTATACTTTTCTCTAATACATCCAAATCTTACTTATGGCCTATTAGCATGGGGTAATGCCTCCACATCTCTTTTAAATTCCATTTCAATATTGCAAAAACGAGCAATTAGAGTTATAGGTGGGGCTAGTTATAATAGTCATACTGAGCCATTATTCAAAAAACTAAATATTCTCAAACTCTCAGATCAGTATGAATGTGAAATTTCCCTATTTATGGCGAAATATCTTAAAAATAAACTACCTGCATCTTTCAATGGCATGTTTGTTGTCAATCATGAAATTCAATCACATCATATCACCAGACAATCAGAGCAGCTTTATGTCCGACGTGCCACAAGTGACTTTGCTGGCAGGTTTCCTATTTTCAATTTTCCTCACATCTGGAATAAATGGCAATCACTTTTGCCAGACCATAACTCCATGTCAATAAATCAAATTAAAACATATCTCAGACACGCAATGCTATCTAATTATAAAAACATTGTATGGTGCTCAAATCCTACCTGCAAAGACTGTATGTGAACCTACAACCAATATCATCTCTTCTGATGACTGGGCTAATATGTATCATAACGTATGTATGCACATACACACATTGATTATTACAAATCATTCTATAACGGATGTCCTATATCCAGATCAGATCACACTGAATTGATATACAATTTCAGGATAGATATACTGGTATATATCTTGGGATTGTATATAAATGGGCATTACATTTTCAAGGGTCTCTAGGGCGGGTGGGATTCGTGGGCTTGTTTCAAGCATTATGATCTCTGATCGTGACTTGGCTAATATCATAACGTATACATACATATACATGTATCGTTTATCACTAAATCACCACAGAACCTTTTGTATATGTGTTTGTAACATGAGTCAGGGCACACTAATCTGATGGCCTATTCACCATTTTTTATGTGTGTGGAAAATATATCTTTATCTTTTTCAAGGACATTATGAAACAAATATTTGTTTATATCCATGGGCTTACACTGTCAATGATCTCTAGTACGGTTTGGGTCCGTGGATCTTTTTACAACCCACATTACTGTTATTCATTAAATTTCCAGTTCATTCATTCTGAAATTGAATCATAAATTCATAGTTTCATTGTTGTTCCATGGCTTTTGAACTTTTCTTGGGTCAGTAATTTTCCAACCAAAGACAAAACATTCTTTTCCAATTACATATCTACATTATAATGTTAATAAAATTGACACCTAGGGTCGTCGGGGTTCCCAGTAGTTCCATCCACCAAAATGTCACACTCAAGTGTTCATTTTTTTTTCTCTCTTTACTTTCTTACTCATTACATGTACATCTGATTAGTATGTTATTTCCTTTGTTTTATTATTTCTCATTACCTGTATTTTCGTTTAGCATTTTCTTTCCTTGGTTTATGTTTTCTTGCCATGTATCTATCTATCTTTTTCTTCTTTTTTTTGAGGCCATACATAATACAGCCCTCAGGCTTTGTATGGTCTCTTCAGCAACTTACATGTATCAATGTCTGTTTATCTCATATTTTGTCAGTACATGTATATTCCACTATAATTTTTCACTTATTGCTTATTATTTCATATCATTTCATTTCAAGTTGCTGAATAAACAAATATCCTATATCCTAAATATCCTAGTGGTTAGTACCTCTCGTTGTGGCCGAGAAAACCCAGGTTCGAATCCTGGTCACGGCAGAGGCTGTGGATCTCTACTACGGCATGTCAGTTACTTTTACTTCTCAGTATCAATTTCCACCTCACTGAATCCTTTGAATGGAAGTTGAAATTAGAAAAATTCAATTATATTCAGATGGTAGTTGTTATAGGGTTGTGCAACTTACATTCAAATTTGTGTACTGGTTCTTTCTCAGTAGTTTTGATGCTCAAATTTAGATACTAAATACCCTCGAGATTGTTTAGGCTAAGCTGTCACCTGACGCAATGGCCGTGATCGTATAGTGGTTAGTACCTCTCGTTGTGGCCGAGAAAACCCAGGTTCGAATCCTGGTCACGGCAGAGGCTGTGGGTCTCTACTACGGCATGTCAGTGGATTTTACTTCTTAATATCAAATTCTACCAGATTGAATTCCTTGAATAACAGTTGAAAAATCCAATTCAAATGTAAGCAATTATAATTTTGCCTAGCTAGTCACAGTGTTTTCGCTATAGGAATGACAAACATTTAAATTTCTGTTTATATATTGGCATTGCTCATAATTTATCAAAACAACACGTATTGTGGTGTTTGAACACCAATAGCTTATGGAGAATCCACCAAGACTGCATACATGCCAACAAGTCCAATGTTTTTTAGGCACTATTTGATTGGGTACACAGAGATTCGTGGATGGATACGAGATGTGAACCCTTTAAAAAGACTGAAAGCTTTCGTACATATACCAATTTGATGCCAAAAGTAGATACTGAATATTCATCTGATATTACTAATGCCCACCAGTCACCTGACGCAATGGCCGTGATCGTATAGTGGTTAGTACCTCTCGTTGTGGCCGAGAAAACCCAGGTTCGAATCCTGGTCACGGCAGAGGTTGTGGGTCTCTACTACGGCATGTCAGTGGATTTTACTTCTCAGTATCAATTTCCACCTCACTGAATCCTTTGAATGGAAGTTGAAATTAGAAAAATTCAATTATATTCAGATGGTAGTTGTTATAGGGTTGTGCAACTTACATTCAAATTTGTGTACTGGTTCTTTCTCAGTAGTTTTGATGCTCAAATTTAGATACTAAATACCCTCGAGATTGTTTAGGCTAAGCTGTCACCTGACGCAATGGCCGTGATCGTATAGTGGTTAGTACCTCTCGTTGTGGCCGAGAAAACCCAGGTTCGAATCCTGGTCACGGCAGAGGCTGTGGGTCTCTACTACGGCATGTCAGTGGATTTTACTTCTTAATATCAAATTCTACCAGATTGAATTCTTTGAATAACAGTTGAAAAATCCAATTCAAATGTAAGCAATTATAATTTTGCCTAGCTAGTCACAGTGTTTTCGCTATAGGAATAACAAACATTTAAATTTCTGTTTATATATTGGCATTGCTCAATAATTTGTCAAAACAACATGTTTTGTGGTGTTTGAACACCAATAGTTTATGGAGAATCCACCAAGATTGCATACATGCCAAGAAATCCAATGTTTTTTAGGCACTATTTGATTGGGTACATGGAGATTCGCGGATGGATACGAGATGTGAACCCTTTAAAAAGACTGAAAGCTTTCGTACATATTCCAATTTGATGCACAAATTTAGATACTAAATACCCTCGAGAGTGCTCAGGCCAAGCTGTCATCTGACGCAATGGTCGTGATCGTATAGTGGTTAGTACCTCTCGTTGTGGCCGAGAAAACCCAGGTTCGAATCCTGGTCACGGCATAGGCTGTGGGTCTCTACTACGGCATGTCAGTTACTTTTACTTCTCAGTATCAATTTCCACCTCACTGAATCCTTTGAATGGAAGTTGAAATTTAAAAAAATCAATTATATTCAGATGGTAGTTGTTAAAGGGTTGTGCAACTTACATTCAAATTTGTGTACTGGTTCTTTCTCAGTAAGTTTGATGCTCAAATTTAGATACTAAATACCCTCGAGATTGTTTAGGCTAAGCTGTCACCTGACGCAATGGCCGTGATCGTATAGTGGTTAGTACCTCTCGTTGTGGCCGAGAAAACCCAGGTTCGAATCCTGGTCACGGCAGAGGCTGTGGGTCTCTACTACGGCATGTCAGTTACTTTTACTTCTCAGTATCAATTTCCACCTCACTGAATCCTTTGAATGGAAGTTGAAATTTAAAAAATTCAACTATATTCAGATGGTAGTTGTTATAGGGTTGTGCAACTTACATTCAAATTTGTGTACTGGTTCTTTCTCAGTAATTTTGATGCTCAAATTTAGATACTAAATACCCTCGAGATTGTTTAGGCTAAGCTGTCACCTGACGCAATGGCCGTGATCGTATAGTGGTTAGTACCTCTCGTTGTGGCCGAGAAAACCCAGGTTCGAATCCTGGTCACGGCAGAGGCTGTGGATCTCTACTACGGCATGTCAGTTACTTTTACTTCTCAGTATCAATTTCCACCTCGCTGAATCCTTTGAATGGAAGTTGAAATTAGAAAAATTCAATTATATTCAGATGGTAGTTGTTATAGGGTTGTGCAACTTACATTCAAATTTGTGTACTGGTTCTTTCTCAGTAGTTTTGATGCTCAAATTTAGATACTAAATACCCTCGAGATTGTTTAGGCTAAGCTGTCACCTGACGCAATGGCCGTGATTGTATAGTGGTTAGTACCTCTCGTTGTGGCCGAGAAAACCTAGGTTCGAATCCTGGTCACGGCAGAGGCTGTGGGTCTCTACTACGGCATGTCAGTGGATTTTACTTCTTAATATCAAATTTTACCAGATTGATTTCTTTGAATAACAGTTGAAAAATCCAATTCAAATGTAAGCAATTATAATTTTGCCTAGCTAGTCACAGTGTTTTCGCTATAGGAATAACAAACATTTAAATTTCTGTTTATATATTGGCATTGCTCAATAATTTGTCAAAACAACATGTTTTGTGGTGTTTGAACACCAATAGTTTATGGAGAATCCACCAAGATTGCATACATGCCAAGAAATCCAATGTTTTTTTAGGCACTATTTGATTGGGTACATGGAGATTCGCGGATGGATACGAGATGTGAACCCTTTAAAAAGACTGAAAGCTTTCGTACATATTCCAACTTGATGCACAAATTTAGATACTAAATACCCTCGAGAGTGCTCAGGCTAAGCTGTCATCTGACGCAATGGCCGTGATCGTATAGTGGTTAGTACCTCTCGTTATGGCCGAGAAAACCCAGGTTCGAATCCTGGTCACGGCAGAGGCTGTGGGTCTCTACTACGGCATGTCAGTTACTTTTACTCCTCAGTATCAAATTCTACCTCACTGAATCCTTTGAATGGAAGTTGAAATAGAAAAAAAATCAATTATATTCAAATGGTAGTTGTTATAGTGTTGTGCAACTTACATTCAAATTTGTGTACAGGTTTTTTCTCAGTAATTTTGATGCTCAAATTTAGATACTAAATACCCTCGAGTTTGTTTTTACAGAGGCTGTGGGTCTCTACTACGGCATGTCAGTTACTTTTACTTCTCAGTATCAATTTCCACCTCACTGAATCCTTTGAATGGAAGTTGAAATTTAAAAAATTCAATTATATTCAGATGGTAGTTGTTATAGGGTTGTGCAACTTACACTCAAATTTCTGTACTCACCCTGCCAAATGGCATAGAGCGTTGTCCGGCCTAGTTCTTTTGTTTAGGGTTCAGGTCATGTTGTTGTCAACGCTGTAATGCTAACTTTTTGGCAGCTGATGCCGACACATGAGGAGTAAAATAATTTTTCTGTAAAACACTGACCATATGACCTTAGATCGGGGATTTGATGCAGTGTAAGAGATACCAGTGGACACGTATGTACCTTTCAGCTATCCATTGGAGATTAATTTGTTCAGAAATAGGCCCTCGCCCACAGATGTTGTCCACAAATATGTAGTGTTCAAATATTGATCACAATGTTTTCAAAACTTATGGCCCATGTACAGCAACACTGTATGAACTATAGGTTTCAAATACAAAATTCAATTGTGAGTAATATAAAGGTCCAAGGTCATCTAAATAGGGCTCTAATAATTCATTGTTGAATCGCCTGTGGTGTACCAACGCTCTAAGGACATGGTATGCGCTCTAAAGCTGCCTGGCCAAAGTTAACAGTGTGGATTCGCTCGCAGTATTGAGTAGTCTTTGGGTGGAATATCCAAAAAGGGTTCATTGGAACTTCACATAAAACGCTTCCGAAAATGATAATTGTTCATCAAAACAACCACAAGATATTATCAATGGCTGTTTATACTTCCTGGAGAAGGTCTATGTAACTCTGACCAGGCAGCGTTAGAGCGTTGACCTTGTCCTCACAGCGTTGACACGTTATAGACATTACAATTATGAATTATTAGATCCCTATTTAGATGGCGTTGTGCCTTTGTATTGCTCACAATTGAAGTTTAGAGTATTTGAAACCTCTAGTTCATACAGTGTTGCTGTAGGTGGACCGTAAGTATCGGATACATTGCGATCAATCTTTGGACACTACATATTTGTGAGCCACGTCCGTGGGCGAGGGCCTATTTCTCCACAAATAAGACACCAATGGATAATTGGACAGCACAGGAGTGTACATTGGTATCTTGCACACTGCATCGAAAACTTGTGCTAAAGTAACATGGTCAGTATTTTACAGAACAAATATTTTACTCACCATGTGTTGTAATCAGTTCAGAAAAAGTTAGCCTCACAGCGTTGACAACAACATGACCTGACCCCTAAACAAAAGAACTAGGTCGGTCAACGCTCTATGCCATTTGGCAGGGTGTACTGGTTCTTCCTCAGTAATTTTGATGCTCAAATTTAGATACTAAATACCCACGAGATTGTTTAGGTTAAGCTGTCACCTGACGCAATAGCCGTGATCGTATAGTGGTTAGTACCTCTCGTTGTGGCCGAGAAAACCCAGGTTCGAATGCTGGTCACGGCAGAGGCTGTGTGTCTCAGCTACGGCAAGTCAGTGAATTTTTGTGGATCTCTACTACGGCATGTCAGTTACTTTCACTTCTCAGTATCAATTTCCACCTCACTGAATCCTTTGAATGGAAGTTGAAATTAGAAAAATTCAATTATATTCAGATGGTAGTTGTTATAGGGTTGTGCAACTTACATTCAAATTTGTGTACTGGTTCTTTCTCAGTAGTTTTGATGCTCAAATTTAGATACTAAATACCCTCGAGATTGTTTAGGCTAAGCTGTCACCTGACGCAATGGCCGTGATCGTATAGTGGTTAGTACCTCTCGTTGTGGCCGAGAAAACCCAGGTTCGAATCCTGGTCACGGCAGAGGCTGTGGGTCTCTACTACGGCATGTCAGTGGATTTTACTTCTTAATATCAAATTCTACCAGATTGAATTCTTTGGATAACAGTTGAAAAATCCAATTCAAATGTAAGCAATTATAATTTTGCCTAGCTAGTCACAGTGTTTTCGTTATAGGAATAACAAACATTTAAATTTCTGTTTATATATTGGCATTGCTCAATAATTTGTCAAAACAACATGTTTTGTGGTGTTTGAACACCAATAGTTAATGGAGAATCCACCAAGATTGCATACATGCCAAAAAATCCAATGTTTTTTTAGGCACTATTTGATTGGGTACACGGAGATTCGCGGATGGATACGAGATGTGAACCCTTTAAAAAGACTGAAAGCTTTCGTACATATTCCAATTTGATGCACAAATTTAGATACTAAATACCCTCGAGAGTGCTCAGGCCAAGCTGTCATCTGACGCAATGGCCGTGATCGTATAGTGGTTAGTACCTCTCGTTGTGGCCGAGAAAACCCAGGTTCGAATCCTGGTCACGGCAGAGGCTTTGGGTCTCTACTACGGCATGTCAGTTACTTTCACTTCTCAGTATCAATTTCTACCTCACTGACTCTTTTGAATGGGAGTTGAAATAGAGAAAAACCAATTATATTCAAATGGTAGTTGTTATGGTATTGTGCAGCTAACATTCAAATTTTTGTACTGGATCTTTCTCAGCAATTTTGATGCTCAAATTTAGATACTAAATACCCTCGAGAGTGCTCAGGCCGAGCTGTCACCTGACGCAATGGCCGTGATCGTATAGTGGTTAGTACCTCTCGTTGTGGCCGAGAAAACCCAGGTTCGAATCCTGGTCACGGCAGAGGCTGTGGGTCTCTACTACGGCATGTCAGTTACTTTTACTCCTCAGTATCAAATTCTACCTCACTGAATCCTTTGAATGGAAGTTGAAATAGAAAAAAATCAATTATATTCAAATGGTAGTTGTTATAGTGTTGTGCAACTTACATTCAAATTTGTGTACAGGTTTTTTCTCAGTAATTTTGATGCTCAAATTTAGATACTAAATACCCTCGAGTTTGTTTAGGTTAAGCTGTCACCTGACGCAATAGCCGTGATCGTATAGTGGTTAGTACCTCTCATTGTGGCCGAGAAAACCCAGGTTCGAATCCTGGTCACGGCAGTAGCTGTTTGTCTCTACTACGGCATGTCAGTGGATTTTACTTCTTAATATCAAATTCTACCAGATTGAATTCTTTGAATAACAGTTGAAAAATCCAATTCAAATGTAAGCAATTATAATTTTGCCTAGCTAGTCACAGTGTTTTCGCTATAGGAATGAGAAACATTTAAATTTCTGTTTATATATTGGCATTGCTCATAATTTGTCAAAACAACATGTTTTGTGGTGTTTGAACACCAATAGCTTATGGAGAATCCACCAAGACTGCATACATGCCAACAAGTCCAATGTTTTTTAGGCACTATTTGATTGGGTACACAGAGATTCGTGGATGGATACGAGATGTGAACCCTTTAAAAAGACTGAAAGCTTTCGTACATATACCAATTTGATGCCAAAAGTAGATACTGAATATTCATCTGATATTACTAATGCCCATCAGTCACCTGACGCAATGGCTGTGATCGTATAGTGGTTAGTACCTCTCGTTGTGGCCGAGAAAACCCAGGTTCGAATCCTGGTCACGGCAGAGGCTGTGGGTCTCTACTACGGCATGTCAGTTACTTTTACTTCTCAGCATCAATTTCTACCTCACTGAATCCTTTGAATGGAAAATGAAATTAAAAGAATTCAATTATATTCAGATGGTAGTTGTTATAGGGTTGTGCAACTTACATTCAAATTTGTGTACTGGTTCTTTCTCAGTAATTTTGATGCTCAAATTTAGATACTAAATACCCTCGAGATTGTTTAGGCTAAGCTGTCACCTGACGCAATGGCCGTGATCGTATAGTGGTTAGTACCTCTCGTTGTGGCCGAGAAAACCCAGGTTCGAATCCTGGTCACGGCAGAGGCTGTGGGTCTCTACTACGGCATGTCAGTTACTTTTACTTCTCAGTATCAATTTCCACCTCACTGAATCCTTTGAATGGAAGTTGAAATTAGAAAAATTCAATTATATTCAGATGGTAGTTGTTATAGGGTTGTGCAACTTACATTCAAATTTTGTGTACTGGTTCTTTCTCAGTAGTTTTGATGCTCAAATTTAAATACTAAATACCCTCGAGATTGTTTAGGCTAAGCTGTCACCTGAGGCAATGGCCGTGATATCGTATAGTGGTTAGTACCTCTCGTTGTGGCCGAGAAAACCCAGGTTCGAATCCTGGTCACGGCAGAGGCTGTGGGTCTCTACTACGGCATGTCAGTGGATTTTACTTCTTAATATCAAATTCTACCAGATTGAATTCTTTGAATAACAGTTGAAAAATTCAATTCAAATGTAAGCAATTATAATTTTGCCTAGCTAGTCACAGTGTGTTCGCTATAGGAATAACAAACATTTAAATTTCTGTTTATATATTGGCATTGCTCAATAATTTGTCAAAACAACATGTTTTGTGGTGTTTGAACACCAATAGTTTATGGAGAATCAACCAAGATTGCATACATGCCAAGAAATCCAATGTTTTTTAGGCACTATTTGATTGGGTACACGGAGATTCGCGGATGGATACGAGATGTGAACCCTTTAAAAAGACTGAAAGCTTTCGTACATATTCCAATTTGATGCACAAATTTAGATACTAAATACCCTCGAGAGTGCTCAGGCCAAGCTGTCATCTGACGCAATGGACGTGATCGTATAGTGGTTAGTACCTCTCGTTGTGGCCGAGAAAACCCAGGTTCGAATCCTGGTCACGGCAGAGGCTGTGGGTCTCTACTACGGCATGTCAGTTACTTTTACTTCTCAGTATCAATTTCCACCTCACTGAATCCTTTGAATGGAAGTTGAAATTTAAAAAATTCAATTATATTCAGATGGTAGTTGTTAAAGGGTTGTGCAACTTACATTCAAATTTGTGTACTGGTTCTTTCTCAGTAATTTTGATGCTCAAATTTAGATACTAAATAGCCTCGAGATTGTTTAGGCTAAGCTGTCACCTGACGCAATGGCCGTGATCGTATAGTGGTTAGTACCTCTCGTTGTGGCCGAGAAAACCCAGGTTCGAATCCTGGTCACGGCAGAGGCTGTGGATCTCTACTACGGCATGTCAGTTACTTATACTTCTCAGTATCAATTTCCACCTCACTGAATCCTTTGAATGGAAGTTGAAATTAGAAAAATTCAATTATATTCAGATGGTAGTTGTTATAGGGTTGTGCAACTTACATTCAAATTTGTGTACTGGTTCTTTCTCAGTAGTTTTGATGCTCAAATTTAGATACTAAATACCCTCGAGATTGTTTAGGCTAAGCTGTCACCTGACGCAATGGCCGTGATCGTATAGTGGTTAGTACCTCTCGTTGTGGCCGAGAAAACCCAGGTTCGAATCCTGGTCACGGCAGAGGCTGTGGATCTCTACTACGGCATGTCAGTTACTTTTACTTCTCAGTATCAATTTCCACCTCACTGAATCCTTTGAATGGAAGTTGAAATTAGAAAAATTCAATTATATTCAGATGGTAGTTGTTATAGGGTTGTGCAACTTACATTCAAATTTGTGTACTGGTTCTTTCTCAGTAGTTTTGATGCTCAAATTTAGATACTAAATACCCTCGAGATTGTTTAGGCTAAGCTGTCACCTGACGCAATGGCCGTGATCGTATAGTGGTTAGTACCTCTCGTTGTGGCCGAGAAAACCCAGGTTCGAATCCTGGTCACGGCAGAGGCTGTGGGTCTCTACTACGGCATGTCAGTGGATTTTACTTCTTAATATCAAATTCTACCAGATTGAATTCTTTGAATAACAGTTGAAAAATCCAATTCAAATGTAAGCAATTATAATTTTGCCTAGCTAGTCACAGTGTTTTCGTTATAGGAATAACAAACATTTAAATTTCTGTTTATATATTGGCATTGCTCAATAATTTGTCAAAACAACATGTTTTGTGGTGTTTGAACACCAATAGTTTATGGAGAATCCACCAAGATTGCATACATGCCAAGAAATCCAATGTTTTTTAGGCACTATTTGATTGGGTACATGGAGATTCGCGGATGGATACGAGATGTGAACCCTTTAAAAAGATTGAAAGCTTTCGTACATATTCCAATTTGATGCACAAATTTAGATACTAAATACCCTCGAGAGTGCTCAGGCCAAGCTGTCATCTGACGCAATGGCCGTGATCGTATAGTGGTTAGTACCTCTCGTTGTGGCCGAGAAAACCCAGGTTCGAATCCTGGTCACGGCAGAGGCTGTGGGTCTCTACTACGGCATGTCAGTTACTTTTACTTCTCAGTATCAATTTCCACCTCACTGAATAACTTTGAATGGAAGTTGAAATTTAAAAAATTCAATTATATTCAGATGGTAGTTGTTAAAGGGTTGTGCAACTTACATTCAAATTTGTGTACTGGTTCTTTCTCAGTAATTTTGATGCTCAAATTTAGATACTAAATACCCTCGAGATTGTTTAGGCTAAGCTGTCACCTGACGCAATGGCCGTGATCGTATAGTGGTTAGTACCTCTCGTTGTGGCCGAGAAAACCCAGGTTCGAATCCTGGTCACGGCAGAGGCTGTGGGTCTCTACTACGGCATGTCAGTTACTTTTACTTCTCAGTATCAATTTCCACCTCACTGAATCCTTTGAATGGAAGTTGAAATTTAAAAAATTAAATTATATTCAGATGGTAGTTGTTATAGGGTTGTGCAACTTACATTCAAATTTGTGTACTGGTTCTTTCTCAGTAATTTTGATGCTCAAATTTAGATACTAAATACCCTCGAGATTGTTTAGGCTAAGCTGTCACCTGACGCAATGGCCGTGATCGTATAGTGGTTAGTACCTCTCGTTGTGGCCGAGAAAACCCAGGTTCGAATCCTGGTCACGGCAAAGGCTGTGGATCTCTACTACGGCATGTCAGTTACTTTTACTTCTCAGTATCAATTTCCACCTCACTGAATCCTTTGAATGGAAGTTGAAATTAGAAAAATTCAATTATATTCAGATGGTAGTTGTTATAGGGTTGTGCAACTTACATTCAAATTTGTGTACTGGTTCTTTCTCAGTAGTTTTGATGCTCAAATTTAGATACTAAATACCCTCGAGATTGTTTAGGCTAAGCTGTCACCTGACGCAATGGCCGTGATCGTATAGTGGTTAGTACCTCTCGTTGTGGCTGAGAAAACCCAGGTTCGAATCCTGGTCACGGCAGAGGCTGTGGGTCTCTACTACGGCATGTCAGTGGATTTTACTTCTTAATATCAAATTTTACCAGATTGAATTCTTTGAATAACAGTTGAAAAATCCAATTCAAATGTAAGCAATTATAATTTTGCCTAGCTAGTCACAGTGTTTTCGCTATAGGAATAACAAACATTTAAATTTCTGTTTATATATTGGCATTGCTCAATAATTTGTCAAAACAACATGTTTTGTGGTGTTTGAACACCAATAGTTTATGGAGAATCCACCAAGATTGCATACATGCCAAGAAATCCAATGTTTTTTTAGGCACTATTTGATTGGGTACATGGAGATTCGCGGATGGATACGAGATGTGAACCCTTTAAAAAGACTGAAAGCTTTCGTACATATTCCAATTTGACGCACAAATTTAGATACTAAATACCCTCGAGAGTGCTCAGGCTAAGCTGTCATCTGACGCAATGGCCGTGATCGTATAGTGGTTAGTACCTCTCGTTGTGGACGAGAAAACCCAGGTTCGAATCCTGGTCACGGCAGAGGCTGTGGGTCTCTACTACAGCATGTCAGTTACTTTTACTTCTCAGTATCAATTTCCACCTCACTGAATCCTTTGAATGGAAGTTGAAATTTAAAAAATTCAACTATATTCAGATGGTAGTTGTTATAGGGTTGTGCAACTTACATTCAAATTTGTGTACTGGTTCTTTCTCAGTAATTTTGATGCTCAAATTTAGATACTAAATACCCTCGAGATTGTTTAGGCTAAGCTCTCACCTGACGCAATGGCCGTGATCGTATAGTGGTTAGTGCCTCTCGTTGTGGCCGAGAAAACCCAGGTTCGAATCCTGGTCACGGCAGAGGCTGTGGATCTCTACTACGGCATGTCAGTTACTTTTACTTCTCAGTATCAATTTCCACCTCACTGAATCCTTTGAATGGAAGTTGAAATTAGAAAAATTCTATTATATTCAGATGGTAGTTGTTATAGGGTTGTGCAACTTACATTCAAATTTGTGTACTGGTTTTTTCTCAGTAGTTTTGATGCTCAAATTTAGATACTAAATACCCTCGAGATTGTTTAGGCTAAGCAGTCACCTGACGCAATGGCCGTGATCGTATAGTGGTTAGTACCTCTCGTTGTGGCCGAGAAAACCCAGGTTCGAATCCTGGTCACGGCAGAGGCTGTGGGTCTCTACTACGGCATGTCAGTGGATTTTACTTCTTAATATCAAATTTTACCAGATTGAATTCTTTGAATAACAGTTGAAAAATCCAATTCAAATGTAAACAATTATAATTTTGCCTAGCTAGTCACAGTGTTTTCGCTATAGGAATAACAAACATTTAAATTTCTGTTTATATATTGGCATTGCTCAATAATTTGTCAAAACAACATGTTTTGTGGTGTTTGAACACCAATAGTTTATGGAGAATCCACCAAGATTGCATACATGCCAAGAAATCCAATGTTTTTTTAGGCACTATTTGATTGGGTACATGGAGATTCGCGGATGGATACGAGATGTGAACCCTTTAAAAAGACTGAAAGCTTTCGTACATATTCCAATTTGATGCACAAATTTAGATACTAAATACCCTCGAGAGTGCTCAGGCTAAGCTGTCATCTGACGCAATGGCCGTGATCGTATAGTGGTTAGTACCTCTCGTTGTGGACGAGAAAACCCAGGTTCGAATCCTGGTCACGGCAGAGGCTGTGGGTCTCTACTACAGCATGTCAGTTACTTTTACTTCTCAGTATCAATTTCCACCTCACTGAATCCTTTGAATGGAAGTTGAAATTTAAAAAATTCAACTATATTCAGATGGTAGTTGTTATAGGGTTGTGCAACTTACATTCAAATTTGTGTACTGGTTCTTTCTCAGTAATTTTGATGCTCAAATTTAGATACTAAATACCCTCGAGATTGTTTAGGCTAAGCTCTCACCTGACGCAATGGCCGTGATCGTATAGTGGTTAGTGCCTCTCGTTGTGGCCGAGAAAACCCAGGTTCGAATCCTGGTCACGGCAGAGGCTGTGGATCTCTACTACGGCATGTCAGTTACTTTTACTTCTCAGTATCAATTTCCACCTCACTGAATCCTTTGAATGGAAGTTGAAATTAGAAAAATTCTATTATATTCAGATGGTAGTTGTTATAGGGTTGTGCAACTTACATTCAAATTTGTGTACTGGTTTTTTCTCAGTAGTTTTGATGCTCAAATTTAGATACTAAATACCCTCGAGATTGTTTAGGCTAAGCAGTCACCTGACGCAATGGCCGTGATCGTATAGTGGTTAGTACCTCTCGTTGTGGCCGAGAAAACCCAGGTTCGAATCCTGGTCACGGCAGAGGCTGTGGGTCTCTACTACGGCATGTCAGTGGATTTTACTTCTTAATATCAAATTTTACCAGATTGAATTCTTTGAATAACAGTTGAAAAATCCAATTCAAATGTAAACAATTATAATTTTGCCTAGCTAGTCACAGTGTTTTCGCTATAGGAATAACAAACATTTAAATTTCTGTTTATATATTGGCATTGCTCAATAATTTGTCCAAACAACATGTTTTGTGGTGTTTGAACACCAATAGTTAATGGAGAATCCACCAAGATTGCATACATGCCAAGAAATCCAATGTTTTTTTAGGCACTATTTGATTGGGTACACAGAGATTCGCGGATGAATACGAGATGTGAACCCTTTAAAAAGACTGAAAGCTTTCGTACATATTCCAATTTGATGCACAAATTTAGATACTAAATACCCTCGAGAGTGCTCAGGCCAAGCTGTCATCTGACGCAATGGCCGTGATCGTATAGTGGTTAGTACCTCTCGTTGTGGCCGAGAAAACCCAGGTTCGAATCCTGGTCACGGCAGAGGCTGTGGGTCTCTACTACGGCATGTCAGTTACTTTTACTTCTCAGTATCAATTTCCACCTCACTGAATCCTTTGAATGGAAGTTGAAATTTAAAAAATTCAATTATATTCAGATGGTAGTTGTTATAGGGTTGTGCAACTTACACTCAAATTTCTGTACTCACCCTGCCAAATGGCATAGAGCGTTGTCCGGCCTAGTTCTTTTGTTTAGGGTTCAGGTTATGTTGTTGTCAACGCTGTAATGCTAACTTTTTGGCAGGTGATGCCGACACATGAGGAGTAAAATAATTTTTCTGTAAAACACTGACCATATGACCTTAGATCGAGGATTCGATGCAGTGTAAGAGATACCAATGTACACGTATGTACTGTTCAGCTATCCATTGGAGATTAATTTGTTCAGAAATAGGCCCTCGCCCACAGATGTTGTCCACAAATATGTAGTGTTCAAATATTGATCACAATGTTTTCAAAACTTATGGCCCATGTACAGCAACACTGTATGAACTGGAGGTTTCAAATACTTCAAAATTCAATTGTGAGTAATATAAAGGTCCAAGGTCATCTAAATAGGGCTCTAATAATTCATTGTTGAATCGCCTGTGGCGTGTCAACGCTCTAAGGACATGGTATGCGCTCTAAAGCTGCCTGGCCAAAGTTAACAGTGTGGATTCGCTCGCAGTATTGAGTAGTCTTTGGGTGGAATATCCAAAAAGGGTTCATTGGAACTTCACATAAAACGCTTCCGAAAATGATAATTGTTCATCAAAACAACCACAAGATATTCTCAATGGCTGTTTATACTTCCTGGAGAAGGTCTATGTAACTCTGACCAGGCAGCGTTAGAGCGTTGACCTTGTCCTCACAGCGTTGACACGTTATAGACATTACAATTATGAATTATTAGATCCCTATTTAGATGGCGTTGTGCCTTTGTATTGCTCACAATTGAAGTTTAGAGTATTTGAAACCTCTAGTTCATACAGTGTTGCTGTAGGTGGACCGTAAGTATCGGATACATTGCGATCAATCTTTGGACACTACATATTTGTGAGCCACGTCCGTGGGCGAGGGCCTATTTCTCCACAAATAAGACACCAATGGATAATTGGTGTTCAGAACAAATATTTTACTCACCATGTGTTGTAATCAGTTCAGAAAAAGTTAGCCTCACAGCGTTGACAACAACATGACCTGACCCCTAAACAAAAGAACTAGGTCGGTCAACGCTCTATGCCATTTGGCAGGGTGTACTGGTTCTTCCTCAGTAATTTTGATGCTCAAATTTAGATACTAAATACCCTCGAGATTGTTTAGGTTAAGCTGTCACCTGACGCAATAGCCGTGATCGTATAGTGGTTAGTACCTCTCGTTGTGGCCGAGAAAACCCAGGTTCGAATCCTGGTCACGGCAGTAGCTGTGTGTCTCTACTACGGCATGTCAGTGGATTTTACTTCTTAATATCAAATTCTACCAGATTGAATTCTTTGAATAACAGTTGAAAAATCCAATTCAAATGTAAGCAATTATAATTTTGCCTAGCTAGTCACAGTGTTTTCGCTATAGGAATGACAAACATTTAAATTTCTGTTTATATATTGGCATTGCTCATAATTTGTCAAAACAACACGTATTGTGGTGTTTGAACACCAATAGCTTATGGAGAATCCACCAAGACTGCATACATGCCAACAAATCCAATGTTTTTTAGGCACTATTTGATTGGGTAAACGGAGATTCGTGGATGGATACGAGATGTGAACCCTTTAAAAAGACTGAAAGCTTTCGTACATATACCAATTTGATGCCAAAAGTAGATACTGAATATTCATCTGATATTACTAATGCCCACCAGTCACCTGACGCAATGGCCGTGATCGTATAGTGGTTAGTACCTCTCGTTGTGGCCGAGAAAACCCAGGTTCGAATCCTCGTCACGCAGAGGCTGTGGGTCTCAACTACGGCATGTCAGTGGATTTTACTTCTCAGCATCAATTTCTACCTCACTGAATCCTTTGAATGGAAGTTGAAATTGAAAAAAAAAATCAATTACATTCAGATGGAAGTTGTTATAGTATTGTGCAGCTAACATTCAAAGTTTTGTACTGGTTCTTTCTCAGCAATTTTGATGCACGAATTTAGATAATAAATACCCTCGAGATTGCTCAGGCCGAACTGTCATCTGACGCTATGGCCGTGATCGTATAGTGGTTAGTACCTCTCGTTGTGGCCGAGAAAACCCAGGTTCGAATCCTGGTCACGGCAGAGGCTGTGGGTCTCTACTACGGCATGTCAGTTACTTTTACTTCTCAATATCAAATTCTACCAGATTGAATTCTTTGAATAACAGTTGAAAAATCCAATTCAAATGTAAGCAATTATAATTTTGCCTAGCTAGTCACAATGTTTTCGCTATAGGAATGACAAACATTTAAATTTCTGTTTAACGCCCACCAATACAACACGGATTGTGGTGTTTGAACACCAATAGCTCATGGAGAATCCACCAAGACTGCATACATGCCAACAAATCCAATGTTTTAGGCACTATTTGATTGGGTACACGGAGATTCGTAGATGGATACGAGATGTGAACCCTTTAAAAAGACTGAAAGCTTTCGTACATATTCCAATTTGATGCCAAAAGTAGATACTGAATATTCATCTGATATTACTAATGTCCACCAGTCAACTCACGCAATGGCCGTGATCGTATAGTGGTCAGTACCTCTTGTTGTGGCCGGGAAAACCCAGGTTCGAATCCTGGTCACGGCAGAGGCTGTGGGTCTCTACTACGGCATTTCAGTGGATTTTACTTCTCAGTATCAATTTCTACCCCACTGAATCCTTTGAATGGAAGTTGAAATAACAAAAAATCAATTACATTCAGATGGAAGTTGTTATAGTATTGTGCAGCTAACATTCAAAGTTTTGTACTGGTTCTTTCTCAGCAATTTTGATGCACGAATTTAGATAATAAATACCCTCGAGATTGCTCAGTCCTAGCTGTCACCTGACGCAATGGCCGTGATCGTATAGTGGTTAGTACCTCTCGTTGTGGCCGAGAAAACCCAGGTTCGAATCCTGGTCACAGCAGAGGCTGTGGGTCTCTACTACGGCATGTCAGTGGATTTTACTTCTCAGTATCAATTTGTGTACTGTTTCTTTCTCAGTAATTTTGATGCTCAAATTTAGATACTAAATACCCTCGAGATTGTTTAGGCTAAGCTGTCACCTGACGCAATGGCCGTGATCGTATAGTGGTTAGTACCTCTCGTTGTGGCCGAGAAAACCCAGGTTCGAATCCTGGTCACGGCAGAGGCTGTGGGTCTCTACTACGGCATGTCAGTTACTTTTATTTCTAAATATCGAATTCTACCAGATTGAATTCTTTGAATAACAGTTGAAAAATCCAATTCAAATGTAAGCAATTATAATTTTGCCTAGCTAGTCACAGTGTTTTCGCTATAGGAATGACAAACATTTAAATTTCTGTTTAATGCCCACCAACACAACACTGGTTGTGGTGTTTGAACACCAATACCTCATGGAGAATCCACCAAGACTGCATACATGCCAACAAAGCCAATGGTTTTAGGCACTATTTGATTGGGTACACGGAGATTCGTAGATGGATACGAGATGTGAACCCTTTAAAAAGACTGAAAGCTTTCGTACATATTCCAATTTGATGCCAAAAGTAGATACTGAATATTCATCTGATATTACTAATGCCCACCAGTCAACTCACGCAATGGCCGTGATCGTATAGTGGTTAGTACCTCTTGTTGTGGCCGGGAAAACCCAGGTTCGAATCCTGGTCACGGCAGAGGCTGTGGGTCTCTACTACGGCATGTCAGTGGATTTTACTTCTCAGTATCAATTTCTACCCCACTGAATCCTTTGAATGGAAGTTGAAATAACAAAAAAATCAATTACATTCAGATGGAAGTTGTTATAGTATTGTGCAGCTAACATTCAAAGTTTTGTACTGGTTCTTTCTCAGCAATTTTGATGCACGAATTTAGATAATAAATACCCTCGAGATTGCTCAGTCCTAGCTGTCACCTGACGCAATGGCCGTGATCGTATAGTGGTTAGTACCTCTCGTTGTGGCCGAGAAAACCCAGGTTCGAATCCTGGTCACGGCAGAGGCTGTGGGTCTCTACTACGGCATGCCAGTTACTTTTACTTCTCAGTATCAATTTGTGTACTGTTTCTTTCTCAGTAATTTTGATGCTCAAATTTAGATACTAAATACCCTCGAGATTGTTTAGGCTAAGCTGTCACCTGACGCAATGGCCGTGATCGTATAGTGGTTAGTACCTCTCGTTGTGGCCGAGAAAACCC
Organism: Terebella lapidaria; assembly: GCA_949152475.1. Taxonomy (NCBI): domain Eukaryota; kingdom Metazoa; phylum Annelida; class Polychaeta; order Terebellida; family Terebellidae; genus Terebella; species Terebella lapidaria. Next base: position 10,235,171 of record OX424557.1, read on the forward strand.
AGGTTCGAATCCTGGTCACGGCAGAGGCTGTGGGTCTCTACTACGGCATGTCAGTTACTTTTATTTCTAAATATCGAATTCTACCAGATTGAATTCTTTGAATAACTGTTGAAAAATCCAATTCAAATGTAAGCAATTATAATTTTGCCTAGCTAGTCACAGTGTTTTCGCTATAGGAATGACAAACATTTAAATTTCTGTTTAATGCCCACCAACACAACACTGGTTGTGGTGTTTGAACACCAATACCTCATGGAGAATCCACCAAGACTGCATACATGCCAACAAAGCCAATGGTTTTAGGCACTATTTGATTGGGTACACGGAGATTCGTAGATGGATACGAGATGTGAACCCTTTAAAAAGACTGAAAGCTTTCGTACATATTCCAATTTGATGCCAAAAGTAGATACTGAATATTCATCTGATATTACTAATGCCCACCAGTCAACTCACGCAATGGCCGTGATCGTATAGTGGTTAGTACCTCTTGTTGTGGCCGGGAAAACCCAGGTTCGAATCCTGGTCACGGCAGAGGCTGTGGGTCTCTACTACGGCATGTCAGTGGATTTTACTTCTCAGTATCAATTTCTACCCCACTGAATCCTTTGAATGGAAGTTGAAATAACAAAAAATCAATTACATTCAGATGGAAGTTGTTATAGTATTGTGCAGCTAACATTCAAAATTTTGTACTGGTTCTTTCTCAGCAATTTTGATGCACGAATTTAGATAATAAATACCCTCGAGATTGCTCAGTCCTAGCTGTCACCTGACGCAATGGCCGTGATCGTATAGTGGTTAGTACCTCTCGTTGTGGCCGAGAAAACCCAGGTTCGAATCCTGGTCACGGCAGAGGCTGTGGGTCTCTACTACGGCATGCCAGTTACTTTTACTTCTCAGTATCAATTTGTGTACTGTTTCTTTCTCAGTAATTTTGATGCTCAAATTTAGATACTAAATACCCTCGAGATTGTTTAGGCTAAGCTGTCACCTGACGCAATGGCCGTGATCGTATAGTGGTTAGTACCTCTCGTTGTGGCCGAGAAAACCCAGGTTCGAATCCTGGTCACGGCAGAGGCTGTGGGTCTCTACTACGGCATGTCAGTTACTTTTATTTCTAAATATCGAATTCTACCAGATTGAATTCTTTGAATAACAGTTGAAAAATATAATTCAAATGTAAGCAATTATAATTTTGCCTAGCTAGTCACAGTGTTTTCGCTATAGGAATGACAAACATTTAAATTTCTGTTTAATGCCCACCAATACAACACGGATTGTGGTGTTTGAACACCAATAGCTCATGGAGAATCCACCAAGACTGCATACATGCCAACAAATCCAATGTTTTTAGGCACTATTTGATTGGGTACACGGAGATTCGTAGATGGATACGAGATGTGAACCCTTTAAAAAGACTGAAAGCTTTCGTACATATTCCAATTTGATGCCCAAAGTAGATACTGAATATTCATCTGATATTACTAATGCCCACCAGTCAACTCACGCAATCGCCGTGATCGTATAGTGGTTAGTACCTCTTGTTGTGGCCGGGAAAACCCAGGTTCGAATCCTGGTCACGGCAGAGGCTGTGGGTCTCTACTACGGCATGTCAGTGGATTTTACTTCTCAGTATCAATTTCTACCCCACTGAATCCTTTGAATGGAAGTTGAAATAACAAAAAATCAATTACATTCAGATGGAAGTTGTTATAGTATTGTGCAGCTAACATTCAAAGTTTTGTACTGGTTCTTTCTCAGCAATTTTGATGCACGAATTTAGATAATAAATACCCTCGAGATTGCTCAGTCCTAGCTGTCACCTGACGCAATGGCCGTGATCGTATAGTGGTTAGTACCTCTCGTTGTGGCCGAGAAAACCCAGGTTCGTATCCTGGTCACGGCAGAGGCTGTGGGTCTCTACTACGGCATGTCAGTGGATTTTACTTCTCAGTATCAATTTCCACCTCACTGAATCCTTTGAATGGAAGTTGAAATTTAAAAAATTCAATTATATTCAGATGGTAGTTGTTATAGGGTTGTGCAACTTACACTCAAATTTCTGTACTCACCCTGCCAAATGGCATAGAGCGTTGTCCGGCCTAGTTCTTTTGTTTAGGGTTCAGGTCATGTTGTTGTCAACGCTGTAATGCTAACTTTTTGGCAGCTGATGCCGACACATGAGGAGTAAAATAATTTTTCTATAAAACACTGACCATATGACCTTAGATCGGGGATTTGATGCAGTGTAAGAGATACCAGTGGACACGTATGTACTGTTCAGCTATCCGTTGGAGATTAATTTGTTCAGAAATAGGCCCTCGCCCACAGATGTTGTCCACAAATATGTAGTGTTCAAATATTGATCACAATGTTTTCAAAACTTATGGCCCATGTACAGCAACACTGTATGAACTGGAGGTTTCAAATACTTCAAAATTCAATTGTGAGTAATATAAAGGTCCAAGGTCATCTAAATAGGGCTCTAATAATTCATTGTTGAATCGCCTGTGGCGTACCAACGCTCTAAGGACATGGTATGCGCTCTAAAGCTGCCTGGCCAAAGTTAACAGTGTGGATTCGCTCGCAGTATTGAGTAGTCTTTGGGTGGAATATCCAAAAAGGGTTCATTGGAACTTCACATAAAACGCTTCCGAAAATGATAATTGTTCATCAAAACAACCACAAGATATTCTCAATGGCTGTTTATACTTCCTGGAGAAGGTCTATGTAACTCTGACCAGGCAGCGTTAGAGCGTTGACCTTGTCCTCACAGCGTTGACACGTTATAGACATTACAATTATGAATTATTAGATCCCTATTTAGATGGCGTTGTGCCTTTGTATTGCTCACAATTGAAGTTTAGAGTATTTGAAACCTCTAGTTCATACAGTGTTGCTGTAGGTGGACCGTAAGTATCGGATACATTGCGATCAATCTTTGGACACTACATATTTGTGAGCCACGTCCGTGGGCGAGGGCCTATTTCTCCACAAATAAGACACCAATGGATAATTGGACAGCACAGGAGTGTACATTGGTATCTTGCACACTGCATCGAAAACTTGTGCTAAAGTAACATGGTCAGTATTTTACAGAACAAATATTTTACTCACCATGTGTTGTAATCAGTTCAGGAAAAGTTAGCCTCACAGCGTTGACAACAACATGACCTGACCCCTAAACAAAAGAACTAGGTCGGTCAACGCTCTATGCCATTTGGCAGGGTGTACTGGTTCTTCCTCAGTAATTTTGATGCTCAAATTTAGATACTAAATACCCACGAGATTGTTTAGGTTAAGCTGTCACCTGACGCAATAGCCGTGATCGTATAGTGGTTAGTACCTCTCGCTGTGGCCGAGAAAACCCAGGTTCGAATGCTGGTCACAGCAGAGGCTGTGTGTCTCAGCTACGGCAAGTCAGTGAATTTTACTTCTCAGTATCAATTTCTACCTCACTGAATCCTTTAAATTTAAGTTGAAATAAGAAAATTTCAATTATATTCAGATGAAATTTGTTATAGTATTGTGCAGCTAACATTGAAATTTTTGTACTGGTTCTTTCTCAGCAATTTTGATGCTCAAATTTAGATACTAAATACCCTCGAGATTGCTCAGGCCAAGCTGTCACCTGACGCAATGGCCGTGATCGTATAGTGGTTAGCACCTCTCGTTGTGGCCGAGAAAAACCAGGTTCGAATCCTGGTTTCACAGAGGCTTTGGGTCTCTACTACGGCATGTCAGTTACTTTCACTTCTCAGTATCAATTTCTACCTCACTGACTCTTTTGAATGGGAGTTGAAATAGAGAAAAATCAATTATATTCAAATGGTAGTTGTTATGGTATTGTGCAGCTAACATTCAAATTTTTGTACTGGATCTTTCTCAGCAATTTTGATGCTCAAATTTAGATACTAAATACCCTCGAGAGTGCTCAGGCCGAGCTGTCACCTGACGCAATGGCCGTGATCGTATAGTGGTTAGTACCTCTCGTTGTGGCCGAGAAAACCCAGGTTCGAATCCTGGTCACGGCAGAGGCTGTGGGTCTCTACTACGGCATGTCAGTTACTTTTACTTCTCAGTATCAAATTCTACCTCACTGAATCCTTTGAATGGAAGTTGAAATAGAAAAAAATCAATTATATTCAAATGGTAGTTGTTATGGTATTGTGCAGCTAACATTCAAATTTGTGTACTGGATCTTTCTCAGCAATTTTGATGCTCAAATTTAGATACTAAATACCCTCGAGAGTGCTCAGGCCGAGCTGTCACCTGACGCAATGGCCGTGATCGTATAGTGGTTAGTACCTCTCGTGGCCGAGAAAACCCAGGTTCGAATCCTGGTCACGGCAGAGGCTGTGGGTCTCTACTACGGCATGTCAGTTACTTTTACTTCTCAGTATCAATTTCCACCTCACTGAATCCTTTGAATGGAAGTTGAAATAAAAAAAAATTCAATTATATTCAGATGGTATTTGTTATAGTGTTGTGCATCTTACATTCAAATTTGTGTACTGGTTTTTTCTCAGTAATTTTGATGCTCAAAATTTAGATACTAAATACCCTCGAGATTGTTTAGGCTAAGCTGTCACCTGACGCAATGGCCGTGATCGTATAGTGGTTAGTACCTCTCGTTGTGGCCGAGAAAACCCAGGTTCGAATCCTGGTCACGGGAGAGGCTGTAGGTCTCTACCACGGCATGTCAGTTACTTTTACTTCTCAATATCAAATTCTACCAGATTGAATTCTTTGAATAACAGTTGGAAAATCCTATTCAAATGAAAGCAATTATAATTTTGCCTAGCTAGTCACAGTGTTTTCACTATAGGAATAACAAACATTTAAATTTCTGTTTATATATTGGCATTGCTCGTATTTGGTCAAAACAACATGTATTGTGGTGTTTGAACACCAATAGCTTATGGAGAATCCACCAAGACTGCATACATGCCAAAAAATCCAATGTTTTTTCGGCACTATTTGATTGGGTACACGGAGATTCGCGGATGGATACGAGATGTGAACCCTTCAAAAAGACTGAAAGCTTTCGTACATATTCCAATTTGATGCCAAAAGTAGATACTGAATATTCATCTGATATTACTAATGCCCACCAGTCAACTGATGCAATGGCCGTGATCGTATAGTGGTTAGTACCTCTCGTTGTGGCTGAGAAAACTCAGGTTCGAATCCTGGTCGTGGCAGAGGCTGTGGGTCTCTACTACGGTATGTCAGTGGATTTTACTTCTCAATATCAAATTCTACCTCACTGAATCCTTTGAATGGAAGTTGAAATAAAAAAAATTCAATTATATTCAGATGGTAGTTGTTATAGTCTTGTGCAGCTAACATTCGAATTTTTGTACTGGTTCTTTTTCAGCAATTTTGATGCTCAAAATTAAATACTAAATACCCTCGAGATTGCTCAGGCCAAGCTGTCACCTGACGCAATGGGCGTGATCGTATAGTGGTTAGTACCTCTCGTTGTGGCCGAGAAAACCCAGGTTCGATTGCTGGTCACGGCAGAGGCTGTGTGTCTCTGCTACGGCAAGTCAGTGAATTTTACTTCTCAGTATCAATTTCTACCTCACTGAATCCTTTAAATGGAAGTTGAAATAAGAAAATTTCAATTATATTCAGATGAAATTTGTTATAGTATTGTGCAGCTAACATTGAAATTTTTGTACTGGTTCTTTCTCAGCAATTTTGATGCTCAAATTTAGATACTAAATACCCTCGAGATTGCTCAGGCCAAGCTGTCACCTGACGCAATGGCCGTGATCGTATAGTGGTTAGCACCTCTCGTTGTGGCCGAGAAAACCCAGGTTCGAATCCTGGTCTCACAGAGGCTTTGGGTCTCTACTACGGCATGTCAGTTACTTTTACTTCTCAGTATCAATTTCTACCTCACTGACTCTTTTGAATGGGAGTTGAAATAAAAAAAAATCAATTATATTCAAATGGTAGTTGTTATGGTATTGTGCAGCTAACATTCAAATTTTTGTACTGGATCTTTCTCAGCAATTTTGATGCTCAAATTTAGATACTAAATACCCTCGAGAGTGCTCAGGCCGAGCTGTCACCTGACGCAATGGCCGTGATCGTATAGTGGTTAGTACCTCTCGTTGTGGCCGAGAAAACTCAGGTTCGAATCCTGGTCGTGGCAGAGGCTGTGGGTTTCTACTACGGCATGTCAGTGGATTTTACTTCTCAATATCAAATTCTACCTCACTGAATCCTTTGAATGGAAGTTGAAATAAAAAAATTTCAATTATATTCAGATGGTATTTGTTATAGTGTTGTGCATCTTACATTCAAATTTGTGTACTGGTTTTTTCTCAGTAATTTTGATGCTCAAATTTAGATACTAAATACCCTCGAGATACCCACGAGATTGCTCAGGCCATGCTGTCACCTGACGCAATGGCCGTGATCGTATAGTGGTTAGTACCTCTCGTTGTGGCCGAGAAAACCCAGGTTCGAATCCTGGTCTCACAGAGGCTTTGGGCCTCTACTATGGCATGTCAGTGGATTTTACTTCTCAATATCAAATTCTACCTCACTGACTCTTTTGAATGGGAGTTGAAATAAAAAAAAAATCAATTATATTCAAATGGTAGTTGTTATGGTATTGTGCAGCTAACATTCAAATTTTTGTACTGGATCTTTCTCAGCAATTTTGATGCTCAAATTTAGATACTAAATACCCTCGAGATTGCTCAGGCCAAGCTGTCACCTAACGCAATGGCCGTGATCGTATAGTGGTTAGTACCTCTCGTTGTGGCCGAGAAAACCCAGGTTCGAATCCTGGTCACGGCAGAGGCTGTGGGTCTCTACTACGGCATGTCAGTTACTTTTACTTCTCAGTATCAAATTCTACCTCACTGAATCCTTTGAATGGAAGTTGAAATAAAAAAAATTCAATTATATTCAGATGGTAGTTGTTATAGTGTTGTGGAACTTACATTCAAATTTGTGTACAGGTTTTTTCTCAGTAATTTTGATGCTCAAATTTAGATACTAAATACCCTCGAGTTTGTTTAGGTTAAGCTGTCACCTGACGCAATAGCCGTGATCGTATAGTGGTTAGTACCTCTCATTGTGGCCGAGAAAACCCAGGTTCGAATCCTGGTCACGGCAGTAGCTGTGTGTCTCTACTACGGCATGTCAGTGGATTTTACTTCTTAATATCAAATTCTACCAGATTGAATTCTTTGAATAACAGTTGAAAAATCCAATTCAAATGTAAGCAATTATAATTTTGCCTAGCTAGTCACAGTGTTTTCGCTATAGGAATGACAAACATTTAAATTTCTGTTTATATATTGGCATTGCTCATAATTTGTCAAAACAACATGTTTTGTGGTGTTTGAACACCAATAGCTTATGGAGAATCCACCAAGACTGCATACATGCCAACAAGTCCAATGTTTTTTAGGCACTATTTGATTGGGTACACAGAGATTCGTGGATGGATACGAGATGTGAACCCTTTAAAAAGACTGAAAGCTTTCGTACATATACCAATTTGATGCCAAAAGTAGATACTGAATATTCATCTGATATTACTAATGCCCATCAGTCACCTGACGCAATGGCCGTGATCGTATAGTGGTTAGTACCTCTCGTTGTGGCCGAGAAAACCCAGGTTCGAATCCTGGTCACGGCAGAGGCTGTGGGTCTCTACTACGGCATGTCAGTTACTTTTACTTCTCAGCATCAATTTCTACCTCACTGAATCCTTTGAATGGAAAATGAAATTAAAAGAATTCAATTATATTCAGATGGTAGTTGTTATAGGGTTGTGCAACTTTCATTCAAATTTGTGTACTGGTTCTTTCTCAGTAATTTTGATGCTCAAATTTAGATACTAAATACCCTCGAGATTGTTTAGGCTAAGCTGTCACCTGACGCAATGGCCGTGATCGTATAGTGGTTAGTACCTCTCGTTGTGGCCGAGAAAACCCAGGTTCGAATCCTGGTCACCGCAGAGGCTGTGGGTTTCTACTACGGCATGTCAGTTACTTTTACTTCTCAGTATCAATTTCCACCTCACTGAATCCTTTGAATGGAAGTTGAAATTAGAAAAATTCAATTATATTCAGATGGTAGTTGTTATAGGGTTGTGCAACTTACATTCAAATTTTGTGTACTGGTTCTTTCTCAGTAGTTTTGATGCTCAAATTTAGATACTAAATACCCTCGAGATTGTTTAGGCTAAGCTGTCACCTGACGCAATGGCCGTGATCGTATAGTGGTTAGTACCTCTCGTTGTGGCCGAGAAAACCCAGGTTCGAATCCTGGTCACGGCAGAGGCTGTGGGTCTCTACTACGGCATGTCAGTTACTTTTACTTCTCAGTATCAATTTCCACCTCACTGAATCCTTTGAATGGAAGTTGAAATTTAAAAAATTCAATTATATTCAGATGGTAGTTGTTAAAGGGTTGTGCAACTTACATTCAAATTTGTGTACTGGTTCTTTCTCAGTAATTTTGATGCTCAAATTTAGATACTAAATAGCCTCGAGATTGTTTAGGCTAAGCTGTCACCTGACGCAATGGCCGTGATCGTATAGTGGTTAGTACCTCTCGTTGTGGCCGAGAAAACCCAGGTTCGAATCCTGGTCACGGCAGAGGCTGTGGATCTCTACTACGGCATGTCAGTTACTTTTACTTCTCAGTATCAATTTCCACCTCACTGAATCCTTTGAATGGAAGTTGAAATTAGAAAAATTCAATTATATTCAGATGGTAGTTGTTATAGGGTTGTGCAACTTACATTCAAATTTGTGTACTGGTTCTTTCTCAGTAGTTTTGATGCTCAAATTTAGATACTAAATACCCTCGAGATTGTTTAGGCTAAGCTGTCACCTGACGCAATGGCCGTGATCGTATAGTGGTTAGTACCTCTCGTTGTGGCCGAGAAAACCCAGGTTCGAATCCTGGTCACGGCAGAGGCTGTGGGTCTCTACTACGGCATGTCAGTGGATTTTACTTCTTAATATCAAATTCTACCAGATTGAATTCTTTGAATAACAGTTGAAAAATCCAATTCAAATGTAAGCAATTATAATTTTGCCTAGCTAGTCACAGTGTTTTCGTTATAGGAATAACAAACATTTAAATTTCTGTTTATATATTGGCATTGCTCAATAATTTGTCAAAACAACATGTTTTGTGGTGTTTGAACACCAATAGTTTATGGAGAATCCACCAAGATTGCATACATGCCAAGAAATCCAATGTTTTTTAGGCACTATTTGATTGGGTACATGGAGATTCGCGGATGGATACGAGATGTGAACCCTTTAAAAAGATTGAAAGCTTTCGTACATATTCCAATTTGATGCACAAATTTAGATACTAAATACCCTCGAGAGTGCTCAAGCCAAGCTGTCATCTGACGCAATGGCCGTGATCGTATAGTGGTTAGTACCTCTCGTTGTGGCCGAGAAAACCCAGGTTCGAATCCTGGTCACGGCAGAGGCTGTGGGTCTCTACTACGGCATGTCAGTTACTTTTACTTCTCAGTATCAATTTCCACCTCATTGAATCCTTTGAATGGAAGTTGAAATTTAAAAAATTCAATTATATTCAGATGGTAGTTGTTAAAGGGTTGTGCAACTTACATTCAAATTTGTGTACTGGTTCTTTCTCAGTAATTTTGATGCTCAAATTTAGATACTAAATACCCTCGAGATTGTTTAGGCTAAGCTGTCACCTGACGCAATGGCCGTGATCGTATAGTGGTTAGTACCTCTCGTTGTGGCCGAGAAAACCCAGGTTCGAATCCTGGTCACGGCAGAGGCTGTGGGTCTCTACTACGGCATGTCAGTTACTTTTACTTCTCAGTATCAATTTCCACCTCACTGAATCCTTTGAATGGAAGTTGAAATTTAAAAAATTCAATTATATTCAGATGGTAGTTGTTATAGGGTTGTGCAACTTACATTCAAATTTGTGTACTGGTTCTTTCTCAGTAATTTTGATGCTCAAATTTAGATACTAAATACCCTCGAGATTGTTTAGGCTAAGCTGTCACCTGACGCAATGGCCGTGATCGTATAGTGGTTAGTACCTCTCGTTGTGGCCGAGGAAACCCAGGTTCGAATCCTGGTCACGGCAGAGGCTGTGGATCTCTACTACGGCATGTCAGTTACTTTTACTTCTCAGTATCAATTTCCACCTCGCTGAATCCTTTGAATGGAAGTTGAAATTAGAAAAATTCAATTATATTCAGATGGTAGTTGTTATAGGGTTGTGCAACTTACATTCAAATTTGTGTACTGGTTCTTTCTCAGTAGTTTTGATGCTCAAATTTAGATATTAAATACCCTCGAGATTGTTTAGGCTAAGCTGTCACCTGACGCAATGGCCGTGATCGTATAGTGGTTAGTACCTCTCGTTGTGGCCGAGAAAACCCAGGTTCGAATCCTGGTCACGGCAGAGTCTCTACTACGGCATGTCAGTGGATTTTACTTCTTAATATCAAATTTTACCAGATTGAATTCTTTGAATAACAGTTGAAAAATCCAATTCAAATGTAAGCAATTATAATTTTGCCTAGCTAGTCACAGTGTTTTCGCTATAGGAATAACAAACATTTAAATTTCTGTTTATATATTGGCATTGCTCAATAATTTGTCAAAACAACATGTTTTGTGGTGTTTGAACACCAATAGTTTATGGAGAATCCACCAAGATTGCATACATGCCAAGAAATCCAATGTTTTTTTAGGCACTATTTGATTGGGTACATGGAGATTCGCGGATGGATACGAGATGTGAACCCTTTAAAAAGACTGAAAGCTTTCGTACATATTCCAATTTGATGCACAAATTTAGATACTAAATACCCTCGAGAGTGCTCAGGCTAAGCTGTCATCTGACGCAATGGCCGTGATCGTATAGTGGTTAGTACCTCTCGTTGTGGCCGAGAAAACCCAGGTTCGAATCCTGGTCACGGCAGAGGCTGTGGGTCTCTACTACAGCATGTCAGTTACTTTTACTTCTCAGTATCAATTTCCACCTCACTGAATCCTTTGAATGGAAGTTGAAATTTTAAAAATTCAACTATATTCAGATGGTAGTTGTTATAGGGTTGTGCAACTTACATTCAAATTTGTGTACTGGTTCTTTCTCAGTAATTTTGATGCTCAAATTTAGATACTAAATACCCTCGAGATTGTTTAGGCTAAGCTGTCACCTGACGCAATGGCCGTGATCGTATAGTGGTTAGTGCCTCTCGTTGTGGCCGAGAAAACCCAGGTTCGAATCCTGGTCACGGCAGAGGCTGTGGGTCTCTACTACGGCATGTCAGTGGATTTTACTTCTTAATATCAAATTTTACCAGATTGAATTCTTTGAATAACAGTTGAAAAATCCAATTCAAATGTAAACAATTATAATTTTGCCTAGCTAGTCACAGTGTTTTCGCTATAGGAATAACAAACATTTAAATTTCTGTTTATATATTGGCATTGCTCAATAATTTGTCAAAACAACATGTTTTGTGGTGTTTGAACACCAATAGTTTATGGAGAATCCACCAAGATTGCATACATGCCAAGAAATCCAATGTTTTTTTAGGCACTATTTGATTGGGTACATGGAGATTCGCGGATGGATACGAGATGTGAACCCTTTAAAAAGACTGAAAGCTTTCGTACATATTCCAATTTGATGCACAAATTTAGATACTAAATACCCTCGAGAGTGCTCAGGCTAAGCTGTCATCTGACGCAATGGCCGTGATCGTATAGTTGTTAGTACCTCTCGTTGTGGCCGAGAAAACCCAGGTTCGAATCCTGGTCACGGCAGAGGCTGTGGGTCTGTACTACGGCATGTCAGTTACTTTTACTTCTCAGTATCAATTTCCACCTCACTGAATCCTTTGAATGGAAGTTGAAATTTAAAAAATTCAACTATATTCAGATGGTAGTTATTATAGGGTTGTACAACTTACATTCAAATTTGTGTACTGGTTCTTTTTCAGTAATTTTGATGCTCAAATTTAGATACTAAATACCCTCGAGATTGCTTAGGCTAAGCTGTCACCTGACGCAATGGCCGTGATCGTATAGTGGTTAGTACCTCTCGTTGTGGCCGAGAAAACCCAGGTTCGAATCCTGGTCACGGCAGAGGCTGTGGATCTCTACTACGGCATGTCAGTTACTTTTACTTCTCAGTATCAATTTCCACCTCACTGAATCCTTTGAATGGAAGTTGAAATTAGAAAAATTCAATTATATTCAGATGGTAGTTGTTATAGGGTTGTGCAACTTACATTCAAATTTGTGTACTGGTTCTTTCTCAGTAGTTTTGATGCTCAAATTTAGATACTAAATACCGTCGAGATTGTTTAGGCTAAGCTGTCACCTGACGCAATGGCCGTGATCGTATAGTGGTTAGTACCTCTCGTTGTGGCCGAGAAAACCCAGGTTCGAATCCTGGTCACGGCAGAGGCTGTGGTTCTCTACTACGGCATGTCAGTGGATTTTACTTCTTAATATCAAATTCTACCAGATTGAATTCTTTGAATAACAGTTGAAAAATCCAATTCAAATGTAAGCAATTATAATTTTGCCTAGCTAGTCACAGTGTTTTCGCTATAGGAATAACAAACATTTAAATTTCTGTTTATATATTGGCATTGCTCAATAATTTGTCAAAACAACATGTTTTGTGGTGTTTGAACACCAATAGTTAATGGAGAATCCACCAAGATTGCATACATGCCAAGAAATCCAATGTTTTTTTAGGCACTATTTGATTGGGTACACGGAGATTCGCGGATGGATACGAGATGTGAACCCTTTAAAAAGACTGAAAGCTTTCGTACATATTCCAATTTGATGCACAAATTTAGATACTAAATACCCTCGAGAGTGCTCAGGCCAAGCTGTCATCTGACGCAATGGCCGTGATCGTATAGTGGTTAGTACCTCTCGTTGTGGCTGAGAAAACCCAGGTTCGAATCCTGGTCACGGCAGAGGCTGTGGGTCTCTACTACGGCATGTCAGTTACTTTTACTTCTCAGTATCAATTTCCACCTCACTGAATCCTTTGAATGGAAGTTGAAATTTAAAAAATTCAATTATATTCAGATGGTAGTTGTTATAGGGTTGTGCAACTTACACTCAAATTTCTGTACTCACCCTGCCAAATGGCATGGAGCGTTGTCCGGCCTAGTTCTTTTGTTTAGGGTTCAGGTCATGTTGTTGTCAACGCTGTAATGCTAACTTTTTGGCAGCTGATGCCGACACATGAGGAGTAAAATAATTTTTCTGTAAAACACTGACCATATGACCTTAGATCGGGGATTCGATGCAGTGTAAGAGATACCAATGGACACGTATGTACTGTTCAGCTATCCATTGGAGATTAATTTGTTCAGAAATAGGCCCTCGCCCACAGATGTTGTCCACAAATATGTAGTGTTCAAATATTGATCACAATGTTTTCAAAACTTATGGCCCATGTACAGCAACACTGTATGAACTGGAGGTTTCAAATACTTCAAAATTCAATTGTGAGTAATATAAAGGTCCAAGGTCATCTAAATAGGGCTCTAATAATTCATTGTTGAATCGCCTGTGGCGTGTCAACGCTCTAAGGACATGGTATGCGCTCTAAAGCTGCCTGGCCAAAGTTAACAGTGTGGATTCGCTCGCAGTATTGAGTAGTCTTTGGGTGGAATATCCAAAAAGGGTTCATTGGAACTTCACATAAAACGCTTCCGAAAATGATAATTGTTCATCAAAACAACCACAAGATATTCTCAATGGCTGTTTATACTTCCTGGAGAAGGTCTATGTAACTCTGACCAGGCAGCGTTAGAGCGTTGACCTTGTCCTCACAGCGTTGACACGTTATAGACATTACAATTATGAATTATTAGATCCCTATTTAGATGGCGTTGTGCCTTTGTATTGCTCACAATTGAAGTTTAGAGTATTTGAAACCTCTAGTTCATACAGTGTTGCTGTAGGTGGACCGTAAGTATCGGATACATTGCGATCAATCTTTGGACACTACATATTTGTGAGCCACGTCCGTGGGCGAGGGCCTATTTCTCCACAAATAAGACACCAATGGATAATTGGACAGCACAGGAGTGTATATTGGTATCTTGCACACTGCATCGAAAACTTGTGCTAAAGTAACATGGTCAGTATTTTACAGAACAAATATTTTACTCACCATGTGTTGTAATCAGTTCAGAAAAAGTTAGCCTCACAGCGTTGACAACAACATGACCTGACCCCTAAACAAAAGAACTAGGTCGGTCAACGCTCTATGCCATTTGGCAGGGTGTACTGGTTCTTCCTCAGTAATTTTGATGCTCAAATTTAGATACTAAATACCCTCGAGATTGTTTAGGTTAAGCTGTCACCTGACGCAATAGCCGTGATCGTATAGTGGTTAGTACCTCTCGTTGTGGCCGAGAAAACCCAGGTTCGAATCCTGGTCACGGCAGTAGCTGTGTGTCTCTACTACGGCATGTCAGTGGATTTTACTTCTTAATATCAAATTCTACCAGATTGAATTCTTTGAATAACAGTTGAAAAATCCAATTCAAATGTAAGCAATTATAATTTTGCCTAGCTAGTCACAGTGTTTTCGCTATAGGAATGACAAACATTTAAATTTCTGTTTATATATTGGCATTGCTCATAATTTGTCAAAACAACACGTATTGTGGTGTTTGAACACCAATAGCTTATGGAGAATCCACCAAGACTGCATACATGCCAACAAATCCAATGTTTTTTAGGCACTATTTGATTGGGTACACGGAGATTCGTGGATGGATACGAGATGTGAACCCTTTAAAAAGACTGAAAGCTTTCGTACATATACCAATTTGATGCCAAAAGTAGATACTGAATATTCATCTGATATTACTAATGCCCACCAGTCACCTGACGCAATGGCCGTGATCGTATAGTGGTTAGTACCTCTCGTTGTGGCCGAGAAAACCCAGGTTCGAATCCTCGTCACGCAGAGGCTGTGGGTCTCAACTACGGCATGTCAGTGGATTTTACTTCTCAGCATCAATTTCTACCTCACTGAATCCTTTGAATGGAAGTTGAAATTGAAAAAAAAAATCAATTACATTCAGATGGAAGTTGTTATAGTATTGTGCAGCTAACATTCAAAGTTTTGTACTGGTTCTTTCTCAGCAATTTTGATGCACGAATTTAGATAATAAATACCCTCGAGATTGCTCAGGCCGAGCTGTCATCTGACGCTATGGCCGTGATCGTATAGTGGTTAGTACCTCTCGTTGTGGCCGAGAAAACCCAGGTTCGAATCCTGGTCACGGCAGAGGCTGTGGGTCTCTACTACGGCATGTCAGTTACTTTTACTTCTCAATATCAAATTCTACCAGATTGAATTCTTTGAATAACAGTTGAAAAATCCAATTCAAATGTAAGCAATTATAATTTTGCCTAGCTAGTCACAATGTTTTCGCTATAGGAATGACAAACATTTAAATTTCTGTTTAACGCCCACCAATACAACACGGATTGTGGTGTTTGAACACCAATAGCTCATGGAGAATCCACCAAGACTGCATACATGCCAACAAATCCAATGTTTTTAGGCACTATTTGATTGGGTACACGGAGATTCGTAGATGGATACGAGATGTGAACCCTTTAAAAAGACTGAAAGCTTTCGTACATATTCCAATTTGATGCCAAAAGTAGATACTGAATATTCATCTGATATTACTAATGTCCACCAGTCAACTCACGCAATGGCCGTGATCGTATAGTGGTCAGTACCTCTTGTTGTGGCCGGGAAAACCCAGGTTCGAATCCTGGTCACGGCAGAGGCTGTGGGTCTCTACTACGGCATGTCAGTGGATTTTACTTCTCAGTATCAATTTCTACCCCACTGAATCCTTTGAATGGAAGTTGAAATAACAAAAAATCAATTACATTCAGATGGAAGTTGTTATAGTATTGTGCAGCTAACATTCAAAGTTTTGTACTGGTTCTTTCTCAGCAATTTTGATGCACGAATTTAGATAATAAATACCCTCGAGATTGCTCAGTCCTAGCTGTCACCTGACGCAATGGCCGTGATCGTATAGTGGTTAGTACCTCTCGTTGTGGCCGAGAAAACCCAGGTTCGAATCCTGGTCACGGCAGAGGCTGTGGGTCTCTACTACGGCATGCCAGTTACTTTTACTTCTCAGTATCAATTTGTGTACTGGTTCTTTCTCAGTAATGTTGATGCTCAAATTTAGATACTAAATACCCTCGAGATTGTTTAGGCTAAGCTGTCACCTGACGCAATGGCCGTGATCGTATAGTGGTTAGTACCTCTCGTTGTGGCCGAGAAAACCCAGGTTCGAATCCTGGTCACGGCAGAGGCTGTGGGTCTCTACTACGGCATGTCAGTTACTTTTATTTCTAAATATCGAATTCTACCAGATTGAATTCTTTGAATAACAGTTGAAAAATATAATTCAAATGTAAGCAATTATAATTTTGCCTAGCTAGTCACAGTGTTTTCGCTATAGGAATGACAAACATTTAAATTTCTGTTTAATGCCCACCAATACAACACGGATTGTGGTGTTTGAACACCAATAGCTCATGGAGAATCCACCAAGACTGCATACATGCCAACAAATCCAATGTTTTTAGGCACTATTTGATTGGGTACACGGAGATTCGTAGATGGATACGAGATGTGAACCCTTTAAAGAGACTGAAAGCTTTCGTACATATTCCAATTTGATGCCAAAAGTAGATACTGAATATTCATCTGATATTACTAATGCCCACCAGTCAACCCACGCAATGGCCGTGATCGTATAGTGGTTAGTACCTCTTGTTGTGGCCGGGAAAACCCAGGTTCGAATCCTGATCACGGCAGAGGCTGTGGGTCTCTACTACGGCATGTCAGTGGATTTTACTTCTCAGTATCAATTTCTACCCCAATGAATCCTTTGAATGGAAGTTTAAATAACAAAAAATCAATTACATTCAGATGGAAGTTGTTATAGTATTGTGCAGCTAACATTCAAAGTTTTGTACTGGTTCTTTCTCAGCAATTTTGATGCACGAATTTAGATAATAAATACCCTCGAGATTGCTCAGTCCTAGCTGTCACCTGACGCAATGGCCGTGATCGTATAGTGGTTAGTACCTCTCGTTGTGGCCGAGAAAACCCAGGTTCGAATCCTGGTCACGGCAGAGGCTGTGGGTCTCTACTACGGCATGTCAGTTACTTTTACTTCTCAGTATCAATTTCCACCTCACTGAATCCTTTGAATGGAAGTTGAAATTAAAAAAATTCAATTATATTCAGATGGTAGTTGTTATAGGGTTGTGCAACTTACATTCAAATTTGTGTACTGGTTCTTTCTCTGTAATTTTGATACTCAAATTTAGATACTAAATACCCTCGAGATTGTTTAGGCTAAGCTGTCACCTGACGCAATAGCCGTGATCGTGTAGTGGTTAGTACCTCTCGTTGTGGCCGAGAAAACCCAGGTTCGAATCCTGGTCACGGCAGAGGCTGTGTGTCTCTACTACGGCATGTCAGAGGATTTTACTTCTTAATATCAAATTCTACCAGATTGAATTCTTTGAATAACAGTTGAAAAATCCAATTTAAATGTAAGCAATTATAATTTTGCCTAGCTAGTCACAGTGTTTTCGCTATAGGAATGACAAACATTTAAATTTCTGTTTATATATTGGCATTGCTCATAATTTGTCAAAACAGCACGTATTGTGGTGTTTGAACACCAATAGCTCATGGAGAATCCACCAAGACTGCATCCATGCCAACAAATCCAATGTTTTTAGGCACTATTTGATTGGGTACACAGAGATTCGTAGATGGATACGAGATGTGAACCCTTTAAAAAGACTGAAAGCTTTCGTACATATTCCAATTTGATGCCAAAAGTAGATACTGAATATTCATCTGATATTACTAATGCCCACCAGTCAACTCACGCAATGGCCGTGATCGTATAGTGGTTAGTACCTCTTGTTGTGGCCGGGAAAACCCAGGTTCGAATCCTGGTCACGGCAGAGGCTGTGGGTCTCTACTACGGCATGTCAGTGGATTTTACTTCTCAGTATCAATTTCTACCCCAATGAATCCTTTGAATGGAAGTTGAAATAACAAAAAATCAATTACATTCAGATGGAAGTTGTTATAGTATTGTGCAGCTAACATTCAAAGTTTTGTACTGGTTCTTTCTCAGCAATTTTGATGCACGAATTTAGATAATAAATACCCTCGAGATTGCTCAGGCCGAGCTGTCATCTGGCGCTATGGCCGTGATCGTATAGTGGTTAGTACCTCTCGTTGTGGCCGAGAAAACCCAGGTTCGAATCCTGGTCACGGCAGAGGCTGTGGGTCTCTACTACGACATGACAGTTACTTTTACTTCTCAATATCAAATTCTACCAGATTGAATTCTTTGAATAACAGTTGAAAAATCCAATTCAAATGTAAGCAATTATAATTTTGCCTAGCTAGTCACAGTGTTTTCGCTATAGGCATGACAAACATTTAAATTTCTGTTTAATGCCCACCAATACAACACGGATTGTGGTGTTTGAACACCAATAGCTCATGGAGAATCCACCAAGACTGCATACATGCCAACAAATCCAATGTTTTTAGGCACTATTTGATTGGGTACACGGAGATTCGTAGATGGATACGAGATGTGAACCCTTTAAAAGGACTGAAAGCTTTCGTACATATTACAATTTGATGCCAAAAGTAGATACTGAATATTCATCTGATATTACTAATGTCCACCAGTCAACTCACGCAATGGCCGTGATCGTATAGTGGTTAGTACCTCTTGTTGTGGCCGGGAAAACCCAGGTTCGAATCCTGGTCACGGCAGAGGCTGTGGGTCTCTACTACGGCATGTCAGTAGATTTTACTTCTCAGTATCAATTTCTACCCCACTGAATCCTTTGAATGGAAGTTGAAATAACAAAAAATCAATTACATTCAGATGGAAGTTGTTATAGTATTGTGCAGCTAACATTCAAAGTTTTGTACTGGTTCTTTCTCAGCAATTTTGATGCACGAATTTAGATAATAAATACCCTCGAGATTGCTCAGTCCTAGCTGTCACCTGACGCAATGGCCGTGATCGTATAGTGGTTAGTACCTCTCGTTGTGGCCGAGAAAACCCAGGTTCGAATCCTGGTCACGGCAGAGGCTGTGGGTCTCTACTACGGCATGTCAGTGGATTTTACTTCTCAGTATCAATTTGTGTACTGGTTCTTTCTCAGTAATTTTGATGCTCAAATTTAGATACTAAATACCCTCGAGATTGTTTAGGCTAAGCTGTCACCTGACGCAATGGCCGTGATCGTATAGTGGTCAGTACCTCTCGTTGTGGCCGAGAAAACCCAGGTTCGAATCCTGGTCACGGCAGAGGCTGTGGGTCTCTACTACGGCATGTCAGTTACTTTTATTTCTAAATATCGAATTCTACCAGATTGAATTATTTGAATAACAGTTGAAAAATCCAATTCAAATGTAAGCAATTATAATTTTGCCTAGCTAGTCACAGTGTTTTCGCTATAGGAATGACAAACATTTAAATTTCTGTTTAATGCCCACCAATACAACACGGATTGTGGTGTTTGAACACCAATAGCTCATGGAGAATCCACCAAGACTGCATACATGCCAACAAATCCAATGTTTTTAGGCACTATTTGATTGGGTACACAGAGATTCGTAGATGGATACGAGATGTGAACCCTTTAAAAAGACTGAAACCTTTCGTACATATTCCAATTTGATGCCAAAAGTAGATACTGAATATTCATCTGATATTACTAATGCCCACCAGTCAACCCACGCAATGGCCGTGATCGTATAGTGGTTAGTACCTCTTGTTGTGGCCGGGAAAACCCAGGTTCGAATCCTGATCACGGCAGAGGCTGTGGGTCTCTACTACGGCATGTCAGTGGATTTTACTTCTCAGTATCAATTTCTACCCCAATGAATCATTTGAATGGAAGTTTAAATAACAAAAAATCAATTACATTCAGATGAAAGTTGTTATAGTATTGTGCAGCTAACATTCAAAGTTTTGTACTGGTTCTTTCTCAGCAATTTTGATGCACGAATTTAGATAATAAATACCCTCGAGATTGCTCAGTCCTAGCTGTCACCTGACGCAATGGCCGTGATCGTATAGTGGTTAGTACCTCTCGTTGTGGCCGAGAAAACCCAGGTTCGAATCCTGGTCACGGCAGAGGCTGTGGGTCTCTACTACGGCATGTCAGTTACTTTTACTTCTCAGTATCAATTTCCACCTCACTGAATCCTTTGAATGGAAGTTGAAATTAAAAAAATTCAATTATATTCAGATGGTTGTTGTTATAGGGTTGTGCAACTTACATTCAAATTTGTGTACTGGTTCTTTCTCAGTAATTTTGATACTCAAATTTAGATACTAAATACCCTCGAGATTGTTTAGGCTAAGCTGTCACCTGACGCAATAGCCGTGATCGTATAGTGGTTAGTACCTCTCGTTGTGGCCGAGAAAACCCAGGTTCGAATCCTGGTCACGGCAGAGGCTGTGTGTCTCTACTACGGCATGTCAGTGGATTTTACTTCTTAATATCAAATTCTACCAGATTGAATTCTTTGAATAACAGTTGAAAAATCCAATTAAAATGTAAGCAATTATGATTTTGCCTAGCTAGTCACAGTGTTTTCGCTATAGGAATGACAAACATTTAAATTTCTGTTTATATATTGGCATTGCTCATAATTTGTCAAAACAACACGTATTGTGGTGTTTGAACACCAATAGCTCATGGAGAATCCACCAAGACTGCATACATGCCAACAAATCCAATGTTTTTAGGCACTATTTGATTGGGTACACAGAGATTCGTAGATGGATACGAGATGTGAACCCTTTAAAAAGACTGAAAGCTTTCGTACATATTCCAATTTGATGCCAAAAGTAGATACTGAATATTCATCTGATATTACTAATGCCCACCAGTCAACTCACGCAATGGCCGTGATCGTATAGTGGTTAGTACCTCTTGTTGTGGCCGGGAAAACCCAGGTTCGAATCCTGGTCACGGCAGAGGCTGTGGGTCTCTACTTCGGCATGTCAGTGGATTTTACTTCTCAGTATCAATTTCTACCCCAATGAATCCTTTGAATGGAAGTTGAAATAACAAAAAATCAATTACATTCAGATGGAAGTTGTTATAGTATTGTGCAGCTAACATTCAAAGTTTTGTACTGGTTCTTTCTCAGCAATTTTGATGCACGAATTTAGATAATAAATACCCTCGAGATTGCTCAGTCCTAGCTGTCATCTGACGCAATGGCGGTGATCGTATAGTGGTTAGTACCTCTCGTTGTGGCCGAGAAAACCCAGGTTCGAATCCTGGTCACGGCAGAGGCTGTGGGTCTCTACTACGGCATGTCAGTTACTTTTACTTCTCAGTATCAATTTCCACCTCACTGAATCCTTTGAATGGAAGTTGAAATTAAAAAAATTCAATTATATTCAGATGGTAGTTGTTATAGGGTTGTGCAACTTACATTCAAATTTGTGTACTGGTTCTTTCTCAGTAATTTTGATACTCAAATTTAGATACTAAATACCCTCGAGATTGTTTAGGCTAAGCTGTCACCTGACGCAATAGCCGTGATCGTATAGTGGTTAGTACCTCTCGTTGTGGCCGAGAAAACCCAGGTTCGAATCCTGGTCACGGCAGAGGCTGTGTGTCTCTACTACGGCATGTCAGTGGATTTTACTTCTTAATATCAAATTCTACCAGATTGAATTCTTTGAATAACAGTTGAAAAATCCAATTAAAATGTAAGCAATTATGATTTTGCCTAGCTAGTCACAGTGTTTTCGCTATAGGAATGACAAACATTTAAACTTCTGTTTATATATTGGCATTGCTCATAATTTGTCAAAACAACACGTATTGTGGTGTTTGAACACCAATAGCTCATGGAGAATCCACCAAGACTGCATACATGCCAACAAATCCAATGTTTTTAGGCACTATTTGATTGGGTACACAGAGATTCGTAGATGGATACGAGATGTGAACCCTTTAAAAAGACTGAAACCTTTCGTACATATTCCAATTTGATGCCAAAAGTAGATACTGAATATTCATCTGATATTACTAATGCCCACCAGTCAACTCACGCAATGGCCGTGATCGTATAGTGGTTAGTACCTCTTGTTGTGGCCGGGAAAACCCAGGTTCGAATCCTGGTCACGGCAGAGGCTGTGGGTCTCTACTTCGGCATGTCAGTGGATTTTACTTCTCAGTATCAATTTCTACCCCAATGAATCCTTTGAATGGAAGTTGAAATAACAAAAAATCAATTACATTCAGATGGAAGTTGTTATAGTATTGTGCAGCTAACATTCAAAGTTTTGTACTGGTTCTTTCTCAGCAATTTTGATGCACGAATTTAGATAATAAATACCCTCGAGATTGCTCAGTCCTAGCTGTCACCTGACGCAATGGCCGTGATCGTATAGTGGTTAGTACCTCTCGTTGTGGCCGAGAAAACCCAGGTTCGAATCCTGGTCACGGCAGAGGCTGTGGGTCTCTACTACGGCATGTCAGTTACTTTTACTTCTCAGTATCAATTTCCACCTCACTGAATCCTTTGAATGGAAGTTGAAATTAAAAAAATTCAATTATATTCAGATGGTAGTTGTTATAGGGTTGTGCAACTTACATTCAAATTTGTGTACTGGTTCTTTCTCAGTAATTTTGATACTCCAATTTAGATACTAAATACCCTCGAGATTGTTTAGGCTAAGCTGTCACCTGACGCAATAGCCGTGATCGTATAGTGGTTAGTACCTCTCGTTGTGGCCGAGAAAACCCAGGTTCGAATCCTGGTCACGGCAGAGGCTGTGTGTCTCTACTACGGCATGTCAGTGGATTTTACTTCTTAATATCAAATTCTACCAGATTGAATTCTTTGAATAACAGTTGAAAAATCCAATTAAAATGTAAGCAATTATGATTTTGCCTAGCTAGTCACAGTGTTTTCGCTATAGGAATGACAAACATTTAAATTTCTGTTTATATATTGGCATTGCTCATAATTTGTCAAAACAACACGTATTGTGGTGTTTGAACACCAATAGCTCATGGAGAATCCACCAAGACTGCATACATGCCAACAAATCCAATGTTTTTAGGCACTATTTGATTGGGTACACAGAGATTCGTAGATGGATACGAGATGTGAACCCTTTAAAAAGACTGAAAGCTTTCGTACATATTCCAATTTGATGCCAAAAGTAGATACTGAATATTCATCTGATATTACTAATGCCCACCAGTCAACTCACGCAATGGCCGTGATCGTATAGTGGTTAGTACCTCTTGTTGTGGCCGGGAAAACCCAGGTTCGAATCCTGGTCACGGCAGAGGCTGTGGGTCTCTACTTCGGCATGTCAGTGGATTTTACTTCTCAGTATCAATTTCTACCCCAATGAATCCTTTGAATAGAAGTTGAAATAACAAAAAATCAATTACATTCAGATGGAAGTTGTTATAGTATTGTGCAGCTAACATTCAAAGTTTTGTACTGGTTCTTTCTCAGCAATTTTGATGCACGAATTTAGATAATAAATACCCTCGAGATTGCTCAGTCCTAGCTGTCATCTGACGCAATGGCCGTGATCGTATAGTGGTTAGTACCTCTCGTTGTGGCCGAGAAAACCCAAGTTCGAATCCTGGTCACGGCAGAGGCTGTGGGTCTCTACTACGGCATGTCAGTTACTTTTATTTCTAAATATCGAATTCTACCAGATTGAATTCTTTGAATAACAGTTGAAAAATATAATTCAAATGTAAGCAATTATAATTTTGCCTAGCTAGTCACAGTGTTTTCGCTATAGGAATGACAAACATTTAAATTTCTGTTTAATGCCCACCAATACAACACGGATTGTGGTGTTTGAACACCAATAGCTCATGGAGAATCCACCAAGACTGCATACATGCCAACAAATCCAATGTTTTTAGGCACTATTTGATTGGGTACACGGAGATTCGTAGATGGATACGAGATGTGAACCCTTTAAAAAGACTGAAAACTTTCGTACATATTCCAATTTGATGCCCAAAGTAGATACTGAATATTCATCTGATATTACTAATGCCCACCAGTCAACTCACGCAATGGCCGTGATCGTATAGTGGTTAGTACCTCTTGTTGTGGCCGGGAAAACCCAGGTTCGAATCCTGGTCACGGCAGAGGCTGTGGGTCTCTACTACGGCATGTCAGTGGATTTTACTTCTCAGTATCAATTTCTACCCCACTGAATCCTTTGAATGGAAGATGAAATAACAAAAAATCAATTACATTCAGATGGAAGTTGTTATAGTATTGTGCAGCTAACATTCAAAGTTTTGTACTGGTTCTTTCTCAGCAATTTTGATGCACGAATTTAGATAATAAATACCCTCGAGATTGCTCAGTCCTAGCTGTCACCTGACGCAATGGCCGTGATCGTATAGTGGTTAGTACCTCTCGTTGTGGCCGAGAAAACCCAGGTTCGAATCCTGGTCACGGCAGAGGCTGTGGGTCTCTACTACGGCATGTCAGTGGATTTTACTTCTCAGTATCAATTTGTGTACTGGTTCTTTCTCAGTAATTTTGATGCTCAAATTTAGATACTAAATACCCTCGAGATTGTTTAGGCTGAGCTGTCACCTGACGCAATGGCCGTGATCGTATAGTGGTTAGTACCTCTCGTTGTGGCCGAGAAAACCCAGGTTCGAATCCTGGTCACGGCAGAGGCTGTGGGTCTCTACTACGGCATGTCAGTTACTTTTATTTCTAAATATCGAATTCTACCAGATTGAATTATTTGAATAACAGTTGAAAAATCCAATTCAAATGTAAGCAATTATGATTTTGCCTAGCTAGTCACAGTGTTTTCGCTATAGGAATGACAAACATTTAAATTTCTGTTTAATGCCCACCAATACAACACGGATTGTGGTGTTTGAACACCAATAGCTCATGGAGAATCCACCAAGACTGCATACATGCCAACAAATCCAATGTTTTTAGGCACTATTTGATTGGGTACACAGAGATTCGTAGATGGATACGAGATGTGAACCCTTTAAAAAGACTGAAACCTTTCGTACATATTCCAATTTGATGCCAAAAGTAGATACTGAATATTCATCTGATATTACTAATGCCCACCAGTCAACCCACGCAATGGCCGTGATCGTATAGTGGTTAGTACCTCTTGTTGTGGCCGGGAAAACCCAGGTTCGAATCCTGATCACGGCAGAGGCTGTGGGTCTCTACTACGGCATGTCAGTGGATTTTACTTCTCAGTATCAATTTCTACCCCAATGAATCCTTTGAATGGAAGTTTAAATAACAAAAAATCAATTACATTCAGATGAAAGTTGTTATAGTATTGTGCAGCTAACATTCAAAGTTTTGTACTGGTTCTTTCTCAGCAATTTTGATGCACGAATTTAGATAATAAATACCCTCGAGATTGCTCAGTCCTAGCTGTCACCTGACGCAATGGCCGTGATCGTATAGTGGTTAGTACCTCTCGTTGTGGCCGAGAAAACCCAGGTTCGAATCCTGGTCACGGCAGAGGCTGTGGGTCTCTACTACGGCATGTCAGTTACTTTTACTTCTCAGTATCAATTTCCACCTCACTGAATCCTTTGAATGGAAGTTGAAATTAAAAAAATTCAATTATATTCAGATGGTTGTTGTTATAGGGTTGTGCAACTTACATTCAAATTTGTGTACTGGTTCTTTCTCAGTAATTTTGATACTCAAATTTAGATACTAAATACCCTCGAGATTGTTTAGGCTAAGCTGTCACCTGACGCAATAGCCGTGATCGTATAGTGGTTAGTACCTCTCGTTGTGGCCGAGAAAACCCAGGTTCGAATCCTGGTCACGGCAGAGGCTGTGTGTCTCTACTACGGCATGTCAGTGGATTTTACTTCTTAATATCAAATTCTACCAGATTGAATTCTTTGAATAACAGTTGAAAAATCCAATTAAAATGTAAGCAATTATGATTTTGCCTAGCTAGTCACAGTGTTTTCGCTATAGGAATGACAAACATTTAAATTTCTGTTTATATATTGGCATTGCTCATAATTTGTCAAAACAACACGTATTGTGGTGTTTGAACACCAATAGCTCATGGAGAATCCACCAAGACTGCATACATGCCAACAAATCCAATGTTTTTAGGCACTATTTGATTGGGTACACAGAGATTCGTAGATGGATACGAGATGTGAACCCTTTAAAAAGACTGAAAGCTTTCGTACATATTCCAATTTGATGCCAAAAGTAGATACTGAATATTCATCTGATATTACTAATGCCCACCAGTCAACTCACGCAATGGCCGTGATCGTATAGTGGTTAGTACCTCTTGTTGTGGCCGGGAAAACCCAGGTTCGAATCCTGGTCACGGCAGAGGCTGTGGGTCTCTACTTCGGCATGTCAGTGGATTTTACTTCTCAGTATCAATTTCTACCCCAATGAATCCTTTGAATGGAAGTTGAAATAACAAAAAATCAATTACATTCAGATGGAAGTTGTTATAGTATTGTGCAGCTAACATTCAAAGTTTTGTACTGGTTCTTTCTCAGCAATTTTGATGCACGAATTTAGATAATAAATACCCTCGAGATTGCTCAGTCCTAGCTGTCATCTGACGCAATGGCCGTGATCGTATAGTGGTTAGTACCTCTCGTTGTGGCCGAGAAAACCCAGGTTCGAATCCTGGTCACGGCAGAGGCTGTGGGTCTCTACTACGGCATGTCAGTTACTTTTACTTCTCAGTATCAATTTCCACCTCACTGAATCCTTTGAATGGAAGTTGAAATTAAAAAAATTCAATTATATTCAGATGGTAGTTGTTATAGGGTTGTGCAACTTACATTCAAATTTGTGTACTGGTTCTTTCTCAGTAATTTTGATACTCAAATTTAGATACTAAATACCCTCGAGATTGTTTAGGCTAAGCTGTCACCTGACGCAATAGCCGTGATCGTATAGTGGTTAGTACCTCTCGTTGTGGCCGAGAAAACCCAGGTTCGAATCCTGGTCACGGCAGAGGCTGTGTGTCTCTACTACGGCATGTCAGTGGATTTTACTTCTTAATATCAAATTCTACCAGATTGAATTCTTTGAATAACAGTTGAAAAATCCAATTAAAATGTAAGCAATTATGATTTTGCCTAGCTAGTCACAGTGTTTTCGCTATAGGAATGACAAACATTTAAATTTCTGTTTATATATTGGCATTGCTCATAATTTGTCAAAACAACACGTATTGTGGTGTTTGAACACCAATAGCTCATGGAGAATTTTAATTAAGACTGCATACATGCCAACAAATCCAATGTTTTTAGGCACTATTTGATTGGGTACACAGAGATTCGTAGATGGATACGAGATGTGAACCCTTTAAAAAGACTGAAAGCTTTCGTACATATTCCAATTTGATGCCAAAAGTAGATACTGAATATTCATCTGATATTACTAATGCCCACCAGTCAACTCACGCAATGGCCGTGATCGTATAGTGGTTAGTACCTCTTGTTGTGGCCGGGAAAACCCAGGTTCGAATCCTGGTCACGGCAGAGGCTGTGGGTCTCTACTTCGGCATGTCAGTGGATTTTACTTCTCAGTATCAATTTCTACCCCAATGAATCCTTTGAATGGAAGTTGAAATAACAAAAAATCAATTACATTCAGATGGAAGTTGTTATAGTATTGTGCAGCTAACATTCAAAGTTTTGTACTGGTTCTTTCTCAGCAATTTTGATGCACGAATTTAGATAATAAATACCCTCGAGATTGCTCAGTCCTAGCTGTCATCTGACGCAATGGCGGTGATCGTATAGTGGTTAGTACCTCTCGTTGTGGCCGAGAAAACCCAGGTTCGAATCCTGGTCACGGCAGAGGCTGTGGGTCTCTACTACGGCATGTCAGTTACTTTTACTTCTCAGTATCAATTTCCACCTCACTGAATCCTTTGAATGGAAGTTGAAATTAAAAAAATTCAATTATATTCAGATGGTAGTTGTTATAGGGTTGTGCAACTTACATTCAAATTTGTGTACTGGTTCTTTCTCAGTAATTTTGATACTCAAATTTAGATACTAAATACCCTCGAGATTGTTTAGGCTAAGCTGTCACCTGACGCAATAGCCGTGATCGTATAGTGGTTAGTACCTATCGTTGTGGCCGAGAAAACCCAGGTTCGAATCCTGGTCACGGCAGAGGCTGTGTGTCTCTACTACGGCATGACAGTGGATTTTACTTCTTAATATCAAATTCTACCAGATTGAATTCTTTGAATAACAGTTGAAAAATCCAATTAAAATGTAAGCAATTATGATTTTGCCTAGCTAGTCACAGTGTTTTCGCTATAGGAATGACAAACATTTAAATTTCTGTTTATATATTGGCATTGCTCATAATTTGTCAAAACAACACGTATTGTGGTGTTTGAACACCAATAGCTCATGGAGAATCCACCAAGACTGCATACATGCCAACAAATCCAATGTTTTTAGGCACTATTTGATTGGGTACACAGAGATTCGTAGATGGATACGAGATGTGAACCCTTTAAAAAGACTGAAAGCTTTCGTACATATTCCAATTTGATGCCAAAAGTAGATACTGAATATTCATCTGATATTACTAATGCCCACCAGTCAACTCACGCAATGGCCGTGATCGTATAGTGGTTAGTACCTCTTGTTGTGGCCGGGAAAACCCAGGTTCGAATCCTGGTCACGGCAGAGGCTGTGGGTCTCTACTTCGGCATGTCAGTGGATTTTACTTCTCAGTATCAATTTCTACCCCAATGAATCCTTTGAATGGAAGTTGAAATAACAAAAAAATCAATTACATTCAGATGGAAGTTGTTATAGTATTGTGCAGCTAACATTCAAAGTTTTGTACTGGTTCTTTCTCAGCAATTTTGATGCACGAATTTAGATAATAAATACCCTCGAGATTGCTCAGTCCTAGCTGTCATCTGACGCAATGGCCGTGATCGTATAGTGGTTAGTGCCTCTCGTTGTGGCCGAGAAAACCCAGGTTCGAATCCTGGTCACGGCAGAGGCTGTGGGTCTCTACTACGGCATGTCAGTTACTTTTACTTCTCAGTATCAATTTCCACCTCACTGAATCCTTTGAATGGAAGTTGAAATTAAAAAAATTCAGTTATATTCAGATGGTAGTTGTTATAGGGTTGTGCAACTTACATTCAAATTTGTGTACTGGTTCTTTCTCAGTAATTTTGATACTCAAATTTAGATACTAAATACCCTCGAGATTGTTTAGGCTAAGCTGTCACCTGACGCAATAGCCGTGATCGTATAGTGGTTAGTACCTCTCGTTGTGGCCGAGAAAACCCAGGTTCGAATCCTGGTCACGGCAGAGGCTGTGTGTCTCTACTACGGCATGTCAGTGGATTTTACTTCTTAATATCAAATTCTACCAGATTGAATTCTTTGAATAACAGTTGAAAAATCCAATTAAAATGTAAGCAATTATGATTTTGCCTAGCTAGTCACAGTGTTTTCGCTATAGGAATGACAAACATTTAAACTTCTGCTTATATATTGGCATTGCTCATAATTTGTCAAAACAACACGTATTGTGGTGTTTTTAACACCAATAGCTCATGGAGAATCCACCAAGACTGCATACATGCCAACAAATCCAATGTTTTTAGGCACTATTTGATTGGGTACACAGAGATTCGTAGATGGATACGAGATGTGAACCCTTTAAAAAGACTGAAAGCTTTCGTACATATTCCAATTTGATGCCAAAAGTAGATACTGAATATTCATCTGATATTACTAATGCCCACCAGTCAACTCACGCAATGGCCGTGATCGTATAGTGGTTAGTACCTCTTGTTGTGGCCGGGAAAACCCAGGTTCGAATCCTGGTCACGGCAGAGGCTGTGGGTCTCTACTTCGGCATGTCAGTGGATTTTACTTCTCAGTATCAATTTCTACCCCAATGAATCCTTTGAATGGAAGTTGAAATAACAAAAAATCAATTACATTCAGATGGAAGTTGTTATAGTATTGTGCAGCTAACATTCAAAGTTTTGTACTGGTTCTTTCTCAGCAATTTTGATGCACGAATTTAGATAATAAATACCCTCGAGATTGCTCAGTCCTAGCTGTCACCTGACGCAATGGCCGTGATCGTATAGTGGTTAGTACCTCTCGTTGTGGCCGAGAAAACCCAGGTTCGAATCCTGGTCACGGCAGAGGCTGTGGGTCTCTACTACGGCATGTCAGTTACTTTTACTTCTCAGTATCAATTTCCACCTCACTGAATCCTTTGAATGGAAGTTGAAATTAAAAAAATTCAATTATATTCAGATGGTAGTTGTTATAGGGTTGTGCAACTTACATTCAAATTTGTGTACTGGTTCTTTCTCAGTAATTTTGATACTCCAATTTAGATACTAAATACCCTCGAGATTGTTTAGGCTAAGCTGTCACCTGACGCAATAGCCGTGATCGTATAGTGGTTAGTACCTCTCGTTGTGGCCGAGAAAACCCAGGTTCGAATCCTGGTCACGGCAGAGGCTGTGTGTCTCTACTACGGCATGTCAGTGGATTTTACTTCTTAATATCAAATTCTACCAGATTGAATTCTTTGAATAACAGTTGAAAAATCCAATTAAAATGTAAGCAATTATGATTTTGCCTAGCTAGTCACAGTGTTTTCGCTATAGGAATGACAAACATTTAAATTTCTGTTTATATATTGGCATTGCTCATAATTTGTCAAAACAACACGTATTGTGGTGTTTGAACACCAATAGCTCATGGAGAATCCACCAAGACTGCATACATGCCAACAAATCCAATGTTTTTAGGCACTATTTGATTGGGTACACAGAGATTCGTAGATGGATACGAGATGTGAACCCTTTAAAAAGACTGAAAGCTTTCGTACATATTCCAATTTGATGCCAAAAGTAGATACTGAATATTCATCTGATATTACTAATGCCCACCAGTCAACTCACGCAATGGCCGTGATCGTATAGTGGTTAGTACCTCTTGTTGTGGCCGGGAAAACCCAGGTTCGAATCCTGGTCACGGCAGAGGCTGTGGGTCTCTACTTCGGCATGTCAGTGGATTTTACTTCTCAGTATCAATTTCTACCCCAATGAATCCTTTGAATGGAAGTTGAAATAACAAAAAATCAATTACATTCAGATGGAAGTTGTTATAGTATTGTGCAGCTAACATTCAAAGTTTTGTACTGGTTCTTTCTCAGCAATTTTGATGCACGAATTTAGATAATAAATACCCTCGAGATTGCTCAGTCCTAGCTGTCATCTGACGCAATGGCCGTGATCGTATAGTGGTTAGTACCTCTCGTTGTGGCCGAGAAAACCCAAGTTCGAATCCTGGTCACGGCAGAGGCTGTGGGTCTCTACTACGGCATGTCAGTTACTTTTACTTCTCAGTATCAATTTGTGTACTGGTTCTTTCTCAGTAATTTTGATGCTCAAATTTAGATACTAAATACCCTCGAGATTGTTTAGGCTAAGCTGTCACCTGACGCAATGGCCGTGATCGTATAGTGGTTAGTACCTCTCGTTGTGGCCGAGAAAACCCAGGTTCGAATCCTGGTCATGGCAGAGGCTGTGGGTCTCTACTACGGCATGTCAGTTACTTTTATTTCTAAATATCGAATTCTACCAGATTGAATTCTTTGAATAACAGTTGAAAAATATAATTCAAATGTAAGCAATTATAATTTTGCCTAGCTAGTCACAGTGTTTTCGCTATAGGAATGACAAACATTTAAATTTCTGTTTAATGCCCACCAATACAACACGGATTGTGGTGTTTGAACACCAATAGCTCATGGAGAATCCACCAAGACTGCATACATGCCAACAAATCCAATGTTTTTAGGCACTATTTGATTGGGTACACGGAGATTCGTAGATGGATACGAGATGTGAACCCTTTAAAAAGACTGAAAACTTTCGTACATATTCCAATTTGATGCCCAAAGTAGATACTGAATATTCATCTGATATTACTAATGCCCACCAGTCAACTCACGCAATGGCCGTGATCGTATAGTGGTTAGTACCTCTTGTTGTGGCCGGGAAAACCCAGGTTCGAATCCTGGTCACGGCAGAGGCTGTGGGTCTCTACTACGGCATGTCAGTGGATTTTACTTCTCAGTATCAATTTCTACCCCACTGAATCCTTTGAATGGAAGATGAAATAACAAAAAATCAATTACATTCAGATGGAAGTTGTTATAGTATTGTGCAGCTAACATTCAAAGTTTTGTACTGGTTCTTTCTCAGCAATTTTGATGCACGAATTTAGATAATAAATACCCTCGAGATTGCTCAGTCCTAGCTGTCACCTGACGCAATGGCCGTGATCGTATAGTGGTTAGTACCTCTCGTTGTGGCCGAGAAAACCCAGGTTCGAATCCTGGTCACGGCAGAGGCTGTGGGTCTCTACTACGGCATGTCAGTGGATTTTACTTCTCAGTATCAATTTGTGTACTGGTTCTTTCTCAGTAATTTTGATGCTCAAATTTAGATACTAAATACCCTCGAGATTGTTTAGGCTGAGCTGTCACCTGACGCAATGGCCGTGATCGTATAGTGGTTAGTACCTCTCGTTGTGGCCGAGAAAACCCAGGTTCGAATCCTGGTCACGGCAGAGGCTGTGGGTCTCTACTACGGCATGTCAGTTACTTTTATTTCTAAATATCGAATTCTACCAGATTGAATTATTTGAATAACAGTTGAAAAATCCAATTCAAATGTAAGCAATTATAATTTTGCCTAGCTAGTCACAGTGTTTTCGCTATAGGAATGACAAACATTTAAATTTCTGTTTAATGCCCACCAATACAACACGGATTGTGGTGTTTGAACACCAATAGCTCATGGAGAATCCACCAAGACTGCATACATGCCAACAAATCCAATGTTTTTAGGCACTATTTGATTGGGTACACAGAGATTCGTAGATGGATACGAGATGTGAACCCTTTAAAAAGACTGAAACCTTTCGTACATATTCCAATTTGATGCCAAAAGTAGATACTGAATATTCATCTGATATTACTAATGCCCACCAGTCAACCCACGCAATGGCCGTGATCGTATAGTGGTTAGTACCTCTTGTTGTGGCCGGGAAAACCCAGGTTCGAATCCTGATCACGGCAGAGGCTGTGGGTCTCTACTACGGCATGTCAGTGGATTTTACTTCTCAGTATCAATTTCTACCCCAATGAATCCTTTGAATGGAAGTTTAAATAACAAAAAATCAATTACATTCAGATGAAAGTTGTTATAGTATTGTGCAGCTAACATTCAAAGTTTTGTACTGGTTCTTTCTCAGCAATTTTGATGCACGAATTTAGATAATAAATACCCTCGAGATTGCTCAGTCCTAGCTGTCACCTGACGCAATGGCCGTGATCGTATAGTGGTTAGTACCTCTCGTTGTGGCCGAGAAAACCCAGGTTCGAATCCTGGTCACGGCAGAAGCTGTGGGTCTCTACTACGGCATGTCAGTTACTTTTACTTCTCAGTATCAATTTCCACCTCACTGAATCCTTTGAATGGAAGTTGAAATTAAAAAAATTCAATTATATTCAGATGGTTGTTGTTATAGGGTTGTGCAACTTACATTCAAATTTGTGTACTGGTTCTTTCTCAGTAATTTTGATACTCAAATTTAGATACTAAATACCCTCGAGATTGTTTAGGCTAAGCTGTCACCTGACGCAATAGCCGTGATCGTATAGTGGTTAGTACCTCTCGTTGTGGCCGAGAAAACCCAGGTTCGAATCCTGGTCACGGCAGAGGCTGTGTGTCTCTACTACGGCATGTCAGTGGATTTTACTTCTTAATATCAAATTCTACCAGATTGAATTCTTTGAATAACAGTTGAAAAATCCAATTAAAATGTAAGCAATTATGATTTTGCCTAGCTAGTCACAGTGTTTTCGCTATAGGAATGACAAACATTTAAATTTCTGTTTATATATTGGCATTGCTCATAATTTGTCAAAACAACACGTATTGTGGTGTTTGAACACCAATAGCTCATGGAGAATCCACCAAGACTGCATACATGCCAACAAATCCAATGTTTTTAGGCACTATTTGATTGGGTACACAGAGATTCGTAGATGGATACGAGATGTGAACCCTTTAAAAAGACTGAAAGCTTTCGTACATATTCCAATTTGATGCCAAAAGTAGATACTGAATATTCATCTGATATTACTAATGCCCACCAGTCAACTCACGCAATGGCCGTGATCGTATAGTGGTTAGTACCTCTTGTTGTGGCCGGGAAAACCCAGGTTCGAATCCTGGTCACGGCAGAGGCTGTGGGTCTCTACTTCGGCATGTCAGTGGATTTTACTTCTCAGTATCAATTTCTACCCCAATGAATCCTTTGAATGGAAGTTGAAATAACAAAAAATCAATTACATTCAGATGGAAGTTGTTATAGTATTGTGCAGCTAACATTCAAAGTTTTGTACTGGTTCTTTCTCAGCAATTTTGATGCACGAATTTAGATAATAAATACCCTCGAGATTGCTCAGTCCTAGCTGTCATCTGACGCAATGGCCGTGATCGTATAGTGGTTAGTACCTCTCGTTGTGGCCGAGAAAACCCAGGTTCGAATCCTGGTCACGGCAGAGGCTGTGGGTCTCTACTACGGCATGTCAGTTACTTTTACTTCTCAGTATCAATTTCCACCTCACTGAATCCTTTGAATGGAAGTTGAAATTAAAAAAATTCAATTATATTCAGATGGTAGTTGTTATAGGGTTGTGCAACTTACATTCAAATTTGTGTACTGGTTCT
The DNA here is from genome assembly GCA_949152475.1 of Terebella lapidaria. Classification (NCBI taxonomy): domain Eukaryota; kingdom Metazoa; phylum Annelida; class Polychaeta; order Terebellida; family Terebellidae; genus Terebella; species Terebella lapidaria. Next base: position 10,270,143 of record OX424557.1, read on the forward strand.
TTCTCAGTAATTTTGATGCTCAAATTTAGATACTAAATACCCTCGAGATTGTTTAGGCTAAGCTGTCACCTGACGCAATAGCCGTGATCGTATAGTGGTTAGTACCTCTCGTTGTGGCCGAGAAAACCCAGGTTCGAATCCTGGTCACGGCAGAGGCTGTGTGTCTCTACTACGGCATGTCAGTGGATTTTACTTCTTAATATCAAATTCTACCAGATTGAATTCTTTGAATAACAGTTGAAAAATCCAATTAAAATGTAAGCAATTATGATTTTGCCTAGCTAGTCACAGTGTTTTCGCTATAGGAATGACAAACATTTAAATTTCTGTTTATATATTGGCATTGCTCATAATTTGTCAAAACAACACGTATTGTGGTGTTTGAACACCAATAGCTCATGGAGAATCCACCAAGACTGCATACATGCCAACAAATCCAATGTTTTTAGGCACTATTTGATTGGGTACACAGAGATTCGTAGATGGATACGAGATGTGAACCCTTTAAAAAGACTGAAAGCTTTCGTACATATTCCAATTTGATGCCAAAAGTAGATACTGAATATTCATCTGATATTACTAATGCCCACCAGTCAACTCACGCAATGGCCGTGATCGTATAGTGGTTAGTACCTCTTGTTGTGGCCGGGAAAACCCAGGTTCGAATCCTGGTCACGGCAGAGGCTGTGGGTCTCTACTTCGGCATGTCAGTGGATTTTACTTCTCAGTATCAATTTCTACCCCAATGAATCCTTTGAATGGAAGTTGAAATAACAAAAAATCAATTACATTCAGATGGAAGTTGTTATAGTATTGTGCAGCTAACATTCAAAGTTTTGTACTGGTTCTTTCTCAGCAATTTTGATGCACGAATTTAGATAATAAATACCCTCGAGATTGCTCAGTCCTAGCTGTCATCTGACGCAATGGCCGTGATCGTATAGTGGTTAGTACCTCTCGTTGTGGCCGAGAAAACCCAGGTTCGAATCCTGGTCACGGCAGAGGCTGTGGGTCTCTACTACGGCATGTCAGTTACTTTTACTTCTCAGTATCAATTTCCACCTCACTGAATCCTTTGAATGGAAGTTGAAATTAAAAAAATTCAATTATATTCAGATGGTAGTTGTTATAGGGTTGTGCAACTTACATTCAAATTTGTGTACTGGTTCTTTCTCAGTAATTTTGATGCTCAAATTTAGATACTAAATACCCTCGAGATTGTTTAGGCTAAGCTGTCACCTGACGCAATAGCCGTGATCGTATAGTGGTTAGTACCTCTCGTTGTGGCCGAGAAAACCCAGGTTCGAATCCTGGTCACGGCAGAGGCTGTGTGTCTCTACTACGGCATGTCAGTGGATTTTACTTCTTAATATCAAATTCTACCAGATTGAATTCTTTGAATAACAGTTGAAAAATCCAATTAAAATGTAAGCAATTATGATTTTGCCTAGCTAGTCACAGTGTTTTCGCTATAGGAATGACAAACATTTAAATTTCTGTTTATATATTGGCATTGCTCATAATTTGTCAAAACAACACGTATTGTGGTGTTTGAACACCAATAGCTCATGGAGAATCCACCAAGACTGCATACATGCCAACAAATCCAATGTTTTTAGGCACCATTTGATTGGGTACACAGAGATTCGTAGATGGATACGAGATGTGAACCCTTTAAAAAGACTGAAAGCTTTCGTACATATTCCAATTTGATGCCAAAAGTAGATACTGAATATTCATCTGATATTACTAATGCCCACCAGTCAACTCACGCAATGGCCGTGATCGTATAGTGGTTAGTACCTCTTGTTGTGGCCGGGAAAACCCAGGTTCGAATCCTGGTCACGGCAGAGGCTGTGGGTCTCTACTTCGGCATGTCAGTGGATTTTACTTCTCAATATCAATTTCTACCCCAATGAATCCTTTGAATGGAAGTTGAAATAACAAAAAATCAATTACATTCAGATGGAAGTTGTTATAGTATTGTGCAGCTAACATTCAAAGTTTTGTACTGGTTCTTTCTCAGCAATTTTGATGCACGAATTTAGATAATAAATACCCTCGAGATTGCTCAGTCCTAGCTGTCATCTGACGCAATGGCCGTGATCGTATAGTGGTTAGTACCTCTCGTTGTGGCCGAGAAAATCCAGGTTCGAATCCTGGTCACGGCAGAGGCTGTGGGTCTCTACTACGGCATGTCAGTTACTTTTACTTCTCAGTATCAATTTCCACCTCACTGAATCCTTTGAATGGAAGTTGAAATTAAAAAAATTCAATTATATTCAGATGGTAGTTGTTATAGGGTTGTGCAACTTACATTCAAATTTGTGTACTGGTTCTTTCTCAGTAATTTTGATACTCCAATTTAGATACTAAATACCCTCGGGATTGTTTAGGCTAAGCTGTCACCTGACGCAATAGCCGTGATCGTATAGTGGTTAGTACCTCTCGTTGTGGCCGAGAAAACCCAGGTTCGAATCCTGGTCACGGCAGAGGCTGTGTGTCTCTACTACGGCATGTCAGTGGATTTTACTTCTTAATATCAAATTCTACCAGATTGAATTCTTTGAATAACAGTTGAAAAATCCAATTAAAATGTAAGCAATTATGATTTTGCCTAGCTAGTCACAGTGTTTTCGCTATAGGAATGACAAACATTTAAACTTCTGTTTATATATTGGCATTGCTCATAATTTGTCAAAACAACACGTATTGTGGTGTTTGAACACCAATAGCTCATGGAGAATCCACCAAGACTGCATACATGCCAACAAATCCAATGTTTTTAGGCACTATTTGATTGGGTACACAGAGATTCGTAGATGGATACGAGATGTGAACCCTTTAAAAAGACTGAAAGCTTTCGTACATATTCCAATTTGATGCCAAAAGTAGATACTGAATATTCATCTGATATTACTAATGCCCACCAGTCAACTCACGCAATGGCCGTGATCGTATAGTGGTTAGTACCTCTTGTTGTGGCCGGGAAAACCCAGGTTCGAATCCTGGTCACGGCAGAGGCTGTGGGCCTCTACTTCGGCATGTCAGTGGATTTTACTTCTCAGTATCAATTTCTACCCCAATGAATCCTTTGAATGGAAGTTGAAATAACAAAAAATCAATTACATTCAGATGGAAGTTGTTATAGTATTGTGCAGCTAACATTCAAAGTTTTGTACTGGTTCTTTCTCAGCAATTCTGATGCACGAATTTAGATAATAAATACCCTCGAGATTGCTCAGTCCTAGCTGTCACCTGACGCAATGGCCGTGATCGTATAGTGGTTAGTACCTCTCGTTGTGGCCGAGAAAACCCAGGTTCGAATCCTGGTCACGGCAGAGGCTGTGGGTCTCTACTACGGCATGTCAGTTACTTTTACTTCTCAGTATCAATTTCCACCTCACTGAATCCTTTGAATGGAAGTTGAAATTAAAAAAATTCAATTATATTCAGATGGTAGTTGTTATAGGGTTGTGCAACTTACATTCAAATTTGTGTACTGGTTCTTTCTCAGTAATTTTGATACTCCAATTTAGATACTAAATACCCTCGAGATTGTTTAGGCTAAGCTGTCACCTGACGCAATAGCCGTGATCGTATAGTGGTTAGTACCTCTCGTTGTGGCCGAGAAAACCCAGGTTCGAATCCTGGTCACGGCAGAGGCTGTGTGTCTCTACTACGGCATGTCAGTGGATTTTACTTCTTAATATCAAATTCTACCAGATTGAATTCTTTGAATAACAGTTGAAAAATCCAATTAAAATGTAAGCAATTATGATTTTGCCTAGCTAGTCACAGTGTTTTCGCTATAGGAATGACAAACATTTAAATTTCTGTTTATATATTGGCATTGCTCATAATTTGTCAAAACAACACGTATTGTGGTGTTTGAACACCAATAGCTCATGGAGAATCCACCAAGACTGCATACATGCCAACAAATCCAATGTTTTTAGGCACTATTTGATTGGGTACACAGAGATTCGTAGATGGATACGAGATGTGAACCCTTTAAAAAGACTGAAAGCTTTCGTACATATTCCAATTTGATGCCAAAAGTAGATACTGAATATTCATCTGATATTACTGTAAAGTTATTGACTACCGTCCGCTCTTCGGGATCCTCGAGGATAGTCCTCTCTCATCCGAGTCCTTGCGGACGCGCATCCGCTATTCCGGATCCTCGCGGCAGGGCCGCTCACCGGAGGTCGCGGCGGACACGGTAACTACTTCATCATTAACGGTAACCAGGTAACAGCCCACCCGACACTCCCAGGCCTACGGACACCGTTCAGAAACTAGTTCATCCCTACGGTGTTAACTGGCGGGGCCTGGCGAGCCGCGGTCTGCCTCGGGGACGGAACCCCGTACAGTCCGACATGCTGGCCAGAGCCTCTGTCACATGTCCCGGGAAGGGAGAGAGCTGGCGATCCACAGGGCCGAAGGCCCCCGAGTCAGCAACTCGTCTCTCCCAGCCCGGGCCTCCCCACGGAAATCGTCCCCAGGGCTCTAGGAGCCCACTACTCAGACCCAGGGAACACAAAGCTCATGGCGAGCCTCGTGTGCGTCCTAGTCTCGATCTTGGACAATCTCCTCGAACGAGTCGCTTCCAGTGTATATATAATACACCACAAACTGTAGGGCGCACGCGAGGTTAAATCGATCCATTGTTATAGTTTACTGGAGCGTAAATTACAATACGTCGCCGTGGCAACGCACGCTCGAACGGAGCATGTCAAAACAAGGCCAAGTACAGAAAGGCCACATAAATGGCTTTTATGTTTACAATCACCTGCCGCGTGCTTAGGGCAAAATCGCCACATTACCCCCTTCTTACAATGTTGGTCCCCAACATGTTCCGCCCGCGCCCAAAATGCTCGAAACCCGACGAAGGCTTCGCATGGCGGGGGCCGGAAGAAGGCACGATGGCAACGCCCGGAAGTCACGGCGCAAACACTAGGACTTTAAGAGTCCCTTTTGGAAGAATGGGGAACTACCCCCGGACTTATGGAGTAAACTATAACGCGCTTTGCAATTTTGAATAAATCCTCATAAACAAGCTAAAATTTTGACCGAGGTGGTCCAAAACCGTGTCATGACCTTGAAAGGTCATCCATTATAAAAGGACGGTGTGTCGAGTCTTTGGAATATCTTTAAGGTTAGACTTTAAATTTAGAAATTTTGTAAAACGACACACCGAGTGATCAAAAGTGATAGTACCTCTAAAATGTTGCCGACCGCCCTGCCGGCCGGCTCCTCAGATCCGCAGAACGGGTCTGAGGCAGGGCGGAGCCGCGGGAGCGACTCCGGCACGCCGCCGCACACGTGCAGCGACGAGGCTAGCACCCTAGCCTTCCTCCGTTGTCATCGGCTCCTCATCCGTGCCGCCTGTCTTGGGGTCTGGCGGCGGTGACGGGTCCCTACGCCGCGGACGCAGCGGAGCCGGCATAGTGAAAGCCGGCTGCACGGGCGGATGAGGCAGGCCCGGTGGAGCTTGCACGGGCTTTTGTGGTGAGCCCTGCAATCCGGGTCCTGACGGAGCCATCACAACGGAGGCCGGTAGAGATGTCGCGCCGAGATCTGCTATGGCGCGGAACATCTCCACCGTATCGCGGGTGCGCTGTGGACCGGCCGTCCGTTCTCCCCACACCTGGACTAGGTATGGGTAGATGGCCAGCTCCAAAGCGGCATCCGCGCGCCGGAGAGCCGCCTGGTTCAGGGCGGACGACTCGGGGTCATCGACGCCCTGGATTAGGCGAGTCCGAGCGGCCTCGGCTTCGTCAAGACGACGCCGTAGCTGCTCATTCTCAGCCTCCAGGTGCTCCATCCGTGCGGCCACCTCTGGGGCGGGGGCGGACGCCCCGGACTGCTCGGCAAGAGCGGCGGTCCGACCCTGGTCGAACGCGCGCCGCTCAATGACGGCCGACAAAGTCCGGTAGCTCTCTAGGCTCCGCCGGGTGCCTTCCATGAGGCCCTGGTCGTATGCGAGATCGCATGCGACACGGGAGGCCTCGGCGCGGCACCGGCGTGGCGTCGAGGGGGTCCAAGTCCAGGGAGGCGGTGCTTTGCCACCCTGCGGACGTCCCCTCAACTACCAACGAGGACGCGGACGCCGACCTCGTGAGAGGTACCGCACGTCCGCTACTGCTCGCAACCGAGGGAGTCACGCGTGGAGTCCTTGGCGGGACCGCCGACGCGGTACTCGAGGAGGCGGAGGTGTCTGCCACCACCCGTCCCTCAGACGGACCCGCGGGTACCGTCACCTCGAGCAAGCCCGGGTAGTCCTCCTGAGTCAGCGCACCCGGAGACTGCAGGGGCGTCGTCCCGGCCGGAGTCTTTCCGGCGGACGAGCTCTTCCTCTGAGTCTTTGGCTGGGGGCGCGGCTTAGGAGTAGCCACTCGTGTCTTGGCCGCGATCTGCGGCATCTCCGACACGATCATGGTCACCCGGTGCCGTTCTTCACCGGCCTGGATCACCGGCGGTTCACGGACAACCTCTGCTGCTGTCCGGGCGGCTTCCGCCGCCTGGAACTCCGCCGGGGTCTGGCCCATTGTAGCCGTCAGGCGAGCGGTGTAGCTCGAGCCCGCGGACACAACGCCAGACTGCTTCCAGGCATCGTCCATGATGCGCTGTGCAAAGCGCCATGGACCCCAGTGAAAGAATCGGTGATTCGCCGTCCCTGACGTAGTCATGAACGACGCCACCCTCGGTGGTATGTATCCATAATTGAATACAGGCCCCACTTCATTTCCAACGATATGAAGTCCCTCACCGCGGTGTGCACCCGAGCGGTGATCATTTAGGGCCTCTAAACTGGCGAAATATCGTTGCTGAGGGGTGCCGGAGTAGCACCTCTTGCAAACGAACATTTGCATCCAGGGGTAGTGGTACCCCGCAATATGTCGACTCAAGTGGTCGTAGGTAGGGTACCGATTGAGCGCACGGTGCGGGTCCTCATACCCGTCCAGGGATTCCGGACAGAGTTGGCATATCACGCCCGCCTCTGTCTCGGGCGGCAACCCGACACGCTCCTCGTCCGTGAGTGGACGAGGCCGTGTGAAAGGCGTGTCGGCCGCCGCGCCGGCCGCCGCGGTGCGGCGTCCCTGCGGATCCCTGCCATAGCGCGGAAGGAACATGTGTCCCTGACGGACTCCAGGGAGTTCGGGGCCCATTTCGGCCCGCAGCCTCTGGATAGAGGGCTGCTCCGAGGACGACCGTTTCTTCTTTTTGGCCGCCCCCGAACGATTCTCCGACTTGGTTTGTCGGGGCACACTCTTCCCGCGTGGGGGCGCGGCCCTCTATTGCTGCGCAACGAAGGCCCGCGCTCCCGCTTCCAGTGCGGCGTCAGACAGGTGGACCCCGTCTTGCTCCGCGCGCTTCCGGAGGAGTTCTAAACGGAGATCTCCCTCCTTCGGCACGGGACGCCCTCTGTCCACTGGACTTGACCCCACCTCCGCAGCTCCGCAACCGGTAGGTTTCTTAGTACCGGAGGAAGAGGAAGAGGAGGTTCCTTTCGGTGCCTGGATAGGCACCCGCTTACAAGAACCTCCCGCGCCTGGGCCGGATCCCGCGGAGGCGCCGCCCGCACCAGATCCCGAGGGATTAGGCGTCTTGGCGACTCCGGGTTTGGCGGAGGACCCTTTCTGGCCGCCCGGCTTGGGCGCCAGTGGCTTAGGTCCTCCGGACTTCGATCCGGCTTGAGGCGAGGGGCCGCCGGACTTCTTTTTCCGGTGCGGCCGCTTCTTCTTCTTCTTCTTCGGAGTCGAGGAGGCCGGGTCCGGGTCGGATCCGGCCTCAGATTGCCCATGCTCAGCGGCTTCCAGCTCTTGCTGGGCTCTCCACTGCTTTTGAGCAATCTCCCGGGCTCGACGGCGAGTACGCCTAGAGACGGGCGATGTAAACCCGTCATCTCGGTTCTCGGTCTCCTTCGAGCCAGACTCCTGTTCCTGAGGCGGCGCTTGGGATGCGGCTTCCTCAGCCGCATCAACCTGCTCCGCCCAAGTCCCAGGGGCCTTCTGGTCGTGCGGACCAGACTCCGCAGGTGCGGACACCGAGGAGTTCTCGGCGGAACCGGTGTCCGGACGGCTACGGCCATCCGGACGGGTTTCCGCACGAGTACTCTCATCTGGGCCCAGAGACGCAAGCATCTCCGAGGACGGGTGCAACTCAATGTCCACACTAGCAAGTCCCGCACCACCGCAGTCCATCACCTCTTCCATACGGGAAAAAGTGGACGGATCTAGGAGTAGCTCGGCGCCTGCCGTGGCCGAGTCACTCTCTGCGGGGCGGTCCTCCGCGACCTCGCTCTCAGACTCGGTTCCTGAGTAAGAACCGGAGCTGGAGCTGGATTCCTCAGAACCCACATAGGCTCCCCGAGGGATGTCCTCGCGGTCATCCTCCTCGGGCCTAGACTGGGGTCTCGAGTACGAATTACCGCGCTCAAGAGACCCCTCTTCCCTCCCTTCATCACCTCCCCAGCCGTCACTTGACTCTGACATCAAGCGCTCTAATCGCTCTAAACACTGGGAGTCAGATCCGCAGATCCGTCTCCACCAGTGCCGAGCGCTTGAATGACGAGAAGGTGTCGAGTTACATCGATTATAGGCATCAAGTGTTGGCAGTTATACTGCACACGCATCGTATGACGCGTTCCCGTGGAAACGTCTATTCACTGCATCTACCCGATCGACAGACAAAAGGACGTTTTACATTCCCGCATTCCCATACACGCATCTCCCCCCGGTGACTCCTTTCATGCCATGTATACGGGTGGCTTGTGTACACAAGCCATCCCGGGGGAACCCGCTAAAATACTACAGTAATTAACAGCAGTCATTAGCAATAGCTTTCGCACTGGCGATCAATGACGTGAAGTTAATCACCCTCGCAGGTTAAAGATTGTATACAATGTATCAAAAAGCCAAACTACTTGTGGGTGTTACGATTATGTCACCCTATCAGCAGCGATAAATAAAAATTTAACACCGCTCAAGCAGCAATGAAAATAAATCCACCACCGCTTGCATGCTTTTCATAGATCACGGCATACAGCCTTCGATACAATGTACACAATCTCCTACACCCCTCTTGCGAAAGCAGAAATCTCCCGATTTCTTACTCTCTATTGCACCAGGGAAAAGATATATCACTAAACTTTCTCATATATGGGATAAATGAGTAAGAATAGCATTTCCACGGGAAACACGCACACACTTGTGGCTTATAATCCTCCCATAAATAATAAATGAGATGGAAAATAAACAAAATCACTCCCCATAGCCGCTGGCACGCTTACAGGGCGATCGGACATACCCATGACGTCCGGACAGACAATCGGGCGCCCTATGGGCGTTTGCAAAGCGCCCACTAGCATCCCCGACGTACTGCCCGGCCGCGGAGCGGTGCCCGGTCTAGCCCAGAGCATCCTCAAACGACTACCGGAGCGCGGAGCCAATAGATTTAGACGCGGAGCCGGCATGGTCCATAACCGCACTGGTTAGGGGGCGAACCCTTCATACCGGCGCCCAATCTAGAGGCGCCCAAAGATGGTGAAAGCAATAGCCGGCGGACGTCCGGGGCTGCCCGCGGACGGAGTCCAGGCCGGACGTCTACCATTGTACGGCGTATTGCCCTTATCCAATGAAGATGAAATTGGAATTAGAAGCCACCACAAGTGTTGCGCATGTAATATACGACCCCCTTCTTAGAAGGAGGCCGGGGTTCCGGTCATTCCGGCCGGACCGCATATTGTAAGGTACGATCCGGACGAGAACGAGCGTCACCCGCTGCCGCGGCTGGTCCGCACACGCGGACTTAACAACCGCTCCATTATCATAATGGATAGTCGGTTTCCTGCCGTAAGAAACCTTAAACTACTATAACCGCAATTACAGTAGTGGCTCACGGGGGATAACTACACCGAAGTGCGTCATCTTAAAGCGCCGCGGACGCCGGACGAGTCACGCGGACGAACCGCGGACATCAGTCCTCATCTGCGGACACTATCCCCGCGTCCAGAGCCAGTTCCCCAAATCCGTGGGAAGACGCTTCTCCCGTAGCGGACGTAAATCCCAACCTCAGTCTGGCCATATAAGAGGTTGTCCCGGGACCAGGGGCGTCCGGCCGAATCAGTAAATTCGTCCGGCCAGCGTAACCGTTGTGCGGAATACGCCGGACAGCCGTCCATAAGGTGCGGACAGGCCATCCGCACGTCCCTGGCGCTAGAAACTACAGGAGGGCGGATGCGGAGCGGCGGCGTTACGACATGAAAGTCTCCGCGGACCTCAACTCCGAAGATGGCCACAAAGTAGCCACCCGCGGAGGTAAGTCGTGCGGACTCTCACGGAACGACCTAAAACCCATCCATAGTATGACAGACGGGTACCGCAGACGCATCCGCATGGGCGGAAGGTTATTCCCACCCATACCGGGCTGGCGCACGTGGTTTCCGGCGTGGCCGCCCGTCATCCGCAGGTACTGGAGGGAGTGGAGGTACCTGCGGATCGCCGTCATCTGGCTGATAGCCACCCAGTCCATCATCTGACGGGTCAGAGAGGTCCGGGAGGCCCACCATACGGCGCACACGCTCGTCCGGAGTCCGCGGATGCTGACCGGACGGATCCCATACGGGAGCATCATCCGGTTCCGCATCTTGAATTAGCGGATCCATGACAAGCGGGCCCTCGTACTTCTTCAGATTATCGATATGGACAACCAGAACCCTGTCCGGATCGGAATCCCTCCGGATCCGGTAGTCCACATCTGTCACCTGTTTCAGTACGGTAAACGGGCCTATCCACGGCTTAGCAAATTTATTGCCTTGCTTAAGCGGCGGATAATAGTAGCGCACCTTGTCGCCTTCCGCAAAAGCTGGCCTACCCTTAGCATGGGCGTCATAGCCTCGCTTCTGCCGGAGGGCAGACTTGTCCAGGCGCGCGCGCGCGAAATCATGGGCGTTCGCCAGGGCGCGGCGAATCCACTCCACGTACTCCGGACCGCACTGGGGTACTGCGCCGGTCTCTGCCGCAGTTGGATACATAATATCCACGGGCAAATTTAGCTCCCGGCCGTACAACATCGCGTGCGGAGTAACTCCGGTCGAAGAGTGGACCGACGACCTGTACGCCATTAAGACATACGGGAGGTGGTCATCCCAATCATTCGCACGATCATTCACAAAGGCCGCCAGCATGTTGAGGACCGATCGATTAAAGCGTTCGACCTGGCCATCAGACTGGGGCCTGTAGGGGGTGGTCCGCACCTTGGTACTCCCTAGCATCTGTGCTAGGTTCCGGAACAGGTTGCTCTCAAATTGCGTGCCCTGATCCGAATGTACCTGTTTAGGTACCCCATGGTACACCACCCATCTATTCACCAATAACCGAGCTACCTCGTCCGCAGTCTGGCGGCGCAGTGGGTAGGCGTCGGTATACTTGGTAAAATAGTCGGATATCACCAGGATGTACCGGAAACCGCGCGGGGTGACCCGGTGGGTATCCAGTATATCCAAAGCTATCCGATCAAACGGCGCGCCCGCCTTAACCGTGGTTAAGGGGTGGCGGCCAGGAGTCGGGACTCCTTTGCGAGCTTGACACCGAGGGCAGGCTGCGCACCACCGTTGCACGTCCAATCCGCTACCAGGCCAATGAAAGCGCTGTTGTAGCCTATGGACGGTCCTCCGGATTCCCAAGTGACCGGTCACCCGGAGGTCATGCAACTGGTGGAGTACTTCTTTCCGCAGCTCCGCCGGAAGCACCAACTGCCATATTGGAGGCAGTGGGGTCGGTGGCTCATAGCGCCGGTATAAGAGGCCATCCCTCAAGGAGAGTCGTTCCCACTGAGATACTAGAGACAAGGTCTCCTCCCTGTAGGTCTTTCGCTCATCCTTCGAGGGCTTCTGGCCGGCCTCAAGGGCTGTGATTACCGGTGCCAGAGCTCTGTCAGCTCTCTGCGCCGCAGCTATCTGCGCCGGAGAGTAGCCACTCAAGTAATTAGGCTCCTCATCCGTCGCGTCCGGCTGCGCCGCAGCGGCCATCACCACAGGGGGCAAGGACCGCTCATACTCAGACTCTCCAGAGGACGAGGGGACCCACGAGGAGTACACCGCCGGACTCGAGGAAGACTCGCTGGAGCTGAGCCGCACCTCCGCTTCATATGCGGGACGCCCTCGCCGATATCGGCGGGTCCGCGCGCGGAGATGAGCCCTAGACGCTCCGGCCGCCGTGTTGTTAGAGGGGGCGGCGGCCTGCGGTCTCCCCGGAACGTCCAATTCCGAGTCTGAGGACGAATCCGCGGCTTGCTGGAATGGTGCCATCCCTGCACAACCCGGATTCTTGCACTTATGACAACGGGACAGGCCGTCCGCGTTGCCGTGCAACTTACCAGCGCGATGCTCTATCTGCATGTCATACTCTTGGAGTTTGACGAGCCACCGCGCCACCAAGCCATCGGCCTCACTATAGTTGAGGAGCCATCTCAGCGAACTATGATCAGTCCGCAAGCGGAAATGGCGTCCCAACAAATAGTGCCGGAAACGCTTGGTCATCGTAACCACCGCGAGCAACTCGCGATGAGTGGTACAGTAGTTCATTTGAGAGCGGCTCAAGGCCACACTCGCATAAGCTACTACCCGCTCTTGCCCGTCCACGATCTGCGAGAGGACACCGCCGAGCGCGAAGTTACTCGCGTCGGTGTCCAGGATGAACTCGCAGTCCGGACGAGGGTGCCGCAGCACCGGGGCCACTACCAAGGCCTGCCGGAGTCCCGAGAAGGCGTTAGCCTGCTCGGCGGACCAAACAAAATCGGCGCCCTTTTCCGTGAGGATAGTAAGGGGACGCGCGATCTCCGAAAAGCCGCGAATAAACCTGCGGTGGTAGCTCGCGAAGCCCAAGAAGGACCTCACGTCCGCCACGTTACATGGCGGAGGCCATTTCTGCACGGCCGCCACCTTTGCGGGGTCTGGTCTCACTCCGGTGCCCGTTACCATGAAGCCCAAGTACAGGATTTCCTGCGCGAATAGCTCGCACTTACTTGGCTTCAATTTAAGCCCTGCTCCGCGGATGCGATGGAGCACCATCTGGAGGTTGGTGAGGGTTTCCTCGAACGACCGGCCATACACGACGACATCGTCGATGTAGACCATACATCGCTTCCAGAGGAACCCTTTGAGTACCATCTCCATGAGGCGCTCGAACGTCGCTGGTGCGTTACAGAGCCCGAACGGCATTACCTTGAATTGGTAGAGCCCGTTCTTGGTAACGAAGGCAGTCTTCGCCCGATCACTCTCCTCCATCTCCACCTGCCAATACCCGGAGGCCAGATCCAGAGCACAGAAATAGTGCGACCCGGCCAGGGCATCGAAGGTATCCTCAATGTGCGGGAGAGGATATGAGTCCTTCCGCGTGGCATCGTTGAGTTTCCGATAGTCCACGCAGAACCTCCACGAGCCGTCCTTCTTCTTCACCATAACCACCGGACTGGCCCAAGGGCTGTCACTGGGTTCGATGATGTCCAAGTCGAGCATCTTTTGCACCTCCTGGTCTATGACCTCTTGGTGCACTATTGCTGCCCGACGAAGACGCTGCTTGAGAGGACGCTCGTCCACGAGGTCGATGCGGTGCTTGGCGACGTCAGTCTTGCCAACCGCACCATCAGGACCCATGAACACATCCGCATACTGCCGCAGCAGTCTGCGGAGCGCTTGGCGCTGCTCTTCATCCAACCGGTCCTTCGGAACCCGAGATTCCAAATGGTCCGGCAGGGTGAACGGGTCATCTCCGGCGGCCGCCGCCGCGCACGCAGCGCGGGAGACTGGATCGTCGCGGATGACACGACTCGAAGCCGCGGGAATAGCAGTAGCTGCTATGCATCCGCGCTTCAGTACAATCGGAGCATCCGTAGGATTCACCACAAGGATGGGCATCGTGCGGGGGTTGGACATGACCAGGGCCCCACCCAGCACGAGCCCAGTTCCTGCGGCGAAACTGCTCACGGGTTGCACTATACACGGACGACCATCGAGGGGCATGCGGGGACGCCGCGGCCTCGTCTCGATGATCATCTCACTCATCGGCGGCACTACTACAGTGCGCGATGTCCGCATCTGGAATGAATGCATCGGGCCCGAGCGGAAGAGGAAGTGCGTGTCCTCTCCCATCCGGAACTCGCCAGCGCTAAAGTTGGCAATCACCCGGTGGACCCGTAGGAAATTCATCCCAATTATCCCGGCCGCTCCGATATCCGCCACGATCGCCTCTGTCAGATACACCTTGTCCCCAAGGGTAATAGGCAGATCGATGATGCCATGGATACGGATGCGGTTGTCTCCCACTCCGTAGAGCTTGTACGGTCCGGGATCTCGCAACTCGAGGTTGCGGAGTGCGGGCTCCTTCCTAAACGTTCCGGCGGCCACGAGGGTCACCTCCGAGCCTGAGTCTATGAGGAACCGGACCGGCTCCCGTCCGAAGGACAGGGGCAGGTACCAGCAGGGGTCCCTCACCAGCGCGCAGGTCGGGCGATACCTTTCGCACGCGCTGGGCTCATCTACGGAGTCCTCGCCATCCGCCTCAGCCGCGGAGGAGCTAGACTGGTCTCCAAGGACTACTTCCGGAGAAGTCATATCTACTTGGGGTCCGTCCTGCTCATCAGCGGGTGGGGCGGCATCGTTTGCCACCGAACAACTATCCCCGGACGCAGTGTTGGTCGCCACCACGTCCGGATCTAGTTTCCCTGCCGCGGGTTCCGATTCTGCTGTCCCGGGGGACCAGACCGGAAGGAATTCCTCCGTTGCGGGCCAGGGAGAGCTCCCTGGTATCCGCGCGACCGCAGGCGTTCCAACAACTCCGGACACTTCAGCCAAAAGTGTCCCTGCTTTCCGCAGAAGTAGCAGGGACGGTTCTGAGCTGGTCCGGAGGTGAACGCGCAACATTCTGCGGCTCCCGGAGCTTCGAGCCCGGCGCAGTGCGCAATCATCTGCGCGGCGCCGAGGTCGTATTCCTCTATGTCGCACTCGTCCGAAGGCGAGCGCGGCGCGGCGACCGGTGCCGCATGTGCGGGCGCCCCTGTAGAGGGTGCCGGCGCACTAACCCACTGCTGGGTAGGTTCCCTGGCGGGTTCCCGGACGACCGGGTCCTGCCACGGGGTTACCTGCGATGCCTTGACCGGAGGAGGAGTCGCCACCTGCGCGGGTACAGCCGAGGCCGGAGCCGAGGCTGGAGGCAACTGTCTAGGACGGACAGCCATCTCAAGCGCAAGCGCGGAGTCTATCGCCTCCTCCATCGATCGCTTTTCATGGGTGGCCAGCCCGTACGCTAGGTGGTAAGGCTGGCCATCGATGAACTGATCGATCAGCATCGTCTCAAACCGTCTGGAGTCCATGTCCGGAAAAGCTCTCCGGCCGAGTATGCGTAAGCTGTACGCATAGTCTGTCACGGACTCAGTCGGCTGGCGGATACGCGCCTTGAACTCTCGTTCAGACTGCCGCCGATTGGTCGTCGGCGGGAACAGCAGGCGAAGTTGACGAGCAACCTCGCCGAACGTCACTGTTCCCACCGGCAGACACGGCATCACGCGGAGAGCTTTCCCTTCCAGGCTCCCCGCGAGGACGTGTCCAGCTTCAGGCTGGGACCATCCTTCGTACACGGCGGTACGCCATACCTGGAGCAAGTAGTCCTCCAAGTCGGTGTTATCCCCGTTGAACCGTTTCCGCCACGAAGAGTGGTCGGGCCCGTCATCGCGTTTGCTACGCGCCCGACGTGCGGTCCCGGCTCCGGGGTCGTCCGTGTACTGCGGCAAGTTCCGCGTGCTTCCCGCGCCTGCGGCGGAGTCTGCCGGAGCAAACATCGACGCCGCGGACATAGGAGCAGGGAAGCTCACGTTTGCCGCCGGGATCATTCCCGCTGAAAACCCACTCTGGCTAGGTGCGGGCGGGGCTCCCATCGAACCTACTGGGTAGGCTCCAGAAGGGGCGGCAAAGCTTGGGGCCGAAGCCGCCTGTTGCCACTGCCCGTCCGACACACTGTACGTGCCAGGGTAAGTCGACCACGCGGCTTGCGCTCCAACCGTCGGAACGGTCGACGCGGTCGCCAACGTGGTGCCTCCGAGCCGCGGGGCAGGCGCGGGTCCCATTGCGGGGGCCACTGGCGCCTGCGGACTCGGCAGGACTTGGGGAGGGGCTACTGGCCCAGACATCCCCGGACTTAGGGTGACCGACGGGTCAACGCTCGAATGCAGCTGATTCCGCTTGAACAGTACAAGCGCCTCGGATATCAGCCACCTCTCCCTCTCCGTCAAAGGCCCCGAGTTGCCTTGTGACAGCGGAGAAGGGGAGCGGTTCCGCCGGTCTGATCGTCCCTGATGGGGCGACCGGGCGCGATCATAGCGCCCGAGGGGGGCCAGCTCGCCAAGTGCGTCGGTGAGCTGATCCACCACACTGCCCGGTGCGGACCGACCAGAACCCATGCCGGAGGCTCGCGAGGGAGCCCACCCGGCCGGGTGCGGCATCTGGTATGACTGGTCCGCTCGTCCAGAAGGACCCGCATGCATTGGCGCTCGATTCCGGACGCTCGAAGGCGTCTTAGGGAAGGGTGCCATTTGCCACGGATCTGTTCTGGGCACGGGCGGGCGCGGCGTAGAGCCGTTGCCAGCTCCACCCACCGCGCCTAACACGTCAAGGTCCGGCCTTGACGGCAACTCCTGCTGCGGCCCCGCGGGGCCCGACTCTACGTCCGAAGACGGAGCCAGGGACGCCGGAGTCGTCTCCGCGGACGGGGTCTTGTCCACGGAGGTTTCCGCGCGTTCCTTCCGGCCGCCGGAGTCGTCCGGAGACGTCTCACGGTGGCTGTCGCGCGACCGGGTGTGGTCCGCGACATTTCCACCCTTATCCCTCCCCTTGGATTCATCGGCCTTATCTTTGGCCTTCTCTTTCGCTTTTGTCATTCTTTGAGACGTCCTTGAGGAGCGGGCGATCCCCAGGGACTAAGGAGGCTACAACACTGTGACGGTAGGCTGCGATGGAACACTGTCGGACTGATCCTGGTCACGGCACCAATGTAAAGTTATTGACTACCGTCCACTCTTCGGGATCCTCGAGGATAGTCCTCTCTCATCCGAGTCCTTGCAGACGCGCATCCGCTATTCCGGATCCTCGCGGCAGGGCCGCTCACCGGAGGTCGCGGCGGACACGGTAACTACTTCATCATTAACGGTAACCAGGTAACAGCCCACCCGACACTCCCAGGCCTACGGACACCGTTCAGAAACTAGTTCATCCCTACGGTGTTAACTGGCGGGGCCTGGCGAGCCGCGGTCTGCCTCGGGGACGGAACCCCGTACAGTCCGACATGCTGGCCAGAGCCTCTGTCACATGTCCCGGGAAGGGAGAGAGCTGGCGATCCACAGGGCCGAAGGCCCCCGAGTCAGCAACTCGTCTCTCCCAGCCCGGGCCTCCCCACGGAAATCGTCCCCAGGGCTCTAGGAGCCCACTACTCAGACCCAGGGAACACAAAGCTCATGGCGAGCCTCGTGTGCGTCCTAGTCTCGATCTTGGACAATCTCCTCGAACGAGTCGCTTCCAGTGTATATATAATACACCACAAACTGTAGGGCGCACGCGAGGTTAAATCGATCCATTGTTATAGTTTACTGGAGCGTAAATTACAATACGTCGCCGTGGCAACGCACGCTCGAACGGAGCATGTCAAAACAAGGCCAAGTACAGAAAGGCCACATAAATGGCTTTTATGTTTACAATCACCTGCCGCGTGCTTAGGGCAAAATCGCCACATTACTAATGCCCACCAGTCAACTCACGCAATGGCCGTGATCATATAGTGGTTAGTACCTCTTGTTGTGGCCGGGAAAACCCAGGTTCGAATCCTGGTCACGGCAGAGGCTGTGGGTCTCTACTTCGGCATGTCAGTGGATTTTACTTCTCAGTATCAATTTCTACCCCAATGAATCCTTTGAATGGAAGTTGAAATAACAAAAAATCAATTACATTCAGATGGAAGTTGTTATAGTATTGTGCAGCTAACATTCAAAGTTTTGTACTGGTTCTTTCTCAGCAATTTTGATGCACGAATTTAGATAATAAATACCCTCGAGATTGCTCAGTCCTAGCTGTCATCTGACGCAATGGCCGTGATCGTATAGTGGTTAGTACCTCTCGTTGTGGCTGAGAAAACCCAGGTTCGAATCCTGGTCACGGCAGAGGCTGTGGGTCTCTACTACGGCATGTCAGTTACTTTTACTTCTCAGTATCAATTTCCACCTCACTGAATCCTTTGAATGGAAGTTGAAATTAAAAAAATTCAGTTATATTCAGATGGTAGTTGTTATAGGGTTGTGCAACTTACATTCAAATTTGTGTACTGGTTCTTTCTCAGTAATTTTGATACTCAAATTTAGATACTAAATACCCTCGAGATTGTTTAGGCTAAGCTGTCACCTGACGCAATAGCCGTGATCGTATAGTGGTTAGTACCTCTCGTTGTGGCCGAGAAAACCCAGGTTCGAATCCTGGTCACGGCAGAGGCTGTGTGTCTCTACTACGGCATGTCAGTGGATTTTACTTCTTAATATCAAATTCTACCAGATTGAATTCTTTGAATAACAGTTGAAAAATCCAATTAAAATGTAAGCAATTATGATTTTGCCTAGCTAGTCACAGTGTTTTCGCTATAGGAATGACAAACATTTAAATTTCTGTTTATATATTGGCATTGCTCATAATTTGTCAAAACAACACGTATTGTGGTGTTTGAACACCAATAGCTCATGGAGAATCCACCAAGACTGCATACATGCCAACAAATCCAATGTTTTTAGGCACTATTTGATTGGGTACACAGAGATTCGTAGATGGATACGAGATGTGAACCCTTTAAAAAGACTGAAAGCTTTCGTACATATTCCAATTTGATGCCAAAAGTAGATACTGAATATTCATCTGATATTACTAATGCCCACCAGTCAACTCACGCAATGGCCGTGATCGTATAGTGGTTAGTACCTCTTGTTGTGGCCGGGAAAACCCAGGTTCGAATCCTGGTCACGGCAGAGGCTGTGGGTCTCTACTTCGGCATGTCAGTGGATTTTACTTCTCAGTATCAATTTCTACCCCAATGAATCCTTTGAATGGAAGTTGAAATAACAAAAAATCAATTACATTCAGATGGAAGTTGTTATAGTATTGTGCAGCTAACATTCAAAGTTTTGTACTGGTTCTTTCTCAGCAATTTTGATGCACGAATTTAGATAATAAATACCCTCGAGATTGCTCAGTCCTAGCTGTCACCTGACGCAATGGCCGTGATCGTATAGTGGTTAGTACCTCTCGTTGTGGCCGAGAAAACCCAGGTTCGAATCCTGGTCACGGCAGAGGCTGTGGGTCTCTACTACGGCATGTCAGTTACTTTTACTTCTCAGTATCAATTTCCACCTCACTGAATCCTTTGAATGGAAGTTGAAATTAAAAAAATTCAATTATATTCAGATGGTAGTTGTTATAGGGTTGTGCAACTTACATTCAAATTTGTGTACTGGTTCTTTCTCAGTAATTTTGATACTCCAATTTAGATACTAAATACCCTCGAGATTGTTTAGGCTAAGCTGTCACCTGACGCAATAGCCGTGATCGTATAGTGGTTAGTACCTCTCGTTGTGGCCGAGAAAACCCAGGTTCGAATCCTGGTCACGGCAGAGGCTGTGTGTCTCTACTACGGCATGTCAGTGGATTTTACTTCTTAATATCAAATTCTACCAGATTGAATTCTTTGAATAACAGTTGAAAAATCCAATTCAAATGTAAGCAATTATAATTTTGCCTAGCTAGTCACAGTGTTTTCGCTATAGGAATGACAAACATTTAAATTTCTGTTTATATATTGGCATTGCTCATAATTTGTCAAAACAACACGTATTGTGGTGTTTGAACACCAATAGCTCATGGAGAATCCACCAAGACTGCATACATGCCAACAAATCCAATGTTTTTTAGGCACTATTTGATTGGGTACACGGAGATTCGTAGATGGATACGAGATGTGAACCCTTCAAAAAGACTGAAAGCTTTCGTACATATTCCAATTTGATGCCAAAAGTAGATACTGAATATTCATCTGATATTACTAATGCCCACCAGTCAACTGACGCAATGGCCGTGATCGTATAGTGGTTAGAATGATCCTTGTAAATAATAATATAATGATTAATAGACGACTTCATATAGGTGATGATTGCAGTTTTGGTAGAAGTTGGTTTTACTCGTTGTTTGGTGTAAGTATCAAGCTCTTTCGTGGAGTTGTTTAGAATCCAAGTATTATTGCGTGAAAAATTATGTGTTTTGTTGTTGGTGTTGTTGCTTTTGAAAAATTGTGCTGTATGGAACTTCAGACTGACACTACAAGTCATTTTAGCGCTCCATTCAGTAAAATTCAGTCACTTTATCCCTCCATCAGAAAATCTGTATATGTGTTTTCATACTCCATGCTATGGGAAAGAGCTTAGATATTGTCACCTTTCAAATGGGAGGGCCTACTCGGTTGTTTCAATTGGGAATATGACGAAGGCCACCAGTTGTCGCCATGCAGAGCTGTATCATTATATCACCGCTTATATATATATATATATATATATATATATATATATATATATATATATATATATATATATATATAGTGGGCTGATTGAACACTGCCGCTCTAGATAAATAGGTCTACGTATGTACTAACGCGAAATTTTCAAATAATTCATGGAATCTTATTGTATACGTGCTGCAAAGCGGCTATTCGTCTGACTCTAATTCACATTTCCTCAGATAATCAACCACATAGTTTGTATAGTTATTAATGGCCAACGATTTTTATACCTTTCTTGTAGAATCTAGCAACAGGCAGACGCGTGTGGTTTTATTCTATCACTGATTAATCGACGGTCTAATTGTAATTGAAGTACTCTGCCATGTCCAGTTAATGTATGTCATTGTTAGATATTTGAGAAAACATGATCACACTTGCAAACACGTAGCTTTGTCTTTTGAGTCGTAGGCTACTGTGTAATATGGCTACCGGTATATTTAATTTTCATGGTAATGATATTTTTGCGGATGTTAAGCAATCCGCGAAAATTACGTTGCCACGTTAAATTACATGATTTACAGTATCTTGTGGAAATATCAATATCACCCATATGAGTATGTCCTCTCATGTACACTAATACTTATATACCAAGATTATGATGATGATAAATTATAACCAACTGTCAATTGAAAGAACAGAACATATTTTAATACTATAAATTCCTCACGTTATGTATTTGTACACGCACGATGTTTATCTCCAACATATAAAGCCTATATGAAGATTTATATATTTTTTGGCATGGATGAACAATATGACGAACATATAGCACTTTAGTTGAAATTAGAAGAATAAGTCCGAAAAAAAATATTCGAAGTATGTATATGCTGATTGCTAACACTATCACCTTCTGCAGTCAATAACGACTTTGCCTGTTGACTTTCGATCCATAACAAACTGGAATGCTTCGTTCGTCTGCCCCAGTGAGAAAATCTTGGATATGTGGGGGTTCATCTTCCCAGCCTTGAAGGCCCCGATAACACCCTCAATAGACTCCCTGAATGCCGCCGGGTGTCTCTTTGCATAGCTGCCCCAGTAAACTCCCATCACCGTGCACGACTTGAGCATCACCTGGTTGGCCGGGATCTTGGGGATCTCGCCCGAGGTGAAGCCAATGATGACTATCCTACCTTCCAACGCCACGCTTCTTAAACACTCCTTGAACATATCGCCACCGACGTTGTCGATGATGATGTCAGCGCCCTTGCCGCCGGTGATCTCCTTCACCCGCTTACTGACACTCTCCCGCGTGTAGTTGATGGTGTGGGCGGCGCCTCTCCCCCGCGCCACCGAGCACTTGTCGTCCGTACTGCAGGCGCCGATGACGTGGGCACCGAAGCAGTTGGTGGCCAGGTCAACCGAGGCCAGTTGTTATAGTATTGTGCAGCTAACATTCAAAGTTTTGTACTGGTTCTTTCTCAGCAATTTTGATGCACGAATTTAGATAATAAATACCCTCGAGATTGCTCAGTCCTAGCTGTCATCTGACGCAATGGCCGTGATCGTATAGTGGTTAGTACCTCTCGTTGTGGCCGAGAAAACCCAGGTTCGAATCCTGGTCACGGCAGAGGCTGTGGGTCTCTACTACGGCATGTCAGTTACTTTTACTTCTCAGTATCAATTTCCACCTCACTGAATCCTTTGAATGGAAGTTGAAATTAAAAAAATTCAATTATATTCAGATGGTAGTTGTTATAGGGTTGTGCAACTTACATTCAAATTTGTGTACTGGTTCTTTCTCAGTAATTTTGATACTCAAATTTAGATACTAAATACCCTCGAGATTGTTTAGGTTAAGCTGTCACCTGACGCAATAGCCGTGATCGTATAGTGGTTAGTACCTCTCGTTGTGGCCGAGAAAACCCAGGTTCGAATCCTGGTCACGGCAGAGGCTGTGTGTCTCTACTACGGCATGTCAGTGGATTTTACTTCTTAATATCAAATTCTACCAGATTGAATTCTTTGAATAACAGTTGAAAAATCCAATTCAAATGTAAGCAATTATAATTTTGCCTAGCTAGTCACAGTGTTTTCGCTATAGGAATGACAAACATTTAAATTTCTGTTTATATATTGGCATTGCTCATAATTTGTCAAAACAACACGTATTGTGGTGTTTGAACACCAATAGCTCATGGAGAATCCACCAAGACTGCATACATGCCAACAAATCCAATGTTTTTTAGGCACTATTTGATTGGGTACACGGAGATTCGTAGATGGATACGAGATGTGAACCCTTTAAAAAGACTGAAAGCTTTCGTACATATTCCAATTTGATGCCAAAAGTAGATACTGAATATTCATCTGATATTACTAATGCCCACCAGTCAACTGACGCAATGGCCGTGATCGTATAGTGGTTAGAATGATCCTTGTAAATAATAATATAATGATTAATAGACGACTTCATATAGGTGATGAGTTGGTTTTACTCGTTGTTTGGTGTAAGTATCAAGCTCTTACGTGGAGTTGTTTAGAATCCAAGTATTATTGCGTGAAAAATTATGTGTTTTGTTGTTGGTGTTGTTGCTTTTGAAAAATTGTGCTGTATGGAACTTCAGACTGACACTACAAGTCATTTTAGCGCTCCATTCAGTAAAATTCAGTCACTTTATCCCTCCATCAGAAAATCTGTATATGTGTTTTCATACTCCATGCTATGGGAAAGAGCTTAGATATTGTCACCTTTCAAATGGGAGGGCCTACTCGGTTGTTTCAATTGGGAATATGACGAAGGCCACCAGTTGTCGCCATGCAGAGCTGTATCATTATATCACCGCTTATATATATATATATATATATATATATATATATATATATATATATATATATATATATATATATATATAGTGGGCTGATTGAACACTGCCGCTCTAGATAAATAGGTCTACGTATGTACTAACGCGAAATTTTCAAATAATTCATGGTACTCTTATTGTATACGTGCTGCAAAGCGGCTATTCGTCTGACTCTAATTCACATTTCCTCAGATAATCAACCACATAGTTTGTATAGTTATTAATGGCCAACGATTTTTATACCTTTCTTGTAGAATCTAGCAACAGGCAGACGCGTGTGGTTTTATTCTATCACTGATTAATCGACGGTCTAATTGTAATTGAAGTACTCTGCCATGTCCAGTTAATGTATGTCATTGTTAGATATTTGAGAAAACATGATCACACTTGCAAACACGTAGCTTTGTCTTTTGAGTCGTAGGCTACTGTGTAATATGGCTACCGGTATATTTAATTTTCATGGTAATGATATTTTTGCGGATGTTAAGCAATCCGCGAAAATTACGTTGCCACGTTAAATTACATGATTTACAGTATCTTGTAGAAATATCAATATCACCTATATGAGTATGTGCTCTCATGTACACTAATACTTATATACCAAGATTATGATGATGAAAAATTATAACCAACTGTCAATAGAAAGAACAGAACATATTTTAATACTATAAATTCCTCACGTTAGTATTTGTACACGCACGATGTTTATCTCCAACATATAAAGCCTATATGAAGATTTATATATTTTTTGGCATGGATGAACAATATGACGAACATATAGCACTTTAGTTGAAATTAGAAGAATAAGTCCGAAAAAAAATATTCGAAGTATGTATATGCTGATTGCTAACACTATCACCTTCTGCAGTCAATAACGACTTTGCCTGTTGACTTTCGATCCATAACAAACTGGAATGCTTCGTTCGTCTGCCCCAGTGAGAAAATCTTGGATATGTGGGGGTTCATCTTCCCAGCCTTGAAGGCCCCGATAACACCCTCAATAGACTCCCTGAATGCCGCCGGGTGTCTCTTTGCATAGCTGCCCCAGTAAACTCCCATCACCGTGCACGACTTGAGCATCACCTGGTTGGCCGGGATCTTGGGGATCTCGCCCGAGGTGAAGCCAATGATGACTATCCTACCTTCCAACGCCACGCTTCTTAAACACTCCTTGAACATATCGCCACCGACGTTGTCGATGATGATGTCAGCGCCCTTGCCGCCGGTGATCTCCTTCACCCGCTTACTGACACTCTCCCGCGTGTAGTTGATGGTGTGGGCGGCGCCTCTCCCCCGCGCCACCGAGCACTTGTCGTCCGTACTGCAGGCGCCGATGACGTGGGCACCGAAGCAGTTGGTGGCCAGGTCAACCGAGGCCAGCCCCACGCCGCCGGCAGCAGAGGTCACCAAGACCGTGTCTCCAGGCTTGATTCCCGCACGACGCTGTCCATCAAGACATGTTTATTGTAAATTATGATGCGTACTTTATAGGGAATTTTCAGAAAATATATGGCAAATATTGCAAGTGTATTGTCAAAAAGACGATACGTGGAAATTTTTTTTAACATTCAATATATTTGTTAGGGAAGTTTCCCCTCCCCCCCCCCCCCCCCCCTCGCTTCCTTTTTTACATATATCTATATATAGGAATATTTGAACAAAGTGATCTTAGGCCACCATAAAACGTATAACCTGGAGAGCCATGAACGATGTCCCGTAGGTCACGAGCAGCGAGCAAGCCACGTCTGTCGACATCCCGGCTGGGATGGGCAGCACGTTCGCTGCAGGCGCCATGGCTTTCTCAGCGAAGGCGCCGGTCATCGTGCCGACCCCGAGCACTTTGTCGCCAGCCTTGACGTGAGAGACTCCAGGCCCAACGCCGGCTACCACGCCCGCAAACTCCGTCCCTGGGCAGAAGGGCAGCGGCGGCTTTTCCTGATACTTGCCCTGGGCCGTCAGGATGTCAGCGAAGTTCACGGCGGCATGATGCACGTCCACTAGGACAAACCCCTCGGGCGTTTCGCCGGGCGGGTCCAGAGTTTGCAGTTGCATGGGCTTTCCCAGTTCCGTGACGACGGACGCTCTGTACTTGCCACTGGAAACGCTGCGTAGTTGAACCGTCGGCGCGTTAGCTCGGGCGTTTCTAAGCAACAGTTCTGGCGGGCTGCTAAACGCCATGATTCTGGGTGATTCCTTGAATTTTGTACACCTTAAACCAAACCTGACTGCGTTTCTGCTCAGCATCACAACAATTTGTTACGCAAAGACCGGGTCACATATCACAAAGTCCAATGTAGGTTGTGTTCACGCTGAGCACAAAGTTTCGCGCGAAACATTTATATCATTATAAAGGTGGGACCTACATACATTTATCTCAATAGTGTATGACCTACTTTTCGGTGAACTCGTTACTCGTGCATGTTATTTAGTATACACAGCATGTGTCCTATATGGAGCATAAAGCAAGAACCAAGCATGAACCTTCAGGCTCATGAGAGTCTAATGGAAGAAGCTGGATTGTGGTTATGCCTAATTGTTTCAAAAAGTCCTACCAATCTGGAACTTGTTCCTTGGCTCACTCTAGTGACAAATTATGCTTGGCAAAAATTGCGAAAGAAATTATACAATTGCTTGGCAAAAATTGCTAAAAGCATTTTACAATTTCCTTTAGTAAAATAATACTGCATGACTGAGTGCATGTATACCGCATTGTGAAAAAGAATTATTCAATAACTGACGAAAGTAGGCCTACTTCAAATAGGCTAGTTATGATGATTGAGAGAAATGCAAGAGTCAGACCATTAATTATTAAGAAAAAGTATAACTCTTTATGACAATGCCAATTACACTTTCGCAAATTGCGTGAAAGCAAGCTATTTCTGTTTAGCATTTTCAGAAGGTCCAGGCCTCCCAGAAGGTCTGGGAACCAGGGCTTCTGTGGAAGGCATAAGGTTGTCGATAGTAGTCGGAAATGATGAGCGGAGGACCTGGCTATTGCGTTCCCAATCAGCACGACCAGAGGATACACATAAAGTGTACATCCTCATCCCAACTCGATCGCCTACAATGCGTCCACTGACAAAGCCGATGGGTCTTGGATCAAAGATAAAAAAATGAGATTGTTCATCAGAGATCCCAAGAAACAGTGCGGAACTTTGAAAATAAGGGGAAAATTACTCAACTCTATAGTTTGATCTGGATATGAAAAATACACGTCCTTGGCGTCTATCCTGATGACCCGGTCACCACCACAGCATGACTGAACAATTCTGTTCTGGTGCCTTCATGGAGAAAGTTTGTTTAGTGGGGAGTTTGAAGTTTGTTTAGTGGGGAGAGAGTTTAACCATCTCTTATCCCCCAAAACAGAAGGTAGTAGAAGCTTGGAGTGTGAGAGGATCTTATAAAGCAGGTTTGACCACTTATTATTTCCTCCTGGAGAACAAGATTCTGTTCTGTATCGTCTGGGAGTGAATAACCTCTCGGAGCGATGGAGGTGGATTATTTAACTCCAAATTCTAGGTTGAATTCTCGATGGAGGGTTCTGGTGCCGAGACACCAGTTGCCACACTTTTCGAAATTCGCAGTTCATCTCGGCACTCACGAAAAATCGACAAAATCCGAGGCTATATGCATACCGTTGGTCAGTTGGTATTGTCCCTCGCTGGCTTTCAGCTGCTGGATCCATGGGTTGCTGAGGCTGTTTTGCCCATTACAGCTTCTCGGTGATGGTTGCACTGGATTTCCCCAGACATGTTACTGTTTGATTGGTCATCAGCGCTGAATCAAACAAAGACTCGTAGTCTTCTTTTAACTTTAAGAGAAGCCTTCGCCTCAACGACATCCTCAGTCTGCTCCGGGAGCAGGAAAGTCAAACATGTGCCAGACGGTGGTGTACCTGCATAACCAAAAAAATTTCGTCAGTGACTTCAAAGTCGACTGCTACGCCCCCTGAACCACTGCTCAAGAGCCACAGAGTGTGTACAATATGTTCATGACTCCTTTACCCATCGAGGTGACAAGCAACACACATGGCAGAATGTTATCTGCAAGGTCATACCTATGCAACTCTGGATAGATGAAGATTGTTCCACGACAGTTAATCAGCGATGACCATGTATTACTAACATCCAATCGAATGAGGAATCAGTAGACAGGGGCAACACTAGATCCCGGCTGGGATGGGCAGCACGTTCGCTGCAGGCGCCATGGCTTTCTCAGCGAAGGCGCCGGTCATCGTGCCGACCCCGAGCACTTTGTCGCCAGCCTTGACGTGAGAGACTCCAGGCCCAACGCCGGCTACCACGCCCGCAAACTCCGTCCCTGGGCAGAAGGGCAGCGGCGGCTTTTCCTGATACTTGCCCTGGGCCGTCAGGATGTCAGCGAAGTTCACGGCGGCATGATGCACGTCCACTAGGACAAACCCCTCGGGCGTTTCGCCGGGCGGGTCCAGAGTTTGCAGTTGCATGGGCTTTCCCAGTTCCGTGACGACGGACGCTCTGTACTTGCCACTGGAAACGCTGCGTAGTTGAACCGTCGGCGCGTTAGCTCGGGCGTTTCTAAGCAACAGTTCTGGCGGGCTGCTAAACGCCATGATTCTGGGTGATTCCTTGAATTTTGTACACCTTAAACCAAACCTGACTGCGTTTCTGCTCAGCATCACAACAATTTGTTACGCAAAGACCGGGTCACATATCACAAAGTCCAATGTAGGTTGTGTTCACGCTGAGCACAAAGTTTCGCGCGAAACATTTATATCATTATAAAGGTGGGACCTACATACATTTATCTCAATAGTGTATGACCTACTTTTCGGTGAACTCGTTACTCGTGCATGTTATTTAGTATACACAGCATGTGTCCTATATGGAGCATAAAGCAAGAACCAAGCATGAACCTTCAGGCTCATGAGAGTCTAATGGAAGAAGCTGGATTGTGGTTATGCCTAATTGTTTCAAAAAGTCCTACCAATCTGGAACTTGTTCCTTGGCTCACTCTAGTGACAAATTATGCTTGGCAAAAATTGCGAAAGAAATTATACAATTGCTTGGCAAAAATTGCTAAAAGCATTTTACAATTTCCTTTAGTAAAATAATACTGCATGACTGAGTGCATGTATACCGCATTGTGAAAAAGAATTATTCAATAACTGACGAAAGTAGGCCTACTTCAAATAGGCTAGTTATGATGATTGAGAGAAATGCAAGAGTCAGACCATTAATTATTAAGAAAAAGTATAACTCTTTATGACAATGCCAATTACACTTTCGCAAATTGCGTGAAAGCAAGCTATTTCTGTTTAGCATTTTCAGAAGGTCCAGGCCTCCCAGAAGGTCTGGGAACCAGGGCTTCTGTGGAAGGCATAAGGTTGTCGATAGTAGTCGGAAATGATGAGCGGAGGACCTGGCTATTGCGTTCCCAATCAGCACGACCAGAGGATACACATAAAGTGTACATCCTCATCCCAACTCGATCGCCTACAATGCGTCCACTGACAAAGCCGATGGGTCTTGGATCAAAGATAAAAAAATGAGATTGTTCATCAGAGATCCCAAGAAACAGTGCGGAACTTTGAAAATAAGGGGAAAATTACTCAACTCTATAGTTTGATCTGGATATGAAAAATACACGTCCTTGGCGTCTATCCTGATGACCCGGTCACCACCACAGCATGACTGAACAATTCTGTTCTGGTGCCTTCATGGAGAAAGTTTGTTTAGTGGGGAGTTTGAAGTTTGTTTAGTGGGGAGAGAGTTTAACCATCTCTTATCCCCCAAAACAGAAGGTAGTAGAAGCTTGGAGTGTGAGAGGATCTTATAAAGCAGGTTTGACCACTTATTATTTCCTCCTGGAGAACAAGATTCTGTTCTGTATCGTCTGGGAGTGAATAACCTCTCGGAGCGATGGAGGTGGATTATTTAACTCCAAATTCTAGGTTGAATTCTCGATGGAGGGTTCTGGTGCCGAGACACCAGTTGCCACACTTTTCGAAATTCGCAGTTCATCTCGGCACTCACGAAAAATCGACAAAATCCGAGGCTATATGCATACCGTTGGTCAGTTGGTATTGTCCCTCGCTGGCTTTCAGCTGCTGGATCCATGGGTTGCTGAGGCTGTTTTGCCCATTACAGCTTCTCGGTGATGGTTGCACTGGATTTCCCCAGACATGTTACTGTTTGATTGGTCATCAGCGCTGAATCAAACAAAGACTCGTAGTCTTCTTTTAACTTTAAGAGAAGCCTTCGCCTCAACGACATCCTCAGTCTGCTCCGGGAGCAGGAAAGTCAAACATGTGCCAGACGGTGGTGTACCTGCATAACCAAAAAAATTTCGTCAGTGACTTCAAAGTC
This sequence comes from Terebella lapidaria, assembly GCA_949152475.1. Classification (NCBI taxonomy): domain Eukaryota; kingdom Metazoa; phylum Annelida; class Polychaeta; order Terebellida; family Terebellidae; genus Terebella; species Terebella lapidaria. The sequence goes on from OX424557.1 coordinate 10,299,930, forward strand.
GACTGCTACGCCCCCTGAACCACTGCTCAAGAGCCACAGAGTGTGTACAATATGTTCATGACTCCTTTACCCATCGAGGTGACAAGCAACACACATGGCAGAATGTTATCTGCAAGGTCATACCTATGCAACTCTGGATAGATGAAGATTGTTCCACGACAGTTAATCAGCGATGACCATGTATTACTAACATCCAATCGAATGAGGAATCAGTAGACAGGGGCAACACTAGACCTCAGTGTGTACAGACACCAAATTGGGTATGTGAAGAAATCGAAGTGAGCGTGTATCCTATTCCCTGTCATTCAGTTCCAGGATAGAAATTACCGGTGTTTGGATGAGGCAATTGACCCAGATGATCACGATTTGACACAACCGTCTCAACTATTCTCTCCTGCAGGATGTGTGCTTTCATGAGGGCAAACTGGCTGACGTTTCAGTGGCAAGTTCAAACCAAAGAAACCGGAGATCATTGGGAAGCGAATGAATCATAGAGTGTCTGGAAGGGAATGGTCCATTGGACGGCTCATCATGAAAGGCGGATTTGGTTAACTGGTGAACGCCTAACAGTGGGCAGACACTGTGGCAACAGTTTAATCAGGATCACCTCTAAGTTTCCTCCTGAGCTATCCAGCTATCCTATATCTCTACTCGGGAGTGAAGGGTTTCGCTGGGGGAATTCATGGAAGACATCAGGGCGAAAAACCAGGAGGTGGCCACAGGTGCTTCAATTGACCAGGCAGCCAAAATGTTGGGAAACACATAAAGTAATGGCCAATAGAAAGACAGCTGGGAAGTCTGACATGTCATCAATATGGAAAATATCAAGAGGGTTATCCACATAAATAAACGGATATACAAGCGCAGAGGAGCATGATTCTCTAGCCAATCACCCTGATGTGAACGGCGGACAAAGGCTATTTTATTGGATGATGAAAACGGGTCATCAACGTTGTCTGTAGCCAGAATGAAGGAGAGCGAGTACTCATCATCTCAACAAGAACGTTTTACTGGGATAGTCTAATCTGAAAGATAGGGAGATCATTGGGAAGTTGATGAATTCCAATGATTCAATGATTGTGGAATCTGGATTTTTGCGCCTTAGAATTCGTTAAACGAAATTGAGCGCTATAAAATTTTGACATATTATTTTTATTGTGAAGTGTGCCCAGATGCTGGAACAGACGGTCCTGAAGCATCAAACTGGGAATCTGAGGTAGTTCTCTTAGTCTGAAGTAGTCGTCCATGAGAAGTTTGGGAAACCGAGGCTTTAATGGCCAGTTCGGCGCGATCAGGATTACCTGCGCCTGACATGTCCAAATCTTATTCAGGACCATGGGCAGAAGGGTGAATGGTGGGAAAGCGTATGCCCAGAAACCGGTCCATACAGGGCATGAACAATAACTGCCCATGCTTGAGGGTCCGGGAATGGAGAGACATACAGCAGGAGTCACTGAATCTGGAACGTCGCGAACAAATTGAGATGGATTAATATCACAGACGCCACACGTGACTGCAAACCTGTGAGCTGAGCGACCAGTTCATGTACACTTCTCCGAGAGATAGCGTTAATCATGGTGTTCATCACACCCAGAATGTGAAGGGCGAGAAGATTGAATTCAATAGACTTAGCCCATTTCAGAAACCTACAAACGACTGCATTCAGATGTCGTGATCACACCGCTCCCCCCCCCCCCCCCCCACCACACACACACACGTTCTCGAGATAACCAACCACCATTGTGTTGTCAAACATCCACTTTAGCTCGAACCTGTTGATGTGGTGTAGGAGATCTTACGTGGTCCAGAGACCCAAAACTTGACCGTCGATGCTCATGCCCTGTATTCGCCGTTCTTCCTACTGCCCATGATCGATGGAGGTCATCCAGTTGATCTCAAGGAGTGAAATAAGGACGGTGCAGAGACACTCCATGGGGAATTGTTCCTTGATAGATGAACTTGTTGAAGAGTGCTCCGGTCAACTTGGGGACGACAATCAGCCGTAGAAGCCTGGAGAACCCATTCCGTGGCATGCTGGTGCAACAACCCGCATGCCACGGAATGAGACCATCCAGAACTTCGGTGTTCTCAGAGTGTAGGAGGCGAATGAAGGGAGGTGCCTGATTGAAAGGGGTCTGGTGTCCCTGCCACAGAACTGCAGTTACGACAAGCTCCCATGGGCAATATATCTATAGACTGGGTTCGTGGGAGCGTCTGCGGCACATCAGGAGTGAGCTGAGCACTTGGAACCCAACACAGAACTTAAGCCACCACCAATTCTGACGCAGGAAGTGTTCGTTGCCTTGGCGACCTTGGGAAGCTTGAATTGTGAGTAAGACGATTCTTCTCCAGGAATTCAACGATCTTTGCAAGGCTGAACTTGTTCAGAAGATCTGCCTCTTGAGCGACTATCTGGCCGGCCTGTGTGAGAAACCTGGGTCGAACAGGTGACTCTCAACGACGGACGTGGACTTAAGCTTAACCTTGAAACTGTCTGAAAGCTTAGAAATGTTTTTTTTCTTCACGTCTTTACATCCGAGGATCATATTGGCCCACTCCAACTTGTTGACGGCCCTCTTGATCCTAAGAAGCTCCAAGACTGGAGCCTGTATGGTGGCGTCTGGTCGGTTGTCTCTGAAGCGGTAGCCTCAGAAAGAAGGTGGTCTACTTTGTGACTCAGAAGCCCAGGAAGCCAATTCAGGGACTTGGTAACTAGCTAGACCGATCAAGGCTAGGATCCCCAGCTGCAAGATTAGGAGTCAGAAAGGGAGACGGAGAGGAGCTCCTCTTTCACCACTACTGCCTCCATTGTTCCTGCCAGATCACTGACTTGAAAATGCTTAAGATGACTCTGGAAGTACGTGAAAACTTGCCATACTTGAGCGGTGCATGTCCACCAGTAGGCGTGAGCTTCTTCTCCACGAGTGAGTGGACGTAGGCAATACAAAGTGCTCATACCTGTACTTCAAGAATTTCCATGGAAGAAAACGGCAGGAAAAAAATTCAAAACTTCAATCCAATAAGAGCAAGATATTTAAGTATCTGTTGACAACTGCCAACCAAAAACGAAACATAGCACCAAGGGTGCTGTAGCTTACCGGCAATCATGAGATTTGCACAGAGTATTATTTTCCAACATTTAAATTGTTGCACTGATCTTAAACTCTTTTGTCAAAACATGTTCGTAAATGTTGCCAGAAACACATTTTCTGTATGGACTATATGTATTTTCTGTATGATATATATTCACAGACCATCGATTCGAAGGAAACAAAACTTGTACAAATCACAAAGGTATATAGGGAGAATCTTATGCATTTTGAGAAAAATTGTCGGAATAGATTTTGAGGAAAGGGCCACCAAAGAGAAAATTCATCGTTTTTTTCGACAAAAAAGGTCGTTTTTGACCTTCGAAGGTCATTGAAAGTCAAACTCAAGGTCACCACTCAAACTGCAATATATGATTTCCCATTTGAATGTGGCAATACTTAGGCTCTATCTTAAAGTGTTCTATTAGTATACTCCGAAAAATTCCAAAAAACATTTTCAATGGCCAAAAAATTTTTTTTTTTGCTGGAAATGGCTCAAAACGAATAGTGACTCGATTTGGGACAAAAAAATTGTTTTCGCCTACCTGTCAAAAAATCAAAATGGCCGCCACACGCAGACCGTCATTTCAAAGGCAACAAAACTTTTACACATCACGAAGGTACATAAGGAGAATCTTATCCATGATTTTGATGGAAACTGTCTGAATAGATTTTGAGAAAATAGTGCAGGTTCTTAGCTCATAATTTTGGACGAATTGTTCACATTGTGATAAAAGCATGAAACTTTGCAGAGGGGTGAAGTATCACTCACTGATCAATATAAGCTAGGGAGCCATTCCCAATATGGCCTGTGGCGGATATGGCAGCCATTTTTCTTTTTGCAGTAAATCGACCTAAAACGGCCTGTTTGAGAAATTGGTTATTTCTACCTGTGCATGTCAAATATTATCAAATACTGGACAACAAAATTGGTATCAAACTGACCGGAATAACAAGGCCAACCCACCTATAACAGAAAAAGATAATTATATGAAACATTTTACAGCTATATGTAAAAAACCCAGGTTTTTTTTGCTTGAATTTTGACAAGTTTTCTATGGATCTCGTAGTCGGACATGTACAATAGGTGTGCCTGCACCACCTCCCCGCATGATCATCTCGAATCAATTTTTTTAGTTAGATTTAATCCTATTATTGATTATTAGAGAGATTCCAGAGACCCACCACTGGCGAAAATGGTTGTTTTGGGCCTTTTTCAAAATGGCCACCATCGAAAATACCAAAATCATGTGTCGGGCCATAACTCGGCTTCTATTGCAGGTAGATACATGGTTTTGGTGTTTTTACCCATGTTTTTGATACTGAAGAATCCAATTCTGTCATTGTTGAGTACAATGGTTGCTTCAAAATTAACAAGGTCTGACAAGGTGCGAATGATATGTGTAGAAACCCTGAGAGGGGACCAGAATGATAGTGAAAGCAGTTCCATTCCCACATAACAAGCTCAGAAAATAAGAATCAATTTACAGAAATAGTGCCAAGGAAAATTCTTTTGAATTCCTGGACACATGATTTGATGAGGAATGCGACACTCGCTTGTAGTCATTAAAAAGAGTGCAGTTTTCTGTCATTTTACCTGGGAAGAAATTCAAAAATGCGCATGAACCAGTATTTGGGGTCCTCAGAAGCCATCTTTATTAGTTGTGCATGTAATGCAACACCTTTTCACTTCACGGGAAACAAGGGAAATCCAAGATGGCTACCAAAGTCAACAGATAATTTTTGAATATAAGCAAGGTCTCTGCATAAGAATTATCAGTATTGGAGCTGAACAATCCAATAATAGACTATTACAAATCCTGTAATTTCCCGTCCATTGCATTGTAATCATGACACAATAAAATGCCAGTAAAGTTCCCTATCATTCTTTGATCGTTTTATCAGCTGTCATGAACATGGGAATGGTCCCTGCCTCAACACCCACCAGTTTTGTTCTGCGTGGCAAATGAAGCATGGTCATTGTTGAAAAGCTTTCCTGTTGACACAGTAGCATAATCGTGCTGATGTGTTTAATACAATAAAAATGATTACCCCTTATGTATGGCACAGGAATATTTGTAATTTTTGTGCAGCACGGTATGACAGTGAAATGCAGTACTAGTAGCTCCCAACAAATTATATGCCAATCCTAGCTTGACCTCTAGTCTCAAGAACGATTACACAGCAAATAAGCAATGGTATATACATGTTCATTCCAACTTGGATCTTCTGGATTCGTAAGGTGAACTAGATTTTATGAAGTGGCATTTGACACAAAGGTCAAAGACATCCTTGACAAAAAGGCATTATGGCCCAGATGGGAACCATCTTTGTTGTCTGTTTCAGTCCATCCATGGGCTGTCGTGTTTTGAACAGCCCTCACTGGTTAATGGGCTCTAGTTCGTGTCCTTAATTGGAGGTCTTCTGATATGTTGTTCTAGCACATCACTTGTTTCAGGAATTCCTTATATATGACTGATCTTGTGAAAGAGAATCTTCATCCTGACAAGGTCAACGTTGTTGTCATCAGTGATAAATCCATGATCCTATTTCATGCATTCACTGGATCTGACAGCGCGTCCTCCTTCGTATGTTAGTATCATCTGAGCTGAGACTATGCAATTGGTCTGTGATGATGCAATTGGTCAGTGAATTGTCCTTCATTGAATCCATTATTTATGATATCAACATTGACCTCGTAAGCACAGGGACTAGAGCCCATTAACAACTAGGGGTTGTTCAAAACCCTACAGGGCATGGATGGAATGAGAAAGACGGCAAGAAAGTTCCAAAGTCAACCACAATATCTTGTGTCAGGGATGTCTTTGTTCTTGATGTCAACTGTCATTGCACAAACCCTTGTCAATTTTGCGAATGCGAAAAGGTCTAACTTGGAATGTTTACATGTAAATACCATTCCAGATTTGCCATGTAATCATTCTTGAGACTAGAGGTCAGAGCCATCATTGGCATAGAATATTTATCTTGAGATACTGCATTGTTTTCAGGTAACTGTCATATCGTTCTGGACAAACAAATCACATGTCATTACTGTATCATACATAAGGGGCAACTCATGTGTCAACCGGAAACCAACCAACAATGAACATGCTCCATTTGCCACGTAGAACAAAACTGGTGCATGGGTGTTGAGGCAGAGATATTTCCCATGGTAATGGCAGCTGATAAGAGCAACAAACACGTGGTAGAAGTGAAATTTACTGGCATTCTTGGTGCCTTGATTCCAATGCAATTGGAGGGAAATTACAGGATCCGTACTGGAATATTATCATTACTGGTATTTTTTATGCAGAGGCCTTGCTTAAATTCAGAAATTATCTGTTGGCCATGAGGGCCATCTTGGATTTGATTTCTGTGAAGTAAAAAGTGTTGCATTCCATGCACAACTTATAATGATGGCTTATGCAGACCCTCAATACCGGTACTAGTTCATTTGTATTTTCTCACCATCTTACTAGGTAAATATGCCAGGAAAATGAAATATTTCCCAGAGACCACAAATGAGCATCGCATTCATCGTCGATTCATGTATCCAGGAATTCAAAAGAATCCACCTTGGTACTAATTCTCTAAATTGATTCTTATCTTATGAACTTGATATGTGGGAATGGAACTACTTTTACTATCAATCTGGCCTCTTTTAGGATTTCTACTCATACTAGTATCAGTCGCACCATGGTTGGAAATGTGCTTTTCGCCAGTTTCATTGTGAGCCATTCGTAATTCTGAAGCAATCAACAGTCATAGGTTCTCAGCCTTGATAAAATTGGGTTCCCCAGTATCGAAAAAATAGGTATAGACACCAAAACCATGTCTCTACCTGCAACAGAAGCTGAGATATAGCCCAAAACATGATTTTTCATATTTTCAACGGCGGCCATATTGAAAACGGCCCAGAAAACCACATTTGCCAGCGATGGGTCTCTAGAAACAGTATTAATAATCAGTGATATGTTTGAAATTAACTAAAAAAATTAATTTCAGAAAATCATCGGGGGAAGAGGATGCAGGCACACCTATTATACATGCCCGACTATGAGATCCGTGAATAATTCGCAAAATTCAAGCAAAAAACTGAGTTTTTTTTACATATTGCTGTAGAATATTGAATATATTTATCTTCGTTCATTATAAGTGAATTGGCCTTGTTATTCCGGTCAGTTTGATACCAATTTTGTGGATATTGGATAATTATTGACAGGCATAGGTAGAAATAACGAATTTCGCGAACCGGTCGTTTGAAGTCGTTTTACCGCAAAAAGAAAAATGGCTGCCATATCCGCCACAGGCGATATTGAGAATGGCTCCCTAGCTTATATTGATCAGTGAGTGATACTCTACCCCTCTGCAAAGTTTCATGTTTTTATCACAATGTGAACAATATTTTTGCTAAGAACCTGCACTAAAAGGGCCACCAAAGACAAAATTCATCATTTTTTCGATATAAAAGGTCGTTTTGACCTTTCAAGGTCATTGAAGGTCAAATTCAAGGTCACCACTCAAACCGCAATATATGATTTCCCATTTGAATGTGTCAATACTTAGGCTCTATCTTTAAGTGTTCTATGAGTTTATTCTGCACAGCTCCCATTATGAAGGAAAAATTGGGTGAAATTTTCTAAGTCCAAAAAAATTTTCAATGGCCAAAATAAACTTTTTTTTCCCCCTGGAAATGGCTCAAACGAATAGTGACTCGATTTGGGACAAAGAATTTTTTTTTCGCCGACCCGTCAAAAAATCAAAATGGCCGCCACACGCAGACCGTCATTTCAAAGGCAACAAAACTTAAACACATCACAAAGGTACATAAGAAGATTCTTATACATGATTTTGAGGAAAACTGTCTGAAAAGACTTTGAGAAAGGGCCTTTCAAGGTCATTGAAGGTCAAATTCAAGGTCACCACTCAAACCGCAATATATGATTTCCCATTTGAATGTGTCAATACTTAGGCTCTATCTTTAAGTGTTCTATGAGTTTACTCTGCACAGCTCCCATTATGAAGGAAAAATTAGGTGAAATTTTCTAAGTCCAAAAAAATTTTCAATGGCCAAAAAAAATTTTTTTTTTAATGGCTCAAACGAATAGTGACTCGATTTGGGACAAAGAATTTGTTTTTCGCCGACCCGTCAAAAAATCCAAATGGCCGCCACACGCAGACCGTCATTTCAAAGGCAACAAAACTTAAACACATCACAAAGGTACATAAGAAGAATCTTATACATGATTTTGAGGAAAACTGTCTGAAAAGACTTTGAGAAAGGGCCTTTCAAGGTCATTGAAGGTCAAATTCAAGATCATCACTCAAACCGCAATATATGATTTTTCCTTTTGAATGGGCCAATACTTAGGCTCTATCTTGAGGTGTTCTATGAGTTTACTCTGCAGAGCTCCCATTATGAAGGAAAAATTGGGTGAAATTTTCTAAGTCCAAAAAATTTTTTTAATGGCCAAATAATTTTTTTTTTCCCTGGAAATGGCTCAAAACTACGAAAGCCTGGAAGCGCCATGACAAAAAAAAAATTAATCTGCCAGGGCGGATTGATATTCTGCCCGGGCCGACTGATAATCTGCCCAGGCGGATTACCCGGGCGGACTAATTATCTGCCCGGGCGGATTACTAATCTGCCCGGGCGGATTACTAATCTGCCCGGGCAGACTAATAATCTGCCCGGGTGGATTACTAATCTGCCCGGGTGGACTAATAATCTGCCCGGGTGAATTACTAATCTGCCTGGGCAGACTAATAATCTGCCCGGTTGAATTACTAATCTGCCCGGGCGGACTAATAATCTGCCCGGGCGGATATGATACTTGGGCCGAAAAATTAATAATAATAATAATAACTTAATAATAATAATAATAACTTAATGATAATAATAATAATAACGCACTTACCCCATGGGAAAAGTGAGACTCGCATCATCTTCTTAAACCATAGTTTATTAAGGAGATGCCTGTATTCCATCTTATTATCATTTTAGCTTCCATTTTATTAGTCCGCCCGGGCAGAATATTAATCCGCCGGGCAGATTAGTAATCCGCCTTGGCAGATTATTAGTCCGTCCGGGAGGATTAATTTTTTTTTTGTCATGGCGCTTCCAGGCTTTCGTACAAAACGAATAGTGACTCGATTTGGGACAAAGAATTTTTTTTCCACCGACCCGTCAAAAAATCAAAATGGCCGCCACACGCAGACCGTCATTTCAAAGGCAACAAAACTTAAACACATCACGAAGGTACATAAGAAGAATCTTATACATGATTTTGAGGAAAACTGTCTGAAAAGACTTTGAGAAAAGGGCCATCAAAGTCAAAATTCCTCGTTTTTTTCGACAAAAAAGGTCGTTTTGACCTTTCAAGGTCATTGAAGGTCAAATTCAAGATCATCTCTCAAACCGCAATATATGATTTCCCATTTGAATGTGCCAATACTTAGGCTTTATCTTCAAGTGTTCTATGAGTTTACTCTGTACAGCTCCCATTATGAAGGAAAAAACTGAGTGAAATTTTTCTAAGTCCATAAAAATTTTCAATGAGCAGAATATTTTTTTTTTTTTCTGCTGGAAATGGCCCAAAACGAATAGTGCCTCGATCTGGGACAAAAAATTTTTTTTTTTGTCGACCCGTCAAAAAATCAAAGTGGCCGCCACACACGAACCGGCGATTCAAGGGCAACGAAACTTATTCACGTCATAGAGGTACATGAGAGGAATGTTTTGAAACAAAAATTTCAAAACTGATCAGACAGTTTTCGAGAAAATGGCCACCAAAGTCCAAAATTGGCAATTTTTCGTCAAAAATGGCCGCCGAATCGGCAAAAACGATTCAATCAAAAAAATTAAAAAAAGTTTTTAGATACTGGCCCAAGGCCGGACGCCTGACGAAATACCATGACAACAGCTTATCGGCCCAAAGGGATCTGAGAGGCTGTTGACCGTCGTGATGATGCATTCATGCGGAGGATGAAATGCTCAGGTAACTACCATTACCAGCACAGGGTCGTATTGGATCAACTAACTTCATTTAGTTTAGTTCACCAATAATTCATGCGGAGGTAGCAAATGATTGCTCGCTAACTATATCACCCCAGAATCAGAGGCAAGTATCGCTTAGCATAACAAAATCCTATGCAGAATTCCTGTCATTGAAACCTTGATGAAAAGCACAATGCTAAAATCTTGATGAAACACACAATCACAAACGAGATCTCCTCTTTGCATGTCGAGGTCAAATTAATGTTTATAAATGGCATAATCTACTGATAAAATTTGGTTCATAAAGGAACACAACATTAGTGATGCAAATCACTGGGTTATTGACAAATTTTCTGCTTTAGTGTAGTGATCAAAAACAAATCAATGTGGTCTCACAATAACATTTTATTTCATTATACATTTGCTATTAGGATCATGTCAATAGTTCACATAATGACGGACTCAACAATCTGTACAAATTATCTAACACCTAAATGGCCGGCGTATCATAAATAAGCATACGAGTGACAAATTTTGTCACAAAAACAAATAAACCTTACTGATTCAGAATTTTTTGTCAATCCGTGTATATTTTTGAGACTTGGTGATTCTAGCTAATACTAAAACATACAAAAAATCAAATAAATGGCCCTATTTCCATGTGTCAATTTACTGTGAAAAAGACATATATTTGGGACAAATATTTGTGATTTTTATGTTTTTTATGTCGCATTTTAGTTGTCAAATGCATTACGTATATAGAAAACCAATATTTTCGGTCGACTTAACTTTGCGGTTGAAAAAAAAAGCGAAATCCGCAAAATAAATCAACGGCAAATATCTGTCTTTATACAGTATTGATTACAGTTTATGTAAGTGATTTCCTTTTATGTCAGTCAATGGCAGGTCTTGTTCTATCAAATTTCATGAAAAGAATTTATTACATCAACAATTTGGTCAACAAGCAATATACGGAAGGCAACATTTATGACAAAAATGCACTTTTTTGTTAAGACAAAAATTAAATAAAACAGCATGTTAAAGCGTACCGGCGGTACAATGATTTTTGTCTGATTCAGCGCTTAGCATTCTATGCCATATGACACGACAATAACCATAGATGTAATATTCATGACATTAAATTGTCAAAGTAGTAACAAAAACATACGAAGTACCATCACATAAATGCAATATTATTTGCAAATATCATCTGCAACAATTATCAACTACAAAAATCATGACAGAATTAATTAATTATTTCAGGTTTTTTCCCCAGAACATAGATGGGTATTGTCAAACTGCAATATTTTTAGAGTCAGTTCTTTGATCATAACAAACAACTGTAGCGTTATGACGTGGTGGCTACCTAGTAGTGACACCACGGTTATAGCGTGAAAGTACGGACAGGTTTATAAGACATTCGGCGACACTCCAGTAATGGGGTATACCTCTTTATCGTGGGGTCGCCGAACCCTACATTGGTGCCGTGACCAGGACATAACGCTACACAAATATTGCTCGTTTATTACATGGAATGATTTAGATCACCTCAACATCCAGACAAAATGAAACGCAAAAGATAAAACAGTAGAAAAAATGGTAAATAACATACAAAACTCTATTAATTTCATTGAAAGAAACACACTGAATGATTTTGGATGTATCTTAACTGTCACAATAACATTACTTCATTGACAAATGTACTGCCTCAGTAATTACCTATATGTGTAAATGTATTTGACAAAGTAATGTTTTAATTTCAAGTATTTTTCTATGTAGTAATTTTTTCCCACTTGTGTGTAAACACATGAACATTTGTATATATGCAATCTACAATGTTATACAATGTAGGCCCATGCCAAATTAACTCGCTTGAAAGGAACCATGTTTTTCGGTACGTGAAAGCAAACTGTGAATGGCATATCTCAATTTCAATCACCTATTTGTCATGAGGTTATTAAGCACTCAGAAATGATATATGGTAGTCGAAACAAGTCATTACAAATGTACAATTTACATATTACATGTATGTACAACAATAACATATGCATGATTAATAATGGCCGGATATAAATTTTTTCTCCCCAATTGCTTCTATTTCTTGGTACAAAAGATGACATGGCAGAATTTTTACACAGACATCATGACAATTATACATCACAAATGAAAAAAAAAAATACAAAATTCCTTCCATAAAAATTAACGTACCGGTACATCAACTTATTGAATTGATATTGAACTTCAGGATATATGTTCATTCCTGTATTCAGTGTCGTCCATGACGATTCATGCGCTATGCATCTGTTACCACGGTTACCATGTAACCATGGTTAGTTACTTGGTTGCCAGGTAGATGATCAAAATGATGAAAACAAGAATCAGCGCTCCCACCGTGATCAGTAGGCACATCTTCCGACGGGATTTTTTCTGAAAATCAGGCACATTATAAGTTATATGTACTACATATATATATACATATATATAGATCGGTCGAATATTCTCCTTCATTACAACATGCTCGATAATGCACACAATTATAAGATCATAATTAATTTTATGAGGTATCCAAACTTAATCAACCAGGAAATTAGTTAGTTTAACTTGATTATATACACTTAATGCATAACAAGTACATACTATAATATACATCAGGATATATGCATGGAATACCGTATGTTCTACACAGTATCAACTTACTACATGTACACCAAATATGCAAAACTATAATCATGAAATTATAAAGTAAATCACTATAAATATACTGAAAAGTGCCAATAACCTTCACAGTACCCGCTACATACTGAACAAGACTTTACCAGAACTACTACCGTAATAAAAAAAAAAAAATAGCCCAAAGGCTAAAAAAAGGTTACCGAAGAAATACTCATTAAAAAGCCCCAAATTCCCAAAATGGAGTTTTTTTTTAAACAAAAAATGTTATTTCTGATCTTTCAAGTTCATTAATGGACAACAGACGTTAACTGATGTTGACGGAGGCAACAAATGCCGAGTCAAAAGGTTATCGGACCACAGGTCCTATCAACTTAAAAGAAAGAACATATTTTCAAAGAGACTTACATGTATATGTAGGAGACACTTTTCTGGACTAGTGTTTGATAGACAAGCCAATGATGAGAGCCACGATGGCCAACACAACAACCACCACAATGATGATGATGCATTTCTTTCTTCTGGCTTTTGTCTACAAGTCACAAAAAGGAAGTTTTAACTTGTTTAAAACCAGTATTTATTACATACCTACCTCTATAATAAACTCTTTGGGTAATCTTACCTTGGCATTCAAAGAAGAGGAGAGAGAAATGAATGTCACAAGAATTTTCTCAAAATTCCTGACATCCATCTCGAACTCGAAATTGAAGGAAATTACTCTCACACATCTCAGATTCCCCGCGGTGTAGATGTGACGTCACACCGGTCATATGATTGACCTTAACCGCCATTAATTTGCCCACCTGGTTAAGGCAGGGGAGGCGGGAGGGAGAATAATCGTGTTTATTATAGAGGTAGGTATGTAATAAATACTGGTTTTAAACAAGTTAAAACTTCCTATTTATTGCCATACCACTACCTCTATAATAAACTCTTTGGGTTATATCAGAATAACCAAAGGAGGTGGGTTTAACCCTCTCCCGGGAATTTCATCACCGATGTGTGAGAGTAGGAAATATCCATTGAAAGTAGTAAATATTGTGTTTTACTTTTAAATTATAATTTTAAGTCGAAAATACATATTTACAGGATATTTACAACTATACCATAATACACGCCTGAATTACCTTCAGATGCATGGAGACGAGCAGGGGCTCTGCAGAGGTGACTTTCCTCTTGCAGAAGAACAAAAATTTCCCTCGCCAAAGAAGAGGAGCAACTCCCCTGGGAGTCGACCTCAGGTGCATCTGTACAGAGGCGTGCTGATCTATTTACAGGTATCTACAGCTGGACTACACGCTCCGCCGCCACCAGTCGTCCAAGCTGGAGGCCGGAGTCATCCTCCCAAGCTAACTCCCTGAGATAGAAAGAAGTGAATGTGTTATGAGATTTCCAGGTACAGGCAGACATGACATCATTCAGAGACACTTTATTTGTAAAGGCAAGTGAAGCCGCGAGAGCCCTCACATCATGCGCTTTGACTCTGAAACCTGTGGATTTTTTCGCCTGTGACTTTTCATAGCAAAATCTAACACACTTCTTGATCCAAGATGAGATCGTAGCAGGACGGATATCATTTGGAAAATCCTTAAGATAGGACACGAAAAGCAAACGCTTGCCGAGATGCAGCTCACGCGTACGATTAACGTAGATGCGGAGGGCTCGCACGGGACAAAGCTTCGCGTCTTCCTCCAGGCCCGGCCCCAGAGAAGGAGTCAGGGCGGGAATGGAAAAGCTCAATAATGGCGTACCTGCTAATTGAGTTTTGGCCAGAAAGGAGGGAATGACTCCGAGGAGAACCGAGGAGCCATCCGACTTCCACTTAACTTTGGAAAAGGACAGAGCGTGAAGCTCACTCCGTCGCTTCCCGGAAGCCAGAGCCAAAAGGAAGACCGTCTTAAACGTCAGCAACTTTAGTGAGGCCCGCTCAAGGGGTTCGAACGGATCTTTTCTTAAGACGTTGAGAACAAGCGATAGATCCCACTCAGGAACCGGGTTCCTAGCTTTCGGTCTTTCGATCTCGAAACTATTAATCAACGCAGTCAAACCTTGATCATGACCAAAATCGATCCCAAGTTTGGGTTTTAGAGTCTTCGCGATAGCCGTACGGTAACCCGCGATCGTGGATGGAGCTCGCCCTTCATTGAACTTTTCGAGAAGAAATTCGGAAATTAGGGGAGCATCGACTCTGAAAGGACTAACCTTCCGGCGACGACACCAAGCACAGAAGGAAGTCCACTTCGATTGGTAGACTGCCAAAGAAGATTTTCGATTTGATCGGGCGATCCTAGCGGACACCTCCCTTGAAAATCCCTTCTTTCGGAAACATCGCTCGACAATATCCAGGCATGAAGCTTCAGACTTGCGGGAGCCTGATGAAACATGCTGGAGCGAGGTTGTTTGAGGAGGTCCCACCGATCCGGAAGCTGACGAGGGAAGTCTACTATCAACTCCAGAAGGTCCGGGAACCACGACCTCTGCGGTAGACACGGAGCAATCAGCAGGAGGCGACACTGGTGAGTCCGAAACTTGGCGATCACCTTGTCCAACAACACCGCTGGGGGGTAAGCATACGCGTACATGCCCTCCCAGGACGTCGACATCGCATCCACTGACATGGCCGTGGGATCGGGAATGGGAGACACAAACGAAGGAAGTTTGTGGTTCCACCGGGTCGCAAACAAATCGACCATCGGCGTGCCCCATAGGCCGCAGAGAGATTGGAATACCCTGGGGGCAAGACTCCACTCCATGGCCTGGACCTGGCCCCTCCGGGAGAGGCGGTCCGCCCAAACATTCATATGACCAGGGATATGCCTCGCGAAAAGCGAAATACCCCGGTCGTGACACCAGAGCAGGAGGTCGATAGCGGCCTGGCACAGCGACTGGGACTTCGTACCGCCCTGCTTGTTGATGTAAGCGACAACGGTGGAGTTGTCGGTGGCCACCAACACAGCCTGATTGAGGAAATGTGTTTCCCAATGCCTGAGAGCCAAGAACACGGCCTCCAGTTCCAACAGGTTTATGTGCCATTCCTGCTGAGACGAAGACCAGGTGCCCGAGACCTCGCTGTCGTCCCAGTGAGCGCCCCAGCCGTCCATACTGGCATCCGTAAATACGTGCCTGGATGGAAGCGGCCGGCGGAATGACGACCCTCGGAGCAGATTGACGGGATCCAGCCACCATTGCAGATGGGAAACGACTTCCGGAGAGACCTGCACGAGCTGGGATCTGTCTCCCGTGACCTGGGACCATTGAGAGTGTAGATGCCGCTGAATAGGCCGCATGTGCAGGCGGCCCAACGGAACTAACTTTTCCGTGGACGCCAGCATCCCGAGAAGGGACTGCCAGCGTCTGGCCGTCTGTGGAATGCGACGAAGGAAGCCTTCTGACAGCACGGATAATTTTGACTGACGATCCAGCGTCGGCAACACAGTCTCTGAGGTAGTCTGATAACGATACCCCAAGAAGACGAAGTCTCGACGCGGTGACAAGTCGGACTTTTTTTGGTTGATTTTGAACCCCATCCGTGAGCATAGATTTACCACAAACTGTGCTTGGACGATCAGCGTTTCGCGACAATGGTGCCGGATTAGCCAATCGTCGAGATATTGGTGGATAAAAATCCCCCGCTTGTGGGCGAGAATCTGGACTTCCCGAGCCACCATGGTGAAAATCCACGGCGCTGTCGATAATCCGAACGGGAGCGCCCGAAACTGCCATACGCGGCCGAGATAGAGAAATCTCAGGTATTTGCGAACTGCAGGTTTCATTGGAATATGGAAATAGGCATCTTTGAGATCGATCGTTACCACCCACGAATCGCGAGGCATGACTGAACGAACTTGCTCCGGCGTTTCCATGGAAAACGTCGGCACGATTAAGAACTTGTTCAACGGAGAAAGATCTATCACTGGTCTCCAACCCCCCGACGCTTTGGGAACCACAAACAACACGCTGTAGAACCCGGGAGTGTCCCCGGGAGCAGGTTCTATCGCTTGTTTCTCGATCATCGCCGTTATCTCCTCGTGGAGAACACGGCGGCGTTCTGGATCGTTTGGAAGAGTGAAACCCCTTGGGACGGGCGATAACGGTGGCAATTTCTCGAATTTCAGGCCGAATCCTCGACGGAGCGTCGAGACGACCCAGGGGCAAGCCCCGAGCCGCTCCCACTCTTTCCAAAACAGAATTAAACGAGCTCCTACGGGCTCGTCTGAGGAAGGAATATCGACCGAAACGAGCTGACCATGCAGCTCTTCTCGACACTCGAGCAAAGGATCCGGCCCGGAATCCGAAGCTATACGTACCCGGTTTCTTTTCCCCTGCGGGCTTGGGAGCCTCGCCACGGCCACGGCCTCGACCTCGACCGCGATCTCCTCGGGTGCTGCCGGCAGGGGCCCCACGAAAGGGCAGACCAGAGGCCCTGCCTCGGGCCCTGCCGCGGCCACGACCTGGCTGCTGCTGCGGCTGGGCTTGCTGTGTAGGGGGCTGAGGTTTCTTGAAAGCTGACACCATCTGCTGAGTGAGCCGTTCCAAAGACTTGGACTGGCTCAGGAGGGCGTTGGAGGTGGAAGACTTCGCAGCCTTTTCGTCCGCCTCCTTCTTCACCTCACGCAGGTCCGCTGAACGGTCCGGTAAGAGCAGGGAGGTGGGAGTCCCGGAGGTGGGGATGACCGGGTGCAGGACCCTCATGTCCGACATCAACTGGTCGGGAACCTCGAACCTCAGGGAGGACAGGAACGCGTCACGACGCCAGAGCTCAGACACCCAGAGTGCGTGGGAGTCTAGAGCAACCTTATCACCAACGCCCTTGCCGATCGAGGTCACCAGGGACGCGCAACTGAGAAGGGCCTCCGCGAGTTCATCCCGATCCAAATCCGGATTGTTCAGTACTTGGTCGTGGCACTGTAAAATGGCTCTCTTGGTGGCCATGGAAAGCCAATCCATGGCAGAGTCTGTGGCCAGACCAACCCGCACGGTATGCTGGAATTCGGCTAGCGCTCCCCAAGGAATGTCCACCGACTTGGGTTCCTTAAAGAAGGAAAAGTGGGGGTGGTGCCTCCTCAAGGTGGTCGGCCTGTCGTCCAGCTCCGACGAGGTGTAATAATCTGTAACAGACGGACGGGAAGGAAAGGCGCCTATCGCGGTCTTGTTCGTCCTGACCGTCTCCTCGATTCGCTCCTGCATGGAGCCACGGACTCCAGCCGAGAGGGGAAAACGTAGGGCGTCCTTCGACGGCCGTGGATGCTCCATCTCCGACGATATCATAGATCTCGCGACCTTCTTGACTGGCGGCGGAGCATGTTCTTCGGGCCACAAACCCGGGAGGACCCTCTTCACGAAGTCCAGCTTCTCTCCCCAAGACAAGGGGTCATCGGACTCGGACTGAGCGAGCTCCTGGTCGGATTCGGCCTTACGCTTCAGGGGCAGCGTAAGACCCGAAGGACCAGGCAACGGCTGAGCCGGTGGAGAAGATTCCCCATCCGAGGGCGGGTCTTCCCTGGGAAGAGACGGAGAAGGAGGAGGAGGTGGCGGCTGTTGTGGCGGAGGGAACCTCGCCAGGAACTGTTGCCACTGTCCCAACATCTCGGCCCGAAAAGCCTCCAGTTCGCCCCTGAGGCGCTGCTCGGGCGGAACAGTAGGAGAAGTCCCCTGGACTGGAGAGTCGTGCGGCTCCGGCGGACCAGTGGACCCCTGGGCTACCTGGGCGAACGACATCATGCCCTGGCTCGAGGCAAAAGAGCAGACGGGAAGGGAAGAGAGAGGGGAGTCGTCCTGAATATCCTCGGCAATCTGAAAAATATGAACAGAATTATTACCGGAACAAACGGGTGAGCCTGGAAACAACGGGGTCCCAGAAACCCGTGGGTTTGGACAGCTCAAAACCATTGGCTCCCGGTCCCTACCGGCCACGGCTAAAGGGGCCACGGCGTGGGGTCCAGTTACCGGCGGGAACTCGGGAACCGGCGGCCGAAACACTGGCGTAACGGACCCGGACCGAAATCCGCCCTGGCTCTTGGGTTGAATCCCAGCCCCGGGGGCCGGAGCCCGACCCGGAGGGGGAAACAACACTCTCTGTCCAGAGGGATCCCGGGCGCAGGGAACCGTCGTGAGCCCGACGGAACCGGCAGACCCCGAAACCACACTCGGACACTGAAACCCAGGTCGTTCAGCCAGAGAAGCATGAGAACGAGGGGCCAGTAGAGAGGGAGCCAAAAGTGAGCCACACAAACCCGTAGGTTGTGGGGAAGTTAGGGTGCCGAGAGCCGAACGCGCGGCTCCCGGGACCCGTACCTGGCTGAAAGAAAATGACAATGATAAATCAAAACTTACAGCACAAACAGCATTGGTTAACTGCAAATCTAAACGCCGCTTGCGTTCCTCAGACGCCTTGGGACGCGGCCTGGCGCTATCAGAATCTGACGGGGAAGGGGGAGTAGGGCAACCAGCAAACCTGCGGGCCTGAATCTCCCGTAAGCCTTGAAGACAGAGTTTCCACTCGTCGATGGACCAATCCGCGCATAACTCACAGGTGGCTGAAGGACGGCAATAAACAGTGTCCCTACACTGCCAGCAGGCGTTATGAGCCTCCCACTTAGGAAGGTAGTGTTTGCAAACGATGCACTTCATATCTGAAACATATCAAACATCGAAGTACAAACGGGCGATAATGGGGGAAGGAAAGGGGCCTGGGGAGGCTTTACCATTTCCTCCCAAAAAAATCGCAAATCACTAACTCTAAGCTAGTCTAACAACGAAAGAACGATCTACTGAAGAAAAAGCTGTGCAAAGAACAGCCTAAAGACGATCGTAGACGTGAAGAAATTCGACTTTGAATGCCGAAAGCAAGACTTGCTGCACATCCAACAATGGAGGAGCAAATTAAAGGCGGTTAAGGTCAATCATATGACCGGTGTGACGTCACATCTACACCGCGGGGAATCTGAGATGTGTGAGAGTAATTTCCTTCAATTTCGAGTTCGAGATGGATGTCAGGAATTTTGAGAAAATTCTTGTGACATTCATTTCTCTCTCCTCTTCTTTGAATGCCAAGGTAAGATTACCCAAAGAGTTTATTATAGAGGTAGTGGTATGGCAATAAATATGTCGACGTAAAATAGTTATAAATGTGAACGAACAGAATGTACTAAAATTCATGAACTACTTTTGCTCTTGCAGAAATACTGAAACCAACATGGTTTAAATAATGTATTATAAATGCATATGATATGTGGTATGTAGTATGTCTGTTTGTATTCTGGATAATTAAACATGTCAAGCAATCGAAAATATAAATATTCGGGAGGATTAGATTCTAAAAGGTTTGATTTGTATCCGAGAGACGTGATTCGAACATAAAAACATCAATCAACGTAAAGGTTTTTATATAATGAACATTACTTGAGGAAAAAGTATTGATGAAAAAAATTTAGATTAACTAATCAATTGGCTCTAATCCTCCCAAGTTGATAAAATAAACGAATATGCAATTTTTACTGAAAGAAATAACAGATCTGACTACTAGTATATTCTTCTAAAAAATTTCAACAAGACATACACACACATACATAAATCACTGAATACACAAAATCACGAAGAAAATAGGAACTGAATTCTGTATACAACACAAAAACATACAAATGCCAACAATACTTTGAGTAAATATGTACCTGATAATCTCTGGCTTTCTGGAGTTCCTGTGTTCCTGACTCCACGTGGATGGCCGCCGTATCGACATTGGCCTCTATGCTATCTGTATTCCATGAACAGAGAATACACATAGGTAATATACACAGTCATCATACAGGAGCAAGACATGTCACTTTTCATCAGATAATATCAACATGAACGTCCAGGATTATGGTGATGTGGACTCCTACAAAGTACGGGCGTCATATGATATATGTCGTCATGAAACATTGGTATTTGCACAGAAAGAATTGTTTAAAATTCACGCGACTTTATATTATATTTTATAGGACACAGGATCAGAGAGTATTCCTCACCAATGACCTCTCCTTGTTCATGGACAAGCATGCCCAGGTCCTTGAAAATCTGGTTTACATCACTGATATCAGACTGTAATGAACAAGTAAAATTGACACTAAAAAGTGTGAAACATTGGTTAATACAATGACAGATGGAAATGCAGATGGAAAACTGCCTACCGATAATTAGCATTAAACATCAACACAGATAACTTGAATCCATGTGCATATTCATAACCTTACGACACGTGAAACAATCAGATGCCTTTCTACCGGAATGACAAATCCTTTTCTATATCATTTACATGGAATGATTTGTTCCAACATTTTTCGCACAAGTTACCATGAATATAATCATGACAATACACAAGGTTACCTCTAGCTGTAAGATTGCCTGCTCCCGCTCGTGTATCAACTCCAAGTCGACGTCCTCCTCCATCTGTAGTGACTGCTGCTGTTGCTGGTGCCCTCCGCTCCTGCTTATACAGGTAAATTTCGAATCACTCTAAAAAAGCTCGAGATCAGTCATGAATGTTTAAAATTGTGCTCAAATATGCAAGAATGTTTTGAAAGGGAAACTTTGATATGTGGAATTTAGAACTTGTGTGTGTACGTAATCATGATAATGACAAAGTTTCTTACCCATCAAATGACACAAGTTGGTCATCACTTTTTCGATCATCCAGGAAGGGGTCCTATTTGTAACAAAAAGAAATTTTGTTTGCAAATTGTTTTATTTTCTGGAAAATGTACATTACAATATATTTTCATACACATAGTATGGATTCTTTCTAAACATTAGACCATTTTAACAGGCAACTTTGGACACAAACGATGAGCTGACCTGGTGTATGCCGGAGTGGGCCTTGGTCCGAGCCATGCTCTCTTTCTCCTTCTCTGCGGCTGCTCTCTGTGCAGCCTGGAAGTTGTTCAGGGCCGTCGTAAACTCATTCATCAGCTTCTCTTTCTGCAACTTTCTCTGTCTCTGATGATCGGCAGAAAACAATTGTACATCAATTTTGGTGGAACCGTGTTCATAAAAACAGAATATAATGTAATTTTCAAAATTAATGATATATGACATATTCATGAATAGAATATTTATAATGGTTATGAATAGCCTACTTGTTCTGACTGCTGGCTAGGAGGTGGCAGGTGCGCTAAATCTTTCAAATTTCTGTTGCCATCTTTCGCAAGTTGATTTGTGTAATGTTGAATCTGATGTCTGAAAGAGAGAAAAAGAGTAAATTAGTTAAAAACTCATTGCTGCTCATTCACATGATCATCATTTCATTTACAGCAGGAAGCAATTTGATCTGTGTGAACTTGGGTATACGTACAACTTGTCCCGGTGCGCTGTACTGTCCTGCGGTGTACCAAGCTGACTAACCATTCTCTGTATCTGTGCAACTAAATACATAATGATGAAACAAATAAACAAATGCATAAACTCATCAGCATATTTTTCTATTTACAATGTACTGAACAAATTCAGAAATATGATATACTTCCCTGTTTATATTATATTCACTTCCCTTTTACTTCATACCGAAAATGCAGATTATCCATTCAGAGTAAAATTTGTTTTCCCAATACAATTATGCTAAAAATTGCGAAAGGTACATACCATTTTGTGTTATTTTCTGTATGTTGTTTCCAACCACTTGTGATAGTCGAGTGAAGTCATTTGTATTATCCCTTCCAGCTGAAATTTGATTTATGTATTGTAGATAGATATGTCTCGACTTCCACGAAACAACATCGAACGAACAGTGCTATATAAACAACTTGGTTATATAACAATGCTACTAGTATATAAAAATGATTTAATGCTATAGAAAAACCCACAAAATTTACTCTCATCGCTAGTCCTGTGGTAACAATTAACTTACTTCCAGACATTGGCCCACCAGAATGATAAGAACTGTAATTGGGTCCCGGCTCATAAGAGCCAAAGCTTCCACGGTTCGCCATTATGTTCGGCTGATGTGATCAGCCCCGTCCAATGATGAAACTGCACAATGAACGTATTGCTTTCTGAAAAATAGCGATGCGTAGAAGCACTTGTGAATAAACGCACATACCAACCAAATTAAACCATTGTCGCCGGCCGAACTAAAAATTCAGACTCCAGAGTGGCTCATACACAAAAATAAGGCTCAAACTATGGTTGAGGTCAAAACAATTTGATCACTAGTTATTTGGGTGGGAGTGACCCATGATGTCTCATGACAGATGACCAGGTGTGATCATCACTCTACAAAGTATCATTACTCATGTATATAGGGCTCTAATTCTGTGTGTGTACCTGAGCCTTCTGATGGCTACCAATTCGTATGTTTCTACACAATATGACCACGGTCTATTCGCGTTCAGGACACAAATCTGTCGAAAGATAGTTTATACTTCTAGTGAATTTGACAGATCAGGGTCCCATGTTTATTATCTCATTCATGACGTCACTTCCTTATTTTTAGACTCAGGTCATGACCTATTCGTGTGAATACATGCATATCTTTCTGTTATCAGGTCCCTATTCATGGATACATTATCCAAAGACTACATAAATATGCAAGTTTGCATATATATGATGGTATATGTGAAAAAATATAGCTTCAGTCAAAAAGGAAGAAATAACAAAGACATTGTTGGAAAATGAACAAGCTGTCTGCTTTTACCAACAATTGGTTCGTAAAATAATTCATTTGAACACCGACTAACTATTTCATTTCTGGTTCCCTGCGAAAGAAGCAGGAGAAAATAAGACAACAGTGTGGTGGTCACTTCGGGAATATTGGACCATCTCGAGAAGACCCAAGGCTTGGAAACACGAAAATTCACTCTTGAAAGGGCCCACCGCTATGATAATTTTGATTGAGTTTCCTCACAATACCACAAGAAACTTTGTGAAATATTCTTGTAGTGGTTGTTATAGTAACCAGTAAATGAATAATACAATCAATTAAACATGATGGAATTGTTTTATGTGGATTAATGCGAAGAAATTTCCATAGAATGTAGTCAATCGTTGAAATTTGATATTGTGGGAAAGCTGCATGAATAAAAAAAATTGTGTAAATGATGTTCACTGTTTATGACTGATAATTAATTCAAGAAACATTTGATAAAAATCAAGGTTGCAATGGGCAATCTAGCTGATATTCCGAACTTGTCTATATTCCTAGAAGCACGACAATAGTATTAAACTCCCGACTAACACGAATATTACTTTATTCACGTTTCACCAAAATATTTGTAATATTGGCTGGTGTCCACTTGAGCTTCTCCTTTGTTATCGTACACCCTCCAATTCCCCTGCAGAACACATTCCGAAAGATAAAGTGAATGACGTCAGAAATATCAGCCCTGCAAGAAGCGGACTGCTTTTGTGCCGATGGAATTATTCTCACAGTCTGGTGCACTTTCAACAATCCGATGACCACATATACTTCAAGAACGATCTAAGCAAGTTGCTTGAGCAAAGAAAAGTGCAAGGTTATCCAATAAGATCATCAATAGTTCCAAGAGTGGTTTAGACCTATATAGATGTAACGAACGATACAGAACATCATAAACACAGCATCTACTGCCACATAGAGGCCATAACTCAGAAGATTGGGATGGATCAGATTCTGCCAACTGGCAATGCGACATACCAATTCGGCACCCATAAGAGAATAAAAACTCCATAAGGAAGTACACCGGCCACCTCTCGCCACTGTTGGTCCAACCACTGGTACAGGTCAACAGCTGCCATCAACAGCTGTCGGACACTGACTGGGAAAATAGCGAAAGATATAGCACGACCGACTTACAAGCCTAAGAGAAAAGTAGCAATGGGAGTGGACCAACTGTTCTTTAAGGCTAAGTCTCCGACATCTGAGGGGTGTTATTCCTCCATTTCAGTGGAACACCTAAACCACAGTACATTACATATATAGCTATATAATAATTAAACCTGCTATCGAGCGTTGCAATTCACAGAGTGGACCTATTATACCCCTCAATGATGTTCAATCACAAATACGTATTAGCCAGATGTACTCCCAGGTGAAATCTATGGACAAAATCGGTAGAGGCATTCCTGTGTGAAGCATAATTTAGAACAACAATCTGTTATTTGACAAAAAATGTAGGACTAGCTCTAAGACATGTTTGTGAAAAATATCGACTCGGCAAAAAAATCAGGCCACAAGCCCAAAAATAATGTCCTCCTCACTTTACGACGCACCTTTTTTTGAAATATTGTTGAAAATAAAAATAAAAAAAATAACCGAAAAACTCAGCAAAGAGAGTTCATCTAATATACCAGTAACCCTAAGATATTTTGTTCAGCATGACAAATTTTGAAAGTAACGTCTATTTTACTGTACGCGGCACTGTTGACGAACATAAACAATGTTCAGCAGAATTAGTCTGGGGTTAAATGGAGTCTGAAAATAACCTCATTTCTGCTCTACGATGCACCAGTAACGAAATATCGACGAAAATATTTTCAAAAAGCTATAAAATTTAGATCAATGTCAAAGTTCACCCATTATACTGAAGGCACTGTCGTTATCTGCAATATGAGAGACTCAAGTTAATATTTCGAGTATCATCACTAATAAATGCCTTACAAAAGATAGTCACAAGCAATTTAGATGACATTGCCTGCCTCGCTGAGCACGCAGTGCGACTGCGTACTCGGCGAGGCTGGCAATGCCATCTACAAGCATTGAGCTGTGAACTTTTGTATCATTGTCCGGGGAATGTTCCATGCGAAACTATTGTGGCGATTTTGCCCTAAGCACGCGGCAGGTGATTGTAAACATACATGCCATTTATGTGGCCTTTTCGTACTTGGCCTTGTTTTGACACGCTCGGTTCGAGCGTGCGTTGCCACGGCGACGTATTGTAATTTACGCTCCAGTAAACTATAACAATGGATCGATTAAACCTCGCGTGCGTCCTACAGCTTGTGGTGTATTATATATACACTGGAAGCGACTCGATCGAGGAGATTGTCCGAGAGAGAGTGAACAGGACGCACGCAAGGCTCGCCATGAGCTTTGCGTTCCCTGGTCAGGAGTAGTGGGCTCGTAGAGCCCTGGGGACGATTTCCATGGGGAGGCCCGGGCTGGGAGAGACAAGTTGCTGACTCGGGGGCGTAAGCCCTGTGGATCGCCAGTTCTCTCCCTTCCCGGGACGTGTGACAGAGGCTCTGGCCAGCATGTCGGACTGTACGGGGTTCCGTCCCCGAGGCAGACCGCGGCTCGCCAGGCCCCGCCAGTTAACACCGTAGGGATGAACTAGTTTCTGAACGGTGTCCGTAGGCCTGGGAGTGTCGGGTGGGCTGTTACCTGGTTACCGTTAATGCTGAAGTAGTTACCGTGTCCGCCGCGACCTCCAGTGAGCGGCCCTGCCGCGAGGATCCGGAATAGCGGATGCGCGTCCGCAAGGACTCGGATGAGAGAGGACTATCCTCGAGGATCCCGAAGAGCGGACGGTAGTCAATAACTTTACATTGGTGCCGTGACCAGGATCAGTCCGACAGTGTTCCATCGCAGCCTACCGTCACAGTGTTGTAGCCTCCTTCGTCCCTGGGGATCGCTCGCTCCTCACGGACAACTCAAACAAAATGAGTGAGAAAGACAATGGGAGGGAAAAGGGAGGAAACGTTGCGGACCGGACCCGGTCCCGCGACGGCCGGGAGCCGCTCCAGGGTGGCTCCGGCGATGGTGCGGAGCGTGCGGAGCCCTCCGCAGACAGTACCCAGTCTGCGGAGTCGACTCCGGCGTCCGCGGCTCCGTCTCCGGACGTGGAGCCGAGCCCTGCGGGGCTGCAACATGTGTTGCCATCGAGGCCTAGTCTTGATGTGTTAGGTGCGGTTGACGGAGCTGGCAACGGCTCTTCACCGCGCCTGCCCTTGTCCGGACGACGTTCGTGGCAGGCGGCGCTCTTCCAGGGGATGTCTCCAGACGTCCGGAGATCCAGACATTCGGAGATCCGGACATCCGGAGGTCCGGACATCCGGAATAGAGTGCCAACTGCTGCAATCAACTCCGGATCTGCGGACCAACTCCTCCGGTTACCTAACCCGGCTGGGTGGACCCCCTCGAGGATCTCCGGCCCGGATACCGGACGGTCCGCACTGGGCGAGATGGACCAGCTCACCAACACACTGAGTGCGCTGGCTCCTCTAGGGCGCTACGGCCGCGCCCGGTCGCCCCAACAGGGACGATCAGATCGGCGGATCCGCTCACCCTCTCCGCGGCCACGGAGCCCTTCGGGACCCATGTCGGAGAGGGAGCAGCGGCTGATAAACGTGGCGCTTGACCAGTACAAGTGCAGTCAGCCAGTTCCGAGCGTGGATCCGACGATCCCTTACAGTCCGGGGATGACTGGGCCTATGGCTCCTCCCCAAGTCCTGCCAAGTCCGCAGGCGCCAGTGGTCTCAGCAATGGGATCCGCGCCTGCTCCGCGGCTTGGAGGCACCACGCTGGCTACCGCTCTGACCGTTCCTGCGGCCGGAGTTAACGCCGCGTGGTCGACTTACCCTGGTGCGCCAAGTGTGTTACGCGGGCAGTGGCAACCGGCGGCTCCGGCCCCGAGCTATGCTAGCTTTGCCGCCCCATCTGGAGCCTACCCCGTAGGTTCGATGGGAGCCCCGCCCGCACCTAGCCAGGGTGGGCTACAAGCGGGAATGTACCCAGCGGCGAGCGTGACCTTTCCTGCTCCTATGTCCGCGGCGTCGATGTTTGCTCCGGCAGACTCCGTCGCAGGCGCGGGTAGCTCGCGGACCTTGCCGTCTTACACGGACGACCCCGGAGCCGGATCCGCACGTCGGGCGCACAGCACGCGCGATAACGGGCCCGACCACTCTTCGTGGCGGAAAAGGTTCAACGGGGATAACGCCGACTTGGAGGACTACTTACTCCAAGTGTGGCGGACCGCCGTGTATGAAGGATGGACCCAGCAGGAGGCTGGGCATGTCCTCGCGGGGAGCTTGGAAGGGAAAGCTCTCGGCGTTATGCAGTGTCTGCCGGTGGGAACGGTAACTTTCGGCGAGGTTGCCCGTCAACTTCGTTTGCTGTTCACGCCGACGACCAACAGGCGGCAGTTTGAACGGGAGTTCAAAGCACGGATCCGCCTACCGACTGAGTCCGTGACAGAGTACGCGTTTAACCTGCGCCTACTCGGCCGGAGAGCTTTTCCGGACATGGACCCCAGACGGTTTGAAACGATGCTGATCGATCAGTTCATCGATGGCCAGCCTTACCACTTAGCATACGGGCTGGCCACCCATGAAAAGCGATCGATGGAGGAGGCAATAGACTCCGCGCTTGCGCTCGAGGTAGCTGTCCGCCCTAGACAGTTGCCTCCGGCCCCGGCTCCGGCCTCGGCTGTTCCCGCACAGGCGGCGACCCCTCCTCCGGCCAAAGCATCGCAGGTAACCCCGTGGCAGGACCCGGTCGTCCGGGAACCCGCCAGGGAACCTACCCCGCAGTGGGTTAGTGCGTCGGCACCCTCCACAGGGACGCCCGCACATGCAGCACCAGTCGCCGCGCCGTGCTCGTCCTCGGACGAGTGCGACATGGAGGAATACGATTTCGGCGCCGCGCAGATGATTGCGCACTGCGCCGGGATCGAAGCTCCGGGACCCGCAGAATGTTGCGCGTTCACCTCCGGACCAGCCCAGAACCGTCCCTGTTACTTCTGCGGAAAACAGGGACACTTTTGGCTGAAGTGTCCGGAGTTGTTGGAACGCCTGCGGTCGCGCGGATACCAGGGAGCCCTCCCTGGCCCGCAACGGAGGAATTCCTTCCGGTCTGGTCCTCCGGGACAGCAAGGTCGGAACCCGCGGCAGGGAAACTAGATCCGGACGTGGTGGCGACCAACACTACGTCCGGGGATAGTTGTTCCGTGGCAAAAGATGCCGCCCCACCCGCTGATGAGCAGGACGAACCCCAAGTTGATATGACTTCTCCGGAAGTAGTCCTTGGAGATCAGTCTAGCTCCTCCGCGGCTGAGGCGGATGGTGAGGACTCCGTAGATGAGCCCAGTGCGTGCGAACGGTATCGCCTTACCTGCGCACTGGTGAGGGACCCCCGCTGGTACCTGCCCCTGTCCTTCGGACGGGAGCCGGTCCGGTTCCTCGTGGACTCTGGCTCGGAGGTGACCTTTGTTGCCGCAGGAACGTTTAAGAAAGAGCCCGCGCTCCGCAACCTAGAGTTGCGGGATCCCGGACCTTACAAGCTCTATGGAGCGGGTAATGACCGCATCCGCATCCATGGCATCATCGATCTGCCTATTACCCTTGGGGACAAGGTGTACCTAACAAAGGCAATCGTTGCGGATGTCGGAGCGGCCGGGATTATTGGGATGAATTTTCTCCGGACCCACCAGGTGACCGCCAATTTCAATGCTGGCGAATTCCGGATGGGAGAGGACACACATTTCCTCTTCCGCACGGGTCCGGCGCATTCATTTCAATTGCGGGCGGCGCGCACTACGGTTGTGCCGCCGATGGGCGAGATGATCATTGAGGCGAGGCCGCGTCGTCCCCGCATGCCCCTCGATGGTCGTCCGTGCATAGTGCAACCGGTGAGCAGTTTCGCCAAGGGAACTGGACTCGTGTTGGGTGGGGCTCTGGTCAAGTCCGACGCCCGCTCGATGCCCATCCTTGTGGTGAATCCTACGGATGCTCCCGTTGTACTGCGGCGCGGCTGCGTGGCAGCTACTGCTACGCCCGCGTCATCGAGTCGTGTCCTCCCCGACGATCCTGTCTGCCGCGCTGCGTGCGCGGCGGCGGCCGCCGGAGATGACCCGTTCACCCTGCCGGACCATTTGGAATCTCGGGTTCCGAAGGACCGGTTGGATGAAGAGCAGCGCCAAGCGCTCCACAGACTACTGCGGCAGTATGCGGATGTGTTCATGGGTCCTGATGGTGCGGTTGGCAAGACTGACGTCGCCAAACACCGCATCGACCTCGTGGACGAGCGTCCTCTCAAGCAGCGTCTTCGTCGGGCAGCGATAGTGCACCAAGAGGTCATAGACCAGGAGGTGCAAAAGATGCTCGACTTGGACATCATCGAACCCAGTGACAGCCCTTGGGCCAGTCCTGTGGTTATGGTGAAGAAGAAGGACGGCTCGTGGAGGTTCTGCGTGGACTATCGGAAACTCAACGATGCCACGCGGAAGGACTCATACCCTCTCCCGCACATTGAAGATACCTTCGATGCCCTGGCCGGGTCGCACTATTTCTGTGCTTTGGATCTGGCCTCCGGGTATTGGCAGGTGGAGATGGAGGAGAGGGATCGGGCGAAGACTGCCTTCGTTACCAAGAACGAGCTCTACCAATTCAAGGTAATGCCGTTCGGGCTCTGTAACGCACCAGCGACGTTCGAGCACCTCATGGAGATGGTACTCAAAGGGTTCCTCTGGAAGCGATGTATGGTCTACATCGACGATGTCGTCGTGTATGGCCGGTCGTTCGAGGAAACCCTCACCAACCTCCAGATGGTGCTCCATCGCATCCGCGGAGCAGGGCTTAAATTGAAGCCAAGTAAGTGCGAACTATTCGCGCAGGAAATCCTGTACTTGGGCTTCATGGTAACGGGCACCGGAGTGAGACCAGACCCCGCAAAGGTGGCGGCCGTACAGAAATGGCCTCCGCCATGTAACGTGGCGGACGTGAGGTCCTTCTTGGGCTTCGCGAGCTACCACCGCAGGTTTATTCGCGGCTTTGCGGAGATCGCGCGTCCCCTTACTATCCTCACGGAAAAGGGCGCCGATTTTGTTTGGTCCGCCGAGCAGGCTGACGCCTTCTCGGGACTCCGGCAGGCCTTGGTAGTGGCCCCGGTGCTGCGGCACCCTCGTCCGGACTGCGAGTTCATCCTGGACACTGACGCGAGTAACTTTGCACTCGGCGGTGTCCTCTCGCAGATCGTGGACGGGCAAGAGCGGGTAGTAGCTTATGCGAGTGTGGCCTTGAGCCGCTCTCAAATGAACTACTGTACCACTCATCGCGAGTTGCTCGCGGTGGTTACGATGACCAAGCGCTTCCGGCACTATTTGTTGGGACGCCATTTCCGCTTGCGGACTGATCATAGTTCGCTGAGATGGCTCCTCAACTATAGTGAGGCCGATGGCTTGGTGGCGCGGTGGCTCGTCAAACTCCAGGAGTATGACATGCAGATAGAGCATCGCGCTGGTAAGTTGCACGGCAACGCGGACGGCCTGTCCCGTTGTCATAAGTGCAAGAATCCGGGTTGTGCAGGGATGGCGCCATTCCAGCAAGCCGCGGATTCGTCCTCAGACTCGGAATTGGACGTTCCGGGGAGACCGCAGGCTGCCGCCCCCTCTAACAACACGGCGGCCGGAGCGTCTAGGGCTCATCTCCGCGCGCGGACCCGCCGATATCGGCGAGGGCGTCCCGCATATGAAGCGGAGGTGCGGCTCAGCTCCAGCGAGTCTTCCTCGAGTCCGGCGGTGTACTCCTCGTGGGTACCCTCGTCCTCTGGAGAGTCTGAGTATGAGCGGTCCTTGCCCCCTGTGGTGATGGCCGCTGCGGCGCAGCCAGACGCGACGGATGAGGAGCCTAATTACTTGGGTGGCTACTCTCCGGCGCAGATAGCTGCGGCGCAGAGAGCTGACAGAGCTCTGGCACCGGTGATTACAGCCCTTGAGGCCGGCCAGAAGCCCTCGAAGGATGAGCGAAAGACCTACAGGGAGGAGACCTTGTCTCTAGTATCTCAGTGGGAACGACTCTCCTTGAGGGATGGCCTCTTATACCGGCGCTATGAGCCACCGACCCCACTGCCTCCAATATGGCAGTTGGTGCTTCCGGCGGAGCTGCGGAAAGAAGTACTCCACCAGTTGCATGACCTCCGGGTGACTGGTCACTTGGGAATCCGGAGGACCGTCCATAGGCTACAACAGCGCTTTAATTGGCCTGGTAGCAGCTTGGACGTGCAACGGTGGTGCGCAGCCTGCCCTCGGTGTCAAGCTCGCAAAGGAGTTCCGACTCCTGGCCGCCACCCCTTAACCACGGTTAAGGCGGGCGCGCCGTTTGATCGGATAGCTTTGGATATACTGGATACCCAACGGGTCACCCCGCGCGGTTTCCGGTGCATCCTGGTGATTTCCGACTATTTTACCAAGTATACCGACGCCTACCCACTGCGCCGCCAGACTGCGGACGAGGTAGCTCGGTTATTGGTGAATAGATGGGTGGTGTACCATGGGGTACCTAAACAGGTACATTCGGATCAGGGCACGCAATTTGAGAGCAACCTGTTCCGAAACCTAGCACAGATGCTAGGCAGTACCAAGGTGCGGACCACCCCCTACAGGCCCCAGTCTGATGGCCAGGTCGAACGCTTTAATCGGTCGGTCCTCAATATGCTGGCGGCCTTTGTGAACGATCGTGCAAATGATTGGGATGACCACCTCCCGTATGTCTTAATGGCGTACAGGTCGTCGGTCCACTCTTCGACCGGAGTTACTCCGCACGCGATGTTGTACGGCCGGGAGCTAAATTTGCCCGTGGATATTATGTATCCAACTGCGGCAGAGACCGGCGCAGTACCCCAGTGCGGTCCGGAATACGTGGAGTGGATTCGCCGCGCCCTGGCGAACGCCCATGATTTCGCGCGCGCGCGCCTGGACAAGTCTGCCATCCGGCAGAAGCGAGGCTATGACGCCCATGCTAAGGGTAGGCCAGCTTTTGCGGAAGGCGACAAGGTGCGCTACTATTATCCGCCGCTTAAGCAAGGTAATAAATTTGCTAAGCCGTGGATAGGCCCGTTTACGGTACTGAAACAGGTGACAGATGTGGACTACCGGATCCGGAGGGATTCCGATCCGGACAGGGTTCTGGTTGTCCATATCGATAATCTGAAGAAGTACGAGGGCCCGCTTGTCATGGATCCGCTCGTTCAAGATGCGGAACCGGATGATGCTCCCGTATGGGATCCGTCTGGTCAGCATCCGCGAACTCCGGACGAGCGTGTGCGCCGTATGGTGGGCCTCCCGGACCTCTCTGACCCGTCAGATGATGGACTGGGTGGCTATCAGCCCGATGACGGCGATCCGCAGGTACCCCCACTCCCTCCAGTACCTGCGGATGACGGGCGGCCACGCCGGAAACCACGTGCGCCAGCCCGGTATGGGTGGGAATAACCTTCCGCCCATGCGGATGCGTCTGCGGTACCCGTCTATCATACTACGGACGGGTTTTAGGTCGTTCCGTGAGAGTCCGCACGACTTACCTCCGCGGGTGGCTACTTTGTGGCTATCTTCGGAGTTGAGGTCCGCGGAGACTTTCATGTTGTAACGCCGCCGCTCCGCATCCGCCCTCCTGTAGTTTCCAGCGCCAGGGACGTGCAGATGGCCTGTCCGCACATTGTGGACGGCTGTCCGGCGTAATCCGCACAACGGTTGCGCTGGCCGGACGAATTTACTGATCCGGCCGGACGCCCCTGGTCCCGGGACAACCTCTTATATGGCCAGACTGAGGTTGGGATTTACGTCCGCTGCAGGAGAAGCGCCTTCCCACGGATTTGGGGAGCTGGCTCTGGACGCGGGGATAGTGTCCGCACGTTGGGACTGACGTCCGCGGTTCGTCCGCGTGACTCGTCCGGCGTCCGCGGCGCTTTAAGATGACGCACTTCGGTGTAGTTATCCCCCGTGAGCCATTACTATAATTACGGTTATAGTAATTAAGGTTTCTTACGGCAGGAAACCGACTATCCATTATGATAATGGAGCGGTTGTTAAGTCCGCGTGTGCGGACCAGCCGCGGCAGCGGGTGACGCTCATTCTCGTCCGGATCGTACCTTACAATACGCGGTCCGGCCGGAATGACCGGAACCCCGGCCTCCTTCTAAGAAGGGGGTCGTATATTACATGCGCAACACTTGTGGTGGCTTTTAATTCCAATTTCATATTCATTGGATAAGGGCAATACGCCGTACAATGGTAGGCGTCTGGTCTGGACTCCGTCCGCGGGCAGCTCCGGACGTCCGCCGGCTATTGCTTTCACCATCTTTGGGCGCCTCTAGATTGGGCGCCGGTATGAAGGGTTCGCCCCCTAACCATTGAGGTTATGGACCATGCCGGCTCCGCGTCTAATCTATTGGCTCCGCGCTCCGGTAGTCGTTTGTTTGGGCTCTAGGTTGGACCGGGCTTGCTCCACGGCCGGGCTGTACGTTGGGGTTGCTAGTGGGCGCGTCATGAACGCCCACAGGGCGCCCAATTGTCTGTCCGCCTGTCATGGGCTTGTCCGATTGCCTTGTAAGCGTACCAGCGGCTATGGGGAGTGATTTTGTTTATTTTCCATCTCAGTTATTATTTATTGGGAGGATTATAAGCCACAAGTGTGCGGCATGTCTCTGGAGAATTCTGTTCTTGCTCATTTACTGATACAAAGTGAGACAAGTATGTGAAATTTCCTTTCCGGTGCAAAAGAGAGTAAGAAATCGGGAGATTTCTGCTTTCGCTAGAGGGGTGTAAGGGATTGCGCTAATTTTGACAGTGACGGATTGCTGTGATATTTGAAAAGACTGGAGAACGGCAATTTATTGTTGTTTTCGTCTGACATATTCGTACAAGCCACAAGTTAGTGGTTACTGTCAATTTTATGCCCAATTTCTACCTTGCTGGGGTGGTTAATTTTACGTCATTTACCGCCGGTGCGGACGCAAAAGCGAATGACTAATCTTAACTACTGTAGGATATTTGCAAGGTCCCCCGGGATAGAAATGTATTTTCTACCCGTATACATGGTTTGATTTGGAGTCACCGGAGGGAAATGATTGCACCCGCATGAGCTAATAGTGCATGTATTTTGGTTCGGGCGTGTGTCAGTATGACCGGGGACAGAGTTTTGCAGCGACACCGCGTGCATTGCTGCACGTGTAGTATAGCTGTCATTTGTTACATGTATATATATGTAAAAATGTCGTTCTCGGATTTTTATTAATCTCCAGATGTGTAGCACATGTGTTTTGTGCCACTCGCATTTCGTCCGCTGATGCGGCGCTGGATCCGGCGGGATCCGCGTGTCCGGTGTTCGAGATGCGGGTGATTATGCCAGTTGTAAATTCCCCAGGCGGGCCGTGCTGGAGATGTGCGGGCGGGCGGGCGGCTGCATGTTAGTGCAGACGTCCGTCCATCTGCGTGTCTTTACACAGGCCTGTGCGGGTTGCAGTATACAGGTACTGGCAGTCGATGCGGCTTGCCGCGTTGGCTTTGATAGCTGTCTGCGACAGCTGTCCGCAGGTGTATGTGTGTCTGCTAGATGTACATATGTCATGCGGGCGTGCCGGAGTCGCTCCCGCGGCTCCGCCCTGCCTCAGACCCGTTCTGCGGATCTGAGGAGCCGGCCGGCAGGGCGGTCGGCAACATTTTTAGAGGTACTATTACTTTTGATCACTCGGTGTGTCGTTTTACAAAATTTCTAAATTTAAAGTTTAACCTTAAAGATATTCCAAATACTCGACACACCGTCCTTTTATAACGGATGACCTTCCAAGGTCATCACACGGTTTTGGACCACCTCGGTCAAAATTTTAGCTTGTTTATGAGGGTTTATTCAAAATTGCAAAGCGCGTTATAGTTTACTCCGTAAGTCCGGGGGTAGTTCCCCATTCTTCCAAAAGGGACTCTTAAAGTCCTAGTGTCTTGCGCCGTGACTTCCGGGCGTTGCCATCTTGCCTTCTTCCGGACCCCGCCATGCGAAGCCTTCGTCGGGTTTTGGCTGTTTTGGGCGCGGGCGGAACATGTTGGGGACCAACATTGTAAGAAGGGGGTAATGTGGCGATTTTGCCCTAAGCACGCGGCAGGTGATTGTAAACATACATGCCATTTATGTGGCCTTTTCGTACTTGGCCTTGTTTTGACACGCTCGGTTCGAGCGTGCGTTGCCACGGCGACGTATTGTAATTTACGCTCCAGTAAACTATAACAATGGATCGATTAAACCTCGCGTGCGTCCTACAGCTTGTGGTGTATTATATATACACTGGAAGCGACTCGATCGAGGAGATTGTCCGAGAGAGAGTGAACAGGACGCACGCAAGGCTCGCCATGAGCTTTGCGTTCCCTGGTCAGGAGTAGTGGGCTCGTAGAGCCCTGGGGACGATTTCCATGGGGAGGCCCGGGCTGGGAGAGACAAGTTGCTGACTCGGGGGCGTAAGCCCTGTGGATCGCCAGTTCTCTCCCTTCCCGGGACGTGTGACAGAGGCTCTGGCCAGCATGTCGGACTGTACGGGGTTCCGTCCCCGAGGCAGACCGCGGCTCGCCAGGCCCCGCCAGTTAACACCGTAGGGATGAACTAGTTTCTGAACGGTGTCCGTAGGCCTGGGAGTGTCGGGTGGGCTGTTACCTGGTTACCGTTAATGCTGAAGTAGTTACCGTGTCCGCCGCGACCTCCGGTGAGCGGCCCTGCCGCGAGGATCCGGAATAGCGGATGCGCGTCCGCAAGGACTCGGATGAGAGAGGACTATCCTCGAGGATCCCGAAGAGCGGACGGTAGTCAATAACTTTACACTATTTTTAAAAATCAGGCTCTCAATGTCAATTGGTCACACTGAATATTTTGCACCGCCCAGCAGTTTTTTTTAGCAGTTATACCCATGTCACTGTCATGTTCTTCCAGACTCAATCATATTTGATGAGGCATATGGTGCTGTCCGGTGAATAGCAGACGAAAATAGACTACCACCCATACTGGCAATTTCAACACCCACTCTTGTAAATTTCAATTGTCATTTGAGTGAAAATTCCAATATTTTCATCTGTTGTTAATTTTGGGGTGAAAATGAAACGGTAACGTTTTATTTTAAATACTGAGATTATTTAAAATCATGGTAGCATGAGTGAGCGCTGATTCAGACTTCATGTAAAATCTCGTAATAATATAATGCAACAATATTGGAAAACATGTCTACCTATTTAGAATTCCAATAGATATACATGTAATAATATTATGTTCATATTCGGTTACGTGTTCTCACAGGGATTACATTGTACATTTGTGCCGTTTAACTATGTGTTTGTAGTAACAATTGTAAATATGTAAATATGTTGCAGCGACATACAAGTTTCACTGTAAACTTTTGTCATTATGCTGAAATAAATAGAAAGGAAAACTCTCGGATAGCTCTCTGATTTGTTGCCATTTTTTATTTATCGTCGGTGTTGAGAACTTTTACGATATTAATATAAAAAAGTTGCATTATCATGTTATATTTATCTACCCAATTAATCAGATACGTAATTACTTACTAAATGTTTCAAATGTGTTTTTTCTGAAGAAAAAAATTCAAAAGTTAAAAAGGGTGATGTTGCCGAAATTGAGTCGCAATTACAGGGGTACGACTTTCATTGGTGAAGATGGCCGCCGTTGTTTATCGCGGTCGAAGTCTCAGAAGTCGCCGATTAAAAGGTAATTTCGGCATTTACTGCTTTGTTAAAGGCTAAAGTTTGTTCCTTTCGAACATATGTCTCTAAATATATCGCTATCTTTATTTCCAGGGCGACAGGACCCCAGTGATGAAGTGGTGACTTTGGACTTCAGCAAGGGTGTGTATTCTGCAGTTCTGTCGTTTGCACCTTTCTGATTTTCTGTATATCAGACTCAACAGCTCAAGTCAAGATTCCACTGACAGTTATACCCACACTCAGTTGCATTGATCAGTTGTTCTAAGACAATTGAAATTTTCATTGGCTAAGTAACGTGCCTGATCATTTTCCTTTGATGTGACATTAGAAATAGATCCCGAGCAGCCAGCAGGGACTTAAACCCGAGCATGCCCAAGTACGGTCGTCTACGCCGTTTATTCTATTGTTATGGTAGCATGCATTTAGCTTTGCACTGTATGCAATCGTTTTGTCATGTCTTCTCTGAGATGCAAATCCTCGGAAGACAAAATGCCTCCCGTGTCAGAATTTGGCTGAATTTCACACCAATAAAAAGTCGGATGTTCGAGTCGGCTCTATCTGGCTAAAGATCAGGAATGGTACTCACTTTCTTAGTCAGAGGTGGCTCACGATATCAATACTTCCTAAATCCAACGAAATATCCACTTTTATCATGTTTATCCTCACATTTTACTGTTCTAAAGTCGGCCAGGATACTTTTTCAAACAAATTTCCTGACATCTTTGCCTGCCAGGTGACATCACATGCGCACACACTCGCGCCGAATCTTGTGTCATTTTTCGAGGGGATTCCCTCGAGTACACACGCATATGTCGTCACTTGGCAGTGATCCAGTAAATCATGTATGTTTTAATAAAACAATTGACAAGTATAATTGATTTGATATTATGACTGAAATTGTGTTTTTAGTAGTAAAAACAAGTGAACGAACAAAAGCATGTGAATTTTTGAAGAAATATGTTAAATAGTGCATTTAGTGACTAACAATAATGATTTTATAATGTTGATTAGTACTATTATATATTCATAAATCCTCGCTATAACTATCATCAGTAACTGGGTATCAATTTGTGTACTTAATTTTATTCACCTAAAATAGCTCACCAATCAACTGTCGATATGGTCAAAAACAAATTTTCTCTATATAATTGTTCGCGATAAAAAAAATCTAACGTATATTATTTTCGGACTCCTCGCCTTATTATAGGGAGTAACTTTGACCATGACCTCAAGATTTTTTACTTGAGTCTGCATTTTCTGTTTCATCGATATCTTGGGAAGTAGAGCACTGTAGAGTGGAACTGACTCTTGTTGTAGAGAAACGTGTGTAACCTCATCCATGAAGGGGGGGGGGGGGGGGTCAGGGGATGGGCACAGTACTAGTGGCTCATTGGTAGCACACAATGCACACTGGGCTGCTGCAGGCCAACAGGTCCCTGGTTCAAATCTCATTCTGGGAACTTGCTCTGTAGGCATGTTTTCCTATCATCGTTCATCTCATTGTCCCACTTCTCGGTCGGGATTAGCTTATACCGTGCACAAAATTAGCTTGAAACACCATTCATTCCTTCACTACGTTACCATAGTTGAAGGTAAATAATTATATAAATTTCAATATATCATGATATACTCCAAGGCATCTTTAGGAACTTGGTATTTAGTTAACTCTTATTTTGTATAATTATGCAATTTCTTAAAATTAAATGTATAATGCCTGCTGGCTCACCAGGGCTGCTTTTGCTTCAAACTTTTTAAATGGCCTCGGGCCTACAGCACAGATTGATTTCTTCCCCTGCCTGTGTAAATACCAGTTGCTCTAACATAGGTGCCTGTAGGCTTATAATCATCAATAATTCCTCTTACTAGTGTCAACATTGAGGAAAACCGCACAAGTTTCTGAAATGAGTTTTGCTGCATTGATTAAATTGATTTTTCAATATTGTCATGATATTGACAAAAGAATGATGTCAGTAAACTTCACTTACGATGACATTTACACAATGTACATAAGTTTTGTCAACAAACAACCAGAGCTTTTGATACTCAACGACAAGCATCTTGTAAGTCGATGAGCAAAAATTTGCCATCTTTAATCTATCATTGAGTGGTACAATTATGAGTGTACAGAGACACCATAATCGTTCGGGTTAACGCCCTGGGCCTTTAAAGTCATAGTAGCAAGGTACCATTATATTGTATTATTCCTGTTCAAATAAAGATATTGTGGACATTTAGTGATGAAAAAGATGTTCGCGGTAATTGGTAGTTAATAACAGCCACATGTAGTTGGGAATATTGAGCCAGTATTACATTCGCCTTCTCATGCCGATGAAAAAAAATAGCTTCGGCAGTTTCCGTAATCGTGACGTCAGTTGAGGCAAAATGTGCTTTGATGGCTGGCCAAAAACGTAAAATACGTAATTTGATGGCCAGCTCAAGATGGATAACCACTCCAAAATGCATTCGATTCAAAAGAAAACACGCTAAAATCAGCAAATACTGGACATCTTGCAGTTAAACAAACCTCCGTTCCGGGTGAATAAATAGTACTGATTCTAAATATCAATACATGAAATGCCGTATTCCCGCCATCTCACACATTCACTTGTATTGTCAAACATACACCATGGGAATGAATAGGCGACATGCAGTTTACCTTGCTGGCTACATGTACTTTCAGTTCTGCCTCAACTGACGTCACCAACCACGTGACCCTTACTAAAATCGTGATCAAAATCTTCGGCAATTTACGGAAAGAGTGCCTATTTGATTCAATATCTCGAAACCCACTCATTGCATTTGTAAAATTCGTTCGAATTTATTGAAAACTATTCATAATAGACTAAATGAGAAGCACTTTCATCGGCATGCTACTAGGTCTTTAAGTTGAAATTTGCACACAATTAGGAATTAGAATAATAAAAATCTCACAACATGTAATGATGCCTGCTGTGTTTTGCATCCTTTTTAATGCCACTACATGTACACTAGAATAATCACCAACCACACGTTTTAGATATGAGTACAACATGTTTATCGGTCACGGTCGAGGTCAGGGTGACATCCTGGATTCACTTCATTTTCTCCTTTGCTGAACTATTTATTGTTAGTGGTCAGTGTTAATTTCATTACTTGGGGGTTATTTGGACAGCAGCTGAGCGATGTCTTGTGAAACAGATCAAACAATGATGAAACGCGGGCTGTTAACTTTATTGTGGAATGAGGGGTGAGCCGTGACCCATGCAGGCTTAGGTGGTAACCCGAGCAATTATGGTTTTATCATAATATTATTGAATCCTTCAAGACCATAGTATACAGATCCTTTTGAACATGTCGAATTTGAAGCGGTAAATGTGTCGTGTGAAGATGAGAAGCATGTTTAATGAGGTAATTGTGCCCAAGGTTACTATGGTTACAAATGTACAGTGTACTGTTTCATCCAAGGCCTTTATCCAAGCAAATCACATGTATCATACAGTATGCAGTACTCGTCACTGCTATATCTTCCTGGTTTGAAATCAATACTAGAAAACATTACCTACTCAACTTCTGTCCTGACTATGTCATGATGACATGCTGTGTGTTCTTTGCATGTTTTGAAAAGTGCCTTGCTGCCGAAATAATTAATTTTTCATGAATTATTTAACTTCACATCATAATAAACTTTTATATTATAATAAAAGATTGCCATAAGGAAGTATTCCCAATTTGCAAAAATCATATATCTTCAATATTTATATATTCAACGAGAGATAGAAGATCCGTAAACAAGATATATTAAAACCTATGTTTTGTTTTGGGCGGTATTTGCTGCAGATCAAATTGACCTTTAACGACTTGTTTGTCTTGTGTCTGGGCTAGTTCCAGTAACAACACCAGTTTTTGTCATGTTTATCTGACTGCAGTTCTTCTGGTTCTATAAATAGAGACGAGTTTGTTTTAGGAAAACAACAATTTTGTGTTCACCCGTTTATTGACCATGCTAGTTGACCAAAACTACAGAACAGACTTGGTATTAATCACTCTATTTGTTTATCGTATACCATATGAGTGAGTTTTCGCTGAAAATTGGCAGGTTTAATATAGTTTTATAATACTAGGCCCACAAAAAAAAATACAAATTTCTTTCAATGCATACATATATATTGTCATATGTATAGATGTATAAATATTTCAGTTCAAATGTATTCTTACACAATAAAGTTGAATGTGAAAACTGTGGGAACATTTTCACCTCATTCATAAACCCACCTCTCGTTTCCGAACATGTTTACAAGTATGTTTGGTATTTGCCATATTGAGTTGTTTACTATTGAAATTCCAGCCTGGCTACATTGTGAAATAAAATCATTAATTAGTGTTACAAGTATGTACACGCTAATTGCTGTGCGTTGGCTTGTTTGTTCGTTTGTTTGGGGTGTGGCATAGGTTTTCAGAACTAATCTCGTATCATGTTTCATATGCGAGTATTTGTTGCAGGAGTACAATTTTACACTAATTTTATTGGTATTTACTGCCAGGCACTTTACTTTATTTGACAAGAATTAGAGGAAATTTAGGCAATGCGGGACCTTTCAGAATAGTGGATCACCCAGAAGCAAATATCAAATTCAATTATATGTAGCGATTTTTCACTAGCATGTGGTTTGATTGGTTTCAACATGCAGACAATATAATTGTTTTAATAAATATATATGTAATTGTATTTTCACTAAGGATTTATAACTAGGCAATGAAAAAGGGAAAACACAGTTATTTGGAAAGTTTGTAGCAAAACAGGAT
This sequence comes from Terebella lapidaria, assembly GCA_949152475.1. Classification (NCBI taxonomy): domain Eukaryota; kingdom Metazoa; phylum Annelida; class Polychaeta; order Terebellida; family Terebellidae; genus Terebella; species Terebella lapidaria. Next base: position 10,341,884 of record OX424557.1, read on the forward strand.
ATACCAACATGAAGTATTGGGTGTGTCAAACTCAAGTAACATGTTAAAAAGCAAAACAAAATTTCTCCAAGTATTTTTCCAAGTAATCAAATCATGTTTAATAGCTAAGTTTTCAAAGTGATCATGATGATGGCCAATCAAGCTGATATATTTCTCTCGAGTCTTTAGTGAGACGTGAAATAAATTCATCGTGAACACTAAACACCACTGCACTTTTTTCACACAATTGCATGTATCATGTATACTAGTAGTGCCCACTTGTCATAAGGCACTCTCTAAAACAAGACCATTCTAAATCCCTTACTGAGTTCTGAATCAACGAAAAAAAATCGTTAAAAAAAAAATCACGGTTAAAAACCTTAATGCATGATGTCCACAATGTTACTCATTGTCCAACAATAACACATGACTGATTATGACGTCATAGATATTGACACTGAATAACATGATCATATGATTGTTAAGTATGTATAATTTGTGAGGAAATGAAAGGAGACGGTGTGGATTTGTACATGTTGTATGTGTGATATTTGCTCTGATGTGTTTCATAATCTTGATACACTGTAATTGTTCTTCATTTCACATGATCCACGTCACGATGATTAACCATAAAGTAATTACGGGACTTTGTGAACAAGGAAATTGTGAATTACTGTGATTAAATTTGGGAATTGTTGCATTCATGATATTAAGTACATATCGTAAATATTGAAGATCACATGGCAGTTATGTCTGATTAAATGTGGTGAGCATTTTGTGATCGCTATAGAATCTGAGAATAAATTTGAATTAATTGGGAACATTGCTCATACAACCGAAACAACCTTTCATAACGAAAGGTCACAGTTTCCATCGGTCCATACTCCAAATGTACATGCATTTATTTTGATTGTGAATTCATCGTTCAATCATAGTTATGATATCACAAACATTGTGACTTCATACATTTTCAGTTTATGCTCATCATAAATTGATCTCCCCCCCCCTTCCCCCCACATCAATCAGATTACATGGTTCATGGTAAAAAAGTTTCCTGTCAAACATTGATGAAGTACAGAAATAAATCCCAATATAATCTCGTAACTTATGTCATATAACTTGACTTCCAGCGCCAGAAGACAATTTGCAAGATGTACTCTCCCACCTCGTCCACCATCACGTGATCTCCAAGTCGAAACGTCTTGGGTACCTCAACGCCTTCTCGCGCCTTTGCTACCGATACGGCGCCGTCTTCAACTCTGAGCTCTCACAGGCAGAAATACTAGCATGGTGGGTCTTGTTGAGTTAGCAGATAAAATATTGTTAAGTCGGTTATTTACCTTTCCCATATGCGTCCAAAAGTTGTCCGAGTTTCACGAATTACGTCAGCAAACTCTCTGGCCAATAATTTAATGTTTTGCAGAATATGTCGAAAAAAATGACATAAAATAAAACTCAGGCAGACTGGATTTGGTAAATGTCAATTGCTTTCTTAAAAATTAATCTTTTTGCTCTCTCTATGAATTATTAATTCCTCATAATCATGATTAGGCCTAAAAAAAAAAATGCTGTGTTTAGGGTCGTCCGACCGACTCTAGCTGATAGCACCCGACTCTAAACTTTTTATTTATTTTTTTTTTCATGAATACATCTAACTGGATCACTCAAGGAGAATTTTGCAGCCTGTCACTATCGGGAGCGAAACAATTTTGGCATCGTTTTCACGAAAGGCGGCGCTCCAGCACCCGGGTGCTTCAGAGTGCCGTCTGGTGGACAAAACGATTTTGGCATGTTTAACCCAATGTCAACAATCAGCTCCATCACAAGTCGTAAAATTAGAGAGCTTTCTCTGGGGGTGTCACACCCACTCAATTACTGTCTGGTGCCTTGTCCAGTGTTTCCCAGTACACGTGTGTGAACATGAACACAGCTTTCCCCTGACACTGATTACTGACGAAAGCAATCAATAGTCACAAACACCTGTAGTAACATACTAGTATCATGTTGGAATATCATGCATAAAATGTTTTTCAAGAAATGGGAAAGTTGACTCCCCATCTATGATAGTGGCCTCCCCGGTGGGAAACTGACTGATCTGCATCAGCCTGGCAGCCACCTGTTCTGGCATTTCACGGTTAATTTAATTTGGTGGCAAGTCAAATGTATACAAAACATAAATTTCTCATCTGCCGGCAGAGTACTGATTGGAACATCATGAACATGTGTGTGGTTTTCTTTATACAGCTCGACTGGAATAGTCATCAACAAGTGGGGTGGGTGGGGGGGGGGGGGGGGGAGGGCACACTGCAGTGGCAGTGGCATTGGATACACCACTACACTGTAGACTCTTCGAGTCTTGACTAGTCTGAGGGAGGGTTTAGCAGTTTAGCGCTGCTTCCACGGGAGGTGCATAAATCCAGAACAGCCAGTTCACTGTGGTTGTGGACCTACATGTAGATCAGCTATAATGGCCAAGTCGTTCCCATTGATTCCCAGATTAACATCAATTTATTTCATTGAAGTCGTTGTTTCATTCAATATATCTTCTTCATATTTTTTTTTGCATTAGACATAGCATATTTGGAACTGTTTGTAATAATATTTTATAAACATGGTCCCTCTTTTCTGCCTTTAGGCATGTCCATCTTCGGATGTTAAAGAATAAAAATATTTCATAAAATAAAAAAAAAATCCCTACCTACCTACTCTAATTTTTTTTGAGCACTTGACCCTAAACACAGCATTTATTTTTTTAGGCCTTAGAACCAAAGTATAGTGATCATGTAGATTGTTTCTCGAGATATTCAATGAAGTACTTGTAAAAATAACAAAAAATGTTTACAATAATATATATCATTTCACTTCGTGACATTTTTAGGTTACCGGACCTATGGTCCGATAACCTATTGGCATGGCGTTGCGTCCGTCGTCCGTCGTCCGGCGTCCGTCGTCGTCCGTCGTCGTCCGTCGTCGTCGTCGTCGTCGTCCACATTTTTATCTTTTTTGTTTACGGGCGAATTTTTCTGAAATTTTGCAGAAAAATACTTAAAAATAATTCAAGAAGGACGTATTTTTTAGTTTTTTGATTTTCGTTTTCGACGAAAAAGGCCTGATTTTGGACTTTGGCGGCCATTTTCTCAAAATCTGTTCAGTAACTTTTTTTCTTTTTGATACATAAGACTCCTCGTATGTACTTCTATGATGTCTATAAATTTCGTTGCGCTTGAATCGCTCGAAGTGGGCCATTTTGGCCCAAACTCGGCCCAAATGGGACTTTCCCATGTTAAATTCTCCTATGCTTTATAATGGGACACATTATGCCTAATATCTCACTTGATATTGAGATTAGAGACTAGCAATCAATTGTGGACATATAGGAAATGATATATCCTGAATATTCTCGTGACCTTGAATTTGACCTCTGACCTCAGTTTCAAGGTCAGAGCACAAAATGGCTTATATCTCGCTTATTATCGACTCTACAGCTTAGGAATCAATTGTGGACATATAGGAAATAATATATGCTGAATATTCTCGTGACCTTGGATTTGACCTCTGACCTCAGTTTCAAGGTCAGAGCACAAAATGGCTTCTATCTCGCTTATTATCGACTCTACAGCTTAGGAATCAATTGTGGACATATACATTATATAGGAAATGATATATGCTGAATATTCTGATGACCTTAAATTTGACCTTTGACCCCATTTTCAAGGTCATAGGACAAAATAGCTAATATCTCGCTTGTCATTGACTTTACGGCTTACGAATCAGTTCTGAACATATAGGAAATGATATATGCAAATTATTGTCGTGACCTTGAATTTGACCTTTGACCTCATTTTCAAGGTCACAGGACAAAATGGCTAATATCTCGCTTGTTATCGACTTTACAGCTTAGCAATCAATTATGAACATATAGGAAATGATATATGCAGATTATTGTCATGATTTTGAATTTGACCTTTGACCTCATTTTCAAGGTCACAGGACAAAATGGCTAATATCTCACTTATTATCGATTTTACAGCTTAGGAATCAATTGTGGACATATAGGAAATGATATATGCTGAATATTCTAGTGACCTTGAATTTGACTTTTGACCTCATTTTCAAGGTCAACAGGACAAATTGGCTAATATCTCGCTTGTTATCGACTTTACAGCTTAGGAATCAATTGTGAACATATAGGAAATGATATATTCTGAATATTTTAATGATATTGAATTTGACCTTTGACCTAAATTTCAAGGTCAGTCATTTTATTTTCAAAGTCAGATTACAAAATGGCTTATATCTCGCTTATTATCAAATTTACAGCTTAGGGGTCCATAGTGAACATATAGGAAATGATGTATGCTGAATAGTTTGGTGATCTAGAATTTAACCTTTGATCCCATTTTCAAGGTTAGAGATATGGCGATTTCAGTGGTCACCTTGAATTTGACCTTCAACTTTCTCGGCTTAACTCTGTATATTTCTCCGGTAACCTTACTAGCCCATTGGGTTAATTTTTTATACATTATGATACAAATATATAAATTATGATCACTGCTGTTTCCAGCCTGCGACTGGGTCTGTTCAATGAGGCCAAGGAGATGAGAGCTGGCTGTCTTCGTGCTATCCGCTTCTTCTGTCGAGATGCCAGCACAGTACACAGCATCCTGTCTCTTAGGATAGACTTCCTCATTGCCAGGTTCGTTCCATGATTATCAAAACTAATGTAAAATGTGCCTCGAAGATTTTCAATCACTTCACAATATATTCAATCACTTGAGCATTTGGATGATACTGGGTGAACTAACAGGTTTAGGAATTGCACATTGTAACATATTCTGATAATGAGGGCTCGTTTCCTTTTGTCAACATATTTTAAGAGGCCATTAACTCAATCATTTTCAAATTCGCAACTCAACGATCCCACAGCCAAGTGGCTTTTGTCACAACTGGTGGATGTTGTGACAGTCCCTGCTTCAACTGATAGAAATAATATTGAATGTTACTCATTTATAAAAATGATTCATTTTTTATAAGTTACTCATTTCTCACCCGGTCAGATCGCTGGACCTATGTCTAGACAACGAACTGGAGCGGATCCACGCCCTCCGCCTGACCTGTAAGATAATGCACCTCGCCCCTTCGCTGTTTCCTACGTCACTTCTCAGCTGTCTCGTGTCGATAGCGCGGGACGGGGGAATGGAACGGGACAGGATGGTCCGCGCCTGTCTAGCCACGCTCTGCGAACTCGGTACGGCGAAATATGATGTCGTCATTATTATATTGGCTTATGTTACCTTGCCTTTTGTTGTATCTCAGACTGTATTCAATTTGACGGGTATTTTAAATTACCGAAAACTCTTCAAAAATGAGTATTTTCATAATAATTTCCTGTTTTAATACTTTGCGGTATACTGAAAAAAATAGTTTGTTGTTAGTATATATGGGATTGGTTCATCTGAAATACTACTGAGTAATATCAGTCAGAGAAGATTTAATAACATAAATGAACATGTTTGTGTGTAACTGAGTGAAATTCTGCAGGTGGGATACGACTTTTCTATCACCTACATATGTACTCAACTCACATTTTTTTTGTCCAATTTATCTGCACAGTAAAAAGCTATATAGCTACCTGTATGTTCATTTTCTCGTTACAGTTTTCATGAACCCCATGTTGACAGCACAGCACGGTGTCATCAACGCCATCATACACAACGTCTTAGACTGCCACCTGCTTCCGAGAATCAACGAATCATTACTAACAGCTGTCCTCTACTTGTTAAACCACCCGCGAACACGTCACTTAGTCAGACCTGAGGTGGAAATAGAGGTGAGTAATATCAAAGATTTTCTATACCAAGATAGTCCACTCAGGCCAAAACAGAATCGACAAGTTGAATAGTGCTGATCCTGGCGTTGTGACTAAAAGTTTGGCGTATCCCCAACAGTGACAGCGGTTTTCATTCATAAAATGACGTTTTGGTGACAGATAGTCATTAAAAAAAATGAAAATTGCAAGGGGATTTGTTCGCTTCAGTTTTGACCTGAGTGGGCTATCTTGGTACAGAAGATCTTTGGTTATATTTTTCCCTGCAGAAATTCTAAGATCTTTTTGTTATGGACACTTTGTAAAATAGGGAGATTTATTGCCATACCACTACCTCTATAATAAACTCTTTGGGTAATCTTACCTTGGCATTCAAAGAAGAGGAGAGAGAAATGAATGTCACAAGAATTTTCTTAAAATTCCTGACATCCATCTCGAACTCGAAATTGAAGGAAATTACTCTCACACATCTCAGATTCCCCGCGGTGTAGATGTGACGTCACACCGGTCATATGATTGACCTTAGCCGCCATTAATTTGCTCCTCCATTGTTGGATGTGTCAGCAAAGTCTTGCTTTTGGCATTCGAAGTTGATTTTCACGTCTTCGAGCGTCTTCTGGCTGTTCTTTAGTCAGCCTTTTTTGCTTTTAATCGTGGTTACGATTGTTAGCTAGCTTAGAGTTAGTTATTTGCGATTTTTTTGGGAGGAAATGGTAAAGCCTCCCCAGGCCCCTTTCCTTCCCCTATTGTCGCCCGTTGTACTTCGATGTGATATTTTTCAGATATGAAGTGCATCGTGTGCAAACACTACCTTCCAAAGTGGGAGGTACACAACGCCTGCTGGCAGTGCAGAGACACTGTGTATTGTCGTCCGACGGCGACATGTGAGTTGTGCGCGGACTGGTGTCTGGACGACTGGAAGTTGTGTCTGCAGGGGCTACGGGAGATTCAGGCCCGCAGGTTTGCTGGTTGTCCCACCCCCCCTTCCCCGTCTGATCCTAAGCCGCGCCCCAAGGCGTCCGACGAGCGCAAGCGGCGGTTAGACCTTCAGTTAGCAAATGCTGTTTGTGCTGTAAGTTTTGATTTATCATTGTATCTTTCTTTCAGCGCACGGGTCCCGGGAGCCGCTCGCTCGGCTCTCGGCACCCTGGCTTTCCCACAGCCTACGGGTTTGTGTGGCTCTCTGTTGGCTCCCTCTCTACTGGCCCCTCGTTCTCATGCTTCTCTGGCTGAACGACCTGGGTTCCAGTTTCCGAGTGTGTTTTCGGGGTCTGCCGGTTCCGTCGGGCACACGACGGTTCCTCGCGCCCGGAATCCCTCTGGAAAGAGAGCGTTGTTTCCCCCTCCGGGTCGGGCTCCGGCCCCCGGGGCTGGGATTCAACCCAAGAGCCAGGGCGGATTTCGGTCCGGGTCCGTTACGCCAGTGTTTCGGCCGCCGGTTCCCGAGTTCCCGCCGGTAACTGGACCCCAGGCCGTGGCCCCTTTAGCCGTGGCCGGTAGGGACCGGGAGCCAATGGTTTTGAGCTGTCCAAACCCACGGGTTTCTGGGACCCCGTTGTTTCCAGGCTCACCCGTTTGTTCCGGTAATAATTCTGTTCATATTTTTCAGATTGCCGAGGATATTCAGGACGACTCCCCTCTCTCTTCCCTTCCCGTCTGCTCTTTTGCCTCGAGCCAGGGCATGATGTCGTTCGCCCAGGTAGCCCAGGGGTCCACTGGTCCGCCGGAGCCGCACGACTCTCCAGTCCAGGGGACTTCTCCTACTGTTCCGCCCGAGCAGCGCCTCAGGGGCGAACTGGAGGCTTTTCGGGCCGAGATGTTGGGACAGTGGCAACAGTTCCTGGCGAGGTTCCCTCCGCCACAACAGCCGCCACCTCCTCCTCCTTCTCCGTCTCTTCCCAGGGAAGACCCGCCCTCGGATGGGGAATCTTCTCCACCGGCTCAGCCGTTGCCTGGTCCTTCGGGTCTTACGCTGCCCCTGAAGCGTAAGGCCGAGTCCGACCAGGAGCTCGCTCAGTCCGAGTCCGATGACCCCTTGTCTTGGGGAGAGAAGCTGGACTTCGTGAAGAGGGTCCTCCCGGGTTTGTGGCCCGAAGAACATGCTCCGCCGCCAGTCAAGAAGGTCGCGAGATCTATGATATCGTCGGAGATGGAGCATCCACGGCCGTCGAAGGACGCCCTACGTTTTCCCCTCTCGGCTGGAGTCCGTGGCTCCATGCAGGAGCGAATCGAGGAGACGGTCAGGACGAACAAGACCGCGATAGGCGCCTTTCCTTCCCGTCCGTCTGTTACAGATTATTACACCTCGTCGGAGCTGGACGACAGGCCGACCACCTTGAGGAGGCACCACCCCCACTTTTCCTTCTTTAAGGAACCCAAGTCGGTGGACATTCCTTGGGGAGCGCTAGCCGAATTCCAGCATACCGTGCGGGTTGGTCTGGCCACAGACTCTGCCATGGATTGGCTTTCCATGGCCACCAAGAGAGCCATTTTACAGTGCCACGACCAAGTACTGAACAATCCGGATTTGGATCGGGATGAACTCGCGGAGGCCCTTCTCAGTTGCGCGTCCCTGGTGACCTCGATCGGCAAGGGCGTTGGTGATAAGGTTGCTCTAGACTCCCACGCACTCTGGGTGTCTGAGCTCTGGCGTCGTGACGCGTTCCTGTCCTCCCTGAGGTTCGAGGTTCCCGACCAGTTGATGTCGGACATGAGGGTCCTGCACCCGGTCATCCCCACCTCCGGGACTCCCACCTCCCTGCTCTTACCGGACCGTTCAGCGGACCTGCGTGAGGTGAAGAAGGAGGCGGACGAAAAGGCTGCGAAGTCTTCCACCTCCAACGCCCTCCTGAGCCAGTCCAAGTCTTTGGAACGGCTCACTCAGCAGATGGTGTCAGCTTTCAAGAAACCTCAGCCCCCTACACAGCAAGCCCAGCCGCAGCAGCAGCCAGGTCGTGGCCGCGGCAGGGCCCGAGGCAGGGCCTCTGGTCTGCCCTTTCGTGGGGCCCCTGCCGGCAGCACCCGAGGAGATCGCGGTCGAGGTCGAGGCCGTGGCCGTGGCGAGGCTCCCAAGCCCGCAGGGGAAAAGAAACCGGGTACGTATAGCTTCGGATTCCGGGCCGGATCCTTTGCTCGAGTGTCGAGAAGAGCTGCATGGTCAGCTCGTTTCGGTCGATATTCCTTCCTCAGACGAGCCCGTAGGAGCTCGTTTAATTCTGTTTTGGAAAGAGTGGGAGCGGCTCGGGGCTTGCCCCTGGGTCGTCTCGACGCTCCGTCGAGGATTCGGCCTGAAATTCGAGAAATTGCCACCGTTATCGCCCGTCCCAAGGGGTTTCACTCTTCCAAACGATCCAGAACGCCGCCGTGTTCTCCACGAGGAGATAACGGCGATGATCGAGAAACAAGCGATAGAACCTGCTCCCGGGGACACTCCCGGGTTCTACAGCGTGTTGTTTGTGGTTCCCAAAGCGTCGGGGGGTTGGAGACCAGTGATAGATCTTTCTCCGTTGAACAAGTTCTTAATCGTGCCGACGTTTTCCATGGAAACGCCGGAGCAAGTTCGTTCAGTCATGCCTCGCGATTCGTGGGTGGTAACGATCGATCTCAAAGATGCCTATTTCCATATTCCAATGAAACCTGCAGTTCGCAAATACCTGAGATTTCTCTATCTCGGCCGCGTATGGCAGTTTCGGGCGCTCCCGTTCGGATTATCGACAGCGCCGTGGATTTTCACCATGGTGGCTCGGGAAGTCCAGATTCTCGCCCACAAGCGGGGGATTTTTATCCACCAATATCTCGACGATTGGCTAATCCGGCACCATTGTCGCGAAACGCTCATCGTCCAAGCACAGTTTGTGGTAAATCTATGCTCACGGATGGGGTTCAAAATCAACCAAAAAAAGTCCGACTTGTCACCGCGTCGAGACTTCGTCTTCTTGGGGTATCGTTATCAGACTACCTCAGAGACTGTTTTGCCGACGCTGGATCGTCAGTCAAAATTATCCGTGCTGTCAGAAGGCTTCCTTCGTCGCATTCCACAGACGGCCAGACGCTGGCAGTCCCTTCTCGGGATGCTAGCGTCCACGGAAAAGTTAGTTCCGTTGGGCCGCCTGCACATGCGGCCTATTCAGCGGCATCTACACTCTCAATGGTCCCAGGTCACGGGGGACAGATCCCAGCTCGTGCAGGTCTCTCCGGAAGTCGTTTCCCATCTGCAATGGTGGCTGGATCCCGTCAATCTGCTCCGAGGGTCGTCATTCCGCCGGCCGCTTCCATCCAGGCACGTATTTACGGATGCCAGTATGGACGGCTGGGGCGCTCACTGGGACGACAGCGAGGTCTCGGGCACCTGGTCTTCGTCTCAGCAGGAATGGCACATAAACCTGTTGGAACTGGAGGCCGTGTTCTTGGCTCTCAGGCATTGGGAAACACATTTCCTCAATCAGGCTGTGTTGGTGGCCACCGACAACTCCACCGTTGTCGCTTACATCAACAAGCAGGGCGGTACGAAGTCCCAGTCGCTGTGCCAAGCCGCTATCGACCTCCTGCTCTGGTGTCACGACCGGGGTATTTCGCTTTTCGCGAGGCATATCCCTGGTCATATGAATGTTTGGGCGGACCGCCTCTCCCGGAGGGGCCAGGTCCAGGCCATGGAGTGGAGTCTTGCCCCCAGGGTATTCCAATCTCTCTGCGGCCTATGGGGCACGCCGATGGTCGATTTGTTTGCGACCCGGTGGAACCACAAACTTCCTTCGTTTGTGTCTCCCATTCCCGATCCCACGGCCATGTCAGTGGATGCGATGTCGACGTCCTGGGAGGGCATGTACGCGTATGCTTACCCCCCAGCGGTGTTGTTGGACAAGGTGATCGCCAAGTTTCGGACTCACCAGTGTCGCCTCCTGCTGATTGCTCCGTGTCTACCGCAGAGGTCGTGGTTCCCGGACCTTCTGGAGTTGATAGTAGACTTCCCTCGTCAGCTTCCGGATCGGTGGGACCTCCTCAAACAACCTCGCTCCAGCATGTTTCATCAGGCTCCCGCAAGTCTGAAGCTTCATGCCTGGATATTGTCGAGCGATGTTTCCGAAAGAAGGGATTTTCAAGGGAGGTGTCCGCTAGGATCGCCCGATCAAATCGAAAATCTTCTTTGGCAGTCTACCAATCGAAGTGGACTTCCTTCTGTGCTTGGTGTCGTCGCCGGAAGGTTAGTCCTTTCAGAGTCGATGCTCCCCTAATTTCCGAATTTCTTCTCGAAAAGTTCAATGAAGGGCGAGCTCCATCCACGATCGCGGGTTACCGTACGGCTATCGCGAAGACTCTAAAACCCAAACTTGGGATCGATTTTGGTCATGATCAAGGTTTGACTGCGTTGATTAATAGTTTCGAGATCGAAAGACCGAAAGCTAGGAACCCGGTTCCTGAGTGGGATCTATCGCTTGTTCTCAACGTCTTAAGAAAAGATCCGTTCGAACCCCTTGAGCGGGCCTCACTAAAGTTTCTGACGTTTAAGACGGTCTTCCTTTTGGCTCTGGCTTCCGGGAAGCGACGGAGTGAGCTCCACGCTCTGTCCTTTTCCAAAGTTAAGTGGAAGTCGGATGGCTCCTCGGTTCTCCTCGGAGTCATTCCCTCCTTTCTGGCCAAAACTCAATTAGCAGGTACGCCATTATTGAGCTTTTCCATTCCCGCCCTGACTCCTTCTCTGGGGCCGGGCCTGGAGGAAGACGCGAAGCTTTGTCCCGTGCGAGCCCTCCGCATCTACGTTAATCGTACGCGTGAGCTGCATCTCGGCAAGCGTTTGCTTTTCGTGTCCTATCTTAAGGATTTTCCAAATGATATCCGTCCTGCTACGATCTCATCTTGGATCAAGAAGTGTGTTAGATTTTGCTATGAAAAGTCACAGGCGAAAAAATCCACAGGTTTCAGAGTCAAAGCGCATGATGTGAGGGCTCTCGCGGCTTCACTTGCCTTTACAAATAAAGTGTCTCTGAATGATGTCATGTCTGCCTGTACCTGGAAATCTCATAACACATTCACTTCTTTCTATCTCAGGGAGTTAGCTTGGGAGGATGACTCCGGCCTCCAGCTTGGACGACTGGTGGCGGCGGAGCGTGTAGTCCAGCTGTAGATACCTGTAAATAGATCAACACGCCTCTGTACAGATGCACCTGAGGTCGACTCCCAGGGGAGTTGCTCCTCTTCTTTGGCGAGGGAAATTTTTGTTCTTCTGCAAGAGGAAAGTCACCTCTGCAGAGCCCCTGCTCGTCTCCATGCATCTGAAGGTAATTCAGGCGTGTATTATGGTTTAGTTGTAAATATCCTGTAAATATGTATTTTCGACTTAAAATTATAATTTAAAAGTAAAACACAATATTTACTACTTTCAATGGATATTTCCTACTCTCACACATCGGTGATGAAATTCCCGGGAGAGGGTTAAACCCACCTCCTTTGGTTATTCTGATATAACCCAAAGAGTTTATTATAGAGGTAGTGGTATGGCAATAAATAGGAAGTTTTAACTTGTTTAAAACCAGTATTTATTACATACCTACCTCTATAATAAACACGATTATTCTCCCTCCCGCCTCCCCTGCCTTAACCAGGTGGGCAAATTAATGGCGGCTAAGGTCAATCATATGACCGGTGTGACGTCACATCTACACCGCGGGGAATCTGAGATGTGTGAGAGTAATTTCCTTCAATTTCGAGTTCGAGATGGATGTCAGGAATTTTAAGAAAATTCTTGTGACATTCATTTCTCTCTCCTCTTCTTTGAATGCCAAGGTAAGATTACCCAAAGAGTTTATTATAGAGGTAGGTATGTAATAAATACTGGTTTTAAACAAGTTAAAACTTCCTTTTTGTTCATGTTCTGATTTCAGCAATTGATAGCCCCTTTCACCGACTGCCACTACAGGCTTCGAGGGGATTCGGGCGAAAACACATCATCATCTTCATCAACACAAGGGTGAGTTTCTTTATCTGGAGTTTTTCAGATGATCAATAAGTCAGTAATAAAGCAGTAATTCTAAAACAAACATGAAATTAACCTGACTTTTATTTTATTTTCACAGGGAAGAACGAGAAAATCTATTTGCAGCATGCAAAATGGCTCTAGGAACATTAATAAAATCATGGCCAGGTATAGAACACTCTTGATGATTTGCTTTACATATACATGTATAGTATTTCACAATGGGTGATTGAGTTACTGAGGTATTTTGACCCATCTTAATGTTGCCATATTCAAACTTTCCACAATATTTCGTACATTGATTGTAAGATAATGGGTTCTGTTGACAGGCATAATTAGACTCTGTAGACCTGACAGTCCAGCGTTACAATCATTGATAGGGGTTTTATATCTACCAGATTCTAATACTAGGGTGAGTGAGGTTGCGTGTTTCATTCGTTAGCATGATAAGTTACACGTTACAAAATGTGGAAATCTAATATAATTTATGGGGCTCAGTCCATTTTAATTCATGCATGGATGAGAATTCGCCATGGTAACTTATACAATATATCTCTCACACGTTTTGCAGAAAGAAATAATGGACCTGTTTTTCGACGTGTTTCGACTACCCATACCAGAATGGACGGACAACTTCAATCAAGCCTTAGTCAGCGTTGGTGAGTTTTCATCTAGCGATTATACTATTTAAATCTAATTTTGCTCTTACATGTGCACTTATTCGATGATGTTTATTGACATGTATATCTCCCACAAATACCAGACATATCGGAGATGAGGGAGTCGTGGCGTGTTACCGAAGGTTTCGTGGCAGAGGAAGGCAAAGTTCTACTCCCGCACCTGGCCAGAACGAGGTATGCATGTACAGAGTTGATCTTGTTTCGGCTCACTTGGTCTGAAAGTCGGTATCTTCAAGTTTACTTTAAAGCAGGCACGCATCCTCTGTTTCGTTGTGGAGATTTGTTATAAATATCGAAGATATTGAAGTACATGTATGTTTTTGATTTGACAGACCCAACTTTGTGGACAATCACATGGCATTGATACTGTCAGCTTTTCTGAATGCTGGAATTTCAGAGGTAAGTTTTTATTCCATGAAATTGGTTAAATACCGTTCCAGTGAGCATGTGCATTGGGCAATTTCACGGTTTGACGTTCATGATCGTTTCCAGGCCTTGGTTGAAGTGATAACGACCAGTGAGAAATGCGTATCTGTTCGAGCTACCATACTTCTAGGAGAATTACTACATCTTGTAAGTAGTGTGCAAAATATGATCAGCTTTAAAACTTCAGAAGAACCGAGTACTGTGGTATTTGATGGATATGCATGTGTTTCACTTTGTCCAGGCAAACACAATCTTGCCACACGATTGTGCCCAGCCTGCCCACTGCCTGCCCGGTTTGATGTCCATAGCTGCCAACTTCAGTCTTCCTTCTGAGCAACACAAGTAAGGCGCTTGCATGCTGCCGGTTATATATATTAAAAGTTCGGTACCGGAGGTGCCACTATTTGGCTATTTAGTACCTAACTTTTGTGTGTATCATGTGTGATAAAATTAATCTTTTCTCATTTACAATATATATTTCCAAAATACAAATAAAACCTAACAAACTTGCAAGACTCAGAAAATAAAACAAAATGCATGCTTTCAGCAATGCAAGTCGAGCTGTGAACTGCCTGAACCGACTACACGCCATGAAGAGGCGAGGCCCCGTTCCCTGCAGTCTGTTCCTGGACAGGATCGTACAGAGCGGCAAGTCAACAAAAGAGGAACCGTACAAACCATTGCTACTCAACAAGGAAAAACTCGTCCAGGCTTTTGAGCAGGTCTGTACTTCGGCTAGCCATAGGACATTTGTTATATAAGCTGCACTTACGGTATATAATAGTGATATGCATGGGGTGCTGTAATAGTGTTTAATGCTAGTTATGAACTCAGTATTCTCAGTTTTGGATAAGGTGGTGATTGGTATGCCCTAGATTAAGAAAATAGTTATACTACGTATGCTATGGAATGGTATAGGACGTATGTAATATCAAACAAAGTCACCAAAAATTTCATTCAAGACTAACTTTGTTGGTTGGTTGGTTGAATAATAAAAGCTATATCCCTAACAAGTTGCTACTTATACATGTTAAAATTAAACACCTATAATTAACTCACTTTCAAGTGATATATTTGATCATGTTTAATGATTCGATAAACTCATGGATGCAATCCAATCCATACATACACACTGCTGTGCCTTTCAGCCCTCACACCAGATCCCACCTAACTTCCGACCTTTGAGACGGTCCCTGCGAATGACTTGCATCCCCTTAAATTGCTCGACACATAGGCCCCTAAACTGCCTTCCCGTTCAACTTATCACCGTATGTAACAACTCTGTAGACCCCATGCTTACACATTTGTTAAATACCAATTACTTTTATTCATTGCTTAGCCCCTATGAGCTTTACCATTGTACAGCTTGTCTTGCACTGCTCAGTTGACCTAACTTTTCGATCTTACAAAGAGTATAGGTACATGTATATTTATATTTATTGCCATACCACTACCTCTATAATAAACTCTTTGGGTAATCTTACCTTGGCATTCAAAGAAGAGGAGAGAGAAATGAATGTCACAAGAATTTTCTCAAAATTCCTGACATCCATCTCGAACTCGAAATTGAAGGAAATTACTCTCACACATCTCAGATTCCCCGCGGTGTAGATGTGACGTCACACCGGTCATATGATTGACCTTAACCGCCATTAATTTGCTCCTCCATTGTTGGATGTGCAGCAAGTCTTGCTTTCGGCATTCAAAGTCGAATTTCTTCACGTCTACGATCGTCTTTAGGCTGTTCTTTGCACAGCTTTTTCTTCAGTAGATCGTTCTTTCGTTGTTAGACTAGCTTAGAGTTAGTGATTTGCGATTTTTTTGGGAGGAAATGGTAAAGCCTCCCCAGGCCCCTTTCCTTCCCCCATTATCGCCCGTTTGTACTTCGATGTTTGATATGTTTCAGATATGAAGTGCATCGTTTGCAAACACTACCTTCCTAAGTGGGAGGCTCATAACGCCTGCTGGCAGTGTAGGGACACTGTTTATTGCCGTCCTTCAGCCACCTGTGAGTTATGCGCGGATTGGTCCATCGACGAGTGGAAACTCTGTCTTCAAGGCTTACGGGAGATTCAGGCCCGCAGGTTTGCTGGTTGCCCTACTCCCCCTTCCCCGTCAGATTCTGATAGCGCCAGGCCGCGTCCCAAGGCGTCTGAGGAACGCAAGCGGCGTTTAGATTTGCAGTTAACCAATGCTGTTTGTGCTGTAAGTTTTGATTTATCATTGTCATTTTCTTTCAGCCAGGTACGGGTCCCGGGAGCCGCGCGTTCGGCTCTCGGCACCCTAACTTCCCCACAACCTACGGGTTTGTGTGGCTCACTTTTGGCTCCCTCTCTACTGGCCCCTCGTTCTCATGCTTCTCTGGCTGAACGACCTGGGTTTCAGTGTCCGAGTGTGGTTTCGGGGTCTGCCGGTTCCGTCGGGCTCACGACGGTTCCCTGCGCCCGGGATCCCTCTGGACAGAGAGTGTTGTTTCCCCCTCCGGGTCGGGCACCTGCCCCCGGAGCTGGGTTTCAACCCCATAGCCAGGGCGGATTTCGGTCCGGGCCCGTGTCGCCAGTGATACGGCCGCCGGCACCCGATTTCCCGTCGGTTACTGGACCCCAGGCCGTGGCTACCGGAGCCGTGGCCAGTAGGGGCCGGGAGCCAAGGGCCATGAGCCGTCCAAACCCATGGGTTCCTGGAGTTTCCATGTCTCCACGGTTTCCAGAGTTTCCTTTTTCTGATTCGCCCTGTGTGTTTCAGATCGCCGAGGATATCAAGGACGATTCCCCTCTTACGGCCCTGCCCTCCGGTTTCGTCGCCTCTAGCCAGGGTATGTTGTCCTTCGCCCAGTTGGCGGACCAAGGGTCTTCCCGTGCGTCGGAGCCGTCCGGTGTTCCTGTCCAGGGGAGCTCTTCCACGACGTCAGAGCAGCGCCTTAGGGGCGAGCTTCAGTCTTTTCGGGAAGAGATGTTAGGCCAGTGGCAGCAGTTTCTGGCGAGGTTCACGCCTCCACAGCCGCCACCGCCCCCGTCTTCCCCTCTGCTTAGGGAAGAGCCGTCTTCAGATGAGGAACCTTCCCTACAGGTCTCTCAGTCGGCTGACCAGCCGTTACCTGGCCCGTCAGGCCTCACGCTTCCGCGAAAGCGTAAGGCGGACCCGGACCAGGAGGCGGACCAGCCCGAGTCCGACGACCCTCTCTCTTGGGGGGAGAAGTTGGATTTTGTGAAGAGGGTCCTCCCGGGTTTGTGGCCCGAAGAGCATGCTCCGGCCCCAGTCAAGAAGGTGGCTCGTTCGATGATCTCTTCTGAGATAGAGCACCCCCGGCCGTCGAAGGACGCCTTACGGTTCCCTCTGTCACAGGGAGTTCGCGGCTCCATGCAGGAGCGCATGGACGAGACCATCAGGTCCAACAAGTCGGCGATTGGCGCGTATCCTGCTCGCCCGTCTGTCAACGACTACTATACGTCGTCGGAGTTGGACGACAAGCCTACAGCTTTGAGGAGGCATCACCCCCATTACGCCTTTTTCAAGGAGCCTAAGGCCGTGGAGATCCCATGGGCGGCCTTGGCGGAGCTGCAGCACACGTTTCGAGTGGGGCTGGCCACGGATTCGGCCATGGACTGGCTGTCGATGGCTACGAGACGGGCCATTCTTCAGTGCCGTGACCAGGTCCTGGACAACCCTGACGTCGACCGGGATGATTTGGCAGAAGCCTTATTGAGCTGCGCTTCATTGGTCACCTCCATTGGCAAAGGTGTCGGTGACAAGGTGGCCCTGGACTCCCACTCACTCTGGGTGTCCGAGTTGTGGCGGCGTGACGCCTTCCTCTCATCCCTCAAGTTCGAGGTTCCGGACCAGCTCATGACAGACATGAGAGTTCTCCACCCCGTTATCCCCTCTTCCGGAGCCCCTACTTCACTTCTACTCCCTGACCGTTCTGCGGAGTTGCGGGAGGTGAAGAAGGAGGCCGACGAGAAGGCCGCGAAGTCCTCTACTTCCAATGCCCTCCTGAGCCAGTCGAAGTCTCTGGAACGCCTCACACAACAGATGGTTTCGGCCTTTAAGAAGCCCCAGTCTGCAGTTCAGCAGTCTCAGCCTCAGCAACAGCCGACTCGTGGCCGTGGTAGAGCGAGAGGCAGGGCCTCAGGGTTGCCCTTTCGCGGGGCCTCTGCCGGCAGCACCCGAGGAGACCGTGGTCGTGGCCGAGGCCGAGGACGCGGAGAGGCTCCCAAGCCCGCAGGGGAAAAGAAACCGGGTACGTATAGCTTCGGATTCCGGGCCGGATCCTTTGCTCGAGTGTCGAGAAGAGCTGCATGGTCAGCTCGTTTCGGTCGATATTCCTTCCTCAGACGAGCCCGTAGGAGCTCGTTTAATTCTGTTTTGGAAAGAGTGGGAGCGGCTCGGGGCTTGCCCCTGGGTCGTCTCGACGCTCCGTCGAGGATTCGGCCTGAAATTCGAGAAATTGCCACCGTTATCGCCCGTCCCAAGGGGTTTCACTCTTCCAAACGATCCAGAACGCCGCCGTGTTCTCCACGAGGAGATAACGGCGATGATCGAGAAACAAGCGGTAGAACCTGCTCCCGGGGACACTCCCGGGTTCTACAGCGTGTTGTTTGTGGTTCCCAAAGCGTCGGGGGGTTGGAGACCAGTGATAGATCTTTCTCCGTTGAACAAGTTCTTAATAGTGCCGACGTTTTCCATGGAAACGCCGGAGCAAGTTCGTTCAGTCATGCCTCGCGATTCGTGGGTGGTAACGATCGATCTCAAAGATGCCTATTTCCATATTCCAATGAAACCTGCAGTTCGCAAATACCTGAGATTTCTCTATCTCGGCCGCGTATGGCAGTTTCGGGCGCTCCCGTTCGGATTATCGACAGCGCCGTGGATTTTCACCATGGTGGCTCGGGAAGTCCAGATTCTCGCCCACAAGCGGGGGATTTTTATCCACCAATATCTCGACGATTGGCTAATCCGGCACCATTGTCGCGAAACGCTGATCGTCCAAGCACAGTTTGTGGTAAATCTATGCTCACGGATGGGGTTCAAAATCAACCAAAAAAAGTCCGACTTGTCACCGCGTCGAGACTTCGTCTTCTTGGGGTATCGTTATCAGACTACCTCAGAGACTGTGTTGCCGACGCTGGATCGTCAGTCAAAATTATCCGTGCTGTCAGAAGGCTTCCTTCGTCGCATTCCACAGACGGCCAGACGCTGGCAGTCCCTTCTCGGGATGCTGGCGTCCACGGAAAAGTTAGTTCCGTTGGGCCGCCTGCACATGCGGCCTATTCAGCGGCATCTACACTCTCAATGGTCCCAGGTCACGGGAGACAGATCCCAGCTCGTGCAGGTCTCTCCGGAAGTCGTTTCCCATCTGCAATGGTGGCTGGATCCCGTCAATCTGCTCCGAGGGTCGTCATTCCGCCGGCCGCTTCCATCCAGGCACGTATTTACGGATGCCAGTATGGACGGCTGGGGCGCTCACTGGGACGACAGCGAGGTCTCGGGCACCTGGTCTTCGTCTCAGCAGGAATGGCACATAAACCTGTTGGAACTGGAGGCCGTGTTCTTGGCTCTCAGGCATTGGGAAACACATTTCCTCAATCAGGCTGTGTTGGTGGCCACCGACAACTCCACCGTTGTCGCTTACATCAACAAGCAGGGCGGTACGAAGTCCCAGTCGCTGTGCCAGGCCGCTATCGACCTCCTGCTCTGGTGTCACGACCGGGGTATTTCGCTTTTCGCGAGGCATATCCCTGGTCATATGAATGTTTGGGCGGACCGCCTCTCCCGGAGGGGCCAGGTCCAGGCCATGGAGTGGAGTCTTGCCCCCAGGGTATTCCAATCTCTCTGCGGCCTATGGGGCACGCCGATGGTCGATTTGTTTGCGACCCGGTGGAACCACAAACTTCCTTCGTTTGTGTCTCCCATTCCCGATCCCACGGCCATGTCAGTGGATGCGATGTCGACGTCCTGGGAGGGCATGTACGCGTATGCTTACCCCCCAGCGGTGTTGTTGGACAAGGTGATCGCCAAGTTTCGGACTCACCAGTGTCGCCTCCTGCTGATTGCTCCGTGTCTACCGCAGAGGTCGTGGTTCCCGGACCTTCTGGAGTTGATAGTAGACTTCCCTCGTCAGCTTCCGGATCGGTGGGACCTCCTCAAACAACCTCGTTCCAGCATGTTCCATCAGGCTCCCGCAAGTCTGAAGCTTCATGCCTGGATATTGTCGAGCGATGTTTCCGAAAGAAGGGATTTTCAAGGGAGGTGTCCGCTAGGATCGCCCGATCAAATCGAAAATCTTCTTTGGCAGTCTACCAATCGAAGTGGACTTCCTTCTGTGCTTGGTGTCGTCGCCGGAAGGTTAGTCCTTTCAGAGTCGATGCTCCCCTAATTTCCGAATTTCTTCTCGAAAAGTTCAATGAAGGGCGAGCTCCATCCACGATCGCGGGTTACCGTACGGCTATCGCGAAGACTCTAAAACCCAAACTTGGGATCGATTTTGGTCATGATCAAGGTTTGACTGCGTTGATTAATAGTTTCGAGATCGAAAGACCGAAAGCTAGGAACCCGGTTCCTGAGTGGGATCTATCGCTTGTTCTCAACGTCTTAAGAAAAGATCCGTTCGAACCCCTTGAGCGGGCCTCACTAAAGTTGCTGACGTTTAAGACGGTCTTCCTTTTGGCTCTGGCTTCCGGGAAGCGACGGAGTGAGCTTCACGCTCTGTCCTTTTCCAAAGTTAAGTGGAAGTCGGATGGCTCCTCGGTTCTCCTCGGAGTCATTCCCTCCTTTCTGGCCAAAACTCAATTAGCAGGTACGCCATTATTGAGCTTTTCCATTCCCGCCCTGACTCCTTCTCTGGGGCCGGGCCTGGAGGAAGACGCGAAGCTTTGTCCCGTGCGAGCCCTCCGCATCTACGTTAATCGTACGCGTGAGCTGCATCTCGGCAAGCGTTTGCTTTTCGTGTCCTATCTTAAGGATTTTCCAAATGATATCCGTCCTGCTACGATCTCATCTTGGATCAAGAAGTGTGTTAGATTTTGCTATGAAAAGTCACAGGCGAAAAAATCCACAGGTTTCAGAGTCAAAGCGCATGATGTGAGGGCTCTCGCGGCTTCACTTGCCTTTACAAATAAAGTGTCTCTGAATGATGTCATGTCTGCCTGTACCTGGAAATCTCATAACACATTCACTTCTTTCTATCTCAGGGAGTTAGCTTGGGAGGATGACTCCGGCCTCCAGCTTGGACGACTGGTGGCGGCGGAGCGTGTAGTCCAGCTGTAGATACCTGTAAATAGATCAGCACGCCTCTGTACAGATGCACCTGAGGTCGACTCCCAGGGGAGTTGCTCCTCTTCTTTGGCGAGGGAAATTTTTGTTCTTCTGCAAGAGGAAAGTCACCTCTGCAGAGCCCCTGCTCGTCTCCATGCATCTGAAGGTAATTCAGGCGTGTATTATGGTATAGTTGTAAATATCCTGTAAATATGTATTTTCGACTTAAAATTATAATTTAAAAGTAAAACACAATATTTACTACTTTCAATGGATATTTCCTACTCTCACACATCGGTGATGAAATTCCCGGGAGAGGGTTAAACCCACCTCCTTTGGTTATTCTGATATAACCCAAAGAGTTTATTATAGAGGTAGTGGTATGGCAATAAATAGGAAGTTTTAACTTGTTTAAAACCAGTATTTATTACATACCTACCTCTATAATAAACACGATTATTCTCCCTCCCGCCTCCCCTGCCTTAACCAGGTGGGCAAATTAATGGCGGTTAAGGTCAATCATATGACCGGTGTGACGTCACATCTACACCGCGGGGAATCTGAGATGTGTGAGAGTAATTTCCTTCAATTTCGAGTTCGAGATGGATGTCAGGAATTTTGAGAAAATTCTTGTGACATTCATTTCTCTCTCCTCTTCTTTGAATGCCAAGGTAAGATTACCCAAAGAGTTTATTATAGAGGTAGGTATGTAATAAATACTGGTTTTAAACAAGTTAAAACTTCCTATTAACTACCAATAGATTCTAGGTGTAAATGGTTGTTCCATGTTCCAGTAGATTCCATAAACTGTTATAGCCTCTGCAAAAATATACACATGTATATATATTGTCAAAAATTGCGTTTGCTCATGAATATGAATGGATTTTTTGTTACGAATTAAACATTTGTTTGGAAAAGATTTGACACAAGTATATATTTGTATGGAATTATATGTATTTTCCGTCATCGAAACACAGCTTGATATCCCCAGCAAATTCATTCGGTTTCTACCCAATATTCGTTTGCGATATATATTGAATGCTTATAGGTAATACTGTTCTCTATATGATCTAGACTATTAATATATTCTATATGTGATTACTTTTATGCTGCCTACATTCCCTTGAGAGACCATAAATCCATCATGCTTTATGTAGATGAAAAAAAAATTCAAATGTATCCAGTTTTGTTGAGTTTTCTTGCCTGATGTTTCATTGATTCTATTCCATTTCGCACTTTGTTCTTGATCTAGAATCTTGTTCATTGGATAGATGTTCAGAAATCAATATGAAATGTACAAAAGATTACATTATTTTGCTAAAATATTGCCTTTTCAGCAGTGAAAGCAATTCTATATCAGTGTAGTACAAACCGAAAGCTTATAGATATTTTTCCCTTCCATTCACAGAAGGAGCGCGGGACGGAGCACGAAGTGATTTACCAAGCGATCAAGCAGTCCAACGTCTTACACACAAAGGAGAACTTCACATGGGATTGGGACCTGATCTCTACCATCCTCAAGGTCAGATAGGTCACTGTGCTCAAGGTCAGATAGGTCACTGTGCTCAAAATCAGTCACCGTGCTCAAGGTCAGATAGGTCACTGTGCTCAAGGTCAGAGTCACCATGCTCAACGTCAGATAGGTCATCATGCTCAAGGTCAGATAGGTCACTGGCCTCAAGGTCAGGTAATCACCGGCCTCAAGGTCAGATAGTCATTGTGCTCAAAGTCAGATAGGTCACTGGCCTCAAGGTCAGGTGATCACCGGCCTCAAGGTTAGATTGTCACTGTGCTCAATGTCAGATATGTCACCTCCACTAAGGTCGCTATGCATCATCCACAAATTCATGTTGCCTCCAAATTTATTTTGTGTTGTTCATTTCAACTCATTTCATTCAATTTATTCCAGTGGCCAGATGAGTCCTTGAGAAAGTTTGATGAGCAGTCGAATCAGAGGTGAGATTCACCAGAGGAATAAAGTATAAATTCCCCATGAAACTATCATCATATTCTTTAAATGTATGCTTTTGTGGACTTGATTTCTCTGTGGGCAGGTTTATCCGTCGATTGTTGTACTTCTACAAGCCGACCAACAAGCTGTTCTCAGTGGCTGAGCTGTCACACGTGGACGTCAAAAACTTCTCCCTGACCGGGGTGTACCTCGTGGACTTTCTGCTCAGCAGCCTGGACAACATTGTATGTTTCATATGTTCCAGTTGTATTGTTACGTTAATATGGGTCATAATAACGTTGTAATGGTAGATTATTGGATGCAAGTGTTCAGTAATGTTTGCTATTGTCCTGACCATGATATACATCTTCCCTTGATGTTGAATATGCTCAAGTATAATGTCAATGATGTTGATTTGGTTCTGTGACTGCAGGATGATGCTTCAAAGTTGATAGAGGAATTCTTGGGCGACATCAACCGACACTTGGCAGAGGTGAGCAGGCAGGAAAAAGGAAAAAGACTATGAGCACTTTTTTTTTTTTTTTTAATTTTTTTTATTCATTCATTATTTTGAACATGTATGCCCATTTACAATGATGACCTGTGTCTCGGAGCCAAGGCAAAGATCGCCTCAAAATCATTAAATGGTCATACAATGTAACATCTAATACAAAATTTATAATGCAATATAATATTAAATGAAAATACAAAATTTCATGATATATAATAGTCTACTAATAGTACTCCTCAAAAAATACATATCTATATGGTAGGAACAGTCAGGGTTGATAAGGCTTCCCACTTGCGGTTATGCAGTTGGATTTAATTTTGTCGAATAGCAATGTCTTTTTCAATTTGTTCCAGATTGACTATATCGTTGATTAGCGACTGAAGATTTAGCGGACCTTTTGATAAAAATGCTTTGTACATATAATATTTGGTACAAAGTATCACAAAATCTAAGAGTTCAGAGTTGGATAGAGCTATGAGCACTTGCAAAATAATTCCATAAGAGGCCATAAACAACGGCAATTTTTGTTTTGTTTCCTTACAGTGTTGCCAGTCCAACCCGCCCCAAGATTCACTGTTCAGTCCCAGTCATCTCGCGAAAACCTGCAGTCAGTATTACTTCCTCATCATTGGACGCTTCACCGCGTCGTCAAAGGGCGAGCGATTTCTCGAGAGCACCGGTGTCTACCAAAGGTCTGAATATCAAATATCGAAAAATAATCTTTCAAACTATTACTGCTTTGATTGTGTTGTTCTGAAGTTTTATATATAACTTCATGCTGACTTTTAGCATATGGTAATTTTACGTTATATTCTTTAAACACAAATTCTCGTTTACAGTTTGCTGAACCTGATAACCTCAGGGTGTAATGACATATATGTCAAGCTGATGGTATCCAGTCTAGAGTACAGTCGGGATGGAATCGCACGTGAACTCTTGGCGAAAGCTCTCAAAACAACGTCAGAGGTGTGTACACAGTGAATTTCCGTACGTGACTAGTAACAGTAAATTTCTTTCAGGAAATACATGTCAACGACAAAGTGGGAGAGCTTTTTAGGAATTGTTGCGTTCCACTTGTATATTATCATGATAATACTCGTTAAAATTTGTAGATGTTTTGAATTTGTTAGAATCATTCCCAATATTCAGTGACATTAGCAGTTCAAATACATGATAAACAAAACTCTGTTTCCGTGCCAGTCGTCGAAGCTATACACCGTGAACTTGATGCGAGTGTTGCTACGAGCCAAGGTTCCGTACATCAGCAACTGGGGCCTTGAGATGTTGGTTATGCAGCTCTACGACCAGTCCAAGTCGGTCGCCATGGAAGCGCTGTCTGTCATTTCGGAGGCCTGTGAGAACGAGGTGAAATATCTGCTTTCTTTCGCAGTCATTGTACTTTGTGTGTGTGGGGAAAAATGGATATGGTGTTTGTGTATTATTTGGGAGAAAAGTAAACCTCAATACCATCTTTCACACATACAAAGTTTGTAAATGTATAAATGATTTGTTATTGCTCAACTCAACACCATTTGAAGGGTATATATCATGAAAATTGGATATTGGTTTTTCTTATGTATGTGAAAGCACTATTTGAACTGAACAAAATGGTCTTCACAGCATATTGATATCATGATTCCTTCCAAAGTTATGACACTTTAAACACATACATTTTTCTGACAACAGAGTCTGACAGCTTATTAATATGCAAATGAGATATATGACGTCATTGACAGACTGCTTTTTAATTAGGCATTTTTAAATGGAATAATGAGACCATTTGTATCCATATTTGTTCACCAAAGCCCATTTTTTATGCTTTTTAGTTCGAATAGTCAGTGATTTCAAGAAATTCGTGGTTGCCCTGGCAACCAATGGTCTGGCAGGGCCCTTAGCAACCATGGTTGCTAAGGTCAATATCTAATTAAAAACAAGATATACATGTATGAAACCATTTCAGACAAAAGTGTAATGACAATATATTGAGGAATATATCATCAAAATGTCTGAACACAAACCTTAGCAACCAATACAGGCTTGGGAAACCAGCAGTAATAGCATCCATTAACTTCCAATGGCTCTAAACGTCAGTGATTTCTCAGGCCTGTATCGGTTGCTAAGGTGTGTTTTTGAACATTTTAGTGATCAATTCTACAAAATATAGTCACTACCCTGTTATCTAAATTGGTTTGATACTTTCATATTGTGTTTCAACTTGAATACCAGTCTTAGCAACCTGGTTGCTATGGGCCAAATCAGCCCATTGGTTGCCATGGTAACCAAAATTGATATGCACTCACTGACTATTCCTACTGAACAATATATCTGATGAGTTTCGGTGACCAAATATGAGCTTAAATGCTTAATTGTGACATGTTAAATCGCCTAATCAAAAAGCAAGCTGTCAATGACCTCACACATCTCATTTGCATACTAATTAAGGCATTTCAGCAGAAATGCCTTTATGGTTTTGTCAAAAATTTTTTTTTTCTTTTTTTTTTTTTTTTTTTTTTTTTTTCTTTTTTTTCTTTTTTTTTCACTTTTTGGTTTCCGCACGATAACTTCAGTTTGCCTCGATGTATCTTCGCCAAATTTTCACGTGAGGATGAAATCAATGTTTCTGGTTTCCGCACGATAACTCAAAAAGTGTTATGGCAATGACTGTGGAACTTTGCATGGAGGTTCATATATCACCAGGGAAGAAGCCTATTGATTTTGAGGCCGATTCGTCAAACGACCTTTGACCTAGGGCTCGAAATAATTTTAGCTGAGTCATCCTTGAGGCTCACATGCATATCTCGGAAACGGTGCGTCATAGAGCGAAACAGACGTTATTTTCAGACTCGTCATCCTAGACAAACATGTCTAAGGGGTATTATGGATGACCTTTGACCTTGACCTTAAATTTTTTCGCTGAGTCGGCATTTTTCGTTTATGTCGATATCTCGGAAACGGTGCGTCGTAGAGCGAAACGGACATTATTTTCGGACTCGTCGCCCTAGACAAACATGTCTTAGGGGACAGGGGTATTATGGATGACCTTTGACCTTGACCTTAATTTTTTTCGCTGAGTCGGCATTTTTCGTATTCGTCGATATCTCGGAAACGGTGCGTCGTAGAGCGAAACGGACGTTATTTTCGGACTCGTCGCCCTAGACAAACATGTCTTAAGGGTATTATGGATGACCTTTGACCTTGACCTTAAATTTTTTCGCTGAGTCGGCATTTTTCGTTTTCGTCGATATCTCGGAAACGGTGCGTCATAGAGCGAAACGGACGTTATTTTCGGACTCGTCGCCCTAGACCAACATGTCTTAAGGGTATTATTGATGACCATTGACCTTGACCT
Source organism: Terebella lapidaria (assembly GCA_949152475.1). Classification (NCBI taxonomy): domain Eukaryota; kingdom Metazoa; phylum Annelida; class Polychaeta; order Terebellida; family Terebellidae; genus Terebella; species Terebella lapidaria. Next base: position 10,368,831 of record OX424557.1, read on the forward strand.
TAAATTTTTTCGCTGAGTCGGCATTTTTCGTTTTCGTCGATATCTCGGAAACGGTGCGTCGTAGAGCGAAACGGACGTTATTTTCAGACTCGTCGCCCTAGACAAACATGTCTTAGGGGTATTATGGATGACCTTTGACCTTGACCTTAAATTTTTTCGCTGAGTCGGCATTTTTCGTTTTCGTCGATATCTCGGAAACGGTGCGTCGTATAGCGAAACAGACGTTATTTTCGGACTCGTCGCCCTAGACAAACATGTCTTAGGGGTATTATGGATGACCTTTGACCTTGACTTTAAATTTTTTCGCTGAGTCGGCATTTTTCGTTTTCGTCGATATCTCGGAAATTGTGCGTCGTAGAGCGAAACGGATGTTATTTTCGGACTCGTCGCCCTAGACAAACATGTACATAGGGTATGATGGATGACCTTTGACCTTGACCTTAAATTTTTTCGCTGAGTCGGCATTTTTCGTTTCTGTCGATATCTCGGAAACGGTCTCATTGGGAACTTATCATGTCAGCATTTTGTTTTTTTCATGCTTCACCCTGAAATGCCTCCAAGGCCTTTAGGCCTTGACGTCTAGTTAGCTGAGAGATTTTTCAAGACTATCTGGAGAAATTTGCCGTATTTTCAGTATAAAAATAGCTATAACTTTTTAACAAATCGAGATATCAACATTCTGTAAAGACTGTTCTATTCTGCTCCACGAGTGGCTTCAAATAAGCTGATGTCATATTTTCGTGATATATACCCTCAAAATAAATTGACTGGACGGTAACACCTCGAGTGGACAGCAATACAATTCTATTCTTATATTCTCAAAACAGGATTATGACTTCTTCTGCAAATCATCTATGCATAAAATAGTTTCCATTCAGAATTCCCAAAGTATTATCAGTTCAATATGTTTTATACAATGTTACATTGCTTGCAGGCAAACTTACACTCCCTTGTGAAGCTTAGACCCTCAGTCCTGCATTTGGACCAGAAAGGAGCGATGCTGCTCGCTCGGTTCCTCTCGATCCCGAAGGGATTTCGATTTCTCCAGGAGGCAAACTACCTCGACCAGGAACTTGAGGCTTGGTACCAGGTGAGGACAGTGTCTTCCAGAGCAATTTGTGTATATAGGATGTCTTTGTTGTGGAATACTTTTGAGATTTGATGTATACGTGATGCTTCCAGGTGCAAGTGAATTTCATTTTGTAGAAAGAACTGAATTCAATGACTTGGCATAGAAATGCTTTGAACATCATGTAAAAATAAAAATAATATAAAAAATAATATATGTCAATTTCAATTGCTTCTCGATGCAGGTGAAGTGTGTTAAGTATGTCCATTGTGTCGAGGAGAGACTGAACGAAGCCCTCACTACCTACGAGAAAACGTATGACGGAACGTACGTCCGCCGATCTCATAGACGGTAAGTCCTGACTACTGATAAATACTTCTGAATCGCTTTTATTGATTTCATAACTATTAGCTCAAGTGATTGCATGCGAATTGTCCACCTCATGAAACAGGAATGTTTGTTTCACAAAAGCATAACTGGCACTGAACTAGAATGAATCAAAACAATTTGTTTCGTGGTTCTGAAATTACATTCATCACTATCACCAAATTGATGTAATTTGCACATCTGTTCACAGCCAGCCGAGAAATGATGTTTTCGTCCCTGTTCATCTTTACGGACAGCTAGTACAACACAAACATGGCTTCCAGCTGCTCAAGAAACAGGTATATCTAATAAATATTGATTCTTTATAACTAAGGTACCAAGTTTAAAATATCAGGATGGACTGTGTTTGAAATACGATTTACAGAAACATTCAGATCCTGCATGTATTTACTAGAACCAATTATGCCTAATCGGTCATGCTATTGATACATATCGATATTCATCATGTCCATCGTGTCGATGTTGTACCTTATCACACAGGACTACCTTGGTGATTACTTCGAGACAGTGAGGAGCTGTCCACTGCATACAGATAGAGAGATACTCAAAGTCAAGGCCGCTCTCTGGGCAGTGGTATGTACAAAAACAACTTACTGCGTAATGTACAATAATATATTACATGTATATGACGAGGACATGATTACAGTGAGTCATGTCATTTGCAAATAATTCCGTATATTCCATCAGAAACCCACAGGAGATTATGGCTTCTTTTATGGGTTTCTGATCCCTTGTAATCTCGACTGTGAAATAACAAAAACAGTAAATTGGCTTATTTGTCAGTATATCTGTATATCCCATGTTTTATCTCTGTTGCCCCAGGGCCATATTGGAACATCTGTGTGGGGTCTGGACTTGTTGCTAGATCAGGATTCCATCCCAGAAATCATCAAACTTGCAGAGGAGTCAGGAGTATTTTCCATTAGAGGGTTTGTAGCATATTTTTGACTTTTGGTTTACCCTTTTCGTGGATGAAATTTCATTGCAGAAGCTCAGAGCTATTGTGATCTGATTGGAAACATGATAAATTCATCAAAACAAAACTCATCATAGAATACTTCTTTATAATTGGAGTACGGAAAATGCAATGTTAAATTGTTAAAGTAACAGAAGCAACAAAAATAGGTTACGTGTATGTCAAAGTAATGCTCAATGCCTGATCATCATTGGTCTGACTCTCTCACAGGACTGCCTTCTATGTACTGGGTCTGATCGCGTCGACCCGACGAGGCGCTGACACACTCAGTGATTACGGCTGGGAGACTGTACGCCACTGCCATGGCGACATGTGGCCTGTCATGGAGGAGGGCGAGCTAGATCGTTCCTACTCTGTCAGTACGTCCCTAGTCAGTGACCTGAGCTCTAGCAGTCTGTCAAGCATGGCCAAGTCGGAAAGCGGCACACCGAAAAGTTCATCCGTGATTTCGCCGTTTCCCAAAATGACGACCCTTTCCATGTCCGCACGAGGATATGAGGATATGACTTACAGTGAAGATCCTATCTGGACGAATCCGAACTCGGAAGGTTCAAGTCCCAAAGTGTCTTTCACCGTGGGTAGCTATGATTCGACGTACAAGTCTAGATCGCGGTCCAACACTGGTGCAAGTGTCGGTCTGCTCGGCTCAAGCTATGAAGAGTCGGCAGACTTAGTCTCGACAGAGAGGCCGCCCCAGAAGATAGCCATCGAGATCAGCCAGCCTCCTGAGGAGCGAAAATCACTGCTTGAGTCACAGCCACAACTCCATGGAGAAGACTTTTCGGACGGCAGCGGCGATGCGAAAATTCGGTCTTCCAGCATGTTTGAGAGATCACCTGTCAAAGAAACTGTGCACGCTCGGAGTTTCTCGAACCCACCAGAGCCACGAATCGACAAATCAGAACGAAAAACTGATGGTGCTATTGTACATTTCAACATCACATCCAGCGAAGACGAGGAAGAAGAAAACAAGACTGTGATAAGTGCAAACCTAACTGGAGCAATGGGAGACCATTCCAGTAGAACTATTGGTGCTAGCAAAGGATTACTCGTAGCAAAAACCCCCGAGCAGTTATCCGTATGTGAAGATAGTCCGAGGGTGACTCCCGCAACCACAAACTCTTCAAGTAAAAGTCGATCGGACAGTCTACACACCGACACTTCCAGTGGATTCAGCTCATTCGATTCCTCACATTATCCATGTGTGACAACAACGACTACCTCGGAACCTGCTCAACTGTCGCCCATTCCAAGTGCTGGGTCCCTAGTCATGACAGAAAGAATTCACCAAAAACACGATCGGTATTCACACCCCTCGGATTTCTATAGAAGACAGGCAAATCTAAAGCGGATGCCCGGACTCAAAAGACACTTTGCAAGCCCAGTGATGGGACATATATCCCCCTCGAGTAGCTTAGAGAGGAAAAGTCCCGGCACGCCGAAGTTCACGTCGGCTCGAGACATGCAAGGTTACGCCACTCTGCAAGAGCTTAAACGACAGCGAACTATTGCGTGTGACCTCGCGAGCCAAGCAGCCTCACAGGGAGTCATCGACGAAGGTGTGGCCAGCGCCTACTCCAAGAAAACTAGGAGTCTTGATTTCCGACTGGGAAAATTCAGGTACATATTCACTGCGATTCATTTGTGTACTGCATATTGTGGTCTGTTTTCCAATTTGAATCAAGTTTGGAGTTTCTTGTTCTGATTTTTTTCCCCCTTTATTTTTGTGGAAGCATGCTGTTTGGTTGCACAAGAATGTAGTTCTCGGTTTCTTGACAATAACTTGAAAATCCTTTAAAAATGCAGTTTCATTCTTGTGTTGTGTCGTATGATTATGGATATATTTTGCCGTATTTTGTTTATTTGCACAAAATGTTCTTATTCATGAGATAGAAGCTTAATCAATTCTTTCAAATTCACATGAAAACATTTGGAAACAGGTAAATATATTCGGTGAAAAAAAAACCTGGTGATGGTTTAATTGACCAGTATACTCATACACGAAATTTAGTCTTACAGTGAATTAATTCATAATTTTTTGTCTATTTCTAATTAAGTTATAGAATTCCACATACTGAACTGTGTGCAATTAATTTCTGCAATAATACAGGATCACGTTGATCATTTTTCCTGCTTTTTCACTCTGCATACCATACCGTTTAAAATTTTGTTTGCAGAAAACTCAGGGAAAGTTTTCGTAAAACGAAAAAACTACCCCAGCTCAGGCCCAAAGACAAGTTTCTATGTGGCTGGTATTGATTTTGTATTAATTATCAATTATAATGATTATGTGTCTCTAACTACGGTATAACTATATGATAGCTTGCGGGAAACTCTCTCCTTTCTCCTCACCTACACCTTGATCATTTCGATGATTTAAGAAAATTCCTAATGGAAATTCCATTTCTCCATGTGGTTATATATCCCACTGGTTTTTGGCGATCTTAATTTTTTGTGAATATGGTAAAATTTTGATTTTTATTTGGAATGGGATTTGCTGAAATTTTGCAAATATATTTAAAATATTTTGTCACATAGATATAAAATAATATCTGATTAAACGAATAGTATCATTACCATATAGTCAGATTACATATACAGATTTGTGGTTGCTTTGTGCTAATTAAGGCGCAGTTGCAAGAATTTCTCTGCTTAACATGATATAAGGCATGCATTGATGGCATAATAGGTAACTTTGGTGTGTTCTTTACTAACATTTGGGCTTGTTATCAATCTTGGTAACTTATTACTTATTAACAAATATTAGCAAATATTTTGGGTGGTGAGCGAAGGCTCCACAAAATATTGTTAGATATCATGAATGAAATCATGGAAAATTAGTCAGCATGAATGAATGGATGGATGCAAAAAGCTTTTGTATGGCAATGCCTTGTTTGACAAAACATCTAAGCTTTTGACAGTTTTGTTTTGTAAATAAAATACACGTGAACCAAAGCAATCAGTTAGTATATCATGTGAAAAGTATGTGACATTAAACCAGATAACCTTGGCATAATCTTGACAATGTGGACACAGTTCTAAATAATGCTCAATATCTTTGGTTCTAAATACTAATTGTCATGTTTGTACTCAAGACCATGGTTCATTTTGTTATATTCTATTACATGGATAGTATTAGTTAAATCATCTTCGTATGCACTGGTATATTATCATCGTTATTGTAAAAATTTGTAGAAAATTTAAAAAATGCAAAATAAAATAAAATATTATAATAAGTCATGAATAGCAATTAGTTCAGAAGTATCACTTAAAATAAATATGGTCACATTATCATGATTATTGCAGTAAACGCACACCATTCAAGGTACAGTTTTCCCCCGACAGTGGCAGCATGTTGCACAAACAACACCCGAGCACAGCATCGCTAGACGACACGGACAGCAGCTCTGTGTTCCTCTCCCCCAGCGCCGCGGACCTCGGCAAAAAGCCGGCGTCTACCAGCAACCTCCGCAAACTTCAAGGCTCCGGGGGCCGGGCCGAGTATGCCGGGATCTGTCTGCCCGCAGACATCAGCATGATCTTCCAGGTCTGTTGCTGATCACTGATTCACTTATAAATTGTCCTGATTCAGTTTTACACTTGGAAAAAAAGTCAGTCGTAAATTGTCTTAGTTTGGTCATACTAGTAATTTGAAATATATCCGTGATAACTTATCTTAATCTGCTGCAACAGCTTGACAGAATGTTCCCCAGCTTCCGTTTCAACAAGTTCGAATGAGAGCTCTAAACAAGTATTGATTGTTTATTTTCACTTGTGTATATGGTTTATGTACATTTCAGGTAAACGAAGGTGAAGACTTGAGGTCCAACAAACCAAAGAAATCTAGTCATCAAGAAGACAGCCCCTACAGGATCTCACCTAAAGGTACGTCTTAATGTTGTCTCTCATTCCCATGTAGAGTACTGTATGAAACAAATATTTTGTGGGGGGTTTTAACCACAAATTTAAATTGACTGCAACTATTTGTTTTTCATATAGAATCTACTTAATACACATGGCAGCTAAAATCCACAAACTTGAATCTCCGCCAACTTGTCTGGACTTGAAAACCGCAAATATTTTTAGCCACAAATATTTGTCTTTTTCAAACAGTAAAGCACAAATATGATGAATGAAAAGTGAAGCTATCCATTATGTAAACCATATACAGATATATATATATGTGGTAATCTGTCTTTCCCAATAGGTCGCCAGGGATCAAATGAGGTAACAGCCACTTTACCGGATGTTGGGGGTAGCCTGTCATCTCCCGAGGACAGTGTACTGGAGTACCACGGCCCCAATACGTGTATCGCTTGCATCAGGGTCCGGAACACCCAGGCCGAGGACACAGATGACGAACTGGAGTCAGGTATGATATTTTCTGTAAACATTTCTGCATCATAATTTACTTGTAGCCTGATTTAGCTGAGAACTTTCTAACTTTGATGAGATGGGTCAATAAGCTGAAAAGCTGAGTATAATAAGGAATGTTTTATCAATGACAGTAATTCAATCTTCCATAATAAGCCCTCATACTCATGAAACCTTTGCTTCGATAGAAGGAGAGGAGGCGTTCTTCCCAGCACGAGACATGTCTGCGTCAGACGGCACGCCGAGTGTCAGTGCACAGCCGAGTCCAATGGCGGGAACCCTACAGAGATCAATGCAGACCAAGTCCCGTAACAGCAGCGTGTCGGACGCCATTACAGGAAGTGTGACCAGCGTCACAAGTCTAGAGTCAGGTACGTTGTCTTGAATAGCAACTTAACTACTGGTACCTCTGGGAAGTTCAAACCAACAATATATTGCCATTCATAAACCTCGATAATAAACACTTGGCTATTAAGCTCACCTTGGCATTCAATTCAGTAGAAGAATTTTAGTAGAAGAGTAAAAAAATTTTAGTAAAAAATCCATCCAAAATAAACAGTCAGTATTTATCATTTCAGCTGCGGCGTCCGTCAGCAAGCCTGCAATGAGTGAAGACACGGCCGTCGGTAAAGCTCTGCTACGGAAAGAAGTGCTGCGATTTGTGGTCAACCTCAGCAGCTCTGTGGGTGTAAAAAGTGCAGAGCAAGGCCTATTGACGTGAGTTCACCTCGCATTCTTACCCCCACATACCACTTTTCATACACATGCAGTACTTAGATTTTGATCGTTGTTTCTTATGAAAAGCTTGAATATGTATTAATAAATATGGTCATACTCGACTGGTCCTTCTCTGTTGACAGACTGAAGCAGAAGTTCCCAAAGGTGTTCCATGACTTGTGCCTGTACAGCGAGATCTGCTGTATGCTTGCTGAGTACAGATACCGTCTGACGGCCCGACGATTCATTCAAGAACTCTTCTTAGATGTGTCCTATGACGAGGTATGGTCTTCAACATTGGCTCTGTTTTTTCACCTCTACGAATGCGGCATGTTAAAAAATATCTGCAATTGCCAGCTGGCAGCATTCTTTTTGGGGCACACATAACATAATTTTTGTTATTGTTGATTTCAGATGATATACGTTAGTGATTTAGCGCCAAAATTTACCCCAATTACAATGCTGCCCCCTGTTGAAAGTGTTTATGACATGCTCCATTGGACAATGTTTGTTTCTTGTATGCGATTTATGAGTTCTCCTTGTTATAATTTTCAGCTATACATCGAACCAAGGGAGATTTTGAAACTTGAAGAGACCCAAGCAACCCGAGAGCAGAAGCTCACCGATACAGACCAAAGACTCGAACGAGTACCAGAATCCATCACGTAGGACCACGACAAAATTATCGTTATATGTATAACATGCGCAGAATTCATCATTGTAAGCCAACAAAACTATGGCTGTTCCGGCACATGTCGCAAATTAATTCTATAGAAAAAGGAACCAAGTATGACCAACACTGTTAGATTTAGCACTATTGATAGAATGGGTTCGAAGGGTTGATAAAACCAAACAACAAGGCTTGTTTACAATTTAGCATAATAATCAGCCATCTCCACTGTTGACCAAATTATCTTTTCATGTAAAAGCAATATTTCGTGTATCAATGGGCAAATAATTTTATAGACTACAAAATATTAAAGGTTGACAAATCTTTATGTTGTATTAGAAATTCTAGGTGTTGTTGGTTCATCGACAAGAAATATCTATCAGTGTGCATAGCCAAATCTATTTCGGACATTAGTACGGATAAATGATTGAAACACAATCAAGCATAATTGGTATATAGGTCGATTGCATTTTCATTCATGGTCACAAAAATACCACACACAAATATCCCATACATGTAATAATTTGTATATTTACTGGTACACAATGTGAATCAAAATGGTTTTCGATGAATGTGTGCGAATGTCCATACATTTTTGTCGAAATTCACTGGACATTAATTTTCGCCAATCAGTATGATTCTTGTTTAAAAAAACAGCAGAAAAAGCTTGTTTTCACATTTTAATACGTGATGCATTTAAATATGACACATGCACAAAAAAATTGTTGTATCTGTACAAGTTTCATTATGTGCTTAGCATATTCAGCATTATGATTTCCTGCATCGTTGTTTTGTTACGTGTATGTCTACGTTGCTGTTTTGTACCAAAAGAAAAAACCGAGATGTGATTTTTGATACAATGTGACATACGATTTGTGTATTGCGTGGGTGAATGCACAAATGGGTGCTTCTTTCGAAAGTTAGGAAATTGTGTGAATGAAGAGGGGTCCGATTGTGAAATTGTTTGCCTCAAAATATTACCACAGTTGTGCAATTATTAGTGAAACACCAATTAAATATGAATCTTGTGATTCACCGTGCATCTGTAAATTGTCATTGCCACGTCATTTTCATATCATTGCTTATATTTATTGATCTGCAAGAACGAGTATTGATTTATCAGAATGTATGTCTTGTGTTATGTAGGTATGACAATGAGGAAATTGATTTAATTACCATGAATGATGCATTGAGCTATATGTGTTGATGCAGTGCTACTGTTTGTTTATTTATAAACAATTCCCTGGGCTAATAGGCATTGCAGATTTATGTATTTTGATTTGAATAGCAATTAAATGATGTAATGTGCGTGGACTGCTGCTAATGAACTTCTTTCTTTAAATGTTGCAATTTGATTTTAGTCCAAATTGCTAGGATGAAAAAAAAATTATGTACTGGTAGATAAATGTTCAACTTATTCTTTTAACGATACAAAAATAACTTGAAATCCAATATCATATTGCAACAAAGACGGCTTTTTTTGAGGAACATTTTTTCTTGAATTTGTTTGTGTATTGTTCTGGTTGCAAAGAAACGAGTGATAATATACCGGTGTATTAAATTTAGTGGGAGATCTGGGTGGAGAGCGAATTTTATATGAATAACTTTGTATCTGTTGAAGCTTACAAATGAAATAAACGACACATGAAATCAGGTTTGTGTTTCCTCTTGAAATATTCATAGCCACAAATATTACATCTTCGAACATACCCCATATTCCTGACCTCTAAAACAGTTCAAATCTCCGACATTCAATCCTTTAAATGTTCATGACCTCCAAACCTTTCAAAGCTCCTGAAATTGAATTCTTCAAATGCTCATGGCCTCAAATACCTTCACAGCCTCCAACATTCAACCATTCAATTCCTCATGACCTCCATGACTACAGAAACCTCGCTACCTTTTAATATTCAATCCTGCATCGATGATAATTGCTGAAACCTTAACAGCCTCCAGGATTCTTACCTTCAAACTGCAGGACCTCCAAAACTTAGACAACCTCAAAGGTTCAAACCTTTGATGTTCCTGAACTCCCAAGACTTTCACAGCCTTTAAGATTCTTTCCTTCAAACTAAGGACCTCCAAATCTTCCACAATCTCGACCGTGCAAACCTTCAACATTTAAACTTGAAAACTTTCACGGCCTCCAACATTTCGAAACTTCTAACCTTTACAGCCTTCAGGATTCTTTCCTTCAAACTTCATGACCCCCAAAGCTTCCACCACCGGGAGCATTCGAACATTCAGCATTCCTAAATTCCGCACCCTTCAGAACTTCTCAAACTTCATCAGACCCACAACTTCGAGTATTATAATCTTCCTAAACTTTCAGATTCCAACATCCTAAATTCCGAAACTTTCACGACTTCCAACATTCGTAACAAGTATCATACACTGCGCCTTCCTCTATATTCAATAAGGATTAAAAAGGTGACAGACAGATTAAATGGCATGCATTTAGTGGACGAGTAGTATTAAGGCGCAGTGTATGATGCTTGGGCCCAATATTCTTACATTTCCAAAACTGTCACAGCTTCCAACATTCCTAATCTCCAAAACTTTCAGAGGATCCAACATTCCCAAACTCCGAATCTTTCACAGCTTCCATCATTTCTTAAACTGCAAAGCTTTCATAGCCTCCAGCATTCCTAAACACAAAACTTTCACAGCCTTTAAAATTCATTCCTCCGACATTTATGACCTTCAAAACCTTCACAGCATTCCAACATTCAATCATCTGACGAAATATCTGACCACCATTTTTAACCACATTGATTCATCAAATATTTATGACCCTCAAAATTATCACAGCCTCTCCAAAACCTTCATAATAATTCATTCCCTCAATATTCGTGATATCTGCAGCCTGAAAGATTCATCCCAAACTGCATGAAACTTAACAATGCCGAGCATTCAGCACTTTCACAACTTTACAAGCTTCCACAGTTTCGAACATTTATTTCTCCATGATTTATGATTCCCAAAACATCCACAACTTTGGGCATTCAATTCTCCATCATTCATGATTTCCAAAAACCTCCACAACTTTGAAATAAATTACATATCTTGACATACCAGCTGCATACAAGCCTCGACAATTTTAAGCATTCAATTCTCCATCATTCATGATATCCAAATTCAAAACCTCCACAACTTTGAGAATTCACGTCTCTGACATTTATGACATCCACAACCTCCCCCAATTTCCCATCGTTCATGACATCCAAAACTTCGAGCGTTCACTTTTCCATCATTCATGATATCCAAAACCTCAACAATTTGGAGCATTCAATTCTTCACAATTCACGACATCCAGAACCTCCACAATTTAAATAATTCAGTTCTTCATCATTCATGACATCGAAGCTCTTCACAACTTTGAGCATTCAATTTTCCACCATTTGTGACAACCAAAACCTCCACAACATTGAGCATTCAATTTCATTCTCCAAAACCTCCACAACTTTGAGTATTCAAATCTCCACAATTCATGAGATCCAAAACCTCCACAAATTTGAGCATTAAATTTTCCTTCATTCATGAAACTGAAGACTTCCACTACTTTGAGCATTCAATTATTCATCATTCATGACATTCATGCAGAACCTTGACAACTTTGAGAATTCAATTTTCATCGTTCATTCGAAATCTCCCACAACCCTTCATTTTTCCTACTCTCATGACCCAGAAGCTTCTCTTCCAATATTAATCTAGATCTTATCCTCCAACAAAACATTCACAGCTTTCAGCTTCAGCATTCATTCAATTTTTCAACATTCATGAAACTTTCACAACCCAGGGCATTCAAACATCATACATTCCAAAGTCCAAAACCACCATAGACTCTAGCGTTCATTCAATTATTCAACAGTAATGACCTCCGTAAAAAGTGTATGTAACAAAATGACGAAATTAATTTTTCCAAATTGTCATGATTGTGACCTCACTCAGTGTGTTCCATCAAAATACTGTATAGATCTATAGTTCGTGGTGTTTTGATAAAAAAAAATATGGACTTCCACTTGCGATTGACTTGGAATGGAACTAAGTCAGGGACTGAGCCCCAAGGTTAAATGTGTTTATGACAATATATGCGAATTTGTGACGATAAGTTCAGGCCACACCCGTTTAAAAAGTTGGTCTATGGAATCGCCGCCCCTAAAAATTCATTCTCAAAATTTCGGTAAAAAAAATCGCCGCATTCATCGACAACTTAGTTTTTGCCCCAAATAAAAATCACAGTCTGTATCCTCCCAAATGGTTGTCAAAAACCGCATTGTGTGCCAACACTACACAGGATCACCTGTGAGCGGAAAATATCAGCATTTTGGGCCTTTAGCACAGCTCCGGGCGGGTCTTCCTGGCATGACATGTTGATATACATGATTTTAACGGAATATATCTCAATACCAAAAATTTTCCAGAACTTAACCAATAGAATCTTGCGATAGATAGGCCCTAGTTCTTCTGTAACTCATAGGTCTATATTTCCAACTATATAGTCATCTGAATACATCGACACAGTTTGGACTTTTACTCAATAATACTGCAATAATTTGCGTTATTCTAGACAAACTTCATAAACATGACAAGACATGTAATTTAACGTGACACATTGAAAACCGTTCACAAATTTCTAAACTATTTACTATGAAAAAAGGGCACAGAATGCATATTGTATTGTTCATCTACCAGAAAATACACATACGGCCTAGATATACAGAGGAATGAACAGGTTATATTGATTTAAATGATCCTATTTTCCCGCTAAATTGGCCAATCTGATTTTATAAGGTCATGACGGTCGAATACGATACCAAACTAAGCGGCAAATACATAAGTTATCATTCAAAATAAAATCCCTCGCACGAATTTTGGTAATCTAAATTCCAAAGACAGAAATTATTAGTAAACAAAAATATATCGCTCGTACCATTTTTGAAGTGAAATATTCCAAACAGAAAATTTAATGTTAAATGTAAAAAAAATTTCGCTCCCACGTATCCATAGACCAACTTTATAAATTGGTGTGGCCTCAGCAACCCAAACTGGATTCAAGATTGAGGATGATCCCTCGCCTTGGAGAAGAAATTCCGCGCATGCGCTGTTCATTGAGTGGACGTCTGTCAAAAAGTGCTGTCAAAAGTTTGGACTTGTGTAAAACCGTGCAAAATAGAGCATACAAAGCCTGCACGATCCGCCAGTTTTGCACTGTGCTACTTCGGGATTTCAGTGATATTTTTAATCATCGCATGTTCGTATTGGATGGGCAATAGTTCTTCCAACAGCAGCATGGCGGCCCCGGTTGTTGTCAATGCCACCGCGAAGCACACTGCCACGGTAAGACTGTTGATAATCTACCATCATATCCATTAACCATCTGCTAATTACTGTTTAAATTCTAGATTAGTAATTTGTCATGCATTCGACCATAGGTCTAAATAGGTTTTCGGACGTTATGCTTTTAATGTGCCCCTCTGGCTCTAGCAGCCTGCTCTGCCATCCCTCACCACCTCTCTCCAGAAAAATATTAAAATTGAAAAATGGCGTTACTGTTTTTAACTGAACAAGCCTCGTGATAAAATATTATGTCAATAATACTAAATATTTCACGCTAATCATATGCCAGCTATTCTCGTGAAATAGTCCCCGCCACATTATGACTAGGCTTTTAAATTCAACTTAAAATAATAATACCATTTTAATGTTTTCAGTCAACTTCTATATCTTGGAGAATCCTGAAGGGAGGTGGGTGGGGTACGGTGGATGGATTTGATGGACACACTAAAATCATTCACAATGTTTTTAATGTACATTTGAAATAAGCTGGGACTAAATCTATGAATAAGAGTAAGAGACATAACGAATGTGCGACCATCATGATATTGCCACCTGTCGAATATCATGGGCAATTTCCCTGTCAAATGATCTAGAATCCGTATTATTTATAAATGCAGAATTATCATATAATTATGAGCGATAATTCATAATTTGCTCCCCATGCATGTTGAAGTTCTTGAATTTAGCTTCTTCTGGCTTGCTACGATTTCTCGACCCCACCATCAACATTATAAATAGGCTCTCGTTTTAAAAAACCTTGGATTTGAATCGGCTACTAACAGCCATATAGTACATGATATAAGTCCCGCTCATTTAGGTCATGAGTTACGAATATCCTATGAATCACGTGTTGTGGCTTACTAGTATTTCGTAATTTATGCCACCACCATCCCCCACCCGTGACTGAGTTATAGAAATTTTAATGAAATTCATACAAAACAAAGCAATGTTGTTAAATGTTGTTTCATGTTTTTATTGGAGGAGTCAGTTGGAAATGTATCCATTGGAAATTGGAATTCAAAGTCGTTGAATTCATAAAGTCAACAGCTATAGATCGAGCGGTGAAAAAGTTCTGTTGTACAGCTATGCATGCTCAGAATTGTCAAACATACAGTACCAGGGTACTTACACAAGGCGGTATTGGTGAATGAAACCGATTCAGCCAATCAACTGGCTCGTTTTGTTGCTCTTACATTAACCAATGAAAATGCGGTTTCAAATGCAAGTTGCAAACACCACCTTTGGAAACAAACTTAGCACGAACATCGATGTTAAGTCATTGACGTTCATGACAAAAACGATCAAGCTTTGCTAGATATCACAGTTGTGTTGTGCATTGATGGTCCTTTGGAACTGCACTTTTCAATATTAGCCGGTCCTGAGCCAAAATTTTCCAGTGGGTCGTCAGCCATAAATTTCTTTTACTGTGCCCCCCCCCCCCCCCCTCTACCATTCTCCAAGATTCTCTAGATCAAGAAATTGGACCAAAATGATGTTACCATGGTTACTAAATGAAAAAGCCTGGTCATAATATAGCAGGACCTATTTCACCAGAATGCCACAAGTTCTTACAAGTTGGATGAATCCTGTTGACTGGGATCTATACTTTCAAGACATGCTTAACATGTGGGAACATCCGGAGATTTATCCAGTAAAGAAAGTACTTGTTTGTAGCTCGGGGAATCAGCCAAAAACTTCAAGTGACGGTTCTCATGTTGCTGAGCGGAACAAACAACTGAGTACATGTATCATGTTTGAAACAAAATGGATTCTCTCAAACACTCTTATGGGTTTCTGATTCTATATACCGGTATAAAGAAAAGCTCCATTTTGTATACACTTGTTTTCGAATCAAACTCGCTAATCTCGGATGAGCACGAGACTCAAAACTCATGGGAATTTGCAAAATTATGTTCTGACCAAGAAATTTCATCGCAAGTGGGTTAAAATTCAGCTGGATTGCCATTTAAAAACAAACAAAAACATTTCAAGTCATGAGATAGAGGTATGAAATTATGCTATTTGTATCAGTGTGTATGAAATTTGACACCAAGCTTGAAGAATATCAAGTATTACATCTTTCAATACATTGCTGAACCACATATGAAAATGTACATGTATATTCTGAGATTTATTTTACAAAAGAAAGCAATTACTTCCCAACGGAAACTCCTTGCTGACCACAAAGTGAAACACCCTGTCTGTTCCGTGCCTTTTCACTGCTAATACCAGCTTAGTTTCCAAGGTGACCATACATGTATACCATCTCCCTGGGGCAGTATTCACACTGGCCAGGGATAATCTGTAAGCAGTGAATGCATCCAAAGGGCTGAGCTGTACATTTGCATGCAGCTCTGCTCTATATCTTTCTTTCTCTGTGTGCTTTGCATGGAAGAATGGTAAAAGACAGCTGCCACAAATTGCTGCCTTGCTCGAGGGGGGGAAAATTTTTCCTCAAGGTGACTCTTTGGACAGTCACTGAGCTGCAGCCGAAAACCCTCAGACCCAGGGATGGATGTGTATGTACGTATTGTCCACGGTCTACTTTTACCCCTCAAGTGTTTATCGCTAAAGGTCAGACCCCTGCTCTGGAGACCGAGAATTCATCTTTAATTGTGTCGCCTCATCGTCGGTCCCCGGGGAGTCCTGCTGGTTCGTCCCTGACAGTCTCCACCAAGACATCACAGTCCCCGGCAGGCAGGCCCGGCTACAAGTGATCTTGGACGGCTGATTCTGGCTGTTACCTTGGTCCCCTAAAGAACGACTTGTGTCCATCTTTGGCCGTCCTTCAAGCTTCAAGACCTGTCCCTGGCATTTTGCTGTGGAGGTTGCGGCCCACTCGAATACAAAAGGAAGAAATGGAAATGGGGGAAGCGAATATATCTAGGGGGAGGCAGATGTGGATCTAGTTGGTAATGAGGATATTTTGTCGGCAGGCGCCCAAACTTGGTGAAATATTTTGTTGGGACTGAGCAGCAGCAACGATCAAACTGTCACACTAGTAGACCCGGTGGGCTGGCTGTGAGAGTGGTTGTAACTGAATCAATCAGGGATGTTATTTATGGATTGCTGGGAGGACCTGTGCCGATATAGAAACCAGTCACTCAGGGCAGGTTGTATGGTACAAGTGCAATTGAGAAGGGTTTGGATAGGTCAGGACTCAGGGGGATTTTTGGCAGAATGTTCCCAATTACAATGTAGTTTACTCGTATCATCTCTGTAAATGCTGTAGTTCCAAACATTATACTCTATCAATGTACTCTTGTACATGGCTGTGATGATTGCCGTTTAGTGTTTATGTATGAAATTAATTGAATATTGTTGAAACATGATAGATGTCAGATATTGCGAGTTTATAGCAATCTTGAAAAAAAATTCAAATTCGATACCGGAAATAGACTAGTACATGTATTTCGTAAAATAATTATAATAGCTTGATTCTGAAATCATATCGATTCATGTATTGAACTTTCATTAGTTCATGTATTTTCATGATATGAGCAATTATTATCCATGGGTATATCATACATGTACAATGCAATTCATACATGTACCTGTCGTCTGTCGTTTGAAAACTTCTGCAAACTTTATGCTATCATGCTGGCCGCTCACATGTTCATCGTGTAGTTGTAAATAATGGACATGATGATGAAATGAGATTCCTTCATGACAAAAAATGTCTCCCGTGCTGGCCTGGTTTCTGATTCAGAATTTCCGAGCACAGTCGTAAAACAACGACTCTAAATTAAATGTACATTTACCATACTTGCTGACTAACATTTCGGTATTACATCATTCGTGACTATCCCAATCATGCGTTTTACCTTCTAGTATGCCTCACACGCATGTGTGGAATCCCTGTACAAGAGAATTACGAAGGTTCTGATAAAATATTCATGCCAGTCTGAGCCCCAGTCTTAACCTTGTGGCATAGATCACATTGATGAAGTAGGTAATTTAACCACATTACCATGGTTACGAACTCACGATGTCATGTGTTGGTTTCTTATTAGATGAACTTGGATCCATCTCAAGTTCATTGGTTTATGATGATCAAATTTACGTGAACATAATCGTGTTTGTGTCGTGATACAGATTTAGACTTTCAAACTGTTATTACTTTTACAAATTAAAACATGTAAATTAGGAACCAACACATTATAAGACAAATATGATCTATACTCTGATTTTTTTAACTCGTTTACACCGTTTTTTGCCGATAGTTCAGTCCAGTTACTTCGAGTAAACTATTCAACTGAATATTGCATATCTGTGATACAAACGGCAATTAATTTACACAAACCTGCCTTCCGGAATGCTCTCTGTTTCTGACAAAACACAAAAGTTTTATTTAAGCGAGGATTTGCTCGAACCATGGGTGCCGACATATTGCTTGGTTCTCGACCACTGATGACGGAATCCAAATGGCCAAGTTCAAATTAGTCATAATAGGGGGATCGGGTTGTCAGTTGTCGTCAAGGTGCCTGCACGTGCGAGTCATTTCGAATCAGTTCACCTGCGTGGGCGGTCCCGAATCCTAACCCTCGCCCCTATGCAAATTATCCGAACAGAATCGCCCATCACGTGCTAAAGGAAAACAGTATTTGTTGACATGCATACGACAAGATTTCAGGGAAAATTTGTCATTGCAGTAGATTGCTAACTCTCACAGTTCTATGAGCAGAAGTCTGAAAGTTTTGCAGAAAAATGCCGTTTGATCTCCAGGTGAAGTATGCCAAGTTACAATAGATACAATTAAACATCGCAAAAAAAATCGGCAAAAAACGGTGTAAACGAGTTAGAAAAATCAGAGTATATTTATAATATCGTATTCATGTCAGAAAACACAGATTTTTTAGAAAACATCGAGTTGCAGCAGCTCATCCAGAATGACAACCATGGTATCTATTTGTAGCGAGGAAGCCTAAGAATACAATTAGCTTCATCGAAAAAAGTTACTTTGCAATCACTGTTCATTTCCTAGATGCATTCTTTGATACATGTAATCATGTATACATGATCTGGAGTCTTGACATGTATACAATGAATTATGTACTTGCACATAGTTGTCTGTGATTGGTTTGTTGAATGGATTTGCGGGTTTTCAGCAGCTGCTTCACACGTTTCCTGATCAATGTAAATTGTATGCGTGATGTGAGTACATAGCTCTGTTGACAATCACTACCCTGCCAATTCACAAACAGGTAATCTTGGTACATGTAATCACAATATCGCACGGCAGCTGTGCCAAGCATAGAACATAGTGTGTTCACACGCCAGTAATTAAAGGATTACCAAGTAATATCTGTGATTGTACTTTGTTCTAAAATTTATTGTGGGTTGTTGTCAGTAATTCCCTGCTCATGTTTCATAGATCTATAAAATAACCTGTACATTTAATTGAACAGGTAGACAGGAAAGAAATGATGTGCATGTCTCATCTTGTCAAGCTTATCTCAGGCTTGGAACCATGTATGGTACATTACTAGTATATATATAAATTTAGAAGAAAAACTTTAGAAGTTCAGATGATTTGAATTCATATGTAATATAATTCTTGATCAAAATGGATGCTGGGAATGAGATCAGTATGATTACTGCAGTATAGTTCAAACAATTTCTTAGTAATATTTTCCTGGGCAGATCTTTTTTTACCATGTTTGTTTACTTGGAGTATTTCATGTTTTATATTTATAACGCTCGCTTTTCAACGTTCTTCACTGAGCTTAAATATATTTTTCTTTTCATCTGCTTCAAGACTTGCCCGCCTCTTTAATCATGTCATGGTTCCAGTAATCTCGACACTATGGGAGATATTGGTGCAAATCTTCTTGCTGGCCTCAGTCAGTACCAGTGCAAAAATCAGATCTTTGATATTTGCTCGGCAAGAGCAGGAAATTAGCCCCGATAAGGTTAATGTACAAGTTATCGGTGCCTGATTATGTTGAATCGGTTCCGTGTTAGAAGACATGTCGCTGCTGACGTGAGCTTGTCACTTATTCAATTTCGCGGTTATGCGGCGATGCAGTTTTCCCGAAGAAAACTGGGATCAAGCCCGGAATTGTATTAGGTTTGAAAGATGCTGGAAATCACAGTGCGAGCTTGAATGATGGAGTACGCGTGGAAATGAAGACGGAAGTATTAAATCGAGCAAGATTAGGTGTAACGTCGGAAGACGGTTCAATCGTAGCAAGCAGATTCATTAGAAGTCCACAGAATGCTTACTCCAAGAAAGCAGTTCATTACATCTATGTTCACAAAATTAATTTATGGTAAACACTGTAACTCAAGACCAAACCCCCCCCCCCCCCCCCCCTGTCATTCCAAAATCAGAGAACTCCAGTATGCTTTAAATGAGAAGAAATGTCCCGGCGGGTGAAACTCGATTTTGGTGGAGCAAGAATATTTTTTCTGGCACTGTTGTTGTGCGTGTATTCTGGTAATAAAAAGACATTCAAAAATGCAAAGCTAGTATTGAACCCCACAAGTTCACCTTCATGATAAGTCTAAGATAGCCAATTTGCTATGGTGGATTATGCTATTGCAGCAGGGGAACTTTGGTATTTTATCCCCAGATGTGCAGTCCACCTTTGCAGAAATGCCGTGAGGGTAGCAGATTACAGTATTTGTTTTGCCACATTTAATGTCTCTGGGCAAGTAACCATGGTAACTTATATACATATTCTCATAGAACATACCGCCCTTTGACCAATCAGATTGCTTGACATCTAAATTAGGTGTAACCAGATACTAGTATATCCGCCACATACATATGTATAATGGTAAATTCAGTTTTGCTTATAAATAAATAAACAGTCTATTTCTTCATCATCAATATCGTTCCATCTTCCTTGCCTACATCGTCCCAACATTGTAAACAAAATCTTCCAGTCTCCACTTCACAACCTAAAGTAATATGTTTTGCGCTTGTTTGCGGACTGTGCTCTTTCGAACAAGTGCCTTGGACCAATGTGCCATAGTTTGCGATATCATAGCCCCGGTCAGACTAGAAGTGGCCAATGATATATGAATGGCTTCCCATTGACTGGGATTCACGGCACTTTCAGCGGGATTGCTGAAGTGTCTGTTTGTCCATTGCGTCTGCTGGAATGGCTCTGTAGAATCATCTATATGTAGCGGCTCTGTGGCATGTAGGGTTCTAGGGATTCCGACTCATAGGGCACATGGTCATTTGTGTAATACTAGTATTATTTTGAGTAAAAAAAGAATGAGTAAAAAATTACATTTTGAAAAATACCTTGTGACATAAATTTCTTCCATGTAAATCATATTCAATTGGTAAATATATTTATTCGATATTGTCTTTTCAAGCACAGTTAAATTGTTGGTTTAGAGGGCGTCTAAATAAAGATAAATGTTGCAGGATCGTTACCAATGTATGTATACATAATGCTTCAATTCCTAAAGAACATTGGATTGAAGTAATTATGTCAGAGTATAATATTGCCGGGTATGATGAAGTTGCATTTAAGTAGTCTTGGTCATTCATTGATGATTCCTTTTTCTGTCTTTACAGGTTATATTTCTGCATGGCCTTGGTGACACTGGGTAAGTAGTAATTGGTAATACCGTGGTATTATCTGAGTGTATTGGCCGGCAAGTGGAAGAGTTATAATTTCAACTCGCTCTGTTCATTTACCATGTTTACATTTAGTCATTCAATGGAAAAAGGAGTTTTATATCATATTTAATAGTTACTTTGACTATATTGGCGAACAATTTGATTTTGTTCATCAATAACAGTATCCGGTATATGTTAAATGCCAGTATAAACCATTTTTCGACTTTATCAATATTTTTCATGCATAAATGATGATAGGTTTCCTGAATAGAGCGGTTTTTCACATGGACTTTCTCTCACCACAATATATTTGTGAGTAATGAATACATGTATGGGTGAGATACCATTGCACAATACCGTTGTGAATTTGGACTGGATAAAATTGATGCTTCCATTAATAATGTATATATCTACAGCCAGATTTAGGTGATCTATTTGTGGTCCATTTTGAATTTGGTGTCTGGATTTAAATTCAATTGTTCGATGGATTCTCTGTGGTCCCGATACGATTGGTAGACTGATTATATTGATCGGAGTATAACGAAGACATATGAAAAGGATTCCAGTTCTAAAAATTGGATGACAGGGTTTACTTTAGTTTCTAGATCTGATTCCCAAATGTATGTGAATATAGTTTTAAAACACCAGTTAGTGTCACCATGCACTGTATGTGTCTATTCTATTCTATTTGATTTCAGACATGGCTGGTCGCAGGCTTTCAGCATGATCAGCCAGCCACACATCAAATACATCTGTCCAACCGCGTGAGTATCCGCAAAATTATGTACATTTCCTGTGAAGTAATCGCAGAATCACAGAAGCATGTTTTGTTCTTTGAAGTGGCTGCACACTATAGTAAAGGTCAAAGTCATATTTTGTGCTTTATCACTTTACATGTTTGACCTTGCGTTGTTTTTCCCCAGCAATCCGATGCCAGTGTCGTTAAATGCCGGCTTCCGGATGCCTTCATGGTAAGTTCTTCTTTTCATGACACAATTAGTGTATACCGGGTATGACTACTATCTATTAGTACATCATAGAGCACTTATTTAAGGTTTTGCTATAAAAACATTAAAAAAATATATATTCGTACAATGTACCTGTAATTCCTCGTGACTAATTTATAATTTGACAAACTGATGAACACGATAAATGTGATGGGAAAAGGGCAATTATGATACAATCTACACATACACCCATGTATATTTGTTACGAAGACAGGCAGGAAGATGCACGTATGTCAATATAGAGGTGTTAAATTTCATCACACATGTGCCTAATGTGCAATGACTTACCCGGTACGAGGAAATAAGCTAAAGGTGTTATATTTCTACATGTATTGTATTACAATCATTTGAATATACCGTAAAAGCCCTTCACAATAAAATTTCGCTGTACGACATGAAGAAAGCTAATGCCAAATACAACATTAAAGGCAAATTTCCAATTGTAAAAGTCAAAATTTTGTGAAAGTAGATGAATGCAAGTTTTGAAAGCAAATTTCCAATTGAAAAGTGACAATTTTGTGAAAGTAGATTTGCATGGTGTCACTTGGAAAATAAATGAGTGCTATCTTTAGTGATTTTTTCCCCTGTGAACGCCCAAGTAACTGACATTGTTTGTGCTTTAACGTGACAAAATCCCCTGGCATTGCATTAGCCCGAGGCTGTTCTGTGGTTTGAGGCTGTTCTGAGGTTTCGTTCACTCACGCTAGGCCTGGAATAAAGAGCGAGGTGGAGAAACCCAGACACCCAACAAGTGCTAGAAGGAACCAGTGCTGTCGCCTTCGATTCCCACTGCGTGACAACTTGCGCTGCACATTAACGACACTGCCCTTTCCTACATCTACGGCTTCCCTTCTTTCCCTGAGTTGACCCCCTGAGTTGCTCTTCGTGGGCCCAACTCTCTCCATCCACTGTTACCGGTAAACGACGACTTTATTGCTGTCACGAGCGTAGCATTTCTCCGTTGCAAATCGTATGCTTGTACTTTATCATAAACGCAAAAAAAAGAAGGCAAAACGTGTTTATATTACCTAAGCACTTATACGATGTCTTTTGCCTCAGTGGTCAAGACTTCCATGCAATTAGATCTCATGGTTGAGGGTGGGCAGCATTGTCTGGTGAAAAGTCTGTTTTCTCAACAATTTCTGCAATCTGTATTCACTCGAACTAATGGAATATCAAGCAGTTGGTTGGAGAATGCATAAAAGCAAGCTTATTATCGAAGCAATGGAGCTTTTTCAGTTTTTTTCTCGTTTTGCGGATGTTCCTTCAAACTTCATTAAAGATGTTGTTATGTTGTGGTAACTTTTTTGCTGTGGCTGCCGTGAAATTGAATTTCTTCTATGTTGCAAAATTCAGATGAGCTGACTGATAATGTGCTTTGTATATGGTGTTTCCTCATATGAAATTGGACAGAAAAAATCTGCTAATCATCTTAACATGCATAATACCTTCAAGGATATAATTACCTGGATCTTATTCTGTCAGATAAAAGGAAGGTCCGTTTGCATACAAATTTAATAACCTGCTATGGGAAATACATGTACACTCGTTAGAAAAAACCTAGGGCTGTCGGTATAAATCTGATAGATGAATTAGCATTGTAACTGTAGGTAGGGCAAACTTAACTGTAGGTAATGAGCATGAGTTTTAGCCTAGCTCTGAGCGAATAATATCATAATTAAATGCTATCTTGACATAAAAGATTCGGTGATTTCTGATATGGTTTAATTAATATCATTTGTCTGATGTGATTGTCGAAATTACTGTCATGGTTATACAGTTTGAATACTATGCAAATAAGTGAACATTTAACATAATACTGTAAACCCAGAAAGTATTAGCGTCCATTTATCTAGCGTTTTTAGCGTTTTGAAAATATTCGCTTATATTTATGGACGCTAAGTCATGGAACAGGGGTTTTCTTTTTCTGTATCTGTCATCCACCCCCTAACTTGAGTGGCCGCAGAGAGTTCCACTTTGATAAAAGTGCTAAGCTTAATGGACGCTAATATTTTTGGGTTTACAGTAATTATTTCAGCATTACTTCATGGTGCTTGCATGCAATTCCTTGAATTTCATCCTCATGATTTAAGATTGATAAAGACTGGCATGTCCAGGAAATATTTCATGGAATGGTTGATGCTTTCCTTGTAAACAGAACGTAGATTCTGAATCACTTCCACCAAATGAAAGCTTACATGTGGATTACGACGGGGGAAAGGACATTCCAGTTGTGGGTCGCAATTTCCTTTTATATTTATGGTATCCCAAACCATACCATTGACACTGCATGACGGTTGCCATGCCATCAATGTTTTATGTTTTGGGTACAGTAATATCGGTGGCGATAACGGCTAGGTCGTCACAGCAGGCGTGGTGTATGGGGATGTTCTACTACCGTTAAATGTAATCAGTAGTGCTCAGGGAAAGTCATTCAGTTGTTTATATTTGTGATTGATTATGTTATTGTTCGTCTGATGAGTGAAGACCTGTCGCTATGGCGATTGACAATATCAACTATGTTTGTGCATGCGGTTGCTAACGGGTATAAATTTCCTGATCATATCGGGGTGCTGTATAACATTTAAATAATGGTGGATATATATTACCTCTTTGGTAGTATGCAAGCACAGTGTCCGATGAACGAAATATGCTACTGATTATTTTCTTACAATACATCCAAAGAGTCAAAGTTTAGGGACCATTATGTTAGGCAACACATGTGTCTTGAGTTACTGTTATGAACGCTTCTTGAATGAAGTCTTTCCCTGACCTAATCGAGCATATTCGAGACTCACGATATAAATCTAGAAACTCATTACAGTTGTGCCCTGAAGGTTTATAATCACATGCTCATATATCGTCAACGTGATTGCGCAATGAACGTGATAAACGTGCTTTGACTGTTGGGGGTATTCCTGCATTGTCGTTGCAGCTAAATTTCTTTTCCGTACATTTTACCGTACGTCTATCTCGTTTCAGGTTTGACATATACAGCTTAGAGCTTGGCAGCCGAGAAGACGAGGCAGGGATAAAGGCAGCTTCCGACCTTTGTAAGTGTTAGCTGACGGTGAGAGATGGGGACTAGGGAACAAAGTCCACAATAGACCACGCTATATCCACACCTTGTGTTTGCTGCATGTGGTAATTTCGTTTAGCTGGTGGCAAGGGGGAAACAAGAGGAAACGGAATTACGGGGTCCGCTTTCTGTGTCAACATGACATGATCCCTTTCCGAGCTGATGGGCAAAATTACCCATCACTTGAGACTTTTTTCAATTCAGTGTTTTTCAATTCAAGACTTGTGTCCTGTGTCTGAGACGGTGGAAGTTTAAATGAGGCTGCGTGTAGGATAACGGCTTCATCGTATAAATTGTAATTTGTGCGTAGACGGCTTTGTGGAATGTAGGAAGCAGAAACATCTTCATTGTGTATACAGATATCTGGATATAGTACCCCATTCAAAGCCAGAGACTCTAAAATTACACACACAAAAATTGTGTGGCGCTCTGAACGAATATACTAAGAACAAAGCAGTATTCATGGTAGCTTGATAATATATGTACAGCATACATGTACTAGATACTAGAGTTCAAATTTCTAGTCTTCCATACAAGAAACATACATAGATAGTGTACATACTGACAGCACAGTCATAATCATGAAAATGGAAATAATTTTTTGCCCAAGTGAATAACATCCATTCATATCTTGCCCATGTGCACTGCAGTACAAACCTGGATCAGTGACGAGGAGAAGAAAGGAATTCCGCGGAACCGAATCATGGTGGGCGGGTTCTCACAAGGTGGCGCTCTGGCGCTGTACTCGGCGCTGACGATCGCCAAACCGCCCCTCGCCGGCGTGATCGGCCTCAGCTCCTGGCTCCCACTGCACAAGTCCTTCCCTCAGGCTAGTACACTACTGCAGC
Source organism: Terebella lapidaria (assembly GCA_949152475.1). Taxonomy (NCBI): domain Eukaryota; kingdom Metazoa; phylum Annelida; class Polychaeta; order Terebellida; family Terebellidae; genus Terebella; species Terebella lapidaria. Next base: position 10,394,880 of record OX424557.1, read on the forward strand.
TACACTAGACGAATGTAACATTAAATACCTGTAGTAATACAGTTGACATGGCATGAGACAGGATCAAATCAACAGTTTACATGCAAGATTCCAGAATAGTTAACCTAGATCCCAAATCAGGTTTGTCCGAGTCCTTTTACGTCATATTCGACGTATTCTGCAAAACGTTACTATTGGCCAAGGAGAAGTTTTACTGAAGTAATTTGTAAAACTCGGACATCTTTTGGGGGTATTTGGGATTGGTCAATTGAGAAAAAAAAAATGGACGTTTGTAAATGTGTTTTGTGATTTCGCGATTCTAATTGTTTCCTGTTGTAACTTGTAAGCACATATTATGTCAGAACAAGGTGCAGATTCTGAATCATGAACAGGAAGATTATGTGGAAATATTTTGTATAGATTCGTTAGTTCTCTGTGTTGGAAGATAAGGTATAATTCCCTCTGCAGGCCATCAAGGCGAACCAGGAGACGCCAATCTTCCAGGCCCATGGGAGAGCTGACCCCGTAGTCAACTTTAAGTTCGGAGAAATGACCTCGCAACTCCTCAGTAGTTTTAATTCAAAGCACCAATTTAAGACCTATGCAAGTATGGGCCATAGTTCTTGTGAAGAGGTGAGTGGCATTCTGAAATGTTACCACAATTCTAGAAATATTACTGCTTTTACCCTAACTCAGGAGTTTTTCATCAGAAATGTTTGTAAAAACCCATAAGAGCTCTTATGAGTTTCTGATATAATTTTACTTTGATGTGTTTTCAAAGGATGTTGTTTCAAGATATGAATGGCTTTTCACTTTTCAATATCTGTTCCATAAACAGGAGATGCAGGATGTCCGAAGCTTCATAGCCACACATTTACCTGCTCAGTGAGCAAGCCATAGTCACCCCGTACTCGAGAGCATCGGTGGACGCCCCGTACTTCGAGCATCCATCACAAGACACCCTGTTACTTGAGGGCATATTACCAATGTCACGCCCTGTACAGTGTCGTCAACACATCTACAATCCTTGTCATATTTAATCGTTGTGTCTAATCGTTGCGTAAATACTATCCAGAAAACTTTCTCTTCAGGAGCTTTTCAGTGAAAATCCCGTAAGAAAAAGGCCAGCGGCTTTATTTCTTGATACGAAAATTCCCATGGGAAATCCCACTATGGAAAAACCTAGGTACCCATTAGTGATTCATTAATATCGTTATATGTATATTCCGCCCATGCCTCTGGTATATTTGTGACTGTTTCTGTATTTTCATGATTTTGATAGATAACCATGAGAAATCTTCGTTGATTCGTTGTTGATGTTTGAAATCATCTCTCAATCTTCATGTTATATCGTTGCCGTTCCTATGATATAAGTTGTTCAATGATTTGTTTGACTCTGTGACTCTTACAAGTAATCATGTTTCAAAAGGAAGTTGCACTACGTGTATTAAGTTATGCACAAATTGATTGTGTATTTCCACGCAGTACTACATAATATATAATGACATAATAAGAACTGGTTGATTAAAAACAATGCATGATTTCAAGTTTTGTTATGGGGATTCATCTGACAAAACTCGCACCTAACTTTTATTTGAAAAAGTGATGTCCGATTTGTTTCCGGAAATTTGAATTTGCGAACATTTGTCATTCTCTGTCCATTTGGCTTTATCTGTTCAAAGCAGTATTGTATAAATGTGATCAGGAATTGTACAAAACATTCACTGCTGATAATGAAATCATTGTAAAATATCGTGCAACATACTTGAATATTACAAATGTGCTTCAGATTACAAGCCATTTGGATGTTATACTTGTATTACTTAAGACCCTAATTGATCTTTTATCAAAGTCACAGAGTGTTCGAAGGCAGATCTGCTCGAACTTGTATGCAAAGTCAGTGTCACAAAATTATCAGGGACAAGCTTGTATGGAACAAATTTACTGCTTGTCAATATTTTACTGTGGCCTTTCAACTGTTGGATACTGGTATGAATTATCCGCTTGAATAAGTGACAATTTGTGGAATTGAAGGCTTTTACGTTGTTTGACTCTCTGTTGAAATTCTACAATGATGTCGATAGTAATCCCTTGCATTTATATGGTACACACCTCATACAAGCAACTATGTGGTAGCCCAGTGCTTTTGTTTCCTCGCATTTAAATTGAATCTTTGGGAAACCCTTAGCAGTTTAATTTATTTGGTTATTTATTACGTGTACGTAAACATTTCTTTGTTGTTCATACACGAAGAAATGTCTGGGCCGATTGATTGTTATTGGCATTTATAACTCGTCTTGTAGTACATGTATCTGCTATTGTTTAGTTCGGGTGATTACGGCCTAGAATGGTAAAATATAAAGTCTACAGTAGGATTGGAACAGAACATGATTACGATTGTGTTCTTATACATGTCATAGGGGGGCTGTAATAAACAATTGTCAATTTCAAGTTGAGCTGATCATATTTATTCCCATATTTCAACCTTATTTATGTACTCCTTGATAAAAACAGGTTGAAATTTCCTGCTTACAACTCGTGCATAGGGTTGAATATTTAGGGCAAATATTTCCCTGCTTTCACCTAAATAAACAGCAATGCGGTGTGTTCGAATAAGTCGATAAATTTACCATTCCAGTTTAATTTCGCACAATGTAAATAAACTTGTTTTGTGAACAAAAGACCTTTGGTCCCTCATACTTAACAGCTGATTGTGTTCCTTGGCTTTACTTTATATTAATTGAGTCTCGATGCATATCATATGAAAAGACAGTGATTATTATGGAGGGATTAAAATATAATATAATTCGTGTTGAATGTACGGTATAATACATTTTGCCTGTTGTACATTTTGAGTGTTAGAACAAGTATGGTGTATGTACTTGGTTTCGTTTCTTTTCATGCGATGTGTCGCTCGGTCATTATGTGTGTATTGCCGTGAATATTCCATGTTTCTCGAACTGAAAAAGTACAGTATTTCCGCAGAACGTAATTTCTGGTGTGTCATGCAGTATTTGTCCGGTAGAAATATTTGAATTAAATCAATTTGGATCGAGTCTGCACACTGGTCAAAGTATGGAAAGCCGGTGCGCGACAAGAGAAGCAACATGTATGTGAGGAGTGGCAATGTCGTTTCTGACATGTCACACTGACTTTCCATACACTTCACTATATTTGGTTAAATGATAAAATTATATAGAAGAATCGATTAACCTTTTGAGCATATATCTATGTACTGGTTAAACTTGATACGAGACGAATCAACTTTTTCAAGCTGTGCACAATTTGCAGTGTACCGTGGTATGTTTTGTTGCTGTTTGAAGTGAATTTACATGTGTAAATATGTGTAAATTTAAGTGTTGATGGGGACTTCAGTTTAGACAGATGTGCGGATATACGTGTGAGCGTAAACTACTTAGGGTCATCCAAGTCTAAAAATTGTTGTAATAATGTGGTTTATTCTACAGGCAGTTACACATTGATACTACGGACAAATGTATGTATTTAGAAGGCTACTGGTAAAATTGATTGTTGACAGTGTGTGGTATGTATATATTATATAGACCACTATCATGAATAAATCACATTTTATAGAGTGGTGTGTGTTTTCCTGCAGTCTAAAACTTGAAACTATCATGTAAGATTCGTCATTCATGATATCAAAATTTACATGTGCCTGGTTTGACTTTCAGTATGCCCATGATACAAACCAATGCACTCAAGGTCACTAAATGACAATTTTGCAGTCAATTTACCAAATGAGTTAGTTTCACAGCAATTTGTTTTTTTGCGGCCTAGGTGAATATGTATGCCAGAACACAAACCCAAAATCTATACTCAAAATGCTAATGGGCTAAATTTCGAAATTGTCAGTCTCCAAATTGTCAAATTTTAAAGTTGCCCTATCATCTTATTCAATAAATTGCATACATGTACATACAATAAATTCTACCTAGGTTTCAAAATTTGGCAACAGTTAACCAATTAATTTGAGACCTGGCCAAATGTGATATCTCAACATGATTTGCACATTTTGATTCCTCTGCATTGAAGTCCAAATTCCCAACTGGGTTTTAGGTAGAGTTGTTGTACATGATATAATACATACAAGTCGTTCACTTCGATAACAATATAATAGCAATTTTTGCAATGCAACAAACCCTGTACAGTCAGATAACCCTATCAAAGTGAAAACCCAAATCTTCCACCTAGCCTTGGGAAATAGCCATCTGTTCTGTCTGACACCAAAATCGCTAACAATTTTTCAGTGGACTGTTTTGTGCTTCACCAAACTCTAAACATGGAGACAAAATTCATTTTGTGCATGACAGGTAAGATTTTCAGTTGTTTCGATAGAATTATAGAGATATATTTAATTATATCAAAGATAACTTTTATTTTCGTTCAATTTATTCAACAACTACATGTACAAAATAGTACTAGTAATTCAACAATAACAGTAGTAACAAATCTGAATTCATTCAACATGTTTAGATTTTCCCAATACATCATCAGTATATTTTCTTAAATTTTATATAACACGCAAAACTATATCAATTTAACTATATCCAAATATAATTGACATTCCTAAATGCTTAATTAAATATCATTCAACAGGATTATATTGAAACACACGGACTTCATCCCTTGTTGGGGTGTCAACCATTTAACAACACATTCCTAGATATTGAGTATTATTTAGCATGAAAAAACTGATGTATTGACCGACAGGTTATAAATACTACAGAGAAATTTCAATTCATTATAGATAAACACTATAAAGTATGGAACGCCGGTACGACATGCGAGAAGTGACAAGCGACATATGAGAAGTGACAAGTGAGAAGTGACATGCGACCTGCGAGCTGAAACTATGACTTATTCCGTAGTAAACCATGGTTTAATACGAAAAAAATGTGTAGGATATCCAAGTTGCATTTTGTTTCACGCAAGTCGCATTTTTTGTAAAATTAACTCGCATGTCGCTGTTTATATAGCTAGCATGTCGCATGTCGCAGTTAATGGGCTAACTCGCAGGTCACATGTTCATGTAGGCAATATTTCTCGCTTCTCGCATGTCACTTCTCACTTGTCACTTCTCGCATGTCGCACCGGCTTTCCATAATAAAGCCTCCATCTTCATACCAATATCATTATAAATGGTATCAAATCCTAACATTGAACACAAATCCCTGGCTTAACAACCATTCAACTTGTCTTAAGTAGCATAAGGAAGGAAAAGATTCTAGCATGATTTCATACCAGGTATGCACCTAGACTGAGTCACAATTGTTCAGTCAGGATGCTGAGATTTGAAGATAGGCAGTGCGATATTGCAAGGAGGTGGGACAGCGCAAAAGAACGACAGCCTTGCCACCTTCTGTCACTTCTAACAGCTTCGGCAAAGCCAGCAACACCACGAATCCCAGGCCGAGACCGTGTCCTGATGCGAACGAGAAACTGCCCTCCTTCACGTAACCTATGACTTCGCGATCGCAGACTGTACGGACACTGTCAATTGACGGTGGAGCCCCATACTCTTTCACAACAGTTTTTGGTTTGGTTTTCTTCACTTTTGGGGTTTTGTGTATGCATTCCTTGAATCCTCCCCACTTTTGGTCCATCCTGAACTTGTCAATGTCATCTTTGCTTGGTAGGCAGATCATCGCGAACTGTGTTGGAGCACCCCTCAAAACCAGGCTGATTTGTACAGGAACCAAACAGCGAGCATTCGATGGAACATCTTCTACCAAGTGAGCGATATTTGAGTGTGCGGTTTTCTGTCTTTTTGGCTGGGGCGTACAATGCCTGTTTTTATATGTACACTGTCTAGTGATAAACCCCTGAAGGTTTCTGAGGTGTTTTCTACAGCGTAGCACATAGAAATTGCTTCCTTCTTTGGGATATATTATATCCTCACTGTCATTCTTCACTTCGACTGAACTATCCCAGTCTTTGAGCAAAGCAGTCCACGGGAAATGAAACGGCGATACCGCGCCCATTTTCGCATAGCTGCACCTCTTCGCAGGTGGAACCCGGTCGTATTTACTCTGCTTTGCCTGCCACATGGTTCGCTCCCATTCCTTGCCAGCGGGGGTGTCCGGGTAGTTATTAGGGTAGGTGGCCATCCCCTCCTCAACGGCCAAAGTTACGATCTCTTTAAGACCAGCAACGCGCGCTCCTCGGTACACAAGAGCCACGAGGAAGTTTACACCCCAACCCCCAGGCAGCACAAGGTCCCATCCGCTCCCATACCCGGGTCTGTGAAGGGACTTTGCACCTGAGGCTTGGAAATGGTCCGCTATGGATGGTCGTCTGCCGGGATTCTGGATTAGGAAGACCGGGATCCGAGATTCATCATCGCCAAGGTGAACTTCTGAGCCTGGCAGAACGAGAGGTAAATTGCAGTTGGCAAACAGACTCAACACGCGGAGTGAGATGAAAACAGCCGCTTTCGACATTGCTACCCAATGATTCCTGGTGCAACACGTCAACTGAAACATACCTGGGACCAAAGCTTCTGATCGTTTCTCGTTGATCCGCCTGTCAGCCCATTTCATGTCTTTGACATTCTGACGTACTTCCGTGTCCCACAAGTGTGAGTAGCTCACGTCGTCAGGCAATTTGCTCATGTCAGAGTGAGTTCTGTTCCCTGCGAGACGAAATAGCAAAAACATTGATAGTAATTACCCTGCACCATAACTATAGCCAATAAAAATTTGGATCTTTCACTCGCATTTAAAAAATAGTAATAATTTATCGCGATTATCGTACCATCCTTGTTGTAAAACCGGACCATTTTTTTCATCGGGGGTAGGAGAACTCGTGGATCCCTGACGGTCAATCCCAGAATGCAGTTGGGCTCCAACTCTCCAGGCGACTCTGTCCCATTCACTGACTCCCAGAATGCACCTTGTTTCCTGTGATTCTCTGCATTAACCTGTCCACACCTCTCAGATTTTTCAAAGGCTGACTTCCACCAATATTTGTTGTTGCTTTGCTCAACTACATCGCACTCAGTCCGTAAATCATTGCCTTTGGATTCCACACTGGCAACTTTCAAGGTGTCCAAGAGAACCTCATTTGCCAGCGGTCCCGTCAGGTGGAATCTACAGAGTTTGTCTTTCAGTGATGTACAAGTGACATTATTTCCTGAGAATGTTTCTTGTCTCAAACAAGTGGGTTTGTCACTGTGCTGGTCCTTTTCAATATCCGTGGAATCCATGTTTTCTTCTGTGATGCCTTGCTCCTGTTTATCGCTTTTACCTCCCGAGTTTTCAGTTGGAACTTCTGTATTTGTTCCCTCTCCAAGCACAAATCTAAGTTCACTCATGAAATCTTGATACATGGCCGGATGAGTCCAAATCCAGAGTTGTGTGGAGGGAGGTTCAGCTTGGTCATGATCGAGGCTTACACCCCTATACTTCCACATGAACTTAACCTCTCCCAAAGCGCCGAAGGGGTACTCGTCATGACGATAAAGTACAGTCCTGCCCTCTCGTTTGCCAGTTCTGTAGACTCTGGCAGCAAACGTGAGACCTGGAGACACAAAATCCTGGTCAGTAATTTCATGCCATTAGGCATACAATACATTACATCTTTTGTACTTATGTGATCCAAATTCCAAATACTGTAAAACGACTAATTTTGGCAGCTATTCAATTTGGCGGTTTTGAGCCCCATGTCATTTGGTGGAGATTTAATTTGGCGGTTTCAAGATCACTTATATTTCTTAACATGGCCCAAGTAGCGCACCTTACTCTGTTAATACTATTCACCCACTGAATGTATACCATATTTAATCCGTCTGGCACATTTTTAATCTTCATTGAATTCAGAAGAAATAGTAAGCTGCGCTACATGGGCCCTTAACATATATCTAGTTAATTTGGCGGACGATTTAATTTGGCGGTTTTTCCAATACCACCAAATAAAACGTCCACCAAAATTACTCGTTTTACAGTACTAAATCCACAGTATGCCTGCTTCAACTGGCACTCACCACACTTGGGAAAATTTCCACAGGTATTTAACCTCAAGTTTCAACTTACATATTGGGAAATTATTCATATTGTATCCAGTGTAAGGAAGTCATGGCCGTTTCTCACCTAATTCGGGAGAAGAGAGTCTGCCAAGAACCTTGATTATATCATCTTCCATTCCTTGAAGTTCCACACAACAATAGTACGATAAATCCTGCATGGAGCAAACAAAATGTTACAATATTAGTACCAAATTTTTTCAGAAATATGAAATGTTATCTTGCCAATCCACTTTCAACTCGTCCAACCATCCATTATGTACATGGATGATTGATATACAATATAACGATAATATCCACACAATCCGATTCTGTTTCAAGCTAATATCGAGAGAAAGACATGTATATAATGACTCATGCACCTGAAGCAGGCAGTATTTGGCCGTTGCTCTGTAAGCTGCCCTAGCGCCTTTATCGTTAGGGTGTAGTGGGATTTTATATCCCCACCGCTCCGTCATGTGGAAGCGTTTGGCGTGCCAGATGTGCGTTTCTAGCCAGACGAACTTGCGCTGTCGCCGTCTGTATTCCTGTAAAAGGTTACTGGGACGTCGTCGGTACTTTCGCGACGGGCGCTTGTGCTTAGACGGTGGACCAGCTTTCAACATCTGATAAACACACATAATATATTTCAATTACTTTAGTACCACAATTTTAACAGCAATTGAACAAAAAAGTTTCAGTCGTTTTTTTTTTAAAGAAACTAATTTTATCCAATTCACTGATACAGACCTCACGCTTTGCCCAACTGTGGAGTGTGCGCGGTAGCCGTTTGACATTGTGGCTTGCAGCACGTCTGCGTATATGTCTCGGCAGTTTCTGCAGGGGCTGGTTGTTACCCTTGACAGTGACTGCAGCCTTTGACATGGCCAGCAGCTCCTTGGCCCGTGCCTCCGCATAGTCCTGGACGGATAGTGCTAGACGGATAGAGGAAGACAGTACATGTATATGTATTATTAATTTTTTACCTTGGGCCAGAATGAAGTGCGTAGAACTGGAAATTCAAATTTTTTTACCCACACTCATCCCTAATCATGGTGTCCATTACATTGTTTTGTATCAACTCCACTATTGGTTTGTGTTCAGGAATCAGGATATCAAACATGTCATGCGAGTAATAATGATACCAGGTAGTAGACAACGTTCACGATTGCATAACCATTAAACCGGTGATGTTCTGGCAATACCGGTAGTCCAATTAAATATGAAGAGTACATACTGGTAGGAGCAGCACTCAAGACATCTGGAGTCCTATCCATTGTAGGCATGTTCTGAAGGCTCAACAATCTGCAAGACAGCATAACATGGTCAAATTTTATTGTGACAGTATGACTGGAGTAGGATGGAAAAGACTGTAGGTGACTTCGGCCCATGGTGACCTCGGCCCGGTGACGTCGGCCCGCCCTACAGGGCATAGTACACTAACTCGCTCAGCCAATCAATTTTCCTCTTATGATTTTTTTTATCTCTGTTCACTTTGATGTTCAGTTAATATTAAATTTTTTTTTATTTTTGTATGTTGAAAATAAAGATATTTGAATGAATTGAATTGTCTCCATGATACTTCAATGAACAAACTGAGAATCAATAGAAGCATCCTGGGTATGTGAATTGCAATTAATTTTGATCTGCTCAGGTGACCGAGAATCTGTTTTAGCAATTCTCATTGAGTTTACCTGATGTGCTCGATCAAAGCATACTTGAAGTCGGCCAGCAGTTCTTGAAACGCTCATGTTGAATATAAATAGGTAAATGAATCCACATTGAATTCTTAGCTTATTTCTTTTTCACGACAAGGTCAAACAAATATAAGACAACACAATGGATTACAACTGGTTTAATTCTGACGAAATAGATAACAGTATGAATACTAATCACAGAAAAGGTGACAAACCCAGAAAATGTCTACATGCAAATGTTTCATACAATTTGATGATGGCAAAATCGTGAACATGAACAAGGCAATCAATTAGCCTACATCAGACGCTTCATAATTGGGTTGACTAACAGTATGAACAACAATCGAGACTTGCCATGCACATTGATAGTTGTAACAACGTACATGTAATTATCCATTTGCCGTCTGCCGCCCTAACACTATTAATTGCAATCTACTGGGCGGGCCGAAGTCACCGGTCCGAGATCACCATGGGCCGAGGTCACCGCACCCCGATGGAAAAGTACCGTAGACTGAAACCTATTACTTCTAGCTATTATTTCTCAAAAGCCTTAAAAAAACTATTGTATTGGTTTACAGTTAGTATAGTGACATCACTGTATCGCTTGTTTACAAGATATAAACATTTGTTTATCATTTGTCTGCATGCCCTCTGGTTGAGTATGTGAAATCCTTTAATATCGCTCACTGATAGACCGTTGAAATGCGTGGACAGAGAATGAACAACACGTTGCAAGCTTTGGATAGTCAGAGGAATATAAATATTGACCGAACCATATCATCAATTAAATAATGAGACACACCCAATAAAATTTGGGTCAGAATTTCGCAAATTTCATGTTCCGTCCCACTTTCCATGCCGGACGGAAAGGTGAAGGTTGTTTGAAATATTGTCATGTGATCAACGTTTTTTATAGAACGTGGGCTGATGTCTGTCGATCACGTTGTAATTTGACCGTTGAGGTCCATTACACAGACGCATGAATACATACCAATCTTTCTCACCATGCAAATCATTATTCATAAGAAAATCTATGCGAGAAGACAATAAATCTTCAAGCAAAAACAAAAGAAAATAACGGAACCATCGGGAAAAGAAATGCATGACAAATAGAAGCCAACGTGAAATATTGTATCGTACCGTATAATAGTAGCATTGTGAGGCGTATTGACTGGCTGCCCTAAGTTAGTATAATAGGTGAACTGATTGAGCTCTGAAGCCCATGGTAACGATTTGATCATTGTATTATGTGAATAGATCAGTTTTCAAAAATGTCATTCGCTATTACCCGCCTGAAGCCCATGATACATAAAATATTGATGGTTAGTCAGAGGAATATAAATCTGGACCGAACCATATCATGTGAGTTTCATGACCGTTTGGTATTGTTAAGGAATCGCCCAGGATCAGGATCGCAAATTTTCTGAAATCCAATGAATGTTAAATTTTGATATCATGGAAATTGATGTCAGAATATGATTTTAGGTTTTCACATGTATCCTGAGATGAAGTCATGAATACTCAGCCTCAGGGAAAATATTATAGCGGAATATGGCCCAACCTGCCAATAAAAACATCATGATGATTGATAGAGATAATCCAAGCCCGTAAAACCAGCGTGTTTGCCTCCATGTGAACGGTTTCTGGGGGGCGGGGACATGTACATTGCTACATTGCTATCACAACTTTGTGATATTTAGCAGAGGCGGATACAGGATTTGGGAAAAGAGGGGACGTAGTTCGGTGGAATAACAAAGTAAACAGGCGTGGGGTTTGGGGCCCGCCTATGGCCTCAGTAGCCACTAGATACTCGATGGTGAATTCTGAGGCCCTCGGAGCTTGAAAAAATGTTGTTATCAATAGCCATTTTTATATTCTACTGTATGGTAGTGGCTTCTCTTGGGTATAAAATATTCTTAAACACCCAATGATGCCTATCTTCTGGAAAGTTTCGAGAAAGAAATTGGAAGCGAGAAAAGTGAGTTTCAGCCCTGGGGTGTCGGGCCCGCTTCTATGCCCCAGAATCCCAGAAACCAGATATTTTTATGTTTTGTTGTAGCTTCCTGGCCTCTCGTGGCTATGAATTCCCCACGAACTCACTATGATCAACTTCTTCTCGAATATATTTGAGGGTGGGGGTAATGATATGTGTTACCTTTCTCTAATTAAAAATATACCATTTTTCCCGGATTATTAGCAACTGATGACATTTTCCCCTGACATCTGGTATTTTCTTCTTACTGCACTGTGAATATGTTATTCATTTGCATATATCCATTCTAATACTATCAATGGCATCATCACGTTCGCGAACCAACAATGAGAAAACAATTCCGTATCACTCAATTGCTCCCCTTCGTCCAGTATAGGCCTATGTGTTAATTTTGCTAGATTGATCAAATAGGGCCTAAACAGGCGTGGAGTCTGCCCCCCCCCCCAGAAACCATGACTTTCGGATATTCTGTGGTACATTCTGAGACTCTCTGAGATTGAAAAATATATTTCAGAAGAAAACAAGAACAAAAGTTCACATACACAAAACACACATACATACATCACCGATTCTCTCTCCCCCCCCCCCCCCTAAAATTAAGGGGGGGGGGGAGGGGCGTGCCTCTTGCGCCCCCTTAAATCCGCCCATGATTAGGATCTTTAACATTTCAATGCTGTCGGCCCATAGCAGTAGCTATACAGCGGGAACGGAATATTGTAACCTAAGCAGGCTCTAAGGACAAAAGTTTTCACGTCAGATCAATGTTGAAATTTGCAGTCCGCAGATGCGATCAATCATATCACGTGATATGGCATACTGGACTTCCGGTGACTTTCAAACCAAAAAAAAATTCCAATAATTTGCAAAATCTCTTCAATTCATTAGCTTCTTTGCTGTCATGGCTTCTAATGTCATCAGAAAATTCATTCGAACTACAAAGGCGCCTGGCGCCATAGGAAGTTACAGGTATCCGCGTTTTCTTGCGTCAGAATCGAGTGAAAGTCACCCCCTCATTTCAATTTATGATTCATTGATTGGGCTGGTGCCTATCAATCATGTCCACAGAGATCTGTGATCATGTCTACACTAAGTAACAATTTCAAATGATTTTTGTTTAATGGAAACCTCACATGATTTCTGCCAGTACAGGTTCAATTGAACTTGACATCGGTCATGTGTCCATGCTGATCTGTTTTAAATGAAATGAAATTGTGTCCAGTCATATATATATGCGGTAGGCATACATTCTAAATTATTTTGTATGTACAGTACCGGTAGGTGTCAGTTTGTCAGACCTATTCACAAGTGAGGACTAAACCAGAGCATCCCCTCCTGGTCGGTCGCTTGCCTACAGTAGCATTGTGATCTGGTGATCGTGATCATGGTGGGGCGTATTGCCCTAGAAGTTATCGTAATTTTTGTAATTTTTTTTTTATTTGTAATTTTTGTTTTTATTTATTTTTATTTCCAATTTTGTACTTGTACTTAATTTTTGTATCAGTTATTATTATTATTATTATTATTAGTATTTATTATTTTTACAACTATTAGATTACTATCTTTGTTATCATTTACTAGTCGATGTGTTATTGCTAGCCTGTCGTCCATCTTAAGAGGACCACAATGGAAATAAGTGCCTTTTTGGCTGCTTTTTTGTGCTATCCTCGGCAATATTTTACTACATGTACGTGTTTTTACCTGTATATTTTATTGCCAAATAAAAATCAATCAATCAATCAATCAATCAATCATCGGTTGCCAATGTCGATCATTTCATTGTTGTTATAGCATCAGGGCCAAGTCGAATACACTCAATCAAATACAAATATATTTATGTATTTCCATATTTCAAATACAAATATATTATATTTTATTTATCAATTACAATCATCATGTGACAAATACAAATTCAAATATTGTTTTTTTGTCAACAATTTTTTTTCAAAACAAATAAAATGCAAATATGGGAAAGTGCGATATTTAAATACAAATGTTTGACGCCAGCCCTGCGTAGCATGCAATGAACTTTACCATGTTTAATGAGCTATGCAATTTGTCAAACATCGCATATCGTATTATTTTTAAATATCTCATATTGTATTATCAATGATGACCAATGACCTGGGGGTAGGCACTAGGTCACTCAATTGCTCCCCTTCGTCCAGTATAGGCCTATGTGTTAATTTTGCTAGATTGATCAAATAGGGCCTAAACAGGCGTGGAGTCTGCCCCCCCCCCCCCCCCCCCCCCCCCCCAGAAACCATGACTTTCGGATATTCTGTGGTACATTCTGAGACTCTCTGAGATTGAAAAATATATTTCAGAAGAAAACAAGAACAAAAGTTCACATACACAAAACACACATACATACATCACCGATTCTCTCTCCCCCCCCCCCCCCTAAAATTAAGGGGGGGGGGAGGGGCGTGCCTCTTGCGCCCCCTTAAATCCGCCCATGATTAGGATCTTTAACATTTCAATGCTGTCGGCCCATAGCAGTAGCTATACAGCGGGAACGGAATATTGTAACCTAAGCAGGCTCTAAGGACAAAAGTTTTCACGTCAGATCAATGTTGAAATTTGCAGTCCGCAGATGCGATCAATCATATCACGTGATATGGCATACTGGACTTCCGGTGACTTTCAAACCAAAAAAAAATTCCAATAATTTGCAAAATCTCTTCAATTCATTAGCTTCTTTGCTGTCATGGCTTCTAATGTCATCAGAAAATTCATTCGAACTACAAAGGCGCCTGGCGCCATAGGAAGTTACAGGTATCCGCGTTTTCTTGCGTCAGAATCGAGTGAAAGTCACCCCCTCATTTCAATTTATGATTCATTGATTGGGCTGGTGCCTATCAATCATGTCCACAGAGATCTGTGATCATGTCTACACTAAGTAACAATTTCAAATGATTTTTGTTTAATGGAAACCTCACATGATTTCTGCCAGTACAGGTTCAATTGAACTTGACATCGGTCATGTGTCCATGCTGATCTGTTTTAAATGAAATGAAATTGTGTCCAGTCATATATATATGCGGTAGGCATACATTCTAAATTATTTTGTATGTACAGTACCGGTAGGTGTCAGTTTGTCAGACCTATTCACAAGTGAGGACTAAACCAGAGCATCCCCTCCTGGTCGGTCGCTCGCCTACAGTAGCATTGTGATCTGGTGATCGTGATCATGGTGGGGCGTATTGCCCTAGAAGTTATCGGTTGCCAATGTCGATGATTTCATTGTTGTTATAGCATCAGGGCCAGGTCAAATACACTCAATCAAATACAAATATATTTATGTATTTTCATATTTCAAATACAAATACATTATATTTTATTTATCAAAGACAATCATCATGTGACAAATACAAATTCAAATATTGTTTTTTTTTGTCAACAATTTTTTTTCAAAACAAATAAAATGCAAATATTGGAAAGTGCGGTATTTAAATACAAATATTTGACGCCAGCCCTGCGTAGCATGCAATGAACTTTACCATGTTTACTGAGCTATGCAATTTGTCAAACATCGCATATCGTATTATTTTTAAATATCTCATATTGTATTATCAATGATGACCAATGACCTGGGGGTAGGCACTAGGCACATGGGCACATTACCTGTAGTATCTGATTCACAGCGAGATTGCAACCCTCAATATTTCGGTCATGCATTCACAGTTTTAGATTACTGTAACATGTCATTGCTCATCACAGTAATCAATGGTAATGTGTCCTCACTACCAATACAAAGAAAAAAAATTGGTTTGCAATTCTTTGTATTTATAAATCATGAATACATGAAGATCATATTACATAGAACTGCATAGTAGTCCAAATAAATATAATTATGCCTATGGCTACAACCACATGTGCCACAAAACATCACTTTATCACTTGATACAAACTGCACCATGTGTATGCGAAGGAGTGATCATATACTGTATGATGTAAAACTACAACTGATACATAAATATAATACATGCCAACATGTAAAGTATTCACCTGATTGAAAAGACGGAAAAATATTCACACTGTGGGAAGCAAAATATGATAATGCTCTAATTGCTTCTTTTGTAAGGCCTGTTTTGTGATCCAACAGTTGTGTTATGTGTGGCCAGCCATACAGCAGCTTTTTATGACTACGAGAAGTCGGATGACGAGACGTGCTGCATGGCTAACGTCACTAGAACAATCGTCTACACACCCGAGGCCCCCGACCCTGTCGGACCTTACAGGTTCACATATTTATAATAAACAAATACAATACATGTACAGCTATAGCTAGTACCCACATGGTACCGTGAAAAAAAAGGGTATCAGTCTGTGAAATCATGTCTTTTGTCAAGTGTGATGTATGAAGTTGGAATTAGTTAAAACTGGAAAAAAAGTACATTGTAAGTGATTTTAAAACATGATTAAGATGGTGGAGTTCAATATTCCTTTGAAATCAATCAAAATGGACATTGGACCTGGACATTGGGATTCATTTAAAATGTTTATCTGAACATAACACACATCATGTATTTCAACTCATGACGACAGAACATGGTGATTTCGTCAAGTAAAATCATATGCACTGACAAAGACACACGAACACATGTATGTCAAATAATTTTTAAAAAACTTACTTATGAGCTAGTTTTCTTGTGATGAATAAATGTGTGTGCGCATCAGGTTGTTGGGGCTTGCTGTCTGTATCGCCAAGCGTGTGACAGTAGTGTGAATATGGGTTCTCATGACATTTTGCCCGGTGTTGGTCGCTATCATCATTTTTATTATGATTTCAGACTCGCACCACCCCAAATTGGAAAAAAAAGCTGTACTTTGTATTTTCTGGCTGGAAAATGCAACCTAGCATTTCCTCAATTGAAATTGGCTGCTGATGACTGACCCGGTCGCTTTAGTCCATATGGTTAACCTTTTTCCCCTAGAATAAATCCAACAAACAATTTTTCAATTTGGTGTGGCCTCAGTTACTGTATTCATAGATACCTTGAATAATTTGATGGTAACTGTCAATATGTAACAAACTATTGATGATATAATAGAGGTTGTTTCATTATTCTGATCAACTAAAATAAAAGATTATTTTCATATCCATGAAAGCAGTGATCTTTTCAAATGTAATTTCAATGACCAGAGCCTCACAATACCAGTTCACCGACTCTTTCTGTTCTGTTTCAGCCAAGCGGTTGTGGTCGACAAGTTGATGTACCTCTCCGGACAGATCCCAATTGACCCCACGACGGGAGAAATTGTCCCGGGCGGCATCACCAACGAAACTCATCAGGTGACCTTCTTCAATCATACTATGAATATTATGGTGTTCTACTTCTGTTCTTTGGCACATGAACAAAGATTCAATAATTTTCACAGAGAATATCCATAGAATGATCTATTCCCTTGTATACCTAAACGCTCATATTGAGTAAGGGCCTACTGTCGAAAATTTACAACAACAATACCTGTACAATATTTGAAGCACATATTTATAACAAATTTTATAAAAAAATTTGTGATCATTTCCAATTTTTGTGACGGTGTCCAAGTCCCACCTATTAATATGATTACTAGTGATAAAAAAGTCTCTGGAGCCAGCTCTTGGATTGTTGCAAGTTTCCATGATAATGATTCATCTGCCTTTGACCCCCAACAGGTGATGAAGAATCTAGAGGCAGTGTTACAGGAGGCAGGTGTCGGCTTTGGAAATGGTAAGTGAATGAGAGACTCAAACTATTTCTTACTCTTCACTTGTTCATCATGTCTATTGTCATAACTTTATCTTTTTTCGCTGCCGATTTTGTTGACAGTTGTGAAAACCACAGTGTATCTTCAGGACATCAACGAGTTTGATGCCTTCAATGCAGTATACGCCTCCTGTGAGTCAATAATATATGAAACTGATTCACTAAAAAAGCATTTATACGATTGTAAAAATTTTAAAAATGTTTAAAAAGTTAAACAGTAACAGTGAATCAGTGATATTTATAAATGAATGCTGTATATGAAGCATGTGTCTGTATTGACAAGAACTGAAATTTGTTACAGTATCTTAAAATATCTTTCCATGGACATTATAATTAACGTGGATATATAATTTGGAACATCATGATTATTTTCCAGACTTCTCAGGAAACTTCCCAGCTCGCGCAGCATTCCAAGTGGGAGCTTTGCCTCGGGTACGTGCCATGCCTTAGTTTGAGCTCTTTAGTTTCAACTATTGACACCTTCAGGTTAAGTCTTGTTGATCACTGTAAATCATATGGTATGATTGAAATTGAATATATATATAACAATCCAATATATATATATACATGTTTACATGTATACATTTAAATTACGTGGGACTGAACTAAAAACACTTGTATTACGATGTGAAGGAAATGATTCCTACACTGGCTGTGTTTCCTTTCCTAAACAAGTTTCACTCTGTATGTCATGTTGTAATTTGTTTGCTTACAGGGCGCCCGAGTTGAAATTGAAGGCATCGCTGCAATGGGACCAATCGATGACCAGCCCGCGAAGTAGAAACATTCTAATGTAGTCATCTGACATGTGCCATAGGGTTGAAATTGTTATGGTTTTTGTTTGATTCTGAACTTTGGAGATGTTAAGAAGTTCACGGGATATATTTGAAAATATATAAGTATTAGTTTTTCCATCACAGTGCTTTCATTTCCATGTAACATATTCCCTCTATGTACATATGTTTTAACGTATGCATAAAATGCATTTTCTTGTTATCATTGTTGCAAAATAGGCAGCTAATTGGGAGTCAATAAATTAATGTAACAAATGTTCATCGCGTTGTTATCAAATTTGTCCTGAATTGAATTGCAACACGCTTTCATTAAACATGAAGTTTATTCTACACATCACCAATCTAAACTACTACATGCTCCTTTTCGATCCTGAGGATCGTTCTGGATAGAAAATTCACGTGATTGGAACTAAGCATGATCGTCTGCCTCATGACCCACGCTCCTCTTCTGCCAAAACACCTGCACCTGCGCCTTTCAGTCCACCACCATTTTTGCTTGGCAGCTTTGGATTTGTTCTCCCGGTGTATTCGTTGAATTCAGGCTGCATACCAGTCTTTTGCGATATATTCTCACAGAATTCATCAGATGTCTATAGTGTTTCAATAGACATCGATTTGTGTCTATTGTGGATAAGTATCGTGATGATAATTGTATCCCCCGAACAAAGTTCGGCGGATACTATGGATTTGGCTTCGTCGTCCGCGTCCGCGTCCGCGTCCGCGTCCGCAGAGATTTTCTTGTGAACGCGCTACAGGCCGCAATTCTCACCCGATCACCATTATTTTTTGCAGGCACATATATAATGGTAAGATCCCGACACCAATCGATTTTGGTTGCCGTGGCAACTGAATTGGTCGTTTGGGGACACATTTTGCATTGAAAACAGCCTGTTTGAGACACATGGCTTGTGAACGCGCTACAGGCCGCAATTCTCACCCGATCACCATTATTTTTTGCAGGCACATATATTATGGTAAGATCCCGACACCAATCGATTTTGGTTGCCGTGGCAACTGAATTGGTTGTTTGGGGACACATTTTGCATTGAAAACAGCCTGTTTGAGACACATGGCTTGTGAACGCTCTACAGATGGCAATTTTTGACGAATCTCGATAATATTTGGAAGTGTTGTTGGGAAGGGCTGTCACACGAAACCAATCGTTTTTTAGAATGATCATATAAATATTAATATGTTAACAGCCTAACTTATTACAGAATTTTGAAATATCCATTTTGACATGTACGATCATTCCAATAGCCTGTACAATGGAAGGTAATGACACTGGTTTCTTGTTCAGAATGGAGAACTGATGTTTTCAGTGAAAACAGGACAATATTACTGAATAAGTTAACATTAGTTTTACTAGTTAAGTCTATTATTGTCCACAATAAAAAATAATTAAGACGAGAAACGTTTATTATTAATCCAACAAGGTGAAGGTTTTGTCCAGTACAGATTTCATGGGTGTAACTGAATAAGTTAACATTATTTTTAATAGTTAAGTCTATTATTGACCACAATAAAAATAGTTAAGACAAGAAATATTTATTATTAACCTCAACAAGGTAAATGTTTTGTCCAGTACAAATTTCATTGGTGTAACCGAATAAGTTAACATTATTTTCACTAGTTAAGTCTATTATTGACCACAATAAAAATAGTTAAGTCTATTATTGACCACAATAAAAATAGTTAAGATGAGAAATATTTATTATTAAGCTCAACAAGGTGAAAGTATGTCCAGTACAGATTTCATGGGTGTACTGAATAAGTTGACATTATTTTTACGAGTTTAGTCTATTATTGACCACAATAAAAATAGTTAAGACAAGAAATATTTATTATTGGGCTCAACAAGGTGAAGATTCTGTCCAGTAGACATTTTATGTCTGTAACCAAATAAGTTAACTTTTTTTTTGTTAGTTAAGTCTATTATTGACCTCAATAAAAATAGTTAAGATGAGAAACAATTATTATTGAGCTTAACAAGGTTAAGGTTTTGTCCGGTAGAAATTTCTGGGTGTAACCGAATAAGTTAACATTATTTTTACATGTTAAATCTATTATTGACCACAATGAAAATAGTTAAGACAAGAAATATTCATTATTGGGCTCACCAAGGTAAGCTCAACAAGGTTAAGGTTTTCTCCGGTAGAAATTTCTGGGTGTAACCAAATAAGTTAACATTATTTTTACATGTTAAGTCTATTATTGACCATAATGAAAATAGTTAAGACAAGAAATATTTATTATTGGGCTCAACAAGGTGAAGGCTTTGTCCAGCAGAGATTTTATGGCTGTGACCAAATAAGTTAACATTATTTCTTGCTAGTTAAGTCTATTATTGATCACAATAGCTTTTTATGAAAACATTGATCAACTTTTACTTTGAATTTCAACTTGAGACTATGTTTGGCACAAATTATGAGTTAAAATATAACTTATGGTGAAAAATTCGATCTGGCTCCAATTTCGTCATCTTGAAATGCAGTTTTGGTCAACTTTTACATTGAATTTCAACTTGAAAGCATGTTTGGCACATATTAAAGGTCGAAATATAACTTATGGTGAAAAGTTCGATCTGGCTCCATTTTCGTCATCTTGAAATGCAGTTTTGATCAATTTTTAGTTTGAATTTCAACTTGAAACCAAGTTTGGCACATATTATGAGTTAAAATATAACTTTTGATGAAAAGTTCGATCTGGCTCCAAATTCGTCATCTTGAAATGCAGTTTTGGTCAACTTTGACATTGAATTTCAACTTAATACCAAGTTTGGCACATATTATGAGTTGAAATATAACCCATAGCGAAAAGTTTGATCTGGCTCCAATTTCGTCATCTTGAAATGCAGTTTTGGTCAACTTTTAGTTTGAATTTCAACTTGAAACCAAGTTGGGCAGGTATTATGAGTTAAAATATAACTTATGACGAAAATTTTGATCTGGCTCCAATTTTGTCATCTTGAAATGCAGTTTTGATTAACTTTTATTTTGAATTTCAACTTGAAACCATGTTTGGCATATACATGTATTATGAGTCGAAATATAACTTATGGTGAGAAGTTCGATCTGGCTCCAATTTCGTCATCTTGAAATGCATTTTTGGTCAAATTTTACTTCGAATTTCAACTTGGAACCAAGTTTGTAAAATACTCTGAGTTGAAATATAAATAGACGAAAAGATTGATCTATCTGTATTTTCGTTTTTTTATCAAACATGTCGAAATGGAAATTCATATAAAGAGATTTCAGTGGTGATTTTGAATTCGACCTTCAATAACCTCGGAAAATCAGTGCAGCAATTTTGGTGGGGAAAAGAAAACAGTTGTGACTGGAGATTTAACATTTCTCTGGTAATCTTTTTTAGCCCTTGCTCTAGTTTTTCACACTTGACAGTGATATATTTGGGGCAACAGAGATGATAGGGCTACGGGGGATACACCCAAGCGGTCGTAGGCGACTGGAAGCGTCTAGTTTGAAACTGCTAGATACGTCCGCGTATAGCCAGATCGCATATTATCATCCTCCTGTATTGTTTACTGTTATCAGCCATCCATTTCTTTCAATATATTTACAGCTTTATAGTCTATGCTACTATATATACCGGTACTGCTATATTCATATTTTTGTTTGGGTTTTCTTTCAGCACAGTACAGGTTTTTCAGTGCGTGCCACTACTGTTACTGTTAGTTGTTGTTATGCTCGATTCAAAATACAAGCATGTCCCAGTCTGCCCTGCATAGCCATCGGGGTTCATGATTCGAGAATGTGTCCCAGTGCGGGATCAACAGTCTTCAACAAGGGGGGAAGCACAGCTTGTGCTTCGACTGCATGGATCATAGCCCAGTGTCCATGGAAGTCTTGAGGTACCACTTATGTCGTTTGTGGCGCCCGTCCACCTTTGTATTAGCGATGGAGGGCTATTCCCTGGGTTCTCTGGCTTGTAGGGATACCATGATTATCATCCACCTGTTGTGTCGCCGGACCGTCCGTATGGCATGGAGGTGGACTACCAAACTACACAGGCAAAATCCACCCCTCATGCTGATGCAGGATATGGTTAACTTGAGTCACTCAATTCCTTTCATGGTCCTGTGTTGCCGGGACTCTCAGCTCTTCTGGGTCAGGGAGTTTCGGCTAGTTCTTTGGCCGCAGCTTCGTTGGGGGAGCTTGCTCGATCTGTTTGCAAGGCGAAGACTTCAAATCTACTCATCTTTCTCAGATGAAGGTGATCGAAGAACCTTTGGTCGATTTCCCCAAACAATCGTTTGGTCAGTGCGAGTCGAACGTCTCTGTACTCTTTGCCCATGACAAGTCGGGTAAGAGGAAACAGCAGTGCATAACACCTTCAGGCCGATCGTTCACAGCTCTTTGACAGTGATCAAGGTCTCTCGTTCGAACTCTTGTTAGACGGAAGGTCACACATCGAGTGCTGATCACTGGAGCAGGCTTTCGAATTTCAATGGGGCAGGGCCGCAGAGGCTTCCAGGTTTGTCATAGCTCTTCGACTGTATTCTTGGTCGTGCACTATCAGGAGTCAATCTGTCAGGCAGTGTTAGGGTCGTGCTGGTGTAAGTTGTTTGATGGGCGCTACAGATGAGCAGTTGGTCTCACAGTACACTCAGGATGAACCTTCTGGGTCGACCATGAGAACCACGATTGGATCTTTGACATCCAGCGATCGGGGTGAGGGGGAAGGGGGTGGGGTCGAGGTTGTAACAATCGGGACTAATCCTCATCAGAGAATGAGGCTACTGATCGTGGCAACGGTTATAACTTTGCTGGGCGCTGGAGCCGGCTGCTGAGTCCCCCAAGAGAACTGGACGATTCACATTGGCGCCAATTTTCGACCGGTCCGGCTACCTGTGGCCCTCAGTTGAATAAGGTCATAACCAAAATCAACCAAAATCAACTACCATCAACAACAGTATCTCTTGATCGTAGGTCGCCTGGCGTCTATAGAGAAGCAAGTTCCGTTTGGTAGATGCTTTCTCAGACCCATTCATCGGTGTCTGGCTTTGCAATGGCAGATCTCTCACCGATCAGTTGGACTAGATCGCGGTGTTGGACGATCGGGCCAGGGGGTACCATGAGATGGTGGCTCAATCCTATCAAATGTTCTTCACGGATGCGTCAAAGGTAGCTTGGGGGTTTACATGAACGAGCAGGAAATGTGTATCAATGTCCTGGAGCTTCGAGCGATTAGGCATGTGTTCGAGTGTTGGTGACCTCTCAGCCCGCCATGAACCCGGTGGTTGTGTTTAAGGACAACAGCAACCAGGTGGAGGAAAGCTCTAGTGGATGCTAGAACTGCGAATTGATTTTGTTGCCGGGAGGCTCTGTGGGATCCCTGGTTCTGAAAAAGGGAGAAGTCTCACAACCTGGTCCAGTTGGCGGTCAACGGCATTGTGTTGTGGCATGGGTGACTGAGGGTCTCACCTTTCGATGGAAGACTTGAAAACTACCACTGAGGCCAAAAGCGTGGTTCTCCCTGTGCCCAGCTTTCAGGAATCGTTCTCTCTCTTGAAGCACGAAGTAGACCAATTGTCACAGAAGTGGGTGGTCAAGGACGACTGAGGAATCTACATGTATTCTCTGATCTTCCATGTGCCGAAAAAGACAGGCCGGTGGCGTCCTGCGTTTGGTGCTTTCCATTCAGAAGGCCCAGGTAAAGGTAAATGGGCTGTGAGTATCAGGGTACTTCCCTTCGGGTCGCCACAGCCCTGTACGTATTCACTCGGATCACTGAAGCCAGGTGTTGGATGGCAGGACTTCAGTTCGGCCATTACATTGAGGAATGGTTGATAGTAACCGACACCTGTCGCAATCAATCAAGCAGTCTGGTTTCGTCTTGAGTTCGGCCACATGGTTAGGTGAATGCCAAACTGGAAGGAGCTCACTCCAACTCAATTGTTAGAGTTCGTCGAGGTCGAGTACAATTTCTTGTGACAGAGCGGCGTAGGTCTTCCTCCCAGGAAAGAGAGTTCTCAAGACAAAGGTAGCGATCCAGGAGGCCCTGAGCCTACCATCAACAACAGCACGCCAATATCTCTCGGTCATAGGTCTGCTGGCGTCTATGGAGAGGCAAGTTCCGTTTGGTAGATGCTTTCTCAGACCCATTCATTGGTGTCTGGCTTTGCAATGGCGGATCCCTCACCGATCGGTTGGACCAGATCGCGGTGTTGGACGATCGCGCCAGGGGGACCATGAGGTTGTGGCTCAATCCTATTGGACGTTCTTCACGGATGCGTCACACGAAGCATGGCGGCTCACATGAACGAGCAGAAACTGTCCGGCATGTCGTGTGGAACATACAGGAAGAGGGAATGCATATCAAAGTTCTGGAGCTTGAGCAGTGGGGGCATGCGTTCGAGCGTTGGCCAAAGACAAGGTAGCTGGTGTTTACGGACACCAACACCGTGATCGGACGGGGAAAAACTCGAGGGGGAAAAATCCGATGTTCTGAACACTGAACATACGTGTACACCTGATCGCGACCTCCCGGAATCACAATCTACCAGTCTTCTTCTCATTGCTCCCTGAGAGCGAGGCATTGGCTGTGGACATGATGTTACAGTGGTGGGATGGAATGTACAGGTAAACCCTGGGGGTGATGGCGTGACGAAGAAGGTGACAGCGTGACGAAGAAGGATATGACCCGATCAGAGACATCTTTTCCTCCTTGTCACGTTCGACCGGAGTCTATTGACACTCACAGAGCGTTGGAGACGCCTGGTGCCAGTCAGGCGTCCGTCCCGGTCGACGACCCCAACCTCCACCTGCTTTCTCGGAAGCAGGGTGTAGTCTGGTCTGTGTATGTGAAAAGGCCAACATCTTGGCAGCATTCTGAGTATAGCTTGGTGGATTTCATGGTGAACTCGAACTCGTCATCATGTGACCTCAAATGTTTTATGCCAATTGGCCATTGGATATCTGAAAATAAGTTTGTGTTATGAGCATATAGGAGGTCATACGTGGCACATTTTCGAATGACGATCGATTTTCTGATGCTGAAATTCAAAACTACATGCATGACTACTTCAAGACGTGTAAATTGGCCATTGAACAAAATTATGGCAGATGACAGAGCTGACTAGTACGTTTGTATTACGAGTATAAAGAATTATATGTGTGGTATTTTTGGTGATCTGAACTTGACATCACATAACCTTGCTAAAAATAGACTACTGTATGTCCAATGCAGAAAGTGTTCATTGGCATTTCTGGGCAAATTTCGGGGAGTGTCATCAAAGTCTGTGACCTAGTTTGGCATTTTTCAATCCTCATTTACAAGGTTATGAATACACTACTATGCGTTATTTGACTATTCGAGATAAAAGGCACGGTGCTGGGAGTTAACTTATGTGGTGCATTTTTCCATGACCTTGGACTTGAACCCAGGTAACCTTGAATCATTATAGTCACCAATATTATTAGATGTGGATTTGTTATCAATTGTAGACGGCATGTTTCACAATAGAGCTTAGGTCTGTATTTACAGATGCACGAATAACTCAAATTACAAGAGAACATACAAGAATATACATGAAGTTGGCTTGAACTTGACCTCGGGTGACTTTGCAAGTTCAAACTTGCGGGTGATATCTAAATCGCCATCGGCGACAGCGCCTGATAGACATGGTGTACATACTTATTATGACGTGTTGGAAGTTAGGTGACGCATATTTTGGTGAAATTGAATTTGAGGCCAGATGACACTGAGTGCTAAACCTCAAGGTCATGGCTACGCGATGCCTGAAGATACTTGTAGAGCTCAGGCTTGTGTTACATGTATGAGCATGTAGGAAGTTGTGGTGCATGTTCGGTTCTGTGAGTGAGTTGATCTCCATCCCTTGACATCCGAGTGCAGTGACGTGATTAGTACTCCTCGATTGGTACCATGATCATATAAGACCATGATGTTGTTTTTCTTTGTTTTTTGTTAATTTTTTTTCGCAAAGTACCAGCCAGCCAGGAGAAAAAAAACAAACACAGAAAAAAAAAAACCCCAGACGTTTATTATCACAATAACATCTTAATTCACAGAGTAACTCCTGCCGAAATGTAAAATAAATGGTATTTGATTATTTGGTAAGTTATTAAGTACTTCATTGATACATAACTAAAGGGGGAAACAGCGAAACTGAAACCATTCACGATCGTTATCGATGTTCAATGTTTTTTTTTTTTTTGGGGGGGGGGGGTGAAACACTGTTTTGTGTGTTTTTTTCTGTGGAGAAAAGGACCAGAAATTTTGTGTGTTTTTTTTTATCTCAAGATAATTGCTATTTTCACCCGCCCGCTGACGGGAAACAAATAAAAACAACAACATGGCCTAAATGCTCAATTATGTTGGTAGAATTAATAAACGTTTTTTTCATCATGAGGACAGTGTGTTCATATTAATAAATTTTGCAGGATAAAGTATTGCCCTGGCCATGTACACATATGTCAATATTTCGAAAATTCTATAATAATCTCATCACCTTCTATTACTCTATATATCCAGCTGAGGTATCATATACGTACAGTCAAATTTGGAACATATGCACCCATTTCATATACCGGGGATATCCGTATTTAACCCTTTCACTGCCAAAAACTGTTTCAGACCTTGTATTCCATTGCCAAATTATTTTGAAGAAATTTTGAAGTATATATTTAAATGATATATTTATTGTGAAAATTCCGTTATAATAAGATATGAAGTGGCTTTGTTCTAAGCACAATGTATAGAATTTAAGCTCCAAATTTTCAGTATTGGGCATTAATTCAATGGTAATTCATCATGGTTCCATTTGCCCTGATTTCCCCTAATTTTGGTCGACTAAAGTCGCCTCCGGCAGTGAAAGGGTTAAGCCCTGGGTTTATAATTGGGGAAAGGGTGTTGTGTTGAATGAATTTTAACTCCATATATAAGCCCATGGGCTTATATTCGGGTAATAATTATTTTACTTTTATTTTGCACGCTTGAATTTACAATTAGTCAGGAGGAAATTTCACACAGGGTGGAAACGTAGTACAGACTTTTTCTGTCGATTGATATGGCTTCATAATGGTCTAAGACAACCTTTTTCAGAGGGTGTGTAAAATTTTCTCCCGGGCTAACTTTTTTATGGCCTTTTTCAAAATGGCCGACATTGAAAATTTGGTATTTTAGGAAAAAAAACAAAATTATCCTCCTGGCATGATGCTTTTGGTCTATTAAGGTGACATTTAGTTACATGGAGATATATTCTTCATAACAATACTAATAATACCGATTCAAACGCCCCGAAAATGGAAAAAAATCCAAGATGGCCGCCAAATTCTTGCCATTTTTACACAAATGTTCATAACTTCCTGCCAAATTGAGATGGGAAGCCAATTTTGGTGTTTGACCCTGGGTTTTGGGGTATGAGGATTTCAAATATATAACCAGTTTTGTGTTTGGATGGTTTGAAGCTGCTCAGAATCCAAGATGGCTGCCAAATTTTAGCCCGATTTCGCAAATAAGCACCAATGACCGTCTGACATATATATCAAGATAACAAGCCAACTCTGGTGGCCAGTCCTGGGCTTTGGGGGTATGAGGGTGCTACTTGAAGAAATACTCTTGTGTGTAGATGGTAACTGGCCAATTTATAGGTGTTCAAAGACGAAGATGACCATTAATTAATGTGAAACATGTAAACGAACCCGTCTAATAGCACCCACTCGCACAAAATCAACAGAATCAACCACTATCAGACAGAAAAAAAAATATTTCTGAGCCAACTCCTCGGGAGGTCTGACCAGATTCTCACCAGACCATCCTCACCAGACCATCCTCTACATTGGGATTGCTCATCATAGTCACCATGGAGCCCTTACAGAGTGTAACATTAGCAGAAAGGTTGCATTCAATGGGTACAGGTGTTGTATTCTTCTTCAAGCCAGATATATTCTCGATAACATTCACAGCCATAATCTTCGATTTCTGTCTGTTCAAAGAATCAGTCTGCAGCAGCAACTTTCTGGAAAGAAAACACATGAAGTACATCTGCTTGGATCTGTGATCCTTAACCATCTCCTAATTTTCAGAGCTCTATGATTCAACATCTCCGAAAACGATTTGTCATTTTTTTGTCTCATTATGTCGGTCAAAGTAGTAACCTTGGAGTCGTCCCAAGGCTCTGCAAGGGCAGTTGGGTCTCAGTATTTGTCCTCTTACATGCGGCAGTGGATAAAATCACTGACTGCCAGAATCATGAAGAACTTTTGTTTCTCATGAGTTGATCCAGACGACCTCTGATGAAATTCAGCAAGTCTCTGCTGAGATCTCATCAATGATTATCAGCTCGAGGTTTTGAAACCTAACCTTTGGGGGCAGTGATGAGCTCTTCAGCAAGTGGTATATACTTTTGTCCCACACCCCTTTGCATGGAAGCATGGTTCCGCCACTGATGGTAAATGCTTCTTTGCCAGTTGCAGCCACACATCAGAGCTTTGATGATATAAAACTTTCCTTTACCAATATATTGAAAGTCCCCAGACATTTTCCATTCATCTTATCGATGCACCACTAGCGAGTATGAATGAAGACTTTCCCTTGCATATTGTTCATGCACTGCATGAGAACTTGAGCCTGATTCTATGGGATTGCCAAGATGCTGTGCTCTACTGACAACTGAGCCCATCTTGGTGTTGGAGCTCCGAGGCAGGCCACTCAATCTGGCAGGTCTTCCAAACTGATGTCCTCGAGTTAAGCGTCATCTAGGTTGGCTTTTGTTTCCAAGCATCCAGCCGCCACTTGCTGGGGCAATGTGTGCCAAGGCATCTTCTGCAAGATGATTTTCTCGGATCTCTTCATGGCTACTTCAACCTCTTTGATAATATTTCCAAATAGCGCTTGCTTTTCTCTAGTAATGTTGCTGATGCTTGTCCTTTTGCCATAGTAGGAAATGCTCCCACTCATTTAAATCCATTTCAAAGTGGTTAAGATAAAGAACCATGAGATTCTGATAATGTTTCTCACTGTCCCTACAGATGTGCAAGCTTTACTGAAAGATTTCCGTCTTCAGATCTATCATTTATTCCCAGCCAACTTCGATGAAGCATATGGAACATTGGAGCGGTTGTCGTTGTTATGGGTAGAATTTTCTTCAGATGGTTCATAATCTCTACCTGGTTTACTATCAACATTGAAGAGGGATACAATTTCAACCAGACAGGTCTTTGAGAATATCTATAGGAGGGCGTGCATAGTACATGTACATGCCTAGTACAGATATACAGTGTAGCCACACGTAATCAATGCCTGAATCTCAGTGGCCCAGCAGTAAGAATGGAAGTGTCAGTCTGGTACTTGTCGGATCTGCAAGTATCCAAACAACATGCCGACTACAGTTTTTGAGAGGTGTGCCTGTGGCCTTGTAAATAGCCTCCATGACATTCATCTCCCTGTTGGTCAGTTATGTTTTGCCTAGTCATTGTAGCTTATCGTCTGTCTTATCCCAGCATATTGTGCTCTGCATGGTTCTTCATGAAGGAGCGGACCATCTTCACTCTGCTTCTTGTTGCAATAATATGACACAATATATCGAATGCAGGCGTATGCATCAACAACATATTGTAAGTCAAAATTAGGATTCCAGGCTTTCGAAGGGTTTTGATTTGCACTGACTTACCCATCAGTCTTTGTGTTTATGTTTATGTACAACCATTTTCGTGGAGGCTATAATGTTCCAGGCTTGTTCTTCAGCAGCGTTTTTTCACTCATCTGGATCAGTGTCTGTTGGGCTGACAAGAAGGTGGACGGGATAACCTGAACCTGTGGGTCCTGTTACCCTTCTTGCATGACTTTGTATAATTCTTGAAATGAAGCTGAACATCATTTATAATGTCATGTAACTTGCTGTATCTCGTCTAATCAACGTCCTCTGTGTTGATATATTTGTTAATAACGTCAACAACTTCCTCATCAAGTTATTTGTCCAGCTTAGAAGGATTTTATACTCAGAAAAGGCATTGAATGTAAGTACCAATGTGAGGCCAATCTCCTCGTAGAAACTCAATTGAAACAAAGTAGTCACAGATTTTGCCAATTTGATTTGATGGTGAAGTGATCATCAATTTCTTTTACTATCTGATCAAACATTCTGGCAGCTGTTATATGGTTTTAATTGCCTATTATAATATACTTGGTATTGATATGCCTGATATAATATACTTGGGTTTGATTGCTCGGAAAAAAATTATGCCTGGTAGTGGTATTGTTTATTTTGAAGTGCGAGTGAGTGCTAATTAACAGGTTTGTTTGCATGTGTTTTATTAATGAGCCTTATCTTGGCTTTTGGACAGTTGGATAGCTTTAAACTGGCCAATCACCATATACACACAAAAGTATTTCTTCAGGTAGCACTCTCATACCCCAAACCCCAGGAATGGCCACCAAAATTGCCTTCTTATTTTGAATATGTGACGGTTATTGGCGCTTATTTGCGAAATCGAGCTATCGTCTGGCAGCCATCTTGGATTCTGAGCATCTTCGAACCATCCAATCATGAAACTGGTTATTTATTTGGAATCCTCATACCCCAAAACCCAGGGTTAGACACCAAAATTGGCTTCCTTTCTCAATTTGGCAGGACGTTATGAGCATTCATGTAAAAATGGCGAGAATTTGGCGGCCATCTTGGATTTTTTCCATTTTCGGGACGTTTGAATCGGTATTATTAGTATTGTTATGAAGAATATATCTCAATATAACTAAATGTCACCTTAATAGACCAAAAGCATCATGCCGGGAGGATATTTTTTTTTTTCCCTAAAATACCTAATTTTCGATGTCGGCCATTTTGAAAAAGGCCATAAAAAAGTTAGCCCGGGAGAAAATTTTACACACCCTTTGAAAAAGGTTGTCTTAGACCATTATGAAGCCATATCAATCGATAGAAAAAGTCTGTACTACATTTCCACCCTGAGTGCCATATGCTCAATATTCCTCCTGACTAAATGGATTAGAGGGGAAAGCAATTTTTTTTTTTTGCGTGATAGCAATATTTATACAAACACTTATTCCAGTGTATAATCACAGATATTCATTCATTGTCATATTAAATGCACGCATGATGAATAAAAAGGTACATATATATATGCTTATGCATGCATGTACGGGATAAAATCCAGCTGGTCATGTGTATACGTACTAGTAGCCCTAGGCAATTCACACGTACGTTTTTTTTTCAATTCAGTAGCTTATTCTAGGTACCAACACTTACCAACGTCTCCTACGAAAAACAAAACGTCAACTACGTTTTCACCAAATATAGGCCCAGTCCTGATGCGAGACAAAATTTTATTCCTTTTATAAGCCCATGGGCCTATGCAAGAGTAGTACAATCCGTGTATTAGCCCATGGGCTTATCCAAAGAGGGGCTTAAATACGGGGATCCCCGGTATATATAAGAAATGCAATTACAGAATGCAATATGTGTACTTATCTTGGCCACTTTGAGCTTATTCTGATCAAACCAGAATGTGTCTACCTCAAAATGTATAAATTGGCCTTGTGAGGCAACACTGAAGATGCATCCTAGATTTTTGTTTCGAATATACATCTGTTTAGCAAGTATTTTGTGGTGTATCTTCTGGCAACCTTGAACTTGACCACGGATGCTTAAAGTGCTCGAATGCAGGTCATGAACTGCAAAAGTTGCCATGCGAGGCATTGTTACATTTGCAGATGAATTCTGTGTTTGCATTATGGATATAATTCATATTGACCTTGCGATATCCTTCTGTCTATTCGTATCGTGTATGTTTCATAATATTCGAGTAAAGTAACACCATTTTTCAGTACAAAGGCACTTTATTTCCCTTACATTTTTCTGGATTAGGTAAAACTTGTGGAATAGAAGGAGCCATTCAAATTTCATAGAGAATATATATCAATATTTGCATCAACATTGTATGTTCAGAATTGCATCGAGATGTGAATTTGCGAATGAAATCAGATCTTTGGACATTTCTTGTTGGACGGAATGTTTATTGCTTTGCCGTACATAGTTAAATGTTAATTTGTAGTGATTTTAGTAATAAATAGATAGGTGAATCTCACTACAAATATATACAACATGCTACAATAATGATACAGTGGTTTGCAAAAACAGAACAAAAAACAGACAAGGCTTGAAAGAAAACAATATGTACCGCGGTACATTTCGTTTGCGGTTGATAATTGATTCACGGAAACACCACCCTCTCCCAAAAGTAACCATATTTACATATAAACACACGCACGCATATTTAACAATCTATACACTGTGTGGCCGTCATTAAAGATACCGTACAAGTGTAAAATGTATTGTTAAATTATACAAATCTATCACAGATGTCGCTTCAACGGTCGTATTTGTAATACAATAAACAATTCCACACATAAATGTAATAAGTTAATGAATTAGTGTCAACAAATCAACAATAAAGCAAAACAAAACACAAAAATAGTTTTTCAAGTTTTTTGCAATAAACATATGACATATAACGCAATTTCGTAGTTAATACTGTCCTTTTGATATATTCAGGTAGGTAGACACTGTACATCCCTAAATTATTACTTTGCAGGTCTCCAATTAATTACATTTTAAATTTGGCATTGTGGTTTCTAAAAAACAATAATTAATTTACAACTATTCTTTTGTATTGTTTAATGCACAGGTGCTTTGAACCACGTGATACAAATGCCGTTCAGCACATTTAAATGGCACAATGCTATTTTTGTAATACCATATGAACTCTACATGCATACATTGGCACACATGCAGTGAAGCGTTACAAGTGAGACGCTTGTGACTCAATGAGCAAATATGGATATGCACTAGATTTTGATATAATACCATATGGACTTGATGTTACAAAATATTGATGAAGCAATTTTTTTTTATAATAGTCACATTTGTACAGCATTTATTCCCTTCCTGTTCCGATATCCCCCGCTTTGAATCCACCGTTGAACGCTGCAAGGAATTCTGGCACCGGTGACGTCATCATACATGCG
Source organism: Terebella lapidaria (assembly GCA_949152475.1). Taxonomy (NCBI): domain Eukaryota; kingdom Metazoa; phylum Annelida; class Polychaeta; order Terebellida; family Terebellidae; genus Terebella; species Terebella lapidaria. The sequence continues at coordinate 10,428,140 of OX424557.1, forward strand.
AATCACTAGATGCGCGCGCAGCGAGTTGATAATCCTGGATGTTGATTGGTCCGTTGGCGGACTCCCCACAATTCCTTGCATGGTTCCGGAAAAAGCACCTTGAATCACTCCATACGTGAAGCCAGACCGGGTTGCAGTCCTTGCTACATGTTCATATCGCGGCTCCGACCCACCCTGTACCCACCCTAAATAAATAAATTAATTTATCCCCACAGAACACCCTCTTCCCTCCCCGTCCCGACCCTCAAGATTCTTTTCCAACGTCATCAGTCTCCTGAAAATATAAAATAAAACAAAACTCTCATTTTTCAGTAGTACATTCAACCGTTTACAGGATCAAGTCAGTTTATTAACATATTTGCGTTAGAATTGTGTTATTTCATGCCTTGATGAGATATTTACAGGATATTATCAGTGGTTAATATTTGCAATAAGTATGGTCGGTTGCCCAACTTAGTCAAACACCGAACATAAATGACACAACACTGCAAGAACATAATTACACACATCACATACTGATCAGGCGAAATGCATAAAGCACGAATTTTAAAAAATTGCTTCCAAGTATATCGAAGTAAATATCATCGATATAAGCTGTCTGGTTACACCAATGGCTAACATCGAACTTAAGAAGCAAAGCTTGCATATCATGAAAAAAGCTTTGGCAAAACTTCTGAACTGTGCGTAGGATTATGCAGCGAAATACCTGAATCTAGGCCTTACTTAGATCTAGTAAATATATCTTATTGTTTCAAACAGAATATACAGTATTGGGAAGAATAGGACCAACATGAAGCACACCTACGTAAGTCAGCGTATATTATCAGAGTATATTTTGTCACTACGTTATATTTGTAGACATTAGGAAATATACTCAAAAAGCCAATGATAGAGAGAGTAGTTATATGTTATTGCATAGTATGTGTATAGCGGGTTAGGTATAATGTTTAACTATATTTCTAACTAACAAACCTCCATTTTCCGACCCGTGCGCACTATCTGCGTCTGTTTGGGTGTCAGAAAATATCTAATGGTGAACGAATAATTAGCTATACTAGTCTACTGTGATCAAAGCCACACACGAAAGTTCACAAGAACACGGCCAGCCACTGTGAAATAAAATACACACACATACGAACTGTATGACGTGAAACGTGAAACTTATATGTAATTAGTGGATAAGAAAAATATAACGAGACACATTTCGTTCGCGCGCTCTAGCACTTGTACCATCGGTAAACAAAACGACACGTTCCCAGAAGCAAATAATGATCGACCGCCAGGACTGGTGACAATGTCTGACGAAATCAATAGATATGGGTCCTGTTTGAAAGCAGACTCTGACTGGCAGTTCATGACATCGCATATGTAACAGAGGGAAAAACCCATTCCCTGCCCACGGCATCCGACATCCGCCAACTTCTATTATATTTCTACACGGGTAAAGCACGTTTGATGTCCCTTTGATACACGAAGATTTGTCCTATCGATGAGTTTCTGGTGGAATGAGAACAGGTCGTCTGTCGCTCTTCCCTAGTAGGGAATTCCCCCCCCCCCCCTCCTCATATTTATTTATGACGTGTGTTTGACCCTACCCTGCTTGAATGTCATGCCCGCCAGTCTTTGCTGCAAAAAGAACAAACAACGTATCTGCAGCTAGCACCCATCTATATCCATACGTCTCGACACAGGTAGAATTCCAGGCAACAGATCTGAACCCGTCTTCTCTTCACTTTATTTACAGTGTCACCATGGAGTGACCAAAACAGATAGTTTTTACAAGTAACTAATCAATGCGCAGGACATGCTTGTTTTTGGCACCCACCGAAGTCTCAGTCATTAACTACGGTCAAAACACGGGTCCTGTGTATAAGATTTCTTTGGAAACGTCACACAGGTAACTAATGTTTGGTTTAAAGTGGGTGAAAACAATTATACACTTATAAAACAATATACTCGAAACGTAATATGCATTTTAAAAAAACTTCCTACATGTACATGCACTTTATCGAAGGTATAAATTCTGTGTAACTATTTTCAGAAAGAAAGAAAAAAATATTGTTCAGAAAAAAAGTTTTCAATTAACCTATGAAGAACTTTACGACCCACAAACAGCTTCTCGCATGTCGTACTGGCGTTCCATATATGTAAATATACATATTTTATACGCTGTTTCATAAGTTCCCGATTCATTGGTTGCTAACAGCCGAAGCCTTGTCATCGCCGAAGCCTTGCCTGCCTGGCGACGTATCGAAGACAAACAAAGACCTCTTTCTATTGAATCTTGGCGCCTTTTGCCCAGTTTCCAGCCACCCGTCCCATTGTACAATAGCGACCGGATCATCTGTGACGTCATAGGAGTAATACATCGATAGTATCTCCCAAGTTCCATAGGCGCATGTCGTTCAAAGCCGCCACCCCGCCCCACCAGGGTTCTGCCCCTCTCAGCAGCAGGTAATGGAGCCCATGGCTCGAGTGTGCTCCAGGTAAATGCTCGAGTAATTGACCAGATGGAAGGCATTGAATGTAGAACCCCTATACAAGCACCCTCTGATACTGGTATCCCTTGAATAGGTGTATTGGCAACGGCCAAAGTCTAACAACAACTATTGAGCAGGCAAAAGGCACAGTTTGTGCACCAGACGATGTTGATGGTAACCGTTGGTGCCATGGCGAGCGATATATCAGCTTGACTCGTTGACATTAGAAAGATATATATGCAAATATACATGAATGCTGTTCTACTAGATGATAACATCGTGTAGGAGAATAATGATTACAAAAATAACCAAGTAAACACGAAAAATAGATCTCGGTCCGTCATTGAAACGACCGATAACAGAAAATGAAAAAGGAGAATAAAACTGAAAAAAAAAACACCCGAAACTGAAAAAACAAGAACCTATGATATAACACACGGCAGACCACGACAAATGACGACAGTTGGACGACGGTCAGCTCTCATACCCTACGAGTCCTCGGCCCCTTTTTGTTCTTCACTGGACTCTTGTTGTTGTTGTTGATCCTGTTGTTCCGATTGTTCCTGCTGTGATTGTTCTTGTTCTCCTGTCTCGTGGTCACCCTGTGTTTCTTGTGTTTGTTCTAGTGATAGGCAGGCGGCGATAAATTGAGCAGGAGAAAAGGGGAAACCTATTAAGATCGCATTTTGAAAAAAATAAATACGTGAGTGTCCAATAACATTTGATTACGTGACCTTTTGCATCAAACGGATCCGTGCATAAAACGAATATTGATTGATTTTGCGTGGGAGTATTTAATATGAACCTAGCTATTTACAACCAGACGAACTAAAACTTCGAATCAACTTCGCGTAAATTTTTGTTACACAAATAAAACACAAATAAAATAGATTTCCTCGCCAAAAGGTCAAATTCGTTTATGCATACACTGTGGTTGGCTAATCAAGTAGGAAGATGCAAATTAATCACGTAGGCCTTCAGCACGTCGCAGCTAGGCAACAATTGCCACCACTTTGATAAATTGACCTATTATTCCTGAATTATCACTTATCATATCGTTTTCTCAGTATATCTTGTATCAGAAGCAGAGGTATGCAAGCAAAATATTGTATCTTTTGGGGGTCGTAGCTTGTGAGCATCATTTTGAAATGTAGTCTGCATACATGTTCCGCTGGCTAATATAGCATTACTAATATATTTTTTGAAAAATTACTGGATTGAAAGGGAAACAAATTGGAAAAACGTGTTATAAACAATAATTGTAGTTTTGAGTTTTTCCGTATTTCTGAAACAATCATATTGCATTACACATATATAATATTTTCGATATATCCGCAGAATCACATGCAGGCAAATTAGGAATGTACTGTTATTGCAAAAAAATATATAGCCTACTCAGGAAAACACACTAAATTCTGCTCGGCCGAGAGGACCGCTCGGTTGCTGACATCTCACGGGCTTATTGTGTAATTGATCCTTGCACTGTAGCTGTCCCTGCAAATACCCAGATCCCCCACCGGCCCCCTCCCAGTTGGCTCCCAGGACCCCCAAGTTTATGGTAACGCTCTAAATATTTGCCACGTTGCCAGGCAGAGCACTTGTGGCGGACGGGGTATACTTGGCGACGCGGTTCGAACGAACGTCACGGTTTATCTCTCTACGGCGCGCGGAGGCAATCAATCGGCAGAAAAACATGCTTCTTTCGAGTGCAGCTTGTCTTCTCACAAACATGTCAAAATGGATGCACATCGGGGCCTTGGCCTGACAATTAATTCGTAACACCCTGTCAATCACTTGTCCGTGTATGTCAAATTGCATCGCTGAATTTCTTTGACCCTTTTTTGACGAGCCGTGTGCATATAACAAAATGTTTTTATCAATATAGGTAGCCTGCTAACAGTTCATGGCAGAAAACTGTTCGCCCTAATGGGTTGGTCATTATTATTAATTCATTACTGATATCTCCCCAGATGAGTACAAAATATGCGAGCAAGGACGTGGACTACGTAAAAAGACTAGATATCCACCCAGTAATAAATAAAGGAGCCATCCTAGATATAAAATACTGATAACACTAAACGATATCAGTGATAGTAACAGTGTCCATGTGTTAAATATTGCAGGGTATAAATTTTATACAGTCGATTCTTCGAAATGGTAATTTTATCTACGTACATTCAAGTGCTGGCGGACATGCATAATGTAGAAATTCAGTGCTTTTTAAGAAATGACTTTCAAGTGTTCAACAAGTGCCGATAAAATGAGCAAATTTCAACAACATGCTCCATATAAATCGAAAGCTCTTTGATTGGTATCGATTTTGCAATATATAGTGAAGCTCAAATGTGCACAGTTCGCATCTACATATTATATATCATAGTGTATACTTTACGTTTAAACTGACTCAACCGGAGTCATCTCAGAATCCGTTTTGTCTTTGCGCACTGCAATTATTGAATACTTTCATATAATCTCATGCTACCCATACACAGAACTCAGACTGTTAATTTTAACGTAGTTTTTAACGTATTTTCTGTTTAAAATTACCCATATCTCTCGCAACTAATGTGGAAACACTACAGGAGTGCTCAAGTATGACTGGGTCAATAATAAGATGGGACGCTGATCGATTCTTTGCCCTGATCTCCAATCCTCCCTAGGCGGTATTTACATAAGTTTGGGATCATCCCTAGTAACAGCACATATATGTGGGCATCTCTTCCTGGTAATCTGCTAAAGAAAGGCTAACAATACAACCTGCCCACTCACATACAGTTACGCGTATCAATCCTATGCACGGACATAGAGGCTATTTGAATAATATATCCCATGTTGGGTACAAGTCGCTTGCCTCCGTTCGCAATTTGCAAGGGGAATCGATCCGGTATGACAGAGAAGCGAATACAATTATCGATCTATATGTGTTATGAATGGGATTATGCCCAGCGAAGGGTTCACGAACTGGGTACTCGTTGTTATCAGAAATACATATCTCTCGTTATGTATTTCTGTTGTTATCAATAATGACATAATCGGGATAACCTATTGGTTAAGTCCTTGTTTTTGCTTTAAATAGACGCGGTTATGTGAAAATTAATTACGTTTAGTTAGGAACAATATACGGTCTCACTGGTTAGAAATATATGAATATTGTAATTAATATACACCCATATGGTTATTACTATGATGTAACTACAGATTATGATATAACATGATGTTACTAATCCCTAAAACGTAGTTAGTAAATTATGAAAAAAAGGATTATATACATGTATGTAATGGAGTCTATATTGTATGTCACAAATTCATTAATAGCAACATTCAATATAGTTAACACAGCAACACATAATCGAAGTCATTATATCACAAGTAAATTAATCGGTATATGTATATTTTACCATATGTCTGATTTGATATCTTCAATATCTGATAGATATCTTCAATAAGATCGGTTATAGCACAAATTTTACTCGATTAGATCTATTGAATTGAGATTGTGAGTCTGGTACCAAACTGACCTCCGTCTCCGTTCTGTGCGCCGGAATCGCCACCCTGACCCTCAGCTTTCTGTTGATCTGTGAACAATATAATATAATATAATATAATATAATATAATATAATATAATATAATATAATATAATATAATATAATATAATATAATATAATATACATTATATAACTGCTATGAAAACTGTTTATTTCGTTTTCAGTCTTTGATAAGGAGTGTGTGACGTTTATAAAAACAATTCTGACAACAAGAAAATGCAGCTAACTGCGGGAGACGACATTAGAGCTCGAGCATATCACCAGAACCACGAAAGCTGAATGTATCTTACATAACGTTACCCCCCCCCCCCCACCCCCCCCCCCCCCCCGCCCCGCAAAAAATAATGATGGAACATATCCTCCCCCACATGATTCCAATTCATTCCGTCCCGTATATTATGATGAAACACATAGGTCTACTTCAATCATATTCCTATAAACATTTATTTTGAACTCAATGAAACAGATACACCTGATAAAATGATATTCAACCTCAATAAAATATCCTTAGAATATTGGAAACTATGAGGAATATCTGCATCTGATATCATGATATAGCTAACACATGCATACTGGGAAAATTGAAAGACCGGTATAGAATAAAAAGGTTTCGCAACCCAACATGGAACACCTTGCCATGTGATAAAATACGTCAAATTACGGTAAACGTAGTCGTGGTATCGCAAACGAATCTCTGTGTTTCCTTCATTACGCTAAAGAAGGGCACAAGCAATGTTCCATGTACATGCATGCACGAAATGTTGCACGGAAAATTGTACTTTCCAAAATACGAGTCATTGCGGTAAAATTTGCTTTGCATTCTGGGAACGTGAATTTCCATCGGCTCCGCCATTTTGACGTTTTTTCAGACGAGCTGAGCATTTTGCGTAATTTTCTCAAACATAACACATCGATTTATGCATTATATATCTGCAGAATATTCAAAGCTTGCCATCAAATCGAGAGATTTTATGTCAAGGACGAAGAAAATCCTCATTTGAAGTAGGTATGCAAACGTTTACGCCCCCAAACGGGCGTCGATAGTTTGGCATGAAACCTCCACGAAAAAGTCAGCACATAGACATGTAGAGGGTTGGGGGCTTCGCCCCCAACGCTCTAATGTCAAAAATATTTAATTTTGCACGCAACTTCGCCGTTATGGATAATTTGCGATATGACGGATGAGCTTTTGACATGGCGAGCGAAACGGTAATGTATTGACGCATTGTTTAACCAATTTAGCCGCAGGAATCGTTACGAAATTTATGCATGAGGGTTTTGTTTTGCCACAAAAATGACTAAACCTAGTTTAATTTTCAATGAAACATAATCAATATTTTGTAGTTAACATATAAGTTCAGCAAGTAGCTAGCTATGAAATTCTTAGCCACATCTCGCGATGGACATATCGATTTATTGCGTCATGCAAGAAACAAAATCAATAGTATTCAATAAATCCGGACCGTATCTGCCACGACATGTTCCCATACACTATAGCTATAGACTCAATGTAGTACTATAATTTTCAATGGTACGTATTGAAATTTGATCCATATAATCTATATGAAATTCTAAGCAAGATAAAATGTTATACAATTGAAGCCTCGTGCAGTATTTGAATACATGAATTGGCAGTTTCCTTTTTCCATAGTAAATATTTGTACACATAGTGTCGACTCCGTAGTTTTTGTTTGCATTTCAAGTTTCGAACTGTTTTTTTTTTTGCACAATTGTACTGGAAATCTGATCACTCAATCGATAGAGAAAACATCATATGTCTGATTGACTCGTATATATTGACCGCAGTCCAGGAAGTATATATATCACATAAAAACATAGTCGCCATGGTAACGATCAACACACAGAGTTTGTATATATGTAAACTTTACAATTAAAGGATCGAATTCCCTCACCTAAGGTGTCTAGATCACCGCTACTCGAAAAAAAAAAATATAATCGCTTGCTTTGCATTTTCAAGTGTGTGTTACATTAACCATGAGTGTATGTTCAATACTCGACCATGCATATAAACCAGCCATCAAGGGTTTGTTTTTTTTGGCAATCAAACCCTTACGGTTGGTCTGTAGTCCCCCATACGTTGATTTACCTTTGACGTGTTTGTTCGTTACTCGATTATCGGCCGAGTATGCCAAGCTCTCAAGATGGTCACTTGTGTGAGTAATTATAAGCAAAGGGCGACATGCATGTCGTCAACTTTGTGAAAGACGTGTCGATCTATTTGCCAGATAAAGATACATCATAGCAGAAGGTCAACTTTTAGATAAATCATTGAATTTGGAGGCCGTGATGAGGTTTCTTTTCGTGCCATTGCTATCCATCAAATTCATTTGAACATCAATCTTCACCAGTCAAACCTGATTAAATGCCTTGATATAGCTCGACCCTCTCGATCAATTTAACGCATTACCTATTAATTCACAGCTTAATACAGGTGATAATTACCAGGCATGTTACATGAATAATATTTATATATCAATTCATCTGTCCATTAAATTGAAGTTGAGCAATTTTTTGAAGTTGAACATTCCTTTTAGATAATCACTGACTAAAGCAAAAGCCCTTTTCTCTATAATATATTATAATATGTATCAGAAATGGTTTGGCGAGTTCCTAGTCAGCAATCGATGTTAAGGAGACGTGCGAGCGAGAAACTGGAGAAGTTATCGATAAGTCTGTTGATACCGTTGACATGGTAAAACAATAACAGTGGGCATTTCTGCCCGGTGCCCTTGCGTAGGCTAAATGTGATCTGCACTCCCGCTGCACAGTTTGCACTCAAATCTTGTCGAGGTTTATAATTGAAGACAACTCAATATTTACATCTGAACTGAAAACATTTTCTTTTCATCCGACAATGTTGTCTGTTACGGGTAAAATATGATTTGGCATCAGTTAAAACACCTTTTTATTTTACTAAAAAGTAAATAAGTGTATAAAGGTTTTTTTTTTTTTTTTTTTACCTTGGGCATCACTTTTCTTATCCTCTGGCTTGTTCTGGCTCGTCGTTCCAGCTTCTTTGCTGCTGTTGCAACCCATTTTGGTTTTGAGTTTTGGTGTTCGAAGTCACCCGAAGAAATCCAGAGGAAATACGATGGTACAGTCAGAGGTGTGACTACACAGTGAGGTAAACGTGAGATGCTGTCTAGGGCGACTGTCGCTAAAACTCGAGTGCAGGTTGCACGACTGGTCTGGGTTTTATACTGTCACACGGGGTGCGAGCATTGAACCGTGGGGCTGGCGGGAGGGGTACGGGGGGTGGAGGCGATCCCTAGGGGGTTTTGCCTGTCTTTAGGGTGGGCGGGTCGGCACTGGGCGGGTTCCAGCTTGGATACGGGATTTGTTGTGGGTAGGGCGAGGGGGGAGGGTTGATTGGACATCTTGAGACATGTTCGATTAGATGACCCGACTATAATGCCCCGTATGGCTTTCAATATACATGTACATGTGAATATGTTTATTATCGTCACTACTAGTAAATCTTGACAACCAATCCAGTTCATGGATTTGAAATTCAGTGAACATTCAGATCTAGATATGAAGCAGGGAGAGGGGGGGGGGGCCCTGGGTGTAATTATATATTATTGTGTATTGCACTTTCACTGTTGGTGCTTGTTACTAAGTAACCACTTGAAGTCATGTATATGACAGCCGCCACTGGTCGCTGTCACCAATGGAGACCCCCCCGACCCCCCACAGTACCACGTAAGCGCCAAGAAATAAAACGATACATTAGATAATAATCACATGTATGTGGTAAACACGACATTTGCAGATTTATATCGCGTGTTATTTGTGTCGATAGCTCTTAATCCAATAACGCCATTAAATATTTACTTAATTTATGTTTTAATTTATGTCATGGTCGCGACATACATACTAACATGGAAAATCTTTGCTAACATGTAGATCAATATTTACAGTCTCCCCGTTTATACTAAACATATCGGACTATACATCTGTAATGTGTATAAAGAACTGTAGACATTTAAGTATATCCAATTATCATTATCAATTTTCTTACTTAGATATTTAATGCCTGATAATTGAATAGTGATCACTATTATGAAAAAGAAAAAAAAGAATTGAAGAGAGATGAAACGATCGCGATGTTTAATGACTTTTGTTACGATGTGTTGGGTGAGTTACAAAGGCTTGATGAACGTTAAATATTGCGAAAATAAAGAGAAATTTGATAATATAAAAAATTTTGCTTAAAATATAATAGGCCTACAATTGTTCGACGATTTTCTATAAAATGCCACCAAGTCAAATTAATCAGATAGGCATATGATGGACATGTGCCAATAATAATAATGATAACAGTATGTTTATATTATTGCTTTGACGACTGACAAAGTTTATCGCAAGAAGTTTAGACATGATAGGCCTACGTAAGCTGTGCTTCAAAATTCGTACAGCGTTCAACGCTCTTCGTGTGAAGAAAAAACAATAGATTGTTTGTATAAAATCTTGTTGTTACTTGCTCCTAATGTTTGTGACGGGCAAACGTATATTAATAAAAGCATGACGTCGGCAAAAAACAAAGGGGCTTATCACACCTAGTAAGGTCTTTAAAGTGCTTTTTTGACAATACTTTTAGAGTCTTCACAGTGCAAATAAAAAACACAGCAATGAAAATACTTAGAGCCGCAACAATAGATAAATAAAGGGGATGTACTTTTACATGCAAGTATATTGTACTGTTAAATAGCTAAATTGTACTGTTGAATAATTTATTCACGAAAAAACCCAGTCAGTGCGCGTTGTAGATAGATATCATGTCCTTATCTTGCCACTGATGTCCAATAAAATATTTTATCATTTTAGGTCAAAACGCAAATCAAATAAGCCAAGGCTATACAGTATATATATGTGTATGTCTATTATCTTTTTCTTGGCGTACAGGTAAAGGCGTGGTTGTAAATTTGAAGAGTTGTGCGGATCATGAATATTTGGTTGAAGATGACCAAAGAACGGACCGCATAAAAATATTACCTCCGAGAGTATGCGACAAGGTCTCTTATCACACTCCGAACTGTATAACCCTATACAGACGTCTGTAGGGTTATACCAAGATGGCGGAAAGTTTGTAGCTTCGATTCCTTTCACGTTATTTCGAGGGAATTTAATAACCTTTGACACAAAATGAGTTATTCCTTCCAAGAAGCACATATTGGTGTGTCTGAGGCCGTGTCTGTTTGTTGAGAAGTGTTTTATTTCGGCAGATTTTTCGATCTCCAGATTCGAGCATGTATAACCATACCGTTTGTTGCCTATAACCCTACCGATACTACGGCCGTGAACATATATAACCCTACCAGCCGAAACATGTGACCGTTAAGAATCAGTTAAAGCCTACAGTTTATCTGCAAAAAAACCAACACTTGAGTAGTACAGTATTTGCGATACTATTCATTTTGACCATCTGACAATTTGGCAGAGATTATGAATTTTAAAAATCTGATGGTACAAACAACAGCTTCGAATTTGAATGTATATAATGTGCATATACTCTGATTTTTCTAACTCGTTCACACTGTTTTTGCTCATATTTTTGTGATGCTAAACGGTATCGTAGTATGACTTGGTATACTTCACCTGTGAGACAAACGCCAATTAACATTTTTTACTTTCATGTTTTCGATGATAGCTATAGCAGGCCTTTTCGGGGGGGGGGGGGGGGGAGGGGGGAGTCACTGAAGTGCCTTCATGGGACAAGTTTGTTAATTCGTCTCATGATTTACACCAAAGCAGGAACATACGATATTATAATTATATTAGAATGATAATTTATGAAAATATTGTCACATACAAGTTATACCATTGAAATTACAAGATGAGCATGGCCGGTCTGGGAGTATTTGGGGAAAAGAAGTTGTGCAAAATTGATGTATCTCAGATCTCTTCTGAAGTGTACAATCCTTACGCGCCTCAGTTATGTACAAACATCGCAATATTAGAGGCATAATTTTTTGCTTCTGTTGCTATACCTACATATAGATGTAGTGATATTTTTATTGTTTGGGAATATTATTGTTTGTGAATAGAACGACATTTATGTTAAATTCATGTGTGTTTGAAAAACATGGTGTCAGACCTCCTGATAGAATTGCAAAATGAATATTAGTAAATGAACAAGAGTATTACCACATCAACAGCCGACTTGTTGGGGATGAAACATAACCACGAATATTAAAGAGTAAATCTAAAAACATATATGCCATCGTTTTGTTTCACCATATTATTAATTTGGTTGGAACCACAATCTTACATGCTATAAAATGAGAAGATTTAACATGCAAAAAAATAATTGTGTACCTATTCCTTTTTTTTGAGATTCTCCATCGGTAGGGTTATACGCGCTGATTGTTAGGGTTATAGCTCTGCCGTAAAGCTGTATCGCTAGGGTTATAAACACGCATTTTTTCTTCTGCCTATTACCCACCTCTTACAGATTCAAAACATAACCCGGCCACGGATTATCCATCAATTAACATCACGGAACTTCGACACAATACTGGTTATGTGAATATGGTGACAAAAGCGCAGAAATACAAACACATTTCGTGGAAGCGACGTACCTTCCGCCATCTTGCTATAACCCCACAAATATTTGTAGGGTTATACGGTCCGGAGTGTGACTTATGGGGGGATTACAGTATATTGGGGTTGATTGGGCGTAGTTGCAATAAAACGTAATGCATGATAGCCCTGCCAATTTGGTAGCTTGATCATAGAGTGATATAGGTGTATGGTTTAACTAGGCCTACTATGGGGAAAGATTTTAATCAATAAAGAAGACTCAGTCCGTAAAAAAATGTAAATTATGTGTCGGCATTTGGAGACAAAATTATTGTGCATTAGTGTGCACATGATACAGGAATTCCAACCGAATACATAATATCAGAAATTTCTCTTATGGGTTTCTGATAATATTTTTAAACATACAAAATGTATACGCTAAATGAATGATAACGATGAGGAAAAAATTAAGCCTCAAGTTGGTTGTGTAACAAAATGTATGAGACGGACAGGAGTAAAATCATCTGTTTTCTACGCATCGAAGTTTATGTTAAATCCAATGTTTGTTGCAATAGCGTGTTTAGTTACTGATACAAATAATGCACGAGTTCCTTGCTTATGTCAGCATACAAGGTGTCTCTATATATGACATATATTTATGCACTCATTAAGAATATGCACCCGTCAGTCCAACTGTCTGTGTGTTGTTATAAACAAAAGTATTACATCATTGCTTCTGATCGGGTATTGCCAATTTATGTATAGAAATCATATACTAACAAAGGCGAATCCGCTCCAAACCAAATTAAACAAAATCAACCTACTTAGATTGGCGTAATCTTACAATTTGAAAGAATATACCATACTTTGATAAGATGTGCTGTGTACGTCTTAATAAATATGTCGTATAATAAATACACCTTTCCCCATTAGTGTTTGACCATTTTGCTGTTGCTCATAATTAACCTATAGCTAAATTTTGTGTTATATGAGTGCAAATAACTTATCGTGAATCCGACAAAGTTTAGGCCTACAGTAGATACATAGCTTCAATTTAGATCGAGTTCAGATTTTTTACACTTGGTCAAGAGTGTTTTTTATGACATTGTGGACACTCGGGACAGGTGTACAATTGAGACATGAATGATCACTCTTTATTGGAGTTTTAAAGTTTTGGACTGTTTTTTTTACATTATTTAAAATCATCACATTTCGGTAATTATTGTTTTCAATAGCAGACCCGTAGATGAGAGACATTTTGCGTATTAGTCGTGCCGTTTTTGTGACGTTTATGATGTTCACTGTTATTGGTGGTAACACGACCTTCAGTTTGATCACTCAAGGTCACCAGAGGATCAAGCTCATGGTCACCAAAAGATATACCAAAAGTATGAAGTATATAACCATATAACACAAACCAAAGTTTTATCTTGAAGTGTTTCGTCTTTGAAGCCAATATGCTAGAATTCATTTCAGACCTGAGCTGATCTTGATGATCACTACTAAAGGTCACCCAAGATCGATTAAATCCATCAAATTAAATTAAGTCATCTTATATATGATTCCTCATCCCTCCATCATACGAAATGCACAGGTATCTGCCACCATTTATGCTGAAAGTTTAGATTGTTTAAAAGAAGAAACAATCTACATTTGTTCTTAACTTCTCATATCATATTATAAAGTGAATTGTTTTTATTTAAAGTTGAACATTTCTCGGTCTGAATAGTTTGTGGGGACTCTCCTATATAAGAGTGTCTCCACAATAAAAAGTAAAACCTTTGCACCGTAAGCCTATGGTCCGGAGACGGCTGAAAATCGATTACAAAGAAGACAACGATGATGGATACTATACGATGACAATAGTTCAACTGCATTGGCGCGTGATGACCAGTGATTGCAGGCAGATTTGAGAATCATAATGTTTTGGGTGATCAAAATCATAATGTTCCAAACTTGTGAATGAAGACTTCAGGATGTATGCCATGTCCCATGGACAATCAGGAAGGGACAAAATGAAAATATTGAATTTTCTCTTCAATATTGCGTCTTCCGTCTTCCGTCGCAAAATAACAATTACTAGTAACCTAAGAGGTAAGAAATACCGGAGAAATGTATGAGGTTAGGCCTCGCCAAAATTGCTGTTTCGACCTTTCAAGGTCATATTATGACTTGACGATAAAATCTCTGGGGCAACTTACAGGATACATACAACAGGAATACATGACATTATTATTGACCACAAAGAGTCTCAAGACAGAAATGCGTACATGTATATCAAAAGATTCCATGCACATGATTTTCTGCATCCACACATAAATTCATACCTCCGAAATCAAGCCTTGGCTTCCAAATGTGACATTCAATGTCGTATGTGACCTTGAGATTCATCACTCAAGCGCATCAAGGGTCAAGTTCAAGGTCAATCTAACCAAGTAATTCACTGTGAAATAAGACTTGCCATATCCTCATAATCTTAACTTCCAGTCGTGACCTTGACATTCAGCACTTGGTCAGCCTGTTCATCTGAAGTCAAGTTCAAGGTCACCAAAAAGTTCGCCATATATGGCTTCCTATATGCTCATAATATAAACCTAAGCTGTATATACATGTACAAGCCTTTTATCTGCATATGTCAATTTACACATTTTGGATAGAATGACCTCGACTTTTACCACTCAGGGTGATCTAAAAGGCAGGTCGTGTTGTGACCTTGATATCAACCACCCAAGGTCAAATTAAAATTCATCTATGAAAAGTTAATATGTAAATTTCTATACTTCCATAATTATATTTTTTGCTGTTTTTTCACAACTGGTAATGTGACGTTTATGTCAAACACTCAAGGTCAAATTATAATTTATCTATGAACAGTTAATATGTGAATTTCTATATTTCCATATTTTTTTCGCTGGTTTTTCACAACTGGTGATGTGACATTTATGTCAAACACTCAAGGTCAAATTATAATTCATCTATGAAAACTTAATATGTAAATTTCTATACTTCCATAATTATATTTTTGCTAGTTTTTTCACAACTGGTGATGTGACGTTTATGTCAAACACTCAAGGTCAAATTATAATTTATCTATGAAAAACATAATATGTAAATTTCTATACTTCCATAATGATGTTTTTCGATGTTTTTTCACAACAAGTGGTGTGACGTTTATGTCAAACACTCAAATTCAAATTATAATTCATCTATGAAAACTAAATATGTAAATTTCTATACTTACATAATTATATTTTTTTGTTAGTTTTTCACAACTGGTGATGTGACGTATATGTCAAACACTCAATGTCAAATTATAATTCATCTATTGAAAGTTAATATGTAAATTTTTATACTTCCATAATTATATTTTTTGCTGGTTTTGTGACGTTTATGTCAAACACTCAAGGTCAAATTATAATTCATCTCTGACAACTCAATATGTAAATTTCTATACTTCCATAATTATATTTTTGCTAGTTTTTCACAACTGTTGATGTGACGTTTATGTCAAACACTCAAGGTCAAATTATAATTCATCTCTGATAACTCAATATGTAAATTTCTATACTTCCATAATTATATTTTTTTTTAGTTTTTCACAACTGGTGATATGACGTTTATGTCAAACACTCAAGGTCAAAGTATAACTCATCTATGAAAACTTAATATATAAATTTCTATACTTCCATAATTGTATTTTTCCCAGTTTTTCACAACTGGTGATGTGACGTTTATGTCAAACGCTCAAGGTCAAATTATAATTCATCTATGAAAACTTAATATGTAAATTTCTATACTTCCATAATGATGTTTTTCGATGTTTTTTCACAACAAGTGGTGTGACGTTTATGTCAAACACTCAAGGTTAAAATAAAAATCATCTATGATAAAGTTAATATGTGAATTTCTATAATTCCATAATAATTTGTTGTTGTTTTTTTTCACGACAGGTGATGTGACCTTTATGTCAAACATTGGAATGTCAAAATATAATTAATCTATACTTGTATAATGAAATGTTTGCTGGTTTTTCACAACTGGTGATATGACGTTTATGTCGAACACTCAAGGTCGAATTTCATCTATGAAAATTTAATATGTAAATTTCTATACTTCCATAATTATATTTTTTGTTGGTTTTTCACAACTGGTGATATGACGTTTATGTCAAACACTCAAGGTCAAATTATAATTCATCTATGAAAACTTAATATGTAAATTTCTATACTTCCATAATGATTTTTTTGCTGGTTTTTCACAACTGGTGACATGATGTTTATTTCAAACACTCAAGGTCAAATTATAATTTATCTATGGAAACTTAATATGTAAATTTCTATACTTCTATAATGATATGTTTGCTGGTTTTCCACAACTGGTGATATGACGTTTATGTCAAACACTTAAGGTCAAATTATAATTCATCTATGAAAACCGTATATGTAAATTTCTATACTTCCATAATGACATTTCTGCTGGTTTTTCACAACTGGTGATGTGACCTTTATCTCAAGCATTTAAGGTCGAATTATAATTCATTTATGAAAATTTAAAATGTGAATTTCTATATTTCCATGATATTTTTTCACAACTTGTGATATGACGTTTATGTCAAATACTCAAGGTCAAATTATAATCCATCTACGAAAAGTTACATGTGAATTTCTATACTTCCATAATGATTTTTTTTTTTGCTTTCTCGACTGTGCCTGTTTTTTTGGTGAAATTCTCCAACATGATCAACTCACAACTCTATTTTGGAATATACTTATTGAAAGAACACAAAGTCATATAAATTTGAAAATCGCACAATTTACACGAGTAAATGCACAACTTACAAAACAACAACAACAACAACAAATTTGGTCCTCATGTAAAATAACATTTTTATTCATACTTTTTTTTACGCATACAAATGACATTTCTGTTAAGTTCATAATCTTATGCTGTACATATACACATGAATAATAGATTATACTTTATATGCAACAACAGTTTGTTCGAAACAACGGCAATCTTTCTACAGCCATTCGCCACAGTCAAACCACAAACACATTAACGCCCCGACAGATTTTCGGCTCTTACAACCCCTGCCCCGACCCCAAGCACCAAGGGTGGGGAAAGAGGGAGAATTCGGCCCTGAAGGGTGCATGTCAATTTGCGACGCTTTCTCACCAAAAGTCGATCATTTAGAACGTCAGATTCACGCATTGCACGGACATACACGCAGTCAAATCACCATGGACTAAAGTAGGCATACACATGTATGTAACACATTGCAAAGTGTAGTCAACTGGTTACCTTTCAAACAAAGCAGGAACTTCCAACGTAATTTTGATCGATTAGACAAAAATGTTTTTTTTTTGCCTTCAATGTTTACGTTTTTACCCAATCAGTTGACATTAGTATCAATTTCGGCATGTTCCCGGCCGTTTCCTGCAACTCAACTTTCACACAAGATTACGAATACCATGATGAGATATCACAAACCCAGTTTGGAATACATATATTTAGTGAACTTTTTGACCACGAGGACAACAAATTCAGCAAATACTGACTGACACATAATCTGTCGTGGACCGAACTAATTCCGTGCTTTATTTGGGGCGAGGAGACAACAATCGAGTCCAGAAAACTGCCTAAATTGATAGTTTCGACTTACATTTCCAAGAAAATAACTTCATGTTCAAGGAAAAAATATTCCTACAGGAAGGATTCGAAAGAACAGAGAAAAACACGGCATCAATTCTGCATAGCTCAATTACATGTGTGAACAATTACATAATTGATACATTCGATATTGGACTAAATATTCTAAACTAAAGCAGCATATTTTCATTTCCTAATCCAGGGCCGATTACTGAAATTACAACAGTTACTTCAATGTTAAACAGAATGAATTGCAGTCATTTGAGGTAAACAAACACAGTAAAATTCTGAGATAATTACACCTATTATGTTGAATATCGTACAGCAAAAATTCTGGAGAACTTGTCAGTCAATACATTTAAATAGAACCACCCACTTCACTAGTTTCCGAAATTGATAGTCTGTTTGCTACAATTTTAACCAAAAAAGAATGGATCTTCCAAATATGCAATATGACAATATAGAGCACGAAATATAATTTTGTTCAGTCAAGGGATATTTCATGTGCGTGAGGACTGATGAAAGCTACAAGGTCATCCTAACACTACAACACGAGCAGTTTTCCTAAGGTAGCAGGGTACACGGTAATTTTCACACAAACGGAGTTCATAAATACAACTGCAGTTAACAACATCATGAACATGGAACACACAAAAGTAACGCTAAAAATTCATGGTCTTTTTTTTCAAAACTACAGCACCATCAAGTTTCAAGTTACATGTTTTTTATTTTTCTTCCTGTTTCTTGCTGGTTTAAATAACCTATAACCAATAACATGTGCCTATCACCATTGGTTAAATAGTAATTACAAAAAGCCAATTTAAAAAGTTAATTTTCAGTACGGCAGAAAAATACATAAATTGATGTCACAATTTGACGAGGGGGAAAAAAAAACACGTATTCGAATTCCCTATAATATTTATAACAACTCCCCAAATCACATCACAATTGTACATGAGCACGACACGTCTTAGTATATACCAGTAAAACTGTCACATTTTGCCTACCTGATTATAAACACGTTGTACATGGAACGTGGACACAGTCACAATTAAAGGGAAGAAAAACGCAAACATCGGCAATGAACGAGCAAATTCGACAGACTGTGTGTGTGGAGTTGAAGAGAAAAGCTTTCAGTATCAACACTACGGTAGATATCACACGATTTTGCATTTGCTTGTGTCAGATTCATACACCGTAGGGGAAAAATAAGACAATCTGCATGCAAATTATACCGGCATGGAACATAGAAAATGTTGACGGGCAACATACATAAGTCATTATCGGAAATACACGTAACGTTGAACTACAGGTTTAAATTTTAAAGTCAGAATACCTACATAAAACAGCACTGAAGTCTGCATAACAAGACATCTATCATAATCTAAAACTGAACACTTTGTGTCATCAAAAAAAAAAAAAAAAGAAGAAAAAGAAAAGCAGTTAAATTTTCCCCAAAACTACATTTCACTGCTTACTAGTATTATTGACATATGCAACATTATTATGACAAATACAAAACATATCACGAGTAAACCATGAAAATAATGAAATAAGTTGATCATGATCAACGATGACTTGTGTAGGATGAACAAGTGGGAAAAATGCACGGCATGGCGGCTGTCCATGATGTGATGTCATAATGCTATCAGAGAATATGCGCACGGAAAAACCATATCGGGAAATCCCTGGCAGTGGGGAAATCCCGCTGGTGGTTAAATGGAAAATCCCGTGGGTATCGATGAGTCATGAGCAGGATGACTGGGTGCAGTCTGTTATGTACAATGGGCGTGAGACGAGACGATTTGAGTTGCGTCGAATCGAGTCGAGTTGAGGAGAGATGAGAAGTTTCTCTATGTACAGCGAGCGAGCGCACAGCGAGGATGACTTGGTGACGTGATGAGGGGGGAGCCGAGCCGTCTGACGGGGATGGTCGGGAAAACCCGCCAGAAATTCCCAGCCTGCAGGCACTGTTAAGGTCGGTGAAATCTGCAAACAAACGCAATGCACGGTCACGTAAACATACTAAAAAGGTAGATCTCAAAATTTGTCTCGATTCTGGAAATTGTACTAACTTCATGAACGCCAATGACAATGTTAGATGTTGTTATTTTAGTTGAGTGAAGAATTTAGTTATGGCAAATGTCGAAGGTGGCGAACTTACCTTGTTAAATGTCTGCTTTCATCATGTACGTCCATTTCTGTGCTTTTGAACTCGTTCAATTCCTTCCTAATGGCAGCCTGAGGGTGGAAAACATAAAATATCATCAGAAAATAATCAGACATAAGTAATCTCTTACGCCGTTTACACCACTGCAAGAGTCAAAACCAGAAGTTTGCGACTTCCGAATCGTCATTATTGACATACCTTATCCCTAGGCGTGAGTCGAGTCCAAGGCTTGTCTGCTCTGCGGTCATACTCGCTCGCGTCTGTCACCTCGAAGTAGTCGTTAAACTTGATGATTTTCTTCTCCTTCAGCTCGTCGACCGTTGGACGGAAGCTCAACTGATCGCCGGAAGATCAAACAGTATGTTTCAACTTTTTGTGCTTTGCTTCAAAATTTTGTTATTTAGCAAATATCATTCATCAGCAAAATATTTCATTGAATCTTATTCGTGTTTTGACAAAATTGACAAATATAATTTGAGCATTTTGAATGTGACTTTTTTTATTATTGTGAAATTTTGCTTCTACTTATGAATCCATTTTACATGCTAAACTAATTTAGATAGCTTTTGATATTATTTATATTGAAACCTCTAGAAGAAATACTACTAACTTTCCTGATGAGAGTTTTCTTCTTTTCTTCCTTCTCTCGCATGTAGTCTTCATAAGTTTGACCTGCGAATGGGAAACATTGGCCAAGTCAGATACATGTGAAAACATTATTACTAGTATATAGAAAAGTTATGAGTTACCCGACACACAGGGATGTGTTTCGTGCATTTTTACAATGCTTCGAGAAACTTACTGTGTAAAATATTCCTATGTTCCAAATCTTCTGCAGTGGGCCGTAAACTCAACCGCCTGCGACCAGAAGACAGATTAGTTAAACACATGTACCAACCAGTCTATTACATTTCAAACCAATGCAGGAATTGCACCTGCTTGTTACTTTTATCATGACATCCATAGCGAAACAGAAACAGATCTGGATTTTATTCCTACGCACGAAGCGTTACTAGTAGCCGGCATTACCAAAAGCCACATCATGGCAGTCGATAAGGATATTACATAGTTACATAACCTCCATGCAACAACCCTCTAATATTGCATCACATCCCCCCAAAAGCACCAAATCAACACATCACCGCTCACAATCGCTGCCACTAGATAACATACCGTGTGAGCCTGTTCTGAATGTTGGTTCGTTCTATTTGTCGCTCATGTGCCGACCGGCTCGGCAAGATATTTCGCTCCATGAG
The DNA here is from genome assembly GCA_949152475.1 of Terebella lapidaria. NCBI lineage: Eukaryota > Metazoa > Annelida > Polychaeta > Terebellida > Terebellidae > Terebella > Terebella lapidaria. The sequence goes on from OX424557.1 coordinate 10,449,784, forward strand.
GATTCCGCGTTCCGGACGCTGACTGAGAAACCGTGCTAGGCTGTCCTGACGGGCCACCTTCGCCGCGAGTATACCTGAAATATCGGCAAAAAACTGGTTGCTCACTTGTAAATCAGTACAATGATATGAATGGCAGCATCTACTACATGTACAGGTGTTGTAACTACTTCAATCTTTTCAAAGTTTTTTCTCCCTATTCCTCATTCCTCTACTTTTCATTTATCATGTTTATACAGAATATGACATACCGAAATGCCAAAGATCAGGTCAGGCAAATTATCAACCGTTGTCTAAATTTGAGACACAAGAACACTGAATAATACACAAATCTTTGCATCCGCAAAAACAAGCTTGAAGATCTGCCCCTGGGGAAACTTACTCTCGCGGTCTCGGGGGTCGTATTGGACTTCCTCGTCGGAATCGCTATGCAGGTTGTCGTAGTCTGGAATATTGTCGTAATACTCGGCGTTCTCCTTGTTCTGTTCAGCGACTCGCGCTCTGTAACAAACAAAGTGACAACTGACTGCTAGAATGCAACTCATCACGTTCGTTATTGTATATGAAATGTTTTTCTATCATGCTTTAGGATCTAAGCCTTGTGTTTTTGTTTTGTTTTCTACAATGATACTAACACCTCAGTGCATGGAAACTTCAATTTTGATTGTTAAGAATATTATGGATTTAGTTGTATTTTTCACTGACTTCGCTTTACATAAAATTTGATTCATATGCATGACAGCGTTACAATGAAGTAGTATATGTACTGACGCGTTGACAAGGTTGACGCGGGGTTTGGGGGCCACTTTGGGTGGGGCGCCGCCGGAGCGTGTCAGTGAGCCGTTGTGGCCCTTGAAGCCGACACTGTGGCCGCCGCCGCTCCCATGGATGGAGTCTCCGTCACCACCCAGGGCGATCTGCCGCTGCTGCAGTTTCTGCTGGAGTTGGTGCTGCAGCATCTCCTTTGACTTGGAGCCCTGCAGAAAGATTCGTCAGGAGAAATTAAAGTATCATTGTTTGCAAATTGCAAGGACATTTGATTGTCAGAAATTATGGAATGGATCGAAGGAATTATTGTTATTTATATGTGGCATAAATTATTTGGAGTATGTAACGTTGAGGCTAAATTTTCAGGTTGTATACTAGTCGGTCTTTAGGTTAGCGCAGTTTAGCATATTACTGCGAAACACTTCCAATGACTTCCAAGATTTTACTTTCACATACTGTCAGATCTCGGGCTAAATGCAGAACTCACACTTTAGGCTAAAGTATATCACTTTGGCAATGATAAATACACAAGAAAAGTGTCACTTTAGCCTAAGTATGAGTTCCGCACTCGGCCCTTGCTGTCAACCTGATGACATTCACTACCAAAGTCCTGACCTTGAAGGCGCTGCGCAGCGGTTTCTTGGCCATGTCAGGTTCCCTGATGATGACCTCCTCAACGAGCGAGGTTCCCCGCTGGGGCGGCCCAGAGGGTGTGGTCGGGGAGTAGGGAGGTTGGGGGCCCTTGAGGGTGGGGGTCGGGTACGTCAGGCCCGACGGAGTGTACATCGTGTTGTTGTTTAGGGTCATCGAGCTTGGACTGCCGGGGTGGTGTGGATGGTACGTTGCCGAGGAGACCACTGGGGGCGTCTGGTGCATGTACGTGGGTAAGTTTGGTTTGTCTGTAGGTGGGGAAGGAAGTTTGATAACCATAAGTATATTGTGATAGATATGATGATAAAACCACAGAAAAGTATACATCATATAGTGACACTTTATAACTAGATGCTTCTTCGTTTATTATTGATCTTTACGACAATCATCTGTACTATGTTCGAATCACAAAGAACACACTCCAAAAGTATATAATCAAAACAAACAAATACACAAAAATTCTCCCCCTAAAAACCACCACAAAAACAACATGGTCAACAAGACAAGAATGTTGACCGCACGACACCAAGATTATGACAGCCACTGAATAAGAGTTGTACTTTCCGAAGCGCTGATACACGTGATAGCTACCGTTAGAGCTAGGGTCGTGGTGCACGGGGATTTTCTGCATGACGGGAACTTGGCGGTCCATGTTGTCCATCGGCAGCATGACGCGGATCTGCTTCGGCTCGACCATTGACTCCCGCCGGTGCATCTCTTCGCCTGGGGGGTGGAAGGGAAAAGGGCGGGGTTAGGTTAGGGATCTTGGATGTAAAAGGTTTGCATTATACGAGATATCGCCCACATCAGGAAACTAAATATGTTGTGTACTAGCATAGTTCACAGACGAGCTGTTGATGTGGCATTTGCTGGCAGGAATGAGGGTGGAGATTTAACTTGAGGCAATACAACTTAGATGTTGTTCGATATAAAGTTATGTGGTTATATATAGCATATATGTTTTATTGTCTGAATGGTGAACGTTGCTCGTGAAGCAGTGCTGTATCTTGACTGGAAGACATCGTTCACACATGTACCACACCCTACTGCAGCCTGTAGAGATCAATATCGCATTGATGTGTTTGACTGACAGTCTGTCATGACTGACTGGACCGCTGATTTATTATATAAAGTTCGCGGCAGGGAAGGAGCGTGTAGCTTCCATCACATGCACATGTGTAAACACTGTACAGGGATATGATATTTATGTAGCTACGATGAATCCCTGGTTTTGATTACGGTTATTTGTTGGGTAACATCACGAGGATCATATACACATTGTGTATTCAATGGCCGTAAAATTATGCTTGGAACCAAGTCAGGCAATGTAGCTCGCCACTAATGTTTGCACCAAATAGGAACCATGTCTATGGTATATCTCATTCACTTTTTCCAGGAGATTCTCGCCACCTATATATAGTGCATTACCAATGACGGCACCCATTTCTAAGATTACCTCCACTGGCCCAAAGCCAGGCTTTCAGCTGTACATGCCAAAGGCAGGATCAGATAAAATCAATTCCTGAACCCAAACTGACAAGCAATCAATACCATGCACTGCCGTGATGTTGCACAGACAGGCCACTCGGCAATATAGTCTCTTGGAAGACGACCCTTCTCCCGAAAACCCCGACTGAGACTTTAGGGAGCGAACTTGGGTCGAGAGGACTGAAGCTTGTGCCTGGGACCTCGGAGTTCACAGGGTTGGGACAAGTCTCGGGGAATTGCCATGGTGCGGACATCATGGCAATTTGTAAAGAAATTGGGGGTTATTTTTGAGTGGTCTGGTGGACCACGTGGCGCAAACCTAAACGTTTGGAGATTTGTGGGGCTCCTGGGAGGTTTTCCGCAGGGGGAAATTTATGTTTCTGTTTGGGCAAAGTTCAGGAAGACGTTTGATCTATTTCCTGAGGAAATTTGCAAATACAGACGGGTCAGTTTTGACTAATCTTGTAAAATATTGTCTGTTTTCAGTTCTCTCCCACCCCCCCCCCCCTCCGGCCCCCCCAGCCACTTAGGCCATTTTGTTTTAACCCCATATATATGTAGGATACTATACATACAGGGTACATGTATACATCATGGGGATATGCCTTCCCAATTTCCAGCTGCATATATATGCATTATGCATTCCTTATGTAGACTGCATTGTCAGTCATAAACATTGGAAGCTATTTGGGAGTACCAGTACCTAACAAGCGGTAGTGGCCTAGTACTACTATCGTACACTCAACGAATTCTGTGGTATTCCATCTGACAGGCAACCTAAACTCGTCGACAGTCCGGGCCCTGATGTTTTGATGGGTGCCGTCGCCGCATTTTCAAGTAACGCTTATTCCGATTACTGTCCAGAGATGGGCCGCCGGGGACTGCTAAGTAAACCACTGGCACAGCAGAGCAACAGACGATGTCTATTGCCCTACTCCTGTAACTCAGCTATGCTGGTGGGCAGTCTAGCCCCGTTGGGGGTCTGCGCAATCGGAGGGATTGTGGGATTTTCGGATGATGATTGCGTGTGTGTATAGCCCAGAGAATGATGCACAACAGGGCCGTGCTGGACGCAATGGTGGTAGAATGCGAGTGTGGACTGGGTCAGTGTTATCTGTTGCTGGCCAGCGTGTGAGTTCTTGGAGAGCCTCAGGTCCCTAGAGAATCTAGTGGCCCATCGCTGGATACTACAAGTGCTGGCAGGCTCAAGGCAGTGGCCACTACATGTATGCTGGTCAAGTTTGTGCAATTATGTATGTATTGCCTGGTGCAATGGACATTGTCTTTCTCCACCTTTCAATCATATATAATAGCGATTATCATAACCAAACAAGTTGACCACAAGTTTACCGTAGGACATTTTGTCGGGCTGCTGGTTGGGGCTGCTGAGGGGCCGCTGCTGGTGATGGTACTCCGGGGAGAGCGATATGGTGTGGTCCGTGGGCGGGGGTGTCTGGGGCAGACTGTCTTCATCCCCCACCCCCTTAATACTATTGGGAAGGTGTCCGTCCCCGCCGTGGGGCGCCATGGTCGGCGTGGTCGCCGCGCTGCCATTGGCCTGCTTGTAGTCGCACGAGTCAGGCTCCTTCACAGCTTCTGCAATGATACGATAGAACACAAATTTTCAACATCTTTCCGCATTTTGAAAATGTTTGTTATCAAAAGAGATCATTCTAATGGAAAAAGTATAATACCATGTATTTTTCAATATTCGATTGATGCAACATCTGACAAAGTACAAACAGTTTCAGTACAGTACAATCAAATGACACAAATGCACTTTGTTCCTGCAATTATTTTTTCGGTTCTAAGTTTTGTGTTCGTACTTCCTGGCATGATAGCTACGATAACGTTGACCATATCAACAGCTGTACAACTTCCTGTACCGCACGTACATAACCACGACAGAATTCCTCGCTAGTGACAAAACTCATGGCAAAAAGTTCCAATTTGCTTTCGATATCACCAGTCTCTAATCGGCAATAAACCCGATAACCACTGATAGGATTGATAAAGCGGTAACAAACGATAATTCGGATACTTGGTTTATTTTCCAGCTGTTGTGGGCCGATTGACATCGATTCGTGAAGACCAAGTTATTTCCGAGTACAATGTAAAATTTTTTCTTAGCTTGCAGGGTATGAATGCAAAATCACTCATGCTAACAATAAGAATATTATTTTTCTTCAGCCAGTTTTCATCCATGGCTGTAACAATACACTCAACTGTTTTAACCAATTTCCTCCCTCGATGATACTTGGAAAACTTGCCGGAGAAAACAGCGACTTAGCAACGAACAACAATATGGGATTCCAAGTACACGATCTCAAGCAATTTGGCTGCAGCCTAAGTAGGTGAAAGATTTCTCACGAACTCGCGGAACAATCTATCAGCCTTGTTACCAAGCCCCCTTTTAGAAAGATGTGTTCAAGCTTTTCTGGTTTGTGGGCACAGTGTTTATTCAGGTATAACATTCCCTACATACAGTGCATGCATGAAGTATGAACACCATGAAACTCAGCAACGCATCAGAATTTTTTTTCTATGCCAATTGATGAAGACAGAGGCTACAGAAATTTAATACGGAAAGTTTACAATCCCCATGCTAAAAATTTCAAAACAAAACTTGTTTATGATAAACATGATGATGAATGCAAAGTGAGTAGTTATTGTCAGGCCAATATTGTGTTCCTCAATTATCCAGTATGTTCCTTTGTTTTTGTGCAATAATATGGACGATGACAGGTTTATAGCCAAGAGAAACCCACTGATGACATGGATGCATCAACCTATAGCCAAAATCCACCCCCCCCCCTCCCTCCCCCTTCTCATGTGATGTATTGCGAGCTACTGTTTTCGGCTACTGATGCATTGTGTGCTAATGTGCAATCTTGAAAGATTTTGCCAGGTCACTTTTACTTTACTCCCCTTTTCCCAGCCTTTTTTTCCATTTGCACCAAGCTTGTACACTGACTCATTGAGATAGATAGATTATATACATCCACTGTATGTATGTGTATCTAGGCAAGAATATGTGCTGGGCTGGGCCATGTTGAGTGTGTATAGGCCATAGATCTCTACACTCATGAGCAATACCTTAGATGAGAAGAGATTTGTCGAAAAGAAAATATCCCAACATCTTCCGCAGGCGATAGGGAATCGCAAGCGAAGAAAAGTGTAGGCGGGCCGATGAAAAAAACCTGATGAATCTGGCACCAATATGGCAGAAACTTCTCTAATTCTACATGTTCTGCCAATGTTGTTATTCCTGGGTAACTTATTATAACAATTGGAATCTAACCGAAACCCCTCCCAACTGTATAATACCTATACCAAATTTCTCACTACCGCACCCCAGTCCACTAAACGAAAACCTGACGGTACTCGTGGTACTATGCAATATTGGAGGCAATGACCCCCATAATTCCCTGGATTTGCGGCCGCAGCATTTGACGTCTGCATCGACATCCACGTCTAGAATGTTCAAGGTTTTCGCAGCCAGCATTTGTTTGAATGACGGCGGCCGGTTTGACATAAACGAGCGAGTCGAGCCGCAATAATAGTGGTCAGATCCTGGGAAAAAAAAATCTCTTGGATAGAGAGACCAGCCGCAGAAATCAATACTGGTAAAAGTTACACTGAGGAAGTCAGGGAGTATACATGTATAATACATGTATGATATATACGCGCATGCAGTAATAATTCAGTGCATGACTAAGGATATGGAAACAGGACTGATCAGGCAGATTTGCATCTAAGTTATTGATGTGTGCACTCGCTTGTAAGAACATATTTCTGGCCTGCATTCGGACCACAAGGCAAAGATATCACGCCACAAATTATCATTATATGTACATTTACTAGTGTACATGATAAAATCAATGGAAACAGTAATGAACTTGCATAATAACGACCTATTCCTATTGAATGTAAGACTTAATTCCTGTAAACAAAAACATTTTGTTTTCGCATATGATCAGCATGTCGGCCAAGGTGCAACACCATTGCAAACTGTACTTGGCACACGGCATAAATTATTCCAGGAGAAATCGTCCCGAGCAAGTGATGGTGGTTGTTTCACCCTCCTCTCTATAAACAGTGTCACAAGGCCGGGCTGATTGGGACCTGCGTCTGTGACCGACTGAGTAGCAATGAGCTACGATTAATGCCTGCGAGAGGTGCACTGACGGTCGACAACATCGGGGAAATATTCAAGCAAGGTCAACCGTTTCTGTACGGCACAGACTAATTTGGGCCGATGTTTTTGGTGCCACTGCGAGACGAAGATCATTTTGTTACGAAGACACATTGTTTGCAATATACCGTTATATATATTTGATATATATTGTCTATACATATATAAGCTATGTTGTTTTATCTTCCATTCATTGCATATATACACTGTGATCCAAATGTGGCAAAGAATCTGCAGTTTTTGTCACAAGTGTCATGTTGATATACAGGTAACCATAGTAACTGACATGTGCAAGGTCACTAGGTGTCACATGACCATTGACGGGATCTCAGTTTTATGTACAAGACACAACCAACTCTTAACTGTTTATGACAAACTGTAAAACCCTCATAATTTTGCATTCATTTAAGTTCGCGTTTTCACGATATGGACATGTTTTCAGCCATTTAATTTCGTGTGAGCAAATAATATAATTCAAATAAAAACTTGAAAATCACGACTATTAATGGACGCGAAAATTAAGAGGTTTACAGTACACGACTGATGCTTTGTAGTGTCAGAAATCCACAAGAGATGGGTTTCTGGTAGTGTGAGAATACAATGGGATTGCTTCCAATAACGTGATCACGGATAATATGTAAAGTTTCTCTGAGACGACAACTGTCGTGAGCCACTGATTTCCCCTAGCTAACTACCAAACCCCACAATACATCTGTACAATGTACATGGAGGGTTGGGGGTTGGGACTTGAATTAGGCAAACATCATTGGCTCCCAATTCGGTTGTCTGACCATTGTTGGAAAAACCAGAAATGTCAACAGTGGCCACTCGAATCTCACCGGAAAGGGATCACGAAAAAAAAATACACAAGGGCATAATAAATTGGCTGTCTTTCGGGAAACAGCTAAATATGGAACTAGTATTTTTTTTCGTGTAATTTAATAGAATGTTTTGGGGGTATTGATCGAAGTTTGTAGGCGTTGCCTCGGATAAAATCTGGCGAATGAGCACGAGTACTGTTCATGTCGGCTAAAATCCGGGACTTGGGGGGAAGTTTCGAGTGATTTTGTGCGGGAGAAGAGGTCAAATTGAAGGTCACAATTATTGCAAATATCGCTGACATCTGTCGCTATGGAAACACGATCGAAGGAATATGACCTTGGTATTATTGCTTGAATGATTGTTTAGCAGAAGAAGATTTTTTTACACAAATCAATAAAGGTGCACCTAGATGAATGAAACAGTTTATTGGGGGAGGGCTGGGGTGAATGGGGGGGGGGGGGGGGTGAGGGTGGGTGATGAAGAAGTTGTGTGCAGGTTTCAGTTATAAAATTGTGAGTATTTTATATAATATTTTGCTATTCATATTGAACGGCCATATAACATACATAGCATAGTACAATATTAGACTGTGTACAGTAAATGATTTGAGTTGTTCAGTATTACATGTATTTATGTCGATACTGTACCTAATTGAACACATTTATAAAACAGCTTGGGGCGAGCATTCCACACCTATCAAACTTCAAAGGAGTGTAAATTGTACAATATGTCATAAATGAATGTACAAGGACCTACATGTATCGTTGGAAGTGTTTGCATGTTTATTCAAGCTAGGGGCGGCATTTTAACATGCCCACAAGTAAATGCAGTTAAATTGATTTTTAGGTACCAGTACATACATGCAAAACCAATTAATAGTCATGTGTACGATATATACTGAACTCCCTTCTCTCCCACAAAATACCATGAAAAGCCATGATACTATTTAGCATATCTACTATTATTACAACCATGGTTGGATGTCTACCAACAGTGTGGTCATACATTGGAAGGAAGATGTTATCTTTTATGTGGTTTATAAAAGGCGGAAATATTTTGCTTCGCAACATTGCATACCGCTGCATGCATAGAACTGGTTACCCACAGAAAACATACAGCTCACCAAAATATTAACATCATGGCTAAAGTTTATATATGCACTGACAAAATTTTTTTCAGCAATAATTGAATGTCCAAAACACTGGTCAGAAAAGTTATCTGTTTGTCTGAATATTTGCCCGTCAGAATTGTAGCCTGGAAAAGATCCCAAAAGATTGTAAAGATCGATTCGAGAAGGGAACCAGTGCTGAGTTTGTACTAAAGAGGCCAAGGCTTCATGTTTGCGGCTTCAAGATAAAACTTACTGGGTTACATTGCGGTAGAGCGATTTTTATCTGTGTGTAATTCCCTGGATATTCTACTTGGCACGAAAATATGCTCAGTCCCGAGAGACTGATGGATTAACTGTGAACAGCTGTAAATTTGAATGGAAACAGGCATGGGTTCAGAAAAAAAAAACATCTCAAAATATCTTCACATCCCAGTTAGTTATCCCAAAACTTTCATGACTGATAAGTGAGTGATAATTTTACTGATGTTTCTGTTTGTTGTGGGTTGCAACCTTGTTATACTTTTGGCGAATTAGCGCAAAAAAGAGACAATTTAACAAGATAATTACTTCAATAATTTATGGCGAACAGTGTCCAGGCCACCCAAAATCATGATGCTAAATGTTTAAACAATACAGTAAATGGGGTAATTTTCCAAATATTTGTCATCGACCAAACCAAAATATTCCCACAAACATGCCTAAGATCACGTTGAAATTTAGCACTTTAGGACGAAGACCATGGAATGAACTGTCAACATGTTCAATTTGTTCCACTTTGTTTATAGTTGTTTGCACAATACATTTATCTCTATTTCTGGCTAATTTTGTGTCCGTCACTTTTGTTTATGACATAATAAAATGTCTGGCAATTTTCTATTACCCCCTTTAGGAAATATCGACATCATGTACGTGTTTTTTTCTCGAATGACAGAAACACGGCAATGTTCTAAACGAGATCCGTATAACAACTGAGGGTAAATAGAGTTAAAAGACAGTATATAAACACTGTGATATTCCCTGGAGTCTGCACTGTACAAAGTATCTTTCACCAAGCGTGGACACACTGGTGCCAAATTCGTCTAAACCCTTCGAACTACCGAGACCGTCAAAAGCCGAGGCAGTAGTTTCATGCAATCTTCGCACATGTGGTAACTGGCAAGGCAGAAAAAAAACGTTTGACAGTTGATGCCAAACATACCACGATTTATAACTTTTACGGTAAATATTTGGTGAGCTGGTTAATTGGTTTATGCCAGGTCCTGACCATACGACATAATTCTCTCGTGTTATTGATGTCCATGTGACCAACAGTCACATCTGCTAAAATGTGACAACGTGTCTGCCAGTATGTACAGTACTACAGTACACAATGTCATGTTTTCACGTACCATGCATACATACGCACTGGCAAGAATTAGACCTTGGCATTTCACCCGCACAAAATTTTTCAAGAATTTTTACAATTTTTTTTTTCTACATTTTATAAATGGATTCACTGACAAACATTCGATAACATTAAAATATTGCCAAAAACTATTCATTATTTATTGATCATGTTTGGAACTTCGGTGTCAAACACGGGCATGTGTACTTCCAGTAGATTTTAATCATACCGAAAAGCCATAAATCACATAACCAATATTACTGAAAAAGTTTCCTTGCAAATTTCATGAATATCCATGGTGTTTTTCTCATTGAATATTCATCAATTTCATGACATGATTTTGAAATGTCCAGGACAAAATTCAGCACTGCCATGACATTTAACAGACTTGGGGTAGAAGGAAGTGGTCATGAAACGTTGATATTTACCAGGGCATTTCAAGGTTGCCATGACAACATTAATTTACTAGTAGGTTTTCCTGTTCGGCCCAGGTTCACGTGCCAAGCCAATGTCATTGAACTCACGAATTCTGAGGCAAGAAACACATGAGAAATGTGGGAGGTTTTTGGGAATTGTTGCTTCAGATTTGAAGGAACACACTGGTCAGCTACTCTGAGAAAGTTCTGAGGAATAGAAGCCATAAATTTCCAGTAATTATTTTTCCCACAAAGCCTTGGTCATTATAATTCCAATATGCATATCTTTGATGTCATATCGACAAGGCAGAACATCCTATATGCATAAGCAGATGAGGCAATTTAACCTTGATAACAAAAGAAATATTTAACATAGATGTGCATTCCTGTATGCATATAATGTAGAAACATAAATTAAGACATAAAAGTTTGACAATCTTCAGTTCACTTCAACTGTATTGATCAGCGTGACTAGTGCTGAAAGCATGTCATCCTAATGTTTCGAAACCACAATTTCAATTCTGTATTCTGCGACTGTGGGCAATATTAGACATAGCTAGGGCATGAGTTAGGACCATGTTCATTGCCGAGCCAAACGTGGTGAGGTCACAAAGCATGCAGCGTCCGATATAAATGAATTTACTGTCAAGCCGAATACTTCACATATGCAGCCATTATAAAATCGACTTCCAGGGACAAATGGTGAATTCCGTGGGCAGACGCAGTGAATCAGACGAAGTTTACTGTGGCTTACTGGACAGTGGAAGCGATCTGTCCTGCCCAGAAGTATAATTTATAGGTGCTTTAATTGAGACATGTTTGGGACATCAAGTGTGCCGTCCAGTAAACGGTCCGACGCCCGCAGGCCGCTACAAAGTCCAGTTGGTCATCCTCTAGCTCTTAGTCACTGGCAAGGTCAAACTATTTAGGTATAAATAGGCTCTCGAATTCCCCCCCCCCCCCCTCACCCACACACGACCACACATAGGGGTTAATGTCATTGGAACAGATGACCATTTTATGTTACTGTACAAGTTGTTGGATACTGAGCCATTTCGTTGGATGAATTTCTCCAGCGACACAAGTAATTTTCTGGGTGCAGTATTGCCCTAGCTGTTCGGACGTCTATGGTCTACAGTCCTAATTCCGTTGGTAGGGTGGGAAACCCGTTCCAAATATAGCCCTGGGGTGATGGACAGTGAGGGTGTGGCTTTGTGAAAGTTACGTCTTTTCATCTCAGGGTGACGGCTAACGCTTGCTTGCTTTCTCGGAGGATTGGAAATCCCTTGAAGAAAAGCTTCTACCCAGAAATGGACAAACTGCAGTAGGGAAAGAGGGGGATAGAATTCCATGCAAAGGGATTTTTGTTTGTATATTACAGTTCTGTATACTTGTGGAAGTTTCTTGATTCAGTCAGTTGGGAGTTGGAAATAGGGAGCGCAGACAGGATAAACTGAGATTGCTAGGGGATGCTGAAATGGAGAAATGAAAGGAATGGTCAATCTGACTTCAATGATAACAATAGCGTGGGCGCTGCTAAGGGGGGGGGGGGCAGTATTGGTAAAGTTAGCAACCCAGATAAGGTATGTGTGGGTGGGTCAATATTGATCCTTAACGATTCCATGGTGACGGACTGCCTGTAGATGCTATGACAACGCTTGCTAGCAATCTTTCTCTCTACACTGGTTTCGGCTTCTTTTCTTCGCTAATGACCAAGGGCTAATTCCCCTTTCTTCTAGCTGACTAGATCGCGGACGGACGAAGGGTCAACTGGCCTAGGGATCTTCTGGACCTTGGGAGTGATTCAGAGTCAGAACACAGGCAGAAAGGTCCTTGGTACAGATAAATGTGTATGTAGGACTACTATCAACGCTGCACAAATCAGATCCCACGGGGCAAAACGGGTGATGAAGTTAGGGCACAAATTGCTAAATCACGTCAGGCAGGTTGTATGTACTCGGTTGTGTAAAGATCTGACCAATCAATATCGTGTAATTACCCTGAATCCATTGGTATCATTATGCAGTATTATGGAATAATCTGTCTATTCTTGTACAAGTTATATCATACAGAAATTCTGAAATATCCATGATGGCATTGGAGCATTTACATAAAATGGTTTAGTTTGTTCTACATCGGGAAATCATAAATATCTTAATATCAGAATCGCATAACATAATATTATCAAATGCATTAGCTACAATACATGTATGTACAATGATAATACCTCAGATCGACTGTATCACGACTTTTTGATTTTAGTGTGCTATTGTGCCATTTTTTTCGTAAAACATTGAAAAGAAAACATTGAGGTTTGTTTGAACCAATGTACTGAAATACGCAAAGGTTCTGATTTATGTTGGAAACGCACAAACACACATGCCAGCAGTTCACTTGAACTGCACAGGCCTGCTACAGCTGTTGTTTGTATTTCATATTGTTCAAACAGTTTTAACTTCACACATGTAAGTGTACGCACATGTTGTGTGTGACTGTGTGTGGCATAGTTCGACCCCGCTTGCCCCACCCGAATACTATGTTTTTAATCGGTTGGTCCCCCATAGGAGACTGTACGAAAAACTTGGGCGTGAAAATTCTGTGCAAACTTTTGGGGTCTAGCAAGTGCAACATTCCAGAACCAATTGCCCGGAACATAAAATTCAGTTGTCATGGAAACGCTGAGTGATGCCTGCAGACACCATGTCACCATCATGCCAACACGGGATAAAGTGAACGAGACAATAATGTTCTGGATCGATGGTTTTCCATAAAAGCAAATAAACTATAATCCATCTATTTATCAGCGTTTTTTACTGTAATATCGTGGGCGTTAGCGTCACCGGACAATACGCAATAAAATTCCGAAATTAACGCGGCAAGCCACAATGCCTAGGACACGTGTGTCGAAATGGACTTTGCTCATACCAATTTGGTATCGTTCCTGTTGTGACATATTTTTTACTTCATGTCGAATGGATCATTAGATCATTAGACTCTCCACAGGACTTCCATAAACGTCGACTAATCATGCAGCTCTATGCTATCATCATTATACAGTTATTTATAACGCTATAATTTATAAGTCATTGTGCTTGGATCGGTGTATAGTTTTACATGATTTCGCTTTGCATTCGGTACTTTGGTAGCCGTTTGCCCAATTTTCCTTTTTTCAAAATCATTTACTGATATTTTAGCAGTCAGGACAAACAACTATGATGTATTCGAATGTAACTACCTGCATATACATGAGTAATCATCGAATATGATGTTTATATATATCAGAAATATATATATGGCACATATATGATGCATTATTTTCATGAGTTGGAAGACGAATGCATGAAATATCTTTTAGCTGATATAATACTTGACATACATCCACAAGTTCATGAACCCAAAAGAATATTTATATGATATGAGTCATGTATAAGCATGATAAGAGCGGACCTGAGAAACTAGTATTTACCATGTCGACAATATATGTTTTCTGTGGTTCAAGTCCAATCAGGTTTATCAGGCATATTGTATATATTGGTAGTGTTTGTTAGCAATATTCTTGCACAGTGTCATGAGACATCAAATTGACTGCATGAATATCTGACAACTGTGCAAAAGATATACATGACATAATAATATTCTGACCTTTAGAGAGACAAGCTGAGCCCATCTTTCGATCTCGTCTTGGTTGAGTCCTCGGAACTGCCTGTGCTCGGTCAAGGTGTGATACATAATAATAATCCCAAAACTGTATGCATAAAAGAGCGATAATCCGGCATCCAAAGATTCACGCGGAAAAAATATTGATGGAGAATGAGGTCCTTCTAGCCTTCAATGCAATGTATGTGACATTTTCTGGCAATTATTTTCAGTACAGTTGATGCACATTGCACATACAACAGTTCAGCTATACATGTATGGTATAAATCGGCCTGCAAAATGTCAACAGTGTCTTCGATTTGGTGATTACCGCAACTGTTTAAGTATAAACTGCAGATGTTGAACACAACCTGCCCTGCCACGTCAATATTGACAGTAGATCGGCTGACTTTGTTGTAACATGGCATACAGGATATTAAGATGTAGACGGCTGTCACAATCGTAGAGTTGACATCCTGCCGGCAGGGTCTGTATCAGTAGAGATGTACAGGTGGCTCCCAGCTAAAATCGCCCACTGCATGTACATCGACGCAACAGATGATTCCTAACCGTCTTGTGGTTCAATTTCCCGATCGTTGTGGTTTAGCAATAGTCTGCGAGCCCCATATGTGCAGAAAATTGATTGAACAATCGTCTATAACAGCACGGCTGTCCGCTTAGCAGCCAAAGGAAAATATCCAGGCAAAAATTCCAATTTATTTCAAGCCACATGCGCCGTGTCGTATTTATCGAGGATGCATGTCAAATCAACCTGTCACATCGCAAACAATGTTGTGTACGTGTGTTATCCACGATCAGCCGTCATTCGAATCAGTTTAATATTCCATGAGTCTCGTGATGACAGATCTATGCAGCAGATAATGACACCAGTCCAGAATTTGCAAAACCGGGATTTCTGGAAAGCTGTGTCCAGCCAATTAACAGTTTTGTTTTCTATTTATGATCATTGCTGTAATATCCAACCATAAAACCGTCAATGTGCTGGCTTCGCTTCCGCGAGAAGCAAATCAAATTTTCAATGAGGCCATCTATGTGTAATCCACAGTCGACAAATTAGCAAGAGTCAAGCTATTACCATAATTGTTATTTATTGTAGAAGAATTAACATAAACTTAATGTATCGCAGTCAGCTGTATGACTGTATACAGATCCCAGAAGCAAAAAGTCTATATAGACATCAATGTATCCCTTCCTGAACTTTTGCCAGGTGAGGGCTGGCAATATGTCACGTTGCTGATTCTAAGTTGTTCCGCCTGCCAAGATTGATATAATCCAGCGAATATGTCGTAGAAGCTATACAGCTGTTGGCTCAGTAAGCGGTTTTAAAGATGCAAATCCCTTCAAAACACCAGGCATATGTCCAAGTACTTGTAGACATAAACATGGCCTTTTGAGTATCCACACACCCACCTAAACGTAGGCGACAGGTCAATTTGCGTGCGCGGACGACAACCGGACGGCCGCTTGCTCGCCACCAAAACACAACATTGCTATCCGTATTGCAAAAGATTCGCCGCTATCCACCTTGGCAGAATGCCTTCACTGCCTCCGCATGTAATAACAGACGTTTTCATCCGTAAACTATCCGATTTGAATATACCAGTGGCGTAAACCGAACAAACAAACGTAGAGCTAGAACTAGTCAGACAGCGCTGGGGCCCACCATACAGTGTTATGTGCCTTGCCTTGGCTTGCATACATCATTATTCGTTGAGAAACAGCCCCACGGGTTGTAGATGTATGTATATGCAATACCAGGCGGACCGACCAACGAACGAACGGGGCTCAGTGCAGCCCGATTCTAAACACCATGGCTGCCATAGTTTGCCATTGACAATGGACTGGTCCATTATGGGGAATTTCAGCGGGGGTGTCCAGGGTGGCTGGTATTTATACTGGGTGGGATAAGGGGTGTCAGGTTGTTGTTATTGGGGGTGGCTCTCACTTGTCAAGTGGAAAGGGGGTTTTATCTCCGTGAAAAGCATGCAATGTGATTTCTATATTAGGAACGAGAACTTGAAAGAAAAGAAAGAATTTTCATCGCTGACAATCATCGAGCAATGCTGATGACAGTAAGTGATTCCAGGCATGATTATTCATCACAAAGATGATATTAGACTGGTGATATTGCATGGCACATATCATATACATGTATGACAGTGGTGTGATTTTTAAATCAGTTCCAAAAGATTAACACTTATTTTACAGATCAAATTTTTTTTTTAAAACATGGCTACATGTGTACTAATGATTACGAAAGCATACTGCACTGCTTTCTTTATATTGTTTATAAAATGTCCACTTCTGTTTACCTACAAATATATTACTTCTCAGAGCACTGTAAGTACTTTTCACTTGAATAAACATTTTTGTGTTGACTGTGCAGTTGAACACACACTCGTACTGGTGACATGTCAATTAGGTGCACAGTGTGACACGTACAATATATATATATACACAAGGTACAGGCCACATAATCATCTAAACGTTTGTAACTAACTATCCCTGCATCCATTCAGTCCGTTTATTGAAGAAAAAGCATGCCCATCTCAAATGATTTCCGTGTTTAACTGTTCAACAGCCATGTGCAAAGTGCAATGTATGATATGCGAAATGTACTTTCCATTGTCACCTGTTAAGAACACTTAACATCTGACAAACAGTGCAGGAGATAGCCTGAATTCTGGACATGAAGCCGCATAATACAGATGAGTCATGGATGGTCGAGTCAGACAGGTGAATTTTTGACATTTGACAAAGAATACCAGTACAGCCCTAATTCTGGACATGTATGAAGTCGTACAAATAAGTCACGAATGTCTTAATTTGAGTCACAAAGGTGGTTTTCCTATTCACGGAATTAATATCATTTTCATTCACTGGAAAAACCAGTTGTGTGTGTAGCTAGCTATAAGAAATTCACAGCAAGAATTCGACCTAGAATAAATCTTCTATTTACAAGTATTGTTATCCGATATATGACTCTAAAAATGCTAAAAATATATTGATTTTGTCGACTCGTGTCCAAGTAGCTGTAAATTTGATTCAGCCATGATGTTATCAAGTTCTGACGATATACTCCCACACATGTTTGCATTTTTGGCATTGAGCCAGATCAATAAGAAATCAATACTGGCCAATCAATTAAGTCAAGTGAATCAATAACCCAATAAACTTGCAGATGTACAAGGCTATACACGTGTATGTTTATTAAATGCAGTTACTACAAAATACACAAGATAGCGAAAAAGGTAGATAAAGATGGACAAAGTGCTATCGACATGAAAGATGCTCAGTTGCATTTGCACCCACGCAAGCAAAAGTAACATCTAAATGCGGAATTCCTCAGATCATATTCAGGTCACGCCCGAATCCGAGCTATAATTCGCAGACAGATATAAGATCTGTCACTTAGACGATCTCTGCTTTGAATCCGTTGAGCCCCTGCACTGAATATGGTAAAACGTGAGGTTGTGAGGTGCGAGCTCGCCTCGTCAAAATGTCAAGTTCCGGAATTGTCCAAGGGGCGGCAGCACAAAAAGATTTTCTTTTTTTCTTCTCTTGATGAGGGCAATGCCCTTGTATCAGCAAATAATGAACCGTTCTATCCCGAACCATCCCCGTCTAAATACCCATCTTTAAAAGCCGTCGATTGATTCGAGCAAATATGGTGTGGGAAATTAGACGGCTCTGAGGGTTTGGTTTAGCAGTGGATGGGTGCGGGGTGGGGGGGGGGGAGGGGGGGTGGTGGTTGTTGAAGATTTGTGATTTGAGGTTCGTAGAAAGTGGATCAACCGAGAGTTGAGGACACCACGTCACAGCCGGACAGCTTCAGGGGGTAGGGTTGCCTGGGCGCCATGGAAACCAACAATCCTAACTCAGTTGCTAGCTTATACATATAGAGAAACCATGGATACAGCAGGCTTGGTGGGTATCAAATGACATGTGCTTTTTATGAACAGATAACCGTGGATATTGGATAAGAAAACTGATATACAGAACAATATTGCTAAATTTCTCCAAGCCGACAAAGGGAAAACCCTGAAGGAAATATCATTTGGGATGACCATGGTGCCGATTTACATACTAGTATGTCCAAATTAATATTGCCAAATCTACTGTAATACAAGTCAAACATTGACACAATGTCATTAAAAAAACTAGACGTCAAGGCCTAAAGATGCCTTGGAGGCATTTCGGTGTGATGAATAATTTATAATACTACATATCGACGAAAATGAAAAATGTCGACAAATTTCGGGTCAAGGTCAAAGTTCATCCATAATACCCGCTAGACATGTTTGTCTAGGGCGACGAGTCCGAAAATACCATCCGTTTCGATCTACGACGCACCGTTTCCGAGATATCGACGAAAACAAAAACTGCCGACTCGGCAAAAAAATTTCGGGTCAAGGTCAAAGTTAATCCATAATACCCCTTAGACATGTTTGTCTAGGGTGACGAGTCCGAAAATAACGTCCGTTTCGCGATGTTTGTCTACGACGCACCGTTTCCGAGATATCGACGAAAACGAAAAATGCCGACTCGGCAAAAAAATTTCGGGTCAAGGTCAAAGTTCATCAATAATTCCCCATAGACATGTTTGTCTAGTGCGACGAGTCCGAAAATAACGTCCGTTTCGCTCTACGACGCACAGTTTCCGAGATATCGACGAAAACGAAAAATGCCGACTCGGCAAAAAAATTTCGGGTCAAGGTCAAAGTTCATCCATAATACCCCTTAGACATGTTTGTCTAGTGCGACGAGTCCGAAAATAACGTCCGTTTCGCTCTACGACGCACCGTTTCCGAGATATCGACGAAAACGAAAAATGCCGACTCGGCAAAAAAATTTCGGGTCAAGGTCAAAGTTCATCCATAATACCCCTTAGACATGTCTAGTGCGACGAGTCCGAAAATAACGTCCGTTTCGCTCTACGACGCACCGTTTCCGAGATATCGACGAAAACGAAAAATGCCGACTCGGCAAAAAAATTTCGGGTCAAGGTCAAAGTTCATCCATAATACCCCTTAGACATGTTTGTCTAGTGCGACGAGTCCGAAAATAACGTCTGTTTCGCTCTAGGACGCACCGTTTCCGAGATATCGACGAAAACGAAAAATGCCGACTCGGCAAAAAAATTTCGGGTCAAGGTCAAAGTTCATCAATAATTCCCCTTAGACATGTTTGTCTAGTGCGACGAGTCCGAAAATAACGTCCGTTTCGCTCTACGACGCACCGTTTCCGAGATATCGACGAAAACGAAAAATGCCGACTCGGCAAAAAATTTTCGGGTCAAGGTCAAAGTTCATCCATAATACCCCTTAGACATGTTTGTCTAGTGCGACGAGTCCGAAAATAACGTCCGTTTCGCTCTACGACGCACCGTTTCCGAGATATCGACGAAAACGAAAAATGCCGACTCGGCAAAAAAATTTCGGGTCAAGGTCAAAGTTCATCCATAATACCCCTTAGACATGTTTGTCTAGTGCGACGAGTCCGAAAATAACGTCCGTTTCGCTCTAGGACGCACCGTTTCTGAGATATCGACGAAAACGAAAAATGCCGACTCGGCAAAAAAATTTCGGGTCAAGGTCAAAGTTCATCCATAATACCCCTTAGACATGTTTGTCTAGTGCGACGAGTCCGAAAATAACGTCCGTTTCGCTCTAGGACGCACCGTTTCCGAGATATCGACGAAAACGAAAAATGCCGACTCGGCAAAAAAATTTCGGGTCAAGGTCAAAGTTCATCCATAATACCCCTTAGACATGTTTGTCTAGTGCGACGAGTCCGAAAATAACGTCCGTTTCGCTCTACGACGCACCGTTTCCGAGATATGCAGGATGCCTCAAGGATGACTCAGCAAAAAATTATTTCGATCTCTAGGTCAAAGGTCGTTTGAGGTATCGATCCCAAAATCAATAGGGTTCTTCCCTGGTGATATATAAACCTCCGTGCAAAATTCTGCAACTTTTGCCTGAATATTTTTTGAGTTATCGTCCGGAAACCAAGTTCCTCGATTTCATCCTCACGGACCTCACGGACCTCGGAGCCGGATCAAAAAAAAAAGTACACCCTAGAGATGTTTGTCTAGGGCGACGAGTCCGAAAATAACGTCCGTTTCGCTCTACGATGCACGGTTTCTGAGATATGCAGGAAGCCTCAAGGATGAATCAGCAAAAAATTATTTTGACCTCTAGGTCAAAGGTCGTTTGACGGATCGATCCCAAAATCAATAGGGTTCTTCCCTGGTGGCATATGGACCTCCATGCAGAGTTCTGCAACTATTGCATAAATATTTTTCCAGTTATCGTCCGGAAACCAAGTCTCAAAATTAGCCTTGATTTCATCCTCACGGACCTCACGGACCTCGGATCGGGCTCAAAAAGAATAGGGTTCTTCCACATATCATTTCTGACTTGTGGTGAAAATTTGACAAGGATCCGTCAAGGCAATCTAAAGTTATCGTCCGGAAACCAAAAGTGGCGGAAGAAGAAAAAAAAAAAAAAAAAAAAAAAAAAAAAAAAAAAAAAAAATTCTGCTAAAACCATAAAGGCATTTCTGCCGAAATGCCTTAATGATGTGGAACATGTATACAGTCAATACTAGTATATTTACTCGCACATAATATTCATCACATATTAATGAAAAATTTTCACCATGAATACTGGTGCTGACAAATAGCACGAAATACTCGGGTACAGAAAATAACGTAGTGTACATGCACTTGTAGGCCCACAGTCGAATACACATTAGACGGGAAAATTGTTGTACTAAACACATGTAAACTGTTGTGAACGCTCTTGTTCTGACAACGTTTACTGTAGCTGTTGTCGTAATTTTTATGACCTCTGGGCCAAGGGCATTTACAGTGTTACATGTAATGTGCTGTTGCTCATTTCCAGCCATCATTACAGAGGCTGGTAAAATATTTATGATGCCAATAAACATTGTCATAATTTGCTGGTGCAGTGCTGCCACCTGGGGAATCAATGCTGAATTATTGATATCCATTTCATTCACTAGGGAGCAGCACTGGCAGTACTACAATCAGAAGCATGACTTCAAGAACATATTCATGTACCGGTATTTATATTCCATAATTTTTGCATCTATATTTATTGAGAGGAAAAACCTTGAAGCCATAACAGATCATTAAAGTAGATTTTATCACTTTCTTTCACCGGTTATTGGCCAAAAGGATGCAAAACATCTTAGATTCATGTTAAATGTATAATATAACACACATAAATTTACCCAAGAGTACATGGAAATATGGCGCATAAATCAAGAAGGCTGCGACAATAACCGGTCTAGACGAAGTTAGCCCCTGGGTCCTATTCATTTCTCGACCTTACGAAAAAAACATCGGTAGCCTCCGGTGAGCGAAAAGAAAACCCGTCCTGTCCAAAATACAGGCAGTGCTGGCAAGCAAAGACTCTACAGTCATATGTCATACGATATTATTCTGTTTGTGTATTGTATTCCGGTTGACCGCAGTCAAGACATTCTACTAGTATACATACAGTGGTCCGAAATAAGACTTCTCTGTCTGTAAAGACTTTTTTGTATTCCCCAAAGATCAATTTAACATGTAAATGAACCTGTGAAATAAGACTTACTGCAGGATAAGACCTCATTCTCTCTGCAAAAGGTGAGGTCTTATCTTACAGGGACCACTGTAGAATAGAAGGTTAAAGGGAACTCGCAGTGAACACATCCGCTGAATCTGATGTAGCAAAATTTTGTTGCTTTTAATTTCACGAATATAAGTCAATAATTGCTCCAGTATAATTGCAAGAGTATCGAATCTTGAGGTTCTGCTATTTTAAGCTGTACACTGTACACTATTTCAGTAAATCTAGCAAACATGGCACAGGTCAGGATATTGTCAGATGCAGTAGGCTATTCATGCTAGGGTATCTACAACCGCAGCACTCTGAGATGGACGACATAAGGATTCCTCCCTTGCCACATAACACTGTATTAACCCTTGTTGAACCATAGAGAATCTTATTGAATCTCCTTATAACCCTGCCTCCAATACTGTAACATTTGTATACAAAAGCCTATCAAATGAAGATCTGCCTCCTGTATCATCTAGTGTACAATACTAACTTTAGCTTACTAGTATACATGTACAAGTACCTTGTGTACTGAGCCTTTGTGTATTCCAATTGTCTTGTGTTATGTGTATCAAGACGTTACCTTGTGTATCGTCATCATAATCCTCCTCTGGTATGGTGTCGCGGTAGATGATCTGTCCGTTGTCGTCGACCTCCTTCAGTACGCCACGCTTGATCAGTTCCTCTCGTGACGTCCTCACAGAGATCTTACGCTCCAAGTCTGTTGGAATCATGGGTAGAATGTCAAGCAGCAGTCATACCTCAACATGGCAACGTTACTGAGATTAAGAGTGGAGTGTGGTAGACGCTTCGACAGTTAAGATGGGTGTTGTCGTACAGTTCAAAATCGTTTCAATTTTATATAGTGTGTGTACAAATCTCTGTTTTGAACCGGACCATTTAAGTTATGCACAAGAGCACTCAGCCGATATCGAATTGATTCAACTTGCTGTTGAATACAAATTATTGAACCTGACAGGAACATTGACTGCCCTCTCTATACCATGTATACTAACCTACGGCAGTTTTCTGGATTTTTTCGCTGGGTTTCTTCCGTCGTCGCCACTTCCACGGCTTGAAGATCCGACTGAGCGCGGACAGTTTGGACTTGCGTTCCGTGGGCGGCGTCTTTATCGTGACAGTGGGCGGAGTTTCGCTCGAGGGCGTGGCCGCGGGTGTCGTCACTGATTTCATGTCGCCGTTGGCCGTCACCGGAGTCTCTGGCGGGTCCTCGAAGGTCGGAGTGTCAGGGACGGAGTCTGGAGTCTCGGGGGCGTCCATCTCCAAGGTCTCCGGGGGCAACACGGCCGGCGACTCAGCCGCGGGCGCCGCGTCCGTCGACATCTGTTTGTCTGCAAAATGAGAACAGTACACTGCATCAATGCTACCAAGGTTACCATGGTTATTAAGTATTAATACTAGTTACATTGCGCCGACTATCTGTGAGGTGAAAAGCTACATTTGGTACATGTAGTTTTGGGCAAAGCATGGTACATGTATTAGTGCGGCCACAGTCGTGCTCACTAGTTCTAGTTGGTTGCCGGGGGTTACCGCGCCGGTTCCGGATGAGCATATTTCCGGACGGCGATGCCGGCGCTCGTCTATAAGCAAGACGCAGTGGTTTTATCGCGGGCGGCACGGGCTGCCAGTTGCGAGTCTCATGGTTATAGACCTCGGTACGATGTGGGACCGTGTACCCGTGAGAAGGGTGACTGTGGGGTGGCAAGGGTCTGTGAGGGATGTACTGGCAGCCTTGCGGCGAACCGCGCATGTTCTTATCACAGTCTCCGCATGTCAGCTTCTTGACGTGCTTCAGTTCTGGAACGTTTTTCCAGACAAGCGTGTGATTGGACGAATTGTCTCCCGGCTCCTGTGTTGTATCCATGATGACATACGCTCGCCTCTTTGACTTCATAACGACAAGTGGACGGGAAAGTTGCGCAACATCTCCGTGCTTGGGGACAGGACTGTTGACGGTGGCGACCACAGGGACGTGAGCATAAACCTTTTAGAGGATTAATGCTGACTGGACGCAATCATACCAGCTCGGATATTTACGACACACTTAAGACAACACTGAACGTGATGCAACTTGATTTGGTGCTGCGTCTTCCCAGTCCGGACGAAACGATGGGACGCAATCAGCGGCTTAGCAAGTGTTCCAAGGGTCGACTTCTGTGACGAGGTCCAATGGGAAACTATTCGTAAACTTTTCCTAATCCTTGTGTCTTAATTTCCTCCAAGAGTTGATGTGGAAGTGAAAGCCACCAAAGGGCCACGCTGGTTCCAAGTCTGTTACTGGGGGGGTCTACCGTCTGGACCTGACTCCCCAGTGGCCTGCTTGCTGCCACGGTAGCTATGGTAACCTAAAAGTCCATTTTGTCTTTGGGTAGTGACTATAATTAGTTGGC
Source organism: Terebella lapidaria (assembly GCA_949152475.1). Taxonomy (NCBI): domain Eukaryota; kingdom Metazoa; phylum Annelida; class Polychaeta; order Terebellida; family Terebellidae; genus Terebella; species Terebella lapidaria. The sequence goes on from OX424557.1 coordinate 10,474,312, forward strand.
TTGCTGGACGTTTCCTTCCTGCACTGCTGACATGGGCCGCGGCTTGAGAGTGGGTATTCGCCAATAAAGGGCCCAGGTTCACGTATGAAGCGCAGCGAGGATTTTTCTGTTCGGGTCAGTTGTTCGCACCGTGTCGCCGGGGGTCGGATGCTGGGAAACGTGACAGTGTCCAAGAGTGAGCGACAGAGGGACCATCTGTTATCTCGCTTGCGCAATCCCCTCCAAGCGGAATATCACCGAGATTAAATTGTAAATGGCCCGTGTGATCAATAAACGACGACAATCAATCTTTCCAGACTATGTTACACGCAAGGCAAAAACTCTGCCTCTGTTGTCCAACGTATTACGGCTTGCAAAGTATCTGTAAACATGGCCGAGTAGCGCTCAATTCCTCAACAGACTGAAATTTCTTGGAAGAACAAGAAAGGAACAAAGACCATGCATGTGTGAAGAACAAAGTGCCATCAAATTCTGCGGAATTCCTGAGTGTAATCCAAAGGTATGCACACTCGGCATGCTAAGCTCTGGACAATAGTTATCTTATCAGGCACTAGTATCCTGCTTGCATGGACATGGAACTTCAGCAAAAAACAGCAACAAAAAGCTGAAGTTCGGTTCCCCAGAAACTTTTAAATCACAACCACTTCACTCAAAATCCTGCAGGTGTTCCATAAATCCACAGAACACAGAAAAGAAGCTATTTTAGTATGAGGGTTCCTACATTATATATTGATTTGCACAGATCTGCTTGATAGCATTATAAGATCTGATGACAGAAATTAATATCCCGGTAATTGTATCCCGCTAATATTCCTCAGGTGTTCCGCCGATGCACCTTCCTTCCGTAACAGAACAACGCAGCCTTCGATTGTATTACATTGGCTCTTGCATGCAATGCCCAGCGAATCAATAAGTGCGACACACTGCCATCCTTTGTCCCACATATCCTGCCAGTTAACAACGCGAAAGGGTATCACCTTGCGGCCAAGAATAGTCCTGGAATCGCCACGACTTGTGAATTGACGAGAGACAGGGCCCATTCCAAGGGCTAAGTTTTGCTGGGCTCTTTCCTAAAGAAGACAACACTTTTGTCTTGTCTTGTGGGATGGCTCTGCATCTTGTATGAAGTCGTGGGGGTGTCTTGACAGCCAATGCAGGTAGTCGCGAAAGATGACGAAGTCTGTGTCATCGACAGATTTCGTGTGGGAGTCGCAGGAAAGCGCGGCAAATCCAAGAAGTGTATTCCACCAATGACATGGTTGTCTCATACATGAAAACAAATTTTCCGATCGCCTCCTGTCCGTCGTTGTTAACGATTACTGCACGGACATAATCCTACTGTTCTTGCGACATGTGCACTGCATGACCATGGGAGTAACCAATCGTATTTCGCACGCCACCGCCTTGGATTGTCTACATTGTGTCCGCTCGTCAACGATAATGCAGATTACTCGCGACTAAGCACATCAAATAGAGCCGATCATCACCAATGTTAGCAAAGCAGTGACGAGCAGTGTTATTGTTTTCATCTACAAGTAGATATTGGTGAAACTGAAAATTTCATCGCTGGCTGGCTGGTTCAGCTCTAAAACACAAACGGCTTTTTAGAATCACCAGCAGGTAGCGAAAACCGACGGTGGCAGACTGGGGAACATTAGCGAGAAGGATGGGGGGGGGGGGGGGAAGGTAGGGGGGCAGATATCGTCTGCGGTAAACCATCCACAGTGACAATGCTTCGCATCGTTCACGGCGAGAATCAATATCGTCGATAATAAACGAGCTGAATGCTGAATACATATGGATGCTTTCGCTGTGTTCTCAACTGAGTCGCCCCTGTGCAGGGCTGCGCTGACCTTGGAGCATCATAGTTTTCGTTTTTATCTCCATCTCTCAGATACTCATGCGACCAACCAGAAGTGTTCCCTTTCGTAACTACCATTTCTCGTGTATAAACTGCTTGGTGTATTTCCGTTATATCCTAACAAAATATTAGTATATTTGGGACCAGGGAAAACATTGAAAACAATGGCACATAGTGACTGCTGTCACCAAAAACAATAGGACAGGGTGATTTTCCGCAAGTTTACAGGTCTCACGGGAGTGATTCTGCGTCACGACTGAAAATGTCGGGAAAGCTTTCAGACACAACCTTGCAGTGATAAGTTGTGTTTATAACCATGATAACATGAAAAGGAAGCTGGCATTTTGCACTAAAATGAATTATCATGATCACAAAATGTGATATCATCGAGTATTATTCAACATGAACATGATTTTTTTTTATTTCAATGGAAGGGGGGGGGGGGGGTGAGGGGAAGGGAACATGTGACTGAAACAAGGTCAATCCCTTTCACAACAATGACGAAAATTGTTAGACAATCCCCCTCCCCCCTCCCCCACCCCAACACACACAAAAGAAATTGATTTGTGTAATTTGTCATGCTGTCCGGCACATCATCCTATTATTTATGTACTCACATCACCCCCCCTCCCCCCCTCGAATACTGTAAAACGACTAATTTTGGCGGCTATTAAATTTGGCGGTTTTGAGCCCCACGTCATTTGGCGGAGATTTAATTTGGCGGTTTCAAGACCACTTATATTTCTTAACATATATCTAGTTGATTTGGCGGACGATTTAATTTGGCGGTTTTTCCCCTACCGCCAAATCCGCCAAATAAATCGTCCGCCAAAATTAGTCGTTTTACAGTACTGGTCCCACCTGCTAACCTTGTAAACAGATGTCCATGGTCCGTTGTATGTATACAGCATTCCTGCCACAGGTGTTCTGTGTATGTATACAGATATACAGTGGCAGGCACCTTGTAGCATTCTCCTGGTCGGGTTTACTAGCATCTAGTGTTTACAATGGCTAACAGCACTATACATAGATTTGGGGCAGTTTCAGCTAAGATATCTTGTATCTATTGACCATTTTCTAAAATCGAAAGATATTTGTAAAAAGCTGGCAAAAAGCACAGTTAATGTCTGATGAAAAACAGTTTCGAAAGGCTCCATTCATACAGCCATATATCTACACATACTAGCATGTTTGCGTATATTGAATCGATGGAAATCAATAGTGAAAATGTTGTTTTGTGTTTTTGATATACGGAGGTGTTAGATTTCACAAATTTTACCAGCTCTCTTTTCTTCAGTAATAATTGTATTGCATATAAATAGAAGTTGTTTAATTTTCTTTTGTTATTCAAGAGTGACAAATTACATATAACGATGATCACACGATACACATATTCACACGTAAGCCCATGTTCATATACATACTAATTATTAATGTATGAGGTATGAAAAATTAAATTCTCATTTAAATCAACCGGCTGTGTTAATATATACTGTACACGACTATATAACATTTAATACCATAACATTTGCCATACAATGTGTGACTTTATCTACATGCATATGACCTAAATATTTATGAATTATGTAACTATACTAAGTACATGTTTGGATTGTATTGTCCTGTTTGACATACTGTACATAATAGTTAACCATTTAATTGTATATTCAAACTGCACTATAATATGTAAACATTACCACATAGTTTCCACTTGGGTGTGTGCCTCATTTTTCAAGATCGGCTCCAGCATAAACAAAATATCCGGTAACTTTTCATTTCATTAAATTACATATAACGATGATCACACGATACACATATTCACACGTAAGCCCATGTTCATATACATACTAATTATTAATGTATGAGGTATGAAAAATTAAATTCTCATTTAAATCAACCAGCTGTGTTAATGTATATATACTGCACAAGACTAGTACATTTAATACCATAACATTTGCCATACATTGTATATGATTTCATCTGCATGCATATGACCTAAATATCTATGAATTACGTGAAGTATACTAACTACATTTTTGGATTGTACTGTCCTGTTTCACACACTGTACTTAATAGTTAACCATTCAATTGTATATTCAAACTGCACTATAATATGTAAACATTACCACATATTTTCCACTTGGGTGTGTGCCTCATTTTTCAAGATCGGCTCCAGCATAAACAAAATATCCGACAACTTTTCGCAAGTACTCACTATGTATATACCTTATTCGCTGTGAGACTGTGGCGGAACTTTTGTTTACGATGACTTTATACCACTGGGTGAGCGCCCACAAGAATGCCAACGAATTACTCCACCTATAGCCAATAGTCATGCCCACAGATATTTTTTTCTGGGTGTGTTACTACGCTATATGCTCATACAGAGTTTGGCAAACTATAAATACGAAGTCATGTGTATTATACATGACTATGATGTGCGCGAAAACAGCTCATGTCGTTTGGAATTTCTACGTATAAAACATGTGTATAATTTTTTTCTGGTTGACATTCAGCCGATAGCCTTTGATTTTGTTCGTACTAGTTCAGTCTACTATTTGACAACGCGTAAACATGATAAAGCTATATACATCACTGCCATATAGCTAATGATTCATGCCCACTCACGGTCAAATCCTGTTGGAATTTGGAACAGAGCTATGGTACGTGATTGGTCAACTCCCTATCATGTTAATTACTGTGATGAACACGATGAACAGCCTGCTGCTATCAATTTCCAATTTATCAATGTTTGAAGTCTGATGTTTTCTCGTGCTGACATCACCGGAAACTATGAAAATGATGCAAATTTACAACTACAAGTAGGAAGTTTTAACTTGTTTAAAACCAGTATTTATTACATACCTACCTCTATAATAAACTCTTTGGGTAATCTTACCTTGGCATTCAAAGAAGAGGAGAGAGAAATGAATGTCACAAGAATTTTCTCAAAATTCCTGACATCCATCTCGAACTCTAAATTGAAAGAAATTACTCTCACACATCTCAGATTCCCCGCGGTGTAGATGTGACGTCACACCGGTCATATGATTGACCTTAGCCGCCATTAATTTGCCCACCTGGTTAAGGCAGGGGAGGCGGGAGGGAGAATAATCGTGTTTATTATAGAGGTAGGTATGTAATAAATACTGGTTTTAAACAAGTTAAAACTTCCTATTTATTGCCATACCACTACCTCTATAATAAACTCTTTGGGTTATATCAGAATAACCAAAGGAGGTGGGTTTAACCCTCTCCCGGGAATTCATCACCGATGTGTGAGAGTAGGAAATATCCATCGAAAGTAGTAAATATTGTGTTTTGCTTTGAAATTATAATTTTAAGTCGAAAATACATATTTACAGGATATTTACAACCATACCATAATACACGCCTGAATTACCTTCAGATGCATGGAGACGAGCAGGGGCTCTGCAGAGGTGACTTTCCTCCTGCAGATGAACAAAAATTTCCTTCGCCAAAGAAGAGGAGCAACTCCCCTGGGAGTCGACCTCAGGTGCATCTGTACAGAGGCGTGTTGAGCTATCTACAGGTATTTACAGCTGGACTATACTCTCCGCCGCCACCAGTCGTCCAAGCTGGAGGCCGGAGTCATCCTCCCAAGCTAACTCCCTGAGATAGAAAGAAGTGAATGTGTTATGAGATTTCCAGGTACAGGCAGACATGACATCATTCAGAGATACTTTATTCGTAAAGGCAAGTGAAGCCGCGAGAGCCCTCACATCATGCGCTTTGACTCTGAAACCTGTGGATTTTTTCGCCTGTGACTTTTCATAGCAAAATCTAACACACTTCTTGATCCAAGATGAGATCGTAGCAGGACGGATATCATTTGGAAAATCCTTAAGATAGGACACGAAAAGCAAACGCTTGCCGAGATGCAGCTCACGCGTACGATTAACGTAGATGCGGAGGGCTCGCACGGGACAAAGCTTCGCGTCTTCCTCCAGGCCCGGCCCCAGAGAAGGAGTCAGGGCGGGAATGGAAAAGCTCAATAATGGCGTACCTGCTAATTGAGTTTTGGCCAGAAAGGAGGGAATGACTCCGAGGAGAACCGAGGAGCCATCCGACTTCCACTTAACTTTGGAAAAGGACAGGGCGTGGAGCTCACTCCGTCGCTTCCCTGAAGCCAGAGCCAAGAGGAAGACCGTCTTAAACGTCAGAAACTTTAGGGAGGCCCGCTCAAGGGGTTCGAACGGATCTTTTCTTAAGACGTTGAGAACAAGCGATAGATCCCACTCAGGAACCGGGTTCCTAGCTTTCGGTCTTTCGATCTCGAAACTATTAATCGACGCAGTCAAACCTTGATCATGACCAAAATCGATCCCAAGTTTGGGTTTTAGAGTCTTCGCGATAGCCGTACGGTAACCTGCGATCGTGGATGGAGCTCGCCCTTCATTGAACTTTTCGAGAAGAAATTCGGAAATTAAGGGAGCATCGACTCTGAAAGGACTAACCTTCCGGCGACGACACCAAGCACAGAAGGAAGTCCACTTCGATTGGTAGACTGCCAAAGAAGATTTTCGATTTGATCGGGCGATCCTTGCGGACACCTCCCTTGAAAATCCCTTCTTTCGGAAACATCGCTCGACAATATCCAGGCATGAAGTTTCAGACTTGCGGGAGCCTGATGAAACATGCTGGAGCAAGGTTGTTTGAGGAGGTCCCACCGATCCGGAAGCTGACGAGGGAAGTCTACTATCAACTCCAGAAGGTCCGGGAACCACGACCTCTGCGGCAGACACGGAGCAATCAGCAGGAGGCGACACTGGTGAGTCCGAAACTTGGCGATCACCTTGTCCAACAACACCGCTGGGGGGTAAGCATACGCGTACATGCCCTCCCAGGACGTCGACATCGCATCCACTGACATGGCCGTGGGATCGGGAATGGGAGACACAAACGAAGGAAGTTTGTGGTTCCACCGGGTCGCAAACAAATCGACCATCGGCGTGCCCCATAGGCCGCAGAGAGACTGGAATACCCTGGGGGAAAGACTCCACTCCATGGCCTGGACCTGGCCCCTCCGGGAGAGGCGGTCCGCCCAAACATTCATATGACCAGGGATATGCCTCGCGAAAAGCGAAATACCCCGGTCGTGACACCAGAGCAGGAGGACGATAGCAGCTTGGCACAGCGACTGGGACTTCGTACCGCCCTGCTTGTTGATGTAGGCGACTACCGTGAAGTTGTCGGTGGCCACCAACACAGCCTGATTGAGGAAATGTGTTTCCCAATGCCTGAGAGCCAAGAACACGGCCTCCAGTTCCAACAGGTTTATGTGCCATTCCTGCTGAGACGAAGACCAGGTGCCCGAGACCTCGCTGTCGTCCCAGTGAGCGCCCCAGCCGTCCATACTGGCATCCGTAAATACGTGCCTGGATGGCGGCGGCCGGCGGAATGAGGACCCTCGGAGCAGATTGTCGGTTCCAGCCACCACCGTAAGTGGGAAACGACCTCGGGAGGGACCTGTACGAGCTGAGAGCCTTCCCCCGAAACCTGAGACCACTGCGCGTGGAGATGACGCTGAATAGGCCGCATGTGAAGACGGCCCAACGGAACTAACTTTTCCGTGGAAGCCAGCATCCCCAGCAGGGACTGCCAGCGCCTGGCCGTCTGCGAAATGCGCCGAAGGAAGCCTTCGGACAGCACGGATAATTTTGACCGACGTTCCAGCGTTGGCAAGACAGTCTCTGAGGTAGTCTGAAACCGATACCCCAAGAAGACGAAGTCTCGACGCGGAGATAAGTCGGACTTTTTTAGGTTGATCTTGAAACCCATCCGTGCACAGAGATCTACCACATACTGTGCTTGGACGATCAGCGTTTCGCGGCATTGATGACGAATTAGCCAATCGTCGAGATACTGGTGGATGAAAATCCCTTGTTTGTGGGCAAGGATCTGGACTTCCCGAGCCACCATCGTAAATATCCAAGGCGCCGTCGATAATCCGAACGGGAGCGCCCGAAACTGCCATACGCGGCCGAGATAAAGAAATCTCAGGTATTTGCGAACTGCGGGTTTCATTGGAACATGGAAATAGGCATCCTTGAGGTCTATCGTTACCACCCATGAGTCGCGCGGCATGATAGAACGGACTTGTTCCGGCGTTTCCATGGAGAAAGACGGAACCACTAGAAATTTGTTTAACGGAGAAAGATCTATTACTGGTCTCCAACCCCCCGACGCTTTGGGAACCACAAATAACACGCTGTAGAACCCCGGTGTGTCCCGAGGAGCGGGTTCTATCGCTTGTTTCTCGATCATCGCCGTTATCTCCTCGTGGAGAACACGGCGACGTTCCTGATCGTTTGGAAGAGTGAAACCCCTTGGGACGGACGATAACGGTGGCAATTTCTCGAATTTCAGGCCGAATCCTCGACGGAGCGTCGAGACGACCCAGGGGCAAGCCCCGAGCCGCTCCCACTCTTTCCAAAATGATATTAAGCGAGCTCCTACGGGCTCGTCTGAAGTAGGAATAACGACCGAATCGAGCTGACCAGGTAGCTCTCCTCGACGCTCGAGAAAAGGAACCGGCCCGGAATCCAAAATAGTACGTACCCGGTTTTTTGTCCCCTGCGGGCTTGGGAGCCTCTCCGCGTCCTCGGCCTCGGCCACGACCACGGTCTCCTCGGGTGCTGCCGGCAGGGGCCCCGCGAAAGGGCAGCCCTGAGGCCCTGCCTCTAGCTCTCCCACGGCCACGGGCCGGCTGCTGCTGAGGCTGAGACTGCTGAGCTGAAGACTGGGGCTTCTTAAAGGCCGAAACCATCTGTTGTGTCAGACGTTCCAGAGACTTTGACTGGCTCAGGAGGGCATTGGAAGTAGAAGACTTTGCGGCATTCTCGTCGGCCTCCTTCTTCACCTCCCGCAACTCCGCAGAACGGTCAGGGAGTAGAAGTGAAGTAGGGGCTCCAGAAGAGGGGATCACGGGGTGGAGAACTCTCATGTCCGTCATGAGCTGGTCCGGAACCTCGAACTTGAGGGACGAGAGGTAAGCGTCACGCCGCCACAACTCGGACACCCAGAGTGAGTGGGAGTCCAGGGCCACCTTGTCACCCACACCTTTACCAATGGAGGTGACCAACGAAGCGCAGCTCAATAAGGCTTCTGCCAAATCATCTCGGTCAACGTCAGGGTTGTCCAGGACCTGGTCACGGCACTGAAGAATGGCCCGTCTCGTAGCCATCGACAGCCAATCCATGGCCGAATCCGTGGCCAGCCCCACTCGAAACGTGTGCTGCAGTTCCGCCAAGGCCGCCCATGGAATCTCCACGGCCTTAGGCTCCTTGAAAAAGGCGTAATGGGGGTGATGCCTCCTCAAAGCTGTAGGCTTGTCATCCAGCTCCGACGACGTATAGTAGTCGTTGACAGACGGGCGAGCAGGATACGCGCCAATCGCCGACTTGTTGGACCTGATGGTCTCGTCCATGCGCTCCTGCATGGAGCCGCGAACTCCCTGCGACAGAGGGAATCGTAGGGCGTCCTTCGACGGCCGGGGGTGCTCCAACTCGGAAGTTATCATCGACCGAGCTACCTTCTTGACTGGGGCCGGAGCATGCTCTTCGGGCCACAAACCCGGGAGGACCCTCTTCACAAAGTCCAACTTCTCCCCCCAAGAGAGAGGGTCGTCGGACTCGGGCTGGTCCGCCTCCTGGTCCAGGTCCGCCTTACGCTTTCGCGGAAGCGTGAGGCCTGACGGGCCAGGCAACGGCTGGTCAGCTGACTGAGAGCCCCGTAGGGAAGGCTCCTCATCCGATGACGGCTCGTCCCTAGGCAGAGGGGAAGATGGGGGCGGTGGCGGCTGTGGAGGCGGGAACCTCGCCAGAAACTGCTGCCACTGGCCTAACATCTCCGCCCGAAAAGACTCAAGCTCGCCCCTAAGGCGCTGCTCTGACGTCGGGGAAGAGCTCCCCTGGGCAGGAACACCGGACGGCTCCGACGCACGGGAAGACCCTTGGTCCGCCAACTGGGCGAAAGACAACATACCCTGGCTGGAGGCGACGAAACCGGAGGGCAGGGCCGTAAGAGGGGAATCGTCCTTGATATCCTCGGCGATCTGAAACACACAGGGCGAATCAGAAAAAGGAAACACTGGAAACCGTGGAGACATGGAAACTCCAGGAACCCGTGGGTTTGGACGGCTCATGGCCCTTGGCTCCCGGCCCCTACCGGCCACGGCTCCGGTAGCCACGGCCTGGGGTCCAGTAACCGACGGGAAATCGGGTGCCGGCGGCCGTATCACAAGCGACACGGGCCCGGACCGAAATCCGCCCTGGCTCTGGGGTTGAAACCCAGCTCCGGGGGCAGGCGCCCGACCCGGAGGGGGAAACAACACTCTCTGTCCAGAGGGATCCCGGGCGCAGGGAACCGTCGTGAGCCCGACGGAACCGGCAGACCCCGAAACCACACTCGGACACTGAAACCCAGGTCGTTCAGCCAGAGAAGCATGAGAACGAGGGGCCAGTAGAGAGGGAGCCGAAAGTGAGCCACACAAACCCGTAGGTTGTGGGGAAGTCAGGGTGCCGAGAGCCGAACGAGCGGCTCCCGGGACCCGTGCCCGGCTGCAAGAAAAAAACAATGATAAATCAAAACTTACAGCACAAATAGCATTAGACAACTGAAGATCTAGACGCCGCTTGCGCTCCTCAGACGCCTTGGGACGCGGCTTAGAACTACTGTCTGACGGGGAAGGGGGCATGGGGCAACCAGCAAACCTGCGGGCCTGAACCTCCCGTAAGCCTTGAAGACACAGATTCCAGTCGTCGACGGACCAAGCCGCGCAAAACTCACAGGTCGCTGTAGGACGGCAATACACACTGTCCCGACACTGCCAGCAGGCGTTATGAACCTCCCACTTAGGAAGGTAGTGTTTGCAAACGATGCACTTCATATCTGAAACATATCAAACATCGAAGTACAAACGGGCGATAATGGGGGAAGGAAAGGGGCCTGGGGAGGCTTTACCATTTCCTCCCAAAAAAATCGCAAATAACTAACTCTAAGCTAGCTAACAACGTAAGAACGATCTACTGAAGAAAAAGCTGTGCAAAAAACAGCCTAAAGACGATCGTAGACGTGAAGAAAATCGACTTGAATGCCGAAAGCAAGACTTGCTACACATCCAACAATGGAGGAGCAAATTAATGGCGGCTAAGGTCAATCATATGACCGGTGTGACGTCACATCTACACCGCGGGGAATCTGAGATGTGTGAGAGTAATTTCTTTCAATTTAGAGTTCGAGATGGATGTCAGGAATTTTGAGAAAATTCTTGTGACATTCATTTCTCTCTCCTCTTCTTTGAATGCCAAGGTAAGATTACCCAAAGAGTTTATTATAGAGGTAGTGGTATGGCAATAAATACTAAATTTTAACTGGGTTACCTTACCATGTTCACATGCTTTCCATTTAAAGGTGTTTCCAAAAAAACACATGCTCCCTTGTGGAAGTTATATAGCGTTTGCATAACATGTCTAGTGTTCAATTCTATAAGTTGATTTATGAATACATGTATCATTAACAGAAAAAAAAAAGACACATTTTCCAATGAAAGTAGGGCAGTTTAGCATTATAATTTTAATCATGTTAATTACCTTTGCTTGCATTTTGCCCCATATCTTCAGGGTCAGCAATTAGTTCAGCAAATTAGCTGATGTGTGACATCACAAGTAATGAAATATCATGATGTCCAAATCCGCAGAGGAAACTGCTAATCCTTTAGAGAACATGCTGATATCCTACAGCATATGGCACATTGTATCCAAAGAATTCACCATGTATTCCTTCACCAAGGGACATCCTTTCCAACTGAGTTCCATGTTCGTTTCCTTACTGTGTGGTTGTTCAAAGCTAAAAAGTCAACACCAGTAACTTTTACGACAATTTCACAATCAACCATAGGCACTCAAAAATTGTATATTTTATATCCAAAATCTCAACTCCCAAAGAAGATTTTGCATCCTCAAAGATGCAGGGGCCTGAAACAACACACTCAAAAATATGGTGGCAAAATCAAGATACCACGTAATAAACAACTCCAAAAATATGCCAAGATATCCTTGAGAAACCAGCCCGGGTCGCTTTTGTTCCTGTTGTCAAATGAGTGTCTTGATGTCGATCGTAAACTTCGGTAAAAACTGTCCTGTCCTTGCCTGATGCCTATCTATCCACATCTATCTAACCGCATACTTGTCATACATGTACAACATGTGACCCAGATTTCACTACCGGCAGTAAACATTCATCACTCCTGATGTCAGGACAAAATCTCGGCAACCTTTGCATAGCGCAGAAGACAGCCCTAGCATATGTATTAGTGTCAACCCGCATTGCATTGCATCGCTACGGGTACAGTGAAAGTCAACAGGTGAATTTTTACACTTAGATCATGCTGCTATTCATAGATATATTTTCCGGCTGCTACAATTCCTCTTCTTTGAACTGCGGACGTCTTTCAGCCACATTGACAGCGATCATTAGAAACTTCGACCAACTTAATTTCCTTGGCTCAGTTCGGCACATCTTTTACATGTATTCCTTTAGCAGTAGAATTCCTCAAACTATTTGATTCAATAGTTTGCTCCGTCTCACTTTTTACGTCATCCCGGAGGGCGCAATACGAACAAAGCACCTATTGGTAATATCTTATAACAAGTTTGCACTCATCCCGTGAAAGCACGTGAAAAGGTGTTATTTTTCCTGGGCAGCATCAACCACAATCTCAGCTCAGCACTCCAGCTTTTGTTTGACGAATACGCAAGAAACAAGACACAGTGCGTGTAAGATGAAGCGAAAGTTCGATCTCCAGACACACACTTGCAAGAAAAACATGAGGTGCGATTGAATGCTACAATTTTCCCACAGGAACAATGCTGAACTCATGCAACGGCTCCAAATCACACCTGTGTGTAATCCAGTTCGACAGATTCCTTCGTTCCTTCCTGTATTCCTGTGTTTTGCGCATCATATTGAACGAAGTGAGGCAAAAGTTGTGTACGTCCAAGCAATGAGTATCGTATCGTTATGTGCAATTGTGCATGCCAGTTTCCAATATCCTGCTAATTATGTTATGTTTCCCGGTAATTATGTAGGCCGCGAAATAACCTTGGAGCATGAAGGGACTTCCAAGCACATCAGCTCCCTGCATACACTTGTATTCGAGAAAAGCCTCCTCCCAGCAGGCCCCTAATAACATCATTTCATTAAATATTTATGCTGTTTACGATGATAATTTCAACCCGGAAGCATTGTTGGAGACGCTACTTGATTTATTATTTATTCTGTTGGTTCAAGATTTGCATTTTTTTAAATTTTAATTTAGCCACAAAATCAAACAACCAAGTAGATTTATGAGTAAGGAACCAGTCAGAATTTGCGAGACAATGATAGTGTGGATTTCCGCCTTTCTTTATTTAGTTAATTGTAGCAAGATCAATGCGAGAACCTTGGCCATCACTGATACTGGGCACAGATTTAGTACAAAGGGTCGACCGAGGTCGCCCATTAATCAAGACTGCTTAACGCCACAGAATATTATCAATACTGGCTGTATTAGCATTAACATGATTAACAGAACACAGTCTAACATGGACGTGGCGATACAATTTATAAAATGGTATACAATTTATACCATATTAAGTACCATTTTTATTAAACTTTCAGGTCTGCATTTAATTTCATATCAGTATCATGATTTACAGCAGAAATATCTCTCGTTATGTATTTCTGCTTGCAGTCATACGGGCATGCATTTAGTAATATTTGTGAATATTTAATTAACTTATATGTATTCAAAGTAAAGTTAGTAATGCTAGCCTATTTAAATACTAATAAGTTCCGTGTTAAACTGTAGCATACCAAATTCAAACAAATTTTGTTGATTTCCAGCGCAAATATCATGCGTAATTGAGTAACACACCACATGTAAATATCATTTATAATAAGTGACTGCTTATTAATTAGGTATCAAAATGTACAAAGAACACGGCAATCCTTCAACAACGGCCACCTGTGCTTGATCATTAAATAACCACAAAACATTCATGAGCAGTACACCGACAAACATTATGAACATTGCTTAATGCTTGGGACATTATGATTTGTGAGATATCATAATGTTCCAAGACTTGCACCAGGTTGAGGATACTAGAAATCACCAAGGTGTCATCGATATGTACGAGTGAATGATATATTTTAATACTGTAAACCCAGAAATATTAGCATCCAATAAATTCAGCAGTTTTATCAAAATGCATTTAACTCAGCGGCTGGATGATAGAAACAGAAATGCAAACCAATATTATATGACTTAGCGTTCATGGATAAATATTAGCAAGTTTTGTTTTCAAAATGCTGAAAACGCTAAATAAATCAACGTTAATACTCTCTGAGTTTACAGTATTATGTTCTATGGATGGGTAAAATAAAATGAACGAAATAAAATGAATAGGGTAAACAAACAATATGAACATTTTTTACCACATTTATATGATAGGACCAGTGCCACAAAGCAAATCATTCAGGTGAATTTCTTTCCATTTACAAAAAATCTGCACAGATTTGCACAAAAATTTGTCCTTTTTACATGTACTCACCGTATGTGACATCTGTCTCTTCGTTCTCTTTACTTTCCTCCGACTCACTCTTTTTCTTGCTTTTCTTCTTACGTCGACGGAACTTCATGCTCCCCGTCGAGAACTTTGAGGTATCCACTTTGACTTTTGTGTTTTGATCCTTCACCCAAAAATCGCGATCGTTCCTGGTTCACTACTTTGGGACCTGTCTACGTAATTATAGTCTATTTATAGATATCCGACCTCCACCACTAAATGTATTGAACAAACGTCTATGCTAGTCTGCTTAATTAAACTATTGTACACGGGGAACGCAATTCTTTTTCTGTTTTTGTTCTGTACAGACACACACAAAATATCCTGTAACCTAGTGGCTGGCTACGTGTAAAGCGCAGGATGCAGGAATCAAGCAGGAAAAGATGTCTGACGGCAAATTGAGGGGGAATGGAGCGGGTCACGAGAAAAGCATCACCTATAAACAGACAAACAGAAATAATTCGCTCTGTTAAACAGTCACTATTTATTTACATTTACAAATCGGCACATGCATGGCGCACAAACAAAATGCAAAAATAAAACGAAATTATGCTAAATCAAACAGCTAATGTGATGATTTAAGCAAACATTCATACATATACACATATATATTTTTGTGTTAATCGTGTTAATTGTAATTTACATTATCAAAACCATACAAGGCACATAGATGTACATATATATACACATATGGGCAAACTTTGCATAACATGCGTATTTCTTGCAATGCAACAAAACAAGAAAGTGAAATGTACAATTGTACATGTACGTATGTAGAGAAACTTCATGAGTGTTGTATAATTTTTAGCGTAAATAAATGCCGCTGAATATTTTAGGCATCACATTTAACACCTTGTCGATATTTGCTAGATGGCAATATCGCCAATAAATCATCAATATTGGGTCTCCTATGCTGAAAACAAACAGTATTGCTTACTCTTCAGTGTAAACAAATACTGTTCATAGTTTTCAGTATTGGTGTTGGTGTTATTGTTGACTATGAAAACAAAGACTTGTGTTTGGAACCCGGCACTTTCAAACGAACACTGTATATACATTATATATTATATTTTTGTAAACCATACACACAGAAAACTCCTGGAAAATATGCAATATTTCGAAGGTTTACTCTTTCGAAAGTTCAGCAGAGTGGAAAAGATATTATGACATATTTTCACCATGAAATGATCAACTAAACACGGTAACAAATCCAGTATTATGGTTATCAAAATACAGACGACATTCCTTCGCAAAAATATTGTTCACCATTCCCACCCGGAGTAAGGCAATCCCGCAGAATTTTTCAAATAAAAATATTCCTCCCTGCATGCTTGCTCGATGCATTGCATGACTACTAAATTCGTATCAAAGTGGCAGCATGCAGTGAAAGGTCTGATCTGGATTTTCCACTCATGACTAAGCCACAGTACTATTTATATGTATTTGATACGCTTCTGTTTTATGGTCCCCCCCCCCCCCCCTCCATTTTAGAATGCCATCCTTTTGCCCAATTGAATTGAAAGCTGGCAAGAGAAATGTTTGAAATCCAGATAACACTGGACATAACTCCTGGTAATTGTTGAGTATTGGCAGAGCATTTACCGTAATTATAGTGGATATTTAAATGACATTTTTTCATCACAGATATCTGTACACACATGCTGTTTATTGCTGCTTGGATGGATTCTGTTTTGCGCATGAATATTGTTTGAAAACATGTCAAAGAGCATTTTACTGTAAATAGTCAGAAGCATATGCCTTGAATGCTTTGAACAGTTCAATAGATGCATGAAATCATTTCAGTTAATAAATGTGGTTGAAGCTCTTTGCCAAGCGAGAACACAAACATGACAATTATCATGATTATAAATACATAGTACATCGCAGTTCATGTACAACTGAATTAATTACTCTGTTTACTTCATAAAATTTGACACCATAATATTCCAGGATATTGTGTTATTACATTTATGTATACCATATATGTATGTACTAGTATAATTCTAGTCAGTGTAAATATTCAGAGATGTTTTTGCGAAAAATGTTATTGTATTATGACGTTTTGTTTCAAAGCTAGAACGATACCCTGAACAACAACAGCTGTTATCTGTTATGTGTGGAAGCTTTTTGAACGAGTAATGCTACATGTGTTCAGAGTGTCAATTAATCAATGGCATCCAAACATGTTCATCAATAGCATGCTGTCCGATCTCCCCGGCTGAATTAATCCACATTCAATGCATAAAACCAGTAGGCATCTCATCACTGCTTTGCAAAATACAACAAAAATCCCAGTGCTCGCATAAACACTAATTTTCAAAGCTCGTGTGTGGAATCGTACCTCAGAAAATTGGCGAAAAAACTGTCCCAGATTAACCAATCATGCAAAAAACCATATGCTATTGAGCCATACACATTTATAGTTGAAAATCCTGCGAAATATTCATCATGTATACATGGAATTACATGGATGCTTATCAGAACAATAACCTTGTTGAATATTTCCACAACCATAATCCAATAATCAAGATTTTATATCTATTTCATGAAATTAAACTCGTGAGTAAGTCTATGAATGCACAATTTGCACATCCACATGATAAAATGTCGAATGCATACATCATCCTACATAATATTATTTACTGTAAAACTGCACTGATGTCTCTCATGAATATGTAAATCTCAACCATTCAGATGAAGACTAAACACTCTACAGGCTTAACGTAAGTAGATACACGCAATATATCATGTCACAACACTTAAAATGTACTCGGCAGACTCGATGCTCAGACGATAAGATATTAATGGAGAGTCGTAGCTTGGCTCTCCAATTGGTCTCGTTCGATCTTGCATGTGAAGTACGAAAATTTATATCCCTACTCAATACCTCTAGTGATTTTCGACTACTATGGGTCATAGTTGCCTGCATGAGTGCACGTGGAACATTTTAAGATTTTGGCGTATCTGTTATCGAAATGATAATACCACAATAATTCCCCTATAAGCATATGATTATTCATTAAGGCCACAGGAATTTACATTACTGATTCATATTAAAGGAAAATTTGCAAGCATGTGACTGAATAATGTTGAACTTCTTTATTCCATTCATATAAAATTTTATATACATGTATGTGCACAATGCACATTCCCTGCACCAATAACGAAAACAAGAAGATATTCTATGGATTACTTGTTGATAAAAATTTGCAAGCATACGCCAAATAAAGTTATGCGTATAGAACTTTAAATTTTATCAGTTCAAATTTCATGCTTTGCAGCAACCAAAACAATTTTAGACGTCCTGTGAAATTATTGGTATTCTGAATAGTCAATACTCATTGTCATGATAACATGCAATATCCATAAAACTTCTTCTCAAGATTCACATTTCACAACTAAAAATTTGGAGAGATATATTCAACACTCAGATTTGATCATTGACTTTGAGGCTCAAGTACTCATCAAAGTTCAAGTTCGAGCGATTGATCGAACATTCGAGTGCTCAACACTTTGCTGATGAATTTTTTTTGGGTAGAATATAAACCAACAAATACTTTACACAAATTGACAACCTGATACCATGATTACCATAAAGTCCTATTACCGTTTTGGTCCTAATAGTTGCACATGCCCTAATAGTAGAGCACCCCCTTCTTTTCTCAAAAAATGTTTTATTCTGTAAACTTGCAATTCCCTTCATATTCTTCTAATAAGACCTTGGAGTGTTCCAATCTACATATTTATGTTATTTGAATCATATTGCAATCTACATATTTATGTTATTTGAATCATATTGAATGGTTTTATCAAATTTCACCTCAAGTTTCATCTTACTTTTTCGTGTGCTGCTGCAGGTTTTCATTTGGCTCGCCATGCTACTGTTAGGACCAATGAGGCCTTGCATTTGATTAATTCATATAAAGACACACAATTCACCACAATATCTGCGCCCTCATTTGTTGTATGCTTTACAGGTGAATTAGAAACAAAGATCTGTACCTCATGATTGCTGTCCCTGGGTTAGCGCTAGCCCTGATTTTGCCATAGCCATTTTGGCTAAAGCTCCAATTTTTTTTTAGCCAAATAAATTTTGGCATGGCCATGATAACAAAATGTTCTAATTCGGACCCGAGCACTGAACAAGGTAATGATATGCCCCCAAAATCCATGTACTTCATGATTTGGTTTATTTGTCAACTATTGAACAAAATATTGCTGTTTCACTATATACATGTCAGTTCCTTGATACTGTTGACCGAAATCATGGACCGTCGAACTGGTAATGTATTACCGGTGCACTTCTATCATTGTAATAAATGTGTATTGTGCCCAATAGTGTATATGTACGCCTGCAAACATGCATTTATGTTGTTAATAATGTGCTTCCGTAGATAGGTCTAGTTTGGTGACATTGAATCATTATGTATCTACTTCTATATTCATTTGCGTTAGATCTACATGGACATGGTGATCTGACAATACTAAATCAAAAATATCTTAATTTTTAAAACTTTTAAAAAATGATCTTATGAACACGAATTGAAATTAATTTCTTTACATTGAACCATGTGTGAGAGAGAAGATAAATTGAAATACACGTAATTAATTTTTTTTTGTTTGAAATTCAATGAAATCGCCATGCATAGTATTATGTACCCCATCCCCCCCCCCCCCCCCCCCCCAGCCTTCCATCGCTTCACTGTGATGAACATCCAGCACTTTCCTCACCCCCCCCCCCCCCCCCAGATTGTAATCCAAGCAATCCATTGCCCAATTCAATTTAAATTTTCCCGAAACAAATATACTGGCATGTAGAAATAACCTAACATTCGCCAGGACTCTTTATTTTATGCCAATAGCAATATATTTCAATAATTTAAATACTTTTTCCAGGTTAATCAATTCACATTATTGCGGGAAATGTACCTGCGCAAAGGGAATGCGCAGTGATAGAATCGTCTGCTGAAAATGTTTGTCGCGAGTTGGAAGTGTTTTTTTCATTGATACACCCGATTAGGCCTCTGGTTGTGGATGGCTTATGTGCGATAAACACCTATATTATCTGTGGTTTCAATCGCGCCATATCATAATATCTTCTCTCTCATATTCCTTGATGACATGTGAAAATCATTTCGTCTACATACCATTTTGATTGAGTTGCGAACCGGCACCGCCATAAACAATCGATCGCGCATGCGCAACTACCATACCGTTCTTGAAACAAAGACTCGGATTGGCTGAATGAATGTCAACCAATCACATCACAGCTTACGAAGTTTGGTATGCCACAAGAAAAACCCAAACTTTGTTGATCAACTTTCGATATTAAAGAATCGTTGTTGTTTTTTTATGTATGAACGGTACTTGTAGATGATAGCGGCTTTCGCCATTTTTGGCGAAAGTTCTGTATTTACATTCGTCAGATACTGGAGAGTTTCGCCTATGGCGAATGGCGAAAAGGCTAACGCGAACCCAGTGTCCCGTACGGAAAACAGTGACAGGAATGTCATCCACGGATGTGGACCACGGTTAATAATCACACCGCGTCGGGCTTCTCAAAGACATGGCCCTCAGGCATAAAGCGCCATATTGTGCAATAACCCTGAAATATTCGAATCAGCCGTTGCTCTACTTGACCACCTGTTGATTGCAATTCTAAAGATGCTGTTGCTTATTGGTTTGTATAACTAACTGATTGATTGACGCCTGACAGAGGAGTTGCACTGAAGGTAGAGTCGCATGTAATCTATTTGTATTCTACTCCATACTTTACACTTCAAGGAAATGCAGCTGCAGTGACATAAATGATACATTGAACTGAAAAGAACTGCAGCCAACTTACGAGTCATCCGTCCTAAATTCGCCGCATCCCAAAACTCGCCAACTCGATATTATCAAAACTTAGAAATGCGTTTTGTGAAAAAAAAATTACTGGAACAAAGGTTGGGTATCAGAGTCTTGATTGACGATCAAACTTGTTAGTTTCATTTACATTACAAGGCCTGAAATCCTCGTTGGCGAATTTGGGAATGCGGCGAATTTAGGACGGATGGCTCGTAGAGCACTCCGTGCAGTGTCACTGAATGTGCAACTCAATGAACAATCCAGTGAATAATTCGGAGTTTTACTCAGACGACTCTACCGTAACCTGTTAGATCTAACTGTCATTAAACTGTGTGTGAGTCTGTGGACTCAATCACTGCTTTCACTGGACTGTGTCCAATCACCAGCCCTGATGATTGAGACTGACTGATTGACTTGAGACTCAGTGAGGACACGAGACGAGTGTTGTGTACGGAGTGAGTGAGTGTGATTGAAGAGATAACTTTTCATGGATAGACTCCTTTGTTAAGTTTTAATCAACACAACTGATGGTCAAACATACCTTAGTGTGTCGAACAAGGTGAATCAAAGTGGCTGGTCGTGCGCAAATCACCGGTAAATTTGAAGTTTGAAGCTGCGAAGATTTCTCCGAACGTTTCCTGTGTTTTGGTCTTTCTTCGGTCCGTTACGAAAATGCCCATATATGGCACTACTTCCGGTTACGGAGATCGCCGAAGTGGGACTTATGGGTTTATTTTCCCGTTATTATTCGATATATCATCTACATTCAACCTTGCTTTATGATAAAATATCGTTTGGGATCACATATTAATCTAACTGAACGAATATTATATAAAATTCTGCAGAAAATCCTCATATTCGGTAGATGGCGCGCAAGTGTTGTATGACAAGCTGCATGTCTGATTCCCGCCAAAATTTACTGTGACACACCCATTGACCTACCAATCATGAATATATGTACAATTTTATGTAGCTGACGATTATATGTATATTTATAGATCATTTAGCAAGATTACATTAAATCAGTTGTTTGAATAAACATACGTAGGCCCACGCCAGGGGCGGATTTAAGGGTTTGGAAAGGAAGGGGGGGGGGGGGGGGGGAGTCCGGGGCTCGTCCGGGGGACATACGGGCCCACGGTGTCCAACCAGATAGGCTTGTGCACCAGAAACCAAGGGCCTCCAGACGCTTTGTGGTGAATTCTGAGGCTCTGGGAGTTGAAAATGTTGCTCTCAAACAGATACTTTCAACTCAACAATAGTGAATATTAATCATGAAGTAAAAAATAACTAACATAATATTTCTGTATTATACCCGACACATTTGAACAGTGTGATTTTTTGGCCATATAATACACTATACACGTCATAGGGGTGGATCCAGTATATAGGTGAGATAGCAGGACCCTTTAGCCAAACTACTGTCATATCCATTTTATGACTATGGCAGAATTCAGGGTTATGGCAGAATATAGGGAGTTGATGGTAGACCACTTAGCTTCACGGGCTAGTGTTATCTCAATCTACCCAAACATGAGAACTGAGCAACTAAAATGCTTCTTGGGGTTTGTGGTAGATTCAGTCTCTCCATAATTCCATGAACATAATTAAAACCAAGGAGAAATAGTGTAATTTATTTAGAAATGTGAATCAATAGTTACTTTCGGCGTGGGGTCTGAGGCCCGCCAAATGCTGTCAGGGAGTGCTGAGATATCTGTTTGACAACTAAAAACAATGAACATGATTGTAACATCAGAAGTATGGATACTAAAACATAATTGTCTAATACCCACACCATATAGATCTGTAGATGGATGCCTGCGATCTCAATGATCATCATTTTTATTTCGATGTTTCTGTTCAGGATAAGAAAGTATAAAATGTTATGGTTTACAAACACGCATGCATTTTCCCACGCAAATGTTTGGAGAGATGTGACTTTGTGAATAATCGTTGATTAAGTTGCTACATACAAATACTTGATCCTTCAAGATTATTTATTTCGAGATGTTTCGCTGCAGCCTTACACTCGACTCCGCTGGTACGGAAACTCACATGTTGAAAAATGAGATGTTCAGAGAAAAAAGAAATAATTAAATTTTTCGGATTGCGGGAACAGCATATTGCGGTAGCAGCGGACGCGTCCCTGAATTATGTGCCATGACTGGACGCGTGAAGGAAATGCTGGACGCGTGTCAGGTCAGGAGGGAGAAAATCGCCCGAGGGAGAAATCGCCCGTGTGCACTTGCATCTTCAGCCGCGTCTGTTTTTCATGCGGACGCACGGGAACGCGTCCCGTAATTCTCTTGGAAGATGGCACGCGTCTTTTGTTTTGGAAATGGCAGGGGGTGTAAAGTTTTGGGGAACTTTACCGCAGTCAGTAGCGTATAGAAAACCAAATGCTGCAAACGTACATGTAATGGCATCACGCCACAATAAGATCTGCATTGGTGGCAATGATAACGAAAAAAAATATTTAAAAAAAACGAGTCCACAAAAAACCTCCATATAACATGATTAGCGAGATCATTACCTTGGAACAAAATAATATCAGATTCGTGCAAATTCGCCGTCGAAAATTTGTTTAAATGTCCCTCGAGTGGCAGTACCGTTCAAATCACGTGTTTTCTGGCGCGCATTGACACAAAAGCAAGGTGCTTGTTTACAAAATTTCTATATTTTTGTTTTATAGCCAAAGATTACAAATTTGCATTTGCCTGATCAACAGTTGAACACACAACACATTTCTGAGCAGAGAACACTGATATCCCACACATTTCCCTGACATTTCTCACCTTTCTCCACAAGATTTACTTTCTTTAAGCCGATTTATTCCGCAATAGTGAGATTTACCAATCAAGGTTTTCAGAGGGGCCGGTCATTATTTATCGGGTGGGGGGGTTGGATGGATTTTCCGAGAAATGAGTTATCAAAGTTTGACCCCCCCCCCACCCATATCGAAAAACAATGTATGGCCCCCCCCACCAAGATCAAAAATAAAAGTGTGACCCCCCAATCCCCATGTACATATACAAAGCCATAATACACAATGGTAACAAATATAAGGAGCCAGTATGATACTTAAATGCTGTTTTTACACTTCAGTCACATTCTATTCAAACAATTGTGACTTTTGTTGCAATTTTTTTTACACTATTAAGTCAGTGGATATTATGAATTTGTGCCATTACAACTGATTCAATTACTATTTGTGAGTATATTATATCAGTATGGTATTGACAGCGTCTGATTGGATGTTGGGGACAAGAAACAAAACACCCCCCAAGACATCTATGTCTAGGATCATGTTCCCCAGAATACTGAAATCTTTTTCTCACTCCAAACCCCACGTTTCCAAACCCCCCTGAAACACTCGAGACCCGGGTTAAAGGTCATTCAGTTCATTCACTGACTGAAAATTTGTTGGAGGAATGAAAAAAAAAACATGAATCTTATTTCTTCCTTTAAATATACAGACTAACTGGACCTCAGAGTGAACTCGGAAAAATTATAACTCTTCCACATATCATTGATGAATCAGGCCATCCTGGACTGGTACTTTCCCGGCCTTGAATCAATTCTGTGTTGCTTCGCTGATGGGTTCATAATGTTCCGTGATGATCCGCGATTGTCTAGCAATGTCCTGGCCACCAAGAAAGTCAGGTAAATCAGATTCATTATGGCATCATCCGGGACGATCCAGGACTATTTTGCAATTCTTGATGGATAGGTCCATATTTTGTTCATGGCGGTCCAGGACAGTCCTGAGCTCATCGAGGATTATCCTCAGTGGCCGAGGTTCCTGTGTTGGCAAAGTGTTGAGTGGAAAATCGGTCTGTAATTTTGACATGCTGGTTCGGGGTCATTGGATGTTATGAGATGTTGGTCAGCATGGTATGGGCCGGGTGATCCATTGTTAGTCTGTGACAGTGCAATGCATGTTGATCATCCTAGCTGGCACCGTATTCAGCTGCAGTGCTGCTGTGTTCTACTAAAGGTCCATAGTTCATTCTTGGTGACAGTGTTTCAATCTGGGGTGATGAGCGGTTGTCGATTCACGACATCTCCTGATTTTGGGTGTTCCTGGATGGTCCTTTCGAGGATCAAATTTCAGCGAAACTATAGTTTCACTGATACATGTAATGTGACAAAGGGATGGATTCCACGTGCTGTATACTCCAGTGAACCATCAGTCCTGGTTGAGTGGATTGTTTTCACCTAATTCACTATTTCAATATACAAATTTTCTGAAATTAACTAAAATTCGAACTCCGACCCCCCCAGTTCCATTGAAAACAAAAGTATGACCCCCCCAATAACGTTGAAAATGAAAGTGTGACCCCCCCAGTTTTTACCCAACCCCCCCACCTGATAAATAATGACCGGCCCCTAATACCTGCCGTGGCCAAACCAAAATTGTCCGGTGACCTATCTCAGCCTTTGGGCTAATTTTTATCTTTTATCAGAATCCTGAGAAATATTTCCAAATTTTCGTTTCTGAAAGAATAAAAAGTCTCGAAAAAAACCTCGAAAATTCACGAGAAAGAAAGGTCGAAAAAACGCAAATTCGAAGAAAAAAGAAATTTGGAGTTTGGGGTCAAATATTTTCTTTAATGTGGAATTTTGAGTGATCTAAAACCCTAAAATACGTTTTTGGCCAAAGCATACCTCGGAGTATTAGGACTGAAACTTGACTTTGACCTGGGGCCATTTCCATCGATATTTCGGAAATTTTGTGCCATAGATCAAAACGGAGGTTTGGACTCGTCGCCCTATAAGTTGTAAGGGGTGCTAGAGATGAACTTTGTCCTTGACTTGGATTTTTTGCTAAGTGAGCATTTTCTATTTCCGTCCATACATGTATCTGTGAAAAGGTGCGTTGTAGAGTGAAACGGGTGTTATTTAAGTTTCTTTTTAGGGGCAGGGATAAACTTTGATATTTACCTGGAATTTTTGTCTTGAGTCGATATTTTTACCTCAGGGAATTAGGAATGAACTTTGAATGTCTTAGGGGTATCTTTGCCCTAGAACTTTGTTTTTGTTAAGTCGATAGTTTTAATTTACACCGAAATGCATCCAAGGTATATTTAGGCCTAGACGTAATGACCCAAACAAGCCATGAAGTTGTACTTCTTCCGTCAATTCTTAGGTTACTGGACGTATGGTACGATAACATATAGTGGCGTGGTGTTGCGTCCGTCGTCCACATTTTTATCTTTGAAGTTTATGGTTGAATCTCTCTGGATATTTGCACAAAAATACCTAGAAAATTATCCCAGAAAAGGATTTTTTTTTCAATTTTCGCATTATTTTCAAAATGGTTGCCGATTTTCGATGAAATATCTCAGATCTTTTGGATTTTGATAGCAATTTCCTCATAATCTGTGTGATAACTTTTTTTTCTACTTTTGATTTTTTGACGGTCGTTAAAAAACGTTTTTTTGCCCCTATTCGCATTACTATCCATTTTGGGTCATTATTAGGCAAAACATTTTTTTATCAATTTTTCTTTGTAATATGGGAGCTGCCACCAATGTACTGAACGCCTGAAGATAGAGCTTAGATATTATCACTTTCAAGTAGGGAGTCATATATGGCGTTTGTGTGGTGACCTTGAGCTTGAACTCGGATGACTTTGAGTGTTACATGCATGTCTGACATGGAATGTGTAGATTGACCGCTGAGGTTTAAACGCTTGCACCTAGAGGTAGGATTGTATAAGCTTATAAGAAAATATGGCACACCAGGCTAAAACTCAGAATCTCGCTTGATCTAAAATGTGTAAATGGGTTACATTATCGAGAGTCACAAAATAGTTGTGTCTTTCTATAGTTAGACCCGACTTGCCTTATACGGATCTTCAAATGTCCAAGAGTTAATCAGGCATGGCTAAAATCAATCAATATTCATAGGAGCTGATCAGCGTTGACCAGTAGGATGACCAAATCACTGACTGTGCTATGCATTAATGGTTTCCCCACATGAGGGCGTGAAATGCAAGTCGGGTCTTTACTGAACGACTCCAACCAATTTGCCATAGTCGCCAGTACCCCCATTGGCCTCTACAGACACAATACTTGTTGATAGAGCTTATATGTGTATATTATGAACATATATAAACTCATATACAGCACACAAAATGGTGACATTGAAGTTTACAAGGATTGCCTTGATCGGTAATTCTCAAAGTAATTTGTCACCTGCAATGCTTAAAACCAAACTTGCCCGGTAACCTATCTTAACCCTTGGGCTATTTTTCCAGTTCGTCCGAAGTTAACAAAATTTATCCACGTTAATGTGTTTCACAAGAAACTCATTGATATTCATACATGTAACATTTTTTTCATTTTTCGGTTTTTTTACGGGTTAAAGTGATATACATTTATTTGGAGGCTAATCTTAATCTTAACCCAACTTGATATTCACTTGAAATTAGAAAGTATATACATTCAGCCTGCTCAGCAAATGTCACAATCGTCTTCTCCGAGACGACATTTTTGTTAGGTTACCAGACCTATGGTTCGATAACCTATTGCCATGGCGTTGCGTCCGTCGCCTGTCCGTCCGTCCGTCGTCGTCGTCGTCGTCGTCCACATTTTTATCTTTAAACTTTACAGTCCAATTTTTTCTGAAAATTTGGGGAAAGATACCTTAAAATAATTCGAGGAGGTATTTTTCTATTTTTTAAATTTTTTTTTTATTTTTTTCTCCAAAATGGCGGCCATTTTCGTCGAAAAACGATCAATTCTCAAGAACTGTCTGACCAGATTTGAAATTTTGGTTTCAGAAGATTCCCCTCATATACCTCTGTGACGTGTATAAATTTCGTTGCCTTTGAATCGCCGGTCTGCGTGTGGCACCATTTTGATTTTTTCAAGGGTCCCAAATGGCTTTATCCCATGTTAAATTCTCCTAGATGCTTTATAATGGGACACATTATTGTTGATATCTCACTTAATATTGAGATTAGAGATTAGGAATCAATTGTGGACATATAGGAAATGATATATGCTGAATATTCTCTTGACCTCGAATTTGACATTTGAGCTCATTTCCAAGGTCGGAGAAATCCGCCCACACTGCAGCATCATAACGGTGGTGTCACTACTCGAGCACACCACGTCATACCGCTACAGTGCTTTCCCCTTTCGGAGAGACCTCGTCCCCGAGGTTAGCTATATGCCACTCTTGAGCCACATCACCCTGGTCATCAGGGATCAGGAACCTGCTATTTACATACATGGCTGTGATGTGAGTCAACAGCGGGGGCCGACCGAGGAACGACGCTGAGAGAACCCAGTGGTTCGAAAGGTACGACACCAATGTAAAGTTCGGCGACCCCACGATAAAGAGGTACACCCCATTACTGGAGTGTCACCGAATGTCTTATAAATCCGCCCACACTGCAGCATCATAACCGTGGTGTCACTACTCGAGCACACCACGTCATAACGCTACACTTGCTTCTTATCGACTTTGCAGCTTAGGAATTAATTATGAACATATAGGAAATGATATATGCTGAATATTGTCGTGACCTTGATTTCGACCTTTGACCTCATTTTCAAGGTCACAGGACAATATGGCTAATATCTCGCTTCTTATTGACTTTATAGCTTGGGAACCAATTGTGGTCATATAGAAAATGTTATACGCTGTGTATTCTGATGACCTTGAATTTGACCTTTGACCTCATTTTCAAGGTCAGAGCACAAAATTGCTAATATCTCACTTATTATCGACTTTATAGCTTGGGAATCAATTGTGCACATATTTGAAATGATGTATGCCGAATATTTTGATGACCTTTAATTTAACCTTCGACCCTATTTAGAAGGTCATAGAACAAAGTTGCTATTATCTCCTTGTTATTGAATTTATAGCTTAACAATCAATTGTGGACAAATGCGGAATGATATACATGTTTGCTGGATTTTCTCATGACGTTGCATTCGACCAGTGACTTTATTTTCAAAGTCTAAAATCTAAAATATGAGACATCATTTGTCCGGTAACCTGTCTTAGCCTTTGGGCTAATTTTTTTTTTACAAATTTTGATGGGGAAGTATTTGCTGTTGTGCAGCCTAAATGATTGCAGATACAGGTTAGTTTGCATAGTTAAATTGGCCCAAGTATCTTGAGCTTGTACTTGGGGTTATGTGGGCGCCATAACTAGATGATATGCCCCCAGACAGAAACCCGGGTTCGGGGAAATCCCCTACTCTTTACGATAAATCCCAAGGGAACTTTTAGGTGCCAGATACCATAGACAGTCTCTGACACCACTGCCCGGTCTTCTGAACTGATTGGACGGCAACACCTTCAGTGGACGGCAATACAATACTAAGGGGCCGGTCATTATTAATCAGGTGGGGGGGGGGGGGGGGGGTCACACTTTTATTTTCAACGTTATTGGGGGGGGGGGGGGGGTCATACTTTTATTTTCAATGGAACTGGGGGGGTCGGAGTTCGAATTTTAGTTAATTTGAGAAAATTTGTATATTGAAATAGGGAATTAGGTGAAAACAATCCACTCAACCTGGACTGATGGTTCACTGGAGTATACAACATGTGGAATGCATCCCTTTGTCACATTATCAGTGAAACTATAGTTTCGCTGAAATTTGATCATAGAAAGGACCATCCAGGAACACCCAAAATCAGATGTCGTGAATCGACAACCGCTCATCACCCCAGACTGAAACATTGTCACCAAGAATGAACTATGGACCTTTAGTAGAACACAGCTGCACTGCAGCTGAATACGGTGCCAGCTAGGATGATCAACATGCAGGGCACTGTCACAGACTAACAATGGATCACCCGGCCCTTACCATGCTGACCAACATCTCATAACATCCAATGACCCGAACCAGCATGTCAAAATTACAGACCGATTTTCCACTTAACACGTTGCCAACACAGGAACCTCGGCCACTGAGGATAATCCTCGATGAGCTCAGGACTGTCCTGGACCGCCATGAACAAAATATGGACCTTTCCATCAAGGATTGCAAAATAGTCCTGGATCATCCCGGATGATGCCATAGTGAATCTGATTGACCTGACTTTCTTGGTGGCCAAGACATTGCTAGACAATCGCGGATCATCACGGAACATTCAGCGAGTCAACACAGAATTGATTCAAGGCCGGGAAAATACCAGTCCAGGTTGGCCTGATTCATCAATGATATGTGGAAGAGTTATAATTTCTCCGAGTTCACTCTGGGGTCCAGTTAAATAAGATTCATGGTTTTTTTTTTCATTCTTCCAATAAATTTCCAGTCAATGAATGAACTGAATGACATTTAACCCGGGTCTCGAGTGTTTCAGGGGGTTTGGAAACGTGGGGTTTGGAGTGAGAAAAAGATTTCAGTATTCTGGGGAACATGATCCTAGACATAGATGTCTTTGGGGGTGTTTTGTTTCTTGCCCCCAACATCCAATCAGAGGCTGTCAATACCATACCAATATAATATACCCACAAATAGTAATTGAATCAGTTGTAATGGCACAAATTCATAATATCCACTGACTTAATAGTGTAAAAAAATTGCGACAAAAGTCACAATTGTTTGAATAGAATGTGAATGAAGTGTAAAAACAGCATTTAAGTATCATACTGGCTCCTTATAATTGTTACCATTGTGTATTATGGCCTTGTATATGTACATGGCGATTGGGGGGTCACACTGTTATTTTTGATCTTGGTGGGGGGGGGGGGGGGGGGTCATACATTGTTTTTCGATATCGGTGGGGGGGTCAAACTTTGAAAACTCATTTCTCGGAAAATCCATCCAACCCCCCCCCACCCGATAAATAATGACCGGCCCCTAACCTATTCTGGCCCAAGTATCATACACTGCGCCTAAATACTATTCGTCCACTAAATGAATGCCATTTGATCCGTCTGTCACCTTTTTAATCCTTATTGAATATAGAGGAAGGCGCAGTGTATGATACTTGGGCCCCTATCCTCAAAACAGGATTATGACGTCATCTGCGAATCATCTATATAAGAATTGTATTTTCAATAAGGATTAAAAAGGTGCGAGACGGATTAAATGGTATGCTTTCAGCAGACGAGTAGACGGAGCAGTGTACGTTACCTAGGCCAGTTTTTTTTAGCGCCGTCTGGGCCCAAGTATCATACGCTGCTCCTTAATACTACTCGTCCACTAGATGAATGCCGTTTAATCTGTCTGTCACCTTTTTGATCCTTATTGAATATAGAGAAAGGTGCAGGATATGATACTTGGGCCGGAGTGTGGACGACTTTGAGTCGTCAATATTTCAGGCTACGCCAGGACATAATTATACAATTTAGCTCCTGGGTATCTGAAGATAAATCTTATATTTGTATAACGAACATAGTGAGGAACTCTAGGTGAATTCCACCACAAAATGTGGTGTTTAATAAATCATGTTAAACAATGATAAATGATAAAATGTGTAAATACGTTGTCGCAGACAAACCTTTGGATAGAGTTCATGTTTGTATTTGTAACATAGGAAGTTCTATGTTTTGAAGCTTTCGATGATCTTGAACTTGGAACTCGGCATGAAATGGTTTTGTTGAATACAAATATGTAAATTGGCCTGGAGACAAAACTTTTTGCGACAAAGCTCAGGTTCGTATACCGAACATTTGAGAAGTCGTATTTGGTGCATCTTTCGATGACCTTGAACGAAATCGCGAAATTTATTGAATGCATTAAAATTGCATGAAAATGACGTTAAAAATATTATAGAAACGAGAACATTAGTGGGAGCGAACTAAAATGAGTTTACAGTACACATAAAATTCATGAAAATTAATATTCGAGGAATACGCTCGTAAGCTACCTGACGCTTAGATCTATGTTTAAGATTTTATTCATTTTTGTCACGGTGACCATCGTTTTTGAACTAGAAAATCCTTCACCTAAGCTATATTTGGAGTATATTCCCCCCTGCCCATTGTCCATGGGCGGATCAAGGAATGGGGTGGGGGGGGGGGGGGGAGCATTGAAAGGCCCGAGCCTTTGTTTGCTGTGGGAGAATCTTGGCCTGTCTTGAGTTTGAATTCCAAATTACATTGTACATGTTGTATTCGAACATATTTCAACTTTTTTTCAGAGATGCTCCGTGAACGGGATCAGGATAATCTTGTAGATCACACAGCGCATAGATCCTGGGTGGGCTGGATCGGCCACTGTTAATGCATCGTTGCAGTATGGTGTGGATACTGCATGGTATATATCTACACCATCCCTCTTCCCATTTCATGATATCTTTAACATATCGCAAAAATACTACCATATTAATAAATATCGGAGTTGGGAAGGGTGAAACCGTGTCTAAAATTCATTTTTCTCAATGCAAACGCAGCATATGCAATAATCAGCAATATGCTTGAACGGAGAAAACAAAGACATGAACATCTGTATTGAGCGATATCAAAATCTGGCTTGCCATAGAACAGCAGGTGCGCCCCGCTCGCACGTGCTTTGTTACTAAAAATAGAACGCTGTGACATCATGGTCTTATGACTTCCTCGTACGTCACGAGTTTGTGTGTACATTTCCAGATATAAGCGATTTTGTGTCGAAACAGAAAACAATTTTGACAGACGGAAAGTTAATTGGACACATACATATTTTTGAATATCAATTACTTGGTAAGAAACTCGCATTTGTCCTAGGCTGTGTTATATTAGGCCCTGTTGTTTATTGACTACTGTGAGTGTGTGATCACTAAATTGTTCATCACTGTTTATCACTGATGAGTTGGGCGTATAATAATATATGTGTTTTAGTAGGTGTACAGCTGTAAACATTGAATTTGAAACGGCTAGACTTGAAAATATGATGTATATAAAAAAATATATGAATATATATGAGCATAAATATGTCAAAATGAAAACTGACACCGACTTATACTCGGATTTTTCTAACTCGTTTACACTGTTTTTCGCTAATATTTTTGTGATGCTAAACGCTATCGTTCTATAACTTGTCATACCTCACTTGGGAGTCAAACGGCAATTTTCTACCAAATTTCAGACAGCTATCGCGAAAATTGAAAAAGTTGGCAATCTACCCCAATGTTAAATTTAGCGCAATTATTCAATTTCTGGGCCCGCACACAGTTTTGTGGGCATTCTCGGTCCCGCTACATTATGACAAGGCTTATTCAGTTAAAACAGTAACACCATTTTAATGTTTTCAGTCAACTTCTATATCTTGGAGAATCCTGGAGGGTGGTGGTGGGGCTGGATGGAGGTACACACTAAAATCATAACGTACTAAATAAGCGGGACCTATTTCACGATAAGGCCGTTTTGTGCATTTGTTCGTTTTTTTAGCGGAACAATGTTTCAAAATCCCCATGTTTGTGTAGAATACACCCCAGTGTAGCTTCTGGTTCAAAGTTACAAAAATATTTCGAATTTTGATGGATGTAAACAGAACCAATTTCTCGAAAATGCTCAGATTCTCGAGATCCCGTCAAGGAATGTAAGAAGGCCAATCTTTGATCCCGTTTTGGGCTGAAATTTAACATTGAGGTAGATTGCCAACTTTTTCAATTTTCGCGTTAGCTGTCTGAAATTTGGTAGAAAATTGCCGTTTGACTCCCAGGTGAAGTATGCCAAGTTATAGAACGATAGCATCTAGCATCACAAAAATATTACCGAAAAACAGTGTAAACGAGTTAGAATAATCCGAGTATACATGTAAAATAATGTTCAACACCGGCTCACATGTACAATTAGATAGACAATTTCACTCCTACTTTACTATGTTTATTCTCAAATGTAATTCTGATGTTGAATCCCTACGAGCCATCCATTCTAAATTCGCCGCATTCCCAAATTCGCCAACAGGGTGTTCAGACCTGTAATGGAAACGAAACCAACCAGTTCTATTATCAATCGAGACTCTGATATTCAATCTTTTGTACCAGCAGTTTGTTTTCCATAAAACAAGTTTTTTGAGCTCTGATAATATTGAGTTGGCGAATTTTGGAATGCAGCGAATCTAGGTCGAATGGCTCATATCAATATTGTCGAAAGTTCACAACTATCATGACTATGTCATAGTTCTAATACATGTACCAGTTATTCCATCGCATACTAGTATGTACATGCAGTTCATATGCACATAAACAACAAGGAAAATGCAAATGGACAATTGAAAAAAAAACGTGAAGAAAATATGCCTCGGATGCTAATCCTTTGATAGGCAACTGGTCAAAGTTGAACGTTCATTAGTTTGTTGTCAACATACTGTTTATCTCGATTCTGCCATTTCATCATGGGTATGTCTTGCTGATCTCCTGTTTCTCCTCATGCGTTTTCTTTTGTTACAGAGAGCAGATAAACCGACAAGATGTCTGGTCTGTATCCATCACTAGAAGACATGGAGGTCACCAAGATGGCCCAGGTATAGAAATCATAACGCAAACAGAAAAAAAGATCATTTTAAATAATGTGACATTGAAGAAGATAGATTCATTATCATAATTTTGTGAACCCAGTAAACTGGGCAGTGAGTGCTCTGTGAGATCCAGTTTGAATATTTTACTATGATAGTTCAAATACCAAATGCACTTTTTTCTGCTGTGAACAATTATAGAAAATTTGGTTATTTTCCATCCCCAGGCACAGCAGCAGTTCACACAAGTTGCCCAGGCGCAAGCGGCTGCTATAGCGTACCCTGAGGGACAGCCACCTCCTGCCTACGGTGCCGCGCCTGCCCCAGCCCCTGTCTCCATGGACGCAGTGGCGATGCTGTACCCCTCCCTCGACGATTACATGGGACTATCGCTTAGTCCTGAGGCCATACAGTCGAACATGCCTGTCGTGGCGGCTAATCCTGCGGTAAGTTCGCTGACTTTCTTTTCGGTAAAAGATAAGGTATCGGTTAAAATTGGGAATCAACAATGTGCTGTGAAACAATAATCTAATGAACTAATGAAGAAGACTGATAATTTTATTGCCTTCTGTTTGTAGAACATGCAGGTAGCGCAGCGGTTCACCTCGACTGGCCAGGCGCAGATCGCGCCAGTGTCGGGGAATAATGTAGGCATTCAGAGGGCTGAGATCAAGTCCGGCATTCGAGAAATCACCCTCTGCAAAGACCAGGATGGAAAGATTGGACTTCGCGTCCGTAGCGTCAACAAGGTACCTTTGCGGTACTCGGTTCTCTGCAAAATAATCTTCAAGTTTTGTACATTCCAACATTTTTAAGGTTCAGTTTGTAGAAAATTATGTCACTCAGTTAGAATCAAAACAACAGAAGTTGCTCCAATGACATGTGTGGGTTTGTTATCCTGTTCATATTTATCTTTGCAGGGAATATTTGTTGCCTTTGTGCATGCTAACTCGCCCGCGTCCCTGGCTGGCCTGCGGTTTGGCGACCAGATTCTACAGATGAACGGCGAGACTGTAGCCGGCTGGAGCACGGACAAAGCCACCAAGTTCCTCCAGAAATGCAACCCGGACAAAATCACATTCGCCGTTCGCGATCGGTAAGTATTCCCAGGCCAGCCTGTATTTTAATCAAACTAGTATTAAAAAATAGTTGCTCAGAAAAAAATGAATAGAAAATGGAAATGAATAAAAAAAAAATCCGAATGAAGAACGATTGTTCATAAAAAAAGACCACAACGAAAAAAGAAACAAAAAAGAAACTTCAAATTATCAGAGTAAATTGTTGTCGATTACCTGTACATGTTTAAAATCTGTTCTGTTTGTTTGTAGACCGTTCGAGCGCACCATTACACTACAAAAGGACAGTGCTGGCACAGTCGGGTTCGTCTTCAAGGACAATAAGATCACGGCCCTGGTCAAGGACTCGTCCGCGGCTAGGAACGGAGTCCTCATCGACCACCATCTCGTCGAAGTTAATGGCCAGAACGTGGTCGGGCTCAAGGTCAGTTGGACGGAAATGGACCACAACAATATTAGAGTCCATTAGGTTAGCCTTTTCACCAAAGTGGACGTAATAGGGCCATTCAACTTATCGGATGGATGACAGAAACAAAATAAAGCATACTGTATTTTATGACCTAACATCCATATATATTACCAATTGTTTTTCAAAATGATTATCAATTTTTTTTTCAAAATGCTAAAAACATTAATCAAATGAACGGTCATGTTTTGTTGTATTGAATGATATAGAGGAATAAACAGCCCATTGTAGGAGAGTTGTATGACAATAAAATAGTTTCGTTCTCGT
Organism: Terebella lapidaria; assembly: GCA_949152475.1. Taxonomy (NCBI): domain Eukaryota; kingdom Metazoa; phylum Annelida; class Polychaeta; order Terebellida; family Terebellidae; genus Terebella; species Terebella lapidaria. The sequence goes on from OX424557.1 coordinate 10,509,873, forward strand.
TGTAAAAGCGAATTGTTTTGCATCATGTTACAGGAGAAGGAAATAAAGAAAATATTTGACGAGAGTCCGCGAACTGTCACCATCACCATCATCCCGTCGTACGTGTACGAGCACATCGTCAAAAGGTAAAAATACTTGCTTCTGGACTGGTTTTCAAATAACACTATTACAATTTATTTTACTAGTACATGTATATATGTGTATGTACAAATATATGTGTATGTATGCAAATCTTGTGGAATTATTTGCAATTTTAACAAGTAAGTAAATATTTTCGCCATAAATATGCTGACTCCATTGTCATCGTAACGCTCCGACCATTGTGCCTATGTGACCCCTGTAATGATTCCCGTCTCTGATTCATTTTTCTTCAATTTACAGCATGGGCTCGAGTCTGATCAAGAAGCATATGGATCATTCGATCCCTGACGCGTGAAGTGTGAAGACACAAGGTTGCCGCCATGACCAGTTAAAGATGTACAGCTTTGAAAGTGCAAACGACAGTGGATCATCCATGGCTTCTGAGTCTACAAACCGAAAATAAATATCAAATAATATGATTATGTATAACACATATTTAGTTATTTACTATTGTTTTTATACATTCTTTCAGTTTGGACAGAATTTGTTTATATATGCAGTACAAAATCTGAACATTATATATTATCAACAATACCAATAACAATCAACAATAATTATTGAATCGCTAGCATGTTGGAGGAGCTAAGTGGCTTCCGTTTGATCCATTCCTGTTAAATCATCACTGCCTTTAATGTTTATTTTATTGATTGAAGTTCTAAAAATGATTGATTTACTTTCTCATGATCAATATTGTTAGTGGATGGTCTTAACTATGTTATCAATGAGTGATTGTATCAATAATTTTTTGTTTTATCATAAAGAAGCTGATTGTTCTGCAGAAATTGCTGAAATACGCCTGGCTTGCGTGATTGTTGATTAATGAGTGAGAATTGCGAATCTAAGTCAAATGTTGCTGGGAAGTTTTTCCGATGAAGTTTTCACTGTGTGAAGACGAAACGGGAAATTCGAGTTGGGAGGTGGGGGGAGTTCAATATATATACCAATTGTATTCTCCAAAGACTATTTAATTCCTCAAGACAAATCAACACCCTTTTTTAAGCGTTGTATATTATTCGTTACTTATGCAGGTTGTATTTTGATTGTTTTTTTCTACTTCTTTGTTTTGTTTCAATTGAGCTCTCCAGTTGCACTGGTTGTAATTGTCGTGATGCCAGAACTGAAATCGTAGTTAAACCTAGAGGAATGTATGAATAGTGAAAATATAATAAAACACGTTTGGATCTTGTATATTTGATATAATATCATGTCTGTGTATCTTCTGGAATAATCCACTTTGTACAGAATTCTAGAAATCTAGGAATTATCCTAGAAAACTTTGAGAATAATCCACTTGTTACATACCGGCTGTACAATTGTATACCTACTTTTATATATTGCAATCCACTATTTCAACTCCACCAATAACTCAAAACAGAGAATCCCTTTCCATTTCGGATGTCTTACCCATTATAAACTGTTTGTGTAGTGCATTGCTAATATGAATATTCTGGCCTTTCATATTCCATGTTTGTAAAATTTCTTTACCAGTAACTTGACTGATATTACTATGGTTGTATGATATTTTATTCCTTGAGAATACTGTTTGTTATTGTTCAAGCAATTTATGTGTTTTATAGCCAATTTATGGGCGACTAATATCGGATAAAAATTGCATGATCCAAGAGCAGTTATATCCTGAAATTCTATTGGAATGAGAGAATGGCATATAGGTAGATGTACTGCTTGATTGTGAAACAATTTTACTTGGTGATTCCTCATGTGTTAAAAAATATGTTCATTGAGCATCCCAGATCCATTGTTAATACCACTTTATAAAGTACAGGAGACAAGATGTTTGTCATTGTGTAAACACAGCAAAATCATTATATTTCGTGACCCATCTAAATAATTAAAAAAAAAAGAAAATTGGCAATGTTAGAAGTCACAAATACTTTTTCTTTCGCAAATCGCACCGGGCCACAAAATATAATGGTTTTATGGTATAATATTGTGTACACTATTTTGAATTCATGTATGAGCCTATCTTTTAGGACAAAATTTTAAGACATGCACTAATTTGATTGAGTTATTGTGTGAAATTCGTAATGATCTAGAGCAACTGTAATTACTGTTCTTGTGGGTTTAGTGGCTACTGATAAATATAATTTGATTAGTCTGTTTCACTTATGTTAGATTGTATGGACATCAGTTTGAATATAAACATATTATGTTCAAAATAAATAATTTTTTTACATCATCAGTTTGAATATTAACATATTATGTTCAAAATAATGAATTTTTTTACATGTCTTTTGGCCAAAAAAACTTACAATATGTGATGAATGTATAGAATTCCAAATAAAGTCCCACCCTGAATCTGATCTGTTGGTTTTTATCATGAGCATAAACGGTTCACTCTTAAAGTTAACAAAATGACAAAAGATGTACAACATGAACATTTGTTACGAATTTGTTTCCTGCTTTAGTTTCGCAGAACAAATACTGTAGGAACGGCCAAGGTAGGTTTTGCTTTTCTATAATACTACTGGCTCAATGAAAACATTTCATTCAATCACCCGGCTGGTTGAATGTTTTTTTTAAAAAATTGATTGAAAATACTTGAAAAACTCAAGAGGGAGGCATTTTAAATGTCTTTGATTTTTAGGTTACTGGACCTATGGTCCGATAACCTATTGCCATGGCGTTGTTTCCGTCGTCCGGCGTCCGTCGTTCATCCGTCAACAATTTTATCTTTAAAGTTTACAGTCGGATTTTTCTGAAATTTTGCACAAAAATGCCTTCGAGAGGGAGGTATTTTTTTTATTTTCGCATTTTTAGGTTACCGGACCTTTGGTTCGATAACCTATTGGCATGGCGTTGCGTCCATCCGTCCGTCCGTCGTCCGTGAACAATTTTATCTTTGAAGTTTATGGTCGAATCTTTCTGAAATTTTGCACAAAAATGCCTAAAAATATTTCCAGAGGGAGGTATTTTTTAGTTTTTTGATTTTCGCATTTTTTTTCAAAATGGCGGCCGTATTCGTCGAAAAATGGCCAATTTTGGACTTTGTCTTTTCTCGAAATTTGTTGAGTAACTTTTTTCCCTACTGATGCACAACACTCCTCATATGTACCCCCCGTGACATGTATAAATTTCGTTGCCCTTGAATCGCTCGAAGTGGGCCATTTTGGGCCCAAACTCGGCCCAAATGGGACTTTCCCAAGTTAAATTCTCCTATGCTTTATAATGGGACACATAAAGCCTAATATCTCACTTATTATTGAGATTAGAGACTAGGAATCAATTGTGGACATATAGGAAATGATATATGCTGAATATTCTCGTGACCTTGTATTTGACCTCTGACCTCGGTTTCAAGGTCAGAGCGGCCGTTTTCGTCGAAAAATGGCCAATTTTGGACTTCGACGGTCGTTTTCTCAAAATCTGTTCAGTAACTTTTTCTCTTATTGATGCACAACACTCGTCATATGTACCCCTGTGACATGTATAAATTTCGTTGCCCTTGAGTCACTCGAAGTGGGCCATTTTGGACCCAAACTCGCCCAAATGGGACTTTCTCATGCTAAATAATGGGACACATTAAGCCTATAATCTCACTTAATATTGAGATTAGAGACTAGGAATCAAATGTGGACATATAGGAAATGATATATGCTGAATATTCTTGTGACCTTGAATTTGACCTCTGACCTCAATTTCAAGGTCAGAGAACAAAATGGCTAATATCTCGCTTATTATCAACTTTACAGCTTAGGAATCAATTGTTGACATATAGAAAATGATATCAGCCAAATATTCTGATGACATTGAATTTGACCTTTGACCTCCTCAAGGTCACAGGACAAAATGGCTAATATCTCGCTTCTTATCGATTTTACAGCTTAGGGATCATTTGTGGACATGTAGGAAATGATATATGCTGAATATTCTCGTAACTTTGAATTTGACCTCTGACCTCATTTTCAAGGTCAGGAACACAAAATGGCTAATATCTCACTCATTATCGACTTTACAGCTTAGGAATCAGTTGGTTGTGGACATATAGGAAATGATAAACGCCTAATATTCTGATGACCTTGAATTTGACCTTTGACCGCATTTTCAAGGTCATAGAACAAAATTGCTATTTTGTTTTACTTGTTATTGAATTTACAGCTTAGCAAACAATGGACATATCGGGAATGATATACATGTTTGCTGGATATTCTTATGACGTTGCATTTGCCAGTGACCTTATTGTCAAGGTCACAGGAATATAGAACATATCTTGTCCGGTAACCTGTCTTAGCCCTTGGGCTAATTTTTCAAATTCTTAGGTTACCGACCCTTTTGTCCGATAACCTATTGGCATGGCGTTGCATCCGTCGTCGGCGTCGTCAGTGTCGTCCGTCCACAATTTTATCTTTCAAGTTTACAATCGGATCTTTCTGAAATTTTGCACAAAAATACCTGAAAATATTTCATTAGGGGTTTATTCTTTTTCTCAAAATGGCGGCCATTTTCGTCGAAAAACGGCCAAATTCTTACTTCGGCGGCCATTTCTGTTCAGACAGTTTTCGGATTTTTATTTCAATAGATTGCTCTCGCATATCTCTGTGACGTGTATAAGTTTCGTTGCCCCTGAATCGTCTGCATGTAGCGGCCATTTTCATTTTCTCGACGGGTCTCAAATGGGACTTTCTCATGTTAAATTCTCCTATGCTTTATAGTGGGACACATTATGCCTAATATCTCACTTAATATTGGGATTAGAGACTAGGAATCAATTGTGGACACATAGGAAATGATATATGCTGATTATTGTCATGACCTCGAATTTGACCTTTGACCACATTTTCAAGGTCAGAGCACAAAGTAGCTAATATCTCGCTTATTATCGACTTTACAGCTTAGGAATGAGTTGTGCACATAAAGGAAATGAAATAGTCCGAACATTCTGATGACCTTGAATTTAACCTTTGACCTCATTTTCAAGGTCGAGGCACAAAACGGCTATTATCTCGCTCATTATCCACTTCACAGCTTGGGACTAAATTGTGGACGTATAGGAAATGATGCATGCCGAATATTTTTTATGACCTTGAATTTGACATTTGACCTCATTTTCAAGGTCAGGCACATAATGGCTAGTATCTCGCTTATTATTGACTTTACAGCTTAGGAATCAATTGTGGACAAATAGGAAATAACATATGCCGAATATTGTGATGGCCTTGAATTTGACCATTGACCTCATTTTCAAGATCAGAGTACAAAATGGCTAATATCTTGCTCATTGTCGAATTTACAGATTAGGAATCAATTGTGGACATATAGGAAATGATATAGTTCGAATATTGTGCTGACTTTGCATTTGACCTTTGATCTCGTTTTCAAGGTTGAAGAACGAAATGGCTACTATCTCGCTTATTATCGACTTTGCAACTTGAGAATCAATTGTGTACAGATATGAAATGATATATGCTGAAAATTTTCATGACCTTGAAATTGACCTTTGACCTCATTTTCAAGGTCAGAGCACAGAATGGCTGATATCTCGCTTATTATGAACTTTACAGATTAGGAATCAATTGTGGACATATAGGCAATGATATATGCTGAATATTGTCGTGACCTTGAATTTGACCTTTGACCTCATTTTCAGGGTCTCACAGGATAACTTGGCTAATATCTTGTTTATTATCAAATTAACAACTTAGGATTGTGTTGTGGACATACAGCAAATGATATATGCTGAATATTCTGATGACCTTTAATTTGACTTTTGTTTTCATTTTCAAGGTCACATGATATAATGACTAATATTTCTTTTATTACTGAGTTTACAGGTTTGTAATCAATTGTGAACGTATAGTAAATCATATATGCTGAATACCTGAATACTCTCGTGACTTCAAATCTTATTTTCAAGGCCACGGGGCAAAATAGCTATTATATTTTGTTCGGTAACCTATCTTAGCCCTTGGGCTAATTTTTAAAGTTTACGGTTTTTGTACAAAAAAACCTAAAGATATTTCCAGAAAGTTTTCTGAAAGTTTTTTTATTTTTGCATTTTCTTTGAAATGGTGGCAATTTTTTAAATGAAAAATGGCATATTCTGCGCATTGATGGTCATTTTCTCAAAATCTGTTTGATAGCTTTATGCATAAGACTCCTCTTACGTACCTTTATGGCGTGTATCAGTTTTGTTGGCCTTGAATAGCCGGCCTGCTCATGGCGGCCATTTTGAATTGTTGACGGGTCTGTAAATAATTTTTCGCCCCAAATCGCATTACTATCCATTTTTCACCATTTAAATAGAAATTTTCACCCTTTGATAAAAGTTTTGCTTCATAATGAAATATGTTTTCCTACATAATGGAAGCTGCCACCAGTGTACTAACAGAACGCCTGAATATAGAGCTCAGATATTAGCACTTAGCTACCCTAGACTAGGGAGTCATATATGTGTTTTTTTATATTAGCACTCAATCCTTGGTCTGATATATCAATTTAAGTTATTTAACACTCGAATAAATATCATGGCTGTGGAGATGAGGAAAGTAGCATCTATGACCTAAAAAGTTGTTTTCCTGCTACTCCCGGTGTAAATGAAATTAATCGTCAAGAACATGCGGAGAGTAGATATATATAATTGGAGAATGCGCCAAGTAGACAGAGTAATCACCCGGCACGATGATATGGGAACGAAACTGAAACAGGACGAGGAACCCAGCGTTGTGAACCAATGGATACAAAACGTAACCATTTATGTGTATGTAGCATTAGCCTACACTCAAATGCAACGTGGGTTCACAATTTACCCCTGTGGGATATTTCGTCAAGTGAATAATCCAGAAATGTATATAATTTCATATGATTCATGTTGGTTTTGAATCCACATGTCAAGGAACTTGATCAATGGGAGTTTATCGACAAATCGTGATTTTGATTTTTGGAATATTCAACATTTGAGCTGTTGGAAAAATTTGGGAAAAGAATATATTTTATTTTGATACAAAGAATGATTGTTTGCACATAAACAAGTATTATTTGTGCATAAAGAACATTTTTACGGTGTAAAAAATTATTGTTTGAGAATTATGAAACAGTGTTCAACAGTTTGAGGTTGCAAAAATAACATTGTTGGCAAGGAATGATTGCTTTCGTGTAAAGAATTCCTGTCCGCATGAGTAATCATCTCAAGAGTTAATTTCCATGAAATTCCATCGGAAATTAAACGTGATATATAGTAAAACTAAATATATATGCAATACATGTATATATTTTCGATGTCATTTCCGAACAATCATATTTCCCAACAATATACCGTAGCCAAAGGCACTTCAATGTGCACTTCAAATGCGCTCGTGAATAGGAACGGCACTCAAGATCATATCATTTGAATAACAAAAAAAACACAAGCATGTTGGACTTGGGACCACCGTGCATAGGACAATCAAGATAATTAACCCAAACGACTACGGAGTTTGGAGAGAATTTTTTTAACATACGAGCCACGAATTCAGTCATAGTTCCATCACACATGAGTTATCTGGAAGGTTCATGGAGGTGCCAAGAAATCGAGTTTTCTCTCTCATCATATCGAGAGAATATCTCGTAATTTTTAGGTTAGTTTTAATGTTGAAATTTTCTAAACATTCGGGGAGAAAGTTTACTTTTTTATATTCTTGTGTTTTTTCCCAAAATGACGGCCATTTTCGACGAAACATGTCCAGTTGGGGACTTTGGCAGCCATTTTCTCAAAATCTGTTCAGACATTTTTTTAATCAAGTCACAGTTCATCAACTTTTTCCTTCATAATAGGAGTTGTGTTGAGTAAATATCTACTTCGAAATAGAGCTTTAATATTGGCACATTCAAATGATAAATCATGTACGGCAGTTCCAGTGCAAGGTCAAAACAGCATTTTTTTTAACATCGAAGATTTTTGGACTTTGGGGACCATTTCATCAAACTATCTTAAGGAAGTTTTTTTTGCTAATTGATTCACAGTACTCCCCATAAATATATTCCCCCGTGATGTGCACAATTTTCGTTGCCTTTTGAATGGCCTGGGCATGGCGGCCTTTTTAATTTGACGGTCCGACGAGAAAAAAATGTTGGTTCGAAATCAAGTCACTATCTGATTTGAGCCACTTGCAGGCAAAAAGTTGATTTTTTGGCCAAAGAAATTTTTTTCGGACTTTCAGGAGTTGTATGAAGAGAACTGCTAGAATACTTCAAGATAGAGCTCAAATATTGGCACATTCAAACGGAACATTTAATATATTGGCGCATTCAAAGCCATATATGATATTTTCAACGGTGACCTTGAATTTGACTTATAAAACCTTGAGATGTCAATCTGCAATTGGTAAAAACGTTGTTTCTCAACACATACATTTCTTTGATAGCCTTTTTTTTACCCATGGACTAATTATCTCTTACGTCATAAATCAGCCATATCAACAATAGCAATATCAGCGATATAACCACTCGAGCTTACATAAATGTGGTCATTTATCTGTTCACCACAACATTCGTAAAAAGTGACTAGGGGAGTCACTTTATTGTTTGTGAGGACATACGTTAGCAACGGTAAACACACAGGACAGGAAACGATGAAACAACGTGATATCATTTTATTTTGTTCACTCATTATTCTATCCATTACATGGAACGTGAGAAGTAAGTCGCAATTTCGAATTAGAATGTGACAACTACAGAATATACATGTACACAAGCCTGTATTTGATTTAGGCTGTTCTACATGTAATTGTTAAAATGTTCTCATCCCGTTCAAGATTGATATCCAAAATCTCAGTAAAAAATGTTCTCGATATCTAAAACATAAGTTAACTCCTTATCATCAATATCTGTGGAAAGTTTGCCCTTGTTCCAACCCTCAATATCGAAATTACTAACTATGATAATTTCGGAAAATTGATCGTTCGGAATAGTTAATCCTTGTGTTGTTTGTACTGTCCATGTAATATATCACAGTTTACATACCTCACAATATGCTTATATGTTAATCATTTACCAATTAGCTGCAGGAGTGTCAAAAGTGCTAGATATTTATGTGTGCGTGGAACAGGTCGCTGTCTGTATGGAGACGGGTGTTACTTCCCGTGTAACTGTGCTGACCAGACAGAGTGCGAAGCCGGGTGTCCGAGTGGACATTGTCAGAAAAACACTGGAGATTACAACATTCCATGGGGAGGGCCCAGCTGTCTGATAGGTAAGGACAGGTCCAAGCTGTGTGATAGGTAAGGACAGGATCCAGCTGTGTGATAGGTAAGGACAGGATCCGGCTGTGTGATAGGTAAGGACAGGATCCGGCTGTGTGATAAGTAAGGATGGGATCCAGCTGTGTGATAGGTAATAACAGGTCCCAGCTGTGTGATAGGTAAGGACAGGTCCCAGCTGTGTGATAGGTAAGGACAGGATCCAGCTGTGTGATAGGTAAGGACGGATCCAGTTGTGTGATAGGTAAGGACAGGATCCAGCTGTGTGATAGGTAAGGACAGGATCCAGCTGTGTGATAGGTAAGGATGGGATCCAGCTGTGTAATAGGTAAGGACAGGATCCAGCAGTGTGATAGGAAAGGACAGGATCTAGCTGTGTGATAGGTGAGAACGGGATCCAGCTGTGTGATAGGTAAGGACAGGATCCAGCTGTGTGATAGGTAAAGACAGGATCCAGCTGTGTGATAGGTAAGGACAGGATCCAGCTGTGTGATAGGTAAGGACAGGATCTAGCTGTGTGATAGGTAAGGACAGGATCCAGCAGTGTGATAGGTAAGGACAGGATCCAGCTGTGTGATAGGTAAAGACAGGATCCAGCTGTGTGATAGGTAAGGACAGGATCCAGCTGTGTGATAGGTAAGGACAGGATCCAGCTGTCTGATAGGTAAGGACAGGATCCAGCTGTGTGATAGGTAAGGACAGGATCCGGCTGTGTGATAGGTAAGGACAGGATCCAGCTGTCTGATAGGTAAGGACAGGATCCAGCTGTGTGATAGGTAAGGACAGGATCTAGCTGTCTGATAGGTAAGGACAGGATCCAGCTGTGTGAGAGGTAAGGACATGATCCAGCTGTGTGATAGGTAAGGACAGGATCCAGCTGTATGATAGGTAAGTGTAGAACCCAACTATTGGTAGGTGAAGAGGTCTACAGCTGCCTGTTAGATGAGGGCAGGGTCTAACTGTCTGACAGTTATGAACAGGCCCAGCTGTCTAATAGGTAAGGTAAACAGCTGTTTGATAAATGAAGACAGGACAAAGCTGTCTCATATGAAACAACACGCGTTAGAATCTGATAGGTGAGGGCAGAGTCAAATCATTAGTATTATATCATAGATAAATATAAGTATTTCAAGAAAACCATGTGGACTAAAATTGTCATTCCAGAATGAATGGGTACAGCTCATTCCATCTCCGTTGGCATTACAAATTGCTTTATGTTGGCAGCTTTCTTGGTTTTTATACTAATAACATTATATCTTGTAAATGATTATATTATGTAAATGACCAAATAGGATACTACTTCTGTGACGTATTTTGTGCTGCTGTGATTCCAATAGCACATTCTCTGTTCAAATCAAGGTAACGTAGCTTATGGTAGAACAGAAGCTGGTCAAACGAACCAGAGTGGTCATGCTGCATTCACATCAGACATGGCTGTGGATGGGAAGCCGCAGGCATCAAGCGAAAACCACACTTTCTGTGCACACCCCAAACCCCCCGGGGGTAATGCCAGCTATCCCACATTTCCCGCCTGGTGGTGGGTGGACCTCGGGGACCTCTACAAAATAGACAACATCACCATCTATAGCAGGGCAGCATGCACAGAAGAGGAAGGTATGTATCATCAATATACATATTTGTGTATGATTCTCCATTGAGGATAACACTAAGCAGAAACATCAAGAGAGGGGTAGGGTAGGGTAGAACGAAATGCTACCTCAACTCATTGTGTCCGACATTGATTTCATGTCTGAGACAGGCAATTCAAACATAACATTGGATTATAAAACCAAGGTATCTTAAAGATTTGTAATTGCGACATTTGGACGCTCACGATTTTTGAACATGCATTGTGAATTGCAAAAAAACCAGTCAATAATATTGATATTTGAGCTTGACACCCCTCGGCACTGGATTCGGTGTACCCTAAAATGGTTAGACAACTTGAAAAAATCAATTTTGGCATGCTTCATACCGCGGGTCATGTATTAGGCATGATTTCTGAAATTTCAAACGGTCTAAGCCTAAAAGGCTCGTTGTGCTAATCAGTGCGCGGTGTAATCTGCAATGGGCTAAAGGCCGTAATGTTACGTATTGTTCAGATTTGACTGGATCAGTACTGAATAGAAGCAACAAGATTAAAACAAGATATTAAAATATGTTTTTTTATTCTTCACACCGGGAGAACATGTACAAAACATTTCAATTGATGAGTTTCATATTGATGAGTTCTGAATAGAAGCAATAAGATCAAACTAGATCTTGAAACATGCTTTTTATTCTTCACACCGGGAGAACAAGAACATGTACAAACAAATTCAATTTAGGTGTTTCATATTGATAATGAAAATCGAGTATCAACAAATCGACCTCCCCTTTCCTCCTAAGTAGAACTAAATACGATGTCAACATAGTATCACATGAACAATGTCCACATCAACATGTATCAGTCGTACTTGTATTATCAAGTACTCAATTATGTCAAAACAAATCTTTCAGGTTTCTTTTTGGGACCATTCTGGCTCTCAGTTTCCACGTTTTGCTGAACTTCCAAATGACTGACCTTGATCACTCCTCCGGTTCTCATTCTTCCCGAGATTTGGTTGAATCAACCTCATTAGGATCTGGCTCATGCTACTTCTTGGCGAATGTATGGTGTTTCGTGAGTATTGGACGCGACTTGGCAATGCCACGGTCAGGCTGTTCCCTGCTCAATTGACCGCCATGTAAAGCTTTGTTTCCAGGCTGTATGTCTAATTGTTCGGCAACTCGTGCTCTGTCAGGATCCATCTTGTGTCTTTCCTTTTTGTGAACATCGTGATTTCGCACTTGCTGGTTATGTTCTATGGCATTGCTTGTCAGCTCAAACATCTTAATGTGCTTTTCCCGTCCATACATACAGCTTTGCGGGACTGAATCCTGCATTTTTGCTCCTCTTCGATAGGGGTTGATTTTGGCACACAACTTCTCTGTTGGCTCGCACCCATCTCGCAGTGACTCTGAGGTGTTTATTCCATTCAATCTGCAGAAACTTTCGAACTGTGGACCATTGTTACTTTTCGGTCTGTGCCGACTGAAGATCCTTTCCAGACTTCTGATTACTTTGTTTACAACCATAGACTGCTACACATCAGTTCCACAGAACCGACTGACGTAGTCGTTCCATCAGATCCACAACCAGGTCATGCCATGGTCCCGGTGGCAGGGTTGACATTTTACAAACGACCTTCTTGGGGAAAAAACCAGAACATGACCTATCAGTGCTTCGGGTATCACAATGCATGCTCCTCAACATAGGATCTCATAGGACATACATTTTCATTCATAATAGGCAAATAACGTTCATAACAGGCACAGGACCTCGATCTCCTAAGATCTTTATTTTGTGCAGACGCTTCTTCTATTGTCTTGACAATGGGTGTGGCGCTCGCAGCTGCGAAATGGACGTAGTTTTTCCCTCATGTTTGTCCTCTGTAATTTATTGACCGTGACTGAGGTATGACATCGGATTTGCTATGTTATTTGTCGCTGAAATTGGTATGATGTGAAGTTGTAGTCCTGGAGCTTGGGTACACTGTCTCAATCTTAGCAGTTGATTTCCACACTGGACTCTATATGACCTCCAGTGGTTTGTGATTCGTGACTAGTTTAAACTCTACTCCGAAGTCTGCTTGCACAGTCTGATAGGCTTTGCTCACATGGCAGATGAAACTTGGTCCATATTCTCGTTTCTGTAGCATCAGCTATGACCTGTGTTGGTGTGTTTTGTCAAAGTTAGAAAGTTTTGCAGTCCATCATAATGCTTTTTCTTGTACTTCTCTACACACTAATTTCTCTTTTTCTTCTGTCAGTTTGGCTACAATTGTTGCAAAGTTTGGTACGAAACTCGCAGCGTAGTTGACTTGCATCATTCATTTCAAGTTTCCGAGCTGCTTTCTGGATTGAGGCTGCTATTGACATTGTTGGGTCAATCCCTTTCTCTGAGAGCATCAGGAACTGTAGGTTATCCATGTTGTACTGACACTTCTGAGGATTCAAGCCACATTCTTGGAGTTTGTTTAGTTATTTTCTCCAGCCTTGTATGATGTGTTTTCTGCTCAGGTGCATGAATGATGTGTTAACTGCTGTGTCAGCGAATACCATTGAGACCGGCGAGCACTGTCTGGATCTGATACTGGTATTATGTGACACCGGAAATTCATCTTGTATGAGACTTAATAAACTATTGATCATTCCCAAATATCTCGCCCCAAAATTTCAGGCCCTGTTTCCATTGAAAACTGTGAACCCCTATACTGACGTCATTCAGGAATGTTCCTAAAGTTGACAACGGTTATTTTGGCACTCGGTGGTGGAGTGCCACCGAAACCTTAATTTTCTTCTCCTTCATCTCCTTCTTACTTTTCTTCTCCTTTCATGTATTTTTTGCCAATAATATAAAAGTGTGGTGCCCTTGAATCTATCATCATTGATGTTGTTACTCCTGCACTGTTTAGATTCATTACTTCTGTGTTTGATTGTGCCTCAATTGTAACTTCACTCACATACTGGTATTGCATACATGTCTTCTTCAGTGATCTGTGCTACGATTGACCTGTGTTTATTCCCCGGATTTATGTGAAAACTTAGGTGATTTGCCGTGCCACATTTTCTACATGATACCTCCTTGCTGGACAATAATTGTTCTTTTTTTGAGATTTCAATATCCATATGAATCCTGGAGCAGAGGTGTGGTCATGACAAATAAGTACAAAGTATCTGACTTTATTAATGCATTGACAGCAGCTAGCATCCTGGTTATATGACTAAGCAGAATATGTGAAACAACCCTTAGGAGTGGCAACATAATAGGGCTGTTTCAGGAACCAAAAGAAGCCGATTAATGCATTCGAACAATCTAGACCATTACAGGCTTTTATACACGTTGATGTTTATTTTGACCTGGTTTGGCTTTATTGAGGTCACTCCTCGAACAACTGACATGGCTGGTCATTCCATACAGAAGAAGTACCAGACTCGGGGGAGATAATCCCAAAACAAGTGTCATGCGAGCGTGTCAACAAACAGGCATCATCATAGATATCGACCCAATGGACACTAGGCAATGATATTGGACAGCAATATTCACTGATTGATTCATATTTGATTGCCTGTAGAGACTCCATGCTATTGGTGAACCGTGGGACTATGTATGTAAGTATCAATCTATTACCACCAATATATGCTTACTTCCATTTAGCCGACGGGTTGTGGTAGTCCATGTCTGCCATGGAATGTTGGCAGGTTTTTCTGTGTGAGATGCTGCCTCGTCTTTGTGTCAAGGTTGTTTGTCTCTCTTTAATCCTAGGTGCCCTACTGCTTACAGGATCACGTTTCCACATGTCTTGGATGAAATGAGGTTACTTGTTGTGGGTTCATGTGGGATCTAGAGTTAATGAACCTTTTTTATTGCGGTTAAGATCTTTACAGCATACAGGATCACTTGTAATTCGAGAGTGTCATTGAATAGTACAGCAGCAGCATCGGCATCACCGGCACTAGTAGTTTAAGAATGGTTGTCCTCTAGGGCTATTTCCAAGTAGATGTCTTCTAGGTCTATGAGCAGTTCATCGTGAGCATAGTGTCTCTCGACTGATCTCTCCTCAAAACAGAAGCTTGGATACACAGTTTTTTTCCCATTCTAAGCTTCCAATCAGTAGTCTTCGAGACCCTTGCTGATGAGCAAAACTAGTTCTCTGAGATGTGTTCCATTGTGGGCCAAAACAAATGCCTGGAATCTAATGTTGTGATGTTTCTCTAGTTGATATTAAATGCTTCATGATGTGAATGAGTGGAGCCCTCTGCATTTGTAGTGATTGCCATGTCCTCAACACGGTCCTATCATGGTTGGCATGGTAGCGACCCTAATGTGTTTGAGACTAAAGCCGGCAGGAATAAGAAAGATCATATATCCGACTGCTTTGCTTTTACAAAATTAGAAAAATGTCTTTCATTGTCATTTTCTATTCACATCATCCGTCTAGTCAAATTGAAGCGAGTTCAAACTCTGTTGTCATTTTGGTTGTCTTTTAGGGCTTTGAGCAGGTCGTTGTTGTACACTTCGTAGTATGCGGCTGACAAGATGCTTCCATTCACTTGCTCAACGCAGTCATCTTTATGTACAGGTTTTCAACCAGGAGCCATGAAGAGTCTTGGTGACCAGCAGGGAGAGTTTGTGGTGATTTTCAGTTCCTCAAATGACCAAAACAGGTATTAGTGTTTCCAAGTATCAGTTCATCCTAAGAGGACACCGAAAAGATTAAAACACATTACCCATCCTTGTTACTCGTTGGTTTGTTTGGCAACAGGTTTCTTCTCTTGTTCAGTCATTCAGTGGTTGTTCTCAATACAACGCTGTGTGTAAATACATGCGAATGCAAGACGATCTCCTTGACCCTAGGAATTAGAAAGAAATGTCTCACTTCTCAGCTTCCAACTTTCCGTTCGGATCATTTCTTTCTTTTGCTATATTCATCCATCGGGTAAAGTTGTATATCTCGGGAACCAAGCCAGGGACTGAACAATTGCTCCTAGAAATAACACAGATGATTGGTTAGGTGCAGTTAAATTATAGGTTCCAGTGGACATTGAATTACAGTCATGCTGTCTCCTGTTTGGCCATGTATGTGTACAATTTTGGTGCATGTCGTGGGGTGCAGCAGGAGCAACCATGGTGTTTTCTTCTCCAGCAACACGTCGTTAGACGGCCTTGATGATGTCTTCTCTAGAAGTATCTGTGAGACTTTATAAGAGGTCTTCGTGAAGCTGTCCATCAGACAATTCAAGTGCATTGTCGCTAGATATACTGGTAACCCAGTCATTGCCTGTCGCCCTAGTAGCTTTCGTGTATTCAAACGACCTGCATTCGACGAACTCAACTTGCTCTACTGGGTACAACGATGGGAACAATTACCATTTGCGACAACGACACAAGGGACGACGGGCATGCGGGTTGTGCAGAAATGAGAGCTCAACTAAAGATAACATTAGCATTTCTTTCAAATTTGTTTCAGGAATTCTGAATGAACTTATGAAGTCACATGGACTGCAGAACATCTGAACACCCTCTAAATGCATTCCTCATGGAATTTTATGTTCAATGTGTCAATCACTTTACAGCTGGCTGTGAACACAGACTGGATAATTTTGTACTGCGTGTTGGGAGTGATTCTAACGATAGAGAGAACTGGCCACTCTGTGCCAGCCACACGTCCGGACCGATACCTATCGAGGCGCCACTGGGAGGCCACGAGACGTTCACCTGTCCTACCCCACTCATCGGACACGGGGTCTACTTCCAGAGAACTGGCGGCTACCAGCCAGGAATTACCTCTTTTTGTGAAATCATCGTCATTGGACATAAATATATGAGTATGTTAATTAATAGTGATTTCCGTACAATGAATTAACAAATTTTGTCTCAGGTACATGGTAAAATCTGATCACTACAGATTGTTCAACTCTCAAATGTCACGAGGGTCCCTGTAGTGACGTCACGGGTTGTGTGTCTTGTCTGGGCACGTATCGACCAAACTGTGTTGAAGGTAAGTACACTGCGAGGAACGTAAACATCAGAAGGAAGCTCTTGATTCATAAGCCATATTTATAATTGAGCTAAGACAAAGGTAGCAGGTGGTAGTGTGAATCTGTAAGATTAGATGCCTGGATGTTCTTTTTTTCAGTCTGTGATGATGGCTATTACGGAGTAAATTGTGCCGTGGTTTGTGGTAAATGTTCTACTCCTGACAAGTGTGACAAAACTGAGGGAACCTGTCAGGGAGGCTGTCAGCTGTGGTGGGTGGATCAAAAGTGTACCACCGAAATAAGTAAGGAGCAGATGAGGGAAGATGTACACAAAGGCATCCAGATCAAAGAGTCTAACATACCAAATTACCAATATCATCTCCAGGGCAGGAGTGACCTACTCGATAACTGCTCTGGTCGGCATTAGTGGTTAATATATCGCGAACTGTATGATCAATCGTCAGTGGAGGAGTGGTCACTTTGGAATCATGGCTGGCTGTCTTGGTATCTTAGGCCCTTCGATCCAGATGACAGTGGTTTCTTTCGAGTACATATATATATTCACTGCATTCTTGGAACCTTGATACTAGGTTCTTATCCATAAATTCTCCACACTTCCAGCAACTCCTAAAGTAAAGAAT
This sequence comes from Terebella lapidaria, assembly GCA_949152475.1. Classification (NCBI taxonomy): domain Eukaryota; kingdom Metazoa; phylum Annelida; class Polychaeta; order Terebellida; family Terebellidae; genus Terebella; species Terebella lapidaria. Next base: position 10,527,409 of record OX424557.1, read on the forward strand.
GAGAAGTCATATCCGGGATCTGTGAGGAATGACTCTGTGGTCGTGGAGTGGGAGGCTCTCACGAGTGTACCAACGGAGCTGAGTCAGTACTACAAGTATAGAGTCACGTACACGTCTGATATGTTGTATAGAACTGTGGGGCCCCTGATCAATTACACAACTGGAGTTCTGTCGAGCACAGTTACTGGTCTGACGTGCAACACAGAGAACAACTCCATCATAGTCACGTACAGGATTATTGACGGGTCTGTAGGGCCCCTGATCAACCACACAGCTGGAGTTCTGTCGTACGCAGTGACCGGTCTGACGTATAACATATCGTACAGCTTCATCGTAGCCACGTACAGGGTGATGGACGGGACTGAAGAACAGGGGGAAGCTTACCAACCATTTGTCGTGACCACATCGTGTTTTGGTAGTTAATCTGAACACATGCACTGGGCCTCTTTCATTTCATTTATCGTACAGGAACGGTTGTTATCTATTCATTGTTTTTCAAGGCCCGAGACCAGTCACAAGTGTCACAGTCAGTGTTTCGAATGACTGCAACCATCCACTGACGCCAATTCAAATTACCTACAAGGTAGGGTCATAATATAAATCAAGAATTTTCAGAGTAAACACAGATAATGTATGTATCAATCTAAAATAACCATACACCAAATTGAATATTTTATACAGGTATCAGATTTGTACACGACTCCTTGTGAAGAGCCAGCGGAAGTTCTGATCAAATACAGACACGTGGAAGATGAGGTATTTGTGGAAGAACGTACAGATCCCGAACTCGTGACCCACAAGGTTCAGCCCAAGGTGGCCGGAGAACACGAGGTCATAATCGAGGTGATCAGTGTGGCCGGCCTCAGGGCTCCGAGTCCACCTGAAAACATCACAGTCCTCGCTGTAACAGGTGGGCTCAAGATGAACATCTTATACTTCATATAGATGCACACGGTGCAGTCACAGATGACTAAACATCTGTGACTGGTTATTTTTTTTCGTAAAGCATGATTTTTGAATGAATGATCAAGCAGATGGCGAGACAGATCCTGTAGTGATTTCATTGTCAGTCATCATAGGAGTTCTGGCTCTCGGATTGTGTGTTTTATTGTTCTTCTATTTGCGGTAAGTTGAATATACTGTGCTCATCAAATTTATCTGGTGATAAACTGAATGGTATCACAAGAAACCATAATCGTGACGTTCGAGCAGTCAGATCCAAACAGTGATACAATGGAATGAAATTATCTCGTGTGTTTATTTTCTTCGCTTCAAAATAACTGAGCATTGTGCTATCTCATTATTCCCAATATGGTCCCAATGTGGAACGGAATCTTGGAAACACTACAATGGGAATTTACGTAGTAAGTTATGTTTTCAAGTCTGTGGCATGATATTTCTCGTTCTTTTGACCAACACCTTAATAGTGTGGTGATATGTGTAAGAAAAGACAATTTATTTTCTCGTCACCGATATCCTGTGAACACAGCAAACATCACTTTTTGTGATCCGAGGAACAGACTTGTGAGAAATACACAGCAAAGCGGTAGGAATCGTCAAGAATTTTACACTCATATCATTCAATCGATTACATTTCGAATATTGTATTTCTTATTCGAAACAACATTGCTGTTGTTGTATGTGAGAGCAATGAACAACTAAGTTTTATCAAACACAGCAAACACTTTGCCTGATCCGAGGAAACGACTCGTGAGAAATACACAGCAAAGCGGTAGGAATCGTCAAGAATTTTACACTCATATCATTCAATCGATTACATTTCGAATATTGTATTTCTTATTCGAAACAACATTGCTGTTGTTGTATGTGAGAGCAATGAACAACTAAGTTTCATCAAACACAGCAAACACTTTGCCTGATCCGAGGAACAGACTCGTGAGAAATACACAGCAAAGCGGTAGGACTCGTCAGGAGAAATTTTACGCTCATATCATTCATTCAGTCTCTCATTCGAAACCACATTGGTGCAGTGAAGACCTAACGTTACATCATTTGTCTTCCAGCAAACACCGCAAGCCCCTTGCCTGATCTGGGAAACGGACAAACACCTGTACCACAAATCGGTAGGAGGCTGTACGAGCATGTCGTTCACGTCTTTACAAATAACAATTTTTGTCGTCCTGGCAACGGACCTGCACCACCAAATGGTTGGAATAATCACGGGAGTCCATACGACCTAACGTTACATCATTCATTTCCAGCAAACATCGCAAGCCCGTTGCCTGATCTGGGAAACGGACAAACACCTGTACCACAAATCGGTAGGAGGATGTACGAGCATGTCGTTGAGCAGCAATTCTTTACAAATAAGTTTGCTCGTCCTGGCAACGGACCTGCACCACCGAATGGTAGTAAAAATCACGTGAAGCCATATATATTCACCTTCGTCACATCTTTTACTTAATGTTGTTGTCAGACACATACTAATCGGGCGAATAGACGGGGAAAGGTTGAATATGACGAGATGTCAAGGTCTACATAATCTTGCGGAATTTCGTATTAAAATCTGCTTCAGAGTCTGTTTCACTGTGCAAAGATTAGCGAATATACAAGATATGGACTTAATGTGGCCCGGGGCCTAGTTCACATGAAATACCCCTAAAATATATTAGTCTAGGGTGACGAGTCCAAAGGTAACGTCCTTTCTACACTACGACCCATGGATTTTGAGATATCAACAGAAAAAAATGCTGAATCGGCATAAATGATATTGGCCCCGGGACAAGTCCATTCAACATACCCCTAAGACATGTTGTCTGGGGCGTTGAGTCTGAAAATAACGTCCGTTTGGCTCTAAAACGCACTGTTTCCAAGAAATGGCTGGAAATGAAAAATGGTGAGTCAAAAATTATAACGTCCGTTTTGTTTTTACGGTGTTTCTGAGATTTCCACGGTAATAAAGAACAAATGCTGACTCAGCATAAAATAATTTGGTCCAGAGCCAAGTCCATTCAATCTATCGTGTTCGTTTAGGACAACTAACATCACATATGTATATATCATGAAGTTTTAGTATTTTAAGTTCGTTGAAAATAACGATTGAACATGACATGTCACGTAATCTTTGTTTGCACAAAATGAGCAGGGCCGTTTCAAAAGATGTGAAAATGATGGGAACGGATCTCCATTTTTAGGTTACGGACCAAATCTCAGGCTACAGTACCTTCGGTCCAATAACAAATTGCCGTGGTAATGCGTCTGTCAACCTTTGTTGAATGTCATCGTCCATCTACATGTTTGTCTTTAAAGTTTACTGTCGAATCTTTCCGAGATTTTGCTTGAAAAGTGCTTGAAAATATTTCAAGACGAGGTATCTTTAGAAAATTGATTTTCATGCTTTTTTTCAAAATAGCGACGAGTTTCGACAAAAACAGTTTCGACCTAAAAAGACTTTGACGACCATTTTCTCAAAAACTGTTCGACAGTTTTGACATTTTTGTTTCGAAAGATTTCCCTAATGTACCTTTGTGAGGTGCATTATTTTCGTTGCTCTTGAATCGTAGTTATGTGCGTGGTGGTCACTATGATTTTTTGACGGTTTGGGTCTCGAATCGCGTTACTATCCATTTTGGGCCATTTCATTCACTTTTTTCCCTTCATAATGGGTGCTGCCACCACTGTACTCAAAGAACGCCCGAAGATGGAGCTTAGATATTAGCACTTTCAAATAGAAAGTCATGCAAGACGATTTGTGTGATGACCTCAGATTTGACTTTCATTTAAAGATCAAACAGTCATTTTTGGGTAAAAAAATTTCAAATTTGCACTGTCTTGTCAGGTTTTAGATGATTATTTTAGAACGTACCAATTGGGATATATACCTGATTTTGCATTTATTTGAAGATGGAGCGCCTTGAATTCCGTAAAGACCGATACACATGATACATGGCAGATTGGCTTGATGTGCACAAATTGGCCTCTGGGACCAAACACTTGTACATAGACCTCAGGTTTATAATATCATTATAGGACGTCTCATATGGGGCATCTTTTGGCGCGTGTGAACTGGACGTAAGATGACCTTGAGCGGTGATTGTCTTGGTAACATTTGACGTGCATAAAGTAAATCGACCGATGCAGACTGTATACTTGTAGATGAAGCCTAGGTTCGATATGAGTGTATAGGCAGTCACATTGTGTGCTTTTTTATCACCTTCAATTTGACCTATAGTGAATTTGACACGTCAAAGCAGCAATTTTACCAAAAATAGTTTTACATCCAATACTGTATATTACTCAAGTAACCTTTTCTAAGCCCTTGGGCTATTTTTTGTTAATGTTTTCCCTCTCGTTCGCCCAATCCGTTAGCGCGTGACAGTTAGATAGGATTCGTGTACTCTATGATGGCTTGTATCTGCCAAAGATGTTTATACTGAGACAAACCACATGGTTGCGATGGGATGGCCCAATAAAATTATTATCAACGATGTTTCTGTCAAACATTATCTAACAGATTCTAATGCATGTATCGTCACGTTATTTACATACAGGCAGAGACGAGCCTACACTGTTGGAAAATGTCTATGCACACGGGAACGTCTTTACTAAACGAACAAGAACAGCTACACGGGTTGGAACAGAAGCTTAGATACCACCATAAAATTGTGATGGGATGGTTCATCAAAAACTCAAGTCAGAGTCAGACAGATTTCGAAGAGTTCACGGGATCTATGCACTGACACAAAATATGTACGAACTGAATGTAACAACTGTCATATTCTATGCACTCAATTCTAACAAGTATGAATATGTGAGCATCCCACTTCTTACCAAACATATTTCATCATGAATATATGTTCACAGAAGTATACATTTCTCATACCTGAATGTTACTGAAGGTACATGAAGTCAACTACCTATTCATTAGTTACATCTTGTTGTGAGAGACTTCGGTTAAAAAAACCCATGTACATGTATATGTGAATAGTAACACCGCATTTTGAGGTCTTAGTTACAACATTTTGGCCTGACATCCGAAGTGACCACATAACATAACTTTGGCGATGCCTTCCTACCGGCTGCATAGTATCTGTTTGATTTCAAGTCAGTCATGTGTAAAAACTGCCTTACGTAAGTTACATATGGGGTAAAAGTGTGTTTGATTGTATGTGTGTATGACATGTAATGAACATGTAATGACATGTCAAATATCTTCAAGTTTCGATAGTGTCTCTTTGTTTAAGCTACTTTAGTTTTCTGTTTATTAGGAAAAGCTATTGTTTGTGCGAAATGTTTTCATGATCAACCATTACCAATAAATTTGAGATCCAAACATAGGGCCTTTGGTGTTATGTATTAGATTTCATCCGAGGTTCCAGTGATTTGCAGACCAGCATATCATGTCTTCGAATGACATCGAACACAATGGCGTAGCTACATGACAAAGACTTCGTCAATGTAATAATTCTTGGAATTTATCTATTTGTCGATGTCTATTTAAGCTCCCACATAGACTCATACTGTGTATGAGTTTGGTCTACGATAACCAATTTGCACATTTCATAGTCATAACCTCAAACTTAAATATTTTATAGCCACAATCTCAAAAGCTTAAGGATTCAAGTTCAAGGTCCCCGAAAAATGCATATTATGAACATATTATTATATGAACGTATATTATGGCGTGGTGGATAGCACAAGGCAGCTTCTACAGTTTTATGACGCTAATAATCAGATTCTTTTGATTAGGTTGCTAAAGTCTTACTGATGTATTCTGTTTTATTTTATTTGCTTATGTGATTTTTTTTATCTTTCTCCTTTTGGAGGTCAAACAATAAATAAATAATTAAATGAATAAATAAATAAATAAATAAATAAGTAAATATTATACCTTCATCTATGCCAACATTATTTCCAAGCTTATTTCCATGGTCCGATTTGCTCTTCATTCATGCAGACCAGCATAATTTAATAAGCTCGTTTATTCGGATTTAAGAAAAAGAGTTTCCTTTGAAGATGTTTCTCTCCGAAGACTCGCGTGCATGTCACAATATTACGAGATCCTGAGCTCTGTTTTAAATCTTCCATATTGACTACTATGTAAATCTGACTCAAACCCCATAAGATAGGTATATAACACGTACAATATAAATGACAAATCACATGTATGCTAAGGCTACTGAGTGTGATTGCTCATCGTCGCGTTGGTGGTATTCAGTGGAAACAACATTGTCTGGTTGCTAAACATGTCAATAAATAAACACGTCTGATCTGCATTGTGAGCAAAAAACCTACTGGATTGACACGCATGATCATACCGCTAGAAAGACATGATCGCAATATAAGAACAGCGCTCAGAAACATGACACTTCAAATGACAATTGTGATCATAACAAAAGAACAACCTTCTATGACTGGTTGACTCTAGATCACGATACTGAGATTAGAGATTAAAAAATACAGAGTAAAGAAAATGCTTAGACTGTCTGAGGATCTGAACAAGTGAAGACATGAAAATGTCAGCCATAGAAGGCCAAGAAACACTTCCAATCTTCTTGACTCACAAGTCAGTCGGCAGAATGATACATATTTCTGTGGCTGATGCCATGGTTATACCCATCCTCGCAATATATCCCCTGTCAGAAGTGTGACGTGTGGTTTTCAACAGAAGTAACGGGTTTTCTACTTGCTGATACGCTGGCTAGGTTAGTCAAACCTGAGCGTATCCAGCCTTAATGATTCCTCATTGCAACAGTTCCAAAGATCGAACAGAAGCGACTCAGACAAGGAAGTGGATCTTCCATCAATCGAGAAAGAATACTGACTATACATGGATCATATCACATGTCTTGAAACACTAGTCACTGGAATTCTACCGATACCCATTGCTCTTATCCTCATAATAATCGACTGATTCAGAAGTATCAACCAGTACAGTCCATAGATTTATACCAGTCACTATCAAAACGTGCCAAACATCAAAACTCGCTCTAGATTTGTATATGTTGATATTGCAAATTAGCTAATATGGTTCGCAGATGGTTGCCAGTCTCTATTGAATCCATTGACCTGCAGCCAGAGTCAATTATGATTAATGTTGAGAAAAAAAACCCTGTTAATTTAGAAGAGGCAATGACCCAAAAATGACCCAAAAATCCTGCAAAAACTGCAACTGGGCATTCTCTCCTGCGCATGGCTCATTGTTCATCTGAAGAACGATCAACCAGAGTATTTACTTTAGCATGAACCATCATCCGCATGTGATTTCGGTGACAAACAAACCAGGATTGAGAAGGAACATATCGTAAAACGACAATGGAACTAACACCCAAGCACAAGGTATTCCGATCAAACAAAACCGAATCAGTTAGCCATTCTCAAAGTCCAGCATCAGGCAAAACCAAATTTTGTCGAACTTCATGAACTTCCATTATATAACCAGGATGTGAAATCAGGTGTTCTGGAAATAGTGAGCATTTCCTGCCCCAGATGTGGGCACCCGTGATGAATTCCAAAACTTCACCCGTGATGAATTTCAAAACTGGGCACCGTGATGAAATTCCAAAACTGCCTTCGAATCTATACAATATTTTCTTCAAAAATAATTTTGTGAAACTCATCTAATACAAGACAAAAATACATGTGCACGTTGATTTTGACGATTACAGTCCATCCGAGTTGTCTTTTCATCCGTTTTACACATATATTATGCCAGTTTTGTATATGAACAAACGAAGTGTTTCCATCAAACCCGAATGTAAACAAATGCCCAAATTGCCACATCGAGTACATTTTCCAGTTTGTATCTGTATATATGGTGTAGCTATGATAAAATAATCGGTGATATACGGTAGTGTGCGTGGAGTTGTCCGTCCATCTTGCACTTTTACGCTTTGTTTACATCTTCGTGTGATGGATATAATTCCAGTACTTACGTGTGAACCGCCTTGTCAACCTGAGCAAAATTTTGCAAAGGCCTGGTTGTAGTCATAACATTTGATGTGAGTACGTCTCATTGAGTTAATTTCACATTTTCATTATGAAATATAGTTTTAAAAAAAAGATTGCCTGTATTCGAAGGCAGTTGCTTTAACATGCAAAGAAGTCATGCTGCGTACTGGTGACAGACTTTGTGTACTGATCAACCAGATTGTGATGACGTTCATATAATTTCTTGAAACTAGCTATTAACGCAGCGAGGCGCGCGAAGCGCGCCGAACTGCGTCTAATGGTATTGCATGTCCGAGAAATTAACACCAGAGCAGCAGAAACTAAAGATAATACCAACTAGCTATGATCATAATTTTCATCTCTGCGAGTTTCGACCGGAAGTTTTTTTTTAGACAGGAAACCCCTAGCGATCTGGGAGCAAATTTCCCCGCTCAGGGATTTTTTTTTTTTTTGCGAAGCACCGTTTCGCAATTTGGTTTCATGAGCGTTCTTCAATCGGTTATTGCAATTTTTATTCGAATATGTAACATGGTTACATTTATGACATTTATCAGTCATTTTGTGTCGCGGATGAGATTCAAACAACGAGACTGGATCTGTGAGACATCACAACGCGACTCCATGACAACGGCCGCACAGTACCGTACTTTCACGTAAACAGGATACTCGGATTTCTGTATAGCGTCACGCGAACATGCATACATGTATACCGGTGTATGCCTACTACTGTATACGAGTATATGACAACAATAGTGAGTTATGCCGTATTCGTGCGTATATTCTAGAACTTTGGCCCCTTCTGTTCCAAAACGCAAAGGGTTTTTGACTGCCTGATGCTGGATGGTGAATAGTTCAAATTATGCAATTTTCGCTGAAATTACTGCTTGCAAGCACAGAAAAAAATACTCGATAAATATTGCCCAACGTTATTTTCTTCCAAATATTGAACTGGTATAATGACATATCTTGCTGATTAATGAATTCAATTCTTGAACATTCATACTAGAACATATATATTTTCCGTTACCACGGCTATAGGTGGTATTTTACACATGTTAGCAGAAACTTTTTTATATCCACAAAAGACTGGAGCCTGACATACACTTGGCGATACACACAGTTATTCTCTAGTATAAGGAAGAAAATTAAACACCCATTACTTTATAGGTAATTCCATTCATGCCGAGTACCTTTGGAAGAAAAAATAAAACCTCCCCATGTCAAATAGGCTTACCGTGTTCTTTGCTGACAAAATAAAACAGACTTCAGTCAGTGTTTCACTCAATTTTATTGGCACAATAGGAAACCAGACCGATAACAACAAAAAGATATATGTGCTGTCAAAATTAAACTGACATAATTGTGTATCTCTTACTCTTACGTGTATATTTTACAATCAACTACTCTGATATATTGACGAGTGATGAACAGAAAAAAGCCATTTCGGACTGCTATTCCTGAACAAAAAAAAGGAAAAATGAATTCAAAATGTTTGATACATGCAATATGTAATAGTCACAAATAATCATGACGATAAAATTTGTCCATTGTATACATGATATTATGAAGAATAATATGCTATAACCACGATTTTACAGATTCAATGTTGAGCAGAGGTATGTTCAGTGTGACCGACACTTTCACACCTTCAAATTGAATAGTCATCCAGTAGGCGTTGTTTCCACAATAATGTGCAGTAAAATCCCTGTTTGATGTAATCCGCATCACTGCCATGCTTATAATTTCATTCGTTCTTGATTTTCCTGTTTGTGTGTGTGGTCAAAGATTTTCTATAGAAATTCTTTGGAGTGGTGCTTGACACTGCATAGGCATATTGTTGGCTCCAATAATAAGTATATTGTCTTGATCTGTTGTCTTGAATTGGCAGGTCATCAGATGAATCTCCCGGGCAATTTTGACATCAGCTATTCCTCTATACTAGTAGTTAGTGTATGCATATAAATATGACAATTGGTTGTGAAAGAAAGTTTTTTGTTGGAAAGTTTATTCACAACACAACTAGTATGTGGTTGTCTTTATCTGCCTTTTATCACTTTGTGCTACTGATATATTCTTATCGCTGATTATCAAAGTTCACAGAAATCGCTCATGGGTTACACATGGCGTATTGAATTTCATGTCAGTGGGCAATTGAAACGATTAAAAACGATTATGAAAAATCTTTTTTTTAATCAACTAAAAACTTCTTTATAAATACCAGGGTTGGGTTTTAGCCGGCAAAAACCTGTTTTTGCCAGGACATTGGCAAAAAACTAGTTTTATCCGGTTAAAACCGGATTAAACCGGCAAAAACTGGCAAAAACACTTCTCAACTACTAGTATCCCTGAACAATGAATTGTAAGCATGTACCAGTGGGTATTACTGAAATACATAAGGAGAGATCAGAGTTGTCTCCTTACTAGTTACTCCAGCATTGTGGCTTGTGCATTTTTCAGAAATTATATCAAAAGGTAAATTTCAATTGTCAAATTGATAATTTCAGTCACAAATTGCTCCTTGTGATCCATCACGTCCTGCTGATAATACCATGTATGTTCACAGAAATCACATTACATAAAACCACCCACACCAGCTATCTCAATGAGATAATAGCAACATGATAACATCTGGAATTACACAACACCCCCTGGCCAGGCATGTCATAACACAGGAACCTGCATGCTGTAATGCCGACTCTAACAACATCATGTTTTTTAATAAACCACATATTAGTATACATGTAATTGTTTGTATCGAATGATCAAACTTTATTTAGGTAAACAATTTCTCATGGAAGAGGTTTTTGCCAGTTTTTGCCAAAAAAGTGACAAAAACCTGTTTTTGCCAGGACGGTTTAAACCGGTTTAATCCATGGCAAAAACTCCCCATGGCAAAAACCTGCCAACCCTGATAAATACTGTTCTAAGTGTATTTCTCTCACGAAATTCTAGTCACATAATATCCATTGAATCTCATGCAGTCTTGGACAATATGTATTCCCAGGTAGTTTCTTATATATAGTAACTTGTTATGTTAATAAATAACAATGGTCATGATGAAAATTCTGCATTTATGATGTTGTGTATTGTTACTCATAAACTCAATCTTTATATTGATTATCTAGGGGGACAAATATCGCCCATACTGGGTCACCTTTCCTACCCATCAAAACTCAAGTCAGAAGTCTTGAGTAACTTGACTCCCATTTCATCTCCTATAGTACTAATATAATTGTTGCATCTTGAGGTCACAGCTATCTTCCCGTTGTTTTTCATCTCGTCTTGAGGTTACAGTGCTGCTTAATCAGTGAGTGCATTCTCTGCATGCCAGCCATTTGTTCTAAATTCGTCAACATTTTGGGGGTGTTCAAAGCATTTAACACAACTTCATGTCAATATGTTATTATGCAGACCATAGAGACGCAGCGAGTGAAAAAGGAGCCTTCTGAATATTTAGATACAATAACAACAATTGGTTATGATCAAAGTGTTTTTTTAGTTTCATTGTTACACACATAGATCTAGGCCTACTGACTGTCCATGACTCCATGAGCCTGATTCAGACAGATTGTTTTTCAACTGCTTGCCAGTATTACTCGCTATTTTTCACACTATTCTAGGTCTAGACCTACCAGTACAGCAATATAAATATATATATCAATGATAATAATTTTTACAGGTATAGAGATATACAAGAAACCTGCTTTTCCACTCGCTGCGTCTCTATGCTCTGCATAATAACATATTATACACAAACATGGCTTCTGAAACGCTACATGTTTCATTCAAAGCAGAAAATTTCGATTTAAGCGAGGATTTTCACTGCTGTAGGGCGCTGCCATATTGCCTTGTTCATTACGTAATTCAAGTTCAAGTTAGGCACTATGGGGGCATGCGCTGCAGTATACCAATTACAGGCTGGGACGGTCCCATTCCTAACCCGCGCTCCCTGCGTAAATCATCCGAATAAACTATTCCGTCACGCGCTCAAAAAAAACAATGTATGTTGACATGCAGACGAAAAATTTTCAGGAGGAATTTATCATTGCAGTAGATTACTAGCTTTATCAATTTCATGGGTAGAAGTCTAAAAGTTTTGCAGAAAATTGCCGTTTGGTACAGTGGCTTATAAGTGACACTGCGAAAAAATACTTTTTTTTTCCGAGTAATCTTGACCTGTTCATAGTTGACATAATTTCCGCGTAAATATTAAATGTTATTTATGCATAAATAATGTTATTCCCGCATAAATAATGATATTTACGTGTAAATAAAGTTATTTACGTTTAAGTAACGTTTTTTCCAGGTAAATAAAGTTTTTTTTTACGCGGAAAAAACGTTATTTACACGGAAATAACGTTATTCACCCCCATCGACCAAGGGAAAGATAAATGCACGCGCAGGCAGTATTTGGTTAGTATATCACACACGGCAGAAGTAAAAAAACGTTAAAAAACGTTATTTACGCGCAAATAACTTTATTTATGCATAAATAACTTTTTTTATGTGCAAATAACATTATTTACCCCATCGCCCAAGAGAAAGATAAAAGCACGTGTAGGCAGTATTTGGTTAGTATCTCACACACGGCAGAAGTAAATTATGTTTTTTCCGCGTAAATAACGTTATTTCCGTGTATATAACGTTAATTCTGCGCAAAAAACTTTATTTACGCGGAAAAAAACGTTACTTACGTGTAAATAACTTTATTTACGCGTAAATAACTTTATTTACGCGGAAATAACATTATTTACGCATAGAATATGTTGATTATGTATCAGTCAAGATTACTTCGAGAAATAAATAACTTTTGTTTACAATGTCACTTTTCAGCCACTGTAGTTTGGTACCCAGTTGAGCTATGCCAAGTTATAACACGATACGATTTCGAATCGCAAAAATATCGGCAAAAAACGGTGTAAACGAGTTAGTAAAATCAAAGTTTATAGTCTTAGTACGACATTTGAGTTGTGATGTCTGTGTTAGTGGTATACCCTGGTCGACGATAAACTATCGAACATCAATTATGTTTGTTATCGTTATATCACCACATATTTATATATGACGTCGTTTACAATTAACATCGCCCCAAGTATGAACAGAACAGAAACAACAGAGAGAGAGAGAGAGGATGTTTACCATTCCCGACCGAGAGACTCACATACGGGTATCGAACATTGTGTGTGTCACCTTCGCATGTATGAAATGCTCACGTCAAACGTTTCAAAGGTGAATTCAGCACGTGCCAGAACCTCTTGACTCAAGTATTAGGCCCCTATCTGATCCTTATGTATACTAACCCTTATCTCCATTATTTTGCCTACTTTCATTTGTATGTATGCTCACATTTCGTGTATCTTTATCCATCAATATTTGTCAAGTTGTACGTGGTAATATTCTTATGTAAACACTTCCGGAATATTCACATTCTAAAGCAACTACGGAATGAGAATTGATATCATTTTTATGATTCGTTCAAAAAACGACGTTTGTTCGAATCTCATATTAAGCTCGTTTTGTGAACATATAAAGTTATTGGTAATCTCAGCATTGTGTCATAAATGAGTGAAGATAAGTGCTCATACTAGGGTCAATATCAATATATTGATATCACTCGAACACATGATAATTAGGTAGGCTACGTGTGCATTTCATCGTAAGCTTATAACTTCCTGGTACATTGTACACTGTGAATAGAGAGCGATTTTCTCTTGCCAGAAAGTTATTAGCACCAAGAACTTCCGACGTAAAATGATGACACTACTCCATTTTGTAACATATTTCCTATTCATATTCCAATGTAGCTTTCACATCGTACAAGGTAAGTGCAAATCCAAACACTAAGCTGTAATCACGGAGCTGTTGTTGAGTGCGAGATGGCGGGTGGGCGTGGGGTATTTGTAATCTACATTTGTATTAATTAGGTGCCGATAACATTTACCACTTCGATGTTAGACTCAATTATAGTAAATTCACTCATTGTCATTAATAATCAGAAATTTGTGTCTGAGATATATAATAATTAATACCACAATTGAGATCATCAAATTTTAACTTAGACTGATATATTATATTATTTTTTAAACTCACTTCACCACATTAGTTGAAGGGAATGAACTTGTTATTACATTTACGTGACACTTATGTATAAACATTCACATATGCGATGAATACACCTAAACGGATGTGTGCGTTCAACAGGTCGTTGTCTGTATGGAGACGGGTGTTACTTCCCGTGTAACTGTGCTGACCAGACAGAGTGTGAGGCCGGGTGTCCGAGTGGACAGTGTCAGGATAACACAGGAGACTACAACATACCCTGGAGAGGACCCAGCTGTCTGATAGGTAATGACAAGTTCTAACCATTTGAGAGGCAAGAACAGGATCCAAAATCTGTATAGATGAAAATAGGGTCTCTGATGTTAGGCGATAATTAGATCCACTGTTTGATAGGTAAAAACACGACCAAACTGTCTGATGAGTATGAACTGGATCCACCTGTTCGAAAGGCGCAAACAGGATCCAACTCTCTATAAATGAGAATATGGCCAGGCTCTCTGAGAACAGAGAGCAAGATTCATTTTATCATTGATTGTATCATAGATGAGAGCAACGTTCATTTTATCATAAGCTAGGTAACCAAAGCAAAAGAGCTGTAAAAAAAGAGTCCCTTTGTCTGATTGGTAAGTCAGATCCCGTAACGTTCCTTATGCACGACCTCTATGGTCTTTTTTTAAAGGCAACATAGCCAATGATAGAACGGAAACTGGTCAAACGAACCAGAGTGGTCATGCTGCATTCACATCAGACATGGCCGTGGACGGGAAGCCGCAGGCATCAAGCGAGAACCACACTTTCTGTGCACACCCCAAACCCCCGGGGGGTAATGCCAGCTACCCCACATTCCCCGCCTGGTGGTGGGTTGACCTCGGGGACCTTCACAAAATATACAACATTACCCTCTACGGCAGGATAGCATGTACTGAAGAGGAAGGTATGTCTACGGCAGTAACAAACATATTTTATCATAAATCTAGTGAACACCTTACTAGATCGATAAGATGGAAAGATGCATAGTATATCGTGGACAGACAATGGGAAAGAAATGTGGAAGTTCAGTGATAATGCAGTTCAATATAAGAACACAGTTTGGGAATAAAATGTCATAGTTTTGGAAATATTATTCGCACAAACGAATTCGGTTTTCATACACTTATTTTTTTTTACTCTACGCACTGTACACACAGCTGGATGCGAACATCGGCTGGACAATTTTGTACTGAGAGTTGGGAGTGATCCTAGCAGTAGAGAGAACTGGCCACTCTGTGCCAACCACACGTCCGGACCGATACCCATCGAGGCGCCACTGGGAGGCCACGAGACGTTCACCTGCCCCACTCCACTCCTCGGACACGGGGTCTACTTCCAGAGAACTGGTGGCTACCAGCCAGGAATCACGTCGATCTGTGAAGTCATCGTCATTGGACATCAATATACAGGTACCGGGAGGTACACTGACCGTGGGGGTAATGAAGAGATGAAGAAGAATTCGTTTCCTTTCTTTCATACCTTGTCCCTACAGATTGCTCTTCAATCCAATGTCATGAGGGTCCCTGTAGTGAGGTCACGGGCTGTGTGTCTTGTCTGGGCACATATCGACCACACTGTGTTGATGGTGAGTGAAATGCGAACACCGGAGAGAGAGAGAGAGAGAGAGAGAGAGAGAGAGAGAGAGAGAGAGAGAGACTCAATAGTACTCAATTAAGGCGAACTTGGTGATGAACTTCAACTGGTGATACATTTGACACCGGAATGTTGGGTGAGTGTATGACAAAACCACTTCCTAAGACTGAATGCCAGAGATAATTCTCCAGTTTGTGACGATGGATTCCACGGTGTGAACTGTGCTGTGGTCTGTGGTAACTGTTCTTCTCCGGACAAGTGTGACAAAACTGACGGCACCTGTCTGGAAGGCTGTCAGTTGTGGTGGGCAGACCGGCAATGTACCACTTACATTGGTAAGGGGTGAAACATGACATATGAAATAACCAACTAGATCATATCCATTCCTCCATATGGATGTATATTTATCAGCTTGGCAAGTGTACCAGTTTCATTTGTATTGGTACACTGATACTAGGTTTCCATACCTGATATTGACGATTTCAGCGACTCCTACTCTGGAAAATGAGAAGTCATATCCGGGACTCGTCATGAACAATTCAGTGGTCGTGGAGTGGGAGGCTCTCACCAGTGTACCAACTGAGCTGAGTCAGTACTACAAATACAGAGTCACGTACACACCTGCGAGCTTGTACAGCCCTGTGGGACCCCTGGTCAACCACACAGCTGGAAATCTGTCATACACAGTGACAGGTCTGACGTACAACACAGAGTACAGCTTCATTGTCGTCACGTACAGGGTGATGGACGGGACAGAAGAACAGGGAGAACCCTATCAACCATTCGCCGTTACTACAGCATGTTTCGGTACTTTATAAAAATACCAAAATAAAAACATAGCACCAGAGGTGCTGTAGTTTAGCGGCAAACATGCTACATGTATTGAGCTATAGTATTGAAAGTAGTCAGAAATCAAGTTCAAGGTCACCAACAGATCCACTATATATGGATTATTTAATAGGCACAAAATGACTATGTGCCTATTGATTAAACATATCATCTAGCCTATCAGTCATCATTTTGTCTGCAGAGTCCAGTTTACACATTTCATGTCAGATGTCGAGTTCATATTCTCTACTCAAGGTCGTTTGAGGTCGATTTCAAGATCACCAAGAAACGCACAATATTCTACTTTCTATATATGTTCTTAATGCAATACTAAGCTGTATGGACAGGTGTTTTAGCCCCAACGGCCAATATACACATTTTTTTTATCAGATGTGACATTGAGATTCAGCACTTTAGATCATTTGAGGTCAAATTCAAGGTCACTAAAGGATGTGCTATTTAGGACTCCCCATATGCTTATAATATAAACATAAGCTGGGTCTTCATGCATGCATTTTGCCTGTAAAGGCCAATTTACACATTTCAGATCCCATGACCTTGAGATTTAGCCTTCAAGGTCACCTAAAGACAACCTCAACGTTACCAAGAGATTCTTCCTATATGCTTACCATACAGATCTAAGCCCTTGTACAAGCGTTTACGCCTCACGAGGTAAATAGTGCATACTAGGCCTGTTTGGGCGAAATTGTCGGGCTTTATGAGCGATTCAAGCCACTAAATCTATATACACATTGTCAACGACCTTCACTGGCATGTTTTGAAACAAAAATAGCCGAAAAATGAACTTTGGGACTTTCGAGTCTACATTTTGAGCCTTTCGAGCAATTCAAGACAGTCCATCTTCATACACAATGTCAAGCACTCAATATAGCACGTTTCAAAACAAAATCTCAAAATTTATCAGACAGTTTTTGAGAAAATGACCACTAAATTGATTTGCCGAACGGATGATGAGGGATTCACAGACGGACGACCCACGAAAAACAACGACAATAGCTTATCAGTTCATATGGGTCGGTTAGCTGAAAAGATACACTGGCAATGTTCTTACTCATTTCAAGGTCCAAAACCAGCCACAATTCTCACAGTGGGTGTTCTGAATGGAAGCTGCTATCAACTAACGCCAATTTATGTCACGTACAAGGTGTGGAACCAAATGAATGAATACACGTAATGATAAACACATTCATATGGTAAATGTATGTCAGCAATGTATGCTTCAACTTAGGTTTGAATTTAATTTTAAATAATTATTTTCAAACAGGTATCAGACTGTGACGTGACAGCCTGTGAGATAGCAGCTGATGTTCTGATCAAGTACAGACACGTTGACGATGAGGTGTTTATGGAAAAGCAGACAGACCCAGACAACGTGGCACATTTGATACAGCCCAAGGTGGCCGGAGAACACGAGGTCACGGTTGAGGTGGTCAGTGAGGCCGGTCTCAGAGCTCAGAGTCCAACTCGAAACGTCACAGTCATCGCTGTAACAGGTGGGCTCATAATGAACATGGCTAGATTCTGACAATAAATTCAGTATGCCACGTACTAGTATGTTATACTGGTACGAAGTGAATGTATCAAAAATCAGTTGCCACATTTTAGGTTACCGGGCTTTTGTCCGATAACGTATTGACATGGCGTTCAAAGATGAATTAGATGACATCAAGAGGGACAACAGATTGACAAATTGACGTGTGAGCAAAGACAAATATGCACACAAGAATAGAACTATTTTATACAATGGACTAAGATGTTGATGTGAATTGTCGGCGATGTAGTAGGGATTCTAGTTTAGTTTTGAAGTTGGATTTGCTATGAATTTCTTTGATATTTACTGGTTTACTGTTTTATTGCATTAGAGTAAAAGGTAGTTGAAGTTACAGAATTGACTTCAGGGACTACGAAGCTGTGATTGCTAAATCTTGTGTTATAAGCATGGCTAGTTTTTACAAAGGTATTCTCAAAGTAAGTGGTACGGAGCCTCTGAGAGGACATGGAAGAAATATTTTTAGCACATTGTTATTGCGTTCCCTCGCGATGTTATTGCGTTCCCACGCAATAATATTGCGTTCCCTCGCAATATTATCGCGTTCCCTCGCATTCCGGATCGCGATCGTATTGCGTTCCCTCGCAATCCGGATCGCGTTCCCTCGCGATATTATCACGTTCCCTCAAGATATTATTGCGTTCCCTCGCATTCCGGATCGCGTTTCCTCGCGATCTTGTACAATAACCTTCTCAGAAGTCATTGGCTTCAGCACAATGCGAGGGAACGCGATCCAGAATGCGAGAGAATGCAATAAGATCGCGAGGGAACGCGATAATATCGTGAGGGAACGCAATCCGGAATGCGAGGGAACGCAATAAGATCGCGAGGGAACGCGATCCAGATTGCAAGGAAACGCGATAATATTGCGAGGGAACGCAATAATCTTGCGAGGGAACGCAATAACCATATGTCAAAAAATATTTCTTCCATGTCCTTTCAGCGGCCCCGTAAAGTGGCGCCTGTATTGTAGTAGATAATATGGACCATATTTAAACTAAGTTGGCACACTCTATTTTCTATGTTAAGAAATGGAAGTTTTGACAGTTCTTTGTTACCAACATGATACACAGGACCTTTGTTTTGGATGATCTGTAGTTCACGCTTCAGTATATTATTGAGGAAGTGATACCACGACATACAACCGTAATCAATGTTACTTTGGATAAGTGCTACGCAGGGTGTTTTACGAGTTTTTAGTGACAGATGCCTGGCGTTTTTGTTGGATTTTTAAACAATGCTTTCTACCATGTCCTTGCCTGGCAAATTACAGTCGATTAGCGGACCAAGATATTCCATACATGGTTTAGATTTGATAGGTTGATCATTAAAGTGTATGTCAATACCGTTTCATGACTTGAGCTCACGTTTAGGAATCAATTGTGGACATGTAGGAAATGATATATGCTGAATAATCTCAGGACCCTTAACTTGACAAAATGGCTAATATTTCGCTTATTATCGACTTCACAGCTTAGGAATCAATTGTTAATATATAGTCTGTATGTCAACAATGATATATCCTGAATATTATCGTGACCTTGAATTTGACGTTTGACCTAACTTTCAAGGTCACAAGACAAAATGGCTAATATCACGCTTATTATCGATTTTACAGCTAAGGAATCAATCATGACCATAGAAAATAATACATGCTGTATATTGCCATGACCTTAAATTTGACCTCATTTTCAAGGTCAAAGGACTAAATGGCTAATATATTGCTTCTCTGTTGACTTCATAGCTTGGGAACCAATTGTGGACATATAGAAAATGATATACACTGAATATTTTGATTACTTTGAATTTGACCTTGACCTTATCCTCAAGGTCAGCACAACATGGCTAATATCTCACTTATTATCAACTTTACAGCTTAGTAATCCATAGTGAACATATAGGAAATGATATTTGCTGAATATTCTGGTGATCTTGAGTTCGACCTTTGAACCCAGTCAACAATTTGACCTCACATTTTCCTCACAGTTACCTCAAATTCAGAGAACAGCAAGGTTACAGTGTGACATTGTGGTGACCTCAAACTGTCACCCCTAATCAAACTCACACCGACCTCACAGGTGTGACGTCTCTAGCGGCGCAAAATAGAGAAATGTCATTTCATGTGATATGGATGCAGATTCGGAAATAATATTAACAAATAATAAAAATGTGCCATACATTATGCATATAGTGTCACAGAGTCTGCGCAAATGGTATTTCATGGCTGATTCTATGTGAAAGTCATCCATAACTCACGCCCACCTCAAATTCCGACATTTCCAACTATTTATTATATTAATTTAAATATCGGCCATTTTTATTATATCACAGTGACATCACGGCAATATCACATTTGTGATTTCATATCTGAAATGTCATCGTGTTATCATATCGACCTCACACCTTTGAGGTCACAGTTTTGAGGTCCCTATGACATCACAACAATATCACCTTTGTGATGCCATTATGTCTGAGGTCATAGTGACATCACATCGACCTCACACGATAGAGGTCACAGTTGTGAGGTCACAGTGATATCCCTGTGGCATCACGAATATGACATCAATGATGTGAGCGTGTGTGATATCACTGTGAGGTTGTGTGGTGTCACGTGTTGACTGGGAACTCATTTTCAAGGTCAGAGAACAAAATGGCTAATATCTCGACTTTACAGCTTAGGAATGAACTGCGAACAGGAAATGATATATGCTGAATATTCTCATGACCTTGAACTTGATTTTTGACCTCATTTTCAAGGTCAGATCACAAATGGCTAATATTTCACCTATTATCAACTTGACAGCTCAGGAATCGATTGTGGTCAAACTCCAAATGATATATGCTGAATATTCTCGTGACCTCGATTTGACCAATGACCTGACTTTCAAGTTGACAGGGCAAAATGGCTAATATCTCGCTTATTGACTTCATAGTGTGGGAATCAATGATGGACATATAGGAAATGTTATACGCCAAATATTCTGATGACCTTGAATTTGACCTTTGCCTTCACTTTCAAGGCCACAGGACAAAATTTCTAACATCTCTCTGATTATTGAATTTACAGATTATTAATCAACTGTGGACATGATATATGCTTATTATTATATATGCTGAATATTCTGGCTAACATTTAAAATATTAAACATATATTGTCGGGTAACTTATCTTTGGCCCTTGGCCGTTTTTTTTAAATATAAAAACAAAGCCCGACCAAACATTTACATTCACGTTTATAACAGTGTCATTTAAATTACTAGTAATCAGTGGCAGGCAGTACGTTGAAAACAGTTGTTTCACTATGTCCTTGGTGGAAGAATAGAACTTCCCCAAAAGACGATTACAATAATTCAGAAAAACACAACAAACCACATCATTGTGTAACTTATGTACTGTAATTGCTAAACAGATGGGCAGGATATTGTGGTGATTTCGCTGTCAGTCATTATAGCAGTTCTGGCCGTTGGAGTCGGTGTGCTCTTGTACCTCTACTTGCGGTAGGGAAATGTGCTTGCTAATCTACATTTGAGCCAAAACTAGATGCTCCCTCAGTTAATGTCGAGTATGAAGAGTTTGGATGACAGAAATAACGACTACATGGTTGATATTTATTCTCTGATCCGAGGAGAACTACCTACTATTTCATCTGAATTATTTCATAGTGTGCTTTGTTTTTCAAGAGATCGTTTAGGCGAAGAGAAACGGAAGCAGAATTATAGAAAGCAAGACCATACAGAAGACAAAAATAGGAATAGAGGTAATTACTAGTAGTATGTCTCTAAATTTATCAGATGTCATTCTTTTTTCTTGCTGGTGTTTGCTGTGTTGAAACGCTGATTCTCCATTTCATTTCATTTCCATTTCAGAAACTGCGAACGCAGAGATTCCAGACAACAATATATACGATCAGATATCAGGGGCTGAGCCCGTAAAACAGAGAGGTAGGAAACACAAGAAGGATGACACGTGTTCTGTTCTTATCTTTTCTAATCTTCTACATAACAACACAACCCAACAAATCTCACGGAAGGGTCTCACATCCAAGTTTGATGAGAATTCCAAATCATTGTTACGATTATCATTATTGAATCACATTTTCAGATGAGGTTTACACCAAGCTGCAAAGGAACCAGTCTGCAGGGAACAACGTGAACCACAGCCAGGAGTGTACTAAAATTTATGAGAATGAACCAGTCTGTTAACAAAGACACTCAACCCATGACACAGATTGTATGCACTGCGAAGAAACACATGTGTTATCATTTTGTATTAGTATTCGCGCGTATCGGAACACGTTTGTTGTGTATTGTAATTTTAGACTTGCTCTCGTGGTATCCAGGGCTTACAGTTCTAACCGGGAAAAGACACAAGTGTCCATTCCATTAACACACATTGGATATAGATAAAAAATAGTATTTCTTGCTTAAGTAGGACCAATTGAAACTATTTTTCCATACCCAATATTCATTTTTGGAGTCACAATTCATAAACATTCAATAGTTAACTTAATGGAATAATTTCACGATCATTTTTCATAAAAATCCTGGAAACATAACACAAAAAACATCAAGTATTTAAAAGTGCAAGGAGGGAAACTGTCGACGTTATGTCCATCTTGGCTCATCGTGGAGCGTTTTTGAGACACAAAGGTTCACACAATGGCTCTGTAATTCAGGATAGAACGTGGGATGCTGTCATGAGTTAGTATGCGTCCTGAGACGATGAATTACACTTTATGATGTTATTTGCAGTTCTCAATGTGCGATTTCATCACAATTAGCTACACTACTTAGAATTATTTACAGTTCCCAATGTTCGCTGTATTCAGAGTTAGCTACAATTGAGGACATTATTTACAATTCCCTCTTTGCACTTTTATCAGAGTTAGGTACATTTGATGAAGTTATTTACAAGTCCTATTGTTCAATGTGTGCAGAGTTACAATAGAAGTCGATATTTACAATTCCCAGTGTGTGATTTTATCACAGTTTGCGATGTGCGTTGTTGTCAGAGCCAGCTACACTAATTTTGAGGATGTTCTGGCTTGGATCCAAATTGATTGTGATCAAGTGGCACGTACGCATTGTCTGTAAACAAATAGCTATGCATATATATGAGGATACATGGAAATATAGAGGACTGGCTCTTAAACAAAATTGACACCATTACCACTATATATTGTAGAGCGTTAAGACGGGTACCGAAATGCATTTTAATGGCACTATTATAGAGAAATGATGAACAATACCTTTGTGCTCAATGTTGCCATCATTGACGTGCTCATACACAGAATTGTCTGGTGTATGTGATGTTGTCACATCTGAAACAGCGAATAGACAGCGAAAGAAAGAATGAGTCATTGTAAAAAACCTCTTTGCTAAGGTGTGACTGTGTGTACTGACTACTCACCTCCAGTTACATTGTAGTAGGCCACTGAGCGAGATTGTGTCTGCCTGTTTTCTGTCTCTGCAATGGTAAATTGAACCATTATGAATGACGTTTAGGGTCAATTTGTGAATACATATTGTCTGAAATCATTAACGACCTTCAGTTCCATTATAGATCACTTGGCTGGAGTGTGTTTGTCTGCTTTCTGTCGCTGAGCGAATTCTATAGTGATGCAAAGGAAATATTTTTACACAACATATATTTTTTTCTCCGTTATGGTGCCATTCAAATATCAGAGTTAAATGTAAAAAAAATACCACACCTGAGATAGAGGAATATAAAGACACCGGAAACAATAACCAGAACTGCTACAAGGACTGACAGTGAAATTGTGGTGATGGCTGATCTTCCATCTGTATATTCAAGGATTTGAGGAGCTGTTCGGTACTGATACATGCATAGATACATGTACCAAATTGCGTTTAAACGAACTCAAAAATAGATAATTTTAATATTTTCATTAAAAATATGACATCCCATAACGTTTATTTTATCTTCTCATGAAACCTACTTGCTGTAGTGAGGACTTTTATGTTTTGGGGTGGACTCTGAGCTTTTAGGCCGGCCGCACTAACCACCTCCACCATAAACTCGTTTTCCCCGGCCAACTTTGGCTGGATCAAGTGTGCCACGAGTTCTGGATCTGTCTGTTCTTCCATGAAAACCTCTTCATCAACATGTCTGTACTTGATCAGAACCTGCACTACATCTTGGCAGGATGTCACATCACAATTTTGCGCCAGCTATAAACGTGGTAGTCTGGTAATTATTTTGCTCAATTTATATCATTGCGAAAAGGCATAATTTAAATTCGTCGGGTTGGCTTACCTTGTAAGTAACCAAAAGGGGAGTTAGTATTCTGCTGGTTTCATAGAGAATATGCAAAGATAGAATTTGAGCTGGAGTTGGATCTGAAAATCAGAGGGACATTAAGAGCAAAAGTCTGGAACAACCCCGGGTACTACTATTTATTTGTATTTACCAAACATTTAATACCATATATACGTATTCCACCCGAACATGCCATAATATTAACAAATTTTCAATGGAAAAGCCTCAAACCAATGTTATGCTGATTTTCTCACCAATGCAAATAGTTCTGGCTGTGGTTGGTTGGTAAGACCCTCCCTGCTCTTCCGTGCTCTCCATCACCCTGTATGTGACCACGGTAAAGCTGTACTCTGTGTCATATGTCAGACCGGTCACTTCGTGAGATAGTGTACCATATTGATGGTCTAGAAGCTCACTAGACTGATCCTGTCCATCAAGTTTGTACATGATTCTGTACTTGTAGAACTGACTGAGAGCCGGGGACACTGTAGTGAGGGACTCCCAACTGATGGTCACCGAGTCACTGCTGGTCTGTGGGACTGTAACGCGCTCGTCGTTGACCACTGGTTCACCTAAGTGTAGAATATCATGCTCCTGCATGACCTCCCTAATTTTATGTGTACATAAATGTATAATATCCAATGTCCATATTGGCCAATGTGTTCGTTGATATTGCTGTTATTGTACTGACTGATGCTGTCCTTGTTGTTCTCATGGTTGTTGATGATGTTGTATCACCGGTTTTTATTGTTGGTATTTTTGTTGTACTGACGGATGTGTTTGTTGATGTACCACTATGGTTGTTTACCAAAGATTTGTTGTTGTTATTGCTGTTGTTGTAATACTAACAGGTGTTCTCTTTGTCATTGTGCTGACTGATGTTTATTGTTGTTGTTGTTGACTGATGTGGTTTTTTTTTTTTTATATTGACCAATGTTTTTTTGTGTTTTGCTGCTGTACTGACTGATATGTTCGTTGTTGTTAATAATATTATCATTCTCAATGTTGTACTGACCGATGTGTAGATCACACTTGGAGCCGGCTGACCAGAGCAGACAACCTCCAGGACAGGTTCCATCCATTCTATAACAGGCGGCCATTGAAGAACAGTTAACGCATTTCTGGGCACAATTCACACCGTATCGTGAATTCTCGCAGTCTGACTGGCGCAAAAAAATCGACAGCATTATGTATACATGTATGTCTAAATCCCAATCATTACTATTTTGTTGAAACTGTGTTATGCATTGAAATCAGAGTTGTCAGCAAGTCAGCTGTCAGTCTAACATCTGTTTAATTATATCCAGTGAAACCCCAACTACAGTAGAGAATGACTAACGTTTCAAACCGTATTCTGCCCCAAATATTAAGGGGGTATAAGTGACTGTACAGTATAAAACCCCATGGACAGATGTGTTTTACAATTGTTTTCATCGTTCCTGAAACACCATCAATTTATCGCAATGCTTAGCAAGACTGACCAACAGCACAGAGAGGCGGGTACGCTCCCAGACATGTCTGACACCCTGTGACATCACTGCAACTACCACTTTCACACTGGACACCTGCACAGTCTGTTATTGAATGAACAAAAACTGTACCTTTTTGATAACTATGAAAAACAATGCGTCTAAAATATCATTGTATAAATTCATATTTTCAATCCAGACGCTTTTTTACCACCTACAGTATTAACTAAAATCAGCAAACCGAATAAGAACTTCACCGATATATCTGTGCCCGATGACGATGACCTCGCATAGGGATGTGATTCCTGGCTGGAATCCTCCGCGAAGTCTCTGGAAGTACACGTGGCTCCCATAAAGAGGAGTGGGACAGGTGAACGTCTCGTGGCCGCCCAGTGCCTCCTGGATAGGTATCGGTCCGGACGTGTGAGTAGCACAAACCTCACCAGTCGTGTGGTTTGAGTTGTTCCCCACACGGACTTCAAAGTAATTCAGTCGTCTGGCGCAGTCAGTATTGTCTTAAGAACAACAACTAACCGATTATGCATGTAGTACTGTAAGTTTGATAACGTGGTGGTCTTTTTAAATTCAGGTCAATTTTTATATACCATTACTTCCATTATCTACCTATACCAGGCTCGGAACAATCCGTCCTGCCGTAGATGGTGATGTTGTATATTTTGTGAAGGGCCCCGAGGTCCACCCACCACCAGGCGGGGGTTGCGATCATCGAGGATGCGCACAGTAGTCGTGATTGTTGACTTGGGCTCTACCATCCACGGCTAACTCCGGTGCATAAAACGCTCTACCGCTTTGTTGGACTTTCACAGCAGGCCTGTTGTAGGCAACATTCCCTGTAAAAGTAATCGACAGAGTGCAGACATGTCAGAATTCCCAAGTCTGAGAAAAATGAAGTGACTCAGTTTTTGAAAATAAAATATTTTGGGTGAAAACATGAACCACCACATTGTGACATCGATACTAGTGGTTACTCACCTATCTGACAGCCGGGTCCACTCCAGGGTATGCTGAAGTCTGTGATAGAGGTACAGCCGCTCGGACATCCGGCCTGACACTCGGTGGCGCTCTGGGTGGCACAGTTACACGGGAAGTAACAATCCAGACCCGACCCATACAGACACCGAGCTGTCGCAGAAGCCAATAAAAGATCTTCATCAATAAAGCATGAGCCTAATTCGTTTTGTTATTTGAATTACGTGAAAAGGGTATCGTTTATTGTCAAACTAAAATTGTGACTCACGCGTGACATTAGAATATCGCTTGGGGCATAGAGTGAAAGAGGGAAGAAAACACATGCCTCGTGTGTTCAAAGCATATGTATATTATATAATTATTGAATAAGTATAATTCTGTTATATCAATGACACATCAAATATGTAATTGTAACAAAGTTGTTTGTTTGTACACATACCGATCTTTTTATTTTGCAATATACGGGCATGGTAATTTATTATTGTATTCCTTGTTGACTGTTCAACCCCGGGTGCCCAAGTTCATCACTCAATAATGGTGAGCCTGATACGCCTCACTGACCAGGAACCAGGAGTCGACAGCTCCGACTCTTGGCTGGCACAAGTGATACTCCACTCAATATGATACCCAGGCCATTAGGTTCTGTATACTGAAATTTGCCTTTATTCTGCTTGCATGTATTGGTCTTGCATACTCCACAACTCATCAAAAGCATCACACCACACCTGCGTGACTGTCAGTCAGACGTCGGACCAACGTTTGCTTGAGTTGCAAATAGTTGTCAGAAATATCAGTCAAACAGCCATTGTTGGACCGTCATCGGGCCAACGTTTGCTTGGATTGTGAATATTCATCTGAATCTCAGTCAACCAGCCACTGTCGGACTGACGTCGGACCAACGTTTGATGGACGTCAGTTACCAACGGTCAGACGGACGTCGGGCCAACGGTTGATTCTTCTAGCATGATTGTCAACCAACCACTGTCGGGCTGACGTCGGGCCAACTTTAGCGGTTGGTCAGAAAGTCGACGTTGGTGATGCAAAGTTGATCCAATGGAGGGCCAACGTTATGTTGTTGATGTCGGACCGACGCTGTTCATCGACGTTGGGCCAACGTCAAAATACAACAAAGATCCAACTAATGCCGCCATTTTGTAAAATAAAAAAAATATTATGGTGAAATGTTAGAGTTGACAAGGGGCGTCAATTATATGGAAGTATTTCTCAAAGTTACACGATAAAGTGACCTTCATTTGTTTTTTTTATCAATCAGGCTTGCACAAGGAATCGATTTCGAATTTGTATGTTTCATTATGCCAACATTGGACCAACATTGGTACGACGTTTTTTTCCCATATTGTTAGGCCGATGTTGGCCCAATGATTACTATGTATAGTACTATGTACTAAATCTGTTGGCCCAATGTTGGTCCACCTATTGTGCACCATTCGCCCACTGTCGAGCCAATGTCAAATGGTTGGCTAGCCAATATTGGGCCAACGTAGTATAATGCATGACATGCCAGCATAGATCCACTTGTGGCCCACCGTTGGGCCACCAGCAAGCCAACCCTGCATGGTTGGCTGTCCAGCGTTGGGCCAACATTGTTCAGGTGGACAAAACACCGTTGGGCCAACAGTGACTGTCCACTGTTGGCCCGACAGCTGCACATCTGTTGGCCCAATGTTGGTCCATCTATTGCGCACCATTCGCCCACTGTCAAGCCAATGTCAAATGGTTGGCTAGGCAATGTTGGGCCAACGTAGTATAATGCATGACATGCCAGCATAGATCCACTTGTGGGCCACCGTTGGGCCACCAGCAAACCAACCCTGCATGGTTGGCTGTCCAGCGTTGGCCCAACGTTGTTCGTGTGGACAAAAGGCCGTTGGGCCAACAATGGCTGGCCACTGTTGGCCCGACAGCTGCACATCTGTTGGCCCAACGTCGGTCCGACAGCTCTGTGCTAGTTGGGATCTGAATCACTAAATGCTGAATATATGAACCATGGGAGTCATTCATTGATTCATCTGGTGACGGGTTGTCACGCTGACCACGACACCATTCGCCAACATATGATGACAGCTCTTGAGGAACACGGCCCTCAACGACTCCCGAGATGCCTCTACCTGAATGAAAATGAATTTCCCGCAAGTTCAACCCCCTGTTTCTAGAGTCCCGTGGCACGGGAGACACTGAAACTATGACCTGTTGGTGTTAGTTTGCACCGATTTGTAACTCAGAATCCACCAAACACACTCATATAAAATACAACCCGGCCCAAGGATTTAGGAGCAGACAGTCGTGGGGACCTTCTATTGGAGTGTTACAAATCAGTCACAAAAATCAGGGATTTTGCCTCCCTTCTTGGATTCTCATCCTCTCCCGATACAACGAGAATAAACTATACCTGTAACGTGAGGTTAATGATGATCTACGTTATTGTGAGTATAATCGCTACTCTGTCTCAGTCCTAACTTCGTTACATAATGATATTCATAAATAGGAACACAACCTTTGAACGATAAAAACATATTTTGGTTGACACTGTTTTCACGCACTTACCCTGTATTAGACTTATGCATAACATCCAAGCACATATCCGGGTGACAAGAATAGTGTAGAATATGGGAGGCATGACTTGAGAGTTGCTGGGCCTCCTCTGAGAATGATGTCCTGGAAAGTCTAAGGTATCCACCAACCAGGAACTAATGTTTTACCATCCATTTCGTTCTTGATACTATGACGTTCGAACGCACGCTACGAGAGCACACTGCAGTGCTGCTACATATAATTGCATTGAAAATGTCTATAGACCAAGAACATATATGAGTAATATTCTAGAACGTCACGTCCCTAAGATTGTGTATCTGGTAACATTTTTTGTGATCTTAATGATGTCGTAACTTTCGTCATATTAGCACATATATCTTTTTTCGTTTTTGGCAGAGAGACTCGTGCTGAGATGAATTCATCTCAAACTGAAAACAATGACACATGCATATTATCAAAGTCACGCGGCGAATGCTTGACTACTCTACAAACCTGTAGCACGTTTACTTTGGTGCAGTATCTAACTTGGAAAGCCTGCATGGTCCTTCATATTTTCAAGATAATTACAATCCGGGGATGTCTTTAGAAATCTAAAAAAATATCTGATTTATTATCGAAAAATTCTGCACGTCTCATTACATACTTGTAGGCGCCAAACCAGAAGTTCAAAACTTGTCAAAATTGTATCTTCCTGCTTGGAAGCACAATGCTCCTTCTCGTTGCCAAGCAGTTATCAGATACACATACACATTTAGTTGCTTAAACTCCCTATTGCAAGGGTAACTTACATAACTTACACAAGGTAATACATAATGTAATTTGTGAAATACATCTGGTATACATCCATCCGATATCGATAAAACACAATGATGTATGAAAGAGTGCAATATCTTCGTGCAGCATCAGTGAAGCATTGAGTTTTCGGAATTTTGAATGGAAAATATCATCAGTGTTCAGCTGTTCTCCACAGAAGTGAGATTATCCACCAAATTTGGTGAAGGGCAGCATGTACTGAAGAGCAAGGCACAGTTAACTCCATAGGAGAGAGTGTGATTATTATTCACCAAATTATTCACAAAATAATTCTCCAAATTTGTATAATATATAAAATTATTAAAATTACATGAAACTAACATGTAATTTTAATTTCACTTTCCGATACATAGATGATGTATTGTCGCTAAGTAATCCCAAATTTGGTGATTATTTGGATGTCATATATCTTAAGGAACTTGAAATTAAGGATACTACAGACTCCGCTAATTTTTCCAACTATCTAGACCTGAGGTTGGAGATTGATAATGATTCTAACCTGTCAACTAGATTATATGACAAACGTGATGATTTCATTTTTTCCATAGTCAATTTCCCTTTTCTAAGCAGCAACATTCCTATGTCACCGGCATATGGTGTGTTTGTTTCTCAACTTATACGCTATTCCAGAGCTAGTTGCAAATATGAGCACTTTGTCTATCGAAGTGCCCAGCTAGTCTCTAAACTGCTGCGACAAGGATATGTTTTACGAAGACTTATAGCTGCGTTTAAGAAATTCTATGGACGTCATCATGATCTGGTTGATAAATACAGCAAATCCATGTCTGCCATGCAACTAGATCTATTTTCATGTTAATTTTGGGGAATTCATGATAGGTGCCACTAGTGGGGCAGGAAATGCTCACTCTTTCCGGAACACCTGATTTCACCTCCTAATGGCCATTTACGGGGGTTCATGAGTTTCCCTGTCATTTTTGTTTTCTCTCACTTCGTATGCCTGATATGACTTTCTGTCCCCGGACTATGAGATTGGATAACGGACCCTGTTTTGTTTGCTCGGAATACTTAATACTGGGTATTGATTCCACGTCTATAACAGTCGCTGAATTGTTGATGCAACTCGAGGTTGTGTTTCCAATACCCCAAAAACGTCATGTTTTTTTAATGCTGTTTTCTTTACTGCGACTACACATTAGAAACTCAAGTTGACCTCGTTGCGTCGACATATCAATTTAGTTTTAATTTCAGTCTTGTGTTGTAAATCAAGATAGTTCATCACGAAATTATACAAGGGTCAATATCAACATAATTATATCACTCAAACACATGATAAATAGGTTGGCTACGTGTGCATTTATCGTGAGGTTACAACTTCCTGGTACATTGTACAGTGTGACTAAAGCGGGATTTTCTCTTGCCAAAAAATTATTAGCACATAAAATATTCGATGTAAACTGGTGAAATTTGCGCTTTACAAATATTTATTTTTAAAGCGCAAGTTAGACCGTTATATTATATACATGAGGTTAATGAACTTATTATTACCTTTACGTGATTACAGGAATCTGATGGTTTATAGTGTCAAAGGCCTTTGAGAGGTCCAAGAAAGCTGAAAGACATTTATTACGGTTGTCAATGGAGGGTAAAACATCTGCTACGAAGTCAGTAATGGCGTCTATTGTGGACCGTTTTGGCCTGAATTCATACTGTTTCTCATTAAGTATAATGTTTTTAGTTTGACAAGAGAAGATGCGTCGATGCACTATCGTTCAAGTATCTTTGAGATATTTGCAAGCAATGAAATAGGGCGACCATTGTTAAAGCTACTGCCTTCGAATGTATGCAATATTTTTTTTCAAAACTATTTTTTTTTAAAACACATCTAATGCAAGATAACAAAAGGTGTACTCAATGATTTTGATGATTATAATTTGTCCGAGTTGTGTTTTCATCCGTTTTAATACACATTTTATCCCGGTTTTGTAAATAAACAAACGAAGTGTATCCATCAAATCCGAATGTGAACAAATGCCCAAATTGCATACATTTTCCAGTTCATTTGTGCATATATAGTGTAGTTATGAGAAAATAATCAGTGCTATACCATGATGTACGTGGAATTGTCAGTCTATATCGCACTTCTATGCTTTGATGGATACAGTTCCTGTATTTACACGAGAACGGCCTGTTCAAATGAGCAAAATTTACCAGATGACTGGTTATAGTCATTACATTTGATGTGAGTATGTTTCATTCAGTTAATTTGGCATGATTAATATGGAATATAAGTTTTCAAAAAATATTGACTGGTTTCGAAGGCAGTTGCTTTAAATACTGCCTACATTTCAATTCAGAAATATTGATATTACCTTTGCTAATTTCATTTTTTTTAAAAATTTCAACATATATTTATTTCGCATCATTAGTGCGCACAATAATCACATAGGTCTATACACAAATTTACACATAAACTACACAAAATGCACAATAGTTTATGAACTGTACAATATCTTCCAAATTAAATCGGTTTTACATTGGTTTCAGATCCCTCCATTTTTCTAAATACAAATCTAACTTCAGTTTTTTTTCTGGCTGTTTCTTCTTCAATTCTACGATAATTATTGATTCAATTAATAACGCCTTTTCCTAAGGGTTAACAGTTATTTAATTTGCAAGTGTTGATATATCTTTTGGCAATTCAGTATAATAAATCATATGCTAATTTCATGGCATCAGGCACAATTCCTTCTTCGAGAGATTTGTTTACTATGATCGAAATTGGGAGACTACAGGGTTGTGATAAATGTTTAGAAGCGAAATGCTTATGCCATCATCACCATGGCTCTTTTTGCTATCAAACGTCTGGATTATTTTCTCTATCTCGGATGGATATGTGGGGATAAAAAAAATACTAGACGTGTTGGTATTCTTGCCTGAATATGATTATGGTATGGTCTCAGCATAATTTTTTTGCTTTGTTACTGAAATATATGCAGAATTTTTCAGCAAAAATATTGGTGTTGGTCACTTTTCGTCCATCTATCTTAAACTGGTTAAGCACATAACCAAGTTATGGGAAAGCGCAGGGCCCCATTTTCTGATTGGTAAGTCAGGTCCAGCTACGTTCCTCATGCTCGACTTTTATGGTTCTTTGTTTCAAAGGCAACCCAGCGAATGGTAGAACGGAACCTGTTCCGGCAAACCAGACTGGGAAGCCCCAGGCATCAAGCGAGAACCATACGTTCTGTCCTCATCCAAGCCCCCTGGAGGTAATGCCAGCTACCTTACATCCCCTGCTTGGTGGTGGGTGGACCTCGGGGACCTTCACAAAATATACAACATCACCCTCTACGACAGGACAACATGTACTGAAGAGGAAGGTATGTCTACAGAAGTAACAGACACATTTGAAAATATATCTATTAAGCACCTTCTTAGATGGCTGAGATGGATAGATACATATTATATTATGGACACGGAATATCCCAATAAGCAAAAATAACGTATGCCACTATGAATTACTTGCAAACGTCGTTATATTTATGAAAATGGACACACAGTTCGTAGTTCGTGACAACCCCCGCATGCTTGCGACTCGTTTGTGAAATATCATCGGTAATATCGTTTTAAATCAACGAATCGCCTGTTGATAAATCATAGAATGCTCGGAGAAATCTTTCTTTATCGTAACACCATTCAATAAGTTGTTTTACTCGAGGATTTTATGAACTAGGAGGGTTTTACGTGTATCAGCCTGAGGGAGAAAACCTGCACACGCGTTACAGCATGTGGAAGCATGTGAGCGTTGTCGGGGATGGTACAGCTCAACCGACGCGGAGCGCGTCCAAGATGGCCCACATTGGTGCTCGGGACGAAAACAAACAAATCACGATTATGACAGTTATCTGAGCTGACCCACCAAATTGTCTTTTTGTATTCACTCAGACACACGAGAGGACCCAAATTATGTATGACAACGCACTTAAATACCCCGAAATATTGTTGAAAATCCCTTCCAAACATTGAATTTAGCCTTGGCAGTCACCGACGACAAATTTACCAGGAAGGATTAGCGACGTTTGGAGGGAACTTTGAGCAATGTATCGAGGTATTTAGTGAAGTTATCATATATAATTTGGGTCCTCTCGTGTATTAGCATACATACAATACTAACAGTTTGTGTGTCAGCCCGTGAATCGGTAATAATCGTGATTTGTTTGTTTCCGTCCCGAGCATCGTTGTGGGCCATCTTGGACATCTTGGCTGGGGATGGTAGAGCTGGTAATGCACACGTGGAGACTTTTAAGAAATGATTTGGGGCTACACATGTTCAAACTACTGACGATACTCCTCATTTATCATTATCATCAAAAGGTTCCTCCCAACTTCATAAATCTAAAATTAGTGATATTAAGAGTTTTTCGTGTCTTTTACACAGAAGCTCACCAAGGGAGAACATTATCTTTTGACCTTTAATTTATTCATT
This sequence comes from Terebella lapidaria, assembly GCA_949152475.1. Classification (NCBI taxonomy): domain Eukaryota; kingdom Metazoa; phylum Annelida; class Polychaeta; order Terebellida; family Terebellidae; genus Terebella; species Terebella lapidaria. The sequence continues at coordinate 10,561,952 of OX424557.1, forward strand.
CAATTGAGCAGTAAAACTGGGGAAAGATTCACATTTAAAAAAAAATATCCCAACCTCAACGAAATATTTACTCATGCACATACGCGTAATGCCATCACGCAAATCGCGTAAAGTATTAAACAAATGATATATTCAACCTGGATTTGTGCCACCTGCGACCAATGTGAAACATTTTGGAGACAGACATAGGTGAAGCCCATACTATCACTATCATAGACCTCGGATTCTATCTACATAAATACCGATACATAACATTTTCAACCTCAAAACCGCAAACGGTCACTCAGAGGCTGCCATTTCCTCACCATAACATTTTCAACCCCAAAACCCAGGAGAGCGGCTGTCGAAAGGAAATTGACAGATATTGTGCAGCCAGATGTATCGCTACACTGACTAATTTCTCTGAGGTAAACTCTCAAGAACAATCATGGATATGTGTAATGTTCCGTCAAATTCAAATCCGAAATTTCAAAACGGTAAAATTAGCAAAATTGTATGTATTTGCTACTAACGGTCACTCAGAGGCTGCCTCACGAATAACACGTAATACTCATGATTTAACGTGGCACTCCCTGAATAGCGCATAATGCCTAGCCACCGTGTATATGAGCTTAGCTTCTGGAATAGAATGTCATAGTTTTGGAAATACAATTTACAAGAATGAATTTGTTTTCATACAATCATTGTACAATCTTATCTCTACACACAGCTGGATGCGAACACAGACTGGACCATTTTGTACTTAATGTTGGGAGTGATCCTACCAATAGCAAGAACTGGAAACTCTGTACCGACTACACGTCCGGACCGAAACCAATCGAGACGCCACCGGGATGCCACGAAACGTTCACCTGTCCAGCCCCACTCCTCGGACATGGGTCTACTTCCAGAGAACTGTCTATCTGTGAAATCATCGTCATTGGACATGAATATATAGATACGGAAAGCTACACTGACAGTGGGGGGTAAAAATGCAGAATTGACAGGATTTTTCTCCTTTCTTTCATATCTTATCCGGAGAGATTGCTCCTCAATCCATTGTCATGAGGGTCCCTGTAGTGAGATCACGGGCTGTATGTATTGTCTTGGCACATACCGACCACTGCGTTGATGGTGAGGAGAGAGAGAGAGAGAGAGAGAGAGAGAGAGAGAGAGAGAGACAGACAGAGGCAGAGAGAAAGATACATATTCAATAGTACTGAACTAAGGCGAGCTCGGTGGCGAACTTTACCTGGTGATACATTCGACACCTGACTGTCTGGTGAATTTATGACAAAATCATTCCCTAACATTGAATGTCAGAGATTAGTTTCCAGTTTGTGATGATGGCTCCTATGTTGGAAACTGTGCAGCGTTATGTGGTAAATGTTCTCCCCTGGCACATGTGACAACATTGACGGCACCTGTCTTGGGCTTACAATCAGTGTACCACCTACATTGGTAAGTGTAAAAGATGACATATACAATAGCCAACCAGGTCAGATCAGTTCCTACATATGGATATATATTTTTTCCAGATGGGCAGATGTATTAATATCATTTATATTGGTACATTATTCCTAGGTTTCTATATCTGATCTTTCTGCAACTCCTTACCTAGGATCTGTAAGGAATGATTCTGTGGTTGTGGAGTGGGAGGCTCTCTCCAGTGTACCCACAGAATGGGTGTTTTGAATGAAAGTTGCAATCAACTAACTCCGATATATCACAGATTACACGGTATGGGTCCAAAGTAAAGAATATATATATATATATATATATATATATATATATATATATATATATAAGCACATTCACATGATATAAATGCTAGTAAGTGCTAGTAATTTATGCATCAATTTAGATTTGAATTGAATTTGAAATAGTTATCATTTCATGTTAATTGTACAACTATGACAAGATATTGTCAAAAAATTCAGCATGCCATGTATTTTGAGTTCTAGTAAATGAATATTTGTAACAGCTACAACCAATAAAACAAGATTTTAATGATGACAATGTAGCGAATCAAGAAGCCTGCATCAAAGACGGTCTTTGTCTACATTTTTAGTATAAAACAAAACCCGAACAACATTTACGTTCATGTTAATAATCATTGATAATGGTGTCATTCGAAATCATCAGTGGCAGGCAGTGTGTTGAATACAGTTGCTTCACTATGTTTTTGGTGGAATCAGTATACAACTTCTCAAAGGCCCATTAAAATAATTCAGAAAAACACAACATCATTGTATAATTTATGTACTATAATTGCTTAACTAAACAGACGAGCTGGATATTGTGGCGATTTCGCTGTCTCTTATCTAGCAGTTCTGGCTGTTGGTGTCAGTTTATTCTTGTACTATTTGTGGTAGAGAAATGTGCTTACTGATGCTTGGATATATGCCTAAACTTATTGTTACCTCAAGTATGTAATTTCAAGTATGAGGCGTTCAGGTGTGAAGGCTACATATTGCTATATGTTGTCTCTGTGGAGGAGAATCATCCGCTTCCTCATTTGAATCATTTTTGTTTTCAATTTTTTCAAGAGATCATTCAGGAAAGGATAACAAAAGAGAGCAGATTTAAAGAGGGAAAGGTCATGCAGTAGGTATCAGCAGGAATGAAAGTAATAAGCTATCCTTCCAATTTTTTCAGATGGTATTTCTGGTTTCTTGTTGGTGTTTGTTGTGTGCAAATGAGCTGCTGATTTTCCATTTCAAAACTTGTGAACGCAGAAATCCCAGACACCAATGTATACGGTCAGATATCAAGAGCAGATCAGACAGATATGAAAGACAACACAGTTGACACATATTCCAATATCATATATCCTGCTCTTCGGCAAAACAACACCACCCAACAAATCCCATGGATGACTTTCATATAGAGTTTGGTTAGAGTTCGGAATCAATATTTTTTTTTGTTTTTTTTTCTTTAAACGTAATTTATTTTACGAGGATTACTACACGCAATTTAGCACAAGGTAATTCTCCTCGTCCAGAACGAGCGAGAAACCAAACATAATCTGCTACCGTATTTTCAAATATTTACAAAAATCGATTCGTCTTTAATATGAATTCATGAACTTGGTCAAATAACTCTCTATTCCAATTGGCATCACATAAATTGTGTCCAAACAGAAAAATGTCAGTGATGCGTTTCTTTTCAGCGTTTGACATTGAGTTCATATTTAATTCAGGCCATATGCTTGAGAGGAGGGGGGCGGTGGTGGCAAACAACTTTGTGCGGGCAGCTACATAGGCAGGACAATCAATCATATAATGTACCGAATCTTCATTTCGAAACCCACAGGATGCACAAACAGAACCAGCAATGAAATTATACTTTTTCCTGTGGGAGTTGAGACCACTAAGTCCCATTCTTAACCGTGCTTGAAATACAGGCGCACGGCCAGTGCCATACGAGTACAGTGGATTACTATCAGGAAAAAAGAGTCTTTCCAGCGTTTCTTGAATAATGGAAGTGTCGGTATATTCCTGAGGTTTACATCAATACCATTTCAGGCTCTTGAAGCGGATGGAATGAATGATTTCTTATAAGAGACGGTTCTAGCGTTTGGGATCCTGAGATCATGCGAATTACGGAGACTATGATCGTGGGAATCAGAATCAAATCCGGACAAATATTTCTCAAATAACGCGGTGTGAGCCCGTTCAAGATTTTGTACATAGTCGAAATCTGGAAATAGTCTCGACGCGTTTTCAGTGTAGGCCAGCCCAACTCAGAGAGTAAGGCACTATTGCTTACAGATGAATAAGCCCCAGTGCAAGTAATGGCAACTGACCGTTGACACTTTTCTAGGATATTGGTCATATTCCCTGTACAGTTGTGATACAACAAGCAACCATATTCCAGAACAGACCTGATAAATGTTTTGTATATATTTTCTTTGCATTTACGGGGTATAATATTGGACATACGCTTAAGCATATTTATCATAGGACCCGCTTTTGCAATACGATTGCGGATATGACTCGACCACGATAAATCCTCACTCAAGATAACACTTAGGTGACAATGTTCCTTAACCAGATTCACAGTTTCGTTGTCGAAAACAACATTGTCGTAATTATCGCGAGATTGTTTTTTAGAAAAAATCATCATCTTGGATTTTGATGGACTAAATGTAACAGCCCACTGATTAGCCCATTGACTTATTGTCTCTAGATCCAAGTTTATTTCTCGGATGCTTTGACGGGGATCCGTAATTACTTTCATGAGTGCTGTGTCATCCGCATACAAGAAAATTTCACTATTTATATCTAAAGTAATGTCATTTAAGAATATCAAAAATAGCAATGGTCCTAATATAGAACCTTGCGGTACCCCGGATCTAATTTTGATACCTGGGGATTGCTTTTCATTGATCGGAATCAATATTGCGATCATCATTATCATTGGATCACTTTTTCAGACAAAGTTTACACCTAGCTGCAAAGGAACCAGTTTGCAGGGAACAACGTGGACCACAGCCAGGAGTGTACTAAAATGTATAAGAGTGAACCAGTCTGTTAACAAAGACACTCAACCCTTGACAACGGTTATAATCACTGCGAAGAAATACATAATCACTGTGATTCATACAGCCACTATCCAGACTTTACACAAAGTACGAAACAAAACTATACAAAGTACACAAATTACACAAAAGTATGAAAGTATTGAGTTTTTAAGTTGCGTTTAAAAGTGACTATAGTTGAGGAATCTCGGACATGGTGTGGGAGTTCATTCCAGATCTCTGGGGCTGAGTGAAAAAAACGCAGCTGCTCCAACCATTTTTCTTGGGGCGGAACCTTGACGAGGACTGAGGTGTCCAATGCAGACCGAAGACTCCGGTGTGGGGTGTAAGTCTGAAGCAGATTTGTGAGGTACTGAGGGGCCAGGTTGTGCAGGCATTTGTAGAGATGTTGCTATGCAGAAACGTATCCGTAGCTCACAAGGCAGCCAGTGAAGCTCTAACAACACATGGGTTATGTGGTCAGAGTAGGATACACATGCTACAACGAACAAGCTGGAATCGCTGCAGCTGTTATTTGGTGACCAGACTCTAGCTCTCAGTCTGGCACACGTCTCTGGTGATGTACTAACGGATAATGCCAATCCTGCGGAGGTGGAAATTACAGCTCCTGATGATGCTGGATACGTGAGCTTCCATTGTTAGGGTATCGTCGAGTTGAACCCCAAGATTCCTGACAGTCCTGGAGCTGTCAACAGTGATGCCTTAATACAGATTTGCTGAGCTCTATGGAAACGCCGTTGATGAGGCGATATGAGATTGAGTAGTTCCGTTTTATCGTGATTCAACTCCAAACAGTTTTTTGCCATCCAACAACTGATGTCGGCAATGCACCTTTGGAGAGAGTCCACTGCGCAGGAACAGCTTGATGGACTTGATGGGTCATAATCCAAGTACAATTGAATGTCGTCAACATATCGATGATATGCGATGTTGGGATGGTGGATGATGTTCTTCAGCGGCTTGGTGTAGATGGAAAACAGAACAGGGCCCAAAGCTGAGCCTGAGGAACACCATACTTGATTGGGAACGACGAACTGAGCACACCTGCGATTCCGACAGATTGAGATCAACCTGTCAAGTAGGACTTGAACCAATTGAGGGCGTCTCCTGTTATGTTCAGAGATTTTCAAGTGTATCTAGGAGAACGCTGTGCTTGACAGTGTCAAATGCGGCACTGAGGTCTAAAAGGACAAGGAAAACGGCTCTGTTGTGATCAAGATAGCAAGCAATGTCGCTGTGTACACGAAGCGAAGCTGTCTCAGTCGAGTGCTTGGGTTTATAAGCTGACTGGAAGAGCTCACCATACCCTTTGTCGTTGATGTGGTCATTTAGTTGCATGAGGACAGCCTTTTCAATGACCTTACTCAGGAAGGATAGGTTTAACACCGGACGATAACTATTCAGTTGTTTTGCATCCAGGGACGGTTTCTCCAATAGCGGTGTGACCACAGCTGCTTTCGACGATTGAATGACTTGTCTATGGGTGAGTGAACAGTTCACGATTGAGGTCAGTACAGGTAATTGAGCACTTAGTCTGTTTTAGTAACCAGGTTGGAGTAGTGTCAAGAGTGTAGGATTTGGTAGGTGCACCCATGATGGTTTTACGAAGTTTGACACCGGACGATAACTCTTCAGTTGTGTTACATCCAGGGACGGTTTCTCCAACAGCAGTGTTACCAAAGCTGCTTTCGACGATTGAATGACTTGTGTATGGGTCAGTGAACAGTTCACGATTGAGGTCAGTACAGGTAGTTGAGGTTGGGATAGTGTCAAGAGTGCAGGATTTGGTAGGTGCAGTCATGATGGTTTTAAGAAGTTTCTCCTGTGTAACGGGCTCGAACTTTGTAAGTTGCCTACCAGTTCTGCTTTGAGTGATGATCAAGTCATTTGCAGAGTCGTTGGCAAGGCTTGCTAAGATGTTCTCTATCTTGGCCCTGAAGTAGTCCGAGAAAATATCACATGCTTTGGTTGGGTCATCGTATGGGTATGGTGAGACAGGCACACGCAGGAGACTTGAAATGCCTTGAGAGTGGCCTTCATGTCAAAGGATGATAATTTAGTCAGATAGTATTCCGTCTTTATTTGTCGTATGTGCTCATTCACCTCATTACGTGAACTGATGTACATCTCCTGGTGAACTTGGAGTTGGGTTTTTTCTCCAACGTCTCTCTGCAACCCGACGTCACCGCTTTAGGTCCGTGAGCTGGCCGTCAGCCCATGGATGTGATGCATGGACTTTTCTCCTACAAGTGACCTCAGGTGCGTGTTTTCTGAGGACTGACCGGAGTGCAGAGTCGTATCCCAACAAGGAGAAGACACACTTGTCTTAATCCATTGATTCACATTGGATATAGGTAACAAATATTCCACCGTTCTTGAATATTCCACGAGCAACCTTGCTCCAATACAGCGACACAGAAGGAAAGGAGCAAGTGCAGGATCGTTCTACCATTATGCACAAGGGGTGTCTGCAAAGCTATGCCGGGTGTTCAAGAAACATGGGGTCAACGTAGCTTTAAAACCCGCCCACACGCTCAGGCAGTTTCTGGTCAACCCAAAGGACAAGACACCCATGGACCAATGTTGTGGAGCGATCTATCAGGTCAACTGTGGCGATTGTGACAGTTTTTACATTGGTGAAACTGCCAGGCAAATCAAAACCACAATCGAGGAAACCAGGAAGTGTGTTGCCAAGGACAGTCTTTCCTCGGCCATATCAGAACATGCCATCACACCATAAATTGGGACTCCAGACGCGTCATGGACAGGGAGCAGGACCTTTTCGCCCAAAAGGTATGGGAGGCAATCCACATCCGGACAAAACAACCAACCACGAGCCGAGACGGGGGATTGGATATTCCACACATCTACGATCGCGTTATGACAACTGCAGCACCACCTAGCGGTAGCAGAAGTCTATCGTCAGTCTGATGAAAGCTCACTGGTTAGTAAACACTTTGCTTGTGTCTTTATAACTTACAAAGGATTATGAATTTACCAAGCTGATTAACGTGTTCGGATTGACTATGCCTGATTTATTTACAATTCTCGGTATACAATGTTATCAGAGTTGGCTACACTTGACGATATAATTTACAATTCCCAATGTGTTACATTATCAGATTTACCTACATTAGAAGAGGTTATCCACAATTCCCGGGTATGATGTTATCAGTGATGTCTGCACTTGATGAGGTTATTTACAATTCCAAATTATAAGACTCAGCTGCACTTGATAATATTATCTAAAATTCCCAATGTACGACATTATCAGAGAGAGTTACACTAGGCGATGTTATCCCCAATTACATATGTGTGATGTTATCTTAGTTAGTTACATATCTTGGTGAATTCCATATCGATGTTTTCACAATCACATTTGACAAGGCTTTAGTTCCCAACGTGCGTTGTTATCAGAGTCCGTTACTATTGTCGATGTTCTCACTTTGACTGAGTGGGATCAAGCGGCACATACGCATCGTCTGAAAATATGTGATTATGCATACTTATGGGAAATAGGGAATGTCACGAAGCAGGCTTGAAATAGATATATACACATCATAAAGCAAAATTGAAGAAGCAGCTGGAAAATCATTACGATTGTACTACTATATATAATTAATTACCTATACCTTTGTGCTCAATGTTGCCATCGTTGATGTGCTCATACACAGAGTTGTCTGGCGTCTGTAGTGTCTTCACACCTATCACAAGAGACAGCAATAGAAAAGACAACACATATTAGACCCAAGATGAATGATAGCTTCGTTAGATTGTGATCATCTATAACAATTGCCTGTACTCATGGTACAGGAAAAAAAAATGCTGAACATTTTATATGACTGCCTGGTTAGATTGTTTCAACTCGTCTCCACTCAATTGTCTCAACTGGTTTGTACTCAATTCTCACCTCCTGGTTCATTGCAGTAGATAACTGGGTTGGACTGTGTCTGTCTGTCATCTGAAAGAAAGAATAGCCCATTGTAAATCAAGGCTAGGTTAGAGTGTTCTTGGTAGTGGTTTGTACTCAATACTATGGTGTCCGATGGCGGCCATCTTGCAACCTCGTAATTTCGTGGCAAGGTTGTGACGCGAAGTTGTGAGGTTGCGACACGAAGTTCAAGATTGTGATGTGAAACAACGAGATTGCGACACGAAACAGCGAGATAGCAACGCGAAAAAACGAGATTGCGACATGAAACAGGGAGATAGCGACACGATTTTTTACCTCGCCTTCTCGTTGATTCGCGTCGCTACTTCGCAGCTGTGCGCCGCTACTTCGCAACCGCGCCATCACATTTAATTGGAAATGATGGGAACTTCTGTTCACATTATGAACTATACCATCCAAACTACCGTAGATTAACCGTCCCAGAAACTTCACGCTCACGCAACCTCATAACTTCGGGCGAGGTTGCGACGCGAAGTTGCGACGCGAAGTTGCGAGGGAGCGACACGAAGTTGTGATGTAGCGATGCGAAGTTGCGAGATTTTTCGCGTCGCTACCTCGTTGTTTCGCGTCGCTGTCTCGCTATTTTGGGTCGCAATCTCGCAACATCGTGTCGCAACCTCGCAACTTCGCGTCGCTATCTCGGCACGAAATTAAGAGGTTGCAAGATGGCCGTCATCTGACACCATACAATACTCACCTTCAGGTTCATTGTGGTAGACCACTCGGTTGGACTGCGTCCGTTTGTTGTCTGTGGCTGAGCGATTTCTATAGTGATGCAAAAGATCTATTTCAAGATTATGATAAACATTGAAAAAATTATGATTTTCAAAACATGCTATTTATTCTTTTCCTTTGTGGTGTTAAAAATTCAAGTGTTATCATACCTGACAAAGAGGAGTATAAAGACACCAGAAACAAGAACCAGAACTGCTACAAGGACTGACAGTGAAATTGTAATGATGTCGGATCCTCCATGTATATTCATCGGTTTACAGGAGCTGTTCGGTGCTGATACATGCATTGACAGTATGAACCATGTTACCATTATAAAAGCGACATTCAAGGGAGAGCACTTGAAAATTCACATATGCATATTGAATGTTTATTCATTGTTTGAATCTACCTGTTATAGCGAGGACTGTGATGTTCTGAGGTGGACTCTGAGCCCTGAGACCGGCCACACTGACAACCTCAATCGTGACCTCGTGTTCTCCGGCCATCTTGGGCTGGATCACTTTTTCCACGAGTACTGGATTTGTCTGTTCTTCCACAAAAAGCTCATCGTCCACGTGTCTATACTTGACCAGAACCTCTGCTGCTGTCTCACAGGCTGTCACGTCAATACTTGGCGCCAGCTATAAATTTTTTTTTTTTCAAAATTGGAATGTTCATCATTGAAGAAAAATCCAACATTTTTAACACCATGCCATCTAGAGTTTTGTTCTGGTCATCCAGAGTTGCCTTTTGTTTGTGTTTTTGAGATGCACGTATTTGTCATTGCATTGTTCACATCTTCGCCAATATATGGAGCACTCCCAATTATGATATAGTGGCAGAAAGAGGAGAGCATTCTGATTCACATAGAACAAAAATCTTTACTAACCTGTCTTTCTTGTGAAAACAGTCAAACTCACAGATACCTAAGAATTCCGAAATAATTCAGATTCCCATGGGTGGCTCTGAAATTAACTCAGGCAGCATAGGATTTCAGTTTGTTTTGTTATCTTACCTTGTATGTAACTAAAATGGCAGTTAGTGGTCTGCTGGTTTCATAAAGAATATGCACGGACAGCATTTGGGCTGGGGTTGGATCTGACAATGGGAGAGACACAACATAGGGAAGTAGTATTTAATATTATTACCATACATTTTAAATCATGAGTATTCAACTTAACATGCCGTAGAAACAACAAATATTCAATAGAAAAGCCTCGAATGCTGACATGTTGATTTTCTCACCAACACAAGCAGTTTTGGCTGTTATTGGTTGGTAAGACCCTCCTTGCTCTTCTGTTCCGTCCATCACCCTGTACGTGACCACGGTGAAGCTGTACTCTGTGTCATACCTGAGACCGGTCATTTCGTGTGATAGTGTACCATACTGGTGGTCTAGAAGCTCACTGGACTGATCCTGGCCATCAAGTTTGTACATGACTCTGTACTTGTAGAACTCACTAAGAGCCGGTGACACTGTAGTGAGGGACTCCCAACTGACAGTCACTGAATCACTGTTGATCACTGGGGTTGTAGTGCTCTCGTCGTCGACCACTGGCTCATCTACGAGTGGAAGATCACATTGCTGCTTGACTTCCTCTAATTATATGTATATGTAAATGTTGTTTACCGTGTTGAGGGATGTCATCGCTCATTATTGCAGTAGTTATAAGTATCATATGTGGTTCATATACACTCATCAAGTATACATGTAAAGTGTCTAGTGTTGTCAATTTTTGTTGTACTCGCTGAAGTGTTTGTTGATGTGCCATGAATGTTTGTTGTTTTTTTGTTTTGCTATTGTTATCACTGATGAGCTTGATGCTACTGTACTGACTGATGTGTTGATATTGTTTTATTGACTCATGTGTTTGATGTTGTTGTACTGGCCGATGTGTTTGATGTTGTTGTTGCTGTGCTGACCGATGTCTGTTGTTGTTTATTGTTGTTGTTGTTGTTATGTTGCTATACTGACCGATGTGTAGATCACACTTAGAGCCGGCTGACCAGAGCAGACACCTTCCTGGACAGGTTCCATCCATTCTGTCACAGGCTTTGATTGGAGAACAGTTACCACACTTCTGGGCACAGTTCACACCGAAGTGTGACTCCTCGCATTCTGAGTGGCGCAATAAATCGGCAGCATTATGCATATTGTCAAATCCCAATAATTCCAATTTGTTATGTTCAGCCTTAAAATCAGAACTCTCAGTTGTACATTAACTCTACCTTGTGAAAACACAACTAAAGTAGAGATGGACTAACATTTCACATTTCCCCAAATATTAAGGTCTAAGTAACTATACTGGGTATTGATTCCACGTCTATTTATAGTATAAAGCTCAGACTTTATAGTATAAAACATATGGACAGATATGTTTTTACAATTTTTTCATCGTTCCTGAAGCACCATCAGTTTATCTCAATGCTCAGCAATATATCATGACAAACGCGATATGTGAGAAAACCGTACATCAGCCCAGTTTTTTTTCCACATACAAATGCATATTATCGCCCATGTCGCCCTTTTCACGCCTGATGTGATTTGTGGACAATATTTCAATCCAGTGTGCTTACAATACCTACTTCATAGAATATTTGACTTCTAAAATGCTTATTAATTCAATTATTGTTGCATCAGGAAATGTAAACAGGAAGAGCCATCTGTTTTTGCTTGCTAGTTAAAATGATATTGGGAGGGAAAAATATATGTTCCAAATTAACTACAAATAACTATACCTGTGGTCTCAGAAAGATGGGTTACCAAACAAACTATGCTTGATCAGATTCATAAATCAAGCATATGATAGTACCAGCAGCCACTTTTCTTTTGTTTTGTTTTATTGCGCCACCCGGAGTTACCTCTGCACGGAGCTAGTTTACCCTGGATTTGTTTGAATATGTACCAGTAAGCTGGATTCGCATTGCATCAAGGGATACAAAGCATCGAGCCATGGTAGTAATGTCAACAAACTCGAACACTCTCCACCGGAAACTCGCAATGGAATAAATTGGAAAGGGGCATCTGTTTGGGCCTACAAGTGCAGATATATCATTATTATGTTTCCTTCGTTTGTTCGTTCAGAAATATATGGTAAAATCCTGCCTGCGAGGTGGGCATGCATATAAGTTATTCAGTCTTATGAGCCCTACGCCTGTGAAGTACTTTCTGAAACATATTTTCACAATAATGTGATCAAGGCATGTAATTGCTTGAAGCCCTTCTTATTTGAATCCCCAGCCCCACTCGACTTTCACTCTGTGTAGCACCCCCATCGCTTGTGAAGTCCATAAATTGGACAATAACATGGTCATGTTTGTTGTGAATTTCACGAACAAAAGCTATTCAATTTCTCCGCAGTTAATGTCAAGTATTTCATGGACATATCGTTTTTTTCACGCCGGAAAAAAGCACCAACCATGACAAAAACGACATGGTCGGATATATTTCACGTAAAAATATCGACATGGTTAGTTTTTTTTCTAATGAGAAAGTGGACCATGTCGGGTATTATCATGCAGTAGAAACACCGACCATCGGCACAGAGAGGCGGGTACGCTCCCAAACAGCTCTGACACCCTGTGACATCACTGCAGCTACCACCCTCACACTGAACACCTGCACAGTCTGTTGAATGAAAAAACGTGTACCTTCACGATAACAATGAACCAACATGCTTTTTAAAGCAGCTGCCTTCGAAACTAGTCAATATTTTTTAAAAAACTATATCTCATACTAAACATGCTAAACTAACTGAATGAAACATACTCACATCAAATGTAATTAAAATAACCAGCCCTAACTGTCAATAAAATAACCAGAACTTTTGCTCATTGAAACAGGCGGTTCAAATACAGAAACTGTATCCATCACACGCAGATGTAAACAAAGCATAGAAGTGCGAGATAGATTGACAATTCCACGCACATCATGGTATATCACTGATTGTTTTCTCACAACTACAATATATAAATGCACATCCAAACTAGAAAATGTACTCGATGTGGATTTTAAACACGATTTGATCATTTGTTTACATTCAAGTATGATTGATACACTTCGTTTGTTTATTTACAAAACCGGTACAAAGTGGGCACTAAAATGGATGAAAAGACACGTCGGACGGACTGTAATCGTCAAAATCATTGAGCACACCTTTTGTTATATTGCATTAGATGTTTTTAACAAAAAAATGGTTTTGACAAAAAGTATTGCATACATTCGTAGGCAGCAGCTTTACCATCATTAACTAGCAAGCTGAATAAACTTTTCACCAATATATCTGTGCCCGATGACGATGACCTCGCATAGAGAGGCGCGTCCTGGCTGGAATCCTTCGCCAAGTCGCTGGAAGTACACGTGGCTCCCATAGAGAGGGTTGGGACAGGTAAACGTCTCGTGGCCACCCAGTGGCTCCTGGATAGGTATTGGTCCGGATGTGTGAGTACCACAAAGCTCACCAGTCTGATAGTTAGAGCTGTTCCCCACACGCAGTTCAAAGTAATTCAGCCGTTTTGCGCAATCAGTATTGTCTAAGAACAACAAATCACATATTTTGCATGATGCACAGTAAATTTGATAACGTGGAGGTCTTTCTAAATGCATGTCAATTATAATATACGGTCTGATTACCTATTTAATTGCCTACCTATATGACTCTCGGGACAATTCGTCCTGCCGTAGATGGTGATGTTGTATATTTTGTGGACGGCCCCAAGGTCCACCCACCACCAGGCCCGGTTAGGGAAAGGAGGTTTAAGAAAGGAGCAGTAGTCGTGGAGATTGAGTTGAGCTCTACCATCCACGGCTAACTCCGGTAGAAAGCTCCCGTTACCGCTCTGTCGGACATGTTCAGCAGGTCTGTTGTATGCAACATTCCCTATGAAAGTAACAACACAGTGTGGATATGAAAACGTCGGATGGATCTATCCGACTAATGTGACTGACAGGATTTCGATTTGTTCAATAATTTATGTCACACCTCAGTGTGATATCGTCACAGCTGGATTTCTCACCTATCTGACAGCCGGGTCCGCTCCAGGGTGTGTCAAAGTCGGTGATAGAGGCACAGCCACCCGGACATCTGTCCTGACACTCGACATCACTCTGGGTGGCACAGTTACACGGGAAGTAACAGTTCGGATCCGACCCATACAGACACCGAGCTGTCACGAAATTCAGTAAAGAGTGTGATGATTAATAAAGTATAATTCTTTAAATTTTCGGCCCATGTAGCGCAGCTTACTATTTCTTCTAAATTCAATGAAGATTAAAAATGTGCCAGACGGATTAAATTTGGTATACATTCAGTGGGTGAGTAGTATTAACAGAGTACGGTGCGCTACTTGGGCCAAATTTTCGACTAAGTGTAAACGATATCGTTTATCTTATAAACACAATTATGAACCACACATGCCATTAGGATCTTGCTTTCGGAAAATCAAGACCGTGAAGAAAACTCATGCCTCGTGTGCTCGAAGTGTATGCATGTTATCTAATTCTTGAATGCGTGTAGTACTAATATATCACTGATTCATCCAAGCATGAAATAATATTCATACATATAGAACACAACGTGTGTACGATAAAAAACAATTTTCAGTTTGGCTGACACTGTCTCCACACACTTACCCTGAACTAGACATACGCATATGATCCAGACGAATAGCTGGGTTAGAATTATCTTAGAGTATCCGGGAGCCATGACATGAAATACGCCTTACTGGTTCCTCACATGAGAAATAGGTTCTCAAAGACTTATTTATCAACCAACTAGGAAGTAAACTTTCACCACTCTGATTTGCTATTGGTCCACGATGGGATGTATGCCACGAAAACGCACTTCCGTGGCTTTACATTTCAAAAGGTGTATAGAAAGTCCTAAAGTGATCGCTGCCAAGTTGTAGCACACTTGTAATTTCAATAGCGTGATATCATGTGCTTCGAGCTAATATCTTTGTCAGTCATGAACATAGTATAATGAAACCTTGAATATACATGCTGTATACATATTGTATAATTGAAAGTGTCATACATTATATGGAATTGTCGATGATGTAGCTATTTCAAATATTACGTACATAGCTCTGATAGTTAAAGGAAAGTATTTCATAATATCATTTCCAAATCACACTTAGTTTCCAACTAGACCACATACATATCATGGATAAAAAAAAATGTTGTAGGTGCTGTGTATAATGCAATACATTCATTTGTAATAGCATTGTACTAGGGGGATATTTGTATTATATTCATTCATTCGTAAGCATTATTTATCACATGCTATGAATTTATCTTAAACTACAAACAGTAGGAACACACAGTGATTTCCGACAGTGTGATAACCTTTGCCGGAAACATGATGTTTGCACTATTTTTTTCTTCACATTTTGCTTCACATTTCACATATTCACATGATTTGAAAGAACAATGAAATCACGAGTGTTCTATGACGTGACAATGAAACATCACGCGATTCAACCTTAGCAACATATAACCATGCAGAAAACGTACAACCACCGTGACGTCATAATACAAAGTATTTGACGACCAGATGATCTGCATTCGTTTTGTCCACCAGACGGCACTCTGAAGCACCCGTCTTTGTAATAACCGATTCTCCGGTCCCCTGAATCAGGGGACAGTGTCAATGCGCGGTAACAAAATAGTCCGTATTAATGCGCGTTTTGTAAACACGAGCACGTGCTTTCTTGTTTTGCATGGGTCGACCCAGGGCTGGCCAGGGGTCGACCCGACAGTCATGACTCAGCCATGGATTTTTCAGAGGCACTAAAGATTGCCACGGACACCGCTACTGGAGTTATTCTATCACAATCTCTTAAAAAATTGTATAGTTTTCGACAATATGTCCTGTCAGTAACAAAATATCCCAAACATTCAAATTTATTTCGATTCATAGAGGCATCCATGTTGGAACTATTTTCGGTATCCCAGAATGCAAAGGACGAATTGTGTGAAAGACGGGTGCTGGAGCGCCGCCTTTCGTGAAAACGGATCTGCATTGTTTATACTGTTTCCTAGCAACGCACATATTTACGGGTCTTCGATCTGCTCAGTACAAGGGTCCTTGGGTACAATCAAGGATTGTAGGAAGTTCTTGCAATCTTTGGTACAATTTCACTCTAATGTACATGGTTTGGGTTCTCAAATATTTCAGAATCATAAATTCATAGCATGTGATAAAAACAAAACCTGTTTCGTGTGTTTTCCAGCACACGGGAAAGATCTCGTTTGAACTGGCGGAAGAACATCAGAAAGCACTCGACCTTCGGTCTCGTGCTCTCTTGTATTCTTCCGCCAGTTCAAACTCGGATCTTTCCCGTGTGCTGGAAAACACACTCACCTAGTTTTGTCATTGTACATATCAAAATTGACCTTACGATTGTCATGGTTGAACACCTTTTCTGTAAAGCGTACACCTCAGACAAATAATGCCGAACATAGTAATCCCCTCGGACAAAAACTCAAAGCATACACCGTCGTGAGGTCAATTGAACAAAGAATAAGACACCATTACGGAGTGGCCAGTCCTTGGCGGGCTTATAATTATGTAACTCTTGAGCACATGTCGGATAGACATAAACAGTTGGATATAGACGACATAAAAAACACATTTTGAAACAACAAAATATATATTTAGGTATAAGATACTTTTGTGCTTCTGCCATAATTTCACCAATATTTTGTAACATTCTCCCGATTGTACGGTCATTAAATGTATGAGGGTTTCAACATTTTTCATATTGGAGAATTGTTCACATTGTTCACCCTCTGAAACTCCATAAAATAACCCTCTCAAATACTCTTGTATACCGGACAGATAAGAAGTAAGTGAATTTCACTTTTTACCTGGTTTTGATTACATAAACGTTTTTCTGGTATAGGCTTCTTAAATAAACCTGTTCAGGAATCACGTAAATTGATATAGGAACCATAGTTCAAATCGGACATGGTTATTTTAGTTATGACAATACTTAAGTGTGTAAGAACACGATGTTATCAGATTTACACAAGGTGTAGATACACTTGATGCTGTTATTTGCAGTTAGCAACGTGTGATTTCATTCGAGTTAACAACACTTGGTGAAGCTATTTACTATGGAGCGTTTTTAGGGTCAATATTCATTGACATGCATTGTAGATTTTCTAGTTGTGATTGATTATTTCAATCGAAAAATTCTTTATTCCACATTACTATTTCTAAACTTTCTGTGTCGAATTTACATATTCTAACTGCATAGTTCTAAATTCCATCTTCTTTCTGCTTATTTCCAAGTTCTCACTGGTACTTTCTCAAGCCTTGATTCATCATGCCAAATTCTAACACTTTTGTTCATGCAAACTATCAAAAAACAAATAGCATCTGGCACATAGTAATGTGGAATAAAGAATTTTGCGGTGGAAACAATCATTCACAACAAGAAAATCTACAATGCATGTCAATGAATATTGACCCTGAAAACGCTCCATAATTTACATGTGCAAATTCCAACATTAAAATATTAATGTGTTTCAGAGTTGCTTACAATCAAAAACTTCATTTACAATTCCCAGTGTGCAGTTTCATCAGAGTTAGCTGCACTTGGTGAAGTTATTTACAAATCCCCTTTTTCTTCAACAACGTATTCCAAGTTAGCTACGTTATTTACAATTCCCAGTGTGTGATTTTATCAGAGCTAGCTGCATTTGATGTTCAGTGCCCATCAAGTTCAGAGTAACTTCCAAGTAAATTCCATTTACAATGTTTTTTCAATCACAATCGACGATGCTTGTGATTCCCAACTTAAGTTGTTGTGAGAGTTCGTTACACTTGACGACGTTCGGACCTAGATTCGAACTGAGTGTGATCTAGTGGTGTGTAAGTATTATCTGAAAACAGATACCTATAAATAAGTATGGGAAAACACAAGTCACATAATAACATGGTCCTAGATGGAATTGATTGAATATATATTGTACCTCGGTGCTCAATATTGCCCTCATTGATGTGCTCGTACGTAAAGTTGTCTGGTGTCTGTGGTGTCGTCACGTCTAACAAAAAAATAAAACATAGGCCCAAGGGACCTGTAACTTACTGGCTAGCCAATAGGTGATCGGACCGATCGTCCGGTTACTACAAGGTCACAAGTATATTCAGCATAATCATTTCCACAATTGATTCTTAAGCTGTAAAGTTGACAACAAGTGAGATCAAGGGTCATATTCAAGGTCACGAGAATATTCAGTATATATCATTTCCTTTATGTCCATTGATTCAAAAGCTGTGAAGTAAATAATACGCGAGATATTAAACCATTTTGTGCTCTGACCTTGAAAATGAGGTCAAATGTCAAATTCAAGGTGATCACAATATTAGCATATATCATTTCCTATGTCCACAATTGATTCCTAAGCTGTAAAGTCGATAATAAGCGAGATATTAGCCATTTTGTGCTTTGACCTTGAGAATGATGTCAAAGGTCAAATTCGAGGTCATCAGAATATTCGGCAAATACCATTTGCTATATGTCCACAATTGATTTCTAAGCTGTAAGTTGATAATAAGCGAGATATTAGCCATGTTGTGCTTTGACCTTGAAAATTAGGTCAAAGTTCAAACTCAAGGTCATCAGAATATTTGATTTCACAATTGATTCCTAAGCTGTAAAGTCGATAATAAGCGATATATTAGCCATTTTGTGCTTTTACCTTGAAAATAAGGTCAAATTCAAGGTCACGAGAAGATTCAACCTATATCACTTCCTATATATCCACAATTGATTCCTAAGCTGTAAAGTCAATAATAAACGAGATATTGGCCATTTTGTGCTCTGACCTTGAAAATGAGGTTAAAAGTCAAATTCAAGGTCACGAGAATATTCAGCACATATCATTTCCTATATTTCCACAATTGATTCCATGTCTCTAAACTCAATATTAAGTTAGATATCAGGAACATTGTGACCCATTATAAAGCATAGGAGAATTTAACATGGGAAAGTCCCATTTGGGCGCTGTAGAAAACATCAAAATGGCCGCCACACGCACACCGGTGATTCAAGAGCATTGAAACTTATACACATTATACTGATATATGAGGGGAACATTTTGAAACTAAAATCTCAAAACTGATCAGACAGTTTTTGAGAAGATAATTTTTGAAGATGAAAACATGCAAAAACAGCCATTTTCGGCATAGAAATGGCCGCCAAAACTGTATAAACGATTCAATAAAAAAAAATTCTGGGGGGTATTGACCCAACATACTCACACAAATTCATGGGCACATTCATCAGCCCGAAAAAAGATAAAAAAATGTTAACAGATGATGTGGCGGACGACGACGACGGCGGACGACAGACGAAAAACCATGACAATAGCTTATCGGCCCATATGGGCAAGTAAGCTAAAAACAGAGAGGATATATATTCAAACCATTATAAATGGTGGTTTGATTAGATTGTGAGTATCAGTTGTATGTACTCAATTCCCACCTCCAGGTGCATTGTGGTAGATCACTGAGTTGGACTGTGTCTGTCTGTTGCCTGTCGCTGACCGATTTCTATAGTAGTGCAATGGAAAATTACTGTCAAAATATCCATGTATTTTCATCCATTAATTCATCATAGTATAACGCAAAAAACCTCGGTTGCAGACTAAGTAGTATTAATTTTGAACTGTTTCCAAACCTGAGATAGAGAAAGACGAAAACACCAGAAACCACAGCCAGAAATGTTACCAGGACTGACAGTGAAATCGTGATGATATCGGGTCCTCCGTCCATATATCAATCAGTTTACAATAACGGGTAGTACTGACACATGAAAAGTTACCACTTTAATCAGATGAACATCAAATGTTCACCTGTGTTCAAAATCCTTAGTTGTCCTCTTTTGAAACCTACCTGTCGTAGCTGGTCTGTGAACGCCGAGGCTAGCTGAAATGAGACTTTGTGTGTTTATGTATTCAAGACTTGCATACACTAAACGATTCGATGAATTTGAAGGTGTTAAAGCATGACATATAGCAAGACAATACTAATTAAACAATAATCCAAGCTGTAGTTAGTGACTGACGAGTGTCAAACCAGGTTTGGCCAAAAAAACAAATATTATGGTCCTGGTTATTGCGATCCCCGAAAAAGTGATGCGACGACGCGATTTTCTTTTTTTTTCTTCATTTTTTTTGCTAAAATTGGCGGCCAATAACTAATCCGGTCAAATATGGCCCATTTGGCCAACCATTCCCCCCTAAAATTGGCTGTTGATAAACGACCCGGTTGAAATTGCTCTGTTTGGCCCGCCATATACCAAGTTTTGCAATGTCAAAGACACTCAGGGTCATTTGACTCGATCATTATCTTACGAAAGTCGATGAACGGGGGTGTCAATTTACCAAAAAAATAAAACGAAAATCGGCTCTCAGAAAGTGATTTCGTTTTTAAAACAAACAAGTGATGCACGGGGTTCCAAGTGACGCGGGCGCCTAACCACAATCATAATACTTTTTGGCCTTATTAAAATGTGAACAGGAGCTCTCACCAATACAAGCAGTATTAGCTATTATTGATTGGTAGGATCCCCCCTGCTCCTCTATGCCGTCCATCACCCTGTACGTGACCACAGTGAAGCTGTATTCTGTGTTGTACGTCAGACCAGTCACTTCGTATGATAGAGTACATGGCTGATGGTCCAGGAGCTCGCTAGACTGATCCTGTCCATCAAGTTTGTACAGGACTCTGTACTTGTAGAACTCACTGAGAGCCGGAGATACTGTAGCGAGGGGTTCCCAAATGATGGTCACTGAATTACGGCTGGTCACTGCGGCTGCGGCACGCTCGTCCTCAACAACGGGTTCATCTACCGGAGGTTTAACGTAAGGCATACTGATTGTTTTCATTAATGTAAATACAATGCATAGGGTGCTGATATGGTATGCCTTGCTGTGTTTTTGTTTCGTAAACACTATTGTTGTTTTTGTTGTACTACCTGATATTTGTTGTTTTTTTGTTTCCCTACAATGAAAGACGGTCTTGCTGTTGTTGCTGCTGTGATTGTTATGACCGATGTTATCGTTGTTGTTATTGCAGTGTTGTTGCTGTTGTACTTACCAATGTGTAGATCACACTTGGAGCCGGCCGACCAGAGCAGACACCCTCCTGGACAGGTTCCATTCTTCCTGTCGCAGGCGGCCATTGAAGAACAATTACCACATTTCTGGGCACAGTTCACACCGTATTGAGACTCCTCGCATTCTGAGTGGCGCATACAATACGCAGTATTAGGTACACTCTGTCACCACCTCAATCGAGCAAATTCACAGTGTCTAGGCCTATGGAATTTTTATGTTTTGAATTTTTGTCATTCTTCATAATGCCCCCATTTATTTTGACGCTTATACTCCGAATTTTATAACCTGTCTGTTTTTATCCGTAGTTCAGAAATCATGAAAGCTATCATGGCGGTATTCGGCATACTTCACCTGAGAGTCAAACGACAGTGTCCTACACATTAAAGTTCCATACATTTAACTAATCTAGAGGCCCAAAGGCCACTGTGCTCATCGTGTTTACCTCGATATCTGCACCATACAAATAGTTGCATGTAGTGTAAATTTAATTGATAATATCGAATCAACTTCATTCAGTTCAAGATTATTTGATGTGAACTTCTATTATCGAGGCTAAAACCTTACACACAAGACTTGACAAGTAGCCATAACTCTAATAAAAGTGTATACCAGTAATCAAGATCTCATTATCCTCATTTCAGACACAATCCCAACCCACGTAATCTACAGTCGAGAGAGATATCTAGTGTTTAAAACAGCAGGAGTAGGCAGTTGGCTTTCATCTCCAATTTTCCTCAAGCAAATCGTAGCCTATTGACTGATACAGGAGCGAAGACAACTCTGTTAAAACCAAAATATTTACAATGGATGCATTGGTTCTGATGCCCATATCATATAAATGTTGTTTGTTTCAAGAGAATGCTTCTAGGGCCTTTCGGCCCTTTTAAATCATTAGTATTAATGACTGACCAAAGAAAGAGACCGTTATACACTGTATGCCAATGCTGCAATCGAATAAGTAATCTGCATTCTGCATGCTGTCCATTTGTTACCATTCCCATTGTTTTTTCTGCATGCTGTCCATTTGTCACCATTCCAATTGTTTACATGCCTGCATCATGCTGGAGATATCTAGTGCAACAGAAAAAATTAGCCCAAGGGCTAAGAAAGGTTACCGGACAATACATATTTTAGATATTAGTAGTTTGTCCCGTGACCTGGAAAATAAGGTCATTGGTCAATTCAAGGACACGATAATGTTCAGAATATATCATTTTCTATATGTCCACAACTGATTTCTAAGCTGTAAAGTCGATAATAAGCGAGATATTAGCCATTTTGCCCGGTGATCCTGAAAATGAGGTCAGAGGTCAAATTCAAGGTCATGATAATATTCAGCATATATCATTTCCTATATAACCACAATTGATCCCTTAGTTGTAAAATCGATAATAAGTGAGATATTAGCCATTTTGTCATGTGACTTTGAAAATGAGGTCAAAGGTCAAAATCAACGTCATCAGAATATTTGGCATTTATCATTTCCTATATGTCCACAATTGATTCCTAAGCTGTAAAGTCGATAATAAGCGCGATATTAGACATTTTGTACTCTGACCTTGAAACCGAGGTCAGAGGTCAACTTCAAGGTCACAAGAATATTCGGCATATATCATTTCCTAAATGCCCAAAATTGATCCCTAAGCTGTAAAATCGATAATAAGTGAGATATTAGCCATTTTGTCCTGTGTCCTTGAAAATGAGGTCAAAGGTCAAATTCAAGGTTATCAGAATATTCGGCATATATCATTTCCTATATGTCCACAATTGATTCCTAAGCTGTAAAGTCGATAATAAGCGAGATATTAGCCATTTTGTGCTCTGACCTTGAAACTGAAGTCAGAGGTCAAATTGGAGGTCACGAGAATATTCAGCATATATCATTTCCTATATGTCCACAATTAAACCCTAAGCTGTAAAATCGATAATAAGTGAGATATTAGCCATTTTGTCCTGTGACCTTGAAAATGGGGTCAAAGGTCAAATCCAAGGTTATCAGAATATTCAGCATATATCATTTCCTATATGTCCACAATTGATTCCTAAGCTGTAAAGTCGATAATGAACGAGATATTAGCCATTTTGTGCTCTGACCTTGAAACCGAGGTCAGAGGTCAACTTCAAGGTCACAAGAATATTCGGCATATATCATTTCCTATATGCCCAAAATTGATCCCTAACCTGTAAAATCGATAATAAGTGAGATATTAGCCATTGTCCTGTGTCCTTGAAAATGAGGTCAAAGGTCAAATTCAAGGTCATCAGAATATTCGGCATATATCATTTCCTATATGTCCACAATTGATTCCTAAGCTGTAAAGTCGATAATAAGCGAGATATTAGCCATTTTGTGCTCTGACCTTGAAACTGAGGTCAGAGGTCAAATTCGAGGTCACAAGAATATTCAGCATATATCATTTCCTATATGTCCACAATTAATCCATAACCTGTAAAATCGATAATAAGTGAGATATTAGCCATTTTATCCTGTGACCTTGAAAATGAGGTCAAAGGTCAAATTCAAGGTTATCAGAATATTCAGCATATATTATTTCCTATATGTCCACAATTGATTCCTAAGCTGTAAAGTCGATAATGAATGAGATGTTAGCCAATTTGTGCTCTGACCTAGAAACCGAGGTCAGAGGTCAACTTCAAGGTCACAAGAATATTCGTCATATATCATTTCCTATATGTCCACAATTGATTCCTAGTCTCTAACCTCAATATTAAGTGAGATATTAGGCTTAATGTGTCCCATTATAAAGCATAGGAGAATTTAACATGGCAAAGTCCCATTTGGGCCGTGTTTGGGCCCAAAATGGCCCTTTCCAAGTGATTCAGAAGCAACGAAATTTATACATGTCAGAGGGGTACATATGAGGAGTGTCATGCATCAATAAGAAACAAAAGTTACTGAACAGCTTTTGAGAAAAGGACCGTCAAAGTCCAAAATTGGCCAATTTTTCACGAAAATGGCCGCTCTGACCTTGAAACCGAGGTCAGAGGTCAAATTCAAGGTCACGAGATTATCCAACATATATCATTTCCTATATGTCCACAATTGATTCCTAGTCTCTAATCTCAATATTAAGTGAGATATTAGGCTGAGTGTTTAACATGGGAAAGTCCCATTTGGGCCGAGTTTGGGCCCAAAATGGCCAACTTCGAGCGATTCAAGTGCAACGAAATTTATGCATGTCACAGGGGTACATATGAGGAGTGTTATGCATCAATAAGAAAAAAAGTTACTGAACAGATTTTGAGAAAACGACTGTCAAAGTCCAAAATTGGCCATTTTTAGACGAACACGGCCGCTCTGACCTTGAAACCGAGGTCAGAGGTCAAATTCAAGGTCACAAGAATATTCAGCATATATCATTTCCTATATGTCCACAATTGATTCTTAGTCTCTAATTTCAATTTTAAGTGAGATATTAGGCTTAATGTGTCCCATTATAAAGCATAGGAGAATTTAACATGGGAAAGTCCCATTTGGGCCGAGTTTGGGCCCAAAATGGCCCACTTCGAGCGATTCAAGGGCAACGAAATTTATACATGTCACAGGGGTACATAGGAGGAGTGTCATGCATCAATAAGAAAAAAAGTTACTAAACAGATTTTGAGAAAACAACCGTCAAAGTCCAAAATTAGCCATTTTTCGACGAAAACAGCCGCCATTTTGAAAAAAATGCGAAAATCAAAAAACTAAAAAAAACCTTTCCTGGAAATATTTTTAGGTATTTTTGTGCAAAATTTCAGAAATATTCGACTGTAAACTTTAATGATAAAAATGTGGACGGACGGACGGACGACGGACGACGGACGCCGGACGCAACGCCACGGCAATAGGTTATCGGACCAAAGGTCCGGTAACCTAAAAAGAAAATAGCTTTCATCTTCCTCGAACAAATCGTAGGTTATAGATCGATACAGAAACGAAGATTTGCCCCCCCCCCCTCCCGGCAATTACAAAAATGAACTTGTCCATTACTGCACATATGATCCCTGTCCCGCATAGCGCTGGTTGGGAGAATTACAGTGTAACTGTACAACTGAACATATACAGCTGTTGAATCAAAGTTACGTAGCCCACTAATTTTCTTTCAGCGAACGTTCTGAACCAAAAGTGCATCTTACGAAAACACCCCGTGATGAACTGACAAAACGTGCCAGGCTTGTGATATCAACAAAAATTCACCAAATTGACGACTGAATCACGGTTCATTGCTACAAAGATTTTACCGTGGGAATTTCTCGTTGAGACGTGTGCCAATCACTAGGCTGCGTTCTATTGCTTTTGTGCGGATGGTACCCCGTTCCCTGGGAATGAGCTTTAAACGCCTATCACTTCTCACTTGTGAACACCATTCTATACCAAATTGTATACAATGCGGAATATAATATTCCATAATAGTCTATCTAGGTGTAACTACTTTCGTGCAAAAGTCAATAAATACCATTCGGCCCGTTGTCACTTTCGTCTGAAAATTCGCTCACAGCAAGAAAAAAACATTCTGCACAAAACGTGCCCCTAACGAAAGCCCTGGTTGTAAACTGACAGAATGTGCCGGGGTTGTGACATACATCCATACATTTTCAGCTCCATCAGATTTGTTCGGTCCACACAATATTTTGTATCAGTGCTGATCTTTTTTTTTAGATCAGCATGTTAGTGTAGAATTCATCCCAGTGTGTCTTCTTGTCCAGAAATTATAACAATATTTTCAATCCTGGTGGATGTACACACGACCAAATACCAAAATGAGCTAAGATTCCCGAGATCCCATTTTGATTATTTACCATCACCTCACTTTTTGCATTCAATCCTCTCAATTTGGACGTTTGACATTTGGTGGAAAACTGCAGTTTGACTCCCATGTAAAGCATGGCAGAACTATCAACAAAACACGGTGTAAAAAGAGTTTTGACAAACTGAGTACAGAAAACGTTAGCTCAAGGGCTAAGATAGGTTAACGTACAATTCGAATTTTAGATATTACAGGTGACATGGTCCTGGTGAGGTGTGACCTTGTGATTTGGCCTACAAATTTGGCGTCTGAGGTTACGTTCAAGGTTTCCAAATGATGCACCATATATATGTTTTCTTAAGAGACAACCCTGAACTCTGAGCGCAAGTCTTTAAGCCAAAGAAGCCAATTTACACATTTCACATCAAACATTTAGCAATCAAGGTCATATGAGGCCTAGGTCAAAACCACCATTAGGTGTGCCATATATCATTTTCTATGATACAAATTGGATATCAGATCAGGTTTGACCTTGAAATTTCTTCTTGGAGGTCGTCCTCAGTCAAGTTCAATGTCAACAAATTGCCACATATAACTTCCTATATGTTTACAATACAAACCTAAGTTGTATGTGCAAGCGTTTGAGCCCCAGAGACCAATTGACATGTTTCACGTCAGACATTTAGCCTTCAAAATCATTTGAAGTCAAGTTCAAGGTCATCTTTATTCGTGTCATACCACTTCTTATATGCTCATATTACAAAAATAAGCTCTATCTAAAGCATTTTGTCTGAAAAGGCTAATTCATGCCTTCAATGCTGTTCGAGTTCACCAAAAAATTGTCACATATTACTTCCTATATGCTCATGACACACACATAAGCTCTATCCACAAGCATTTTGTCTGTAGAGGCCAATTCACACATTTCAGTTCAGACGCGACCACGGATTCACTATTCAAGGTCGTGGAACCAACTGTGAGGTCAACAAAATATGTGCTGTATATGGCTTCCTATAATACTCACACTGCAAACATAACATTTATCTACAAGCATTTTGTCTGTAGAGGCCAACGTACACATCTCAAGTCACCGTGGTCATGATATTCAACCTTCAAAGTATTCCGAATTCAACCTCGAAGTCACCACAAAGATGCGCCATATACGACTTCAAATGTTTATGTATAGCAACTAAACCCTATGTACAAGTGTTAGGGCTTACAAGTGCCTCAAGTGTTTTTGGACCTTTCGAGCCCAGATAAATCAGGCCTTCTTAGCAGTTCAAAGCACCAATCTTTGACCAATCAAAGATCCAAACTAGCATGTTTTGAACCAAGAATCCAAAACGTGTCACACAGTTTCGGAGAAAACAGCCAAAAACTGAATTTTTGGCCTTTTAAGCCCAGATTCGGGCCATTCGAGCAATTCAAGGCAATCAGTATTTATACTCGAAGTTAAGGACATCATCTGGCATGTTTTGAAATAATAATCTCAAATCTGATCAAACGGTTGTCGAGAACATGGCCATCAAAGTCCAGGAGTGAGTTTTTTTCATAGAAAAAAACGGATGCCAATTTGCGAAAAAATTCCGTTTTGAAATAATTTTATTCATTTCTATGCAAAATTCAATAAGAGCTATAAGATAGAAATGTAGACAGGCCATGGATGCAACGTCATGACAATAGGTCATCGGACTATATGTCTGGAAACCTAAATTGACCAACGAAACAGAGAGGCGGGTACGCTCCTAGACAGCTCTGACACCCTGTGACGTCACTGCAGCAACCACTCTCACATTGGACACCTGCACACTCTGTGGATGATTGAAAATAAAACCACACGTAGTAATCTCCAGGTACTACGCAATTTTACAGTAGTCAATTTCCCCAAAAGTAACCAAATTTATTATTTGAATTCTCATTTTCAATCCGAAGAGAAGAATCGCTAAGGTATAGGTTTCCCCCGAACTATTGTATGAGCTATAATCGAGCTGCAAGCCGTCTGAACATTTCACCGAGATATCTGTGGCCGATGACGATGACCTCGCATAGGGAGGCGAATCCTGGCTGGTATCCTCCACGAAGTCTCTGGAAGTACACATGGCTGCCATACAGAGGGTTGGGACATATGAACGTCTTGTGGCCACCCAGTGGCTCCTCGATGGGTATCGGTCCGGACGTGTGCGTAGCACAAACCTCACCAGTCGTGTAGTTTGAACTGTTCCCCACACGCAGTTCAAAGTAATTCAGCCTTCTCGCACAATCAGCATTGTCTAAGAACAACAGTTGGTGAATCCAGCATAGTACACTAAACTGGAGAACGTGTTCGCCTTAGTTTCCATTATCCAGAATATTCATATCAATTGAAGATACCTTTCTGTTGACAATCCGTCCTTCCGTAAATGGTGATGTTGTATATTTTGTGGAGGGCCCCGAGGTCCACCCACCACCAGGCAGGGGCTGTGGGGTTTTTGTATGTTCCACCATTTGTTCGAGTTTGGGCACAATATTTGTGAATACCTACTTGAGCTCTACCATCTACTGCTAATTCTGGTGTAAATCTCGCTTCACCGCTTTGTCGGACATTGGCAGCAGACCTCTTATATGCAACATTCCCTGTAGAAAAAGATCAGTACAGTGCACATATGTCAGAATTCTGAGAAGTCTGAAAACTAAATTGATGGAGAGTGCTTTTGAATGTTCAATATTTTGACCGGACATGACTGGGTTTCTCACCTATCTGGCAGCCTGGGTTGACTGGACATGACTGGGTTTCTCTACCTATTTATGACTGGGTTTCTCACCTATCTGGCAACCTGGGTTGACTGGACATGACTGGGTTTTTCTACCTATCGATGACTGGGTTTCTCACCTATACGGCAGCCAGGGTTGACGGGACATGACTGGGTTTTTCTCTACCTATTTATGACTGGGTTTCTCACCTATCTGATAGCCTGGGTTGACTGGACATAACTGGGTTTCTCTACCTATCGATGACTGGGTTTCTCACCTATTCGGCAGCCTGGGTTGACTGGACATGACTGGGTTTCTCTACCTATTTATGACTGGGTTTCTCACCTATCTGACAGCCTGGATTGACTGGGCATAACTGGGTTTATCTACCTATTTATGACTGTGTTTCTCACCTATCTGACAGCCGGATCCACTCCATGGAGTGTTGAAGTCTGTGATAGAGGCACAGCCGCCCGGACATCCGGCCTGACACTCGGCAGTGCTCTGGTTAGCACAGTTACAAGGAAAATAGCAGTCCGGATTCGGCCCATACAGACAGTGAGCTGTCAAAAAATATAACAAAATGTATACTAAAATATTATATTGACATTAAGAGTGATATCTGTTGTTTTTGTACAACGTAATAATGGACTACACATACACAACATGCCACATGTATTCGAATATATGTAGCATCAACACACGTGTATCCATTTTTAAATGATATTATTGAATCTTCAAACACGTACGATGCATTTATACATGTATAATACAACATTTGTTAAATGCAACCAAACTAAACTGACAGTTAACGCACTCACCCTGTACTGTACCCGTCCACAAGATCCAAGCACATATTCTTGTCATAAGAATCCTACCGTTTCTGGGAGCCATGTCGTGATACCTTCCCTACTAGTGACTCAAGTGAAAAATATGTCCCCGTTTATTATCCGCCAATTTCTTGCAAGTCAAATCGCTGTTGATATGAAGACGTTGTAATTTTTTGCAGAGCGAACGTCAAAAGTTTTATAACACTAAAGTCTAATGTTTTAAAAAACTAAAGTCTAAAACTAAAAATTCACAGTGGTCGTTACAGAGTGGTAGCATTCTTGTATTATCAGTTATGTGATAACATGTACTGCAAGCTCCTCTCTCTGTCGAACATATTGTTATACTATTTTAAGTATACCGAGACGACGAAGCAGTTCAGGTCACCGATCTACTCAAATATTGGCGTTTGTGTTCCGGACAAAACGAAAACCATGACCAAGTGCAGTTTTAGGGGATTGTTACTCCGCCATGTTTTGTCAGTGATGTGCATTGAATATATTTGGAAATGTTTTTCTTCAAGAAATGGTCATATAATGCACATAAATGTTACATAATCATGATGATAACTACCAATGTTGAAATTAGTGAAACTGACTACCAAAACTTCGGGACATCTGTTAACGTTGAACGAGTCAAATACAAATGGTCGAGCCAGGTGGAGATATTTTTCTGAACACTGCCACACATGCTAGTGCATGAGTCTAGTGTATAAGACAAATTGAAGTTCATTGCGTCACATATGATTTTGAAGTTCAGACATTTGTTGCCAGTCAATATTTCTTTCACCAAGTGGTCACAACATGCACTATTTTATATGCACTGGCAGAATGAGAGGAAGACTTTATCATCATATGCCCTGCTGTGCACAACTAACTGCCACATACTAGGTTTTTTGTGCTTTGAGACATGATACTATTATACTGAACTAAACAAAGCTGATTATAAATTAAGTTACATTGCATGTATTCACTGATTTTATTGTGCACATACTTGAGTCTAATCACACAATGAGTGCAACATACAGAATATATATTGATACCAATAACATAACATAAATTTATTAGCAGACTTTTGTTTCTTGTCATCATGATTACATTTGTAAGTAAGGTATTTTTATTGCACAGCTAAAATATTAGATGGTTTGGTCAGATGGTCACTTCATTTTGTTGCTGATACCAATCCCATTGCCTGGAGTTCAGTGGAAGAATACAATGAGCATTTGTTTCCTACAATATATATATATATATATATTGGTGACATGAATCACTTTTTGAATGAATATTACATGGATATAATCAGTGGATATGATTTAAAGGCGACGGACGGTGAAAAAATAATATTCAGGATATTTTCCTTATATGATAGAGTCGTATGGGTTATAAATGATAGCAACAATATTTTCAATAAATATGCATCCTGTTGCCCCGTGGGCGCTCTGTAGTAGAGACTCCCTTCAAGAAGCTTCCAGCGAATGGTGTGACGTCACGATAGGTAAACCTCTGACGTTTTGGTGGCAAACGGGCGCATGATCCTAGTCCGACATACAACATTCAAATGCAGATTGCGAAAATTCTGCCGCAGTGACCCCAATTTTTTTTTCATTTTTTACATGTGTACAATCCACTAGACATGTATACTAAATCTTAGAAGTTTCTACCGTATGGATTTTTTCTGGGGCTGTTAGTTCATTTTGAAATTAATAATATGGCGGATTTCGAACGATAGCTAAACTTTTTCGAAAGTGTTTTGCAACAAATCCAATGCGGTGACCCCCAATTTTTATTCAACGATTTTAATCTACACAAATCACTTGATAATCAGAAAAATTTTGAGAAAATTCTGATGAGCACATATTTACCTGTGGGTTATAACTCATCACCCCTCTTGAAATATTTTCCGATTAGAGACCATGTTAGGGCATGGACTGTGCTTATTTTTCAGGTTAACCATATATTTCACCATAACAGTGTCATCTATATACTCTCCTGAACATGATGGCAAATTTTCATATCCTTCTGCCCAAAAATGGTTGTGTCGCAAACATTTAATGAACGCCATCTCGATGCATGAAAATTCTTCGACCTCACCGCGGTGATCACAGCATCCGCGAAAAACGTTCAGGTATCTATACAGCTGTATGGAAAACGTAATGATCTGTCGTGACGTCACGATTCTTTTACCTGAAACACGCGGCATGGCTGGGGCACTGTGAACAGCATATTGATCGTGCCAGACGCGCATTATATCGATGGAATTCGTACATTTATTTATTTCGTAGCATATCATATGAACATAAGCAGTATATTTGTGCAAGAAATTTTTTTTACTGTCCGTCGTCTTTAAAAATCTGGGTATGGTAAGAAAAAACAGGTAAACCACGAAATTACAGAACATGTACTCATGGTGTATATAGACAGTTAGCCTGAAATATAAGTAAACAAGATTTCGTGGCACCTGAACATGGAACCAGTCGATATTTTACAGAAAAGTTCTGACTCAATTTTACAGAAAAAGAACGAAAGTGTATTAGGGTTATCTTGTATGTAAAAAAATATGTCTAATTCGAGATCCATTGTAGTAACTTTCATGTAGTAAGAACTAAAAATTCAAAAGAAATGAGGTCTTAGTTGATGATATATGGGCAAGACTGGACACTATTCTGATGCTGAATTCGAAAAGTAGGACAAGCCAGTTGGATCAGTTCCAACAGAAATACATAACGAGAGACTCGTTATGTATTTCTAGTTCCAGCCAATCCCCGAGAGACAAATTTTCGATAGAGTCCGCTCGTGGGCCAGACAGAGAAATGTTAACTGAAACTAATATATCGAATAACTGATAAAAAGTTTATGTCTAGACTGCTAGTGTCTCCGGACAAATATGATAAAATTACAATATATCAAAGCATAAACTACCTGCAACGTGACTCGAAACATTAGGTCAAATTATCACATGTGCCGCCGCCCTCGATGAGACTCTTCACAAGAAGGAGAAAAAACTAATGTATACAAACCGGAAGCAAAATCACAGCAGGTAACAAAACATGTACATAATAAAAAAACATGCATTTAAGTCGAATATATCCATGACTAAAATATAAAAGTCTGACTTTCTGTTACAAAAAAATATAATCTAACACAAATGAACGGAAAACCAGTAAAACAAGAAAAGTATTGTAACGGTTTTGGGGCGTACCCAAAGGTTTCCCCTAGGTAATTCTGTTAGTGTTTTGTGATATTATGGTTAAATAACCGTTTATTAGGGTGTATATGTGTTTAAAGGTTCATACGGTTCCGTATTGTTAATGTTTTAAAGGTTTTCCATCTCGGAACTTGGTATATTTGTGATGTCGGTAAAGCCGGAGACGGAGCCGGAACCGGAGACGGAACCGGACACGGAGCCGGAACAATGGAGTACAAAAACGTAATGACGTTATTTCCGGAAGGTCATGTGATCAGCCTCGTTTTCGGTTTAAAAGGTGACGTGTCAGCCACTGATTGGTTCTAGAGTGTTTTTAGAAATCCGGAAAATATCAGTGTTTTGGCGGACTATGACGTCACAATAGGTTGGTCACGTGACGTGGGTCTCAGGTCTATAAAAGCCCCCGCTTCACAGCGGACGGCGGAGTTGGTGTCCTGACGTCGACCTGTGCAGACCCCTTCTCCCATAGCAGAGTACTCCCTTGTTCCGGATAGAGTCATCCAGATGATAGCAGTTAAGTCTTCCGACTGTGCACTTGGAAAATAAACATCAAAACTTCAACCGAGTTGTTTTTCCGTGTTCGTTAGGAAACTGGAAGTTATAATAAAGTTAGTTCACCGGAAAAGACAGTTATACGGAGTAAAGGGAGATAAGACTACAGTCGGTTAAGACCAAGTTGTAACGACGTCTTAGGGTGATCTAAGAACCCAGATCACCGAGGAAGGAGTCGGAGACGGAGACGGAGGTGGAATTCGACGGAGCAACTACGGAGGCGGTATCGGACGGAGCAGTTGCAGAGACGGGAACGACGAAGCAGTTGCAGAGGCGGTACCGGACGACGGAGTTGCAGAGGCAGTACCTGACGGAGCGGTTGCGGTAACCGGAAGTGGGAACACTTCCGAGATACTCCATTTCAGGTGCGGTACCAGGTTGCAGTGAGACGGAGCCAACCGGAGCAGATTGCAGTGCGGCGGAACCTGGCAGAGCGGTTGCAGTATTCGGAAACGGCAACGTTCCCGGATTCTTTATTCCCGGCGCAGTCGCAGTTTGCAGTAAGACGGAAAACGACGGAGCTGTTGCAGTAAAGCGGTTTCCCGACGGAGCAGTTGCAGTACCCGGAGACGGAAACGCCTCCGGATCCTTACTTTACAGGTGCAGTTGCAGATTAGCAGTCGGACAACGGTTAAGAGGTCCATTCCAGACCACGCTACCAACCTTAGAGACTTCTAGCCGGAGTTCAACCGTACAGCAGTAGCAGTTTCCTGGAGTTTTACCGTTTCAGCTCCGGTTAAACAACAACTCACCCACCTCCCTAGAAAACCGGTTCATCAAGACGTCACAGAAGGGTGCAAACCCGTTACAACTTTTTGGTGGCAGCGGTGGGATCATCTGCAGTATGACTACTAGACGGGGCAAATTGGCGGAACAGCAGCTGAAGGCAGCCGTGTCGGACACGGAGCAGCCTGTAGGAGCTGAGCCGTTGCAGATGCCGGTTGCGGAAAAGGAAGCAGTTCGTCCTGCCGAGCGAAAGCTGTTGCAGCCGGAAATGCAGAAAGCAGTTGCAGAAGAGCCCCTTCGGGTTCCTCAAGGAGTACAGCCTGCAGAGCAGTTAGCAGAGGCGGAAATTAACTTTCCGGACCAGGCTGGCGATCGGGAACCGGATGCGGACCCGGAAGGCGGAGAGAATTTAGTCGACAACCTGACCAGATTATTGGCGACCCAAATGGAGGTGTTTCAGCAGCACCTGGCAGTAACCGGAAAGCAGCAGCAGGCAGAAGCAGTACAACAACCAGCACCAAGGGCAGGAGTAGCCAGATTAATGACATACGACGGAACTGATCCGTGGCCGGAGTATGAGGCTCACCTCCTTGAATACGCTCGGTACTACCGTTGGACAGCAGAGGAAAAGGCGCTGAACTTATGTGTCAGTTTGAGGGGTAACGCCCGCAGCATACTACTGGATTTGTCCGCGGAGCAGAGACGCAGCTTTGATACGGTTGTGGCGGCATTAAAACAGCAGTTTTGTCCGGGGGAGAAAACATTTGTTTTCCAGGCGGAATTGCAGACCCGGAAATTGCAGCCGGAGGAGGAGCTGTCCGAGCTGGCCAGATACATACGGAGCAAGACGCGGCTAGCTTACCCAAAAGCAGATCCGGCAACAACAGAAGTGCTCATGAAGATGCATTTCTGCAACAGCCTGACTAACCGAGATATGCGGTTGTCGGTATTGAAAAGCCACCCGGAAACGCTGTCGCAGGCCCTGGCTTTCGCTACCGAGTATGAGAGCATCATGAAAACGGACAACAGCAGACCAGCGGAGCTACACCGGACGAGGCAGCTGAACACGGAGCCGGAGTGGAGCCAGCAGGTGAACGAATTGCGGAAGCAAGCCGAGCAGACTCAGCAGCAGTTGGCGGATCTGATGACTCAGGTCAAGGAAGCGGTTAGCCGGCAGCAGCAGCAGCGCAGTTCCCGAGCGGATTCAGAATGTTTCAACTGTGGCCGGAAAGGGCATTTTGCCCGAGACTGTAGGCAGCCGAAGCAGCAGCAGCCGCGGCGTCAACCACAACAACAGCAGTCGCCGCGACAACAGCAGCAGCAGCAGCAGCCGCAGCAGCAGCAGCAGCAACAATTGCAGCAGCCACGACAGCAGCAGCAGCAGCCGGAAAACTAGAGCGGGTCGCGGAAAAGGGGAAATCCGGGACCCGGAAGAGAGGACACCCCCATAACCGGCAGGTGGTTCACGGACCCGGTCCCAGGGGCGAGGTGGGCATGTGTGTGACAGCCAGAGTATGCGGAGAGCCAGTAACGCTGATAATCGACACCGGCAGCACTGTCACAATGCTCAACCTACAAACCTGGGAACGGATCCGGAAACCCGGAATGAAGCTGAAGCGGTCGCCGATTCGTCTTTCAATGGTTGACGGAAGTAACATACAGACACATGGCCGGAAAGAACTCCCACTCAACATCGCAGGAGTAGCTGAGACCGTGACGTTCGAGATTGCAGACTGTGAAGACGAAGGAATACTGGGGATGGATTTAATCCGTTCCCGAGTATCCGGCATAAACTTCGACCGGATGACTATGCAGATGGGCAGCCAGGAGGTGTTCCTCACCATGTTCGAGCAGACCAGGGAGCCGTTTCCGATCAACGCTGTAGCAGATTACCAAATTCCGCCGGAAACGGAACAGCTGATTATAGGACAAGCAGAGAGTGTCCGTGAAGCAGAAGGAGTACTAGAAATGCCGCAGGAGCCTACGGAGAAAAGACCTTGGCTGATCGGGAGAACTTTATCCCGGATAAAGCAAGGAACAGTCCCGGTTCGAGTGATCAACGTGATGGCAGAGCCAGTAATCATCAAGAAAGGAGCGCAGTTGGCGACGATGACCACCCTAGCAGCCGGTTGCAGTGTTGTGCCGTTGGCGGAGCGGAGCCGGAAGGTGCAGATTTCCACGGAGTCGGAGTCCGGGCGGAATTGGAGCGGGTACGAGAAGCTGCGGCAGTTAGCAGAGCAGACCCAGGATGCAGTGCCGAGCCATTTCCGCGAGAGAGTAACCGACCTCCTATTTCGGAATAAGCTGACCTTCAGTAATGATGCCGGAGAACTGGGGCAGACCAACGAGGTACAACATCAGATAAACACGGGCAGTCACCGGCCGATTAAGCAGCCAACCAGACGAATTCCGCCAGACAAGAGAGAGCTGGTGAGCAGTCTGATTCAGGAGATGAAAGACAAGAACGTCATTGAAGAAAGTAGCAGTCCGTGGGCTTCACCGATTGTCCTCGTGAAGAAAAAGGATGGGACCACCCGGTTCTGCGTCGATTACCGGCGGTTAAATGCAGTCACGGAGAAAGATGCTTATCCGTTGCCGAGAATAGACGACACCATAGCAGCCTGTGCAGACGCCAAATGGTTCTCCACTCTCGACCTGACCAGTGGCTACTGGCAGGTCGGGATGGATGAAGACGCCCGGAAAAAGTCGGCCTTCTGTGTTCCTGGCGGCCTTTACCAGTTCAAAGTGATGAGTTTCGGCTTGTGCAATGCTCCGGGTACGTTCGAGCGGTTGATGGAGAAGGTGCTAGGCGGTTTGTCCTGGAAGACCTGCCTCATATATCTGGACGACATCATAGTCTACAGCAAGACCCTGGAGGATCACATCCGTGATCTTCAGGAGGTGTTCAGCAAGCTGAGAGAGGCAGACCTAAAAGTCAAACCGTCAAAATGCAAGTTCTTCCAGCCGGAGGTGTCTTTCCTAGGTCACATAGTCGGCAGAGACGGTATCCGCACCGACCCGGCAAAAACGGAGGCAGTACGGAAGTGGCGGACACCCACCAACCTGACGGAGCTGCGCAGTTTTCTGGGACTTTGCTCCTATTACCGAAAGTTCGTGCCGAAGTTCTCCGAGATTGCAGCGCCGCTGAATCACTTGACGGAAAAAGGGGTGCCGTTCCGGTGGCAGACGGAACAAGAACAGGCATTTGCAGAGCTGAAGAACCGCCTAGTATCGGCACCGATACTCGGGTACCCAAGGGAGCAAGGCCGATATATCCTGGACACGGACGCCAGTGACACCGGGCTGGGAGCAGTACTGTCACAGAAGCAGGGCAACCAGGAGCGGGTGATAACCTACTTGAGCCGCAGCCTAACCAAAGAAGAACGGAGATACTGTGTCACCCGGAAGGAGCTCCTGGCGGTTGTGTTTGCGGTACAGAAGAATAAGCAGTACTTGCTGGGACGACACTTCCTTCTTCGCACGGATCATGGCAGTCTTACCTGGCTTATGAATTTCAAGGAGCCCCAGGGGCAGGTAGCCCGGTGGATTGAGCTCCTGAGTGAGTTTCATTTCGACATCGAACATCGTCCGGGGCGAATCCATAATAATGCGGACGCCTTGTCCAGATCCCCATGCAGCCAATGCGGAAAAATCGACTGGAAACAAGCCAAGATAGATGCCTGGAACTACGGAGAAAGAATCCGGCAGACACGAAGTGAAGAAACTCCTCAGCCCAAGCCAAGGAAGGGGGGACGCCGGAAGCGGTCAAGGAGATCGGGCGGAGAAGCAGAACTGACGGAGGAAGCAGTCCCAAGGAAGGCGGTTGCAGTAGCGGAGAAAGCAGCGTCCCGGAAGCCGGTTGCGGTTGCGGTGACAGAGGAAGCAGTCCCAAGGAAGGCGGTTGCAGTAGCGGAGAAAGCAGCGTCCCGGAAGCCGGTTGCGGTTGCGGTGACGGAGAAAGCAGCGTCCCGGAAGCCGGTTGCGGTTGCGGTGACGGAGAAAGCAGTGTCCCGGAAGCCGGTTGCGGTTGCGGTGACGGAGAAGGCAGTTCCAGGAAAAGCGGATGCGGTTGCAGAGCAGATTAGGCTGGCGGAAAATGCGGACCAGGATACTGTGCTGGGGCAGAAATATCGACCAGATGATTTGCGGAGAATGCAGCAAGCAGAACCTTGGTACTCACTGGTGACGTCGCTGATCGACGGGAGCGGTACAGCTGGCAGTGCAGACTTTTCCAGCATGAGCAGCGAGGAGAAAGTGCTGTACGGGATGCGGAAGACCTTGCTGAAAGTCGACGGAGTAGTCTACCGGAAATGGAAAACGGCAGAAGGAACCAGCCGAATGCAGTTAATAACCCCGAAGGAGCTGAGACAGGAGATTTTCCGTCTGGCCCACCAGAGCCGGACGGGAGGACACCTCGGAAGCAGAAGGATGGCGGCTAGCATTCGGAGGCAGTATTTCTGGCCGGCTATGATGCGGGACATAAAGCAGTGGGTGCTGAGCTGTGACGAATGTGCGTCAAGAAGTATGCAGAACTTGAAACGATCTCCGATGCAGAAATACCGGGTTGGAGCGCCCATGGAGAGGGTGGCAATGGACGTGATGGGTCCGTTACCTAAATCCACCCGGGGGAATCGGTACATCTTAGTAATCGGCGATTACTTCACCAAGTGGGTAGAGGCTTACCCGATGCCGAATCAGGAAGCGGTGACGGTTGCGGACATATTCGTCAACCAGTTTGCAGCGCGGTACGGTATCCCGATGGAGATACACACCGACCAAGGCAGAAATTTCGAGTCCGACTTGCTGAGAAATGTTTGCAGAATCCTGGGGATTCACAAGACACGGACAACCGCTTTCCGACCTCAGTCGGACGGTTTCATCGAGCGATTCAACCGGACGCTGCAGCAGATCTTGAGCCTGTACGTAAGCGAGCGGCAGACCAACTGGGATCAGCTAGTTCCGTTGGCGATGGCAGCTTACCGGAGTACCCCACAGGAGACAACCGGGCAGAGTCCCAACTTACTGATGCTGGGCAGAGAAGTCAACACTCCGGTAGAGTTACTGATTGGCAGACCGCCGGGAGAATCAACAGCGGAAGTAACAGAGTATGGCAGTCAGCTCCGGGAGCGACTAGAGGCGGTATACAAGGCGGTTCGAGCGAAATCTGGCAGAGAAATGGAACGGCAGAAGAAGCTGTACGACCGGAGGAAGGTCGACAATCAGTTCCAGCCAGGAGACCGAGTGTGGATGGCGGTCAAAACACGGAAGAAGGGCAAAGCTCCCAAGTTGCAGAGGAAGTGGAGCGGTCCAAAGCTAGTGCTGAGCAGATTTACCGACGTGACCTACGAGATTGCAGAGAGTGAAACTCGACAGAAGGTGGTTCACTTCGATTTGCTGAAACCGTATAATGGTGTCAAGCATCCGAGATGGATGAAGCGGAGAATGGCGGATTCCTGTAGGCAGACGGAGCCGCCGAAGCAGAGTAGTGTTCCGGAGACGGAACCGACGGTCTCTGAGTCGGATACAGACTCGGAGTAAAGCCGCAGAGGACGCAGAAATATGAGGAGACGGAGTGAGCTGTAGAGCAGGAGAAGGAGATAGCTGAGACCCTGGTAAAACGTTGAGTTCCGGCAGAGAGCGACCGCAAGAAGTCGGAGCAGTGAGCAAGTGCTGGTTCCGGAAACAGGGCGGAGAAAGGAAGCAGAGCGGAAAGCGGTGCAGAGACCGGATAGAGACATCCTAGAGGTTCTGACTGGGTTGAGCGCATAGTCAACCAGTCCAGGGTAGCGGCCAGGGGTCCAGAAGAACCTGGGTTAGCGGTCCAGTATCTCCAGAGAAGCAGCTACACGTCTTCCGTATTCGGAGAATTAAGACGGAAAAGTTTTCCGGCTGTAGACATCCGACCGGAGTTTCCACTTAGCAGAGACAGTAAACCGACTGCAGATCGACAGAAACGGAGAAACATCACCCCAGATAGGAAGGCGCCTCCTTCTGGACAGAATGTATGCAGTTTCCAGTGTCGACAAGCAGTAATACCAGTGAGCAGATATGCAGTTGACGAAGCAGTACAGATAGCGGAAACGCCCTACTTGCAGTCTAGATGTTCGTCTGAGAGGCAGATTCAACTGGCTGAGACTCTATTCAACCCTCCTGATGGCAGAGATACTTCAATATTGCAGATACTTCGCTCGGAGAAGCAGTTGAAAGGGAGCCGGAAAAACCCGGAGAAGCCTGTTGAGCCGGAGACGGACACCTCTCGGTTAACGGTTGAGTTTTTGCATAATTGTGACGTCACTCCTGAGGCAGCCAATCAGCGTGGAGCTTTTCAAATCACGTGAGCAGAAAGGGTATATAAGGGCCTTGAAATCGGGCTCTGACAGCAGTTGGAGAGCAGACCTCGAGCTGTGCACATCGCAGACAAAGTTTGGCGGAATCGAATCAAGTCCAGCATTTTCCGGCAGCAACAGATTTTGCAGTAAAAAACGACTAAGTGTTTCCCGGAAGACCACCAGTCCGGAGAAGCGGTGCAGAAGCGGTGCAGAAGCGGTGCAGTAAAAGCGGTGCAGTAGATCGACAATTTCAGTTTCCCGGCCTTCCGGAATGGCCTACTCGGCGTTCCTTGATAGACAAGTTCGCGGCCGGAGCAGAGATTGGGCAACCCCTCAGCCACTGGATTATAGCCGGCTGTGTAAGCGGTGTGACCGGATGTTCGAGAGTGCGAGGGACAGGAGACGGCATGTGTGCCCAGCCCAGAGATTTCATTGCTGTTTGTGTGCCTTCTACGGCAACCGGGCGAACGACCTTAGGCGGCATCTCCGGGAGATGCACGGATGGAAGTACCCTTCCGGGAACCGTCCTCCTCAGGACGAGGCTACCCTCAACCATGTGGGAACCTTTGATTCGGCCTGGCGGGGAACAGCAACGCAGTCCCGGCGAAGGCGGTTCCGGCGATTCTGCACCCAGTCACCAAGGGAGAATCCAGTTCCGGAAACTTATGCGGACCAGCTTCCGTTTGGTCCTGACTGGGATGCCGGAGCGGCCGCCCCCATCGGACAACCGGAGTGGGTAGATCAACCGGATTGGGCCCCGGACCCTCTGGGCTGTCTCCGGGCAGCCGACGACGCTCCTCCGGAAAACTGGGATCGGGAGATGGAGCGAATTGCGGAGGCGGTCAGAGCGGTTATGCCGGATAAAGCAGACGATTGGGAGCCGGAACTGGTGACATCAAAGAAACCCGAAGAGGAAGATCAGCCGGTGGAAGACTGGGAGGCAGAGATCCGGGTGTGGGAATATAGACCACCTTCTCCCACCTCAGATACGGAATCGGAGACTTCCGAGTATGAGACGGCAGATGAGGAGTCTTGGACGGAAGCGAAGGCAGTGTGGCAGTAGCAGAGGCGGTTGGCAGTATAGCGGTTGACGGAGGCGGTTGGCGGTTTGGCGGAGACGGAAGAAGCGGTGGCAGTTAGCAGCAACAACAACACGGAAAAAAAAAAAAAAAAAAAAAAAAAAAAAAAATTATTTATCCAAGAAGACCACCAGGAGGAGTTGCAGTTTGCTGAGCAGCCAATCATCAGGCAGATAAGCCAGTCACGTGACTTCCAGAGACTATAAAAGGGGCAGTTAGCTGTTACCGGATGCAGAAGGCAGTTTGCTGTAGCTGAGTCAACATCGACACAAAGCAGAGAATCAGAATGCCGAAAGTAAAGACAACACCCCGCAAGCCCCGCCCTCACCGGTGTGGAGACTGTAACCTAGAGTTCAAGAGCAAACACACGTTGCTCCGGCATGTCACGGAGCAGCACACGAGCGAAGTCACCGTCTTCGCCTGTCCGCAGTGTGATCATTGGAGCAGACGGAAAGAGGGGACACAGAAGCATCTGCAGTCCCGGCACGCAATGGACGCTAACCCGATTCGACTGAGGGTGGGCAGAGAGCAGTTTGAGGAGAAAAGCCTCCGGTCCAAGATGACCCCACGGAAAAGCAAGAAGCCGGTAACACGGCTTGACCAGTTGTCAGATACGGAGTCGGAGTCGGGAGGTTCGGTTTCGTCCCGGACCCGGTACCGTTCCGGTACCCAGTCGGTGGCCACACTAGCAGCCGACGTCTCGTCCACGGAGGCGGAGAGCAGTTCGGAAGAGGAAGCGGAGCTGAAAATCATGGCAAGTGAAGACGAGTTGCAAGAACCAGGAGACCCGAAGCCGGTTAAGCCGCCTGTGACCCGGAGTTCTTCCCGGAACACCTCCCGGAAAAACAGCCCTGACCCATCTCGAGGTACCGGAGCAGATCGAGACCGCGGAAAGAAGCGGAGTCGCAGCCGTTCGCCGGATAAATCCGGACGCCATCAACGCCGAGAATATAGGAAGGAGAGCCCGGAGCGAGCCAAGGACCGAGGCGGAGAACGTGGTCGAGAGGAGAAACGACACACCCCACCCAAGTCTTCCGGAGGCAGCGTCAAGGGAAAAGGCAAGGCGGTGTATGACTACAAGTTCCGGCTGTTGGAGGAAGGTTCCAGCGGAGCAACGGCAGAAGTGGGAGTGGCGGACATTGCGGAAATGCAGAGCCGAGACGATGAGGAAGACCTTTTCCGGAGTCCACCTCCGAGAACAACTAGCAGTGGCAGAGCAGTGAGCAGTGTGATTGTCCGGCCCGGAG
Organism: Terebella lapidaria; assembly: GCA_949152475.1. Lineage (NCBI taxonomy): Eukaryota > Metazoa > Annelida > Polychaeta > Terebellida > Terebellidae > Terebella > Terebella lapidaria. Next base: position 10,604,716 of record OX424557.1, read on the forward strand.
GCGGAGCAGAAAGCAGATCCAGCGGCCGAGCCGATAGCAGAGCAGATAGCCGAGCCGATAGCAGAGCAGATAGCAGAGCAGATAGCAGAGCAGATAGCCGAGCGGACAGCAGACCCTTTGGCAGATCAGGAGGCAGACCGGAGACCAAAACGGAAGGCGGAACCCGGAGCAGAGCTGACAGTGAGACGGAGACCCGAGGATCCACGGAGCGAACTTTGCCGGCAACCATTCAAGCAGTAGCCGGAAGCAGAACCAGTTCCGCGGCTAGAGATGACGGAATGGAGTCTTCCGCGTCTGAACGAGGCCATGCGGACGTGCAGAGAGCCCGGAGGAGTATCCTAGTAGACCAAGCCAGAGCTACACCCGGAATCCTGTCTCCGGTGGAGACCCGGCCTCGACAAGTCTTCCAGTGAGCGGTCCGGAAGGAGCCAAGTCCGAGCGCCAACCCAGAGTCCACCCTACACATTCTACCCGTTTGGCGGTCCTTCAACTCAACCGTGTCCGTCACATTGTTTCCCGGTGAATATTGGGGGACGGAGCGCTTCCGTCTTTGCGCCCGCAGTCCCGGAGCACGCCAGATACTATGCAGTACGTTGGGGACCGGAGCAGTGGGGGCCGGCCGAGATGAGAGACTCCGGCGTCTACGTGGAGACCATGGAGCAGAGAGAGTCACCGTTTGGTCTCGTCCCGACCCGTCAGATCGTCCGGATTCCAGATTGGTCCATCCGGGACGAACGCCTCAGGAATGGGTTCTACGTCCCACCCCAGTGGAGCCTCCATGATCCGGATCTTCTCCCGGTTGATGCCAGAGGAACAAGCTTCGGACGACCGTTGGTACCACAGACCTTTCCACCGCGTCCGCCGTCGGGGAGCAGTTCGCGCCGTGATACTGGTGGGCAGTAGTCGTCGCAAGTCGCCGCAAGTCGTCGCAAGTCAAGTCGGCGCAAGGAGAAGAAAGAAGAACCGTTTCCCGGATTCTAGTATAATTAAGAGTTAAAAAGTGGGAAACGGAACAAGCAAGATATCCGGGTACAGTGACGGTAAACTAGTTAAGAGGTACCAGTACCTGGATCACGGAAACAAGTTGTGTTTGATTTTACGGACAGTTTAACGGTTGACAATTTGTATATATGTGATATTGATCTGTTCGGGACGAACAGAGTCTAAGGAAGGGGGAGTGTAACGGTTTTGGGGCGTACCCAAAGGTTTCCCCTAGGTAATTCTGTTAGTGTTTTGTGATATTATGGTTAAATAACCGTTTATTAGGGTGTATATGTGTTTAAAGGTTCATACGGTTCCGTATTGTTAATGTTTTAAAGGTTTTCCGTCTCGGAACTTGGTATATTTGTGATGTCGGTAAAGCCGGAGACGGAGCCGGAACCGGAGACGGAACCGGACACGGAGCCGGAACAATGGAGTACAAAAACGTAATGACGTTATTTCCGGAAGGTCATGTGATCAGCCTCGTTTTCGGTTTAAAAGGTGACGTGTCAGCCACTGATTGGTTCTAGAGTGTTTTTAGAAATCCGGAAAATATCAGTGTTTTGGCGGACTATGACGTCACAATAGGTTGGTCACGTGACGTGGGTCTCAGGTCTATAAAAGCCCCCGCTTCACAGCGGACGGCGGAGTTGGTGTCCTGACGTCGACCTGTGCAGACCCCTTCTCCCATAGCAGAGTACTCCCTTGTTCCGGATAGAGTCATCCAGATGATAGCAGTTAAGTCTTCCGACTGTGCACTTGGAAAATAAACATCAAAACTTCAACCGAGTTGTTTTTCCGTGTTCGTTAGGAAACTGGAAGTTATAATAAAGTTAGTTCACCGGAAAAGACAGTTATACGGAGTAAAGGGAGATAAGACTACAGTCGGTTAAGACCAAGTTGTAACGACGTCTTAGGGTGATCTAAGAACCCAGATCACCGAGGAAGGAGTCGGAGACGGAGACGGAGGTGGAATTCGACGGAGCAACTACGGAGGCGGTATCGGACGGAGCAGTTGCAGAGACGGGAACGACGAAGCAGTTGCAGAGGCGGTACCGGACGACGGAGTTGCAGAGGCAGTACCTGACGGAGCGGTTGCGGTAACCGGAAGTGGGAACACTTCCGAGATACTCCATTTCAGGTGCGGTACCAGGTTGCAGTGAGACGGAGCCAACCGGAGCAGATTGCAGTGCGGCGGAACCTGGCAGAGCGGTTGCAGTATTCGGAAACGGCAACGTTCCCGGATTCTTTATTCCCGGCGCAGTCGCAGTTTGCAGTAAGACGGAAAACGACGGAGCTGTTGCAGTAAAGCGGTTTCCCGACGGAGCAGTTGCAGTACCCGGAGACGGAAACGCCTCCGGATCCTTACTTTACAGGTGCAGTTGCAGATTAGCAGTCGGACAACGGTTAAGAGGTCCATTCCAGACCACGCTACCAACCTTAGAGACTTCTAGCCGGAGTTCAACCGTACAGCAGTAGCAGTTTCCTGGAGTTTTACCGTTTCAGCTCCGGTTAAACAACAACTCACCCACCTCCCTAGAAAACCGGTTCATCAAGACGTCACAGAAGGGTGCAAACCCGTTACAGTATTGTTGTGAAATTGCATTCGGGTAGCCTAGTGATCGATGTGGGCAGTTGATCAACTGCCCATATCGATCACTAGATTGGGGAGCCACTTTTTGAGGCCAGCAATCGGGGGTTAACAGACTTACGTAAATTCATCACAAGTCGATTTATAACAAGGATTTTGTTTCTGCAAATTACTGTGTACCCACAGAAACCATGCAAAATCTAGCATGTATTATTCTAGCATAATTCCATCTGCTGTATGGAAAATTATATTCATATGCTCAGGTTGGTGACCTAGTTTGACCTATAAGTGGAGCTCATGTGCGGTTTATCATGCTTGAAGCAATAAATGCCTAGTTTTTAGTATGGTATTACAGGCGAATTGAAGTGTTTATTCTGTGGGTTTCAGCCTGTGCCACTCTGAAACCTGATAACAATTATGATATACATGTATCATCACACACTCATACTCCAAGCAATCACGAATCTATATTATATACTAGCCATTGATCTTAGCAAACACTATCTCATTATCTGTGATAATATATATCTTATAAATGAATTTTTATAAGAACCCATACCACAGCTGAAGCATGTTCCTACCTATCCAACAGCTAGGTTCTATCCATGGAATGTTATAGTCTCCAGTGTAATTCTTACACTGTCCACTCGGACACCCGGCCTCACACTGTCTGGTCAGCACATTTACACGGAAAGTAACTCCCGTCTCCATACCGACAACTGTGTGCATATAAATACCATTTGATTTTGAGAGAAAAAACTGAAGGATATATTTTTGTGATTTCGCTATCCCTCTGAGGTATTGACGGTACCTATACTTGGTACAATGTACCTATTTGTGAACACTGTCATATAATATGATAATTGTGAAGGTATTCACTCAATACTGGTTTGGATATATGTGCTGTTCCGTTGTGGATATGTCAATGCAACATATTCTATGTTCAAGTTCTAACTGATACGTAGAAGAACGAATTACGATACGATACGATACGATACGATAAATTTATTCGGATAGCAATCAAGATACATAAACATATATACAAACATGAATAAATAGTATGCTATCCTAGGTGACACATAGCCGCATGGCTGTCTTCCTGTGTCACCTATTAGAAAGGAAAAGGAAAACAATTGAAAATGGTCGAGACGGTGAGCCCCGAGAGCCCCAATGATGGCGGGACACCGGTACCAAACAGGCACGCACCCCAGACAGACAGGCCAAGAGCAGGCGGCGGGGTGACCAACCAAAGCGGACCAGCGGCGAATTACTGAATGATGAATTACTGAATGATTTCATTGACTTTTTTTGCGTATTAATTCTGGAATTGTGTACCATAAATCCGGACCTTTATGTCTTAATGTATTAGCAGCTATAGTAGTTCGTCTATTATCAATATGAGGGTTGTGTATGTTTCTAGTATTGTGATGGTGAACGCCCGAATTAGTTACAATTAAGTCAATCAAAGGAGTGGGTATGTTATTCGTTTTTATACTGTACATGTATTTTGCAATCTGTAATTTATACATATCAGTTAGCTTTAATAATCCTAATCCCTTAAACAAGTGATTCGTATGCTCATTATGCTTTGCCCCACAGATTATTCGTACAGCTCTTTTTTGTATAATAGCTAACTTATTAATGTAGGTGGAATACGTTGCGCCCCATAGAGTTATACCGTAATCAAGATATGGAAATATTGGGGAATAGTACAAGGTGAGCAAATGTTTACGCTGTAAAATATGTTTCACTCTATTTAGAGCATACATTGAGCTATTCAGTTTCTTTTTCACATGGTAAATATGTTCATGCCAATTAAGGGACGAGTCTATATTTATCCCAAGAAATTTAACATAATTTTTGTTTTCTATTTAATCATTGTTGATTTTTACTTTGTGACCTGTCGGAGGTAAATCAGCTTTATTTTTGAAGAACACACTGTTTGTTTTAGTCACATTCAAAGATAGTTTGTTAACACGGAACCATTCAACTAAGGTATTAAGGTAATAATTAATCTTTTTGTATAAATCATCAGTGTTGTTAGAACTTGAATAGACTGTTGTATCATCTGCAAATAATATGGCTTTAGAATGAACAAGATAGTTTGGGAGATCATTGGTGTATATAATATACAATAGGGGTCCCAGTACCGAACCCTGTGGTACCCCACAAGGGATATTTTGTGTTTCTGATTTATGCGATTTGAATTCAACAAATTGTTGTTCAACAATAAGTAGCTTTTGAACCACTCCAAGGCCTTCCCTCGTATGCCATACCAGTTAAGTTTATTTAATGTGTGATCAATGGTATCAAAGGCCTTGGAGAGGTCCAGAAACACACCTATGATATTCATTCTACTTTCAATTGTGTGTCACTTGTATGTGATAAATTAAGTATGCATACCTGGTGGAAATGAGATGTGAAGTATGATGTCTAAGCATGTAAGAAACAAAGTGATTTCATCTACGTGCCACTATTCAATGTATCCAACAAATATCGGTGGAGAATAATAATCCGATTACTTCAAAGAATTCACTACATTATTGCTATACCGGGTCTAAAACATTGTTGTACTAATGTCCGTTCATTTAGTGTATTCAACATATTGTAACGGTTTTGGGGCGTACCCAAAAGTTTCCCCTAGGTAATTCTGTTAGTGTTTTGTGATATTATGGTTAAATAACCGTTTATTAAAATGTATATGTGTTTAAAGGTTCATACGGTTCCGTATTGTTAATGTTTAGAAGGTTTTCCGTCTTGGAACTTGGTATATTTATGATGTTGGTAAAGCCGGAGACGGATCCGGAGACGGAGCCGGAACAATGGAGTACAAAAAACGTAATGACGTTATTTCCGGAAGGTCATGTGATCAGCCTCGTTTTCGGTTTAAAAGGTGATGTGTCAGCCACTGATTGGTTCTAGAGTGTTTTTAGAAATCCGGAAAATATCAGTGTTTTGGCGGACTATGACGTCACAATAGGTTGGTCACGTGACGTGGGTCTCAGGTCTATAAAAGCCCCCGCTTCACAGCGGACGGCGGAGTTGGTGTCCTGACGTCGGCCTGTGCAGACCCCTTCTCCCATAGCAGAGTACTCCCTTGTTCCGGATAGAGTCATCCAGATGATAGCAGATAAGTCTTCCGACTGTGCACTTGGAAAAATAAACATGAAAACTTCAAACGAGTTGTTTTTCCGTGTTCGTTAGGGAACTGGAATTTATAATAAAGTTAGTTCACCGGAAGAGAAAGTAATACGGAGTAAAGGGAGATAAGACCACAGTCGGTTAAGACCAAGTTGTAACGACGTCTTAGGGTGATCCAAGAACCCAGATCACCAAGGAAGGAGACGGAGACGGAGGTGGTATTCAACGGAGCAACTACGGAGGCGGTATCGGACGGAGCAGTTGCAGAGACGAGAACGACGAAGCAGTTGCAGAGGCGGTACCGGACGACGGAGTTGCAGAGGCAGTACCTGACGGAGCGGTTGCAGTAACCGGAAGTGAAAACACTTCCGAGATACTCCATTTCAGGTGCAGTCGCAGGTTGCGGTGAGGCGGAGCCAACCGGAGCAGTTTGCAGTGAGGCGGAACCTGGCAGAGCGGTTGCAGTATTCGGAAACGGCAACGTTCCCGGATTCTCATTCCAGGTGCAGTCGCAGTTGCATTAAGGCGGAAAACGACGGAGCTGTTGCAGTAAAGCGGTATCCCGACGGAGCAGTTGCAGTACCCGGAGACGGAAACGCCTCCGGGTTCTTACGTTACAGGTGCAGTTGCAGATTAGCAGTCGGACAACGGTTAAGAGGTCCATTCCAGACCACCTACCAACCTTAGAGACTTCTAGCCTTAGAGACTTCTGTACTACCGTACAGCAGTAGCAGTTTCCCGGAGTTTTACCGTTTCAGCTCCGGTTAAATAACAACTCACCCACCTCCCAAGAAAACCGGTTCATCAAGACGTCACAGAAGGGTGCAAACCCGTTACAACTTTTTGGGGGCAGCGGTGGGATCATCTGCAGTATGACTACTAGACGGGGCAAATTGGCGGAACAGCAGCTGAAGGCAGCCGTGTCGGACACGGAGCAGCCTGTAGGAGCAGTAGGAGCTGAGCCGTTGCAGATGCCGGTTGCGGAAAAGGAAGCAGTTCGTCCTGCCGAGCGAAAGCTGTTGCAGCCGGAAATGCAGAAAGCAGTTGCAGAAGAGCCCCTTCGGGTTCCTCAAGGAGTACAGCCTGCAGAGCAGTTAGCAGAGGCGGAAATTAACTTTCCGGACCAGGCTGGCGATCGGGAACCGGATGCAGACCCGGAAGGCGGAGAGAATTTAGTCGACAACCTGACCAGATTATTGGCGACCCAAATGGAGGTGTTTCAGCAGCACCTGGCAGTAACCGGAAAGCAGCAGCAGGCAGAAGCAGTACAACAACCAGCACCAAGGGCAGGAGTAGCCAGATTAATGACGTACGACGGAACTGATCCGTGGCCAGAGTATGAGGCTCACCTCCTTGAATACGCTCGGTATTACCGTTGGACAGCAGAGGAAAAGGCGCTGAACTTATGTGTCAGTTTGAGGGGTAACGCCCGCAGCATACTACTGGATCTGTCCGCGGAGCAGAGACGCAGCTTTGATACGGTTGTGGCGGCATTAAAACAGCAGTTTTGTCCGGGGGAGAAAACATTTGTTTTCCAGGCGGAATTGCAGACACGGAAATTGCAGCCGGAGGAGGAGCTGTCCGAACTGGCCAGAGACATACGGAGCAAGACGCGGCTAGCTTACCCAAAAGCGGATCCGGCAACAACAGAAGTGCTCATGAAGATGCATTTCTGCAACAGTCTGACTAACCGAGATATGCGGTTGTCGGTATTGAAAAGCCACCCGGAAACGCTGTCGCAGGCCCTGGCTTTCGCTACCGAGTACGAGAGTATTATGAAGACGGACAACAGCAGACCGGCGGAGCGACACCGGACGAGGCAGCTGAGCACGGAGCCGGAATGGAGCCAGCAGGTGAACGAATTGCGGAAGCAAGCCGAGCAGACTCAGCAGCAGTTGGCGGATCTGATGACTCAGGTCAAGGAAGCGGTTAGCCGGCAGCAGCAGCAGGGCATTTCCCGAGCGGATTTAGAATGCTTCAACTGTGGCCGGAAAGGGCATTTTGCCCGAGACTGTAGGCAGCCGAAGCAGCAGCAGCAGCGGCGTCAACCACAACAGCAGCAGTCGCCGCGACAACAGCAGCAGCAGCAGCCGCAGCAGCAGCAACAACTGCAGCAGCCACGACAGCAGCAGCAGCAGCCGGAAAACTAGAGCGGGTCGCGGAAAAGGGGAAATCCGGGACCCGGAAAAGAGGACACCCCCATAACCGGCAGGTGGTTCACGGACCCGGTCCCAGGGGCGAGGTGGGCATGTGTGTGACAGCCAGAGTATGCGGAGAGCCAGTAACGCTGATAATCGACACCGGCAGCACTGTCACAATGCTCAACCTACAAACCTGGGAACGGATCCGGAAGCCCGGAATGAAGCTGAAGCGGTCGCCGATTCGTCTTTCAATGGTTGACGGAAGTAACATACGGACGCATGGCCGGAAAGAACTCCCACTCAACATCGCAGGAGTAGCTGAGACCGTGACGTTCGAGATTGCAGACTGTGAAGACGAAGGAATACTGGGAATGGATTTCATCCGTTCCCGGATATCCGGCATAAATTTCGACCGAATGACCATGCAGATGGGCAGCCAGGAGGTGTTCCTCACCATGTTCGAGCAGACCAGGGAGCCGTTTCCGATCAACGCTGTAGCAGATTACCAAATTCCACCGGAAACGGAACAGCTGATAATAGGACAAGCAGAGAGAGTCCGGGAAGCAGAAGGAGTACTAGAAATGCCACAGGAGCCTACTGAGAAAAGACCTTGGCTGATCGGGAGAACTTTATCCTGGATGAAGCAAGGAACAGCCTGGTTCGAGTGATCAATGTGATGGCGGAGCCGGTAATCATCAAGAAAGGAGCGCAGTTGGCGACGATGACCACCTTAGCAGCCGGTTGCAGTGTTGTGCCGTTGGCGGAGCGGAGCAGGAAGGTGCAGATTTCCACGGAGTCGGAGGCCGGGCGGAATTGGAGCGGGTACGAGAAGCTGCGGCAGTTAGCAGAGCAGACCCAGGATGCAGTGCCGAGTCATTTCCGCGAGAGAGTAACCGACCTCCTATTTCGGAATAAGCCGACCTTCAGTAATGATGCCGGAGAACTGGGGCAGACCAACGAGGTACAACATCAGATAAACACGGGCAGTCACCGGCCGATTAAGCAGCCAACCAGGCGAATTCCGCCAGACAAGAGAGAGCTGGTGAGCAGTCTGATTCAGGAGATGAAAGACAAGAACGTCATTGAAGAAAGTAGCAGTCCGTGGGCTTCCCCGATTGTTCTCGTGAAGAAAAAGGATGGGACCACCCGGTTCTGTGTCGATTACCCGCGGTTAAATGCAGTCACGGAGAAAGATGCTTATCCGTTGCCGAGAATAGACGACACCATAGCAGCCTGTGCAGACGCCAAATGGTTCTCCACTCTCGACCTGACCAGTGGATACTGGCAGGTCGGGATGGATGAAGACGCCCGGAAAAAGTCGGCCTTCTGTGTTCCTGGCGGCCTTTACCAGTTCAAAGTCATGAGTTTCGGCTTGTGCAATGCTCCGTTCGAGCGGTTGATGGAGAAGGTGCTAGGCGGATTGTCCTGGAAGACCTGCCTCATATATCTGGACGACATCATAGTCTACAGCAAGACCCTGGAGGATCACATCCGTGATCTTCAGGAGGTGTTCAGCAAGCTGAGAGAGGCAGACCTAAAAGTCAAACTGCAAGTTCTTCCAGCCGGAGGTGTCTTTCCTAGGTCACATAGTCCGCAGAGACGGTATCCGCACCGACCCGGCAAAAACGGAGGCAGTACGGAAGTGGCGGACACCCACCAACCTGACGGAGCTGCGCAGTTTTCTGGGACTTTGCTCCTACTACCGGAAGTTCGTGCCGAAGTTCTCCGAGATTGCAGCGCCGCTGAATCACCTAACAGAAAAAGGGGTGCAGTTCCGGTGGCAGACGGAGCAAGAGCAGGCATTTGCAGAGCTGAAGAACCGCCTAGTATCGGCACCGATACTCGGGTACCCAAGGGAGCAAGGCCGATATATCCTGGACACGGACGCCAGTGACACCGGGCTGGGAGCAGTACTGTCACAGAAGCAGGGCAACCAGGAGCGGGTGATAACCTACTTGAGCCGCAGCCTAACCAAAGAAGAACGGAGATACTGTGTCACCCGGAAGGAGCTCCTGGCGGTTGTGTTTGCGGTACAGAAGAATAAGCAGTAATTGCTGGGACGACACTTCCTTCTTCGCACAGATCATGGCAGTCTTACCTGGCTTATGAATTTCAAGGAGCCCCAGGGGCAGGTAGCCCGGTGGATTGAGCTCCTGAGTGAGTTTCATATCGACATCGAACATTGTCCGGGGCGAATCCATAATAACGCGGATGCCTTGTCCAGATCCCCATGCAGCCAATGCGGAAAAATCGACTGGAAACAAGCCAAGATAGACGCCTGGAACTACGGAGAAAGGATCCGGCAGACACGAAGTGAAGAAACTCCTCAGCCCAAGCCAAGGAAGGGGGGACGCCGGAAACGGTCGCGGAGATCGGGCGGAGAAGCAGAACTGACGGAGGAAGCAGTCCCAAGGAAGGCGGTTGCAGTAGCGGAGAAAGCAGCGTCCCGAAAGCCGGTTGCGGTTGCAGTGACGGAGAAGGCAGCGTCCCGGAAGCCGGTTGCGGTGATGGAGGAAGCAGCGTCCCGGAAGCCGGTTGCGGTTGCGGTGACGGAGGAAGCAGCGTCCCGGAAGTCGGTTGCGGTTGCGGTGACGGAGAAAGCAGCGTCCCAAAGGCCGGTTGCGGTTGCGGTGACGGAGAAGGCAGTTCCAGGAAAAGCGGATGCGGTTGCAGAGCAGATTAGGCTGGCGGAAAATGCGGACCAGGATACTGTGCTGGGGCAGAAATATCGACCAGATGATTTGCGGAGAATGCAGCAAGCCGAACCTTGGTACCCACTGGTGACGTCGCTGATCGATGGGAGCGGTACAGCTGGCAGTGCAGATTTTTCCAGCATGAGCAGTGAGGAGAAAGTGCTGTGTGGGATGCGGAAGACCTTGCTGAAAGTCGACGGAGTAGTCTACCGGAAATGGAAAACGGCAGAAGGAACCAGCCGAATGCAGTTAATAACCCCGAAGGAGCTGAGACAGGAGATTTCCCGTCTGGCCCATCAGAGCCGGACGAGAGGACACCTCGGAAGCAGAAGGATGGCGGCTAGCATTCGGAGGCGGTATTTCTGGCCGGCTATGATGCGGGACATAAAGCAGTGGGTGCTGAGCTGTGACGAATGTGCGTCAAGAAGTATGCAGAACTTGAAACGATCTCCGATGCAGAGATACCGGGTTGGAGCGCCCATGGAGAGGGTGGCAATGGACGTGATGGGTCCGTTACCTAAATCCACCCGGGGGAACCGGTACATCTTAGTAATCGGTGATTACTTCACCAAGTGGGTAGAGGCTTACCCGATGCCGAATCAGGAAGCGGTGACGGTTGCGGACATATTCGTCAACCAGTTTGCAGCGCGGTACGGCATCCCGATGGAGATCCACACCGACCAAGGCAGAAATTTCGAGTCCGACTTGCTGAGAAATGTTTGCAGAATCCTGGGGATTCACAAGACACGGACAACCGCTTTCCGACCTCAGTCGGACGGTTTCATTGAGCGATTCAACCGGACGCTGCAGCAGATCCTGAGCCTGTACGTAAGCGAGCGGCAGACCAACCGGGATCAGCTAGTTCTGTTGGCGATGGCAGCTTACCGGAGTACCCCGCAGGAGACAACCGGGCAGAGTCCCAATTTGCTGATGCTGGGCAGAGAAGTTAACACTCAGGTAGAGTTACTGATTGGCAGGCCGCCGGGCGAATCGACAGCAGAAGTAACAGAGTATGGCAGTCAGCTCCGGGAGCGACTAGAAGCAGTATACAAGGCGGTTCGAACGAAATCTGGCAGAGAGATGGAACGGTAGAAGAAGCTGTACGACCGGAGGAAGGTCGACAATCAGTTCCAGCCAGGAGACCGAGTGTGGATGGCGGTCAAAACACGGAAGAAGGGCAAAGCACCCAAGTTGCAGAGGAAGTGGAGCGGTCCAAAGCTAGTGCTGAGCAGATTTACCGACGTGACCTACGAGATTGCAGAGAGTGAAACTCGGCAGAAGGTGGTTCACTTCGACTTGCTGAAACCGTATAATGGTGTCAAGCATCCGAGATGGATGAAGCGGAGAATGGCGGATTCCTGGAGGCAGACGAAGCCGCCGAAGCAGAGCAGTGTTCCGGAGTCGGAACAGACGTTCTCTGAGTCGGATACGGACTCGGAGTAAAGCCGCAAAGGATGCAGAAATATGAGAAGACGGAGGAGTGAGCTGTAGAGCAGGAGAAGGAGATAGCTGAGACCCTGGTAAAACGTTGAGTTCCGGCAGAGAGCGACCGCAAGAAGTTGGAACAGTGAGCAAGTGCTAGTTCCGGAAACAGGGCGGAGAAAGGAAGCAGAGCGGAAAGCGGTGCAAAGACCGGATAGAGACATCCTAGAGGTTCTGACTGGGTTGAGAGCATAGTCAACCAGTCCAGAGTAGCGGCCAGGGGTCCAGAAGAACCTGGGTTAGCGGTCTAGTATCTCCAGAGAAGCAGCTACACGTCTTCCGTATTCAGAGAATTAAGACGGAAAAGTTTTCCGGCTGTAGACAACCTACCGGAGTTTCCACTTATCAGAGACGGCAAACCGGCTGCAGATCGACAGAAGCGGTGAAACATCATTCCAGATAGGAAGGGCCCTCCTTCTGGACAAGAATGTATGCAGTTTCCAGTGTCGACAAGCAGTAATAACCAGTGAGCAGATATGCAGTTGAAGAAGCAGTACAAATGGCGGAAACGCTCAACTTGCAGTCTAGATGTTCATCTGACAGGCAGAATCAACTGGCTGAGACTCTATTCAACCCTCCTGATGGCAGAGATACTTCAAAATTGCAGATACTTCGCTCGGAGAAGCAGTTGAAAGGGAGCCGGAAAAACCCGGAGAAGCCGGTTGAGCCGGAGACGGACACCTCTCGGTTAACGGTTGAGTTTTTGCATAATTGTGACGTCACTCCTGAGGCAGCCAATCAGCGTGGAGCTTTTCATGTCACGTGAGCAGAAAGGGTATAAAAGGGCCTTGAAATCGGGCTCTGAGAGCAGTTGAAGAGCAGACCTCGAGCTGTGCACATCGCTGTTAAAGTTTGGCGGAATCGAATCAAGTCCAGCATTTTCCGGCAGCGGCAGATTTTGCAGTGAAAAACGACTAAGTGTTTCCCGGAAGACCACCAGTCCGGAGAAGCGGTGCAGCAGAAGCGGTGCAGAACGGTGCAGTAAAAGCGGTGCAGTAGATCGACAACTTTTGTTTCCCGGCTTTCCGGAATGGCCTACTCGGCATTCCTTGGAAGACAAGATCGCGGCCGGAGCAGAGATTGGGCAAGCCCTCAGCCACTGGATTAAAGCCGGCTGTGTAAGCGGTGTGACCGGATGTTCGAGAGTGAGACGGACAGGAGACGGCATGTGTGCCCAACCCAGAGGTATCATTGCTGTTTGTGTGCCTTCTACGGCAACCGGGCGAACGACCTTAGGCGGCATCTCCGGGAGATGCACGGCTGGAAGTACCCTTCCGGGAACCGTCCTCCTCAGGACGAGGCAACCCTCAACCATGTGGGAACCTTTGATTCGGCCTGGCGGGGGACAGCAACGCAGTCTCGGCGGAAGCGGTTCCGGAGATTCTGCAAACAGTCTCCCAGGGAGAATCCAGTTCCGGAGACTTATGCGGACCAGCTTCCGTTCGGACCTGACTGGGATGCCAGAGCAGCCGCCCCCATCGGACAACCGGAGTGGTTAGATCAACCGGAATGGGCCCCGGACCCGCAGGGCTGTCTCCGGGCCGCCGAAGAAGACCAAGCGGAGGATTGGGAGGCGGAAATCCGTGCCAGAGAATACCGGCCTCCATCTCCCACCTCGGAACCGGAGACGGATGAGTCGGAGTATGTGACGGCAGATGAGGAATCCTGGACGGAAGCGATGGCAGTGTAGCAGTGGACGGAGGCGGTTGGCGGTGTAGCGGTTGACGGAGGCGGTAGGCAGTGTGGCAGTAGCAGAGGCAGATGGCAGTGTGGCAGTAGACGGAGGCGGTTGACAGTTTGGCGGAGACGGAGAAGAAAGAGCGGTGGCAGATAGCAGCAACAACAACACGGAAAAAAAATAAAAAAATAAAAAATAAAAAAAATATTATTTATCCAAGTAGACCACCAGGAGGAGTGGCAGTTTGCTGAGCAGCCAATCATCAAGCAGATAAGCCAGTCACGTGACTTCCAGAGACTATAAAAGGGGGCAGATAGCTGTTACCGGATGCAGAAGGCAGTTTGCTGTAGCGGAGTCAACATCGACACAAAGCAGAGAATCAGAATGCCGAAAGTAAAGACAACACCCCGCAAGCCCGCCCTCACCGGTGTGGAGACTGTAACCTAGAGTTCAAGAGCAAGCACACGTTGCTCCGGCATGTCACGGAGCAGCACACGAGTGAAGTCACCGTCTTCGCCTGTCCGCAGTGTGACCATTGGAGCAGACGGAAAGAGGGGACACAGAAGCATCTGCAGTCCCGACACGCAATGGACGCGAACCCGATTTGACTAAGGGTTGGCAGAGAGCAGTTTGAGGAGAAAAGCATCCGGTCCAAGACGACCCCTCGGAAAAGCAAGAAGCCGGTAACACGGCTTGACCAGTTGTCGGATACGGAGTCGGAGTCGGGAGGTTCGGTTTCGTCCCGGACCCGGTACCGTTCCGGTACCCAGTCGGTGGCCACACTAGCAGCCGACGTTTTGTCCACGGAGGCAGGGAGTAGTTCGGAAGAAGAAGTAGAGCTGAAAATCATGGCAAGTGAAGACGAGTTACAGGACCCGGAAGACCCGAAGCCGGTTAAGCCGCCAGTGACCCGGAGCTCTTCCCGGAACACCTCCCGGAAAAACAGCCCAGACCCATCTCGAGGTACCGGAGCAGATCGGTTTCATCCCGGACCCGGTACCGTTCCGGTACCCAGTCGGTGGCCACACTAGCAGCCGACGTTTCGTCCACGGAGGCAGGGAGTAGTTCGGAAGAAGTAGAGCTGAAAATTATGGTAAGTGAAGACGAGTTACAGGACCCGGAAGACCCGAAGCCGGTTAAGCCGCCAGTGACCCGGAGCTCTTCCCGGAACACCTCCCGGAAAAACAGCCCAGACCCATCTCGAGGTACCGGAGCAGATCGAGACCGCGTAAAAAAGCGGAGTCGCAGCCGTTCGCCGGATAAATCCGGCCGCCATCAACGCCGGGAATATAGGAAGGAGAGCCCGGAGCGCGCCAGGGACCGAGGCGGAGAACGTGGCCGAGAGGAGAAACGACACACCCCACCCAAGTCTTCAGGAGGCAGCGTCAAGGGAAAAGGCAAGGCGGTGTATGACTACAAGTTCCGGCTGTTGGAGGAAGGTTCCAGCAGAGCAGCGGCAGAAGTTGGAGTAGCAGACATTGCGGAAATGCAGAGCAGAGACGATGAGGAAGACCTTTTCCGGAGCCCACCTCCGAGAACGACTAGCAGTGGCAGAGCAGTGAGCAGCGTGATTGTCCGGCCCGGAGGCGGAGCAGAAAGCAGATCCAGCGGCCGAGCCGATAGCAGAGCAGATAGCCGAGCCGATAGCAGAGCAGATAACAGAGCAGATAGCCGAGCGGACAGCAGACCCATTGGCAGATCCGGAGGCAGATCGGAGACCAAAGCGGAAGGCGGAACCCGGAGCAGAGCTGGCAGTGAGACGGAGACCCGAGGATCCACGGAGAGAACTTTGCCGGCAACCATTCAAGCAGTAGCCGGAAGTAGAACCAGTTCAGCGGCTAGGGATGACGGAATGGAGTCTTCCGCGTCTGACCGAGGCCATGCGGACGTGCAGAGAGCCCGGAGGAGTATCCTGGTAGACCAAGCCAGAGCTACACCCGGAATCCTGTCTCCGGTGGAAACCCGACCTCGACAGTCTTCCAGTGAGCGGTCCGGAAGGAGCCAAGTCCGAGCACCAACCCAGAGTCCACCTTACACATTCTACCCGTTTGGCGGTCCTTCAACTCAACCGTGTCCGTCCCATTGTTTCCCGGTGAATATTGGAGGACGGAGCGCTTCCGTATTTGCACCTGCAGTCCCGGAGCACGCCAGATACTATGCAGTACGTTGGGGACCGGAGCAGTGGGGGCCAGCCGAGATGAGAGACTCCGGCGTCTATGTGGAGATCATGGAGCAGAGAGAGTCACCGTTTGGTCTCGTCCCGACCCGTCAGATCGTCCGGATTCCAGATTGGTCCATCCGGGACGAACGCCTCAGGAATGGGTTCTACGTTCCGCCCCAGTGGAGCCTCCATGATCCCGATCTTCTCCCGGTTGATGCCAGAGGAACAAGCTTCGGAAGACCGTTGGTACCAAATACCATTCCACCTCGCCCGCCGTCGGGGTGCAGTTCGCGCCGTGATACTGGTGGGCAGTAGTCGTCGCAAGTCGCCGCAAGTCGTCGCAAGTCAAGTCGGCGCAAGGAGAAGAAAGAAGAACCGTTTCCCGGATTCTAGTATAATTAAGAGTTAAAAAAAAAAGTGGGAAACGGAACAAGCAAGATATCCGGGTACAGTGACGGTAAATTAATTAAGAGATACCAGTACCCGGATCACGGAAACAAGTTGTGTTTGATTTTACGGACAGTTTAACGGTTGACAATTTGTAAATATGTGATATTGATCTGTTCGGGACGAACAGAGTCTAAGGAAGGGGGAGTGTAACGGTTTTGGGGCGTACCCAAAAGTTTCCCCTAGGTAATTCTGTTAGTGTTTTGTGATATTATGGTTAAATAACCGTTTATTAAAATGTATATGTGTTTAAAGGTTCATACGGTTCCGTATTGTTAATGTTTAGAAGGTTTTCCGTCTCGGAACTTGGTATATTTATGATGTTGGTAAAGCCGGAGACGGATCCGGAGACGGAGACGGAACCGGAGACGGAGCCGGAACAATGGAGTACAAAAAACGTAATGACGTTATTTCCGGAAGGTCATGTGATCAGCCTCGTTTTCAGTTTAAAAGGTGACGTGTCAGCCACTGATTGGTTCTAGAGTGTTTTTAGAAATCCGGAAAATATCAGTGTTTTGGCGGACTATGACGTCACAATAGGTTGGTCACGTGACGTGGGTCTCAGGTCTATAAAAGCCCCCGCTTCACAGCGGACGGCGGAGTTGGTGTCCTGAGGTCGACCTGTGCAAACCCCTTCTCCCATAGCAGAGTACTCCCTTGTTCCGGATAGAGTCATCCAAATGATAGCAGATAAGTCTTCCGACTGTGCACTTGGAAAAATAAACATGAAAACTTCAACCGAGTTGTTTTTCCGTGTTCGTTAGGGAACTGGAATTTATAATAAAGTTAGTTCACCGGAAGAGAAAGTAATACGGAGTAAAGGGAGATAAGACCACAGTCGGTTAAGACCAAGTTGTAACGACGTCTTAGGGTGATCCAAGAACCCAGATCACCAAGGAAGGAGACGGAGACGGAGGTGGTATTCAACGGAGCAACTACGGAGGCGGCATCGGACGGAGCAGTTGCAGAGACGAGAACGACGAAGCAGTTGCAGAGGCGGTACCGGACGACGGAGTTGCAGAGGCAGTACCTGACGGAGCGGTTGCGGTAACCGGAAGTGAGAACACTTCCGAGATACTCCATTTCAGGTGCAGTCGCAGGTTGCGGTGAGGCGGAGCCAACCGGAGCAGTTTGCAGTGAGGCGGAACCTGGCAGAGCGGTTGCAGTATTCGGAAACGGCAACGTTCCCGGATTCTCATTCCAGGTGCAGTCGCAGTTGCAGTAAGGCGGAAAACGACGGAGCTGTTGCAGTAAAGCGGTATCCCGACGGAGCAGTTGCAGTACCCGGAGACGGAAACGCCTCCGGGTTCTTACGTTACAGGTGCAGTTGCAGATTAGCAGTCGGACAACGGTTAAGAGGTCCATTCCAGACCACGCTACCAACCTTAGAGACTTCTAGCCGGAGTTCAACCGTACAGCAGTAGCAGTTTCCCGGAGTTTTACCGTTTCAGCTCCGGTTAAATAACAACTCACCCACCTCCCAAGAAAACCGGTTCATCAAGACGTCACAGAAGGGTGCAAACCCGTTACAATATTGGACTATACCGAAATGACTGAGACACGTTGTGCTCTCCAATGAAATTTAAAGTGAGAACGGGATCAAAACCAAACTGACTTTGCAGGCTAAATTACTTGGTGAACACTATCTTTAAAACAAAGTTGATTTCTCTTTTTTTATTATGGAGATTTAACATATGATGGCCATGGGAAGGCCAACAAATCCAATATAGATTGTTCAGAATTTTGTTGACTTTAGAGATCCTACATTACCATGTTTCCGGTTTAATTTATGAACAATGACCCATCATCTTATTACCCTTTCTGTGTAAATGATCTTAATATTAGTATACTAGTATATAATAAGCATGTATTTACTTGAAAATGTTGTGCTTTTGGGGGTAATCACGTCCGCATAAACTCCCAACCCTATGAAATTATGACAGTTATTGTTCGGCGGCTAGCTGCTGATTGTATAATACAATGCTCAAATCATCATCCAAGGGGTGATTATTAATCGCGTCTTCAGTTTGCATGACTACATTGGGAACTCAAATATCTATCCTTAACAAATTATCTGCATAGCCCATGTTCAGAGTATAACTTGCCAAAGAATTTGAATGCCAATCACGCGTACAATTGCGAATATCATGCTTTCCTTGATCTAACAAAAAAATCACACAAATTTATTCCACTGATCATCCAAATAAAAATTTTCATTGTAGGTAAATTTACGATCCGTGGGATAATCAAACAACCCCATTGAGTGAACCGGTGATCTACGTGATGTTTGGCCCTATTTTTCTCTTGGGCATGTGAACGCACCATGTATCCATGAATAAAAAGGGGAAATCTTTGCAGCCATGGGCTCAAATTAACTTGAAATTTATTTGTAGCGATACTCACCATGTACAATGAGAAAACAAGCTCCAAATATTGACAGGATTATTGAGTGAACTGATGGTCACATCCCAATGTAAGAATCAATCTATTTCCACCAATGCAGCCAAATTTTGATGATTCCAATAACAAACGTAGAACACAATATTTTGCAATAGAAACAAAGCCCAACCAAATACTTTATCGAAAGACACACTGGCGTCATCAGGGGCAGACAGTGTAGTAAGTGTAGTTGTTTCTACTGTACATCTGATGGATTTAGTATACAACCGGCCAACAACCTATGAAAATAATTTAGAAATTATTGACAGGAGTTTTAATAATGTATATACTATATAATATTTTCGTGTATAAAAACCCTGAAAACACTCGGGCACACGTGATATAACTGATATAAGTGTACAAACCTGTTGGGTTCTCTGTCGTGACATTGACT
This sequence comes from Terebella lapidaria, assembly GCA_949152475.1. Taxonomy (NCBI): domain Eukaryota; kingdom Metazoa; phylum Annelida; class Polychaeta; order Terebellida; family Terebellidae; genus Terebella; species Terebella lapidaria. The sequence goes on from OX424557.1 coordinate 10,623,864, forward strand.
GAATTCAAACATTTATTGACAAAAAACTATCATGCCCTTGATCTAGTAATATATCAACATATATCGGTTGGAGGAAAATCAGCTGAGAAAAGTAGCTTCTTATCAATGTCAGTTTCGAGTGTCGCGCGATTGCAAACCGAGGTACATGTACGTATTAAGTAGTGGTAACATTTTACTTAGACTTAGATCTTCACACAATCTTTCTGTTGACACCAGATGATATGGTCATGGCTCTCGCTTGGTACGGACACTCAATATTATACTTCCTGGATATTTCTCAATTGAAGTTTTTGATTATTTGTTTGCTGATCACTAGAAATAAATCTCACTGATTAATATCTCAAATGGAATAATACAGTTTGTAAGAGAAAGTTTCGTTTGTTGTCTTCGAAGGTCTACTTTCCCCAGAGTTTTCAAATCTTCAATGTAATATGATAGTTAAAACTCAAAACATATAAGCACTCCACTATGGAGCGTTTTTAGGGTCAATATTCATTGACATGCATTGTAGATTTTCTTGTTGTGATTGATTGTTTCAACCGCAAAATTAATTATTCCACATTGCTGTTTCTAAACTTTCTGTGTCGAATTTACATATTCTTACTGCATAGTTCTAACTTCCATCTCCTTTCTGCTTACTTCCAAGTTCTCACTGGTACTTTCTCAATGCTTAATTCATCATGTCACATTCTAACACCTGTGGTCGTGCAAACTATCAAAAACAAATCGCATCTGGCATAATGCATATGAAACTTAGCACATTTCATTTAGAATAAAGCACATCGCACGAAGAACAAAGCATAACGAATGAAGCATTTCATGTGCCAAAATTACTACTGCACTATTATGACGACAGACAGCGCTGCGGGTCGAGTGGCCACATTGTGAATGAGAAACTGAAGACTCCCGGATGAAGGAAAGACATTGGTTTGATGGACCGCTGGTCCGGTGCAGTATTTTTAGCTTACCAACCCATGGCCCGATAAGCTATTGGCGTGGTTTTTCGTCCGTCGTCCGTCTACACTCTCTGGTTTAGGGGCTTGAAAAGCTGAAAATAGCCCAATCCACTTTTTATGAGCAGACGTGTATTTTGGGGATTAATTTGGGGATAAGGGGCTCACACGAGAGAGGAAATTTAACATGGTGAAAGCCCTTTAACCTAAAAAATTGGTACGTTCGTCCGTCGTCCGTCCGGCAAATAACTTTTTGGGGCCTTGATGAAGAATTTTTCTGAAAATTTACTAAAACATTCCTTGGGTTAATACCCTGAGACGTTTTGTTTTCGTTTTTTTTTTTTATTATTATTCAATCGTTTTTGCCGATTTGGCGGCCATTTTTTTTTTATGAAAAGTGGCTAATTTTGGACTTTGATGGCCTTTTTCTCGAAAACTGTCTGATCTGTTTGCGCTTTTTGTTTCAAGACATCTCCCTCATGTACATCAATGGCAAGTTTCATTGTCCTTGAATCGCCGGTCTGCGTGTGGCAGCCATTTTGATTTTTTGTCCCAAATCGAGCCACTGTTCGTTCTGAGCCATTTCCAGCAAAAACTTTTTTTTTATTTGCCATTGAAAAATTTTTGGGACTTTTTTGGGAAAATTTTGGGGAAAATTTCACCCAATTTTTCTTTCATAATGGGAGCTTTGCGGGGGTAAACTCCTAGAACTTTTCAAGATACAGCGTAGTATTGGCACATTCAAATGGGAAATCATATATTTCAGTTTGAATGATGACCTTGAATTTGATTTTGAATGACTTTGAAAGGTCAAAACGATAGCCATCAGTTTCCTGAGAATTTTTTTCACATCTCAATTATCACTGTCCATTCTCAAGTAATGACCATTTTGTGTATGTTAATTTTAGGCCTATGTCATGATAATTGCACTTAATTCGCAACAGTGTATTATATTATAATGAGTGTTCATGACGTCACATCGAAAATTGATTTTAATGAGCATAGAAATCTTATTAATAGGCTCATATTAATCATCTCTCACTAGACTCACTATTCGTTTATTTACACGGCAGGGTGCGGGAATTCATTGGGGTCTGTGCTCAGCTGCATGAGTGTGGCACCTGTTGGTCGCGCCAATGAAAAAGGAGGTCTTAGTTTCTCATACATCATGTGGCTACGTGCGGCCAGCGCCTCCTGTCGTCATAATGTTGCAGTAGTAATTTTGTCCACAACAATTACTACTGCATCATTATGACGACAGGCGGCGCTAACCGCCGAGTGCTTCATTCTTTGTGCGTTGTTCATCATGCGATATGCTATATTCTAAATGCAATGCGCTAAGTTCCATATGCATTGTGCCAGATGCGATTTGTTTTTGATAGTTTGCATGGACAAAGGTGTTAGAATTTGACATGATGAATTAAGCATTGAGAAAGTACCAGTGAGAACTTGGAAGTAAGCAGCAAGGAGATGGAAGTTAGAACTATGCAGTAAGAATATGTAAATTCGACACAGCAATGTGGAATAAAGAATTTCGCGGTTGAAACAATCATTCACAACAAGAAAATCTACAATGCATGTCAATGAATATTGACCCTAAAAACGCTCCATACTCCACAGCGTATTTCAATTACACGAGGCAAACAAACTTGTAGAAGTTCAGAAAAAAAAACATTCATTCTATACCAATAGATTGAATTTTCTTTATACAAGCTTATTTTCCCGTAAAGAAAAAATGACTTGTAACTGATTCGAACGTTGTCGAAAACGGGAACCAAGGACATTTTGAAAATGTTCTATAATGGCCCAGTTTAGTGGGAAGAATTTATATTTGATTTCCATTTACAGAAGTATTCTCTCTTCATCGCAATAATTTTGTTTTGAAAATTTTCTGTATTCATTGTGAATAATTTTGTTTTGAAAATTTTCTCTATTCATTGTGGAACATGCTTATCAGGTATAGTTTTGTGTCACCTGACCCTTCATTGCCTTCCTGGAGGAAGAGCTGTAGCTTGGTTGACTACAAGTTCAACATATTTTGGCTTATTAAATTCGACCTTGTTTCAGGTGGTGTTTTAATTTTTTCCCTCGGCCCCAATCAAGTCTTAACCGATCGCTATGTACAAAGATATCCCAAATATAACTCTGAACGAAATGAATGACGTTAGTTTCACCGATACTAAAGCATATTTTATTGTCATTTTTCAATAATATTGGATTGATCAAGTAGATGTATGAGTGGTTATAGAGAGGTTAGATCATACATCAGTGACATACTAGAGCCTTACTTTTTTGCAGATAATTGATAAATTTGCTATACCTATGTACACAGCAACTATCAGATCCAATTGACGTTATCAGATATGGGGAAGAGTGTTTCAGTTTTCCGCCATTGTCAATCGGTCATGAGCAATCTTCTCTGCTTTTCAAGTAAAAAATTATCGAGCCCACTTGATCAGTTTTTGTGGTGAAACAGATCTCGGGGTAAGAAAAGATACCGTTTCCTTATTACGATTTGTTCTTGCACATGATCTATTACAGACCTGCTTACTTTCCACCCCTTTCTCAAGCGTCAAGCACATAAATATCAAATGCATACCTGTCATTCAAGTTCCGTGCCTCATGACAGTGAAGCGGACAATGCAGGCATTTAATACTACTACGTTATATCATATATTCACATCGGAAGACATACTGGCTCAGAATGAAAGCCTTTGAAATAATTCCACTGTTCACAGTTGGATCATTTTTAATCACTGGTCAAGGTAAGCTAGACCCATTTCAAACTAAGCTGGAAAGCTTTGATCGAAAGCTGGAATGATTCTAATGTTCAGAAAACGACGCATCAACCCTATGTTTTTTCCATAGGCGTGCCTTCATTTCATCAAAAAATAGTCACAATAGTTACCGTGGTTTCGCGGAAAGTGAGCTGGTTTGACCTATTTTGGTTGAACTGACGACATGTCCACTTAACTACAGTGCTGGCTGGTTGGAGGGCACTGTGGTTCAAAGAAGGCTGATGCGTGGAAATTTGCATTAACTGGCATGTCCCTGAACGACGTCGACCACAGTGACCACTTGACAGTGTTTCACATTCGTTCGATCACTGCGCACTGAAGCAATACACATGTTCATTCATAAGAAGTTCAAGTAAATGACCACCCTTACGCCAAGATCCGAGCCAACGAGAGATGTTGATTGAGGCTCATGCTTGTTCATCAATTGTTGTAAAATAAATCAAGAAGAAGGTCACGCCCAGGGTGGATGAGTCTGAGAACAGTCCAAACAGGTATTGTTCGTATTATCGGCAATCTTCGATGTTTGCTCAAAATGCTACACAGCAATTACCAAATTGCGCAAAAAAAAAGCATAAGGCCTATTTACCTCGAATAGCAGTGCCTGTTCATCGTATGATTAGTAAATGTTATATGCCCTTTTATATGATCGGCAATGGGCCTATTTGTAGACGATTGCAAATTGTGGGTTTTTCATCACACATGCATGGCTTGTTGGTTGGCGCTATTGTTTAGATTCGATATAGAGTGGGAGGAAATGATGTATTATTGTAAAAAATGTTCCAAATATCTTCATTTCACATTACGATTTGGGGACATTTTTGATTGGCGAGATAAAGATTCTCAATAGGAGTATTTTGTTCTAAGTATCCGTCTATGTGTTCCTTAGGCAATATTGTGAATCAAGTCCAAAGTTGTCATGCCACTTCAGAAGTTGTATTTCATTGGAGGCCTATTTATTACGTGCGAACCACTGAGGTAAACGTCAAACCCATTGGATAAACATGTGTACGGCCTACTGAGGACTACACGAAATGAAAAGTATTGTTAAATGCGCACACCATGTTCTTACCAGCATATCGGTGTACCAGTATTTAGAAAACTATTTAGAAATCTTTCCATATGTGTATAAAAATAATCATTGCATATTTCGTATTTGAAATATGCTAATTCAAACATGCAGTAATTGAACACATGAAATAGTATTTTGACTAGATATCATTAGTCCAACTATAAGTCGATTTTTTAACAGGGTTTAAACTTTTTCAAGGAGAGAAAACCCTAAACCGTTTTAATGCTCTTTCAGAGATGGATACATGTCTTCTGATATGACCCCAAAGTTCCTTTGGACATGGGTATTGATGTTGATCCAATTAAAGGTCGATTTTTTAATAGGGTTTAAACTTGGTTTTAAAGGAGAGAAAACCCTAAACCTTTTTAATGCTCTTTTATAGACGGATACATGTCTTCCGATATGATCCCAAAGCTCTTTTGGACATTGGTATTGATGTTGATCAAATTGTTTGTTCACTCCATGTATGAGTAGTTACATAGACGTTAGATCATATGAAACAGCACCTTAGTTGCATATTTGATCAGTTTGTTATACCTATGTACACAGTAATTACCGGACCCCATCGACGTTATCAGATATGGGGAAGACTGTTTTAGTTGGCCTCCGGGTCAATCAGTCATGATCAATATTCCCTGCTTCTCAAGTACATAATTTATCTGACCCACTTGATCAGTTCATGTGGCGAAACATATATCAGGCGGAAAATTTGAGCTAACTACCGTTTCCTTATTACGATTTGTTTTCAAGTTCCATGCTTCAAAATAGTGGAGCGGACAATGCAGGCATTGCAGAAATTATAGCATGCATACTGACTTATAATGAAAGCACCAGAAATAATTTTACTGTTCATAGTTGGATCATGTTTAGTCGCTGCTCAAGGTAAGCTTGACCAATTTCGGGGTGATCTGATAGAAACCAGTCAAATCCTCGATTTTTGAAGGCTTTGATCGAAAGATGGACTGATTTTAACGTTTAGTAAAATAGCATCAACCATATGTTTCCACAGAATGCCTTTGTTCCCTAAAATAATAGTCACAATAGTCACCGTGGTGTCGAGAAAAAACGAGTTGGTTTGGCAGATATTGGTCGAATCGACACCGGGTTCGCTTAACTACAGTGCTGGCTGGTTGAAGGGCACTGCGGTTCACATATGGCGGACTCAAGGGAAACTATATATATATCAACTGATACGTCACCAATAAAAATTTCGACCACAGTGACAGTATGTATCAATCTATTACCACCAATACAATCAGATTTTGATGATACCAATAAGAAACGTAAAAAATAGTGTTTCGAAACAGTGTTTCGCATTCATTTGATGCAATACACATGCTCAGTCGTATGAAGGTTAAGCCCAGGGTAAATAAGTCCGAGAAGGGTCCAAACACGCACGTTAGCACTCGTCAATGTTCGACATTTGCTCGAAAAAATACACAAGCGACGAGCATATTTCAATTAGCATAAGCAACAGTGACTGCTTAATTATAAATGTTATATACCCTGCTGTATGACCGGCAATAGACCTATTTGTAGACGAGTGAAGATTTCCCATCACACATGCTTGATTAGTTGTTGGTGCTTTTGTTTAGCGTTGATATGGAGTTGGTGTAGGTAAGAATAAAGTATTATTGCAAAAATATTTCAAATATCTTTATTTTACATTACAATTCAGGAACATTCATCATTAGGGTGATAACGATTCTCAGTTGGTTCATTTTGTTCTAAATATTTGTCCTCAGAGAATATTGTGAATCAAGTTCCAAGTTGTCATGTCACTCAATTATGTATGTGGGAAATGATGAATCATAATAAATAATATATTAAAACCACATTAAAGCGGCGCCCTTGATCACAAAATCAAAACGATTTGTTGTACAACATGGGATTGTCGTGGTTTCCATTTGGTGTCTTGCTACCACAGGTCGTTGTCTGTATGGAGACGGGTGTTACTTCCCGTGTAACTGTGCTGACCAGGCAGAGTGTGAGGCTGGGTGTCCGAGTGGACCATGTCAGAGTAACACTGGAGACTACAACATTCCATGGAGAGGGCCAAGCTGTCTGATAGGTGAGAGGACTCGGTTGTTCCATGGATACGGTTTTTAGTAGGAACTGTATCATGTTATTTTATACACGATGGTATGGGGCATGTTATCGTGTGCTAGTAAACAGAACATGCTACATGATAGTAGGAATTGAAAGCATAAGAATATGTCCGGGAAACATTTCCTTTAACATGCCATATAACAAATATTGTGAATATGCTGTTTGAAGCCACATGGCAATTATTGAACTCATTGCTATAATATCGTGTGTAATAGAAGTATTACATTATTTTCCATTGTACGTAATGAGTCAGATGATTGTTTGCAGAAATAAGGTGGTTACCACATCATGTTTGCATGCGTTTTTTGTGGCAATGACTCAAATGCCGACAACAAATCCACCTAACTCCCTATCCATCGATAACCAAACTGCCTGTGCAGTTGTATTTTCATTCTTTTCTGCCCTCTATTACCCATCCAGACATTTCGTAGATGTTGCTATTAGCCTTAATAGCTTATGTTACATCAGCCGGTGCAACTATTCACTGGCCTGGGCAAATAAAGGGACCAACCGAATTACGACCCCCGCAAACGGAAATAGTTCAACTTACTACAGATAATTATTATTTCAATTAATTATTGATTAATACAATTACAATTACCTTGAACTGTTGGTTTTCTTTGATATGAACAATTGATTAACAAAAATAGTTGCGGAAATGCTTGTATCATGCCCTGGGCATGCTCGCCTTGCCATAGTGAAATAGTGGGTCAGTACCACGATGCCATTCATCCAATCAGGCCCCGAAATTAGGTAAACGAGGGTCTTAAGATCAATATTTACATGAAATTTAATCGATTACATATGTTATCAGCTGTAATAAGTCCAGGCCTATTCTCTGTGTGCACTGAACTGAATGTTACAGTAAAATATGTGGCTGCTGGAGGCATAGTATTACTGGCAAAGTTCACATGGTTATAATATATGTTTTCGAACGGTTATTATTTTATGATAAATTATAGATCACATTGTTTACTTTGTATTATACCCTCTTGCCTGGTACCATGTCCTTTGTGTCCAGATCAGGGCTCGACCTCGGGCTTGGACTGAATTTATCACTCGGGGACATGATGCCGAACAAACCATGTTTTGAAAATAATTAATTATAAAGCGCGTTAAAGTTTTCTTCTTGTGTATGAATGATATTGCATGTTTGCACATTTAAAGGCAATACAGCATACGGTAGAACAGATGAAGGACAAACTCGCCAGAGTAGCGAAGCAGCGTTTACCTCAGACATGGCTGTGGATGGGAAGCCACAGTCATCACCAACTAACCACACGTACTGTGCCCTTCCTAAACCTCAATATGGTGACGTGAACAACACTAACGACCGAGCCTGGTGGTGGGTGGATCTTGGGGCCGTCCACAAAATTTACAACATCACCATCTACGGCAGGACTGGATGCAACAAAGCTCGTATGTGATAAAAATCATTCCTGGATTTTTGTGTGAATTTGATAAATAGCTACCAAAGAGTCGGGAATCATTGATTATTGTGAATATAAAACAATAATGAGTATTACTAAAATAACAAATACAAAGTATACAACACGACGACTGTTAGTCCAGCACAACGCAGACTTGCTTACATCGATATTTTTTAGGCGTTCAGCAACAGGCATTTGAAGACCATTAAATTGGCGGTACAATGTGCTATATATAATAATATATATAATACAAGGCACTCAAGCCCCTGTCAGGAAAATGGTGGTTGGACAAACACTCGAAACTTCAAAGTTTCAAAAATGCTACTTGTCCACCGAATTGATACAAACCAGCATATCCCGTGAAAGCCGTAAAGACTCTATATCCAAATTAGTAGAGTATTGACACATAAAATCCATGAAATATAGGTTTCCTAGCCCATTTTATATCGCCACCACCGCTTCCAAGACCTCGCGTGGCTGGAATTTGGATTCAATCCGTTGTGCACTTGTTTGGGTGAAAATCACATGAGCTCATTGAACCATGTCCGTTTCTTGCGACATAATTGGTCAGCAAAAACAGCTGTACTGTACTGAGTACAGCTCACTCTGATCGCACACTAATATAATCGTATAGAAATCTATGTAGATGGTATGACTTTCAGTTCGTGATTCCCAGTGTGAGCAATGCCAAAACAACGTGTTCGACCAAAAACAAGTGCAAAACCTCTATTTCATGGATATTATGTGACAATATTACACTAATTTGGATAACGAGTCTTTACGGCTTTCACGGGATATGCTGGTTTGTATCAATTTGGTGGACAAGTAGCATTTTTGGAGCTTTGAAGTTTCGAGTGTTTGTCCAACCACCATTTTCCCGACAGGGGCTTGAGTGCCTTGTATATATTATTATATATAGCACATTGTACCGCCAATTGAATGGTCTTCAAATGCCTGTGCGTTCAGCCTATTTTGGGGTATTCATTGATTCTATGCGGCCTCGTGGGATATTGAGACTGACATATATCACGCCGTATTCGGGTTAGTCCATGGTATCGATTTTATCATTGGTTTATACTGAACTCTCCAAAAAACCTCATTCCGTATTACCCGCCTGAAGCCCACAATGCAGAAAATAATGGGGGGAGGTGTTACAACTCTCCAAATACGGTGTGGTATTGTCGAGGAAGTGGCCAATCAGGATCGAGCATTTTCAGCAATCCAATGATGAAATCGAATAATGGATATTGGATGGTAAAATATAAGATAAAACAAATATTGGATGTTGAGGAGTCCAATATACAGTTTACGGGATGAAGAAATGTCATATTGGCCGATGCGTTACTTATTCACGGCGTCAAAACAAACAAAATCCACGATCTTCTAAATTGGGAGAAAACCCAGAGTGGGTAAAACCTACATGTAACATGCGCTCTGATTGGCTGATAAGCACAACATCGTCCAATATACATTTTTGCCGTTCAATATAGACTTTCGCCATCCAACATTGAGTATGTAAGATTACTCACGTGGTACAAATCGTCTAATCAGGAGTGTCCTTGCAGCGAGATTAACACCGAGTGAATAATATTGGTCTATAACAACTTCTATCAAAACAATATGTTGAACATATAATTGACCTAGTACTGACTTACCACACTTGTCAGCAAAGAATGTTCGTCAATGGGTTTCACATGCAATTAATGTAATGCTTTGTTTCCATGTTCATAAAATATCTAGCCGTTGGGTGTGAGAAGAGATTGGACGACTTTGTATTGCGTGCGGGGAATGATACTAACCACACAACTGGGGAATTATGCGTAAATTACACGTCCGGACCAATACCTATCGAGGAGCCACTGGGCGGCCACGAGACGTTCACCTGTCCCTCCCCACTGTACGGCAGATACGTGTACTTTGAGAGAAATGCTTATGGCTGGGAACCAGGCATCACATCCATTTGTGAATTCATTGTCGTTTCGCATCAGTATACAGGTAGGTTCATATACCAAAACATATTAGCATTGGAAATGTTGGACTACACTCCTTGAAATATTAGGCTCCTTGGAGTTAACTTTGATACCACAGATTGTTCCATGGTCCAATGTCATGAGGGTCCTTGTAGTGAGGTCACGGGCTGTACGTCTTGTCTGGGCACCTACCGACCTCATTGCGTTGATGGTGGGTATAGCATGTACCGAATACGTATTTCATCTTTGCCATACATGTAACTGAATACGTTTGTGCTGGGCATATCATATTTTGAACGTTTCTCAGTTTGTGACGATGGCTATTATGGAGTGAACTGTGCTGCGGCCTGTGGGAGCTGTTCGTCCCCTGGCACGTGCGAAAAAACAGACGGCACCTGTCTTGAAGGTTGTCAGCTGTGGTGGGCCGACAGTCAGTGTACCACCTACATTGGTAAGGAGATTGAGGGAATGAACAATTGTTGAGCTTGTGTATTGAATCTTCAATCAAACAGTGGCCAGCAATGATCAATGTATTAGTGCATATTCACGTTGCTTCAGACTTGAGTTCACCACATCGGTAAATCTGCTTTATAATGTTTATTTAATGATTGGTCTCAGGTCCTACAGTGAGTACATTGTAAGGAATTCCAGGAATATTAATAACAAAACACTTGTTATTCCAGCGCTCCCTGCTGTAGAGAATGAAAAGTCGTTCCCAGGATCAACTAACAACGACTCAGTAGTTGTGAAGTGGGAGGCTCTCTCCAGTGTACCCGAGGAGCTGAGTCAGTACTACAAGTACAGAGTCACGTACACACCTGTGACTGGGATGTTGTACAGTACTGTGGGGTCGCTGATCAACCACACAGCTGGAGTTCTGTCGTACACAGTGAGTGGTCTGACGTATAACACAGCGTATAATTTCACTGTGCTTACGTACAGGATGATGGACGGAGCAGAAGAACAAGGGGAAGCCTACAGACCATTCGCAGTGAATACAACATGTTTTGGTAGTTTATGAAAATACCAGATGAGTTCCATGAGTGTTCCATTCATACCAGTATACAAAATGAAACTGTCAAACATACACACATACACACACAAATGTGACACTTTCAAATTCCTTACTCTTCCCAAGGTCCAAAACCAGCCACAATTCTCACAGCTGGTGTTCTGAATGAAAGCAGCAATCCAATAACGCCAATTTACATCACATACAAGGTACAGGCGAAACTAGATACATGCGTATAATACACATGTATAAAAACTATGAATGTAAATGTATGCTGGTAATGTATACTTCATTAACATTTGATTTTGAATTTTATTTGGCACAGCTAATTCTTGCATGTTCATTGTACAACAGGTATCAGACTGTGATGCGACAGCATGTGAGATAGCAGCAGAGGTTCTGATCAAGTACAGACACCTTGACGATGTGGCTTTTAAGGAAGAGCAGACAGATCCAAAACTCGTGGCACACGTGATCCAACCTGACGTGGCCGGAGAACATGAGGTCATAGTTGAGGTGATCAGTGTGGCCGGCCTCAGAGCTCAGAGTCCACCTCAGAACATCACTGTCCTTGATGTGGCAGGTGGGATAAACTCGGCCATAATTCACCGTATAGTTTTTACATGATTTTCACATATATAGTTTATATTTAAATTAGAATAAGCCTGACACCAATGTCCCAGATTAGTTTGTTATACGGGTATGTGTAAATAGATGTATAAACGAATTACCACCAGAACGATGAGATTTTAATGATTATATTATAGGAAACCAATAAAACTACATTTTTTGAATAAAACCAAAGCCTGACTGAAGATTCACATTCAAGGGAATAATGGTTTAAAATGTGGCAGTCAGTGTTTTCATAAGGTTATTTGACTATATACATGATGGAATCAGTATGCAACTCTCATTTAAAAAAACACACTACGAACCTCATCATTACGTGAATTGTGTAGTTGCTTATTTATTCCAAACAGATGATCGGGATATTGTGGTGATTTCGCTGTCAGTCATTATAGCAGTTTTGGCCATTGGAGTCGGTGTGCTCTTGTACCTGTATTTGCGGTAGGGAATGTTCGGACGTCAGAAGTTTCGCTTACATGTTTCTCTCTGATCTAAGGATAATTAGCTGCTTCTTCATTTGAACTATTCTGTTTTGTGTTTTGTTCTCATTTTTCAAGAGATCGTTTAGGCGAAGATAAACGGAAGCAGATTTATAGAAAGCAAGACCATACAGAAGACATGAGCAGGAATGGAGGTAATTACTAGTAGTATGTTTCTAAATTTATCAGATGTCCTACATTTTCTTGTTGGTGTTTACTGTGTTTAAATGAGACGTCGATTTTCCATTTCAGAAACTGTGAGCACAGGAATTCCAGACAACAATGTATACGATCATATATCAGGAGAAGAGCCCGAACAACAAAGAGGTAGGAAACACAACAAAGATGACAAATGTTCTATTCTCATCTTCCAACAAATCTCGCGGATGGCTTCAATTTACAAGTTCGGTTAGATTCGGAATCAATGTTGCGATCTTCATTAGCGCTGAATCACAATTTCAGATAAAGTTTACACCAAGTTGCAAAAGAACAAGTCTACAGGGCACAGCGTGGACCACAGCCAGGGGCTTTCCAAAGTTTACGAGAATGAACTAGTTTGTTGAAGCAGACACTCAACCCATGGAAACGATTCCTTCACTGCGAAAAAACACATGTGATATTATTATTTTGTATCATCAGAGAGTGCAGCAAAGAGAGGACGTGTCGCTCTAAAAACTTCCATTGTCTACAATTTTCTCTCATGGCGCACTGTAATCCTGGCGGCTGCAGGCAGTGTTCTAGTTTGTCGTCCCCAGAGTCGATTGGGAGTTACGTCGTTTTGTTTTGCTAACAGAATGAACTAGTTTGTTGAAGCAGACACTCAACCCATGGAAACGATTCCTTCACTGCGAAAAAACACATGTGATATTATTATTTTGTATCACTGCGAAAAAACACATGTGATATTATTATTTTGTATCATCAGAGAGTGCAGCAAAGAGAGGACGTGTCGCTCTAAAAACTTCCATTGTCTACAATTTTCTCTCATGGCGCACTGTAATCCTGGCGGCTGCAGGCAGTGTTCTAGTTTGTCGTCCCCAGAGTCGATTGGGAGTTACGTCGTTTTGTTTTGCTAACATACTCTCTTATTAATAAATTCATATCACAGTTATAGTAGTAAACACATTCATTCACAAATCTACATCATCCACCAGAAGTGACACGAATTCAAAGTACACAATGCTGCCGGTGGAGTGAATATAAGTATCAATCTATTACCACCAATACAGCCAAATTTTGATGATTCCAATAACAAACGTAAAACACAATATCTTGCAATAGAAACAAAGCCCGACCAAACACTGTATCAAAAGACACAATGGCGTGAAATCACCCTATTCCAAACTCTCTGGTATTATTATTCAGAATAAATAAACATATAGAAACACGTTTGTTGTGGAATGTATTTTGGCTTTGCTCTCGTGATTTCCAGGGCTGAGAGTCCCACCAAGAAGAAGACACAGGTTTCACATTCCATTTACACACATTGGATATATACAACAAATATTCAATCATGCTTGAATATCCCAAAACTGAATTGTTTTTTCCAATTTATTAGCCGTTTTTCGAGTCCCAATTTACAAGCATCAACTGCTGACTAACAACTTACTGTTTTTTGTTCATATGAACAGAAGTTACATACCGTAATAATCATCATGTATTGAAACAGATAGTTGGGAAAAAATAATTCACTGTCAGAGAAAGCGTTCACAGAAAGCGTCTACAATGTGTGGTTTTATCAGAGCTAATTTTAATCGACAATGTTTTTTGTTGAATTCCCTATGAGCATTCTTATCAGAGTTAGTTGCTTTTGCAAATCCCAATGCACAATGTGATCAGAATTAGCTACACTCAATGTTGTTAATTGCAAATCCGAATATGTAAGTCAGAGTTAGTTACATTTGATTAATTTTTTTTACAGTTCCCAGTGTTTGATGTCATTAGAGTTAGTTACATTCAACAATGTTATTTGCAATACCGAATATGCAATGTTATAAGAACTCACTATACTTGATGATGTTATCAGGGCTAGCTACATTTGATATTATATGCAATGCCCGGTGTACGATATTGTCAGAGTCAGTCGCACTTGATACCACTTACAATTCCCAATGTGTGACATTATCAGAGTCAACTACATTTGATGAGGTTATTTACAATTCCCGATGTGTGTTGCCAGTGTTAATTGCACTTGATGATGTAGGTTATTTATAATTCCAAATGTGAGATATAATGATATTCAGCTACACTTGATCATATCATCCAAAATTCCTGATGTACAACATTATCAGCGTTAGTTACACTGGATGTTGCTGTTCACAATTCCCGATGTTTGAATCTATCATATTTAGTTACAGTCTCCGTGAATTCCACGTTGATGCTTTCACTTTCACATTGATTATGTTTCAATTCCCAAAGTGCGTTGTTATCAGAGTCAGTTACTTCTGTCAATGTTCTCATTTTGATCCAAACTGAGAGTGATCAAGTGGCACATAAGCATCATCTGAAAATATGTGATAGCCTGTTTGTAAATATGGGAAATAGGGGAACGTCCCGTAATGGAATCAGAATAGACAGGTATGTCATTACACATCGTGAAGCAAAATTGAAAATAGTTACCAAGCAACTCAAAAATAATAACGATGGGGCTATTCTGATGAAATATACCTTTGTGCTCAATGTTGCCATCGTTGATGTGCTCATACACAGAGTTGTCTGGCGTCTGTGGTGTCTTCACACCTATCAAAGGACACGGCAATAGAAAACACGAGGCATATCAGACACATTGTACGTGATGGCTCGGTTAGATTAGGATCACCCGTGTTCTGTACTTAAAGTACAGAAATGACAGCAAGTATGCTAAGACACTGCTTGGTTAGAAAGTGCTGGTCTGTAACAGTTGCTTGTCCTCAAATCACAGAAAGAACGACCCACATTCAGTCATTGTAGATGACTGCTTGGTTAGTTGTTTGTACTCAATTCTCACCTCCAAGTTCATTGTAGTAGATCACTGGGTTGGACTGTGTCTGTCCATTGTCTGTCTCTACAGTAGAAAGAATGACCCATTATAAATCAAGGCTGAGCTAGAGTGTTACTGTCTATTGTCTGTACTGATCACTCGCCTTCGGGTCCATTGTGGTAGACCACTTCGTTAGACTGCGTCTGTCTGTTGCCTGTCACTGAGCGATTTCTGTAGTGGTGCAACGGAAAATTAATATCAGAACATATACTCAACACAAATGTGTTATCCATTGTTGTTTTCATCATTATGTAATCCAAACAACTAGGGAGCAGATTACGTAATGTTGAATTTGAAGTGTCACCAAACCTGAGATAGAGGAAGATGAAGACACCAGAAACAACAGTCAGGGCTGCTACCAGGACTGACAGTGAAATCGTGACGATGTCTGGTCCTCTGTCTGTATATTTATAGATCACAATAACTAGTCAATCCTGACACATGATAAGTTATCGATTTACTTAAGAGAGTTTGCGTGTGTTAAAAATCTTAGTAGTCAGCTTAGAAACCTACCTGTTGTAGCTGGTCTCTGAGCCCTGAGACCACCTGTAGATGAGACGTCATATGTGTTTATGTACTCAAGACTTTTATACACATAACAATTAATTGAATTTGAAGGTGTTCAGGCAAGAAACAAATGACACAATTCACATTGAAAGGTATACTGTCACAGTGAACAAGATAATAGAATACTGAATATAGTAGCTCTGATGGTTACATGCATTTCTTAATATGCGAGATAATGAAATGCTCAAATACTCTACATGAATATGCACTAATGGATAGGATGGATGGATTGCTGAATGTTGTTTTCCATGGCAATTTTCTGCATACTCACCAGCAACATCGATGAATGCTGATTGGCTGGTAGCCGAGTAGCCGCCATTGTTGGTAGCAATGACCTTGACCTCGTGTATCCCACCCGTTCTTGGATGTACTATGTACGATGTTTTGATGAAATCGCCTTGCTCAACTGTGAACTCATCATCTTCCATGAGTTTGTAGGAAATATCCACTCTATCCAGACTGTCACATCCAGATTCGTTGCTCGATGGAACCTGGTGAAAAAGTGTTTTGGTCTTCGTTTCCACGTTCAAGAAATATACATCTAAGCTTACTGTTATTACACAAATGTTAGCGTTGCTATCTCACCTTATATTCCACAAGTATTGATTCAACACTGTCAGCCGTTGAATTTTGTGTAGCAATGTCTTTTATCTTCGGCTCTAATGGAGCTGTTGAGATGGTGACATATTCAAACCCATGTGTCTTCACACAAATAAGGATAAAATGAGTGATACTACATTGTAAAGCACTATGAAATCACCAATACTTCGAGCTGTAGTTAGTGATTGATGAGCCTCAAACAACTTTGACATCATTATGGTGGTATCCTCACCAATACACGCTGTTTTGGCTATTATTGGTTGGTAGGATCCCCCTTGCTCCTCGGTGCCGTCCATCACCCTGTACGTGACCACGGTGAAGCTGTACTCCGTGTTGTACGCCAGACCGGTCACTTCATGTGATAGTGTACCGGACTGATGGTCTAGAAGCTCGCTAGACTGATCCTGTCCATCAAGCGTGTACATGACTCTGTACTTGTAGAATTGACTGAGAGCCGGGGACACTGTAGTGAGGGACTTCCAACTGACAGTCACTGAATTACTGCTGGTCTGTGGGACTGTAGCGCTCTCGCCGTTGACCACTGGTTCATCTAAGTGTAGAATATGATATTCCTGCATGACCTCCCTAATTTTATGTGTACATAAATGTATAATATCCAATGTCCATATTGGCCAAGTGTTCGTTGATATTGTTGTTATTGTACTGACTGATGCTCTCCTTGTTGTGCTCATGGTTGTTGATGATGTATCACCGATGTTTTTATTGTTGGTATTTTTGTTGTACTAACGGATGTGTTTGTTGATGTACCACTATGGTTTGTCTACCAAAGATTTGTTGTTGTTATTGCTATACTAACAGGTTGTAATACTAACAGGTGTTTTCTTTGTCATTGTGCTGACTGATGTTTAATGTTGTTGTTGTCGACTGATGCAGTTGTTGTTGTTGTTTTTGTTATACTGACCAATATTTTTCTTGTGTTTTGCTGCTGTACTGACTGATATGTTCGTTGTTATTAATATTATTATCATTTTTATTGTTTTACTGACCAATGTGTAGATCACACTTGGAGCCGACTGACCAGAGCAGACACCCCCCAGGACAGGTTCCATTCATTCTGTCACAGACGTCCATTGAAGAACAATTACCACATTTCTGGGCACAGTTCACACCGTATAGTGAATTCTCGCAGTCTGAGTGGCGCAAGAAATCGACAGCATTATGTATATGTCAAAATCCCAATCATTACTATTTAACTGTGTTGTCAGCAAGTCAGCTGTCAGTCCAACATCTGTTTAATTATATCCAGTGAAACCTCAACTACAGTAGAGAATGACTAACGTTTCAACCGTATTCTGCCCCAAATATTATGCCCCGTTCTCACCTATACGAATTTCTATGTGAATGCCACGCGACAATGTGTTTTAGCAATTTTCGTGTGGCTATGCGAATTTAACACGAATCTCTCATGTTTTAGTCAATACATTCTCACTTCCACAATTATCACGGGAATTTCATGCAACTCCCATGCGAATCATTCTCGCAAGTCACCAGACTACCACAAGACTTCCACGCGACTCTATGCAAACTCTATCCGACACTAGTGAGACTCACATGCGTACTAACACATGCTGTGCGACACCTGCGCAACTAAAACGAAAGCCACACGACTCCCGTGAGACATTGCTTGATCTGGTCAATCGATATAAAACGAGGCACATTAGAGTGGATTCACCCATACATATCATAAATCCTGAAATTTTATGTGGTTTTGGAGGGTCCGAGTGATGGTACAATGACAGTCGTGTGGATCACGCATCATGATCTTTGAACATTGTATAGGAGTCGCACGGGAAACGCTGTGTTGTATGGATATCGCACGACATTCCTATAAATCATACGAGAGTTTCATGGGTGTCTGCTGGCTGGGGTTCATGTGACCGGCTATGCAAATATCATCGAATCAGACGCGACTCTGATACGATCAATAAGAATGCAGCAAGACTTCCACACGACCACACACGAGCCCCGTCGACTCCCATGCGACCCCCACACGATCACAAAGTTACACGAATGCCACACGACCAATTTGGTCAGACCAAAATGGTCGTGTGGCTATGCGAATTTGAACGAATTTTGCCGAGTGCCACACGACATGGTGCGAATTGTATACGAATCCCATGCGACTCTCGTCAACTCCCACACGACCAATCGGAATTGTGAATCGCATGGCATTCGCATAGAAATTCGTATAGGTGAGAATGGGGTATAAAGGGGGTATAAGTAACTGTACAGTATAAAACCCTTTGGACACATATGTTTTACAATTTTTATCATCGTTAATGAAACACCATCAATTTATCCCAATGCTTAGCAACACTGACCGTCAGCACAGAGAGGCGGGTACGCTCCCAGACAGGTCTGACACCCTATGACGTCACTGCAGCTACCACTCTCACACTGGACACCTGCACAGTCTGTTGTTGAATGAACAAAACATGTACCTTTATGATAACTATGACTAACAATGCGTCAAAAATATCATTGTATAAATTCATATTTTCAATCCAGAAGCTTTTTTTTACCACCTATGGTAGTAACTAAAATCAGCAAGCTGAATAAAAACTTCACCAAGATATTTGTGCCCGATGACGATGACCTCGCATAGAGAGGAGAGTCCTGGCTGAAATCCTTCTCGTAGTCTTTGGAAGTACACATGGCTGCCATAAAGAGGAGTGGGACAGGTGAACGTCTCGTGGCCGCCTAGTGGCTCCTCGATAGGTATCGGCCCGGATGTGTGAGTAGCACAAAGCTCACCAGTCTGATAGTTTGAGTTGTTCCCCACACGCAGTTCAAAGTAATTCAGTCGTCTTGCGCAATCAGTATTGTCTAAAAACAACAAATAACGGTCATGCATGTAATACTGTAAGTTTGATAACGTGGAGTTCTTTTTAAATTCAGGTTAATTTTTATTGATCATTACTTTCATTACCTACCTATACTATGCTCGGAACAATCCGTCCTGCCGTAGATGGTGATGTTGTATATTTTGTGGATGGCCCCGAGGTCCACCCACCACCAGGCGGGGGTTGTTGGGTTGTCGACCATTCCACCAATCCTTTGAGGATGCGCACAGTATTCGTGAAGGTTGACTTGGGCTCTACCATCCACCGCTAACTCCGGTGTATATCTCGCTATACCGCTTTGTCGGACTTTCGCAGCAGGCCTGTTGTATGCAACATTCCCTGTAAAATAGCAGTGCGCATATACTAGAAATCATCGGTGACCACTGTGGCGATACTGGATGCACTAACGATCGTTAGTGCATCCCGCAATGGCGGACAGTAAACACGATCAGTTTTGTTCTAACCGTATTTTATCAAAGGACAGGTCCATTTGTGATAAAATGAATACTTCGAAGGTAGCGTAGTGTTTCGGTCAAAGACATGCGTAGATATTTCAAGCAGATCGCGCTTTTTTGTTGAGATATGTTGAGAAAAAAAATTAGCGATAAGATTCACTAACGACAAAAGTGAGATTTCCTAACGATATAGGCCTAATACGTGTATATTGTAATAGGACCATATCATACACCATCTTGAATTCGTTGATTTATGCGACATAAATTAGCGAATGTCACATTAAAAATAGGAAATCTGTACTAGAAGATCATCGGTACATATCAATACATGCCAATTGGTACTTTTTTATTTCACGTTTAACATTTAAACAAGTAAGCGTCAGGAAATGTAGTAAAACACATGTGTCGCCTCTTAGCAGTGCACAGCTCGATTCCAATGTGGGGAATGGGAAGTTTATTTGAATTTATTTGTAGACATACATACGGCAATTATATTCTGTTCTATGAATAACAAGATCAGGGACTTTCCAGACTCAAAATTGGAACAATTTCCAGACCCAGAGCAATTCGAAACCACTATGCACGATTGCTCGTTATTAATATAAATTTAACATGCTACATAAACTTAACTTGTACGCTAAGACTCCATTATTCACATCTATACATAGAGTAACGTTATTCGACTTGTAGGCCTAAAACAATTTTTTTTTGGGTGAAAGTGCATCGAACGGGAAAAATCGCTGTAAAATATATTTCCGCAAAGCATTGTGCACCCTGTCACCAGTACCGAGTAGAAAATCGATACAGAGAACAGAGGTGTTTTGACCACTCGTCCCCCCCCCTTTGCCTGTTTTCAATTGACTGTCACACCTATATAATTCCATAAAGATTGTGTAGATTTGAAGAGATTCATATATCTTTATTCAAATGCCTTTATGCCCATTCGATCTTCGAAACTTCATGATCGCAAGTATACTGGGGGTACATCGGTTGATAAGAAGGGATCTGCTACGTGCACAAATATATTTTGACAAACTTTTTTCCCCGGACCATTATCACAATTTGAAAGGTCGGCAATACGTCCTCATTCAAAATGACATCTTTCGGAACAGTGCTCAAGCCATTATGATATCAACAAGCCATCTCCACGGAGTCGGTGAATTCCAGGGAAGCCGCTGTCTGATCGGTCAAATCTATCGAAGTACTCGCAATATTTTGCGGTTGTCAGGCATGAGGGAAATTTGAGAACAATTAACAAAACTGGACTATATTTTTTTAGTGATTGCCTCCATCTGCTTGTTGACACTAAAAATTTTAAAACAAATGCTGCGGTACTATTGCAGAACCGGACCAACGCATCTATCCATGGGCCGTTCTTATCGTATTTGAGTATGTCGCCTCCTGATGGAGGCGACAATAACGTAGATTTGAATTAATGAAGAAAAGATCGTTAGGGAATCTTCACATCTTCGTTAGGGAATCTTCGATTTTACAAAAACAATCATTAGGGAATCTTTGGGCTTTTTTTTCAGACGAGTTTTTCATACTCAAACCAACATAAATCGCCATGTGTTTGCAACGATCGGTTGTTTCGTGCCATAAGAACCAGCAGATGTATGTGTGTATCGATCACAATCGTAATTATTGGGAAAATGAAGAAAATTCAAACGAACCGCGAGTGGTGTTCGCCATTGCGGGATGCACTGACGATCGTTAGTGCATCCAGTCTCGCCACAGTGAGTGACTCTGACAACTAGGGTGACGGGCAGGGCTCTTTGAACCTTCAATAATTTGGATGACAACATGACCGCATCATTGTAACATCGATGTGTCTGCGTGCCTCACCTATCTGACAGCCGGGTCCACTCCAGGGTGTGTTGAAGTCGGTGATAGAGGCACAGCCGCTAGGACATCCGGCCTGACACTCGGCAGGGGTCTGAGTGGCACAGTTACACGGGAAGTAACAGTCCAGATCCGACCCATACAGACACCGAGCTATTGGAAAATTCAGTAAAAAGAGTGTGATCTTTAGTTTTTGTAATCATTGAAACTTTGCTTTAAGTAAAATCGTTATCGTTATTGTATAAACACAATCATGAGCCACGTGTGCCATCAGGTCCCCGCTTTGGGCACATATCAAGACAGTGAAGAAAACGCGTGCCTCGTGTGTTCAAAGTTTATATATGTTTTGATACTTAAATGCCTACAGCTCTCTTATATCACTAATGCTTCCAAATATGTATCAAAATATTGATATATAAATATTGATATTTATTACATGGACACAGAGTGTTTTGATGCAGTTGAAGGTGATTTTGCCATTGTATATTCATAATATGAATTCAGCAAATATATAGCATGCAATGCCAATATCCACTACATGTAGGCCTACAACAACAAAAACTAGCCATGGAGATGGAGACTGTGCCGATATCCGGATATCGGCACATGTATCGGATATCGGCATGGGTAAGAAACTACAAAGTGTAGGATGAGCAATGCAGGATATCCGGATATTGGCACAGGTTGCATCAAAACGTCATGACGTTCTGTATCCATGGATTTCCTAACGACGGTCTGAGGCCATGTAATAAATAGGTTACATGATGGGGTATCGGATATTATAACATGGCATTGCTGTGACAGAAACGTCTTTCCGTAATCTGAAACGGCCAGCAGCGGTTTCTAATCGAGTACAGAGATCGAGGTGGAAAACGTAAATAAAACTGACCAATCACATGCGCGTATTTGATCGATCGATATGCAAATGAGCCGTGACGCTACTCAGCCAAGCAGACTGCAACAACACCGGAAAGTTGTTGACATGGAAAATAAACCGGGTTTGTTGATCATTTTCATTAAAGATTGGAAGGAACCAACACGTAGGCCTATAGGATGCCATGTTATAATCGGGATAAAACTGTGTTTGGTTGGATGTCTGTGACTAACAAAAATCCCTCGGGATCTCCGTTGTGATCTGAGACACTCGAGGCTTCGCCTCTCGTGTCTCAGATCACAACAGAGATCCCTCGGGATTTTTGTCACGTCACAGACATCGATCCAAACACAGTTTTATCCCTTAATCGGCACATGTATGGACACTCGTTTGTTGGACATCAGCACTCGGCTAAAGCCTCGTGCCGATATCCACAAACTCTTGTCCATACATGTGCCGATATCCGATATCCGATATAACCTCTATGTATCAATATGTTTTCACATATGGAACACAAACTTTGTACAATAAAACCGAATTTGGTGAACACTTCATGTACTTACCCTGTACTAGACCTGTACATAAGATCCAGACACATGTTCCAGTTAGAAGAATCCTACAATATCCTAGAGCCATGACGGTGACACACTATACTGGTGCCTTCCGTAAGAATTATGTACATGTACTGAAGTGTCTGTTGTGCTTCAACCAGGAAGTAATTTTACGCCTGTTAGATTGTTGTTGTTACTAGAACGTTCGGGAGCACACACGGTAGCTTTACACGAGAGCACGAGAGCACACACGGTAGCTTTACAATTCAAAAGGTAAATAAAAGGCCCATTTGCACATGTCGTATTTTAGCCCTTCTTCAAGGAAAGTTGAACTCAAGTCACTTTTTTATTGAACACCTAAGGCCGCACTTATTGCTTACTGTGCGTATAATTGACCTACCCCCGAACCAAATTGTGAGTCTTTTTATGCCATATACGACGCATTCTGCAAAACGTTATTATCGGCCAAAGAGAAGTTTGCCAACTCGGACAACTTTTGAGGGCATTGGCGATAGGTCAATTGAAGCCGGTTGTACATAGCATACTTTCCTGTAATGATGACACAGAAAGGATCCATTTTTTCGTATATTGGATACAAAACTGTTGGAAAAACTTTGTAGATGGCGAAACCGTCATGTCTACGGCTACCTTTAAATACTTATTTTTGACAAGTGATAATGATTTTTGTGGGATATTATAGTTGCTACATCGTGTTGATATTAGATGTAATATAATAATGATTACGGTTTTAGTGAAAACAATTCCTTGTTTTGCCAATTTTCAAAACTGATTGACTATGATAATAAGTATCTTAGTTAATTCTATCACCATCTCTACAGAATGATTGCAATGGCAACAATCTAGTTATGAAAAAAAATATAGTCTGTATTGCCAAATATGATACAATGCACCAAAGTGCCAAAATGGGCACAAGACAGGTCAGAATGGAACAGATATGAACCTACGAAGTCATGAATTGATCATATCAGATGACGAGCTTCTACATGTAGTATTCCACTGCTTGAGGTGATCATAATTTGACTCATATACCATGATATATCGCGATGAAACAGATGTGTGTTTAATTCTGTGAGAATATTTGGTTTTGCATTTCTATGGAACATAATATAATATATATCATAATATAATGATGATTGCACATACTTTTTAAATTTACTTGTGCTTTAACATAATCTGCCTAAGTTCAACTTGACCATATCATATTTCGGTGAGGCTTTCTGTACACACGGAGTTTCCCTGGGGCGCTGTCATGAATACTTATTGCTTTCAATAGCGTCTTCGTATGTATGAAATATCGATAACAGATTTCCCTGTTTATATGTTGTAAAAGCTAGAACAAAAATCATTGTGACTTGAGTATTGTGTACTTTTACTGCAATAAAATGATTTAGTGAATCAGACGCATACTAAACAAAGTGACCTAAGTTGAACAATTGCACTCCAAGGTACAGTCTAAGTGAGTTCAACTTTGCGATCACTGCTGAAGTGTAACTCTCTATACAGATGTCGTTCTTTAGCAATACTTTAAGGAAAATTCAACTCGTGTCGATGTGACCCTTTAAAAGCCCCTAAAGTTATGCATGAGGCTCCATTAACCAGCATTTAGAATAGTATATTGTGCATACTTTTTTGGGCGGAGAATCGAGAGCTGTAAGAATAATTATAAAATATATTTTACAAATCCATATGATTAATTTCAAAACGAGTGATCATGGGCTGGACGTACAGAATTATGGCGATGACAACAATAGCATATGTTATATTTCCATAACTGCTCTGATAGTTTCCGAGAAAATAGTCGAAAAGTGAATTTGGGGCCTTTTTGGGCCCTTCGAGGCTAAATTTCAGAGCAATTCAGGACACTTCATCTTCATACACTATGCCAAGGATCCAAATTAGCGTGTATTTAAACAAAATCTCAAAACTAATCAGAAGGTTTTTGAGAAAATGATCACTAAATTCCAACACTTTTTCAAAAAAAATTCATCAAGGCAAAGAAAGTTACGAATGGACGAAAGACGAAAACCCACGACGATATCTTATCGGCCCATATGGGCCGGTAAGCTAAAAAGAGACACTGCTAATATTCTTATTCATTTCCAGGTCCAAAACCAGCCACAATTCTCACAGTGGGCGTTTTGAATGGAAGCTGCAATCAACTAACGCGAATATATGTCACCTACAAGGTATGGGTCCAAATAACACATTCCTATGATAAGTGAATGTCAGCAATGTATGCTTTAACTTAGATTTGAATTTAATTTGAAATAGATTCAAAAACATGTATCAGACTGTGATGCGACAGCCTGTGAGATAGCAGCAGAGGTTCTGATCAAGTACAGACACGTTGACGATCAGGTGTTGATGGAAGAGCAGACAGACCCAGAGCATGCAGCACATTTAATCCAGCCCAATATGGCTGAAGAACATTAGGTCATGGTTGAGGTGGTCAGTGTGTCCGGTGTCAAGAGTCTACCTGAAAACATCACAACATCATTGCTTCTGATGGACATGGCTAGATTTTGACAGCAAATTTCAGCATGTCACATACTAGTTTGGTATAATGTATGGTTTAATGAATGTATGAATCAGTTACCACCAATACAACCAGATTTTAATGATGACACTGTAGCAAATCATGGGCTACATTGCCCATACAAACAAAGCCCGACCAAAGTTTTACTCTCACTTTAGTAATGGTGTCATTCAAAATCAGTGGCATGCAGTGCACTGATTAATTCAGTTGTGAATACAGTTGTGTCTCTATGCTCTTGGTGGCAGTATATAACTTCTAAAAGGCTGATTAAAATAATTCAGAAAAAGACAACAAACCACATCATTGTGTAATTTATGTACTGTAATTGCTCAACTAAACAGATGAGCAGGATATTGTGATGATTTCACTGTCAGTCATTACAGCAGTTCTGGCCATTGGAGTCGGTGTACTCTGGTACCTTTACTTGCGGTAGGGAAATGTGCTTACTGTTTTAGATACATGTGTAAACTTAATGTTAACTCAAGGATGAGGCATTTGAATTTCAGATGTGAAGACTATATATTGTTATCTGTTCTCTTTGATTCGGGGATAATTAGCTGCTTTTCCACCTGAATTAATTTGTAATGTGTTTTGTTTTCAATTTTTGTAGAGATCGTTTAGGCGATGATAACAAAAGAGAGCAGATTTGTAGAGGGAAAGGGAAATATTATGCAGTACACATCAGCAGGAATGGAGGTAATTAGTTATCTTTCTGGGTGTTTTTATCAGATGGTATTTCTGGTACTTGGGTGTGTGCAAATGAGATGCTGATTTGCCATTTCAGAAATTGTGAATGCAGACATTCCAGACAACAATGTATACGATCAGATATTAGAACCAGAGCCCGAAAGACAGAGAGGTAGGGAACACAAAACAAAGATGACACATGTTCTATTCTCATCTCTTCTGCGTTTCTACATAACGATACAAAACAACAAATATCACGGATGGCTCTCACATAATGGTATGGTGAATCATAATCAACAATTGTTGAATCACATTTTCAGATAAAGTTTACACCAAGCTGTAAAGGACCCAGTCTACAGGGAACAACGTGGAACACAGCCAAGAATGTAATAAAATGTATAAGAATGAACCAGTATGTTAACGCAGACACTCAACCCATGACAACGAGTATACGCACTTCGAAGAAACACATGTGATATGATTTTGTATTATTATTCACAATGAATAGATGACACATATCGGAACACGTATGTTGTGTACTGTATTTTAGCCTTGCTGTCGAGCTCTCCAGGGCTGAGAATCCCACCCAGGAGAAGACACAGATGTTTCATTCCATTAACACATATTGGATATAGACAACAAATATTCCATCGTGTTTGAATACCACGAAACTGAACAGTTTCTTCATATTTATTAGCAATTTTTTGAGTCCCAATTCACCAGAACCCAAGAGCTGACTTAATTAAAAGAAACTTAATAGTTTTTGTTTATATGAAAAGAATTTATATACCAGAGTAATCATACAGTAGATAGATAGTTAGAAAAATAAAGAAAGAAAGTTGGAAATATAAATAAATTACTGTCATAGAATGTGTTCACGTCTACAATGTGTAATATTATCTTTCAGCTTTGATTGACAATGTTTTTTTTTCAATTCCCGATGAGCATTCTTATCAGCGTTAGTTGCTTTTGCAAATCCCAGCGCACAATGTTTTCAGAATTATCTACACTCAATGTTGTTATTTTCTAATCTAAATGCACAAGTCAGAAGTAAGTTACATTTGATGATTTTATTTACAATTCCCAGTGTAAGATGTCATCAGAGTTAGTTACCCTCGACAATGTTAAATGCAATTCCCAATAGGAAAATGTTATCAGAATTTGCTACACTTGATATCATTTACAAGCCATTGTGTGATGTCATCAGGGTTAGCTACCTTTGATTAGCCACACTTGATTTTTTTACAATTCCTGGTATGCAATGTTGTCAGAGTTGGCTACATTTGATGATATTACTCGCAATTCTCAATGTGTGACATTATCAAATTCACATACATTTGATGAGGTTATTTACAGACCCCGGTGTGTTATGCCACCAGTGTTGACCACATTCGATGACGTTATTTACAATTCCAAATGTGTGATATTATAAGATTCAGCTACACTCGATTATATTATCTAAAAATCCCAGTGTACAACATTATCGGAGATAGTTACACTGGATGATGTTTTCACAATTCCCGATGAGTGATGTTGTTATAGTTAAGTTACGTGTCTCAGTGAATTCTATGTTGATGTTTTCACATTCACATTTGACGATGTTTTAATACCCAATATGTGTTTTTATCAGAGTCACTTTGATCCAAACTGAGTGTGATCAAGAAGCACATACGCATCATCTGAAAATCTGTGATTATGCATAATTATGGGAAATAGGGAATGTCGTATAACGGGCTCAATATATACACACCATAAAGCAAAATAAAAGATGGTTATCAAAGCAGCTCGAAAATTAATACAATGGTACTATTACCTATATGTAAATAATAAAATATACCTTTGTGCTCCATGTTGCCAAGGTTGATGTGCTCATACAAAGGGTGTCTGGCGTAAATGATCTGTCTGTTTACTGTCGCTGAGCTATTTCTATAGTGGTGCAAAGGAACTATTCCTTATTTACGGTAAACAATGAATATTACAATAAACACAGAACAGTTTAATTATTCTTTTACTCCCTAATCCTAAACGTCAAGTGTTCCTATACCTAAAATAGAGGTATAGTATATGAAGACACCAGAAGCAACAACCATAACTGCTACAAGGACTGACAGTGAAATTGTGATGACGTCAGATCCTTCATGTATATTCATGGGTTTACAGGAGCTGTTCGGTGCTGATACATCACAATATGAACAAAGTTGCCATTAAAAAATGACACTTGAAAGAGAGTATTGGAATGATCAGTTCACATTGTGCATATTGGATGCTTAATCATCCCATAAACTTACCTGTTATAGCAAGAATTGTGATGTTTTGCATTGGACTCTGAGCCCTGAGACTGGCTACACCGATGTTCCCCGGCCACCTCAGACTTTATTTCGTGTGCCACGAGTTCTGGATCTGTCTGTTCTTCAACAGAAATCTCATCAGCGTGTCTGTACTTGACTAGGACTTCCACTACATTTCGACAGGATGCCACGTCACAATTTGGCGCCATTTGTAAAGTGGAATTATGTTAATTATTTTGCTCATTTTATATCGATGACAAAAAACATCGTCTTGAAAGTTGTTTGTTACCATACCTTGTAAGATACTAGAATGGGAGATGGGCTTTTGGTTTCATTCAGAATATGCAAATGCAGAATCTGAGCTGGAGTTGGATCTGAAAATGGGAGAGATATTTGATACCATAATTCTGAAACCACCCCAGGTACTACTGTTTAATTGCTATCACAATACATTCAAAATAAAATCCATGCATATTCAGCCCAAGCAGGCTGCAATAACAACAGATATAAAATAAAAGAAGCCTCAAGCGAAGTTATGCGGACTTTTCGAAGTTATCACCAATACAAGCAGTTTTGGCTATTTTTGGTTGATAAGACCCCCCTGTTCTTTTGTCCCGTTCATCACCCTGTAGGTGACCACGGTGAAGTTGTATTGTGTGTAGTATGTCAGACCGGTCACTTGATGTGATATTTTACCGAACTGATGGCCTAGAAGCTCGCTGTATCCATACATATCTTCGTAACCATGGGCTTGAATTAATTTGAAATGTGCTCAAATCACTGGTTTCACAAGAAAACTAAAGAATGCGTCAAAAAGATTTCGGACGTGTGAAGTTCTACGCCCCCCCCCCCCCCTGAATACAATATTTTGAAATAGTGAGAGAAAGTAAAAATTTATGGACTACTGTCTAATATCCCAAATTTTAATATTAGCTGGTATCAATACTCATAATGTACAGTGACTAAATAAACTCCAAATATTGGCAGTATTATCAAATGAAATGATGATTCCACCCCAATATTATTGACAAGGGTCCTATTTAATGATATTTTCATTTGACATAACTCTGAAAAGGTTCGAACACACATGATAATACTCAGTGAACAAAGCTGTTGATTTCTATGTCGCGACAATAAATTAATGATATCGAACACATATGAATAAAAAAAACATGGCACTTTATCCAGTAATATATCTTGATATCCTTGGAACATAGTTCATCCTATTTTGTTTGAAAGAAAATCAGCTGAAGAAAGTATGTAGCTTTCGATCAATGTCAGTTTCGAGTCTTGCGCATTTGCACACCTAGGCACTCTTATGATATGAAGTGGTACTCACATTTTGTTGATTTGTATCTTCATACAATCCCTCTGCTGACATCAGATGATATGGTCATGGCTCTCGCTTGGTATGAACATACAATATTATACTGCCTGGATGTTATCAATTTGAAGTTTTTGGTTATTTATTTGCTGATTACTAGAATAATTCACACTGATATCTCTACGGAATTACACAGTTTTTAAGATAAACTATCATTTGACTTACTTGGAGGTCTACTTTTGTCCCACATGCGTCAAAAGTTCAATGTAATATGATAGTTACAGCAAATATATATACATAAGACCAGCATTCCACAGCCTACTACCAGAAAATGAGGCAAAGACCCATTCATTTTATACAAGTAGACGGAAATTCTTTTATACGGCCCTAGTCTCCGATAAAAAAAGTTGACTTGTAACTGATTCGGAAACTGTTGAAAAACTGGCGTCGAGGATATTGTAACAATTTCCCCAAATGACCCAATTTAATGATAATAATTTATATTTCATTTGCGATTACAGAAATGTTGTTTGTACATTTCAATAATATAAATATGCATATTTTTGTTTGAAAAACAATTATACATTGGCCGTGGATGATTGTACCCTCTATTGATCCCATGCAGGGAGATTTGTAGCTGAATGGGGATTGAGTTCGTGCGTTTGAAACTCGATCTTGACCAATGTGGTGTTTTCAAGTTCCCCTTTTGCCCCAATCAAATATTCTCCTATGGCTAGGAACACAAAATTTCCCAAATTATAACTCAATGGAGTATAACCTAATAATATCGTTTTGAATGAAATGAAAGACGTTTGTTATACTGATAAGAAATTATATTTTAGTACCCATTTCATACCCAGGAAGTAGATGTTCATGTGGATACAAAGACGTGGGGATGCACATACATATTAGCAACGTACTAGAACCTCAGTAGCAGATATGTGTTTTAATTAGCCGCCATGGTGAAGACCAATCTACTCCACTTCTCAAGTCCAAAACTTATTAAGCCCAATTAATCACTCATGTAGCGAAAAATATATATTGTGGAAAACTTGAACTGAATACCCTGACTCGTTATGTCTGACGTAATTTTCTATTGTACGTCACCTATCACTGGCATCCTTGCATTTTCAAACGTCAATCGCAAAATAGGAATTATATACCTGCTTGATCATTCCAACTCCGTGCTTCTTGACACTGGAGCAGACAATGCGGTCATTGAATAATTTATAGCATATGCACATTGGATGACAAACATGTACTGGCTAAGAATGAGAGCGTCTGAAATAACTTCACTGTTCATTGTTGGAACTTGTTTAATCGCTGTTCAAGGTAAGCTTTACCAACTTCGAGCTGAGTTAATAGAAGACTGGAAGCAATCAAATAGTAAAATATTGAAGGTCTCGAACGAAATCTAGACTGAATTTAACGCTTATAAATATTAGATGGCCACATTCACTGTATGTTTCCAAAGGACAAATGAGGCCGATAATTGTTCGAACAAACATTGCCCACACTCATCAATGGCCTAGGGGCCTTGGAGTCATTTCAGTTTGAAGCATGAGGAAACAAAATGCTGACTCAGGCGAACCATGGCCAATGGCAAAGATACCCACAGAAACCTCTAAGACATGTACCTCTGAGACACATCTGTCTAGGGCGACAAGTCTGGAACAGAAAAACCGTTTCTGAAATATAAGTGAAAATAAAATATGCCAACTCATGCCAAAACTCTGGGTCAAGGTCAGAGTTCATCCCCAATACCCGTACAGTACCATTCATCTCCTCATAAGGAAACGAAATTTCCTTAAGTGATCTTGAAAACAAAACCGGTTACCGGGGTTATCTTCCTTGAGTCCCGACCAACAGCTATTCCAAATTTCAAGCCGAAAGGACAAACCTTTCTGGAGTTATCAACTAGAAACCAAATGGTGGAAAAAGAAAACAAAGAACCCATACAAAACCATAAAGGTGCAGTCAATAACAGTGCAGTGCATCATAACAGTGCAGTCACCTGTTCACATCATAATTACAGGTGCTATATGCAGCCAATACTTCAATATTGACACGCGACCTCTGTAACCCATGATATTTGAGGAATGTGGGTTTGTCATCTCACACGACTTGCTGGTTGTTGAACTTTAGTATTTTAAGTATTCCAATTGAGTTCAGTTCACGTTCGTTACAGAATTGAAATGTTTCGTTTGATATTGAACAACATGGATATTTATGGTTTCTATGTATATTGATTCTTGATATCAAAGGTCGCTGTCTGTATGGAGACGGGTGTTACTTCCCGTGTAACTGTGCTGACCAAACAGAGTGTGAGGCCGGGTGTCCGAGTGGACAGTGTCAGAATAATACTGGAGACTACAACATTCCATGGAGAGATAGGTAAGAATAGAGTTGAGATGTGTGATAGATAACAACAGTGCTCAGCTGCTTGTTAGGTAAGGACAGGGCGCAGTTGTCTTCTCAATTGCTCTAGGGTAGGAAGTTCTTTAGGAAATAGATGTATTATGCAAATACTCATGTATGACAGGATAAGTTATAGCCCCAAATTATTCAGCATGGGAATATGCTGGGACTTCGATTTTGTGTGTATTTTATCTTTGATACTTTGAAGGTAACACAGCCTTTGGCAGAACCAAAGATGAGCATACTGAGCAGAGTGGCATAGCAGTGTTCACTTCAGACATGGCTGTGGATGGGAAGCCGCAGTTATCACCAGCTAATCACACGTATTGTGCTCATCCTAAACCACCAGGTGGTGACTTTGACAACCCCACAACCCTCGCCTGGTGGTGGGTGGACCTTGGGGCCTTATACAAAATATACAACATCACCATCTACGGCAGGACAGGATGTGACATGTCAGGTGTGTACCAGAATTATGATTATGATGAAATTCACAGTTCACTGCTTCATATTTTCATTCAGAACCTCGTCATTCGAATATCGACAGTTCCAGAAATTTACAGGATTCGGGATAAATCTTTCGACATGGTATGGACATGTTTATGCCATACACAGATATTAAGTATTTAAAGATTATTTAGAAGTAAACCTAACTTAGCAAATCTTCTCTTTGGGAAAACATGCACCAGACATCAGATCGCACACACTGCAATGGTCGTCCACTCAGTCGGATTAGGGAGCCGAGGTTTCTTATCTGTTTGAACGCAACTGAATGATGTTATACTGTCAAAGGTTGAAAACCAAGATGCTCTCCCTTATTATTGCTACAAAACGCTTGCCGTGGTAAGAGAAGCATGTCATAGTTTCCACCAAATATATTTATGACATTGGTGTAGCAGGTCGATACTGGTACATAATAGCCATTTTTTTAGCGCGATCGGATCCCTCATAGTTAAACATAAAAATGTCAAGTTACAGAATTCAAGGTCGAAGGT
Source organism: Terebella lapidaria (assembly GCA_949152475.1). NCBI lineage: Eukaryota > Metazoa > Annelida > Polychaeta > Terebellida > Terebellidae > Terebella > Terebella lapidaria. The sequence continues at coordinate 10,657,352 of OX424557.1, forward strand.
CAAGTTCACATTTGACATTCTTTTCAATAAAGTGCGTTCTATAGAACTGTGCAACACTGGTCGTATTTGTGCAAGCATTCGTCATGGGATCTTGGGAATAAATACTGACAGCGACACAGAATGAGGAGGGCAGGAGAATTTGGAGATAGAGTCCAGAACGTGGTGTTTTTTTAGTCAAAATTGGCTACCATTATGAAAAATAAAATGCAAAGAAAAGCAAATTGAAGAATACATCCCTCTTGATGTATTCTTTATCATTCTGCTAAAATTTTCAGAAATATATTACTGTAAACTTGAAAATCCTCACTATTCAAAATTGAAATAATTTCCCACATCCGAAGCTGTGTGTTTGTGCCATTTGGAAAATAATGCGAAATTACCAAAAATAGCAAAAAAAACCTGTTCTTGCAGTATTTTGGTTCAAAGTTTCAGAAAGATCTGAACGTAAATGTAACCATAGCCGTGATTGAGGACAAATCAAGTGGGTTTGGTTTATTTGTTTATTTGATCCAGCGAATCAGTAAATACATGTACAATAATGAATGTCATCATAATATTCCACCAGTTGACTCCAGAACAAATGCCTTGGAGGAGTTATTCAATATATCTATGGGTGAATGGTTTGATACTTTGTATAAAGCTATAACAATTTAAAGATATATCTATTAGACTAAAGAAAAACAAATTGAAGAATCACGAACTACAAATAGCTATCAACAACGTAACTTGTTGCAACCATTGCATTGATTATACTTGGGAATGATTTCAGATAGTATAAGATTAGAATGGTGAAATGATTGACGAATGAAAACATACCTGTATTACTAATACAATCATCAATGACATCATAATATCCCATCAGGCAAAAACCTGTTGAAGAAAATGTCTGCTCCATTTCCACTCAGAGGTTTCTTCTCAACATTCTAACCTACACGAGGCTATTTTACATGTTTTCAGGATTGATCTTGTAAGAGTGGTTAATAACATGTTGTGAATATAATGTTTTAGCCCCTGATTGCCAGAATAGATTGAATCAATTTGTACTGCGTGTGGGAATTGATACCAACTACAAAACTGTGGAGTTATGCGTGAACTACACTGAAGGACCAATACCTATTGCTCCTGGTTTGGGAGGCCACAAAACGTTCACATGTACAACACCTCTGTATGGCAGCCACGTGTATTTTGAGCGTAATTAGGGCGGCTACCAGCCAGGAATCGCATCAATCTGTGAGCTCATTGTGATTGGACATCAATATACAGGTACAGTGATATAAAATGACACTTGGGTAGTTACTGTGCTTGAAATGTAATGTACCAATATGTATATGTTTATATTTAAAAAATGAACTACAGATTGTTCAACGGTCCAATGTCACGAGGGTCCCTGTAGTGAGGTCACAGGCTGCACATCTTGTCTGGGCACTTACCGACCACACTGCATTGATGGTAGGTAATTTCAATACCTGGCAAAATAAAAAGAATGTTGAATATCTGTCACAACATTCACGGCACCTGTCTGGAAGGTTGTCGAATTTGGTGGGTCGACAGACAATGTACCACCTATGTTGGCAAGGAGATTGAATATGTTGAAGCTTGTAAAAGAGTGGTCAGCAATGACAAATATAATCATGCACACGAACTACTAGAACATTGATAACAAAACATTTTTAATTTCAGTGCTCCCTGCTGTAGAGAATAACGCATCATATCCAGGAGCAATCAACAACGATTTTGTGGTTGTCGAGTGGGAGGCTCTCTCCAGTGTACCCACGGAGCTGAGTCAGTACTACAGTTACAGAGTCATCTACACAAGCACGGGCGTCTACAAAACTCTAGGGCCCTTGATCAACCACACAGCTGGAGTTCTGTCGTACACAGTGACAGGTCTGATGTACAACACAGCATACAACTTCACTGTGGTCACGTACAGGGTGATGGACGGGAACGATGAGTTAGGGGAAGCCTACCAACCGTTCACAGTGTTTACGTCCAGTTTCGATAGTTTATCCAAATATCAGATTCACATGATTTCATTTTTCATATACATTGTACAAACAAGGATACTATCAATTTTCTGACTTCCTCAACTAAACAGATGAGCGAGATATTGTGATTTTGCTGTCAGTCTTCATAGCAGTTCTGGCCGTTGGCGTCTGTGTACTCTTGTACCTCCACTTGCGGTAGGGCAATGTGCTTGTTGTTTTACATTTGGGCCTAAACTAAATGCTTCCTCAGTTAATTTCAAGTATGAAGCGTTTGGATGACAGAAGTAATGACTAAATGTTTGCTATATGTTCTCTCTGATCCAGGGAAATCTAGCTGATATTTCATTTGAAATATTTTGTTGTGCGCATTGTTTTCCAAGTGATCGCTTGGGCGAAGATAAAAGAAAATAAATTTATAGAGGGCAAGATCATGCTGAAAGCATTACCAAGAATGGAGGTAATTAGCTATGTTTCCAAATTCAGCAGATGCTATCTCTTCTATCTTGCTGGTGTTTGTTGTGCGCAAATGAGATGCCGATTTTCCATTTCAGAAACTGTGAACGCAGAAATTTCAGACAACAATGTATACAATCAGATATCAGGAGCAGAGCCCGGACAACAGAGAGGTATGAAACACAACAAATATGTCACGTGTTCTACTCCCATATCTCCCTGCTCTTCCACATAACAATACTACCCAACAAATCTTACAGATGGCTTCCATATACCAGTTTGGTTAGAATTCCGAATCGATGTTGCGATCATCCTTTTTGTTGAATCACATTTTCAGAAAAAGTTTACACTAAGCTGCAAACGAACAAGTGCGCAGAGCCCAGCGTAGACCACAGCCAGAAGTGCATTAAAATTTATGAGAATGAACCAGTCTGCTAAATCAGACACTCAACCCATGACAAGGAGTGGATGCACTGCGAAGAAATACATGTGATACCATTTTGTATTACTATTCAGAATGAATTGATGGCACATAACGGAATATGTTTGTTGTGTACTGTATTTTAGCCTTGCGCTCTCGTGATCTGCAGGGCTGAAAAACTCACCCAGGAGAAGACACCGATGTTTCATTCCACTAATACACAATAGATATAGACAACAAATATTCCTCCGTGCTTGAATACCACAAAACTGAACAGTTTTTCCACATTTAATAGTCATTTTCGAGTCACAATTCCCAAGCATCCAATAGGTGACTTAAGTAAAAATCTTAAGTTTTTGTTCACATGAAAGAAGTTACATACCGCAGTGATCATCCAGTATCAAAACGGATAGTTGGAAAATAAAACATTACCATCAGAGAAAGCGTTCACAGAAAGCGTCTACAATGTGTGATATTATCAGAGTTAGCATTGATTGACTTGATTTTTTCAATTTTCAAAGAGCATTAATATCAGAGTTAGTTGATATTGCAAATCAAAAAGTATAATGTTATCATAATTAGCTACAATCACCTTTGTTATTTGCAAATCTCAATGCGCACTCAGAGTTAGCTACTTTTGATGATTTTATTTACAATTCCCAGTGTGATGTCATCAGAGTTGGTAAAACTTGACAACGTTATTCGCAGTTCCCAATGATATCAGCGTTAGCTATATTCAATGATATTATATACAATTCTCGGTGTGTGATGTCAGATTTAGAAACATCAGATTTATATACAATTCATGGTATGCAATGTTATCAGAGTTGGCTACATTTGATGATATTAAAATTCTCGGTGTGATATGTTGTCACATTTAGCCTCACTTGATATATTTACAATTCCTGGTATACAATATTATCAGAGTTAACTACACTTGATGATGTTATTTACAATTCCCAAAGTGTGACATTGTCAGAGTCACCTACATTTGAAGAGGCTATTAACAATTCCCGGGTATGATGTTATCAGTGGTGACTGCAATTGATGAGGTTATTTACAACCCCAAATGTGTGATATCATAAGATTCAGCTACACTTGATCATATCATACAAAATTCTGATGTACAACATTATCAGCGTTAGTTACACTGTACGATGTTATTTACAACCCTGGATGTGTGATTCTATCACAGTTAGCTACAAGTCTCGGTGAATTTCACGTTGATGTTTTCACATTCACACTTGACGATGTTTTAATTCCCAACGGCGTTGTCATCGGAGTCAGCTACTATTGCCGAGGTTCTCACTTTGATTCAAACTGAGTGTGATCCAGTTGAACATACGCTTCATCTGAAAATGTGTGTTTAACCTATGTATAATCCAACTAGGAAACACAACACAAATAGAATCAAAATAGAAGTGTATGTCATTACACACCATAAAGCAGAATGAAAGATGGTTATCAAGCAGCTCAAAAATCATTACGATGGTGTCCACTACATGGAGGTGGTAAACTATACCTTTGTGCTCAATGTTGACATCGTTGATGTGCTCATACACAGAGTTGTCTGACGTCTGTGGTGTATTCACACCTATCACAGGACACGGCAATAGAAGAGACAAGACATATTTGACCCAAGATAAATGATACCTTCGTTAGATTGTGGTCATCTATAACAATTGCCTGTACTCATGGTACAGGAAAAAAACAATGCTGATCATTTTATATGACTGCCTGGTTAGATTGTTTCAACTTGTCTCCACTCAATTGTCTCAACTGGTTTGTACTCAATTCTCACCTCCCGGTTCATTGCAGTAGATAACTGGGTTGGATTGTGTCTGTCTGTTGTCTAAAAGAATGGCCCATTATAAATCAAGGCTTGGCTAGATTGTTCCTGTCTGTACTGATTACTCACCTTCAGGTCCATTGTGGTAGACCACTTGGTTGGACTGCGTCTGTCTGTTGCCGCCTGTCATTGAACGATTTCTGTAGTGATGCAAATGAACTATTTCAAAATTAGAACAAACATTAAAAAATCACAATAAACACAAAACATGTTATTTATTATTTTCTTGCCTGTTGTTAAAATTCAAGTGTTACCATACCTGACAAAGAGGAATATAAAGACACCAGAAACAACAACCAGAACTGCTACAAGGACTGACAGTGAAATTATAATGATGTCGGATCCTCCATGTATATTCATCTGTTTACAGGAGCTGTTCGGTGCTGATACATGCATTGACAGTATGAACCATGTTACCATTATAAACAGGAGAGCATTTGAAAATTAACATATCCATATTGAGGTGGACTCTGAGCTCTGAGACCGGTCACACTGATCACCTCAATCGTGACCTCGTGTTTCCCGGCCACCTTGGGCTGGATCACTTTTTCCACGAGTTCTGAATTTGTCTGTTCTTCCACAAAAAGCTCATCGTCCACATGTCTGTACTTGACCAGAACCTCTGCTGCTGTCTCACAGGCTGTCACGTCAAAACTTGGCGCCAGCTATAAAAATGGAGTCTTTTAAAATTGGAATGTTCATCATTGAAATCATCATTTTTAACACCATGTCATCTAGAGTTTTGTTCTGGTCATCCAGGGGTGCCTTTTGTTTGTGTGTTCGAGATGCATGTATTTGTCATTGCATTGTTCACATCTTCGCCAATATATGGCGCACTTCCAATTATGATATAGTGGCAGAAAGAGGAGAGCATTCTGATTCACATATAACAAAAATCTTCACTAACCTGTCTTTCTTGTGAAAACAGTCAAACTCACAGATACCCAAGAATTCCGAAATAATTCAGATTCCCATGGGTGGCTTTGAAATTAACTCAGGCAGCATAGGATTTCAGTTTGTTTTGTTATCTTACCTTGTATGTAACTAAAATGGCAGTTAGTGGTCTGCTGGTTTCATACAGAATATGCACGGACAGAATTTGGGCTGGGGTTGGATCTGACAATGAGAGAGATAAAACATTGGGTACTAGTATTTAATATTATTACCATACATTTAAAATCATGAGTATTCAACCTGAACATGCCGTTGTAACAACAAATATTCAATAGAAAAGCCTCGAATGCTGACATGTTGATCTTCTCACCAACACAAGCAGTTTTGGTTGTTATTGGTTGGTAAGACCCTCCTTGCTCTTCTGTTCCGTCCATAACCCTGTACGTGACCACAGTGAAGCTGTACTCTGTGTCATACCTGAGACCGGTCATTTCGTGTGATAGTGTACCATACTGGTGGTCTAGAAGCTCACTAGACTGATCCTGGCCATCAAGTTTGTACATGACTCTGTACTTGTAGAACTCACTAAGAGCCGGTGACACTGTAGTGAGGGACTCCCAACTGACAGTCACTGAATCACTGTTGATCACTGGGGTTGTAGCGCTCTCGTCGTTGACCACAGGTTCATCTACGAGTGGAAGATCACATTGCTGCTTGACTTCCTCTAATTATATGTATATGTAAATGTTGTTTACCGTGTTGAGGGATGTCATCTCTCATTATCGCAGTAGTTATAAGTATCATATGTGGTTCGTATACACTCATCTAGTATACATGTAAAGTGTCTAGTGTTGTCATTTTTTTTTGAACTCGCTGAAGTGTTTGTTGATGTGCCATGAATGTTTGATGAGCAATGTTGTTTATTGTTTTGCTATTGTTATGACTGATGAGCTTGATGCTGCTGTACTGACTGATGTGTTGATATTGTTGTATTGACTGATGTGCATGATGTTTCACTGGCTGATGTGTTTGATGTTGTTGTAATGGCCGATGTGTTTGATGTTGTTGTTGCTGTGCTGACCGATGTTTGTTGTTGTTTATTGTTGTTGTCGTTGTTGCTATACTGACCGATGTGTAGATCACACTTAGAGCCGGCTGACCAGAGCAGACACCTTCCTGGACAGGTTCCATCCATTCTGTCACAGGCTTTGATTGGAGAACAGTTACCACACTTCTGGGCACAGTTCACACCGAAATGTGACTCCTCGCATTCTGAGTGGCGCAATAAATCGGCAGCATTATGCATATTGTCAAATCCCAATAATTCTAATTTGTTAAAGTTATGTTCAGAGCTCTCAGTTGTATATCTGTTTTAACTCTACCTTGTGAAAACACAACTAAAGTAGAGAGGGACTAACATTTCATATTTCCCCAAATATTAAGGTCTGAGTAACTTTATAGTATAAAGCTCAGACTTTATAGTATAAATTTAACATATGGACAGATATTCATTCATCGTTCCTGAAACACCATCAGTTTATCTCAATGCTCAGCAATGTATCATGACAAACGGGATATGTGAGAAAACCGTACATCAGCCCAGTTTTTTTTTTCACAGTCAAATGCATATTATCGCCAATGTCGCCCTTTTCACGCCTGATGTGATTGGTGGACAATATTTCATTCCAGTCTGCTTTAAACAATACCCACTTCATAGAATATTTGACTTCTAAAATGCTTATTGATTTAATTATTGTTGCATCAGAAAAAGTAAACAGAAAGAGCCATATGTGTTCGGTTGCTAGTTAAAATGATATTGGCAGAAAAAAACTATTTGTTCCAAATTAACTACAAATATGCCTGTGGTCTAAAGAAAAATGGGTTACCAAACAAACTATGCTTGATCAGATTCATAAATCAAGCATATGACAGTACTAGCAGCCGCTTTTCTTTTTTTTTCTTTTTTTGAGCCACTTAGAGTTACCTCTGCGCTGAGCTAGTTTACGCTGCGGGGAGACTTCTTAAACGCTCTCTGAGATTCCCATGGGGGGAATACTCTGCGACTGGGGGAAAATACTTGAAACGTTTGTTTCACAGTCTTGGACGTAAACAATTCAGTTAATTAATATAACCTGACGAATATTTCCCTCGAATGGTGCAAATTTCTCGTCACTATCGCCGATTTACGTGAATATTTGCGTGTCAGTGGGATTTGAGAGTACATACATCAACACGGTGTGCATTCAGTCAAGTGGGTATCATATTCGTCCCTATACTTTCGTGTCATCGCTCACTTCGCATGTTTATCCCGTATGTCAGTGACTAATTTATATTATGACCTTGTTTCAGTGCGGGAATATTAGCACATTTGTTTGGTTCCGTTTCCTGATTGCATCTTATTACTCTTAAAAATCACATGCATTTATTTTCGCGTAACGACCTACTTTTTCGCTCACAGAGCGCCGAATGTTGAGAACCGTGGTGGATCTATTGATGGTTGACATTGTGTGAAAGTCGGAATGGGTTCCGAGTTCAACACCACCGGCTTCCAGGGTGATATTTCAGTGCCAAAATAGTTGGCATATTCGATCAAAGACTACTATTCCTTCGAACGACCATTCCATTTACACCGGTATTCTTCCTGCATGAAGATCGTATGCCTATATGCGCACGAACTTAAATTAGAGACTTAACAGTTCTTGAAAGGAATGCGCTATTGGTTTCGTATCCGGGGAGATCTGGTGCTCCACACCAGGTATAATTCTTGTTCGAATATCTACCAGTAAGCTGGAATCACATTGCATCAAAGGATACAATGCACCGAGCCATGGTAGTAATGTCAACCAATTTGAACACTCTCCACCAGAAACTCGCAACGAAATAAATGAAAAAGGGACATCTGTTTGGGCCTACAAGTGCAGATAATGTTTTCTTCATTCTGTCAGAAATATATGGCAAAATCCTGCCTGCGAGGCGGGCACGCATATAAGTTATACAGTCTTATCTGCCCTACGCCTGTAAAGTACTTTCTGAAACATGTTTTCATAATAATGTGATCCAGGCATGCAATTGCTTGAAGCCCTTCTTATTTGAACCCCCCCCCCCCCCCTCGATTTTCACTCTGTGTAGGTGTAGCCCCTCCATCGTTTGTGAAGTTGGAGGGGCTAAATAAATAAATTGGACAATAACATGTTGTGAATTTCACGAACTAAAGCTATTTCAATAACTCCGCAGATAAGGTCAGGTATTCGATGGACATGGCACTTTTTTCACCCCAGAAGCACCAACCATGGCAGAAGCGACATGGTCAGATATTTTACATGCAAAAAAATTGGCATGGTCACTTTTTCACATGAGAAAGCCGACCATGTTGGGTTTGTCAAGATGTTCGGTTTTATCATGCAGTAGCAACACCGACCATCGGCACAGAGAGGCGGGTACGCTCCCAGACAGGTCTGACACCCTGTGACATCATTGCAGCTACCACTTTCACACTGGACTCTTGCACAGTCTGTTGAACGAAAAAACGTGTACCTTTAGGAACACAATGAACCAACATGCGTCTAGAATATCATTCTATAAATTCCCATTTTCACTCGGGAAACTTTTGATGCTTTTCACCATCAGTATTGAAATCAGCACAGCCGAGTAAAGACCTCACCGAGATATCTGTGCCCGATGACGATGACCTCGCATAGAGAGGCGAGTCCTGGCTGGAATCCTTCGCCAAGTCGCTGGAAGTACACGTGGCTCCCATAGAGAGGGGTGGGGCATGTGAACGTCTCGTGGCCTCCCAGTGGCTCCTGAATGGGTATAGGTCCGGATGTGTGAGTAGCACAAAGGTCGCCAGTCTGGTAATTTGAGCTGTTCCCCACACGCAGTTCAAAGTGATTCAGTCGTTTGGCGCAATCAGTATTTTCTAAAAGCAACAATAACAGATGTTGCTTGTAACACAGTAAGTTTGATAACGTGGAGGTCTGTCTATATTCAGGTCAATTGTAATATACACATCTAAGTACCTTATCTTATTGCCTACCTATACTACTCTCTGGACAATCAGGCCTGCCGTAAATGGTGATATTGTATATTTTGTAAAGGGCCCCGAGGTCCACCCACCACCAGGCCCGGTCGCTAGGGTCGTTCCAATTACCAGGTGTTTTAGCTTTAGGATGGGCACAGTAGTCATGAGTATTTGATTGGGCTCTACCATCCACGGCTAACTCCGGTGTAAATGTACTCTGACCACTTTGTTGAACATTTGCAGCAGGTCTGTTGTATGCAACATTCCCTATTAAAGTAACAACAGAATGCATATATAAAACGTCAGATGTATCTATTCGACCAAGGTGACGGACATGATTTTGATTCGTTCAATAATTTGTGTCACTTTTTTTCACCTATTTGACAGCCATGACCACTCCAGGGTGTGTTGAAGTCGGTGATAGAGGCACAGCCGCCCGGACATCCGGCCTGACACTCAACAGGGGTCTGGATGGCACAGTTACACGGGAAGTGACAGTCCGGACCATACAGACATCGAGCTATTGGGAAATCCAAACAAAGATTATGATCATTAAGAATGCATAACTCTTTTTAATAATTGAAAATTTAGTTTAGGTGAAAACCATATCGTTTATTGCCTGAACACAATTGTGAACCATGCGTGTCATTGGGATCATATTTTGTGCACAAATCAAGATAGTGAGCAAAACACACTCCTAGTGTGTTCAAAGTGAATTATATTATCTAATCCTTAAATAATATAATTCTGTTATATCATTGACTCATCCAAACATGTTACAATATCATACAAATATTGGATGTTGAGGAATCCAACATACAGTTTACGGAATGAAGAAATATGATATTTCTGAATCCCGTAAACTATATTGGACGACTCTCAACATCCAACATTTGCTATATTATTTACGCACTCAACAAACAAACAAAAGCTACATTTTTCTTTGTTGGGGCGAAAGCGAGAGTGGGGAAAGCCCACGTGTAACACGCACTCTGATTGGCTGATAAGCACCACGTCGTCCAATGTACAATATACAATACGCCGTCCAACCAGAGATAATTATTTTTGGTTCAACATTGAGTATGTATGATTGTCACGTGGTACAAATCGCCTAATCAGGACTGTCCTTACAATGAAAATACCACCGAGTGAATAATATTCTCATGATATTGATCACATCCTTAGTACAATAAAACCGTAATTGGCTGACACTTCGCGCACTTACCCTGTACTGGACCTGAGCATATGATCCAGGCACATGTTCCAGTAAGAAGAATCCTACAATATCCGGGAGCCATGACGGAGACACGTCCTACTGGTGCCTTCTGTGAGAAGTAAGTCTTTAAATGTCTGTTTTCCGCCAACCAGGAAGTACTTCCACACCAGCCAGATCGCTGTTGTTACTACGACGTTCTGATGTACATGCCACGAGAGCACGCCTCCGGGTCTACATTGAATAAGATGTATAGAAATAATTCCTAAAGCGGTCGACGACACCATAAAGGGTAGCATTCGTGTTATTTCAATAGCATGTGCTTCAAGCTCATATCAGAAGAGATTGTATTAAAATCTTGATCATGAATAGTGTATACATGGTATAGCAATACAAACATAATATCGTCGATGAAATTGTTAATTTTGTGCATAAATAGAATTTATTTTCGCTAGTAAAATTGGCTGTGACAGCTCACGAAAGGCAATACCTGACGTAATTTCTGGACTACACCTAGTCCACAAATATATGGGATCAATAAACCAGATAATACAGTCTCGTCAAAAGGAAATCGGCAGGCCAGTGAAGCGGTGAGTACACATCCACAGATAATTCATCGGGGAAGTATTATTGACAGTGCTCAGCTGTCGAGTCCTTGTACTTAGCAGTGATATGTAGAAATTTTGTATGTACAACAGAAAAAAAACCGCAATGAATACAAGATTACTAGTACATGTAGCCTGAAACAGAGAAAGTCCAAGAAATCATTGTCCCAAGATGACATGAATTTCTATTTAAAAATGTTAATAGTAGTATTAATGATATATTCATTTATATGAATGAACACTATTTTTCGCTGCGATGCTATTTTTGGTAGTCAAACAGCAATTCTCTACCGAATTCCAAATTTCTATCTCAAAAACTGGAAAAGTTGACTATCTGTCCCAATGCTAAATTTAGCCCTGTCATTCAATTTCTGGGTTCGCACTCAATTTTGTGCGCTTGCTCGGTTTTGTAGCGGAGAAATCTTTCAAAATCAACGTGTTTGTGTAGAATACACCCAATGTGTCCTCTAGTCCAAAGCTACAATAATATTTCGATTCATGATGGATGTAATCAGGACCAAATCCTCGCATACGCTCAGATTCTCGAGATCCCGTTTTGGACTGAAATTTAACATTGAGGTCGATTGCAAATTTCTTCAATTTTTTTGTGATATAACTTTGTAAATTGTTATAGAGAATTGCCGTTTGACTCCCAGGTGAAGTATGCCAAGTTATAGAACGATAACATTTAGCATCGCAAAACTATCATGAAAAAACCGGGGTAAACAAGTTTAAAATATCAGAGTATAATGCACAAAATATAAAAACATGGGCTAACAAAGGTTATTTTACAGAAATGACTAGCAACCAAGCACCAGACAGATTATGATTTGTAGCAATGTGTAATTAAGTATACAGTTTGTATTTGAAGGTGGTGACATTATAGGTGAGGCCTGTTATTCAGTTCATTCCACAGACGAATGCTCAGAACGACCACACTGAAGGCTCAGTTGCAGAATAGTCTTTGCTGCGTGAATGACACATCATGATTGGTTAAAAAAGTGAAGTGTTCTTGTTCACTGGTGGATCCAGGATTTCCTGCTGGGAAGACTTTAACCGAAACCTTTCACATAATACAGATACATTGAATGTCGTTGGTTTCGAGTAAATATATTATTTCTAATCACATTTGTGTAAACCGTATACACTGTGACTCGCCTCTACGCCTCCCCACCCCCCCCCCCCCTTCCCCCACAGGATCCTCATTCTCATTGGCTGATTAGTCTTCTCATTGGCTGATTAGAAATCAGAGCTCCTGAAAGTATGGTAGCGTCAAGTTGTTCTGTTTGACAAAGGAGCAGTTCCTGATCAGTAAATTTGTTTAATCAGTAACCAGTGTTGATCTTTCAGAAGTTCTGAGAATCGCGCGGCATGAATCTGTAAAGCAAACTTTATGTGGATCAATGCTCTGAATGCATTGCCGTCTATTGAATTACACCACTGGAGGGACGCAAAGAAGCTAGTTGCGGTGTTTCAACTCAGTTGTTATAACAACACAAAAGAAGATGATGAACTACCCTACTGACATCCTAGTAGTCTTGTACAGATGAAAATGATATACCGGTACATATATAAGTGGTGTGTTCTTCCAATGTAGAATGCTCATCCATTACAGTACCACCCTCTTGACGGTATCATCTGGGTCCACAGGATTTTCACCGACCTCAGATAGATAGATGCATTTTGGATGCAGGTCTGTAGTTGGAGTGTCCGAATTGATTGTGATATTCAATTCATTAGTTTCTTTCTGTTTCATTTCAATTAAACAACTGGTCAAAGGTTTTTGTGCTCGCTCATCGTCCATTCCTGGTTCTGATTTCACTTCTGCCTAGTGGGTGGATGTGGCACCGCTAAGTGTTACACCTACCCGAAATGTCATAAAGATCCCCTGAATGTCACATTTAGAGGGTCACCAAATTTATGACATTTAGGGTAGGATGACATGTCACATTTAGGGGACCTTAATAACATTTGGGGTTCCTGTGTTATGACATGTGAGAGACCTTACTACATTCATGACGTTTGGGGTAGGTGTTACATTCGGTGCCACGGACGCACATGTAATGTACATTTTTACTGTTTTGATGCTTGCAGTAGTTGATAACACTATGGTAATAGATAACACTATGTTTTAGGTCAAATATGTTAATCCCTCGTGTACAGGTTATCGTCTGGATGTAAAGTCCCATTCCAGGTTTTACTTATCAAAATCTGTAGCTATTCATGTGTTCGTATGGCCTAGTAGTTATGATGTGAACTTTCTCAAAGCTATTGATGAAACTCATAACACAGTCACGATCTTTGCATGGCATTTGTAACCATACACTATAGAACACGTGCGGAAAACTTTAGATATCGCCACAGGTTATAATTTTGGTGATGTCATTACGCAGCTTGAGAATGACTTGTACTGAAACATAGATTTTATCGTTAGTCCGAAATCAATGCTTTGCGAGTATTGATTTAAATATTTTTATTCCCAACATGACTAATGTCTAGCATGTTTGAACGTGTCTGCTGAACTTAATTTACACAGATATTGCCAAGAAGTTTCTTACAACAAAATACTTACAAGACATATACACACCTAACAATATAGTGTAAAGATAATAAATTAATACATATTTTACAAATATCAAGCTTAGTTTGATGCAATAAGACTTTTTATGGCACTTCTTAAAATGTGACGAAGCCGAGTGCGGTGTAAATTTCAGAAATTGCATAAAAAGTGATATTGTAAAACTTAACCCCATATTTGTTATATTATACTACTATAGTCTGATGATGTCCGATATACGGACACGCACAGAGTTTTTAACATATTTAGTGTTTAAAACAAATAGCCTATAACAACAAATGTAAAAAGTTAATTAGGACCCCTCAAGAAAGCAATATAAGATTCCGCGGGTGACCGGCAGTAATTTATGGGAGCTCACGTGACAACATTTCGACCAATCGGCGTGGGGTGTTCCGACCGAACACTATCTTCGTATAATACACTCTATATTGTATGTATGCAAGATTCTGATGTATCAATGTATAAAATAATCATGATGTCCTACCATCTTGACTCAAGTGACTGTGTGTTGAATTGATGTCAATAAATATCCTAAAATCATACATGAGTATCGTGAGTAATCTTTGAGCTATTTGATGTAGGCGTGAACAAATTTTGTTCATCACTCGTGAGTCCATTTGCAAATATGTAAGTTTTATATGCACGATGTTTAATATGCAACGATTGGAAAAGGCAAACTATCATGCAATTACTACTCAAATCTACAAACAATATGCACAATTACTTTTACTACTGTATTTGGAAATCGTGATTCTTGTGAACTTGTCCCACGTCCATTCAACCATCAACTACTTCCTGCTATCAGCAGTACTTTTCACAGTTGGCGTATTCTGACTTGGATCCAACAAACTGAGCGGGATCAAGCGGCACATAAGAATTATCTGAAACCAGTAAACAAAGCACTCTATGCTCTTCATATGAATATGTACAATATCATGTTTAGCGTGTTAAACAAACACTAACATTTAGCATATTATTTAATTGTAATGAGACGAGAAGATGAGACAGCAATGGACCTGTACCTTTGTGTTCAATTCCACCATCATTGATTTGTTCATACACAGCGTTGTTGGAGTTCTGAGCCGTCATCACATCTGGGCAAGAAATTAGGAAGCTCGATGTACACATATCAGGCAGCATGTTTGTCAGTAAATGCGTCGAGTCTTCGGCGTTTACGGTTTTATCCTCTCCAGTGGTTGGCTTGGTATGTCAGTACTTACTTTCAGTTCCATTGTAGTAGGTTGCCTGGTTGGACGGTGTCTTTCTGTTGTTGTCGCGTGTCTCTGAACGGTTTCTACGATAGTGAAACGAAAAATTATAACTTGTTTAAAAAATGAACGAGCATCAAGTTAACAACAGTGTGTTATTATCTCCTGGTGATAATCAGAACCACCATTCGACAGACTCGGAAACTAAACCAGCAGATGTTCATTGCAATTCCCAGTTCATGTATCTAATACTTGTTAACATTCATTGTCAGATAAAAGTGATGGCAGACTAACCCACCTGAGATAGAGGAATATAAAGACACCAGAAACAGCAACCAGGACTACTACAAGCACTGACAGTGAAATCGTGATGATGTCTGATTCCTCATCTGTGAAATCAAAGCATAAGTATCAAAGAAGGCCCTGTTGTTTTAATAGTAATGCACCGACGGTCGATTGATGAACACCATAGGGGCATATTTGTTTGCGTTATTCTGTCACTCGTACATAATTCGTACATTCTACCACTGTGATGTTTCGTGGTGGACTCTGAGCCCTTAGGTCGACCACACTGATCACCTCGATCATGACCTCGTGTTCTCCAGCCACCTTGGGCTGGATCACGTGTGCCACAAGTTCTGGATTTGTCTCCTCTTCCATAAAAGCATCATCATCCACATGTCTATACTTGATCAGAACCCTTTTTGCCAGCTCACAGTCTGTCACACCATTTGATATCTGTTAGAATAGTGAGGACCTATGTAAATATGTTGTCCGATATTTTCTCCATTCAATCGTATTGTGATTGAGATAAGATTAAGATCACATGCAAAAAAAACCACTGATGCCATATACCTTGTAAGTGATCAAGATCGGGGAAAATGGATTGCTGCAGTCATCTAGGATTCCCATTGTCATAACTTGGGCTGCTCTTGGTCCTGACAGTGAGAGAATCAAATGTAAATATTTAATGAAATACATTATGTGAATATGCAATTATCATGACCACGGTTGAATAAAAATTGAATAATATGATGTGATATACAACCTATGCACTCTGTCTTCACTGTGATTGGTTCGTAGTATTCTCCCTGCTCTTCTGTCCCATCCATCATCCTATACGTATGCACGGTGAAATTGTACTCTGTGTCGTATATCAGACCAGTCACTGTGTACGACAGAACTCCAGCCGTATGGTTGATCAGGGGCCCTACAGTATTGTGCAAGCTCGCAGGTGTGTACTCAACTCTGTACTTGTAGTACTGACTCAGCTCCGATGGTACACTGGTGAGAGCCTCCCACTCCACCACAACAGTATCGTTGTTGGTTTTTCCCGTAGACGTCTTCTCATTCCAGACAACAGGCAGCACTGGGACGAGGAATGTCTTGTCATAATCAATCAAGGTCTTGTAATTCATTGTATCATATTGATCAATGAAAATTTGATAAATTTGATATTTGATACCAGTGTTCTAGAAAACTTGCCCAAGTGCACAATGCCCCTTCTGTAATTCCTGACCTATGTAGGTGGTACACAGACTGTCGGTCCACCACAGCTGACAACCTTCCCGACAGGTGCCGTCTTTTTTGTCACACATGTCAGGAGTAGAACATTTACCACATACCGCAGCGCAGTTCACTCCGTAATAGCCATCGTCACGAACTGGATATATAATCATGGTTTTGAATCATGGTTCATCAATTGTAAACATACCTATTTCTATGTACGATAATAATCCGTTATATTATACAAGAACGAAATGTATATAATTGACTAGAATGACCTCCAAAGGTCTTCAAATTTTGAAGGAAAATATACCTACCATCAACGCAGTGTGGTCGGTAGGTGCCCAGGCAAGACGTACAGCCCGTGAGCTCACTGCAGGGACCCTCATGACATTTGACAGTTGAACAATCTGTAGTGTCAGAGTTTTCATTATTATATGGACCCTAGCATAGTTTTTCAATACACGATGCTATTGTACATTACCCTACCTGTATACGGATGCGAAACGACGATGAATTCACAGATGGATGTGATGAATGGTTCCCAGCCGGACGGAAGTCTCTCAAAGTACACGTATCTGCCGTACAGTGGGGAGGGACAAGTGAACGTCCTGTGGCCGCCCAGTGGCTCCTCGATAGGTATCGGCCCGTCAGTGTAGTTCACACACACCTCCCCGGTTGTGTTGTAATTGGTCTCATTCCCCACACGCAGTACAAAGTCATCCAGTCTCTTCTCACAATCAGGTGCTGCATATTTTTTTGAATTGGGGAGGTGTGTGTGTGTGTGGGTGGGGGGGGGGGGGGGTCGTGAAAACTCTTTAGGCTGTTCATCTATAGAATTGTTATTCATTTACCCGGGAACCAATCAAATTCACCACAACATTTAATTACTGTATAGTTTAGAATCAAGAGAAATAACCGGACACCTAAAATGTCACTGGAAATTGATTTAACAAAGTATAATAATATCATACGGTTGTCGTTACATCCTGTCCTGCCATAGATGGTAATGTTGAATATTTTGTGGACGCTCCCGAGGTCCACCCACCACCAGGCCCGATTGTTTGGTTTGTCCCAGTCATAATAGTTAAGTTTAGGATGTGCACAGTACGTATGGTCCGTTGGTAATAATTGTGGCTTCCCGTCCACAGCCATGTCTGAACTGAACACTGCTTCACCACTCTGACCAGTTTGTCCCTCATTTGTTCTGCCATAAGCTGTATTACCTTGAATTCGAACATGATACCACATTGAATACATATTATGAAGCTTGATGAAAGTTTTATTACATCAACAAATATCATCTCACACATATCACATCCTCTACCTTGTATATCAATTTCACAAGACTATATGCGTGATATAATAAGTGCATTATATCACGCATCAGACAGCTGGGCCGTAGTCTTTACTATCCGACAGCTATACCTTCTCACCTATCAGACAGCTGGGTCCTCTCCAAGGTATGTTGTAGTCTCCAGTGTTATTCTTACACTGTCCACTTGGACACCCGGCCTCACACTCCTGGTCAGCACAGTTACACGGGAAGTAACACCCGTCTCCATACAGACAACGACCTGTGCGAAGTCCGACCATCACATTAATTTGATAACTAATAACAATACGTTCATATAGAATAACAAAGATAATAAACATGCACGCCCATTGCTCGTGGTCACTATTCTTCATATACTATATTTCGACAGGAATGTCATACCTTTCACGGTCGCCAGGCACAACCCAATCAACAGAAATGATACAGCTCCATAAATGGGTGTCATGTTTAATGTTGCTTTCGAATTACTGTATCACTTCCGTTCTCAATAGTGGAGAAGTTTGTTGATCCACATTGATAAGCTATACTATATAATGGTACTTATACTGTTAGTCGCTATTATACTATCATTGCAGTACATATGCAGTACAATAAATCTCGTTTGTATTCTGCGTCTGTCTGATGTCAATTCACCTTAAAAAATTTGCTGACTAAAATCTCAAGTGTTAACCTATGAGATGCCAACATTCTTCAACCCCTCTTGATAACTGTGATAAATTGATGGCGTAGTGACGATCTTTGTGAAGCATATTATGTTTGGCCTAGTGACTGTGGAGTGCTCCCTGGTATTTGTGGGTGATTTATGAGCTGTTCCAAAGGTACATTATCGATAACCTATTCTGCCTGTGAAAAACTCTCCTCACTATGGTGTTCGGTATAGTGTGAAAAAAACTTTGCAGTTGTCCAGCACACTTCATCAAATGTGATTCTTTGGAATTAAAATATTGTTGTGACGTCACTCTATTGTTCAAAGCATGAAAAAGAGTCCACAGAAGACTTTAGATTCTTCACAACGGTGCATAAGAATCCACATGGGCATATTTTAAGTCAGAGAAAGAATTCAAGACTTTATTGTCTTTGTTTCCTTAACAGAGATACCCATGAATTAACTAGTCGTCTTGTTTACACCATTGATTCATAACAATAGGGAAGGCGGTTCTATAAGGCTATCAAACGAGGGTACAAAATGCCCAACTGAAATTGCTCTGCTCACGTGTATGTGAAGAAAACTCCACTTTTCCAAGTCACTGATATATGACACTGAACTCACGGTGGCTAGGCGTTACGCGTTATTCAGGGAGTGCCGCGTAAAATCGTGAGTATTACGCGTTATTCGTGAGGAAATGACACAGGAAACGACATAGGGCCCCACTTCAAATGAGGAAAATCAATGAAAAAGTTCAGTTTCTTCCTAAAATTTTGTTTCCACGGAACACCCCAATGAGTAAACATTGCGTATGCTACTATGAATTACTTGTATACATGGTTATATTTACGAAAACGGACACACAGTTCGTGACAACACCCGCACGCTTGCGACTAGTTTGTGAAATATCATCGGCTATCAATTGAAACCAACAAAGCGCATGTTTGTAAATCATAGAATGCTCGGAGAAATCTTTCTTTATTGTTACACAACGCAACCAGTTGTTTTAATCGAGTATTCTATTAACTGAGAAGCTTTTTATGGTTTACGCGTATCAGCCTGAGGGAGAAAATCTGCACACGCGTTACAGCATGAGGAAACATGTGAGCGTTGTCGGGGATGGTAGAGCTGATAATGCATGCATAGAGATTTTTAAAGTATGATTTGAGGCTGCACAATGTCCAGTACTGACGATACTTCTCACTTATCATTATACTCCATATGTTCCTCCCAAATTTCATAAATCTGAATATGGCAATACTAAGAGTTTTTCGTGTCTTTTACACAGAAGCTCACCAAGTGAAAAGATTATCTTTTGAACTTGAATTTATTCCATCAATTGAGCAGTAAAACTGGAGAAAAATTCGCCTTAAAAAACAGACATATCTCAGCCTCAAAAAAATATTTACTCATGCAAATACGCGTAATGCCCTCACGCAAATCGCGTAAAGTATAGCAACTAAACAAATGATACATTCAACCTAGATTCGTGCCGCTTGCGACCATTGTGAAACATTTTGAAGATAGGCACATGTGAAGCCCATGCTTTCAATATCATAGACCTGTCATTCTATCTACATTAATGCCGATACATAACATTTTCAACCCCAAAACCGGGGAGAGCGGCTGTCGAAGCAACATTGACAGATATTGTGCAGCCGAAGGTCTCGCTACACTGGCCTATTTCTTTGATTTAAATTCTCAACAACAATCATGAATATGTGTAATGTTCCGTGCAAACCCAAATCCGACATTTCAAAACGGTATAGTTAGCGAAATTGTATGTTTTTCCTGCTAAGGATCAACCACAGGCTGCCATTTCCTCACGAATAACGCGTAATACTCACGATTTTACGCGGCACTCCCTGAATAACGCGTAACGCCTAGCCACCGTGGAACTTGGACCCAGTATTTGTTCCCTGTTTTCAACAAAAGTTTCCGTGCTCATCAACAGCGTTATAGAAAGGAGCCTCCTGGTTTTCTCTGAAGATGCCTGTTCAGAGAAACACCTTTCAAAGTATTGTTTCACGAAACACTAATGCACATCCATTGTTTCCCATGAGAACTTGTACAAATTTGTGAATAAACTACAGAGATATGGTACATTATAAGTAAGTAAATAATTATATTTTGAAAAAAAAAAAACTTATAAATAACAACTATTAACTATCCAAGTGAACATGAAATTAAACCCATTTCCAAACAATTCAGCCTCAATTAGAATAAGGTATTTCAATAAATACAAACATTGAATTTGTTACTTATGCTAAATATCCTTCATCGTAGCTATACTAAAACCAGTAATTAACTGGACGTTGAAAGGCGACTGCCACAGCCTACTGTACTTACACGCATATAACGGATCATGAAACGGAGTCATTCTAACGTCAAAATGATGTGTTGAGGTTGACATAAAAACAGACAGTACGATATTGTTCTATGATCAGCAACCTGAACATAGATAAGTATAACTAGATAAGTATAGCTGATATCAGTGGGGTTATGGGTAGGGCTATTCCTGGGCCAGTTGAAGTGATGGCTGTGGCTGTTCCTGGAGTTGATTTGGTAGAAGTTGGGGCTTATCCTGGGGCTTGCGTGGTGTCATCTCGGGCGTGTCCTGGGGCTCTTGTGTTGTGTTCTCGAGCACTTGTTGGTGGGAAGTATAGGTTCTTCACTTTTTGTTGTCTGACTTGTCTCTCTTCCTCGTATGGATTCTCGTATCGTTTTCTCGGGGTTTTGTGACCTTCTGTCGGGGTGTACTGTGTTGTTGTTGTTTGTGGTGTTGTCTCCAGCAGTTGTCAGCGGGATTTTCGAGAGGCTTTTGTTCAGTCTTTTCAGCTTGTAGAAACGTTTCGAGTTCTTTCGTTTCCATGAGCTTTTTCTCTAGACAGCTTATATGACCTTCAAGGTGGTTTATTTTCTGGGAATCCATTACTTTTTCTTTTTTCAGTTTTAATATCTCCTGCTTCATTTCTTATTTTTCCATTCTTCCCTTCTCTCTTCTTGTCTTTTTTTTGGCTTCTACTGCCGGTAATTTTCACATTATCTCGTTGGGTATTTGTTCCATAGCTGACGTGATTTTCTGTTCTCCTTGGATTGCATGTTTTATGTTTCTCTGAAAATTATTTCCTCGGACACCTCTACGGCGTGTAGGAAGTTTGCTGCATCTTCTAGTGTGTTAAAGCGTCTGTGTACATGACCCCTGAGACTCCTGTTACTTAGGGAATACCTCAATCCAGGACGTGTAGATACCTGTCTCATCGTCTGCTTTGCGTTTGACTATTGCTTAGAACTAGTCGTTTTTCCTTCTTCAGTCTCTTGTATAATTTTATTAGTTGTGTCTGTTTGTCATGTGTTTAGCTTTCATTGCTCATTGTTTCGTCCATTTTCACTGACTCAAGTGTTTTGTTTTTTGAGATACTGACTTCCCGAACTTCGCAAACTTCCTCAGACTTATGCTGCCTACTCAATATTCTTTTGAATATCGTAAGTGATTATTGAAATAATTATTAAAACTACTATTTGAAATCGAAGACTTGATGTTTTCATCTGATGCCACATTTTTAACTTGAGTGATTTTGATCATACGACCATACATCCAGTGATGGGGGATTGGCTACAGAAATATACAAATATAATAGGGAAAATAATCATGAATATAATTGCAATTATAGTAATTTTTCGATTTTCACATTTTCTGTGACCTTGCCCTTGTCATTAATTTGACTTTGAGCTGTAAAACTACACAGTATTGTTGCCATAATCAGTTCCCATCTGATAAACGAAATTAGTCCGGAAAGATTGAAAATTGGCTTCTCAATATGGAAGTGAATCTCATACCACCTAAAACTTGTAAAATTGTAACCATCACTGCCCCCCCCCCACCACACCCCCAGTGTTGACTTGGGAGGATAACGGGCAGTTCTGGTCGTGACCCCTAACTTTTGACCTCAAGCGATAATGGGTAGTATTAGATGTATGACCATTGGTCGTACATTAATCAATCGGGAAATGACCATAAAAAAATAGTACAAATTAATCTTGATTAGAATTGGAGCCAATTATGTGATTTTCACTTTTCGGTTTCCATGACAACTGGTTTGATCCGATTTTGAAAAAAAATCAAGAACTTAGCCAATACCATACCAATTCATCCCTACTAAACATACACACCCATATGCAATACATTATCGGGGGGGAGGGGGGGCGAGGGTACATACACCAGTAATCGACTGGTGAGGTATGGATGCTGACTAATAAGCAACCTTAATAACACTGTGTGCTGACTAGTGATATATCTTAAAGTGCAATATCTGGGTCATTAGTTTCTGAATAGAGAGTTCATTGCAAAACTAGCAGTAGCCTCAATACACACTAATTTCTGCATGCAAAAAATTATATCATAAACCTTTTCACTACTCATGGTTACACTGCGTAACCATACCACACACCTGCTCCCGTACTGATGGTTACGCTGCGTATTTTCCCACATAATTATTCTGAAACATCTCTAGATAAGAATAATCAAGCATACAGATTTCCTATCAATTCATACATGAATCAGCTCAGTATAGAGGCTGTGAGGTGGGTCAGTAGCGATAAGGTTAAGATTCACACATAAAGATTCTCACATAAATACACGGACATATTCTAAAAAATCAGTGCACCTCCGAGTAAATCACAAGTATCAAAGTCAAAGCTATGTGAACATCACAGACACCCAGCCATCCGAGGTGAATGTAAGAATCAATCTATTACCATCAATGCAGCCAAATTTTGATGATTCCAAAATTTGAAATCAGGTGCTCCTGAAGAGTGAGCATCTCCTGCCCTGCCTGCGACACCCGCTGTGATATCCACACTGGCATATCGAGACTCAAGTACAATGCACAAAACTATATGGACGGGATGATATCATGTATCATATGCATAACAGCCTGGGCACAACCTTCAACCGATCATACTGCAGACCATAAAACTTCTTGAATGTCGAACCTCAGTCTAGGCATTACGTATTCCTGTTTGAGCCGTTCAGAAGTTAAAACCTGTGTCTTGACGATCAGTTCGTGAGTATGTTATATTATGTTTTCGGGAGTATGTGCAGTTGATACTGAGTAATAATGAGTAGAAACACTAACGACAGAATTGTATTTATTTTAGATTTAAAATCGAAGACAGTGTAGTGCAAAATATATCGAAACAATACTACCCCAAAATTTTAGTATCCCCTCAATCACCATACTACTTTTTGTAGTCAGTGATGCTTTCACAATTGGCGTAGACTTGGTGTTTTGACTTGGATCCAACAACCTGAGCAGCATCAAGCGGCACATATGAACTGTCTGAAAACAAAAATCACGACTATGTACATGGAATATGTGAAGGATTCACAAGTCAATGGTATACTCGGATATATATCCAACGAATGGTATTTGATTCATTGTCATGAGACCTAATTGTGAGAGGGGGGATTCACACCACTGAAGTCTGGAATGTTAAACAAAATCTGAGGTCCTGTACCTTTGTGTTCAATGCCAACATCATTGATGTGTTCATACACAGCATTGTTGGAGGTGTGAGCACTCATCACCTCTGGGCATGGAATTGCAAAATAAAGTATTATACCTATATAGCTGGTAGCCTATTCATTCACGCCCTTTGTATTTGACGATATGTTTGGACTATGTCTGTCTGTTTGTAGTCACGGCATTACAACACGATTGTACGACAGTGCGGTTGTTTTACCCACCTTCAGTTCCATTATAGTAGGTTGCCTGCTTGGTATCAGCCCGCCTGTTGTTATCGCCCATCTTTGAACGGTTTCTACAACACAAAACTGTGTGATACAAAATACACAACAAGAGCAAACACCAAAGATTTAATTCAGGGTAACAAATTAATGTTCGTTGGTTGTTATCATTCGTTCGTCATCCAAATATCAGTTATGACATCCGTGAAAATTCGATGTTTATAACTGGCATATCAGGAATATTAACTTGAGCAAGTGTTGCATAGTTGTACTTCCCAACATGGAATGTCAGTACTGGTTCATATTTGTAAGAAAAAGCAATGCGAAAAGAACACACCTGAGATAGAGGTAAATAAATACACCAGAAACAACAGCTAGAACTGCTACAAGAACTGACAGTGAAATCGTGATGATGTCCGATTCCTCATCTGTGAATTTGAAGCATATACTCTGTGTATCACAGAAATGTTCTGATATGTACAACACGAAATCAATGACGGTCGAAAGGTGATTTCTATATATTCTAGAATAACAATATTCTTGAATAAATTATCCTGTTTATTTTCACATACATGCCATGACTGTGATGTTCTCAGACGGACTCTGAGCCCTGAGGCCGGCCACGCTGACCACCTCAACCGTGATCTCGTGTTCCCCGGCCATTTTGGGCTGAATCACGTGCGCCACGAGTTTGGGTTCAGTTTGTTCTTCCATAAACACTTTATCGTCCATGTGTCTGTACTTGATCAGGACCTCTCCTACTACTTCACATGCTGTCAAGTCACAATCTTGCACCAGCTGCAATAGTAGAGGTATCTTCATCATTTTCCTGATGGTTCCCATTCTTATCATTGGAAAGAAAGTATTATTTTGAAAAAAAAAACAATTTTTATTATCTTGTTATTGTTATCTTACCTTGTATGTAATATAAACGGGACTTAGTGGTTTGCTGGTTTCATTCAGAATACCCACAGACAGAATATGAGCTGGGTTTGGGCCTGATAACGGAAGAGAAAAAACACTGAAACAACTGTCAAATACTATTAAATGACATTATACGTTAACAGATACTGTTACTCAACTCAAACATCTTGTAGTTAGGGAAAATGGTTGGTAGGCTTCTCCTTGTTCTTCTGTCCCGTCCATCACCCTGTATGTGACTACAATGAAACTGTACACTGTGTTGTACGTCAGACCAGTCACGGTGTATGACAGAACGCCAGCTGTGTGGTTAATCAGGGGCCCGACAGTGTTGTGAAAGCTCGCAGGTGTGTACGTGACTCTGTACTTGTAGTACTGACTCAGTTCTGTGGGTACACTGGAGAGAGCCTCCCACTGTACTACAACAGAGTCGTTTGTGACAGATCCTGGATATGACTTCTCATTCTCTATGGCAGGTGATTCTGCAACCATGGAATTTTCGAATAAGAACCTATTGTGAATGAATCAATATATGTATTTTTGGTAAGATCAAGGTAAATGATGATGCATACAAAATCATTGTCATACAAAATTATACAAGATAAATGTCATACTTCTAAACATAATCTATTCTTCACTCCTCACCAATGTATGTGGTACATTTTTTATCTGCCCACCACAGCTGACAACCTTCCAGGCAGGTGCCGTCAGTCTTGTCACATTTCTCAGGTGAAGAACAGCTACCACAGACCGCGGCACAATTCACACCGTAGTGTCCGTCATCACAAACTGAACCAAAATGTCAGGTTTCAAGTCAAATAATGAGTCTTAATATTCTAGCATGTATTTGTATTTGCAACTAAATATCGACGCCCAAAAATGTTGTCCAATAAACTTATTTTTGTGAATCGTCATACCCACCATCAACGCAGTGTGGTCGGTATGTGCCCAGACAAGACGTACAGCCCGTGACCTCACTACAGGGACCCTCGTGACATTGAATAGTGGAACAGTCTGCATGGGCAGATTTCACCAGTTTTAAAAAAAAACATACGATATGAGATTCGTATCTTTAAGCCTATGGTCAGCAAAATTGACCGTACCTGTATACTGATGCCCAATCACAATGAATTCACAGATAGATGTGATGCCTGGCTGCCAGCCAGATGGAAGTCTTTCAAAGTGCACGTGGCTCCCATAAAGAGGGGTGGCACAGGTGAACGTCTCGTGGCCACCCAGTGGCTCTTCGATAGGTATCGGTCCACCCGTGTAGGTCAAACACACCTCCCCAGTTATGTGGTTGGTATCATTCCCCACACGCAGTACAAAGTCGTCCAATCTCTTTTCACATTCAGGAGCTGCAAATTGTGGAACTAAATGCAATGTCAACCACCCATACTCTTACCAGAACCCATTCCCATAATCATGTACTCCTAATTAATCATATATGTGCATTTTTCACATACGATTGTCGTCACATCCAGTCCTGCCGTAGATGGTGACGTTGTATATTTTGTGGATGGCGCCGAGGTCCACCCACCACCAGGCTGGGTTGTTAGGGTCGTCCCAATCATAGAGATCAGCTTTAGGATGGGCACAGTAGGTGTGGTTATCTGGTCGTAACTGTGGCCTTCCATCCACAGCCATATCTGAAGTGAACACTGCTATGCCACTCTGATTTGTCTGCCCCTGGTTTGATCTACCGTAGGCTATATTCCCTTGAATTGAAAATTGATACCACATTGAATGCATTTCAATGAAAATTGATTTCATTGATGATATGCATGTATTATCATCCATTCATACTCCATGTAATTAGTAATTTATATTATATACAAATAAGTATACAATATCTCTAAGACTATCAGAGTTAACATATCATATAAATGAATCCTATTCTTCCCTATGAAAGCCTATACCTATGCCGGATCCTATACCTACCTATCAGACAGCTGGACTGTCCTTACCAATCAGACAACTAGGTCCTCTCCATGGAATGCTGTAGTTTCCAGTGTTATTCTTACACTGTCCACTCGGACACCCGGCATCACACTCTGTCTGGTCAACACAGTTACACGGGAAGTAACACCCGTCTCCATACAGACAACGACCTGCATATATATAGCATTTGAATTTCAGTAGAACAGATTTACTATCCAGCTGGCAAGCCATCCTTGATACCTCGTGAACACCGCCATATAATATTATAATTTCCAAGGTATCCACTCTTTACTGGTTCGGATATGTGTGCTGTTTCGTTGTGGATATGTCAGTGCAACATCTGCTATCATGCATAACTCGGTGGAAAGAAGATGTGAAAGATGATTCGTGAACGTAGAGGAAACAGAACAGTTATTTTAGATATGTGCCAATATTCAGTGTTTCCAACAAATGTTGGTGGAGAATCACAATCCAATCCAAGAAATATCTTCCAACTGTCACTTCCGTCAAAACCTACCTAAAATTCTAACACCAAGGATGGGAGAGGCCATGGAGAAATCCTAAGACTATACACTTTGTAGCCAGCCTTTGAACGGTAACTGGCCTGATGATATTGTGTTGGGAGCCATGTCATTTTATGTTTATGTACTGAGTCTTTCACTTTTGATGCCCAGCTGTATGCTATCTGGCACAGGAAAAATTAATTTGACTACAGATTCAAGCGAAAAATAAAGTGAAGGGTTTATATCCACGCGTACTTTTCAAAATTCACTATATTATTGCTATGCAGGAGCAAAAGCATTGTTGTACTAAAACAAATTGTCAATTATTGGGAAAAAATCAAAAAATCGAAGCACAATCGGGGATTTGGTCGTGTGCACATCAATCGCGATATTTTTGTAATGTTGGACCAAAGGACATAATGGGGAGTATTATCAGAACACACAAATCTATTGTAGTAGGGAATATTATCAGATTATGCACAAATCTGTTGATTTCAAAAGATTATACTGCTACAAAAGCGACTTGAGCAAGAAAATACACAAAATCGTGTGCAGGCCCAGAAATTCTATGATGGGGCTAAACTTACCATTGAGGTAGTTTGCAATTCTTTTCAATTTTAGCGATAGAATTCTGAAATTTGGTATGAAAAAGGTGAAGTTCGCTGAGTCATACAATACAATACAATTTTTTACAATACAATACAAAATATCAGCAAAACGTGAGTTAGAAAATCAGAGTATACAGCTTTCGCGAATAAAGCCCACAAAAACACACCCTTATATTTGTGTTTAATGTAGACTCCTATATGTTTTTGTCATAGGTTGTAGATCATTATTTTTGATTGGTGACTTATGATGACTGGTAAGAAAGTTAAACTCTACAAGTGTCCTTTGGGCCACATATCAAATAGTGAAATATCAGTTTGTTTTGCAGAATATTCATACTGGTATTAAAATATATTAATTTATCTGTAACAATCTGTCGAAAGGTCCAGTCTTGAACAAAAGAACATTTACAAAAAAATAAAAAATACCCATTTCATCATTGCAAAACGTGTGCTCTGAAGACAACTCGAGGTGCCATGAAAACGCTTAGAATCAACCACAGAACATCTAGGCCCCTCCAGTTTCTGGGGCCCTACCCACGCCTACTGGATATGACTCCCTCATTTCCTATTCTGCAAACCGGTCATCCACAAGGGCCAAAGCCGCTCCTGTATATAGTTGTACTTGAGTGTGTGGAAGCTCTTCATTAGTCATGGGGAAATCAAATTTGCTTATATGACGTCTGCAAAAATGCCATACATGTCATTTCTTATGTGATATTTCGGCAGAATGTTTACAACTCGATCGCGGATCACGAACATGGCTTAGTTGTGTGCGCAATATCTCACACAATAGAAGTACACGAAATGGATTTAGTTGCAGGAATGCCTTTAATAATCCATGGGCAGTGCTAATACCATTTTTTCAGAGCGCGGTGAACTTTCTTTGATCTTCATCAATTTTTCTTACCCTAATAACGCGAACCTTAACTACAATAACGCGGAATTCGATTTTGAACCAGCAATAACAAGGAACGGGTGGGCACCGTGATTATGAGCAATGACCAATCTTGTGATTTAATAGCCTATCTATGCAAATGAACTCAATTTATGAAAAACATGTAGTTACTGGAAAGTGTTATGTTTTACCACTTCACACTATGTGTTATGCATGTAAGAATCAATCTATTATCACCAATATAACCAAATTTTGATGATTCCAATAACAAACATAAAATACAACATTTTGCAATAGAAACAAAGCCCGGCCAAATACTTCATCAAAAGACACACTGGCGTCGTCAGGGGCAGACCGTGTGGTAAATGTAGTTGTTTCTACTGTGCACCTGATAGAATTAGTGTACAACTGCCCAACAACCTATGAAAATAATTTAGAAACAGACCCCCATGGAACATGTGTGAT
This sequence comes from Terebella lapidaria, assembly GCA_949152475.1. Taxonomy (NCBI): domain Eukaryota; kingdom Metazoa; phylum Annelida; class Polychaeta; order Terebellida; family Terebellidae; genus Terebella; species Terebella lapidaria. The sequence continues at coordinate 10,687,152 of OX424557.1, forward strand.
AGATATATGACAAGTACATAAGTACCTAATCACAAGCCAAAAGGCTAGTGAGTTGATGGTATCCTCGGGGACAGAATTAACGTCCACCAGACTTCTGGAGGTATCTTCAAAATTCTTCAATGTAGATAAATCTAACTTGTTCATAATCGACGAGATAGTCAAACAAACACATTGAGTGAACCAGTGACCTACGTGATGTTTGGTTCTTTAGAATGTGTACGCACCATGTATCCTTACATAAGGAAATGAAAATTTTCTAAACCATTGGCGCAAATTAATTTGAAAAGTGCTTGGATTACCGACTTCATAAAGTGTTCACGGATGAACAAAGTTCAACGACCTCTCTGAAAGGAATATTTCAAAAATGTATATATAATCTGTACATGTATGCCATGTCCATTATCCACAATTTTATTATTAGCTGGTATCAATACTCACCATGTATAATGACTAAACAAGCTCCGAATAATGGCAGTATTATCGAATGTAGTGATGATCCCATCCTAATATTAATGACAAGGGTCTTATTTAATGATATTTCCATTCAACATAACTATAAAGTCACGTACACATATGATATAATATGATATACATGTAGGTGTACAAAGTTGTCGAGTTCTCTGCCGTGACAATAACAAAATAATATCGAACACTCATGGACAAAAAACTAACGTGACACTCACTTTAGTAATATATCTTGACACCCTTGAAACGTAGTCCATCATATTTTTTTAGGAAGAAAAATGGCTGAAAAAATATGTAGCTTTCCATCAGTGTCAGTTTTCGAGTGTTGCGCATTCGCAAACCTAGGTACTTGTAGGTACAAAGTGGTAGTCACATTTTGCTGATTTAGATCTTCACACAATCCCTCTGTTGACAACAGATGATTTGGTCATGGCTCTCGCTTGGTACGGACACTCAATACTATACTTCCTGGATATCATGCATTTGAAGTGTTTGATTATTTGTTTGCTGATCACTAGAACCATATCACACTAATTGATATTTCAAACGGAATATCGAAGCTTGCAAGATAAAATGTCTTTTGTTCTGCTTGAAGTCCCACTTTTAACCCACAAAGACCATACGTTCAATGTAATATGATAGTTACAGCTGACATCAAATAAGACAAGTATCCCAGAGCCCACCACATCTACGTGAGGAAAAACACTCATTCATTTTATACAAATAGAAGGGATTTTCTTTATATTTACCCATGAAGAAAAGATGACTCGTAACTGATTAGGGAGCTATTGGAAAACTGGGGTCGAGGACATTTTCACAAAAACCTATGACCCAGTTCAATTCAAATAGTTTAAATTTCATTTGCAATCAGAGAAATGTTTCTTATGTATTGCAATAATATGCATATTTTTCTTTAAAACAAAATAAAAAATTTGTGGGGAATGACGGGACCTTTTTTGTTCCCATGCAGGGTGATTTGTAGCTTAGTTGGAATACAAGTTACCAGGTCGTGCGTTCGAAACTTGACCCTTGGCCAGCGTGGTGTTCTCCAGTTTCCACCTCTGCCCCAATCAAATCTTCCCTATTGGTTTCGAACGAAAGGTATCTAAAATATGAATTTGAAGCTTCCTTGAAATAAATAGATGATGTTTGTTATATTGATCTTGTATCTTCAGTGTTTAATAATGTTTTGTTCGGAGTCCAGGAAGTAGATGTTTAAGTGGATACGATAAATGGTCTTGGTCTTTGTATACATAATAGCAACGTATTAGAACATGAGTCGTGGATATTTAGTCAAGTTGTTGTATATACACAGCAATCACTGGACCCCATTGGCGTTATCAGATATGGTGGAGAATGTTTTAGTTCGCCGCCACGATCATGACCAGTCTTCACCACTTCTCAAATCCAACATTTATTGGGCCCACTTGAACACTCCCCGGGGTGAAACAGATAACAGTGGAAAAACTTAAGCTAAAAACCCTGATTTGTTATTATGTCCGATGTAATTTGTTCTTGCCCGTTATCTATTACATGCATGCTTGATTACCATCGCCATACCATAGAAATTACATACCTGTCTGATCATTCGAATTTCATGTTTCATGATCGTATAGTGGATAATGCAGGCATTGAATGATTTCTAGCATATGCACATCGGATGTCATACTTGCTCAGAATGAAAACATCTGAAATAGCTTTACTGTTGATGGCTGGAATATGTTTAATCGCTGTCCAAGGTAAGCTTTACCCACTTCGAGCTAAGGTTTTAGAAGGATATAAGCAACCGAATACTTAAATCCCAAAGATTTGGATCGAAAGCCGGACTGATTCAAATGTTTAGAAAACGTTAAGGACGAATGTATGTAAAATCCCGAATCTGGAATGCGCCAGTTCTCCATTCACTTATAATGTAGATATAAAGGTAACAAAATCATGAACTTGCAAACATCCATTCGGCACCAGAATTTACTGTGGCGACCTATAGCCATCAAAGATCACCAACGGAGACTTGGTTCTTGACTAAATATGATTAATTGTCTGATAATTGTCATTTTCAAATGTCATTCTGTGACTTATTTCTCAAAAGACAAGGTACACTCAAAACATGCGCAACGGCAGGATTATTTTTATGCGTCAACTAGTAATGCTAGTACAGCTCACTGGTGAGTTGCGCTCGGGTGCACCATCCGCCTATTTTATTCATCTCGCAGAAATTCAAGTCGTAGCCGTATGCGGCCATTATTGGATGGTCACACAACAAAACGTACATACCAACAACAGCTTATTTGTAACGCTGAAGATACGACGCGTTGTTTGCTGACGCGTGTAAAAATGATATTTATAATCATCACTGTGTACAATCTCTGTGATACTCTTTATAGAATCATGTCTCGGTTTATCATCCATGGCTATACATAGCACTATTCATGGGCAGGGCCCTATTCAACCACAGGCTAAAATCTTTCAATCTAAGATTTGGCGCCAAAAGTCCCAAAAGAGGATATATCCCGGATCATGACATCACACCCATCATCAGCTGATTGCAATGCTCCAAGATTGGATAATTCGAGTGAAATATTTGTAGCATGACAAAACTGCACCATGATGAAAATGTAAACAACAGCTGTCAAGTGACAAAGTAAGGAATTAACTTAAATTGAGGGACATAACTTGTTGGAAACAACTGAGAGGGGAAGAAAATGATACACAGAGTGTATTTCATGCTTTCAAAACATAGGTTCACAAGTCCTAACCCACTGTGACAGGGTGTCAGGCGAAAACCGTTGTTGGCTCAGGAAGGGACTAGCACTTAACTCTGTTATTGGGCTAAACTAGGCGAGTTATGAAGTCGTGATCACGAATGGACCTTTTCATAGACTTTCCCGCCAAAATTTCCCGAATGCTCTCATTTTCCGACCAATCACAAGTGCTCGCATTCGAGTCATTTAACGGTCGTAAACAAAATCTTTGTAGTGGAAATGAAGCCGATTTTCACATCAAAATGTGCAAAATATGATGTTTTTTCGTAAGTACAGTCATCACATTGGCCAGTTGTGTTTCTGTTACCAATCTGAATCGAAAATAGTACGCATTTCGTGAGGTGGGTTTAAAACGGTCGTTTGACATAATGCTAAAACCACGTACGACTGGAGCGTGCATTCTTGAGAATAAACTGGTCAACAAGCTATCCTCCTTGGTACCCAATTACCGTAATGCAGCATTACGTACGGTAATAGTCAACACGATATATGTTTGCAAGTTTTATATCGTAAATTGCGAAGTCAGCTAGTTCGTCACGTTAAAATGTACAATATTCCACCTGGCGTGAGACAGCGCATGAGAAGAGGTAACTCTGGCAATGATCGAAGTTGGGTCGTACCACAGATTCATTCACGCTATCATTACATAGATCTTTATCGTACATAAAATTACCTACTTTAACTGATAGGCTTTTCCAAGATAGTACAATTAATGAATCAAGTGAATACAAAATGAAATGAAAATATTCACAAATAAATATTATAGTCTCTTTCTTAATTTTTGCGAATTTGCTAGACAAAATAAGTAAATTAGTGGCAATAGTGTACATATTTTTCCTGCGATGTTTTCACGTCATTATTCACGAAATACACGAACATTAGAAGAACAAATGTTAAATCTGATGTGTAACGATGATTTGTAGCCTATTTTCCACACGTGAATGAATGAAGGCTTATTGTAGGTTACGGAGCATTGTATATTTGTATTGAATGTTTTAAATTCAGTATCATTAAAATTTTGATACGCAATTGGTGCATTTGATTTACAAATTCCATGCCAAAACATCTACAGCGCTATTTTGAATTATGTAATATATGTCCACGTGCTACTAGTAGAATGCACGCCTATATTGTTTACGGTGGTAGGGGTTGAAAGGGTGGTCATGAGCCACGGAGTTTCACGAACGTGGTTTTAAGTTGCCATGACACGCACGTGCGAACGAGCAGCCTTTAGTGGTTAGTTTGAATTGACGGAATAACCCGATGATTGCCGAATATTCATTGTCTCCGAGAGGCCTCTGTGAAAAGGTCCATTACAAAGTGAAAATCTCGAATTATAAAGTCGTGATCTCGAATTACAAAGTCGTGATCTCGAATTATAAAGTTGAGATCTCGAATTAAGAAGTCGTTATCTCGAATTACAAAATCGTGATCTCGAATTACTAAGTTTTCATCTCGAAATGTGAATTGATTAAAGTTCTAGGAACATGAAAATATGATGTGAGCTCAGATTGAAGCACCATGTGAGCTGATCAGAATGGTTTTTACAGCATGTGAATATCTCGATTCCTTCAAAAGTTACAGTGCATCAAAGTTCAAATAGCCCAAATTACAATTTGAAAATTCATATAGCTCATTAATATGCAATTTTGTATGCATGACGTCTCAGGGGGAACATTTTTGATTAGATGGTTTTAATGGCCTATTAAAGTCTTAAGGAATTGCAATTATTCAACAAAACTTATTCCACATGCTCTACATAATTGATAGTCAACAAATTGCACATCCGGATAGTTGCCAAGGTCACCAGTATTGATATAAGGCCCCTAGCAACCAGGGTTGCTATGGCTCAAATCCACAGTCATATCGATGAGCAAACAAAACCAAAGGTGAAAATGGATTGACTCCACATACAAAATTAATATGCAATAATCGAATTATGTCAAAAGACCTATTTCTGGCAGTTAGAAATCAGACTCTGGATATCAGACTCTGGATGGGCCAAAATTGGCTGAAACTAAATGAGGATAAGACATATTTTATTTTCGGTACGTCGCCGCATTACTCTGACAAGGTCGAAGGTGTTACCATCACGGTTGGTGACTTGGTCATAGATGGAAGCAGAACAATCAAAAACCTGGGAGTTATCTTTGACAAGATACTGCGCATGACCGACCACATCGCTTCTGTCTGCCAGGCGGCGTACTTTCATCTCAAGAACATCAGGACTCTCAAGCGAAAAGGCGCTCGTCTGGTGACCAGTAGATTGCTGGTTCGAGCGCGGTGCTGGTGCGGCTGTGTTGGCTGTCTAACACCCTTGGGCAAGGTGTGTACCACAATGTGTCTCGGTTCACTCAGTCATATAATTGAGTACCCGATTGGTAGTGTTGGCAATTGTACGTGTGTCCTAGTCACCTTGTGCCAATATGGCAGCAAAAAGTCTCTGACAAACAGGTGACTGTCTATGGACCCCAGGGAGTCGGAAAGTGGTTCCTGGCCATATATCGGGGGTAATAATTGTGAAGCACTTTGAGCAGGTTCCTGGAAAAACGGTATATAAAAACTTCACATTATTATTACCCACGCCTTCATCTCCTCGCGAATTGACTATTGCAATTCCTTACTGTATGGCATCACAGATACATCAATCACTAAGTTACAGCGGATCCAGAATTGTGCTGCTCGCCTTGTCAGTGGAGTTGGTAGATATGAACATATATCACCAGTGCTTAAATCACTACATTGGTTACCAGTCAAATTTGTGTGATCTTCAAAATCTTGCTTCTGGTCTACAAGGATGTTCATAATTTATTTATTTATTTTATTTATTTATTTATTTTATTTCCACCCCCAAAAATGGGGAAGCACATATAAAATACACAAAACAGTTGGACAATCAAGCATGTAAAAACAGCAGGTACATAATGGATATGACATTACATTGTGTGCTATAACTTGGATTCTGTAGTTCTACTAGATCTAAAAAGATTTTGTTAGTAGTTTGACCATATTGTATTCTTGAGACCAGGGCTTGACATAATTTTCATGGAGTAAAAGAGACTGTAAAGTATCAGTAATACCATCACTATCAGATTTTTTCCGAGGGAGACAACACTTATTGAACAAAGTTAACAAAGGAGAGATACCCATGTTAATGATCCTGTGGACAATTGATCCTGGAATGACTATTTTCTTGGAGATATACAAGCCAAGCATATACGTGATAAGATTTCGTGAGGGAGAGTTAACGACTCCTAATCTATAATAAAGTGACATTGTAGCTTTTTCTATGATGCTACCAATGGGATCAATGCTAAGGGCTCGAATTAAATTACTATGATGGGCTCTTTTGTACAAACCACAAAATCGTTTTACAACAGAGCCTTGGGTAGATTCAAGTTGCTTGAGACCTTTAGAAGTAAGATACACCGAATCCATTCCATATAAAAGAGATGGGCGACATATAGATTTATAGAGATGACATTGGGATGCTGTGTTCAGACCGGGATAGGACATGCCGACACTGCTAAGCGCAAACAGACTATTACGACATTTTTTAGCCCTATTAACAATGTGTTCATCAAATTTACCATCACTCCTAAACTGGACACCCAAAATTTCCATACTATCCACGGTGTCGATTGTTTTATCCCCAAGTAGCCAATGAGTGGCACCCACAAAATTGTTACGACCAAAGCCAGCCACCATACACTTACTTTTAGCAGCACCAAATTTAAGTCGCCATTTTTGGGCATAATCATAACATATATCAATTAAATTCTGCAGATCAGGGATTGTTGAACTAAAGAGAGTGATATCATCTGCGTAGGCGAAGGAATTGTATTTATCGATACCAATATGAATTCCACATTCTGACTGATTGAGGCTATCCAGAAGATCTGAAAGAAACACATTAAATAGAACAGGGGAGAGAATACTGCCTTGCCTGGTGCCCCTTGTCACTTTGAAATATGTATGGGGTAGTATGGAACCATTCTATAGACCATAATCTAGCACCACCCTACCTCAGTGAACTTCTCGAGGTTAGACAGCCTGCCAGAGAACTACGCTCAACTTCCGAGCTCACCCTGGTCGTCCCCAAGTCACGCCAACGTACATATGGTGACACATCGTTCAGCGTGGCTGGACGAGTTCTTTGGTACAAACTGCCCAAGAACGTCAACATGCAATGGAGCAATCAAACGTGCAATGGAGCAATACATAGGACTATTGAAGGCCCATTTGTTTGACACTGCTTTCACAGATGTATAACTGTTTACTTGTAGTTGTTCATATCATCTGGACTCTTATTTTTGTTAGGCACCCAAGAATGGACTTGTTTAGTTTGGGGGCTATACCAAGTTCACATTATTATTATATATTATTATTGTATTATTTGTTTTACATATTACATAGCCCTAATACGCACAATAACTTTAAATATCACGGACTACAGTAGAATATAATTCGAGATCACGACTTCGTAATTCGTGATCACGACTTTGTAATTCTAGATCATGACTTTGTAATTCGTGATCATGACTTTGTAATTCGAGATCACGACTATGTAATTCGAGATCACGAATTAATCACCATATTTTTTTTACAAACAACCTGGCCCTAATACGCCGTCTTATATTTCACATACGACAAAATGTTATTGTGTCATGTAACATGTACACAAGAGCATCAGATTCGGACAGAATCACTGATAAACCACAGTGAAGCTTACTTCTAGCCAGATTTATATTTAGACCACATTTGGACCAGGTTTGTGGTCAGGCCTCACAAGTCATTGGATTTTTTTTCTTTAAATCTACCTATAAACCTCTGTTCAGAAATCGACCCAATATGTTTCGTTTAACAACATGAATATTCTTGGTGTGTATGTATGTGGTGTCTCAATAATACAGGTCGTTGTCTGTATGGAGACGGGTGTTACTTCCCGTGTAACTGTGCTAACCAGACAGAGTGTGAGGCCGGGTGTCCGAGTGGACAGTGTAAGAATAACACTGGAACATACAACATACCCTTGAGAGGACCCAGCTGTCTTATAGGTAAGAGAGGACTCGGTTGTTTCATGAGTAGGTTATTTTAGTAGGAGGGAACTGTGTCTTGTAATTTTAAACTGGCTTCACAATATTGTATAGAACCCTAAAATAGTCTGCTCCAAACATTGAGGTATATTTTATAGAGTAACTGATCAGCATCCTAATATTGAAAAGAACATAGGGGGTCACAGCACTGGTTTCTTCGACATATTCGATCAAAATCACAAACATGTCCCTGAAATGATATTTTTTTGGCATTTCTGCACTTTTTTGCCCATATTAACATTTTCCATCACGTTTTCCATGCGAACGGATATGGTGACCCCTACTTTCTTTTCAGTTTTAGGATGCTGATCAGTTACTCTATAAAACATGTCATTTTGAAGCTCTAGATTATGTTGATACAGTTATTTATTTGAAAAAAAATATCTTTGACCGTCTCCTTATCTCACTGTTTGGAGCGGACTACCTAAGAAAATCTGAGATCCAAAAATCGTATGATCGGGAATTGGGTATAGAAAAAATACAAAAGTAGTTGGACAAATAATAATAGAACTGAGGTTATAGCCATTCGTGTGAGTTTCACTCATCGAACCATGCCTATTCGACATATGTACGCGGACAGACAAAAACATTACCGGGTATTTATCAAAGTTCGAATGGCTATATATTTGTGTTTCCAGTGGTGTTTTGTATTTCCGACCACCACATGTTTGCTTAGTATCATGCCCGTATTGCCCAGTAACATGGCTCTCATGTCCAGGTCAGGCCTCGACCATCTATCTCAAAAAATGTATTGGACTGGTTGCTCGGCATGGGCCTGATTGTGTGAAGGCAGCCTGCGAAAAGTCTGCGTGCGAGTAATGTTAGGGTTCCTGACGTATCATAATATCCACACAGGCCAATGAAGACCAGCTATCCTAGTAAAATAATTATTCAGCCTTACACAAAAAAAATAGTATACTGCAAAATGCCTTGCTTAAATAAATACGGGAACGACAATGCACAGGGGGTTGTCACAAATCGTAGAATGGAAGACAATTGGGGTATATCTCTGCATCCGAATGAAATATCAGTTCAATTTATGACGGAAAGTATGAAATTATAGCGTGATATCTCACACCAATAAATACAGTAAGTACCAGTCTATAGTGGAAATCGACAATACTCTTGATTATTTCAGATCTTTATAAAGGCATGGGTTTGGTTCAAGCACTGTAGATTTCAGGCACGGGCCTCGTGTCAAAATCATGCATTGGAAGAGAGCCTCCTTGTCAGATGAATTTCTCAGTTTATTTACTGAAAAACAAATTTATTATGAACATGTGTACCAGTAAAAATATAAAGCTTCACGTCAAGTTCTCAATATTTGTATCGTCGATGATCATTCAAATGTACAAATCATGGAAATGTTAGAAATGCATCGCTGTTATTAAACAACTGAGTTTCCAAATCATGGAGCGAAACTGCCAATGTCCAAACAAAGCTTTGGTTTTTTTTTTTGCGCTTTCCGTCCCGTTCATAGGGCCGTTCATAGTATTGTGTTTTTATTTACATGGTGACAAAATTCTGACCATCCCTTCATTTAGTATTTTAATAAGTACGCTATCACTTTTTACTTTACAAGCCAAGTATGGGGAAAGAGAAACACGAGAAAGCCTTCGCGGCGGAGGTGGTACAGTCCTATAAAAGGGAGGGAACTGACCCAAGATATATTGGGCAAATTGAAATATACATGTCTTTCTTCAATGCCCAGTCGTGCAATGGTTGTATGGATTTCACCAATACAGCATCCTGCAACAAAACCACAAGTTATTTTGTCCTAGAGGTTTTATGAAAATCAAACGCAGAATTAACCACACCTAGGCCTGTGCACTGAAAACACCAGGCCCCTGCATTTGCGTTACTACACACAAAATCGAGATTTCCATTGCAATGACTATCCAATCGGTGAGCAAGTTAGATATGCCATAGAATAACGACTGTTAGCACATTACAACTTATACATGTAGAGAAGCGAAATATCCACGAAGTATCGGTTCATTTATTTGTTTCGACAGTGGAAACTTATATGGGTGGGTAATTGTTGTCACATTTTATAATTTATTCGAATTAGTCGAGACATACAACAAACATTTAACTACCAGGATAGCTACACCAGACATCAATACACAGGAAATACCCTTCATAATAGAAACATTTGTCCCCATCTCTCGCGCTTCACCGCCAAGATCCCCTGAAAACCAGGCTCATGCTGGGCAACCAAGCCCGTGCATGGCGAACCCACTATGCATTTTGGGGAATTCAATACACCAAACCGCAACTCGAAAGGACCGTGCTTGGGGCATGATGCCAAACAAACAATGTGATAACCAATAGTGCGTGAATATTTTCTTCTTGTGTATAATATTGCTTGTTTGCAAATTTAAAGGCAATACAGCTTACGGTAGAACAGACGAAGGACAAACTCGTCAGAGTAGCAATGCGGAATTTTCCTCAGACATGGCTGTGGATGGGAAGCCACAGGCATCGCCGTATAACCACACCTTCTGTGCCCACCCTAAACCTGAACATGGTGACGTGAACGACCCTAACGATCGGGCTTGGTGGTGGGTGGACCTCGGGGCTATCCACAAGATTTACAACATCACCATTTACGGCAGGACAGAATGCAACGGAAGCCGTATGTTTATACAATAACAGTGTTTAATGAGTCAAGTAGTCGGGAAATATTAACCAATACAAAGAGTATGAGAAGGCTTACCTATAATTTCATTGACACGCACATTTGTCCCTAATATTCTTCCACATCAGTTGATTGTTACGAAAATAAAAGAATAATGAGTATTACTAAAATAACACATACAAATTAAACAATACGACGATTATGAGTCCAGCACAACTCGGGCTTGTTTACATTGATATATTTGGGGTACTCGTTGATTCCATTAATATACACTAGCCAATTGGTCTATAACAACTTCTATCAGACCAATATACAAAATATTATAATTATCCTAATACTGACTTGCGACCATTGGTCAATAAGGATTGTTCCTAAATGGGTTCATATGTGATTAGAGTAATTAGTCATGGAGCATATGTTATATTTTGAGGTTCCGAGTTTTTTCTCTGTAAATTCTTGGCACCAAGCATTTTCTCAATCTTCAGTCATCCTAGAAATGAAAAAGTTTTGGTGCCATATTTTTCATAAACCCGAAAATGCATTTTTGGCCCCAAAACGGGGCCCGGGGGTGAAAACGTCGGTTTAACTTTTGAACATTTTTCGAACATGTAGGAAATATGTCCTGTAATATACCAAACTGACTAGTGAGATCCCCAGAATGGAAATAAGACATAATCGTAAGGTTATGGATGATATCACCAAGTAAAAACCCCAAAACGTGGGTAGGGGTAAAATTAGTGTCAGAAAATATTGAAATTTGTGATAGTCAGGCATGTATAATAGGTGTTCCTAGAGCCCCTCAAGTATCCTCCTAAACCAACTTTTTTTAAGTTCATTTATATGATACTTTTGAATATTAGTTCTGTTTCTGGAGGCCTATATATGGGAAAATGGGTTTCTGGGCCTTATTCAAAATGGCCACCGTCGAAATTCCAAAATCATGCTTTGGGCGATAACTCAACTTCTATTGCAGGTAGAGGCATGATTTTGGTGTCTATACCCATGTTGTTGATAACGAGGAATGCAATTATGGTGTCAGTGCTGAGTACATGTGACTGTTGGTTGCCTCAGAATTCATAATGGCTAAGAATGAAACCTGCGGAAATCACATTTCCTATCATGGTGCAACTGACATATGCAGGAATCCTGAACAGGGCCCAGATTGATGGTAAAAGCAGTTTCTTGACCACATAGCAAGCTTAGCACATACGAATTATCTCACTGAAATAGTACCAAGATGGATACCCCTGAATCCCTGGATATCCATTATGAAAATTTTGCCATTTGTTGTCGTTTGACCTAGTAAAATGGCGAATAATGCATATTAAAGTATTGTAATCTGCAGAAACCATCGCTATTACTTGTGGTTGATAGGCAATGGTGATAACCTCCACAGAAATAAGGGAAAATCCTTATCCTTAAGATGACTCTCACAGCCAACATTTAATTTCTGGATAATGAAACACTTTTGCCTAAAAAGTACCAGCATGTAATGATAAAATTAAATAATTCAATGATAGATTATATAGTATAGAGTTTGTAGTTTTTATTGTAATTCATTGGAATCGAGGCCTATAGCAAGCCAGTAACGTTTACTTCTGTTATTTGTTTTATCAAATGCCATGAACGTGTGGAATATTCCCACCTCAGTGTCAACACCCAACACTACATGTAATTTGGTTTGAGTGGCAAATGAAGCATGTTCATTGGAGAAGAGATTTCTTGTTGATACATACAGTGGCATGACCTTGATGGTGTTTTCAATGAACTAAGAAATTATTACCTATGTGTATGATACAATACTGATGTATTTGCTACTCGGCCAACATACTGAGTATGGTATGACAGTGAATTGAGCACGATACAGTAGTTCAAGACAAATGTTGAACCCTAATGCTTACTTTGACCTTTGGTGGCAAGAGCGGTTTTACAGCAAATTCGCATCTGCACGTGTATTTTCAAATCCAAATTTAACCTTTTGCATTTGTAAGATGAACATGATTCCTAGTCTTGTGATGACGGAATGGGGTCAACGTTGATGTCAGTGATAGGACCATGACCACGTGACCATAGCCAGCTCTGACAGCACGTCCTCTTCAAATTCGAGTGTCCCCAGGGTTGAGAGAAGTGATGATACATTTAGTATACAAGCTGTTCTTTGGTGGATCTATCACTGATGACAGTGATGACATCTATCACTGATGACAATTTTGACCTCATTTGGATAGAGATTCCCTGTCACAAGACTGTAACAGGGAATGTGCGATGAGTTCCTCCCATAAGTGATGTTAAGTGCTCCCCAAGCGACGCTATTACCTCATAGGTTAGACCTCATGAAGCATCTGGAGCTTTCAAAACTCCAAAGACCATGGACGGGCTGAGAAAAGTGACTCAAGTATGTACACAGCAGATGTAGTTTTGTTGTGTAATAGATATTGAGACTAGATGTCAAAGCTATCATTGACGCTCAGCAATTGCCTTGAACTACTACATTCCTTTCAATTCACTGTCATACCAGGCTGGACAGAAAGCACATACTAGTAACATGACTGTATCATACCAGAGTGTGACGAGTTTTGAACATCTTCAAAACATCATCATCGTCATGCTATTTTATCAACAAGAAATCTCTTCTCTAATTAACATGCTTCATTTGCCACACAGACCAAATTAGTTGGGCGTTGACACTGAGGTGGTGAACATTACTGGCTTACCATAGTGCCTCGATTCCAATGCATTAGAATAGAAACTGTGAGATCTGTACTGTGTGATCTATCATTGGATTGTTTTATTCATCATTACATACTGGTACTTTTTAAGCAAAAGTGTTTCATTATTACGAAATTATATGTTGGCTGTGAGAGTCATCTTAAGGACAAGGATTTCCCTTATTACCGTGGAGGTTAACATCAGTGCCTATCAACCACAACTAATAGCGATGGTTTCTGCAGATCACATTACTTTTATATGCATTATTCGCCATTTTACTAGGTCAAACAACAACAAATCGCAAAATTTCACAATGGCCAGACACAAGTGTCACGTTCATCATCGGGTCGTATATCCAGGAATTCAGGGGTATCCATCTTGGTATTATTTCAGTGAGATCATTCTTATGTGCTAAGCTTGCTATGTGGTCAAGAAACTGCTTTTACCGTCAATCTGGACCCCGTTCAGGATTTCTACACATATCAGTTGCACCATGACAGGAAATGTGATTTCCACAGGTTTCATTGTTAGCCAATTTGAATTTTGAGGCAACCAACAGTCACATGTATTCAGCACTGACACCATTGCATTCCTCGTTATCAACAACATGGGTATAGACACCAAAGTCATGCCTCTACCTGCAATAGAAGTTGAGTTATCGCCCAAAGCATGATTTTGGAATTTCGACGGTAGCCATTTTGAATAAGGCCCAGAAACCCATTTTCCCATATATAGACCTCCATAAACAGAACTAATATTCAAAAGTATCATATAAATGAACTTAGAAAGTTGGTTTAGGAGGATACTTGGGGGGCTTCAGGCACACCTATTATACATGCCTGACTATAACAAATTTCCATATTTTCTGACACTAATTTTACTCCTACCCCCGTTTTGGGGTCTTTTGGGACTTGGTTATATCATCCATAACCTTACTATTATGTCTTATTTCCATTCTGGGGATCTCACTGGTCAGTTTGGTATATTACATGACATATTTCTTACATGTTTGAAAGTTTTTCAAAATTTGCGCCGACTTTTTCACCCCAAGCCCCGTTTTGGGGCCAAAAATGCATTTTTAGGTTTATGAAAAAAATGGCACCAAAACTTTTTCATTTCTAGGATGACTGAAGATAGAGAAAATGCTTGGTGCCAAGAATTTTACAGAAAAAAATCTCGAAATTACATATGCCCCTGAACTAAATGCTTTATTTTCGTGTTGATGGAACATTCAGCCGATGGATGTGAAAAGAGATTGGACGACTTCGTACTGAGCGTAGGAAATGATACTGACCACACAACTGGGGAGGTGTGTGTGACCTACACTGAAGGACCAATACCTATCGAGGAGCCATTGGGCGGCCACGAGACCTTCACCTGTCCCTCCCCACTTTATGACAGATATGTGTACTTTGAGAGACTACCGTCCGGCTGGGAACCGGGAATCACATCCATCTGTGAATTCATTGTCATTTCGCATCAGTATACAGGTAAGTTCAAATACAAAATATACTCGCACTGGAAATGATGGAACATTAGGCTCCTCGAAATAGCAAAATTTGACACCACAGATTGTTCAATTGTCCAATGTCACGAGGGTCCCTGTAGTGAGGTCACGGGCTGTACATCTTGTCTAGGCACCTACCGACCACACTGCGTTGACGGTAGGGATATCATGTACTAAAAACGTATTTCACTTTTGCCATACATGTAACTGAATACGTTTATACCAGGCATATCATATTTGAACGTTTCTCAGCTTGTGACGATGGCTATTACGGAGTAAACTGTGCCATGGTATGTGGTAGTTGCACGTCACCTGACAAGTGTGACAATACTGACGGCACCTGTCTGGAGGGTTGTCAGCTGTGGTGGGCCAACAGTCAGTGTACTACCTACATTGGTAAGGAGATGAAGAGAATGTCGTGTGTATGAACAATTGTGTATTATGTATTGACAATTGTGTATGGAATCTTCAATCAAACAATGGCAAGCAATGACCAATGTATTAGTGCATACTCACAATACTTCAGACTTAAGTTTACCACATCGGTAAATCTTCTTCATAATGTTTATTGAATGATGGATTTCGAGTTCCACAGTGAGTAAATTGTGAAGAATGACAAGAATATTAATAACGAAACACTTGTAATTCCAGCCCTCCCCGCAGTAGAGAATGAAAATTCGTCTCCAGGAGCAGTCAACAACGATTCAGTGGCTGTACAGTGGGAGGCTCTCACCAGTGTACCCACAGAGCTCAGTCAGTACTACAAGTACAGAGTCGCGTACACACCTGCGAGCTTGTACATCAATGTAGGGCCCCTGATCAACCACACAGCTGGAGTTCTTTCATACACAGTGACAGGTCTGACGTACAACACAGTGTACAACTTCACTGTGCTTACGTACAGGGTAATGGACGGAACAGAAGAACAAGGAGAAGCCTACCCATCACTCGCAGTGACTACAACATGTATCGGTAGTAGATACTAGATCTACATGAATTTTACTAGATCTACATGAATTTTTAAAATTCATATTTAAGCATGAAAGATGGACACTATCAACTTCCTTCCTCTTTTCAAGGCCCAAAACCAGCCACAATACTCACACTGGGTGTTTTGAATGAGAATAACAGCCCACTAACGCCAATTTATATCACATACAAGGTACAGGCCAAATTAGTATAGTGTGTATAATATACATATATATATATACCATGACCGTAAATGTATGCTAGTAATATAGCTTCTATTAGCGTTGATTTTGAACTTTATTTATTTTTTCATGTTCTTTGTAAAACAGGTATCAGACAGTGATGCGACAGCCTGTGAGACAGCAGCAGAGGTTCTGATCAAGTACAGACACGTTGACGATGAGGTGTTCATCGAAGAGCAGACAGATCCGGAACTCGTGGCACACGTGATCAAGCCTGAAGTGGCTGGAGAACACGAGGTCACGATTGAAGTGGTCAGTGTGACCGGTCTCAGGGCTCAGAGTCTACCCCAGAACGTCACCGTCCTCGCCGTAACAGGTGGGCTCCTGATGAACGTGGCCAGATTCTACCGTATCGTTTCAACATGATTTCCATATACATTGCCTATATACTAAACTTAGAATGAACCTGCCACGATAGCCATGCATGCAAAATGCCAAGTTATGTGAATACGAGTAAATTGTTTGTCAACAAATTAACACCAGAACAACGAGGTTTTGATGATCAAATTATGACAAACCAATAATACTACATTTTCGGAAGAAAACCCATAGAGTCTAACCCTAGATTCACAATCAAGGGAATAATGGTTTAAATATGGCAGTCAGTGATGTAATCAGTATACAACTGTCCAGTCAGTGATGTAATCAGTATACAACTGTCCGAAAGCCTATTAAAATAATTAAAAAAACACTACAAGCCTCATCATGGAGTCAATTGTGTAGCTGGCTATTTATTCCAAACAGATGAGCGGCAAATTATGGTGATATCGCTGTCAGTCATTATAGCAGTTTTGGCCGTTGCAGTCGGTGTGCTCTTGTACCTCTATTTGCGGTAGGGGAATGTTTGAACGACAGAAGTTTCGCTTACATGTTTCTCTCTGATCTGAAGATAATAGGCTGCTTTTTCATTGGAACTATTCTGTATTGTGTTTTGTTTTCATCTTCAAGAGATCGTTTAGGCGAAGATAAACGGAAGCAGATTTATAGAAAGCAAGACCATACAGAAGACATGAGCAGGCATGGAGGTAAGTAGAAGTATGTTTCTGAATTTATCAGATGCCATACCTTTTCTTGCTGGTGTTTGCTGTGTTTGAATGAAACGCTGATTTTCCATTTCAGAAATTGTGAAGGCAGGAAATCCAGACAACAATGTGTACGATCAGATATCAGGAGCAGAGCCCGGACAAGAGAGAGGTAGGAAACACAACAAAGATGACGCATGTTCTATTCCCATATCTCCTGCTCTTCTACATAACAATACAACGCAACAAATCTCCCAGATGGCTTTCATATAAAGTTTGGTAAGAGTTTGGAATCAATGTTGCGATCATCAATATCGTACATTTTCAGATAAAGTTTACACCAAGCTGCAAAAGAACAAGTCTGCAGGGAACAACGTGGATCACAGCCAGGAGTGTACTAAAATTTATGAGAATGAACCAGTCTGTTAACAAAGACACTCAACCCATGACAAGGAGTGTATGCAATGCGAAGAAACACATGTGTTATCATTTTGCATTATTATTCACAATAAATAGATTGCACATATCGAAACACGTTTGTTGTGTACTGTATTTTGGCCTTGCTCTCGTGATATCCAGGGCTGAGAATCCCACCGAGAGAAGACACTGGTGTCACATATCATTACCACACGTTGAATATAGACAACAAATATTCCATTTCGTTTTGATACCACGAAATTGAACAGTTTTTTTACATTCATTAGCCAATTTTCGAGTCAGAAATCACAAGCATCTAACAACTGACATAATAAAAAATTCATTCATATAAAAAAGTTACATACTGTAATAATCATCATGTAATAAAACAGATAGTTGAAAAAATTATTGTCAGAGTTTTGCCAGAAAAAAATTAATATGGTTCTGGTTAGATGCGCGCATCATTTTAAAACCCGTAGGTGCATCACTCTTTTTTTTTGCTTTGAAAAAAAACCAGATCAGGTGCGTCACTTTCCGTGAGCTGATTTCAATTTCTTTTTAGTAAATTGATTTTCTTACACTGATTTTGGTGAGAAAATAATCCAGACAAATGGTCCCGATTGTCTTTGACATTGCAAAATTTGGAGTATGGTTGACCAAATGGGCCGAATTGGACCGGGTCAGTCATCAGCACAATTTTAGGGAATAACAAAGAAGAGAAGAAAAAAAAAATCGCGACGCTGCAATACTTTTTCGGGGACCATTATAACAAGAACCATAATACTTTTTTTTGGCCTTATGTCCGTCATGGCGCATCTTGGTACGTTCATGAGACGAAATCCTATTATGAAATGTTATCAGAATTACACTTGATCATGTTATATAAATTCCTAGTATGCGATGTTATCACAGTTAGTACTTGATTAATTTATTATTCTCGGTGTGTGATATTATCAGGATCAACTACGCTTAACCCTATGCTACCTGAGGTATTTTCGGAGCCATCCATGGGAATCTGAATTAATTTGGGAATACTTAGATATCTTAGAATTCGGCATTTTCCACAGAAAGGACTTTCGGAAGCTTAACGAAGATTTTTGCTGTATGTGAATCAGAATGTTCTCCTCTTTCTGTTGGTATATCATGATTGGAAGTGCTACCAAAATTGGCGAAGCTGTGAACAATGCAATGACAAATACATTCATCTCAAAAACACAAACAAAAGGCAACTCTAGATGACCAGAGACAGTAAAAAAACACAACACTAGGTGGCATAGGGTTAATGAGGTTATCTGCAATTCCCGATGATGTGATATTGTAAGATAGGCGGCCCAAGTATCATATCCTGCGCCTTCCTCTATATTCAGTAAGGATTAAAAAGGTGCGAGACGGATTAAATGGTATGTTTCCAGTGGGCGAGTAGTATTAAGGAGCAGTGTATGGTACTTGGGCCAGATAGGCTATACATGTACTTGATGTTATTTACAATTCCACATTACGATATTATAAGAGTTAAGTAGTAGATAGACCACGAGCACCCGTGGGTATGGCTCATACACGAGGTTATTACCGAGTATTTGAGCCATACCCACGGGTGCTCGTGCTCTATCTACTACGTACCACGGGTTCACTGAAGCGTGTTCCTATATTCCACGACAGACAGTGGTGTATGTTGAATAGACCACAGTCTGGCCTATTGTTAAAGGTGTCAACCGTGGTACAACTACACTTGGTGATGTCAATGTCAATTCCTGATGTGCAATGTTATAAGAATTAGCTACACTTGATATTATTCGCAATTCTTAATGGGTGACATTATCAAAGTTAGCTACACTTGATTATATTATTTACAATTCCTGGTATATGATATTATCAGAGTTAGTTACACTAACGATTCATGATTAGGTATAGCTGTATTCCTCAGTAAATTCCATGTACGATGTTGCTAGAGTCGCAATTGCTGATGTTTTCGATTCCCAACGTGATATGTGAGAGTCAGTTACACTTGACGATGTTCTGTCTTGGATCCAAGCTGAGTGTGGTCAAGTGGCACATAAGCATCATCTGAAAACAGTTGTCTAGGCATACATATCGGAAAACAGACGTCCTTCATTTTCATGATACTGAATTGAATTGATTGAATACACTATGTATAGGATAATGCACAAGGACGAGGGTCTCGAGGCCACTATTGGCGAGAGACCCGCGTCCGCGTGCATTATCTGACTTAGTGCAGGGGTTCCTATTCGCAGAAATAGTAACCTGCTGGTAACTCTGCACAATAGTAACCTGTCAACAACAAAGGAAACGGCCCCAAACCATGCACTAAACCTCGGTGCTCAATATTGCCGTCGTCGATGTGCTCGTACACAGAGTTGTCTGGGGTATGTGGTGTTGTCACATCTATCACAAAAACCTCAAATGAAGACGACTGTTGAACCGGTAAATGTGAAATCAATGCTAAATGTGAAACCTAACGGTAAATGTAAAAAAACACTAATGGTAAATGTGAAACCTAACGGTAAATGTTAAAAAAACACTAACGGTAAATCTAAAACATAACGCTAAATGTGAAAGTTAAGAAAATCACCCTTAACGGTAAATGTGAAAAAAAATCACGACGGTAAATGTGAAACAATCGGCAAAATTAGGCCAAATTAGGTTATTAGGCGTACTCAGCATTTATTTTCTTGTGACATGTAAATAACTGCCGACGTATAGGCCTAGGCTACGGAAGCGTAAAAGGGCCACCCAGGAAAATTAAATTTTTGAAATTCCTGACTTAGTAACTCGATAATATCGACTTAGTATATCGATAATATCGAGTTAGTAACTCGATTATATCCAGTTAGTATCTTGACAATATCGGGTTAGTAACACAATGAAATCGAGTTAGTAACTTGACAACATCGAGTTAGTATCACGATAATATCGACTTAGTAACTTGACTTAAGTCACAGTACATGATGTATAGTCTGCATGTACATATACTATGGACGCGTAGAAGGGCCACCCAGGAAAATTGTATTTTTGAAATTCCCGACTTAGTAACTTGATAATATCGACTTAGGATATCGATAATATCGACATAGTATCTCGATAATATCGAGTTAGTAACTCGAAAATATCGAGTTAGTAACTCGATAATATCAAGTTAGTATCTCGACAATATCGAGTTAGTAACTCGACAATATCGAGTTAGTATCTCGATAATATCGACTTAGTAACTTGACTTAAGTCACAGTACATGATGTATAGTCGGCATGTACATATACTATGGAAGCATAGAAGGGCCACTCAGGAAATTTTTTTGTTCAAATCCCGACTTAGTAACTCGATAATATCGACTTAGTATCTCGATAATGTCGACTTAGTATCTCGATAATATGTTCACCATATATTACTTCCTATATGTCCACAATTGATTCCTAAGCTGAAAAGTCGATATTAAATGAGATATTAGCCATTTTGTGCTCTGACCTTGAAGATGAGGTCAAAGGTCAAATTCAAGGTCACGAGAATATTCAGTATATATTATTTCCCATATATCCACAATTGATTATTTAGCTGTAAAGTCGATAATAAGCCAGATATTATTAAAAAACGGAATATCTAGCATATATCATTTCCTATATGTGCACAATTGATTTCTAAGCTATAAAGTCGATAATAAGCGAGATATTAGCCATCTTGTGCTTTGACCTTGAAAATGAGGTCAAAGGTCAAAATCAAGGTCATCAGAATATTCAGCATATATCATTTCCTATATGTGCACAATTGATTTCTGAGCTATAAAGTCGATAATACGCGAGATATTAGCCATCTTGTGCTTTGACCTTGAAACTGAGGTCAAAGGTCAAATTTAAAGTCATAAAAGTATCCAGCATATATCACTATCTATATGTACACAGTTGATTCCTAAGCTGAAAAGTCGATATTAAGTGAGATATTAGCCATTTGTGCTCTGACCCTGAAGAAGAGGTCAAAGCTCAAATTCAAGGTCATCAGAATATTCAGCATATATTTTTGTCTATATGTCCACAATTGATATCTAAGCTATAAAGTCGATAATAAGCGAGATATTATCCATTTTGTCAGGTAACCTAAAACATGTCACCTGGACATATTCTTATGCATTCTATTCCTTGTATGCTGTGGCATGTTAGATCAAAGATACAGTAACGGTAAGATACGGTAAGACAGATCAGTGATGGGAACACCTGCTTTCCTGCAGAACCGATTTGAACTAGGGTTAAACGGTTCTACAGTCGACCAGGCGGGAGTGGAGAAGGACAGGCTATCCATTTCGATGCTATCCATTTCGGGATTAGGGTAGTTCTTACTTGTTCGTACCAGTCTGATGACTGTGAGTAGTAACTATATATATATATATATATATATATATATATATATAACTACATAAAACAGGATTAGGTCAAATTCATGGCATTAAGTCAAATTCACAGCATTAGGTCAAATTTTCAGTATATCTAAAATATACACATTTTCTTTTATCATTTGGCCAGTGTTGATTAGGCTGCATACTATTTATCTAACTACTCTTTTATTCTGTAGCATTAACGTTTACATATCAAGTAGCATATAGAACATAGAAATATAATTTGACTTAATCCCTTTGACCTAATGCCATTTGACTTAATGCCATTTCACTCTACTATACAAGTGGCATTATGTCAAATTATGGCACTAGGTCAAATTATATTGTAATATATATATGTTGCTGTTGTACATAGATCTGCCTGTATATCTGAAGCTAATATCATGAAAACGAGCCAGACTCTAACTTCAGCAGTGATTTGATATGGTTTTCAGTTTAGCTGTAAAAACGTGGAATATGAGTATAGATGTCGGTGCGCACCAAGTCCTGGACAAGGGATTGCATAGTCCTTTAGTGTTTATGACTTCCATGGTTAATTGAATGGGACTACAGCCTACTGCCGTCCAATATTCTAAAACATATTTGATATTCGATAATATTCATGTACCATAATGGACGAAATCTCATTAATTTTTATGTTATGAATAGAATAACGTACATTGAATAACGTACATTGCTCCTATAATTGATAGTATTTGAAACTAAATGAACCTACAATTTAGATGTTTTGTAGTGTTTTTGAATCAATGAATTTTACTGCTTTCACCATGCTGTAAAAACACTTTTGCGGGTATTAAATTTTGCGGTTTCAACCTCAGGCAATTTCGCAGGGATTTAATTTCGCTGTTCAATGATTGCCAGTATTCACGTAAAAAATGTGCACTTCATTCAATTACTATGATGCATGATATGGACATCACAGTATATCATTGCAACTAGTGTGAAAATGGAAAAACGCAGGAAATCAAATTAGATTCATTTGAAATTTTTAACATACATCCATACAAATATTATAGGATTTATTTGAATTTTTATTTTAATATTAAATTAGTCTAAACATAGAGAAATCAAATATTGTACATTTCAGGCCGAAGCGTTGTTCTCCAACCTCTTTTAAATTTCATTTTGGTGGTAATGCGCTGGTGGTGGTTAATATGTACAAGAATCTAGGTTTGTTTATAGATGAACATTCAATATTTAGCCACTGTGAAACTGTACTATCTGAAGCAAGTGGTCGTGCTCTAGGAGGAATTATTAATAAGTTTAAAATGCTCAAAGATGTGGGTCTAAACACTTCCGAAAAATTGTATAATTATGGTGCTGTTTATGATTATGATGTGAAGATGGTGCTGGGATTTGGGGATATAAATATTTTGCTCTATGTAATAATATTCAAAATCGTGCAATCCTTTATTATTTAGGGGTGCATAGGTTTGCTCCAATTGTTGGAATGCAGGGTGATTTGGGTTGGCTTTCTCTAAGGTATAGACGTTTTGGTTGCATGTTACGTTTTTTTAAATATATTGTGTGATATGAGTGATGACAGGTTAACAAAGCAGATATTTTTGTATGACTACTTACATTGTTCTCAGAATTGGTCAAGTGAAGTCGAGAGCATAATCCATTTTAGGTCTAAATGTACGGCGGCCCAATGCTGCCATTATTTATGACTGAGTAATGAGTAGTTTTGAAATCAGTTGCCTAGTTAGTAAACAGTTATTTTCAGTTATGAAACTAGTTTTATAGCACGGCGCAAACCTTTGTAGTAGGACACAAACCTTTTTAGCAGGGCACAAACCTTTTTCGCATGGCACAAACCTTTTTAGCAGGGCGTAAACCTTTTTAGCAGAACACAAACCTTTTTACCATGGCACAAACCTTTTTAGCATGGCACAAACTTTTTTAGCAGGGCGCAAATCTTTTTAACACGGCAAAAACCTTTTTAGCAGGGCGCAAACCTTTCTAGCACGGCACAAACCTTTTTAGCATGGCACAAACCTTTTTAGCAAATTTATTTAGAATGCCGTGCTAAAAACGTTCAAGCCCTGCTAAAAAGGTTTGCGCCATGCTAAAAAGGTTTGTGCCATGCTAAAAACGTTTAACTCATACATACAAATTAGTAACTCATAAGCACTGTACGAATTACTAACTCGTATGTACGAATTAGTAACTTGTTGTATATTGGCAGCTCCACGCTGCCTATATTTCCATGCGTAAATTATGTTGGTGTAGTGTAAATAACGAGATACTAGTAGATGATGTCTCTGTACATGGGTGTTGAAAGTGTATGTGGCATTTGTGGCTTAGTATTGAAAATTGCTACTTCCAGTGTAATTTAATTAAATACTCTCCAGTCACTGAGGACCGCATACTAGGTGTATCTCTCTGATGCCCTATCATCACTGTTGCCCAAATATTATTGTTACATGTAATTCAGACAAATATTACTGATGAGCCATAAATGCAGTTCCAGACCTTAACTATATTAATCACGTTAATTCCATGCAGTAATACTGCAGTAATTTATTTTTTGATAAGAACTGAATTATAAATAAATTTATTATGTTTTCCAGAAAATCTTGAAACTTTTCCTCAATACCCTCGTTACAATCTACAAGTATGGGCGATTAAAAATGACCATATCCCATGCCTGCAACAAAAATAATAAAATACTTCCGAGCTTTAAAGCCTAACTAAGAAAAAATAAACGATAATATTCTCCCTTCTACAGAACATGAATATCTTTATTCGTTCTTGAGATATCATTTTTATGTTGCATTTTCATGACTTTTTCACTGAAATATTTGAAGTACTTTATCTATTATAATTCTATTATAATGAGTATTCTTGACGTCACACATGTAGATTGCTTTTATTAGGTACATTCAGAGCCTTATTCTGTATTTCATATGCATAGTATCACTAAAAAAATTCTCAGGATGCCTTATAATAGATAATATACCATGTTTATAAAATGTATCAGGCCACCATGACAAACACACTATAGGTATGACCCATAGCAACATGGTTGCTAGGGGCTTTATTTCTGGACTGGTGTAATTTTTTTTCTTCTTAATTTGTGATACGGTCTGAGAAAAGTGTCTCGCACACATTCTGACTAATTTTGCGTCCATAATTCAATATTCATGGCCCTGGGGCCCTTAGCATCCACCGTTGCTATGGGACATATATCAGGATTAGGTACCTTGGCAACCAGATTTGGTAACAGAATACTGATTATGTCTCATATTAAACAAAATGCATGCGAAATTAGCATAGATCGCCACATTTATCATCAGAAATGTAGGAGTATTATTAGCGCATTAACTTGTTGAACCCTCGTGACATCACGAATACTCATTATAATCGAATTATAATAGTTAATTAGGTCTGGAGAATTTCCTCAGTAAAATGCCATTTCTTTGTAACTAATTATGATATTGACGTGCTGTAAAAACTAAAATAATCCATAGGATTCACTCCATATTCTGTTGAAAATAAGTTTCCAGACTTTAGTTAGGCTTTGAAACGTTCGCATGAATGTCTGCACAGACGCAGCAAATGCTTGCAAATCCATACACTGTAGTATCCACCAAACTTCGTTCAGGGAGAAGTTTTGGGGACACAATAACTAAAATACAACAAATAAATTCTTACTTGCAACAAATTCCAACACTGTTTAAAATTGTAGCTTTAATTTCTTTTCGTTTTGCAATGTCATAGTTTGGTTCCACATGTTACCATGGTTACAGTATGCTTCATGTTTCTGTATTGTTTACAGTTTACAACACACCATTAATGGTACAGTTTGGTTCACAGTTTTCATTGTTTAAAGTTTACAACACATTTCGATTCATAACACAATTTTCTAATTTGGTTCACGGTTTTCTGTTGTGTACAGTTTACAAGACACCATTTCAATTCATATGGGCTGGTAAGCTTAGAACTACTGACCACAAACCAGGGGAGAATTTCTTTACCGCAAACCGGCTGGGCTCTACTGTTTACTGACATAGTATACCGTTTACTGTGTAACTTTGTCTGAGATTACGGAAAATTGGACATGTAGACATATAAAATATATTTGGCACTGAAGGAGGATCACATAAAATGGTAATAACATACATGTATATTTATATATATTTTAGTAAATGGTACCTAGGTATGATAAGAGTTTCGCCTTGTTATGACCATGATGATGACAGGTTCACCGACATGTCTGTCAATAAAGAATAAACCTTTTTATTTGAATGAAATGAAAGAGGTATTTCAGTAAAAAACAATATATGGGCAAATTTTTGGCCGTCCATTTTTTAATTCGAGACGTCACAAGTCATGTTTGTTCACGGGCCAGGAGGCTAAAAATGACGTCCATTTTGCTCTACGATACACCGTTTCCGAGATATGGCCAAGAATAAAGAAATACTGACTCGGCACAATTTTTTGACCCAGGACCAAATTCACCAATAGTGCCCATCCTTCGGCATATTTGTCTAGTGCACCAGTCCAAAAACAACATCCATTTCGCTCTACAATGCACCAATCCCGAGATATGGATGAAACTGAAAAATGCTGACTCGGCACAATTTTTTTTTTCGCCCCAGGGCTTTAAGTACCCTTTAGGCATGTTTGTCTAGAGCCAGGCCGAAAATAATGTCCGTTTTCAGTTTCTGCTCTAAGGCGCACTGTTTCCGAGACATGGCAGAAAATAAAAAACTGGCCCAGGGACAAATTCATCCAAAGTACCCCTCAGGCATTTTGTCTAGGGCCACAAGTCCGAATATATAAACCGTGCATTTTGCTCTACGATGCACCATTTATGTGATATGGGAGGAACTTTGTTCATGACTCGGCCAAAAAGGTCAAGTGCCCTGGGTCAAAGGTCATTTGATGGATCAGCCCCAAATTCTGACGCTGATGGACGTCTGATTAACCCATAAACATGATAAAGGGAAATCGAAAGTGCCTTAATTCAACAGAAGATACTCGTATTGAATTGAGTAAGTGTTTGAAAGTGATAATCAGAGGAATCACATTATCCTGTAAGCCTACCATCTGAGAGCAATTATTGTATATCGCCAATCTTGTTACAGCGAAAAATTGTTACAGCAAAACATCACTTGTATTACTATTAGGTTTTCCATTGACGCGGTTACCCGTACGTTTACCAGTGCGGCTAGCCGTGCGAGTGGAACCCGACACTGTTATCAAAGTCGAACCTACATGTATAAGTTATACAAGTGACGTATTCATACACGCGGTTTGCCAAGCACACGGCTAGCCATACGGCCTGGTTTGCGGTCAGTAGTTCTACCAGACATTAGTGAACATGATCACTGAGTTACATTTTTCATTTTTTTCTGCAGTTTTTGTTATTCGTTGAAGACCTTCGTGTAGAGTTTCTCACATGTTGAGTGGGGAATCTTTGTCGTCAACAGAAAGTCTTCCAGCTCTTGTGGGGCTGAAACAATACACAACAAGACGTCAATTTCTGCAAGCATTCTGGTATAAAGCATGAAAATCAGTTAGATCATCCCTATACACCTAGACATGTCCAGGCCACGAGTCCAAAAATAATGCCTATTTGTGTGATTTGGCATGCATCGTTTCCAAAATACTGACGAACAAAAAAATAGCCCAAGGGCTGAAATAGGTTACTAGACAATTTCATATTTTTACATTGCAGGTGAGATATGACTCTGAGATTGAATTCAAGGTCATTTGCGGTCAAGATTTGGGCCTAGATTTCAGGCCTTTCAAGCAATTCAAGGCACTCCATCTTTACACATTGTCAAGGACTCCCATTAGCATATTTTCAAACAAAAATCTCAAACTTATACACATCACAAAAGTATATAAGGGGAATTTGTTGAAACAAAAATCTCGAAACTGTCTGAACAGTTTTCGAGAAAAACGCTCCAACCGGTAACCTATAGGGTCAGTGACCTAAAAGTCAACTGGGGCATAGACCCACAAATTGTATCACCAGTTCCATGTATGTCTACTTACATGGATACTTTTTGCCTCTTGATCCATCAATGTAGTCAGCAAAAAGGTGAATAACAGCGGAAGTGGCCGCTGTACTCCATTTGAATGACTTCTTTTTCTGTGACAAAATATCGTTAAATTTGTTGGAAAGTATATATATACATCACAATACAGTCAAATGAAGATCCGGATCACCCGGTACCTACGAATAGAGTAAATGTTGCTGTGGACTGACTTTTTCTGGTAATGATGTGTCCATCAAATCCACAGCATATTGTTTGATGGTCCAATCTCACAGTAATCTGGCTGCACCATGAAGTAAACATGAAACATTTTTAAAAAGTGAGAACATTTAACAATGTTTAAAAATCAAAAAGTTTTCTGGATCGATTTTAAACTAGACAAACAGAGACAAACAGAGATTGCGAACCCTCGCGCCTTAAACTTAATCACTATAGGTTCAGCGGATGACCCTTACCTTAGCAGTATTCCTCTTTGGAGTGTTGATCTGCAAAAAGGGGTGAAAATCAGTTAGTCAGTCATTTGGAGTGCTATTTATTCATAAACAATGTGAAAAATACATTCGACGAAATCATACAAGGATATTGCGAAATCATACAAGCATGCAATTCAATTTATGGCAGCAACCATCACCTAGATGCATTGACTCGGTGGTGGAAAAATTATCCAAACAGATAATTCACGGTGGAATCGGATGGTGCTGGACATACAAACACAGTTTTGAGAATTTGATCGCAGTTTACGAGCACCCAGAGATGAACTAGACATAGACGACCGCAACTGGCAGACCTCCCTCGACCATCCCCCCCCCCCGCTTCACCTATATCAGTGATTGCACATTAAGGCCTGGATATTTTTAAAATTTTCCTTTTAAATGGGTTTCGTAAACGTTCAAGATCAGTCGCCAAGTTGTGCATAAAATACATTTAATAAGGTGGGCATCTTGCTTTCGGATATTAGGCAAAAATTGAAAACTCTTCATTTAACAATGTCTAAATAGGTTTACAAGCATGACAAGCTAGATGCATGCTGCTAAGTTGCACAGCGAAAATTCATGATGTGGCCTTTCACTGATAGCCCAGACAGCTTGTGAACAGTCAATGATCATGATGAATTATACAAGTGAAATTTCATTACAATATATCGCAAGAATTAGTTTGAAGACTACTAGTAAATTACTTATATGACTTCCACCATGTCCACTGGACATGTGGAGCACAAATCTAAAACTGCCAAACGAAAATGGCGGTATAGTAAAGTACCGTACCGGTAAGGCTTTCGCGCAAGGCCAAGCGTGCAAGTGCGCACGGGTTTGGGCTCATATTAACATGATTAACGATTCTGTCCAGCACGATCTAGTGGATCGAGGAGGAGCGTGTACATGTAGTAGCTCAGGATGGTTTGCATTTATACAAGTTAGCAATAAATTCATCGATACCATTGATTGTTCAAATGAAACATGTGAAATGGCTAGAAAATAAAGACAGGAATGTTTTCAAAGCTACAGGGACATCAAACAATAGAGTCCCAATAAAAACAATTTTTATCATGAATGTAGATCATGTAATACATGTATATTGCGATAAGATGTTAAGATACTCAAATAATAGGTTAAAAGAAAAGCATGGGTATTGTTACGGTTACCTATTGAGGAGTTGATCCAAGATATTGCGAATCCTTCTTGATCTTTTTATTTCTCAACACACTCAAGGGCAAATTCATTTGGAGTCTTCCTCTTTTTCTGAAATTTAAAAATTGTACATGCTATAAAACATTAGACACTGTCAGTCACACACGACCGAGAATGGTGTATCCCAGGATGCAAATATCAGTGACTGAACATGCTGAATAGAGTATGTTCAATGCAAAACTATTAAGATCAATACAGTACACGGCTACACGCATAGCAAAATGCAACACCCATGTTAGCTTTTGCTTTTAGCTATAGCATCATGCAATTGCTGACAGGCAAATGCTAGCATGGATAGCACTTTCATTTCAATGCAAGCACAATCAGACATATTTCTAGCATTTTCCAGCATCATTTGCAAAACAGTGTGTCTGACGAATTTGAGCTGGCGAGTTTGAGCTGGTGATATCTGGTGAAGTTGGAAGGTAATCTTCGCCTTGTTGGTGGGCTATACATGTAATACGTGATGTGAAAATTTAGCTGTAGCCCATTTTGCTATGGCAACCAAAACCGCTAGGTGTCTTGATACTACCATGCTCATCATGTCCATGATGTCAGAGAACAGAGCATGTGATGAGATACATGAGATATGTCCACATAAAAAATATTAGAATCGGTTGAGATTTGCAATCTGCAGTGTTCACAAAAAATTGTCTACGGCGGCGGCGCGACGATCGCAAATCCATGGTATTAGTATCCGCCGAATTTTGTTCGGGGGATAAAATTAATCAGCACAGAATTCACACAACATGCACAGGAATAACCATGATAACCAATTTACCATGATAACATGAACTTACCCTATGGAGATGACCCACATCAGGTGTATTGTGTCCGCGCTTCCTGGGCATTTTCTGAAACCAGATTTTGATAACCATGATAACTGCACCATAAAAACATAGAGCTAAAGAAGTCCGCTAAAGAATGCCGCAGGGTGCCCAGGCATGCTAGATTGACTAAGAAAACATTAGATTGGTTATTTATGCAGTTATCAGTGGTTATGTTGTATCATGTGTATCATGTGTATTGTCTTTGGAACATAGCAATGGATCTATAACGTATGCTATGATTGCTATCATCATTCGATCATAGTGGCTATAAGCGGCCAAAATTAGGCCTGGTAAAATAATAGCTGTGTTTCCGATAACCCGAACGACCCTGCTCCATTCACGCGACCCTAAACATTTTATTTACATCTCAAATTAAAATATAATCATATCTATGCAACCCCCGATCCATACTTTCAATTTCAAAACCAAAATGAATCATTTTATTTCAGTTAGTTTAGTTATACTCGACTAGCCGGGTATAAAACCCTGGCCATCAGACCTACCCGAGTCATCGGGGTTCAACCCTTTGGGGAGCGGCAAACAATGAACACTCCTAGTAACGTTCAGGCTAACCTTACCCTTATCTTACTGAATTTTGCTAGTTAAGTCTATTATTGAGTATAATAAAAAAATAGTTAAGGTGAGAAACATTTATCATTGGACTCGGCAAGGAAAAGCTTCTTTGCGGTTGTAATGGTGTTGATGTCATTGAAGAAATTAATATTGCACCTGGGCATACATCTATCGTTCTGGGCGACACGGATCATGGGGCTTAGGGGAATACACCCACGCGGTTGACAGCGACCAGAGAGCATCTAGTTAATATTTATTTAATTATTTGTGAACAAGTATAAATAGGGCCTTAGGGGCCTATATAAATGTGTATATGTGGAACACCAGTGTCCGATCACTGTCCCTATTTTGCATCAAAACATGCGTCACACAACACTTGTAGTGAGTAGCCGCAGATATAGATCTATCGCTAAAGCCGGCCGAAGGAAATTAGTTACCAGGGTTGACCATGGGGTTGACAGCTGACAAACACTCTTTTATTTCAAGTTATTTGCAGCAACTATATTTATTTAATTTTCTCATAACATAGCATCAACCACGTTTCAGTGTCTGATCACTGGTGCAGTTTGGCTACATCTAATACAGCCAAAGTCATCCATAGTCATCTAGATCTATCATGATCTATCACCTATTTTCGCCCAATTGGAGTCCGATCCCAACACTGCCAATTCAAAACATGGTAGATCTAGATCTATCTAGGCCTAACCGGGTGCCACACGGGGACTGTCTGACTGTTGCTTTAACAACTGTTAAGATTATTTAGTAGATCTACCAGAGTATACTTACATTTGTCCGACCAGGCATATCACCCGTCACTTGAAATTCAGCGCAAGGACTCACAAGGTCAAGGTCAAGTCGTGCTCGAGCCTAGCAAAACACGGACACACACGCACTGGAACCGGCGTCAATCAATATAATAAAGTAGGGAGCGCGTCAGACCGAAACGTAAATTTGACAGGACGTTTTCAATGGGAAAACGTCAAACTCCGCACAGGGCGAACATGTGATTTAAAAACTTCGCTGTGTGGGAACTTGTACGATTTTTCCTTAAATATTTTAGCTCACTGAAGAGAGGATGAATATGAATAAAATGGTTTTTGAATGAAGAAAATCGACCAGCAATTGACAGAGTAACGATGCGCTGAACATCGCTGCGGGAGGTCAGGAATTTTCGCTTCGTTGACAAATGGTCCGCGGCACATGTGTTTTTTATCGCCTTTGCGCTAAGTGGGTTCTTAATGCAGAGCTACAAAAAGTAAACAAAGGGAAAGGAAATTTCCCGTAGTTTCGAAAAATGGTTGAGTTTAGGATTTTGTGACAAGGGAAAGTTATTTTATTACAATTTGTAATCTTCGTTGTGAAATAAATATTATTAGGAGTTTTACGAAACATTAAACTCAAGCAGTTTTGAAAGAATTGATTACTTTTTGATTACATGCAAAAAAAATCGAAACTATTCATACAAAACCCAGTCAGCGCACGAGAGTTGAATGAGGTCACACACGTGCCTGGATCTGGTCACCGCCGCGCGGCGGTTGAGTGCAACTTTGACTCGACACGGGGCTTCCGCACGGGGCGCGTTACTCGCAAGTGGACAAGACACTGTAAGTTTGGTGACATCGTGTTTAATCTGTTGTATATATATTGTACTGTGATTGTTCAGGAAAGCAATACGAAGAATGGATGTCAGAGAATCCATAGACATAAATATATTTCATTGTCTCATTGATGTAAGATGATCGATGTCGGTTTCCATTCCCAAGTTGGAATGATACAATCCGATAAAACAACACATAGGTGTGGACAGCCGTGTATGTCTGAATTTCCCACGATGTGACTTCTATTGTATGGCAGTAAAGTAAAAAAAATATAGATCTATGGATCTAATTCTAAATAATGCGATGATTTAATTATTTAATTTTCTTTTATAAATAGCTACTCAACCACTCCCCCCACACCCTCAGCAGCTTAGCCCCTTTTGTGTAATAAGTTAATCTGTTGATGATCACTGCAGGAGATGAACTTATTAGTAATGAAGAAGAAGAAGAAGTTAATTGCTTTATATCTACTCCTTCATAGAATAAATTATGTGCATCTACAGTAGTTCCAGACCAGTTAATTTGAGTATTATTGATATGGTTAGCTGATAAATGTTATTACTAAAGAGGGAAAAATAGTCAGTTTAGGATCAAGACCATTTTGACTATATGGTTAACTGGTCAACTTTATTATTGAAGAGGGAAAAATTAGTTAGCATAGATCTATGCTTTTTCCATCGAAATAACCACATTGGTGTCCTTCTCGTGTGATTTGAGTTTTATACAAGTATTATTATTATTGATACGGTTAACTGGTTAACTTTATTACTGAAACGGGAAAAATTAGTTAGTGTATGCTTTCTTCATCAAAATAACGACATTGGTGTCCTTTTCATTTGAATCAAGTTCTATACAAGTATGATTATTATTAATAAGTTTAATTGGTTAACTTTATTACTGAAGAGGGAAAAATTAGTTAGTGTATGCTTTCTTCATCAAAATAACGACATTGGTGTCCTTTTCATGTGAATCAAGTTCTATACAAGTATGATTATTATTAATAAGTTTAATTGGTTAACTTTATTACTGAAGAGGGAAAAATTAGTTAGTGTATGCTTTCTTCATCAAAATAACGACATTGGTGTCCTTTTCATGTGAATCAAGTTCTATACAAGTATGATTATTATTAATAAGTTTAATTGGTTAACTTTATTACTGAAGAGGGAAAAATTAGTTAGTGTATGCTTTCTTCATCAAAATAACCACATTGGTGTCCTTTTCATGTGATTCGAGTTCTATACAACTATGATTATTATTGATACGGTTAACTGGTTAACTTTATTACTGAAACAGGAAATATTAGTTACTGTATGCTTTCTCCATCAAAATGACCACATTGGTATCTTTTTCATGTGATTCAAGTTCTATACAAGTATGATTAATATTAATAAGCTTATTTGGTTAACTTTATTACTGAAGAGGGAAAAATTAGTTAGCATATGCTTTCTGCATCAAATTAACCACATTGGTGTCCTTTTCACTTAATTCAAGTTCTATACAAGTATGATTAATAATAATATGGTTAACTGGTTAACTTCATTACTGAAGAGGGATAATTAGCTAGCAACTTTTAATTTGAATTAACATGTTTTCTTCAACAAAATAAACTCAGTTATGTCCTTTTCATTTGAATCAAGTTCTATACTAGTATGATTATTATTGATACGGTTAACTGGTTAACTTTATTACTGAATTAAATGGTTGAAAAACAGGATTATGCTTTATGTTCTTGTTTAATT
This sequence comes from Terebella lapidaria, assembly GCA_949152475.1. NCBI lineage: Eukaryota > Metazoa > Annelida > Polychaeta > Terebellida > Terebellidae > Terebella > Terebella lapidaria. The sequence continues at coordinate 10,721,820 of OX424557.1, forward strand.
CCAGATAGAGGTGGTATGCTGGTCCGTACTTCAACCCCAAGGCAGATGATGGAGTCGATTCAAACAAGACAAAACAAGACAAGAATAACTTTATTAATTCAGTTGGAAATTGATTGGTTCACATCAATGTGCAGAGTAAATACAATCAGTACAGACAAGTATGGCGGCATGGTACAGACTACAGACATTACTATTCAACAAGTGAATGACACTTCATGTTGTATGAGTGCATGAGTGTTCAAGTTCACAGTTGAATATGATGTGAGGATGGACCTGTATGTATATCTCCCTTCTCACCTACAACATGCAAATACCAAAGACGAAATGCTCAGTCTTCAGATGAAGACTCCATCATGTGATGTACCGTGCTCCCACTGAGATTATGGGAAGCCATGCTGACACTACAAGGATGATTTATGCTTTTGATTTTTCAAACTTAGAAAGATACAATTTATAGACTAGTTGAGATGTTGTTAATATAATATCTATAATAAACAAACTGAAGTATTCATAAAAGCATGATTTTATCGTGATCATGTATTGTTGGACGAATGAACCCTCATTTTTCCATGTCATTTTCATGACCTACACTGAATTTTTTTTTTTTTTTCAAAGTGATCATAGAACTTTGTAAATGGGCTCATTGTAAAGCTCTCAATGAGCTGAGCAAGAATATATATAGTTTTATGGATCTGTGGTGAATAGTTCCAAAGTTAGGAGACATTTAAGATTTCGGTCAGCGTGTCGCGTCCCGCCGCGAAAATTACTAAGTCCGAATCTAACATTTTGGGTTTTTTTCCATAATTCAAATGCTGATAATTTGATTGTAAATATGAATTTGAGGCTTTTTTTTGTTTTATGTCATAACCTCATATGCAAATAGTCAATTACATCAATGAAAACTTATATTTATATTGTATTTCCTATTTTTGTAGGTCTCTGAAATTGCCTGATTATTCCAATTGATAATCTGATTTCTCTATCTAATTGGCCCGTCAAAAAAATGCCGATTTTCGAGGTAAAAAAATTGCCATATCTCAAAAAGTATTTGTAATAGACCCATAAAACTATATATTTTCTTGATCTATTCAATGAGAACTTTCCAATGAGTCTACTTACAAAGCTATATGATCACTTTGAAAATTTGACCACTATCCCTAAATAAAGTATCGAATTAACAGTAAGGACTTGTGTTTATAAAATGGTGTATGCTATAATATCGTTAATATGTTTATAAAAGTGTCTGGTATGAGTTATACATAGATAGGAAGAAAGCTTTACGTTGTCCGAGTTCAATATAGAATTCCGTGATTCATACACCTCCTGTGGCGCTACAGTTCACCGAAGCACGGTGCACGATGTCAATGAAAAATATATATTTTTCTCTTATTTTCAGCATGTATTATATTTAATTTCTAGCCCACCTACCTGACTTTCCAGGACCATTAATGACTTATTCTCCCGTTGTAATCAATATATAGGGTCATTTAGAAAAATAACACACGATGGTAAAATATGCACTGTAAATCATATGATGTTCAACAATAGCATGCCATAAACCACTGAAAATCGCGCGAGTCAGTCCAAGATCACATGCGCAAGATTAAGCGACAAACAATAAAGAATTTCAGGTTGAGTATGTTTGACAAATTCATTTTCAATCGGAGTATCGATCTGTCAAACATTAGGTCAAATTGACCTAATGCTATACTATCGCTTATGTAGTAGATTTCCGACATTAGGTCAAATTGAATTTGACCTAATGCTGCCTATGTAAATCTATATATATATATATATATATATATATATATATATACCCTTGGGTTTTTTATTTACTGTTAGGTTTCTCATTTAGCGGTAGTGTGTTTTCACATTTACCGTTAGGTTTCACGTTTAGCGTTGATTTCACATTTACAGGTTCAACAGACGACTCTTTTTCGACCCATTGTAAATGATGTTCTGGTTAGGTTGTGATCATAATGTATGTAACATTTGCAAGTACTCAAAGTACTGAAATAACGAATACATAAGCCATTGTAGACTAGATTGACCAGTTGTCTATACTCACTACTCACCTCCAATTTCGTTGTATTCAGTCATTGGGGTGGACTGTATCTGCCTATTGTCTGTCTCTGCAATAGAAAGATCGACCCTTTGTAAATCAAGGCTTGATTAGTGGCATCTCTATTGTCTGTACTAATTACTCACTTGCAGTTTCGTTGTAGTAGACCACTGGGTTGGACAGCGTCTGTCTGATGCCTGTCACTGAAAGATTTCTACAGTGGTGAAATGTAAAATTACTGTCAAAATACTGACACACCACAACATGTGTTACCGTTATTTTATCCTGGTGTAACTCAATAAATTTGAGAAGTTATTAGTTAACGTCAAATTTGAACTTCTACCAAACCTGAGATAGAGGAATATAAAGACACCAGAAACAACAAGCAGAACTGCCACAAGGACCGACAGTGAAATGGTGATGGTGTCTGGTCCTCTATCTATATATGAGAGAGGTTACAATAACCAGTCAGTACTGACACATACATTGCCATGTGCACCAACATACGATCAGACGAAACTCAAGAAGAAAGCATTTGAATTTTCGCGTGCGTTGAAAATCTTTGAGGACTGATTGCACGTAACATACCAGTGACTGCAGTGAGGCACTTTTCCATTGACTTATAATGTGAAAGTAAATGTAACAAAATCACCAAGACAATACAATCCCCTGACCCAAAACTTGGCTAGCACACACACATATACTCATGGATGATGAACCCAGACATGGTTTCATAAATATTATCACGGAAGCTGTGCAATTGACCTTACGATTGTCATGGTTGAACACCTTTTCTGTGAAGCGTACACCTCGGACAATTATTGCCGAACAATAGTAATCCCCTCGGACAAACAACTCTACGGAAGACCGTTAGTGCCAGGTGTTAAATATAATATTTAAGTGGCGGCTGCCACATAATTATCTGGCGGCCGCCACTTAATTATCTGGCGGCCGCCACTTAATTTGTGCTTCACCACAACATTTTGGTCTATCCATAGAATTTCATTTTAAAATAAAAAAAATTTACAGTTTATTTAAAATACATTATCGATATACTAAGTCCATATTATCAAGTTACTAACCCGGGATTTATATTTATATTATAAAATATTCTCCCCCCCCCCCCCCCCCCCCGCTTTTGAAAACCAGCATCCCATAGGAGCGGTGTGCGTTTAACTTAGTCACGTGCAAAGTGACTCTGATCGGTCATGTCCGATTTATATTGTAACTTATATGCTCCAAGAATGCCTCAATAAATTTAACGAATATTTGTTTGGGGTATGAAATGTACATATTTTCATGTCATAGATTGGTATTATGGACCATAGGGCAACTTTCAATACATAATCCATAGGTGAAAAAAAACCAAAGAAAAAACGGAACACACAATATTAGTCAAATATTTTGACGAATATTTGTCACCACCATCGAATATGCACTGTTTTTATTTGTTCACATATCCCTTTAACTTATATCGTTGGTAGCAACCATAATTGCATAGGGCCCAGTTGCCATGGCCACAACAAATAACATGAATTCATTGATGATCCCTATATAATGCTAAGTGTGAAAGTTAAGTTTTGTTGAATAATCTGCATATCAACAACCCCCCCTCCCACAATACCCCATATAACATTGTCTCATTAAAACCAGTATTGTCATCAATACAGTATGTCACGACTTTTATTTGGGTACTAGGGCCTAATTAGCTATATGTATATTGCTTTACAAGAATCTCCTCATATTACAAACCACGGCCTACAGATAATTATGTGACGGCCGCCAGATAATTAAGTGGCGGCCGCCCGATAATTAAGTGGCGGCCGCTAGATAATTAAGGGGCGGCCGCCAGATAATTATGTGGCGGCCGCCAGATAATTAAGTGGCGGCCGCCAGATAATTAAGTGGCGGCTGCCCGATAATTATGTGGCGGCCGCCAGATAATTAAGTGGCGGCCACCAGATAATTAAGTGGCGGCCGCCAGATAATTATATTTTCACACCTTCCATTATCTGGCCTCAACGGGCTTCCGTACAACTCAAAGCATACACCGTCGTAAGGTCAATTTGTTGATCAGATAGGCCCAGGTATCATATCCTGCGCCTTCCTCTATATCCAATAAGGATTAAAAAGGTGACGGACGGATTAAACGACATTCATTTAGTGGACGAATAGTATTAACGCGCAGTGTATGATACTTGGGCCATTAGGGGAATCATTTTATACTTTGTTGTGGTCAAAATAATGAGAGTACCTAGGGCTATACATTCTGTGATGTGAATACAATAAGCTGAACATTCATAATTCCAAGCACCTCGGTGCACCCGAGTACATATCACCCGTGAGTTTTACGGCATAACTAGTTATTTGCTGTACAGCATAACTCTCTCGCTCGCCCTGTTGTGAGTGTATTTTGTCTACTGAGAAATATGTCAGAAAATGACATATGAAAATGATGATTTTAACAAATTTAACATTGTTTATGTCTCGGTTGGTAATCTAGTAATCCTTGATGGCTAACAATCAGAAAGGCAAAGTTTCGCGTTGATTGGAAGTGTGTAAATTCATGAATTTGTTACCTTATGTTATATTTACATTTTGAGCGAATGGACAGCTATTTAATTCCAAGTTCATGATTATTACATGCAATCAATCCTTAATCAATTTTTTGAAACCTACCTCCTATAGGTGGACATTGAGCCCCGAGGGTAGCTGTAGGTGATACATCATATGTATTCATGATTTTGATACCCAGAATGACGTATTTGATCGTGGTCAAGCATAAAGGAAATGGCAATTTCATATGGAAAACCATTTTGTTAGACTTTCTACATGCTTTACACACGAAGTAGTGGAACACTGAATCTAATTCTTGCCATGGTTACATGCGTTTTTGAGATACGAAATTATGAAATTCTTGAAAACCATATGATGACTCTTCAGGCACTACTCAGCTAACTAGCTATGCATTGCTGCGCTTGGTTGCTCGTGCTGGATTTCCATGGCTATTTTCTACATGCTCACCATTAACGTTGACGAATGCCGATTGGCTGGTCACCGATTTGCCACCATTGTTGGTAACAATGACTTTGACTTCGAGCAGCCCGCCCGTTTTTGGATGTACTATGTGCCATGTTTTGGTTAGATCACCTTGCTCAACCGTGATCTTGCCATCCTTTTCGTGTTTGTATGAAATATCTACTCTAGTAATACTGTCACATCCAGAGTCGGTGCTCGATGGAACCTGGTGAAGAAATTGTATTGGTGTTTATTTTACACGTTTAAACAACGTACCTCTCACCTTATTGTGACTACACAAATGTTTGCTTTGCTATGTCACCTCATATTCCACAAATACTGTTTCAACCCTGTCGTCCGTGGAAGTTTGTGTAGCAATGCCACTTATTTCCGGCTCTGCTGGTGCTGTTGAGATACCAACACATACGAACCCACATAAATAAGGGTAATAAGAAAGAAACTATTTTTAAACCCTGTTGAGTGAACAATATTTCGAGCTGTTGTTAGTGACTGATGAGCCTCAAGGTATAATGTTAACATGTTGTCGTTCTCACCAATACAAGCAGTTTTGGCTGTGATTGGTTGGTAAGATCGCCCCTGATCTTCTGTTCTGTCCATCACCCTGTACGTGTCCACAGTGAAGCTGTACTCTGTGTTGTACATCAGACCGGTCACTTCGTGTGATAGTGTACCAGAATGATGGTCTAGAAGCTCACTAGACTGATCCTGTCCATCAAGCGTGTACTTGACTCTGTACTTGTAGAACTCCCTGAGAGCCGGAGACACTGTAGTGAGGGACTTCCAACTGACAGTCACTGAATTACTGCCGTTCGTTTGGGCTGTAGCACACTCGTTTTTGACAACTGGTTCATCTACAGGCAAAATATCAAAACATGATCAAATTTAAGGAGTGATCGCATGTAATTATCATGAACCTGGAATTGACCAGATGTCCATTCACCTATAATGTAAATATAAAGGTAACAAATTCATACATTTACATACTTCCAATTAACGTGAAACTTTCTGATTGTTTGCCATCAAGGATTACCAACCGAGACTTCGTTTCTTACTAAACAATGTTGAATCTGTTAAAATCGTCGTTTTCATATGTCATTTTCCGACCTATTTCTCAGTAGACAAAGTACACTCACAACAGGGCGAGTGAAAGGATTATGTTGTATAGCAAATAGCTAGTGATGCTAGTAGAACTCACGGGTGATATGCACTCAGGTGCACTGAGGTGTTTGGGATTAACAATGTTCGGCTCACTGTATTCATCTCACAAAAAGTATAGCCCTAGATATTCTCATTATTTTGACTACAACAAAGTATACATATACGCAGCAACCAGTGTTTATCAAGCAGAACACACGTATATGATCGTTTGGGTGAAACGTATAAAATGATTTGTCTAATCATCAAATTGCACAGCTTCCGCGATATTTTTTTATGAAACCATGTCTCGGTTCATCATCCATGAGTATGTGTATGTGTGCTAGCCGAGTTTTGGGTCAAGGGATTGTATTGTCTTCGTGATTTTGTTACCTTTACTTTCACATTATAAGTCAATAGGAAAGTGTCTCACTGCAGTCACTGGTATGTTACGTGCAATCAGTCCTTAATAGATGTACTTGGTGTATATGATTGTACAAGTTGTTTGACGTTTTCAGGGGTGAAAATACCAATATAGTGTATGTAGGTATCAATCTATTACCACCAATACAGCCAAATTTTGATGATTCCAATAACAAACGTAAAATACAACATTTCGCAATAGAAACAAAGCCCGACCAAACACCTTATCGAAAGACACACTGGCGTCATCAGGGGCAGACAGTGTGGTAAATGTAGTAAATGTATCTATATATATATGTTTTGTACATATGTTGTTTATGCTGCCTGCGTGTATTGATGTGTCATTCCTGGTCTCTCCGTTTTTTTGTTGTTTTAGTACTGACCAGTGTGTTTGTTGTTGTGGTTGTACTGAGCAATTATTCGTTGTTATTGTTATTGTTATGTTGTACTGATCGATGCATTTGTTGCTGTCATTGTTGTAATCATAGTTGATGTTGTACTGACCGATGTGTAGATCACACTTGGAGCCGGCTGACCAGAGCAGACACCCCCCAGGACAGGTTCCATTCATTATATCACAGGTGGCCATTGGAGAACAGTTACCACATTTCTGGGCACAGTTCACACCGTAATGTGACTCCTCGCATTCTGATTGGCACAATAAATTGGCAGCATTATGAATGTTGTCAAAACCCATTCATTACAATTTGTTGAAGTTGTGTTAGGCTTTAAAATTAGAGCTGCCAGTCGTACATTCTATACAATAAAACCAAGCTACCGTAGAGAGTTGTTAACTTTTCAAACTGTATTCTTTCCCGAATTTTAAGGTTTAAATAACTGTACAGTATATAAGCCCTTGGGCAGATATATTTGACATTTTGCAATTGTTCTTGAAGCACCATGAATTAATCTGAATGAGTAGGAACACCGACCGTCAGTACAGAGAGGCGGGTACGCTCCCAGACAGGTCTGACACCCTGTGACATCACTGCAGCTACCACTCTCACAATACACATCTGCACAGTCTGTTAGTAAATAAAGAAAGTTGTGTATCTTCAAGATAATGTATTATTCTCGAGAGGACGAAAGAACACGTGTCCATTTACCAGAAATATCATCAAATAAATTCCCATTTTCAATCGGGGAACATTTTTACCACTTATTGTATTAATTACATAGAATATACATTTCACCGAAATATCTGTGCCCGATGACGATGACTTCGCATAGAGAGGTGACTACTGGCTGGAATCCACCACTCAGTCTCTGGAAGTACACATGACTCCCATAGATGGGGGTCGGACAGGTGAACGTCTCGTGGCCGCCCAGTGGCTCTTCGATAGGTATCGGTCCGGATGTGTGAGTAGCATAAAGCTCGCCAGTCTGGTAGTTTGAAGTGTTCCCCATGCGGAGTTCAAAGTAATTCAGCCGTTTGGCGCAATCAGTATTATCTTAAAACAACTGTCAGCAGATCATACATATAGCATAGTAAAATTGATCGCATGTTCACCCTGCAGCTACCCGCCGAACGTTATCTGACCCAAATTCTATTGTGCTTGTGGCCAGGCCATATTTATATCGACGTTCTAATACCTTCAAAAATCCGACACAAGGTGTAAACAGGTGAAAAATAACAAGTACATTTCCAAAATCTATCTGATTCCTGTCCGAGCATGTAATTGGGAAAAGAGAAAAGTGTCTTGTACTGTGACGATGTAACACTGAAGTTAGGCATAGATGTAAACCTCCTTTATTTTGGAGTATGAAAAATTAATAATTTCGAGAGGAATTCAGCACACAGATACAAAGTTGTTCAGTTGGAAGTTTTTACACAATACATTGTTGTATCTGTCCGATATTTTGTGTTGTCAATTCATCCATGACATAATAACGTTCAGAGAGTAGGGTTAACGTTCTATTGATGGCTTGACGGTAACTATGAATTCCTTTCGCCAAATGGAAGTAATATTTATGGGCTTGAGATTCTCAAGCTTTCACGTTCTTGTTAGGTACATATATACATAGGACAAATGAGACTGAACAGCACTCCTATATATTCAAGACTGACTATTATTCGATCCACAGAACGTTAACCATTGTAGCAGAACGTCACTTTAACAATAAAAAAATTATCACACATGTATTTCTGGGGTATATCACACGAGGGGGACCACCAGTTCAGAGAGGATGGCGGCAGGGGGAAGGTTTGGTCCACGCCCAGTCTCAGGTCAGGACTTCCAGCCGTGACACGGAACTCGGATCAACCGCCGGCCGCAGCAGTACCCCCTCTGCTACACTCCACAGCTGGAGGCAGCTACAGTACAGCAGGCTTCGCTGATGTATGAGCTCATGATGGCTCCACAGGTGGGTCCGCAGTAACTGCCACTATTGGCTCTGCGGATGGCTCTGCAGATGGGAGCGCCGCCTCCGCAGCCAATACCGGTTGTTTATTACCATCAAATCCCACCAGCCGCCCAACCCGGACAGATGACCACCCCATGACCACCACGGCAGTGGGGATGGAGACAAATTACGAATTCGGAGATGGACGAGTTCGCAACCAAGGGTACCCTCTTTCACCGAAGGCCCCAGCAGTCTTCGAGTCCATGAAGATGGCAAGGCCAGAGGAGTGATTATGAAGAGAGTAACTCATCCTCCTTTATCAGCACCTGTGGAGCGATGAAGAAGGTTCTCCTGGATAAGTTTGATGGTGTCTCTATGGAGTGGCCAGAATAGTTTAGCCACTTCTCGGTGGTTGCTGAAGTAAATCGTTGCGAGAAGACAGAACGGGGACTGCAGCGAGCAGCTTGATGGGAGAAGTGAGGCGGATCCTCACGGGGATGAAACTGGTCCAGTATAAGGACTGAGATCTCCTCATGGAGAAACTCCTCATGGAGAAACTGGAAAGTGTTTCGACTCTGCCTGCCAAGAAGGGACCTATAGGTTGGCGTTGTGGAGCAGGATGCTGAAGACTTGGAGACGCTGCAAGCTTTTGCCTAGCATACCAGGCAACTGGTCGAGAGGTCTTATCGACGTCTCAGGGACAAGGCACACGAGACCGTCGCATTGAGAAGAGTTCTGAAGGGTCACGGGAATGGTGACATGAAGCTTATGGCATTGATGAAGGAGATGAAGACCCTGGAAGATGGGACGGCTTTCATCACCCAGTATGAAAGTGTCAATCGTAAGCCAGTGCATGCAGTTCGCACCCTGGTGGAGGACGAGAGTCCAGCGGAGACGCCACATGACGCCAAAGATGACAATAAACGGAGTGGCTTAGGGCCTCAGCTTCCTTACCTCAAGGCAATTTTCGAGGCTCAGGCCCAAAAGATGGCCCAGCTAATATAACTGGGCTGCTTTTGAAGAAGGTGGTGGAGTGACAATTTCGCAGATGATCTCGGCACCTCGACGTCGAGCGCATGGGTGCAGGCTCTGCCAACAATGCAGACACCTCAGTAAGAAGTGTCTCCAAAGACCAAAAGATGTCAAGTCCCTGGCGCTCCTGCTGAAGCAACTAGAGGACCAAAACAACCAGGATGAGTCAGAGAATGAAGACCTCTCTACAAACTAGAGGGCCCGTTCCTGGTGCCGAGACAATGGGCAATTCCTGGCAACTGCAGTTCAGGATCAGAAGGTGACAAAAGGTGACAAAAGGTGACGGAAGGTGGAGGTGCAGGATCTGTATATATTGTGAATAGTGTTAGGCCTAAAAAAAATATTTTTCTGTTTCTTGTTTCCGGCCGCCTGTGTTCAAAAGTAGCCTCCCGGATTTTTTTATTTGCGATTCTCAAATAAAAAATAAGAAGTGTTCTCGCCTCTATTTTGAGGATAGTGAATGATCGAGAAACCGAATTACAGCATGCAACTTAGGCGTATATTTAACTTACCTCCTTGTTTTCACTCCGCAAAATGAGACAAAGACGCTACCAGTTTTTCGAAAACAGTTATTCTATGTGGTTAGGTGTATGTAATTATACATCTACAATTGTGATCAAGAATTGATTCAGTATATTCCTCATGTTATACTTCAAAGGACATATTAACTGATAGAACGGTTCTCAACAATTACTCATCATTGAAATATATTAGCAAACTGACGGTTTTTTTAATAATAATACTACTAGTACACAGAATCATTCTGTCTGTGCTACTGCTATAATGATGGCACACCAGTAGTGCCAATATGCCCGGCCAAGAGGTTTCAAGCCCAAATAAATCAAGCCTCTAGAAATGAAATCAATAAAGTCATGTGTTACACATGATTTCAATTCAAAAGGCTTGATTTATTGGCTCGAATGCGTCTGTGTGCAAGTGTTTTTTTAATCAATCAATAAATCAAATTTATTTTCATATGTGTGGAATGTCGTCCCACCAAAAATTAAAAATAAAAAGTGCCTCCCTACCTAATTTTCTCTTGAGCTGAGGACGGTATTTTTTTGCAAAAAAAACCCCGAAAAATAAAAAAATGAAAAATGTCCCTCCCTACACAGTTTTGAAAAAATAGGAGGATGAGAAACAGAACATTAATTTCTTTAGGCCTTACCCGCAAGGATAGTCTCCGCGACCTCATGTGAGAATATATTTGCAGAGATGATTCCTGCCTCCGTGATGATGATGTTATTTATGATCATAATGTGCGATGATATTAATGTTTGAGATAAACCCACGATTCCAGGTGTCTTGCCTGAGTAGAAGGAGAACTGTAAATAATATTAATGATGATGATGATGTGCTCACGACTCAGGTGTCTCACATTAGGGGAAGGAGAACCCTTCTCTGTCGACTGTAAATAGCGTTTTCCATACGACTCCATGTGTCTTACCTGAGGGGAAAACGGCCCTTCTCTGTAAACTGTACATACTGAGGCCAAGACTCAAGTGTCATGCCTCTCTGCCTAGTGAGCTGGGGAGGAAAGATGGGTTGAGCATTTTGCGAAGGAGCTCAGGTCTCTGCAGAGCGCACCTCTGCCATATATTTGATTGGAAGACAATGGTTGATGAGAGACCGAAAGGGACGGATGTGAGGACTAAGAATCACACAGTGAGGGCCTACTGGCAACAGTGGGACCAGCTGGTAGTGAGGGATGGCCTCTTTTTCCGCCATGCCCAGGCCCCTCCTATAGCCCATCATACCCTACAGAAGGCAGTCCTTAAGGAGCTATTGGGGGACAAGGAGTCTGCCAGATCCCCCGGAAGATCTAGGCACAGATGTACTGGTGTCTGATGACAAAGGATGCCTGCCCGAGGTGCAGTGGGCGGAAGCCACTGCCGGTCCCTCAGCACCAGCCAATGGGTAATGCACTGGTGGGTGACCGTCTAGAGGGAGTGGCAATGGACGTGCTGAAGATTGGCGTGATCTCAAAGTGGGGGCAGCTTTACACTCCTGTAAGTGATTACATACTTTTTACTTGATGGACTGAAGCCTACATGATGCCTGACCATATGTAGATAGGGAGTGCCGGCCCGTATCTTTCTAGATATGGGTCGGCAATTTGAATCCGGCCTCATCTGGGAGCTAGCCAGGATATCATGATATTGTCTGCGGTAGTCAATGACCGTCATGACGACTGTGTGACTGGTTGCCATACGTGTGCATGACAGTACAGGGTGCACCCCGAACCGGATGATGATGGGCAGGGAGGCGACCACTCCTTTCAACCTGATGTACCATATGGATCCTGAGGGTAGAGAGGAGGCTCTGCCCATGTGCTCTCATGAGTACTTGGAGTTGGTACAAGAAGCCACTGTCATCGCTGACGAGTACGCCCGTACACACATGAAGATGGCTATGGTACGACAAAAGAAGAATCACGATTAAAAGTGGCACAGAGAAAGTTTCCGGTTGGTTCTTGGGTGATGTACTGGTACCCTCGAAGGCTAATTAATGTTTGTTGACTGGACTACTCTGCAGCCCACGCTTCCGAGGCTTCAGAGGTAACTCTGAATGGCGCACAAAACAAAAGAATCAGCCCGACAAAAGATTATTTTCAGCCCGACATGGTTCGCACGCTCAGGCTGCAAACACCCAGCAAAACCATATTATTACTATTATTATCTATATACCATCCAGCGAGTGCATGTGTACACGAAATTGATCGTCTGACTCAAAATACGTTTGGATATATCATGTGACGCCTGGGCCGTAGTGCATCATTTACGCTGCATAGCATCATGTCCGGGCGGAGTGAACTATTTTCGCCCGATACAACTCTTATAACATAAGCATATGCTGTTGTTTTCGTCTGAATAAAACGATGCAAACCAATAGGAAACAGCCTATAGATTGATAATAATTGAATATAGTGTGAATTTCACTTGAACAATACGAAGTCGTCTATTCAACTTTTGCTTGTGCAGTGAATGCAGTCATTAGTACTTGTACTTGGGGTAAGGGGGTGTCATAACTCGATGATATGACCCCTAGACAGAAACCCGGGATCGGGGAAATCCCCTACTCTTTATGATAAATCCCAAGGGATCATTTAGGTGCCAAATACCAGTCTCTGACACCACCCGGCCTTTGTTTTTACTGCAAGTCGGGCTGCACTGACGTGGGAGGTTTTCAGCCGGAAGTGGCGCTGAGCGGACTCGAACCCACGACCTGTAGATCATAGGCCAAGCGCTCTGCCACTGCACCATCCCATCCCCCAATGGAGCCATTTCCCGTACATCTCTCTTATATAAACATTTGTGCTCACGTCTTCACAACTCGTACATCTTGAGCTATAGTGATTGCGTGTGTGTGTGGAGGGGGGTGGAGGTGGAGAGGGCGTTATCTCTGGGGGTGGTGAACTTTACATTAGTCAAAGCCCTCGTCACGCTCCATTACCTATTGGTATTGGAAACCTCGGGCCAATAGGTAATGGAGCGCTCCTCGGGATTTAACTACTACGTAGAACTGCAGTCAGAACTCAAACCACTCAGGTAACACAAAAGGTGTTTGTCCGTATATAATGTCATTCTATATCCAAGACTTGAGTACAGCGGCTTACCTCACATTCTCACATGAGGTATAGTAAACCAATTTAGACTCAATACACAAATGGTTGGAGCAATACACCAAACCAATAGGATTACGTCAGATAACGTTTTGTGGCTAGCTGCACGGTGTGTTGACAAGTCAGCCTTCGGATAAATAATTCAATTGAGTATACCTAGCTCTTGGCAATCTGTTCTTCCATAGATGGTGATGTTGTATATTTTGTGGAGGGCCCCGAGGTCCACCCACCACCAGGCGGGGGATGTAGGGTTTTCGAAGTAACCACCTGGCGGTTTCGGATGCGCACGATACAAGTGATTATCTACTTGAGCTCTACCATCCACGGCCAACTCCGGTGTATATGGTGTTGAACCGCTTTGTTGGAGATAGACAGCAGGTCTGTTGTATGCAACATTTCCTGTAGATGAAGCAGCAGAGTGTGCATATGAAAATGTCAGATCATGAACACTCAATAGCTTGAGTATCAAACTGTGTGATTTTGTTGGTTGATACAGATTTAATAATTTGACAATAATGCCCACATAAGACTAAAGGGATCATTGGGTGAAAAAAGCGTTCCATAATATGGGTGGCATCATTCCCCTTGGTTGGTAATATACACACAAATGACCAAACGCCTGACTATGTAAAACCCAGTTAGAAAGCAGAGGCGTACATGTTTTGAGACCCCTCATTGCAACATCTTTAACATGTTTGTATCACCTATCTGACAGCCGGGTCCACTCCAGGGTGTGTTGAAGTCCGTGATAGAGGCACAGCCGCCCGGACATCCGGCCTGACACTCGGCAATGCTCGGATTGGCACAGTGACATGGGAAGTAACAGTCCGATCCATACATACACCGGGCTATTAGGAAATTTGGTTAAAAATTGTATTTGTATATTCTACTGGTACTGAAATCTTTTGTTGTTTCCCAACATAGGTGCCGAAGCACGCGTGCCATGTCTGCATTGTTATAATACCAACTCGTCAAAACATATACGATATTTAGACAGATGATCATGATTTTTGGGTGACAACTCACGCACTCACCTCACAGAAATATACCAACATGTTAAAGCTTACCATGTACTTGCTCTGGTGAACTGGGTGACTGGCCGTACCCAGTTCTGGAACCTCCCCATTCAAGCGCTAATTGACGAACAAACTTGTTCGCCTGACACACTTGCGACAATCGAACACCCACTAGAAAGGTCTTCAATGTATTCAGTTCGCCTGCATGCAGTACATGCAATATTGTTTAGTGTGCATGCATGGTTATTTGTACGAAATATCACCCCATAAATATTCGAATGCACCAGTAACAACACTTCATCGCTCGCCTGGCCATTTCTGTTTATGCAATAAACGCGCCCCCAAGCGAGTCGGGGAACGATCACAGATTTCCCGCCAATTTTCCAAGAGGTCCAACGGCCTTGGATCAGCATATTTGCATTTAGCGCGTTCCCACGAAGGTATATAGGTACCGGGTATACCATTAAGTCGCACAGAAATCACACAACACTCAAGTACAGAAAACAGCAACTACAACAAGAAACAATGAATTCACGTTCAGGTTTTTGTCTAATAAACTGTGTTGATTGGTTTTTGATTGATTGATTGATTGAGTTCATTCAGGCAGATATACAAAGTATTTACATAAGACGGCACATTGAGATATCAGACACGTATTTCCATTGTGGCCTTGAGGAGTAAATCATGATGGTGGGCGGCAAGTAATTATCATCGAAATTAGTGACGAAATTAGTTTACATACATACATGTAGTTACAATGTATTGTAGGCCCCTAACTACAACTGTCTTTCAACTGTTAGCCTATACTTGATAATAGAGTCAAGTTCAAATCAAACCAGTTTATAACTAGGGTTCCATTTGACCAAATTGCAACTTGAAATTGATTGTATATTTCATGACATATAACCACCCTATATATTCAACAATGTACATAGACCCACTGCATGTCCATATATATAGAACTCTACGTGCGAGTCTGAGAACGTTTGAACAATTACCGCCAATTTTCCAAGATATCTATAGACCTTGGGTCGGCCTTCTTGTGCAATTCCTGTGCCTGCCATGCTACAAGTGAGCCCTTCTCCAGCACAGAAACCAAACAGCACAATAAGAACTATGTAGCTCTGGAAAACAAGAACTATGTAGCCTTAACAAGGAACACTCTTTCATGTTTCTGTTTTAATAAAACGATGTTGTTTTTTGATAACAAATTGTTATTTGGTAATAAGTCAAGATCGAATCAAACCAGCAATGATAAGACTATAAACGCTATTCAAATATTTGAATTTTAAATATCTTGGGCATGAAATGTTTAGACACCTCCCAGTTCTACCACCGTGTATGCGACACCAGTGTCACACCACCCTGATAATTCAGTATTGCCCTGTCCAGAAGCACATGGTTATGCTTCGGTTACAATGCCCATAAGAGCTGTTGTGCCCTGTAAAATTCAATTGTATGCTGGTTGTTGCATTCGATGCAGACAAATAAGTACCTATTAATAAATGGTTAATTTCATAACAGACGAGTGGTCGGGACCAAGTGGCAAATAGCGAGGTCTCTTATGTCGCAGTGACACATGGCGACTAAGAGGAATGAGCGCGGGAGACAACCAAGCGAGGCAGTCGATGGAGTCGACTCAGGAAAGTGACTGAGGGAAGCGAGGAATCATGGCCAGGCGTCTGAGACCCGGTGAGGGCCACAGAAGCTGGTCTTTTTCGTGAATGCCGGAGCATTCTGAACCTCTCTTGGCTTAAATTTTGCAAATGCTGGTTTTAGGCAACTTATCGAATTCAAGATCACCGTGAAAAAAGTCATTGTTTAATATAACCTAACGTAAAACAAACATATTGCTAAACAAATAATTTTTGTGGTCAAAATTTCCAAATAGCATTATTATCGGGTACGCATTCTTCTTCTTCTCTTTCTCCTTCTTCTTCTTCTTATTATTATTACTAGAGGTGCAAGTGCGAACACCGCTCTTCCAATAGCCGGTTGGCAGAATTCAGAACTTATCCTTTCCCTCCACAATATATTTGAGTGCCTCCATCTGCTTTTCTTTCAACATGTAGCCACGAACCTACTGCGAGCAATTGTTTATTGTTTCCTTGAGGCTGGCCATCATGAAAGCTGATTTCAAAATGAAACATGGGAATCAAAATTCAAAACTGTAGCTTAACAGTTTTTTCAACAACTATGAGGGGGGGGGGGAAATCTTGTCATTTAATGCAACAAAGATTGTAATAGTTATCTTCGATCATCACAATAATATAAACAATTGAAGACACAAAACAAATACTTTGGGGATACATGCATAACGAAAATAATTTAGGCTCAAATGTGGGATTATCTTGTTATGTGAGTAACTCGGCTTTGATCAATGTTCACAGCATGCATGAAGGAAATCAGGGCCTACTCACATGAGACAATGTCAAAGGGTTATTTTTATAGATTCACACGTGATTTTGAGCACTATATTACATGTGGGGTGTGCTATAAATTTGTAGGGAATGCCACCTGCACAAGCATTTGCTTCTGGCATTTCATCTTCGACATTTTGCATTCATGTTTCTTGCTTTCATGCAAGATCGATGTTTATTTAAAGAGAAATAAATAACAGTTGAAAGACAACACCGTTTATTAGACAGAAAACCTGAAAGAGAATTAATGTTTCTTGTTGTTGTTTTCTGTACTTGAGTGTTGTGTTGTTTCTGTGCGGCTTACTGATTTCAGGGCCGGGTATAATTGTCGTTGACCTCATCGTACCTGCTGTCTTCCGACTTCTGGAACGACTTTCTTAGATTCAGCATATGGATACAAAACTGAATAAAAAACACTGTTTATATTAATGTCATGGTAATTACATGCCAATGTAGAGCGTATTTTAGATTAGTTTGCGGCTGGTAGGCCTATGCACAAGTGCAATTATCGAGTTTCCTACCAGTTTTTTAACTAGATCTAAATGCGTTCGACCGCTCCAGGTATAAGCACTATGCATTACATGACTACGCCAACAAGTAACAACGAGAATTACAGCGATCGACGGTGATATATTAGTTATAAGCATTTCAAACAATAATTCGAAATTCTCTTTTCGAATTATTCCCATTGTATCATGCTTATATGGGCTATTTCTCGGGATACCACTGGGGACTACTTTGTAACGGCAATGAGCGTATAGCATAACGAAACTGAAGCCATGAAATTTAGGCTGATTTTACAAGCGTGATCGCGTTTAAGGACAAATATCAGTAATCCTATTTCCCATTGAAAACAATGTTAAAAAGACCGAATTCAAAGCCTCATAGCTCCTTCCCCGAACAAGCAGAACAAGGCAGATTATAATTGATTTCCTCACCTCACTATAATAAGGAAAATATATGTTGAAAAATTGGATTTTTCGCTACAGCACGAATTCTGAGGGTACCCGCTAAAACCGCTGATTTCCATGCCTGACAACCAATATTTATCGTTCGTCGTCCGAGCCGTTCTGTGCGTGCTGTGGTCTTGAAACAATTTGTGTGCACTGCCAACCAGCTCGGGTCAACAACCAGCGTAAGCAAAATATCCCCACCCTCCAGCGAGGGATCAAGTGTCAACCCACATTTTCAAAATAAGAAATTCTCTGAATTAAACTGGTATTGTCATGCCTTAGTAGCTAAGACCGCCATGACAAAGCCGTGTTTTCTGGCCACACAAGTCATTGAAATAATAAGGTGATGTGCGTAATCTTTATTTATCATATGAACCCTATGGATTTTTAGGGGCCTAGTTTGCAGGAACTATTAGACATCTATTCATTGCAAAACACTTATCAAATCCTGCCACCTGATTATGAATATTTAAAGTGAGCGGAAATCTGTTTGTGTGCCTCATGATTTTTTTTTTTTTTTTTTTTTTTTTTTTTTTTTTTTTGCATTTATTCAATTTTTTTTTTAAACAAACACACAATCAATTCACAACATATCATACACACAATCATTCAAAATTCCCTTCACCAGGTCCAATATACCCAAGTAATACACATACATGCGTGATACGGATAGTTATGCAAAACAACTTTGTCCCATGTCCCACACGCCATAATATCCACAAATACATACATCCCCTACCACAATATACAATCCAATTATATTCGTATCTTCACATAATCATCAATCACTAATGTATTATTGTATTTTATATAACATCTTTTCTCTTTGATACCTCGAAATTAACTCAGTCGAAGTTTTCAACTTACATGCCACAATACTTTTTTTTGCAACTAGCGTAATATAGTTAACCTTTTTCCAAACTTCTGCATCCATGTTTCCATCCCTAAAGCCCAATAACCTGTCCCTTTCATTAATATTGACACAAGTCCTACCCATTAACAAAGCCACGTCCTTCTCAACTTCTGTCCATAGTGCTTGTATATATTGACAATTGGCGAAAAAATGTTCAACCGTTTCTATTTCATTACAATACTGACAATACTGATCTTGTGTTACTTTCATTTTGAACAATCTCTGTCGCGTTGGATAAATATTATGTAATATCCGCCACTGCAGGGTACATAAACTGGTGTCATTAGTAACTGTGAATGGTAGACACCAGGTTAACTCTGTTAGAGCATTTTCATTATATCTCAGATTCCAATGGCTAGTAGTGACTGTATCCAAAGTTTTATTCTTTACTAGAAACATTCGGATTGATTTGGAAGACAATTTGTTTAGCGGGCTATTGTTGAAATAAATTACGTCGTCCCTATCAGAGTACACCTTGTGTTTTTCGACAAACCGTAAGGCATTAACAATTACATTATATTCCATCAAGGTTACCCCATTGTCACCTAATTTGTTCGCTATGACATCGTAAGATAGTACGCATCCTCTACATAACATGTCGCTAACATATAAAATGTCATTTTCTATCCATCTTCTAAAGAAGAGAACATTCCCTTTGAATGTGATAAATTTGTTATTCCACAGGCTTTGTGTACTATTTTCAATATTATGTTTGCTATTCAAATTTTGGATAGAAAACCAATCACGTACAAGTGTTATATAAAAGTGAGGCATCCACCCAGATAGACCCCTAAAACGATCGATATCAACATTCATTTTAAATACAAAGAGATTTTCCCCAAAGCGGTTGAGAAATGATTGTGGCAAGATGCGCCATGCTCCATTTCCAGGTTTCTGTAATAAAGATATCCATTTTATATTTAATGCTCGCTGCATATCAAATAGATCTATCATATTTAACCCCCCTTCTGATAGTGGCTTTATCATGATATTACGTTTCAAGCATTCCATGTTGTGCTTTACGATATCTACCTCCCGGTGATATCTTTTATTGCACCATATATAACTGAAGAAGAAATTATTTATCCTCTTCAAAATCGGGGCGGGAAGTGTAACTCCCTGCATAAGGTATAGAAATTGTGACATTAGAAGTGATTTCACTATTGTGATTTTCCCAAAAATGGACAAATGCCTTCCCATTAGGGATTTAATTATGGACTCGCACTTCTCAAACCTTATATCGATATTTTCAGCTATTTCGTGTGCCACACATTCCGATTTAAAATATACCCCCAACAATTTGATTTTGTTGTCCGGAAAGAGTTTCCAATTCAAATTTGCTATATTTTTCCTCCTATATTTCCAGCAGCCTACCCATATTGCTGTCGTCTTATTGGTATTAAGCTTCAGTGCGGAAAACTTAGAAAAGCGCCTTACAATATTCAGGCTACTGTATATCGATTCGTCATCCCCCACAAATATGGTTGTGTCGTCAGCGTATTGAGCTATTTTGATAAATTGTTTTCCACCAGTACGGTTTCCAACTTCAATACCTTTAATTAACGGAGATTGGCGAATTTTGCACGATAATACTTCACACGCTATGATAAAACACAGGGGCGAGAGTGGACACCCCTGTCTGATACCACAGCGTAACGGGAAAAACTCCGATAAATATCCATTGTAGGATACACAACTAATAGTTTCAGAATTGATAATTTTCATCCAGTGTAAAAAAGACGGACCAAAACCGAATAATTTCATTGCTTTTAACATGAAATCTTTAGATATAGAATCAAAAGCTTTAGAATAATCCAATGAGATGATGGCACCCGGTATATCTTTAGCATTGGTAAATTCTATTACATCATCTATTGTCCTTATAACGATGCCCGAATGTCTGCCCTTAATGTAACCACACTGGTCCTCATTAACAATGACACTTGCCACTTTCTTCAGTCTATTCCCCAAAGTCTTTGTCAGTATTTTATAATCCGTATTGGTTAGGCTTATTGGTCTCCAGTTTGATAGATTATTCCTGGATAATTGTTTCCCTTTATGAAGTAAAATAATTATCCCTTTTCTCTGGGACAGAGACATAAATCCAGACCCATAGGACTCATTGTAGGTTTTAATTAACGTATCCTTTATGTTCGGCCAGAATTTACGATACCATGATGTGGTTAATCCATCTGATCCCGGGCTAGAGCTCGATTTCATTCCATCAAGAGCCTGTTTACATTCACTTTCTGTGACAGGACCCTCACACAGCAATTTTTGATCTTCAGTGAGTTCGGGAAACTCGACTCCTGATACAAATTCATCAAAATCACCGTCTTGGTTGCAGTCACTATCATTTCCATATAAAGTCGAGTAGAATGTTTTGATTTCGTCTAATATGTGGTCCGTTGTATCAACTATTTTCCCATCTGAATTATGTAGGAAAGATATATATTTTGACTTCGCCCTAAATTTTTCATTGTTCAAAAAATACTTTTTATTTTTCTCTCCGTGCTCAATAAGAGTCATTTTGGAGCGCACTTGAGCCCCGGCTTCTTGTTCAAGAGCCAATGTATCCAATTCTTGGGATAAGACCATGGCATCCTTTTGCAGAGGCACGTTCATTGGATCATTCGCAAGTAAAACATTTATTTTCGATAATTGTTTTTCCAAATATATTGTGCGATCCTTTTTTCTATTGGCTCTGTACTTGCCATAGGATATAGAAAAATGTTTTATCTCGAATTTACATATATCCCATAAAATAGTAACAGGCAAGGCGCCATACTTTTGACAAAGTTTGTTCATAATTGCTATAGTTTGTTCAACATATTCCTCTTCTTGTAAAAGGGAATCGTTATGCTTCCAATAACCCGGTCCGCGTTTTTTATTATCGAAATGCAGATTAATAAGTACACCGCGGTGATCAGTTAGAGGAACATCTACAATAAAGGCAGACACCGAAACATTTAGGACTAAATCATTGCCGAATACATAATCAAGCACCCGTATAGCGGTTCTAGACTTATTTGACCATGTAAAGTCCCGTATTTTTTTATTATGGTGCCTCCATAAATTGTGTAATGCCAAAGATCCGACCATATTCCTAAAAGCAGTGACCTCACTGGCGCCGTGTTTTGCACCAGACAAAACGTCCTCTTCCATCAATGTGCAATTGAAATCCCCACCCAAAATAAAATACTCATCCTCGTTCAAATATCTACTCAAACTCTCGGAGATCGTTCTGAAAAAAAATTATTTTTTCCATGTGTCGGTTGGGAGCGTATACGCTACAGACAATGTATTTGTCATTTTCGTGATTGAACTGAATGGCCAATATACGCGGCTCATTTACCAAAACAGTTACGTCAGATACTTCAAAGTCTTGACGCAATAATATCATTACTCCCCCACTATGGGTGGTGCCCTGAACGGCATAAAGCTCCCCTCCCCATTCATCGCTCCACTTCAATTTATCTGAGTTCTGAAAGTATGTTTCCTGAAGTAGAGTGATATCAGCTTTACATTTTCTAACGGAATTAAAGATAGCAGCCCGACTCCGTCTTTGCCTTAACCCCCGAACATTGATGGTAAGTACACTAACCATGATGACTGTGATATACATGTATGTGTTTGGTTTCTTGACGTTCAGTAATATTACGTTTATTCGTATGTGAACCTAAAGCAAATGGAGTAATGTTTTGACAATCACGTATTTTATACTTCGTGAAGTGAGACAGACATCTTAAATAAGGTGTCTGGCTGTGACAATAACAAGGCCAAAAAGACGTAAGACAGAAAATCATTGTCCATGTCCACAAACGGTCGTAAGGGTTTTGGTCTGTTTGAAAGCGCCATATGTATCAGGTGACTGTCTGCAGCGGTGTATTGTCCGGCTGGCCACAGGGAGAGAAGTACGCTTTGAGAGTCTTTGCTGGTCGTGGGGTTCCTCCAACATCGTACACCGCCACCGGTGTGCCTCATGATAGGCTGTTAAGTCCTATCGATAATTTTCTTGCATACCTAGGCCTACCTGAGTACCTACGGTAGGTTAGACCTGTCCAGATTGCGGGAAGTGGTATTAGAAGATTGAAGGCGCTTTGTATGCAGGGGAATGTTTGGAGGTATTTCGAATGTGGAGTTGCACAGTTTATTCCCATACGAATAAGTCACACCAATAGTTATACAGTTAATATAGAAAGACAAAAAATCAGTCTCATCAAAGTAAATGGCACAGGAAATTGTGTACACCATCAGCCAATTTATCCGCCAAGTCTACTTATATGTACCGTATCCTTGCCAGATCGCCTGTACCGGTCCTTGCCCTGAGGTTACCGTCGGCAGCTCTGCTAAAAAAAACTTCATCGCAAAAATATTGACAAAAAACGGTATTAACAAGTTACAAAAATCAGAGTATAGGCTATTAAAAACACTCAAGTTCTACACAAACATGTTATTTTTGAAAGTGAGATTGCACCACTACAAAACCAAGTTCCATGTGACATCTCCTTAGAATGTGAACTCGACATTCAGTATTGTGAGTCCATGGAAAACATGGGCCGGGTTTATCTGCCATGTTTTACAAAAACATGGCAGTCTACTTGTATACCTTCGTCGGAGCGCGCTCAAGTGCAAATACGCTGATCCAAGGCCGTTGGACCGCTTGGAAAATTGGCGGGAAATCTGTGATCGTTCCCACACTCGCTTGGGGGCGCGTTGATTGCATAAATAGAAATGGCCAGGCGAGCGATAAAGTGTTGTTGCTGGTGCATTCGAATATTTATGGGGTGATATTTCGTACAAATAACCATGCATGCACACTAAACAATATTGCATGTACTGCATGCACGCGAACTGAATACATTGAAGACCTTTCTAGTGGGTGTTCGATTGTCGCAAGTGTGTCAGGCGAACAAGTTTGTTCGTCAATTAGCGCTTGAATGGGGAGGTTCCAGAACTGGGTACGGCCAGTCACCCAGTCACCAGAGCAAACCATGTACTAGACCTATGCCTAAGATCCATGCACATACTCGAGTTAGGAGAATCCTAAAGTATCCAAAAGCCATGACATGGAGTATACCTTACTACCTTCCCTGTGAGAAGTTCGTGCTCGTAAGTTTTAAGTAAAAAAAACTATCCACAAATTAGGAAGTGATCTCTGACCAGGTTTATTAGTTGGTGTTACCACGATCGGATGTTCGCCAAGAGACACACTTCAGTATTACTGAATGAATTATGAGGCACACAGTACTTTATCGTCAAGGATATGATGTCACGTTTTCAAGACATAAACCACTCTTATTTATGGTTTGATAACTTTCACTTCGTAGTAGTAGTTTACATACTTTGTTGTTGGTACATGTGCAAGGCAAGGCAAGGCGGTTGGATATGAACCATTTGTTAACTTGACACACAGCAAGTTTAGCACTGCTATTTAATTCAGTACATGATGAATTGTGAATAAATATACTAGTGTCGTCGGCAAATAGACGATAGGGCATATTATGTGAGTTTCGTATATCATTAATATAAATAAAAAATATCAAGGGCCCCAACACCGAGCCCTGTGGGACACCAGCTGAAATACTACCAGCACGAAAGTAGACTCCATTCACGTACATTCATTGTTTTCTGTCGGTGGAATAACTAACTAATAAATGACATTTACCACGCAATCCATAATACAATAATTTCGTTTTAAGGATACCGTGATCAACCGTATCGAATGCTTTTTTTAAATCAAAGAATACACCCAGTACATTTTAACCGCGATCTAAATTAAAACGTATATTATTTGCGATTTCTAATAGCGAATGTGTTGTGGAATGATGCTTTCTGAACCCAAACTGATAATCGTAGAAACAGTTATGATGAATAAGAAACTGACGCAATCGCTTGTCCAATAATTTTTCCAACAACTTGTTTATGCACGTAAGTAAGCTTATTGGGTGGAAAATCTCTAGTGCATGCCTGCTCCCCTTTATATGCAGGGTGATAACTTTAGCTTTTTTCAGATATGTAGGGTATTCATCCGTAAAATATGGGTGAGGACTGGAACTATAACGTGCGGTATACTTTTCAATAACTCGGGAGGAATGCCATCAATTCCTGATGATTTGCTATCCTTGAGTTTAGCAATTTCATCGATTAGCTCCATTTCTGTTATTGGAATCAGAAAAAAACATTCTCCGAAATTGGAACATTAATATCTTCATATTTTACTGTAAAGTCATATGGCAATTCATTTGCAAGTTTCTTGCCAATGTTGCAAAAATATTCGTTAAAGGTATTGGTGATACCATAGTCATCGGATACTTGTGATCCATCACATTCCGCGCTGTCAATCTTAACTGGATTTTGACGCCTTTTCCCGATCATATTGTTTATTACAGACCATGCTTTCTTAGGCGATGTATGCTTGGCTTCGAGCAATTCTTTATAATATTTTGATTCAGCTTCACGCAAAACCATTTGCAGACGGTTTCTACATTTATTTAACTTCGTTTTGCGTGCTGCGTTCGGCTTTGTTATATATTTATGGAACAAGGCATTTTTGTGACCAATCGATTTCGTTATAGCCGGTGTAATCCAAGGCTTGTGTTTGGAATTTTTGCGAGACATTTTTACCAGAGGAAAGTTGGTATCATGAGTGACTTTTATTGCTTATAAATAATATCCATAGCTATATTTACGTCTCTAGGCATATATACTACTTAATATAGTTCAATGATTCCATGCTTCGAATAAAACTAGTGTAGTTTTTGCCATTGTATATCCTAACCATAGGCCTGCTGACATCCTTTACCGACCCTTTCAACTCAATAGCACAAAATACGGGAAGATGGTCGCTGATGTTACAGTAAAGATTACCAGATGATATTCTACTTGAAAGCAGTAAGTTTGGCAAACGCACAAATATGTGATCGATAAGAGATAACGTTGATTATGTAATTCTAGTTGGTAATGTAATAGTTGGTATGAACTGACTGCACATCATTAGTTTCAGATAGTTATCAGACACTGGAGAACAACTCTGCTTTGAGAAGAACAACATTAATATCGCCAGCAAATATTGATATGCCGTTTGAACTGAAGTCACAAAATACATTTCCCAATGCATCGACAAAATGATTCACGTTACCACAAGGGTGCCTGTAATATGTACAAAAGTTAAAAGGCATGTCTCCAATATTTATTTCAAGCCAAATATCTTCAACTTTGTAAATTTCGCATGTACAATTCATACTGTCGCAAATAATATCCTTTTGTATTTTATAATCACTATATATGTTTTTGAAAAATAGTTCAACACCCCCTTTAGAAGATAAAGATGGCACAAATTGAAAATTATATCCATCCATCAAGTTTTATTATTGTACTCGGTGACAAGAATAAACGATCCAATTCATAATTTGTCAATGTGTTACAAGGTGCGATAAATATTTCATTACCAACAGATGAACATACATGTATATCAACCATTTAGATTATATGAAATAGTTATTGTTGTTGAAGAGTACATGTTTGAAAGCGAGCTTCAGTGATGCGGCTGGTATTTCGACACCACTGTTGTTCAGGTGTATGTCACCAACTAGAAACTTGTACCTATTATTGTACATGGAACTCAGTTTGTCTGCTCGACTGAAAGATACTCTGTCAACATTCGACAGTTTGCCCCTGACAAGTCTGTTCACATCCAGACGTTTTTGGTCAATCCTCATGTTTTGAGATGGAGGGATAGGAACCACAATAACCCTGGTCGCAGGAAACAAAGCGAGCGCCCGCAGAGCTACATCACATATCTTGTTGGAGCACAAGTAAGTAGGCACAGTAACTTGTTTCACGTCATTGGTGCCAACATGCAATACGATGACATCGGGTTGACTCTGCCTGTACGATTCCAGCACAGTCACCACATCCAGACACGTGTCAGCGTCACTGATGACAGGTGTGTCTAGCCTACCATACAGCTTTTCCGCTACAATCCCTCTGAACGAAATGGGGAGAATCCTTAACAGCGTCCGTGACGAACTGTCTAGTGCTGAGTGAACTGGCAAGTAATGACTCCAATTTTCGTGTTGATCATCACGATGGTTATGTTATTATTTATTATTATAATAAATATTATAATTTATTATGTACATATGAGTATATATGACTAATAATTGATATATGTCTTCTGAGTGTCCTTAGCTGCTGAGTGGGTCTATATTGTCATAATAACAATGTGTTAATGTACAGTAGCTTAATAATCTTTATGTGCTGACGAATTGATGCGAATGAACCATCGTACTATAAAATAAATACAAACATCCAGTAGTAATAACTGAAAAATACTATTGAACAGTTTGTTATGTTGTTGTATGGGTTATCGTACTGATTGTACTGAGTATTGTTGCTCTCTGAGTGAAAATGATCAATGCATTTCCTAGCACGATATATTGAATACAATATACACGACGCCCTTGTGACGTGACCTTGGAGGTATTTTGTCATTTAATCGTCATAATGTACCAGCCAAAGACAAGTAAGCTGTCCATACAATTCGCATCTCATTACCACGCTTTATCAACATATATTACCAAATGCGGCATGTGTTACAACTGCATGTACACGTCTGTTTTACTATGTGTATGGTAATCATGATTATTGAGAATCATGTATATAGTGAACTGAATTTACACATATATTCCTGAAAGTATTCTGCTATTTAAATACGTATACATCGCCTCGAATATACCAAATTTTACTGGGTTAGATTATGCCCATATCTGGCTTAATTGGTCATCATGGGCAGCTTGCCTGTGGTAACTTACATTTATATATAGATTCGGATTAATGTACTAATGTTGGTCATGACACTACATAATTCACGTGAGTAATTACAAAATTGTTCCAATATCAAGATATTTGTTCTTTTGTTGTAACTAGTGAGAGCTGCTAACTCATGTTTATATACATATTCGTTGGAGGTTGGCTGCCCACTTGCTGGCGTTACACCCTGTGAAATCCATAACGAGGTGAGCGATACAATTTAGTAATCCGGCAATTGGGTGCTTAACTGTACCGCCAATAATTGTACTGATATTTATATGGGGCTGTCTAACTTGTTTTGCATGAACTGTGAGTCGACCTTTGACCGGTATTGAATGTGGACATAAAGAGTGGGTCTGGGGGAGGGTGGTACCATAATCTCATATTATTGGCTAATGTGTGCTTGTGTAAATATTGTTGGAGTCTGTGAATGTTTAAAATTATTGTGTAATATTCCAGTTGGGGTAATGCACTAATGACGTTTGTTTCTGGTGGGCTGGGGGGGGGGGGGCACCATAACCTCACACTACTGACTAAGTGTACTCGTGTAAATACTTTCAAAGACGTTTTGTAAATAATTAGCTTTATATTACAATACTTGTACTTGGAGGAGGGGGGTCGGGAGCGTCGAGAAAACCGTGTAGCCACCACCGTTCGATACTGTGATACATAAATATTGGTAATGAAGGACAATTGTAATCTTGTCTATATAACACACCATACTTACGCAGTCTTACTATGTTTTGTCTTTGTATATGCCTTGCCTTTCGTGCCTCCTCTTATTTTTCGGGAGATCTCTTGGGTCACAGTGGGAGCGTGGGTCCACTCACGGTCCTTGTCCGGTCGCTTGATTCGTGAGTATACACATGCATTTGTAAAATTTATTGTTATCTCATTACACACTCGTCATGGAAGTTGACGATATTGACAAATTGAACGAGGAAATGAATAATTTATGTTTGGAGCGATGCTTTGCGGATAATGATGAAGCGACAGATCAGTGTCCAAACTTATCAATTGATAGCCGTTATCAAGATATCGATCAATTAACACGCTTCATCGCGGATGCAAATGGAATTAAAATTATGCATCTAAACATTCAGTCACTATCATCAAAATACCATCATCTGAGGGATTTGATAGCATCCCTGTCTGATAAAAGCATACGTTTAGATTTTATTTTATTATGCGAAACTTTTCTGCATGAAAGCAACGCCAATTTATTTGACATCCCTGGCTATAAATTTATTCATAAAAGCAGATCAAACATGAGTAGGGGTGGAGTTGCAATATATGTGAATGACAATATTGAATATAAATTGAGAGACGACCTCAGCATATTTGAGGAGGGGCAGTTTGAATCAATTTTTATTGAAGCAAATCTTTGCAATAAGATGACGGTGGTTGGGGAAATATATCGGGTGCCAAAGAGTAATCCAGACGCCTCTGTTAAACGATATGAAGCGATATTATCTAATATAAATCGTAACACAAATGTTATAATTGGTACTGACCAAAATTTTGATCTTCTTAAAGTGGAATCACATAAACAGACGAATGAATTGTTCAATGCAATGTTTACATATTCCCTAATCCCCACAATAAGCAAACCTACCAGAATAACTCATTCATCTACCACCTTAATCGACAATATCTACATCAAATACAACATAAACATGACCGTGGCATCTGCTATTCTCTTGTCGGACATGTCGGACCATTTACCAATATTCTGCACATTGGGTGAACAGAGCCAGCGAGTTAAACGGGACGAGAGTAAAAAACCATTAATATTCGAGTCTAGAAAGCTAACTGAACATGCCATAAATAAAATCAAACAAAGTATTGAACACTATAACTGGAATTTGCTGCATGATTCAACTGTTTATGAAGCATGCGTTCACTTTACTAAGATATTAACCGATATAATGAACAAACACGCCCCAGTCAAAAAGGTAACTATCCCCCATAAACACATAATTAGGGATCCCTGGGTAACCAAAGGGTTGATGCGATCGTCACGCACGTGTCATAAATTATATAGCCAAGTCCTCACCAAGTCGAAATCATCAACTGCATATAAGGATTACATAAAATATAGGAATTCATATAATAAGTTAAAAACCACTGCAAAGCAAATGTACTACGCCAATCTTTTCGAAGAGCACAAGCAAGATATCAGGAAAACATGGAAAATAATTAACTCTACAATAGGAAAAACAAAGGATAAATCCACAGTGAGCAATTATTTTAAATTAGGTGATCTGAAAGTAACTGAACCGCAACCTATCGCAGAAAAATTTTGTCAATACTTCACTGACATCGGCCCTAAACTTGCTGGCTCTATCCCCACTCCACACAAGAGTGCAACATCATATATTCATTGCAATAAACATCGTAATCCCAACTCACTCTTCCTTAGCCCCACCGATCCCATTGAAATAATAACAATCTTGAATAAAATGAAGCCCAAAAAAAAGCTCAGGCCACGATAATATAAGTAGCCAACTTTTGAAAGCAATAGGGGGGTCAATAGCCGTTCCATTGACCATAATAATAAACAACTCACTCCTATCAGGAATAGTGCCTACTGAGATGAAAACAGCAAAAGTAATTCCAATTTATAAATCAAAGTCAGTGAACGATTTCTGCAATTACCGCCCAATATCCCTTTTACCTGCAATATCCAAAATCCTAGAGAAAGTTGTGCACAAGCGGCTTAGTTTTTTTCTTGAAAAAAATGATATACTTTATGAAAATCAATATGGTTTTCGAAATTAACGCAGTACTATCGATGCCATTACACAATTTGTTTCAGATACAATAACTGCCACCGAACGTAAGGAATCAATGCTTGCCATATTTTTACACCTTTCTAAGGCTTTCGACACAATAGACCACAATATTTTATTGAGTAAACTAGAATTCTATGGTGTGAGGGGTATTGGGCTGGATTGGTTCAAAAGTTATTTATCCAATAGGAAACAATACGTTAACTTCAAAGGAAAAAAATCTAACCTCCTGGATGTCGTATGCGGTGTACCTCAGGGTTCAGTATTAGGTCCCCTTCTATTCATTATATATTCCAATGATTTACCGAATGCAATCAAAGATGCTAAGTCAATATTATTTGCTGATGACACAACAGTTTATTTCTCCTCGCACAATCACGACCACCTATGCACGATAATGAATAGAGAATTAGACAATTTAACAGACTGGTTCAGAGCGAACAAGCTCTCATTAAATGTTTCAAAAACCAATTACATGTTGTTTACAAATAATATAAAAACACCGTCTGTTGATCTAAAACTTGCAAACCAAACCATTAATCGAAGCTCTAGTGTTAAGTTTCTTGGCCTATTGATAGATGAACAACTTAAATGGGACGAGCATATCAACCTAATAACTAAAAAAGTATGCGCTTCATTCTTTGCTATTAATCGCGCTAAAAAGGTATTGAACAAATGTCATTTACGAACCTTATATTATGCCTTAGTATACCCATACCTTAGTGTAACGGTTTGGGGGCGTACCCAAAAGTTTCCCCTAGGTAATTCTGTTAGTGTTTTGTGATATTATGGTTAAATAACCGTTTATTTAAATGTATATGTGTTTAAAGGCTCATTTGGTTCCATATTGGTAATGTTTAAAAGGTTTTCCGTCTCGGAACTTGGTATATTTATGATGTTGGTAAAGCCGGAGACGGAGACGGAACCGGAGACGGAGTCGGAACAATGGAGTACAAAAACGTAATGACGTTATTTCCGGAAGGTCATGTGATCAGCTTCGTTTTCGGTTTAAAAGGTGACGTGTCAGCCACTGATTGGTTCTAGAGTGTTTTTAGAAATCCGGAAAATATCAGTGTTTTGGCGGACTATGACGTCACAATAGGTTGGTCACGTGACGTGGGTCTCAGGTCTATAAAAGCCCCCGCTTCACAGCGGACGGCGGAGTTGGTGTCCTGACGTCGACCTGTGCAGACCCCTTCTCCCATAGCAGAGTACTCCCTTGTTCCGGATAGAGTCATCCAGATGATAGCAGTTAAGTCTTCTGACTGTGCACTTGGAAAATAAACATGAAAACTTCAACCGAGTTGTTTTTCCGTGTTGGTTAGGGAACTGGAATTTATGATAAAGTTAGTTCACCGGAAAAGAAAGTAATACGGAGAAAAGGGAGATAAGTCCACAGTCGGTTAAGACCAAGTTGTAACGACGTCTTAGGGTGATCCAAGAACCCAGATCACCAAGGAAGGAGACGGAGGCGGAGGTGGAATTCAACGGAGCAACTACGGAGGCGGTACCGGACGGAGCAGTTGCAGAGACGGGAACAACGAAGCAGTTGCAGAGGCGGTACCGGACGACGGAGTAGCAAAGGCAGTACCTGACGGAGCGGTTGCGGTAACCGGAAGTGAGAACACTTCCGAGATTCTCCATTTCAGGTGCAGTCGCAGGTTGCGGTGAGACGGAGCCAACCGGAGCAGTTTGCAGTGAGGCGGAACCTGGCAGAGCGGTTGCAGTATTCGGAAACGGCAACGTTCCCGGATTCTCTATTCCAGGTGCAGTCGCAGTTTGCAGAAAGGCGGAAAACGACGGAGCTGTTGCAGTAAAGCGGTATCCCGACAGAGCAGTTGCAGTACCCGGAGACGGAAACGCCTCCGGGTTCTTACTTTACAGGTGCAGTTGCAGATTGGCAGTCGGACAACGGTTACCACGCTACCAACCTTCAGAGACTTCTAGCCGGAGTTCAACCGTACAGCAGTAGCAGTTTCCCGGAGTTTTACCGTTTCAGCTCCGGTTAAATATCAACTCCCCCACCTCCCTAGAAAACCGGTTTATCAAGACGTCACAGAAGGGTGAAGAACCCGTTACATTATATATGGAATAACACTGTGGGGTAATACTCACGATATCTACATTAACAAGCTAGTTATCTTACAGAAGAAACTAATACGAATTATCACAGGTTCACTCAGGAATACGCATACCGAACCATTATTTAAATCACTACATATTCTTAAACTCCGAGACATATACAAAATGCAAGTCTCCAGGTATATGCTCGCGTCATTATCAGGCCAGATACCCCCTCCGATATGCAAAATTTTCACCCCATCCATACAAACTCATCATTATAACACGCGTCACTGCGCGGCTATGAATTTACCTGTACCCAAAGTCCGAACTGGTGTGGCGTCGAGAAGTATTATAAAAATGGGCCCCGGTGTGTAGAACCAACTGCCGTCATCATTGTACTGCAGGTCAAATCATAGCCTGGTCTCTAAATAATGCTTTTCCTCGCGATTCAAGCGTACTATTTTTAATGAATATAATTGATCGTGTGTGATTACGCGCTTCGGCTGTTCTTGGGGGGGGGGGGGGGGGTTCACGGGGGGTGTGGGTGGCACGAACCGGCAGGCTTGCAATTTAGGCTATGTATTTGTGTATCATTGTTGTATTGTATAATGTACAGTACTATATTGAGGGTGTGTACATGTTTCATTGTCATAAGTACTCATAATTACATTGTATCTTCTATCCTCAATTGTTTTCTATCCGAATTTTCTGTGATTTATTACTCTGCAATAGCCGTTGAAAGCCTCGTTACGTCCACATATTATGTATTGTATTATAGTGTATTATATCTTGAGGTTTACAGTCACTGACTCTTTTTCGACGGCTAGAAACTGCACCTTTCTATTGTATTTCATATCTATGTATATAACATGTATTTGAGCAGTTTCAAATAAACTTCATTCATTCATTCATTCTGATGTTGGACCCACCAATGATGAGGACACGAGGACTGCTGGAGGTCCGGTGAGCAGCGGAGGGTGCGACTGTTTCATCTTGAACGTCCACGCGATATGCCTCACTGGGATGTGCATCCTGGCATGGCAGCTCATTTCTGACTTTCATCAATACTTTTCCAAGCATATTTTTGCCTGGCCAGCGATTGGGAGGTGTGTTTTTTGTTTCTGCGACCTCCAGACCTGTACCCCAGTACAAGTCCCTGGTAGCTTCGGCGAGATTGCTATCATGACTGTCAATCAACAGTTTTCTGAATTCGGGACAATATTCAACTTTAGCTCTGATGATTCTCTCCATTATTGAAAGCTGTTGAGTATTCCACTCGCTGGCTGGCGTCAAATCATCACCTAGATGTTTCGCTCTAACTGGATATTGAGCGTTCTTTATCAGCGTCAGCTTCTGCTCATCCACCCCAAGGAAGAGAGCCTTGGCATATTGGAAAGCTTTTGCAGCACAGACAAAAGTTACCTCATCGAGAACGATACCCTTCCTGACTTTATAGAAGTTCGAGTCAATATGCCGTTGACCGTGGAATGGTAAAGTGTTGTATGGTGTAGAGGGTTCCGATTCTGAGAGGTTCGCTGTTTGGTTTCGGTCGATGTCGTCAGATTCTCTACTCAGATGTTGACGGTTTGCAGAATGATCCTTTTCAGGAATCACACTCACATTACCACTAAGGTGATCATTCACCTCCAGGGATGCTTGAGTGTCAGGCGGTTTAGCTCGGTTCTGACGATTGGGATGCACCAAGGGTGGCCAATCATGATTCAGGGATTGAGTCGCGTGTCCATTAGCGGTTGAGGAGCGGACAGCGGGCCTACGTGGAGTTGGCATGCGGACGACATCGGATCATTGTATTTCTTGTTGTTGAAGCATACCGACTGTAATCTCTAAAGCATTTAATTTCCCTGTGACAGTTCGAAGTTGATCTTGGGCAAGTTGGGGTTGTGCTGTTTTCATGGTCAGTGATCCTTCTGTTGATTTCAATTTTGAAAGAACTTTGGCCAACTTTGACTCAATCACTTCATGTTTATTTCCGAGTTTGGCTACACGCTCGATAATTTCTGTCAGCTGGCTCATTACGCAGGTTAACAAGTTCTCGTCGTTATCAGGAGAGGTAATTTCTTGGAAATTTCAAACAATTTGCAGTTTGTCGTTGACACTGAGGATGGTACTGGTTAAGCGAGATTCCATATTTTCGATGGCTGTTAGGAGTGCCTCACTATGTTTGAAACATGGGATTTTATCTGAAACCCTCGCTTTTGAAGAATCTATAGTATCTCGTGGCAGGTAATATGTATTTTGGGGGATCCCTTGCATGCAATATTGGTTGGGATGCGTGAAGCGGGTCGAAATTTCTGTATATGTACTAGAATAATTGGGTATTGTTCTACTAACACTCCGATGATCCTTAAGAGAAATTTCAACATGCTGTCAAAATGGATGATGTACACTCATTGTTTAATAATTCATCGCCAGGTCCAAAATAATACATCGCCATATCAAGTTATGGCTTGGGTATCAAGACACTTTACATCTACATTGAACTGAAGCAGGTTCAGTGAACTCCAGCTGGTGACACAATTGGCACCTGACTTTTGGGTGAGTGCATGACGAAACCATCTTCCAGCATTGAATGCCACAAATTTTTGTTATCAGGTTCTGACCATGGCGTTTACAGAGTGAACTGTGCTGCCGTCTGTGGTACCTTTTCACTCCTGGCACTTGTGACAAACCTGACGCCACCTGTCTGAAAGATTATCGGCTGTTTTGGGCCGACAGTGTACCACCTATATTGGTAAGGGGTGAAATGTGATATATCAGTTTCTTTATGTGGATATATATTCAATGAAAAATGTACTGACTCCAATACCTGAATTTGACGATTTCAACAACCCCTGCTCTAGGAAATGAGAAGTCATATTCTATATTCTTGATTCGTAATGAACAATTCAGTGGCTGTGGAGTACCCACAGAGCTGAGTCAGTAGTACAATTATAGAATCACTTACACACATGCGAGCTTGTACAGCACTGTGGGCCCCTAATCAACCACACAGCTGGAGTTCTTTCATACACAATAAATGGTCTGACGTATAACACAGAGTACAAATTCATCATAGTTACCTACAGGGTGATGGAAGTGACAGAAGAAAAGGAAACACCTTATTGACCATTTATTTTTACCAGTTACTACAGCATGTACTCAGTGCTTTATAAAAATACCAGACTCACATGAGTTCACAAAATAAAAAGATAGCACCAAGATTGCTGTAGCGTACCGGCAAACTTGCTACATGGATTGAACTAAAATATTGAAAGTATTCGGAAATCAAGTTCAAGGTCACCAACAGATCCACCATATATGGTTCCCTATGTGCCCATTAAACAGTTTACACATTTCCGGTCAGATGTCACCTTCGTGTTTACTACTTAAGGTCGTTTGAGGTCAATCTCAAGGTCGCCAAAAGATGCATCATATATGACTGACTGTGTTTGCATAATGCAATCCCAAGCTGTATGTACAAGTGTTTGAGCCCCAGCAACCAATTTATACATTTTGTATCAGATGTGACATTGAGATTTAGCACTCAAGGTCATTTGAGGTCATGTTCAAGGTCACCAAAGGATGTGTTATATACGACTTCCTTTATGCTCATAATATGAATATAAGCTCTATCTTCAAGCATTTTGTCTGTAGAAATGCTTCAAGATAATCAGTGACAGGCAGCGTATTTAATACAGTTCTTTCACTATGTTCTTGTTGAAATTAGTATACAACTCCCCAAAGGCAGATTTCAATAATTCAGAAAAACATGACGAACCACATCATGTAATTTATGTACTGCAATTGCTTAACTATACAGATGAGCGGGATATTGTGGTGATTTCACTGTCAGTCATTGAAGCAGTTCTGGCCGCTGGAGTCGGTGTACTCTTGTACCTCTATTTGCGGTAGGGAAATGTGCTTACTGTCATAGATGTATAGACTTAATGTTAATTTCAAGTATGAGGCGTTCAAAAGCCAGATGTAAAGAATACATTATTGCTATCTGTTCACTAGAGGAACTTATATCGGACAATCATTTTTTTTCTATTTAAGATTTTTTTTTCTGTGGAAGTAATTATTCACTTTTGCAACTGGGAAATGAATATTTCAAACCGGAAATTAAATATTCAAACATGGAATTAAATATTCAAACCTGGAAATAAATGTTCAAACCGGGAAATAAATATTCAAACCCGGAACTGAAAATTCAAAGAGCGAAATAAATATTAAAAACTGGAATTAAGTATTAAAACCTGGAATTAAATTTTGAAACCGGGAGATAAATATTTAAACCTGGAAATAAATGTTCAAACCGGGGAAAAACATATTCAAACTCGGAATTAAATACTGAAACCGGGAAATAAATATTAAAACCTGGAAATGAGTATTAAAATTTGGAATTGAACGTTCATACCGGGAAATAAATGTTGAAACCTGTAGCGCGTTCAGCGAGGAAAACGTTTTGTGGCGCTTTGGACGTTTGACCGCTGAACGGTCCGTTAGCAACGAACAGGAAAGAGGTGACTCAGTACGAAACAAAAATGGCGGCCAAAACGAACACAATTAGGTAAAGTTACTTCACTCTGGGGTGGATGGCTGTGGGTCGGGCCATCCACCCCAGAGTGAAGTAACTTTACCTAGAACACAATGTACGGTAAGTTTTCAACATAAAAACACGAAATCAAGTGGCATGTGGTTTACTATTTGAAAATGAAAATACAGATAGAGAGTTAATATGACATATCATTGTTTGAGTAAGATTTGAATTGCCATGTTTCGAAAAATAGCTATTTTCAGCGAAGGAAACTTTGTGAATGTTTGTCAGAATTCTGTCCGACTGCACCGTGGACGGACTAGAGGCAGTCGCACCATTAGGCTTCGGTCTTGCTTTTGAGCAGTAGATATAGGCAGTAGACTCTCACGACACATGGCGATGGCGTGATTATGATATATAAAAAGCGTTCATGTACCTTCAGTACTCAAAACAGCGACTATTTTCACATGTCGGTCAGTAGAAAATCTAGTAGATGTAGAAGACTTAGTCTTAGATAATAGAAATAGGCTCTACATCTATGAACTACTAATTTTAAACATTGATTTACTGGTAATAAACATGATAAATTCTTAGCAATCACAAAAGCAAGGGTTACCTGCTCAATTTAGTGGGCAATTTCATTCCCAGCTATTTTGCAATAAAATTTTAAGATTTGGTTGCAGTATGCAGAGGCTGGATGTGGAAGTAGACGGGGTAGTATTTCCAGTCACTGTGCGCAGCACCATGGCCGCAAGGCTTTTGGCAGGGAGTAAGTACAGGTAGTGGATGCCATGCATGTATGTTCCTGACAAATGGACGATATAAAATAACCAATGTTCATATGATATTATATTTCCTACATAATAATATTATTGTCGTTATCGGGTAGCCTTGATTATTGTAATAAAATATATAACCAATGATGTTGAATGTGGTAATCACTATTATGCTATTAAACATTTTGTATTTGTAACATATTAAACTGGAAAAATGACATCCACAGATATAGATGCCCACCAAGAAATCAGGCAACAAGTTGGGCAAGACAAGGGTAAATACACTGTATTGTTTTATAGTACCCCATAAATAGTGTTCATTTTACTGTACACATTTTCGCTCTATCATTTAAAAAAATTGATCATATACAAGACTTTCAGTAGTAAGTATCATTACAGATGCCGTATCTTACAAAATTTTGGAGGAAGTGCCTGATAACATGGGTATTTATAGTTAACGTTAATGTTTCATTTATTGGAAGTGAATAATAAATGTTTTCTATATATCATTTAGCAATAGAAGATAGTGTCAGTACAAATTACAATACTGTAACAGTGAAAAATACATGATGTATTCAATTATCTGATTATACTTCATTTGTTTCATGTACGATATACACTTCGATATGATATCATTAAGAACAGATGTGGAAGGACCAAGTCAGGAATCTGGTTTGTAAAATGTTTATCATTTCATAATTTGTTAAAAAATATTTTTGCGGTATGAATACGGTAGCTATTATGAATATTTTGAGCAATGCCATGAATTGTTTACAACTCCTTGCTTTCCATTGCCGTTCTGTGAGATGTTTATTTTGTGTTGAAACTTCAAGATTCCCAGGCAGAGCCACAACCTGGCACCAGTTCAGGACCATGTCACTATAAATATAAAGAGGGCTTGTGTTTGATGTATGTTGATCAAGCATGCAATAAATACCCAGAAGGATATTTACGGTGTAATCACTATGTTCATTGTTTTCTTTATCAACACAGTGGACTCACGCCTCCACAATATTGCTTGTGGAGGCGTATAGGGATTCATCCAGCCTGTTCAAGAACAGTGCCATAAGAAAAAAAACGAGGTGTGGAGAAGGATTGCCCAGGAGCTGGTTGAGAAAGGGTATAAATTCAACGGGGAACAGTGTGACAAGAAATTCCGGGCGTTAAAATATAGGTATGTTTTGAAACAGGTGAGATTTAAATTTGATTAAAAAAATGAGTTCAACATATAATATTAAACATATATATTGTATCATAATACTGCATATAATAGCATGTAGATTTAAAATGCAAATCATGTGATATGTTATGTATTAACACATCCAAAAAAAATTTCTTTCATTGTAGTAGATCCCATATTTCGAAGGATTGTCCAAAATGTTATGCAGTGGGGTAGAATAATGTTGTGCATCATGTAATAATTAAGCCGCAGTCAACCAATAACATAGTTTCATATCTGTAATTTCTTCATAATTATATGTACACTGATTTGTTACTTAAAGGTGGTGGCTAATTTCTTTTGACTCCTGATATATTCAAGTATATTGAACAGTAGTTAGTCATTCATCCTGCCCTTGTTTAAAGTGCCTGTAGATGATGCTGGTCTTATTCATTTGTTTTAATTATTTTCCTGTGTTCTTGATGTGCATATTGATTTCTGTTGTTTGTGCACTGGGCACAATGTATGATGTTCTTGATTTATTTTGATTTATGTCTCATTTATTCAGACTTATGACGGTGGTTGTGGGTTCAAATCCCACATTGAACTGTACACGTTCAGTTAGCTCAACGGTAGAGCTACCTTTTCAACTATGATTTCCTTATGTTTGTCATACGTGCATGTCCTTTGTATTGCTTTTGCTTGTGTGTACACCATAGAGCTGCCGCAATTTCTTTTTAATAGACCTTAATAACCATAATATTGAAGCTTCAAATTCCCTTTACCACATCCTTCCAAAGCCTTCTAATCTTCATTTGCTCATGTTTGTCATACGTTCATGTCCTTTTCATTGCTTTTGCTTGTGTGTACACAGTAGAGATACCGCAACATCGTTTTAATAAAGCTTTCTAACCATGGTAGTTAATCTAAATCCTCACTTACCTGCTGCTTAATGTCTTTTCTACATTCGAAGCCTTCTAATCTTCATTTGCTCCAAGAATAGGACACGTTCAGTTACCTCAACGGTTGAGCGCCACAATCAATAATATTTCATACATGTATCAAGTAATTTAATCTTCTCAACACTTAATGATTTACATGTGTTTGGATATATACAGGTTAATAATTATATTATGATGAATGCTACACTGATATTCACCTAAAAAGGTACAAACAGATAAAAGATGGCAACAATAACACTGGCAGGGGAAGGCGAAAATGGGAATTTTTCGATTTGATGGATGACATCATGGCCGGAGATCCTATCACCTATACGGGTTTTATCGTCATCCAGCAAACGTCAGTATATATATAGGTCCATACAAATATATTCATTAGTTCCTCAGGGGCGTTTTTCTCCATATTTGACGAATAATTATGCAAATAAAATTGGGAGATAGGTCACTGATGAACTAATATGACTTGTGGCATGTTCAGCCTTACATATAAATTATATCGCTCCAGCCATGATCACGGCGAAGCGACAGGATAATGACAGTGGTAAATCTATAATATGCAGGACACTTTTCTTCACAGAATTATGATTACTTAAATTATTACTTTTATACATTCAATGTCCAATCCCACTCAGTTGTATAATTTAATGAACGCTTATTTACAATCAAGAAATTGTGGTATGATCAATCATCAGTGATGAAACGAATATGTAAATCATATTGATTTCATTTCAGAAAACACAGAGGAAACTCCCAAAAGGAGGCGTAGGGGAGACCCTCCCGCTTGGTTTAAGGACTTCGCTTTGGAACAGAAAGATCAGCTTAAAAAATTAAGCGATAATCATGAAAAATATCTGAAATTTGCCGAGGAACGGAATGCAATCCTCAAAACTTTCACCTCTGAGGTTTTGAAGAAGTTGTAAATTAAGTTAACCCTTCCATGTCAAAAATTATTTAATGAACTATACACACTGGACATAAGAAGTGTTCCCCCCTGTTTTTAGGTTACCGGACCTATGGTCCGATAACCTATTGCCGTCGCGTTGCGTCCGTGGTCCGTCCGTCCGTCCACATTTTTATCTTTAAAGTGTACGGGACTGTACTCATAGAATGCTTGAAGATAGAGCTTGGATATTGGCACTTTCAAATGGGTAGTCATATATGGCGATTTGGGAGGTGAACTTGAACTTGACCTTGATGACCTTGAAAGGTCAGAACAGCCATTTTTGGGTAAAAAAATGCTCAAATTTGCCTGTACAGATGAAATGCATGTAGATAGAGCTTCAGTTTGCATTATGAACATATAGGAAGTCATATATGGAACAACTGATGATGACCTTGACCTTGACCTCAGATGACCTTGAGTGCTAAATGTCCGATGTGAATAAGAGGCTTAAACGCTTGCACATACGATTAGGATCGTGTATAAGCTTACAAGAAGTCATGTCTTTATAGCACATCTCTTGGAGACCTTGAATTTGACGTTATATATAACCTTGAAATCCAAATCTCACAACCTTACCTGACCTGACATTAGTGAATTGGCCTCTACAGACAGAATACGTGTTGATATAGATTATATGTTTGTATTATGAACACATATGAAGTCATATGCAGCATACCCAATGGTGATATTGCAGTTCACAATATGACCTTGATTGGTGAATCTCAAAGTCATATGTCACTTGCAATGCCAAAATTGTCCGGTAACCTATCTTAGCCCTAGGTCTAATTTTTTTAGACAAGCAGTGGTGATTTCAAAACTCGTCTGATTTGGGTCCAAAATTACCTGGAATAAGCATTTACCTGTTGGTGATGATAAAACTTATAATGCATTGCTGCTGAGAAAAGGTGAATAACATTAAACACAGTGTCTAGTAACAACATTCCTTTGTCGTCTACTTTGCAACAATGCCTAGAATGTGACACTCTTTATGTCCAGTGTGCGTATATTCTGATACAGCATTTAATGAGGATGCTACTTTTCACATTTATTGTCATTCCAAAGCTCATACATTTTTTGGCAGATAAAACATGTGGAAGGGTTAATTAATTTATACGATTTCATTCCGTTCACATATTGGCATGGCATTGCGTCTGACGTTCCTACACAAATCACAAAAATATTCTGAAATGCCGTATTTTCAAGGCACCTTAGCCGTAGGTTTTTTAGGTTACCTATGGTACGATAACCTATTGGCATGGCGTTGTGTCCGTCGGAGTCCATCCACATTTTTATCTCTAAGTTTGCGGTCGAATATTTCTGAAATTTGGCACAGACACCTTTAAATATAAGGGGATATGTTTCAGTTTATCGTACCTTTTTTTCAAAATGTGGGCCATATATAGGAATCAATATATGCCTCATTTCCAATGTCAGAACACAAAATGACTAATATATCGCTTATTATGGAATTCACAGCTTAGTAATCAATTGTGGACATATAGTAAATGATATATGATGAATATTCTCGACACAAAGAAGTTGACCTTTGATCTCATTTTCAGCTCAGATCACCAGATGGCTTATATATCGCTTAATATGTACTTTACAGCGTTTTATTCTTCGGTACCTTCCTTAGTCATTGGGTTCCTATTTCTGATTGGGTCCAGGTGGCGCATCCATCCTACATGCTTTTTTCAGGTCATTGGCCGCATTTATTGTCCTTGTACATTTGAAATTTATGGTATAAAACTTCACAATCAACTGCAATCTGATGATCAGAAAGTTTATTTTGGAATATACATAATCTTTACTATTCTAATGTGAATGTGACGATATGCTTTTTACAAACCCAACTTTTGTAATATGTTATATGTTTCTGTGTAATGTTATACTATATATATGTACATTGGCTATGGAATATGGTGTGTGATAAGAAATAAGTAATCATTAAGCATAAGGATAAAAAATTTGTTATCAGTCTAAAATGTAGTTATCGTAATGTACACAAACTACACACCTTTCACATGAAAGCTTCTTACATATTGAGTAAACATGGACATTGACAATATATTCCATTCACATTCACATAATTATTTTCATTTTCACACACATATGTCCATATCGCAATCATACATGACATTATTCACATATGTATACTAGCATTACTTGTTGGGTAAAAAAAAAATTCGAAACCGTCACTAACCAGATTAATAAATTTCATAATTTAAATCACAACTTTTAGCACTACATCCTGCTTGCAGGCCCTGATATCACACTATGCAATCTGGTACGCTATTGCCAAACGTTTGTCGGAGGCAACCCGACTGTCGCACACCACGTCACATTGCTGAGCATCTTCATGCCCGGGGTCAAACGTGAGATCATCATCGTCATCCAAACCTTCATGGAGGAGGATTATGTTGTGCAAAATACATGCGGATGAGATAAAGTCCACAAGTTCAACAAGAAGCAACATGTCAAGGTTGTATAGTCTGCGAAATTTGTTTTTCACCAAACCAATAGAACGCTCGACATCCACTCTGGTGGGAGAGTGCTTCTTCTTGAACTTCTTCTCTATCTCATCCAGATGTCCGTTGTCCCTGAAGGGAACCATGACATGGGTGTTTGAGGGATAGGCAGAGTCGCCGAGGATATGCTCGTCAGCAGCAAGGTCATCCAGAAGTGCAGGAACATCACTGTTACGGAACACGCGTGCATCGTGCACAGCACCAGGCCAACCTATTAGAATAAATAGGAATTTATACGAGTATGTTATTCATGAATTTGTGCTATTTTTCTTAT
This sequence comes from Terebella lapidaria, assembly GCA_949152475.1. Classification (NCBI taxonomy): domain Eukaryota; kingdom Metazoa; phylum Annelida; class Polychaeta; order Terebellida; family Terebellidae; genus Terebella; species Terebella lapidaria. The sequence goes on from OX424557.1 coordinate 10,765,623, forward strand.
CACATTCAACAGTTACATATGTATCAATGTAATGGAAATTCCAACGTTAAATATATATTTAACAAAAAACAATTTGTGAGATTATTTCACTGACACACAAAAGGAAATAAAATGTAATAATGTATAAAATTAGACAGCAACTGAAGGAAGTATGAAAGGAATGAAGAAATGAAAGGAAATAAATAATACAAAATGTCAATTGAATGTTAAAAAATGTATTTATAATTTACATTGAACAGGTGATTTAAGTACATGAAAAGAATAATTAGGAAAAGAATATACTATAATATATATTTAACTAAAAATAAAGTTTGAGATTATTTTACTGACACACAAAACGAAATAAAATGAAACTGCACTGGTTGCTCTACCATTGAGCTACCTGAACTTCTCCTGTTCAGCGTGGGATTTGAACCCACACCATTTGCCAGAACTAAAAAAAGCAACTAAGTGTAATCAATCATAAAATTATACAGCAACTGAAGGAAGTATGAAAGGAATGAAGAAATGAAAGAAAAGAAATAATACATGATGTTAAATGAATATTAAAAAATCTATTGATAATTTACAGTAAACAGATGATTTAAGTACATGAAAGGAATAAGTAGGAAAGGAATATAGGAATAAATTAATGAAAGGAAAGAAATAATACAAAAAGTGAAATGAATGTTAAAATATGTATTGTCAATTTATAGTAAACATGCGATTTAAGTAAATGAAAAAAAAGCATTGGTTGCTCTAGGTAAAGTTACTTCACTCTGGGGTGGATGGCCCGACCCACAGAGGTGAAGCGGTTCCATGCGATAACGTAACCGCGTGCGGTCTACGAGAGTGACCGCACGCATCTAGCGGGTATTAAAATCTACGGAATAGTCCATAAATACCAAAAAATTCACGTTATGAATCTCATCGAGTGTTTTGAGTTACAATGTCGTCTTGTAATTTAAAAAACATTAGTTTCTTCGAAGGTATCCATCAACATGTCTGGACTTTCGAAATATTCAGTGCGGACCTAATTCCTCGTATGGCTGGCATAAAACGATTTGTATTTCAAACGATTTCCACACACATCCTGACAGAAATATCCTTAATTTGAAGAACAATTAAATGGAAGAAACAAGCAATGTTAACAGTTTGACTATGATGTTGAAAAAAGTAGACACATTCTTCATTGCTGTAAAACCAGGTAGATATAGTAAAATATGATTGAACAGATCAATAATTTCAATGACTATGGAAACTATACATTCCTTGCATTTTCTTTATTATTCTTGAATTTCACTTGCATTTTATTGTTTTTTGGGTATGTACGTATGAGGTCAGAGGTCATCATGCACAATAATGTTTTCCCTTACAATAAGTACACTCCAAAATCAACGATTTTGAAGAATAAGTTTCCATGAATATTTCGAGTGAAAATTTTCAAACAAAGATACCGAACATTGGATCATCTTTTTGACAAATTGATAGCGTGTTCATTAGTCAATCACACATAATGTAGGCTATAGATGTGTACATATATGTGTATGGTTATATATATATCTAGGTATAGAGTAAAATAACCATTTAGTAAATATAATGTCTGTCGATGATGACGACAGTCCGAATTTTGATTTAAATCCAAAAAATAGCTCAAAGGTTAAGACAGGTTACCGGACAAGATGTGATATATTTTAGATACCGTATTTGTCCTAATAGTAGGATGGCGAGCCAAAGCAAGACCTCCTGCAGTATTATGAGTAGTGCGGGCAAACATAAAGTCAAACTTGAGGTCAAATTCAAGAAAATCACTGAATAATATACCTATAGCCTTCAATCCCTTTTATTATGATTCAAATAACATGAAAGTGGGGATTGGAACACTCCAAGATCTTATTATAAAGATATCAAGTGAATTGTTAGGTTACAAGAATCGAACATTTGGGGACAAAGAGAGGGGGGGGGGGGGGCTCTACCGTTAGGGCGTGTGTCACTATTAGGACCAATGCGGTATTAGCCATTTGTGTCCCGTGACCGTGAAATTAAGGTCACTGGTCGAATGCAACGTCATGCGAATATCCAGCAAACATGTATATCATCCCCCAAAATGTCCACAATTGATTACTAAGCTGTAAGTTTAATAACAAGCAAGATAAAATAGCAATTGTGTTCTATGACCTTGAAAATAAGGTCGAAGGTCAATTAAAGATCATCGAAATATTCGACATACATCATTCCCTATACATGTATGTGCACAATTGATTCCTAAGCTGTAAAATCGACAAGAAGGGAGATATTAGCCATTTTGTCCTGTGACCTTGAACATGAGGTCAAATGTCAAGTTCAAGGTCATGACAATATTCAGCATTTTCGTTTCACATCTTCGTTTGAGAGAGGACGTGTATGTGTAAACCTGCACAATATGTGACAATTTGTTTCAGAACCAGGTAAATGCAAACTGATGAATGAAGATGAAATTATATATCATACCTGTGTTAACCGTATGCATATGCGTTAAGTAATTGCGAATTAGTTAATCTCATCACAAACACACATGTTCTCGATAACATCAGTGCTCTTCCTGCTTGAGGTTGGTGCAGTTTGCACATGAAACCTGACAGTAGTAGCACTGGCATTTGTTTTTGTACTGGAAAGGTACTTCCTGTATTCCAGCCACAGTCAAAGACTGCACAATAATTCGCCGAATGCACTCGCCACATTTCACAGACGTCTTCGGCCACCGTCCCTCCAGATTCTCCGGGGACACCAGAACAACATAATGAGTTCCATCTCCACTTTCTGCATCCAGCCTCGACCCATCTTCACCTAACATGCTGATGCTCACGTGTTTGTTTTTTGTTTCTGTGTAATGTGTGACCGTGTCACTCATCAAGCTAACCAGTGGGGGAAATGATGAGGACTTGATGGACTTAACTTCAAACTCGTCCAGGATCAGTGGCATATATATTTTTTACATGATCATGTGGTCCTGATGACTTTAGTTCGTTAATTTTTAAGGTCACAGAACAAAATGGTTATTATCTCGCCTATTATTGACATTAGAGCTTGGGAATCAGTTGTGGACACACAGGAAATGATATGTGCTGAATATTGTCATGACTTTGACCTTGACCTTATTTTCAAAGTCAAAGCACAAAAGGACTAATATCTTGCTGATTATTGACTCTACAGTTTGTGAATGGATTGTGTACATGTAGGAACTGATATCAGCTAAATATTCTCATAACCTTGGGTTTGACCTTTGACATTATTCTCGAGGTCAAAGCACAAAATGGGTAATCTATTGTTTGTTAGCAACATTATGAATTAGAAATCAATTGTGTACATATGAAATGATATATGGTAAATATTGTTATGACCTTGAATTTGGCCTTTGATATTCTTCCTTCATAATGGGAGCTGTATGGAGTAAACTCCTAGAACACTTCAAGGTAGAACTTAAATATTGGTCGTATCAAATGGGAAATCATATATTGCAGTTTCAATGGTGACCATAAATTGGACCTTCATTGACCTTGAATGGTCAATACGGCAAATTTGATGAAAAAAGTTGTTGTAAAACTAAACATTCTTCCGATGACCTTTCTTAGCCCTTGAACTAATTTTTTAGTTTATATCAAAGAGTTAGAAACTATTTCAGACAATTTAAAATTCAAACTATACACAGATGTCATTTTAGCAATATTGTTTACTCTTGTTGTTTTATTTTCATTTTTAAAGCTTATAATAATCTCTATGCTTGGGTGGGGGAGCACATGTACAATTAGTGGGCAATCCTGTTTTTCCAGGATAACCAATGACAATGATGAGTTAATCAGTGACACAAAAGGATAAATACAGATAAAAAAAAACATCTAGTTTGTGACAAAGAGCACTTTTCTATCATAACCAATTGTCATTCCGGATCCTAAGTATCGGAAATTAGTTGGTAATAAAATTGCCCACGTTATTGTACACCCTAGCCCTGTACTGCGCTGTTATGAATGTTGAATATTGAATAAGCTGATTTGAAGTTTGAAACTGGATTTCTGATCTGTACCGGTACAAATTAATTGTATGTCAACTGTTTGAAGAAAAAGAATGTCGCATTAGGCGATTGTACAAATCTTTCAAAACAGGTCCGCACAAAATGCACAGTTTGCAAAAGGCAGCGGCAAGTTACACCACTTCAAATAAAAAATGTGTTCAATTTTCACAACTACACACTATTTCTGTCTGCGTATGCTGAAATCAAGTAGCATAACATCCAATGTCCTCAAAAAACGTACAACGGATCCAATAACAGCCCATTTTTGCCAACAAACTTCGAAACACAGTCAGCTCTTATCGCGGTTACGTTATCGCATGGAACCGCTTCACCTCTGTGGGTCGGGCCATCCACCCCAGAGTGAAGTAACTTTACCTATGGTTGCTCTGCCGTTGAGCTAACTGCACTGTTATTGTTCAGCGATGGAGTTGAACCCCCAACCGCCACTGTAAATAACAAAGGAATATATCTAAATGTTATTATTCATAAATTGAGGATACAACTGCAGAAATTATAGAAGAAATAAAGTAATGAAATGAAGAAAATAATAAAATAGGTCAAATGAGTGTTGAGCCAAATAACAGAAGAAACCTTCACTCACACTTACTTATAAGTTGAAAGATAACAAGTACATGGTAATGAAAGGAAACGTTATGATAATATATTAAAAGATAAATAGGACACTGGAAAGATATATTAGACAAGATTTGTTAACATCTTAACATATGACTGCAAATGAAAAATTTTGTTTGAAAATTGTAGCAGCAGTTATATGAACTTTTGCTTACTATATTTTAATCAATAATGATAATGATTCCAAGAAAATATGACAAAAATCAAGTTCTTGCAGCATTCCAACATGCTCGATATGGTTTCTTTCTATGTTGCATATGAAATGTATGGTTGCCTGTCACAGATCAATATCAAGTTTCGTCCTTTATAAATAAAAAGCAATATCTTGTTACACATTTAGATAACATTTTATGATGAATCATGCATGTAAAACAATGGGTATATGAAAGATTAACACAACCTCCCAATATCAAATACCGAATGACCACATAAATAAAAAAAATATATACCATACATACATACAACTTATCAATAATAAACAGAGGTACCATCACATTTCATGTGGCACAAGGATTATACGAGAAGTTATTCAGAAGGATTCCAAATGATATCAATACTTTGCCAAAGGTTTTAATGACACGCAATAAACCTATACATGTTTATCTGTTAAAATTCTTCATACTTGTCTGCACAGACATGACGAAACACCAAGCGGTTATCACAAACCACTTGGACCTGGACGCTGGGAAGCCCTTCCTGTTGATATAGCTCTCCCGGTGTTGTCCTGGGTCCGGAATGGGGATGTGCGTTCCGTCAATGGCACCCACCACACCAGGAAACCCACATCTCGCCGCAAACCCTTCCCTAATTTCTCGCCGCTCCGTCGTTGATGGCCACTGCACCCACTTTCCTATAGTTGCCGATAGTGCCTTGCATACCTATAATATGAAACGATGAATTCAGAGTTGTTGTGTTCTATACATGTTACAATTATTTTATTTTGGAAAATGTTTTCCCAATATCCGTACACACATGTATTGTACATGTTTGCAAAATATTATCTGTGTGGCATACTAGTATGTTTTTCAACAAGGAATATCTGGGACCAGAGACGGGGAAGGACAAATCATGGGATATTACTTGTACATTACTACATGCAATTACCTGGTTGGTCGTAAAATGGAGTGTCCCCTTCGACATCCCAAACCGGTCAGCCACACTTCGGTAGGACTCGTGGTTGGCGAGAAACCAGAGTGTGGCCAACACCTTCTTGTCCGTGGGTAAGCCCCGTCTGGGCAAAAGAGGCCCTACTTCTTGACAGACTATCTTAATAATGGAAATTAATACATGATTCACACATTTAAAGTAAATATGAAACAACTTGTTCATTGTACATTGGAAATTGCAGTGTTGTACAATGACTACAGTACTGCGCTAACCTCGACAGTTGATCGCTGCATTCGGAAGTGGCTCCTGAATGCTATGTCGCCATAGCTAGGAACCACTTCCTCAGCATAATTTTAAATCCTGGTGATATATTCATCAGGATCAACATTGCTGCACAGTGATGCAGACGCACCCTGTAACAGGATGTTGCTGATGGCACCCTGCACTATTCCAGCGCTTAACTGAAACTCATCCTCCTGAAATTGAAATATTACATAATTTAACATTTTAACAGTATTCTAATCTAATGTTATGCTCACACAATGATTCCACCTAGATGATCTACTTATATTGAATCAATTATTGCAGACATCGCAGTCATCAATCATAACGTATTCAGAAATTTATAATGTCGTATCATCAATTAATCATGATGCTTCCAGATCCATCATTTCCTAAACTATTGACAATGTTTTGCTTGGTCACTGTACCCTATTCCAGTAGTTGCTGATTGAAACTGAAGACGTGAAGTCGGTAAGTTAGGCCTACATCCCGGGTTACATTCGACTGACTCGTGTCTGTCATCATTATTATTTCCTGGCTAATTTATAAATTATCGATGCACTGCACTCTATCCATAAATCTTCTACTTGTGTAATTTACCATTTTCGTTTGAATATCACAGATTTTTTAGCTTCTTACCCCGATTTCTTCCAGCAGAATAGCCAAACTGGCTTTCGCTATTGCCGACATGTTGTTTGTTGTTGTAACAAGCGGTCACACTTGGCAACGGTCCGTTCAGTGGGACCGCTAACAGCTAACGAAAACGCCACAAAACGTTTTCTGGCACTGAACGCAAGGCAGGAAATAAATGTTCAAAAGTGAACTTAAATATTCAAACCCAGAATTAAGTATCCAAACCGGGACATAAATATTAAAACCTGGAAATAAAAATACTTAAAACCGGGAAATAAATCCTAAAACCGGGAAATAAATATCAAAACCGGGAAATAAATATCCGAACCTGGAAATAAATTATTTCCCGGTTTTGATACTTAATTCCGGGTTTTAATATTTAATTCCCGGTCTAAATACTTAAGTAAAGTTTTGGATACTTAATTCCAGGAAAAGCCAGAATGTAGGCCCAAAATGGCTTAATTCATAAATTGACCCATGGGGACACATAGGTCGGTATACAATACAAGCATATATGAAACATCCTTTGGTGATCTTGATCTTGACCTCAACCTCGTGTGCCTATTTTGATGGACGATGATCCGTCTTATGATTAGCCAATCTGTGCAAATGGACTTTTGGAGGCATCAGAACGTCCACATAAACAGCTGATAAACATGACCTGATCCCAATACAATAGAATTAGGCCAGTACGGTAGCATAATCCGTTTTTGGAATTTGTTACAGAACAATTGGCTAGCATATTCTTGATGATATGGCACAAATAAACCCTCCAAACTAGGCCCGAATGACCCTACATTTAAACATACTGAAAAAAACGCACGATGTGAACGAATTGTTTACATTTGCACAAACATCAAACATAAACAAAGTCACGTGTTGGCATTTATTGTCATTATCTTGGACATGCATGAATCAAATTGATTACTATGGGTTCCACCGCTATTATACTATGGAGCGTTTTTAGGGTCAATATTCATTGACAAACATTGTAGATTTTCTTGTTGTGAATTATTATTCCAATCGCAAAATTCTTTATTCCACATTACTATTTCTAAACTTTCTGTGTCGAATTTACATATTCTTACTGCATAATTCTAATTTCCATCTCCTAACTGCTTATTTCTAAGTTCTCACTGGTACTTTGTCAAGTCTTTATTCATCATGCCAAATTCTAACACCTTTGTTCACGCAAACTATTAAAAAACAAATCGCATCTGGCACAATGCATATGGGACTTACCACATTTCACTTAGAATAAAGCACATCACACGAAGAACAAAGCACAACGAATGAAGCATTTCATGTTCCAAAATTACTACTGCACTATTATGACGACAGACGGCGCTGCGGGTCGAGTGGCCACATTGGGAATGAGAAACTGAAGACTCCCGGATGAAGGAAAGACCTTGCTCCGATGGACCGCTTGTCCGGTGCTGTATTTTTAGCTTACCGACCCATGGCCCGATAACTTGGTTGAATCGAAGAAAACTTCTGGGGTTTAGGGGGTTGAAAAAGCTAAAGATAGCCCCTAAACTCACTTTTTATGAGCAGACGTGTATTTAGGGGATTAATTTGGGGATAAGGGGCTCACACGGGAGAGAAAATTTAATATGGTGAAATCCCTTTAACCTAAAAATTTGGTACGTTCGTCCGTCGTCCGTCCGGCGAATAACTTTTTGTGCCTTGATGAATTTTTCTGAAAATTTACTAAATCATTCCTTGGGCTAATACCCTGAAACTGTTTTTTTTTTTCGTTTTTTTTATTGCCGATTTTCGTTTATTTTATTGCCGATTGGCAGCCATTTTTTATGGAAAGTGGCTAATTTTGGACTTTGATGGCCTTTTTCTCGAAAACTGTCTGATCAGTTTGAGATTTTTGTTTCAAGGCATCTCCCTCATGTACATCAATGGCAAGTTTCATTGCCCTTGAATCGCCACTCTGCGTGTGGCAGCCATTTTGATTTTTTTGACGTATCTGCGAAAAAAAAAATTTTGTCCCAAATCGAGCCACTATTCGTTCTGAGCCATTTCCAGCAATTTTTAGGTTACCGGAACTATGGTCCGATAACCTATTGGCATGGCGTTGCGTCCGTCGTCCGTCGTCCGTCGTAGTCGTCCACGTCGTCCACGTCGTCCACATTTTTATCTTTTTTGTTTACGGGCGAATTTTTCTGAAATTTTGCACAAAAATACCTAAAAATAATTCAAGAAGGAGGTATTTTTTAGTTTTTTTATTTTCCCATTTTTTTCAAAATGGCGGCCGTTTTCGACGAAAAATGCCTGATTGTGGACTTTGGCGGCCATTTTCTCAAAATCTGTTCAGTAACTTTTTTTCTTCTTGATACATGAGACTCCTGATATGTACTCCTATGATGTCTATAAATTTCGTTGCACTTGAATCGCTCGAAGTGGGCCATTTTGGCCCAAACTCGGCCCAAATGGGACTTTCCCATGTTAAATTCTCCTATGCTTTATAATGGGACACATTATGCCTAATATCTCACTTGATATTGAGATTAGAGACTAGGAATCAATTGTGGACATATAGGAAATGATATATGCTGAATATTCTCGTGACCTTGAATTTGACCTCTGACCTCAGTTTCAAGGTCAGAGCACAAAATGGCTAATATCTCGCTTATTATCTACTCTACAGCTTAGGAATCAATTGTGGACATATAGGAAATAATATATGCTGAATATTCTCGTGACCTTGAATTTGACCTCTGACATCAGTTTCAAGGTCAGAGCACAAAATGGCTTATATCTCGCTTATTATCGACTTTACAGCTTAGGAATCAATTGTGGACATATAGGAAATGATATATGCTGAATATTCTGATGACCTTGAATTTTACCTTCGAACTCATTTTCAAGGTCACAGGACAAAACGGCTAATATCTCGTTTGTTATCGACTTTACAGCTTAGCAATCAATTATGAACATATAGGAAATGATATATGCAGATTATTGTCATGATCTTGAATTTGACCTTTGACCTCATTTTCAAGGTCACAGGACAAAATGGCTAACATCTCACTTATTATCGATTTTACAGCTTAGGAATCAATTGTGGACATATAGGAGATGATATATGCTGAATATTCTCGGGAAATTGAATTTGACCTCTGACCTCATTTTCAAGGTCATAGGACAAACTGACTCATATCTTGCTCCTCTATTGACTGTATGGCTTGGGAATCAATTGTGGACATGATATATGCTTAATGTTATATATGCTGAATATTCTCTTGACCTCGAATTCAACCAGTGACCTGGCTAACATCTAAAATATCTAACATTGTCCAGTAACCTATCTTCGGCCCTTGGCCTAATTTTTTTTTTGGCCATTGAACAAAATTTGGGACTTTTTGGGGAATATTTATGAGGAAATTTCACCCAATCATCTTTCAAAATGGGAGCTTTGCGGGAGTAAACTCCTAGAACTTTTCAAGATAGAGCTAGAAGTATTGGCACATTCAAATGGGTAATCATATATTGCGGTTTGAATGATGGATGACCTTGAATTTGACCTTGAATGACTTTGGAAAGTCAAAACGACCTTATTTTGTCAGAAGAAACAATGATTTTGGTCTTTACTGCCATTTTCTCAAAAACTATTGACAATTTTCCTCAAAATGCATGAGATACTCCCTATGTACCTCTGTGATGTGTATAAGTTTTGTTGCCTTTGAATTGATGGTCTGTGAATATAGGCCTATGTCATGACATTATCGGAAGGAACCTTATCGGAAGGAAATGTGTCTTTGGCAACATTTACGAACATGTTTTGACAACAGGTTTGAAGATCAGTGTAACAATTTATATTTGGGAAAATCAATACCTTGTGTAATTCTCATGATCTGCCGGTAAGCTGCAGCACCCTTGGTGCTACATTGTCTCTTTATGTGGCAAACAGGTAAATAAGATATATATGTTAAATCCAATACAACTACCGTAGCCAAATTAACGGCATGAAGAAATTATGATCGGAGAGATCATCATATTTAGCCTTGAAGGAGATAGCCATCAGTTCCTGAGAATTTTTTCTCAATTATCACTGTCCGATCTCAAGTTATCACCATTTTTGTGTGTTAATTTCAGGCCTATGTCATGATAATATCTGCACCTAACTAGCAACAGTGTATTACATTACAATGAGTATTCATGACGTCACATCGAAAATTGATTTCAAGGAGCATAGAAATCTTAATAGGCTCATACTAATCATCTCTCACTATTCTTTTATTTACAGGGAAGATTGCGGGAATTCATTGGGGCCTGTGCTCAGCTGAGTGTGGCACCTGTTGGTCGCGCCAAAAAATTGACGTGTCCAATGAAGGGAGGTCTTAGTTTCTCATACATCATGTGGCTACGCGCGGCCAGCGCCTCCTGTCGTCATAATGTTGCAGTAGTAATTTTGTCCCCAACAATTACTACTGTATCATTATGACGACAGGCGGCGCTAACCGCCGAGTGCTTCATTCGTTGTTCTTTGTTCATCATGCGATATGCTATATTCTAAATGCAATGTGCTAAGTTCCATATGCATTGTGTCAGATGCGAATTTTTTTTGATAGTTTGCATGGACAAAGGTGTTAGAATTTGACATGATGAATTAAGCATTGAGAAAGTACCAGTAAGGACTTGGAAGTAAGCAGCAAGGAGATGGAAGTTAGAACTATGCAATAAAAATATGTAAATTCTACACAGAAAGTTTAGAAACAGTAATGTGGAATACAGAATTTTGCGGTTGAAACAATTATTCACAACAAGAAAATCTACAATGCATGTCAATGAATATTGACCCTAAAAAACGCTCCATACTATACAACTCACATATGTGAGGTACAAACAGATCAGAGCAAATAAGCTGTTTTTTCCAGTATTTATGATCTTTGGTATCACTGCCTTACACGAAACCGTTTTACACGAAACTATCCACAAATGTTGATTTTCAATGTCAAATTTCGACGAATTTGAAGTTGCAGTGAGAATTTCTTAGTGTTCATCTGTCCTGTAGACATCTACTGATCACTTTCGCATGGAAATAAATAAATAAATAAATCATATTTGCTGTATAATGGATGTCCAGAGCATTGTGACTTGCCTAAGAGTATGAATGCCGTTCATGCGCTCAATTGCGAATAAAGTGTGTTCCTTCATCCGACAAAAACATTAAACTATTTCTTTTTTCCACTGGTCATCCAAATATTTTATTTCACTGCAGATAGGCTCATAACTTGTCCATTATCGATGATATATTCAAACGACTCCAGTGAGTGAACCAGTACCTATACTCGGATTTTTATAACTCGTTTACACTGTTTTTCGCTAACATTTTTGTTATGCTAAACGCTATCGTTCTATAACTTGGCATACTTCACCTGGAAGTCAAACGGCAATCTTCTACCAAATTTCAGACAGCTAACGCGAAAATTGAAAAAGTTGGCAAACTACCTCAATGTTAAATTCCAGCCCAAAACGGGATCTCGGGAATCTGAGCATATTTGATGAATTGGTCCTGTGTACATCCATCAGGGTTCGAAATATTCTTGTAACTTTGACCCAGAAGATACACTGGGGTGTATTCTACACAAACATGTTGATTTTGAAACCGCTACAAAACCGAGCATATGCACAAAAATTGTGTGCGGGCCCAGAAAATAAAAAATAGGGCTAAATTTAACATTGGGGTAGATTGCCAACTCTTTCAATTTTCGCGCTAGTTGTCTGAAATTTGGTAGAAAATTGCCGTTTGACTCCCAGGTGAAGTATGCCAAGTTATAGAACGATGCCATTTAGCCTCACAAAAATATCAGTGAAAAACGGTGTAAATAAGTTATAAAAATCAGAGTATACGTGATGTTTGATCATATAATTTTTCTTGGCATGTGAACGAACTACGCTGAACGCCGCATTTTTGACATGCTCGGGACGCCCTGGAATCAGGCTGGGGTCGCCACATTCGCTGTAACAACGTGGTAGGAACTCAAAAGGCGCTCTAGGGTTGAAGTACAAACGTGGTAGAATCGTCTCGGAAATGCTGTGAAGTTGGTGGGCGAGTCCACGGTGACCTTACTGCATCCTTACTACGTCTATGGGGTACAGATCATGACTCAAAGACGTCTAGGGTGTCCTCGTGGGCATTACGATGGAGAGTCAGCTCTTGTTGGCAACCGTACGACGTCCTCAAGGCGAGCCCATGGCGAACTTGGCATTTCTACTGGGTTCTTACCAAGACCATGGCGTTCTTACTTGTTGATACTTAGGTATAAAGACCAGTTTTTCCTGGGGGTTTTCTGGGCATCACATCATTGGACAAGGCATTACATTGTAGATAGAATATCGAATGACGTATTCAGTTGGGTTTCATAACTGCGGCGAAGACGCTGTTCGGTCACCGTCATGTCGCTGTGAGGTAACTTGGCATTGTCCACGGTCGTGCTGAGGTCTATAAACGCCGAAATGAAAATTCAATAGAAACGTACAGGACGCGGTAAGGTCGTAGTGAAGACGCCATATAAACATATAGCAGAGCGAAAATTTGGAGGTTTTTAAGAAACAATCATTGGGGTGAAGTGTCGACCATCAGCGTTTCTAAAATTGTAAGAGTTCAGGAAGCAGTAAGATCACAAACTCGGTGTGACGGGAGTATAAATACTCAACGTGGAAATCTTTGTATCCATGCGCTCAAATTAATTTGAAATTTGACTGGATCACCATTTTCATACAAAAAAGTTAATTCTTTCAATTTCGGCTGTGTGGACTTTAAAAACCTCTCTGAAAGCAATATTTCAAAAATGTATACATAATCTTAGAGTGTATGCTGAATGTCTATTATCCCAAATTTTAATATTAGCTGGTATCAATACTCATCATGTACAATGATTAAACGAGCTCCGAATTTTGACAGTTTTATAGAAAGAAATGATGATCCCATCCCAATAGTATTGACAAGGGTCTCATTTAATGATATTTTCGTGTGCTATATCGTGACAATAACTTGATATCAAACACTTAACGACAAAAAAAATAACGTGACACTTTATCGAGTAATATATTTCGACACTCTTGAAAATAGTCCAGCATATTTTGTTTGGAAGAAAATCAGCTGGAAAAAAATCATGTGACTTTCAATCAATGTCAGTTTCGAGTATTGTGCGTTTGCAAACCTAGGTACTTGTACGTACAAAGTGGTGGTCACATTTTGCTGATTTGGATCTTCACACAATCCGTCTGTTGACATCAGATGATATGGTCACGGCTCTCGCTTGGTACGGACACTCAATATTATACTTCCTGGCTATTATTCATTTGAAGTGTTTGATTATTTGTTTGCTGATCACTAAAACAAATCACACTGATATCTCAAACGGATCACACGGTTTTCAAGAGAAAATTTCATTTGTTCTGCTTGAAGGTCCACTTTTACTCTCATAGATCATAAGTTCCTTGTAAACAGGACAGCTACAGCTGAAACATATAAGACAAACATTCCACAGCCTACTACTACATGAGGAAAAAAAACATTCATTTTATACAAATAGACGAAACTTTCCTTATATTTTCCCATAGAGATGACTCGTACCTGATTCGAAAGCTATTGAAAAACTGGTGTCGAGGACATTTTCACAATTACCTATAATGACCCAGTTTAATTTAAATAATTTCAATTTCATTTGCGAAAAGTTTTTAGAGAAATTAGAGAAATGTTTTCTGTGTATAATGTGTAATAATATAATGTGTAATAATGTGTAATAATATGCATAACTTCGTTCGAAACAAATTATATATTTGTAGTGAATGACGGGACATTTACTTGTTCCCGTGCTGGGAGATGTGTAGCTTAGTTGGAGCACAAGTTACCAGGTCGTGCGTTTGAAACTTTACCCTTGACCAGCGTGGTGTTCTCAAGTTCCCCCTTGGCCCCAATCAAGTCTTCCCTATTGGTTTTGAACAAAAGGTATCTAAAATATAACTTTAAATCTTCCTTGAAATAAATGAATGACGTTTGTTATATTGATCTTGTATCTTCATCAATATTGTTTCATTAAAACATCAATAATGTTTTGTTCTGAGTCCAGGAAGTACATGTTTAAGTGGATACTAACATAAGGGTGCATATACAGAATAGCAACGCATTAGAACCTTGGTCGTGGATATTTGGTCAAGTTGTTATATATACATGGCAATCACCGGACCCCATTGACCTTATCAGATATGGTGGAGATTGTTTTAGTTCGCCGCCACGGTCATGACCAATCTTCACCACTTCTCAAGTCCAATTTTTATTAGGCCCACTTGATCATTCTACGTGGCGAAAGAGATAACAGGTGAAAATCTTAAGCTAAATACCCTGATTTGGTAATATGTCCGATGTAATTTGTTTTTGCCCGTTATCTATTCATGCATGCTTGCTTGCCATCGCCATACCATAGAAATTACATACCTGTCTGATCATTCGAGTTCCATGTTTCATGATAGTATAGTGGATAATGCAGGTATTGAATGATTTCTAGCATATGCACATCGGAAGTCATACTGGCTCAGAATGAAAACATCTGAAAAAGCTTTATTGTTCATGGCTGGAATATGTTTAATCACTGTCCAAGGTAAGCTTTATCCACTTCAAGCTGAGATAATAGAAACCGAAAACTTAAGATAATAGAAACCGAATACTTAAATCCCGAAGATTTGGATCGGAAGCTGGACTGATTTCAATGTTGAGAAAACGTTAGATGGACACATTCACTGTATGTTTCCACAGGGCGAATGAGCCCAAAGAATTCCGAACACAAATGTTTCACATTCGGCAATGTTCGGCATTTGCTCAAATGCCACACGGCATTGTGCGGCTGACTCGTTGAGAAAACGCATACACACATGTATACATTGTTCTGATCAGTTCATAAGGTTACCGCTGACTTCGGAACATTCACCTCAGCCCGTTGATGTTAGTCCATTCAATCAGACGACCTCAGCCCAGTGATTACGAGTTACACATATATTTACCCTTCCAAAAGTTTGATTTCCAAATGCATGTATATTTGTATACTCGAAGTTGCACATATCCTTCCAAAAGAATGAATTTGAAGTTTATCACACCTATTCCGCAGATAAGATATACTTTATTGTCATGAGCAGCTGGAATTCTTATGATGCAATCGAACTGCAAATATCCATACAATTAATAATATCGATGTCGTCACGAAATCAAATGGCTGATTCTTAAAACAAGGTTTACTCCTGAAGAAAACATATCCAGACCTTTTTTATGCTACTTTTCTATGCTCTTGTGTACATGTTATACGACACAATTAGGGACACTCATGAATGATGTTTATGAGACGACTTGCTGTACGACGGATACATGTTTTCCGGTATGACCCCAAGTTCTTTAGGGTATGGGTATCGATGTTGATCGAATTTGTTTTTTTTATGAAAACGTCATTCCTTATTTTACTGTGACAGTGTACATACTTGTGGGTCGTGATAAAACACCCCATAGACGTAGTAAATATGCAGTAATGTCGCCTGGACTGATCCACCTCTCGACATTTCCAAGACGACTCTACCACTTTGTATTGCGATCGTAAAGCGTCCTATGAATTCCTACTATGTCGCTACGGGTACCGTGCTTTGTCGGCATTCTGAGCAAGGAGGCTGAATGTCTGCGTTTACTTTAAACATGTCCAAAGTAGGCGCCATCGCTTTGCGACCTTCAGCGTCCGTGCTGTTCTCACGACGACGTTCTGCATTCTTATCACGATCCCATGGCATCTATAGCCAATGTTCGAAAACGCCATTGAAACCACATCACAACCTCGATTTAGACCAGGTTTCAACACGGCGCAGTCGCGTTTTTGAACAGTGGATATGCCTGGTTTAGTGGAATTATGCATTAACTATATGTACCACAGTGGTGTTGCATTTATCACCATGATGAGCAGTTAGTTCGTGTTGTTTAGATTTCTGAAGGAATTTGATAATCGTTTCATACATGAAACTGAGACTATTGTAAATCAAAAAGCACTATTACAGTTGAGTTTCAGTTTTGCAAAGGATCTTTCACATTTCGAAACACATCAATAACATCCATACACACCTTTCTGGGCATGGTTGTCATATGATTGCAAACCACCATATACTTCTGATGCAATGTTGATGCACCTTCAAGTTGAGCACTCACCTTCATCTAGAGATGAGCACGTGCGTCCATATGTAGGACGCCACTCCGGAATTGAACAACTATTCATTTGGAGAGACAGCGTATAGCTTGTTTGACTATAATAGTAGATATCTAAATCTTTTGCCTAACTTAGTTACATAAAATACAATGTGGATGCCGTTTTTAGTTGTGTATATCTTTATGTGTATCAGGAGAATAAAATGACTCTGATGTCAACGTGACACAAAGAGTGGATGGCAATGTGTCTGGTTCCGGATAGAGCTGTGCTGTTGTACCAATGTCGATGTGGAGTGAACGAGTAATTTTATAAGCAACATTGGACAAGTCCAACGGACTTGGGTAGGCCCGAAAGACATGTTTCCGTCGTGCAGCATGTGATGTTATAAAACATCATTCATGATCATATATTTATTTCACCTATGACAGAATGTTATTGTGTCAACATGTACACAAGAGCATCAGATTCGGAGAGAACCGCTGACAAACCGCAGTGAAGTTCACTCCCAGCCAGGTTTATATTAAGAACACAATTTTGACATGGTTTGTTGTGAAACATCTCAAAAATATATGCTTTTGGAAAGTCACATTTCATTGAAGGTTTGTTAAAAATACAGGTCTAAACTTCTGATCAAAAGCCCAATATGTTTCATTTAGCAACATGAATATTCTTGGTTTACATGTATGTGGGGTCTCGATCCCGCAGGCCGTTGTCTGTATGGAGACGGGTGTTACTTCCCGTGTAACTGTGCTGACCAGACAGAGTGTGAGGCCGGGTGTCCGAGTGGACCATGTAAGAACAACACTGAACGCTACAACATTCCATGGAGAGGACCCAGCTGTCTGATAGGTAAGGACAGGATCCAGTCGTTTGACAGTTAAAGACAGGACCCAGCTATCTGATAGGTAAGGAGAGGATCCAGTTGTTTGACAGTTAAAGACAGGATCCAGCTGTCTGATAGGTAAGTGAGGACTCGGTTGTTTCACGAGTAGGTCATTTCGGTAGGAGGGGACTGTGTCATGTAATTTATACATGAAAACTGGCTTCACAATATTGTATACATTCTTAAGAGAATCTGAGATCCAAAAATCCTATGATCGGGAATTGCGCATAGATTAGTTACCGAAGTAGTTGGATGATTAATAATAGAACTGAGGTTATAGACATCTGGGTGAGATTCACTCATCGAACCATGCCTTTTCGAGATATGCTTGCGGACAGACAGACATGCAAACTGCTGGCGGACGTTAAATCTGTCCCCGAGGATACCATCAACTCAGTAGCCTTTTGGCTATTGATTAGGTACTTATGTGCTTGTCATATCTGTTCCATGGGGTTTGTTTCGGATTTCTAAAAAAATTTCATAGGTTGTTGGGCAGTTGTATACTAATTCCATCAGGTGTACTTTAGAAACAACTACATTTAACACACTGTCTGCCCCTGATGACGCCAGTGTGTCTTTGGGTGAACTATTTGGTCGGGCTTTGTTTCTATTGCAAAATGTTGTATTTTACGTTTGTTATTGGCATCATCAAAATCTATTGTATTAGTGGTAATAGATTGATACCTACATTATGTATTGCCCGTATTGCCCAGTAATACGTCTTTTATGTCCAGATCAGGCCTCGCCCATCGATCTCTGACTGAACTGATCACTTGGGGGCACGATGCCAAACAAAAAATGTGCTAACTCATAATTATCAAATGCCTGAATAATATTTTCTTCTTGTGTATGATATTGGATGTTTGCAAATTCACAGGCAATACAGCTTACGGTAGAACAGAGGAAGGACAAACTGATCAGAGTAGTAATGCGGGGTTTTCGCCAGACTTGGCTGTGGATGGGAAACCACAGGAATCGCCGGATTACCATGGAAACTGCGCCCATCCTAAACCTGAATATGGTGACGTGAACAACACTGACGACCGGGCCTGGTGGTGGGTGGACCTCGGGGCCGTCCACAAAATATACAACATCACCATCTACGGCAGAACGGGATGCGACAACAATCGTATGTTTATACAATATCAGTGTTTAATGGGTCAATGAGTCGGGAAATATTAACCAATAAGAAGAGTATGAGGACGTTTACCTATGATTTCACTAACATGCACATTCGTCCCCAATATTATTTCACATCAGTTGATTATTACGAATATAAAAGAATAATGAGTATTCTTGAAGCAACTGGCTTCGGAATCAGGCAAATTTAAACAAAAGTATATACCATATTAATCATGTTAATGTGAGTATCAATCTATTACCACCAATACAGTATTAAAAAATGAATGTAAAAATACTTGCACGAGGCGTACTCACATCAAGGTTACGACTATACTCTGACTTTTCTAATTCGTTTACACCGTTTTTCGCGGATATTTTTGAGATGCTGATTGGTATTGTATTATAACTTGGCACACTTCACCTGGGAGTCAAACGGCAATTTCCTACCGAAGGTAAGACTTCTATCGCAAAAATTGAAATAGTTAATTACTGGGCAGAAAGTTTCTGCTCAGTCATTAAATTTCTGGGCCCTCACACGATTTTGTGCATTTGTTTTCTTATGTAGCGTTGCAATCTTTCGGAATGAACATTTTTGTGTATAATACACCCTGATGTGTCTTCTGATCCAGAAATTACAACAGGAAACCGAATACTTATGGATGTAAATTAGACCAAATCCTCGAATATGCTCAGAATCCCCAGATTCCGTTTTGGGCAGAAATTTAACATTGGGTTATACTTCTTTGTTTTTACGATAGATGTCTGAAATTCGGTAGAAAACTACCGTTTGACTCCCAGGTGAGTTATGTCAAATAATATTACAATACCATTTAACATCACATAATTATCCAACAAAAACGGTGTAAACGAGTTAGAACATTAGCCCAAAGGCTAAGAAACATTACCAGACAATATATGTTTCATACTCCAGATATTAGGCATTTTGTCTCGTGTTGCCATTTAGTGCTCTGACCTGCTCTAAGATCACTGGCCAAATTCAAGCTCACTAGAATATTCAGCATATATTATTTCCTATATGTCCACAATTGATTGCTAAGCTTTAAATTCAATAATAAAAGAGATACAAGTAACCTACAGTGGAAAGAATTATTTTTGTGGCCAGCGGAAATATGTTGGGAGGGGAAAGTTTGTGTGATTGAAAACCTTAATTTATTGGATATAATTGTTCGTTATTCTCCATATGATAAACAAAGAAGAACATATCTATAGTTGTATATCCGAGTACATACATTCAATGGTTTTAATATTGCCCAATGTTTGGGATCAAATTGATAGTTTATGCGTCTATTTTGGTGTAAAAAAAATATCTTCATTAAATTTTATCACTTTTATATCGTAAACTATAAAACTTGGCAAACTTTCATAATTTTTCCGCCAACATCAGAAATTTAGCTCAATATTTTTGTTGCGCTACTGTATGCGTATGTATAACGGTAAATCATCAAATATCACGAAGCTCTCACAGTGTTTGCGTTTATTCACAAGATTAAAATGTAAAACCTGATGGAAACAATCAGAAATAATATTTTTAGAAGTGATGTGATCCTTTTGTTGAGATTACTATATTTAACAAATGATAGCAGGTCCGGGCCCACTCACGTCTACCCTCCGTGGGTCTGTTTCTACCCAAACTTAGAAGACCAGCGCGACGCGCTGGCCAATTAACAAGTTTGTCTTGTGACCTTTGCAAATGAAGTCAAAGGTCAAATCAGAGGTCATCGGATTACTTCGAATATATTTTATTTCCTGTATGTCTTCATTCGATTATCAAGTTGCAAAGTCGTAAACAAACGAGCTATTAGCCATTTTGTCCTGTGATCGTGAAATTAAGGTCAAAGGTCAACTTCAAAGTCATGAGAATATTAATCATATATCATTTCCCATATGTTCACAATTGATTCCTAGATTGCAAAGTCAATAAATAGCGAGATAATTGCCATTTTGTGCATATCCTATATGTTCACTATGGATTCCTAAGCCGTAAAGTCGATAATAAGAGAGATATTAGCCAGTTTGTGCTCTGATCTTGAAAATAGTGTCATATGTCAAGTTCAAGGTCGTGAGAATATTCAGCGTATGTCATTTCCTATATTTCCAAAATTGATTCCTCAGCTGTAAAGTCGATAATAAGCGAGGTATTAGCCATTTTGTGCTATGACCTTGAAAATGAGGTCAAAGGTCGAATTCAAGGTCACGAGAATATTCAGAATATATCATTTCCCTCTTCATCACTATGGATTCCTAAGCTGTAAAGTCGATAATAAGCGAGATATTAGTGATTTTGTGCTCTGACCTTGAAAATAAGGTCAATGGTCAAGGTCATGAGAATAATTGACATATATTAGTTTTTCTATGTCCACAATTGATTCCTAAGCTGTAAAGTTGATGATAAGCGAGATATTAGCCATTTTGTTCTTTGACCTTAAAAATGAGGTCAAAGGTCAAATTTAAGGTCACGAGAACATTCATCATATATCATTCCCTTTATGTCCAGAATTGATTCCTGATCTCTAATCTCAATATTGAGTGGGATATCAGCAATAATGTGTCCCATTATAAAACATAGGAGAATTTAACATGGGAAAGTCCCATTTGGGCCAAACTGGCCCACTTCGAGCGATTCAAGGGCAACGAAATTTATACACATCACAAAGGTACATGCATGAAATAAAAAGAAAGTTACTGAACAGTTTTTGAGAAAAAACAACCATGAAAGTCCAAAACTGGCCTTTTTTCGTCAAAAATGGCCGCCATGTTGAAAAAAAATGAAAAAAAGTCTAAAATATACTTCAACCTTGGAAATTCTTAGGCATTTTTTTTTGCAAAATTTCAGAAAGATTCCATTGTAAACTTTAATGATAAAACTGTAGACGGACGACGACGACGGACGACGGACGTAACGCCATGCCAATAGGTTTTTGGACCAAATTTAGGAAATTTTGCTCATTTAAACAGGCAGTTCAAGCGTAAATTTCCATCATACACAGATGTAAACAAAGCATAAAAATGCAAGATGGACTGACAATCCACGCACACTATTGTACATCACTGATTATTTTCTCATAACTACACTACGTGTATATATTCAGACACAAACGAGAAAATGTACTCGATGTGGACTTTTCGTGGATTTGTTCACATTCGAGTTTGATGGATGCACTTCATTTGTTTATATACAAAACTGACAGACCACTTCAAAACGGATGAAGAGAAAACTCGGACGGATTGTAATCGTCAAAATCAATGTGCACATGCTTTGTTAACTTGTGATAGATGTGTTTCAATACCATTTAATTTTTAGGAAAATATTGCATACATTCGGAGGCATTTGCTTCAAAATAACACATCAAAGTCAACAATACGACGGCTATTAGTATACAGTATAAGTAAATTATACATTGATTATCTATGATCTATGATGATCTATACACACTAGCAAATTGGTCTATGACAACGTCCATCAACCCAATATGCACAATATTATAATTGCCCTAGTGCTTACTCACGACCAATGGTGTCTAAGGAATGCTCGTAAATGGGCTCCTATGTAATCAATGTTATGCTTTGTTTCCGTGTTTATGAAACATCTAGCACGTTATTGTGAGAAGAGATTGGATGACTTTGTACTGCGTGTGGGGAATGATACCAATCACACAACCGGGGAGGTGTGTGTAACCTACACTGAAGGACCAATACCTATCGAGACACCTCTTGGAGGTCATGAGACGTTCACCTGTCCCTCCCCACTGTACGGCAGATACGTGTACTTTGAAAGACTTCCGTCCGGCTGGGAGCCGGGCATCACATCTATCTGTGAATTCATTGTCATTTCGCATCAGTATACAGGTAGGTTTATATACAAAATATATTGGCATTTGAAATGTTGGACTACACTCCTTTAAAATATTAGGCTTCTTGAAATATTAAACTTTGACACCACAGATTGTTCCACGGTCCAATGTCACGAGGGTCCCTGTAGTGAGGTCACGGGCTGTACGTCTTGTCTGGGCACATACCGACCACATTGCGTTGATGGTGAGTATAGCATGTACCCAATACGTATTCCATCTTTACATGCAATTGAATACGTTTGTGCTGGACATATCATATTTTGAATATTTCTCAGTTTGTGACGATGGCTATTATGGAGTGAACTGTGCTGCGGTCTGTGGTAACTGTTCTTCCTCTGACACGTGTGACAAAACTGACGGCACTTGTCCGGACGGTTGTCAGCTGTGGTGGGCAGGCAGTCAGTGTACCACTTACATTGGTAAGCAGATGAACGGAATGTCATTTGCACGAACATCTTTTGAAAATCTTGAAAACTGTGTAATGAATCTTCAATCAAACAGCGGCCAGTGATGACCAATGTATTAGTGCATATTCACAATACTTCATACTTGAGTTTACCATATCGGTAAATCTTCTTTATAGTGTTTATTGAATGATTGGCCTCGAGTGTTGAACCCACAAATGTTAAAACGCCCACAAATGTGAAAACCCACAAATGTGAAAACAAATTTTGTAAATCACCCACAAATGTAAAAAAATCAACCACAAATGTGAAAACGTTTTTTGTCAACTACCCACAAATGTGAAAATCTTCACCCACAAATGTGAAAAAAACTTCACCCACAAATGTGAAAAAAAAAATCAACCACAAATGTGAAAACGATTTTTGTCAATTGCCCACAAATGTGAAAATCTGACACAACATTAGCTTCAACATGAGGAATGTTTTTAGGTTAACGACCTTTGTTCTGAAAACCTATTACACAATTAATACTTTACCCTATTATCATCATTTTTCCATAAAAACCTTCATATCTCAGTAAATATTGATCGTAGAGCAAAAAGGACATTATTTTCGAACCCATAGGGCTAATTGGCAATATACTAGGCGTGGTTTGGTATCAAATTACACCTGTGAGGTCAAATTACACCAAACCGGAAGTAGAAATATTTTTCAAGGAAATGGGCTCAGGATGCCCAAGGATCAGTTATTAGGCCGTTTTGGTGTGTTTGAAGGCCAAAAATTTATACTTTCCCCTATTATCACCCACTTTTCCATAAAAACCTTCATATCTCAGTAAAGATTGATCGTAGAGCAAAAAGGACATTATTTTCGAACCCATAGGGCTAATTGGTAATATACTAGGCGTGGTTTGGTATCAAATTACACCTGTGATGTCAAATTACACCAAACCGGAAGTAGAAATATTTTTCAAGGAAATGGGCTCAGGATGCCCAAGAATCAGTTATTAGGCCGTTTTGGTGTGTTTGAAGGCCAAAAATTTACACTTTCCCCTATTATCACCCACTTTTCCATAAAAACCTCCATATCTCAGTAAATATTGATCGTAGAGCAAAAAGGACATTATGTTCGAACCCGTAGGGCTAATTGGCAATATACTAGGTGTGGTTTGGTATCAGATTACACCTGTGGTGTCAAATGACACCAAACCGGAAGTAGAATTATTTTTCAAGGAAATGGGCTCAGGATGCCCAAGGATCAACAAGGCCGGACGAACAACACGCCCAAGCGTTGTGGTTCCGGGGACCCCTCCCATGGTTCTCGGGCCTCACGTAACGGCAACATTACTATTATTATTCATTATATGATGTGTGATATGTGATGTGATGTTTGTCTACTAACCATGCTATGACGGTACTAACCTGGTTGCTACTTAACGAAGTCACATTCGTTACAAAAATTTAAAGATAAAATTGTTTGATGGATGGACGACGGACGCAACGCGATGCCAATAGGTTATCGGACCAAAGGTCCGGTAGCCCAAAAAATCTTTCAGAAAAGTGCTTCCCTGTATTCTTAGGCATTTTAGCGCAAATTTCGAAAAGATTCGACCGTAAATTCGAGATAAAAAGAGATTGTAAGACGTATGACGGACGACGACGGATGAAGGACGCAATGCCATGCAATGGGTTATCAGAACAAGGTTCCGTAAAAAGACATAACAATAAAAGACATTCCTCATGTGGAACCTAATTCGTCGTTTTAAAGGTTAAAACTAGTATTATTTACTATACTTACCTCCATAATACTACACGGGTAACTCCTAACAGCCTACTTAAATTAGGCTCCCCCATAGAGAAACCTCTCATATGGGGAAGAATAAAGAATGACCCCTCCCTTGCTGCCACCAGGGGCAGCACCGTAGCCACTTCCTCCATTCCCAATTCCTTGTCTCAGGGACGAGTACAAAGGAAACGGGGTAGGTTAGGTTGGCACTTTGGTAGTATTATGGAGGTAAGTATAGTAAATAATACTAGTTTTAACCTTTAAAACGACGAATTATTGTCATATTCATTACCTCCATAATACTACACGGGTAAAATTCAGAATAGACATTGGAGGTGGGATTTGAACCCGTCCCTAGAAGTCTACCCGGATAGTATCATTCTTTCATTATATATATATAAAAAATATATAAATATTAGTGCAACATACCTTGTGAAGAAAGCTTCAGTTCTGAATCCTCTTCACTTCCACCAGACTTGAATTTCCATTCCATGGTATCCACTCACTCACGCCGTGCGTGTAAGAGTCAAATCAATCCAAGTCCAAGGTAACAATGGTACTTAAATTAGGAGAATGTGGGAATCTTCCCTGAACAATATAACCAACTGAGTATATAAAGTTCATAATCCTTTGCACTAATATCCACAGAACTAAGGAATCCATCCGGATCAACTGAAGCGACACATAGTCCGAACAATCCTTGATGTTTTTGTGTGGTTTTCGTTGGTTTTTTTTTTTATATAGTTTTTCAGTTTTTGACAGCATAACGGAAAAACAAAAGCTCACAGTGGAGCAAAAAGGAAACCAAAATCCTCAATTAGCTTGATGTGCGACCGAGGATGACGTGCTGGCTGGCGAAGATCGAACCCAGGTGCAACCCGTCTTCAGACGTCCAGGCTATGTCTCTGAGATAATGAGAAGTAAACGTGTTATGGCAAGACCAAGAACATGCACTCATAACCTGAGATAGTGGTGTATTACCAATATAAGCCAATGTCGCAGCCATGGCCCGTACGTCATGCGCCCGTACCCGAAAAAAACAATCAGTCGGCTGATCGCCGAGATCGTAACAAAGTCGAATGCATTTCTTAATCCAAGAAGAGATAGTCGGGGAGCGAATATCGTTCTTGAAGCTTTTCAGATAAGAGACGAAAAGAAGCTTTTTGCCTTGTCGAAAACCCTTGGTCTTGTCAAGATAAAAGCGCAACGCACGTACGGGACAGAGCTTCGCGTCACTCTCCAAGTCCGTGCCAAGAGAGGCATCGAGAGCAGGGATCACAATCGCCAATGGAGGGGCCGTAGAGAGCTGGGTTTTCGAGAGAAAAGACGGGAGAACGCCCAGTCTGACCTGAGCATAGTTCTCCTTCTTGCTAATCATAGGGCCTGTTCGATTGGTAATATTCTGGAAGAGGTAGATGCCTACCAAGAAGACGGAAGATGGTTTTGAATCGAATGTGTCCTGCCATTTTCAGCAGGGAATTAAAATTAGAAAATGATGTGATATGGCGTAAATATTCATCAAACACTACAAATTTCCAAACGGTATTGACTCCGCGCATAAAATAAACATTCTGTGATAACAGGGCACAACTGATGTCTGGTACATCACGATATTTCGACGATAACTGAGGGAGCACCATTTCGGCCGCCATTTGCAATTCAGCCCCCCGCCATATTTCAAAACTCAGAAGATCTACCGTAAACCAGCCTCCGAGCTGGTAGAGCGGCAGAGGTCTTCCTCTTCCAGAATAACGTCTTCCGTGAGAATCGAAGGGAAAATTTTGGTAAACTGGAATAGGAAGAGGCGAATCGAAGAGGCCCTTTGACGCATCCAAAGCATGGATCTCACCTCGACGCCTGCCAGAGGCTAGGGCAAGGAGAAAAACCGTTTTCCAAGTGACTAACTTGAGGGGCGCCGAAGCCAGGGGCTCGAACGGGGCTGATGCCAGACGGTTCAAGACCAACGACAAGTCCCACTCAGGAGTGGGGTTTCGCACCACGGGACGATCTACCTCGAAGTTCTGGAGCAATAAAGTCAAGGCATGATCGGTCCCGTAGTCCACACCTTGTCGCGGCAAAAGCGTCTTAGCAATAGCCGTTCTGTAGCCTGCAAGGGTAGACGGCACCCGACCTTCAGAGAATTTTAACATCAGAAATTCAGCTATTAAAGGAGCATTGGCCGTGAAAGGATCAGTCTGCCTGCGCTCACACCAAGCACTGAAGACGACCCATTTCGACTCGTAGACCGCCAAAGAAGACCTTCTATTTGGTCGTGCGAGCCGAGAGGACACTTCCTCAGAAAATCCCTTTGCGCGGAAGGATCGCTGGACAACATCCACGCGTGAAGGGCCAGCTGGCGTGTGTTCTGGTGAAACACCGGAGACCGTGGCTGCCTCAGTAGATCTCCTCGCAGAGGCAACATCGACAAGGAGATCTAGAAGCTCTGGGAACCACGACTTCTCGGGTTGTAGAGGCGCAATAAGCAGGATCCAACATTGTTGTGCTCGAACCTTGGCAATCACTTGCGGTATCAGAATGGCTGGGGGGTAAGCATATGCATACAGGCCCTCCCAGTCCATAGACAGAGCATCCACACCCCAAGCCAGGGGGTCTGAGATTGGCGACACAAAGGTGGGGAGCCTGTTGTTCCAACGAGTGGCAAACAGGTCCACATGAGGTCGATCCCAAAGGGTACATAACTGTCGAAAGACCGCTGGAGACAAGGTCCATTCGGTAGGCTGTACCTGACCCCGCCGAGACAGCATGTCCGCCAAGACATTGAGACGGCCGGGAATGTGACGGGCACGGAGCATAATTGATTGGGCGTTGCATCACCGTAGCAAGGCCGACACCTGACGACTGAGTGTCAAGGAACGAGTGCCTCCTTGCTTGTTGATGTAGGCCACGACCGTTGAGTTGTCCGTGGCAACCAAAACTGAGTGCCCTGCTAACTCGGATACCCAATTGGCCAGGGCCCTAGATACAGCTTCCAACTCGAGAGCATTGATGTGCCAAGACAAATAATGGTCGCTCCACAAGCCCGAAATCTCTTGGAAGTCCAAGTGGGCGCCCCAGCCCTCCGTGCTGGCATCCGTAAACAGATGCTTGGATGGCAGCGGCAGACGGAAGGGAGAACCTTGTGACAGGTTTCTGATTTGAATCCACCACTGCACGCACTCGCGAGCCGCTGGAGACAACATTACCATCGTAGAGTCGGGGTCTATAACTTGACACCAACCCAAACTCAGGCAAGGCAGTTCTCGCATATGTAAGCGACTCAAAGGTACCAGCTTCTCCGTTGCCACCAACAGGCCTAGCAGAGACTGCCAGGTGGCTGCCGACTGACATGGATGAGCCAGGAAGGAGGCTAGAATAGGGCGCAATTTGGAAATTCTGTCCTGAGGTGGGAAGACCATGCCTGACGTGGTCACAAACCTGTAGCCCAGGAACACGAAATCTCGAGATGGAACGAGCTCTGATTTCTCGAAATTGATCACTAGGCCCATTGTCTGACACGTATTGATCAACCAATCGCGGTGCTCCAACAACGTGTCCCGAGACTGACTGCGTAGGAGCCAGTCGTCGAGGTATTGATGAAGGAACAATCCCCGCTGGTGGGCCAGGCTCTGGACCTCCCTCACCACCATGGTGAATATCCAAGGAGAAGGTGACAGGCCGAATGGTAGAGCACAGAACTGCCACACACGACCCCGGAAAGCGAACCTCAGATACTTTCGCGAGGCTGAGTGTATCGGAATGTGGAAGAAGGCATCCTTCAGATCTCGGGCGTCTCCATAACGAACTTTGGAGTCTGCACGAACGGATTCAGAGGCGACAAGTCTATAACTGGGCGACAACCGCCGGAACTCTTTGGAACCACGAACACGATACTGTAGAAACCCGGAGTCAGCGGAGGTTCTACTGCCCCTTTCGCGATCAATTTTTTTATCTCTACATCCAAGGCTGCTCGCTTCGCCGGAGCCGACGGCAGAGTGAATGACTTGGGGATGGGGGATAATGCAGGTTGAGTTATGAACTGAATCTGGAATCCCTTCCGGAGTACCCCCCCCCCCCCCCCCCAGATCCAAGGGCTGGCACCCATCTCTTGCCAAATGGGCCAAAAGAGATTTAAGCGCCCGCCGACTGGCGGTTCTACGTGACCAAAATGAGCGGGAGTCGCCATTGGTGACGCATGGTACTCGGAAAGTTCCCTGGCACTGGTACTTACTGTCGTGACTGGGCCTGGACGCCCCTGCTCCGCCCTTAGACTTGCCGCGGTGGCTGGACCCGGAGTGGCGACCACCACGCTTGGTTGTAGAGGCAGGGGCTCCTGAAAAGGGCTGCTTCTTCCTCTGTTTCTTGGGCTTTGAAGAAGAAGCGGTCTGTGGCTGCGGCCGTGACTTCCAAGCCTTCTGCTTGGCAAGCAGTTTGGAGACCAGCTGGGCATTGGCCGACTGGACGCGGTCCGACACTTGCCGTTCCTCGGCTGAAAGAGCACCGTCCTCTCCGTGGAACAGGGAGTTGGCGGCCTGGTCCGTGAGTGCCCCAGCATGGGGGCGGAACGTAGTCGGGATTTCAAATCCAGGGATGGCTTGAAAGTCAGGGACTTGAGGAAGGCGTCCCGTCGCCACTGCTCCATGGTGAACGCGCCGTAAGAGAGCTGGTGTAGGCGGTCCCGGATAGACAAGCCCGCGCTGGACAGAAATCTGATAGCGGTGGAGATCTGATCCTGAAGGGCAGCTTGGGGGACGGGTCCAGCAGAGGCTTGCTGGGCCAGGTTCTCGAGGAGATCCCGCGCGGCGGCTAAAAGCCAGTCCTGGGTGGAGTCGATGAGAACAGCTGAACGAATCGACTGTTGAACATCTGCTACCTGGGCAGGGGTCACCGAGATCTTCGAGGGGGCCGACATATACTGAAGAGTCTTCTTGGAAGGCTCCGACGGCTTCTCCGTGAAGTCCTTGTGGGAAGGCAAGTATGAAGAGAAGAGCTTGGGTTTCTTTATCTTGTCTCCCTTGGCCTTGATGGAGGCTTGGCGACGAACCTCGAATGCCTGGCGTACGCTGCGGCTGAGAGGCAGTTGCTGGCGTGAACTTGATGGCGGTACTGGCTGGCCACAAGAAACTGGTTCCACTGACGAGGAGGTTTCCGTCGGAGGCTCTGGCGGAAACTGGGAACCAACTTCTCCCGGAACTGGAGATCCTGAGAGGAGCCACGTTCGTCTACCAGGGAAGGATGTATGGACGCGGAGTCCATATCCTCTTCTTCGTCCTCTTCTTCCGAGTCGGACTCCGGGTCGGGACAGCGACGCTTCCGTGAAGCCGAGGGAACGAAGCCGGAAGAGGGCAGCACCTGGAGCACCTGAGCCGGGGTGACTCCACGGGAAGATCCTGGAGTAGGGCCGACAACCTGAGCCGGAGTGGCTAAGAGCTGGTCCGGGGGTAAGAGGCCTGGTGACTGTAGGGACTGGGTCCGCTGCAGAGGCGTGGATAGTCCACAGGTGGCCTCGCTCGCACGGCCTGCGAGAGGCAAGAATCCAGGAGGAGGAGCAGTCGGGGGATGACACTGGAGGAGGCTGTGCTGCACCTGAGTCGAGAGCTGTGAGAACATCGCTTGCATTTGTGCCGACATACGAGAGGAGATGTCTCATTCCAACTGCCGAAAATCCTGAGGCGCGGAGGAGGCAGGTGAAGGTAACATAACGGACTCCGCTGAAGAGCGGCCCGACACACGCACTGCTGAAGGGTGGCCCGAAGGCCCGGACTCCGCTGAAGAGCGGCCCGCGAAGACAGTCGTGAGAGGTTGGCCCGAAAGCCCGGAGCGACCCGCTGTGGCAGGGTCCGTAGAGGGCATCCCGAGGGAGCTGTCTGGTGGCGAGGCTATCCGCTGGATCGGCGGCGGGGAAGGCCTGCTGCGCTGGGATATCGACTGGAAGAGAGAGTGAGAATTAGACATATCATCATAACCTCCCCCCCCCCCCCCCACTTTCACCGAAACATCGCGCCCTGAGGCAGTCAGATGCGGCGAGCACTCACTGCTAGCATTGAAACCATTAGTCCGAATAGAAAACGGAGGCTGGTCGGATCCTGGGATCCGATGGGAACCCGGGTCCCGGGCCCCGACAGGGGCCGGGAGCCAAACTAGCCCTGTTTCTAACTCGACCAAACCACTAGCGTCAGTTACTAATGCCCGAGGTGGGCATAGAAGCAACGCCGTGGTATCGAGGGACAAGCCTGAGCTGGTAGCGGAATGCCGAGGAAGACGCAAGCATGGTCTATCAGCATCTGATACCTTAACGAGAGTCGTGTTCCTGTCGGAACCCGGGTTCCCATCGGAACCCGGGCCCCGAGCGGGGCCCGGGACCCGAGCGCCAACGTGTAGCTGTATAGCTGACAGTGACTCGGAACCCGGAGCCGTAATCCCACCGGGACCCGGGACCCGGGAGCCGAGCACCATCATCTGACATGAGCGTGACAGATGAGAGCACGGGAACGGACGGAGTGTTCCTGGGACCCGGGCTCCGAGCGCCCACGCAAGGCATCGACTCGGAAACACAACACTCGGAGTGAATGGAGAGAAAACGATTAACCAGGCTAGCTGGAAAATCTAACAGACTCCGAACACTCAAAAGCTGAGGGCGCAATGCCGAAAGCAGAGAGCGGCCCACCACATCACCCACCACACCTGACGGGGCCAGAGCCGCACACACAGGTGGGGGAGAGGGAGGGACAAACATGACATTACAATCAAAGGGTCCCACGCAAGGCATCGACTCGGAAACACAACACTCGGAGTGAATGGAGAGAAAACGATTAACCAGGCTAGCTGGAAAATCTAACAGACTCCGAACACTCAAAAGCTGAGGGCGCAATGCCGAAAGCAGAGAGCGGCCCACCACATCACCCACCACACCTGACGGGGCCAGAGCCGCACACACAGGTGGGGGAGAGGGAGGGACAAACATGACATTACAATCAAAGGGTCACCGTCCTCTCCGTGGAACAGGGAGTTGGCGGCCTGGTCCGTGAGTGCCCCAGCATGGGGGCGGAACGTAGTCGGGATTTCAAATCCAGGGATGGCTTGAAAGTCAGGGACTTGAGGAAGGCGTCCCGTCGCCACTGCTCCATGGTGAACGCGCCGTAAGAGAGCTGGTGTAGGCGGTCCCGGATAGACAAGCCCGCGCTGGACAGAAATCTGATAGCGGTGGAGATCTGATCCTGAAGGGCAGCTTGGGGGACGGGTCCAGCAGAGGCTTGCTGGGCCAGGTTCTCGAGGAGATCCCGCGCGGCGGCTAAAAGCCAGTCCTGGGTGGAGTCGATGAGAACAGCTGAACGAATCGACTGTTGAACATCTGCTACCTGGGCAGGGGTCACCGAGATCTTCGAGGGGGCCGACATATACTGAAGAGTCTTCTTGGAAGGCTCCGACGGCTTCTCCGTGAAGTCCTTGTGGGAAGGCAAGTATGAAGAGAAGAGCTTGGGTTTCTTTATCTTGTCTCCCTTGGCCTTGATGGAGGCTTGGCGACGAACCTCGAATGCCTGGCGTACGCTGCGGCTGAGAGGCAGTTGCTGGCGTGAACTTGATGGCGGTACTGGCTGGCCACAAGAAACTGGTTCCACTGACGAGGAGGTTTCCGTCGGAGGCTCTGGCGGAAACTGGGAACCAACTTCTCCCGGAACTGGAGATCCTGAGAGGAGCCACGTTCGTCTACCAGGGAAGGATGTATGGACGCGGAGTCCATATCCTCTTCTTCGTCCTCTTCTTCCGAGTCGGACTCCGGGTCGGGACAGCGACGCTTCCGTGAAGCCGAGGGAACGAAGCCGGAAGAGGGCAGCACCTGGAGCACCTGAGCCGGGGTGACTCCACGGGAAGATCCTGGAGTAGGGCCGACAACCTGAGCCGGAGTGGCTAAGAGCTGGTCCGGGGGTAAGAGGCCTGGTGACTGTAGGGACTGGGTCCGCTGCAGAGGCGTGGATAGTCCACAGGTGGCCTCGCTCGCACGGCCTGCGAGAGGCAAGAATCCAGGAGGAGGAGCAGTCGGGGGATGACACTGGAGGAGGCTGTGCTGCACCTGAGTCGAGAGCTGTGAGAACATCGCTTGCATTTGTGCCGACATACGAGAGGAGATGTCTCATTCCAACTGCCGAAAATCCTGAGGCGCGGAGGAGGCAGGTGAAGGTAACATAACGGACTCCGCTGAAGAGCGGCCCGACACACGCACTGCTGAAGGGTGGCCCGAAGGCCCGGACTCCGCTGAAGAGCGGCCCGCGAAGACAGTCGTGAGAGGTTGGCCCGAAAGCCCGGAGCGACCCGCTGTGGCAGGGTCCGTAGAGGGCATCCCGAGGGAGCTGTCTGGTGGCGAGGCTATCCGCTGGATCGGCGGCGGGGAAGGCCTGCTGCGCTGGGATATCGACTGGAAGAGAGAGTGAGAATTAGACATATCATCATAACCTCCCCCCCCCCCCCCCCACTTTCACCGAAACATCGCGCCCTGAGGCAGTCAGATGCGGCGAGCACTCACTGCTAGCATTGAAACCATTAGTCCGAATAGAAAACGGAGGCTGGTCGGATCCTGGGATCCGATGGGAACCCGGGTCCCGGGCCCCGACAGGGGCCGGGAGCCAAACTAGCCCTGTTTCTAACTCGACCAAACCACTAGCGTCAGTTACTAATGCCCGAGGTGGGCATAGAAGCAACGCCGTGGTATCGAGGGACAAGCCTGAGCTGGTAGCGGAATGCCGAGGAAGACGCAAGCATGGTCTATCAGCATCTGATACCTTAACGAGAGTCGTGTTCCTGTCGGAACCCGGGTTCCCATCGGAACCCGGGCCCCGAGCGGGGCCCGGGACCCGAGCGCCAACGTGTAGCTGTATAGCTGACAGTGACTCGGAACCCGGAGCCGTAATCCCACCGGGACCCGGGACCCGGGAGCCGAGCACCATCATCTGACATGAGCGTGACAGATGAGAGCACGGGAACGGACGGAGTGTTCCTGGGACCCGGGCTCCGAGCGCCCACGCAAGGCATCGACTCGGAAACACAACACTCGGAGTGAATGGAGAGAAAACGATTAACCAGGCTAGCTGGAAAATCTAACAGACTCCGAACACTCAAAAGCTGAGGGCGCAATGCCGAAAGCAGAGAGCGGCCCACCACATCACCCACCACACCTGACGGGGCCAGAGCCGCACACACAGGTGGGGGAGAGGGAGGGACAAACATGACATTACAATCAAAATTATGACAAAATTCCTGTGAGTCTAAGAGGGACAGGGCGTCTACACTCACTGGGGGTTGTAAAGCTAAATTAAGCCGAGCCGACTCAGTGTCGAAGCGACGGATGGCGGCGAGACAATGCACCCGGGCGGACAGAGAGCAGTCAACATCAGGTGGGGAGGGACGTGAACGGAGGTGAAGTAAATCCCTCAACGCCCCATACACGGTTGACCAGTCTTCTGGTGAACGAGATTCGCACTTTTCGCAAGGAAAATCGTCGATGCAGAACGAATCCACACACCGCCAACAGAAGTCGTGGACCTCCCACGCTGGTAAGAACACGTGGCACCGGCCACACACACGCGTGGGCATGGTCAGCTCAGCTCACTCAAACAGGAAAACCTGGGCGTGGACTACCGTCAACGTGTTAAAAAGGACACCCCTAACGACTAAGAGTCCTTTCCTGCCGAGTTTCCACAGAGGTGGAACGATCCAAGCAATAAAATTAAACAGAAATATAGAGTAGGTTTAAGTAGGTCTGCTTCCTTCAATAGGAGAATTGGGAATGGAGGAAGTGGCTACGGTGCTGCCCCTGGTGGCAGCAAGGGAGGGGTCATTCTTTATTCTTCCCCATATGAGAGGTTTCTCTATGGTGGAGCCTAATTTAAGTAGGCTGTTAGGAGTTACCCGTGTAGTATTATGGAGGTAATGTATAGGACAATAATGCTGTGTTTGATTTTCACATTTGTGGGCAAATGACAAAAACCGTTTTCACATTTGTGGTTAAATTTTTTTTTCACATTTGTGGGTGGATTTTTTTTCACATTTGTGGGTAATGATATTTTCACATTTGTGGGTGATTTACAAAATTTGTTTTCACATTTGTGGGTTTTCACATTTGTGGGCGTTTTAACATTTGTGGGTTCAACACTCGAGTCCTACAATGAGTGAATTGTGGGGAATGACAAGAATATTAATATTGAAACACTTATAATTCCAGCACTCCCCGCTGTAGAGAAAGAAAAGTCGTATTCAGGAACAACCAACAACGACTCTGTTGTAGTGCAGTGGGAGGCTCTCTCCAGTGTACCCACAGAAATGAGTCAGTACTACAAGTACAGAGTCGCGTACACACCTGTGACGGGGGTGTTGTACACCACTACGGGGCCCCTGATCAACCACACAGCTGGAGTTCTGTCATACACAGTGACTGCTCTGGCATACAACACAGAGTACAACTTCACCGTGCTCACATACAGGGTGATGAACGGCATAGAGGAGCAGGGAGAAGCCTACCAACCCATCACAACGAAGACAGATTGTAACAGTAAGCATATTTGTCTCATGATGTCCATGTACGAACCTGGCTACTAATAATTTCGCACACTCTTTGTAGTCTAATGTTGAATGGGTTCACTCAAGCAAATGTTTCATAACTGCACGACTTGTTTCATTATTGCAATGTCCCGGTATACGTTGTGGTGAACTATTATTATTGTTCCATTTCACAATGCATCATTAAACTTTGTGTGAACCCTTCAATCCAGAACCGTACCCACCCACAATACTGGCTGTCGAGGCTGTGAACGGTACGGAGGAATCTCTGGGCCCAATTATAGTCAACTACGAGGTACAGATATATTACTATATTTGAAAACAATACCATTAAGGCAGTACCGTGATTAGTCAGTCGCGATTGAACAGTTCTGCGTTCTAAAACACGTTGCTGTATATCCATTACCCACAATGCATCAATTTGATATACCTCAAATTTATTTTTTTGTGATGATGACATTCTTTACGTATGTAATTTGCTTGGGAACCTCACACTTTTATCTCCGAATGCGAGGTATATGGCTGTAGCATTGTAGGTACACGAAATTACTACGCTCGACAAAGAACATCATTACACTAAGTCTTGTGGTCACTTCGTGTGGTAGTGTTCATGCCGCTACAATGCAATATTTGCATAACGGTATTACAAAACGCTTCTGCGTGCCATTTCATTGTTTTCAGCTTCCGCTAACTAACCAAACGGGTTGCGATAGTTTTACCGGAGTATTCTCCCTCTACAAACATGAAGACGACGATGACTTCACGAAAGAACCAGCCGAACTGTCTAACGCAACATATGTGATTCAACCGTCGAAAGGTGGTCAACACGAAATCAAGGTTGAAGTCTCCAACAATGAAGCAATCACATCATCCAGTGACCCGGAATTCGTCTATGTCCTGCAAACAACTGGTAGCACATCATACAATTGTTATTTTAAACATACAAGTTCCCCCAAACATATCGCATTTAATATGCATATTTTTGATTTTCCGAAGTTTGTTTCTTCTACCTTTGAAAAGCGGCTGTACTTGGATGTCTTACTGTACATGTAAAGCATACTTGTACATAAGTCATGCTTTCCAATCCTCTATCACCAGGATAAAGAGTAGGCTACATTTAATAAAGGTATACTTCCGTATGACGTTTACAGTATCATCTAGCGGTCCAAACGTAGTGGCTATCGTCGTGCCTATAGTACTGATCTGTCTCATTGCCGCCGCGGTGGGAGGTTTCTTCTTCTATAGAAAATACAGGTACGAAGTGCCAAAAGTACATTGCCAAAAAATTGAGTTAAATATAGAAACTCTGAAATGCACTTATTTGAAATAGCGGCAAACTTATTAAAATATTTCTGCTAATTGCAGCAATACCAAGAAAGATTCGGACCGAGGTGAGTCGACAAAAGTGCATAAAGGTGAGCAATACTGATAACGACAGAAGTAATTCGTACATAATAATACACGTTATATATATTGTTGTTATCATATATTTGTATCGAATACTAACTCTGACGAACATATGGCATAATCGCAGTCTCGATGTTAAAATCAGAACCAGAACACTTCAATAACATTCAAATGGTATTTTACATGTCTGAAATACATGTCACAGAGTTGACGGGGATAGACGATTTGCTGGTGGAGCAAGATGACGCTGTAGCGATAGCCGGTGTGGGCGGCTCCACGAACCTCGGGATGGACGATGATCATGATGCTCCCCGTACACGGGCCATCCCACTAGCGGAGTTCGAGAGCTTCGTCGAAAACAAGAAACAGGACATGGCCAAGTTCGAGGCCGAATACGAGGTCGGCCACATTGTGTATTTGGAACCGAATCATTATACGTAGCAAATTTATGTTAATTCCAGTGAGTCTTCAGATTTAGATGCTTTGTCGGGTTCCCAGAATAAACTCTAAAACAGTTTTTAATGTTATTATAACTTATTGGTGGTAATTGGTTGACACATACGTTATTATCAAAACATATTGAGCTTGATAAAGTGAGGAGTGAAATCGTCGTTTTCCAGTCTCTACCTCAAGAGGACCAATCAAGATGCCTTGTTGCTCAAACCAGCGAGAACCTGAAACTTAATCGATACAAAAACATATATGCTTGTGAGTTTATCAAATAGCACTGTATTGCTCTCAATTGTTGCAAGAAATATTCGAAATATTGACTGTTGTTTTAAAACAAAATTAAAAAGCGCTTGTGTTGTGTACGTTAGATGATGCGAACCGTGTGGTGCTGAAATCAACCCATGATGATGATGAACCGGATTATATAAACGCCAACTACATCCGGGTATGGTCAACCTTAGGCTTTGAGATCAATAATGCATACATAATATAACGTGTTGTGCGGTGAGAACTGAAATTAAATGAGTTCAAGTTCAAAATAAAATGTTGGTTCGATTGGACAGGGCTACAACACAGAGAGGGAATACATAGCGACCCAAGGTAGAAACCCTATTCAAACTCATATTGTGATATCACCATATTGCAATTATATATATATATATATATATATATGCATCACCGATGGTGATATATCATTGTATCAATTCTAACACAGCATAATTGTATTAATTGTTGTGGACCTTTAATTTCGGTCCAACAGGTCCCAGAGAGAACACGGTGTTGGATTTCTGGAGAATGCTCTGGCAGGAGAAGGCTAACCTGATTGTGATGGTGGCAAATAAAACTGAAAACGGAAAGGTATCGTGTTGTTTTCATGGTGCGGTGTCCCTGTGTTCTTTCATGGGTGATATTGATCCAAATGGCACGACAGTCATCGTGTGATGTTTATTTTACGTAATTATTGGTAATCTTCAATGGATAGGACTGATTAGTATTCTCACATTGATTTGTACAATTTTGTAGTTACTGGCTGGGCACATTTCTAATTTTTTCACCTTGTAGAAAAAGTGTTGTGATTACTGGGCGGAGAATGGCGGGGAGTCCGTGGGGTTTGGTCGGTTCACGATCACCACGGAGGCGGTGGAACATTGCGCGGACTATGCTACCAGCATTCTCACTGTGCGCTGTGAGGTTCGTGTATACGAAATGAGAAGAGCTTCTAGGTCCCTCGTTCACGGTTTTGAAATTGAGTTGAAAGTTATATTGCAATTCAATACTTTAATGGTTCAGCATCCTGTTAAAAAGCGTGTCAATTGGGGAGGAAACGAAATGGTTCACATGGTGAATATTTATTGTACTTTTACAAAGACTGTCCATAGAAATTCATTAATCACTAATAGACCAATACACGTTCCTCGTAGCGAGAAATGAGGACAGTTCGCCACTTCCACTTCAAGACCTGGGAGGACAAGAGCAAGCCCGTGTATGGACTGTTGTCTATGCTAGCATTCTCTAGACGGCTCCACTCTTTCGACCACCTGAGAAAAGGACCGATGGTTGTTCACTGCAGGTAGCAATCAGTGTGAAGTGCATCTTGTCAATATTTACCTCATTAACGTTCAAACATGCTCCTATAGGGAGTGTTAGAGAGACAAAAAGTTCAATTCCAAACATTAATCTTATGGGTATGATATATTTGCCTTCACCAGCCACGTTAGTGCGCTTTTTGAGGTGAAGCCCATAACTCCGTTTCCGATAGTCGGAACAATTTGAAATGCCATTTGGGAAAAAAAATACCTCCGTTGTTCACCAAGTCAGACGTACATTTTGAAAACTGAAAGAATTGTACAGAGGAAAATGCATGTCAATGTGATAGGAGATATCTCGTGCATCGCTTCTTCTCTAAATTATCGCATTCTTCGCTACCCAAGCGCCGGTGTGGGACGGACGGGCACATGTATTGTGATGGACATCCTTCGGTACCAGGCTCTGAACGAGGGTGCAATCAACGTCTACGACACTGTGCGCAGAGCTCGTCACCAGAGGATGCACATGGTTCAGACAAAAGTGAGAGAGAGAGAGAGAGAGAGAGAGAGAGATCTCTCAAGTGAAAGAGATCTCAATATAGGGCTTTGCCTTGCTGATCGATGCACACTTGTTTTCTCCAGTAGATATTTATTCAACTAAGTTATATGTATGTATCTTCACAGTTTCACCATACCATACAATACGGCCACCATTTTAGGATGTGATATGATACGTAAAACAAATAATAGTTTTGAGTGACCTCAGCTGCTAACGTTGAGATAATGACGCCACTGGATATTCGCTAACATACCTGTGTCTCTAGGAGCAGTACTTCTTCATCCACGACGCGCTGGCAGAGTTCATGAAGTGCAGCAATACTGCCGTGTCGTGTAGCGACTTTGAGAAGGAGATCGGTGAACTCAACAAAGTCGTCAACGGAACATCCAAGATTCAGCAGCAGTGGGAAGTCGGTGACGTTTTGCACAACTGAAAGTCTCAATACCTGACAAGCTCATGTTGATTTTGTTTTGGTTTCAAAATGCGAGGGGTTTATTGTAGTATTTCTTGAGAATTTACATTTACGGGGGGTATACACATTCCACCAGCATTTTGTGATTAAAAGGACTCACGTATGTTCTATCTTACCTATGTATATCATACAATACCGAGTTATGAAGAAAAACTGCATATACACCGTTGGTCTATTTTAGGCCCTCTACGGATTGTTGAAACCTTTGGACAACTCACTGAAAGACGGTGTACGCCCAGAACACATTGAAAAGAACAGGAATAAATCCGTTATTCCAGGTTGGCTGTTCAAATCAAGGAGCTACTCTTGAACTTTGAACTAATATTCTTATTACCTTATTATTAACATTTCTTACTATCCGGACAGCGAATAACTCTCGCCCGTTCTTGCCTGGGAAGGAATCCGATAGCTACATCAATGCTGTCTTCGTTGACGTGAGTATCATCTACTATCATATACTCAACTCCACTTGGGCCCAGCAAATTCTGCACCACAACATTACACTCACTTTATATATTAATATATTATATGCACAGCTTCAAAAACCATAAAATCAGCCATGGGATATTTATTTACTGCCGGTATCAGAATCCCATGGTCCGGATGGTGATAGGTCCATACATATTGACCTTTCAGAGCTACAAGTACCACGACTCGTACATCGTGACCCAGCTGCCCCTACCGGACACATTCGGAGACTTCTGGAGGCTGGTCCACGCTCAAGATGTAACAACTATTGTCATGCTGAATAAAGTTGAGAAGCCGGACGAGGTATGACCAATGCCTGAACGAGACACCAAATATTTATACTGCTCACCCGTCCTACATTTTATTTTTTTCTCCGGGAGGGAAATTGAATTGTTATAATTTCTTGGTTCAGCCTTACTGGCCGACAGCGGAGGATCGGACTAGAGAGTATGGCGGAATGAACGTAACACTGACGAAAACTGATCAGCTTGCCAAAAACATCGTGGGACGAACATTCAGTGTGGAAAAACAAAGCAAAGGCGTAAGCACATTACATTACATCTGAATATCAATATAGTGAAGACACAAACATAACATCCATACTGCATTTTTTTCGTGGCAAAACTTATACCATATGCAAATTCAGTGATTTCAACCCGTTGTTGAACAGTTGTGTTGTATATTAATTTGATCTTGCGTACAAAAGAAACAACTACTGTCTGCCCGTTATGCCGCATGCATGACTTCGCTTGTAAATGTTTGGCCGAACTTGTTTCTTATTCCAAAAACTATTCATTTTCAGTACTCTATTTGCTTTTTTAAGTATTGGGAATATATCGATTTATACGTTCCATACATTGTTCTTCTCTCAATATTTGTTCGGTAGATGATGCCCCGGGCACCATTGGTTGTGCGGCATTTCCAGCTGCTGAGTTGGCCTGACGACATGGACATCCCAAGTCACCCGGGTCACCTCGTAGACTTGTCAGAGCACGTCACGCACTGGCAGCAACAGCATCAAACAGCATCCAAAACCACCGGAAACACTATTGTACACTGTCTGTGAGTACAGGGCTGTATAAAGATAACCTCCCTGGTATGATCGGATGCATTTGCACGGGATATCTTATATAATGTTCGGTGGTGGTACCCGTTGGATGGATCGGTGATGTCATCGCGGGATATCATGGCGATAGTTTAACCTGACAGTTACTGCACAACCACAACTCATGGCGGTGTACATATGCGCATATAGATGAATATTGTCAAATTCACTCGACAATACTTTTTCTTGCCATTAAATTTCATCACATTTATTATCGACTATGTTATCGGTATTACAATGATGCTGGTCACCAACACTGAAACATTGCTTTAAAGCAGCTGCCTTCGAATCCAGTCAATATTTTTGAAAACTATATTTCATATTAAACATGCTAAACTAACTGAATGAAACATATTTTCATATTCACATCAAATGTAATGAAAATAACCAGTCCTCAGGCAAATTTTGCTCATTTGAACAGGCGGTTCTCGCGTAAATACAGGAACTGTATCCATCACACGCAGATGTAAACAAAGCATAGAAGTGCGAGATAGACTGACAATTCCACACATCTTGGTATATCACTGATTATTTTCTCACAACTACACTATATATACATATACGAACTGGAAAATGTACTAGATGTGGACTTTTAAGCGCGATTTGAGCGTTTGTTCACATTCGGGTTTGATGGATACACTTCGTTTGTTTATTTACAATACTGGTACAAAATGGGCACTAAAACGGATGAAAAGACAACTCGGACGGACTGTAATCGACAAAATCATTGAGCACACCTTTTGTTGTATTGCATTAGATGTGCTTAACAAAAAATTGGTTTTGAAAAAAAAGATTGCATACATTCGAAGGCAGCAGCTTTAACTACACGCATCACATCGTTTCTATTAATATTTTGTTGCATTTTAGTTTATTATAGCCATCATCAAATTCCTGTGGCGTTGGTGACGATACGTCGATTTAATGTCCCTTTACAGAGACGGCGTAAGTCACAGCGGGTTGTACTGTGGACTGATGTTCGTCCTGGACAGGATGATGCTCGAACAGGAAGTGGATCCTTTTATCGCCATCAGATGTGTGTCCAGACACCGGCCTGAGTTCTTCAAATCACTGGTACACATTGGGTTTAGTATATGTATATCACCTCCTCCACCCCACCCCCCCCCCCCCCCTGTCAAAACGTATTAGTATACATGTATACCATCATAATGTTTCTCTATGAATAGTTGTGGAGAGTGTTCGTCACGGAGTATCGTATCTGGTGATGTACTAGTGATCATTTTCTTATTTACAGGAACAATACAAGTTCTTGTACAAGATGGGCAGAGATTACATGGCCCAGTACAGCACGTACGCCAACCTGCAGTGAAATCGTATTCTCTGTAATCAGGATCGCAGTTCTTTCAGAATTCTCATGCTTTCAAAATCCACCTTACAAACTATAGTAACAAACCGAATTGTTTTTTTGTCTATAAAGAGTGTATAATATTGAGTTTGACATTATATAAAATTGTATCAAAAAGTGTATCCAAGATTCATGTATTTTAGAATAACAGAAAAATATTTATTTTAGAGATAAATAATTATTGTACAGGACCGAATATTCATTATCTTTGAATATTTACAGTATATCAGAACAATTGTTGTAGTTCGATATTCCATATATTATCAGTTGTATCACTGAGTTATATACAATGTAACGTTTTTCGTTTTTGATTAGTATTTGTTGGAACCATATTTGTAACGACATTCCAACGATAATTCGAAGAACTGCATTTCTGAATAGTTACCTCACTTTATGAGATGGAGGCAAAAGCAAACAACACAAACACACAGGTACACAATAAAATGTAAATATCTCCATGGTTTCATATATCGATGTTGATAATGGAAAACATAAATCAATAAATCGACAATAGTATCATGTTTGCTTCCGTGATGTCTTGACACCTGAGGTGATCAATATTTCATACCCGGCATTCATGAGGTATACATAAGAATACATAAGAGGCAAACAGAGTTACATGTAGGGGTTACAAACTGACATTTGCACCTTGGCAAATTAGTTGTGACGTGTACAGTGTCCGATCATCTTATCAACACGCTGATCAGACAAGTATCACAAGTGTGTCAGGGTGTGTTATGTGTAGTTTGTATGGGTCAAAGTAAGTCGTTCACTTCGTCAAAGCTGACATTCTTTGAAAATCCTGTCACACAGGAGCGGAATCTAGATGATCATATATTATTCCATACCATAGATCCACTAGTCTTCTGGTTTGTGATCGAAAAATTATGAACTTCTAATACACCTACACACGAGCCTAATTCGAGTATATAATTTTTATTTTGATAAGTTGTTTTTGGGCAACTTCCGAAGGTGTTTGATGTTAGTTTTGCTATTGGTATCAGCGAAATCTTGTACTAAACCGTAATACGCTGAATTCACATGGAGTGTGTATATTGAATAGTGAAAATAAAATGTAAATTATTTCTAATCTCAAGCTATTTGATCACTATGGTCACTATGGACATCATATTCCAACCCTTTGAAGTTATTGTCATATGTGACGGAGGCATTATTGACACACGGCCCAGATAAAGAAAATGGCAGGCCAAATTTTCTTGCACTAATAGTGTTTTAAACTGATATAAACATGAGAAATCGTAAAGAAAGACAGAATAATGAAGTGAACACCTGGTATTATGAATAAATTGATTAGTATAGTAATGTTAGAATTACATGAGCAGACTTCGTCCATTTTCGTTTATCTTTTTTTCCACATTCGTATCGTTTTGATTGTACAGATGCCGCATCACCAGTATCAGCACCTTATCAATGATGATAACGGGTTTCATATGATAACATTAACTTCCTTGTTGTACGCGCCTATTGCAGATAAGTATTTATCCATTCATTGTTTGGTACATTTGCCGTCATTGCACGGACACGCAGATGGATGAAGATGGATTCACGGTTTTATATTAAAAAGGAGCACGCAGTGTGTCTGTTTGTCTTGATTCTACATTCCGCACTGGTAACGATTCAAGGTAACGTATATATAGCTACGAGATTGATCATTTCACACCAATGCCTGTGATCGTGAAACAACTACTCCTGCGAAAACGGTTACATGCTGCTGACATATTTACATCTAGGGGAACACATAATAGGACATTAAGAAGATACATAGTGTCTGGATGAAACACAGTCTGTTTTCGTCGGTGATTTGTGCAGGTTAAATCAGAAAAAAACTCACACATTACCGCGATGGATTTTTGGTTTCACAGCATTTCGATGATAATTTGAAATGAAACTCAAAATTGATCAACAAGATGATACGATCGGGTGCAATTTTTTACTGAT
This sequence comes from Terebella lapidaria, assembly GCA_949152475.1. NCBI lineage: Eukaryota > Metazoa > Annelida > Polychaeta > Terebellida > Terebellidae > Terebella > Terebella lapidaria. The sequence goes on from OX424557.1 coordinate 10,810,421, forward strand.
TTCCCACGAATAATTGCCGAGTAAATCTTCATTAAAAATTCATTTTTATGCAAGTAACCGACGATGTTTTTTTGTGATGACGTACAGTGAATGATAATTTAGAGCATATTTCATAGTACATTTAGTCATTATTATCATTTCCGGATATAAAACAAGCTGTGGGGCGGTAGAATTGGGAAGCTCGAAAAAATATCCGGAAAAAGGCTTTTCCTACATCTTCGAAAATGAAATCTCCCACACATGAGGAAACATGAGGTAATGGTTTTTTATTCATTACACGTGTTTTTTATCCACATATCACAGGTCGTTGTCTGTATGGAGACGGGTGTTACTTCCCGTGTAACTGTGCTGACCAGACAGAGTGTGAGGCCGGGTGTCCGAGTGGACAGTGTAAGAATAACACTGGAAACTACAGCATACCCTGGAGAGGGCCCAGCTGTCTGATAGGTAAGAATAAGGCCCAACTATCTGATAGGTAACAACGGCACCCAGCTGCCTGATAGGTAACGATATGACTCATGTTTCATTACCTTATCGTAGTCATTCATTCGCAGATGATATAGGAACGGGTATATAGAATGAGCTGGATTATGTGAATAAAAAATGATGGGAAATCATGACGACGACTGAGTGGTACATGCAGGGCAATTGTATGGCTTCTTGTGTGTGAATTTGTATGATTAACAAACTGTGAATGGTATTAAAGAAGAGTAAAATGGAACTTGGCCGAATACAATTGTTCGATTTTGCATCAATATCTTCTTTCGAACTTAGAACGATATGAAACCGTGAATAACAACTTGCATAATTCAATTATAAAATATCAAAATATATCATGCAAAATATATCATGCATACCCATATTGTCTGATATGCAAGTTAGTGGTCATGACAACTGTTGGTAATCAGGGTTCTTTGGGGGACTAAATTGACTTGTACCCATTGCAATACTGCATTTAAGTGCACTTAACTATTGAACTTATCGAACGCACTTTATTTTTTCATTTTAATTGTACTTTATGTTATTGATAAGTGAATTCGTGATCACGAATTTGTAATTAGATATCATGACTTACAAAGTCGTGACCACGACTTAAGTTCCACATTTGTTTTACATAATATAATAATACGCGAAATAATTTTAAATATCTCAGACTACAGTAGAACATAATTCGAGGTCACGACGTCATAATTCGTGATCACGACATTGTAATCCGAGATCACGACTTCGTAATTTGAGATCACGACTTTGTGAATCGAGGTCACAACTTTATATCACGAATTAGACACCATATTTTTTTTACATACAACCTGGCCCTAATACGCCGTCGTAAAGAACACACCGTTTTCAAATTAATTTATATAATATATCGGACGCAACACTCAGCAGATGAATGAGCTGTGTCGTGTGGTCTAAATATTACATACGACATGATAAGGTATGGATCCTCATGTCTTATATTTCATATTTGAAGGGAATACAGCTTACGGTAGAACAGACGGCGGACACACTGGTCAGAGCGGTGATACACTATATACTTCAGACATGGCTGTGGATGGGAATCCACAGTTTACACCAGAAAACCACACGCACTGTGCCCATCCTAAACCTGAACAGGGTGACAACGTGAACAACACTGACTACCCAGCCTGGTGGTGGGTGGACCTCGGGGCCGTCCATAAGATATACAACATCACCATCTACGGCAGGACAGGATGCGGTACAGCTGGTATGTGGAAAAATGTCTTCAACGGATGTAATTGTTTTAAACTACGATCTTTGATCGATTGTGTGTTTTCATGGTGCTCATACTGATGGGTACATGGGTGATAAATGTAATATTTTGATTCCATATTCTCAAAAGACCCATTGTCTGAATGCCGAAAAAGATTGGACGATTTTGTACTGCGTGTGGGGAATGAGACCAATTACAACACAACTGGGGAGGTGTGTGTGACATACACTGACGGGCCGATACCTATCGAGACGCCTCTTGGAGGCCATGAGACGTTCACCTGTCCCACCCCTCTCTATGGGAGCCACGTGTACTTTGAAAGACTCCCGTCCGGCTTTGAGCCAGCCATCACATCCATCTGTGAATTTATTGTGATCGGACACAAATTCATCAGTAAGGGCACCCCAATCAGTATGAACTTACTGAATTTATAGCCGACTTATTAAATTAATGCATGGGTTTTTTTTTCACAATTGCTCTTTTTGTAATTCACCCAATGAATGGTACTTTAACGTTGGTAATGGTGCACATTAATGTGTGTATCAACCTATTACCACCAATATTATACCAATCAGATTGTAGCGATGTTACGTGTCATGGTAACGAAGTCTGTAGCGAGGTGACTGGCTGCAGTTCCTGTCTGGGTACCTACCGACCAGACTGTAAACTATGTAAGTATATTCCACTAGTAATATACACCCAGTACCTAATAATTCAATTCCGTGTAAAACCGGGCAGTCCAATAATGGTGGAAATATATGTATCGAATGTATTTCCAGCTTGTAACGAAAGTTCCTTCGGTGAAAACTGTGCTCAAACATGTGGAAACTGTTTCAACGCTGCATGTGACGCAATAGATGGAACATGCGATGACGGGTGCGAGATGTGGTGGACAACACTTATGTGCACAGTATACATCGGTCTGTATATCTATATTTAAAACAATTATCTACACACGATCGATTCACACAAATGCAGAACGAATGATAAATTATTCACCGTTAAGCTATGCATTTCCTTATTCTGCATTTTTATTTTCCAAGACGTTCCGACTGTTGACGGGGAAAAAGCAAGCGCCTCGTTGACGTCCGATAGTTCTGTTCACCTGGAGTGGGACGCCCTACAGAGTGTCGAGGAGGGTCTGGAGGAGTTTTACAAGTACAGGGTGTTTGATGTGGCCAACGGCTCATCGGAGAACATGGGGGACTTCATCCCGCACGAAGCTGGCATCATGTCGTACACTCTCGAGGGTCTGTCTGTCAATACACAGTACAACATCACTGTACTCACGTATAGAACGATGAACGGTACGATTGAACAAGGAGAATCGTACGATAGTGTCGTCATAGTAACAGAACCCGTCAGTAAGTTCAACCAACATACGTTGATGACTAAAACATTTTAACATAATGTATGCAATAAGATTGAGCTACAGTTCTCACAATAAATATATCTCAGAGGCGGAGAGTTTCGTTCTTGGTTTCCAATTTTGAACTTGATACACATACCGGTATTTTTCAACATTACTCGAAAATAACGACATGAGTGTACGAAATCCCAAGTACAATGTATATCTACTATTGAAGCTGGAGGGGATGACCAGACTGTGGTGATAGTCGTCTCCGTTGTGATTGGAGTTGTTGTTGTAGCAGCCATCGTTCTCGGTGTGTTCTTCTACCTGCGTCACAGGTGAGTACCGTAGATTGTTGACATATGATTTCAGTTCCAAGAGTTTGAGATTTTCCAGTGTTCACCTTCTTCGTGATTCGATAGCGATAGTCACATGCACGTATTTTGTGATCAGGCGAACAGAGAGCGACCGAACGAAAGATGACCGGTCTGATATGTCTATGCCCATGACAGAACATGCTGCTCGTGCACACTATGCCAGTGAGAAACAAAAAGGTGAATTCGCCTGTGCATACTACTTTGCTAATGATCACAATTACAGGACTGGGTGGCCCGCGAGGCTGGGAATAAAATGTACTCTGGTTCACTCATCTTATGAAATGACACATTGAGAAGAACTTGTGTCATAAGAAACGCGGTTTTCTCGATAACATCTCGAGCATATGTACTGCCTCAGATTTGCCTGCGATGGACGACATTCTGGTCGAACAAGACGAGCCGGAGCACACAGGTGGCACTCGAAAAAGTGGTCTGATGAACCCCGCACTGTACCTGAACAGCGTCCAAACGTGCGTCAGTCTTGCCGACTTCGAGAACTATGTCATCCAGAAGAAGAAGGATATGTCCAAGTTCGAGGCGGAGTATGAGGTACATTGCGATACTCTCATTTAAGGTTCCAATTTGAGCGTTATCTTTCCACAAGATACTGCAAAAATGTAGAATATTGCGCAAATTATGTTACCTTCGCAATCACGTTATTTTGCCCGATGATGTTCACAGACACTGCCTGAGGAGGACTTGTCGAAATGCATTGTTGCTCAAACGGGGGAAAATCTCAAACGAAACCGATACAAGAACATTTACGCATGTACGCAGACATATTTATAAACATCTAATAGGGTAACTTCCTGTTTATTATGATTCATTGACAAGTATGATATTCATTATGAACATCGTCACTCCACACTGATTTTCTTGGATTATCCACCAGATGACGCCAACAGGGTGGTTCTGGAGCCGCTTACGATGGATGATGATGAAATCGATTACATCAACGCTAACTACATCACGGTAAAGTAAACCAGTATAGTTTTTGTGTGTGTGTGTGTACACCAATATCATGCAAATTCTCAAACCTATAAACTCTTGTGAATTGTGATACAACACATCTCGATGACGCCACTGTGGTTTTGGATAAAATAAGTGGCCGGGATCGTTTTATTGCTCAGAAGCGTTTACTTCTGAAATTTCGAATTTACTTTATTAGGTTACCGATTCGTTGCCATGGCGTTGCGTCCGTCTACATTTCTATCTTCAAAGTGTACGATCGAATCTTTCTGAAATTTTGCACAAAATGCCTAAAAATATTTCTCGAGGGAGATATTTTTTTATTTTATTTATTTTTGCAGTATTTTTTAAATGGCGGCAATTTTTGATGAAAATCGGCCAATTCTGGACTTCGACGGTCGTTTTCGAAATCCTAAAATCTGTGCAGTAATTTTTTAGTTGTCGAATTAAAAATTTGTCAACGATGTTAACGGCAATGTTTGTTCGGATGTCTGTTCGCACTCTAGCGGCCACAGTTCTGGTTCTTAGTGTGCATATTCTGCACATATATAAGGTCAAGGTCACGCAAAACCTTTCGCTGCCTTTAAATCGCTCGAAGTGGGCCATTTTGGGCCCGAGCTCGGCCGAAATGGAACTGTCCCATGTTAAATTCTCCTATGCTTCATAATGGGGCACATTTTTTTCCAAATATCTCACTTAAATATTGAGACTAGAGATTAGGAATCAATTGTTGACATATAGGTGATTATATGACATATGATATATGGTGATTATTCTCACGACCTTGAATTTGACCTTTGACCTAATTTCCAAGGTCACAGGAAAAAATGGCTAATATCTCGCTTATTATCGACCTTACAGCTTGAGAATCATAGGAAATGATATATTCTGAACATTGTCGTGACCTTGATCTTGACCTTTGACTTAATTTTCAAGGTCAGAGCACAAAATGGGTAATATATCGCTTATTATCGACTTTGCATCCTAGGATTCCATAGTGGACATATAGGAAATGATATATGCTGAATATTCGGTGACCTTGAATTTGACCTTGAATTTGAACAAAATGGTTAATATCCCGCTTATTATCGACTTCACAGCTTAGGAATCAATAGTGAACATATATGAAATGATATGTGCTGGATATTCTGGTGACCTTGAATTTGAGCTTTGACCTCATTTTCGAGTTCATTAAAAATTGGCTAATATATTCTGGTGACCTTGATTTTGACATTTGAACTTTTTTTCCAGGTCAGATCACAAAGTTGCTAATATCTGGCTTATTATCGACGTTACAGCGTAGGAATCAGTTGTGGACATACTATAAATGATTATGCTAATATAAAAGCTAATATCTGAAATATATATTGTCCGGTAACCTTTCCCAGCCCTTCGGCTAATTTTCTGTTTCGTAATCAAAATCTTGTTCTGTTGGTGATATTCGTTTTCAACATACATTTCAACACTGTACAATTGCTCACTTCCACAGGGGTATAATAAAGCGAAAGAGTACATAGCAACTCAAGGTGGGTCATATTATGTTACCTAATGGTATATTCAACATACATCAATTCGTTGCCACTGTTTGTATCATGAGACTGTCAGTTTGATTGTACGAAAACGAAGTAGGACGTATAATGGGCATACAGCATACAGGGTGGAAATGTAGTACAAACTTTTCAATCGATTGATATCACTTCACAATGGTCTCAGAACACCTTCTTCATGATGTGTGCAAAAGTTTCTGGTGTGCTAACTGTTTTATGGCCTTTTTCAAAATGGTTAAACCTGTCCAAAAGCCAGGACGACTAATTAATGAAACACATGCAGACAAACCTGTCTATTATCACTCACTCACACTTCAGAATCAACAGCACCACTATCAAGCATGATTTATTTTCCGAGCAATCAAACTCAAATATATTATATTGGGCATATATATACCAAATAAAATTATATTAGGCATATAAAAGCAATATAACAGCTGCCAGAATATTTGATCAGAGAATAAAAATACTCCACGAAATTGATGATCACCTCACCGTCAAAGCAAATTGGCAAAGTCTGTGACTTCAAAGTCTGTAACTAATATATCAGCACAGAAAACGTTGATCAGATGAGAGACATTATATAATGAAATATGTCCAGCTTCATCCCAAGAAATTTATACCCACGAGGTTATGCAAGAAGAGTAACAGGACCTACAGGTTCAGGTTATCTCGTCCACCTTGTCAGACTTTTATGTGATGTCCCAGCACCGGTCCATCAGGTACTTATCCACATGAAGAAATCTTGAAGATGTGGGATGAATTGGTCGTGGATGTTGTCCACGTCAGTGCAGAGGAACCCTTTGCCAGTGCCCGAGGGACATAGCAGGAATTCAAACAAGCCTGGAACATTATAGCCTCCACGAAAATGGTTGTACATCAACCCAAGGACTGATGGGTGAAGCGTTTTGAAAGCATGGAATCCTAATTGTGACATACAATATGTTTTTGATGCATACCAATGCATCTGATATATTGATATATTGAAAATGGTCAGCTCCTCCATGCACGATGGTCAGTTCCTCCATCCATTCCCATGCAGAACACAATATGGCGGGATAAGACAGACGATAAGCTACAATGACTCGGCAAGACATACCTGACCAACAGGGAGATGAGTGTCACGGAGGCCATTTACAAGGCCACAAGCATGCCTCTCAAAAACTTTAGTCGGGATGTTGTCTGGATATTCATCCGACAAGTATCAGACTGACACTTCCACTCTCACTGTTGCGCCACTGAGATCCAGACAGTGAAGACGTGTGGGCTACACCTGTACCAGACAGGTACCATACACGCCCTCTTGTATGTATTCTCATGGACCTGTGTCTGGTTGAATTTGTAGCCCTCTCCAAGGTTGATATTAAACCAGATAGAGAATGGGAAATATCCACACTTTCAACATATTCCTGTCAGAGTGGGCTGGTAAAGGAAAGTATCATATCATCAAAGCCCTGACGTGTGGTTCCAACTGGCACAGCAGCATTTACTATCGGTGGCCAAACCATGCTTCCCATGCGAAAGGTTGTGGGAAAAAGTATATATCACATGGTGAAGAGCTCGTCACTGCCCCCATGGGTTAGGTATGGACACCTCGGGTCTGATGATCATTGACGAGATCGCAATAGTTAGCACAGGCATGCTGAATTTCATCAGAAGTCGACTGAATGTAATAAAAAGAAACAAGACCGCTTGTATGAGGACAAATACTGAGACCCAGCTGCCCTTGCAGAGTCTTGGGACGGCTTCAAGGTTTTGTACCCTGACCGAAATAATGAGACAGCAAGGTGACATATCGTTTGCGGAGATGTTGAATCATTTCCATACTCGGGAGCACTCTGAGACTGTTCTGAGCAATAATATATATTTAAGGAGAGGCTCACGGATTCCCCAGCAGAATGAGCAGTTATACCTCATGTGTTCCTTTCCGAAAAGTTGCTGTTGCACACAATGTAGAGATGACTGATTCTTTGAATAGACAGAAATGGAATATTGTGGCTGTGGGTGTCATTGAGAGTAGATCTGGCTCGTAGAAGACAACACCTGTACTCATTTAGTGCAACCTTCCTGCTGAAGTTGATCCACACAGCGAAAACGGTGGGAACGGTCTTGAGGATCATCGAAGGTTCCAAACCTCTGCGCCAACCACAAACTGTGTGTGTTAGATTTGACAATGAAGATATTTGCATCAATGCCCGTGCATGCCACAAGCATACCTTCCCGAAGAATTGGCTCGGAAATCCTTTTTTTTCTCTGGTAGTGGTACTGTTGATTCTGTGCGAGTGAGTGTAAGTATGATTAGATTGAATGAGTGCGATTAGACGGGTTCGTTTACATGTTTCACATTAATTAGTGGTTATCTTGGCCTTTGAACACCTTCGGTCTGGTCATTCACCATCTACATTTCTTCAGGTATTTCTTCAAGTATTTCTTCAGGTAGCACCCTCACACCCAAAGCCCAGGACTGGTCACCAGAATTGGCTTCTTATTTTGAATATTTGGGGCTGTTATTGGTGCCTATTTGCGAAAACGGGCTGAAATTTGGCAGCCATTTTGGATTCTGAACAGGTTCAAACCATCCAATCACAAAATCGGTTATTTATTTGGAATCCTCATACCCAAAAACCCAGGGTTAGACATCAAAATTGGCTCCCTATCTCGATTTGGCCAGTGGTTATGAGCATTTGTGTAAAAACGGTGAGAATTTGACGGCCATCTTGGATTTTTTTCCCATTTTCGAGAGTCTGAATCGGTATTATATTATTAGCAATGTATGAAGAATATATCTCCATATAACTAAAATGTACCATATTAGACCAAAAGCATCATGCTAGGAGGATATTTTAGATTTTTTTCTCAAAATAACAATTTTTCGGTGGCGGCCATTTTGAAAAAGGCCATAAAAAAGCACAGTAGAAACTTTTGCACACCTTCTGAAAAGGGGTTTCTTAGACTATTATGAAGCCATATCAATCGACAGAACAAGTATGTACTACGTTTCCACCCTGTGTGGGATTACCTCCCGACAACCTTGTCATCGACACAATTTGACAACCATAAGCTCGTCAAATACTCGTCATCGATACATGCAAATTTGGAATAATTACTATTACAGCAATAACGAATCATATGAATTTCAATGAGATATGGGCCATGCATTGGACTCAATAGTCCAGAGCAACTCTGCCCAAAGTCAAAACTGCGTCAAATGCAATTGTGTTGTGACGCACACTGCAGGTCTGCCTTCACATGCATGAAATTGAACATAAAGATGGTGTCAGTATTTGACACTGTATGACTACATAAATGTTGTCAATGTGACAATTTCTTTGATAAGCCCGACTTAATCCTCGTCAAAACGTGTTTATTGGGAAGACCCAGAAATTTGTCATAATGACGAGTTTATGACGAGTTAATTTTGTCAGTGTATGATTATGCGGCTTTTGCAGGACCAAGAGATAACACTGTGGTGGATTTCTGGAAGATGATCTGGCAGGAAAAGGCGAATCTTATCGTGATGGTCGCTAACAAAATCGAAGGCGGCAAAGTATGCAACTGAATAGACACTTCAGATTCGAGATCGAAGATGAACTATTTTTTACATGCAACTAGTGCATTGTATCACAAAAAAAGTACAGAAAACATACACTGGAACTTTGAACCTACTTTACGGATAACGAAAATCTTCGTGATAGCATTTTTGAGTGCCATCGATAGGTCAAATCCCGGTGTCACGGTTTATCTTTCAAGTCCTCTGACTTCTCTATATTTCCGCAACTAAGGTTATTATCAAAGTGTGTCATTGTATCTAGTCGGGTTTGGCACTGAGTTGACCTTCTCACATGTTGACTTGTTGAGTCCGATGAAGCATTATTCATGAACTCCTTTATTCTTTTATCCTTCCTTCACTACACCTATACTCTACCGTCTTTTGACCCCCACCCCACACCACCCAGAGGAAGTGCGCCGAGTACTGGGCAGAGACAGCCGGAGCCACACTGTCATTTCCGCCCTTCACAGTGACGACAGAAGCGGTCGAGAGATGTGCTGACTACACGGCCAGCAACCTCTCCCTGCACTTCGGGGTCAGTTGCACCAGTAGACATAGCCCATGTTGCTGCACCAAAACATAACCCAAGAGCTATGTTCGTCGAGCATTCATCGTTATAATTGACACTGGAAAAGATTACCCATAGGCTATAGAAGGTCACTGGAGAAATTTATAGTGTTGAGCCAAAATATTATATTTTTCATCAAAATTGCCGTTTTGACCTTTCAAAATCACCGAAGGTCAAATTCAATGTGACACTACATCTGAATATTTCAATGTTTAATATCTGTTTTGAAGTGTTCTAGGTGTTTACTCCATACAGCCCCAATTATGAAGGAACACGGTCGCCAAAAGAACCACCACTCATCTTACATATATGTCAAGTTCAAGGTCACCAGAAGATGTTGCATATAAGACACCTATATGTCTATATCACGAAGCTGATGTATCTGTACAAGCGTTTTGGCCCCAGAGGACAAATTACGCATATCCTGTCATCCAAGGCCTTTCTGGTATATGTATCAGACCTTATGATGAATCCAAGGCGCTCCATGTTATAATGCAATATCAAATATCACAATTGGTATATTGTGAAGTAAACATTTCAAAACGAATCAAATAACAATCGAGAAAAGAGGACGTGCACATTTGAGCGTTTTTCACGCGAATCTGGCTGCTTTGACCTTCAAGGTTTCAATTGGTCAATGAAGGTCAAATTCAACGTCACCACAAAAAATACCCAAAGGCCTAATTAAAGTTACCGGACAAGGTTTTATATCTTAGATATTCGCCATTTTGTCATGTGACTTTGAAAATGATGTCAAACGACAAATTCAAGGTCACAATAATATTCGGCACATATCATTTCATGTCCACAATTGATTCCTGCAGAAGCTGCAGCACCAACAAAGAGCAAGATAATAACCATTTTGTGTTCTGACCTTGAAAACGAGATCGAAGGTCATATTCAAGGTCATGACAATACTCAGCATATATCACTTCCTACATGTCACGGCCACGTGTGCTGTATTGAATCAGAAACAAAATAGTACTGGCAACTTGCGTGCTAAATTATGTTCAAGACGACACTTATGTCTACCACACAGAACTACTCCATGACAGTCCGCCATTTCCATTTCCTGACGTGGGAGGATAAAAGCCGACCAATTTACGGGGTGACATCTCTGCTAGCATTTTCCAGAAAGATCCATTCCTTTGACAACATGCGGAAGGGTCCCATGGTCGTACACTGCAGGTGAATCAGTATCGAGAATGCATCTCACATACCAGTTATTTCTTGCCAGGTGAAATACTGAAATATTATAAATGCAAAGTTTCATATAATCGTTTTTTCGTTAACCATGTTAACCGGAAGTATTTGGGGGAATATACTTCGTCCAACCAAAACCATTTTGTTGTGCTAAAGACTTCAGTTAAAACCGACAGTGCCGGTGTCGGACGGACTGGGACCTGTATCCTGATGGACATCGTGAAACACCAGGCTCTCTACGAGGGTACGATTGATATTTACAAAGCCGTGTACCGAGCCAGGAAAGAGAGGATGTATATGGTCCAGACAATGGTATGGAATCGAAATAGTTACATTATACAAGTCCGGTCGCAATATCAGGCTTTTCACACGTGCCTTAAACAAGCTGCACTGGCCTATAGTGACATTGGTAGAAGAATGTCATATCGTGTTATATCTCCCTAGGACCAGTACGTGTTTATACATGACGCTATAGCTGAACTGATCAAATGCAGTGAGACCGCAATATCATGCAGCAACTTCGAAGAGCAGTTCGATGCCTTGAAGAAGCGCTCTAATGGGATTTCCAAAATACAAACCCAGTTTAAGGTAAACAACAAGTAACATTTTGTGTAAGTTCAGTTACGTATAAAAAGAAAAAGATTCTAGTCTCTTGTGATAAGGAAGACTAATACCTGCCTAGAAATGATATGGACGTCATCACGATCTGGTTTTTGAATACAAGTACATCAGATATATTCCGAAGATGTTTTATTTAATTTCTTATTGGTAACATCAAAATCTGGTTCTATTTAGTAGTAATAGGTTTGATACATACATTCTAAACTCTACACTGCTAAAATATATTACAGATATGCACAGGACTTATTCTGATAAAAAAAATGTTTTAATAATTGTGGATGCCGCTTTTATTCGCCCGGTATACTTTATACTTCGTATTGGGTACATTTGTTCACAATGTGTTTGGCAATAATTGACCCAGAACTTTGTTATCTATCGGGACAATTAGGTGTTGCGGGAACTTCACGCGTCGACTGACAACGCAGAAAAAGACGGGTTTCTGCCTCAACATATCAACAAGAACAGAAACAAGGCTGTGATCCCTGGTAAGGTCGCTCGACAAGTTCACCATAGTCTGTGTGCTAGCAGGATGCATAGTGATTTGAATACAATATGTAAAATGACAGATACCTTTAGTCCGATAACCTATTGCCGTGGCTTTGCGTCCGTCGTCCATCTACACTTCAATCTTTCAATTTTTCAGACGGATTTTTCTGAAAATTCGCACAAAAATGCCTAAAAAATATTTCGAGAGGGAGGTATTTTTTAGTTTTTTTATTTTCGCTTTTTTTTTCAAAATGGCGGTCGTTTTCGTCGAAAAATGGTCAGTTTTGGATTTTACGGCCGTTTCCTCAAAATCTGTTCAGTAACTTTTTTTCTTATTGATGCATAACACTCCTCATATGTACCCCTGTGACATGTATAAGTTTTGTTGCCCTTGAATCGCTCGAAGTGGGCCATTTTGGGCACAAACTCGGCCCAAATGGGACTTTCCCATGTTAAATTCTCCCATGTTTCACAATGGGGCACAATATTTCCAAATATCTCACTTCATATTGAGATTAGAGATTAGGAATCAATTGTGGACATATAGGAAATGATATTTGCTGAATATTCTCATGACCTTGAATTTGACCTATGACCTGATTTTCAAGGTCAGAGCACATAATGGCCAATATTGCACTTTTTATTGACTTTACAACTTAGGAATCAATTGCGATTCCTGATCGATTTGAATTAATTTCAAGGTCACAGACAAAATGGCTAATATATCACTTATTATCGACTCAGCAGCTTAGGAATCGATTGTGGACATAATAGAATGTAAGTATCAATCTATTACCACCAATACAGGCAAATTTTGATGATTCCAATAACAAACGTAAAATACAACATTCTGCACTAGAAACAAAGCCAGACCAAATAGTTTATAAAACGACACACTGGCGTCATTAGGGGCAGACAGTGTGTTAGATGTAGGTGTTTCTACTGTACACCTGATGGATGTAAGTATCGATCTATTACCACCAATACAGCCAAGTTTTGATGATTCCAATAACGAACATACAGCATTTTGCAATAGAAACAAAGCCCGACCAATTACTTTATCAAAAGACACACTGGCGTCATCAGGGGCAGACAGTGTGGTAAATGTAGTTGTTTCTACTGTACACCTGTTGGAATTAGAATACAACTGCCCACAAGCTATGAACATACTTTAGAAATCTGAAACAAACCCCATGGAATAGATATATGACAAGTACATCAGTACCTAATCATAAGCCAAAAGGCTACTGAGTTGATGGTATCCTCGAATTAGCATGCAACTAATGACATATGCTCGTGTCTTTGAATTGACCAATGACCTTATTTCCAAGATCACGGGAAAGGCTAATATTGAAAATATATATTGTCCGGTAACCTTTCTTAGCTCTTGGGCTAACTTTTACATTTACGTTATTTACGTCGTATTCCCAACAGCGAACTTCTCCAGACCTTTCTTGCCTGGTACCGAAGATGACAGTTACATCAACGCTGCCTTTGTCGACGTAAACAGCACATTATTAACCCATCATACATATTATATTATCTTCGCGTATCCATACATCCGTCCAAACGCTTTACACGACACAACAGATAGCTGAACACTAAAGATTTTTGTATTCTATGTAAATAAAACAATTTCAGAGTTACCAAAACCATGACTCATACATCGTGACTCAGTTGCCTCTGCCCAACACTGTCGACGATTTCTGGAGGCTGGTTTGTGCTCAAGAATGCAGAACAATCATCATGCTAAACAAAATCGAAGACCCCGACCAGGTATCAGTATATGTTTCCTCAGGGTATATGTTTTCTCGGAGTACTGAAACTTCTTGTTGTGATTTTCATCGATGCTAAAAAGTCAAGTTCATCTGTAAGTGAAACACACTTTTTGGCTGTAGTTTTGTTTTGAATAATCAGATCAACTTGAACTTTGGTGTTGGATTTCAGTACAAAATGGGATCAAATTTCATCAAATTCAGGGCTTTTATCGTGTTTATGCCCGTACAGAATGAACATATCCGGTTGATTTGGAGTCGAAAGGCATAGTCGGTGTATATTAACTAAATATGTTTATTTTGAAGCAATATATAACTCAAACATCGAATAAAAGTTGCTTTTTTGTGCAGACTTTGAAGTTCCACGTTGGGGCTGAAATTTAACAATAGCGTAGATTCTTCACTTTCTGAGATAGAATTTTAAAATTTGTTAAAAAAATTGCGGCATGATGCTCAATTAAGTTACACGAAATTTCAAGTTGATACGATGATCCAAAACAAAACTGCAGCCGAAATGCGTGTTTCACTAATGAATTTGACTTTGGGTAATGATCACCAGTGAGGTAATAATCACCAGTGAGGCAATGATCACCAGCATGATGCCCGTTTTGTGTTTGCAGCCGTACTGGCCATCTGAGGAAGAATGTGAAACAAAGTACGGTCCAATAAACGTCACACTGACCGAAGAAAGGCAACTGACCAAGCACGTTATCTCCAGAACCTTCAACGTCGTTAAGGTGTCAAAGGTAAGACTGTGGAGTGGCGGAGAGGTAGATAGCACAATGATGAGTGAACAGATTAGTAAGGACTCAATGCAGTTTGTGAAGTGTCAACTTGGACACTTTCAGGAGGTGTACTCAACCAGCCAGGCATATCATGAATATGTACGACAATAACTTTACCTGGGCCACCAGAGAGAGAATCAATCGGTCGATATGTCGCTTGTATTTCGCCTCTATGGTCTGAGAGAGAAATAAAATGTATTTCACTTGTCCATAATGCAACCAAATAAATGTCAATGAGGTGTCGAATTCACTAAATCGTATTATGCGGAGATTCCTTCCTGCCAGATTGCAGCAAAGGCTCCGCTATTGGTGCGGCAGTTCCAGCTGCTGAGTTGGCCGGATGATCAGGACATCCCCGATCATCCGGGTCATCTTGTGGACCTGTCAGAACACGTCACTCACTGGCAACAAAAGCAGCAGCAGCCAGCTTCCAAAACCACCGGAAACACTATTGTACAATGTCTGTGAGTACATTCAGTCACTGGCCCAGCGGTGTATAATGTTAGAACTCCAATTGAGACTTGTTTCGGGGAAGACCCAGGGAAATAACTTTTCTATTCTGTCGAAATCGTTCTGTTTCTTTTTTTCCCAAATGAAAATGTATCTCTTTATTTGTTGAGTTGAATGCTTCTGCGCAATAATGAAATAGTAGTTACACGTACCTTTACAGAGACGGTGTGAGTCACAGTGGGCTGTATTGTGGACTGATGTTCGTCCTGGACAGGATGAAGCTCGAACAAGAAGTGGATCCTTTTATCGCCATCAGATGTGTCTCCAGACACCGACCCGAGTTCTTCCAATCACTGGTACACTGGCGTAGTGTTATCTTAACACGTCTAGCCATTTAGGAACAGGATAGGTATTGTGGGTATTGTGGGAATATTATTATATAATACAACAAAAGAATCTACCTTGTTTCAGGAGCAGTACGAGTTCCTGTACAAGATGGCGAGAGACTACATGACACAGTTCAATACGTACGCCAACCTGCAGTAACACCACAACCACGCTATGGCATGTCCTGTTCTACTGTGAATATAATTTATCACCGGATGTCTTAGTGAGTGCGTACCAGCACACGCTCGACAGAGCAATCGCGAGAATAAAATACTCTTGTTTCTACGGAGCGATGAAAATTTACATATCATACGTACGCGCATCGTTCACGTATATATATGTGAACACGTGTGCCGTAGTTGCATTTCATTCCGAAATGGGAAAACGACAATTTTTTTTTGATAAGTTGCAGAGCAAGACCATCATGATATTTAGCATACCGATTCATCATTATCGTTGTATTAGTATTGTTTTCTTTAATCGTTCCATGATGTGTATTGTTTATTATACATGTACATTTGATCAGACGGATTTGGATTCATTTTATACGACTGAATCCTCATACATATGGGGTTTATATTATGTAGTATTTGTGTTATGTATCCGGTACTACGTGTATATTATAAAAAATACACCATGTAGCCAAAGTTTATACAGATGTAATGTAAGTATCAATTTATTACGACCAATAATAATGGATACGCAATGTCCTGTTATATCATTGGTGTTGTAAATACACATTTGTATCATGATATATTTGCATACACTAAACGTGAGTGACCTGAGAATAGTTTCGTTGTTGATATTTTGCTACCTGCTAAACCGAGTGACATAAAGCAATTGTGGTTTAAAAAACTCAAAATCTTGTTCGTAATATTTTCATATTCACCTTCATGGATGGCGCTTATCCGAACATTCGACTCTCCTATTCATTCTACCCATCATGGAACGCCTTCCAGAAGTGCAGCAACGACCTAACTTCGGACGACCTGTTTTCATATCCGTGCTAATATTAGACATCTGCAACGATGTGTCAATGAATACTTCCAATTTCGGTGACTTCTGGGGGACATATATATATATATATGTATATATATATATATATGTCATGCAATCAGGAAGGTCGCCCATTTGAAAGGCAAGAAAGGTTCAGAGATATGACAGAATTAAGCCACAAGATCCAAGATGGTCGTTTTCACAC
This sequence comes from Terebella lapidaria, assembly GCA_949152475.1. Taxonomy (NCBI): domain Eukaryota; kingdom Metazoa; phylum Annelida; class Polychaeta; order Terebellida; family Terebellidae; genus Terebella; species Terebella lapidaria. Next base: position 10,827,426 of record OX424557.1, read on the forward strand.
TAAATGACATGCGGTCTTATGTATTTACGATGTCATTCTGAGTTCATCAAAAGTCAAATTCAAGGTCACCACTGAAGTCTTCACATACGACTTTAAATGAACGAATTTCCAACAAATTGTATTCAAAGGTCATATCCTCACTTTCATTTGCAGTAAATATTCCATATGATTCAATAGTTAATGAACTTATACACGTCTTATATATAGCATGGGGTGTCTAATGCGAAGGTATTAGAAAGCAAATCAGACCACATTTTGAGGAAAAGGGGTCCAAGGTCCGAAAGTGTTAGGCTTTCACTGCAAAGACCATTGTGATTTTGAATGTTTTCTACCCTTTTGAAGAGTGTAGAAATCGAAACTCTGAAAATACCTTCCTTTTGAAATACTTTTCAGTATTTTGTGCGAAACATCGGAAAGATTTGACCGTGAATTCCAAAGATGTATTTGTGAACAACGCAACAATAAACCAATAGTTTGTTGGGCCTATTCTAAGCACCGCTGTCAACCTAAATGGTCAAAGGGTAAAACTGATTCGATAAAAGAATTATTAATTGTACAAACTGATGGGATGAAATCTACGTATGTGATACGACTGTCCCGGGAATCTCGGTGCGACTATGTCGGGAACGGCGACTATCCCGGCAAAAGTAAACCCCTCATATGACTAAGACGGCGACTATCCCGGAAATCGTGAAATATGATACCGAAAAGATGTTGTGAATTGTTCATTGACAGAACTAACATGCAACACTACCTAACATCTTTGGTATACTAGTAATTTGCTTGCTCTAATGTCCGAAAGATACCATGATGATTGGGGGAGTTCACAACCTACTAATGGGAACGTGCCGAAGTTGGTCATTCAATATGTCTTACTCCAAAATTAAATAGAATATAATAATCATATAATGAAATATAATAAATAGCTTATTATGTGATACGATTTGAATTCTTCGTCAATAACTTTGCATCGGATTTATGGTATATTTTACATTATCTATGTGTTTTGCTTTCATTGTACGTATATTTCACAGTGGAAAAAAGATGTGTAATTATGGGGTTTATATTGGAAATGAACGTGATTACAGCCATGGTGACTGGAAGTGTAGCACATGTAAATAGTTAAGATATGGTAATAAAATTTCGTGGTATTAACTGGTTACTAGAGCATGCAGGCACCGTAGTGTCATAGCCCGAGGTGTAACGTCTTGTGACGATTCTGCATTGAGTACATATAGGCATATTCGATGGATAAGTTTTTGCTTCGCCAGGATGAAACTCCAACTAGACTACTATAATTTGCCGGTGATGGGATTCGAACCGCCTCTGAGCTTCCTGGCAAACCTTTAAGAGCTACCAGTCCTTTATCCCCTCGGCCACGTACAAAATGGGCAAGACAAAAAATCGTTTCAAAAACAAGGCCTACATTTTTAAAAAAAAACTCGGGAAGTTCTATGGTATGGGAGCACATTATTTGTTAACGGTTTCCCGGGGTTGTCGCAGTCGTTCTCGGGATAGTCGCAATTTCCCGTGACATTCGTATGGCCATGAAGTTTCTCGGGATAGTCGTATCACATAAGTACATGTGCGATTATCCATCATGGCGATGATGGATAAATTTCTTGACATACTGGAACGCAGTGCTGATCGTCAGTGCGAAGTTTAGTCTCTAAGTTTGGTATAACATTAGGTTGTTTTAGGTAATTATATTTGATAGTTTAATTGATGTATATTGTGTGGCAGGAATTCAAAATCCGAAACACACGCCATCACATAGATATATGACAAGTACAAATGTACATAATCACACGCCAAAAGGCTACTGAGTCACAGGGCGTAATCAGTCAGCCGTCACTGTGGGGAGAACCGGCTGATACCCGCCGTTCTGTGTGATTCAACGTTGGTTCTGTGTGAATACAGGCGTGATGGCCGACATGTAAGATCGTCTCCGTCGCCGACGCTAACTAGATAGGGTTGAAATGACAATGGTATGGAGGCAGCCTGACAACATCTTGACTAAGCTCCTTCGCCAGCTCATCTATGATGTAGGATTTCGGTGGCTTGTGAGCACGGGCCAGCATTAGCAATCAGTAACAAAAATTTTGACACGTTATGATATGCACCCACATTCAATCAGAACGTCCAATTTTTCCTTCATGTCTGTGATCTTACCAGATCAACATGTTGACATCATGGTATGTGCCCATAAATAATACAATGTAAGTATCAATCTGTTACCACCAATACGGTCAGATTTTGATGATGCCAATAACAAACGTAAAATACAACATTTTGCATTAAATTTAAAATAAGTGAACTGATCAGTAGATCTACATGAATATTTACTATAACCATGATGTCAACAAGTGTGGAATCTTTGACCTCAACCAAGGCAGCTGCCCTGCATTAAGGCGATCTAAGGTAATCCACAAACCATGGGTTTCCTTGAGAGTAAACTTAATACATTTTTTAGCATTGTACTGGCAACATATTTCGTTCCGCGGCCCATGTAATAAATAGGGTTTGCAAAAGGGCTAGATGATATCTTATTATCTTGAATACTTACAAAATGACGTAAATATCTCAATCACAAAATGACGTAAATATCTCGGAAACCCCTTCTTCCATTTTGAAAACTACTTGAAATCTTCCTTTGCCAAGACGGCCACGCGGTACACTGACAATGAATGGTTGCACAGTCGCTAAAACAAAAGTTATGCCTAGTCACGTTAGCCGTGATGCACATATCAGCGAGCTTCAACCATGCTGACGACAAAAACTTGAAAATAGTCCATTTCTGTCATCACATAAGCTTACATCGAAATAATACTATAAATCAGCATGGAACCAATACCCACGTGTAAAGTTTCGGAGAGAACACAACCAAATTCGTTTTCAAATCTGAAAGTTCGGTGTCAGGCAAAATAAATTATGGAACTTCATGAACCCCCAATTATGGTCATAAGGGGTGAAATCAGGTGTTCCGGAAAAAAGGAGCATTTCCTACCCCACATGTGGCACCCGTGTGCACTAAGTCATCAACTAGCTTTGATTTTCAACTAGCTCTGGATAGCCATGATAGCGAATGATTTGTGAGACAAACACACTATATGCTGGTGAAGTAGGGATGTTGCTGCCTGGAAAAGAGAAATTGACTATGGAAAATTGAAATCATCACGTTTGTCATATAATCTAGTTGACAGTTTAAAAATTTTCCAGTCTCCAACCTTGGATCTATATAGTTGGTAAATTTTGAGGATACTTTAGTATCTTTAATTTCAAGTTCCTTAGGATAGACGACATCAACAAATTATTCAGCGACAGTACATCATTTATGTAACGAGAAGTGAAAATAAAGCTTCCAGTTTGTTTCCTAGACCCTCCTCGTTGCCGAGTTTGGATGAAATCTGATTCATTCGAGTACAAAAACTTGTCTGCTAATGATGACCCATTAATGTGTTTGATGTCAGGTTTTATATTGTCATCATCAAAAGCACCCCAGCGTTATCCATGAGTCAGCCCCGAGTTGCCGTTGGAATGCTACAAATACTCCCTGGGTGAATGTTTTGCACAGCTTCAGAATACCATGGATAACCACATGACGAACAAGTCGGCGTGGATTGAAGCCTACGCCGTCGTGCAAGCGTCCTCATTATCATGATTATGGACGAAGAGAAACTGTGGAACATAGCGACCCCCACACCAGACCAAATCATCCAAAGAAGACCAACAACCGTTATCGTGCTCGGAATTCAGAACAGGATTATATGCTTGAAGGTAGGATATAGTCCGACTGAAACAAGAAGTTAAACCAGATAAAAAGTAGACTTCGGAATTTAGAGAGAAGTGGTGTAGGTCGAGGATATAGAAATTGTCACGTATAGCTGAATCGCACGTCACTTCTCATGAGTAATCCCCTCACTAGAAAACATCGCAAAATGTGTTGCCATAGGTCTGCTAATGGACCTTGAAGAGCAAAATATAGACTTGAACAATACACTAGAAAAACTCTTACAAACTATATCCATTCAGGGCTCCTGCAAGCTCGTTGTTGCAGAAAGATCTAGTGTTCAAGAGAAGGGGCCCACTGAAGTTCCACCCTGGCTAACACCGAGTATCAATCCGCTCCTCACATACTGTCTTTGAACGCACAAACGGGAGCAACATGCGTATCATTGCTAGGTTGCTTCCTGGAACCGCTCTCAGGAATGGTCGTCTCCCGTTGTCCTACCAGCAAGGGCAGGCGTACCCCTACCAGCAGCATTAGCTAATGCAGGGGAAGTACTTCCGAACACCACCGGGCGGAACAGACTTAACAACCCCGCAGCATATGATGCCTGTCAGCTCCCAGCTTCCGCAGCCATGAATACACCTCAAAGGAGCGATGACAACAGAATTTTGAGACCTAGTATCCAAGTTCAATGTTTTCGCATGTGCTGAATCCTGGTTACAACCCATGATGCTAGGATGATATAGTTATTGTGTCAAAAGTTAGATACTGGTAGCCCGAATGCTGATTGAGACCAGGTTGACCACTTTACTGGTGACGTTTATGCAGAGCTTGGTAAATTCATACGAAGTGATAAGAGTTAGCTAAACAGAAATAATGAATGTGATGTGAGAACACGTGAATATCTCAAGCAGAAAAATGCTTACAGCCGCTGTAAAACGGAAGCCTATCTTAGTTTACTACATCGAAAGAGTAAAATGGAGCCATCTGTTTACATATCTATTGAGAACTATGTTCTCAAAGAAAACCAAGATGATCTTATCCAAAAGAATTTTGGAAAAAAATGATGTGTAACATTAAGGTAAAGAAGTGTCTGACAACAAGGTCAATATTGATGTTTTATCCGACTTCTTGCAAATTTGAACCTTGACAGCAGTTCTCATAATGGTTTACGAAAACCTTGAGCTATTGTCAACGGTCCTTTTGAAAGCGAACTCTCGACTATGGAATTCGTCCAGAATATGAAGTTATGAATGTGCTGGAAAATCTCAAAAGTGGTAAAACGGCTGATATGTTCTCTCTCATTAGGAAAGCTAGCGAACTAAGTTTAGCTGTTGATGTACAATTGCAACTATTTGACAGTATGGTTTCACTTGTTTGGCTCCGAGCTGTGAGGTTTCAAGAGTATATATATCATTTACAGTTTTGTAAAATTATGTTAAAAGTCAATTGTTTCACATGTACCAATACAGTCCTTTGGGAACTTGTTAGGTTGCCCATCGCGTTCAATGTTTACTGCATAATGCTTCTTCAATGGTTCAAAATCTTGAATGGTGAACACAATAAGATTTCCTGTATTCTGTAAAAAAAAAAACCGGTGAACATTCTCGGTTACAGTTTCAGTACGAGTGGATTCTGAATATTAAAAACACATTATATAAGTGTGGGCTTGATGATTTCTGGAATGACCGGAGCAAAGTATGCTCCATAAGCTACCAAAATTTTAAAGCGTTTTATATGAAGAAGATGTATACTCGGTATAAGTCGGCAAGGATCTCTTGATCTGTTATCAAAATATCTCTGTAATAAGAACTATTAAAATTAGTCTTGGCCTTGGAAAAATATCTAATGTTCCGAATGAACTGTCCAAATCGATACTGTAGAAATGAGTAGACTCAGTAATCATAGTTTGCCAGTTGAAGCTGGTAGACATAATAATGTAGCTAGGAGGGATATAATACGTAATGTTTGTAGATTGTCTGAATCATTGCATATTACCAGATGTCAGAAATAAACAAATTTCATTTTATACTTCTTGTCATATTCGCTTAGTCTGCTGCACACTGCATCGCTCGAGATTCACGCCGAATCTCATCTCTGCTACGACACGTATAGGACTCTGGGAAATATAGGGAGCTACTTTCGGGGTAAACAAACAGCTCACGTGTGTTGCCGAGTTTTGACAGACGGTTTACAGGGTTACGCAATGCAAGGAACCGGCAAAATCGATATGGTTTCCTCGTCATGTTGGATTTTTTCTCTAGTTTTCCTTCTTCTAGTCTACCTCTCTCGTATTGTATTTGCATTAGTAGTTGATAACATCATGGTCTATATATTGCGGACTAACCTGCGTAAAGTGGTAGCGTAAGGATACAATATTAAAAATTTTAATGTTATAGGGCAAGAATGACAGCGTCGACTGCTGGCTTTAGCGCAGAGGATGCTGGGAACAGTATGAGTCTGCTGATACCCTGACTCAGCTGTTTACATATCCTAAAAAACGCATTTTATTCAATTACACTGTATAGGGAAAACACTTCATATATCCGCAATTTTGAAATTATTGAACCACACCGGCAATTGTGAAATCAGTTACCCACGCCGCCCCGCACCTCATAATCTCAACCCGTAACCGATCGGCACTCTGACACGCTGGCAATCCGCCCCGCCCAGTGCATGGCTCTAATATCATCACGAATTCCCAAAATATATCACTTTATTTAACGGTCCATTTCTTTATAAACATCATAAATGATGAAATGAATCGACTGCACACCAATAATCTTGTTTGTTTTGCGGCCATTGTACTGACGTGAAGCTCAAGGTCACAACTCAGGCTCCTACATTTCCATTTCACAACTAATGAATACAGTTGAATGTGATAAAAGGCTCAACCTACCACCAACACAATAAGATTTTGATGACGTAAATAACAAACACAAATACTACATTTTGGGGATAAAAAATAAATCCCGACCAAATATTCACCGCCATAGCCATTAGTTCGTGGATTAATTAGGTTATTACATAACAAGAAAATGGAAAAGTTTTTGCAGAAAGAAATAAGCACAAAGTGTGAATATAAAACCTTACAGCAGCATCAGGGTGTTGCTAGTTGCAATTAAATTAATTGAATGAATAATAAACAGTTTATCCACACCATGCATTGTTAAACAATTCGACAATAACGTCCTGTTAGTAAGTAAGCATGACAGTTTGATTAAACGAAATGTTTCCTTTAGATACTATAGTAGAAATCGTCTATTCTGGGCTAAAAAGCAATTCTCCACTGGATCTATTGCCGCAATTATCAAACAACAATTATCAAGGTACATTCTTATAATTGGTTCACGGTGTGTTAGGTATTCGAAGCGGTTTGAATTTATGAACATTTTGAGCACAATAAAGATACGTCATCTGTGAGAAAGAGGTAGCTGGCGTGCTACCATCGGTCACAGCTATCGCAATCGACGTAGAAGGCATCACAAATACAACACGTACATTCAGTCCCAATCTCGGTGTCTTCCTCGTATTTGGATCCAGACAACGCTTCGTGAGTTCAATACAGTTGAAGGTCAAGACGACTTAAAGACAAGCTGCTGGCTCTTTGCAGAATGTCTGACAAGTCTTGGTCCTCTTCTTTTCGACTCTGGGTGTTTTGGTGTACATCTGGTCATCATTCTTTTGCTTTGCATCTTTTTCTGATCTTTTTCTTCGATTTGTGTGAATATACGTGGTACTTAATATTGTCGCACCGATTTATTCGAATATATTACACTTCAAGTTTTAATACGTATGAACTTATTATTATTATCATGGTTCTGGTCAAAAGTTTGCCTCTTTGTACAACCCTTTCCTCTTCTTCGGGTCTTCGGGCACTCGGAAGCACATCCACGTGATTTTTTTCTAACCGAAGGAAGCGCCTGCTGTGATGTCATCTGTTTAACCACAATCGTAGAATATAACAAGCGTCTCTTATATGGACCTGGCAACCATGCCATCATCCCATCCTCGCCAATGAAGTAATGGGCCAGAATACGTTGCGCACTGCCGTAAATAAATCCTTCGTCAAACCTCCGAAATCGTCTCCAGTTTCCCCCAGAATTGAAACGTGGAGCTTTTCTTTCACTATATTGGGATCATATGCATACAGCTGGATGAGATCGCCCATTGCCGATGCTCAGTTAATGAACATGTCCTTCTCTCGAAGTGAATTGTGCAGTGTATCGAATGTTGAAAGTAAATATTTTTCGTTCCAATAAAACTATATTTACAAATGTGTGTCAGGATGTTTCGTCAGTTAAGATTTAGTCAAGATACCCCGAAAGGGCCAAAAATATGATGACTGGATTCATTTAGTTGATACAATTAATTGTACACATCCTTGGATTTTCTTTCAACATTTAAGGGAACGTGATACCGATTTATGTATGTGCACATCCTGGGAACATCAAGGTCTATGTCATACAGAGCATGACTTGATTGTGGCTTATCCACGGGAATGAGGCGGCAATGGAATCGTAAACTTTCCTCATACATGTAGATCTATATTACAAACTACACATAAACATATGGCACACAAATATGATTATTCAGGTCCAGAAGAATACCATTACTTAGTCATCAGCAGTGCTGTCTAGTAGTAGGACGGTAAGCGTGCCAGTTCTGCTGAACCCGGCCTCATCATCTGCTGTCGGCTGAGTAAATACATACTTATACTCCCGTATGCAATTGCAATTTACCGGTATTATTTCTTTTTTGCCAATGATAATGAACACAAAAACAACTTAATGAATTTTTTTTTAGAATTCTTCATTAATGATGAACATTCAGGGAATACAATGAACGTATTTGGGCCTGATCATTAACCATCTGCCATGCAGTATATGTTGATCTTTGGGTATCTTAGACTTGAGTTCCCCTATTGTCTGAATTTTTTTTTTATTAAAAACGAGAGTAAAGTTGAAATGCTTTTTTTAAAACGAGAATTGAGTTTAGGTTTACAAGTACATTCAATTGTACATGCATATTGTCTACTGAGAAAGTTCGTGCAAATGAATCACACATGAAAAACTGTTTAATATTTGACTGAACTTACATATGAAAACAACACAAGAGTAGTGAGTAGACGGATACGGACATGTTTATAAGACATAGTTCCCACATATCATTCAACTAAAGTTGAATGTTTGTGAAGGAAAACATACTTTTCTGTCAAATCACTGAAACATATATAATGTCTATAATTATAGACAAGATGTTATACGAAGCATTGCTGATTTATTGTGAGGTGAGGGATGTTAGCACGTCATTACAGTACTAACTGATTATGGCCACATGGGTTCCCTCAAACTTTAAATGTGCATGTATGTGTCAATGACGAAAACATATCCGTAATTTTAATCGTGGAAATGGACGCATGTAAAGTATAACATTTCTGACGGTGATTTTGGAGTGGCGCAAATATTGGACTTGTAGAAATACCACTTTTCTGTGATCATGGTCGAAAATGACATGTTTTTATCAATATACAAATATTAGGTTTATAAATGTAACATACTTTCCGTTAGGACCCAGCCCCAAAACCTATCCCCAGTGCATACACCCATGCACATGTACGCGTCGCCTTCCACGCTTTTAGATTGCCCACATTTTCAATGGATATTTAAAAATGTATAGAAAGCTCCCGTTTGGCTCTCTGGTGCAGTATGCCAACGTGCACGATGATATTTTTATCCGTATCTGAATCGCGGCCAAAAAGGATTTTATTCAGGGAATTTTTCTCTTTGTACTACGGTATGCATGGCCAGAACGAACATTAGTGTTCTTCAACAGTGCAGTTGTTTATATCGGGTGATCGCTCTCGGGGCTATGCACGAGTTGCGCTCAGCTGAAATTGCCTCATGCATATATTCGTCGCATTAGTAGAGTCTCATCATTGAAAATAGAGACAGAACGGTCACGACGAACGCCATTATACCGTGACCGTCATTTTTACGCTGTCCCATTGGTTTATTATACATTCAGTCGTGAAATCACGCATCCGTAACCGTATTAACGCAAGATCGCTACTGGCACCATCTGATTCATGTTGCCGGTAGCTTCACGAAGACGGAAAGGCACCTCAGCTAGTGGTCTAAACCACTGCCCTACCTGTTCAGCAAAGGCATCTGCCGACATTGCAGTTGATCACATTCCCTGGTTTTCTCGACCTGAAAGTGAATGGTCTCAGGCACATACCGTGCATTTCAAAATCGATTATATAATTTGTGTACTGACATTGTCCGTAATTCTTACTGAGTGGGCATGTATTGCGTGTACATTACCTAGACCATAGTCGATGCCGTACTTTCCAATCCGAAGCGGATACACTCTACTATACCCTGATTTTTCTAACTCGTTTACACTGTTTTTCGCTGATATTTTTGTGGTGCTAAACGGTATCATTCTATAACTTGGCATACTTCACCTGGGAGTCAAACGGCAATTTTCTACCGAATTTCAGATTTCCATCTCGAAAATTGAGAAAGTTGGTAATCTACCCAAATGTTAAATATAGCTCTATTATTGAATTTCAGGGTCCGCAAAAAATTTTGTGCATTTCCTCGGTTTTCTAGCGGTGCAATCTTACGAAATCAACATGTTTGTGTAGAAAACACCCAATGTGTCTTCTGGTCCAAAATTACAATAATACTTCGAATCCTGATGGATAGAGACAGGACCAAACCCTCGAATATGCTCAGATTCTCGAGATCCTGTTTTGGGCTGAAATTTAACATTGAGGTACATTGCCAACTTCTTCAATTTTTGCGATAGAAGTCTGAAATTTGGTAGAAAATTGCCGTTAAACTCCTAGGTAAGGTATGCCAAGTTATAGAACGATAACATGCAGCATCGCATAAATATCGTCGAGAACCGGTGTAAACAAGTTAGAAAAATCAGAGTATAGTTCGGTAGAGAATGGCCACGACGCGTACGTTTTAAAGTAGACCCAGCCCTCCTCTCCCTTCCACGGGACAAAATCGCTTTTTGTCAGGCAGCAGTAGGTGGAGATTGGAAGGCTACAAACCTAGCACATAAAGCATGTACATTATATCGCACTTTGTCATCTATAACTGAAATTAATTATTACAAAACTAGAGGTGAAAACTGAAGTTATGAACACAACTCGTGAAACAAAAGTAATAATAATAATAACAACAATACTTATTAATAATAATTCATTTCTTATTGAGCACGTTATAACGTAAGACAAACCCTCCCCGCTGGTGTTGTTATTCCAGGTTCAAGGGGCTCCAGCTCATTCATGTTGCCAGTAGCTTTGCAGAGACGGAACAGCACCCCAGCTAGTGGTCTAAACCACTGCCCCACCTGTTTACCAAAGGCATCTGCTGACATTGCAGTTGATCACTGCATTGCCTTTCCCTGGTTTTCTCGACCTGGCAGTGAATGTTTTCAGGCACATACCGTGCATCTCAAAATCCAATATCTATTTTGTGAACTGACATTGTCCGTAATTCTCACTGAATAAGCATATATTACTCGCTGCCGTACTTTACATTCCGGGTCGGATACACCCTACTAGTTCCGTGGAAAATAGCCACGACGCGTACGTTTAAGGTAGACCCAGCCATCTTCCACGTTACAAAATCGCTCTTTGTCAGGCAGCAGTAGGTGGAGATTGGAAGGCTACAAACCTGGCACATAAAGCATATACATTATATAGCACTTTGTCAGCTATAACTGAAATTAATTATTACAAAACTAGAGGTGAAAACTGAAGTTATGAACACAACTCGTGAAACAAAGGTAATAATAATAATGTGTTCACTAATGTACACGTCCGAACAGATTCAGGCAGGTCATTCCAGATTCGAGGGGCAGCATCATAGAAGGCGTTGACACCGTAGGTTGCTCCATGGTAGGGTGGGACAAACAAGAGGTTCTGGATGGACGATCGCAGAGTGCGGGTAGAAGTGTATGTTTGCAATAGTTCGGCGAGATACGCAGGCCCCTGACCATTGATAGCTTCTGGAACATATCAAGTGTAGAATATTTATGACAGTTATCGGCCCGAAACCCCTCCCGGACACATTCTCCCACTCGACATACACGGCACAGATTCATCACATGACTTCATACTTACCTTACGTCACCCGCACGCACCGTCCAAGCACCGCAGCTACATGTAAACAACTCTGCTCACGATGACACTCACCTCATTCCCTCCAATCACATTTCCAGACATATAACCACGCCCACCCAGACATTACCTCACATTCGACAAATCACATGGACTCCTGCCACACGACGCGGGAAAATACAGACATTCAGCACTTAGCCCCGCGCTTCCCCGACACTAGGATATATTATACTTGGATTCGGCCAGAGATACTCATGTTTCTGATATAGAGAGAGATATAAAATATTGAGAGGTACACTTGAAGAACATTGAATATCCAGAAGAAGTTAACTAGGAATCAGACTATAATATACATCGGACTATACTGTGGGATCACGAGTGAATTTGTGAGTGACCGTGATCGTCATTGAACTATAATCATCCCAATAAACTCCGGATTATTGTGGAATCTACGTCGGACTTCCTGTCTTGTGTTTTACGCACGACCTACATCGTACTGTACGATCTCGTCGGCGTAATAGCCGCCGGTAGTAACGCTATTCCGCCACATCAAGGCTATCTTGAAGATGACTTTTTTCTCAGTCGGTAGCCAGTGTAGCCGAATGAGGGTAGGCGTGATGTGCTCCCTCTTTTTAACACAGGCCACAACTCTGGCAGCAAAGTTCTGAAGGTGTTGTAGGCGCATCATGTCATACTTTGGGACATCGTACTCCAAACTGTTGCAATAGTCGCGGTGACTAGAGACAGAGGCGTGTACCAACTTTCCTGTTGTTGAGATGGTGAGATACTTCCTTATTCTACCAATGTTTCTGATTGCCAACAGTCAGGCTGATATTATTGCACTGACTTGAGGGGACATCGAGGGTGCACAGTTGAGATGAACCCCAAGATCCTTGACCACAGCGGATGGGGTTATGACATCAGCTCCAGCATCAACCCCCTCAAAGGAACAAGGTTGGTGGAACTTCGAAGTGAATCGAATCATTTCTGTCTTTGATTCATTCAGTTTGAGTGTATTTATCAAAATCCAGAATCTGATTCCAAGGACTGTGATTGTTGTGGCACTGTTCGAGCGAAATGTAGAACTGCTTGTCATCGGCATACAACATGCACTCTACGTTGTGATGTTTGATGATTTGGCCGAGTGCCGCCATGTATAGTGGAAAGAGCACGGGTCCCAGGACCGATCCCTGGGGAACGCCATGCTCCAGAGTCCCTGATGGTTGTTATGCATCTGAGTTGATGGACACACACTGTGAGTGACCAAGGAGATACGATCTGAACCATCGCAGAGCTGTGCTGTCGATACCGAACAGAGTAGCATGGTCAATTGTTTCGAACGCAGCAGTCGGGTCCTGGAATGAATTGTGCAGTTTATCGAATGTTGAAAGTAAATATTTTTCATTCCAATAAAACTATATTCACAAGTGTGTGTCAGGGTGTTCCGTCAGTTACGATTTAGTCAAGATACAAAAGGGACAAAAAAATATGACGAGAGGATTTATTTAATTGTTACAATTGATTGTATACAACCTTGGATTTTTTGTTCAATATTTGAAGGAAAATATTGCCGATATACGTCTATATCATACAGAGCATGACTTAGTTGTGGCTAATCCACGGGAATATTACAAACTACACATGAATATATGACAAACAAATATGATTATCCAGGTCGAGTACTATACCTTTCATCAGCAGTGCTGTCTAGTAGTAGGACGGTAAGCGTGCCCATTCTGCTGAACCCGGCCTCATCATCCGCTGTCGGCTGAGTAAATACATACTTATACTCCCGTATGCAATTGCAATTTACCGGTATTATTCTTTTTTGCCAATGATAATGAACACAAAAACAACTTGTACAACATGTACTCTACGTTGTGATGTTTGATGATTCGGCCGAGTGGTGCCATGTATAGTGGAACGACCCCTGGGGATTCACAGTCTGTGCAAGTCAACCCCTCACCTCCCGCGGTGCAGGCATTATGACCCTAGAGTTTGCATGACATGCAATTGCCTTAGACCTCACCTGAAAGACTATTGGGAAAATTTTCTCCACATATGAGACATAACCATCTCAGACTGGTATGTTTGCTTTTTTCGGCAGAGCTGTGCGTCTTCTGTTGTTCCATCTCTTAGACGCCTCTGTTGGTGTCAGTGTCACAGCGTGAGCTTGTTTTCGTTTGCTGGTATTGGCTGTTTTGCCCCCCCCCCCTCCCTTGCTCTAGGCGCTGCCCAGGCCAGTGACACCAAGCTTGGAGGTCGAGACGATGGTGAAGGTGACACCAGAATCAGATTTCGACGGGAGCACCCCCATAATTGCAAGTCATGGTGGCAGCGGCATTATGTTTGAAAGTCATGATGGTGCTGGAGACGAAACCAGACACAGGAGTTGAGGCAGCGGCAACAGACCCGGAGGTCATGTCTGAAGTTGAAGCATGCGACAGCAAACTCGGAGGTCATATAGGGGGAACACCAGACCCAGAGGTTGAGGGAGCACCAGGCCCGGAGGTCATGTCCGAAGTTGAGGCAGCGACAGCAGGCCTGGAAATCATAAGGGAGGGTGAGGAAGCGACAGACCCAGAGGTCATGTCGGAGGTTGGGGCAGCGACAGGCCCAGAGATCATATTGGCGGTTGGCCTGGAGGTCGAGACCGGGACAATGGAGATTACTGACACAGATTCATATGTAACTCTGCACGCTGAGAAATCATCCTCGGAAATTATGCTGTCATCAAATGACCATAGTCCACAGGTTTTGAAGCCAGTCACACATTTCTCAATCTCGATCCGATATGGACTAAATTGACAGGGCTTCTGTTCAGCCTCATTTTGTGAAAAACTGGCACTGTCATGCTCTGCAGTGATATGGGTTTTATCAAATGATTATGACTATATATTATTGCATCACATCAACCGCTAGCCTCGATTTTTGGGGAAAGGAGGAATGCGGTTTCAAAGTTGCCTAATTTAGCATTGGTTTGAATGGGAATCGGAATTGGTAATGTCTAACCTACTAGAATTGCCGATAAATGTTGATTCAACGGGTGTCGCCGCGGTGGCAAAGGTCCCGAAGATGCTTGTCATAGCAATTTAACTAAACGAGGTGTCCATCCGACCCCTGTGGCCATCTTGCCCCAACGCCATTATATTTTGAATTGACAGATATCAAGTTTAAATTCTTGCACAAACGATGATACTTGTACTACACCAGCTTCTTCCGTTTTGTGTGACCCCATTTCAACTTCCGTTTTCTCGTTTATGCAACACTTATTCTGTGTTCATGGTCGTCTAGGTGAAAAATTTTCGCGCCTTTTTCAAAACACGTGTAATATGATGTATATATAAGGCGACAGCAATCGAGTTGTTTTGCTGCTATGAGTGTTAACATTTTAGCGACGCGGCGTGGTTAATTATATTTGATGTGTGCTGGGCCCACATGAAAGTGCAAAAATTGTCATTCACATCGCCTTAAGGACTGATTGTACGTAACGCACCGGTGACTGCACTGAGGCACTTTTCCATTGACTTATAATGTGAAAGTAAAGGTAACAAAATCACTAAGGCAATACAATACCCTGATCTGAAACTTGGCTGGCACACACACATATACTCATGGATGATGAACCGAGACATGGTTTCATAAATGATATCACAAACACTGGCTGCTGCCTATATGTATTCTTTGTTGTCAAAATAATGAGAATATCTAGGGCTATATTTCTGTGAGATGAATACCAGGAGCTGAACATTCGTAATCCCCGACACCTCACTAGCTATTAGGGCCCAAGTAGCGCACCTTACTCTGTTAATACTACTCACCCACTGAATGTATACCATATTTAATCCGTCTGGCACATTTTTAATCTTCATTGAATTTACAAGAAATAGTAAGCTGCGCTACATGGGCCGCTATTAGGACCAGCATAATCCTTTCGCTCGTCCTGTTGTGAGTGTATTTTGTATTCTGAGAAATAGTTCAGAAAATGACATGAAAACGATGATTTTAACAAAGTTAACATTGTTTAGTAAGAAATGGAGTCTCGGCTGGTAATCCTTGATGACTAACAACCAGAAAGGCAAAGTTTCACGTTGATTGGAAGTGTGTAAATTAATGAATTTGTTACCTTTATATTTACACTATAAGTAGATGGACAGCTGGTCGTTTCCAGGTTTATGATAATTACATGCAATAAATTCTTAACTTTTGAACGATAGATATACATGTATGGACACAGGGTTTTAAAAATCACATATCAGCTACATGAGTGCTGTCTGATGAACCTACATTGTTTTCCTATTGTACTTATTAACGGGGTGAAGGGTATTCATGTTACATTGCAATCGATAATATTTCCGCATGAAGCGAACGGATGTGTAAATCAAGATACACATCCGTTCGCTTACTATAATAAGTCACAATACAATAGACCAGAACTATTAGTTTAACATATATATGACTATGAGGAGTTATAGACATGTATATTGGAGACACAACATAATCTATAAGTATAAAATGTGCCAAGTATCGACTTTAAAATGTGATCTTGCTCAATATCCCTGAAAAGTGCATGATGCTTATATCGGTATCATTGCCAGTAGTTTGTTAGCAAATGGAGTCTCGGCTGGTAATCCTTGATGACTAACAACCAGAAAGGCAAAGTTTCACGTTGATTGGAAGTGTGTAAATTAATGAATTTGTTACCTTTATATTTACACTATAAGTAGATGGACAGCTGGTCGTTTCCAGGTTTATGATAATTACATGCAATAAATTCTTAACTTTTGAACGATAGATATACATGTATGGACACAGGGTTTTAAAAATCACATATCAGCTACATGAGTGCTGTCTGATGAACCTACATTGTTTTCCTATTGTACTTATTAACGGGGTGAAGGGTATTCATGTTACATTGCAATCGATAATATTTCCGCATGAAGCGAACGGATGTGTAAATCAAGATACACATCCGTTCGCTTACTATAATAAGTCACAATACAATAGACCAGAACTATTAGTTTAACATATATATGACTATGAGGAGTTATAGACATGTATATTGGAGACACAACATAATCTATAAGTATAAAATGTGCCAAGTATCGACTTTAAAATGTGATCTTGCTCAATATCCCTGAAAAGTGCATGATGCTTATATCGGTATCATTGCCAGTAGTTTGTTAGCAAATGCGTGCATGTATGTATTTTTTGTATGAAAATTAGCATATATCAGTACTACTTAAGTTTTTATAATGGGAAGTAAACCATATTATCCTTTGCCGAACAAACACGTTGGGCCTCTTAAAGTAGATTTTGCCCAGGAGTGCCCCTTTAGTATCCGCAGGCAAACACTATAAACAAAAGGCATTCTGTCATGTAAGAACGCATAATATCACGTGTCGTTGTGCGTCGGCCAAAAAGTACACACTTGTCATTTTTATTGTCTTTGACACAACATTAGCTACGCTTCCGTTGTCACATTTTCTCTTTATCTAGCAGTAATTTTGAAATAGGTAGTTTAACTCTAACATTCTAACTTTAAAAACTCAGAAGTGTTGCTGTTGTTTTGCCAACTTTGACTATACATGTAATGTTAGCCTGACATAGTGAGTACGTACCGTACTTATGTACCGTAAGTCAGTATGAGGCGCCCGATTATAATGTGATCATATACACACATTAAAATTGATACCAGAGTTCTTTTTCGAATAAAATTCGATATGCTTTTATTTTTGTAACGTTGTGATTCAAATCAGATGATGAATCTTTTGTTGTGTGGCTGGTCGTTTCGTTGAGGGTTGACAATAGGTCGATTTTTATCCTAAATGTATTTCAATCTTTTTCATCTATTTATTTCAGTATTCATAGTGATACTCTCACTCACAAAAATCTTTAGAAATGCGAATTAAAATCCAGTTTGCTTCAATAAATAAATAATAAATAAATTCTGCAAATCATGATTTTGTTTATGTTGCTGCAAATATGAACACTTAGTTCACATCGTGCTTTTTCACGAAATGATCGAACTGAAATCATTCATGTACACATAATGTGATTAATTTTTTTTTCACGAACGGATATATCATTAGTTCTTAAAAACGCTGAATAGTTATGCCACTATGCAATTTTCCATGCATATATGAATTTACACCACATTCACACTACGTTGTTTATTATTAATGTGTGTTTTGATCTATATATCATCTGGCACTGGCGACGAAGCGTCAGTGAACGTTGTCTGTCTGTTTGTGCTGCGACCCGGATTTGGTTTGTGATTGCTTGTAATTTTTTAACCAGCGTGAATAGTTCTCACATCATGCACGTACTTGAACCATACGTGTGTTTAAATTTCCAACAGACGATAAAATTGCTCTATGACATCAAGAGCTTGACAATCCCTTCGGAATATAGTTTTATACATTTTATATCGAAAGGTAAATTTATCAGCAAGCGCTGAAGTGTGGCGTGTATGCGGTCATGGTTACATCAGAGAGTTCGTCATGTAATATCAACAGCGACCTGACTGATCAGAGATTACTTCCTGGTTTGGTGGATACCTAATACTTTTGAAGGGCGAATGAGGCACTAGCAGTGTGTGTATGTCATGGATCCCGGATACTCTAGGATCCTTCCAACCCGAATATGTATGTGGATCTTTTGCTTGGGCCTAGTACATGGTAAGTGTGTGAAGTGTGGACCAAATTTCGTTTCAGGGTACACATTTTGTGCTCGATATGTATGCATACTGTACGTGCTCTAACGATGTAGTGATACAGCAGAACTCTACACATTCAAGCTTTGGTTATGGATATTATCACTGCACGAATCATATTTTGATTTGTGTCCCAAGCGACTCCAAAATGACACGTTTGCTCCATCATAATGGCTAGACAACATTAACACATATCGTTGCACTCATTCTGAACAACACTACGATACACTCTTATTGAATTTCCCAATAGCTCGGTGCCTGTATGGACCGGACTGTTACTTCCCGTGTCACTGTGCCACCCAGAGTGATACCGAGTGCCAGGCCGGATGTCCGGGCGGCTGTGCCTCTATCACTGACTTCAACACACCCTGGAGTGGACCCGGCTGTCAGATAGGTGAAAAACCAACCATACCCATGTAGCTGTGAGGCGGGACAGGGTGTCCTCAATTGAATGATTTTGAAATTATTTGACCTGGACGCAAATCATCTACGCCAACAGGAATATAGGTTATCAAAACTATGACTTGCTGACATAATGTCCTAAGTACCAGATATAACCTTTTAACACTTTCAAATTGGTTCGGTATTATGTGTTTACGTTCTTATTGGCATGATACGTTTAATTATATATTGTCTTTCAAGCACAATGTTTATCATTGTGATTTTTATAACGGTTTGCTGAATGGAACCCATCCACCAAATTAAGGAATCCGACACGTATTACATGTACATCGCCCTAAATTGTTGAATTGCACGCACATTCTTTTCTGAATCCACACATATAAATGTAGATATAGGTCTCTTGTTTTCAGTGATATTTCGATCAATAATCGTAATATTTCAAGTTCTGCTAAGATCGAAATATGCGTCATGACTGTCTCTGCCACATCAGGCCTATCTCCAGCAGCGACGACATGCTCGATATTGTGTCTTGCTCAAGGTACCCATCCTTCCAGTTGATATACACACGGATCCTTAAATTGCGCCGTCTCCAACTGCGCTCGACTGTTGCCGATATGTGTGAGACAAGGCACTGATACTGGAGAGTTATATCACCATCTTTTTGAGGCGTAGTATATCAACGGTGATTATGTCAGATATCACATCCGTACCGGCTTTATACGAATACCACAGTCACTGGATATATTTATTTCGCTTGAAACTAGATTGTACCACAATGTTTTTGTGGTGAACAAAAAGGGTTTGGACCCCCAGCCGAGATGGGCTCGCTTTGTCTCAATTTTTTTTTCAAAAAATATTTTGAGAACAGGGGTTCCAATGTCTATTTAGGTGATTTTTTTTTTACCTAGGAGCGCCCATGAAGCTACTACAAAACATAAAAGGCACTGGTTTCTGGGCCCCAGACACTCGTCCACGAAGGGCTTGCTTCGTCCCCTTCTTTTAAATCCTGGATCTGCCCCTGGAATGTGAAATCATGCGTTGATTAGTAAAAATTGCCATTTTATCACAATAAATCCTCGGATCCGAAGTTTGTGTAAGGCATGCCATAAACGCCCAGAATCAATCAGAGAACATATTCTCTAACTATTTCAGCTTTTGGGGCCACTGCCTGGAACTCTCCGAGCCATATTTACCCACTTCCATAGGGTCAATTCCGGCGTCCATTTTCAAGGAATATATAAGTTCAACATCAGTTCCCATTAGACATCGTCTGCTGCAACAAAAATATGTCTATAGCATCTAAAACCTGAATCCAGAATGGACGGTTTTGTATTTTTTTGCGCATGGTATCAATGACCACACTAGTACATAATTAAATAAAATATAGTTGCTTTCATTCTCACACGTTACTGTGCATAAGCCTTCCATTAATCGAAATTTTATGTTTTTGAATACTTAGTAATTCTGTTTTTAAAAATGTAATCTATCTAAGCAATAAATCTAAAAAATATCTAAAAAATTCTTCCCCCACTTTATGTCCACAATAAACCATCCATCCAATGTGAAAAAACCTAACAACTTGCGCCCACATCCCCTCCCGCCAGTATATTGTGTCTCCTCCCCCCTCCGGCAATCCTGTACACAGCCATGTTTCCCGTCATCTCAGTTGTCTGACTATTAATTTCTGACCACTTCATATTTCTGACAGGTAATGTCGCATACAACAGGCCGGCGTCCAGTGTCCACCAAAGCAGTAGGAGTAGATTTGAACCGGAGTTTGCCGTGGATGGTAAAGCTCAAACGATGAGCTCAGGTGGAGATCATCACAACTACTGTGCTCACCCTAAACCACCAAGTGGTACTCCCGAAAATCCCTCAACCCCCGCCTGGTGGTGGGTGGACCTCGGGGCCCTCCACAAAATATACAACATCACCATCTATGGCAGGGCACATTGTAAAGAACTAGGTATGTCCAAATCAATATCATGTTCTGAACTTCAGATGACAAACACTTTATCAAGTTTAATGCAGGATCTGCTAACTGTTGTCCTTAGACGATACTCTATGCGCTAAACGGCTGAATTACTTTGAACTGCGTGTGGGGAACAGTTCAAACTACCAGACTGGTGAGCTTTGTGCTACTCACACATCCGGGCCGATACCTATCGAGGAGCCACTGGGCGGCCACGAGACGTTCACCTGTTCCACTCCTCTCTACGGCAGTCACGTGTCCTTCCAGAGACTTCGCGGAGGATATCAACCAGGAGTCACCTCTCTGTGCGAAGTTATCGTCATCGGGCACAGATATCTCGGTGACGTCTTCAGGCCTATTTCAGATTTACTTCATACAGTAGTTCATACATCTCCCCCAAAAATCATTGATATCGTGAAGGATACAACATTATTACTACTGACTTTAGATTGGTTCAATTACCCACAGACTGTGCTGGTGTTCAGTGTGAGAGTGGTAGCTGCAGTGACGTCACAGGGTGTCAGACCTGTTTGGGAGCGTACCCGCCTCTCTGTGCCGACGGTCGGTATTCCTGAGCATTGGAATGAATTCCTCGTGCTATTCGTAGAATGGCAAGCGATCGTACAATATTACATGTCCACAAACCTAAATACTGTTACTTTAGTTGGAACTTTAGCGTTTGTTGTAATCACTTCAAATTGTATTTGACATTTACCGAGTACAGTTTTAGACATATACATATGCGACTGAACTACACGTCGGAGTACTCTTATTCGCGGCATAACAACATTTCATCAAAACAGTCATGAATAAGATTATGACAGTATACAATAATTCTTCCAATTTTATCAGAATGCCAGGACTTCCTGTATGGTGCGAACTGTGCCAAGAGATGTGGCAACTGTTCATCAATGGCCATCTGCAATAGAATGGATGGGACCTGTCCTGGAGGTTGTCTGCTCTGGTCAGCCGGGTCTAAGTGTGATCTACATATCGGTCAGTACAACAAAATACAACAACAAGGCATGTGACATCACCCATACAAGCTGTGTAAAAATACACAGCTTGTATGGGTGATGTCATATAATAATGATATAATAATGTATCCACTATTTTGTTTAAAGCAGTCCAGAAAATGGTAAATGACTTGTAAATGAACATGCACCAAAAATAACGGGAAATCTTGTCGCAGTACGATATTCCACCGGAGTTCATGCAGTAGTGTGATTCCACCCTTAGATGAACCAGTGGTCAACGACGAGCATGCTTCATCGCCAGAGACAAGCAATACTTCAGTGACTGTTAGTTGGGCGTCCCTGACTACAGTGTCACCGGCTCTCAGTGAGTTCTACAAGTACAGAGTCATGTACGTGCTTGGTGGAGAGGACAAGTCTAGTGAGCTTCTAGACCATCAGTCTGGTACACTATCACACAGGGTAGCAGGTCTGACGTACAACACAAAGTACAACTTCACTGTGGTCACGTACAGGGTGATGGACGGGACAGAAGAACAGGGGGAAACATACCAACCAATAACAGCCAAAACAGCTTGTATTTGTGAGAACTCCGGCATGTCCACATTACGTTTGTTCAAACTTTGTCAGTCAATATAATTACAGTTCATAGTATTGTTTCGTCACTGGTGTTGCATAACTAGCATTTATCATTTGTGTACACCGAGCGTGAATATTCCATCAACAGCTCCATCGGAACCGGCGATAAAAGGTATTGCCGTAGGGAATTCTACGGTTGATGATGGTGTTGGAACAATACTCGTGGAATACCAGGTAAATGGCGTCGCTAACAATTGTGTAGTCATGGTAAGGTCGGGAGTTATGTTCCTTGATCGTGAAAGAAAACAAAAAACAATATTTTACCAGGTTCCATTGAGCAACGAATCTGGGTGTGACAGTCTGGATGGAGTGAATATTTCCTACAAACACGTGGAAGATGACGAGTTCACGGTTGAGGAAGGCGATCTTACCAAATCATGGTACTTGGTACAGCCAAAAGGGGGCGGGCAACACGAGGTCAAGGTCGCTGTTACAAACAATGGCGGCGAATCATCGAGTAGCCAATCAACTTTCGTCAACGTTGCTGGTGAGTATGCTGAGAATTGCCATGGAAATCAAACACAAGCAACGCATATTAGCTGAATTGGTATATGTTAATGTCGGGTCATCGTTTCATCCAATATACATCCAACCGTGGAAAAAATGATATTAAATGTTAATGTTCATTTTCGCGTTTACAGCATATAAAAACCCCAATAATATGCCTTTCGATGTGAAATTTGTCATTTTCTTGATCACCCTATTTCAAATATCATCAACTGCCCATGAGTATAAATTGCTTTCGAATATTTTCCACACATATTCCTTCGTATGCCAGGTCCCGTACGGGGGAAGCCAGGTAACAATGATCCGGATCACACGGTAACCATAGTAGCCACAGTAGTGTCTGTAGTCGTCATCGCCGGAGCTACTCTCGTGGGAGTATTTGTCTATAGAAGGAAGAGGTTTGTATTATTAATCTCAATCTTTGATAAGCATGTTTACTCAGACGAAAAAATACGGTATTCCCATATAACTTAACCTGATAAGCGATGAAGTCAAAAGGAATATCCACTGAGTAAACCAGCACAACACAAATATTATCCAAACATCATCAAGACAATCCCATTTCGTACCAAGTACCAATCGTGAATTGTGATCGTGTTTTTTTTCAAATTCAGAATGAAAAACGAAGATGCGAAATCACAATCCAGCAATATCGGGAAGTCACCCGAGGAAGGTAATATCATAATGAAATAGTGCTGAAGTGTTCGAAAAATTGTTGCTGTGTATAACAATCTTATTTTGCAGGCCTTCATGAAATGGATAACATGGACACTTTCAAAAGAGACGGCAACGTGACAGAGAAAGAGAAAATAGAAAATGTAGAAGACCCATATATGAACACGAACACTAACACATCGACGATTCCATGTGTGGAGTTTGAGCAATACGTGCGCCAGAAGAAAGCAAACAGTGATGATTTCACAAGAGAATACAAGGTTGGTCCAACACCGGTACCCATGTATAGTGCCCCAGAAGAGTAGTATTCATGAACATAATTGGATATATGCATGAACCAAAGTCCAAGTGGTCATGCTCGTAGGATGGAATTATAGTGTATTTACCACAAATTAGAAAATACTCCAGACCAAAATGATTCAATCATTATATGCGTCAGGTACATATATATGTACACGTGTGGCTTCTTCCCGATTCGAACAAGTAATCACTAAGAATGTCCACGCGTGCAATGTCC
Organism: Terebella lapidaria; assembly: GCA_949152475.1. Taxonomy (NCBI): domain Eukaryota; kingdom Metazoa; phylum Annelida; class Polychaeta; order Terebellida; family Terebellidae; genus Terebella; species Terebella lapidaria. Next base: position 10,851,700 of record OX424557.1, read on the forward strand.
ACCCATCAACACTTTACCATCTCTGTTCCAGTCGTTGCCACAAGAGGATGTGTCCAAGTGTCAAGTTGCTCAGACTGAAGACAACCTGAAACGAAACCGCTACAAGAATATCTATGCATGTGCGTACGTGGTACACTAGCATCAAGTGATATATTGTACATGTCTATCATGATGAATATCATCTATGGTTTCGCACGCCTACTCTCCAGATGATGTAAATCGAGTTATCCTCTCAGGAGACAGCTCTGAGCCTGATTATATAAACGCCAACTATATCACGGTGAGTACCTTTGATATGTAGTGATCAATCGTACTACACCCGCAAACCTATCACCCGATATTATTTCCTGAGATATATTTCAGTTGAGCATATGATTGTTCCGCATTGCAGGGATATGCCCGTGCGCGAGAGTACATAGCGACACAAGGTACCTAATACTTCTGAGATACAGTTCAACGTTCTCAAAGATGTACCAATTACTGCGTAGGCCCTACTTCATTATTTCTATGTAGCTACAGTGTAGTGTTGTATGCATCGTGTGTGATCCAACAGGTCCTCGGGAGAACACAGATGCTGAGTTTTGGAGGATGATCTGGCAGGAAAAAGCTAACACGATCGTCATGCTCGCCAACAAACTCGAGAACGGCAAGGTAGGGGATTGTTTTTGTTTAGTATATCGGTTAGGCACTGTTATTGTGTTTATGTGACCACTTGAACGGCATCATGGACAAATGGCACCGCATTCTCATTCCCAGAAGCGTCCATTCCAGAATTTTCTCAATATTTGACTGCATCCAGAACCTCCATGCATTCATCATGATAACTGCAAAAATATCAATATAATACGAGTATCTCAAGTTGTCTAGAAGACCACTGGATCACCACAGGCAGTTGAGAAAAAAAAGACAATTTCACGCATATAACTCCTTCACCAGCATGCGACTTTCTATACGATGAGAGCAAATCCGTTTGGAAACATGCCATTATATTTTGTGATATATTTACTGATATCGAGTTATCGACTGTAGATTCTGAACAGGGTTAGACAAACTCTATATTCAACACTACAGCACGTTATATGTAACTAAGAATCCACTACCCTAAACTGTGACACTAACCCTTGCAGAAGAAGTGTAGTGACTACTGGCCGATGGAGGCCGGGGCGACCACCTCGGTGGACCGGTTCAAAGTGACGACAGAGGCAGTGGAGCAGTGCGCCGACTACACCACCAGTGTCCTCTCGCTCCACTGCGAGGTACATCGCTAGTGTAACAGGATGTGCATGGTGGCTCCTGTCCAACTGCGAGCTGCAGATGAATTGTATAGAATAATACCTGGAAAAGAACATGGACGATTACATCACCTCATATGCCAAACAATTCACAAATATACATATTAATCATAACATAATAAATAAGTCTATGAATTGAAATACCAACTCAAACGACTACATTACCATATTTTATGGTCAAATTCTAAGCAACAAATAGCCTAATAATATATAAGCGTGGCCTGGTTTAACTCTCTTGTCGGATGAAGTATTCATCTGTTCTCGTCCCTCCAGGACAAGACGATGACGGTCCGCCACTTCCACTTCAAGACTTGGGAGGATAAGAGCATGCCCGTGTATGGAGTGCCCTCGCTCCTAGCATTCTTCCGCAAGGTGCACTCCTTCGACACCCTACAGAGAGGTCCAATGGTCGTTCACTGCAGGTACTCCCGGGTTGAGCTGATTCACGAAAGCATACACTTATCAGCTATTCCGTCAAGCTTCATCCCATTGTTGAAGTTGTCCAGTTTACGTTTCTCGTGAATAGTGAATAGTTGGTTGATATGTGAATTCTTCCCGTAATACGTACAGTGCTGGTGTTGGGCGGACAGGGGTGTTCATCGTACTGGATATACTGAGGAAGCAGGTGGCCAAGGCAGGGGCTGTGGATGTCTACGGGACGGTACAGCGGGCGCGTACCGAGCGGATGCACATGGTCCAGACCCAGGTATGTGTACAACACAGTCTGGCGGTGTATGTGTATGACTAGGATGGTGAGCTCAACTGAAACATGGATCTCTCATGACAGATTTAGTTACAAAAATACAGTGAGATTTCCTAATGCGAGTCATATAAAAGGATACATTTCAAACACACGTCGATACATCTATTTGATTTTTTTTCATGAAATTGATACTCCCATTCCCGGATTTCCTGTAGGACCAGTACGTCTTTGTACAGGACTTTCTGGTGGAGTACATCAAATGTAGGAACACCTCCATCCCCTGTGCTGAGTTCGAGAATAACTTCGCCAAACTGTCCCAGCGGCAGAATGGCAAGTCTCCACTAGAAGGTCAGTTCAAGGTGAATAGTTGGGAAATAGGGATATTATTTCAGTACTTGCTGGTTATTTTAACCTTGAATGCCATGTAGCATGTTTTCTAAGCGAGGCAAGAAGAACGAGACACACTGTTGACTCATCAGTCATATATGTATTTGGCGGAGCAGTTGTTGTGTGACCTGAAGCAGCCGAATGGTAATACTCGTTGTAAGGATGGATGTCTGTCAGTACACAGCAGCAAGAACAGGGACATGTCCGTGATCTCAGGTAAAGATCTCGAATATTGTATCTCTTTATGTTGGCTACGCAGTAACATGCTGCAACACGCGCAATACGCAATATTATCCAATCACCATATAGTGAGATTATACACCAAGACTTTGAATGGACGATGATGAATTGCAGAAAACCTGGCCAGACCACATCTACTAGGTCGTGAGGAGGACAGCTATATCAATGCCGTCTTTGTAGACGTGAGTGTTAGATTCCGTTATGTGGTGCTTGTCATTCAATTCATCATGTTTGATTGGGAACTTATCAATTGAATCGCCTGTTTTTACGTGGTGGTTGTCATTCGATGTATCATGCTTGACTAGGAACTTATCAATTGAATCGCCTGTTTTTATGCCATGAATAGTCCAAACCAACTTCTGTGGTACGTGTATTATCCAAAAAGAAGCGAAAGAATGGAATAACGATTCAAAATGCATCATTTCGTGGTGTTTTTTTTTCAATGGAGTAAGGAAGTTAACAACCAAAATACTGTCTTTCTCTTTCTTCCGTTTTCAAGTAAGAAACAATTTTTTCGAAACATTATCACGATTATGCGTACAGAACAGCCATTCATTCTTTATTCTGGAAAGGAAGGCACGATAAAAAATATCTATATCTTTTGAGGTTTGTTTATTTTTCATTACATTACACAGTATTCGAGATCAAGTTCCAGATAGAATTTTCTTTCTCCTTTCTAACTCGTCCGAAAAATGACGAAATAAAAAATTATGGATACATACTTTGAAAAAACATATAAGTTGTCTACATGTACATGTAAACAGTCTCATGAATTACTCTAATATTTGGTGACACCTACTAGTATTTCGATCTCTCGAAAACTTATGTATTGGTTCCATATCGATCACTGCCAAAAGTAAAAAATCAAGAAAATTATATTACCTAGACATTTTCATTTAACACGAATGTCAAACGCGGCATTGTACATGAGTTGAAATACGATATACACCAAAGAATTAAAAGGAATTGCCGGCGTTGAGAAGTCGCTTCACAAGTATATCTATTGTGGCATATATACACACAATTTTCAACCAAGAGGAATTCATGAATCACGCTTGTAGATAAAATGTGTACATATTAATTGTATGTTTCCATCAAACACCCTCACCCCCACTGACATTTTGGCACTGGGCCACAACATTTCCAATGTGTACATATATAAGTCGTTTTAACAAAGTACGATCAATGTGTTAATTTCAAAAGATTGAATTTTCTTTGTGCTGGTTTTGTCAGTAGACAATCGCATAACCCAGATAGTGACATTTACAAGGTGCATGCACATGTATAGATGTTATGATATCTCTATGGATACACACATGAAAGGAGTTCAAGAATTCGTGTCTCATACATATGCATGGAGTTCAAAAACTCGATTGCTCATAAACGTTCTTGTTATGCAACCTTTTATTCCGCTTGTATAGTGAGCATTATGACGGTAGTTCATGTGTGAAATCATTATGTAAAAGTTCGAAATATGATGTAAATGCTGGGGCACACATTCTGATACAGTGCAAATATTTGTACTATCTGGTAGTGTGATCATTCTTTAGATCGAATATTGATATTTGGAATGTAAGTGAGGTACTGCGTAGCACAGAATGCCTGCATCTTTATTAGTTTCAGCTGCGTCATTTGTGTTGCGCCACAATTTGAACACTTTTATTTCGTTTACATAGGAAATATTGTTATTTGTAGTAATATGAAGACAAAATCAAATATCGATATGCACATGTAGAAAAAGTTGAGACTTTTTTTTCTTTGGAATAACAATGTTTTAACTCGCCATTTCGTTTTTTCTGTGTTGGCTAATTTGCCTTCCGTTTTGTAAAAAAAAAATCAAATTTGTCCGTTTTCCTATTCCTCTTAACAAATCAACGAGTTAAACTATTGTTTTTGTGAATTGTATGAAACAAATCTGCCAATGTTTACATGAGAAGCGTAGTTTTCTATCCTGAAAAGGCCTTGGCAGATTGAAGCCATATTTTTGTGATTTGGTTTCTACTCCGAACAAAGAAACCCCAAATAACTGATCTTTGATTTTTGTTCTGTCTTTTCTAAACGAAACATATCATGTACACTGGTCATTGCCTTATTTACTACTAGAGTTACAAGGAGCACGACTCATACATAGTAACACAGCTACCTCTCCCTCACACCAAGACCGACTTCTGGAGACTTGTGCATGCCCAAGATGCCACAACGATCGTCACACTGAACAACGTCACACAGCATGACCAGGTTTGTCTTACAATTCATCACTTCATTCACCACTATGATTTGACCGCTTTACATCTTATCACTTTATTCAGCACTATGATTTGACCGATTTTGCTTATTGCAAGATTTCCTATCCAGCTTCCGTCCGACATCTTTCCATTAGCTTGAAACCAGACATGGAGGAGAGAATCAATTCAGGTTTCGTGTACAATTCGGGGTTTTTGTGTACCACTTTACGTTAAGGGGCTATACTTTCAAATTCCGTCTGCCGAACTAAATTCTTATCTTGCATGGGGAATACATGTTCACAAAAATCCTGCTGTCCAGGGTCATTCCATTGAATCATCCAAATTGGCCTGCTGGGTAACTTTGTAAAATGTCTTTTGGAGGCTGAACGCCTGAAGATATACTCTGGGTTTGTATTATGAGCATATATGACGTACCATGTGGTAGACCGATATCTTTCGTGGACTTAGGTGCTTAGGTTTATACTATGAGCATGGAGCTCAGATGACCTTCAGTGCGCAAATTCAAGGTGGATCTGTACGAAATCATTGAAGTTGTAGCTTGATATAAATTATTAACATGTGGGGATTCTTGAGTAGTACATATATTTTGGAGATCTCGATCTTCACTTTGAGTTCACAAATCCGGGTTAATTGTCACGTAGAGTTTTGTATATATAAGCAGGCTACATGTAGAATACTTGCCGATAGATCTCAGGTTCGTATCATGGACATGATACAGGAAATCAGTGGGCATTTGTTCTGTTTTGGACAATGGACAAGTTATGCGCATACTCTCCCGGATAAGAAACCATGTGCAAATGCAAAGTAAACTATGCTATCAGGAGTTCTGGCCTAGCGATGAGGAGCCATGTCGGGACTATGGGCCTGTGAGGGTGACACTAGCTGAGACCAAATCTGTCACAAAAATGATCATATCACGAACATTCAACGTGGAAAAAGCAAATCAAAAGGTAAACATCTTTAGGTACTGTTTGTGATCGTAATACTGCACTGTGGTCCCCCATTCTTTGTGATGCAGTCTTACACAAAGCCTTCCACATTTCAAGACCTATTTGACACAAATATAGTTTGGTATTATTGTTCACCACATGCATGAACTCCATTTCTACCGGTCAGCTCTCTGCTCCGGCTCCACTGGTTGTGCGACAGTTCCAGCTGCTGAGTTGGCCGGACGATCAGGACATCCCCAGTCAGCCAGGTCACCTTGTGGACCTGTCAGAGCACGTGACTCACTGGCAGCAACAGCAAGCCGCCTCCAACATTGTCACCATAGTCCAGTGTTTGTAAGTTGACCCAATATTTCCCTGGTGAAAACAAAACATTTTGTCGCAAAGGATTTAACGTTTCACTTCATGTGATCGTTCAAAACATTATCCGAGTTGGACAGTATTTCATTTTATTTAAATTCCGAGTTGGACAGTATTTCATGGACGTGTTTGACGTTTACAGAGACGGCGTGAGTCACAGCGGGTTGTACTGTGGACTGATGTTCGTACTGGACAGGATGAAGCTCGAACAAGAAGTGGATCCTTTCATCGCAGTCAGATGTGTTGCCAGAAATCGACCCAAATTCTTCAAATCACTGGTACAATAGCCTAGCGTATTTATGTTGTCGTGTATATTTAGAAATTTATTATACTATAATTATATATTCTCAAAGTATATCAGAAATGTGATCGATGAGCAACTCTACCTCGTTTCAGGAGCAGTACGAGTTCCTGTACAAGATGGCGAGAGACTACATGACACAGTTCAACACGTACGCCAACCTGCAGTAGCACAGACAACGACGAGTTGTCGTCTCCATTGGCAATGCACGGTGTTACTGGAGGTGTGATGTGGTTACAGCGCAATTATGCGCCCTTGATTTTAAATGGCGACACTGTTTCGGACCAGGGCATCCGATAAATGTGTTGATACTATGATAATATAGCTGATAACTCGTGCATATATGGAACACGACATATGTAACTTTTGAGGATGATCACCATTCGTACTAGGTGGTACAATTTGTATAGTTTTAGAGATCAAGAATCTGTTTAGATTTAATTTGAGGTTGTCCAATGCTTTCGAGAGATTTGGGTATAAATTGTGTTACCACATTTTCAGTGATACCTGTTTTTTTCGTATTTTGTCATGTACTAATCCTTTGCCAACAAAAGTGATGGATAACATAGACAGTGTATTATTTTTTTCAGCATTATCACAGCGAAATCAATTCAAATCATACATTATATTAGAGTAATGTAAGAGACAGTTTGGAGTGGGAATAAAGCAACGTGAACAATATCTAGGGTGAATAGTCGATAGCAGCGAATACTCAAGTCATTTACTTCTGCACATGATTGTGAACCGGTCGAATACGACTGCATGATAACATTTATACCAGTTTCCAATATGTCCCGGTTTCCACTATTCCGATATGATGATTACTTACTTGTACTCAGGATGTTATTCAAGACCGCACGTGGAACCTACGAGTGTATATTATATGACGATAGAGTTCTGGATGTATGGATCTTGTTTGTTTTTGTTTTTTTCGACGTCATGTTTTCCAGTTCCCCAACGCGAACTTCCCATCTACAAAAGAGCAGGATCGATCAAACCTTCTGGATCTCTATTAAGGGAATAACATATTCATAATATTTCTTTACCATGTAGTGAAATCACAACCAACAGAGGTGCGAATGCACATATCTCACCCCACAAACATGTCAGTTCAGCTGCTTGTTTCATCGGAATAATACTTTTGATTTCTTTCTTTTAGGTGGCATAATAAACGATTATCAAATGTATGCGAATATTTGTTATTAATTTCGAAAATATTTGGCCCGTCCCTGATTTTGGTTTTGATGGTTTTTTCCATGTTCAATACCAATCAAGGAGGTGACACAGAGATTAACTACATGTTCTCAATGAACGACTAGTACTCAGGGGCATCACATCCTATCCGGGCAGAGTATTTATTTTCGAATATAAATGTATGAGAATACAATTATTGCTTTGTATAATATTAAATGAGTGGACGCTGCAGCGCATCACAGAAGGTTATCGGGTACATGTATAACTTCAAAATGCAATAAATCACCCATTGGATGTACATGGTAAAATCTTTGGCCAAGCCATGACAATACTAGTGCTAAACAAAACACCTGATTCCGTCTCAGTTGGTGATTTGTGTTTGATTCACATTTAATTTGACGACAATACAGCAATAACACGATTTGATAAGGTGTTCCACATTTTTAGTTGCCCAAGATCAACGATTAACGGTCACATATGGCCGGTAACATACTCCATCGAAGGAGTCGATGGACGCCAGGCCATAGAGGGCTGCTAATCATGGGTGGAGGGGGCACAAAATGTATGACAATACAACAAAAACATGTTACTATTATCACTAATTGGATTTTATTCATTAAAGATATATCAGCTCGCCAATTCACTGAACAGATTTTGAGGAAGTATTACACAGATACACAGGGCGTTACTTACAAATATCAGTATGCATTATACAATAATATATTTCGTTATTATTAGGGCATACTGGACGAAATGCCGTAATTTTTCACTGACTCACCCATATTCGTATAGTGAAACAGACTGTGAAACATCTTTAGGCATTGAAGTCTAGTTGCTACATTGTTTCTCCAGAAGATGCAATGGTCGGAAGTCAGAAGATGAAGAATCACTGGAATCACTTCTACCAGTAGTCGTCAATGGACTGAAAGAAGTTAAACTGGATATAGTTTGTAATGTTATTTATGCTTATTGAGCTCCTGATTGCTCATAATGAGTGTTAATTACTCTGGCGACTCCGACGTATTTTGTATCTCACTCCGTCGTTCTTCGAATCATGCATATTCTTGACTCCGTCATATTTGTACCATGCCTTAGACAAGGTGAACAATTATGTTTGAAAGACACACATTATTGCCTTTGTTGGGTTAATTTTGAGTCACATACAGAGTTAATTCACTGTTATACAATTGCAAACAATCAATAGCTGATGTCTTCCTGACCTTCCCCCTATTTTATCCCTAACTTGATAATACCACCTAATATTGAATTTTTTTGCAAACAAACCAATGTTATTTGTTGAGTTATTTTTCTAACATTTACTCCAAATTTGATTGACAACATAGAGGTAAACAACACCATCGTTCCGCCACGGCGTGCGTCGATCACATTCTGACTCCACGCAAAACTGAGAAAGTGAAAATCCCATAATGGGCTAAAACTCTGATTCTGCTTGATATTAATTGTATCCCCCGAACAAAGTTCGGCGGATACTATGGATTTGGCTTCGTCGTCCGCGTCCGCGCCCGCGTCCGCGTCCGCAGAGATTTTCTTGTGAACGCGCTACAGGCCGCAATTCTCACCCGATCACCATTATTTTTTGCAGGCACATATATAATGGTGAGATTCCGACACCAATCGATTTTGGTTGCCGTGGCAACTGAATTGGTCGTTTGGGGACACATTTTGCATTGAAAACAGCCTGTTTGAGACACATGGCTTGTGAACGCGCTACAGGCCGCAATTCTCACTCGATCACCATTATTTTTTGCAGGCACATATATTATGGTAAGATCCCGACACCAATCGATTTTGGTTGCCGTGGCAACTGAATTGGTCGTTTGGGGACACATTTTGCATTGAAAACAGCCTGTTTGAGACACATGGCTTGTGAACGCTCTACAGATGGCAATTTTTGACGAATCTCGATAATATTTGGAAGTGTTGTTGGGAAGGGCTGTCACACGAAACCAATCGTTTTTTAGAATGATCATATAAATATTACTATGTTAACAGCCTAACTTATTACAGAATTTTGAATTTTGTACTGATGTTTTCAGTGAGAACAGGGCAATATTACTGAATAAGTTAACATTAGTTTCACTAGTTAAGCCTATTATTGTACACAATAAAAATAGTTAAGACGAGAAACGTTTATTATTAAGCTCAACAAGGTAAAGGTTTTGTCCAGTACAGATTTCATGGGTGTAACTGAATAAGTTAACATTATTTTTAATAGTTAAGTCTATTATTGACCACAATAAAAATAGTTAAGACAAGAAATATTTATTATTAACCTCAACAAGGTAAATGTTTTGTCCAGTACAAATTTCATTGGTGTAACCGAATAAGTTAACATTATTTTCACTAGTTAAGTCTATTATTGACCACAATAAAAATAGTTAAGTCTATTATTGACCACAATAAAAATAGTTAAGATGAGAAATATTTATTATTAAGCTCAACAAGGTGAAAGTATGTCCAGTACAGATTTCATGGGTGTACTGAATAAGTTGACATTATTTTTACTAGTTTAGTCTATTATTGACCACAATAAAAATAGTTGAGACAAGAAATATTTATTATTGGGCTCAACAAGGTGAAGATTCTGTCCAGTAGACATTTTATGTCTGTAACCGAATAAGTTAACTTTTTTTTTGGTTAGTTAAGTCTATTATTGACCTCAATAAAAATAGTTAAGATGAGAAACAATTATTATTGAGCTTAACAAGGTTAAGGTTTTGTCCGGTAGAAATTTCTGGGTGTAACCGAATAAGTTAACATTATTTTTACATGTTAAATCTATTATTGACCACAATGAAAATAGTTAAGACAAGAAATATTCATTATTGGGCTCACCAAGGTAAGCTCAACAAGGTTAAGGTTTTCTGCGGTAGAAATTTCTGGGTGTAACCAAATAAGTTAACATTATTTTTACATGTTAAGTCTATTATTGACCATAATGAAAATAGTTAAGACAAGAAATATTTATTATTGGGCTCAACAAGGTGAAGGCTTTGTCCAGCAGAGATTTTATGGCTGTGACCAAATAAGTTAACATTATTTCTTGCTAGTTAAGTCTATTATTGATCACAATAGCTTTTTATGAAAACATTGATCAACTTTTACTTTGAATTTCAACTTGAGACTATGTTTGGCACAAATTATGTGTTAAAATATAACTTATGGTGAAAAATTCGATCTGGCTCCAATTTCGTCATCTTGAAATGCAGTTTTGGTCAACTTTTACATTGAATTTCAACTTGAAAGCATGTTTGGCACATATTAAAGGTCGAAATATAACTTATGGTGAAAAGTTCGATCTGGCTCCATTTTCGTCATCTTGAAATGCAGTTTTGATCAATTTTTAGTTTGAATTTCAACTTGAAACCAAGTTTGGCACATATTATGAGTTAAAATATAACTTTTGATGAAAAGTTCGATCTGGCTCCAATTTCGTCATCTTAAAATGCAGTTTTGGTCAACTTTGACATTGAATTTCAACTTAATACCAAGTTTGCCACATATTATGAGTTGAAATATAACTCATGGCGAAAAGTTTGATCTGGCTCCAATTTCGTCATCTTGAAATGCAGTTTTGGTCAACTTTTAGTTTGAATTTCAACTTGAAACCAAGTTGGGCAGGTATTATGAGTTAAAATATAACTTATGACGAAAAGTTTGATCTGGCTCCAATTTTGTCATCTTGAAATGCAGTTTTGATTAACTTTTACTAACTTGAAACCATGTTTGGCACATACATGTATTATGAGTCGAAATATAACTTATGGTGAGAAGTTCGATCTGGCTACAATTTCGTCATCTTGAAATGCATTTTTGGTCAAATTTTACTTTGAATTTCAACTTGGAACCAAGTTTGTAAAATACTCTGAGTTGAAATATAAATAGACGAAAAGATTGATCTATCTGTATTTTCGTTTTTTTATCAAACATGTCGAAATGGAAATTCATATAAAGAGATTTCAGTGGTGATTTTGAATTCGACCTTCAATAACCTCGGAAAATCAGTGCAGCAATTTTGGTGGGGAAAAGAAAACAGTTGTGACTTGAGATTTAACATTTCTCTGGTAATCTTTTTTTAGACCGGAAGCGTCTAGTTTTTCTGTGCTGTCATCAAATGACCATAATCCACAGGTTTTGAAGCCAGTCACACATTTCTCAATCGCGATCAGAAATGGGCTAAATTGACAGGGGTTCTATTCAGCCTCATTGTGTGAAAAACTGGCACTGTCACGCTCTGCATTGATATAGATGTTATCAAATGATTATGACTATATACTATAGCACAATATCAACCGCTAAGCCTCCATTTTTGGGGAGAGAAAGAATGCGGGTTCAAAGTTATCTAATTTAGCATTGGTTTAAATGGGAATCGGAATTGGTGATGTCTAACCTACTAGAATTGCCGATAAATGTTGATTCAACAGGTGTCGCCACGATGGCAAAGGTCCCGAAGATCCAGAGTGCTGTCTGATGTGTGCGGGGCCCACATCAAAGTGCAAAAATTGTCATTCACATCGCCTTAATGACTGATTGCACGTAACGTACCTGTGACTGCACTGAGGCACTTCATCATTGACTTATAATGTGAAAGTAAAGGTAACAAAATCACTAAGACAATACAATCCCCTGACCTGAAACTTGGCTCGCACACACTTATATACTCATGGAAGCTGTACAATTTGATGACTAGAATAACCAAAACGAAGATTCGTGTGTTCCGCTTGACAAACACTGGCTGCTGCCTATATGTATTCTTTGTTGTGGTCAAAATAATGAGAATATCTAGGGCTATGCTTTCTGTGAGATTAAAACATTATGATGACGTCACACTATTGTGTGAAGTGTGGATTGTTTTTGAGGAATCAACTAGAAGCCGGGGATTCTTAACGCCCAATTTCCAACACTTTGAAAAGAATCAACGGTTAGTCATGGTACATGTTTATTTGCAGAGCTCACACATAATATTATTGGATAATTTCGTGTACATAACCAGTACAAGTGATATTACATATTACATTACGGCATATTTCAAATTCAAGTTCAGAGTTATGTTGATAGGCAACAGGTCTTTGTTTCTGATGGGACATTCAGAACTTTGATCTTCCGTAGCGCTACTTGTGCTTGAGATTGCTGCATTGATCTTCTTGCGCTTGGCGTCCGACACGCGCTTGTACGGACGGACAGCCAGAAAACGATGACCAGTAGGATCAGCTGATCATCCATATCTTGTTCAAACATACGCGAAGCGGCTGTGGCTCGTAATGAATAATTTGTACGGAATCCATCTAATCCAGCGTCCTTACAGAGGCGTGAGACAGTTTTCATCAACTCATTCTCTCGTTATTACTTTACCAGATATGGTAATTTTTCAATATTTTACAACAATAATTTGCTATCATTGTCGTTTATGTCCATTATGCAAAGTAAACTCAACTGTTCTGTTTAAATGTCGGCATTCCACTCTGAGATGCGCTATCGATTTTCTGGCATGTTGACACCAGTTCGTCGTCTGAGATGTCAGAATTTACAGGTCGATACGCCGGAAGATTAGACCTAAAAGCATGAATCATAATTACTGTTAGTTTAATATATCAATTACCATAAACTGTCATCATAGAAACATTTAATCAGATATACAGCAACTTCGAATAGTCTATACATACTGCTTGGCCACTCGTAGTCCGATATCCAATTCGGAGAGTGTTTTGTCACCAATATTTCCGAGCATCTGTGCTGCATCGAACGCTTGAAAACAAATCAAAACTGATTTTGCTCTGTGTGATGAAGATGTCGTCATCGTCGCTTACTCGCGCCTGCATTTTGTCTTTGTGAAGCCGAGTGATTTTCTGGGTTTCCCGCAATTGTATTTATATCATGTCACTCGCAATGGTTCAGTGATTTAAAGAATCCACACTTTTTGTTTGCGCGCATGCAGATCTGCAACGATTCGGTGATTTAAAGAATCCACACTTTCTGTTTGCGCGCATGCAGAATTGTACGTTGGCTGAGAAGTGACATTATAAAAAAAAACTTCTTTATTTTTCGGAGTAATCCCGACTTATTCTTGCTTGAACAAGTTTTGTGCAGAAATAACATTATTTATTGATACGTTACTTATGCAGACAACTTTTTTGCGTGTAAGTAATATTATTACGTGGAAATAATGTTATTTACCCCCCAACGACCAATGGAAAGATAAAAGCATGTGTTAGCTTTATTTGGTTATTATATCACACACGGCGGGCGTGAATAAAGTCGTTTTCGAGTAAATAATGCTATTTGCAATTAAATAATGTTATTTATGCCTGAATAAAGTTATTTCTGCGTAAGTAACATTTTCTCTGCATAAATACATTTTTTATGGGGGAGTGAAGTTATTTACGCGCAAATTCTTTATTCATAATTACTTCGAGGAATAAATACCTTTTTACAATGTCACTTATCAGCCACCTTAGAATTGCAACGATTCAGTGGGTTAAAGAATCCGCACTTTCAGTCTAGACAAGACAAGACAAGACAAGACAAGAAGTTTATTTCAATTCCCTAAACAAAAATATTATCACATTAGTTTATAATAGACGGATGGCACAATTGGGAATTGAGGACCAAACAATAGCGTGTGCTGTCTTCCTGTTTGGCCCCTTGTAACGAACAAGAACATTTATGAAATCGAACAAATATTAATAAAATGGATCGAGACGAATACGTGGGGGGGGGGGGAAATGTAAAAAATGCAGACCCATAAATACCGAACATGTGGTATAATCTTGATTCCTTCACTTGAAAGAACAGACTCGCATTCACGAGATATTCAAGTTCGAAATTATTAAAGCACATATGTATAGTGAAATCTGATTGTCTAAGATGAGAAGCAATCGGGACACATAGGATTATCGCATTTCGTAGTGTCGGTATATGATGACAATAACTTAATTTCATAGATCGTTTCAGTGTATAACGCGAACGAGCACGGCTTACTAAATTATACCATTTGTTCAAAACTTTAGGGAAATTATAAATAGGAAACCTTCTAGAAAAATTAGAATTACATCGGTCAAGATGAAAAAGATTGGACTGGCGCGTTAGGCGGTTGGTGACTATCTCGTTGTTAAACTTAAAAATATTATTGAAAGACACAGTTAAACGTTTAAGACAATAGTCATTCATGAATAGAAGAATCTGACATTCATATAAATCTTGCAACCTCAAAATACCGGATGATTTAAGATTTTTTTTTGAATGGCTATTATAGGGTGCGTTGTGTATTAGTCGCAATGCACGTTTTTGAAGAATATTAGTGCGTTTAAGAGATCCATGTGCATCTATATGCATGACGCGCAAAGCATACATGACGCAACTCACGTAGTCCGGAAGCCAGATCCAGAAATATGTCACTTTGTTGCACCCGAAAGGTGGAAAAGGTCTGACCTATGCATGTTGTAGAGAAATGTCTCAGGAACAAGAATAGCCCGGGTGTCTGTGTCCACCATGTCAGCATCATATCTGAAATTTGCATTTTGTTAGGGTACCCCTTGTCGATTTTCGGTGCGTTTTTCGCACATCAAATTTGGGGGTATCGTAATCCCATGGTTTGTAACTTTTTTTTGGATGATGGCATGAGCAAATCAACAATACCACTGCAAAGGAAATTGAAAATCCTATTAAAATATACCAGATAATATTTTTTGGCTGTTTATTACACGACGTGCAACAGTCAGAACACACGATGATATAATTGCCTGAAGCGAAAGCACAATGTTTGAAATGAATATGTCTAAATATTATGTTGTGACATGATATCATAAATTAGTGTGACTTCTGAATTGTATTCTAGTGCATTTAAGTCGTGTTCAATGAAGATCACTTTGCCTGGTGAGGTTGAATCACAGCGAAACACTCCCTTTCGTTAGATATGTGATGCACCATTAACACGAACAACATGAATGTTTTTCATTTCACCTTAGTAAACTTTGATTACAAATTGTTTATGTTGTGTAATTGCATGCCATTTTCATATTGATTTTGCTTTATGAAGATTTTTCATCAAAATGGACCCTAATGAGATGAGAAATAACTGTTTCCATTTTTTCACATATTAATTGTGTGCAAATCCAAGATGGCCACCAATTATCACCACAAATCTAATAATCGCCATATCTATGGCCCTAATTGACATAGAAACATAAACTTTGTGTCGTTTTATATGTTTTCAGGCACAAGGAATCCAGTAAAACGATTCTTTTAACGATACTTGTTTGTATTAACTTGTTAAACAGAGGTTACTCAGTCAGCTCAGTCCGAATGTGGGCCGACTTCTCACCAATGCAGTCGGTTTAGGGAGGTTGAATCCCTTACCTCGGCAGTGGTATGTAGTCGCCAAACTGTGCGAGTGTGTTTTCACCCGACTTTGTAGTTCTGTACTACATTAATAACCACCTTCAAGCCAAGACCCGAGCCAATAAGAGATATTGAAATAAGCATTCACCTATTCATCAATTGTTGACACACCATATCATCATCATCGTCCTGGTCGTTTTCCGCGTCCTTCGGGTTATCGAAAGTAGGTACATGTTCAGGCTTGCTTCAGTTGCATCAAACTTGCAAAGTTTTGTGAAAGTCACGTTGAACAGTTCTCCTGGCATTGCTGGTATACTGTCACATTGCACGAGTTCCTCAACTGCCTGGTGCTGGTGGTGTGTGCTCTCGTGCCAGCCTAGGTCTACTGGATTCAACCCTTCAGGTTCAGACGCTGTGTCCTGAGACCATATTTTGCTTAGTAATGCAATACTTGTTATATTTATATGAAACACTGGTGACATTGTCTGGAATGAATTGGATTCGGTCTGTTTGTCTTTACTTCTGAATGCCCAGTGACACTTGCACCCATAATGGCAAGAAATCATAGTAGGCTGCAATCTTGAGACATTATACATAAACCTGGATTTGATACACCATCTTTTGTCTCCAGTGCCTGTTATGACTGGCTGTTTATTTGATTATATCAGTTTATCACCATAATCCAATATTTGTAATATTTATATGAAACACTAGTGACATTTTCTGGAATGAATTGGATTCGGTCTGTTTGTCTTCACTTTTGGATGCCCAGTGACACTTGCACCCATAATGGCAAGAAATCTTATTAGGCTGCAATTTTCGAACATTATACATAGACCTGGTTTTGATACACAATCTTTTGTCTCCAGTGCCTGTTATGACTGGTTGTTTATTTGATTCTATCAGTTTATCATCATAACCCTGATGGACCTTTAATATTGATAATATGTGTGCACCTGTGAAATTTGGCTTTCTACGGGCAACAGGCGTATGGTGCCGCCATTGTATGTATCCTGTTGCTCTCAGTTACTAAATGGCTCACACCCCAGTAACCTCAACATAAACGTGTTTTCCAAATCCATGGATGAAATTGTCAGCGGCTTCAGGAAGCCTTTCACTGGTTCTGACTCTGTGGCTTCAATTATAAAGCTGTCACGATGTGATTTTCTACAGCAACAGTAAATTATCTATTATAAAGAGGGTATCCACCCCGATTCACTTAAGCTCGAACCGATCAGACACTAGGAACCCTTTACCAAATGTGGATCCATCGTATTCTTGGATACCCAAGGTTTTATCACTGATTCGTGTCCAATTATTGGACGAAAGATCGTATAGGACAAAGATCGAAGTTTCACAATTGTCTTCAGTGCAACACTTTCACCGTGAGGAGGTAAAATAACCCAGTCAGTTATGTATGCACCAGTGCTGATCTCCGTGCAGTGATCTAAGGTGGCTGGCAGAACTATCCACATACAACTTATTTGTTTGTGTGCCAGGGTCCATCCGGGGTTCGCCCAATTTGGTAGTCAGCATTCCTACTAGTTCGGCTAGTGAGATATCCCTTTAGCTCACTTGGTAGAGTGTTGGACTACCGTTCATCGGGTCCTGAGTTTGAATCTCCTCTCTGGCAAGTGGATTTTTCCAAACCCTGCAACTTTGGCGCCCAATGGGGGACGTGTCCAAATGTCAAGGACGAGATTTCCGAAGAGGGGGAGTATGTGCCAGGGCACATTTGGGGTTTCCCCAATTTGGTGGTTAGCATTCCTACAAGCTCGGCTAGTGGCATACTTTTTAAAGTGTTGGACTACTGTTCGTCGGTTCCTAGGCTGGAATCCCCTCTCGGGCAAGTGGATTTTGCTGAACCCTGCAACAGTTGAATACGTCTCAGGCACGGGCTTTCTCTGATGGCATAGTGGGATTCTTCTTGATCTTTGGAAAGCAAATAGAGTTCAAGTCAATTGCTGCTCCTTCCTTACAGACACAGGCTTCATAGACATCCTCCGCTGTAGGCAATTGACAACCCAGGACGTTGGATGTTCGTGTTGAACAGTACATAGATGTTATTATTCGGCATGTGACTAGAACAGAAACAGACACCCACGGCAGATGATATCGGAGGTTTACATCCAGAAGCAGCTGGATTTCTGAAGGACGGGGTATTCCAGATGCCTGCGGGACAGATCGCTGCCATTGGAGCCCAGGTTAGTGGGTTGGTTAGGCCGACAATAATCATGCATGGCTAGAAGTGCACATGCATGTCACCTAGCGTGGAGGTATACGGGGGCAAGGGCAAGGCCTCCATAATACATTAACTTGATCAGGATACTGGTCCATCCGCACTGACGGACCAAGTCAAGGTCAAACTCCAGATAGCCTGACTGGAGCCAGAGTCTGCTCATACACTACAGAGAAGACAGAACGGTCCGGAATGACACAGAATCAGTCCCGGCTTTTACTGGTGTCCCCACTTCGATCTTTGTCCCATACAATCCTTTGTCCAATAATTGGACACGAATCAGAGATAAAACCCTGGGTATCCAGGAATACGAGGGACCCACATTTAGTAAAGGGTTCCTAGTTTTCTGATCGGTTCGTGCTTAGGTGAATGTGGGTGGATACCCTCTTTATATATATATAGATAATTTACTGTTGCTGTAGAAAATCACACTGTCACAGCTTTTATAATTGAAGCCACAGTGTCAGAACCAGCGAAAGGCTTCCTGAAGTCGGTGACAATTTCATCCATGGATTTGGGAAACACGACTATGCTGAGGTTACCGGGGTATGAGCCATTTAGTAACTGAGAGCAACAGGATACATACACTGGCGGCACCATACGCCTGTTGCCTGTAGAAAGCCAAAATTCACAGGTGCACACATAATATCAATATTAAAGGTCCATCAGGGTTATGGTGATGAACTGATAGAATCAAATAAACAACCAGTCATAACAGGCACTGGAGACAAAAGATGGTGTATCAAATCCAGGTCTATGTATAATGTTCGAAGATTGCAGCCTACTAAGATTTCTTGCCATTATGGGTGCAAGTGTCACTGGGCATCCAAAAGTGAAGACAAACAGACCGAATCCAATTCATTCCAGACAATGTCACTAGTGTTTCATATAAATATTACAAATATTGCATTAAAAAAATATGGTCTCAGGACACAGCGCCTGAACCTGCAGTTTTGAATCCAGTAGACCTGGGCTGGCACGAGAGCACACACCACCAGCACCAGGCAGTTGAGAAACTCGTGGAATGTGACAGTATACCAGCAATGCTAGGAGAACTGTTCAACGTGACTTGCACAAAACTTTGCAAGTTTGATGCAACTGAAGCAAGCCTGAACATGTACCTACTTTCGATAACCCGAAGGATGCGGAAAACGACCAGGACGATGATGATGATATGGTGTGTCAACAATTGATGAATAGGTAAATGCTTATTTCAATATCTCTTATTGGCTCGGGTCTTGGCTTGAAGGTGGTTAATAATGTAATACAGAACTACAGAGTCGGGTGAAAACACACTTGCACAGTTTGGCGACTACATACCACTGCCGAGGTAGGGGATTCAACCTCCCTAAACCGACTGCATTGGTGAGAAGTCGGCCCACATTCGGACTGAGCTGACTGAGTAACCTCTGTTTAACAAGTTAATACAACCACGTATCGTTAAAAGAATCGTTTCACTGGATTCATAGTGCCTGAAAACATATAAAACGACACAAATTTGATGTTTCTATATCAATTAGGGCCATAGATATGGCGATTATTAGATTTGTGGTGATAATTGGCGGCCATCTTGGATTTGCACACAATTAATATGCGAAAAAATGGAAACAGTTATTTCTCATCTCATTAGGGTCCATTTGGATGGAAAATCTTCATAAAGCAAAATCAATATGAAAATGGCACGGAATTACACAACATAAACCATTAGTAATCAAAGTTTACTCAGGTGAAATGAAAAACATTCATGTTTTGCGTGTTAACGGTGCATTTCATATCTCACGAATGGGAGTGTTTCGCTGTGATTCAACCTCACCAAGCAAAGTGATCTTCATTGAACATGATTTTAATGCACTAATATACAATTAAGATGTCACGCTAATTTATGATATCTTGTCACAACATTATATTTAAACAAATTAATTTCAAGCATTGTGCTTCCGCTTCAGGCAATTATATCATCGTGTGTTCTGACTGTTGTACGTCGTGTAATAATCAGCCAAAAAAACATTATCTGGTACATTTTAATAGGATTTTCAATTTCCTTTGCAGTGGTATTATTGATTTGCTCATGCCATCATCCAAAAAAAAGTTACAAGCCATAGGGTTACCATACCCCCAAATTTGATGTGCGAAAAACGCACCGAAAATCGACAAGGGGTACCCTAACAAAATGCAAATTTCAGATATGATGCTGACATGGTGGAAACAGACACCCGGGCTATTCTTGTTCCTGATACATTTCCAGACCAGATACATATGTCAGACCTTTTCCACCTTTTGGGTGCAACAAACTCAAAAACTAAGGCTTCTATGGATTTGGGCTCCCGTACATCTACACATGACTAGGCTTACACATCTTTTAAGTCGGAGAAAAGACTCAAAAGATGTGGATTCTTCTTGGCGGCCTCGAGCATTCAAATCAAGGAATCCACACTTTTTCGTTCTTTCTCCTAGACTGAATACCATAAGCTGAACATTCGTAATCCTCGACACCTCGGTGCACCCGAGTGCATGTCACCTGTGATTTTACTGGCCTCACTAGGTATTTGCAGTACAGCATAATCCTTTCCCTTGTCCTTTTGTGAGTGTATTTTGTATTCTTAGAAATCGTTCAGAAAATGACATATTAAAAAATTAGCCCAAGGGCTAAGAAAGGTTACCGGACAATGTTTTACATTTTATATATTAGCCATTTTGTCCCGAGACCTTGACAACAAGGTCAAATTCAAGGTCACAAGAATATTCAGCATATATCATTTCATTTCCACAATTGATTTCTAAGCTGCAAAATCGACAATGAGCAAGATATTAACCATTTTGTGTTCTGACCTTGGAGATGAGATCAAATTCAAGGTCATGAGAATATTCAGCATATATCATTTCCTATATGTGCTCAATTGATTGCAAAGCTGTAAGTTCGATAATAAACGAGATATTAACCATTTTGTGCTTTGACATTGAAAATGAGGTAAAATGTCAAATTCAAGGTCATGACAATATTCAGCAATTATCGTTTACTATTTGTTCACAATTGCTTCCTTAACTGTAAGAATGATAATAAGCGAGATATTAGCCATTTTATGCTCTGACCTTGAAAATGAGGTCGAAGGTCAAGTTCAAGGTCATGACAAGATTCAGTATATATATCATTTCCTACATGTGCACAATTGAGTCTAAGCTGCAAAGTCGATAATAAGCGAGATATTAGCCATTTAATGCTCTGACCTTGAAAATGAGATTAAAGGTCAAGATCAAGGTCATCACAATCTTCAGCATATATCACTTCCTACATGGCCCCAATTGATTTGTAAGCTGTAAAGTCGATGATCAGTGAGATTTTAGCCATTTTTTCCTATGACCTTGAAGTGGAGAACAAGGTCAAATTCAAAGTCATCAGAATATTCGGCGTATATCATTTCCTATACATCCACAACTGATTTTCTAACCTGTGAAGTCGATAATAAGCGAGATATTAGCCATTTTGTGCTCTTGACTTTGAAAATTAGGTCAGAGGTCAAATTCAAGGTCACGGGAATATTCAGCATATATCATTTCCTATATGTCCACAATTGATTTCTAGTGTCTAATCTCAATATTGAGTGAGATATTAGACATAATGTGTCCCATTATAACGCATAGGAGAGTATAACATGGAAAAGTCTCATTTGGGCCGAGTTTGGGCCAAAATGGCCCACTTCCAGCGATTCAAGCGCAACGAAACTTATACACACCACAGGAGTACATATTATGAGGAGTGTTCGGTATTAAAAAAAAACTTGAAAATGAGGCCAAAGGTCAAATTCAAAGTCAAAAAAATATTATGGATATATCATTTCCTATATGTCCACGATTGATTCCTAAGCTGTAAAATCCATAATGGCGAGATATTAGCCATTTTGTGCTATGACCTTGAAAATAAAGTCAAAGGTCAAATTTAGGGTCATCAGAATATTCAGCGTATATCCTTTCCTATATGTCCACATTTGATTCCTAAGCCGTAAAGTCGATAATAAGCGAGATATTAGCCATTTTGTCCCGTGACCTTGAAAATGAGGTCAAAGGTCAAATTCAAGGTCACGTGCATATTCAGCATATATCATTTCCTACATGTCCACAATTGATTCCTAAGCTGTAAAATCGATAATAAGTGAGATATTAGCCATTTTGTCAGGTGACCTTGAAAATGAGGTCAAAGGTCAAATTCAAGGTCATGACAATAATCTGCATATATCATTTCCTATATGGTCATAATTGATTCCTAAGCTGTAAAGTCGATAAACAGTGAGATATTAGCCATTTTGTCCTGTGATCTTGAAAATAAGGTCAAAGGTCAAATTCAAGGTCATCAGAATATTCGGTATATATCATTTCCTATATGTCCAAAATTGATTTCTAAGCTGTAAAGTCGATAATAAGCGAGATATTACCCATTTTGTTCTTTGACCTTGAAACTGAGGTCAGAGGTCAAATTCAAGGTCACGAGAATATTCAGCAAATATCATTTCCTATATGTCCACAATTGATTCCTAGTCTCTAATCACAATATTAAGTGAGATATAAGGCATAATGTGTCCCATTATAAAGCATAGGAGAATTTAACATGGAAAAGTCCCATTTGGGCCAAGTTTGGCCCAAAATGGCCCACTTCGAGTGATTCAAGCGCAACGAAACTTATACACATCACAGGAGTACATATGAGGAGTGTTGTGTATCAAAAAGAAAAAATTAGCCCAATGGGCTAGAAAGGTTACCGGAGAAATATACAGAGTTAAGCCGAGAAAGTTGAAGGTCAAACTCAAGGTGACCACTGAAATCGCCATATCTCTAACCTTGAAAATGGGATCAAAGGTTAAATTCTAGATCAAACTATTCAGCATACATCATTTCCTATATGTTCACTATGGACCCCTAAGCTGTAAATTTGATAATAAGCGAGATATAAGCCATTTTGTAATCTGACTTTGAAAATAAAATGACTGACCTTGAAATTTAGGTCAAAGGTCAAATTCAATATCATTAAAATATTCAGAATATATCATTTAATATATATTCACAATTGATTCCTAAGCTGTAAAGTCTATAATAAGCAAGATATTAGCCATTTTGTCCTGTTGACCTTGAAAATGAGGTCAAAAGTCAAATTCAAGGTCACGAGAATATTCAGCATATATCATTTCCCATATGTTCACAATTGATTCCTAAGCTGTAAAGTCCATAATAAGCGAGATATTAGCCATTTTATCCTGTGACCTTGGAAATGAGGTCAAAGGTCAAATTCAAGGTCACGAGAATATTCAGCATATATCATTTCCTATATGTTCACAATTGATTCCTAAGCTGTAAAGTCGATAATAAGCGAGATATTAGCCATGTTGTCCTGTGACCTTGAAGATGAGGTCAAAGGTCAAATTCAAGGTCACGAGAATATTCAGCATATATCATTTCCTATATGTTCACAATTGATTCCTAAGCTGTAAAGTCGATAATAAGCGAGATATTAGCCATTTTGTCCTGTGACCTTGAAAATTAGGTCAAAGGTCAAATTCAAGGTCATCAGAATATTCGGCGTATATCATTTCCTATATGTCAACAATTGATTCATAAGCTGTAAAGTCGATAATAAGCGAGATATTAGCCATTTTGTCCTGTGACCTTGAAAATTAGGTCAAAGGTCAAATTCAAGGTCATCAGAATATTCGGCGTATATCATTTCCTATATGTCCACAATTGATTCATAAGCTGTAAAGTCGATAATAAGCGAGATATTGGCCATTTTGTCATGTGACCTTGAAAATGAGGTCAGAGGTCAAAATCAAGGTCATGAGAATTTTCAGCATATATCATTTCCTATATGTTCACAATTGATTCCTAAGCTGTAAAGTCGCTAATAAGCAAGATATTGGCCATTTTGTCCTGTGACCTTGAAAATGAGGTCAAAGGTCAAATTCAAGGTCATGAGAATTTTCAGCATATATCATTTCCTATATGTTCACAATTGATTCCTAAGCTGTAAAGTCGCTAATAAGCAAGATATTGGCCATTTTGTCCTGTGACCTTGAAAATGAGGTCAAAGGTCAAATTCAAGGTCACGAGAATATTCAGCATATATCATTTCCTATATGTTCACAATTGATTCCTAAGCTGTAAAGTCGCTAATAAGCAAGATATTGGCCATTTTGTCCTGTGACCTTGAAAATGAGGTCAAAGGTCAAATTCAAGGTCACGAGAATATTCAGCATATATCATTTCCTATATGTTCACAATTGATTCCTAAGCTGTGAAGTCGATAATAAGCGAGATATTAGCAATTTTGTCCTGTGACCTTGGAAATGAGGTCAAAGGTCAAATTCAAGGTCACGAAAATATTCAGCATATATCATTTCCTATATGTTCACAATTGATTCCTAAACTGTAAAGTTGATAATAAGCGAGATATTAGCCATTTTGTCATGTGACCTTTAAAATGAGGTCAAAGGTCAAATTCAAGGTCACGACAATATTCAGCATATATCATTTCATATATGTCCACAATTGATTCCTAGTCTCTAATCTCAATATTAAGTGAGATATTAGGCTTTAATGTGTCCCACTATAAAGCATAGGAGAATTTAACATGGGAAAGTCCCATTTGGGCTGAGTTTGGGCCAAAATGGCCCACTTCGAGCGATTCAAGCGCAACGAAATTCATACACATCATAGGAGTACATATGAGGAGTGTTATGTATCAAAAAGAAAAAAAGTTACTGTACAGATTTTGAGGAAATGGCCGCCAAAGTCCAAAATCAGGCATTTTTCATCGAAAACGGCCGCCATTTTGAAAAAAATGTGAAAATCAAAAAACTAAAAAATAACTCCTTCTTGAATTATTTTTAAGTATTTTTGTGCAAAATTTCAGAAAAAATTCGCCTGTAAACAAAAAAAAAAAAATGTGGACGACGACGACGGACGACAGACGCCGGACGACGGACGCAACGCCATGCCAATAGGTTATCGGACCATAGGTCCGGTAACCTAAAAAGTTACTGAACAGATTTTGAGAAAATGGCCACCAAAGTCCAAAATCAGGCATTTTTCGTCGAAAACGGCCGCCATTTTGAAAAAAATGTGAAAATCAAAAAACTAAAAAATACCTCCTTCTTGAATTATTTTTAAGTATTTTTGTGCAAAATTTCAGAAGAATTCGCCCGTAAACAAAAAAGATAAAAATGTGGACGACGACGACGGACGACGACGGACGACGACGACGGACGACGGACGCAACGCCATGCCAATAGGTTATCGGACCATAGGTCCGGTAACCTAAAAAGTTACTGAACAGATTTTGAGAAAACGACCGTCGAAGTCCAAAATTGGCCACTTTTCGACGAAAACGGCCGCTCTGACCTTGAAACCAAGGTCAGAGGTCAAATTCAAGGTCACGACAATATTCAGCATATATCATTTCCTATATGTCCACAATTGATTCCTAGTCTCTAATCTCAATATTAAGTGAGATATTAGGCTTTAATGTGTCCCATTATAAAGCATAGGAGAATTTAACATGGGAAAGTCCCATTTGGGCCGAGTTTGGGCCAAAATGGCCCACTTCGAGCGATTCAAGCGCAACGAAATTTATAGACATCATAGAAGTACATATGAGGAGTCTTATGTATCAAAGAGAAAAAACGTTACTGAACAGATTTTGAGAAAATGGGCGCCAAAGTCCAAAATCAGGCCTTTTTCGTCGAAAACGGCCGCCATTTTGAAGAAAAAGCGAAAATCAAAAAACTAAAAAATACCTCCTTCTTGAATTATTTTTAAGTATTTTTCTGCAAAATTTCAGAAAAATTTGCCCGTAAACAAAAAAGATAAAAATGTGGACGACGACGACGACGACGACGGACGACGGACGACGGACGACGGACGCAACGCCATGCCAATAGGTTATCGGACCATAGGTCCGGTAACCTAAAAAGTTACTGAACAGATTTTGAGAAAACGACCGTCGAAGTCCAAAATTGGCCATTTTTCGACGAAAACGGCCGCTCTGACCTTGAAACCAAGGTCAGAGGTCAAATTCAAGGTCACGACAATATTCAGCAAATATCATTTCCTATATGTCCACAATTGATTCTTAGTCTCTAATCTCAATATTAAGTGAGATATTAGGCTTTAATGTGTCCCATTATAAAGCATAGGAGAATTTAACATGGGAAAGTCCCATTTGGGCCGAGTTTGGGCCCAAAATGGCCCACTTCGAGCGATTCAAGCGCAACGAAATTCATACATGTCACAGGGGTACATATGAGGAGTGTTATGCATCAATAAAAAAAAAGTTACTGAACAGATTTTGAGAAAACGGCCGCCAAAGTCCACCTTGAAAATGAGGTCAGAGGTCAAATTCAAGGTCACGAGAATATTCAGCATATATCATTTCCTATATGTCCACAATTGATTCCTAAGCTGTAAAATCGATAATAAGTGAGATATTAGCCTGTTTGTCCTGTGACCTTGAAAAAGAGGTCAAAGGTCGAATTCAAGGTCATCAGAATATTCAGCATATATCATATCCTATATGTCCACAATTGATTCCTAAGCTGTAGAGTCGATAATAAGCGAGATATAAGCCATTTTGTGCTCTGACCTTGAAACTGAGGTCAGAGGTCAAATTCAAGGTCACGAGAATATTCAGCATATATCATTTCCTATATGTCCACAATTGATTCCTAAGCTGTAGAGTCGATAATAAGCGAGATATAAGCCATTTTGTGCTCTGACCTTGAAACTGAGGTCAGAGGTCAAATTCAAGGTCACGAGAATATTCAGCATATATCATTTCCTATATGTCCACAATTGATTCCTAGTCTCTAATCTCAATATCAAGTGAGATATTAGGCATAATGTGTCCCATTATAAAGCATAGGAGAATTTAACATGGGAAAGTCCCATTTGGGCCGAGTTTGGGCCAAAATGGCCCACTTCGAGCGATTCAAGCGCAACGAAATTTATAGACATCATAGGAGTACATATGAGGAGTGTTATTTATCAAAAAGAAAAAGAGTTACTGAACAGATTTTGAGAAAATGGCCGCCAAAGTCCAAAATCAGGCATTTTTCGTCAAAAACGGCCGCCATTTTGAAAAAAATGCGAAAATCAAAAAACTAAAAAATACCTCCTTCTTGAATTATTTTTACGTATTTTTGTGCAAAATTTCAGAAGAATTGGCCCGTAAACAAAAAAGATAAAAATGTGGACGACGACGACGGACGACGACGGACGACGGACGACAGACGACGGACGCAACGCCATGCCAATAGGTTATCGAACCATAGGTTCGGTAACCTAAAAAAGTTATTGAACAGTTTTTGAGAAAATGGCCGCCAAAGTCCAAAATCAGGCATTTTTCGTCGAAAACGGCCGCCATTTTGAAAAAAATGCGAAAATCGAAAAACTAAAAAAAACCTTCCCTTGAAATATTTTTAGGTATTTTTGTGCAAAATTTCAGAAAGATTCGATCATATACTTTAAAGATAAAAATGTGAACGGACGCCGGACGACGGACGCCGGACGACGGACGCAACGCCACGGCAATAGGTTATCGGACCAAAGGTCCGGTAACCTAAAAATGATGATTTTAACAAAGTTAGCATTGTTTAGTAAGAAACGGAGTCTCGGTTGGTAATCCTTGATGGCTAACAACCAGAAAGGCAAAGTTTCACGTTGATAGGAAGTGTGTAAATGAATGAATTTGTTACCTTTATATTTACTTTATAAGTAGATGGACAGCTGGTCGTTTCTAGGTTCATGATAATTACATGCAACAAATTCTTAACTTTTGAACGATAGATATACATGTATGGACACAGGGTTTTAAAAATCACGTATCAGCTACATGAGTGCTGTCTGTGGAACCTACATTGTTTTCCTATTATACTTATTAACGGGGTGAAGGGTATTCATATTACATTGCAATCGATAATATTTCCGCATGAAGCGAACGGATGTGTAAATCAAGATACACATCCGTTAGCTTACTTTAGTCCACGGTTCTATTGTTCTTTGCAGTTATGGGCACAGTAAATAATTGGGAAGAATAATCTACAGCAAATATTCTGAAAAATAATCTACAGTATTATTCTTCCCAATTATTTACTGTGCCCATGTAGGGCAGGTTACTGTTTCTTCTAAATTCAATGAAGATTAAATATGTGCCAGACGGATTAAATATGGTATACATTCAGTGGGTGAGTAGTATTAACAGAGTAAGGTGCGCTACTTGGGCCATTTACTGCAATAAAATCTACTGTTTGTAAAAACAAGAACCGCCAGTGTACAAACTACATATGCTCAAACAAGACGCGTTTGGTTGCGTACTAGCGAGTCGTTTCCATCATTGCCGAAACCTAATTCGTTTGACGCCATGGAACCTTTGTCGAGGCCAATATAATGTAGATGAGAAGGTGAACAATAAATGTGGTGTTACTGTTGAGTCACAATTCTAAATTCACCAAGACACTGAAAGGTGGTAGCACAAGTAGTGGGCATGGTCGTGAATCTAAAACCATATTGGTATTCATGATTCGTTCATAATCAGGGATTGATATATATTCATCGTTATCATGCAAACCATTCTTTAGATGCAGACACCAGTTAGCAAAATTTGGTAAATACCGTGTTGTGTATCGTTGAAAATTACGAGAACAGCAGGTGGACATGTACTTTTATTCTCATGATATAATAATGGTAACAAAGTTCATCACAAATTCAGACAGTGTCGCCCTCTGTTTCCAAACACTGTTCAAGTGTGACGGTATAGTTTTACACGCAGATTACTACTCGCAGGTGCATGTGCCGGCGGAGATTTAGTTGAGTTGAGGGGGAACCGAGAACTAAGTCGGATAATCGGTTCAGTGTCGCGTCTCTGGAAAATAATAGACTCGCCTTCGGCTCGTCGATTATTTTCCAGAGTCGCTCCACTTCACCGATTATCCTATACATAATAAGTCACAATACAATAGACCAGAAGTATTAGGGAAACATATATATGACTATGAGGAGTTATAGACATGTATATTGGAGACACAACATAATCTATAAGTAGAAAATGTGCCAAGTATCGACTTTAAAATGTGATCTTGCTCAATATCCCTGAAAAGTGCATGATGCTTATATCGGTATCATTGCCAGTAGTTTGTTAGCAGATGCGTGCATGTATGTATTTTTTGTATGAAAATTAGCATATATCAGTACTACTTAAGTTTTTATAATGGGAAATAAACCATATTATCCTTTGCCGAACAAAAACTCTGGGCCTCTTAAAGTAGATTTTGTCCAGGAGTGCCCCTTTAGTATCCGCAGGCAAACACTATAAACAAAAGGCATTCTGTCATGTAAGAACGCATATAATATCACGTGTCGTTATAGTTGCATTGTGCGTCGGCCAAAAAGTACACACTTGCCATTTTTATTGTCTTTGACACAACATTAGCTACGCTTCCGTTGTCACATTTTCTCTTTATCTAGCAGTCATTTTGAAATAGGTAGTTTAACTCTAACATTCTAACTTCAAAAACTCAGAAGTGTTGCTGTTGTTTTGCCAACTTTGACTATACATGTAATGTTCGCCTGACATAGTGAGTACGTACCGTACTTATATACCGTAAGTCAGTATGAGGCGCCCGATTATAATGTGATCATATACACACATTAAAATTGATACCAGAGTTCTTTTTCGAATAAAATTCGATATGCTTTTATTTTTGTAACGTTGTAAT
This sequence comes from Terebella lapidaria, assembly GCA_949152475.1. Lineage (NCBI taxonomy): Eukaryota > Metazoa > Annelida > Polychaeta > Terebellida > Terebellidae > Terebella > Terebella lapidaria. Next base: position 10,881,720 of record OX424557.1, read on the forward strand.
TCAAATCAGATGATGAATCTTTTGTTGTGTGGCTGGTCGTTTCGTTGAGGGTTGACAATAGGTCGATTTTATCCTAAATGTATTTCAATATTTTTCATTTATTTATTCCAGTATTCATAGTGATACTATCCTTCACAAAAATCTTTAGAAATGCGAATTAAAATCCAGTTTGCTTCAATAAATAAATAATAAATAAATTCTGCAAATCATGATTTTGTTTATGTTGCTGCAAATATGAACACTTCGTTCACATCGTGCTTTTTCACGAAATGATCGAACTGAAATCATTCATGTACACATAATGTGATTAATTTTTTTTTCACGAACGGATATATCATTAGTTCTTAAAAACGCTGAATAGTTATGCCACTATGCAATTTTCCATGCATATATGAATTTACACCACATTCACACTACGTTGTTTATTATTAATGTGTGTTTTGATCTATATATCATCTGGCACTGGCGACGAAGCGTCAGTGAACGTTGTCTGTCTGTTTGTGCTGCGACCCGGATTTGGTTTGTGATTGCTTGTAATTTTTTAACCAGCGTGAATAGTTCTCACATCATGCACGTACTAGAACCATACGTGTGTTTAAATTTCTAACAGACGATAAAATTGCTCCATGACATCAAGAGCTTGACAATCCCTTCGGAATATAGTTTTATACATTTTATATCGAAAGGTAAATTGATCAGCAAGCGCTGAAGTGTGGCGTGTATGCGGTCATGGTTACATCAGAGAGTTCGTCATGTAATATCAACAGCGACCTGACTGATCAGAGATTACTTCCTGGTTTGGTGGATACCTAAGACTTTTGAAGGGCGAATGAGGCACTAGCAGTGTGTGTATATGTCATGGCTCCCGGATACTCTAGGATCCTTCCAACCCGAATATGTATGTGGATCTTTTGCTTGGGCCTAGTACATGGTAAGTGTGTGAAGTGTGGACCAAATTTCGTTTCAGGGTACACATTTTGTGCTCGATATGTATGCATACTGTACGTGCTCTAACGATGTAGTGATACAGCAGAACTCTACATATTCAAGCTTTGGTTATGGATATTATCACTGCACGAATCATATTTTGATTTGTGTCCCAAGCGGCTCCAAAATGGCACGTTTGCTCCATCATAATGGCTAGACAACATTAACACATATCGTTGCACTCATTCTGAACAACACTACGATACACTCTTATTGAATTTCCCAATAGCTCGGTGTCTGTATGGACCGGACTGTTACTTCCCGTGTAACTGTGCCACCCAGAGTGATACCGAGTGTCAGGCCGGATGTCCGGACGGCTGTGCCTCTATCACTGACTTCAACACACCCTGGAGTGGACCCGGCTGTCAGATAGGTGAAAAACCAACCATACCCATGTAGATGTGAGGCAGGACAGGGTGTCCTCAATTGAATGATTTTGAAATTATCTGACCTGGACGCAAATCATCTACGCCAACAGGAATATTGGTTATCAAAACTATGACTTGCTGACATAATGTCCTAAGTACCAGATATAACATTTAAACACTTGAAAATTGGTTCGGTATTAGGGTCAGAGCGTCGAATGTCGGACGGGTGGGGCAATTCCGGACACAGGCCTGAACTATCATATTGTCATATGAAACGCAATACAATAGTCAAGAATGTATATGTTGTGTCCTGTTTATTATAATAAGAAATAGACATTCATGGGTGTCCGACATTCGACACTCCCCTGTCCGACATTACCCTCCCTGTCCGACTTTACACCTTATCTGCATACACTGACTTTTCCCTCCAAATGATCTTCATGTGATATGCAACCTCGCTCTCGATTCCATTTTTGGAAAGCAGGGAATGCCTTTATGCTTAAAATAGATGAAAAAATTGGAATTGACTGATAACAAGCTCGCGCAATTAAGTAATTCCTAAACCCGTCCGACATTCGACACCTTGACCCTATGTGTTGTTTACGTTCTTATTGGTATGATACGTTTAATTATATATTGTCTTTCAAGCACAATGTTTATCATTGTGATTTTTATAACGGTTTGCTGAATGGAACCCAAAATTGCTGAATGGACCCCTAAATTGTTGAATTGCACGCACATTCTTTTCTGAATCCACACATATAAATGTAGATATAGGTCTCTTGTTTTCAGTGATATTTCGATCAATAATCGTAATATTTCAAGTTCTGCTAAGATCGAAATATGCGTCATGACTGTCTCTGCCACATCAGGCCTATCTCCAGTAGCGACGACATGCTCGATATTGTGTCTTGCTCAAGGTACCCATCCTTCCAGTTGATATACACACGGATCCTTAAATTGCGCCGTCTCCAACTGCGCTCGACTGTTGCCGATATGTGTGAGACACGGCACTGATACAGGAGAGGTATATCACCATCTTTTCGAGGCGTAGTATATCAACGGTGATTATGTCAGATATCACATCCGTACCGGCTTTATACGAATACCACAGTCACTGGATATATTTATTTCGCTTGAAACTAAATTGTACCACAATGTTTTTGTGGTGAACAAAAAGGGTTTGGACTTTAGGGGTCCTTGAACAGGGCCCAGACCCCCAGGCAACTCAATTTTTTTTTCAAAAATTATTTTGAGAACAGGGGTTTCAATGTCTATTTAGGTGATTTTTTACCTAGGAGAGCCCATGAAGCTACTACAAAACATAAAAGGCACTGGTTTCTGGGCCCCAGACACTCGTCCACGAAGGGCTTGCTTCGTCCCCTTCTTTTAAATCCTGGATCTGCCCCTGGAATGTGACATCATGCGTTGATTAGTAAGAATTGCCATTTTATCACAATAAATCCTCGGATCCGAAGTTTGTGTAAGGCATGCCATAAACGCCCAGAATCAATCAGAGAACATATTCTCTAACTATTTCAGCTTTTGGGGCCACTGCCTGGAACTCTCCGAGCCATATTTATCTTCCCTTGCCAAACGATACCCGCTCCCCCACTGCCACTTCCATAGGGTCAATTCCGGCGTCCATTTTCAAGGAATATATATAAGTTCAACATAAGTTCCCATGAGACATTGTCTGCTGCAACAAAAATATATCTATAGCATCTTAAAGCAATCATGTCGGTAAATAGCCAATTGGCTAATGTTTTGTTGATCCGACGTTAGATAAATCTTATCTTATCTTATCTTTATCTTATCTTAAACCTGAATCCAGAATGGACGATTTTGTTATTTTTTGCGCATGGTACCAATGACCACCCTAATACATAATTAAATAAAATATAGTTGCTTTCATTCTCACACGTTACTGTGCATAAGCCTTCCATTAATCGAAATTTTATGTTTTTGAATAATTCTGTTTTTAAAAAATGTAATCTGTCTAAATAATAAATCTAAAAAATATCTGAAAAAAATTCTTCCCCCACTTCATGTCCACAATAAACCATCCTAAACCATCCATCCAATGTGAAAAAACCTAACAACTTGCGCCCACATCCCCTCCCGCCAGTATATTGTGCCCCCCCCCCCCCCCTCCGGCAATCCTGTACACAGCCATGTTTCCCGTCATCTCAGTTGTCTGACTATTAATTTCTGACCACTTCATATTTCGGACAGGTAATGTCGCATACAACAGGCCTGCGTCCAGTGTCCATCAAAGCGGTGTGGGTATATTCATACCTGAGTTTGCCGTGGATGGTAAAGCTCAAATGATGAGCTTAGATACATATCATCACAACTACTGTGCTCACCCTAAACCACCAAGTGGTTCTTTCGAAAATCCCTCAACCCCCGCCTGGTGGTGGGTGGACCTCGGCGTCCTCTACAAAATATACAACATCACCATCTATGGCAGGGCACATTGTAAAGAACTAGGTATGTCCAAATCAATATCATGTTCTGAACTTCAGATGACAAACACTTTATCAAGTTTAATGCAGGATCTTCTAACTGTTGTCCTTAGAGGATACTCTATGCGCTAAACGGCTGAATTACTTTGAACTGCGTGTGGGGAACAGTTCAAACTACCAGACTGGTGAGCTTTGTGCTACTCACACATCCGGACCAATACCTATCGAGGAGCCACTGGGTGGCCACGAGACGTTTACCTGTCCGACCCCTCTCTATGGGACCCACGTGTACTTCCAGAGACTTCGCGGAGGATTCCAGCCAGGAGGCACTTCGTTATGCGAAGTCATAGTCATTGGGCACAGATATCTCGGTGACGTATTTAGGCGGCATTTAGATTTACTTCATACAGTAGTTCATACATCAGATCTAAAAAAAAAGTCATTGATACCGTGAAGGATACAACATTATTATTACTACTGACTTTAGATTTGTTCAATCACCCACAGACTGTGCAGGTGTCCAATGTGAGAGTGGTAGCTGTAGTGATGTCACAGGGTGTCAGACCTGTCTGGGAACGTACCCACCTCTCTGTGCCGACGGTCGGTATTCCTGAGTATTGAAATGAATTCATCATGCTTTTCGAAGAATGGCAAGCGATCAGACAATACAAACATGTCCACAAACATAAATACTGTTACATTAATTGGAACTTAGCGTTTGTGGTAATCACTTCAAAATGTATTTGAGGTTTTACCGAGTACATGTAAATATACAACTGAACTACTTGTCGGAGTGCTCTTATTCGCGGCAACAAAACAGCCAGGGGTAAGCTTCTGACAGTATACAATAATTCTTCCGATTTTATCAGAATGCGAGGACTTCCTGTATGGTGCGAACTGTGCCAAGAGATGTGGCAACTGTTCATCAATGACCATCTGCAATAGAAAGGATGGGACCTGTCCTGGAGGTTGTCTGCTCTGGTCAGCCGGGTCTAAGTGTGATCTACATATCGGTCAGTACAACAAAAAACAACAACAAGGCATGTGACATCACCCATACAATCTGTGTAAAAATACATAGCTTGTATGGGTGATGTCATATAATAATCATATAATAATGTATCCACTATTTTGTTTAATGTAGTCATGAGAACGGTAAATGACTTATAAATGAACATGCACCAAAACTAACGGGAAATCATGTCGCAGTACGATATTCCACCGGAGTTCATGTAGTAGTATGATCCCACCCTTAGATGAACCAGTGGTCAACGACGAGCGAGCTACAGCCCCAGTGATCAACAGTAATTCAGTGACTGTTAGTTGGGAGTCCCTAACTACAGTGTCACCGGCTCTCAGTGAGTTCTATAAGTACAGAGTCGTGTACACGCTTGATGAACAGGATCCGTCTAGCGAGCTTCTAAACCATCAGTCTGGTACACTATCACACGAAGTGACCGGTCTGGCGTACAACACAGAGTACAGCTTCACCGTGGTCACATACAGGGTGATGGACGGTATAGAGGAGCAGGGGGGATCCTACCAACCAATAACAGCCAAAACGGCTTGTACTGGTAATAATGTCCCCGTAGTGGTTGTTAGACGCTAGTCAATCAATAACTACAGTTCGAAGTAAGGTTTCATCAGTAGTGTTTTAATATCTATCACTCATAGATCTATCATTCTCGTGTATGTAAGACGGGTGTGAATATTTCATCAACAGTACCATCGAGGCCGATTATAGATAATGTTGCCGCAGGGAATTCTACCGTTGATGGTATTGGGACAATACTCGTGGAATATCAGGTAAATGGCCTCGCTAACAATTGTGTAGTCATAGTAAGTCGAGAGGTGTGCTCTTTGAACGTGGAGGAAAACAAAAACAATATTTTACCAGGTTCCATCACACGCCGACTCTGGATGTGACAGTCTGGTAAGAGTTGACATTTCCTACCAACACGAGGGAGATGACGAGTTCACGGTTGGGCAAGGCGATCTAACCAAAACATCGTACATAGTACATCCAGAAGGGGGCGGAGTTCATGAGGTCAAGATCATTGTTACTAACAATGACGGCTACTCGGCAGCCAGCCAATCGGAATTCGTCAACGTGACTGGTGAATATGCAGAAAACTGCCTTCAAAACCAATTTATCAAATGCAATTCCACACGACTAATAATCTCGTCACACAAACATTGTATATAACCGTATATTTAGTCATACTCTCGTTTCTAGAGCATGTAGAAACGAGCATGATGTGAATCTTGATTCATGTTCGAACACATTTCAAATTTCATCAATTGCCTTCGAGAAAATTTGTCTGAATATTTGTTCACATATGTATTCGTATGCTAGGTCCTGTATGGGAGAAGCCTGTTGATGATTCTGGGCGGGAGAAACAAGATCACACGGTAACCATAGTAGCTGCAGTTGTGGCTGTAGTCGTCATCACCGCAGCTACTTTGGTGGGAGTTTTTCTCTACAGGAGGAAGAGGTATGTATTAATCAGCTATAGATTTGAGGAACATGGTGTAAATAACGAGGCAAATAACCACATGTTGCCACAAGTGCTGCCCATATCAAAAGCAATATCCACTGTGTAAACCTGCATACCACGGCTGAAAACATGCACCACGTCACCGCCACAATCCATTTAGTATGAAGCCTAAGTACAAATCATGATTTGTGTTCGTCGTGTTTTATACATTCAGAAAGGGCAAGAATGATGCGAGATCGCAGTTCAGCAACATCGGGAAGTCGCCCGAGGAAGGTAATGTCCTAATGAGACAGTGCTGAACTGTTAGGGAACATTTTTGCTATACTGTGGTAATACAATATTATTTTGAAGGAATTGGGGAGATGGATAAAGCAGACACTGTCAAAGAACAAAGTAATGTGACAGGGAAGAATAAAGTTCAAGAACAAGCAGAAAATGTTGAAGACCCATATATGAACACGAACATGAACACCTCGACGATTCCATGTCTGGAGTTTGAGCAATACGTGCGCCAGAAGAAAGCAAACAGTGATGATTTCACAAGAGAATACAAGGTTGGTCCAACACCGGTACCCATATACAGTGCCCCAGAAGAGTAGTATTCATGAACATCATTGGATATATGCATGAATCACAGTTGAAGGCGTCATGCTTGCAGGACGAATTATAGTGTATTTACCATAAATTAGAAAATACTCCAGACCAAAATGATTCAATCATTATATGCGTCTGGTACATATATATGTACACATGTGGCATCTTTCCGATTCGAACAAGTAATCACTAATAATGTCCACGCGTGCAATGTCCACCCATCAACACTTTACCATCTCTGTTCCAGTCGTTGCCACAAGAGGAGGTGTCCAAGTGTCAAGTTGCTCAGACTGAAGACAACCTGAAACGAAACCGCTACAAGAATATATATGCATGTGCGTACGTGGTACACTAGCATCAAGTGATATATTGTACATGTATGTCTATCATAATGAAAATCATCTATGGTTTCGCACGCCTACTCTCCAGATGATGTAAATCGAGTTATCCTCTCAGGAGACAGCTCTGAGCCCGATTATATAAACGCCAACTATATCACGGTGAGTAACCTTGATATGTAGTGATCAATCGTAATACACCTGCAAACCTATCACCCGATATCATTTCCTGAGACATATTTCAGTTGAGCATATGATTGTTCCGCATTGCAGGGATATGTCCGTGCGCGAGAGTACATAGCGACACAAGGTACCTAATACTTCTGAAATACAGTTCAACATTCTCAAAGATGTACCAATTAACGCGTAGGCCCTACTTCATTATTTCTATGTAGCTACAGTGTAGTGTTGTATGCATCGTGTGTGATCCAACAGGTCCTCGGGAGAACACAGATGCTGAGTTTTGGAGGATGATCTGGCAGGAGAAAGCTAACACGATCGTCATGCTCGCCAACAAACTCGAGAACGGCAAGGTAGGGCAGTATTTTGGTTAGTATATCAATTAGGCACTGATACTCTGTTTATGTGACCACTTGAATGGCATCATGGACAAATGGCACCGCATTATCATTCCCAGAAGCGTCCATTTCAAAATTTTCTCAATATTTGACTGGATCCAGAACCTGCATGCATTCATCATGGTAACTGCAAAAATAATAATATAATACGAGTATCTCAAGTTGTCTAGAAGACCACTGTATCACCACAGGCAGTTGAGAAAAAAAGACAATTTCACGCATTTAACTCCTTCACCAGCATGCGACTTTCTATACGATGAGAGCAAATCCGTTTGGAAACATGCCATTATATTTTGTGATATATTTACTGATATCGAGTTATCGACTGTAGATTCCGATCAGGGTTAGACAAACTCTATATTCAACACTACAGCACGTTATATGTAACTAAAAAACCACTACCCTAAACTGTGACACTAACCCTTGCAGAAGAAGTGCAGTGACTATTGGCCGATGGAGGCCGGGGCGACCACCTCGGTGGACCGGTTCAAAGTGACGACAGAGGCAGTGGAGCAGTGCGCCGACTACACCACCAGTGTCCTCTCGCTCCACTGCGAGGTACGTCGCTAGTGTAGCTGGGTGTAACAGGGTGTGCATGGTGGCTCCTGTCCATCTGCGAGCTGCAGATAAATTGTATAGAATAATACCTGGAAAAGAACATGGACGATTACATCACCTCATATGCCAAACAATTCACAAATATACATATTAATCATAACATAATAAATAAGTCTATGAATTGAAATACCAACTCAAACGACTACATTACCATATTTTATGGTCGAATTCTTATCAACCAATAGCCTAATATTATATAAGCATGGCCTGGTTTAACTCTCTTGTCCGATGAAGTAATCATCTGTTCTTGTCCCTCCAGGACAAGACGATGACGGTCCGCCACTTCCACTTCAAGACTTGGGAGGATAAGAGCATGCCCGTGTATGGAGTGCCCTCGCTCCTAGCATTCTTCCGCAAAGTGCACTCCTTCGACACCCTACAGAGAGGTCCAATGGTCGTTCACTGCAGGTACTCCCGGGTTGAGCTGATTCACGAAAGCATACACTTATCAGCTATTCCGTCAGGATTGTAGAAGTCCAGTTTACGTTTCTTGTGAATAGTGAAAAGTTGGTTGATACGAGAATTCTTCCCGTAATACGTACAGTGCCGGTGTTGGGCGGACAGGGGTGTTCATCGTACTGGATATACTGAGGAAGCAGGTGGCCAAGGCGGGGGCTGTGGATGTCTACGGGACGGTACAGCGGGCACGTACCGAGCGGATGCACATGGTCCAGACCCAGGTATGTGTACAACACAGTCTGGCGGTGTATGTGTATGACTAGGATGGTGAGCTCAACTGAAACATGGATCTCTCATGACAGATTTAGTTACAAAATTACAGTGAGATTTCCTAATGCGAGTCATGTAAAAGGATACATTTCAAACACACGTGGATACATCCATTTGATTTTTTTTTCATGAAATTGATACTCCCATTCCCGGATTTCCTGTAGGACCAGTACGTCTTTGTACATGACTTTCTGGTGGAGTACATCAAATGTAGGAACACCTCCATCCCCTGTGCTGAGTTCGAGAATAACTTCGCCAAACTGTCCCAGCGGCAGAATGGCAAGTCTCCACTAGAACGTCAGTTCAAGGTGAATAGTTGGGAAATAGGGATATTATTTCAGTACTTGCTGGTTATTTTAACCTTGAATGCCATGTAGCATGTTTACTAAGCGAGGCAAGAACGAGACACATTGTTGACTCATCATTCATATATGTATTTGGCGGAGCAGTTGTTGTGTGACCTGAAGCAGCCGAGCCCTAATACTCGTAAGGATGGATGTCTGCCAGTACACAGCAGCAAGAACAGGGAAATGTCCGTGATCCCAGGTATAGATCTCGAAGGGCTACGCAGCAACACGCGCAATAAGCAATATTATCCAATCACCATATTGTGAGATTATACACTAAGACTTTGAATGGACGATGATGAATTGCAGAAAACCTGGCCAGACCACATCTACTAGGTCGTGAGGAGGACAGCTATATCAATGCCGTCTTTGTGGACGTGAGTGTTAGATTCTGTTACGTGGTGCTTGTCATTCAATTCATCGTGTTTGATTAGGAACTTATCTATTGAATCGCCTGTTTTTACGTGGGGCTTGTCATTCGATTCATCATGCTTGACTAGGAACTTATCAATTGAATCGCCTGTTTTTATGCCATGAATAGTCCAAACCAACTTCTGTGGTAGGTGTATTATCCAAAAAGAAGCAAAAGAATGGAATAACGATTCAAAATTCATCATTTCGTGGTGTTTTTTTTTTCAATGGAGTAAGGAAGTTAACAACCAAAATACTGTCTTTCTCTTTCTTCCGTTTTCAAGTAAGAAACAAATTTTTCGAAACATTATCTCGGTTATGCGTACAGAACAGCCATTCATTCTTTATTCTGGAAAGGAAGGCACGATAAAAAATATCTATATCTTTTGAGGTTTGTTTATTTTTCATTACGTTACACAGCATTCGAGATCAAGTTCCAGATAGAATTTTCTTTCTCCTTTCTAACTCGTCCGAAAAATGACGAAATAAAAAATTATGGATACATACTTTGAAAAAACATATAACTTGTCTACATGTACATGTAAACAGTCTCATGAATTACTCTAATATTTGGTGACACCTACTAGTATTTCGATCTCTCGAAAACTTATGTATTGGTTCCATATCGATCACTGCCAAAAGTAAAAAATCAAGAAAATTATATTACCTAGTCATTTTCATTTAACACGCGGATTTGTACATGTGCTGAAATACGATATACACCAAAGAATTAAAAGGAATTGCCGGCGTTGGGAAGTCGCTTCACAAGTATATCTATTGTGTAATATATACACACAATTTTCAACCAAGAGGAATTCATGAATCACGCTTGTAGATAAAATGTGTACATATTAATTGTATGTTTCCATCAAACACCCTCACCCCCATTGACGTTTTGGCACTGGGCCACAACATTTCCAATGTGTACATATATAAGTCGTTTTAACAAAGTACGATCAATGTGTTAATTTCAAAAGATTGAATTTTCTTTGTGCTGGTTTTGCCAGTAGACCATCGCATAACCCAGATAGTGACATTTACAGGGTGCATGCACATGTATAGATGTTATGATATCTCTATGGATACACACATGAAAGGAGTTCAAGAATTCGTGTCTCATACATATGCATGGAGTTCAAAAACTCGATTGCTCATAAAACGTTCTTGTTATGCAACCTTTTATTCCGCTTGTATAGTGAGCATTATGACGGTAGTTCATGTGTGAAATCATTATGTAAAAGTTCGAAATATGATGTAAATGCTGGGGCATACATTCTGATACAGTGCAAATATTTCTACTATCTGGTAGTGTGATCATTCTTTAGATCGAATATTGATATTTGGAATGTAAGTGAGGTACTGCGTAGCACAGAATGCCTGCATCTTTATTAGTTTCAGCTGCGTCATTTGTGTTGCGTCACAATTTGAACACTTTTATTTCGTTTACATAGGAAATATTGTTATTTGTAGTAATATGAAGACAAAATCAAATATCGATATGCACATGTAGAAAAAGTTGAGACTTTTTTTTCTTTGGAATAACAATGTTTTGACTCGCCTTTTCGTTTTTTCTGTGTTGGCTAATTTGCCTTCCGTTTTGTAAAAAAAAAATCAAATTTGTCCGTTTTCCTATTCCTCTTAACAAATCAACGAGTTAAACTATTGTTTTTGTGAATTGTATCAAACAAATCTGCCAATGTTTACATGAGAAGCGTAGTCTTCTATCCTGAAAAGGCCTTGGCAGATTGAAGCCATATTTTTGTGATTGGTTTCTACTCCGAACAAAGAAACCCAAATAACTGATCTTTGATTTTTGTTCTGTCTTTTCTAAACGAAACATATCATGTACACTGGTCATTGCCTTATTTACTACTAGAGTTACAAGGAGCACGACTCATACATAGTAACACAGCTACCTCTCCCTCACACCAAGACCGACTTCTGGAGACTTGTGCATGCCCAAGATGCCACAACGATCGTCACACTGAACAACGTCACACAGCATGACCAGGTTTGTCTTACAATTCATCACTTCATTCACCACTATGATTTGACCGCTTTACATCTTATCACTTTATTCAGCACTATGATTTGACCGATTTTGCTTATTGCAAGATTTCCTATCCAGCTTCCGTCCGACATCTTTCCATTAGCTTGAAACCAGACATGGAGGAGAGAATCAATTCAGGTTTCGTGGACAATTCGGGGTTTTTGTGTACCACTTTACGTTAAGGGGCTATACTTTCAAATTCCGTCTGCCGAACTAAATTCTTATCTTGCATGGGGAATACATGTTCACAAAAATCCTGCTGTCCAGGGTCATTCCATTGAATCATCCAAATTGGCCTGCTGGGTAACTTTGTAAAATGTCTTTTGGAGGCTGAACGCCTGAAGATATACTCTGGGTTTGTATTATGAGCATATATGACGTACCATGTGGTAGACCGATATCTTTCGTGGACTTAGGTGCTTAGGTTTATACTATGAGCATGGAGCTCAGATGACCTTCAGTGCGCAAATTCAAGGCGGATCTGCACGAAATCATTGACGTTGTAGCTTGATATAAATTATAAACATGTGGGGATTCTTGAGTAGTACATATTTTGGAGATCTCGAACTTCACTTTGAGTTCACTTGCCGATAGATGTCAGGTTCGTATCATGGACATAATACAGGAAATCAGTGGGTGTTTGTTCTGTTTTGGACAATGGACAAGTTATGTGCATACTCTCCGAATAAGAAACCACATGCGAATGCAACGTAAATTATGCTATCAGGAGTTCTGGCCTAGCGAGGAGGAGCCATGTCGAGACTATGGGCCTGTGAGAGTGACACTAGCTGAGACCAAATCTGTCACAAAAATGATCATATCACGAACATTCAACGTGGAAAAAGCAAATCAAAAGGTAAACATTTTTAGGTACTGTTTGTGATCGTAATACTGCACTGTGGTCCCCCATTCTTTGTGCTGCAATCTTACACAAAGCCTTTCACATTGCATTCCTGTTTGACACAAATATAGTTCAGTATCATTGTTCACCACATGCATGAACTCCATTTCCACTGGTCAGCTATCTGCTCCGGCACCACTGGTTGTGCGACAGTTCCAACTGCTGAGTTGGCCGGACGATCAAGACATCCCCAGTCAGCCAGGTCACCTTGTGGACCTGTCAGAGCACGTGACTCACTGGCAGCAACAGCAAGCCGCCTCCAAAATTGTCACCATAGTCCAGTGTTTGTAAGTTGACCCAATATTTCCCTGGTGAAAACAAAACATTTTGTCGCAAAGGATTTAACGCTTCATGTGATCGTTCAAAACATTATCCCCTTTAAATTCCGAGTTGGACAGTATTTCATGGACGTGTTTGACATTTACAGAGACGGTGTGAGTCACAGTGGGCTGTACTGTGGACTGATGTTTGTACTGGACAGGATGAAGCTCGAACAAGAAGTGGATCCTTTCATCGCGGTCAGATGTGTTGCCAGAAATCGACCCGAATTCTTCAAATCACTGGTACAATAGCCTAGCGTATTTATGTTGCCGTGTATATTCAGAAATTTATTATACTATAATTGTATATTCTCAAAGTATATCAGAAATGTGATCGATGAGCAACTCTACCTCGTTTCAGGAGCAGTACGAGTTCCTGTACAAGATGGCGAGAGACTACATGACACAGTTCAACACGTACGCCAACCTGCAGTAACATAGACAACGACGAGTTGTCGTCTCCATTGGCAATGCACGGTGTTACTGGAAGTGGGAAGGGGTCACAGCGCAATAATGCGCCCTTGATTCTAAATGGCGACACTGTTTCGGACCAGGGCATCCGATAAATGTGTTGATACTATGATAATATAGCTGATAACTCGTGCATCAATGGAACACGACATATGTAACTTTTGAGGATGATCACCATTCGTACTCGGTGGTACAATTTGTATAGTTTTAGAGATCAAGAATCTGTTTAACTTTAATTAGAGGTTGTTCAATGCTTTCGCCAGACTTTGGGTGTAAAGTGTGTTTCATATTTTCAATGATACATGTCTTTTCTCGAACTATGCCATGTAATATTCTTTACCAATATCGGTAGTGGATAATCTAGACTATTTTGACCAGCACTTCTCGAGCGAAGTCATACATTATGTTTAGGAACAGTTTGATGTTGGAATAAAGCGTGTCAGGACTGTTCAGTGATATCGAGGTGAGATAGTGCTAATAGTCCCTAAACAACATCTAGGGAAAATATTCAATAGCTGTGGATAGTCAGTTACTTCTGCACATGATTGTGAATCAATCGAATACCAAAATATGTATGAGAGGGTTACTTACTTGTACTCAGGATGTTATTCAAGAGCACACTTGTAACCTACGAGTGTATTATATGACGAAGGAGAGTTCCAGATGTTCGCTTCTTGGATCGTGGCTTTTATGACATCATGTGTTATGGGTTCCCCACCGCGAAATGTCCCATGTATATAAGATCAGGAACGATCAAAACGCCTGGAAGTTTATTATAGAATAGCCTTTCATAATATTTGTGTACCAGCTGGTGAATTCGCAACCAACAGAGGTGCGAATGCACATATCTGACCCCATCAAACATATCAGTTCAGCTGCTTGTTTTATCGGAATAATACTTTTGATTTTCTTCTGTTAGGTGATATAATAAACGATTATTAAAGGTATGTGCGTATTTGTTATTAATCTTCAAAAATATTCGGCCTGTACCTCATGTTGGTGTCGATGGGTCTTCTATGTTCAATAACGATTAAGTAGTTGACACACAGTAACTGTATGTTCTCAATGGACGACTAGTAAGTACTCAGGGGCATCACATCCTATCTGTACAAAGTACTTACTTTCAAATATAAATGTATGACAATAAAATTTATGCTTTGTACAGTATGAAGGTTATCGAGTATAGGTGTAACTTTAAAATTCAATAAATCACTCATTGGGGGTACATGGTCAAGTCATTGGCCAAGCCATGACAATACTAGTGTTAAAAATTCAACTGATGTCATTTGCCAAGACATGACATTGGCTAAGCCATGACAATACTAGTGTTTAAAATTCAACTGATTCCGTCTCGGTTGGTGATGTTTAATTCACATTCTATTCAACAATAATCGATAACATGATTTTATAGGGTGTGATACGATTCTAGTTGCCAGAGATCAACGATTAGCGGTCACATATGGCCATTAGTGGTCCGAGATGATGGAATCAATCGAGCCCATAGAAGGCCGCCAATCATAAATGGAGAAGGGACACAAAATGTATGACGCCGAGCAAGAGCATGTTATTACTATTATTGTTAGTTTAATTTTATTCAATAAATTAAGGAATTTCAGCTCGCCACGTCATGGGACAATTATTAAGCCTCTTCGAATTTACGCCCATGGGCATACAGGCCAAACAGGGTGAGTACTACATTTGTATATGCGCATGGGCCTATAACCAGAGTGTACAACGTTTGAGAATGTTGCCTAGATATTTAGGTCATAATCCATTTTGTTGCCAATTTTCAGTTCTTTCCCGTCCGTTCGTCTTCAGTGTGAACTTATGCCTACATGTACATTCTCTTTTTGGAATAATCTTTAATTACATGTCGCTGTTATTAATTACCAATTAACGCAAACATCTATTTTATCACCAAATGTGCACAATAGCTTTATCTGAACAGAATAAACCATATAATGGTACCTTGCCACTATGACTATACCGGCTTTCATAGATTTTTTCATTTCACCAAAAATTTTGAAGTCAATAAATCAACTGAATCACCTTTGTCCCAAGTCTTTATTGTTTCTTGGAAACGCTGGGCTAAAATCTGACGTGTGATATATTTATGCTTAAAAGGTCACAGTCAACGGAAAACTAACACTTGCATTGCTTGTTCAAAATCTCATAATGAATGTAGAAAGCATCACGAAATCAGGTAGATAGCAAGTTTCGATAACATACCTGGACCGGTGTTCACTTTGTATGATTATAAAACAAAGAAGGAATATTTACCTAACATTTATCAATAAATTGTGCAGTACAGTATATTTGTAAATGTGTTTGAATTTTAGTATGTATTTACTTTATCATATGATTTTGCACTGGATGTCCTTTGCTAAAAAGTACCAGAAAAAAATCTCGTCAGATTTGGAGGATCATCCCGATATATCCCGACAATAGCTTATCGAGATTGAATATAACATTCCATTTGAATGGATCTACCATGGCCGCCGTGAAAAATTGAGCAGTTTGTCTTTGAAAAGATTACCTAAACTTACCCACGACATAAATCCTGAATGAATGAAATTGCTCCTGCAACCACAACCTCTCACTTATCGAAGCGACAGATATTTGATATTCATATAATAGGTATTAAAGCGGGCTAAATGAGAAGTACATGTATGTTACATTAGTCGGGCATATTGTGCATCAATATGATGGTAATGGTCTCAATTTATGCACCCGTTAACCCATGCTATATTTCATAATGAATCAGACGATTTCAGAAAACATGTTTTGGTCAGCCATGAATTATCTACACGTATATTGTAGACAAAGTATTCTATGGAGTAGTAAACGTGATTATTTGTGCATGTAATCCAATTATTTTATTCAGAGATAATCGATTATTGTCGAGAGATCAGAGATTGCTTATCACTTGTATACTAATTCCATCAGTTGTACAGTAGAAACAACTATATTTAACACACTGTCTGCCCCTGATGACGCCAGTTGTTTCTATTCCAAAATGTTGTATATTACGTTTGTTATTGGCATCATTAAAATCTGATTGTATTGGTGGTAATATATTGATACTTACATTTATTCATAATGCCGCAAAATAGGTAACACTGCGCATTTTGGATGATGCCTTGTTTGCACAAATCAATATTATGCTGGCGACCTGATCTCCAACAAATTTTTTAAAAACGATATATATATTCATATGACTTTAATAGAATGGGAATTCCAGATAAATAGCGTCAACAATGGATATCAATGATCATTGAAGAATAAAATGTACATCTC
Source organism: Terebella lapidaria (assembly GCA_949152475.1). Lineage (NCBI taxonomy): Eukaryota > Metazoa > Annelida > Polychaeta > Terebellida > Terebellidae > Terebella > Terebella lapidaria. The sequence goes on from OX424557.1 coordinate 10,898,695, forward strand.
AAGAACGTCATTTAAAAAACGCAAAATACAGAGATGTATTGTACATGCACGAACTGTTACAAGCAGCAAAAAATATCATATACTTAATTTATATGTTCCAAAAATATATTTCTAAAAACAAACACTCAGTCTAAACAATCAGAAATACTATTTCGAGAATTCACCTGTTTGGATTGTGTTCGATGTATGGTAAATGCATCGGGAGTGCATTCTCAAAGTGCGCATGATGCAGTATTATTCCGTTGGTTTGTTAGCAACTAGCAAGTACTTGTATTTTTTTCGAATTAGCTAATGAATCTTTTGTTTTGTGGTTGATTGTTTCGTTGGAGGTTGATAATGGGTCGATTAATATACCAAATTCATTTCATTATTTTTCATTTATTTATTTCAGTATTCATAGTGATACTGCTCCTCACAAATATCGTCAGAAACAAAACTCGAAGATCAAGAAGTTCAATAAATAAATAATGAATAGATCCTGCAATTCATGATTTTGTTTATGTTGCTAAAAATCTGAACAAAATGTCTCTTTCACGAACGCATTATCATGAGTTTTGTTCAACGCGAAATAGTTATCTCACTATGCAATCTTTCATACATAGTAAATTTATACCACGATCATATTATTAATGTTTGTTTTGATCTATATATCGGCTAGCACTAGCAACGAAACATACATGTACATTAAATGGTTTGTTATGCGACCCGGATTTGGTTTGTGATTGCTTCAAACAGCGTAGTAAGTAGTTTTATATATATGCAATATATATGCACGTACTCGAACCATACGTGTGTGTACATGTAGTTATCCAACAACGATAACCTTTCGTTATAACTTTAAGAGCTTGACAGCCCCTTCAGAATATACTACTTTTTTTTAAAATGTAAATTAGGCGGCACTGAAGTGTGTCTTTGTGGCGTGTATGCATTCATGGTTACATCAGAGAGTTTGTATTGTAATATTAGCAGCGACCTGACTGATCAGAGATTGCTTCCTGGTTGGTGGATACCGAAGACATTTGAGCGAATATTTCACTGTCTCACGTGATGGCTCCCGGAATTTGTAGGACTCTCCTGACCTCAATATATGTCTGGATATTATACATAGGATTAATACAGGGTGAGTACCAGGTTCAAGTCATGTTTGGTTTCAGCGTATGAATTTAATAGATTGATACTTTCATGTTCGTATGTATCAATATCGTGCATGTTTGGCAATTCATTGGTATAGTACATGCATTTTTTAGTGTTGATAGCCATTAACCATGAACCAGACATGGGGTCAAATATTTTGCAAAGTATTTAGATATAAATACAAATACTCATGAGTTTATCAAATACATGTATAACGGATCCTGTTTTGTTTGCTCGGAATACTTAATACTGGGTATTGATTCCACGTCTATTACATGTACAATACCAATAATTTAGAACACAACTGTATGTAAATACAAATATACAAGCAATTTCATAAGTACATACAAATACAAAACGTGTATAGGCTTTCTAGGTTACCGGACCTATGGTCCGATAATCTATTGGCATGGCGTTGCGTCCGTCGTCCGTCATCTGTTGTCGTCGTCCGCCGTCGTCGTCGTCATCCACATTTTTATCTTTTTTGTTTACGGGCGAATTTTTCTGAAATTTTGCACAAAAATACTATTTTGCACAAAAATAATAATTCAAGAAGGAGGTATTTTTTAGTTTCTTGATTTTCGCATTTTTTCAAAATGGCGGCCGTTTTCGACGAAAAATGCCTGATTTTGGACTTTGGCGGCCATTTTCTCAAAATCTGTTCGATAACTTTTTTTCTTTTTGATACATAACACTCCTCATATGTACTCCTATGATGTCTATAAATTTCGTTGCACTCGAATCGCTCGAAGTGGGCCATTTTGGCCCGAACACGGCCCAAATGGGATTTTCCCATGTTAAATTCTCGTATCCTTTATAATGGAACACATTATGCCTAATATCTCACTTAAAATTGAGATTAGAGACAAGGAATCAATTGTGGACATATAGGAAATGATATATGCTGAATATTCTCGTGACCTTGAATTTGACCTCTGATCTCAGTTTCAAGGTCAGAGCACAAAATGGCTTATATCTCGCTTATTATCGACTCTACAGCTTAGGAATCAATTGTGGACATATAGGAAATGATATATGCTGAATATTCTGATGGCCTTGAATTTGACCTTTGACCCCATTTTCAAGGTCATAGTACAAAATGGCTTACATCTCGCTTATTATCGACTCTACAGCTTGGGAATCAATTGTGGACATATAGGAAATGATATATACTGAATATTCTGATGACCTTGAATTTGACCTTCGACCCCATTTTCAGGGTCATAAGACAAAATGGCTAATATCTCGCTTGTTATCGACTTTACAGCTCAGGAATCAGTTATGAACATATAGGAAATGATATGTGCAAATTATTGTCATGACCTTGAATTTTACCTTTGACCTCATTTTCAAGTTCACAGGACAAAATGGCTAATGTCTCACTTATTATCGATTTTACAGCTTATGAATCAATTGTGGACATATAGGAAATGATATATGCTGAATATTTTTGTGACCTTGAATTTGACCTCTGACCTCATTTTCAAGGTCCAAAGACAAACTGGCTCATATATTGTATGGCTTGGGAATCAATTGTGGACATGTAGAAAATGATATACAATGTACACTGAATATTTTGATGACCTTGAATTTAACCGTTGCTTTCGTTTTCAAGGCCACAGCCCAAAATTGTTAATATCTCTCTGATTATTGAATTTACAACTTAGCAATCAACTGTGGACCTGATATATGCTTAATATTATATATGCTGAATATTCTCTTGACCTTGAATTTAACCAGTGACCTGGCTAACATCTAAAATATTTAACACTGTCCGGTAACCTATCTTTGGCCCTTGGCCTAATTTTTGTATTACAATATTTATTGATCTTCAAAAGCCAGATATGGTTTGATGAACGTTTTATTGTTTAGACAAGCAACTAATACACTAGGATACTCATCCTCGACCGTTGAAGCCTGCAGGGTGTCATTCAGTTGATATCATAAACTTTGCGCCTTATCACTTGAAAAATTGTTGGTTCAACAGTTTACGGTTCATTGTAATGTCAAACTCAATGCATTTCTTTGTGATCTTCGTTATGTATGTGATGGTATTGTTTTATGTATTATGTGAAAAAGCAGAATCCAGATTATAATTATGAATTGAAACCATGGAAATAATGAATCTTCAAATGAATTCGCAAAAGTATTCAAAAAACCAAATACATTTCACAAGTACCAATACATTTCCATTTCGAATTGATCATACAAATACTCCCAAAACTGTATTCAATTACATCTAAATACAAATCTATTTGACCCCTTGTTTACTATGAACACATCAACGAGTGCAGAACGGTACGCATGGTCCATAATTATATCTAGGCAACAGCTACAAATAATGTTGTCACTCTCTTTGAACACTAATAGAGTATGTGATATATTTTTCTATCGCATTTCATGAAAGCCCGGTGTTTATACGGGTCCGGCTCGGACTGTTCCTTCCATTGTCACTGTGCCAACGAGAGCGCCGCTGAGTGTCGAGCCGGATGTCCGGGCGGCTGTGCCTCTATCACGGACTTCAACACACCCTGGAGTGGGCCTGGTTGTCAGATAGGTGAGAGAGTCAGGCATATCGATATGGCAGTAAGGCCGGTCACGTTTTCACCTTATTTATAGAGTGACTGAAACAAGAAAATGCAGCTAACTGCGGGAGACGACATTAAAGCTCGAGCACTTCATCAACACCACGACAGTATATAATGATGAAAAACATAGGCCTACTTCACTCATATTCCTAATAAGTATACAGCTCAGGAATCAGTTGTGGACATATAGGAAATGATATATGCTGAGTATTCTTGTGAACCTGGAGTTGACCTTTGAGCTTATATTTTCAAGGTCAGAGCAAAAAGGCTAATATCTCACTTATTTTCGACTTCACAGCTTAGGAATCAATTGTGAACATATAGGAAATGATATCTGATGAATATTCTCATGACCTTGAATTCGACCTTTGGCCTCATTTTCATTGTCACAGGACGAAATGGCTAATATATCATTTATTATCGACTTCACAACTTGAAAATCGATTGGGAAAATACAAGAAATGATATATGTTGATTATTCTGATGACCTAAATAAATTTGACCTTTGACTATCACTATTGTATACTATTGTATACTAACCATAGTGACTAACACTATGGTTAGTATCTCTCTTATTATTTAATTAACAACTTAGCAATCAATTGTGCACATATAGGAATTGATATGTGCTGAATGTTCTCGTGACCTTGAATTTGGCCAGTGATCTTATTTTCAAGGTCTAAATCTTTCCGAGCAATTTCGATACTAATGATATTGGTCTGTAAATTGTAAATTCGTCCTTAGCTTTAGACCTATTGATGATTACTACTTTCGCAAGTTTCACTGTCTGGCTAGATTTAAACATACGTAATTTCCTGTATTATCATATCATTTATTATCATTTCCTGTATTAAATATTATCATGCAAATAACTAGTTTTGGGCTCACATTTGTTCAAGACAAATGGTGTTTCATTTGGGTCAGTGGCCGATAGGAATCCTCATTGTTACGTTATTTATCCTTTTAGAGGTAATGTGTAGCATCAATTGTCGCAGTATTTATATCGTTTTCAAACTTGGGTTTAATTCCGGTAAAATATTGACAAAATTCTCCTCCTATAATATTGTCATCAGATATTTCATTACCATTGTTCGTGAATATCTGGGCTGCCGAGGTTTTGTTATTCTACCAAGTGCGCTGTTTATGACTCCCTATGTTTTTTCATATCCCATCTATAGTCGTCAATTAGTTTAGCATAATATTGTTTACGTGTTTTCTGAGTTCAGAGTATTGTAAGCGTTCCCGTATAAAATGTATTCTTTATAGGCAGGGTCTGTTTTAGATTTACCAACTCACTGTTGTACAGAGTTGAACACTTATTCGAGGATTTGGCTAATGCCTAAGTCACATAATGCCTAAGTTACACCGATGCCTGCGTCAACGAGGATACGACGCCCGAAAAAGCTGAAATTTGAGCATGTCCCATCGAGCCTTTGATGATCATCCATGTTGATCGAGCAATAATCGGACATCGTGGACACCTGGGGGAGGTATTGGAAGAAAATAACGCAGGTTTTTTTCTTGAGGCAACCTGTGCATAAAATCACATGCCCACCGGGTGCGAAGTGGATCGACCAAATTTTTCGGACGACCAATGTGTGTAGATCACCAGGTTATCATGCGATCACGCAGGGTATCATGCCGGGCTCCGATTAATATCCTGGAGATGCTCTTCAGATATTTGGCTGATCTGTTAATATCAGACGGTCGCCAAGCAGGTATTAGTGTGGAATCATGTGTTCTCTAGTATGGCATCGTTCGTTGGTCAGTCTTTCGTGAATTTTTTAAAATTTAAATGGACAAGGTGAAGAAACGCTATTGTGGGTGAATATAGCAGTCACTGGTGGAAAATGCGTGGTGGTTTCATGACAACTTGAAAGATATGCGAAATATGCCTGACAAACTATAACCGGCGGCCGGAACATCAGTAAATACCACCGTGGTCCTGACATCGGCCAGCGACCTGTGCAAATGTGACTCAGGCATGAAGCAGGAGTCATCTATGGCTTTCGAATAATCTTGCATTTAGGAATATTAATTGTTTCGAGTGGAACATGAGTATCCACTACGGTGCTCAGAAAATTTATAAAGTAGTCGCAAGTTTCGTCAGTTGATCTATCACCCAGTTCCTCGTACCAAAATTGACAGTATTGAGAGACTTTTTAAACTGATGTAAAAATATCAAAAATATAGAAAAAAATACACAGTCCAATCACTTGAATCATGTATATGTATGGCAGAGTATGTTTCTGAAACTCCACATAATCAGTTTGATTCTTTTGTACCGCAATACATGACGATATCTGAGAAATTCTTCTTTGTTTATGCTTGCGTAGAAGTAATTCTTTTACATCGTTCGTTTTTTGGTATGTTCAAACTCCCCTGCAGATTCATGCGTATTTTGGAGGTCTTAATGGTGCTGTATCATCGAATATTTGCTAGGCATTCGATTTATAAAGAATTTAATAAACAGATTGTGCCACTTTTTTGAGTACTTGATTTTTCACAGGGAATGTTGCATTCAATAGGCCAGCTGGCGATGTTAGGCAAAGCGGTGGGGCTAGATTCAAACCGGAGTTTGCCGTGGATGGCAGAGCTCAAGTGACTGCAGAGCATCACAACTACTGTGCTCACCCTAAACCACCATCGCCCGCCTGGTGGTGGGTGAACCTGGGAGCTCTCTACAAAATATACAACATCACCATCTATGGCAGAACAGACTGTCAAGAGAAAGGTATTTCAAATTTAACATTGGAGATAAATCTGCGTTTTGGTAACACAACACATTTCCGAGTTCACATTAATACCTGCAGTTTCTGTTTGTTTATGTTTTAAGATAATATTGATTGTGCCAGACGTCTGAATTACTTTGAACTCCGTGTGGGGAACAGTTCAAACTACAAGACTGGAGCGCTTTGTGCTACTCACACATCCGGACCGATACCTATCGAGGAACCACTAGGCGGACACAAGACGTTCACTTGTCCCACCCCTCTCTATGGCAGCCACGTGTACTTCCAGAGACTTCGCGGGGGATACGAGCCAGAAACCACTTCGATATGCGAGGTCATCGTCATCGGGCACAGATATCTCGGTGAAGTGTATTGGTTCCTTTTTGCTTTAGTTCTTACAGTAGTTCGTGGAAAACATCCCGTTTTCGGATATTTATATGAAATTTATTAGAAAATTTATTCCAAATCGGAAATTATATGATGATGTTTTTAAAAATATTTCAGATCTCGAAAGAAATACATTGGTATCATGAATTTACGATATTTTCACTGCTACTAATTATAAATTTTTCAACTACCCACAGACTGTGCTGGTGTTCAGTGTGAGAGTGGTAGCTGCAGTGATGTCACAGGGTGTCAGACCTGTCTGGGAACTTACCCGCCTCTCTGTGCTGATGGTCGGTTTTCTAAGCATTAGAATACGTTAATAATGTTTTACAAATAATGGCAAAATATTCGGAAACAACACATAACCACATGCCTTTACTTTGTGACATTAGTTTGGAATTAACATGTGTGGACATTACCACGAAATGTAGCTGAGTTTTGACCGAGTATAGTTTACCAAGTACACAAGTTGAAGCTGGAACCAATTTTAAAATCAGCCAAATTCAACATTCTTGTCATCTACACTTGAAAGTACATCTCGCGATTGCCAGGAATATATAGAAAATATGCACAGTTCGACGACCGATACTCAGAAAATTGCCGTTAATTGAAAACAGTGGATAGAGAATGATCGGCCTGGCTACATTGCCAGTTGCCACAGTATCTAGACAAACACCAATGACGTCAATGAGACTGTGTGTAGAAATCGCCCGCAACGCGGCCCGCTTTGTGGAAAAAATGGATGCGCTATTGATTGCCCTGACTTTGTATCTTGATATGTAAACTCGATTTAGGCACATGATACATAGAGTTTCAGACCCAAATTTGTATGATTTCTCATTCTATAGACAAAGTAAAGCTAATGTAGAATAAATAAATTTGGTCAGTTCTAAAATCGGTTATAGCTTCAACTACTTGTCTGAATGCTTTTATTCATGGCTTAACACACTTTCAACAAATCATCCCTGATTAAATTGTGACAATATACATAAGATAAGATACAATTTTATTTAACGTCAATATAAAAAGTTCAACAGTAACATTAGCCATATGGCTATTCACCGACAATGGGATAACAAGAATTGTTATATACAATGATATGAGAAAGTATACAAATGAGATGAGGACATGCCATCAATATTATCGAATGTATGCTTACAGTCATTCAATATATAACACTACCGATTTTATCAGCATGCGAGAATTCACATTACGGTGTGAACTGTGCCCAGAAATGTGGTAACTGTTCTCCAATGGCCGCCTGCGACAGGAAGAATGGAAGCTGTCCAGGAGGGTGTCTGCTCTGGTCAGTCGGCTCTAAGTGTGATCGACACATTGGTCAGTACAGCAAACAACAATAACAACAAACGCATCGGTCATTACAACAGCAAGCACATTCGTCAATACAACAACAATAGGAATCAAACAAAACAGCAGCGAGACATATCACATATTAATGATTATAGCTGCGTGAGAAGAACACCAGATATTATAGTATTACCCTTAATATTTCGCGGCCATTAATGTTCGCGATTTTCGCGTTTTCGTTAAAAACGCGAAAGTTTCTGGACGCGAAACTTGAGCATGGTTGAATTGGCTGTTGATTCGGAAATTGACTTTGCAATGTATGTGGTATAAAACAGAAGAACAAATAATATTGTATATTTAACATAACGAGACCAGTAGCCAATTCCAAGTTGACATGTACGTAGTCATTCTGTACTGTAACTGTTTGTATTCAATTCATGATTACCAAGCAATAAAGATATAATATATAAATATATAATAAAAATACAAGTGTGTTCATGTCAGTACTTTGCCAATTGTTGAACTGCTTAGTGAGAATGCTATTGGAAAATACCTCTGTGATGCGTTACCAGTAATATGCATGTTAAAGAAAACGCGAAATTAAACGGCCGCGAACATGTCCAAATCCTGAAAACGCTAAATTAAACGGCCGCGAAATTAAAGGGGTTTACAGTAAACAGATTTAACCACTAGAAAAATGTACATCAGCATCCCCGAAAGCGGTAACCAAACTATACACTTGCATACATTAATGATAAGAGGAAATCATGCAGTAGTATGACACGCCATCATAGGCGAACCCGTGGTCAATGACGAGCGTGCTACAGCCCCAGCGACCAGTAGTGATTCCATGATTGTCAGTTGGAAGTCCCTCACTACAGTATCACCGGCTCTCAGGGAGTATTACAAGTACAGAGTCATGTACACGCTTGATGGGCAGGATCAGTCTAGTGAGCTTCTAGACCATCAGGCTGGTACACTGTCACATGAAGTGACCGGTCTGATGTACAACACAGAGTACAGAATCACCGTGGTCACGTACAGGGTGATGGACGGAAAAGAAGAGCAGGGGGGATCTTACCAACCAATCACAGCCAAAACTGCTTGTATTGGTGAGAACACCGGCATGTATACATATATAATGCTTGTTCAAATTTTGTCATTACCCACAATCCGGAAGTAATGCATACTCAACAATCTTCACTACTTATACAAAACCGTTGCATTATCCATATGGGTAAGACAGGTTTGAATGTGTTCCTCCCTCAACAGCTCCATCGGAGCCGGAGATGGATGGCGTTGCTACACAGAATGCTACGGACGATGGTGTTGGAACAATACTTGTGGAATATGAGGTAAATGGTGTCGCTATCAACTGTGCAGCCATAGTAAGTCGACAGATATGTTCATTTATAATGAGGAAAAAAAACAACCTGTTACTAGGTTCCATCGAGCAACGAATCTGGATGTGACAGTCTGACTGGAGTGGATATTTCCTACAAACACGTGGAAGATGATGAGTTCACGGTTGAGCAAGGCGATCTAATCGAAACATCGTACATTGTACATCCAAAAACGGGCGGGCTACACGAGGTCAAAGTCATTGTTACCAACAATGGCGGCGAGTCAGCGAGCAGCCGATCGGCTCTCGTCGACGTGACTGGTGTGTATGCAGAAAATTGCCAAGAAAAATACAAGCAGTGCACATTATCTGAATTGGTACAGGCTCATGTCGAGTCATCCTTTTATCAAATGTGCATGCAACCGTGGGAACTATATGATTTTCATTTTCACATTTATATCATGCAACAAAATGCCTTTCGATGTGAAATTTGTCATTTTTAAAACATTCTTCACCATCTTATTTCAAAACTCATCAACTGCCCATGAGTATAATTTGTGGAATATTTTCCACACAAAGTCATATTTATTCGGACGCTAGGTCCTGTACGAGAGAAGCCAGGTAACAATGATCCAGATCACACGGTAACCATAGTAGCCGCAGTGGTGTCTGTAGTCGTCATCGCCGGAGCTACTCTTGTGGGAGTATTTGTCTATAGGAGGAAGAGGTTTGTATTATTCATCTAAATCTTTGATAAACATGTTTACTAAGACAAAAAATACGGTATTCCCATATGCCTGCACTCTATAAGCGATGGGGTCAAAAGCAATATCCACTGTGTACACCTGCACAACACAAATAATATCCAAACATCATCAAGACAATCCCATTCCGTACCAAGTACCAATCATGAATTGTGATCGTGTTTTTTTTGTTGCAAATTCAGAAGGAGAAACAATGATGCGAAATCACAATCCAGCAATATCGGAAAGTCGCCCGAGGAAGGTAATATCAGAGAGGACACGAGACAGTGCTGAAGTGTTTGGAAAATTGTTGTTGTTGCTGTGTATAACAATCTCATTTTGCAGGCTTTCATGAAATGGATAACATGGACACTTTCAAAAGAGACGGCAACGTGACAGAGAAAGAGAAAATAGAAAATGTAGAAGACCCATATATGAACACGAACACTAACACATCGACGATTCCATGTGTGGAGTTTGAGCAATACGTGCGCCAGAAGAAAGCAAAGAGTGATGATTTCACAAGAGAATACAAGGTTGGTCCAATACCGGTACCCATGTATAGTGCCCCAAAAGAGTAGTATTCATGAACATAATTGGATATATGCATGAACCAAAGTCCAAGTGGTCATGCTCGTAGGATGGAATTATAGTGTATTTACCACAAATTAGAAAATACTCCAGACCAAAATGATTCAATCATTATATGCGTCAGGTACATATATATGTACACATGTGGCATCTTCCCGATTCGAACAAGTAATCACTAAGAATGTCCACGCGTGCAATGTCAACCCATCAACACTTTACCATCTCTGTTCCAGTCGTTGCCACAAGAGGATGTGTCCAAGTGTCAAGTTGCTCAGACTGAAGACAACCTGAAACGAAACCGCTACAAGAATATCTATGCATGTGCGTACGTGGTACACTAGCATCAAGTGATATATTGTACATGTATGTCTATCATGATGAAAATCATCTATGGTTTTGCACGCCTACTCTCCAGATGACGTAAATCGAGTTATCCTCTCAGGAGACAGCTCTGAGCCTGATTATATAAACGCCAACTATATCACGGTGAGTACCTTTGATATGTAGTGATCAATCGTAATACACCTGCGAACCTATCACCCGATATCATTTCCTGAGATATATTTCAGTTGAGCATATGATTGTTCCGCATTGCAGGGATATGTCCGTGCGCGAGAGTACATAGCGACACAAGGTACCTAATACTTCTGAAATACAGTTCAACATTCTCAAAGATGTACCAATTAACGCGTAGGCCCTACTTCATTATTTCTATGTAGCTACAGTGTAGTGTTGTATGCATCGTGTGTGATCCAACAGGTCCTCGGGAGAACACAGATGCTGAGTTTTGGAGGATGATCTGGCAGGAGAAAGCTAACACGATCGTCATGCTCGCCAACAAACTCGAGAACGGCAAGGTAGGGCAGTATTTTGGTTAGTATATCAATTAGGCACTGTTACTCTGTTTATGTGACCACTTGAATGGCATCATGGACAAATGGCACCGCATTATCATTCCCAGAAGCGTCCATTTCAAAATTTTCTCAATATTTGACTGGATCCAGAACCTGCATGCATTCATCATGGTAACTGCAAAAATAATAATATAATACGAGTATCTCAAGTTGTCTAGAAGACCACTGTATCACCACAGGCAGTTGAGAAAAAAAGACAATTTCACGCATTTAACTCCTTCACCAGCATGCGACTTTCTATACGATGAGAGCAAATCCGTTTGGAAACATGCCATTATATTTTGTGATATATTTACTGATATCGAGTTATCGACTGTAGATTCCGATCAGGGTTAGACAAACTCTATATTCAACACTACAGCACGTTATATGTAACTAAAAAACCACTACCCTAAACTGTGACACTAACCCTTGCAGAAGAAGTGCAGTGACTATTGGCCGATGGAGGCCGGGGCGACCACCTCGGTGGACCGGTTCAAAGTGACGACAGAGGCAGTGGAGCAGTGCGCCGACTACACCACCAGTGTCCTCTCGCTCCACTGCGAGGTACGTCGCTAGTGTAGCTGGGTGTAACAGGGTGTGCATGGTGGCTCCTGTCCATCTGCGAGCTGCAGATAAATTGTATAGAATAATACCTGGAAAAGAACATGGACGATTACATCACCTCATATGCCAAACAATTCACAAATATACATATTAATCATAACATAATAAATAAGTCTATGAATTGAAATACCAACTCAAACGACTACATTACCATATTTTATGGTCGAATTCTTATCAACCAATAGCCTAATATTATATAAGCATGGCCTGGTTTAACTCTCTTGTCCGATGAAGTAATCATCTGTTCTTGTCCCTCCAGGACAAGACGATGACGGTCCGCCACTTCCACTTCAAGACTTGGGAGGATAAGAGCATGCCCGTGTATGGAGTGCCCTCGCTCCTAGCATTCTTCCGCAAAGTGCACTCCTTCGACACCCTACAGAGAGGTCCAATGGTCGTTCACTGCAGGTACTCCCGGGTTGAGCTGATTCACGAAAGCATACACTTATCAGCTATTACGTCAGGATTGTAGAAGTCCAGTTTACGTTTCTTGTGAATAGTGAAAAGATGGTTGATACGAGAATTCTTCCCGTAATACGTACAGTGCCGGTGTTGGGCGGACAGGGGTGTTCATCGTACTGGATATACTGAGGAAGCAGGTGGCCAAGGCGGGGGCTGTGGATGTCTACGGGACGGTACAGCGGGCACGTACCGAGCGGATGCACATGGTCCAGACCCAGGTATGTGTACAACACAGTATGGCGGTGTATGTGTATGACTAGGATGGTGAGCTCAACTGAAACATGGATCTCTCATGACAGATTTAGTTACAAAATTACAGTGAGATTTCCTAATGCGAGTCATGTAAAAGGATACATTTCAAACACACGTGGATACATCCATTTGATTTTTTTTTCATGAAATTGATACTCCCATCCCCGGATTTCCTGTAGGACCAGTACGTCTTTGTACATGACTTTCTGGTGGAGTACATCAAATGTAGGAACACCTCCATCCCCTGTGCTGAGTTCGAGAATAACTTCGCCAAACTGTCCCAGCGGCAGAATGGCAAGTCTCCACTAGAACGTCAGTTCAAGGTGAATAGTTGGGAAATAGGGATATTATTTCAGTACTTGCTGGTTATTTTAACCTTGAATGCCATGTAGCATGTTTACTAAGCGAGGCAAGAACGAGACACATTGTTGACTCATCATTCATATATGTATTTGGCGGAGCAGTTGTTGTGTGACCTGAAGCAGCCGAGCCCTAATACTCGTAAGGATGGATGTCTGCCAGTACACAGCAGCAAGAACAGGGAAATGTCCGTGATACCAGGTATAGATCTCGAAGGGCTACGCAGCAACACGCGCAATAAGCAATATTATCCAATCACCATATTGTGAGATTATACACTAAGACTTTGAATGGACGATGATGAATTGCAGAAAACCTGGCCAGACCACATCTACTAGGTCGTGAGGAGGACAGCTATATCAATGCCGTCTTTGTGGACGTGAGTGTTAGATTCTGTTACGTGGTGCTTGTCATTCAATTCATCGTGTTTGATTAGGAACTTATCTATTGAATCGCCTGTTTTTACGTGGGGCTTGTCATTCGATTCATCATGCTTGACTAGGAACTTATCAATTGAATCGCCTGTTTTTATGCCATGAATAGTCCAAACCAACTTCTGTGGTAGGTGTATTATCCAAAAAGAAGCAAAAGAATGGAATAACGATTCAAAATTCATCATTTCGTGGTGTTTTTTTTTCAATGGAGTAAGGAAGTTAACAACCAAAATACTGTCTTACTCTTTCTTCCGTTTTCAAGTAAGAAACAAATTTTTCGAAACATTATCTCGGTTATGCGTACAGAACAGCCATTCATTCTTTATTCTGGAAAGGAAGGCACGATAAAAAATATCTATATCTTTTGAGGTTTGTTTATTTTTCATTACGTTACACAGCATTCGAGATCAAGTTCCAGATAGAATTTTCTTTCTCCTTTCTAACTCGTCCGAAAAATGACGAAATAAAAAATTATGGATACATACTTTGAAAAAACATATAACTTGTCTACATGTACATGTAAACAGTCTCATGAATTACTCTAATATTTGGTGACACCTACTAGTATTTCGATCTCTCGAAAACTTATGTATTGGTTCCATATCGATCACTGCCAAAAGTAAAAAATCAAGAAAATTATATTACCTAGTCATTTTCATTTAACACGCGGATTTGTACATGTGCTGAAATACGATATACACCAAAGAATTAAAAGGAATTGCCGGCGTTGGGAAGTCGCTTCACAAGTATATCTATTGTGTAATATATACACACAATTTTCAACCAAGAGGAATTCATGAATCACGCTTGTAGATAAAACGTGTACATATTAATTGTATGTTTCCATCAAACACCCTCACCCCCATTGACGTTTTGGCACTGGGCCACAACATTTCCAATGTGTACATATATAAGTCGTTTTAACAAAGTACGATCAATGTGTTAATTTCAAAAGATTGAATTTTCTTTGTGCTGGTTTTGCCAGTAGACCATCGCATAACCCAGATAGTGACATTTACAGGGTGCATGCACATGTATAGATGTTATGATATCTCTATGGATACACACATGAAAGGAGTTCAGGAATTCGTGTCTCATACATATGCATGGAGTTCAAAAACTCGATTGCTCCTAAAACATTCTTGTTATGCAACCTTATATTCGACTCGTATAGTAAGCGTTATGATGGTAGTTCATGTGTGAAATCATGATGTAAAAGTTCGGAATATGATGTAAATGCTGGGGCACACATTCTGATACAGTGCAAATATTTGTACTATCTGGTAGTGTGATCATTCTTTAGATCGAATATTGATATTTGGAATGTAAGTGAGGTACTGCGTAGCACAGAATGCCTGCATCTTTATTAGTTTCAGCTGCGTCATTTGTGTTGCGTCACAATTTGAACACTTTTATTTCGTTTACATAGGAAATATTGTTATTTGTAGTAATATGAAGACAAAATCAAATATCGATATGCACATGTAGAAAAAGTTGAGACTTTTTTTTCTTTGGAATAACAATGTTTTGACTCGCCATTTCGTTTTTTCTGTGTTGGCTAATTTGCCTTCCGTTTTGTAAAAAAAAAATCAAATTTGTCCGTTTTCCTATTCCTCTTAACAAATCAACGAGTTAAACTATTGTTTTTGTGAATTGTATGAAACAAATCTGCCAATGTTTACATGAGAAGCGTAGTTTTCTATCCTGAAAAGGCCTTGGCAGATTGAAGCCATATTTTTGTGATTTGGTTTCTACTCCGAACAAAGAAACCCCAAATAACTGATCTTTGATTTTTGTTCTGTCTTTTCTAAACGAAACATATCATGTACACTGGTCATTGCCTTATTTACTACTAGAGTTACAAGGAGCACGACTCATACATAGTAACACAGCTACCTCTCCCTCACACCAAGACCGACTTCTGGAGACTTGTGCATGCCCAAGATGCCACAACGATCGTCACACTGAACAACGTCACACAGCATGACCAGGTTTGTCTTACAATTCATCACTTCATTCACGACTATGATTTGACCGCTTTACATCTTATCACTTTATTCAGCACTATGATTTGACCGATTTTGCTTATTGCAAGATTTCCTATCCAGCTTCCGTCCGACATCTTTCCATTAGCTTGAAACCAGACATGGAGGAGAGAATCAATTCAGGTTTCGTGGACAATTCGGTGTTTTTGTGTACCACTTTACGTTAAGGGGCTATATTTTCAAATTCCGTCTGCCGAACTAAATTCTTATCTTGCATGGGGAATAGATGTTCACAAAAATCCTGCTGTCCAGGGTCATTCCATTAAATCATCCAAATTGGCCTGCTGGGTAACTTTGTAAAATGTCTTTTGGAGGCTGAACGCCTGAAGATATACTCTGGGTTTGTATTATGAGCATATATGACGTACCATGTGGTAGACCGATATCTTTCGTGGACTTAGGTGCTTAGGTTTATACTATGAGCATGGAGCTCAGATGACCTTCAGTGCGCAAATTCAAGGTGGATCTGCGCGAAATCATTGACGTTGTAGCTTGATATAAAATATAAACATGTGGGGATTCTTGAGTAGTACATATTTTGGAGATCTCGAACTTCACTTTGAGTTCACAAATCCGGGTAACTGTAAACTGAACAGGCTACATGTAGAACACTTGCCGATAGATGTCAGGTTCGTATCATGGACATAATACAGGAAATCAGTGGGTGTTTGTTCTGTTTTGGACAATGGACAAGTTATGTGCATACTCTCCGAATAAGAAACCATATGCGAATGCAACGTAAATAATGCTATCAGGAGTTCTGGCCTAGCGAGGAGGAGCCATGTCGGGACTATGGGCCTGTGAGGGTGACACTAGCTGAGACCAAATCTGTCACAAAAATGATCATATCACGAACATTCAACGTGGAAAAAGCAAATCAAAAGGTAAACATCTTTAGGTACTGTTTGTGATCGTAATACTGCACTGTGGTCCCCCATTCTTTGTGCTGCAATCTTACACAAAGCCTTTCACATTGCAATCCTGTTTGACATAATTATAGTTCGGTATTATTGTTCACCACATTCATGAACTCCATTTCTACCGGTCAGCTATCTGCTCCGGCTCCACTGGTTGTGCGACAGTTCCAGCTGCTTAGTTGGCCGGACGATCAAGACATCCCCAGTCAGCCAGGTCACCTTGTGGACCTGTCAGAGCACGTGACTCACTGGCAGCAACAGCAAGCCGCCTCCAAAATTGTCACCATAATCCAGTGTTTGTAAGTACAACCAACATTTCACTGATGAAACAAAACATTTTATCCCGAAGGATTTAACGTTTCACTTCATGTGATCGTTCAAAACATTATCCCCTTTAAATTCCGAGTTGGACAGTATTTCATGGACGTGTTTGACATTTACAGAGACGGTGTGAGTCACAGTGGGCTGTATTGTGGACTGATGTTCGTACTGGACAGGATGAAGCTCGAACAAGAAGTGGATCCTTTTATCGCGGTCAGATGTGTCGCCAGAAATCGACCCGAATTCTTCAAATCACTGGTACAATAGGCTAGCGTATTAATGTTGCCATGTATATTTAGCGTTTATTATACTATGATTATATGTGTTCGAGAAGGATATCATAAATGTGATCGATAAGCAAATCTACCATGTTTCAGGAGCAGTATGAGTTCCTCTACAAGATGGCGAGGGACTACATGACACAGTTCAACACGTACGCCAACCTTCAGTGACACAGACAACGACGAGTGCTCGCCTCCATCGGCAATGTATGGTGTTACTGGAAGCGGGAAGTGGTCACAGCGCAATAATGCGCCCTTGTTTTTGAATGGCGACACTGTTACGGGCATAGGCATCCAAATACAGTTGTTGATATTTTTTATGATAACATAACACGTGCATATTTGGAACAGGACACATATGTTACCTTTGACTCAGGAGGTTCGCCATTCACACTCATTGGTACAACTTGTATAGTTTTAGAGATCAAGAATCTGTTCATATTTAGGCCTCATTTGGGATCAGGACTGTTGAGTGGAAGCGAGGTTGGACTGTAGAAATAGTTCCTGAACAACATCTCGGGTGAATACTCGATAGCTGCGGATAGCCAAGTCAGTTACCTCTGCACCTGATTGTGAAACGGTCGAATATGACTGCATGATAGCATTTATCCCAGTTTCCAGTATGTCCCAGTATCCAGTACTCTGATATGATGATTACTCACTTGTACTCACAGTGTTATTCTAGAGCGTACTTTTAACCTACTCGTGTATATTATACGACGATAGAGTTCCAGATCTACACCTTTTGGATCTGGGCCTTTATGACGTCATTTCCCTGTGACAGATCAGGAACGGTCAAAACTTCTGGAACTCTGGAATTCTGTTATAGAATAACCTATCGTAATATTTGTTTAAAGGTAGTAAAATCACAACCAAAAGATGCACTTATCTCACATAAACAATCATATCAATTCAACCTGCTTGTTTTATCCGAATATTGCTTTTGTTTGCTTTCTGTTAGCTGATATAATAAACGGTTTTGAAATGAGCATTTGTTGTTTATTTTTTCAAAAACTTAGGGTCGCATTGGTTCTGTTGGTTCTTTTATGTTCAGCAGGAATTAGGAAGGAAGGTGTCACACAAATTAAATGCATGTTCTCAATGAACGAATGATCAGAGTCTCCGAGCAAAGTATTTTTTCGCAAATATATATTTATGACGATATATATTTTATGCTGCATACAATATTAAGCGAATGGACACTGCCGCACGTCCCAGGGGGATATCGGATATATGTATATATCACTTGGACGGACACATAGCAATCACAGACACATCTTTAATTAGATCAGAATTCGCGGAGCTATTGACAAAAATATACAACATTTCGGTTTCTCTGAAAAATAAAATGTCTTCGCGATGGCCACACTTAAAGATGTACAAAATGTAGCAAAACGAGGCGATGAGTTGAGTGTTTGTTGAGGTGGCACTTGGAGAACAATACTTTCATATCACTGCGTGATAAGTTTGTATCAACTTCATGCCACCATTTATTCCATGCATACGGCAGTTGGAACAGTGGGAGTCTGTCGACATAGGCATTTGAAACACCGATTGCGTATATAGTTACATGTGATTATCATCTTATAGGATTTTGAAGTATTGCTTTATTAACATTATAATGATATCATTGTACATGCAGTGAACAACAATGTGAACAACCACATTCAAAATGCAATCATGAACAATTATTACCGATTACAAGGACGCTAAGCAGACAATCATAACTGTTTATGGCTGTGTGAATGAGTGCTGCCCCAATTTCAAACGGAATACTTATATACTGTCATTTTCATTTGAAGTCCGATTTTTCGTTTCAATTGTCATTTGACGCCCGCCTACCGTTATTGTCATTTGAAGCCCAGTTTCCCGTTTCAAATGTCATTTGACGCCCGCATTTTATATTCAAACGTATTTGAGATGCATACGTTGGAGCCAAGCCCAAAAGAACGTCGCGTTGTAATCTGTTCACCGCATATGGCTTATTTTGTCTTGTTTTATTCACTTAACATGATAAAAATATACTTCCACACAGAATAAAACTTGGTTGATCGGTAATAGTAATAATAATTTCAATATAACAAAAATATGTTTTTTGTGTGCACTATGGTTATTTGAGGCCCTGTTGGGTGATTTGAAGCCCTCCATGACCATTTGAATCCCTCGCTAGCGCTCGGGCTTCAAATGGTCCATGTCGGGCTTCAAATCATCCAAGACGGGCCTGAAATAACCATAACGCCCACAAAAAACATATTTTTGTTATATTGAAAGGAAAACTTGCAACATGTATCTAGGTTCATTGCCCAGGCTTTGCGTGAATATTGGGAAAAATGCATATTTGAACATAAATTGCAGTTTTTGACATTACCCAAGTTGAAAGTACACAGTATTTCTGAAAGTTTATGATAGATGGTAACAGATCAGTCATTAACTGATCATATGTATTGAGGAATTGTTTTATATAATTGTTTTCTATGATATTCCCCAAAAGAATACCCACCCTGTCCACTGTGTTCGAACATAATTTAAGTAGAACCATTCTATTAATAGCTATCTGGAAAACTGATTCATTTCTAATTAACTCGCTACTTGAATATCTGCTCAATTGTATATCTCTCAATTCATAATAGGGTTCATCAGACACCAACGGAGTTGTGATTACTCGTTTGTTCCCTCAAAAGGATTATATAGATCTAACTGCTCAAGTTTTCAAATGATACCTTTGTCTTCTTTTGTATGCTAATGAAAAAACTAAAACTCAAAGTATTAGCATCCATATCCAAATGGTATCAATTTCCTTAATATTATTCATCTTGATGTATTCAATCTATGAGCTATGAGTATGTATTTCGTGAACAACATCAAACAATGTAACAATCCATCACATCTATCTTATCTCAATGACGACTTGTACTATGTGCAAGTTGCATCATGTATGTAATCACGATGTGATAATCCCGGGCGTTACAAGGATGAAACTTCCTGTTTGTTATACAACGTAAATTAGATAATTATTTATCGTGATATGTAATTGTGAAAATGGAGACAACTTTGCAATTATTTCGCCTGTTGACGCTGATGCAACTGGCAGCGTTATCGAGCTTCACGTGTGGTAAGTTCGCAAACGAGTTGTACCTTACTTTTACCACGGTGTATGTAATAAGAAAACCATCGGAACATTGTCCGGCTCTCAGTACTAATTATCCCGGAGCACGTGGAATAGAGCAAGTATATAAGTACCAAGCAATTACTACCTATACCACACGATTTGTATGATGCCAATGTAAAACTCATCATGAAATATTTGTAATTGAAACAAAGCCCGACCAAATATTTGTAAGCAAACGGTACGAACCCCACGAAATAGGTGAATTACGTACCTATTAGTACATGGTTTATTTCATAACGGACCGGTTATCGGGACCAAGTGGCAAATAACGGACCGAGCGGCAGCGGGTCCCGATAGTTGATTTGTTATGAAAATAATCATGTATTAATTTGTTTATTACACATCATATCGAAATTTGACTACCAGTCAATAGACTAGAACCCATTAGATTTAATTGTTGGGAAATTTGTTCAATATGACATTACATCTTTCAGTCAATTGTTCGAAAGAAAAATATTCTAATTTGGTATTACGAAGTCACCGTGCATGCTAGGAGTGTATGACGCGGCATCGGTCTGTTTTTCAGTTTATTATAACAACGTCATTGCGAACTCATATCGGACCAGCGGGGCACATATCGGACCGGGTGGGCTGATACTGCTTCGTGACATACCACAATATCGGATTCGTTGAACCGTGCACGTTACGGTTCAATATCGGTTACATGTGTAGTAAAAGTACATAAGTACCCAATCACTAGTCAAAGGGCTACTGAGAATATTAAAACGAGAGGCCATAGGCCACACACTTGCCGGAACGATTAGGTAATTATGATGTCATTTGTCATCGATTCTATACTGCAAACTTAATGTGAATGGAGTTTTCGAATGAGCAAGGTCCTATTTATATATGTTGTATTATCACCGGACAAGATCATAATATTTTCGGATAATAAGTTTCCTTTGAAATTTATCGATTAGTTGCCACAAAAACGGTAATTACATCAAAACGAATATATTGATTGAGCTAAAAATCGACAGAGAGCATCACAGGACGAATCCACATCGTCTGCAGGTGTTAGACCTGCAGTAAATATTATAAATTTGCACACCTGACACTCAAAATGCCTGAATGTCAGTCTGAAATCACGTTTGACGTCATTATGACGTCAATTGACATCCAATTCTAAAAATGACAACATATATGGAAAGTACTCTCGAAGGCCTTTTGAAAGAGCTACTATTCAATATTTTTGCGAGAGGTCAAGGTCACTTTTGAGGTCAACTTCGACCTCATGCACTTGCAAAGTCTATCGGTCAAAGGCCTAAGGTGTAAATGCAAAAGTTGTTAGGCTAAGTGAGTGAGTGCATTACTTTGGATCTATTTCTCTTAGTTCCTGAGTTATGGTGACCCACATGGTTTTCACTTGCAGGTAGATATTGACCTTGACTTTCGACCTTTGACCTTGAAATTTCTTGCAACAATAGAACTCATCTTTAACTATGAACGGATGTATCATTAGATTTTCACGCACATTATTGACTCCGCATGGACAGCTTGAAACATGGAATTTCGCTTGATGGAACCGATTTCGTTGCCATAAAAACGTCAATTACGTCATAACGAAATGACCGTTTAGGCTAAAAATTGAAATTGAGCATGAGGGACCAGCCACTTGTCGTTTCCAAACATCAGATCGAGAGGAGGTAACCTCCAAGGTCAAATTTTCGACCTCAGGCGAACTTCTCAATGTCAAAGGTCAAGGTCACAAAAGATAGAACTCGAGTATATCTACAATATGCACGATTTGAAGTCTCTATGATGATTAGAACCGGAGTTCTGGGCACTTACGTGTTTTCGACGTTTTACGTGACCTTGACCATGTTGACCTTTGACCTAGACACCCCAAAATAGGACGTTTTCTGGCCGGTATTCTACAGATAGTGCACACGAATTTTGAAAACTTCTAATCAAGAACCGTGGACGCTAGAGTGCGAACAAACACATCCACAAATAAACATATCCTCAAACCGATCAACATACTTCCCAATATCTTCAGATTCCAGCAAGTAATAAATATACGTTCACAAACACTACACTATAGCAACAAGTGATTGATATCACGACATCATCGTCCAATTCAAAACCATACAGGAATCGTCAGGGGTGGCTAGTGTGTAGAATGTACTATGTGTCAGACATGTCCCCGTTACCGACTTGCCCCCGTTAGTATATACCATTGACGGCGAACTGTTCTGTGATTCTGTATATCAATATCGACACAATTTTACTTGAGCACGTTTATAATGTTACATGTATATTCAAAGGTCGATGTCTGTATGGAGACGGGTGTTACTTCCCGTGTAATTGTGCTGACCAGACGGAGTGTGAGGCCGGGTGTCCGAGTGGACAGTGTAAGGCTAACACTGGAGACTACAATATTCCATGGAGTGGGCCTAGTTGTCTCATTGGTAAGAATTTGACGCCTCTCCTTCATTAGTATTGAAATTTCCATCATAGGTAAGTATTCATTATAGAATCAAGTTGGACGTGATTAAACTCGGAGTGAACTGGAATATGTGAATGAAATGTTAAAGGATAGAGTAGGTGCTGGTCGAATAAATTCCAATAAATTATGTTTGATTTCCCGTACGTAATAATGTTCTGAAGTAGCAAAGCATACAAGTTTCAACAGAACAAATATTTGTGACAGACAGAATGGCCAGAGTGGCCCAGCAACACTTTAGACATGAGAGTGGATGGGAAGCCAGTGTTGGCAACATAATGATGAGATTATCATTGGTATAAATTAAAAAAAACATAATAACGTACGGCGGAAATTATGTATTATGTATGTGTATTGTGTGATTATTCAATCTTTCTTCATGTATGATATTTTATACTTGCAAAATCAAAGGCAACACAGCTTACGGTAGAACAGATGTAGGACAAACTGGACAGAGTGGCCCAGCAGTTTATTCCCCAGACATGGCTGTGGATGGGAAGCCACAGGTATCACCAGATAACCACACGTACTGTGCCCTTCCTGAACCTGAACATGGTGACGTGAACGACCCTAACGACCGGGCTTGGTGGTGGGTGGACCTCGGGGCTATCCACAAAATATACAAAATCACCATCTATGGCAGGACAGGATGTGATGTAGAAGGTATGTGGAAAAATGTGTTTGATAAATTGTTTTTAACTACGACCTTTGAGCGATTGTGCGTATTCATGGTATTTATATTGATGGGTACGTGGGTGATTAATGTAATATTTTGATTCCATATTCTCCAAACGTCCAGCGCCTAATTGCCAGAACAGATTGGACGATTTCGTACTGCGTGTGGGAAATAAAACCAACTACAACACAACTGGTGATCTCTGCGTGAACTACACTGACGGGCCGATACCTATCGAGGAGCCACTGGGAGGCTACGAGACGTTCACCTGTCCCACCCCTCTCTATGGGAGCCACGTGTACTTTGAGAGACTTCCGTCCGGCTTCGAGCCGGGAATCACATCCATCTGTGAATTCATTTCGATTGGCCACAAAGTCTTCGGTAAAGAAGTTTCTGAAATTTGTGTAAACCTACTGGAATTATAACATACCTCAAATGAATAAATATAGGCCTATTGATCGTAGCATTGACCTGGATATTATATTTTTGGGTGAGGTATCATGAAACAGTTATTATAGTTTCAAAATTGTAAAACCTTCTGGAATATTGAAAAATAGCATAAATCAATACAGTGATTGTTTTTCGTGGTAAGAGCCAACACCTCGATTTTCAATCAATAATAGATCTCTTGCACGTCTCTAACGAACACATATTATGACTTGCACTGATCAGATTGTAGCGGTGTCACGTGTTATGGAGATGAAGTCTGTAGTGAGGTGAAAGGCTGCAGTTCTTGTTTGGGCACCTATCGGCCAGACTGTAAACTAGGTGAGTATGGATCTCCATTGAAGCAAATAATTACACTTCCTGACTAAACACACTATCGGGTTGTTGGTATAATATACGGCGCTCGTGTTCCAGTGTTACGATTGGTGTATTTTCACAGGGAGGAACCGTTTGTCTGATTCTATGTGCATTATTCTGATTCTATGGGCAAAACGTCTGATTCTATGTGCAAATTGTCTGATTCTATGGGCAAGTAAGCAAGTAAGCGATAGGGCACCAGTAAAACATGCTGGATCAACGACAAATTTCTCAACACAATCTGATGGCATATGTTCTGTTTACTCCATAAATCATTGCAGAATATGGATTATGTTCAGTTTCTTATGCAGTGTTCACCATTGTTCATAAATTTGTCGCACAAAAGTGGTACGGCCAGGTGGTGGAGCAGTTCTCCATAATAAATCACCAACTGCAAAGCGTTCACACTAACCTAACTGGGTATCGGGACAAAAATCAGTCCAGTTGACACTCTGATTGTTCCTAGATGTGAAATCAGCTACCTAATCAAACAAAATTGATCATATATTAAAAATAACAGAAACAAACCTGATTCTATGGGAACAAACCTGATTCTATGGGTAGGTTTGTTTGATAACCATGGAACTATGGGCTACGATCTGTCATCCATGTTATTGACCTTCTCCTGAAAACAGAACATAAAATCAAGCTTCAATACTATATTTATTCAGGATCAGCATCGAGAAGCTCTTAGTTCCATGGCTATAACAACACCTTACCCATAGAATCAGGTTTGTTCCCATAGAATCAGGTTTGATTCTGTTATTTTTATTCTATGTCCAATTTTGTTGGATTACGAAGCTGACTTTACATCCAGGAACAATCAAAATGTTAACTGGAATAATTGTCATGCAATTGTGGTCAAGATATTCTGGTTAGTAACTGGAAGCGCTTTGTCTTTGGTGATTTATGATGGCTAACTGCTCCACTGCCTAGCCGTTCCACTTTTGTGCGACAGATATATGAAGAGCGGTGAACACCACATAAGAAACTGAACATGAATAATATTCTGCAATGATCTAAGAAGTAAATAGAACATATGCCATCAGATTCTGTTGAGAAATTAGCTGTCGATCCAGCATGTTTTACTGGTGCCCCGCAGCTTACTTGCTTATTTGCCCATAGAATCAGACAATTTGCTCATAGAATCAGACTTTTTGCCCATAGAATCAGGCAATTGCACATAGAATCAGACAAACGGTTCCTCCCTGTGATTTTGAACGGTTTTATTATCAAATTACCATGAATGTCTTGCGTAGGGAATTGATGGATGGATAGCGCCCCCCCCCCCCCCTCTCCCCCAGGAGTTCACATTTTTACGGTGACCCTGATAGGGCATGAGGAAAAAAACCTACTTCGTTCGCATGAAGTACTACTTTGTTCGCACGTATAAAGTCGTTTGCACGAAGTACCAAGTCGTTCACACGAAGTACTACTTCGTTCGCACAAAGTACTACTTCGTTTGCAAGTAATAAGCCGTTTGCAAGTAATAAGCCGTTTGCACGAAGTACTAAGTCGTTTGCACGAGGTAATAAGTCATTTGCACGAAGTACTAAGTCGTTTGCACGATGTGATGTTACATAGCTGACAAACCCATCCACATCATCTTCTGATTGATTCTGATGTTACCAATTAAACCTTTAATTTCCATATCCAGTTCTCAGGGTCCTCCCCAGGACCTAAGTCTGGATACACATATTTACATTTATTAATAAACTTATAGAATAATGAATAGTACATCGATACACATAAATTTGCCTCAAATAATAGCAGAAGATTGTAGTCAGTAATATCTGATTGATCAGGACTATTTTAGGTTAAAATGACCAAATATTTGCAAGGAGAAGCATAGATGATTGAGAGCGCCATGTGGTGATATAATGTACCAAATTTTTAGTGCCACATGGCGCTTGTTAGTTGAGGGACTAAGATGATGTAGATGGGTTTGTCAACTATGTAATATTACATCGTGCTAATGATTTAGTACTTCGTGCGGACGACTTACTACTTCGTACAAACGACTTATAATTTAGTGCAAACGACTTAGTACTTCGTGCAAACGTGTGAACGACTCAGTACTTCGTGCGAACGAAGTAGTTTTTTTTTTCATCATGTCCTATCAGGGGCACCGTGCATTTGAGTATGAACTGGAACATAAATACACTGTGGTTATTCAAGTGGTTGAAAAGTGCTGTATGTGTTGAAAAAGACAAAAAAAAATTGCTTACGTTTGTGTGGATGTTGCAGCATACGAGATGAATGTGTGAGCGCCACACTATAGTTATCCGAAAGATGGTGAACAATCAACTTATCTGCCATACTTATACATGTACACATATTGTCTTCATTTGAGGAAAACCCTCTGATATTATATTGAGATGTTATTCATTCAAGCGAATCATTCCCAGCTTGTAGCCAAACGTACTACGGTGTCAACTGTGCCGAAAGTTGTCTCAACTGCATCGATGACATCTGTGACATAGTGAATGGACATTGTATAAGAGGGTGTGATCTTTGGTGGACCACAGCCACCTGCAATCAATACATCAGTGAGTTCCCCATGGGGTTTGTTTTGGATTCGTAGAATATGTTCATAGTTGTTGGGCAGCTGTATATTAATTCCATCAGGTGTACAGTAGAAGCAACTCCACTTCACACACTGTCTGCCCCTGATGATGCTACCCCCTGGACACACGACATGATTAAGACGTCTTTTACGGTCGTTTTCTCGTCGCATTCACTATGACGGTCGTGACTGAAAAAAGACGTCTTTAAGACGTCGTTTTACTACTGGTAACACAGATATAGGCCTAACTCATTATTTCGCACAAGGAATATGTTTTTGAACTTCTTGTCATACAGCTAGCTATAGTTTAGATTTTACTGAACATATAGCTCTACATGCTGTTGGCCTTTAGAATTTAATCAAAGGATTTTCAAATGCACCGCTCCGATGGAAAATATCGGACTGTTTGTATATACTCGATCCGAGTTTTCCTCATAAATAGACTTGAATTTCATGTATTGTATACTTTCAGAAAGTGTTCTGGCTTCGCATGACACTACGGTAGCTAAGATCAGAGAGAAAATAGCTAGGGTGTACGCATACCAGAAAAAGGAATGGATTTACGACAACACTTCATCGGGACACCCGAAAACGAGTTTCAAGTTCCAAGTTCCGAGTTTCAAGTTCCAAGGTCCAAGTTCCGAGTTCCAAGTTCCAAGTCCCAAGAAAGTGCAGTTATCGTTTTTATATTTCTGCATCAGGTCTCTCCAACTCATTAAATCACTTTCTTGTGCCACCTTTCAATATCACAAAGTCGAAAATTAACCTTCCAAGCTAATGCCTGGTACGCGCGGACCTCAGAGTGCCACGCGGGTATGATTTGAAATTTCGGATAGTTTGCGGATTTGGGTGTGTTTTTCGTTCAATTCCATTTAGTTCAAATGTATTTTCATATCATTTCTATATTTTACATTCACAAAATTGAATACAAATGATGGGAAAATTGAAAACAAAGGGGAATGAAAATAACTCTTATTGCATTATGACAGAATAAATTCGGATCTTGTCAATTTGGATCTGAATAAATTCGGATCTTGTCAATTATGACAGAATAAATTCGGATCTTGTCAATTCTTTCAATAAATAATTGTTCAGGCATCACCAACGAACTATGCTGTAGATGACTGAACAAATATCCTGGTCACGGCACCAATGTAGGCTTCGGCGACCCCACGATAAAGAGGTATGCCGAATGTCTTATAAACCTGTCCGCACGTTCACGCTATAACCGTGGTGTCACTACTAGGTAGCCACCACGTCATAATGCTACATATTTATTAGAAGAAGTTGATATTTATAATTTATTCGAACGTGTAACATATAGTGGTGCTGCGCCTTCAAACTGACGCCATAGGATCCCTCGTCTCTGCAACTTTTAGACTCAATGACCAAAGAACTCCTGAAAAAGCGTGTCATGTGTAGAAATACCGTAAAACTTCTAATAGACGCCGGATTCCTAATAGACGCCGGGGGTTCAGGTGTACTGAAATTAATAGACGCCGGGTTCTGATGTCATCAATTTTTCAATCAATCAATCAATCAATCAATCAATCAAAGTTATGGCTTTACAATCTGATGCTCAATAGTGCACATACACGCTCAACTCGCCTCTGCATCAACGCGCATTTCCATCTATAGGCTTATATCCACAAATATGATATGTAACACTGCGCAATGATATATATATATATATATATATATAGATTATACCATGGTAGTTTCCTGATAGGCCTAAGGTTTTTATCCACGAGTGGTGAGTGTGATATCACGAACGAGTGAGCGAAGGGAACGAGTGAGTGATATCATGGAGCGCGTTTCTTTGTGGCAGGCTGTGGCAGGTTTAATGTAAACTTTTTTTTTCTGCACCATTATTAGCAGACCTGTTTTTATACTCATACGAATCAGATTTTATCCAACATTTACAAAGAGGAGGTTCTAAGAAAATAAAATGTAATTTTAATTACACATCTCATTTGCATATTAATTAGCTGTCAGATTCTGTGAATATGTAAATGTTTGAAGTGCCATAACTTTGAAAGAAATCATGATATCAATATGCTGTAAAGACCGTTTTATTCAGTTCAAATTGTGCTTTCACATACACAGAAAAACCCAATACCCAATTTTCGTGACACATGCTCTTTAATACTGGGTATTGATTCCACGTCTATTTCTCAACTTATTAAACCTTTTTAGGGGAATTCCAGGTTTGCAATTCGTGCGCGTTTCATGTAAAAGTTTACGCGCGTGTCATATATCGCATGTACACGCTCCACTTGGTTCACGCGTGACCCGATAGATATGCGCGTTATAACACATCCACTCATAGGTGCGCGATCTTTCACATTTACTTGCGCGTGTAAGTGCGCGCGATCGCACATCCACGAGTGCGCGTCATGACAAAATGTATATATGCATATCGTAACACAGGTCTCACCAATTCCAATAAACACCGGGTCCAGACAACGACTGAAATTAAGAAACGCCGGGTTCTGATAAACGACGGGTTCTAATAGACGCCGAGTCTAGAGTGTAACTGAAATCAATAGACGCCCGGGCGTTTATTAGAAATTTTAGGGTACTGACTGAACACCGACGACACCTTTTTTCTTAAAACGCGGAACTTGGAACTTGGAACTTGGAACTCGTTTTCGGGTGTCCCCACTTCATCTGCATGTTATGTTTTCTCAATTTAGTAATATAAATATCATCAGCTGTACCCTATGCTTCTTTCTTTTCTCTAGAGACAACTTTCGAGGTGTTTTAGCAGCTCTAAAGATGTCTTTAATGGTGGCAAGCAGTGTCGTCTATTCAGCGACTTATTACTTCGTCCAAAAGACGTCTTTTTACTGTTATATGAAAGACGTCTTTTTACCGTTATATAAAAGACGTCTTTTTACTGTTATATAAAAGACGTCTTTTTACTGTTATAAAAAGACGTCTTTTTACTGTTATCGAAAAGACGTCATTTTTCTGTCATATAAAGGACGTCTTTTAGCTTCGCATATAAGACCAAGATGAGACGTAAATAAGACGTCACCAAATGACGGAAAAAAGACGTCTTTAAGACGTCATGTGCCCAGTGGGTAGTAGGCCCTATATCTTTGGTACACTAGTTGTAGGCTTTGTTTCTACAACAAAATGTATTTTACGTTTATTGTTGTCATCATCAAAATCTAGTTTTATTGGTGGCAATAGATTGATTCTTACGCCCACCATTCCATACCTGGAAATACAGTTACGTCCATATTGGCATTAAGATGGTGGAATATAATACTTTCCCCCTATGTGCCTAGCTGCGCCATCACTCGCCGGAGAGAGCGTGTGGGTGTCATCGAAAACCAGCTCCTCTGTGCTGTTGAAATGGGAATCTCTCTCGAACATCACAGATGAACTCAGCGTGCACTACAAATACAGGGTTGTACACTCCGGAAATGACACAGGTGGCGGTGTGACTGTGACTTTGGATCACACGCCAGGAATCATGGAAACGGAGATCACAGGCTTAACGGCTAATACGGTGTACACCTTCACGGTTGTGACGTTCCGGGTGATGGGCCATGTACAGGAACAGGGCGACCAGTACGACAACATTGTTGAACAAACGAAGGAAGTGGGTATGTTTACTTTGCTTTGAATTTGGAAGATACATTAAATCGCTTCGTTGTATGATTTTTTTCTGTTTTACATAGAAATACGAAATTCGGTGAATAATTTGAACGTGTGTGAATCATCACAAAATCAAAGTTTCGAAATCTAGTTGCATTGGTGGTAATAGATTGATTCCTACTTCCATACGGAAGATAATTATAGAGGTTTGTTCCGTATTAAATACCCTCCAAAGAGACCGATGTGATAATGATATCCTTGTCTGTGACACTGGCCGTGATGACAGTCTCCGCTGTTGTGTTGGGTCTGCTGGCTTACAAGTATCACAGGTATGTGCGCGTAACGACTTACAAAGTAAACCATTCAAACGGAAAGAAAACCCGAACTGTTGAAAACTGGTCACATGAGGTAGATAGCATTGGTGGCTCCAATACTCTCCCGATCTTTACCCCGGATATTACATGTGCTCAGATATGAAGATATGTTTCCCATTCCTCGACGTATATAAATGTTCTACCTCTCGCATTTTCAATATATCTTATGGTGTTCCAAATACAGGAACGCAAAAGAGCCGTCACATACATGTGTGACAACTCACGAGCATTCTGGTCATGACCAACCAGGTAATGGATCAGGTATACATGTCTCTGTCCATGCGTACAACATTTATCCGGCATTTATCATTTTGTCTGCATATTTTGAGGCTTGGTTATCTCATGCACGGTATGTGACAATGCATGTTTGTTTTTCAGATGCCAAGGACACGTCAGTAGATACACGTGAGCCAATGTCAGCGCCGTATGCCTCGTTAGAGACACGTGACCCCATGCCAGCACTGTATGCGTCCCTAGAGGGACGTAACCCCATGCCAGAGGCGTACGAGACACTTGGCCCTATGCCAACACCGTATGCGTCCCTAGGGGCATAACATGTCACTGCAACACGTTTCAGGCATGATTAGGCTTGAGATTCCAGAAGTTTGTTACACTATATATGCTATCATATTGCGTTTACTGTCATTTAAGCTATGTTTGATTGTAGCGATGTATCTATAGTTAGTTCAAGACGGTAAACTTCCAGAATTAAAGTGTGAATGCACTAGGACGGAAACAGCAACATGCCAGCAGGACTGCACGCTATACAGCGTATTACATGTAGATATCTTGCAGTTGTCCTTCTCCCTCATCCAAGGTGCTAGAAATCTAACAATTGTCTCAACTGTCAACTGGTATGTCCCAACCAGCGTAGTAGCTAACTTCTAGATGTCCTGTTCCAACCAACGTTTTACACGGTTTCGTTTTGTTGTGAATTATATGTTTAGAGTTTATGAGATTACGAGTGTAACTCATATCTCTATCGGTCCGTGGAGTTGATTTATTATAAATATACTTACATTCATACCACTGTGTCACTGCTGGCTGACGTCAAATCTGTCCCCGATGATACCATCAACTCAGTAGCCTTCTGGCTTGTGATTAGGTACTTATGTACTTGTCATATATCTGTTCCACGGGGTTTGTTTCGGATTTCTAAATTATTTTCATAGGTTGTTGGGCAGTTGTATACTACTCCCATCAGGTGTACAGTAGAAACGACTACATTTAACACACTGTCTGCCCCTGATGACGCCAGTGTGTCTTTGGATAAACTATTTGGTCGGCCTTTGTTTCTACTGCGAAATGTTGTAGTTTACGTTTGTTATTGGCATCATCAAAATCTGACTGTATTGGTGGTAATATATTGATACTTGTATACATTAACTATTAGTAACTTTGTTTTCACTGCTTAATTTTTTTATTTGATTTATTTGGAAATAATAAAAACATTTAAAATTTACATGGTTTGACCGATACAATACAATTTAGAAGACAAGTTGGATGACATAAGGAAAAACGCTATTATAATATTGTTGTTAGATATACAGGTATTATTGCACAAAAAAGCATAGCACAAAAAAGCATTGGGGTCATGCTTATTTCCATTTGTGGTCCTCCGGGAGATTTTGTTTACATTATGATTGGAAATTATTTTGTATTACTTGATAAGGCTACATACATGTAGAACGATAAATTATGCTCACTAAACTTTCACCACTGACAATGGTGAAAGCACGGTTCCTGCTACCCAAATCACTTTTTACACACATGACGTGAGCACTCTCAATGTCATGTGCCCTCTTCAACGGCGAGAAAAGCAATTGTCGCAGACTGATTCCATCCAGAGATGCCCCTGTGTAATGGTACGTGACAGTTTGTTTCTAAACTGTCGCCTCATACCTGTAGGTAATTGAGAAAGTTGTGAAAAAGAACTGAAACTAATGTACTGTTTACTTTCCTTTACTTGACATTTTTTGTCAATGACAGAAGCACATCTGAAGAAACTTAACATGCCATTCAGTATGAAAACCATGGCCTTATGTGCTTTCTGTGACGAGTCCGGAAATGTGCTTTTACCAGGGAGTGTCCCGTATAAAGAAGTATCATATTCAACCCTTGACTTAATTTCACATTCATCCAATGTGAGACAACATGGTCGTTCCTCTGGTTTGGTTTCAACTTGTACGACACATAGAAAGGCCGTATCGTATCAAAGTGAGACTTGTGTTGCATCAGTTCTACGGTTATCCCGCCACTTTTTTGTATGCAATTTAGCTAAACGATAGCTAACTAATTCGGATAAAACAACTATACTTTGATTTTTCTAACTCGTTTACACCGTTTTTCGCTAATATTTTTGTGATGCTAAACGCTATCGTTCTATAACTTGGCATACTTCACCTGGGAGTCAAACGACAATTTTCTACCAAATTTCAGACAGCAATCGCGAAAATTGAAAGAGTTGGCAATCTACCCCAATGTTAAATTTAGCCCTGTTATTTTTGTATGGGCCCGCACACAATTGTGTGCATTTGCTCGGTTTTGTAGCGGAGCAGTGTTTCAAAATCAACATATTTGTGTAGAATACACCCCCAGTGTATCTTCTGGTTCAAAGTTACAAGAATATTTCGAATCTTGATGGATGTAAACAGGACCAATTCCTCGAATATGCTCAGATTCTCGAGATCCCGTTTTGGGCTGAAATTTAACATTGAGGTAGATTGCCAACTTTTTCAATTTTCGCGTTAGCTGTCTGAAATTTGGTAGAAAATTGCCGTTTGACTCCCAGGTGAAGTATGCCAAGTTATAGAACGATAGCGTTTATCATCACAAAAATATTAGCGAAGAACAGTGTAAACGAGTTAGAAAAATCCGAGTATATATAAAAAGTATGTTACTCATGAAGTATGTGAAATTGACAGGTTGATGCAAATTAAAGGACAAAATTACACCGTGACCAGACAAATTTCAACATCAACAATACAATAACTATTTTCAGCGTTATATGTTTCAGGTAGAAGTATTAGCATATTTGCATGTCAGTGATATTTTTCAGTTAACTTGTACAAGAATCCCTGCCTGAAGTGACTCGTTCAAAGCTGGGGTGTTCTCATGGAAGGTAGAGGATATCCCTGTTCCAGCATGGAGATTAACACTGTGTTTTTCTGATGCAGAAATCAAACAAAAAATTCACGAATACGCAAATCAGAGAGCATTCGATGGAAGTACTCGATCTCTCACCAGTAGGTACATAGTACGCATACCTACTAAATATTACCAAAGAAATTTTTCCGATGGTGAGATCATCCCATTTTTCAGGCCATTATAAGGTCAGAAATTTTGAGTTGAAAATTTAATAAATGGATTCATACGGACAACAATTTAGCAAAACAAACTCATATCTCTATCAGTCTGTGGAGTTGGTTTATTATAAATATACAGTAACTATTAGTAAATTTGTTTTCACGGCTTGATGCTCACCAAACTGTATCCTTAATGCACGGTTACTGCTTCCCATATCAACCGTTACACACATGACGTGTAACCTCTCAATGACATATATTCTTTCCACACGGCGAAACAATCAGATGTGGCAGGTTGGTTGTATCTAGAGATACCCCTGTGTAATGGTACACGACAGTTTGTTTCTAAACTGTCGCCTCACAGCTGTAGGTACTAGAGAAAGTTGTGAAAGAGAACTGAAACTAGCTGTTCATTTTCATTTACTTGACATTTTTTGTCAATAAGCACATCTGAAGAAACATTCGGAGTCATGACATGCCACTCGGCATTAAAACCAGTGCCTTAGATGCTTTCTGATATGTGTTTTTACCAAGGACTGTCCTGTAAGAAGTATCATATTCAACTCTTGACTTAATTTTTTTTTGCAGATCATGGATCGTTTCATCCAGAAAATGTGTCATATCTGCTCGAATACGATTGCAACTCATTTAGTGTGTCTGTATTCAGGTACTATTTATCAAGACGACCCTAGGGGAACGTGGCCCACGAGTGTGTTATGACAATTTAGTGGGCGGAATCATGATCATAATGTACCGATTTGTCACAGTCTGTCTTTGTTTTGGGGGTAAAGGGTGATTTGTGTGATTTGCATCAATTGCCTTTGCCGTGAAAATGAAAGTAAATAAATCGATTCATAGACAATAATACGTAGTATTGAAATTGAACAATTAACATACCAATCTAGTAAATGCAATATGTCAATGATTCATAGACAATAATACGTAGTATTGAAATTGAACAATTAACATACCAATCCAGTAAATACAATATGTCAATACAATTGTATGGACAGCAATAAAACAACAATTATGCAAACAAGGGAGGGGAAGTAAACTTTTATCTTACCACTGGCATACACATGGTACATGAAGTACACAAAACACTGTTCATCATTGTACTAACAGTTTTAATCATTCTTCTTTGAAACTTCGTATTTGAATGATAGCGTACGACAATCCTCGTAACATACTAATTTCATAATTTGTATGCTTTTTTGTGTGAATGTTTTTTTCTTCGAAGAATCGCCATGTATCTATGATGGAAGAGAACAATTGTGTGTATGTAGACTGTGCTTCCTCAATGGTTGCAGATACAGTTGAAGTTTGTTTTACTATATGAAGAAATCAAATATAAGGTTTACATTGTTTTGAATTAGTTGCAGGATCACTTTGGGCAATCAATATTGAGCTATTGGATAGGTATGGTGTATCTTTTTGTAACCTTCACTAAATGTTCAAATACGGGTCTTTGCAGACAAGTCTGGGAAGAAAGAAATGTAGTTTGAATATAACTGGTCCGTAGAGATAAAAACTCTCTAAGATAGAAATTGTTACGAAGATATGTATAGAAAAACCATATAGGTACCACATATATTAACTATCAGTGCCCATTCGATGAAATATTCTGGTTGCCTTCCGGTGAGTTACAAGACCCCTTGGCCCTATGTTTCAACATCCACATTTGATTTACACGAAGTCGCATTATTTCTAGAGTGCTTCTTCACCACACAGAACTGCTCAGTTAGATGTGAGAAATAGGTTTCTTTTAACACACTTTATTATATTGTCATATGTGTAACCCTAGTATTTAATACAAACTGGAAAACATCATTTCCTCCAGACTGGTGTTGATCTAGTCAATAGTTATTGTTGTGTAGCACTTTCGCTTTGGAGCATAGTACAAGCATATATATGTTGGATTGCCAGGAGTGCTAAACATACTCAATTCATCAATACGGCACCGATAATACTAGTTTCAGGAAACATATACAATATTTTTCAGCAGCTTCGACTGCTGGTATCATGACAAACTTCTCTTGTATATTTCAAATATTAATGAACACATGAACATCAGGATCTCTAAGCACTGATTTGGGTTGCTATTCGTGGACCCTTTGAAGTACTAGTAAAGTGCAAATATGATGTGAACTCATTGATCTGAATCTCATTGATCTGAAAAAAGGTCTTTACGGCATGTAAATATCAGAATATGTTTACCACTCTAAAGACTGAAATCGGCAAATTTGATAAAACAAAAACTCCTGCGGATAATTAGTAGGCAAATGAGATATTTATGATGTGATCAGGAGGGATTGTTTTAATCAGGTACATTAATATCTATTATTCATCAAAACTTATTCCATATCCAATATGAATAGTGTTTTCACTTTCTTCGTTATTTTCAAAGTAACCAATGACCTGACATTGCCCTTAGTAACCATGGTTGCTAGGGCCAGACACCCACTTAGAACAGGGTATGCACAAACAAAAATAAGTGTAGACTCGAGCACTATATTATTAAATTCATAAATAATCGAGAGATAGCCTGCAGATAGCTTGACTCAGCAGTTACCTGCCATGGCAACCACGGGTAACTATGGCTCTAGGGAAGAACCGGTAACCATAGCAATAGTACAGTTTGTAAGGATATTGATTATTTATGGCACAAATAATATGCACAGATCAAATCGTTAGAACCTTCAATAAGAATGATTATTCTGAAGGTCTCCGGCTCTGAACAATATGTGATAATTCAGTATTGAGTGTCAAGAACGTTATGATAATTCACAGAAGCAACTCAGATGTAAATAAATTGAAGATTTATATACATCAAATCAACTTACAATTGTATGGCTGGTCACCCACGTGACGTACAAATATGAAGTTCAGACATGGAGCACTGTATGATCACATTTCAAAAATAAATAGTGCACGAGGGCACAACTAAAAAGAGTTCTTAGCCGGCGGCGTCTCTCTGTCCCTTCCCGTTGAAGTTTCCCGTCCCGTTTAGTCGAATGGTTTCTCCAGGTAGTCGGTCTAATCCCGGTTGACTCTAAGGCCCTGAAGAAGGAGTCGTCCGCACGGAGTTCATCGAGTCCCTTGGCTGTGGCGGTGACGATCTCCCCACGGTCGATGTCGCTGTTGCAGTGCTCTCAGAGCGGCCGTCCGCTCTCCCTTATATAGCCAGGGTGGCTGCGCGCGCATCTTCGTCCCCGAACGTATCTTCCGCACTCTTCTACACGTGGTGAAGACTGCGTCCGCGAACGGTTCTTCCGCGAAGGCTCCTCTTCCGCGAACGGTGCTTCCGCGACTGATGCTTCCGCTGATGATGCTTCCGCGAACGGTTCTTCCGCGAACGATGCTTCCGCTGATGATGCTTCCGCAATCGTGCTTCCGCGAACGGTTCTTCTGCGAACGGTGTCTTCGCAAGTGGACTTTGTAGATCACGTGACCGTTCCTAACGAACGTTTCAGCGCGGCAGTTGCATGGTTTTGTTACAGTATGCTTAGGTGAAAATTCCAAAAGTTTTCTGGAGAAATTTAACGCTTAAATGTTAATTTTACTATACATGTGCTCTTGTTTATACATACGGGTTGTGGGTGGAAGGTAAGCGCATGCGCAGAGGGGACATTTCAATTGCAAATGGCGAATGTTTGTTTACCTTCGAACTTCCACCAAGAAACACGATTTATCGGGTCATGACAGTTCTGACAGTAGCGGATACCTGTG
This sequence comes from Terebella lapidaria, assembly GCA_949152475.1. NCBI lineage: Eukaryota > Metazoa > Annelida > Polychaeta > Terebellida > Terebellidae > Terebella > Terebella lapidaria. The sequence goes on from OX424557.1 coordinate 10,936,790, forward strand.
TTTTGTGTGAATCATTTGTTATTACGTTTTAAATTCCACTTTAGTCCGTATGTCAAAGCATAAATATATTTGTTTTGCAGTGTTTTGCGGGGAAGTACGGCCGGAAAATTTCCGATGTTGGTTAATTTATTTCCGTCAAACTTTCCGAATCTTCCCGATCTTCTCTGACCTAACCTTCGGCTATCGACGAAAATTTCAAGCCGGCTAAGTTGTCGAAAAGAACCACGAACTGATGAAGACATAATCAGATAATACCAGACAAAATTCATGTGTTATTTCAATGACAGCTGTTGCATAAACTTTCGTGAATAAATTTTATGGAGCGCCTAAGGCGAAATTCAAGTCTCATTGAAAATCATAATGTTCTCATCGTAACTTCCTATCTGTCATCCAAGAACTGTTGACTATTGTGCGTCATTTCTTTTCGCCTCACATTTTCTTATTGAATTAACAAAAAAAAATAAACAGGTTGTGATCTGCACACACTTTGCCATGGAAAAGTACCGAGATACCGTACTGTAGCCTAAATAATTTATGAACATTACTAAAGTATGAGAAATAACACATAGTAAATAGTTAATGAAGTTTTGTAATTGAAATGACAATAAAATACACAGGAGAGAGAGCACACTTTTATACTGATGTTCATCACTGGAATTTTATGTATATTGGCACGAGAAAATATTATAACACATAATAAAGTACACAGAACATCACAGTTATTCCAATAAAGGTCCTTAATTTGTAACACATTGGTGGCATTACAAGTGGGGTGTAAAGAGGTATTGTAATTGGGTAAGTTTCGCGGATTTGGGTGTGAGACAGTTTCACGGGGAAGATGTTGGATCACCTCGATGTTTCAATACTGAGGTATAAATATAGTATGAATTTTAATTGGGAAGTCACATAATATATGCATGGTGCATCCTTCAAAATTAGCCCAAAGGCTAAGATAGGTTACCGGACAATTTTGGTTTGGCCATGGCAGCATTGGCAGGTACAGACCTTTTACCAATCAAGGTTAGCAGTGTAAACATATGACCTTGGGATTTACCAATCAAGGTCATCCGTATGAACTTCGATGTTACCATTACAAGTATGTGTGCGGCATTTGATATTCTATATGTTGGGTGGAATCGTTTAGGCCGCTCAGGTCAATTTACACATTCCAAATCAGACATTTGGCACTCAAGGTCATCTGACGTCAAGTTCAAGGCCATCATTAGTTGTGCCATATATGTCTTCCTATATGTTCATAATGCAAACATGAGCTCTATCTGCAAGCATTTCATCTATAGAGTAGGGCTGGCTATCGGTACCGAGATTTATATCGATTATCGTCAGCATAGTATCGATAGTATATCGATAGTATATCGCTTTTTTGTCATTTCCAATCTCCAACTAATCCCAAGAGTGCGGTCAATAAATGAGCTGGCAATTTGTTGATATTCACAGTTCGCAAATGCTAAATACTTCCTGCACTATCGCGACAACAAAATATGTGTATCAAGTGCTTATTCAGGTGATAAACTTTACGTAATTGTCATGACCTATGAAGTATCATCGCTATTTTTAACTACGATATTGACTATCGATATTTTGACTTTCATATCGATAATCGTTTTTCCCGTATGTATCGATAGATATATCGATATTTCGATATATCGTGCCAGCCCTACTATAGAGGCAAATCTGGGCATTTTTTGACCCCAAAATGGCTGTTTTGACCTTTCAAGGTCATCGAAGGTCAAATTCAAGGTCACCACACAAGTCGCCATATATGACTTCCCATTTGAAAATGCCAATTTCTAAGCTCTATCTTCAAGCGTTCTATGAGTACAGTCCAGACAGCTCCCATTATGAAGGAAAAAAGTGCCGAAAATTTTCTAAGTCCAAAAATTTTTTCAAAGGGTGAAAATTTTTTTTTGCCTAGAAATGGCCCAAAATGGTTAGTAATGCGATTCGGGGCGAAAAAAATTTTTTTCCCCGACTCGTCAAAAATTCAAAATGGCCGCCACACGGAGATCGGCGATTCAAGGGCAACAAAACTTATACAGGTCACAGAGGTATATGAGAGGAAGCTTTTTAAGCGAAAATCTCAAAACTGATCAGACAGTTTTTGAGAAAATACAGATTAGGTGCAAATTTGAGCATTTTTCGACCCAAAAATGGCTGTTTTGACCTTTCAAGGTCATCCAAGGTCAAATTCAAGGTCACCACACAAGTCGCCATATATGACTTCCCATTTGAAAGTGCCAATTTCTAAGCTCTATCTTCAAGCGTTCTATGAGTACAGTCCAGACAGCTCCCATTATGAAGGAAAAAAGTGCCGAAAATTTTCTAAGTCCAAAAATTTTTTCAAAGGGTGAAAAATTTTTTTTGCCCTAGAAATGGCCCAAAATGGATAGTAATGCGATTTTGGGCGAAAAATTTTTTTTCGCCGACCCGCCAAAAATTCAAAATGGCCGCCACACGGAAACCGGCGAATTTAGGGCAACCAAAGTTATACATATCACAGAGGTATATGAGGGGAATCTTTTGAAACCAAAAACTCAAAACTGATCAGACAGTTTTTGAGAAAATGGCCCTCGAAGTCCAAAATTGAGCGTTTTTCGACAAAAACGGCCGCCATTTTGAAAAAAGTGTGAAAATCAAAAAACAAAAAAATACCTCCTTCTCAAAATATTTTTAGGCATTTTTGTGCAAAATTTCAGAAAGATTCGATCATTAACTTTAAAGATAAAAATGTTAACGCCGGACGGACGGACGGACGGACGGACGGCTATACTCCCGTCAGGGGCTTTCTGAGGTACCATCCCTGTGAGGTATTTTTTTGTGTCGGTTATGGACTTGTGACGATACCTCTGAGACACACTCAAATTACCTCACAAGGAAAGTCATATTCTACCTCACAGGGTGGATATGGGACCCTACCTCACAGGGCCCGAAGCAGGCTACAGTTGGACTATACATCCAGTTTTCGGACCAGTATAACAGATTATCTCACAGGGCCCAACCAGTGTACAGATGGACACTACCTCACAGGGCCTGAGCCAATTTACAGGTAACACTACCTCACAAGGCTGAACCAGTCTACAGATGAACACTACCTCACAGGGCCCAAATCGGTGTACAGATGGACACTACCTCACAAGGCCAAGCCATTCTACAGATGGACACTACCTCACAGAGCCCGAACCAGTGAAAAGTTGGACACTACCTCACAGGGCCCAAATCAGTGTACAGAAGAGTTGGACACTACCTCACAGGACCTCAGCCAATGTAGAGTTGGTTTTCAGTTAGGCACTACCTCACAAGCTTGCGAACTAACATTATGTAGAAAAGGTATCTCATTGGACATTATCAAGATTCCTGTCTGAGCATCTTCCAACAAGTTCTGAGTTTAAATAAATTGTGTACACTCGACATTTAGAATATACTGCTAAAAGGAATTGGTAATGAAAATAAACAAGAAAATAACTTCAAGACAATTTTTTATTCCAAAAATACCGCAATGGTCTCACAATAAAAACACATTACATAGCTTTGAAAACAAATTAATATAAAACAGGTGCAAGTTAGGTTGTACATTAGTACATGAAACCGCTGCGTAGTTTTGCACAGATTAAAGAAACGTCCTAGCACACATGCTTGTCTGATTCATCAGAGTTACGTTCTACACTAGTATACGAAACCGCTGCCTAGATTCCAAGCGATTAAAGCACACATGCTTAAGTTAGGTTGTACATTAGTATATGAAACCGTTGCATAGTTTTAAACGGATTACATTTCACTGCCTAGCACACATGCACAAATCCATTCTTACTTCATCAGAACAAAGTTAAGTTGTTCACTAGTATACGAAATTGCTGCATAAGTTTTAACGAATTACAGTTCACCGCCTACATGTAGGAGACATGCTTGTCCACTTCATCAGAACAAAGTTAGGTTGTATACAAAACCACTGTATAAGTTTCAACAAATTACAGTACATTGGATAACGCACATGCCGATCTACTTCATCAGAACAAAGTTAGGTTGTACACTAGTAAACGAAACTGCTGAATAATTTTTTAAACAGATTACAGTTCACTGTAAGACCTTTTTGTATTCCCCAAATATCAGTTTAGCATGTAAATGAAATTGTCAAATAAGACATCCTGTAAGATAAGATCACATTTTTTCCTGCAAAAGGTGAGCTCTGATCTTACAGGGACCACGGTTCACTAGTATACGAAACTACTGTATCACTTCTCCAAACACTCAATGCCCTGGAGCTATGTGCAGACGATATAAACATGTTGATCCATCCCACCAAAAGTCAGTACATGACAGCAGAAATATATTTCTGATGACAGTCAACTCTCAAAATTAGAGAACCGATCATTCTGGATGGCATCAAAATAAAGTATCCGAGCGGCTACACATATCTCGGCACCAAAATTTCAAATGACAGCATCAACTCCCAGATGAAAAATCACGTTGAGAGCAAATCATCACATTTCAGAAAATTTATCTCCTTCCTCAAAAAAAAACAACAATAGCCAAGCTTCATACCAAGTTAAGAAAAAAAGTCCGTTTCTTTGAAGGGGAAACTTGGTGGACAACCGATCTACGAGCACTAAATTCAGTGTACATGAGGTCACTCAAACAGATGTTAGGCAAACGTCAAATGACATGCAACGACATAGTCTACATTGAGACTGGACTCAGCAATGCCCGAAGCACAACAATAATTGACATAAGTTCATTCGAAACATACAGTCAAAAGACGACTATTACATACACAGAAGTATAGATATGGCAATTCAACACAAAACCGAGATGGGAAAATGCTTCCAAGTGATCCAAGTTCAACAAACCCCACAGGTGACTGCCTTCCGGGAAGCCTGGTGACGTCAATGTCAGAAGCCACTAGCAGAAGACGAACTGTTTACAGAGAGCTAATCCCGACGTTGGTTGAGTCAGATCGAGTCGCCTTCACCAGAATCAGACTTGGATCTCACCACCTCAGGAGAGAGACGAGACATCCAAAACGAGGAACACGTTCTCCTGAAGTGTGCACTATCCAACCTAGTCCGTGAAAGACACTTGAAATCAAGAAAATTCAACAATCTACAAGAAATCTTTGCTTCTATGAACTCAGAAATAGTTTTCAATGTAAACAAGGCACTCTAAACAATTCTTTGCCCTTAATGGCTCTATTACATGTAAACCAGTTTTATATTGTATATGTCAATAAATCATCTATCTATGTATAGTTTTTTACAAATTACAATTCACTTTATAGCACATATGCCTGGATACTCCTTGTGAACAAAATTATTGTCATTTATAATCTCTTAATTGAATACATTCAGTCAGTTTTTTTTTTGTTCATATTTGATATCTTTTTGACGATGTTGGGCCAGTATCTGTGCTGGAGCTTTCCATTGTTCACCCTGCTCTGTTTAATGGCGAAGTCACAGTCGGCTTTCCTTGGGACTCTTTTCTTTGCTAAGAATGTAGAGAAGTGGGTTCTCAACTCCGCCATCTCATCCTCGTCCCAGTAAATGCGTGTCTTCTTGTCATCTCTGTGCTTCGCCTCTGATAATTACACAAAAGTATATAGAGTAGAAATATGTTTGATATTCAGTAACCTAAATGAGACATGTTCAACATTTCTTGATCTACGGTCGTGCAGAAATTCAATGCAGAAATTCAAAATACAGCAATATACTTTTTGGATAAGTGTAACATTATGCAAACAAATACATATGAGGATCAAATCACACACAATATTTTTTTAGAATTTCATCCGTTGCTTGAAATGATGATTAAAGTATTTCATGACAAACAAAAATATTGTAATAATTACCACATGAACCCTTCTGTGCAGAAGGCTTTCGTCGCTTCGGCTCGTACCCATCAGATTCACTGCTCTCAGGCTCAGGAATGCAGGGTTTTGTCGACCCTGTCAACAACACGATTGTACTTGATAAAATGAATATGGCATCAAATCAGTAACAGACTGATACACTACACTCGTATTACATTCTTAACATACATCATACGACTTTATGAAAATTGTAGACAAAAGTTTACGGTAGTGTCGTCTATATGTTTTTGATTTCCAAAGAGGGAATTAGTATCAAACGGTGTGTACCAGAAGAAACACTTTTGTCTCGTGACGATGCACTCTCTGGCTCGTAGTCAGGGTCGCTGTCCGAGTCTGGCGAATCTACCCGATGTGAACGGGGTTTTCTCTTGCGCCCTACAAGAAGAGCAGTTATGCAACATGGGCATTATTTCACAGGGAATACAAAATCATCTGACAGTGCATAATACAATACAACTCCATTCATATACCTAGATGCACTGATGATGGGCCACATTTGACAGGGCGACGCCTCGGCTTGGCACCAAAGGGGGATGCAAGTTCCTCACTACGGCGACGCTTCAGCTTGGCACCAGAGGGGGATGCAAGTTCCTCACTACGGCGACGCTTCGGCTTGGCACCGGAGGAGGGCGGCTCATGATGACAGTCGGGCCGGCTCACTCTCTCCTGATCTGCAAACGAAAGATGATCCCAGACTCTACATAAGATTATTACATGGCGATTGGGATGTGTTCATTTATAAAAGGTGAACAGCAGCATATATCACAGAAACCTAAAAGTAAATGAGCTTTCAGGAATGTATCTCTACCTCTCCGTGACTGTGGCGCATTCCCGGCGGCATCCGCGTCATCATCCAGTGGCATCCCCGTCACAGGCGTGTTTCCAGCGACATCCACATCATCATTTCCAGTGGCATCCCCGTCACCATTTCCAGTGGCACCTATGAACTCCGACAGTTCCTGGTCAATTTCTAAAAGTAATCATATAATCGCTGATCAGAGACAAATAAAATTACATATTTTATCATGTTATGAAAAGGTTATATCATCATGAATGGGTTATTCTCTTGCTGATCGAGAAATGTACCTGTTATGTCTATGTTGTCTAGGTCCTTGTCCTTGAATCTTGACAAAATACCATACTCCGCGGCTATGAGCAATTTTGCTATTTTTGCTCTTTCGATTATGCCTGATGTCTGTCTGTAGTGTGTGTCATGCACCCTGAGTGTGTGTCCAAGATGTCGAACCAGGTATTCCATATGATTCGGCGGAAGATTGAGGGTCTACAAACAAATGAACACAAGCATGACGAAACAAAGATTACAAACCAAACCAGGCATCCCATGGGATTTGATTTAAAAATATCAACAAAAAAGTTCAGCCAAATATAATTTGATATATTGTACACTTATCACCTGCACTGAAGTAGCCAACGCCTTCCTCAGAAGGGTGGACTTGAGAAGTTGGGGAAAGTCCAGACCCACACAAGCTTGACCAGCAGTCTTGTTCAACGCCTCATCAGCTCGGACCGGGAATTCCCCTGTATTAACAAATTCATACTACAATCCAACATCGTTATGTACTGGTGTAATGCAGACAACACTGATCATACGGAAGTTACATATACCTGTTGTTGCAAAGATGTAGGAGTTGTCTTGCGCGATGTTCGCCGCTGATCTGAAGGCGGGGTCAGTTAGCAACTCCATGGCATCCCTGGTATCATTCGGAACTATGATTGGAACAGGCTTCCCGCACTTTCCACGAACAAAGAAGACATCTTGGTCAGCAACCAGGCTTTTTTCGACTTGTGTTAAGTCAGCTTCCATCTCTTTGAGGAGCTGGTTGTGATGATCCTTCTTCAGCCAACTGCTCATCCTGACAAAAAATGCTCAATATTAATACTACGCCATTCACTTACACCTCAACCCAAAATATCAGTCTCACAATAATGTGACTAATGCGACGTTGATATAGAGATTATGATGGAGCCTACCTAGCATTCTCCATCTCCCCAGGCCTCCTCTTGTTATATGTCATCAATCTGCAAATGGTGTACTGGGCAACTTCTGCGAATGAGGTATCAGAAGACAGCGTCTGCAGTTTTGTCACCAGGAACCTTGTCAGTTTGGAGCAGTCTTCAGGGGTTGGAAGGTGAGTGGCTTTGTTGAATTTTCGCTCTTCAAGGATGGCATTACACAGGGCCGTTACTCTTTCCTTCCAGTTCTTCTCCATGAGATTTGCAAACTTTGTCGCTTCTGCTTCCATCTTCTCCCATCCATGTAACGAGCTTCGGGTGTACTTTTCGCCACACAATCGTGTGATGTCATGACCCAGCTTCAGGGCGACACTGGGGTGAACAAGGTTTCCTTCCTCATCTGGTTCACTGCTCTTCCGATTACTGCAGTTCAGAGCCCCTTTGATGACAGTGTCAAAATGGGCTGGCTTTATCATCGAATAGACATCATCAATACTGGGATTCAGGTTTCGTACTTCCACCAGCAGCTGGGCTGCTGCCCTCATGCGCTGGGCTGCATATCTCATTCTCTTGCTAGTGTTCCTGATGCACTTGCGATACCACTGTATACCCAGCCGCTGAAGAAGAACATCGCTTTTGATGACACGAGTTATCTCGTCCACACGCATCCTGGCGAATATTGTCGACAAAATTTTTTTCTCATCATCATCAATATCATCAGTTTCTTGGGTACTGCCCGTCCTCAACTGCTCTGCCATGTAAATGACCTGTCCTTTCTTGAAATTGACGCTATTTTCATTCGTTGCACATCTGTAGGTTTGATGTTTTTTTAGGTCCGCCAAACAATACCACCCAAAGCAGAATAGACAGGGCCCATAATCTTCACTGTCAAGACTTTTACCTCGGCGAACCAGGAAGAGCTCACCTTTCCTTTCTTTCACAACTTTCTGGTTATGTACATGATTTCCCCGGTTCCGAATGAGATCGATGGCTTGCATTCGTTTCCTTCGTGCATCAGGTTCGTTTTTGGGAATGGATGATATTTTGGCCACATCTAACTCATCTTCATGGACATTGAAAATGTGCTTTGAAAAATTGGTTATAATTTTCCCACAAAAAAGGCAGCAGTGCTTGCTGTTGAATACCCTCTTCCCATCTCTCTTGGTCACCGATGTTATAGCAATGTCGGGATGTTTGGCATCATGTATCAGGTTATCTCTATGTTTCGATATAATTTGTGTTGGATCGTTATCTTCACTTTCAACCTCATCATCATCTTCGTATGTCTGTATTATTTTGGACATTCCAGGCAAAGGGGCGGGTATGATAACACTGTCGCTGTCACTGCTCCCCACACAACTCGACTGATCTGACAACTGTGGCTGCTCGAAGTCCAGCGACTCTGCCTGCTGAGCATCCCGCAACTTGGGCTGCTGGTCGTCCTGTGACTCTGGCTGCTGGTCGTCCTGTGACTCTGGCTGCTCGGTGTCTTGTGACTCTGGCTGCTGAGTGTCCTGCGACTCTGGCTGCTTGGTGTCCTGCGACTCTGGCTGCTGGTCGTCCTGTGACTCTGGCTGCTCGATGTCCTGCGACTCTGGCTGCTGAGCATCCTGTGACTCTGGCTGCTGAGCGTCCTGTGACTCTGGCTGCTCGATGTCCTGTGACACTAGCTGCTGAGCGTCCTGTGACTCTGGCTGCTCCATGTCCTGCGACCCTGGCTGCTGGTAGTCCTGTGACTCTTGCTGCTCGATGTTCTGCGACTCTGGCTGCTGAGCGTCCTGGGACTCTGTCTGCTCCATGTCCTGTGACTCTAGCTGCTGAGCGTCCTGTGACTCTGGCTGCTGAGCGTCCTGCGACTCTGGCTGCTGAGCGTCCTGCGACTCTGGCTGCTCGGTGTCCTGTGACTCTGGCTGCTGATAGTCCTGTGACTCTGGCTGCTGGTCGTCCTGCGACTCTGGCTGCTGAGCGTCCTGTGACTCTGGCTGCTGAGCGCCCTGCGACTCTGGCTGCTGGTCGTTCTGTGACTCTGGCTGCTCGGTGTCCTCTGACTCTGGCTGCTGAGCGTCCTGTGACTCTGGCTGCTCGATGTCCTGTGACACTAGCTGCTGAGCGTCCTGTGACTCTGGCTGCTCCATGTCCTGCGACCCTGGCTGCTGGTAGTCCTGTGACTCTTGCTGCTCGATGTTCTGCGACTCTGGCTGCTGAGCGTCCTGGGACTCTGGCTGCTCCATGTCCTGCGACTCTGGCTGCTGACCGTCCTGGGACTCTGGCTGCTCGGTGTCCTCTGACTCTGGCTGCTGAGCGTCCTGTGACTCTGGCTGCTCGATGTCCTGTGACACTAGCTGCTGAGCGTCCTGTGACTCTGGCTGCTCCATGTCCTGCGACCCTGGCTGCTGGTAGTCCTGTGACTCTTGCTGCTCGATGTTCTGCGACTCTGGCTGCTGAGCGTCCTGGGACTCTGGCTGCTCCATGTCCTGCGACTCTGGCTGCTGATAGTCCTGTGACTCTGGCTGCTGGTCGTCCTGCGACTCTGGCTGCTGCGCGTCCTGTGACTCTGGCTGCTGAGCGTCCTGCGACTCTGGCTGCTGGTCGTCCTGTGACTCTGGCTGCTCGGTGTCCTCTGACTCTGGCTGCTGAGCGTCCTGTGACTCTGGCTGCTCGGTGTCTTGTGACTCTGGCTGCTGAGTGTCCTGCGACTCTGGCTGCTGGTCGTCCTGTGACTCTGGCTGCTCGATGTCCTGTGACTCTGGCTGCTGGTCGTCCTGTGACTCTGCCTGCTGGTCGTCCTGTGACTCTGGCTGCTCGATGTCCTGCGACTCTGGCTGCTGGTAGTCCTGTGACTCTGGCTGCTCGATGTCCTGCGACTCTGGCTGCTGACCGTCCTGGGACTCTGGCTGCTCGATGTCCTGTGACTCTAGCTGCTGAGCGTCCTGTGACTCTTGCTGCTGAGCGTCCTGCGACTCTGGCTGCTGGTCGTCCTGTGACTCTGGCTGCTCGGTGTCTTGTGACTCTGGCTGCTGAGTGTCCTGCGACTCTGGCTGCTGGTCGTCCTGTGACTCTGGCTGCTCGATGTCCTGCGACTCTGGCTGCTGAGTGTCCTGTGACTCTTGCTGCTGGTCGTCCTGTGACTCTGGCTGCTTGGTGTCCTGCGACTCTGGCTGCTGGTCGTCCTGTGACTCTGGCTGCTCGATGTCCTGTGACTCTAGCTGCTGAGCGTCCTGTGACTCTTGCTGCTGAGCGTCCTGCGACTCTGGCTGCTGGTCGTCCTGTGACTCTGGCTGCTGGTCGTCCTGTGACTCTGGCTGCTCGGTGTCTTGTGACTCTGGCTGCTGAGCGTCCTGTGACTCTGGCTGCTCGGTGTCTTGTGACTCTGGCTGCTGTGTGTCCTGCGACTCTGGCTGCTCGGTGTCCTGCGACTCTGGCTGCTGGTCGTCCTGTGACTCTGGCTGCTCGATGTCCTGTGACTCTGGCTGCTGAGCATCCTGTGACTCTGGCTGCTGAGCGTCCTGTGACTCTGGCTGCTCGATGTCCTGCGACTCTGGCTGCTCGATGTCCTGCGACTCTGGCTGCTGGTAGTCCTGTGACTCTGGCTGCTCGATGTCCTGCGACTCTGGCTGCTGGTCGTCCTGTGACTCTGCCTGCTGGTCGTCCTGTGACTCTGGCTGCTCGATGTCCTGCGACTCTGGCTGCTCGATGTCCTGCGACTCTGGCTGCTGGTAGTCCTGTGACTCTGGCTGCTCGATGTCCTGCGACTCTGGCTGCTGAGCGTCCTGGGACTGGGTTTAACAATGTTTTAATTGGTATATCTTATCAATCCCATATGGCACCAATTTTACATGCTCTATAGAACAAGCTAGAAAATTTCTTACACGATCACAATACATGCTATCATGATATATTTTGTATTACATATTACGGTTGATTACCTCATGGCTGGCGTCAGTCTCGGCAGCCCACTCCACGTCTGCTAGGAAGGCTTGCAGTGTCGCTGGTCTTGTTTTCAGGCGTGCTGAGATTTAAACGAAATTATTCAAATGTATATGTTATATATGTCAATATGTATCTGCTGGTTAATATTCTCTTATCCAAGTTCATTATATTCAAATTCTTCGTTCTGCCTAAGTGGTACTATTTGAAGTTAGCATTGTGTAATATTCAATTGTAAACAACCAACTGAGTAATCAGCACGGTTTCACTCTGTAACAGACAGTCAAATACCTAGATAAGCTTTGTCGAGACAAGTTACAATGTACATAAGCTAATGTATGAGTGAACGCTGTTGGGATATAGTCATGATGAAAAATTGTAATGTACCAATTTATCAATTGATCTGAATGCAGTCTACAGAGCGAACAAATTATAATGATTTCCAATGCAAATCTTAAATCCATGACACAAAAATTTGGGTGTTTGTGGTACTGATGTTTTGAAAAAAAAACCCTAGGCAACATGTGAAAAGGGTTAGTAATGAGCATTAAGTAGGTACTGTTAATGAGTAAGGCAGATAATTCAATAATAAACAAATCGAAAGGGAACCAACTCTTAATTAGTTGGTACCTTTCCCTCTTTGAATGTATTCCTCAGGCTTTGGACTGAAAGGTTTTGTCCTCGCCTTCTTCACAGTGAAGCTGATAAATTTCAATACCATATCACAATATTTACCGATAAGAAAAAAGCTCATGGAGATTTGTCATGTTTACAAGTGAACAAACTGGCATGACAAAGAAGAGATCATTTGCTATTGTGATAAAGTTACAACATATTACTGCATTATTGAAATGCAATACCGTAGATTACTATTTATAACATGAAAATATGCATGTTATATATATACATATATACTTGTTCCTTCACAAGATTCTTAGGTGATAAAGTACTCACTATGCATCATCTGCGTGGCAGAAGACGGTGAGGATATCCCCATGGTCCTCTGTGCACAGCGCAGGCCACAAGAGACTACCAGTTCCAGGCAGAGTGCTCCATACCGTCTTGCCTGTAATGTTTAGGAATTTTCATTTATCCCACTTGTAGCGAAACAAAATCTTTCTGAAACTGTTCAAAATTACCAATTACAATTCATAATATTGTCATGAAGAAACAAACCCTCAAAAGTGTCCTTAGTTGACATGGTTGATGAGTAACTTCTTATCCCACTATAGTAAACTGTAAGAAAATACGAAAATAAGGAAATATGTAACAATGACAAGGCCAACACTGTCTACAGCAATATAATGTTTGTAATGCCTGTTTGAATAACAAAGTTATTCAAGTTCAATTATGTTCTGAAGCAATGAAGCATCAATGCCAAATCCATTCCGATGTGCATGATGTAACCCCATGTGGTGTATGAAATGTTTGTAAAAGTAAACCGATACAAATCTAAGGTATCAATGCAGATTTGCAAGCATGGTGATGTCCATTCAACATCGTTCAAGAATTTGTAACATATCATATACCCAAGTCTGTGAAATGACATCTTAACTATGATAGACATTTTAACTAGGATGGTAATAACATCAAACAAGTAGAGAGATTTGGGCTCATAATTAGTGACACCACAGCTTGGGGTTTGTGACACTACCTCACACGGTCTGTATCAAAGTCTAGAGTTGTCAAGTCCTTATCAAATCTACAGTTGAACACTACCTCACAAGGCCTGTGTGAAATCTACAGTTGGACACTACCTCACAAGGCCTGAGTGAAATCTACAGTTGGACACTACCTCACAAGGCCTGAGTGAAATCTACAGTTGGACACTACCTCACAAGGCCTGTGTGAAATCTACAGTTGGACACTACCTCACAAGGCCCGTGTGAAATCTACAGTTGGACACTACCTCACAAGGCCTGTGTGAAATCTACAGTTGGACACTACCTCACAAGGCCCGTGTGAAATCTACAGTTGGACACTACCTCACAAGGCCTGTGTGAAATCTACAGTTGGACACTACCTCACAAGGCCCGTGTGAAATCTACAGTTGGACACTACCTCACAAGGCCCGTGTGAAATCTACAGTTGGACACTACCTCACAAGGCCCTTGTGAAATCTACAGTTGGACACTACCTCACAAGGCCTGTGTGAAATCTACAGTTGGACACTACCTCACAAGGCCCGTGTGAAATCTACAGTTGGACACTACCTCACAAGGCCTGTGTGAAATCTACAGTTGGACACTACCTCACAAGGCCTGTGTGAAATCTACAGTTGGACACTACCTCACAAGGCCCGTGTGAAATCTACAGTTGGCCACTACCTCACAAGGCCTGAGTGAAATCTACAGTTGGACACTACCTCACAAGGCCTGTGTGAAATCTACAGTTGGACACTACCTCACAAGGCCTGTGTGAAATCTACAGTTGGACACTACCTCACAAGGCCCGTGTGAAATCTACAGTTGGACACTACCTCACAAGGCCTGTGTGAAATCTACAGTTGGACACTACCTCACAAGGCCTGTGTGAAATCTACAGTTGGACACTACCTCACAAAACCTGTGTGAAATCTACAGTTGGACAGTGCCTCACAAAACCTGTGTGAAATCTACAGTTGGACACTACCTCACAAACCTGTGTGAAATCTACAGTTGGACACCACCTCACAAAACCTGTGTGAAATCTACAGTTGGACACTACCTCACAAGGCCCGTGTGAAATCTACAGTTGGACACTACCTCACAAGGCCTGTGTGAAATCTACAGTTGGACACTACCTCACAAGGCCCGTGTGAAATCTACAGTTGGACACTACCTCACAAGGCCCGTGTGAAATCTACAGTTGGACACTACCTCACAAGGCCCTTGTGAAATCTACAGTTGGACACTACCTCACAAGGCCTGTGTGAAATCTACAGTTGGACACTACCTCACAAGGCCCGTGTGAAATCTACAGTTGGACACTACCTCACAAGGCCTGTGTGAAATCTACAGTTGGACACTACCTCACAAGGCCTGTGTGAAATCTACAGTTGGACACTACCTCACAAGGCCCGTGTGAAATCTACAGTTGGCCACTACCTCACAAGGCCTGAGTGAAATCTACAGTTGGACACTACCTCACAAGGCCTGTGTGAAATCTACAGTTGGACACTACCTCACAAGGCCTGTGTGAAATCTACAGTTGGACACTACCTCACAAGGCCCGTGTGAAATCTACAGTTGGACACTACCTCACAAGGCCTGTGTGAAATCTACAGTTGGACACTACCTCACAAGGCCTGTGTGAAATCTACAGTTGGACACTACCTCACAAAACCTGTGTGAAATCTACAGTTGGACAGTGCCTCACAAAACCTGTGTGAAATCTACAGTTGGACACTACCTCACAAACCTGTGTGAAATCTACAGTTGGACACTACCTCACAAAACCTGTGTGAAATCTACAGTTGGACAGTACCTCACAAGGCCTGAGTGAAATCTACAGTTGGACACTACCTCACAAGGCCTGTGTGAAATCTACAGTTGGACACTACCTCACAAGGCCTGAGTGAAATCTACAGTTGGACACTACCTCACAAGGCCTGTGTGAAATCTACAGTTGGACACTACCTCACAAGGCCTGAGTGAAATCTACAGTTGGACACTACCTCACAAGGCCTGAGTGAAATCTACAGTTGGACACTACCTCACAAGGCCTGTGTGAAATCTACAGTTGGACACTACCTCACAAGGCCTGAGTGAAATCTACATTTGGACACTACCTCACAAGGCCTGTGTGAAATCTACAGTTGGACACTACCTCACAAGGCCTGTGTGAAATCTACAGTTGGACACTACCTCACAATGCCTGTGTGAAATCTACAGTTGGACACTACCTCACAATGCCTGTGTGAAATCTACAGTTGGACACTACCTCACAAGGCCTGTGTGAAATCTACAGTTGGACACTACCTCACAAGGCCTGTGTGAAATCTACAGTTGGACACTACCTCACAAGGCCTGAGTGAAATCTACATTTGGACACTACCTCACAGGGACTGTGAAAAATCTACAGTTGGACACTACCTCACAAGGCCTGTGTGAAATCTACAGTTGGACACTACCTCACAAGGCCTGAGTGAAATCTACAGTTGGACACTACCTCACAAGGCCTGTGTGAAATCTACAGTTGGACACTACCTCACAAGGCCTGTGTGAAATCTACAGTTGGACACTACCTCACAAGGCCTGCGTGAAATCTACAGTTGGACACTACCTCACAAGGCCTGAGTGAAATCTACATTTGGACACTACCTCACAGGGACTGTGAAAAATCTACAGTTGGACAGTACCTCACAAGGCCTGTGTGAAATCTACAGTTGGACACTACCTCACAAGGCATGTGTGGAATCTACATTTGGACACTACCTCACAAGGCCTGAGTGAAATCTACAGTTGGACACTATCTCAGAGGGCTTGTGGGAAATAGAAAGGGCTACTTGTGTGTATCAACCACATGAGCCACCCTCTCCATTCTTTGCAATATACCAGCAGTCTAGCAGTATACCTTCCCTGATTACTCAACTCGGGACGAATCGAATTCACTGACGAGAGCTTACCCAGTTATTTTCATTACCAATATTATTATCTGAATAAAACAAATATGTTTTGAAACATCTTGTGTTCCAGAAACAAGTCAAGTAATTGTCAAACCTTACACACAATATTCTCATACTTACATGTCATTTCAAAACCAAAACTGATATCGAACTAAGAACCTATGATATGCCCAAATACAAAACATCATACATTCGGCTTCATCAAAAAAGATTATTGAGTCATAACCCAAAAAATTGAAAACGTTGACTTGCAAATTGAGATTTCTGCAGAACTCCAGGGCTATCACAAATTCATGTTTAAAAAAAAAAGCAAACAAGGCCTTGTTCGGTTCTTCCGCCCTAAAAATAAAACATAAATATTTTGTTCATGGCAAAATATTATCACACTACGAAATTATTTTTGTTATCAATATTATTGCGATGCTGAAGGTATCAAGTTATGACTTTTACATACTTCACCTGGGAGACGAACTGTAATTTACTGCCAAACTTGAGACTTATGTCTTGAAAATTCAAAAACAATCCTAAATCTCAGTCCAAAACGGCATCTGAAGAATCTGAGCATTTCCGATAGTTTGTCTTGTTTGACATCCAAGTGTAATTGTAAGTTTTTCATTCCAGAGAATGCAAGTATTCAAACTGTCATGTATTCTACACAAATTGAAATATGCGGATTTTAAAAGATTGCGAAACTAAAAGGACATGAAAATGCACTAGTGGTAAAATAAAAATCGTGTGCAAACCAAGTCTCCAAGAAATTCCAAGGTCGGCCTAAAATAAACATAGATTGCCAACTTCTTCAATTTTTGCGAAATAAGTCTAAAATTTCGTAGGAAATTGCCGTTTCACTCCCAAGTGAATTGTGTCAAGTTATATTACGATACCATTCAGAATCGTAATAACAAAGTAGAAAACGGTGTCACAAGTTCGAAAACTCAATCAGGCACCGTTCACCGTTGTGTCCTAGATCTGGTGCTAGACATCTAGATGTAGAGTCTACTAGATCTAGATAGATCTAGCTAGTTTTGGAACAATCTACCACAAATTTTAATTTAAAATGTTGGGGGGGGGGGGGGCTTACCCAGGTACTGTGGGGAATTGAACTTCCATCAACAGTTTTTATGAACATTGATTGATCGATATCAGATGAAACCATCCCAGCTAGAACACGGCCAGTTGATTCAGCCCAAGCGACGTGGAGCTTGGGCTGCCAGTTGATCTAGATCTAGATGTGAAAAAATTGACTTCTTTTTCGCCAATGAATCCGAGTGTAGCATATTTCTGACACTAAAGACCGGCGACGGGCCAAAGTAACTAAAATTTAATACGAATACCCCATGTCTGATAATGCCATCATAAAGCCGGAAGTTTGGTCAATGCAAAGACGCAAAAAATCGATAAACTGATAGGTGTAAGTGTTGACCTATATTTCTTGAGCGAGTGCTTAGTGAATCGGAGGCCTGACCAGACTTTGCGACGAAATGTGCGACTATCTGACTGAGTGACGGGTGTTTCGCATACCACATTTCCTCGCTATGACCCTGTCATCACAGAACTATTCAATATTTTAACTCTGGGACAGCTACTCGATGGCATTCCAGACTAATGATCACAATCAAACGGTCGTTCATCTGTTTAAATCGCTCACTTACCCCAAAAGAATGCGACTAGAAAAATCTGCCATCTTAGCATCTTCCTGGCATTTTAGGCGTTACTGCGCATGCTCGAATGTCATTGCACATGCGTAAACGCTGGATAGGATTCCCGGAAAATGACGTCACACGCGGGAACTGAGAAAAATGGCGCGAAAGATCTCAAGCATGTTTGACGGGGATTTCATGATCAGTGGCTCCTCCTCGTGTTCGGACAAACGAACTACAATGTACTGACGAAGGACACATCAAAGGACAGTACCTCACAAGGTCGATTTAGGCTGCATGCTAGAAACACTTAATACCTCAGAAAAGAGGCTCTGGTGCACTTTCCTTGTGAGGATACTCCATAAGGAATTAATACCTTGGAAGGACACATTATACACAAATGGTACCTCGCAAGCCGCTGCCGTGTGGCCGGACGGACGGACGGACGGACGACGGACGCAACGCCATGCCAATAGGTTATCGGACCAAAGGTCCGGTAACCTAAAAATGTGTAAATATAAGTGTGTTTTTTCGTAGAAAATCTTGAAAGCTGGATAGACATGGGGAATCATTATATTGCAAATCTTTTGGAAGATGGTCAAGGTTGAAGGGTATATATCACGAAAATATGATATCAGCTTGTTTGAAGCCACTCGTTGAGCTGAATAGAACAGTCTTTACAGAATGTTGATATCTCGATTTGTTAAAAAGTTATAGCTATTTTAATATTGAATATATCCGGCAAATTTCTCCAGATAGTCTTGAACAATCTGTCAGCTAATTAGTATGCAAATGAGATGTGTGACGTCTTTGAGAGCTTGCTTTTTAATTAGGCGATTTAACATGTCACAATTAGGCATTTAAGCTCATATTTGGTCACTGAAACTCATCAGATATATCGTTCAGTAGGAAAAGTCAGTGAGTGTAAATAAATTTTGGTTGTCATGGCAACCAATGGGCTGATTTGGCCCTTAGCAACCAGGTTGCTAAGGCTGGTATTCAAGTTAAAACATGATATGAAAGAATCAAACCAATTTGGATAACAGGGTAGTGACTATATTTTGTGGAATTGATCAACAAATAGTTCAAAAACACACCTTAGCAACCAATACAACCCTGAGAAATCATCGATGTTTAGAGCCATTACAAATGAATGGTAACATTACTACTGGTTTCCCAAGCCTGTATTGGTTGCTAAGGGTGGTGTTCAGACATTTTGATGATATATTCCTCAATATATTGTCATTACTCTATTGTCTGAAATGGTTTCATACATGTATATCTTGTTTTTAAATAGATATTGACAGGGCCCAGCCAGACCATTGGTAGCCATGGCAACCACGAATTTCTTGAAATCACTGATTATTCTAACTTAAAAGCATAAAAAAATGGGTTTTGGTGAACAAATATGGATACAAACGGTCTCATTATTCCATTTAAAAATGCCTAATGAAAAAGCAGTCTGTCAATGACGTCATACATCTCATTTTGTAAATATGTACATGTTTAAAGTGCCATAACTTTGGAAGGAATCATGATATCAATATGCTGTAAAGACCATTTTGTTCGGTTCAAATAGTGCTTTCACATACACAAAAAAAAACCAATATCCAATTTTCGTGATATATACCCTTTAAGTCCATATTGAATGTGGAAATTGATTCATAGCGACACACCTTGAGGATAGAGCTTAGTATTGTATGATGAACATATGCTCATGTACATGATAATGAGGTCTATGCACCACATACACCTATCTATATCAGTTTGATGAAATATTCTGGTCGCCTGCCGATGAGCTACAGGGCCCTTGGCCCTATGTTTATGTAATTATTATGTAATTAGCGCCATGTCAGAGATATAATTACAATCCGATAAATCGACAAATGGTCTTTTATAAAGATATCTTTTCTTCCCGAAGAACACACGAGCTTGATTATCGAAGAAATTATGTTTTTCGAATTTGTATACATCGAATCGGGTAAAGTTTGTTGGACATAGTCGCAAAGCATATGAAACACGTATGAATACATCCTTTAGACCTTGCAGCCAGCGATCGATGATCATTTTGCATGATATATCATCGGGCCCATAATATGGGCCAAAATTATAGTAGGCCTATATAAATGACCATTAAATGGCTGTTAACACCGCAAAACTTCTAATAAATGCAGAGCCTCAATAAACACAGGCATCTGATAAACACAGGGTCTGGAGGGTAAGTGAAATCAATAAAGCCCCTGCGTTTATTAAAACTTTTATGGTAACTCGTTAAACGGAAAGTAATGTAAGATTTTTCCGAGTTTCAGCAAATCAACAAAATGTCACTGATAGCATGCTCAAGCCTTGAATATTAAATTTATATAATATATCCACGTTGATATATAGTTTTACAGTGGTCGGTGTAATAGCTTTCCCTGGGACTTATTTTGAAGTGCCAATCATATAAATGTACTAAATCATATCGTCGTCTACCCTGAATATCACTATCAAATGCCAATCGTCATGATTTTTTTGTCATAACCAAAATCTTATGGTATTGGCTATTGTAAACTGATACATTTATTAAAGGGTATATATCACGAAAATATGATATCAGCTTATTTGAAGCCACTTGTTGAGCTGAATAGAACAGTCTTTACAGATGGTTGTTATCTCGATTTGGTAAAAGGTTATAGCTATTCAAATATTGACAATCCGGCAAATTTCTTTCAATAGTCTTGAAAAATCTGTCAGCTAATTATTATGCAAATAAGATGAGTGATGTCATTGGCAGAATGCTTTTTAATGAGGTGTTTAGACATGTCACAATTAGGCATTTAAGCTTATGTTAGGTCACTAAAACTTATCAGTTATATCGTGCAGCATAAATAGTCAGTGAGTGCATGTCAATTTTAGATGCCATGGCAGCCAATGTGCTGATTTGGCCCTTAGCAACGAGGTTGCTAAGGCTAGTATTCAAGTTAAAACAATACATAAAAGTATCAAATCAATTTAGACTACAGGGTAGTGACAATATTTTATGTAATTGATCAACTAAATGTACAAAAACACTCGTTAGCAACCGATACAGGCCCGAGAAATCACTGCCGTTTAGAGCCATGTGAAGTTAATGTATCCTATTATCGCTGGTTGCCAATGCCTGTATTGGTTGCTAAGGGTTGTGTTCAGACATTTTGCTGATATATTCCTCAATATAATGCTATTACTCTATTGTCTGAAATGGTTTCATTCATGTATATCTCGTTTTAAATTAGATATTGGCCCTGGCAACCATGGTCACCACCATGACCATGAGCGCTGGATAAATACAGACCCAGAGGCTTCCTGCTGCTGGTTCAGCGCTGTGTGTTATCCCACTGGACCCAAAACTTCTGAGCCGTTCGGTAGAGTGAGCGCTGATACAATCGGACAGATAAAAAAATATTTTCATATAGCGTTTTTTGTTTATTCTTCAAGTATATTAGAAGTTGTACATGATGCATCGTCTACTGATATTGATGTTAACCTACTAGTGTTGAAGATATAATTTATATATTGGCACTTTCAAATCGGATGTCATATATCATTACATTGCTGACCTTGAATTTGAGCTTTGGTGCCATCGAAAGATCAAGCAGCAATTTTTTTTCTTCAGAGATATCCAATTTGAGATTTCATCCATGCACTATATTTTGTCTGGTAAGCTATCTTAGCCCTCTGGCTAATTGATTTCGTCACGTATCTTGATCAGTTCTTGCAATTTTGGATTCTCAAATTGTTGTTCAAAACGACGTAAACGCCCAAATTTGGATTTTGTACATTCTAACGCCGTCCAGTACTAGTAACCTTTCTTACGAATGAAATTTAAATCACTAACTGGAATTATGTGTATACATGTAATCTGAAATACAGCCCAAAATATGCCAGAACTTACAGTTACTCATACGATCAAACTGACAACACCGGTATGACGGCCCACTCTTGTCGTGACCTCCAACTGCACATTCATAGTCATTCTCTGATGAGCAAAGGACAAATGGTCTTTTGGTTTATGATTTACCTATCAGTCCTCGCATTGTCCCATGTTATGCTGCCGCATATCTTTCGATTCCAAGATACTGATGGCTGCTCATTAATAATGTCTGAATTGGCTTGGCCAGCGCGGCCTCAAGAGAGCAACGGGAAAATATTGACTGATCCTTTCCAGAGTGTGGATTTTTTATTTTGTGGAAAACGAAAGTGTGTACGTGTTACTTGTTTCTGCGCATCGTTGTTATGCGCAATTGCGACGACAGACCCGGACGGCACTGCTGGCTGAACTGTGACTGTTCCTGCGGTAAGTGTTCGTTTAATCATGTTTTTCTTTTCATTTCCTTGATAAATGTCGTATTCTAGGTTTGTTATCGACATCATGCAATTTTCTGTATTGATGGTAATAAGTTTATAAAAAAAAATTGATACCTAATTTTTCACTGGAATTCAAAAAAATTTCAATTCATCACCAGTATCACAAACATTCATAATACTGGTGTTGTGCATGTCATTTGGCGACAACATATGCACTGAACTGCCCATTAATAATGAAATTGACATCTGATGAAAACGGTTAAGGTGTACGTGGGTAGATAAACGGCAGTTGTATTTCTGAAAAATAAAAACATATGGCGTTAAAAATTAAATCATGCAGTACTATGTTTAATTCAATAATTAGTTACTAATTAAACTACATTGTATGTTGCAGCGAGAAATTATATTTACAATTGAAATATGTAACTATTACGGATGTATTTTATGACTTCATACGGGCATAATGACACAACAAGCCATGTTTGGGGCCATGTTGTGTCAGTTCCCTAGCAACAACAGTCACGTGAACGAACCTGTCAAAGTAAACATTAATCAATAGTTGGCTGCGTCGGCATCACTTTCGGGTCCCTGGGCTTTTCCCGGCATCGATTGTGGGCAATGCAGTGTGGCAACTGTTCTGCATAAAGAACACAAGCGTAAATCGATATACCGGTAGTGTAGTTCACAATGTTACAGTTTGATGATTATCACAGTTGGTAGACTGTAAGTGGTAACGCGCATTACTGCGCACGCTCAGCTTCGTGAGTTTGTTGGATGGAGTAGGACATCTATGATGACGTATATCTGTTTTGGATTTCAAAAGTAGTATGTAAATTGATAGCGCATTATATGAATGGCATTTCAACGTACTGTATGATAGATGTAATAAATGTCTGATGTAGGCAGGAAATAGCCGATTCATTCAGAGCGAATGTGGGTGGTAATGCGTATCCAAAAAAGTGAGTGGCAATGCTCGTCTACCCTTTACTGTAGCAGAACCCCCACAACAACACAAACACCGTGTAATATGCAAAATGCAAGATGTTATTTATTGGCGGTATGCGTGATTTGACAAAACTGAGCTTTATGACACTCGACCACAAAATCCGGACCACACATTATAAATGTGGGAATGCTACCGAAAGTAACCGAAAGTACCAAACTTCATCAACAAAACGCACCATTGCCGTCCAGGAAAAACACAGAAATAAACTTCTACAAGCCAAAAGTAGTAAAACATTCTGTGAAACCTGTGTCCGAAAACAATGCAAATAGTGCTAGAACATCGGACTTTGCTCTTTCGAAATTTCTTTCAAAAATTTAGCCGTTGTGTCTGAGCCGAATCTTGCTAGAAAGTAACCACTACTAACCGGTACTCGCTTATGTATCACCAGATCTCGCGCCCTGGGCGCTCATTGGCTCAGAGCCTCTGACGTACCGATACGTAGACGCTCAATTTCCCGCTATTCCGCAGAACCGCGGGAAATTACGAGTCTACCCTTTACTGTAGCAGAACCCCCACAACAACACAAACACCGTGTAATATGCAAAATGCAAGATGTTATTAGACACAAAAGTATGGGAAACAGGAATTTGTAGCATATGAAACATTACAATCCCAGACTTTTAGAAACCATTAGCCTATTCTCCAGCGAATCTGCGACATAACCATCTTTAGAAATGTCACTTCTCCAGCGACCGTGCCTCAAGCAGCAGCTGTCTTCGAAACCAGTCAATATTTTTTGAAAACTATATTTCATATTAAATATGCTAAACTAACTGAAAGAAACATACTCGCATCAAGTGTAATGAAAATAACCAGTCCTCAGGGAAATTTTGCTCATTTGAACAGGCGGTTCTCACGTAAATACAGGAACTGTATCCATCACACGCAAATGTAAACAAAGTATAGAAGTGGGAGATAGACTGACAATTCCACGCACATCATGGTCTATCACTGATTATTTTCTCACAACTACACTATATATGCCCATACGAACTGGAAAATGTACTCGATGTAGACTTTTAAGCGCGATTTGAGCATTTGTTTACATTCGGGTTTGATGGATACACTTCGTTTGTTTACTAACAAAACCGGTACAAAATGGGCACTAAAACGGGTGAAAAGACAACTCGGACGGACTGTAATCGTCAGAATCATTGAGCACACCTTTTGTTATATTGCATTAGATGTGTTCAACAAAAAAATGGTTTTGAAAAAAAATATTGCATACATTCGAAGGCAGCAGCTTTAATACATCTCTCCGGTACACTGTTTGAATTTGCTGCAGCTGTAGCCCCTCCAGCTCTCAGTGAATGCAAACCAATCTTACCATTTCTACTCACGACGCTCTTCAACCTTGTAGCTAGTGTTTCTCTAGCCCTGGTGTAACTAAGCTTCTTGTTAGGTTACCGGACCTATGGTCCGATAACCTATTGCCATGGTGTTGCGTCCGTCGTCCCTCCGTCATCCGTCGTCCGGCTTCCGGCCGTCAACAATTTTATCTTTAAAGTTTACGATCGTTTTTATCTCACATTTTGCACAAAAATGCCTAAAAATATTTCGAGAGGGAGGTATTTTTTAGTTTTTTTATTTTCGCATTTTTTTCAAAATGGCGGCCGTTTTCGTCGAAAAACAGCCAATTTTGGACTTTGGCGGCCATTTTCTCAAAAACTGTCCTACCACTTTCGAGATTTTTATTTCAAAAGATTCCTCTCATATACCCCTGTGACGTGTATAAGTTTCGTGGCCTTGAATCGCCGGTCTGCGTGTGGCTTTTCGACGGATCCCAAATAGGACATTCCCATGTTAAATTCTCCTATGCTTTATAATGGGACACATTAAGCCTAATATCTCCCTTAATATTGAGATTAGAGACTAGGATTCAATTGTGGACATATAGGAAATGATATATGCTGAATATTCTCGTGACCTTGAAGTTGACCTCTGACCTCGGTTTCAAGGTCAGAGCACAAAATGGCTAATATCTCGCTTATAATCGACTTTACAGCTTAGGAATCAATTGTGGACATATAGGAAATGATATATGCCGAATATTCTGATGACCTTGAATTTGACCTTTGACCTCATTTTCAAGGTCACAGGACAAAATGGCTAATATCTCCTTATTATCGATTTTACAGCTTAGGGATCAATTGTGGACATGAAGGAAATTATATGTGCTGAATATTCTCGTGACCTTGAATTTGACCTGTGACCTTGGTTTCAAGGTCAGAGCACAAAGTGTCTAATATCTCGCTTATTATCGACTTTATAGCTTAGAAATCAATTGTGGACATATAGGAAACGATATATGCCGAATATTCTGATAACCTTGAATTTGACATTTGACCTCATTTTCAAGGTCACAGGACAAAATGGCTAATATTTCACTTATAAACTATTTGGTCGGGCATTGTTTCTATTGCAAAATGTTATATTTTACGTTTCTTATTGGCATCATCAAAATCTTATTGTATTGGTAGTAATAGATTGATACTTACATTATTATCGATTTTACAGCTTAGGGATCAATTGTGGACATATAGGAAATGATATATGCTGAATATTCTCGTGACATTGAATTTGACCTCTGACCTCATTTTCAAGGTCACAGAGCAAAATGGCTAATATCTCACTCAATATCGATTTTACAGCTTAGGGATCAATTGTGGACATAAAGGAAATGATTTCTGCTGAATATTCTCGTGACCTTGAATTTGACCTCTGACCTTGGTTTCAAGGTCAGAGCACAAAATGTCCAATATCGCGCTTATTATCGACATTACAGCTTAGGAATCAAATGTGGACATATAGGAAATGATATATCCTCAGGTCAGAGCACAAAATGTCCAATATCGCGCTTATTATCGACATTACAGCTTAGGAATCAAATGTGGACATATAGGAAATGATATATGCCGAATATTCTGATGACGTTGATTTTGACCTTTGACCTCATTTTCAAGGTCACAGGACAAAATGGCTAATATCTCACTTACTATTGATTTCACACCTTAGGGATCAATTGTGGACATATAGGAAATGACATATGCTGAATATTATCGTGACCTTGAATTTGACCTCTGATCTCAGTTTCAAGGTCAGAGCACAAAATGGCTAATATCTCGCTTATTATTGACTTTACAGCTTAGGAATCAATTGTCTACATATAGGAAATGATATATGCAGATAAATGCCATGACATTGAATTTGACCTTTGACCTCATTTTCAGGATCACAGGACAAAATGGCTAATATCTCGCTTTTTATCGACTTTACAGCTTAGCAATCAATTGTGAACATAATAGAAAATGATATATTCTGAACATCATGACCTTGAACTTGACCTCTGACCTCATCTTCAAGGTCGCAGGACAAAATAGCTATTATCTCGCTTATTGGCGACTTTACAGCTTAGGAATCAATTATGAACATATAGGAAATGATATATGCTGAATATTGCTATGACCTTGAATTTGACCTTTGACCTCATTATCAAGGTCAGAGAATGAAATGGCTAATATCTCGCTTTTTATCGACTTTACAGCTTAGCAATCAATTGTGGACATATAGAAAATGATATATTCTGAACATTGTCATGACCTTGAACTTCACCTTTGATCTAATTTTCAAGGACATAGGACAAAATGGCTAATCGCTCGCTTATTATCGACTTTACAGCTTAGGAATCAATTATGAACATATAGTAAATGATATATGCTGAATATTGCTATGATTCTGAATTCGACCTTTGACCTCATTTTAAAGGTAATAGGATATATTTGCTAATATCTCGCTTATTATTGACTTTACAGCTTAGGAATCAATTGTGGACATACTAGAAATCACATATGCCGAATATTGTTGTGTCCTTGAATTGACGAATGACCTTTCTTTCAAGGTCACGGGATAAAATACTAATATCTAAAATATATATTGTCCGGTAACCTTTCTTAGCCCTTGGGCTAATATTTTCCTATTGATGCATAACACTCCTCCTATGTACCTCTGTGACATGTATAAATTTTGTTGCCCTTGAATCGCCCGAAGTGGGCCATTTTCGGCCCAAACTCAGCCCAAATGGGACTTTCCCATGTTAAATTCTCCTATGCTTTAAAATGGGACACATTAATTCTAATATCTCACTTAATATTGAGATTGGAGACTAGGAATAAATTGTGGACATATAGGAAATGATATATGCTGAATATTCTCGTGACCTTGAATTTGACTTTTGACCTCATTTTCAAGGTCACAGGACAAAATGGCTAATATCTCGCTTATTATCGACTTTACAGTAAGAAATCAATTGTGAACATATAGGAAATGATAAATGCTGAATATTCTCGTGACCTTGAATTTGATCTTTGACCTCATTTCCAAGGTCACAAGACAAAATTACTAATATCTCGCTTTTATTATCGACTTTACAGCTTAGGAATCAATTGTGAACATATAGAAAATGATATATGCTGAATATTCTCGTGACCTTGAATTTGACCTTTGACCTCATTTTCATGGTCACAGAACAAAATGGACCGTATCTTGCTTATTAGTGACTTTACAGCTTAGGAATGAATTGTGAACATATAGCAAATGATATATTCTAAATATTCTAGTGACTTTGAATTGACTATTGACCTCATTTTCAAGGTCAACAGGACAAAATGGCTAATATCTTGCTTATTATCGACTTTACAGCTTAGGAATCAATTGTGAACATATAGGAAATGATATATTCTGAATATTCTCATGACCTTGAATTTGACCTTTGACCTAAATTTCAAGGTCAGTCATTTTATTTTCAAGGTCAGAATACGAAATGGTTTATATCTCGCTTATTATCAAATTTACAGCTCAGGGGTCCATAGTGAACATATAGGAAATGATGTATGCTGAATATTTTGGTGATCTAGAATTTGACCTCTGATCCCATTTTCAAGGACAGAGAACGAAATGGCTAATATGTCGCTTATTATCATCTTTACAGCGTAGGAATCAATTGCGATTATAGAGGAATGATATATACTGAATACTTTCATGACCTTGAACTTTGACCTCATTTTCAAGGTCACATCACAGAATGGCTAATATCTCACTTACAGCTTAGAAATTTATCGTGGACATACTAGAAGTGATAAATTTGTTGAAAATTTCATGTCCTTGAATTTATCAGTGACTTCATTTTCAAGGTCACTGGACAAAAGGCTAATATCTAAAATGTATACTGTCCGGTAACCTTTTTTAGCCCTTGGGCTAATTTTTTTCTTGATCAGGCCACATCTAGATTTACTTCTAAACATCGGTTTAAACAGAAAATGAGATGACAACAAATCAATACTGTTTTGTTGAACATACAGACGCAAAGCTTTAATCGGACAAGCAACAGAATCTATCTTGGACAAAACAATCTCGTTACCTGACCTGTATTGATCTGTTTTGTTCTTTGAAATCTTGATCGTAACATAATCGTCATGAAATACAATATCTGAGCACTTCAAGTTTGATACCTCGTCATAACGTAGAAATCTACAAAAACATAACAAAATCATAGTGATGTCCCTGACAACTAATGGATCATCATTATCTTGATACATAAGACATAACTCTTTGCTGGAGCTTACATCAATACAGTCTTTCTTAACGACAGGCTTACGATTACATCGTTTCCTACACTCGAGAAGATCCTTCACAAAAAGATGTACAGTTGGGTCATTGAAACCTCTAAAACGATGAGCCCATTTTTTAGAATGAACATAAATCTCGATGCAACGTGACGAAACTTTGGAATCCAGAAAATGAACGACAAAACAAGCAATATGTACAGGATGAGCCGGTAAATAAGAACATTTCTTATTTGACATAAAAACTTTCCAGCGTTTGAAATAACTTAGGTGTCTAAGCTGCTGCGACAAGGATATGTTTTACCAAGACTTACAGCTGCGTTTAAGAAATTCTATGGACGTCATCATGATCTAGTTGATAAATACAGCAGATCCATGTCTGCCATGCAACTAGACCTATTTTCATGTTAATTTTGGGGGAATTCATGACGGGTGCCACTATTGGGGCAGGAAATGCTCACTCTTTCCGGAACGCCTGATTTCACCTCCTAATGGCCATTTTGGGGGGTTCATGAGTTTCCCTGTCATTTTTGTTTTTTCTCTCACTTCGTATGCCTGATATGACTTTCTGTCCCCGGACTATGAGATTGGATAACAGACCCTGTTTTGTTTGCTCGGGATACTTAATACTGGGTATTGATTCCACGTCTATTAGGTATTTAAGGTTCGTGTTATCGCTCCTGCTTCCCAACAAGTAGTGGGGCATTCGATCGAGCAGATCAGCAAACGGTACTCCGTCCTTCGATGCTGGATCCAAAGCCGCCTTTACTTTGTCGAGTTCAACAACTGTAAAAACTGTAAAGAACTGAACTGTAAAGAATTGATCAGTAACCACCAACTCAATATTAATACTTCTGAAAACTGAAACTCACACGTAGTGCAATCATTTGGAATGTTACGTGAACATTTCCAAAGATGCCATTCCTCCCGTTGCCTTTTTAAATCTCACTGCTGGAGAACACAACCATGTCTTTGACATAATCAGCCGTCTCACCAGGCGGGAAGAGAACCGACCAAAACACGGCCGATCTCCAAAGTGGAACAACCAAGGTTCCTTCCGCTTCATCTCTAGTCATTTTGAGCAAAACTTCCATGATGAGCCTACTAGGTGGTGGAACCAGCCAGTTATTATCTTCTCCCCAAAAGCACGAAAATGCATTCATTGCCTTAGTACCTGGACACCACCATCTAGAATTAAACCTAGAACACTTTGTACTGAACTCTGTGGCAAACATGTCCACTACATGTGTGCCCCACATCCGATCCAGCTTCTGAAAAATTTCATCAGACACACGCCAGTCATCACTATCCCCACACTTGGTGAAAAAATCGGCCCTCTCATTCAGTTCCCTGGGCACCCACAATGGCCACAAACTGATGGAAACCTTCCTACATACATCTTGTACGGAGAGCGCAATCTCGTGCAAACGCAGATTTGTGCTACCTTTGATCAGAATATGAACCACATTACAATTGTCAGTGACCCACTGGACGGCATCACCTTCGAGCCTGTCCGAGAGACTCTTAAAGCTGCTGCCTTCGAACGTATGCAATATTTTTTTAAAATTATATTTCATATTAAACATGCTAAACAAACATACTCACATCAAATATAATGAAAATAATCAGTCTTCAGGGAAATTTTGCTTATTTGAACAGGCGGTTATCGCGTAAATACAGGAACTGTATCCATCACACGCAGATGTAAACAAAGCATAGAAGTGCGAGATAGACTGACAATTGTATGCACATCATGGTATATCATTGATTATTTTCTCACAACTACACTATATATGCGCATACGAACTGGAAAATGTACTCGATGTGGACTTTTAAGCGCGATTTGAGCATTTGTTTACGTTCAGGTTTGATGGATACACTTCGTTTGTTTAAGGGTTTGATCCTGGGTGTGCGGGCATTGCTGTCAGACACACGACCGAGGGCAGTCTCATGCAATGACTGAGGCCGCAGGCCGAAGGCATTGCTTGAGACTGTCCCGAGGTCGTGTGTCTGGCAGGCAATGCCCATAATACCTAGGATCAAACACGATTATAACATTTTTTTGTAGAGACAAACGAACGAAGACCCGCGATTCTACAAAGAACGTCAAATTACGTTGATGAAATTTACGTCTTGACGTCGGGCCATTGTAGCAGAGAGTGTAGAACAGCGAAAATTTCTTTCCCGGGCATTGCACAGAAAACCACGTGGTTATAATAAAACCACATAGTTATTGTGTGGAAAGAGAGTTTTTCCCGGCCATTGTTGTCTGACAAACGTTGTCCTCTACAAACTGGTGTGTATAAGACGATAGCGGCCAGCCATGTTATAATGTCTGACAAACGTCATCCTCTGCAAACTAGTGTGTATAAGACGACAGTGGCCAGCC
This sequence comes from Terebella lapidaria, assembly GCA_949152475.1. Taxonomy (NCBI): domain Eukaryota; kingdom Metazoa; phylum Annelida; class Polychaeta; order Terebellida; family Terebellidae; genus Terebella; species Terebella lapidaria. The sequence continues at coordinate 10,968,160 of OX424557.1, forward strand.
ATGTTATAATTATATACTAAACCAATACAAAATGGGCACTGAAACGGATGAAAAAACAACTCGGACGGACTGTAATCGTCAAAATCATTGACCACACCTTTTGTTATATTGCATTAGATGTGTTTTTGAAAAAAAAAATGGTTTTGAAAAAAAGTATTGCATACATTCGAAGGCAGCAGCTTTGAGAACTCGCTCCACATGGAACTTTTCATTGCCTCAGAGACGTTCCAGGAACCACACACTTCTGTGTCCTCGTAGTTGGCGACATAACCTCCGTAGCCTTGCCCAGAGGCATCACTGTATACAACTCTCGTGCACTGAGCGCAACTCCTTAACTCTTGACCGTTCATATCCTCCAGATTTTCTCTCCAAAAACACAGTTCTCCAAAAACGTTCGAATTCAATATAACCAAGAAATCCCAAGAAATCTTAGAAATGATACACATCTGAATGAACCTTGAATGCAAAGAAACCTCTGGACCAACTGCGGCTCTGAAAGATTGTTATGTCCCGAAACAGATGCAAGCTTCCTGGCAGAAATCTTCACCTGACCTGCCGAGATCGAAGAAATCAATTGCTCCACCCTGTGAAGAAACTTGACGATCTTTATTTGAGAAACATGAACCGTACCCGACACTGTATCAAACTTCAACCCTAACCACTCAATCGATTGTGAAGGCTCCCACACGCACTTCTCCATAGCTGACAGAAATCCTAAATCCTGTAAATCTGAACGAATACGACTGGATAACTGTGTCGAATTAGACAAACCATCATCCAAACTCATGGATCATCCATTCCATTCTCTCATGTATTATAACTTTGTATATATCTAGTTTGTTTGTATTTTACTTGCTTCATTGTTTAAGTTCATTTTTTTTTCAATTTTGTTCGTTTTTTTTCTCTTGGAGAGTACCTAGATTAGTTCCTCCGGGAACTATTGTACAATCCAATTAAAATAAATATGTTTAAACTAAACAAATGGAGAATAATCCTATCACCAGAACTTCTCCAAAACTTAACCACCTCCCTCAAAGTTTTCGTAAAAATATGAGCAGCAGACGAGATACCGAAAGGAAGAACGTTGAAAACAAAATATCTAGGTTCCGAACGCCCGAAATTCCAACAAAACCCGAGGAATGTTCTTTAATCCGCGGCTATTTCTATTAGGTGATAAGCCGATTTCAAATCGAATGTGAACAGATAGTCACTGGCTAATTTAGCATCCTCCATGCGAAACTTGTTTTCATAAATGAATGTCTACAGTCAAGAACTAATCTAGGCTTCTCAGGCTTAACCAATGAAACTGTTAAAGGGTTAACCACCAACGGAACGGACGATACTTCCGAAACATCTCCTAGATCTAATAATTTCTTGATTTCGTTGTCAACCACCCGCGGATTGTTCCTAGCTGATGCATTATTACGTCGAATAACAGAACTAGGGATTGTAGTAAACGGAATATGATACCCTAGGCCAATTACCTGTAACACAAAACTAGAACATCCGATACTTTGCCACTTTTCATATCTAGATTTTAGCCTACCCACAGGAGTGAGAATCTCCTCTCCCTTACTGCAGTCATTATCAATTGCTTTAGACGTAGGCTTATTACAATCCAATATACTCATCTTGGGATTTGCCGGAGAGGGACTTGTTTGTTGAGCTGCCTTGTACGCTTGACACTCGAACTTCCAGTGCCCTGGCTTGCCACATGCAAAACACAGCCCGTCTCGACGCCCCGAAGACCGGTCAACCGTAGCGATGTCCTGGCTTGCCGACGCATACTGTCTGGTTGGCGGCCTCCACGCGCCACGTGGTTTTCTGTGCCCCTCTGCCTGCGTTGAATGTCACGTAGCTTGCGAGTAGCTCTGCTTTCCGCCTTGATAATGCGCTTTTCGTCTTCTGAATCGTCAGCTAATTCGTTTTCTTTATACTCGTCAACTAATTTCCACCTTAACTCGGAACTATCAGCCAACTTTATAAGTTTTTGTCTGTACAACAAAGCGCTCTCACCCTCCAAAATTTCTTGTTCCGCTCGCCGAATGTCACCTTCTTTAACATTCGCCGTTGACAGCGCTTCCTTAGCCTCTCCCAAATGAGACAAAACTTTCTTGTTAAACTTGAACTGTTCTTCATGCGCACGTTTCTTGAACAAGCAACCTGAACAAACATCATGAATTGTACTTACTTCATTAAATGTACCATTTCATTCAATTTGAAGGGTAGTACCAAGACCAATCGTCATACTGATTGCCGCACATTGAGCGTGTTACACCAACCAAGCGAAGCACCCAACAAAATGTCGAAAAACACAGTAACCCCTGCCGAACAGACACCTCCCAACTACGACGAGAGTGTGGCGTCTCGTCCCGATCCTGTCGTGTTGCAGCCACAGCAGCTAAACCAACAGCCCGGCATGATGCAACAACCAGCCATGATGCAACCCCAACCAGTGATGATGCAACCACAACCAATGATGATGCAACCACAACCACAACCACAGCCCATTAATGTGCACAATGAGGCAAATCCGGTCATGCAGAACTCGGTAAGTTCCACCTTGGTTAAAACCTCCCCGTGTTACACATTTTCAATCTTATTGAATATTGTGATATCTGGTGGGTTTTGAATATGTAACTGTGTACCTGTGTTTATTCCCTCATCTGTACAAAAGATGTGTAATACTTTTTTAAAAAATCCATGGACAGATCACTGTGGTGACCGGTGGCGGGGGTGATGGTAGTGGCGGACCGACTCGGCGGGGTTGGTCCACCGGAATCTTTGGCTGCTTTGAGGACTGCTCCGCATGTACGTCAGTTCTACCTTAAAGCCCTTATCTCGTCGTGACGAAATACATTCATTCGACAGTGGTTCTCACATTTTAGAACCTGATGACTCATTAAAGTGTGACAGGTTGAGATGGCTTTAAGGCCGCCGAAACTACACTGCAACTATAGGCTGAGGCTCTGAGTGGCTCTACCGGACAATATATATCTCAGTCCCATGACCTCAAAAATAAGGTCATTGGTCAGTTCAAAGTCATAAAAACATTCAGCATATATCATTTATGGTATGTTGACAACTGACTCCTAAGCTGAAAAAGTCGATAATAAGTGAGATATTAGCCACCTTGTGATATGACCTTGAAAAGATCAAGTTCAAGGTCATGAGAATATTCAACATATATCATTTCCGATATATCAATTGTAATCATATTGATAGAAATCAATTGTGAACATGTAGGAACTGTTATATTCTGAATATTGTCGTGACCTTGAATTTAACCTTTGACATCGTTTTCAAGGTCAAAGCACAAAATGGCTCATTACTCGCTTATTATCGACTTTACATCTTGGGACTAAATTGTGGACGTATGGAAAATGATGTATGCTGAATATTCTCATGACCTTGAACTTGACCTTTGACTTCATGTTCAAGGTCAGATCACAAGATAATATTTCGTTTATCATTGACTTTACAGCTTAAGAATCAATTGTGGATATACTGGATATGCTGAATTATCTCGTGAATCACCTTGAATTAACCAATGGCCTTATTGCCAAGGTCATGGGACAGAAAGCTATTGTTTACAAATATATATTGTCGGTTACCTCTCTTAGCCCTCGGGCTATTTTTTTTTTGGAAATGTGTTTCAGAAGTCAATTCATGTCTGATGCTCGTCATTTCACCAATCTTAACCCAGTGAATCTGGACATAGATCTACTGTATGTCTATGGGCAACTTCATGTTTTTTCTCTCTCTTTTTTCCAAGGCATTTCAGTGTGCTCATAATACTACGCAACAAATACCCAATATGCCACTTGCTGTTTCTATTCGGCCAGGCTGCTACGCGTACTGGTGTTTCGGGTGCTTCATGTGCTCGCTGAGCACCAAGATGGATGAGAACGCATGTGGTCCGTTCTTTTGCTGTTTTACCTTCATGACAGCTATGAGAACGAAAGTCCGGGCCATGTACAATATACAGGTATGTCTGCCTTCAGGTGAGATTGTGCCCGTTTCGACCATTCAGAACACAATGTGAACCTTCCTTGTCATTGCAGGGTTCGATCTGCGGTGATATATGCTGTGTGTCCTGTTGCACATGCTGTGCCATGCAGCAGCTTTGGCGAGAAATCGAGAACAACAGGTAGATAGACGGCTCTACTCATTGGAAAACAGATCTAGAAGGAAGATCGTAGTCAATGGCTGCAGAATACTCAGCTAGTATTCTTCTATTATTGTACACTATAGAGATGTCTGTGATATGGCGGTTTTTTTTGTAAATCCAAACATATATTTCATGTATGTTTTCGGATACTTTCTTCTTCGTGTGTATGATACAGTACATATATATATAGTGATTTACAATTAAATATCGTTTTTACTTGCTAATGCACTTTTACTCTGTATGTGTGATTAAATATAGTGATACCCAAATAAATAAAATTATTGTTTGTTTACTCTCCACTCCGTGTGTGTGATACATAACATTGCTCAGACTTGATAGCTTCCCTCAGTGTATTCCACTAACAAGTGCGCTTGATAATCATAATAGGTAATTGATCGGCTTGCGAAAATACCGAATATTCAAGGACACACAATTGATATGGAATATTCAGCATATACATTTGTAATTGATGCAGTCTTCAGCACCACGCCGCATCCTTACTCTAGACAAATAGAGTAAGGATATGGAAACCTTTCTCTCTGGTGGGGGGGAGGGGATCATATCGTTTAAATCACATTTAGCAGACATTTTGTCCGCCATATAACAGTTTTGATGTTATTGTTAATTCCTCTTGAGCAACTGATTTACTCAAACATTGCTTTCGAAACCACCCTCTCTAGCCTAAAACTCAACACTTTGAAAGCGAGGATATCCATCTTTGCGGATTTTCGGTTTTGCTTTCTACACAACTCAGGTGTTTATATTAGGTTCTATGGAAAAAATGTTTATTCGCCCGCGTGATGAGTATTGACAATATTATCATGCATGGGTGGTTCAAAGTGATTCTTTTGTCACATTTTGATTTTTTGTCACATATCTACGATAAATGTAATCTGTTTATATGCAGAAAAACATTCACCGAACATTTTTCATTGCACAGTAGACTATTACCTGTCTAAATTATGGAACAAAGTCGGAAAGTTGCAGTTCGAGCCCAGGTAAATTATGGCAAGTTACATACAGCTTGATGCAACTTTGCATTGTTGACTACGAGCAAATACTGTGCTGAACATGATGGTCAATAGCTTAACAATATGTTTGGTTGTCAGCATAATTTTGTGCAGGCGCAACAACGCACAGAACTGTTTCAATTCGCGCTCCCTGATCCCTGATCACACCCTCTGTGCACTGGCACCAAAGCCAGTTGCGTATGAATACATTCATGAAAATCCCGATGACAGCCAATCATAACGTGCCCATGTGTTATTGGATTCAGCTTCCGGTGCTTCCTTTTCTTCTTACTTCGTGCGGATCGGTCCAGACCCTAGTCGGATCCTCACTCAGATTGCCCGCGGTTAGAGGCCTCCAGTTTCATTTGGGCCTCCCACTGCTTCTCGGCAATCTTCCAGGCTCGAAGGCGGGTGTGTTTGGAGACGGGCGATATAAACCCGTCATCCTCATCCGCGCTCTTCTCCGAGCCGGGTGGCTGCGAGTCCGGCAGGACCTGGGATGCGGCCAATTCCGCATCAACCTGGTCTGACCAGCTCGCAGACTTACCCTCGACAGGCGGACCAGACTCTGCAGGTGCGGACTTCGAGGGATTCTCGTCGGGCGCGGTATCCGGACGACCGCGGTCATCCGGACGGGTTTCCGGACGAGAACTCTCATCCGCGCCAAGAGATGCAAGCATCTCCACGGGCGGATGCAACTCGATGTCCACACGAGCAGGGCTCCCCTCGCTGTAGTCCATCAACACCTCCATGCTTGGAAGTGCAGATGGATTGAGGAGCTTCTCGGCACCTATAGCAGCCAAGTTGCTCTCTGCAGCGCGTTCCTCGGAACCCGTGTCTGGGCAGCCAATCAGCCAATCATTCAATTCCGCATCAACCTGGTCTGACCAGCTCGCAGACTTACCCTCGACAGGCGGACCAGACTCCGCAGGTGCGGACTTCGAGGGATTCTCGTCGGAGACGGCCTCGCGGCCATCATCTTCAGAGCCCGATCGTCCCGAAAGCGAGTTATCGCTCTCAAGGGACTCATCTCCAGACAGGACTTGGCAGTCACTGTCCGGAGGCTCCTTCCCTCCCTTGCCTTTCCCGCTGCTTTGCTCAGCTATATTCAAGCGCTCTAAGTCGCCTAAGCACTGGGAATCAGACCCGAAGATCTGCCTCGACCAGTGCCGAGTGCTCGAATGATTGCTGGTTACATTGTTTTTACAACATTAAGGCTGGCAGTTATTCTGCACGCACAGCAGTATAACGCGTCTCCATGGAATGTTCTATTTTTAGCAACGATCGATACAGGCCCACAATCGAATTACGTTTTCTCTGCAGGCTCATACATATACACGCATCTCCCCCCCCCCCCCCCCCCGGTGACTCCTTATCATGCCATGTATACGGGTGGCCTAAATACAGGCCATCCCGGGGGATCCCGCTATCACATACAGTAATTAAAATCCGTCATTAGCTATAGCTGCCGCACTGGCGGTAAATGACGTGAAATTAATCACCCCAGCAGGATAAAGATTGTATGCAATGTATCAAAAGTCGATCTACTTGTGGATGTTACGATCATGTCCACCTATCAGTAGCGATAAAAATAAATTTACCACCGCTCAAACGGTAATGAAAATAAATTCACCACCGTTCGCCTACTTTTTAGGTTACCGGACCTATGGTCCGATAACCTACTGGCATGGCGTTGCGTCCGTCGTCCGTCGGCGGCATCTGCGTCGGCGTCGTCCGTCCACATTTTTATCTTTAAAGTTTATTTTTTTAAAGGGGGTTATTTTTTTGTTGTTTGATTTTTGCATTTTTTTTTCAAAATGACGGCCATTTTCGCCGAAAAATGGCCAATTTCTGACTTTGGCGGCCATTTTCTCAAAAACTGTTCAGACAGTTTTGAGATTTTTATTTCAAAAGATTCCTCTCCCATACCTCTGTGATGTGTATAGGTTTCGTTGCCCCTGAATCGGCGGTCGGCGTGTAGCGGCCATTTTCATTTTCTTGACGGGTCCCAAATGGCACTTTCTCATGTTAATTTCTCCTATGCTTTATAATGGGACACATTATGTCTAATATCTCACTTAGTATTGATATTAGAGACCAGGAATCAATTATGGACACATAGGAAATGATATATGCTGATTATTGACCTTGAATTTGACCTTTGACCTCATTTTCAAGGTCAGAGCACAAAATGGCTAATATCTCGCTTATTATTGACTTTACAGCTTAGGAATCAATTGTGGACCTATAGGAAATGACATATGCTGAATATTCTCATGATCTTGAATTTGACCTTTGACCTGATTTTCAAGGTCAAGAGCACAAAATGGCTAATACCTCGCTCATTATCGACTTTACAGCTTAGGAATCAATTGTGGACATATAGGAATTGATATTGTTCGAATATTGTCATGACCCTGGTTTGACCTTTGACCTCATTTCCAAGGTCAAAGAGGAAAATGACTAATATCCCGCTTATCATCAACTTTACAACTTGAGAATCATTTGTGGACTGATAGGAATTTATATATGCTGAATATTGTCGTGACCTTTGACTTCATTTTCAAGGTCTCACAGGACAACTTAACTAATATCTTGTTTGTTATCAAATTTACAACTTAGGATTCTGTTGTGGACACCTTTAATTTGACTTTTGATTTAATTTTCATTATGTCACAGGACATAATGACTAATATCTGTCTTATTACCGAATCTACAGCTTAGTAAGCAGTTGTGAACATATAGAAAATCATATATGCTGAATACTCTCGTGACTTTAAATTTGACCGTGGCCTTATTTTCAAGGCCACGGGACAAAATAGGTATTATATATTGTCCGGTAACCTATCTTAGCTCTTGAGTTAATTTTTCATAGATCACGGCCAACACCCTTTTGATACACAGCACACAATCTCCTACACCCCTCTAATGAAAGCAGAAATCTCCCGATTTCCAACTCTCTATTGCACCAGGAAAAAATATATCACTAAACTTATCTCAATGTATGATCAAATGAGTAAGAATAGCGTTTCCACGGAATGCACGCATACTTGTGGTTTATATACTCCACTCAGTAACTAATAACATGAGATGGATAAATAAATATAAACACTCCCGATGGCCGCTGGTACGCTTACAAGGTGATCGACCATGCCCATAGTAGCCCTAAAGACAATTGAACGCCCTGTGGGCGTTCATGACGCGCCCACTAGCAACATCAACGTACAATTAGGCCACAGAGCAATGCTGCGGTCAAGCCCAGAGCCCATACAACGACCACCGGAGTGCGGATCCAATGGATTTAGACGTAGTGCCGGCAGGTCCATAACCTCAATAGTTTGGGGGCGAACCCTTCATGCCGGCGCCCAATCTAGAGAATCCCAAACATGATGAAATCAAGAGCCGGCGTTCGTCCGGAACTGCCCGCGGACAGAGTCCAGATCCAAACAATCACCATATCATGGCATATTGACCTAATCCGATGGAAAAGATAGGGATTAGAAACCACAAAGTATGCTGCGCATGTAGAATACGACCCCCTTCTTAGAAGGAGGCCGGGGTTCCGGTCATTCCGGCCGGACCGCGTTTTGTAAGGTGCGTTCCTCAGCTGGTCCACACGTGCGGACTCAACAGCCGGTCCATTAAAAATAACGGTTAAATGGTTTCCTGTCGTTAGAAACCTTATCCTACTCTAAACAACCTTACAGTAGTGGCTCCCGGTTGATAACACACCGAAATGCATCATCTGGAAGCGTCCAGAGCGCCGGACGAGTCACGCGGACGAACCGCGGACATCAGTCCTCACATCCGGATACCTTTCCTGCGTCCATTTGCCAGTTCCCCAATTCCATGGGAAGGCGCTTCCCTCGTAGCGGACGTAAATCCCAACCTCAGTCTGGCCATATAAGAGGTTGTCCCAGGACCAAGGGGCGTCCGGCTAATCCACAAAAGTGGTCCGGCCAGCGTAGGCGTTGAGTTAATTACGCCGGACAGCAGTCCACATGATGCGGATAGACTTGCCGCACGTCCCTAGCGCTAGAAACTATGGGAGGGCGGATGCGGAGCGGCGGCCGACGTAAAGATATCCGCGGACCTCAACTCCGGAGATAGCCACGAAGTGGCCACTCACAGAGGAAAGTCGTGCGGATTCCTACGAAAGACATAAAATCCATCCCTGGTGTGATAGATGGATACCGCAGACGCATCCGCATGTGCGGAACGTTAGTCCCACCCATAACGGGTCGGCGCACAGGGTTTCCAGCGTGGCCGCCCATCATCCGCAGGTCCTGGAGGGATTGGGGGAACCTGCGGATCGCCGAGAACGGGTGCATTGTCATCCCGACTTCCATCTGACGCATCAGAGAGGTCTGGAAGACCCACCATCTGGCGTACACGCTCGTCCATCGTCCGCGGATGCTGACCGGTAGTGTCCAAAAGGGGAACATCATCCGGTTCTGCATCTTGTATGAGCAGATCCATGACGAGGGGGCCCTCATACTTCTTCAGGTTGTCGATATGGACCACCAGTACTCTGTCCGGATCGGAATCCCGACGTATGCGGTAGTCCACCTGTGTCACCTGTTTCAGTATGTGAACGGGCCAATCCATGGCTTCGCAAATTTGCTACCTCGCTTAGCCGGTGGAGAAAAATAACCCATCTTGTCGCCTTCCGCAAAAGCAGGCCTGCCCTTAGCATGGGCGTCCTGGCCACGCATCTGCCGGATGGCCGACTTGTCTAGGCGTGCTCGCGCGAAATCATGGGCGTGCGCCAGGGCGCGGCGAACCCACTCGACGTACTTCGGACCGCACTGGGGTACTGCACCGGTTTCTGCCGCAGTTGGATACATGATATCCACGGGCAGATTGAGTTCCCGGCCGGACAACATCGCGTGCGGAGTTACTCCGGTCGAAGAGTGGACCGACGACCTGTTCGCCATCAAGACATACAGGAGGTGGTCATCCCAATCCTTCGCACGATCATTTACAAAGGCCGCCAGCATATTGAGTATAGATCGGTTAAACCGTTCGACCTGTCCGTCAGACTGGGGCCTGTAAGGGGTGGTCCGCACCTTGGTACTGCCCAGCATCTGGCCGAGCTCTCCGTCGTCTCTCTCGCCTTGCTCTGAGACAACTTCCCTGAACAAAACGCCCCCAGAGTATATATAATACACTAGAGCACGAGAAACGAAGGAGATGACGTAAGACCATTGTTATAGCTTACTGGGGCGAGAGAGTTGGAGAGCGTTGCTAGGCAGCGCGTGCTTCGAACAGAACTCTATTGTCTGAAATGGTTTCATTCATGTATATCTCGTTTTAAATCAGATATTGGCTCTGGCAACCATGGTCGCCACCATGACCATGAGCGCTGGATAAATACCGAGGCTTCCTGCTGCTGGTTCAGTGCTGTGTGTTGTCCCACTGGGCCACAAACTTCTGAGCCGTTCGGTAGAGTGAGCGCTGATACAATCAGACAGATAAAAAATATAGTTACATATAGCGTTTTATGTTTTTTCTTCAGACAGTTAGATACACGTACGTCTACTGATATTCATGTTAACCTATCAGTGTTGAAGATATATTTTTTATATGGCACTTTCAAATCGGATGTCATATATCATTACAGTGTTGACCTTGAATTTGACCTTTGGTGACATCGAAAGATCAAGCAGCCATTCTTTTTTGGTTCAGAAATACCCAGTTTGAGATTTTCGTGCACTATATTTGTGTGGTAAGTTATCTCAGCCCTTGGACTAATTGATTTCGTCACGTATCTTGATCAGTTCTCCAATTTTGGATTCTCAAATTGTTGTTCAAAACGACGTAAAACGCCCAAATTTGGATTTTGTACATTCTAACGCCGTCCAGTACTAGTAACCTTTCTTACGAATGAATTTTAAATCACTAACTGGATTTATTTCTATACTTGTAACCTGAAATACAGCCCAAAATATGCCAGAACTTACAGTTACTTATACGATCAAACTGACAACACCGGTATGACGGCCCACTCTTGCCGTGACCTCCAACTGCACCATCATGTTCATTCTCTGATGAGCAAAGGACACATGGTCTTTTGGTTTGTGATTTACCTATCAATCATATGCCATAGTTTTATTCTTTAGTTTTCATTTATTTACGATATTTTCGAGACGGTTGTAATACACGTACTTAATATTAAATATGCGTACCTAATGTTTAAGTACGCATACTTAATATTAAATTCGCGTATTTAATAATAAATACGCATACTTAATATTAAATACACGTACATAATAATAAATATGCGTATATAATATTAAATACGTGTACTTAATATTGAATATGTGTACTTAATATTAAATATGCATACTTAATAATAAATACACGTACTTAATATTGAATACACGTATTTAATATTAAATACTCGTACATAATATTAAATACGCGTACATAATATTAATTACGCGTATATAATATTAAATACGTGTACTTAATAATAAATACGCATACTTAATAATAAATATGCATACTCAATATTAAATATGCATACATAATATTATATACGGGTATTTAATGTTAAATACACGTACCTAATATTGAATACCAGACAGTTAGATTTTCTTTTTGCAGCGCCATGTTTCACAAGACATACACAGCAACATAACCACATCCATTTTTCGCTAATTTAACATTAAGTACACGTATTTAACATTAAGTACGCATATTTAACATTAAGTACGTGTATTTAATATCAAATACATGTATTTAATATTGAATATGCGTATTTAATATTATATACGTGTATTTAATATTAAGTATGTGTATTTAATATTAAGTACGCGTATTTAACATTGAGTACATGCATTTAATTATTTTGTCTTCTCTAGAATGTCCTTCTGGAGGAATTAAATAAATGAAGTCTGAAAAATAAAAATATGGCATATATCAGCCACCGTATTCCTCGCATTGTCCCATGTTATGCTGCCGCATATCGTTCGATGCCAAGATACTAATGGCTGCTCAAAAATAATGTCTGAAGTGGCTTGGCCAGCGCGGCTTCGAGAGAGCAACGGGAGAAATATCGACTGGTCCTTTCCAGTGAGGATTTTTTTATTTTGTGTGTCCGTATATCCGTGTTACTTGTTTCTGCATCGTTGTTATTCGCAGTTGTGGCGACAGACCCGGACGGCACTGCTGGCTGAACCGTGACTGTTCCTGTGGTAAGTGTTCGTTTTATCAAGTTGTTTACTCATTTACTTGATGAATGTGGTATTCGAGGTTTGTTATTGACATCAACGAAATTTGTTTGTATTGATGGTAGTGGGTTGATACAAAAAAAATTCAATTCATCACCAGTATCACAAACATCCATACTACTGGTGTTGTGCGTTCAATTGACGACAATACGATGCACTGAACTGCCTAGTAATAATGAAATTGACATCTGATGAAAACGGCTTTCCTGTACGTGGGTAGATGAACGGCAGTTGTATTTCAGATAGAAAAAACATATGGCGTTAAAATTGAATCATGCAGTACTATGTTTAATTCAATAATTAGTTACCGATTAAACTACATTGTATGTTGCAAGGCGAATGATATTTACAATTGAAATATGTAGCTATTACGGATGCATTTTATGACTTTATAGGGACATAATGACACAATAAGCCATGTTTGGGCCATGTTGTGTCAGTTCCCTAGCAACAACAGCCGCAGGAACGAACCTATTAATGTAAAAACGTCGGCATCACTATCGGGTTCCTGGGTTTTCCCCGGTATCGATTGTGGGCAATGCAGTGTGGCAACTGTTCTGCATGAACAACTCGAGCGTGCATCGATATACCGATAGTGTTTAATAGACGTAGAATATAGTTGACAAGGTTACAGTTTGTACATGTTGCCACCCACATAAAATGGCGGCGCACGCTCAGCTTCGTGAGTTTGTTGGACTAACATGCCGAAGTATACCTGTTTTGGATTGCAGAAGTAGTATTTAAATTAATAGCACATTATATGAATGGCATTTCAACGGACTGTATGATATATGTAATTAATGTGTGGGCAGGAAATAGCCGATTCATTCAGAGCGTATGTGAGTGGTAACGCTCTTCACTGTGGAATGTAAAGCGAAAATGCTCCTCGAATGTGGTATTGTTGATCAGGATGCTTAACGTTTTATTGGCGCACATACAAGATAATGTTACTGTCGGTAGGACATAGCATGAGATAATGTATATCATCATCAGAAATTAAAGTGACAGTGGCAGGAAAACTATTTTCTTCCAAATCGATTACAAATATGCCTGTGGTCTCAGAAAAATAGGTTACAAAACAAACTATGCTTGATCAGATGGATAAATCAAGCATATGACGGTACTAGCAGCCGCTTTTCTTTTGTTCTGTGCCCCACTCAGAGTTACTTCTGCCTTAACCTATACTCTGATTTTTCTAACTCGTTTACACCGTTTTTTGCCTTTGTTTCAGTCAAATTACCTCAGGCGAACTATTTATCTGAATATTACATGTCTATGATGCAAACGGCAATAGATTTTCACAAACCTGGCTTCCGAAACGCTACATGTTTCTTTCAAAACACAAAAGTTCAATTTAAGCGAGAATTTTCACTGCTGTAGGGCGCTGCCATATTGCCTTACTCATTACGTAATTCAAGTGGACAGGTTCAAGTCAGGTACTATGGGGGCGTGCGCTGCAGTATTATGAACCAGTTACAGGCTGGGACGGTCCCATTCCTAACCCGCGCTCCCTGCGTGAATCAACCGAATAGACTGTTCCGTCACGCGCTCAAAATAAACAATGTATGTTGACATGCAGACGAAAAGTTTTCAGGAGGAATTTATCATTGCAGTAGATTACTAACTTTATCAGTTTCACGATTGGAAGGCTGAAAGTTTGCAGAAAATTGCCGTTTGGTCCCAAGGTGAGCTATGCCAAGTTATAACACGATAGGATTTAGCATCGCAAAAATATCAGCAAAAAACGGTGTAAACGAGTTAGAAAAATCAGAGTATATACTCTGATTTTTTAAAACTCGTTTACACCGTTTTTGGCCTTCAGTTCAGTCAAGTTACTTCGAGCGAACTATCCAACTGAATATTGCATATCTGTGGTACAAACGGCAATTAATTCACACAAACCTGCCTTCCGGAACGCTATCTGTTTCTTTCAAAACGCAAAAGTTTTATTTAAGCGAGGATTTGCTTGAACCATGGGCGCCGACATATTGCTTGGTTCTCGACAACTGATGACGGAATCCAAATGGACAAGTTCAAATTAGTCATAATAGGGGGATCGGGTTGTCAGTTGTCGTCAAGGTGCCTGCACGTGCGAGTCATTTCGAATCACTTTACCTGCGTGGGCGGTCCCGAATCCCAACTCTCGCCCCTATGCAAATTATCCGAACAGAATCGCTCATCATGTGCCAAAGGAAAACAATATTTGTTGACATGCAAACGCCAGGATTTCAGGGAAAATTTTTCATTGCAGTAGATTGCTAACTCTCACAGTTCTATGAGCAGAAGTCTGAAAGTTTGCAGAAAAATGCCGTTTGATCTCCAGGTGAAGTATGCCAAGTTACAATACGATACCATTAAACATCGCAAAAATATCGGCAAAAAACGGTGTAAACGAGTTAGAAAAATCAGAGTATAGTTCACGCTCGATTGGCTCGAACGTACACGAGTTAGCTGGAATCGCTCTGCATCAAGGGATACAAAGCACCGAGAATGGCGGTAGTGTCAACAAACTCAAACGAGACAATCAGAGATGGCAGACCCTCGCCCTTCCAGATTTAGATTTACTAAAAATATATAGTTTATGACCCTTACACTTTCTACCTAGACAATAATCGGGGATTTTGGTCGTACTATCATTGGTCATGTATAAATTGGTCGGAAATTGGCCATAAAAAATACAAAATCATGGGAGAAATGATCATCAATCGAAGTAGAGTTATTTTTTACTCACCGAAGGTGAGTATATGGGATCGACCGTGTGTGTATGTTTGGATGTATGTATGTCACAAACGTAGCACGTTTTGTTGTATGGGGACGGATTTTTTCCATTTGGGGCACGTTCTTGCCCTTTCTGCTCCCTCTATCGATATGCCAACTTTGGAATTTCCTCGTGCATCCCTGTTGACGTAGTTGCAAATTTATCGTCGAGTCGGACAAATTCCGCACACAACGCCAGTCGCCAACTTGTATCTAAGATCGGAGGGAGGGAGATGATAGACGTGATAGCCGTGTGTGATGGGTTCTGAGATGGGCGAACGCAGGGCTCCACACTAAGGACCTCCCCGACCTCCCGGGGCAAGTAATAATTGGGTGAGAGCAAGTGAGAAAATACAAGCAGACGCCCGGCGGGCAACCACAAGTTTTCGGCCAAATCGTAGACATATTATTCAAATAAATGTGTTCGTTTTTGTCTCACAACCTGTCAAGATTGATTCACCACCGTATTGATAAACCGAGTGCTGGATGACACATCAATACTTTGTATGTACATAAATTATGCAAATTACGAAGTCAGCCAATAGCATGCGCGGGTTTCTCAGACCGTGTGCATGTTTACGATGTTGCATAGCAACGCATCTACCGAACGAACATGTTCCGAGTATTTGAAGAGTGCCGAATAATTAGGTGAGATACGGTGGCTGCTGTTTTCCGGTTACAAAGCGATGCTGTACTATGTTATTGTTAATATCAGAATATAATATAATTTGATGATTGAAAGGAAGAAATTTGGATCTAGAGTACAATATTTATTAACAACACCATGCATTTAATTACTGAAATATTATGTAGGCAACTTGTCAGTCACGACTGATGCAGGTCAGCTGAGATAACATAGGACTGGAAAGCGAAAGTACTGATCGATGACAAATTCCAATGAATTTATTCGCCCTGGGGAGAAGCACCTGATCTTTTAACATGGGGGTTCATTTAATATGGTGATTCTAAGTATATAAACGATGTCTTTAGTGCATTATAATATCCATACACGATGAAGCTAAACAAAAACGGTTGTAAAAGATAAAAATTGTCCGATTTCACAACATATCCAAGCTTTGAAGAGGGACTGAAAAAAACGGCACTTCGAATAAAGCCTTGCTCTAGCAAAATTGCCGGCAGACGGCCTGTTATTCTAATGAATTTTGACACAAGTGTACATGCTTTGTACTTTCGCTAAAGTTATTTGACACAAGACATGTTATTTCAGCAGTTATTGACGTTGTTAGAAATGGGCGATAATTAGGTTTATTCCCAGCGGCACCTTATTCACAAATATTTCATTTGAATTTATCGCCGATCATACTTCCGCTTTCCAGCCCTATTGCTGAGTTAACTCAACAAAGAGGCGGGCAAGATCTTCTTCGGATCCTGATATGATGAATTTCTACACTGGATTCAAACGCTCAAAGGAGTATTTGTGGCACTGCAACCCACTGCCCAAAACATGGTCATATGGAGTCAGATCCAGAGACATTCCCAGCGCATGAACACTGCCGGTAGTGTTTTCCAGGAATCCTTGCCTTTGATCGACCAGTTTTTCATGTTTCTATGCAGAATCAAACAGGGACTCAATGAGCAGGACTTGACAGTGAGATTTGGAATATCACAATCATCTGTGAGCAGGATTCTTATTACATGGACGAATTAAATGTATTTCATGTTAGGCTTCCTTAGTAATATGGCCTATTATAGTTATATTATATTATTTTATAGTCCTGCTGCCATGAACACAAACATGCCAGAGTGTTTCAGGTCCACATACCCCAAAACTAGAGTTATATTGGACCGCACAGAATTAAAGGTGCTGACGCCGAGTTCCAAGGTCTTAAACTCGGAAACATTCTCCGATTATAAACGTCTCACCTCATTTAAAGGCCTGATAGGTATGTCGCCTTGTGAAATGGTTATTTTTATGAGTTTTTTGTATACTGACTGCATTTCTGACAGAGAAATAACATCAAGATCTGGAATCGTGGATTTAATAGAACCCAACGATTACGTCATGGCGGACGAAGGATTTCTTACATTCATACCACTGAGTCGGTGTCACTGCTGGCAGACGTTAAATCTGTCCCCGAGGATACCATCAACTCAGTAGCCTTCTGGTTGTGATTAGGTACTTATGTACTTGTCATATATCTATTCCTCTGGGTTTGTTTCAGATTTCTAAATTATTTTCATAGGTTGTTGGGCAGTTGTATACTAATTCCATCATGTGTACAGTAGAAACAACTACATTTAACACACTGTCTGCCCCTGATGACGCCAGTGTGTCTTTGGATAAACTATTTGGTCGGGCTTTGTTTCTATTGCAAAATGTTGTATGTTAAGTTTGTTATTGGCATCATCAAAATCTGACTATTGGTGGTAATAGATTGATACCTACATTCATACCACTGAGTCGGTGTCACTGCTGGCGGACGTTAAATCTGTCCCCGAGGATACCATCAACTCAGTAGCCTTCTGGTTGTGATTAGGTACTTATGTACTTGTCATATATCTATTCCTTTGGGTTTGTTTCAGATTTCTAAATTATTTTCATAGGTTGATGGGCAGTTGTATACTAATTCCATCATGTGTACAGTAGAAACAACTACATTTAACACACTGTCTGCCCCTGATGACGCCAGTGTGTCTTTGGATAAACTATTTGGTCGGGCTTTGTTTCTATTGCAAAATGTTGTATATTAGGTTTGTTATTGGCATCATCAAAATCTGACTATTGGTGGTAATAGATTGATACCTACATTCATACCACTGAGTCGGTGTCACTGCTGGCGGACGTTAAATCTGTCCCCGAGGATACCATCCACTCAGTAGCCTTCTGGCTTGTGATTAGGTAATTATGTACTTGTCATATATCTATTCCATGGGGTTTGTTTCAGATTTCTAAATTATTTTCATAGGTTGTTGGGCAGTTGTATACTAATTCCATCATGTGTACAGTAGAAACAACTACATTTAACACACTGTCTGCCCCTGATGACGCCAGTGTGTCTTTGGATAAACTATTTGGTCGGGCTTTGTTTCTATTGCAAAATGTTGTATATTAGGTTTGTTATTGGCATCATCAAAATCTGACTATTGGTGGTAATAGATTGATACCTACATTCATACCACTGAGTCGGTGTCACTGCTGGCGGACGTTAAATCTGTCCCCGAGGATACCATCAACTCAGTAGCCTTCTGGCTTGTGATTAGGTAGTTATGTACTTGTCATATATCTATTCCATGGGGTTTGTTTCAGATTTCTAAATTATTTTCATAGGTTGTTGGGCAGTTGTATACTAATTCCATCATGTGTACAGTAGAAACAACTACATTTAACACACTGTCTGCCCCTGATGACGCCAGTGTGTCTTTGGATAAACTATTTGGTCGGGCTTTGTTTCTATTGCAAAATGTTGTATATTAGGTTTGTTGTTGGCATCATCAAAATCTGACTATTGGTGATAATAGATTGATACCTACATTCATACCACTGAGTCGGTGTCACTGCTGGCGGACGTTAAATCTGTCCCCGAGGATACCATCAACTCAGCAGCCTTCTGGCTTGTGATTAGGTAGTTATGTACTTGTCATATATCTATTCCATGGTTTTTTTTTCAGATTTCTAAATTATTTTCATAGGTTGTTGGGCAGTTGTATACTAATTCCATCATGTGTACAGTAGAAACAACTACATTTAACACACTGTCTGCCCCTGATGACGCCAGTGTGTCTTTGGATAAACTATTTGGTCGGGCTTTGTTTCTATTGCAAAATGTTGTATATTAGGTTTGTTATTGGCATCATCAAAATCTGACTATTGGTGGTAATAGATTGATACCTACATTCATACCACTGAGTCGGTGTCACTGCTGGCGGACGTTAAATCTGTCCCCGAGGATACCATCAACTCAGTAGCCTTCTGGCTTGTGATTAGGTAGTTATGTACTTGTCATATATCTATTCCATGGGGTTTGTTTCAGATTTCTAAATTATTTTCATAGGTTGTTGGGCAGTTGTATACTAATTCCATCATGTGTACAGTAGAAACAACTACATTTAACACACTGTCTGCCCCTGATGACGCCAGTGTGTCTTTGGATAAACTATTTGGTCGGGCTTTGTTTCTATTGCAAAATGTTGTATATTAGGTTTGTTGTTGGCATCATCAAAATCTGACTATTGGTGATAATAGATTGATACCTACATTCATACCACTGAGTCGGTGTCACTGCTGGCGGACGTTAAATCTGTCCCCGAGGATACCATCAACTCAGCAGCCTTCTGGCTTGTGATTAGGTAGTTATGTACTTGTCATATATCTATTCCATGGGTTTTTTTTCAGATTTCTAAATTATTTTCATAGGTTGTTGGGCAGTTGTATACTAATTCCATCATGTGTACAGTAGAAACAACTACATTTAACACACTGTCTGCCCCTGATGACGCCAGTGTGTCTTTGGATAAACTATTTGGTCGGGCTTTGTTTCTATTGCAAAATGTTGTATATTAGGTTTGTTATTGGCATCATCAAAATCTGACTATTGGTGGTAATAGATTGATACCTACATTCATACCACTGAGTCGGTGTCACTGCTGGCGGACGTTAAATCTGTCCCCGAGGATACCATCAACTCAGTAGCCTTCTGGCTTGTGATTAGGTACTTATGTACTTGTCATATATCTATTCCATGGGGTTTGTTTCAGATTTCTAAATTATTTTCATAGGTTGTTGGGCAGTTGTATACTAATTCCATCATGTGTACAGTAGAAACAACTACATTTAACGCACTGTCTGCCCCTGATGACGCCAGTGTGTCTTTGGATAAACTATTTGGTCGGGCTTTGTTTCTATTGCAAAATGTATATTAGGTTTGTTGTTGGCATCATCAAAATCTGACTATCGGTGATAATAGATTGATACCTACATTCATACCACTGAGTCGGTGTCACTGCTGGCGGACGTTAAATCTGTCCCCGAGGATACCATCAACTCAGTAGCCTTCTGGCTTGTGATTAAGTAATTATGTACTTGTCATATATCTATTCCATGGGGTTTGTTTCAGATTTCTAAATTATTTTCATAGGTTGTTGGCCAGTTGTATACTAATTCCATCATGTGTACAGTAAAAACAACTACATTTAACACACTGTCTGCCCCTGATGACACCAGTGCGTCTTTGGATAAACTATTTGGTCGGGCTTTGTTTCTATTGCAAAATGTTGTATATTAGGTTCGTTATTGGCATCATCAAAATCTGACTATTGGTGGTAATAGATTGATACCTACATTCATACCACTGAGTCGGTGTCACTGCTGGCGGACGTTAAATCTGTCCCCGAGGATACCATCAACTCAGTAGCCTTCTGGCTTGTGATTAGGTACTTATGTACTTGTCATATATCTATTCCATGGGGTTTGTTTCAGATTTCTAAATTATTTTCATAGGTTGTTGGGCAGTTGTATACTAATTCCATCATGTGTACAGTAGAAACAACTACATTTAACACACTGTCTGCCCCTGATGACGCCAGTGTGTCTTTGGATAAACTATTTGGTCGGGCTTTGTTTCTATTGCAAAATGTTGTATATTAGGTTTGTTATTGGCATCATCAAAATCTGACTATTGGTGGTAATAGATTGATACCTACATTCATACCACTGAGTCGGTGTCACTGCTGGCGGACGTTAAATCTGTCCCCGAGGATACCATCAACTCAGTAGCCTTCTGGCTTGTGATTAGGTAGTTATGTACTTGTCATATATCTATTCCATGGGGTTTGTTTCAGATTTCTAAATTATTTTCATAGGTTGTTGGGCAGTTGTATACTAATTCCATCATCATGATCATGTGTACAGTAGAAACAACTACATTTAACACACTGTCTGCCCCTGATGACGCCAGTGTATCTTTGGATAAGCTATTTGGTCGGGCTTTGTTTCTATTGCAAAATGTTGTATATTAGGTTTGTTGTTAGCATCATCAAAATCTGACTATTGGTGATAATAGATTGATACCTACATTCATACCACTGAGTCGGTGTCACGGCTGGCGGACGTTAAATCTGTCCCCGAGGATACCATCAACTCAGTAGCCTTCTGGCTTGTGATTAAGTAATTATGTACTTGTCATATATCTATTCCATGGGGTTTGTTTCAGATTTCTAAATTATTTTCATAGGTTGTTGGGCAGTTGTATACTAATTCCATCATGTGTACAGTAGAAACAACTACATTTAACACACTGTCTGCCCCTGATGACACCAGTGTGTCTTTGGATAAACTATTTGGTCGGGCCTTGTTTCTATTGCAAAATGTTGTATATTGGGTTTGTTATTGGCATCATCAAAATCTGACTATTGGTGGTAATAGATTGATACCTACATTCATACCACTGAGTCGGTGTCACTGCTGGCGGACGTTAAATCTGTCCCCGAGGATACCATCAACTCAGTAGCCTTCTGGCTTGTGATTAGGTACTTATGTACTTGTCATATATCTATTCCATGGGGTTTGTTTCAGATTTCTAAATTATTTTCATAGGTTGTTGGGCAGTTGTATACTAATTCCATCATGTGTACAGTAGAAACAACTACATTTAACACACTGTCTGCCCCTGATGACGCCAGTGTGTCTTTGGATAAACTATTTGGTCGGGCTTTGTTTCTATTGCAAAATGTTGTATATTAGGTTTGTTATTGGCATCATCAAAATCTGACTATTGGTGGTAATAGATTGATACCTACATTCATACCACTGAGTCGGTGTCACTGCTGGCGGACGTTAAATCTGTCCCCGAGGATACCATCAACTCAGTAGCCTTCTGGCTTGTGATTAGGTACTTATGTACTTGTCATATATCTATTCCATGGGGTTTGTTTCAGATTTCTAAATTATTTTCATAGGTTGTTGGGCAGTTGTATACTAATTCCATCATGTGTACAGTAGAAACAACTACATTTAACACACTGTCTGCCCCTGATGACGCCAGTGTGTCTTTGGATAAACTATTTGGTTGGGCTTTGTTTCTATTACAAAATGTTGTATATTAGGTTTGTTATTGGCATCATCAAAATCTGACTATTGGTGGTAATAGATTGATACCTACATTCTTACCACTGAGTCGGTGTCACTGCTGGCGGACGTTAAATCTGTCCCCGAGGATACCATCAACTCAGTAGCCTTCTGGCTTGTGATTAGGTACTTATGTACCTGTCATATATCTATTCCATGGGGTTTGTTTCAGATTTCTAAATTATTTTCATAGGTTGTTGGGCAGTTGTATACTAATTCCATCATGTGTACAGTAGAAACAACTACATTTAACACACTGTCTGCCCCTGATGACGCCAGTGTGTCTTTGGATAAACTATTTGGTCGGGCTTTGTTTCTATTGCAAAATGTTGTATATTAGGTTTGTTATTGGCATCATCAAAATCTGACTATTGGTGGTAATAGATTGATACCTACATTCATACCACTGAGTCGGTGTCACTGCTGGCGGACGTTAAATCTGTCCCCGAGGATACCATCAACTCAGTAGCCTTCTGGCTTGTGATTAGGTACTTATGTACTTGTCATATATCTATTCCATGGGGTTTGTTTCAGATTTCTAAATTATTTTGATAGGTTGTTGGGCAGTTGTATACTAATTCCATCATGTGTACAGTAGAAACAACTACATTTAACACACTGTCTGCCCCTGATGACGCCAGTGTGTCTTTGGATAAACTATTTGGTCGGGCTTTGTTTCTATTGCAAAATGTTGTATATTAGGTTTGTTATTGGCATCATCAAAATCTGACTATTGGTGGTAATAGATTGATACCTACATTCATACCACTGAGTCGGTGTCACTGCTGGCGGACGTTAAATCTGTCCCCGAGGATACCATCAACTCAGTAGCCTTCTGGCTTGTGATTAGGTACTTATGTACTTGTCATATATCTATTCCATGGGGTTTGTTTCAGATTTCTAAATTATTTTCATAGGTTGTTGGGCAGTTGTATACTAATTCCATCATGTGTACAGTAGGAACAACTACATTTAACACACTGTCTGCCCCTGATGACGCCAGTGTGTCTTTGGATAAACTATTTGGTCGGGCTTTGTTTCTATTGCAAAATGTTGTATATTAGGTTTGTTATTGGCATCATCAAAATCTGACTATTGGTGGTAATAGATTGATACCTACATTCATACCACTGAGTCCGTGTCACTGCTGGCGGACGTTAGATCCGTCCCCGAGGATACCATCAACTCAGTAGCCTTCTGGCTTGTGATTAGGTATTTATGTACTTGTCATATATCTATTCCATGGGGTTTGTTTCAGATTTCTAAATTATTTTCATAGGTTGTTGGACAGTTGTATACTAATTCCATCATGTGTACAGTAGAAACAACTACATTTAACACACTGTCTGCCCCTGATGACGCCAGTGTGTCTTTGGATAAACTATTTGGTCGGGCTTTGTTTCTATTGCAAAATGTTGTATATTAGGTTTGTTATTGGCATCATCAAAATCTGACTATTGGTGGTAATAGATTGATACCTACATTCATACCACTGAGTCGGTGTCACTGCTGGCGGACGTTAAATCTGTCCCCGAGGATACCATCAACTCAGTAGCCTTCTGGCTTGTGATTAGGTACTTATGTACTTGTCATATATCTATTCCATGGGGTTTGTTTCAGATTTCTAAATTATTTTCATAGGTTGTTGGGCAGTTGTATACTAATTCCATCATGTGTACAGTAGAAACAACTACATTTAACACACTGTCTGCCCCTGATGATGCCAGTGTGTCTTTGGATAAACTATTTGGTCGGGCTTTGTTTCTATTGCAAAATGTTGTATATTAGGTTTGTTATTGGCATCATCAAAATCTGACTATTGGTGGTAATAGATTGATACCTACATTCATACCACTGAGTCGGTGTCACTGCTGGCGGACGTTAAATCTGTCCCCGAGGATACCATCAACTCAGTAGCCTTCTGGCTTGTGATTAGGTACTTATGTACTTGTCATATATCTATTCCATGGGGTTTGTTTCAGACTTCTAAATTATTTTCATAGGTTGTTGGGCAGTTGTATACTAATTCCATCATGTGTACAGTAGAAACAACTACATTTAACACACTGTCTGCCCCTGATGACGCCAGTGTGTCTTTGGATAAACTATTTGGTCGGGCTTTGTTTCTATTGCAAAATGTTGTATATTAGGTTTGTTATTGGCATCATCAAAATCTGACTATTGGTGGTAATAGATTGATACCTACATTCATACCACTGAGTCGGTGTCACTGCTGGCGGACGTTAAATCTGTCCCCGAGGATACCATCAACTCAGTAGCCTTCTGGCTTGTGATTAGGTACTTATGTACTTGTCATATATCTATTCCATGGGGTTTGTTTCAGATTTCTAAATTATTTTCATAGGTTGTTGGGCAGTTGTATACTAATTCCATCATGTGTACAGTAGAAACAACTACATTTAACACACTGTCTGCCCCTGATGACGCCAGTGTGTCTTTGGATAAACTATTTGGTCGGGCTTTGTTTCTATTGCAAAATGTTGTATATTAGGTTTGTTATTGGCATCATCAAAATCTGACTATTGGTGGTAATAGATTGATACCTACATTCATACCACTGAGTCGGTGTCACTGCTGGCGGACGTTAAATCTGTCCCCGAGGATACCATCAACTCAGTAGCCTTCTGGCTTGTGATTAGGTACTTATGTACTTGTCATATATCTATTCCATGGGGTTTGTTTCAGATTCCTAAATTATTTTCATAGGTTGTTGGGCAGTTGTATACTAATTCCATCATGTGTACAGTAGAAACAACTACATTTAACACACTGTCTGCCCCTGATGATGCCAGTGTGTCTTTGGATAAACTATTTGGTCGGGCTTTGTTTCTATTGCAAAATGTTGTATATTAGGTTTGTTATTGACATCATCAAAATCTGACTATTGGTGGTAATAGATTGATACCTACATTCATACCACTGAGTCGGTGTCACTGCTGGCGGACGTTAAATCTGTCCCCGAGGAAACCATCAACTCAGTAGCCTTCTGGCTTGTGATTAGGTACTTATGTACTTGTCATATATCTATTCCATGGGGTTTGTTTCGGATTTCTAAATTATTTTCATAGGTTGTTGGGCAGTTGTATACTAATTCCATCATGTGTACAGTAGAAACAACTACATTTAACACACTGTCTGCCCCTGATGACGCCAGTGTGTCTTTGGATAAACTATTTGGTCGGGCTTTGTTTCTATTGCAAAATGTTGTATATTAGGTTTGTTATTGGCATCATGAAAATCTGACTATTGGTGGTAATAGATTAATACCTACATTCATACCACTGAGTCGGTGTCACTGCTGGCGGACGTTAAATCTCTCCCCGAGGATACCATCAACTCAGTAGCCTTCTGGCTTGTGATTAGGTACTTATGTACTTGTCATATATCTATTCCATGGGGTTTGTTTCAGATTTCTAAATTATTTTCATAGGATGTTGGGCAGTTGTATACTAATTCCATCATGTGTACAGTAGAAACAACTACATTTAACACACTGTCTGCCCCTGATGACGCCAGTGTGTCTTTGGATAAACTATTTGGTCGGGCTTTGTTTCTATTGCAAAATGTTGTATATTAGGTTTGTTATTGGCATCATCAAAATCTGACTATTGGTGGTAATAGATTGATACCTACATTCATACCACTGAGTCGGTGTCACTGCTGGCGGACGTTAAATCTGTCCCCGAGGATACCATCAACTCAGTAGCCTTCTGGCTTGTGATTAGGTACTTATGTACTTGTCATAGACGTGGAATCAATACCCAGTATCAAGTATTCCGAGCAAACAAAACAGGGTCCGTTATCCAATCTCATAGTCCGGGGACAGAAAGTCATATCAGGCATACGAAGTGAGAGAAAACAAAAATGACAGGGAAACTCATGAACCCCATATATCTATATCTGTCATATATCTATTCCATGGGGTTTGTTTCAGATTTCTAAATTATTTTCATAGGTTGTTGGGCAGTTGTATACTAATTCCATCATGTGTACAGTAGAAACAACTACATTTAACACACTGTCTGCCCCTGATGACGCCAGTGTGTCTTTGGATAAACTATTTGGTCGGGCTTTGTTTCTATTGCAAAATGTTGTATATTAGGTTTGTTATTGGCATCATGAAAATCTGACTATTGGTGGTAATAGATTAATACCTACATTCATACCACTGAGTCGGTGTCACTGCTGGCGGACGTTAAATCTCTCCCCGAGGATACCATCAACTCAGTAGCCTTCTGGCTTGTGATTAGGTACTTATGTACTTGTCATATATCTATTCCATGGGGTTTGTTTCAGATTTCTAAATTATTTTCATAGGATGTTGGGCAGTTGTATACTAATTCCATCATGTGTACAGTAGAAACAACTACATTTAACACACTGTCTGCCCCTGATGACGCCAGTGTGTCTTTGGATAAACTATTTGGTCGGGCTTTGTTTCTATTGCAAAATGTTGTATATTAGGTTTGTTATTGGCATCATCAAAATCTGACTATTGGTGGTAATAGATTGATACCTACATTCATACCACTGAGTCGGTGTCACTGCTGGCGGACGTTAAATCTGTCCCCGAGGATACCATCAACTCAGTAGCCTTCTGGCTTGTGATTAGGTACTTATGTACTTGTCATATATCTATTCCATGGGGTTTGTTTCAGATTTCTAAATTATTTTCATAGGTTGTTGGGCAGTTGTATACTAATTCCATCATGTGTACAGTAGAAACAACTACATTTAACACACTGTCTGCCCCTGATGACGCCAGTGTGTCTTTGGATAAACTATTTGGTCGGGCTTTGTTTCTATTGCAAAATGTTGTATATTAGGTTTGTTATTGGCATCATCAAAATCTGACTATTGGTGGTAATAGATCGATACCTACATTCATACCACTGAGTCGGTGTCACTGCTGGCGGACGTTAAATCTGTCCCCGAGGATACCATCAAGTCAGTAGCCTTCTGGCTTGTGATTAGGTACTTATGTACTTGTCATATATCTATTCCATGGGGTTTGTTCCAGATTTCTAAATTATTTTCATAGGATGTTGGGCAGTTGTATACTAATTCCATCATGTGTCCAGTAGAAACAACTACATTTAACACACTGTCTGCCCCTGATGACGCCAGTGTGTCTTTGGAGAAACTATTTGGTCGGGCTTTGTTTCTATTGCAAAATGTTGTATATTAGGTTTGTTGTTGGCATCATCAAAATCTGACTATTGGTGGTAATAGATTGATACCTACATTCATACCACTGAGTTGGTGTCACTGCTGGCGGACGTTAAATCTGTTCCCGAGGATACCATCAACTCAGTAGCCTTCTGGCTTGTGATTAGGTACTTATGTACTTGTCATATATCTATTCCATGGGGTTTGTTTCAGATTTCTAAATTATTTTCATAGGTTGTTGGGCAGTTGTATACTAATTCCATCATGTGTACAGTAGAAACAACTACATTTAACACACTGTCTGCCCCTGATGACGCCAGTGTGTCTTTGGATAAACTGTTTGGTCGGGCTTTGTTTCTATTGCAAAATGTTGTATATTAGGTTTGTTATTGGCATCATCAAAATCTGACTATTGGTGGTAATAGATTGATACCTACATTCATACCACTGAGTCGGTGTCACTGCTGGCGGACGTCAAATCTGTCCCCGAGGATACCATCAACTCAGTAGCCTTCTGGCTTGTGATTAGGTACTTATGTACTTGTCATATATCTATTCCATGGGGTTTGTTTCAGATTTCTAAATTATTTTGATAGGTTGTTGGGCAGTTGTATACTAATTCCATCATGTGTACAGTAGAAACAACTACATTTAACACACTGTCTGCCCCTGATGACGCCAGTGTGTCTTTGGATAAACTATTTGGTCGGGCTTTGTTTCTATTGCAAAATGTTGTATATTAGGTTTGTTATTGGCATCATCAAAATATGACTATTGGTGGTAATAGATTGATACCTACATTCAGGATCTTTTGTCAAGAAAGAAATCGCGTTTTGTGATTCCACCCTTCTTCTAAAGGCCAGAAAGGAAAGTTTTCTGAGAGGAAGTGCAGCTGATACATGAAATCGCAAGACCTCGTATCTACGTTGAACGGGCAGTCAGAAGGATAAAAGCATATCATATTTTTGATGGTGTTATTCCACTCAGTGTGGCTTCTTGTATCAACCAGATTTGGACAATCTGTGGGATTTTGACCACATTTCGTGGTCCTCTGTTCTAACATGAGATTCGTGCAGTAGTTGCAGTATACTTTCCAGAGTAGTACATGTCTTAAGACTTCAACATGTACAAAAAACTTTTCAGCAGAAATGTACAGTTTATTTGTGGATACAATTGTATAATTGTGTTGTTGGAGATTGATAATGATTCTAACCTGTCAACTAGATTATATGACAAACGTGATGATTTCAATTTTTCCATAGTCAATTTCCCTTTTCTAAGCAGCAACATTCCTATGTCACCGGCATATGGTGTGTTTGTTTCTCAACTTATACGCTATTCCAGAGCTAGTTGCAAATATGAGGACTTTGTCTATCGAAGTGCCCAGCTATTCTCTAAACTGCTGCGACAAGGATATGTTTTACCAGGACTTATAGCTGCGTATTGATTCCACGTCTATCAGTAGAGTATTGTCAGATGCATATTTAAGTATTTATAGCTTAATTAGCAGTACTTGTATATAATATACCACGTATCCCAATGTATGTTTGCTTAACAAATAAAGGTCTTTCAAATATCACTTTGAATTGAGTGACTCTGAATATATGCTGGCGAGATAGAGTGTGTCCCAAAAAAGAAGTATACCGAAAATTGGTGGATTATGTGATGAATATAAATAGTTACCAATTGGTGAAAAACAGTTGCAACTGCGATAAAACATACGTACTGACAAAATGTTATAAGGTATATACTTTTCTATTATCCTAAACTGAACCTCTGGCCTAAACATCAAAAAGCTCATTTTATCAATCATAGATATGATATTAATACATGTATTTTGCCACAGTTTATTCCAGGTATTTTCTGTATACTTGTAGGACACACTGTATTTTATTCGGTAAAAAAAAATTGCCACAGATGTATGAAACCTGAATTTTGTCCCTAGGATGATTATTGGTATTCAAATTTAGCTGGTATGCTACAGGAAACTTGGTCCTATTTTGTGATTTGTATTTCTGTAAGCTTGCATAGGGTTACATTATGATATGCTGCATCACGTCATAATGGGTACATTAATACATGCTGGAGCCCGTCATAATGTCTAAACTCATAAGAGAGGCAACATTTAAAAAGCACATCATTTTGGCCTGAGTGTCCTTGTGAAAGAAATCTCAAACAGTGTAAACTTGGATACTACTCATACTAGGTCTGGGGTCATTTTGTCTGGGGTCATCAAGGCTGCTGAAGCTAGACTCTAATGTACCATCTTCGGTGAGTACGGCGCCCTATGGGCCCTTGTTTTTATCTTGAACATATTCTCGACCTGTCGACCACGACCTGAATTCTTGACTGTAGGATTGTCTTCGCACGAATCACAAATCTGGTCCAGACCAAAAACCCTGGTCCTACTGCATATTGTACGTGGGCCTATCATTAAGCGAACCAATAACATTTCGAGTGCACCGAATACTATCTCCAATACACTTTATGTATTTGGAGTGAACGAGATAATATAACCAATGCACGGGATTGCTGTCAAGTAAAAGAAATATACTTCGATTATATTACATACAAGGTTAAATATCAACTGTTTAAATCATATTGTATGTCGTTATACGGTGTTCAGCTGTGGGATATTGGGTATGTCCATGTACAACGATTCTTTATAGCGTGGAGAAAATGTGTAAGGAAATTAATCAATTTGCCCTACAATACGCACTGTAACCTACTTCATTTGATTTGTGCAGATCTAGATGTGAAACAACAAATATATCGACGTCTCGCGCGGTTCGTCCGTGAACTATGTAACAGTCAGAATATGTAAGTAAAAACTGCTTATAATTTAGCATTACATGGTAGTAACACCAATCTATGCAAAAACAATAATGAGCCGGTTGCTTTTTATAATCTTGACAAAGGTGACCTTGTCAATGTTCCGATCAAGCCAGCTAAACAAGTATGCTCCGAAGGAGTGATGGGTTGTCATACTAGTATCATACGTGAGTTACTGTCTATGAGAGACCATGCATCTTATGATATCTTAAAGAAAAAAGAAATGGAGTTCATGTTATACAGCCTATGCACTGAGTAAATCAACATTGTTTCCTCCGCTTTTTCTCTTTGTAACTCGTGTATTTGTTCTTTCATCATAATGTAAATTTGATTTCCTTGTAATGTATATACAAGGAAATCCCCACATATTCTCTTTGGGATTGTTTTTATTGGATAAAGCATAACACTTCGATGATAATAACGAGACAATCAGAGATTGCAGACCCTCGCCCTTCAGATTTAGTCACTAAAATTAGGCAATAATTGAGAGTTTTGATCTTAAGACCACCGCTTGTACGCCATACGATTGGGAATTGGCCAAAGAAAAATACAAAAATAGATTGAACATTTAATATTGATTAGAACCTGAGTTATAGCCAATAATGTGATTTTCTTTTTTCCGTTGCCATGGCAACCGTTTTCACCCGATTTTGGCAAAATTTGAAAGGGACTGAGCCACTACCATAGCATTCCCATAGCCCTATAAATTTCAAATCGATCGGACCGTATGCCATTGAGTTATGAGCGCAGATATTTGCACTGAAACGTCGCTGGCCAAAAATAACGGAAATCGTGACCCCAATTTTTCGACATCGGGCGATAATGGAGAGTTTTCGTCGTACGACCATCGGTCATACACCAAACGATCGGTAAATTGGCCGAAGAAAAATACAAAAATAGTTCAAAAAATTAATATCAAGTAGAACCGGAGTTAGAGCCAATTATGTGATTTTCTTTTTTTCCGTTGCCATGGCAACCGTTTTTATCCGATTTTGACAAAATTTTAAAGGGACTGAGCCACCATTATAGCACTCTATTCCTATAAATTTCAAATCGATCGGACCGTTTGCCTTCGAGTTATGAGCGCAGACATTTGCACTGAAACGTCGCTGGCCAAAAATAACCGAAATCGTGACCCCCAATTTTTCGACATCGGGCGATAATGGAGAGTTTTCGTCGTACGACCATCGGTTATACACCAAACGGTCGGGAATTGGCCGGAGAAAAATACAAAAATAGTTGGACAAATTAATATCAAATAGAACCAGAGTTAGAGCCAATTATGTGAATTTCTTTTTTTCCGTTGCCATGGCAACCGTTTTCATCCGATTTTGGCAAAATTTTAAAGGGACTGAGCCACCACCATAGCACTCTTGCCCTATAAATTTCAAATCGATCGGACCGTTTGCCTTTGAGTTATGAGCGCAGACATTTGGACTGAAACGTCGCTGGCCAAAAATAACCGAAATCGTGACCCCCAATTTTTCGACATCGGGCGATAATGGAGAGTTTTCGTCGTACGAGGATCGGTCGTACACCAAACGATCGGGAATTGGCCAAAGAACAATACAAAAATAGTTGGAAAAATTAATATCAGGTAGAACCGGAGTTAGAGCCAATTATGTGATTTTCTTTTTTTCCGTTGCCATGGCAACCGTTTTCATCCGATTTTGGCAAAAATTTGAAGGGACTGAGCCAGCACCATAGCACTCTCGCCCTATAAATTTCAAATCGATCGGGCCGTTTGCCTTTGAGTTATGAGCGCAGACATTTGCACTGAAACGTCGCTGGCCAAAAAAAATCGAAACCGTGACCCCCAATTTTTCGACATCGGGCGATAATGGAGAGTTTTCGTCGTACGACCACGGGCCATATATCAGATGATCAGGAATTGGCCATAGAAAAATACAAAATTAGTTAGAAAAATTTATCTTGAATAGAACCGGAGTTATGGTCAATTATTGATTTTTACATTTTCCGTTGCCATGGCAACCAGATTCGAGGAGGACCGAGCCACTCAGATACCGCTTCATCCCTATAAGTTTCATGTTGATCGGACCATTCTCCTTTGAGATATGCGCGCGGACAGACAAACATTCTAACAAACAAACAAACATACAAACGGACAGACCCAATTGCAATACCCTCTGCCCCTATCGGGGCGAGGGTAAATATGCACCTCAGACAAAGAGAAGTATACATTATTTGGAGCCACTTGACGAGAAAATTTAATATTTCAGCAATGGATATAAAATTTCTACACAATTATATCACACAGCTGCAAAGATAATAATGACAGGCGACATTTATCAAATATACTAACAAACAAATAATGAAGAACAATAATAATATTAATATTTGTAAGAATTTGAAAATTGTCTTTGGTATTGTACTTTCGAGAAAATAATAAAATAATTCTGCAAAAAATAGTACAGATAAATATCATGAACCCAAAAACTCGCGATCAGGAAAATCAGCATGGAAAATGGCCATTTTATATCAAAAATGCTCATGCAATTTGGTGACTGTGTGATCTGTGTAAAATGGCATATCACTTCTGGAATATGAATAGAATATGTAGAAAATATGGATTGTTGAAACAATATGGTATTTTAGACGGCATATTATTCATCAAGGATAGGGCATTTATCATTGTTGTTATCGAATGGCTCAGTGTTGCGCTACAAGCAGCCAGGAGAGGTCATACGCGATACTGAACATTGTTGGTGATAGATGGCAAAATGACAATCAATATTGTAAAGTTTCATGTATCTTCGGTTGCGTGTTGTTGAGATATTAAATTTAAAAATATAAATTATAAAACTATTGTTAGCACAATTTGGCGTTGGGTGGTTTGTTCTGGATCACAGTGTTTACCAGATTGAAAATGCAAGATAAAGAATGCACTAAGTATGAGGTTTGATGCTTATGAACGCCAGGCAAGACAATTTTTTTGCAAACAAAAACTAAAAAAAGTTGATGAAAACAGAAAAATATATATTAAATGTCAACCATTGGGCGATAATGGAGAGTTTTCGTCGTACTACCATCGGCCGTACACCATACGATTGGGAATTGGTCAAAGATAAATACAAGAATAGTTGGAAAAATTAATATTAAGTAGAACCGGAGTTAAGCCAATTATGTGATTTTCACTTTTTCCGTTGCCATGGCAACCTTCTTTTATCTGATTGTGACGAAATTTATAGCAGACTGAGCCACTACCATAGCGCTTCAGACCTATGAATTTGTAATTGATTGGATAGTTTGTCGTCGAGTTATGAGCGCAGGCATGCACTGAAGAGTCGTTGTAAAACAATAACCAATATCATGATCATCGGTCTTACACCATACGATTGGGAATTGGCCAAAAAAAAATACAAAAATAGTTGGAAAAAATAATATCAAGTACAACTGGAGTTATAGCCAATTGTGTGATTTTAACCTTTCCGTTGCCATGGCAACCGTTTTAATCCGATTCTGACAAGATTTGAGGAGGGCCGAGCCACTATCATTGCGCTTCTGTCCTGATAATTTCAGAATTTTGGACCGTTTGTCTATGACTTACGTGCCCCAGACATTTGCATTGAAAAGTCGCTGGCAAAAAATAACCGGAATCGTAACCCCCTGATTTTTCCACATCGAGCGATAATGGATTGTTTTCGTCGTACGACCATTGGCCGTAGACCATACGATCGGGAATTGGCCGAAGAAAAATTTAAAAAATAATTGGAAAAATTAACATCAAGTTATGAAGCTACATTAGGGACATTCGCCTTCGTGTATTTTCGCCTTCATCTTCGTGGTGTTTTAGACCTCGTAACAAAGAGTTTACCACAATAAGAGTGCGCAGTCCGCAATTTCACCGTGACAAAGCGTTCGCAGCGCCGCCTGTCCGCAGTATTGCTCCTGGGCGCGACAGGACGATGGCATTTTGTGCTGCCATAAACTGTCATAACAGTTGGAAAAAACGCCGTGACCTGAGTTTTTTTCGGTTTCCTCGGGATGAAGAAAGGTTTGTTGTTTATTTTAGGCTCGATCTGGTGTAATTAGATGTGATGTGTTGACAATACTTTGGCGAAGCTGTGAGCGATAATAGGGTATCGTTCAATTGTGCAGACGACGTCGACGACGTCTCATCGTTTGCTTCCAGCAATTGATAAGAAAAGTATCAGATTATTCGTCTGTAAAATGCTACCAGAAGTAGAATATAGATTTATTCTTTTCTTCAGATGTCGGAAGTGGGTACAAAACACGCGCAGGGAGGATCTCCTGAAGCGGCCACTGCAGTATCTGAATGCAAACTGCTATTTGTGTGCAGAACATTTTGAGGTGTGTGATGAGTTATAGACATTGACTAAATTTAATAATGTACAGAACAGAGTCTAAATCCAAATGTCTTATCTAGTAGATCAGATTTAGATCTAACACAAACACTAAATATATTACCATTTATTCATGGTCTATAATATTCTGATGATATGTCTACATTCACTGATAGTCTGATACAGACCATAATCAAATTCGTGTAGCTCACATGTGTATTTTACAACTTCGAAATTGTCAGCTCAGGAATATGCAATACTAGTATCTACACTCTGTATACAAACAATTGTGTCAAAAGTTCATTAGGGAGTGCAAAATTTCACGTCAATAATAATTTAAGTGTTCTTAATAGATTTTACATCGTTATTTGGCAGAATAATGCATGGAGTGCAAAAAGCGCAATTCAGAAGGTTGTCATGGACATGTTCCTAACTTCCTAAATCTGTTACAGGTATCACAATTCATGAATGATCAACGGAAGCGACTGATATGGAATGCTGTGCCTACAGTCTTCAACATTCCAAATGCACCGAAGCCAGTAACCAGCAAGCGGAAGCCCCCGAAACACAGAGAACCATTGGTCCATCCCATACCCAGTGTGCCAACAAAGCAAGGTTAGATAAAGTACTAGTACTGACAAAGTACTATCACTGACAAATTTAGCCAAGGTATCTTATCATATTAGCTAAGGAAAATAAGGTATATGTCTTTGAATTTCAGTATCATCACTACAGTAGTGCAGTGTAGATAAGACAACCTTATTTTGTTTGTTCGTTGGTTTTGATTGTTGTTTGTTGGTGTTCACTATTTTTCAGTACTACTGCGGATTTATGTCATCACAATCTTGGGGAATCTCAGTACGATAGCGGAGTAAGTGATTATGAAATGACTGGAAACATCTTGGTTTGATACAAAATTAAGTGTAGTGTTTCAGTTTGTAAAATAATGAACTGTATACTTTGAATACCTATTTGAATCTATAGAATAAATATGTAACTGTCGGATCCCTGCTTTTTCAATTCTGTATCTAGATGCCAAAAAGAATGTGATCAAGCTGGAGTCTGGTAACTCAGGTCAGCTGGCTGTCTTGAGGAGGAAGAATCGTGCCCTGCAAATGAAAGTAAGTTCTTGAGATGTAAATATATAATGAGGCAAATCAGAGGATTACAACATTTATCAAGTATAATGATGCCGATTATTGGGTGAGATAATGGTGCTGCCATAATTATTCAGAACAAACGAACTTGTGTTAGCTAAATGTAATGCCATAGATAGTCTGTCATTGTTGTATTTTTTTTAGTTAGCTTGAGATTTCCAAAGCATCAGTGCATACTAGTACTATATGTCGTTACTAGTACTATAGTAGTAACATTGTCTCAGAAAAATTGCAATATTTCATTTTGAATCATACCGTTGATAGGTACTAAGGCTGAAAAAGACTTATCAGAAGCTAGAGAAAGCCAAACTCACAAGGCTGTCAGAGAAAAAGCAGCTACAGAAACTGGAGGAAATTCTTCAACAGTACCTACAAGGTAATGGGCACTTATTGCAGTTCTTAATGCTAGATTCTATCTTTGAAAGAAAATTCCAAAAATTCAGGATGTTGCGGTTTCAGCTGTATCCTTTAAATGATGAACCAATTTAGCTTAATCAATATTATGGCCGTGTCTGGATTTGTTCATTTGTAACTTTGCCTAATACTTTGTAGCATTAAGAGCCTGCATGAATATGCAGGCTTTATATAAAAAAAGATCATAATTATATTGTATGTTCAACTTCCCTCACTGCTAGGCACACGCCTCAGATTGGTGATGTCTCAATTGAAGGCATCCTTCAGGACAGCAAAGGGACTTCGCTGGACACATCAGGACAAAAGTTTCGCCCTCCAGCTGCTACACTCTAGCCCCAAGAGCTACAGAATTCTCAGGAAAGCGTTAGCTTTACCATCAGTAAAAACACTGAGAACTGCCGTAAATAAGCTGGCGATCTACCCAGGCTTCTGTCCAACAATCCTAGCAGCTCTGAAAGCCAAGACCCAGACTCTTCCAGAATCCGCCCGTTTGGTTTGTTTGGCGATGGACGAGATGTCACTACGTCAAGGCCTAGCATACGATGCAAGGAGGGATGAGGTGGAAGGCCTAGGAAAAGACGGAAGCTTCCTGAACTGTGCGCTTGTCTTTGTTGCCCGTGGACTGACCCACAGGTGGAAACAACCCTTTGGGTACTTCCTGACCAGCGGTACAATGCCAGGAACTGAAATTCATAAACTGATCTCACAGGCTATCGACGAACTGGAAAGGATAGGTCTCAATGTCCTTGTGACTTTGAGTGATCAGGGATCGAACAACAGGAGCAACTTCGAAACTCACCTGAACATCAGTGTGGAGAAGCCTTATTTCATGAGGGGAAACAAGAAGGTTTTTGTGCTCTATGATCCGCCGCATTTGATCAAAAGCATCAGGAACAACTTGAAGAACAAAGGATTCGTTGTCGATGGAAAAGACATCTCATGGAAACACATACAAGATTTCTACTCCAAAGATTCCTCGAAACCCACACGTCTCGCTCCCAAACTGACGAGACGTCATTTGGAGCTGCCTCCGTTCAGCACCCTGCGAGTTTGTCTGGCGACACAGGTGATCAGCCATTCGGTCGCCACAGGGATGAAGGTCATGGCACAGTGGGGTCTCCTGGATGACAGTGCTCACCATACGGCAGATTTCTTGGAGAATTTTGATCAGCTGTTCAACGCCTTTAACAGCAGTTCCTTCAGTAGTCCAGCGAAGATGCGACACGCCTTGTCACAGACATCGGGTCACATAGCGTTCTTGGAGAACATCTACCCATGGGTACAGTCCATCAAGTTCAAAGGTATTTTACTCATAACACAAAATACAAAATGGTTATTTTAAAAACCGTATGTTTCTGCTAATCGGCCTTTCATACATTTGTTTTATTGTGATAACTTTCATCCAATCACGAAATGAATGATATTTCACATACACAGGTCGCAAATTGCCCTGCTTGGATGGCTGGTTGATATCCATCAATGCTCTCCTCGGATTGTGGGGTGTCCTGCACGAAGACTACGCTGTGAAGTTCCTGATGACACGTCAGCTCAACCAGGACTGTGTGGAGAATCTCTTTTCTCTCATACGTTCAAATGGTGGAGCCAGGGACAACCCAGACCCCCAGCAATTCAGAGCTGCACTGCGTCAAGTATGTTTTTCTTTGGAATGTAATTTGACAGCATTTATAATGTGTGCATGTGTGTGTTATCATGATGTGTGCATTTCGCCTGAAACTAGTTGTCATGTGCAATATTATCATTGTACTTTAAGGTCATGGTGGATTCTGTGATGAGCAGAGGGAACAGGCCAAACTGTGAAGACGATTTAGACCATTTCCTCCTGACACTGGACAGCTGGAATGAACCAAAACCACTGGTAATATTGCTGTTAGTGTGGAATGATCTGAAAATTAGCTATTTCCATCAGTTTTCTACATGCAATTGATACAATATTTGTGATTCATGAGATTGATGTCTGAGTTTTCTTCCTCTGATATTATTTTCAGACTGAAGCAAGTCTGGCCCCACAGGGTGATGGACATCCTACGCCAGCTGACATCAGCAGGATGATGCCTGAGGTCACATTACCTCCATCAGAAGAACTTTCCATGCAAGAGACGAACACGCTGGCCTACATCGGCGGATACATTGTCCGGAAGGTATCTGGGAGGATCTGTGCAAGCTGCAGGGATGCCATCATCTCCACTGACGGGATTGATGACGAGAAGCCTGCCCATGAGTTTTTGGCAGCGAAATTGCTTCAGGGGACCAAGGAGGGTCTCAAGGTCCCGAGCGATGTTTTGGTTGTAGTGCTCGAGAAAATGGAACTGGTTTACCAAAAAGTCATTAATGACGTTATCTGTCAACCAAAGGTGAAGGAAACTCTGACCTCACTCCTCACTGTAAAAGTTCCTGAGCTTGACAATATCAGATGCAGTGAATGTAGGGTGCATTTGCTGGTACTGCATCTGATGATCAACATCAGACTCCATCACACCATCAGGGTCACCAACAAGACA
This sequence comes from Terebella lapidaria, assembly GCA_949152475.1. NCBI lineage: Eukaryota > Metazoa > Annelida > Polychaeta > Terebellida > Terebellidae > Terebella > Terebella lapidaria. The sequence goes on from OX424557.1 coordinate 11,006,854, forward strand.
CTTTTGGATTTGAAGCAGAGAAAAAACCGAAAGCTTCTGAAATTCAGTAATCTGTAATTTACAGTGACACTGTCCATAACTAAGCCATGTTCAATCCCATTGTTCCAGAAAGAATTGTCAAGATGTGTAAGCTTTCAATGAGCTTTTTGGTATAGTTCTACATTATTTCGTTCATTATCAAGGCATTTCGCTATGTCACAAGAATGCAAGAAAAGTCAAAGCTTTGCTATAAAAATTAGTGAGGGTTTGACAAATTGATTGTAAACATGGACATTATAAATTGGTTATGTGAACAAATTGATGTATATATGAACATTACATGTCTGAATCCATTGCATTCACTGTGCTGAATGTGACTGCTTCGGGAGTATCAACAGTAGTGAGTTTCTCAGTGGAATTCAACTAGTTAGCAGTTGGTTATTAATGAGTTACAGCATATTCTTCTGGCATTCAAGCATGGTATACTCAGTATTGTACACATCATATGTGCAAATGTTTTACCAGTAAATTATCCATGCACTTACAAATACCTGCAATTTGAATGTTTGTCTAATTCTGTCTCAGAGATTGGACTAATATTTGTCTATTCGTACTCATCCATTCATAGTAATACTCATCTATTTATAGTAATAATCATCTATTTATAGTAATATCACTGATTCTTGAATGTGTATGGTCATTTACAGTGATTTTCATGTGTATGTGTGTGTCTGACTGTTCAAAGAACTGGACATACATGTTGGTATAATATGAAAAATTAGCCCAAGGGCTAAGAAAGGTTACCGGACAATATACATTTTAGATATTAGCCTTTTGTCCAGTGACCTTGAAAATAAAGTCACTGATAAATTCAAGGTCATGAAATTTTCAACAAATATATCACTTCTAGTATGTCCACAATAAATTCCTAAGCTGTAAAGTCGATAATAAGTGAGACATTAGCCATTCTGTGATGTGACCTTGAAAATGAGGTCAAAGTTCAAGTTCAATGTTATAAAAATATTCAGTAGATATCATTCCTCTATATTCGCAATTGATTCCTATGCTGTAAATGTAAGTATCAATCTATTACCACCAATACAATCAGATTTTGATGATGCCAATAAGAAACGTAAAATACTACATTTTGCAATAGAAACAAACAAAGCCCGACCAAATAGTTTATCCAAAGACACACTGGCGTCTTCAGGGGCAGACAATGTGTTAAATGTAGTTGTTTCTACTGTACACCAGATGGAATTAGTATACAACTATCTAACCCCATGGAATAGATACATGACAAGTACAAAAGTACCCAATCACAAGCCCGAAGGCTACTGAGTTGATGGTATCCTCGGGGACAGATTTAACGTCCGCCAGTAGTGACACCGACTCAGTGGTACAAATGTAAGTATCAATCTATTACCACCAATACAATCAAATTTTGATGATGCCAATAAGAAAGGTAAAATACAACATTTTGCAATAGAAACAAAGCCCGACCAAATAGTTTATCCAAAGACACACTGGCGTCATCAGGGGCAGATGTAAAGATGATAATAAGCGACATATTAGCCATTTTGTTCTCTGACCTTGAAAATGAGATCAAAGGTCAAATTCTAGATCACCAAAATATTCAGCATACATCATTTCCTATAAGTTCACTATGGACCCCTAAGCTGTAAATTTGATAATAAGCGAGATATAAGCCATTTTGTATTCTGACCTTGAAAATAAAATGACTAACCTTGAAATTTAGGTCAAGGGTCAAATTCAAGGTCACTAGAATATTCAGCATATATCATTTCCTATATGTTCACAATTGATTCCTAAGCTGCAAAGTCGCTAATAAGCAAGATATTGGCCATTTTGTCCTGTGACCTTGAAAATGAGGTCAAAGGTCAAATTCAAGGTCACGAGAATATTCAGCATATATCATTTCCTATATGTTCACAATTGATTCCTAAGCCGTAAAGTCGATAATAAGCGAGATATTAGCAATTTTGTCCTGTGACCTTGGAAATGAGGTCAAAGGTCAAATTCAAGGTCACGAGATTATTCAGCATATATCATTTCCTATATGTTCACAATTGATTCCTAAGCCGTAAAGTCGATAATAAGCGAGATATTAGCAATTTTGTGCTATGACCTTGAAAATAAGGTCAAAGGTCAAATTTGAGGTCATCAGAATATTCAGCGTATATCCTTTCCTGTATGTCCATATTTGATTCCTAAGCTGTAAAGTCGATAATAAGCGAGATATTAGCCATTTTGTCCCGTGACCTTGAAAATGAGGTCAAAGGTCAAATTCAAGGTCACGTGAATATTAAGCATATATCATTTCCTACATGTCCACAATTGATCACTAAGCTGTAAAATCGATAATAAGTGAGATATTAGCCATTTTGTCCCGTGACCTTGAAAATGAGGTCGAAGGTCAAATTCAAGGTCATGACAATAATCTGCATATATCATTTCCTATATGTTCCTAATTGATTCCTAAGCTGTAAAGTCGATAAGAAGTGAGATATTAGCCATTTTGTCCTGTGACCTTGAAAATGAGGTCAAAGGTCAAATTCAAGGTCATCAGAATATTCGGTATATATCATTTCCTATATGTCCACAATTGATTTCTAAGCTGTAAAGTCGATAATAAGCGAGATATTAGCCATTTCGTTCTTTGACCTTGAAACGGAGGTCAGAGGTCAAACTCAAGGTCACGAGAATATTCAGCATATATCATTTCCTATATGTCCACAATTGATTCCTAGTCTCTAATCTCAATATTAAGTGAGATATAAGGCATAATGTGTCCCATTATAAAGCATAGGAAAATTTACATGGGAAAGTCCCATTTGGGCCAAGTTTGGCCCAAAATGGCCCACTTCGAGCGATTCAAGCGCAACGAAACTTATACACATCACAGGAGTACATATGAGGAGTGTTGTGTATCAAAAAGAAAAAAAGTTACTGAACAGTTTTTGAGAAAATGGCCGCCAAAGTCCAAAATCAGGCATTTTTCGTCGAAAACGGCCGCCATTTTGAAAAAAATGCGAAAATCGAAAAACAAAAAAAAACCTTTCCTTGAAATATTTTTAGGTATTTTTGTGCAAAATTTCAGAAATATTCGATCATATACTTTAAAGATAAAAATGTGAACGGACGACGGACGGACGGCTAGACGGACGGACGGACGGACGACGGACGCAACGCCACGGCAATAGGTTATCGGACCAAAGGTCCGGTAACCTAAAAATGAATATGCTGTGTCTGCAGATGAAATTTGACTGATGTATTCTCATGATAAATGCCATGTTTGGAATAAAATCTTCTCAGTATTTGTAGTATTTGTCATTCCACTCCGTTCAGTATGAAGACATAAACACATTTACAATTTTTCACTGAACAGTAAATATTATTTCACCACGCAACCAATTCATAAGAAATACAACCAGCAAATTTTTCTCGGGTGAATCCAATCGAGTACCTGAAAAGTAGGATCTTGTCAACATTATCGATTATAGTGCTAGTAACTAGTGTTATGGTCCAAATTTTTGGAGATCATAATCATTTGGGACATGAAATTTAATATAGCAATGGGCCTACTGCCATGACCTATGTTTTTATTTATATACAACGAACTGGCATTTCGAGCCTACAATGAAAAATTTAATTTTAATTCAGATATCAGTTAAATTCAAATCTAATAATCGTCAGTATTCGAAATGTGATATTCAAGTGACCTCAATCCTGTGTCTAGATCTATTTCGCTGTAGATCTAGACTGTCACTGTGGTCTGTGTCGCTAATCAGACTCGCTATGTGGGACTGTGGCAGTGACCAGGTGACGGAGTGATGTGCCAGAGACAGCAGGGTTTGCAGCATGTGCATCGATCACTAGACAACAACTTTCACTCGATCACTATCGTTTCTTAATAAATAAATGAGCACTATCCACTCATTTATTCACCGATCACGCGTTGAAGAAGTAGACACTGATTTATTCAAGAAATTTGTATGCCATTCATGGGATGGAGAATAATTTTCGGAAACGTCAAGTGTCAAATGAGCAATACTGCGGACAGGCGGCGCTACGATCGCGCTGTCACTATTACGTAAATACGGACTGCGCACTCTTATTGTGGTAAACTCTTTGCTCGTAATTTCGCCTTCACCTTCGCGTAATTTCGCCTTCTTGTAGTTTCGCATTCGCTCTATTTCGCCCTCGCCTTCGGCCACTTTCGGTTTCACCTTCTCGTAATTTCGCCTTCACCTTCTCATGCGTATGAGATACAAAGTATGAGGTACGCCTTCTCATATGTATGTGATACAAAGTGATACGTATGGAATAATAAGCATGATAAGTCATACGTATGAAATAATAGGTTGTATGAAATAATAGGTCATACGTAAGATAGTGTGTCTCACACGTATTAGGGACCTTTAGAAACAGAACGTGAAACGAAAACGAAAACGCAAGCAGTGTTACGTTCAGAGTCACGTTTCGTTTTCGTTCAAGATGTTAAAAAGCGTGAGAGATATTATTACCAAAATGTTACGTATTATTGATCAGCTGTTAATGTCTACAGCTTAAAATATTTTGTGAAAAACAGAAAGTATGAACATTATGGTCATCATAATACAAAACTTGCAGCACATCAGACTGAATTATGCCGTAGATATAATACCGATCAGCATCGATAATTAACAGAATTTTCAACCAGATATTATCTATCATTATTAAATATGAGAAACAAGGAAATGATTTTTGGAATAAAATCCCGAAGGGAACAAGTTTATAAACTTGTTTGCCTCCAATATGCTTCGTGGTTAACTTCATTCCAAAGATTAAAGATCAGTGTGATATAAATGTTTCCATGTATCAAGTCTTAGATATTTGTTTAATGAGTTCCAGATATAGATATATATGATAGGTTGAAAGTGATTTTAAAAATATGGTGAGAAATATTTTATATGGTGATGCGATGACAGATACAAAGGCTAACAAGGACCACATGCCTCAAAGGAAGAGCTTAGAAAATGTTTGAACAGGACTATTTAAAAACCCTTGAATACTGTATTTGATATGGTACATATATGTTGTGGCCATATAATATTGTAGCTGGGCAGAATCTATACCTTGTTGGGCCAATAAGTGTTTCTTGTCTTACATGTCACTATTTTTATTGTGGCCAAGAATAGACTTAACAATAAAACTAAGGCCAAAAAAAAAGTATTATGGTTCTGGTTAGGCGCGCGTCAGTTTTAACCCAGCGCATCACTGGTTTTTTTTTTTAAACCAAAAAAAAATCGCGCGCATCACTTTTTGAGAGCTAAATTTCTTTATTTTTAGTAAATTGACACCCGTACACCGATTTTTGGGAGATCATTATCAAGTAAAATGGTCCCGAGTGACTTTGATATTGCAAAACTTGGTGTATGACTGGCCGAACAGGGCAAATTCAACCGGGTCGCTCATCAACAGCTTATCAATTTAAGGGAGAATGGTGGGCCAAATGGGCCATATTTGACCTGGGGCCCATTTCACTAAGATCATAAAGAGCTCGTTAGCAGCAAAATTCTCGTTAAATTAAAGAATCCTCGTTAATAACGAGGGTTTATCAATCACTAAGATTTCCATCATTAAAAATGCTCGTTGTATCCATCGTTAACAATATGTTGTCATAGTTATTTTTGTGTTTTTATTTCCATTGGTAAAAACTTCAAGGAGGACTTCATGTAACGAGCTCGCTATCTTAGTGAAATGGACCCCTGATCAATCATCGGCCGCCGATTTTAGCGAAAAAAAAAGAAAAGAAAATCGCGTCGTCGCATCACTTTTTCGGGACCCCAATAACCAGAACCATAATACTTTTTTTTTTGGCCTAATTACAGCCATGACTGGATAGAACTTTTTAAGGTCCGGACGAATCGGAAATTTCTGACCTGGGTATCTGCGTGGTCTGACCCGACCCGTCCAAAAATATAGGCCTAACGAAATTTGAATGATGCTGGAGCAATTTGTAACACGTAAACGCCAGACATTGATCTTTACACATAGGTTTCGTCAGTGTTTATTTTCGAGTTTGAGAAAGATCACAATGTCATGACCTCTTAAAACTATACTTTGTTGTTTTCCCGATGATTTCCTTTTCATTTTTGTGATTTTACTAGTGTTTATCACAAATATTCAAAACTAAATCTTTATTTGTTCTCGGGTACGGGAAACGAAATTCCGACCCAGGTAATTGTATGACCCGCTTGTTTTGCTGTTGAGACAACTATTTGTATTGTGGCCAATACTAATGTTAAATTATTCCGTTACAGCCATGAAATCTCTACAAGGCAGAAGCTTTACCTTGTTGAGCCCGTATAAAAATCACCGGAGTATATGGACCAATGTGTAAAATTTCCAAGGTTCTGAATATTTTTTTCTTATTTAGGAGGCACCGAATGACGATATCAGAAATGTTTTTTTTTAGCTAAATACTTTTCTGTGGAATTATACTGAAGATCGAGACATTTCAGCAGTTACATGTCAGCATTTCCAATAATTTATGACATGCATGGAAGTTTTTCATCACTGCTAAAAATTTGCGATGATGTTTTCCCTTGCCCAAATCATGCTGGTTTGAAGATCATCGTAGACGTGTGAAGTGAATGAGTGTCAGCTCGCCGCTCGCATGAAAGTCATTTTGCAACGGCAAAGTTATACACATTCTGCTCTAAAGGCATTGCTTCTTTATATTCTCAACTATTCCGATTACATTTAAACTAAATAACATGTTAAAACCTGATATATTTCCACGTTTCGTTCCAACGTGTAACTCTCCATTTTGTCGTTCAAACGAAAACGCCAAACGTGACGAAAGGGATTCCCCAATACGTTATGACGTCATTCTTTTGTCCCACGTTTCGTTTTCGTCCCACGTTTTGCTTCTAAAGGTCCCTAATATGTCATATGTATACGATACCGACCATGATGTTGCCGTAGAATCTCCGTGAAATAAAGCGCGTAAAGACTGCAATTGGTCAGGTGTTTTTGTTTTATTACTAAACTGAAGCATTTTGATATTCACCATATCTTCACGATGTATCACAAGTGTCCACCATAACCGATACCGATCTTTATTGGCAATTAATATCAATTTCTAGAATAAATTTTACACTGTACATAAATACAATTTATCCAGTCTCATCTCAGCATCCAAAAACTTTTTTTTTTCATTTTTGAAATATTCTTGTTCTTATATTTCCGTTCGGATAAGGCATTCTTTGAAATAAATATGACGGCTATATGTAGCATGAGTAGATTTCAATGTTATGCATATCGTGATATCCAGTGAGTTTTACAATATTGTAAACATATGCACGTTCAAATCTTCTGTACTACTTCTCAGAAATACTTAGACTGACATTCCTTTTATTACCCTCGCCCCGTAGGGGAGCGAGGGTATTGCAATTGGGTCTGTCCGTTTGTATGTCTGTTTGTTTGTTTGTTTGTCTGTCTGTCCGCGCGTATATCTCAAAGGAGAATGGTCTGATCAACATGAAACTAATAGGGATGAAGCGGTATCTCAGTGGCTCGGTCCTCCTCGAATCTGGTCAAAATCGGACAAAAACTGTTGCCATGGCAACGGAAAATGTAAAAATCAATAATTGACCATAACTTCAGTTCTAATCAAGATAATTTTTTCTAACTAATTTTGTATTTTTCTATTGCCAATTCCTGATCATCTGATATATGGCCCGTATGACCAAAACTCTCCATTATCGCCCGATGTCGAAAAATTGGGGGTCACGGTTTCGAATATTTTTGGCCAGCGACGTTTCAGTGCAAATGTCCGCGCTCATAACTCAAAGGCAAACGGTCGGATCGCTTTAAAACTTATAGGGCAAGAGTGCCATGGTAGTGGCTCAGTCCCTTTAGAATTTTACCAAAATCGGATGGAAACGGTTGCCATGGCAACGGAAAAAAGAAAATCACATCATTGGCTCTAACTCCGGTTCTACATGATATTAATTTTTCCAACTATTTTTGTATTTTTCTTTGGCCAATTCCCGATCGTTTGGTGTACAACCGATGGTCGTACGACGAAAACTCTCTATTATCGCCCGATGTCGAAAAATTGGGGGTCACGATTTCGGTTATTTTTGGCCAGCGACGTTTCAGTGCAAATGTCCGCGCTCATAACTCAAGGACAAACGGTCCGATCGATTTGAAACTTATAGGGCAAGAGTGTTATGGTGGTGGCTCAGTCCCTTTAAAATTTTACCAAAATCGGATGGAAACGGTTGCCATGGCAACGGAAAAATTAGCCAAAGGGCTAAGAAAGGTTACCGGACAATGTATATTTTAGATATTGGCCTTTTGTCCCATGACCTTGAAAATAAGGTAGTTGGTCAATTCGAGGTCATGAGAACATTCTGCCCATATCATTTCTAGCATGTCCACAATTGATTCCTAAGCTGTAAAATCGATATTAAGTGAGATATTAGCCATTTTGTGTTTTGACCTTGAAAATGAGGTCAAGGTCAAGTTCAAGGTCATGAGAATATTCAGCATATATCATTTCCAATATGTTCCCAATTGACTCCTAAGCTGTAAAGTCCCTAACAAATGAGATATTAACTTTTTTTGTTCTGCCCTTGAAAATGAGGTCAAGGTCGAATTCAAGGTCACCAAAATATTCAGCATATATCATTTCCTATATGTCCACTATGGATTCCTAAGATGTAGAGTCGAAAATGAGCAAAATATTACCAATTTTTTTCCCTGACCTTGAAAATAAGGTTGAAGGTCAAATTCAAGGTCACCAAAATATTCAACATTATATCATTTCCTATATGTTCACAATTGATTGCTAAGCTGTAAAGTCAATAATAAGCGAGATATTAGCTATTTTGTGCTCTGACCTTGAAAATGAGGTCAGAGGTCAAATTCAAGATCATGAGAATATTTCTTATATGTGCACAATTGATTCCTAAGCTGTAAAGTCAATAATAAGCGAGATATTGGCCATTTTGTACTATGACCTTGAAAATAAGGTCAAAGGTCAAATTCAAGGTCATCAGAATATTCGGCGTATATCATTTCCTATATGTCCACAATTCATTCCTAAGCTGTAAAGTCGATAATAAACGAGATTTTGGCCATTTTGTAGTATGACCTTGAAATTAGGTCAAAGGTCAAATTCAAGGTCATCAGAATATTCGGCGTATATCATTTCCTATATGTCCACAATTGATTCCTAAGCTGTTAAATCGATAATAAGCGAGATATTGGCCATTTTGTACTATGACCTTGAAATTAAGGTCAAGGGGCAAATTCAAGGTCACAACAATATTCAGCATATATCATTTCCTATATGTCCACAATTGATCCCTAAGCTGTAAAGTCGATAATAAGTGAGATATTAGACATTTTGTCATGTGACCTTGAAAATGAGGTCAAAGGTCAGATTCAAGGTCATCAGAATATTCGGCATTTATCATTTCCTATATGTCCACAATTGATTCCTAAGCTGTAAAGTCAATAATAAGTGAGATAATAGACATTTTGTGCTCTGACCTTGAAACCGGATCAGAGGTCAAATTCAAGGTCACGAGAATATTCAGCATATATCATTTCCTATATGTCCACAATTGATTCCTAGTCTCTGATCTCAATATTAAGTGAGATATTAGGCTTAATGTGTCCCATTATAAAGCATAGGAGAATTTAACATGGGAAAGTCCCATTTGGGCCGAGTTTAGGCCCAAAATGGCCCACTTCGAGCAATTCAAGGGCAACGAAATTTATACATGTCACAGGGGTACATATGAGGAGTGTTATGCATCAATAAGAAGAAAAGTTACTGAACAGATTTTGAGAAAACGATCGTCAAAGTCCAAAATTGGCCATTTTTCGACGAAAACGGCCGTTCTGACCTTGAAACCGAGGTCAGGGGTCAAATTCAAGGTCACGAGAATATTCAGCATATATCATTTCCTATATGTCCACAATTGATTCCTAGTCTCTAATCTCAATATTAAGTGAGATATTAGGCTTAATGTGTCCCATTATAAAGCATAGGAGTTTAACATGGGAAAGTCCCATCTGGGCCGAGTTTGGGCCAAAATGGCGCACTTCGAGCGATTCAAGCGCAGCGAAACTGATACACATCACAGGATTACGTATGAGGAGTGTTATGTATCAAATAGAAAAAAAGTTACTGAACAGATTTTGAGAAAATGGCCGCCAAAGTCCAAAATCAGGCATTTTTCGTCGAAAATGGCCGCCATTTTGAAAAAAATGCGGAAATCAAAAAACTAAAAAAAACCTTTCCTGGAAATATTTTTAGGTATTTTTGTGCGAAATTTCAGAAAGATTTGACCGTATACTTTAAAGATAAAAATGTGAACGGACGGACGACGGACGGACGGACGACGGACGCCGGACGACGGACGCAACGCCATGCCAATAGGTTATCGGACCATAGGTCCGGTAACCTAAAAAGAAATTCACATCATTGGCTCTAACTCAGGTTTTACTTGATATTAATTTTTCCAACTATTTTTGTATTTTTCTTTGGCCAATTCCCGATCGTTGGGTGTACGACCGATGGTCGTACGACGAAAACTCTCTATTATCGCCCGATGTCGAAAAATTGGGGGTCACGATTTCGGTTATTTTTGGCCAGCGACGTTTCAGTGCAAATGTCTGCGCTCATAACTCAAAGGCAAACGGTCCGATCGATTTGAAATTTATAGGGCTGGAGTGCTATGGTAGTGGCTCAGAAAACGGTTGCCATGGCAACGGAAAAAAAGAAAATCACATAATTGGCTATAACTCCGGTTCTAATCAATATTAAATCCTCAACCTATTTTTGAATTTTTCTTTGGCCAATTCCCAATCGTATGGCGTACAACCGATGGTCTATTGGTCTTAAGACCAAAACTCTCAATTATCGCCTAATTTTAGTGACTAAATTTGAAGGGCGAGGGTCTGCAATCTCTGATTGTCTCGTTCTACAATCGTTCGGTTTGTATATATATATATATATTTGATTACGGCGGAATATTTATTCAATAAGCTATTTCAACGAATATTTTAATGTTATAAGGATTCCACCAACTTTTCTATCAAGTATGGACACTATGATTTTTCTTCGCATTATGGTATATACATGTAATATCTGTATATATTTTAGATGGTTAGTTTTCGTTCAAAGGTTTATTTAAGATGAACTAAACAACCAGAATTCTCGTTGAAGTCGACTGCAATGCAGATAACACTTGACAATGGTTGACCAATCAGTCGACTCGCTGCGGGGAAATAAGAGAGTATGGGTTGTAGGTGTGTGTGTGTGTGGGGGGGGGGGGGGGTGAAGGTGAGGTGATACCTATGATTGGCGGAGTGACAAACCACACCTTTTAGCATGCATATATATAATTTATTACGAAGGAGTATACTGTATATTGAATAATATTAGCATGGGCCTGAATATCAATTATAAAAAATAACGAATAATTCAAGCGAGCAGTATGATATTTTGCAATCGATATTAGCAGGCAATACGATATTGTGCATTCGACGGTAGCCGGTAGATACAACGCATTTACATGCTCGGGCTATACGAAATATACGGTAGCGATATGAAGTATCTCCTGCGTGTGAGTTAGTGTCTCATACGTATTTGTTACTATCTCACACGTATGAGTTTTTATTCCATACGTATGACTTTGTATTACATGCATATACATTAGTATGCGAAGGCGTAATTACGAGAAAGCGAAGCCGAGAGTGGGCGAAGGAGAAGACGAAGGCGAGAATACGCGAAGACAAAGGCGAAATTACAAGAAGGCGAAGGCGAGTGGACGAAGGCGAGGGTGAAAACACCACAAAGGCGAAATTACAAGAAGGCGAAGGCGAGAGTGGACGAAGGCGATGGCGAAGGCAATATTACGAGAAGGCGAGGGCGAAAACGCCACGAAGACGAAGGTGAAAATACGCCAAGACGAAGGCGAAATTACGCGAAGTTGAAGACGAAAGTGGGCGAAATTACGAGAAGGCGAAGGCGAAATTACGCTAAGGCGAGGGCGATAACACCACGAAGGCGAAAATACACCAAGGCGAATGTCCCTATTGTAGCTTCATATCAAGTAAAAGTGGAGTTATATGCATTTAAGTGATTTTCACGTTTTCTATTGCCATGGCAACCATTTTCATCCGATTCCAACAAAATTCTAGGACCGAGCCACTGCCATACCGCTTCATCCCTATAAGTTTGAAGTCTATAGAATCATTTATTGTCGAGTTATGCGTGCGGAAGGACAGACATATGAAATACCCTCTCCCCCTATCGGGGCGAGGGTAATAACTTATGACAGACGACGATGGAACGACGAGGACTGAAACCTGAAAAAAAATATCATGAATTGTACTTCATTGAGTGTAGCGTTTCTTTCATTTTGAAGGGTAGTACCAACACCAGTTACACCAACCAAACGAAGCCCACAACAAAATGTATAACAACACAGTAACCCCTGTCGAGGAGACACCTCCTAACTATGACGAGAGTGTGGCGTCTCGTCCCGATCCAGTCGTGTTGCAGCCACAGCAGCTAAACGAACAGCCCGGCATGATGCAACAGCCACCCATGATGCAACCCCAACCAATGATGATGCAACCCCAAACCGCCATGATGCAACCCCAACCAATCATGATGCAACCCCAACCAATGATGATGCAAGCACAACCACAGCCCATTAATGTGCACAATGAGGCAAATCCAGTCATGCAGAACTCGGTAAGTGAAAAAAATGTTGCACCTTGGGTAAAATCTCACTGTGTTGCACATTTTCAACCTCATTGAATATGGGATATCAGGTGGGTTTTGAATATGTAAGTTTGTACCTGTGTTTATTCCCACATCTATACAAAAAATGTGTACGACTTTGACAGATCACTGTGGTGACTGGTGGCGGGGGTGAAGGAAGTGGCAGACCGACTCGGCGGGGTTGGTCCACCGGGCTCTGCGGCTGCTTTGAGGACTGCTCCGCATGTATGTCAGTTCTACCTTAAAGCCCTTATCTCATCGTGACCAAATGCATTCATCTGACAGTGGTTCTCACATTTTAGCACCTTCCGACTCCCTAAAGTGTGACAGGTCGAGATGGCTTTGAGGCCTTGGAAACTACTCTGCAACTATAGGCTCTTAGTGTATACAAAGGGGAACCCTTGTGGCAAGGAAAAAAATTAGCCCAAGGGCTAAGAAAGGTTACCAGACAATATATATTTCAGACATTTCGCCCATGACCTCGAAAATAAGGTCAGTGGTCAATCCAAGGTCACGAGTATATTCAGTATATATCATTTGTTTATAGTATGTCCACAACTGATTCTTAAGTGTAATGTCGGTAATAAGTGAGATATTAGCCATCTTGTGATCAGACCTTGAAAAGGAGGTCAAAGGTCAAGGTCATGAGAATATTCAGCATATTTCATTTCCAATATGTTTGCAGTTGATTCCTAAGCTGCAGAGTCGATAATGAGCAAGATATTAGCCATTTTCTTCTCCCATGTTCTCTGACCTAGGAAATGAGGCCAAAGGGCAAATTCAAAATCACGAAAATATTCAGCATATATTATTCCCTGTATGTTCACTATGGATTCCTAGGCTGTCAAGTCGATAATAGGCGAGATATTTGCCATTTTGTTCTCTGACCTTGAAAATGAGGTCAAAGGTCAAATTCAAGGTCATCAGAATATTCAGCATATATAATTTCCTGTATGTTCACTATGGATTCACAAGCTGTAAAGTCAATAATAAGCGAGATATTAGCAATTTGTGCTCTGACCTTGAGAATAAGGTCGAAGGTTAAGTTCAATGTCATGAGAATATCCTGCATATATATCATTTCCTGTAAAGATGATGACAAGTGAATTAGTAGCCATTTTGTTCTCTGACCTTGAAAATGAAATCAAAGGTCAAATTCAAGGTCACGATTCAATATTCAGCATACGTGATTTCCTATATGTCCACAATTCATTTCTATTCTCTAATATTAAGTGAGATATTATCAATAGTGTGTCCCATTATATAGCACAGGAGAATTTACCGTCGGGAAGTCTCATTTGAACCAAGTTTGGACACTTGATTTGAACACTTTACAGGGGTACCCATGAGGAGTCTTATGCATCTTATGCATGAAAAAAAAAAGTTACGGAACATATTTCGAGAAAACGACCGCCAAAATAAAGAATTGTCCGTTTTTCGTCAAAAATAGTCGTCAATTTGAAAAAAAGTCGAAAAAAAATACCTCTTTCTTGAAATATTTAGGTAATTTCATGCAAAATTTCAGATAAAAATGTAGACGGACGATGACGGATGCAATGCAACGGCAATAGGTTTTCGGACCAAAGGTCCGGTGGCCTAAAAACTGTAGGATTGTTAATAGAAATGAGAACCACTACGAATATATTGGAAATTGTATTTCAGAAGTCAATTCATGTCATAGATTTATGTCTCTGGGCAGGGGCTTCCGTTTTTTCTCTATTTTTCCAAGGCGTTTCAAGGTGTTCATAATGTAACGATCGATGCCCGCGGCGACAGGGCATAGGGCACGCGGCGCACGATGTAGTGTGCGGAGCTTGAGATGCCATGGGAGCGGAACCACAGAACTCGCGCACAAGGGCATGTTGCTGGCCGGCCTTGCCGACGGCACTGCCACAGGGATAGAACCCTGGACAGCCCGACAGTCTGCCAGAGCCTGTGTCGCACCATCCCAGGTGGGAGACCGGTGATCCAGAGGGCGTACACCCCCGAGTCATCAAGATCTTCCCCACCAGGGCCCCCTCATGGCGTGAGCTCACCTGTCGTGCTCAGTCTCTGCACAACTCCGGCCACAAAACATGTGGACACAGTACTTATAGTCGAGTCGTGAGCACGAGAGATGGCGTAAACAGCCAGTGTTACAGTATAGTGGATAAGAGGTTTAGAGAGCGCAACCCTCGTGCTTCAAAACACGAAGCGGCCAAAAACAAGAAAGTGTTTAGAAAGAATCTCCTGATGCGATCTTTGGGCAAAATCGCCACAACAATACTCAACAACAATACCCAATATCCGACTTGCTGCATTCACACCATTACAGCAGCCACCTTGATCGTACACTTGTTCTATTCGCCCAGGCTGCTACGCGTTCTGGTGTTGGGAGTGCTTCATGTGCTCGCTGAGCACCAAGATGGATGAGAACGCATGTGGTCCGTTCTGTTGCTGTTGTCCGTTCTGTTGCTCTTGTCCATTCATGGTAGCTATGAGAACGAAAGTCCGGACCATGTACAATATACAGGTATGTCTGCCTACAGGTAAGATGCTGCCAGTTTCGACCATTTAGAACACAATGTGAACCTTCCTTGTCATTGCAGGGTTCGATCTGCTCTGATGTATGCTGTGTGACTTGGTGCACATGCTGTGCCATGCAGCAGCTTTGGCGAGAAATCGAGAACAACAGGTAAAGAGACGGCTCGACTCATGGGAAAATAGATCTGGAAGGAAGATTGTAGTCAAAGGCTGCAGCACACTCAGCTAGTATTATTCTATTATGATACTTACATTGTACACTATAGAGATGTATGTGATATGGCGGGTTTTTTTTTTGTAAATCCAAACATATATTTAATTTATTTTTTCAGATACTTTCTTCTTCGTATGTGTGATACAGTACATATATATAGTGATCCACATTTAAATATCGTTATTACTTGCTAATACCCTTTCACTCTATATGTATGATAAATATAGTGATGACCAGATAAGTAATTATTATTTGTTTACTCTCCACTCCGTGTGTGTGTTTGATAGTGATACACAGTACACATGTACATAATATTGCTTCTATGAGGCTTGATAACTTCCCTGAGTGTATTCCACTAACAAGTGCATTTGATAATCATAACAGGTAATTTATCGGCCTGCGAAAATACCGAATATTCAAGGACACAAAATTGATGTGAATTATTCAGCATCATGATTGATGCAGTCTTCAACACCACGCTGCATCCTTACTCTAGACAAATAGATTGAGGCTCTGGAAACCACCCTTTTTTAGGGCGGGGGCGGAGGTGGGGGGGGGGGGATAATATTGTTTAAAGTACATTTAGGAGACATTCTGTCCGCCATATAACAGCGGTTTTGATGTTATTGTCAATTCCTCCTGAGCAACTGATTTACTCAAACATTGCTTGAAAGCCTAAAACTAAAAACTTTGGTAGCGAGGATATCGTCCTTTGCGGATTTTCGGTGTAGCTTTGTACACAACCCAGGTGTTTATATTAGGTACTATGGAAAAAAAATTGTCAGGAGTTTTTTCGCACGGGTGAGGAGTATTGACAATATGATCATGCACGGGCGGCTCAAAGTTGTGATTCTTCGTGAATCATCAAAATTGATTTTCTGTCACATATCTACGATAAATGTTATCTGTTTTTATGCAGAAAAAAATTCACCGAACATTTTTCATTGCACAGTAGACTTTTACCTGTCTAAATTTTGGAACAACAAGTCGGAAAGTTGCAGTTCGAGCTCAGGTAAATTATGCCAAGTTACAGCAAGTTCAAGTTGCATTGTTGACTACGAGCAAATACTGTGCTAAACATGATGGTCAATAACTTACCAATATGTTTGGTTGTCAGCTTTTTGTGCAGGCGCAACAACGCACAGGACTGTTTCGATTCGCGCTCCCTGATTAGCTAGTTTCATCACGCCCACTGTGCACCGACACCATAGCCAGTCGCGTATGAATACATTCGTGAAAATCCCAGTGAGCAGCCAATCATAACGTGCCCATGTGTTACTGGATGTGTGTTAATGCCAAAAATATAACATGATGTTATTAGATTGTAAGTATTTATTAGATGTAAGTATCAATATTACCAGTCAGATTTTGATGATGCCAATAACAAACGTAAAATACAACATTTTGCAATAGAAACAAATCACGACCAAATAGTTTATTTCTGTTTTTATGCAGAAAAAAATTCACCGAACATTTTTCATTGCACAGTAGACTTTTACCTGTCTAAATTTTGGAACAACAAGTCGGAAAGTTGCAGTTCGAGCTCAGGTAAATTATGCCAAGTTACAGCAAGTTCAAGTTGCATTGTTGACTACGAGCAAATACTGTGCTAAACATGATGGTCAATAACTTACCAATATGTTTGGTTGTCAGCTTTTTGTGCAGGCGCAACAACGCACAGGACTGTTTCGATTCGCGCTCCCTGATTAGCTGGTTTTATCACGCCCACAGTGCACCGACACCAAAGCCAGTCGCGTATGAATACATTCGTGAAAATCCCAGTGAGCAGCCAATCATAACGTGCCCATGTGTTACTGGATGTGTGTTAATGCCAAAAATATAACATGATGTTATTAGATTGTAAGTATTTATTAGATGTAAGTATCAATATTACCAGTCAGATTTTGATGATGCCAATAACAAACGTAAAATACAACATTTTGCAATAGAAACAAATCCCGACCAAATAGTTTATCCAATGACACACTGGCGTATTGGTAATATATAACACCCGTGTTGTGTGATACAATTAGTTATTTTATGTACGAAGCGTGGTGTTTTCTGCAGCTTTCAGGAGTTTCAGTGCAGACCTCGTTAGAAACGCATTTCGTACTCTCGCCTACGCCCGGTGAGACAACTGCTATATAGACCCACTATCCCGAGAGTTTGCGATATATACACATGACGTGGTTGTGACTTTGACAGTAATAGTGTCACTCTGATATGACCACTATCAATGATGTTGTAACGTTGTCCTTGGCTTCAGTACTCCTTTATGAATTCGTCTGTTCGTCGGTATCTGTTTTTGCTTTCATAATGTGGTGACATCAAGGATCTTGTATGAAAGGACATCCAATAGACGTGGAATCAATACCCAGTATTAAGTATTCCGAGCAAACAAAACAGGGTCCGTTATCCAATCTCATAGACCGGGGACAGAAAGTCATATCAAGCATAAGAAAGGGAGAGAAAACAAAAATGACAGGGAAGCTCATGAACCCCCGTAAATGGCCATTAGGAGGTGAAATCAGGTGTTCCGGAAAGAGTGAGCATTTCCTGCCCCACTAGTGGCACCCGTCATGAATTCCCCAAAATTAACATGAAAATAGATCTAGTTGCATGGCAGACATGGATTTGCTGTATTTATCAACCAGATCATGATGACGTCCATAGAATTTCTTAAACGCAGCTATAAGTCTTGGTAAAACATATCCTTGTCGTAGCAGTTTAGAGACTAGCTGGGCACTTCGATAGACAAAGTCCTCATATTTGCAACTAGCTCTGGAATAGCGTATAAGTTGAGAAACAAACACACCATATGCCGGTGACATAGGAATGTTGCTGCTTAGAAAAGGGAAATTGACTATGGAAAAATTGAAATCATCACGTTTGTCATATAATCTAGTTGACAGGTTAGAATCATTATCAATCTCCAACCTCAGGTCTAGATAGTTGGAAAAATTATCGGATTCTGTAGTATCCTTAATTTCAAGTTCCTTAGGATATATGACATCCAAGTAATCACCAAACTTAGCTTATTTAGCGACAATACATCATCTATGTATCGGAAAGTGAAATTAAAATTACATGTTAGTTTCTTAGAACCTCCTCTTTGTAAATGTTGGATAAAATCTGATTCATATGAGTATAAAAACAGGTCTGCCAATAACGGTGCACAGTTTGTACCCATGGGAATACCAATAGTTTGTTGAAATATTCGACCACCAAATTCCACAAAAATATTATCAATCAGAAAATTAACCATATTTACCACATCTATTTCAGTATATTTGTATGGGGCATCAGAGTCGCCTTTAACAAAATAAGCGGTATTATATTTAACTACAATATAGTGGTACCGACGTTGTCCCTTTTTAGAGAAAAATGAATTATTGATTAGCTGAGATTTCAGTTCAGAATGAGGTATAGTTGTGTACAAAGTGGAGAAATCAAATGTTTTGATAGACGTTACTTTTGAAAGTGTGTGAGCATGTAGATATTCCAATAAAGATTTGGAATTTTTTAATATCCACATTTGGTTTATACCACTTCTAGAATAGATGGTTTCAGAGTACTTTTGGAGACCCTGTCTAATTTTAGACAATATAATAGTTAATATTTTAGAAAGGGCTTTGGTAGAACATGATGCTGAACCTGAAATATATCTTTGTTTGTGTGGATTTTTGTGCAACTTTGGGATCCAATATAAGTTCGGTAGATTCGAATCTTTACATGAGGTAGTAATACCAAACGAATGCAATACAGACAAATGATTTGATAAGATATCCTGTTTGGGCACGGTAATGGCTTGGTATGTACTATTGGAATTAGTATTGTTGGCAATACCCAGTTCGTCAAACAGGCACTGTATATAGTATGTTTTACAAACAAAAACAACATTATTAGAAGCTTTATCTGCGGGGACAATGACGAACCTTTCTTGAAGTTTCAACAAACTATTAGTAACCACGGGATCATTGAAGACAGAGCTATATTTAGTACTAACTGACTTTGACAAAACATTAATGCGTTTGTTTACCAATGACCTAATCTGTTTGACCCATTCTGACAGAGAATCAGTTTCTGCCTTTTCTCGCTTTGTCCATTTTCTGGCATGCTCCTCAACTGCATGCATCCATGAATAACTTAAAATTGTATCTCCATGAAAACGACGTGGGCTCTCTATATTTGGGACCTTTGGACAAAATGTCTCTCAATGATTCATTCTCCACTATATTGAGGTCGCCTGAAATAACATGCCCAACTGGATCGTGTATGAACGGAGAGTTGATGCAAGTGCAGGAGGGTGGGTTATGTAAGAGATCATCAATATCCAAATCATTCAATGTTTGCTTGTAGTTGAAAATCTGCCCAAAAAGGCGTGATTACGTAATATGACGTAAATCTGATTTGAGCGTGTTGAAACACTGCCGGGCGTTAAAAATCAGAATGTGCACATCGATTTGTAATGAACATTAAAGCAGAGTTGTGAACCATATATTGAAATGAATGATAGGTGATTGCGTTGAGTGGGGGTATGGCCTAAATTTCTTCAGCAATATTCAGCACTTGCATTGCCGATGATGTGGTATTGGGGTCGGGATTTGTGAGTGTCCGCGTATATGTTTGTATGTGAATCGACGGCTGTAACTCGAACGGGTTTGATCCAATCGTCTTTAAATTAGAGCAGTGGGGGGCAACCGTTCAAAATCCTGAAATGCTATTTTATTGCCATCGAAAAGTTTTCGCCTGTAAAACGGACCCACTCATGGTGACAATAAAATTGGCCCCTCATTAAAAAAACACCTACATAATCGAGAGCAAGTTCTGATGTAACTTTTGTGGTATTTTGCAGGTGAAAGGTAGGTTCATTTCAGAGTTATGAGACAGAACATGTACCTCCAAATTTAGTGAAAATTGAGTATTGTAATGATATTAGAACGGTTCTCATACCGACAGTTTTTATCGGATTTCCTCGGAAACGGGATATTTCCTAGACATTGTATAATGCTTCTCAGTCCTAAAGATTGAATGGTAACTTTTTTAACTATTGACGTGGATGTGCTCAAAAACACGCATACAGATATGCACGTGCTTGGATAAACCCAGGTGCCCCACTCATCGAGCGCGAAGCGCGAGTGGGACACAGATTGTAGCTCACATGGGGCCCTAACTATTCTACATTTCGATCGTGACTAAACCACATCTTGCGTGACCAGACATTTACTCATTGCTGTGATGTTCTTCAATATCTTCTGAAACAACATACTGTGGCGATAGTACTCAGATTTCATGGTCATGTGCTTATTTATCCGATCATAGCTTCATTTCAAGTCGAAATGATAATCCACAACAGATGTGTACATGATCGCCGTTACGGATTTGCGAATCGTTGTGTGGCGAATGAAAATCCGACAAAATTTTTAAATAGACAACATGAAAGCATTGTTTTGCAACCTATCTTTCGTGCTTTGTGCATATTCTTACATGATGAATCTTGTCATAGGTCAGTTAACTGTTATTCTGCCTATTTTCAACTTTAGAACAAAGATATCCTGTTTGGGCACGGTAATGGCTTGGTATGTACTATTGGAATTAGTATTGTTGGCAATACCCAGTTCGTCAAACAGGCACTGTATATAGTATGTTTTACAAACAAAAACATTATTAGAAGCTTTATCTGCGGGGACAATGACGAACCTTTCTTGAAGTTTCAACAAACTATTAGTAACCACGGGATCATTGAAGACAGAGCTATATTTAGTACTAACTGACTTTGACAAAACATTAATGCGTTTGTTTACCAATGACCTAATCTGTTTGACCCATTCTGACAGAGAATCAGTTTCTGCCTTTTCTCGCTTTGTCCATTTTCTGGCATGCTCCTCAACTGCATGCATCCATGATTAACTTGAAATTGTATCTCCATGAAAACGACGTGGGCTCTCTATATTTGGGACCTTTGGACAAAATGTCTCTCAATGATTCATTCTCCACTATATTGAGGTCGCCTGAAATAACATGCCCAACTGGATCGTGTATGAACGGAGAGTTAATGCAAGTGCAGGAGGGTGGGTTATGTAAGAGATCATCAATATCCAAATCATTCAATGTTTGTTTGTAGTTGAAAATCTGCCCAAAAAGGCGTGATTACGTAATATGACGTAAATCTGATTTGAGCGTGTTGAAACACTGGCGGGCGTTAAAAATCAGAATGTGCACATCGATTTGTAATGAACATTAAAGCAGAGTTGTGAACCATATATTGAAATGAATGATAGGTGATTGCGTTGAGTGGGGGTATGGCCTAAATTTCTTCAGCAATATTCAGCACTTGCATTGCCGATGATGTGGTATTGGGGTCGGGATTTGTGAGTGTCCGCGTATATGTTTGTATGTGAATCGACGGCTGTAACTCGAACGGGTTTGATCCAATCGTCTTTAAATTAGAGCAGTGGGGGGCAACCGTTCAAAATCCTGAAATGCTATTTTATTGCCATCGAAAAGTTTTCGCCTGTAAAACGGACCCACTCATGGTGACAATAAAATTGGCCCCTCATTAAAAAAACACCTACATAATCGAGAGCAAGTTCTGATGTAACTTTTGTGGTATTTTGCAGGTGAAAGGTAGGTTCATTTCAGAGTTATGAGACAGGACATGTACCTCCAAATTTAGTGAAAATTGAGTATTGTAATGATATTAGAACGGTTCTCATACCGACAGTTTTTATCGGATTTCCTCGGAAACGGGATATTTCCTAGACATTGTATAATGCTTCTCAGTCCTAAAGATTGAATGGTAACTTTTTTAACTATTGACGTGGATGTGCTCAAAAACACGCATACAGATATGCACGTGCTTGGATAAACCCAGGTGCCCCACTCATCGAGCGCGAAGCCCGAGTGGGACACAGATTGTAGCTCACATGGGGCCCTAACTATTCTACATTTCGATCGTGACTAAACCACATCTTGCGTGACCAGACATTTACTCATTGCTGTGATGTTCTTCAATATCTTCTGAAACAACATACTGTGGCGATAGTACTCAGATTTCATGGTCATGTGCTTATTTATCCGATCATAGCTTCATTTCAAGTCGAAATGATAATCCACAACTTCTGATTTCGCCATTCCTGGGTGATAATCTTGTATAATGTCACCAGGAGCGAAGAGTGATAAGCAGTATGAAAAACTCAATTTCGAGCACCTATCACCGTTTTGACATGCTCAAATGAGATTTCGTCATTTTACGTAATCACGTATTTTACGTCCACAATGAGCAGAGTTGGACATCCTATTATCAAAGATTTTCTATACCAAGATAGCTCACTTACGTTAAAACGTAATACGAAAGTATGACGTAAGCGCCATCTGACGGGGAGTCTGAATTGGCGGGAAACCATCCTATATTTGAATTCTGATATCACCATGTTGTGCACTGTCACAAAAAGCATATCGGATGATCGCGGGTATTGAGGGGAGGGGACAGGAAAGTAGTCGTGTGTTGAGTACCGGGACGAATATATGAGGCTCTAACTCATCACGAAAAGCTATAAAGACATTGAATATTGTGAGTCCCGTCCCTCCATTAAGCCCCCCACCCCGCCCCCAATGGCGGGACGGGACTCACAATATTATGGATATGTTTTTTTAGTGTATCGATCTTCTGAGGGTTCAGGGTGACACTCACCCCCCCCCCCCCCCCCACACACACACACACACACCGTACAAGTACACACGGGTATGTTGATAGTTTAAAGGTTTTCCGTTGCTATATTTGAAAGAGATGAACAGGGAACAGGACAGATGTGTACATGATCGCCGTTACGGATTTGCGAAACGTTGTGTGGCGAATGGAAATCCGACAAAATTTTTAAATAGACAACATGAAAACATTGTTTTGCAACCTATCTTGCGTGCTTTGTGCATATTCTTACATGATGAATCTTGTCATAGGTCAGTTAACTGTTATTCTGCCTATTTTCAACTTTAGAACAAATCAACTTCCTTTGAAGGAGCAACAAAACGCATTTATTAAATGCTGCAAGCATGAATTGAAACATCGGTGGGTATAAGCACAGACAAGTACATTACATAGGCATATAATCACAAAAGCAAAATGAATTTGCACAAAGAAGCTCATGAAAAAACATAACTGGACGAATCACTATACGCAGTATGTTTTGAATGGACAAATGCTATAGAGCGAATTAATGTAATAGAGTCAACGTACTTTCTGTTGTAAAATTGACAGTTATCACTTTAAATCTAGGCCCCTATTTCTACTGAATAATTACGGATACCACAAAGTAATGAACATTTTTCACCGGCATAAACGAATATTCAAATTATTCTTGCTATTTGACATGGGAATAACTACATGTGTGATGAATTGCATTTCCTGCAAAACACTGTACGTAACAGATAACAACATAACAACATCTCTGGGGCGTTCATACTGTATATGCATGACACGAATATGAAGAACTATGTGTCATTGCCTGGTGGCATGAGTTCGGTTCCCTCGATAATCGAACACTGACTGACGAGGATACATCACGTGCATGTACACCCTTCACAAACCGGAAAAGCAGATAGCTTTCCTATTTCTTTTCTTGCCTGAACTGGCCAGTTCTCTGTTTTTCTCGCTGATGAACTGGTGCAGTTTTATCGTGCAAAACAGGCGAGCAAACTCCTGTTTTCGCGTAGTGTTGTGAGAGGGACAGCCAACCACGAATTTGTCGGAGCCGCGCACCACGTCGAATTCCAATCGCTGTAGTATGCGTCCACTGTGAAGCACACGCTGGATGGCATCGTGTATGCGGCACTCCATGTGTTCAGCCAAAGCGTTCACAGAATCACTAGCAATCGTCAGACCTTGAGATTTGTCGAGTTGATGATATTGCTTCTCTCTGATGAATGCGTGCTGTGTTTTGTCTGCAACATCACACTCAATCTTCATCACAGATACGCAAGCCTCACAGGACACAGATCCAAGCAGTTTTCGCACCATGTAGCCGGCTACATACGCTACAGTTGATGACTCCAGATCTGTCAAATCAGCTGACTTGACGACGGCCTCTCCATCTGCACTCGCTGTTCCGTTTGACGTGTCATCTTGATTTGTCGAAACAACGGCTGGCCTATAGAGATGGGAAAGTTTGACGACAAATTTGTCCATATCCACTGCACAGTTGGAGTTCGTGCTGAGGTGGAATATTCGGTCCACAGCTGATGCTCTATACGCAGCGCGGAACTCCTCTGTTGTTGGATTGAATCGATGACCTCCTTTGCCTCGCATGACAGAATCTTTTTGTCATCAAGAACTTCAGTTTGTGCTCATCATGAAGTTCCTTCCACAGCATCGTCAAGGCGTTGATGTTTTGAGTCCACCCAGTCAGGGAAGGCAGCGATTGACCTGATCCGGATGACACTGTCTCCAACCACTTAGACGTTTCCTCCAGATACGTGTGTTGACAAGATGTATTCGTCAGTGGTCTGCGCATGGGATTGGCATCACTGAGGTTCTCAGAATTGAACACGTTGAACAACCCGTCAATTCAATCAGCAAACTCGGCTGTTGTCGCTGCACTTTCGGGCATCACTTTGAAACGGATCAAGTTGTTTATACCCGACGCCACGCTATGACTGAGTACTTGAGCTGCCCTACGAACATTCATGCTTCCGAACGGAGGGATCCAGATGTGTTTTCGGGTGAGCTTTGGAGCCATACGCAGTCTCAAGTCGACTTTGTGGTCTTCCTCATAGAACTGTTGCAGATATTTCCACTCAACTTTTGACTCGCCCACCTTAAAACCCTGGCTTTTCCAATTGTTTCGAGTATTCTTCAGAAGATGGGGTGGGTCGTTCATGAAGAAAATTTTCCTACCGTCTTGCTGTATGTATGGATGGGTCTCACTAACTCCAAGAGATTTGTTCACGCTCCTGTTCAAACAATAACGAAATTAATGTAAAAAGAAAATTTTTTGCAATCGATTTAATTTGGAGATTTCACGGATACAATTTTCCGACACGAAAGCCGCAACATATACTTAAATAACAAGGTCACATTTGTACATAGCTCAGACAAGCATGCACTTATTTTAATGTACGATGAGTATTCCAAAATATGCGTATTGAGACACACACACACACACACATATATATATATATGTAGCTCTATGCAATTATTTCATTTATGCCTTATAGCCTACATCAGTTTGGAAGGGGTACTTGCCTGTTGTTTGATCCTTGATCCCACACTACAGCCTTCAAATCCAACCCAGTTTCTTGAACTTTGCTGATACATTTCAGGAGTTGCTGTTGTAGTACATCTTTTTTCATCGGGCCGGACGTCATAAAATAGGCCAGAGGCTGCTTCCATTTGTCAATGAGGCCGCGAAGCATGAAGACACCTGGGAAATAGGACACAAGCTACAAAATGCATCGAGATCACTGCAATGATTTTCACAAATTTTCCCTTCATTATTAAATAATAATATCACCAAATTTATTTTTATATTCTATCAAGTAAAATGCGTTGAATTACCTGCGTGATTAGCTGCATATTTTCCGCACATGCCCCCATAGTCCTCAATCCCCTCAATGCAGTCCCTGCGTTTGTCATAAGTCAGCTGCTGTTTTACCGACATTTCATCGTACAGGAGGACGACCATTCTGTTCAACGGATTTGTCAAGGAAGATGCATACGACTTCAGGGACTGGAATATGGCGTCATGAAAACCGGGTCGTAGGTCAATATTGCTCATGATCCGTTTCAGAGTCGAAATAGCCGGCAGCTTTAGGACTTTCTTGAGTAATCTGTAGCTTGCCGCTGATGCGTGGTACAAGGACAGACACAATACCTTGTCTTCGTCAGACCATCTTGCCCCACGTAGCTTGGCGGTAGACACCCTGATTTGGAAAGCCAGGAAGTTTAGAGTCTGTGGGTTGTCCTTGAAGTAATGAAGGAGTATTTCCACGACCCTGTTTGCTACCGCGGCAGCATTTTGACGAGCGCGGCACTTTCGTTCCTCGCGGAGACTGCGATTGCGTAAGAAGCTCACAGTCTTCTGAAGTTTCAGCAGCTTCTTTTTTAATGTCGGGTTATCGTCTTTTAAAGCATGTTTGTCTACGGAGCATGAAGACTGTTTGGCTATTGAATCAGTTGATACGTATTTGTGGTCATCTAAAAAAAAAAAAGAGGACCTATACCCAAAAAGTATTTATTACTTCGAAATAATTGCAATATGGCGATATAAACCAGTAGAGAAAATAATAAATCATAATTACTCGTATCGATCATACAAACAATGATTCGCTGTACCTTCTGGGTTCGGCCGGCGCTTTTTCTCCGAGGGTTCAAGAGGAGACCGTTTCAGTAAGCGGCGTTTAGACGCTATCCTGCGTGGTGGATTGGGGCAGTCTATAAGTGTTGGCACCGCGTTCCAGTTCAAATGAGAATGTCTAGAAAATAATAATAATAATAATAACAACAATGTAATAGTCAGATGACGAATACTGTAGGCCTACTCACACATTGCCGGACTGTTTGAACATCGGTGCTTCGAAATGTTCGGCGCAAACAACCCTGTTTCTCATATCATCTGCTTTACTGTGATCGAGGTCAGCTCGTCTGATGTTTATCACCCATCTTTTACACCTAGGTGATAAAAATACAATCTTAAACGTCTATATAAAAATAGGTATAATAACGGTAATAGGGTATGTAAGTCACGTTCCGCCATGGTGTGATTCTGGTGACCAACAAACACAACCTATTGTTTTATCTGGGTAATATGATTCCTAAATTGAGTAAATTGCTCATGTTAAACAAAAGGTGTAGGCCCCTATACTTAGTGTATGTTTGTTGGTCACCAGAATCACGCCGTGACGGCACGTTACTTACAGGCAGTTTAACAATTATAATAATAATTTCAGAATTATAGGAATCTGGTAACACCATTTAGAATATTTTCAGAATTGTACACTGTAGAATCCCCACACATCATCCATTATGTTGGATTAGATTTCAGCTATTATCACATTATGGTCTTTCTTTGCCATTCATTAATCAATAAATTAAATATAATTATAATAGGTAGCATATTGTACACACTCGTACATGTATAATATTATATTTGATAGCTACTGAGTTAGAATAAATTTGGCCTACACTACCGTATACATCCTATTTTTACTTATTTCTTGCGTTTTTCTGACTTTAAAATATCTCTTACCTCTCAGGGTCTTTCGGAAAATGAAAGAATGGAATGGATGATTTTTGTTGACAATTCTTGCAATTGATGGCAGCGCATTGCTTCCCATATGAGCGCCACTTCTTTACAAGAGGTGTTGAACGCTCCATGTTCGTGATCCGTTATGATTCTGTCTTCTTGCAAAACGAAAAAACGTCATTTTCATTCAGACTCACCGCTCTGTGACGCCACTGTTCAATTGTTCGCACGTAATGACGTTGAGTGAGCTATCTTGGTATAGAAAATCTTTGCTATTATAGAGGATCCTTGGTGACATCATTCCGGAAGAGTGAGCATTCCCCGCTCAAAAAATTTGAAGAAAACAGTATGCAACAAGACAATCAGAGATTGCAGTCCCTCGCCCCACTGATTTAGTCAATTTACCAGTTGAACACATTTTGAAGGCAACTCAAAATGTAAGGCGACTAAATTATGTCAACAATACTGACTTCAGTATGCATGAACGATTTTCCCAGAAGAGGGCATAGAATGCAAGGTGGTACAGAAATGACTTCAACGACTTTGCAATTGGTGCACCCCATTCTCGATGCATATTCATCATGGACTTCGTCTACATATAATTAGATCATGATACTCGGATTTTTCTCACCTGATTACATATTATATTTTGCCGGTAGTTCAGGAACCCCGAAAGCTACCTTTCAATTTTATTTCGCTATTTCGTGAAATACAAGTTTGAAGGTCTAGCAGATGAACAATATCCGAAATTTATATTTATGATGAGGCAGAGTTGATGGGAACATCTTGTCTGCGAAGCTGAAACACCAAGATATCAGTTATGAAAACTTTTTGCGGTCAAAGCGTTTGACGATAGTAGTTAGGTGGCCACTGTGTACCCCCTAGCAATGGTGTGTTTGTAAACGAACGGGTGTTAAGGACGGGTGGCGCCCCTAGTGGTGGTTAGACCGCGTGATGTCACACGTGGGTATGACGTAATATGTGATTGTATGATGCAATAAATGGGCTTAAAGACGTCATAGGTATTAATTGTACAACTGTGGCCGCATATTGTACGTTTGGCCCCTGGCAATGTTCACCTTAACAATACCGTAAAATACAGCGTCGCCGCATTTTACTGCAGAGGTCAAAAGACCAACCAGCATTCAGTATTTGAAAAAATAACCATACAGCTTTCAGTATTCGAAAAAAAAAGAGTTCCGAACAAAATGGTGAACTCGCGTTCAGTATTTGATTTTATTACGGAGATTTCAGTCATGGAAATTTATGACATGAACAATTGCTATACTAGGAACTTTAAATTTGATTACCCTGCCACTTTGGATCATGTAGACACGAATTGGATTATTGGTGATCCTAAGTTCGATCGACAAAGCTGGATTTCATTGATAATTTGTGAATCAGTTGGTAAATCGTCGCCATTTTCGCCCACTCGGGTCAGTGAAGTGTGACGTTTCGCCTTTGGACACTAACACAAGCCAACCATGACTTCGCTCGGTTACACAGAACATGAAAGTAAACAACCGACGGTGAGTGATGTATACAACATCCTGCTAAATCTAAGAAATGACGTTTCTGCCATAAAGACAGAAGTTTCAAGCATCACACTGAAACTAGAAAACATGAATCATCGCGTGGTAGCAGTAGAGACCAGAACTTCAGTTCTGGAAGATAACACAGCACATCTAGAACTTCGCGTGGTAGAACTAGCGCACAAAATGAATGAACTTGAGACAGATGTGCAGCGAAGTTGTTGCAAGTATGATGACTTGCTGAAATGCCACGATGAAACTCTAAACCGTGGCACGGAATTCGACCCCGACAAAACGGTTGGACGAGATGGGAAACCAGGACTCGTCAAAATAGAACTGCCTACCACAGATGACAAAATCAAGATTCTCCGCAAAAAGACAATTCTGGTCAAAAAAGATTTCTACCGCCATACTTACAAGCGATCATCCCAGCCGCACCTTGAGAGGGTACACAATGCGGATATGCGCATGATGATGCAGGCAGTCCCAGCCCTGGCGAACTGCCATCTCTTGGGAAACGGTAGACTAGTGACAGAGGATGAGTATCAGCGCCATCGTACCACACACAACCCACAAAACCGTGCCCATACCGACCAAGATGACCATGGTCATGATGGATAGGAGGCAATCTCGGGTCCACAACTGAAAACTCACCTTTTGAAACTGCTCACCTTTTGAAACTGACATTATATGTCTCTCAGAGACATGGACAGACCAAGACATGGACTGTCAAGACATCGTGTCAAGTCTCCCCAGATACACGTTACACATCGTCCATGGCAAGCGAAGCGCACCACATGGACGCACACCTGGAGGTATCGCTGTTTTTGTAAATACTGAACTTGATATGCACTTGATAAACCAAACTGATTATGGTATATATCTAATGCTTAAAAATGTATGTGTAAATGGTCACCAAACAAATGTTATATTTGCTTGTGTGTATGTGCCGTGTGAAGGATCTACCTTCTACGATCGTCGTGATGAGAAAAATGGTATTGAAGAGCTGAGTAGTGAATTGTCAAATATACGTACAGTTGATGATTATGTCATATTGATGGGTGATCTAAATTCCCGGACTGGTGAGATGGCGGATTTTATTGTGGATGACAACCTAGTTCATTTGTCATTACCAAACTGGATAACAGCGGATGAATTTTGTATCCCCAGAGTCTCGTGCGATAAAACTGTCAATTGTTTTGGTAGATCTCTGCTAGAGTTATGTAAAAAAAAACATGAAATACACATGTTGAACGGACGATTCCCTGATGATATGGATGGCGAATTCACTTTTTGCTCCAAGAGTGGTCAGAGCTTAGTAGACAATATTTCAGTTTCCTCGCCAATATTTGATGTTGTAAATAATTTTAGTGTCAGTAAAAATGATGAATCTGATCATTTTCCTGTTGTGAGTTGCCTGAGTCTGCAAATGTTTGTAAATAAACTTGTGTGTGTCGAACCGAATCAAACCTATGATGAATGGACTCGTTTTCGTTGGAACCCAAACAAGCGTGAAAGTTTCTGTAATTTGCTCTCTGTATGGGATAATGACCAAGGTTGAGTGATTCGCCCAGATAAAACCCTGAGCGCGAAGCGCGAAGGTTTTATCGGGCGAATCACGAAACCGTGGTCATTATCCGACATAGTGCATGATTCCCCCTCCCACACAACCCCAGCCCCATGCACCACCCCCACCCTTCTACACCCCTCTCATAAATACTCAGTCGTTGAGTTCACAAACAACTCCTTAATTGATATACAGATATTGTGCAATCGCATTGTGCCTTTGAGTTGATTTCTCCCTCAGTAACTCAAACGCTGCCAGAGGGGCTCTTACTTTGCCACGTGTTCTGGATATAAACGTTTATTCGCTGGATACAGTTGCAAACACTTATTGATATGTATGGCGCAAAATTTCGTGTGACAGGATACGGTGTATGAAAAAAGAAACCAGTGAAGTGGTGAGTTATTTACCAATTCATTTCCGCCCAAACAGCGTATGCTGCGCTTTCTTATATTTTCAATTATGGTAAAGAAGATTCCAGACGGATTAAATAGTATGTAGCTAGTGGTCGAGTTGTATCAGAGCGCAGCATATCCTACTTGGGTCCTGATTTCAGTTTGGAAGAAAATAAGCATTCTGAATATAGTAACTAACTGGTTCGGCGCTGTATATGTATGCGATACAATATATATATGTAAAACGGATATATTACTATCATGCATTCCTCAAATCATGCTAAAAATGAAAAAGATTTGCATACGCGTATTTACAGAATTGCTGGTAAAATCATTACGACGACTCCTAAATACATGTATGTACCCGTGGCTTGATTTCACAACTGGTAAGCGTGTTCATTTCTGTGCTAATCGTGCATTATATATGTCGATCTGAATGTTATGTTCATATTGTTTTCAGAATACATATAATTATGTGCTAAATATATGTTTATATTATGTCCTACATTTAGAAACAAAAACATACACATTCTATTGATATTTGCAGGGAAACTACAATATACGTCTATATCATCTCTGGAGGCTTCCTTAGGATTCCGTGGATATACGTATTTGTGGCATATCGCAGGATTAATATCAAAACATAAAAAACTCCCAGGACTGTGGACCATTTCCCAAGACCACATTCACTGGATTTCACAGAGGAATTTGCATAGGATTTTCACAGAAAGCCGATATTTTCATGAACTAAATATCAAAAACGTATCCACAAAACGGTGCCCACGGACAAGCCATACCAATGAAATGTCGTCAAATGTTGTAATGAATGTGTGAATGTGCGCTTTCATATGTGAATCCATAAAGCATATGTATCGTCGCCTACCTGTGTGTTAAATGCTCTTTCTTTTTCCAGCGATC
The DNA here is from genome assembly GCA_949152475.1 of Terebella lapidaria. Classification (NCBI taxonomy): domain Eukaryota; kingdom Metazoa; phylum Annelida; class Polychaeta; order Terebellida; family Terebellidae; genus Terebella; species Terebella lapidaria. Next base: position 11,039,038 of record OX424557.1, read on the forward strand.
TAGCGGGAGGTTATTTTCTAGATAATAACCTTCGGGCAGGTTAATATCTAGATATTAACCTCCGGGCAGGTTAATATCTAGATATTAACCTCCCGTTCCGGCTCGCTGCACACGACTCGGGTTTTTAGCTCGGATAACGACTCATACAAACAATGGGTCGCACCCCAAATCATGCACTATGTATTAGATAAAGCCCGAGGAGCGCTCCATTACCTATTGGTATTGGAGACCGAGGGCGAAGCCCGAGGTTTCCAATACCAATAGGTGATGGAGCGTGACGAGGGCTTTGACTAATGTAAAGTCCACCACCCCAAAAAAGAATCCCCCCACACAATCACTATAGCTCAAGATGTACGAGTTGTGAGTACGTGAACACAAATGTGTTATATAAGAGAGATACACGGGAAATGGTTGCATTCATTTCACAAACAAATGTTGAAGGGACAACATCGTATTGTTCAAGTGAAATTCACACTATGTTTAAATTTTCACGGGATAGTATACTCCTCCTATCTGTGGAAGGTGATTGCAACCAGTCATGGATATGATTATAACTCGCAGGCATAACTTGGGATTATCACACAAGATTTTCATGGATATTAGAAAAATTGGATAGCTTACATGCCACGATATAAATATATCTTGCAGGGACATTTCTTGTTTTGTTTTTTGATAATCATACACAATGCGATGGATATTGCGAAATTGGATATATAATCTTCACATGAATGCAATGAACGGATATGGTTTGGATTTGTCAGACCAGTGCTTGTGCTGCTCGTTCATCTATATACAATAAGGATTAAAAAGGTGCGAGACGGATTGAATGGTCAGTGCACGAGTAGTATTACGGAGCAGTACAAGGTACCTGGACCATTATGGGAGAAGAGTTCGCGCATGTGCTCCTATATGTCAATTGCTATATGTCAATTGACCTTAGGACGGTGTATGCTTTGATTTGTTCGTCCCGGGGGATTACTATTGTTCGGCAATATTTGTCCGAGGTGAACGCTTCACAGAACATACTGCTCCTACATGCATTTACACATGAATTAATCCCGTTGTGTTGCAATCAATGAAGCGAGCAAAACTTCTTTCAATATTTCACAGTTGAGCTCAGCTCCAATACTACAAACATATCGCTCCAATTTTCGCACGTAGCTCTCCATTACCTATTGGTAATGGAGAGAAAGAACAATAGAGTGACGTCACAGGTGGACTTTACGATGATGTAAGTACTGCTCTCTTGAGCAATGCGGAGTGTAATATTGTAAACTGTGACATAAACTCAGCCGTGAGTAACGTTGTAGATTTATTCCACAGAGCTGGTGAGCAGATGAAATATAGACCAAAGAAACAAAATAAAGTGTTTGTAAATAGAAAATGTGATAACATGTGGTGGGACCATGAATGTAAAGTAGCAAAATTATACAAGGAGAAGATGCTACGTGTTTATCGTGTGAACAGAAATGATGAAAGTCTTAAGATGCTACATGGCTGCCAAGAAGTGTTATAAGACAACATGTAGACAAAAGAAATATATGTATAGATTAAACTTGTATAAACATGTCAATAGTCATGAAAAATGTTCGGACGAAGTATGGAAGTGTATACGAAATGCAACAACATTGAAAAAATCTAGTGATCCAACAATTGCTAAAGAAGTTTGGCTAAACCATTTCGAGAATCTACTGAATAGTGTAAATGAGGTAGATGAAACTTTTCTTTCTGAAGTGAACAACTACATAGAAAATCATGACCAGACTTGTAATATGTGTTTACAAAATGACCCTGATATTCTGAATAGGGAAATCTCAGAAGGAGAGATTGTATGTGTAGTAAAACAATTACCTGATGGGAAATCCCCTGGAGTGGATGGTATTGTGTATGAATTTTTGAAGAACAGTACTCCCGATGTTATTCGTATTTTATGTCTGTTGTATAATCAAATACTAGAAACAGGGATATTTCCTCTACAATGGACAGAAGCAATTATTACACCAATACATAAAAATGGTTCTACAAGAGATGTATAAAATTATCGAGGTATTTCTCTTCTTTGTACAATTAGTAAACTATTCACCAAAATTTTAAATAACAGATTAGTAGAATGGTATCTCATGTATGATAAAATAGATGCTGCACAAGGTGCATACATAAAAGGTAAGAGTACCTGTGATCATATTTTTGCCCTGCATGGTATAATCCAAAAGTATACTTGTAAAAAACGAGGACGCTTTTATGCCGCATTCGTCGATTTTAAGAGTGCATTTGATACCGTTCCACATGCCCATTTAATGTTCCGTCTGTTACACAAGACGGAATACACGGGTTTTGTGTAAACAACACTGCACAGGGCTTTTTGTTGATGAACATTGTTCAAATTTACTAATGCTATTATATGCTGACGATATTGTCTTGGTTAATGACTCTATAGGGAGGTTACAGCAGCAGATGCATGTCTTAGAATCTTTCTGTGACATGTATGGTTTAAAAGTGAACATGTCTAAAACAAAATACATTGTCTTCAGAAATGGTGGATGTGTTAAAAGAAACGAAAATCTCTTCTACAAAGGTCAAAGTGTAGAGTGGGTATCCTACTACAAGTATTTAGGAGTAGTATTTTCCTCCAGATTGTGTTGGACAGAAGCAACAAAGACACTCGCTTTACAAGCTGAAAAGGCATGCAATAGAATAAAACACTTTATAAAAAATATGTGGTATTATACATTTCTCTCTGTCATTAGATTTGTTCGACAAACTAATAAGTCCGATACTATTGTATGGAAATGAGATTTGGGGCTCATATGTAAACGAACACATTGAACGTGTACATAAAAAATTCTGTAAATATATACTTCGTGCGAGTCAAAATACCTCAACAGCAGCGGTGCTAGGAGAATTATGCAGATATCCTTTGTATGTCTTGTATATTCTAAAATGTCTTAAGTTTTGGTTGAGTATTGTTCATGATGGAACTTCATTACGTAAATCCATATACAAGCAATTGAAATTATATGACGAGGCTGGTAGACATACCTGGGCTTCTAAGGTAAAAAACATTTTGTACAACTATGGATTTGGGGATGTATGGATGGAGCACAGTGTTGGTGACACAGAGTGTTTCATTCATATTTTCAAACAAAGGTTGCAAGATGTTGCATTTCAAAACTGGTCAAGTGATGTATCGAAGAATCAAAAATTATATAGGTATAGTTTGTATAAACGGTCTCTCACCATGGAACCATACCTAAAACTCGTACTATACAGCAAACATAAATATGCATTGGTGCGATTTAGATGTTCAAATAACAAGTTAGCCGTTGAGCGGTTGAGACCAACTCACCCATTAGAAGATAGAACATGTCAATATTGTAAAATCAACGAAGGTATCGATGTTATTGAAGATGAACTGCACTTTTTATTGTATTGTCCTTTATATAGCTATGAAAGAAACAAATATCTATGTAAATACTATGATCATCCGAACACGCGTGTGCTGGAAAACTTCATGACAAGTATAAATACAGAAAAAATCAAAGATCTTGCTGCATACGTGCACCATTCTTTTATCAGACACTCTCGTTTCTATGAGTTTATGTGAATGTAAGTATCAATCTATTACCACCAATACAATCAGATTTTGATGATGCCAACAAGAAACGTAAAATACAACATTTTGCAATAGAAACAAAGCCCGACCAAACAGTTTATCCAAAGACACACTGGTGTCATCAGGGGCAGACAGTGTGTTAAATATAGTTGTTTCTACTGTACACCTGATGGAATTAGTATACAACTGCCCAACAACCTATGAAAACAATTTAAAAATCCGAAACTAACCCCATGGAATAGATACATGACAAGTACAAAAGTACCCAATCACAAGCCAGAAGGCTACTGAGTTGATGGTATCCTCGGGGACAGATTTAACGTCCGCCAGCAGTGACACCGACTCAGTGGTATGAATGTAAGTATCAATGTATTACCACCAATACAATCAGATTTTGATGATGCCAACAAGAAACGTAAAATACAACATTTTGCAATAGAAACAAAGCCCGACCAAACAGTTTATCCAAAGACACACTGGTGTCATCAGGGGCAGACAGTGTGTTAAATATAGTTGTTTCTACTGTACACCTGATGGAATTAGTATACAACTGCCCAACAACCTATGAAAACAATTTAAAAATCCGAAACTAACCCCATGGAATAGATACATGACAAGTACAAAAGTACCCAATCACAAGCCAGAAGGCTACTGAGTTGATGGTATCCTCGGGGACAGATTTAACGTCGGCCAGCAGTGACACCGACTCCGTGATATGAATGTAAGTATCAATCTATTACCACCAATACAATCAGATTTTGATGATGCCAACAAGAAACGTAAAATACAACATTTTGCAATAGAAACAAAGCCCGACCAAACAGTTTATCCAAAGACACACTGGTGTCATCAGGGGCAGACAGTGTGTTAAATATAGTTGTTTCTACTGTACACCTGATGGAATTAATGTGAAACAATTCGAATGTATGTTTGTGATTTGTGTGATATTTACACCGCACTGTAATTGCACATGGGCCCGAGGCCTTTATTGCAATAAATTGTTATTATTATACCTGAAAATGAATATTTTTTTCTGTGGAAACAGATATTTTGGTCAAGAAAACACACGGTTTGGTTATGGAAATCAAGTTTTCTTTCATGAAAACAAACTTTTCGCTGATGGAAATCGAGCTTTCATTTGTGAAAACATAGATTTTTGATCATGGAAATCTACATTAAGACATATGGGAAATCCTATACATGAATATTCTCTCCGTGGGAATCTAGATTTTAGTCATGAAAACACATGTTTTGTTTTTCAGAACAGCATATTTCGATTGTGAATACTGAGTTTTTATTTTCAAAAATGTAGGTTTTGATCATGGAAAATCAATTTGTGATCTGTTTTGTTGCTTGTTACAGTTTGTGCATGTACACATCACAATTTTTACACACACACATATATATATATATATATATATAAACAGAGACTTGGATTATATTGCAAATAGTATTTCTCGCTCCTACCAGTATTTACTTTCTGCATCCTGTCATAACATATATTTTGAGGTACATGAAATAGTGCAGTCAGCGGATTAGTGCAGCCGTTGGAGAATGAAACATAAAGAAACCTTGAAAGTAATCCTCCCTTTATCATGGCTAAGTATCCGCAAATGTTTTACAAAAAAATTGCAGAAATCGTACGCATATTATAAATTCAAGGCATCGAATAAAGATTTAGAGCTGTCAAAAGAAGTAAATTTTGCTAAGTGTGCATCAGAAGTCTGCTGGGGTGTAAGTAACAGGATACCTAATCGGGTAGAGAGAAAAATGTGACAGTTCGTGTGTGGTGCCCGGATAGAGGGCGGATGGAGGCTAATACCAAAGTAATGTACTCTATCAAATGTCAGTGATAATCGTAGGTGCCGGGAGAATTTTCGCAAGCAATAGTTTTGCCATTATTATATTACCATTCACCATCACTAACAAAAACACTCCTATCTACCAAAAGTAGTTTGCCTATAATACCATACATTTCCTAATAACTAGAAAATGCCGGCCGAGCCGCAAATGACATATTGCCCACTGCCCCTTATGACTCCGGAACAACTTTTCGGACATGAGCTAACTGTTCAAATATTCGCAGATTTACTGCTGGAGGTGTTATTGAATTCCCAGATCGGCGTATGATAAACGGGTTATTCCACAATATGGGTTTTTGTGCCCTTGGTTCGAGTTATCCACATAAAGTAATATAACCCAAAACACTGTTATTGCCTACACCATTGTGAACCTACTATCGTTATTTCTACAGTGACTCATATGTGCTGCACAAACTTGTCTTTAGATAGGTAGTGTTATATATGTTATACCGAAAATTGTTACAGATTCAGTTGAAGGGTGTGAACTGTGTGTCATTTCAATACCTAGAGTCGCGGAGTCAGCAATTGTTTTCCCACCAAACATAATTATACTGATATAAATACATGTACAAATCTCGTAGTATTTAGTATTCCGCGATATGCAGCGCCAGGTTCAGCCACAGCCTCAAGCTCAGCCACAGCCTGATCAAGCATGAGGCGCCGGGTTATACCTCAGTCACATCACATGCACCAATCACTAGGCCGATGAGGATATGATGCCCGAAAGTGCTGAAATTGGGCCATTTTGACTGGTCACCCACTGAGTGCTAGACGGTCATCCGTGACCATCTGACAACAATCGGACATCGTACATACGTTGTTGGAGGCATCGAATAAAGTAATGCGGAGTTATTTTCTCACGGCGACCGGTAGAAAAAAATGACATCTAGTCAGTAGTGAATTGCTAGCATGCCTCTCATGGACAGATAAGAGCCTTCAGATGCCCACCGAGCGCCGGGGGGACTGACCAACTGTTTTAACTGACCATCATGGACGCCGATGGATATCTGGAAGGTGGCCTCCGAATCGTATTATCGGCTGGTCACCGAGCACGTATCGGTAGAGTATCATGTCACTGTGGTGTCCGATAGGGCATCGTTGGTTGACCAGACGGTCAAGACGGTCAAGACGTGCGATCGTAGTTAAATCTGGTGGGCAACCGCCAGGCATTGGCAGGATACCGGTGGACAATGCCTTGCGGTTTCATGACCACTAGAAAGATATGGAAAAGATGCCTGAAAGAAACTCACCGGCGCCCGGAACATAGGTGAAAAATCACCGATGTCCTCACATCGGCCAACGACCAGTGCAAATGTGTCTCGGGCATAAGGGGAGAAATAATTACCGAAGCATGAAGCACAGTGGTATATCAATCCCCTTACGCAAGCACAGAAAGCTTTATTTTATTGGCACAACAATATATTATATAACACGACTCATCTTCTCCCATTTCAATACCAAGACCAATAATCTGGTTTACCCATCCCACATGGTCCTTGGTAATTAATGTTTCACATCAATCAAATGAATATGTCATTTGCTCGCTTCTACACTCTGATAATGTCACCAGGTATTAAATGGGATATATATGACACCATAACCGTTGATTGTAACTTATGTGAACCAATATGTGGAAGGTGCAGAAACATAATATGGTCTTGGTCCAATGAACATTTTCTGTCACGCTCCACCACGGTAATATTGTTTTCGTGGCTGACTCCACAGCGTTTAATTTTTCAATATATCAGGGCACACAGCTTACAACACCCACCCATCAATGCACATGAAATTAACATTTTGGAAGCATGTATTGATTCATTTGGTCTAATTAATTATACCCGTCATACTCAACGCAGCTTTCGTGGAAGAGTTCCGTGGATGTTGGATCGAATTATCCATCGATACCGTTTTCTAAATCCACATCTCAACTCGTAATATGAAAATTAACATGATTAACCGTTGCATATCGTTAGTCGATCATATGCCATTTCTAGAATGTTGGTACAGTTATATACCAACATTCATGTTTTTATCTTCAAACTATTTATTTTCCTGTTGAGGACAGCATGCATACCACATATGAGACTGCAAAGAGCTAGTATACCATACATTTATAGTATAGCAGTACAGACAACACACAGAGAGCCTAGCATCCTAAGAAAACAGACTCTTGTATACCCGAGGATGATGAACCGAGACATGGTTTCATGAACATCACATGAATCGTACATATTTGTATCATTTTGTTTCTCAAACAAAGATTCGTATATTCAATATGAGAAGCTGTTGTAGGTATTTATACATACAAATTAATCATAAGTATGTACACATACAACTGGTCTTTCTGCGAGAGGAATACATTAAGCGGGACAAATTGTTTGCTTCATTCCGCGAATCCGAGCACAACAAATGACTTTTTCTAGCCTCTAGTTAATCGCAGTGCAACTTGATGCTGTCGCTCAGATTGTATAGGTGTACATTTCTTCATTGATAAATAGGTTGGACAAAAATTTCAAATTTGAAAATGAAGACTGTCAAACATTTAATCACATTTAGTCAAATCTGGCGTCCAATGGATTGTTCAAAATTCATGATTTTGTTACATTTATGTTCACATTATAACCGAACGGACAGCTGACGTATTCCAGCTGTCAGATACTTTTCATACCTCACAAATATTAGTAACCAGATACGCCAATCCCTAAGTATACAATAGCCCTAAAATGTACACATGTGAATATTTTTTTCTGTCTCACTGTGCTTTTGTTGTATCTAAAGCTATAATCACTTTTAGAATTGAAAAAAATGTATTCATTCTGCAGTAGCTTTTTCCGTCTATAGAATGAGAAATCGTACAAATTTATTCAGAATACATTGTTTATTGTTAAAAAAAACTTTTGGAACAAAACTTAAAAGATGTGACAAAAATAATCCACAGTAAATGTTGTAGCGAATGTTTAATATGCGTAGCAAACGTTTCCTCACATGTATTACGGGTAGCGAAAGATTCATATACGAAACATTTGTATATATGATTTATAATGTGCGATATAGATAAGCACATATGAGATAAATACTATTTGTGAAAGAAACAGTTGCTTCTCTTCCGAAACATTTTTTACTTTGGGTATAAAAAATAAATTTGTCTAGACAAAATATAAACCACCGTAATCAAAGCTGTTGTATATTCCGAAATTAATATGCATGAGACAAATAATATTTTTTTTAGCAAATATAATTTATCATGCAACTATAAATAATATCTGAACATATTTATTCAAAAAATACAATTTCAAGATGAAAGTGTAAATATAGCTCCGTTTTCAAAATGTGTTATTCAAAATATAAGTACCATTTAATCATAGAAGTGGAGGGGTGGAACGCCAACTCGTGTTTTGGCATGCAGAGGTAGCGGCGCGCATGCGCGACTGGCAGTTTGCATCCTTCTCTTCCGGTACCGGTCTGTCAAAAACAGATTTCGAGCACGGGTGGTGATAGATATAGCTTTCCTCTCATTTTACACGGACGCAGGTAACTTCGTTGGTGAACAACCAGCATAATTGAAATCATAGAAGTATATTATGTTGAAATAAATCTCATTGCGTGAGCCTAACCAATTAATTTTCCTCGAAATGGGCTCGTGATCTTGAACTTGTATGTAATATCGCTCAACCCTGGCCTGACGAGGCACAGCACTGCCTGTCAATCATCCATCGTTCTTAGTATCCTATACCACACCCCTCCCCCCTCCCATTCCCCGAAGGCACTTATCGATTGAAAATAAAGGTTTAGGTCTTGCGCAGGTCAAGTCCCCCGCCCCACCCTCACTAACACTGCCACCTCTTCCCACATTTGGAATGAAGTGGATGTACTTCTATTGCAGATTTGGGGAAATCGAGAAATCAACCCCTGGCTGAACATGACGGGAAGCTTTTGCTGTGTAGTAGGCTGCAGTGCCACATCTAACAAATGCAGGGGACTCTCCTTCCATGGATTTCCAAAGAAAGGTATAATCAGTATTCTACCTGCCTTAGTACACGGTTGGTGATATATACTGATAACCACATGCATTTAAATGAACTGCAGTGTGAGAGGAAATTTCATTTATTCTCTGACAATTGCCAGGCACCTCGAAGGCATCAGATGAGTGGCGGAGTAGGTTGATCGTTGCAGTGAATAGATGCGACACATCTTTCAGTGCTGAAAGGGCCAAAATCTGTTCTCGCCACTTTGAGCAGGACTGCTTTGTTTTACGTATGTATCACTCACTTATCACTCAAACACCATATACAAATAGCTAATATCGAACATTCTAGTCAGCACAATATTATTGGAGGCTTACTAAATACTAATGATGATGATGAGGGGGATAATAAAGCAACACAGTATTGTTAGAAAGTCTTATCATGTACTGAGTATAAAATCAGTAGTGTCCATGGGTATCTAGCATCTAGTGAGAAACATCGATCCATTGACACAAATGTACATGCCTACAGGGTCAGCCATAATGATTGAAACCATTCAAGGGGGATCATGTATGCAAGTGTGTGTGGGTTGCTGTTGGTATTGAATGATGATATAGTAACTACAATATGGAAAAGTCATTGGTACGGTTGATCTATAATAGTATGCAAAATATTGTGCCAGACCATTAAACTGAAATTATGATGCAACGCTCAGAGCGCGGTGACAGGAGAGTACTGAAACTTGGGAGTATCCCAACTAAATACATGCCTCAAAGATCGGTTGAAACACCAAAACCCAAAGCCAGAAAACCACCCGTGAGCTGCATTAGTATAAGATGATTTTTAGGTTTTTTTTCCTTTCATCAAGTTAACTGTTCAAGTTCTTCATTCCTATTTATACACTCGTCTTTTGAATCACTCTACTATGAATATAATTGAAAAATTGAAAAAGTTGAAGGAACTGACTGCGAAAATATACAGTAATTTTTTCAGTAATATTTTTGGAGTTTGACAGATACAAACAACACATAACATGGAGTAACATGGCAAGTTTCCTACAGTGTATTGATTTTGATAACTGCACAAAATAGCAGAAAATTATGAAAAGTATGAAGGCACATGATGAGGACTGTTGTTATCAATGCAGGTGCTTTTGTAACATTCAATATTACTAGTTATTGCAATGAAATAGGCTGTACTGAAATTTAGTTTAAAATGGTGTGTTACATGGCTATTTTCTCAGTCAGTTTCTATACTTTTGCTCAAGGCATGCACCTCAGCAACTATGCAGTAGGGCAGAACATCATTTCCAGACTCACTGGCCTGGATATTCAACTCTGAAGTTCACATTGTCTTTGATATGATATTTGAGGTTTTGTTACAGTTTTAGTTTTGTCATCCTAAGATCACACTAAATCACAAAGTGGATTTTGTGATGAATCTTCAGATGTAATCTTCTACATCATATACATGGACATTGATAGAGGAACATTTTTTTATTTTAAATTTTTCATCTGTGGATCATTCATCTGTGGATTCTCATCCCGAATTTGTATGTATACGGCGTCTATACGCAGGGAATGTTCAGCGTCAAAGTGGATTCTTTTGCTTAGAAATGCTCCCGGACACTTTGGTCCGATAACCTATTGCCGTGGCGTTGCGTCCGTCGTCGTCGTACGTCTACATTTTTATCTTGAAAGTTTACGATCAAATCTGAAATTTTGCACAAAAATCCCCAAAAATATTTTGAGAGGGAGGTATTTTTTTAGTTTTTTGATTTTCACAATATCTACAAAATGGCGACCATTTTTTTGACGAAAAATGGCCAATTTTAGACTTTGGCGGCCATTTTCTCAACCACTTTTGAGATTTTTGCTCCAAAAGATTCCCCTCATATACCTCTATGACGTGTATAAGTTTCATTGCCCTTGAATCGCCGGTCTGCGAAAGGCGGCCATTTTAATATTTTTGACGAGTCCCAAATGGCACGTTCCCATGGTAAATTCTCCCATGCTTTATAGTGGGATACATTATTCTTTATATGTCGCTTATCATCGACTTTGCAGCTTAGAAATCAATTGTGGACATATAGGAAATGATATATGCCGAATATTCTCATGACCTTGAATTTGACCTTCGACCTCATTTTCAAGGTCAAAGCACAAAATGGGTAATATCTCGCTTATTATCGACATTACAGCTTAGATATCAATTGTGGACATATAGGAAATGATATCAGCCAAATATTCTCGTGACCTTGAATTTGACCTTCGACCTCATTTTCAAGGTCAAAGCACAAAATGTGTATTATCTTGCTTATTGTCAACTTTACAGCTCAGGAATCACTTGTGGACATATAGGAAATTATATACAATGTATAGAATTTTTTTTTCTGCCATTTTGATTTAGTTTTTTTTTTTCTGCCATTTAGGTTTAGTTTGCCTTTATGTATGTTCACCGAATTTTCAGCAATGATCAAACATATGTGGAAGAACCCTATTGTGTTTCGGTCGGATCCGAGGTCAGTGAGGTCCAATATGATGAAACCCATGTCGATTTTTGGACTTTGTTTCCACGCGATAACTCAAAATACATACAGGCAATGGCTGCAAACTTTGCATGGAGGTTCATATACAATGTACCACCGGGGAAGAAACCTATCGATTTTGGGATCAATCCGTCAATCAACCTTTTGAGGTCGGAAATTTTTTCGGGAAGTCATCCTTGAAGTTTCCGTCGATATCTCGGAAACGGTGCATTGTAGAGGGAAATGGATGTTATTTTCGGACTCAATGCCTGAGACAAGCTAAGGGGTATTCCGGATGACCTACCTTGACCGTAAATTTTTAAGCTAAGTCAGCATTTTTTGTTTTGGTTGATAGCTCGGAAACCATGCTTCGTAGAGTGAAACGGATGATGTTTTCGGATTCGTCACCCTATACAAATTGTGTATTATGGTCGGCATTTTTCATTTTCGTTGATATCTCGGAAACGGTGGGTCTCAGAACGAAAGGGATGTTCTTGTTTCAGACCCTGGACAAACATGTTTAGGGGGTATTATGAATGAACTTTGAGCTTGACCTCTTGACATTTTTTTTTATTTCTTTAATATATGTACATTATCTATATAGGAAACAGGGCATCATAGAGCCCACTACAAACATGTTGCAAATATTAGAAATTAGTCTCTATACCGAAATGCCTCCAAGGCATATTTGGGCCTTGACCAATGTTGTCTTTATGATCACCTTGACCAATGCAATATTTATAGGCAAATCCATTCTTGTGTATTGTCAGCTTGACAGACAATTTCCCCAGCCTGAAGTCACAGATGAAACTGAGGTCCCAGCGGAAGAGGAAGGTGCCTGTTTCACCTGTCCCGGAATCATCGACTCAAAGCTCCAACCATATGCCACACTACCTCCAAAAGAAACAGACACATTTGACAAGTCTCGCCGTTCATCGTACTATCTCCATGTCAGTTACCAAGATGAGGATCGAAAGGGCAGTGTCACCACATGCACCACCACTATCCGTTCACATGATTGTGACAAGACCTCCACTTGTGATGGACCATGCAATGCCTGTAAGACTGTCAAAAGATTTGTGCTAAAGAAACATCTGAGACATCAACTGTCAGAGAAGTGTGAACTGAAGCGGTTTTCTCCATTGTCAAGAGTGAGCAGATTGAGGTTCGCCAATGCCCTCAAAGTGACTAGACTGGAGAAATCGAAGGTCACAAAACAACTGATCAAGATCAGAGCAGAGTTAGAACAACATTGCATGGAGGTTTCAGAGAATTCTCATGCTAAACTCAAAAATATCATTGACGGCTGCCAGCTGGAAACGAACTCCTTTGTCAAGCTGTTCTGGGATGAGCAGCAGAAGGCCTTCAGCCGCCGGAGTGGGGGCATGAGATGGCATCCAATGATGGTCAGGTTTGCAGTGTTGCTCCACAGTCAATCGCCATCATCCTATCGCTGTGTGCGGGAACTCGGAGTGTTAAAGCTCCCAGCAGAATCCACACTCAGGGATTATACGAATGTGCTCCACCCCAAGTCAGGATTTCAGTTGGAAGTGTTTGAAGAACTTCGCAAGTTGGCGGAACCTCTCAGTGACAACGAAAGATGGGTGTGTCTACTTCATGATGAACTGTGTATCAAATCAGGCCTTGTGTATGATTATCGTGGTGGTGAACTCATCGGATTCGTGGAGGACAACATGCGGGACGCGAAATCTGCAAAGGAGGAACACCTTGCTACGCACGCGCTGGTTTTCATGGCTGTAGGAGTAACCAGCAACATTAAGATGAGCCTAGGGTATTTCCCGACCAGGACAGCCACAGCAGATCAGATTTTCCCACACCTCTGGACAGCAGTCGGGCTTCTGGAGACAGTGTGCAACTTGAAGGTACATGTAAGCCTCTTAAACATGTTTTGCTTTGTGTTGGTAATTTATGTATCAGGCCCTCGGCGGTGTACTACATGTATAGTGGGATCCGTTTCTCGCTATAAACTTACATGCGAATTATCCAGCTACTAACTTGTGAAATTTCTGACCAGTTTCTTGTCCAAATTTGCAAACATGTGCAGAATACATGTACCATGCATGTACATAGCTGTCACTGTCTCCAGTTATCACTTTCACTGTTTTAGGTTATCGCTTCCACAAGTGATAAGGCGAGTCCGAACCAGCGCCTTATCAGGCTGCATGACAGTCTGTATAAAGCCACAAACTTCTTTGCCCCTGAGAGGTTCCTCTACTTTTTTTCTGACGCCCCTCACCTAGTAAAGACAGTCAGAAACAACCTACAGTCGTCCGGCGGGGGCAAAAACACCAAGCGTTTGTGGGTCAGTATCATTCAACATTGTACATGTTCATGATTGCTTTTGGGTGATATATATCGATACAATTGTAGGGCACGACTGATCTAGTTGCGATCTTATACATTTTCTACAGAACAAAGAGTCAGAGCTTCTGTGGTCACACATTTCCCGTCTTTATGAAGAAGATTCCCGCCGAGAGCTTCGACGTACAAAACTCACTGCAGAGCATGTCTTCCTGACGCCGCAATCCATCATGCGAGTTTATCTTGCAGCACAAGTATGTATCTTTTATGCTTCAGCTTAATACATGATTTTATCTCATCTTTACCATGTAGACTGATAATACCGTCATGTGCAGGCTCATTGCATGCACAATGCAAATAATAAACCTCAGCACTGGATTTTTAGCTTACCGGCCCATAAGGGCCGATAAGCTATTGTCGTGGTTTTTCGTCCGTCGTTGACGATAGTGTAACAATTTATTTTTGGAAAATCAATACTTTGTGCAATTCGCATGATCTGCCGGTAAGCTACAGCACCCTTGGTGCTATGTTTATCACCAGGTGTTGAGCAACTCTGTGGGACAGGTGATGAGGAGTTTCGGGGGTCCAGACTGCCAGGAGACGGCAACATTTATACTTCTAATGGATAAATTCGATTGTCTGAACACAAGGTATTTTTCGGTACAACCGATTGTTTGAACATGTCGATACCATGGATAATTTGAACATATTTTGTAGCAATTTTTGATATTCCTCCAAATTCAGGTCTCTTTCGGAGGGAACGAGAAGAGCTAACTCCTTTCTTCTTCCTTACAGAGAAGTTGATGATGGGCGTTTTCAAGTAAGTTTAACCATCCAATTGATTCCTGGAACTCTGCGTTATAAATATGTAAGAAAAAATCCACTTTCAACATTATCTGTATTTCTTTCAGTTCCTCGCAGAACAGTTCCTAGGATACCTGGAAACTTGGAAGGCCTCGGTGATGGCTCGAGAGGGATTTTCTAAATCAGAGAAGAACAAGATGTTCCTGACTCACCAAACCTACGAAGGACTCCAGACAACTGGTATTAAAAAGTTCTCACATAGTTTTTTTCCGATCATTATAGTCCATTATCAGTTTTCATAGAATTGATTTAGGGATACAATTACTCTGAAATCAGTTTCGACTTCTGTTCATTGATCATGTTGATTCAAGTAATAATCGTCATGTTAATGCTGCTGTCAGTGGGTGAGTTCTCTAACTTGTTTTTGCAGTTCACTCTTTGATCGAGGCTGTCAGGTACCTGCTCTCATCTGGTGTACAGTTTGTGCTGAGCAACAAATTTTGTCAAGATCCCCTGGAGGCCCACTTTGGGAGACATCGTTGTCTCGGGATCAGATCCGAGAACCCCACACTTTGGACGTTTGGGTAACATTCTGCATTACGTAAACTCCTTTAATTTCAAGTCTCTTTGAATTCACAAATTCATGTTAAATGTTAATGACCGTTCAGTTTTGCATTTTTGTTTTACATGTGTAATAACAGTATCCAGAATACATGTGTCCAGAAATACGCGATAATCAATCGACACGAAAAAAAATAAGGAGTTCACAGTTTTACCTCTCCAAGATGGTTCAATATTTATTTTCAGGCCACATGTAAACGATGGCTGCTACCATAACATGTGTGATAACATGTACAATATTTTGTGCCATCTGCAGGTACCAAGAAAACAAACTGAGGATGCAACGGACGATTGCCCTGGCGATACTTCCCCGTGGCAATGTTCGAGGGAAGAGGGAGGCCAACCAGGTCATCGTGGATGATACACCTCTACCCAAAATCAGGAGACGATAAGATGTGAGCACATTTTATTTTGACACAACCATGACTTAACAAGAAGCAACAGGACTGCACACTAGTTGACTTTACTTGGACAACTTTGAGCGCAAAGCTCTGTCTTTGCTCGACGCTTTTGATTTTGCTCTCACTGCATCTAAGATGATTTTGCACTTGTGATGGATCCTTTTCTTGAAATACAAATTCAAAATGTCAGACAAAATACGCTCCTTGTTGGCAGTATTCTCAGATTCATAGACTGAACTGAAGAAACAGTCCTGAATGACTGAGTTTCTGTAGCAGCCAGTCTTGTAGCTTGCCTCACTCAATTTCTCTCCGGATTCTGCATAAGTTTCTCGAAATAAATGTTCCATCTCAACAAACATGGATTTGGCATCCGTGGTGATATTTGTTAACCTGCCACGAGACTTCGCATGTAGAAGAGTTCCCTCATGTGGTAATTCTTCGCTGACAAGGTGCCCCAATACCTCCTTTTCACCATCTTTCTTTCTCTTTTGCAGTTTGCTGATGACACAGCCTCCGATTTCGTCACTCGTAATGGGGTCGACCACGGGTGCACAGTCTTCTCCAGTGTCATTGCTGAACTCGGCATCCACCAGTTTGTTGAATACGCGGAGTGCCAGCCACATGGACAGTTGATGATTCCCCGTCATATCAGTCAGCTGCGACATCCCGCCAGACACCATCTTGAAATATGACCTCTGCGAGGCCTCCCGATTGACACCGGAGACTTTGGAAGTTTTCACCATGCAGTTTCGCAGCTGCTGCTCCAAGATGGTACCAGCTGCTGCAACTGGGACAGAGTACTTGTGGTTAATCAGCTGTTTTATTATGCGTGTCATTACTATGTTTCACCGAGTAACGGCTAACAGTACTGATTACTATTACTAGCCTGAACTACAGTATACTCTGATTTTTATAACTCGTTCACACTGTTTTTCGCTGGTATTTTTTAGATGCTCAATAGTATTGTATTATAACTTGACGTACTTCACATGGGAGTCAAATAACAGTTCCACACCAAATTTCAGATTTCTATCACAAAAAATAGCAAAGTTGGCAATCTACTTACTCCATTGTTAAATTTATCCCAATCATTGAATTTCTGGGTCCACAAAATTTTGTATAAAAATGCCGGGTTAGATAAGGATGCCAAGTTATCATACAATATCATTAGGAATCTCAAAAATATCAGCGTAAAAACATGTGAACGAGTTAAAACATCAGAGTATAGGAGCGTAAATGTAATGCCCAATGTTATTGCTAGTGTATATTTCTCCAAATATAATTACTCCAAAATACTGACTATGTCTAAAAACGTTGTTGATCAAGTAATGTTTATAGAATACTGAAAGGGTTATAAAATAAACAGAAACGCTTGGGATAGTGGATGGTCAATTTAAGCTCTGCTGTTCGAGGTGAACATGGGTAAAATTTGAAGAGAGTGATTTGGGACGATTAAACAGATTATTTTTGCAATTAACCTGTTACAACAGCAATGACCAGCCAAACTGTTACCAATTTCTAATGTTCATTATGACTGTATTTTGTGCCTCAATAACTCTTGTCTGGTAACATGTATACAGGAAACCATGTGTGTGTGTATGTGGGGGGGGGGGGGGGTGGTTATGGTTGAGTGTTAGTTGAGAATCATTTGAGTATGCTCGTTCGAGTGTGATCATTTGTTATTTGGACATGTACCTCTGTCTGGATTTTTCTCAAAGTCTTTGGCAGCCTCATAGAAAGAAAAGCATGGTCGCAAATCTTCGAGGACTGAAGTCATCCAGCGGTTCACTTGTGATGACTGAAATGAAAATACGTTGTCGGTATAATATTTTTCTGGAAAATTTACTGGTAGTTCCAAACTGTTGATATACCCATGATATCATTGTACCTGTAAGATGTGTATGGACAAATTGAAATAAAACTATACAGTGCTATTTGTGAAACTGTATAACCTCGACTTGTGGACTTTTTTTTATTCCTGCTCTTACCTCCACTGTGACTGTTGAAGACAGAGGATCACACAAGTCAGGGTCTTCCAAATTGATTCCGGACAGGATTTCCTCCAAGTCATCCTTAAATTTGAAAATACAAGCCATCAGTCCTAAATTCGCCGCATTCCCAAATTCGCCAACGTGGATTTCAGGCCTTGTAATGTAAAAGAAACTAACAAGTTCCATCGTCAATCGATACTCTGTTCAGACTCTGATATTCCAGTAATTTATTTTCCACAAAACGAGCTTCTGAGTTCTGATGATATCAAGTTGGCGAATTTTGGGATGCGGCGAATTTAGGACGGATTGCTCGTATTCCATAAATGTGGCTTGATTATATACACGCTGTTTACCTAACACAAATGTGTTAATCAATTTTTAGTGGAGGGGATGCAACATGATTTATTCACACAGGGTGGGGGGGGGGGGGAAAGATCTACTGCTTCATGCTTATATGTTGTCCACTCGGTAGGCAGTGCATCAAGCCATCATGATTTGAAAATTCATTTTTTTTTTGGACGTTATGATGTTTATTTATAAATCTACCTCGATCATTCCACTCCCTGTGCTGAGTCTGAACTTTACTGATGAAAATAAACATGCATTGACTGGCGAATTTAATGAATCAAAATAAATCAGAATGTAAAAAAAAATAGACCTTAGTCTATAAATCTAATTACCATGCCGTGAATAACCTGTAGCCATGGATGAACCACTTCATTTATGAGTGAACTAATTCTAATACCGGGAAGGGGAACGGCTCCTCAACATAGGTGGGGGGGGGGGGGAGGAGGGGCGATGAGCCAGTGGCTGTACTGTATATTATTCTCGACCCTGTCAGTGCCAACATTTCGACATAAATTGTAACAAATATTGAAATATAATTCATGAATCAGTGCATCATACATCAAATGGATGAAATGCTGCATCTAATGCCATTCCTGTTGAAAAATGACGCGTTCTATGCTTCCAAAGTCTGTTTGAAGGTTGACAACCGGAAGTAAACAATGCAAATCTCGCGGCAAACTTCGTGAAATCTCGCGATCACAAGCTCACCTAACTGAACTCAGTAGGCGAGATCTCGAGTTGGCGTTCCACCCCCTCCACTTCTATGCATTTAATATATACATGAGTACAAGTCAGCAAATCTGCCTATTCACAGCTTATTCAAAATATTCCAACAAAATGCTACTTATATATTGCCAAACCATGTGACATACAGAATGATGGTCATAGATAGAAGTTGCGTTAGCGAGGCACTCGATTTAGATAGAATCCCGGTTCATCCATGCTATTTTCTTTTGTTTCTTGTCCGTAGTAAGGTAGATATATCCAAGCACACCATCAGACCTAGTACTGTCACCGGGAATATGACTCCTATCAAACTACCGATCGAAATAGCACTGGGTCGTCTATCAGATGACGTGAATATCTCTGATGACGTCATCTTGCGCAAACCTACGGAAACGAATGGTATATACATGAAAACCGTACAGCATCAACCCATAAGAAACATGCAATTGAAAGGTCATGAAAATTTTCCAGGCGACACAACATATTATTACGTGTGTTAGGAGGACACTCGGTGTTCGCCCGACAGAGGGTGGTCTCATGGTCGCGCCCCTGGCATGGCGAACCCCCGCTGTACGGCCCGGCGCATGCGCGGTGTCGCTGGTACAGACCTTGTCCGCAGGAGGAACCACATTTCCCCCAGGGCCCCCACTCTCCCCATCGACCGTCCACCGGACACGGTGCCGTCCCGCACTCTGACGTCTGGAACTCGTAACCCACGTAATCTGTACAAATGTAGGTATCCATCTATTATATCCATCTATCCATCTATACAAATACAGTAGATTTTGATGATGCCAATAACGAACGTAAAATCAACATTTTGCAATAGAAACAAAGCCCGACCAAATAGTTTATCCAAAGACACACAGACGTCACACGTTATTGATCAAACAGTTAGTATCCAACATAAACAATAATCAGGTCGTCAAGTCGGTGCATGAAGACGTGTAGCTTGGGATGTATCAAATGGTCTCATGTAGGGACATAACTAAATC
This sequence comes from Terebella lapidaria, assembly GCA_949152475.1. Lineage (NCBI taxonomy): Eukaryota > Metazoa > Annelida > Polychaeta > Terebellida > Terebellidae > Terebella > Terebella lapidaria. The sequence goes on from OX424557.1 coordinate 11,059,213, forward strand.
TACCTGTAAATCATGGTAGCCAAAAATATAGAGTAATATACATTATTAAATTATAATCAACGTTGTTCAATCATATCTATAGGGAGTGACATGCTAGCCAGGGGGCTTCTGTTTTAGATTGATTGATTCGATGAACAGAAGCTTTCATTCATGCAGAAGGTTACTTGTACACAACAAAACGCTGTTTTTGTGATTGCCGTGCAAATAATGATAAAATTTATGTGTATATGTATATATGTATAATTTTTCTAAATTATTTTTATAGGTTGTTGGGCAGTTGTATACTGATTCCATCAGGTGTACAGTAGAAACAACTACATTCAACACACTGTCTGCCCATGATGACGCCAGTGGTCGGGCTTTGTTTCTATTGCAAATTGTAGTATTTTACGTTTGTTATTGGCGTCATCAAAATTTGACTGTATTGGTGGTAATAGATTGATACTTACATATATACAAAACGTAGTGAGAAAGTCGTAGATAAATCACTATACACATGACAATTTGGAATACATGCAAAATATGACGAAATGCAAAATGATGATTTTTGTAAGAGGTGCAGAAAGAAGGCAGCATTCACAGAGAGAAAATCTTCCCAGGCATTTTCTCACATGTATTGCCAGGCTTTGTATTCGAATACGTTTGAGGCAGCTTAACAATACGATGTCGTGATTCATCACCTTTATTACAACAACGGTTGATGATCTGATGTTCGTGGGTACAATCTGTAAAATCTCTAATGGCGTCACATAAAATATTACAAAGGAAATGGGGCCACCCTTACATGTCACAAATCAATGGGCTCAAATATAAATTGTATATTTTATCAGGTATCACAATGCATGTACACGTGCCACTGTTTGATTTTTAACGGTGAAATTGTGAATACATTGAACAATACATGCAAATCAAAAGAAGTATCAATATCATGTTCTCCGGGCCTTAGGCGTTATCCTCATTGAAACCAGACATAATAGCTTAATTTGTTTTTCTTCCCCGATGTCTCATGGTATGTGTACTCCCATACAGATCGCTTATAGTTACGGCCGAGGGGAGGGTTCCCTAGTGGCATCGGCTGTTATGAATCATCGTCAAATATATAAAAATGCACTAACCACCGTTATCTCCGAGTGGCAGTGTCGAAATCACTCGGCATTTTCCGGCCGGACCCGCCAGACATAGGCGCAGGCGAGTCCTCTCGCCGCCTCCACACGTCCTGGTGCAATCCGTCCACGGCAGCCAAACACCCCACGACAGATACGTATCTGCATTTAATTACTTATTCATGACATGTCATTGGCCGGTTTGATGAACTGTGTTGTAACGTTAGTGTCGACTTTATACTATGATTTCTTCACTCTGTTCTAACTTGGTTTTTGTCATTATGCAATGTCACCACGACAAAATAATGACAGGCGATAGTTTCCAACTGGTTTACTGCTATTATATATCATTGAATTGATGTTGATTGTTCATTATTTGCTCGGATTAACGAAATTAACAAATATTTATTTTTTTAGCGTACTTTCAATCTCGTTTTCTTCATTTTACACGAGTAAACGCCATCAGCACATAATTCTCGGCAGTAAATACTAGTAATGAACATTCATAGAACGCAGACAAACCTGTTCTGACAGTTCCCAATGACTGACCAGTGGTGTCATCTGGTGAAGTCTGGGTGTTCTGGGCCATTGTTGACGTTTGGACTGATCCTACAATAGATCGCGTAATCGGAATTGTTTTACCGATTCTGTCCATCAGCGTTGGTGCAGACTTCGGCGTAGAATTGACCTCGCCTGTTGACGTGAGAGTCCGGATAAATGATGCATCTACTGTCGGGGTTGTGTCCGGAGGATCACTGTCTGCTGTCGTTAACGTGATATCAGATGCTCTTTTTGTTGTGATATCTCCTGCAGTGATATCCGTGGTTACCTTGTTGTCTCCACTCGTGGTGTCCGCATTTGAAGTTGTATCTGCTCTTGCTGTTGTATATGGAAATGGAGTTAGTTCTCTTGTGATACCCGGACTTGATATTATATCAGCTATTATGTCGATTTCTTCAGATGAAAAATCTACTTTTGTTGTTGTTTCAGGAGCTGTGATACGAGCTGTTGTTGTCATATCCTCAGTTGATTTCATATCTGCTATTGTTGTCATATCCGGAGTTGATGTTATATCCGGAGTTGATGTTATATCTGCAATTGTTGTTATATCCGGAGTTGATGTTATATCTGCAATTGTTGTTATATCCGGAGTTGATGTTATATCTGCAATTGTTGTTATATCCGGAGTTGATGTTATATCTGCAATTGTTGTTATATCCGGAGTTGATGTTATATCCGCTATTGTTGTTATATCCGGAGTTGATGTTGTATCCGCTATTGTTGTTATATCAGCTGTGGTTGTTAAATATGGAGTTGGTGTCATATCTGCGATTGTTGTCATATCCATGGTTGATATATCCATTGTTGTTGTGAAATCAGGAGTTTCTGTGGCACCTGAAGATCAAGTCAAAGAAACATGAAACCAGTTACCCAAGTATAAAGTATTCAGCGCGAGCAAAGCCAAGTCCGTTATCCAATCCAAACTCCAGGGTCAGGCAAAGTCGATGAAATTGTATGGAAATTCATGAGTCTCCAATATTGGAATAGAACACTCGACGTTAACTCGACGTTAAAAAAATCCCGCAAGTTGATGTTGTTTGCCACATCAAGCTGATGAAAATTGTTGAATATACTTGAAGAGATACACCTGTGTCTTAGTATTTAACATTGAACGGACCGTTATACTTACAATTTTTCTCACACACGTAGTAATGATTCTTCGAACACACAGCATCCACCCACTTGAACGAACCAACCATCAACAGGCAGTTGGCAGGGCCGTTGTTTTGTTGTTTATTCAGATTATCTGGCTGACCAGATTGAAAATTCTGATATACTAGCTGAGTACCGTCTCCGAAACGCCAATCATCTTCTGCAAGAATAATCGGATTGCTCTCTTGATTTGATTCAGGTGTGAAATAAAATGTACCTTTATGTACTATCGTAGAGATGCGGTTAACCGCCAGCAGTTGTCAATAGATACATGTACTAGTAATCCGCGATTGATGTCATGCTAACTGGATTTGTCAATGATATTGTTTCGCGTGAGTTTGGACATTTCATCCGGGATATAGTTCAATGTTAAAGCGATGACGACACGATAAGGAGCGCAAACAATTCAGACTTGAAAGACGTTCATGCATTGATATTCGTGCCGACATTCTTGGAATCTTAAGAATACTCAGCATTAGAAATCGTTCAAATAGACTGTGTAAGACGTTGCTAACAATCTGTCACCGTGAAACAGTCGTCAATTAAATTTTCAATGATGCATTCCTGTACACAATCGTTTTATCGTTGTACATGGTTTAATTACATTTCTTATATTTATTCAAGGGATTGACAAATTTAATAGCCTAATGGGTAACATACATCTCTCCCAATTTTCAATGGTGCATTCCTGTACACAACCGTTTCAGCGTTGTGTATGTTGTCAAAACATTGTATATGGTACCCCAATATTCTCATTTCGCTTGTATAGTGTATGGGTGTAATTGCAAGGAAATACACACTGTTGTGCGTTCGTCGGGTTCAGTTCTTATTCGAGCGTGATAATTATGATACGATGTCTTCACCTTTGTGACGATGTGATTCACCTTTCTTTCACATGCACAGCCGACATGCAAACGCTTCAAATGTAATAATGCATTTTGCCTGGGGCCTATTTCACAAAGAATCTAAATCAACTTTAGCCAACTGAAATAGGATTTAGCCTACTATTTACCATGCTAAATGCCGAACTTAGTCGGCTAAAGTAAATTTAGATTCTTTGTGACATAGGCCCCTGGTGGTGTACGTAGTGCCCACAAACCTGTGACGTCATCAGTGCCGTCTATCCACCTGGGAAATACTCCCGAGGCGAGAGCGGATACGTCGTCTTGCACGGCAGCATCAGTGATCCGGGCCAGCCCGTCCCCGCCCAGCGCCCCACAAGCTGTCACTGCCGCGCTGTACGTGCGCTTGATACTCGTCTCCACGTGATAACACATGCTGGTACGCGGGATCATAGTCCACTGGCCAAGCGCTTGGTACTCTGCAAATAGGTATTCAATGAGTTTTTTTCAATCACGTATTTTCGTCATTAGATATTTATATTAAGGACATTTTACTTATATTCATAAATGAACTGATATCATGTATAAATGTTTCATGAATATTGACTGAAAAACAACGCTGACTATAAATTCTATATTTGCCATATCTTTTAGTATTTGTCATACGAAATAATGGATACATAACGTTTAACCAATATGTATTCTGTCCCCTAGGTCCCCAAGAAATTACTTTAGGACAATGAGAGGGCTGGGTGCTCAACCAATGGCTACTTAACAAAGTGCAGTGTAATATGAACGTTCAATCTAATGTACATGTATTTGGAATATAGTCATATCACTGAGGAAAACAAGTTCTTTGTCTCAAGAAATAGGATATGTATACGTCCGTGAAACACAGTCTTTTATATCATCACCCAGCCTGTGATTAACGATTAATAACACAACGAAGCAAATTGACACTGGCATATTTCCGTGTGCGACTGTTATTCAGCTGGCAAAAACTTCCTCCATTCATTCTGTTAATAGGCATATCTATCACGGAGCATTCAGCTAATTGCCCACATAGATGCATTGTTTCTCGTTCATATAAATGGTTATGTTCGAGTATACCAACACACTTTTAAAGTTTCCGAAACACTGAACCTGATGACGCCTGCTTGTATTGTGAATAAAGAATGTTTGACGGAGAGTTCACCCCCAAATAATGTATATGGCTGGTTGAGATATACAACTGAGACGCATCACAGTTATGAATCCAATACTCTACTTACATTTTTAACTGAAATCGGGAAAATTTATGCATGGCCCCATATGCTTGGTTAGGCAGACAGTAGCCTTGCATGGTTTCCAAACTCTAACTGATCACTAAGAACTCTAGCGTAAACAAAACGCACAGGGCGGTAGGAGAATCGTGTGAAATCGGACAAAAACATAATATGTGTTATTTCCACGGAACATTAAAAATATTAGACTACTTTATTGTCAACGGGGAATATATGTTACATATCTTCAGTATCGCATAGTTGTGTACACAGTTCCGAACAAGTGTGATAAAAAAGGCCAAAACTCATACTTAATGGAAAAAATCCCAAACTATACTCCAGTTATATGATTCAGCCATATCTGGATGTACAATTTATTAGTTTTCAACGATTGGCATATCAAAGTTACTGTGATAGCGAAGACTAGCAATGTTATGTGATGAAAAGCAAGTCCGAACTCTTGCATGATGTATCTCCCCGCTCTTGCATGGTTCCCCCAAAATCAAACGTGATATGCCATGTTTTGATTTGTGGCTGTTCATTTTACAGATGTCTTTTCTCAATGATCTGGGGTGTACCTCATTCCAGGGTGAAGACATACCAGGTAGCCTACAACTGAGTTTGACGGGTGTTGTTTATTTCAAGATAAACATATTATAAAATATCAGTAGATGCTAATGATGCAACTTATTATTTGTAAGAAGGGAACAAATGATCCATATAACCTACATGTGGTCCATATGAATCGCCGGACATAAAAAATAAAAATGACGCAATGCAAAATGAAAGTATATCATAGCTTCCCTGCGTATTGTCGTGTGTTGTGTGTATGCAAACCATATCTGTACATGCAAACCAAAACATTCATGAATTCAATGTCGAGCTCAAATGTTGTGCAAATCAAAGTTGCTGCTGCAAACGTTTATCACTCTTCTGGTAAACGTTCATCATATTAGAATCGGTAAAACCGTTAGAACTATAGGTATACATGTGTGACGTACGTTACCCGATATGTGTTATGCACTTGTGTTGGCACATGGGTCGGTTGGGCCCGAGGCTTCAGTCATGTCGAATTATGCAAAGTTGAGATGCTAGGTCTTTTCCAACCATATCAGATTGTGTATACACCAAAAAATGGTGTGTTTGATAATTATGCATACTATTTTGCTACAAGAGCTAAAAGTACATTAGAACATGTCCCTTGTAAATAAACGACCACGTCATAAATACAACCCAGTATTTCACTCGGTGGCTATTTTATTCGATGAACATTCATTGTTGTGTGAGATATTTCGAACGCAAATCGATGTTTATATTTACCGATATTTCGTGGCTATCAATATGATATTCCGTGATATGATTCGTTAACGTACGAATAGTATCCACATTGTGCCCAATTGTCGCAATATTGGGCCTGATTGTCTAGCCCCCAAATCAGGCGAGAGTTGGAGTTCGGAAACCACGCAAGACTTCTGTCTGCCTTCCCACCGTGATATATAGCAACGAGGAGATGAAATTATTGTTATGTACAATTTTACAGGTCTATTTATTACCATAAAAAATATCACTGGAATAGTAATGCGAGTCAATGCAATCATTTATTACTATTATGTAGCTATAATTGTAGTTATTAAATGGAATTAGTATATTATTAAGTTAAAAATCTGCCAATTATGATTTTTAAAAAACAACATTTTGACCTTGTTGGAGAAAACCATCAATTTACTCACCAACGGAGACGAAGACCACCAAAATTACTATTGTGGTGCTATCGTAGCAGCCATACATCCTGGCGTGCATCGTAACTTTCAAGAATCTAGACTAGCCTCTCTGGCATTGCGGGTGTGCGACCGCCTGCCTGTTGCAATGACGCCAGTCACGGAGTAGAACCCACATATGGCCGCGGTACGGTGTCTTCCCTTCATATCGATTCAGTCCACAGAATGTGCCACCTTTTTCACCCACCACCCATCCAATGATTGGTTGACATTATCACCGGAATGCTCACTATTCATGTGGCTCTCGTCATGAGTGCCGATTCACAGCAGATTTACTTCATTTTTTCGGCTGATTATATCGCTTGTCTCCTATGTAATTTGTGACGAAACTGAAGAGGATATTCAAATCACCAGTATTATACCATGATTATCTGAGTTTTCAAAACTGACTGGTTTGTTGGACTATCAGAGTTCGTGTTGTATTTCAGACCATCATCCTTTGTCGCTTGACCAAAGTGACGTTGCTAAGAGTACGTGTAGCAGATTGTGACTTTATACCGCAGGACCGTAGCTGCCAGGAGCGGGGGGGGGGGGGGGGGAGGGCGGGCGGGGCGATTGGACTAATAATCTCTTCTACTTTTCCGACAAAACAAATTAAAGAAAGAAAAAAGGAAAAGGAAGAAGAAAAAAGAAAAAAATTGAGAACAGAAAATGATTGGAAATTACAAGCTTAAGCAATTTTTCAACAAGACAAAACGTGAATGAAATTTAGTGGGAAAATTGCGGCATGATAACCAATTAAGACTCACACAATTTCAAGTTGATCCGATGGTCCAAAACAAAACTACAGCCAAAACGCCTGCTTCACTGATACATGAACTTCACTCAGCAATGCGTGTTATATATTTGGAATCATACATAGCATACATCATTGAGGGCAATCAGAAAGAATTGAGTAGTATTTATGGTCATCATCAAACTCGAAATCGAAGATTAGTCTGAATCCTAAGACTGAACGCGATCTTATGTATCCCTTAGAGATGTATATCTTTCTACCTATTGAGATAGCGTAAAAAATTTGTTTGACAGAAAGATTATGTGGGTTACAATATCGGACAATATCCGGATTTTATATCAAATAAATGCAACACACATATTAGGAACTCCTTATAGGTGCCACAAATGAAACAAGTATAGCTGATTTAACAATAACTGAATAATGTATTTTCTTTATGATGGCACTGAAGACTTATTTATATCAGTCAATTTGAATGTAAGGATCAACCTCTTACCACCGATACAACTAGATTTAAATGATGACAATCGCAAATGTACATGTAAAATACAACATCACGGAATAGAAACAAAGTATTTACGGATCGAGTATTTATTTTCGATTGAGCATTATTCGAAAATATTAACCCGTATCGCACATACCGAGACCAAGGTGCGGTATTTGACTTTCACCATGGTGATCTAACCCTCACTGGATAGAAAGGCCCCTAGCACCAACTCAAATATACCATAGCTCACTAATCATGCTAATGTGCTCATAGATGTGGAATCAACACCCAGTATTAAGTATTCCGAGCAAACAAAACAGGGTCCGTTATCCAATCTCATAGTCCGGGGACAGAAAGTCATATCAGGCATACGAAGTGAGAGAAAACTAAAATGACAGTGAAACTCATAACCCCCCCCCCCCCCCCCCCAAATGGCAATTAGAAGCCATACCGCACCTTAATGGCACTTTTTGAATCCTTTAGCTACCTGGGCAGAACAAGTGTACATGTAAAGACAGCGCATGTTGTATAATTATGATTCCATGTATAACACACACATTGCTACTGTAAGAGTGCGTGGGAAATACAGAGGCATCAATCAATGTTCAGGATTGACAACAAAACCCATATTTATAATGCACCTATGATAATCAAAATGGATCCATACACAACGTGTTTGATCAACAATGGCATTAGTCTGCCTGCGCATATTAGAGACATGTACATGTATAATCTAACGGTTATTCCTGCTTAGTTTGCTATTGACCTTTCCGTAATTGTTCATATGTCGTTCGAGTACCAGCGAACATAACTGAGGTATGCTATAAGAAAATCACACGAGTGCTCTACTCATGAAAATTAGGTCATAGCTGATAAACTTATGTTGACTGCACCAATTGAAAATACACCTCTTCCCACACTATTCATCAAACTCAAGCTCAAGATCTGTTTCGCTCGATATTTTCACCCATGAGCTAATTACTGTAAAGGTGTGTCCACGGGTACAATACTTGTGATTGAGTGCTTGGTACCTATCATATACTTATTCCGTGTTGTTCCATCAGATGAATAGTAGAAACAGCTATTCTGTACACTGTCTGCCCCTCATGATGTCAGTGCGTCTTTGTGAAAATACTTTGTATAATTTTGTATACTTTATTATAGTGAACAAGGTATTATACAAAGCATGCAAATAAATAAATAGGGTATAAATTACCTCTAGTATCACGAAACTTATTAGTCACTACATACATTCAAATTATACACACAAAATTCACGTGAAAGGGTAGAAAAAGACATCATTGCACGTACAAGTACATGTCATTTCAAAAACATTTCAAACGAATAACTTTTATCCCGTACTTTCATGGCATCATTCAAATATGCAGCTTAATATTTTTGACAAATTTCAACAAGGGCAACACATTGAGCATCAAATCCATAATCACCGTACTGAGTTACAACTGCAATGGCTTTGTCGAACAGTGTTTTACGACATTATAAAGTCTTCTATGTTTTTATCATTGCACATTTTACATATACGTTCATTAACAGGTGTATAATTAGTGTACATTCTTAAATTTCTGAGGGCAATATACCCAGTTTGAATTGACCTAATATTCAACGATATCGTTTGTTCATATGAAATTTGATATAGCTTTCTGTGTACACAATTCTGATATAAATAGCTAATACATACGAAGTTTAGGATTTTATAGACATATAAGAGAGATGGACTGCCAACTCGACCTCAGTGAGCTTGAGCCCAGAGGAAGATGGGTACTTTATTTCCGGTTTGAAGTTTTATGGGAAAATTGAATTGTCAAATTTCGTCGAATATCGTATGTGACGTCAACACTCTGAGGATCGTCGGGAATGAACAATGGCAATAGGACGTTATACGTTGACAACGGAAGTGTAACTACCATCTTCCTCTGACCTTGTGGTGACCTCAAGCTCAATGACTAGAAACAGAAAGAGTGAGATCAGAGTTGGCAGTCCATCTCTCTTCTATGTCTATGGGATTTTTATTGACCACTCTTGTTTGATTCGATGAGTTTTCTTTGCATTGCTTCAAAAGAACACAACGATTTACTTTGAAACACATGTTCCATATCATTTATAGACAAATACTTCTAGCTTCTGAATAGTTATTCTTACACAAATTGCAATGATATTATGTTACATTTCAAACTAACTTATCACTATTGTCACGACCATTCTATTATAATATCAAAGACATATATTTACAACGCATCCACCCAAACTCCCCTAACATACCAACCATTGGAGCAAATTTTGTACATCCTACCGATTGAAACATACTTTCAACATACTGAAACCATCCACTGATAATATAAATTATGAATAGTTGCTCTTAAATTTATGTTGAATTTCTATTATCGACGTGCAATATAAAATTCTTCCAACCAAAGTGATAACCAAAAGAACATCACATAGTATAAACGTTAATTAAATGAAATATCAATAGAATATAATGTCAGTTTTTTTGTAAGCAGGAACTTACGCTTTTTCACACCTTCAAATAAGTATGCCGATAATTGAGAATTACATTTTCACCGAAAATAAATCTGTCTTCATGAAAGTAAGTATCAATCTATTACCACCGATAAAACCAAATTTTGATGATTCCAAGAACAAATGTAAAATACATTTTGCAATAGAAACAAAGCCCGACCAAATACTTTATCAAAAGACACACTGGCGTTATCAGGGGCAGACAGTGTGGTAAATGTAGTTGTTTCTACTGTACACCTGATGGAATTAGTATACAACTGCCCAACAACTTATGAAAATAATCTAGAAATCCGAAACATACCCCCATAGAATAGATATATGACAAGTACATAAGTACCTAATCACAAGCCAAAAGGCTAAAGGCGGTGAAGCCTTTTATAAAAGGCTACCAAATTGACCAAAAAGTGTTTCCAATAAGTTTGTCCATACAGTAATAATTTGGGTACATGATTCCATGTATAGAGCACGATCTAGCGAAAGGAATTCAGTTTGGTTTTAAAATTGAGAGGGTGATTTTGAGAACGCAAGAGAACACAATCAGGACTCCTCCTTTGTATGTCCTGATCTTCTTTTTCTGCGCCTGTCTCCTGGACACGACTAGCGTCGGTGACCGGAATATTGTGTCATCAGTCAAGTCAGAAACAAAATTAGGCCAAGGGCCAAAGATAGGTTACCGGACAATGTTTAATATTTTAGATGTTAGCCAGGTCACTGGTTGAATTCAAGGTCAAGAGAATATTCAGCATATATAACATTAAGCATATATCATGTCGACAGTTGATTGCTTAGCTGTAAATTCAATAATCAGCGAGATATTAGCAATTTTGTGCTGTGGCCTTGAAAATGAAGGGGCAAAGGTCAAATTCAAGGTCGTCAAAATATTCAGTGTATATCATTTTCTATATCATGTCCACAATTGATTCCCAAGCCATACAGTCAATAGAGGAGCAAGATATGAGCCAGTTTGTCCTTGGACCTTGAGAATGAGGTCAGAGGTCAAATTCAAGGTCCGAGAATATTCAGCATATATCATTTCCTACATGTCCACAATTGATTCCTAAGCTGTAAAATCGATAATAAGTGAGATATTAGCCATTTTGTCCTGTGACCTTGAAAATGAGGTGAAAGGTCAAATTCAAGGTCATGACAATAATCTGCATATATCATTTCCTATATGTTCATAACTGATTCCTAAGCTGTGAAGTCGATAACAAGCGAGATATTAGCCATTTTGTCCTATGACCTTGAAAATGCCGTCAAAGGTCAAATTCAAGGTCATCAGAATATTCAGCATATATCATTTCCTATATGTCCACAATTGATTCCTAAGGTGTAGAGTCGATAATAAGTGAGATATTAGCCATTTTGTCCTGTGACCTTGAAAATGAGGTCAAAGGTCAAATTCAAGGTCATGACCATAATATGCATATATCATTTCCTATATGTTGATAACTGATTCCTAAGCTGTAAAGTCGATAACACGCGAGATATTAGTCATTTTGTCCTATGACCTTGAAAATGGGGTCAAAGGTCAAATTCAAGGTCATCAGAATATTCAGCATATATCATTTCCTATATGTCCACAATTGATTCCTAAGGTGTAGAGTCGATAATAAGTGAGATATTAGCCATTTTGTCCTGTGACCTTGAAAATGAGGTCAAAGGTCAAATTCAAGGTCATGACAATAATCTGCATATATCATTTCCTATATGTTGATAACTGATTCCTAAGCTGTATAGTCGATAACAAGTGAGATATTAGTCATTTTGTCCTATGACCTTGAAAATGGGGTCAAAGGTCAAATTCAAGGTCATCAGAATATTCAGCATATATCATTTCCTATATGTCCACAATTGGTTCCTAAGCTGTAGAGTCGATAATAAGCGAGATATCAGCCATTTTGTGCTCTGACCTTGAAATTGAGGTCAGAGGTCAAATTCAAGGTCACGAGAATATTCAGCATATATCATTTCTTATATGTCCACAATTGATTCCTAGTCTCTAATCTCAATATTAAGTGAGATATTAGGCATAATGTGTCCCATTATAAAGCATAGGAGAATTTAACATGGGAAAGTCCCATTTGGGCCGAGTTTGGGCCAAAATGGTCCACTTCGAGCGATTCAAGCGCAACGAAATTTATAGTCATCATAGGAGTACATATCAGGAGTGTTATGTATCAAAAAGAAAAAAAGTTACTGAACAGATTTTGAGAAAATGGCCACCAAAGCCCAAAATCAGGCATTTTTCGTCGAAAACGGCCGCCATTTTGAAAAAAAATGCGAAAATAAAAAAAACTAAAAAATACCTCCTTCTTGAATTATTTTTAAGTATTTTTGTGCAAAATTTCAGAAGAATTCGCCGGTAAACAAAAAAGATAAAAATGTGGACGACGACGGACAACGACGGAAATTTGTATGATTTACAAACTAAAAGTAGATATTTGACAAATACTGAATAAAAATGTATTTGGAGACAACTCGATTTATTTGATTTAACAACTGTTCACAGTACATGACATTTATAGTGTACACATGTATATATGTAAATAAAAAACAATTTATCAGCTAACATTACTGAGAGTACGTACACAGATTGTGACATGTATGTACAGACTATAGATTGCAACGAATAAGAACAAAGAAAAATAACGGAAAAAAGAACATAATGAGTGAAATGGAACAAAGAAACATATTGGATGAAATCTTTGAATGCAAGTTCATGTTTTTACCCCCAAAACATTTTGTTTATACATGCAATTCTTTAACATCCAGTCGGCCACAAGATCGATAATTCCATTAGGCATACATACATTTTTCCTGATGTAACTAGATAGATATGACATTTCACTGAGAACTAATGGTAATAGCACATGAATAACTGGACAGTCTGACTGGTGCATATGAGCTTTATGTAGCTGTAATGACAGGTAATAGCAGGGCTCACAGGTAAAGATCCTAGCACTCTTTTTAACCAACGATGTCAATATTGTTAGATCTAACGTCAATATATATCGTAACGATTTCGAAATGTAATTTCCATATTCAATATATCTGTTCCATACGAAGGTATCTGTTTATTATGTAATCTGAAAACACATTTTAAGGCCGTTCAAAGACAATTGAGTAGTGTTTCAATGATTCATCTAAATTTCCGCAATTATATGTAATGCTAGGCCAAGTGAAGACTGGATGTTAAACCCATCCGCCTGGCAACACAAGCGTTAGGAATCCTGATGCATACAACGAGCGGGCCATGTACATATATATCTGATTCAACAATCACTGGATATGTGATCCGTTCCTGTATTGACATCCAAAAAAAATTTCAAGTATAGATCGTACGAGGTCGAAAGTTAGGTACAGAACAACAAAGATATTTGTTTGCTATTATCGACCAGAAATCATTACATATACTGCCTAGTTCTAAGACGATGCATGATTTCATCGTTAAGAGAACATTTTACAGTAGGGCGTCGGCATTTCATGCTTCCACATGTAATTCAAAGCAAGTGCGCATACTTGTCTATAGAATGCGTGTGGTGTACGATGTCATATGGGATACATGCAGGACCAATATGACAATGTGGCTTTGGCTATACATTGTCCTTATATTCGAGCCTGTCCTTATATTCGAATATAAGGTTTCTATATATTCGGGAAGGTTTACTTTTTTGCGCCATGAAGCAATATATTCGTTTATGAGGACACCCATATTCGAAACACTTGGGTTTTGGCGCCAAAAACGCAAAGTTGTCCCGAATATTCGAATATAAGAACATGTTTCTATATTCGGGAAGGTTTACTTTTTTGCGCCATGAAGCAAATATTCGTTTATGAGGACACCCATTTTCGAGACACTTGGGTTTTGGCGCCAAAAACGCAAAGTTGTCCCGAATATAAGGACAGCCAATGCACGTGCAATACAATCTATTAATGTACCCTTTCATATTCATTCAGACGTTCAAAGACCGTCTTGTTGAGATTTTGACATCCATTTTTTGTAATGTCGTTACCAGGAAGCAATCACTTTACCGAACTGAATCCAACGGGACCGCCTTATACAATTATTCATATCTCTAATACCTACCCAAGCCAACCGCAAAATAGCACTTTGTCATCAGTGATGGTTATGACTTCTCTAGGCTACTTGCACGCGAAGGTTAATGTAGCTATGATTTAATTTAGCTCACCATGTTCTTATATGCAGGTTATTGGGGGTGTTCTTCTATTCGAATAAGAGAACATGTTCCTATATTCGAGACACTTTGGGAATTTTGGTGGGAGCCCCAAAATGCAATATTCCGGATATCAGAACATGTCCTTATATGCGCGATTATACGGTACGTACTAAGTATCTAATCAGGCTTTATTTTTTATTCCAAATATGTTGTATTTAAGATTTGTTATTGTCACCACCAAAATCTAATAGTATTGATGATAGTAAGCTGATACTTGCATAAGAGTGTGATTTGTTCATACATGCACTAATGGATGATAACCATCGACAACATATTGGGATATGTAAATAAATAAAATACATGTATCATTCCATATATACATATATATCAGAATTAGCCTCTCCGTTCGTCTCCCGCTGTCGAACGTATTATAACAGGACACATAACTGAGGTGTGAAATTGAAGAAACCATGTCAGTGATCTACTCCTGAAAACAATTTGTTGTATACTTTGTGCAGGCTGCATCTAACGTAAATACTTACATCATTCCGCAACATTCATCAGAGTTGTCTATGGCTTTGTTCGAAGTGAAAAAAAATTCACCCATGCACTGACTAATGTAAGGGTATTGTATACCCGTGACATATTGTGGATATATTGCATACATCAATATTTCCATATACTGAAGCCACCCACTGATACCTCGGTAATCTATGGATCATGAATGTTCATTTTCTATTATACAGGTGCGACGTAAAACCATTCTTTCAACCAAATTGTACCTAAAATAACAAAACGGAGTATGGACGTTCTCCAAATGATGTCTTAATACAACATAGTACACCATAGTGCTATAGGAATAGATATATTCAGAAATATTATTACAACATAGTACGTCATATATAGTAAGCTATTTTGTTTACATACAAAACATGTAAGACTTGTTTGTCGAAAGAAATGAAATATTGCTTTATCTTCTCATGAATTACATTTTCCCCTCAAAGCTTTTCTCAGTAAAAGGTGAAATATCCCTTCTATAGAGATGTGCATTCAGATATATTATATGTTGGGATGGTTTATGGTACCAATCCCTATATGATCCCTTAGTATATAAAAATAATAATATATAAAAGAGGAAATAATAAATTTAGTGTTTTCATTGAGATCAATCAGTTTATTGTTTCCGGTCCTTCAAGTGCAGATCATGATGTGCGTGGACGCGAAAAAAGGTCAGGGCACAATCGAGACTCCCCCGTATGATCGCCCATGTCTTTTATGCTCATTTGTCTTTGGCACCAGTAGCGCCAGTGTCCATAGTATTGCCACCCATAACGAAAAGTGTCATCAGTCAATTCGAAACAATAATCTCTGCAGTTTTCACAGGAAATACTTGGTATTTGTGTTAAGTCATGTTCATGCTTTCCTTGGGAACTATGGATCCGGTTGCTACGTTGACTTGTTATTTGTATTGCAGTGAAGTGAAAGCTTTGTCTCCCATCAACTGACTTCTCCACACTGAAATGTTCGAGGTCAGATCTTCCCATAACGGAAATATTTACGCATTAGAAGCTTTGTTACGACGAAATATCGAGCTTGTCAGCTTCGATCCTTATACCATATACATGCTGCCAGAATAGTTGTCACTGTTTATTTAAATACCGTCATGTGTGATAAAGCATGCGGTGGAGTGCTAGGAAGCATAAGCACGGGAAGTTTCTCCGCGGGATGGTACACATTATAAACACTGGAGTTCAGAAGCACCACAACCTCAGCTGAATTCAGGTGCCTCAGGGGATGAATGAGATTGGAAACCAATACTTGAGGCTGATTGAACACGAAGACCACGGTCATTGACATCGGTGACAAACAAAACCCAAGATATGATCTATGCGATCTGAAAATGCACAAACCAAACATGAAAACCAATTGGTCTGTTTGCTAAGTCGAAAAAAAGAACTCAAACTCGTGAATCCATTTCTTTGAAAATTACACCAAAATAGACTTTTCACTGTGAATGGGGAGGAGCTTGACCACCCATATACTGATTCTTACTCGCGATTCGAGTTGCCCAATAGTTTTTGAAATCAGGTGCACTGTCCACAAAGAACCATGATAAAGTATTTCCCTTGCGCAAGGTCATCAATCGTCATATTACAATGTTAATACATGCATAACAAGGTTCGTGAAAATATCTCGTAAACTCTTTCTCTTGGATGGTGTAAAAGCTCGGTGGCTGACGCCTGACGGTTACGACTTCACAACTATATATACCCCTTCTCCGGACATAAAGACATTGATTAAACTTCCCATATTCTTGATATATGGATATATTCTTGATATATCTTGATATATATTTTTTTATTATTGCTGACATAATCGATGAGAAATCGAGTATAGTTATATGCTGTGATTCTCTTACATGACTGTAAAATACTGATATTATAATTATGCACGTGAGTCAGTATTCACAGGAATGTGATTAGACGTGGCGACGTAGATGTACACGTGTTGCGTATCAACAACCAAGATTATGTATAATCGGGAGTGGTTCATTCGGACGTGATCATAGACGACAAATTAAGGCTTTCTGTCAACCTTTCCGTTTATTGTAGTTGCTATAAAACTACAACATGCTTGTAGAAACCTGATATCCCCGCTCACAAAAACCGAAAAAGTAAATATCAAAATGTCAATGTCGAATGCAACTCCCTTGTGCTCTTTTGATGAACTCTAACGCAGTCACGATTTAACACAGAGGGCAGATTCCCAAACCATGCACAACCATACATAATAGACAATAAAAGCTTTGAAGTTTTCGTGCTCTGATCGTTGGGAACAGCACCGTTTAACAACGTGTAACTCTGTATTGTAACACTTCAATGAGTGTTCTTCGTGATTTCGAGAATTATCAAATTATCACTATTAATCAGGTATTCTACCCAGGTAAGGCAGTTGATAGAGAAAAATTCGTGTTATATCAGTATATAATTTAGGAGCGCCCCGTTTGCCATAGTATTGTCTAATTGGCAACCGAAATAAAGTGCACATCATTAAGTGCATGAATATGGACGGATTATAAGACGGTGATATACGTTCGACACATATGAATATGCAAACGTTTGTTATGCAATCGATTGATGTTTCTTTTTCTATCAGATCGAAATGAAAACAATGCGGACAACAAGGGAATCGATTACTCTCACCTCGTGTGTACTAATCTGGTTCTCATTGGTACTAAATATAACGGCGAAATATGTGAAGATGGAACACCAAACGGGTAAGTATTCAATACAAAGCGTGTCCAACAACACGTCCAGGTGATTGAACTACAGAAGCCTTTGTCATTCTAAATACATATTAATTTCTGAGATATATGTAATGTTATATGCATGTATACTGTATAAACATGTTTGTTCTGTTCACACTCTTATGTGATTTCAAATGTTTGACATGCATGTTTAATATAACCGAATTAAATGTCGTGGTGACGTCGTTTTTAATATTATCTCCCATCATAATACTCAGGAAAATAAGTGATGCACATTAGGCAATATGATTATTTTACAGCGACTGTGGTTATTCCTGTCGGGTCAGAATGTCGAAATATTTGGTGGGATGGCTTCCTCTCATTGGAGATGATTTTCGACGGTAACACATACCAGCCTAACACGGACTGTGATATCCACGTTAGAACAAAGGCCAGTGTCTACAGTTACCTGAACATCACCTTATCCAGGATCAACCTGGAGCTCGGTCCAGGCCAGACGTGTACCGATTATGTCCAGTTGTTCTATGATGACCGGCGAACGAGACCGATCTCTGAGAAGCTATGCGGCCGAGAGAGATCGGCCAACTTCTTTATCAACCAGAGGTTCTTCACTCTGGTCTTCGTCAGCGATGGGGCCGTTCAGGGTTCGGGGTTCATCATGGAATATGAAACCTACGCTCGCAGGGAGGATATTATCGGGACGCCGTCAGCCGCGTCACCTCTCGCTCGAAGTCTGATAATTGGTCTACTCCCCACGTTGTCAGGTATGTGTCAACACGTGCTCGCTAATATATGACGCAGTGAATAGGATTTGTTGTGAAATCGACCAATGCCGGCGGGACTTTGTATTGTTCTCGTGGAAATGTACAATCGCATCTCAATTAGTTTTCGGTGGTTGTATTTATTCGTAGTCATGAATTCGTCGGAATCATTTGTCTGATTTTTTTCAGGTTACCTTTGGATATCGTCGTTTATTGACTGATCGATTCAACTGGTTGCGAACACTGCTCATGCAGGAGGACTAGAACAAACAAGCGTGGTGAAATATTGAGTACTGAACCAAGTTGTTGCTCTGCATAGAGCATCCTGATAATTGGAATACCTTGTCCTTCCGAATTATTTTTGAATGTGAACAACAGATCTGCTCCCCACAGACAACACTTCCATCGAACATGTACTTTATGTGTTAAACGTTTTGTTTCTACTTCCTCCTTTTCATTGTTTTATTTTGTTTTTTTTAGATGTGATGGTGTGGAATATCACATGTTTCACATGCGAAATGATGTAGGGTACGAATAGGATTGCATAATTGTAATCTGGAACCTTGAAAGGAATCAAGATATATTATGATTGATTGAGATACACTATGACACGTTGTCTCCTTAGCTATTAAAATGATATACAGCTAACAAAATATATATATATATACATATCATGGTTACAAATGTCATCACGATATTAAAGTGTTGTTTACCGAAGTATCCAGCTAATTAGTAAACTGTTGTGATACTGATTTGATGTACCGAGATTATTGACTTCAAAATCTTTTCAGAATACCCCTCCTCATTACCATAATGGGATTTTACAGCGCTCCCTAATATTGCCCGATTTTGGCTCATGCTACCATCCTAATATTGGATAATGGACTCAGTTCTAGCTGCTTGGAAAGCATTGCACTTGGTAGTGTTCCCATGTCTATTAACTAGCCTTTTGGATATTTGATATGTAAGTTTCATATTCTAAGTCGCAGTCAACATGCAATTTCCCGAAATGTCTCCCTGATGACAGAGCCATTGGGCTGGTATATAAACATTTGAATACTTTCAGGAAGAAAATCTTGATTGTGCCTTCAGTTCTGAGCGCATTACAAGGTACAAGCGAGCGTTGTTCCCTTCTAGATTGTAGGTTTTCCAGTAGCTCGAAGAATATGTGTGAAGTGCATCTTGGTTTAACATCTTCGTCGCTTCGTCTGCAACCATAGAATGAGGAAATGGATTTTGTCAATTACCCACAAACGTGGAAACCTTCTACAACATATAATTCAACACGAGAAATGTACATTATTTGAGTAGCCCTACATTAAATTTGATCCGGATCTTGATCCTTCACTTTCCATAAACATGATAAAGGGAAGATATAAGGCGTTTAGTCATCAGCAAACTGGGTAAAAACATGTACCATTTAAAAACATAGACTCATTTAGTTCATTAACATGTAGTATTTACCGAATCTCCACAAGCAAACCTTGCAGATGTGTACACATTTGTTGCGGAAATCATGCAAATTGCATATATTGTCTCCCTCGCGGCGGTTGGTGCACATCCACTGTGACGTCCACCATCATAACGGGTTTCGGAATATCAGCACTTGAGATTGGTTTGGCAACCCGTAGGATTCATCATAATGACATCAGTATGCGCACCGTTTTATTTGCAGCCGCATCAGCATGATCAAAATTGAATATATCCGTCAAATTTCTCCTCCTGGTTTTCAACATACATGTATCTATGTTCGTTACCGTAAAATATTAAACTTGACGCCCATCAGAATGACAATCTGCCCAAAAACCTGGATCGTATTATCATAAATATGGTGGAGAATCTATCGTGACTAGATTGCAACAATCACAAATATTGCAATGTTAAAGGAAGTGGTCCCAGTCTGCTATCATATAGAATCCATATAAAATTGTAT
Source organism: Terebella lapidaria (assembly GCA_949152475.1). Classification (NCBI taxonomy): domain Eukaryota; kingdom Metazoa; phylum Annelida; class Polychaeta; order Terebellida; family Terebellidae; genus Terebella; species Terebella lapidaria. The sequence continues at coordinate 11,079,815 of OX424557.1, forward strand.
ATCTCATCTGGTGAAACAACGCCTTTTATAGTGGTTACTGTATTCCGGGAACTACAATCCTAATGTAATTCCTGTACATCTCTTGGTAAACTATTTAACACTTAGGCAGTCATGTCATAATATACTTTTTCACATAATCTACGTTTAGACTGGTCGGGAAATTACACATTGCTAGGGTTCGGATCTTATTCCAAAAATTCATACTTTTATATGGAGCCCCTAAGGGGAGCATGGGACTCTTAATCCCAGGGTCGTGGGTTCGAGCCCCACATTGGGCGCCATTGTGACAGTTGTGGGTGGGGCGAAATTAACCACACGTGGGTTCCTTTTTTCTAATTTATTTCGTCAGAATAAACCCCAGCGAATAGTGACAGTAACAGCAAATAATATGACCGTATGTTCAAGGAGAACATGAACGTTTGCCTTGGAATCTGTCGATTCACACAATAAATAAATGTCAGAGTTCCAATGTTCTCGATGTTCAAGATCCCATTAGCGTATGTCGAGATCCCATCAGCGGTCGGCTACATGTGAATACTGACCAGAACACTGCACCGGCTTTTATTAGACAGCAGGCGCGCCAGTTGTACAACTTCACTCGACGCCGCGTGCGCGTCTCGACTCGTGTCCAACCCGAGACAATACCTGCGGAGGGCAGCTACGACTCGCCGGGCCCAACCCCAAAACTGGCCGACCCGAGTACAAAAAGTACAAGGAGTCCAAGGACCTTAAAATATGTCCCTGCTACATAGTATTCCGGGAACTACAATCCTAATGTAATTCCGGGACATCTCTTGGTAAACTATTTAACACTTAGGCAGTCATGTCATAATATACTTTTTCACATAATCCACGTTTAGACTGGTCGGGAAATTACACATTGCTAGGGTTCGGATCTTATTCCAAAAATTCATACTTTTATATGGAGCCCCTAAGGGGACACAACCGATATTTTCGCATTCCATCGCGATCTTTTCGCTAATAAAATATATATAACATGGTTACGAATGTCAGAAGTTACAAATGTCATCACGATATTATAGTATTGTTTACCAAAGTATGCAGCTAACAGCTGCGATGTTGATTTGATGTACCAAGATTGATGGCTTCTTTTGCTATATGTGGAAACGGAAATGCTCGTTATTTCCGGAACACCTGATTTTCCCTCCTCATTACCATAATGGGATTTTACGGCGCTCTTTAATATGTCCTGATTTTGGCTCATGCTGACATCCTAATCTTGGACAATGGACTCGGTTCTGCTTGCTTTGGAATGCATTACACTTGGTAATGTTCCCATGTCCAATAAGTAGCCTTATGGATATTTGATATGTAAGTTTCATATTAAAAGTCGCAGTCAACATGAAATTAACCGAAATGTCTCCCTGGTGACAGAACAATTAGGCTGGTATATAAACATTTCAATACTTTCACGAAAAAAATCGTGATTGTGCCTTCAGTTCTGAGCGCATTAAAGGTACAAGGTATTGTTGTTCCCTTCTAGATTGTAGGTTTTTTCAGTAGCTCGAGGAATATGTCTGAAGTGTATGTTGGTTTAACATCTTCGTCTCAGAGAAGTTTATATACCAGATGGTCAAGGACTACGCGAGAGTGACTACGGTTAGTGATTACACGATGGTGGCTATCACAGTGCAAGGATCAAGTTCAGGAGATGAGGAGAGAGAGTAACCTTGCGTATTGAGTTTTGAACCATGTTCCCGATTGATTGGATTCTGGTAAAATCCATACAAACATGACAACACAGAATTTGAACGATATCAATTGGCCTTATGTCAAGAAAATGCAATGTGTCAGCATTTTTGACCTTAAACAATATCTCGGATATGCTCTTTCGTGGAGTGAAATGGAAAATTCCAATATATTCTGCTGATGGTGCCAGTGTGGTATTGGACATGACTTACTGGCATGGCGTTGCGTCCGCTTATTGAACACACAAATGTGAAAACCTTCTACAACATAAACACGAGAAATGTACATTATTTAAGTAGCGCTACATTAAATTTGATCCGAATCTTGATCCTTCACCTCCCATGAAGAGACGATATTATGATGTTTAGTCATAACCAAACTGGGTAGAAAACATGGAGTATTTAAAAGCATGGACTCATTTTGTTCATTAAGATATATTATTCACTGAATCCCCACAAGCAAACCTAGCAGATGTTTACACATTTGTTGGGGGGGAAGTATGCGAAGTGAATATCGGCTCCCTCGCGGCGGTTGGTGCACATTCACTATCATGACGGGTTTCGGAATATCCACACTTGCGATTGGTTTGACAACACATAGGATTCATCATAATGATATCAGTATGCGCACCGTTTTATTTGCAGCCGCACATCAGCATGATGAGAATCGTCAAATTTCTCTTCCTGGTTTTCAACATATCTTTGACAGATACCGTGAAATGTCAAACTTGACGCCCATCAGAATGACAATCTGCCAAAAAAAAAAACGGATTATATTATCATAAATATGGTGGAGAATTTATCGTGACTTGAATGCAACAACTACAAGTTGAGGGAAGTGGTTCCGGCCCATATTGTTTAGAATCCACATGAAATTGTATATCTCATCTGATGAAACAACGCCTTATATAGTGCTTATTGTATTCCGGAAAATAATGTAATTTCAAGACATATCTTGATAAACTATTTAACGCTTAGGCAGTTATGTCGTAATATACTTCTTCACTTTTGCCACGTTTAAATTGGTCGGGAAATCACACATTGGTTGGGTTCGGATTTTATTCCAAAAGTTCATACTTTTATATGGAGCCCCTAAGGGGACACAACCGATCTTTTCGCATTCAAACGCGATCTTTACAATTTCCCTTGCGATCTTATCCTGTTCTAATGCGATTTTTCGCGTTCCCTTGCGAAGTTTTCACGTCCGAACGTGATCTTGCAGCAAAACCTTCTCAGAAGTCATGGGCTTCAGCAAAATCAAGATTATAGCGAAAGAACGCGAGAACAGACTATATTTTTACAGGTGTGTCCTCTTAGGGGCTCCGTACTTTTGTACTTAGTCGCACACTCGTTTTCATTTCAAAATGGAATTAGGTTTGATAGTGACATCACCAAAATTTAATGGAATAAATATGTGAACGGTTGATGCACACATTTATTGTTACAAATTCTAATATTCATGATTGCGCTACAGTCTCACGGGTGTCAAGCGCCTAAAATATACATATAAACTGGTTCCGAAATATCGAATATAATGGTAGTTATCAACGTTTCCAGATATCATTAAATAATTTTCAAAGAAAGTAGGTATCAATCTATCACCACCAATACAACTAGATTTTGATGATATCAATAGCAAACGTAAAATACAACATTTTGCAATAGAAACAAAGCCCGACCTATCAGCTTTTCCAAAGACACATTGGCGTCATCAGGGGCAGACAGTGTGTTAAATGAAGTTGTTTCTACTGTACACCTGATGGAATTAGCATACAACTGTCCAACAACCTATGAAACTAATTTAGACATCCGAAACAAAACCCCATGTTATAGATACATGACAAGTACATAGATACCTTATCACAAGACAAAAAGTTTATGGTACTCAGTAAACTCAATTTAAAGAAATCAGATTAAATTTTGCGCATATTCCTGGGGAGCAACCCCATTGACTCCATACCTGGCATACTTCGCAAGTTACTTTCCATCAGGCTGACAAAGCCTCAGATCATTATCCCCTATTATGTGTATACATAAGTAAGTCCGATAATTAACATGGCTTCGAGCATCCAATCCCTCAAATTATTCCAGAGAAAGCTCTTTGTCACCTCGGTCGGGCGTCGAAGATTGGAACAGATGAGGATCAATCTGCCGAATTATATCTGAGGAAAATGTTTATATTATCTACAGACTACAGCTTATTCCTTCCGTGGATAACGCTCTTTGTTTCAGATAGTCTTTAAACATACGACACCATGCCACAACATATTGCTATAGTTCAGTGCACTACAATGTCCTACTAATTTCAAAACCGTTAGAGGCAAAAAAGCATGGCCGTGCTATGCTATATTCAAGATTCGAGGTATCCTAATGTGATGGTAATTTAAGTTGGCGACCTTCGCTAATAGCATTTTAGCTTCAATATATACATGTGAAGGTCACAATGTACGCATAATGTACTTCGTCACATTTATCAATGGGTCAAGGTACCTTTTACCCTCTCACGAACATTCATTAACCCACAGCATAATTTTTACAGCTGAATTTTATCTAAGATAGATACCGACCAACTATTATTGAATTAATCCGCGTACTCCAGGACCTTTTGCAGGATATTCAGTTCTGAGTGATTATAGAAGGGATGTTCTCGTGTGCTGATTAATGAACAGGAACAATTTTTTGACAGACCCACATGGGAAATATATTGTTAAGCGGATTTGGGCGCAAAAAGCATATCCTTTTAATTCATAGGAAGGACGCGAATCGTGAACACATCCTTGGAATCCTCTGTGGTCCCTGAGATCTACAAAAGTGCTCTCATCACTCCTCTGCTGAAAAAAACAGGACTATGCTGTAACACCCCATCGAACTACCGACCAGTTTCAGCACTGCCATATGTTTCAAAATGCTTGGAGCGTATTGTGGCGGCTCAGCTAGTAGCGTACCTGAGCGAGCATGACCTCCTCGACCGGTACCAATCAGCATATCGACAGGCGTATTCGACCGAGACAGCCCTCGTTCGAGTATCTAACGACCTTCTCCTGGATCTCGATCGTGGTAATCAGGCAGCGCTCGTGATGTTAGATCTGAGCGCTGCCTTCGATACCATCGACCACACAACCCTGCTGGATCGACTGGAATTACGTTTCGGGATACGTGACTCTGCACTACGATGGGTGAAGTCATACTTGACAGGGCGCACACAGAGTGTTGCATTCGCCTCTGAAGTATCTGGATCGCGTTCTTTGGCTTGGGGTGTACCGCAGGGCTCGGTACTCGGGCCAATTTTGTTCACAATGTACATGGCCCCGCTCGGAGACGTCATTCGCCGGCACAACATCAACTATGTCAGTTACGCTGATGACACTCAGCTCTACGTCAGTCTCATGAATGGAGGCAGGACTGACTTGACAATCCAACGTCTGGAAGCGTGCCTGTCTGATATCCGTCAATGGATGCTCATTAACAAATTAAAACTTAACGACGGAAAAACGGAGGTGATACAGATCTCATCCCGCCATAGGGTTGTGGAGCCAATCCCAGATGTAGCGGTCGGAGACTCCTCTGTGGCACTTAGTGCAGCAGTCAAAGATCTGGGAGTGACTTTCGATCAACATCTGACCATGGATCAACACGTGACCAATGTAACACGATCCGCAATCTCGAGCATTCGGTACATTGGCCATCTCAGGAAATTTCTGGACAAATCATCTATTGAAAAACTGGTCCACGCCTACATCATGTCAAAAATGGATTACTGCAATGGACTGTTGATAGGACTCCCATCCGAAAAACTACAAAAAAACCAACGGGTGCAGAACACGGCTGCACGCTTAGTCACAGGCGCAAGGAAGCAGGACCACATCACCCCTATCTTGCAGAAACTCCACTGGCTCCCGGTCTTACAGAGGGTCCAGTACAAAACTCTCCTCCTTGTCTATAAAGCGCTCCATCAGCAAGCACCAGAATATATCACCTCCTTGCTGCAGGTCCAGGTCCCACCGCGAGCGCTTCGATTCAATGCTGACGTCAGGTTGACTGTTCCACTAGCCAAAACGCGCTCATATGGAGAGCGAGCCTTCTCGGTCAATGGACCAGTGTTGTGGAACAAACTCCCCAGGTCCATTCAACAGTGCAATACCATCAATGCTTTTAAAACTGCACTCAAAACTTATCTTTTTGAACAAGCTTTTGAATAGCAAAACTTTCTAGTCAGTTCTACAACCTACCTCAATATATGTTCACGTGTCTTCGTCTTATACATGTACAAAATTACAGTTTTACATGTCTTTTATGTACAGCGCTTTGAGAGTGTTATTTATACTTATATGCGCTTTACAAGAATAAAGTATTATTATTATATTGAGCACAGAATACAGCATCACAATATAGATGGGTCGAATGTGCTGAGGAGGGGGTAGGGGGTCCAAACATGCTTCCAAACACCAATTCAATTCCAAACATCTGTGAATACCTTCGAAATTCTATAAAATATCTCACCTGGTGTCTGTCGCTTCGTAACTTGTTGATATGATATTTTTCAAAGGAGGTAGATGTCAGGCGAATAAAGCGTGTCAAATGGCTTCACTGCTCTCTATCATGTCAGTTATGCTGAATTCCATTGAAGTGTAGAGCCACAAAATGCATTGATCAGAAAGATAAATGCGACATGGTGTCGTACTGCTCAGTGTGAATTGTACCAAACCTTGTACAGTTTAATAATGGCCTACTGGATAAGAAGGCTTGTGCATGTTGAAACGTGTTTAGGTGGACTCTATCAACGTTCGCAAACAATTTTCCTCACATGTATACACCGTATGTAGAAATAGATCGTATGGTATGGTGTATGATGTATCCAGATTAACATTGTAAGGAACAGGGAGTGCGTGATGTTTGTGCAGGTATTTCTCTTTCACTCCAGTACACACCACTTAACACAAAACAATTTTCCTCTTCACATCAAAGTGCCCTTCAACCATAACACTTCTCCATGAACACCACAATAACGGTGAAGTTCTGTCTTGACTGAGAATCGTAACTTGATTAGTCGCTTACAACAAAGTACTATATGTGATTATATGATACAAAGACAATCATTCCATACAATTCGGTTTCAGAGGATATTATGGCTACGAACAATGACGTGTAGACGTGTATTCCATCCCTTCGTGAAACTTTATCATATTATATGGAGCAAAGGATAGCAACAATTATTGATTATGACACCTTGTGGCAGACAGGTTCGTGTGTTGTAAAAAAACACACAAACCTTATGTTTTCGATTGCATATGTTTTAGCATATTCTTCCGCATTCTGAGAGCAGCATAGCTGTTTGGTGAAGCTCACGGAGTTAGAACAATGTAGGAGATGAGTTTGTTCAACATTTAGACGTTTCAAGATGATTTTACAATTTACAATTTGAATTTGATATAGCGCACTTTTAAGATGATGATGTGTACGGATACAAATAATAACTCTTTTATGGAAGAATTTGAAAATATCTTGCCACACATGACGAAGGAATTTGACGTGAATGCATGATGATTTTGAGGTTTCCGTTAGCCAATCGATGAGCAAGGACTGCGCTGTGAAAATTACATCCGAATTTCAATGTTAATAGTAGTTTTTTATAAAGATATTCTGTAGCTGTGGCATATATGCCGCAGTGGTGTATTTCATGTTTGTTATTGTCATCATCAATATCTGGTTGTATTAGTGGTAATATATTGATACTTATCACTGAGCCGGTTCACTGTTGCATGGTGGACGTTCTGGCCTATATCCCGGAGGATACCATTATCTCAGCAGCCATTTGGCTTGTGATTGTGTACTTGCCGTACACCTATTTAATGGGGCTTGTTTCGGATTTCTAAAAGTGTTGGGCGTTTGTGTTCTGATTCCACCAGGTGTACAGTAGAAACAACAACATTTTACACATTTAGACAAACCATAGGCATATTGACGCCAGTGTGTCATTAGATTAAATATTTGGTCAGGCTTTATATCTATTCCAAAATGTTGTAATTTAGGTTCGATATTGGCATCATCAAAATCTGGTTGTATTGGTGGTAATAGGTTGATATAGTGGAAATATATTTAAATATTTCTGAATTACTGGAATGTCGACGTAACGCGATGTCCATGCACCGATTCAAAATGAGAACCTTATTTGTGAAGACTAAATGTATCTACGATATCTAGTCAGAACGCCACGAAACAACACGAATTCAATGTCAATATTGTTTTGTGGAATTCATAATCCTAGTTTGTTTGTTTTTATCAGTGAGACGATACATTTCATGCCCCTAAGTACATTACGATAACGTTAACTGATACAATTGATCCAGTTCATTTGTAACCTGGCAACCGATACTTCTCACGGTGAGCCATTTTTTACGAAAGAACCGTAACAGCAATATTGAGATTAGCGAGCAAGAACAGATAAACGGGATCAATGTGGACACGTATTCGGGAAAGTCAATTACTGAATTGTTTTACCAGATACAATAGGTAGCACTCACAGTGATGTGGAGCATGGAAAGTTTAACAATGGAGACTGGAGGTGGAACCGTTCTACGCATTATGGAGACACATACGGGTCATGGCCATACTATTTACAAAGGACGTTTTTTGTAAATAGACCTTATTCCTGTTAATCGAAGGCAAACATGACCAAACGTGGAGTGTAAATTGAGGATGATAAAATCTACACTGACAATTGCGTGCAAATGCCCATGTCAATATGTGTAGTGGAATCTGGACATCGCATAGAAAGACACAGGACCACATGAATAAACACGTACCATTATCAGGCGTATGTGGGTAACTCTAAACGGTGTAGTTGGCACCTGTACTGAATGACCATATACTGATTGTCGCTGGCCTTGAAGCATGGATGGATGGGCGAATAACAAACGAATGATGTACAGGTACCAAAATAGGTATTCATTGAGGCTCCCGAATGTGGCTAATCAAATATTGATTTTTGATTTACCCAAAAGGTGACCACGAATTTGACAGGACATGCTACAGGACAAACACGGGAAACAATGTTTTACCAAAGTCATAGGAACATCTGGTCACAGTAACCAGTCTAATACGATGTCCAGGCAGTGTGCTCCGAACGGCACATAAAACGCTGCACATAAAACTATTTCACATAATTCAAACTCCCATACATTCACCAAAAGATGCACAACATGAACAATCACATGTCATTTTCAGGGTTTTTTTGCAATACCAATGTAGATAAACTAGTTATATAGTGATATAATGACCATGTCCTCCGAGTAAATAACTACTAGAAGATATCCATCTCCGAATGACCTTCACCTTCGAGACTTCCGTTGCCTCGTCTTCACCGAAGCTTTCAAGAAAACATAATTTCATTCCACGCTACCATTGGGCGATAAAAAAATATCATTGTGCACAAAATGTATTGCACACATTTATGTGTGTATAGACGGTATGTCGAAATAGACCATTTGGTATGATGTATCCATATTAACATTGTAAGGATGAGGGAGGGAGTGGTGTTCGTGCAGGTATTTCTTCTTCTCTCATGTACACAGGATTTGACACTAAAACAATTTCACTATTCACATTACAGTGCCCTTCACCCAAAACACTGCTCCATAAACACAACAATGAGGGTGAAGTTCTGTCTTAACCGAGAATTGTAACTTGATTAATCGCTTACAACAAAGTACTATATGTGATCATATGATACAAAGACAATCATTCCATACAACACGATTACGGAGGATATTATGGCTACGAACAATGATAACACTTACAAACACGATATACGTAGATGTGTGATTCATCCCTTTATGAAACTTTATCATATTATATGGAGCAAAGGATAGCAACAAGTTTGTGATTATGAAACCTTGTGGCAGACAGGTTCGTGGGTTATATAGAAAAAACAACCGTATGTTTTCGATGGCATATGTTTCAGAATATTGTTCTGCATTCTGAGAGCAGCATAGCTGTTTGGTGAAGCTCACGGAGATAGAACAATGTAGGAGATGAGTTTGTTCAACATTCAGACGTTTCGAGATGATGATGTGTACGGATACAAATAATAACTCTCTTATGGAAGATTTTGAAAATATCTTGCCACACATGACGAAGGAATCTGTATGCTGAACTCGACGTGGATAAATGATGATTTTGAGGTTTCCGTTAGCCAATCGATGAGCAAGGACTGCGCTGTGAAAATTACATTCGAATTTCAATGTTAATAGTAGTTTTTTAATATATTAGATATTTTGTAGATGTGGCATATATGCCGCAGTGGTGTTTTTAATGTTTGTTATTGTCATCATCAATATCTGGTTGTATTGGTGGTAATATATTGATACTTACCACTGAGCCGGTTCACTGCTGCATGGTGGACTTTCTGGCCTATGTCCCCGAGGATACCATTATCTCAGCAGCCATTTGGCTTGTGACTGGGTGCTTATGTACTTGTCATACACCTATTTCATGAGGCTTGTTTCGGATTTTCTAAAAAAAAAATTACTATGTTGTCAGGCGGTTGTGTTCTGATTCCACCAGGTGTACAGTAGAAACAACTACATTTTACACACTGTCATATTGACGCCAGTGTGTCATATTCGTTCAGGCGTCATTTCTATTCCAAAATGTTGTAATTTAGGTTCGATATTGGCATCATCAAAATCTGGTTGTATTGGTGGTAATAGGTTGACACAATGGAACACATGTGAATATTTCTGAAATACTGGAATGTAGACGTAAACGCGATGTTTAGCACTGTTCCATGTGCATACACCGATTCAAAATGAGAACCTTATTTGTGAAAACTAAAAGTATGTCAGAACGTCAGAACGCCACGAAACAACACAAATTAAATATCAATATTGTTTTGTGGAATTCATAATCCTGGTTATATGGTTTTTTTTTATCGGTGAGACGATACATTGCATACTCCTCAAGTACATTACAATAACCTTAACTGACACAATTGATCCAGTTCATTTGTAACCTGGCAACCCATACTCCTCATGGTGTGTCACTTTCACGAAAGAACCGTAACAGCAATAGTGAGATTTGCGAGCAAGCACACAGAAATTGAATCAATATGGACACGTATTCGGGAAAGTCAATTACTGAATCGTTTTACCAGATACAATAGGTAGCACTCACAGTGATGTGGAACATGGAAAGTTTAACAATGGAGACTGGAGGTGAACCGTTCTACGCATTATGGAGACACATACGGGTCATGGCCATACTATTTACAAAGGACGTTTTTTGTAAATAGACCTTATTCCTGTTACTCGAAGGCAAACATGACCAAACTTGGAGTGTAAATTGAGGATGATAAAATCTACACTTGACAATTGCGTGCAAATGCCCATGTCAATATATGTAGTGGAATCTGGTCATCGCATAGAAAGACACAGGACCACATGAATAAACACGTACCATTATCAGGCGTATGGGGTAATTCTAATTGGTGTAGTGTTGGCACCTGTGCTGAATGACCATATACTGATTGTTGCTGGCCTTGATGGATGGATGTGCGAATAACAAGCGAATGATGGACAGGTACCAAAATAGGCAGTCATTGATGCTGCCGAACGTGGCTAATGAAATATTGATTTTTGATTTACCCGAATCGTGATGACGAATTTAAAGGACATGCTACAGGACATACATGGGTAACAATGTTTTTCCGAAGCCACTGGGACTTTGCGTCACAGAGACGAGTCTAATGTATTGTCCAGGCAGGTGCTCGGAACGGGACATGAAACACTGCTAATGGGCAGTGTAAATTATGACACGCACACTGCCACATTGAGTTCACTACATCATCCGGAATCACAGTTTGTGTGGATTTCAAGGGAATCGAGTGGGGATTTTTTATGATTGACACACATATATATACCATGATTGTTACAGGCAATAGAGTTACTGCATTTACAGCCGATGAGATGTCAGCCAAAGGAACATCACACACTGACGGTCAGTATTATGACGTGATGAAACCGTTATTCACCAGTCTACGGATATTTGGGTTGTATTTTGACAAACCATTCGAGAGCATCGTCACAGAAACGTCTAAAACGTACCCAGCAAAGATTGTGAGAGTGCGGATGAAGCGAGTTTGTCATGGTGGTTTGTGGACTCAGGTATACGCAACCATCGTACTCGTCATACAGTGGCTGAATATGATTCGCCTCTTGGTAGCTTTGCGGGATATCAAGCTATTTGGATCTGACTTCTTCATAATCATGAATTTCTTCTTGTGGACATTTCTGTGCAATATTGGCACGATAACGATGTACCGTGCATGTGCTGACTACAATTGTATGCACATGTTTTTGATGCAATGGAAGCAGCTCCGGGCACACTTTACGCCCAACAACATGTGCGTGAGGTATTGGCGACGAAAAACAGTTTTGTACGTCGCAATTGGCTGGATGTTCATGGTAGTCAACACTGTTTTTGTGGGAGTTGCAGTAATACTGAACGAAGTTTGGGACCCAATACTGTACCCTGTGACGAGGTCCAAACCAGTGGTCTTCTACGTTTGCCTGGGTGCATACCTTGTATTGCAGCTCTATTTGGCAGCTGCTTGGGTACTACCAGCCGTTCTGTACTTTCTAATCTGTAAGGTCCTTTACCACGAATTCTGCTCCTGTAGCAAGGCGATTGATGATATGTCAGATATCCACAGTTGCGAGCGTGGATTGTTGTCGAGGTGCAGAGCTTGGCACCAGACCGTTTGTCGACTGGTCAGCACGGCAGACAACATCCTCTCGGTCACCACGGCAGCTGGGTTCGTCCTCTACACGGCTATCATATGCGTGATTCTCTACAACTTGATTTGGTTCCCAGCAGTCAACAGGGAACCGATCTTGCTGGTCAACAGCGTGTCGTGGCTGTGCCTGTCACTGCTCCACCTCGGGGTTCTCTCGGTGGGAGGCGGGCTTGTCAACGACGCCGTACGTACTGTGGTGGATTTTGAGTGGTTTTAGGACTGCGGCTCGCACTCTCGGTCAAAATATTTCAATACTTTAATACATACACGAAACTTCTATTATGTACAAACTGATATATATCAATAATAAAGAATGTAATATTCTCGACATTGTGTTTATATTGGTGTCTAACTGTCTATATAATGCTCCTGTACTTAGGCGCACGCTCCGTACGAGAGCTTTCACGAGTTAGACCTGACAGGAATTGCACCAGACACTTCGACACAAGTTCTGGTCTTTCTCAATCGGCTCACCGGCAGCAGTATTGGACTTACGGCTCTCAAAATGTTCGTCATTGACAAACCCACCATATTGACGGTAGGTATTGATAAAGTGATTATTTATTGCATAATGATCATACTTCCTTCTAGTATTTCACTCGAAAATGTACGAGCACGAACGTGTACATATAATAATGAATATTGATCCATGCAATTCATTTTCAGCTGACAGGTATGTTGATTACATACTTCGTGCTGGTTGTACAGTTCTCACCTGGATCAACAAGCGATTCATCTTGTGTTAACACCACGGTCTCTGGCAACTACAGCCTATGTTGTCCTATGATATAAAGTGCGTCCATGACGAGAGACGATTTGACATTTGGTATTAGAAACAAGCATCGTAGCTGGTGCTAGTGCACCGGACTTTGATTGATGAAAGGCATCACAAGGACTATTGTGTACATGTACAAGTACACCATGGGCGTGTTGACCTCAGAACGGTAGTAGGACCACAAAATTCACCTGGTCTATTTGTACACCACTTGACAGAAAAAAACAATTTTACTATAAAAAAATTTACTATTCACATTATACATGCTATAGTGCATTTGAAACATAACATTACTCCAAAAACACTACCATGACCGTGAAGCTCTATCTGAACCCACAATCATGACAATTGTAATTTCATCAGTCACTCACTACAAAGTACTATGTGTGATCATATGATACAAAGACCACCAGTCTATACAATACACCTCAGAGGATATTATGGCTATGGACAATGGTATCACTTACAAACGCGGAATCCCAGATGTGTATTCCATCCCTCTGTGAAACTTGACCATGTTATATTGAGCAATCGATAGTAACAAGTACAAAGTATATGATTATGACAGGTTTTTTGTTATGACGAATACACATTGTGGCATACAGGTTTGTGTGTTGCAAACTATGTTTGATTTTGTTCCATATGGTTTCTACCGGATGTTTTAGAAGCTTCCTCCATAATCTGGGAGCAACATAGCTCTTTGATGTAGCTCACGGGGATAGATCAAAGTAGGAGAACAATTTGTTGGACATTAAGGCGTTTTGAGGTTATTATGTGTAAAGATCTTCTATGGAACCATTGGAATATACCTTATCACACATTACGAAGAAGTTGTATGGTGAACTTGACGTGAATGGATGAAGATTTTGAGGAATGCCTGAGGCCTTTGGATGAACAAGACCGGTGTTGTGAACATTATATCTAAACCTCAATGTTAATAGCAGTTTCTGAATATATAAAATGTTTTGTAGGTGTATTTCAGCTGTGTTATTGGCATCATCAATATCTAGTTGTATGGGTGGTAATATGTTGATATTTAACTGTCCTATGTCCCCGAGGATATCATTTACTCAGCAGCCTTTGGCTTGTGATTGGGTATATACTTATGTACTTGTTATACACCTATTTCATGGGGCCTGTTTCGGATTACTAAGGAATGTCATATCTTGCTGGGCGGCTCTGTACTAATTCCACCATGTGTACAGTAGATACAACCACATTTCACACACTGTCATGATGACGCCATTGTGACTTTAGACAAAATATTCGGTCAGGCTTTATTTATGTTCCAAACTTTTGTAATTTGCGTTTGATATTGTTATCAACAAAATCTGGTTGTATTGGTGGTAATAGGTTGATACTTACATATACCACAGTGGAACACATGTGAACACCTTCCGAATTACTGGAATGACTACGTGACGCGATGTTTCGTTAGGTGTCATGGGCATGTTTTATGAGAACCTTATTTGTGTAAGACTAAATGTATGTAGGATATCTAGTCAGAACGCCATGAAACAACATAAATTAAGTGTCAATATTACGGTGGATCCTATCTGCCAAAATTTTGAGTTTTGCTCCCGAGCAAACATTCAACGAAGAAATTAAAAATAGAGTCCATTTCAACACCACTAAACTATTTTCGATGCGTCTAAAATATTTTTGATGCATCTAAAACTATTTTAGATGTGTCCAAAACATTTTCGATGCATCTAAAATAATTTCGATGCGTCCAAAACTATTTTAGATGAGTCTAAATCATTTTCGATGCGTCTAAAACCATTTCCAATGCGTCTGAAATATTTCCAACGTATCTAAATTGAAAATACTTCATGGTTCAGATGCACCTAATAAATTCCGATGCATAAACATCAATGCTGTTTCATATTCATCTTAAATTATTTTCTATGCATCAAAACTGTTTTAGACGCATTGAAAATGTTTTAGACGCGTCGAAAATGTTTCGACGTATTGGAAATGTTTTCGACGCGTCTGAAATGTTTATGACGCATCCGTATTGTCCGCGATGCGTCTGAAATGTTTATGACGCGTCTAAAATTTTTTCAATGTATCAGAATTGTTTTTAGCGCGTCGATAATTATTTTCGACGTGTTAATATTTGTGTCTTTAATTTTAGCTGGAGCAAAAATCTAAACTGCTAATTGTGGCAGATAGAAGCCACCGTACAATATTCTTTTGTGGAATTCATAATCCTAGTTTGTTTGTTTTTTATCGGAGAGACAATGCATTTCATGCCCCTAAGTACATTACGATAACGTTAACTGACACAATTGACCCAGTTCACTTGTAACCTGGCAACCCATACTCCTCATGGTGTGTCATTTTCACGAAAGAACCGTAACAGCAATGCTGAAAGTTGCGAGCGAACAGACAGAAATGGAATCAATATGGACACGTATTCAGGAAAGTCAATTACTGAATCGTTTTACCATATACAATAGGTAGCACTCACAATGATGTGGAGCATGGAAAGTTTAACAATGGAGACTGGAGGTGGAACCGTTATACACATTATGGAGACACATATGGGTCATGGCCATAATATTTACAAAGGACGTTTTTTGTAAATAGACCTTATTCCTGTTAATCAAAGGCAAACATGACCAAGCGTGGAGTGTAAATTGAGGATGATAAAATCTACACTGACAGTTGCGTGCAAATGACCATGTCAATATGCATGATATGTGTAGTGGAATCTGGACATCGCATAGAAAGACACAGGACCACATGAATAAACACGTACCATTATCAGGCGTATAGGGGTAACTCTAAACAGTGTAGTTGGCACCTGTACTGAATGACCATATACTGATTGTTGCTGGCCTTGATGGATGGATGTGCGAATAACAAACGAATGATGGACAGGTACCCAAAATAGGCAGTCATTGATGCTGCCGAATGTGGCTAATGAAATATTGATTTTTGATTTACCCGAAACGTGATGACGAATTTAAAGGACACGCTACAGGACAAATATGGGTAACAATGTTTTTCCAGAGCCATCGGGACTTTGCGTCACTGAGACGAGTCTAATGTATTGTTCAGGCAGGTGCTCTGAACGGAATATGAAACACTGCTAGTGGGCAGTGTAAATTATGACACGCACACTGCCACATTGAGTTCACTACATCACCCGGAATCACAGTTTGAGTGGATTTCAAGGGAATCGAGTGGGATTTTTTATGAATGACACACATATATATACCATGATTGTTACAGCTGGCAAATAGAGTTACTGCACTTACAGCCGATGAGATGACAGCCGAAGGAACATCACACACTGACAATCAGTATTATGACGTAATGAACCCGCTATTCACCAGTCTTCGAATATTTGGTTTGTATTTCGACAAACCATTCGAGAGCATTGTGACAGAATCATCTGAAACTTACCCAACAAAGATTGTGAGAGTGTGAAAGAAACGAGCTTGTTATGGTGGTTTGTGGAGTCAGGTATACGCAACCATCGTACTCGTCATACAGTGGCTGAATATGATTCGTCTCTTGGTAGCTTTGCGAGGTATCAAGCTATTTGGATCAGACTTTTTCATAATCATGAATTTCTTCTTGTCGACATTACTGTGCAATAGTGGCGCAATGACCATGTACCGTGCATGCGCTGATTACAATTGTTTGCGTATGTTTTTCATGCAATGGAAGCAGCTCCGGGCACACTTCACGCCCAACAATATGTGCGTGAGGTACTGTCGGCGAAAAATGGTACTGTACGTCACAATTGGCTGGATGTTCATGGTAGTCAACATGGTGTTTGTGGGAGTTGCAGTAATACTGAACGAAGTTTGGGACCCAATGCTGTATCCTGTGACGAGGTCCAAACCAGTGGTCTTCTACGTTTGCCTTGGTGCATACCTTGTGCTGCACCTCTACTTGGCTGCTGCTTGGGTACTACCAGCCGTTCTGTACTTTCTAATCTGTAAGGTCCTTTGCCACGAATTCTGCTCCTGTAGCAAGGCGATTGATGATATGTCAGAGATCCACAGTTGCGAGTGTGGATTGTTGGCGAGGTACAGAGCCTGGCACCAGACCATTTGTCGACTGGTCAGCACGGCGGACAACATCCTCTCGGTTACCACGGCAGCCGGGTTCGTCCTCTACACGGCTATCATCTGCATGATCCTCTACAACTTGATCTGGTTCCCAGCAGTCAACAGGGAGCCCATCTTGCTGATCAACAGCGCGTCGTGGCTGTGCCTCTCACTGCTCCACCTCGGGGTGCTCTCGGTGGGAGGCGGGCTTGTAAACAATGCCGTATGTACAGTGGTTGATTTTTAGTGGTTTTAGGACTGCGGCTCGTCCACTCGGTCAAAATATTTCAAAACTTCTTACATACAGGAAACTTCTATTATGTTCAAACTGATCAATTAAGAATAAAGAATGTCATATTCTCGACAGTGTGTTTATAACGGTTGTCTAACTGTCTATGTAATGCTCCTGTACTTAGGTGCACGCCCCGTATGAGAGTTTCCACGAGTTAGACCTGGCAGGAATTGCATCAGACACCTCGACACTAGTTCTGGTCTTTCTCAATCGACTAACCGGCAGCAGCATTGGACTCACGGCTCTCAAAATGTTTGTCATTGACAAACCCACCATATTGACGGTCGGTATTGATAAAGTGATCATATAAATGCATAATGATCATACTTCCTTCCATAACGAAATACCAAAATCAGTTATTTCACTCGAAAATTTATGAGCATGAACGCGTATATATATAATAATGGATATTCGTACATGCAATTCATTTTCAGATGACAGGTATGTTGATAACATACTTCATGCTGGTTGTACAGTTCTCACCTTGATCAACAAGCGATTTATCTTGTGTTAACACCACGGTCTCTGGCAACTACAGCCTATGTTGTCCTATGGTTGGAACTGCGTCAATGAGAGACGATTCGACATTTAGTATTAAAAAAATTAGCCCAAGGGCTAAGACAGGTTACCGGACAATATATAATAGCTATTTTGTTCCGTGGCCTTGAAAATAAGGTCACTGGTCGAATTCAAAGTCACGAGAGTATTCCGCATACCAGTATATGATTTCCTACGAGCTCGCAATTGATTACTAAGCTGTAAATTCAATAATAAGCGAGATATTAGCCATTTTGTGCTCTTGACCTTGAAAATGATGTCAAAGATCAAATTCAAGGTCACGACAATATTCAGCATATATCATTTCCTATATATCCACTGTTGATCCTTAAGCTGTAAAGTCGATAATAAGCGACATATCAGCCATTTTGTCATGTGACCTAGAAACTGAGGTCAAAGGTCAAATTCAAGATCATGAAAATATTCGGCATATATCATTTCCTACATGTCAACAATTGATTCTCAAGTTGTAAAGTCGACAATAAACAAAATATTAGCCATTTTGTGCTCTGACCTTGAAAATCAGATCAAAGGTCAAATTCAAGGTCATGACAATATTCAGGATATAACATTTCCTATAGGTTCATAATTGATTCCTAAGCTGTAAAGTCGATAATGAGCGAGATATTAGCCATTTTGTGCTCTTGATCTTGAAAATGAGGTCAAAGATCAAATTCAAGGTCACGACAATATTCAGCATATATAATTTCCTATATCTCCACAATCTAGTCCCAAGCTGTAAAGTGGATAAGCGAGATATTAGCCA
This sequence comes from Terebella lapidaria, assembly GCA_949152475.1. NCBI lineage: Eukaryota > Metazoa > Annelida > Polychaeta > Terebellida > Terebellidae > Terebella > Terebella lapidaria. The sequence continues at coordinate 11,098,774 of OX424557.1, forward strand.
TATTGTCCTTTGACCTTGAAAATGAGGTCAAGAGTCAAATTCAAGGTCATCAGAATATTCGGACTATATCATTTCCTATAATGTTCACAATTGATTCCTGAGCTGTAAAGTCGATAATCAGCAAGCTATTAGCCATTTTGTGCTCTGACCTTGAAAATTAGGTTAAAGTCAAATTCAAGGTCACGAGAATATTCAGCATATATCACTTCCTATATGTCCACAATTGATTCCTAAGCTGTAAAGTCGATATTTAGTGAGATAATTTTTGTGCTTCGACCTCGAAAATTAGGTCAAAGGTCAAATTCAAGGTCATCAAAATATTCGGACCATATCATTTCCTATATGTGCACAATTGATTCCTAAGCTGTAAAGTCGATAATAAGCGACATATTAGCCATTTTGTGCTCTGACCTTGAAAATGAGGTCAAAAGTCGAATTCAAAGTCATAAATATTCGGACTTACACTATATCATTCCCTATATGTGCACAATTGATTCCTAAGCTCTAAAGTCGACAATAAGCAATATATTAGTCATTTTGTGCTCTGACCTTGAAAATCAGATCAAAGGTCAAATTCAAGGTCATGACAATATTCAGAATATAACATTTCCTATAGGTTCACAATTGATTCCTAAGCTGTAAAGTCGATAATAAGCAAGATATTAGCCATTTTGTGCTCTTGACCTTGAAAATGAGGTCAGAGGTGAAATTCAAGGTCACGAGAATATTCAGCATATATCATTTCCTATATGTCCACAATTGATTCCTAAGCTGTAAAATCGATAATAAGTGAGATATTAGCCATTTTGTCCTGTGACCTTGAAAATGAGGTCAAAGGTCAAATTCAAGGTCATGACAATAATCGGCATATATCATTCCCTATATGTTCATAATTGATTCCTAAGCTGTAAAGTCGATAACAACCGAGATATAAGCCATTTTGTGCTCTGACCTTGAAAATGAGGTCAGAGGTCAAATTCAAGGTCACGAGAATATTCAGCATAATATCATTTCCTATATGTCCATAATTGATTCCTCGTCTCTAATCTCAATATTAGGTGAGATATTAGGCATAATGTGTCCCATTATAAAGCATAGGAGAATTTAACATGGGAAAGTCCCATTCGGGACCCGTCGAGAAAATAAAAATGGCCGCCACGCGCAGACCGGCGATTCAGGGGCAACGAAACTTATACACATCACAGAGTTATATGAGGGGAATCTTTTGAAATAAAAATCTCAAAACTGTCTGAACAGTTTTTGAGAAAATGGCCGCCAAAGTCAGAAATTGGTCGTTTTTCGTCGAAAATGGCCGCCATTTTGAAGAAAACACAGAAATCAAAAAACTAAAAAATACCCTCTTTTTAGATTATTTTTAGGCATTTTTGTGCAAAATTTCAGGAAGATTCACTCGTAAACTTTAGAGATAAAAATGTGGACGGACGCCGCCGACGCCGACGACAGACGCAACGCCATGCCAATAGGTTATCGGACCATAGGTACGGTAACCTAACAAGCATCGTAGCTGTTGCTATTGCACCAGACCTCCCCGGATCAATGGCATCACAAAGACTATTGTGTACATGTACAAGTACACCATGGGCGTTTTGACCTCAGAACGGTAATAGGACCACAAAATTCACCTGGTCTATTTGTACACCAATTGACAGAAAAAAAACAATTTTACTATGAAAAAATTTACTATTCACATTATAGTGCATTTGAAACATAACGCTACTCCAAAAACACCACAATGACCTGCAGTTCTGTCTGAACCCACAATTGTAATTTCACCAGTCACTCACAACAAAGTACTATTTGTGATCACATGATACAAATACCATCAGTCTATACAACACGGCCTCAGAGGATATTATGGCAATTGATAAGGATATCACTTACAAACGCAGTATCCGTGGATGTGTATTCCATCCCTCTGTGAAACTTGACCATGTTATATTGAGCAATGGATAGCAACAAGTACAAAGTATCTGCTTATGACAGGTTTTTTGTTATGACAACTACACATTGTGGCATACAGGTTTGTACGGAAGCCCAGATAGGACATTTGCCCCAATGGTTTATCTCGCTTCGGCGAACTGCTAACTCGCCTTGGCGAACTGTTATCTCGCCTAGGCAAACTGTTAACTCGCCTCGGCAAACTGTTAACTCGCCTCGGCGAACTGCTAACTCGCCTCGGCGAACTGTGACTGCCGTTTGTGAGGATTACATAACTGGCAACCTAGTAGTTGGCCTCTGTGACTGCCGTTTATGAGGATTACATGACTGGCAACCTAGTAGTTGGCCTCGACAACTGTTCACTCGCCTCGGGGAACTGTTAATTAATTCGCCTCGGCAAACTGTTATCTCGCCTTGGCGAACTGTTATCTCGCCTCGGCAAACTGTTAACTTGCCTCGGCGAACTGCTAACTCACCTCGGCAAACTGTGACTGCCGTTTGTGAGGATTACATAACTGGCAACCTAGCAGTTGGCCTCGGCGAACTGTTAACTCGCCTCGGCGAACTGTTATCTCGCCTCGGCGAACTGTGGTTGCCATTTAGATGTGTTACATAACTGGCATTTCAGTAGTTGGCCGAGCCGAGTTAGCAGTTCGCCGAGGCGAGATATCAGTTCGCCGAGGCGAGATAACAATTAGCCGAGGCGAGATAACAGTTGGTTGATAAAAGACCAGTTACTATTTCGCCGAGGCGAGTTAGCAGTTCGCTGAGGCGAGTTAGTAGTTCGCCGAGGCGAACTTAACTTATGGGGCAAATGTCCTATCTGGGCTTCCGTAGGTTTGTATGTTGCAAACTATGTTTGATTTTGTTCCATATGGTTTCTGCGGAATGTTTTAGAAGCTTCCTCCATAATCTGGGAGCAACATAGCTCTTTGATGTAGCTCACGGGGATAGATCAAAGTAGGAGAATAATTTGTTGGGCATTAAGACGTTTTGAGGTTAATATGTGTAAAGATCTCCTATGGAACCATTGGAAAATACCTTACCACACATGACGAAGGAATCTGTATGCTGAACTTGACGTGAATGGATGATGATTTTGAGGTTTCCGGTAGCCATTCGATGTGTAAAGATTGCGTTGTGAAAATTCATCTAAATTTCAATGTTAATATATATAAGATGTTTTGTAGATTTGGCATATATACCGTGTGTATATGTGGTGTATTTCATGTTTGTTATTGTCAAAACTCAATATCTGGTTGTATTGGTGGTAATATATTGATACTTAGCACTGAGCCGGTTCACTGCTCAGTGGTGGACGTTCTGGCCTATGTCCTCGAGGACACCCATTATCTCAGCAGCCATTTGGCTTGTGATTGTGTACTTGTGTACTTGTCATACACCTATTTCATGGGGCTTGTTTCGGATTTTCTAAAAAAAAATGACAGTATGTTGTTGGGCGGTTGTGTACTGATTCCACCGTACAGGTGTACAGTAGAAACAACAACACTTTATACACTGTCATATTGACGCCAGTGTGTCTTTAGATTGAATAATTGGTCAGGCTTCATTTCTATTCCAAAATGTTCTAATTTAGGTTCGATGTTGGCATCATCAAAATCTGGTTGTATTGGTGGTAATAGGATACTTACGTATACCACAGTGGAACACATGTGAATACTTTCCGAATTGCTGGAATGTCGACGTGACGCGATGTTTAGCAACGTTCCATGTGCATACACCGATTCAAAATGTTTTATGAGAACCTTGTTTGTGTAAGACTAGATGTATGTAGGATATTTAGTCAGAACGCCATGAAACAACATAAATTAAATGTCAATACTACGGTGGCTTCTATCTGCCAAAATTTTGAGTTTTGCTCCCGAGCAAACATTCAAAGAAGAAATTAAAAATAGAGTCCATTTCAACACCACTAAACTATTTTCGATGCGTCTAAAATATTTTTGATGCATCTAAAACTATTTTAGATGTGTCCAAAACATTTTTGATGCATCTAAAATATTTTCGATGAGTCTAAAACGTTTTCGATGCGTCTAAAACCATTTCTTATGCGTCTGAAATATTTCCAACATATGTAAATCGAAAATACTTCATGGTTCAGATGCACCTAATAAATTCCTATGTATAAACATCAATGCTGTTTCATATTCATCTTAAATTATTTTCTATGCATCAAAACTGTTTTAGACGCATTGGAAATGTTTTCGACGCGTCTGAAATGTTTATGACGCATCCGTATTGTTCGCGACGCATCAGAAATGTTTATGACGCGTCTGAAATGTTTTCAATGTATCAGAATTGTTTTTGACGCGTCGATAATTATTTTCGACGTGTTAATATTTGTGTTTTTAATTTTAGCTGGAGCAAAAATCTGAACTGCTAATTATGGCATAATATTTACAAAGGTTTTTTTGTAAATAGACCTTATTCCTGTTAATCTAAGGCAAACATGACCAAGCGTGGAGTGTAAATTGAGGATGATAAAATCTACACTGACAGTTGCGTGCAAATAACCATGTCAATATGTGTAGTGAAATCTGGACATCGCATAGAAAGAAACAGGACCACGAATAAACACGTACCATTATCAGGCGTATAGGGGTAACTCTAAATGGTGTAGTTGGCACCTGTACTGAATGACCATATACTGATTGTTGCTGGCCTTGATGGATGGATGTGCGAATAACAAGCGAATGATGGACAGGTACCCAAAATAGGCAGTCATTGAACGTGGCTAATGAAATATTGATTTTTTGATTTACCCGAAACGTGATGATGAATTTAAAGGACACGCCACAGGACAAACATGGGTGACAATATTTTTCCGGAGCCATCGGGACTTTGCGTCACAGAGACGAGTCTAATGTATTGTTCAGGCAGGTGCTCTGAACGGGATATGAAACACTGCTAATGGGCAGTGTAAATTATGACACGCACACTGCCACATTGAGTTCACTACATCACCCGGAATCACAGTTTGAGTGGATTTCAAGGGAATCGAGTGGGATTTTTTATGAATGACACACATATATATACCATGATTGTTACAGCTGGCAAAAGAGTTACTGCGCCTGCAGCCGATGAGATGACAGCTGAAGGAACATCACACACTGACAATCAGTATTATGACGTAATGAACCCGCTATTCACCAGTCTTCGAATATTTGGTTTGTATTTCGACAAACCATTCGAGAGCATTGTGACAGAATCATCTGGAACTTACCCAACGAAGATTGTGAGAGTGCGAAAGAAACGAGCTTCTTATGGTGGTTTGTGGAGTCAGGTATACGCAACCATCGTACTCGTCATACAGTGGCTGAATATGATTCGCCTCTTGGTAGCTTTGCGAGATATCAAGCTATTTGGATCAGACTTTGTCATAATCATGAATTTCTTCTTGTGGACATTACTGTGCAATATTGGCGCAATGACCATGTACCGTGCATGCGCTGATTACAATTGTTTGCATATGTTTTCCATGCAATGGAAGCAGCTCCGGGCACACTTCACGCCCAACAACATGTGCGTGAGGTACTGTCGGCGAAAAACGGTACTGTACGTCATAATTGGCTGGATGTTCATGGTAGTCAACATGGTGTTTGTAGGAGTTGCAGTAATACTGAACGAAGTTTGGGACCCAATACTGTACCCTGTGACGAGGTCCAAACCAGTGGTCTTCTACGTTTGCCTGGGTGCATACCTTGTGCTGCACCTCTACTTGGCAGCTGCTTGGGTACTACCAGCCGTTCTGTACTTTCTGATCTGTAAGGTTCTTTACCACGAATTCTGCTCCTGTAGCAAGGCAATTGATGATATGTCAGAGATCCACAGTTGCGAGTGTGGATTGTTGGCGAGGTACAGAGCCTGGCACCAGACCATTTGTCGACTGGTCAGCACGGCAGACAACATCCTCTCGGTCACCACGGCAGCTGGGTTCGTCCTCTACACGGCTATCATCTGCGTGATCCTCTACAACTTGATCTGGTTCCCAGCAGTCAACAGGGAGCCCATCTTGCTGATCAACAGCGTGTCGTGGCTGTGCCTGTCACTGCTCCACCTCGGGGTGCTCTCGGTGGGAGGCAGGCTTGTCAACGATGCCGTACGTACTGTGGTTGATTTTGAGTGGTTTTAGGACTGCGGCTCGCCCTCTCGGTCAAAATATTTTAAAACTTTTTACATACAGGAAACTTCTATTATGTACAAACTGATAAATTAAGAATAAAGAATGTAATATTCTCGACAGTGTGTTTATAACGGTTGTCTAACTGTCTATGTAATGCTCCTGTACTTAGGCGCACGCCCCGTACGAGAGTTTTCACGAGTTAGATCTGGCAGGAATTGCACCAGACACCTCGACACAAGTTCTGGTCTTTCTCAATCGACTCACCGGCAGCAGCATTGGACTCACGGCTCTCAAAATGTTCGTCATTGACAAACCCACCATATTGACGGTCGGTATTGATGAAGTGATCATATAAATGCATAATGATCATACTTCCTTCCATAACGAAATACCAAAATCAAAATTATTTCACTCGAAAATTTATGAGCATGAACGCGTATATATATAATAATGGATATTCGTACATGCAATTCATTTTCAGCTGACAGGTATGTTGATTACATACTTCGTGCTGGTTGTACAGTTCTCACCTGGATCAACAAGCGATTCATATTGTGTTAACTCCACGGTCTCTGGGAACTACAGCTTATGTTGTCCTATGATATAAAGTGCGTCCATGACGAGAGACGCTCCGACATTTAGTATTAGAAACAAACATCGTAGTTGTTTCTAGTGCACCAGACCTCCCCGGATCAAAGGCATCACAAGGACTATTGTGTACATGTATACCATGGGCGTGTTGACCTCAGAACGGTAATATGACCGCAAAATTCACGTGATGTATTTGTACACCACTTGACAAATAAAACAATTCACTATAAAGAGTTTTACTATTCACATTCGAGTGCATTTGAAACATAACACTACTCCATAAACACGGTGAAGTTCTGTCTTAACTGAGAATTGTAATTTCATCAGTCACTCACAAAAACGTACTATGTATGATCACATGATACAAAAACCATCAGTCTACACAACACGGATTCAGAGGATATTATGGCTATGGACAATGGTATCACTTACAAACGCAGTATCCGTAGATGTGTATTCCATCCCTCTGTGAAATTTGACGTATTAGTTAAAGCCCGAGGAGCGCTCCATTACCTATTGGTATTGGAGACCGAGGGCGAAGCGAAGTCACCGTGCTCGTTTCTTGTACATATTCGATCAAAATCACAAACAATTACCTGAAATGACATAAATTATGGCATTTTTTGGCATTTTTTTTTTGTCCTCATTCACATCTTGCATCGTGTTTTCCATAAGAACGGATACGGTGACCCCCTATTTTCTTTTCAGTTTTAGGTGGTGATCAGTTACCTTATAAAAATAGGTGATTTTGAAGAGATAATATTCAAGAAATGACTTTCAAAATTTCAAGAAATGACTCTTCGTTACCTCAATGTTTGTAGCGGACTATGTTAACTCATGTTCTCCTGCAACCGCCACACTGGTGACCTTGAGGTCTTCCACAGTCATTTGCTGCCAACGCTTTTCATTCACTTGAGTAGATTATGCTTGAGAACACAGAATTATGTTTATATAAATAATTATTCAAGGCATCATGCATCTGCCCGACCAGCTGCCATCGATTACAATGTCCCTCGTGGGAGTCCCGCTCTCAGAGATATTAGAAGGAAAAATCAGGTTGGTCTGTGTGAACATTAACACACTTAGGGTAAAATCAATCCAATGTACATACTAGCTGTCCTGACTGACTTATTTCACTCAAAATATTGACTGGGTTTATTTTCTACAGGGTACAAGAAAGCTTTCAACAAGAGAAGCTGTCAATGGACTAGTGTAGAGCTGAAGAGACCAAGACATACCCGTACATACATGAAATACAGTACCGCACGCTTACAAAGAAACTGCAAGACAATGAACCAGTGCAACGAGAACATGTTTTGGCAACTGATGACCCACGTGCACACTAAAACATACATAAAATTAGGCCAAGGGCCAAAGATAGGTTACCGGACAATATTTAATATTTTAGATGTTAGGCAGGTCAATGGTTAAATTCAAGGTCAAGAGAATATTCAGCATATATAATATTAAGCATATATCATGTCCACAGTTGATTGCTAAGCTGTAAATTCAATAATCAGAGAGATATTAGCAATTTTGTGCTGTGGCCTTGAAAATGAAAATATCATTTTCTATATGTCCACAATTGATTCCCAAGCCATACAGTCAATAGAGGAGCAAGATATTGAACTTTTTTTCCTGTGACCTTGAAAATGAGGTCAGAGGTCGAATTCAAGGTCCCGAGAATATTCAGCATATATCATTTCCTATATGTCCACAATTGATTCCCAAGCTGTAAAATCGATAATAAGTGAGATATTAGCCATTTTGTCCTGTGACCTTGAAAATGAGATCGAAGGTCAAATTCAACGTCATGACAATAATCTGCATATATCATTTCCTATATGTTCATAACTGATTCCTAAGCTGTGAAGTCGATAACAAGCGAGATATTAGCCATTTTGTCCTATGACCTTGAAAATGGTGTCGAAGGTCAAATTCAAGGTCATGACAATAATCTGCATATAGCAATTCCTATATGTTCATAACTGATTCCTAAGCTGTGAAGTCGATAACAAGCAAGATATTAGCCATTTTGTCCTATGACCTTGAAAATGGAGTCGAAGGTCAAATTCTAGGTCATCAAAATTTTCAGCATATATCATTTCCTTTATGTCCACAATTGATTCCTAAGCTGTAGAGTCGATAATAAGGGAGATATAAGCCATTTTGTGCTAGGACCTTGAAACTGAGGTCAGAGGTCAAATTCAAGGTCACGGGAATATTCGGCATATACCATTTCCTATATGTCCACAATTGATTCCTAGTCTCTAATCTCAATATTAAGGGGTTGTTACCCTCGCCATATTTTAGTCAGTGATGCGCACTGAATATTTTTGAAAATGGTTTTTCTTGAAGAAATGAACACATATTTCACATAAATGTTATATTATCATGTTATTAACTAATTTAAAGCATTTTACGCGCAGTTATTATGCATCTTATGTTAAAATTGGTCAAATTGACTACCAAAATTTCGGGACATCCGTTCTTGTGGAAAAAATCGATTACGAATGTTCCAAGTATTTTTCTGAGCATTACTACATATGCTAGTTTATGAGCCGAGAAATATTTTTTTGAAATTCAAATCCATTGCATCACAAATGATTTTTGAAGTTCAGACATTTATTGACAACTAAACATTTTTCCCAAGTGGCCAGTACAGGCACTATTTTTTAACCCTTCAAGACACTGCCACAGTGAGAGGGAGACTTCAATATCATATGCTCCACTGTGCACAATTCACACTGGCTTTTACATGCAGACTGCTACATGTTTGGGCTTCTGTGTGCATTGGGCCATGACACTACTCTGTTCACCTGATCAATGCAAATAATAACCTGTATTTCCAAAGTGACAGTTATAAGTTTAAAACTTCTGGGGAAGTGACATCTTCTTGCATTTGGCATAATTCATAACACTCTGTGTTCATCAAATAACTAACAGTACATGTATGTATTCACTGACCCTATTGTGCATAATGCTTGTGTCTATGCATACAAAGAACACAAACCCCAAGCTAGATACAGTATACATCCTGTCCCAATAACATGTAAATGTAAATATCACCAGGCTTTTCATTCATTGTCATCATGATTACATGTGCCATTAAAGTAACATTATTCACATGGGTTGTGTCAACATAATTGATGTGAAATTCACACAGTGGCAGCATTTTATTAGTACAATTCATGAGTTATGAATTGAAGCACTTCATCTTTTGACATACATGGATCACAGGTATGATATCAAACATACCAGACAAGAAATGTCATGAATAAATAGTGTATTTGGTAGGATACTCCTTATCCATATGTTTATCTTACAAAGTTTGTACATGGAAGGTAAACAAGAACAAAATAAATCAAATATAATACCAATCAAAAAGATTATGAATTTATCATAATTGGCAAACAATATTGCACATGGCCACTTGATACACTGCCATTCAAATCTTCATAATGTATTTCTGACCTACACATGTGTATCAATAACAAATTTTTGATACATACAATGTGTTGGCCACTTTATCCATTAAAATATAAAATATGAAAATATTATTAATTGGCCATTGAATCCCCAAATTGCTGTTGTATAAGATATCCAATTGTCTTATAGTGACATTACAATACCCAAAATGGTGGTGTGCAGTTCTGTACAGGTGTTTCAGAATTACAGATCCAACATGCACCTAATTTGAATATATATATATATATATATATTGTTTCAATATACATGTATATATTGGTGCAAACTTTTTTGTTGTTATGTTTTGACATCCATATTGTTGGCCAACTGAATGATTGCTCCTGGGTGCCTGTCATTGGGGGATCAGTCAAGTGGTGTGGAGCTGCTATTGCCTGTCTTCTGATTGAGACTTGAACCAGGATTTATGGAGCTTCTGGTTGTGTTGTCTTCTGGCTGAGCTGTCAGGAAAGTTTTGTGGAGTTGTCAGCAACATCTGGAGTCAGAAAAAATATGAGATGATGGATTTGTCAGATGGCACTCTATTCTGTTGCTGATACCAATCACATTGCCTTGAATTGATCATTGGAATATTACAATCAAGTAAACTTCTTGATTTAGAGAAATATATATATGTTGGTGATATGAATAACTCATATAGCTGCTTATTGATAATTACCTCATATACTCGTGCCAATCAGGGAATCTAATTTAAATTTCTTGACATACATATAGATATACATCTACATACAGTTTCATTTTGTTATCGAAATGTATTTAACCACGAACTTACGGAATAGGCACTCATAGATACTTGATCAGTGTTGATAGAGACGGGGCTCCAATATACAGAATGCTTAAATTACGTGTACGTACCTGAACAAATATAATATTATATTATCCTATTTGTGAAAATGAACTCCCAATGTGCAAGAAGGGTCGAAAGAGGGTTAATAATCCGCCCCAGTACATGTGCTCGACGATTTTCCGTGTGGTTCCATGCGATCACTGACCGAGACTGGACTTGAGCAGCTAGTGAGTATTGCTCTTCACATTGAACTCAAAACCCTGTGCACGGATTTCAACGGCTTTCTCGCCGGAGCGAATACAAACTCACGTGGTGAGCGATATGTCAGTTATCGTCTGGAATCATGGTTTTCAGTGTTTGTCATTCCCCGATCTGCAACAATTCTTTGTCTATGAACTAATATGTCTTCGATTATGTACACATTTCTGGGTTTACCTCCGTCATATGCCGATATACATGCATAACACATGGGACTGTTGGTGGCTCGCGGGAAAACATTTGGAGACGAAGCTACCGAATCTCATAGTCGCAAAATATGGTCTTCACAACCGAAGGAAATATTCCCAGGATGACCGCTACCAAATGATATCACAAAACACATGTAATGTGTCGTACTGCGAACATTTCCTGCCGTAGTCCCGTTCAGTATTCAGAAAGTGGATTATTTGGTGTGATCAATGGATTATACAGATTACCAGAATCGACATGACCAAAGATAAGTCTCGCGTAAGGATACATCAAACTTTGACCTGGGAAATATGTAAACACGATTTCGTGACACCTGAGGTTGAAAGTAGCCGATGTTCAGACTCAATTTTACGGGGGAAAACGCATTGTCACATGGCTGTGGATAGCTCGTTATGGAGTCCTTACTTACCAATCCCAAGTAAGTCAGCTATTCTTTGAAAATCATCAAAATAATAGATGATATTTCAAGTCTGTGTGTTGTCCAAATCCACGTGATATTTTGAAAATGGCGCATTTCGTAAATGTGTCAAAGACAGTCGGGCATTTTGTGACAAATGTAGGCGGTAAATTCAAAAAGTAATTCTCGACTCATAGACACTGACTGCTCCACTATGTATAAAGTCGATGTATTCTAAAGATTACGTGGTTGATATTGAGAACGGATGTACCAACTTTATCGTTATGATCCGGAATGATCCAGACGTTTCAGGTCGAAGATTGTATTTTTCTAATACAAGAAAATGACTCCTCTATTCACTCCAACTGCAGAAAGTCACTTCGGACTACCAGAAGTTTTATGACAAATGCTCATATTTTGTATGCGGTACTAAAGTCGTGAAATTTACTGCCAACAATCGGCAGGGTTTCACCATCTTAAGTGACATATTAGGCATAATATATCCCATTATAAAGCATAAGAGAATTTAACATGGGAAAGTCCTATTTGGGCCGAGTTTGGGCCAAAATGGCCCACTTTGAGCGATTCAAGCGCAACGAAATTTATAGACATCATAGGAGTACATACGAGGAGTGTTATGTATCAAAAAGAGAAAAAGTTACTGAACAGATTTTGAGAAATTGGCCGCCAAAGTCCAAAATCAGGCATTTTTCGACGAAAACGGCCGCCATTTTGAAAAAAAATGCGAAAATAAAAAAACTAAAAAATACCTCCTTCTTGAATTATTTTTAAGTATTTTTGTGCAAAATTTCAGAAAAATTCGCCTGTAAACAAAAAAGATAAAAATGTGGACGAAGACGGACGACGGACGCAACGCCATGTTAATAGGTTATCGGACCAAAGGTCTGGTAACCTAAAAATTGAAGCGCCTCCACTGACTGAACTGACTGCCCAGAAGAACGCTCGCTTCGACATCAAGCCACGCGATGAGGCTTGACACTCTGCAACATATCTTAAGGCGGTGACTGACCTAGTTCTTTTGTCTAGGGGTCAGGTCATGTTATTGTCACCGACTTGTGCTCAGATTTGTTGGAAGGAAGATCAACACAAGGTAAGAAAAATGCAATTTCTGCTACATAACGCATATATATAATAACTGAGGGGGATGATACGATGTCCGAGATACTACTACAAATTTATGTACTTCACAAATATTTGTAGGCGCTGAAATTCCCCAGAAATAAGGTTTCTTCCATCAATGTTTACCCCAATTTTGACACGATGATAACGTTCATGGTCATTACCCTCGCCCCGATAGGGGCAGAGGGTATTGCAATTGGGTCTGTCCGTTTGTATGTCTGTTTGTTTGTCTGTCTGTCCGCGCGCATATCTCAAAGGAGAATGGTCCGATCAACATGAAACTTATAGGGATGAAGCGGTATCTCAGTGGCTCGGTCCTCCTCAAATCTGGTCAAAATCGGACAAAAACTGTTGCCATGGCAACGGAAAATGTAAAAATCAATAATTGACCATAACTCCGGTTCTATTCAAGATAAATTTTTCTAACTAATTTTGTATTTTTCTATGGCCAATTCCTGATCATCTGATATATGGCCCGTGGTCGTACGACCAAAAAATTGGGGGTCACGGTTTCAATTTTTTTTGGCCAGCGACGTTTCAGTGCAAATGTCTGCGCTCATAACTCAAAGGCAAACGACCCGATCGATTTGAAATTTATAGGGCAAGAGTGCTATGGTGCTAGCTCATTCCCTTCAGAATTTCGCCAAAATCGGATGAAAACGGTTGCCATGGCAACGGAAAAAAGAAAATCACATAATTGGCTTTAACTCCGGTTCTACTCGATATTAATTTTTCCAACTATTTTTGTATTGTTCTTTGGCCAATTCCCGATCGTTCGGTGTACGACCGATCCTCGTACAACGAAAACTCTCCATTATCGCCCGATGTCGAAAAATTGGGGGTCACGATTTCAGTTATTTTTGGCCAGCGACGTTTCAGTGCAAATGTCTGTGCTCATAACTCAAAGGCAAACGGTCCGATCGATTTGAAATTTATAGAACTAGAGTGCTATGATGGTGGCTCTGACCCTTCTAAATTTTGCCAAAATCGGATGAAAACGGTTGCCATGGCAACGGAAAAAAAGAAAATCACATAATTGGCTCTAACTCCGGTTCTATTTGATATTAATTTTTCCAACTATTTTTGTATTTTTCTGTGGCCAATTCCCGATCGTTTGGTGTACGACCGATGGTCGTAAGACAAAAACTCTCCATTATCGCCGGATGTCGAAAAATTGGGGGTCACGATTTCGGTTATTTTTGGCCAGCGACGTTTCAGTGCAAATGTCTGCGCTCATAACTCAAAGGCAAACGGTTCGATAGATTTGAAATTTATAGGGCTGGAGTGCTATGGTAATGCCAAAATCGGGTGAAAACGGTTGCCATGGCAGCTGAAAAAAATAAAATCACATAATTGACTATAACTCCGGTTCTAATCAATATTAAATGTTCAACCTATTTTTGTATTTTTCTTTGGCCAATTCCCAATCGTATGGCGTACAACCGATGGTCTTAAGACCAAAACTCTCAATTATCGCCTAATTTTAGTGACTAAATCTGAAGGGCGAGGGTCTGCAATCTCTGATTGTCTCGTTTTCAATAAATTCTGCACATTGTATTTCGATAATCTGTACACGGGAGTTAAGATAATCATCTCATATTTCATACACCCTGCGCATATGCGCTAATATCTTGTAGTTTTTCAGTTATTCCTAAATTATTCCACATGCTTGTCGTGTCACCGATTTGAGTGAAGCGTCACCGACTTAGGTTTACATTTTGGGTATAACATACCCACTGGTTGAATGAGTTGAACTGTACAATGAGTTCTCAGGAAAGGTGTTATCGCGTACGGTTATAGCGATATCATATTCGTGGTATCGTGGGCCGTACGCAACAATATATTGTGCAGTTCATCGTTCCCCGAAACACTCTTTCCATCAGACACAGTGATTTCCAAATCATCCCCCTGATTCTGTAGCCGAGTCGTACCCCGTCGGTGCGTCATTGTCGCATTGCTATCTTCGCAGTTTGTACGTGCACACCTGATTGGACAGGTACAGCTTTATTTCCTGCCATGATTCCTGAATGAACAAACGATGGGACTATGGAAATAATTTACGCATGTCCACGTATTATGAGTATGTATAGTGTACATGTTAATTTTGCTCATTTTCCGAATATGAAGACAAGGATATGGAAAGGAAATAATATAAACATTTGCATTATGATGTTACAATGAATACCGTTGATTGAACATCGGCGGTGGCTAATGCTTTATGCCTTTTTTCGTGGAGAGATACCAGTCCTTTTCTGGAAAGATAACATCTTAAGTCGGTGACGCTTGACTCAAATCGGTGACACGACAAGCGTGTATAGTGATTTAGGAATAAGTGAAAAAATACAATATATTGGTGCGTATGCGCAGGATATATGAAACATGAGATGATTATCTTAACTCCCGTGTACAGATTATGGAAAAACAATGTGCAGAATTTATTGAAAATGACCATGAACGTGATCATCGTGTCAAAGTTGGGGTAAACATTGATGGAAGAAACCTTATTTCTGGTGAATTTCAGCCCCTACAAATATTTGTGAAGTACATAAATTTGTGGTAGTATCTCGGACATCGTATCATCCCCCTCAGTTATTATATATATGCGTTATGTAGCAGAAATTGCATTTTTCTTACCTTGTGTTGATCTTCCTTCCAACAAATCTGAGCACAAGTCGGTGACAATAACATGACCTGACCCCTACACAAAAGAACTAGGTCAGTCACCGCCTTAAGATATGTTGCAGGGTGTTGAGTCCGGTGTATTGTATTCCACACAATGAACTGACGAAAAGAGCCATGGCGCCTCCCATTGTTGTTGAAGCCAGCGGGTGCAGCGAAAAGCTCCTCTCTGTACCAGACAATGATCTGTACCACATATGGGTCCAGCACGACTGATTGTATGCCCTGGAAACACAATTGATGAAAACAGAATAATATGGTTTCTGTTGTCGCATGCACACGTAAAACCAACTATGTAAAGCACGAACAACATACTTTGCAATAGTCTGACAAGTCTGTTTGCGGGACAGCTGTCATCCTCTGGCCCCTCGACCTTTTCCTATGCTTGGTTGTGCTGTAACTGGTGTTTGCAAACAGGACGTCATCCCCTGCCTCTCTACCTCTGCCTCTACCATCACTGCTATACTGTGCGTCATCCTGAGCCAGAGTGTAGCAGTGGTTATCAACTACACCAACTGCAAAGCTGGTAGCTGTTGTAAACACGGTCATGTTTTTCCTTGCATTGATTTGTCGTGCTTGAGTGCATGTGTTTCGTTATGTATGTGGACGTATTGTTCATATCTCGGAGTACCTCATCTTCCTTCACATCGTTCACTGTGGTGAGACTGGATGCACTAACGATCGTTAGTGCATCCCGCAATGGCGAACCCACTCGCGGTTCGTTTGAATTTTCTTCATTTTCCCGATAATTAGGATTGTGATCGATACACACATACACCTGCTGATTCTTATGCGCACGAAACAACCGTTCGTTGCAAATACATGGCGATTTATGTTGGTTTGAGCATGAAAAACTCGTCTGAAAAAAAGCCGAAAGATTCCCTAACGATTGTTTTTGTAAAATCGAAGATTCCGTAATGAACATGTGAAGATTCCCTAACGATCTCTTCTTTATTAATTTCAAATCTACGTTATTTAAATGTTAAACGTGAAATAAAGTACCAATTGACATGTATTGATGTGCATAGATGATCTTCTAATACAGATTTCCTAATTTTGATGTGACATTCGCTAATTTATGTCGCATAAATCAACGAATTCACAATGGTGTATGATATGGACGTATTACAATATACACGTATTAGGCCTATATCGTTAGGGAATCTCACTTTTGTCGTTGGTGAATCTTATCGCTAATTCTTTTCCTCAACATATCTAAACAAAGAAGCGTGATCTGCTTGAAATAACTACGCATGTCTTTGACCAAACACTAAGCTACCTTCAGAGTGTCCATTTATCACAAATGGACCTCTCATTTGATAGAATACGGTTAAAAACCAAACTGATCGTGTTTACTGTCGGCCATTGCGGGATGCACTAACGATTGTTAGTGCATCCAGTATCACCACAGTGATCGTTGTCAGAATCTGAAGTGTGGCTGAGTTCTGAGTTTTGGGTGTTCAGATAAACCATCCCTGCAAACACTTGGAAATCTTTATTCTCATCACTTTCAACTGAATCATCGACTGCAACATCATTCAAGCTCTTGCCTACTGCTCCAGTACGTGTGAAATTATCTTCAATATGGTATCCAGTCCGTTTGTAGCCTTCCTGTTCAGAGTCTGATTCACTTGTACTGTCAGCCCTATAATAATCAGAATGGACTCACTTGCGCTTCAACTCATTGGGCCTTGATAATGTAAGTATCAATTCCTTACCACCAATACAGTCAGATTTTGATGATGTACATAACAAACGTGAAATAGAACTCTTTGCAATAGAAACAGAGCCCGATCAAATAGTTTATCCGAAGACACACTGTCGTCATCAGGGGCAGATAGTGTGTTAAATGTAGTTGTTTCTACTGTACACCTGATGGGATTAGTATACCACTGCCCAACAACCTATGAAGATAATTTAGAAATCCGAAACAAACCCCATGGAACAGATATACTTAGTACCTAATGACTTAGTACCTGAGTTGGTGGTATCCTCGGGGACAGATTCAACGTCCGCCAGCAGTGACACCGACTCAGTGGTATAAGTGTAAGTATCAATCTATTACCACCAATACAGTCAGACTTTGAAGATGCCAAACGTAAACTAGAACATTTTGCGATAGAAACAAAACCCGACCAAATCTTTTTTCCAAAGACACACTGGGGTCATCAGGCGCAGACAGTGTGTTAAATGTAATTGTTTATACTGTACACCTGATGGAATTAGTATACAACTGCCCAACAACATATGAAAATCATTTAGAAATCCGAAACAACCCCCATGGAACAGATATATGACATGTACATAATTACCTAATCACAAGCCAGAAGGCTACTGAGTTGATGGTATCCTCGGGGACAGATTTAACGTCTGCCAGCAGAGACACCGACTCCGTGGTTTGAATGTAAGGATCGATCTATTGCCACTAATACAGTCAGATTTTGATGATGCCAATAAGAAACGTAAAATGGAACATTTTGCAATAGCAACAAAGCCCGACCAAATAGTTTATCCAAAGACACACTGGCGTCTTCAGGGACAGACAGTGTGTTAAATGTAGTTCTTCCTACTGTACACCTGATGGAATGAGTATACACCTGCCCAACAACCTATGAAAATAATTTTGAAATCCGAAATGAACCCCATGTGTTTGTGCACGTTGGGTCAGGAAAGTACACATTGGGTCAGCGCGCTTTCACACGGTATTTACTTTTTTCCATTCCTCCTCGTACCACAGTCACTGCCTTCTGAATCCGTGAAGTCAGAACTACCATCACTTGAAGCAGCGTAGTCCGGATCAAACACGGTGAGTATTTTTTTTTATACATAGAACGTCCCCGAGGCGTTGAAGACCTTCTTGTATGTTTTTACTTGTCTTTTTTCCGACCTCTAGATGGCTCATTATCATGCTTCTCACAATTTGACTTGCTGGATCTGTACTCAATTGAAGACCTAGATCATTTTCTTTCATCAGTGGAATAGTCATTGCCAGAATCTGGCTTTCTAAGTAGCTCTATACATGTATAACTGGGCTTCTGATCTGTGAAAATATGATGCTGTGGTACTGAGGTTACAAACATCCAACATAATAGAAAAGGAGCCTCTATATGAAATGCTATATTGTGATATTGTCTTCAATGAAAAGCGTACAATGTACACGCCTATAATTTCCACAGCGAGTCTACTTGGAGGTCTTCAGAGAAGAGGGCTTGTGTAATGAAATAGTTAAAAGAAAACCTTTAACTTATTGGGCCAGCAAAATGTGGTGTAAGACGACAGATGAAACACAAGTTACACAGACAAACATTTATTTACAACCCCACGATATATAGACCAAAACTGTTACAGTAATTTCAGCACTAAATTACGACCAGAACAATATAACCCACAAATTGAATGTCCACTTTACACAAAAATGTCCCATGAATGTCCCATGATTATAACCTTGTGAATTGACGAAGCGTGCCCGAGCGATGACTGTACGCGAGCTGGCGAGAGTGCGAGGACCGCGTGGTGATGACGTTGATGATGAGATGATACGGTGTACTCGACTTCGGCGCAGTCTACGACGACGTCACGTTGAACACGGCGGACGAACAATGGCGACAGGACAACGGAGCGACAACACAGGTACGGCGTTCACACAAAAGGCACTGAAATAATTTACAATTCTGCTGTCGTAGCATATTCCTAACAATAATAATAATAAAATACAAAAACTAGTTTACGCACGGTAGCTTAACCGTTTAGACAATAACTACAATATGGAATATACGCCTATGCTGCTACAGCTGATAATACAAATCAATTACCCCGCTAACATCAAAGTTAGGCCAATAAATCTAACTGTGTGAACATACCTTGGTAGACGAACACAAATACAAAAATATACACTTCAGCTGGTATTCTTCTCAAACCAAGCTGCTTCGTTTCTTCATGAAATAACTTCTAATTCAATGGTATTCTTCTCGAACCATTTTACAAACACGTGGCATTATCGCCAAAATGTATGCCTGGCATTCTTCTCGAGCCAGTGATCCGTCCACTGCTGCGGTCTGCGGTCGAATGACCAATATCACCCCATACAATATTATACTACTGCCCGCCCGCGTGATCGAGGAGCGGTCAATACTCAATGCGAAAACAACTCAGACGAACACCGCAACTAAACACTGAGTGTACACATGAAAAGATCATTACCTGACAGTGGGAGGTTGAACATTTATATATTGCTGATTACAATTTCATTACACACCTCCCTTCCCAAGAATATAAATGTTCAGTCTGCTTATCTACTTCTGTCCAACCCATGATCAACACCTCATGATCAACACCTCTAGGTACAATACATGATCTCTAGGTACAACACATACAATACATGACCTCTAACCTCTAGGTACAATACATGACCTCCGAAATGACTTCAGTTCTACTTATCTCGTTTCTTATTACCACTTACAAGATAACATAACTCAAGTAAACTCATCTTGAGTACGAATACAAAATATGATAGACCTCGAGAACTTTGGTCAACTGAAAAAAACCTTCAAAATCACTGATAATAAACCTAGACGGGTCGCTTTCCCACTCAAGCATAGGTACAATTCAACTCAATCACAACTTCTACCTCAGTTTATAGTCAACCTTTTACTGCTACATTTCAACTCTCTGGTAATCGGCTGAAATAATCAGCACCAACATTGTCAACACCTCTGATTGACCTAATAGTGAACCTGTAGGGCTGTAGTGACAGAGCCCATCTCATCAACTTAGGGTTTGTCAACTTCGCTTTGTTCAGGTACTGCAACGGAGCATGATCCGTTTCTAGAATGAACTCCTGACCATACAAAAACACCTGCAACTTATCCACGGCCCACACAATAGCTAAACACTCTTTCTCTACTGTAGATGATTCTTCCCTTGGGATTAACTTCCTACTGATACAATGGACCGGAAATAATGTACCTCCATAATCCTGGAACAACACAGCCCCTAGACCGGAATTCGAAGCATCTGTCCTGAGCACAAAAGGTTTTGACATATCGGGTAACTTCAAAATTTGTTCAGATGATAAAGCATCCTTCAACTGCTGGAACGATTGTTCACACTGCGGAGGCCACGGAATTTCATTTGGAACACCACCTCGAGTTAAATCCGTTAAAGGCCTTGCAATCGCTGCATAATTTGGAACATGTCTGCGATAGAAATTGAGTAAACCTAACATGGATCTCAGTTCAGTTTTAGTTGTAGGTCTGCCAACACTACGAATTTTCTCTTTGTTCTCATCAAAGATACGACGGAAACCCTGACCAACTTTGAAACCAAGAAAATCAACGTTCTGATAACCCAAAAAGCACTTTGATGGTTTCACTGTAAGACCGTTCGACTGGATACGAGAAAAAAACTCCTTCAGCACTTGTAAGTGTTCTGTCCACGTCTTGGTATGAACTAGAACATCGTCAACAAAGTTATGGACGTTAGGCATGTCCTGGATTAACCTACGCATCATGCGAGCATACGAAGCACCTGAATTAACCAAACCAAATGGCATTCGACAAAATTGATACTGACCAAAAGGAGTACTGAATGCAGTAATAGGCTTAGACCTGTCACTCATCTTAATTTGCCAATAACCTTTGCAAAAATCAAGCTTTGTGAAGTACTTGTCATTAGCAACACTAGCAAAGATCAATTCTGGATCAGGGACCGGCTCAGCATCAAATACAGTAATCTTGTTAATTTTGCGCATATCCACGCAAATCCTATTAGACTGATCACGCTTCTTAACAATGACAATGGGAGACGAATACGGCGACTGAGAAGGTTCAATGACACCCATCTGGAGCATCTGATCTATGTCCTCCTTGACCTTATCAACCATTGCATAGGGAATTGGATACGGTTTAGTACGAACTGGTGTCTGATCCACCAAATGAACGTCATGTTCTACGAGACTAGTGGAACCTGGTAAAGACGAAAATATGTCTGGAAACTCTGAAACAACCCTGGAAATATCCCGATGCATGGAATCTGTCAGATCCGAATCAATGTGTACATCCTTGTACGTTTCCACCCGATTTGGTTTATGTGATACGATACTATCTGGGTCATCCGAATCCTGGCCGTCAAAAGCAATTGCAGTCATAGACATAACTGGCTTGTCTACCGCCTTACGAGAAAAGTACTTCTTCAACATATTGATGTGAAAAACGCGCCCACTATCACCAACCTGAAGCCCATAGTCATTCAAGCCAACTTTACCAATGACATCAAAAGGACCTTTCCACTGCATCAGAAGCTTATTTGCGTCTGTAGGGAGCAATAACAACGCCTGATCACCAACCCGTAGAGAGCGCTGACACGTGTGCTTATCAAAATGCGACTTTTGAACACTTTGAGCCTTCAGTAGTTTCTGCTTAGCGATGTCACACGACTCTTCAATACGATTTCTCAAATCAACAACATACTGATATGTGTTTTGTGTGTCCTCATCTAGTGATTTGTTCGTCCACAACTCACGTAAGATTGACATTGGTCCACGTATGGTCCTCCCATACAACAGCTCGAATGGGGAAAATTTCATACTGCATTGAGGAGCTTCCCTATAAGCGAACAATAGAGGTTCCAAGTACCTGTCCCATTCCTTGGGATTATTGGCAGCAATACGCTTCAACATGGATTTGACAACGCCGTTCACCCTCTCTGCTAAACCATTAGACTGGGCATGATATGGACTAGTAGTGACGTGATCAATAGAGAGTAACCGTTCAACCTCTTTCATCATAGACGAAGTAAACTGTGTGCCACAATCAGACAAAACTTGCTGCGGAATACCGACACGTGAGAATACCTTCACCAAAGCCTCAGCGACTGTAGCTGTGTCAATATTAGCCAACGGAATCGCCTCCGGGTACCTCGTAGCGACGTCCACAATAGTCAGAATGTACTGATTACCACGACTGGTAACAGGGCGAAGCTGACCCACAATGTCAACTGCAACACGATGGAATGGTGTAGTCATAACCGGCATCTTCTGCAAAGGAACTTTGCGAATCTTACCTCGTGGGACTGTGCGCTGGCAAATATCACATGATTGGCAAAACCTCATGATGTCCCCGTGAATGCCTGGGCAATAGAAACTAGACAACACCCTATCGGTCGTTTTCTTGATGCCTAAATGACCCGCAAGCAACGTCTCACGAGCCATCCGCATGATGTTTTCACGAAACTTACCAGGGACAAGTAGCTGCTTCTCACCTTGCAGCGTTCCACCTGACCTGAAAAATTGATCACATACCGGGACTTGTGAATAACTTGACCCGTGTCAGCCATCTCTCGGAAATGATGCAACGTCCTGTCAGAGTCTTGTTCAGCTTTGAACTCTGCTGGCGAACCGAAGCCTGATATACTGGGAACAACCAATGGTTTAACCGGTTTTGAATCACGATTACTTTGACCACGAGTGACCACTGCTGAACAATCCGTAGAATCCTGCTCATCAAACACACATCCAATAGAATCAGCTAGCTGTGGAGTCGGAAACTTACCATTCTCCGTACGGATAAAATTACCAAGTATCAGCTCACACACAGGATTATCAATACACAATGCAATCACTGGTCCAGAGTAGTAAGGCGTGACTACCTCTACTCGTGCAGTTGGTACAGTGCAAGTGCTGCGATCACATGTCATGTACGAGCTCTGGTTACCTGTTAACTGGTCATCACTCACAAGATCACGACGAACAATGACACCTGTGCACCCCGTATCTCTCAGCAATTTCACAGGTTTCCCTCCAACCAAACCAGACTCAAGCTCTAATCCATCGTCAAGATTACGTACAACATCCTCTGGCTGATTCCTGTCGTCCATTACCGTCGAACTAGACACATTACCCTTATTTGGAACAGCCCTACAATCCCGAGCAATATGTCCAGCTTTGCCACAAATAAAGCAAAGACGTACGCGCCTATCCTGTACACCCTGTTTGTCCCTAGAACCGTCCTGAACCGAGCCACTATCAGTTTGATCGCTATACTTTGGCTGTGGTTTCTGCTGCGAACTTTGCCTGTTAGATTGTGACGAGCGATGAGCCTCCAAATATGCATCTGCCAAGCTAACCATTTCTCTAATGTCACTAGTGAATCTCTCTCGAAGATAAGTCTCTAAATCACGTGAACTACGACGCAAAATCTGTTCCAACACCAGCAACTCCTTAACACCTTCAAACGTGTGTTCAACTGTTGACAACTCAACCCAACGACAAAAATAGTGGTCCAAACGAGCAATGAACTGGGATGGAGTCTCGTTTCTCTCTGGTCTAGCCGAGAAAAAGCTCCGTTTGAAACCGTCATCTGTCATATCGTAGCGCTTCAATAAGGCCGTCTTAACCTTGTCATAATCCGAAGCATCAGTAGCAGGCATGCGACAATACACTTCTAATGCGCCCCCCTTCAACAATGCACTGAGATACGACGCTAACCCACCACGAGACCACTTCTGACTTTCTGCATACCGTTCGAAACGTAACAAATAAGAATCAATACTGTCCTTTGTCTCGTCGAAATGGGGAAGTTTGGGAGCTTTAGGCAACGTTCCGGAAGTAGTACGACTAGATTGATCACTATCTTCTGTATCACCATGTCGCAGCAACGCTTCCACCTTAAGGCGCTCAGTTTCTGCCTCAATTTCTCGAATTCTGAGTTCTCTAGCACCAGCTCTCTCCTCTCTCTCATAAAACTCAGTTTGACATTTCTCTACATACGCCACTAATTCCGTACCTTCAAGACCCATTGCCTTGCCGGCATTAACAAGTTTCTCGGGATCCATTTCCCGCACAGTATATACCAAAATGGCAACAATTAGACATACATTTACCAAGTGCCGGACACTACCGAAATACAAACTAACCGCCACTGAATATGCATGGTGCGCATAATGAGCGCTAACTCGTGAGACAGCCACCGCCAACACACCGTTTTGCTGGTCCCTTATCGGGCGCCAAAATGTAATGAAATAGTTAAAAGAAAACCTTTAACTTATTGGGCCAGCAAAATGTGGTGTAAGACGACAGATGAAACACAAGTTACACAGACAAACATTTATTTACAACCCCACGATATATAGACCAAAACTGTTACAGTAATTTCAGCACTAATTTACGACCAGAACAATATAACCCACAAATTGAATGTCCACTTTACACAAAAATGTCCCATGAATGTCCCATGATTATAACCTTGTGAATTGACGAAGCGTGCCCGAGCGATGACTGTACGCGAGCTGGCGAGAGTGCGAGGACCGCGTGGTGATGACGTTGATGATGAGATGATACGGTGTACTCGACTTCGGCGCAGTCTACGACGACGTCACGTTGAACACGGCGGACGAACAATGGCGACAGGACAACGGAGCGACAACACAGGTACGGCGTTCACACAAAAGGCACTGAAATAATTTACAATTCTGCTGTCGTAGCATATTCCTAACAATAATAATAATAAAATACAAAAACTAGTTTACGCACGGTAGCTTAACCGTTTAGACAATAACTACAATATGGAATATACGCCTATGCTGCTACAGCTGATAATACAAATCAATTACCCCGCTAACATCAAAGTTAGGCCAATAAATCTAACTGTGTGAACATACCTTGGTAGACGAACACAAATACAAAAATATACACTTCAGCTGGTATTCTTCTCAAACCAAACTGCTTCGTTTCTTCATGAAATAACTTCTAATTCAATGGTATTCTTCTCGAACCATTTTACAAACACGTGGCATTATCGCCAAAATGTATGCCTGGCATTCTTCTCGAGCCAGTGATCCGTCCACTGCTGCGGTCTGCGGTCGAATGACCAATATCACCCCATACAATATTATACTACTGCCCGCCCGCGTGATCGAGGAGCGGTCAATACTCAATGCGAAAACAACTCAGACGAACACCGCAACTAAACACTGAGTGTACACATGAAAAGATCATTACCTGACAGTGGGAGGTTGAACATTTATATATTGCTGATTACAATTTCATTACAGCTTGTAGGTCCCTGGTGGATATGACCCTGAGTGAAGAGAACTTCCGAGGTCTTTGGCGATGTCAACCGGAGATTTCTCGACACGTTTGCTTGGGAGGTGGAGAGGGGGGGGGGGGGGGGTGTTCACTGGCAGAGTTGAAGACGGGGTACTTTGAACGGGTTATCCTCAGCGGAGTTCACTAGAAGTTCTACGACAAGTTCCACTGGGTGGTCATCACATGAGTTGACTGGGAGGTCCTCGGCTGAGTTGACTCGGAGATCTTGGACAGATTTGACTGGGGAGTCTTCGGCTGAGTCTACTGAGGGTTCCTCCAGAGGTTCGAACGTAGGTTCTCGGCACCTCAGTGTTCTTGCACAAATCACCTCTCTAGTCATTTCATAGTCTATTCACCCCACAATAGGTATGAACCTTGTGACTTCTGAAAGCTGTGACGTTGCACCGCAGTATACTCGGACAAATCACCTATCTATTCATAGACAATTGTCCACACAATAAGTAAGAACCTTGACACTTCTGACGCTGTGTCGCCGCACTTCAGTATTCTTGGACAAATCACCTCTCTAATCATAGGGAATTCACCCCACAGTTCGTAAGAACAATGTCATTTCAGAAAGCTGTGATGTTGCACCTCCGTATTCTTGGACAAATCACCTCTCTAATCATAGACAGTTCACTCCACAGTTCATGTGAACCTTGCCACTTCGGAAAGCTGTGGCGTTTCACCTCAGTATTCTTGGACAAATTACCTATCTTATGATAGACAATTCACCCCACAGTTCGTAAGAAACTTGTTATATCAAAAAACTGTGACATTGCTCCTCCATATTCTTGAACAAATCACCTCTCTAATCACAGACAATTCAATTCACCCCAGTAACCCCACAGTTCTTAAGAACCTTGTTACTCCGGAAAGCTGTGACGTTACAACTCTGTGACGTTTCACCTCTCTAGTCATATAGAAATCACCCCTCAATATGTAAAAACGTTGTCACTTCTGAAAACTGTGACGTTGCACCTCGGTATTCTTGGACAAATCACCTCTCTAATCATAGACAATTGACTGGGGGGGTCAATTGTCTATGATTAGAAATGGTACGAAAATGTAGAGGTGTGTGGGTACGAGATGAATAGCCATGTTGACCTCTGGTTACCACAGCACCACATGGTTCATTTCGTCCGTCGGTGATTTTGTCCATCATGATAGCCGGAATTGGAATGTCCGTCACTTTTGTGAGGTGAATCGTGGGGTCAAACACCCCATAAGTATATCTACCAGAGAGCGGACTGACGCCGGACAACACAATATCGCTAAAGCTCTGTTGCCTTTCCGCATAACGGAGCTAAAAAAACCCGTGTCAAATCAAAAGGTGTGCACGTACAGACTCAGAATACAGCAATGCGACAATGACGCACCGACGGTGTACGACTCACTACTGTACAGACTCGGATACATAATCGGAGGACGGTCTGAATACCACACTGTCTAATAGGAAGAGTGCTTTTTCAGACAGCGCTGAATCCATTGCATTTCTGACATGCACTGCAATGAAAACTTTCACAACACTTGATGGGTACGAACGTTTTTATGGCAATTTCTTACACAGCACTGAAAAAAGTCATATAGTCCATTCGTAGTAATTTGTAGTACATGTGATCATCTTTTTTAATTGGTATAGTAGTATTTTGAAACATCATGACATTATGTGTGCAATAACAATTCATAATATGGTCCCAGTCACATTGTTACATCCCTTTAGTATAACAATTATTACGAAATGTTGGTGGGATGTATACTACACAATATATTGCTAAGTACGGACCTGGATACCACGAATATGACATCGCTATAATCGTACACAAGAAAATCTTTCCTAAGAACTCGCTTTACAGTTCAACTCAATCAACCAGTGGGTATGCTATACTTAAAATGTATACTCAAATCGGTGACGCTCGAGTCAAATCGGTGACATGACATGCATGTGAAGTAATTTAGGAATAACTGAAAAATTACAATATAGTTGTGCATATGCATAGGATATATGAAACCTGAGATGATTATCTTAACTCACATGTAAAGATTATTCACATGTTGTACAGCAATTTTGAAAATGATGACGAAGGTCAACTTTTTTTTCTGGGGAATAACCGCTACTCATATTTGTGAAGTGCAGGAATGGGCAGTTTTATCGTATCATCCCCCTCAGTTACCATATGTTTATATTGCAGAAATTGCATCTTCATGGTATTCTTTCAAGTACATTATAATTCGTCCAACTACAGAAGATAATTTGTCCAATTACAGACGAGAAGAGAAGAAACATTGACAACAGATTTGTTCCTATGTTGTTTTATGTTCGTAATAGGCAGCAGTGTTCTCAGATGGCAGGCACATCCAACACCGTACGTCCCCTCCAGGGCGGAAGTGAATGAAATTGTCCACACTGCCTGGTACATCTACATCTCTATGTATAAAGCTGGTTGATTTGTTTGTAATA
Source organism: Terebella lapidaria (assembly GCA_949152475.1). NCBI lineage: Eukaryota > Metazoa > Annelida > Polychaeta > Terebellida > Terebellidae > Terebella > Terebella lapidaria. Next base: position 11,126,967 of record OX424557.1, read on the forward strand.
CAACCGTGAGGTGACCTTTCACACCAGATGGTCGAATCGTATCTGGTCATTTGGCTGAGTTCAAATCATAGGGCAGCATAGGCTGTAGTTGCCAGAGACCGTGGTGTTAACACAAGAGGACTCGCTTGTTGATACAGGTGAGAATTGTGCAATCAGCACAAAGTATGTGATCAACATACCTGCCAGCTGAAAATGATTGCGTGCTCGTAAATTCTCGAGAAAAAATAACTCTGATTTTAGAAGGAAACATGATCATTAGGCATTTATATAATAACTATCAATACCGACCGTCAATATGGTGGGTTTGTCAATGACGAACATTTTGAGAGCCGTGAGTCCAATACTGCTGCCGGTGAGTCGATTGAGAAAGACCAGAACTTGTGTCGAAGAGTCTGGTGCAACTCCTGCCAGATCTAGCTCGTGTAAACTCTCGTACGGGGCGTGCGCCTGAGCACAGAATCATTATCTAGACATTCAGATAACTGTTCTAGATAAACACACTCTCGAGAATATAACATTATTCATTCTTGAATTATCAGGTTGTACATGCATGTGTTATCAAACTAGCATTAATATATAACTTTTGAGCTCGTAAGGAATTTTGGAAAATTTTGTCGGTGAGTATGAATCACAGTGATAACGCCCCCACCCAAACTCAACCACATTACGTACGGCGTCATTGACGAGCCCGCCTCCCACCGAGAGCACCCCGAGGTGGAGCAATGACAGGCACAGCCACGACACGCTGTTGACCAGCAAGATGGGCTCCCTGCTAATCGCCGGGAACCAGATCAAGTTGTAGAGAATCACGCATATGATAGCCGTGTAGAGGACGAACCCTGCTGCCGTGCTGACTGAGAGGATGTTGTCCGCCGTGCTGACCAGTCGACAAATGGTCTGGTGCCAGGCTCTGTACCTCGCCAACAACCCACACTCGCAACTGTGGATCTCAGACATATCATCAATCGCCTTGCTACAGGAGCGGAATTCGTGGTAGAGGACCTTACAGATTAGAAAGTACAGGACGGCTGGTAGTACCCAAGCAGCTGACAAGTAGAGCTGCAACACAAGGTATGTACCCAGGCAAACGTAGAAGGCCACCGGTGTGGACCTCGTCACAGGGTATAGTATTGGGTCCCAAACTTCGTTCAGTATTACTGCAACTGACACAAACACAGTGCTGACTAACATGAACATCCAGCCAATTGCGACGTACAGAACCGTCTTTTGTCGACAATGACTCACGCACATGTTGTCGGGCGTGAAGTGTGCCCGGAGCTGCTTCCATTGCATCAAAAACATGTGGAGACAACTATAGTCAGTGCATGCACGGTACATTGTTATTGTGCCAATATTGCAAAGTAATATCCACAAAAAGAAATTCATGATTATGAAAAAGTCCGATCCGAATCGCTTGATATCCCGCAAAGCTACCAAGAGACGAATCATATTCAGCCACTGTATGACGAGTACGATGGTTGCGTATACCTGACTCCACAAACCATTATAACAAACTCGCTTCTTTCGCACTCTCACAATCTTTGCTGGGTAAGTTTCAGACGTTTCTTGGACGATGCTCTCGAATGGTCTGTCAAAGTACAAACCAAACATTCGTAGGCTGGTGAATAAGGGTTTCATCCCGTCATAATACTGGCTGTCAGTGTGTGATGTTCCTTTGGCTGACATCTCATCGGCTGTAAATGCAGTAACTCTATTGCCAGCTGTAACAATCATGGTATATATATATTATATGTGTATGTGTGTCAATCATAAAATACACTCGATTCGCTTGAAATCCATCCAAACGTGTGATGTGGTTCACACAATGTGGCAGTGTGAGTGTCATGATTTACTCTGCCCATTATCATTGTTATTTGTGCCATTCGGCTCACCTGCCTAGATATTATGTTAGGCATGTTACTGTGGCGCGACGTTCAAATGGCTTTGGTAGAACATTGTTTCCTGTGTTTCTCAATAATTTACTATCCACATTCAGCAGTCTCAGTGAATATTTATTTTGTGTAGAATGACAGTGAATATTTATTTTGCGTACAATCATTCGCTTGTTATTCGCCCATCCATCCATCAATGCCAGCACAAATCAGTATATGGTCATTCAGTACAGGTGCCTAGAGTTACCTACATACGCCTGAACATGCTTTTCCCAGGTACGTCCTTATTTATGTCGTGCTGTGTCCTCCTATGTAATGTCCAGATTTCACTCACATATTGACATGGTCTATTGCGTGCATTTGCCGGTACATAGTTCATCATCCTCAATATACACTCCACGCTAGGCCGTGTTTGCCCTCTATCAACAGAAATAATAATGTGTACTTGTAAGAATATAATATCCTTTGTAAATATCATTTTGGTTATGATCCGTATGTGTCTCCATAGTGCGTATAACGGTTCCACCTCCAGCCTTCATTGTTAAAGTTTCCATGCCCCATGGGATTTTGGGTGCACTTATTGTATCTGGTGGAACGTTTAATTGACTTTCCCCAATACGTGTATATCGATCTCATTTTTTGTGCACTCGCTTGTGAATCTCAGTATTGTTGTCACGGTTCTTTCGTGAAAATGGCACAACATGAGGAGTATGGATTGACATGTTACAAATGAACTCAATTCTGTCAGTTGACGTTTTCGTACTGTATTTGGGAGCACATACATGTACTCTATCGCAGATAAAAAAATAAATAAATCTACACTTGGTGAATTATGTATTCTACAGATAAATATTGACACTTGATTGATGTTGTTTTGTGGCACTCTAACTAAAAATCCTAAATACATGCAGTCCTACACAAATATGGACTCATGAAACGTTCCGATTCACTGGATAGCCAAAGAAACGCTCTGAACATCGCAACAGGTTGATGCTGTTGAAATTTCAATAATAATGATAATAATATTAACAAGGGACTCGACAAAGCACCCAAACTAGCGAACCATTATCAGGTGCTATACAATAAAATAAGCTGAAAATACACTAAAGACTAATACTTAAAGGTATAAAATACACATGGATAATAATACTAAAATAATAATAAAATGTAGAGATACTAACATTGGAGATTAAGAGCAAAAGTTACATTAAAATGGTGAGTTTTGAGGTTGGACGTTATAATTCATGAAACATATTCACCGGTGAATGTTTCAATATGTCATATGTGCGGGCTTGACATGTACTAAAAACAAGCTGTTTTACATATTCAAAAATTACTATCAACTTGAAGATCTAGGTGTATAAATTCAACAACGAAATCTATGTTCATTGATTAGCTACGAGCAGTCCTAAACATTCTCAACTCCTTTCACGTCGAAGTCAGCATACAAAATTCTTCGTCATTTGTAGTATAGTATTTTCTTCTGCTTCCGTGGAAGATTTTTATACCAGTAGACATCATGAAAGTCTTTACGGTTACGGTTCTTTCGGCAGAACTATTGGCAGACCTGTTTTTATACTCATATGAATCAGATTTTATCCAACATTTACAACGAAGATGTTCTAAGAAACTAACATGTAATTTTAATTTCACTTTCCGATACATAGATGATGTATTGTCGCTAAATAATCCCAAGTTTGGTTATTATTTGGATGTCATATATCCTAAGGAACTTAAGGATTAAGGATACTACAGAATCCGCTAATTTTTCCAACTATCTAGAACTGAGGTTGGAGATTGATAATGATTCTAACCTGTCAACTAGATTATATGACAAACGTGATTATTTCAATTTTTCCATAGTCAATTTCCCTTTTCTAAGCAGCAACATTCCTATGTCACCGGCATGTGGTGTGTTTGTTTCTCAACTAATACGCTATTCCAGAGCTAGTTGGAAATATGAGGACTTTGTCTATCGAAGTGCCCAGCTAGTCTCTAAACTGCTGCGACAAGGATATGTTATACCAAGACTTATAGCTGCGTATAAGAAATTATATGGACGTCATCATGATCTGGTTGATAAATACAACAAATCCATGTCTGCCATGCAACTAGATCTATTTTCATGTTAATTTTGGGGAATTCATGACGGGTGCCACTAGTGGGGCAGGAAATGCTCACTCTTTCCGCAACACCTGATTTCACCTCCTAATGGCCATTTTTGGGGGTTCATGAGTTTCTTGTCATTTTTGTTTCCTCTCACTTCGTATGACTGATATGACTTTCTGTCCCCGGACTATGAGATTGGATAACGGACCCTGTTTTGTTTGCTCGGAATACTTAATACTGGGTATTGGTTCCACGTCTATCTTTATGTTGGAACCAATTCCTCTCCTACATTGATCTATTCCCGAGCCATCAGTGTATGTTTCTAGCAGAATGTTGAACAGGCATCAAAAACACATTTCATCGAGATCATATGGAAAAGATTACTCCAACACACAAACCTGCATGCCACAAAGTGTATTGGTCATAATGTACAACTACATTATATACTCTATTTTTTATACACTACCCATCACTCCATCTAATATATATATGGTAATTTTTTATAAGGCGATGGCATAGACATTTACAGATATCGTGTATGTAAGTGTTTTCTTTGTTCGGAACCATAGTATCCTCTGAGACCGTGTTGTATGGACTGATGGCCTTTGTACCATATAATATATAGTACCTATAGTACTTTGTTGTGATTACTTTACCGTCATTGTGGTGTTTATGGAGTAGTGTTACGTTTCGAGTGTACTCTGATGTGAATAGTTAAATGGTTCTTTGTGTCAAGTGGTGTGTACAGGAAATAGAGAGGAAGAAACAAATGCACAAACACTCCCTTCTCCTTACAATGTAAGTATCAATCTATTACCACCAATACAATCAGATTTTGATGATGACAATAACAAACGTAAAATACAACATTTTGCAATAGAAACAAAGCCCGACCTTATAGTTTATCCAAAGACACACTGGCGTCATCAGGGGCAGACAGTGTGTTAAATGTAGTTGTTTCTACTGTACACCTGATGGAATTAGTATACAACTGCCCAACAACCTATGAAAATAATTTAGAAATCCGAAACTAACCCCATGGAATAGATACATGACAAGTACAAAAGTACCCAATCACAAGCCAGAAGGCTACTGAGCTGATGGTATCCTCGGGGACAGATTTAACGTCCGCCAGCAGTGACACCGACTCAGTGGTATGAATGTAAGTATCAATCTATTACCACCAATACAATCAGATTTTGATGATGACAATAACAAACGTAAAATACAACATTTTGCAATAGAAACAAAGCCCGACCTTATAGTTTATCCAAAGACACACTGGCGTCATCAGGGGCAGACAGTGTGTCTGGGGCACATGTTAATCTGGATACATCCTATACCATACCATATGATCTATTTCTACATACCGTATATACACAAATGCCTAAAAAGCTATATCAGTGAAGAGAATATTTCCGATCGTCTAGATGGTCCCCTGGAATGGAATCGTGATTTCATGAAAGCTCCCATGAAGACGAAGCTACTGAAATGAAAATGGTTGTTCGGCGTCCACCTAAAAAGTTTCAACATGCACAAGCCCTATATTCAATTGTCCATCTTTAATAACGGTCACTTCATCTATTCAAGGAACGTGCCAACAGTATATTGTACATTACCGTTGTACATTATTTTGAGGTTATATTGATCCTAAACTATTCGAGTATAGCACAATGCACACTGAGCTGCATAGTACAATGCACATTGAGTCAACACTGATCACACAGTGACCATTTTGGTGACTGCTCATCATATTCAACTCTCTTAGTATTACATACAAATCTGCAGAGTTATCCGCGGGTGTTCTTGCTGCAATCCATGGACAAGGTAATACTGTCATGCATCTACATGATCTATGTTGGGACAATTTTGATTTCCATGAACGAACGCCTTCAGGGGCTGGCACAACACATACAGCACATGGGATCCTCATTAAAGTTGATGTCACAATCTTACCAGACAATGTGCACGAATTTATAATACCAAGAACAAATAAACGATCAATTTCCATTTCCCCAAAAAATTTGAATCCGTGTTATGCCAAAGGAAAGGTTGAGATCATCATTAAAGTTGATGTCACAATTTTACCAGACAATGTGCACGAATTTATAATACCAAGAACAAATAAACGGACAATTTCCTTTTCCCCAAAAGAATTGAATCCGTGTTATGCCAAAGGAAAGGTTGAGCCACATTTGCAACTACACGTCAGTGACGCATCAGATGAAGATTTGCGAGGCCGGGAACAGCTGATCCCATTTTCAGACTGTGGGGAGCAGGTGACAGCCAGTCACCTGCGACGACATGAGTCCTCTTTTCGCTGGAGCCGCGTGTAGGCCCATCACCCCCCAAGTGATTTGATGACTCGCCATGTCCTGAAATATCATGGGCCTACTACCGAGACCTCAGCAGCGACAACCCCGGCCAGACGGATCCCGAGTAAAGTTCTCAAGGTCCCCACGCCCAAAAAGCCCCCTATCAAGGACCGGCTTGTGGCTCTGGCCGGCGTACCCGAGCCTCGGGAGCGGCCATGGCCAGAGAACAGCCCACTCGAGGCAGATAGAGAGGCCGACCTTCTATGGACGGGTAACGGAGGCCAATGAGATGCTGGTGGTCGAGATGGGAATGGAGGGGGGCCTGAATGGTTAGGTTTTTTCGGAATCAGTTGGAGGGGCACCGGACCTACTACAGCTCATTCTGGACCGGTCACAGGTGACGATGGAAGACCTGGCTGAGCTTTACAGTGGGACCTTCTCCGAGATGTCCCCCTCGGCACTGACAGCCAGTGCTTAGCAGGGCGCTCTGTCTCTGTGGGGGCGACGTCCTCCAGGACCCGATGGTAGCCGAGACGAAAATAATGGCTCAACCAGAGACGGATACTCGAACAGTGGCCATGTCTCTGGAAGAAGATGACCCAAGGCCGGGTTCCCCAGGACCAGAGCACCCAGCACCACAACCAGATGCCATGCTGGTGAGGGAGACAGTTGTGGGGGAGACAACAAGTCAGAGTGCAACAGCAGAAGAGCCGGCAGCTCCAGGGGAAGTCACCCGAGAGGCGACGGCAGACCTGCTGATCCCCAGCTTGAGGAAGGAGGCAGGTCAGAGGGGGTTCCTGGAGTACCCCCTTCGACGTCGACCTTTTGCTGCGGCAGTGAGCAGCTGCGCAGCGGCATGGACCAGAAACAAAACGCCAGTCCCTGATCAACCTGGCTCGGGATGTCAGCTCCCATCTTAACAGATTGGCACAGCTGACCTCTATGACAGAGAGAGCCGGACAAGACTGTTGGGAGCGCCTGTGGCATGCCGCTCAGGAGCTGGATCATCGAGCCCAGGAAGCCCGGCGGACGCAGAAAGCTGCCCTGGCAGCGTTGGACACCCAATCCATGCTGCGCAGTCACCTGGCAGAACAGGTGAAGGTCCTGAAGGAAAAGCTAGCAGTGCAGGAAGAGGCCGCCCGAGAGGAGCAAGCCGCTCTTATGAGGAAGCTTGTGGGGGCTCAAGCTATTGAAGCAACAGCGGGCACACAACGAGCTGGCCTCAGAAAACCTGCGGCTCCCGACTGACCTAAGGGAGGCCCAGGCAGCTGAGGCAGAGATGAAGGAACGTCATTATCAGGCATTCTTGGAGGATGTAGCCGCCTGTGGACGCCGGCGGATTCACTCACCAGGAAATTCAGATCCACCCGCAGCTGCAAAGGGCGCCGGCTCAGTTTTTCCAAGTCTCCACCCCTTCTGTCCATGAGGACATGTACATGACAGAAGAGACGGAATTGTAACAGATAAGGGGCCGTACATTTTGCCCAAAAAACGGTGTTCCCAAATGTGGCTCTCATCAGTCCGGGAACGAGGATCCACAGCTGGCACAGAAAAGGAAAAAAAATAATGGCTGGGACGGATAAATAATAACACAGTGGTTTTGCCCCTCCAGAATTTCCCACAGTACAACACATATCTCGGAACGGTATACTGCACCATGCCATCACAGTGCAGTGACGACACACACGACTGGTCCGCCCGCAAATCTCGGGCGAGTTTTGCTGCCCGAGATTCTCAGGCAACCAGCTGATATATAAGAGAGAGCACATGCTCGATTGACGAGTTTGGTGGATGACGGCATAGGTTTCACATTTTCCCCTGGCCACGGATGACCTAAGGGGCTTACGCACTATACACCAAGACTCCGTCCAGCACACCACAAATAAATTGGGAACTTTATAAAATAATTCGGAGTTAGCTGCTCATGTAAGCTGCTGTGGTCTTTGCTGGATGCACGGAGATAGGGAACTCACTGTGTTACGGGAAGATCAGTAGCACACACTGTACCACGAATGATCGTGGTAATTGTGGGCGAGGAGGTCGCCCAATTAGCGTGGTTGAGGAGGTCGCCTCTGATTATAGTGGGCGAGGAGGTCGCCTGCCTATCGTGGACGAGGAGGTCGCCCGACTATCGTGGGCGAGGGAGTCGCCCAATTGCCGCAGGCGAGGAGGTCGCTTGACAGCCGTGGGCGATTGCCCGCTCGTCCCTGATGGGCCTGGGTCCCTGAAAGGGCAGATACCCTCCCGGGACCCTTGGGAGTGTATACATCTACTGGAATCAAGGATTTCAAGCACTCCATCTATTTCATAATACTTTAACTAATGATAAAATATATTGTTGACTGTACTGTACACGGTGCTTGGTGATGAATTATTATATAACTGATATTGGCTAAATTTCTGTTGTTGTCACGTTTGTACCCAAATTAAAGGTGAATCCACTGAAAATAGTGGTTAATACAGGCCATCAAGGAAAAATACTCTGCCACCTCTTGAAGTGAACCTGGCGACTTGCTTAGCTCGAGCCGCTTCTCGGGACTTATGAACACAACGAGAGATCCTCTGAATATGAGTAGAATACGATCACACAACTAAATCTTCAAGAGTGGTTCCCTGATTGGAATCTGTAGCATCTTACGTGAACCCATCATTTCAGCAGTAAAAATTAAAACTGCATCACAACCATGAAAACAAAACAAAGGTGCAGCAAACTCCAACCACCTCAAAACGCTACAGATATATAGATATGTTCTGTATAAATACACTGGTAAGTAGAATAACAAAAATTTGCTCTATAAGGCAATGGATGTGAACATATCTGGAGATTAGTGATTCAAATATTGTAGATATTTACCCATTGATGCAATTACAATGCTATTAAAAGTATGTTATAACCTTGTATCACTTTGCAAGAATACAAGGCTATAGGTATGATAATTACATCAATTCTGATGTATATCAACAATGTAATTGTTGATTGATGTAATGATGGTCATCGGTAGTCGCACTATGGAATGATCGTTGCTAATTCAGTACGTATTCCATTAGTACACATTACCGTATGATACAATTTGCTTGCAAATGAAATATTCCCCAAATTACTTTCCGAAATTCCTCAAGTTGTCTCTAAACGGAGTAAATTTTATGCACATGAAACCTCCATTCCCTAATTATAAGTCATGGGCCTAATTACAGGAATCTCCCTAAAATATCCCGAGTCCAATTTTTTTTTCACTGGAAATGACCAACAAAGTACGGTATAGTGATAATTTGTTTAATGATCTGTAAAAAAATCCAAAATAACAACCACACACAGACCGGCGATTCAAGAGTGATGAAACTTTAATACATGGCAAAGGCCCACAGGGGGAGTCTGATGCGTCAATTGAAAGAATTGTCCGAACAGATTTTTAAAATGGCCACCAAAGTCCAAAATCGGGCATTTTTCATCGAAAATTGTCGCCATTTTTAAATATTGCAAAACTAAAAGATCCTTTTCTGGGAATATATTTAGGAATTTTTGTGCAAACTTTCAACAAGATTCGACCGTAACCTTCAAAGATGAAACTGTGAACAGGCAACTGATGGCTAGATGGATGGACGTTGGAAGCAACGCCATGCCAATATAGGTTATCTGGTAGCTATACCCATAGCCATCTCGAATGGAGGGACTCCTATCACGAAAAGTATGTTTCTCATATGATAATCTATCTAATACCACAGGCATACTTGTATTTGATTTGGAACAAATAGCTTTTTCCCAATATAACTTTATCCACAATTTTGTTTTCATTATCAAAAATTCTGGTCGTCTTTATTCCTCAGACAAAGATCATATCATCTGACAACATATACTGCAGTTGCCCTGTGCCGAGACCGTGTTGTTGCCACAAGCTATCTGACTTGCTGTTCCAGGTGAAAATTGTACAAGCAGCACGAAATATGTGATCAACAACCCAGCCAGCTGAAAAGAGGATGTCAAAATATTTAATATGTGATTATGTAGTTTGAACGAGCCATAAGCTTATAATTCATAAGAAATCTCATCTAGAAGAACACCAAAATATTATTATTTGTATTGAGTTATAATTATTTTTGAATATCTTAATAAGAAATCAGGTAATCGTCATTACGACCAACACTGACCGTTAGTATGGTAGGTTTGTCGATGATAAACATTTTTAGGGCAGTGAGTCCGACGCGGCTCCCGCTGACTCGGTTCAGAAAGACCAAGATCTGTGTACAGGAATCCTGGCTAAGTTCACCCAGGTCTAACTCGTGGAAACTGTCGTACGGAGCGTGCGCCTGAGTAAAAGCATAGCCATTAGCTATCAATGATGATAATACACAATAATAATGCTCATTTGTGACCCATTGTATGAACTGTTGCACATACAGCATCGTTGACAAGTCCACCTCCCACCGACAGCACTCCAAGGTGGAGCAGAGACAGAGACAACCACGACACGCTGTTGACCAGCAAAATTGGATCCGTATTCGACGGAAACCAGATCAGACTGTACAGGATGGCGCAGATGATGGCCGTGTACAGGACAAACCCGGCCGCCGTGGTGACTGAGAGGATGTTGTCCGCCGTGCCAACTAGTCGACAAATGGTCTGGTGCCTGGCTCTGTACCTCGCCAACAATCGACTATCGCATCTGTGAAGCTCAGACATCTCATCAATCGCCTTACTACATGAACGGAATTCGTGGTAGATTAGCTTACATATTACAAAGTAGAAGAGAGCTGGCAGTACCCAAGCTGCTCCAAAGTAGAGCTGCATCACCAAATGTATACCCAGGCAAACGTAGAATACCACTGGTTCAGACCTTGTAATTGGGTACAGTATTGGATCCCATACTCCATTCAGTATTATTCCAACTCCCAAAAAAATGACGTTGACTGTTATGACCATCCAGCCAATTGTGACGTACAGGCGAGTTGAACGTCGGAGATAGACTAAACTCGTATCCTTTGGTGTGAAGTGTTCACGAAGCTGTTTACATTGCATCAGAAACATATGCAGACATTTGTAATCCATACATGCACGAAACATTGCCGTTCTGCATATGTTGCACAACAATGTCCATGAGATGAAGTTTATTATTGTGAAAAAGTCCTGTCCAAATATCTTGATGCCACGCAAGGCCACCAAAAGACGAATCCAATTCAACCACTGTATGATCAAAACCACGGTGGCATAGCTTTGACCACACACGCCACGATTACAACGACGTTTTGCATCAACTCTTTTTATCTTCCCAGGGTATGTGTTGGAGGTTCCTCGAACAATGCTCTTGAATGGTTTGTCAAAATATAAACCAAATATACGTAGACTGCTGAAAAGGGGTTTCATTGCATCATAATATTGAACGTCCGTGTGTGAGGTCGCTTCCGCTAACACCTCATCAGGTGTTACTGCAGTAATTTGAGTGACAACACCGCTTTCCATGGCCAATGTTGAGTATTCCCAATTAATTGACTCTTATCTGCTCACAATCCACATATTGGGTCTGTTCGATTTGGCAGTTCTATACTCTTCTGAGCACACGATCGAATAGCTTAGTATAGCACAGAAGAGTCTTCTAGAATAGACAAATAGAACAGAACTGGAAGTCATTCAAGATCCAAAGCAGAATCAATTCTACCTCTTCGACGATTTGAAACGAAAAGGCAGAATAGATTCTTAAAAGAATGCAATTCTAGTCAAAAAATCGAACAGAGAATAGATATTCCAGAAAGAACAGAATATATGGAAGAGCCAAAACGAACAGACCCCATATTATGATGCCAGTTTTGTTGTCAACGAGTGTGGAGTGCGATAGTGATAAAAATATATCCGAATCAGCGGTGCTTCTGAAAACATTTCAGAACACCTGCCTCTTATAGATCGCACTGTTCGTCAGCTGTAATGTGGTGAAATATTTGTCAAACATGGGTATTGATGAGAATCTTCGTGTCCACCAATCGCTAATTATATCTGTGGTCCATCAACATTATACCTGCTGCATGTGGCCATTTCGCTGAGTCGGAAACGGAACATAGCGTTACCTTTTCATGTGCTGTCCATTGTGATTCAGATTCACGGTCATTTATATGAGTAATTTCCTATTCGATGTCGAAATGGCAGGACACATACATCTTCATCCGTCAGAAAATATTTGACGATCCCAGTTATCTTGGATATCGGTGAACCAGATAACTGTTTCTCCACAATATCTCACCTGGCTATATCACTTACTCCAAGAATCCGGTGCACCTCAAGGATTTAACGAAAGGGTGTGGCACATGGAACAACACCGACCCGCCTCCTGGCGTCTATTGTCAATATCATCAATTCCTGTGTCAGTGTGAGGTATTGTGTCTATTTCCGCAATTAACATCATTATATTTTTTTTCCAACTACCAAGTGTTCCTGGTTGGTAAGTATTGATCTTAGCTGGTTGCGCGCGCTTTGTTACAACAATATTAAGCAACAGTTCAAGAGAACACGAATCATCGTCAATGCATCCTGGCTCATTTCAAAACGTCCATGCTACAAAATTTCCCCATTACAGAAGACTCTATTAACCTAACTGTGAATCCAGTCACCTGTTTCTCTTGGTGAGAGAGTTCTCCTCGTGCGCCAACAACAGAATAATCAATTCGTAACATATAATAACACTGGTCTGAGGTAATTATACCTTAAATGGTTCAAGCATCATTTACAGATACGGTTGAAGTTAGTGCAAGCCTATAAGAGATTCACGTTTCTGTTTCCTACACAATGGAGCAATGTATAATGTTAGTTTCATACGAAAGACCGAGGAAGCTTTAAATGCCATGGGCTTGGAGTCTAGAATATGCATGTAAGGTTGTTTCACACAGTTTTTTTGTCTTTTCGGCAGAATCAGTCGTGAATATCCATAGTAAATTATCTTCCTTTTTGTCAATCTGAGCTCCACTCACTAGAGCCAGGTGTTTGAAACATTTATTTCACTGCTATTGCCAGTTGCCCCCAAGAGCAAAGTTGTGCTGCTAAAATGCACATATTCGTTGTCTTCTATTTGACTGAATTGAGGATGTGTATTCTTGCGACAGTAACATTGTTGTGTGGTACTCGAGCATACCTAGCCTCTGGTGTCCATTCCATTCAATGTCTTGAGGCATTGCATTATTGGCTGGCTCGGTTTTATCCATGCTCAAAGAGGATTCTTCATCCATGGGCATTATAACCTTGGGGAATCTTAATGTTAATCGCATTAATGCCATACCTCATGCTTCTGTTCCCTTTGGCTACAAAATTCCATTGGAAGCAGATGGCTACTTTCAAACGCAAATGGATTTTCGCGATGCAAAATCCCATTATATGCTGTCGCAAACTTATTTGTCACACATAACATGGCATTTGTCACTTTCAGTGGTTTCATGAATAGCGGCCCTTAAAATTATTTCTTACTGGGTTTTTCGCCACAATTTATAAGCACTAGCCACAAGTGTCCATTTAACTAATATGTGAATACCGATTTTAAACAAACTGACAATGGTATTCACAAGAGATTTGGGGAAACGTGTCTGACACATGATTCCAGAGCTGTCTCAATATTTTCTCAATGTAGTTTCCGTTCGGAAACCTGTTAGAATCTGTTGTCACAAGTACATGGGTGGGCGACTATTTTGGTCCACGAGGTTCCCATGCATATCACAAGACATTGACTTACATCCATGGGACATAATACCATGGTCTCAGCTATATAGTCAATGTCAGTTTAATGTATCACAAACACCTCTAGTTGTGGCAGGGTGTTTTCAGGTGTGAGCCGATAAGTCCAAAATGATATTTCTTTATTACACGATCTTCTTTCACCTTTTGGGTATCAAAGAGCTATTTCAACGTCACCATTTAAATAATATTGAATGTGACAATATTTTCATATTGATACTTAAGTATCACTCGCATTTGACCACTTACACTGATTATGTAAAATTCCTCTATGGATTCGGACTTTGAATCATAATTTGTCTGTTTGTCGGTATTCATTTCTACTTCAAGAATGTTGCAGTACCTCGAAGCTTCCCCATAGTACTGAAACATATAGACATCTATTATTATAAAGCAAAAATTGGGCTTGACTATCTAGGAATATGTATTAAAAAGTTAGCCCAAGGGCTAAGATAGGTTACCGGACAATTTTACTTGAAAACGACAGGTGAGATATGGCGTTCAGATCAACCAATCAAGGTCATCTTCGTGAACTTCAATGTCATCATCAAGTGTGCAGCATATAACCTTGTATTCATGCATGTTCAAAATAAATATACAAGGTCCATCTACAAGTCTTTTGTCTATAGACGAACTTTACACATTTCTCGTTGGACGTGACACTGAGATATAGCATTCAATGTCATCGGAGGTCAAGTTCAAGGCCACCAAAAGAAGTGGTATATATGACTTCCAATTCCAGCTATACATACAAAAAAAATTTGGCTGTAGAGGCCAATTTACACACTCGAGGGGCCTTTTAAGCAATTCAAAGCACTCCATCTTTATACACAATGTCAGGGACCCCAATTAGCATGTTTTATAACCAAAATCTCAAAACTGATCAGATAAATTTGAAGGGAAACGACCAAAAATTAAATTTGGGGCCTATTCAGCCTAGATTTCCAGCCTTTTGAGCAATTCAAGGCACTTTATACACTATATACATCTTTATACACAATGTCAAAAACCCCAATTACTATGTTTTGAAATAAAAATCTCAAAAGTGATCAGACAGTTTTCGATTAAAGACAGACAAGGTGCAAATTTGGACATTTTTCGACCCAAAAATGGCTGTTTTGACCTTTCAAAGTCATCCAAGTTCAAATTCAAGGTCACCACACAAGTCGCCATATATGACTTCCCATTTGAAAGTGCCAATATCTAAGCTCTATCTTCAAGCATTCTATGAGTACAGTCCCAGCAGCTACCATTATGAAGGAAAAAAGTGCCGAAAATTTTCCAAGTCCAAAATTTTTTTCAAAGGGTGAAAATTTTTTTTTGCCTAGAAATGACCCAAAATGGATAGTGATGCGTTTTGAGGCAATTTTTTTTTTTTCGCCGACCCGTCAAAAATTTAAAATGGCCGCCACACGAAGACCGGCGATTCAATGGCAACAAAACTTATACACATCATAGAGGTAAATAAGGGGAATCTTTTAAAACAAAACTCTCAAAACTGATGAGACATTTTTTGAGAAAATGGCCGCCAAAGTCCAAAATTGGCCATTTTTCGTTAAAAATAGCCGCCATTTTGGGAAAAATGCGAAAATAAAAAAACTTTAAAAAAAACCCTCTTGAAATATTTGTAGGCATGTTTGTGCGAAATTTCAGCAAAATCCGCCGGTAAACTTTAAAGATACAGATGTGAACGGACGACGGACGGATGACGGACGCAACGCGACGGCAATAGGTTATCGGACCATAGGTCCGGTAACCTAAAAATGAGTGTCTGTCACGAACTGAAGGGCTATTGAAATCAACGAAACATCTACCCGCGACAAGTATCGTGGAGTGTCTGACAAACCTATCAAGATAACAGTGCAATGTCGATCAGTTGTCAATTTGTTAGTTGCTGCGATCATAGAGTGCCCATGTTCGTCTATAGCACGACGTTATATGGTACAACAAATGAGGATAGTCACAACGGAATGACCTAACCTGGTACAGATTTTTAAAAATAACTAATTTCAAATCAATTCCGTTCAGCTATAAGCCTATATATTATTAAAACCACCGAAAATAACAAAGTGTTCATAAAATTAGCACCGTTTCCAATCTGGCCCGAAATTCGTATTTTCGTGAAGTTGATCTTGGTCAATATATGCCCATAAGGAGAAGTGTCTACAAAATTCGAGTGACGTTGGAATAGTTATAACCACCGAAATATCGCTGTGGAGGTCACTGGCAGTGGAGGCGCATTAGGGTCACAATGGAGAGCAAAAAACTGAGAGCAAAATATGAGAGCAAAATGAGATCGCGATCTCAAAATGAAACTCGTTATCTCGAAATTAAATTTGTTATCTCGAGTTTGAAACTTGTTATCTCGAGTTTGAAACTCGTTATCTCGACTTGAAAACTCGTTACCCCGAAATAAGAGCCCTCTTTTTGGTATTTATCTCTGCTTTACCCTTATCTAATCGAGTATGGCCTTGATATTCAACCTCACCAAAAGGAAATAATACTCAATGAATAAACACAAAAATATGTATTATGATAGTATCGTGTTACGACCACATGACAACAACGTCGTTGTCCCTGTCTGTATGTATTTAATGCCACGGCCTACATATTCAATGGGTGACAGTATTCACAAAACCCTTTTCAGTGGTAAACACACACACAATCATACGAACACATACAGGAACAGATAACTAGCTTTGGTTCCGCCTCTGCCAGAGGCAAATAAAATCATAATTTCATAAAGCTTCCGAGTAGACGAGGCCATTCAGCTACCAAAACGGTGAAGGTCACTGTGAGATTGATATTCAGTTGGTTCCAGTTGCTGGAGGGGGGGGGGGCTCCTCTCATAAGGTAAAAACACATTAGTATAATAACACATTATTGTTCGTTTATCCGTCCTGACCTCGCAACAGAATAAGCTCATAACAGAGTCGCGTAACATTTACATATTACATTTCATGTTCATCACTTTGATGTCAAGGCACATAGGATAGATTTGTATCAGTACAAATAGGTGGCCCAATCTACCTAGAGTGTTCAAACACGGATACTTGTCAGAACTATTGTCCTGAAAATTACTATATAAATTGTATTAAACATCAATACACATCAGCAGGTCAATCTTCGTCTTCTACCATGTGTGCATTTCCATATATTTTCAATGAGTTCGCGCTTTCCATGCTATCAGGAAGCCCGAATATATTAAATGGTGATATCGGGGGTTTCACCTTGGATTTTCACCCTGATAACCCGTTGGTGTACGACCTTGAGAGAAGCTGATATAAGATTTCTGCCAGACCACAGCTTATCGCACATGCATGCGGAGTATATTACATTTTCATCAGATAACATAATTCCAAAACCGTAAATATTCTGTGGCTGCCTCATGTTCCTGAGATATTAAAAGTAAAAGGGAAATAATGAAGTGCATATATATATGTCTCGCCTCTGACTTTAATTCATATTGTTGAATCGTAGCAAAAACATTACAAACTGCGTTGCAATTCTCTGCAACAATACTTGGCTTTAAGTGAAAGATGCTGCCCAGAAGAATTATGGTGTGCTGTCCATATTAGTGACATCTCAACACCTTCCAGTCTTGATAAAGCTACGCTGAGATGTTTTATATGGGGCTCGGATGTCGGAGATTGTTTTATTAAATGCGATATATGGAGTCCACGCGCGCCATATCACCTGTCCCGGCATATATCAAACGTGAGACAATGTCGGGTTCGATAGCCACAACTCAGCGACAGAGCGCCGTCTTTTGTGCTGGCTTGATCGAGTACCGTAACAGGAAACCAGCGGCAGGAGTATATCCGCGAACGCCGTGACAGGGTTATTGTTATGAATGGACGCTGATTAAAGATACTGAAATCGATCATTTTGTTTTCAACTGAAACCTAAAGTTCGCCATAGATCAGCGATATCTGGGAGATATATGGGGGTAACATTTGAAGGCATACTCAATATACATGCGAGAATAGTTCGTCCGTAAGTTAGATCTATCAAAGGTATGCTGGAACATTAAATACCCGTGTATGATTTAGTACACCGTTTCTCATTTCACCGTGGAATTTTATCTTACGTTGTTTTGTTATAAGAGATCATGCTGAAAAGTCAAATGAATCATAATGCACCAGTAGTTTCTCTGGTTGATATACTGAATGGCGCGAACAAAACCGAAAATGATATATAATGTACAAGTTATGTGCCGCAGTCAGTCATCTCGAAAGTTATCTACCAACCTCGAAATAGGTTGACTGAAAAACTGTTTTTCACTATTGGACCTTTTCCTCAAGCGTATAAAATACATGTAGTCACTTTAGAATAGACGTGACAAGTTAACTTTTGGATGATAAGAAACAACCAATCATTCAATATGAAATGCCACAAGGGTTTGATGTAGATGCATTTTCTGAAGTGTTTTTCTCTGGGTGACCATGTATTTGTTATCATTTTGTCTGTGGTGTTATGTTCAGAATAAATCAATCTGGGTAACTTTCATTGGCAAAGCCTTCATTTACAGTTAGAAAGAAATCAGATTATTTATTTTTGTGTATTGATTACAAAGAACCCTGAGTAACGCCGATAATTATGTCTGATTTGGTTACAAATTCGCCAGAACAACCAGTTCATTACATTTTTTTGTTATTTATGAGTCTAGAGAGTAGCTTAGCGAGTTCTGTTTCAATTCATCCGAGGCTCAGCGTCAAATATGGTCCGCAATGGAGAATACTTTTTTCATCTGATTAGTTATTTATTTATGATGGCCAAATTGTGTCGTATAGATGAGTATAACGAAACAGGAATTCGTAGCCCTGCAACAGATAACAAAGTAAGTATTTGAGTGATCCCTACAAGTACGAAACCGCAACAATTACCTCATGGCAAAACGTTAATCCCCCACACCCCCACCATAATTCACAAAGAGCTTATCATGAAAACAAACCTATGTTGGATTGTATAAATATACTGTAATTTCAATTTTGCAATATGGACCAGTGTAATTAAGCCGTGGACACAAGGATGCTTCACAGGAGTGTTTAATTACCGACTCCAAATTCAACCCTTTCGCCCATCCATCATCCGTGGTTCGTTCAAATATCAAGGGAAAGTTAATAATTGGTTTTTCATGTACGAACAATGATTGAAACGCAAAAGATAACTTAATTGTCAAATATAGTTGTGTTTGTGAATATACGCTCAGTGTCTGACAATCGGTTCCACTCTACTGGAGTAATCCACTGCATTGATATTACCACCCGAATACTTCCTGCAAACTCCATATTACTCCATGACCTTGATTGCGTTCCCAATGGTATTGTGTTGCCAATGCCGTATCTGTTGGGAAATTAAAAATTCCATGAGGTACGTTGTTAATTAGCATAAAGTCCACTGGGATGATGCCCAGACATGTGAAGCGGGGCACATTGACCCACCTACTAGAAATTTTCAGGTCACATCTTTGTTTCTCAGCTCAATTGCAGTTGGTATTGAAGGTTTCACAAGCATACCGATAGTCAATGTACTAATTCACTTTCGGCAATAACAGAAAACATTTGAAAAGTAAGACCTGATATTTTGTACTATTGTACTAATATTATTCATTTCTTGGCTGTACATGTAATTATACAAGTAAATACGTCAGATTTGTCTTAGAGGTGATTGTCAATCTTCATGCTATGTGGTGAGATGCTTGTGAATAGTTTATTTCGTTTTATTTGCGAGATATTTACTCAACACTGATTTCTCAATGATACACACTGCTAACATGGTTAAGATACTAGAGATAGATACCACATGTTACATGTATGTGATTTATCAGAAGTACAATACAAAATAATGGAATGACATCGAGACAATACAAATGTTAGAATATTCAAGGGAGAGAACGTTTGTGCAAAATGTAATTAGGTGTAAAATGCATTTCCACTGCATCCCATCTACTTTTGTCTGTATTAATGGAACAAATCGATTGTCTATTTCATAATACGGCCTTCGGTAATGTGAATGGATCAGTCTTATTTTGATGATATTTGACACCCCTTCCTTGGCAATATCTCTTCATCACTGACCTTCTCCGTTTATAATATGGTCATGTTTCAAATTCGTGTCGGTCATTCCTCGAATCCACATTTGCATTACTGCCGTAGCGACGGTTGAGGCAGTCACTACATGTTTGACACCCAGACTCGCGTGCTGCCTGGAGGGTATCTTTAATTGATCGACGACCATCTGCTGCACGAATATCTTCCGGGAGCACACCGAGCTCAATGAAGACACCTCCGGCTACGGCGCGGAGATAGCTAATCTTTACATTTGCTCTCTCTCTCAGGAGACGAGGGAATCGCCTGCGACAAAATCAAACGGCATTGGGGACAAGACCAGACTCGTGGGGGGGGGGGGGTTCCGAGTTTGACCCCAGCCAGTCTTGGGAGCAACATTGTCGAGAACTGTCCAGTCGTCTTCGAAGTCATTCGCCGGAATGCTGGTATTTGTGCAACATGCCATTCACAGTGATGGCCCTTCACAGTATCTCCGTGAAATGGTGAATCTGTACCAGCCATCCAGGAGTCTACGCTCATCCCAGGTCTCGTGGAAGTTTCGTGTCCCATGAACAGCACGACAGATCGAAGACCGGTCATTCGCAGCTCGTGTGGCAAGACTCTGGAATGAACTTCATATGATGTCCGTGTCCCATTGATGTCCATGTCCCATTGTCCAGTGTTTCAAGAGACAGTTAAAGATTTTCCTTCTTAAATCAGCTTTTAAACTGCAAGAAAACATCAACTGCAAGAGTGGGGAGTTCCCAGGTTCACCATGAATATGCTCAAGCACTTTTCGAATTGAATTTGGAACTTTTCGAATTGATAAAGTGCCACAAACCACCAACCGTATTCCAGATCTCATTCGTCTAAGTCTGGCCTGTATCACGAAAGAGAAATGGGAAGCGTGTGTGCGTCATACTATGAAGGTCGGGGAGGAATACTGGCTTGCTGACAAAGTTCAGGACGATATCACCATCTGAGCAGTGATCGTCAGTGTTGGCGACTCTGAGACATCAAACAGTGATCAATGATGGACACGAACTCTCAAGAAATCTACAATAAATAACGATTGATTTTGAAGTTTGCCAGAATGCTATTTCACAAGACACCAAATACTTGTACATGTATTATATTCAAATATTCGTGTGTATGCGATTTTTGTTCCTTGTTTGGTGGAGTTTATCCTTGCATTTTAATACTGGTTTATTTAAGTCTGTGACTTAACATACATAAATTCTTTATATTGAGAACATTGCAGGAGGGCAGCACATGGTCGTCATTTGAAACTGCTGGATCTCTTTGAAATCATCCTCACATTGCCATGTAAGTAACTAAATTTTGCGTAACCATCCTCATTCTGATCATCTGCATGCTCCGACGACCAGCTGTTGTGCCCTGGCTCCCCCCTCCCCCAGGCACCGTATGGCCTGTCTTCAGTTCGCCTAGCATCATGTCATTTAGAGCATCGCCCACGGGGCCAATGTTTCGTTCTCAGGTGAGTAAGTACATGTATTTCTGTCTTCACCCATTTTTCTTCCCTACTTCTAATCGTAGGGCTTCCATCTGCTTCGTTGTGGTTTCATAGGCTCGGCAAATATCAAAAGCATTGGTAACTTCAAACTGTCCGTTCGAAGCAGCTTCAGTCGCAAATTATCATGTGCGATTCCGACAGTCAATGTACTCGTTACCAATGTATCCGTTTGGTCTTCAAACTTGCAATCTTTGAATAGCCATACCAGTTCTGCTATGTAATGTTCCGAAATCTGGCCCAGTTGCTGTTTGCAGGTCAGAGACTTGAGTTGAAAATAAATCAATTTCTGTGCTTTAGGTATACAATTTTTTTCAAATTTGCGAACACCTTGTCGTATTTCTTGTCGTCCCTTCTGAAACCATTGAACACTCTTATCGTCTCGTCACCAGCGATTGACAGGAATGCGCGAATCTTCTCCTAAGGCTATCTATCGGCCTTCTCGTCCGTCGACGTTGCAGTGAAGTAAAGATCTATCGTCTGTTTAAATTTCTTCCACTGTTCATTACCATCGAACGACAACGGTGGGGGCTGCCGTAGTGTACCCATTTTTGTATTCGTATTTTCATCGATCCCTCTGGACTTTCGGACAATTCTGACACCATGTTATGTTTGAAGAAATAAACATCGTGACTCCTTCATGATTTATTCTAGACCGGAAGGAACCACACCAACTACAAGCTAACCGAACATATAAGCATTCACATGAGCAATCTTTATAGCTCACCGATATGCTACTTAAGGTATGGAGATCACGTGACGAAAGTTACAGGGAGTTCACAAGTGCGGAACAAGACCAGTTTGTAGGATAGTCCGTAATGGTCTGGGCAGGGATAAGCGTTGATAGTCGACGGACCTTGTGGTGTTTGAAAGAGGTGCAGGCCAGCCATAAATTACAGAGATGATATTATTATGCATGTAGTTCGCCCATTTGTTGGAACATTTGGACGATAATACCCCTAATCCGGCTCGTATTGTTAGTGAGTGCCTCGAACAGGAAACAACAGAGAGAATGGTCTGTTCTGCATTCTCATCTGACGTGAATCCGATATGGAATTCGTGGGATCAACTTGGCAGAGCTCTTCGGAGATGAAAAAACCTCCAGTCAACAAGATAGGGCTTGTGGAGGCTCAACAAATCCAGTGGCGTGAGCTCAGACAAAACGTCATCAACTGTCGCATTCATGATTTAGAAGCATGCTTAGACGTTGTCAAAGCTGCATCCAGCACATGGTGGTCACACCATATTGACTTTTTGAGTTTCATTGCTTGAACAAAATCTGAAAAAATACTATGTTTCGATGCGTTCCTTGGGATTCGTAATTCTTCAGGTAAAATCACTATGGGTGTGACTGTAACTTTTGAAATGACGCTCAAATGTTGAAAAAGAGATATAAACAGCATTACCCCAAACAAAACGTTATGACTTTAATCACTCACTCTCATGCAACGGATACACAGGCAATATCCCTAACTTTTTTTAGTAGTGTACATGTATCTCACCTACAAGAGTTGTTTCACGAGTACGACTATGGTCATAAACTTTCTCAATGCACATACATCTTTATAGTCGGGCGATATCGTTTGGTCACAATAGATACATTCATTGTTACTCTACCTCTGTCATTTCTGATTTTTATTTGCTGATTGATGATGCTTAATTTGACTATGAAGTACATGTACAGTAGTATATGGAGGAACGGGAGAAAAAAAATGAAAAGTGCAGTTGTTTTAATTGGAGCTTGGACTCCTGATACTAGAGTTCAAATTATATCAGTATTTCTCTGACACATCAAGATCTGTTTGGTGTGCAACTTATTACCCTCGCCCCGATAGGGGCAGAGGGTATTGCAATTGGGTCTGTCCGTTTGTATGTCTGTTTGTCTGTCTGTCCGCGCGCATATCTCAAAGGAGAATGGTCCGATCAACATGAATCTTATAGGGATGAAGCGGTATCTCAGTGGCTCGGTCCTCCTCAAATCTGGTCAAAATCGGACAAAAACTGTTGCCATGGCAACGGAAAATGTAAAAATCAATAATTGACCATAACTCCGGTTCTATTCAAGATAAATTTTTCTAACTAATTTTGTATTTTTCTATGGCCAATTCCTGATCATCTGATATATGGCCCGTGGTCGTACGACCAAAACTCTCCATTATCGCCCGATGTCGAAAAATTGGGGGTCACGGTTTCAAATTTTTGTTGGCCAGCGACGTTCAGTGCAAATGTCTGCGCTCATAACTCGAAGGCAAACAACCCGATCGATTTGAAATTTATAGGGCAAGAGTGCTATGGTGCTGGCTCATTCCCTTCAGAATTTCGCCAAAATCGGATGAAAACGGTTGCCATGGCAACGGAAAAAAGAAAATCACATAATTGACTTTAACTCCGGTTCTACTCGATATTAATTTTTCCAACTATTTTTGACATTAGAGCGTTGGGGGCGAAGCCCCCAACCCTCTACATGTCTATGTGCTGACTTTTTCATGGAGGTTTCATGCCAACCTATCGACGCACGTTTTGGCATGTAAACGTTTAGATACCTACTTCAAATGAGAATTTTCTTTGTCCTTGACATAAAATCTCTCGAATTGATGGGAAACTTTGACTATTCCACAGATATATGAGGCATGAATCGATGTGCTAGGTTTGAGAAAATAACGTAAATGTTCAAATTATCGAAAAACGTCCCAAAATGGCGGAGCCGATGGAAATTGACGTTCCCAGAATGCAAAGCAAATTTTACCACAATGACGCGTATTTTGAAACACAATTTCTGTTCAGCAATTCGTGTATGCATACATGCATGTGGGCATCTGCGTGTGGACTTTTTGGCGTTATGAAGTAAACACAGCGATTCGTCTGCGATGCCACGGCTACATTTACCGTAATTTGACGTATTTTATAACATGACAATTAAGCTGGTTTTCTGTGCTGGATTGCGAAGTCTTTTTATTCTTAACTGGTATTTTAATTTGCCCAGTAAAGGCATGCTATATCTGATGTTATCAGATGCAAATATTCCTCATAGTTTCCAATGTTTTGAGGATATTCTAATGAGGTTCCATATCATTTTAGCAGGCATATCTGTTCCATTGATCGATTTTTAAAAAAAATGTTTACTTATTAGTAACATGAATGAAGTAGGCCATGTTTTTCATCCTAGTATACGGAAATGAATTGGAATTACATAGGGGATGAAATTATGGCTTCTTCTTTCTTTCTTTTTTTTTGGGGGGGGGGGGGGGGGGGTAGGCCTTACGTTGTGTAAGATATATTCAGCTGTCGTGGTGCTGATGATGTGCTCTAATGTCGTCTTCCGCAGTTTGCTGCATTTTCTTGTTGTATTTTTCTTTGGCCATTTCCCGATCGTATGGTGTACGACCGATGGTCGTACGACGAAAACTCTCCATTATCGCCCGATGTCGAAAAATTGGGGGTCACGATTTCAGTTATTTTTGACCAGCGACGTTTCAGTGCAAATGTCCGCGCTCATAACTCAAAGACGAACGGTCCGATCGATTTGGAATTTATAGGGCAAGAGTGCTATGGTGGTGGCTCAGTCCCTTCAAAATTTTACCAAAATCTGATGGAAACGGTTGCCATGGCAACGGAAAAAAGAAATTCACACCATTGGCTCTAACTCCGGTTTTACTTGATATTAATTTTTCCAACTATTTTTGTATTTTTCTCTGGCCAACTGCCGATCGTTTGGTGCACGACCGATGGTCGTACGACGAAAACTCTCTATTATCGCCCGATGTCGAAAAATTGGGGGTCACGATTTCGGTTATTTTTGGCCAGCGACGTTTCAGTGCAAATGTCTGCGCTCATAACTTAAAGGCAAACGGTCCGATCGATTTGAAATTTATAGGGCTGGAGTGCTATGGTAGTGGCTCAGAAAACGGTTGCCATGGCAACGGAAAAAAGAAAATCACATAATTGGCTATAACTCCGGTTCTAATCAATATTAAATCTTCAACCTATTTTTGTATTTTTCTTTGGCCAATTCCCAATCGTATGGCGTACAACCGATGGTCTTAAGACCAACACTCTCAATTATCGCCTAATTTTAGTGACTAAATCTGAAGCGCGAGGGTCTGCAATCTCTGATTGTCTCGTTTAACTTGAGAATGAAATCCTAGAATAAATAGGATTTCTTTTGTTGTCGTCGCACCAAATCTGGGCTCAATCTTAGCAAACATTTCAGTTAAAATTGTCTAAAAACGGACAATTAAGAATATTTGGCATCAAATCAGCTAGGCCTGCACAGCCGATAGCTCAGGATGTACATGATATTGGAGAAATAGAAGTTCAACTTCCTGACGGTGCTGTTAAAAGTGTGCAGTTGCAGGTGGTTATCACATGCACATCAGCATCGCACCTTCCGCAGTCCCCAGCTCAGCACCGATGTTTAAGGTGGTGGTTGAGGTACTAGAGATACAGGTGGAGGAGGAATTCGGATAGAAATTTACAGAACTGCAAATTCTCCTGCCTTCTCCATTGATGAGGACATGGATGTGTAATTGTCTGTATATGTGCTGCTTAACATTTTAGGAGCCAAAAAACATGCACATGGCCCAATGTAATATAAATAAAATTAGTGCATGTGTTAAAAAAATTTGCCCAAGGGCTAAGGAAGGTTTTGTCCCATGACCTTTAGAATAAGGTCACTGGTCAAACGAGTTCAAGGTGACAAGGATCTTCAGCATATATCATTTCCTATAAGTCCACAATTGATTGCTCAGATGTAAATTAAATAACATAAGAGATCTTGGCAATTTTGTGCTCTGACCTTGAGAATGAGGTCAAAGGTCAAGTTCGAGGTCAAAACAATATTCAGCATATATCATTTCCTATATGTCCATAATTGATTCCCAAGCCGTAAAGTCGATAATAAGCGAGATATTAACCATTTTGTTATCTGACCTTGAATATCAGATCAAAGGTCAGATTCAAGGTCACGAGAATATTCAGCATGCATATACTATTGTCACATGTATCTCTTACATTGATATTGGTTATGTATGAATATTTTACATTTTAAAAAAAATAATTAAGTTTTATTAATGTTTTAGGATGATATCATTGCATTCTAGATCATATGTAAGTCATTTTTGTAACACGAGTGTTTTACATGGTTGTGCATACATATTGGTTGTCTATACATGCACATTTTAAATGATATTTACTTGTGTTATACATGTAATGTAGTATTTTTTACCTATGCTGCACGTTGTAATATCATTGGATTAGTGCAGGACCTGTCATAAAATGATTCCTAACTAGTCAAGTGAGTTTGATTGTGTACCAAACACTTCTGGGTTTCTTCCGGAGCACCTAATCTCACATTCAACCGGCTGGGTGTCTGTGATATTTAGGTGGCTTTGACTACGATAGTACAGGTATTACTCGGTTTTGACGACTAACACTGAACCTTTTTCATCCATTCGGTCTTGGAATATGTATTTGTCTTTGTCGGCATTCATTTGTTCTTTGTGTACATCTGAGTATGGGAAGTCGCGTGGATGATGTACGAGTAGGAGCAGCACTTGATGGTTGAACAACATACTTTCTTGTGTAATGAAGGTTAGCGGCATATTTTCAACGTCATTTCCACTAATATGTGTATACTGGCATATAACTTGCGAGGATAAGATTGTGTGATATGGATTTCTCAAGCACATCCGTCTTAGCAGTATCCATCATGGAGAAGTCGCGATCAAATAAACATGATTGCTCAGTACAGGCTATGCAAATCAGAAATAAAATCTGGCTCGATTGTGATGAATTTTTAATGATGGTATCGGACGGAAATATGATCGCTAGTAAATTGATTTAACATGGACTGTGGCGGAAAACAGACAGGAAATACCAGTACACTATTCATGACGAAGACTACAACAGGGACGTACTCCTGTTTCGTGATCAATATAAATCCATTGAAACACTTGTTGGCTTGCGAAATGGATGAATAGCTGTAGACGAGTGTATGTATGGCAGTATGTGCAATCGGAACAACATATATGTATATATGTACTGATATATATGTACAGGGTCGGCCAATATAATGGAATATAGTCATTGCGTGATAGTGAGTGTCTTTTTCAGTGCTGATATGATGCAAATGTACAAAATGAAATCAACAAGATTGAATTGGTATATCTATGCACACATATGATACAATGAAGCCAATTTTGGTAATGTTATTATATATTGCACGCACAAAACGAGCAATATGTTGTGGGTGTTCAAAGAATGTATCAAAACGTCCATTTGACTATTACAATGAATAATCAAACTCACCCGATTTAGAGGCTGCATACACTTCGGACCAATTAAATAATAGACTTATTTGATGTGATACAGTCCAGTGTTCAGCATATTAACGTTAATTATGCAATTTGACGTCCGTTCTCCCAGACCACAGAGGCGATTCGTCTAGGCATGCTGTCCACCAAGTTGTTGACGTACGGTTGATCCAGATTACGCCATGTTCGCTGCAATGCATTAGCCAATTCGCGTAGATTTTGAGGCATTGGGTCCAGGGAGTGGATTTCCATCTTTGGACGATCCCAGCAGTATTCGGTGGGATTGCGATCCGGACTGCGAGCAGGCCATGGTAGAACAGTGACGTCTTCCTGATCCAGAAAATCAGGAACTGGACAGGATCGGGGACTATCGCGTTGTCGTGCTGCCACACAAAGCTATCACCATAGACACCTCTAACATTTGGAAGAGACGTATTTGCCATCAGCTCCCGATACGGATCCCCCTGCCCCTTGTCTCATAGGCAGTTATTGTCGACGCAGCCTAATCCTGTCATCTACAGTGTCCAGGGTGACACGGCTGTCATCAGTGAAGACCACATTAAGCGAGTGCTACAAGGCCAGGGATTCATAGTACCTGACCTATGCCAAACATGCCACACAGTGTCGTAGTGAAGTAGAGGTCTCCTGGTCTTGTAACCAGCGAACATCATCCTACTAACAGTGCGTATGGACACAGTGCGATCCAGACGGCGTGACCACTTATTGGCCAGAGACTGCGCTGGACGTCGTCAGTTTTCACGCATCATGCGTATCAGTAGCAGTCCTCACGGTCCGTAGAGGTGCGTGGATGTCCGCCTGAGGTACCAGGAGCTGAATCGCCCGTAATCCTGTAGATTTTGAGTATTTTACTCACTGCTGACTGAGTGACCCTCACCAAGGGGTGACTCTGCCAAATGTTTATTGTTGGACTGTACCAAAACGCAGTTTTATAGCACATTGGCAAACTACATTGAATGACCCAAATTTGGTTGCTGTTGCTCTCTTATGTAGTGGTCGAAACACACCTGAATATGCAATTCCCTAGTTTAATCGACTCATTTGCCCTGACTCATCACCAACATTACTCCAAATTTACCCATAAACTTACCAAAGTACATGTGATAATACGAGAAAGAATTTTATACATCTGAGTTGAGCACGTTTAGCAACAGTCGTAATCTTTCAAAAGATCTTCAAAATGATTTAATAATAATAATAATAATAATAATAATAAGAAGAAGAAGAAGAATAAAGATGGGGGTAAGTTCGACCTATTGGCCATCTCAATGTCGGACATACCCCAAACTTCGGATATCACAGGGCCCGACATACCCCATCAAGGGTCTAACTTACCCCACCAAGGGTCTGACTTACCCCACCAAGGGTCTGACTTACCCCACCAAGGGTCTGACTTACCCCACCAAGGGTCTGACTTACCCACATCAAAGGTCTGACTTACCCCATCAAGGGTCTGACTTACCCCACTAGAAGTTTGACATAGCCTACGCATTGAAGACATGACTTGCCCTTTCTGGGAGTTTTGCATCTAGCTGGTGACAGGCCAAATGGGATATTGAATAGTCTAGATGTCATCTTAGATTGGCATGGTCCAGACGGTATTGCATATAGGTACTAGTTTTGCCTTAGGTTTTGTCCTCTTTCAACTGGTCCCCTGTTTTAAAAATAAATGTATGAATTACAATTAAAAATGGAATAAGTGTACAAATGTATGACCATGTGCCTTTGTGTCATGTCAATAAACTACTACTACTATTGCAGTGTTTGGATATATATATATATGACTTACATGTTTCATGACTTGCATATTAGTATGTTATTATATATGACTCTGACACATGATATACGAGTAGTTATGATGTACATATATGTATGTTGTACACGCACTTACACGTGTTGTAAATTTGCACCGTGGAGACCCCCTCGTGGCTTCGGCTGTGGGGAATCCTCACAAAAGAAACAAAGTTTACACATATATGACTCTGCTGATGAAATACCCAAAGTCAGACCCTTGATGGGGTAAGTCAGACCCTTGTTGGACCCTTGGTGGGGTAAGTCAGACCCTTGTTGGACCCTTGGTGGGATAAGTCAGACCCTTGTTGGACCCTTGGTGGGGTAAGTCAGACCCTTGTTGGGGTAAGTCAGACCTTGATGGGGTGAGTCAGACCCTTGTTAGACCCTTGATGGGGTAAGTCAGACCCTTGTTGGACCCTTGTCGGGGTAAGTCAGACCCTCGATTGATGGGGCATGTCAGACCCTTGTTGGACCCTTGATGGGGTATGTCTGGCATTGAGATGGCATGAGTTCATAATATGTCAATAATATGTTATAAGTTTCTCTCACACAACATCACACCGAATTTCTCTTGTTCATATTTCACATTCCTGTACACAGAAGCATGTACTACCATAATGTATTTATCATTTCATCTTTATTCGTGTACCATTTGAAACCACAGCGCGCACGACATACCCCAGTGGTAAATACCCCATATTGTGTACTTGAGATCGTTTCGATGGCCATCCAGGAGTCTGTGGTGTTCAGAGTCTATTGACAAGAAAAAAAAACTATATAACTATCCAACATCTGAGCTCAGAACCCGTTTTCACTCTTAGAATTTGACCACTTAAATGAAACTTATTAAACCGCACAAAATGTAATATCGAGTCTCGACTAACGCACACAAGTCCACTGCAACTGCATCCCCAACACATCGTCTTCTCTGAGATGGAAGATGCAACTTCTAGGTTGATGTGCTAAACATGAAACAAGTTTAATGAATAACATCTGCACTACGTCACAAATATTTAACCAAAACCCATACAAACTAATCACTCTGTGGCATACTTCGATTGCAAGGGCATGACATACCCCGATGATTGAATAGTGAAGACAGTTATTTCAAAGAGCAAAAAACAGTGGCCTTGTTTACTTTATAACTGGCTTCAATGTACTCGATGCTACCACATACGTTTGATACACGCGGTGTTTCCATTGTTTATGGAAGTTATCACCTTTTTCAGGAAGGTCGTACTTTTCCGGGAACGATCGTTATTATAATAATAATAATAAATTTATTCTTATAATTATAGCGCTAGTAAAAGTACACATTCTCAAAGCGCTTTACAAAAGAAAGTTGTGTAAAAGGGTGATTGAAAATTATAAACATACACGTAAAAGTATGGATAAGGACATAAAATTATGACTAGGCAAACATTGTATGAGATGATTGGAGATTACATGTGTTCGTACGCAATTGAAAATAGATGAGTCTTTAATTTGGCTTTGAAGCTGGATAAAGTATTTGAACTCCTGATGTCACGAGGCAAAGTGTTCCAAAGCTTAGGTCCGACCACACTGAAAGCGCGGGCACCATATGCATCTGTTCGAGATCTAGGTTCCAGTAGATTAGTTCCATCGGACCTGAGGGATGTTCGTCGAGTGTTGAAAGTGATCTGCTCAGCCAGATACGCTGGGGCCTAGTCGTTAAGACAACGATATACGATTGTCAGTATTTTGAAAGCTGATCTTGATCTGATGGGAAGCCAGTGAAGGTCCCTGAGGATTGGAGTAACATGCTCTCGGCGGCGAGTCAGTGTCACCAGGCGGGCCGCACAGTTCTGGACCCGCTGTAGTTTGCCCACAAGCTGGTCTGGTAATCCCACCAACAGACTATTACAGTAGTCCAACATGGAAGTCACCAGGGCATGGACCAATGTCTGTGTTGCAGCAGTGTTGAAGCTTCTTCTGATTTTGCCGATAGAATGTAGTTGAAAATGGGTAGATTTCACAATTGAGTTGAGGCTGTGGTCGAGGTGGACACCGAGATTTTTCACACACGTGCTTGGCTGGACATCAGACTCCCCGAATCGGAGAAGGTGAGGAACTGGTGGTTACGGAAGCGTAGAAGGGCCACCCAGGAAAATTATTGTTTTTAAATTCCCGACTTAGTAACTCGATAATATCGACTTAGTATCTCGATAATATCGACTTATAACTCGATAATATCGACTTAGTATCTCGATAATATCGACTTATAACTCGATAATATCGACTTATAACTCGATAATATCGAGTTAGTATCTCGATAATATCGACTTAAACGTGGAACAGACACAGGAAGGAGATTTATTTTTTTTAAATTCCCGAGTTATCAATTCGATAATATCGACTTAGTAACTCGATAATATCGACTTAGTAACTCGATAATATCGACCTAATATATCAGGGTTGTCCGGCCCATGTGTACATGTATGTATATGTACGTGGTTAACCAATAACGACTGTGTCAATTGGCGTATATGTCCCCGTGTGAACATTGAAATAAATGATATCTAAAATGAAAACTTTCCCCTCTGATGTAAATATCAATTACATTAATTACATATTAAAGTTATAACAGTATTTGACTCTCATATGAAATCAGTAATGTTTATTTGTTTTCTCATTATGTATATGCACAGGCAGACTAAATATCATGTGCTGTGATTTAAGTCGAGATACTAAGTCGATATTATCGACTTACTAACTCGGGAATTTGAAAAAAAAAACAAATCTTCCTGTGCCTGATCCACTCTTTAAGTCGATATTATCGAGATACTAAGTCGATATTATCGAGATACTAAGTCGATATTATCGAGTTACTGAGTCGGGAAATAAAAAAAAAAATTTCCTGGGTGGCCCTTCTACGCTTCCGTAGGTGGTACTGGCCTGAACCGTGACGAAAAGTTGATGACCTCGGTTTTGTCATCGTTCACCATCAGCATGTTGCTGACCATCCACGACCTGATATCCACAATGCACTGCTGCGCACGAGTGAACATGATATCAGTGGTCCCTGATTCCATGGTGAAATAGATCTGGCTGTCATCGGCATAGAACATGTGCTCTAGGTTGTGCCTTCGGATCACATAGTGGTGCCATGTACAAGGAAAACAGCATTGGGCCGAGCACAGACAACTGTGGAACTCCATATTTGAGTGGTGTCAAGGTTAAAGTTGCTCCTCGGATGGCGACGGACTGGAATCTGTTTGAGAGGTAGGATTGGAACCAGTCGAGTACATGACCTCTCACTCCGAAACGACAATCCAAACGTTCCAACCGGACTGAATGGTCAAGCTTGTCAAACGCTGCGGATAAATCGAGCATTATAAGGGTGGTCGTTTTACCTTGGTCCAGTGCGAGGAGTGCATCATTATACACACGTAACAAGGCAGATTCAGTGCTGTGATTGGGTCTGTAGGCACTCTGCCTTTCCTCGTGAAAACCCATGGCTGCTAGATATGCGTTGATTTTTCGAAGTGCGATGTTATAACTTAAGTTATCGTGTTGTATTCGCCTGTTATTTATGTTTCAGCATTTTCTGTAGTCGAGAAGATATCAATGCAACAAGTGAGTTGACAAGAGCTCGGTGTATGTGAAAATGTTTTCAGGTCAACATGTTCACTGCCTGATCTGAAATTAACGAGAGCAAGCCGGAAAGTGTGTCAATTCTCACTAAACACTTGCCATGTTCAAAGAGAATGTGGTAAAAACTGAGGTCTCCACGACTGCAGCTAATGCTGCATCGATAGCTGATGAGTGCCGCTGGTGGAAGTGTAAGGACTAGGTATTTCAGAATCGTTTCAGACCAGCGACAAGCCAACGGGAGTCTTCCTTGAGCTGTCCTCCCAGAAGACATTCGTGTAGCAGATGTTGGTCGACCAATTGAAGATATCGTCGTGGTATAATAATGTGATTGCCTAGGACAGGGTTGTCAAGCATCAATGTGCGAATGCAAATGTGAACTGGAGGAATTCCATATATGAAAAGTGCGAAGTTGATATATGACGTGATTGAGCTGTAAAACAAGGGAGGATGAACACTCATGTGAACAATCACGTGATAGTATAAGCGTGGGAATAAATAGATACACACATTGATAATTGATCAAATCGAAAAGGTAATGTTGTCAACGAAGACAGCTCCATACAATCACGAATCAAATCCCATTCTGAATCAAACAATGGTTTTGTTTCTGTAATGTTATTCTCACTTCAACACATTCGATGCGTACAACCGTTATTCTTGAATACTGCCGGTGCCTTTGGGATTCAGTGGATTCAGTATGGATGAATGCAGGGTCATATTGGGTGCATACTACCTTCTTCATGCGTAATAGTGTCACTGGTTCAATGTCAGTTCTATTATTTTGTATTGTATGTCATGCACATCACATGGATGGATATGATTGTGGGATATACATATATAACGCCCACCCAGGTCAGCAGTGTCCATCAAGGTGAAATCGGGGCAAAGAAAACATGATTGCCAATGTTGGTCTCGCAAATCAGATGAAATTTGGGCAATTCGTGTTGAATATCTAATGCTATGGTCACATGTATTCCCGACACAGACACGGACTTTTAAAAACAGCCGGAGAAGCCCGGAGATAGCCGGAGTGTATTCCGAGAACCTCCGGCATGCTCGAGGTGTTTTTTGTCAATATTTTTTTTTGCGGAAAAGAAATCAGGAGTAGATATGGAGTTATTGCAGATTGAAGCCGGAGACAGATGGAATATATATGGAGAACCCCGGCAAATTCCCGAGGAAGCTGACAGACTCTGGCAAAAGCCGTCGCGAGGCCGGAATTCCGCCCTTACTCCGTGAATGTGCCGGTGTATAAGTCGGAGTATCCCCGGAGAAACACGGAGAAAGGCGAAGTAACCCCGGAGGTATTTTCAAAGCTCCGTCTTCCTCCTGGGATTCTCCGTGTATACTCTGGCTTCCTCCGGTTGTTAAATTTCAACCAGGAGTATCCCCGGCGTTTCCCGGAGATGGTCGGAATACCTACGGAGAAAGCAGGCGCATCTACGGGCCTACCGGAGCATTTACGGCGATTTACAAAGTAGCACCGGTTTATCCTTGGAAAGTGACAAAATAGTGTAAAATCCGGCATTTGGGCAAAAAAATTTGAACATGTCCAACTTTTCCAGGATTGCAAAAAAAAATCCCGGAGTTCCCCGGTATCCCCCGATAACTCCCAATAAGTCCCGTATGACATGTGACCATAGCATAATGAGTGCTGGGCCGGATACCATGACTGAAATGAGAAATGATATATTTGTACAATTTCTGATATTTGTACAATATAATCCCTGTCACATGAACGTAATTCCAGTTACGTGCACGTTTGACAGTGAGTGATTTTGTGAGTGATTTATGGTATCCCACATCATCATAAAATACAGTAGAAAAAAAAGAATGGTACTCTAAATTAACAAGCGTTTACAGTAGGCATAGCACTGCACACATAGCACTGATCTCAGAGAACTTCGTTGCATAAAACTTAGTCACCCATCAATAACCACAAAGTGGACAAGAATAGAAGTACATTGTCCCTAACTGGCTTGTTGTTGGCAAAAATGTCGTCTTTGGTGGATCGCCCGTCAGCAGTTATTTGACATATCGACCTTCAAGAAACAATCGCTGGTGTCTACCACCAAGCGAAAGTGTTTCAATTGCCAACATTTCAGGACAAACACTGCACCATCGATCATCATGTCAGAGGTAACGTTTGCTTTTGGAAGGGGCTTGGTTACTTACACAATTTTGAATATGAAGACACCCGTTGCACCCGAATATGAATGGCACCCGTTGCAATGTCCATGACGTTCGATTTGAGCATTCTTCTTGCCAAATTTTGTGTGCAGGAATATGTCGCAAAACAATGTTGCAAAACATAGCGCAGGTTCCATTCAAGCGTGCATATCCAAAACTTCTTCCATTTCTTTGCGTCATAAATACGTGTGATCTCAATCGAGCATTAATATTTACTAATGGAAGTCATGTCTTCGATATTGTGATTTTTCTTATTGTTCGTGCACAAAAGCCTCGAGTACGGAAAGAAAAGTTGAGGTTTCGCATGTATGGGCATCATGCCACAAACTACACACAAAGTACATTTGACTAATCTACGGGTCAATGTGATGCGCTTGAGCAGAGACGCAGAATTAGGTGTTAATATCATAAAAAATATATACAAAAAATGTGCAGTCATTGCATGCACCACTATACAATTGAGCTGTCCAGATACGACACGAATGGGTACTGTAAAAAGGTTATCTCGATGTAACAGACCATATAATTTTTTTCCCCATTAGCCGTTCGAATTCAATCACATGAATATATCTAATATATCTGAACACCATATCGAGATATGGTGTGTATCACACATTTGTATATTACATTTGTATGTACATTAATAATTGCATCCTGGCGAATCAAGACTGATTCAGAAGTCAAGCGTTCTGTGTAAATATAACAATTTATCACAAAAAAGGTAGGTAATATATTTATATCTGTCTTTATCTTCGCCCACTACCGCACGACACCCAAGAAGGAAAATTGGGGCACGTAAAATCCATATACGCCTCAGTTTTATTGGGAGTTGGATAAATGGAATTAAAACGTGCGCGGAAAGAATGGTGATATATTCACGAAAGAATAGAAAGTAACGAATTAAGCGCAGAATGTGCCGTATGTTCGTGAACTCAATGATGCTCATAAATGCAATTTGTTTGATAACAATTGTATGAGACAGTCAGAATGGGAATTATAACACAACAAAACAAGATGCCATTAAAGCTAGATATTCCCAAACTGCCTATATATCATCATGGAATTAGACAAACCATAACCATTACGTTCAATATATAAAAATTCATATGATGCGCTGCCT
Source organism: Terebella lapidaria (assembly GCA_949152475.1). Lineage (NCBI taxonomy): Eukaryota > Metazoa > Annelida > Polychaeta > Terebellida > Terebellidae > Terebella > Terebella lapidaria. The sequence goes on from OX424557.1 coordinate 11,163,617, forward strand.
AAATATAAAAACCCTTTGCTCCCGCCAAAAAAAGCAAACCAGAAAACAAAACAACACCACCAAATATATAGACAAAATTCCGAATACTAGTAATTCACGCATTCATCACAAGAGAAATGTACATAATAATAGACTGGGAGTACCACCATCAAAAATCAACACATAAAGATTTGGGCCAACGTTTTAATATCAAAGAAAAATAATGCTTGGTTAAAATAACCAAGTGGGAAGAAAATGTCAGATCAGATGTCAGATAACACTTGTCTTCTGTTGTCAGTTCGTCAAGTCACATAATTATGTGATGTGAGCACTCGAGTGTTCTGCAATAAACATGCTTGGTTGGCAGTCAGACCTGTATGAATAGACTGAGTATGATAAAACTACTTTTTGACCTGATATAATACTGGTACTGAATGTCAGTTAAAGTGAAGGTTCAAAAGCATTTTATGTTCACATAAAGCATTTGCATGCATTACGTTTATGACGAACGGTGAACGTCCACGGAATAGACGGTGAAGTATTACATGATTTGCTTCATAGCATGTGTTGATCAATTTTCCATTGTTGCAGACAGACACTGCAGAATGCATTTTCTTTGTCCAACTGGAAATTTATAGACAATATTGTTGGTGCGCGAAAGTGATATTTTGACGTGCACGAATAAAATACAGTTGTGACCAAGTGAACAGGCAATATAACAAACTTTGCCTCTTCCATCAACCAACACGCACAATACTATGATCATTAAAAGCATTATTTCTCATACTGTCTTTGCATTCAAAAAGGAAATTTTGACGTATTTATTATTGCTCTTGGGTCATATTCTCCTTTAATATATCAACCTTGTTATTTGGAAACGGACCGGAAAAGGAAGATATTTTCATTCTTAAATAGAAGTTATCCGGAAATGGAGGGGAAATGGAAATTACTGTCATTACCTTATTCAAATGTCATGTACTTTATATTGTTTTGTTCGCATGGAATCAAAACAAGCCGTACAAAACTTGAATACGCGAAGGAATAACATATCCGCATGCTTCAATACAAAAAGGACGTGCTTCATTTGCTGTCGCATTCTGGAAATAGATGGTTGATTTACACTGAACCACCAAACTTCCCACGAGGGGTGCCTGTCCTCGCTCTGACCGTACCTCGTCAGTACTGTCTGCCACAAGCGGCTGGGGACAGGCAGCAGGCGACCACAAAGATGAGCTCTTAGTGGCTGACGCAATATCTCGGGACATCACCCGAGGTGCTGAATTCGCTCCCCTTACTCCAATCAGCTCACATGTCCTGGTGTTGTGGGCTAGAATACTTAATGGTTAAACCGACACGGCATTTCGTGATCTCCCCCGCCAGAATATGTTTGACCCCAATCTATACGCCAGTGTGACCTTGGCTGTAAATATTGGGTCGAATTTTGTTTTTATTCCAGAAATGCTATACTTTAGGTTTGCCATTGGAATCATCTAAAATTGATTGCATTGGTGGTATCATAATTGTATATACTTGAATTGCAACTAACATCCATGACTTTCACTGGCATTTTTACATTGACATTAACGAAACTTATTTGCATTTTCTTATTGACAAAAACTCGGTTGTGTTCTTAGGGCTATGTGCGAAATGGATATATCTGAATATTGATTTATTATTCTGTCGAATTACTATACAAATAAAAAAGCGAAATTTTCTTGGAATGCAATAATGATAGACGATGTAAATCAGCATGGCAAATATCTTCGAACAAAATTCACATGATCCGCTCCATGAAAATGGAAAGTCGACTGCTGCAGGTAGCATGTTCCCAAAGCTGGGATCACACTCGAACTGGAACTGCCCATGAGTGCGGCGTTGTCCTCAATTTCGTGTAATTTTGTTATCGGAATTAGCTCGGATATGACGCTGAGGATTGAATGTAAGACCGGGGTCATGACCGGATGTACATTCCTTAATCTCAATAGGCTTAGGGAAGACGTCCATGTATCACATATGGTCAGTGTCCAATAGAAGATAGTGTCTCGTCATCATGCAGAACTCGGGTGTCAAACACGCGACAATGGTGTCAGAGATACAACTGTGCCGTAATACAACTGTGAACTGCAGGAGTATGATAAGTGAAAAAGAGAAGTACAGAGTTAGAATATGTTGTATGTATATGTGGATAAACACAATACTAGTGGTAATAGTTTAATAATTCATTGATCATCAATTCCATTGTTCAACTGATGTTGTCAACGAAGAAAGTGTCATGCAATATTGTCAAGAAAGTCATATTTTGATCCAGTAATACCAATGTATTTGATAGGGACACTATGATGTAAATTTGGTGTGCGTCACGTATATGTAGATTGAATATACGTGTTGAATCAAACCTGTTTCATCTGACATTAGACGTCATGCAGAACGAAACTGAAAATTAGCATATCAAGATTAGAATGAGTCTTTGCCATATTTTACGCATATATTCCGTACACCCTCTGGATATTATCGTATGAGAAAGAAGGTGGATCAGTATTTTGATATATCAGGTACTGAGCTGATGGTATATATCCTTGGGGAAATATCCACCAGCAGTGACACCGGCTCAGTGGTATGCGTGTAATCTATTACCACCAATAACAGAGAAATACACCAGAAAAGGAAAATTCAAAACCATCCTGGGAGTCGGGTCATTCCCGGTTGGAAATGGAATGTCTCCCACCTGAACCACCCGAGGCGACAGATGTTGCGTCTTCCACTAATGGTGAAGTGGGTGACGATATAATATTGCTTTGCATTTTCTTCATATATTTCTTAGCAACTCATCTATTTCCGCCCATGCTCGAGGTTGACCAGTAAATATTGGGATGGGCCACCCACTTTTTTTAATCATTGGTCCTACGGACAAGTATGATATTTTGGGTATTTGGGACCCTGCTGGGATTCCAACTCGGGATCTCTCGCACACCAGCTATCCACTCTACCAAATGAACTGAAAGGATATCTCTATATAATGCTAGTCAGATTACAACTTCACACATAACTGAGAGGTCACGGTTGTCTTCACTGCAAGGCATTCAATAGATGAACGTGCACTCACGCTGCGGTGATGTCGATCTCGTTGAAGCAACAATTCGTACCAGGAATGTCAGTGCATCACTCAAGTGAAAACTTATTGGTTGATTCCCGAACTAAAAAAAGTACACTAAAACAAATTTTATGACATGGACTTCACCTCTCATAACAGGCCGAAGAAAAGCTTTGACGAGTCTATCACGGCAAGCCACAGGGAAGCCACGGATGAGAAGTTTTTAGCTGACATTACCAGCCACCATGTGTGCAATGTTGTCTAAGACCGAGCCATACAGTGACAGTTTCATGCCGACTGCAATGAATACCACATTGCCAGAAGCACTGCCCGGGCAGAAATTAAACAAATACTTCGCGATGTATAGAGAACAACAGTTGAGTGTCTGTGAGACGTTAGTATGTCTGCTGAGGAATCCAAATGCCTAAGGAATGGCACAGTGCAAGATCTGGTTTCGTTGTTGTGCTGGGAGGACCACTGCATCGAAGATCGGGTGTGTTTTTCATGAGCACCGACGAAACATTTGCCGGTTTTAAAAAGAGATCTGCTACTCAATGAAGATGTCATTAAAATGTGAGGCTAATGAGTGGAATTGTGATCATGAACAGTACGACCAGTACGCTACTGCTGATAAATATCAATATGCAAGGAGACCTAACGCTCAAGACGGTAGAATTGGCAGATATTTGGTGCACATGCAGACGAGGGAGTGAAGTACGCATGAATTGCTTGTGAACATCAAACAAGTCAATATGATGGATTCCACTCTGAGTGTTTTGGTGTGAAGAGAGAGCCAAGGGGCTCCTGGATTTGTCGGGAATGCTTGGGGAATGTATGTCAAGTGCATATATGCTCCTAGTTATTAGCATTGATGACATGATATTTGATGCTTCGATGGCGTATGTGAAAATCATTACATTATATCATTACCATTGGTGCAATATCTTGGAAATTTTTGATGGCACGGATGCTGCATTAACAGAGGATGGACGTGTATGATATTGTGTATGGTGTAAAAAAGTGCATGAGTTGTTCAGTAATGTTGTCCATTTCACATTGTTACAATGTTATGGAAGTCAAGACAATGTACTATGGAAGGACGATAGGGACATGGAATAAAATTTTGAGAATATGGATTTTGGGAACTAGGATTCGGGACTTCAGTCAGTCGCAGAAATTTTGTTTCTAGTGTGGAACTGAATAGCCTGTTCAGCCTGTTCAGTTCCATATCCCAGTTTTCAATACCCAATTCGCACAACCCTAGCCCAAATTCACTATAATTCCCAAAATCCAATTCCCATGTTCTCGTCGGCTTTCCGCATTGTACTTGTGTTGTAACAACTGTGAATGATATTGTTGAAACACTATAAAGGAATTGTGAAGTAAGTGTTGTTGAATATGCTTTTATCCAGAATGAATTGTCGGCAGTACAATGACAAAGTGTCTCGTTTTATACTTTACAATCTTTGTCATGTATATCCAGCACTATTCAGTTTGTGAATGAGGAATCATATTTCTAGATATTTCTATAATATCTTCCAATTTGATAGGTGATCCAATTGGTTCACAAAGCAACGCAATGTTTTTTTTGTATCTTAACAATCGGGGCTTCTCACGATAACTATACAGTGGAATATTAATCTTGAGACTAGAATCGCCAAGTTAGGCATGTCTACTAAATCGGTTACTCTCAGTGGTCTGCAGCACAAACCACATTCCTATAATATTGCAAGACAGTGTCAAATACCTTTAGCACATGAGAATTTGATTAATCCGTATGCAGAAGAACACAACTGTGTATCACTTCTAAATAGACATTTTGAGTTCCCATTTTTGGTATGTTTTATATGGGACTTCCGATATAATACCAATTTGTTTGAACCTCTACACTTCACTTACTGAAGTAATAAACAATGATTGATTCACAATGCGAAATTGAAAACACATCCATCCTTTCTTACTTGATGATTGTGTGAGAAATTATGTAAGATATCATTAACAGTCTGTTGCCAGTTTGTTGAGTCACACAGGATGTGTCATTACCGTTGTTGTAGAAAAACGTGAGCATTCCAGAGATTCACAATGAACATTGGTTGATAATCAGACCTGCTTAAATAGACTAATGGACTAAAGTGCGATAAACTTATCAACCTGATTGAATAATAACAAATGTCATAGCATTACGATATTTTGTATAGTTTTTTTTCATATTTTATATTGAACAACATATGCATGCAATTCGTTGAAAATGACAAGCTCAAAGTGGTATAGGAGATATGAGTAGACAGTTGCCGACAGTTACTCAGAAATATATTTGTTATGTTCTGATGAATATATATATATTGATTGAACAATATAGATGTTCAATGTTTACTTCCGAAGTAAAGGACAATTCAAGACAGTAATATAAGTTGTATCATATAAGTATCAATCTATTACCACCAATACAGTCAGATTTTGATGATGCCAATAACAAAGGTAAAATACAACATTTCATTCCAAGAAATGGTTCTTCATCCAGTCTTGTGCTTTTTATTGGAGACAAAATTGAAACGAAGAGAAATCAGAATTTAATATGTGTTGTTTATAATAATGTCAATAAGATACTAGTCTCATCAACTAAATCTCATCAACACAATCTGAAATCGAGACAACGTGGACAGGTATTGTCAGCACACTCATCGTGATCCGGCTAAGTATGTTTTGCAACTTGACATCTTCACTGTCTGCCCCTGATGACGTCAATGTGACTTTGTCTGTGAATGTTTGGTGGTGCTTCCGCTTTATTCCGTAAATATTGTATTTTTAGGTTTCTCATTCTTCTAATCAGAATGTGGTGTTGTTGGTCGCAATATTTATATAAACATTGGTATCTGTAATACATATACAACGACAATAAAAATATATTTACTTGTCTCCTTCTCTTCTCAATTTTCATTGTCAATTGTCACGTGAAGATCAGAGGACAGAGTGCATGAACGGAACAAATCTGAATGCTATTAACTACTTTTTTTTATTAATTACGACAGTAATGCATTATGGTCTTCATTGTATCTGTTGAGGTGTGTGATTGTCGAATGGAAACGTGTTACATTGCGAGTTTGACTGGAGCAGGACAGTATTTCATTCTCGTACGTCAAATATCACTTTGAAGCACCAACAATATTGTCAATAAATTTCCAGTCGAACAAAGGACAAGCAATTCAGTGTCCGTCGGGAACAATGGACAGATTGAGTAATACAGGCAATGAAAAAAATCACCTAATATTTTCATAAGTTTTTGGGCAGTTGCGCACTAAGTCTGTCTGGTGAACAATAAAAACTGCTATATTCACACACTATCTGTCCCTCAAGGCTCTGGTCGGGCTTCGTTTCTATTCCGAAAGCCCTTGATATTTACCGTTTCTCTCCAATGTACTGGAGAGCGTAGTGGCTCAGCAACTAGTAGTTCATCTGTCACATGATCTGCATACCGTGAGAATCATTAATCAAAGACCGCCATCACCATGATACATAGTAATTGCCCTGGACCAAAAACCGCAAGTTCCACTCATCATGCACGACCTTAGTGCAGCCTTCGACACCACTGACCACCAAGTTTTGTTCACGCGACTGGAACGAAGATTTGGTATCTCACAGGATGCACCGAGGTGGCTCAAGTCCTACCTGACTGATCGGAGCCAATCGGTGTGCATCAACTTACACCAGTCTCTGCAGTATCCTCGAGTTCGCCGTCCCACAAGTGTCGATATTAAGGCCCCCTTCTCTTCTCCATTTACTTGAAGCAAATCTGTGACGCAATAACCAAGCGCCATGTCCAGTACATGGTCTACACAAACGACACACAACTGTATCTCTCCTTTGACCAAAAACCCGAGTTGTGTGTGGAAGACAATAGCTTATGGATGGAAACAGCTGAAAAACGAAGATGAGACGGAAACAATATACTTTTCTTCACGTCATCTGAAAGGAAGCTCATTCCCAATGCTGAATATCAGCGGCGCTCAAGTCACATGTGTTTCAAAGGTACGTGATTTGGCACTTATACTGGACGAATACCTTACCATGTCATCACAGGTCAGCCTCAACGGCATCAACGGAATAACCTCAACGGCATCAATCGCTCTACGAAAATTAGTCCAAGGTATAAGAAAGGTTACCGCAGAAATGTTTAGTTTTAAACCACACCTTTTTCACCAAACTGCCATTTTGACCTTTCAAGGTCTTTGAAGGTCAAATTCTAGGTCATATTGAAAATTCGCCATATATGACTTCCCATTTGAATGTACCGATATTTAAGCTATATCTTGAAGTATTCTAGGAATTCAAACCATGAAGCTTCCATACGAAGGAAACATTGCGTGAAATTTAAAAGCATTTAAAAAAAAATGGCTTGAAATCACTCAAAATTTGGCTTGAAATAACTCAAAATTTGATTTGGGACAAAACAAAATTCGCCGACCCATCAGAAATTCAATCGTCGATTGAATCCTCGATTCAAGGGCATGGGAACTCATACATATCGCGAAGGTACATGAGGAGAATATTTTGAAACAAAATTCTAACACCTGTTTAAACAGTTTTCGAGAGAATGGCCGCAAATCAGAAATTGGCTGTTTTCGTCAAAATGGCCGCCATTTTGGGGGGAAAATGCAGAAATTAAAAAAACATAAAACCTCTCTCTTGTAATATTTTAAGGCATTTCTGTGCAAAATTCAGAATAATTCGATCATAGGATTTTAGGATAAAAAGTTAGACGGGACCTTCTTTGCGAAAGCTAATTACTCCACACCTTGATATTTTGATGCCGTGTCATGGTCATCGGTGATAGTCACTGTGTTGGACTCGGCACCAGGTCAATTGTCGTCGTCCATCTCGCACGCTTACGAGTGTAACCTGAAAATAAATCATGCACATTTGATGGCCGATTTTATCGTAACAAACTCTGTACATAATATTCCCTGTGATTCATCACTCAAATGACATTCGAATCATCATATTGTGGCTGAACACGAAAGTGACAGTGATTTTCGCCTTCGTATCAAAATGTCAACACACGTCATAGCCCATGAAATCTCTGAAAGATTTTTCAGATTGTTTGCCAAGGACTATCAACCTGTTAGAATTTTGAATCTTTGCTAGGCTTGAAAATAATTCGCCTTCATGTGTTTACATTGTGACAAACAGGTTTGAAAGATTGTAAATTCGAGCTAAATTTCAGTTGGTATTGAAAATTGTTTTCCTGGAGGCCATGTTCCCCCGAACTAAAACCAAATTGCCCTATAGGACATATTCTACCTACTGTTCGAGAACGATCGATTTTCTCGTAATGCAGGTTTGCATGATAATAATATACCACAATTTACTAATTACTTATCGATGATGTAGGACACTGTGTAGTCAAACAGGCATGTTATTAGCTTCACGGTGATCAAGAGATGTATGTACGTTCCTTTAAGAGTGATCATACTGAATATTGTACTATATATCCTGCTCATTATCCGCAACAGTCTTATGTTCCATGCTACACCGTCATTAAATATTCATTACGGTCGACCCATGAGCAATCATGTTCACTTGACCCTAATCTTTTTCCGTGATGAACACTGCTAACATGGGTGGGCTTGAGATACTTATATCACGGAATCATACACATGCATATTATGCATCATACATACAAGACAAAACTAGACAATCGGTAGAGCGCCGAGCACCGTGATTTGCCATGAATATTATGAGTTGTTGGGGTTGATGTGGGATGATTTGTGGTGAAACACATGGGAGACACAGACAATAATATTTTCTCATCAAATTGACGGGCGTTTTTCCTCTGAACCGAGCACACACATTTTTTGAGTGAGTACATGAAGCATCAGTGCGAAATATGCAAACAATTTAATATATGGCTGTTATTAACTCAGATATCACTATTTGCCCATTATTTGTGTTGAATATCTTTGTTCTTTTTATTGACCATTATGGGGACACGTGTCATGAGATCGTAATACGGATTAATAGGTTGAAAAAATAAGTGGACCATGTGGGCGTAGATTAAAGATATATAATTGTTTTGATAATATGAAATGTTGTGGATGATTTGTGGTTAGTCCTGGTTAATTTGTGGTTAACACATCGCAAATAAACCAGAACATTCACTATTATTTGTTGTAGATTCCGCTACAAATAAACTTCATTCTGATCAATTTAGCGTGTCACCCTTAATAATGCCCCTAAGTAGGCATATCTATATATGACTGTTCATGGAAAATTATTTGCTTTCCAACTGTATTGGTCATGATTCTTAAAGTCTTATTCACAAAGTGTTTATTCTCATACAATCATTACATATATACGAAATATAGACTGCAAATAACGACATATTTTTGTGTTATCTTGTGAAATTGGTGGATTTCTAATAACTCACGCATTTCACCTCAAATCACCCAATATCAACCCCATCACTCATGATATTCACCCTAAATCACGGCACTCTCACATAACGGCTTCAGTACAGTCTTTTAGTTAGTCACCATGTTCCACATCAAAACACTACATATGTTGCAGCGGTGTCCAGCTAGGGGGAAAAAAACAAACACAGAAAGAAAATACAAACGTTTATTATAACAATAACATTTTTTATTCACAAAGTAACTCATGCCAAAAATGTAAAAGTATAGAATAGACAACGAACAGCCGTAGAGTATGACGAATACACGGGTCAATCCTAGAGCGGTAGCGGGAGGATTGACGAGTGTAAAGTCATACCCTAGACCGTGAGTTGTCTATTGTACTTGTACCACGGGTGTGTCCACGTGGAATAGACCACGGTCTGGCCTATTGTTGAAGGTGTCAACCGTGATACAATAAATGTTATTTGCCCAGAGTCTAGTCTACATTCTCGTGGCCAGTAAGTACGAGAAAATGAGGAAAAACACTAAATCGGACTCCAATCAAGTCAAGCTAATAAAGTATATTGTGATGTTAGTGTACCCTATCGTTTCCCCCACCACCACCTCCTTCCAGGATTCTTTGTGAAGTGTACTCACAAATCTGAAACCTTGAAGTAAACGAATGCGAGCGAGCGAAGCGAGACCGGTCTGGGGCTCCGTAAGCCCCCCAAGAAAATTTTGTGTTTTTGCACTTTCTATTGATAAATAGATCATGTCTGACGGTATAAAATTTGTTGAAACCTTTTAATGTGACGGATCACACTCATGTGTATGCATGTGAGAAATATGAACGAACAAAACATGAAATTTAATCAGAGAACCCTTGCAATAAAACACATCCTTCATTGACAAAGCATTAAGGCATGTGTGACTTGACCATCGTCATTTATTATCGACAAACAAAACAGCCATGCGACGGTTTCCCACCCACACCGAATTCATCCAACACTCGATCAACATCCACTTTATCAACTCAGTAGCCTTTTGGTTTGTGATTAGGTACTTATGTACTTGTCATATATCTATTCCATGGGGTTTGTTTCGAATTTCTAAAGTATTTTCATAGGTTGTTGGGCAGTTATATACTAATTCCACCAGGTGTACAGTAGAAACAACTACATTTAGCTCACTGTCTGCCCCTGATGACGCTAGTTTGTCTTTTGATAAACTGTTTGGTCGGGCTTTGTTTCTTTTGCAAAATTTTACAAAATGTATTTCACGTTTGTTATTGGAATAATCAAAATTTGGCTATATTGGTGGTAATAGATTGATACTTGCTTCCATATCTTTGTGCACGTGCAAGAGGGCCAGTGAAGAGAATCGGTCTTGGCTCATTGTAGCCCGCAGGTATGTTTTGATTCTCTTCATTGCACTGAAGGAGCGTTCGGCTGTGCACGACGATACCGGATAGGTGAGGAGAGTGGCCAACTTGGTGTACATGGATGGGTACAAGGTGGAATCTGTACGGCCCAGTGTATCCACAAGCGTTTCTGGTTTAACGACACCATCCCGGGACCACCTAGCCTCCCAACGTCTAACTTCTTTGCTGAAGTTAGCTTGATCCACAGGTAGATCTGGTTGGAACTCTGTGAACACTAACGAAGGTTAGTTTGGTGTCTACTAACTTCAGGGTCATCTCGAGAATAAGGTGGTCAATGAAAGGGTAGTAGATGACCCTGCGCCAGTAATCGCTCGGGGAATCAGCTGGAACATTACCACGATGTGCCTGTCTCCCTGTGCGCCGTGGTACAGAAAGTTGGACACCTTGCTCTGCTGCCATGTCGCAGGCTACGTCGTATACTGCATCCCATACTTGTGGATCATTCCTCTCTGCTTGATTACGGTCTTGGCTTCCTGTGAGGCTTCTAGGAGATATAGGGATTTAAACTGCATCAACTTGGACAAAGGAACAGTGCAACACAAGATATGCTCCACAGCAACCAGGGACACGATGAAGTCGAATTTCAGAATAGCTGCCTAGAAGGCCCCCATCTTGGCATCTTCATCAGTGGCCAGCGTCCCCAACGCAACGACTACGACAGGGAAGCAGGATTTGAATGTATACAGTGCTCGTGATGCCCATCGAGTGTCACACAGCGACTTAAATTTCGTTCGTTTCCCCATAACATCGGCAACATCATCATTTCCATCCGAAGATTGCTCGAATTGAAGCATACGCTTTGCAGACATGTTGAAAGCAGTGTTGATCTGCTGCACGGTATCCATCACATTACGTACCAGTGGCTCTTTGCAGCCATGTACAATAAATACATAAAGTGAGGCAGTGGGCCTTGCAGTGCACATATACAGCCCTTTGAATCTTATCACTAATCAACGCTTGAACGCCACGATTCCCACCTGACATGTTAGCTGCCCCGTCATAGCCCTGTGCCCTCATTGTGTTCACCTGAATGTCATACCGTCGAAGTGTTTCCAGGAATTTGTCAGCCAACGCACGACCTGTTGTACTTTCAGCTAAGACAAACGATACAAATACTTCCCTCAGAGTGTGAGTATATTGTCGTCGTTGCTTTGCAGGAACCGAACGCATACTATAGATACTTGCTCATGGGTAGATAGATCAGTGGACTCGTCTGCTATGAATGCAAAGCATGTTGCAATCATTGACAATCTTACTTCTGAGCTGAGCTGCACATAGATTCAGCAGTTCATTCTGAATTGTGTTGTGCCAGGACTTGGTCAGTTTCTGCCCGAAATTTGAGAAGATCTACGAATTGCCTTCAGTTGATTCATTCCCGCGAAGTGCAATGTTTTGTCTTGTGCAGAACAACAATGCCTTGACAATGCTCTTCAGGCGCTCTCCATTGGTAATGGTGAGCCTCTGTTGAGCAGAATTTAAATGGCCATGAATGTCCATCGTTCGGTTTTCATGGATATCCAAATAATGCTCAGCTTTCAGGTTTGCATCTTTATGTTGCGACGTCTACTCGTGTCTGGTGAGTAAGTGCGATACATTCGACCAGTTGGTGACTGGTTCTGAGGAGAACGACTTGTCTCGGCCGTGCTTCTTGCCAAACACGACGCAAGATGAGCAGAGAATGGCGTCGGTCTTCACGGAATATCTTAGCCATGGATGTTTGGTGAACCAGACTGGACTGCACTTTCGTTGTTTCTCATATATAGTCCTGTGAGACCAATGATCACAAATATAACAAACACCCCAGGCGGATAGCATAACTATTGAGACAGTGTAATAATAAATTCTCAAAATGGCCCTTTTCACCTAGAATGGTCATGTACTGTAACCCTTCAAAGTCATTGAATGCCAAATTCAAGTTCACCACTGAAGTCGCCATGTGACTTCCCATTTGAATCTGAATCTGTCCTATAAGCTCTGGGGTGAATTTTTTTTAATGGGTAAATTGATTTCAGGTATTTATTTTTTTTGCAGACTCGTCGAAAAATCAAAATGGTCGCCACACGCAGACAAGCGATTCAAGGGTAACGAAATTTAAACACATCACAGATGTATGGGAAGTCTCAACCGCAAAATATAAAAAAGTTACTGAACAGATTTTGAGAAAATGACCAAAAATGGCCGATTTAAAAAAAAAAAGCGGAAATAACAAAAAACTAAAAAATACATCCCCCTCAAAATATTTTTTAGCATTTTCGTACAAAATTTCAAAGAAATATGACCTTAAACTCTAAAGACAAAAATGTGGACGGACATACGACGACGACATTGTACGGACGATGGACGCAACGCTACGCCAATAGGTTATCGGACCATAAGTTTAGTAAGCATATACTAGTATGATAGGGGTAGACCTATTGTATTGAGTATTCTAAAAGGTGGCATACCAACCTGAACGGGAATTCAAACGATTGCAAGTTTCGTCATTCCCCTCTGAGAATGCCCATTTTGATCTCGTGACTTGCAGCGTTAACATTGTCTAATTCGTTAACATTGTCTAAAGTCAATGTAATTTTCGGGCATTAGCCCCTAACTATCATGGCCTGTGCCATTGCTCCGTCTGTGAACGCATACGACTGTACACAATACACAATAATTATGATAGTTACTCGTGAACTGTACCATATAGCTGTACGTAACCTATTCTGAATGACATACTAGTAGATCTAATAGTGACAAGACGTCACGTTGCCATGAACGATTGCCGTCACGGACACGCCAATGAATATTTTACGTTATTATATAGCTACGAGTGACGGTACCGTCTTATTCATAGGAATCGACTAATGTGTAATGTTTTTCCCGTATTCCACCCAGGCTAGCAGCCATTCATATTCCACCCCTGCTCTGATTTGTCAAAGATCATTTTCATTCATAAATTTCACAAACTGAAATGAGTGAACTATGCGCAAGATTACGTACTATGTAACGCAAAGTTCCCTGGCAACCATACTTGTCCATTCGTATTCTTACGCCATTCACAATTTTTCTGAGCAGGTGTTTACACTTCGATTGCGATTTCCTGCATTTTAACAAATAAATTCCAATAAAATCATCTGTCGGTAAACAGAAAAGATAAAAGTGATCAGATATTAGCTATATAATAAGCCAAATACCGCCCTATACGTTGTTTTATTCTGCATTTGGTCGTTTCGAGGATACCTCGCAAGCTCGGGCTCCATGTAACGGCCACAGGCGGAATAAAACCACAAATAGGGCAGTATTTGATTTATATTGATCTGGGTGTGCAAGGGACTATGTTTTATTGTTACTGATTTTACCCGACCAGTCATTCTCAAAGGATCAAGGTCAATGGTCATTTCTCTACTCTTTTGAACTAGGGGCCTACCTTGTGGTGTTCCACCGCGATCATGCAGTGGTGTCGTATTATTTTCTGTGTCTTGCCGTCAGTTGGTGGAAGTGGTCAGAGGACACTTAGGCCTACCAATCATCCATGCCGATGACCACCAACTTTATCTCAGCTTCAAACCTGGCGAGAACAGCATATATTGTGTTGTGTACGGAAAGATGTGTCAGAGCCTGGATCTTATATAAAAAAAATAAATCACTCCAAATCCGAAGTGCTATTGATAGGCAGAGACAATTAACTCGTGAAGTCGATGTTGCAGGTGTATGAGTAGGCTCTGACATTATCGATTGTTCAGGAGATGCTCGCAGTGTGGCTGAGTTGCAACCTTAACATATCAACGCTACCTGCTGCAGTGTCTGCTTCATTGTACAATATCAGACTGTATATTTTACAGACAGTGCAGCTAAGACGCTTGTACATGCATGCTGTCATGTACAGTAAACTTGACTATTGTAACTAGCTCTATGTGAATTGTGTGAACTACAACGTGTTCAAAACGCTGCTGCCAGGTTGATCTAATAGGCATCTATGTTTGATCACATATCAGCACTACTCAAATCGTTGCACTGGCTACCTGTTAAATATACATGTGAATTCAAAATACTCATCACCACATTCAAATCCTTCTCCTCGGCAGTACCGAGTATATTTGTGAACTGTTAGAGGTGTGCAACAAAGAACGTAACAACTTGCGTTCTAATCATGGTACCATGTTGAAAGTTCCCAGTATCAGAACAAAACTAGGCATTGGGTCCTTCCGGGTAGTTGCTCCTATAGTATGGATCTTCTATCTCAAATAAGATGTGTGCAACACCTCAATGAGTTCAGGTCTAAGGCTAACGCCTACTACTTCCAGTCAATCGTCCCGTTATAGTCTGCAATCACATTGTATGATTTATAATTTCTTGTGTAAATGTACTTTTAAATGAACTTTTGACGAACAACATTGTCAATGGATTTCCAGCCGGACAAATAAAATGCATTGCGAGTAACAAATGCTATGAACTTATTCTCACCAAACCATCGGAAACGGAACTGACCACCAAAATCAGACCGGTGATCTCTGTTACACCAATACAAACAGATTTTGCGCAAGACATATATTCGCATATATTGTGTGGCGGATTGGCAGTCCTAACTTCACGTAATCTTTTTGTTGTTGTCATAAGCCACAATTTATATCGGACATGTGGCAAACAGTCTTGATCTGTCAGAATGGATTATACTTTTCATGGTGTAGCACTAGATTAGAATTATTGTGCAAATTACACATATATGACAATGCCTATACTGCAGTATGGTGTCTGCATCAGATACATTAAGTTTATCGAATGTAGACGGCTTATGGTTTTACAAAATGGAACAGAATGATATGTATCTGACATTGATAAATCCTCACGCTGTCAATCCATTTGAGTGTAGATTGTATAATCATACAGCGACACATACCAATGGTTTACTGCAAATTAACTTTTGTATCACTGAATAAGGAATGGACAACTACTTGAATGTCGAGATTGTCACTACCAAGATGCAGATGCTTTTGGAACCGACTACATATATATGTGTTTTATCCAACTACATATAGCTAGACGAACGAAGATATTGCAAGTGATTAGCAAATATAACAGTTGCATCACTTGAATTGTATCTACCAGCAGAATGATACGTGTACTTCAATGAATTAAGTATCGTTTGCAATCACATTCCGTTTCTGTGATCTTGTGAACTACATTGTGGATTTTCGACAGCAGCTGTGTTCCCGAGCGCATCTCCGCTCAAAGTACAGTTCGTGGAGCTACAGTTCATAGAGCTGGTGAGAGATTGGTTCAAATGTTCAGATCTTCATGGTTTTGGTATTAAATTTATCCATACTAGTATTACGAGAAGTATAGCAGAAAATACATACCATGAATAGCAAGAGTTGTCTTCCACGTGTTGATTGATGCGTTTGAACTGGAATTTATCAATGAAACCGTTTCATTTTGAAATGTATGTGCTGGGTCAGGGATTTGTGTGAAATAGTGTTGGTGGGCCACCTTTTGATCATCTGAACGCCATTTACATACGATGTACCCCTCTTCAAACTTTCTCGTTTGATGCAACGAAGTTGTGTTAAGATATGACAGATACCATACTTGACTCACTGAATACTCCAATAATTAAGGCAGGGAATTGTGTAGTCGAGCATGCTCGTTTACATTGATCAAAAGCTGCACTCCTCTGGTGGTGATTGTACTGAATATTGTACTGACATTTGCTGCTCAATTTACGACACTGTCTACCATAACTCAATTCATTAACAACCATTTTCCTATCTGTGTCATTAAATATCCATTACAATCGACCCAGATTTTATTGCTGATTTGCGAGACCAGTACATAATATTGATGTTTACTTGACCCTGATCCTGATTCCTGCATGTTGAACACTTCTGATATGAAGTGCTTGTGATATGTATATCACGTAATCATTTCAACATAATTACAGGCCATATCAGAAATAGGTCTACAGTACAAAAAATTATGGAATTAAAAGTGAGCCATTGATATAATAACGCAGTGAATGTCATTGTGTGTTTGTTGACACCACGTGCCTAGTTGGATTATTGATAAATCCATGCATCGACCTATTTACACTGATATGAGGTAGTTTACACGTACCTACAATCACGTTACAATTACGAAATTTAACGCCTGCTTTTCACATCAAAGATTACTCCAGTTCACAATTGTATTCGTGCTCAGCGATACCGGATATCGCGTGTTCGCCGGGGCTCTGCATGACGCTGGAACGATATCTTTAATTGATTGACGAACATCTGCTGCACGGATGTCTTTCGTGAGCCCACCGATATGGAAGACACTTTCTGCCATGTTACTGGTTTTACTCTGAGATAGATAATCTTTACACTTTCCCTCCCTGGCGGTTCTGACCCGATACTGCACATGACTGCATCACGCGTCATTGAGGACAATGCTGCATTCGTTGGAAAAATCAGTTTAAATTCGACCTAAGTCTCATTGACTTTGGCGACAAGTGTTATGTGAGAATTGGCATCCATCCAGTGCTGTTGGTTTTGAATGCAGAACAGTTCGTTACTCTTAACAGACGTCGACGGTCAATTTAATGCTCAAAGAACTCAGATGTGACTCAGTACGTCAAACTTGTCAATCGACTCTTAGTTATTCATCTCATCACATCGATGACCACTTTATGTCATTACAATTTACTTTTCAATAAAATATATTCATGTGGGAATAAAAACACGATTTTCACAGTATGAAAAGTATTCCTTTGAAATAAAACAAGACTTGATATACAAGTAAATTACAGGGCAATGTTTGATGACAATGTTTGAAATTTCCAATTGTGTAATTCGTGGGAACATATTGGACAGAATCACGAGCATCTCTCATTGAAAGTTGCCATCAAACAATCAATGGTTATGTGCCATGCTGCAGGAACCGCATGAGTTTTCAGTCAGTCGTGTTGGGCGAACTCATGTTTGCCCAGAAGTTATTTATGTAAAGTACATGGTGCGGGAAATAATATTAAGCATATCGAACAGTTGAACAAAACAGAAACCGTAAAAAAAAAAACAGTTGAAAATTTCAGAAAATGACTTGAAAAAGAAACTGAATAGGCAAAGAATTGA
Organism: Terebella lapidaria; assembly: GCA_949152475.1. NCBI lineage: Eukaryota > Metazoa > Annelida > Polychaeta > Terebellida > Terebellidae > Terebella > Terebella lapidaria. The sequence goes on from OX424557.1 coordinate 11,181,602, forward strand.
AATTAAAATTTGAAAATATTTCTCAGTGTTAGATAATATTTATCATGTTTTTGGAAAAAATAACTGGACAAAAACAAATTTGATAATAAAAAGGGGGCCACTTACGTTCAAAATATCTAGAAGGGGAAAAATGATTTTTAAAAAACTGAATAGGCAAAAATTCGAAATTTAAAAGAAATTAAAATTTGTAAATATTTCTCAGTGTTAGATAATATTTCTCATGTTTTTAAAAAAAGTACTGGTAAAAACAAATCTGGAAAGAAAAAGGGAGCCGCTTCCGTACCAAATATCTATAAGGGAAAAATATATGTGCCTGCTTGAGGAAGGCCAATTCGTACCTTTGAGATTCTCATCACAATTGCTCTCCCAGAAGACCAGATATTACCTGTGGCATAATGCGGCACTGAACATAAGACTACACTGCTGGTGATTTCAATTTCTAGTTTTGAAAGTAGTCTCACTCAATTTGTAAGAAACAGTTTGACAAGGATTCTCCAAGCCTTCCATCTTTGATACCCATTAACAACCATATATTGAAAGCTATGTATGTATATCATATTGCAGAATATGATATACATATATATGGGGTACAACAATACTATCAGCCGCACGGACGTGCATATCAACATTTCCGTCTGAAATTATGAACAGATTGAGCAGAAAAGGCCAGAAACAAATCTCGTAATGTTTACCACCATTCTAGTTAACCTCTCGAATACTTCAAAAACTTTCAGTTTGGCATCATCACAAGTATGTGAATGTTTATAAAAGGATTACCGTATTGACGCGAATAGAGGCGCATGCGCCTATAAGTGAGCATGCGCCTATATCCGGATAGAGGCGCATGCGCCAGTATGTGAAGCAGTTGACATTTTCGCCACCCAAAACCATTATCCAGTTACAGGCGCATGCGCCTATATATCGGAGTAGTCAAACCACATAACGTGTGTTTTGTTCACTTTCTTGAAAGAAAAATAAAGCTCACGCCATATGGAACTCGAACTTGTTTGTTGCTAGATCTATACTGCATAGTGCCGTGGGGGTAGGGGTACATGTCTACCGTAGAAGACCGTAGTGGGCACGCTTCATGTTGCGCGCTGTAGAACAATAGGTGAGCGTAAACATGTCCAGTCACATGTCCATTCAGTGTACTGCAGGGTCGACATCTCCCTCCACCTCCTAACACAACATAATATGCAACACCTTCCCCTTGATCCATCTCCGTAAAAACATCTTGTCCTCCATTGTTTTTAATAGGTCATGTTCGTGGTGATATCGTGAAACATTTTAATCAAGGTTTTTTTATGTGATATACCCGTGTCAGGAAAATTTGCCTCTATGTGATGCGTGCGCCTGTATGTGAATATTGGGATATACCTCTATGTGAATATTGGGGTGCGCTTATATCCGGATATAGGCGCATGCGCCTCTGTGAATAAAAATATTTTTCAAAACGTCTCTCAAAATGCGAAAATCCGCTTATAGGCGCATGCGCCTCTATGCGCGTCAATACGGTAGGAGAGAAAGAAAAATAATCATCTTCTAATGACATGAGATTCGGTTGACGTCAGGTTGGTGATTGTGTCCCCTGAACATAATTCGGTGGATACTATGGATTTGCGATCTTCGTGCTGCATCCACTGTGAATTTTCTCGAGAACGATCCACAAGTTGCAAATCTCAACCGAATTTAAAAATACATTTTTATGAACAAAGACTATGGTAAGATCACGAAAGGGCTTGATTTTTTGCCAATTGGCAACACATTTTGAGATGAAACCAGACATTCAACACACATGGCTTGTGAACGCTATAGGGATGTTGATTTTACAAAAATCAACGCAATATCGAAGAGTCATGAGTTTAATTATTACAATTTATCGCCAACCTGTGCTAAATGAGACCGACCGCCAAACGCAGACCAGCGAACCCTTTCACCAACAATACTCAGATATTGCACAACACCTGTGAGGCATATAATTGTGAGGCAGATTGGCAGCCCTAACTTCACCATCTTTTTGTCATTAACTGCAGAATTTATATCGGACATGTGGCATTTGATGCAATTCGAAACAGTCTTGATCTGTCAGAATGGATTAGATTTTAATGGGTATAGCACTAGATTAGAACTATTGTGTAAATCACACATATATGACAATGCCTATACTGCAGTATGGTGTCTGCATCAGATACATTCATTTTATAGAATATAAACGGCTTATGGTTTTCCGAAATAGAAAATGATTTGCTACTGCAATGCATACACATTGTGCCAACGGTTACAACAAATTACCCTTTGTATTGCTGAATAAAGAATGAAAAACTACTTAAATGTCCAGATTTTCACCGCGAAGATGCATGCATAGGATGTGGAAGCAACTACATATAATATGTGTTGTCTATTCAACTACATATAGCTAGACGAATGAAGAAATTGCAAGTGATAACAGTTGCATCACTTGAATTGTATCTACCAGCAGTTTGATACATGTAACTGAATGAATAAGGCATCGTTTGCAATCACATTCCATTTCTGTGATCTTATGAAATACATTGTGGATTTTCGACAACAACTGTGATCGCCAGCACATCTCTGATCAGAGTTCATAGAGCTGATGAGAGATTGGCTCAAATATTCAAATCTTCATGGTTTTGGTATGAAATTTATCCATACTAGTATTACAAACAGAATAGCCAAAAAAATGTATACTCTGAACATCAAGAGTTGTCTTCCATGTGTTGATTGATGCGCTTGAACTGAAATTTACCAGTTGAACCGTTTTATTTTGAAATGTATGTACTGGGTCTGGGATTTGTGTAAAATCGTGTTGATGGGCCATCCTTTGACTATGACATCTTGGTCATCTGCAAGTCATTTACAGGCGACGTACTTCTCTTTTTGTTGTATGCAACGAAGTTGTCTTAAGATATGACACATACCACACTTGACTCACTGCATACTCTCAATAGTTAAAGCACGGAAATGTGTAGTCGAGCATGCTCGTTGATGAATCTACATTGATCAAAAGCTGTCCTCCTTTGGTGATGAATGCACTGAATATTGTACTGACATACAATATTCAGGCGAAATATATAATATATATTATATTTCAGGCGACCTCAATATATTGGAGAATGAATCATTGAAAGACATTTTGTCCAAAGGTCCCAAATATAGAGAGCCCACGTCGTTTTCATGGAGATACAATTTCAAGTTAATCATGGATGCAGTTGAGGAGCATGCCAGAAAATGGACAAAGCGAGAAAAGGCAGAAACTGATTCTCTGTCAAACAGATTAGGTCATTGGTAAACAAACGCATTAATGTTTTGTCAAAGTCAGTTAGTACTAAATATAGCTCTGTCTTCAATGATCCCGTGGTTACTAATATTTTGTTGAAACTTCAAGAAAGGTTCGTCATTGTCCCTGCAGATAAAGCTTCTAATAATGTTGTTTTTGTTTGTAAAGCATACTATATACAGTGTCTGTTTGACGAACTGGGTATTGCCAACAATACTAATTCCAATAGTACATACCAAGCCATTACTGTGCCCAAACAGGATATCTTATCAAATCATTTGGTATTACTACCTCATGTAAAGATTCTAATCTACCAAACTTATATTGGATCCCAAAGTTGCACAAACATCCACACAAACAAAGATATATTTCAGGTTCAGCATCATGTTCTACAAAAGCCCTTTCTAAAATATTAAATTGTCTAAAATTAAACAGGGTCTCCAAAAGTACTCTGAAACCATCTACTCTAGAAGTGGTATAAACCAAATGTGGATATTAAAAAATTCCAAATCTTTATTGGAATATCTACATGCTCACACACTTTCAAAAGTAACATCTATCAAAACATTTGATTTCTCCACTTTGTATACAACTATACCTCATTCTGAACTGAAGTCTCAGCTCAAAAAACTAATCAATAATTCATTTTTCTCTAAAAAGGGACAACGTCAGTACCACTATATTGTAGTTAAATATAATACCGCTTATTTTGTTAAAGGCGACTCTGATGCCCCATACAAATATACTGAAATAGATGTGGTAAATATGGTTAATTTTCTAATTGATAATATTTTTGTGGAATTTGGTGGTCGAATATTTCAACAAACTATTGATATTCCCTTGGGTACAAACTGTGCACCATTATTGGCAGACCTGTTTTTATACTCATATGAATCAGATTTTATCCAACATTTACAACGAGGAGGTTCTAAGAAACTAACATGTAATTTTAATTTCACTTTCCGATACATAGATGATGTATTGTCGCTAAATAATCCCAAGTTTGGTGATTATTTGGATGTCATATATCCTAAGGAACTTGAAATTAAAGATACTACAGACTCCGCTAATTTTCCAACTATCTAGACCTGAGGTTGGAGATTGATTATGATTCTAGCCTGTCAACTAGATTATATGACAAACGTGATGATTTCAATTTTTCCATAGTCAATTTCCCTTTTCTAAGCAGCAACATTCCTATGTCACCGGCATATGGTGTGTTTGTTTCTCAACTTATACGCTATTCCAGAGCTAGTTGTAGATATGAGGACTTTGTCTATCGAAGTGCCCAGCTAGTCTCTAAACTGCTGCGACAAGGATATGTTTTACCAAGACTTATAGCTGCGTTTAAGAAATTCTATGGACGTCATCATGATCTGGTGGATAAATACAGCAAATCCATGTCTGCCATGCAACTAGATCTATTTTCATGTTAATTTTGGGTAATTCATGACGGGTGCCACTAGTGGGGCAGGAAATGCTCACTCTTTCCGGAACACCTGATTTCACCTCCTAATGGCCATTTTTGGGGGTCCATGAGTTTCCCTGTCATTTTTGTTTTCTCTCACTTCGTATGCCTGATATGACTTTCTGTCCCCGGACTATGAGATTGGATAACGGACCCTGTTTTGTTTGCTCGGAATACTTAATACTGGGTATTGATTCCACGTCTATTGCTGCTCTTTTATCGATACTGTCTACGTTAACTCAATTCATTAACAACCATTTTCCCATCTGTGCCATAAAATATTCATCACAATCGACCTAGATTTTATTGCTGATTTGCGAGACCAGCACATGGTAATAATGTTCACTTGACCCTGATTCCTGTATATTGGACTCTTCTATAGTGGGGTGCTGAGATATCTATATCACGCAATCATATCGACATACATGAATCAGAAATAGGCCCACAGTACAAAATAATTAAATTAACAAAGAGTCATTCATGCAGTGAATGTCATTGTGGGATATGCTAATGTGCGACATACTGCACCCACTGCATTCACCCACAGTGACAATGTAGTTCCCGTACGCCGTAACTAGGATAACGGCATTGTGTACTTGGCTTGAGTAGGCTCACAGTGTAAATAAGCAAATCATTTCTAGATGCAGAACATCACTGACAATGTTGCATGGAGCTGTCTTTGTTGACATCACGCCCCTAGTTGGATTATTGATCAATCCATACATCGACCTATTCGCACTAGTATGTGGTGGTTTACACGTACCTATGTTCTGCAATCACGTTACAATTCGAAATTGAACTTGTGGCTTTCACATCCAAGATTCCTCTGGCTCACAGTTGCAATCGTGCTCAATGATACCGATTATCGCGTGTTTGACACCCGAGCTCTGCATGATGCCAGAACGATATCTTTAATTGATCAACGAACATCTGCTGCAGGGATATCTCCGGTGAGCCCACCGAGCTTATGGAAGACATTTTCTGCCATGTTGCCGGTCTTACTTAGAGATGGATAACCTTTACACTTTCCCTCTCCAGTGGCACTCGCCAGATACCGCCCATGACAGCATCACGCAAAAATCAGTTTGAGGTGAACCCAGTCTGATTGACTTTGGCAATAAGTGCTGTGGGAGAATTGACATCCATCTAGTGTTGCAGCTTTCAAATGCAGCACAGTTCCATCAAGTACAGCACAACATCCACAGTGACTGTTCCATCTACAGCAAATTCCATCAGGTGTACGGTAGAAACAACTACATTTCACACACTGTCTGTCCCTGATGATGCCAACGTTTCTTTGGATAAGCTAGTTGGTCGGGCTTTGTTTCTTTTGCTGAATGTTCTATTTCGCTGAATAGATTGATACTTACAGTCCGTAAATTACCATTCAGGAACGTCAACCTACAATCTTAATACTGAGATAACTCAGATGCGAATCTTGTTTGAAAAGAGATAATTTCACACTTGTTCAGTACTAAGTATGTCTCAGGTATTCTCAGGTACTCGGGTCACGTTTTTGCTTTTGCTCCACCTGTCACTGTTTCACCATATACATTATTTTCTGCATTGTAATTATCTTATGTTTAGAAATAGTGGAATGAAGATATTATTGATTGATTGATTAAATTTGTCAATCTACTCTCGTCAATCAATCATCACATTGATGACCATTTCATATCGTTAAACACCTTTCAGCTCAGATATAATCAAGATGGACCGAGAACGTAGTGTTGATGGAGGGAAGTGTATACCTGTTGGAATGAAAAGACACAAGATATACAAGATACAAATAAATTACTAGACAATTTTTGAAATTTCAAATTGTGGAATTTTTGGATACACATTTGACATAATCGCGAGCATCTCTCGCTGAAAGTAGTCATCAAACTATCAATGATTTAGTGACATGCCGCAGGAAAGTTGCCAGTCAACCCTGTTGGGTGGAACTCCTTTTTACCCTGACGTTATTTATGTAAGTTGTATACAGTGGGGTCCTTAATGTGTCTTAGACCACCCTGAAAATATCACCTTTTCCAAAATATATCACTAATATATAATTTATATCATCTGAGTGATGTGTTATTTGTTCTTTCATTCACATTCGTGTGTGTGTGCACGAATAGCATCAGAAATTCAGAACGCCAGATTGTCTTACATCAGAATATATTTAATTTTGGACAAAAAATACCAAACCTAAAGTGGATTAATCGGTTTCTGAAATTCATTATCAACCAATTGGCTAGCATATATTAGATGATATAGCACCGTTACAACCCCCAAAATACGTCCGCATGACACTGCAGAGGAGTTTGAACATGCCGAAAAAAATGCACGATGTGATCGAAATGTTTACATCTGCGCTAACATAAACAAGAACACGAATTTCCTTATATAGTTGTTACTTGCAACACAAAAGAATCAAATTGAATATTTGGGGTTCCAACACTATAATATACCAAACATATACCAGTTTCAAGTGATAGGGCTGTGTATTTTTTATATTTTCAGCTATTTTTGTTAATTTTGCAACACTGCATGGAAACTGTTCCGTGCGAAAATATTTTTGGAATCCGATTTTCAATGTCAAATTTAGACAAATCCGTGTGCGCATTGGAACTCTTACATTGTACAGCTGCTCTGAGAACAACTACTGATCACTATCAGCCGGAAAACGAAAAACCAATTATTCCACTTTAAATGTTTTTAAATTCGCATAGTAAAAATGATACAAGGCGAATAATAACACAACTGGGGTGCGATATGATTGTTGATTCTGTGCTAGTCAACATCAGTTTCATTGCAACCAGTTATCTTGAGTTTCACCAAGGTAACTCGAGTTGCTGATACATAACAATTTTTCTACATTTCTATATTTTGTAAGTTTATTAGTAAAATTTCTCGATTTCACCAAAATAAAACTTCTGGACAGGTGTCCTTTCAAGATACAAGTCTATTAAGTACGGATGCAGGATTCCGCATTCCATGTACAGCCTGCCTGTAATAACATGTTTTCTATTGAATGCCTTTTATGATTTCACACTCAGGGTGGTCTAAGACCTTTGGACCCCATTGTACATACACGTTAGGTATGTGATGGAAGGAATTAACATTAAACCTATTGAAAACTTTGAAAAATCGATTATCAAAAAAAAAGAATAGGCGAAAAATAGAAAATTAAAGAAATTAAATTTTAAAAATATTTCTCAATGTTTCCATAATATGTCTCACGAAACAATTTTTTTTAAAAACGTGGTCATATTTGACAAATGTTAAAAAATAGGTGGTCATATCTGGGCCTCCGTACCATAGGGTCCAAAAATAGCTAGAAGGGGGAAAATATATGTGCCTGCTTGAGGATGGCCAATTCGTATCTTTGAGACACCCTATCTTCACCATTTCTCTCTCAGAAGACATAACGCGACAATGAAGATAACAATTCACATTGTGTGAGTTACAATACTTTACTGTAAATGACAGCATGTACAAGCGTCTTAGCTGCACTGTCCATAAAATGTACAGTCTGATATTGTACAATGAATGATAGGCACTACAGCAGGTAGCGTTGATTTGTTGAGTTGCAATACAACCACACTCCTGAATTGCGAGCATGTTCTGAACAGTCGACAATGTCAGAGCCTACTCATACACCTGCAACATCGACTTTACAAAGCTAATTGACTTCACAAAGTTGATTGTCTGTTTGTTGACACCCATTCATCTAAGCTGTTGCTTGTTCAGGAATCATGGAATAAAGACTATACAAAAAAATTGTCTGTGCCTATCAATAGCACCCCGGTTTTGGAGTGATTTATTTTCCGGATAAGTTCCAGGCTCTGACACACATTTCCGTACACAACACAGTATCCTGTTCGTGTCCGGGTTGGAAGCTGAGATACATTCGGTGGTCGTCAGCATAGGCATATACGGTTAGTAGGTGTCCTCTGACCTCTTCCACCAACCGACGGCAATACACAGAAATAATACGACACCACTCACCCTACCAAATGGCATAGAGCGTTGACCGACCTAGTTCTTTTGTTTAGGGGTCAGGTCATGTTGTTGTCAACGCTATGAGGCTAACTTTTTGCGACATAGGGTGAGTAAAATAATTTTTCTGTCAAATATTGACCTTATTACTTTAGAATGGGGATTCGATGCAGTGTGCGAGATACCAATGAACAAGCTCTGTGCCATTTGGTAGGGTGCACTGCATGATCCCTGTGGAACACCACACTGTAATTCAAATGGAGCAGAGAAATAACCATTGACCGTTTTCCTTTGAGAAGGAAAAAACCCGAGCGACTGGTCGGTGAAATCAGTAACAATCAAACATAGTCCCATGCACACCTATAAAAAATAGGTCAGTGTTCATGATCTACATGCAGATTGACAAGCTTCATGGCATCGACCATCAAACTCAGCTATATGATCAGTTGTTGAGTTCGGGATCATTCATTTATTTTTGGACATGAGAGATATGCCCGCAAAAAATTAACATATAATAAACACTTTTTGGTAATAGTGTCACAACGAATATGCACTCATTTTCATATATGGCACCGCCTGCAACATTTATGGCGTTTTTATTGTGGAACACCGTGATATCCAGAGGGCGTTATGATTCATATTCCACTGATTTTGGAAAGCGCTAAATCGAACCCAATCAGGCTCATCCGGTTGAAATAGTAACACCATTTTAGTTCGTTCAGTAAACTTCTATATCTTGGAGAATCCTGGAAGGAGGTTTAAATGGGAAACGATAGCACACACTCATATAGTATGAGTACATTGTTGGTATCTGTATACTTTCAGAGATTGATAATCGCCTAACTTATCTAAGAGAGAAATAACCACGAGTAAGGTCCTTCACGAAGCTGTTTCGGATCATATACGTGTTTTTAACTGTGGTATGTGGGTCTTTGCGATGTCCGGTGTTGTACTGATGTATCGATCCATTGGAAACAAATATTGTCATAAGCGGTATCGGGAGATCCCCTTTGATTACGAGAACTTTTTATACTTTAATGCTTTAAATAATTTTTGGTAGTTGAGTGATATGAAACAGCGGCAAAGCACTGGAATTGTAAGCGGCCCCAGTTATACATTGAACAGCTTTATTCTGTTTCACTTGTAATTGATGGAGGCTAGATATTAAGGTAAAATTAACTTATATGAGAAATGTGTTCAAAATAGGGAGTGGTTAATTTAATATTGCACGTTGTTTCATATCGGACATGGAATTATGCATCGATGTACTCACTTTCCTCTAATATCACTCGCATTTCATTGAAACTTGTATTTATATATACATACTGACTAATACATCACTTTCACATCACTACTGCACACGCTATATCAGACCTCGTCAATGTCACTGTCTGCCCCCGGCTGTTTGAGGCTAGGAAGCACAGAGATTAGCTGTTCTGGCGCCTCCTTCAATGTCCCGAGGGTGCTGAACCTGAACCTGCCCGAGGGTGATTCACTCCCAATGGATGGGACATATCGGCACACTATGAGGTCATTGATAATGCTATGCACAGAAGCATGTCAGTCTGCGTGTAGGGTGTTAGACACACGAGGTGACTGCTGATACAGCATTCTAGGACCACGTTTCACATTGTTTTCCTAACAAGCACTGAAACCCCGCCAGTCTAGCTTTATCTTAATTGGCGCGTGATGTCACAGGCAATATCTGGTTTTTGGGGAGAGAAATTGTGAAGATAAGCTGTCTCAGAGGTATGAATTGGCCTTCCTCAAGCAGGCACATATATTTTCCCCTTTTAGGTATTTTTTGGACCCTATGGTACGGAAGCCCAGAAATGACCACCTATTTTTTTAGATTTGTTTTTTTCAACAAGGTATACTCTTCATTCTATCAACACTATATTCTCGTTCCACCATGATTATATCTGAACTGAAAAAATATGTTAACGACATGAAATGGTCATGAGTGTAATAAATGACTGACGAGAGTTGATTGACAAGTTTGATCAATCAATCAATAATATCTTTATTCCACTATTTCTAAACATAGGATAATTACAATCAAACAGTGGCAGGTGGACGTCAAGACCTGGCGGTCTGGCGAAGACGTGACCCGGGTACCTGAGAATAGACATACTTACTACTGAACGAGTGTGAGATTATTGTTTTTAAACAAGATTGGCATCTGAGTTATCTTAGTTATAAGATTGTAGGTCGACGTTTCTGAAGGGTAATTAACAGACTGTAAGTATCAATCTATTACCACCAATACAACTACATTTTGATGATGCCAATAGCAAACGTAAAATACAACATTCAGCAATAGAAACAGAACCCGACCAATTAGCTTATCCAAAGAAAAGTTGGCGTCATCAGGGGCAGACAGTGTGTGAAATGTAGTTGTTTCTACTGTACACCTGATGGATTTTTCTGTAGTTGGAACAGTGAATGTTATGCTGCGCTTTGTGAAAATGTGCTGTAATCGAAAGCAAAAATACTGGATGGATGCCAATTCTCCCACATGCCAAAGTCAATCAGACTGGGTTCGAACTGATTTTTGCGTGATGCTGTCGTGAGCAGTATCTGGCCAGCCCCACTGGAGAGGGAAAGTGCCAAGACTATCTATCTCTGAGTAAGACCGGTAACATGGCAGAAAGTGTCTTCCATAAGCTCGGTGAGCTCACGAGAGACATCCGTGCAGCAGATGTTCCTCGTCAATTAAAGATATCGTTCTGGCATCATGCAGAGCTCGGGTGTCAAACACGCAATATCCGGTATCATTGAGCACGATTGCAACTGTGAGCCGGAGGAATCTTCGATGTGAAAACCACAAGTTCAATTTCGTGATTGCAGAACTGAAATTGTGTAAACCACCACATATCAGTGTAAATAGGTCGATGGATGGATTGATCAATAATCCTACTAGGCACGTGATATACAGCTCCATGCAACATTGTCAGTCATGTTCTTCATCTAACCACGATTTGTGTTTTTGCACTGTGAATTACACTATGTTGTTATTCCAGTGACTACAGGCACTACATTGATGGTGTGGGTGAATGCAGTGGGTGCACTTTGTCGTACATGGTCATATTCCATACAATGACATTCACTGCATGAATGGCTAATTGTTCATTTCGATATTTTGTACTGTAGGCCTATTTCTGATTCATGTACGTCGATACGATTGCGTGATATAGATATCCCAAGCACCACACATCAGAAGAGTCCAATATGCAGGAATCAGGGTCAAGTGAACATTATTACCCTGTACTGGTCTGGCTAATCAGCAATAAAATGTAGGTCGATTGTAATGAATATTTAATGACATTGAGGGGAAAGTGGTTTCTAATAAATTGAGTTGACATAGACAGTGTCGTTAAAAGAGCAACAAATGTCAGTACAATATGCAGTGCAATCACCACAGGAGAAGTGCAGCTTTTAATCAATGTAAATCCATCAGCGAGCATGCTCGACTACATATTTCCCTGCTCTAATCAATGAAAGTATTTGATGCGTCAAGTGTGGTATCTGTCATATCTTGATACAAATACGGTGCATCGAAGAAAAACTTTAGAAGAGAAGGGTATCACCCGTAAATGGCTTGTAGTTGACCAAAAGGTTGTCTTTAAAGTATGACTCTTGTTTCGACATAATTTCTTCAAGCTCACCATCAATCATCACGTGGAAGACAACTATAAACTATTTGGTCGGGCTTTGTTTCTATTGCAAAATGTTGTATTTTACGTTTGTTATTGGCATCATCAAAATCTGATTGTATTGGTGGTAATAGATTGATACTTACACTCTTCCTGTTGGTGGTTTAGATTTTTGCCACTCTTTTTGCATTACTAGTATTGAGAAACCTGATATCAAATCATGCAGATCTGAACATTCGAATATAAATCTCATTAGCGCTATGACTTGAACTCTGAGCAGACATACACTGGCGTTCACAACTGTTGTCGAAAATCCACAATGTATTTCAAAAGCTCACAGAAACATAATATAATCGAAAACGATGCTTTATTCATTGACATATCGTTCTGTTGGTAGATTCGATTCAAGTGATGCAACTGTTTTTTGGTAATCACTGGCAATTCCTTCACTCGTCTAGCTATATGTAGTTGGATAAACAACACACATATATACAGTTTGTTACAAAAACATCTGCGTGTTGGTAGTGAAAATCTGGACATTCAAATAGTCCATTCCTTATTCAGTAACACAAAAGTTAATTTGCAGTAACCGATGGTATGTATTGCAGTATAATTATACAATCTACACTCAAATGGATTGACAGCGTGAGGGTATATCAATGTCAGACACATATCATTCCGTATCATTTTCGAAAACCATAAGCCGTTTACATTCGGTGAACTAAATGTATCTGATGCAGACACCCTACTGCAGTACGGGCATTGTCATATATGTGTGGTTTGCACAATAATTCTAATCTAGTGTTATACCCACTATTTCTTCTAAATTCAATGAAGAAGAAAAATGTGCCAGACGGATTAAATGTGGTATACATTCAGTGGGTGAGTAGTATTAACAGAGTAAGGTGCGCTACTTGGGCCGAAAATTCTAATCCATTCTGACAGATCAAAACTGTTCCAAAGCGCATCACAGGCCACATATCTGATATAAATTCTGCGGCTTATGACAACAACAAAAAATGACGTGGAGTTAGGGCTGCCAATCCGCCCCACAATATATGCCTTGCACACAATCTGTTATATATTATATTGGAGATCACCGGTCTGCGTTTGGTGACAAGTTCCGTTTCCGACAGTTTGGTGAGAATACGTTTATAGCATTTGTTACTCGAAATGCATATTAGTTGTCCGGCTGGAAATCCGTTGACAATATTGTTTGTCAAAAGTACATTTACACAAGAAATTATACACCATACACTTGATACACATGTGATTACAGGCTATAACGGGACGATTGACCGGCAGTAGTAGGCGATAGCCTTAACGACCCGGAAAGACCTGTTGCCTATTTTTGTTCTGGTACAAGGCACTTTCAATATGGTACCATAATTAGAACGCAAGTTGTGACGTTCGTTGTTTCACACCCCTAACATTTCAGGAAGATTATACTCCGTGCTGCCGAGGACAAGGCTTTGAATATGGTGATGAATATTTTGAATTCACATACTTAGCATATAGCCAGTGCAAAGATTTTAGTAGCGGTGATATGTATACGTGTAGATGTTTGGTAGATCAACCTGGCAGCAGCGTTTTGAACACGGTGTAGTTTACACAATTCACATAAAGTGAGTTAGAATAGTTAACTGTATATGACATGTACATATTACATGTACAGCATGTACAAGCGTCTTAGCTTCATTGTCTGTAAACTGTACAGTCTAATATTGTACAATGGATGATAGGCAGTACAGCAGGTAGCGTTGATTTGCCAAAGTTGCAATACCACCAGTCTTTACAAAGTTAATTGACTTTACAAAGTTAATAGTCTGTCTGTTGAAACCCATTCATCTAAACTGTTGCTTGTTTCGTAATCATTGAATATTATTCAAAGATTATAAAAAAAAAATTCTGTGCCTATCAATAGCACTTCTCCTGCACAGTATACTTTTCGTGTCCAAGTTGGAAGCTGAGATAGAGTCGGTGGTCGTCAGCGTGGGCATGGATGGTTGGTACGTGTCCTTTGACCACTTCCACCAACTGACGGCAATGCACAGAAAATAATACGACATCACTGCATGATCCCTGTGGAACACCACAAGGTATTTCAAATAGAGTAGAGATGACCTTCGACCTTGTTCCTTTGAGAATGATTGGTCGGGTAAATTCAGTAACAATCAAACACAGTGCACGCACACCCAGGTCAGTGTTCATGATCTACATGCAGAATATAAGCATCCTTGTATCGACCATCAACAGCAATATGATCAGTTGGTCAACATGGTCAGTTCTCGATAATTCATTTTTTTTTGGACATAAGAAATATGTCCACAAAAAATTAACATATAATAAACACTTTTTGGTAATACTGTCACAACGAATATGCACTCATTTTCGTATATGGCACTGCCTGCAACAATTGTGGTGTTTTTATTGTGAAACACCGTGATATCCAGAGGGCGTTATGATTCACTTTTCTCTGATTTTTGGAAAGCGCTGAATCAGAACCCAGTCAAGCTTATTCGGTTGAAATAGTGACACCATTTTAGTGTGTTCAGTCAACTTCTGTATCTTGGAGATTCCTGGCGTGGTGGGGGCAGTGGTCCTGAGAGGGTTAATGGGAAACGATAGCACACAAATATAGAGTACATTGGTGGTTACTGGATACACTCAGAGATTATTAATCGCTTCAAATTGAATATCGGCCTTGAATATCATATAAGTTCTGCTATTCTTAACCTTTTCGGTACTGACCCACCCCTCAGCCTCCATACTGAGCCGATTCATGTATGAATTGATAGGATTATATGTCTATATGTTTGATTATTCATTTAAAGATGTTTCAGAATAATTATGTGGGAAAATAAAGTCATATTTTTAAGCTTGCTATTTCCGTATTTTTTTTCAACCCTGTTCCATTGATTGCCAGGGAAACGAAAAATAATTCTGGCGATCAAACATATTATGGCTGTGTTTCCATTTTCTCTAACATACAACCATTTTTGAGTTTGTGACGAAATGTAACCCAATACGTTTTGCTCAAGTACTTGAAGTCTTCTGCAATTGTGATGAAGTGACTCTCGTGGACTTTAGAAGTCTTTACAGCATACCAATACCTTGATAAATTATGAAGAGATTAAAGTTTTAGTGAAAACTGTCTGTAGTCCAACCCATTGTAATCAGTACCTGTGACGTCACAAGGTTAATGGCAGGTTAATTATCCAATTGCCTAAACAGGTAATTAAGCTTCTAAACTTCAATCGATGACGACAAGTATGTGCTAGTTTAGCGTGTAGGTACATCTTTGGCTATATATAACATCAAATACAATGAGTCAATAGCCACATATACATTCATTGGTTGCCAAAGTTATGGTTACGCAGCGTAACTATCAGTACAGCAGCAGGGGTGTGGTATGGTTACGCAGCGTAACCATGAGTATTGACAAGGTTAATGTTGGTAGAGAGAGATAACCACAATTCCGATATTAAGGAACTACAATGTCATATACGTGTTTTAATTGTCATATGTGGGTCTTTGCGATGTCTGATGTTATACTGATGTATCGATTCATTGGAAACAAATATTGTCATAAGCGGTATCGGGAGATCCCCTTTGATTTACAAGAACATCAAGTTGTATAGTTTAACGCTTTAAAAATTCTTGGACTGTATTTGAGTGATACGAAATAGCGGCAAAGCACTGGAATTGTAGGCGGCCCCAGTTATACATCGAACAGCTTTATTCTGTTTCACTTGTAATTGATGGAAGCTAGATATTGAGGTAAAATGAACTTATATGAGAAATGTGTTCAAAATGGGGAGTGGTTAATTTAATATTTGCACATTGTTTCATATCGGACATGGAATTATGCATCAATGTATTTACTTTCCTCTATTATCACTCGCATCTCGTTGAAACTTGTTTATATGTAGGTCTGAAACTGACTAATAAGATCTCTGCTGAATCTTCTTTCACCTCAATACTGCCCACGCTCTATCAGACCTCGGACAGGCACAGAGATTAGCTGTTCTGGCGCCTCCTTCAATGTCCCGAGGGTGCTGAACCTACCCCATTCACTCCCAATCGGTGGGACGTATCGGCACACTATGAGGTCATTGATGATGCGGCCCAAGTATCATATACTGCTCCTAGTGTATATATATATATATATATATATATATATATATATATATATATATATATATATATAATATTATTATTATTATTATTAAATATTATTATTATTATTATGATTATTATTAAATAATTGTTTAATTATTATTATTATTATTATTATTATTATTATTATTGACACATTAATAAATCCCCGGTTGAGGTATATGTGATTCCATACACACATGGAAACATTGACAAAGTAGTACTGTCTATTTTTATATAATTATGGTCATTGACACATTGACAAATCGTCAGTTCAGGTAGATGTAACTACATACACACATAGACAGATTGACAAACTAGTAAAATCCATATATTAATAGTCAATGACAGATTGACAAAAGGTCAGTGGAGGTATATGTATTTTCAATAGCCATTCACATTGACAATTCGACAGTTTACCTAGATTTCATTCAAATTCACACAGACATTGACAAACTAGTATAGCCGATATGTTCATTGACACATAGACATGTCGACAAACAGTACAATCAATATTCGTCATGGTCATTGACATATGGACTCATTGACAAATCGCAGGTTGGTTACATGTCATTCAAGCACACATCGACAAAACTAGTACAGTCAGTATGTATTATGGTCATTGACACATTGACAAATCGCCACTGGAGGTATATATGTCTTTCCATGCACATATAGACACATCGACAAACTAGTACAGTCAATATGTATTATGGTCATTGACACATTGACACATCGCCACGTCTTTCCATGCACATATAGACACATCGACAAACTAGTACAGTCAATTTGTATTATGGTCATTGACACATTGACAAATCTCCACTGGAGGTATATATTTTTCCATGCACATATAGACTCATCGACAAATTAGTACAGTCAATATGTATTATGGTCATTGACACATTGACAAATCGCCACTGGAGGTATTTGTCTTTCCATGCACATATAGACACATCGACAAACTAGTACAGTCAATATGTATTATGGTCATTGACACATTGACAAATCGCCACTGGAGTTACATATGTCTTTCCATGCACACATAGACACATCGACAAACTAGTACAGTCAATATGTATTATGGTCATTGACACATTGACACATCGCCACGTCTTTCCATGCACATATAGACACATCGACGAACTAGTACAGTCAATTTGTATTATGGTCATTGACACATTGACAAATCGCCACTGGAGGCATATATTTTTCCATGCACATATAGACTCATCGACAAACTAGTAGAGTCAATATGTATTATGGTCATTGACACATTGACTCATTGACAAATCGCCACTGGAGGTATATATGTCTTTCCATGCACATATAGACACATCGACAAAATAATAGAGTCCGTATGTATTATGGTCATTGACACATTGACAAATCGCCACTGGAGGTATATATGTCTTTAATGCACATATAGACACATCGACAAACTAGTAGAGTCAATATGTATTATGGTCATTGACACATTGACAAATCGCCACTGGGGGTATATATGTCTTTCCATGCACAGATAGACACATCGACAAACTAGTACAGTCAATATGTATTATAGTCATTGACACATTGACACATCACCACTGGAGGTATTTGTCTTTCCATGCAGAGATAGACACATCGACAAACTAGTACAGTCAATATGTATTATAGTCATTGACACATTGACACATCGCCACTATAATACATGTGGATGTGTCTATATGTGCATGGAAAGACAAATACCTATAGTGGTGATGTGTCAATGTGTCAATGACCATAATACATATTGACTGTTCTAGTTTGTTGATGTGTCTATCTGTGCATGGAAAGACATATAGCTCCAGTGGTGATTTGTCAATGTGTCAATGACCATAATACATATTGACTGTGCTAGTTTGTCAATGTGTCTATCTGTGCATGGAAAGACATATACCTCCAGTGGCGATGTGTCAATGTGTCAATGACTATAATACATATTGACTGTACTAGTTTGTCGATGTGTCTATCTCTGCATGGAAAGACATATACCTCCAGTGGCGATTTGTCAATGTGTCAATGACCATAATACATATTGACTGTACTAGTTTGTCGATGTGTCTATATGTGCATCGAAAAATATATACCTCCAGTGGCGATTTGTCAATGTGTCAATGACCATAATACATATTGACTGTTCTAGTTTGTCGATGTGTCTATCTGTGCATGGAAAAATATATACCTCCAGTGGCGATTTGTCAATGTGTCAATGACCATAATACATATTGACTGTGCTAGTTTGTCAATGTGTCTATCTGTGCATGGAAAGACATATACCTCCAGTGGCGATGTGTCAATGTGTCAATGACTATAATACATATTGACTGTACTAGTTTGTCGATGTGTCTATCTCTGCATGGAAAGACATATACCTCCAGTGGCGATGTGTCAATGTGTCAATGACTATAATACATATTGACTGTACTAGTTTGTCGATGTGTCTATCTGTGCATGGAAAGACATATACCTCCAGTGGCGATGTGTCAATGTGTCAATGACTATAATACATATTGACTGTACTAGTTTGTCGATGTGTCTATCTGTGAATGGAAAGACATATACTTCCAGTGGCGATTTGTCAATGTGTCAATGTGTCAATGACCATAATACATATTGACTGTTCTAGTTTGTCGATGTGTCTATCTGTGCATGGAAAGACATATACCTCCAGTGGCGATGTGTCAATGTGTCAATGACTATAATACATAATGACTCTACTAGTTTGTCGATGTGTCTATATGTGCATGGAAAGACATATATACCTCCAGTGGCGATTTGTCAATGTGTCAATGACCATGATACATATTGACTGTACTAGTTTGTCGATGTGTCTATATGTGAATGGAGAGACATATACCTCCAGTGGCGATTTGTCAATGTGTCAATGACCATAATACATATTGACTGAACTAGTTTGTCGATGAGTCTATATGTGCATGGAAAGACATATCGCTCCAGTGGCGATTTGTCAATGTGTCAATGACCATAATACATATTGACTGTACTAGTTTGTCGATGTGTCTATATGTGCATGGAAAGACATATAGCTCCAGTGACGATTTGTCAATACTAGTTTGTCGATGTGTCTATATGTGAATGGAAAGACATATTCCTCCAGTGGCGATGTGTCAATGTGTCAATGACCATAAAACATATTGACTGTACTAGTTTGTCGATGTGTCTGTATGTGCATGGAAAGACATATAGCTCCAGTGGCGATTTGTCAATGTGTCAATGACCATAATACATATTGACTCTACTAGTTTGTCGATGTGTCTATATGTGCATGGAAAGACATATATACCTCCAGTGGCGTTTTGTCAATGTGTCAATGACCATAATAATACTGACTCTATTAGTTTGTCGATGTGTCTATATGTGCATGGAAAGACATATATACCTCCAGTGGCGATTTGTCAATGAGTCAATGTGTCAATGACCATAATACATATTGACTGTACTAGTTTGTCGATGTGTCTATATGTGCATGGAAAGACATATATACCTCCAGTGGCGATTTGTCAATGAGTCAATGTGTCAATGACCATAATACATATTGACTGTACTAGTTTGTCGATGTGTCTATATGTGCATGGAAAGACATATACCTCCAGTGGCGATTTGTCAATGTGTCAATGATCATAATACACAATATTATTGACTCTAATAATTTTCCGATATGCCTATGTGTGCATGGAAAGAAATATAATTGCAGTGGCGACTTGTCAATTTGTCAATGACCATAATACATACTGAGTCTACTAATTTGTCGATTATATACAATAATTATATACAAACAAACAGTACTTTTTTGTCAATGTTTCCATGTGTGTATGGAATCACATATACCTCAACCGGGGATTTACCAATGTGTCTATAATAATAATAATAATAATAATAATAATAATAATATATAAACAATTATTTAATAATAATAATAATAATAATTATAATATTTAAAATAATAATTATATATAATAATATTTAATAATAATAATTATATATATATATATATATATATATATATATATATATATATATATATATATATATATATATATATATATATATATATATATATATACATACAAACACTAGGAGCAGCATATGATACTTGGGCCAATGATGCTATGCACAGAAGCATGTCAGTCTGCGTGTAAGGTGTTAGACACGCGAGGTGACTGTCGATACAGCAATCTAGGGCCACATTTCACATTGTTTTCCTAACAAGCATTGAAACCCCACCAGTTTGACTTTATCTTAAAGCAATAATCGCTTTTAGAATTGACAAAATTCATTCATTTTGCGATAGCTTTATTTTGTCTATAGAATGAAAAATCGTACAGATTTGGGTCTGAAAATGTGTATTACGTGCCTATATTGAGTTCCCAAATCAAGATTCAAATTCCGGCCAGTCAATCCCGCATCATTTTTCTCCTCAAAGCGGCCCGCCATGTGGGCGAGTTATATGCGCAGTCGGATGACGTCATTGGTATTTGTCTAGATATCATGGCAACCGGCAATGTAGGCAGGCCGATCATTCTCTATCCAGTGTTTTCATGCATGATTAACGGCAATTTTCTGAGTATCCGTTGTCGAACTTTGCATATTTACTACATATTCCCGACTATCTCGAGATGTACTTTCAGGTTTGCGTGACAAACAAGAATGCTAAATTTGGCTGATTTTAAAATTGATTCCAACTGTAATTGGCGTGTGATGTCACAGGCAATATCTGGTCTTCTGGGAGAGAAATTGTGAAGATAAGGTGTCTCAAAGGTATGAATTGGCCTTCCTCGAGCAGGCACATATATTTTTCCCCTTATATGTTATATGTAACGAACAAACAAAGAAACATCAGAAATATTATGTAAACACTGAGAAATATTTTCAAAATTTAATTTCTTTTAATTTTCGATTTTTTTTGCCTATTCGTTTATCGTTTTTCCACATTTTCACCTTTTTTCAGATTTCAGTCAATAAGGTAATAATTTCAATAGGGTAATGTAAATTTGCTTCATCATATATCTTAGATAAATAACGTCAGGGTAAAAATAATAAAAATAAGCCCAATAGGGTTGACTGGCAACTTTCCTGCGGCATGTCACAAAATCATTGATAGTTTGATGACTTCTTTCAGTGAGAGATGCTCGCGATAATGTCTAATATGTACGCCTAAATTCCACAATTTGAAACTTTAAAAATTGTCCAGTAATTTATTTGTATCTTGTATATCTTGTGTCTTCCATTCCAACAGGTATACTCTTCATTCTCTCAACACTACGTTCTCGTTCCACTATGATTATATCTGAACTGAAAAGTATGTTAACGACATGGAATGGTCATGAATGTAATAATTGATTGACGAGAGTTGATTGACAAGTTTGGTCAATCAATCAATAATATCTTTATTCCACTATTTCTAAACATAGGATAATTACAATGAAGGAAATAATGAAACATAATGTACATGACGAAACATTGGCAGGTGGACGTCAAGACCTGGCAGTCTGGCGAAGATGTGACCCGAGTACCTGAAAAAAGACATACTTACTACTGAACAAGTGTGAAATTATCTCTTTTCAAATAAGATTCGCATCTGAGTTATCTTGGTAATTTACGGACTGTAAGCATCAATTCATTGCCACCAATACAACTGAATTTTGATGAAACCAATAGCAAACGTAAACTACAGCATTCAGCTATAGAAACAAAGCCCGATCAAAGCTGATCCAAAGAAACGTTGGCGTCCTCAGGGACAGGCTGTGTGTGAGAAATGTAGTTGTTTCTACTGTACACTTGATAGAATTTTCTGTAGATGGAACAGTGGATGTTGTGCTGCACTTGACGAAAATGTGCTGCATTTGAAAGCAATACTAGATCACTTGTTGCCAAGTCAATCAGACTGGGTGCGAACTGATTTTTGCGTGATGCTGTCGTGAGCAGTATCTGGCCAGCGCCACTGGAAAGGGAAAGTGTAAAGATAAACTATCCCTGAGTAAGACCGGCAACATGGCAGAAAGTGTCTTCCATAAGCTCGGTGAGTTCACGAGAGACATCCATGCAGCAGATGTCCTCATCAATTAAAGATATCGTTCTGGCACCATGCAGAGCTCGGGTGTCAAACACGTGATAAACGGTATCATTGAGCACGATTGCAACTGTGAGCCAGAGGAATCTTCGATGTGAAAGCCACAAGCTCAATTTCGAATTGTAACGTGATTGCAGAACATAGGTACGTGTAAACCACCACATATTAGTATAAATAGGTCGGTGGATGGATTGATCAATAATCCAACTAGGCACGTGATGTCAACAAAGACAGCTCCATGTAACATTGTCAGTCATATTCTGCGTCTAACAATGATTTGCATTTTTGCACTGTGAACCTACTTAAGGCAAGTACACTATGTCGTTATACTAGTTACTGAAGGCACTACAGTGTCAGTGTGGGTGAATGCAGTGGGTGTACTGTGTCGTACATGGTCACATTCTACACAATGACAATCACTGCATTATTATGTCAATGGCTTATTGTTAATTAAATAATTTTTATTCTGTAGGCCTATTTCCAATTTGTCGATATGATTGCCGATTGTCGATTGTCGATATGTGATTTAATATCTGAAGCACTCCATATTAGAAGTGTCCAACATGCAGGAAGCAGCTTCAAGTAAACATTTTTACCGTGTACTGATCTCGCTGATCAGCAATGAAATGTAGGTCGATTGTGATGAATATTTAATGGTATTGAAAGGGAAATGGTTGTTAGTAAATTGAGTTAACGGAGACAGTGTCGTTAAGAGAGCAGCAAATGCCAGTACAATATTCAGTACAATCACCACCAGAGTGGCACATCTTATAATCAATGTCAATCTATCAACAAGCATGCTTGACCACACAATTCCCTCTTTAAATTAATGATAGTATTTTGTTATTCAACTGTGGTATCTTTCGTATCTCGAGAAGAAATTTAAAGTGCATTGCCTCTAATTAGTTGTAGTTGACCATGTGGTCGTCTTTGAAGGACGGCCCTTCAACAGCATTTTAACATTATTTCTTCAACCAACAACTCCCATTCTGCAGTGTTCAAAATAGAACGTTTCAGTTGCCAAATTTCAGAACCATCAATCATCATGTGGGAACGACTCTTTCTGTTTGTGGTATAATATATATTTGCTATTTTTTTTGTCATACTGGTATGGAGTTATTTAATATCAAAACCATGATGATCTGAACATTTGAATGAATACACGAGCTGAGCTACACTATCGCAGAGCCATGTAACACCGGCAAAATGGCAGAAAGTGTCTTCCATAAGTTCGATGGGCTGTTATTGGGAAAAAAACGTCATATATTATGAGAGTCCAATTACAGTTGAAGAAATAGGTTCTCCAGACCTCAGGTTATCAATTTTCATGTGCTATCAGTTCGCTCCCGACAGCTAAATGAGACAATGACGTAGCATACAATAAATGTAGAGAGTTCCACTAATTTACAGGGAGCACGATTCGAATGTTCAGTAATCAAATCTCCATAAATTGACTAAATGCAATAAAATTAATTATCAACCTGACGTATTGTTACAATAATCAAATGTCATTTCATTAGAAAGTTATTTTCCTTCCTCCAAATTGAATGTTGTTGGAATGCGACGAAATTCACTACAAAGGTGGAAAAAAACATTGTGATTTGTTTATGGCCTTTGCATCCTGCCTATTGTTTCAGACCGCAACGGTGACCTGCAGGGTCGTTCCAATGAGAGTACTGTTGTTTTTCTGTTCTTGTGTCCTCCTCTTCTTGTTTTGCTTCCTCGTTTTCTCTTCTTCCTGTTTCCTTTCTCTTATCAGCCGCCCCGCTGTCTTTTTCTTCTTTGCCTCCGCTTCCTAAAGTTCGTTCTCTGCCTTCCTTTTGTGCCATTCTATAGCTGCCTTTCCAGAGAGCGCCTTCAGCATCAGTTCTTATGCAGTTGTGTTCTTTTTCCTTTTAGGAAAAGCAGAGCCTCCAAAACTCTCAGCCTGTCAAAGGCTGGGGATATAATCTTTTTTGTCACGAGTTTGCTGGTTTGCTGAATAACTCAGAGATGATGATGGTGGGGATGGCGGTGAAGCTGATGGCTTTGAACAGGGACAGGGGATGTGTAGAGTGGTCGAAAGCTTGTCGTCTCCAATGGAAACGCTATTTGGGGACTGATAATGGAGGACATTGAAGAGTAAAATGGGTCCGGATCATCTGGCGAAGGCCAAGGCTGGGTGAGGTAAAGATGGTCTTGCTGCCTTGGTGGGTAGTGAGGGGGAGGCACGCTCGGTATGGGGACTGGGGGCCGTCATGGCTTTAGTGACGTAGTCACAGGGGCTGTATGTTGATTATGGCGGGGGAGCAGATGCTCAGGGAAGGCATGATGTTCACCAAATCATGGCTACAGGGGCTAGGGGCAGGCGTGACATCATCGATTGCAGTCCTACTGGTACTGGGGATGCATGTGGCTTCAATGACACAGTGAATACATATGCTGGAGGCAGATGTGGCATAGCAACAGATGTGGCAGTCAATTGAATAAATTTGCTGGTGTTAATTCATTCGATGGTGAAGGGGTACAACCCTGATTGAAGAACGCTGATCACACATTTGTGTCCCTTCATACCACTTCCCATGCTTCCTTGAAAACCAATGGGAAATACTTCTTGGTAAGATTTTCACTCAATTGTTCCATCTGCCGGTTTCTGACATGCTTCTCGCAGGAGGTCTTCAACGGTGAGAACAGCCCCACATCACATGGCTGCACGCTGCCTGGCTCATGTGAGTGCTGTGACCATCAACAAACAAACTGACAGGGAACGAATTATCCTTGGATTCTACAAAGGTGACAAAGAATTTGAGATATTCAACGAGAATATCAGTGTTCATCCAGCCGTTCTTTGAACAATGGTAGAATGCCGCAGTGTAGTTGTCCATGCCTGTGTCTCGCAGGCGCTGCCCAGGGAAAACGATCTTGGAAGGAATATAATCTCCTATGGCATTCATGCCAGCCATCATGGTGATCTGCTGTTTGCTCCCTGCCGCCGCGTGGTAGTCGTGTCGTGCTCCTCTGGTAGCCAACACTCGCCCGGGCCTGATACTGAGTGGGAGCCCACTTTCAGCACAGTTGAAAACTCGTCTGCCATCTGCCATCCTGTCACTTCTTCTATGAGGAAAGTGTGAACTTCTGTGTAACACGTCTGGATTTTGGGCAATATGAATCTGGCCCGCTCCCGTCCAAGCTGTTGTGGTAATCTCCACCATTTATGTGTTTCTAGTTTTGAAGCAGTGAAACCAGTCTTTGTCAGCAACAGAAGTGATGAAACTAGTGTACATTTTTCCATAGCACTAAGCAGTGTTTGTTTGTATTGAATGAGTGTTTGAAAGCATCAGTCAGGAAATAGTATAGAATCTTATACAAACCTGGTGTGTTGCCAGTGAATGGATTTGGTCTGCCATCAATGTCCAGGAGGCCCTCGACCTCACGGACAAGTTCAAAGTCTTGACAGGGGATTGCCAAGTTCGGCTATTGTCTCACTTCGTATGCCTGATATGACTTTCTGTCCCCGAACTATGAGATTGGATAACGGGCCCTGTTTTGTTTACTCGGAATACTTAATACTGGGTATTGATTCCACGTCTATGTCTATAGCCAACCATGGCCTTTTCAACTGCTTCTGTGGCACACATCTGGAGCTCGCCCAGATATTCTGTTGGTGATGGTCATGCGCGGTACACCAAACTACCTTTCTGCCGCTTTCTTTGACATATATTCACATGACTACTAGTATATGATTTTTATAAGATGATACTGCTCAAACGTTCATTAGTTCAATACTATTGGTGCAACGAGCATCTGGATTTCATGGGCTGTGTCCTCGTGTGTCACCTTACATCCTGACTGTGCATGGTCCTGTGCCAAGGCATGATCGACGACATCATAATGGGCGACGGACCCAGCACTTCTGGTGAAGTACAGAGACATTAAAGGAGACACCAAAGGAGCTGATCTCTTTGGTCCATTGCTGTGTGTCCCCAAACAGCCAGATTCGGACAGTCACGCTGACGAGGTTTGATAGAAGCGAGTGTGTGGCTTAAATCATATCAGTCAGTTTCAGATTTGTATACATTATTTTGAGTGGAGTTTTTGTGCGTTCTCAGGGTCACTGGTCATCTGTAAGACACGGTCAAAAGACCAAAAAAAGGATAGATAACAAGCCAAGCTGATGAGGTAGATCAATGAATAATCATGTTCGTTGATCGTATAAAACTTAACTTGTTTGCTCTGTCATGGGTCCCAACTCCTGTGCGACGTCACCGTGCACAGATGATCGTCATTGGTGACGTCGCTGACACTAGAGTGACAAAACCTTAACAACTGTTTTATTTTGTCATGATGTGTAGGGTTTAAATCGGACATGTGTCTTCTACTCTAAGATGAAATAGTTTTGATGGAATAAGAGTGTTGTACAAATAAAACTATATTTATTGTTTTAAAAAAACATCGTCGGAATAACATAAATATAGTGACGATCCATGTTGCAATAAGGTGTCTGCATCAGATATGTTGATATTGTTTTATCCAAACGACCTATGGCTCTGGAAAACTGACGACAATTAAACTAATCCAACATAGATATATTATCACACTGTCAAGGTTGTCAATCCACTTGAATCTTGACGGTATAATCCCAGTGTGATACTTATCATGCTTATAGCAACTGTTACAAAAACTAGCTTCAAATCATATGGATATATACTATATAATCCGCAAAATGGAAACTATAATCTATGATGTATGACCGGAGAAATGTTTAGTGTTAAACTTTTTTTCACCAAAACTGCCGTTTTGACCTTTCAACGTCATTGACAGTCAAATTCAAGGTCACTTTTAAATTCGACATATATGACTTTCCTTTTGAATTTGCTATTATTTAGGCTCTATTCTGAAGTGTTCTAGGAGTTCCCTTTTGGGTGAAATTTTCCACAAGTACACAAAAATTTTCAAAGGGGGTAATTTTTTTGGGCTTTACTGAAAAAGGTCCGGTAGCCTAAAAACTACTCCAACTTGCGGGTAATGCTTTATTTACTATTGAGAGAATTATATGAATACACAAAGTAAACTCAGAGAAGATGGTGCAGAATGCAAATGTGGCAAATTCGTCGAACTTATTACTGCTAATATTTTGAGGATGTTCGTCAGTGTACACAGGTCCAGGTTGATACACATCAAAACGTAGTCTACACCAGGTGGTAACATATTTATACTGATTACTGAAAGGAATATGGAAGGTTTTCGGTGAGGTAACACGGTGTTTGCGTTTGTGAAGCTGCCGATTTTCGATTACGCAAGATGTGCTGGGAATGCCAAACATGTACTTGTAACTGACACATGTGTTGCTGTGTATGATGCACGTACACGTACGCGTACAGAAGACATCCCGGAAAACGTCAGGACCCCGCAAACACATCATGAATAAATTAGACAGGCGAAAAATGCTGGGTAGTGAACACAATCCAGCCTTCGAAAATTAATCCGAAAGAAAGAATAACCAAAGGGAAAATATTAACTGATCAGCAACTAAATAGTGAAGTTGTGAATGCATGGAAATATATCATCCAGAATGATTACAATACATTTTGATAATCACGTTCAAATCACTAGATATGTACCAACTGGCACACACCATACAGCAGATAATATAGCCTCATTCTCGATCACTCAATTTATGTACTACTGGTGTTCAACAATAGCTCATGATGATCAATATTATAACATCTGACTCATTTTATATCCAACTTGCAGACAAAAGCACTATGCAACTGTGACTAATGCCAATCAGTCGCAAGTGCTCATTGTCATTATTGTAATATCTTTTTACTACACTTAGGTTCATGTATTAAGGCATGACGTTTCATTTGCTTCAGATTCAGAAGTAGCCGCCCCCCCCCCCCCCTCTTACACACACACATCAAACGATTGGCGTCAATGCGGTTATCGATGGTGCAATGGTTCTCTTGAAATCTGGCAGTTTAAAAAGCGTTCAGTCTGAACAGTGGTAGACCCTGGACTTGACGGTTGAAGAAAGTACATGAGTCAATGGGCCTTGACAAAGACATTTTTTTCTGTCAACCACAAGCCAGTTACGGACGATACATTCTTCTTGTGCTCCTTGTGCAGTCATTGATGGGGTGTCCAAATTTCATACAACGAAGTTGTCTAGTATTTTTTGTGTTGTCCTCCAAAATACCAGCAAAAACTTGTCCACGCAGGTTGTATGTAATGCTAAGTATGTTGTTCATGGACACAGTGCTACCAAACTGGTACTTCAGATTTATATTGATCAAGAGATGTGTTCCTTTGATAGTGAGTGTATTCAGTATTGTACTTTATCACTTATTTTCCGCCAAAGTCCGTTTATAGCTCGATTTTCTAGCGAGCATATTTCTGTCTGACACCGTCATTAAATATTCATTACAGTCGACTCAGATTTCATTGCTAATTTGCCAGACCAGTACTGAGCAATCATGTTTACTTGAATCCGATTCCTACATGATGGAAACTCTAACACGGGAGGACTTGAGATATGTATATCACACAATCATATCCGGGTATGTGGTGTGTCAGACCTGATATATAGAAGTGGAAATAAAATCTCTACTGTGGCCGAGTGATTGGGCTGGTGCCTCTAGAAGCAATTCAGAGGCGGTGATATCTTCCCATGACTTGGGCAATATCTATTATTGGGTAGCACTTTTTTCTACATCGATCTATTGCCTCACAATGAGTAGGATCACGTCATGTATCGAACTTGTAAAATTTTACTTGTAGGGTTTGAAGAATGAGATATTATGCAAGTTCCAAACAGTGCCTAGACGATATCTGTAATTGATTGACAACCATCTGCTGCGTGATGTCTCCACGAAGTTGTTTAGCTTAGGGAAGGCACATGCGGCCATGGCGCGGATCTCAGATGGCTAATCTTCACACTTGCATCCACAAAGACCAGATATTGCCCGCGACAACATCACGCGACTTCAGGCTACACTTGTTACAAACTCGTGGCTAGGTTTAGCCCCAATCTCATCGAACTTGACATCAACAGCTTGGCAAGACTTGACCTGTCACGTCATCAACGATGAACCAATAACTACATATATCATTAACAAACTGAAATTAAAAAATTACCAACAGGTTTGATGTGAAACTTGGTTTGAAATATATGACATTATGATAATCATATTCCATACAATATGCTGTGCACTTGTCTCGTCGATGTACAACACATGCCTCCTTAAATGCAAGTTTGTTTTCATCCTGATTTCATCCCACTGAATATAATTTGAAAACTTTCACTGAAGCTGTGGATTGATCAATATGCACACATTCTAAAACTGAGACAGCAGGTGCCTTTTGGGATACTCATCCTAAAAGAACGCACTTCACAACTAAGCCTTACTATGTCAAGAAAGTTTATAGTATCAGCACTGATTCATCAAAAAATTATTGGATAGTCTCACTAGATTCATATTGTTCGTGAAACGAGTCCCTGGATTGTTGTATTGGCCGTCACCTCACACCCTGTGCCATAGCATGATCGATGACCTCATACTGTCGAGACATCCCACCTATGGGGAGACGGGGTAGCAGATCGAGCACCTCAGGTGACGTCCCAGGACATCGATAGTGACACTAAGACAGCTAATCTCTGAAGTCCCTAGCTGCTTGTCCCCCAGCGGTCCAGTGACACTGACGATGTATGATAGTAGCGAGGACATCGGTCGTATGGGGGGGGGGGGGGGTGTCATCCGGTTAGAATTGTGCCAGTGCAAAATGCCCAACATTATTGTTGGGTATTTATGTGTTCCTCTTCTGATAGTTGTCGCCTTTTGCAAGGGTTTTCAAAACCTGATTGTCCAGTTTTATTGTTTCATAAGGCATAGTGTTTATATCGGACATGTTGCTTCTATTGCAAGATGATACAGTTTTCGCCAGAAATGATTAGAAGTATTGCGCAAATAGAATTATATTTATTGTTCAAAATAAATCATCGTCAGAATAACATAAATGTGGTGAAGACCATATTGCAGTATGGTGTCTGCATCAGATATGTTGATGTTGTTGAATTCCAACGACCTATGCTCTGGAAAACTGACGATAGTTATATCTATCTAATATGGATATATCATCACACTGTCAAGGCTGTCAATGCACGTGAATCTTGACGGTATACATGTAATTCCAGTGTGGTACTAATAGCAACTGTTACAGCAAACTAGCTTCAAATCATATTGGGTATACACTATATAATTCGCAAAATGGAAACCATAATCTTTTATGTATAAAAAAAATTAGCCCAAGGGTTAAGAATGGTTACCGCAGAAATGTTTATTGTTGAACCACAACTTTTTTTCACCAAAACTGCCGTTTTAACCTTTCATGGTCATTGAATGTGGAATTCAAGGTTACCTATAAATTAGCCATATATGACTTATATGACATATATCACCCATTTGAATGTGCAAATATTTAGGCTCTATTTCTAGGAGGTTACTCTCTACAACTCTCATCATGAAGTAGGAATTGGGTGAAATTTTCCACAAAAGTTTTCAGAGGGAGGACGTTTCTGTCTTTACTGAAAAATGTTTGGTAACCTAAAACTTCTTCAAATTGTAATGCTCAATTCCAGTCACTGAATTATGTGAATCCACAAAGTAATCTCAGAAAAGATGGTCCGGAATGCAAATGTGGCAAATTCGCTAAACTTATCACTGCTGATATTTTCAGCCTATTCGTAAGTGTACACAGGTAGATACACATCGTAACGTGGTCTGGGGCAGGTGGTCACATATTTATACTGACTACTGAAAGAAATATCGATGCTTTTGGTGAGGTAACACGGTGTTTGCGTTTGTATAGCTGCCGATTTTCGATTACATAAGACGCGCTGTGAATGCCAAGCACGTACTCGTAACTGACACGTGTGCTCCAGTTTATGATGCACGTACAGAAGACTCCTGAAAATGTGTCAGGACCCTGCGAACACATTGTGAATGAAGTAGACAGGCGATATATGCTGGGTACTAAACACAATCCTGCCTTCAAAGATTAGTTTGAAAGTAAAAAGAACCGAGGGAAAATAGTAACGATCAGCAACTGAATAATGAAAGTGACAATGAATGGAAATGTATCATCCAGAATGATAACAATACATTTTGATAATCACGTCGAAATCACTTGAACTGTACCAATCGGCACGCTTGATACAGTAGGTATGAGAGCTTCATTCTCGATCACTCAATTTCTGTATTGCTGGTGTTCAACAATATCTGCTGATGACCAGTATGGTAAAATTTGACCCACCTAACACCTAGGTTGCAGACAAAAGTAATATGCAACGGTAACTAATCAGTCGCAAGTGCTCATTGTCATCGTTGTAATATCATTTCAGTTTACTACAGGGGATCCCCGTATTTAAGCCCCTCTTTGGATAAACCCTTGGGCTAATACAAGGGGAGAACTACTCTTGTATAAGCCCATGGGCTTATAAACGGAAAATTTTGCCTTGCATCAGGACTGGGCCTATATTTGGGGAAAACGTAGGTGACATTTTGTTTTTCGCAGACGTTATGTAAGTGCTGGTATCTAGAATAAGCTACTGAAATTAAATTAATAAAAGACGTACGTGTGTCTTGCCTATGGCTAAATTAGTACATATGCACGCGACTAGCTGGATTTCATCTGGTACATGCATGCACAGGTATTTATCACTGACTAAACACTAATCCGAGACTGTGATTGGCCAATCACAACGGTGATATAAACCCATAACCTGAATATCTAATTTGGCACGTGTCACCTTCAATACGAGTTCCGTATATCATTTGTGAGTCTCATTTACAGTCAGTGATAAATTCGGCCTTCGGATTCATGGGATACGGACAGCCAGAAGTAGATATTATAAGTTATCATGGGCTTCAGACCCCAATACGGTGTGATATCTGCCTGAAGTCACCATATACCACGAGGCCGCAGGCCGAGTGGGATATGCTGACTGAAGGCAGATATCCTGCCGTATTGGGGTCTGAAGTCCATGGTAACGATTTTATCATTGGATTATATTGAGCTCTCCAAAACGTCATTCTGTATTACCCGCCTGAAGCCCACGATACAGAAAATATCGTGGGGTTACGTCACAGCTCTCCAAATACGGCGTGGTATTGTCGGAAAGTTGACCAATCAGAATCGCGCATTTGCAGCAATCCGATGATAAAGTTCCGTATTCCGTGAACAAATATGGAATAACTAATAGTAATGTGTACCCTTTCATAATATGACTATGAATATGTGATTATACAGTGGAATAAATGTTTGTATAAATATAGTTATGATGCATATAAGAAGTGTTTTCCCTTCTAATTCATTGTAAATTCAAGTGTGCAAAATAAATGTAAAATAACTGTTCCCCAAATATAAGCCCATGGGCCTATATATGGAGTTAAATTTGATTCGACACAACACCCTTCCCTCAATTACAAGCCCAGGGCTTAAATACGGGGATCCCCGGTACATGTAGATTCATGTGTTAAGACATGACGTTTCATTTTGATCAGCCTTGACAAATACGACATTTTTTGTCAAACACAAGCCAGGTAGGGACGATAATTTCTCTATACTTC
The DNA here is from genome assembly GCA_949152475.1 of Terebella lapidaria. Classification (NCBI taxonomy): domain Eukaryota; kingdom Metazoa; phylum Annelida; class Polychaeta; order Terebellida; family Terebellidae; genus Terebella; species Terebella lapidaria. The sequence continues at coordinate 11,214,891 of OX424557.1, forward strand.
AGATTTGTATTGATCAAGAGATGTGTTCCTTTGATGGCGAGTGTACTCAATATTGTACTATATCGCTTATTTTCCGCCAAAGTCCGTTTATAGATCAATTTACTAGCGAGCATATTTTTGTCTGACACCGTCATTAAATATTCATTACAATCGACCCAGATTTCATTCCTAATTTGCCAGACCAGTACTGAGCAATCATGTTTACTTGACCCCGATTCCTACATGATGGAAACTTTAACACGGGAGGACTTGAGATATGTATATCACGCAATCATATCCGGGTATGTGGTGCGTCAGACCTGATATATAGAAGTGGAAAGAAAACACTTCTGTGGTCGACATTGGGCTGGTGGCTCTAGGAGCAACGTATTTCAAAGGCAGTGATATCTTCCCATGACTTTGGCAATATTTAATACAATGAATGGAACCTTTTTTTCACCTATATACTGCCTTATAGTAGGGTCACGTCGTGTATTGAATTTGCAAAATTTTATCTATAGGGTTTGAAGAATGCGAGATGATGCAAGTTCCACACAGTGCCTAGAAGATATCTGTAATTGATCGACAGCCATCTGCTGCCTGATGTCTCGCATGAAGCCCTTAGCTCAAGGAAGGCACATGCGGCCATGGCGCGGATCTCAGATAGCTAATCTTCATATACTTGCTTCCTAAACGACCAGATATTGTCCGTGATAACATCACGCGACATTGCTGATCACGTTACACTTGTGACAAACTCGTGGCTTGGTTTAACCCGGATCTCATCAAACAGGTTGGCACCAACAGCTTGGCAAGACTTTTCCTTTCACATCATCAACAATGTACCAATAACTACATATATCATCTACAAATTGAAATTAAAAAATTCCCAACTGTGATGTGAGTTCAGTTCCATACAATATGAATGCAATTTTGTTTTTGATGCTAATTTCATCCCACTGAAATTAAAGCATATCACACTGTACACACATTCTGGAATTGAGACATCAGGTTCCTTTTGAAATATCCTAACAGAACGCATTTCACAACTAAGCTTATAACTATGTCTAGAAAGTATATAGTATCAGCGCTGATTCAAAAAAAAAAGTTTCATTAGACTCATATTGTTGGTGAAACGAGTCCCTGGATTGTTGTATTGGCCGTCACCTCACACCCTGTGCCATAGCATGATCGATGACCTCAAACTGCCGAGACATCCCACCTATCGGGAGCAGAGGCGGCAGATCCAGCACGTCAGGTGACGTCCCGGGACATCGATTGTTGCACTAAGACAGCTAATCTCTGCAATTACTAGTGGCCTGTCCCCCAGCAGTCCAGTGACACTGACGAGGTATGATAGTAGCGAGGACATCGGTTGTATGGGAGGTGGGAGGGGATCATCCGGTTAGTATCGTACCAGCTCGCCTCGAAGTGTGAAATGTCCAACATTGTTGTTGGGTCTTTATGTGCTCCCCATCTGACAGTTATCGGCTCAGATCGGAGTTATTTCCTTTGGGCTTTTGGTATAATGAAGCATTTCATCTCCCTTGTATTCTTACGTTGAACACAATCGCTATGAAAAATAGACTAGTATTCTTTTAATTAACCTGTGGTGACAGTAATATTGGATGAACCTGTCCATTGATCTTAATGTGGCGGGAGATTATCGATGAGAACGATGAAGCTTAGTATATTGCCGGTTTATCTTGGAAACTAAAGCTCAAGATAATATTGCCTAATATTATAATATTGCCGCTGGGGGACAGAACGATGAAGCTTAGTATATTACCGGTTTAACTTGGAAACTAAAGCTCAAAATAATATTACCTAATATTATAATAATGCCGCTGGGGGACAGAACGATGAAGCGTTATATACTGCCGGTTTAACGGTTAAACTATACTCTGATTTTTCTAACTCGTTTACACCGTTTTTTGACAATATTTTTGCGATGCTGAATGTTATTGTTCTATAACTTGGCCTACTTCATTTGGAGGTCCAACGGCAATTTTCTACCAAATTTCAGACTTATATCGCTAAAATTAAAGAAGTTGGCAATCTATCTCCATGTTAAATTTCAGCCCAAAACGGGATTTCGAGAATCTGAGCATGTTCGAGGAATCGATCCTGTTTACATCGATCAGGATTCGAAATATTGTTGCAACTTTGGACCAAAAGACACATTAGGGTGTATTCCACACAAACATGTTGATTTTGAAATATTACTCCGCCACAAAACCGATCAAATGCACAAAATTGTGTGCGGACCCAGAAATTAAATGACAGAGCTAAATTTAACATTGGGATAGATAGCCAAGTTTTTCAATTTTGGCGATAGAAGTCTCAAATTTGGTAAGAAATTGCCGTTTGACTTCCAGGTGAATTATGCCAAGTTATAGAACGATACCGTTCAGCATCGCAAAAATATCAGCGAAAAACGGTGTAAACGAGTTAGAAAAATTAGAGTATAAAGCTCAAAATAATATTGCCAATAAATTTCCAATCAAACTGAGGACATGTATCCGTCTGAAGCCCCCAAACGTCTTATCTTGTACTCTGAATCAATCAGGTGTGCGGGGTTTTTTGGATGTTAAAAATCAGTCGTTAAAGCAACACCCAACTTCTTTTCACTAGCGAATTGTATCAAGAATAATTGATGATCCGGAAACAACAAATTTGTTGGTGAACGGATCAATGCTAATTTACTCAGCCTACTCGCTAATGTACACAGATCCGGGTAAATGTACGGCAATGGGAGGCCAAGGGCAGGTTGGAGTCGAAGCGATTATTGATGATGCAATGGTTCTCTTGGAATCTGGCATTTTAAAATGCGTTCAGTTTGAACAGTGGTAGACCCTGGACTCGACGGTTGAAGAAAGTACATTAGTCAATGGGCCTTGACAAAGACGACATTTTTTTCTGCCAACCACAAGCCAGTTATGGACGATACATTCTTCTTGTGCTCCTTGTGCAGTCATTGATGGGGTGTCCAAAATTTATACAACGAAGTTGTCTAGTATTTTTGTGTGTTGTCCTCCAAAATACCAGCAAAAAACTTGTCCACGCAGGTTGTATGTAATGCTAAATATGTTGGTCATGGATATTGTGCTACCAAACTGGCACTTCATATTTATATTGATCAAGAGATGTGTTCCTTTGATGTCGAGTGTACTCAATATTGTACTTTATCACTTATTTTCCGCTCAAAGTTCCTATTCATAGCTCAATTTACTAGCGAACATATTTCTGTCTGACACCGTCATTAAATTTTCATTACCATCGACCCAGATTTCATTGCTAATTTGCCAGAGCAATACTGAGCAATCAATGTTCACTTGACCCTGATTCCAACATGATGGAAACTCTAATATGGGACTTGAGATATGTATACCACACAATCAAATCCAGGTATGTGGTGTGTCAGACCTGATATATAAAGTGGAAATAAAACCGCTTCTGTGGCTGAGTGATTAGGCTGGTAATTCTCAACGCAACGAATTTCAGTGGGGTGATATCTTCCCATGTCTTTGGCAATATCTATTGAAATGAATGGTACATTTTTTTCTACATCGATCTATTGCCTTACAGTAGGGTCACATCATATTGAATTTTTAAAAATTTTTAAATCTCGCATTCTTCAAAATTTTTTGGAGAATGTGAGATCATGCAATTTCCACACAGTGCCTAGAAGATATCTGTAATTGATCGACAACCATTTGCTGTGTGATGTCGCCGACGAAGTCGTTTAGCTTAAGGAAGGCACATGCTGCCATGGCGTGGTTCTCAGATAGCTAATCTTCACACTTGCTTCCCCGAAAGACCAGATATTGCCCGTGACAACATCACGCGATATTGCTGATCACGCTGCACGTACTAAACTCATATCTTGATTTATCGCCAATTTCATTCAAATTTACAACAACAGTTTGGTAAGACCTGTTCTGCCAAGATCTACTATTAACTACTTATATGTATCATTCACATATTGAAAACAAATATATCCGAGAGGGCTAGTTGTAACACTTGGTTTGAAATACATGCCACTATGATATTGTATTTCACACATGCGCCGTTCACTTATCTCGTCGATGTACAACACCCGTATCAGGTAATGCAAGTTTGTTTTCATGCTAATTCAATCCCACTGAATATAATATGAAAACTTTCGCTGAAGCTGCGGATTGATCAATATGCATGTCACACTGTACACACATTCTAAAATTGAGACAGCAGGTGCCTTTTGGGATACTCATCCTAAAAGAACGCACTTCACAACTAAGCCTTACTATTCAAGAAATTATATAGTATCAGCACTGATTCAACAAAAAATTATTGGATAGTCTCACTAGATTCATATTTTTCGTGAAAGGAGTCCCTGGATTGTTGTATTGGCCGTCACCTCACACCCTGTGCCATAGCATGATCGATGACCTCATACTGCCGAGACATCCCACCTATGGGGAGCCGGGGCGGTGGATCCAGCGCCTCGGGTGACGTCCCGGGACATCGATAGTGGCACTAAGACAGCTAATCTCTGCAGTCCCTAGCTGCCCAGTGACACTGACGAGGTATGATAGTAGCGAGGACATCGGTTGCATGGGAGGTGGAAGGGGGTCATCCGGTTAGTATCGTACCAACTCGACTCGAAGTGCGAAATGTCCAACATTGTTGTTGGGTCTTAATGTGCTCCCATCTGACAGTTATCGGCTCAGATCGGAGTTATTTCCTTTGTGCTTTTGGTATAATGAAGCATTTTATATCCCTTGTATTCTTACGTTGAACACAATCGCTATGAAAAATAGTATTCTTTTCATTTACCAGTGGTGACAGTAATATTGGATGATCCTGTCGATTGAACTTAATGTGGCGTGAGAATGTCGATGAAATTGTTGAAGCTTGGTATATTTTTGGTTTAATTGGGATAATAAAGCTCCACAATTATATTGCCAATGAATTTTTAATCGAAAAAAATTAGCCCAAGGGCTAAGAAAGGTTACTGGCAATATATATTTTAGATATTAGCCTTTTGTCCCATCACCTTGAAAATAAGGTCATTAGTCAATTCAAGGTCACGACAATGTTCAGCATATATCATTTCTAGTATGTCCACAATTGATTCCTAAGCTGTGAAGCTAAGCTGTAAGCTAGTAAGTGAGATATTAGCCATTTCGTGATCTGGCCTTGAAAATCAGGTCAAAGTTCAAGTTCAAAATCATGAGAATATTCAGCATATATCATTGCCTCTGAGTTCACTATGGATTCCTCAGCTGTAAAGTCAATAATAAGCGAGATATTAGCCATTTTGTGCTCTGACCTTTAAAATAAGTTCAAAGTCAAATTCAAGGTCATCACGCTATTCAGTGTATATCATTTTCTATATGTTCACAATTGATTCCCAAGCTACAAAGTCAATAGAGGCGCAAGATATCAGCCATTTTGTCCTTTGACATTGAAAATGAGGTCAAAGGTCAAATTCAAGGTCATGACAATGACAATATTCAGCAAATATCATTTTCTATATGTTCACAATTTATTCCTAAGCTGTGAAGTCGATAATAAGTCAGATATTAGTCATTTTGTCCTGTGACCTTGAAATTTAGGTCAAAGGTCAAATTCAAGGACACGATAATATTCAGAATATATCATTTCCTATGTGTCCACAATTGATTCCTAGTTTCTAATCTCAATATTAAGTAAGATATTAAGCATAATGTGTCCCATTATAAAGCATATGAGAATTTAACATGGGAAAGTCCCATTTGGGCCGAGCGATTCAAGGGTAACGAAACTTATACACGTCACAGGAGCATATATCAAGAGTGCATCAATAAGAAAAAAATTACTGAACAGATTTCGAGAAAACGAGCGTCAAAGTAAAAAATGGCCGCCATTTTGAAAAGATTGTGAAGATCAAAAACTAAAAAATACCTCTCCAAATATTTTTGGGTATTTTTGTTCAAAATTTCAGAAAGATTCGACTGTAAACTTTAAAAATAAAAATGTAGACGGACGACGGACGCAACGCCATGCCAATAGGTTAACGGACCAAAAGTTCGGTAACCTAAAAAGACATGCAGTGTCCGTCTGAACCCCATACGTCTTATCATGTACACTGAATCAATCAGGTGTGCGGGTTTTTTCGGATGTTAAAAATGAGTCTTTAAAGCACCACTCGACTTCTCTTCGCTAGTAAATGTGAATGCACAACTGTATCAAGAATAATTGATGATCCGGAAACAACTGTGGCAAATTTGCTGGTGAACGGATCAATGCTAATTTACTCAGCCTACTCGCTAGTGTACACAGATCCGGGTAAATATGCGGCAATGGGAGGCCAAGGGCAGGTGGTCACACATTGCAACTGATTACCCGAGAAATGATTGATGCTTTCAGTGACATAACACCACGTTTGCGTTCGCGAAGCTGGCAGTTTTCGATTACGCAAGACGTGCTGGGAATGCCAAACACGTAAGCGTAACTGGCACGTGTGCGCCTGCTAATGTGGCACGTACAGTACACTTTCCAAAGCTTGACCAGATCCCGCAATCGCATGGTGAACGAAGTATACAGAAATTATATACTGGGTAGCCAAACACTTACTAGCCACTAGAGAAAACTTCACAAGAATTTTTCTGTCGCGGACTATCCATAGGTACAAATCAACATCTAAGCATACTGCGATGGATTCCATGAACACCCAAAACGATTAATAGTGAGGAATGCTGAGTTAGATAATATGACACTTTTAATAGACTCATTAATGAAGTGGTGTGTGATATGATTGGTTTTGAAACAACAAATATGATTAGCGAACAAGAATCATAAAAATGTGCATCATTCATTATAACAATACATGTAGAATAATCACGTTAAAATCACTCAAATTGTATCCAGCAGCAGGCACGCTACAGCAGTAAATCAAGCCTCGTTCTCGATCACACTCCGTTTCTGCGATTCCTACGTCCCATTGATCTCTTTCGAGAAATAGGCTTTAGTTAATGGATGAAAAAGCAGTAACGTGATGGCGATTATGGCGATGAGGAAAGCCCAAAAGAACAGTCTATCCACGACTTCCGCTAGAGTTTGCCACTGTTTGGCGTAGTCAGCAGTGGGACACGTACTGCCACATGGCGGCGGCGCATCGAACGACAAGGATGCCTTAGCAACCGAAGGAGAGCCATTGTTGTTTTTCTGGCTGCCTCGGTTTGAGACGCCGAAGGGACCAAAGGCTGACTCTTTAGTCTGTGCCTTGGGCACGGCACCGTTGAGAGCTATGATAGGCACATCGTCTGTCTCATCTTCCATGGTCGCCACAGTGTACTGCGTCTTGCGTTTCTTGCGGACGTGAATGTGCGTGGACTCGTACTTGGTCTCGATCTGAACGGCGGCGTCCCATTTACAGAAGAGCTTGGCCAGGTAATGGATGACGAGAATTCGGAGCCAGCGCGGCACAGGTCGCTCCGTGATCGAGTGCAGGTTCAACACCATCACCGTCAGCACCATCGACAACGTTGTGATCGCCATCGTACACGTTAGGTAGATACCTACAACACGAACAACAAGATACATTGAAAAAGGTGTAATGTCATCAAATGCGTACATATGTGACATTCACATTAGGTATTACCTTCGCTGTAAATTGCAAAGTTTGTAATTTCACTGGCATTTTGTAATGCAATAACATCTACGCACGTGTATCAGACACTGGCACAACTTTGGATGCAATTTTACAAAGCAATAGGTTGGTTTACAGTTTTATGATTCTATGACTTATGGGGAGTGCCACATGGCCGCTTACCTAGTAGAGGAATGTGATCCGATGTCTTGGGTATGCTGTCTGTGACGTTCAGAAGGAAGATCCGGAAGGAGAGCAACACGACGACGCCGATCTGGACTTTTTGACCGGGCGGGCAGTAGAATATCGACAACAGGAGGATCGACGTCACCATGCTGGGCAGGATCACGTTCATCACGTAAAACGTGTACCGCCGCCTGATCTGTACGCTGAACGCAACGTTTGAAAACCGCTCGTTTGGGCAACACTCGTATGCGAACTCGTCCCGGATGACCTCGGTCGACATGATCTCCCACTCGCCGTTCTTCTCATATGAGTCCAAGTTGACGGTGTCCGCCATGTTGGTCAAGTTCATTTTATCCGTGTGGTAGGACCAGGCGCCGAACACGAGCGAACACTTTTGGTCGTCAAACGGGAAATACGTGATGTCAATTTCACACATTGTCCTGAAAACGCCGCCGGGTTCCCAGTGGACTGCACCTTCGTGGGTGATGATGGCGCGGAACTCCCGGTAGTCACCGTAAATCTCCTCGGCTCTGTAAGAAAACACCCCAGACGTGAGGGCCTTTGTTATAATTAACGTCAAATACAATATATGGAGTGTCGGAAGCGGCACACTGGCGATCGAGTAAATTTGGATTCAACGAGTCGAAAGAATTTCCCGTCGTGGCGGAAAGATGTGGACCATATGACAGAAAATGCAATTATGGAATATTTCATGCTAAATATTATACTAAATAAATATTAAGCTGGAGCAAAAGTTAGAGCTGTCTTGTTGCATAATAGTGGGCGGCTAGATAATGCGATATCGTATATTACTACAGTTTTCTACACCATTTCAGCGGTTTATATTCGTATTATACGTTGCACTGACAAAAATAGTGCAAAGCCTTGATGTTTTGTTGTTTCTGTCTGTCGCGAGGTTTACAGTGGTATTACGATGTCGTACCCATTTATCACAGCAAACTCGGGCACCCAGAGATTTTTAGCCTCCACGACCATCTCATCCATATTGAACAGTGTCGAGTTCCATCTCAATCGTTCATCGTGCCACTCCTGTAAAACAAATTGGGCGAGCTTTGAGCAAAGCTGAGAGCCATATGTGGCGGCCATCGGGCCAGGCACCAATAACTGTCCTTGCTGTGGCGCCGACCTATACCGGCGGCATGGACACCGACATAACTATACACTGCTACTATCGACATAGTAATTTAGTCTGCGATGGAAAATGCGACTTTACTTTCGAGAAAGTCCAAAAAACGTCGATATCTGGGCTGTGCTGGAAGAATACAGATAGGATACTCACCAATATCAAGAGTCCAGTCGCCGTGAGGATTTGACTCTTGACGTCCTACATGAAAACATGAAAATTTTTCAGACATGGCAAAAATTTGTTAGTTGTTCAAATTTTGAATCGTGTCTCATAACAAAACTGGCAGATCACAATGAGGCTTCTTGGTTATATCAGTGGCGCTATAGAGGTAGAATACACACGAATTATCGCAGGTACATTACTGGGTTGAATGACCTCTGATTAATAAGCTCACCAGATCTTGTATGTGCATGAGTGAGAACTGAATCCGGACGGGAACAGTCTTGTTGGAGTTGAGGACGGGTCTAGCCGCGGCATTGTACCTGTGGAAGAGGTACTCAAGGAGCAGTTCTTCGTCTGAACATCTTGCGCAGCCTGAGGATAAAGAGAGAGAGAGAGAGAGTGAAAGTGGGAGATCACAGATGATGGCTCGGCAGACTTATCGACGTCTGAGCGGGCGCCGTCTCCCGTTAAGCCGGCTCAATTTCAGTGTTACTTGTGGGTCTATTGTGTGTTTATGTCTGTGTGAGTAGTAAATATGATAGCTGACACTTTAGTGGTGTACTTTAGTCCTTGGCACTGTGGCACTTGTTTAGCATTATACAGGGCACCGCCAGGAACAGCCCATAGAGAAGAGAACGTTCACGGTGGAGAGAGGTGTCGTGTCAACACCTCCAGTAGAGGACGGAGACCGTAGAGGACAACACCTCCAGTAGAGGACGAGACAGCTATAACTAAATCGATTCCGTTTAGCGGATCAGCTCATCAAGGGGGACATTCCAAGCTACCGCGAGTCGTAAGTCGGCTTCTGAATACCAAACTGGCGCCTCATTAGGGTTAAAATACTGCCTGGGATAAAGACACCACAATGGTCCCGAGAACGAAAGGTCCCCAGGACTCAGTGGAAAACAGTTCGGTGTCTTTTCATGGCAGGCTAAAACGAATCCAAGCAATTTATCATGGAGACGCACTGAAAATACAATGATCCTAGACATCTTAATAAGTGACAGTGTTCACACATGAAAACTGCAATAGTTTCAAAAGCAATATGCCCGAGTACAATGCCCATAAAATTGTTGAAATAAAGTTTATAGCTTTTAATAAAATGCTCGTTTCACAGTTTGCCACTTGGGTTTTATTACATTTGCTGGCCAACGTGCGTAAATAATTCAGCGAGAAGGCGATCATGCTCCATAGACAATGCAAACGCCGTCATAAAGCGCTTCCAGTTTTATTCACTGCCAATTTCCGTTTCCTTCTCGCCCCAGTGAAAGTCGGCTAAAACATTGTGCCAACTTTGCAGCTATTCCCAGAGAACAATAGAATAGAAACAATATATTGTCCAGTGAACAGTGGAAACGTCACAGGGAAATGGTTCCCTTGGTATTGCCCAGTGCAAGATATTGCCCATTTATTCAAACTTCGATTGTTTTAATGCTGAAGAAATTAAACACTTCTGTGGATCATAGGTCTCAATATGTTTTGCTCTAGTAAGGTCTAATGGTTTGACAAGAGGTTCATTGTTTCAAAAGTAAAATCCTCGTTATTACCGGTATAACATAACGAGTCTAAGGTTTAATGGAAGGGAAAGTAGAATCTCCATAAAGCAATATCTTTCTGGCTTTCAGTTGCTATAAACATACTTTTTTTTATGAACACATCAAAATAATTTATACTGAAAGAAACTATTCCTCCTCGATATTTCACCATGGTAGCGCTGGTTTTCGTTTCGGAATAGCGGTAAACAGGTTTTTATATCGAAACGAATCCAAACAATTTGGCGCTAAAATTCCACTTAATGCGACGCACATACGTGTGCTCCCGGTGGAAAATCGAGCACTTTATACTGCAATTTATATATTTGGGGCGCGCGGTGCGAGAAAAGTGGAATGATTCCCGGCGACTCCCGTCTGAGGTTTTGTTTGTTAAGATTGAGATGTGTTTGACAGCCCCCGTCTTCCTGCTGCGATGTGGTTCTCGCGATAACAGCTTGAAACAAAGAGCTTGGCTCTCCTCGTCGCCACAAAGCCATCCGTCTTCTCTGCAGGGAAGGCTCTTCCATGCTTTTTTTTTCGAAAATCGTTCGAAAAATTTGGAGTAATCAACGTAGATGCCAACAGGCCTAAATGCTCCGTGCAGAACCAATCTGGAACATTGAGAGCACTTTGATAGCGCACGGTGACAAAGATGTTTTTATTCCATCCTGTTGTTCAAAGACCCGAAATCGGCCACTTTTACAGTAATTTTGAGCCCAAAACTGTATCACATCATTATCCCAGGAGATACTGAAATGATTGCGTTGAATTTTGCTCGTAGTGAGCGCAAAACGAATGAAATTGGCTTGAAACCGTGTTCTCTAATTGAGAAAATGTTGTTCTCTATAGGCCATAATGTTTTATATTGCCGGCTTGCGCCTCTTGAGTCGAACAATATTGTAGGCAACATGAATAGGACAAACTAACATGAAATCCGATCGTGATAGGCAGTATCGACGCACAGCAAAAAGCGTTAAATTTATTCCCAGCAAATTGAAGTTTACAAGTGCGTTACAAGAGAGATTTAGTTTCTCGCTCGAAACTTCGCAATCCTCCTCTTTGATTCGAGGATTGCATGCAGTAGACAACAATCGCGTGAATCACGAATACGCTCGAATATCAATCCGAATGGATTGCCACACTCGTGGCAAGTGGCTGTATTTTTCCATTAAAATAATGATCTTTATTTTTATTCCTTGCACTATTGATATTTATAGAATATGTGCAACTTATTCCTTTGCCACTACAAACTTTACGATGCAAAGATAATGCACAGCTGTTATAATAACGTCGACATACAGGGTGTTCCAAAATAAAGTATCCCAAAACTATACTCGCACAAAAACTACGAAAAAACATACGAAATTGTGTGTTTTATTCCCCTATGCATATCAAATATGTTCCTGTTCTACCCTGTCAAAACATTTTTCATATAATAGCTTTATAGCAATATAGCTTTAAACTATAACTTCAAAATATATCTTTAAACTATACATGAAGATAATAGGTCCTCATTCATTCACGTCGTTTTTCTTCTGGATATCTTGTTCAGATTAACGCATGGTTATCTAACCATCTCCCTCCTATATCCGCGGTCTTATATACGGGGACACTTATGCTGGTAGCCGATCTCTAGCTAAATTTGTTTTAAAACAAAGTACTCATCAATCTAGCTGATCCATGCAATATCTTATCAATTTTCAAGTAATATTCGTGGATATTCCAAATAAAATGTGTTCCTCCCATCTTGGCTACACTTAAGATTGTGAGAGGACTTTTTGAATATCTGTGAGTGTGTCTGCTACCATGGCGATGAGACTTTTTTTTCAGGAGTGTGGATCAAAATATTTCAGGATATCCTATCACAGGAGCTCTATAGTTTGTTCGTGTCATTCGTCCTCCTCCTGTCTAATTTTAATGATTACAATGTACCTACGTGGTCAGAAAGTTTCGAGATACTTTTTTAGAACACCCTGTATGTCAAATCATGTCAATATAATTCTGACACGAATATTAACTGCAGTTTGAATGTAACTGACAACGTGCAAATGAATAGTAATTTCTATCAATTCACGATCGTCAATAAGGAATAAAAGTTCGCAGTAAATTTGGAAGCACTTTTAACAAGTGTTATATGTCACAAAGAGTGGATGACGGTCTTTATGAGTATTTCACAAGAGAATATTCAACGTCAACAGAAAAAAAAAATCAAAGTTTTGTCATCGGAACAAAGAGGTCTGCATAATGCAAACAATATTTTCCCCATATTGGTATGTACATTTCCACCGCCTGGACCATTAGCAGATTGCAAATTTCTACATCCATTTTCATATAATGTGATGTCGATTGCTTTAGTACTGCCCTGGACCCCAATTACGTAATTACAAAAAAGGGAGATGTCAGGACCAGCATGTTAATAATCAAGAAATGTCCACTGCTTTCTCCGCAACCACTCGAGCGAAAGACTCCCCATAAATTGCTATTTCATGTGCTCACCATTCATGGAAAACAGACACTGATGATATTATGGTGTCAGAGTTAATACATGTAGGTCTGCATAATGTAGTTTTGATCTAGTATGTTTCAAATTCAATAGAACAGTTACGGGATGGGAAATTCGAAGTGATACTATATGGTATTAACTTGGTGGGTGGAGATTTAGTGGCGTGTAGGCCTATCTACGAACACTCACGGGGATTACGCCATCCTTGAGAGATAATTAAGAAAATATGCGCGTTCGAAACGCGAGGACATTTGGTGAGAAATGACCTGACGATCGCATCTTAATCTTGTCACCACCGGCCGGCAGCGATACATCATTAATATTTACGATTTCTTGACGGTTTCATCCCTCGCTGGCTGGCCATTAACCTACCTGAGGTAATAAGTGGGCCTCTATTCAGGTCGGATCTTGTGATGTCAAATACCAATGTAAGAGCGTCTATTTAAAGCGAGCTCGCCATCACTCAATTCCGCAAGTCATCACGTAATGCAACATTCAATTCTGGGATTTAGCTGCTGCAATTTCAGACGTTTTACGGTGTCCATTATAAAGGTGTTTTGAGACATATTTAAAACTGTCTTGACTAGTGATATCAATCTACATTTATTTATTGGCACGTGCAGATCATACAATATACTACTATAGAGAAGTGGAAATGGAGCCAATGACCTCGTGTTTTGTTTGTGCTATTTGACAAAGGTGTTTCGAGACATATTTAAAACTGTCTTGACTAGTGATATCAATCTACATTTATTTATTGGCACGTGCAGATCATGCAGTATACTGCTACAGAGAAGTGGAAATGGAGCCAATGACCTCGTGTTTTGTTTGTGCTATTTGGCAAAGTATGACACAATACTATTGTTCTTCGCTACTATAAATAGTTCACTGTATGAATAACACATCTTTCTCAATACATTTATTTTTATTGCAATTTTTTCCTAGTCGACTCGTCATTTATATGTAAGTAATTGAATGATAATATTATTGAACATTATTAATTGAAGTATCGAGCAACCGGTGGAGTTGTTGAAAGAAGGTCAAACTCCCGTCGTCATCGCTCGATAGCCATCAATAATTTAAAAGTGCTGGTGTCTTGGCTCTGGGTCTGAGTGATCTCATGCCCTACCTGAGTAAATAATTTGAATGTACATCATCTGCACTTGACACACATCTCCAGAATGAACACGACACGCAATATTATTCGGTTTGTTAGATACACTGCACATGTATATTATTTAAATTCAATTGGCCTATATTTCCAGCACTGTATCGGGTGCAACTATGAGGTGATGATTCACGTTATGCGAGAAAATAAAATATTCAATCGAGATCAGTTATCACATATATGTAGAATCGATGAGGTTTGCTCATGCAAATGTGGCAACTTGTTTTAAATGTATATTTTCGATTCAAAATAGAATTGAACACATAGGTGGCTGATGATATTGCCACTACTTTTGTCCTCTTTTTCCAAATCGGATTTCTCATCGCCAATCAAAGTCCTTCCTTTACTCGCGCAAATCATTTGGCAACCTTCAGATATTTTAGTGTCCCCCATGTTCCTCGACCATATTGCCTTAACTAAAGCAATGTCACGTACTTGGAACAAGATAATGGGACCGACCGCCTCTTTGACCCCCGGTGATCATAAGAATGTTAGCATTCACTTTTGAGGATTCCCCTTCTGCCTTGGTACCAACGTCTTCTCGATTGGAAAACCTCGTATATAATTTCTACGGATTCTCTGTGTTCCTGTGCCACTGCTGGCTTTTGGCTTCTTCCAATAATACCCGAGGCAAACTTGAAAATCAGCTTGGTTTGATCCCCGAGGAACTAATGTAATTAGAGCGGACCACCGCGAGACGGGCCACTCGACAGCTCCCGTAACTTTATATGTCTTGTTGCAGCGCCACCCAATCACTAGAGGATTAACTTCTATGTGATCAATTTTTCTGTTCAATACCAATTATGTCTCTTGAAATTATGATGCCAAATCACATTTCGTCGACTCGGCATTCGGGAAGCGATGGCGCCCCACCCCGTGGCACCATACCAACAACACATGTTTGTATTTTGTCACAGAAACCGCTCCACCGGAAAACACCCTCAATGAAGAGCTACTGTACTGCCTTTCACGGCACAATTTACATGGAAGTAGAAACTGACCATGGAAAAAGGAAACTAGTATGAAGAAACAAGTATGTTTCCGCCTGAACTAGTGATCATATCGCGATTACACTTTTTTTGTAATTTATTTCAATCCTAATTAATGCTTGCAGTCTATGGCAAATTACAAGATGAACCACAGCGAGCGAGCGCAGAAGATTATTCCAATTCAGACCGTGTGATTGAAGCGGCCACGTGAAGTAGCTGATGGATCAAGCCTGGTGCTAATGCAAACTCTTTCACGATTAGTTCCAAAAGTGTTATACGCATAATGTAATATTTACATTGTAACTGACCAAAGACACAGTCTCGAGAATTTTCATTTCAACTGCCATGGAGGACCCGAAGGAAGCACGTTGTCGGATGAGGCATGCAAAACATCCTGCTTACATCCGAAATGCCCGCAGCACAATGAATATCGCTGTTTATTTGTCTGTGATATTGGAGAAGTACAAATAAACTTTGAAAGTCACCGTCTCGGAAACGAGTAAACACCGTGCACAAGACTCTACCTCTGGCCAGTAGCGGTATCGAACATTGGCCATATCGTAAGTGTGGCCGCGGGGAAGTGGGATTCCAGTGTTTATGGACCTTGGACACGGTAGTAGAACTTCGATTGAATGTGTTACGACATGCGATATCCGAGCGCCGCTCGCCCTACTGATATACTCGTGTGCGGCATGATACGTCTGTTTGCATAACATAAAGCTACGGTGCCGAAAGCCTTACCAAATAAACATCAATAAAAGATATATGTGATGCGCAATAAATGGAATCGTGTGTCCTTTCCATTCAGGATGATCCGTTGCAGACACTGCTTGCTACGTGCGCATCTGGTTCAGTGTATTAGCCACAGATTTATAGACGGTTTTTTTTTTCAGTTGGTACATATCCGTGAATGAAATTGACGAGTCAATGCCATATGGTACATGCCATTGCTTGGAAGGGATGGAGATAGGCAACCTACTACTCTGAATAATACTGGGGATATGTCGTCGCAATTAAGACAGGCATGAACTCGATACTTTACATTCAAACGTGTAATATGGTGGGATACATAGTTCCATTCAGCAAATACCAGTCACTGTGCAGTTCTTCTACAATACAAAATGCTCAAGACACAGAGTTCTACACTGACAACATCGCATTTTGTCTTCAAGAATTATTGGAGTTTATTTATAGAAGTCCATTAAATCCATTTAGAGCATTAGTGATGAACTGTAGATGGTCTAGTTTTAATGTTCGTGCTAAGTGGTATGAATTGTAGCTCCTAGACTTCGAGTGTTCCATCTTTATATGTGAATGGTACCTCTTTAAAAACACTCGGGATGTGAAATTTATTGTCGTTCATCAAATTGTACTTGTAGTTTCATTTGTTCACACAGTGTGCGGCAAAACGGTTATAGGGATTTCAAGGGTGCAAAAATACGCATGTCCATTTATCTTGAGTTATGAGAAATGCCAGGAAACATTTTGTGTATATCAAGACAATGAAGAAAGGAATTTCCAGATGGCAGTAAAACCCGTTCAATGAACTGAGTAGAGAACTGTGATACACGCAATCGATTCTTGGCTCTTACTGTACTCGACCAATTAGGTTGGCACGACAAAGCTCAATTCTTAACGGACCAATCGACGGTTTTATTTCTGTTCGGTGCTGAAAACCATTTTCATCGTGCTCAGTGAGCGACTTCTAAGGGAACTAAACTTTTTCTCGATCTTCAGTGGAACGCTACACAATGAAGTAGCATAAGAACATGGCGAAGCCATAAGAAAATGTAGAATGTGTAACTTTTGGAAAGTCCGACCAATTTAAGTATTTGCCTCCGGATCCTTGCAACATCGGCTTTTATCACAATGCACATGCTGCCCATTACCCTAAATGGTCTCTGGACATCGCCTCGCCACTAAATGCAATGTGTTGATATACTTGCACCACACAGCTTGCGGAGAAAGCGTTACACAAGACGCGCGAGGTGCTAAGTGGCTAGATAAACAGAGGTTACCTCAACGGCTAACTCGCTTGCACAACTGTAACCATGAACGAATAGAACGGAGTAATGGTTAATTACTGCAAGATACCACGGTCTGGTAACACCATCCGCTCGTATCTCCGAGAACAGCGGGCATCGCGAAACTGCTCGCGCTAACAGCCGTAAAAGTCGGTATGCACCGGTCTAACCTGCTCGTCGAAAGGTTTATCTTCCTCCTGGCTACGGACTCGTGAAATCTCAAAAGATATACTATCATCTAGAATGCGCTAATTAACACAAAAACATTAACTTTATTACGAATTTTCGGCGATTCTCTGCATGGCGTGAACGTTGATTTATCCGTATTCATTCGTTGCTGTATCGTACGATTGTCTTTGGGAGAAAAACGCGCAAAGTTGTAGATTGCACGTGGCGAACTGTATTATTCATTGACTCATAATAATATCAATGCCGCAGGGATTTTCTCCGATAGGAAAACGTTCTGTATTATTCACGCAGTATTGTCGTCTACTATAATAATTGTTACCGGCAAATGTACCTGTTACTTAGTCAATAAACGACACGTGACGGCCAATATCGGTTATATTTCTATACAAGAAGCAGAAGTTGCGTAAGTATGTGTAACGAATCCATAATTTCACCTAACATTAGTACATGTACACATACATACAGCAGATATATTTGTTGCTCAGTTGTTTAGTTTGTGCGTAGGATATTGTCCAATCGTTCGCAATTGTTACCTTTACGTATATCCTCGACCTCGTCGTCAGAAGCAGAGAGCGGAGAGCTGATGCACGTGACGACTAGGAGCTGAAGAAATACCGACTCAAAGACATCCATCCTTTTCTTCGGCATGGAAGGCAACACTTTTCAGACGGAGGACTTTTTTCTACGGAAGCCAATTCCCGGTATCACATTACACCTGCACCAATGGCTGGACCTGTCGATATCCGCAGCAACTCGCTCACTGAACAAGCTTTATTCCATTGACTGCCGCTAAACGTCGACAAAAGCGCCCCATTATTAAGTGTATCCATCTCCGTGTATATCACTTCCGGACATGCGTGCAATTAACGGAACGTCACCTTGAACCAGTGATCCCTGTGTTCCGCAGGCTAGATTTGACGTGAATGAAATCTGCTCTTCCGGGTTCAATCACAAGACTTTGACATGTCATTTATAATTGAGAGAAAGGGGCATTTCCCACGAAAGCGGTCTGGATTTCGGTTAAATGACACGTGGCCATTCAAACAAGATGGGCCCGTTCAAACTCCGTATCGGACAAATTGCCCATCGTTCCAAAGCATAGCCACGAGCAAGACGCGCCCTTGCCCTAGTCTGCATTGTTCCTGCCAATAGTCCAGAATGCCGGCTTGTCTATCCGAGTAGAGATACGGTATGCAGCAGTCTCGAGGCTCTGGGAAGCAATTGCTGGTTCCCACGGCGTGTTATCAACAGCTTGCTCCTTTCTCCACAGTCCTTCCACAATCGGGGCTCACCGCCTCCCTGCTGCCGTCTCGATCGAGCCGCCGTCACTCATTGGGAGGCAACTCCGCTAGCAGCATGTAGCCGCCTAGCTCGATAGCCCTGTCCCCACTAGCTACCATGGAGCTATCAATATGTCCATCCCAGTTTGTCCTTTAGATCCCACAGGAATGCATAATTTAGCAGTGGCATCATCAGGTCAAATGGCTCTTGTCAGATCATGATACTTCTTGTGGCAGCTGAAGACTTGTATCGCGCTCGACTCTGCAATAGCACGTCGCGAGTTGGGTTTGAAGAAGAATGCACTTGAAACTTTCCCATCGGCAGGCAAGGTGGGAATGTGAATGGACTAGCAAGTAGATCTAAGCTGCGAGGAAAGGCAGTGACACCACTAAATGACGTAACGACCATCGCTTGCTTATTCGAACCAGATACAGACGAGTCCAAACTTCTCAGGGTTCTGCGCAGAAACAATCAATGACATAAACTGGTCGACCTGATAATAACTTACGCAAATTGACATAATACCTTTCAGTCTGTCGACAGTTTATGGCCTCGTGTCATCTTCGACGATGGGGTTTTAGTGGAATGTATATGTTGTTGCTTTTTGATATCACTGGAACTAATAAGATTAGTATTCCAACTTATCGTGAGTTGTTCCACCCTAATGCAGTAAAAACACTGTAGTTAATACCCCTACATCCAGTAGGATGGCATATGCAGATTTTTGTTGAGGGACAGCGTAGCGATTAATATAGTGTGGGCGGTGATAAAATAGCTAATTGTGCGTGAAATGATGGCGATACGATACGGACGGTTTATGGGCATCACAAAAATTGTCTGTCCGCGCTAGTTCATGTTGTTATATGGTATTTGTTCAACTAATCCTCCGTGTCCCAATCCAGTAGCCCCCGAGAGCACATCACAGACAGAAGTTGTCGTTTTTGGTGGCATTTTATGTCGTTATGCCGCTTCACTGGCGACAACTGAATGATTGAAATATTGCTGGTCTTCGTGTTATTGTCTTCACGACATTGCGGCCTGTCATCTGTTGCTCTGGACAATATCATACTTTGAAATTAGATTACCGTTGGTTTTTCTCCATCGCAACAGATTAATTCAAAGATATAATTGAATTATCAAAACAATCCCGGCCATCTCGCGAAGATTGATTAAGCCAATATCTGCCGAAGGTCATGTATCAAATGACAACCCCACCCCCCACCCGCCGCCGAAACTGAACACGAATGTACACGCCTTCGCTTCTGATCAGTGGCCGCCAAAATTTCCATAACGATATGAGTTAAGGTAGACACCCATCTCTTGAGAAGTCCGTGTAGCGTTAGGATTCGACCTGACCCTAAAACACGTCTGAGTCCTAAATAGCCTTCCCACAGGGGCTAATGACTTGTCATTGGATATCACGGCATGGCTGAGTTTGTCTCTCTTAGCAGCAGAGGCGTCGAGATTATTAGGCAATTATGGATGGAGTAAGACTATACTGCGGTGGATACTACCGTATATCGTAAGGTATCGAGTTGCGTGTCGGTTGTACTGGACTACTGCAATATCATGGGTGTTGATGATACCTACAGAGTATTGCACTTGGTAGTTACTTTAAGCGAAATAACAAACCGATGCGCCATGCGTAACTTAACAAGTTCAGTAGGAAGGAATGTGTGTAATGAACTGAAACTTTGAGGTGCGAGTGTACAGTATTTCGAACGTAGATGTTTTCAAATACCTGGGTGTATGTACATTCTGAAACTGATTACTCAATTGTTGTATAGAATTGAACATAGACTGCTTTTGAGATGCATTTTTACATGTTTGGTTAACCTCGTTCATGTTCCGAAAGTTATGGATCTCCATCTTAACATTACGCCATTAGTAAATACTACAATGTATGGATATATGCACGTGCATAAATCATTGAATGTATCATTGAGACTTGGATAAGAAGCTGTTCTTAATTAACATCCCGAAATATTGCTCATTATAAAGCTTCTATTATACGGTTCATGTCTTACCTGATCCGGCAGCCAATGTCAAAACTGCGTGCATAATCCAACTCCAAATAAGGAAAGTGATGTCACCAATAGACATGATTTAAGTTTGCGTGCCAATTAATTAGTCGCAAATATTGGTTGTCCAGGAGACAGGGATTCTGCATCAATACTTCGAAGCATGTTCCTCCAGTATGTGGTGAGGTAATGACAACAAAGTTCAAGGTGAACAGGAAAACGTAATCCAATGGACCAGATATTATTAGATTCTCGTACATAAGTCTGGTACAAATAATGCAGTGTGTATTTCCTTATGGTTTGATACCATCTGGGTGCGGTATTAATCTGCAAGTGCTGTGGTATTCCAAAAGTGGAGGTGGTGCTATTAGATTCTCGTACATAAGTCTGGTACAAATAATGCAGTGTGTATTTCCTTATGGTTTGATACCATCTGGGTGCGGTATTAATCTGCAAGTGCTGTGGTATTCCAAAAGTGGAGGTGGTGCGAGAGGGCGGCGACTATGGTATTCCACGGAACACGGTTGTTTATGGCAGTGGGACACAACATGCAATCTTACTGTACGAAGCATGATCTTTGTTTGGATGATGTACCACATTCAGTTGCAGGACTCAAGCAATGTATCCACGTTCCCGTGTGATTCAACGGTGTCATTTTATGATATTCAGCCACTTATGACCTAGATGACGAACTTCCATTTGGGGGGATGTCTCAATTGCGCCACAAACCCTAGAAAGACAGAGAAACACTTCAGTCTAGGTATCAACACTGTACACTCAAATGTACTTTCAAGTTTCACATAAAAAAACATATATTTATATACTATTTGAACTCGAATGGCGATACCCTCTCTCGACAAAGTTATTTTACGGCATCATACTCTGCCTAGCTCGTTTTCTTAAATACTGCATTATTAAGGACACAGCTATGTAATTTCACACTGAGAGGACTTCTGATAGACTGATATTACTGGAATCATAGTAATAAGGACTGCACACGGCCACGAAAATTAATCAAACTCGGGAGTTGCAGAGCTCATTTCCATTCGACACGCAGTTTGAGGTCAAACATGTGCAAGGTCGAAGCTCGCTAATATTGTTTACCCAGTGTCCACTGATTGGCTAGCGATGCTGGACCAGCATAAACACCGGGTCGTAACCCTCTAACATGGCCAATTGTCGCTGATATTTCCCGAAGGCCTCGTTGCATTACTCGATCTGTACTCCCGTTGGTCGTGTAGTGTTTTCCTGCGCCAGTCCATAAGTGCCATCGACAAGTGAGCTCACGTTCTGTACACACAGCCCGTTCGTTATCACCGACCGTGAACGTGTCCCGTGCTGAAGACCCTCATCTAGATGTCTACATTCATGGATATATATCGGAAAGATTGTCTATGTAAATTCAAGTAGCCGTTGTTTATCACAATATTCATTATTCGCGTGAACCTTGGGATGCTGAATGAAATAAACACGGATCTATATTTCGGTTGATGTACTGTCACCATGGGGGGCTCAAAAATTTCCAACAACTTGACTTAATCAAACAGGAAGTCCTTCGTCGCCAGTTCAATGCGACTTGGATTGTTATAAATTTGTTCGAAATGACGAAAAAAAGTCAGTGGTATGGATTTATCAATGTATTCACGCAGTAACGCACCATATGTAATACACAATTATACTAAAGCGCCCTCACCGTAACTGATGATCAATTCCGAATATTGCAGTGGTATTGTGGCCCGAGTTTTATAGTGTTCACAACTGCACAGTATGATTATCACGTTTCTATCATCATTAAGTAAACCAAGTACAATCAAGGAAGCTTCACTGCCCGACCGTAAGTACTCCATTGTCTGATGGCACGGGCGCTCTCTCATGAGTTAGTCGGATTGAAAAATGATTGCACTGAAAAGCGTGCAATTTAAGCATGCACCATACATTTGATGTCATGCAACAAACGTGTTGACGACATTAGACAATTACTGGCTTTATTATTTATTTAGCTGGGTAATTACATTGTCAATATTATTCATAAGTTTATTCACTCAAAAGGTCGACAAGGACAATATAGCGAGGTAAAACTAAAGTACAATAACTATTGGTCGGGTATTATTTCTGGTTACAAGACATTCCTCACAATTAGCTATCGGCGCAACCCAGACAACACGCAGTGCTATATGGGAGTCGAAAGTGCAGGGACCACAAGATGTTTTCTAGAGAAGGACTGCAACTGTTATTGCACTGAAAGTATCATCCCAGACATACGACTATCAACCGACCACGACACAGTGGCACTGACCTGGACATAAATTGGACCGGATTACTTTATATTCCTGCCCAATTGGCGCAGCTGAGAGAGCAGTCATCTCGCTATTCTGGGCGACTTCATGTCGTTATTATCATTATTCATGTCGGACGACCCAGCCGGAATGCCATGGTATCTCGCCTATGTGGAAGTCACATGTCTCTATCGTGAGGTACGTCGCTAGGGATGTCACTGCCTTGTGTTGTACTGATGTATGAGAATATTATGTGATATTATGGGATGTTGCGTAGGCATACGTGAATCGCTTAAGTACAAGATATGATCGACATTGTCACGTCAGTTGCCAACTGCATCTGGATAATAATGTTGTCACACGATTTTACCTCTCAGTGTCGTTGATTTGAATAAATAGATACCATGAATTTACGAGTATATATTTGTTTTCATCGAAACGTGTCGCATTCCGGTCTCTCACATAAATGATTGCATGTAGCGCCATCAAAGACGCGCTCACTTGTTTAGCTATACAACACGCAGGCACAGATTCCCTAATTATAATTCTGCATGCACCGTTGGGACTGCAAATTAGGCGCGGCCCAAAGGATGTGATGCAGATATGCCATCACATCGGATTGTGCTATAGCCGTTGGATGACCCCTGGCTGACACGCCTTGCTTGATGTAATTAACGCTTTTCAATACAACTATGCCACTCACTGACTCAGTGCCACGAACTTCCATTCCTAAACCGTGACTACATGTAAAACATTCAGACAAATCAGGTGCACGAGACCTCCAATAATTTCTTGCACGATTAGCTCAATAATAGCATACCGATGACAGGTGAGCATCCGCGATGCACCTTCAACTAAACCATGACGTGACTGCTGTTTTGTGCATGTCAAATCATGCAATTATATCACCAAAATTCGAATCTCCAATGATATCTATCAGATGTTCCCTGTAAGGGATGGCAACATGTTTAAATCGACATTAAACACGTGCGCTGACGACATGAACATTGGTCCATTTGAAATCAAGCGACCAGCCTAACGAGTAATAGTTGCGGAAATAAACAACGCACGATCAATGTCATCAACATTGACGTGTTTTTTTTTCAAATATAATGGGCAAAATTTGTTCGTAACATCACGGTTCAGTGTTGACAGTTGGCTTTCCCGAAGTGGATACTAGTTGTATCGATTGATTCGAAGCATGTTATTCTCCAATAGATCGATGTCACTATAACAATGGGATAGTACGATTGTTAAGAAATTTTGTAGACGCTGACACTCGTCTTTTTGTTCAACGCTCTTTCCCAGGAATAACAGTTATGAAGCACATCTTTTAATATCATCAATAATGGAATATCTATTCCACCCCATTATAATATGTTCTGAGAGATTAAATTCCAACGCGAACATTCTAAGTCAAGAGTAGGGACAAGGTTTGTTTTTCATATAAAGTAATCACTCTATTTTCGTGATATACAAATTATGACAGAATCGCTATCTGTATATTTAAATATACGTCTGGGTGTACGGCTCATCGAATTTTCTTATTACGACCAACCTGTGAAATTTGACCCATATATACGAACGATTAACTCGAATTGATATGTCTAAATTTATTCAAATATACAAATGATCGATCTTTAGATAGCCTCAGTTATTATGGTGGATTTTGGACGAACGCGTTGTTCGATGATGCTTCGAGAATGTCACGAACCTAATAAATCATTTCAAATATGAAATCGATGAGCATGTATTCGATACATTGATCGGTCAATAAAATGAACATCATCCCTCAGACATGACACATTTACAGTATCTTCATTTGTTCAGTTTTGCACCAATACAGTTTCACACCAATCCACAAACTTATGTAAGTTTCTGAGGAGCGGAGGTCGAATCGTTTAGACGATATGGACTAAATGCATTTGTTAGCATCGGGACATCACCCCCAAAATCTGTGAAATGGTCAACCATCCGACACCTGTCTTCAGAAATTAATTTTTCGTGCTATTGGGTGCACCAAATGTCACCATCACATTTTAGATCCTTTGTTCAACGGATATTACGCTTCTCTCATGACTCATCCACAAATATATTATAGCAATCACATAGTTAATATACTGTATAATTCGAACCACTGAGTAGCGGGAACATCTGTAGTCATGTCATTTTCTACAAACCTCGTTATCCGCGAGTATAAATCCAGGTGTTATACGCTATCCATTCCTGGCATTTGTATTCCGCTCTGGTTTCCACAACTGGTCAGATTAGTTACTGCGGTGATAACTGATCAATATTGACAACTGCTGGCCATTCATAACAGTTACCAATACATCGGGACAAATACAGCAATGTTCTGGTTGATGTGTGGCACCGTATGGTCAGTAGCGGAAGTGGGGGTGAGCGTGCCGCGTGTAACACCAATGTCATTAACGAAGTGCCCTCCAATTAGTACCATGACCTGGATTGGGTAGGCATGTTGCATGGTAATATGTAGCAAGGCATTAACTGAGGTTGTAGGCAGTGTATTGGGAAACCAATATCGAAGTTTTTATCTTGAGTTTCCACGGCAGTTTGCTCGTTGGAATGTTATGTATACGCCCATATATACGTGAGTTAAAATACATACAGCATATGGAAAACACGCAAACAGGCTGAAGACGGTTTGTCTTCCCTACATACATCCAAGCATGTACCATGTCGAATAAACACTCTTTCGTGTTGAACAATCAGACGTTGCTGGTAACATATCTCTTGAATATATTCATGTTCTGTTTCTTCCATCTACATTGAAAGTCTGATTAAGTTCTTTGATAACGTTAGATGTTTCCAGTGCTTGGGTACGAAAAATCTAGAATATTTCCAGCATTTCCAGCTATTATAAACTAATACTGGGAATTCGTGTACTATGGCACGTTGCTCAACTCGCATATTCGTCTTCACATTCACGGGTGTCAATGATAATCTCGATACTGTTGGCTCTTTCCTCCAAAATTGGTTCAGAAATGACAGGGTATGCAATTTCGGTATTATGTACAACAAAGAATAAGTAATAATGCGTATCACCCTTTATTATCACGGGTAAGGCAGGTTTGGTGCAAAATGAATAAATTTTTGAGAATATAAAAATCCTGACAAATATTAGTTTTATACAGCCATACGCGGAGACCATGACACGAAATAATACCAACATTCTTGAACTAGGTGGATCTATGATTGCCCATGTGAAAATCCAGTATGATAGAGACATTTCACCCAGCTAGCGTGCGTCACACCAGAATTCTCAATGTAAGAACCAGTTTAATGTTTCCAATGGTCACATTCTGCCAAATATTAAAATGACTGTAATGCCGGATAAAACAGGAAGAAATTTTGTTCAGAAAATATATCATTCCTAACAGAACATCTTTTTGTCAAGATCAAGGTGTATGCTTATTTTGACATGACTCCCGACAAATATCAAGCCAATAAATGGCCCTTCAAACAAATATTAATGGCTTGTCATAGGATTTTAGTGGCGGCGTGGCTTTCCGGTGTGTATGTGTCCAAGGTATGGAGATTACATGGCAATTACAGAATGATTTGTGGGCTGCCAATGAGGCTATGCTTATAGAAGTGTTCTGATTTGTGAAAGCGATACTTGTTGTGCCGTTGGCAGACATATATCTGTTGTCTGTGGTGTTCATTGTTTTATGTGTCTCTGAGTTAGAATGGTTATTTCCTTCTAACCTGCACAGCTTTGTTTGATGTGACTTCTTAAACACTATCAATGATATAACTGTGGTTGGCATAATTATTCTGAGCAGGTATGACGTTCCCAGCAGGACGCTGGAGATATCTAGGACACCACACCGTCGTCCCCCACAACTTAAGGCACGCCTACGTCGTCAGTTGGGCCCAACAATGCCCAGAATGTTTTGAATTCATGACTCTGAAGGACTCGTTGAAAAGTGTACGCCTTCATAAAACATCACGAGTGTGATCACGCTGGAGAACATGAAACATGATAGTCAGACAGCATTTGCGGCAAATTAAGTAAGTAGGTAATGGATTTAGTGTATGGATTTTGCTGAAACCACGGTTCTGGTGTTGCTGAATAATTCTACACCGTGAGGTTTGTATGTGGACGCTTTGCAGGATAACACAGGTTTGTCAGATTCACGTTTTCCAGACGAGTTTGCTAACCTACAGTTTCAGGGCCGTTTTGATAAAAATTGACCCCAATATTACGGGCATATTTCGCTCTTTGCAAAAACTATCCTCAGTGATAACGGAAGCCCTTTTGTACATGCTTCACAAGACCATCACGAGAGCAGGGGCAGCGGCCAAAAGCACGGGACCAGCTCCAAGACAGGCGTCTCAGCGCTGCGGCTTCAGGCCACGTGGCGGCTGGAATCGACGACAAGGTGGTGGACAGAGCTTCACCGGAAATAATGACGTGTACTCATATCTGGCCTTGAGATCGTTCGGCCATCGTCGTACTGAAAGCCAGCAACAAAACAACAATGCATGACACAACATCATAATCAATTGTCCTGTGCCACGCTCGGACAAGTACTGTACATTCATTACCTGTGCTTGATTTTTTCTAGAGTACATGGGGTTAATTCATGATTCAAATTGCATGGTTCGGCTGTTTGTTTAACACTTCATCCATTGCACTGGATGAAACTCTGGTGTTCTGAGAATATATATATATATATATATATATCAATATTTGCTGGGTTTGTTTTTATTTCATAATATATTGAGATATCAGACTAAACAAACTTGGTACTGATGTGTCATACGAAGTTATTGCTATTTGTTCTACACAATTAACACCCCCCATGTTTACCTCGAACAACTTCATTGAATAGAATATGTGTACACAAAAAACAGACGATATAAACAATAGAGCCTGTTCGTGCTGAAGCATTATCGAATGGACATGTTTTTACTGATGGCAGTTGACACGTATTGTCTGTATGAGGGCTTGTGTTACACACGAACACAACATACAAGCAATAAATCCCTCCATACTGCTGCATTATCGAATGGACATGTGTTCTCGGATGACAGTTGACAAGTATTGTCCAAACGCGGGCTCAAGTTACAAAGCACAATACCTGGTGTGCAAACATACTGAGGGCGTGAGATTCCGTGACCTCAGACGGACAAACCTGTAGTACTATTGAACATCTTCGAACTATAACGTTGTCCTTTGCAGTCCAAAGACGTGACTGATAATCCAATATATGAACTCCCCAAGCTTGGATAATCTAGGTACACATGCAATGATTACCATCAGGTAGAGCATTCTTCAGTTATTGATACCCTTATCCAAAACCAGACACCCGAATGTTCAGAACTATCTGTGAATAAGTTGGAACACAATTCAGTTTGTAATATGTAACACATTTTATACAAGTAAAAAAATACAATGGATATTTTTACATCATGTATTTTTGAGGTTGAAAGAGTGTTTTGAACTGCCCGGCCATACCTAGTTTGGTTGTTAGTGGTGGTAGTGTAGCCAAAACTGAAACGTCTTCTTCTGTCAGCAAAAAGGTGGCACTCCAATAGTAGAAGGTCACTCCCCCATTGAATAAACTTTTTGTGACAAATACTCCCTTTTGTGACAACAATTTATAGGTAGTTGAGCCTTTTACTCAAACTAATCTTCTTGGTGTAGCTTCTGCCAGATCATGGGTAGCACGAATGGTCAATCAAGTCACTGGTATTATCAGCTTGGAGTAGGCAAAACGGATTGCCCCAGATCTCTCTCTCTCTCTCTCTCTCTGGAAACATTTGGACGAAACAACATGCTATGCCGGAGTTATCATTTTCAGCCAAATATGCTATCTGAATGTGCACAGAAATTTCTACACATTGTTTCTGCGAAATGCTGAGAATACTTCTTCTATGATCAAAGCTCATCATGAGCTACTTGTTGGTCTGAGACAAATTGAATATAATGAGTGCATATCTCCAGCAATTCTGATCTACCTCCTCATTTATGCGTGCCTCAACCAGACTGCACTATTATATATGTCGGAAAAAATCATATGGCCATATATGGGGTTGGGGGGTTGGAGTTAATAACATTGAATTATTGATATTGATTCATTTAATACCCTTGTCAAGTAAGTATGCAGAGGCCATAGAACACAAATGTGTCTATCTACTTGTAAATACATTTCATCACATTTATCTATAACTCATTCCACAACACATGAATGCTGACGTGAGGAAGTATGCATGATAAGTGAACTTTCATATTTTTCTATCAAGATGCCATGAAATTTGTTTGATTTATTCGGGCCATGCTCAAAAGGAATGTTTAATTCAAGTCCTTCCTACGAAGGGTTTGACAGGTATATAAATCATCATCATCACATCTCACTTTCATAATAAATAACAAACCAAAATTAATCTATCAACATCCAGGTAATGGTAGAACAATGAAAATTTGTTTTCTCCCACGAAAATATCAATACGAGAATATAGCATATGGCTCCAATTTTGTTATATTCTGCCTGAATTCTTCTATGCGGCTCAATAACCTTATCACTAATTTCAACGATATAAATAGTAGCTAATAATCGTGGATGCAATTTGAGTTAACAAATCAAGTTGGCAATCAATTGTCGATTGAGAAACGTATGATATATTCTTATAACAATGATGAATATTATTATTACCAGTCCAGTTGTGAAAGACATCTCCTAATTTTATCAATATTGGACATATTGATAAAATATCTGAGGAGTTAAATTTCAATGCGAAAATTCCAATTCAAGAGTATAGACAAGATTTTTTCCATAGAAAGTAATTACTCTATTTTCAAGTAATACAATCATGCCAATTTCAGCGATCTGTACATATGTCCAATATATGTCCGATATGTACATACAATATATCTCCGATGTGTACGGCTCTTCGAATATTCACATGCAGTCAACTTGTATATGACCCACATACACAAACGATCAACTCGTATGGATACGTCTTCTTAATTTATTGAAATATACAAAGTAGTGATTAGTGCGAGGGCCTCAGTTATTGTGGTGGAGTTTGGACGAACGTGTTGTTGAATGATGCTTCGAGAATGTCAAGAACCTAATAAATCATTTCAAATACTAGATCGATGAGCATGTATTCGATACATTGATCGGTCAATAAAATGAACATCATCCCTCAGACACGACCCATTTACATTATTTTCATTTGTTCAGTTTTGAACCAATACAATTTCACACGAATCCACAAACTTATGTAGGTTTCTGAGGAGAGGTAGAATTGTTTAGACATACTATATGCAATTTTTAGCATCAGGACCTCACCCCAAAATCTGTGAAATAATGAACCCTTCAATACCTGTCTTCAGAATTTAAAAATTTTCGTGCGATTAGGTGCACCAAATTTCACAACATCATTTTAGATTCTCTACAAATATAGTGTAGCAATCGCGTAAATATTATATAATTCGAACATGAGACATACCACTGAGTAGCAGGAACCTCTGTTGTCATGTCATTTTCTACAAACCTCGTTTATCCGTGAGTATAAATCCAGATGTTATACGCTATCCAATCCTGGTATTTGTATTCCGCACTGGTTTCTACAACGGGTCAGATTGGTTACTGCGGTGATAACTGATCAATATTGACAACTGTTGGCCATTCATAACAGTTTCCAATACATCGGGACAAATACAGCAATGTTCTGGGTGATGTGTGGCACCGTATGGTCAGTAGCGTATGGTAATATGTAACAAGGCATTAACTGAGATTGTAGGCAGTGTATTGGGAAACCAATATTCAGGTTTTTATATTGTGTTTCCACGGCAGTTTGCTCGTTGGAATGATGTATAACAGACTGAATACGGTTGGTCTTCAATTATCAGATACATCAAAAGCATGTACCATGTCGAATATACACTGTTTCGTGTCGAACAATCAAACGTTTGTGGTAACATATCGCCTGAATGATAAGTCCACATTCTGTTCCTTTCGTCTACATTGAAAGTATGATTAATTTGTTTGATAACGTTAGAAATTCCCAGTGCTTTGGTACGAAAAAAATCTTTTCCAGCTAAACATATCAGTAAACAGACCTTCACAGTTTACTTGTACGTTTGTTTTAGCTAATACTGGGAAGTCGTGTACTATGGCACATTACTAGACTTGCATAATCATCTTCACATTTAAGGGTATTGACGATAAGGCCTATAAAAATTAAATTTCCCGTCCTCCTATTTTTTTTCAAAATTGGATAGGGAGGGACTTTTTATTTTTTATTTTGCAAAAAATACCGTCCCCAGCTCATGAGAAAATTGGGTAGGGAGGCACTTTTTATTTTTCATTTCTGGCAGGACATTTGATACGTATGAAATAAAAACACTTGGACAAATAAATCAAGCCTTTGATAATTGAAATCATGTGTATAACACACGATTTTAATGATTTCGTTTCTAAAGGCTTGATCTATTCAAGTACATTCAAGCCCGAATAAATCAATACTAGAATTGAAATCATGTGTAGGATATGATTTTAATGATTTCATTTTTAAAGGCTTACTTCATTAGGGCTTGAAAGTCCTTGGGCACCTTGGCACCACTGGTGTGCCATTATCCTAGCGGTCAGCGCACACAGGATAATTTCTGTGTACTAGAGCTATTGTTATCAAAAAGTGTCAGTTGATGTTGCTTCAATGAGGAGTAATTGTGGAAAACCGTTCTATCAGTTAATACATCTATTGAAGTATACATTTGGAAATATAATTTAAATCAATTCATGATACGCTATTTTATATATACTTTTACATACATCTAAAAATATGGAATAACTGTTTTGAAAACTCGTAGCGTCTTTGTCTCATTTAGACGAAAGTGAGAACAAGGAGGGAAGTTAAATATATGATTAAGTTGCATGCTGTGATTTGGTGTGACTTGGTCCTCAAAGTAGGTGCGAGAAAACTTTATTTTATATTTGAGAATCGCAAATTAAAAAAATCCGGGAGGCTGCTTTTGAACACAGGTGGGCGGGGACGAGAAACAGAAAATTAATTTTATTAGGCCCAATCTTCATACTGTAGGCTTTTTCCTTCAAAATTGGTATAGAATTGTCATGGTATGCAATTTTGGTATTACTCGCAGACCCACAACAAAGGGTCTATGTACGTTGTAACAGTTAATGTGTGTAGCCCTGTACCACCACGGGCACAGTAAGTAGGATACATCGGAGCCAAAACCCGGAGCATTTTTAAGAAAATAATAATTCTGACAAATGTGAGTTGAATCCAGTCCTACAAGGAGACCATGACAAGAAATCATAACAACGTTCTTGAAGGATATAGATCTATGATAAACAGTAAGGTTTTATTTTTTCAGAAAATATATCTTCATACAGAAAACCTTTTTGTCAAGCTCAAAATGTATTCCCAGTTTGGCATGGATCCTGACAACTATCAAGCCAATAAATGGTCCTCCCAACAAATATTAATGGCGTGTCATATGATTTTAGTGGTGGCGTGGGCTTCCGTTGTGTATGTGTCCAAGGTATGGAGATTACTTGGCAATTACAGAGTGGTTTGTTCTGATTTGTGAAGGCGATACTTGTTGTGCCATTGGCAGACATACATCTCTTGTCTGTGCTGTTCATTGTTTTTGTGTGTTTCTGAGTTAATGAAACTCAGAACTCATTGAAAAGTGCACGTGTTCATCAAGACATCGAGAGGGTGCTCGAAAAGGAGAACACGAAACATGGAAATCAGTATTAGCCTTAGTGGTTAAGTGTGGATTTTGCTGAAACCACGGTTCCGGTGTTGCTGAATAATTATACACCGTGAGGTTTGAATGTGGACGTTTTGCGGGACTTATGGATGACACAGGTGTGTCAGATTAGCTTTTTCCACAGATGCAGGGCCGTTTTGATGATTTGACCTCACATTGTCAGCATATTTCGCTCTATGCAGAAACGATCCACGGAGCTAAGAAAATAGCAGCGTATGACACAATCAAATCAAGAGTCGTGTGCCGCACTAGGACACGTGCTGTACATTCATTACCTGTGCTTGAATTTTTCTAGAGTACATGAGAATAATTCATGATTCAAATTGGTGGTTCGGCTGTGTGTTTGACACTTCATCCACTGCACTGATTGAAGCTTCTGGTGTTTCGAGAATATATATATATATATATATCAATACTGGTTGGGTTTGTTTTTGTTTCATAAAATATTGAAATGTCAGATTAAAACATTTGGTACTGATGTGTCATACAAAATTAACGCTAATTGTTCTTCAAAATTAACATATCCCCCATGTTTACCTCGAAAACCTTCATTGAGTAAAAGATGTGTACAAAAAAAACCAGACGATATAAACAATAGAGCCTGTTCATGCTAAAGCATTATCGAATGGACATGTTTCAACTGATGGCAATTGACAAGTATTGTCCGTGGGAGGGATCGTGTTACACACAAACACATCGTACAAGCAATAAATTGCTCCATGCTGCTGCATTATCAAATAGGGTGTTATCGGATGACAGTTGACAAGTATTGTCCAAACGCAGGCTCAAGTTACAAAGCACAATACTCTGTGCGCAAACATAGTGAGGGCGTGAGACTCCGTGACCTCACACGGACAAACCTCCAGTACTATTGAACATCTTCGAACTATAACGTTGTAGTCCTTTTGCAGTCCAAAGACGTGACTTATAATTCAAGTTACGAATTCCCCCAAGCTTGAATGATACAGGTACACATGCAATGATTACCATCAAGTAGAGCATTCTTCAGTTATTGATACCTTTATCCAAAACCAGACACCCGAATGTTCAGAACTATCTGTGAATAAGTACGAACACAAATGAGTTGTGGAAAAAAAACTTCAGCGGGTCAATCCCCCAAGTGAGGCTGATGATTGACCAGTATCACCTGCGAGTTAACTCCAACTGAAATATGTAATACGTTTCATACAAGTTGAAAAAAAATACAAGGGATATTTTCATGTATTTTTGAGGTTAAAAGAGTGTTTTGATTGAAGTGCCCTGCCATACCTAGTTTGGTTGTTAGTGGTGGTAGTGTAGCCAAAACTTAAACATGTCAAAAATCTTCTTCTGTCAGCAAATAGGTGGCACTCCAATACTAGAAGGCCACTCCCTCATTGAATAAACTTTTACTCCTTTTTGTGACATAACAATTTATAGGTAGTTGAGCCTTTTACTCAAACTCATCTTCTTGGTGTAGCTTCTGCCAGATCATGGGTAGCACAAATGGTCAATCACGTCACTGGTATTATCAGTTTGACTTGCCCAAAACGGATTGCCCCAAATCTCTCTCTCTGAAAACAGTTTGACGAAGCATGGTGCCGTGCGGGAGTTATCATTTTTAGCCAAATTCAGTGCTAGCAGTTTGCAGAATGTACTACATGAATATGCACAGGAGTTTCTGCACATTGTTTATACGAAATGCTGAGAATACTTCTTCTATGATTAAAGCTCATCATTCGCTACTTGTTGCTCTGGGACGAATCGAAGATAATGAGTGATTATCTCCAGAAATTCTGATCTACCTCGTCACTTATGCGTGCCTCAACCAGATTGTACTATTATATACGTCTGAGAAATCCATACGGCCATACATGGGGTTCTTGGAGTTTGTTCAATTTTGTTTGACACAAGTTTATTAACATGGATAACAGACTCGGAACTCCCGCGAATAAGATTGAATTATCGATATTGGTTCATTAAATACCCTTGTCAAGTAACTTTGCAGAGGCCATAAAACACAAATGTGTCTATCTACTTGTAAATATATTTCATCAGATTTATCTATAACTCATTCCACAACACATGGCTGCTGACGTGAGGAAGTATGCATGATAAATGAACTTTCATCTTTTTCTATCAAGATGCCATGAAATTTCGTTTGATTTATTTGGGCCAAGCTCGAAGGTAATGTTTAATTCAAGTCTTTCCTCCGACCATCGTTTATTGCAATACTGGGAAGGGTTTGACAGGTTTATAAATCAACATCATCACGTTATAATAAACAACGAACCAAAATTGATCTATCAATATCCATGTAATGATAGAACAATGGAACTGCACCTGAAATTTGCTCTTTTCACGAGAATATCAAGTCATGTTATGACTTCATTTCTGTTTTGTTGTGCCTGAATTCTTCTATGCGGCTCAATCAACACATCACTAACTTCAAAAATATAAATAATATCTAATAATCCTGGATGAAATTTAAGTTGACAAACCAAGTTGGCAATCAATTGTTGATAGAGAAAAGTATATTATATTCTGATAAGAGTGATGAATATTATTATTACCAGTCTAGTTGAAAGACATCTTTCAATACTATCAATATTTGACATATCTATTCCACCCAACATATTTCGAGGAATTAAAATTCAATGCGACCATTCCAATTCAAGAGTAAAGACATGATTGTTTCCATAGAAAGTAGTTACTCTATTTTCAAGAAAGACAACCATGACAACATTATAGATGTGTACATTCAAATATATTTCCGATGTGTATAGCTCATCGAATATTCCCATGCAACCAACTTCTGAAGTTCGACCCACATACACAAACGAATAACTCGGATCGATACGTCTTAATTCATTCAAATGTAAAAAGTATCGATTAGTGCAAGGGCCTGCGAGGGTTATTGTGGTGGATTTTGGACGAACGCGTTGTTCGATGATGCTTCGAGAATGTCACAATATCAGATCGATGAGCAAGTATTCTATATATTGATCGGTCAATGAAGTGAACATCATCCCTCAGACGTGAAACGTTTACATTATTTTCACTTGTTCAGTTTAACACCAATATAGTTTTACACGAATTTACACAAATTTACGAATTTGAAAAAACTTAGGTAGGTTTCTGCGGAGAGGAGGTCGAACTGTTTAGACGGACTATATGAAATTGTCAGCATCGGTCCTCACCCCCGACACTTGTCTTCAGAATGTTTAATTTTTCGTACGATTAGGTGTACAAAAGTTCACAACCACATATTAGATACTCTTCATTGGATAATACGCTTCTCACGACTCATCCACAAAATAATGTAGCAATCACGTAATTGTTATATATTTCGAATATCAGACATATACCACTGAGTAGCGGTGAATAACTGTGAATCATTTTCTACAAACCTCGTTATCCACGAGTGTAAATCCAGGTGTTATACGCTATCGAGGTTTTAGTATTTATATTCTGCATTGTTTTCCACAACTGGTCAGATTGGTTACTGTGGTGATAACTGATCAATTTTGGCGACCGTTGGCCATCCATAACAACTACCAATACATCGGGACAAATACAGCAATGTTCAAAATGATGTGTGGTACCGTATGGTCAGTGACGGAAGTGGGGGTGACGGTGCCGCGAGTAACAACCATGTCATCAACGAAGTGCCCTCCAATTAGTACCATGACCAGGATTGGGTAGGCATGTTGCATAGTAATATGTAGCAAAGCATTAACTGAGATTGTAGGCAGTTCATTAGCAAGCCAATAACAAGGTTTTCTGTATTGTGTTTCCACGGCAGTTTGCTCTTTGGAATGTTATGTATGCGCGCGTATATACGTGAGTTAAAGTACATAATGGAAATCATACAAACAGCCTGATTATGGCTTATCTTCGATTATCAGATACATCCAAGCATGTACCATGTCGAATAAACACTCTTTCGTGTTTAACAATCAGACGTTGCTGGTAACATATGACCTGAATGATAATTTCATGTTCTGTTTCTTCCGTCTACATTGAAAGTCTGATTAAGTTGTTTGATAACGTTAGATGTTCCCAGTGCTTTGGTACGAAAAATCTAAAATATATCCGGCATTTCCAGCTAAAGATATCAGTAAACAGACCTTCACAGTTTTCTAGCACGCTTGCTTTCAATAATACTGGGGAATTCGTGTACTGGCACGTTGCTAAACTCATATATTCGTCTTCACAATCACGGTTATCGAAGATAATCTCCGTAAAAATTAAAAAAATTAAAAATGATGTCAATAACAAATGTAAAATACAAAATTTTGGAATAGACCAAATAGTTTTTAAAAAAATATTTTATTCAGAATATTCAGTACATATACATGTAATATATATAGTAGCATCAACATTATATTCTGGCATAATATCATCTTTGAATAGTCATACAATAACTATAGTTTTCGAAGATATGTCACATTGTCATAAATGCCAGAACGGCTCTTATGAACCTTGATCTCGTTCCACATGCATGTATATATCTTCCAAAATTATTTCGCTCTGAGGGGGGCGAACGTGGCCTGCTCATCAATATCATATGCTATTATTACCCACCATGATAGGTATCGGGCAGTATAGGGCAGCTATAGGACTGTGGCATGTGTTCTGTTATGGACGACCCATCAAAGTCAAATGCATTCCTCTCAATAGTGGTCGGACTGCGATCCACAGCATGAGGGTAATTGTTATGATTACTTTACTCCTGTTACTTGCTGGTGATGTGCATATGAATCCGGGACCGAACCATGATAAAAACATCAAGATCTGTCATATGAATGCTCGCAGTCTAGGAACACATGATCGTTCGACAAATGCTAATTTCAAACTGGATGAAATAGCACATTTTGCACTGCAAAATAAGATGGACATCATTTGTATTAGCGAAACATGGCTAGATCCATCAATAGTGGATAATGATGTATCAATTGATGAGTATTACACTTATAGACGGGACAGAAACAGACATGGTGGTGGAGTGTTAATCTATGTCTCAAGAAATTTAATATCGATTAGACGCGACGATTTGGAGTCTAACTCAGTTGAATGCATTTGGATTCAAGTAAACATTGGATCCGATAAACTCCTGGTGTCGGTCTATTATCGTCCACCCATTACTAATAATTTGTCTGTTAATGTGCAGAGGTTTATAGAGTCGTTCCAGTTTAGTATGGACAATGCCCTGCTACTGGACGTAGACTGCATCATAATCACTGGTGACTTCAACGATAGATGTTTAGAATGGGATGATGACCATCGTTCTAGTGAGCTGAGATTAGCTTTTGTAGATGTTCTTAACTCGTACAATTTGCACCAGCTGGTCTCAGAGCCAACAAGATACACTGAAACTTCAGCCACGTTGTTGGATCTAATAATCACTGATTCACCAGGATATTTATCAGATATACAGGTTCACTCACCTTTATCAAACATGGACCATTGTATTGTTTCATGCAGCTGTGCATTTTCTTACATCAAAGATAAGCCATATCGTAGGGATATCTGGGACTACTCAAATGCGAATTATCCTGATTTGAGCGAAGCCCTGAATAATTTTTCATTCGATATTGCTGATGATACTGACACTCGGACCGCTAAATTCACGGATTTTATTTTGGACACGTCAAAGACATTCATACCTTTTAAATCCGTTGTAATTAGACCAGGAGACAAACCGTACGTTACCAGTGCATGTCGGCACGCTGACTCTGTTCGGGATAGATGGCATAAGCGTTACCGCCGTACCGGCAATCCATATCATTATGAAATTTATAAAGAGAAGCGCAGGAGATCAAAAATTGTTCGTATTCTTGCAAAAAAGGCATATAATGAAAAGATGGTTAATAAATTAAATAATCCCGTAACACCAAAGGAATATTGGAGGGTGGCCAAAAACTTATTAGGCGCAAAGGTATATTCTGGTATTCCAACTCTCATTGATAATGGGTCAAGCTATTCGACAAATATAGGCAAAGCTACGTTATTAAATGAATATTTTGCTGAACAGTGTTCGATCCTTGAACCCCCTAGTGCAATGCCACCCTTGTTTTATACAACATGTTCCCGTTTCACAGATGTACGTGTTCAGTACAATGATGTGTTGAACGTGCTCTCTCAAACGGGCCAATATTACACCTCTTTATAAAAAAGGTGACAGCAATATCAAATCAAATTATAGACCTGTGTCCTTAATTTCTGTTCTGGGGAAAGTACTAGAACGTCTTGTATTCAATCAGTTGTATAACTACTGTCTGACGAACGGTCTCTTAACATGGAGAAATTCGGGATTTAAACCGTTGGATTCAGCAATGAATCAGTTGGTCATGTTAACACATAATATATATCAGAATCTTGACATGCATATGGATGTTTGTATGGTGTTTCTGGACATCTCCAAGGCATTCGACAGAGTATGGCATGCCGGCTTGATTCATAAACTTCAATCAATAGGTGTTTCAGGATCAATGTTATCATGGATAGTTGATTACTTGATGAACAGATCACAACGCGTGGTCATTCAAGGTCAGCAGTCTCCTTTTCTCGGCATAGGCGCAGGTGTTCCCCAGGGGTCTATTCTGGGACCACTGTTATTTCTAGTTTTCATTAATGACATAACTGTTGGTATTGAGAGTGATATTTTCCTATATGCAGATGATACATGCCTCATGAAAGTAATTACTGACCCAAGAAAAAACATCATGGAATTGAACCTAGATCTCGAAACACTGAATCAATGGGCCGGTCAATGGGCTGTCTCATTCAGCGCCATAAAATCTAATATGATCGTGTTCTCGAGAAAAAAAGACAGATTAAATTATGATCCTATTATTTTTAATAAGCAAGAAATTTCTAGAGTGGCTCAACATAGACATCTGGGAATTATTTTCACAGAAGACATGACTTGGGACATGCATATCCATGATCGGATTTCTAAAGCTGGGCCCATGTTGAATATGCTGAAAAGATTGGCTTATGTATTGCCAAGGAAATGTAAGGAGACTATTTATACCACTTTTATTAGACCTATTTTGGAATATGGAAATTTGATATATAACAACTGTCCAGATTATCTGTCGGGTGCCTTGGAGCGGGTCCAGAGATCATCAGCGTTGACATGCACTGGTGCTTATAATTCAGTCAGTAATACTGCCCTGCTCAATGACTTGGGATGGCCCACACTAAAGGTGCGACGAAATTATTATCGGTTATGCATGATGTATAAAGTAATGAATGGCCTTACTCCGCCGTATCTCTCTGAACTCTGCCCGGGCGTGGTTTCCGCAACACATCATTATGAAGTACGGAATGCTAGAGACCTAAGAGTTCCCCGAGCTCGGACACTTGCCTATAAGAAATCATTTTTCATTTCCGCTGCAGCTGCATGGAATAATTTAAGTTCTTCTATAAAATTGGCCCCTTCTTTTCCTGTATTCAAGCGAAGGATTAAGGATTCATTTTTCCCAGAGAGTAACCCCTTATATTGTTACGGTACAGGCCGTGGTCCTGTACATCAGGCTCGTATGCGAATGGGGCTAAGTGGACTAAACAGTCATAGGAAGAAATATAACTTCATTAATAGTTCAGTTTGTGGAAGCTGTGGCTTCTGCAACGAGGATACCATTCATTACATTCTACATTGCCCAACCTATCGAGCTGCCCGGCTCAAGATGCTCGCCACCTGTGCCCCCCTCCTATCACAACTAGTTGGACCTTTCACAGTTGAGAACTTAAGTTCTGCTCAGATGAGAATTATATGTGATACATTTTTAAAGGGTAATATTTCACTCTCTATTGATGATAATCATGCTTTATTTGATGCATTTTATCTATATATTTCAGAATCAAATCGATTCTTGTGAAATGAATGATAATTACTGTTGTTGTTTTTTTGAAAGTGAGAACGAAATCGCTAGGTTTGTACGACCCGTCCTGGACGAGGAGATTCATGTCTGTGCATGTAAATATGCGTTTGAAAATCCTCGATAAATAAATTACGTTTAAATAAAAAAAAAAATAAATGAATACACTGTCAGTCCTTTCACAACCCTAAATTTGGTTCAATTTTTTATATTTAAACTTGGTAATCACATGTTTAGCTAACAATATATACCTATTAATATATATCAAATCTAATTCCCTGATACCCTCAGTGACGACACACAATAGCACATCTTTTGCATTAATATCATAATGTTTCTCATTGGTATCATTACATATACAACACATTATATGGTCCCGAAGTTATGAAATCATGGGGCATGTCACAAAATAATGCTCAAGTTTATCAGGTTTTTTTCACAGAATATACACAGATCATCGTTAGTTATCCCAATTTTATATAGATATTCATATGTATGGAAAACACGGTGTAGTATCTTCCATTGAAGGCCAATAAGATAACTCTCCCCATTTGATACTACTTTGGCAAGTAGCCATATTTCCTGTATATTATTGATATCCCCAAATTGTTCATGCCAGTAGTTATGGATGTATGCTTGGTTATTATGATTTTCTTGTGAAAAAGTTTTTAAATGTTTAGTAGTACAGTCTTTCAATGGGATGTTTTTAATATGGAGCTCCTTGGTAGCATATATAAGTATTACCTGTTGACATCTGGTGTTGTTCATATTCATTGCGTTATTCAGTATATTGAAATAGAATGTAGCATTTGGTTCCCCACCTGCGAAAATTTCTAATTTTTGATAGGATATAGGGTCCTTATCATATATGTCACTGATTAACTTTAGTCCATTTTGAATGAGCTCGGGAATATATATAAAACATTATTTTTACATTGAATTTCTTCATTATTCCAAATAATGGGGGATGGATCTTTGTCAATTTCATTTTAGTAATCATCCAAAAGTTCCAAGAGTTCGGTGCCAAAAGTTCGGTGAAGAGTCAACTCCTCTTATGTCTCCAAACAGCCGTCTCAGTGCTGGGGCTTCAGGCCACGTGGCAGCTGGAATCGAGGACAAGATGGTGGACAAAGCTTCACAGGAAATAATGTACTCATATCTGGCCTTGAAGTCGTTCGGCCATCGTCGTAATCAAAGCCAACAACAAAACAACAACGTATGACACAACGTCATATGTCATTTTTGTTTTCTCTCACTTCGTATGCCTGATATGACTTTCTGGGCCAGCTAGTGAAACTAGTTCAAACGACTGTTTTTTTTATTTGCAACTGATACCTTATGACAGATACTTAATGAAATCGTACATGCAAATATAAATGCAAATATATATACACGCCTTTTAGTGCAGGTTAGTGCGTCGGAGGGAGTGTGCTATGACCAGAGTGAGAATCAGAACAGTCAAACACAAAACTGTGTCGTTGGTCAAATGCTACACAGGTTTACTGTCCTTATCAAGTATTTCAAGTTCTAGTCAGACTATGAAAATGATAATAATAGTAATAACGATGGTTTGCCAGGCGCTGTGGCGGTTTGAAGCCCCTTCTTGGATCATGGGACGCCTTCAAGACATTGTTCGCCCTCGCCAAGGCTCAGGCAGACAATGACTGTCACGCGTCCAATGGACCAAGTCGGGCCTTCAAACCGCCACACCGCCTGGCAAACCATCGTTATTGTTATATTGTCCAACCGCGGGCTCAAGTTACAAAGCACAATACCATATATGCAAACATATTGGGGGCGTGAAACTCCGTGACCTCACACGGACAAACCTCCAGTACTATCGAACTATGACGTTGTAGTCGTTTTGTAGTCCAAAGACGTGACATATAATTCAATTTAT
Organism: Terebella lapidaria; assembly: GCA_949152475.1. Lineage (NCBI taxonomy): Eukaryota > Metazoa > Annelida > Polychaeta > Terebellida > Terebellidae > Terebella > Terebella lapidaria. The sequence goes on from OX424557.1 coordinate 11,257,506, forward strand.
GTACTCCCCAAGCTTGAATAATCTAGGTACACATGCAATGATTACCATCCAGTAGAGCATTCTTCAGTTATAATAATATAATAATAATAATATAATAATCAGATTTGTTTAACGACGGTCCATGATGATAGGCAATTCTGCCTGTCTTCCCCACCCCCGGTCGAGTGACATTTTTGAATTTGGAAAGCACATTCGAATGGAGAAACCTTTGCAATGCCAGGAGGAAAACTCCACCTACTTTGTGCCGGTGACGGGGATCGAACCCGCGTCACCTACCGCCTCTGAGCTTCGTTGCTTCAAGAGCCACCAGTCCAATCCACTCGGCCACAGAGGCGGTTATTCATACCTTTATCCAAAACCAGACACCCGAATGTTCAGAACTATCTGTGAATAAGTTCGAACAAAATTGGGTTGTGGCAAAAAGCTTCAGCGGGTCAATCACTCAAGTGAGGCTGATGATTGACCAGTATCACCTGCGAGTTAACCCCAACTGTAATATGTAATACAAGTAAAAAAATACAAGGGATATTTTTACATCATGTATTTTTGAGATTAAAAGAGTGTTTTGATTTAACTGCCCTGCCATACCTAGTTTGGTTGTTAGTGGTGGCAGTGTAGCCAAAACTTAAACATGTTGGAAAACTAAAAATCTTCTTCGAGCAAATAGGTGGCACTCCAATACTAGAAGGCCACTCCCTCATTGAATAAACTTTTACTCCTTTTTGTGACATAACAGTTTAGATGTAGTTGAGACTGTACTATTATATAGTCTGAGAAATCCATATGGCCATATATGGGGGTTTTGGAGTTTGTTTGATTTCGTCTGACATAAGTTTATTAAAATGGATAACATACTCGGTACTCCCGCGAATAAGATTGAATTATTGGTATTGGTTCTTCGATTTACCCTTGTCAAGTAACTTTGCAGAGGCCATAAAAAACAAATGTGTCTATCTACTTGTAAATAGATTTCATCACATTTATCTATAACTCATTCCACAACACATGGCTGCTGACGTGAGGAAGTATGCATGATAAATGAACTTTCATCTTTTTTTATCAAGATGCCATGAAATTTTGTTTGATTTATTCGGGCCATGCTCGAAGATAGTGTTTAATTCAAGTTATTCCTGCGATCATCGTTTATTGCAATATACTGGGAAAGGTTTGACAGGTATATAAATCAACATCATCACATCTCACTTCTATAATAAATAACGAACCAAAATTAATCTATCAACATCCAGGTAATGATGGAGCAATCGGACCACACCTAAAATATGCTCTTAAAAATATGAAGTCATGATATGACTTCATTTCTGTTATATTCTGCCTGAATTCATATGCGGCTTCAACAACCACATCACTAACTTCAACAAAATAAATAATAGCTAATAATCGTGGATGAAATTTAATTTCAAGTTGGCAATTAATTGTCGATAGAAATATGTATAATATATTCTCATTCCAGTGATGAATATTATTATTAATCCAGTTATGAATACGATGGATATTGGACATATCTATCTCACCGAACACGTGCTGAGGAATTAAACTTCAATGCGAACATTCCAATTCAAGAGTAGAGAGAATTGTTTTTTTTCCATAGAATGTAATCACTCTATTTTCAAGAAATAAAATGACAATATCATTAACGATCTGTACATTCAAATATATGTCCGATGTGTACGGCTCATAGATATTCCCATGCGATCAACTTATGAAGTTTAACCCACATACACAAACGATTAACTCGAATGGATACGTCTTAATTTATTCCATCATACAAAGTATTGATCAGTGCGAGGGCCTCGGTTATATTGTGGTGGAGTTTGCACTAACATGTTGTTCGATGATGCTTCGAGAATTCACGAACCTAATAAATACCTAATAAATCATTTCAAATATCAGATCAATGAGCATGTATTTGGTACATTGATTGGTCGATGAAATGAACATCATCCCTCAGACACGACACATTTACATTATTTTCATTTGTTCACTTTAGCACCAATACAGTTTTACAAGAAATTAAACACATTTACGAATTTACACAAACTTATGTAGGTTTCTGCAGGGAGGAGGTCGATCTGTTTAGACGGACTACGTGAAATTGTCAGCATTGGCCCTCACCCTGAAACCTGTAAAATAATGATCCCTCCGACACCTGTCTTCAAAATTTTTTAATTTTCCATAAGATAAGGTGTACAAAATTTCACAACCACATTTAAGATTCTCTTGTTCATCGGATATTACGCTTCTCTCAAGACTCATCCACAAATATAGTATAGCAATCACATGTTTATTATATAATTGAAATATCAGCTATATACTCCCTGAGTAGCGGGGGATCCCTGTAGTCATGTCATTTTCTACAAACCTCGTTAATCCGCGAGTATAAATCCAGGTGTTATATGCTATCCATTCCTGGTATTTGTATTCGGCACAGGTTTCCACAACTGGTCAGACTGGTTACTGCGGTGATAACTGATCAATATTGGCAACTGTTGGACAATCGTGACAACTACCAATACATCGGGACAAATACAGCAATGTTGTGGGTGATGTGTGGCACCGTATGGTCAGTAACGGAAGTGGGGGTGAGCGTGCCGCGTGTAACAGCAATGTCATTAACGAAGTGCCTCCAATTAGTACCATGACCTGGATTGGGTGGGCATGTTGCATGGTAATATGTGAAAGGCATTAACTGAGAGGCAGTGTATTAGGAAACCAATATCGAGGTTTGTATATTGTGTTTCTACGGCAGTTTGCTCGTTGGAATGTTATGTATGCGCCCATATATACGTGAGTTAAAACACATACAGTATATGGAGAACACGCAAACAGGCTGAATATGGTTGGTCTCCAAATATAAGATACATCCAAGCATGTACCATGTCGAATAAACACTATTTCGTGTTAAACAATCAGACGTTGCTGGTAACGTATCGCCTGAATGATAATTTCATGTTCTGTTTCTTTTGTCTACATTGAAAGTCTGATTAAGTCGTTTGATAACGTTATAATTTCTTAGTGCTTGGGTACGAAAAATCTAAAATATATCCGGCATTTCCAGCTAAAGATATCAGTAAACAGACCTTCTCAGTTTTCTTGTAGGCTTGCTTTGAATGATACTGGGGAATTCGTGTACCGACACGTTATTAGACTCGTATATTCGTCTTCACATTCACGTTATCCATGATAATCTCCGTGTTGTGGGCTTTTCAATATTAGTGAAAAATAAAAATGATGTCAATAACAAATGTAAAATACAATATTTTGGGATAGAAACAAAGCCCGACCAAATAGTTGACGCAACGACAAATTGGCGTAATCAGGGGCAGACAATGCGTGAAATTTAGTTGTTTCTACTGTACACCCGATGGAATTAGTATACAACTGCCCAACAACCTGTCAAAACTAATTTAGAAGTCGGAAACAAACCTCATGGTTTGTAATCCATTAAGGGGACCCCAAAACTGCTGGATGTGCATTCACGGGTGACAGGTTTTGGGAAGCCTGTACCCCTTTGCCTCTATGACAGACTCCCTTCACTTACCTGACTCTGCTGTGACCTCTGGAGCTTCGGCTCTAGAAAACAATACGTACCGCTTGCCTTTCTCGGCGTCTTCTGGGCCGCTGTTGGATTGTATCCACTGCTGCTTCCGGCCCTCATGTTCCCTGTAGTAACATGGAGCCTCCTTCCATGTTAAATGACCCTCCAAACAAATATCAATGGCTTGTCCTATGATTTTAGTGGCGGCGTGGGTTTCCGGTGTGTATGTGTCCAATGTATGGAGATTACATGGCAATTACAGAGTGATTTGTGTACTGCCACTGAGGCGTTGCTTATAGAAGTGTTCTGATGTGTGAAGGCGATACTTGTTGTGCCGTTGGCAGACATATATCTGTTGTCTGTGGTGTTCACTGTTTTTATGTGTCTCTGAGTTTCAATGTTCTTTCCTTCTACCCTGCAGTTTTGTTCGGTGTAACTTCCAATACACTATCACTGATTTCTACAAAACAAACGTTATAATATGACTGTAGTTAGTCCAACTCAGTGTTGACGGCAAACACAGCCAAATTTTTTTTATAGAACTCCTAACTCTTAAGGACTCTTTGAAAAGTGTACGACTTCATAAGACATCAACAGTGTGCTCGAGGTGGAGAACATAAAACATGCCATTCAAACAGTATTTGCCTAGTGGCTAAGTGTTTGCTTTGTCCAGACGAGTTTGCTAACATACAGATTCAGGCCCGTTTGGATAATATTGACCCCAATTTTACTGGCATATTCGCTTTTTGCAAAAACAATCCTTCTCCACATGCTCCACGTGACCATCGAGAGAACAGGTGCAGCAGTCAAAAGCACGGGACCACCTCCAAGACAGCGGTCTCAGTGCTGGGGCTGGGTCACAGGACAAAAGGCTAATATCTAAAGTATATACTGTCCGGTAACTTTTCTTAGCCCTTGGGCTAATGTTATTCCGTAATATATTGAGATAATAGAATAAACAAATTTGGTACTGATGTGCCATACAAAATTATTGCTAAGTGTACTTCAAAATTAACATATCCCCCATGTTCACCTCGAACAACTCCATTGACTGAAAGATGTGTTATCGGATGACAGTTGACAAGTATTGTGCGAACGTGGGCTCACATTACAGAGCACAATACCCTGTGCACAAACATAGTGCGGGTGTGAGACTCCGTGACCTCACACGGACAAACCTCCAGTACTATTGAATATCTTCGAACAATAACGTTGTAGTCGTTTTGTAATCCAAAGACGTGACAAATAATTGAATTTATGTACTCCCCAAGCTTGAATGATCTAGGTACACATGCAATGATTACCATCTAGTAGAGCATTCTTCACTCACTGATACCAGTCACCCGAATGTTCAGAACTGTCTGTGAACAGGTTGGAATGCAAATGAGTTGTTGCAAAAAGCTTCCGCGGGTCAATCACCCAAGTGAGGCTTATGATTGACCAATATCCACCTGCGAGTTAACCCCAACTGTGACATGTGATACATTTACAAGTAAAAAATTTACAATATATTCACATCATGTATTTTTGAGGTTGAAAGTGTTTTGATTGACAGCACTGTCATACCTAGTTTGGATGTTAGTGATGGCAGTGTACCCAAAAGTTAAACATGTTGAAAATCTTCTGTGAGCAAATAGGTGGAACACCAATACTAGAAGGCCACTCGCTCATTGACTAAACTTTTGCTCCTTTTTGTGACATAACAATTCAGAGGTAGTTGAGCCCCTTTCACTCAAACTAAACTTGGTGTAGTTCCTGACGGATCATGGACAGCAAGAGTGGTCAATCACGTCACTATATTGTCAGAAGTGTGCAAAAACGATTGTCCCAGATCTCTCTCTCTCTCTCTCTCTCTCTCTCTCTCTCTCTCTCTCTCTCTCTCTCTGTATGTCTATCTCTCTGGAAACAGCTGGACGAAGCATCAAGCCGTGCCCGAGGTATCTTTATTAGTCAAATTCAGTGTGAGCAGTGTGCAAAAAAATGCTATCAGCATGTGCTTATGTTCCAGTGTGGTTGGTATAACTTATCTGCTATATGCAAAGACGTTTGTACACACTTGTTGCTACAAGACTTCTGATCAACCTTCTCACACATGCGTGTCTCAACCAGATTGTACTATTTTGCAGGTCTGAAAAAATTCACAGTCGTTTGGTATTATATGGAGGTTCATAAAGTTCCTCAAAATTCTCCGGTTTTGTCTAAGTTTGATCGAATGTTATGTATACGCCTATATGTACGTGTTTTATACGGAAAACACACGAACATGTTGATTGCGGGTATCTTCCATTATCATTAGAAAATTTCGGTATTACTCCCAGACCCACAATAAACAACTTTTGTGCATTGTCATACTTTATAGAATACTTTATAGATGTTTGCACCACCTTTAGCACCACGGGCATGGCAAGTTTGATACACTGAAGCCAAAGCCCAGAATGAATGAATTTTTGAGAAGATACAAATCCGGACAAATCTGAGTTACATCCAGCCCTACAGGGAAACCATGACAAGAAATCATACCAACATTTTTTAAGAAGTTGGATCTATGATTGCCCAAAAAAAATCCACTATGATAATGGAAATAATTCACCCAGCCAGCGAGCGTCACACTAAAATTCTCAATGTAAAAATCAGTTTGATGTTATTAATCGTCACATGCTACCAAATATTAGAGTGATTGTCATGCCGGATAAAACCGCAACAGTTCTTTTCAGAAAAGATGTGATTTTTTAGAGAAAACCTTTTTGTCAAGATCAAAGTGTATTCCTAGTGTGGCATGACTTCCGACAAATATCAAGCCATAAATGGTCCCACCAACAAATATTAATGGCTTGCCATATGATTCTTGTGGTGGCCTGGCTTTCCAGTGTCCATGTCCAAGGTATGGAGATTACATGGCAATTACAGAGTGATATGTGTACTGCCACTGAGGCAATGCTTATAGGTGTTTTGACTTACGAAGGCGATACTTGTGCTGTTGGCAAAAACACATATCTTGTCTGTGCTAATTGATGTTTTTATGTGTCTCTGAGTTAGAAAGGTAATTCTTTCTACCCTGCACAGCTTTGTTCGATGTAACTTCATATGCACTATCAACGATTTCCACACAATATACATTATGTATACCTGTAGTTGGCATAAGTATTGTATTAGGTATGACGTCACATAATCGTGACGTTAACATGTTATATAAGATTTTCCGAAATATTGTGGATGAATTGATTACTGCGGTGAGGGACATTAAACATGAGCTAGCAAGTATCCGCAAGAATTGTGACAAAATATAACAACGAAAAGTACAAGGTTCCCTGCAGGACGATGGAGATACCCAGGACTCCCCCGTGACTGAAGGCAGGTCTACACCGTCAGCTGGGGCACTCGGTCACGACAGCAAACACAGCTGAGATTTTTGACGAATTCCAGACTGAATTGAAAATTGTACACCTCCATGAAGACATAAAGAATGTGCTTAAGAGGGAGAACATGACACTCAGACAGCATTTGCAATGGTGGCGAAGAGTATGGATTTCGATGAAACCACGGTTTGGGTGTTGCTTTATAAATCTACAGTGCGAGGTTTCAATGTGGACACTCTGTGGGACTTGCAGGTAACACAGATGTGTCAGATACGCTTTTTGCAAGACCAGTTTGCTAACCTACAGATCCAGGGCTGTATTGATAAAAATTGACCTCAATATTGCCAGCAAACGGACGTCAATTTGTACAGGCTCCACAAAGCCGTTGGCATGAGGGGGCAGGGGGCCAAAAGCACGCGATCAGCTCGAAGACAGGCGTCTCAGTGCTGGGGCTTAAGGCCACGTGGCGGCTGGAATCGAGAACAACGTGGTGGACAGATCTTCGCGAGAAATCACGATGTGTACTCATCTCTGGTATCGGTCCCGAAGTCGTTTGTCTCTCGTTGTTATTGAGGCCAGCAACAAAACAACGTATGACACAACGTTATAATCAATAGCCAGGTGCGGCGCTCCAACACGTGCTGTACATTGATTTCCGTGATTACCTGTTTGTTTGTTTTTAAAAAAAATATATTGAGATATCATACTAAACAAACTAGGTACTTATGTATCATACAAAGGTATTGCTAATTGATCTTCAAAATAAACATTCCCTTCTTCTCCTCGAACAATTTGATTGGCTAAAAGATGCGTACACATAAAAAAGAGATTATAAACAAAAGAGCTTGTTCGTGCTAGAGCATTATCAATGGACATGTTTTAACTGATGGTAGTTGAGAAGTATTGTCCGTAAAAGGACTCGTGTTACACACAAAGACACCATACAAGCAATAAAATCCCTCCATGCTGCTGCATTATCGAATAGACATGTATTATCAGATGACAGTTGACAAGCATTGTCCACACTCGGGCTCAAGTTACAAAGCACAATATCCTGTGTGTGAACATAGTGAGGGCGTGAGACTCTGTGACCTCACACGGGCAAACCTCCAGTACTATTGAACATCTCCGAACTATAACGTTGTCCTTTTGCAATCCAAAGACGTGACTGATAATCCAATATATGTATTCTCCAAGTATGAATAATCCAGGTACACATGCAATGATTACCATCCTGTAGAGCATTTTCAGTTACTCACATTTTATCCAAACACACGAATGTTCAGAACTAGCTATGAATAAGTTGGAACACAAATGAGTGGTTGCAAAGAGCATCGATGGGTCAATCATTCAAATGAGCTGGTGACCTGCGACTATCACCTGCGAGTTTACCCCAACTTTGATAAGTAATACATTCAACCAGTAATATCTTATATGCATATATTTATAATGAAAAGTACGATTCTCGTTCGAACACTTCTTCTGTGTGGAGATGCGAACTCCAATGCTAAACGGCCACTCTCTCATTGAGAAAGTTGTCTCTTTTCTGCTCCTTTATGTGAAAATTAGGAAGCAGTTGAGCCTCTTTTTCACACTAAACTTCTTGGTGAAGCTCCTGACAGATCGTGGACAGCACAAGTCGTCAATCACGTCACTATATTATCAGCTGGAAGTGCACAAAACGGATTGCCCCAGATCTCTTTCTCTTAACTTTTGGAAACAGCTGCGACTCTATACAAGGCAACATGCCGGCCCGAGGTATCTTTGCTATCCGAATTCAGTGTGAACAGTTTGCAGAAAATACTTTTTGCCGTTATGAAATGCTAAAAATATTCATTCTAAGTTCAAACCTCATCACTCGCTACTGGCTGAACTGAGACGAATCAAAGATAATGAGTGCATGTCTCCAGGTCTTCTGATCAACCTCCACACACATGCATGCCTCAACCAGATTGCACTACTAAGTAGGTCTGAAAAATTGACAGTCATATGACCGCAAATGGGATTCATAAAGTTCCTCAAAATTTTCCGATTTTGCCTGTCCCTGGTTCATGGTATTATTGGCTGACGTACTTGATTTGGCCACACCTAGTACAGAATAATTGATATTGGTTAATTATATAGCTTTGTCAAATAACTTTGCAAAGGCCATAAAACACAAATGTTTCTATTTACTTTAAAATACCGTTCACCACATTTATCTTCAGCTCATCCACACCATATGACTGCTGACGTGATGAAGCATGTATTATAAATGAATTTTTCAACTTTTTCTATCAAGAAGCCATGAAATGTTATTTCATTTATTCGGGCCATGCTCGAATGTAATGTTTAATTCAAGTCTGTCCTTCGATCATCGTTTATTGCAATACTGGGAAGGGTTTGACTCACTCAACGAAATAAATATAATAAAAAACGAATCGGAATTAATCTACTAACCACCGTGTAATGTAGTGTCACGTAAATATTACATAAACCTTTACATCGCAGACAAATACAGCAATGTGCGGGGTTCTGACGTGTTGTACCGTATGGTCACTTGCATATTACACCTATTACACGGGGTTTGTCTCGGATTTATAATTGCTTTAGTAAGTTGTTGGGCATTTACACAATGTCTGCCCCTGATGACGCCAGTGTTGCCTCAGATATAAAAGTTTGGTCCGGCGTTGTTTCTATTCCGAAAGTATTTGATGTTTGTTTTTTATTGTCATCATCAAAATCTTGTTATAAGCGGTAATAGGTTGATACATACTATTCAGAGATGGGGTTGAGTGTGCTGCGTTACCTCCAATGTCATTCACGCAATACCCTCAAAGAGTACCATGGCAAGGATTGGATGGGCATGCGGAATAGTAATGCCTAACAAGACATTAGCTGAAATTGTGAGCAATCCACCAGCAAACCACTATCAAGGATTTATTATCGTGTTTCTATGCCAATTGGTTCCTTTGAGTGTTATGATGTACCCATATACAGTAGGTAAATGCTTATAAATATGATGAGCAAACAAACAGGCTGTTGTTTGCTTCTCTACTAATATCAGATGAATCCAGCCATGTGCTATGTCGAAGAATCACCTATTCGTGGTAAACAACCAGGCGTTGCTGGTAACATCGCCTGAGTAATAATTTCATTTCATGTTGTTCTTTTTTTCTTTGGTCTACATTGAAAGTTTGATTAAGTTGTATCATCGCACTAGAAATTCAGTTACCTACTAACCTACATCCCAAGATGGCCACGGGTAAGAACGCTTCGAATTGCTATTTGCGATAATAGGTGATTGATGAGGTGGTAATTGTGGTGGTAATATTTCTTGGCATGCAAGCGTCGTTGTTCACTTTATTACGTTGGAAACATGCGTTCAGATCGATTGTGGTTTTCGAGGGAATGTAAGTAAGGGAAACGTTCGGCAATGATGAGATGTAGGTAACGTAAGTGGGACGATGTATGTAACCATCTGTTTATTTTCATACGTAATGTGTCACCCTTACCACTATGTGCACATCAAGTTTGATACATTGGAGTCGAAACCTAAAATAAAGGCTGGATCCATGATTGTCCGCCTGGAAATCCATGATATTAACAGAGATAATTCACCCAACCGGTGAGCTTCAGATCAGATTACATACTGTATAAATCTGTATTTTTCCTGAAAAGATATCATTTCTTACAGAGCACATGTTTGTCAAGATCAAGGTGTATTGCTAGTTTGGCATGACTCCCGACAAATATTAAGCCATAAATGGCCCTTCCAACAAATATTAATGGCTTGTCATGTGGTTTTAGTGGTGGCGTGGGTTTCCGGTGTGTATGTGTCCAAGGTATGGAGATTACATGGCAATTACAGAGTGATTTGTGTACTGTCACCGAGGCTATGCTATGCACCGAGGCTAGGCTATGCTATTTTGGTTCTGCAGTTCATTGTTTTTAAGTGAGTTATAAGTGTAATTTCTTGCTACTCTGCACAGCTTTGTTTGATGTGATTTCCTACAGATAATCAAATATTTCTACAAAGTAATCATCCTATGAACATATTTATCATCTGCGATTGATTTTTTCCCGGAATAAGTGCGGTTAATTGTTCAAATCGTGTGGTTAAGCTTTGCGTAAGGTTGTAAAACTTTATCTGTGGCATTATTAGCGGCTTCTAGTGTTCGGAGGATATTCAACAAATGAGTAATATTTGGCTTTGCGTTTTACTTTATAATAATACACTAAACGATTTTGGTTCTGATTTGTCAAACAACGTAATTGCTGATTATTCCTCGTTATTACCATATTTTCATGTCATTTATTTCATTGCAAGTATGAAAACATAACCAACCTGGGGTAACAATGTTTACCTCCTACAACTAGAATGACGAAAAATGTGTACACGCAAAACAGAGAATAAACAATAGAGCTCGTTCGTACATTATTGAATGGATATGCTCTAACGTAGTACGCTACAATTAGGGAGGTAATGAATTGTCAAAATTTAAAAGTTATATCTTGAATATTATCTCTTCAGAATAACACATTTTATAGAGTAACTGATCAGCATTCTAGTACTGAAAAGAAAATAGGGGGTCACCGTGCTGGTTTCTTCGACATATTCGATCAAAAATCACAAACATTTACTAAAATGACTGAATTTATGGTATTTTTACACTTTTTTTGCCCATATTCACATCTTGCATCTTGTTTCCCAAGAGAACGGATACGGTGACCCCCTATTTTCTTTTCATTTTTAGGATGCTGATCAGTTACTCTATAAAAGATGTCAATTTGAAGCTCTAGATTTTGTTAATACTGTCATTTATTTTGAAAAAACTCTTTGACCCCCTCCTCTCACTGTTTGGAGCGGACTACCTTAACTGATGGTAGTTATTAAGTATTGTAAGCACCAGGGCACAAACACACTACACAAGCAATAAAATCCCTCCATGCTGCGGCATTATCAAAAGGACATGTGTTCTCGGATGACATTTGACAAGTATTGTCCAAACGCGGGCTCAGGTTACAAAGCACAATGTCCTGTGCGCAAACATAGTGACGGTGTGAGACTCCCTTGGCCACACACGGGCAAACCACCAGTACTATCGAACATCTTCGAACTATAACGTTGTCCTTTTGCAGTCCAAAGATGTGACTGATAATCCAATATATCTACTCTCCAAGCATGAATACTCTAGGTACAGATGCAATGATTACCATCCTGTTGAGCATTTTCAGTTATTCATATCTTCATCCAAAATCACGAAACACGAACATATGTACTTGGAACACAATTTCTGCAAAGTATCGGCGGGTCAATCAAGTGAGTTTGATGCTTGACCAGTATCACCTGATATTAATATATAAGGAATATATAATATACGAGTAAAATATTTACAATTACTATATTGACATATTGTAATTTTGAGGTTGAAGTGGTTGTTTAGATTTAACAACACTACCATACCTAGTTTGGTCGATGGTAGAGTATGCAAAATTTTCAACATATTAAAAAGCATGATTTTCATTCTAACACTTCTTCTTTGAGGAAATAGGATAGGTGGAATTTCAATGTTAGAAGGGCATGACCTCATTGAGTAAGCTTACTCATTTTTTTGTTCCTTCATGGGACATAATAATTTACAGGTAGTTGAGCCTTTTACCATGTGTTTACTCAAACTAAACTTCTTGGTGTAGCTTCTGACAGATCATGGGCAGCAAGAGTGGTCATTCACGCCACCATGTAATCACCTTGATGTGTGCAAGCCGATTGCCCCAGATCTCTCTCTCTCTCTCTCTCTCTCTCTCTCTGGAAACAGCTGGACGAAGCATCATGTGGTGCCCGAGGGATCCGATTTGGTTGCCTATAAGCAAAAATGTTGCCAATAACGTGCATATTGCCAGTAAAAAGTTGTCTATGAAGGATACTTTTCATCATTGTTGTCTATAAGAAAAGTTTATTTCCTACCTGTACGAACTTTGGTTATCATATTTTATCGGCAACATGTTGATGTAAGGTTATGATGAAAACGTTGCCCAGATTGTTGGGTTTTTGGTTGCCTATTATCTCCATATCTCCCAAGTCTAGCAACCATTTTAGTGTTGTCGACAATTTTGTTGCCACTAACAAGATATGTTCTCTGTAAATGTGTCTTGAAAAGTTGCTTGTAACTTTTAACAAAGTTTTGTTGCCTGTAATTACCAAGCGGTTGTGTCCACATGTTGTTTGCCTGTAAATGTATGATATGTTCGGCAGTAAATTTGTTTTCTGGTCAGACCTGGTTTTCCTCAAGATTTCATGAAAATTTCACTCCAAGTAGGATATGCGGCAACTTCGTCCATTGAACGAATTCCAGCTTATGTGTCTGCAATCCTAATTCAAAATAGAAGACAGTGCAGGATAAGTGAATTTGGGGTGAAATCCTTAAGATGACAAGAAATAATTTTTTCAAATCAATTTGTTTTCATGCATTCAGCAAGAAAACACCATCGAGTCATCAGTTACACTTTCGAGCCATCAAGTTCCTTCTTTTTTCTTCCACTTCTCTCGCGGTTGCGTAAGTTGTTGGGCAATTGTTGCTCCTTGTATTTGTGGATGAGGTCGCCGAAGTTTGGGCCTGCAGATTCTATAGCCTCAATCACATCGTCTTCGCGAATCGGTCTTGCTGGATCATCGATGAGCTCTTCACTAAGTTGAGCTGTGGATACCCTTACCCTACCCGGATCCTTTTCAGTGATGACTCGTTTCCTTCCGAAAGGGCACTTTAACGAAGTTTTTCCTTTCGTTGGTGTTTTTTTCTTCCTCGGCCTCACTCTCTCACTCCATTTCACCGTCCGTGTCGATGTGGGCGTTATAAAGACTCGCGAGAAGTGCAACCAACCACATGGAGACGTCTGTACCCTTTGACAAATTGTAATGTTTATCTGCGGTTTCCATCGTGTGATCCATGAGCATGGCTAATTCCCGCTGATCTTGTCTCGAGACGCCAGGTGTCTCCCGGGTCAAGGTCACCAACGACTTTCGTACGTGTGGGCATTGATGGATGTACGTTGTGGGCTTCTGGATGTACCCGGTATTTGGCGGCCGCTTGTTGCATTGCGTTGGTGACATCTTTCGGCGTAATGGGTGTGCCATTCCCTTTGAAGAAAAGATTTTGATGCTCCACGTTGAAGGAGGTGTGGACTGTTGTGGCATATGACAGCATGACGTTGTGTAGCTCTGACGACCACACACTTTGGATGGCCCATGTGAGTGCAGTGTTTTATGTTCTGAACATATTTTATGTTTTATATTTTGAACAAAGACCACAAACATGTCCCCCTTCTTCTCTGCATTAGGCACGTCCCGCCTGAGAATTGACCTGAGAACAACGGGCTTCTTACCGTTTAGGAGCCTCAGCAACAAAATTAGTAGTTTAAAGACACGACATGTACTGGTCTTTAAGGACATGCCATTACAGACAGGCCGACATTTTACCATTACCCTCATTCGCTGCAAATGATGCCTATAATTACTCATCACAGGCAACATTTACAATTACCTTCACAACTGTTGCCCATAATTCCTGGTAATCAGAAACTGTTGCTTATAACGACTACCACCTTCAAAGACCTAGTAGCATGCCGATGAAAGTGCTTTTCATTTAGTCTATTATGAATAGTTTTCAATAAATTCGAACGAATTTTACAAATACAATCAATGGGTTTCGAGATATCGAACCAAATAGGCACTCCTTCCGTAAATTGCCGAAGATATTGACCCTGATTTTAGTGTGGGTCACGTGGTTGGTGACGTCAGTTGAGGCAGACTTGAAAGTACATGTAGCCAGCAAGGCGAAACTGCATGTCGCATATTCATTCCCCTGATGTATGTTTGACAATTCAAGTGAAGGGGTGACATGGCAGAAATGCAGCATTTCTTGTCTTGATATTTAGAATCAGTACTATTAATTCACCCAGAACGGATGTTTGTTGAACTGCAAGATGTTCCGTATTTGCTGGTTTTTGCGTGTTTTTTGTGGAATTGCATGCATTTTGGAGTGATTGTCCGTCTTTGGGCTGGCCACCAAATTACGTATTTTACGTTTTCGGCGAGCCATCAAAGCACACTCGGCCTCAACTGACGTCACGATTACGGAAATTGCCGAAGCTATTTCTTTCATCGGCTGGAGAAGGCGTTTGCAATACTGGCTCAATATACTCCATTACATGTCGCTGTTATTAGTTACCAATTAATGCGAACACCTTTTTTATCACCAAATGTTCACAATGTCATTATATGAACAGGAATAAAACCATATGACTTTAAGGTACAGAACAACGTTACCTATAAACATCATGTCTTATAAGCAACATCAGGAGTTAACACATAACCTTTCAACTTATCTTATTTTTATAGGCAACTTTTCTACTCAACCTCATTTTATGGGCAGCGTTTAAACTTACCAGGGTAATGGTGCTTGTTGCCTATAAGAATATTTTTGAGAGGAATTTCTTCAAGAGAACATCTCAGAATCTCTTAATCTTCAAATACCTCTATCCTACACAGAATCTCCGAAATCCATGAAAATATTCCCAAAATCCAGAAAGTGGGAACTGAACAAAAATTCTTAGTAAGTTCAGAGTAAACCAGAATTTTTTACTACGATGTTCAATTTTTATAAATATTAAATCTCTTTGGTATATCTCTTGAGCATAGAATTTTTTGAGAGATATCTCATGAAATGTCAAAATAGCAAATGACTGAAAATATGTGAAGACATGTCCTTACAGGCAACATTTCTGCTCAACCTAAAATTATGGGCAGCTTTTCAACTTACCAGGGTAATGGTGCTTGTTGCCTAAAAGAACATTTTAAAGAGGCATTTCTTCAAGAGAACATCTCAGAATCTCTTCATTTTTTCAAAGAGAGACAAATACCTCTATCCTACACATAATAACCGAAATCCATGAAAATATTTCCAAAATCCAGAAAGTAGGAACTGAACAAATTCAAAGTGCTTAGTAAACCAGAATGTTTGACTTGGATATCCAATTTTTATATATATACAAATGTATGTTAAATCTCTTTAATATATCTCTTGAGCATAGAATTTTCTATTTTCATTATCCTGACTATAAGATGGTAGTACACTAGGATTATTGTGAACATTATGAACTGGTATCGAAATTCCGAATTTCGTGAACAGACATGGGGCAACGAATTTATCACTGACTGAAAACGAGACTCGCAAGGGATACGGGAACTTGTATCGAAGGTGGCGCGCGTCAAATTAGATAGTCAGGATACAGGTTTATATCACCTTTGTGAATGACCATTCACAATCCGGAAGTTTGTACACTCGCAGTTGGTACGGGTAGGTTCCAATAGATTTTCAAGGCTGCACTATAATACGGCTATATTTGAAGACGCCATATTGGAACTAGGCCCGGGGAAACCAAAAATGTATGCATTATGATATTGAATAATGCATTCGTTTGGTCGCACGGAATACTGAATACTTGATATTGGTTCCATGTCTCATATGAAGACGAAGCGACTGTTTGTTTTGGTCTTGTCCAATCCCATTCACGTCTATGTAGAGCGTATTTGATGAGAAAAGCCATTTCTTAATTATTCCTTGGTTAATTTATTACCTTTATCAAAAAATTAATACAAATGTGCCTGTCTACATGTTAATACATTTCACCACATCTATCTATAACTCATTCCACAACATATGACAATGCTATGTGTGATAAATGAACTTTTCAGCTTTTTGCTAGAGATGCCATGAAATGTTGTTCGATTTATTCGGGCCACATGCTCGAGTGTAATGTTTAATTCAAGTATTTTCTTCGATCATCGTTTAATACATCACTAGAAGGGTTTGACAGTTATGTAATTGAAGATCAATCATCACCACGTTTGGCTCTAGTTTGTTATAATACATAAAGAACGCAGAATTAATATGTTAACCCAGGTAATGTGTATGCTGTCTCTCGTGTACCATAGAGAATTCCATGAGTTATCCACTAACGTTACAAGAGTCCCGAACAGATGGGACAAACCCTGTCTCATGTTTGTTCATGTGACTGGAGAGGTGTATTATTGGAAAGGACACGAATTATTGGTGCAAAGAATTATGTATACAAGCATTACAACAGCAGACCAGCTGTCACGAGATGACTTCTCCTCACTCTTCCTCACCACCAAAATACCACCATTACTGGACCTTGTCCGTGCGTATTCTGGCTCCTACCCACAATTTATATCAAGTTGCCCATTATTCTTGCCAAAATGAGCTTTCGTTGGACTTTCCACAAAGGACCATGGTGTTTGTTTTCCATGCTTAATATTTACTACTTAACTGTATAATGTGAGTTTGTGACATAATATACGAGTAATGTCCTTGCTGGCTTAACTCGGTGGCACACTATCTACGCATAGACTCCTCCCCAGTTGAGTTGAGTGTTGAGTGGTAGTAATGATGAATGAGAAATTCACAAACCTTGTCTGAGTCTGGCAGTCCTTTCGGATAAAACCCGATGAGGTGTTTTTGAAGATATATTGTCCGGTCTTCATTCTGTCATTTGCAGTGAAGGGTTGCTTATTACCATGTACGGATTAAACCGCAATAATGATAGTAATTTTGTAATCTGGTCCAGCAATGTGAAAGCTGAAGGGCAACAAAAGTTGTCTGTGGAAGCGGGTTAAAAAAGTTTCATTGAGAATGGATTATGGTACAGTTTTGTTCCTCTAATTGTCCGTATCGAGGAAATACTGGAATTTTGTTGAATAAATCCAAATTGATGTTGTGAGACTTCGATAAACATCACTTCTAATAGCAGTACCACCTACAATAGTACCCTTATTCCCATTTGTAATGCAGATACCAATATTCAGGCACAATATTATTAGCAGTAAAACCTCATCATCTTGGCATCAAATGGTTCGGTGTGAAAGCATGATATCACGACTATTGAACTTATATTTCTATCAATCGTGATCGGGGAAATGATGATAAACCAGCGTGCGTATTCTGACGTCTTCATGTTTTCTTCTTTATCACGAGATTATGTCATAAATATCCACAAACACATTTCCTAGATATCCACCACGATGATATTGCGGGTTTTCACCACTCAGCCACAACTGTAGGGTAGCATTCACTCAGTGATATAATTCGAATATCAAACCTACAGCTATGAATATTGGGAACTTCTGTACAAATCTCATCTTCGAAATTATACATGTAAATCCAGGTTTCGTACGCTATCCGTTTCTGGTATTTGTATTCCGTTCTGGGTTACATTTTCCGACGTACGAAACTGGTCTGATTGGTTCATTGTGTAGATAACTGATCAGTATTGGCAACTGGTTTGGCCATTTATAACGTATACCAGTACGTCTGGACAAATACAACAATGTTCGGGGTGATGTGCGGCACCATATGGTCAGTAGCGGAGATGGATAAAACCGTGCCGCGTGTAACAGCAATGTCACTAATATAAAGCCCCCCCCCCCCCCCCCTATAATTAGTACCTTGACCAGATTTGGTTTGGGTATGTGATACGAAAATATGTAGCTGTTAACGGTGCAATGGCAGACCAATATCGAGGTGACTTATATTGTTTTCATGCCAATTTCATCACTGGAATGTTATCATGTACCTATGTATATACGTGAACAGTATGGTGAACATACATTCAGAACGCTTCCTGCTTATCATCAACTATCAGATACATCCAGCCAAGAACCATGCCGAATAAACGCTCTTTCGTATTCAACAACATGTCACTTCAATGATAAGTTCATGTTTTGTTTCCTCGGTCCACATTGGAAGTCTAGTGAATCGGTTGATCACGTTAGAAATCTCAAGTGCTTTGGTAGAAAAATATCCTATGATATATCCCGCATTTCCAGCTAAAAGTCACAGTAAACAAAGTCCAATGCAACTTTTTTTCCACGTTCGATTTAGACATTACTTGGAAATTCGTGTACTATGGTACGTTGTCTGACTCGTATATTCGTTTTCACATCTGTGGGTATCGACCTGTAAGTAATAAATTTCCGCTACTATCACAGCCGTATCGTGGGCGCATTCCTGCATTTTCTAAATTGGTTTAAATGTGACACGGCATTCAGTTTCTATATTATTCAGTTGTAGGGTTTGTTTGTATCGCCATGAACCACTACGAAACCTAACCAAGTTCAGTTGTATTCTGCCCAACAGCTTGACCATGACATAAACGTATATCCATTGCAATCATTCAATAATAAATCAAGATCATTCTTGGAATGAAAATCCATGATACAAATTGAGAGAAAAAAAATCAGTGTGAAAATCATGCTCTAGTTGTAGGTGTATCTCTAGTTTGGCATGGATCCCGACCAATATCAAGCCAATAAATGGTCCTTCCAACTCGTATTAATGGCTTGTCATATGACATCCGTGATAGTGTGCCTTTGTGGTCTCCATGTCCGAGGTACGGAGATTACAAGGGAATTACAGTGTACGGGCACCGAGGCAATGCTTATAAAATTGTTCCGATTTGGGGATGCGATACACGTTGGCAGACATAATCTTTGGTAGTGCTTTACACAGGAAAAAATATTTTTCTTCCTTTCTCATATTGAAAATATATTATATATAGATAAGAATTTTGAATTGTGATTTTTTTATAGGAATGGGCTTGGTTCACCTGAAAACATTTTTGTCTTGTATCAGGAATATATCTGTTCAATTAAAGAAAATATTGCTTGCTTTTCTCATATACAGTAGAGAACCTAAATATATGCCAGTCATTTTCAGTTGCCTACACTACAAAATTGCCTGTCTGCATGTATGTAATGACATATAAGGTGTTACGTATCATTTTTCGTGCTATTAAGTACCCTGTATGAATTGGCAATGAAGCAATTGATTTCAATGAATTTCAATGGCCGATATAATATCATTCACCAATATATGGAGGGCTCTCTCTGTTTGGATTAACCAATCTCAAGAAGATTCTTAATTCAGATTCAGGAAATGCTGAAAATAATATAACAATAGGTTGAACCAAGTTAACAGGGAGCACCTCGTGTGTTTTGCGTGATAATGCCTTTGATGTTTTGACAGCTATCAATCATCGACCCTGTATGCAGGTTCAAGAGCAGGTACTCTACTAATATTTTAAAGCTTGCGTTTGAAATATTTCTCATCAATATTTATTGAATAGACAAACGCCTCTCAATATAAGCTCATATACTGAGAGGAAGAATATGTTGGTACAGTTAACATGGGATATATATTAACTTCCTTTCCAAACTCCATTGGAGTTCCCTATTCATTAATAGCAACATCAACGAAAGTGTGAAAACAAACAAACTATGAGATGCTGATAGTGACAAAATAGGTTTGATATATTTTTGTACCAGTAAGATCATATCCAGTAAAGGTTAGTTTGCAACATTTCAATACTGGAGCGAGTCATTCAGGTTTGAGAATCGAGCATTTGCCTGGGATAACACCACCAATGAAATAATTAGAACCTTCCCTTTGTTCATTTCTACATTCTTCAGCTTGTGCAATGCTATAGGCAATGGTTTTGGTACGCTGCCTCGCCCTTACAATACGCTTAATTTTTTTTTTGCTTCAAAACGCATACATGAATTCCTTGTTGTCGGACTATGCCTTAATTATTGAGGGATAATGTATAAGGTAATGCTGTTTTGGCAACACATTCAAATGGGCAAACAATTGTTTAAATTTTTCATATGAGAACATATTAATTCCTGTAAAACAACTAATGTTCTAGGTGACAATACAGGGGCAAAAATTATGTCGTACAGTTCAAGTAATACGAAGAGTAAAGTCCAAATATTCACCACAGCAACCAACTTTATGCAGAACAAATGATTAAATTAACATCATTGACCTCATTTCACTTGAACTGTCTGTTATAATATGTTGCCTTTACTGGAGAAAACATTATCTCTCAATAACTTGGGAGAGGTTGAAGTATCGTATCTAATAAACATGGAAACAATACCCAAGTATATAGTATCCGAGCAAACAAAACCGAGTCCATTATCCAATTTCAAAGTACAGTGTCAGGCAAAATCGATAAAATTTTAATGGGACTTCATGAACCCCCATGTATGGCCATAAAGGGGTGAAATCAGGTTTTCCGGAAAGAGTGAGCATTTCCTGCCCCACATGTGGCACCCGTCATGAATTCCAAAACATTAACATGCAAAAAGGTCTTGTTGCATAATTGTCACAGATTTTGTGTACTTATCAACCAGATTGTGATGACGTCCATAGAATTTCTTGAGAGCAGAATCTCACAGAGAGTTTGCTCCAAAGCATCATTGAACTCAACTAGTGACATTGTCTCCTCACCATAAATATAACGCCGTGAAACCTCTTCAATTTCAAACTGGGCGACGCCTTCAAGAATAACATGCAAGGGGTCTTGTGGCAAAATTTGTGTGATGTCGACACCAGGGCACATAGACAAAACACTCTTTGCGGTAATACCACCTAGAGTTCTGAAATAGTTCATCTACACAGTTGCAGCCTTTTCGATTTCTTCATTTCGATTTCTAAGTTCGATCTCTGTTCATACTTCAAAACCATTTTCATTGAATTGTGATTGCATGTTTTGCATATAACGTTGACATTTTTTGTCCCAAGCGGTGCCAATATCCCCCTTAAAACCTCCTTAACTGTTTATGGCTGGGATGTCACCAATACAACAGTGGATGCCACCATGAAAAAATCTTTTCAGTATCTCAGATATTATAAGTTTTGTAACCAACTGCGTTTCAGCAATTGCAAGTATCCTGATGCTGCTAAGCTTTGACAAGAACTTGATAGGAATATCTGACAAGCTGTAGTAAAACATCGCAGTTTTATTAGATGAAGTTCCTAACGGATCAGATACCTCAATATTGTCATAATACAAATCCACCAGCAGAACATGATTGCAATCAGAATGTACCTTTTTATAATAGCTTTCATCATAAGCATCAACCGTAAAATTATCTGTTGCATACTGTGGGCCTGATGTCAAAATGTCAAGCAAGTTGTCGTTGATCAATAATTGTTCAATACTCTTCAGGAAGGGAAAGTAATAAAACTTGTCATACTTGATTTGCATACATGTAAGTATGCATACTTACATGTATGCAAATCAAGTATGACAAAGTGTTCAAGTGTTCTATCTGTATCCGAACAACTTCGAACGGGCAGTAGTGGCATCTGTATTGTGTATGTAAATGAAGACATGTGAAATAAACTATGCATGATATGGGGCAATGCATGTGTATGTCAGCATCAGTTGTATGCTATGCATTCGGCGACCATGGTTAATGTGGACACATGTATTTGTGATGATCTCATTCTAATTTGAGACGGTATATATGATAAAACCAGGTAGTTTCAGGTCAGTATTACAACCCGTCACGGTATACCTCTCAGTGCTCTGCAACGTTACGGTGATCAAGCTTACAAGTTGCCGTAATCTTTCCCAAATTTTAAAATCCCTCCTTAATCGCAATACCACTGTATTTACCACAACGTCCGATAAATTTGTATCACTGTCACTCCAATAAAATACCCAAGATAATTCGCAAAGAACAAATGTATAGGCCCGAATACCCAAGACTGTCTGATTTGCACGAATTGGCCACTGAGGTCAAAATGATTGTGGAAAACCTCAGGTTTGTAATATGACCATATAGGAGAGACCAGTAAGTCGCATTCAAAATGGAGCATCATGTTTAGTGACCTTGAACTTGACCTTATTTGCTAAATCTCAAAAACCAATATTGACATGTGTTAGCCTTTACACTAATTCTATGTTTACACTGTCCAATAATTCAGATTCTTTTTGCAAAATACCTAGAAAATACCTAAATACTCTATTTTTATGTTTGTACTGTATGCTTTGTGATTCACCAAATTAACGTTCCCGATTCGTTAAATGAAACAGCATCGAAAGTGTGATTACAAATTACAAACTATTCTGGTAACCTGTCTCAAAGCCATTGCGCTTACTCTCTCTGACATGATACACTAGCAAACAAAAGTTACAGGTTCAGTATGTATAAGCGAAAACAGGACTCTAGAGTGATCATCTCAAAGTCCAGATCGGAACCCCATCGAAATTCTTTCTCGCACCTTGGTCGGATGGTGTGACAGAGGCCTCCAGACACCCTGGCAGCTCTTGAAACAAGTCTGCATGAAAACTGCCATGGACGAAAATTATATGTCAGGAACTCGATAAGCAGGATCCGGGGCCTTGTCAGAAGCCTGAGGACTACTTAATAACATGCATGTTATTGAATAATACATATTTATTCCAATGATAACATGCGTGTCGTCCTCGTGCTTCTCGCAAGGCCCAGGCTCTGCACGGCAAACTCACTGCGAGATCCAGACAAGTATCGGTCCTGGATGATTCTTGCCCAGTTTTCATGCAGACCTCTCTCATGTGCATGATGCTAGGGTGTCTGGAGGCCTCTGCACAACAGTGTCCAAGATGTGACACAAATTGTCAACGGATTCACACCTGGAGTTTGATCTGACCACTCCAGTGTCCTGAGGTTGCTTATGCGCAGTATTGTATTGTTTTGCTGATGAATAAATTTCTAGTTTGAGGAGAAAAATCTCCTGTAAGTTTCTTGCCCGGGATGTGCCTATTCTTATTTCAGGAACCCGTGTTTTTTTCTCAAAACAAGAGCTAGAAATATTTTGTTTTTATGGAAGTATAGTAAGAATTTTTTTCTCCCTTCTTGTTTTGAGTATAAAGTTCTTGAAATAGGAAAATAGCACATTTTGTTTTCAGAAGTCAACCAGAAAACGTAATACTTTTTCGAGAAAAAAACTTAATGATATTTTCCTAATTTTAGTTACTTAGTTCTCATAATGAGAGCATTGGAACTTTATCTGTTATGCAATTTTCTAATGAAAATTAATTTCTAGAATTCAGCTCAGGTATGCTTGAAACGTGAATTCTCCTAGTTCATATTTTCTTGAAATAACTTGAAACAATTATTTATTTTTTAGTAACTAGTTTATTGTTTCTCATGTTATATTCTGATTTCCTGAAATAAAAAATCTGATGAGAAAACATTTTCTCCAGAAATAAGAAATCTAATGAGACAATATTGTCTAAAGAAACAAGAAAACAAATTTTGATGAAATTCTAGAAAAAAAAATTTGGATATACTCCCAAGATATTTTGGTATTATTTCAACACATTATAACTCAGTTTGAGATTATTTAAGAAAATTGTTTTTTCCTGTGTATGTTAATTATTTTTTTATGAGATACACTTTCATATGTTCTTTTCACACAGTAAAGATTATATACGTGTATGAACTTGTTCATCACCTACGTTCGAATTAATTCTAGAAGGAAGATGTTCAATTTTTAGTACAAATTGCATGAACTCAGTAACTTGTGGTATTTTGAGGATATTGAACAATTTGGATGAATGTGACCATTTCATGATACATGCACGTACCCGGTATATATACATGAAATAATTTGTCACTACTTTGGCACACAAGGTAACCATAACAATATATAGCATGTACAGTATCAGTACACTTTACTTACACGCAACCTGATTCCAAAATGGTACTAACGTTTACCCACCAATCATTCGATTGTTACAGACACTACAGATGTCCGTTCGTGCCACTGCATTATCGAACGGTGGTTTATCCGATGAGGGTCGACAATTATTGTACACACGCGGGCTCACGTTACCCACACTCGCAGTACCTTGGGTGCAAACATAAGAAGGGCGTGAGACTCTGTGAACCAATGCGGACAAACCTTCCGAGATATTGGTCATTTTCGAACTAAAACGTTGTGGCTCTTATAGTTTAACGACCAGTAATTGATTATCAACTTTATGCACGCTACAAGCGTGGATAAGTTGCTATGTATCCATTAAATACCACCCAGTTGTACATTGTTTAGCCAACCCAATTTGTCATCCAAAGAACTACAGCTATTATCATTTGGGATTTTAATCTGGATTCATTACTTTATCAAATAACACGAGGTATCAGAACCTCAATTTCTAGTAGTTGCATCAGTGCCACTAACCGTTAACAAATAATATATTTGCAACTGGTATACTCGTAATTAGTTTCAATTGATTGTTCATCTTTCAAGGAGGTACCACTTTTAAAATTAACTGAATTATTCACTGTTTGTGGTCTTTATGGCTTTCTAATCTTCATTTTGTCTATAGAATGACAATACACATACATAGAGTTTGGTTTGATAATACCTGTCATGCTCTGAAAATGAATTGCCACAACTAAGATTTCGATTTCTACACACAATCCTGCAATTGATATTTGTCTGGGTCTAGTTATTGTGCTAACCAGCAATGTCGACAAATTAGCCATTCTCTATCCAGTGTTTTCATTCATGATTAACGATGATTTTCTGATTACCTGTCATCAAATCGTACTCTCAAGTTTTCCTGACAAGCAAGCATACTGGCCCGGTATGAATTTGAATTTACGCGAAACTGATTTCCAAAGAAATCTATTTACAGACCACAGCTAGAACAATACCCGTGTCCTGTATCTTGAAAAGCGGAATCTAATTCATACCCGATAAGTTTGTGTTCGGGTGTGGTTGGCATGAAGGCTTTCCTGGATGCCAAGAAATGTCCACAAAATGGATCTGCGAACTACAGGGGGAATAAGATTCGATTCTGCATCCCTCCAAGGACCTTGAAGTGTGTCTTTGGATAAAATATTCGGTCGGGCTCATTCTTATCCCTTAGTGTTTTATTTTAGGTTCCATATATTGTCATCATCAAAATATGATTATATTGGTGGTAATAGGTTGATATTTAAATTTCGATATTTCGAGTGCCCACTTTGTCTTCGTGTTTGATTTGCTAAAAACATTTTCGCGTAATTTGAGTTATGTATTGTGAAAATTCCGGTCTGACAGCTACACTTCGTTCGATGTTGATACTGATTGCGTCATGCCAGTGTGTATCCAATCGGACGGGAAAACACCACGTCGATTCTGAAAATATTTTGATGTTCTCATATTGAAAGATTCGTCTCTCGCACAAAACTTCTTAGAAATGCAATATTGATTATTGCTGTCGGCATAACCTGAATAATTTAGAATTCATGCCAGCTGATGCCTGAAAGCGTGTTAGCCTAAAATCGAACGTTGTAATAATAAGACTTCGAACCTTGCCTCTCCAGAATTGGATGAGGGCGTAATAATGTATTATGCGATTGTATAAACTATTTACCGCAGTATAACCTTCTTGAGTGTCAAAATAACTTTGCATACTGCATAAGATTGCATTATCGAATCACACTTTTCACTTCCTTTGAATAAACTCCGAACATCCAATCAAATATTGTTCATGGGTGTATACTGTACAGCCATGAACCATATGTTGTGTATCACTTTTACATGCAGTCAACAGTGAGCAGGATCTTGTTAACTAACATGCAACTTCACCTCCAATTACCGATAAACAGACGGTGTTTTATCAATGAATTATTCCAAAATTTGTGATTATTTCGATGTCAGGTATTTCTCAGGAATTTGAAGTAATTGAAGATACCATAAATTCTTGTTTGTTTCAAGTGCCCAGATCTGAGTTTGGATATTGATGAGGATCCTCACATGTCGAACAGATCATATGACGAACGCCAGGATATGGTGGGGTTAGTGTCATCACTTACGTTATTGTAGCGCTCATTGCAGATATAAGAACTTTGTTCAAACCTGGTCTCTGAACCGCTGGATTGAGGATAAGCTTTTCTCAAGATTGCTAGATGCCTTTAAGAAATTATATGGACGTCATTGCGATCTGGTTGATCGGTGTGACTGGTACGCAAACATTCTTCACCATGTTCACGGTTACCTCACATGGGGCATTGCATGCTCCGTTCAATGTTCGGAACACATGATTTCACTTCCTCATGGCCATGTTGTTATATGGAGATTCAAGTGTTCCACACTGCACTTTTAATACCTGGTGTGGGTTCCATGTCTAACAAAACGAGGAACGTACGGTTGGTTTTGTTTTAATAGGCATGTCCATACTGAGAGTATGTGATTACTGTACTGAAAATAAAAAGTATATATGTTTGTCCACTTATTGTCTCTGTCAATGAAACGATGGCCCAAGTATCATATCCTGCGCCTTCCTCTATATTCAATTAGGATTAAAAAGGTGCGAGACGGATTAAATGGTATGTTTTTATGGAGCGTTTTTAGGGTCAATATTCATTGACATGCATTGTAGATTTTCTTGTTGTGAATGATTGTATCAACCGCGAAATTCTTCATTCCACATTATAATCTCTAAACTTTCTGTGTCGAACTTACATATATTCTTACTGCATAGTTCTAACATCCATATCCTTGCTGCTTACTTCCAAGTTCTTACTGATACTTTCTCAATGCTTAATTCATCATGTCAAATTCTAACACCTTTTAAATGCAAACTATCAAAAACAAATCGCATCTGGCACAATGCATATGGAACTTAGCACATTGCATTTAGAATATAGCATATCGCATGATGAACAACGCACAACGAATGAAGCACTCGGCGGTTAGCGCCGCCTGTCGTCATAATGATGCAGTAGTAATTGTTGTGGACAAAATTACTACTGCAACATTATGACGACAGGAGGCGCTGGCCGCGCGTATCCACATGATGTATGAGAAACTAAGAACTCCTTTCATTGGACACGTGAATTTTTGGCGCGACCAACAGGTGCCACACTCATGCAGCTGAGCACAGGCCCCGAATGAATTCCCACGCCCTGCCCTGTAAATGAAAGAATATTGAGAGATGATTAATATGAGCCTATTATTAAGATTTCTATGCTCATTAAAATCAAATTTCGATGTGACGCCATGAATACTCATTATAATATAATACACTGTTGCTAATTAGGTGCAGATATTATCATGACATAGGACTGAAATTAACACACAAAAATAGTCATAACTTGAGCCGGACAGTGATAATTGAGATATGAAAAAAAATTCTCAGGAAACTGATGGCTATCTTTTTCAAGTCTAAATATTATGATCTCTCCGATCATAGTTTCTTCATGCCGTTAATTTGGCACGAGTCCAACTCGTGACAGTACAGTAGATACACTAGCACTACGCTACGGTAGTTGTATTGGATTTAACTTATAGATCGTATTTACCTGTTTGCCACATAAAAAGACAATGTAGCACCAAGGGTGCTGCAGCTTACCGGCAGATCATGAGAATTACACAAGGTATTGATTTTCCCAAATATAAATTGTTAAACTGATCTTCAAACCTATTGTCAAAACATGTTCGTAAATGTTGCCAAAGACATATTTCCTGTGTGGAATATAATACGAAATCAAGTTACATCTTGAAAGGTTTCTTCCGTTAATGACATATATTGACATACCGTCGATTCAAAGGCAACAAAACTTATACACATCACAAAGGTACATAGGGAGAATCTTATACATTTTGAGGAAAATTGTCAAAAAGTATTTGAGAAAATGGCAGCCAAAGACTAAATCATCATTTCTTGTGACAAAATAAGGTTTCAACCTTCCAAAGTCATTCAAGGTGAAATTCAAGGTCATCATTCCAACCGCAATATATGATTTCCCATTTGAATGTGCCAATACTTAGGCTCTATCTTGAAAAGTTCTAGGAGTTTACCCCCGCAAAGCTAACATTCTGAAAGAAAAATTGGGTGAAATTTTCCCAAAAATTTTTCAATGGCCAAAGAATTTTTTTTTTTTGCTGGAAATGGCTTAGAACAAATAGTGGCTCGATTTGGGACAATAACATTTTTTTTCGCTGACATGTCAAAAAATCAAAATGGCTGTCACACGCAGACCGGCGATGCAAGGGCAATGAAACTTGCCATTGATGTACATGAGGGAAATGTCTTGAAACAAAAATCTCAAACTGATTAGACAGTTTTCGAGAAAAAGGCCATCAAAGTCCAAATTTAGCCACTTTTCATAAAAAATGGCCGCCAAAAACGATTCCTGAGACGCTAATACGTCTCAGGGTATTAGCCCAAGGAATGTTTTAGTAAATTTTCAGGAATGTTTTAGTAAATTCATCAAGGCAAAAAAAGTTATTTGCAGGACGGACGACGGACGAACGTACCAATTTTTTTTAGGTTAAAGGGCTTTCACCATGTTAAATTTCCTCTCCTGTGTGAGCCCCGTATCCCCAAATTATTCCCCTATATACACGTCTGCTCATAAAAAGGGTTTAGGGCTATTTTCAGCTTTTTCAAGCCCCTAAACCCCGGAAGTTTTCCCGGACGGACGACGGACAAAAAACCACGCCAATAACTTATCGGGCCATGGGACGGTAAACTAAAAATTCAGTACGAACCAGCGGTCCATCAAACCAAGGTCTTTCCCTCATCCAGGAGTGTTCAGTTTCTCATTCACAATGTGGCCACTCGACCCGCAGCGCCGTCTGTTGTCATAATAGTGCAGCAGTACTTTTGGCACATGAAATGCTTCATTCGGTTTGCTTTGTTCTTGGTGCGATGTGCTTTATTCTAAATGGAATGTGCTAAGTTCCATATGCATTGTGCCAGATGCGATTTGGTTTTTGATAGTTTGCATGAACAAAGATGTTAGAATATGGCATGATGAATCAAGACTTGAGAAAGTATCAGTCAGAACTTGGAAATAAGCAGCAAGGGGATGGAAATTAGAACTATGGAGTAAGAATATGTGAATTCGACACAGAAAGTTTAGAAATAGTAATGTGGAATAAAGAATTTTGCGATTGAAACAATCATTCACAACAAGAAAATCTACAATGCATGACAATGAATATTGACCCTAAAAACGCTCCATATGTTTTCAGTGGACGAGTAGTATTAAGGCGCAGTGTATGATACTTGGGCCGAAACGATTAGTACCTTGGTATTTCAAGAGAGTATGTCAATAAATTGACCTACATGTACTTATCTCGATAAATCGACTTACACACCTCGATAAATCGACTCGCGTATGTCATGTATTAGGCAGTTATAGGTACTTTACTACCTAAGAAGTACAAGTAAAACGCGAGTATGTTATGAGACTCGAAACGAGCTATTCAAACGAGCTATATGTTTCCTCGATTGGTGCATGCAGATGTAGGTATGCAGCGAATGGAACAACACAATTCATCGGCACAAAGTTAGCAAGTAGCCATTGTTTTACAATTACCAAAACATGACACAAGATAATTGTTGTAATGATGAATTGCAACCAAGGATCGTGTATTATAGAGGATCCTTGTTACAACCCTAGAAGCCACAGAGTGCTGGAACCGCATGGATATATTCAAGTCTCTCTCCCCCCCCCCCCCCCCCAGAGTAAATTTATCTTTTTCTGCAACATGACAATAATTTGTGTATGTTCTCTAAATGACTTGCCCAAACCACCATTCGCACAATTATTTCAAGTCTATAATCAATTGTTTTTTAAAACGGCCCGTGTTGCTGGCGAATTCTAAGCAGTGTCTCATGACGTCATTGGTATATGTCTCGATAATGTGGCAACCCTGTGGTTTTCAACCCAGTGTTTTCATACATCATTAACCATGATTTTTAGTGCAATTGTCATCGAATTGTGCTTATTCCCTATATCATGCGATATGCTTTCAAGTTCTCATGAAAAACAAGAATAAACTACATACTGATTCTAAAATTGGTTCCAACGTTAACACAGTGCTCTGCGTCCAAGTCATGCAGTGAATCGGACAGTTATTTCGGTTAAAAAATGAGATGTTTTTTATGCGGATATATATTACCGATCTTATTCAGTCAGTTGTACTGGGAACACACACTGTTATGCATGGACCAGTCCGCAATATTGGTGGTAATTTTGCAATCTGTATAAAACATCAATATAAAACCTGAAGGGCAAGAAAACTTATCTGTGGAAACAGGCCGAAGTTTCATTCAGAGATCAAAAGCTCTAATGATTGATGGATCGTGTTACATTGTCTTTCATCTAAATGGCAGTGTTGATGAATCGCTGGAATTTTGTTGATGGAATCTTACTTTGTGTTGTAATATTGCACTGGAGCCTGATGTGAGACCTATAATCACATGATAATAATACAAGACACATTTCCGTGCATTCCATATTCTGATATTCGCTTTAGACTTTCTCGTATGGTATCGGGAATAGTTGTCAAGTTCCAAATACATCCGGGAAAGTCATCACTGGTTTGAAAATCCAAAACATTAATATTTATCTGCTGTCTAGGCGTTTTCTTGATATTCGATAGGACGTTGAAGTTAGATCGCAAGCCGCTCAACAAACAGCGATAATTTGCTGCAATAAATGCATGAACGTGTGATGTAGGCTTTCCCACGAAAGTCATTCGCATGCTACTCGCATGCTCGACGTTCAGAAATGTGATTTTGGGATGACATCAAGTTCGTGACTAAATGGTGTAGCGATAATTATTGATGACGTCGTTGACAGCTAGGGTTTGCAGGACTACCTAGTTTCGGCCCGAAAACCATATGTTAGTCACGACGACGGACAGAACAACAATGTGATATGTAGAAACAAATCGAATGATTCCAAACACAAAAGGAGCAAAATTCGGTTGTAAGCGTATTGGAAAAAAAGCTTTTCAAAGTGTAGAATAACCCCCACTTTAGGGGAAACATACTACAGGCTCCCCTAATTTTTCCAAATATTCAGATCCAAGGTTGGAGATTGACAAAGATTCTGAGCTGTCAATAGACTATGTGACAAACGTGATGATTTCAATTTTTTCAGTCAGTCTCCCTTTTCTAGGCAGCAACATTCCTATGTCGCCAGCATATGGTGTGTTCGTCTCACAACTCATATGCTATTCCAGAACTAGTTGCAGATATGACTTTTAGTGCGACAAGGATATGTTCTACCAAGACTAAGGACCTCACCGATTGGCTCCTCTGAACCTCAACCAATTTCAGTGGAGGTCCACTGGTGCATTCGATTGGGAGGGTGAAGCTCCTCTGGAATAGGTAGCTCCAACAGCTTTGAGGCCGGTCCGGGCCCACCCACTTTTCCTCCAAACTGCCCTTTGATATTTTTTTCGAAATCCTTGGTAGGTGGCAAGGAGTAGGCCTATGACTCTATTTGATCTTCGTTTTAGT
Organism: Terebella lapidaria; assembly: GCA_949152475.1. Taxonomy (NCBI): domain Eukaryota; kingdom Metazoa; phylum Annelida; class Polychaeta; order Terebellida; family Terebellidae; genus Terebella; species Terebella lapidaria. Next base: position 11,289,561 of record OX424557.1, read on the forward strand.
CTATGGTTTGCCTGTGTTTTGTGTAGTCAGTACCTGGTATGTGCTAGTGTCGTGTACAATTTGATTGACATTTTATTCATGTTTTCCCCATGAATGTTTCCCCATTTTTATTGAATATTTTTTATTGCTTTGATACCAGTCCAATGGCATTATTACGATGTTAGAATGCGTCAGAACACATTATTCGAATGGTGTTTCGAAAAAAAAAAGCCCTGGAGGCATGCCCCTTCACTTCAGCTTATCCACGAACATTTTCATTGGGACCCTTCCACTTCTGTGCACCTGGCTACGCCGCTGGTTAGTGAGTAGAGAGATGTATTGCAGTCTCTCGAATCGTTTTATTCCTTGAGTTAGAGCGAAACGCGAATTCTGAGGCAAAAAAAATCTGCTTATAGTTGCTGTTTTGTCAACTTAGACTACTAGAATTTAATTACCGGTGATCTGACGCAAGCTTTATTGTCCCCAATTACATGACATGTATGGTTGTACCTGTACGTTTACGTTACGTGCTCTGCGTAAAAAGCAACGTCATATTTGATTGTCTGGAAAGGTGAAAATTGGGACTGGGTGTCATCATTTGTTTTTTGAAATCCTTCAGGACAAGGCAGCGTATCAGAGTACAATGCATCTTACGAAGACCACGAAGTGGCCGTAGCTCCACTGGGACAGGAAGAAAACGCAAACGTTCTGCTGTTATGTACTTGGAGTTCCTATACGAAATGCAGGAACATAATGTAGAAATGGAGGAAAAGAAAATAACCGTACTGGAGAAATCTTGTAAAGAACGAACCACAGCTTGAATAGCATTCTTGATGTTCTGAAATAAAAGTTTAATTTTGTTAAATTGTAAGAAACCAGGCATGTAGTCTGCAATGCTTAGAACAAATTGTCCTGTGACCCATATTATTCTGTTTATCGGCTCATATATTACTGTTGCGATTGCACTGTTGCACTGCTCCACTGGGACAGGAAGAAAACGCAAACGTTCTGCTGTTATGTACTTGGAGTTCCTATACGAAATGCAGGAACATAATGTAGAAATGGAGGAAAAGAAAATAACCGTACTGGAGAAATCTTGTAAAGAACGAACCACAGCTTGAATAGCATTCTTGATGTTCTGAAATAAAAGTTTAATTTTGTTAAATTGTAAGAAACCAGGCATGTAGTCTGCAATGCTTAGAACAAATTGTCCTGTGACCCATATTATTCTGTTTATCGGCTCATATATTACTGTTGCGATTGCACTGTTGCACTGCTCCACTGGGACAGGAAGAAAACGCAAACGTTCTGCTGTTATGTACTTGGAGTTCCTATACGAAATGCAGGAACATAATGTAGAAATGGAGGAAAAGAAAATAACCGTACTGGAGAAATCTTGTAAAGAACGAACCACAGCTTGAATAGCATTCTTGATGTTCTGAAATAAAAGTTTAATTTTGTTAAATTGTAAGAAACCAGGCATGTAGTCTGCAATGCTTAGAACAAATTGTCCTGTGACCCATATTATTCTGTTTATCGGCTCATATATTACTGTTGCGATTGCACTGTTGCATATTGTATTACTTTAAATGTAAAACTCTGGAATATTTTTCACAACCTATTTGTATGTTTCGTTTTCCAATGTGTGAATGAAAGTACAAGTAAACTCTGTATCCATCAGTGTTTTGAAATATTTTGTTATCGAAATAGCTTCAAATACAGATTATTTTAGTTAAATTATAGGTGTCATTTACATACCAAATACATACTCAACCTCGTGCTGATCTTGATATATTTACATGCACCTTTTTTTTGACATACCGGTATTTACACTCGAGAAAATATTTACTTTCAGATCACTAGAGATCTATCGATAAGTCTACAAATCATGTACCCCTGAGCAGTTCAGTGATGTGCGTGCGTTTAGCACTCCCTGCCGTATTGTTCATGAAAAGTTTCTCCATGTGGATGGCGTCATTGTCTTCGGGGTCGAGAAAGTCTTCCACGTCATCTTCGGGCATCAGGCAGATGTTGCTGAAGACAGCGCCGTCCAAAGCCAGCTTGCAGATATCTTGCCACTTCTGCCACTTCACAAACTTGAGAATTGAAAAGGGACCTTTCAGCAAACCGAATGCTCTGTCTATTACCATTATGGATGACGAGTGGCTGAAGTTGTATCTAGGCTGGTCTTCTGTGAGATGGCCGTTGTCGCGCATCTCTACTCGGCGATGTGTGCAAAAGAACTTCGCAGTATGCGTGCATCATGCACGGATCCTGGCAAAAGCCACCACACAATCGATGAAATTCATCCCGGGATGTACTTGGACTGATGATGGGTATGTGGCAAGCTATGATTCCTGGGATTTCACACTTCTTGGGGAACTGAAGTGCAATCACAGATCGTTCATCCATGCTGGGTAGGGTGCACACGGTGCCCCAACATGCTAGAATTGACTTGTACCCATTCCAATTTTGTTCCACTCATTGAATAAACAATTCTGGGTAAACTTCATTAAAATAAGATAATATTTAGGGGGTCACCTCCTATTTGAATATTCCATGAAAATGACATTTTTTCTCGTATTCCGCGGAACTCTGTCTGACATTATTCACAATCAATTACTGTCACTATTTGATAGTATTTGTATCACCCATTTTGTTGATCAAAACAGCACAGCTCATCTAGAAATTGTCAATTATCTGTTGATTATGTCCAGACAGTATCCATGGAGACAAATAGAATGTTTTATTTTCCAGACAATGCCACTGTGCTAGGCTGCGAGTGTTTAGTCGTTTACCTGTATTTCGCCCAGTGCATTGTTTCTGTATGACGATTGTTTGTGGTTGGTTATGTTGGTCTGTATGACATTTGTTTGTGGTTGGTTATGTTGGTAAAATAAGTGATGCTCGAAAATGTCGGACTTTCTACCAGGGCCACTACAGAAATATTTGGCATTGGACCATCTATCACCAATGATGATTCCACGCTAACTGGATCTCGTTTGCCCACTCGTTTGCAAGTTCTCCGATGCTTTCTGTGACATATGCAGGAAGGTGCCACACCCAATATCACAAAATGGGAAAGTGCCAAGCTTGTCCTAGCAAAGAAATGCCCCTTCTATGGAAAAGCCAATATCCCCATGATAACAGAGATCAAGGCATTTCAAACGATTGTGAAGCTTCATGAGACCAATTCGAAACTGCGGGAAATTCCTAAAAAGCGCCGCCAACTCACAGGCACCTTAGCAGAACTAAAGGAACATGAAGATTTTCTCTCAAAAACTTTCAAACTGTGGACACCAAATGCTGAACAGGAGATAGCAAACACAGAGGATTTGAAATTTGTCCAATCAATGAAGACGGATCGTGTCGCGAGTTACGGATGTGTTGACATAGTATTGGAAAAACGAAAGCAACGAGCAGAACACCGAAAACTTCGAGAACAGCAAATCCAAGGCAGATATGGCCTCTACATCACCTACCATGACATTTGAGAGCTCTGGTACCAGTTCAAGTTCTAGTGATGAAGAACAGGCTGTTGTGCCAACCACATCAGCTGGTGTAAGTAGGAAACACAGACGTGCATTTGTTGGCACAAAGGCTTTCATTCCTGCTGACATTCTACAGTCTCCAAAGCATGTAACGCTCTCTGCTCGTATGAAGCTAACTCCGTCACAGCAAGCAGCCTTTACAGAAGCTTTGATAGAAGAGGCTGGAGGAGACACATCAAAAGTGTACACTTCGTACTCCTGCGCAGACAAGTCAGGCAGAAAAATCGATGAAAAGATAGCTGAGACTTGTCGTGAAAATTGGAAAGCTCCAGAGTTTGCTTCTCTGCACTGGGATGGGAAACAGAGGTCATCTCTCACGAATCGAAATGAACACGAGGAAAGAATGACGATACAGGTTGGCAACAGCACGGAAGTCAAGGTACTCGGTGTTCCTCCATACAAACCTGGCACAGGCTGCAAGACTGGAGATATCATAGCAAGCCTGGTGCACGAGTTGCTGTGTAAATGGGACTGCACCAAGTCCATCTTCAACATGATTTTTGATACCACGGCTAGTAACACCGGCCACATCTCGGGTGCCTGCATCCAAATTCAGACGAGTGTTGGTCATCCACTGCAAGTCGTCATCACATCGGAGAGGTCATTCTGACACATGTTCGGATAGAGACTTCCAAATCACCGGATGTTCTGCTATTCACACGTCTCAGGAAAAACTGGGAGCTTGCAACTAATTGAGTTCCCAGAAGACAAACGCAACCTGATAGCTGAGTGGCGAGCAGAAACAGTAAAGCTGGTTCAGTCAGAGGTCGACCACAAGAGAGACGACTACAAGGAATTTCTCCAGCTTTGTGCTGTATATTTGGATCCAGGGTATCCAACCACCACATTCCTACGGCCGGGTGCACTCCACAATGCCAGGTGGATGGCTAAGTTAATTTACTGCTTGAAACTGTGTCTGTTCGAGGCCCAAATCAGAGACCTACCTGCTGGAACTATAACAGCAAATCATCAAATCTCAGAAAGTTGCTGGATTCGTGAAGTTCGTCAGTCTTGTCTATTCGCCATGGTGGATAACTTGTCCCATCAGTGTTGATGCACCATGGAATGACCTGTGTCTGTACAAAAAACAGATACAAGGAGACCAATTCTACCATTGCTGCTAGTGCTAGCAAGGCCTTCCGCAGACATATGTGGTATCTCTCTCCAGAGCTGGTACCTCTGGCACTATTCAGTAGCTGCACCCCAGCAGAAGAGCGATACCAACTCGCAAACAAGCTCCTGGAAATAACTCCTGGAAATGATGATCAGTTTCCCAAAGGCCGCCATGGAACAGGACATGGGAAACTGTGTGGAAGTTGGTGTTGACTCGCATCTCGCAAATTTTGTGACACAGGTTTCTTGGCTGTTCTTCCAGTTGCTTCACCTTGATGATGCATTCTTGGCTCTTGATGTTGCTGAGTGGCCTGAGTCTGAGTCATACAACACTTCATTACAACACGTGGCTGGAATCAATGTTGTCAGTGATGCTGCTGAGCGTGGTGTCAAACTGAGTGCTGATTTCCTGGCCAGTGCTCAGGGTCAAGAACACTATCGAAACATCCTCCAGGTGAAAGAAGAAACAGAAAGTTGACACCAAACCTGAGAAAAAGGAAACTGGGACAAGAAACAGAAAACTAATTTTATTATGCCTAACACAAGATCTACATGTAGATTTCTATCTATGACGGCTCCGATCTCGGACGATGCTAAGACCGGAACGACCATTAGTGTTGAAATATCGTGGATTTTATTTGCATTTTCCATCATACATTTTAGTGAAAGGCGATTGCGCAATGCATCATTCACATCTCTATTCTGAATTTCTCCCGTGTCATTCGATTGGTCACCCTCTACCGAACTTCACTGTACCTTCTACCGAGGCCCTAATAGCCGCTTTCAAGAAATTCCACGGACGTCATCACAATTCTGGTTGAAAAGTACATAAAGTATGTCACCAGTATGCAGCAAGACATGTTTGCATTTTAACGTTTTGGAATTCATGACAAGTGCCACATGTGGGGGCAGGAAATGCTTTCACCCCTTTGTGGCCATATATGGGGGTTCATGAAGTTCAAACAAAACTTTCTCAATTTTGCCTGACACCGGAATTTGAGATTGGATAATGGACTTGGTTTTGTTTGCTTGGATACTTTATACTTGAGTTGAAGCAGTTTCTTTATTAATATTCTGATTAATATGTATGCCCTGATGGACAATTGTGTTATTTTGTGAATATAAATGGATTCATCATTACTTAAGTTTCATTGATATCATGAAATATACCGCTTGCTTCGACTCCCTGAATAAAAAATCCAAGAAGATTCGTGACCCCTGTAAAAAGTATTTTTTTGAAAACCCTGAAAAAATATTCCCTTAGGGGGTACATACAATACATGTTAAAATATATTTCAATGTGGTTGTTTAATTCCAATACATATAGCTGGTGATACGAATACTATGTTGGTGGTGATGGTGGTGAGCATATGTAGATTTGTCATGTTTGTACATGATTTACGAGAATACCGGTACTCGTAACTGTGACGCCGCCTGTGACCGCGATCATTGAATGGATCGGATATGATAACATGGCAGCATAAGGAAGGAATACGCCCTGCAAATACTGTAATGTTATGGATTTCATGGTCTTCAAATGGTCCCCAAACAAATACCTCGTGCCATCTTTTCCACTGCGGTACATCAATCCATTGCCATTTCTCATCTAAAAACATATACACAGCGCAATGTTCGGCTCGTGATATATTATGCGATATTGCTGCACTGGACCTAGATGTTGGACACATATATCCTCATGGTCATATTATTTACCATTCACCTGAATCGCGCACTTGATCATAACCACACAATCCAGTTGTCTGCACTCTGCTTATGCATCGTATTTATGCAATTATAGTTTTATAGTACAGGGTTCTCCAATAATGTGAACGTGAAGCACTCACGCGAGTTGGATCTTGTGGATTAAAGTGCCATTATAGTAGATTTACTGATCAAAGTAAAAAGATCTGATCTTCAATATTTATTATGGTGACACAATGATATGCACCCGACCGGCTTATGACTTGTAACATAAATCTCAACATTCAGGGGCGCCCACTGGAGGCAACTGTGATACAGCACACGAAAAAAACATCATTCATTATTCAAAGAGCTGTGACAAGCTAATGCATGGATGCTGAGTATAATACCGATGGAAGCAATATAAAATGTCACCCAGGCATTAGGTGTTTTCCCAGCAGATATCAAGTATTGTCTGATTAAGTGGAGAACTCGCTCAGAATTGCCTTTTGAACTTGCATCTGACAGCATTACATTTCGGCAGACACTTCTAGCATTTGAGCAGTTTTTACGATCTGTGAAAAAAAAGACATCCTGATCGAGTATTGTTAATCGTAATATGCACTAGTCGTAAGATATTATCGGTAGTGATAAATTTACAATCTGGCCAATGTATATCAAGCGAAAGCTGATAAAACCTTGTCATCGGATGCACGAAGCTTCTGTTAGAGATCAGAAGAGTTATAGATGGATCGTGGCACAGTAATCTTCCAATAAATGCCAGTGTTGGTAAATCACGGGAATCTTGTTCTCAAATTCTTTAGGCGATACCAAAATATAATCTGCAGTAGAAAAGAAGCGGCTCAAATATACTATGAAACAAGAGATACACAATATTAAACACCGATGGAGGAATGTGATGAAGGAAATATGATATGATTTGACGTTGCAGTATTTCAAACACGATGGGCTGGGTTTGGTCATCTTCCATTTTCTCATTTCTGATTAGTTCCCATATCATATTTTCTTGATATTCGAGTGAATGGTGAAGTGAATGGTTTCAAATTGATCCGACCATCCTGAACGGAGATGTGGCCAAAACTCATATGAGGTTTTGTGTTGAATTCAAGTATAGTACAAGCCTAAACTCTATCTTCGTGTGTTTTGTCGGCAGCAGCAATTCAACGTTTCAGGTCAACACACAAGGTCATCCTAGGTAAGTTTCAAGATCTGCAACATATGACTTCCTATATATTCATAATATAAACGTAGGTTCTATCAACATCCGATTGGTCTGCAGAATCCAATTCATACAGTTCAATTTGGACGTGACCTTTACCACTCAAGGTCTACTGAGGTCCACCATATATGATTTCAATAAGTTCATAGAAGAAACCTAAACTCTCTGCAGCTGTTTTTATGCAACCAAGTCATACATTTTAGGTCTGATATGACCTTCGGATTACCACTCAAGGTCATCTGAGGTCACCCTCAAGACCACCAAAACAATCACCATATAGGACTTACAATATGGCGATTATGAATACCGACTACGTTTGATTCCAATTCACCAATATCAGGTCAGATGTGATCATCGGATTTGATACTCAATGTCATCCGAGGTCCACTTCAAGACCATCAACAGATCCACCATATATGACCTCATAATTAAAAATAAAACTTAATTAGTATTATTTTGTGTGTAGAGGTCATTCTCCAAGGTGTCTTTGTGCATTTCGAACCGTTTTGAGCCATTTGGGCCTACATTCATTCAAAGCGATTCAGGGCATTGCCCAGCTTGCACTTTACTGAATCATTCGAGCAAATTGAAACTCGAAAAGTGGAATGGAATTTCTGTCTTTTTAGGTGCTTTGTGCTAACATTTAGGGCCTTTCTGGTGATTCAAGGCGTTCCCTCTTTATGCACCTTATACATGGCCTGAAGAGTCATGCTTGTGTGAAATGAAAAAAAAAGTCTTGAAAAAATTTCAGAAAATGGGCGCCAAAGTTGGCATCAAAAAATACATTGAAAGAATTGCGAAAATAAAGAAAGTAATATAATATACCCCCCTCTCGAAATATTTCCGGTCGTGTATCATTCTTTGTTCGCCCTCTATCTTTTCCAAAATTTTTGATGAGATCTGATCGATCTATCTTTATCTGTCTCGCTGACAGGCTGTGTTCATCACTGTGTTTCTGGCTTGACTCCCGACACCTGCCACCTTTCTTCTTTGTTGTCATGTACACTCATGTTCTGCAGATTACATGGCTTTATCATAGCTGGTAGTTCATGTTGTTGCAGCAGCGTGTTTCCTGTCTCTTTTTTCTTCTGCTCTCTCTTCCTTTCGGCCCACATCTTCCTGCGTCTCAAATTGTCCTCATCTGATATCTGAGCAATATTTTGTGCAAACGTGTGCGTCCTACGTTCAGAATCCCCGATGAGGTTGTCCTTGTATCCTTTTGAGTTGCTTTCCTTCATCTGCCTTCTCCAGGAGAGTTTTCGACCTGATCCATGATTTATTTTTCTTCAGATTCTACATTATTGAATATTCCCTTCGTACAGTTTTCACAAAAGTACTGTTACGTGTATATTTCTGCGATCATAAAATCATGGTCCACATCTGCGATATACATTGACAAATCACTGATAAAAAGTTATTTTCTCTAGTATCATAACCAAGCTGGAGGTCAACAATACAGCTTGGATATAATGCAGGAGAACTGCAAATAAATCAAAGATATGTCCAGGATTTGATACTTTTTTATCACCCAGTTCGTGACGACGGTCATAGTATTTCAGCTATTAGACTTCGTAAAACATATCATTTCCGCAGCAGTCTTAGAGACCAGCGGGATGCTAGGAAACTAAAAATAATCACGTTTGTCATCAGCTGACCAGTTAGACAAGCATAACAGACTGTATTAAAAAAACCGAATAAATATGTCTGCAAATGCAATCAGAGCTACTGATTATCTTAGGGTAATTAGGTTAAATTCACGCATGATGGCACCGCCGACCATATTCCAGAGCAGAAAGGGTCATTTTGTCACGCAACACAATCCCGCACAATAGCTTCATCAGCTGATCTGATTAGGCATGAATCAAATAAAGTATTCAGTGGGTGGACAAGCACACACTGAATACCCTACCTCACTGATATTTACATGTGACAAATCATTATGTTATATTATTCTATGTTCATATTGACCATTATTAATAGTATAATACAAGGACTTATATTATGTGTTAAAGGCAATTGTCATTTTATAGAGTTTCAAAGATGAGAAATGAAGTACGTGTATTACTCTATTGTCAGTACACGGAATTTCTGTCATTAAAGTCAGATTCAATCTTAATCGCATACATCAACAATGCATGTATCATTGCTTGGCGTTAATGAAATAAAACATCGGTATTGGTCAGGACGGTTATTCAGTAATTGTTCTACATGTAACTCTTGCAACGACAAAATTGATCCATTGTTTTTAGAAAGCACAATTGTATACATATTATAATACAATACGACATGAAATATTAATTTTAAACATTGATATTGGCTTAGGTCATTTGGCGGCAGGTAAAAAGGCCATATATAAAAGTCCTAGCAATGTTCACACATCTTTTTGCACACATGGATTTTTGGTTTTTTTGCACACATTGATTTTTTTAGTAGCTTTGTATTTATTCCAAGATATATTTCAGGTTTCTTATTATCATTATCAGAATCTAGTTCGGTTGGTGGTAATAGATTGATACTTATATATCCTATTGAGAGAAAATGGATGTCAGCTTGCTCTTACAGATTAATAAAACATCAATCCTACAATGTATGCAAGCAAGTTCGTTTCCTTGACAGCGTCGTCTGCAGCATGAGCGAGGACGAGCCAACCACTGGGCCTCTCATCCTGCTACATCCGATTGAGGAGTTGGTCCCACCAGTCTCGGTTTGTCATCCTTGTGCTGTACGTATCTGGAATCCCCTGCACACGAGAGAATGCTTTGTGCAAAGAGCATGACACACTATTATTATCACTCTTTCTGCTATTTAAACATCGTATTATTCTCATCATTATTATTATATCGATGGGGAGACATTTTTTTTTTTTTTTTTTTTTTTTATTATATATATATGACGCTTTATTTGTACAAAATACAGTGCAATGCAAGCACAAAAATGTTACAGATACAGTTTAGGCAATTCGCAGTTTTCACATTATATATATCAGAGCAGTATATATGACGATAGTACAGGGTATTTACATTTTACTTAAGAGTTCTGCCCATTCGATTCTCTTTACACATTGTTTTTTTTCGATGATCAATTGTTGAAGATGAATTTTTTCCTTCAAATATCGTATATATGTTGTGAATAGTATAGCGTCGCTGTTTCGTTTACATTTGTATATATAATATTTTCCATATATTAGACAAAAATTTAAAAATATAGATTCTGCACATGTACAAGGCAGTCCTAACATTATTAATTCGTCTTCGATTGATGGCAGTTCAAAAATTTCCATCGCATTCCACCAAGTAAAGAAAGAATTCCAGAAAACTTTAACAGGTTTGCACGATACTAAGAAATGTTGTATGTCATCTATATATGCACCGTTGCACTGGCTGTATGTGCACAAGTTTGAGTCACCAATTCCACGTGTATAGAGCCATTTTCTACAAGGTAGAGCGCGATGGATTACACGGTATTGAAACGATTGAATTGAGGTTTGCGTGCATGATATAAAAGGTGCGCTATAAATATCTGCCCAATTTTCCAAGACTATCCCATTACATTTTTCCCAACTTGAGATACAAACGGGAACGTGATTTTGGGTTTTTTTCCCGATATACATCCAATAAATATCCTTACAAGTTAGTTTAGCTATGTTATGTACTGTGCCATTATATTCAAAATACATAACTGTTTCCACATTCTCTGTTTTATATATACTCTCTGTTTTTGGTATACTTTTTACCAAATTTTGGACGGCATGTTTTATTTGATTATGTCGCAGAAAATTGCATCTAACGCCATATAAAGAATTAATCTGTGCCATTGTTAGGAATTTACCTGCACAAAAAATGTCACCAACACTTCGTATCCCATTATCATACCATTTTTTTTCCAAAATATAGTGCTATTATCACATGTGACGTTTCTGTTGTACCAGAGATTTTCATGAATTATTGTTTTACTATCGCTTACCTCTCCATCAGCTATTATATCGAGGTCGCTCAAAATTTCAGCATAAAATTCGGGGAGCTTTTGAACTAGCTTGTGGGCCTCTCTGCATTTGATCAAGTAATCAAAGCTTATTTCTCCAATAAATTCGTCAAGTATGAGCTTCCATGACGCTGATGGAGATGTAACAGCTCTTTTGAGCCACGTTATTTTCAAGGATTTTATTTTGCTCTCTAAATCGATCATCTTCAGTCCGCCATCAGGAATGTTTTGTATCATTGTTAGTTTTGATATTTTATTGGTGTTGCTGTTCCAAATGAAATTAAAAAACAGTTTGTCCATTTCCTTTATGACTTTTTGTGGTGTTCTTAATACCGTAAACGGGTATATCAACATCGAAGCTGCTAATGCATTGATGACAACTATTTTTCCTTTCAGGGACAGGTTACGCATTTTCCAAATATTCAAAAGATTTCTAATTTTTTTCAGTTTGGGGGCAAAATTCATCATATACGAATCATTTTCATTATCGCAAATATGGATGCCTAATGTATTGATCGGTCCTTTACACCAGTTAATATCATATTTATCTTTGAACCTCATGTGTTTTCCAATCAGATACGCTTGAGTTTTGTCTATGTTCGTTTTTAATCCGGAACATTTTTCAAAATTCTTCAGAAATAATAAGACGTTTGGTATTGAATCATAATCCTGTATGAACAAAGTAGTGTCATCTGCTAGTTGACTGATTTTTATTTCTTTTTTCTTTAGTTGAATACCTTTAATATTGTTATCATGTCGAATATTGCATGCCATTATTTCTACTAGTAATAGGAATAAAAAAGCAGAAGCGGGGCAACCCTGTACACCTCTATCAATTGAAAAATAATCTGAAAAGTAACCATTGTTCATTACTGTGCTTTTAATATTTGCATAAAGAATTTTGATCCATTTAATGAATAGAGGTCCAAAGTTTAAAGCTTCCAAAGTTTTGTGCAAGAATACCCAATTAACAGTATCGAACGCTTTTTCGAAGTCGATCAATAGGATAATTGCGGACATTTTCTTAAAGTTACAATAATCAATTACATCTGTGATAGTTCTAATATTTTCGCCTATATAACGGCCTTTAATGTATGCATTTTGATCAGTGTTTACAATTTTATCGATTGTTTTAGCTAAACGAAGGGCTATTATTTTTGCCATTAATTTATAATCAGTGGTTAACAAGCTCAATGGTCTCCAGTTTTTTATCAAGGTGCGATCTTTGTCTTTCTTGGGTATTAGGGATATTATTCCTATTTTTTGATTTATTGACAATTCACCCTTAGTGAGACCATATTTCAAAGAGTTAAAGACTAAATCTTTTATGTCATTCCAGAAGAATTTATAGAAATCAGCAGGAAGTCCATCGATGCCTGGTGTTTTGTTATTTTTCATTTCTTTCAAGGCTTTACTACATTCATCTTGGGTTAATTCACAATCACAATTTATTTTCTCTTCATCCGTAATTTGTTGTCTCGATGGGGAGACATACACCATTTGTGGAGTATGTCATGACTAATTAGTAACACCACAAATGTAATGTATCTGTATTCATTTCTATGGGTCTGAGAGTCCTCGAGGGCTGGTGGTGGGGGTTTGTAACGGCTTGAAGCTAAAATGGAATATAGACTTTTCTTATCAAACTATACAGACTTTATGGAAAATGGAATACATACTTTCTTACTAGCTGTAGTTTAACAAGAAAAGCGAGTCGTACTTGCGACTAACTATAGTTTAAGTATGTGTTATTGTATTGTGTGGAGAACTTTCGCGTACTTATTGTGCGAGCCACCAGGCGAGACCAAAGTCGGACATACCCCTATCGATAGTCTTACTATTTTTATTAATACTAATATAAGCCTGGAATTAAGCTAAAATGGAATGTAGGCTATAAAACTATAGTTGTTAAAGAGTCGTATCGATATTATTTGTATCGTGTATGGATCATTCAAATTTTCCAGTCGGTTCAAGACGCTATCCCAAGGAGATCATATGCTAATCTATGTGTATACTATATTATAACAGTACTAATAATGTGACGCATGACAAGTCTGGACAAAAGATATGTGCGGTTTTCCTCTCTATCGATATTGTGGAGAGAAACTCGTTTATTTGGTAATAATGAAGGGAAAGTTTGTCTTATTTTCGATGTTTTTACTACCACATATGCGCTATCGAATTTTCAATGTTCAAAGCGATTAGTACAAAACATCAACGTTTAACTTGTTTTGTTTTCATGTTTTCCAATGGAAATATTCCAAGTAATTTCAGTTATGAGCTTTGATGATGCGCCACAGACATCACTATTTCCAACAATGCTCTTACTGATTGCGTCCTACCGAATGTGTACGCAATTGATTGTCTAGATTCTGAGAATATTTTGCTGTCCCGTATACAAAGAATACTTCTCTGGAAGTCCAGAGAAATATAAAATGGATTTTTAGCTCTCGGCATATCTAAAAACACTCGATAAATTTCTTCACCTCACTCATGCGTGAAAGTGGAATGGCCTACAGTGTTTCCTTTCGACTAGTCATATTTAAATCGATTATGTTATGTTGATGTCACTCTCATCATATGTTCTGGCCGAATGAAAAAATCGCCCTGTGTATTCAAACATGTGATTGATCAAATTAGTGCGTATTATTGGTTGTGTTATGGTTGTGTTAATGCTGTATGTCAATGCTGTAAAACGTTCTCCAATCCTCAGACCATATAGTGACGTACATAAACTTGACTTCTATCTTGCACGAACTTGAATCATCGAAATGTACTTTCCCACTGCGTTGAACGAGGACAATGTTCCCATACGTTTGCAGCCGGCGGTTCTCAAGCAGTTACTCACGTCCGATCAAATATTAGTTACAGGAGGAGAAAGCGACAGTCGGGTTTCTGTCCTAATGGTTTGGTCAACTCATGTCCATACAGTGAGTACGCTCTCCAAGTCCAAGAAACACTAAATTCTCCACTTATGGTGAATAGCTACATCTCCTTTGTAAATTGATTCTTCATCTCTTTGAAAACACCTGCCCGCTCACTTGAAACAGTGTGATAAATAAAATTTTGTATTTTTTTGCAACTGCCATGAATCATCAGTGTTATAGAAGTGAACAATTCCACCCGTCCACCTACACACAACAGTTGCAATGAAATGTTGCTCCGTTCATTGAAGAACATACTCAGGAACCTATTGTGGCATTTGAGTAGGTCCTCTCAGTGGTTGTTTACTGTGACATTGGGAGGTTTCGGTATGCGCATCTAGTAATCCAAGATCGTCATCAAGTCAGACTTTGGTTGTGAGAAATGCCCGTTAGGTAATATACATGGCTTTTGTTGTCTCCAGTGCATGATCGAGTGTTCCACAACATCATCCACGTTTCGAAGTTACTGCCTCAAATTCGCCGTTGAACGGCAAGCATAGTATGAGTAGTAATGTTTTCCTCCTCGCATGCTTGCATATTGGCTCGGAAGGACGAAGTTTGGATGAAGTTTTGGTTGATAGAATGTTGGTATCTACCTGTTACCAATAACACATTCAGATTTTGATGATGCCAATAACAATCCTAAGATTTTTGGAATGAACACAAAGCCCGACCAATCATTTACATCGAAAGCCACGCTGGTGTCATCGGGGGGCACTGTTTTTGGGGGCGTCTTCCCATACGATGTTACTAGGCAAGTGCCATGGATTATCCTCCTCGGCCTGATCATCTGGTGTAGCGGCAACACCATTACCATCACCTGTTGCCACATCGATGTCGCTTTTTCCGAATCAACATGCCCCACAAGGTCACCGTACCTCCCATTTTTTTCACTTTAGGTCCATGCTTCATTGATTTTTTTTTGCACTTGAGCAAGGGTCATTCAATTCATCATCAGTCAGATCACTGTCACACATAGTGTTTTGCCACATCTTTGTAATTCTGACTTATATCGATCTGATTTCGCAGTTCCTCGTGTATGACAAAACCATCGGTCTCCATGGTCTCTGAATCTTGATCGTCGCCACTTATTTCATAATCGGACTCTTGTAAAATAATCTCTAAGGCTTCCTCTTTAAGGGCCTATCTCACCAGACTGGTTCCAAAATATCTGTCCCATATGCGTTAATTATGATGACCAATATCAATAATATCATTCACATTTAATCGTGGTGTTAACTGACCACTCCCCATTTACACATGACAGAATAACGACAAGTCCCAGGCAACAAATACACTTTGAAATGAACATTGAATTACAAATGATTTTTCCTCCTTTGCCACATCTCTTAACAGTGCTTTTCGGGCAGTTCTATGAAATAGCGCCACAATTACATATACATTATAGCATACACTCAATATGTTTGCAGTAAACTTGTATCCTGTCCCGCAAGACCAAGCAACAGGTCATATAGTGATTTTGAATGAGAGAGGTAACCGTTTTGACATTTCCACGATTTGTTTATGTCAAATGATCAAAGCGCAATGCTCAATAGATTTCCCTTGAGCAATAAATAAAATGTCCAATAATCAATTAAATTACTTAAATCAATTAAATTACTGTGTGGGTTGTTGACGTGTTGCGAGAATTCTTCATGTCATTTTCTGGATGATGACGCAACATCGAATGTAATCTCATACCAACATTATTACTGAGCTGGTACATTTACTGTTTCGTATAAGATTGGTAACGTTTTTTCTTGGCTTGTTTAACTACTAATCAAATACAAATTTCTGTATATTTGCATTTACTGCTGGGAAAACTGCAAACGTTTCTGTTTTTGTCTCTCTGAATGGGCTATTTTGACTATTTCAGAATGTAATTCAATCAGACATAAACTGAACATGAGCAGCGGGGCAGAAGTCACACAAAGAACGCTTTCACCTACCTATAATTCAAATAATCCTCTACATCCAGGCAGTATCTTTCTCAAGCATTGACAGAGTTTCACTTGGTACAAGTCCATCTTGCACCCGAGTATTTCGTCATGAGGATGAATTCCAAAAATCACATCAATGTTCTCAGTTCAATCATCATGACACCACAGGGTGTACATTACTTCCCCATACAAGCTTCGCACACGTGTATCAGTTTCATACACAGGCTGTTGATATTTCAAAAGCGGAGCAGCAGCTCCAAGTCATTTTTTATCTTTACATGCTTTCACCTTCGCAATAAGAGTATTTTCTATATACCTCCTCGCAGAGGGGGGGATACATGGACATGTATATAATAAAGCATCATGTGATAATCTATATTTACATTATAGCACATACACGTACTTGTAGAACATCTGTGCATTTTCCCACCAAAGATCGTTGTTTCGTGAGGGAAAAAAATCCGTATATCTGGTGATCGTAGAGAAATGTTCATATTCTTCGAGTATGTTTAACTATTGGGTGTGATATCGATTTTTCGAAATTCAGGGCGTTTATAACTAAACCTCAACATTCAACGCAATCTACCAATTTTCAGAAAAACATTTGTAGACAGAACTTATTTTTGTTTTCCATTTTTTCTACCAGAAATATTTTCAAGTAATTTCAGTTATGTGCAGTGATGAATCGCCACAGACATTCACATTCCAAACAGAGCGGTTGATGATTGCATCTCACCGAGTATGTACGCAATCGATTATTACAATTCTGAAAATATTTTGCTATTTCAAGAAATATCGCCTTTGGCGTAGAACTGGATTTATTCTTCAGTACGCTCATGCATGAGTAGAATGGCCGAGAACGGTCCCCGTCAAATAAACCATTCTTCAGGCACCAAGTCAACATTTATCTGGTTGTTTGTTCTAGGTTTAGTGCGCACTGTTGAATGTGTCATGGGACTGACAAAACTCAACTGTTCCTTGCTGTGTAACATTCCCTGTGGTCCTCCGGCGACGATCTTATGGTGACGTGGACAACCTTGACTTTGCAAGCTGCACGAAATGGCATCACGGATGCACTTTCCTACATTTGTTGAAGGAGAAGAATGTTTCCACAAGTGTTGCAGCGAGCGGTTCTCAAAAGTTACTAACGTCCAATCAAATATTATTTACAAAAAAAGGAAGCGACAGGTCGGTTTTTGTCTTAATGGTGGAGTCGATTCGGATCCATGCAGGGAGTACGTGATGACAAAGCTATTCCTCAGTTACTTCTCCGTCCATATATTGCCCCTGTCACTTACCTCCTCCAAGGCCATGAAACACAAACGTTTCTACTTACTGGTTAATAGTCACATCTACTTCGTAAATTGATTTATCGCTTGGAAAACACGTGCCCGCTCCCGTGAAAGAGTATGTGTGAATGAATGAAATAGAAGTTTTCTCCGCGCCTGCCAGAAATCATAAGTGTCATGGAAGCGAATCATTCCAACCGTCCACCTACACACAACTGATGCAATGAGAACGTTGCTTTCTTGACACGTTGGAATATCCTCAGAATGTATTGTGCCATTGGACTCGATACTCTGAGTTGGTAGTTTACTGTGACACTGGAAGGTTTTGTTATGTGCAGCAAGTAGCCCAAAATCGTCATCACGTCCGATTTTAGTTGTGCCCGTTATGTAAACAATACATGGCTTTTGTTGTCTCCAGTGCATGATCAAGTGTTTCACAACAAATCCTCGCTTAGATGTAACTGCTTCAAGTTTCGCTCGATAATGGCAATACTAACTCTAAAATAATGCGATGGCCTCCGTCGTTTGCTTGCATGGTGATTCGCCCGTGTGTCAGTAAGAGAAAAAAAAACATGCCCGATTGAAAAAACCCTGAAGGTTGGTGTGATTTTTGTGAATAACAGTATGATTCCTGTTCAATGAGAATGTGTTTTCTGTGCACGTGTTCTGTGATCTAACTCTGTACATTGTTATAAGAAGCCAAACACGGTTGACCAAACAGCTATTTGCTGCTGCGTAGTTTTGGAAATTCACACGGTTGAGCTGTTTGATAAAGAGGACATAAACATATAACGTAGTATTGGCCGAAAATAATCAAATAGTATTGTTGAGATTCGTAGATGCACTCTTTGTAAACATCAACAGACGGCCGATTTCTCACCTTGAGTTTGGTTTCTTCAAACATTAATGCATTATTGTTTCCTCCCGATGTATCTGTTCATTATTATGTGAACATACTCATGTACATCGCCCTAATTTGATGTTCTGACCACGTCATGTACACTGTGGGACATGATCGTAGTCAACTATCCACAATTCGTAATATTTTGCGTAGTAGGCTAAACTATTGTTTTGGAAAACATATCACAAAGCCATAAGCACCTTTTTGGAATGGATAGGAATGCCATATTTCCGTAGAGCATGGCCTGAACGCGAGTCAGTGCCAGTGATGGAATGTCATTATACTTGTTCAACTGGTATCACCTTGAGGTTCTCCGCTCACATTCCATGCAGCACTACACTGATATACACTTGACTAGCTCATCGACATACTTCCTTCGTAACGTGGTCATCTTCCACCCCAATGACGTTCATTGGGAGCAGTTATGGTACACTTGATATAAAATGTGTTGATCACCTATCTGGTGTATGTCCTCAGACAATAATTATTTCTGTAATAAATATACATGTAACTCCAGAATATACAATAACCCACGTACAAATGACCTGTTTGTTTGTGCTATTTTGCAGGATGCAACTTGGCTTCCTGTAGACATTCATTGCGCTCAATGCACAACAGGGAATGGTTCTGCGGACAATGCTAATGTATGTTTGCTATTGACACCATCAGAATCTAGTTTTATTGGCGGTGATAGGTTGATACTCACATATCAATCGTGCAACCTCATGTTTCTTGAAGATTCCTGTGACAAGTATTTTGTCATTGTTTTCAATGAGTATGATACTATATCCATATCGCATGCGTTGGTTCGGGATCCAAGTTTTGATTCCCGAGTTACGAAATTGAGTTCATGAATTTCTTTCTCCATTAGTAAGGAACGATTCTTGTGGTCACTCACACTGAAGTATCGGGCCTAGTCTAATTGGTCCTCCGTCCATCCTTAGCTCGGCCGCTATGATGTTTGTTATGTGGTGGGAAGCAACTTAGATCCGTGTTGAAACAGTTAATCGTTGATACCAGCATCTTCGCTAGTCGAACATGACAGATGAAATGAAATCAATGGCTTCGTGTTATATATTCCGATCGGCTTTGAAAATACATTGTTGAAACAACGAGACTGTAGTCATGACGGGCAATACTATATCAAAGGGGGATTGTCTATACCATATCAATAGCTCCTGTTGTCACGTTGGTGGCAGATGAGTAATATTTGACAGAACGTCATAGTTATAGTTACATTAAGTCATCCTTTTCTGTGATACGGTACACGTCTACTCATATGTCCGACATGCTCGGTGAAGAAAATAGTGTAAATATCAAGTTATATTTCTGACCATAAACGCAAATCATTATTCGTCAAATATTCGATCATCGGCTATAATAATAGTTTTGTATTGTTAACAATGTATCATAAATATTGACTGCTAACCATTGATCACCACTTGCACTGCTAAGTAAGAACTACAACATATTGCACACGTGTACATTATATTGTGAGTTTTTGTATGTTGTGAGTTTTTGTATGTTATACATACACAGTAGGACAGTTGGTCGTCTCACCAAACAACATCAAATCGACATCTGTAAATATGAATTCCACTTTGATATCAATACGATATGATATCAACTGGCATGTCATTGACTCTACTCACATCGGGTAATAATATCAGACTGTTAAGGATTGATTGCATGTAATAATCATGAACCTGAATTGACCAGCTATCCATTCACTTATGATGTGAATAAGAAGGTAACAAATTCATAACTTTACATACTTCCAATCAAGGTGAAATTTTGCCTTTCTGATTGTGGAACGGGAAGACATGGAATGGCACTTTTTATTGTTGACACAAACTGACAGTGTATACATGTATGATTTTCCCCCAAAAATGGATATCAATAAGGTGGATAATCAATGCACATTTCACATAACACAAGTACAGAGGGTTTGATAGCATGTGTACTACTCCTACGAAACAAATCTCACGAGGAATAATACTACAAGTCGAATGCTCAATTACCAAACTATTCAATATTCCGTATCGAACGTAATGTGAACAACAGGGTTTTGACCAGCCGACACATAGGATACATTACTTCATAGATCTAGCAAACAACAAGACTTACAGTTGTATATATTGTACATCCATCGGTATCAGTATTGATCAATATCTTTGATGAAGATTAACGATTGACCATGATAAGGCTCAATCCGCGGGCGATGGGTATGCACTTCCCGATGGCCCAGAGGTATTCAGTTCTATACCCCTTGATAGAGTAGCAACTGGCGGGGTCTGCTCTTGTAGTCGCCGTTCCGTTTTCCGTGCCTGCCCCCCACGACACCGTCCACCTACTCCGACAAGTGTCCTGAACGCAGGAGATAAAACCACGTAGACGATGAAGTTGACACAGTGGTTTGTCATGAGGAACAGCATCCACAGAGCCTGGTCAGGTTTTCTCAGTGTGTACTTTGCAGCAACATCGCCGATGGCACGGTAGTAGAGGCTACTGATGACGAATGGCATGGTGAAAATAGTGTATATGACGGATGCCATAATGACTAGTCTTGCTGTCTCTTTGTATTTTGCGCTTTGGCTGCCAGTGCCCAGCTGCTCTTGTCGTTTCGCTGTACGCTTCAGCATTACGAAAATCGCCACGTTCATCCCAATAAGAATGGGTCCAGGTACGACTAAATACGTCAATGCCAACATGAGTCCATTGATTTGCGACTTTTGCAGACATCATGTTTGAAGAACAAAAGGCTGGGGGTGTACAAGAGGAAACCCCTAATCGTAACGCCCACTGAAATCTTCACAGCTCGTCTTACTGTGAACAGCTTTCGGGATTGTAAGGGCCGATATATAGCCATCAGCCGTTCTCCAGTCATTGTCATTACGATCCACGCTGTCGCCGTTGCTGAGCCAGAATAAAACCAGATCAGACCATTGCAGTACTTCATCAGCCCGAGTAAATCCATTCCCAAAATATCTCGAAACAATTGAGTACCGAGCATTTGTACCACGTTCATTGTGTCGAGCACAGCCAATGTGGCGATGTATACGGAATAAGATGTCCCACCCATCTGTTTGAAACCATGACGAGGAATGACAACGCATTTCCCACAGCTCCCATTCCACCAATAAGTGGAATACCATACGTTATCATGGCGACAGCCACGGGGTCCCTGAAACCCATAGGATGGTCGTTCGTTGTTTCATTTATCGACGTAGTGCTGTTGAGAAAATTCATCACGTCCATGCGAGTTGTGGTAGTCAAATATCTGGTCCGTATTCGAGCAGTGCAAGAAACGCTCCGGTTAAAGTTCGACTCGTTCAGATTGTTCTTATGAAGTGAAGTCACTTGAGGCTGCTATTTTAGAAGACCTTCCATCGAAAGCGTCAGTTTTAGCTTTATGACTGCAATCGGCTCCAACAAGCTATAATGGGGAACAAACATTGCTCCAGGTTTTATATACCCCGAGCAAAAACAACTCATTAGCCCCGGAATGCTTTCTGAGCTCATTGACCAGTCTTAGCGAGGACACATTATCCATTGGACAAACTGATCCAGGTCTTATCTGTTATGTAATATCAACTCGAGTACTTAACATTAACGATTCTACCAGAGGAAAACTCATTTCCTGGGTGATAATATGAGAATTACAGTGTCCCTCTCCATCACTTCAGATTTCTTACATGTTGTTCTTTGTGTACTAAGTATAAGATGTTTTCTAGTACGAACCACTTTACTATAGTGTAGGCAATTTTTTGATACGGCCCCTAACCGATTTTACTAAGACGTCAACAATGTTTCTTGATCAACATTAAAGAAATGTTTGAAATGTCTATGAAGTGTTGAGAACTCGTCAGAAGGCCTAGATTCGGTGTGCATATTCACTCGCATGTACATGTATGCTTCACTTCATTAGTCGTTTGCACTGAAAACACCATATCTTAACGCATAATACCTGAACGTAAAGTACTAGTATAGTGAAAATATGATGTGAACTTATATGAAAGTCATGAACCTGTCGATTCGAATGAGCATGTGAACCATACAATATCTCATGTCTTATAAGACATTCGAACAGCAAGTGCATATTTTCTATTTCGAATAAACGGACGATTATGGAACACTGGCCGGCACATGTTCAATCTAGTGGACAATTCTGTTTCGTCATGATAATCAATGATAGTGATGAGTTTGTCAGTGGCACAAAATGATAATCACAGATAAAAAGAACAACCGTGTGTCATGGTAAACAATTTTCTATCATAACTAATTGTCATTCCAGACTTACTATAGGAAATCAGCAGGGAATGATATTGTCCACTAAATTGTACATATAACCCTACTGGCTTGAAGTGGAATACTCTAAATATGGAATACTTGCCTAGTAGTGAAGTGAATTCAATACAATGAAGTGTGTGAGTTTGCACCAATGAAAGAACTTAATAACATAGCACCAAGGGTGCTGTAGCTTACCGTCAATCATGAGAAACGCAGAGTATTGATTTTCCAACATATAAATTGTTACACTGATCTTGAACTCTAATTGTCAAAACATGTTCGTAAATGTTGCTGGAAACACATTTTCTGCATGGACTATAATACGAAAATCAAATACACATCACAAAGGTAGATAAAGAGAATCGTATACATTATTTTGAGACAAACTGTCAGAATAGATTTTGACAAAAGGCCACCAAAGACAAAATATTTTTATCGGCCCAAAGGGCCGGTAAGCTAAAAAAAACTTAAAATAGTCGTGAATTACAAACTCGTGTATGTGCAAATATTGAAGATTTATGGTTCGAGTGGTCATGTACCGGTAGTATCAGTTTGATGGACGTTATATTTGACCCACGACAATGCATGCTGTTGGGACATTTCAAGCCTGTCATTTCTGGTGTGGTGGGAAGACACAGTATGGAAGACGACGTGCTGCTATCGTTTCGATCTAAGAAAAATCTAGACGTCTACGCCACTGTCCATAGATCTACATATAGACAGTTCATGACGACAGTACGACATTCAGGACACTATGACGACGGCATATCACTCACTGAACAACACACGGTTTAGGATGTTCACGGACATGCGTTATTCAAGAATTATTAGGGGATAGACCGCGGTATACGTCATCTATCACAGGCTGCAGAGGTCGGACACATAGGCAAAGTCTACAGTGAAGACTTTATTCTCGATTTAATAGTAGAATAGAACACTTTATGGAGAATGATTTGAAACAAGCATCATATCCTGGAAGAAGTGAAATGTATGTATCAACCTATTTTTTAATACCGCTGAAAACCAAATTTGGATGATGCCAATAAAAAATCTATTTTAAAAAAACTTTCAGAATAGAAACAAAGCCCGACCACACATTCATATCTGAAGCCACACTGGCGTCATCAGGGGCAGACAGTGTGTAATTATAGTTGTTTCTACTGTACACCAGATGGAATTAGTGTACAACTGCCCAACAACTTATCAAAACGAGACAATCAGAGATTGCAGACCCTCGCCCTTCAGATTTAGTAACTAAAATTAGGCGATAATTGAGAGTTTTGGTCTTAAAACCATCAGTTGTACGTCATATGATTGGGAATTGGCCAAAGAAAAATACAAAAATAAGTTGAGAATTTAATATTGATTAGAACCGGAGTTATAGCCAATTGTGTGATTTTCTTTTTTCCGTTGCCATGGCAACCTTTTTTACCCGATTTTGGCAAAATTTGAAAGGGACTGAGCCACTACCATAGCACTCCAGTCCTATAAGTTTCAAATCGATCGGACCGTTTGCCTCTGAGTTATGAGCGCAGACATTTGCACGAAAACGTCGCTGGCCAAAAATAACCGAATTCGTGACCCCCAATTTTTCGACATCGGGCGATTATGGAGACTTTTCGTCGTACGACCATCAATCGTACACCAAACGATCGGGAATTGGCCAAAGAAAAATACAAAAAAAGATGGAAAAAATAATATCAAGTAGAACCGGAGTTAGAGCCAATTATGTGATTTTCTTTTTTCCGTTGCCATGGCAACCGTTTTCACCCGATTTTGGCAAAATTTGAAAGGGACTGAGCCACTACCATAGCACTCCAGCCCCATAAATTTCAAATCGATCAGACCGTATCTAATAGAGGTCGTACGACCACGGGCTATATATCAGACGATCAGGAATTGGCCATAGAAAAATACAAAATTAGTTAGAAAAAATTATCTGGATTAGAACCGAAGTTATGGTCAATTATTGATTTTTACATTTTCCGTTGCCATGGCAACAGTTTTTGTCCGATTTTGACTAGATTCGAGGAGGACCGAGCCACTTCATCTCTATAAGTTTCATGCTGATCGGACCATTCTCCTTTGAGATATGCGCGCGGACAGACAGACAAACCGACAGACCCAATTACAATACCCTCTGCCCCTATCGGGGCGAGGGTAACAATTTTAAAAATCCGAAACAAACCCCGAGAAATAGTTGTATGACATAAGTACCCAAATTCACAAGCAAAAAGGCTACTGAGTTGATGGTATCCTCGGGGACAGAATTAACGTCCACCAGCAGTGACACCGGCTCAGTGGTAGGAATGTATGAATCAACCTATTACCGCTGATAACCAAAGTTGGATGATGCCAATAAAAAACCCAATATAAAAACTTTCAGAATAGAAACGAAGCCCGCCCAAACATTCATATCTGAAGCCACACTGGCGTCATCAGGGGCAGACAGTGTGTGATTATAGTTGTTTCTACTGTACACCAGATGGAATTAGTGTACAACTGCCCAACAACTTATCAAAACAATTCAGAAATCCGAAACAAACCCGGTGAAATAGGTGTATGACAAGTAATAAGTACCCAATCACAAGCTAAAAGGCTACCGAGTTGATGGTAACATCGGGGATAGAATTAACGTCCACCAGCAGTGACACAACTCAGTGGTAAAAATGAATGTATCAACCTATTACCGTTGATAACCAAATTTTGAGGATGCCAATAAAAAACCTAATATAAAAAACTTTCAGAATAGGAACAAACATTCATATCTGAAGCCACACTGGCCACACTGGCGTCAGGGGCAATTTATAGTTGTTTCTACTGTACACAGTAGAAATATCAAGTGACGGATGAGAAAGATGTGATATAGCAATATATCGTCTGAATCTGTAAAATATGATCTGAACCTATCGCTCAGCCACACAAGTTATATCAATGGTCATGGTAGATAGCTGCATATATAGAGAACCCCGATGTAATCAGGGTGTGACACCGGCGTGCTGAGTCATGATAATTGTCTTTTGCGAGATCATCATCTGCGTCAACCGATGTATTGCAGCGACCTTCACAAGAACACAACATGTATTTTGACTGGATATACGTAGAATATTTTGACTAGTAAGTAAGCGTCATGACATTGAGGCCGTTATGTGTAGTGTATACCAATGTGTAAACGTGGCGGTATGGTCGTGATCACACCTGATTTCACTTCCCAATGGCCATATTTGGGGGTTCATGAAGTTCCATGAGATTTTCTCGATTTTGCCTGACGCCGGACTTGGGATTGGATATTGGGATTGGATTACTTTATTTTGAGTGTTGGTTCCATGTTTAATGCGTCACTTGAGAAATACAAAAAGTGAGAGAATTTGAAAGCTTATTCTATATTGTCTTCTCAGAACATGGTGTTACTGACACCAAGCTTAGCACATTAGCTATAACGTTTCTTTATTGCTATTCTGGGCTGATGTGGCTGTAAAATAAAACATAACCCAGGTAGTATGTAAACCATGTAATTACTGATCTCCTATAATGTCTTGGGTTGCCATGCAGTATATCTTTGATGTGTCCTGTTTTTAGTCATGATGACCCAGGTTGTGCTGGGATGAAACATGAAATGGGCATAAAGACAATTTGCTCACCAACCAGCTATCGTTTGAGGATGAATTTTGTTCCTTGTTGGGAACAAACTTCTGGAATACAACGGATCAGTGCCACGAAATTGTCTGAGCCATAAACAGGACATCTTGTTTGTGCTCTGAACACGCCCATGTAGTTAAACACACATGCATTTCACTTGGGAATTTGATGACATTCTTGGTATGGTCGTATCTATTTCAGAAAATGAGGGGTCAGTACAATATTAGTCAATGTCCAATTTTTGATGAGGAGCACGCCTGGAATACCCAATTACCACAGTCCGGAATAGTTCAGCCGAGGATATTGTGCAACTTCTTTGTTTGATTGGTAATCGATATGTTCGATTGAGAACTGATGTCTTTCAACAATGTAGGCGCTGTTCCGCACACTTGAAATGTAGACAAATCGTGAGTAATCGTTTGACATAGGAAATAAAAACATGCATATATGCAATATTAGGTCGGGGCAAATAGTAGTATCATTTTCCAAGAAACTTTGGGAATCTCATTTGCAACATGACGTACTTGTACAGTAAAATTATATTGTGTGTTATATGTAACTAAAACATTCGTAGTATTGCAGTTCAATTTAATATGTATTTCAGTCATTGCATATTATCTCTCCATAATCAATACAACAAAATATCACGCTGCTTTTATGGTGGAATAAATGGCGACAATAAATGGCGACTGCAACTCAACTGATGCAACATAACAAAAAATGTGCTCAATGATTTTGACGATTACAATTGTCTGAGTTGTCTTTTCACCCGTTTTAATACACATTTTGTGCTTGTTTCGTAAATAAACAATCGAAGTGTATCCATCAAACCCGAATGTAAACAAATGCACAAATCACCCCTGGATGATGGTGGATCAGTGCCACGAAATTGTCTGAGCCATAAACAGGACATCTTGTTTGTGCTCTGAACACGCCCATGTAGTTAAACACACATGCATTTCACTTGGGAATTTGATGACATTCTTGGTATGGTCGTATCTATTTCAGAAAATGAGGGGTCAGTACAATATTAGTCAATATCCAATTTTTGATGAGGAGCACGCCTGGAATACCCAATTACCACAGTCCGGAATAGTTCAGCCGAGGATATTGTGCAACTTCTTTGTTTGATTGGTAATCGATATGTTCGATTGAGAACTGATGTCTTTCAACAATGTAGGCGCTGTTCCGCACACTTGAAATGTAGACAAATCGTGAGTAATCGTTTGACATAGGAAATAAAAACATGCATATATGCAATATTAGGTCGGGGCAAATAGTAGTATCATTTTCCAAGAAACTTTGGGAATCTCATTTGCAACATGACGTACTTGTACAGTAAAATTATATTGTGTGTTATATGTAACTAAAACATTCGTAGTATTGCAGTTCAATTTAATATGTATTTCAGTCATTGCATATTATCTCTCCATAATCAATACAACAAAATATCACGCTGCTTTTATGGTGGAATAAATGGCGACAATAAATGGCGAAATCTTCCTACATATTCACACAAGAACCAGAAATTGAGTTTTTCTGCTGATATAATGAAAGATGAACTAAAGATAGACACGGAAGTCCTAGAGTTGAAAACTTCCCCGGTATCATCACGTCCATGGAATTCATGAATATAACACCCCATAGCATGGGGATAGGTTAATAGGGGTAGATTATGATCAAGTCTCAATGTGACGCTTTATATACTATCATTATGGTATACTTTGAGTCATCGATATCTGGTCTTGTTCTTGTTCTATCAGATATAAAGTTGGATATGCAGAATAATGTTGAAATGACTGAATTATGTCGGTGCATAATTACGCATCCTGAGCGTTGTGTAACGCCCTTGTACAGCATCAATCAATAAACGACATGAATTGCAATACTCAAACAAAAATATGAACGAATGTTTTACAATTACCTGTTGTTTAGGTAAACATGCACATCCTTCAACGTTTGGCTGGTCGGTATGTACGTGTGGTAAGTTCACTAATCTACAATACATGTATTGCTGCTATGGTATTATGGTTGGTGTAATCTAACACCAGAGCAAAAACCTACATTATCAACACCCCATCAGTTCCCTCATTACAACATTATGTCTGTTGCTAACAATACGATGCATACACCATTATGCATTTCAGTTGATCTAAGTGGAATAGGCGAACTGGTAGAATACGTGTTTGAAGGCTGGTTAGGGAATAAAATTATTCTGTTTTCCGAGTCATACAAAATGGTGAACTGGAACTGAAATATTCAGTTGATCTCAACTACGTATACTGTCGTTAATTAAAAAAAACCAATGACATATGGACCATATGAAAGTACTAGCCTAATGTTCAATCCATACACTTTATACCTTATAAATACTTCATCTAAAACTTTTCAATACTACGTGCAAAACGTTTCAATGATTTCTGTTCGCTTTTCGTTCGATGTGAAGGTCTCAAAATACAAAATGACTTGATTTCGGACCCATAAAACTATTTTGCCGATCCACCAGGAAATCAAAATGGCCGTCGTCTGCAGACCGCGGATTCATGCACAATTAAAACTAGGCAGGTCACAAGTGTACAAGATGGGAATCCCATGCATACGTTAGAAACGTTATTCGTTATGTCTTGTAGTACCAATTTCATGGCCATCGTGTTCGACCAACGAGAATCTGCGTCGTTTGGCCTGTAGACATTGAGTGCACATACACACAATTGCCTACCACAATTGTCATCCTTTGCGAATACATTTATGTGATAGATAATTTACAGTATTTATGATGGTGACATCATGAGGTCATTCGGTACTTATGCATGTCTTCACCATCAAACCCTAGTCTGTTGCGGATATGGTGGGAAGCAACAGCCGGAGAGACTACTTGCTGCCATTATATCGTTCCAAGAAAGAACATCATTTGTGTGCTCCACACGCCCGTGCCACTAAAGAAGATGCTCTTGACCTTGTGATATGTTTGAGGTCTTATCTTTAGAGCAGTCGTCACGTAGTCATGATTTTTTTACGATATCATTTTGGAAGTACCTCCAGAAATATATGCACCATCCATGGTCTGAGCATTTCGTAAAGCGGCAAACAGCTTGTCCCCCAGCTCAGGGCTTAACTGTAATAACCCCTTTCAAAGATGGCTGTAACAATTAAAGCTACTGCCTTCGAATGTATGCAATATTTTTTGAAAACTAAATTGTTGTGCAACACAACTGATGCAACATAACAAAAAATGTGCTCAATGATTTTGACGATTACAATTGTCCGAGTTGTCTTTTCAACCGTTTTAATACACATTTTGTGCTTGTTTCGTAAATAAACAATCGAGGTGTATTCATCAAACCCGAATGTAAACAAATGCACAAATCGCGCCTAAAAGCCCACATGGAGTACATTTTCCAGTTCGTATGTGCATATATAGTGTATGTACGTGGAATTGTCAGTCCATCTTGTACTTCTATGCTTTGTTTGCACCTCAATGTGATAGATACAGTTCCTGAATTTACGCGAGAACCGCTTGTTAAAATGAGCAAAATTTCCCAGAAGACTGGCTATAGTCATTACATTTGATGTGAGTGTAAGTATAGTATTACCACCAATACAATCAGATTTTGATGATGCCAATAACAAACGTAAAATACAACATTTTGCAATAGAAACAGTTAATTTAGCATGTTTAATGTGAAATATATTTTTCGCAATATTGACTGGTATCGAAGGCATCTGCTTTGAATTATGATTACTTTGCATATGTACTGAACACAACATTGAAACATGGTGAACAACCAGGCATATATAGGCAGTTCATACAGTTACACAGGATGTGATGAGACTTTCACGACACGAACACGATATGTAATGGATCACTAAATGATACCTACACCTCTCAGGTTGTCAACAAAGCGACGCTAACAGATGACATATATGTCATGTTTCACCGCCTGCAGTGATTGATGCTCACGAACAAATCACCTGTTATTCTTAGTCTATAAATATAACACCATCCGGTATAAACAAGAATCTTTCCTGTGGAAAAAGAAGTGGATCAACACATGGAGACGAAATGCATGGAATAAGCCATATATCGTTTCAATCTGCTTGTGATCTTTTTCGAAATTGTAATGAATATCACTCAACCTTAACCATAAATAGGTATAGCGATGAACAAAGATGCATGTAGAGAACACATAATAATCAGTATGTGGCCCATGTGTGTATTGTTGTGGAAGTCGTGAGGTTGGCATTAAATGTGTCAACCTTGGTGAGAAGACAATGCAATTGATATGTGTTTAGTAATAAGGAACTGAGCGTGTGATATGTAATTCATACCAATTTCTGGAGGGAATAATATGCATGAACATGGGACATTAAGTCGTAGAATTATTTGGCAGTTCTTATGGTGCAGTTGGATGAAACATGAAATATGCAAAAAGACAATTCGCTCGCCACCCAGCTATTGTTTGAGGATGCATGATGTACCTCGTTGGGAACAAATTGCCGCAATACAACGGGTCAGTGTCAGGAAATTGTGTGAGTCATAAACAGGACGTCTTGGCTTCGCTCCGTGTCATTGAACACACATGTTTTTTTATTTGGGAAATTTGCTGACGCTATTATCGTGGTCATATTGCTTTCAGAAAATGAATGGGTCGGTACAATATTGGGTCAGTACTCCATTTTTACACTATCGGGAACAAAACACTCAATATATTTAATGTTCACTTACACATTTTGGAGATGCATATATGAATGATAGTAGTGGTCGGAATCGTTTGAAAATCAAAGCTCGATTAATCGTTGTAAAAAACGAGCGATACTTGAGTATATCAAGTGCAATATGGACTCAAACGTGCTAATCGATTCATACAATGAATTACATCTAATCCCAGACTAATGATGAACTCCTCAATGTACAATCAAATGTTCCTATTTTTGATGTGGAGCACAGGTAGGATACCCAAGTATCACGGTCCGGAACGCACTTCGGTACACGATATGAACGATTGGGACATGATCGTCTTTCAACCATGTAATTGTCACACAAGAACCAGAAATTGAGTTTGACTTTGCTATTATATGAGGGATGAACCAAAGATAAACACGGGAGCCCTAGAGATGTGGTCGGTACTTATGCTCAGTCAAACTTCCCTGGTATCGCAATGGCCATACAATTAATAGATATAACGCCTCATAGTATGGAAATAGGTTAATAGGAATATATTGTAATCAAGCCTCAAGGTAAAGCTTTATATAATATCATTATGATATCATTTGTATTTCTAGTCTTGTTATATTCAGATATGTATCAGATATATAGTTGGATATTCAGAATAATCTTGAAGTAACTGAATTATGTCGGTGCATAATTACGCATCCTGAGCGTTAGGTAACGCCCCTGTAAAGTGTCAATAAACTACATGAATGACAATACTTCAACAAAGATATGAAGAAATGTTTTAATCACCTGTTTTTCAGCTAAACATGCACATCCTTCAATGTTTGGCTGATAAACATAATCTACTATATGGTTTCTATGATATTGTGGTTGGTATAAACTGACCACACAGCATAAAGCTGTCTTATCAACACTCCCATCAATTCCCTTATAATGAACGATCTGTCTGTTGATAACATATACTCATATACATAACAACACAAATACCATCATGCGATTCAACTGATACAGCTGGAGTAGTCAGTCTCGCTAATAAGTGTTAAGAAGGCGGCTGCTTATAGGATGGATCCACTACTGTTCTCCGAGTGAAACATATGGTAAACTGGAATTGAATATTATGTTCTGTTGATCTCAACTCTTAATCAAGGTAGAATGATGATATATGGAATCATATGAAAGTACTATCATATCGTTCAATCCATACAGTTTATACCTTATAAATACTTTATCCAAAACTCGTCAGTACTACGTCCAAAACATTCCAATGTTTTCTGTTTATCTGGTTTCGGACCCATGAAACTGCCGATCCATCAGAAAATCAAAATAGCCGTCTTCTGCATACCACTAATTCCTGGGCAATTGAAACTAGGCAGGTCACAAGGGTGCAATGGGAGCCGTATGCATACGTTAGAAATGTTATTTGCCATTACCGTTAATTGTTAGTTTGATGGCCAACGTGTTTGACCCACGAGAATCTGCGTCGTTTGGCCTGCAGACATTGAGTGCACTTACACACAATTGCCTACCACAATTGCCATCCTTTGGTAATACATTGATGTGATAGAAAATTGGCAGAATATATGATGGTGACATCATGAGGTCATTCGGTACTTATGCATGTTTTCACCATCAAACCCTAATCATTTGCGGATATGGTGGGAAGCAACAGCCGGGAGGACGACTTCCTGCCATTATATTGTTTGAGTTCCAAGAAATAATATCATTGATGTGCACCACACGCCCGTGCCACTAAAGGAGATGCTCTTGACCTTGTGATATGAGGCCTTATTCTTATGACAGTCCTCATGGATTAATGATTGTTTTACGATATCATCTTGGCCTGTGGTGAAAGCATCTTCAGACACACATGCACGATCCATGGTCTGAACATATGATAAAGTGGCAAACAGCTTGTCCCCAAGCTCGAGGCTTAACTGTAGTAAACCCCATTCAAAAATGGCGGTAACAAGAAAATTGTGATGACTCTGAATATGTACTAAACACCGACATTTGAACGTAGTTATATTTATACAGTATGTGTTGAAGTTTTCAGGACACGACAACGATATGTTATGGAGCACTAAAAGATACCTACAACTCTAAGGTTCTAATGCAAGACTTTCGATGAAAAGCATGTGCCTATAATGTCTCACCCTCTGCAGTGATTGGTGCTTACGAACCAAACATGTTATTTCCAGTCTATAAATAAAACACCACTCGGGATAAACAAGCATCTGTTGTGCAGAATTTAAAGTGGAACAACACGTGGAGACGAAATATGTGGAATAAGCCATCTATCATTTCAATCCGTCCTGTGAACTTTTGTTAATATGGTATGACTATCACTCAACTATAAGCGGGTATATCACGGGCGACATTGTGTTTCACGATGTATGCCTGACGCCTGTTCAAAGCTACTCTTGACGTACTGTAGCTACGCTTTACTTTGTGCCGTCAAGCAGGGTGCACCGCTTGTCATGAAAGTTTTCACTGAATATAGAAATATTTTATTGCAGGACGGTAGGTGATGATTATACCTAGGTGGTGGACACTAACATATGTATATGGATGAATACAGATGCATATAGAAGAAGCATTATAATCAGGGTGTGGCCCCGGTATTCATCATTCAGGGAGTTGCGAGGGCAGCCGTTATGGCAACCCGTGTCCAGTGACCTTCGCGAGAACACAGTACGCACTTCGATAGTTTTAGTAGAAGGGCTATATGATACTGAGCGCGTGATATGTAATCCATACCAATTAGTGGAGGAACTATTATGCATGGCTATTTGGACATTTAATCATGGAATAATTTGGCATTTCCTTGTAAAACCGCTCCTCAGAACGTGACAGATTTTTCAAGCTAAACATATTGGCTATAAGATTTCCTTATTGCTATTCTTGGATGCGGTATCTGTAAAATGAAACATAACTCAGACAGTGTGTGAACCATGTAATTACTGGTATCCTATAATGTCTTGAGTTGCCATGGAATAGCGCTTTGATGTGTCCTGTTTTTAGCCATGATGACCCACGTTGCACTGGGATAAAGCATAAAATGTGCATAAAGACAATTGCTTCACCACCAGCTATTGTCCTTTCTTTGAGGATAAATGTTCTTCCTTGTTAGGAACAAACTGCCCGTAAGACGACGAGTCTGTGTCATAACATTGTTTGAGAGGGAAATGGAATGTCTGCACTTGATATAGGTGTTTTTGACTTGGTAATTTGCCGACACTTTCTGCACGGTCATATCACTTTCGAAAAGTATATATAATCTTCCATAGCTTATATCAAAATACACTTTTCATTGTTAAACTAGGGATGAGTAATAATCTTTATAAGTTATACAATCTTTATCAGTTATAAGTTATGCAGTTGTACAAAAATCCTGACTTCCGTTTTGAATGTCAGTTGTGTTTTGGCGGAGTGTTCCATGCACAAATCCAGGTTATCCTTTATATAAGTATCAATCTATTACCACCGATACCGCCAAATTTAGATGATTCCCATAACAAAGTTATGTTAAATCTATGACTTTATACACATGAACGCTAACACAAATATTTATATGGATATCCATGTATGTTTATGTGTTAACTATCCCGGATAGATCGGCTGCATGGGGATATAACTATTTTTTTTCGTACACACATGATTGGAATATGGACACAATTGCAGTTCAGACACAGTCATGACCTATTTCCTGGGATGGTTCACGGCAAATGTTTATGCCACGAAAGGAAAACATTGGCGGTTGTTTTTGTGGCTCTACGTTGACTACATGTGTTCATATCTTATGGTTTGTCAATCAAATAAGTTTGACTACCTGGACGTGTGCATTTATAAACGGCAGTGTTCCAAAACATTCATATATTTTTGTCTTTATGAGGAATGGTTTAGTATTCTGATAACAAAATGATTCGATTCTCGAGCCAACAGAGAATCACATCTGACACGGCTCCATATTAGGAGCAACCCTATATAATAATCAATTAGGTTAATCAGCAAATGATTATGTTTTCAAGTGATTAAACTGACATGTTGAAAATCATATCAAGTGTTGGCAATATCTGCTGTTCCATTCAAAAACGTGTTCCACCATACAGATAACAGAGAGGTTTCTGTGCACAATTCATATAAACCTGCGCTTGTAAAGAAACATTGGTTCACTTTACATTTTCCCTGGCAGGATACAATAAACAGGACGGTCGAAGCTGTTTTCCTGAGATAAACCCCAGTAGCGAATATCTTCGTGTGTTTCAGCGCATGTTCAGACTCGTAACTTTGACAGTTGCCTATGTAAACAGAGTATATTTATAGGCAAATAGCAAACAAGCGCTTTACATTGGATATTCAATTGATAACATACACATGAAGCTAAAAAAAATGTGCATATTCCAAAACATTCGATATGTAACCCACGAAGCACAAAATAGAAATGATGTGAGTAGATGAACAAAAAAGGTATGTTCAATATCGAAATATGAGTGGATGCAGTTGATCTGAATCGGTACTATGATTCATGGAAGATCAATGTTTTGTGTTTTGCTGAATGTTGTGTGTTTGGCAAATCTGAGAGTTGCGTCGTTTTCGTTCCTGCTAGATTATGGAGAGCTGTTTTCATCGCTAATTGTGCATTACTTGAGAATAGTTAACTGCAGTTTTTCCCTTGTTGTGCCTATAGGAAATCGGGACTTAAATTTATGGAAGATTAAGAAGTAAGGTTAAGTGAATTTGGTCTCAGCTATTGAGTGTTGAGGAGTGCGGAGCTTGACAGAGTGTCCTTGAGCCGTGTGGTTTTTGCGATGCTCTGTCAGACACCAGCGGACTGCAGTGGATGTTTAACCAAGGATCCTGTATTTAACGCCGCATAAATTGAAACAAAACTTGCAATTTTTTCTTCATATTGTTTCCACATTGTTTCCACTTTGCTACGTGTGCCATATATCCAGCAAAATTACACGAACACAATGAATATAATGACAACAAATGATTATTAATTACGACATTGAATTCATGTATTCGCACGACAAATCTTGTGGTAATAATTATATGAGTGGTGCTCTGGAAACAGACCTGGAAGCTGTAGAGTCGTTGTCGGTAGGTCTGCTCAACAAAACTTCCTGGGTATCCTCACGTCCATATGATTTGTGGATATTCAGGCCAACTCATTAGATATCGCATAGTATGGAAATGTGACGTTTGGTAATGACTTGTTTTCGGTGTGGCCCAAAAAACCTGGTTTCTCTGATCGTATAGACTTTATGTAACTCCCGCTCGTTGTGATTCGAGAGCCGTCACTAAATTGGTGTCCCCCAACGCTGGTGTATCATCACTCCGTAGCTCACCGGCTTCACTTAGGCAAGAAGCAACTCAGATGTAAATAAATTGAAGATTTATATACATCAAATCAACTTACAATTGTATGGCTGGTCACCCACGTGACGTACAAATATGAAGTTCAGACATGGAGCACTGTATGATCACATTTCAAAAATAAATAGTGCACGAGGGCACAACTAAAAAGAGTTCTTAGCCGGCGGCGTCTCTCTGTCCCTTCCCGTTGAAGTTTCCCGTCCCGCTTAGTCGAATGGTTTCTCCAGGTAGTCGGTCTAAATCCCGGTTGACTCTAAGGCCCTGAAGAAGGAGTCGTCCGCACGGAGTTCGTCGAGTCCCTTGGCTGTGGCGGTGACGATCTCCCCACGGTCGATGTCGCTGTTGCAGTGCTCTCAGAGCGGCCGTCCGCTCTCCCTTATATAGCCAGGGTGGCTGCGCGCGCATCTTCGTCCGCGAACGTATCTTCCGCACTCTTCTCCACGTGGTGAAGACTGCGTCCGCGAACGGTTCTTCCGCGAAGGCTCCTCTTCCGCGAACGGTGCTTCCGCGACTGATGCTTCCGCTGACGATGCTTCCGCAATCGTGCTTCCGCGAACGGTTCTTCCGCGAACGATGCTTCCGCTGATGATGCTTCCGCAATCGTGCTTCCGCGAACGGTTCTTCCGCGAACGGTGTCTTCGCAAGTGGACTTTGTAGATCACGTGACCGTTCCTAACGAACGTTTCAGCGCGGCAGTTGCATGGTTTTGTTACAACTCCACCCTTTCTGGAGATCAACGTCCCCGTTGATCCTTTCTCTCTCTTCTTTTCTCTTCTTCCTCCTTCTTCGTCTTTTCCTGCCTGTCTGATGTTTACAGGGCTCTCTCCCTCCACTTCACTGGCGATCCACCTCGCTTTCGGACGTCTCCGCCAGCCTGTCTCGAGTGTCTGTATATGCTCGGAGCTGTTCCCGGAGCAGCTTGGTCTCTCGGACGTGGGCTCGCAGCTCCTTCCGGTGGCTCTTCTCTCGTTGAGAGGCCTCCCCTCGCAGCTGCAGCACCTCGGCCTCGAGCTGTCTCTGCTCCTCCTTGGCTTGGAGCCGAGCCTCCGCTTGGGTGAGGTGGCGTCGTCCCATGGCTATCGTGGATGCCAGGTCCTCCAGGGCCTTCTCTCCGGCAGTGACCGCTCTGCCCAGGCCCTCCACATACGGTCGCAGTTGGTCCTCCTCCTCCGGAACGGGCTTGAGGTACCAACTCAGGTCTAGGGGCTTGTAGGTAGGGGCCGAGTCTCTGGGAACGGGGGGTCCGTCGTCCTCGGGGGTGGGGGCCTCCGGGGATTCCGCCTCTCTCCGCTCCTGCTGAGACTCCGGTTCCTCTTCGCTATTCGGGGGGTCGTCCTCGGGGTCTGGGGCGTCCTCTGACCTGGGGGCGTCCTCCCGGGGGCTTGACGGCGTGGAGCTGGTCGTCCCGCTGGCCGCAAAGCTGACAGTCTTCAGCTCAGGGGCAGACACAGTAGTCGGACCATCTCGGGGGTCGGACACGGGCGTGTCGGTCGTCGTCCTCCTCCGTCCTGGCTTGAGGGTGTTGCCGCTGGCATGCGACGTCTCATGCCGGTCTCTGTCAGCTCGGCGGGCGAATCGCTGGCTGCACATCTTGCAGAGGTGCCGCCCCTCCTTCTGCGTGTGTTTGGTCGCCACGTGTCGGCTAAAGTTGGATGCCGTCACGTGGATCCGGCAGGGGCTGCACCAGCGTCGCCCTCTCTCGGTGGACAACTTCCGGGCAGGGGACCGTCGACCTCCTCGGGGCTCCTCACGACGCTCCCGGCTCCTCGAGCGCTCCCGCTTTCGGTCAGGCTTGTCTATCTTGGTAGGTGGGTCGCTCATCTTGTCGACTTCAAGGGGCAGAAAGTCAGCCAAGTCGAAATCTGGAACGTCCCCGAAATCTTCGTCTGCAAATGCGGGTATCTCAATGATCTGCAGAGTTGGTGTGTTCATGGTTGAAGTGATGACGGAATCGTAGGCCGGCCTGCTTATATAGAAAAGGCGCGGACCAGGGATCTGGGGGAAAAAGCATTGTCGTGGAACGAAATAACGTTTTTCGCTTGCTTCCGCGAACGGTTCTTCCGCGAACGCTGCTTCCGCGAACGTGCTTCCGCGAACGGTACTTCCGCGAACGCTGCTTCCGCGAACGCTGCTTCCGCGAACGGTTCTTCCGCGAACGCTCCCGTCATCGTTTACATCGTTTGGACTGCATTCCCGCTGTTTTCCACTCGTCCCTCGTCATCACTGGGGGTCCGGACTGGGGTCACATCGTCCGGATTGGGTATCCAGGCGTCGGTTTCAGGGGTGAACCAGCACCTTTTTATATTGTCAATGTGGACATCTTTAATCTTGCCACCGGGTCGATCTTGTATGGACACCATCCATCCGAGATGAGACTTCACAACGAGATAAGGTCCCGTCCACCCTAGTCCTAGTTTTGGTCTAGCCTTTGGAGGGTACCAATACATCACCCAGGTGCCCACCGGAAAATGTCGAGCGGCTGATTTTATGTCATGATGGCGCTTTTGTCGCACCGTAGCCGTCTTCAGGCACTCTCGGGCAGTCTCGTGAGCTTGTATGGTGGCTTCCTTCACCCATTCGACGTATTCGGACGCACACTCGGGGACTGGTCCTCCCAAATCGTCCGGTTTCGTCCGGTACCTCAGGTCCAATGGGGTGGTTGCCTCCCGTCCCATCATCATTCGAAATGGTGTACACCCGGTGCTTTCGTGTACTGATGTTCTATAAGTCGCCATCACGTAGGGCAGATGGTCGTCCCAGTCGTCATGGTTCTCGTCCACGACCACGGCCAGAAGGTTCAGCAGGGTCCGGTTGAATCGCTCGACCATCCCGTCTGATTTGGCGTGATAAGGGGTCGTCCGAGTCTTCTCCCCTCCTAGGATCTTGATCATCTCAAGGAAAAGCTTACTCTCGAACTCTCGTCCCTGGTCGGTGTGTATCTTGGCTGGCATTCCCAGGCGGCACACGAACTCAGTCACAAAGACGTCCGCCACCGTCTGAGCCTCATGGTTGGGTAGAGCGTAGGCCTCAGTCCACTTGGTGAAATAATCACCCACGACCAGTATATACCGGTTCCCAGAATTGGTGATCGTTCCAGGCTCCAAAATGTCCATGGCCACCCTTTCTAGCCGATCGCCTACCGGTAGATTTCCCATGGGGTGGTACTTGGGCCCCGGTCGCGGCTTTCTCCCACTACACTTCAGGCACTCCCGGCACCAACGCTCCACGTCCTTCGTCATACCCGGCCAGTACATTCTCGCTTTTAGTCGGTGGACTGTTTTGGTGATTCCCTGGTGGCTCATCAGCTTGCCGGTGTGGACCTCCTTCATGACGGCGCGTCTCAGGACCTGTGGAACGACCAGTTGATGGATTGGTGCGTTCTGGCAAGCCGCTTGGTACCGCCGGTACAGAAGCCCATCACGTAGCTCCAGCTGGTCCCACTGTTGCCACAGAGTCTTCATTTGCTGACTTTTTGTTCTGACTTCGGGCCATGCAGGTCTCTCAGTGAAAATATTCTTCCACCCGAGGATGCCTCCAACTTCAGGGTCGGCTCGTTGAAGGGTCACTAGGTCCTCCTGGGAATAACCATTCAGGACCTGGGCCTCCGGGGCTCCCTCCATCGGATTCCGGCGTCCTCCCGTAGCCATAGCCCGCGTGACAGCTAGCATTTGTTTGTCTGGATCTCGGAGCACAGGGTTGGGGCATGGGTCCAGGAAGGGCTCCTCTCGGCAGCGCATCCACACGTCGGCCGTCGCGCCGATCGCTGCTCCGGCCACAACCTCCGGTCCCAAACCATGCAGTGCGAGGAGCATCATCAGGAGAAACCAAACCCAGGCAGAGGGGCGGAGCTGATGCAGGGTTCTGCAGACGCTCCTGGCTCCTTCCTCCGTCTGTGGGGGGCTCCGGTCAGGCAGGCATTCCTCGGTCGGCTGGGTAGTCGTCCTCGGGTCCTCCTGGCAGCGCACCTCCCAGATCTGGAATATCCCGACTCCATCTCCGCAATAGTAGTCCTCCGTCCAGGGCTCCACAGGGACCTCCCGCAAGATGTTAACTTGAGGTCCTCCGGGGCTCCATCCTTCTCCGCTGATCGGTGGAAGCAGATCCTCGTCAGAGAGGTCCTCCAGGGGTAGGGGACACTCCTCCTGAGTCGGACAGGCCTCCTCTTCTCCTTCGGGTCTTGTGGTGTGGCGAGGGGCGGGACAATCCGGTCTCCGGCACTGTCGGCATCTGGACATCCCGTCTGCATTCCCGTGTTGTACTCCCGGTCGGACCTCACACCTGAAGGCGTAGCTGGCGATGCGAGCTGCCCATCTAGCGATCATTCCTTCCGCATCCCGAAAGTTCAGTAGCCACTTGAGAGAGGCGTGGTCGGTTCGTAGTAAGAACGCTCTCCCCCACAAGAAATGTCTGAAATGGTGTATCATACTGACGACGGCCAGGAGCTCCCGCTTGGTGGTGCAGTAATTCCGCTGGGTGTCCCTCAGGGTTCTGGAAGCATAGGCGATCACCCGCTCTCGTCCGTCCTGCACTTGGGATAAGACGCCTCCCACTCCGTAGCCGCTAGCATCAGTATCTAAAATAAATTCTTGGTCCATGTCAGGGTACACCAGCAGGGGGTGCTCGGTCAGGGGTTGACGCAGCGCCTCGAACGCCTGCTGATGAGCCTCGCTCCAATGGTAGTTGACTTCCTTCTTTAACAGGTGGTTGAGGGGTCCCGCTCGGGTGGCAAAGTCAGGGATGAATCTGCGGTAGTACCCCACGAACCCAAGGAAGCTCCTTAGTTCTGTCAAGGTGGTCGGAGGAACCATTTTTGTTACAGCTTCGACCTTGGCAGGGTCGCACTGGATGCCTCGGTCGGACACGACATGGCCCAGGAAGTTGACCTGTTGTCGAAACAGCTCACACTTGGCGGGTTTCAGCTTCAGCCCGGCAGCCTGCAGTCTCCGGAACACGTCCTCGAGGTTGTCCACGGCTTCTTGGAAAGTCTTTCCAAGACAGACGACATCGTCCAAATAAATTAGACAACGCTTCCATTGGAGTCCCCTCAGTGCCAGCTCCATTAGACGTTCAAAAGTAGCCGGGGCCGTCGCCAATCCAAACGGCATCACTTTAAATTGATAGAGTCCACTACGGGTAGTGAACGCCGTCTTCTCCTTGTCCCTGTCGTCCATCTCGACCTGCCAGTAACCACTAGCCAAGTCTAGCGTCGAAAAATATCGTCCTCCTGACAAGGTATCAAAACTCTCGTCGACTCGAGGCAGGGGGTACGCATCCTTCCGGGTGACATCATTTAGACGGCGGTAGTCGACGCAAAATCTCAGTGCACCATCCTTCTTTTTCACTAGCACGATGGGAGACGACCATGGACTGTCACTTGGCTCCACAACGTCAGCTTTCAACATCTTGTCGACCTCGTCCTCGATCAGCTCTTGTTGGTAGTACGGGGCTCTCCTCAGAGGCTGCTTGATCGGGGGGTGATCTCCCGTGTCGATGACGTGTTTCGCCAGGGAC
The DNA here is from genome assembly GCA_949152475.1 of Terebella lapidaria. NCBI lineage: Eukaryota > Metazoa > Annelida > Polychaeta > Terebellida > Terebellidae > Terebella > Terebella lapidaria. Next base: position 11,331,653 of record OX424557.1, read on the forward strand.
GTCCGGCCCAACCTCCCATCTGGTCCCATAAAGACCTGCTGGTGGCGTCGAAGGAGATCGCTGACGACCTCCACCTCCTTTTCCGTCAAGTTCGGATGCATTCCCTCCAGGAGCGGTTCTAAATGCTCCGGGCACTCTGGTGTCTTCGTCGACGATTCTGCGTGCATGGCGTGCACTCTGGTTTCGGGCTGCTCAGGCGTCCGGTTCCGCCACTTGGTGGAGTTTGGTGTAAGGGGCTCATGCTCCCTCCCGCTCTCCTCCCGGTACCACTGTTCCCTTTTAGGTTCATTCTGGGTTGTTTTCCCTCCATCGGGACGAAATCCCAGGTCGATCACGGCCTCTATTCCGTGAAGCTCGGCTAGGATGGTCCCCATCAGCACAGTGCAAGCTCCAGCGCCGGCGTTCAGAAGTACCACCGGTACCAGGCGTCCTCGGGGTCGTACCAGGGCTCGTCCCACTACGAGGGGGTCGTCCTCCAACGGCTCTCTTGCGGACTGCACGAGGCCGGCCTTCGGAACTCCTCCCTCACTTCCTGTCAGCTTGAGGTCCACCATCATCTCTGAAAAGGGTGGCAAGACGACCGTCTCCTCCGTCACCAGTGTGTAGACGGCGTCCTCGTGGCCCGAGCTCATCACTACGGTAGTGTCGCCCACCTGCCACTCGCCCTTACGCAGATCCAGCTGTCCCCCAATCTGTTGAAGTACATCAAGCCCCAACACTCCCGGGATCCCTAGTTTGGCTACCAGTACATCTGCCGACACGAGTCGTGTGCCCAGTAGAAGTTGAACTGTCATCTCTCCTTGAACCTGTAAGTAGTCTCCGGTTGCTGCCCGTAACCTTATTCTCGTCTGCCTTATCATTGCTTTATGTTCGTCATCCATTTGGTCGAAGAGACACTCGTCCAGAACGGTGGAAGAGGCACCCGTGTCCACCAACATACGAGTCGCCTTCCCCATAACGTGGCACGCCGCATACCACGCCAATGTGCCTCGGGCACCGGCTGACAGCGACACCACCTGGCCATTTCTGTCAATCTTAAGAGAGCTGCCACTCTCCTCAGGGACGCCGCCCTGGATAAGTACTGAGTCGTCCACCCACAGTGATGCACCACCCTGGTCCTCTCTGTCAGTCTTAAGGGAATCACTCCCCTCGGAACCGCCGCTCCGGATAAGTAATGAGTCGTCCACCAGCAATAGCTGCTGCGCTGGCCCCTTGGTCATTCCGCTCCACCGGCCCTCCGTCTCCTCTTTCACGGCCGCTTGTGGTTCAGTTGCATAGGGGGGTCCCTGCTGTTTCGCAGCCTCCAGCCTCAAGGTTGTAACCTGTTGGTTCTCCTTGCTGCTAGCAGAAACCTCGTTGATGTCTCCGTGGGTCCCCAGACGCTCCACGGCTCCATCGGTCTGCATTTCGTCGACGTCTCCGCGGGTCATTAGACGCTCCACGGCTCCATCGGTCTGCATTTCCTTGACGTCTCCGCGGGGCATTAGACGCTCCACGGCTCCATCGGTTTGCTGTACATTGGCACTCCCGTCTGTGTTGACAGGCTTGCCCTCCAAATAGTCGAGAATTCGATCCTCGAGCTCCTCCTGCGCCCATCCAGTTACTTCGGATGCACACCGGAAAAACCTATTAAAAATCTGTGAAACTAAAAATTCCCCCCTGGCAATGTGTTCTTCACGTCTTCGTCGAGCTTCTCGCCTGTGAAGCCGTGCACACACCTGCCAATGGCCCATACGGTTGGGGGCTGGTATGAGCCCTACTGGTTTTCCGACTCCTCGTCTGTCAAACTGTTCCGCTCACCAATCTCCTCGATTAGTCGACTCAAGCGCTCCTCCTTGGTCCGAGGTGGCGGCCGATCTGGACACTGGTACTTCCGATGACCCGGCTTCCCACAGTACCAACAGTCATCTGGTCCCGGCCTAGCGCTTGGTCCCTTGTTCTCAGCAGTGGCGGCCCTCGGCTTGATGGATAGCACCTGCTCACACAGCTCGATTAGTCGATCCAGCTTCCTGTCTTGGCTCTCAAAGAGCCCCTTGAAGTAGGGAAGTCTGGGTAGACCCGCTACGTTCGGCTGGTTGCTCTGCTGCCCACTGGTGGTAATCTCGCCTCCCTGCTGGTTCTTCAACAGCTGTAGGACCCGTCCTAGAGCTGGCTCGGAGTCCTCCGACTCTATGGACATCACCGGCTTCCCAGGCTTGGGTTTGACACATTCGTACTGGGTCACGAACGCTATGGCCTCCTCCATGGTCTTCATCTTCCTCATGAGCGCCATCACCTTCATGTCCCCATCTGGATGGCCCTTCCAGAAGTGGTCTAAGGCGATAGCCTCCTGAGCTGCGGAGTTCAGATCCGGATAACCACGGCCGGCCAGTCGCTGCAACTCATAGCCGTACTGCTGGGGTGTCTCTGCCTTCCTGCGGGTTCTCTGTCCCAAGGTCGCCTTGTAGGACTCCTCCTGACAGTCAGGGTCGAATCGTAGGGTCAGCTTGTCGGTCAGAACGTCGATGTCCCTCCGGTCTGCAGGACTCAGGCTGGTCAGCATTCGTCGCGCCTCTCCTGTCAAGCTCCCGGCTAAGTAGACGCCCTGTTCCCGCTTGCTCCATCCGTTGACCTCTGCGATGACGTCAAAGTGGGCCCGGTACACCGGCCACTCTATGGAAGTCCCATCGAACTTGTCAGGGGTCAGCATCTTCCGGTTCCTTCTGCCGTTCTGATTCCAGACTGTGCTGTCCTCGGACGACGAGTCCTCCTGCCTCCGTCTCGGCCTAGGGCTTCGTCGGTGCAGCGGCGGTCCCCGCCTCGGTGGTCTCCTCCCCCGTCCTGGGTAACCATGGCTGCTGTCGGTCCCTCCATCAGATGAAGGCCCCTCATCGCCCGATGATGAGAAAGGGTGCTGTCTCCGGCCTCCCTGGGTGACTGAAATAGAAGCTGGATTTCTCCAGGAGGCTGGCTGTCTCGGTTGTCGACTGGGTGAAGACCTCCCTCTTCCGCGAACGCTGTCTTCCGCGAACCCTCCGCGAACACTGTCTTCCGCGAACCTTCCGCGAACGGACTCCTCCGCCAACAGCTCCCGAAGAAGTTCTTCCGCGAACAGGCCTCTTCCGCGAACGCCGTCTTCCGCGAGTCTTCCGCGAACGGGCTCGTCCGCCAAGATGTCTCGGAGACGTCCCTCCACAAAAGATGTACGTCCGCGAACGCCATCTTCCGCGAGTCTTCCGCGAACCGGCTCATCCGCGAATGGTCTTCCCCGTCTATTCTGAAAAACTGGAAAGGAAGATTGGTCGCCTGGATCACTCCTTTCGTCGAGCCGCCGTCTGGGTGAAGACTCCTCTCTTCCGCGAACACTCTCTTCCGCGAGTCGTCCTCGTCCGCGAACGTGGTCGTCCGCGAAGGGCCCTCCCCGGTCACAAGCGTCCTCGTCACCAAAGACTCCCCCTCGCCCACGAGCCCGTTCATCCACGAAGGATCCCCGGCTGCAAGCGTCCCTGTCGCCGAAGAATGCCTCTCGTCCGCGAATGTTCTCTTCCGCGAAAAGTCCTCTCCCTCTCGAGCTGCTCTCTTGGGTCGGAGCCCAAGTAACCCGTCCTCCAGTCACTCCCGTTTGTCGACTCGTCACACCCGACCGCTGCCCTGTTGCACCAGACTGCTGCTCTGTTGCACCAGACTGCTGCTGGGACTGGTCCCAAAGCCGTCTCAATGCTGCATTCTCTGGAGGTGCCACACTTGGACTCTGCTCCGGTAGCTGTAGCCGATCCCTCCTCGCCCAGATTTCGCCGTCCTCCCCGTCCAGATTGACGTACTCCGGTCCCAGCACTCGTCGGAACTCGGGGCCCCTCCTAACGCTCTCAAGGTAGGTTGACCTCTCCCTGTCTCGATCGTGCTGCCACCCAGAGTCGTGTCTGAAAAGAAAACGGTTGTCGGGTGTCTGGCTCCGGGGTCTCTGTTGACTCGTCGACTGGCCCATGGAAGGTCTCGACCTCCCTGGTTGCTCCTCACTCGTCGAAACGTCCCGTCTACCCCTGGCTGTGAAGCTGCTCTTCCGCGAACGGTCGTCTTCCGCGAACGTTGTCTTCCGCGAACGGTCGTCGGCCTCTTCCGCCAAGGTCGTCTTCCGCGAACGGTTGTCGTCCGCGAACGTCTTCCGCGAACGGTCGTCTTCCGCGAACGTCTTCCGCGAACGGTCGTCTCCCTCTTCCGCAAAGGTCGGCTTCCGCGAACCGCTGTCTTCCTCGTCCGCAAGTGAGGCCGTCCGCGAAGAGTCTTCCTCTTCACCTCCTGTCTTCCCTGGGGCAGTTTCGTCGTTTTCGCCGGACATGAGTGATGCTGAGGTTCGTTCCCTGGCAGTAGACCCTCGGGGATCCTGGTCACGGCACCAAGTTGTGACGTTTGGTAATGACTTGTTTTCGGTGTGGCCCAAAAAACCTGGTTTCTCTGATCGTATAGACTTTATGTAACTCCCGCTCGTTGTGATTCGAGAGCCGTCACTAAATTGGTGTCCCCCAACGCTGGTGTATCATCACTCCGTAGCTCACCGGCTTCACTTAGGCAAGAAGCAACTCAGATGTAAATAAATTGAAGATTTATATACATCAAATCAACTTACAATTGTATGGCTGGTCACCCACGTGACGTACAAATATGAAGTTCAGACATGGAGCACTGTATGATCACATTTCAAAAATAAATAGTGCACGAGGGCACAACTAAAAAGAGTTCTTAGCCGGCGGCGTCTCTCTGTCCCTTCCCGTTGAAGTTTCCCGTCCCGCTTAGTCGAATGGTTTCTCCAGGTAGTCGGTCTAAATCCCGGTTGACTCTAAGGCCCTGAAGAAGGAGTCGTCCGCACGGAGTTCGTCGAGTCCCTTGGCTGTGGCGGTGACGATCTCCCCACGGTCGATGTCGCTGTTGCAGTGCTCTCAGAGCGGCCGTCCGCTCTCCCTTATATAGCCAGGGTGGCTGCGCGCGCATCTTCGTCCGCGAACGTATCTTCCGCACTCTTCTCCACGTGGTGAAGACTGCGTCCGCGAACGGTTCTTCCGCGAAGGCTCCTCTTCCGCGAACGGTGCTTCCGCGACTGATGCTTCCGCTGACGATGCTTCCGCAATCGTGCTTCCGCGAACGGTTCTTCCGCGAACGATGCTTCCGCTGATGATGCTTCCGCAATCGTGCTTCCGCGAACGGTTCTTCCGCGAACGGTGTCTTCGCAAGTGGACTTTGTAGATCACGTGACCGTTCCTAACGAACGTTTCAGCGCGGCAGTTGCATGGTTTTGTTACAGAAATATGCTAACGGAAACACATGGTAACCGAGTCTTCGGGTACATGTAATACTTCACATAGTACATGTCGTGTCATTATAATTTATATCTTCAATGTCTCTTAATATTCAAGAGAGGTATATTTTGGTGTACAGTATCTTGGAAGTAAGTAGATCTGAGAGATACATTGATATGTATAAATATATTTGCATCTTGCTCAGGCACAGTACAAACGGGCAGTTGTCTGACAAATGTGTTCATGAAGTTCGGTCTACTTATTCCGAACCACACCATACATCCTTCGGTATTATGCTGGTGAGCACGTGCGTGCGGTAGGTTCACTTATGTGCAATATTGTTGCCATAAAACTGTGGTACAAAAAAATATTTTCAACAACCCATATATTTACCCTGTTATCATAATCTGTATGTTGATAATTTAACAACATATATTGCTGGGCGCTTCAACTTATCTAGTTATAGTAATCAACCTGTTAAAATGTGATATAGAGAAGGCTGGTTATAAAATATATTAGATACTGCGTGCACGGAAACATAAAAGAGCATACTTTTGTACCTTAGCTATCGCCGTCAACCAATATATAACCCTGTATCATAGATAGTAAATATTAAACTGTTCATTTATTGCAATATATATGCTGTGAGAGCTATGTTCAATAATTATTTTCTTGGAAATGGAATGAAATGGATTGTCATCTCTGCAACAACACCGTGTTGAATGTTCTGGGACAAAATTCAATGGCGCCCATAATTTAGCACATCTTTTCTTCCATAGCTCTATTTGCAGTGTGATAAAATCCTCAACCGCCGACTCTAGACTTTTGACATGACAGAGGGCCCTTGAATCTGCCTATTTTTGTGACTCATCTGTTGTGTCAAATGCCATTACCACCTGTTGGTGTCATGGCAGCATCGTCTCAAGGCCTGGTACACAATAATTACCCTACATGTGATCCAATTAAGACTCCTCCTCCAACGTACATGTCGTTGAAGTTACTGCACATTTGTATGTCCCAATTACCGTAACAGAATATGATTCGTACAGAAATTGCTTGGTAAAACACAGAACGAAATTTTTGCACTTTAGATAGCTTTAAAATACAAATAATAAATGATAAGACTAACATTGTTCAGTTATATTGGGAGCACAAACATTGGGGAAAAAAAGTTGGAAAACAACAAAATTGAGCACAAACTACATCGTATCCTATTAACATCGAACTAAAAGCTGTCGAATTATCACTTTAATCAGCATGCCTATGTGCATGACCGGATGGTATAATTCTAAATCTTCATAACTGACAGATCAGTAAAAAGAAGTTAAAAGTTGGCGTCACGGTGGTGGTTTTTGCATTGCTCTGTCACACACCAGCCGGCTGAAGTGGATTCTCCGCCAGCTGATGGTCGACGTTTAACTAAGGATCCTATTATCTAACGCCACAGAATTTATAGGTTATGGAAATTTTAATCATATTTTTCAAACCATCGACATATAATCCGTGTTTTCACAGCAATTTACTCCTACTTGCATTTTTCTTTTCAGATTGATTCCAATTTGTTACGTTTGCCATATATCCAGCAAAATTGCATGAACACAATGAATAAAATGACAACAACAAATGATCATAAATTACGACATTGAATCTGCGTATTCACACGAAAATCTTGTTGATTGTGTTAATAATTATATGAGTGGTGAACTGGAAACAGACGCGGAATAGTCGTTGTCGGTAGTTCGTCTGAGCAAAACTTCCCGGGTATCGTCACCTCCATATGATTTGTGGATATTCAGGTCAACTCATTAGATACAACATAGTATGGAAAAAGGCTAATAGAAACACATGGTTACCAAAAAAATCTCAAGGTGCATGTAATACTTCATCCAATACATGCCATGTCATTATGATATAATTTATATCTTAATTGTCTCTTAATATTCAAGAAGTTATATTTGATATATATTGACATGTAAATATGTAAGAGATACATTGACATGTATGAATATATTTGCATCTTGCTCAGGCACAGTACGAACGGGCAGTTGTCTGACAAATGTGTTCATGAAGTTCGGTCTACTTATTCCGAACCACACTGTACATGATTCAGTATTATGCTGGTGAGGATGTGCATGCGGTAGGTTCAGTAATCTACAATATTGTTGCCATAAAACGGTGGTTTAGGTAATCTTGACATAAAGTACAAGAAGCTATGTTCAACAACCCATATATTTACCCTGTTATCATAATTTGTATGTTGATAATTTAACAACATATATATTGCTGGGTGCTTCAACTTATCTAGTTTTAGTAATCAACCTGTTGAAATGCGTTATATAGAGAAGGCTAGTTATAAAATATTTCAGATACTGCTTGCAATGGAACACCAAAGAGCGTACTTTTTTTTATCTTAGCTATCGCCGTCAACCAATATAAAACTCTGTACCATAGATAGTAAATATTAAACTGCTCATTTATTGCAATAGATCTGCTGTAATCCAACCATATCCCATGTCTTGTGAGAGCTATGTACAATAAATATTTCCTTAGAAATGGAAAGAAATGGGCAACAACAAATAAATCTCAAGAAATCTCGACAACAACACCGTGTTCTGGGACGAAATTCAATAGTGCCTATAATTTATCACATATTTTCGTCCATAGCTATATTTGCATCGTGATAAAATCCGCAACCGTGGACTCTAGACTTTTGACATGACAGAGGGCCCTTGAATCTGCCTATTATTGTGACCCATCTGTCGTGTCAAATGACAGTACCACCTGTTGGTGTCATGGCAGCATCGTCTCATGGCTTGGTACACAATACTTACCCTACATTTGATCCAATTGAGACAAGTTGTGTATGTGAAATATTACGTCTGTAATGATTAAAAGATGGGACTAAGGAAAATGAGTTTTGACGATTTTTGTGCATATGTGTGTAGATCGGAATCAAGACACATGTCTCGAAGGTAATCATGAGAACTCTATTAAATATATATATTATATAAAGGAGCATGAAGAAAATATTCTGAAGTATTGCCAATCCCAGCATTTTTATACATAGACATATTGCACGATGGACAGTTATCCTTGTTCTTCACAGTTCTTGACAGTGCGGTCACATATGTTTCAGACCCCTTCTCAATAGTGAAAGTTTGTATTATAGCATTGAACCCTGGAGGTGTACATACATAATATTTTTGTAGAGCTGTATATACTTTCTCTCCATATCCCTTATTATTCACTTGGTGGTATTCTCAATGTAAATACACCCCTGGTTATACGATTTGTACCACGTGGCAATCCTATACTCAACTTTGGACGGGAAAAATGTAATATTGGACGATGCGGTGCTTATCAGCCAATCAGAACTCCTGTTACTGAACTCCGTTCCGTTTGCCCGTCCTTTCTGTTAGTGCGGTTGCTGCACGAGACAATATGGAAGTGGGCGTTTACGTCTGTTTCCTCATAATGCATTGTGAAAGTGGATTATAGTCTGAAAGGACTGGCGGAAAAGTCTTACATCCCGGAAAATGAAGTATAATCTTGAGATAAATCTGCAGAATCTACACATGACCGACAAAACTCCTGAACTAATCGTGATGTTTACATGATGAAGGATTTGAGCAATATCACGGGAATGGGACGTTAATATTAACCCTACTGTACTCGAAGTTGATAATGAAATACTATATTTCATGGCCATGTTTATTTGTAAACAGTATTTTTTATATATATAATTTTTACTGTACAAATCAAACGTTTTTACGTTTGTTTCCGCATAATGCATTGTGAAAGTGGATTATAGTCTGAAAGGACTGGCGGAAAAGTCTTAGATTCGGGAAATTGAAGTATAATCTTGAGATGAATCTGCAGAATCTACTGTTCGAGGATGAATATTGTTCCTTGTTGTTTGAGGATGAATATTGTTCCTTGTTGGGAACAACCTTCCGGAATACAACTTGTCAAATTGTTGACACTCTTGGCGTGGTCATCGTATCGATTTCAGAAAATGAGGGATGAGTAAAATATAGTGAAATATTCAATAGATTGTGGAGATTCATATACCTAAAGCATCGATTGATATGATGTAAAATTCCCTGGCCTAGAAATAACACACTCATTTTAAATACTCAATCATTACCAAGTGCAATGTTGACTCAATCCTCAAAATCCCATATTTATGATGAATTATTCAATGTACAGTCATCTGTTCCTATTTTTTGAAGAGGATCACACCTGGAATGCCTAATTTTCACAGTCCGGATTAGTTGAGCTGATGATATTGTGGAACTAATTTGTTCGATTGGTAAACGATATATGTTCGATTGAGCGTGATGTCCTTCAACCATGTAGGTGCTGTTCCGCTCATCTGAAATGTAGACAAATCAGGAGTATTCGTTTAATATAAGAAATACATATAAGCATATACATATAACCAAACGTTGGGAATGTCGTTTGCACAGCATTACAACATGACGTACTTGTGTAGTAAAATTATACTGTGTGTTATAAATAATTAGAACATTCGTAGTATTGCAGTTGATTTTTAATCTGTACATTTCAGTCATTGCAGATTATTTCTCCATAATCAATACAACAAAAGATCACGCTGCTTTTATGTTGGAATAAATGGCGACAATAAACGGCGAAATATTCCTACGTATTCACACAAGAACCAGAAATTGAGTTTTTTGCTGATATAATGAAAGATGAACTAAAGATAGACACGGAAGTCCTAGAGTTGTGGTCGGTACTTGTGCTCAGCAAAACTTCCCCGGTATCGTCACGTCCATGCAATTAATGGATATAACACCCCCATGGCGTGGGAATAGGTTAATAGGGGTAGATTGTGATCAAATCTCAAGGTGCAGCTTTATATAGTATCATTATGATATAATTTATATCATTAATATTTGGTCTTGTTCTATCAGATATATAGTTGGATATTCAGAATAATGTTGAAGTGACTGAATTATGTTGATGCATATTCACGCACTCTGCGTTAGGTAACGCCATTGTAAAATTTCAATAAACTACATCAATGACAATTCGCAAACCAACGTGAAACAAATGTTTTTATTCACCTTTTGTTCACTTAAACATACACATACGTATATGTGGTAAGTTCACTAATATACAATACATGTATTGGTGCCATGATATTATGGTTGGTGTAATCTAACACCAGAGCAAAAAGCTATATTATCAACACCCCATCAGTTCCCTCATTACAACAATATGTCTGCTGCTAACATAACAACGTATACACCATCATGCGATTCAATTGATCTGGGTGGAATAGGCAAACTCGTGTAATACGTCTCAAGGAGGCGGCTGGTTACAGAATACATTCGGTGCAGTTCTTCCAGTGATACATACGGTGTGTTCGAATGTCATACACTTTTACCTACCTTATAAATACTTCATCCAAAACTTTTCAATACTACGTCCAAAACGTTTCAATGTTTTCTGTTCGCTTTTCGTTTGATGAAATCGCATCAAAAAACATAGTGACTTTATTTCGAATTCATACAACTATTTTGCCGACCCATCAGAAAATCGAACTAGCCGTCGTCTGCATACCGCCGATTCATGGACAATTGAAACTAGGCAGGTCACAAGGGTGCGAGATGCGAGCCGTATGCATACGTTAGAAATGTTAATTGCCATTACTGTTAATTTGATGGCCATCGTGTTTGTCCCACGAGAATCTGCGTCATTTGGCCTTCAGACATTGAGTGCACATAATCACAAATGCCTACCACAATTGCCATAACATTGATGTGATAGATAATTGGCAGAGTATATGATGGTGACATCATGAGGTCATTTGGTACTTATGCATGTTTTCACCATCAAACCCTAATCATTTGCGGATATGGTGGGAAGCAACAGCCGGGAGGACGACTTGCTGCCATTATATTGTTTGAGTTCCAAGAAATAATTTCATTGATGTGCACCACACGCCCGTGCCACTATAGGAGATGCTCTTGACCTTGTGATATGTTTGAGGCCTTATTCTTATGACAGTTCTCATGGAGTAATGATTGTTCTACGATATCATCTTGGCCTGTGGTGAAAGTATCTCCAGACAAACATGCACGATCCATGGTCTGAACATTTGGTAAAGCGACAAACAGCTTGTCCCCGAGCTCGGGGCTGAACTGTAGTACACCCCATTTAAATATGGCAGTAACGATGAAATTATGCTGACTTTGAATATAAACTAAAAACCGACATTTGAACGTAGTTATATTTATACAGTATGTGATGAAGTTTTCAGAAAACGACAACGATATGTTTTGGAACACTAAGTGATACCTACGAGCCATCCGTCCTAAATTCGCCGCATCCCAAAATTCGCCAACTTAATATTATCAGAGCTCAGAAGCTTGTTTTGAGGAAAATAAATTACTGGAACAAAGATTGGATATCAGAGTCTCGATTGACGATCGAACCTGTTAGTTTCATTTACATTACATGGCCTGAAATCCACGTTGCCGAATTTGGGAATGCGGCGAATTACAGGATGGATGGCTCGTACACCTTGAAGGTTTTCACCAAATCGACCCTAGCAATGCAAGACTTTCGATGAAAAGCATGCGACAATATATCATGTCTCACCCCTTTCAGTGATTGGTGCTTACGAACCAAACATCTTATTTCCAGTCTATAAATAAAACACCACTCGGGATAAACAAGCATCTTTTGTGCAGAAAGTAAAGTGGAACAACACATGGAGACGAAATATGTGGAATAAGCCATATATCATTTCAATCTGTCGTGTGAACTTTTATTAGTATGGTATGACTATCACTCAACCATAAGCGGGTATATCACGGGAGACATAGAGGATCTTAAATGAGTGCCCATTTGATATCAAATTTATTAAACGAGCCAAAGAACTTTTGCTTTTTGCGAGCCTTGGCGAGCAAAAATAAAAGTTCTTGGCGAGTTTAATAAATTTGATATCAAATGGGCACGAATTTGAGATTCTATTTATCACATGAAACGTCCATTGGCCATTTAACTGCATTTTTACCGAATTTACATTGGATTTTGCAGTCGTTTTGCACTTGATTTGGCTCCGTGCAAGGCCATCTATTTACGTTATTTTACCATGGTTACGTTACGCAATATTACACGTGTTAAATATGAAATTTATGCAATGGGTTTATGCCACTGGAAAACAGCATTGCATGTGATAAATCGTGTTTCGTGATATATGCTTGATGCCTGTTCAACGCTACTCTTGACGTACTGTAGCTACGCTTTACTTTGTGCTGTCGAGCAGGGTGCACCGATTGTCATGAAATTTTTCACTGAATATAGACATGTTTTGTTGCAGGACGCTAGATGATGATAATACCCAGATGGTGGACACTAACATGTATATGGATGAACACATATGCATATAGAAGAAACATTATAATCAGGGTGTGGCCCCGGTATTCATCATTCAGGGAGTTGCGGGGGCAGCCGTGGCAACCTGTGCCCAGTGACCTTCGCGAGAACACAGTACGTACTGCGTGATATGTAATCCATAATAATTTGTGGAGGAAGTATTATGCATGGCTATTAGGACATTTAATCATGGAATAATTTGACATTTCCTTGTAAAACCGCTCCTCAGAAGGTGACAGATTCCAAGCTGAGCACATTAGCTATAACATTTCTTTATTGCTATTCTTGGATGCGTTTGCTGTAAAATGAAACATAACTCAGACAGTGTGTGAACCATGTAATTACTGGTATCCTATAATGTCTTGAGTTGCCATGGAATAGCACTTTGATGTGTCCTGTTTTTAGCCATGATGACCCACGTTGTACTGGGAGATAGCATAAAATGTGCATAAAGACAATTGCTTCACCATCAGCTATTGTCCTTTCTTTGAGGCTAAATGTTCTTCCTTGTTAGGAACAAACTGCCCGTAAGAGGACGGGTCTGTGTCATAACATCGTTTGAGAGAAAAATGAGATGTCTGCACTTAATATAGATGTTTTTGACTTGGTAATTTGCCGACACATTCTGCACGGTCAGAAATACTTTCGGAAACTATATTGTTGGTAAACTAGGGATGAGTAATAAAATTTATCATATTCTGTTGTGAACCGTTTTATGAAATGCCAATATTTCCTAAAATGGGTGATTATTTTTGCAATCTCTGTCAATGTCACACACTTGAAAATGTTTCTTCAGTACATGTACCTAAATTGTATGTAATAACTGACTATAAGCACTGTCTAGCACACTCTTGTTGGGTGTCGGTGCAGCATAAAATATCTAATGGGGACGAAATTCTAGGAAATATACTTCGTATTCATTGTGTTTGGTGGCATCTGCACTACATATCTCAGTAGCGTTTTAGCCTGTAACTGGAACTTGTCATACATCTATTTCATGGAGTTTATTTAGTATTATAAATGCCATTATACTTTAGAATCATGCTGTCAAAAGTGTGGTTAGAGCATACATGAGCACACATTCAAGTGTGTATTGCGTTTCAGCTTAGATGACCTGCTGGCCATACTGATACAATTTTATCCAAAAGATGTTTGTTTAAAGATACACTGTACTGAAACATTTGACGTCGTTCTCACCTGGGCAAGAGATTTCCCATAAGTCATCATTGGATACTGCAGAGCATTATTTGGATGTCATATATCCTAAGAAACTTGAAATTAAGGATACCACCGACTTCGCTAATATTTCCAACTATACCTGAGGTTGGAGATTGATAATGATTCTAACCTGTCAACTAGATTATATGACAAACGTGATGATTTCAATTTTTCCATGGTCAATTTCCCTTTTCTAAGCAGCAACATTCCTATGTCACCGGCAAATGGTGTGTTTGTTTCTCAACTTATACGCTATTCCAGAGCTAGTTGCGAATATGAGGACTTTGTCTATCGAAGTGCCCAGCTAGTCTCTAAACTGCTGCGACAAGGATATGCTATGCCAAGACTAATAGCTGCGTTTAAGAAATTCTATGGACGTCATCATGATCTGGTTGATAAATACAACAAATCCATGTCTGCAACTAGATCTATTTTCATGTTAATTTTGTGGAATTCATGACGGGTGCCACTAGTGGGGCAGGAAATGCTCACTCTTTCCGGAACACCTGATTTCACCTCCTAATGGCCATTTTTGGGGGTTCATGACTTTCCCTGTCATTTTTGTTTTCTCTCACTTCGTATGCCTGATATGACTTTCTGTCCCCGGACTATGATATTGGATAATGGACCCTGTTTTGTTTGCTCGGAATACTTAATACTGGGTATTGATTCCACGTCTATGTACAAAAATCTTGACTTCTGTTTTGAATGTCAGCTGTGTTTTGGCGGAGTGTTCCATGGACAAATCCAGGTTATACTTTATATAAGTTATGTTAAATCCATGACTTTATAAATATGAACGCTAACACTAATATTTATATGGATATCCATGTATGTTTATGTGTTAACTATCCCGGATAGATCGGCTGCATGGGGATATTTTTTTTTTGGACAGACATGACTGGAATACGGACACGATTGCAGTTCAGACACAATCATGACCTCTTTTCTGTGAGGGTTCACGGCAAATGTTTATGCCACAAAAGCTAAACATTGTGTTCGTATTTTATGGTTTGTCAATCAAATAAGTTTGACTACCTGGACTATGCATGTATAAACAGCAATGTTCCAGACGTTTATATAATTTTGTCTGTATGAGGAATGGTTTTGGACCCTGTCATATTTAGTATTCCGATAACAAAATGATTAGATTCTCGAGCCAACAGATAATCGCATCTGAAAACAGATAATTCAACACGAGTAATGCAGTGTCAAACCCCGAAAGTGAGAGGACATTGGCTATGAGATGGTCAGTGCCATCCTGTGTGCATCTCTGAGTTACACAGTTTTCTGTGAGGCCACAACAAAATGTGGCGATGTGGGCAAAGATGGCTGACCAACTGATGACTTCGAACCGTGTGCAAAACTACGTCACTTCCTTCCAGGAAGTACATACAATACTCGCACTCGCTAGATGGCAGCAGTTACCGTTAACAGAATAACAATTGTATACGTTACACGTTATGACAAATCATAATGGTTCGAATATGCTGGCTCTACATTGTGACATTTTCCAACCTGTCACATTTGGTTCACTTTACATTTTTCCCTGGCAGGATACAATAAACAGGACGGTCGAAGCTGTGTTCCTGAGATAACCCTCAGTAGCGAATATCTTTGTGTGTTTCGGCGCATGTTCAGACTCATAATTTTGACAGTTGCCTATGTAAACAGAGTATGTTTATAGGCAAATAGCAAGCAAGCGCATGACACTGGCTATTCAATTGATAATAAACACATGAAGCTAAATAATGTGCATATTCTAAAACGTTAGATAGGAAACCCACGAAGCACAAAATAAAAATGATGTGAGTAGATGAACAATTCCATGTTTTTCTTCTCATGAAAAATAGGTATGATGAGTATTGAAATATGAGTGAATGCAGTTGATCTGAATCGGTTCTATAATTGATGGGATATCACCCATAAATTCACTGAATGTTGTGTGTTTGGCAAATGTGAGAGTCGCGTCGTTTTCGTTCCTGCTAGATTACGGAGAGCTGTTATCATTGCTAATTATGTTTTACTTGAGAATTGTTAACTGCAAATTTCCCTTGTTATGCCTATAAGAATTCGGGACTTAAATTTCTGGAAGTCCTAAAAGTAATTTATTTACGCAGAGAAGTGAATCTGGACTCTCAGCTATTGAATGTTGAGGAGTGCGTAGCTTGACAGATTGTCCTTGAGCCGCGTGATTTTTGCGATGCTCTGTCAGACACCATCTGGCTCAAGTGGATTCTCCTCCAGGTGATGGTCGATGTTTAACCAAGGATCCTATATCTAACGCCGTAGAAATTATGGGTTATGGTAAATTTCAATCACTTAATTTAAACCATCAACCATATAATCCATAATTTCACAGCAATTCAGTTCTACTTGCAATTTTCTCTTCAGATTCCATTCTCTTCAGTTTCCTTTTTGTTACGTTTGACTTTTATCCAGCAAAATCACTAGATTGGAGATACGACACGAACACAATAAATGCAATGACAACAAAATATGATCATAAATTACGACATTGAATCCACGTATTCACACCAAAAATGTCGTTGATTGTGCTAATAATTGTATGAGTGGTACACTGGAAACAAACCCGGAAGCTATAGTGTCGTTGTCGCTAGTTCTGCTCAACAAAACTTCCCGGGTATCGTCACATGCATATGATTTGTGGATATTCAGGCCAACTCATTAGACACCATATAGTATGGAAAATATGCTAATAGAAACACATGGTAACCACATCTCTAGGTACATGTAATACATCCTATAGTATATGTCGTGTCATTATGATATAATTATATCTTCAACGTCTCTCAATATTCAAGAGAGATATCTTTGATATACAGTATCTTGGAAATATGTATGCGATACATTTATATGTATAGATATCTTTGCATCTTGCTCAGGCACAGTACAAACGGGCAGTTGTCGGACAAATGTGTTCATGAAGTTCGGTCTACCGTTTCCGAACTACACTGTACATCCTTCAGTATTATGCTGGTGAGCATGTACGTGCGGTAGATTCACTAATCTACAATGTTGTTGCCATAAAACCGTGGTTTAGGTAATCTTGACATAAAGCACAAAAAGCTATGTTCAACACCCGTATAATTTACCCTGTTATCATAATCTGTGTGTTGATAACTTAACAATATTTACTAGGTGCTTCAACTTATCTAGTTATAGTATTCAACCTGTTGAAATGTGTGATATAGAGAGGACTGGTTATAAAATATATCAGATACTGCGTACACTGGAACATCAAAGATTATCTTAGCTATCGTCAAGCAATATAAAACCCTGTACCATAGATAGTAAATATAAAGTATTCATTTATTGCAATAGATACGCTGTAATCCAATCATACTGCAAGTCTTGTGAGAGCTATGCACAATAATTATTTCCTTAGAAATGGAAATAAATCATCTTCTGGGACCAAATTAAATAGCGCCCATAATTCAGCACCTATTTTCTTCCATAGCTATATTTGCATCGTGATAAAATCCTTAACTGCCGACTCCAAACTTTTGACATGACAGAGGGCCATTGGAGCTGCCAATCTGGTGACCCATCTCTCGTGTCAAATGACATTACCACCTGTTGGTGTCATGGCAGCTTCGTCTCATCGTCTGGTACACAATACTTACCCTACATTTGATCCAATTAGGACAACTTGTGTATGTGAAATATTACAGCTGTGATGATTAAAAGACGTAACATTGGTAAATGGGAGAATAAGGAAATCATGAAAACTCTATTCAACAACAAACGAGGACTTAAATCTTCAAAATGCAAGAGAAAAACCCCTAACCATGGTTCAGACCAAAACTTTGGTTTAAGGGTTCTCAAACTTTGGTTTATGGATGAGCCCGTAAGTCTGTTCTGTTCGCTCGTCTGTTCTGTTAGTCTGGTTGCTGCACGAGACTATATGGAAGTGGACGTTTACGTTTGTTTCCTCATAGTGCATTGTGAAGGGGGTTATAGTCACACACAAGGATATCACACACAACTATGGTATCGGTAGAACTGGCGAAATTGAAGTATAATCTTGAGATAAATCTGCAGAATCTACACATGACCGGCAAAACTCCTGAACTAATTGTGATGTTTACATGATGTAGGATTAAGCAGTCTCACGAGAATGGTGTTAATATTAACCTTACTGTACTCAGAGGTGATAATGAAATACTATGTTGTATGGCCATGTTTATTTATAAACAGTATTTTTTATGTATTACACGATGACCACCCTCATCACAAGTTTTAAAATTTTACTGTACAAATCAAATGTATGGGTATTGTTGTTTTTATGGTATGAAACTTGATAATATATCAATATTGTGATCTTGTAAGGGTGCAATGACCATTTAAGCATGGTTAAAATTCTGTTAGTTGTGGGGGTCATCTTATTGCTATTCTGGGCTGATGTGTGAACACTCAGGCAGAGTGTGAACCATGTAATGTGAGACATGCAGTGTCACTCTGATGTGTCCTGTTTTAGGCATGATGACCCGAGTTGTGCTAGGATAAAACGTGAAATGGGCATAAAGACAATTTGCTCACCATCCAGCTATTGTTTGAGGATGAATGTTGTTCCTTGTTGGGAAAAAACTTCCGGAATACAACGGATCAGTGTCACGAGTCATAAATAGGACATCTTGTCTGTGCTCTGAACACGCCCATGTAGTTAAACACACATGCATTTTACTTCGGAAATTGCTGACACTCTTGGCGTAGTCGTATCGATTTCAGAAAATGAAGGGGGCAGTACGATATTAGTCAATGTACAGTCATCTGTTCCTATTTTTGAAGAGGGGCACACCTGGAATACCCAATTATCACAGTCCGGAAAAGTTCAGCCGAGAATATTGTGGAAGTTCTGTGTTCGATTGGTAATCGATATGCTCGATTGCGAAGTGGTGTCTTTCAACCATGTAGGTGCTGCTCCGCTCATGTGAAATGTAGACAAATCAGGAGAAATCCTTCAATATAAGAAATACCTATAAGCATATATGTTGTATTAAGTCAGGGCAAATAGCTGGTATCATATTCCAAAACGTTGTCATTTGAATGTCATTTGCAAAGCATTACAACATTACGTACTTGTGTGGTAAAACTAGACATTTCCGGTCGCCTACGACCGCTTGGGTGTATCCCCCGTAGCCTTATCATCCCTGTTGCCCCAAATATATTACTGATAAGTATGAAAAACTAGAGCAAGGGCTAAAAAAGTTTACTAGAGAAATGTAAAATCTTAAGCCACAACTGTTTTGTTTTCCACCAAAATTGCTGCATTGAACTTTCAAAATTATTGAAAGTCGAATTCAAGATCACCTCCAAAATCACTGCATATGGATTTCCATTTTGACATGTTTGACAAAATAACGAAATTACAGCCAGATCAATCTTTCCACCTGAAGTTATATGTCAATCCAGAATATTTGACAAACCTGGTTCAAAGTCGATATTCAGAGTAAAAATTGACCAAAACTACATTTCAAGTTGAAGAAATTGGAGCCAGATTGAACTTTTCGCCATGGGTTATATTTTAACTCATAATATGTGCCAAACTTGGCTTCAAGTTGAAATTCAATGTAAAAGTTGACCAAAACTGCATTTCAAGATGACGAAATTGGAGCCAGATCGAACTTTTCGTCATAAGTTATATTTCATAATCATAAGTTTCCCGTCCTAACTATTTTTTTAGGTAAATAATAGACTTAACTAGCAAAAATAATGTTAACTTATTTGGTTACAGCCATAAAACCTCTACTGAACAGAACCTTTACCTTGTTGAGCCCAATAATAAATATTTCTTGTCTTAACTATTTTTATTGTGGCCAATAATAGACTTAACTAGTAAAAATAATGTCAACTTTTTCGGTTACACCCATGAAATCTGTACTGGACAAAACCTTTACCTTGTTGAGCTCAATAATAAATGTTTCTCGTCTTAACTATTTATATTGAGGTCAATAATAGACTTAACTAGCAAAAATAATGTTAACTTATTTGGATAAAGCCACAAAATCTCTACTGGACATAACCTTTACCTTGTTGAGCCCAATAATAAATATATCTTGTCTTAACTATTTTTAGTGTGGTCAATAATAGACTTAACCAGTAAAAATTATTTTAACTTATTCGGTTACACCCATGAAATTTGTACTGGACGAAACTTTCACCTTGTTGAGATGTTTCTCATCTTAACTATTTTTATTGTGGGAAATAATAGACTTAACTAGTAAAACTAACGTTAACTTATTCAATAATATTTTCACCCAAAACATCAGTTCTCTATTCTGAACAAGAATCCATTGCCATTTACTTTCATAATACAGGGTATTGGGGTGAGCACAGATGTCAAAGTGGGTATTTTAAAGGTCGTAATAAGTTAGTCTATTAACTAATTAATATTCATTTGATCATTCTGAAAAATAATAGGTTTCGTGTGACGGTCTTTCTCATCGAGCCTGTTAATTTCATGATCATTCAATGAAAACTCCCATTCGTAGAGCGTTCACAAGCCATGTGTGTTAAACAGGCTAATTTGAGCACAAAATGTGTCGCCAATCGGCCAATTTGGTCGCTATGGCAACCAAAATCGATTGGTGTCGGGATCTTACCATAAGATGTGTCTGTATAAAAAATTATTAGAATCGGTTAAGATTTGCAACCTGTAGAGCGTTCACAAGAAAATCTCTACGGCGGACGCGGCGGCGGCGGCAGCGCGACGGAGACAAATCCATAGTATCCGCCGAACTTCGTTCGGGGGATACAATTATACTGTGTGTGATATGTAATTAGAACATTCGTAGTATTGCAGTTCATTGTAGTCTGTACATTTCAGTCATTGCAGATTATCTATCCATAATCAATAAAACAAAATATCACAATGCTTTTATGTTGGAATAAATGACCACAATAAACAGCGAAATCTTCCTACATTTTCACACAAGGACCAGACATTGAGATTTTTGCTGATATAATGAAAGATGAACTAAAGATAGATCAGGAAGTCCTAGAGTTGTGGTCGGTACTTGTGCTCAGCAAAACTTCCCCGGTATCGCCACGTCCATGCATTTAATGGATATAACACCCCATAGCATGAGAATGGGTTAATAGGTGCATAATTACGCGTCCTGAGCGTTCGATAACGCCATTGTACAATTACAATAAACTACATGAATTACAATACTCAAACAAAAATATGAACGAATGTTTTAATCACCTGTTTAATCACCAGTTGTTTCGGTAAACATGCACATCATTCAACGTTTGGCTGGTCGGTATGTACCTGTGGTAAGTTCACTAATCTAAAATACATATATTGCTGCCATGATATTATGGTTGGTGTAATCTAACACCAAAGCAAAAAGCTATACAATATACGTTGCTGACATAACAACGCATACACCATCATGCAATTCGATTGGTCTGGGTGGAAGAGGCAAACTGATAGAATACATGTTAAGAAAGCGGCTGGTTAAAGAATATATTCTATTTTCCGAGTGATACAAAATGGTAAACTGGAACTGAATATATTCATTTGATCTCAACTACTATCTTTACCCAAAGTGATGCAATGTGGAAGCATATGAAAGTACTAGCCTAATGATCAATTCATACACTTTATTCCTTATGAATAATTCATCTAAAACTTTTCAATACTACGTCCAAAACGTTTCAATGTTTTCTGTTCGCATTTCGTTTGATGAAATCGGCTCAAAATACATAGTGACTTGATTTCGAACATATAAAACTATTTTGCCGACCCATCAGAAAATCGAAAAAGACATGGACAATTGAAACTAGGCAGGTCACAAGGGTACATGATGGGAGGCCCATGCATACGTTAGAAACGTTAATTGCCTTGTAGTACCAATTTAATGGCAAAAAATTAAATTTAATGGCCATCTTGTTGACCCACGAGAATCTGCGTCGTTTGGCCTTCAGACATTGAGTGCACATACACACAATTGCCTACCATAATTGTCCTCCTTTGCGATTACATGTATGTGATTGATAATTGGCAGAATATATTATGGTGACAGCATGAGGTCACTCGTTACTTCACAATCAAACCCTAGTCATTTGCGGATATGGTGGGAAGCAACAGCCGGGAAGACTACTTGCTGCCATTATATCGTTCAGGTGCCAAGAAAGAACATCATTTGTGTGCTCCACACGCCCGTGCCACTAAAGAAGATGATGTTGACCTTGCGATATGTTTGAGGTCTTATTTTTAGGGCAGTCATCACGGAGTAATGATTGTTTTATGATGTCATCTTGGCCTGTGGTGAACGTATCTCCAGACACACATGCACGATCCATGGTCTCACCTTTTGGTAAAGCGGCAAACAGCTTGTCCCCAAGCTCGGGGCTTAACTGTAGTAAACCCCATTCAAAAATGGCGATAACAATAATTGTGATGACTCTGAATATGTACTGAACACCGACATTTGAACGTAGTTATATTTATACAGTATGTGTTGAAGTTTTCAGGACACGACAACGATATGTTATGGAGCACTAAAAAATACCTACACCTCTAAGGTTCTAATGCACGACTTTCGATGAAAAGCATGTGCCTATAATGTCTCACCCTCTGCAGTGATTGGTGCTTACGAACAAAACATGTTATTTCCAGTCTATAAATAAAACACCACTCGGGATAAACAAACATCTTTTGTGCAGAAAATAAAGTGGAACAACACATGGAAACGAAATATGTGGAATAAGCCATATATCCTTTCAATCTGTGGTGTGAACTTTTGTTAATATGGTATGACTATCACTAAATCATAAGCGAGTATATCACAGAGGACATCGTGTTTCGCGATATATATGCTTGACTTGACGCCTGTTCAACGTTACTCTTGACGTACTGTAGCTACGCCTTACTTTGTGCCGTCAAGCAGGGTACACTGTTTGTCATGAAAGTTTCACCTGAATATAGACATATTTTGTTGCAGGACGGTAGGTGATGATAATACCTAGGTGGTGGACACTAACATGTATATGGATGAACACATATGCATATAAAAGAAGCATTATAACCAGGGTGTGACCCCGGTATTCATCATTCAGGGAGTTGCGAGGGCAGGCGTTGTGGAAACCCGTGTCCAGTTACCTCCAGTTTGACAGTGACGCTTTCCAACTAGCTGTCAACAGCATGGATTCAGGCAATGATTCGGCGCTTTGCGAGCTGCAGCTTGAGTGTGACGTTGAAGAATTTGAGTTTGGGGCTGGTCATGGTAGTGAAGAAACTGCTGGTCGATTTGGTACTCGATCATACGAGATTGAACCATACCGATTTGAGCCTGATGACGATGATGTTTCGAGTTCGATCGGTACCACTGTCACTACCAGTGAATCGAGTGACTCAGAATAGTCGGGGTCTACAGACGGTCAGATTGCCCAGGGACAGATCAACGAAGTCCATTGACAAGACCGCAGTGTGGATGGTCACGCAGTGGATTCATGGTAGGCATTTTTCAGTATTCACAATACAGCTGGCCAGTCCTTTGGTCCACTGTCATGTGAGTGTGTCAGTGTGAGTTGCTCCGTAACCGGTAACAGCAGTTGGTAACTGGTACGATGATGCAAATTCTGATCTCGCCGACATACGCTGTGGTGTCCCCCAGGGGTCTTGTATCTTATTTATGTGAATGACATAGGCAAATCATCTATTGCAAACATTTTGTCCTTTGCCGATGACACGACACTGTTTTCCTCCCACCGAGACCTATTTACCCTGCACTCGACAATAAGCGGTGAATTAAATGGCCTATACCAATGGTTCTGCTCTAATAAACTCTCACTCAATGCCAATAAAACCAAATATATCGTAATTCGTCCAAAGCAAATGAAGGGGAACATGAGTGAACATGCAATATCAATCGGTAATACTGTATTGAACCGTATAGGAAACGACTGCGAGGAAAAATCGGCTAATTTCCTGGGTATTTATATCGACGAATTTTTATCTTGGCAACAACATATATTGAATATTAATAAGAAAATATCGCGCGCATTGTTTACAATCAATCAAGCAAAACATGTCCTTCCACGAAATTGTCTCCAAACACTTTATTTCTCATTAGTGCATTCACACCTGTCGTACGGCCTACTTGCATGGGGCAATGCGCCCAGATCATATTTCTCACGTACAGAGATACTTCAAAAACGGGCAATCAGGATCATAACTAAATCAAAATACAACAGTCACACCGATCCACTGTTCAAACGTAATTGTATTCTAAAAGTATCTGATTTATATGAATATCAGATTGTATTATTCGTGTTTGATCAAATATCGGGCCATCTCCCGGAGTCATTTTCTACAATGTTCAACCTTAACCGAAATATTCAGAACACTTATACTACGAGACAATCCGAATTGATGTATATACCAGTAACAAATAGGCAATTTTCACGCAATCTTCCAGTCTTTCACTTCCCCGTTATATGGAACAAATGGTCAGTCCATTTAAGTAGTAGATCTATAGAACGTAAACCGGCCGTGAAGAAAACATTGAAATCAATAATGATAAACACATATCTGGCACAGGTTACGTGTTCAAGATCCGGGTGTCCTGATTGCTCGCGGCGCTGAGCATACAAACTCCACTGCTGGGCATATAGAGTATCTATTCCCTTGATACCGCTCACTCAATGATGAAAGCTATTGCTGCTTATCAACTCACAGCTCTGGTCAGTTTTTGAATAATGCACGGGATATTGGTTTTCCTCCATGTTTCAATGTGGATATACAGAACTATTCTTTTTTTAAAATCCTTTTCTACACATTGTGTATGAGCAACTACATATCAGTGTCAAATTCCCTAATACCACTCACTCATGAGTGGAAATATTCACTACAAGAACTCGTTTCGGCGACCTGTCCGTCCGGCCGATCTGTACCTTATAGTATTTTTACGAACATGCAATTATTTTGACAATGGCCTCCTCCCATCGTCATCCCGCCGGGCGCACACGCAAACTGCAAGGTTTATCAAGGCATATTTTCCTTTTACCTCAGGGGCCAGTGGGAAGACACTAATATATCACTACACTGGTCCCACGATTCACATACTAATTCGTAATCTAATCCCTATCTGTAAGGCCATCTGACCTAATGATTTTCGATGTCTACCTATATATCTGATGTCTTTAATTATTGATATGTATTATAATGTGAATTGTGAATAAACTATCACTATCACTGTGACTGTGTGGCTGTGGGTTGAGAACAAAATCATGATCAGATTTTATTCCATTTTTAATACCAAGTTTTTCTTTTTACAAATAAGTCAAGAATCTAGATATCCCAGATCTAGAGACTGGTAAAGTAATAAACTGATAGCTACAGTATTGAATCAATTTCAATTTTGCTAGTCCATAGTTGTTCTCCCAGCAGGATGCGGTAGATGTATGGAATAGACAGGTCTACTCATTAGCTACTGCTCTCTATCAGTTGTTTATGCAACAATATCGTCCACGATGCCAAACAAGCCTATATTTGTGTGTGACTAACCAGTGTAATCACATGCTAATGCTGTATAAACATGGTTTATACTTTACGACAATTAAAAAAATTGAGATATTCAATCAAAATTATTAGGTTTCGATAGCATGGTCTAGTTTGATAGCTTGTTTTTCAATGTCATGCACATCATGTGACATGTACGTTGTGGTAACAAGACAATGACATGTCAATGATTGACAGTTTTTATTGGTGGAAAAATCTTTTGTATATATACAATTACATACAATCATAATTATCATACTCGTGTGGCACTGAACTGTTCATACGGTCTCTGTACAACAACAACCTACCAAGAACATGAATGAATACATGATGAATGGTATGCATAGTAATACTGCCTTCACTGGTACTTATCACATCAGTTCAATTGCTTAATTCCCTAAAACAAGACAAGCAAACCTGTTGCAAGTAGTATTTTTTAAAAAATACCATCTAGGCATGTATGATGAGATGACAATGGAACTGTCTCTGTACAATGAATGAACATGATGAATGATCCATTTACTACGAATATGTTTACAAAATTACTGGTACCAATCACATCAAACATGCATTCTTTCACTTCTAACACATGTGATGCACTCGACCAGTAGATCACACATCATTAATATACCAGTTCCATGGGAGAATGTTTCATTGCTGTACATTGAACATGATGAATGCTGAACACAAAGTCCGGACACTGACCAATACCTATCTTGATATATGAATTAGTATGTCACAATCTCACATAATTTTTACACACATGATCTGAAGGGATTGCATTTCTCTACAATATCTGTAACCTATTTACAGGTGCACGTGTGGGAGCTGTGGAAGGATGGCCACAAACAGGAAGTGTGTGTGCTGCCTGGAGATTCCCCAGGTGGTACACGAGCTTGAGCCTCGCTGCATCACTAACCATCCGGGATTTGATGGCGTCTGCCTCAATGTGTGGGTGCTGAGGAACGCCTGGCGGGAGTATAGGAGTCAGTACCGGAACTCAGAATAAGGCCCACAGCACAAGAGGTACCGGCACATAGCGTACCGCCAGCTAGTCCGGTTGGTGTGGAAGTATTTGGGGAGGTATGTACGTGTGCCGCTACCTTCTTGTGCTGTAAAAAGAATCAGGGCCAGGCGACAGCGATAGAGGCTTCCAGGATCCAGTCCTCAACTGAAGCACAATAATGTGATACATTCATGCATTCTCCCGTTTGGTACTCTATACTACTCTATAGTATATAGCAACCCTATACTCGTATATTAATTCATTTGGTTAATCATCAAATGATTATGTTTTCAAGTGATTGAATTGACATGTTGAAAATTTTATCAAGTTTTGACAATATCTGTTGTTCCATCCAAAAACATGTTCCACCATACAGATAACAGAGGTTTCTGTGTACGATTCATATCAACCTGCTTGTAAGGAAACATTGGTTCACTTTACATTTTTCCCTGGCAGGATACAATAAACTGGATGGTCGAAGCTGTGTTCATGAGATAACCCCCAGTAGCGAATATAATCTTCGTGGGTTTCAGCTCATGTTCAGAGTCATAATTTTGACAGTTGCCATTGTAAGCAGAGTATGTTTGTGGGCAAGTAGCAAACAAGCGAATGACACTGGCTATTCAATTGATAATAAACACATGAAGCCGTGTATATTCTAAGTATAGGATAGGCCGGAGGGTCCTATCTGCAATAGATCTGAAGCCGTGGGCCCTATCCGACATAGCTCAGGATTCCGCCAATGATACATTTCACAAACAGAGTTTGGAATATCTGTTTCACCCATCAAATACGTTTTTAATAAATTAATTTTGTATATTCATGATATACAATTTCTCCTATAACCAAAAGCCATGCATATATTAGTTGCTTTTGTTCACATGGGTCACGACAGCCAGTGACACTCCACCACCCCTACCACCACCCCACCCCCACCCCCACCCTGTTGGCCCCATACAAATGCCCCCCCCCCCCCTTCCGCCGATGCATGTCTGGGTTGCCAGGTCGAAGTACGCTGCTCCTCTCATGTTCTCGCTTCAGTTGTTGTTCTTTGGCTACACACAAAAACCGGGAACGAATGCGTGTGTGTATGGCATTGCATGCAGTGGCTGAGTTACCCAGCGTACCAGTGTCAACAATATTACTCCAAGCACTAAATGTCAACTCACTCTATATGCGAGTCATACAACCAAACGTGATCACACTTGAATGAACTCAGTGGCTAACATGTGAACGGGTATAAACAAACCAATATCAATATGTCATGTCATGTATCACAGTATCGACACCATTTACATATTTGGTATCCTGGCTATGAGAGACGAAATTATAGTGAGTACCACCACTGAGGGCCCTTGAATCTGCCTATTTTTGTGACCCATCTGTCGTATCAAAATGACATTACCACCTGTTGGTGTCATGGCAGCATCGTCTCATGGCCTGGTACGCAATACTTACCCTACATTTGATCCAATTAAGACAAGTTGTGTATGTGAAATATTACTGCTGTAATAACTAAAAGACGTAACAATGGGAAACAGGAAAATAATTTTTGACGATTTTTGTGTATAGCTGTGCAGATCAGAATAAAAAAACATGTATCGAAGGTATTCATGAGAACTCTATTCGACAAAAGAAAAAAAACTCCACTTGACTTTGCATTATATGAACGAGCATGATGTGAATGTTTTGAAGTATTGCCAATCCCATCATTTTTATACATAGACGTATTGGACGATGGACAGTTCTCCTTGTTCTTTACAGTTCTTCTTGACTGTGCGGTCACTTATGTTTCAGACCTCTTCTCAGCAGTGACAGTTTGTACTACGGTATAGGGTCTGTAAGTCTCGTGCCGTCACGGTGTGATTCTGGGGACCAACAAACATACACCTTTTGTTTAGTATGAGTAGAACTCCAGTTAGAACTCAAATTACTCAGGTAACACAAAAGGTGTATGTTTGTTTGTCCCCAGAATCATACCGTGACGGCACGAGACTTACAGACCCTATTGACCACCCGGACGTGTACATACATAAATGTGTCTCTTTTGTAAAACTGTATATACTTTCTCTCTATATCCCTTAATATTGTCCACTTGGTGGTATTCTCATTGTAAGGACACTCCAGGTTAGACGATTTGTACCACGCAACAATCCTACATACTTAATTTTGGACGGCAAAAATTATATTGAACAATGCGGTGCTTATCAGCCAATCAGAGCTCGTGTTACATGTGGGTTTTCCCCAATCTGAATTTCCTCGACAGTCAGTACAGTTCAGGGGAGTCAGAATTGTCATATCGAGTGTAGTTGACATTTTTTTCATCCCGTAAACTGTATATTGGACTCGTGAACATCCAGTATTTGTATATTGAATGTCCGGGCAAACAACGAGGGCAAACAACGAGGGCAAACAACGAGAAAAAACCCGAAACCCTAAAGGTGCGCTTTCCTGCCAATTCAATGGCTCATTTCGGAAAATAAGATAGGAAATTTAACATGGGATGAGCGCGTAAGTCCGTTCCATTCGCCCGTTCGTTCTGTTAATGGTTGCTGCACGAGATAATGTGGAAGTGGACGTTTACGTTTGTTTCCTCATGATGCATTGTGAAAGTGGATTATAGTCTGAAAGGATATTACACAAAATTGTGATGTCGAGAGGAGAACTGGCGGAAAAGTCTTACATCTTGCATCTACACATGACCGGCAAAACTCCTAAACTAATTGTGATGTTTACATGATGTAGGATTGAGCAATCTCACGAGAATGGTATTAATATTAACCCTACTGTACTCGGAGGTGATAATGAAATACTATATTGTATGGCCATGTTTATTTATAAACAGTATTTTTTATATATTACACGATGACTACCCTCATCACAAGGTTTTAAAATGGTACTGTACAAATCGAATGTTTGGGTTTTTATGTTGTTTTTATGGTATGAAATAAGTATCAATCTATTACCACCAATACAATCATATTTTGATGATGCCAAAAAGAAACGTAAAATACAACATTTTGCAATAGAAACAAAGCCCGATCAAATAGTTCATCCAAAGACACACTGGCGTCATCAGGGGCAGACAGTGTGTTAAATGTAGTTGTTTCTACTGTACACCTGATGGAATTAGTATACAACTGCCCAACAACCTATGAACACAATTTAAAAATCCGAAACTAACCCCATGGAATAGATACATGACAAGTACAAAAGTACCCAATCACAAGCCAGAAGGCTACTGAGTTGATGGTATCCTCGGGGACAGATTTAACGTCCGCCAGCAGTGACACCGACTCAGTGGTATGAATGTAAGTATCAATCTATTACCACCAATACAATCAGATTTTGATGATGCCAAAAAGAAACGTAAAATACAACATTTTGCAATAGAAACAAAGCCCGACCAAATAGTTCATCCAAAGACACACTGGCGTCATCAGGGGCAGACAGTGTGTTAAATGTAGTTGTTTCTACTGTACACCTGATGGAATTAGTATACAACTGCCCAACAACCTATGAACACAATTTAAAAATCCGAAACTAACCCCATGGAATAGATACATGACAAGTACAAAAGTACCCAATCACAAGCCAGAAGGCTACTGAGTTGATGGTATCCTCGGGGACAGATTTAACGTCCGCCAGCAGTGACACCGACTCAGTGGTATGAATGTAAGTATCAATCTATTACCACCAATACAATCAGATTTTGATGATGCCAAAAAGAAACGTAAAATACAACATTTTGCAATAGAAACAAAGCCCGACCAAATAGTTCATCCAAAGACACACTGGCGTCATCAGGGGCAGACAGTGTGTTAAATGTAGTTGTTTCTACTGTACACCTGATGGAATTAGTATACAACTGCCCAACAACCTATGAACACAATTTAAAAATCCGAAACTAACCCCATGGAATAGATACATGACAAGTACAAAAGTACCCAATCACAAGCCAGAAGGCTACTGAGTTGATGGTATCCTCGGGGACAGATTTAACGTCCGCCAGCAGTGACACCGACTCAGTGGTATGAATGTAAGTATCAATCTATTACCACCAATACAATCAGATTTTGATGATGCCAAAAAGAAACGTAAAATACAACATTTTGCAATAGAAACAAAGCCCGACCAAATAGTTCATCCAAATACTAATATATCAATAATGTGATCTGGTAAGGTTGTGTTTAAAGATGGTCAAAATTCTGTTGGCTGTGGGGGTCATCTTATTGCTATTCTGGGCTGATGTGTGAACACTGGGGCAGTGTATGAGCCATGTAATTCCTGGTGTCCCATAACGACTCGAGTTGCCATGCAGTATTACTTCGATGTGTCCTGTTTTAGCCATGATGACCCAGGGTGTGCTGGGATAAAACATGAAATGGGCATAAAGACAATTTGCTCACCAAACAGCTGTTGTTTGAGGATGAATGTTGTTCCTTGATGGGAACAACCCATCGGAAAACAACACTTGTAAAATTCCCCGGCCTAGAAATAACATACTCATTTTAAATGCTCGAACATTACCAAGTGCAAAGTGGATTCAATCCTGCTTAGGATTCATCTGTCATTTGTAGTCATCTGTTCCTATTATTGAAGAGGAAAACACCTCAAATGATATTGTGGAACTTCTTTGTTCGATTGGTAATCGATATGTTCGATTGAGAAGTGGTGTCTTTCAACCATGTAGGTGCTGTTCTGCTCATTTGAAAAGTAGACAAATAAGGAGTAATCGTTCCATATAAGCATATATGAAGTATGAGGCCAGGGCAAATAGCTGATATCATATTGAAGAAAGTTGGGAATGTCATTTGCAAAGCATTACAACAAGACGTACTTGTGCAGTAAAATTATACTGTGTGTTATATGTAATTAGAGCATTCGTAGTATTGCAGTTCATTTTAATCTGTACATTTCAGTCATTGCAGATTGTTTGTCCATAATCAATACAACGAAATATCACGCTGCTTTTATGTTGGAATAAATGGCGACAATAGGCGGCGGCATATTCCTACGTATTCACACAAGAACCAGAAGTTGAGTTTTTTGCTAATATAATGAAAGATGAACTAAAGATAGACACGGAAGTCCTAGAGTTGTGGTCGGTACTTGTGCTCAGCAAAACTTGCCCGATATCGTCACGTCTATGCAATTATTGGATATAACACCCAATAACATGGAAATAGGTCGATGGGGGTAGATTGTGATCAAGTCTCAATGTGGGGCTTTATATAATATCATTATGATATAATTTGTATCATGAATATCTGGTCTTGTTCTATATATAGTTGGATATTCAGAATAATCTTGAAGTGATTGAATTATGTCGGTGCATAGCTACGCATCCTGAGCGTTGTGTGACACACTTGTACAGTTTCAATGAACTACGTGAGTTGCAATACTCAAATAAAACTATGAACTAATGTTTTTTAATCACCTTTTGGTTAAATAAACATGCACATCCTTCAATGTTTGGCTGGTAGGTATGTACGTGTGGCAAGTTCACTAATCTACAATACAGGTATTGCTGGTATGATATTATGGATGGTGTAATCAAACACCAGATCAAAAAGCTACATTATCAACACCCTTGAGTTCCCTCATTATAACAATATGTCTGTTGCTGACATAACAACGCATACACCATCATGCGATTCAATGGATCTGGGTCGAATAGGCAAACTGGTAGATAACGTGTTAAGAAGGCGGCTGGTTAAAGAATATATTCTGTTCTCCGAGTGATACAAAATGGTAAACTGGAACTGAATATATTCATTTGATTTCAACTACTGTCGTTAAATAAAGTAAAACAATAACATACTGAACCATATGGAAGCAGTGACCTGATGTTCAATCCATACACTTTATACCTTTTAAATACCTTTGCGCGAATACATTGATGTGATAACATTGATAAGATAATTGACAGAATATATGAAGGTGACACTCGGTACTTATTCATGTCTTCACCACAAAACCCTAATTGTGGGAAGCAACAGCCGGGCAGATGACTTGCTGCCATTATATTGTTTGAGTTCCAAGAAAGAACATCATCGGTGTGCTATGATCGGTGTGCATCGGTGTGCCACTAAAGAAGATGTTGTTGACCTTGAGATATGTTTGAAGTCTTATGTTTAGGACAGTCAACATGGAGTAATGATTGTTTACGATATCATCTTCGCCTGTGTTGAAAGTATCTCCAGACACACATGCACGATCCATGGTCGCATTTGGTAAAGTGACAAACAGTTTGTCCCCAAGCTCATCGCTTAACTGTAGAAACCACTCTAGTAACCCATTTCAAAGTTGTAACAACATAATTATGATTACTTTGAATATGTACTGAACACAGACATTTGAACATGAAGAATAACCAGGTATATAGTCTATTCATTTATACAGTATGCGATGAAACTTCCTGGACACGAGAACGGTATGTAGTGGATCACTAAATGATAACTACACCTCTCAGGTTTTCACCAAACGACACTAACAGATGCAACAATTCCAATAAAAAGCCTGCGTTATATGTCAAGTCTCACCCCATGCAGTGATTGATGCTTACGAACAATACATGTGTTTTTTCCTGTCAATAAAACACCACTCGGGATAAACAAGCATCTTTTGTGCAAAAAATGTGGAGCATCACATGGAGAAGAAATATATGGAATATGAATATCATTTCAATCTATCCTATGATTTTTATCAATATGGCATGACTATCACTAACCATAAGCGAGTTATGGATGAACACAGATGCATCATCATTCAGGGCGTTGCGAGGTCAGCCTTTGTGGCAATCTGAGTCCAGTGACCTTCGCGAAAACACAGTACACACTTGGATAGTTTTAATAGAGGGGCTGTTATGATACTGAGCGCGTAAATTATGTAATCCATACCGAATATTGGAGGAAATGTTATGCATGGTCATTGGAACATTTATTCGTAGAATAATTTTTTCATTTCCTTGTGAAATCGCTTCTCAGAACGTGACAGATTCCAAGCTGAGCACATTAGCTATTACATTTCCTTATTGGTATTCTTGGATGCGTTTGCTGTAAAATGAAACATAACTCAGACAGTGTGTGAACCATGTAATTACTGGTATCCTATAATGTCTTGAGTTGCCATGCAATAGTACTTTGATGTGTCCTGTTTTTAGCCATGATGACCACGTTGCACTGGGAGATAGCATAAAATGTGCATAAAGACAAATGCTTCACCACCAGCTATTGTCCTTTCTTTGAGGATAAATGTTCTTCCTTGTTAGGAACAAACTGCCCGTAAGACGACGGGTCTGTGTCATAACATCCTTTGAGAGAAAAATGGGATGTCTGCACTTGATATAGATGTTTTTGACTTGGTAATTTGCCGAAATTTTCTGCACGGTCATATCACTTTCGGAAACTATATATAATCTTATATCAAAATACACTTTTTATTTTTAAACTAGGGATGAGTAATAATCTTTATCAGTGTTATATTTTGTTGTGAACCATTTTATGATGTCACGATGCCAATATTTCGTAAAATGGGTGATTCTTTTTGCAATCTCTGTCAATGTCACACATTCGAAAATGTTCCTTCAGTACATGTACCTGAATTGTATGTGATAACTGACTATGAACACTGTCTAGCACACTCTCGTTCCCACTAGATGGGACGAAATACTATTTAAACATACTTCGTATTCATTGTGTTTGGTGACATCTGCAATTTATAAATTGTTTGTTTGTGTTTTGTTGGTCATTTAAACCGGTGATAGTTCGTTGCATAATGGTCCCACTATACGGGTAGCTGAGATAAATGCCATTACACTTTAGAATCATGCTGTCAAAAGTGTGGTTAGATCATGCATGAGCACACATTCTAGTGTGTATTGCGTTTCAGCTTAGATGACCTGCTGTCGATACCGATAAAATGTTATCCAAGAGATGTTTGTTTACAGATACATTGTACTGAGTGAATTCGATGTCGTTCTCACCTGGGCAAGAGATTTCCCATAAATCATCATTGGATACTGCAGAGCATGTACAAAAATCCTGACTTCCGTTTCGAATGTCAGTTGTGTTTTGGCGGTGTTCCATGCACAAATCCAGGTTATCCTTTATATAAGTATCAATCTATTACCACCGATACAGCCAAATTTAGATGATTCCCATAACAAAATTATGTTAAATTCATGACTTTATAAATATGAACGCTAACACTGATATTTATATGGATATCCATGTATGTTTATGTGTTAACTATCGCGGATAGATCGGCTGCATGGGGATATAACTATTTTTTTCGTATTCACATGATTGGAATATGGACACGATTGCAGTTCAGACACAATCATGACCTCTTTCCTGTGAGGGTTCACGGCAAATGTTTATACCATGAAAGCAAAACATTGGCGGTTGTTTTTGTGACTCTACGTTGACTACATGTGTTCGTATTTTATGGTTTGTCAATCAAATAAGTTTGATTACCTGGACGTGTGCATTTATAAACGGCAATGTTCCAGGACATTCGTATATTTTTTGTCTTTCTGAGAAACGGTTTTGGACCCTGTCATATTTAGTATTTCGATAACAAAATGATTAGATTCTCGAGCCAATAGAGAATCGCATCTGACACGGCACCATATTAGGAGCAACCCTATATATCAATTCATTTGGTTAATCATCGATGATAATGTTTTCAAGTGATTAAATTGCCATGTTGAAAATGTTATCAAGTGTTGGCAATATCTGCTGTTCCATCCAAAAACATGTTCTACCATACAGATAACAGAGGTTTCTGTGTAGGATTCTTATAAACCTGCGCTTGTAAGAAAACATTGGTTCACTTTACATTTTTCCCTGGCACAATAAACAGGACGGTCGAAGCTGTGTTCCTGAGATAACCCCCAGTAGCGAATATCTTCGTGTGTTTCAGCGCATGTTCAGACTCATAATTTTGACAGTTGCCTATGTAGACAGAGTATATTCATATGCAAATAGCAAACAAGCGCATTACATTGGCTATTCAATTGATAATAAACACATGAAGCTAAAAAGTGTGCATATTCTGAAACTTTAGATATGAAACCCACGAAGCACAGAATAGAAATGATGTGAGTAGATGAACAAAACAGGTATGTTCAATATCGAAATATGAGTGGATGCAGTTGATCTGAATCGGTACTATGATTCATGGAAGATCAGCCATGAATTTGCTGAATGTTGTGTGTTCGGCAAATCTGAGAGTCGTGTCGTTTTCGTTCCTGCTAGATTACGGAGAGCTGTTTTCATTGCTAATTGTGTATTACTTGAGAATTGTTAACTGCAGTTTTTCCCTTGTTGTGCCTATAGGAAATCGGGACTTAAATTTATGGAAGTCCAAGAAGAAATGTTAAGTGAATCTGGTCTCTCAGCTATTGAGTGTTGAGGAGTGCGGAGCTTGACAGAGTGTCCTTGAGCCGCGTGGTTTTTGCGATGCTCTGTCAGACACCAGCCGGCTGAAGTGGATTCTTCGCCAGCTGATGGTCGATGTTTAACCAAGGATCCTATATTTAACGCCG
Organism: Terebella lapidaria; assembly: GCA_949152475.1. Lineage (NCBI taxonomy): Eukaryota > Metazoa > Annelida > Polychaeta > Terebellida > Terebellidae > Terebella > Terebella lapidaria. Next base: position 11,367,643 of record OX424557.1, read on the forward strand.
CATAAATTAGAAAAAAAACTTACAATTTTTTCTTCATATTGTTTCCACTTTGCTACGTGTGCCATATATCCAGCAAAATTACACGAACACAATGAATACAATGACAACAACAAATGATTATAAATTACCACATTAAATCCACGTATTCACACGACAACTCTTGTTGATTTTGCTAATAATTATATGAGTTGTAAACTGGACACAGACTCGGAAGCTATAGAGTCATTGTCAATAGTTCTGCTGAGCAAAACTTCCCGGTTATCGTCACGTCCATATGATTTGTGGATATTCAGGCCAACTCATTAGATATCACATAATATGGAAATAGGCTAATGAGATACACATGGTAACCACGTCTCAATGTACATGTAGTACTTCACATATTACATGTCATGTCATTATGATATAATTTATATCTTCAACGTCTCTTAATATTCAAGAGAGTTATATTTGATATATACAATATCTTGGAAATATGTTAGAGATACATTGATATGTATAAATATGATATTATATATGATATTTGCATCTTGCAAACGCACAGTACTAACGGGCAGTTGTCGGACAAATGTGTTCATAAAGTTCGGTCTACTTATTCCGAACTACACTGTACATCCTTCAGTGGTATGCTGGTGAACATGTACGTGCGGTAGGTTCACTAAACTATAATATTGTTGCCATAAACCGTGATTTAGGTAATCTTGACATAAAGTACAAAAAGCTATGTTCAACACCCGTATAATTTACCGCGTTATCATAATCTGTATTATGATAACTTAACAACAACTTAGTTATAGCAATTAAGCAATCTAGTTATAGCAATTAACCTGTTGAAATGTGTGGTAAAGAGGAGGCTGGTTATGGAATATATATATCAGATACTGCGTGCACCGAAACATCAAAAAGCGTTCCCTTAACTATCGCCGTCAACCAATATAAAATCCCGTACCACAGATAGTAAATATTAAACTATTCATTTATTGCAAGAGATACGCTGCAATCCAACCATATTGCGTGTCTTGTGAGTTATGAACAATAAATTTTTCCTCAGAAACGGAAAGAAATGGGTTGTCATCTCGGCAACAACACGGTGTTGAGTGTTCTGGGACAAAATTCAATAGCTCCCATAATTTAGCACATATTTCTTCCATAGCTATATTGCATCTCGATAAAATCCTCAACCACGGACTCTAGACTTTTTCTATGACAGGGCCCTCGAATCTGCCTATTTTTGTGACCCATCTGTCGTGTCCAAGGACATTATCATCTGTTGGTGTCATGACAGCATCGTCTCATGGCCTGGTACATAATACTTACCCTACTTTCGACCCAATTAAGACAACTTGTTTATGTGGAATATTACGGCTGTAATGATTAAAAGATATAACAATGGGAAATAGGAAAATAATTGTTGTGCATAGGTGTGCAGATCAGAATCAAGAAACATGTATCGAAGGTATTCATGACAACTCTATTCAACAAAAGAAGAAAATATTCCACTTGACTTTGTATTATATATGAACGAACATGATGAAAAAAGTTTTGAAGTATTGCCAATCCCAACATTTGTATACATAGACATATTGGATGATGGACAGTTCTCCTTGTTCTTCACAGTTCTTTTTGACAGTGTGGTCACATATGTTTCAGATCTCTTCGGCATCAAGCGGTATCACCGTGGCTCGGTCCTCCTAAATTTTTGTCAGAATCGATAAAAATGGTTGCCATGGCAACTAAAAAAGTGAAAATCACATAACTGGCTATAACTCCAGTTCTAATCAATATTAATTTTTTGAACTTGTTTTGTATTTTTCTTTGTCCAATTCCCGATCGTATGGTGTATGACCGATGGTCATAAAACTAAAACTTCCCATTATCGCCCAAGGTCGAGTATTTGGGGTTCACGATTTCATGACTTTTGAATGTTCTAAGATTCGAAACCATATTGTGAAGCCAGCTTTCAATCTTTTCATCCAGGAGATAGACGAGAACAAATATTGATTAAATATAGTCTAAAATCCGACTTGTTCGCCTGGGATTGTCAGTAGATTGCTATTAGTCGTAAACAATTATGAAATCAGTTGCTCAGTATTCATTCGCATAACGGTCGGATCACGGTTGAAATGTGGTCGCTTGTCATCAGCGACTATACTAATTAACAGTTGTGAACGACAGTCAAACGACTGCTCTGCGAATATTCTTAAGCAAATCGGCAAAAAGAAACCACGCGATCGTCTTATTCGTTGCCTATCGTCAACGAGTGGGGAACATGTCGCTGCAAGGCCGTTAGAATTATTTATGAATCATTTTCGCCAAAGAAATTGTCCAAATTCGTCTAAAAATGCAGTCGTCACAGTCGCTATGTGGTCGTCGTCTGGGGAGATATTAGCTTCAGCCCTCAAGAAACCGGGAAGTCAAGTGATGCGAGTCGTTTGGTTTAGTTTTGAAATGTAAGGAGATGTTTGGCCACAGAAATGACATTGACTTCAAAAAGATACAAATTAAAGAAAAATCTCCTTCAGTCTATCGAGCAGTTACGAACTGCTTCATTATGGCCATCAAAGCAGTCTTGTTGTTGATATATTTACCACAGCCGGCTACTTTCACGATGTCTAGAATTGCATTAGTTGCAACGTTTAATTGTACCGGACCCGCTGCATTTTCGAGCTGATGAAAGCATCGGGTATTTTTTTCAAAAAAATGTGTCCATATAAATGAAAACATAGTATAAGGATACTGTAGCTTACTGGAAGACCCAGACCAAACATGTGCTATTGAGCTTTAATACTGAGGGTATTAAAGTTCAAGGTCATCAACAGATCCATCATGTGTGATAACAAAAAGATGTTATGGATATGCTGTTCTGTGTGTATTTCTTGTTGTTTTATTCTCTGCGTAAAAGTGGAATATTCTTGGACAAATCACCCGAGTGCCAAACATTTGCAAAGGCAAACCCGAAAAACTGCGTGTTGAAATTATTCTGACTATATCGAATAATGTCCTGATACAAAATTGTTCAATAAATAGATAATGCGAAGACACACTGAAATGTAAATGTAGGTTTGGTAAATTTAGTACAGTGTTTTAATATTTAGCATGCATGATGAGCATACACTTATAATAATTAGCGGATATGCAACAAAATCAGTACACTCCGCCAACTGAACCCAGTCAAATCGCACCTGATATGACTGGATATAGGAACAAACCCATAATTATTATCACATTATTTTATGTTATTTTGAATGGACATGCTGAAAGAGTTATCAAGTTTTGTCAGTATCTGCACTTCCATTCAAAAACATGTTCCACCATACATATAACAGAGGTGTATGTACACTATTCACAGAAACGTGCGCTTGTAAGGAAACATCGCTTCACTTTACATTTTTCCCTGACAGGAAATAATAAACAGGTTGGTTGATGTTGTGTTCTAGAGATAACCCACAGTAGCGAACATCTTTGTGTTTCCGCGCATGTTCAGACTCATAATTTTGACAGTTGCCTATGTAAGCAGAGTGTGTTCATGGACAAATAACAAACAAGCGAATGACATTGGCTATTCAATGGATAATAGACACATGCAGCCAAATAATGTGCATATTGCAAAACATTAGATAAGACACCTACGAAGCACAAAATAAAAATGATGTGAGTAGATTAGCAATTCCATGTTTTTTTGTCATGAAACATAGGTATTAGTATCGAAATATGAGGCAATGCAGTTGATCTGAATCGATACTATGATTCACGGGAGATCAGCCATGAATACGCTGAATGTTGTGTGTTTGGCAAATGTGAGAGTCACGTCGTTTTCGTTCCTGCTAGATTAGGGAGAGCGGCTATCCTTACTCATTGTGTTAGACGTAGAATCAATACCCAGTATTAAGTATTCCGAGTGGACAAAACAGATACTTGAGATTCTTTATATTTGTATTACTTGAGAATTGTTAACTGCCATTTTTCCCTTGTTATGTCTAAAGGAAATCGGGACTGAAATTCATCGAAGTCCAAGAAGTAATTTATTTACGCAGAGAAGTGAATTTGGACTCTCAGCTATTGAGTGTTGAGGAGCGCGGAGTTTGACAGAGTGTCCTTGAGCCGCGTGTTTTTTGCAATGTTCTGTCACACACCAGCCGGCTGAAGTAGATTATCGCCAGCTGATGGTGGATGTTTAACCAAAGATCCTACATCTAACGCCGTAGAAATTAAGGGTTATGGTAAATTGTGATCATCTATTTTAAATCATCAGCCATATAATCGTTAATTCGACAGCAATTCACTTCTGCCTGCAATTTTCCCTTCAGATTGTTTCAGCTTTGCCATTTGCCATATTTACGTTTGCCATATATCCAGCAGAATTGCATGAACACAATGAATAAAACTAACAACAACAAGATTATCTCGTTGATTGTGCTAATAATGATGTGAGTGGGGAACTGAAAACATACTCGGAAGCTATAGAGTCATCGTCGATAATTCTGCTCAGCAATACTTCCCGGGTATGGTCACGTCCATAAGAGTTGTGGATATTCAGGCCAACTCATTGGATAACATATATTATGTAAATCGGCTAATAGAAACACATGGTAACCACGTCTCTAGGTACATGTAATACTTCATATAGTACATGTTATATGTCATTAAGATATATGTTTTATATCTTCAATATCTCTTAATATTCATGTTACATTTGATAATCGGTATATTGGAAACAAGTAGGAGACACATTGAGATGTATAAATAAAATTGCATTTTGCTAAGGTGGAGTGCGAACAGGCAGTGGTCGAACGAATATGTTCATGAAGTTTCTGTGTATTTTTGTCGAACCACCCTGTAAATCCTTCAGTATTATGCTGGTGAGCATGTACGTGCGGTAGATTCACTAATCTTTTTTCTATTGTTGCCATAAAACCGTGGTTTAGGTAATCTTGACATAAAGTACAAAAAGCTATGTTCAGCACCCTGTTATCATAATCTGTATGTGGATAACTTATATATTGCTGTTTGCTCTAACTTATCTAGTTATAGTAATCAACCTGTTGAAATGTGTGGTATGGTGAAGGCTGGTTATAAAATATATCAGATAGTGCGTACACGAAAGCACCAAAGAGCGTAATTTTTTTATCCAAGCTATCACCGTCAACCAATATAAAACCCTATACCATAGATAGTAAATATTAAACTGTTTATTTATCGTGATAGATACGCTGTGAGAGCTATGTACAATAAATATTTTCTTCGAAATGGAAAGAAATAAGTTGTCGTCTCTGCAACAACGCCGTGTTGAATGTTCTGGGACAAAATTCAGTAGCGCCCATAATTTCGCACATATTTTCTTCCATAGCTATATTTGCATTGCGATATAATCATCAACCGCCGATTCTAGACTTTTGACATGACGGAGGGCCCTTGAATCTGCGTTGGTGATTGAATCTGTGATGTTGGTGTCATGGCAGCATCGTCTCATGGCCTGGTACGCAATACTTACCCTACATTTGATCCAATTAGGACAAGTTGTGTATGCGAAATATTATGTCTGTAATGATTGAAAGCCGTACAAATGGGACATAGGAAAATAATTTTTGATGATTTTTGTGCATAGGTGTGCAGATCGGAACAAGAAACATGTTTCGATGGTAATCATGATAACTCTACTGAAAATATATATATTCCACTTGACTTCGTATTATATGAACGAGCATGATGAAAATGTTTTGAAGTATTGCCAATCCCAGCATTTTTATACATAGACATATTGCACGACGGAGAGTTCTCCTTGTTCTTCACAGTTCTTGAAAGTGCGGTCACATACGTTTCAGACCCCTTCTCAATAGTGAAAGTTTGTATTATAGCAATGACCACCTGGAGGTGTACATACATAATGTTTTTTGTAGAACTGTATATATTTTCTCTCCATATCCCTCAATATTATTCACTTGGTGGTATTCTCATTGTAAGAATACCCCTGGTTATATGATTTGTCCCACGTGTCAATCCTACATACTCAATTTTGATGGCAAAAATGTATATTGGACGATGCGGTTCTTATCAGCCAATCAGAGCTCGTGTTACATGTGGGTTTTCCCCACTATGGATTCCCCCTACATTTATTGGTATAATATAAGAAATGTTGGATGTTGAGTTGTCCAATATACAGTTTAGGGCATTTAGAAATGTCATATCGACCTCTTCTGGCATTTTTTCATCCATAAACTGTATATTAGACTCCTCAACATCCAGTATTTGTATATTGAATGTCCTGGATAACAACGAGGGCTTAGGGGCTTAAAAATACAAGAGAAAAACCCCTAACCATGGTTCAGGCCAAAAAATTTGGTTCAGTGGCTCTTTTCGCCAAGTCAGTGTTGCTATTTCGGGGAAATTAGATAGGAAATTTAACATGGGATGAGCCCGTAAGTCTGTTCCGTTCGCCTATTCGTTATGTTAGTATGGTTGCTGCACGAGACAATATGGAAGTGGGCGTTTACGTTTGTTTCCTCATAATGCATTGTGAAAGTGGATTATAGTCTGAAAGGATATCACACAAAACTATGGTATCGGGAGGAGAACTGGCAGAAAAGTCTTACATCCCGGAAATTGAAGTATAATCTTGAGATAAATCTGCAGAATCTACACATAACCGGCAAAACTCCTGAACTAATTGTGATGTTTACATGATGTAGGATTTGAGCAAATCTCAATAGAATGGTGTTAATATCAACCCTACTGTACTCTGAAGTGATAATGGAATACTATATTGTGTGGTCATGTTTATTTATAAACAGTATTTTTTTTATCACACGATGACCACCGTCATCACAAGTTTGAAAATTTTACAGCACAATACAAATGTTTGGTTATTGTTGTCATTATAGGTATCAAACATGATAACAATATACCAATAATGTGATCTGGTAAGGGCGTAATAATCATTCAAGAATGGTCAAAATTCTGTTGGCTGCGGGGGTCATCTTGGATTTCCCTTGTTTTCTGTCAAGGGAAAATGTGATTTCTTCCATGCACAACTAATAATGATGGCTTCTGTAGACCCCCAAGAACTGCATTATCAACTCTTTATAGATCAAATAACAAAAATTGAAATATTCTAGACCGACCACAAGCAAGCTTGCGTTCATCATCAGGTCATATTTACTCCAAACAGCTCCCATTTGGAAGGGAGAATTGGGTAAAATTTTAAGTCCAAAAACGTTTCTAATGCTGATAAATATTTTTTGGGGGGCTGCAAATGGCTCAAACCGAATAGTAACCTGATTTGAGACGAGAATGTTTCTTTCACACACAGACCGGCGATTCGATGTAGTTTCCTGGCTTTGGACCGTTAAATATGATTGGGACCTTGATCACTGTATTACTTGATGGGATCGGTGAAGCAAAAAGCATTTCTCGCCAGGTGGAGTCGTAGACCTGTGAAGTTAGACGATAATTTCGGATCTCAGCCCAGCTGTTTAGTATTCTCTCACCGGAGACTTCGTTCTTCACCTTAAATGGTATTGTGTGGTAAAATATGTTTTTAATAAAGGTAGAATAAACGAAGTAAAACTCATGCTTAACAAATGTGGCTGAAATTGATCCTATACTAATTCAATCAACCTTAAAAATATTATTGCTTATATTTTTTTCAGAGTGCTGTTCTCTGTTTGCACACAAAAGATTTCCTGCTTTAAAACACTGTTCTCCAGCTTGAGTTTTTTTTGTGGATGTGTCCGCATCAGACTGGCTGTCGTTACACGTAACAAGACTTTCATTTTTCTCTTCAGCTCTTCAGATATGTTGGCAGGGATATAGACGAAAAAAATATTGAGTGTTCACCTGAACGGGTATTCCGTGCTTATGATCTTGTTGCTTCAGAGAGCACCCTGGTACAAGACCGCTTGCTTCAAATCGCAACCCTGGAGTTGAAACACATGATACACTGCATGGCTGATGATTTAGTTGTTGGTTGTTAGAGAAAACGTACAGAGAAAGTACCCAAGATTACTGGGTATTTGTGATAACCTTGAACTCAAAAAAATGACTGGTGCTCGAGATAGCCATGTAAAACGTGATACCCCAGAACTGCCACTTATGATCAAAGCAGGATATTATGATATTCAGCTGGCGCCAATTGCAATCAGATTCGTAGCAATCGCTTCATAAACACAATTTGTAAATTACTGTGTTGATCGATATATATGTAGGTGAATGCATATCTTGATCTGGCGTTGTACCAGAAAGTAACCATAATATATAAAAAAAAAACCACTTTCCAAACTGTGATAGTTTTGCTGAATTCATCCCTTTATTATTCCTAATATGTTTTTTAAAACCCCGAGTTTGGGATCAGCATTGCCACAGGTTTAGCATGCATAAGAATGAGATATCGGCAGTTGCGGTGCACGGTTACGACTTTCAGGTCATTGTTGTGTTATTATACTAGTTGATAATCAAGTATAATAGCGAGTATGTTTAACACACAAAGGTAAATATTTCTTTTAACATTTGGAAGAAAACATTGTTTTAGTGTGCGCGCATGAGTTATATCAGTCCTTTATGAAGGGACCGCGCATATATTTTAGGCCTCATTGGTTGGGAAACCATTGTGTCAGACACACCTCTTCATTCTTGCAGTAATGAACACGCTACCATGTATTGTACCATGCAAACTCATTGTCCAGGCCAGCGGCTCAATCAACACCATGCACGGAGGCACCTCAGTACTTTGGTTATTGATAATATGTCCACTGTTATCAATACTGTCTTATTTGCTCAGTTTGGCACAAGAAGAGTAGGCTTATATGTACTCCATGGTAGTGCTGGACTGGTGGCGAACCACTATCCCAAAGGTGTACGATTTCGTTCTCAGCAATAATCAATGAAATATAATCATCATCCTACAATACAATTTAATGGTAATGTATGTCAAATCTTCTTGGAGATCTAAAGTGCATTCAATAAAATATACCGACGAGTATCATATAATATGATATAGTGTGTATTGTATGTACCTTCTACAATATAATTATTCCTCGGCTCATTGTCTACATTATGTTGCTTACATGTTCAATTGTTTTAAAAAGTGTCTGGCCTTACATATTTTATTTAGAATCCTCTTGATTTCCGATAGTTATATTCCTCAAACGCACTGGAAATTTAAGTTCAAACTTTTTCCCATTGAGCCATGTCACGCACCAAGAACTCTGTTTAAAACATGTTTTCTGTAATTTGTGTTTCCCATCTAACCCCCCTTACCAACAGAATACGCCGTTAAAAGGTGAAGATATACCCGGTATGAGGATTTTATGGTCATCTTCAAGCAATGTTCAAGCAACAACCCGTAGATGTAAGCCAGCAAAAGTCTATATAAAGTGTATTCCAATCTGCCTAATCAGCTGACCATATGTTGACCAAAGAAGACTAATCAATACTACAACACGCTTTAATCTGACGGATACAAGGATTAATTTACATTTTGTTTTTCCTAACAGCACCGGGGATCGACTTTCCAAATATTTAGGCAAACCTGCTGTGATAACAACTGAGCAATTTATAACTTCCTAGCCACACGAGATTTGATCGGTGGTAAATATAACCAAGGTTATTTGATGACATCTGTATTTATCTCGTGATATTAGATCTTGGGAGGTCATGGGAACGGTGATTATGATGAACAGTGGCTTATTCCAGTGATGGACGATTCAAGCGATGACACACATTCAAGTCTTTATTTCCAAATTAGATGCATCGTTTTGCTCGATCATAAATAATATATATATTATACCAAAAGTTGTGTTTGTTCAAATGTTTTTTCTTGAAATGTTTGTTCAAATAATATCAATGAGAAACATACCAAAGTAACTTACTAATGAGATAATACACAAAGTAAGTTCAATAAGAACATATAACAATTAGCAACATATCACAAAATACTGTAAACATCATAAGGCAATCATTGGGTAATGCATGTCGTGTTTGGTTTGTGGCATTAATGAAGTGATACTCTGTAGGTCGACCTGACTGGAACGGAAATGAGCCCTTTGACAGAGGGTAAAAAACCAAAATGGATATCATTCACTATCCTTCTCGATGTTCGGTCTTTTAGGGGGAAAAGCATAAGGTTCTGGGAGAAAAACCGCCGACACTTCTGTGTTATTTTCTCAAACAAATTGCTATTTTCACCCACCCGCTAAACAAAGATAAAAAACAACATGGCCTAATGCCAGGAATCGAATTTTGAAGCATCGCTGTATAATAGCATCGAAAACAAACGAAGCATACCATACGAAATTTTATTTACCAATGGAATTATTAGCATGACCTTAATTTGGTAATTACCCCAATTTGGTGTTAATGATCTCAGTGCATTGACTGCTCCCAATGTCTCTGACATTGAGGTACGTGGCATTTACCAGACATTGAGATCACAATCAACAAACACCGCACGTACTGTCTGGGTCCTTGTTTTAATTGTCTTTAGGGTCGACTTTCGCCCCTTAGTTACCCGGATGGAATGAACTGGGACAAAGCAATCGAATCATTCGGAAATATACCAATTAAGGTCAAATAGGATGGACGCAACACATCAACAACAGTGAACCACGCGTGTATTGACATTGTAAACCACAGCGAGTACGGTTTTTAGTGTGGCCTCTGTGTTTGAGATCAGTTATTCTAGCTACTTGTTCATTTGACGATAAAATATTCGTTCACGTCCAATCAAATCATAGAATGTTGTTCTGTCTGTCTGTGCTGTGTTTTGACTAGAGGTTATCATCATCCACACGATTGTGAACCTTTCATATTTTTCAATCAAGCGAACACAACCCACCCTACCGCCCATGGTACATGGAAAATGAATGATCATATAACCTGGTCCCTGCGCTTGTTTCGATTACGTATAATGCGTGTTTCCCGCGAATCTGATATATACTTGGGGTATTCACAAGTCACGAACAAGTATAGAACAAATTAACGACCAGCGACTGGTTTGTTTTCGAGACTTCACTATTGATTCACAATCTCTGAAGTTAACGATGTTTTAGTAATCTTAATTTCTCCAAGTAGACACAATTACGGGTTGTTGCCCAGTCTACTGTTAATTTTGCCTTGACTATTTATCTAACCATAGTGAACACGGCACATGCAGCCAAGATTGAGATGTCTCATCTATGCTAATCATTTATAGGATACCTTCATTAAGTGAGTGGGGTTAATGGCACTCCCTCCAAGCTAATTTGGGATACGGTGGCTGTAAAACGAGACACAAATCAAACAGTGTGTGAACCATGTAATTACTGGTATCCTATAATGTCTTGAGGTTGCCATGGAGGATTACTTTTATGTGTCCTGTTTCAGGCCATGATGACCCACCGTGCACTGTGATAACTGGGAAGCATAACACGGTCATAAGGACAATAGCCAATGTCCATCTTTTGAAGGAGGAGATTTCGCTCCGTGGAAATTGTCTGCTTGGAAGAAGACAGGTCATTGCCCGATATCGTTTGAGTTATGAATCGGACCTTTTGACCGTGTCTCTGAACACGCCCATTTTATTAAACCAATGATTCGGTTATATGAAATAACAGACTAAATGTCAAGTTCGATTTCTGTCAATGGAATGCTAATGGCGAAGCATCAAATGTCTGTAATGCGAACAAGATACCTGCAGACTGTTTTTTTTTTCAACACCTCGTGTTTAATTTGAAATGGGTCGGGTACTATCTAAATGAAATCAGCTGGGACAGAGGAACGCTAATTCCACGAACCAGGATACTTATCTGATGCGTTGGGTATTGCTGTCCACACCTGCACTACCATAGCAAAAACATATTCCACCATAGATAACGTATGTATACATAGAAACATGCGCCTGCAGAGAAAAGTTGGTTCACTTTACATTCTTTCACGACAGGTTACAAATAACATGGTAGCCGAAAATATGTACCTAAGATAAGTCCCACTAGCAAACATTTTTGTGTGGTTTAGTTCATTCTCCGATCTTTCTTAAATTGTACATAATTTTTATATGTTTGTGGTGTGTGTGTGGGGGGGGAGCTTACCTTCATTATTTGATATGAACAATAATCACATGATGGCAAATTAATGTACATGTATCATATTCAAAACGTTTTGTACGGCACTCAGTATAAAGATGGAAATGATTTGCGCATATTGTAGATAAACATTGAATACTTCACATTTGTTGTCGTGCTGATTATTGTTATTGGTGCTATTTATGAGAGCGGGTGCTATATTGGTATCCCATGAAATACCCTTGATCACCTTGTAGTTAAACCCAAAGGGACGGAAACGATAGAATTCGTTCAGTATAGATGATACATTAACTAAAATATTTCTCCCTGTTTTTTTGTTACATTATTAGCTGCTGTTCAAGTATTGCATATACATCATTCAGTATTGTGTTGGTAGGCAGTTCACTGATGTAAAACATGCTGCCAAAACGTAATCTCACGAGATAGCATAAAAGTTCAATAAAATCAGCACCCCTATCATTCACATATTAACTGACTCTGTCTGTTGGCAACATGATACCGCATATTCCATATCTAGCCAAAAACCAAAATCACCTCGCTGACATATAAGTTATGGGGGAAGTTGGTTATATAATGTATCTGATACTCTTTCTCAGAGATATGCATATACTGAATCAACAGAAATGCGTTCATTTCATCTTAGTTACAGCCGATAGCGAAAACAACACTATATATCAGTGACACTAAGAGCATGGTGTTCTTTGCATGTTTCATTTATTATCCGAAAGGAATTCACTTTGTTTCATATATGTTCAATAGTTATGTACAAATAATATTCCCATACAGGTGACAAAAAAATATATCTTGTCATTTCGACAACAACACCTAGATAAGTGATTTGTGAGAAAAGTCAAAAGCACACTTCAATTAGCACATATATATTCTTCCACAGATATATTCGCATTGCGATAGAGACCCTGTCGATTTCAAATTTTCTAAACTCTGAATGTGACCAAGGGCTCTTCAGTCTGCCAATTTTTGTACCGACATGTCCTCTCGAATGACCTAACCACCTGTTTGTGGCAAGGCAGCATCGTGAGATTGTCTGGTTGACAAGATTTACCTTGAAATATATATATTAATAGGGCATATGTTCTTTCAGCTGGATGGTGATTTAGTGCGCAACTAACCTGTTTTGGCATAAAGTGCTTTTACATTTGTATTACCTCTATGATCAACTCTGATCGAAGTCAGATGTTATAGTATTCAAGTATCAATACCGATACTTTCATAGCCGTGTGTTTATTCAAGGGAATGTTTTATCGATATATATATGGAGTCAGAATATAGGCCTTGACATTTGTTTGTACATTCTATATAATTAGTACGTTCTTTGATCAGCATAAAAGAACGAGTTCGGGTGTTATTTGAACTTTATCACACCTATAGCGCTTTCCATGCAACAAAATGTTCTGGAACGTTCGCTAAGATACTGTGCGACCAATTTATATACCAGCTAGTGATTGATTTGTCCCTATTAGTAAAGATCATATTTTTCGAACTGCAAAATATTGAGATATTATTTTTTGAACTTGCATGTGACTGAGTACCATACTATTCAGTTTTACGGGACCCGAAGCTCTTACTTCGCAGATGTTTGGAGAACTCCCTGGCTGGCAGACCATTGTGTGGGACACGCCCTCTTTATCCTATTATTAATCACCACGTGAGCCTCCTCATTCACATACCATTGTCCAGACCAGCAGTTCACTCAACACATGACATAAAACTTCCATTCAGGTCTGTACAAGGGTATACCTTGGCAGGCAGCACAACACTTCTGTCTATGACAATGAGTCAAATGCTATCTTATTTGCTCAACTGAACAGTATGACAGAAGCAGGCATATGTACTCGGTTCCTTTATAACAACAGTCGACGAAACATAATACACTCTTTCACGGGCGTTTCATTTGATATCAAACATTGAGGTTCATCAACATATCAACTAGTATATATTTGCATATTAAGTAATTATTACTTGGAACATTATCTTAACATGTCACTTTGTCGTACATGCTTGGAAACAAACATTCCATGTGAAATATTGACCTTACTCAATTGCATTGACAATTGCTGGGCTCAACTTGTATCGAACACACTTTTTTCCAAGGCGCGAAGCCAGACAAGATTCTGCCAATGCAGTTTTTAAAAACCTCGGGTAATTGGTATAGTACCCTATCAGCTTTCTGGCAGTTTCACTTTGACGAGATGCAAACCTTAAATTGAACAATAACCCTCTCCATAAGAACAATAACATAAGAGAGCTCATACTTACATTAGTATGTGTTATTCGGTCATTTGAAACATGGCTTATTAATATTGAAATATTAATATAAAATATTGTGCTACTGACTTCTATTTGGAATTAGGCCTCATTCCCCACGTTCTGGGGGGGGGGGGGGGAAATCCTCACCGCTTCCTCGCACCTTTCAACGACACAAGACAATACCGTGTCATCAGTGATTACCGCTTGTGCTTTTCCAAGGCCAATCATAATGACACTCACATTCTGGTAGTGATGTTGACAATTCGGTAGACAGGGAAATCGTGACACTATGAAACTTCATCACCTGAAGGAAATAAGTATCATTCAAGTGCCGATTATATGGATTACCAACAGCATTATATCGGGACACGCAACCCCCGAGGCATTGACTGTTTCGGTTTTCGTCGACAGTTCTACATTTATCCTCTCACATGACAAAATATGTGCCGGTGTGATGGTGCGGAGCCACTAAGGGGACATTCCATTATATACGCCATATTAGATGACGTAAATGTCAATAAATCATGTATGGATTATGTTGCAGGAGATGAGTAGTTATACTGAAGAGCACTCCTGCACCGAAACATCATCGAAATTACATCAATGTCAGTGGTATATCGGTTCTTACGCTGAGTTCAATGTCATTGGGAACTCATACATTAGAATTCATTGTCAGAAGGAAGTGGTTGGTAATTTTTAGTCATGACTTTGCCTTATGAATGATTTCTTTTAAACTTAGGTCAATAATCCTAGATCATCTCTTATGGTCGGAAAAATGGTCGGAAAAATGTATGAGATGATAGCAATTTGAAGGACAATTGATCATCAACAGTCAACTTTTTAGTTCTATTTTATTTTTTCTTGAACTAGTACTCTTTCGAGTTGTGCTATTCTATTATACACCACAAAGTAAGCAGCCAGAGGAACAAGTTTAATTGAACGTAGGTGATCTTATCGTGTATGGTGATTATGTTCACCCTTGGCTTCAGCATGATCCAGATTGTCAGGAATTACTTGTGATTTCTTCTGAACTAGATTTGGTTGTGTTTCCGGACTAGTTTGGTCATCAATAGCAGCAATTTTCCCCCTGATTTCTCGAACTGATCTCGTGGCCTGGCTGTAAAGTTTTATTGTTAGGATTTCGAGTAGATGGCTGCGCATCAACAACGTGTGGACTGTAGATTTGGAAATCAGAACATTGTATCTGTATCTTTGATTTGAAGTGTCATTAAAATACTATCATTATTAAGCCAAATTTTTCAACGAACTTAAAAAATATCATTTAGGCGAAATTAAGGACAATTTACAAACTAACGGAACGAAGAGAATTGGCTTCATCTGGTGCCAATGACCGCAGTTCTGTGACTGCTCCCAACGTGTCTAAACACATGGAAATTACTAGACATTGAGATTACATGAACAAATATTAGAGTTACCATACGAGGTTCTTGTCATAATTGTCTTTGGGGTCGACTTTCACTACCTAATTATCCAGATGGAATAAACTGGGACAAATGGATCGAATCGTCGGAAAAATATATCTGTCAAGTGAAATGGCAATACATCCCGCACTAATGAATCGGCCAATAACATGGATTGAGATTGTATTTTACTGGAAGTAGTACGATGGTTTGCGCATGATCGAAGGTTAAGTATTCGAGATTAGTTATTCCAATCACTAGTTATGCAGTACTACTGGGAGAATATTCTCACATACTTCCAATTCTATTTTGTTTTGTGTTTACAGTGTTCTCTCAGTAAATATCATTAACACAAATGAAAAGTTTCATATGTAATTGTGCAATGTGTGTGAAGTCCAGATATTTGAATCATTTTAATGATCAGTATTAAACCAGTCTTTATTACCTATTATTATTGGCTATCTTACTGCCCATTCGACAAGAAGAATTTTATTACCACAACACCACTCCCATCGTTTGTTCGATCATTTTCATACACTTCATTTGCTCCATGAAAATGATACTATTATCCACTTCATGAATGAGGGTAATCACAGATGAACAAATATACTTGACAGAATAACGACCAGCGAATGGTTTATCTTCAAGACATTACCATCGATTGTCAGTAAGCGATCTCCCTGTGAAAACCCATTTCGTCGAGAGGTATGCTCGTTTGTTTCGGAGAGAAATTCATCTGTGTCTACTACTGTTGATAATGATGTTTTAGTGATCTTGAAATGTCGAATTAGACACGATTACGGACGATTCCGACGATATTGATGTCCAATTTATGGATGATTCTCTCTTGAATGCCCGGGAGCATGTTAACGTCATGTTATTTGGTGTCTCACTAAGAGTTATAATTGGCTCTAAGAAGTTGACTGAGGAATACACTCAGAGATTCTCACAACGTAAGTGTAGAGACGAGTCCATGTGGGAGGATATGATTTGAAGCACCCAAGGTGAATGTCTTTCAAATCACATCAGGGACCTGAACAGTTCAATATACTACACTCATAAATCATAATATGATATATAATATTATTATAAAAGTACATTTCATATACAAGTATTAACGTGATGACAAGAGTTTGCTTGATAATTTGAAGACTATGCCTGACAGGTCAATGTATGTTGCAAACGACACTTTTATGTTGAACTATGTTCATCTAGTTCAATTTGTTTTTACTTTTTGTTACCTGCGACTCGTAGACATAAACAAAGTAGACGTTTATGTGCTTCAGGCCGTGGATAACTTGACACTCAAAGAGTTTCCTGTTTTTATTGTCTTACTAAAAAATATACATATGGCAATGATGCAATCACTGATTGTAAGAGGGTATATCTTCTACTCGTACTACTTTTTTAGTATTTTTTACTCATAAAGTAATAAAATATCTACACTAACCATGACCTACCAATTATCAATGGTTCAGGAGTACATTTGATGAGTGCACTTGAACCATCGGAATTGGGGATTGCATGGCTCTCGTTCACATTACCAGACATTATCTGAAATTAGTAAGCCACAGCAATTTATATACGAAACTATGTTCCTCCCTTTACTGAGGTGATTCGTTCTGTTTGTGCACATTGGGAAATGATTTCGCAATTACCTATACATCGAAAAAAGTATGCTGAAGTCATGAAAACTACTTTGTTCAGAATGAGTTTCCGCTCCGCAAATGGAAACATGTTGCACTGACATTAAACAAGCACTGGATATGGGTGCTTCTCAAAATACTAGTAGAAGTTGCAATCTTTTGCATTGCACAGAGTGCATGTTCAAAGAGTTTAAGTTTTACCTATTACCTGCCTATCTATCTCCTCTAATACTTCGATACGATTTGACTACCATCATCAACTTACAAGAACTTCGAACCCTTCCTCTTTACCTACATAATTAAGGTACCCCTCCAAGGACGCTGATCCAGTTTTGTTGATTGCCACTTGTATAATCCACAATGATTACGAATAAACATAATAATAAAAACATTTCACAAAACAAATTGTTTTGACAAGATTTATGAACTGGATCCTATACATTATTATGGCAGCCTGGTTAAGTGCCATCTGACATTCACAGTGATATTTCATATGTTGATTACAGTTTATGAATGTGCACATTCAAATAATATCGACTGATCTACATTTTGATAATATTGCTGCGGATCAGTACCTATTGTCGCGCGTTATTGTATTTTTGCCGTGAATCACGTTTTGATCATCGTTATTACAAAAGTATCGAAAAAAAACGAAGCATACCGTAGGAAATTTTATTTACCAATGGAATTATTAGCATGACCTTAATTTGGTGTTTACCCTAATTTGGTGGTAATGACTGCAGTGCATTGACTGCTTCCACTGTCTCTGACATTGAGGTACGTGGCATTTACCAGACATTGAGATCGCAATCAACAAACACCGCACGTACTGTCTGGGGTCCTTGTTTTAATTGTCTTTAGGATGGACTTTCGCCCCTTAGTTACCCGGATGGAATGAACTGGGACAAAGCAATCGAATCATTCGGAAATATACCAATTAAGGTCAAATAGGATGGACGCAACACATCAACAACAGTGAACCACGCGTGTATTGACATTGTATACCACAGCGAGTAAGGGTTTTAGTGTGGCCTCTGTGTTTGAGATCAGTTATTCTAGCTACTTGTTCATTTGACGATAAAATATTCGTTCACGTCCAATCAAATCATAGAATGTTGTTCTGTCTGTGTGTGCTGTGTTTTGACTAGAGGTTATCATCATCCACACGATTGTGAACCTTTCATATTTTTCAATCAAGCGAACACAACCCACCTTACCGCCCATGGTACATGGAAACTGTATGATCATATTAACTTGGTCCCTGCTCTTGTGTCGATTACGTATACTACGTGTTTCCCGCGAATCTGATATATACTTGGGGTATTCACAAGTCTCAAACAAGTATAGAACAAGTTAACGACCAGCGACTGGTTTGTTTTCGAGACTTTACTATTGAGTCACTATCTCTGAAGTTAGCGATGTTTTAGTGATCTTAATTTCTCCAAGTAGACGCAATTACGGGTTGTTGCCCAGTCTACTGTTAGTTCTGCCTCGACTGTTTGTCTAACCATCGTGAACACAGCACATGCACCCAAGAATCAGATGTTTCATCTATGTTAATCATTTATAGGATACCTTCATTAAGTGCGTGGAGTGAGTGGCACTTCATCCAAGCTAATCTGGGATACAGTGGCTGTAAAACGAGACACAAATCAAACAGTGTGTGAACCATGTTATAACTGGTATCCTATAATGTCTTGAGGTTGCCATGGAGGATCACTTTCATGTGTCCTGTTTCAGGCCATGATGACCCACCGTGCACTGGGATAACTAGGAAGCATAACACGGTCATAAGGACAATAGCCAATGTCCATCTTTTGAGGGAGGGGATTTCGCTCAGTGAAAATGATCTGCTTGGAAGAAGACAGGTCATTGCCCGACATCGTTTGAGTTATGAATCGGACCTTTTGGCCGTGTCTCTGAACACGCCCATTTTATCAAACCAATGATTCGGTTATATGAAATAACAGACTAAATGTCAAGTTCGATTTTTGTCAATGGAATGCTAATGGCGAAGCATCAATTGTCTGTAATGCGAACAAGATACCCGCAGACTGTTTTTTTCAACACCTCGTGTTTAATTTGGAATGAATCGGGTACTATCTAAATGAAATCAGCTGGGACAGAGGGACGCTAATTCCTCGAACCAGGATACTTATCTGATGCGTTGGGTATTGCTGTCCACACCTGCACTACCATAGCAAAAACATATTCCACCATAGATAACTGAGGCGTGTGTATGCGTAGAAACATGCGACTGCAGGGAAAAGTTGGTTCACTTTACATTCTTTCACGACAGGTTACAAATAACATGGTAGCCGGAAATATGTACCTAAGATAAGTCCCAATAGCAAACATTTTTGTGTGGTTCAGTGCATTCTCCGATCTGTCTTAATTTGTACATAAGTTTTGCACGTTTGTCATGTCGGGGGGAGGAGGGGGGTGGGGGGGTTTACCTTCATTATTTGGTATGAACAATAAACACATGCTGGCAAATGAATGTACACGTATCATATTTAAAACGTTATGAACGGGATCCACTAAGTATAAAGATGGAAATGATGTGCGCATTTTGTATATAAACATTGAAAACTGCACATTTGTTGTCGTGCTGATTATTGTTATTGGTGCTATTTATGAGTGCTATATTGGTATCCCATGAAATACAATTAATCACCCTGCAGTTAAACCCAAAGAGAAGGAAACGATAGAATTCGTTCAATATAGATGATAGAAAAAACATTTCTCCTTGTTTTTTGTTGCATTTTTTAAAATCAGCTGTTGTTTAAGTATTACATGTACATCATTCAGTATTGGGCTGTCAGCAGTAGGTTTACTGACGTAAAACATGCTGCCAAAACGTAATCTCACCAAAAAAGCATGAAAGTTATGTTATCAGCACCCCTATCATTCACACAGTAACTGACTCTGCCTGTTGACAACATGAAACGTATATTCCATATCCAGCCAAAAACCAAAATCACTTAGCTGACTTATTAGTTATGGGGGTGGTTCGTTATATAATGTATCCGATAGTCTTTCTCAGAGATATGCATATACTGAATCAACAGAAATGCGTTCATTTCATCTTATTTACAGCCGCCAGCCAACACAATGTATCAGTAAGACTGAGAGCATACTGTTCTTTGCATGTCTCATTTATTATCCAAAAGGAATTTACTTTGTTTCATATATCTTCAATAGGTATGTACAAATAATATTTCCATACAGGTGAAAAAATATGTATCTTGTCATTTCGATAACAACACCTAGATAAGTGATTTGTGAGAAAAGTCAATAGCGCACTTCAATTAGCACATATATATTCTTCCACAGATCTATTCGCATTGCGATAGAGACCCTGTCGATTTCAAATTTTCTAAACTCTGAATGTGACCATGGGCTCTTCAGTCTGCCAATTTTTGTACCGACATGTCCTCTCGAATGACCTAACCACCTGTTTGTGGCAAGGCAGCATCGTCAGATTGTCTGGTTGACAAGATTTACCTTGAAATATATATATTAATAGGGCATATGTTTTTTCAGCTGGATGGTGATTTAGTGCGCAACTAACCTGTTTTGGCATAAAGTGCATCTACATTCGTATTACCTCTATGATCAACTCTGATCGAAGTCAGATGTTATAGTATTCAAGTATCAATATCGATACTTTCATAGCCATGTGTTTATTCAAGGGAATGTTTTATCGATAATATATGGAGTCAGAATATAGGCCTTGACATTTGTTTGTACATTGTATATAATTAGTTCGTTTTTTGATCGGCATAAAAGAACGAGTTCGGGTGTTATTTGAACTTTTTACTCATCACACCTATAGCGCTTTCCATGCAACAAAATGTTCTGGAACGTTCGCTAAGATACTGTGCGACCAATTTATATACCAGCTAGTGATTGATTTGTCCTTATTCGTAAAGATCATATTTTTCGAACTGGAAAATATTGAGATATTAATTTTTGAACTTGCATGTGACTGAGCACCATACTATTCAGTTTTACGGGACCCGATGCTCTTACTTCGCAGATGTTTGGAGAACTCCCTCGCTGGCAGACCATTGTGTGGGACACGCCCTCTTTATCCTATTATTAATCACCACGTGACCATGCGTTGAGCCTCCTCATTCACACACCATTGTCCAGACCAGCAGTTTACTCAACACATGACATTTATAGATAGTCGTTGGTTATATGTGTTAGCGGCCAACATCAATTGTGGAATCAGCAGAAAAATATAATATGCAATTTACGTTCGTACATTGCCAGGACCTTGCAAATATTTTCGTAATTTACGATTGAATGTAGCCAAAGTTTTGCTTCTTTTGATGTCATTAGGAATTTTATACCATAAGTCAGGGGCTTCATGTAGATGTGTACGCAGGACAAATTGAGAGTTACGGCTAGAAATATGTGGATGATCTCGATTTCTCGTGCTGTACTCATGAAAACTGGCATTACATTAAAAAAAATTAGAGAGCGGTGCAGGCAAAAGGTTACGTGCATTTTTGTACATGAGTTTACCCAACTGGATATGGAATGAGTCCTGAATTCGGGGTATGTTAAGCTGTTTATAAAGAGGTTCCATTGGACTGTTGTAGTCCGATAATGTCATGGCTCGGACTGCTTTGTTTTGGGCTATTTTGAGTTTTTTTTGTGAGAGTTTTAAACGTGGACCCCCACAGTAAAACACCATAATTTATATACGGATGTACTAATGTGTAGTAAATCGACTTCAAATATGGACCTAATAATGATTGTTTTAATGAATTAATTGCAAAGAGACCACTAGCCATTTTTTCTACAATAATTTATGTGATTTCCCCATGTCAACTTATTGTCAATAATCATACCCAAAAATTTGGTTTCATCTACAGCGCTAATGTCAACGTCACCTACACTGGTAGAGTGTTTCGAAGTTGGATTTTTAGTTTTGCTGAATATCATATAGTTTGTTTTATTTACATTTAACGACAATTTATTTGCTCGAAACCAAACTGTTAAATTTTTCAAATCGAGGTTGATTTTCTCAACTGCTTCACTTAATTTTCCGGATGCGCAATATATCGTGGTGTCGTCACCAAATAATATACATTTAGAATTGTTTAACGAGCTTGGTAAATCATTCGTATATAAAATGATTAGAAGAGGCCCTAATACGGATCCTTGCGGAACCCCGTAGATGACATCTTTAACTGACACAGGAAGATACTGACTTGAAAGATACATACTGTTTTCTATTTGTTAAATAACTCCTAAACCAGTCTAAAGTCTTACCCCGTACCCCATAATGATATAGTTTATGTAATAATGTTTCGTGATTTATAGTGTCAAAAGCCTTTGAGAGGTCTGAAAAAAACGGTTACAACAGCTCAGTTCAGTAACAGCGTCTATTGTAGAATAATTTGGACGAAATCCATACTGACTATCGTAAAATATGCCTCGACTTGGGGTATTCACAAGTCACGAACAAGTACAGAACAAGTTAAC
This sequence comes from Terebella lapidaria, assembly GCA_949152475.1. Classification (NCBI taxonomy): domain Eukaryota; kingdom Metazoa; phylum Annelida; class Polychaeta; order Terebellida; family Terebellidae; genus Terebella; species Terebella lapidaria. The sequence goes on from OX424557.1 coordinate 11,390,533, forward strand.
GACCAGCGACTGGTTTGTTTTCGAGACTATACTATTGATTCACAATCTCTGAAGTTAACGATGTTTCAGTGATATTAATTTCTCCAAGTAGACGCAATTACGGGTTTTTGCCCAGTCTACTGTTAATTCTGCCTCGACTATTTGTCTAGCCATCGTGAACACAGCACATGCACCCAAGATTGAGATGTCTCATCTATGCTAATCATTTATAGGATACCTTCATTAAGTGAGTGGGGTGAATGGCACTTCCTCCAAGCTAATTTGGGATACGGTGGCTGTAAAACGAGACACAAATCAAACAGTGTGTGAACCATGTAATTACTGGTTTTATGTGTCCTGTTTCAGGCCATGATGACCCACCGTGCACTGTGATAACTGGGAAGCATAACACGGTCATAAGGACAATAGCCAATGTCCATCTTTTGAAGGAGATTTCGCTCCGTGGAAATTGTCTGCTAGGAAGAAGACAGGTCATTGCCCGGTATCGTTTGAGTTATGAATCGGACCTTTTGGCCGTGTCTCTGAACACGCCCATTTTATTAAACCAATGATTCGGTTATATGAAATAACAGACTAAATGTCAAGTTCGATTTCTGTCAATGGAATGCTAATGGCGAAGCATCAAATGTCTGTAATGCGAACAAGATACCTGCAGACTGTTTTTTTTTCAACACCTCGTGTTTAATTTGAAATGAATCGGGTACTATCTAAATGAAATCAGCTGGGACAGAGGGACGCTAATTCCACGAACCAGGATACTTATCTGATGCGTTGGGTATTGCTGTCCACACCTGCACCACCATAGCAAAAACATATTCCACCATAGATAACTAAGGCGTATGTATGCATAGAAACATGCGCCTGCAGGGAAAAGTTGGTTCACTTTACATTCTTTCACGACAGGTTACAAATGACATGGTAGCCGAAAATATGTACCTAAGATAAGTCCCAATAGCAAACATTTTTTGTGTGGTTCAGTGCATTCTCCGATCTTTCTTAAATTGTACATAATTTTTGCATGTTTGTGGTGTGTGTGTGTGTGTGTGGGGGGGGGGGGGAGCTTACCTTCATTATTTGATATAAACAATAACCACATAATGGCAAATTAATGTACATGTATCATATTCAAAACGTTTTGTACGGCACTCAGTATAAAGATGGAAATGATGTGCGCATGTTGTAGATAAACATTGAATACTGCACATTTGTTGTCGTGCTGATTATTGTTATTGGTGCTATTTATGAGAGCGGGTGCTATATTGGTATCCCATGAAATACACTTAATCACCTTGTAGTTAAACCCAAAGGGACGGAAACGATAGAATTCGTTCAATATAGATGATACATTAAATAAAATATTTCTCCCTGTTTTTTTGTTGCATTATTAGCTGCTGTTCAAGTATTGCATGTACATCATTCAGTATTGTGTTAGTAGGCAGTTCATTGATGTAAAACATGCTGCCAAAACGTAATCTCACGAGATAGCATAAAAGTTCTGTTATCAGAACCCCTATCATTCACATAATAACTGACTCTGTCTGTTATCAACATATTCCATATCTAGCCAAAAACCAAAATCACCTCGCTGACATATGAGTTATGGGGGAGGTTGGTTATATAATGTATCTGATAATCTTTCTCAGAGATATGCATATACTGAATCAACAGAAATGCGTTCATCTCATCTTAGTTACAGCCGCCAGCCAAAACAACACCATACATCAGTGACACTAAGAGCATGCTGTTCTTTGCATGTTTCATTCATTATCCAAAAGGAATTCACTCTATTTCATATATTTTTAATAATTATATACAGATAAGGTTCCCATACAGGTGAAAAAAATATATGTTGCCATTTCGACAACAACACCGAGATAAGTGATTTGTGGAGAAAAAAATCCTCAATAGCGCACTCCAATTAGCACATAGATAGAAACCCTCAACTGTCGATTTTCTGAACTCTGAATATGACAAAGGGCTTTTCAGTCTGTCAATTTTTGTACCGACATGTCATGTCAAATGACCTAACCACCTGTTTGTGGCAAGGCAGCATCGTCAGATTGTCTGGGTGACAAGCGTTACCTTGAAACATATATATATATATATTAATAGGGCATATGTTCTTCCAGCTGGATGGTGCTTTAGTGCGCAAATAACCTGTTTTGGTATAAAGTGCTTTTACATTTGTATTACCCCTATGATCAACACTGATCGAAGTCAGATGTTATAGTATTCAAGTATTAATCTTGATACCCCTATTTCATAGCCGTGTGTTTATCCAAGGGAATGTGTTATTGACAATATATGGAGTCAGGATGTAGTCCTTGACATTTGTTTGTACATTGTACATAATTAGTACGTTCTTTGATCAGCATAAAAGTACGAGTTCGGGTGTAATTTGACCTTTGTACTTATCACACCTATACCGCTTTCCATGTAACAAAATGTTCTGGAACGTTCGCTAAGATACTGTGCGACCAATTTATATACCAGCTAGTGATTGATTTGTCCCTATTCGTAAAGGTCATATTTTTCGAACTGCAAAATATTGAGATATTATTTTTTGAACTTGCATGTGACTGAGTACCATACTATTCAGTTTTACGGGACCCGAAGCTCTTACTTCGCAGATGTTTGGAGAACTTCCTGGCTGGCAGACCATTGTGTGGGACACGCCCTCTTTATCCTATTATTAATCACCACGTGACCATGCGTTGAGCCTCCTCATTCACACACCATTGTCCAGACCAGCAGTTCACTCAACACATGACATGAAACTTCCATTCAGGTCTGTAAAAGAGTACACCGTGGCAGGCAGCACAACGCTTCTGTCTGCGACAATGAGTCAAATGACATCTTATTTGCTCATCTCAACAGTGTGAGAGAAGCAGGCATATATGTACTCCCCATCGCAGTGTTGAACTTTCAATATGCCACTATTTGAAAGGTACTCGGTTCCTTTACAACAACAATCGACGGAACATAATACACTCCTCCACGGGCGTGTCATTTTATATCAAATATTGAGGTACATCAATATATCAACTAGTATATATTTGCATATTAAGTAATTATTCCTTGGATCATTGTCTTAACATGTCACTTTGTCGTATATGCTTGGAAACAAACATTCCATGTGAAATATTGACCTTCCTCAATTGCATTGACAATTGCTGGGCTCAACTTGTATCGAACACACGTTTTTACCACGGCGCGAAGCCAGACACGATTCTGCCAATGCAGTTTTTAAAAACCTCGGGTAATTGGTATAGTACCCTATCAGCTTTCTGGCAGTTTCACTCTGACGAGATGCAAACCTCAAATCGAACGGTAACCCTCTCCATAAGAAAAATAACATAAGATAGCTCATACTTACGTTAAGTGTGTGTTATTCGGTCATTTGAAACATGGCTTATTAATATTGAAACATTAATATGAAATATTGTGCTACTGACTTCTATTTGGAATTAGGCCTCATTCCCCACGTTCTGAGGGGAAATCCTCACCGCTTCCTCGCACCTTTCAATGACACAAGACAAGACCGTGTCATCAGTGATTACCGCTTGTGCTTTTCCAAGGCCAATCATAATGACTCTCACATTCTGGTAGTTATGTTGACAATTCGGTAGACATGGAAATCGTGACACTATGAATTTTCATCACCTGAAGGAAATAAGTATCATTCAAGTGCCGATTATATGGATTACCAACAGCATTATATCGGGACACGCAACCCACAAGGCATTGACTATTTCGGTTTTCGTCGACAGTTCTTCATTTATCCTCTTACATGACAGAATATGTGTCGGCGTGTTGGTACCGAGCCACTAAGGGGACATACCGTCATATACGCCATATTATGTATATTAGATGATGTAAATGTCAATAAATCATGTATGGATTATGTTGCAAGAGATGAGTAGTTATGCTGAAGAGCTCTCCTGCCCCGAAACATCATCGAAGTTTCATCGATGTCAGCGGGAACTCATACATCAGAACTCATTTGTCAGCAGGAACTAGTTGGTAATTTTTAGTCATGACTTTACCTTATGAATGAATCTTAGGTCAATAATCCTAGAGTATCTCTTATGATCGGAAAATGTATGAGACGCAACCGAGATAGCAATTTGAAGGATAATTGATCATCAACAGTCAACTTTTTAGTGAGTTTCTATCTTCTATTTTAGTTTTTTCTAATTAGTACTCTTTCGTGTTGTATTATTCTATTGTACATCACAAAGTAAGTAGCCAGAGGAACAAGTTTGATTGAACGTAGGTGAACGTAGGCGTATGGTGATTGTGTTCACCTTTGGCTTCAGCATAATCCAAATTGTCATAAATTACTAGTGATTTCTTCAGAACTAGATGTGGTTGTGTTTCCGGACTAGTTTGGTCATCAGTAGCAGCAATTTTCCCCCTGCTTTCTTGAACTGATCTCGTGGCCTGGCTGTAAAGTTTTATTGGTAGGATTTCGAGTAGATGGCTGCGCATCAACAACGTGTAGACTGTAGATTTGGAAATCAGAACCTTGTATCTGTATCTTTGATTTGAAGTGTCATTAAATACTATCATTATTAAGCCAAATTTTTTCAGCGAGCTTAAAAAATATCAAACTTAGGCGAAATTAAGGACAATTTACAAACTAACGGAACGCAAAGTGCCAATGACCGCAGTTCTGTGACTGCTCCCAACGTGTCTAAACACATGGAAAATACTAGACATTGAGATTACATGAACAAATATTAGAGTTACCATACGAGGTTCTTGTCATAATTGTCTTTGGTGTCGACTTTCACTACCTAATTATCCAGATGGAATAAACTGGGACAAATCGATCGAATCGTCGGAAAAATATATCTGTCAAGTGAAATGGCAATACATCCCGCGCTACTAAATCGGCCAATAACATGGATTGAGATTGTATTTTACTGGAAGTAGTATGATGGTTTTGCGCACGAGTGAAGGTTAAGTATTCGAGATTAGTTATTCCAATCACTAGTTATGCAGTACTACTGGGAGAATATTCTCACATACTTCCATTCTATTTTGTTTTGTGTTTACAGTGTTCTCTCAGTAAATATCATGAACACAAATGAAAAGTTTCATATGTAATTGTGCAATGTGTGTCCAGATATTTGAATCAGTTTGATGATCAGTATTGAACCAGTCTTTATTACCTATTATTATTGGATATCTTACCGCCCATTCGACAAGAAGAATTTTATTACCACAATACCACTCCTATCATTTGTTCGATCATTTTCATACACTTCATTTGCTCCATGAAAATGATACTATTATCCACTTCATGAATGAGGGTAATCACAGATGAACAAATATACTTGACAGAATAACGACCAGCGAATGGTTTATCTTCAAGACATTACCATCGATTGTCAGTAAGCGATCTCCCTGTGAAAACCCATTTCGTCGAGAGGTATGCTCGTTTGTTTCGGAGAGAAATTCATCTGTGTCTACTACGGTTGATAATGATGTTTTAGTGATCTTCAAATGTCGAATTAGACACGATTACGGACGATTCCGACGATATTGATGTCCAATTTACGGATAATTCTCTCTTGAATGTCCGGGAGCATGTTAACGTCATGTTTTTTGGTGTCTCACTAAAGAGTTATAATTGGCTCTAAGAAGTTGACTAAGGAATACACTCAGAGATTCTCACGATGTGGGTGTAGAGTGCATGTGGGAGGATATGATTTGAAACCCTGGAGTCAGGTTTCAGCGATGAGAATAGAAATACCAACCGCAGATAATATTGTATTACGTTATTATATATAAATGTCTGCAGAAGTCCTGTGAAAGCGACGTTTACAAATTCGTATCTTATAAGTTTATCGTCACTCATATATGCATATGACAGTAATGATGTCCAATTGGCTGATGAGTATCTGCAATAGACATATCAGTGTAAAATATATAGTACGTCAGCTTGACGAGAGACCCTGCTCTGGGGATGGTAATAATTGTGATGGACCACCGGAAGCTGTCGTTGGCCAATCACACCCACTCCATTGTTGAGTTTTGCATTGATCACCGCCGATTGTCTTACTTCTAATGACACGGTTTCCCACTAACGGGACTGCGAGGAGCACAATGATTTATCGACGTGGCTCGTCCTTGGGGCTCCCGTGTTGTCCTCCTTGGAAATCTACACCACTCACGCTTCCTCGAGAGGTATCTCTGTCATTGTCCGCATTAATGTGATATACGTATAATTGGCGTATCGGGTTTGTTATTTTCGTCAGTCGTATTATTTTCTGAATTATAGGTTACCTTCAAAGGAAAATAAGCAAGGATACTTCTTCATCCTGGCATGTACGAAAGCTAGAAAGGACCGTCATTTTATATGTGTTCGATCCTCCGAATTTGTCAGAATCCGTCACACTAGGACCAAGATACATAAAAATAACTAGGAGTTAATTTTTGCATACCAAAAAGCCATTCTGAGCGCATTCCAGGCTGAGAAGCCAGACTGGAGAAAATCTGATTGGAAATGATGAACGGCACGAAAGACATTCAGAGCTCTGTCATTGTCTGCTAATGTACCTTTAACCAATGGTATTTGAAATCGAGACATGTTACGGAAATCGAGACATGTTTTTTTGAAAAAAAAAAGAAGTAGACCCATACCAGAAAGACAATTGGACGGAATATATTGACTTCCACAAGGTGACGAGGCCAGCAGACAGCAATATCACTTTGACTGGACAGACTGGTTGCCAGAGTAAGCAGATTCGATGTCCTATCCATCGTCTTGAGAAAATTAGCAGTAAATGAATATCACCGCAACATAATTTATATAAGTATACTAGTAAACAAACACTATCCTACAAACAATATTTTGTAGGATTATTCATCTTGGTGTTGTTGCTGATATGACAACAATTAGATATATATATATTCTCATATATCTGCAGTGAGACATTATTCATACACAGTACTATGAGACCCGACATATATTGTATGAGTAATAAATGAAATACCGGTTATGCAAGAAATGATGAGACCATACTGCTCTTCCCACATACATTTTCGGTTAACCACAGCAGTCGACAGAAAAAATTCTAATATTTCAGTACACTTTGTGCGTCATACTAGGCACACAATCGGGAGCACACTATCTGGTATATTCTCGATAAGATATTTTCGTCAGGTTGATCCTTACAACAGAGATAACTAATATCACATGGTAATATATGGGTTATTAAGTTACCAACAGGCAGGCAGTTTTCATGGGGAAGAATGATACGAGTGTTGATAGCTTAGCGTTGTTCATGCTTGGTGGCTAGAGTAAACCATAGTTATGGAAACAATGCTGCATATCAGTTTAACTACCGCATATACTTTATTTTCTCAATGCAACAACAGTACATAAATGGTAGAATAGGAGAAATGTCGAGAATATAACGACATAATCATCTCGGCATGGTTTTCTTGATTGCATCTATGATTTTTGATTGCATCATAAACTCACAAAATTAGGGACAAAATTATAGATAGATCTGCATAGCATATACACTGTTAACACAAAAAATACATTGAATGATAGAGAATATAATATATCCAAAGCTCATAATTGATAATATCAGACAGGAAATGAAATCACCTCATTATCAATTTTAAATGTGTCACATGCAATGTCAAGGTTTGTTATTCCTTCAATGTTGAGGAATATGACAAAAGAGCATTGCAAACAACAGATGATCTCTTCATACAAGGTTGATCAGAAGGGTTTTCATCAATGTTTTTCTCTAAATTCAGACGTAACAGTCTATGTGAACTTATTCATATTTACCAATTTGTGTTTCCTGCTGCTGAAGATCATATTATCACGATCTTCCTTTGCAATAAAACGCTTGTCCTAAATGATCTGTTTCTATTAAAAACAAGTTGGTGTTTGAAGGAAGTAAAAATTGGTACTGGCTCGACATTTGTGAGGGCATGTGGTCAAAATCATTCCATATTTTATGTGAGTAGCTGTGTACTGATGTCCAAAAACACAAGTGTTGTTCAAACGTTGTAAATAACTAACTTGTGTTATGCCATGCTTGCAATAACACTCGAGATAACCTATGAGTGTCCACAGCGAGGCATCATCTGTTTCATAATATAGAATCTTTCCTGGAAAAACATTTCATAGGCCGATATTCTGCCATGTATATACTAAGTGACTGACTGAACAATGAGTATATTATTCAAACATTTGATTTGGCAATCTACAAATGACTAAACATTCAAAAAAAACTTTGTAAGATTGAATATTTTAGTTTGTATATAATGAGAGTATTACATTTGAATAATTCTAAATTTTGAAAACATTATTTTTTCATACAAGGACCATTAACACAACACATTCATGTATATAAACTATAACCTTGATAAGTAATTGTAATGTGTCTCAGTTAGCCCCGTTCCACCATTAGATGGTGTCTGTGGTCTCGCAGCAACGTCCAATAATTGCACGGACGTGACGATACCGGGGAGTTTTGCAGAGCACAAGACAGACAGATATTCTCAAGATTTCCGGGTGTGTTCCCATTCATGGCTGATAGAACTACGTCATATTAATTTCTTGGGGGATGTTGATATATCATGTATTAGCGCAAAAATCGGTTACAAAGTAGGAAATAATATGGGTTTACGGACACACATGTTACCCCCCCCCCCCTCCCCCCTCCCCCCCCCTAATAACCGTTGAGCGAAAACGTGGCATTTGATCATCTAACATGTTTCCCTTCTTAACTGATTGTAGGACACAACATACCGACGTAAGATCGGATTATGTATTACCAGGTGCCTACAGAAATTCATCACGTCATAAATGTTGAATGCTAATCACCAGCACAAATGCAATAAGTGTCATAATACATTTTATTTCGTGAAATAATCATCAGCTATATCCATCAAGCCAACATCATCCATGATGACCGCAGAGACAGACGGCGATCATCAACTGGTGGAGAATGTGCTTGAAGCGGCTGGTGTGTGAAAGAGCACCGCAAAAAACCACGCAGCTCAAGGGCACTCTGTCAAACCCCGCTCTCCTACACATCCGACAGCTGAGAGACCAGACAGACTCACTTCTCGTGAACGCATAAGTTCCCATGTCCCATGTCATTCGTCTGTTTAATTGTGACATGGCAACAAACACAACCACCATAAATACACCTGTATATATATAACGAAGTCATAATTATATCATCAAAATATTTCCATTAATTGCAGCTATCATGCTCACAACCATGTGTTGGTTGTATACGGAATACAAATATGTTTGCTTCATTGCTTGCTTCGAAATGGTTCGTTGCTGAAATATATCGACGAGATAAAGTAGTAACGTATTTGAACCAATGAAATGTACACATACAATTTTAGTCCATCCGTGCGACTGTTCATGCAGTATAATATCCATTATAGCTATATAACTTTGATTGAACATATTTTAGGCTTGCTGGATTGTATTTAAATGTTTGGAAATATAAGACATTCATTTTTTATTCCTCTTGGTATCCAACGAATTAAGAACAAAAACTGACGGACCAGACAGTGTTACTAGCTATGCTTCTGTATAAGACAGAAGATGGTTGCAATAAATAGTTGACCTCACCGTACAAGTTGATGAGAAGGGTCCTCATGAATGATTTTCTCTGAATCTATATGTAACAGTCTATGTGAACTCATTCCCATCGACCAATATGTGTTTTGTGCCCCTGTATATAACATAAAAATATTCTATTATCACGATATCTTCCTTTGCAACTGTCCTAAATGCTTTGTTTCTATACAAAATAGTTGGTGTTTGGTGGCAATAAAATGGGTATTGGCTCGACATTTGTGAGGAAACTCATTCATGTTTTATGTGAGTAGTTGTGTACTGATGTCCAAAAGGATGGGTGCTGCACTAACTTTCTAAATAACTCACTTGTATTGTTCCACGCCTGCAATACTCATAATATCACTCGAGATAAGATACGACTGTCAACACCCGGACATCATAACACCCGGACATACGGACCGATATTGGGCCACGTATATGCCAAGTGCCTGACTGAACAATGGGTATATTACTTCTAAATATTTTATTACTTCTAATAATTCTAAATAAAAATATCCTCTATTCATTTCCCTTCAAGGACCATTAACACTTCACATGCCTCTATATAAACCATAACCTTGATAACTAATTGTAATGTGTCTCAATTAGGCCCGTTGAACCATTAGATGTTGTCTGCTGTCTGACGGCAATGTCCATTAATTGCACGGACGTGACGATACCGGGGAAGTTTTGCGGAGCTCAAGTACAGTCAGATATTCTCAAGATTTCCGGGTGTATTCCTGGTTTACTTCTTATATAATAATACATAGATAATTTCTTTGGATGCGGATATATTTGTGAATGATATATCTTGTATTATTATATGTCTCATCAGTGCGTTCCCATCTTATTCAATTTTTTTTTGGCGAGTGCAATAAATATCCATATTGCATTGTTGTTTTTATTGCACTGGCCAGAACTCGTTGCTATGACATCACTCATTGTGACGTCACTCATTGTCTCTTTTGTGCTGGTAAACGTTATTATAGACATACCGGTATAGACTCGTAAACTCGTGCTCCGTGAAAGGACCCGTGCGAAATAAATCCCAGAAGAATGCAGTATTTGGTTAATATGGGTTTATGGGCACATATCTTGCTCCCTAATAACCGTTTGGTGAACACGTGTTATTTGATGCATCTGACACGTTTCCAATCCTAACTGAATATAGGACACAAAATACGGAAGACCGGATTATGCATTACCTGATGTCTACATACATTCATCACGTCATTAATGTTGAATATTAACCACTAGCACAAATGCAATCACGCTACTTCAGTGGTACAACACAATTTTATTTTGTGAATTCAGATTCATCTATCAAGCCACCGTTACCCATGACTCCTATGGAGACAGACAGCGATCATCAACTGGTGGAGAATCTACCTCAGGCGGCTGGTGTGTGACAGAGCACCGCAAAAACCACGCACTTCAATGGCACTCTGTCAAACCCCACACTCAACGATATCTGAGAGACCAGATTCACTTCTCTTCGTAAACACATCATTTCTAATTTTCCACGTCTCATGTGATGTGTCTGTTTAATTGTAACATGACACAACCACCATGAAGCCACTTACACTTATAACGGAGTCATATATGACTGATAATTATATGTTGAAGGCATTCCTTTAATTGCAGCTGTCATTTTAACAATCATGTGTTTGTTATACACACAATATAGAAAACCAAACGGGCATGCTTCGAAGTGTTACTCTTCGAAGTGTAATTCTCTTCCATCCAAGGGAATACTGCAGTGTATTTATTATGAATATGATTAAAAATATTTGAGGCTTTGATTAAACATATTTGAGGTTTGCGGTGGATGCATCCATGATATAGATCCTATGTTATGTGGTATATGAAAAGAAATTGATATCTTCAAAATGTGAATGACTCATGATGCAGTTACTAATATTTTATGCACAAGAGTTTTATGCACATCTAGGACCGAAGTTACAATGGGAATCGACATATTCCCTTTGTACTCCATCAGGAATCTAGCACAAAATATAAATATTACATCAACAAGAAAATACAGCTAACTGTGAGAGTCGACATTAGAGCTCGAGCACACCATCAGCACCCTAGACAGCGGAATGTATGCTACTCAACGTAACCCCTCCCCCCCCCCCCCCCCCCCTCCAAATAAAATGCAACCATAATGATGTCCTCCCTTAAAGCTGTAAGTATGTTATAAATAGATAAACGACCATGTAAAAAAAATATTATGATAACGACCACGAACTTCCCCGACGGATAAACCGAACGTAAAACCACAGAACCACGCGTTGTTTGTTTTGCTTCGAATGTGGGCGGGTCTATGCACTGGCGCGAGTCAGGCCGCCCACGACAGAGGCCAGAGGCAGTCGGCTGTAACGGCGAAGTGGGATAAAGCCATTCTTGCAGTGTGTGTCGATGATCATTTGACATGTTCCCCACAGCACAGATGTCAGAGAACACACAAACTGCAAAGTATAATTGCATAATATCCATACGTGCACACAATTACTCATATAATTAGGGCTACATATTTCCCTCCTAGCCGTAATGAACGTATTATCCATTGGTGTGACGAATTTGTATGGTTCCCAGTAATTCACGTGCATAGATATATCCCCGTAATGTAGCCACATCAACAGTAAAGTTATCATACATATTTGTACACAACATACAAACAGGCTTTGTGACCTGGTAAATTTTGTACTCATATGTTGTTGAGCAGTGCTCAGTCATTGTATGCTATATTACTAACCTAGAGTACATGCCAATAGGTGCATACCTGTAACATAGCATGTACATGTACAATTGGACAGACTATCAAGGGTGACGCTATCAATGTTATATGATTACAAAATATTCCGTCAGAGATGTCACCCATATTGTCACACCCTACATTCAACCAATATGCTATAAACACTGAAATATAGATATACACAATGAAATGCATTACATACGGACATTGAGGACGATGTGTATGCCTCCTTGGTCTATTGAGTATGCCACATTGTAGGCCAGTCGCCCCCTCCTTTTATACGGCCGAAAATCCCCCTGGTCGGCCTAGGCCAAAGGCACCTACTTACGTCACCAGTCAGCACGAAAGGTTCAGGGGATGTCTCAAAAGGTCGAAGGGATTGTACAGTATCTCTTTATATAGCATACGTACAGCTTTAAATGAATCCAATTCATTCCCGTATAATTATTATGATGAAAGCATAGGCCTACTTCATTCATATTTTTCTAATAAGTAAAACATTCATTTTGAACTCAATGAAACAGATACTCCTGCTAAAATGGTATTGAACCTAAGGAAATATCCTTAAAAATATTTTAAACTATGAGGAATATCTGCATCTGATATCATGATAATTAACATATATGCCCACTGGGCTAATGAAAATACCAGTTTAAAATATAAAGAATTTTCTGAAGGCTTCGCAAACCCAACACCTTGACATATAAAATACGTCAAATTATGGTAAATGTAGCCGTGGCATCGCAGACGAATCGTTGTGTTCGCTTCATAAGACCGAGGAATGCCACACGGCACACGCAAGCTTACATGGATGCTGCACAGGAGATTGTGTGCTCCAAAATACGCGTCATTGCGGTAAAATTTGCTTTGCATTCTGGGAACGTCAATTTCCATCGGCTCCGCCATTTTGACGTTTTCCAAACAATCTCAGCATTTTGCGTAATTTTCTCAAACCTAACACATCGATTTATGCATTATACATGTGTGGGATATTCAAAGTTTACCATCAATTCGAGAGATTTCATGTCAAGGACGAAGAAAATTCTCACTTGAAGTAGGTTTGTAAACGTTTACATGCCAAAACGGGCGTCGATAGGTTGGCATGAAACCTCCATGAAAAAGTCAGCACATAGACATGTAGAGGGCCCCCAACGCTCTAATGTCAAAAAGAATATGACATATCACATTATATAGAATTAGAATTTGGTGAGCTCACACAGAAAACCAGAAACAAATTGAGTCATTCCAATATTAGGAATACATGTATACATATTGAAATTGATTTAATTGATATACAAATGATATACAAATTATTCCACGACTCTTACTTATCTGTGAGGCGCTTGCGTCACGTGGCTGACGTAGAGTTATATTCTCCATTTGGTGACATATTCGAGGAAATTTCATCCGGTGATGACAACCGGACCAGTTGTTTATTGAGTCATTATTTGGCCACAAGCCTGAATAATTTATACAATGACGCCCATATTTCATGCGTACTCCATGTTCAGGTGAAAGATTCGATGAGGGTATATCGTTGATATCTCACCCTCATAAAATGTATATCCTAATCTTTCCTTCTCACACATGAATCTAAGGATGTTCCTTACCCGCCGGTCGTGTGCAATATATATATATATATATGGTTTATTCAAACATAAAAAGTACACTAGTGCATATACAAATAACTGAATACATAATACAGGTAACAAGTGACAGCGAAACAAAAACCCGCATATAAAACCAAAGGCACACAATTGACACACACCAACATGTCAGTTTGTACACAAATACATGATAACAATGTCACATTCCTCGTGTGACATATCCATAAATATGACATGTCCCTAAACGGAGTTGATTGTCGAACCCATATCACACGGCCATGGATATGACATAATCATTATCACGATGCTTTCATCAGATTTTATGCATGGCAGATGATCTATATAACAGTTGTTGTGATAACATGTGTTCATCAAGTAGCATGTGCTTTCATTGTGGCCCAGCGCTACACTAAAAGGTTAAATTTGTGTTGATATTTACTAGACTCCAGTTCATGCATCAGCAAAACACGTCTTTTGGTCGTAGTTTTGTTCTGAATAGTTGGATCAACTTGCAATTCTGTGTGTCTTAATTGAGTATCATGCCGAAGTTTTTCAATAAATTTCAAATGTCTATGAAAAACGTTGGCAAGTCTACCCCAGTGTTAAATTTCAGCTCCAACATGGAATCTGCACAAAAAACAAGCTTTTATTCGATATTCGAGTTATATGTATATATTGCCTGAAAATAAACATATTTACTTAAAATACACCGAGTATGTCTTTCGACTTCAAACAACGCAATACATTCATTCTGTACGGGCATAAACATGATGAAAGCCCTGCATTTGTGGGAATATATATGATCTCATTTTGGACAGAAGTTTAATCATGGGGGGTAGATTACCAACTTTTTAAAAAATTTTAGATAGAATTTTGAAATTTGATGACAATTTTTGGCTTTATCTTATATATTATACACACGGAAGAGGGTATCGCTATTCATCCTCATATGTTCGTTAGTTATCCAAGAATAAAGTTCGTCTTCCTACCGCTATCGTAGTATGCATTCAACCTCTTAAAGTTCAACCTCTGCATTCAACCTCTGCGGAACAAATCTGTTTACCACTCTGTTTATTGTAACCTGTCAGAGAAGTGGAAAGGGGCAGGTAGGGCAGTCAGTTAAGGCGCTTGTCTCGTTACAAGCAGGTTGTTAGTTCGAGCCGTGGCATTGGCGCTGCTGTGTTGGCTGTTTACCATCCTTGGGCAAGGTGTGTACCATAGTCCCGGTTCACTCAGTTGTATAATTGAGTACCTGATCGGCAGTGTTGGCAAATTTGTGAATGGTATATCTTGTTTTAGCGCAGTTAGTGTCTCCTGAGTTTACCAAAAATCGGTACAAATTAGAAAATGATATGGGTTTACGGGCACATGCGTGTTGCTACTTTTATAACTGTTCAGTGAAGACATGTCTTTTGATCCGTCTGACACGTTTCCAATCTTAATTTAAAATAGAAAAGAAAACATACCGAAGACCAGATTATGTATTACGGATGCCTACCGGATGACATTCATCACGTCATTAATGTTGAATGCTAATCACCAGTACAAATGCAGTTACATTACATTAGTGTCATAACACATTTTAATTAGTGAAACAATCATGAGCTATATCCATCAAGCCAACATCACCTATGATGATTTCGGAGACGTACAGCGACCATCAGCTGGTGGAGAATCTACATTAAGCGGCTAGTGTGTCACGGAACACCGCAAAAACCACGCAGCTCAAGGGCACTCTGTCAAACCCCGTACTCCTCCACACCCGACAGCTGAGAGACCGGACAGACTCACTTCTCGTGAAAACATTACCTATAAGTTCCCATGTCTCATGTTATTCGTCTGTTTAAACGTGACATGGCAATAACACAGCCACCTGCATATATAACGAAGTCATGATTATATCGTCAAAATCAATCGTAATTGCATCTGCCCTGTTAAATATCATGCTGTGTTTGTTATATACACATTATGGAATACACTCATGCTTGCTCCGAATTTTATGTCATCCGTAAGGTAATGCAATGTATTTATTATGGATACATGACTTTTATTAAACATATTTGAGGTTTAATGGATTGTATGTAAAGTGACATTTGAATATATTGAATACATCCTCTATTCATTTTCCTAAAAGGACCATTAACACATCGCGCAAGTATATGAACCATAAACTTGATAAATAATTGCAACGTGTCTCAATTAGCCCCGTACCAACATTAGATGATGTCTGCAGTCTGGCAGCAACGTCCATTAATTGCCCAGACGTGACGATACCGGGGAAGTTTTTTGGAGCTCAAGTACAGACATATTCTGAAGATTTCCAGGTGTTGTCCTGGTTTACTTCTTATATAATAATACGTAGATAATTTCTTCAGATTGTTGACATATTTGTGTATGGTATATCTTGTATCAGCGCAGTTGGTGTCTCCTGATTTTACTAAACAAAAATCAGAAATTTGTACAAATTGTAAAATAATATTGTTTTATGGGAACATATCTTGCTCCCTAATACCCGTCCTGTGAAGATGTGGTATTGCCTGACATACATCTAATCCTAATTGAATATAGAAAACGCAACATACCAAAGATCGGGCTATGTCTTACCTGATGCTGAATATAAAACAGAATGCTAATCACAAGCACAAATACAATAATGTTACTTTTTCACCTACACAACTATGTAACTTTATTTTGTGAATTCAGATTCATCTAACAAGCCACCGTTACCCATGACTCCCATGGAGACAGACAGCGACCATCAGCTGGTGGAGAATCTACCTCAGGCGGCTGGTGTGTGACAGAGCATCGCAAAAACCACACAGTTCAATGGCACTCTGTCAAACCCCACACGCCTCAACAATAGCTGAGAAACCACACTCCCTTCTCCTCGTAAACACATTACTTCTAATTTTTCACCTCCCATGTAATTTGTCTGTTTAATTGTAACATGATAACAAACACAACCACCATGACGTCACCTACACTTATGACGAAGTCAATTATGACTGATAATTATGTATCGGAGTCAATCCTTTAATTGCAGCTGTCATTTTAACAATCATAACTCTGTGTTTGTTAAACACAATATGGGAAACCGAACGTGCTTGGTTCGAAGTGTTACATTTCTCTTCCATCCATGCAAATGTTAATACAGTGTATTTATTATGGATATGAATAGAAATATTCAAAGCTCTGAATGAACATATGTGAGGTTTCATGGATTGTTTTTAAAATGTGTGAAAGTACAATACGTTTATTCTTTATCTCGCTTTGTATGTACTGAATGAAAACCAAACGTTGACGGACCAGACAGTCTTACCTGCTACCATAATCAGACAGCATACAAAATGTGTGAAAGTATAATACGTTTATTTTTTATCCCGCTTTTTATGTACTGAATGAAGAACAAAAGTTGACTGACCAGACAGTCTTACCAGCTACCATAATCAGATAGCAAACATTATGCGGTGGATATATCCATGGTAATGATCCTGTGTACATTCATCCTGTGATATCTGGTCGATATCAATCAACATTATTTACACGAAAATATGAGAATATTTATTTGAAAATGAATTGATATCTTTAAAAATGTGAATGATTCATGATGCGGTTATTGATATTTTATGCACAAGAGTATCTGGGACCAGAGTTACAAAGGGAATCGACATATACCCTTTATACAGAAACCTTGCACAAAATGTGAATGTTAAATCAAAAAGATTATCACATTACATAGAATTAAAATTTAGTGAACTCACACTGAAAACCAGAAACATATTTAGTCATTTCAACATTAAGAATACATGTATACATAATGAATTCGATTTAATTGATATACGAATGACAAACTTTTCCACTGCTCTTATTTATTTGTGAGGCGCTTGCGTCACGTGACTGGTGTAGATTTATGTTCTCCATTTGGTGACATTTCGAGGAAATTTCATCCGGTGATGACGACCTGACCAGTTGTTTATTGAGTCAGTATTTGGCCACAAGCCTGAATAATTTATACAATGACGCCCATATTTCCTGCGTACTCCATGTTCAGGTGAAAGATGCGATGAGAGTATATTGTTGATATCTCACCCTCATAAAATATATAACCTAATGTTTCCTTCTCACACATGAATCTAAGGATTTTCCTAACTCAACAGTCGTATGCAATAGTTTCAATGTAATAATCAAGATCCTAAACGGAGTTGATTGTCGAACCTGTATCACACGGCCATGGATATGACATCATCATTATGACGATGTTTTCGTCAGATTTTATGCATTGCAGACGATCTATATAACAGTTGTTGTAATAACATGTGTGCATCAAGTATCATGTGCTATCATTGTGGCCCAGCGCTAAACTAATAGGTTAAATTTGTGTTAATATTCAAGTTCATGTACCGGCGAACATGGCCGTAGTTTGTTTTGGATAATCAGATCAACTTGAAATTCTGTGTGTCTTAATTGGGTATCATGCCGAAATTTTTCACCAAATTTGTGTTGGATAATCGGATCAACTTGAAATTTTGTGTTTCTTTATTGGGTATCATGCCGAAGTTTTTCACCAAATTTCAGAATTCTAAAATTTCAGCCCCAACATGGATCAGCCCTAACATGAAAATCAAACTTTTATTCGATATTTGAGTTATATATATATATTGCCTGAAAATAAACATATTTACAAAAAATACACGGACTATGCCTTCCCATTTCAAACAACGCAATACATTCATTCTGTACGGGCATAATCATGATGAACGGGCATAAACATTTGATGATTTTTTGGCTTTATTCTTATATAGCTTACACAGGGAATAGGGTATCGTTATACGTCCTCATATGTTCGTTTGTTATCTAAGAACAAAGTTTTTCTATCTGCTGTCGTAGCATGCATTCAACCTCTGAAAGTTTGCTGCTGGTGGTTATCTGTGGAGCAAATCTGTTTACCACTCTGTTTATTGTAACCTGTCAGAGAAGTGAAAAGGTGGCAGGTAGCGCAATCAGTTAAGGCACTTGTCTCGTTACAAGCAGGTTGTTAGTGCGAGCCGTGGCGTTGGCGCTGCTGTGTTGGCTGTCTAACATCCTTGGGCACGGTGTGTACCACAGTGTGTCCCGGTTCACTCAGTTGTATAATTGAGTACCCGATTGGCAGTGTTAGCGAATTTGTAATGGTATATCTTCTATTAGCGCCTTTAGTGTCTTCTGAGTGTGACCGTGCCGTAAAATGAAGGAGGCCAGGTTTGTTTCAAAGTTTATTTGAATCCAGCGCCTGATGAATAACAGATGAATAATCACAATACACGTATGATATAAATGTCGATCAGACTGTATCTCGGGCAAGTGCCACGGAATAGTACAATATACTTGTACCAATATACACTAATAATACACTACAATGTTCAAATATGGATTTACTACAATTCTAAAACACGACAGTTGAAATACTACAGAGTTAAAATATACATGTACAATTGGAATTGTTGCCATCACATTGATAATATGAACACACTTTACATTTTACAATACCTGCTATTAGACCAAATGATACATGAATGAAATATGTAATGCACACATACCTGATGAATAACAGATGAATAATCACAATACACGTATGATATAAATGTCAATCAGACTGTATCTCGGGCAAGTGCGGTTCGAACTTGCCGCCAAACCTATTTATAGTGCAGTGCATGAACAAAGAAAAATATAGAATGACCAATGAATGTCTTCATAGCAGCGTCGTATCCAACGGGCTGAGAAATGGTCAATACATAAATAAACATGTGCACGTGGTGAATTACATAAGATGAAAAAGGAAACAAGTGCTACATGAGTTTACCAAAAATCGGTACAAATTAGAAAATAATATGGGTTTACGGGCACATGCGTGTTGCCCCTATAATAACTGTTCAGTGAACACATGTCATTTGATCCTCTGACACGATCCAATCTTAAGGTAGTCCGCTCCAAACAGTGAGGGAAGGGGGTTTTCAAAATAAATACCTGTATCAACATTATCTCGAGCTTCAAGCTAATATATATAATAGAGTAACTGTTCAGCATCCTAAAACTGAAAAGAAAATAGGGGGTCACCGTATCCGTTCACATGGAAAACACGATGCAAGATGTGAATATGGACAAAAAATGTGCAAAAATGCCAGAATTTATGTCATTTTAGGTAAATATGTGTGATTTTGATCGAATATGTAGAAGAAACGAGCACGGTGACCCCCTATTTTCTTTTTAGTATTAGGATGCTGATCATTTACTCTATAAAATAATGTCATTTTGAAGAGATAATATTCAAGAAATGACTTTTAAATTTTGACTCTCCGTTACCTCACTGTTTGTAGAGGACTACGTTAAAGTTAGAATCAATTTTAGAATCAGCCAAATTTAGCATTCTCGTTTGTCACGCTAACTTGAAAGTACATCTCGAGATAGTCGGGAATATGTATGGAATATGCACAGTTCGACAACAGATACTCAGAAAATTGCCGTTAATCGTGCATGAAAACAGTGAATAGAGAATGATCGGCCTGCCTACATTGCCGGTTGCCACAATATCTAGACAAATACCAATGACGTCATCAGTCTGTGTATAGAACTCGCCCAAAAGGCGGGCCGCTTTTAGGAAAAAAAATGATGCAAATCTTGATTTGGAAACTCAAATTAGGCACGTAATACACAATTAAAGACCCAAATTTGTACGATTTCTCATTCTATAGACAATTAAGGCTATCACAGAATGAATGAATTTTGTCAATTCTAAAAGTGATTATAGCTTTAATTGAATATAGAAATCAAAACATACCGAAGACCAGATTATGTATTACGGATGCCTACCGGATGACATTCATTACGTCATTAATGTTGAATGCTAATCACCAGCACAAATTCAATTACATTACATTAGTGTCATAACACATATATTTCGTGAAATAATCATGAGCTATATGCATCAAGCCATCATCACCTATGATGATCACGATACAGTTACCGAGAACCAGTGTTATCACTGGAAGAGATTATGTGTACCTGTTACAGTACATCAGAAATCATGCACAAAATATTGATATTAAGGCAAAAAGAATATCTCATACCACACTATAATATATAGACTTAGAATTTAGTGAACTCACACAGAAAACCAGAAACATATTAAGTAACTTTAATATTAACCTTTTCGCTACTGAGACACCCCTCAGCCTCCATACTGAGCCGACTCATGTATAAATTGATGTTTGATTATTTTTATTTAAAGATGTTTCAGAATAATTATATGTGAAAATGAAGTCATATTATGGTAGGCTATTTCTATATAGTATCCTTTTCAACCCCGTGCCATTAGTTACCGTGAAAACAAACAAAAATCTAGAGACCAAACAAATGGCTGTGTTTCTATTTTCTTTACTGTACAGCCATTTTCGAATTTGTGTTGAAATATAACCCAATACGCTTTGCTTGAGTTCTTCTAGTCTTCTTCATTTGTGACGAAGTAAATCTGATGGATTTTGATAGTGTTTACAGCATGTCAATATCTTGACTAGTGATGAAGATACTAAAGTTTTAGT
The DNA here is from genome assembly GCA_949152475.1 of Terebella lapidaria. Taxonomy (NCBI): domain Eukaryota; kingdom Metazoa; phylum Annelida; class Polychaeta; order Terebellida; family Terebellidae; genus Terebella; species Terebella lapidaria. The sequence goes on from OX424557.1 coordinate 11,412,088, forward strand.
GAAAACTATCTGTAGTGCGACCCACTGTAATCAGTACTTGTGACGTCACAAGGTTATTGGCAGTTTAATTATTCAATTAATTAAACGGTCAATTAAGCTTTTAAATTTCAATCTGTGGCAATATGTATGTGCTAGTTTAGCGTGTAGGTACATTTTCGATCATATGTAACATTAAACACAATCAGTCGATAGCTACCTATACATTTATTGGCTGCCAAAGTTATGGTTACGCAGCGTAACCATCAGTACAGCAGCAGGGGTGTGGTATGGTTACGCAGCGTAACCATGAGTAGTGAAAAGTTCAAGAATACCTGTATATATGCCATTGTATTGTAATTTAATTGATATACAAATCACAAATTATTCCACCTCTCGATCATCTGTGAGGCGATCGTGTCACGTGGCTGTCGTAAATTTATATTCTCCGTTGGAGACATTCGAGGAAATTTCATCAGGTGATGACAACATGGTCAGTTGTTTATCGAGACATTATTTGGCCACAGGCCTGAATATTTTATACGATGACGCCCATATCTCATGCGTGCCACATGTTCAGCTGAAAGATACTATCAGATTTTATTGTTGATATCTAATCCTCATAATACGTATCACCTAATGTTCTCAAAATTATCCTGTCTATGTTCCTTCTAAATTCGTTTTTTCTCACCAATCACATGCAATCAATTTAACGCAATCATCAAGATCCTAATTTGAGTCGATTGTCGAGCCCTTGTACACGGCCGGATACTCGGCTGTGACATCAGCATCAAACACTCTTGTTGAACGATACTTTCGTCATGCATGGCGGACGATCTATGTGACAATTTCTGCAATAACATGTTCGCAGTGAATACTTTATCGCATGCTTCCATTGTGGACCAGTGCTATGATAGAAGGTTAAATAGGTGCTAAAATTTACTGTCGATGAAAACCTCACAAATGTACAGTGAAAGAAAAAAATCCGAAATAAAAAGGACATATTGTTGAACTGACCCCAAAATGGATGAGTTGATTTTGAAGGATTGGCCAAAGGTTACAGGAAGGTTACAGGAATCATTGTGTGTTAAATAATTGACAAAAGGGATATATCAACATTAACTTGAGATTTAAAATCAAACTCACATTCACAAGCAATGTTGTGGTAATATGAATTGCTTTTAAAAGCAATATATATTAAACAAGGGGTCAGTAATATTTGAGTGAGATGCTGCACAGACGAAAACTTTTACTTTCAAGCTACCGTTTGCAGCTAGTGTAAAATCGTAGTATTATATTGTCTCTTGTTCTCACTGCACTTGTTGATCTGAGTGTACTAGCCTGCAGAGACACTTTCACCTTGTACTAGCTTGCTTTCTAAGCATGTCTCACGTGCATATACTGGGCAGTTCTATATGATATCTGTCCATATGAACCTAGTCCAACTTTGTGTGTGAAATCAGACTTTCGCTGTGTGATACAGTGCATGTCTGAATCGTCGGGTAACCTTCTATGTGAAAAGGATTGGAAATTTCAGCAAAGACATGAGTAAGAAATATCTTTGCTTGCTGGCAACAAACAGTTTTGCATCTACCTTTGGCAGCGCCTGGAACATACATATGTTTTTTATGACCAGCTGAGAACACGGCATTAATAAAGAGTAAATTATTGAGTAGTGACAATTTGTGTGGATAGTTGTAGATAATTGAAATTCAGCGCAATCTGCCAAGTGACACTCTGCCATGATTCCCACGGAGATTGACAACTGAAGAATCCACTTCGAGGGGCTGGTGTATAACAAAGCACCGCAAAAGAACTACCACTAATCCTTCACACTGATATAACTGAGAGCGAACACTTCCTGGTTAAAACAAATCTCTTCTTGGGCTTCCATGAATAAACCGTTCAACGTTAGAAGAACATATCCAAATATGTTCACTTCAAAGAACCACCTTTAAATCGATCACGGGATAACAAAAATCATCAACGTGTGATTTCCCATTGGTTTGTTTGCAACTGTATGTTTACACATATTTAGTTAACGGTACGATTGTTCTTTTCAATAGAAATTCAATGTATGGGTTGTTTGTTACTGATGTGTCTCGTTTAAAAAATATTGTTGATCCATTAATTTATCACTCACAATCTGGAAATTATTACCATAGCTTGTGTTTTCAGTATTTATTTCATTATGCACTCCAATCTGATCCATTGTAAGCATGTTTCATTGTCACCGTGGCACACTTAATTCATAATTGTTCATAAAACAATTTTCAATTTGTCATGCTCATTGATTAAATCTTTATCAAAATAAATCTGAAAAATCCTCTGTGCCTAATACTTGTTCACTATAAATATAGAGACTGGTAGTTTCAGTGTTGCAGTATAATATGGGCCTGACGTGTTTTGTGTCGTTTAATTATTCAACGGAGTCTTTTTGTGCAAGCCACGGCACCTTTCAGCAAAAGTCTGAACTGCACTGTCTGATTTCGTTTTAGATAAATATCCAACCCATTCCAGATGAAACACAAGGTTTGTGTTCTCGACTACACAGTTGCAGCTGGTATTTTGTCTGTATTACAATCAAACCCTTCACATCATATTGATAACATTTAATCTTTGGATCAAATCAAACAGCACAATGCTTTCTGTCATGTCATTAACAAAACACCCAATGAATAATTATCAATTAGGTATCCGTATGCCATGAGGAGGGAGGGAACTGGTTAAAGATGATCAGAAAATACATCAGCCAAATTTGTGTGTGAAAATGTAATCTCTTAGTTTTAAACAAAGTACCCGATTAAAAAAGCTTAATTAGGAATATGTATGACATGATATGGGAACTGGTTTGAAATGATATATGTATGGCCATTAATATTCGTCGCTATCTGCCAGGTGACAATTAACCATGATTGCCACGGAGACTGACAACTGGAGAAAGCTACTTCTTCTGGTGTCCCACATATCTCTTGTCACTCAGAAACTTTACCAGTGAGATGCTATGCCGATCACACATATTTGTAAGATTTTACTGACTACGTTTCATGACTGTGTCCATAACCTTGAAGATGATGTGACAATAAGTATCGATAAAATGTATGACATTTTGAGCTTGACAGGGAAATCGACGGAATAACAATAGTTCAGATGAATCCACGGATACATGTACATTATAGACTTTAAGGTAGTCCTTCTAAATCTAGAGCTTAAAAATGTCATATGAGTAACTGATCAGCATCCTAAAACTGAAAAGAAAATAGGGGGGCACTGTATCCGTTCTTTGTTCTTTTGGAAAACATGATGCAAGATGTGAATAAGGGCACAAAATGTGTAAAAATACCATAAATTAAGTCATTTTAGTAAATGTTTGTGATGTTTGATCGAATATGTCGAAGAAACCAGCACGGTAACCCCCTATTTTCTTTTCAGTATTAGAATGCTGATCAGTTACTCTATAAAATATGTTATTTTGAAGAGATAATATTTAAGATATAACTTTTAAATTTTGACTTTTCATCACCTCCCTGTTTGTAGCGGACTACGTCAAAAGCAGAAAACAATGGTGTGTTGCGTCAACGTACTTTTCAAACCAAGTGCAGACTTATCGAGTATCTTCTAATATCGAATTTGAAAAGGGGTTGGTAATCACTGCACTGTGTTACTTCAATTAAATGACATCTGTTCGAATTTTCATATATATTTATCCTTTTCGCAATTTTCATAACTACATATACGTGTATAATGAATATGAAATAACTGACTTACGCACATCATTTCTTTTATAGTATACCGAATAGGATATGTTTTTTTGGTCTCATATATTCATTTGCTATCTAATGAAGAATAGAGTTCGTCCTGCTATCACAGCATGTACTCAACTCCTAAAACAAATTTACTGCTGCTGGGTTTTTGGCGAACACATTTTTGACCACACTGTTTATCGTAACCTGTCAGAGAAAAGTGTAGAGGGAACCGGCTCCTCGTGGCAGACACATGTGTTTGCGTCTTGACGCACACCAGCCTCCCTCCCCCCCCCCCCCCCACCCCGGAAATCCTCTAAGTGAGGAATTGACCACAACATTCTGATATATTGAACATGCCTGTTAATATATGTCACAGAGATGTCCGCATGACTTTGACTTTAATAATTTAGTATCACACAGATTTGACCACTCAAACTGATTTTGTAAAATTTGTCTATGGATTCGTTCTTGGAATATGAATTTGTCTGTCTCCATTTCTACTTCCACGATTCTATGTTTTGGAGTGGCTAGAAACAATGCATATCTGTGTTAAATCTGATTATAACAGACAAACGTTTCCTATATACTGTTTTGTTGATCTGCGTGGCGCTCGTGTCACGTTATAACGAAGATTTTAATTTCTCCGTCGGAGACATTCAAGGAAAATTCAGCACGTAATAACGTCCCGGCCTGTTATTTATCGAGTCAGCTTTAGACCACAACTCTGAATAATTTATCAAATGGATTCGGTATATGGATATTGCAGACATACACCATGTTTAGAGAATAGAACAGAATATGATTTGATATAGTTGATAAATCTCTCACTATAACATGCATAATGAATATATATTTTCTACAAATAATGTTTTATATAGATATACACGTGGAATCAATACCCAGTATTAAGTATTCCGAGCAAACAAAACAGGGTCCGTTATCCAATCTCATAGTCCGGGGACAGAAAGTCATATCAGGCATACGAAGTGAGAGAAAACCAAAATAACAGGGAAACTCATGAACCCCCAAAAATGGCCATTAGGAGGTGAAATCAGGTGTTCCGGAAAGAGTGAGCATTTCCTGCCCCACTAGTGGCACCCGTCACGAATTCCCCAAAATTAACATGAAAATAGATCTAGTTGCATGGCAGACATGGATTTGCTGTATTTATCAACCAGATCATGATGACGTCCATAGAATTCCTTAAACGCAGCTATAAGTCTTGGTAAAACATATCCTTGTCGCAGCAGTTTAGAGACTAGCTGGGCATTTCGATAGACAAAGTCCTCATATTTGCAACTAGCTCTGGAATAGCGTATAAGTTGAGAAACAAACACACCATATGCGGGTGACATAGGAATGTTGCTGCTTAGAAAAGGGAAATTGACTATGGAAAATTTGAAATCATCACGTTTGTCATATAATCTAGTTGACAGGTTAGAATCATTATCAATCTCCAACCTCAGGTCTAGATAGTTGGAAAAATTAGCGGAGTCTGTAGTATCTTTAATTTCAAGTTCCTCAGGATATATGACATCCAAATAATCACCAAACTTGGGATTATTTGGCTTCAATACATCATCTATGTATCGGAAAGTGAAATTAAAATTACATGTTAGTTTCTTAGAACCACAATATGAAGATTATTTTGTCGAAAATATCCAACAATATCCTGAACAACATCTACTGTAAAAATGGGCAACTCAGAAAGCACTGACCGCGCGATTCGACAGGCGGCGCCACTACCGATGCGGTCCCTCGGTTCGAGAGACATCCGTTGTTTACATGGTTTTCACGGAATAGCAATCATTTGATTATTTTTCTGATTTTAACTACACAGCTGTGATAATTATGGCAGAAAACAAGAAGCCATATGGTTCTTGGACGATCAAGCAACTAACAGACGAATTAGGCAGACGGGGAGCAAAAAAATCCGGACGGAAACGAGAGCTGGTCAAAAGGTGGGCGATAAATGAGGGAGACGCCCATTCATTGCTGGTTGATACTACGTTAGCTTCGATCTTGTCAACGATATGAGATTTAGCATCTTATGGATCACAATAATTGGATCCATAATTGGATCACAATAATTTTATGAGGCAGTGTATGTATATAAACATTGATAATATAGAAAACTAACATTGGTCATTGGCCTTGGATCTAATGGCTTGGATCTAATGGCTTGGATCTATCGTGATTGGATAACGGACCCTGTTTTGTTTGCTCGGAATACTTAATACTGGGTATTGATTCCACGTCTATTCATGATTCATGAAGTTTGAGTACTGTAGATAGCAGATGTGGTAGCATTTATTATTTACCAGATCTATGTTATGAATTTATGCCTGTATGATTGAGATAATATTTGGTCAAGAATAAGATGTCAAGAATCAGAACATTTGATGGCACTGCACAACAATTTAATCAGTCTGCTTTTTGTCTCGATGATACATTGAAATATAAAAAAATTAATATTAATACTCAATGTAACACAAGGTACATCATCAAGATCATGGTTATAAATAAGCCATATTTTTTTCAGACTAGGATCTTATGTACAGAATGACAACTTTGGTGGTTCTTCTGCTCTGGTGCCTACAGTATGGACACTCCAGTGCACACTAACTATAGGGACATCAATGCAAACACAAAGGTTGGACTTGAAGTCACCAAGTGCTTTTCATTGTTTTCATATTCCTATGTTTGTTGTTATAATAAGTTTTCAGTTGTTTGTTTTTGAATTTTTGTTTTGTTCTACCATCATTTACAGTTCACCGAGTTCATCTAAACAAATCCAATTGGCGATCGAAAGGTCAACGTAGCTGTGAGTACAGTCAGAGAGAATTATGTTCTTATTAGAAAGACTACATGTAGATATGTCTCTTTGCCAGAAAAGCTAACTGTGTTCATGTAATGCATATAGTCTGAGATCAAATGTAATATATTTAGCATTTTTCTTTCAAATAGTAAGCCATGTCAATCTTGACTTGGAATGATGCAATACATTTTACTGGTATTGCTAAATTCTACACGTTTTGCTAGAATATTCAAATATTGTGTCCTGACCCAACTGCATGAGCTGGTACTACTAGTATCGTAATGTAGTGTAATACCTACAATACTATAACCTGATTTTGAGCAATTACTATCCATGCTAATCAAATACGTTGTATTGATATTTTTTTGTCAGATTCCGAATGTCAGCGAAACATCCGTGGCCGGATACTTGACCCCATTCAGCAAGACTCTTGACGACAAGGCTCGAAACCTCTGCCAAGAGAGATATCTCCTGTGTGTCCGTGCTGCGTTTCAGCAAGATGTTTGTTTTGTGTTGGCACGATGCAGTGCTGAGATGAAGAAAAATGTGACTTATCAGGTTGATGTGGCTGCGGACAAACATGGAGCGATTGTGGAATGTCAATGTGAGTGTGCAGTCGGCATGGGACCAACTGTACACTGCAAACATGTTCAGTGTGTGCTTTGTGCCTTGATGTCGTTCACTACAACTCAGTCAATTCTCACCAATGAAACATGTACACAAAAGTTGCAAACCTTCCATCACTGTCGCCGTTACAAAGGGTCACCACTGAAAGCATCACAATTGAAGCTCAGGAAGACGAGCAGCAGCCGTGACATCAAGAACATGGCGAGTTATGATCCACGTCCTGCTCATCTTCGCAACATGGATGGCTATGTCAGCTTCTTTAATAACATGTGCATCAATTATCAAGCTTCCACCATCACGAGCAATGCTTCTGGAAAAAAAGCTGCAAAAAAAGATCCCTTACCCATGCCAATACTACAAGCCATAGAGCCTGCCAACATCCACGCCATTGCGAGTGACCATGACTATCTGTCAAAACATCCAGAGCAGTTATTCCTCGAAGGATTTGGTGTCCTGAGTATATCTGCTGAACAGCAAGATGAAGTTGAGCGCAACACTCGCGGACAGACTGAGGATGCACTCTGGTTCACAGAACGAGCGAAACGCTTGCAGTCCTCCAGGTTTGGGCGGATATGTAAAGCTACTGACCGCACGGACAAGGTGAAGCTGGCCGAGTCCTTCCTTTCCACCGAAAAAATTGAAGCTGCTCCACTTCAGCATGGGAAGGCGTATGAAGCGATAGCTGTTCAAGAGTACGAGAAAAAAACAGGTGTTGACACAGCCTTGTGGAATTTTTGTCTGTAGATCATATGTCGACCCACGTCACGATTACTACTATCAGGTCCAGGGCCAACTTCTATGTAGTGAAAGACAGCTTTGCCAATTTGTGGTTTACACTTTGAGTGACTTCAAAGTTGTGAAAGTTGCTCGAGATGACCTTTTCATCAAAAGTATGGTGTCCAGTCTCACTGAATGTTTTGATGAATTCTTCAAGCCAGTGCTGTTGAATAAGTTCTTCTATAAGGAAACTGAGAAGTATACATTCTCATAGTTACCAGTGAATATTTAGGTCATATGAAAACACATGATTTTGACCAAAGATCATATTCAACAAGATGGGAAACTCCGCAGTTCGCAGATGACAGAAATGTAATACACATGCGCGCGCGCCATCTCGTGTCATAAGTGTGACATGGCAACTGGACAGAACCGGCAGACGTTACAGTGAAATTCCTTTTCGAAATGGGAAACTGCGATCCGCTTCTGCATGAATATCACAGGTAATGAATCCTTAGAAATATAAGTTCGTGTTAAATGTATCACAGGGATATCCTTGTGAATGATTGTAAGTGTTTCACGAAAAACGGACATTGAAATTGTGGGTCTTGAGCGATAAAAGGTGAAATGAGCATAGCGCCATGTGCGATGCATTTATTGAAATCGCAAAAAAAATCACAAACATGGATATTTTGATAAACACATATTAATTTTATTTTCTGTATGAGATAATATGGGTACATGAACATTTTTGCAATTATATAAACGATATTGCGGTCATACTGATAGACAACATTCTACCTCCATGACCTCTGTTGATCATTGATGGGGTTTATATTCTGCCCTATATATTGTACAATGTCATTGTTATGCACAAAAGTTAGATTCTAGTCTAGAGACATATAATAGCCTGGTCATAAGTACACAAGAGAACAAGATATAACACACACACAAAGTATATAGTTATCATGTTTATTAGTAGCCAGTAGATAGTAGGTAACCTTGAAAATATAAGAATGCTTGGAACTGTCATCTGACAAATTACAAATTTAACTGTAGTTGCAATAATTATTTCGAAAAGAAAGTGTTCATTTAAATAAAATAAATAGTCCACAAGGCACAAATTTGAGAATACTGAACTGTAAGAAATTTTTAATGATTCGATGTTATGGAAGGTACCATGTACAAGGGTACCCATGGCTCTTGCCACAACTTTCATTATAAGATTTAGTCCTAAATGAGCGCAATGATATGCGCGATATCTTTATTCAAGTCGCACAAGAACACATGCACATAAATGGATAAAATGATGAACACACATTCATTTGACTGTCCACATCAGGAGATCTATATACATGTAGGTACATAAAAAAAATTTGTATTTATAATATATGCATCATGTACTCGTAGTGGTCATGGGGAATATCTATGCACTCTGCACAATATACTCTGCACAATATCTTAATTAACATCATAATACTACCAATAAACTACACGTACAACACAAGACATTTTGTATCAGGGCTAAATGAATCCACAGGTACCCTGAATCTTACACTGGTCAGTCATGAGTTAAAATATTAGATATGAGATAAAATATTATCAACCTCATTCTGAAGTTGTCCATTTATTATAGTAGGGGAACTATTGGGAAATTTGAAGAGTGTCGCCACACAACTTCATGGATTAATTTTTGTTCCCAAAGATTTCATTGAAAGTACAAAAATGAAATGAGATACTTTGTAATAAACAAACTTAAATTGAAACATTTTAAAAATTAACATGGGAAATGTTACATTATATTTTGACAAGGGTACCTGTGTCACAATTTTCATAATACTTTAACTTGATTCATCGTAGCCCTAAATAAGCACATTCATGTGAGATACATGTATTCAATTCGCACACAACAATTTCATTGTCAGTCACATGGGCACATGCAATTTTATGTATCTATATTATCATATTCTGTACATGATATAGCGATCATTGGGGTAGACTACCCTCACGCTATGTTGGGGATTATTCTGCCCCATGACACTAACTGTACAGCACCTTAGGTAAGTGCAAGTAAAAAGAAAATATGTGAATCAATCTAGGCCTAAGTAAGCACATGTAAGTGAGATACATTTTATCAAATCACACACAACAGTTTCATTGTCAATATATACATGATATAGCGATCATAGGGGTAGACTACCCTCACGCTATGTTGGGGATTATTCTGCCCCGTACACTAACTGCACAGTACCTCAGGTATTTTAAAGTACAAGTAAAATGAAAGTATGATGTGAGCTCAGAATGAAGCACTCTGTTTGCTAATTAGGGCATTTCGGCACGAAATGTCCCTATGGTTTTGTCAAATTTCTGTAACTTTTTGGTTTTCTGGATAAAAGCTGGAGAACACCTGGGCGTACCTCCGAGAAATTCTCACCAGCTATCAGTCATATTACGTAGAAGAACCCTATTGTTTTGGGGCTGGTTCTGAGTTCAGGTTAGTCCATGAGGATAAATTTTCTGTTAAATGGTTTCTGGGTGATAACTCGAAAAGTACTTGTACTACACCTCTGCAACTCGACACATATATTGACATTGAGTCAGACAGGAACTCTACTGATTATGGGGTCAATCAGTCAAATGACCTTCGACTCAGAGCTCAAAAGGGATTTTGGTGAATCATCCTCGAGACCCACTGCATATCTCGGAAAAGATGCGTCGTACAGTGAAATGGACGTTATTTTCAGACTCGGGGCACTAGATAAACTTGTCTTAGTGGTATGTTGGGTGAACTTGGCTGGGCTAGGTCGGCATTTTCTATTTTCAGCCATATATTGGAAAGGGTATGTCGTAGAGGGAACTTTCTAAATGGTCCCCCTAGGTTTTAGGAATGAGCTTCAAGTTTGACCTGAATTTCTAGGTTACCGGACCTATGGTCCAATAACTTATTGGCATGGCGTTGCGTCCGTCGTCTGTCGTCCGTCGTCGTCGTCCACATTTTTATCTTTTTTGTTTACAGGCGAATTTTTCTGAAATTTTGCACAAAAAACTTAAAAATAAATCAAGAAGAAGGTATTTTTTAGTTTTTCGATTTCCGCATTTTTTTCAAAATGGCGGCCGTTTTCGACGAAAAATGCCTGATTTTGGATTTTGGCGGCCATTTTCTCAAAATCTGTTCAGTAACTTTTTTTCTTTTTGATACAAAACACTCCTCATATGTACTCCTATGATGTCTATAAATTTCGTTGTGCTTCAATCGCTCGAAGTGGGCCATTTTGGCCCAAAGTCGGCCCAAATGGGACTTTCCCATGTTAAATTCTCCTATGCTTTATAATGGGACACATTATGCCTAATATCTCACTTGATATTGAGATTAGAGACTAGGAATCAATTGTTGAAATATAGGAAATGATATATGCTGAATATTCTCGTAACCTTGTATTTGACCTCTGACCTCATTTTCAAGGTCAGAGCACAAAATGGCTTATATCTCGCTTATCATCGACTCTACAGCTTAGGATTCAATTGTGGACATTTAGGAAATAGACGTGGAATCAATACCCAGTATCAAGTATTCACTGAATATTCTGATGACCTTGAATTTGAGCTTTGACCACTTTTTCAAGGTCATAGGACAAACCGGCTTATATCTCGCTTATTATCGACTCTACAGCTTGGGAATCAATTGTGGACATATGGGAAATGATATATTCTGAATATTCTGATGACCTTGAATTTGACCTTTGACCCCATTTTCAAGGTCATAGGACAAAACGGCTAATATCTTGCTTGTTATCGACTTTACAGCTTAGTAATCAGTTATGAACATATAGGAAATGATATATACTGAATATTCTCGTGACATTGAATTTGACCTTTGACCTCATTTCCACCTTTAAAATTTTACAGGTTATTCTTTTTGAAATTTTGAACATTCAACTACCTGGTGACGAATAAACAAAAGACCAACATCGCCAGAGAAGGAGCGACCTGCTCACTCACAGCTCACGATGGCACTGCCGGGCAATATCTTGTGAGTTATATGTTGAACGCCATTGGAGGAGTGGTCAATTTGGAAATACGACCGAGTGCCCGCTCTTGGTATTTTAGGCTCTCTGAGACTAGGGATCAGTTGGGGACAAATAGGAAATGATATATGCTGAGCATTCTCATGTCCTTGAACATGTTGAATTTGACCTTTGATCTCATTTTCGAGGTCATAGGACAATATATCTAAAATATAAAACATATATTGTCTGGCAACCTTTCTTAGCCTTTTGGCTATTTTTTTGCTGAGTCAGCATTTTGTCTTGACGGTCTAATGGCTTTTTTCCACTTTTTGGTTTCCGCACGATATCTTCAGTTAGCCTCGATGTATCTTCGCCAAATTTTCACCGCTGGTCAGAAATGTTGTGTTGGAGCCTATTGTTTATGAGCCGGCTCCGGGGTCCGTGAGGATGGAATCAGTGTTTTTGGTTTCCGCACGATAACTCAAAAAGTATTTTGGCAATGACTGAGGAACTTTGCATGGAGGTTCATATATCACCAGGGAAGAAGATATTGATTTTGAGATCCGTCAAACGACCTTTGACCTAGGGCTCGAAATAATTCTAGCTGAGTCATCCTTGAGGCTCTCATGCATATCTTGGAAACGGTGCGTCAGAGAGCGCAACGGACGTTGTTTTCGGAGTCGCCATCCTAGACAAACATGTCTAAGGGGTATTATGTATCACCTTTGTCCTTGACCTTAAATTTTTTCATCGAATCGGCATTTTTCATTTTCATAGATTCCTTGGAAACGGTGCGACTTAAAGCAAAATAAACATTGGACAGATAGTCAATTTTGTCCTTCACATACATGTAATTGCACAAATGTCTTGTAGGTTTCATTGAGAGCTTATCATGTTTTTGCTGAGTCAGCATTTTGTTTTTTACATGCTTCACCCTGAAAACATGAAAAGGCACCCTTTAGGCCTTGACTTCTAGTCGTTTGTTGAGTCAGTTCCAACACCAAAATCCCTCCAAGGCATATTTAATATATTTAACATACAATTTAGTCTGTATGGTTTAGTGTACAATGAACAGAACTTGTCCAAGCACCTGTTCATGGTTGTATAAGGATTTCAACTGGTGATCATTATCACCATGGCAGCAGTAGAAATTTGAGCATCACTGATCATTTACATTGCCTATGAAAACAACCAATGTGCAAATCATAACTTTGCATATAAAAAATGTCCTCTGCTAATCATAATAAAATATCTCAATTGTGTGCTAATTAGCTCAATGATGATTTCAAATCTATTCAAGACAGCATATGTTGAATCCTGCCAAAGATTGACCTTCTGTAAACTAAACTTTGATCGCTGCATGGTGTCTCATCTGATCTTACATTATTTGTCAATTTACTTGTACTTCAATACCGTGTTTACAGGTGTGCAAATTTGAGCACCTTTCTGTTTGACTTGTTGGCTTTGACAGCAACGAATGACCTATTTTCTTCTCTCAGCAGGTGGTGCAAGCGAATGTTGGAGAAGAGGTTCAGCACCTGGAGGACCACGCTACAGGAAGTGCAACTGACACTGCATGAGACGGAACTCACCAGATGGGCCACTATACGTGATCTGACATTCGACATGTGTAGAATACCGGGAACCAGCTGCCTGAAAGCCACTTCAGCCTCAGTCAGCAGAGCCGTGACATTAACACTCGGGACAGCTAACCCCTTTCTAGTGCCCTGGATTTGTTTGGCTTCAAGGAATGTGGAGTTAGACAGATCCCTAAGCTCACCAACAAGCCAAACCTGACACACCGAACATACCCTGGGAAGGACCTGTCTGCTAACATATCCTGCAATGTAGACCAGGATGTTATCCTCCTGAACGGACATTATGGGGGCCGGGTCAACATGGTCAGTAGCACCCACTGCTTCTCGTGCTACAGCTGGCTGTTCGGCAGCAACAAGACCAGATTTCGAAAGCTGGGTGAACCCAAACAACAGTGTATCCATATCATTCTCACAGTTGGCTCCTTCTCTTGGCAGGAGAATGCGGTCAACCATGACTTGGCGAAGAGCTGCCCTGAACTGACTAGGATTGGGATTGTCCCGATTGGCACCCTTCGATCTCACAATGCTGAACAAGTTTTCAGCGCAGTCTTGATTAAGACGCCTTGTGTAAAGGAAAGCAAAACCATACTTGGACTGGAGCTCTGACCAGAGCTGTTTCAAAGAAACTATGGCCATCTTCCATCCCTTCAGACAGGGAGGTGCGCGACTACCCCGTGAGACAACAGTCTCTAACCAATCTAGGCACTCATCCAGGAACTCAAAGTGAGATGAAGAAGCCGTTATTGAATAACGGAACTTGTGTGTGCTGGTTGGTGAATCACTGTTGAATGAATTGAACAGCTGATCAAACCTCTCGACGAAGAAGGCTGTGTCAAGAGCAGAAGAATCCATCGCCTTCAGCGTCACCAGAGCGGAGATCCCTGCAGCGACAGAGTGGCTAAGAACTTGGGTGGCAAGCTTCACTCGTAGGGCGGAAAATGGTGGAAGTTTGAGATGTCGATTTGTCAATTTAGGTACCATCCGGATAGGGAGCTGAGAATCCAACTCATACAACTTCACGATGTGATGCCATTCAACATCCTTCTCACCAACACGAAACCCATGGTTTCGAAAGTTGTTTCTGATGGACTTCAGAAGGTGAGGTGGATCATACAAACAAAACACTTTCTGACCATCATGAATGAAAAAGGGCCTGTCGACGGAAACACCCAGATGAGTCTCCAAAGCCGAGCAGTTGTTCGTACCCTGGTCGCAAACCAGGGCTGCAACATGGAGACCTACTTCCCGAAGCCTAGTGACTGCATCAACAATCAGGTTTTTTAGTACAGCACCTCGAATTGCCCCACCAGATAGTACATATGAGAAAGGCTGCTTCCACTTCGATGCTAGTCCACGTGCCATGAATACACATGCGTGATTGGCCACGTAGGCAGTTCGGCCGGATGGACCGAAGTCTTCATACCCTTCGATAAGGTCTCTGGATGATTCGTAGGATACACTTTCTTTAAGTGACATCTCATCCATTACTAGCGAACACACTCGCTCCTTGTTAGACATTTTCTCCACCTTCTGTTTGAATATGTCGAGAAATTTAGAACTAAATCCGGGGAATATTTCTAAGGCCAGCAAAGACTTTCTGAGTGTCTTCACGGTGGGCAGGAGAAATATTTTCGATAGGAGCCTGTATGTTTTGGGGCTAGAGTGCAATATAGACAGGGCAATTGATTTGTTCTCCACTGTCCATCGTCGACCCCGGGCCTTGCGTGTCGACATTCTTATTTGAGCAGATATTATCTCCAGTGCTGGCCCATGCACATATTTTCCCACCATAGAAATCAAATTTTCTGCGTCTTTCTTACTTGTTTTCACTGTGCTAACTTGTACTTGCTTTTTCAGGTTAGCTTTGATCAATTTTTGTTTTAGTCGGCAAACTTGTGTACGCAGCTTTTGTACGGTTTTCTTAAGCTTGATTTTTGTTGGGCTGAGGGATGTTTTAGTTTTTCTGGACCATATGGCTGTATGCTTGTTTACTGCTGACCCTGCAAAAAAAATCAATGACTTGTGCGAGGAATAACACATGTACCGGTAATCATGGTAATAGGGACCTAATGTTACATGTATATCAAATTCTGAAAAAATATTTATGTATCAACAATCAATTTTCAACTTAATTTTAAATCGGGGTAAATTTCTTTCAGTGGACTACTGTTATTCAATTCTACACTAGACAATATTTAAACTATTAAAGTTATTGTGTACTCTGTACAGTGTATTTCAATGAAAGATGGTCATGTGAATACACTACTCCAGTTACTAGTAGTATCAAAATTTTTATGTACCTTGGCCTGCAGTACTAGCCGGTTCACTTGATGTTTTCGACTGAGATGAGTTGTGTGCTGCAAATTAGTTCTAACATAATGAACCATATCATATTTGAAGGGCATATTATTGTTATCATGCATATCAATCAAGATATGTTTTCAGCATTCTGAGGAGGGACAACTGGACAGTCTTGTCCCAACCAATTTGTATGATATATAGCCCAGCCCAGGAGTCGAACCTGGAATCCTCAATATGCTCGAAAAACATATCATGATGATATTCATGTGTGAAAAACTGTTTAATCATGATAATGAATGTAAAATTATGTGCATAAATATGTTAGAAGTATACGATTTTTAAATGATGTTCAATGCTCATCTGTTTTGTCTGCTAGATTGCTACTCGTCATATACCTGTCCCATCATGTAAATGATATTTTACTGGTATACAGTTCAACTACTTATCTGCTTCAAGTTTGGGTGACCTATATGAGTTCAAAAATAATAATGGTAATAACACATAAACAAAGGAAAATTGTAATAAAATAGGATAATTGTAATAAAATGTTTTCCCTGTAAGAACTCCTGGAACTGAATCAAATGCAGCATGAAATAACACAACTAAATAGCTATAAATTAACATATATAAAATTCATTGTATGAAATTGGAGATTGGAAACAAGTTACCAAATATATAATTGATACTAAATAATAATATCCCCAAATGATAGTCATTTTGTATGCAAAAAATTCCCTACATGTTCTCAAACTATCAATGTATTTACCATCAAAATAAGCAGAATGTTGGATGGATTTCTGACTGCTGTTTGGCTTCACTTCATCTGCAGTAGTGACTGGTTTGGAGATATATGTTCATGCGAACACGCAAATTTATGCAAGTAAAATATCATGATGGAATGCTTGTAGTTATACAGGTGAAAATGTGTTTATAAACTTTGAAAACATTGCTTGTGAACAGACTTGTGAATGTTATCCATAATATGTTTTGTGTTACCTCTGTTTGCTGGGGGTTTTCTTTGTGGGGTCAATAACCTGGGAGGGTTTGGGACATCGAAGATGGTGGGTATAGCCCGGGGAATCAATGAGGTGCGCTAAAATTGTGTGATAAAAAATATACCATATGACTAGTGGGCTCTGTGCCATGGGTACTGCATGCTGAAATTGATGTGTATTGCTAACAAATGTACCGGTACCAGTGGGCCTACATAACTACATGAATAGACCTATCATGTCAGTTGTATTTGTTTCTCATGCTAAAATTGTAGGCATTCCTATCTACATGCAAATGTTCAATAAATATGTGAAAACCTGCATCAATCTACCTTTTCCTTGTTCATGAACTGACTAGCTTCAAAGTGTGTAGCACAGAGGACATTGTTCCTACACAACTGCTCCGGTGGCTTTTTCATAAGATCCTGTCTGCGGGTGTTCTGCACCCATACCTTGCACCTGAGACAATCAAATTACATCCAATTTACAAGTAGATATTTAGAGCTAGATCTATAAGTATATTCTAATTATTACAACAAATATGGGCCACATCATCATATCATATGTATAATATTCAACTTAAATTGTGGTCGTGGATACAGTGGATTATCATGATCGCCATAGACATGGTATAACATGGCAATATCATAATGTACCCAACAAACCACTTGAGGCACAACGTAGATCTATCTAAAATTCTAAATTTTCTCCATGGACAAAGGTAATTTCGATTGGTTTCATTTCATTGATGTATCGTTAATTTCATCCCATGACTACCCCCCCCCCCTCCATCCATCGAATTTGGCAGTCTCGTATCAGTGTCGATGATTGAGATGAGACTGAGTCACTGACATTGTCATGACATTGAATGACAAAGAGCTTTCTCCCTGATGTAATTCATGCGGCAACAAATAGTTGGCACAATAACCTTTCTTCATCCTTCGGGAATCGAAAAAATGAAACATCAGGGTTTCGGCCCCGATTTCTCCCGCAATTCAGAGCGGAGCAAAACTCGCCACGAGTTTTGCCGGCCGCCATCATTGGGTCATCTGAATGACCTCAGGGAATGACCTTGAACACGTATGACGTTGGGTGGCGCTGCTATCGCAATCACGTTTTTGCATTACACGGACTGCGGACGGAGTTTCCCATCTTGTTGAATATGATCTTTGTTTTGACCAACAAGCATCAGCATTCAACATCTGACATGTGATTTGTACATGTAACTTGTAATTGAATGTACAAAGCATCAGGATTACACAGGTACGAATAATGTGACAATATTTGTTCTGATATTATTATTGAACAGCATGTCTGAATTTGTGCTGTGGAGTCCTATATATGTTTGTATTGGCATTGTATTTGATGCATAATTTGGCCATGCCAAATAGTTATCCATGGATATATGTATTTCCTCACAGTATATCTGATTTTGTGCTGTGGAGTACTCCTATATGTATTGGAATTGTCTTGGTTGCATGAATTGTCCAGGCCAAATAATTATCTATAAATATTTCGTTCAAAAACTAGCAGAAATGTATAAATTCTATGTAGGATTTTGAATGAAGTGTGTAAATAATGAGGGATTGACCAAATGTGTTGTAAAATTATTCAATGGTGTATAAATCTCTTTCTGCCTTCAAAAGCAGACACTATCAATACGCTTCTTCCAGTCTGAATGAACTTTGAAAGAAAGAATGAAATATGAATGAGAATACAATTATTCAATAGTGTTTAAATCTCTTTTTGCTCTCAAAAGCAGGCACTATCAATATGCTTTTTCCAATCTGAATGAACTTTAGAAGAAAGAGTGAAATATGAATGAGAATAAAACATATTTAGTCATTAAAAATGTGTTTGTTCATTAATTTTATTTTCGGCTCCTTAGTATGTAAAATTGACTCACTGTAAAAAGACTAATTTTGGCGGCTACTAAATTTGGCAGTTTTGACCCCCATGTTATTTGGTGGAGATTTAATTTGGCGGTTTCAAAACCACATATATTTCTTAACATATATCTAGTTAATTTGGCGGACTATTTAATTTGGCAGTTTTCCCAATACCGCCAAATAAATCGTCCGCCAAAATGAGTCATTTCACAGTAATAATTATGTACATTCCAGGATAACTCAAAATCACTATAGATGTATTGAAATATTGTGTGATACCTATGACTATGACCAGATCTTCATGTCATATACTAATAGTAATTTTTAAGGGTTCATAATTTCAAGCATTTTAATCTCAACGCTTTATTGACAAAATGCACAGATACACAGGAACATAGATTGTTTCATAAATCTGCCCATACAGTAAATAGTGATGTCAGTTTTATTTCATTCACAATCAAATATCTCAGCATCCATTCATACAATTATCTGTACAGTAATATCTTCCCTATTTATCACTTGTACAGGTATTCTTTCTCACATTTAATCTGTATTTTATTGAAAGTCTAGTACCTCCCACTCATAAGTCACATTCATTAGTACATTCACTTTTATTTACAAATTACAAGCCCATTAGAAACCTCATTCTTAGTTCCCCAGATACTTTAAGCATGCTTAGGTACAATACCGGAACGGAAGTTACACAACATATAGCAGACATATATGATATCAGAAGACAGTTGAGTTTCAGAAGTGTTCATGGGCTGAGTCAGGATTTTGTAGGTTTTGCCGAGTCCAATTACACGCTCCACGTGGACACGCTTAGATGCGATTTTCCTGTCCCTCGGCACAGTTTTGCCACTCATGCGGTTCTGCTTCTTGAAATATGTGGGGATGTTCACTGTGACATTATATGGTGCAAATATGTCCTGGACGTCGAACCCTTTGTCAGACACGATTGAGTCTTCTGTATCACAAAGCTGTGGCATGGAACTACGTTCGATGATTTGTCTGTCACTTGTCGAACCACCATAAGCTGGAGAGACGTAGGTGCACAATCCTGCTGGGGAAACACCAACCAGCACCTTCACCGTGTTTCTGTTCTTGTACGTACTGAACATGGACTGTTGTGCGGTTGGCAACTTCGGTTTTTGTACTGGGCACTCGGTACCGTCAACGATCACCCTGGTTGTCGGGAACTGCTTGCGGAATCCTGATGGGGCATAGAAACGCGTGATGTCTCGGGACGTCCAGATAGGCAGCTCTCTCCACTGCACAGACATGAACCGAATCCACGTACAAAACACGTTGTAACAATCTGCCTCACTGATGTCGAAATACCGGCTAAAGTCGAAGTTGGTGTAATGTTTGCGCAGCTTGATGAGGACCAGAAAGAACAAGTCTTCAACTGATATCCTGTCAGGTATCGCTCCATACATGTAGTTGAGCTGATAGGATGCTGGCCCGAGTGTCGCCAGAACAAACTTGAACTTGTCATAGTTCTCCAAACCGGTGAAGTCGTGGACACCATCTGGATCGTTAACAAAGTTGGTGATGCTGAGGATGGCCTTCCTTCTTGGATCTGTTGCTGCATCCTTTGTAGTGACAACACCACTCTGGTCTGTTTGGGCTCCTGCATCACATGACATGACACATGACATGGTGGCCTCCTCATTCACCTCCACTTCCTCACATATGTCTGGGGCATTCATGTCGTCACAATCCAGTGCCGTGTCGACTTCTTCGTATTGGATGTGTCTGCAGTCCATGTCTATGTCGGATCTTCTCTGGCGGGCTTTGAGACGATCATGTCGGGCTCGAGAAGACAGCTTTGGTGCTGGAGACCACGAAAACACGCTTGGCACAGCTGTCAGTTTCAGTCTTCGGGACTGTGGCGCACCTCCTAGAATATAGATCTATATTTAGACATTTTAGCTTATGCTTTTAAATCTTTGTGAATTGGTATATATCTACACTCTTAATATATAAATGGTGGTATAGGTGCATTGATTGGATATATGTAGCCTACATGACAAAGGCCAAGGGCCGGTGTTGCATGGCTGCATGTTGACAACTACATTTTTAGACGCTGTACATCTATCATACTATATTGTATACATCACTGGAAATCTAACTAACCATGATATGTTTCCGTAATGTAGTCATCATTTGTGAAGTGGGCGTGGCACACCAGACTCGTCGACGATGGCTGCCACAAGTCTCAATCTGCCACGCCTTTCTCCTAACAGCAGATGACGGGAACTTATGCCCGCCTCTGTTGGTACAATTTGGTACACAGCACAAAGTCTTCGGCATTTTTAGTCGATCGCGGGCGCAATTTCGTGAATCTGACAGCTGTCAAACTTGATGACAACAAGGTGAAGGTCACTGGGCGGTCATGATCGCCAGATATTTTTGGGACCGCATCGGTAGTGCTGCCGCCTGGCGAACGTTTCGGAAACGTCATTTTCTCGAGGTGGCCATTGCATTCATGCATTGCTTGTTAATATGAATAGTATTATTGCAATATTTTGTGTTTCAGAGGATATTGTCACTTGGCAGAATAGCAACCCGTTGATGAAATTACAACACTCACTTGTGTTTTGTTTTCTATTCTGTCATTCACAAAATATCTGATGAAAGTTATTATTCAGGAATATTTATGTCATGAAGAGGGACAGGTTCGAAATAACCAAATACATAGATGGTCATGAATAATTAACATGAACAGCTGAACAGCTCTTAAGTAATGACATGGACACATATCGTCAAAACAAACCACTGGTGTTTTCCTTCAGTAATATCAACATTTGCTGTGAAATCTGAATACAGAGGAGTGATAAACTTCATTAATCATTTCTCTATTAGCAAAAAATACTAAAAATTATCCATGCTAAATATCAGCATACAACACCTACTCGTAGTGATATGTTGATCTGGTCTCACTGTACCCGTCACTAGGTGCGTGCAGACATATCAAGATCTGGTTTCTGACCATGGCTCACATTCCTGTGCTAGCCGATGGTATATAGGATATTCGTCTATTTGAACATAATGCAGCTTCATGTCTGAAATGAGATACACCACCGAGGCCTACAGTCTGACATGTCCAAATCGATGTGCACCCTTCCATGTGGAGAGTGTTGCTGATATCACTAAGCGCATTGAATAAAAAGTATCTCTGCTTACAGGTTCCCTGTGTAAAGTCTCAATCGCGCTAGCTGATTTCATTTCAGATAGTACCCACTCATCCCAGATGCCACACACATCTCTAGCTGGCATTTTGTCTGTATTACAACCAGAACAGTCACATCATATTGATACCTAACAATGATACTGAACAGCTCGAGTATTCATTTCATATTCTATCATTGACAAAATATCTGATGGAAGGTCAATAATGGTTTAAAATAACACAATAGGGTCTGTAAGTCTCGTGCCGTCACGGTGTGATTCTGGGGACCAACAAACATACACCTTTTCTTTAGTATGAGTAGAACTCCAGTTAGAACTCAAACTACTCAGGTAACACAAAAGGTGTATGTTTGTTGGTCCCCAGAATCACACCGTGACGGCACGAGACTTACAGACCCTATATGGATGATCATAAATGATTAATATTTAGCACTATTTGTGCCAAGTGACACCTGTCCATGATTCCCGCAGAACTGGAGAATCCACTCCAGTCGGCTGATATGCTGTGTGACAGAACACCTCAAACTAAACTCCCATCAAACTGAACTACCTTTGTCTGTCAGAGATAACTGTAAAGTGGAGCCGCTTTTGCTTGCAGACACATTTTCTATATATCAACACGCTCTGGTGTCTGTTCTGGAGAAACCACAACATATTTTAACATAATGTACATCTCTGGTTGGTCTGATAATATCACACAAATGTTTCCCATTGTAGAGTTTTTATCGTTCTTTCACTATCCCAAAACCACGTCCCCACATTCATTCCGCAAAACATACAGGCGCCGACTCACATGTACATTTACAGAAATACAACATCACACCGCACTTTCTACAAGCATTATACTTCACCATCCAAACACGTGCATTTCCCCATGACTACATAACATTTCGCAATACACACAGCCAATCACCACACCATGAACAATGTGACACATACTTGGTCAAAGAATTAGAGAGTTTTAGAAAAAAAAAAGTAGTTGATGAAGATGGACGCCATTTTAGCAAAGTGCGGATAGTTCTACCAGGCGAAGACAATTTAGAAAACTAGGATACGACTGGTATATTGGTGAAATATTGGGGTGCGAGTGAAAGGGCCATTTCGTGTTGGATTCCAAATGAATTATTGAAACCACGTGTGATTTGGACTTGGCATAACGCTATAGAACACCTATACATCGTCAAGGGTTTCGTATTAAACAGACAAATATACGATACAATATTATAATGTAATGTTTTTGTTGACCGTGTGGCGCCCGTGTCACGTCATAACGAAGATCTATATTCTCCTATTGGAGACATTTGAGGATACTTCAACACGTAATGACGTTTCGCTCCGTTGTTTATCAAGTCCGTTTTTGACCACAACCCTGAATAATTTATGAAATGACTTCAGTATAATGGTATTGTTGACGTGTACCATGTCCAGGAATAGACAAATATGACTTCATACAGTAGAAATATGTTCTTCATGGCCATACATTAGATCGTGACTCAGTGATAATAGTCAACGAAACTAATGAATTCAGTCAGTAATGAAATATTTCATCAACAAGTCCAAATTACGACGGACAAAATATATTAAGAATATCCAACAATATTCTTAATAATGTCTACTGTAACGGTTGCATTTAGCTGTTGTTACTGTGTGTAACTGTTGTTACTGTTTGATGTTCAACAAATACTCACGCTATATTATTTTCATCACTCGCAATTTGGCATTGCAAGAACTTTCAATCAGCATAACTGTTACAGCCAATACTCAATCACGTGCTTCCAATCTCGTCCATATTCATTACGTGCTAGTTTAACCGCATAATCGCACGATGTAATTATATCATAATTAAATTTGATTAGTAGAACAAAAACAAAGGTGGGTGTGTAGTTGTTTAAAAACGGCCAAACATGTTTTATGTCCCTCTACGAAAGTGCAGCTTTTTGTCTGAAACTAGATTCATCGCGGATGCCTACATCCTCGCCGTGTAGTTGTATGTCAAAATCGTTGCGTAAGCTAGGCCCTTCTATGTGGTGTGTAGCTGATATCACCAAGCACACCTACTGGAAAGTATCTCTGCTTACATGCTCCCTG
Source organism: Terebella lapidaria (assembly GCA_949152475.1). Taxonomy (NCBI): domain Eukaryota; kingdom Metazoa; phylum Annelida; class Polychaeta; order Terebellida; family Terebellidae; genus Terebella; species Terebella lapidaria. The sequence continues at coordinate 11,436,042 of OX424557.1, forward strand.
CTTTAAGTGTCAATTGCACTAGCTGATTTCATTTTAGATAGTACCTTACCCATCCCAGATGACACACAAGGCTTGTGTTCTCGACAACACATTTGCATCTGGCATTCTGGCTGTACTACAATCAGACCTGCTACATAATATTGATGCAACTCAATCGTTTGATGAAATCAGAAACTCATTGTTTCATTTTCTATTTTGTCCTGATATGAATAGAATGAATGTTAATAGAAACGTTCACATATAACTTAGTTGAATGATGTTCAAGTGTTCAGTCATGTGCCTTTCAAAATTTAGATTACCGTATGTAACGAGCGCCTGCTGTCTTCGCTGTTTGAACGGTACACAGATCAAGATCGCCTCAAGCACGGCCTGCTGTCCTCGCTGTTTGAACGGTACACAGATCAAGATCGCCTCAAGCACGGCCTGCTGTCTTCGCTGTTTGAACGGTACACCAATCGAAGAACCAAAATGTACATGTACAAGTCACCATTCAGTGAGCTATTTCCAGTCCCCATTTCTTCGCCCCTGAAAATTTTCTCGGACCAATTTTTCCTTCATATTGGAATAAACTACAACACTTCAAGATAGAGCTGACATTCAACGCGGAAGTCATATATGGCGAATTTTCAGGAAACCTTGATTTTGACTTTCAATGACCTTGAAAGGTCAAAGTGGCAGTTTTGGTAAACAAAAAGTTGTGGTTTAACACTAAAGCTTTCCCCAGTAACCTTTCTTAGACCTTGGGCTAATTTTATGATAAATCTTCCGCTCGATTTATTTTTGCTGAACAAATATGTACATATTTCATATGCAAACGAAGCCTATGAGTCTTTTCTATTCAATTGCATTGACATATATGTGCTATAAGAAGTTTTAATCGTAAATAATTAATCGAAGCCAATATTCATTGATGGGAAGTCCTTGAAGTTCATCAATAAATCCATATTACAACGTACAAAAAGTTGCATAACAACATTTATGCGTTGTTTGTTACTGTGTGTTGTTGAACGAATAATTTTTCATTATATTCATCACTCACAATCAGGCAAGAATTGGAATAGCTTAAATTCCAGTCAATATATCAATCTGTGCTTTCAATCTAACTCAGAGCATCTTGTGCTAATTTCACCAAACAGTCATGTGATAAATAATGATACATCATTAGTGAGTGTGTTGTAGTCAAAGAAGGCGTAACGTTATTCACGTCTTTGAATTCTTGTTCAATTATGTATTTATAGTTCTTTCTCTAAATTTTTTTTCTAAAAACTGGGATACCTCGTTGAAAATTGTTACACTATTAACTACATGCCAAAATATGTGAAATACTGAAGTGCTCGCAAACATTTGTTTTTGAAAAAAACAATATGCAACTGGTCAAAAATGTTTCATTGACATACACTTCGATACACGGATACGTATAGTCGAAACAAACAGGAGCAGTTGGTAACATTTATGGGTGTTCCAATTCAGGAATATAAACATCTACTCTAAATACACAGAGGCCATGTTTTGAACTCGATATACCCTTTCTCTGTGTACAGTAAGTTAACTATTCATGCTAAATATCATTGCTCAAATGAAACTTAGCCATAGTTTTCATCGGAAGAATTACGTAAACTAATCTATACATATAATCATTATGAATTTGACGATAATAAGAGTCGAAAGATGTAGTAAAATGCACGTGTTGATGCCTTTTGCCAGTGCGCAGCTTCAGTAATATAAGCGAATTGATATAAGTCCGAAACTATGCATGCTCACTGCCAAGATAAGAATGGAGACGTTGATGATCGCACATAGTCAAAACTTACACAATAGCATACTCCGTTTACTTCCGACAATCAATAGTTCCACGGTAATAAGGAGGGTAATGCAATATTTGCGGGTGTGATTTTTTTCAGACGAAATACAGAATTTCGAACATTCAATATTTTGAAATTTTCAGACTAGTTTCACTGAAATATTCTCGAAACTGATGTCAACTGATACTTAGAACGTATTCATGGTGAAATGATGTCGATCTGTTCCCACCACACCTGTCACTAGGTTTTTTTTTCTTGCGTGCAGACATATCACCATCTGGTTCCTGAACATGTCTCAGGTTCCTATGCTGGCCATATGATACTTGTTTTATGGTATATGACACTTGTCCACCTTTATCACTATGCGGATGTTTTACCTGATATTCTACTCATCAAGGTTAAATATTCTCGGATTTCCAACCTGTTTTACATATGTTTTCGCATTACCATGGACCATTTTGTGGAAACATGTTTTATTCATATTGCAGTGATGAATATGCACTGTTTGGCATGTGAAAAGTAAATAGAAAACTTGGCTTTACAAAACAAACCTTTGATTCACTCATATTCTTACTTTGTGTTTGTGAGGCTCAGCCCTGCGTTTTCGCAGTGATGCCAGTTTCCACAATTAGCTGTTCGACACTGTTGTTGATGAAAAATACATAGAAAGATTCTAAATGCTACCAGTCTGCAGCCATCGATCCCTGTGGACCGGGCCTCTGCTTGGGTTCGAAAGCCACCCTGGGTGATTTCTTGACTTATTTCCCCCAATCGTTTTGCGGCTGACTGGGCCCGCTTACTCATTATTCGTCCCCACCCCCGCCTCAGATGAACTGTGATCAGTTGACTCGCTGTCAGAGTCTTGCCTGTCGTCAATACCATCGGCTGTCAAATGATCTTTGATCACTGAGAGGGCGCCATTTATCTCATTGGAATCCGTGATCTCGCTATCTTCTTCCTCTGGCTCAAATTTCTGATTACAAAAAAATTCAAATGAAATTATTCGAGACAACTCTATCGTGTTCTGCTCAAAACCCTGAAAGCACTGTCCACGTCAAACGAAGATTATGCTGCGGTCGCCAATGCTGACATTCGCAACGAAGCTCCACCCCAACAAATAAATAACCATTTTCTCTGACATAACCACCCGCAACTGATTGGACAACGAAATCTCACTGGTGTTATGGTTATGGACCGGTATGGATTACCCTTATATGGTCAAAACGGAGCTATAAGGTACTATATATTTTTATAAAATCACACTTTCTGCTCCAAATGCACAGGTAATGGTGTAGGAAGGCTTTTTTTTAGTTTGTATGTTTGCAGGACAACCATTTCTCTTCCTACATTATGTAGGAAGAGAAATGGTTGTCCAACCATTTTCATGGTTGATGGGTTCCCGTGAATGGTCCCTAAGCTTACGATGCCGTTGTGTGACCTATCAATTCGCGTCCGTTTAAGCACTGTGAACGAACGTCTTAGGCAATATTGATATTGCAACTTGTCTGATCCATCAGCAGATCAGAATCCTTGGAACTAATTTCTCTTGTTCACATGAGCTCAACCTCAAATTTGTCTATTCATTAGTGGTATTTATTATGATGGAATACTTGCATATATACCGTTGCTCAAGAATAAACAATTTCTTATCTCTGTGAATATGAATGAAATGAAACAATATCAATTAAGATTCAGCGCAGCTGATTTCATTCTAGATTGTACGTGATGCTGTCCCAGATGACATCCAAGGTTTCATGTGATTTCAGCAGGAGATATGGCGACTGGTTCCGTCGGTATAGTTTTCGGAATGGTTTGGTAGATAACATGTATGGTATACACCACAGGTCAATGCCACTCATAGGAAGAACAGACACGAAGGATGGTATTACGAGTATATCTGGGTCCTGTAAAAGTTGTGAATTAAACATCATACATAACTGAGTTCTATATATTACGTATATGTCGTATGTAATAATGCGCTATCATTAATGAAAAATGTCATATAATATTACGTCCGATAATGAGCAGTAAAGTGGGAAGACTTCCAGGAAATCACAGGATCAACACACCTCAGGTTTGATGGCAAGTATGTTCTCAGACACTGAGTTATCATGACCTTCACACAATTCCTGGAACTCGAACACACTGATGTCAACAATCCATCTTCCGGACTGTTAGTTCTCTCTGGATGATGGCCTTGATCGACAAACGACAACTGGCTCAAACACATATTATCATAGGTAGAAAACGAATCACATCATATTGGTGCTCGATTGTAACTAAACATTAGGTTCCAACAGCTGGGCACACACTCAAGTTTGTGGTCAGAACTGTTGTCATGTCTTTATTACGTCAATCATCATGCGGCCACCAATCTTTACAGTCGGGGTCACGAAATATGCATTAACGTGTCACTTGTCACGTACATTGGTGACGGGGAAAGTGATGTGTTGGTGTCGGGGATGTTATTGTATCCCCCGAACGGAGTTCGGCGGATAATATGGATTTGTCTCTGTCGCGCCGCGGCCGTACAGACTTTCTTGTGAATGCTTTGATAATCAAAAGTTCAGAAATTCACGAATAATAAGACATCGTTTCTACACCACTCACATCTCTTGAGTGTTGTCATAATTTTAGTTCACTATTGCATGTCATTATGTTCTCCCTGGTGAGATACGAAATAACATTTTGTCGACATGTGCTCGAAACTTGAAGACACAATTAGCGATAGATTGAGAATCATTGTCGTCGGAATCGTCCGTAACCATGTCTAATTGGAGATTTGAATGCCACTTAAACATCATTATCGTCCACAGTAGAGGCATATGGATTACTCCTCGAAACAAATGAGCGTATCTCTCGACAATAATGTGCTTTCACAGGAAGATTCATTACTCACTATTGATTGTTGCGTCTTGAAGGTAAACCGTTTTGTTTTCTGTGTTGTCTTCATTATATTTATTCACTCGTAATTACCGTCATGTCACTCGTTCGTACAGAGGATAGAATCATGTAAAGTAATGAAAAGTAAGACAGACAGTTATGCATCTCGAGACTCTGCTGCTATATTGAAGCACGTGTGTTCGCATTGTGATATTCTGCAATGTACTTATATTGTTTTTGGATGAACTAATTGGTCGGGCTATGTTTCTATTGTATTGGTTATTTTATCGTTAAAGAGAAGCACGAACCCAATTAGTGGCAGAAATGCACAAGTTAATTTATGACCGTATGATCTTTGGCCATACGGGTTTTGCCGCCAACATGCATGAGCTTAAAAATCAGGTTTCAGGTTTCAAAAAAAAAGGGTTTCAGGTTTCACGACTCTTCCCAGCAAAACGACCCGCCCCTAAATATCTATCTCTCATTTACTCATTTCGGGCTCATGCCTGGGGAGGTGAAAGCAAATGTATTAAATTGGGTATACTTGATAGTTAGTGTATTGGTGGTAATAGATTGATATTTACATTCATGCCACTAAGCCGGAGTCACTGCTGGTGGACGTTAAATATGTCCCCAAGGATACGATAAAGTGAGTAGCCTGTTGGCTTGTGATCAGGTACTTATATAATTGTCATACATCTATTCCATGGGATTTGTTTCGGATATATGCATTAGCTTCAAGGGTAGTTGGGCAGTTGTACATGTAGATTCCATCAGATGCACAGTGGAAACAATTACAGTTCACACACTGTCTGCCCCAGATGACGCCAGTGTGTCTTTGGATAAACTAATTGGTTGCGCTTTGTTTCCATTGAAACTGTATTTTACTTTTGATATTTGACACCATCAAAATCTCGTGGTAATAGATTGATACTTAATATGATTGATTGATACATATGAACTGCTTGTCATTAAAGGTGAATAAAAAGTATTATTTGAATATATGTTCTACATGACTGATTTTTCACGTCACGATTTCCTTGCTTACATCTGCATAATTATTGACAGAAATTCATGTGGAAGGAGGCCATCCCATTGTTACAAATCGTAAAAAAGGGAAGCAAACGATAAGATTATGAATTTAAAATCTAAATCCTGGTGAACTCAACTCCAAAAACAAACTACTTTCCATTTGTTGTTCTAAAGCAAGGTGTGAGGTCGCCTTATATACGTTGATATCTTGTCAGGACCATTTGTTTTCACAAATACCCAGAATTATTTCGGAAGTTCAAGTAGTATTTGACACTGTTTCTGGCGACTCAAAATATAGTATGTGTGTCTTTGAAAGTCTAACATTGTCACTTCAACCAGCCCTGGTTTCCAAAACACCGTTATCTGGGCGAATGTAAATATCAATCTCTTATCACCAATACAGACACCGTCTCCGTGGTATGAATGTAAGTATCAATCGATTACCACCAATACAACTAGATCATGATTATGCACTGTGATGTTACGAGTGTAGCCTCTGTGCCTACTTTGAATATGAAGTATCACAACATATTGATTTGCTCATTGTATCAGGGCATATCATAAAATATAGATCCAAATTGAGATTTGCCCCATACCACAATTCCATATAAATCCAATTGTATTTTATGTTGCAGATGAGGACTAGTCTTGAAGTGGTGTTTGGCATGCACATAAATTTGCACATTTGAAGTGAGTTCTGGTCAGCTGAAAACAAATTGTATGCGTGTACTAGCGACACTAAGAAATAGGGGTATATGCTAGATAACAATGGGAATCAATTTTGAATGCATTTGAAAAGAGATACTCGTCTTTCAATCAAATATGTACTCAAGACACACACACTGTATTCCTTGCCATTACATAGCTCCAATACAAAAGTTTTCCACCTGCATGGGGATTTCAACTTGATTAATATATATATTGATCTATTATCAGGAGAATACACTTATGATTAAGCCAATTGAAGTTATAAAGTATATACGATTGAAATAGAAACACAGCGTGAACAAAAGCGTCCAGCGAAACCCTCTCTGTTGTCATCATTAGCAGACACATTCTGCGACGATCGTTCTCCTATGACAGTCAAAATATTTATGTGCAACAAAGGGTCACATATGTCGGCCAGTAACCTTTAAATTGACCACTCCCTGTTAGGAATAGGTGATAAACTGTCATCATGTATGATTTATTACCCAGGGATATTGTTTTGCTTACTGTGACATTAGAAACACAACATTATCATCTGGTATCAGGTTTGTTCTCCATACCACACCTCAATATGGTGCAAAAATGTCTTTGTGTTGAAAAAATAGTATCTTATATATCGTGATAATTTGTGCCGTTCCTTGTGATCAAAATATATCAAATACTTGGTATTCATCAGTCAATTTTTCTAAATATCAAATAGAAAATTTTACCAAAATATCATACCAAATAGAGAATATCAAATAGAAAAATTGACCGATGAATAAATATCAAGGAGAAGCTTACATCTCATCTGTAAACTATCAGTGAATTTGTTAACTTGGAATAACAAAATAATCAGGAAAAAAAACATTGGGCAGAATGTCGTTTATATCAAAAATAAAATTAACGCAAGGAGTGGGAAAATTACCGGAGAAATGTATAGTATTGAACCCACAACTCTTCCCACCAAAATTGCTGTTTTGGCCTTTCAAGATCATTGAAGGTTAAATTCAGGGTCACTACTTAAACCGGCATATATGATTTCCCATTTGGATGTGCCAATTTTAGGCTCTATCTTGAAGTGTTCAAGAAGTTTAACTCCATACAGCAATCATTATGAACAAAGCAGTGAATGAAGTCCAAATCAATTTTCAACGGGTGAAAATACTCTTTTGGGCTGGAAATGGCTCAACATACCAACATAATCGCAAAATAATATAAATGGTCCAACAAAGAAAACACAGTTTAAACTTACATGCATTTCCACAGCTCTCGCATTCATAATATTTTTCATAATCATTTCCCGTGACCTCCAGAGATCTAATATCAAAAGAAGATAGATGGGGTGTCAGATAATCTTGGGACTGTTTACCATACATCATCCTTCAAGTAGTATGGAAGTTATAAACTGGTCACCCGCTATCAGCTCTCCATGCATATGTAGAAAGTCGATTTGGTGGGCTGCAGTAAAACAAGGATTAATATCCTTGCATTCGTTAAGTGCGTGGCATTATTGATTAGCTTGCTTTAGTTTACTCCACACATGGCCATCTGATTATCGTATGGTCGTACGGGATGTCTCATCACTACGGAGACTGGAACGCCACATTAGCAAGTGTCACCATAACAGGTGTGATATCGAAATACAGAACCATGAGATTGAACCATGAGGAGTCATTCATCTCAATATCCATACAAGTAAAATTTTAGGCCCATCAAGTATTGCCTATATTTTACCTATTCCTCAATTCATTTTCTAGACTGGAAGTTGTCGCAGTTCCTCAGTACTTTCCATCATATTTTCACGAACCTGAACTTCTCCCACGAGTACATGTCATTTCTATGCATTGAACACTTAATGATTGTTCTGTCTGGTGTGCATATTTCTATTTCTGATACGTAATGAATGTCCAGCGTAATCGGTAGATATTCCGATCGAAAGACTGGAATGAAAATGGATAGGCATGCTTGGGAAACCTCGACAGTTCAGTATGGAAGTAATTCGAAAGTAATGTGATATACGTGGTCACCAAACTGATACATCTGAGTGCTGCCCTTATTAGTTTGATCCACTACTGCATGTCAATAATGTTCTCCCGAGTTGGATAGCATAATGTGGGCATGGTTTCGGAAATCCAGGAACCGATATGCCATCAGTGCTGTTGGAGTTGTCCAATTTCATGTGTAATTGGAGAAAAATCTCGTCAAAGTTGAGAGTGTTCTTACTGAAATGCGAAATGATATCATCTGTAATTTATAAAAGACAACTTGATCCATGCGTTAGACTGCTGATTGGAATGCAAGCCTAGTACACTGTACAATTATCGTATTGGTAGTAGAATCAGCCTTGTTAAATAATAATAATGAATAATAATAATAATTTATTCATTAGTAAAAGCGCAAAATTAAACAAAACATTCATTGCGGTGTAATCTAATATGTAATAATTTTTCACAAACCTAGCGAAAATTGAGAAGTTGCCACATTCACATCGTCTCAAAACCAGCTGTTGTTTTGTTGACTGATTTAAACGCCACCTCGCTTATTTTTGTCTCCACAAGTGGTGGTGGGTACGGTATCTGGTATGTTAAACCTGGCTTAGTGACCTTGGAAATCTACCTTAATTAGATTGCTGACATGAAACGATTCGAAATAGTTTCTCGGCCACTGTGATAATACACATATTTGCGGGCAGTAATGTACCAAAATATAAAAGCCGAGGTATACTCGCCCAAAAAATTCGGATTGCTCATCCGGTAGCATTTTTGTAATTTGACTGATTCGTGACTATCAATCATTTTAGCTCATATCTCAGCCATTTTCAACATATTCTCATGAAATCCGGAATATACATTCTATATTTGATAGAGATGGTGATACGAATATAAATATAAGAATACATCAATACTTTGGGACAGCCCTGCGTATGTACTGTCAGAATACATGACACCATTTATTACCTAAAACTAATCAACATATTCACGTTTTCCCTCGATATTAGAGCCAAGTGATGTGCAAAAAGGTATGTCGAACAGCGACCACCATATTGGTTTTTCCCTGGTAGAAATTATTAATCCCAGCATATTTTCTATCTCATTGTGAGTATACATCGTGTGCCTAATCATCATGCAGCATCCATGTGACAGAACACCGTCCGCTTAATCATTATGTAGCATCTTTCCATCCAGCATCCACACCATTAACACCATACCTCCCCATGATACAAAATATACGTACAGAAGAAAGATAACTATTATATATTGCGGTAATTTACAGTCCTAGGATGAACATCTCATTAAACATGTTAAAGAATGAATATCCCAACGGGAAAATATTGTTAAAGTTGGTAGCTTAATTAAATAGCTAAATTTTAAGTCAAATAACATCAGATGATAAGCTGCTATTTCCCTTGCATGAATTTGGTAAACATGGTCAAGTGGTTAACTAGATTGAAATAAATTATAACGCAAACAACTTCGGAAATTATGATGCGATAACAAATACACTCTGACAGAACACCCGTACGTGTATTTATTCATTTGTGCATGCATACCTCGGATATCCATTACACCACTATCAGAATTCCACTGTCCTTGTCACCATTCTCTCAATTCATGTGCTTGGGTTGTTACACAAATTGAACATGATAATTATTATATGGGCTGGACAAACGCGGTATACGTGTTCCATTCATACATGAATGAGTCGTCCCTGGATTGTAGGCTATTGACACATTCTTTATATAGATCTGCCTAGTATTGTACAATTATTACGCTACAATAGAGTGACTACATCCTCAGACCGATGGATGTAGGTATCAATCTATTACCACAAATACAGTAGATTTTGATGATGCCAATAACAAACGTAAAATACAACATTTTGCAATAGAAACAAAGCCCGATGTCTTCAGCCCGGTCTTGTCTAGAAATAATACCAGGGACAAGATCATCAAAATCTGACTGTATTGGTGGTAACAGATTGATACTTACATTCAATTAATAGTGGGACCTTCAATTTTTATTTATTTCCGGGTTACACGTGGAACATTGACCTATGATATCACATATCATACCAAAATAATAGTGAATGTGTGTGTAGTATAAATTCACGAGTAGATAAATACAGTTGTGATGAGCTGACATTGTAACCACTGGACACAGATCAGACTGTCCGACGTAGTGTCCAAGCGGCGTCTGTGTTATGAATTGATCAGTTAGTTATCGCTGCAGGTTTTTTGCATATCTGAAATTTCGACTTGGTGTTGAAATATTGCTTGGCTGATGAAATTTAATATATGAATCAACATACCACTACCCAAACAACCAGACTTTGATGATGACAAGACCCCTACAAAATATTTACAACCAAAGCCACACCGATTATTCCTTGACTCCGTGGAACTAATTGGTGTTGCTTTGGTCCTCAAATGGTCGGACGATTAGCCGTGTACCAGAGTGCTTCAAACATGCAGACATATTGCCTTACTTCATGGTAACATTGTTTTAGGGAGTGAAACCATAAGAGGTCTGGTACGATCACAAACACGCGAGAATGGAATCGATTCTCCCATGCACTCACAGTTCAGCGAAAGTTTTTTTTTTTTAAGAATTACACCGCCATAGACTTCGTCTTGTGCGAAAATCTACCTCCACCTATGGACGGATTCCGAAACAGATAATGCAGAGGAAGCGTGACCCAATATAATGCTGTTGATAATCCACACATTAGGCCCCTCAATGATACCCATTTCCTTCAGGTGATAAAAGTCCATAGTGTCACGATTTCCGTGCGTACTGAATGGTCAAAATAACTATCAGAATGTGAGAACTATTGTGCTTGGCCTTGGAAAATCACATGCTATAATCACCTGAAAATGGTGTACTTTGAAGAAGTGATATCGCGGTATAATGTCCAAGAAACATTAGATGGTTTTACAGGGCATAACTAGACATCATACACAAAACCAGTGATGGGCACTCTTTAAAAGAGGACTTCCTATCAATGTGTATTGGCTTCGACCAATGATTTTACGGTTAAAACTTCCATATAGCAAATATATCTCAATGCATTTAAATTTAGAAACTTCTGTGTCATTGTTTTGATAGATGTTTCGACAGGCGGCTCATTTGACTGGAACCAAAGATGCTGGAAGTGCTCCGTTGCCCGAGGCATCATCAAAACAATGACGTCATCGTTTGCTACTCATTCATTCTCCCCGGTTGGATTGCGTGGCCGCTAGTTTAGTTTCTTTTCGATTTTACATTCGATAGTAGTTTTAAAAATATGATCTCTTCGATTTTGAAGTCATCTGAATGAATACTCCATGTGCGTGAAACTCTTATGTTATCAAATTGCGTTTGAGTTTTATAGGAAGTCCTCCTTTAATGAACATTGCTGCTGTTCTACAGTCTACACGATGAAAAGTGTAACGACACGAGAACCCGTGAAATCACATGCATTAGTACATGTATGTAAAGTGAGAGCGACTGATCTGATATATACTGAATGCTATCACGATGGAACTTGAATACCTCACCTGGGAGCCAAACAGCAGTTTACCACTATTTATATAATTATCTGAAAAATTTAGACCAATTAGTCTTTGAGCAATCATACAAGGTGTGGTATCACGGGTAGAAAGATATCAGATTTCTTCGAATAACCTTGGTCTCCAGGCAGCATGGGAGTTATAAATTGGTCAGTCGCTATCAGAGCAGGTCTCTACACATATTTGAGAAGTTGATTTGGTGTCCTCCTTCGAATAAAATGTAAATGAATCCTTGTGTCCGTCAGATTGAAGCGTGTTGAGGTATTGATTAGCCCTCTTTGATCTACAACTGGTCAGCCGATTAGTCAATTATTACGTTCACGTTTTATATAGACAGTCGATTATTACGTATTATATAGACAGTCACATTCCTTTATATGATAACATTTCTCCAGGAAGTGAAACCGTGAAAATCCGTGGTACTTGATATATATCAGCGTAGTAAACTGGTGGTTTGAAGAATCACACATCCACGGTCTTGGACTATCAATATAAAACTGTGGACGGAATCCACAACATATAGTGCCGTGTAAGATACGTGACCAATATAGTACTGTTGATAACCCTCAATTAGGCGCTTTGATGACACCTATTTACTCCCGGTGATAAAAGTCCGTAGCGTCACGATTTTCGTGAGCACTGGATGGCCGATAGATAGAACATTGTCGTTGAAAGATCCCCAAGGGTGGAAATCATACACATAATCAGTACTATAATATCAAAATAACACATCTGTAGGAATGTCCCGGATTGTGAGAACTATCCATGCTGGAAAAAGGTCTGTGCGCCACTGTAGACTGTACATGTATCTACATCGTCGATAAGAACGTTGGCCGCACTTGTAAGCACCTGGTGGCGGATTTCGACTGTAATTCGGATACGGGCCCGCAGTAAATTTTCATTAAAAACATGCACACCTTTTTAATCTGGGAATTACATGAAAAACGTACATGATCGAAATTTTCAGTACATATAATTATAGAGTTCTCATCACAAGAAATACCAGTCTCTCAGTGGAATGAACGATTTATAGATGTAATGATGAGTGGCATTCACAAACAATAGTATCCAGAAAACGTCGGCCATTATTGGTTCAGAAAAGGTCAAGCCAGCAGAAAGTATTATCTACCTACATAACCATACAATGTAAAGACAGCTGGGACCCTCTACAGATTATTGCGTGGAAAGCAAACTCATAACAGATGATTAATCGATTGGAGCATTTAATAATATAGATATAGAAGAAACCATATTTGAATACGAAGTGAGGGTCAGTTCGAATCCTCCAGAACTCACTATTCAACTTTTAATTTCGCTTAGGAAACAACGGATATAAAGGTTACTAACCGACGTATATGACAATTTATCGCACAAAACGAGAAGCAATTCTTCTCTTATGGTCGGACATTTGCAATATCACCACTCGTAGTTGCACATTTCCTCATCACATTCCATCTGATACTTGGAAAGCTTATGACAATAGCAAAAGATCTTCCAAAAATGTGTTGCCATAACGCAAATAAATCTTCCTATAAAAACATCATTTCATATACATTTCTATTAATATATGGTTAAGGTAGTCTGCTCCAGACAGTGAGGGGAGGGCTCAAAGAGTGTTTCAAAATAAATAACTGTATCAACGTCATCTACAGCTTCAAAATTACACATTTTACAGAGTAAATGTTCAGCATCCTGAAACTGAAAAGAAAATAGGGGGTCACTGTATCCGTTCGCATGGAAAACACGATGCAAGATGTGAATATGGACAAAAAAATGCACATAAATGTCATAATTTATGTCATTTTAGGTATTGTTTGTGATTTTGATTGAATATGTAGAAGAAACGAGCACGGTGACCCCCTATTTTCTTTTCATTATTAGGATGGTGATCAGTTACTCTATGAAATAGGTCATTTTGAAGAGATAATATTCAAGAAATGACTTTCAAATTATGACTCTTCGGCACCTTAATGTTTGAAGCGGACTACCCTAAGTTCATAATAAATACGGATGACCATAGTAATATGCAGTAAATGACAATCAACGGCAGAGTAGTTATTCCAGCCATCTTGGAAACCCAACTCCTTTATTTGCTGGAAGTATTATGCTGATGGTACTGAAGAAGAACCGGTCAGTGGGATATGCGATGAGACAATCAGGGATCGGCATATTGATCTGTCCGAGTTGTAATGGTGTGAATGTTTACACGAAACTCTCAACTGGACCTACTTGCAAAGTGTGATGAAACGTCTCTCAGGTTGGACCGTTATCTTTCAATGATCTCTTGTGTAGGTGGGTAGCATGAAAGGAATACTCCTGCGAATAACATGAGGTAGACTTATATTCTTATACAATAAATAAATGGCACACCATTACCACAAAATTACTGTCCTTGGCACCATTCTCTCACATCATGTTCTTGGGTAGTCACACAGAGTGAAGCAGCTACACAATGCTAATGATCTTGCGACAAACGCCGAATACATGTTCGATTTACACATGAATGGGCCGTCCCTGCACTGTAGGCAAGTGGCACACTGATAGTTATTTCAAATAGATCGACGGAGTAAATTACACATATCACGGAACATCACAGTGACCATACCTCAGACAAGTATGGTTGCTGTCTTGCATCAGTCTGGAAACATCACTGAAGACATGATTCGTAGTTTCAGACTGAAGCCCTAAAATTGTTTTCACATGGGGTTACATGTTGGGCAATTTTCTGACATATTTTCTCAAAGATAATGGTAAATGTATCAGTACCTCATGTCAGGTTATTCTGCTGTGAACAGGCCGACCTTAACCAGCAAACGAGTAATGGACAAGGCAGCAATTTTTGCAGCCAAGTATCCAAAGAACACGTCAACAAGACGTACCAATTTTTTTAGCCTACTTTAGTAAATGATATGGAAATCAAAACTCAGTAGCCTTTTGGCCTTTGATAAGGTACTACTTATGTACAGTAAAAACAACTACATTTCACACATTGTTTGCCGCTAATAACCCCAGTTTGTCTTTAGACGAACTAATTGGTCGGGCTTTGTTTCTATTCACATATGCAGCATTTTACGTTTGAAATTGGCATCATCAATATCTAGTAATAGACTGATGCTTACATACAAGAAAATGTACATTTTGTGCTCAGATGCATACAATGAATGTACCTTTTTCATTGTTCTTGTGTCTTAATAGATTCGAGCCGACCACGTCGCCGTTGGTGTAGCTGTTTACTAAATCACCATTCCATTGACCTCACATGATCTAATATCACACAGAAATAAATACGGGTGTCATCAACTGATCGCGTGTACTGTTAGGTAAACAAAATGTGAATTAATGCTTGTATTCGTCAGATTGAAGTGGGTAGTGTTATTGATCACTTTGCTTTCCTACGCCGGTAATCAGATGAATATAGTCCTATTGGATTACTTCTTATAGGGATTAAAAAATCTCATGATGATTCTTATTCTGGGGACAAACAAACACACATCTTCTGTTTACTGTGAGTAACTTCACCACACACAACTTAACATAAATGGGATAACTCATATACAACAATGGCTGTATATTTGTTCATCCCATAATCATGAAGTATCATGACTTTTCAGCCCCATATCGTGAAGAATACTTGTGGTAAGAATATCACTACGTACGTCATGGAGTGACATCCCAATAAGTGATATCTGAAAAAAAAAGCCCTAGGGCTAAGATAGATTACCGGACAATATTGGTTTCAGCACCACAGGCGCTGTATGACCTTGAGATTTATCAATCGAAGTCATCTGTGAATTTCAGTGTCACATATAGGTGTGCTGCATATGACCTTCAATATGTTCTGAGTTCAAAATACAAATATAAGCTCTATCTACAAGCATTTTGTCTGTAGAAGGCAATTGGCACATTTCAGGTCAGACATGACCTTGAAATTTAGCTTCAATGTCGTCTGAGGTCAACCTCAAGGTCACCAAGAAATGCACCATATATTATGACCTCCTAGGGTATATGTTATTAATGCAATCCTAAGCTCTATGTGCAGTCCAATTTACACATTTCGTGTTAGACGTGAAGGTCAACAAAACCTCAAGTTGACCAAAATAAAAAATAAAAAAAATACCTCTTGAAATAATTTAGGCCTTTTTGTGCGAAATTTCAGAGAGATTCGCCTGTAAACTTTAAAGATAAAAAATATGGACGACGGACGCAACGCCATAACAATGCGCTGTCGGACCAAAGGGCCGGTAACCTAAAAACTCGAGTACATGAACAAAGTTTCCCAACCTCTCAGAGCTGAGTACATGCTTATCTGAAGAACCACATGGCCACATACATTGTCATGAGACATCGATCTGAAACTGTCAAACGAAACAGAATAATGCATTGTGGGATGCGTGACCCAATATAGTGGTGCTCATAATCCTCACATTAGATCCTTACTTATTTCCTCCCGGTGATGAAAACCCACGGCATCACATTTCCCGCGTCCACTGAATGGTCAATTAACTATCAGATTAGGAGAGTCACGGTGCATGGCCTTGGAAGATCGCATGCTGGAATCAGCTACAAGGAATATCAGGGTGCTCACTGATTGGTGTGTATAAATACTTATCAGGTAGAGTTAGTGGTTCATTATTGCGAAGTACGAAATAAATCCCGTTCCATTGTGAGCACTAAATGTTTCTTCAACCACAAGGGTCCATTGCAGAAGAGGTAGTTTGAGGGGGATCTGACTCTTCAACATCCGTTGAAGTAATTTACATTGGCGTCATCTTGTCAAACCCAGTTGTTTTCCCGACACATGGCGTCTCACTGGATGTCGTCCTTGATCGACCTGAACCAAATTAAATTTGTTGATCTTGTGCGATTCTTGTGCGATATTTTCGATGTTGAAACCACAGTTAAATCTAAATATGGAACATTTATCATCCTTGAACGTTTGACCTGCCACTCTTCCTCTCGCTCCATAGTACATATTTTTTCTTGTTTATGGCTATCAGTCAAGGGTATATAGTAAGTATGCTCCATTGCTCTACTTTGTGAAGAGCTGTCTCTTTTGTGATAAATAAAAATCGGGCAGCTTTAACGTAGTCCGCTACAAACATTGAGGTAACGAAGAGTCACAAACTTAAAGTCATTTCTTGAATATTATCTCTTCAAAATGACCTATTTAATAGAGTAACGGTTCAGCATCCTAATATTGAAAAGAAAATAGGGGGTCACCGTGCTCGTTTTTTCTACATATTCGATCAAAATCACAAACATTTACCTAAAATGACATAAATTATGGCATTTTTGCACATATTTTTGTACATATTCACATCTTGCATCGGGATTTCCATGCAAACGGATACGGTGACCCCATATTTTCTTTTCAATTTCAGGATGCTGAACAGTTACTCTATAAAATATGCCATTTTGAAGCTCCAGATTATGTTGATACAGTTATTTATTTTAAACAGCTCTTCGATCGCTCTCCCCTCACTGTTTGGACTACCTTAAAACATCACCAACAAAGTTTTCCTGCTACCCATAATAACTTTGATATTGTGCAATTGCATGATAACAGAGCGTATATAATGACGGGTCTTACACTATCAGGCATATGTAAGGAGTGTCGTGCAAAATTTTATAATTTTGTTGCACTAGCAGTAATATGTTGGAACATACATTTTATCGTCTTTCCTCACCCGGTACATTACAATTTGTTATATTAAACACATGCTGCACAATGTCATGAACTACCAAATCAACGACATTTCACGAGTAGGTCAGACATCGGTCGGTCATGCGTAGTTTTACAGAATTGTTTCAGGATTATAGTCCAATTCCCTTCGTGTACGACGTTCTCACCCTGCCGGTTCTGGCTTTAAGGAAAGTCGTTAATGTGTGATATCCTCTTCAAACAGTAACCCACTTCCGCAATGCATTCTGGGAAAACGAGCATAAAACCGATTATCCATAGTATCATGTGCATCACTTTGTTTTGCAATATTTCAACAAAATACAAACAAGCAATGGACAAAAGGGAATCTTGGCGAGAAGTATACGTCCAAGCTCTGATAGACATTCAAATGTCGACTCATTGCATTCTTAACTTATTTGAATAGAGTCTAGTACCAGAAGAATGAAATGCGTTACAATATGTAACGTATGTAGATGTCGAGTACATCCCCGATGGTAGCTTGTCAACAAACGTTCAATTCGAGGCGTGAAGATGTGTCTACTGCTAGGTTACAATAACTTATTTTCTGTCGTAAAATGAACAACATTTCAGTATATCAAGCCCAAGTACAAACACAGTTGATAATGCACTGTTGTACACTTGCATGTCAATTGAGTCATAGGACACACAACGGGCTAACTAATTCGGATTTTTTTTTTTACTTTAGGGTAATTACGTTGAAATATTTATGCCCCAACTTTTGAACGATTAACATCTGTTTTGAAAGGTTCATATAAACTCAAACTATTAGCTGAAACTCAAACTATTAGCGAACCGATTTACACCCAAACAAGCTTACCAGACGGACACAAGGCGCCCACCAAATAGACTTTCTCAAATGATTGTGGCGACTTGCTGCGATAGCGACTGACCAATTTACAACTTACATGTCTCTCGAAGTTTGATCTGCGATATTTCCAAGGTCGGCGAAGGCATTTATCTACTCAAATTATAGTGTGACACCACCATAGCAACCATCCCATAGACACAGCCCCTAGTAACCATGGTTTCCAATGGATGAACTCATAGCCTGAAAACACAATTGGCTCTCAAAGGTTTTGTATGAGATTATTAAGCGAAAGTAATTGATTATCTCTAATCGAATAAAATAATTTTCGTGGTATAGAGACCCCCAGCAACCACGGTTTAATATAGAAAACCGAGTCATTTACTTGTACATGTCGTAGTAGAAGCACGATCAAAGTGATCAGATGGATAGAATGCCTGATATATACGTACATCAGTTTTATATGTATGTTGGCTTTGAATCGACGTTGTATTGCAAGGTTGAAACACAAAGTGGAGCGACTGTCTGTGATACGAGTCTAACCGAAATAGGGATTGATGGTGCCTAATCATAGATCCACCACTGCAGCTTAGGTCCGAGACACCAACACATGTACATGATGATCGCTCGGACGTTTGAGGTGATCACGACGTTTTTTTCCAATACCTTTCTAGCAAGTCATCAAAGAGTCTGCATGACGACAAGTGGGCAACATGTAAAGCAAGTGGGATTATCCGAATATTGTATGGAGAACAAACTGATAAGAAATGATTTAGTATCTATACCAGTAATTAATATAAATAGAATAGTTAATTCACTAACATCCTTAGACAAAGTGTGTACCATTAATTGTCTCCACCCAGGGTACCGGTCATTCAATATGAATGAATGGTTTATTCAGCTTTGTAGGCCACAGGCCCAATAGCAAACATATTTACAAGGACAAGTAACACAAGATCAAGTGGTCACACTGTGCAGATTGAATGCATGATACACAAAGGCTGCAAAAGATTTAACTTTGTCGACATCTTTACTATTCATTAATTTTTTGAAAAACCATGTGTTACAACATAAATCATGAATATAGGTACTTCGCAAATCATGATATAAAGGGCATTCGATAACGAAATGATATTCATCTTCAATTTTCAGTGAATTATTGCATATACAGTACTTACATAATTTATCCGTATCTGTTTGTGTTTGACCTTTCATATTTACAGCTAATCTGTTATTTCCTGTACGTAAACGTGCTAACGCCAGTCTGTGGCGCTTCACAGTTACATATTCTAAATAAATTTCTGGTTGTAATGTACACTTATATGAACAATACATATTATTAGATTTCATATTTTCAAACCAATTTTGTATATTTTTAACATAACTAACCCAGTTCAATTTTCCACTGTCATCTAATAGTTTCAACATGTTATAACTTGACTTCAGGTAACCGTCTGAATTAACTATTTTCAACCAAAATTTTATACAACGGGTGGTATGTTTCACATAAAGTGGTATTCTTCCTAGCTCACCTAACACTCTAACATTTGAGGTATTCGTGGACACACCCAACAACATTTTACAAAATTTTCTGTGAACCTGTTCTACCTGATCTCGATACTCACAACCCCAGACTTCACATCCATATAATAATATTGGCACTACAAATTTGTCAAACAGCTCAAAAGCGATATGTACTGGGCGGTCACCACATTTACGAAATATATTATTTATCTTAAATAAAGCTCGCTGTGCCTGTAAACAAAGGGCCTTCATTGCGGGAGTCCAGCTTAGCCTAGTAGGAAACGTTATACCTAGATATTTATAATATGACACAGCCTCTAGCTGCTTATTGTTATAAAATACCTTTTCATTGCGCCGGATTGTACCACCATTACGAAATACCATGACTTTCGTTTTCATTTCATTGACACGTAAACCATACATACTACAGAAATCACCAAGTACATTAAGTCCGGCTTGCAATCTACCTATAGTATCATTTACTAGTGCAATATCATCTGCATACATCAGAACTTGAACAGATGTTTCAGGGTCGAGAAAGATACCCGGATTTCCAGAATTGTTACACATTGATACCAATACATTTATATACAAAATGAACAAAAGAGGGCTAATCATACAGCCCTGGCGAGTTCCAACTGTACATTCAAAGTACTCTGTCAAACCACCAGCCGTTCTCACACATGATTTAAGACTAGAATACATAGACTGCAATACGTTCAAAAACTTGCCATGTATACCTTAATTTATCATTCTATACCATAATTTTTTTTATGAGAAACAGAATCAAAAGCTTGTGAAAAATCCACGAATACACAATAAAATCTTCCACCAGCTTTACATAAATACTTCTGGATCATTGAGTACAAAATAAATATATTATCTGATGTAGAGCGTTGACTGCGATAAGCACCTTGACCGTCATCAAGTTTATCATTAGTCTCAGCCCACTGAATTAGCCTGTTGCTGAGTATCTTTATGAACGTTTTACTAAGACACGATAATAAAGAAATACCTCTGTAGTTATTCGTATCATCCAAAGAACCTTTTTTATGTAACGGTGATATTACCGCTTCACTCCACATTTGAGGAAAACAACCATTTTCTAAAATCTTATTGAACAACAAGTACAAATATTCAAGAATAATATCAAGTGAGTGTTTTAACATTTCATATATTATTCCATCAGAGCCTCCGGATTTACCATTCGGAAACTGTTTGACAACACCTACTATTTCATCTCTTGAAATAGGTCTATTCAATACATCGTCATCTGATTGACCTCTACATAGAAAACAATTATCATCATGTGACATCAGAAAGTTTCTTACGTATGAATCGTCATCGTTACAAGAGTTATCATTAAGTAAATTTTTAAAATGATCAAACCACATACCCCCAGAAATATTGCATTTTTTTCGTGAACACATATCGAAAGACTTGATACCTCTCCAAACAGTTCGCGGATTTTTACTTTCACATGCTTTTCTAAGTCTTTCCAATAGTTTATCACGGTGACACCTTTCTTTTTTACGACACAAATGTGCAAAATTTGATTTCGCATTCAAATACATTTCTAAATCATGGTATGATCGCGTGTTTCTATAACATTTTAATAACCGTATTTTGTTTTTTCTATACTCGCTGCATTCAGCATCCCACCACTCAGCGTGTTTACGTCGACCTGGTCTCGAGTGTCGCTCTCGTCTCCTCTCTGGTCGGAACATATCACTGCCGGCACGCTGCAACACTTCAACAAGCTGCATAACTGTACAGTCAATTTCATTATTTTCAAGCGCTAGTAGACCTGTTTGTAATTTTGTTCGACAAACACTATCCTCCAACACAGCACGAAAATTGTCGCGTCTCTCATCTAACCACTGGAATCTCCTGTCGGGTCGAAGTGGAACTATTTCGTTATCTACGGAGAACTCAGGGGAGTTCATGGACAGCTTACACAACAGCGGAAAGTGATCAGACTCAGTCATGTTATCTACAGTGAATTCGCAGATAGTGTCAAACAAAGTAGAAGATGCTAGCATATAATCAACGACACTGCAACCTGCTCGGGAGGTGAACGTGAACTCTCCATCACTATCACCGGGATATCTGCCGTTCACAATGTGGACAGCGCATACACAACACAAATCCAGGAGTGACCTCCCGAATGCGTTGGTCTGTTGATCTCGAGAGCGGCGTGGTAGGCTGAAGTCATCAGTCGTATACAATTCCTCCAACTCAGGTAAGTAGTCGATATTATCATCACGAATGAAATCACATTGTTCACCAGTTCTTGCATTCAGGTCACCTACTATCAAAAATTCACAGTCACTATGCTCAGTTTGTAGTTCAGAGAGGATATTCTCCAGCTCTACTATTCCATTACTTTCCCCTCTGTCGAAGTAAAATGTTGATCCCTCTGGCGGGATATAGACACACAACAAGATAATAGATC
The DNA here is from genome assembly GCA_949152475.1 of Terebella lapidaria. NCBI lineage: Eukaryota > Metazoa > Annelida > Polychaeta > Terebellida > Terebellidae > Terebella > Terebella lapidaria. The sequence goes on from OX424557.1 coordinate 11,458,485, forward strand.
TAGGTAGGTTGAATAACTCTTTCCTTAGCATAAAAGATATTCCATAGTCATGACTATGAAGGAGATCAAAGTATTTTGCGATGCTGTGTTTGATGAATACGGCCACCCCACCAGGAGCTCGCCCATGCCTGCGACGTCGCTGACCGTGCACCGCGTAAATCTGGTGGTCTTGTAGGTATCCATGTAAATCCTCATCACTACTAGTCCATGTTTCACACAGGGATATGATGTCAAATTGAGACAGATATATTTCAGTATCGGAAGAATTACGAAATCTGCTCAAACCATGGATGTTCCAGGTTAATAGTTTCAACAGTTCAACGGTTGAACACTGGGCCTGTAGCATATTATAGTGTAGCGCCGGATTAGACAGCTGTGTAGTGATTCTAAACTGAGTTAAAGTGAACAGTGCCTTTGATTGGAACTACATTCTAGAAAGGAGCGCTTAATAAATGTTAACTTTACTTAACTTCTTTACGTCAGCTGGAACCCTACTAGCACCCGCTATTCAACTTCTAATTTTTGCCCAGGGAACAACACACATAAAAATTACTACCTGACGTACATGACAATTTATCGCACAAAACGAGGAGTGGTGAATCCACTGTATCAAAGAACGCCATGCAATATCTCGCTGTCATTCCTCAGCGCATTAAAGTTTAGTTGATATTGACACACTGCATCATGCCATTAACTACAACAGCAAGAGGACACACAAGTTCTTCAGTATTCTGTCAGTCAGGGTTATTCACTTTCAATCCGGCCCAATTATCGTATCCTGCGCTATATCATCTCGACGTCATGAATTCGTTCAAAGGGGGGGGGGCAGTTTTTAATTGGGGTAAATCACTAATGGATGTATTGATAACGCCAGAAACACATGGTAATGACGTCATATGTATCTCCAGAGGCAGTGCTGCCAGCTGGCGATTGCAGATATTTCTGAGCATGCCCCATTATCTACACACCGGATAACTTGTGTTTTATCTTGTGGACGATGATGTTTCACGTTGTAATAGGCAGAATCAACATTGTAGAAAGCCGAGGAAGGTAAACTGCAATGTGTAATGCATCTTGAAACTTGTTCCATTGAGAAAAAGATTGATCATCAGTTGACATACAAATATTACTAATCAAGAAAGCATGATATGTCTGTTCTAATAGCAATAGTTTGTAATATAAAGGCAAATGTGATATTGTTGCTCAGAAAACAAACTCAGAAAGGGATGCTTATTCAATGCGATGTGTGAAAATAAATGTGAATAATTTAATTCTTTGAGACAATATAGGCCTACTTCAGTCCTTCCAGTATTCGTTATACAACTCATTACAATGTGTCATAATAACTGTGAATAAGTAAGTTTTACTTAATTAAAGTAGAAATGGATACTGACAAACTGACAAATTCATATTTCAAGACATTTAAATTACTCTTATTCATTCCACTTCATTGAGAAAATATAGGCTTACTTGAGTCCTTCCAGTATTCGTTATACAACTGATGAGTTCGTACAGAAAACAACAGACATAAAGGTTTCTACCTGACGTATATGACAATTTACCACAGAAAACGAGGAGAAATCTTTCTATTACGGTGGGGCATTTGCGATATATGCACTCGTAACTTGTGCTCATTTCATTCCATCTCATAATTATTAAGCTCGCCGTACTCCAAATGGAAGACGATATACTGGAAGCTGGAACTTGGAAAGTCCATGTAATAATGCAATGCAGTGTGATGTGTCTCATCATCTTATCTATTAACGACAAAGGAGCCGTATAATATACTAATAACTCCGCCACAGCGGATATCTGGTGAACAATACATGTAGTAGGCCTATCAAATGCATAGTGAGCTTATGAGAATAATTGTCAGTCACATTCCTGGCTTCTTTGAACAGTTTTCTTAAATACCAATGGGTTTATGAGTTATCAATTGCTTCAAAAGAAAGCCAAACTGAACAAAACAACTACGCTCCATTTATCATTTATATTTTTCATGCTTTGTATAGCTAAATTGACAAAAGAATGATGACATACTACACGTTTGTTTACCACATAGACATAACACATAATGATGAAGGGCAAACGAGGGTACAAGCACAATACAAGTGAAAAGGATTTAAAATTGTTGTTATAGATTTATATGAAACCAATCTTGTTTCCGTTCGATTATTCCGTGACCTTAAGTTATTGGCAATGTAAGTATCAATCTATTACTACCAAGTCACAATACGAAGTGTAGTATAAATTGTATGTTAATGGTATGCTATAACAAATATGATATCATAAGCGTATACCGTTACAAATGAATGATGATAATCTCTAACATATGTGCAGCCACTCAAATGAAACTAGCATTAAAGTTGCTGCCTTCGAATGTATGCAATATTTTTTTCAAAACTAAATTATTGTGAAACACATCTAATGCAAGATAACAAAAGGTGTGCTCAATGATTTTGACGATTATAGTCCGTCCGAGTTGTATATTCATCCGTTTTGATACACATTTTGTACCGGTTTTGCAAATAAACGAACGAAGTGTATCCATCAAATCCTAATGTAAGCAAATGCCCAAATCGCTATTAGAAGTCCACATAGTCCACATAGTAGTTATGAGAAAATAATCAGTGATATACCATGATGTACGTAGAATCGTCAGTCTATCTCGCACTTCTATGCTTTGTTTACATCTGCGTGTGATGGATACAGTTCCTGTTTTTACGCGAGAACTGCCTGTTCAAATGAGCAAAATTTCCCAGAGGACTGGTTATCGTCATTACATTTGTTGTGAGCATGTCTCATTCAGTCAATTCAGCATGTTTAATATGAAATATAGTTTTCAAAAAAATATCGACTGGTTTCAGAGGCAGTTGCTTTAAAGTGTTTTTCCCTCCCGGGTAAACATAATATGTATATTATTTATTGGGAATGTACATTTTACACTAGGATCCTGCTCGCCTAATTCCTAAAGTATTGTGGCGACAGCCGGTTCGCACTATACTACAAGACAGCCACGTGCTAAGACTATGCCGCCAGATTTGTGATAATCCTGCGGATATAAAAGACGGATATTAGAGGATTATCTTGTACTCAACATCCGTGATTCCTAGATGATATCACCCATGGCTGTGTCATTTGTCACCAACGGGTTTTAGCTCACACACAGAGTTATGATTGAATAACATTGCTGTTTCATATGTGGAATATCAACTACTGCCATCTACCACTCCTTGTCATCAAACATGATAGACATGTCCTGTTTCAGAATCACGATGACACCTAGAGGGTTGTAAGTCTTGAACTGAGTATATGTATATGACAAGGCTATGCAATAGACTTTAAACGCCCTGTGATTCCCCCCTGCACAAGGACTAAATTGAACTCTGATTAGGCTCTTGTTTTTACCTCGACGGGATGGGGACGTTTTTAAAAAACCAAGGTACTACGTTTGGATGGAGGCTGTAGAATGGGGAACGTGCAATAGGGGATCGTTCATACTGAAGAATAAATGTTTATTATTTGCTCATTTTACTTTTAAATCGACTACAGTAGTTGAATATTCGGTTTTATTGATTAGATGATACTTACATATTTAGATGCACGTAAACTACTCGATGTTCCATTTACATGAAAACTTCATTTCCGATGAAATAATCTGCGTTATTGATATCTTCTCGAACTCATTTGTTTTCCGTACACAAAGTGTCTTGTCGAAATCCATCTGGCAGATTCAAAATTAAACCTATGGCTTCTGTGGAATATTTCCCATTCTTGAAAGTTTGATCTCCGGGCCGTCACCTATCTATGCTCTACTTCGCTCTATATGATGTTATATCGTATTATACGTAGTGTCATGCTTCAGGAAGAGTGTCGCTGCTATGTTGTTTGTACTATACATTTCTCGGGAAGCCACCATACATGACCAAAAGAATAATCTTGTGTTCGAGTAAATGTTATATCAGAATTGTTAACTACACTAAACTTCACCAACAGAATAATCTTGTGTTTAGGTAAATGTTATATCGGAAATGTGAACTACACTACAGAACACCAGCATAATAATTGTGTGTTATATCAAATAAAGTTAATGTTATATCGGAAATGTGAACTACACTACAGATCACCAACATAATAATTTTGTGTTATATCAAATAAAGTTAATGTTGCATCAGAAATGTGAACTACACTACAGAACACCAACAGAATATTCTTGTGTTTAGGTAAATGTTATATCAGAAATATGAACTACACCACAAAACACATCATGTATAGTTCAGGAGTCTGTCAGCTATGCGTAGATTCTTAACTATTCTTATATACCAGGAATACAGTACAGTTCCCTAGATGTAGGATGTATTCAGTTAGCATGTTCTGGTTTCACGGAACCTCATTATTTGTGTAATATCCCTTAAGACCAACCCATTTTCGCAATGCATTCTGGAAACAGAGGCATGGTGGCATACATCCATGGTGGTTACAATGCGTCACTTGCAATATCTGACCACTGAAGGGTCGGACATTGAGCTAGAACTCTCGGCGAGGGATATCCATGTACAAGCGAGAGCTCACAAACGATGCTAACTCATGAAACTTTAATGGAGTGCTAAGAGCACTGTAATTCTAAGATTCCAACTCATGAAGTTTTCATGGAATTCTAAGAGCACACTAATGTTAATTATATGACTGCGCGAAAGTACCAGGTTGTTTGTTCCAGGTTTGTCCAAGGTCAAATACATACCGAAACTGAGAATCACAGCATGCTAGTTCAGTTATTACTTTGTATGATCTAGTCGACCTAGCTATTCTCCCAATTTATGGCCACAAATGGTGAACACAATATTGATGTACAGATATCTGATTGTATTCACACACAGTGGTGCATACACAACTTGATGGTGGTGCCTAGACTATTGCTACTTCAGGTTTAACAGGGGCGTAGCCAGAGATTATTGAAGTGTACTCAAAATGATCAACAACCCGGTCTGGGGGGTTGGTGGCGCCATAAGCCCCCCCCCCACCCCCCCAAGAAAATGTTCAATGTTGACATTTTTTGGAAGCTCTTCGAAGCTATATTAGGGACTGCATTCATCAATTTTTTTTCAAAATTTTGGATACAGATGTTGATAATTATTTGAATATTTTAAATATTTTGAACACTTTTTGGAAGCCATTCGAAGATATATTAGGCAGCACATTCAACAATGTTTTTTCAATATTTCGCCTAAAAATGTTAGAACTTATTATATATTTTGAACAGTGAAAATTATATATACTATATACGCAATTTAGCATTTTCTCCGACCCGATATTTTACAAGTATAGAAGCAACTCGCAGTCTGTTCAAATAGACATATTTTGAAGAATCAGTTGCTACACTTTCAATAACGCAAAAGTTCGACTTATCATGTCATATGATTGCTGGTGGAATATTATGCTAAAAATGGCATACGTTTCCTTCAAGTAGACAAACGGGACATATGCAGCACAACGTACTCTTATATTTTTACAAATTTCGATTTCGGATTTATTACTGGTAAATGATCAAATGAAAGAGGTCGATTGAGTCTGTGTATTGAAACCAATCAAGGCTCATGTCAATTGAATTTTTGATCAAATGAAAGAGGTCGTTTGAGTCTGTGTATTGAAACCAATCAAGGCTCATGTCAACTGAATTTTCGGGTTTGATAACAAGTTTGGACAAATAATAGGGTGGTGCAGGTTTTTACCTCAGAGAGTACCTAAATAGGAGACCTCACCCAAAAAAAATCCGATGGTCTCAGGCGGTGTAAACAAGTGAAAAATCAGAGTATATTATCTGGTCTGGTCAAATTACTATAGTTATAGTAATATTGCATGTGGATCACTCAGTTCTAGACACACTCTCTTTTAGAGTCTGTAGTACTGTAGGCTTACTGAACGATCATAGTCAGACTGACACTGCCGAGGAGGGGGGGGGGGGCAGTAGTAAGCGGTGTATAACTGGTGTTTTTGTAACCTTTGAATCGATTGCGAAACTGATGATTCATTATCATTCGGAAAACATCTCGGAAATATATTTTTCATTTCATGATCATACTTCCATAACTGCACAGTGAACATATAAGCAACAATACAACAAGTTGCGTCATTTTATTGGATTCGTTTTTGTTTTGTTTTTTGTGGTGTTTTTTTCATGTCAGCAAACAATGTGTTCGCCACTGCGAACTTGCGTACGCCTAGCGACGCACCTGGTTTATTATTCATGTGTTACCGCTCTGTGCAACTTACGCTTCCTGTCATGCTTCGCCTGGGCAAAAATCGGAAATGAAGAAATATATCATGAGGCAAAAGGTGGATGTGATGTTAACAGAAAGAATATTCATTCTGCAGATGTACAATGCAGTGCCTACATCAAGTTGTGTTATTATATATAAGGCTAAACTTCTCAGCAGAGAATAAAATTTTGTTCACATTTGATTCATATTAACGCGATCTTGAGTTAGTCTATAATGACTATTATTTTTAGATCTAATATTTTTTTAACTGCACCATTATTGGCGAAATATATAGTAACCGAAAAATACACAATTTTGGTCGCACTTATTCTTAAGATTTAGTACATTTATGTTTTTTATTTAAATTAATGAACACTTGATGTTGTAAATTAAATAGTACATTATGGCTGCTATGCTAACATTGGAAACATACGTAGATACCGAACAGTTAATACGTAATGGTTATGTTATCGAATTATAGGCAATAGGTATGAATATATAGTTAATATCTGTACAGACAGTGCAAATATATTTCTTTCTAATGTACGCGTGGTGGAATGAATACATGTATAAAGTTGTACACGACCGAAAGCAATTTACAAGTCTAAAATAAATCACGTGAAATAATATTATATGCTCTACACATACACATGTATCTTACCACACGCCATAAGGCGAAAGTCGAAACCATAGGTATAAAGAGTTATTACCCTCGCCCCGATAGGGGCAGAGGGTATTGCAATTGGGTCTGTCCGTTTGTATGTCTCCCTGTTTGTTTGTCTGTCTGTCTGTCTGTCCGCGCGCATATCTCAAAGGAGAATGGTCCGATCAACATGAAACTTATAGGGATGAAGCGGTATCTCAGTGGCTCGGTCCTCCTCAAATCTGGTCAAAATCGGACAAAAACTGTAAAAATCAATAATTGACCATAACTCCGGTTATATTCAAGATGAATTTTCCTAACTAATTTTGTATTTTTCTATGGCCAATTCCTGATCATCTGATATATGGCCCGTGGTCGTAGGACCAAAACTCTCCATTATCGCCCGATGTCGAAAAATTGGGGGTCACGGTTTCAATTTTTTTTGGCCAGCGACGTTTCAGTGCAAATGTCTGCGCTCATAACTCAAAGGCAAACGACCCGATCGATTTGAAATTTATAGGGCAAGAGTGCTATGGTGCTGGTTCATTCCCTTCAGAATTTCGCCAAAATCGGATGAAAACGGTTGCCATGGCAACGGAAAAAAGAAAATCACATAATTGGCTTTAACTCCGGTTCTACTCGATATTAATTTTTCCAACTATTTTTGTATTTTTCTTTGGCCATTTCCCGATCGTATGGTGTACGACCGATGGTCGTACGACGAAAACTATCCATTATCGCCCGATGTCGAAAAATTGGGGGTCACGATTTCAGTTATTTCTGGCCAGCGACGTTTCAGTGCAAATGTCTGTGCTCATAACTCAAAGGCAAACGGTCCGATCGATTTGAAATTTATAGAACTAGAGTGCTCAGACCCTTCAAAATTTTGCCAAAATCGGATGAAAACGGTTGCCATGGCAACTGAAAAAATAAAATCACATAATTGACTATAACTCCGGTTCTAATCAATATTAAATGTTCAACCTATTTTTGTATTTTTCTTTGGCCAATTCCCAATCGTATGGCGTACAACCGATGGTCTTAAGACCAAAACTCTCAATTATCGCCTAATTTTAGTGACTAAATCTGAAGGGCGAGGGTCTGCAATCTCTGATTGTCTCGTTTGGGCTATTTCAGCTTGAAACTGTCGCATAATGTAGCAAGGGTACATGTACATTAATGATGCCTTCATCAGATATAATTTCCCTGAGGATTAGTATAGGAAGTACAAAATTAAATCTCCTTCCTCCACAACCTTTGTCTGTATTCACCAATGTAAAAAACCATGATGGTATTTTACATCAATGGTGATCATCAATTGAGGATTAGTATAGGAAGTACAAAATTAAATCTCCTTCCTCCACAACCTTTGTCTGTATTCACCAATGTAAAAAACCATGATGGTATTTTACATCAATGGTGATCATCAATTCAGCTAGCTGTCGGATACTTCACTATGTTTCCTGGTTTTCATTCCGAAACTCTCATTTGTGAGCGATACAATATCATCTAACCAACACGGATAATATTCTGATAACATGGGCGAAAAAAGGGGGCGAAAAAATATTGCGGCGAATTCCGATTGGTAAAATGATCTACGAATGGATAATTGTATATATTGCTTTACAAATGGATTGGTGTCGATCAAGAACAGCATGACATTATTCTTCACTGAATACAATTTTACTAAACATGTGGGTGGTCGCTGTATATTGTATCATTCGTTTGCATTGAATCGGTAACAAATTAATTTGCCTGGAATTATATGTATACTCTGATTTTTTAAACTCGTTTACACCGTTTTTAGCCTTCGTTTCAGTCAAATTACTTCAAGCGATCTATTTAACTGAATATTACATGTCTATGATGAAAACGGCAATACATTTGCACAAACCTGGCTTCCTAAACGCTGCATGTTTCTTTCAAACTCAAATTTCGATTTAAGCGATGATTTTCACTGCTGTAGGGCGCTGCCATATTGCCTTGTTCATTACGTAAGTCAAGTCGACAAGTTCAAGTCAGGTACTATGGGGGCGCGCGCTGCAGTATATGTATCACTTATATGCTGGGACGGTCCCATTCCTTACACGCGCTCCCTGCATAAGTCATCCGAATAGACTTCCGTCACGCACTCAAAATAAACAATGTCTGTTGACATAACTTTTCAGGAGGAATTTATCATTGCAGTAGATTACTAACTTTATCAGTTTCATGGGTAGAAGTTTGAGAGTTTGCAGAAAATTGCCGTTTGGTCCCAAGGTAAGCAATGCCAAGTTATAATACGATACGATTCAGCATCGCAAAAAAACATATTTTATAGAGTACATGATCAGCATCCTAATACTGAAAAGAAAATAGGGGGTCACCGTGCTCGTTTCTTCGACATATTCGATCAAAATCACACACATTTACCTAAAATGACATGAATTATGGCATTTTTCCCCCTTTTTTTTTTTGTCCATATTCACATCTTGCATCGTGTTTTCCATGCAAACGGTTACGGTGACCCCCTATTTTCTTTTCAGTTTTAGGATGCTGAACCGTTACTCTATAGAATGTATCATTTTGAAGCTCCAGATTATGTTGATACAGTTGTTTATATTAAAAAAACGCTTTGACCCCCTCCCCTCACTGTCTGGAGCGGACTACCTTAAATGAGTGATTTGGGGGACATGAAGTAATGGTAAGCAGATCCATTGGTCCTTTTTTGCATTCGATGAAAATTGTTTACATTAGCAAGCACGTGCACGCGCTGTATACCAAAATACACCGCGGAGGCATTAATTGATATAAACAAACCAGCTGTCACGCGCAGATTGAGACAAGATATTCAAAACAATTTGTGGAACTCTTCAATCGAGGCAATCGGATTTGTGCGCAGCGGTCAGATTTCATTGCAGACGAACACTTCCAAGCTGTGAAGTGAGGAAGCACGCTTCACGAATGAAGAAGGAAATTTCGACTCTTTCGAGCTCAATATTCCAGGAAATTGACTGCAAAATTTCAACAAAAAATATATTTCAACACGTCTAAGCGACTTAATCATACATGCATGTGGGTAAGTTACTCAATTTGCAATGAAAAATGAATTGGATTTAACAATTGAATACAAAGTTTTTAAGCAAGATTTTATAGATATGTCTCCATTCCGCGCGCCCACGATATATGCAATTGGACATTGTGTTCTTAGTTAGGCTACACCATGCAAAATTGTGTTGATTTCATTGGAAGAAAACACCATTGTTCACGTGTATTGTCTTATGTGCGTATGCCTATTTAATAATTCGTACGAATAAATAAGTCATTCTACAGCGCCATTCTCACAGTACAAGGTCATGTGCACATGGCATTGTGTGTTGAAATGTCTCCCGAAATACCTTCATGGTTTTGTCAGAATTCTTCTTTTTTCTCTCGTTTTTTTTTTCTTTTTAGGATCACCGGACCTTTGGTCCGATAACCTATTGCCATGGCGTTGCGTCCGTCGTCGTCGTCCATCTACATTTTAATCTTAAAATTTACGGACGAATCTTTTTGAAATTTCGCACAAAAATGCCTAAAATATTTCAAGAGAGAGGTATTTTTTAGGGTTTTTTTGGATTTTTTCCCATAATGGCGGCCATTATTTTTGAGAACAACGGCCAATTTTGGACAGTCGTTTCATCAAAATCTAACTTTTTTTCCTAATTGATGCATAAGACTCCTCACATGTAACCCTGTGACGTGTATAGTTTCGTTGCTCTTGAATTGATTGAAGTGTGCCTTTTGGCCCAAACGACACTGAGTTGATGAAAACTGAGTTGATTAAAACTGTCTCACGTCTCTATAAGGACGCTGGATTAGATGGATTTCGAACAAATCATTCCTGGATGAGCAGCTGATATGTGAAACTACTGGTCATCGTTCTCTGGCTGTCCATCCGTACAAGCGCGTGTCCGACGCCAAGCGCAAGAAGATCAGTGCAGCACTCTCAAGCACAAGTAGCGCTACGGAAGATCCAAGCTCTGAATGTTCTACCAGAAACAAAGACCAGGGGACCATTTCACGTACATGACTTAGACTTAAGTAAGTGTACTTATGGCCAAAAGCATACTTTGCTAAGTACGAAGTAAAAAATGTCTGTTTCACAAAGCGAACTTAGAAAATTGATGACTTACGTAAGTATAGGAAATTAAGTAAGGTGTGTACCTTACTTAAATTAGTTTAAGCATACTTTCAGACGGATTTAGCAGTCGTCATGGCGGCAGCAGGTTACCGGTGGCGCGCTCGACGTGCATTGAGAAGGGAGAGAGTGTTCAGAGATCGAGAAAACCCTCTAGAATTTTGGCCCGACGAAGCGCTGTTCGAACGTTATAGATTTCGAAGAGCTACTATAATGTTTGTGATGGGGCTTGTTGGACCCCATTTGGAACACGACACAGCTCGCAGCATGGCTCTACCAGCACTGCTACAATTTTTGGTAGCTCTCAGATTTCTGGCGTGTGGCTCCTTTCTGGCGGTTGTCGGGGATACGGTCCCGAGAGTCAGCAAGTCTACCGTCTGTAGATGTGTGCGGAGAGTTTGCTTGGTTTTGGCTCGGCTCTTGGACGACTTTGTGCGCTTTCCTGCTGAAGGACAACTAGATAATGTGAAAGCACAGTTTTTTGGTGTCGCAGGTAGGTATAGGCTAGGCCTACATAGGCTACTAGTATATATGTCATATACTGTTTCAATATCTGTATATAACAAAGGCATACATATTGATATGGGCATACACATAGCCTAAGTGCCCATGTACGCTATTTCTCATGATAGAAAGAAAGCACTAAGCCACACGGAATCACACGCGAAAATAACGCAAAGTTTGATACTCCGATTATTTTAGCTTATTTTGTAATATGTTTAAAGAATAATGTAGGCCTACATATAGGCCTATATATTGAATAGTTGATTTCATTTTATTCTTTATTTTTACCAATATTGCAATGATTTTTTGAATATTGACAATGAATGAACGACGGGACTGTGGAAAATAAGCAATGACGCGCCGTGTACAAATATCTCATTTAGGCCCGCAAATTTCGTTTTGCGTGATTAAATGACAGCTCTGAATTTGCTAATGTGCGTCGGTCGTACTGGCACAAGGAAACTTGAAATTCGACAGTTCAAACCGAGAACTTTATAGGACACAAGGAATGTGAATCAAAAGATGCATTCATTGAGGTGAAACTGGTTGTTGGTTACTAGTATTCTACTTTGATCATTGGGACTGACATATTGACAAAAATAGTAATAATGTGATGTGGTTCGGGCCTAATGATCATTCAAGCATGGTCAGAGTTCATTTATGAACTCAGACCATGCTTAAATGATAATTACGCCCTTACCAAATCACATTATTGGTATATTTATTTGTTCTCTATCCATGGTAAAATGGTTTATGCTACATAAAACAAAGCCCTCCCACCAAAGTCATTGATTTACATACATATAGTCTACTGTATTTAGGGTTTAGGGTAGACATTTGCGTGTCAAAGCTGAATTTTTGCACAGTGACTCTGGAGACCATATAGATAACCCTGAAAAAAGTCCCCATCAATCCCATGGGGGGTTTTCGCAAAAATCCAAGATGGCCGCCATTTATTCCCAAAATAGCTTAGAATTGAACTAGCGAGTTATCTACTGCACGTACGTTGGTGATTTCAGTGTCTACCCCCATGTTTTCTGACCCAAGGAATCCGATGGTGATATTGCTGAGTCTCTGTGATGGTTGGTTGTTTCAAAATCCAATATTGCTGCCACGAAAACCCGGGAAATTCGTAAAATCCAGCTATATTTCAGCTGCTATAGCAGATAGAAGCGAATTTTTGGTGTCTACCCCCACGTTTTCTGACCTGAGGAATTCAATGGTGATAATGCTGAGTCTATGTGACTATTGGTTGTTTCAAAATCCAAAATGGCTGCCACAAAACCCCGGAAAATTCGTAATATCATGTTTCCAACTATATTTCAGCTGCTATGGCAGATATAAGCAACATTTTGGTGTCTACTCCCACGTTTTCTGACCTAAGGAATCCAATGGGGATAATGCTCAGTCTATCTGACTGTTGGCTGTTTCAAAATCCAAAATGGCCACAACAAAACCCTGGGGAATATAGCTGAATTCCAGCTTCTATGGCAGATTGGTGTCTACCCCCATATTTTCTGACCCAAGGAATACAGTGGTGATAATGCCGTGTCTCTGCAATTGTTGTTTGCCTAAGTGATAACTATGGCTGCCATCAAAATCGGTGACCAAAATATGCAAACCTCGTTTCGACTATCTGTGGCAGATGAAAGATTTTGGTGTTTATGTTTATGTTTTAACCAGTGAAAGCAATAACAGCCCCAGTGGACCCATATTCAACTAACAAGTTAAAAATGCCACATAATCTCTGTAAACTCAAAGTTTAGAACCAACCCAGACATTGGCTTACTACAAGTTATTGATGTGACATAATGACAATCACATGCCGAATTGCAGGAATGTGGAGGAACTGCATCTTAGTAGAGCCATTTTCTCAAGAGAGACAACTCAGTTTTTCATGACTGAGAGTAGCAAACATATGTTCGGTAGTAGTTTGGGATAAGTCTACAATTTTGATGAATAATTGCCTGTCAAGATGCAATGTTTTTTTTTATTTACAAAGAGGCTTCGTTTTGAATGACAGCCACAGTTGTGGGAATGGTGCCTGCTCAGCACAGCAAAGAGTTTGGATGATCCCTTGTCATATTCACAAACAGGGAGAGAAGATTAAATAGTTGCTGCGGCCGGAGAGAGGTTGGTGCTATTTCATGAGAGGCAAACATGTCAATCTTGAGGGAGCATGCTTACATACAAATTATTGCACGACAAGAGCTCCTCCACAATGGATATCAGCTCATCCACATCCACAATTCTCACCCACAATGATACCGTAAACAAGTGGCTCTGCTGAGATCCCTTCAAATTGAGCACAAAGGGTATATGACTAACGTGGCAACTCTGGGTTTCCTCTTATCAATATCCCTGTCTTGAGCAGTAATATCGCAACTTCTCCAGCCTACGGCGTCTAAACATGTGTGTCGCAGTTTTCCAGCTTTGCCAGTTAGTGCATACATCTCACCAGGATCTCATAGCCGGAGCACAGGTTTTGACTTCCAAACTGCTCTAATATGATTGTATAATGTTTAGATTTTAAAATGTTTTATGGTAGGCATGGTTGAAGGTTAGTTAAAACCTCTCACATACATGTACATGTATGATGGTATATATTTACCTATCATTGTGATTTTGTGGCTATATTTGCATCTCAATTTATAAGTGTGGATATCAGAGCGAATGCCACATGCGGGGCAGGAGATGCTCACTATTCTGGAGCACCTGATCTCACACTCAATTGCTTGGGTATGTGTGATGTTTAGCTGGCTTCAACTTTGTACATGATAGTATCATCTGGATTTTACCACTAACATGAATTTGATTTGATGAATTGTGTCTTTGGTCTTGGGATATGAACTTATATGTTTGTTGATATATCTATTTGTGCTCATTTAGCAAGAAACTAGCTGGTTTTGAGGTTTTGATTGCACTGGAACTTCGATACTACAATGCATCCCAGAGACTATTATCACCATTCCAATATTACAATTGGACTCCATGGGTCAGAAAACATTGGGGGTGAACACCAAAATCTTGTTTCGATCTTCCAGAGAAGTTTACATAATCGAAATTTAATTTTGCGAATTTCACAGGTTTTGATGACAGCCATACTGAATTCTGAGGCAAATTTCACCATTATTGATGGCAGCCATTTTGTATTTCGAGGCAATCAACAGTCACACAGACCCAGCAATATCACCATTGGATTCCTTAGGTCAGAAAATGTGGGAGTAGACACCAAAATTTTGCTTATATCTGCCATAGCAGCTGAAATATAGATGGAAACGTGATTTTACGAATTTCCCGGGTTTTCGTGGCAGCCATATTGGATTTTGAAACAACTAACAGTCACAGCGACTCAGCAATATTACCATCAGATTCCTTGGGTCAGAAAACATGGGGGTAGACACTAAAATCACCAACGTAGGTGCAGTAGATAACTCGCTAGGTCAATTTTAAGGTATTTCGCGTATAAATGGCAGCCATCTTGGATTTTTGGGAAAACCCCCCATGGGATTTATGGGGACTTTTTTGTGGGTTATCTATATGGTCTCCAGAGTCACTGTGCAAAAATTCAGCTTTGACACCCAAATGTCTACCTTATGGGCTTTTTTGACCTAATTTTGGTAGACTAATATGGCTTTCATAGTTAGTAAATATATACAAGTTATGCATGTTGACATAGATTTATCTCGGTGCTTATTCAAATTAGACTTACATATGAGAACTCTGATTCCGTGAAAAGTGCAAACAGTTACCCTTTATGAAAACTATACATAACAAAATAAAAAAAAAATACTCAAAAAAAATTTGTAGGTCATAACGAGGAAATGTTGGAATGGATATATTCAATATTACAGGTTTTCCGAATGTTATTGGCGCAATTGATTGCACACACGTACCCATTTTGGCGCCCTCTGGAGATCGTGAACCCGACTTCATTAACAGGAAGGGAGTCCACAGCTTCAATATACAGGTACTATGATTAATATAGTATCATCGAAAATAATGTGTGAGTATTATATATATCTCATATGTAATGAATTATATCTTTAAGCAGTATAAATAGGCCTAAAACAATGATAATGACTCTCCTAATAGAATTAGTAGGTAGAATTAGTATGAAACTACTGTCAATACTACTACTGGCTTGAGTGATGCCATGTTGCTTGACATATTTGTTGAAACTGCTGAGAGGTGCTAAAATGTGAAATTCCCTTCATTGTTTTAGGACTTTCAAAAAATCCTAAATATGACATTATTCATTTGACAACAAAACAATTTGGATGGAATATGTTCTACAATGTGGAGTTATGGGTATTTTTAACCCCAAAATACCTACAAAATTGATCTTATGGCAATTTTCAATTAAATATTGAAGTTTTAAACGGAAACGTGGAGAGATAAACTTTTTTAAATGAAATTTTGTTTATTAATGAGAGGACTTGTGTGCTAATTGTCTATCTAGAGGCATCTATAGATTAAAGGTCAGAAAATTTTACCGAAAAGTTAACTATCTTTCACAAATTTGACAACTCATAGGACTAATATAAATTCGGTGACCCTCATATGTTTTTTTTTAATGAATTTCACATGTTAGGTGCTCCGAGCCGGTCCACTACTGCAACTTGTCCTTAATGGAACGTTGTTTGTATCCGATTGTCACAGGCTGTATGCGATGCACGGAACAATTTCATGAATGTTGTCATCAAATGGCCTGGTTCCGTGCATGACTCGAGAATATTCAGGGAGTCCGCATTGGGAATACGATTCGAACAAAGTAGGATAGTATTTCATGTATAATTTTGAAAATAACTAAGTTTATTTGTTTAATTAAATTTGTTTTGCTTTAATATGTAATTGCATATAAACTAACCGTAACATCCTTGGTGCTATGTTTATGTATAATTGTTATATTTCAGACGCACCAGATGGGTACCTCCTTGGCGATGGTGGTTATCCGTGTCGCCATTTTCTCCTAACACCATTTGTTGACCCCCAACCTGGCCCTGAGACGAGGTACAATCGCTCTCACTGTGCCACAAGAGTTAAAGTCGAGCAGTCATTCGGTATCCTGAAGAACCGATTCCCTTGCCTGAAATACTTGAGGGTGATTCCAGAAAGAGCCATTGCCATCATCGCTTCGTGTTTCGTTCTGCACAACATTGCTTGCTCAAGGCGAGATAACTTCGTCTATGACGACGACGACGCACCTGCTGACGACTATGTCACCGATCAGCAAATTGGAGATGGTTTTGCCCTAAGAAATCAACTTGCTCATACTATATTCAACTAGGATATACACACCATTCATTTCAACTGGGGCATTTTGGGTACAGAATTTTTGTTTTATGGTTTTGTCAGAATAACAAATTTTAGATTACCGGACTTTTGGTCCGATAACCTCTTGACCTGGCGTTACGTCCTTCGTCAGTCCGTAGTCTAGCCGGCCGTCCACCCCAAATATTCGAGGTTTAGGGGCTTCGAAAAAGACCGTCCGTCGTCCGTCCGTCCGACCGTTCGTCGTCAGTCCGTAAACAATTTTATCTTTAATGTTTATGGTCGAACTGGAGTTTTGCACAAAAAAGCCTGAAAATATTTCCAGAGGGAGTTATTTGTTCGCATTTTTCTCAGAATTGCCGGTGTTTTCGACGAAAAATGGCCATTTTTGGACTTTAACGGCCATTTTATCAAGAACTGTTCAGTAACTTTTTGTCGCCATTTTCTCCTAACACCATTTGTTGACCCCAACCTGGCCCTGAGACGAGTTACAATCGCTCTCACTGTGCCACAAGAGTTAAAGTCGAGCAGTCATTCGGTATCCTGAAGAACCGATTCCCTTGCCTGAAATACTTGAGGGTGATTCCAGAAAGAGCCATTGCCATCATCGCTTCGTGTTTCGTTCTGCACAACATTGCTTTTTTTTCAATTGACATGAAACGTTCCTGAATTTATTATGTCTGACATGAGTCTTGTTGCTATGGTGATATAAGCTTCAGAGATTGGACACAGAGAATGAGTTTTTCAACTTACCCCGGTGTTGAAATTAATGATTCTTTCATTAGCCAGACCATTGACTAATATTTTAGTGCTCGGTGAGACATGTTAATATTCCATATGTACCTTTCAACTATATTATCAAACTACTTTTCCATGACGCAACGAAATAATTGTGTTTCAAACTGCCCCGGTCTCCCCTACTATGACCTCGTAAACACAAGCAAAATGGAGCTTGTTTTGGTCTGAAAATGTGTTCATTTTCTCAATATTTCTTGTGTTTTGGACAGCTAGATACGATGTAATTAATTGTGTCGCCATCCCGGCCTCGCCTAAAGACTCGGCCTGTATTTAGAGACACTAGTGCTGGGCGAAACACATACCCAGTGTTATGACAGGCCTACCGGCGGTTATACCGAAGCAACATATTTACATAATGATGCATTTGCCGATGTTTTTATGTAACGTACAGCTAAACTGAAGTTTCTCCCACGGTTAAATGCCTAAAATGTTTGAGCGCGGTGCTATGTCTATATAGATCTATTAGTCTGCACCTGTTGAGGACCCCCGCAATTTCCTCCCATGCTCTCTTCTTTGTTTTGTTAGTTAAATTGTTGGTAAATTTGCCCTCCAGGACTGCTTTCCGTTTAGTGAACTCCTCAACAATCTCGAACTCCTCTCTTTTAGTAAAATTCGGCTTCCTATCCCTCTTTTGGGAATCATTCTCAATCTCACTTTCCGACATTGTTTTACGTGTAGTTAGAGCCCTGTCCAGTGTATCGTCTGCTATTCTGGGAATTCCATTGCTTTCGGTGATCTGCGCATGCTCCAATTTAAGTATACTTACGTAAGTCGACTACCTTAAGTTTACTAGCTTTTCCTTTCGTGGAACAGCCAAGTATACTTAAATTTAAGCTTACTCAGCTTAGACAACTTAGCTGGTTAATTATACTTACATAAGTCTAAGTCTAAGTCATGTACGTGAAATGGTCCCCAGTTGCCAATCAACATAACTCTGAACTTGAAATATGCCGTTATGTATAATGTAATATCACATGTACTGGTTATGTGCACGACATTATCCAATAATATTATGTGTGAGTATGTGTAAACAGGAACCATGACTAACCGTTGATTCTTTTCAAAGTGTTGGAAATTGTGCGTTAAGAATCCCCGGCTTCTAGTTGATTCCTCAAAAATAATCCACACTTCACACAATAGTGTGACGTCATCATAATGTTTTAATGCTGGCTTATAAATCGATGCACCATTTACTAGGTGGCAGCACTTTATTGCACGTGAAATCTGATGCTAGATGGCGCAATCTGTCAACTGTAAAACATTTGTATTCGCGTGCAGAAATTCCAGAATCATTATGGTGAATGATAAATTCTGACGTGATAGCATACCAATAAAACAATATATATGCATATCATTCGTTCATCACAAAGTCATGAAGAACATGAAGGATCAATAGGTCTATGTTATTTTTTTCAGAAACCGGACAAATCATATGGGAAATAATTGATATATCATTCATATGTAGGTAAACATAGTAACATACACCTGTACACACACCTACACACACAAACATAGTTCAATATGAAAGCATGAAAATATGTGAATAAATAGGACTAGTACAATATAAATATGGCATGTGTATATTTTACATAATGTGTTTAACAGTTAGGCCTAAACGGTGTAGCAGATAGGACACAGAAACAGATCAAATGTGCCCAGTTCTTTTGCCTCGGAACAGTAAGGGAGATGGCACCAACCATCGTAGCAACAGCACTGTGCCCATTTGAGCTTCGTGGCCTTCGATTCTGGTGGATTCACGGCCTTGCAGACCACACACATGTCAGACCAGGGGCTTCTGCGTGTGTTTGAAGAAGTGGAATTTGACGACACAGGTGTTGTTGTGGGTCCAGCTGATGCCTCCTCAGAAGTCGTCTTTGGCGACTCTAGGAACAGTTGCCAGTGCCGGGGTGTCTGGCTCTTTGTTTCGTACTGTTGCTGTGCTGGAGGTGCGTGGTGCGAGTGTGTGCTGCGAGATGAGGGTTACAAACTCGCTATTGCAAATTGCTCTGCCCTGCCTGGGCATCTACCCATGCCTTTTGGCTTGTGATTGGGTACTTATGTACTTGTCATATATCTATTGCATGTTTCGGGTTTCTAATGTATATTTATATGTTGTTGGGAAGTTGTATACTAATTCCATCAGGTGTACAGTAGAAACATTTACATTTAGCACACTGTCTGCCCCTGATGACGCCAGTGTGTCTTTTATTAAACTGTTTGGTCGGGCACTGTTTCAATTGCAAAATGTATTTTACGTTTGTTATTGGAATCATCCAAATTTGGCTATATTGGTGGTAATAGATTGATACTTACATCTAATCTTTCCTGTCTAGAAGTAGCCACATGAGAGCCTCTGGAGAAAAACGGACAGATGCCAGTCTCCCTGGATGATGCGATCAGGTTGGAAGGGGAGAAAGCTCTGTCATAGGCATGACAAAGGTCGTACCTAGTCATGATCTGTTCCGGGGGATCATTGAGGAAGTTTTGGCAACCTTGGCTGAGGAAGTCCTAGAGGTTGTGTGTTGTGCGATGAGTGCGGAGGAAGGACAAACAGGAATAGGTTGTGACGGCGTGCCTCAGCGATAGCATATGGTCTTATGTGTGTGACATGGCCGTCATACAGGAGGACTGCCGGAAGGTGGACTTGAGGGATCAAATGATTTGTGATGAAATCCAGGAATATTTCAGAGGTCAACCATCCGTTCTTCGATGTTGTTACCCTAATGCCAGGCAGTGGATTTTTCATCAAATCTGCTGTAATACTCTCTCCCTAATAGTTTGTTTGTCTCGTGCCTTGCACGCTGCTAGCCCTTGTTTTGTGTCGTGCATGTCCATGTCTTGTGTTTTGCATGCTGCATGCCATTGTCTTTTGTTGTGCATGTTGCATGCCGTTGTCTTGTGTTTTGCATGCTGCATGCCCATGTCTTGTGTCTTGCCTACTGCATGCCCATGTATTGGGTCTTGTATGCCGCATGCCCTTGTCTTGTGTTTTGTATGCTGCATGTCTGTAAACCCAGAGTTAACCTTCCAGTAAAGTCCCCGTCGTGGAATTCAATATATAATTTCATAACGTTCCCGTAGTTTACATGTTCGTATTTCTAGGTGTCTTTATGATATACCACCACCTGGCGAATGTTGTAAGAATCAATTTTCCAATGTCCACGTGATGAAATTCAAGAATGTCAATGTTTCAATGTAACGTATTTCTTTGCTAAACGGTATTTTTGGTATCACATGTGCGTCAATCATCACGTGTGCGTCAATTATCGCCCACCCTCACATATTGTGTCCCAGCCAAAATTTATATCACTTGTATGTATTCGAGGTGTGCACACAGGTAGCCTAATATATTATAGACTGATCTACATTCGCGTTAAATTAGGATTTCTATGTGTTCAGTAATTTATCCAATTTGTCTTGTTCTGGAAGCAAAATTTGTTATTATTTTAGAGTCACATCTAATTCTATATATTCTCAGTATACAAGAATTTTTTTTCAGGCTACACTACATTATTGATACAAATATTAGGTATTGCCAATGCTGACTTTACTGTCCGTATAAGTGTCATTAATTTCAGTCTCAAAGTTGCAAATTCATAAGATTTGGGACTGTTATTGTGGAACTCTAGACCAATCTCAAGGTAACAAATGTTATATTGGCCAGGTATAAATGTACAACAATATAATACACACATTTTATTTTAATATCGATATTTATCATTTTGTATTCAAGAAACTTTTCACGGTTTCAACAGTTGTTCAAACTGTCAACGAAATAAAGACTTGCATCAAGACGTACGTTTGATTTCCGGGGCTACTACTATATCTGTGACACCACATGTTGTGTCTTGCCTGCTGCATGCCCTTTTCATGTGTTTTGCATGTTGCATGTCCATGTTTTGCATGTTGCATGTCCATGTCTTGTGTTTTGCATGTTGCATGTCTGTCTTGCATTTTGCATGTTGCATATCCATGTCTTGTGTTTTGCATGTTGCATGTCTGTCTTGCATTTTGCATGTTGCATGTCCATGTCTTGTGTTTTGCATGTTGCATGTCTGTCTTGCATTTTGCATGTTGCATATCCATGTCTTGTGTTTTGTATGTTGCATGTCTGTCTTGTGTTTTGCATATTGCATATCCATGTCTTGTGTTTTGTATGTTGCATGTCTGTCTTGTGTTTTGCATATCCATGTCTTGTGTTTTGCATGTTGCATGTCTGTCTTGCATTTTGTATGTTGCATATCCATGTCTTGTGTTTTGCTCGTTGCATGTCTGTCTTGCATTTTGCATATCCATGCCTTGTGTTTACCATGTTGCATGTCCATGTCTGGTGTTTTGCATGTTGTATGTCTGTCTTCCATTTTGCATGTTGCATGTCTGTCTTGCATTTTGCATGTTACATATCCATGTCTTGTATTTTGCATGTTGCATGTCTGTCTTGCATTTTGCATGTTGCATGTCCATGTCTTGTGTTTTGCATGTTGCAGGTCTGTCTTGCATTTTGCATCTTGCATATCCAAGTCCTGTGTCTTGCATGTTGCATGCCCATGTCTTGTGTTTTGCGTGTTGCATGTCCATGTCTTGTGTTTTGCATGTTGCATATCCATGTCTTGTGTCTTGCATGTTACTTGTCCATGCCTTGTGTTTTACATGTTGCATATCCATGTCTTGTGTTTTGTATGTTGCATGCCCATGTCTTGTGCTTTGCATGTTGCATGTTTGTCTTGCATTTTGCATGTTGCATATCGATGTTTTGTATTTTGCATGTTGCATGTCTGTCTTGCATTTTGCATATCCATGTCTTCTTTTGGATGTTGCATGTCCATGTGTTGTGTTTTGCATGTTGCATGTATGTCTTGCATTCTGCATGTTGCATATCCATGTCTTGTGTTTTGCATGTTGCATGTCCATGTTTTGTGTTTTGCATGTTGCATGTCCATGTCTTGTGTTTTGCATGTCCATGTTTTGCATGTTGCATGTCTGTCTTGCATTTTCCATGTTGCATATCCATGTCTTGTGTTTTGGATATTGCATATCCATGTCTTGTGTTTTGCATCTCTGTCTTGCATTTTGCATGTTGCATATGTTTTGTGTTTTGCATGCTGCATGTCTGTCTTGTGTTTTGCATATTGCATATCCATGTGTTGTATTTTGCATGTTGCATGTCCATGTCTCGTGTTTTGCATGTTGCATATCCATGTCTTGTGTTTTGCTTGTTGCATGTTTGTCTTGCATTTGCATGTTGCATGTCCATGTCTTCTGTTTTGCATGTTGCATGTCCATGTCTTGTTTTGGATGTTGCATGTCCATGTCTTGTGTTTTGCTTGTTGCATGTCTGTCTTGCATTTGCATGTTGCATGTCCATGTCTTGTGTTTTGCATGTTGCATGTCTGTCTTGCATTTTGCATGTTGCATGTCCATGTCTTGTGTTTTGCATGTTGCATGTCTGTCTTGCATTTTGCATATCCATGTCTTCTTTTGGATGTTGCATGTCCATGTGTTGTGTTTTGCATGTTGCATGTATGTCTTGCATTCTGCATATCCATGTCTTGTGTTTTGCATGTTGCATGTCCATGTCTTGTGTTTTGCATGTTGCATGTCCATGTTTTGTGTTTTGCATGTTGCATGTCTGTCTTGCATTTTCCATGTTGCATATCCATGTCTTGTGTTTTGGATATTGCATATCCATGTCTTGTGTTTTGCATCTCTGTCTTGCATTTTGCATGTTGCATATGTTTTGTGTTTTGCATGCTGCATGTCTGTCTTGTGTTTTGCATATTGCATATCCATGTGTTGTGTTTTGCATGTTGCATGTCCATATCTCGTGTTTTGCATGTTGCATATCCATGTCTTGTGTTTTGCTTGTTGCATGCCCTGGTCTTGTTTTTTGCATGTTGTTGTCTCGTGTCTTGCATGCTGCATGTCTGTCTTGTGTTTGCATGTTGCATGTCCATGTCTTGTGTTTTGCATGTTGCATGTCTGTCTTGCATTTTGCATGTTGCATGTCCATGTCTTGTGTTTTGCATGTTGCATGTCTGTCTTGCATTTTGCATGTTGCATGTCCATGTCTTGCATTTTGCATGTCTGCCTTGCATTTTGCATGTCTTGCATTTTGCATGTTCATGTCTTGCATGTTGCATGTCCATGTCTTGTTTTGGATGTTGCATTTCTGTCTTGCATTTTGCATGTTGCATGTCCATGTCTTCTGTTTTGCATGTTGCATGTTGCATGTCCATGTCTTGTTTTGCATGTTGCATGTCCATGTCTTGTGTTTTGCATGTTGCATGTCTGTCTTGCATTTTGCATGTTGCATGTCCATGTCTTGTGTTTTGCATTTTGCATGTCTGTCTTGCATTTTACATGTTGCATGTCCATGTCTTGTGTTTTGCATGTTGCATGTATGTCTTGCATTTTGCATGTTGCATGTTGCATGTCCATGTCTTGCATTTTGCATGTTTCATGTCTGTCTTGCATTTTGCATGTTGCATGTCCATGTCTTGTGTTTTGCATGTTGCATGTCTGTCTTGCATTTTGCATGTTGCATGTCCATGTCTTGTGTTTTGCATGTTGCATGTCTGTCTTGCATTTTGCATGTTGCATGTCCATGTCTTGTGTTTTGCATGTTGCATGTCCATGTCTTGCATTTTGCATGTTGCATGTCTGTTTTACATTTTGCATGTCCATGTCTTCTGTTTTGCATGTTGCATGTCCATGTCTTGTTTTGGGTGTTGCATGTCCATGTCTTGTGTTTTGCTTGTTGCATGTCTGTCTTGCATTTGCATGTTGCATGTCCATGACTTGTGTTTTGCTTGCTGCATGTCTGTCTTGCATTTTGCATGTTGCATATCCATGTCTTGTTTTGGGTGTTGCATGTCCATGTTTTTCGTTTTGCATGTTGCATGTCTGTCTCGCATGTTGCATGTCCATGTCTTGTGTTTTGCATGTTGCATGTCTGTCTTGCCTTTTGCATGCTGCATATCCAGGTATCGTGTTCTGCATGTTGCATGTCCATGTCTTGTGTTTTGCATGTTGCAAGTCTGTATTGCATTTTGCATGTTGCACGTCCATGTCTTGTGTTTTGCATATTACATGTCCATGTCTTGTTTTGGGTGTTGCATGTCCATGTCTTGTGTTTTGCATGTTGCATGTCCATGTCTTGTGTTTTGGATGTTGCCTGTCCATGTCTCGTGTTTTGCATGTTGCATGCATATCTTGCATTCTGCATGTTGCATATCCATGTCTTGTTTTTTGCATGTTGCATGTCTGTCTTGCATTTTGCATATCCATGTTTTGTATTTGCATTTTGCATATCTGTCTTGCATTTTGCATGTTGCATATCCATGTCTTGTTTTGGATGTTGCATGTCCATGTCTTGTGTGTTGCATGTCCATGTCTTGCGTTTTGGATGTTGCATGTCTGTCTTGTGTTTTGCATGTTGCATGTCCATGTCTTGTGTTTTGCATGTTGCATATCCATGTCTTGTGTATTGCATGCTGCATGCCCATTTCTTGTGTCTTGCATGCTACATGCCCATATCTTGGGTCTTGCAGGCTGCATGACTTTTTCATGTGTTTTACATGTTGCATGTCCTTGTCTTGTTTTTTGCATGTCACATGGCCTTGTCGTGTGTTTCGCATGTTGCATGCCCGTGTCTTGTTTTGCAGGTTACATATCTTTGTCTTTTGTCTTGCTTTTTGCATGTTCATGTCTCGTGTCTTGCATGTCCATGTCTTGTGTTTTGGATGTTGCATGTTCATGTTTTGTGTCTTGCATGTTGCATGTCCATGTCTAGTGTTTTGCTTGTTGCATGCTCATATTTTGTGTCTTGCATTATGCATGTCTTTGTCTTGTTTCGCGTGTTGCATGCCCATGTCTTGCATGTTGCATGTCCTTGTCTTGTGTCTCACATGTTGCATGTCCATGTCTTGTGTTTTGCATGATGCATGTATGTCTTGCATTTTGCATGTTGCATATCCATGTCTTGTGTTTTGCATGCTGCATGCCCATGTCTTGCTATCGTAAGTTGCATGGCCATGTTTTGTGTTGCATATTGCATGGCCATGTCTTGTGTTTTGCATGCCCATATATTGTGTTTTACATGTTGCATGCCCGTGTCTTGTGTTTTGAGTGTTGCATGTCCATATCTTGTGTCTTGCATGTTGCATGTCCATGTTTTGTGTCTTGCATGTTGCATGCCCATGTCTTACTGAAAATTAGCCCAAGGGCTGAAATAGGTTACCGGACAATTTTTACATGTGACCTTGAGATTTAGCACTCAAGGTCATCTGAGGTCAAGTTCAAGGTCACCAAAAGTTGTGCCATATATGACTTCCTATATGCTCATAATACAAACTTAAGCTCTATGATCAAGCGTTTTCACTGCAGAGGCCAATTTGTGGATTTCAGGCCATTTTGGAATGGCCGATTTGACCTTTCAAGGTCTTCAAAGGTCGATTTCAAGGTCACCAATAGTTGCGCCATATATGACTTCCTATATGCTCATAATACAAACCTAAGCTCTATGATCAAGCGTTTTCACTCCAGAGGCCAATTTGTGGATTTCAGGCCATTTTGGAATGGCCGCTTTGACCTTTCAAGGTCATCAAAGGTCGAATTCAAGGTCAGCAATAGTTGCGCCATATATGACTTCCTATATGCTCATAATACAAACCTAAGCTCTATGATCAAGCGTTTTCACTCCAAAGGCCAATTTATGGATTTCAGGCGATTTTGGAATGGCAGTTTTGACCTTTCATGTTCATCAAAGGTCAAATTCAAGGTCACCAAAAGTTGCGCCATATATGACTTCCTATATGCTCATAATACAAACCTAAGCTCTATGATCAAGCGTTTTCACTCCAGAGGCCATTTTGTGGATTTAGGCCATATTGGAATGGCCATTTTGACCTTTCAAGGTCATCGAAGGTCAAATTCAAGGTCAACACACAAATCACCATATATGACTTCCCATTTGAAAGTGCCATTATCTAAGCTCTATCCTTAAGCGTTCTGGGTGAACTCAGACAGCAGCCCCCATTATGGAGGAAAAAAGTGGCGAAAATTTTCCAAGTCCGAAAATTTTTTCAAAGGGGCAAAGCAAAAAATGGCCCAAAATGGATAGTAACGCGATTTCACCGACCCATCGAAACATTCAAAATGGCCGCCACACGCAGACCAGCGATTCAAGGGCATCGAAACTTATACACATTATGAAGGACATAATAAGGCATCCTTGTGCAAAAAAAGAAAAAAGGTTACTGAACAGATTTTGAGAAAATGGCCGCCAAAGTCCAAAATTGGCCGATTTTCGACGAAAACGGCCGCCATTTTGAAAATATTGCGAAAATCAAAAAACTAAAAAATACCTCCTTCTTGAATTATTTTTATGCATTTTTATACAAAATTTCAAAAAGATTGGTCCGTAAACAAAAAAGATAAAAATGTGAACGCCGACGCCGGACGCCGGACTCAACGCCATGCCAATAGGTTATCGGACCATAGGTCCAGTAACCCAAAAAGTTACTGAACAGATTTTGAGAAAATGGCCAATTTTTGACGAAAACGACAAATTCAAAATGGCCGCCACACGCAGACCGGCGATTCAAGGGCAACGAAACTTATACACATCATGGAGGACATAATAAGGCATCCTTGTGCAAAAAAAAAAAGTTACTGAACAGATTTTGAGAAAATGGCCGCCAAAGCCCAAAATTTACCGATTTTCGACGAAAACGACAAATTCAAAATGGCCGCCACACGCAGACCAGCGAATCAAGGGCAACGAAACTTAAACACATTATGAAGGACATAATAAGGCATCCTTGTGCATAAAAAGAAAAAAAGTTACTGAACAGATTTTGAGCAAATGGCCGTCAAAGTCCAAAATTGGCCAATTTTCAACGAAAACAGCCGCCATTTTGAAAATATTGCGAAAATCAAAAAACTAAAAAATACCTCCTTCTTGAATTATTTTTAAGCATTTTTGTGCAAAATTTCAGAAAGATTCAACCGTAAACAAAAAAGATAAAAATGTGAACGACGGACGACGACGGACGACGGACGCAACGCCATGCCAATAGGTTAGCGGACCATAGGTCCGGTAACCTAAAAATGAGAACTCAAACTGAAAACTCAAACCTGGAATGTTTATTTGATAATGTAATGGGATTGTTTTTATCAATTATGATAAACATACTATCAAATACTCCACTTTTGATATGTACCCGACATTCACTCCCGACAGAACATGTTGATGCCTATCAATGGCCTTAGGCCCAAAAAAATAAATGTTTTGGTTTGCGTCCCCGCGCGCGTCGTCTAAAACCTCCCACGTCAGATTTTTTTTTTGCCATGATGGTATTTTACAAGCAGCGGCCACATTTCAATTCTGTCGATGAGCGTCCCCAAAGTGGCTGTATTAGTGACTGTCGAGGATTGCAATCTTACAGGAACCAATCAGGCGTTTACTCGGTAACTGTGAAAGCTACAAACCAATCAATTAGCAACCTAATACTTTACAGATTCGTTTTTTAAGATAATTGTTGATTGTTTAACACCGGCTGATAACAAGGAGAGGACGGTCGTCCGGTAAATGATTTTTAAATTCCGACACTAGCATTATCCCTTGCCGCGAAAGTAATGACAAAATGGTTTCAGAAAGGACCGTGGCTGTGTGGACCACGCTGCGACACTGGCTAACGTCATCGAGGGTCGTAAACTTCTTCGTAAAGATACTGTTGTGAAACTGCATCCGTAAATTAGCGAGTCCCAATCCAACAAGCCAATCAGCATCACCACAGCGGGTATGACGTAATCGGGGAAAGCCCTACAGCCGGGGCCCGGGAAACGCAAGTCAGACGGATGTGAACCCTTGGACTGAAAGCACGAAGAACGCTCGCACACCGCAGCCTGATTCTACTTGCAGCCGAGGATTCGTCTCATCTGCGACACTTGCCTGAGCAAGGTAATTGTCAACATATATACATCAGTGTTTTACAACAATACATTTGCTTGTTTCATTGACTTTAGTAAGGCATACGATAATATCAATAGACAATTCCTTTGGTACAAACTTGAAAAACTTGGCCTTGATGGTAATATTTTAAGTGCAATAAAATCACTATATGATAATTATAAATGTTCTGTACGTGTAAACGGTAAATTGACTGAGTACTTTGATGTATTGTGTGGTGTAAAACAAGGTTGTAATTTGTCTCCTATGCTCTTTAACATTTACGTAGATGACTTGGTGCAAATGATTAATTCACGTGGAATAGGTATTAATATTGGTGATGAGTCACTCTCATGTTTATTATACGCTGATGACCTCGTTGTTCTTGGTGAATCTGAAAATGATCTTCAGGAGATGATGAATGTGGTCGATACATGGTGTAATAAATGGGGTATGAATGTAAATACACGTAAATCTGAAGTTTTGCATTTCAGGCGTCGTACAGTAGCTAGATGTGACAGAGTTTTTCGAGATTCACCTAACAGATAAATACAAGTATCTTGGTTTAGTTTTTACAGAGTATTTAGATTTCGGCATTATGGCCAAGTGTGTGGCTGAATCAGCCAATAGAGCACTCAGTTTATTGTTGACTAAGCACAAAGTATGTGGAGGCCTACCATATAATGTTTTTACAAAGCTGTATGAATCTCTAATAGTATCTATTGTTAATTACGGTTCTGTTGTATGGGGATTTCGTGAGTTCACCTGCATCAAAGCCATCCATCACAGAGCATGCAGAGCATTCCTGGGAGTGGGTAGGTGTACCCCAAATGCTGCCGTAAGAGGTGATATGGGTTGGCACTGTTTGTATTCTCGCATTTGGAGTAATATTGGAAAATGCTTTTACAGATTTATTAATATGTCAAATGAACGTTGGTGTAAAAAAGTATTTAATTGGATGTGTAACCTTGCAAACAACAGTAAAAACTGGATGTATCATCTGGATAGGAAATTTCAAATCTTGGACTTATACCGTGTTAGCAATGTCATCAAGTAAATCGATTTTTGTTACCGAGCTCCAGACAAAACTCACTGAGGCAGACCGACGTGCGTGGTGGAACGATATCAACAGGACAGAGGCACGACGCGGTGTGGGACAGAATAAACTTCGGGTATATAGACAGTTCAAATCTAACTTAGAAACGGAAGGCTACGTAATGAACTCTAGGATGAACCGCGGTCAACGCTCCACTTTAGCGAAATTCAGATGTGGGACTGCTCCATTAAGAATTGAAACAGGACGTTATGAGAGAATTTACTTACCTGCAGAGGAACGCATATGTCCAGTCTGTTTTAATGAAGTTGAAACCGAGTATCATGTTTTACTCGAATGTTCATTTTACAATGATTTACGTGTCAACTTGTTTAACCATATACAGAATATTGAACCAGATTTTCATTCACTTTCGGATCAGAACAAGTTTGTGTTTTTAATGAGTGAGTCAACCATTTCTATTTATGTGTCCAGAACCCTACAAAGTATTTTAAACCGCAGACGTGATGTATTATTTACATCGTGATAATGTTTTCATATCTATAGTCTCTCGTAATTCTTTTACAGAATGGTCGGTATTTTATAACGTCTGTGTATTTGTCATATCCATGTATACCGAGTGAGACTTTAATAAACAATACAATACAATACAATACACCTAATTTTCCATACGAGCCCTTCCACTTGTCATTGATTAAAACAGCAGTTCACCCCCAGTGAACCGCTTCGTGAGAAACTTGTTTCATACATACATAGGGAGTTGCATGCGTGGCAATATATACACTATTGCTTAGAAACAATACGAGTTTATATCGTTGATATATTTTGTAGCGAGAATCTGCCAAAGCTTTCAAAGTAAACTTTTTTGTATTTATTTAGTTGTTTTTTTGTTTTTTTTGTTATATAACTATTTTTATTAATTCTGTTATCAACTTCTATTTTCCACTCGTTATTTGATCCATACTGTGGCTGATTCAGGACGTGCGAGAAAATTGTTTTATCTTCTTATTTTGAGATATTTATATAGGAAACCAAAAAATATTGTTTTCTTATCTCGTTATTTCGAGATAGTTATCTCGTTGTTTCGAAAGTTATCTCGTTATTTCGAGATAATGTTTCGTTATTACTACTAATAATAATAATACTTTATTAAACTGTATTGATATAGTATACAATAGTGGTATAGTATAATAAAGTACAAAAAAAAAAAAAAAAAAAAAAAAAAACCATGTACATACACTATACATAACCACATACGTAGAAGCCTTCTCATACCCTGGTAAACAAATTGATAGATACATACATAAATAACACGAATAATAATTACACAGTGGAAGGAAGTGTGGGCAGATCAGTCACAACTAAAGATCTAGTTGAAATAGTTCAAACACTTCATTATGTAGGGTGCAACAATTCTACAGCAATCGATATCTGCACATGATATGATATATATAAATTGGTTAATGTTGTGTATTAGCTCAGTATTGCATGATTCACGAAGGTCGTGCAAATAAATATTCGGGCATTTCATAAGTGCGTGGAATTCATCACCTATTGAGGATGAACAGCACGATGTACAAAATCGTTTATCTCGTTGTATGCCACACTTCCTTCCACGTTCTATATCAAAATTATGTGCTGAAAGCCGCAACTTTGCCAAAGCTTTTCAATGCTCTATGTTACTGATCTGGTATGTATAATGTTCCATTACTACATTTTTTTAACCATGGCCAGTAATTCTAAATTTTTGTTGCTACTTAACAGTTCGTTTTGGATTATGCTATACTCTTTGAACAGGTTTTCTCTCAATATATTAGACATCCGTAGAATTTGTGCTTTACTAAGGGAGTCATACGATTGCACTGTTGACTGTGGGATTACAAGTTTGCAAGTATTCTCAATAAAACTCACTATCAACAAAGTATTATTTCAAATTAAATTTTCTGATGCAACTGGGATTTAACATATATCCTTTACCCAGAGGGGCATGGAAGATGTTCCAAGATATTTGTCAAATCATTGAACATGTTGTCTATATTACTACACCAGAAGCCCGGATTTTTAATTCAGGAGTGTGTCTCAATGACCATGCATATCTCTTTATTGCCTCTTGACGTGGTCAAAGCCCGAAAATTATGTACACGATCGTCTCCCAAGCGCAGCATAATGTTTCTCCCGGCCCGTGGTCAAAGACCAAAAATTATGTACACGACCGTCTCCCAAGCGCGGTGTAATGTTTCTCCCGGCCCGTGGTCAAAGACCAAAAATTATGTACACGACCGTCTCCCAAGCGCGGCATAATGTTTCTCCCGGCCCGTGGTCAAAGACCAAAAATTATGTACACGACCGTCTCCCAAGCGCGGCATAACGTTCCTCCCAGCCGGTGGTCAAAGCCCGAAAATTATGTACACGACCATTTGTCATAACGTTATTATTTACATTGCTGGTGTAGGTTCGATGATTCGATAATGGAGAAAGAACGAGAAAATGTACATTCATAGATCGCAAAGTGCGAGGCTGTAGGCATTGCTGAATAGCTAGTTCGTTGAATAGTAATGTATTCACATACATCTACAGGAAAATAAGTAATATGTTAAAACATGCAGGTGTGAAATTTGTCAAATGGTTCACCAATATTTTATCAGCCAACGGCCATACAACACGTATTTCATGTGCAGATGACACAAGCATACGCGGCTGCAGTGATCCACTAAACATTAAACTAGCTAGTTGATTCGCTTCAGACATCCGTGCGTTTGTCAATATATTTGTGGGCCAGTTCAACTGGATAACGCATTAAACGCCCGAACACACCAGATTTGCCCCGACAGTTCGGGTGATCATCGATGCTTCCACCAGGGTAGGTATTTGCCTGATTCCATATCGTGAGCGTTCGATAAGTAGGCTAGGGATATCGAAAGAGCACACTGCATCGGCTACAAAGTTACCCGGGATATTTCAACGGCGTGATCAACACGGTAGATCAACTCGGCCAATCAGAGCAGATTACCGTAAGCCCGGCTGCCCTGCAATCCAACCCCCGCTCAAAACAACATGCAGCCTGGTCGGACAAGTCACACTATGTTGGAGGGCAATTTGCCTTAGATAGATCCTGGCAGATCAACTCGCCAATCAGAGCATAGTACCGTAAGCCCGGCTGCCCTGGAATCCAGCCCCCACTCTAAACAACATGCAGGGACGGCGGACAAGTCCCACTATGCTGGAGGGCTAATTCGAATTCTTCTGGAAAGCTTGTCTAAATACATTGACCACCTTGAACCAGTAAATATATTGCACAATCGTGAATATCTCAAGAAATAAACCAACTCGCGTTATTATTAGAGCACAGACTGCAATACAGGAAACAGTCCTGATTTCTTTGATTTTGTGATTGCCGAATCGGGCAGCACATCCATGAACGATGCTTGGCACAAACTTACGACGCTGTGTGTTCATTTCATGCGTCACAGATCTGAACTGGATCATAGCATCAAAGTGTTCTCGTTGTTGTGTAGGGCTGGGATCGCTAATTTAAAACTTAAAATACTTGCATTATTGTGCCATTATCAGACATGATGAGCTCTAAAACCTAATACAAACTAAAGCAAACAACTTTTGAAGAAATTTCTTTGGTATTTCCTTTAAACCACTATTTTCAAAAGTAAAGTCAGCCAAGAGGCTGTTTTTATCATATTTGAATACGTCCCTCCTACTAATATACTAATATCGGGATACGCATTCTTCCTAATTTATACTTCACATTTACCTGAGAGCAGCGGTGACCTTGAGTGTATGAACTACAGGCATTACAACGTATTACACTCTTTGATGTACACATGCAAGAGTTCACCCTACATTCCATGATAATTAACCCTGTCTGGTGGTAATTTTTCCTGGCGCTGTCGAGGCGTTGAAGGTGTGCAAAACATTTACAATCATACCTTGGGGCAATCCTGTGAAAATCTGCTTTGCATCTCATTACAATTTTGCTTTTGTATTGGTACGACAAGTGACGGTAATAAAATTTTTTTATTTATCCAGCAATGGATCACCCATGTAATTCCTAATTATCACGCCCCAAAACACTAACGACTACTTCAAAGTTTGACAATTAAAGAACAAGCCGGAGGTGAGAGGAAACAGAGAGCTCTATTACAAATTCTGACTGTACAGCTCCACTAGTAAGCGCTTGCGCGCGCATAAATGAACCATGGTAAAATATCATGTAACAGTATGCTAAATGAACAGTGAAATAAAACATATGCTGATTATAGCGCGCATAATGATTGAACCGGATTAGACAATCAGAATAGTGATAAGCATCTTTTTAGATATAAAAAGTTCAATCTCTGCAACCATACACGTAGGAAAAAAAAAGAACCGAGAAAATCACAGTTGAGGGAGGGTGGGAAAGTATGGAAGCGTTAATTGATCATCCACTCAACCACATAATTTTTCACGACCTGCCGTGTTGAGTATCACAGTAAGTTGCCTTATCGTGATAAATATCACGGTAGGCTGTTATGTTGTGAAAAGTAAGAAAATCATCTTGACAAGACGTGTTACCATGAAAATTATCACAACAATGCATCTTACCGTGAAAAAATATCATGTGAACATGTGTTACCGTGAAAATTATCATAAGAAGACGTTTGTCGTGTTAAAAATAATGGTAACTCAGCATACATATCGTTATATTTTTATATGTTAAGAAGTCTTGCCGTCATATTTTTTCACAATAAGACGTGTTATCGTCATATTTCTTTCATCTCGTGGTTAAAAATTTTCAGAGTAAGACATTATATCGTTATAATTTTCATGATACGACGTCTTGTCGTGATAAATTTTCACAGTATGCTTCCTTGTCATTATCATTTAGGAGATTTTCATAACATGACAACTTGCCATCATATTTAACATGACAAGACGTCTTATCGTGATGCTGAAAACGCTAGGTTTGTGAAAAATTATGTGGTTCAGTGGATGATCAATTAACGCTTCCATAGGAAAGCTGTGTGTACGCTACAACAGCAAAACGCGCAATGCGAAGGGCGGCAAAGGAGAAACAATTTTAAAATCCAAAAGCCATTAACGCGAGGGCCGTCGCCCCGGGGAAGCTGGCAGGTCGTTGGAGTCCCTGAGGACCTATAACTGGCTCCAGAGATCTGGTGCCAGGTACACGCTGGTCCGGAGTTCTTTAAATAAAATTAATAGATTGATTCCACAAAAACCTTACTTGATTAATGCCCCGTGTATGTTTATTGGTTGCTGTTTTCTGATGAGAAGCGGTAACGATGTATGATTTCAGAGTTATTTTAGACCGGATCAAAGTGCATGCGGAACGTGCGATAAGAATGTGTCTGGGTAACAATTGTGCTTGGCGTTTGTTTGTCGAGATTGATTCCTCATCACCTGGCTTCTTTCAAGATTGATGTGTGCAGCATGGCTTATTTTCCAACAATAAATGGCAATGGATACAGTTTGTGTACGTTATAGTCTCGTGTGGTAAATCCAGTACTCAACAAACATTTTTGGGGTCAATAAAAAGTGATCACCCAAAGAGTTTCCACATCTCCACATTTACTGCAACAATAACACCGTGATGTAGGACATTAGCTTACTTATGACATATTCCAGAATTAAAGATTGTAGTAGTTATAAATTTTTTGTAATTATTATAACGTATAAAGGCTCTTCTCTTTATAAAAGTAGCATTTTATCGACAAAAATGCATGTAAATTCAACCGATATATATGGTTAATAAATACAAATATTTGATGTATTATCAAATGATTAACTAAACTAATTTATCTTTTTTATCATCGGCATGCAGATAACATAGTCTGAGGGCACGAAGCCTATAGATTTTCATATGTAAGAGTATTTCGCATTACCAAGATGCATCTATGCACAATAAGTTACGATGTTATATGACTTTACTCATGTTCCCAGTAACAGTTTTGAGAAAAAATATTCATTTGTAATGAGTGAAAGAATTAAGTTGAATAATTTGTTCATTGAATATATTTCAGTATTGCAGGCTTCATTTAAGGATATTACATGATTTTTTTACCGCTATTTACGATATATACTACATTTTATCCCCCCCCCCCCCCCCCGGGACTGCTGTTTTCGCGGGGCATGACGTGTGAGGCTTCTGCCTTGAAATTGTTTGAATCATAACTTAGAAAGTTGTCTAGATATCATCACTAATTTGGACAGCCAGTCAGAGTGTTGCAATATAAATGCTGATATTGGATTTGAGCTAATTTGAAAAAAATAAAATGGCCACTATGAGAGAAACAAACAAATCCCTGGTCACCGTATCTCTTTCATTTGTGTGTCGAACCTCTGGCAAAGGCATGCATATAAAATCCAAATATCAATGGCATCAAAGTGGATAAACAAGAATATGTCATAGGGCAGTATGCCGACGACACTTTTCTTCTTTTAGATGGTACCGACAGATCACTGCACAGATCCATAGATCTACTGAAACAATTTTCACTTTGTTCGGGCTTAAAGCTAAATGTTGACAAAACAAACACCGTTTGGTTGGGAGTTAAGGCTGGGAGTAATAAAATATTGTGCCCAGATATTGGTTTGAAATGGGCGGAAAATTTCACCTTATTAGGAATCCTTTTTAATTCAAAACTGTCTGATATGGCCAAACTGAATTTGATGGAAAAAATGACAAAGATGAATGGAATAATTAATGTTTATCAGAGACAGAAACTATCATTGATGGGTAAGGTATGGTGATCAAAACACTCATTGTACCAATTTTCATATATGTTTTGTCCATTATTCCGTGCCCTCCAGGGGAGTTTTTTCACGATGTATAATAAAAGCATCGAGAATTTCTTATGGGATGGGGGAAAGTGAAAATTTCGTTGGACCAG
Source organism: Terebella lapidaria (assembly GCA_949152475.1). NCBI lineage: Eukaryota > Metazoa > Annelida > Polychaeta > Terebellida > Terebellidae > Terebella > Terebella lapidaria. Next base: position 11,495,027 of record OX424557.1, read on the forward strand.
CTTGCACAGGATATTGATAGAGGTGGCCTCAAGCTTACGAAGATTGGGGTACTTACTGATTCTTTAATGCTGTCTTGGGCAAAAAGAATGAGACATGTGAATGGTTATTGGCAAAAGCTGGGTAAAACGATAGCTGGTGAAAAAGACTTAAATCTGCTGTTATATTTGGATTTGCTTTCTTTAAAATTCCTTGCAAAAAACACTTTGGATACATTTCGGAAACATTTTCTCCTAACCTGGGCTGATCCCAATAACGTGTATACTTTTGAAGTACCGGTATACAGAAGACCATTATGGAATTGTTATTTCATTGAAAATTGTAATTTTAAATATATCAAACAAAAGATTTATCCCAAAGGTTGTCATTTGCTGAGGGATATCTTTCATGTGAAAAACAGAAGTACTTCATCGTTTGTAGATTTCCATAAAAAGTTCAGATAGTCCAGATAAACTATTTGGATTACATAATCTTTGGTTCAACCTATTCCAACAAACTGGAAAAAAGGAATTTGTTCCATCTATTGATGACGGATCAAATATATACGAGAATATGACGTTTTTGAAAAGGTATTAGGAATAAAAAGAGTATGCAATTTTATATACTGGAAGCTTATAGAATTGAGAGGGAAAAATAACAACAGGAACGCCCTTAAATGGTGTGAGTTTTTTCAAGAAACCTATGAACGAGATTAATGGGGTAAACTTTATTCTGTCTCACTCCAGGCTACAAGAGACTCCACTTCATTTGGGTTTTTTCATTTCAATATAGATTGCTACGGAGAATTTTGCCAACACAAGTACATTTAAAACTCTGGAAGATTAGTGATAATGACACGTGTGTGCCATGTAAATCAGCCACTGAATCTTATCAACATCTGTTCTTCCAATGTCACGTTTCACAGGTATTAAGTAAATCATTAACTTCCTGGCTATTGCCGGAGTTTAACTTTCAAATTGGTAAAATAACCAAACAAATATATGTTGTTAGGGATGGTGTATAACGTGGAATCTGAATCTGAATTTGCTAGTCTCTTCAATACACTGATATGGGTGTTTAAAAAATATATATATAGATGTAAATGTTTACAAACCTGCCCGATTTTTTTATTGTCTGGAGACAGAAATAAGCAAAGATTATAACATTGAGAAATCTTGTAACTCCGAAAGAATGAGACGTAAATGGTGCCCGATTCTTCATAAATTTTATTTGTCCAATACTTAGCCAATGTTTACGTATGTGAGTGTATATCTGCACTATTTATGTAACGCACTGCCTTGAGTGAGCACTAATACTGTAACGCACTGCTTCACTGCTTTGATTGCAATTTTTAAAAAATTCAAATTCATTTTTTTTTGGCTGTTGGTAACTTGGTGTCGATTCAATAACTAGGAAAGATTTTGATACGTCACGTGTAACCAAATTTGGTAGATTCCACAATCCGTGTTGACTTTCAGCTACTTTGCATAAGCAAGATGGCCGCCATTAAAGAAGGCGGCAAGCATTCTTCAAATTCATCATTTTACTATTAGGAAAGTGTCCATTGAATAACTAGGAAAGGTTTAAAATATTATTACCAAATTAGCCTTTCTAGAATGGTATTAAAGTCGGAATTAAACTTCTTTTATTAAACGGAATTAAAGGTCGTGCTTTTGTTGTTGGTATCATGTCCGTTCAATAACCTGAAACGTTTTTGAGATATCATCATCAAATGGAAAGGACGCTTGAAACAACGGTATTATATTTTGAGGCTGGTCGAAAATTTTAGTTAATTTACACAGGTAAGTTGCCCACAATCCCTGAAGAAAACATCAAATCTATGCTTCAACTGTATAGACGATGAACAATCGTTAATGTGGATTGTGGAACGATATTGGCGTATTATCACCGAATCGATTTTGTGGCTGAAGGCTTGAAGCATTTCAATATAAACGACGGGGCTGAATTTTATGTAATTTGCATAAATAAAATAACTACTATAAGGAAAGCAGTAGAGGATGTGACCTATTGTGAAAAACGCGAAAGTTGACTTATAGACTATAGGCCTGAAAGATTGAGGTTATTCTGTACCCAATAGAAATAGTTACGATGCGTATGCATTATCAATAAATGTTATATGACTTGATAAGTTAAATGGTTGAGTTAATTTACCAGCTCAGTTAGAATGATTTTGAGATATCAAACTTTGTCACACATACACCACACTTTATATAAAGTTTTATACATACATTGTACAAGGAACTATATACACAACACCAGAAATATCGAATGTGATGCCAAGGAAAATTAAGGTATATCTATAGCGAAAATGTTAAAGTAATTTACCAGTTACAGTTTTGAGTTACAGTGACCAGTTATTCTTTGAAGCTCTAAAATGGAAATAAGAAAAGCTTCAATATACTATATATTCAGCATTAGAAGAGAGAAAATGACAAATGCGAATCAGATATTTTAAAACAAATGGAATCGCTTGATCAAAGAAAGGGCAAGAATGTAAACTTACAGTCACAAATCGAAGCATTGCAACAAAACTTGCAGAATATAGAAAAGTGAAGTCACAAATGATAATTTCTAAAATACAACGGGCGAAAGAAGAGGAGAAACCTGAAAAAATACTTTGCTAATCTGGGAAAGAAAGAACGTTGGTGGAAGGATATTGATTGGAGAACCAGATGTTTTACTGAAAGAAAATAGAAAATGTTGTTTTATTTGTATACCTCTGGAGTTGAAAAGGAAATTAATAAAATATTTAACAAATTCCTGGATCCGAATTTGATCAACAAGTTAACTCAAGATTTGGAAAAAATCATGTGAGGGGAATATGAAAAGAAACGAAATCAAAGAGGTGATGAAATCGATGAAGAAATGGAAAACACCCGGTATAGACGGAATTCCAGTAGGATTTTATATTGTATTTTGGGATGATATAGGTAATGTTTTGATAGTATTAATTAGGTTGGCTTTTGAAAAATGGAACTGTTCATTACGCAAAAGAGGAGATTAATAACATGTATTCCAAAAGTGGGTTAACCTAGGAAGTTTCTTAAAAATTGGAGACCCAATTTCATTCATTTCAATTTTGAATGTGGACCATGAAATATTCACTTCGGTTTTAGCAGCCCGAATGGAAGATGTATTGCCACATATCATCGGCTCACACCAAAACGTATATTGAACAAAACATACGTTTCGTGTTTGACTTAATCCAACATCTGAAGGACAACAAACAAGATCATATACTATCACTTATCGATTTTGAAAAGGTATCTGATTCGATATATGATGGTCATGCATAAAATTAAGGAAATTTTCAAAAAAAAATATAGTTCTGGTCAAATGTTTATCAAATGGTTTGATATAGTTTACAGAAATATCCCGGGTTGGTGTTATATAAACAATGACAATTACTCATAGTTTTTCGTGGATGTCGACAAAGTGATCTCATGTGATCCCCGACAAAGGGATCCCCTTGCATGATTATTGGCAATAGAACCCCTGGCGCAATATATTTTTTTTTGGACAGGGGTCCATTTTGGCATACATGGAAAAAACAGGCCAATGCGAATGAAACTTTTCTTACACTGGATGGATGTGCACATTGCATGCAGACGTCACTGGAAACTTTGAAAGATATTGAACACGAATTCGGGCTTGAAAATTAATGTCGATAAAACTCAAGCCTCCAAATTGGGAAATTATAAGACGTGTGCCCAATTTTATAAATCACCATTTCTACAAATCTTTTAAACTGCTTAGGTTTCATGCGACATCAAAGAAATGGACGGATTCGGAAAAAAGATAACAACCGTAAAAGTATCATTGGTACATATACATGTCAATCTCTAACTATTAGTGGCAGAAAATCCGTCATCAATTTGTGTATTTTACCTTTGCTTGTTCTCGTTCTGACAGTATTACCAACGCATGACCATATAAGTACACTAAATGAAATCCTCAGTAAATGGGGAGGAGGTGTTGTTGCTGAGAATGTTCTATTTAGAGCCATTTTTTGTGGTGAGAAATAATACTACTACTTCTACTAATTCTTGAAAATAATGGCTGGAACCACTCTGAATGTTTTGCATTTAATGGGTCATTAATTGAAGGGTCTCACGAATATCTAAGCTGAAAGATTTCAGACAGCTTCGAAGATGGGTGACCTTGGTTCATTTTTCAAAGTCACACTTGCCCTCCAATGTAGCCAATGTGGAAAAACACAATTTATGTTTTGAACGCGATAACTAACAAAGTTTTCGTCATGAAAATCATACTAGAGATGTGTATTGGGGAAGTCATATCCAGAAATCCAGTACAAGAGCGGAGCCTTAATCCTGCCCACAAACCATGCCCAGCGCGTGTTTCTCATGCAGCAATGTAAACCCGTGGAATGTGATAATTGCAATTCTCCCCCCCCCCCCCCCCCTGTGGCGTGAAAGGTTGCTGCATCATGACCGCTCAGTGGGACGTGAAAGCACTGATCTTTTGTATAGATCAGTGCGTGAAAGCTAGAGCCCGGGTTGACTATAGGCTAACAAGTGTAGACCGCGGGGCTCGAAACCTATACATGTTGGCATGGCAACGACAGGGTCTGAGAAAAGGATTACCAGCCAACTGTGTGTGTGGCTTAGATTATCGTGGGTGGCGGTTTATTTGAATGCGGAACACTTGGAGCATGGCAAGGACTGACAAGTATTTTAGATTAGTTTTTAACTACTGATACCACATGTACAGGCACTAGATCCCCGTAACCTGGTAATTTCAACACTTCCCTCCCATTTCCCCGTTCTCCCCGCTCATTGTCAGACACGGGGCTCTCATAATTATAGGCATGTATCGAGTATGAGCTCGCAATGTACTTGTTTCTTGCGGCTGACTTTCACTTTGGGCTAGTCACTAGTATGTGTACGACCGAGCCTCGTTTGTGTGCCTTTGGAATGAATTATTTCTGACAAGCTCTGGCGCAGTCACTATTTGATAGTTCACAGGATACAGTTTATTCAGTTTTGACCACGCAAACATGTCTAAGTAGACACCAATTTTGAGAAATAATATCCCGATATTCGATACAGTTATTAAATACATCCTTAGTTCGTGTCACTGACATGTCTTCTATTTTCAGTTCGTAAACGGATGGAGTGTACTGCTGAAAATACATTTTATATATATTGCATAACCATCTGAAGTTTAAGCCTGCAGGGTGAAGTGTTTGGGGTTCACTTCTTGATACGTCCCCCTGATGGTTTTTAATATATATATAAATGTATTCAGTTTCTCCTAAACAAATCGACATAAAATTATTTTAGTTCATTGTCAATATACTTACATTAATACTTTCATCAATAATAAATCAGACTCTCCCCGCTCCACCCACTCAACAAACGCCCGCCGAGAATGGAAACTATTATTTGTTTTACAGTACATGAAGATACATTATATCCGTGCATGTTTTCAGTGTACATGCCCCTGAGTAGGCCCCTGAGTTATTTCGGCAAATATTCAAGATATCTAGTATTATGTAGGGCTCACATTTTATTTACGATGCTGTCTTCCTCTCAAACATATGGTAATGTGTAAAGGTGTGTGCATTTACCATTATATTGCAAAATGCAATTTAATATTTCTGAACGTGATAACCAAGAAGGTTTCTGACAAAGTACCATTATTATGGGAATATCTCAAATTATTCGATATTCGATGACGTTGACCTATTTTCAAGGTCGAACATGTGCCTCATTAGCTCACATCATGATTTAGTAATACTTCGATCATCTGACAGCTTCTGTTTTGTAGACATTATAATGTGTACATTATAATGATTGTGAAATAATATTACTTGTTGAATTTTTGGGGACTGGATATATGATACAGATAAAGTTGAGGAACATTCGGATACCCTACAAATAAGGGAACATTTACTTGGTACTCATCAGTGATTCGAACGAATACATTTTATCAATCATGGATTGGTGTATTTCTATATGATCACCAAACTCGGAGATTTTACACCAGACACGAAATAAAGCTTGAAATATAATATCAATCTGCACGTAATCTGCAAGTATGATCACACCACTTAGATCAGGGACCCAAGTGTGACAGATCGCTATTGTCACTATTCAAACCACCTGTATCAGGGCTCAGATGTGACAGATCGCCTCTATCGCCTTCTGTCGGATACCGATATATTTAGTATGTATTTGTGGTGCCGTGTAACTGTCGATGTAGTCAGACAGAGAAAAAATGAAATAGAATCACCAAAAGTCATTATTATATACATCCATTTAAAAAAAACAGGACAATTGTATTTAGCCACATTAATAATTTTGGACCTATACATTTACGCCCGTCGTAAATAGCTATCATTTTGCCCAACAATATGACCGAGGTTCAATGATTGTCGAGGGGGAGGGGGGAGGGGGGGGGGTGCACGCTCATCTGGATGTATCTATTGAATGTAGCTTGGTACAGAAATACCTCCCAAGGTGAAGTGATTACAGCCAGGGACTTCGGCAGAACGATGTTCGGGAACCATGCGGAGCAAAATCGCCCCTCTGGGACTAGATTCGCTTAATGAGAAATAGTAATATGGTCCTTGTTCGGTGGTTGCTGGGGGGGGGGGGGGGGGGGGTCAGCGCTCATCTGGATCTGTCTATTGAGTGCACCTTGTTGGTACATAAATACCGCCCAAGGTGGGGTGATTACAACCGTGACCCGCGGCAGATTAATGTCCAGGAACCATGTCAAGCGCAATTGCCCCTCTGGGACTAGACTGGTTTGTATCTCAATGAGAATAGAAAACTGTTCGCTGGTCACTCGAGCTTTCACAGTATTAGTATAAACATAAACAGACCCCATCTGGATAGCAAATTAAATATCATGTTCAGCTTTATAGTGCTGTCAGTTTTTTGCCTTGTACTTTTATCCAAGAAAGAAAGTAATGATTTGAAAGTGTAGCACATGCATGTGTGTGTAAGAGAACCGGTTTAAAAATTAATTATGAATATTTGGAAACCATTCGGAACCCTTCAAGATTTGTTTATCAGGTCTTTATTCACCCTATCTGAATTATCCATAACTTTACTTTATGAACGTATAGGAAGTATGCCAAAATTATCACTGGCGTCTCCGAATGACTCAAGATGCGCTTTTTTCTATGATCGCTCACATCACGCTCCTATTTTACTATGTTCAATAACGGATCCAGGTGGGGCATCCGGTGTGCACCCTCCTATTGAGCATTGATTATTAAGATATGGTGCAATATTTTTAATTGTAAATTGATAAATTATGTATTATGTGTGTTTTCATACATATTTTCGATACTTTGTTAACACTGATCAGTAGTCGTATCTGGTCCGAAATAAGCCTGCCGTCTTTGTGGCCGGTGATTTCACAAGCACATTGCTTATCACGCTTATCAATCATTTCTTTGTAGATATGTTTACACGATATTGTGGCGTTTGTGATTTGCATATTCAATATTCGTTTTACGAATTTTTTTCACGAGTGTCGTATAGCTGTTATTATACTCTGATTTAGAGTGAGTGGTTTATTCAGGTTGTATTTAGTATTGAAGCTATGAATGTTATAAATAACTGCCTTTCATCAAACAAAACGTATGATTGTACACGTTTCTCTATTATCATGTGGTCGAAGACAGGTGCACCAACGACACGAATACGAGAGAGTTTCCACAGACCAGTTCGATGCCATAATCGTTGAGCTGAGACACTGGTTTCCCCTGCCGTATAATTCTATATATACTTTTAGAATGTAATTTATACAATTTGCTTCAATAAGCTGTCGGGCAGAGATGGTAGGGCAGACACATGGTGACATATAAATAAAATGTGCGTTTATGGTTACCACCTTACCATATACACAGAGTTTGTTCAATAGTGTCTCGGAAATCATGATAAAATTTTACTCCTAATTTCTTAATTGGTCCAGTGGACCACTTGAAACCTAATTCTGGGAGTATCATTTCTTAGTTATACTTTATCAGTCCGATAAGCATTATTTCGGCTGTATCCAGGTTCACTTTAAAACCTGAAAAGTACTCAATTTTTTGGCATATGGACACAATATGTTGGAAACATTGCACAGATTAATGGGATGTCAGCACTGTATATGATCCCCAAATTGGCTTTCCGCGCAAATAATGAAGAGGTATATAGGGCGATGGGACAACCTTGCTTTGCACCTACCTCTGGTGTGAATGCCTTTACCATCCGTTATTAATTAGGCCTACTCAGCTGTTTACGCTGGTATAAAGTGTATTCACCCACCTATGAAGGGATTCACCAGAATGAAAACTGTTATCAGTGAAAGGTCAATCGAAACAATCGAACGCCTTTTTCAAAATCTATTCCTATTAACACGGAGGGGATTAGATGTTTCTCCACATAAACGGTCAAGCTCTGTAATCTGGATATATTTTGGTCTATGGACCTGTTTTATTAAACATACGGATCACTGCTATTATGTTCGAATGACAACACATAACCTATTAGATATGCCTTTTGTGGCTAGTTTATAAACCTATCTCCGTAGCGTTATGGGTAGCTAATCATGTTATATGTGTAATGTGGGTTTTTTTTTATCTTTCTTTGGTAGTAATGCACCCGTCCTCTCTGACTGTTGGATAGTATATACCATCCTCGTAGACCGCATTTGGAGCGAAAATTAGGCAAGACTTCAAATCTACCCAGAACAGTGTGAACTCTGAGGGTAATCCCTCGGAGCCCGGTGTTTTATTATTTTTACAGGTTTCGAGCATTTTAAGTATTTCATACTCAATGAGCCACCCTTCACATTTGTCCCATCTCTAGAATATGAGTTGGCGAAATATGATATAATTTCCTTTGGGTATCTCATTGTTTATGTCCCTTTATTTCAAGAGTTTATCAGTCTTTTAACACAGCTCGTATATATAATTTCTTTTTTCAAGGTTCAAGAAGAAACTGGTAGTTTTTTCGCCCTTTTCATCCCAAATTACCTTGCTCTGAGAGTAGTTAATCGAAGTCATATTATAGCTGATTGATGTACATTTTTTACAGAAACTATATCTCTGATGCTTTCTGTTTCAGGTTTTTCTTGCAGTCTTTTTTTTCCAGAGAAGCAAACCGCCTTAATAATTCAAAAATATTAGTTTTATTTCTATTGTTTCGCGCAGGGTATCGTATAGATTCTCCTATGTTTAATTTCAGTATCTCCCATAATAGGGATGGTTTCTCTCTATTGTTATTTGGCACTGTTTATCACTGTTTTATTAACAACTTATGATATCTTTATGATATCAACATATTCAAAAGTTTAGCGTCCGATACCCGGTGCTCATACGACATTTGTATCGAGACGGTTATCATCGAATGGTCTGTTAAAATTGAAGGATTGGTATCGGAAGATACGATCTGATTACCGATCCCAAACGAAGTTAGAAAGAAATCCAATCTTGAAAAAAATATCTTCATCGCTTTGTTTACAATGAGAGGTAATCCTTCGCTGCAGTTCGTGATGTTTTCGTCAGACATTTAACCAAATCATACATCAATAAACGTTATTAATAATCAATAAACATCGGCCTTATTTGCTGCTATTATCCATTTCATAATTATCGACAATCACGATAATACTGTAAAAAGACCAATTTTGGCGGCTATTAAATTTGAGATTTAATTTGAGATTTAATTTGGCAGTTTTAAAACCACTTATATTTCTTAATATATATCTAGTTTATTTGGCGGATGATTTAATTTGGCAGTTTTTTCCCCACCGCCAAATCCGCCAAATAAATCGTCTGCCAAAATTAGTAGTTTTACAGTATTGAGATCACGACAATTTCAGCCCATTTACATTCAGGGATATTATACTCAGCTTATTCATTTTGTACAGTATCAATGTGTGATTGTTACACATCTTCTCACAAAGATAATATACATTGGATATTCCGTGGAAAATATGATACACATATGTGCATGAAAGAGTGCAGAGTGAAAGACAAAAGTCGAATCTCGGGTGCTGAAGTAAAGGTGTGAAGTATGGCTTGGTCACCGCTCATGGGCACAAAGTGTGTCACGGAAGCCGGTGTAACGCGGAAACTGTCCCCCTGCGAAATACTGTCCACCCCCTTTGATCTTTTAGGGGGGAAGAAATATCGCTGCGAGATTTTGCATCCCCTTCAATACAATTACAGGGGGTGCATTATTTCGCTGCGAAGATTTGTCTCCCCTGCCAAATATTGCACCCCGTCCTGAGTGTTCATTTGTTAATTGCAATCAAGAATGTGTGGAGGAATATCACGAGTATAGAATAACTATAACTTTAGCTCAATGACATATATAGATGGAATATAAATTTATCATACCATGCAATAAAATACTGTAGAATGACTAATATTGTAGGACGACAAAAATTTTGTGTTCGTCTGATTTTGGAACTCGTTGGAAGCATTAAATATATACTGTTTAAATATAGTATCAATAAAAAAATATACATACTGTATCATATATATTGTTGTAAAATATCATTTTTGTCGTCCTACAATATTAGTCATTCTACAGTATTTTATTGCATGGTGTGATAAATTTATATTCCATCTATATATGTCATTGAGCTAAAGTTATAGTTATTCTATACTCATGATAGTACAGTTCGCAATGCACTAATCGCAAGTCACAAATCTTGAACTCGGTATTGAATATCCGCCTGTATATTGTCACGGCATGTACATTGACACTGTGATGATTTGATTCTTAATCTAGTATTTATATGATCCTGACGGTTACATCGTTATTGTAGCAGTTGACCAGGAGGGACAACACGACCCCCCCCCCCCCTTGTCCCTCTCCATCGTGAAGATGATTATCATGAAAGTTATTTTGTAATCAAACGCCTGTTATGATACTTGGTATCTACATGTACATGTATTACTGCACAATTACAGAAGGTCAAGCTGCGCCGTATTTGGGTACTTCAGTATGTGTCTTAATCGTCACGTTTTTAAGCGCTATAAAACATTTTTAGATCAAATAAAAGTATTCAGTTAACAAGGTGATATCATTGTCATTATCATGAGTGTTATTATGAATATACAGACAGAGAAATCCCGTTGTCAATATGCTCAACCCAACAAAGAGCCTATGCCCAAAAAAAAGAAACGAGACATCAATGTTGCTCTCATTTATTAACATAATTTTGAAGTTGTTTTGGAAACGAGTGACGAATTACTAAATGAATTGTTTTATTTATTTGTATCATTTCATATTAATAGTGCATCAAGTCTCCATAAAATTCACCCCAGATCGGTCGACTTTTAAAAGACCCGAAAATATATGTTTTGGAAAATTCTCAATATTAATATACCGAAGGTATACTTCAATCGGAAATATAACAGATGAATATATATTTCAAGCTTCAACTCGTTACAAAATACTGTAAAATTGTAAAACAGTGTTCACAAGAACTTGCTACGAATAAACCTTCTAAAGTGTGATGATGTATCAAATGTTTCAAATGAAATACCAGTTTTGCCAAAATTGTGTGTATAAAATAAAATCTAGACACTCACTAAGACATCACTTCAAGAAAATACATGTAGTCATAATCGCTATGTATAGCCTCTAATTAACAGTTGCAGGTGTTCTATATTATCTCACCATGCACGTGAGTGGTGGTCAATGTAAATAGGAGATGGCGTTGTGATCAAACGGAATAGTCAGTTCAACACACGGAATTAAGTCGTATTCATGGGGGACAGAATATGGCAAGCCGTTTGCGATAAAATGCACCCCCGGACATTATATCGCAAGTCACTTGCCATATTTCGTCCCCTAATACATTATATACGGGGGGACATAAAATCGTGCTACACCGGTCATTCGGGCATTAGTAACCTTCTTCACATAATATTATGAATATTGGATTGAACAGTTCATTACATTAGTATATGTTTGAACCGGTGCCATCAAAGGAGCTGTGCAAACTCAAGCTCCCTTGAATGAAATGAAAAATATACGTAGGCTCATGTCAAGCGGCTTCACACAATCACCGAGGGCTAGAAAAAATGGGTTGGATTGTATCTGCCCTGGCGGGTTCGAAACGCTGTATGTACGTCCTAGTGGCATTATGATCCAGAGAGGAGCTGATTGGCTGTGATGAGCAGGAGGGCGGAGTTTGCTGAGAGCGGAGTCAAGAATACTAACCAATTGTTTAGTATTCTTGGTGGAGTTGTGTGATATAGCAGGAGCCGTGTTATTTTGTGGGCGCCTGTGATAGCCTGGCAAATTAATTGAACACGCAGTTTTATGCATCTCTGTATTTTGCGGGATTTATACCTGCACCGGCACCTCAAATGTGCTATGCTATGACTACGATTTTACCCATGGAAATTGTTAAAAATTAAAGAAACAGTTTGACAACTATTGTAACTAATCAATATATTGAGTGCATATGTCGAATGTCATGGATATAGCTCAAGATATGAAAAGTTTATGAAGAAAGTCCCGGAACTTGTTGAACATCAAATGATCATAGACTTCATTAGCACAAATATCATGTTTTCAATGGACATCGAGTCTTTAGCATATTGCAACCGTTGACCACTGGTTCGTCGCTTTTATATTGTTTTCAAAACGTAAAGCTGGTAAAGGGTCGTGCACATAATTTTCTGCCTTTGACCATGGACTGGGCGAAACATTATTCCAAGCTTGGGAGGCGGTCGTGTACATAATTTTTGGTCTTTGACCACGGGCTGGGAGGAACGTTATGTCGCGCTTGGGAGGCGGTCGTGCACATAATTTTTGGTCTTTGACCACGGGCTGGGAGAAACGTTATGTCGCGCTTGGGAGGCGGTCGTGTACATAATTTTTGGTCGTTGACCACGGACTGGGAGGAACGTTATGTCGCACTTGGGAGGCGGTCGTGTACATAATTTTTGGGCTTTGACCATAGGCTGGGAGAAACGTTATGCCGCGCTCGGCAGACGGTCGTGTACATAACAAGAGGATGTAGAATTCACAGCATTTGGTGTAGTAATAAAGATAATATGATCAATGATTCGATAAATATCTTGGTACATTTTCCATGTGTCTCTTGGTACAGGATTTATGTCAAATCCCAGTAGAATCAGAAAATCTAATTTGAAATAATACTTTGTTTATCGATGTTATGCCAGAATAAGACGCGATTCTGCTTAATAGATAAGCTTGTCCCAGCAGCCTATTTCGAGATCATTATCTCTTTATTTCGAGATAACGAGGTAACTATCTCAAAATAACGAGATAAAAACATGTAACGACATAATCATCTCGAAATAACGAGATGACTTAACCATCTCGAAATAACGACATAATTATCTTGAAATAAAGAGAAATTTAACTCGAAATGACGAGATAAAAAAACAATATTTTTTTTTGCTGTCGTAAACAATTTTTTTCGAAATTACGGCAAATTCTTTTTTCGGGGTGTCCTAAATCAGCCATCGTAGGTCCAATAGACTTTGAATAAAACTGTATTTTTACTGTTCCAGAAAAAAAATGGTACAAACACACTTTTCATGCAAAAAAAAAAAACATAAACCGGTACTCAAAAAAAAAAAAAACCTCAGCGTCATAGCACCGATTTCGGAGCATCACTGGGACGCAAACCAAAACATTTTTTTTTGGCCTTACCAACAGATACAAATCACGAAAAAATGCCAGAAATGTTGTCAGTCTTGTACTCGTGAATATTATGGTAAATTTAGGCGTGTGTATGAAATAAACCTAGGTGCATTCATGGTAGAAGGTCGATAAATATACATTATCAAAAATTACACAGTAGAGATTTCAGATATATTGTAGAAATTTCAGATCTGTTGTAGATAAGGAATGCAAGATGAAAATTGACTTATTATGAGTATGGAGTTCTGCTCTGCTAGCGGCATACCGATACATAACTTCAATTCTTCTCTATTATGGTCCGATTCGGGGGAAACATGACACTCAAGCTCTAATATGTTTCTGAGTACATTCTGACATATGACACGTTGCCTGAAACATGTATTTCACCAACGCCAGTGTGTTTTGAGCCTACATCTGTTTACCGTTTGGGATATCATCTAGGAATTCGCGGATGTTTTACTCAGGATTATCCCCCAATATCCGTCTGTCAAATCCACAGGATTTTCACACAAATCCCAGTGGCAATGTCTCTGAATCATCATTGTGATTTTTATCGCAACCCTGTTGTCCTCACAACATTTCAGGACACTGGCGAGCAGAATCTCATTCGACCGTAGACATATTCAAGTATTATGCAGATGGAATGTAATACTCCTTTTATTCAAGTAGGACTATTTGTGCATTTGAAGGGATCACTATCCATCACATAATTATTGGGACCGACGAACATACATTTATAGACATCACATATAATTACACGTATATGGAACTTTGCAATGTGAATTACTATTATCATGATGTCGCGACATCGTTGACCGTTATATGTGAACAACTAAGCATAAAACTAATACAAAATGAGGCATTAGTGTTTTGAAGTGATTAGTCTTTCCCATGAATTTCAGGACTTGTTTTCATGAGCTTATATGTCGCTAATAATAAATTATCTTCAAGGGGTCGTGATTATTACAATAATTATTATCAATCATCGTCAACAGAATGTATCGATTTCAAACGTCAACAACTTGGATGAATTCAATCGTATATGACATCCATGGCAGCAATATGTATCAGGTGGTACAGCGGTTCAACTTCAGTGTCTACTTTCGAGACAAAATGTATTCGCAATTTATATTTGTAAATATGGGATGGCGCTACAAAACATGTGTTCAAATCGATCTCGCTTATGTGTAAATGTATATATCGTGACGCACATTCTTCATTTTATATACAAAATATATGTTGCAATATTTCACTATATATTTTTCGATACATTGGGAGCTGAATAATATTCATACATGTCATAGTTTAAATGACGTGAATCACTATAAACACCCCACCTCGGGAGTGTCCCGGCCAAGCCTGGACTCATGGGATTTATCTCAGGATTATGGTCCAATTTCCCTGTTATAAGACGTTTTCACTCCGTCAGTTCTGGTTTTACGGAACTTAATTTTTGTGCAATATCCGTTGAGAATGTAATCCACTTTTGCGATGCATTGTGGGAAAACAGGCATCAGATTACATATCCTGGTTGTTAGGCGTGTCACTTTATATTGCAATATCTTGACGAAACATCTCAACGAATGACAGTTGAAAAGAGAGAAGAACACAGCCAAGCGCTTACATACAATAGCAACTCATGAAATTTTTATTGAATTTTAAGAGCATCCTAGTTTATATATTTACATATAAATATAGTCACAATTCAAATACCATGTAGAACCGATGCATAATACATGTAACAGATATATAGCTCGTCAACAAACGTTCAACTCACGGAAGAGTTGTTGCAATGCGTATTGTAATGCTATGAAATCTACATTTGTCACAAAATCATTCAATGTCAACGTCAGATACATTGAAAAATACACGTAAGGTGTTACACACTGCCATAATAACCAATAACATATCATTGCATCACGATACACAAAATTCTCTTTCAGGAATGAGAAATGAGGTTTAATCATGGGCTTGATCGTATAAAAGACGATATAATTCCGTAGTGGTGCCTACGTTGTTGCTACATTTCACACTTCTCTATATCTCGAAGAAGGAACGTGTAATATAGTAGTGCTTATCAGCTGACCAGTGTGGAGGAAAGCAAATTAACAATCACACAGCACGCCTTGGTTCGCCATCTTGTTTACCTGACAGATCGCAAAACCTTCCAAAGATTTGTGAGGGGCTGCTGTGATAGGAGTTTTCCTATTTATAACTCCCATGCCGCTTACAGACTGATCTTTGGTGAATGGTCCCAAGGTCATTTCATGACATATGTATTCATATACTCAAACGATATTAAATCGTGTGTGGATCAAGTGAATGACAAATCATTCTCAAACCAAAACAGTTTGAAGTGGCACCCTGAATTGGAACATACTCTGTATATTGAAGTTGAAAATGATATTGCGATTTCCCAGGGTGGCAACTTTTGATATACGATACGGGGTTTCAAGAGTTTTCTGAATATTTTAAATATGTGAATACCATATGCTACGGGCACGAAAAGTATGTGCTAGATTAAGACATGGTTCTATAAAATGCCCGCATTTAAAATATTATTTTTATATAACCTGACTATTCCAAAAGTGATAGTAATGATGTCACTATCCCCCCAAAATGAATTCATTGTAATGAAAGTATCAACACTAATTATTAACAACCATTCAATGCCACCATGTTTATCTGGTTGTCAACACAAAACAATCCCGATGTCGTAGCAGGCAACGCTTGCATGATTCGAGCAAGTGAACGCAAATTGCATACGGAACCTATGAACGAACTTCCTCATGACGCTGAATATGACCAATAACCTTATATTCAAGGTCAACGGACAGAATGGCTATTATCTAAAGTATAAAACATATAATGTCCAGTAACCTTTCTTAGCCTTTTGGGCAAATATCTCATATTATGAGCAATTAGTACCAGCAAATTTGATTTTAACTATAAGAATCTCCCTGATTATCGAGGCAAAATTTCTGACAGCTGCAGTATTGAGAGAAATCGTTGAGCCGCAAATTGAATAACAGCCCAGTGTTTCGGCGTAAATAATTATTTACCACCCTGCTATCACGTGACATTTCATCCACATGACGTTTTGTGTTTACCGTACGCAATTTAGGCATGCACACAGACGATGCTGTTTTCTGGCACACAATCTGGATTTATCTACTTTAAACTGTTTGCTTCGAGATCTGAGAAGTGGAACAGAGTTTGCAGGAATGTCCAGTCAGATAATAGTGCTTGACGAAGACGCAATTGATGAAATGGCATGGATCTAGGCCTAAGTGACCCTGGTAAGGTGCAGGAATAACATATACTGGTATTAATAGTAATAATATGTTTTTGGCGGGCAGAGTGATTATTCATGGCCCAGCTCAGATTATTTTCAGCCCTTCATGTCGGGCTGAAAATAATCTGAGCTGGGTCGTAAATGATCACTATGCCCTTCAAAAACATATTATTGTTATATTTACATTGCAAGGTTTGATATACGCGAAACAAAACATGTAATTTTAAAGAAATGATATTCACTAGGTCACTCTTGTTCAGAACTGAAACCTGTGCTATTCATGTGTCTGACGTCAACGTAGACCCTGCATGCCCAAATCAAATGGGTCGCAATAAAAGAAAGACCGCGACGCCTTGGAGACATTCCCGCAAATATTTGTGTGGAAATCCTGTGGATTTGAAGGGCGGATATTGGAGAATAATCCTCAGTTTGACATCCACGATTCTCAAGTGGTATCACAAACAGTGACGAAACAAAGGCATATAACGTTGCAGTATTGTTTCAGGTACCGTGTTATATATGTAAAATGTCAGAATATAATACGACCATGTTTCGGCTAACAAAGGATTTGTATTTGATGTCTCAGTAACACCAGCTTCATCACATATGGAATATTACCTGCTGTTATCCACATGATGAAGGTCATGCAAATAAAACATGATTCGCCTTCCATCACCGTATAGAATATTTCAGGCTTTTTTGTTACTTGTCATGCACTATGAATAAACTCCTTCGTTTTGCTCTGTGTGTTTGAAATAACCTGTGAAATCGAATCCGTACTGTCCGTACTGTGAAAAGAATTATTTGTTACCATACCGTCAATTATGGTACAAAAACTTCAGTTAATATGTAGGTAATATCAATAACGGACGCTCAGTGTTCGGAACTTGCATTATGACTTGCACATTTTTCAGATGCAAATGAAAATAACCAGTTATATCATCAATCGAGACTGATAATATTGAATTGGCGAATTTTGGGATGTGGCGAATTTAGGAAATATGGCTCGTATAGTTGTAACATGCAGATCTCTAAACATAAATAAATAACAAAAAATAGGGCTCTGTCTGTGCATGCTGAACTCCTGCCGACTGCGTCATGTTTTCTTCTTCCACGTGATAAAATTGTGAAAATACATTCCAAACCCAATGGTCAAATCTCCTGAACTACAAATTTGTTTTGCTCGAAAATTGGCTATGTTGTTGTGTTTTCCCCCGTCAGCGATCGGGTGAAAATAGCAATCATTTTGAGAAAACAACCCACAAGTTCTGGTCGTTTCCCCACCCCCCCCCCCCCCCAAAAAAAAAAAAACTTATGTTTTTTTATAGAAAAATAGCCACCGAACATCGGAACATCGAGAAGGCTAGTGAATGGTTTCCATTTTGCTGTATTCGCCTCTGTTAGGTATATAATAGCTTAGCAAATGTCAAATACCATTTATTTTACATTTGGTATGAGTTCCTTTTTTAATAGAAGCTTCGCCTCCTACGCTCTAATATCAAAACCTGTCGTCAACGCTGGATTTTTGGCATGCCTAACGACATGAAATAGTGTCATGGTGATTCCTGATTATAGTGGCGCTAAAATATATATTAAAAGCGCAATTATAAAAAAGTAGTATCAAGCATAAAACAGCATACCAGAGGTGGGGTTCGAACCCACGCGGACATACGTCCATTGGATCTTAAGTCCAACGCCTTAACCACTCGGCCACTCTGGTCTCATATTTGTGATAGAGGACTGGGACCAACCCAATCAATTTTAGACAAATCGAGGTAATATCTGGATGAATCGAGATACTAAGTCGACCATTCATCGAGATATGTATGTCGATTATCAAGACATTAAGACTCGATTTAGTGAAAATACTCAGAATCAAGACTCGATTCACTGAAAATACTCAGTATCAAGACTCGATTTAGCGGAGTATTATGTCAACAGATACAACAAAATACTTTTAGCTGGTTGATCCCGATCCTCACCCGTACACATTGGTAGATCTTCCCTAGTTACTAGTACCAATGACATCATTGATTGATACAGTTAAACGCATCATGTAGTATCAAATATTGCCACAATAATGGCGTAATGCAAACAGAAATACACAAAGACCAAATAAATCAGTTAATTATGCAGGAAACCTGGAGATTCATTCAAGAATTATAGTCCAATTTCCCCTCTGTATGAAATTTTTACTTCGCCAGATCATATTAATCCATTTACATGTATTATGGATGTCACTTTTGCTGGATCTCGTTCTCAACTGCTACATTAATCCATTTGTGCAATGCATTCTGGGAACCCAAGCATGAAACACGTCGCATCAAATTTGTGACTTCTGCCGCTGAATATAATTGTATAAGCCTATTTCTATCTCGCTTTTCTAAAGGAAAGATGACAACCCGCCGACTCCCGTATGACACATTGTATAAACACACAAGGACACATGTTGCTCTATCATTGAATATTCATTACATTTTAAGTGGTCATAATTTACATAGCAAATAACACCATAGACCAACGACAAATATCACCGGCGTCTGGATGTCAAGAAAATGATGCATATATACATATATATGACTTACTGTTATTAACATAGTATGTGAAAGCAAACAGAATTCTCATATGTTTTGGTTACAAGAGCTTCCATTAGCTTAATTACATCACTTTCCATTTTCACATTTGAATACATCAAATTGCAACATTGTGGAGCAACGGGCATACGTAAAAATCAAGTTTCACATTGTTTTCCTATTCAAATATTAAACCAGATGTCTATTAATAGTAACCTCACTTCTGTTTATTTAATTTCGTTCGAAAATTTTAACTTGCTGTTAGTTGCTGATGTTGAGGGTATATGTTGATATATCATGACGAATTAAGTTAAGACGATGTAAGTAAGACGATTGTCGAAAACTTGGCGTCATTTATTGACACACATTCATCATCGAAGTCTTCATACCATATTCCAAAGAATTATCAAACAATAAACTTCCATTCCACAATATGGTCGTCACGGTCCCCCATTGTAGTGGGCACGCGCTACTCCATCCTGTAATCATGAAACATAGCACCTACCTTTCCAAAAAAAAGTCCCTATCCCGAGGTAATTTTCTCAACCTGTTTCCCAATACAGACAATAACGAATGATTTCCACTCAATTCTGCTGCAGGGAAAGAAGTACCGGAGAGTCTAAAATCTTTTGTGCGAAGGTGCGAGTCAAATCATATTTCATTTGCATGGCCTTGTATCCCATGTTAGTAAAATAAGTATGCACTTTACATATAAAACAGCTCTCGCTTCTGAATGTAATTCGCTCAGAACACTACTATGCAGATTTGTAAGTCCAGAATAACATAGCTAACATAGTCAATAAGTAAATGTATGTATCGAGTTGTTACCATGAATGTCGACTCAAGACACAGAAGAATATATGTATTTGGTCAGAGGTGGTTGTGTATGTGAAGCCACATTCTTAAAACATGATACAGAGAAATTTGTGTAATCGCATAAAAAAAAATAGCATACCAGAGGTGGGGTTCGAACCCACGCGGACATACGTCCATTGGATCTTAAGTCCAACGCCTTAACCACTCGGCCACTCTGGTGCCGCAATTACGCTACACTATAGCCTACACGAATTGAATCACAACTCAAAACTTACACAGGGTTTAACACTGAGCTGGAGTGGTATAATATATGGAATGGGCTAGCAATAGGCCCAACGAAATTATAGTTGCGTTTCCTATTGCATGCTTTAAAATTAGGGTAGGTAGGTAGAGGATAACATTTTGTTTTGATGAAATTTTTTACCAGGGAAAAAAATAGGGCACGAAATATTTTTTTACTATTTTTCCTTCATGGTCTCTTGAGAAGTCACTGCGTTGCTGTCTTTGGCTAGGTGATGTACATGTATACATGCAACTGTATATTGTATATATTGGGAGTCTTTTTGAATGTGCAAAACACCAAACAAATCCGTCGTGTTCTCACAAGTGACAATTGATGCAAATATGTTTTTGATGCAAAAATTACTAGGGTCGATGGTCGGTGCGAAAACGTTTGTTTTCCTATTTCGCAAAGCTATTTAAAATGTCTAGGGTAGGCTTGATTTGCTATGGTGGGGTTGATTAACCGGAAACACAACTATAATTTTTAGCAAATTTAACGCATGAAAACATTAACGCAGCTGTTCAATCCTGGCGGCGGAAGTTTTCCTACATCTTACAGAGATAAACTGTGAACATGGAGACCATGTATGCCATCACAGAACCTATATACACTCTTAAATGACTCCCAGTCCATCGATACATACAAGTCACTTCTAGTCACAGTATGCTTTAAGTACTGCGAGGAAGTGTTCTTTGATAAGGAAATTAATAAATGTACTCATCACTTTCGAAAATGAATCGCTTTGCAAATATTGAAATCATTTGGAGAAACAGATATTAGAAAATAATACGAAGAGTGGTACAATTCCTGATATTGAGACATGGAACATACAAAAGGATATACAACTGTCTGTATGAACGTATTACCACCAACACCAATAAGATTTTTGAGAATATAATAAGAAAATTTTTGCAAGAAAAGCGAAACCAGCCAAGTGCCCGATCAGAGGTCGAAATTGACGATCCAATGTCAGTCAGACAAAAAACATCATTGCGTTGTAGTGACACGCACCATGTAATATCAACATTGGCAGAATAATGACCGCGACGCTCAACAAAAAATGCACAAGGTCCAAATAAATTATTCAGGAAACCTGGAGAGTCATTCAAGAGTTATAGTCCAATCTTCCGTCTGTATGACATTTTACTTCACCAGATCACATTACTTTAGATATTATAGAGCCATATACTGCGACATGTTGCAGGTCGAAGCTCGCCGGTCGTTATCAGGATTCTATGTATTACTCTGATTTTTCTAACTTGTTTACACCAGTTTTTGATGATACTTTTGCAATGCTGAATGTTATCGTTCTATAACTCGGCATACTTCATCACGGGGTCAAATGGAAATTTTCTTTCAAATTTCATACTGCTATCGCATAAATTGGAGAATCTGAACATATTGGAAGCTTTGGTCCTGTTCACATCCATCAGGATTCGAGGAATTATTTCAATTTTGGACCAGAACACATATTGGGGTTTATTCTACAAGAATATTCTGATTTCGAAAGACTGTACCACTACAAATCCGAGCAAGTACACAAAATTTTCTGTAGACCCAGAAACAAGGGCTGAATTTAACATTGGGATAGATTGCCAACTTTTTCAATTTTCCTCTAAGAAGTCTGAAATTCATTAGAAAATTGCCGTTTGATTCCCGGGAGAAGATGCCATTTAACATTGCAAAAATATCAGCAAAAAAACAGTCTTAACGAGTTAGAAAATTCAGACTATAGATGTCCTTCTCGTGTGGTGTCGTCTTTAAGTTTGATCCACTTGTGCAATGCATTCCAGGAGCCTGAAACACGTTGAAACACAGTGTTATCATCTGCCGCTTGATTAAAACCCTCCCAAAAAAAAAACAATTCGCCGACTTCCGTGTGATACATTGTGTAAAGACATATCTGGACAAAAAGCTGCATCATTTCTTGGTGAAATTTTCGAATTTTGATAAGTACTCATGTTGGTCACTAGCGGATGTCTGTCTATCTGTCTGTTTGTTCGCCCTCTACAGGCCACAAGTGTGGTGTGATCTGAACCAAACTTGCTATACACAACAGGCATATGCTAACTTAGATCAGCCCAATTTTTCAGGGTCCAATCTCAAGGTCGCAGGAGCATTTTGAAAACTGTTTGCCATTTACGCCAAATTGATAAACTAGAAACCTGTATATCTCAGTAAATATTGATCGTACAGCAAAAAGGAGGACATTTTCGAACCTTTGGCAGTAGAGTATCGTAGTGTAGGACTTAATTGATCCAAAATATTCAAATATTGGTACCTAATTAGGGGTCAAACAGGAACTTTGGCCTACTTTTACAAAAGTGATGCCAGGACCATGAGATTTCGATCATATGAAAGAATTTCTCCAATTCCTCCAATTCCTGGGTCAATTATAATCTAATTAAGGTGTTAATTGGGGATAAAAAATGTATCTCACTTAATATTGCTGATAGGCCAAAAATCACTTCATTTTCGTTCTCTTGGCAGTAGAGTATCATAGTACATGACTCAATTCATCTAATTAATTCAATTATGGTCTGTGACCTAACTAGGGATAATAAAAAGAACTTTGGTCTACTTTTCCAAACGTGAAGCCGAGATCATGAGATGTGGATATGTGAGAGAATTTTCTCCAATCGGACCATTCCTCGACGAGTTATGGCCTAATTAAGTGGTAATTGGGGTAACAATGTGTATCTCACTCAATATTGGTTGTGGAGCAAAAAGGGCATCATTTTCGGACTCTTGGCAAACGATTATGTAGTACTTGCCTCAAACACTGTTGCTCATGTATTTGACGTTGTAACTTTATTGATCTTACATCATCAATATAATAGGTTTCACCAAGTTTCGGTCTTCAGACCAATGCATTCTCGTAAAATATTCATTTCAAGTGGCCATAACTTACACAGTACGAAATACCGTGGACAGATAACGACGGGTGCTGGATTTCCTGAAATTTACGCATATATAGGAACACGGTTAACATTTTTGTGAGAAAGCAAACCAAATTTTCATACGCTTAGGTTATTACTGAAAGATGTCATATGATGGTTAAATCTATATTTAACAACAGGCATAATCAAATACAACTTCCATGATTTCTTACAGTACTTGAGGAGATGGCATACATCTATAATATCTGGAATAATGGAGTGAACACGATTCTTGGTGAACAGAAATAAAATATTCAAATTTTTTCCCTTGAAGTTTTCTGCAAGGTTCTCGTGAATTTCACGCTTTCTGGACTGAAACACATGCCAGTCGTCCAAGCAGTGAAAGATACTAATACCCAGGACGGACTGAGGGCAAAACAACAGGGATTATTGTGTAAAGAACGAACCGATATAAGATGATATATCTATTGCAAGATGTAATGATAGCATTATCCTCCAAGGATATCCTCCAAGTAATTGATCATACTTGAATTCGATGTGCGAGGTATTTGGAATCCTACCAGTATTCGCTATTCAACTTTGCTCTGGAAACAACACATACAAAGGTTACTACCTGACGTATATGACAATTTATTTCACAGAACGAGGAATAATTCCTCTGTTATGGTCGGACATTACCAATATGTTTATGCAACACTTCCCAATTCATTTGATATTAGTGAGCTCCCCTCATTCCAAATAAAAATGTATGCTTGTATCGAATATTTCAGTTTTTGATGAAAGGAATACACACAGTGGCTAGGCGTTACGCGTTATTCAGGGAGTGCCGCGTGAAATCGTGAGTATTACGCGTTATTCGTGATGAAATGGCACAGGAAACGACACAGGTCCCCACTTCAAATGAGGATAATTCGTGAAAAAGTTCATTTTCTTCCTAAAATTTTGTTTCCACGGAACATCCCAATGAGCAAACATTACGTATGCTACTATGAATTACTTGCATACATCGTTATACTTTACGAAAATGGACACACAGTTCGTGACAACACCCGCACGCTTGCGACTCGTTTGGGAAATATCATCGGCTATCAATTGAAACCAACGAAGTGCATACTGGTAAATCATAGAAAGCTCGGAGAAATCTTTCTTTATTGTTGCACCATGCAACCAGTTGATTTAATCGAGTATTTTATGAACTGAGAAGCTTTATATGGTTTACGCGTATTAGCCTGAGGGAGAAAATCTGCACACGCGTTACAGCATGAGGAAACCTGTGAGCGTTGTCGGGGATGGTAGAGCTGGTAACGCATACATAAACATTTTTAAAGTATGATTTGAGGCTGCACATGTTCCAAGTACTGACGATACTTCTCATTTATCATTATCATCAATACGTTCCTCCCAATCTTCATAAATCTGAAATTGACAATACCAAGAGCATTTCGTGTCTTTTACACAAAAGTTCACCAAGTGGAAACATTATCCCTTGAACTTGAATTTATCCCATCAATTGAGCAGTAAAACTGGAGAAAAGTTCGCATTAAAAAAAGAAACATCCCAACCTCAACAAAATATTTACTCATGCACATACGCGTAATGCCCTCACGCAAATCGCGTAAAGTATAACAAATAAACAAGCGTTACATTCAACCTAGATTCGTGCCGCTCGCGACCATTGTGAAACAGTTTGAAGACAGGCACATGTGATGCCCATATTTTCAATATCATAGACCTGTCATTCTATGTACATTAATGCGACACATAACATTTTCAACCCCAAAACCGAGGAGAGCGGCTGTCGGAGCAAAATTGACAGATATTGTGCAGCCGAAGTTCTTGCTACACTGGCTTATAACTTTGATTTAAACTCTCAACAACAATCATGAATATATGTAATGTTCCGTGCAAATCCAAATCCGACATTTCAAAACGGTATAATTAGCGAAACTGTGTGTTTTTCCTGCTAGGGGTCAACCAGAGGCTGCCATTTCCTCATGAATAACGCGTAATACTCAGGATTTTACGCGGCACTCCCTGAATAACGCGTAACGCCTAGCCACCGTGATACAGTGGTCAATCTTACACAAGTAATCTGGTTGAAATCGATGTAATTCGTGCATGCACATTATTTTAAATGTTGTTGTAATGGTGGTAAAAAGTAAAAAAAATTGTTGGGCACTGTGCTGATTCGAAGCCCGGCCCTGATGATTTAAAGGCTTGTTTTGGCTCGAAAGCCGAGCGCCATCAGAACAAAGTATATACTCTAATGTTTTAAACTCGTTCACGTCGTTTTTATTTTTTGGCCTTCCGTCTAGTCAAATTAATTCAGGCGAATTATTCAATAAATATTACATCTCTATGATATAAGCAGCAATTAATTTATACCAGCCTGCCTTCCGAAAACATTTCTGTTTTTGTAGGAGGAGAACACGTTCCCTTGTCACAGTGTTCCAGTTTTTGTGCCACTCATAAATGGTTGAGAAGGCGGGGCTTCAAACAGTGGCCGATTGAGGTCATCCAAAAAGGATGCCGTTTGAAGGCCTCCTTTGAAGCTGTCCACTTTCCATTTGCAGCTACACAAATTAGTGATCTCCTACGGTAACATTACATAGTGATAATAATGACACGTTAATTATATGGTTGATTCGTAGACTTGCAATCAATTGATATCACACTAACACATCTTACTTTTGAAGTAATTTAGATGCAATCAATTTATATCACCATCACAAATCTTGTTTGTTAACTAATTTATATCAGGCATACATTTTGTTCTTGAACGTATGTACGTTTCAACCGTTTTGCAACCCAATAGATCCATATGGCTTGGCGGTGATAGACGATTTGATGTTCCTGTTCTGTTGACATTGGAAATTGAAACTATTACAAGCTATTGATGGCAGTTCAAACTGCATCACCAGCATCGAGGCCACAGTCGGTTTATAAGAACATATTTGAGTTTAATGAAAAAAAACATTAAGTCATATTGATAGGCTCTCGTAAACAGTTTTATAACTAATGAAGTATTGTTATGTTTTGTTGACGTTGGAAGTTGCAAGGAGGCTTCTGATCACAACTGGAATATTTGTAGGATTACACAAACCTTTTTATAACTACCAGTTGATTTTGAAGTTACCAATTGGCCTTCGTGTATAACTAATGGAAACAAAACGCCAATGCATAATTTATTTTAGTTCGACGCTTGTTTTTTACCATTTCACGTTTAATATGGTCGACAGCATCATATTCACTCCCTACTAGAAATAACTAAATAATACTCAATATATCCACGGTTCTTTGTTACCTCTGTCGCTTAGGAGACATTGGCATCTGGGTGGGAATTTGGTGGGTTTGACAAATGGATACTAGGGAATAATCCTGGTATTATCCACTACATCCTAGTACATGTTAGACCTCAAAACCGGTAGAGTTGTTATTTTATGTTTTAGATTACTCGTCGTCGAAACTGTCAGAATGTACTTCGAACACACTTGAGTTACTAATAGTCTTATGTTAGAATCACATTGGATTTACTTATCAGAAACCCAAGCTATTTCACTTATGAAGTATCAACTACTGTTATCCATCACTTCTAGTCATTGAAATTTCTAAACAGGTCTGGTCCACGATCTCAATGCAACTGCGAGAGTTGCAGATCTTAAAGTCATATTTATCAATTATCATGGCAAGGCCATGCAAATACAATTTAATATGCCTCGCACTCACGTACGTTTAAAACATCAAACTCCTCCTTACCAAAATCACTCCTTTGTGATCCTCCGTGTGTTTGGAACAGGTTCCAGAGAATGACCTCTACAATCGACGGAGACGTTTTCTAAGGAAGTCAGTTACCATGTTTCTTAATCACAGGATGGAGACGCACGTGCCCTACACAATGGGGGACGGTCCATACTGCAGAATGGAAAAAACTCATTATGTTCACTGTTCTGTGGAATATTTCTTGGAGCCTTCAGTTACACGTGCATAACAATAACTGAAAACTCATGTTTTTCATTATGTAGGTGTTATTTTTTACATGACGTCAACCATTACTCCAACATCAGAAACTAACCCCAAATCACAATTATGTTACTTTTGAATACATAATTTGGAACACACTTGCCCTTCCAAAATTTGTTTGTATAGAAATCAGCCATTTATTCAAATAAATCCTTATGGAAAATGTATTATTTGCTTATGTTTGTTGTTTTACCACTTGCAATCCACTGCATTCAGAGTTAAACATATAATGTACTGGATATATGCATATCCATTAGATGAAAGCTTTTTGCAGTAACATATGCACATGTATATGCTTCAATTCCATGCCATCCGGCACCCGTCGTTATCGGTCTATGGTGTTACCACAGTGCAGACACGGACTAGGGTAAAGTGCTTTACCCTAGTCCAAGATGGCGACAGGTACGTGCGATTCGATTTTTGCTTGGACAATCGAGGCGGTTATCGGTATCAATTCTATGTGCTCTATATACTCAGCTACTAGGTAACGGTGTATTGATAAAATGCGATACTATTTTGATGGAAACTGCACATCGTTGATTTGTAAAACGACGTTCAATTTTACCGGTGGATTAGGGTAAAGTGTCATAGACGGGAATTTAGGACTAGGGTGAAGTGTTTTCACTACTAGGGTAAAGTGACTGTCAAAGGAATGCTGCTTACTCCATTTTTGTTCGTAAACGAGTGGTAGATGCGGAATACATAATTTAAGAAAAACTGCAACTATCATATATATATATATATATATATATATTTATATTTATCGTATCTGGCACAAGTAAATTACGTTAAAATCGGAAGTGGGTGGTATTTTTAATTTAGAACCACGCAATAACAAGATATATTAATACATCGGCATGAATATCTCTACATGATTGATCTATTTAGAACCACTTGTCACTCCCAAATACTGTATGATGGATCCCAAAATGGTAAATTGCATTCGTGTATCGGACAGCGCGACAGCCTCATGATCCAATCAGCATGTCTGTTCCTAAGAAAAAGTATACTGGATCCGAGACATTGGGATTCCGTATATTGGCTGGTGTGTTCTCGTTACAAACAAAGTCATCCTGTCAGTTTCGTTTTCAGTGGGTTCATCATAAACTATTCAGGAGCACACAAAATGCTATTGATAATATCTAGCAAATATTGGATGCTGGTCGTCCAATACAGAGTTTGCGGGATTCAGAAAATCTATATTGGACAATTTTCTTAATCCCGTGAAGTCTGTATTGGACTCTTCATCATCCAATATCTGCAATATGTAACCTACGTTGTTTCTACGTATAGCTCCACTAATCTGAACTAGCAATTCATGACTAATGTCAACATTACAGATTTTTTTTTTATTATTCTCCCGAATTTTGTACCTGGAAGTATCAGAACAATATAAGTCTAGATCCAAGTGTTGTGTAGTATCATTCATACAGAATACTACACACAATTCTTCCTAAACACACAAGATTTGCCTATCAGGTGACGAATTGCCGTGCATAAACGAGGCAGTGGGACAGGTGAACAATATCAAAGAACAAGTCAACAATATAACGTGAATCGGTGCAATTAATGAATAATAACTAAAAGTAATCGTATGAACCAATTATCACGTTTTATCATAATCGTATTGAGGAAAGTATCGGTAGTCACATAACGACACCTAGTGATCGTCATGACAAATATTCTCTGCTATGATTTTAAACGTTATCTTTGCTTTATTGATTAACCTCTTCAGCGCCTACAGCGCCGGATATTTCCGGCGCAAAACGTAATTATGTGACGCCTATGTGCCGGAAATATCCGGCGCAAATTCATTCCCATGTTTATTCTTGTAAGACCTATATTTTTCAGTCAAAAGTCTCCATGTAGTTTCCGTATTTTGATGAAACTTTTGTAGTGTTCGTTACAATCGCTATGTGGGTCAAAGATAGTACATCAATACAACGGGAATGCATGTAATGCAAAGAGAAATTCTTGAAACTTCCGTGGTATTGTCGTCTGACAGATGTATGTAAGTGTGATAGCATGCTGAGCAAAATTATTCTCCGGGGAATTTACTGTTTTTTGTACCAGTTAGGTATGGTAATTAACATCAATAAAAGAAACAGAGCTCCATGTATCATATATTCATAATTAAAGACATGGGGATATTAATGTTATGTGAAAACATTGCATGCTTTCGTGTATACTATTTCAAGATTTGTGAAAAGTTCAAGAATTAGTGGTTGTTGTGAGATTGTTGCTATGGTAACCATGACACACCAACGCCCTACGATGATGCTTGCATAACGCTATTTTTATCATAATTGTGTAATTAATTTCCATCAACTCAGGGTCTTTCTTTAAAGATATTATTGTGATAATATACATTTTGCAATTTTCCTAGAAAAAATGCCCGGCGTGGGACAATTCCACAGGTCTGGCGGTCAAGAGGTTAAGTTATTCCATATAAATCGAACCAGTCATGATCCCGAGTCCTCGTGTAACACAAAAGGTGTGCACTTTTGTCACCAATATCAATACATATGTCGTCACGCGACTTGCGAGACCTTTTTACATAAGAACGTTTTATTGTTCGATTTTGATGTTCATTTGCTATAAGCCAAGGAGATTCTCTAAATTTCGCCCATCAAATCCCCTTGTTTATCTTTTAGCAATATCATTTCCAATTGCTATACCAGTGAGTAAGATAATATAACTGTACATCATTGTACGTAGGATGCTGCAATTTATTGGGAACTCCTATTATTTTGAACAAATTGTTGTTTCTCAGTGATACATGTTTTAATTCCTCAACAAATCTTGATAGGTCGAGAAAAAAGGTTACACTTTCGACAAAAAATAGAATATTCAAACATTGTTGTCTGTTCTAACAGCTCGGGTTGTCACGGGCGTGAACAGTAGTTTTGGTCGTTTTTTTAGCCTACACAACGCGCACGCCAACCAAATCGGATGACCAAACTAAGTTGCAAAAATAAGCCAAGTCATGTGACATTTCAAAAACATTTTTGATGTAACCTATGTATGTCGTATACATTTGTGGTACCAGTATATACCATATGAAACACAATTCACGAAGAGTTCTCCGAATCTTAACTACACACTTTACCCTAATCACGAATACCCTTACATTCCTCTTTACCCTAGTCTCGCTTTCACTTTACCCTGGTCAAGGGTGAATTTTAGCAAATTATCATTACGTGAATTATCAGCAATTTAGAATGTCAAACTTAGAGTTGCAAGGCTATAAGGTTTTAATCTATCAGCCTGCGTGAACACCTTTCGTGATAACTGTCATTTCAGTGTACACGGAGCATAAACAAATCGAGCCGTATGTACGATTCGCCATCTTTGACTAGGGTAAAGCACTTTACCCTAGTCCGGGTCTGCACTGTGGGTGTTACGTACTGTGCAAGTTGTGGCCACTTAAATGTAATGAATACTTAATGATGGAACAACTGTCTAGCTATGTGTTGTTCATTCAATGTATCACAAGGAAGTCGGCGAATAATCTTTTTTGTCTAGAAAATTGAGTTTGCAATAGGCTCAATCGAGCGGCAAAAGTTACAAACTCGATAGGACATGTTTTACGCTTGGGTCCCAGAATGCATTGCGGAAATGGATTAGATTTAAAATCCCGCAAAAATCGCATTCATAATATATCTGGATTAATGTGTTCTGATGGAATGAAAATGTCCTACAGAATATATACTGGACTATAATTCTTGAATGAATCTCTAGGTTTCCTGAATAGTTTACTGCTTCATTTGGCCCTCGTGTATATTTTGTTGGATGTCCCGATCATTATTTGGACACTTTCAGATAATACACAATGTGTGTCACTGTATCAAGCAATAATGCTTTGTGTTTGCCAGTAGTATAGTAACCTTCTCACTTTTAATCGAGCACTTGTTGGCAGTTAATGTTTGGCTGCAATTTACTTCTATTGTAGAAATATTCATGTTAGGGTATTTTTTATTGTAGTAATAGAAATTGCATTGATGCTGGTGGTACGTTGATACACACAATTGTATATCCTTCTACAGTACATGTGAACATTCGATTTGCGCTGCTATTTGTGTTATGTTCGAATCTTTGAAAAATTGAATATTTGCATAGTGATTATCAAAAGCAATGTGCACATTTATTAATTATGTGAATTTATGAATCAAAGAATACTAGCTCACGGTACGAACGCATGATAGGAGTGACCTATATTGGTCAGTGTACAAGTGTATGTAAGGATTTAATAATAACACATATATCTGAGATTTACAGTTCATCACCATTAGGTGTAATCGAGCTTATTGCCGTCCGACTTGAACTCCAGTTTTGATGTTTTCATGCGTCAACTCTGCTGCTGCTAGCCCATTTCACATATTATACCACTCCAGCTCAGTGCTGAACACCGTGTAAATTTTTAATTGTGATGCAATTCGTGTAGGCTATAGTGTAACCTTTATTTCGGCACCAGAGTGGCCGAGTGGTTAAGGCGTTGGACTTAAGATCCAATGGACATATGTCCGCGTGGGTTCGAACCCCACCTCTGGTAGATCATTTTATCAAACTGTATGAAATTCGGTTGAAAATTGAACCATTTTTTGCCATTCGACACATTTTGCTGGCCTGGTGAGGATACACGAATTGTCGTCCCTGTTCTGTTGACGTTTGGAATTGATACAGGCTACTAATGACAGTTGAGAATTATTTCCGCAGCAATGAGCCCATTGCGTTTTTTTTCCTCATAGGGCTCATATTAACAAATTGTAGTCACGTTCATAGTTTTTTTCAGAGTTTTATAACAAACAGTTGATTTATAATTTAACACTCTCTTCCTATAAATACTAAGGAAAACGAAATACCAGTGCATCATTTATTTCAGTTGTATTCTTTTTTTTCAACTAAATTTCAATGATGTCATGATAACAGCGAACACATACTGGTGTTTTACATAGGTTATATGTCCATTCTATCAATAATAAAACATGAGTGCCGATCATCGTTTTAATGTGATGGATAACAATTCCTACAAACGTGTCCCACTTGCTTTAGAAAAAGTGATAGACACTGAAGAAGATTAACATTACTGTATAATAACATTACTGTGATATGTTTTAGTATGTCTACAGTCCTCTAGGATCTCGTTCGCATGAGACCTCGAGTATTTTTCAAGACAGCTGAGTTGAAACACAGTGTATGTTATGAGACATTACACTAGAGATTTGTTAGGAGTCTTCGAGCCTTTGAAAGACGGATATTTGGGGATACTCATGAGATTAACATTCACCAATTCCTAGATAATGTCATGAATAATAATCAGGTATTGCAGGCATATAACCCAGTAGACTTGGTTAATACATGTTTTCAGGCATCTTATCAGATCATATGTCAGACTGACAGGATACCAATAGTGTTCTGACCGAATTGAATTTTAGGGCAGAAGCTGTTTATTTTTAAATTACATGGTGATACATTATGATATATGTCAACCAGTGTCATCTACCACATGATGAGCTAATCCAGTATCATGATATAATTATCTAAAATGCAATTCTTGAGCTTTATTTACATAAAATCACATAAAATATAATGTCAGGCCATGCAAATACAATGTGATTTGACACGCAACAACGTACAAAAGACTAGACTGTAGATGTCTTCTTCTGACGTTATTTATCATGGTCTGTCTTGGAAAAAAAACAGGTTGAGAGGCTGACTTCGACAGGGACTGGGGCGAATCTGAAATGGCAGGTTCTATGTTTCTTGATTACAGGACGAAATAGCACGTGCCTAGTATAATAGGGGACCGTCCATTTTGCGGAATGGAAATGTCTTGTTTTAATATTTTTATAGAATATGGTATGTAGGCTTCAGGGATGCATGTGTGTCAGTAACCAGTTTTTGGAAATCGGTTACCTACATCGTCTCAACTCAGCTCGTCATGATATGTCAACAGATAACCTCAACATCAGCAACTAACCTCAAACCAAAATTATGTCTCTTTTATATTTCTGATCGCAATCAAATAAATGGAAGCAAACTATCCCCTCTAAGAATGGATGATATAGACATCCAGCTTACCAATTGAAGTGGAAAACAAGGGTAAACTTAATTTTTACGCATGCCCGTTGTTCCACAACTCACACTCTGATGCATTCAAATTTGAAAATGCAATGTGATGGACATAGACTAATCGAAACGTTTGTAACCACAGCATATGAAAATCGGGTTTTCTTTCACATACAATGTTACCAGGAGTGTGTCATATATATATGCGTAATTTTCAAAACATCCTGACGACTGTTATACTCGTTATGGGTCTACGGTGTTATATATGCTATGTAAATAATGACCACTTAAAATGTAATGAATATTTAATGATGGACCATTATTTGTCTTCTTGTTATACAATGTGCCAGAAGGAATTTTATGATTTTTTCTCCTTCAGAAAAGTAAGGGTAAAATAGACCCACATATGAAGATGAGCAACTTAATACGATGTGTTTTCGGTTGGGTTCCCCGAACACATTGCGCAAATGGATTATTGTGAACAGTTAAAAACGAGACGAAGCAAAAGTGGCATCCGTAATACATGTGTCGTGATTGATGTGGTCTCGCGAAGTAAGAATGCCATACAGAAGGAAAAATTGGATTATAACTCTTGGATGAATCTCTAGGCATCCTACGTAAATTAACTGATTTATTTTGCCCTTGTGTACTTCAGCTTGCAACGCGGTCATTATTTTGGCATTGTTTGATATTATATGATGCGTTTCACGCAGCGATATGTCTGCCATCAATACTATCGACTCTGCAACCACTCGGCCTTCGATCGGGCACTTACCTATGTGCATGTTGATGTTTGGCTGGGTTTTGCAATTAGCGCAAAAATATCTCACTTTAGGGTTCGTTTTGTTGTAATAAAAAACCACATCACTGTTGTTGATAAGACGATGATACAAACAGTTGCATATCCTTCTATCAGAAACCCATAAGATCTCTCTTATGGGTTTCTGCTTCTATGTATCGACATCAGGATTTGCACCGCTCTTCATGTTATTTATGACATCTCTTTCTCCAAATAAATATTTACCTAGTGAATATCAATTGTGATGTGCATCTTTATACAATTCGTGAATTTGTGAATTAGAAAATACCCACTCACGGCCCTCAGAGTACACACCTACGATAGAAGTGACTTGACCAGATATTTATCTCAGAAGCCATATCAGGGAATTTATGAATTTATTGAATGCATAATTATATCGTCTCAGGTTGCAGATTTACATTTGATCTCCCTGAGGTGTAAGCAAACTTATAGCCGTCCGCATTCCTCGGAGAAATGTAACGAAAACAAATATAATAATGATGTATGTGTCGATGTTTCACACTGGCATTCTTGGTGAATAGAAATAAATCAGCCAAATTATTTTTCCTTAAACCTTTTCGGACAACTGAAATAAAGCCTTATTGTAAATAATTTGAGATTAATGACCTTGTGACTGAAATACATGTCAGTGGTCCATGCAATGAAAGATACCCAAAACGAGCCCGGGGAGAAACAGCTGAGATTGTTGTGATTGTTGTGTAAAGAACGAACTGATATAAGATGATATGCTTAATTGTTTATTGCAAGATGATCCTCCAAGTAATTGGTCATACTTAAATCATGTGAATACGATGTGCCTGACATTTGGAATCCTACCAGTGTTCGCTATAGAACTGTTGATTTTGCCCAGGAAACACCAGATATAAAGGTTACTACCTGACGTATATGACAATTTATCGCACAGAACGAGCAGTAATTATTCTTTTATGGTCAGATATTTGCAATATGTTCATTCGAAACCACGTCATATGCTAATCCTAATTCATTTGCTATCAGTGAGCTCGCCCATATTCCTAATGAAAATATATTTTATATATCAAGATAGGAATATGTCCGTATTTTTATAATGGAATTACAATGGTCATTCTTATACTAGTAATCTGGAAGAAATTGATGTACGTAAATTATGCATGTACACAGTGACGTATCTGACGCACCAACACCCCCCCCCCCCCCCTTCCCTCCCCCTGGCATCATTTCTCTCGGAAATTCGGGAAATCGGCAGCTGAATGAAAATTGTAAAAACGTGAAAAAATGAGGTACCGTATCGATCCAAATTGTAGCATGGCGAGCCAAAGCAAGACCTCCTGCAGCATTTCTCTATTTCCATTGTACAATGTTGTATTTTACGTTTCCTATCGGAATCATCCAAACCTGGTTGTATTGGTGGTAATATATTGATACTTACATTGTGGAGTAATTTAGATGCAACGAACTTATATCACATTGACATTCTTAATTTATATCAGACATATATTTTGTTTTTGAATGTATATGTTTCAACCGCTTTGCTACTCAATAGATCCATATGGCTTGGTAGTGATAGACGATTGCCTGTCACTGTTCTGTTG
Organism: Terebella lapidaria; assembly: GCA_949152475.1. NCBI lineage: Eukaryota > Metazoa > Annelida > Polychaeta > Terebellida > Terebellidae > Terebella > Terebella lapidaria. Next base: position 11,531,033 of record OX424557.1, read on the forward strand.
ACGTTGGAATTTGATGCAAGCTGATGGCAATTGAAACTACATCACTAGCATCGAGGCCATAGTAGGTTCATATAATAACATATTCATGTTTAATGAAAGACAAACATGCCATATTTATAGGCTCGTGCAAACAGTTTTATACCTAATGAACGAGTGTTCTGACCTGTTGTCATTTGTTAGAAATTGCCGAGAAGCTACTAATAACAACTGGAATATTTATAGTTTTTTTTTTCAAACCGTTTTACAACTACCAGTTGATTTATAAGTTGGCATGTGAGTATGACTTATCTAAACAAAACACCAAAACACCTTCATTTATTTCAAACTTACTTTTACATTTCACGTTCACTACTGTCGACACCGTCATAGTCACTCCCTACTAAAATAACTATAATATTAAATAGATAAATGGAACCTTGCTCTCGTGAGTCCGCAAGTCTTGTGAGGACAATCCACAACGTTGCAATGCAGCCTCGCTTAGGAGACGTTATTCCAGGATTGGAAAGATATTGGGAGATAATCCTGAGTTAACATCCGCGATTTCCTGGATGCTATTTCGAACGGTGAACGGTTTTTTTAGACACTTCGTCATCTATATTTTGTCATCTATACTACTACGTACGAATACGTTTGCACTTACAAATAGTTTTATATAAGAATCACATTGGATTGTCATATCAGAAACGAATCTATTTCACTTATGAAATATCAAATACTAGTACTGTTATGCATAACTTCCATCATCAATCTTGATAAACAGGTGTGTTCCACGATTTCAATGCTACTACCAGAGTTGCGGATCTGGAACTCATATTTTATCAATTGAGATATCAAGGCCATGCGAATAAAAAGTGATTGAAGCATCATTCTCCTCCTCGCCAAACTGAATGGAACTCCTTTATAATGCTCTGGGTGTTTGGAACAGGTTCCAGAGAATTACCTCTGAAATCGACAGAGACGTTTTCTTTGGAAGTCATACACCATATTTCTTCATCTCAGGATAGAGAAGCGCGTGCCCCGCACAATGGGGTACCGTCCACACTGCAGAATGAATAAGTTTACTGTGTTCACTGTTCTGTGGAATATAAACTTCAGATATATGTACATATCAGTCATTGGAAACTCAGTCATTTTTCAAGTATCATATTTACATGACCTCAGAGTCTATGTCAAGACATATGAAAAATTGACATCAAATCACAATTATCTCAATTTTGGATATAGCAGATTGTGTTTAATTCATAACAACGTCACAAATGGTGTGCTCTTGATCATTTTTCTAAAGAAATCCGCCGTCTAATCAAATAAAAAATCAGGGAAAATGTATTTTTTGCTTATGTCTGTTGTTCTACCACTTGCATAAAGAGCTGAAAATGGAACGTATTAGATATAAACATATCCATATCCATTAGATGTAAGTTTTTTGCAGTAAACTAAGCACATGAACATTTAGTTTTCTCTTCCATGAAAAATGTTAATAGCCGTGTTTCATGCATACATACCTGGATGCGAAAATTCCATGTCATCCAGCACCCGTCTACAGTGCTACGTACTGTGTAAGTTATGGTCGCTTAAAACGTGATGAATATTCAATGATGGAGCATTTGTCTAGCTATATGTTTATACAATGTATCACACAGAAGTTGGCGAATTATTCCTTTTCTCTAGAGAATCAGGGTTGCAATAGACTTTCATCAAGTTGCAGAAATTACAAACTCCATAGGACGTGTTTACGCATTGCAGAAATGGGTTGGAAATAAAAAACGCATCCCGCAAAAATGACGTCCATAATATCTGGATTAAAGGAGGACTTCCTATCAAATTCAAACTCAATTCGGTAACATATGAGTTTCACGCACATGGAGTATTCATTCAGATGACTTCAAAATCGAAGAGATCATATTTTTAAAACTACTATCGAATGTAAAATCGAAAAGAAACTAAACTAGCGGGCCCCGCCCTCCAACTGGGGAGAATGAATGAGTCAAAACGATGACGTCATTGTTTTGATGATGCCTCGGGCAACGAATCACTTCCAGCATCTTTGGTTCCAGTGAAATGAGCCGCCTGTCGAGGCTTCTATCAAAACAATGACGTCACAGAAATTTACGTCATGTATGACGTTTCTGTCAGCCGTGCACTGCCGAGTGGAAAAAACTTGCAGATTTTCGGTGTTTTTGATGTTATATCCTCAGTACGATTTGTTCGTACTGAACAAATATATACATACTCCATATGAACGATGCTTAAAGTTTTCTCCGTTCAAATGCATTGAGATTTGCTATATGGAAGTTTTAACCGTAAAATCATTGGTCGAAGCCAATACACATTGATAGGAAGTCCTCCTTTAATGTGATCTGGCGATGTGAAAATGTCCTACAGAGGAAATATTGGATTATGATTTCTTGAATGAATCTCTTGGTTTCATGAATAATTTACTGATTTATTTAGCCCTTGTGCATTTTTGTTGGATGTCCCGGTCATTATTTTGACACTTTCAGATAATACATGGTGTGTGTCACTGTATCAAGCAATAATGATTTGTGTTTGCCAGTAGTATAGTAACCTTCCGACTTTTAATCGAGCACTTGTTGCATGTTAATGTTTGGCTGGAATTTACTTCTATTGTGCAAATATTCATGTCAGGATTTTTTTTATTATATTCATAGAAATTGTATTGATGCTGGTGTTAATACGTTGATACACATAATTGTATATCCTTTTGTATGTTCTACATGTGGTCATTAGATTTGCACTGCTCTTTGTGTTATGGTCTAATCTCTGTTTCCGCAAAGAAACTGAATATTTGCATGGTGATTATCAAGAGCAATGGATTAATGCCAACCCATATATACCTAACAAAAAAGCATGATGGACTTTGCAGACACACAGCTTAAGTCTTTTATAAGGGTTTTAATGTTTTTAGTCAAATACGGTGCTGTCAATGTTTGTTTCAACACATAACGGTGTGTGGACGCCGAATAAAAATCAAGTTAATAAAAAAGTATTTGTTGTTTGTTTATAAATATGATAATCAATGATGAAAGGACGCAATAAAATAATAAAATGTCAATATGTGTCATTCATATGCATAATTTTCATATGTTTTCGAGCTTCCGTATGACCGAAAATCACATGAAATTGCATAATGCTGCGCAACAGAGAATTTTTTTATGTATAAGGACTCGTATAATGAATCAGTTCAGTATCATCTGGGGGATTCTACTAACACTTAGTCAAGTTTTTTTGCAGTCAAGTAGCTGGCTTAACACTTGCCGATCCTCAATACTTACTTCAAAACGTAAGATTTCCTCCTGTTCTACTAAACGTTATTATATACCCAATATATACATTATTTCAGGTGCAGAAAAATAAATTGAAGATACCTTAGAATAAATATAACTGGAAAAATATAATTGTTTACAAAAATTGTATACAACATGTTTATATGTTTTTTTAGAAGACAATGATCCACGATGGATTCACCAAAGAAAAAACAGAAAGTGCTGTCATCGACAGAAAGGCCTTGCATTATCTTTTTCTAAACAAACTTCAGAAACAGACTTGACAAAGGCCAGAGATGACGAATCCATAGAGGCATTAGTCGATGCAGCAAGAGTTCAGAATTTTGAGCCTATCCTAGCTCTCGAAGATTATGAATATGATGAATAGGCCTAATTGTTTTACCACAGGAAATGTAGGTCTAAGTTCACACATAAGAAAACACTTCAGCAGTTCCAAAAAGACCCTGACTCTGAGCCACGATGTTCCAGCAAAAGAAGACGATCCTCTCGTGGTCCAGCAACAACATACCGTGTTCTAGACCCTGTATTTGGGTCTAGACCCTCTAGACCCAAATTAATATAATTCAATTTTCGTATGATAATGACAGTATCTAAAGTTATGTCTGAACAGTTGTGTGTGATAAAATAAAAACCACGGTCGTGTGTTTTCCGCAAAAAGATATCGGTCTCGTTTGGTCTGGCGGATGAACACAGAATACACTCGTCCTTCGGACTCGTGCATCCTGAATTCATTCGCCAGACCAAACTCGACCGATATCTTTTTGCGGAAAACACACTCGCATGGTTTTATATATATATATGTAAAGTTATTGACTACCGTCCGCTCTTCGGGATCCTCGAGGATAGTCCTCTCTCATCCGAGTCCTTGCGGACGCGCATCCGCTATTCCGGATCCTTGCGGCAGGGCCGCTCACCGGAGGTCGCTGTGGACACGGTAACTACTTCAGCATTAACGGTAACCAGGTAACAGCCCACCCGACACTCACAGGCCTACGGACACCGTTCAGAAACTAGTTCATCCCTACGGTGTTAACTGGCGGGGCCTGGCGAGCCGCGGTCTGCCTCCGGGACGGAACCCCGTACAGTCCGACATGCTGGCCAGAGCCTCTGTCACACGTCCCGGGAAGGGAGAGAGCTGGCGATCCACAGGGCCGAAGGCCCCCGAGTCAGCAACTTGTCTCTCCCAGCCCGGGCCTCCCCATGGAAATCGTCCCCAGGGCTCTAGGAGCCCACTACTCACAAACAGAGAACACAAAGCTCATGGCGAGCCTTGCGTGCGTCCTGTCTCTCGATCTTGGACAATCTCCTCGATCGAGTCGCTTCCAGTGTATATATAATACACCAGAAACTGTAGGGCGCACGCGAGGTTTAATCGATCCATTGTTATAGTTTACTGGAGCGTAAATTACAATACGTCGCCGTGGCAACGCACGCTCGAACGGAGCATGTCAAAACAAGGCCAAGTACGAAAAGGCCACATAAATGGCATTTATGTTTACAAACACCTGCCGCGTGCTTAGGGCAAAATCGCCACATTACACCCTTCTTACAATGTTGGTCCCCAACATGTTCCGCCCGCGCCCAAAATGCTCGAAACCCGACGAAGGCTTCGCATGGCGGGGGCCGGAAGAAGGCAAGATGGCAACGCCCGGAAGTCACGGCGCAAACACTAGGACTTTAAGAGTCCCTTTTGGAAGAATGGGGAACTACCCCCGGACTTACAGAGTAAACTATAACGCGCTTTGCAATTTTGAATAAATCCTAATAAACAAGCTAAAATTTTCGACCGAGGTGGTCCAAAACCGTGTGATGACCTTGGAAGGTCATCCGTTATAAAAGGATGGTGTGTCGAGTCTTTGGAATATCTTTAAGGTTAGACTTTAAATTTAGAAATTTTGTAAAACGACACACCGAGTGATCAAAAGTGATAGTACCTCTAAAAATGTTGCCGACCGCCCTGCCGGCCGGCTCCTCAGATCCGCAGGACGGGTCTGAGGCAGGGCGGAGCCGCGGAAGCGACTCCGGCACGCCGCCACACAAGTGCAGCGACGAGGCTAGCACCCTAGCCTTCCTCCATCGTCATGGGCTCCTCATCCGTGCCGCCTGTCTTGGGGTCTGGCGGCGGTGACGAGTCCCTACGCCGCGGAAGCAGCGGAGCCGGCAGAGTGAAAGCCGGCTGCACGGGCGGATGAGGCAGGCCCGGTGGAGCTTGCAGGGGCTTTTGCGGTGAGCCCTGCAATCCGGGTCCTGACGGAGCCATCACGACGGAGGCCGGTAGAGAGGTCGCGCCGAGATCTGCAATGGCGCGGAACATCTCCACCGTATCGCGGGTGCGCTGTGGACCGGCCGTCCGTTCTTCCCACACCTGGACTAGGTATGGGTAGATGGCCAGCTCCAAAGCGGCATCCGCGCGCCGGAGAGCCGCCTGGTTCAGGGCGGACGACTCGGGGTCATCGACGCCCTGGAGTAGGCGAGTCCGAGCGGCCTCGGCTTCGTCAAGACGACGCCGTAGCTGCTCATTCTCAGCCTCCAGGTGCTCCATCCGTGCGGCTACCTCTGGGGCGGGGGCGGACGCCCCGGACTGCTCGGCAAGAGCGGCGGTCCGACCCTGGTCGAACGCGCGCCGCTCAATGACGGCCGACAAAGTCCGGTAGCTCTCTAGGCTCCGCCGGGTGCCTTCCATGAGGCCCTGGTCGTATGCGAGATCGCATGCGACACGGGAGGCCTCGGCGCGGCACCGGCTGAACCGATCCAGAGAGCTGTCCATCTCCGCCACAAGGTACTCCGCCGCTCGGGTGAGTCGACCACGCTGGGGGTGATCCCAGGGGTGCTCCTCCAGAGCGCGGACCAACGCGGCTACACCTGCGGACCCCAAGTCACGAATGGCTCGGGGCACCGGCAGGTTCACCAACGCCGGGTCACCGGGGATCCGGTCCATACCATCGCGACGATGGCCGACCGCCTGGCCTACAGACTCGCGGAAAGTCTCGTAGACGCTGGCGGTCGTGGGACCGAGCCTCCGGCGTACGTCCGCCGTGGCGTCGAGGGGGTCCAAGTCCAGGGAGGCGGTGCTTTGCCATCCCGCGGACGTCCCCTCAACTACCAACGAGGACGCGGACGTCGACCTCGAGAGAGGTACCGCACGTCCGCTACCGCTCGCAACCGAGGGAGTCACGCGTGGGGTCCTTGGCGGGACCACCGACGCGGTACTCGAGGAGGCGGAGGTGTCTGCCACCACCCGTCCCTCAGACGGACCCACGGGTACCGTCACCTCGAGCAAGCCCGGGTAATCCTCCTGAGTCAGCGCACCCGGACCGGATCCCGCGGAGGCGCCGCCCGCACCAGATCCCGAGGGATTAGGCGTCTTGGCGTCTCCGGGTTTGGCGGAGGACCCTTTCTGGCCGCCCGGCTTAGGCGCCAGTGGCTGAGGTCCTCCGGACTTCGATCCGGTTTGAGGCGAGGGGCCGCCGGACTTCTTTTTCCGGTGCGGCCGCTTCTTCTTCTTTTTCTTCGGAGGCGAGGAGGCCGGGTCCGGGTCGGATCCGGCCTCAGATTGCCCGCGCTCAGAGGCTTCCAGCTCTTGCTGGGCTCTCCACTGCTTCTGGGCAATCTCCCGGGCTCGACGGCGAGTACGCCTAGAGACGGGCGATGTAAACCCGTCATCTCGGTTCTCGGTCTCCTTTGAGCCAGACTCCTGTTCCTGAGGCGGCGCTTGGGATGCGGCTTCCTCAGCCGGGTCAACCTGCTCCGCCCAAGTCCCAGGGGCCTTCTGGTCGTGCGGACCAGACTCCGCAGGTGCGGACACCGAGGAGTTCTCGGCGGAACCGGTGTCCGGACGGCTACGGCCATCCGGACGGGTTTCCGCACGAGTACTCTCATCCGGACCCAAAGACGCAAGCATCTCCGGGTGCGGATGCAACTCAGTATCCACATCCACGAGTCCCGCACCACCGCAGTCCATCACCTCTTCCATACAAGGAAAAGGCGACGGATTCAAGAGCTGCTCGGCGCCTGGCGTGGCCGAGTCACTCTCTGCGGGGCGGTCCTCCGCGACCTCGCTCTCAGACTCGGTTCCTGTGTAAGAACCAGAGCCGGAGCTGGATTCCGCAGAACCCATCTCTTCGCCTTCGGAGACATGTTCATTGTCCACATCCTCAGGCTTAGCTAGGGGTCTCGAGTACACACTAGTGCGCTCTAGAGACCCCTCCTCCCTTCCCACATCACTACCCCAGCCGTCACTTGATTCTGACATCAAGCGCTCTAATCGCTCTAAACACTGGGAGTCAGATCCGCAGATCCGTCTCCACCAGTGCCGAGCGCTTGAATGACCAGTAAGTGTCGAGTTACATCGATTATAGGCATCAAGTGTTGGCAGTTATACTGCACACGCATCGCATGACGCGTTCCCGTGGAAACGTCTATTCACTGCATCTACCCGATCGACAGACAAAAGGACGTTTTACACTCCCGCATTCACATACACGCATCTCCCCCCGGTGACTCCTATCGTGCCATGTATACGGGTGGCTTGTGTACACAAGCCATCCCGGGGGAACCCGCTAAAATACTACAGTAATTAACAGCAGTCATTAGCAATAGCTTTCGCACTGGCGATCAATGACGTGAAGTTAATCACCCTCGCAGGTTAAAGATTGTATACAATGTATCAAAAAGCCAAACTACTTGTGGGTGTTACGATTATGTCACCCTATCAGCAGCGATAAATAAAAATTTAACACCGCTCAAGCAGCAATGATAATAAATCCACCACCGCTTGCATGCTTTTCATAGATCACGGCATACAGCCTTCGATACAATGTACACAATCTCCTACACCCCTCTTGCGAAAGCAGAAATCTCCCGATTTCTTACTCTCTATTGCACCAAGGACAAGAGATATATCACTAAACTTTCTCATATATTGGATAAATGAGTAAGAATAGTATTTCCACGGGAACACGCACACACTTGTGGCTTATAATCCTCCCATAAATAATAAATGAGATGGAAAATAAACAAAATCACTCCCCATAGCCGCTGGCACGCTTACAGGGCGATCGGACATACCCATGACGTCCGGACAGACAATCGGGCGCCCTATGGGCGTTTGCAAAGCGCCCACTAGCAACCCCGACGTACTGCCCGGCCGCGGAGCGGTGCCTGGTCCAGCCCAGAGCCTCCTCAAACGACTACCGGAGCGCGGAGCCAATAGATTAGACGCGGAGCCGGCATGGTCCATAACCTCAATGGTTAGGGGGCGAACCCTTCATACCGGCGCCCAATCTAGAGGCGCCCAAAGATGGTGAAAGCAATAGCCGGGGGACGTCCGGAGCTGCCCGCGGACGGAGTCCAGGCCGGACGCCTACCATTGTACGGCGTATTGCCCTTATCCAATGAATATGAAATTGGAATTAAAAGCCACCACAAGTGTTGCGCATGTAATATACGACCCCCTTCTTAGAAGGAGGCCGGGGTTCCGGTCATTCCGGCCGGACCGCATATTGTAAGGTACGATCCGGACGAGAACGAGCGTCACCCGCTGCCGCGGCTGGTCCGCACACGCGGACTTAACAACCGCTCCATTATCATAATGGATAGTCGGTTTCCTGCCGTAAGAAACCTTAATTACTATAACCGTAATTATAGTAATGGCTCACGGGGGATAACTACACCGAAGTGCGTCATCTTAAAGCGCCGCGGACGCCGGCAAGGTAACGCGGACGAACCGCGGACATCAGTCCTCACCTGCGGACACTATCCCCGCGTCCAGAGCCAGTTCCCCAAATCCGTGGGAAGGCGCTTCTCCCGTAGCGGACGTAAATCCCAACCTCAGTCTGGCCATATAAGAGGTTGTCCCGGGACCAGGGGCCTCCGGCCGGATTCGTCCGGCCAGCGTAACCGTTGTGCGGATTACGCCGAACAGCCGTCCACAATGTGCGGACAGGCCATCCGCACGTCCCTGGCGCTGGAAACTACAGGAGGGCGGATGCGGAGCGGCGGCGTTACAACATGAAAGTCTCCGCGGACCTCAACTCCGAAGATAGCCACAAAGTAGCCACCCGCGGAGGTAAGTCGTGCGGACTCTCACGGAACGACCTAAAACCCGTCCGTAGTATGATAGACGGGTACCGCAGACGCATCCGCATGGGCGGAAGGTTATTCCCACCCATACCGGGCTGGCGCACGTGGTTTCCGGCGTGGCCGCCCGTCATCCGCAGGTACTGGAGGGAGTGGGGGTACCTGCGGATCGCCGTCATCTGGCTGATAGCCACCCAGTCCATCATCTGACGGGTCAGAGAGGTCCGGGAGGCCCACCATACGGCGCACACGCTCGTCCGGAGTCCGCGGATGCTGACCAGACGGATCCCACATGGGAGCATCATCCGGTTCCGCATCTTGAACGAGCGGATCCATGACAAGCGGGCCCTCGTACTTCTTCAGATTATCGATATGGACAACCAGAACCCTGTCCGGATCGGAATCCCTCCGGATCCGGTAGTCCACATCTGTCACCTGTTTCAGTACCGTAAACGGGCCTATCCACGGCTTAGCAAATTTATTGCCTTGCTTAAGCGGCGGATAATAGTAGCGCACCTTGTCGCCTTCCGCAAAAGCTGGCCTACCCTTAGCATGGGCGTCATAGCCTCGCTTCTGCCGGATGGCAGACTTGTCCAGGCGCGCGCGCGCGAAATCATGGGCGTTCGCCAGGGCGCGGCGAATCCACTCCACGTACTCCGGACCGCACTGGGGTACTGCGCCGGTCTCTGCCGCAGTTGGATACATAATATCCACGGGCAAATTTAGCTCCCGGCCGTACAACATCGCGTGCGGAGTAACTCCGGTCGAAGAGTGGGCCGACGACCTGTACGCCATTAAGACATACGGGAGGTGGTCATCCCAATCATTCGCACGATCGTTCACAAAGGCCGCCAGCATGTTGAGGACCGATCGATTAAAGCGTTCGACCTGGCCATCAGACTGAGGCCTGTAGGGGGTGGTCCGCACCTTGGTACTGCCTAGCATCTGTGCTAGGTTTCGGAACAGGTTGCTCTCAAATTGCGTGCCCTGATCCGAATGTACCTGTTTAGGTACCCCATGGTACACCACCCATCTATTCACCAATAACCGAGCTACCTCGTCCGCAGTCTGGCGGCGCAGTGGGTAGGCGTCGGTATACTTGGTAAAATAGTCGGAAATCACTAGGATGTACCGGAAACCGCGCGGGGTGACCCGGTGGGTATCCAGTATATCCAAAGCTATCCGATCAAACGGCGCGCCCGCCTTAACCGTGGTTAAGGGGTGGCGGCCAGGAGTCGGAACTCCTTTGCGAGCTTGACACCGAGGGCAGGCTGCGCACCACCGTTGCACGTCCAAGCTGCTACCAGGCCAATGAAAGCGCTGTTGTAGCCTATGGACGGTCCTCCGGATTCCCAAGTGACCGGTCACCCGGAGGTCATGCAACTGGTGGAGTACTTCTTTCCGCAGCTCCGCCGGAAGCACCAACTGCCATATTGGAGGCAGTGGGGTCGGTGGCTCATAGCGCCGGTATAAGAGGCCATCCCTCAAGGAGAGTCGTTCCCACTGAGATACTAGAGACAAGGTCTCCTCCCTGTAGGTCTTTCGCTCATCCTTCGAGGGCTTCTGGCCGGCCTCAAGGGCTGTAATTACCGGTGCCAGAGCTCTGTCAGCTCTCTGCGCCGCAGCTATCTGCGCCGGAGAGTAGCCACCCAAGTAATTAGGCTCCTCATCCGTCGCGTCCGGCTGCGCCGCAGCGGCCATCACCACAGGGGGCAAGGACCGCTCATACTCAGACTCTCCAGAGGACGAGGGTACCCACGAGGAGTACACCGCCGGACTCGAGGAGGACTCGCTGGAGCTGAGCCGCACCTCCGCTTCGTATGCGGGACGCCCTCGCCGATAACGGCGGGTCCGCGCGCGGAGATTAGCCCTAGACGCTCCGGCCGCCGTGTTGTTAGAGGGGGCGGCGGCCTGCGGTCTCCCCGGAACGTCCAATTCCGAGTCTGAGGACGAATCCGCGGCTTGCTGGAATGGCGCCATTCCTGCACAACCCGGATTCTTGCACTTATGACAACGGGACAGGCCGTCCGCGTTGCCGTGCAACTTACCAGCGCGATGCTCTATCTGCATGTCATACTCTTGGAGTTTGACGAGCCACCGCGCCACCAAGCCGTCGGCCTCACTATAGTTGAGGAGCCATCTCAGCGAACTATGATCAGTCCGCAAGCGGAAATGGCGTCCCAACAAATAGTGCCGGAAACGCTTGGTCATCGTAACCACCGCGAGCAACTCGCGATGAGTGGTACAGTAGTTCATTTGAGAGCGGCTCAAGGCCACACTCGCATAAGCTACTACCCGCTCTTGCCCGTCCACGATCTGCGAGAGGACACCGCCGAGTGCGAAGTTACTCGCGTCAGTGTCCAGGATGAACTCGCAGTCCGGACGAGGGTGCCGCAGCACCGGGGCCGCTACCAAGGCCTGCCGGAGTCCCGAGAAGGCGTCAGCCTGCTCGGCGGACCAAACAAAATCGGCGCCCTTTTCCGTGAGGATAGTAAGGGGACGCGCGATCTCCGCAAAGCCGCGAATAAACCTGCGGTGGTAGCTTGCGAAGCCCAAAAAGGACCTCACGTCCGCCACGTTGCAGGGCGGAGGCCATTTCTGCACGGCCGCCACCTTTGCGGGGTCTGGTCTCACTCCGGTGCCCGTTACCATGAAGCCCAAGTACAGGATTTCCTGCGCGAATAGTTCGCACTTACTTGGCTTCAATTTAAGCCCTGCTCCGCGGATGCGATGGAGCACCATCTGGAGGTTGGTGAGGGTTTCCTCGAACGACCGGCCATACACGACGACATCGTCGATGTAGACCATACATCGCTTCCAGAGGAACCCTTTAAGTACCATCTCCATGAGGCGCTCGAACGTCGCTGGTGCGTTACAGAGCCCGAACGGCATTACCTTGAATTGGTAGAGCCCGTTCTTGGTAACGAAGGCAGTCTTCGCCCGATCACTCTCCTCCATCTCCACCTGCCAATACCCGGAGGCCAGATCCAGAGCACAGAAATAGTGCGACCCGGCCATGGCATCGAAGGTATCCTCAATGTGCGGGAGAGGATATGAGTCCTTCCGCGTGGCATCGTTGAGTTTCCGATAGTCCACGCAGAACCTCCACGAGCCGTCCTTCTTCTTCACCATAACCACCGGACTGGCCCAAGGGCTGTCACTGGGTTCGATGATGTCCAAGTCGAGCATCTTTTGCACCTCCTGGTCTATGACCTCTTGGTGCACTATTGCTGCCGAACGAAGACGCTGCTTGAGAGGACGCACGTCCACGAGGTCGATGCGGTGCTTGGCGACGTCAGTCTTGCCAACCGCACCATCAGGACCCATGAACACATCCGCATACTGCCGCAGCAGTTTGCGGAGCGCTTGGCGCTGCTCTTCATCCAACCGGTCCTTCGGAACCCGAGATTCCAAATGGTCCGGCAGGGTGAACGGGTCATCCCCGGTGGCCGACGCCGCGCACGCAGCGCGGCAGACAGGATCGTCGGGGAGGACACGACTCGAGGACGCGGGAATAGCAGTAGCTGCTATGCATCCGCACTTCAGTACAATCGGAGCATCCGTAGGATTCACCACGAGGATGGGCATCGCGCGGGGGTTGGACATGACCAGGGCCCCACCCAGCACGAGCCCAGTTCCTGCGGCGAAACTGCTCACGGGTTGCACTATACACGGTCGACCATCGAGGGGCATGCGGGGACGACGCGGCCTCGTCTCGATGATCATCTCACTCATCGGTGGCACTACTACAGTGCGCGATGTCCGCATCTGGAATGAATGCATCGGGCCCGAGCGGAAGAGGAAGTGTGTGTCCTCTCCCATCCGGAACTCGCCAGCACTAAAGTTGGCAATCACCCGGTGGACCCGTAGAAAATTCATCCCAATAATCCCGGCCGCTCCGATATCCGCCACGATCGCCTCTGTCAGATACACCTTGTCCCCAAGGGTAATAGGCAGATCGATGATGCCATGGATACGGATGCGGTTGTCTCCCGCTCCGTAGAGCTTATACGGTCCGGGATCCCGCAACTCGAGGTTGCGGAGCGCGGGCTCCTTCCTAAACGTTCCGGCGGCCACGAGGGTCACCTCCGAGCCGCGAGTTCCTTCCGGCCACCGGAGTCATCCGGAGAGGTCTCACGGTGGCTGTCGCGCGACCGGGTGTGGTCCGCGACGTTTCCACCCTTATCCCTCCCCTTGGGTTCATCGGCCTTATTTTTGGCCTTATCTCTTTCTTTCGTCATTTTTCCTAAGATGTCCTTGAGGAGCGGGCGATCCCCAGGGACTAAGGAGGCTACAACGCTGTGACGGTAGGCTGCGATGGAACACTGTCGGACTGATCCTGGTCACGGCACCAATGTAAAGTTATTGACTACCGTCCGCTCTTCGGGATCCTCGAGGATAGTCCTCTCTCATCCGAGTCCTTGCGGACGCGCATCCACTATTCCGGATCCTTGCGGCAGGGCCGCTCACCGGAGGTCGCTGCGGACACGGTAACTACTTCAGCATTAACGGTAACCAGGTAACAGCCCACCCGACACTCCCAGGCCTACGGACACCGTTCAGAAACTAGTTCATCCCTACGGTGTTAACTGGCGGGGCCTGGCGAGCCGCGGTCTGCCTCGGGGACGGAACCCCGTACAGTCCGACATGCTGGCCAGAGCCTCTGTCACACGTCCCGGGAAGGGAGAGAGCTGGCGATCCACAGGGCCGAAGGCCCCCGACTCAGCAACTTGTCTCTCCCAGCCCGGGCCTCCCCATGGAAATCGTCCCCAGGGCTCTAGGAGCCCACTACTCACAAACAGGGAACACAAAGCTCATGGCGAGCCTTGCGTGCGTCCTGTCTCTCGATCTTGGACAATCTCCTCGATCGAGTCGCTTCCAGTGTATATATAATACACCAGAAACTGTAGAGCGCACGCGAGGTTTAATCGATCCATTGTTATAGTTTACTGGAGCGTAAATTACAATACGTCGCCGTGGCAACGCACGCTCGAACGGAGCATGTCAAAACAAGGCCAAGTACGAAAAGGCCACATAAATGGCATTTATGTTTACAAACACCTGCCGCGTGCTTAGGGCAAAATCGCCACATATATATACATTATAAATGCGTAATTTCCAAAACGTAATACTTGTTATTGGTCTAAGGTGTTATATGTACTATGTAAATTATGGCCACTTAAAATGTAATGAATATTTAATGATGGACCATAATTTGTCTCTTTGTGTTATGCAATGAGTCAGAAGGAAGTTGACGATCTTTTTCTTCAGAAAAGTAAGGGTAGGCCTAAGAAACGACCCCATATGAAGTGGTAGATGTGAAAAACTTGATATGATGTATTTTTCGGTTATGTTCCCCGATTACATTGCACAAATGGATTAATGTAACAGTTAAAACAAGACCAAGCAAAAGTGACATCCATAATACATGTATCCGGCTTAATGTGATCTGGCGAATTAAAAATTTCCTACAGAGGGGAAATTGGACTATAATTCTTGAATGAATCTCCAGGTTTCCTGCATGATTAACTGATTTATTTGGCCCTTGTGTACTTCTGTTTTGCATCGCGGTCATTATTGTGGTAATATTTGATATCACATGATGCATTTCAATGTATCACGCAACGGTGCTTTGTGTCTTCCAGTGGTACTAAGGATCCTCTATAATTATACACGATCCTTGTTGGTACTATCAACTCAGTAACGACTCGACTTTTGATCGAAACGCATGTGAATGTTTGGCTGGGCTTCATCGTTATAGCAAAGACGTTTCATTTTTTTTATTATAATCACAAATATATTATATGTGTGATATACACAATTGTATCTTCAGTTCTATGTATGTGCTGTTCTCTGTTTTTACAAATAAATTTGATATTTGCATAGTGATTACGAAGGGTGCAATGTATTGAATACGTGAAATTGCGAATCAAATCAAACTCTCTCACAGTACAAACTTACGACAGGAGTAACGTGTAATATTGAACTGAGATTTATTTCGGAAGTCATTTCAGAATGTGTACGGATTTATTGATAGCATATATGGTCTACATATTGCAGATTTACAGTTCGTCTCCGTAAGGTGTAAGCAAACTTATAGCCGTACGCATTCCTCGGAGAACTAAAACGAAAACAAATATAATAATGATATATTCGTTGATCTTTTACACTAGCACAACAAGTGTTGAATAGAAATAAATAGGTCAAATAATTTTTTCGTAAACTGAGCTAAAGTTTCATTTTACAATTAATAAAAAACAAATAGCTCTGACAAGCACTAACTTGGTACTGGCTCTCCGTAGTAGAAAGGCGCAGCTCCTTTGCCACTCAACCCCATCACGTTCACAATCTCGTCACGAACCCGTCCCGACGAATCTGAAAGTTATATTTGGAATGATGCCTTTTCATTTGTTCTTGAAATTCTTGAAATGCAGAGCGAATCATTGTTTCTCCCCTAGGCTTGTCTGGGGTATCCTTTATTGCATGGACCACTGACATGGTCATATCATAAATATAAGCCATACACTACTAGTACGTGAAATAGCTACTCTACTAGCTCGCGGCATTATTGCATTTTTATTTACTACGATGACGATCTGTCGCGCTGTTCATGATATGTACTCACCAGCGAAGACGATCCGAGGCACATATTCATTGAGCCAAGTGAAATCCTCATCTAACGCTGCCTCTTCTAGTTCCTGAAACAGTCCAGCCCGTGTTGAGACATGCATTGTGACATTGTAGGCCTATATATATGCTACTATAGCTTAACTTTGATAGCTGCCTGCCAGTACAGAAATTGTGATGCCATGCAGCAGCTGCCAAAATGCCACCAAAACACAGACGAAACTTCTACTCAAAAAGGCATAAAACGTGGATCCATCTTTGGTGGAAATTCCGTGTCACGTACCCCTTTGACATGAACCATGACGAAATATTCAGACAGTTCCGCGATCCTTGGCTCTGAGAAATACGGCCTCAAAACTGCATTGTGGGGGGAAATGATAACGGTTTAGAGTCGGTTGCTGTGAATTCATTTATTATTGATTTTGATTTCAATTTAACATAAATGAACTAAGTACACATCAATTTGTTCATGTTGTCATCTTTTTTACCGTAGCGGCAAATCTTGGTTTTAAAAAAAAGGCCAATTAGTGTGATCGCAATTTGATAAATCTGCTCGAAATTTGCCTGATTTAATTTAGTCGATAACCAACTCGTTTGTCATCAAATATTAATACTATTGAGAGTCACAAACCGTCGCACCCGCCACACTTCTCTCGGGTGATAAGAACCATCAACGGCTTATTTCTGCCAGTGAGAGAAACGAGTAGTGATAACAACAGTAATTTATAATGCTATTTTGAACTTGTAATATGTCCGTTACCTAATTTTGTCGAATTTGATATATTTCATCGGTCAGTGGTATACCTCAATATATTTTTTGCATTTATTTCTCACTTCCACCCTATCAATAGGTGGGTATCACGGTATTGTTGGATGAACATAAATGTAGGCCTATTTTTGTTTTTTACACGATATTTTGCAGACTCTACACTTACTTACGTTTTTTCAGCTTCTGCTAATCCGTTCCACATATCATACCACTCCAAATCAGTGTTGAACCCTGCAAAAATTGGGAGTTGTATATAGTAATCGACATATTATCAACGTTGAAATGCATCACGGTTTCGGTCTTCAAAACATCAACTAGAAATTAACAAGGAAGAGCATGGAACTGCGCAAAATTTCTAAACTTGAAAAGAAAATAG
Organism: Terebella lapidaria; assembly: GCA_949152475.1. Classification (NCBI taxonomy): domain Eukaryota; kingdom Metazoa; phylum Annelida; class Polychaeta; order Terebellida; family Terebellidae; genus Terebella; species Terebella lapidaria. The sequence continues at coordinate 11,548,188 of OX424557.1, forward strand.
GATTTTTTTAGGCTGTATGCTGGATAACTCAGTGCACATAAAAACGCACACAAAATTACTGTATGCTTCTGTGGAGCACAGACACCAGAGTGGCCGAGTGGTTAAGGCGTTGGACTTAAGATCCAATGGACATATGTCCGCGTGGGTTCGAACCCCACCTCTGGTAGATCATTTTATACTTCGATATTGTCTAATATGCCGTTTGTAAATAGCACTTCAATATGTTTGTGTTTTTGTTAAGGCCCCACTCACCTCTGGCTAAATAAACGTTTTGCTCGGTGTGTTGAGCCATGCTTCGTCCGAACATCAGACATTGCAACAATATAATTGTATGCATCGTTTGAAAGTACATCTTGGCAGATTGGACTACATGCATCGCTCCTTTTACTTATTTACTCCTTTTCTGCGAATGTTCAAATATGTGACAAATTTCTGAAGTAGGAACATAAATTTAGGTCTATGTCACATCGGAAGAAACGCGTCTCTTGAGGGGTCGAACACGTGTCAACACGAAATCCAAACACGTGAAAATATTTTTTGCCACAGTCGAAGCTCACAGCATGATACAGGAAATTACTGTACTCGACTCGCTACGACATCCAATTTACATGCACATTTTTGAATTTCAACTGTTAATCGAGCCGCGTCCCCAGTGATTTTCTTGCAAGAATCAATATCTCGTCATTTCGGAACCTATCTGATGAATTGAAATAATCAGATTTCCTAATTGAAACAGTGGTGTCAGGTGTTGAAGAGGCACTTTTTTTTTTAGCTAACGCTGTCGATATTTTTGAGAAAAGAAAACACTTCTTGACTGAAATTAGTAAGGAAATTTCAACACTTTGTACGGAAGAGGATGATGAACAAACAAGTAAAAGTAAAATGTGTATTTGTCGACTTAGGCCTAATATCTTATTGAATCGACTTATATAGCTCCAAAATCGACATACATATCTCGATGAATGGTCGACTCACATATCGATTAATTGAAGTATTAACAAGGTTTGTTTCAAATGTAGTCGGGTTGTAGCCCGGTCCTGTTCCATTACTATGAGACCAGAGTGGCCGAGTGGTTAAGGCGTTGGACTTAAGATCCAATGGACGAATGTCCGAGTGGGTTCGAACCCCACCTCTGGTATGCTATTTTTTGTAATTTGACATATATTCCTAATGGAATTTGCCCGGTGGACATTTGACAAGCAGCTACCAAATATCTAACTGAAATTGATAATAATTATGATACCATTTGAACTATATGCAGGTCGTAACCGGCCCCAAACGCGAGTTTTCACTTTCAGACCAAATACAAATAAATAAAAGGGAAAGCGTAGATTGGGGGGTAAAAATGAAAGGAGGAAGGGGACGAATAGATGAATGAGAGCTAAAACAGTTGAAAGCAATTTGAAATTTAAAATGGAGACACTATTTGAACTCTTCATATATATTTTGATCCCTTCGAATGTAACAGTATTTTACTCGAATTTCTGAACATTTTTTGAAGAATTTGGCAGCATATTCTGACAGCTAATGTGTTGCGCTCAATCAATGGGTGGCTTAAAACGAACCAACATTATATTTTTAGTATATAATGTACCATAAAGATATCAATAATGGTCCCTGTATGTGATCAGAACCCATCAGGAGCAAATAGTGATCGTCAGGTTCTGGGGCCCCAGGTGTTCGGGTTCAAGCCTCTGACGGTTACTCAAGCCCCCCCACAGCGATAATTGTAGCCCACGGTGTGCGTATATTGGTAATATTTTTTGTCGGTATCATATCGCAATGTTTATGTGTCACAACAAACCTATGTTGGATCGTGGTTGCATCAGCTTGGTTCACATGTACGAAAGCGTATTAGGGTCAGGATGTATGTCAAAATAATGTGGTGCTAAATTCGAGATCTCGAATAATCGTGTTTTCACATTATTAAGTCGAGATTTCGAATAATTAAAGTTGGAATCAGTTTTAAAGTCAGCCAAATTTAGCATTCTTGTTTGTCACGCAAACTTGAAAGTACATCTCGAGATAATCGAGAATATACAGGAAATATGCACAGTTCGACAACATAACATTGCCGTTAATCGTGCATGAAAAGAGTGGATAGAGAATGACCGGCCTGCTTAAATTGCCGGTTGCCACAGTATCTAGACAAATACCAATGACGTCATGAGACTGTGTGTAGAACTCGCCCGTAAGGCGGGCCGCTTTGAGGAATAAAAATGATGCGAGATTGACTGGCCCGAGTTTGAGTCTTGATTTGGCAACTCAATTTAGGCACGTAATACACATTTTCAGACCCAAATTTGTACGATTTCTCATTCTATAGACTAAACAAAGCTATCGCAGAATAAATTTTGTCAATTCTAAACGTGATTATAGCTTTAAGACGAGATCTCGAAGTATTTTTTTTTCACTGTAGTCTGTGATATTCAAAATTATTGTTTGTATTATGGCCATGTTGTATGTGGTAATCACGAATTGAGGTGATTTACATCACGAATTCAGTTAAAGTAACGTTATATGAAAACACTCTCGGTCTGACAAATAGATTATGTATTATATCAATAACCCCACGAAATGTACTATCGCTGTGGTTACAAGTCTTCCCAGAGCCCTGACTACCAACAGTTGTCATGACCACTAACTTGCAAATCAAGCAATGTGCATGATATATATTGAATATTTAAAATTGAATTCTGCAATTTCTTGGCGAATTCAGTTTCTAATGGTTGTAAGTTCGAACCAATGAAAATATTGATGCAAAATTAAACAATTATATTCAGCTAAGTCAGTTCATTATTCAATGTAATTATATAAATATTTCCATTTTATTTCACCCACAGTTCAAGATCTCTACCTGTGAAACGAGACCACGACTTGAAGCCCTAATTTTTGTACTACCACATGGCCCTAATACGCCGTCGTACCTATCAAATGAGTAGATCGAAGCTAGAAGCGTTTTGCGGCCCAAGTGGCGCACCTTACTCTGTTAATACTACTCACCGACTGAATGTATACCATATTTAATCCGTCTGGCACATTTTTAATCTTCATTGAATTTAGAAGAAATAGTAAGCTGCGCTACATGGACCCGTTTTGCTACCCTTTCTTCAATGTGAAGTGTATAACTGGAACCTTTCCATTTTATTTCACCCACAGTTCAAGATCTCTACCTGTGAAACGAGACCACGACTTGAAGCCCTAATTTTTGTACTACCACATGGCCCTAATACGCCGTCGTACCTATCAAATGAGTAGATCGAAGCTAGAAGCGTTTTGCGGCCCAAGTGGCGCACCTTACTCTGTTAATACTACTCACCGACTGAATGTATACCATATTTAATCCGTCTGGCACATTTTTAATCTTCATTGAATTTAGAAGAAATAGTAAGCTGCGCTACATGGACCCGTTTTGCTACCCTTTCTTCAATGTGAAGTGTATAACTGGAACCGTTATGATATAACCCCGATCATGATGACACCGATAACTACACATTTGGGACAGAATATGTAGGCCTATACGTGAATATTTACGAAAATTGTCGGCAAGTGAGTGGGATAAACTATCCTCTCAATAACTCAATGAATGAACATGTAGGCTAAAGTATAATTGTACTGCTTGCTTTATATTCTTCTGTAAAATGTATTATATTGGCAATATTTTCATATCACTGTTAACTAAACATAGTAAATATTCAAACAAGTCACAACAACTTAACGTGAAAGCTACTTTTATTACGAAACGGGGAAAAAATAACACAAGTCACAGTGTTGAATGTTGAATGCTCAAACTCAAAAACAAAACAAAACTTTCGTAAGTTAATGAGTTTGAATCCATCAATGAATCACATGTCTAACCATAACTCCGCAAATGCTAAAGATTAGTACCGGTGTAATCATTCATTCGCAGTGTCGAATGTGTATTTGGTCACGTTTCATACCGAACAAAAAATAACAAATATTCCTATTGGGAAAATAGCATATGGGCATATCTTTGTCGACAAACGTACGAATACCGGAAATAAACGTATGATGCTTCCATTGTTATTCGCAATGATAATGCAATATTCTAAAATATATAACATCAAATCCCGCGGCGAAAGTATTTCTATATTGTCAATGTGTACCCAGAATGCATTATTAAGAATAATATAAACAACGACTACAACGTTTGTTTTGATTGTAATTAGCAGCCGTAAGGACACACCCTCTTTGCCAGCAAAAGAGGAAATACATATCAGCAGAAATATATATATATTTTATAGTCCGTCATAATATATTGATATCAAGTCATGAACCACAATTTAACGATGTTGCAAGGCGAACATTGCTGAGGAAGGACAGAGGTCCAAAGGAGTATTTCTGTCGATTTCTGCTCCCATATATGATTAAGGTCATTTGTCGAGTCTGGTCCTGTTCGGCCGAGATGAGATGATAAACAGAGCCTGATCGCGGAGAAATTCCTCCCAAGTCACTGCGCTGAAATGTGAACGCATCGTAAAATTATATTTTACCACTAACGATCAGATGAACAAGAGAAAGGTGTACCATAGGTGGACTATTGTATCTTACCCATCATTGTTTTCGTCAGCGTCCATCACACGGTTCGCCATCTGAACTGTGTGAAAACTGACTGGAAATTCTCCCTTGCCCTTTTTCCTGACAACAGAAGTAGCATGATCATGAATCAAAACAAATACATATGGGATATAAAGCTTCTGATGGGATATGCGATTCATCTTGCTTAGCACCGATGTTAAGGAGCGAAATCTCCTGAGTGAATCCCCACTATCTATCCGAGCGTTATCGTGCTAACCCCTTCGCTTTCCTAGAGATCAGATCCAGGTGTCTGTACCAGGTGCCATAGGTCTGTGCCGCCTCCCCCTCGGACACCCGACCGTCACCGTCGACATCCAGGACATTGTATACAAGGCGGGCTGACTGTTTCTCCAATGGCGTCAACAGAGCAACCAGCTCCTCCTGCCAACAAAAATCAGATATTACTATTGGCGTCAACAGAGGAACTATTAACTTCTGTCGACAGAAATCAGAAACTATTGTAGACTAAGCGAGCTGACTGTTTATCTAGAGGCGCCAACAGAGCAACCAGCTCATCCTACCAACAGAAATCAGAAACTATTGTGGACCAGGAGAGCTGACTGGTTCTCTAGAGGCATCGACAGAGCAACCAGCTCACCCTGAGCAGCAACAGAGCAACCAGCTCATCCTACCAACAGAAATCAGAAACTATTGTGGACCAGGGGAGCTGACTGCTTCTCTAGAGGCTTCAATAGAGCAACCAGCTCCTCCTGTCGATAGAAATCAGAAACTATTGTGGACCAGGGGAGCTGACTGCTTCTCTAGAGGCTTCAATAGAGCAACCAGCTTCTCCTGTCGATAGAAATCAGATTACTATTTTGGATCAGGGAAGCTGACTGCTTTTCTAGAGCCGCCAACAGAGCAACTAGCTAATCCTGAGCATCAACACAGCAACCAGATAAATACAGAATAATATGTTTATGTAGACGTATAGGAAATGTGCGTTAAAGTTGTATCTGTTAAATGCTGCCATATGTTATGCACAATGCATCAGTATTCTGATACGATTCAGGAGTTGATATCAACTTACTAATATTTTATAGCTTACTTACTAACTTATTTAATAAACAGAGTTGTAAGTATTATAGCCAATATTATAGCATGTGATTGATGTTGTTAAAATATATCCGTTATATGTGCCATCGTATTATGTGGCAATCCGTATGACTATTGAGATAGATATAAAATGTATGTTTGTAATGCACATGAACTACAGTATATTATTCTTTCGTGAGTCAATATTCGGGGACATTTGCTTTAATTATTGATCCCCCAATAATTCACAGCACAAAACACAATCTACACAGTCTGTCTCACTCTGTGATGGTACAATAAAACAACACTATGGACAGGATTCACACTCGAGCTGGACAAAAATCGACTTTTTTGTTAACATCGTCACAATTTGTGCCGCTATGACGACTAGCAGTTGACTTCTGTGATGGTTTGCGGTTCGGTTGAGGTGATTTGCTTTCACGGTCCAGTGATAAGAGTCGTCCCTTGGATAAATATTTTATATGAACCATCGAGTAACGTTCCTCATTGTTTTTATCCCCTTTCTCTGAACTTTGTATCGTTATAATAGTAGAAATGTCGGACCACAATATTCAACAGTAGTGTTGTATTGTGGAGAATTAAAGTAGTCGTTATCCAACCATAATTAAAGCCTGCTACAGGGTTAGTCATTTCAAAGTGGCATAATCGATTTTTGGTTTTCCGTGTCAAAGTTATCAATAGCCGTATTCAAACCAGATGTACAGTGTGGAATTTTCCTAACGCACACTAATTTATCCAAATTTGACATTGAAAATCAGATCCAATGCAGTGGTGCAAAAATAAATATCTGAGAATAACACACCAGTCAGCTTAACCTCAAATAGAGAGAATCTATGTATGGTATATTTTAGTGATGGAACCTCTAATATTCAGTTGGATGGTTTTATGTTGAACACAACTACAACAATATGTGGAAATTCATATCTTTATCTATATTAGCGCAAAGTAAACAATTCATTCACATCGTGTGCTTTTACGGTATCTACAAACTCCACTGCAGGATCATCCGCACTATTTTGGAGGTTGTAACGGTGATATATCATCTAATATACACTAGCCAATTGATTTATAACAAATTTCAGAAAGAGATTATGCCACTCTATCACGGAACAATCCTACCTATTCATCCTTATTTGTCCCGTTTGATCATACTTAGTCATATTCATTTGGCTAAGTGAACATTGCCCCGTGACCTCGAATTTTCACTTGTGACCTTGACCTTTGTGCGGCGGAGGAGCCGCGCGGTGGCGCCGTGTTTGATGAACTCCCAGTAGTCGACTAGTCCGCTGCCGTCGAGGTCGAGCCGCTGGAAGTTGAGCTTCTGGTACTGCTCCTCCTCGGGGGGCATGGGGCCGTCCTCATGCCTTGTCCACCAACCGCGCCGGAACGCCAGGAACTCCGATAGACTCACGCTCGCGTCTAGTGGGGGAAAATAAGGTAAGCTTGTCGCCTTTTTAACAACGTTTAGATCCTGTCTCTTCAGGGGTAAAAACAATAATTAATCTGATTTGGATACCTGCTAAGATCGGATTCATGGTGTCTTCCTTAAATGTATCCGATTCTATCGATACGCTGTATAATGCACTATGCAGTGAACTTTACCATTGTTAGCATCGAGTTCCTCAAACTCAGCCGCAAGTTCTTCAACCTCCTTCTGCGTCAGCAAGTTGCATATGTTATCCTAGAAAAACAAAATTTGAATAATTCATCAAAACCCAGATGAGCTCGTCTAAGGACACCACGTTTGTTAGCATGTACGAGACAATTGTCCGAGGAAGTTACAACCTACACAGTGCTCGCAGCTCCACCCGATGGCCGTCTTGGCCCGGTCGAAGAGCTTCACGTCCTCAGGCGAGTAGCGGCCGCAGCTGGCCACGCAGGCCCTATGGTAGGTCTGACTGCACACGCGACACGGGTACCCGTCCACCGTCACACGGGTCGGCCGACCGCAGATCCCGCAGAAATTGTGCGTGATTTCATCCTCCTCCTGTAGGGGAAATGTGAGGTGCAAGAAAGCTCATCCGAAAGAAAACTAAGTTGAATATAACGTTTTAATTGAACATTTGTTTTATTAGAGGCATTGATGTTTTACTGGTATATTGTATTCGCATCAAGAATTGTAAATATATTATCGTCAATTATTCGTGAGTCTTTATTGCGCAATATTGTGTCAATACCCTATTCTTTACTAAACCAAAATCTGAGGCTACACATACACACACATCGATCGGCTACATTCGAGATACGATATACAATTTGGACGAGTTTTCAAAGCAAACATTTTGAGTGTGGACTCGTGTACTGTCAGAAGTGGCGTCTGTCTGTTTACCCGTCAATCAATAAATCTCGGCAAATGTCTAGTATTGTGTGCCATAAATTTGTCGCCGCTCATTTGCTGGTAGGGTCTGTATACCTAACTGATGACCTATTTATATCGTGTTGCGAACTTTGTAACAATGATCTTAACTAAAGACGATAACGTGAACATTATACAACTATAAAACAAATTCTAAAAACCTACCTTGATGACAACATTGTATATTTCTTTGTTGTCTGTTTCCTCGGGCAGCAAAGATACTTTTCTCTTTTCCTCCGTCTGATGTTTCTTCCAAGCCTCCTTCTGGGACGTTTTCTGGGAGTTGACAAAGTCGTAAATGTTCTCCTTTCGGGCCTCCTTGGTGGGCGAGACAATGGTCTTCGGCTTGAACGCCCCCACCACGGCCAGCTTCTGTACCGTCTTGTCGACGTTTGAGTTTCCCGTTTTCTTCGTGTTGGAAGCCCCAGCACCCATTTTCAAAAACTCGTCTAAGCCGATATTTCTTTTGAGATCAAACTATTCCTGTTCCGTTGGAGTTGCTCGTTGCGGGGTGACGACATATTCCATGGTACAAATAAATATGAGGAAGACCTATATTCCCAGGTCGATCCAGTGAGTTCATCCGCCAGTGAGTTTATCCGTCTATTGTGGCCATGCAGCAAATAATCATATCAAAAGACAAGCATACTGTATCCTTTGAAATGCTTGTCTTTGAAAATAACATACTGTCATTGCTGTTATGTTGCGTTCGCGTCCTCTTTTCGTAAAATATTTACATGCAATCCCATTAATATACATTGGTTAGATAACTTGGGATCTACAATCGATCGGGCACTGCTCTGTTCGCTCGTTACATACCATATGTAGACTCGTTACCATGTCCCTATCAGGCGAGACTTTGAGAATAGTCGGCGCCAGAAGCGATTATGGACGATTATTAATGAATAACAGTACAGTCATATGACGTCAGGCGAAATCTTCTCTTCGTTCTGAGGTTAGATTTCTGTCATGTAATTTGTATCATGCCTAATCTAGTATGTTTGAAGGCTACACCGTTTCCACAGAGCTACCGTTCACTCCGCTAACCTCACAACTTTGTGCTTGTGTTTATGCATGAAAACCACTTCAAGTTGGAAACAAATAGCAAGACATTGAGGTCTTTGATCATTGATCGAGAGCTTCCATTCCGTGTGAACTGAAGGCGATCGGCGCTTGACTATCGATCTCAACTTGAATTATATGCGGATATTATACTCTATACTGATCTGAAAGCTACATTTGACGTTCGCCGAACAGGATGGTCAGTGTTTATTCAAATGTTCCGCTATACTCCAGAGCTACTGAGTAGATCCAACCCCTCAGAAAAAAGATAAATCTAATTATATACCACAGGTCAACCGATTTGAGCCAATGTTTGAGACTTCCGAAATGAGTTGGTTCAGGATCCGTCAGAGATCGTGTCAGTTTTCTAGATTACACTGCTTTTCTCCGTTGATTGATCCAGATTTCACTCGGACAACGGGGTTTACTAGCAAATGGCTCCGGGTCTTTGTTGCATGGCATGTAGACGCTTGTGCAGTAGCATCATCTCGTGTTGGTACGCGGCGTCTTCATTCAAATGTCTTCCGTGATCCCCCACTGGTGCCCTGATTGTAGTGCAATGAATTTGTTCAGTGCCTGCTTCAATGAAAAGATATCCAGTTTAGTAGCACGCATTTGACGTGTACGTTCACATAGTGACCACTCATTTTCATTAATAAAATGACGTTATGACATCAGTTTTCCATTGATAAATGATGATTGAAAAAACCTTTTAAGTGCATGGTTCCACCGCTATGTTGCTTTGACACAACACAATAATTTATAACGCGAGATAATCCAACTTCTTCCAACAAACTTTTTTAATGTATATGTCGTCAATCAAACTTCGTTCACCGTTTTCATGGGTCAGATCTGTTTATGACCAAGCTGACCTATAATTACTGTTATAAACGGTAAAGTACTGTCATAAAAGTATTCTTAAGAAGGTGTGTGGTAGGCCTATTGGGCAAAGTTGTATGCGCAAAGCTATGCAAATATTTGGTTTATATGTAGCCCAATTGTTCAATGCACATGCGTGAACATGTATTACTTGTGTGCACTCGCATCTGCATTTAAACATACACAAATCAATCTTGGATTGGAAAAAATCGAACTTTTGATTTCGACTGTTATTTCAGATCTACTGTTTATAATTTCATCTGGTTTTATCCCTGATATGTGTATATGTTTGTGGCAGGCTAAACGTAAAATGATTGCATTGGAAACCAATATGTGAGAATTGTCCCATGTGTTTTGGAAGTTACTGTCATCGACATAAGAATATATCAGTTCGAGTGAATATATTTGAGAATGACAAGTTCATTGAAATAAAATCATATGAATATATCATACCACAACATATTTCTGAATGAATTTGTTATCAAACGGTATAATTTTGGTAAAATTAGTCATGCTCTCAAAGTCATGCTCTCAAAACCACCATAAAAATATATATATATATTTATAGATATCACTCAGCACGTTGTAACGTGATACTTAATAAATAAAACACGATATATGAGATCACATAGTATTTCGTGTTTGTTTTCTCTTCTTTCGATATCAGTTAACTGACAACTCCGTATCCGTATGCCCAATATTACACTGTGTATAAAGCGCAAATTTTCGGATCCATACTACTGTTGGGCGATTATGTTTCATACTTGACAATTTGTGTAACCACGATGGCACCAGTTTCCCTATTTTCAATATGTGAGCGATGCTTTTGATGAGCTTTGTAAGGGCAATAATTGCAGGGTTTATTGACTTACAATTTCGAAACCTTATTGTATAGGTCGATGCATTATATTATTCCTAGGATTTACACTGTAAATGCGCCGAATAGTGTGACGTCTAAGATGGTGTCATATGAATTAATTTCTGTCATATGAATAAAGTTCTCCTGGACTGTGTCAATATAATATGATTGCTTTGCTGTTTTAGCATTTAACGGTATCATCCTTGTTGCAAAAGAAGTCAACGTTCGTTCTGATATAATCAATGTGTGCATTATGGTGTGTCCTAATTTGCAAGCATACAGAATTGCAAGCGGTTACTTTCACCATGGTGTACCTATTTTCTTGAATTACTTTGTAAATATTAGCGGTTTCTTTTGAATGAATATTCATCCATTACTTTCCAGTATTCCAGATTAAATTCCAGTATTTGTCTCAAACTAAACTCAAACTCGTAGACTCTGTTCACGGAAACCTAGCTACCCGTAAGAACACTTTTTATTGTAGTCTAACAGACTGGATAGGCGGATCCCACACATGAGCCGGTGCTGCAGTCATTGGTGTAGGTCTGGATGGGCTGGATGGATCCGCCCAAATTGGCGTCGCAGTAGCTGTTAGGGCGCATGTTGAAGCAGATCGTGTAGATGGCGAACTCGACCTCGGGTGGAGTTTTCAGGAAGATGGAGGTAATGGGCTTGAAGTATCCTTTGTACTCCATCTCGAACTTGGGAATGTCAGGCTGTGGATTGGATATGGCAGTTTATCAGTTTGGCTCTGTATAACATATATTGTACTTTGACTGGGTCACTTGATAGACGCTGCGAAATAAATACCAACCAATACAACAGAACTTGGAAATTGTATTTCGATGCTGTTAATTAAGCCCCGCCCCCTTCATTCTCTTCATTTAGTGATTATCGTTTCAAGAAATAGCCTGGTCCTGTCTTTAATTGTCCAGTTGCAGCAAGCACGCTTTTACTTATACATACATCACAGAGGTCCAGGTTGTTTCCATAGACAAAGTCGCCGGCCTGCTCGTCGAAGTAGGTCTTCTCCCAGCCGTGGTAGCCCTTGAGTTCCCCGCTATCTATCTCACCGAGAATGACGTGCTCGAAGCCGGAGCTGTCCAAGGGGCCGCCCGACCGCGTGTAGAAACCGAACCAGATGTCATACAGGTAGCTCTTGAAGGCGGCGGGGTCCAGCAGGCCAGAGTCTGCATGGTGAGTGTGGTCGTGAGAGGTTTAGTGTTTGTGTTATTCTCGACACACATGTGCATGCTACGATTAAAGTGACAACGTCATCGTGACCAGTATTCATAAACATTGTGCTGGTTTTTCTCCTATTGAAGAATGTTTAGTGGCTTTAACAATACTATAACTCCAATAAGAAAGTAATATTATGGGGGAGATACAGTTGGACAAATATGCATGTGTCTTGGGTGTTTACAGTTACATTACATTGTATGAAACCAAGAGCATTCCATATTCCCCGACCCTACTTAGGCTACGATCTACCGTATTGTCCGATGAACTGCCTGGCGATGTCCATGCTCTGCGTGGCTAGGATGTCGTCGAGGAAGGCGTCCCTCTCGGCCTCGCAGGTGGCATCACAGCTCTCCTCGCGCCCGGAGCCCGTCTCCTCGATGTAGTTGTCCATCAGGTCCAGCATACGCGAGTAGGTGCCCGTGAACCGGGACTCGTCCACGTACGTAAAGAGAACCGGGCCATTAGCGTCGTACTGAAGCTCCGTGTCCGTAAAGAAGTTTCCCTGGCCAGCGTTCCAAACCTCAAGGGTCGCGTCTAGGATCTCCTGGTCGCTCTGGCCTGGACGAGGCAAGAGGGTTAGCATAACGAGGATTATTTTTGTAAAATAATCCAGACTTTTATTTTCACTTTTATCATACATGTACTTTCCGGCTTGTTCTGATATGCATGGATACATGCATGGAAGTTTTCTCGTTTGATATAGGCCTATTTATATGGTATTAAACCACAACAATCCGAGTAAAATTGAATGGAGTCCAGATATCGAGCATGGTGTGGTCTTGGTGAATCAGTTGAGAGATTCTTCAGTTGTTACGGTACAATCTTTGTAAAAAAAAAAAAAAACTATGTAAAGTACATGTATATTTGAAATCTTGACATTTTGTTCAATATTTGGCTCTTCCGATCATAAAATTTCCGTTTTAATTAACGTGCAATTTCTGAATCTGAAAACGATTGGGCCAGTTATTCGCCGTGTGTGTTTGTTCAATAGTCCTATGCATCTGAACATTTCTTCTGGACCAAATTCACGATTTACTTTATGGATGTAAGCATTCAAATTTACTTGCGCGATATAATTTCATGAGTCCATTGTTGCTCTGACTTGGTTATTTTCATGCCTATTAAAAATATTAGTTATTCGATAATGACGGCAATAATAATGACAATATCAGTATATGTTTATGATTATCTCTCATTTTTCTTACGATATCAAAGGTGTCTGAATAATATTATGCATTGATATTAAATATTGAAATTTTGAACTGTTAAATATGTAAATTTGTATGGTTTCTTTATTAATATTGCTGATATGTGCTGTCACCTTCACTTAGAATGCCTTCATATATTAAATACCATTTAATGCTGCCCTAATCATGTATATATGTACATACTGCTGAGTTATTTTGTTATTCTGTTATATAGCACCGTGTATATATGTTACAAGCAGAGACCTTAAATAGGGGCGACCCTGCTGGTCAATGTATTGTCTTCATTCAATAAATATGTTTATACCAAATTTACTTGAATTTTTTATAAATTATTCAAATTACAGTTGATTTTCAACTAAGATTTGGGGAACAATAAGGTTCCGATGATCCAAAGCCAGCTATGGATAAAAAAACATACTGGCTTTTGAGATGATCTTGAACTTAAGGTAGTCCGCTCCAAACAGTGAAGGGAGGGGTCAAAAACATAATCTAGAGCTTCAAAATGATATATTTTATAGAGTAACTGTTCAGCATCCTGAAACTGAAAAGAAAATAGGGGGTCACTGTATCCGTTCGCATGGAAAACACGATGCAGGATGTGAATATGGACGAAAAAATGTGCAAAAGTACCATAATTTATGTCATTTTAGGTAAATGTGTGTAATTTTGATCGAATATGTAGAAGAAACGAGCACGGTGACCCCTGTTTTCTTTTCAGTATTAGGATGCTGATCATTTACTCTATAGAATATGTCATTTTGAAGAGATAATATTCAAGAAATTACTTTTAAATTTTGACTCTTCGTTACCTCACTGTTTGTAGCGGACTACGTTAATTAGCTTCACAGGTAAAGATTCTCTGCTCAAGAACTTTTTTGTCTAACCTTTAACCAAGACCAGGAGCACTGCTAACCCCGCTACTCGCCACATCATCCTGTCTCGTCTGAAGTAACTGTTGAGTTGTAAACTACTCGTCGTCTGGGAACTGCCAGCTATATAGTCAACTCACCAGTAGTGATAGCACGGGGTAACACGCGTGCAGGTCGTAGAAATGTGTTATCTGGGTTATCAGTGGCAGTGGCGGATCCAGGGGAGGAGGGGGGGGGGGTTTAGCTTGGAGAATTTGGAGGAAAAATTACCGTAACGAAAACAAAAACAATAGCTATGGCACCCACAATGCTACAAATTTTTCTGTCCGCACTCACACTTAGTACTATTCATTCAGTGCTCTCCCCCAAAAAATCGTGGATCCGCCACTGATTAGTGGACAGCTATCTAGGATATGATTTGAATACATGTATATGATATGAAACGCACGTGCTCTATTTTAACTACTTCACGTTGGTCAAATATAATGCACAAATTTTTCGTGTAGGATGCCAAAATGGGTTTGTGAAATATTAGAAAGAATTTTGGATATAAATGTTTGTAACTTGCAAGCAGTTTTTTTTATGACGAATGTGCTATGAAACACATTTATTGGCAATCATACCAGTAGAATTAATATTTCACTTTCTGATTTCACTCCAGTATGTACCAGAAATAACAAAAATAACAAAAAAAGTTTAGTATTCGATCTTTCACACTGAACTCACTTTATGTTGTGCTGGAATTACATATGTATGTATGATATTTTGAAATGTAAATCAATATATGTAGCTAGAAATCGGTAACAATATTATTAGTGAAACAATATCAGTATTTTATCGATATAGATTTGGAAAAATGGATTGTATTGATAAAGCATTTCAATGCTAAACTTAAAAAAAAACACCACAAGTCATTTTCACACGCGCGGCTGTCCGAATTCCCGATTAAAGATACGAAATATCTCTTGCCAAAGTATGAATAAGATAGTATTGATCAATTCGATATAATAGTGTTCAGGTTTACAAAAAACGACAGTGACCTCTGGTATTTACGAATTTCTCAGAAACTACAGAATGATTTGTCGTATTATTGGCACGATGTGTTGGAAATTTACACCCCTTACAAGACACATATCATAGCAGCTCCATAAGCATTTACTAGACGAAATTCATTGTCGCAGTGTTTGATTGATTATAAATAGGGCGGCTCTGTTACAAAAATGTTACTTTATATGTACTAATATGACTCCCTCTCCCCTTAGACCCATCCACCCTAAGCGGTGCCTGTGACAAACATGTGGCATTGTCATAACGTGTAAACCCCTCTCGCGATGTGAAGTTAATGGGCAAATTGAATTCAAATTTATGCAGTGTACAACCATGATATTTGTAAGCTTCTACAATACAATACAATATAATATGATACAATACAATACATGTTTATTTCCGAAACTGTCAAGACACTTGTTAGTACAAGAAGATTACATACGGTGAAATGGAATTGCTTGAAAAAGCAACCTGATGTCACAAAAACGTTAAAATGTTTAACAAAAACATTACATGGAGAAACAACGGTCTGTGGAATATATAGCAGAAATACAATTTAAAAAAATATATACAACAGTGTTCACAATTGTATATAAAAATAAAAATATATGTCGAAATCGATGAATTTCAATACACCTCTAGATAGCAATGACGGTTACTTGAATCTGTAGTGTTAAATACATCCTGGTTCATAGTGAAATGTACACGATAGAGATACTATTGTTTTGTTAACTGAACTCAAGAGATGATTAAAATAACACATATGTGAAGTCCCTGATCATGTCAGTATGCAAGTATACAATGATCTCATAGACAGGCAAATTCCGACTGAAGTGTTTTTTGTTTATCCACAAAAATACCAATCGTGCTTCTGTGGTCAAGCTGTCCATTTTCTCAATGACTAGAAATTGTATTGTGACGTACTTCAAATTGTCTCCAAAACAAAACAACTATGATGTCGGTGTGATGATATTCGCGTAGTTAACATTTCAATCATTACCTTTTAGTTTATGTGCTGTTCATGGGAGAATTATGGTTTTGTTAGGACATGCTTCCTTCTCAATGAAGATTGATCGGTCATGCGTTACATAGTAATGACGTACTAAGTGGAACGTAAGTCGAGGAGGTCAGATTGTTGAACACCATCGCTTTTATACTTTTCTTATGTTCATTCAGATAACATATGAGTCACCGAAATTCAGGGATTTTTTTGGGGGGGGTAGTTTCGTCCAAATTTTTATCAAAGTCAAAATTCTCCAAAACCGCCAAATTATGTTTTGTGTTGATACCATTATTCAGTGTGTTTGTGAAGGTGCAATTTTGCTTATCTTAAGTCACTATCCTACTCATTTTCGCTAAATATCCTTGTATTTTTCATGAACTTTTTAGACATATTATATGATATGGCGGAGTGACTGGTCTTTCGAACAACTTCAACATGAACTAATGCGACCCTGATTGCTTAGTCTATACTCTGATTTTAGAAACCCGTTTTTTTTTATATTTTTGTGCGATGTTGAAAGGGTATATATCACGAAAATATGACTTCAGCTTATTTGAAGCCACTCGTTGAAGTGAATAGAACAGTCTTTACAGAATGTTGATATCTCGATTTGTTAAAAAGTTATAGCTATTTTAATATTGAAAATCCGGCAAATTTCTCCCAATAGTCTTGAAAAAATTGTCAGCTAATTAGTATGCAAATAAGATGTGTGACGTCATTGACAGATTGCTTTTCAATGAGGCGTTTAAACATGTAACAATTAGACATTTAAGCTTATGTTAGTTCACTAAAACTTATCAGGAATATCGTTCAGTAGGAATAGTCAGTGAATGCATGTCAAATTTATTTGCCATGGCAACCAATGGGCTGATTTGGCCCTTAGCAACCAGGTTGCTAAGGATGGTATTCAAGTTAAAACAAGACATAAAAGTATCAAACCAATTAAGATTACAAGGTAGTCACAATATTTTATGTAATTGATCAACAAAATGTACAAAAACACTCCTTAGCAACCGATACAGGCCTGAGAAATCACTGACGTTTAGAGCCATGTAAAGTTAATGTATCCTATTATCGTTGGTTTCCAATGCCTGTATTGGTTGCTAAGGGTTGTGTTCAGACATTTCGCTGATATATTCCTCCATATATTGCTATTACTCTATTGTCTGAAATGGTTTCATTCATGTATAGCTCATTTATAATTAGATATTGGCCTTAGCAACCATGGTTGCTAAGGGCCCAACCAGGCCATTGGTTGCCATGGCAACCACAAATTTCATGAAATCACTGACTATTCCAACTAAAAACCATAAAAATGGATTTTGGTTAAAAAAAATATGGATACAAACGGTATCAATATTCCATTTTAAAATGCCCTATTAAAAAGCAGTCTGTTAATGATGTCACACATCTTATTAATTAGCTGTCAGATTCTGTTGCCAGATTCTGTAAATATATACATGTTTAAGGTGCCATAACTTTGGAATGAATCATGATATCAATATGCTGTGAAGACCATTTTTTTTTCAGTTCAACTAGTGCTTTCACGTTAATAACAAAAACCAATATCAAATTTTCGTGATATATACCCTAGAATGTTATCGTGTTATAACAATTATAACATACTTCACCTAGGGATCAAACGGCAATTTTCCACCAATTTTCAGACTTCTATTGCAAAAATTGACGTCCACCAGGGATGGAACTATATTTTTAGGCCTAATTTGGACCATAAGACACACCGGGGTGTTTTTCCACACAAACATATAAAGATTTCAAAAGATTACATTGCTAAGCATGCAGATGCATATTATCGTATGCGGACCCAGAAATTCAATGATGAGGCTAATTCTGACATTGGGTGTAGATTGCCAAATTTTTCAATTTTTGTGATGGAAGTCTGAAATTCGGTGTAAAGGTCCGTTTGACTCCCAGATAAAGTGTGCCAAGTTATAGTACGATACCATTTAGCATCGCAAATCTATCATCAATAAACCATGTAAACGAGTTTATAAAATTATCCGAGTTTATAAAGTTAACTTCAATGAAGGGAGTAATGTATTGTCTAAATCAAAATCGATATAAAGCTTGTTTGGTCCCTTTTCAAGCACAATTCCAATTCCTGTCACCATAGCACTTTGTGTACGTTAATATCATAAAGCTATAAAGGGGTTATAGCTCTATGGTAATATCATTTGTATTTTACGTACGAACTGAATAAAAAAGCGACAAAAATATGGATTTTTATGAGCATTTGTAAGCAAACGTTTTGCGGACCTCTGTGTTCACGAAGCCTACGCTAAAAAAATAATGAAGATGACTGAAGACAACATACAAAACCGGTTAATTACATAACCCTTATATTACTCTCGTCAAAATGAGGATTATATCTTGGTAAAATGATGAATTATTTGGCTAGGCCTACTATGAGATCAGGAGAAATATGTGCAATTACCGCAGGATATGACTCTTATTACCAAAAAATAATAGTGAATATTTTTTTTTGTTAAAAAGGCATATCATGCTTTGAATACGAATGAATCGTTAATCAATGTTTTCAATTTTAATTGTCCAATTTAAATATGTCATAATCGAACTTCTACTGGTTCAACAAGTTCCTTTTTTTGTCCGCAAAAATACCAATCGTGCTTCTGTGGTCAAGCTATCCATTTTCTCAATGACTTGAAATTGTATTGTGACGTACTTCAAATTGTCTCCAAAACGAAACAACTATGATGTCGTGTGATGATATTCGCGTAGTTGAAACATTTCAATCATTACCTTTTAGTTTATGACCTGCTCATGGGAAAATTATGGTTTTGTTAGGACATGCTTCCTTCTCAATGAAGATTGATCGGTCGTGCGTTACATGGTAATGACGTACTAAGTGGTACACGTACAGGCGAGGAAGTTCGATTGTTGAACAAGCCATGTTCATAGTTTTTATATGTTCATTCAGATAATATATGAGTCACCGTGATTTTAGTTATCTTTTTCATTAGTTTCGTCTGGATTTTTATCGGAATTAATTATCTGAATCTACCATACTATAGTTTTTGTTAATAAGATCATTATTCAGTTTGTTATGAATATTACATTTTTTTCTCTATCCACTCATTTTCGCTAAATATGTTTGTATTATTATTAGCTTTTTCAGACATTTTATATGATATAGCGGTGATTATGTAAATGATATTTTCAAGACTTTCAACAAGAATTCATTCGACTCTAATGGCTCAGTCTAAAGTTTCCATGACGGGAGCAATGTAGGATCCAAATCGAATTCGATATAAAGCTTGTTTGGTCCCTGGATTTCAAGCACAATTCCAATTTCTGTCACCATAGCACTTTGTGTACTTGTATATCCTTCGTATATTATGCGTACAAACTGAGTAAAACTTTTACTCTCACACAAAAAAACTCAGCGACAAAAATAAGGATTTATATTGAGCATTTGTGCAGACATTTCGCGGACCTCTGAAAAATAATGAAGATGGCTGTAAAGACAACATACAAAACCGGTTAATAACAGATTCATTATATTACTCCCGTCACAATTGGGATGATACCTTTGTAAAATAATGAGCAAAATGGCTAGGCTTACTATGAGATCAGGAGAAATATCTGCAATTACCGCAGGATATTACTCTTATCACCAAAAAATGAATTGTTTTGGGTTTTTTTGTTAAAAAGGCATATCATGCATTGAAATCAGAGGAATCGTTAATCAATGTTTTGAATTTTAATTGTCCAATTTCAATATGTCATAATCGATCTTCTACTGGTTCAACAAGTTAATTTTTGTGTGTGGTAATCCTTCTTTGTGCGGTGATTATTCAGTATGACATAGGACGTCACCTCGTGAATGCGTTCAATTACACACCGATCCATGCTGACTAATCACTGTGTGTTGGATCTTTACTTGTCAAACCGTTACAGTTAGAGTGCCTCTGACCCTCTGAATAACGGGTGGTACTCGTTTGACCCACGGAAGCACCGACCTCTAGTGCTCGCGACCCCTCAATGGTATTTATGAAAATTAAACTATACATAGAAATTATTAGAGTGTTTTTCGGTTGCTGTTATGTACACTTCGTTTATAACAACCGAACATCCACCTCACAAGCGCCATGCCGAGAAAGGAATATTCCATCCATGCTCGCTCAATGACTTTACTACTTAAATTGACCTTTGTTTCAGGTCCGTGTTCTGTGAAAGCCGCTGACTGAGTATTCCAGTCACGAAATAGCGGCCAGATGGTGTTTTTTTTCTCTCAAATCGTGCTATGTAGAAGGATCCAGGCCTCTAATACTGAGAATAATAAAGTTTTGTTTACCACAAAATCACAGTATCACGCATGCCTGTTTTCACTATCGCGAGGTACATCTGGACGCACCTTCTCTTCGTCAACAAGTTCCGCAAATTATAATCACGACCTTCTTTTTTTG
This sequence comes from Terebella lapidaria, assembly GCA_949152475.1. Classification (NCBI taxonomy): domain Eukaryota; kingdom Metazoa; phylum Annelida; class Polychaeta; order Terebellida; family Terebellidae; genus Terebella; species Terebella lapidaria. The sequence goes on from OX424557.1 coordinate 11,568,816, forward strand.
TTCATTTTCAACTTGTTGAGTTCCTCTGTATTGAAGTTGATACAAGTGCAAAACATCGCTACCGGTTCAACAGGGTTGGGTTTTTTTTTCGTTGGAATCACACAGGGTATTGGAGTTTGTTTGTTTTTTCTTTTAATCATATTCACCCTCAAGACATTCACTCATACGTGTCCACATTTTGTTTGCGAAGCTGCCCATCCCCTCGCCCGCATGTGTAATTCACGAATAGTACTTTGACAAATCTGAACCGCTTCCAGTAAGATTGAGATACTCTCGTCAAACTAAAAAGGTCAACACGAAATTCCATAGCAGACTGAATTTAGAATAGAATTGCTCCTTTGTCTTCTTCTGTCCTAATATTAACTATTAAACATGTTATTTTTAGTTCCAATATTGTTGATTAATTTACGCCATATATTTTAAAACAAAATATTTATCATGAAAATATATCATATTATGTTGCTGTCTTGCTTTATTTTGTATGAGTTCATCTGATGAGAACTAGGGTTAAATGTACGTGGACCACTTATGCACTGCTTGTACTCCATATATCGTCATTCTTTTTGTTGATCTTGACATTTAACAGACTTTCTATGGTGTTCCATCGTGTATATATTTCAAGGTAGATGTTGTGTTAAGGTCATATTTATTGCCTTTCGCAGAGGACAGATGTACACTGAATTGGTTTGTCAATGACGCAGCAAAAATGGGTCAACACTTTCCAACTAAACATGGCCATAAAAATATAATAAAATTGCGCTGTCATCTTTAGAAATTGGAGTGATACGATTTATGATGTATCTGATTTTGAAGTATGGTTTTCGTGCAAGTTTCACGAAAAAACGAAAATAAAACCTCCAATTCAAAGTGTGTCTAATTTAAAAGTATGTGTTTCATGCCAAAATAAAAATTATTGAAAGCATAAATTAATTCATCGCTTTCATAGTTTGAGTTCTTGCCTTTTTCCATCACGTTAAATGTGATCATTTTCATCAAACGTTTACATCACTACACATGTTCCATCAACACGACATGTATTGTATTATTTATAATGCACACATCATTGGTATCATCAGATCATTGGCGTGCAATTATTCCATCAATAATTAAGTTCATGCCGCTGTATACACTCGTTATTGAAATATCGGCGATGACAAGTTATTTTTTATCACGTTTAATGCATGTCATAAAGTTATTTTCAAACAAATCATGCCCATACATCACTAGCTGATATCAGTCGCTTGTATTTATGCCCCATGACAGGTCAATTTTCGATAAATACGGTGTCTAAGAGAGTTGCAGAAATGGCTGATTTTGCTGGTTTTTAGAAAGTCGAGAAAATACCGAGCGGGAAAGTCCAATTTTTTCAATCCAGGATGCATGGGTCAACTTTCAATTGCTCATTTAATTTCTTGATAATAGCCTGCCTTTCGATAAGGATCAATATTATATTCAATTGATGTTAACTATGAAGTCCTGATGTCATTGCGTGACTCACTCAAGGGCAGCGGTTTTTGCGGTCGCCAAAAAAGTCATCATGGACGCTTAAAATTCAGGGTTATATGTAGACCTTTTTTTATGTCGATCGCATGTTTCATGTTTCATAGTTGCATGCTACCTACCGTATTTCCGGGAACAGACAATACATTACGAGAGGAGAATGTGCGATCGAGAGCTTGAATACACCAGCGAAGTGCTACTGTCGCCCCTCTAAACAACACATACATACGCGCCTGAACATTGAACTCGTGCCAAGCATAACACTGACAAACTTATACGTTAACGCACATATAATATACATCACAGTGCCGAAACCGACTATGGTACCGCACATTACCATAATAAAAAATGGTGGCAGGTATTTGTGGTTCGAATTTGATCGAGCTTAACAACTTGAATGAGAGGCTATTTTGAAGCATTCAGAAGTCTGTGATATAAAGTTGATTGTGCTGCACATAATTAATAAGGGGATTTACAGAAAAATAGGCTTTTTCTACGAGATATTGGCGACTGAAAATCGTGGCTGACTATGGTAACGCCCGAGTCCTGGTAACGCATAGTGTCGACTATGGTACTGCATTCACTATTTCACTGCAAAAAATAATAATATAACACAAGAATTGAACTGTAACTTATACGATATTCGTATATTTACTGCAGGGAATAGGTCTATTTCAGGTAACAGTGCCTTTTTTTCTTTAAAACTGCATATACTGGGTGTAGTACCGTGCTGACATCGTGAGATGTAGAACCACTGAGTCGCATGTGATTAGTCCCGGTTACATGCTGACACTTGGTAATTTGATGACAACAGGATCGATGGACTGAACACAGTTTGTGGACGATGTTCCAATATATGAAAACACAGTCCGTCACTCTCCGACGTCACTGCCCTGAATACAGGAAGAAGGACAAGGGTGCGTCGAGCTAGTAAATATTGAATATATTTGAATAAAATGGGACACTTCTTACCCCTCGCACATCAGTTGTAAGAAAAATGCCTCGAACCAAGTTCCCTACTCCTCTTACTACTCAGTATATTTATCAGAGATAATAGGCCATTTGTCACATCTATCCTATCAATGGTGAACCTTGGAATGTTCTATAGTATAACGTTTTTTCATGGAATCATAACAACCATACAGTTTGTAATAATTTTGGCTGGGTTGTACTAATGACAACCTTGGGCAATGTTTTAAATATTCAAATTAGATCCACCATTACTGACAATCCTATTTCTTTAAATATCTCTGTCAATATCCAAGATAAAGTCTTTAAAATTGTACTTATACGGGGGTTTTCATGGTCAACGAATAAGATGGAAACATTCAGATATACATCGGGCGTGTGTGTTATTCCAAATATGCAAATTAGCTGCCGCCATTAAGGAAAAAAACGCTTTCTTCTATATTTTGGTTACTATTCTAGATAGAAAGACAAAAATTGTATAGAAGGTGGCAGACGTGTAGAATGGCATCCACATTTAGTGGATCATGGAGTAACATATAATAGTAGTATAATTTGGGTGCAAATTCCCAGAGGCCCACAGAGCATGGTCCCATAGTCAGTGCCGACATACCGGTATTTTAGCAAGACAAGCATGGTTTGTTCTCGATAGGATAAAAGTCCAAGATAGAAAACAAGATGAACGGTGCCACAGGTATGACCCACAGGCCCAACACACTCCTTTTGTATCCTCTATTTTGCCTTTTCTTTCGTATTTTGGGCATGGTTGTTGTCGTGAAAAGGCACCGAAATAGCATACATTATTGGTGATCCATGTTCACACGACAAAAACACCCGTCTGCCTACAAATTCTCTACAAATCGCACTCAAATGTCGTCAACTGACATGCGACTCGAACGCACAGTGCAGTAACGGTCGTCGCGACCGGATAGCATGCGATTGGCTTGCAACTGACTCGCATAGTCTGAAGGCAAGCCTAAATCAAACCTGCATTGTCTCCCGTTTTGGAAATTCCTCAATGTTTCTGACAAATTGATGGGGAAATGCACAGATTTGTAAAAATTCCAACGTGGCTTTATGCCAGACCCTGCGTTTAATCACTTGGTGTTTCTCATTATGTGTAGCATAGGTCTGAAATAATAACATTGATGGAGTACTGACCTGTGTAGAGTAATAAAATCGCATATGTTTTTTTTTTCGTGGATTTGTGATAAAATAACAGATGATTCGAGAGTTTTCAACACATATATTCTACCCCTCAAATCATTGTTATGTTGAAAAGAATTGTGTTTGTGTACGAAAGTCACATCGCATTACCATAGTCATTAAATTTCCTACAAATCACATTACCATAGTCTGATATTCCCGTTACCCTAGTCAGGACACAGTTGTCCACACTCCGTTTCCACTAATATATCACCAAGTGACTCATTGCACTTAATCGGGATTAATCTACATGTATAGATTCCCCTATATTTCGAAGATCCCCTCGATTTATACACGTTATATGCATATGAATTCACAATTCGAACCACAATTGCCTGTCGGCATTTTTGACTGTGGTAATGCGCGTTACCATAGTCGGTTTCGGCACTGTGATACATGCAAATAGGCCTACGTAGAAAAACAGGACCGCCCCCTGGAATAGAAGTGCTGTCTTTTCAAACAAAGCAAGTCCATATTTACACACAGAATCTCAGCTGCTAATATATTTTACCGCGAATGATTGACAAAAATATCCGCGTTAATATCTGGCGGATTTGCATTTTCTCCTAAATTAATCCCTCTTCCTTGAAGAAAGGCATGCAGTTAATCCCAAAAGTACACGGTGTATATGTATGACAGATCCACGGTGGACTAACAGAACTCCCCCCCCCCCCCCCCCCCCCCTCTCGCTCGGCAATTGGTGTAGCGGATTCAAGGAAAAGCGGAAGCGATTGTTAGAAATTAAAAGGAGCAGCATGGGGGGTTGGTTAATGTCTCATAGATGCACTTGCCATCCAAAAAACTTGTCATGATTTTCCAGGCATCTAAATATAGTTGCAAATCTTGTATATAAAGGCGATCTGGGCCCAAAGGAAGACAGAACAGTTCATGAACACGACAAAATCAGATAAACAATTTAAAACGAACAACTGCACAACATCAAGTAGAAAGCAAATACAGTCTTAAAAACACAACCAAATCGATCATTTTCACTTTATTATCAAACGAGGCTTCACAAGAAAGATGTCAGGATGGTGGAGTTTTCTTGTGCTGGCGTGTGCATTGGCTGCAGCAAACGTGAGTCCATAGTCAGAATAGATATTTAATCTCATCGTTTTCTTTTTTTTGAAGAAAACTCTCCTACAATGCTGTGAAATTTGATGGAATATTTGTTTCTTTTAGAGAAAAAAACTATTGGAAAGCTGTAAAATTTAATGAGCTAGATGGGATAATTTTCACAATACAATTACAAAAAATAACTTACCTAAACAATAAATGTGTTTTTTTCTCTATTTTCAGGCGAAGAGTATAAACGGAGATAACCAGGGTCGGGGGCAGGAGAGAGAGGTCTGGCATCCCAAGGCTGGCACGAGGGAGGAATGGCTTCGTTGCCATGGTTTCCCCTGCAGCCAGTGGGAGCGAACTAAGAGGAAGCTCTTCGACTTGAAAGTGGCCACAGCTGGAAATGGATACGACATGAAGGTAACGATATATCTTTTCACTTTAACCTAATCTTATGTACACATTCGAATAACCAAATTATAATTGAAACAGCGTCATTTGGAATGTGAAAGGTTTTGACAAGACTTGAACACGGATCCTAAAACGGGAAGGAAAAGTACATGCACGTAATAGCGCATCGATTACATTGAGTTCCGTGGTTTACAGGCTTTAATGAACGAGACAGAAGACGACAGTCTTGACAACTGTATCTGGCTGACCGAGGACCAGCTCGACTACATCCTGGAGGAGATGGAGGAAGCATTCTTCGAATCTCCAGACGCCGGGAGTGGCCCTGCTGGAGGTCAAGGTCGAGGTCAAGGTCGAGGACGCGAGAGAGGTCAAGGTGAAGGTCAAGGACGTGGCCGCAGCAGGCAGAAGAGGAAGATCACGAACTTTAGCCAGCGGCCGTACAACATGTGGCAGGATAAGACCGTACACTGGAAGCTGGACGGGACCCAGCCGACGAGCGAACAGGCTGTGATCCGCGGCGCCTTCCAGCACTGGGAGGACCAGACCTGTATCGACTTTGTAGAACTAGCCACGGGACAGGGCTTTAGCAACAACCACATCCTTGTCACCCGCCAAAACACAGGGTAACTACCGTCCGAAATTGTTACCCAGCGTCCGTCTTTGCCTTAGTACATTTAGATTTTGATCAACGATAGAATAAAAACAACTTTATTTTTCAATCAGGTGTCACTCATTCATCGGAAGAATCAGTAACATCCCGCAACAACTGAACTTGCAGCGAGAATGTACCTACAACGTAAGCTCTTGAGAACCCCCACTAGCTCACACGAGCTGATCCTTATCTAACCTAACAACCATTCGCACCTCCCCTACCAAGTCCCCTTATAAAATAGGTCCTGTCTCCCTAACAGCTGGGTACGCCCGCTCACGAGGTTGGACACGCTCTAGGGCTCTGGCACGAGCAGCAGCGCTCGGACCGAGACGGCACGATCCGCATCAACTGGGAGAACCTCGGCTACTACGTGGGGCAGTTCTACAAACAGAAAACTCACGACCTCGTCCCGTACGACCTCGGCTCCGTCATGCACTATGCTCCTAGGGTAAGAAAATTTCTCCTACTGGAAATCTCCGTGACTTTTTATTATTTATTATCTTTGCAATTTCGATCCTGTTTCGATATAACTTTGGAAGAGAAATCACATAATGTGATATGTTTGCTGCTGTTTCAGGACGGAAGCAAGAACGGCCAATACACCATGGAAGCCTTGGACCCACGCTACCAACAGACCATGGGTCAGCGGACTGGTCTCTCCTTCCTCGACGTCAAGATCGTCAACATTGCCTACTGTTCCGGTAGATACCTTGTATTTATGATAGCAACATAGATAAGAAACAACTGATGCTTGATTTAAGCCTATTTCAGAAAAAAAAATGTCGAGAATTGCCACTTTGACGTGTGTTCCTCTTCCCTCACAGACTCCTGCCCCGCCCCGCTGCCCCAGCCCTGCCTGCACGGCGGGTACCAGGACCCCAAGGACTGCTCCCGCTGTAGGTGCCCGGATGGGCTGAGCGGAGTCTACTGTGACACTGTGGCGCCACCTGTCAATGGTACGTGTCAACTCATGGTGACTCATTGTGTTTGTTGTATTAATCAACTCGATAAACTAGGCGATAATATAGCATTTCCTGAGGTGTAATAATTCATTAGTTATTTCACCCTTGCAGCGGCATGTGGCGGGGAGTTGACAGCGACATCCACCCCACAGTACATCGAGTCTCCAGGCTACAATTCTCCGGGATACTATGACAATAGACAGGAGTGCAACTGGCTCATCACCGTACGTACATCATTTTATCATCACAATACCCCCCGAAAACCTACTGCTCTCTCATGACTCAAAATAATCTGTATCGACAATCTTCCAGGCGCCAGCGGGCAAACAAATTACGCTGAGCTTCGAAGGTCGGTTCGGTCTCTACTGCTACTATCAGCGTCAGTGCCACCACTGGGTGGAGGTCAAGTACAAGCAGGACATCGGCGCCCGGGGACCACGCTTCTGCTGCTATCAGACGCCAGACGCCACGGTCACGAGCGAGGACAACCAGATGCTAGTCGTATTTAAGAGCAACTGGACCGAACAGTCCAGGACGGCGAGGGCGGGATTCCGAGCTAGGATCGTCCTTGTCGGCGATGAGGAGACCACCACTACAACCACAACCACAACCACGACAACCACAACGACCACTCCTGCACCAACCACGACGACCACCACCACACAACCAACCACGACCCCAGCGGGTCCCACCACACCTAGACCCACGGGCCCAAGCTCCACTGGTGAGTGTTTAATGTACCGGTTGAACTTCTTAGGTACACGTGAGGTTATGTAGTAAAATTTATTTACGGGCAGTCGTTGAGCAATTGCACAACAAAGCTTAAAATCTGAATTTGCACCTGTCTGTTTACAGCATGTGACGTCGTCGACTTGATTCTTGCCGTGGATTCCTCCGGCGGAGTCATGGAAGAGAACTGGGTCAAAGTCGTGACCTTCGTCAAGAACATCATCAGTAACTTCGCGGTGGGCTCGGAGGCGGTACGTGTGGGTCTGATCACGTACGGTAGCCAGCCATCCCTCGAGATCCCCCTAGGTTCCGTGAACACGCTCTCTACTCTGCAAGCCGCAGTCGACAACGCCGAGTTTCAGATGGGCTCCACTGGGACGCACCATGCGCTGGCGCTGGCTCGGACACAGTTCACCGAGAGAGGGCGAGGGCAGGGAACGGCCCGACAGGTGCTAGTCTTGGTGACGGACGGCCAGACGCAGGATTCGGACGCCGCTATAAACGAAGCCCTGACTACGAGGGCCGCCGGCGTGGATCTGTACGTGGTGGGTGTGACCCTTAAAGTGGATGCCGTGGAGGCCACGAGGATGAGCGGAGACGCTGCCAAGTTCCTCCAGATTGACACGTTTGATGATATCGTTAGTGACCAGTTCGATTACCCAGCGGCTGTGTTCAGCTTCGTCTGTGGAGGTTCGTAAGGCGTCACTTTTGTGACGTTGAAGTCTTTTTTTCTTGTTTTCGCAAATTACGATACACTGCTTTACACGGTATTATAATGAGACTCATCAAACACTACACAGACTCTGAGATGGAAGAAGAATCGGATGTTAACTGGAGCTGTTCCTTTGAGTCTGATGCGGATCCGCTGTGTTCGATGGTTCAGGAGAGCGCGGAGGATGACTTCGACTGGAGCAGACAAGAAGGCCGCACGCCGTCCGCCGTCACCGGACCAATGATGGCCGACGACGGACGCTACTACATCTTTATAGAGGCTTCTAGTCCCCGCCAGCCCGGCGACAGAGCCACGTAAGTAACCGATTATATACACCAATATTCCTAGCATAAACTTCAACTCTTTTCTGCAAACTCGACAATTTATGCATCTAACTATATCCACTCCATGTTTTGTTTTGTAGGATCCACTTTCCCGACTTTGGACGGACGGGTGCCCACTGTGTACGGTTCGCGTACAATATGTACGGTTACCACGTGCGGACCCTGCAGTTGCTAAGGCGTACCGGGGCTGGAGACCTCGTGCCCCTATGGCAACGGTCCGGGGAGCAGGGCATGGCGTGGTTCGAGGCCGCCGTGCCCGTGTCACTACAAGCCGGGGACACGGTCAGTATTAAATCGCCTGTCGCGTACATATTGTCATTTATCTGTGAAAAAAAATCTCATAGAATTGAGAATATTTTTACAATATTACTCCAGCACATTTCGATCATTTCTAAAAGAATATTTTAGCTCATTTCAAGCTTAATTGAACAATAGTTTGGTTTTGTTTTCTGTACGAAATATTTATTCGGCACATTTCTGACATAATTTACAATGATGCCAAAACGGAATTTATCATTTCATTATTTTCTATCCCCACAGCTGGCGATGATGGCGGTTCGCGGTAACGAATACTCAGGGGATATCGCTATAGACACACTCCAGGTGACTGGTGGCTCGTGTTAGTTTAGTCATACAGCATGCTACCTCGTGATCAGTCCCGCGTTACTGCTTTATTTAAGTATAATATATGTAGTATTTATACAGACTTACTGTTCATGTCATGTGTTCAGAGTATTTCGTCACTTAATGATTTCATTTTGCCAATATTATTGTTGTAAATGAGTTGATTTTTACCTCAACCAAATATGATAATACCGAATTTGATAATTATCGCCATTCGTTTTTCGAATTTGATTACTATTTATTTTCCGTCTCAATATCGAACACTAACAGTCGTGTTGAATCTAGTTTATACTAAGCAATGCTATGCACCAAAAGTTTCATTTGTCGCTGTATATATGTAAACATACTGTTATATTCCTACGACATCAAAACCGAGGGAAAGTATTTGATCTCAAACATATATAGTTTATCTCATATCTCATGACGACAACTGTGATTATTTATTTATTATTGTTGTATATACATATAACTAGTATTATTATTATATCATGTATGAATGTATCATATTGTCGTTATTTTATACGGACTTTATATTTCCATGAAATAAAACTGAAATTAATGAATGTTGTGTTGGTGTGTTTTATTCGTGCGGTGTTTATTTACCGGTATATGTAAAAGAAGCTAATAGTGCTTGTACATCCCAACCGGTTGGTGAACATAAAACTTCGACACAATCGCAGCAAAATACGTAGACGCACATGAATAACTAACTGTACCTTTATCACTTATGATTCATAAGGTCATAAACCCTAGAGCCATGAAAAACCGAGTGGCGACCAAACAAAGCGATACCCCATCAAATCGACCCGGAATCGTGGTATGACTGGGTAGATGTACCTGTGGTTTATGGTTTGCATTTGTCACGAGTTTCGACACGCTTGCTGAGATGTAGAAGGGTATATTATAGTCTCCGGAAATTTAAATGTATTAGTTTTATATTAGTTTTTGTACACCCACGTTCTCAATATAAAGTCGTATCAAACTGACTGAACGTATGGAACGATGAATAAAGTGACGTAGTTTGGGCTTGAGTTATTGGATAAACTTCAAACGTTTCAATAATTAGCAATTTGAGATTTTTTCTCGCGCGCATTTTCACACCGGGATTTACACATGATTTGCTTGTATGGAATGGAAATTTATTCCTTAAACCTTACTAACTTTGTTCTTTATGGTTGTCGTTCTGGTCAGTGAAGACACAGGGGAGTAGATCCACTCCTCTCGTCCTTTGATTTAGAAATCTGTTTTGTTTGCCATCCTCTGAAACTTTTCAAAATCCGGCTAACTACAGCTATTGTAAAGCTTGTTGGATTTTCGTTTGTTTATATTATCACCAATTATAAATTTATATAGCTAATACTGTACAATACTGTACAGATAATATCAGTAATGAAGTGTTCGTCGGGCGCAAGAACTGAATCCAACACAACATCAACCCAACCTCAGCAGTGTTATCATAAGGCTTGCAAAAATAATCTGAATAACATAAATTATCAAGCAGAACCAGTTGTAGATGTGATTGTAAGTGTTGTTATAAAATATAAAATATATTCGTATATCACATAGGATAGGGGTGTTGATCATGCAAATTTGATACGTGGGAATAATTATATAACTGTAGACTGTTTATGTCTTATGATTCATAAGTTCGTGAACTTGAGAGCCATCAAAAAACGAGAGATACCTGCAAGTATGCATGGAATCGTCCCGGATTCATTGCTATATATGTAGTTTGGCAACATGAACCTGTGGTGTACGCTTAGAATTCGTCACGAGTTTCGACACGCTTGTTGTAAAGTCTAGACTAAAGTATTGTTACTGTGGCGATTTTGCCCAAAGATCGCGGCAGGAAATTCTTTCTAAAACTTTCTTGTTTTTGGCCGCTTCGTGTTCGAAGCTGCTCACGACTCGACTATAAATACTGTGGCCACATGTTTTGTGGCCGGAGTTGTCCAGAGACTGAGCACGACAGGTGAGCTCACGCCCGTCGTGCTCAGTCCGGGTTCATTTGCACACTAACGTTGTCAACCCAAGCAGTATAAACCAAGCGCTCTCTGTGAACGCGATAACTTTTTAGTTTTTAACGAAATACCGCCAAAATCATACCAGAGGTGCATCATGAGCAGATCTCGGACAAGTTCGATGATGGGTGACCTTGACCTATTTTTCAGGTCGTGGCAGGACTTTGAACTTGACAATACATGAAAACAGGACTTTGTACCTTGTGATCGCGATAACTTACAAAGTTTTTAACGAAACACCGCCAAAATCATACCAGAGGTGCATCATGAACAGATCTCGGACAAGTTCGATGATGGGTGACCTTGACCTATTTTTCAGGTCGTGGCAGGACTTCGAACTTGACAATACATGAAAACAGGACTTTGTACCTTGTGAACGCGATAACTTACAAAGTTTTTAACGAAATACCGCCAAAATCATACCAGAGGTGCATCATGAGCAGATCTCGGAAAAGTTCGATGATGGGTGACCTTGACCTATTTTTCAGGTCGTGGCAGGACTTTGAACTTGACAATACATGAAAACAGGACTTTGTACCTTGTGAACGCGATAACTTACAAAGTTTTTAACGAAATACCGCCAAAATCATACCAGAGGTGCATCATGAACAGATCTCGGAAAAGTTAGATGATGGGTGACCTTGACCTATTTTTCAGGTCGTGGCAGGACTTCGAACTTGACAATACATGAAAACAGGACTTTGTACCTTGTGAACGCGATAACTTACAAAGTTTTTAACGAAATACCGCCAAAATCATACCAGAGGTGCATCATGAGCAGATCTCGGAAAAGTTCGATGATGGGTGACCTTGACCTATTTTTCAGGTCGTGGCAGGACTTCGAACTTGACAATACATGAAAACAGGACTTTGTACCTTGTGAACGCGATAACTTACAAAGTTTTTAACGAAATACCGCCAAAATCATACCGGAGGTGCATCATGAGCAGATCTCGGACAAGTTCGAGGATGGGTGACCTTGACCTATTTTTCAAGTCGTGGCAGGACTTCGAACTTGATAATACATGAGAACAATGCCAATTCCTTCCACTAACAGCCCTCCTCGATGCAACCCGCCCAATTGTCGCGGGCGTGACTTATACTTGTATATGAACGTAGTTCTTGTTATATATCATGAAAAATTTATACAAGTTGATATTAAAATTTGACAAAACGGTGGTAATATATCAAAACAAATCTCAACCCAATCTACCCTAAAAGAACCAGACATCACAATGGCAGTGTCATCATAATGTTTTCAAAATGCTTCGAAATACAGGAATCATCAAGCACCATCTGTTGCGGGATTCATGGAAGCTGTTGTCATAATGACTTCGTTATAGGTTATTATTTCATAATAACCTCATAATCAAAGTCATGTCGTTTTAAAAATAGTCAAGTAGTTATAATCTCCCAACTGTTTTTTTTTTTAGGTATGGACGAATAGGTCTACATATAGTGTTATCACCATAGGTCACTTCAGTTTAACAAACAATTTTGATTTGTTTCAATTTTGGGAATATGCATATCAGGAGAGGGATAATGACATTTTTCCGACACCCCACTATTCCGACGCCCCAGTGTTCCGACACTCCACTGTCATATACTGTATTAAAACACTGTTTTGTCGGAACAGTGGGTCTCGGAATATAAGGTAGACCCCACCAAGAGACACGAAGCTGCAATTTTTTCCTTGTACACATATATGACAAATTATTATTGCATAGTGTATATCGATGAGATATGATTCATTCAGTAGCCGAGCATTTCGAAGCAGAACATCGAGGGTCATATAAAGAAGTCCAGACGCATCTCTCCAAGGGCTGTTGGGTATTTTGACTAAGTGTCAAACGTCGAACATGGGTGACGTCGAGTGTCAGACGTCTGACACAGGCGAAGCAATGGAGTCCACGTCGACGCGTAGGTTGGCGCTGCTCCGACCCGCCTTCCTGTGTCGGACATACTCGAACTCCCGGGCGGGGGTCGAGTAGCGCTCATGTCGGCCTGACACTTCCAGCCCCGACCTCTCAGCCGAGATGGCGTAGATCTGCTGCCAAGTTTTGGCGAGACAAGCGCTAGAGAACAGGTAATAGTAGATCATGAACGGTACTAGAGCGTTGATCATTAGATGCCACGGGAGGAAACCGTAGGTTGAGTCTTGTGATCCGAGCTCTAAGTCAAGGGTCTTTATCTGAAAGGACTTGAGTAGCCACGTGGATAGATTGGTCAGGAGGAGGAACATGATGCAACCCCGGCCGGGTTTGTTTTCCCACTCATCAGGCAGCGTGAGGTAGCGACAGGACAAGTCAACCATGAAACTCGTCTGATACAAGGCAGTGGCGACCACGATGAGACTTCCACTGAGCGATAATATGGCATGTATGTTGTGATCTCCACTTGTGAGCGTTGTAAAAGTTGGGATCAGTTTGAACACGTAAAATAATATCCCAAGCGACATTGCAATGAGAAGAACACCATCCTCAAATACCAAGTCGATCTGAACGAGGTACGACAACTTAGAAGTCTGTATCCAGGCAATGGTGATGCCCAGTATCAATACTCCGTGTAGAACAATGTCTGATATTTGGTAAATCAGCAGTGAAACCCTACGATCGGGAGCTATTCTCATATAGGAGAATACTAAGATAACAGCGACTGTCGTGGCAGCAAATATGACGATCCCAAAGAAGAGACCTTTGTGAGTCCGCTGACAGTTCACTTCTGTGTAGTTCTTGCGCCTGGAGTTGGTGGTGTAGTATACAGTGCTGTCACCTAGCGAGGAAAACATGAAGTAAACGAGCGCGGCAGCCAGGAAGTTATACTCGATAACGCAAGGGTAGAGGTAGGGGGCAGCACGGTACATGGCATCATTCTGAACGTCACATCCCAAGTCAGACCCGTCTGCAACCGAACGTAATTCAATGTATATCACATCTTTGAGAATAACAAGTTGCTGAGACTGACAAGTAGTGATTCGCAACTGCACAACCTGATTAGCTGATAAAACTAAACTTTGTGTACAATATATGATTAGTCACCTACTTCTTGCCCCTGTATGCAGTTCGTGGTACATGTAGCGGTTGAAGCTCTCGTTGATGAACGTTCGCACAAGTTCTGTGGCATTTGTCGCCAGCACGTGGACGAAACCCAATCGCACCACAGCCGCATTCGTCAGACTGCTAACCTGTGATGAACAAAATTAGATTCTAGGTATATACAAGAACAACTGAACACGATGTGGCCCTGCAAATTGTAACCAGTGGCATGATTAACGACAGAGAAGTTCGGTACCTCGGAGTGTTTGAAGAGGAAGTAGCACTGGGCAAGGAGAAAGGCGATGTGGACGATCCTAGGCCAGAAGATGACTTTGTCACAGGCTGGCGGGGCCGAGCCTTCCTTGAGCTGCCTGACGAGTAGTCCGTCATACACCATCGCGGCCAGACCCAACACTGCTCACGGAATACATAGATGATACACGAGAGGATCTCGTTCAGATCTATGGATAACACAAACTGAACCCAAACTGATGCTTGATGCAACTTGCAATTATGTTTCGACCTATATTACAATCAGTCAAAGAAAGCACAAGACTGAGATTTGTAAAGACATTGTGTAGGCCCATACTTTATGTCAAAGTTACAGACCAATGACGACTATCCTGATGTAGAGTGTAGTCTCTCGCTTCGTATCGCCGATGCCGGCCGCCGCCGAGGTCTCAAAGCCGCTGCCGTAGACGCTCGAATCACTGAACCCGGCCTCGCTGCGACTGGATTGGCGGCTCTCCCGCACCGACACCGGGCGCACAGCGTTCACTGCCCGCACTCGCTCGTCGCCATCGAACGCGTAATTGACGAACCCTGGATCGTACCTGGACCGAGACGCGTCACCACGTGACCGGTCCTGGGCTTGTGATTGGTCAGCACCGGATTTCTTTTGGTACCTACGTTCCTCCCAGACCATGTAGATTTCCAGGACGACGAGAAATATAAATCCCACTCCATACAGATATACTTGATATACCTAGAATAAAACATGGTATGCTCATGAGAATAGCTTGTAAATCCACCGTCATATTCTTTTATTGGAATTTACCTTTAAGGGAACTAGATTCTGTGGCTAATTATTGCAAGGACATTTTATGTAGCTAGGATGTTCAATGAAGTCTTTTGCCGTAATACCCACCGCTGTGACATAGTCCTGGAGCCAAGTTCCCTGTAGAGCCTCTCTGGTCGGAAATACTACCCCCAGAATCACAAGGATGATAGCGTAGAATATACTCAACAACAGGCCACCGTGAGGTCTGGAAAGTGAGAACACATATAAAATAGTGGAGAGCCAGCCAAATATAGAGGCCTACATTGGCATTGATTATTGCATCTTTTAGTAACACACACCATCCCCCAATGAAGCCTAACCCATAATACATCCAAATTTAACCCCGAATACTTGTAAGTCCTCATCTAGCCACGCTTGCGACGGTTCATTCGATCATAACCATCGATCATGACCATGATCGAATGAACCGTCGCAAGCGTGGCTAGTCCTCATCATACATGCATATGATCAATGTGCAACATGTTTGTCAATATATCCAAATTCACGTAATAAACCGAACGCACCTTTTTTGCCTTATTTGTTACAAATAATACACAGATTATCTTCATTGATTAGAATTTTAAAACAATTTTCTGTCATTTTTCAGTGTTGTTGACAAATCATTCATCCTCAATCACAGGAATACTTTATACAGAATAACAAAATGTCAGTTGTAAATGTCTGAGCCTCTTAATATATGCCCTAGCAGATGACACCTGCATGTATTAAGCAGGTGTCGCTTGACAAACAAAGCAATACTGCGTATAAATGCAGCTCTGACATGACATTCCACGCATAATAACCCGCGGATGGTTGTATAACATATATGCGGCACACATTTATAGGAAAAGTGACCATTTTCCAAAAAGGTAAACTAGAAGAATGAATTCAGTAGAATTATTTCGAAATGTGTCAGCTTACAAAAAGTCGTTGAGCGTATAGTTTCAAGCACACTGTTTCAAATTGGACCATAGTTAAGCCTCCACGCCTTTCTTCACAACAAACAATGAACAGATGGCTAGATTTTCACTCGAATATACCAGACTCTATACTCTGATTTTTATAACTTGTTTACACTGTGTTTGGCTAATATTTTTGCGATGCTAAATGTTATCGTTCTATAACTTGGCATATTTCCCCAGGGAGTCAAACGGCAATTGTGCACCAAATTTCATATTTCTATCGCGAAAATTGCAAAAGTTGGCAATCTATCCCAATGTTAAATTTAGCCCTGACATTTAGTTCCTGGGCCCGCACATAATTTTGTGCATTTGCTCGGTTTTCTGGCGGTGCAACATTTCAGAATCAACTAATTTGTGGAGAATACACTTAAATGTGTCTTTTGGTCCAAAATCACAATAATACTTCGAATCCTGATGGATGTAATCAGGACCAAATCATCGAATATGCTCATATTCTCGAGATCTCGTTTTGGGCTGAAATTTAACATTGGGGTAGATTGCCAACTTATTCAATTTTTCCGATAGAAGTCTGAATTTTGGTAGAAAATTGCCGTTTAACTCCCAGGTGAAGTGTGTCAAGTTATAGAACGATAACATTAAGCATCGCAAAAATATTGTCGAGAACCGGTGTAAACGAGTTAGAAAAATCAGAGTATAGGTAACTCACAATTTTGGCGTCTTTGGCCGGGTCCTCTTCCGTTTTGGCGGCTCTCCAAACGCCGCCACCAAGTTGTCGAACCTACTGGAGTTAAGCCCGGCCGGCTTTAGCGGAGTGGACATCTGCATCACGACGCCTTGCGAGATACTCTTCAGTCCTGGTTCCGGAGACGGTGGCGTGCTCCCCACCAACAAAGACGGCGGCGGCGACGGGTCCGCCGGAACTATTTTCGACGTGGATCCGGACGACATGTATTCATGCGCGTCCGCGTGCGTCGAGTTGACCGCCACGTTCTGTATCCCTGCGCCATGAAGGTCGGAGACCGTATCGTAGCTGTGCATGACGGCCGCTAGATTGGACCGTGGTCCCCTCTCACGACCTCGCCCCGACCTACTGGTACCAAAGTTTGGAAAATATCAGTTTTCTAACCATGACCTCACAGCCCAATATCCGACTGAGTCCGAGCCTCATCAATTCAACACACCTGGTATCCATGGTGACTGAATTTCGAATGCATGGGTGCAACCAGGCGTGACATCAACAGAATAACTGTATACCGTTACTTTAAAAACTAATTAATCTATAGTAAGCGTGTAACTGAACAAAACACGCAACAAAAAATGTGTTACCCCTTACTCCTATATCTACTGTATTGAAATTAAGTGGC
Organism: Terebella lapidaria; assembly: GCA_949152475.1. Classification (NCBI taxonomy): domain Eukaryota; kingdom Metazoa; phylum Annelida; class Polychaeta; order Terebellida; family Terebellidae; genus Terebella; species Terebella lapidaria. The sequence continues at coordinate 11,586,387 of OX424557.1, forward strand.
GTTCGTTTCCGTTATCGTGCCTTTTTCGGGGAAAAAAAGTTATGCTGATGTTAACTCCAATAGACGCTCATGTTGGTAACATGTGTGTCCCGAACAAAGAATTGAAAAGGCTAGCGGAGGGATGCAAAATTTGAATGTAGCTATAGGCCTACATTATTTTGATCGAGGAATTAATTATACAGCATTCATTTGATGCACATTTAAAGAGAACCATATTTGACTTACCTGGCTAAATCACAGCATATCCTAACGCCTCGATATTTCAATTCAATTTCACTTACCGTGTTCAACTGCCATGCTTCCACGTTTTCCCCGGGAGAAATAATTACTAAATCTATAATTGTTTGCCAACACGCCCAATAACATCACGTGTCCATGTCATCATATTTAGGTACGGTTTGCCATTACCTGTCCAAACGCTGTTTGTCGACCAATTTGATTTGGAACATGGTGACAGATGAAATGCAGCATGTCATATGTCACATATAGGACAACGGCAAGTTATGTATGACATATGTCCCGATACATGTGATGCCCCTAGGCATGCATGTATAACTGCAGGTGAAATGCTCATTCATTCTCCATATACTAATAGACATATAAGGCACGACAATGGCTTCTCGTGTAAGCTATGCACGCATGTGAATAACTGCATGCCTGTTATGCCCACATGATCAGTTTTTTACTAGTTGTACCCGCATCCTAAACGGTATAGTATAAGTGATAGTACATAATTAATCCTGATATTGTATTCTACTATTAGCATGAGTAGTTGCACCCCTACATCCCATGTTTTAAAAAATAAAATCTGCTAAATATGAATGTGCAGGGCTAACATAGCTACTCGATTGATTTTTGTTTCTCTTCTGAATGTCATTAAATTTTCAAATTTATTAATAGTGTTATTATTCATGGATGTGGCACTCACCTGTTGTTTCAGGCATTCATATGTAACTCGTGCATTTTAAATTGATACATTTGTTAGTTCATTCCGTGAAATTCTCATGCAATATTCCGTGCAGCGAAAGGCATGTGCTATACGTAGCGAATTTCCTTTCAAATAGATTCTGTACTCATTCGAAATATCCTACACAATTCATGTAATTATTCCATTTTTCCGTGGGAATATGCGTGATAATTTACTCGTGCTTTTGTATGTACAAGAACTCCCAAGTCACTGTGATCGCTTATGAATATAAACATCTAGTGAATTCTCGGCATAACACCACGAGACATTGCCAAATGGCCCGCTGGAATGCCGAGGTATTCGTACCATTCATGCGAGCGTTTAGTACCAAACCAAGTCGGAAGCTGTCCGCGAGTCTTGAAGAAAAAAAAGCGTGACCTTGTTTGATTTTATTCAAGTCAAAAACCGGTAAAAATGTCCTAACTTAGAAGATGACCTCCCAACGCTTGTCAAGCCGGTGTAAAGGAGGACATTTGACACTTGGCCTGGCGCCCGGGTGACTTTTGTTTCTGCTGGCGAATCTAACTTGCTGGCAGGTGACCTGACCATGCAGTGTCTCCCAACTTGTAAGCAAATGAAACCTTAGAACAAGCCGAGTCTATCACCATGTACATTACAAGCGCATTGTTTGGCCGACCTGTCCTCTAAACATACCGAAGGAACAACGTAGGCAAATTAATTCACTTTATGACCTTTTGCGCCAGGTTACTTGTAAGATAAAAGCTAACAAAACTTCTTCTTTTTATGTAAGAAGGAAAGTCCTGCATGTGATTTTATGCTGCGAAAAGAGTACATAAATGCGTTGTTATCAAAACGCAAACGATCTTGAGGTTAGCATAGTACATGTACATCTACTCACAAAGTTCATGTTTATTTTTTCACGACACGACATGACATGGTATATCGTTTTTGTTGGTTAAAATATTAGGCTAAGGCTCAGTGTGTCAACCTGTTACTCCTTGTTGGTAAGGCATTGGTATAGCAAGCAAGTGTAGATCTTATTTTTCATGATGAAAGAAAAGATAGCTTGTCCATGCAACTTCATCTTCTGAAAATAACTCAGGAGAATTTAAAATAAACGCAATGTTCAAACATGTCATTAAAAAAAAACATGTATCTGGGTGCATCTAAAATTCAGCCTAAAGTCTAAATAAACATTATTGGGAAAATAAATTCACATAAAAATGACGATAAAGGTTACATCTAAACATGTACATATATATCTCTGTCGAAGAAATTTTATTTAGATATATATGTTTCACATATAGATGGATTAGATTTCAGTGAAAATTCAATGCATGTTTCAATCATTACATGCGATTTCAATACATGTTTTATGTAAGAAGGATGAACTGTTGCAAAAGATAGGTATGAAAACAAGACTAAAGCTTACTCTAATCCATATCGATGCGATACAATCCATATCTACACAAATTACAACCTGCAATTCCTAATATATAATACGATATAGAGAAACCATTCATGGGCAGTTGTATCGATCACAAGACACTACGGCACACGAGGCTCGTGCTAAGGTCCTGATGTGTGGAGATTTCAATGCGTCAAGAAAAAACAATCGGGATTAAGGATTAAAGCCTTCCTACTTGGTAAAGAGGTTGGAGAAAGTGTCGATAATTAGCCACGTGTTTAATATGTCCTGCTAATATTTTGAGGGCACATTGTGCATGCGCCATTATATTTTATGGATTTCAACGTTTGCCAGTTGCATTCTATTCACGAAAAGGTGTTTAATCTTAGGGGTTTCTAATCATATTAGCTTCATCATATGTATTGCCAGAAGATTACTACTTCGCACATAGAACAAATACTAGTGAATGATGAAAAGATATAATTCAGCTTATCGACACGACCCGATATAAAACAGCCGAGTATCATAAGTGAGAACATAATGACGGGTTTTCGAATGAAGGTGTACAGTCACTAGATTTCTTCGTAATTTAGAATATACATGTGTATTCAATGATGAATTCGTGGTGACTTTCGGATAACCATAGGCCTAAACAGTAACATAAAGTGAAGTATCAAAAAAAACACTAGCAAAAATGGGCAGCGCACCAACGAAGGAAGAAGATGAAGGCATCTCGGTCGTACATGAACCAGGATATCACGCGGCCCGCCAGGCAAAGTCCAACCAAAGTACGGTCGCGACCAGGAACAAAATCCGGTCTAAGATCAAGGTACTTGCCAGTTTCCAGACACACACGTCACCCTCGCCCGCGCCGGCAGCCAGGCCTAAGGTGGCCGCGAGGTCATCTCGACAGGAACTGCTTCAGTTTGTCAGAGAACGGAAAGCGGAAAAGGCCGAAGTGTGGAAGGAGATGGAGGGGAATGTCATCGAGGAAGAAGGGCAGACGGACGGCAGACGGACGGACGCGGGATCAAAGCATGACACTGCCCAGGCGGCGGCAACTTTAACGGAGGACCAGCTACATGCCGTTGCGGTAATTCAAGCTTTGAAGTATTTATTGCATGATCTTTTTCATTTTCTCGAACCATACTCGATAGGCCTATTGGAGCACGAGCTAAACCCCGAATTCCTCATGAATACCCCCTCCCTACATTCAAATCCACCCACAGACGGAGAGCCAGGGAATCTGTGCGCTGTGTAAGCAGATGTCGACGTACAATGGGTTGCCGTGCCGTGTGTGTGACAGGAATTACCACCGGGACTGCCTGGCCGACACGGGGCGGTACAAGACCGCTGAGGTGGAGGCGGTGGTCCAAGCGGCTAGGTCGCCGGCAGGCTGGAGCTGCCACCACTGTGTCAGTACCACCCAAAATATCCCCGGGACTATTTTATTTATCATCATAATGCCGTCGTTGTGATGAATCATGGGTCGCACAGGCTTCAAATTTGAACATTTTGTGTTGTAGGTAATCATAAAATGTGGTTTCGCTCAGAAAATTATGTCTACAATCGAGAAATAGGCGATTTCAATGTGTCAATTACCAACCTTTTGTCAGGTGGTACTGGAACGAGTTTGAATTGTTGGGTTCTTGTCTTTCAGGACAACATATCCGATTTATTGAATCCAACGGAGCTACAAGAAGTCATCGAATCATTCGAGAAGTTTGGCGTTAGTCAAGGTAAGTTTGCTTTATTCGTAGTCGCCAAACTATAGCCAGGAATAGAAACATTTAATCTTTCAAACAACCATGTCAATTTTTGAATGAAAGAAACACGCTTGCTCATGAAACAACTAAAATTACATAAGCTTTGTAATAGTAGCTGGCCTCATGCACACCACATAATGCTTTCTCGGCTGACAGCCACGGGTGTGAGCTGGGAGGCGTACCGAGACTACCACCTGTACCAGACGGACGACCCGACCATGGACCTGGATCACCTGCGGACCCAGTACGCTCTTCTGGATCTGGACGGAGACAGTCATCTCAGCTGGTACGAGTTCCTGACGCACGAGACCGGCATCAAACTCTCCCACCGGGACCAGGTGAGTCAGCCGACTGTGAGGGTATAGGCCTATATGCGGTGTTCGGACCCCATGTAGGATGAAAAATACATTTATTTGTGAGTCCCATGTGTGTTATAAAACCATACGATAAAAGGAGGCGTAAGTCACATGTTATGACAGATAGTCGCATATTATACTGGTAAATAACCTCTTGAGTCTTTGTGAGCAAGTGCAAACCTCAAAGTGTTCTGTCTAGAGCAGGTTCCACTGTAGTGTCCGGGATGCTGATAGCAATCCACATCTGTGCAGTTTTCTCAACAGCACAAACATAGCCACGTTTTGATAGGTCTTTACTATATCAACTGTTCTGACACCCCACTGTAGGACCTCTTGGTGGACCTGTTGACACCCAAGGAGCTGGCCCGGGCGCGGGAGACCTTCAACCACATGGACAAGGACGGCGACGGCGTGGTGGCCGAGGCCGACATCCGAGCCGCCTTCAGTGGCTGGTTCTCCAGGGTAGACCCCAGCGCCCAGCGGCCAATACGCAAGAAGAGGTATGTGTATAGGCGCAATGAAATAGGCCGAAGTATGTTGCCATTATGATGGGTACCATCTTCAGTGCATCCACGTTGGCTCACTCATAATATACGGGTTCCCAATGAATATGGGCGCCGTCTTTGGCGGATCTAGAGGGGTGGCTGAGGGGGTCATGCCCCTCCCCTAAGGTTGTTGGTAAAGAAAGTTTCATTAATCAAAAATTCTTCAATATATATGTCGATTTTCCCACCCGAAATGACAATATTGCATTTCACCAAGTTTGGAAAAAATACGGACCCTCCAAAATATAATCTTCATAGAGGTCTTAATTATCGTTCGTCTTGGTGTATTGCAGTCTGCCGTCTGTCGTGCTGGACGCCACGCGAGACAAGTGTTTGTTGCCAAGGGTCGAGCGGGAGCAGACGACACTCCGCATGCACGTGGAGAACGCGAGCAGGATTCTCATGGACGGGGACCAGCGTCATACGGGGTCAGACATAGGCTACTACTGAGTGTTATCATAGGCGGATCCAGGGGGTGGGACTCTTTAGCTTCGCCCACCCCCTGAATCCTGGCTCCGCCCCTGTATTTTTACTATGGAAACCATGCTGTGGTATACAGATCCTGTTTTTTTTCATGTTTGGTGCATAATCAATCTATACGGTTTGTATTTTTAGATCGTTAACATGGGACGATTACATAAGGAGCCAGGCGCTGTACATCATTTCTTCTCGACCTAACCGCGTCATCAGAAGGGCCAAGCCTGTATAATGTGGTGTGCTTGTGTATGATCTTAATAAAATGTATGTGCATGTGGCGAACAAAATAAAAGTTCGACTGTCAACTTATCCTTCGTGATACATGTTATCAGTTTCAAAAACACATTGAGGTTGAAGCAGATTGGTCTGAATTTTTAAATGATATCTGTTTTCCAATATTTCTAATATATTTCTCATATATCTTTTCTTACTTTACGTCCTTGGGTAATTTTTAGAATCATCATGGGTCTACATCTGATATCTGTCCAATGGTGGTCTCAGCAAAGATTCCCTCTGTTTTGTGACGCCAAAAAAAAACATGGTAACAGAACATTTTTTTACATGGTATATTGGGGCAAATGGATACAGTTTTAGTGTCAATCTCGGTTGTACAATGCACATCTTGCAGGCAATTGAATTTATTCAAGAAACGCCATAAAACAATAAGAGACACAAACAAATAACAAAGTAGCATATCGAATTGAGCATTTTTGTCGGGTTTTGTGCCTTATAGATGACGCATTGCTGACCACTGGTATAACTTAGACTTGGGCCTAATGCATGACGAATTCCGGTCTCAGCCACAACTCAAATCCGTCACGGTTTGTTCAGAGGTTTTCTGTACACGTGTACAATGCCGTCCTGATCGCCGAAGTACTTCATATCGGGGATGGCCCACTCTATGATGTCCCATCGCCCCTCGGTCTGCCAGCGAGCGAACGTCTCCCTCACGTCACACTCGGCGCTGTTCCAGGTGAACTCTTCACGCATCGTGTTCACCACTAGTCCACCTATGGAGGAAGGAGGGTAGTGGGCTGAGCTGTACAACTACCATAAGGACTGCTACACTTTATATCAAATAGTATTTTACATATATCATCAAAATTTATATGTAGTGTAACAATCGCTCTTTGAATATAATCGGTTGCGCACATCGATAGGTTAGAGTTCAGAAGTTTAGATCTAGCTGAAATATGGGTCTCAACTAGTATTTCGGTGACCCCGCTTTGCGTCAAATGTGACGAGAGGTCATTTGGTAGGTCCTTCACCTGTGATTCTGGGCGACTATAGTCGCTCTAAATGACTGTTTCAGCAAGAATTACATCGAAGAGGAAGACATCGTGACACTGCATAGGTTGATGACATCATCATATAACATAGGTTGATGACATCATCGCGGGGGTCCGTACCTGGTTTGAGTACCCGCAGGATGTCCAGGAAGGCACGATGGTGGATGTGGCCTGGAACCAGTGCTCCCGACACCAGGGCCGCATCGTAAACACCTTTGTAAAGACAACATCCAGAAAATAATTTCTTTCGTTCGCATTCAAGGCATGTGAACTACATGTATAAACAACTTTCGTATACTATACTGATATTTTAGAAAATTCCTATAATGGTTAACTGGCAGAGTTTTGCAGATTTTCAAAACGTGTGAAAGGTAATACCTTAAATAGGAATCATAGGCTATGCTAATGGAATGCATGTATTTGGAAATATTTTTTCAAGTGGTCAAACTTGAGAACGTTTTTGTCACCGTCTTCGATCGGCATTGGCTCATCGCCGACGCCTGCTTCAAACAGCTGTCTGTATATGTTCTTGGCCTTGGCCTTGTCCAGCATCGCCACACACGGCTCCAAGCCGTCCACGGACGTGTAATTGTACTTCTTCAGCTGTACAAGGCGGCAATAATGGTATGAAACTTTAAAAACTGGCCTGGTTTTGAAACGTTACGAAAGCTCAAACTAATATGCTGAAATATCGAGCAATAGATGATATAAGTTACATGTGATACGTGCCGCATTATGTATAGTATGATATATGAAGTATTTTATTCATATAATTAGTAGATTAGTGGCTAGTCTAAGCTTAAAATGGTGTACCCTCTTGAACCCACCAGTTCTCCCACGGTCCCCGTGCCAGCCCCCACATCCAGGATCAGGCAGTCCTGACCCAGTCCAAACCGCGCGGCGTGCTTGCGAAAGTACTGCACCGTTAGGGCGGGCGACTTGAACTGTATGTCCAACATGTCCTGCAAGCATGATGTTTAGTACCATGTACTGAGCCTTATGATATTGATAAACATTTTTTTGACAATAATAATATGCGTAGCGTGATAATAAATTACGTTGCAAGTTTATGATGTATTTGTTTCCATGTGTTCAAGTGTTTATGAATGAAGAAACAAAGACAATGTAGTATAATGTTTATCAGTGAGTTGAGTGTTAACGATGTCACGAAACCCGACACTTTAATGTGCTACTATTCAGCTAGAATAGGTCTCAGTGGGTCACAGTGACAAATGACATACCACATTTGAACTCGGGGTTAATGTTCGAAACATGTTTTTGGAGACAGCGTTGAACGACACGTGTTAGCAAACTCACTGTTATATACATGTAATTGACAACATAGAGTTCACATAGTTGTAATTGACAAAAAACGTTCACAGAGAGGGGGGAGGGGGCGATCCCTTGCCGCATCTCGTATCGTTAGAGCAAAACTGAACAAATCAACGAACGATGACAACCATGTATTTATCCTATAGTATATCATATCAAACGTTTAATTGAAACCGTTCAGTTAGTTTCAGCAGCGAATACAATTGCTTTATTAATTGGCCATTTACGGTTGAAACCAATAATAACAGAAATTATAGTTTCTGCGGTACGAAAGTTTATCAGAATGCGGTCAGTTTTGCCCTGTTGATATAGATGTATTAATTTGAATAATTTCCCAACAACAATAATTTACTATTAGCATGTAATTGTATTCAATTTATTAGTAGTCCAAACCTCTTCATATGTCTTGGCATAGCTGTCGTACAGATTCAGCACTTTTTTGTTGTCAACATCTTCTCGCGTCACAATGTGTCCAAAGTCTCGTAAGAAAAGATTCTCGTCGGATTCCTTCGATTTCTCATCCAACGTAATTTCGACATCCATTATTGGCTTCTCAATGTCTTATTCTAGATACAAGTGGTAAAGAGAATGGCTACAGTGGAGCGAGAGGGTGCTGAAGTATCAATGACAGCAAACTTGTTAGTAAACTATCTGCTATCTGTTGCACATACACGTATGGCTCTATATTCGGTCAAGACCTGGGCTGCATCATTCATCTCGCCTCAATGATTCGTAGTAACCTACTTTCAGGACTTACGATACGATTTATGAATTTTTCTGTCATACAAGTAATTTTGTAAACAAGTTTCGGTCGTCGAAGTGTGAACGTGTATTTTTAATATATTTACACATTGCTCTATAGAGTGGATAGATATGACAGTGGTTCTACAGTGGTAAACAATAACAGAGTGGTTGGCATAGTAGAGATGAAAGAGCTAATACTTTGGGATGGATGTTAATTAGGAACTGACAATTATCAGAGCTCTATGAACAAGTTAGATGCAGCTACCAATAACCTGGTAGAATGTGAGGACAGGTTCACAGCACTGGTACAAGGCGCAGACTCGTGTATTACATGGTAATACAAGTGCCGTGTCATCAATCAAAAGCTGGGAATATGTGCCCTGACACTGGTACAATGTGGAGACAGGTGGGGTGAGGATATGTGCCCTGACACTGGTACAATGTGGAGGCAGGTGGGGTGGGGATATGTGCCATGACACTGGTACAAGGTGGAGACAGGTGGGGTGAGGATATGTGCTTTGACACTGGTACAAGGTGGAGGCAGGTGGGGTGGGGATATGTGCCCTGACACTGGTACAATGTGGAGGCAGGTGGGGTGGGGATATGTGCCCTGACACTGGTACAAGGTGGAGACAGCTGGGGTGGGAATATGTGCCATGACACTGATACAAGGTGAGAAAAGGTGCCCTGACAGTGGTACAAGGAGGAGAGATGTGCCCTGACAGTGGTACAAGGTGGAGATAGGTGCCCTGACACTGGTACAATGTGGAGACAGGTGCCCTGACACTGGTACAAAGTGAGAAAAGGTGCCCTGACACTGGCACAAAGTGGAGAGAGGTGCCCTGACACTGGTACAATGTGGAGACAGGTGCCCTGACACTGGTATAAAGTGAGAAAAGGTGCCCTGACACTGGCACAAGGTGGAGACAAGTACCCTGACACTGGTACAAGGTGGAATTAGGTACCGCTGACACTGATACAAGGTGAGAAAAGGTGCCCTGACACTGGTACAAGGTGGAGGCAGGTGGGGTGGGATATGTGCCCTGACACTGGTACAAGATCGAGGCAGGTGGGGTGGGGATATGTGCCCTGACACTGGTACAAGGTGGTGGCAGGTGGCCTGACACTGATACAAGGTGAGAAAAGGTGCCCTGACAGTGGCACAAGGTGGAGATCGCTGCCCTGACACTGATACAAGGTGGAGAAAGGTGCCCTGACACTGGCACAAGATGGAGACAGTTGCCCTGACACTGGTACAAGGTGGGAACAGGTGCCCCCGACAATGGTACAAAGTGAAGACAGGTGCCCTGACAATGGCATAATGTGACAAAAAGTGCCCTGACACTGGTACAAGGTGGGAACAGGTGCCCTGACACTGGTACAAAGTGAAGACAGGTGCCCTGACAATGGCATAATGTGACAAAAAAGTGCCCTGACACTGGTACAAGGCGGGAACAGGTGCCCCGACAATGGTACAAAGTGAAGACAGGTGCCCTGACAATGGCATAATGTGACAAAAAAGTGCCCTGACACTGGTACAAGGTGGGAACAGGTGCCCCGACAATGGTACAAAGTGAAGACAGGTGCCCTGACAATGGCATAATGTGACAAAAAGTGCCCTGACACTGGTACAAGGTGGGAACAGGTGCCCTGACACTGGTACAAAGTGAAGACAGGTGCCCTGACAATGGCATAATGTGACAAAAAGTGCCCTGACACTGGTACAAAGTGGGAACAGGTGCCCCGACACTGGTACAAAGTGAAGACAGGTGCCCTGACAATGGCATAATGTGACAAAAAGTGCCCTGACACTGGTACAAGGTGGGAACAGGTGCCCTGACACTGGTTCAAAGTGAAGACAGTTGCCCTAACATTGGTACAAATCGAAGACAGGTGCCCTGACAATGGCACAAGGAGGAGACAGGTGCCCTGACAGTTGTACGATGTGGCAAAAAGTGATACAGAGGAAGACACTGGTCTTGACACTGGTCAAGACAGTGGAGACGTGTGCCCTGACAGTGGTACAGAGAGAAGAGAGGTGCCCTAACAATGGTACAAGGTGATACAAGGTGCCCTGACACTGGCACAAGGTGGAGATAAGTGCCCTGACAGTGTTACAAGGAGGAAAGAGGTGCCCTAACAATAGTACAAGGCGGAGAAAAGGTGTCCTGACACTGGTACAAGGTGGAGACAGGAGCCCTGACACTGGTACAAGGCGGAGAAAAGGTGCTCTGACACTTGCACAATGTGGAGACAGGTGCCCTGACAGTGTTACAAGGAGGAAAGAGGTGCCCTAACAATAGTACAAGGTGAGAAAAGGTGCCCTGACACTGGCACAAGGTGGAGATAGGTGTCCTGACAGTGTTACAAGGAGGAAAGAGGTGCCCTAACAATAGTACAAGGTGAGAAAAGGTGCCCTGACACTGGCAGAAGGTGGAGATAGGTGCCCTGACAGTGTTACAAGGAGGAAAGAGGTGCCCTAACAATAGTACAAGGTGAGAACAGGTGCCCTGACACTGGCACAAGGTGGAGACAGGTGTGAAGACTGATAAACAGAGAGGCCTGTACGTGTTGTTACTGACACTGCACAAGGGATCACAAAAAACTTAATTCGAATGGAATAGAATGTTCCTATATATACCACAGAGATATTCCATTCCAACAACAGTTTGAAGCCGAAATAATATTCATGTCGATATAACTTTTTTTTCCTTCTTTTTTCAACTTGTGAAATTTCCGAACTCTTATATAAATGTTCAAATTCCTCGTCATCATGTTCATCGGGAAAGAAGCCGGATCAGCCCCGAAGATCAACATAATGATCAGTAACTTACATATATAGATCTGGCATAGACTAGTACAAGCACGAATCCCACAGAAGGGCCAGAACGGATGCGAATATTTTGACAGTGAATTTGATTTCCAAAATATAACATTTCACCCATAAACATCCCGCCTGGGTCCGGTAACATTCAGGTAGGAAATCATGTACCAGTAGATTATGAAATCCAAGAAATCTCTAATCCTCGTGTCGGGGCAGACGACAGATAACAGATATCATCTCCAAGCCTATAGGCCTAACACCCGTATGATAGAGGGGGCTAGAGAATGAGCGGCGATAGGAACTCTCCAAATTTGAGACTAGAAATCAACTTCCGGACACCTGTCAAACGCAATCCACATTTCGTCAGAAATATACAGATGTTCTCCATAATTCACTATATATACTGACTGACAACTAAAATAGCAATAAAAGATGGTGAATGCGGTGTTTCTGCACCCAGATTTGGGTATAGGAGGGGCGGAGCGGGCTGTCATAGATGCTGCATTGGCGCTGAAATCGCGGGGTCACCAGGTTCAATTTGTGACGGCGCATCACGATAAAAACCACTGCTTTCAGGAAACTGTCGATGGAACGTTACAAGTGACAGCTGTGGGAGACTGGCTCCCTAGGAATATTTTTGGCAGGTTCTATGCTTTCTTTGCGTATCTCAGAATGATCTACGCTGCCTTGTACCTCGTGATTTTCAGTGGCATTGATTTTGACTTGATTTTCTGCGACCAAATATCAGCATGCATTCCGGTGCTGCGACTGAGCAGGGCCAAGATTATTTTCTACTGTCACTTTCCGGACATGTTGCTTACTCGCCGTGAAAGCTTACTGAAGAAGTTGTATCGTGCTCCACTGGACTGGCTCGAAGAGCGAACCACAGGAATGGCCCACTGTGTTCTGGTCAATAGCAAGTTCACCGGTAAGTTACAGTAACAACACTGTCTTCAGGTGTATATGTTGGTAGAAAAAGTCTTATTCGTTATTAATAACAAGTTTTCATTGGAATAATATCTCATGTTCTGTTTTAATCCAGCTGGAGTGTTCAGGAAAACATTCAGATCACTAAATCACCTGGATCCTGAAGTGCTGTATCCGATCCCAGACATCTCATCCTTTGACAAGCCAGCTCCAAAGCCAACAGAGGACCTGATGCCAACCAATGCCAAAGTGATATTCCTCTCCATCAACAGATATGAGCGAAAGAAAAACTTGGGTCTGGCAATCAGAGCCCTAGGTATGTGTGTGAATATCTTCATGAATCAGTATTTTGTAGATTATTTCAAATTTAATAATTTTTTTATTAATTTAATTGTATCGAGTCTAGTGTAGACTAGTGTAGCCTACACTAACATGTAGTGAGTTGTTCGTGGTAGCTGTTGTGGAAGGGCTTGACAATGTGCTCACTGTGTTTTATGTTTTTGTACCCCAGCTTGTCTAAAGGCGGAATTGGATGACTTCACTGGAATTCACCTGGTGATGGCTGGGGGCTACGACGAGCGAGTGACCGAGAACAAGGAATACTTCCAGGAGCTAAAGAAACTCACCGCAGAACTCGACCTGACAGATCACGTCAAGTTTGTCCGATCGTTCAACGATGTAGAAAAGAGAACGCTGCTCAAGTATAGTACTTGCCTACTCTACACCCCAGATATGGAACATTTTGGGATCGTACCAATCGAGGCCATGTACATGCACTGTCCAGTAATCGCAGTGAGAAGTGGAGGCCCGCTAGAGACCGTCGAGCCGGGGAATATGCTCCGCGAGGCGAAGACGGGATTTCTCTGCGATCCGGAACCGGAGGATTTCGCACTGGCCATGCAACGGATCGTTGAGGAGAAAGACCTTGCGGCCAAGCTGGGAGCAGCTGGCTATAACAGAGTGATGAACAAGTTCTCTTTTCCAGCTTTCACCTCCCAATTGAATGCAATCGTGGAAAATTTGTTAGAATGAAGGATTATTGCAATGCTATCACAAGATGTGATAAAGTTCAGCTGTTTCAATGCAAGTCGCTATTTACCAGTATCAAATGTATTATCATTCAAGAGTATATTCAAAGGGATATTATATCTACCAGATATTGATAAAATATATGGCTTGATTCCTCGTCTGTGTGTATATGTAAATGTTGTGATTGTCTGCAACTGTAACTGTTGCAATACTACACTAGTATAATGCATGTATATTATAAGCAATATCTAGCAAGTATGTACCGGTACATGTGTTGGTGTAAAATTTTTCCCCAAGCATGCCAAAATTTTCTTAAAGAAAATATTTTGAGCTATAAAATTATCAACATAATCAGTCGATAAATTTACCCCCACTACAGTGCTGCCACCTGTTGAATGAGTGCATGACATGTCCCATCAGCCTTATTGATAATTCGTTGGTACTGCATGCCAAGTACCGAAGTCTCTATACTAGTATTATGTATATACCGGTATTATGTTGTATGCATCATTGGATATCATCAACAGTTTGTGAGAAGACTAGACCACTGTAAAACACAGATGTTCTACAAATACATTTAATATTCAGATATCCTAATGATCATTCAACAGATTAAAACATGAATATTCAGATAAAACAGTTGTGATAAATGCTAAAGTCTCTTTTTCTTCCAAACTGGTTCAATATCCTTAGACTCCTGGTTGTCCTCATCTTCTGGCTCCTGTAAGATCGGCCTCCGTTCCGTCCTGGAACGAACGAGAGCAAAAGTTAACCATGCATGCATATAATCCCTATATTGAACGCTTTTAATCTGAAAGGTTACTGTTATTGAAAGAGCCTACAACATATACATATCTCTATGTATCTGTAACATTTTTCACACAGTTTCTGAAGATGCACATATTTGATAACATATTTTTATATACCGGTATATTTTGGTAAATGAAATTATTCTGCATCAAAATGCCCCGTGCTTTTATTATCTTATGAGAGATATTGAAATCCTATGGAAGGGACCCTGTAGAACTCACGATGAGTAGGCTGGGTCTATCCAGTATGGGTTCTCGGCCGCCTCTTGGGCGTGTCTCAGGATAGCCGCTCGTGGATCCTTATCACGGTCATCAGGCTTACGCTTGACCAGGTTCTGAGCCACGTATTGTGACAGGGTAGCGCCTTTGTTACTCAGCCGACCGCCATGTCCTACAGCAAAGAAAATAGTGCATAATTCATCAAATCCATATCCGATGATTAGTGTTGCAAGATCGTATGAGGGAGCACATAAAGATTAAGCGAGGATTTTCATACCTGGGCCTGACACTGGCAAGTCTGGTCGACGAGAGAGGACAGGGTTTTTCCTGGCTTTTTCGTCCTGTTTGCGTGTACTGCTCGGTTTGGATTGACGGAACATTGGCAGGGCATAGGCTGTATGGGATAAAAAATATGAAATGTCAATAGGAAATGAAATATTGTATACTTTTCAAAACATATCATACAGATTGTTACTATATCATTGTCTGCATTAAAACTTACGTGTGATGATATTTTTAGCAACCATCATCTGAACTTGGGACTTCTTCTTTTGCAACTTGACAACACAAAGTTTTGCTCCTCTGCAACATTAACAAGGCGCAAATACCTTTCCATATCATATGATATCTTAGTGTGTTGAGAAAGAATGTCAATGTGATGAGTTTTTTTACTCGTAAAGATGCCCGTGAATACTCAATATTCCGTACCTGTGACTTTTATCGGGGTCGTAAAACACCCGAACACTTCCGTCCCCACAGCCGACAACGATCTGGTTCAGTCTGGGATGCCACAATGATCTTGTCACACTCTGAATGAAAACAGTCATATGAACACATATCAATCAATATATATTTGCACAATGAACCACTTCTCTACTCGTATATAAATCTGATGAAAAGCATTGTCCTCAATATCAACATACACCAGAGCTGAACATTGTTTTAAACTGTACAGTCACAGTTTATACATGTTTGAAGAAACATGTTGAAAATACATGTACTAGATTAATCGAACACAACTTACAAAGATGTTGTCGAAAAATATCAATTCTTTGAATTTTTATTCTATATTTAGTCAAACATATTACCAGATACACAGATTGTTTCATAGTGTACAATGTATAGTGCTTCAACAACAAAGACAACACTCACATCACCCTCACAGATGTCCATCTCGGAGACTTTCTCCAGTGTCTGTCTGTCCAGGAAGACCAGTTTGCCGTTGCCGTGATCTCGTTGGACCGAGGTCCCTGTTACCACGAGTCGGTCATCCGGGCTGAACAGACAGTCCGTGCTGCAGGTACAAGCATCATACATGTACAATCGATAAAACCAGGTAGCAACCAACAGTATGCTATATCATTAAGGCATTTCGGAAGAAATGCCTTTATGGTTTTAGCAGAATTTTTTTTTCTACTTTTTTTTGTTTTTGTTTTTTGTTTTTTTTTTCCGCCGTTTTGGTTTCCGACCGATAACTTTAGTTTGCCTTGATGTATCTTCGCCCAATTTTCAGCATTAGTCAGACATATGATGTGGAAGAACCCTATTGTTTTTCAGCCGGATCCGAGGTCCGTGAGGTCCGTGAGGATGAAATCAATGTCGTTTTTTGGCCTTTGTTTCCGCACGATAACTCAAAAAGTATGTAGGCAATGGCTGCAGAACTTTGCATGGAGGTTCATATATCAACAGGGAAGAACCCTATTGATTTTGGGATCAATCCATCAAACGGCCTTTGACCTATAGATCGGAAGAGTTTTCGCCCAGTCATCCTTGAGGTTTCCTGCATATCTCGGAAACGGTGCGTCGTAGAGCGAAACGGACGTTATTTTCGGACTTGTGGCACTAGATGTCTAAGGGGTAGTAAGGATGACCTTTGACCTTGACCTTGAATTTTTCTGCCGAGTCGGCATTTTTCGTTTTCGTCGATATCTCCGAAACGGTGGATAAATGGATGAACTTTGACCTTGACCTGAAATTTTATCGCCGAGTCAGCCTTTTTCGTTTTCGTCGATATCTCTGAAACGGTGCGTCGTAGAGCGAAACGGATGTTATTTTCAGACTCGTGGCACTAGACAAACATGTCTTAAGGGTATTACAAATATGTCTGAAGGGTATTAAGGATGAACTTTGACCTTGACCTTGAATTTTTCTGCCGAGTCTGCTTTTTTCTTTTTCGTCGATATCTTTGAAACAGTGTGTCGCAGAGCCTAGGGTAAATATGTTATAAATATTATAAATTAGTCTTAACACCGAAATGCCTCCAAGGCATCTTTAGGACTTGACGTCTAGTTTGAAAGTATATTTTTTCTGAGCAGAATTTGCAAAATGGATTCCCCAAAGATCAATTTAACATGTAAATGAACCTGTGAAATAAGACTTCCTGTACGATAAGACCTCATTTTTCCTGCAAAAGGTGAGGTCTTATCTTACAGGGACCACTGAATAGTAATGTCAGTTACTGCTTTTGTATGGTATCAATCAACACTCACTTTGGAAAGAGGTTTTCCAGGTCTGTAGCCACACAGAGTGGTTGTCTAAAGTTACGAATGTCCCATAGTTTCACCGTGTCATCCCCAAGACCTCCCCGTGAAGCCAGGGCGTTCCCATCGTACGAGAAACACAGACAGGATGTATCTGTGCCGTTTGTGTGGGCGGCTTGGTTCTTCATAGCAACATTTACCTATAAGGAAACATAAAAATCATACAACGTAAGGATAAGTACAGACAGACTGACAAGTGCTAACAACATGATCGAGAAATCATATAACTCTTTTGTGGACATTAATTTCGATATTTTTTTTAACCTAAGAAGCGGAAAAAAGCTAAGATGAACATATCCACGGAATATTAGATGGTTTTACAATACGCAAACCAAGAGCACAGACCACATTGAGCACTTACAAAATTTTTCCTGTGATCCCAGATCTGTATGGAACCGTTCTGACAGGCTGCGGCCACAAAGTTACCATCCCTGCTGTAGGCGCACGCCGTCGGAGTGACCTTTCGTCCCTGCGTCCCGCGCGGTTTGATCACGCTTTTATGCTTTTTGTCGTTGTTTACATTCCACAATCGGAGTGTACTGTTGCAATGACAGGGTGGGGAATACAGTAAATACAAGGTACCAACAAACTGCTCTAAAGTGATAATACTTGTACAAAAATTTTGAACAACTGACCCATCATTCGAACATGTCATGAATTCTTCTTTTATTTTTGGATGCCAGCATCCACAATTCAGCATAGCTGTGTGACCCTGAAATTCATGGAACAATATAGAAAGTATGAGTTCTGTTTGAAACAGAACATTAGATGGTGCTCCACCCAACAAAACAACAGCTGAGGATCAAATGGGTTGCTGTCCATTGTAACTGTTGCCCATGTAAACATACCATTCGGGATTCCTAAGTTACTCAGCATATACCCCCATACATCAGAATTTACAATCATACCTTTGTGCTTGACTGGTCGACTATGTACTGGTCGCCTTTGATGCACTCCATGACCTCGAAGCCGTCCCGGTCGATGAGTTTGGCCTGGCAGTTCCCGGAGATCACAAGGATGTTGTCCCCGGTCGTGCTGTACTCCAACTGTCGTATCTGGTGACTGCAGAGTCAGGGCTACCATGGTTACATAATTTGAAATAGCTTGGTTCATGCTATTGTTATAGTATATCCAATGCAGTCAACTACATGATGCAGAAAGTTTCTGCAGTAATGATTACATACTCCTTCCATATTTTTGAGTTTTTATGGCAGTAATTACTTGTTCGAAATACATGTACATTGAGTAGACATAACTGACCTCAAAATGAACTCTAAACCATCTACAACCTATGCATCTACCTAGGCCTGGCATGACTTAACTACAGATTTATACATAAAATCTATTGTGACAGTCTATAATACGAGATACTATTCATCAAACCAAACCTTTCACAAGGCCGTAACGTCCTGAAGGACTGGAAAGATGTGTTCATGCCGGCGAAGTCAAAGAGTTTTACGTCAAAGTCCACGCCTCCTGTGACAAGTCTAGCACCTGAAGGATCCAGCCCCAGTGCTGACACCGTCCTAGAACCATGCTCCAGCGATATCTCACACGCGTACGGGATCTTCTTCAGCGGGTTCTGGAAATATTAAGTTGTCTGATATGTGTACGAAGTCCAATATGCTGTTGTCACTGTCGCAATGCCAAGTAACCATGGTAATACAAGTACAAGCTAATTCTAATAGCAATTGTTGAGAGCGAAAGAGCATCGCATACCTAAAAGGTTCAGGAAGGAAGCTATTTACATATACAAATGTACTATAAAGATTCTTTCAAATCAGAAACTGAAAACGATAATTTGCAGGTAACGGTGATCTATACCATGCGACAAGGGACAGGAACAGAATCATCAAATGACAAAACTCACATCATCCTCATCCTCCTCTTCAGAATCATCTTCTGAGTCTGAATCTCTCGATGACTTCCGCAGAGCTCCAGGCAACGGAGGTCCAACATCATCCGAACTCCTCCTCAGCGAGGCAGGAATTGGAGGGCCAATGGTATCGTCATCACCACCACTTCTCTGTTTTAGTTTACTATGAGAGTCTTTACTACTTTTTGAAAGGGAGGACGGGATCGGCGGACCAACAGTATCAACGTCTGACCCGGAGTCGACTTCTGCTGACTTCAGTTTGGATGAGATCTGTTCAAGGTGATCTTCTTCTCTTGACTCTGTGTGAATGGGAACGGTGATTTGAGACAAAACAAGTGGAAATGTCAGTCATTACATGCATTTATCATCATGCCAAAAATGTCATGCAGAATATTCAGAATTTTATATTCGAAAACATACCCAATGTCTTCATGCTACGCTCGATTGCAGTTTTTCTTGTTTGTTCAAACATTGCCATGAAATCAAACTGCTTCGCTTTCTTCTTATCTGCAAAAAAACATACATATATAAAAATATAAACACCAATATACAATGTTCTTTCTGATACAATGTACATCGTATTTATATGATATATATTTAAATGACTAATAGATTCACCTGTTTGAATAAACATGTTACCATGATTACGTACCAGTATTCATGTTTATATCGTAGACATGTATAACAACAAAGAACTGGATCCTGTGGAGTAGTCCCTACGAAATTATCTGACCATGATGATAGAGCTTTATGAATACATGTACATATTGTGATTTGAGATTTAGATGAAATTTCTGCACAGACCTCCGAAGGTACCAAATCCCATGACACTGGCCATATTGTCAGTTTTTCCTTCATCCTCATCTTGGCTTCCATCATTCATATCTGAAACACAAATACATGGAGGAAAAAAAGCAGGTCAGCTCAAAATCATGCCATTATCATATATAGCCTTACATTATATCTACAGTTTCAAAATGAAATGAGTCTACTCTGCATGCTTTGGGACCATGGTTATCAAGGGCTTCATCTAAAATATGCCATCAATTCGAACTTCTATATTAGGCACTATATTTGGTTTGTTTTAGGACTAAAGTCAAGTTCATCTGTCAGTGAAACACGCTTTCTGGCCGTAGTTTTGTTTTGGATAATCGAAAAACCTGAAATTTTGTGTGTCTTAATTGGGTATCATGCTGTAATTTTTCATCGAATTTCATCTCAAGAAATGAAAAAGCTCAATTTCAGTCCAAAGTGGGATCGAATAAATTCCAACAAATTCAGGGCTTTTTCATGTTTATGCCAGTACAAAATGAATTTATTGTTGTGATTCGAAGTCAGAAGGCATAGTCGCGGTGTATATTAAGTACCGTAAACATGTTTATTTTGAAGCAATAACTCAAACATCAAATAAAATGTCGTTTTTGTGTGCAGACCCTGAAATTCCATGTTGGGGCTGAATTTTAACATTGGGATTCTATCCATATTATTTGAGTCACAGCGGCACATTGAATTCATTATCACAGTATCGGAAATCAACATTCGTTTAATACCTTCTTCTTTTCTTACCCCCACGCCACCCCACGCCCTCCTGAGATAAATGCCTGGGATTAAATATTTGAGCAAATACATCAAATACAGCAATCAAATACAAATTTATACGAATATGAAATTATATTTTTTTTTCAAATACAAATACACGAGTGTTGTATTCAAAATACAAATAGAAATACGTATTTGACCCCAGCCCTGGTCAAGTTGACATGTGACATATGCCCCTCTGGAGAGAGGCAGAGGGGCACATGTCAATGTAAACCCAGGTGTCCCACTCTCCGGGACACCTGGGTTTAATGTCAATGGTCAAGTAAAATTACTGTCTCCCTTTATACACGAAAAACATGTTTTTAGCATGTTTTTGGGGACATGAGAAATGTTTTTCGTGTACTGTTTTTCTTTATTATTTCGCCTCCTAGTGTATTGACAGTTATTCTTTAGGCGTCAATAATGGTATATCAGTGTAATTGGTGCAGTATAGCAGTGTAATACACTCAATTTATGTTGAACTAGACGTCAAGGCCTGAAGATGCCTTGGGGCATTTCGTGTGAGTTCTATTCCTACCTAACATTTACCTAAGAGACCGCGTCTAGAACCATAATGACTCTGAATCTGTCCGTGGTCAAAGTTTAAGTGACATACCCCGTCCTTAGGCATCTTTGCGTTTCGCTCTACGACAGACCGTTTCTGAGATATGGCAAACAGGAAGTGCTGAGTCGGCAAAAAAAAATTCGTCTCGATGCAAGATACCCTCTAGACTAGTTATTCTAGTGCCAGGAGGCCGGAATTGAGCTCCGTTTCGCTCTACGACGCACCATTTCCGAGATACGGCCAAACAGGAAGTGCGGAGTCGGCGAAAATAAATTCGACACTAGTGGTCGTCTCGACCGAAAACACCCACTAGACTAGTTTGTCTAGTGCCATACGGCCGGAATTGAGCTCCGTTTCGCTCTACGACGCACCGTTTTCGAGATAAGGCCAAACAGGAAGTGCCAAGTCGGCGAAAAAAAAATTGACACCAGGGGTCGTCTCGACCCAATATACACACTAGACTAGTTTGTCTAGTGCCAGGCGGCCGAAATTGAGCTCCGTTTCGCTCTACGACGCACCGTTTCCGAGATACGGCCAAACAGGAAGTGCCGAGTCGGCAAAAAAAAAAATCGACACCAGGGGTCGTTTCGACCCAAGATACCCCTAGACTAGTTTGTCTAATGCCAGGAGGTTGAAATTGAGCTCCGTTTCGCTCTACGACTCACCATTTCCGAGATACAGCCAAACAGGAAGTGCCGAGTCGATGAAAATAAATTCGACACCAGGGGTGGTCTCGACCCAAAATACCCACTAGACTAGTTTGTCTAGTGCCAGAAGGCCGGAATTGAGCTCCGTATCCCTGTATGATGCACAGTTTCCGAGATACGGCCAAACAGGAAGTGCCGATTCAGCGAAAAAAAAATTGACACCAGGGGTTGTCTCGACCCAAAATACCCATAAGCCTAGTTTGTCTAGTGCCAGGCGGCCGAAATTGAGCTCCGTTTCGCTCTACGACACACCGTTTCCGAGATACGGCCAAACAGGAAGTGCCGAGTCGGCGAAAAAAAAATTCGACACCAGGGGTCGTCTCGACCGAAGATACACACTAGACTAGTTTGTCTAGTGCCAGGAGGCCGGAATTGAGCTCCGTTTCGCTCTACGACGCACCGTTTCCGAGATACGGCCAAACAGGAAGTGCCGAGTCGGCGAAAAAAAAATCGACACCAGGGTCGTCTCGACCCAAGTTACACACTAGACTAGTTTGTCTAGTGCCAGGAGGCCGAAAATGAGCTCCGTTTCTCTCTACGACGCACCGTTTCCGAGATACGGCCAAACAGAAAGTGCAGAGTCCGCGAGAAAAAATTCGACAGCAGGGGTCGTCTCGACCCAAGATACACACTAGACTAGTTTCTCTAGTGCCAAAAGCCGAAATTGAGCTCCGTTTCGCTCTACGACGCACCATTTCCGAGATACGGCCAAACAGGAAGTGCCGAGTCGGCGAAAAAAAAATTCGACACCGGGGGTCGTCTCGACCGAAGATACACACTAGACTAGTTTGTCTAGTGCCAGGAGGCCGAAATTGAGCTCCGTTTCGCTCTACGACGCTCCGTTTCCGAGATACGGCCAAACAGGAGGTGCCGAGTCGGCGAAAAAAAAATTCGACACCAGGGGTCGTTTCGACCCAAGATACCCCCTAGACTAGTTTGTCTAGTGCCAGGAGGCCGAAATTGAGCTCCGTTTCGCTCTACGACGTACCGTTTCCGAGATACGGCCAAACAGGAAGTGCCGAGTTGGCGAAAAAAAAATTCGACACCAGGGGACGTCTCGACCGAAGATACACACTAGACTAGTTTGTCTAGAGCCAGGAGGCCGAAATTGAGCTCTGTTTCGCTCTACGACATACCGTTTCCGAGATACGGCCAAACAGGAAGTGCCGAGTCGGCGGAAAAAAAAATCGACACCAGGGGTCGTTTCGACCCAAGATACCCTCTAGACTAGTTTGTCTAGTGCCAGGAGGCCGAAATTGAGCTCCGTTTCGCTCTACGACATACCGTTTCCGAGATACGGCCAAACAGGAAGTGCCGAGTCGGCGAGAAAAAAAATCGACACCAGGGGTCGTTTCGACCCAAGATACCCTCTAGACTAGTTTGTCTAGTGCCAGTAGGCCGAAATTGAGCTCCGTTTCGCTCTACGACGCACCGTTTCCGAGATACGGCCAAACAGGAAGTGCCGAGTCGGCGAAAAAAAAAATCGACACCAGGGGTCGTTTCGACCCAAGATACACACTAGACTAGTTTGTCTAGTGCCAGGAGGCCGAAATTGAGCTCCGTTTCGCTCTACGACATACCGTTTCCGAGATACGGCCAAACAGGAAGTGCCGAGTCAGCGAAAAAAAAAATCGACACCAGGGGTCGTCTCGACCCAAGATACCCCCTAGACTAGTTTGTCTAGTGCCAGGAGGCCGAAATTGAGCCCCGTTTCGCTCTACGACGCACCGTTTCCGAGATGGGAAGTGCCGAGTCGGCGAAAAAAAAATTCGACACCAGGGGTCGTTTCGACCCAAGATACACACTAGACTAGTTTGTCTAGTGCCAGGAGGCCGAAATTGAGCTCCGTTTCGCTCTACGACGCACCGTTTCCGAGATACGGCCAAACAGGAAGTGCCGAGTCGGCGAAAAAAAAATTCGACACCAGGGGACGTCTCGACCGAAGATACACTCTAGACTAGTTTGTCTAGAGCCAGGAGGCCGAAATTGAGCTCTGTTTTGCTCTACGACATACCGTTTCCGAGATACGGCCAAACAGGAAGTGCCGAGTCGGCGAAAAAATCGACACCAGGGGTCGTCTCGACCCAAGACACCCCCTAGACTAGTTTGTCTAGTGCCAGGAGGCCGAAATTGAGCCCCGTTTCGCTCTACGACGCACCGTTTCCGAGAAAAGGCCAAACAGGAAGTGCCGAGTCGGCGAAAAAAAAATTCGACACCAGGGGTCGTTTCGACCCAAGATACACACTAGACTAGTTTGTCTAGTGCCAGGAGGCCGAAATTGAGCTCCGTTTCGCTCTACGACGCACCGTTTCCGAGATACGGCCAAACAGGAAGTGCCGAGTCGGCGAAAAAAAAATTCGACACCAGGGGACGTCTCGACCGAAGATACACACTAGACTAGTTTGTCTAGTGCCAGGAGGCCGAAATTGAGCTCCGTTTCGCTCTACGACATACCGTTTCCGAGATACGGCCAAACAGGAAGTGCCGAGTCGGCGAAAAAAAAAATCGACACCAGGGGTCGTTTCGACCCAAGATACCCCCTAGACTAGTTTGTCTAGTGCCAGGAGGCCGAAATTGAGCTCCGTTTCGCTCTACGACGCACCGTTTCCGAGATATGCATGAAAGCCTCAAGGATGAATCAGCAAAAATTCTTCCGAGCTCTAGGTCAAAGGTCGTTCGACGGAGTGATCCCAAAATCAATAGGGTTCTTCCTTGGTGGTATATGAACTCCCGTGCAGAGAATACTTGCCATTGCATGAATACTTTTTGAGTTATCGATCGGAAACCAAGTCTCGAAATCAACCTTGATTTCATCCTCACGGACCTCACGGACCCCGGAGCCGCCTCCAAAACAATAGGGGTCTTCCATGTAATATTTCTGACCAGTGGTGTAAATTTGGACAAGATCCATTCAGGCGTTCCCTAGTTATTGATCGGAAACCAAAACGGCGGAAAGTAAAAAAAAAAGAAGAAAAAAAAAAAAAAAAAAAAAAAAAAACCAGACAAAACCATAAGGGCATTTCGGGCCGAAATGCCCTAATTAATCGTATTTAGTCGTTACAGAAATGCATCATAACGCCATCGGACGAACGATCACGTTATTCCAATGCATCAGCATGAAAATGTTTTTGGGGTCTAATTCATCATAACGTCAACAGAGGACAGTACGGAAATGTGGCATCATCATCATACGATGGAGATTTTCAATTTTAACACTATTCGTATTGTTAGGCCAAAAAAAAAAATTCTATGTTTCTGGTTACAATGGTCTTCCAAAAGTGATGCGGTGATGCGAATTTTTTTTTTTCTTTTTTTTTTCCTAAATCGGCACGAGTCGTGTTAACCGAAGCCATGAAAGCTACATTTGCCTCAGTAAAACACCTAGATATGTTAAATATATTATGTGCATAGAACATCCTACTGTTTTTTTTATATTCTAAACAAAACATTTGTATTCTTTGATAAACTTCATATTACCTAAGCTTTATGTTGCCCTGATGCTTTGTAGCATTACGCATGTGTTGTACATAAGGTTGTCCAAGTTGCTTCCTTGTTTTATTAATTCCTTTCATCCATATTCATACCAATTTGCATCTGCATTTCATTCATCCCATGGGTGTGATAACAGGTAAGTATTGCCGGCCGCGCACGTATAAAACAGTTTGTTACCCGTTCGTAGCCGCGATTTGCAAACTATTGACGATTACACCGCACAGTTACTCACTCGACATTACTATTGCTTTCAAATTGCCGCACCGACTAAATCTACATTGTTATCATCGTTTGTGATATTTGAGCTGACACACAACACAACACGAATACGGCTACATTTATGTATTGATGAACTTTTAGTAAGCCTATGTTCTTCAACACAAACACAACTCACAAATTTGCATGGCTTAATAACTGCTACTGATTGTAAAACATGTAGAATATGACATTGTATGTGCTCTTTTATCATTCAATATCCAAATGTCGAGGGCGGCGGTAAAAAAAAAATATAAAAAACGAAGTGACGCGCGGTATTTTAAGTGATGCGCGCGATTTTTTTTTTTAAAAAGGAAATGATGCGCGGGGTTTGGAGTGACGCGCGCGATAACCAGAAACATAGAATTTTTTTTTTTTGGCCTTATATGATTCCCTTATACTCTTGTTATCATCAACATTTCATATTATTCGATTCTGTACGGCAAAATAAAATGTAATACATGTAATGAATCGATCTGGTTTTCAAACAGACATACGTGTTTCAGCTATGTTTTTGGGGACACGAAATGTTTTTAGTGTATGGGAGAAGGCTTATAGTATACGGGAAAATGTTTTTAGTGTATGGGAGAAATGTTTTTGGGGACACGAAATGTTTTTAGTGTATGGGAATAATGTTTTTGGGGACACGAAATGTTTTTAGTGTATGGGAGAAATGTTTTTGGGGACACGGAAGGCCTATAGTATACGGGAAAATGTTTTTAGTGTATGGGAGAAATGTTTTTGGGGACACGGAAGGCTTATAGTATACGGGAAAATGTTTTTAGTGTATGGGAGAAATGTTTTTGGGGACACGAAATGTTTTTAGTGTATGGGAGAAATGTTTTTGGGGACACGAAATGTTTTTAGTGTATGGGAGAAATGTTTTTGGGGACACGGAGGGCCTATAGTATACGGGAAAACGTTTTTAGTGTATGGGAGAAATGTTTTTGGGGACACGAAATGTTTTTAGTGGATGGGAGTAATGTTTTTGGGGACACGAAATGTTTTTAGTGTATGGGAGAAATGTTTTTGGGGACACGAAAGGCCTATAGCATATGGGGAAAAATGTTTTTAGTGTATGGGAGAAATGTTTTTGGGGACACGAAATGCTTTTATTGTATGGGAGAAATGTTTTTGGGGACACGGAAGGCTTATAGTGTACGGGAAAATGTTTTTAGTGTATGGGAGAAATGTTTTTGGGGACACGGAAGGCTTATAGTGTACGGGAAAATGTTTTTAGTGTATGGGAGAAATGTTTTTGGGGACACGAAATTTTTTTTGTGTTTGGGAAGAACTGATAATTGATTGTTTAGTAGAACAGAGTAGGTGTTGTTTTTTTCGAGTATTCCCTCAAAGGGTAATTGCAATTTAATTCCACGGACGCACAACTTCGCACTTCACGGTCAATTAATTGGCGGAACATTTTGTGACAGGAGAATGACTGTGACAAACAATCGTTGTTATAAAAAGGAAAAGAGAAACTTCAGTAGCATCACTCACACTGATTGGCTGACAAACCCTTAAATGCTGGCGTCTGGTCTTTCAATGTACATTGTGATTCTTACGACTTGACTAAAAAAAACACGAGTATTGCAGGTATATACATATATTCATTGTTTACAGTGGACTATACGTTGTCTTAACATTACGGTTAGTTAGTACGATAGCTGTATACGGTACACTAGTTTAGTTGTTACAGTTACTATAGTCAAACTTTGTGTAGCAAGTTACTATTGATAGCTAGTACAATATCAGTATAAGGTTGGTTGTGTTTAGCTGATAGCTATGGCAGCTAGGAAGCGTTGTAGGAAGGTACAGTATCCTTGTGGTAGTTGTAAGGAAGAGTGTGGTACAGATACCGTGTACTGTGAAAAAATTATTTAAGGCATTAAATATGATATTGCGTCATATCCGTTACAGTCAGAGAATTCCCTATTTTGAAAACGGGGGATGCCCTTGATCCCCCGCAGAATGATTTTTGATTTTTTTTTATTTGATTTGATTTATTTGGATAAACATGAGTACAAAATACATAAATATACTTACAGGAATTGAAGATACAGACATATATTGAACCCACACATACCCATGGATAGCACACGAAAGTACAGGTACTTGTTTCCAGCGTGGTCCATTTACGGGTCATGATGGTAGAGGCAAAATTGGTTTGAAACAGTTTAGTTTATCAATATTAAACATGTTAAATATGAACACATATTTGAACAACTGACATTTGGAATAGGATGACTAGTACACAAAATCTGCCCTTTCATTCCCATGTACCCTGTTGATAAGATGTTGTTTTACTTCACGTTTGAATCTGTCATATGATGTGATGGATTTGATACAATTTGGTAGTGCATTCCATATGATAACCCCGTAATACCCGAAACCCTTTGCCATGTTATTTCTAACCGAAGGAACGTGAAAATTGAAAGAAGACCCACGAGTGTAGATGTTGTGGTGTTGTTGGATTTTAACAAAAAGATCTAGGAGATAATCTGGGGCCTTGTTTTGCTGGACTTTGTGCATGTGGTTTAACATAAGCTGATGAGCTCTGGATTCTGTGTTAAGAAGCCCAAGGAGGTCCCTTTCTGACTGACCGACGTGGTCTCTAGGAGACATATTTAGTAGAAAACGTACAACCTTATTTTGTGCAACTTGTAATTTTCCTTTAAGGCTTTTGTTGAGACTAGGATACCATGCAGAGACAGCATAATCGAAATGTGGTTGGATTAAAGCAGACATTAACAATTTTCTACACTTGGTGTTAAGTACACTACTATGTCTATACATAAATTTGAGTTTACCCATGGTTTTGTTTACAATGGACTCTACAGTACAATAACCAGATAGAGTTTGGTCCATAAATAGGCCTAGGTATTTTACTTTGTTTGTGGCATTAATGGTGACGCCACTACAAGCAACTTTAAAATTTTTTGTCAGATGCTGTTTGTTTTTAGATGTGAACACAATGGTTTCCATCTTGCCCATGTGCATCGACAGATTGTTATTTGTTAACCAGTGAAAACAGTTTTGGATTTCTGTACTGAGTCGCTGAGAGAGGCTACACAATTTGTTATCTTCAACTAAGAGTACCGTGTCGTCAGCATACATCAACAATTTACAAGTGACAGCTGAACAGATATCATTGCAGAAAATTAGGTAGCACCAAGGTCCAAGGATACTGCCTTGTGGTACTCCACACTGTATGATTTCTTCACTAGATGCATTTCCATTAACATGAACAGTTTGTTTACGACCAGTTAAGTATGACATGAACCAGTTTGGATCAATACCAGCAAGTTTGATCTTTTCAACCAACATTTCATGATTGACACTGTCAAATGCTTTCTGTACGTCTAAGAGGGCCATGCCCACGAATTTACCCTGGGATATACCTTTCTTTATACAATCATGTAGATAAATGAGACAAGTATCTGTTGAGTACGATTTTCTGAAACCAGATTGGAATGCATAAACAATATTACGAGTTTTACAATATTCCTCCACTTGATGATGAACAGCCTTTTCGAGTATTTTAGACAGAGAAGTGAGTATGCTAACTGGTCTATAATTACCAACATTTAACTTACTATTCTTTTTATAAAGGGGAATAACCTTTGCACACTTTGTTTTTTCAGGTACAATGCAAGATTTGATAGACATATTGACTAAGTGGGTAACAATTTCTGCTATGACATCAGCACCGTCTTTAAGAAATTTCGGGCTTATATCATCTAGCCCCGTGGCTTTACTTGGTTTTAAGTTTTGAAGCTGTTCTAGAACAAATTCACAGCTTACTTCCTGTAGTTTATACTGATCAGAAGTAATACCTTTATTACAGTAGAACATTTTACATTTTACCGTGAAAGCACTGTACACATCCTGTAGGTTGGGAAGTTTACTCACAAGCTTGTTTGCAACATTGACAAAGAAATTGTTAACATATTGAGAGTTAGTTACCGGGTCAAAACATTTTTTGCCATCGATTTCAAGAACCAAAGGTTCTTTACCTGGTGTAGATTTGAGTCCAAGTGACTTTAGGGTATTCCATAACTGCTTTGCATCATCTTTATGATTGTCAATTTGACTGCTTATGTATTCAGATTTAGCTTTTTTGACAAGACTTTGAACCTTATTTCTGTAAGAACAATATTCCTTATACAAGGTTAAGTTGTTTTCTGATTTTCGGTATTTATACAGCAATCTATCCCTTTCTGATATGGACTCCAATATTTCCGATGTTATCCATGGTTCACAATCTGCTTTAATTCTACACTGTTTTGAAGGGGCGACCTTATCAATTACAGTCAACATAAGTTTTTCAAAGTTTTCCCAGGCAACATTGACATCCATACAATTGATAACCGAGCTCCAGTTAACTTGCCTGAGTTTTTCAGTAAAAGCAACTGCTGTGTAGTGTTTCATAGACCTTACTGTTACATACTGACTAGGAGCGTTGTCTCCTGTTATTTTACCGGTTTTCCTAGTACAAAAAATCATGATCACTAAAACCCACAGGAATACATCCAAAATTTCTGATATGGTCGTCACGATTAACAATAATATGGTCTAGTAGAGTTGAAGTATTATTGGTCACTCTTGTTGGATCACAAATTATTTGTTTGAACATGTTTGACTTGAGTAGACCTCGGTATTCTTTGGTTAACTTCGATTCATGAATATCACAGATATTCATGTCACCAAACACAAATATCTCTTTATCATGATTCAATTTGGATAAAATTTCTTGGAAATGACATAGGAAATCATTTTGTTTTGGCGGACGATATATACACCCAATTACAATTGGTTTTGACATTTTCATTTGAATACAAATCCATACTGCTTCAATATTTGGTACAATGAGGTCTGACAAAATTTCAAACGGTAAAGTGTCCTTAACATATATACAGACTCCACCTCCATGCTGATTCCGGTCGCGTCGCGCGATGTTGTAGCCGGGGAGACTCACTTCTGCATCAGGGAAACTGTCATCAAACCACGTTTCAGATACCGCGACGACGGTTGCCTTGGTGCGCTGCGCCAGGATTCGTAGATCTGGGAGCTTGTTACGTAGTGAGCGAGCATTAACGTGGATGAAGTGCTGACCTTTCTTGAAATGCGCGAAAACATCTTCATTTTCTGGGACTCCTTCTCCACCATGGTGGGGTAGAACAGGGCTTGGGGTGGCGGCTGGTTCGTCATCACTGGTTGGCAGTTCATGGACCAGACATCTGTTGCACAGGAAATCGAATGTAGTCCCATCTTCAACCAGGCTATCATACTGAGACACGCTAAGAGAGTCACAGCATTTGACATGGGTCCAAACACTGCAGCCATCGCAACTGACTGCCTTGCTTCGGCCAACAACTCCTTTGCCACAGAGAGAGCAAGGATATTTTGGCTTTCTGGTGGTCTGTCCCGGTCCCGGTTGTGGTTCTACGTCTCCACAGCACAACAATGCCAACAAAAGTGACCGGCGGCGCGCCTGTTGCCAGCGGCTTTGGCTGTTGTTGTTGGCAACAGCATCTGCGCCTCCCCTGAGTCGGCGGTTGCTAAGGGCCGTGGGCGATAATTGGTGAAGTATCGATGTTTTGACCACATCACGGTCATTGGCAGCTATATTATCATAAAAGCGACGATAAATCGGCTCACTTTGATTCTGGGTGTACTTCAGTTCGTTTTCATAGACGATTCTCAGTTTAAGTACAATTATTAAGACAATAATGCTGTAAACAAAGCCAAATTTGCCTGCGGCCATCTTGACCCGAAACGGTATTCCGTTTCCCCCACTGAATGGTGGGGGATATTTTGCTATGGCTGGTTGTTGACCCGAGCTGGTTGGCATTGCACACGAAGAGTTTCAAGACCACAGCACGCACAGAACTGCTCTGATGGCGAACGATATATATGGGTTGTCAGGAATGAAAATCAGTCGTTTTAAGAGGGTACCCTCAGAATTCGAGCTGTAGCGAAAAATCCAATTTATCAACATATATTTTCCTTACTATAGTGAGATGAGGAAATGAATTGACTAGCTTTGTATATAAGCTGCTAAGGTTGATCTTGTTCTGGGACGGAGCTATGGAGACTTTGGGCTTTTTATCATTGTTTTGTATGGCCGAAGGAATTAGTGAAATCTGTCCTTAAAGTAGTCGACGAGCGATAATAGGGTGTTAGTTAATATTCTACTTGATATGACCCAGATCCCTCTAAAAATTTACAGCAATTATCATTTAATTAGATTGCACTTATGTTTCTGTATCATATCAAAATCCAGCAACGCTTTACACGTGATATCTTTGCCAGTCAACGCTCAAAACAAACCTTGAACAAGACGTTTTTCTTGCAAATCGTCAGACGCCATTTTCGATTTCACGCTTATTCGCCAGGTGGCGGTATCTTCGCATTGCTAGTTTTCTATTTCTCCGCCAGTTGGCGGTAGTGTTCTCAACGACTACATCTCGCTGCTTATTTGCTAGTCAGGGTCAAGTATGTCCAATATTTATTTTGTTAGACCAGATTTGGGTTGGAGAATCATGCTAGGTCGATTTAGAATCTACCCTAATTCAGGACATCGGACCATAAATTTCTGGATAACTCGATGACTCAACGAACATCTTGACGCAAGATCCACATCTTGCATATTATTTAATAATATTATATATATATATACAGGCGAAGTTCCCATTGATGTCCCTGTTCTCGAAATAATTGTTGAGCCAGAGGCATCCGTGCCTGGAAAGATCCACTGCGTTATATTTAAATAAATATACACACTTCAGTTTTCAGTGTTACTACATGTGAGCTCGCCCTTACCACTCAAGAGTATATGAATTCTCTGCTCCTAAAACAAACCTATATTATTAAAGCTCTATCTAGAACAGTTTTTATGTGCAGAATCCAATTTTCACATTTCGGATCAATTGTGAAATTAAGATTTACTATCCAGATCTTGGGTCAACTTCAAGATCGCCAAAAGATCTACAGTTTATTATATACCATTTCTTGTATGTTCATAATACAAACCTAAGCTCTATTTGTCTATATACCCGTTTTGTATGCAGAGTTTTACACTTTCCATCTGAGGTCAACTTCAAGACTAATGAAATAAGCCTTGTATGACCTCCTATACTCATACTAGGCCTACATACCTAAGCTCAGTCTGCAGCCGTCTCATATGTAGAGACCAATATCAGTTTGAACGCGTCCTTGTGATTTATCATTCAATGTCATTTGAGGTCAAGGTCACCAGCAGATGTGCAATATATAACTCCCTATATGTCCATAATACATGCCCGAGCTGTTTACCTATGGATTTGCGATCGGCGATCACGACATCAACTTGTGACTTATGGTATGTGATTTGAGCAAAGTGAGCATTTTGAGCAAAGTGCCAAAAAGTACATTTGACCTTGAACTTGACCTTGAAAGGTTAAAACCAATAATTATCTTACTCCCTGGGCTATTTTTTTTTAAATGTTTTTATGAATCTGTTATAGCTTTCGGGCCTCTCCCGAGTACAAATTCCACGTAAATACCTATGCTGTGTGTAAAAAAAACTTTGAAGTAAAGCGAGCCTGTTTCGGAAGCCCTGGGCTGGCTTCAACCGGCCCCAGAAGCCAGAGCCTTTATATTGTTCAGTGGTAGTTTCCTGGCCTCTCCTGAGTTCCATTCAAACTAACCGTGACCCTATTATCAAAAGTATTCCAAATGGATACGCCTATGGTATGTTATAATGCTAATACTGCGATATTGCATACATATAGTTTCCTCTATTTTAAATGCACAAGTGTACATGTACTTGTATTTGCCCATAACTTTGTCTGAAAAAAAAGAAACCTGAAAAGTCTATACTGGTCAATGTATAGTGTATATACCCAGTTTGGCACTTTTTCAATGTGCCTAATAAATCACAAAGGTGCTATTATTATTATTATTATTATTATTATTATTATTATTATTATTATTATTATTATTATTATTATTACAATATCGATGTCAAGTCATGCCATCTTAGTAACACCACAAATATATCTGGATTCATTCCTATGGACCTGGGTGTCCTAGTAGGGCTGGTGGTCGGGGTTTGGGACGGCTTGAAGCTGAAATGGAATACTGGCTTTTCCTTATTAAACTATGGTTTAACAAGTAAATGCGAGTCGCACTTACCCCATGGGGTAAGTACGACCAAAGTCGGACATACCCCGATCGATATTGTTATTATTATTATTATTATTATTTTATTATTATTTATTACTATGATAGAGTCTATGATCTTGAGCGTTCGAATGTCCCCGAATGTGGCCGCTCCAGAAAGCTCGAAATGCATAAATGTATTGGGACCCGACCACGGCGTAATTATTACCTATAACGACACATATGTGTGGATGTGTCGTAATCTGGTAATATGTGTACAGACACATATTACCAGATTAAGACACATACACGTGTGCATTGGTGATTTTGAGTTCGACCTCAAGCAGATGACTGCCAACACTCAAGCTCGACCTCAATCCTACATCAATACTAGTATATTACTGTGACTCGAAAGATCCGATGCGTACAGACAAGATTTGAATGCATAGGTTCGAATTACGAGCATATTTCTGATGTCACTCTTCCGGACGACAAGGTTTGAAGAAAAGACAAGGTGATTCTGGATGAGATGGGTCACGGGTTTGTATTCATATCATGACCATTGTAATGTCTATGGATAGGCCTAGGAAGTGGTATGTAGTTATACATCTGCTTCACATTGCATTTTTACCTTGAATTTGACATCGAACGTTCCTAAGTATATTTGATCTGCAATATCTGAAATGTAATTTTTAGGAAAAAGATCCTTGCTCTATTATATATTGTGGACATTTTGGTGTCTTTAAACGATCATAACTTGACTCTATGTGAATGTTATTGATGAGATTCGAGAGTCCAGACCATTTTACAATCGAAGTTGGCAAGTTGCTGTTCAGAAAGGACTTGACTCATCAACCAAGTTGCACGTTGGAATTTTTATTCCTATAGAGAACATGGCATAGGCCTATTGACCATATACTTCAAATTATGAATGAACCCCTAGTAAAATTCTGCATGTCCAACGCTAACAGACTAGCTATCCTGAAATTACTAATTCTTATTGAGAACACGGACAAAGCGTCCAGTCCAGTGGGGTGTCTCACTTGAACCCGTGCTAACCATAAACTCCGCACTGCTTCGATTAACTGCCACTAAGCTCTTCTCCTTAAAGACTAGGTTCCTATCAAAATATTACCAACAGCACATGCAAATCCCCCGGGTTCCAATCCTGATTAACGACTGTGCGAGCGAACAGTGACCGCCGTCGGAAGCGGCAATGTGTTGAGAGCTGATAGCGGAGTATAGAGCCCCGGAGGCCCGTCTTATCGCTCCACAGCCAGGCAGGCAGGCCCAGGCAGCGAGCCATGACACAGTCCGCCAGACACGACAGTACTTATACCATTCATTCGACAGGCTCAAAGCCCTGCAGTAGTCCGCCACAAAATGCTATAGGCAAGTTTTATTCCGTCAAGAGTTTGTGAGTGTTGCGGAGGAATTTTTACTAATTTTGTCAAGGGAATAGGATGCACTGCTCCATGCCGAAAATACCTATAAAAACACTAAATATTCAAAACTATCACACACATATACACAATTCCATACATGTATCCATGTTATGCCCATGCACCCTGGTATGTATATGTGTAGTCAATATTTGGTGGAGAATCGTATAGGCAATTTACCCGAAGCCAAGACCGGCGTCTATAAGGCAATGGATCCAGCATCTACTGGACATTCAATAGGTCCCCTGCATCATGCAATTAATAATATTTAATGGTGTTTAACTAATTGAAATAAAATGAAATAGAAATATCATACTTTTCCGTCGAATGCTTGTTTTTAAACAAAATTTCCCAATGTTGTCAAATATATATGCAAATCCTTTTGTACACAATGTATGCAATGTTCATTACGTAAGGAACTGTATGCATTTACTGTTTTGTATGCCTTAGCAGTAATGAACAGAATACTTGAAAGTTATATTTTGATTTACTCTTGTGTTGTCGCATACTGGATTGGTATTTCAAGAAATAATTGCAAAAATCATATATATATACAAGTATTCACTTTTTATCGCAGATAAAAATGTCAGTGATTCGATCGGCACTAGGATAGGTCCCTCTCTGGGAGAGCCTGTGGGAGCGGGCGCCTGTGTCGTGCACTGATGCCTGATGTACGTCAGCCGGACCCCAGAGCACGTAGCCCTGGGAGACAGTTTCTTTGCCTGGGGACGGCCATGTCACTCACCACGTGGTCCACCGCCCGACCCCGAGATAATGGCGTCATCACCTCGCGGTTAATTAGCGCGCGGATGAGCTCAAAGGGCCAACAAGCTGTAAACAGTGGCGTTTTTTCATTGCCTCGATTAGCTGGTAATGAATTGTGAAAAGACAAGCGCAGTGATTTGCATAATTTCAGCGGCCGAGTGTCTTGAAATCTTGAGTGACGAAAAAGTGACGCGTCTTCGGTTTGCGGGAAAAGATCCGAGACGGGTCAAGGCCGATTGGCTTCTGACCGACGCGTGAGAGCTTCGTGGGGTGTCGGGCATTGCCTAGAGGGCTCCGTATCACGGGCTTCGGTATCACGGGGAACCAATCCATCATCGAATAATTCACAGCTCATTATCAACCGTTTATATTTCCCACCGATTTGGAACACTCAAACGGATATGAATAAAGGCGTATATCTGGAGTTGACCATCGGAATGGTGGAGAGTCCAGCTCGGAGTTTCGTGAACACACTCCATGTGCTTGATTCGTCCTGAACATGTTTTTCTTGCGAACAAATTGTAGGCTTTACAATAGCTCCACTTAGCTCCGAATTAGACCCGTAAATATTGTTCGTCAAAAGTTTATATGTGCACCGTCACCCCATCTTATAGGCCGTAATATAGGGACCTAGTCGTACAACTATATTTTAGATCTATATATATATCCCGGTATTTCTTTCACTCTTTTTAGAGTAGGGCCAAAACACACACAAAATCTCATGCGATATGTATTGCATGCTATTCTCTGCAAATAACTAAAATAACTTTGATTCAATATAGTTAATGAAAACTGTGCTTTAGCCAAAATGTAGACCGTTCAGTGAAGTACATTTTTTCGCTATCCTGCGCT
Source organism: Terebella lapidaria (assembly GCA_949152475.1). Lineage (NCBI taxonomy): Eukaryota > Metazoa > Annelida > Polychaeta > Terebellida > Terebellidae > Terebella > Terebella lapidaria. Next base: position 11,623,257 of record OX424557.1, read on the forward strand.
GATCATTTATTCCACTGGCCCGATCTTGAGCCAATCGCCAATGTTTATGAGCCAAGCTCCAAACATTACGAGCACATTTACTTGACCTCCCATTGTTACCTAGTTACGATCGTATTACCCCCGAGAAGATGACAGGATTGACACGCCTGGCACATCCCATTGTTCGCGGGCCGTCGCGCACCAAACGATATCGGAAATGCGCACGCGCGTGGCCCCATGTCAACTGAAAAGCGCACGTGCCAAGATCGCTATCGTCTGCTATCGTTTCACCGCCCCGCTGGGTGAAAATTGTGTAAAATAAATGACTATCAAGTTTATTCCGCCGCCAGGAAATTAGAAGTGGGTGGTTCATACAAGTGCTTGAGATTGCGAGAAAATGCACACTGCTTTTTGGTGTTTGTCATAATAATGTTTTAATTGGAAGTAAACGGAAGTCGGGCAGTGTTTTTTTTGTCAACATCCGTGATCTTACTTTGAATGTTTGATGCATATTTGGATAATATTCATTGTGCCGGGTTTGGCTGTTATCAAGTTGTCGCTAATTGGCAGTCAGAGTCGTTTATACCTAAATTTGAATGCCATTATTTTAGAAATCAAAACAAAATATCTAAATTCTGAATGCCATTATCTTAGAAAACAAAACTATATACACATTTCATGTGATCAGGAATTTATCATTTAATTGTGATGTGGCACATTTAGTTAGTAAGAAAGTAGGCGTATACATCTAATTCCTATTTACAAGAAGACAAAATTAATTTTCTTCTAATCTAAAGTATAAAGTACCTGTTAAATTCTAAATAAAGTATTGTGCGAGTCTGCATGGTGGCTCTCTGAGCATCACCACCGAACATTCATGACCCCCGGCCTGATGAATGACCTTCATAATGACCAGTAGATATCTTTGCTCCCACCCCGATAAGGACTGGCATTTATGATACTAATTGTTTGGACAAACGAGGTCATTGAACAGACAATGGACCATATTGGGGGGATCTATCGCGTCCATTAAAATCTAAAGCGACTGACTGAGCTTCCTGATGGGCACCTGCTCAGATTTACCCTGTGACAAAAATGGCAGTCCTTCTGTATTTCACGGTTTTATCCCTTAAATGCCTCTTGAAAATGTCTTGGATATTCAGGTTTTACGTCACATAAGTCTGATTTAATTTCGCATGGTTTTGTGCTATCACTACGATCGGTAGCCTATTTTCAATCACGTAAATTGCTGCGGATTTGAGAAAGATTCTAGTGGTATATTCAAGTGTCCAATTCATATGTCACAACGGATCGTTATTTGGACATTGATACTTCTATATGATATGATCATTTTTAATACAAGAAGCATCAAATTGATTTCTGTATGATTATGATTTTTTTATGCAGATAGGCCGACATAAGAGAACGTCACAATTGCATTTTGCTAGATATTATATATGCGCTAAAATATCATTGATGCTTCTTGTAATTTATTAGCTGACATACATTTTAAATTTGATGTCAATCGGTATTTCCTAGCAGTAGATTTGTTTATTTCTGTGTAATTACTAGTATTCCTTGCGGTGATAAAATCAAAATTTCTAAATCATAATCTAGATCAACGATTTCTTGAGGTATTCGCACCTCCAAATTCCCCCAAAACAAGAGATACATATATAGAATATGATTATGATACAAGATTAAGCCTACGCAATAAACAGCTGATGTAGAAATAGTAAATACAGAAAAAAAACATTAGATAATTATCGGATTAGTATTAGATTATATGATGTGGTATTTGAAATTAAATTGCCGAGTATTTTTCAGCAGCTTCTGTTTCTTTACTGTGGCACAAACCACATATCCCTGTATATGATATACATTAGATTCGACAACGAAAAATAACAAAAATATACGAGTTCCTGATGCCAACAAGCATATACACGACATGAACACTATTGTCATTTTCGCCAACATTAGCACCAAAAACTTGATGTATGGCAGCACATATTTGTCAAGGTCTATGGGTGCAAAAGTCTCTAATCGCTGCAGTGACCACACGAAAATGATAAAAACGATCAAAAATAATTCCCTCGAGCAGTAGGAAGCCGCTGCAAAAGGCGTTGACACGCTAATGAAATGCGATCTGACCGCAGGCACGTGCCGACGGCACCGTTGTCAAGCCAACGGGCGGTCCCTGGATGTCGCGAGCGGGCACCTGATTGGCTGAGAGCGGTTTGCGCGGGGCAGGACAGCCATGTCCCGGTATATAGCGACAGTCATTTGCAGTCGAAAGGACGGGCGCGTCTAGAGGAAAAGGGTGTGTTGGTCGAATTACGGATTTAATCTCGGATATATAAAACTTCGTAATTGTTCCTGGACAATTATATAGTCCTCACGCATATCTTTGGATTATTTGTGTATAATTACGTTTCTTTGGATATAAGTTTCTTTAGGGTGCAACAAATGGATAATATGGATACACTGAACGATAAAACTGCGTTGGTAAGCAATTTGTTGCATAAAACGAAAAATTAAAACAGATATTGTTAATTTTGCATGAAAAATACATGGGCATAATATCTCGGGTATGCCTATATTTTCTATAAGCGTGTAATCTTTTCCCCTCTAATGTTGATTTCAATACATCAATGAAATACAATTTTCAGTATTCGATTTGATCGTTTCCGATATTGTCAGGTTATTGATAACCTTCGTGGTAAAATAAACCAATTTTGAAAATGTGTTAATACATGTACAATATTCTAAAGCAAGCTTGAAAATTGAAAATATATTACCTAATTTCTTCGCAGCACATTTTATTCTCTATTTGAAATCGGTTCGTAATATTAGGCATATTTTCGCAATTTAAGATAGGCCTATCTGTAGGCCTATGCCAAACAAAGATTGGCCATATATATAGGGCAATATATATAATCAGAGATATGCTAACATTTCTCTTAATTAAATACCTTTTCGTTCGCAGATGCTGCACGACACAGAACGAAAATACGACTGAGGATAAAGAACAGATTCGCCGAAGAATATTGTTTGTGACTCTAAAACTCCTGAAGGAATGGCAAACAGACAAAATGGCAACAACCTCCACGAAGACAGCGCGTCATTCCGTGAATCTGACTCGGACGACGAGGAAGATGAGGAAATATTCTTGGGCGATGACGACACGGGAGCCGACGGTGACGACGAACAAGGCAGCAGGCACGTTTCCATGACGACAAGTGCGCGCGGTACCGCCGCCGCGACAGACAGTCGAACGTTCATGCGCGGCGGTGGTCCTCTCGTGCGGTCACTAGGCAACGCCGTACACCCGCCCTCCATGCCACCTTTCGGGATGTCGCCTTCCGGGATGGTCGGAGGATTCCCGTACAGACCGCCACATACGTTTCTTCCGGCGCTTGCTAGTGCGTGCTCCCCGGGCGCTGGACAGCCTCATCCCAACCACAGACCTCCTCACGCAATGCCCGGGCCGTGGATGGGTGGCCTCTCCCCCGCGCTCGTCCCCCACAGGCCCATCCCCTTCTACATGGGACAACAGCAGAGACCCTCGACCTTCTCCTACCTGACAGGCCCGCCTCCTCCTACGGGGGTCTCGCTCCTCGACCGCTGCCGCAAACGGCCCGCCATGGTAGGTGGCGGACATCCGGTGGGCAGTAGTGGAAGTGACGTAATCGTCAGTAGCCGGCCGTCCGGGCATAAGCCGGTACGCCGCGTCTTTACCAACAGTCGCGAACGCTGGCGTCAGCAGAACGTCAACGGCGCTTTCGCCGAACTGCGTAAACTAGTACCGACTCATCCCCCGGACAAAAAACTCAGCAAGAACGAGATTCTCCGCCTCGCTATTAAATACATCCGACTGCTCGATCGCGTCGTCAAATTCCAAAAGGAACAAGATCCTTCTTCCAGTGACGACTGTGACGTCACACAGGGGAGCTCGGGGTTGAACAAGAACGATAGTAACAATAACAAGCAGGCCAGTCAGGGCGGTGTACGCGATTGTACATTAGACGAGAACGACTTCCACTCCCCACTCAACTCCCCGGGTTCCAGCTACATGTACTACGACAGCAGCTCCGAGGACTCGGCTAGTGAATAGAGTCAAAGAAATCAAGGGTTCCAGTTATATACGACAGCAGCTCCGAGGATTCGGCTAGTGAATAGAGTCAAAGAGATCCCGGGTTCCAGTTATATATGACAGCAACTCCGAGGACGCGGGTAGTGAATAGAGTCTAAGAGATCCCGGGTTCCAGTTATATATGACAGCAGCTCCAAGGACGCGGGTAGTGAATAGAGTCTAAGAGATCCCGGGTTCCAGTTATATATGACAGCAGCTCCAAGGACGCCGGTAGTGAATAGAGTCAAAGAGATCCCGGGTTCCAGTTATATATGACAGCAACTCCGAGGACGCGGGTAGTGAATAGAGTCTAAGAGATCCCGGGTTCCAGTTCCTAGTATATATGACAGCAACTCCGAGGACTCGGCTAGTGAACAGCATCTAAGAGATCCCGGGCTCCAGTCACATGTACATGTACTACGACACTAAGCAACTCCGATTACTCAACCAATGAATAGTCCACGTGACACTTTTGAAGGAAAGAAAAGAAGAAAGTCAAACTGATGGGCATCTTCTTTTTTTCGCAGCATTTTTATGCGATTTTATTTTGACGATCCGATAATGGACTTGCTAACTTGCTGTTAGATTTGTGGACCTTCATAACACGCGTATACCTCGAACTTTTTGTTTGTTTCGTTTTCGTGAAGCCGTTTTGTTACTGGTGCTTTTATAAATAGTGTTGCATGTATAACCTGTCCGTGCCAATAAAAACCAGATACCGCTCTTTTGAGTAACCTTTTTTATGTATTTTTTGTGTGAAGATTATGTACTATGTCATTCACATATAATTTGGCTTCAATCGTTCCGAAGCCCCGAAATGTAGACCCATGAAACTCAACTGATCTCAAAATACCTTAGTTGGCTTTCTGACATTTAATGCTTGAAAGTAAACTATGGTTTTTGTAATATAAGCATATACGAAGTCATTTATGGGACTTCTTCAGGTGATATTGAACTTGATCTCAAGTAACTTTGAGTGCTCCAAAAACAAACTTGTGAATTCGTCTTCGAATACCAGATGCTCGAAGATAGGGCCATAATGCGTTTTAGGTTACCGACTCTTTGGTGCGATAACCTACTGGCACGGCGTTGCGTCCGTCGTCGTCCATATTTTTTTCTTTAATGTTTACAGTCGGATTTTTCTGAAATTTTGCACAAATATGCACAAATAAACACATCACAAAGGTACATAAGGAGAATTTTATACATGATTTTGAGGAAAACTCTCTGAATAGATTTTGAGAAAAAGGCCACCTTCTTCCGTCGTCCTTCTTCCGTCTAGACGTCCGTCGGTTCGTTCACATTTTTATCTTTAATGTTTACGGTCGAATCTTTCTGAAATTTTGCACAAAAATGCCTAAAAATATTCAAGAGGGAGGTATTTTTTTAGTTTTTTTATTTTCTCAATTTTTCAAAATGGCGGCCATTGCGGCCAATTTAGGATTTTGACGGTCGTTTTCCCAAAATCTGATCAGTAACTTTTTTTTTTATTGATGCATGAGACTCTTTATATGTACCCCTGTGGTATGTATAAGTTTCGTTTATAACCCTTGAATCGCAGGTCTGCGTGTGGCGGCTATTTTGATTCCTTTGACGGGTCCCAAATGAGACTTTCCCATGTTAAATTTTCCTATGCTATATTATGGGACACATTATTCCTAATATCTCACTTAATATTGAGATTAGATATTAGGAAGCAATTGTGGACGTATGGGAAATGATATATGCTGAATATTGAAGCTCGTGAGCTTGAATTTGACCTTTGACCTCATTTTCAAGTTCAGAGCGCAAAATGGCTAATCTCGCTTTTTAGCGACTTTACAGCTTGGGAATAAATTGTGGACATATAGGAAATGATGTATGTCAAATATTTTGATGACCTTGAATTTTACCTTTGACCTTGTTTTCAAGGTCAGAGGACAAAATGGCTAATATCTTGCTTATGATCGACTTTACGGCTTAGGAATCAATTGTGCACATATAGGAAACGATATGCTGATTACCATAACCTTGAATTTGACCTTTGACCTTGATTTCAAGGTCGGAGCACAAAATGGCTAATATCTTGCTTATTTTCGACTTTACAACTTGAGAATACATTGTGGACATATAGGAAATGACATATGCTGAATTATCCTTGTGATCTGGAATTTGACTAGTGACCTTTTTTTACCAAGGTCAAGGGACAAAAGGGCTAATACCGGTATCTAAAATATAAAACATATATTGTCCGGTAACCTTCCTTAGCCTTTAGGCTATTTTTTTTAATTTCCTTTCATATTAGATTAACCTTATACCAAACAATAGACGAGGATGTGAGTAACATGTTTGTTGTAGCTTAGGTTTGTATGATTATTTGTCAAGTTTATGTCAAGTCAGGGTCTTTACCTCAACTGATGTTCAGTGTCAAAATGAATTCAACTGACCTCGCATAGTTATGCCAATTATCAATGAATGACAATCGATTTCATTCAGGAAGGACAACCGAATTCATTCCGGAGGTGCACAAGGTATACGAACACATATAGGATTGCCATTTAACTCCATTATAACGTTTTATGAGAGAAATCACTTTCAAAATGTTTCAATTTTCATAAAATTTCAGTATGTTGAAGCAATATATATAACTTACAAAATATTAAAAAATCAGCACATGTTGTTGGAATAGATCAAACGCTACAAGCATTTGACTGTTAGCTGCTGACACCTGGCGAATTCCTCAGAAAGCAAACTCCCAGAAAGGGCCGGTTTGTTTATATGTATTCATGCGCACAGTAACAGCTCCAATCAACATGAAAATTCACATGTACATAGAGGAATACCCATAATACCACTATACAAACCAAAACAGAGACATTTTAAAGTGATACATGTGCATTTGGAGGAGAAACTGGGAGTTTTTAAATAATATAGTACTTCGATGCCTCATCTTGACCATATAAGGAAATCAATACAGGTCCATAACCACAACTCCCTAGAGGTACATTATGACGGGATGCAATCGGTCATAACGCAACCCTACATCTACTAGTATAAATTTGCTAGTATAAAATTATAAAACACTATATTTACTACTGTGAAATGTTACGTCAGCTATCGTTTCATTGAATTTTCATTAATACATGTATCAGTCATGAATGGCTATTTACAATAGCCGAGAAACAAAATCAACCAAGACAGGTCTACACATGTGATATTTTATTACAGGATCAGGAATAATAGACAGAAAACACCAGATACAACACATGGAAAGCCCAGAACCCATCCCCGAATATTTCTGAAGAAATTGGTAAAATGTATTCCACAAAAGTTCTCCAACAAGTGATAAAGTGTTCATAGATGGACTTCCGCAGTAAAATGCAGAAGTCTGTAATATACAATTTTCAAACTTCACCTTGTAAACACGGCTCTAGTAACAACCCAGAAAATACCAGATATTCCCGTAAGAGGTATGTATAGATTTGCAAAAAAAATTGGTGTATTCCATAACCATATTTTAAAACACAGACTGCATGCATGCACAGAATGACTGTAACAAACAGGACACAATATTTCAAAGGAGACAAGTCGCTTTCTCCAGCCCACTTTTACACTCTGAATTTCCTATCATTCCCAAAACCCTATATTTTTTTTTCAATTTTCCTAGACTTTCCTTTCCTTCCTAATGCTAAAACAAAGACACTAAAATAATTATTGCACTCGACAAAATGGGCCGTATCGCGACGACCCACTAATGCTGCCTCGGGAAGGCATGGACACAAAACAAGAATTTTTTTTTTCCTAAAAACAGTGGCTCGTCAAACAAAATCATATTTCTTATGTCGCTGAAACCAGAACGAAACCTCTTCCAGTCAATTCTTCCACTTGTCAGAAGTCACTTCTGCATATCACTAATCGAATTTGTTTCTGATTGCAGTATATTTTTTTTCCGAAGAATGAAGTCTGGTACATATAGCAGAAGAAACAAATACAACAAAGAATCGAAAGAGCATGCACTTTTCCATTTTGCCAGCAAACATACCATTCTATTCTCACGAACACGACCATTTCTCTAGGGCGAGTACATAAATTAACACATATACCTCAAATGCTACACTAATAGTTGAATGTGATTATTATAAACACCGTAAGGGAACCCAAAGCTCCAATAAAATACTAGGACAAAAAAAAAATGTGTTCATCTGTTCAAATAAATCATGATAAAATTACAATTTCAAAAAAAACATACATCATATTTCCAACAACAGAAAAAAGGTTTGTGCTTTGAAATAAAATTTCCTCCGCTCTTCACGAAAACGCAACTCATCACTTTTCGAGTCCACTGCTTTTTTTCTGATTTTCAAACTGTTCATTTTTGACAGTCAAGATGCGACTGATCAGCTAAGAATATCCACAGCTCGCTGGCGTGAACATCCATGCAGTTAGTGTATGAATCACATTCATTTTGACACGTCACGTTTTTCCCCATCCGATGATCCGATGATTCATGAGTCGTTTAAATAGTAGTCCATAGATACGACGACATGGCGGATGAGGGGCGTCCCCTGTGGACACATTCGGACGTTGTCGCAGCGCGCCAATGACGAAGTCTTCCAGTGACGAGATGATGAAATGCTGGACGCAGGTGACCGCTGCTACCGAATCCTCGTGAACATGTTTAACACAGACTTCGAATCCTAGAGCAAAACGGATAAAAACAGAGTTCTCATTAAAACATTGGCCCTTACATTTTCGAAATACAAGATTTCTTGCACTGTGATCACCATAATAATATACTTTGACGATTAATTCATGGTAATCATACTGTTACGTTACAGTTACTAGTGCATTGAATTAAATGCATTAAATGACAAATGACCATTTCACAAGACACTGACCTTGTTTGATCTAGTTTTGCTGAACACATTCCAGAAGCGCAGAGTTTCATCCCCAGCGCCGGTGACAATAGACTCTCCATCCGGTGACATTGCCTGCGAAAACAAACATATATAAAAAACAATCAGTTACATGTGGCACAGCGTACTGAACATACATACAACTGTACTGCAAATAAACACAACTGTGTAAGGGTGAATGTAATCTATGGTTAAACTGACCAGGTAGAGAACTCTGTACGAGTGGCCCGTCAGTTTGGCGATCTGCACGAGCGATGGATATTTCCACACGAGGATCTGGTTCTGAGAGTAACCGTGTGTGCTGACCTGTAAACAAAGACACGAATCTCAATCATATACCTTGCCATGTATTGTAAGTTGCTAATTTCATGAGCATACTATGTGAATTGTGAAATACGAGATACATCTTTATTTGATTCCTAATTTACAGCTGGATAATACACAAAGGCAATATACACTATCGATGACAACATAACACACTTGTCAACTCACCAGTTCGTTCGAGTGTTTGGACCAGGCCAAGTTGCACACTTGTGAGCATGTGTCGACACATTGGAGTGGCTGACCAGTAAGCGTGTTCCAGAAACGGATGCATCGGTCAGCCGTGCCGCCACCGCTCGCGAGCAGTCCGTGCTGGTGGGGAGACCAGGCAATGGCCTTCACTGCGGCAAGGTGCTCGGTGTACGCTTGTATCGGGGTCGTACTCGTCATGTTCCACACGAGGAGTTTGTTGTCGTTGCCGCCCGAGGCCAAGTGTTGGTGATCTGGGGACCACTTCAAGCCGCAAACCTGTGAGAGGAAAAGTATGCGGAAGGTAAACATCTTTGTCAATATTCACAAAGTTTCCCAAGTCTTGAATCCATGAACAGATGTTTGATGTTTTAGCCAACACACGATATTGTTATTCCGTGATTTACATTTTTATGCATGCATTCACAGGAGTCAGAGCTATCTTCTACTAGTAACAGCAGAACAAAATCTTCTCAAACGGCAACCCAATTACACTGTTCTTGATATAGCATTGAATCATGAGCTATTTTCCTATATGTTCGCATTGCCAGTAAGCCTTGTGCAGATACTGACCTCCTGTCTATGTCCACTGAGTCGGCGCTCAGGCACCACTGATGGAGTTCTAATGTCTCGCTGTAGAATGAACCGGTCCCTGCTCCCGGACGACAACATGTCACCATTCCACGCCAGGGCTCCTACAAGCAAGCAACGTCATGTGTTTAATCAGTCATGAACTTTGATGGTCAATAAATGACAAAATCATCTCGAGTTTTTGCCCAAGCACATGGTGAGAGAGACCGTGGTATAGTTACTTACCCACTCGTGCTGCGTGGCCCTCAAGTGTTTGGATTTTTTTGCTTGCGGTAACATCCCAGATCTGGACAAGTCCCTTGTGTGTGCCCACAGAAACTAGGTTTCCCTGTATAGACAAAATATACTTCACAATGAAGGACATATGACTCGAATTGGGCAGAGGCTGGAGTTTATTGGAGTACAACTTGTATCTGTCACTGCTAAGAGTTGAGAATACCTAGTGCCAAGAAATTGATGTGTACCATTCTCGTTAAATAAATATTGTATTAAAAAAAAAAAAATTTCACTGCTACTGTAAGTGGCAAGTGCCAAGTAAGTGCTACGTACCCGATCTGACCAGGACACGGAGGTTACAGAGTCTCCGTCGCACTGCAAGTCACAGAGACGGGTCACCTGGAAATCACAAACACATCACCATGGAAACACGCACTGGACACGAACATGAAACATTTACAAATGTTGAACTGACAGCTGAAGGGTCCATTACAATACTGCAACTAAAGTTGACTCATCTAACATTCTTAGAATTTAGGCAATGTATTTATAGACATTCCACAACTGACGGGTACTCGATTGGTAATATGTTTTTGTACATACCTGACTAGTACACGCACTCCAGAGGTAGACACAGGACCCGAGGCCGACACTCAGCACGTTCTGAGACGACCAGTCGACCAGGTTCAGGTAGAAGTCGTCTTGGAGCTCTGGGGCATCCAACACTTTGAACGGGATCTTGGAAATCTTCCGCACCGCCTATATTGATGGACAAGTGTATTTGCGTTAGTTTGGTGCATGGAAAAACTGAACCCTTATTGATTATAGCAACTCTCTCCATTTCAGTCCATTTTACGTGTTTTTTTTTTCTCATTGCTGTATGTACACTGGGACTTACTTTTCGTGGAGAGCGTAATAATTTCTGGCTTTTGTTTCCGACAGGTGACAGGGAGTAGGGCGAAGAGTCACAGCTGTCTAGACTTCTCTTTGGTACTCGATACTGTCAACAAAACAACAGGTCATCAGTGATGGAGAAATAGTGGATAAGGAGTGATTCACATTTTCATGGTATTATACTCGGAAAGTTATCCACTTATTCATTATTTGTCTTCCAAGAATTTATACAGAATTTTTGAGAATTTGTTGAGAATCTTAGCTTATACACATATTATAATATTTATATTAAAGAAGTTATCAACATATTTAAGATAGCCATAGTTTACAGAATTGAATTGCAATTGAAAATTTATTACATGTACATGAAAGGTGGAGTGGCATGTTTACAACACATAGGTGCTATATAACACAGGAAACAGAACTGATTGTTGACAACTAGTTTATCACAGTTTACAGAGAGTGACACTTTGACCCGTACAGACCTGGAACATATTTCTGCTTTCCTTAGGGATTAGTATTCTTCTGTCGTCTTGTTGTTGTTCCTGCAATAAATCAAACTCTTTGTAAGATTGTTGTGAAAAACCCTTCATGCTCTACAACAAAATAGATCTATATTCCTTACACATAGGAAATGATATATACTGATATAAATTGTAGATATATACATATGTGTTTACCTTGATATCTTCTATTCCAGCACCAAGAAGTTCATTTTTCAATAAACAATTATAAGCCAAGCCATCTTTTGTATTATCTGTTGTTGCTTCGCGCGCCTTCCGAGTCTGACTAGGGGAAGGGGTTTTGTTGGTTTCCTGAAAGAACACAACGATAACAATCAAGTTATTCATCATATTAATGCAATGTACTATAGATATGATTATGTACAAATATAATTCCTGCAATTAAACGGAATATATTATAAGAAACATTGTCTTAGAGACAACCAAGATATTGACTAACATATTCAATCAGTGAAGTCTGCACTATAGTATATTAATTTGATATTCTATTCACTTGTTGACTTACGGAGGCAAGATTGAAGTTGATATGCCAGCTTGCACCAGCCCGACTGGGGATAAAACGGTCGCCATATTTGTCCTTACATGGGGAAGACACCGGACTGGCTAGGGGCTGCAGAACAATAGTTGGAAAAATATCACACAAAGTCTACCGGCAAAAACACCAGTTGTCCAAGATTAACTTTGAAGTTTGAAATGTTGATATTGTTTTAGTATGTGATCTGATATCTGTTATACTTACAGAACTGTAGGGTGAACCTTGGCCGTTTTGTTGGCGAAGAAGACGTTTTTCAAACTCTGGATCCATGACAAGATCTCCAGTGATTACTATGGCAACAGTCACTCAGTAACCGAACTCAGCGAGGTTTCACTGGAACCCTGAAGTTTGATATTCCCTAGCTGAAATGTCAGAGAATGTATTCCAGTCAGTGATATCCTATATACAACAATTTCCAGCAGTTCTTCACCAGTTCTACAATAATGTTCTTAGTCCAATGCTGAGAACTGTAACTGTCCTGTTATGTCCCGCCACTACATTTTATAACATGACATGACAAGGCCAATTGGGAAAGTCTCCTATAATTGCAACTAAGAGCACCCACAGCTTGCAGGAACTATCATAGTTTCACACACCTGCATTTGATGGGTCAAGCACAAATTATAAGTGGATTATAGTTGGCCCATCATCACATATAATTAGATTGCATCATGTTTTTTCCTGTTTCTACTTGACAGCTATCACTGTGATTGCCTTGCAAGTTTGTAACTGTTGTAGCAGAGGCCAGGGAACATGGTGAGCAGTGATCCGTGAAGTGGGGCTCTGTGTGGGTGCAGTATGCTGCATGCCACAGGCAGGTGGGCTTTTGTCCATGGGGAAATGTAGGGAAAATGTCTAGATGGCATGTAGTGGCCTACTACCAGGATAGCGGTGCTGATAGACAGCTGTCATGAGGGTGGCTCCCATCAATAAGGGACTGGGGCAATATAGATATATTTTATCTCTGAATTTATTTCAATATTCTAGACTCGGGAGAAACACATCCACCACACCTGAATGATGAAGATATGTATGGAGCGTTTTTAGGGTCAATATTCTTTGACATGCATTGTAGATTTTCTTGTTGTGAATGATTGTTTCAACCGCAAAAATCTTTATTCCACATTACTGTTTCTAAACTTTCTGTGTCAAATTTACATATTCTTATTGCATAGTTCTAACGTCCACCTCCTTGCTGCTTACTTCCAAGTCCTAACTGGTACTTTCTCAATGCTTAATTCGTCATGTCAAATGCTAACACCTTTGTCCATGCAAACTATCAAAAATAATTCGCATCTGGCAAAATGCATATGGAACTTAGCACATTGCATTTAGAATATAGCATATCGCATGATGAACAAATCACAACGAATGAAGCACTCGGCGGTTAGCGCCGCCTGTCGTCATAATGATACAGTAGTAATTGTTGGGGACAAAATTACTACTGCAACATTATGACGACAGGAGGCGCTGGCCGCGCGTAGCCACATGATGTATGAGAAACTAAGACCTCCCTTCATTGGACACGTGAATTTTTGGCGCGACCAACAGGTGCCACACTCATGCAGCTAAGCACAGGCCCCAATGAATTCCCACAATCTTCCTTGTAAATAAAAGAATAATGAGAGATGATTAGTATGAGATTTCTATGCTCATTTAAATCAATTTTCGAAGTGATGTCATGAATACTCATTGTAATATAATACACTGTTGCTGAATAGGTGCAGATATTATCATGACATAGGCCTGAAATTAACATACAAAAATGGTCATAACTTGAGATCGGACAGTGATACTTGAGATGTGAAAGAAATTCTCAGGAAACTGATGGCTATCTCTTTCAAGGCTAAATATGATGATATCTCCGATCATAATATCTTCATGCCGTTAATTTGGCACGAGTCATGTGACAAGTATAACATGTGACAGTATACAGTAGATACACTAGTACTACGCTGCGGTAGTTGTATTGGATTTAACATATATATCTTATTTACCTGTTTGCCACATAAAGAGACAATGTAGCACCAAGGGTGCTGCAGCTTACCAGCAGATCATGAGAATTACACAAGGTATTGATTTTCCCAAATATAAATTGTTACACTGATCTTCAAACCTCAAAACATGTTCGTAAATGTTGCCAAAGACACACTTCCTGTATGGAATATAATACGAAATCAAGTTACATCTTGAAAGGTTTCTTCCGTTGATGACATAGGCCTATATTCACAGACCGTCAACTCAAAGGCAACAAAACTTATACACATCACAAAGGTACATAGGGAGAATCTCATGCATTTTGAGGAAAATTGTCAATTATTTTTTGAGAAAATGGCAGCCAATAATACGAAATCAAGTTACATCTTGAAAGGTTTCTTCCGTTAATGACATAGGCCTATATTCACAGACCGTCAACTCAAAGGCAACAAAACTTATACACATCACAAAGGTACATAGGGAGAATCTCATGCATTTTGAGGAAAATTGTCAGTTATTTTTTGAGAAAATGGCAGCCAAAGACAAAAATCAACGTTTCTTTCGACAAAATAAGGTCGTTTTGACCTTCCAAAGTCATTCAAGGTCAAATTCAGCTGCCACACGCAGACTGGCGATTCAAGGGCAATGAAACTTGCCATTGATGTACATGAGGGAGATGTCTTGAAAATCTCAAACTGATCAGACAGTTTTCAAGAAAAAGGCCATCAAAGTCCAAAATTAGCCACTTGTCATAAAAAATGGCTGCCAAATCGGCAAAAAGGATTGAATAAAAAAAAAACAGTTTCAGGGTATTAGCCCAAGGAATGTTTTAGTAAATTTTCTGAAAAATTCATCAAGGCAAAAAAAGTTATTTGCCGGATGGACGACGGACGAACGTACCAAATTTTTAGGTTATGTTAAATTTCCTCTCCCGTGTGAGCCCCTTATCCCCAAATTAATCCCCTAAATACACGTCTGCTCATAAAAAGTGAGTTTAGGGGCTATTTTTAGCTTGTTCAAGCCCCTAAACCCCGGAAGTTTTTCCCGGACGGACGACGGACGAAAAACCGCGCCAATAGCTTATCGGGCCATGGGTCGGTAAGCTAAAAATACAGCACCGGACCAGCGGTCCATCAAACCAAGGTCTTTCCTTCATCTGGGAGTCTTCAGTTTCTCATTCCCAATGTGGCCACTCGACCCGCAGCACCGTCTGTCGTCATAATAGTGCAGTAGTAATTTTGGCACATGAAATGCTTCATTCGTTGTGCTTTGTTCTTCGTGCGATGTGCTTTATTCTAAGTGAAATGTGCTAAGTTCCATATGCATTGTGTCAGATGCGATTTGTTTTTTAATAGTTTGCATGAACAAAGGTGTTAGAATTTGGCATGATGAATCAAGACTTGAGATAGTACCAGTGAGAAATTGGAAATAAGCAGTAAGGAGATGGAAATTAGCACTATGCAGTAAGAATATGTAAATTCGACACAGAAAGTTTAGAAATAGTAATGTGGAATAAAGAATTTTGCGATTGAAATAATCATTCACAACAAGAAAATCTACAATGCATGTCAATGAATATTGACCCTAAAAACGCCCCATAGATATGTACATATCGCTTTGTCTGTATCAACTATACACATTTTACCATGTTTACCAGGCATTGCAATTATCCACATCATCGCCCATATAACAAGTATATAATTAAATATAATTTTGAACATGAATATGGTAAACAAAATGAAAAGGATCGCACCTGCAACTCTGGTAATTGGTAGTTTGAACTACTTTCATTTGCCAGGTGCAACTAAATCAAAACACTTCCAGCAAGGTGAAAATGTTAAGATGATTCAACTATGGATTTATGTATAAAGGGAAAATTTTAAAAAGTATGAATATGATAAAAAGCTTGATCAATCTCTTTGTTTTGTAACATTATTTACATCACAAAAAGTTCACCAAACGCATTGGTATTTACATGTGGCACAAAGCTAAGTAGCCAAATGCTTGAAGCTATACAATTCTGTGCAAACCAAATGGTAGGAGCACAGATTCCAAGTTCTTCCTTGATGATAGCAGTCAGTGGCTGTCAATATGTACACAACAAAACCCGAGGAGCATATCTGTCAAATTTTTGGGGCCAAGTACTCCCCAGGTCGGTCTTCATCATTAACTGTTCTATATATCATGTATATGTGTGATACATGTTGAAACGATGGCATACAATACAAAGTTCATTCTCTGATTTAACTGAGAATGAAATTGTCGACTTTTGATAGATGGAATCTAACCTGACCTAAAAATCCTATCGTCAAATTCGGGAATCAACACAATGTAGTGAGTTTGGCACGGGTCGGATGCAGAACAGCTTATAGTTGTACGCATATTAACCAGCAGTAGCCCTGTTCATTTGGTGTTATGGGGTAATTGGGTGTTCTGAATATTACAATCTTGATTGGAAACGCATGCACATTTCAACCAGATTTATCAACAAACAGAACTACAAATTCCAGAATCACGTTTGCTCATTCTGCTGGGAAGAACACAATGAAACGTTTCCTATCCTTCCCATTGAATGAAGGAACTTCCTCGCGGCCGTCTCAATAGCACTGAGGAACCATTTATAATCACTGCCAAAGCTAAGAAAATACCCTCAGGGAATGAAAAAAATATCACTTGTAAGTTTTATTGAGAAGAAACTTAAAATAAATAGCTTTATCACACTTTGAAAACTGGTGTTTTGACAGCATGCTATCGGGAATCAATGAAATGCAAAGACAGGCCCAAACGAACAGTACTACTCTCAGTCAGTCAGTGATTTGGTGATTGAAAACGTTGAATGATGAGAATCGAGCCGAGACTCGGGAGTCGTAAATGGACTGCTGTCGAGTGTCGTGATGAATTTTGGGGAAACTGGGTAGATCTAGGTTTGACATGCAACAAAATGTCACGAATGTATCGATGTGATTTACCTGAGTACTAAAACAACAACAAGAGGTTCACCTTTCAACTAATATTATTCCCAGATTATAAACAGATCGCTGAATTGCTGTATTTGATACATTTTTGGGGTATTCGTAAAAATTTCTGCTTGGGCTTGTCCGTTCAAAACAAATATGGCGACTCGCAGTGCACGACGGGAAGCAATTTTACCAATCTGCTTTTTATCGTTTTTTTTTTACTCTTTCATTATATATCGACAACTATCATTTGAAATAGAATTATTTTGAATAAATGAGGCAGTGTAAGGATAAAAAATGGTTGATTGTGCTATATTATTATTTTTAATGACCAATCACGGTAAACATATACAAAAATGCTTGCCACTTGTCTACGTAGAGACTTAGGCTACTGGGCGGCTCTGGTCTACACGCCAACGGAGGAGACAGGACCGACCAACTACATGTATAGTATTTCCATGTGTGACCGTTATGATTTGGAACATACTGGGGAATAATATATTTGCACATTATGATCTCGTCATAATACAAGACATTCATTATTCAGGATTAAATTAATACTTCCATTTGTGAGACCAGATAGTTTTCTAAATTGTCTTTATAATATTAGTGACTTATATATTACATGGGAATATAAAAGAAACACTTAAATGCTTAGTTTGTAATCTATTCCAAATTCAAATAATATCCGTACATTCACTTCGTGGCTCGTCACGTGATCAACTTTTGCGGGAGGTTTGTCAGCCATATTTGCTCACGGAGAGAACACGCCTGAATTTGTCTCCAAAGCTCTTTACGAGTATCCTCGAGTGTATTAGAGAACTTCCGTAACCTGTAGGCCCGTCAGGACTTGGTCCGGGATAAGGGTCTGTGAGTGTGCATACAAGTGCGATGTAATAAATGAACAAGAGCACACTGTCTTCATTTTTCCCGAACCTCGGGTCACACATGCAAGACATCTAGCAAAGCGTAACACTGATTTTATCAAAAAAATAAGTGTCATAGTAATTGTGAAATAAGTATTTTAAAGTCTTGTCCTCCAAGACCACTGGACGGAATCTTTTGAAATTTTGTATGGTGGTATTATTGGATAGTCCCCACACACTCGAAATCTTAGCAATCTTAGATTTTTTTGTGAATTGAATCTTTTCTAATCAGTCGTGATTGGAGAATGTTATTGTGTTTTAATCGTTTATTATGTAGACTGCTAAGCAGCCTGAATAGTTGCAAATATACTCAGATGAAGCTAAGTTTGTATGTGGATATTGTATATGAATGTAAAGGATCGACCACTCGACGATGAAGAGGTGTACCCCCCAATACTGCAGTGTCGCCGATTGTACAGGGCTGGAGAACAACATCTTCCCTGCCAATTTTGGCGGCCCCAAAGCAAGCTTAGAATTTGTTTGTCAATTGAATTCATTCTAATTAATCGTGATTGGAGAATATGTAGACTGCCAAGCAGCCTGAATAGTTGCAGATACAGGTGAAGTTAAGTTTGTATGTGGGGAGATATTGCACATACAGGGTTGACATTTAATATGGAATATATTTTTTGTTTTTGTTTTTTATTTTCATCAGCTTTTTTTTAGTTTTTATCTGCAAGAAATTTGTTTTGCCTGGCGTAAATAAGCATCTAACCTCATACTTGGTGCATTCTTTTTACTTGTATTGTCAATTTGGTAAACACTGTGATCCAGAACAAACAACCCAACGCCAATTGTGCCAACAATAGATTTATAATTTATATTTCCAAATGTAATATCTCAACAACACGCAACAGCAGATTTATGGAACTTTACAATATTGAGCATCATTATGCCATCTAGCACCAACAATGTTCAGTATCGCTTGTGACCTCCCCTGGCTGCTTGTAGCGCCATCACACGGCGGGGCATACCCTCAGACACGGTCCTCAAGGTGTGCAGGGGTATATTGGCCCATGCGTCCATCACAGCGTGTCGCAATTCATCCACACTGGTTGGTTGTCGAACTAGGTTGTTGATCCGACGGGTTACTTCAGCCCATAGGTTCTCTATGGGGTTCATATCTGGTGAACACGCTGGCCATGGCAAGTGCTCAACCCCCTGATCCTGAAGGAAAGTGGCCACTGTACGAGCCCTGTGTGCAGGAACATTGCCATCTTGGTACACAAAATTGTCCTGGAAGGCCCCTCAAGCAAATGGCTACATTGGTTGGTCTAGGATGCGTATGTACTGGTGTTGATCCAGATTGCCGACCAGGATCACAAGGTCGCTTTTGATCCCCATATGGTTATCCCACCGCCTCCAGTCTGCACCCTGGGTAATATGCAGGCTTCATGGTGAAGTTCTTCAACTCGTCTGCGAACTCGGATGCGTCCATCATGGCGGTACACCTCAAATCTCGCCTCGTCACTGAATATGACATGATTCCAGTGATGTGATCCCAAATGGCTGTGATCCCTGGCCCACTGCAGACATTGCTTGTAGTGTCTTTGACTCAGCAGGGGTTTCTTGTGCTTGTGTTAGAAGTATCCTGGCATGATACCCAGCTTGAACCAATCGACTGTTCACTAGTGTCCTGGATACGCACACGCCTATGGCGTTCTGCTACTGTACTCTCAAGGCCCTGGCTGGCATGGTACGACCACTAGTACACAGGCGAATTAACAAACGGTCCTGTATTCTTTTTGTCTTTATACGACGTCCTGGGCGAGATCTAGGAGTAGGCACACCTGTCTCTTCAGCACCTTGCTGACCCCCCCCCCCCCCCCCCTGTGTGATGTTGTTTTGCCCCCCTATCTCAGTCTGTTTTAGCCCATTATGTCGCTGGACAACCACTCCGTGACAAACTGCCACACTTAATTGACACACCATTACTTCAGGAATCTGTGTTTAAAATTTCGTAGCTCCAAGTCAAGGAGATCCTGGGATATGCACATAAATTTGACCAGCCCACATAATTTATAGCAAAACAAAAATCACACCATATCGCAGTGGTCAGTTATATTGTCACCCCATGTGCACTCCCGTGGTGTCAATTGGCACAATAATCGCTTTCACATAACAAATTTTAAGGAATCTTCCAGACTTTTAGATTACAATTATTTACTTCTTTCTGTGTCTGAAGAGACAATAAATTTATATAGTACTGTAATGTTTGGCACCCGCTACAGCGCTACCTACGACGCAAACGCCCCGCACTATGGCGGGCGCCGTAATTACTTGACTATAACCAGGTACTAGTCCGGCGGACGCGATCCGGCCTCGATACACAACTCAGAAATACATCATCATAGTTATGTAGCCCGGTGTGTCAAGCCTGAGAGCCATGGGAGCGGCATCCCGGAACACGAGCATGTGGGTGTTTTGCTGGCCAGCCTCGTCGATGGTCCACCACGGGGATAGAACCCCGAATAGCCCGATGGTCCTCCAGACTTGTACGCACCATCCCAGGATGAGGAATGACCAATCCAGGTGCGTGAACACCAGATCAAAGTACCCCGCCCCCTAATAGGCCCCAAATGGAGTTTTCCCTGGGGTCCTAGGACCTTCTATCTAATACGAGGGGGACAGGAGCACATGGCCGTGCTACACTATCGTCCTGTCTTCTTGGCAGCTTTGAGACAACTCGAATAAACCAAAACGGGCTGGCTGTATTCATAGCAGCCAGCGCACGAGATCCAGGGTGTGAGGTCATGACCAATGAAACAGTGTAGTGGATCGATAAACGACATGCGTCTCCAGAGAGACGCGAGCTTCGAACATGAAGCGGCCAAAATACGGTGTCTTAAAGTGGTCAAAAGCCTATCGCGATCTTTGGGCAAAATCGCCAAAGTACATTAATATATTCTGTTCATTTTGGGGCCTGAATACCATATGTTTGTGGCCTTCGTTGCGATGACCAGGACTGCAGAAAAAAGACTTTTCCCTCAGGATATAATACAGCATACTCAGTATTAAAAGTGATTCCGTGTGTGACCGTGTGACACATATATAGTGCCAAATTTGTCCTAACAGCACATCAAAACTTGTATTATAAATAGAGTTGTTGGTCAAGAAGCCAAACCAAAACGCTTGCTAGAGTGGAGACATTTTGAAGAAAACTGTTCAAACGCACAATTCCGTCAATACTGTCAGCAAATATTTCAGAATAAAAGAAAGACTCAGAAAAATGTGAAGAATTATATTTTTGTAAAGTGCTAAAAAATCAGCAAAAAAATAAGCAAAAGCTTTTCATTTGTGATTTTGAATTTCAACTTGAATGACCTTGATTAGTTTTTTTCAATTTATTGGTGAATTCGTACAAGACCACAACATATGCTAGCTACACAAAAGATCACACATGTTTGGGTGGTGCATACATCATGTGAATAGGTACGTCTAGTGATATGTAAAACTGTATTTGAAAAAAACCCTTCAGAAATAATGCTTATACCATACAACATGCTCCATACACACTATAAAAGGACTTAAGTTGCTTTATTCAATATAATTTTCACGTCAAGATTGAAATGAATAAAATTGCTTCTGGAGAATGAAAAAAAAACTATTTGAGCTTTGTATGATGAACATAATAGGGAGTCATAAATAATGCTTCTCTTGAATTTGATCTAGGATGACTTCATATTTCAAGATTATGTTCACCGCAAAATGTGTAAAGTGTTCTTTGAAGGCGAAAGTCTTTAAGACAGAGCTTAGGTTTGTATTATGAACAAACAAACATCAGGTTTTGAGTACATGTACATAAATTCGAAGTTATGTCCACCACAAAATGATTCAGCCTGGTATTCTGCTGCTGACCTGCCGGGCTCTCAGGGCACTATTCTAACTTTATGGCTCAAACAATAATTCTATAGCTTCGCAAAAATAGCTAACTCGGGTCAATTTTGACATAAAATCCGTGACATACGTGAAATGACGCAATTTGATTTAGGCGTGGTAAAACAGTGGCGGGTGCCCGAAATGAAATTCCACATAATGATTAGCCCGGTGTTTGCAGGGAGGAAAAATAACGTTTGGGCCATGGGCATGGGATTGGTGACCATAAGGTGCACGGGATGTGGGTTTAGGTTATTATTCACTGAAAATATTTTGACTTCTCGCCAGGTTGATATTGTGACGACGTATAATCGTACCCGTGCCTGTGTGCGTATTTATGCACATATAAGTTGTATAACTGGACGTGTAACTCGAAAGGATTATAATTTAATATTTTCGAAAATTCATGGGTGGTAAGAATATTCCCTTGGCTCGAAATATCCCGTTGTTATGGAAACCCATGGAAACTTGGAAAAAAACGTTATCATCGGAATCATTTTACTATGATCACACGGTAATTAATTTCCAATAAACTGTCGAAAAATATAATGGTTTGTAAGTTGAATCGTAATGGGGTACCTGCTGATGCCATGTGCTTTTGGGGCTCTAAAACAGTCTATTATGCCCAAGAAGTACAAAAAATGTCATGTCCATTGTCTGCATTATGGAAAAAAACTAACAAACAAAACTTTAATGTAACATCATTACGTTTTTATATATATATGACACAGTAGACTGTTTCTATGGTTTATCTATACCTGAATTACATGGTGGCGATCCTGGCGGCAAACAGGAACTCCATTAAAACATACATTGACTGAAGGCGATTGACTGATTACCTGATAAAAAGTATCCAAATTACACCAGAACCTTCCGGCAATCGTGTGAATTTTTCGGAATGAGGCAACAATTTCTATTATGGTCATAATTGGAATGATTTCACATCAGTTTTTGGCAGTAATAAGAGGGTGAAATACGATTCTATCAGTTGTCATGGCAACAAAACTCAGGCGATATCCATGGGAGGGATATTCCCGACCCAAGGAGTTATACTTTAAGCCTCTCAAGGGGGGAATAATTGTTGTTGATAAGAATTCGGCCCTACCCCCACCTCGTTCTCTCCCATATCATTCACCACAATAGCTGAAACACAATTTCGTCGATACGCATTGTAGACGGTGTCCACATTTTGAATCCGGACCCCACCGCCGTTTTACCACGCTCAAATCGCCAGGCTGAATTTTTTTGACGTAAAACGTTATCACGATTCTTTAGCCAGAGTTGACAATCTTTGCGACGGAAGGGGATAACTAGCTCAACACTGTAAAAATCTCTGGTAACCTTTTCAACCCTTGGGCTAGTTTTAAAGGACTTCTCGGCTGCTTACTTGTGCAGCATCATTTGCATATTTATTGTGCATACATAAAACTTTGTATATGTCGCATTGCTTTATTCCTTCATAGCTTTATTCTCTCTTTTCTTGATGTAAAGATTAATTTTACACGTTCCCAGGGGTGGTGATGTACCGTAGCGTGTCAGTGGCTAGTCGCTCTGTACAATTCTATTTAGATTTCCATTGTTGCCATGACTACGAGAAAAGTTTTTGTCACGTGACAAGGTGCAGAAGAGAAAAATAAACCAAACAGATCAAGATGTCTAAAACAGCCGAGAAAGACCCCACTAACCATGTTCATCAAAATGCTATATTGTGCGAAACGATCCACAAAGAAACAAGACATCAAAAGCTGTACACTAATTACAGCGTAAACCCGTTCAAAAAGAGTAAGTACTTTTGCACTCTATTATCGCCCATACTAAAAGTCCACACAAATTGAATCCAGTGTACTGAGTGTAGATCTACTGATCTAGTCTGAATAGAGATCTAGATGTGGACACAGCAGCACTGTATACTCAAGTTCAACACAAAATCTGATATAGTAAACTGACCAGTGCTCGTACTAGGACCAGTGCTCGTACATTCAATGAAATGTGTCATATAAGCTGCTGACATGGTATGAATATGGAATTATTTGTTTCCATGTAAATTTACTCCCATTCGTCCTTAGGTCTGAAGAATCATGAAAAAATGTGTCTGCCATAATTTGAGTGTTTTGTTGACTGTATGAGCACTGGTCCCTGTACGAACACTGGTCACTTTTGGTCTGTTTAGGATGGTCGAATCAATTTGAATTTTTACAGTGTAAATCTATACTGTACAAAATGACTTTTATTTGGCACGCAACCATATTTTTTCACCGAATTTCAGAATTCAATCTTGAAAACTGAAAATGTTGGCAATCTACCCCAATGTTAATATTGGACACAAATCGTATCACAGGACTTCAAGCAAATGTGGGGATTTCATAATCTTTATTCCGCTAAGAAATGTAATATGAGGAAAGTTTTAGAGTTGGAAGAATCGTACACGTGTATTCTAATAAAATATCATTCTTACAAAGTACTTTGCAATGTAGCTTTATTTTTTTGTGCGATTCTGGAATAATATCACCCATTTCTATTTATCATGTTTATGTTCACAGTTCACACCATCACAGGGAAACCAAATTCTTTACACGACACTGAGGAAGGGGAAGAAGATCGTAAGTATTTTGTAGTTTTCAGTAAGCAGGAGTATTCACTGTTATAATTCAATTTTATAAATTCTAGTGAAAAGATATACCTTTTACATGTGAAAATATGATGTATAGTAACTTGTCATGCCTGCCCATGATTTCAGAACATTTCCGACAAGTGATTGCTCGCGCCCAGCAGGAGCCAGTCACTAAGTACACCTATCCGCAGACAGAGGCTCAGGAGATCGGCTGGATCACGCAGCCTCTGGTAGGTGTTGAAGGTCCTCACAATGTATGGCGCTTATGAAATCATGAAATTCTTATAGATCTACATACCATGCATAATGAATGATTTTGTTGTGAATATGCATGATTTTGTTATGAATATGATTTGCAATAATTACACGTAACAATTTGGGTGGTGCATTGCCAGACGATATTAAGGAATAGTTTGCTTTCTCAATAATGTGTACATTCTTGCTTTAGATGATAATTTTCTGTAGATGAAATGTGTGACAATAGATATGTCTCATAAATAGACAGTGGTAAGTTTGATAAATGTTTCACTAACAGTGTTGTTATTGGTTTCTTGGTAGATTGATAGTGATCGCGATGACCGACGTCTGAATTTCCCCCGACAAAACTCCGCAATCACCAAGTATAT
The DNA here is from genome assembly GCA_949152475.1 of Terebella lapidaria. NCBI lineage: Eukaryota > Metazoa > Annelida > Polychaeta > Terebellida > Terebellidae > Terebella > Terebella lapidaria. The sequence goes on from OX424557.1 coordinate 11,648,506, forward strand.
GGACGCGGCCTGGCGAATCAAGGAACAGACAGAAAACCTCAACTGAGTCACTTACTCATGCTCTCCCCATTGAGTCATTCTGCTTCTAGCAGGATCAAGATGTCTGTCTGAAAATACATAGATCATAATGCATGTTTCAGTGTGATTGTGTGTCCTATATTAGAAGTATGGGTGTATCTGTAAACATACTAGTAAAGTCAATTTTTGTCATTACCCTGCATCTATATCGGCAAAATGTCATAAGTAACAGTAGATTTTTTCAATGTGTACACATTGTTGTGTGAACTGTGTCCAGTGAAGCAACCGAAGCGTTCTGTGATTGTTCGAAAAGTATTGTGTGTCCATGCTTTTGTGGAATATGTGTAGTTTCGCACAGCTGAGCTTTTATATCGAACTTGTATATTGTCTTTTATCAAACTACCAAAGATGACCAAGGTTTTACTATCTCAATATTTTTAAAGCAACATTTAAAAACGAACTTATTGCTTGTCAGAAATTATTTGCAGCTCCCTCAACGTCTTCAAGCCTTTCAGGTTTCATTTTCTAAATACACATTTTTGGAGTTTTTGATTATTGTGCCAAGGAAACTTGAGGGATGTGGGACAAGTACTGTTGCATCGAATTCTCATTCAGATGTTGCATGTAACTGCAGACCCTATCGTTCGATGCGTGCCAATGACTAAAACATAAACACTGTCTGGACCAAAGTTCTTTCCATGCAACCTTGTAATAGCTATCACTAATGTGTTGCAACATTCTGTCAGTGAGCAAACATTGTAACACACCTTAATATTCAGACGAAGAGATGATTTGTTGAAATAAATCATTAGTATTACATCTTCATAGTTTTTTTCCCCTCCCAAGAATTATAAATGCCTGCATGTAATCGTTCTATGCACATTCCTTCAAAATTTTACTGGCAAGTCGTTTAATATAATCCGATTAGACAATCTATAGTAGTTTCCTGTAATTTATGATTCATACATTACTATGTTACTAATTCCTGGAAATTCTAGGAATTCACTGGATTTTATCGACTTGAATGTTTGGGAACCATTAAACTCAACTAGCTGATCTTGAACTGGTCACTTGGCTGTCCTAATCCAATAAAATTAATCTTAAACTCACTGTTTACGTAAGGAAACGAAAAAAACGAGATAAAAAAATTCATCAACGACTTTTCAGAATACAGATATTGTTCACAGTTTTATTTCTATACATTGAACATTGTCATTCTCACAAATTTGTGTCAACAGCAGAAATCATGAACATTTTAGTGCCAATTACCTGCGCAGCAATACTAAGTATTTCAGCTTCTCTTTATCAATTGTAAGATGATGTCACAGCACAAGATTGATTATCAGTGGTACAATTCAACTTTAGAGCTGAAAAGACAAAATTTGTTTAGAGACCCTCCAATATAATAATTCACAAATTCCATCAATCACAATTCGTGCATCGACCAGCACCTTCATTGACGATTAGGCTAATCATCAAAAACTCTTATCATAGCCCTTTAAACACTAATTTCGGAAGACACAGAATTTCTGTGCGTTTCATTCCAAAACCCCAATTTAAAGTAGGTAAGTTGTACATCAATGGTCTTGACATTAAGAACCCATTCATTTAATATGTACTTCCTACCTAATGACTTTGAAAACCAAAATACAATTGTTATCTTTCCTCATCCAATTGAGCAAGAACGAATAAAGTGGATAACTCACTGAACGAAGTGTATCCGGGTGTAACTAAAGTACATTAAATGGGCACCTAAATATATGTAACATCTAAGACTGAGTGACCCTGCCTGGTCCCACCCACAAGGATACTGCAGTAACCATGGGAACCAATACTAACCACGGTATCTACAGGTAGATGTCAAGGCCTAAGATGCCTTGAGGCATTTCGAGTAAAAGCCGTCATCCTTGGTTACTACTGTCGCACGGCAAAGACAGTTGTGATGAATTTTATATAACCCTACAAAATATGGTTTACAATCTACCAGAAATACTGTCTAGATCCACGAGTTCTTCAGAGATATGGCCAAAAATGAGATATGTTGATTACCGTAAACAAAAGAATTTTGGTCCAGGGAAATATTGAGCAAAATTAAACACATTTGTCTGAAGTGAAGAGTTAAATAAATATAGTTCAGCATATCACCATCTCCGTGATATGGCCAGGGGCCAACAACCATTCCAAACACCCCTAAGGTTTGTAAAGGTATTCTTGAGTTATTTATCTGAAAACCAAAAAAAAAATCCTGACAAAACCATAAGGACATTTCGAGCCGAAATACCCCCAAATAAACGACGACACATTTCTGACAATATTTGGTAGTTATATTCACCCCTGGCTGTATATCACTGCAATACATTTAATAAACAAAATAAATAGAAACCAGAGTATTTGCCATAGCAACACGTACAAATATTGGACTGAATATAATATTAACTTTTGCAGATGCAAAGTACCGGTATACATGAACAACGAAATGACAAATGACGGTTTTTTTTTCACTCGAGTTTTGCCTTGCAGTCGACTCTCAGAAACTTTCACCGGGTTTCAACAAAACTGGGCCTAACATCCACAAAAGCAAAGCTCTGTAAAATACAAAAAGCTAATGTCCAAACAATTTTTGGTTGGTGCTATATATACATTATATACAGACTGCTTCTACTGAAGGGCGATAACACCGCGCAGTTTGACTTCCTGTAATGCAGTGTAAAAATATTGCCAATTCGCACATATTCAGGCTTGAAAACTACGAACGTGGCAAGGTACAACATACAAAACAGCGGGGAAAACGTCTCGGCAGAATTAAACAGCTTTTCCTACTGTACATATTACATAATACATGTCATACATGTCACAACTGAAACAGACTCTCCGTCCGACAACTTGTTCTGATTATAATCGTGGTTAATATCAAATTTTGCAGTTTCAGAATAAACTAAAAGACTATTTGGGTCATTCATGACTGAACTAAGTTTCACCGTACACGAACGTTCTAGCGCCAGCCCAGAGCGAACAATTTCACCGGGATGTCTTACATCTCCTAAACACCGACCGCAGTTTTCAAAACCAACACACAAATCACCAAACTTTGCACTACGACATCACGATGCACATTCGTTCATGATCAAATCATGTTTACGATGTACTGGGCCAACTCGGCAACACTCAACACCACGCATAAAGATCAGTGTTCACATTCATAAATGTACTTAACACCTTTTGAAAACTACGAATATTCTACATCTTGCTTGAAGTAAATATTTTCTCCAGACACTGTAGCCTACACCATATGTGTAGTGTAAGAGAAACACCACAATATAAATTTGGTGTGGAAATGAAACAGAAACTTACAAAAATAACGAGCCAAAATTTTCGGTGCAACCTGAATGGCTTCTAGGATGAGGAAAAAATGCAAGGGAACCCATGAGACTATGGCGCTTCAGATATTAATACTTGTTCAACAAGCAAGCATCAACAGACAAAATATGCCACTCACTTTTCTAGCACATACAGATATTAACATTACACAGCCAAATGAAAATAGCATATCAAGGCCAATGGTAGTGGCATTACCCAAATTACATGTCCATAAAACACCATGAATTATCGCAATGATTACTACAGTATGATGTACTTAGGAAATTATTCCCAGCTAACACTTGAACTGATCCTGATAATATGGAAGGAGGACCTAATTATTTGATGGTGTTCACAGAAAACACACCTCAATTCAACAACCCAGTCAGTCCCATTCTTTCTAATCATTAACTTCCATTGGATAATACACTTTGGAACAAGCTGCCATATTACTAATGACCCAAATTGAAGTACATCTATTTTTCAGATTTGAAAAAGCCTGGAGCGCATTCAGCAAGTTATATCAATGCACTCAGAACGAAAAAACCTGACATTTGCAACTCAACAATAGAAAAGTTATATGTGGGTAGCCCACCGTGATAGCAGTCTCTTTAATAGCGCAAATAATATGTTCCAACACAAAAACGGGAATAACTTTACGGACATTTCAACCCTGCACCTTGCTTGAAATGACATGTTAAACACATTGCTATATATATCTAGCATATGGCAAGTACAGTATATGTTATTCGCATTGAAGGTATTTTTTTCGGCATTTTATGCACACAAGACAGCGGCGATTAACAACATACAAGGAAAACAGACATACGTATCTGGCAAATTGACAAACAGACCACGATTTGCGTGTACAACATGTGAACTTTCTCAACAACAAAAAATTCATGAAAGAGCTGAAAACCTCCAGCCAGTTTGAAACGTGTGACGAAATGTGAACAAGATTACAGTGCACGAAAAAATGAAGCTCCCTCTCGATTTGGAAATCCATTTCGATCAGCAACACAAATGCAGTGTGCGCACAGTGAAATATTGTTCACAGTGTCAACCCACTGTTTTTTTGCCAAATAAGGTATTGTAAAACCATAACGTGTAAAAACATTCAAATACAATATGCACAAGTTAAGTGAAGGCAGTCAGATAGGTATACAAAACTAGACGCTTTCCGGTCGCCGACGGCCACGTGGGTATATCCCCCCCGATGCCCTATTATTCGCCCAAAATATCATTACTGCTGGGCCACTGTGTTTCAACAATATCAGTACTGAAAGTTTTGGGCCTGATCAATTTTTATTACATGCAGTTACAACTAAAATATTAATTATTATATCTTACCAATACCTTCCAGAAAAGCTTGTCACAAGATTGGAATATGAATCCTTACTCCACCTCTAGATGGTTGATTTCAATATCTACATTTGCTGATAATAAATATCACTACCAGACGAAAGCTTTGCCTTGATCAGTCAAAGGTTCTCACCTTGAATATTTTTATTTTTTATTAACTATTGAAATTACTGTTAACTTATTCAGAAATAGTGATCTGTTTCATACAAAACCATCAGCTGTTACACTTGTACAAACATTCAGTGTGATTCGTGTCCAGATTTCAAACAAATGGAACAATCACAGGCCTCAAACTGAATATTTCACATTGTTGTAGCAAGTCTTTAACTTATTAATACACATTCAGTCTTTCCGAAAAAACAATAGGTTTCGTGTCTGAGCATTGCTCAACATGCCTGTTCAATATTGCATTGATTCCCATATAATTACCACCCCTAGAGCGTTCACAACCCTGGTGCGTCAAAATGGCGGATTTCCTCACCAAGTGTCCCCAATCGGCCATTTCAGTTGCTATGGCAACCAAAATCGAACCAAAAATATTGTGACCTCACCATAAGTCATGTCCATATGAAATATTATCAGATTCGGATCAGATTTGCAACCTGTAGAGAGTTCACAAGAAAAATTTTGCGTCGGCGCGACTGACGCAAATCCATAGCATCCGCCGAACTTTGTTTATGGGATACAATTATACTTAGGGGATGAAATCCACATTAAATTGCTACCTTCACACCTTCAATACACTGTTTACAATTTTTATCATCCTTAACTACTATGAAACACTCCGTGATCATTTTGCACATACAATCTGCCAGCAGACTCAATTTTCCTAATGTCCGCTGCCACGAAATCCAACACAAATATACCGCACAAAGTCTGGAAAACTGACACAATCACCTCAACTTTTCTCTAAATTTCTTTCTATCTCCAGTACCACGCAGTGGCTAGCATACACATATGAATTGGAGCTGGCTTGTTCAGCCGAAATTCTACTGAATTGTTGACAACTACGAAAATCTTTCCACATACGATGATACAAAACACACAACAAAATATTAGCACTCTGGTACATCGGTGACTATCGCAAAAACACAATCCTGACTCCAACGTTGTCGGACGCTGACAGCCGTACTTATAACTATGTACAAATATAACTCATCAAAGGCGATATTTACAAGTTGCAGAAATGTGATAGCAAACACTTCCGACGTGGAGAACACATCGCTGCTTTGTCGGTTTTTGTGAAGCAATCAACTGATAATCAAACTGATCAGTTATCGAGAACAACACTTACTTACATGTTTATCTTTATGATAATTTTATGCACTGTTGATTGTTCATCATACTTTGAAAACAACATATGAATAACCACACAAACAACCGGTTATCCAAACTTGTCTAGGACACATGAACAGCAATTTGTAGCTTCAAATGAATTTTTTTTTACGCAGAACAAGAATTTATCTAGATACGTGTACATCAAACTGTTCATAGAAATGGCAAACACCGTCCCACTCTGAAGATGCACAACTCCAGCCTTGGTTCGCTGATCCACTGTAGCTCCTATGTCAGGAGAGTGGTGTCCGTTGCCATGGCGATGCCCCGAGGTGGGAGGGGGCGATGGTGGAGTTTACGACATGCTAGAGCAGGGCAGGCGAGGTGAACCCATCTGCGATAGAACCTTGTCCAACCACTGCAGCGGCCCGTTCAGGTGAATCTCAATCCAACACGGTGTGCTCGTCACTGTCTGCCGTCTGCAACAGAGAAGAGGAACAGTAAGATTGGTCGATCTCATAGTGTCATGCTCCAATGAATAAACGAACGGGAAATTGTTCGTCACAGAGTCAAAGGTTTTTTTTTTCAGATACCAAATTCAGGCAAAAACTCGGAACACTTTGAATGGTGGCGATCCTACTCAATGTAGCGTACATAATTTATATTGTTTTCATTCATGAAATGAGGATATTACAATACGATAATTCATTCATGATTTCTTGACGCTACAGTTAGTTCCATCGCGAGGGGACTTGGTCATTATGGGCTATAATGGGCTATAAAAGTTGTTTATCTGTAAATGGACATTTTGAATCTATCGATATACTGTAAAAACACCTTTTTTCGCGGGTATTAAATTTCGCGGTTTTTACCCCCAGGCAATTTCCGCGGGGATTTAATTTCGCGGTTCAGTGATTGCTAGTAATCGCGTAAAGAATTTGCAGTTGATGGACATCACAGTATATCAATGCAATTGGTGTGAAAAATGGAAAGTCACAGGAAATCAAATCAGATTTTATTTGAAATTTTAAACACAAACGTCAAACAAGTCATGCTTAGTCTGCAAAAGCTTGAACTTGGTGCAGATGTCATCGGCACCAAGTTCAAGCACGTGCCATGCAGATGCTAGCGACCGGTATCTGGGCACTGTAACTAACGTAATTCTGCGCGTTATGATTAGCAACAGCGTATTGTGCTATGAACGGCCACAAACCTCAAAATTAATTTTCGCGGGAGACTTATTTTAGCGAGGTATTTAATTTCGCGGATCTACCCTTACCGCGAAATACGCGAAATAAGTACCGCGCGAAAATTAGTACTTTTACAGTATTTATTAGGTAAAATACTCAGATTGAGCTTGCTGATGATTAGCTAAGAGCAGTGTTCTAGGAGCGTACAAACCTGTACTCGGCACCCCAGCCCTTGACAAAGCTCATTCGGATTGTACACATTCGAGTGAGTTGGTAGACCGACTCAAAGCCCTGGTTGACCGATTGTGACAGCAGAGCCGCAAACTCCTGGTTGTTGAAGATCTTCAAGTTGCATCCTGTTGGGAAATAGAAAACCAGTTCATACATTGATTTGTGAATTATGTCAATGTGTGAAACAAGACCATGTTAAATTTATAAATTAAAAAAATTTGAACAACCACACAATGTGTGAAAACAATTGTATTTTGAATGAGTTTGAATGAGAATACTAAGTACGTTGTACCAAAAAAAAATTGTGGCTATGTTTAATTACTTTTTTTAACAAGACATTCATTCAAACCAATAAGTGTGTTTTCAACATAGTTGAAATACTAGTAATCACATAAATATTTCCATGATATAAACTTTTCTCCTATTACACTGTACTATTACACTTAAACATGTTAAACTGTCATGATTGTAGCAAATGGTGTCATGGCAGTAAGTACATTGATCATTCACCAGGTGTCAGCACTCAAACGTTCAACTCACCAGTCTGATGATTTTGACAACTGATTTCGATCAGGATTTACGACATAATTATTATTATGATCATTATATTCGTAGACATTTGACAGTGACACATCAACGAATGTTCAATGCCCACTCCAGCAATAACAAACAGCACCTACAGTGGAACTCCCGAGATGTACCATATATACATCTTACATCATGGCATTTGATTCTATATGTATTCGCGGCACAGATATGGCTGAAACCCCTGTCGGCACCCAAACAAAACCCTACTGACATTTATACACGACAGGACCATGTAGCTAATGCCATTAGTACAAAGCTCTGGCCAGTGTTTCCTGTCGTGACATACCATTAGCAAGCTGCGTCGCTAAATTAACAAGAACAAGACCTTTCACATCCCCTCCGACAGGGAATCGCGGACTACTAAGTCACAAAATCCTCGGCTTTTGACCAGCTTTATGAACTCTTCCTTGTCTACCAGTATTATCTCAACTCAGTGTCACAGACGGTAGTGGGATGCCCTTACCTTGTGATATTTTACAGATGGTAGTGGGATGGCCTTACCTGGTGGTATTTTACAGATGCTAGTGGGATGCCCTTACCTGGTGGTATTTTACAGATGGTAGTGGGATGCCCTTACCTGCTGGTATTTTACAGATGGTAGTGGGATGCCCTTACCTGCTGGTATTTTACAGATGGTAGTGGGATGTCTTTACCCGGTGGTATTCTACAGATGGTAGTGGGGTGCCCTTACCTGGTGGTATTTTACAGATGGTAGTGGGATGCCCTTACCTGCTGGTATTTTACAGATGGTAGTGGGATGTCTTTACCCGGTGGTATTCTACAGATGGTAGTGGGATGCCCTTACCTGCTGGTATTTTACAGATGGTAGTGGGATGTCTTTACCCGATGGTATTCTACAGATGGTAGTGGGGTGCCCTTACCTGGTGGTATTTTACAGATGATAGTGGGATGCCCTTACCTGGTGGTATTTTACAGATGCTAGTGGGATGCCCCAACCTTGTGATATTCTACAGATGATAGTGGGATGCCCTTACCTGGTGGTATTTTACAGATGGTAGTGGGATGCCCATACCTTGTGATATTTTACAGATGGTAGTGGGAAGCCCTTACCTGGTGTTATTTTACAGATGGTAGGGGGATGCCCTTACCTGGTGTGTTATTTTACAGATGGTAGGGGCATGCCCTTACCTGGTGTGTTATTTTACAGATGGCAGTGGGATGCCCCAACCTTGTGATATTTTAGATGCTAGTGGGATGCCCTTACCTGCTGGTATTTTACAGATGGTAGTGGGATGTCTTTACCCGGTGGTATTCTACAGATGGTAGTGGGGTGCCCTAACCTGGTGGTATTTTACAGATGACAGTGGGATGCCCTTACCTGGTGGTATTCTACAGATGGTAGTGGGATGCCCTTACCTGGTGGTATTTTACAGATGGTAGTGGGATGCCCTTATCTGGTGTGTTATTTTACAGATGGTAGGGGGATGCCCTTACCTGGTGTGTTATTTTACAGATGGTAGTGGGATGCCATTACCTGGTGGTATTTTACTGATGGTAGGGGGATGCCCTTATCTGGTGTGTTATTTTACAGATGGTAGGGGGATGCCCTTACCTGGTGTGTTATTTTACAGATGGTAGTGGGATGCCATTACCTGGTGGTATTTTACAGATGGTAGTGGGATGCCCTTACCTGGTGGTATTTTACAGATGCTAGTGGGATGCCCCAACCTTGTGATATTTTACAGATGCTAGTGGGATGCCCTTACCTGCTGGTATTTTACAGATGGTAGTGGGATGTCTTTACCCGGTGGTATTCTACAGATGGTAGTGGGATGCCTTTACCTTGTGGTATTTTACAGATGCTAGTGGGATGCCCTTACCTGGTGGTATTTTACAGATGGTAGTGGGATGCCTTTACCTTGTGGTATTTTACAGATGCTAGTGGGATGACCTTACCTGGTGGTATTTTACAGATGATAGTGGGATGCCCTTACCTGGTGGTATTCTACAGATGGTAGTGGGATGCCCTTACCTGGTGGTATTTTACAGATGGTAGTGGGATGCCCCCACCTGATGGTATTTTACAGATGGCAGTAGGATGCCTTTACCTTGTGGTATTCTACAAATGCTAGTGGGATGACCTTAACTGGTGGTATTTTCACAGATGGCAGTAGGATGCCTTTACCTGGTGGTATTTTACAGATGGCAGTGGGATGGCCTTACCTGGTGGTATTTTACAGATGCTAGCGGGATGCCCTTAGCTGGTGGTGCTTTACAGATAGTAGTGGGGTGCCCTTACCTGGTGGTATTTTATAGATGGTAGTGGGATGCTCTTACCTGGTGGTATTCTGATGGTAGTGGGATGCCCTTACCTTGTGGTATTCTACAGATGGTAGTGGGATGCCCTTACCCGGTGGTATTTTACAGATGCTAGTGGGATGCCCTTACCTGGTGATATTTTACAGATGGTAGGGGGATGCCAATACCTGGTGGTATTTTACAGATGGTAGTGGGATGTCCTTACTTGGTGGTATTTTACAGATGGTAGTGGGATGCCCTTATTTGATGGTATTTTACAAATGGCAGTGGGATGCCCTTACCTGGTGATATTTTACAGATGGTAGGGGGATGCCAATACCTGGTGGTATTTTACAGATGGTAGTGGGATGTCCTTACCTTGTGGTATTTTACAGATGATAGTGGGATGCCCTTACCTGGTGGTATTTTACAGATAGTAGTGGGATGCCCTCACCTGGTGGTATCTTACAGATGCTAGTGGGATGCCCTTACCTGGTGGTATTTTACAGATGGTAGTGGGATGCCCTCACCTGGTGATATTTTACAGATGGTAGTGGGATGCCTTTACCCTGTGGTGTTTTACAGATGGTAGTGGGATGCCCTTACCTGGTGGTATTTTACAGATGGTAGTGGGATGCCCTTACCTGGTGGTATTTTACAGATGGTGGTGGGATGCCCTTACCTTGTGGTGTTCTACAGATGCTAGTGGGATGCCCTTACCTGGTGGTATTTTACAGATGGTTGAGGGATGCCCTTAGCTGGTGGTATTTTACAGATGCTAGTGGGATGCCCTTACCTGGTGGTATTTTACAGATGCTAGTGGGACGTCCTTACCTGGTGGTATTTCACAGATGGTAGGGGGATGCCCTGACCTTGTGATATTTCACAGATGCTAGTGGGATGCCCTTACCTGGTGGTATTTTACAGATGGTAGTGGGATGCCCTTACCTGGTGGTATTTTACAGATGGTAGTGGGATGCCTTTACCTCGTGGTGTTCTACAGATGCTAGTGGGATGCTCTTACCTGGTGGTATTTTACAGATGGTTGTGGGATGCCCTTACCTGGGGGTATTTTACAGACGGTAGCAGGATGCCAGCCATATCGCTGGTTACAGTTGGGGCTCTGAACGAATACAGCGCTGTCGCTCAGGCACTCTGCAAACACTTCACCTCCGATGTAGTAAAGGCGAACACCTTTACCTAAAAGACAAGTGGTAAAGACCTGGTTGAAACCCACCACAGTTTCAAATTCGCTAGACAATCATATCTCGTATATGGTTAATAATATCTCTTTGGCTTGACGAACATGGCATCACAGTATGTCAAAGTGCAATATACCTAATATCATATTTACTTTGGCTTTTCACTTATATTTCGCAACCCTATGATATAACATCTATATGACCACCAATATATTAGTTGTCCATCTCGTTAATGAACATGTGACACCTTAGTATCTGTATACAGTGTGAATCTGCAGATCATCCGATGACATTTATTTATTTGAAAGCACTCTTCCGCTGCAAACAAACTGCCAGAAGGCCAGTACGGATCATTTTAATATCAACAGGGATTACATTTCATAAAACCCAAGTGAAATTTCACCACAGTATCCATAATAGTTTTTTTTTCCAATTTATCAAGATTTGATGCTGTTTTTCGACAAATTCGTACTAGGACCACATCTACGCTATTTTCATGTACTTGACCACTTGATGATTATTTGAAAAGCCAATTTGGAGACTGTATTGAGGTGTATACTTCGAAAACGAAATGGATGCAAAGAAATCATAAAATTAATTTTCCTTGACATTTTGGACCACAATTACTGAACGCATGGTGATTGAATCAAATAACAGTTCTGTCAAAGTCAAATTTCCGATCAAATTTTGAGCAGAGTACGAAAAGAATTCAATTTTGTCGGTACTTACCAGTAACAATAGCATATCAGTGACAATCGGTAATAATAAAATAACTTTTGTAGCGTACCTATATGTCGGCGGGCCATCTCGACCTGCTGTGTGCGGTTCACGTTGGACAGGAGCCCGAGACAGAAGCGGTCCGAGTTGGAAGGATCGACGAATCCGTCAACGGTCAGCGAAGGCTGCGACGCGTGGAACGTCTCGCCGACTCGACTGTTGAGTTCGTAATACGAGATACTGCACCAGAACTGCGGCTCTGTGTACGTTACCGGCTGTGTGTCTGGAATGTACGGGGGAGTTTACAGATTACAGTCACGATTGGACTGGTAACGAAACAACTACACAGTATATGCAACTATTAGCTTCCATACCTGAGCAAGTTACTGTACACATGGTGGCCATTTCCACGGTCATTTAATTTCAAGAATATCAAAATTCTACAGACATGGACATTAAGTTTTGCAAACTAGATCTCTACGACTGTGTAGCATATGATACTCTTTCTCTCAGATTAGTTTTCAAGCATATATTTTCTATACCAAAATCTAATGTATGCAAAACATTGAGGGATTTACCATGTTTTCAAAATACGATGAGAGCTGATGGTGAGATATAGAATTCTCCCAAGGGGTAATTTCTCAATTTGATAGACTACCTTGGTATTATAAAGTGAAGCTTGCATGAGTAGTGAAGTAGGGCTACATGTACGAGACAATTTTGTATACCATGATCGAAAAATGCAGTCTATCTTCAAACAAATTCATTAAATCTCTTAATTCATTTCTGTCACCGCACAAATACATGCATATAACATTGCACATGCTGCAACAGTGCAACTTGATAAATTGCATTATTTAATTCCCGTTAATTCTCTATTCAAAAACAGGTAATTATTCGAGAATGACATTTATCAGAATAGCAATTACAACATCTTAACTGCCCGGGAATAAATGAATCTCTTTCAAATCCGACTTTGTCTTATAGTTTGCAGTTGAGAGATTTATTTTATCCAATACAGGACTACCAATACCATTAGCATGTGTCTTAGCAATGGCAATGTATAAACTGCCTCGGTTTGACAATTATTCATTACTGTATATACATCATCAGTATACACATTGTCATGATTGCACAAACTAGCATAAAATTTTGCATTCCGATACATGTATCCATACATACATGTATATCTTGATTTATCAAGATATATACATGATATATATTCACAACAAAAATGCAAAATTACAGATTCACGGCTAGCATCAGGCTAACTCTCCAGGTCAGGCCTGTAGAACAGTCGAAGTAAACCCACATATATACACTGTGCTCTATCACTGGGCTTATACTGTATGGCTAACACTAGGGAGGAGGGATGGGGGCCTCGTCAAATTGACACAAGAAATTGAGCAGCAGATGGCACCGAGGCTCTACCGAAATTACTGTCAACATCGACAGAGGGCTTGACTCGAATACTACCATCTATCTATCCATCCACCAATGAGATTTGAACTAAACTCCACCTAGTCTATGACATTGATAGTTAATACTAAGAGTATGCATGGAAATTTCGGCAGGTAACAACAAATCCACTGTTTTAGTCATGAAAATAGCATGAGAGTAGTTTTTGCCCCTATATTTTTTTGACAACGGCTGATCGGAAACCTGTTCCCAAGGATACAGACTGAGACATACCCTGATTCGGTGGTGACTATGGCAACAGACTTACCGTTAGCCGCTGGAGGACTTGGCGACATGTCGACATTGTCTGCGGGGAAAAAATAAAATGGGATCACATCTCATGGGCACAGCAACAAAACTAATTGATACATCGTATGGTAAGTCAAAACCTGCCGATATCGCGAAAAACGATTAAAAACGACTTTCAACTTGCATTCTGGTACTGGTATCCCCAATAAAAATTTCAAAATTATATATTCTATAAATGCCAGTAGAAAAATACACTTGATTTTAAGTGTTTTCATATCCAATGTATTATGCATGGTGACTCACTGTTTAACTGGATGAGGTGGCAACATGCGTATCAACGTCAGTAGAAAGTATGCAGTATGCATTGTGAAAATATTTGAAACGTGATCTACTGAGCATGCGTATAATAGAGACATTGCTCTTTCTACTCTCAATCATGAGAAAATTTAATTGTATACTTCACTATTTTAATCTAGATTGACTGTCTACATTATCACGCCGCTAAAGTGTCAGCATTCAATGATACATGACCAACATGATTCATTTTTTTCTATATTCTGACCAAATGTTTTGGTTAGAGCAAGTTAACAACAACAACAATTGTGACGTCAGTTTATGTAAAATGACGTAGAAATTCAGACATCGAGTGTTGTTTTCTTCGCATGTTTTGCAATGTCAAAACTACAAAGTGTACTATCTATAATTTACATGACTCGTCATGTTATGTCAAAACATTTCATTCCCTTTGTCCCTGATATCTATGGTATATTTCAATACATTTTACACCCCCAACACATTGTAAATTGCCTATTCTTGCAAAAGCGTGACATTATAAATTTTTTTCACTTCTAATACTATAAACTATATTTGATACAACTATATTTAATACCACAGAAACATGAATGATTTTGAAAGTTCACCATGTAACTTTCAGATTTCAGACTAAACTCACTATTCAACAATAATAATTAAAATTGTTACTAATACGTTGCACAGAACGGACATGAATTTGAATGAAAACTTCTGCGTATTTTGTTACATATAAAGCACTTTATTGTACAATGATGTGGGTAGCAATGACATTCTCAGGTCGGAAATGACTTGATCATTAATTCAAGAAGGAAACCCAAAATTGTGGATGCTTTGAAGAAGTTTTCTGAACGACTTAAAATCACGAAAAATTCCGACGAGAAAGTATGACCATTAACGTGGAGGCATGTCGAAAATGTATGATATTTCAATCTTTGCTAGCGAAAACTGATAAATTGAAAGTGATAAATTTGTTGACTGTCCAGCAATGATGGATTACCAACCTGCAGCCTGTGCACACATGTTCCACAATCACTCGTCCAATGTCAGCTTTGTCCGAACCTAACAAATATCCTAATTCTGACCATAACGACGCCCAAATGGGGATCGAGCGTTGGTTGCCCATGCGAACGCTCTAACTCGTGGTTGAAAAATTGATCAAACAAGCTGGCTTCCTAACCTGGCCAAAGTGTCATATTAAACGTCATACAGAAATCATCGTACCATAAAAGAAAAAAACTCTAACAATCGGTGGAGTATTTTATTTTTAATTTTCTACCTACTTTTTTTTTCCGACGTTGACTTTGCAACGTTGCCGAGGCAGGTCACAGGGCCCAGAGAGGATTATACTTCACTTCTACAAGTTCAACAGTCCGGGGTAAATCTTACCGAATAACTTTTGCTGGAGTTACCCCGGTAGTTTTAATTTTTTTTTTTCTGAAATCATACTCTCCCTTCCAATTCTTGCACAAAACCTTGCCCGACCCCCCCCCACCCCCACCCTTCATATACGATATCCCATTTGAGTTATGAAAATAAGTTTGCTGGGATGTTTCGAGTGCTTACCACAGCCCTGCGTGTCGGTTGTATCCCCATCCTCGCTTAGGCAGCCACCTGGCAACGACAAGAGAGTCACCGAGAAACATTAATACCCGTTAAAGAATACAATTACTGGAGCCGAAACAGCCGACAAAAGATTACGCGAGTTGGCTTTCTCACAGTGTGAATTCCTTAGGCAAACAGCCCCCGGCTAGGGAGCAAAAAAAAAGCGCTAACACACACTTGAGTGGCGACTTTAACTGGCGAGTGAGCTGTGAAAATAATGCCCTCACAAAGCCGGGACTCTATTACACGAGGCAAAAAATTGAAGGCACTTGAGGAGTTTGTCACTAGCGCACCCTACTGGGGACAGGATGAACCATGGAACATAGATTCAGGGGGACTCCAACTCAACATACCGGTAGTGGTCGGTTCTTTTATGACTTAACGATCTTCTGATATCTTCTGATACGTATAAAATGTTTGAACCTTGATGAGGTCATATGGTTCAAGTTTGTGTTTCTCGAACTTGTTGAAATAAATCATATTCTTTCTTGTTACTTCCTTGATATAGATCTGCATTTTTGTTTCAAACTGCAATTTGTTCATTTACAAATGATTTTCTCCGAGCTGAATCAGAGTGAACATTCTGGAAACTTTAGTGGAAAATTTTGGATATAATAAAGCGCTCACAAAACATGAAAACACAGTAACCTTATGATTCTTTGCACTATAAATGTTGGAAGACCAGTACTAACATTGACGGAAAGAATACCTCACCAAACCAGTTACCACAGAAATGGGAACAGTGAAAACATGTTGAAGACTCGACATTTATTAATACCACAAATTGAAAATTTCAAAAGAAGCATCATTGCGGCTTCCTTTCTGACCCCGCACAAAACTCCACTGGAACAAGTTTTGAAAAAGTTACGTACCAGGTATATTGGAGTTTTCACATACCATTACATTTTTGAAAGCCCTCACTGTCTTTTTCCGAGAAATTTTATGTATCACATACGATTATATATATATACTGCATAATACAGTGAAGCAGCAAGAATTACTGGCATAGAATCACTTATAAGACTTGTATTTGAGAACTCACTGATGGCTTGGCTGTCGTTATTTTCGCCCTCCTCAGAAAGATATCCCGAGGGTGGGGTTTCTGCAAAAAACAAGACAATGGGAAAACTTACAAATATGTCGGCGGGAATTGTCCGTGATCGCGGGTATGTACAGCACTTGGGTGTACGTCGCCATCTTTGTCAACCTCAGCAATGGTGAGAAGCGTATAAAATCATACGAGGCAACATGAACTTTATATATATGACATTGTATAATGTTCAAATACATTAGGCTACGTAAGGCACGATCCCCAAGCCATGGTAAAATGTAAAAACGTCACTTCTTTCACACATTGCTGTGCATTCGACCAAATCAAAACCAACAGTCATGAAATTTATTTGTATCAAACCAGTCAAAGTAAACCGACCAGCGTCAACCGAGCAAAATATTTTGTCACATCATATTTCACACATTTTTATAACAATACTGTCATAACATTTGGTGACATCGATTTCCCATGCAATCTCAAGGTAACATTTTGTTCTATGCAAATGAGGTGAACATCTTTACAAATTTTTGGTAGTAAAGCTTTCAATATTACTTCAGAGTTATGAAGATGCCAGAGTTTTTTTTTTTTTTTTTTTTGAGAATCTTTCAAGCCCAAAATGTACTAGATGGCCATAAACATGATGAAGGACAAAACCCTGGAAGTATGCATACTGATCTAGCACAAAGAATTAACATATGGTAGATCTATTGGCGACCTTGAGATAGAATCAGTTACTAGCAATCAGCAATATTACCATTAAAAGAAGCTCATCCGATTATTCCTTGCCGAAAAATTGGCCCAGATGAAATATCATCACATACATGTAACTTTGAATGACCCATTAATAACATGATTGCTAAACTCATAGTGCCGTTCCACAACTACTGTATTGGTCCTAATAGTGGCATGGCCCTAATAGTAGAGCACCCCCCTCTTTTGCCAAAAATGTTCGATTTTTGTCACTTCATATTTTGGAGATCTTGGAGTGTTCCAATCCACACATTCATGTTGTTTGAATCATAATAAAGGGGATTATTGGTATATTATTCAGTGATTTTCTTGAATTCAACCTCAAGTTCGACCTCATTTTTGCGCACGCTGCTGCAGGGGGTCTTGCTTTGGCTCGCCATGCTACTATTAGGACCAATACGGTAAATCTTGTTACTAAAATATGCATTATTCTGAGTGAACTGACCTGCTACGTTGGCATGGAAGCTAGGTTCTCCAAGCGGAAAGTTGATGTTGGCAGGCACAGTGTTGCTAAAGTTGTCCAGTGGGGGGCGCTCCTGTGGGATGTCCCCGGTTTGACGTGGAACAAGAACCGGTGGCAACACTGCAAAATACACGAACATACACATACTGTAAATACACAAACATACACATACTGTAAATACATAAACATACACATACTGTAAATACACAAACATACACATACTGTAAATACATAAACATACACATACTGTAAATATACACAAAATACACAAGGTCAAAAAAATTTTATACCACCAATACACAAAACACACAGCTATAAGATACTGCGACACATAGTAGGCATACTGTAAATACACAAGGTACACATTTTTTGATACCGCAAATGTACACAAAACACCTAATGTACACATATGATACTGCAATATATGTAAAACACATGATACCTTTCAACACACAAAATATATACATTAAACATGACATAATGTTGGACCAACAGCAATATATAGCCAATACACCTCGAGACCTGTATTTATGTATGTGGGGGGAACGAGCGAACTGAGGGGGGCGGGGGCGGGGGTTTGGGCGAGCGTCAAAGTTTGCTGTCGTCACCGCATTACGAAATGGGGCATGCTGTCCAGAAAACAGGAAAAAAGCGTCACTTTCATCTGCTAAATCCACGTGTGTTGAAAGTAGGACAGGAGACAGGTTCCAAATGGACAGGAAGTGTTAGGATAAAGACGAACATGTATGCGGCCGAGGGATTGGTGAGGTCAGGGGGGTTGGGGGGGAGGGTGATAGTTCGGTATTTTTTGTGATATATGGTCATATATACCAAGGATAGATTACTGTTCAAAGATGAAGGCTTTCCCGGAAAATTTTCTTCAGCTCAATTGTTCAGATGACTATTTCGAGATACTAGTATTTATAGTGCATCTGGTATCAAGCCTACAAGGCGTGTCCGGGATTCAAGGTTGTCTATTATTGAATTTAAATGATTGTAAAGTAATGAATGAAGTACGATGGACAAGATTACGATGTATGGATGGAAATCAATCAAATTTTTGAGCCCAAACAAAATGTATGTACAAATACACCTATAATATTGCATTTAAGATGTTGAAAGGATATAACATGTATATCGTCAAGGTTTTATCCCTTTTGTGCAATTATTCTTGGCACTATTCCACGCATACAAACAGTTATTGACATATTAGCCTTGGAACATTTGTAGGACATGGAGAAAAGCACACCATCTAAAAGCCATTTATATACAACGTCATGTACATGTTATTGCGGCAGATTGCTGCAATGGCGAAATTGAATCCAATGCATATGATATATATACTGTATAATATACAACCCAAGCAGTATCACACCAGTATATACATAAATATCTGATGGAGGACTATATCAGTCTGCCTCACCAATAACCCATAAGTAACTTGTCAATTTCACATATACAAAGACCTGACATTTGTTGACATACTGCCGACAAACCAAGCTTGATCACAGGTCTATATATCCACTGACCATTGTTGTCGTCACATATTTATCACCTACCGACGTCAGAATGATCCAACATATTCAAATACCTGACATTTGGCTCGGCTGACAGCTAATGTGACAGATCAAGATCTAAAACATTGGCCAGTCTTCCTCCAAATCCAGCAGATTCACAGCCACAGTACGTCGGACAACGCCACGAAACGCCGTATTGATTTTTCGGCAATATTACAGGAAATTCCCGCTCGACACAGTATCCCACTCTTGCCGATTGCAGGCCAAGGCCGAAAAAATTGGCAACACTCAAGTTGTTTTGTCATTTAGTGTCAGTTATTTCAACAGAAAGAGCAATTTTTGCAGGGCTATCTCCGATACAAGCTGTATATCTCTTGGGCTTTACCAAGGTCCATTCAGTCACTTTACGGTTGGCCCGAGGGTTGTCAAACTATCGTCATCATGGCCAAATCGAAAGCTGGTTATCTCTGTATCACCATGTTCACTTGACGTGTGAGCAGCGTTTTATCGGGAGGGGTATTCTTGCTGTCCACCTAGCGAGCTATTACAACAAAGACGTAGAGATGTCCATCGGTCAGAGATGGACGACAGATTGACCACGTAATGGAGGGAAATGATCGGGCAGTAAAGTGTCAGTCTCAGGGGCAACGAGCGACAATGTGCAACCTGCAGAGAAGATATTCTAAACCCTTGGGGAAAAGTTTACGGCAAAAATAACAACAAAAAAGTCGAAACAAAAGGCAATCATTAGCAATTAGCCTCTCTGTAATGAAACTCATCAAATTTTAGAAGCATTTTTAATCAGGACAATGGCTAGGTCTACCGGTAATTCTAATCAGTAATCAGCTAATACGATACATTCGTTCTTGTAGCTGCATGGCGATAGTTTAACTTTCTATCATGCAAGCACACACCATCCTTGCGGTAAGGAGATATCGAGAGACATGTAGTGATATTCCCAGAAAACCTGGAAGGTAATCCAACTCATCATCTGTCATTGAGAAACTTGACAATAATTGAAACCCTGCTAACAAAGAATTTCTTCTGGTTTTTTTTTTTTTTTGGTATCTACCTGAGGTCCGCTGTTGCGAGGCCTGAGCTTGGAGGGCATGGTTACTTTGGTTGCTGTGGTGATGAGCGGGAGGAATCATCTGGTTGCCGTGGTGATGTCCTGGAGGTTGGTTTCCATGGTGATAGGGCAGATGCGGATGCATGCCGCTGTGGAGGTGGGCAGGAGGTGGTGGGGGGTAGCACATGTTGTGGGGGTGGTGCATGTGGCCGAGGGGGTGGTGCAGGCCAGGGTGGTGGCGAGGTGGAGGCCCGTCCTTCTGGTCGGGTGGCGGTGGGGGCCCCGGGTGGTGTCCGTGGGGTTGGGGGTGGTGCGACGAGCCCCCATGTGACGACTTGGAGAAGTAGCTGACGAAGCGACCCGACCCCATCATTGTTGTGTGTGCATGCACAAGGTCAGAGGTCACTCCATCCAGATCCCGCGGGCGTGTCGCACAGCGCGGGAGCCAAAGACAGTCTCTGTCGTGTGAATGCTCGACCGCAGACGTCCTTCGCGAGGCTGGATTCCGTCACTCGTACTCAATCTTTCAGAGCGGTGGTGTCGCTGAGCTGTTGCCTGGGAGAACTCTGCTATATACCTGAGTCCAGGTACATGGTCACAGAGCCAGGTGAGACACAGTCAATGCAGGCTTATGTCACCATACACCCGCCGGGCGGCCGCTTACCGATTCCGATCAGTTGTATACTTATACAATATTGGCTCGCTGGTCCGGCTGTCTGTCCGTCAGTTCGTAGCTACGTTGGGTTGCGACGAAAGATTCCCTGCACGAGGAGAGACGAGTGCCTATCTTTGCTGGGTGCTCTATTAGCTTACATCCACCTGGCTAAGCATCCCTGGCGATCTCTATTCCTCCTGACAGCTAGACCCGCTCTCCCAGAGGGTATAGCGCACGTATGTATGTAGATACAGTACAATGTGTCCAATTTTCTCAAGTATCCACGAGCAAGCAAGCAAGCAAGCGGTCTATACAAGTAAAGCTCTCAAGGCCAGGCACAAAGCCCCTCAGTCTCTAGCTATTGTAAAGCCATTACCATAGACGGTCAGGCCCATGAAGGCTGACAATCCAGCAGACACAATTATCATGTTGGTGTACGTGAGGTGCCATGTAAAGCTCGTACCACGAACGAATGGACCCTAAGGTCTAGCTCTCATTGCTTCAAGTTGCATCACACTTGATCGAACACATGTTTTTATGGTCTTTCTGCAGGAAAAAGCCTACAAACTTTGGTGTGACATGTAGAAAATTCTATTTGGTAATCAAACACATCAATAGGATGTCTGTCGGTGGGGTGTCAGAAGCGTTCCCCCCTCACCCTGGTGTATATCATAAGGCCACAAGGAATGTTCCCGTTCAGACGATACACTGTTGTACGATATTTTCATTACCCTGATACAATATAGCAGTCAGTTGGTTGGTACACTGTGCCAGGAATCATCTATCGCCGTCAAGGCCTGGACGAAAAAAAACAGCGGACGATTTTTGTTGGGTCATCACACACAGTTATCCGACAACTATCGCTTGCTCAGACTGCACCATGAATCTGTGACTCCGTTTGGTTGTAAACAAATTACATAATAGTCACAGAGTGACTGTCGAGTCCTTTCTAAAAAGTCCATTCTTCGTATCATAGTTTTCACACAAACCAAGTTCCATCATGTCAAGATGACATATATTTAGGTGAGACACGATCAAGACAATTTCTTCCAGAACAGTTCACATCAAGTACATCTATGGCCATTCCATTTGACTGTTTATCACCAATTCCACACGAAAAATTGCTCAACGGACAGCCAAAAAAAACTAAGAGTTCACGTCGGCTCTTGTGTATCTTCACCGTAAACGGCTTGAAAACCTGGGGTCTTGTCCAAACAAAAGTAACACTTTATTAAGGCGATAGCTAGTGGCTGGTAGTGGCGGGGTGCATGGGTGATAACGCTTGAGAATATTGTCACCGGGTCAACGTGTCACTCTTAGTGTTATATCATCCTTGTGAACCTGGCCGGCTGGACGGCTGTAGTACAGGTGTTCAACACATACATGTACGCCTCGAGTGCGACTCTGATAGTGGACACGTGGAGAGGCCATGTACCGCAGAGGTATCACTGGGGCGTCCTCACTTGGTAACCTGCTCCTCGAATGGGCCGGTGACGGGCATCGATGAGCTGCCAAATTAGCGACCGTCAGTGTGCGCAGCAGAGGCACATGCACGGAGCGCAGGCGTACAGACGAGTGAGCATGTCAGACAACTCACCAAAGTACAAAATTTTACACAGTGGTCATCCAATGGGATGAAAGTCTT
The DNA here is from genome assembly GCA_949152475.1 of Terebella lapidaria. Taxonomy (NCBI): domain Eukaryota; kingdom Metazoa; phylum Annelida; class Polychaeta; order Terebellida; family Terebellidae; genus Terebella; species Terebella lapidaria. The sequence goes on from OX424557.1 coordinate 11,671,476, forward strand.
GTGTACTACAACAGACTTACGTCGCGGGACCTGGTCTGGACTGTCAAGTACTGTTCAAGTCAGCTGATACCTGCAGAGACAAGAGGCGTTCCTGGGCAGTTTTCTCCAATCACATTGAAGGCGATTCCAATCACAGACATTGTATAATGGGCTCAATATCGGACCAGTGGCACCCTGCTGTATACTTCTGAAGCTCAAAGTCTAAATCCCCGAGGTCTGAAGCTCCCAAGTCGTACGTAAGGCAGCGAAAAAAGCGGTGACTCCCCAATTGTTACAACATCTAGACAGGAATTTTTCATGTTTCTACCTGAAAAGTATACTCGAGACATACACTGGTAATACCAGTGCCTGGCGTATGTATGCGAGTCTTCCTCCAGCCTCGTGTTGCGTCATCCTTGCACAATCCCGCCTGTTTCCTGGCGGAGTTCGCTTTGTCAAATTAGGCCACTTCGCCACTGGACACAACCATCAAAGGTAGTGGTCATCACGTCGCTTTTTCTACATTGTTCCCAGAAGCATGTTGGATCAGGGCCTTTTTGTGACTGTTCGCCTCTTCTTGCCATCCAATTATCTGTATGGTTTCACGGTGCGGAGCTCTGTCGCCCAGCTATTCGTTCGTTTGTTCGTTCGTTGGTCTTGTCCGTGGCTCGTCTGCCGCTTGCTCCGCTGTCTGTCTGCAGCCTCACAGCCTCCCGATAAGGCAATAGATATGTCAGTCGTTCAAATTTCACACAAAACACAAACACACACAGGAGATATAATCTGGCAGACTTGTCTTGTCCCTGTAGGGGGCCGTGGCAAGGTTACATAAGATGTAGCTCTCCCAATCGGCATCCACTCTCTATGAGGGTGGCCAGACTCCACCTAATCACAACGTTATCTCCGTCATTTCTCCAACTGTTGGCAGAGTTGAAGAGGTGGCCACAGCCCAATGGCTTCCATGGCTCAGCACTTATCGTTGTTTATCGTGTTTACCGGGAGAGAGTATCCTGTCCGTAAGACAGATGACTGGCCGACTGTAGGTAAAAGTTTGGGCCTAGGTCGGGTGGTGTGATGTCATCGCTGGGAGGCGCCTCAAGGCCAGGCACTGCTCGTCAGCGCTTCCCGTCAAGTGGAAAACAGCTTTTGTGGGGTCTCAGCGGTCTTTGGTAACCATCAAATGGATCAAGGCCGCTGTCACCATGACAAATGGCTTCCACATGAAAACTACATGTACGATCTTTTTGGCGTAACAACTGCTTTAGCCCAGCAAAGTATGCCATAATGACAGGGCAGTTAGTGTCTGCCTGGAGAGGATGGCTGGAGCAGGGGACGGGGCGACAACGGCTGACCACATCTCACTGTCCATTCGTGGGTCCGTCTGATGGTCCGTCAGTGGACAGCTCGGTCTGCAGTCACGGGGCTGGCTATCCACTGCTGTCTGTGAGTGACCTGACATAACAGGCGGTGGATGTGGCTAGATGCAATCCACCACATGTACATTCCTCCTTCCTTGGCTCTCACTTCACGGCTGGCTCGGCTTGCTCGCTGGATCTGATGGTGTCTGCCACCAACTTGGCTTCCGCAGTGCCACACACACACACACACCGCTCCCCAGTCCCTACCTGACCGGTGTGTGGGAGAGGTGGGCACCAACAGGGAGGGGGGACCATGGCTTAGAGGTGGAAGGTCTCGGTGAGAGGCCACGGACGAATCCTCTCCTCTCCCTCTTTCTTTCTCTCCCAATCGCCCCTCAAGTACGGACATACAACACGCTATAGATGTGCAGCCATTTCCCCTTCAATCCTCTCGATTTTCTGCAGGGGGACAAAGATGCAGCGACGGGGAAAAAAAGTACTGGCTAACCGGGGAGATTGAAAGCTGGGCTGTCGGGCGGGTGGGCTGAGCCATGGCCCCCCTGGGCTATAGGTGAACGAACCTGCGAGCGGCAACAGCCATGGACAGACGGATGGGAGCACTGGCCAGCGGTCTGATCCAGCAGACCCTCGACCCACCGACCACAGTGGACCTCACAGCCTTGTGCAACAACAGCTTGAATCATCTAACATGTCTACAGATCAATATCTCAAACAGCTATCTAACCAAAGTTTTTAGCCCTAAGAGCACCATCCTTGCCGTCACATGTATCACTGTACATGGCCAAGGCTGCAATACTATCTCAGAGTACTGGTCACTGGTCAGTCATGTCACAGACATCAATGCTGCATATCCACATCGACCTCTAGAGACATAAGTAATCACTGGACACATTTGTTCATGTTGTTAGCATCGACTCGCAAGCATACAATGTCAAATACATGCATTGCCAAAACCCCCTCGCTCTCCCAAAGAAAATCTCCTTTGCTATAAAACTTGATATCCTACGAACTTAATCAGAGTACCGGCTCTTCATAATGTTATCTAATAGATTAACAAATTGTTTATACTGTTCCTGTATCATGTCAGAAATACATATCTGTTTGTATGGTATACCATGATGTAGAATGCACAGTTTATTTCCTTCCCTCTCAGAATTTAGTTGGCAGACACAATTGGTCCTTGACAATTGAAATTAATTTTATAATTTCTCATGTGGAATTTTCATGTTAATAGACAGCAAATACTGTTCACCAAAAAAAAAAAAAAATATTTGCAAACGCAATAAACTTGATCTTATTATTGAAACGAATAATTGAATAAATTCTAAGCATTTACTCATATTCTCAACTCTGTGATGTTGTTTATGTATGCATAAATACAGCTTTAGGCACAGGAGAGTTTTGATTCAATCAAACATTTCTGTGAAATCAGATCCGTCGCGATTAGATCAATTTTCACATTGTGAAACTGTGAATGATAATGATGAATAGTAACATGAATTCAAGATCCTCTCGATAACATCGGGGATTACAAAGACCTTCATAATATTAATCATGACAAAATACTACATGTAAACCTTACTGATTATATAAAACATGACCAATACTTAAAAGCTTTGTGATTACGCAAGACAATTCTACTCATATTCATTATAACCACACACCAAAGGAACAAAACTACCGGTACACGACTGAGACGAGACAACTTTCCCAACTGACGCGCTTGCGATTGTTTCAATCCTAAAATGATGCCATAAAGCTTGGACTATCCATTTACAGATCATCACTCACAGTTGCACTGCACTGAGCACACTTATTTGTCAACAAACCGGGCCAGTAGCAATTTTCCGACACATGACCCTAACAATCATTGACAATTGCATATGCATGTATGCATTATGTCACGTATGACATTCGAAAACCAGCACTCATCTTTAAAATTTGCCAGCGTCTTCTTCTGCCAACACATGGTCTTTCTTCGATTACGGACGTATTTTCTGACATACCATTCCAATAACGATGATAACAGACGCTGAGCATCCACATCTAGACACAATCGGTACGGTGGCTTCTATCTGCCACCCATTCTTTCTTCCCCAATGGGTCGATTGTAATGAATCATTCATTTTGGCGTAAAGAATCATTGTTTTCACGTTAAAAACATTGTTTGTTTCCATGTGATGAATACCTAAATAATGTTACTCTATTAATTACTCGCAAACAATAGGTATCCTCACACGAAAACTATTATTATTTTCGCATGAACAGAAGACCGGAAAAAAAAATGCATAGCAGCTAGAGGAATCTTGTGACAACAACAAGCCATGGTAGCAAATGTCACCAATAAATACTTATTTAGAGAAATAGTGCCACTGGATATTGCGCAACAACGGCTATCAAAATCATATCATTTCTTATTGTGTTACTGTTAGGTAAATTCCGAGCAAATCGTTTGGTCAGAACTCGTCACCTGGCTAAATCATAAAATTGTATGTTTTCCAATGTAGCCAATCAACAGTCTCACGGGCAACAGTTCAGAAATCTTTTGACCGGTCGCTGTATGAGTGCATAGGTATTTCATGGTTCTACATGTATTTCCTGTACGTGATCACAAGATGATTAGATATATACAACACATTCATGATCTTTGAAGACTATTGAATTTGTTACATTTTCAAGTTACCGGTTCCTGATCATTACAGGCTATCATTTATACATGCAACTTAGCTACTACTAGTAATTGGAAGTTCCGTACCAATACTTTGATATGTTCTAATTGCTAGCCCTTCAATTTTAGTGGTTTCTTGAATGTACAATTTCCTTATTAATTAAGAATATCAATAAACCAAATAGATATATTGAATGTTAGATGATGGAATATACCTAAAATATAATAAAACAAATATCGACTGTTGTGCCATGCAATAGACCAAACAATAGACCACAGCACTCAATATTTGTATGATATTACATAACTTGGACAATCCGACCAATATCGATACTGAACCAGACATACATCTAGACATATAAAACAGTATGTGTCTATGACCTGATGTCGATGACATAGAACATGTAGGAGGGCAACTTGTCACCACTTGCGTACATATCAATTCGCGTGGATTACGGTCCTTTGATTGCGCATCAAACATCACCAAGTTTTATACAATAAATTTCATTCAACTTCGAATCTATGGGTAGCTTTTTTTAACCTATCATTGCTCGTTGGTGCACTATTGCAACGCGTTTTTTCATCCCAAAGAAAAGAAGGACGACGTTCCGGTCAAAGTAGCACGGTAGCAGACCTGAGACCTGACTGACTGACGGAAGGAATACCTGTCGCATCGAGCAATCTACAGCCGATACGATGCATCTCTGTCAGTGCTCAGAGCCGTAACATCACCATGATCAGTTAGGATGATCAGTCAGTCCCCGCAGCTTAGGCCCCATGTGTGACTGGTTGTATGAGTTGCATCCCTTTCAGCTCCTGCGCGACCCTAACAGTCCATTGCTGGTGTGTAATATATGACAGGGGGAGCAGAACACCGTATCAATACAGAATTGGGGTAGTATACGAGTATATATATATATATATATATATACATGTATATGTGTGTGTGATACATAGGGTCTAGCAAGAACATAGGCATTCATTCAACACACATATTTTCCAATGGCATCATAAAATGCCCTGTTCGTTGATTGTTATAGATACAGATTCTCCACCAGATGATGCTGTTAGAAGATTGAGTGTATGAGGGGAAGCGAGGCGCGGGTTGTTAATTTATCGGGGCCTAGTCTTCTGAACAAGGGGCCTATAACTGTTCAATGACAGAAAAAGTGTGAACCATGGTCCAGATACAAGGGCTGACCTCCAAATTAAGGCTACAGTTCAATGAGATTTTATCACTTTATCATCGGGGATTATACTATATACTCGCATTATAAACATGGTAGATGAAACTGGATGTTGGCGTGAGTGACAATGAAACTTTGCGGATGTGGACACGGCGGTTAAATGGCTAATAGTCTCTCCATATATTGTCATTCATGCGATACAATTAACATGATTATTTTTAATGGTTTTCCTTGTTCTCGTAATTTAGTAAAGCGCCAGGAAGGGCCATGGGATATGGCCATTCAAACACCTTCGCTCACCAATTATATAGATACATCATGCACGCGGCGTCATATGTCATACATGTATGTACATGTACATATTGCACTAAAATCAGCAGCTATCTTAAAATACAAAAGCTATGAAGCCAGACAGACTGGTAAATCGATGATGGGGGTCGAATTTACTTGTATCATATTTTGCTATCATATAGAATATGATTAAAGGAAGTTGAAGGATGACAAATATTTCTTGCTTCACTTGTGATAAACGTGTGCCACGACCGTTATCACCAGGCCATAGGAAATGTAAATACATGCTTGAGGTGTCGAGAATTTATGAGAATTTTCTCAACGACAATCATTAACGGAGAACAATTTTGTTTTCCCCTCATAATATATTACTTTCATCACAATTTTATGTTCATTAAAATATCACGCTCAACACAATCCAACTATATCTGATACCCATTACATAGCTAAAACTGACACGCAAAGCGTGCCTCAAGGATGGACATGCACACGTAGAGCCACGACCAGAGACTGTAACAGCTCCCGGAAAGCACCAGTTAATTTGTCACTATCGTTCCGGAGTCATACTGCTCGCGAAAAAAAAACACGCAAGAAAAACTTGTTATTTTTGTCACAGGAGTCGGATCGCTACAGAGACAAATTGCTCGGCGATGAATAACGTGAGGCCGGCGAGGTACGGCAGCAATACCTGGCTGATTGGCTGCTTGCAAGTTCGTCAATCTGACCTTTACACTCAAGTGGTCAAGCCCAGGAATTGGCAATCCAGTTTGCAGCCCGGTAGGGGGTTAGGGGCCCACATAGATGCAGGGCTCTCTCTCTCGCTTCGTTACAGGGGTTTTGACTCGAAAGGGACAGTGGGTCTACACGTAAGACCTGACAGAAATTTTATAGTCCAGAACGAGCGGTGGGCGTTGGGTTTTTGGAGGCTTAACTGAATGTAAAGATGAAGAGGATCAACTCAGATGGAGCAGCATTTTTGGGCGGTGAAAAGCGATGCGAACAAAAGCGAACGGCGGGGAGAAATCTGATTGCGCCCTGCCTCGGTGCCTAGGTATAAGGTCCTGAAGGGGTACTTTGCCGACATCAACCTAAATCTCCACGTATGTCACACGACATCATCTTCTAAATACGACGGAGGTAGCGGGCAGAGGGAGGCAAGGCAAACCTGGGAACAGCCACTGTCTGGTTCCTATGCTACACCTGTGGAAATCGTCTGGCTGAGTAGCGGATATAGGGAAGGGAGGGAGTGAGGGGGGAAGGGGGAGGGGGGGGGGTCAGGTGGTCGCAAATGATAGACAATCCCCAACACACAAAAATATACAACTGCACAGTTCCACACACAAGAGGTAAACGGAGAAGATGATGACAAAATAATACAGGCTGGGCCTACATCAACCAACTTATCATGAATATAAACTGTTCTGTTCAGATTGCAGGATTTTTTGTCGGCAGATATCAAAAGCATTACATACGAGTGAATCGGTTACTGATTAAATATGTTAAGAAATTCCAGAATATTTCCAAAACATTTGGTACTATTTTCTACAAAGTCTTGATCAGCAAAATCTGCTTACATGTACCAGCAGTTCATGCAATTGATAACCAATTGCCAGAAACACCTAAGATTATTCCTTTAGGGTGACTACCAGTATTTAATACAAATATCATTATTATGATGCAGTTACAAATACAAAGCACCTTAAATTTACCAGCAGAAATACATAAGAGCCAGTCAAAAAAAATTATACGAAACACTAATTTGTACTATATCCCAGAAACAAAAATCAACATCTGAAGCAATATAAAACAATTGTTTTATATTATATAAATAAAACACACATAAAATATACATGTATCAGCACAAAATTTCCATTTGTTCACTCCCACTCCAGGGAAAACTTTTCACGGAAAAATCTCGTGAATGACCCGAAATCTGTCAGTTTTCAGGGATTTCTCGACACAAATTCGGTTAAACGATTGTCACCATACGAGGCAAGCTGTATATGTATGCGCTGTTGACAGAAGCACAGGGATTTTATCCTTGGACGGTGCTGTGGACTCTGGTCTACAAATTTCTTGGGCTTGTTCCCCCTCGACAAATTGAGTTTGAACTGTATACGTTTGACAGATCATACAGTGCGAAAACAAGTAGTGGGGCGATATTGTGATTGCACAGTTTGATTGTGTTTTAGGAACTTAGTTGTGAATGAAACGAAGTCTTACAAGTACGAAATTTGTAGGTATTAGTTTGCAATTCATTAATACCGGTAATCAAATCTAGCAATGACATACATTAATGTACATACATTCTTGCAAAATGTGCTGCTCATTAATTAATTATAGTGTATTTTTTTTGCATGCAAAAGCTAATACATTTCAGTTCCAGCTCTCTAATCTTGAAAACTTGAATGAAGTATGCATGCCATTTATTCAGTACTCGTAGGATGATTCTCATATATCTTGGTAGCAAAAATTCAGAATGCTCAGCCCCGGACTTCTTGATTATAATTGCTGATATACATGTGTCAACTTGTGCATAGTTCTTTTATTTTTGATTGCTTTTGGTCTCCGTCATTTCAAACTTCCAATCATGCCAAAACTCACGCCAAAAAAATACCTCACCAACTGGAAAGTTGACACTGGCCGATTTCAGACCAAAATTTTTTATGTGAATCCCCTCAAACACAACTCGCTATTGTGCACAGATGAATCTCCCAAGATTGCATAAACATAATATTATATACAAGGTAACTGTATGGCACAGTCTCGTCTGTCCAGTTTTTTTTTGTTGCCGTTCTTCCCGTCTCTTGTTTTTCACTTTTTTCTTTCCTCTCTACTTATACTCAGTACTTATCATCGTTGAAGAAATGATATCATATTTTCCAAGGTATCAGACCTGCGGAGAGGCAATACGATGTACGAGCACATCTTGGAGTTGACACCCGAGCTTGATGAGATATCAAATGAACAATTTTAATATATTAACTCTACCGGGTGCTCGGAGCGCTCCCCAATCATACAGATACGCAGTACACGAGATTGTCACTGGATACCCATTGGTAGGCTGACATATGGCTAATCATGTAATAACAATCATCATCATTATCCTGCAACTCCTATATATTAAATCTTAGATGCTCGGGTGTGTACTTGCTAGGCCGGCACTGGGTTTGGATTCAATTCATTGTAATATACGGTAAATGTATCTGGTGATAAGAACATCCATCCACTCCCCAGCAGTGAGCTGCGATATGTGATGATCAGTTGCGTGTAACATAATCCGACACAAAAAGAAAACAATCTCAAGAAAGTTTTGCAAATGGATAGGTCTTTTATAAACTATAGAGTCATTGGAGGCAGTGTTAAGTATTGTGCAATAGTTTTCAACACATTTAGACTTTGCAATTAGCATCTGATCAAGATTGTAGGAAGATTATACTATTAGAACTATCTTGATTCCGGTTACACAGTTGGCTAGGATGTGAGTTCATTTTTTCTCCCCATTTCATTTTAGACATGAATTGAAACTTTGCAAGTTATTCATTACCACACATTAAATCAGAAGTTACCCACCTATATGAAAATGGAGTTCCCGATTGTACGCATGGCATATATACGTATTATGAACATGTACTGTGAACTTGTGATCGGTGCAATATACGAGCCTGTGACACAGTATACACATAGTACAGTACAGTACAGAACTCCCGGGTTACAACATGTACAACATGTACAGAGGCATCATGGGTAAGTAAGTTGTGATCGTTCCCAGCTACAAGTTTAAATGTGTGATCATTGACAGAAAAGCTGATAATTCTTGGCAAAACCGTATCCATGGTATCAGATCTAGTAACATGTGAACATATTACGAACATATTTGACATACTACGAACATATTTGATGAAGTCTACTGCATGTAATTGATTGAATGATTAAATATCAGAATTTCTGTTAACATAAACATGTACATGTATATGGATGAACTCGCTCGCAAAATGTTTTTTTTTTAGGACCTATATGCACTGGTAACTGCAGACAGCATGCATCCACTTAGAAATTTATCTGTAATTTGAAGCAGAAAACTGTGATTTAACAGCGGGATGGCTATAAGTTAATAGAAGTGGGCGCGTGTGTGGTGAGCGCTGAGCGAGACGGGAAACCGCAAGCCTCCACACCAAACCCACACACCACCAGCAACACCCACAACGTGGATAAAACCTGACACACCACAGTATAGAGTTAGCATGGAAGTGAATATCCTCGATCAGGTGTATTTTATCCTGGATGTATGACAGAAAGGTGACATCTGTGATATACCTGTGATCCCCACAACTTCAATATGTTTGTCAGAGATGGCTGAAAATTAGGCGTCTGGCTGGAAAATTCAAAAACTTTCCAATGCAGTTCACCCACGCAAGGTTTCCCAACAGGTTCGTTACCTAGTGGCATCTGCAATTAAGTCTGGTACTGGACATATAAATATAGAGTATCACATTGATCGCGTTGATGCCGACAAGGAAACAAAGCGAGCGAACAATGCCCTCACCGCGCCTCGCCAGTCAGTCAGTCAGTGTGGGCCGAGACTGGTCAGATTTCACATAACTTCCAGTCAAATCTCACTGGCAGCTAGACACCGCTTCTACATTTATATACATGCTGTCTGTCTGATATGTGTAGTCCATGTATTCAGGTGAGGAGGTTTTGCGTCTTTTCTCGAATTGTGAGTTGCAAAATTACATCAGGCACCATGACAGTACTGGTACTGCTCTTCATAAGCACGGTTAGTTTCCCGAAACTCATGGATATTATGCCTCATTTCAAGACATATTAGTACTTTTTCCTTCGCCTGAACATGCTGAAATACACATAAATCCCACATGTATACAGTTATTTTGCAATATATATAAATATTTCCAAGAATCCTTGAATTCCCATTTTCACATCATGTGCAAAATTCAAAATTTTCAATCTCACTGAAAGTAGACAACTGATTGAAGGCTTTTAAAACCATGCCGATTAATTCGTCCTGTTATCCACTACCCAGACTGTTTTCCTGCCCTGCACGTGGCACATACCTGGCGTTTCGACTCGAGTGTAGTGGTAAGGGTTGACGCAGACCTCATCTCGCTTGAGATTGAAGGCGAACTCGCACGTGTCGCTGGCTCGCAGCTCGTGGTGGTTCTGTAGGTCCGGCCAGCGCCAGAGGCGACAGTAGATAACGTGGGGCAGACCCTTCCGGTGTGAGACCTGTAGCCGACCATCCAGCGATCTGAAGGCAAAGGTATTATACTTTCAAAACTGAACGTATGAAATTTGCTTTTCAATACTGAACTTACGAAATTTGCATATTAATGAGAAATTTTTGCGAATGCGGCAGTGTAACGGACCACAAACTATGGCCACAATACCGTAACTCTATGGTATCACCCACTCTGACATGTCAACCAGATATATAATTGGTACATTCTAGTATATTTATAAATATGATGTTTCACAATTTGTCATGTTTTTGTTATTTTGACTCAGTATACCATTAGACATGTTAGAAGATCCAAAATATTGAAGTTATGGGCGAAAAACCAAGTGCTGCAGATTCTTGTTTGAACCTGACTTCAATAACGTGCACATGTATACATGTAATCTACGATATAACGAAACAACATACATATGATACTAGTACATGTACACCTGTAGGTATTTATAGATATGATTTTACAGGAAATCCATTTCAAATCTCTTGTTCACTACCAACGCCCCACCCCATGTTCCCCGAAAGTCAGTAGGCTCATCCCTGACACACCCTCGGCCAATCGCTTCTACATTCCGAATTCACAAACACCCCCGACAGCTATTGTATTGATGTTTTTCAAATTTCCTCTGGAAGCTGCCTCGGCCAGCATCATATATGTGATAATTTGGGGCGCTTGTGAAGATCGCACCCCAGCAGAGCGGGAGATCAGGTGATGCTTTCAATTTAGCAGGGACTAAAGAGCTGGATTGAGGGAGGAACCATCAGGGCGCAGCTCCCTGGTGACTGGTTTAAGCTGCGCAACCTCGCACCGACAAATTCTGTCCCTAGCCGACGACGATGACGATGAGGTGTACATACAGGCTTCCCGCTTGACTTTATGTATAAATATACATGTATTCTGCCTATCACACTGTCTCATTCTGTCTATCTCTATATATAGCTTTGGAGGGCTCTCCCACCCAATCCTGTAAATTCTTTACAGTTTTTTTTTTCATTCTTCGTTCTTGCCCTTGGCGTCTGGGTGTGGCCACATCAATTGGAAGTCACCAACTCGACAGCGGCCAAAAGATCCATCGGTCCAGAATCCTATCAAAAGGGATCACAAAAGAAGGACCCGTCCCCAAAAAACAAACTCTTAGAAGGACCCAGCCAAGAAATATGGGTCAATGAAGAATATTCTGCTATTTCCTGCTCTTTTAGACCAGCCATTGTTGTCGCCGGCCAGCCGTGTTGACCCTTGAGAAAGAAGTATTTCTGAACTTGGAATCTCCACAATAACAATGTCCAGTACTGTGGTACAGTGGACACCACAATAAAGTCACATCAGTTGGCGCAATGGTTTGATCAACCAGCATCCGTAGAAAAAGAACTCACAGTGTACACCAGACCATAGAGTTCAATGACTAGACTACACACGATAATACAAGACAGTGACAGCCAGACAGACAGCTCCAAATCCACAACAATCTGGGTTGAAACTAAGCGAAGATGACGGCTAAATAACAAAATGGACAAGTCAGTGGGGGACCAAGTACAGATATGTGGCAGTACTTTGGTCGCACCACACCATCACGCCAGTGGCAAATGCAACGCCGTCTCCAATCTCAGCAAATACTGTCGTCGCCGGCTAGCTACTCCGAATGTCGCAAGACGATACACCACTGCTCCACTGCGGGGGTCCCCCGCATTTGGATTTCTTTTTGTGATGCTTCCAGTCAAATATTTTATACAATGTGCAGTCAATGCAGTGGCACTGGTCAGCAGAAAAAAACTTTCAGGTAATTCCCGACAGCCGCTCCTTCCTCTGTGGGTTGTTTGATCCCTCTTCACAATCAAATTATTTGGGTGAAAAAATTCCAACATGTATAGGATTCGGTCAAGTACTGTAAATGAATTGTTTGAAATTCATAAAATAGACGAATGCACAACTTGTATGCATGATGCATACATACTTGTCCAAATAATGTGATTGTCCAAAATATGTGCCAAACCAAATCCACTCTTAAGATTCTTAGAGATAAAATTAACTTATTTCTATTTTGTATGAAAATGATGAATATGCCTGAGTTTGTTAAAAATGTACTAATCTTCATCTCGACGCCAAAAACCAGTATTTATTGTGGGCTGCGTCATTTCTGTTGCATGGTGTCAACAAAGGCAAAATGAGATGAGTGCAAAATCTTATCTGAAATTCTGATACATGCATATAAAAAAGTAAATTGGAACTTGGAAAGGGCAGAAGCACTGCTTTATATTGGGTGTTGCAGTTACACTGAATTCAAGAGATATTTGCCTCAAAACTCAGAACTCATATTTTCTACTCATAATCTACTCGTCATGATATCTGATGGCAATATGCTTCTAGTTACAATTCTTTCGCGCTTCACCTTTCCAAACACATTCAAGGTATATGTAAAACTTCACCATATAACAGCACTTCATAACAGCAAAAATCATGGTAACCTTATAGCAAGTAGAGAAAACAGTCCTGCCATTTCTAACTAAAACTGCCATCAGACGGCCAGCAGAAGCGCTCAATCAGACTGCAAGACGTAATTAATGCTTGATTACGCGAGTTAAAGGTCGCAAACCAGTCTCGACAGACTGAGACTAAAGATGGCCCTCCGACAAAAATTGCTGTTATTAATTATGACCTTAAAAGCAAGCGAAAAATGTATGTGAGGTCCATTTTACATCATAAACATTTTATGTAACATCTAGCATCATATAGAATTTCCCATGTAACCAACCCATGTGAATATGTTACTAAATTGTGAGAAAAAAAATGTATGCGCTATCCATTTCAGTTCTGCAATAGGTCAAATGCCACCATTTGATGTCAAAATTATATATAATTATTTCGTTGCGGGATTGATCATGTAAACTCAAGCTTTATTCTGGAACATTTTAAGGCAAAGCATAATTTTACGGTAGTCTCTTCAATACAGAATGCCTACAGAATGCCTATTTGAGACACGCTTGGTATTACCATGGTTGTAACAATTTGCTGTCATTCAATGATTTATAACCATGATTACAAACTAGGCGTCAAGACCTAAAGATGCCTTGGAGGCATTTCTGTTTTAAGAGTCTTAAGACTAATTTGTAATGTTTATAACATGTTTACCATGGGCTCTACAATGCTCTACGACACACTGTTTCCAAGATATCGACGAAAACGAAAAATGCCGACTCGCCGAAAAAACTTCAGGTCAAGGTCGAAGGGCATCCTTAATACCACTTAGACATGTTTGTCTAGGGCGACGAGTCCGAAAATAACGTCCGTTTCGTTCTACGACGCACCGTTTTCGAGATATCGACGAAAACGAAAAATGCCGACTCGGCAGAAAAATTCAAGGTCAAGGTCAAAGGTCACCCTTAATACCCTTTAGACATGTTTGTCTAGGGCGACGAGTCCGAAAATAGTGTCCACTTCGCTCTACGACGCACCATTTCCGAGGCATCGACGAAAACGAAAAAATGCCGACTCGGCGAAAAAAATTTAGGTGAAGGTCAAAGTTCATCCATAATACCCCTTAGACATGTTTGTCTAGTGCCATGAGTCAGAAAATACTGTCCGTTTCGCTCTACGACACACCGTTTCCGACATATCGACAAAAACGAAAAATTCCGACTGGGCAGAAAAATTCAAGGTCAAGGTCAAAGGTCATCCTTAATACCCCTTAGACATGTTTGTCTAGGGCGAAGAGTCCGAAAATAACGTCTGTTTCGCTCTTCTACGCACTGTTTCCGAGATATCGACGAGAACGAAAAATGCCGACTTGGCGAAAAAAATTTAGGTGAAGGTCAAAGTTCATCCATAATACCCCTTAGACATGTTTGTCTAGTGCCATGAGTCAGAAAATACTGTCCGTTTCGCTCTACGACACACCGTTTCCGACATATCGACAAAAACGAAAAATTCCGACTGGGCAGAAAAATTCAAGGTCAAGGTCAAAGGTCATCCTTAATACCCCTTAGACATGTTTGTCTAGGGCGACGAGTCCGAAAATAACATCCGTTTCGCTCTACGACGCACCGTTTCCAAGCAGGAAACCTCAAGGATGACTAGGCAAAAACTCTTCCGACCTCTAGGTCAAAGGTCGTGTGACAGATTGATCCCAAAATCAATAGGGTTCTTCCCTGTTGATATATGAACCTCCATGCAAAGTTCTGCAGCCATTGCCTACATACTTTTTGAGTTATCGTGCGGAAACAAAGTAAAAAAAACAACATTGATTTCATCCTCACGGACCTCGGATCCGGCTCAAAACAATAGGGTTCTTCCACATACGATAATATTTCTGACCAATGCTGAAAATTTGGCGAAGATACATTGAGGCAAACTAAAGTTATCGGTCAGAAACCAAAAAGGAAAAAAAAAATTCTGCTAAAACCATAAAGGCATTTCTTCCGGAATGCCTTAATTAACAATACCAGTCAAAGTATTGAAATAGGCAGAGCCAGCTCACTAGCATACAAGTACATGCATCAGTTTCAAGTTTAAGAAAGATAATTTTGTGTCAGGGTGGCAACTGGCAAGAGTGCTGCCCCCTAGGGAAAGTGAGCTGAAACAATTCTACAAGCAAAACTAATTGTGTTGTCTGTTGCTAGGTGGCAGCACTGAACCAGCTGACCTGTTTGTTGATTGGAAATTTTTGTATAATTTCTTGCCATTGTCAAATGCAGTCAGAGAATCACTGATTGCAACAAAAGAAAGTAATATTCTACTAATTGGAAAAAATATTGGGAAAAAACAACTTTTGAGTTGTAGCTCATGAAATTGCAAGTGCATACAAAGCAATTTTAGGCGATGCTAAAAAATGTTACAACAGAACATCATCATTAGTACTGCACAGAATATCGGACCACTAAGATCCTGTTCATGTGCTAGTACACCCTCTACCAATGTAAATTGAAATGTGAGAAAACTACATACATATAAACCAACCATCAAGTAAGATACTCGAACAGCTACTGTAAAAGTACTAATTTTCGCGCGGTACTTATTTCGCGTATTTCGCGGTAAGGGTAGATCCGCGAAATTAAATACCTCGCTAAAATAAGTCTCCCGCGAAAATTAATTTTGAGGTTTGTGGCCGTCCATAGCACAATACGCTGTTGCTAATCATAACCGTTAACGCGCAGAATTACGCTAGTTACAGTGTCCAGATACCGGTCGCTAGCGTCTGCTTGGCACGTGCTTGAACTTGGTGCCGATGACATCTGCACCAAGTTCAAGCTTTTGCAGACTAGGCATGACTTGTTTGACGTTTGTGTTTAGAATTTCAAATAAAATCTGATTTGATTTCCTGTGACTTTCCATTTCTCACACCAATTGCATTGATATACTGTGATGTCCATCAACTGCAAATTCTTTACGAGATTACTGGCAATCACTGAACCGCGAAATTAAATCCCCGCGAAATTGCCTGGGGGTAAAAACCGCGAAATTTAATACCCGCGAAAAAAAGTGTTTTTACAGTATATATTACACTGACATGCGGGGCCGACCATTCACAACAGTCACGAACTTAAATCCACGCGAACCTGTTGAGATGTTGAAAACGCAAACATTGATACACGTGAAATTTTATACGTTTACAGTAACTTATAAGATTATGTGAACAGTGTGTCGTCATTCATATTTAAAAGGTCTAACATATTTAAATAAAATGGTAAAATAATGAGCAATTATGAAAATACAGTAACTCAAACGAAATGGGTTACGAAAATACAATTTACCAAATGGAGTTCTTTTGAGATTTTCGAAGAAAATTTTAGTTCCTTTAATGGTCTTCTCAAATATAAGTGATTTTCACACAGCCGAGGTCTCAAAAAAAATGTAATAGATCTACGAATATCAACGTCACATCAAATTTTCGACCACCTGTCCAACCTCATTGGCAATTTGTTCCACTGTGAGGAAGAAATGACCATACATGCATCTCATATGTTTCCTATCAGAAGTCAGAATAATGTTTCGTTTCTTGCTTCAGTTTCAGGCCTTTATTTCCTAGATGTCAACAATTCGTTCACATTGTGACATCGAAGTCTCCTACACGGTCACCAAGCTTACTAGTTAGTATATTTTGGTGGATATCTATATATCATGCATATTGGTTACATATCAAAGAATGTAGCCAAGTTCTACCAACACAGTTTTGCTACTAATCCCGCTGCAAAACACAATCAAGCTTAATGTCCATTCATGGAATCCCCAGTATTATAACCCATGAGCGGCCTATAATGATTGTTCGCTTTTCAAAGACAGTTTGCAATTTGGCTGTGGAATCAAACTGTGATAAATGAATAATCCCCTGATTTTCACTGTTATTTTGTGTTCATCATGGATCATGGTGTAGGCCTGTAGGCCAGTGTAGGGCATAAATGTTACGACGGCACAACTAATTTACTTAGGGCTCACAATGCATGACCAATCAGGTGACAATATCGATTGACAGTCAAAGGAGAGTAAAGGGAGTACATTTATCAGCACCCAACACATCAATCCCATGTTGATGGAAGACTTGAATATGTGTCAATCTGTGGTAACTTGACATTGTTTTTTTTCTTAGAACTCTGAGAAATAGGACTATTAATTTGACAAAATCCACTTTAACATTTCATAATATGATACAATGTTTCCATCTCCATTACAAGCAAATATTTTCCGGCTTTGCTTGAATCCCTGTATAGGAGGGTCTGAACTCTATGAACTATACTCTGATTTTTCTAACTTGTTTACACTGGTTTTTGGCGATATTTTTGCAATGCTAAATGTTATCGTTCCATAACTTAGCATACTTCACTTGGGAGGCAAACGGCAATTTGCTACCAAACTGCAGACTTCTATCGCAAAAATTGAAGAAGTTGGCACTCTAACCCAATGTTAAATGTCTGCCCAAAGCGGGATCTCGAGAATCTGAGCATAGTAGAGGATTTAGTCTTGTTTTCATTAATCGGGATTTGAAGTATAATTGTAATTTTGGACAAAAAGACACAATGGGTTGTATGCTACACTAATATGTTGATTTCAAAAGATTGCACAGCTACAAAACCGAGTAAGTGTAAAAAATTGTGTGCGGACCCAGAAATTGAATGACAGGGCTAAATTTAACATTGTAGTAGATTGCTAACTTTCTCAATTTTCGCACTAAAAGTCTGAAAATCGGTAGAAAATTGCCGTTTGACTCCCAGGTGAGGTATGCTGAGTTATAGAACGATGCCATCTACCATCGCAAAAATATCAACGGAAAACAGTGTAAACTAGTTAGAAAAATCAGATTATATGTGTCCTGGTTTTTGTGGAAACCCTGATTTTGCCAACCTCAGATTTTGCTGGTTGTTCCCAGACAGCAATGCACTGAAACTCAAACCATGACTAAGTGATAAAGTGCGAACTGTTCGATTCTTTTTATCAGCATTAGGGCTTCAACGAGTACAAAATTTCGTGACCGGTTACTCGTTGGCTTGTAACCGAACCGTAACCGGTTACTCGTCCAAAAATATAGAGCTAAATATTGTCCAAAGTAACACCAATTTTTTTTGCAGTTCGCATTTTATCAAATCTCCGTGTCAAAAACGGGTCAGAATCCCGCCTAAAACTCAACATTAGACGTCATTTTCACATGAAAATATGCAATATTATGATGAATAAAATTTCTATTTGGATTGGAGAGTGATGATTCACTTCAATTCTGCGAGTTTGGGCAGAAATTTGACTGATGGGAAGCTTATTGGGCTGAATTGTGAGGGTGCAAAATACGTTCACGATTAACCGGTCACAAAATTTGTAACCGGTTACACTCTGTAACCGAACCGTAACCGGTTAACCGAGTACTTGTTGAAGCCCTAATCAGCATCAATGTCAACAGAACAGAACAGTTTTCAACTGAAATAATATAAGACTGATTTGCAATTTACAGATGCAGCGCAATCAGGATAAAAAGCTCGTAAATGTAAATTTATGAGTCAATAAACAAACCATACTCGTCATCGAAAGTATTCAATCAATGTTTACTCAATGTGTATGAGTTTGAACAGTTGAAGGGATTCAATCGCTGCATACCTCGGAATTTTGATGCACTTGGTGTTTACATCTTGTGTTGTTATAGATTTTTCCAATTCGTCCAGGCATCCGCTTTTCTTCAGCTTTTTTACAAGACTTTTGACAGCTTTCTCGGACCACTTGTCCTCTCGGTCTGGATCGCCTTTCTTCCAACCGAGCAGGCGCTTCACGATTGGAGGGGTGAACTGCGCCAGAGCAGTTGTCATGCTGCCAGTTTGCGATCTATGCTATTTGGAAGAAAGCTTTACTTCCCTAATCGAGACTCAAATTATCTATTCCCGATAGAATCGGGGATTGTTCACAATTTTATAGCGAAATTATAATTTTCGGCTGTCAAAGAACCATTTTCTGCCTCTTCACACAGATCTATGCTTCCATTGGGCACTTCCGGTAAATAGTTCCTGAGTGGAATGGCCGAATCGACATCCCCATCGGAATTATCAGCAATACTAGCAACATTTCATTTGTGCAAATATTTCTTTCAAACGTTGAGGCATGTAATAGGAGGAATACATTCAAAATGAAATTCATGTACTGTGACATATTCATACGCAAGTGCAAGTTTTGTTTTTTATTATTCTTCATATTTCCACCAGAAGGTGGCAGCACATTATGATTTGGTACGGAGCCCCTAAGGGACATGGCACGGAATTCTGAGATATTTTGAGTAGATTTCATTCGCTCGAAATAGATATCATTCTCTCGAAATAACATTTCATTGTATTTAAATATATTTCATTGAATTTCCTCGAAATAACATAAATAACGGGGCGGGGGGGGGGGGGGTCACTTGGCAACATTTCATTAGATGTTTGCCTTGAAATCAATCAAATTTATTTCAGAAATGCAATCAGCCTAAATAACTTAACTATAATATTAACAGAACTGACATCAAAATCATTGACCTGAAAAAATATCAGCACAAAGATATTAGTGCTCATTGCTATGGCCCAAAACCCAAAGGTTGTAAAACTCCCAGTAATGTTAGGCCTACATAGCATAGCCTAAAAAAAAAAAGTTTAAAACATTTTATAGAAAGCGGTCCATGCCAAAACTAAAAAAAACTTAGCTACAAAGTAGCTCATCCATCCATACAACAGTAGGCCTATTCATCCGTTGTAAACTATGTGAAGTGAATATACAGAAAGTATCTTTAATAAAACATATAAACAGGTAGGCCTACTGATAATGATGCAATAGAGTATCATGCAATAGTACTATTTTCCCGTGTAATTTGATCGTAAATGATTACAATTTCATCTTCTAAATACTAAAAATTCAACAAAAATTATAGCACTTGTCAATTTTGTCAATGGATAAGCTGAGATATTTTTTGGAAGTAGGCTACGCTATGGGCCGTTGAAATGTAGCCATTTGATATTGATTTAATTAGTATCATATATGCCCTCAAGTCCAAAACAGCACGTCAGCCAGTGCATGGCTTATAGGAAATGTAATATCACCCTCGATAACTCATACTCATCCATGTATTCTATTCCAAATCTTTCATACCCAATCATATCTTCTATTCTGATCCAAACCGCAGGCCTAGGGTAACTGCAGAAGGTCACATGACACCATAATTCAGCCAATCAGCGAGCGTTAACCTCACCTCAGAAACTGTTGTGAAACATCACCTCATATATTTTTTATGTCAGATTTCTGAACGAGTGTATATTCGTCTGGAAGAATACACTGGTGTGAAATAATGACCAGGTTTGCAAGGCAGTATCCTGTTAGCGTTCTGTTGATGAGCTATGGAAGCAAAGGGATTTTGCATTGGCATTAATTAGCACCCAAACTTTGATCCTGTTCCTGTTCAAGGCAGATTAGCGAAATATCTCATGTGTCCTCCCATATATTCATGCTTATCACGCGCTGTCCAATAATCATTTGATAAAACTAGCATGGTTATTAGTCTGGATTTTTTGAAAGGATGTTATAAACCCCAATTAATCTATGACCATTTAACATTGAGTTGAATGGTCGTTTGAATTGGTACTGTGTAGCCAGAACCGCTGGCTGTGTACAGTGAGTTTTCATACCGCCATCCAAACTTACTTTGTCCTCTGATATCAGATTTTGGTGCACTCATATTGCCGTAGTCGCAACGTGTAGGCTGTAGGTCTAACCGTTCTGTTGCTTGTTGTAGACCTACATGTTCAGACACGTCTGGTCTGACAGCTGCCCCACGGTGACGTCGTAAGCATTCCTTCCCAAATGAGAACCAATCAGATCCACGGAAACTGAGCGTGATCAGACCCGTCTCAGGGCATCCCAAGAGCCGTCTAGTAAATCTTACTAAGACGGCTCTGGGCAGCCCCAGGCTCATATCCCGGGTATAAATATCGTCCCCACACTCAAGTCACAAACATATAAACCTACCGATCAAACAGTGTAAGAGGACATCGGACAGTTATGTTATAATGGATAATGGATTTCTCGTGGTTTTCGCAGGTAGCCTCCCACCCCTAACCTTTTTTTCTAAAAAAGATTGCTCTTCATTTTTCTACCAAAGTGTCCTCGTTCATATCTAAAGGTTTCAATCTTTAACACATTACCCACCCCCCCCCCCCCTCCAAAAAAAATTATAAAAGCCTAGATTTTTACCATAGACGTAGTCTATCTACGTTTATGATTTTTACATGGTCGTGATTCAATTCCTGGAAAGTCCCGACTTGTGGGCTTAAAAACTTTTTAAAAAGCCCAAATTTCCTCACCGTTAGCACCGTTAGCTTCATTAGCTAACAGGTGTCAGGCAAAATCAAGGAAATTTTATCGGCCTTTTTGCATTGCCATCAGCACCCAAATTTTCGAGTATTTTGTTTTCATCCCGGAACAAAGTGTAATATTTCAAGACAACAGGTCTTGTGGATCACAAACTCTTTAAGACCTGTTGATAATCCACAAGACTCTGACCAGAGTACTTGCGTATTTTAATTTCATCCCGGAACAAAAGAGTAATATTTCAAAATATATATATGTAGGGTTCGGCGACCCAAGAAAAAGAGGTATACCCCATTACTGGGGTGTCACCGAATGTCTTATAAATCCGCCCACACTGCAGCATCATAACCGTGGTGCCACTACTCGCGCACACCACGTCATAACGCTACAGTGCTTTCCCCTTTCGGAGAGACCTCGTCCCCGAGGTTAGCTATATCCCACTGTTGAGCCACATCACAGGCCACATATGCAACCACTCACACACTATGCAACCATAACGCTACATATATATTTTATTATTTATTTCACATCAATGCCATACATCATCTTGAGCACATTACCCCCCCCCCCCCCCCCCCCAAAAAAAAATATAAAAGCCTAGATTTTTACCATAGATGTAGTCTATCTACGTTTATGATTTGTATGTGAGAATTTTGATGACCTTTCACTCACTCGCTGAACAGTAGACCCTACTCAATATTATGTCTACCTAAATAATTGTGGATTGGCCTACGGAGAAAAAATGTTGGAATATGTAGCTTACTTTCCATTTTTTTAGCATACAGGAGTTAATTGATGGCGAATCTTTTTGTGACCTAGAATGTTACCTCAGGAGGCTTATGTTATCTTGCAAGTTGAAACGTAGAGTTATACCTAAATGTGTACCAAACAATGGATATAAAATACTTGGCTCTACATGGTAAGATTGAGTAGATCTATATGTTTTTTTGTATGATTTTGCCAATAAATTAGGACAGGCGTTTTGGTCATAAATACACCTCATACTTTGACTGTTTAATTCAGATTCGAAGCTCGCACCACCACCAGTTTCAATGTTTAAAGTTTGTGACGTGTTCGTGCGCTGGCAGTTGGAATTGGGAAGTCTAGCTTCCAGCTGACCAGAGTACAATATGACCAACGATTAGTGATAGAACTAATATAACCACAAGACCACAGGGCAGAGTCTTGTGGATTTTCAACAGGTCTTTTAGAATTTGTAATCCACAAGACCTGTTGTCTTGTGGGAAATTTGAGGAAATTTTATCACGATAGTAGTCATGTACTTGCCAGACTCCTCCTCTGTTTACAATGCACCGTATGTTAATTTGCATGATGTGACGTGATCTGGTGGATTTGCAACTGGTCTTGTTTTTTGTATCCACAAGACCTGTTGCCTTTCAGGAAATTTGAGAAAACTCTCTATCACTGCCAACGATCCTATAGCTACGCTTTGGTATAACAGTGAGTCATATTCCCACGGACAAATATTTGTAGGAAACCTCAGGGGAAAGGCTGTTGTGCTCAGCGTCCGCATGTTGAGCTGATGACCCTACCATAAGGAGGTACGTACAGGCTCTGGCAGTCCATCAGGCTACTCCAGGGTTGTATTCCGTGGTAGAGTGTCCCGCAGGCGAGTCTGGCCAGCATTGCGCCCACGCGCCCTCGTTCGATGTGCCGTTCCCATGGTCTACCTTCCCAGGTACGTCGGGCTACATGACCTGATGAAACCTTGTATCAGTCGCACTTCGTCCAGCGGGCAAACACCTGGTTACACTGGCGCCGGCAGTGACCATGCCACATAGCGGGGCGCATACGCCTTAGTATCCAGTGCCAAACGTTACATTTGCATTATGAATATGGTGTATCGCTTGGTGACTTTGATGAATTTGGGACTGAAATAAGAACCCAGTCCCGAAAGGGGATGTTTTCCCCCTATTCTATCAAAGAAATTCCTAAACTCAAAAATAATTCTTCCTGATCGTGTTTACGTGAAAGGCATTTATTGTAAATGTCAAGACACATACTTACATGGAGCCATAATTTGTAGATAAATCTGACATGGTACCAACACAAGGCCACAGAATTTAATAGGTGTAACAACTCATCCAATCTAACAATGGAATATGACGTTTCACGCAAACAGAATCCCAATTTAGAAGGCCATCAGGTAGGAATAGTCCCTGCCGGCCTCCAGATGATGAAGAGGGACCTGCTCGAATGCATGCTGTGTTTGCATTTCGACAGCACTGAGTTTGGACCTGCAAAATTTCATATAGCCACTAGGGTCATTTATGAATCAGGTGATATTGATTAGTGTAGTTGATCACATTAACCAATCATACACATGATCGATCGCTCAAGATTCGTACAAACTCCGTCTGTACGAACTTCTACAGGAATCTCGGCCCTAGTCTTGTTTCTATTTGGCCATTTTCATTTTTGCTGAAATGGTTATTTTCGAAATTTATTCCAGTATAATAAAGCATGACAATATCCTAAAACGTTAACTTCATCTGAAATATTATACATGATCATACATGTACATCCAGATCCTCTTTTCATGTCATAGGCTTTGGTAGCTATGCACGCTTACCCGGTAGCATGGAACCCTATGCATCCCAACAATAATTCTATTATTCTTCCGAATTCAACGGGTTTTACTTGTGAGCTAAATAAAACTCTATTGAACTGGTTGCAACTCGCATGTCGCACATCATCAGTCAAATATGATCAGTTGCGTCGACGTTGTTTATGTTGAATCATCATGACCAACACGACGTGGATGTAGTCATTAAAATATTAACATTGATACGTCTTGCCCCCGCCCCACCCCAATTGATACAAACTGGCAGCTTAGTCCAATTTCCCTAAAAGAAACAAATTAAAGAGTTGAATCAATGTGCGCTCTGAGGTTGATGGGATGCCATAATATGAGTAGGTCTAATGCATACCTCGATTAGTGATTTTATCTGAGCTGTAAGCAAACAAGGAAGTATATGCGGTATCAGTAGCCCCCTGGCTATAAGAGAAACAACTAAACATTTTCACACAATACTGTTTTATTAACTGAGTAAAAACAACAGGATTTACCCCATACCCCCAAAACGATAAATAGTACAAAATCAGTTTTGTTTTCGAATGCGCCTGCCGCGGCGTTTCTTCACGCTGGCGTTTGCAACCTGCAGCCAGTGAGGCCACTCGTCTTTGTCGAGGCCTGCTTCTCGCTGCTGTGTGCCTCGAGTGTGCTGCTTAACCGCCGTGACGTCTGCACCACCACTCCCCGTCCATACTGCGTTCGTGTCAGTCAGGTCCACCGGCGGACAGACGTTCTCATTCTGCCACTCGGGGCAGTCCACATGCCCATCAGAGTTACAGAAACAGTTCATTTGGATACAGCCATCACTCGCTACGAACGCTCCTACGTTATACCTTCGGTTTCCCCAATCACACCCTGCAAGCAAAATGAAACAGTCAGAATGTCAGAACAGTGTGATTGAAGTGAATATACTGCTGATCTTGCATAATGTACAGAGGATTCTGCGTAGTCCTACCATATCCATCGTCTGTGGTGTGTTGAGTGTCAACACAAGCTCCAGGCGACAGACTTATGTCATCCACGGCAATATCCGAGCTGTATGTGTCCCCTCTCACGCCCATCAGGCCCAGCTGTAAAGTCCGTAAAGCGAGACCTAGCCTATCATTCATAGCGTCATTCATAACCTTTACTGTATGTGTAAAGGACCCATATAAATGTTCGAAAATTGAGTATTTTATAATGTGCGTAGTTCACGACTACTTGATTGTTTCGCATGCATGTTGTTCTGACCTCGAGATGCCGGAAAAAGAGGACATTCACGTTGGCCTCCAGCCAGTCTCGGCCTTGATCCCCCGTCCGTTGCCACATGACAATCGCCCGGTTCTTGGACATCTTTCGGAAGACTGCCAGTGTGCCCATTGCCTCCCCACGCATGTGGTAGAAAAACTGCAGACAGTACAGCCCGATCTTCAACCTCAAGGGTGGCAGCCAGACTCTAGATCATAGTACATAATAATGAGGACTATTATTATATCACTGATTGGCAAGACTCAAAGGAGTTTTGCCTGTAATATATGTACAAATCATTAAATTGACAATTCATCCATAAACAAATTATGGTATTACTAAAGATTGCAGTTCCTGACGTTTCTAGATCGAATTAATCATAGTGAATATAATAAACACAACTTATTGGCCTAATTCAACTGAACTAATGACCTTAGTCATCCAAACAACTATTATTTTGGTTCTCAAAATTGACACCAGATAACCAAGAAAGAATGCAATTGTCACTATGTACATGGCCTCGTCGTAGGGTTGCTCCACACTAGCCTCCAAGTAGATGTATGTATCATTATTGTCCCCGCTGGTGTGGCCCGTGGCCGGGCCAGTAGTCGCAGAGGAAGTTGTAGCTCCATGGTGAGTCTGCCAATCCAGCTCATCTGAGTCGTACTCATCAATCATCCCACACATAGTCGGCGATGAACTCGTACCGAAATCACATGAGAATGCATCTATTCGGTTGGGTAGGGATTGAGGATGTGGGCAGTAAGTTCAATTTGAAATTAATTCATTCATGAAAACAGTTTTTTTTTTTCATCTGTTACACTGAGCATCGGTGATACTATCGTGCAATAGACGTGGAATCAATACCCAGTATCAAGTATTCCGAGCAAACAAAACAGGGTCCGTTATCCAATCTCATAGTCCGGGGACAGAAAGTCATATCAGGCATACGAAGTGAGAGAAAACAAAAATGACAGGGAAACTCATGAACCCCCGTAAATGGCCATCAGGAGGTGAAATCAGGTGTTCCGGAAAGAGTGAGCATTTCCTGCCCCACTAGTGGCACCCGTCATGAATTCCCCAAAATTAACATGAAAATAGATCTAGTTGCATGGCAGACATGGATTTGCTGTATTTATCAACCAGATCATGATGACGTCCATAGAATTTCTTAAACGCAGCGATAAGTCTTGGTAAAACATATCCTTGTCGTAGCAGTTTAGAGACTAGCTGGGCACTTCGATAGACAAAGTCCTCATATTTGCAACTAGCTCTGGAATAGCGTATAAGTTGAGAAACAAACACACCATATGCCGGTGACATAGGAATGTTGCTGCTTAGAAAAGGGAAATTGACTATGGAAAAATTGAAATCATCACGTTTGTCATATAATCTAGTTGACAGGTTAGAATCATTATCAATCTCCAACCTCAGGTCTAGATAGTTGGAAAAATTAGCGGATTCTGTAGTATCCTTAATTTCAAGTTCCTTAGGATATATGACATCCAAATAATCACCAAACTTGGGATTATTTAGCGACAATACATCATCTATGTATCGGAAAGTGAAATTAAAATTACATGTTAGTTTCTTAGAACCTCCTCTTTGTAAATGTTGGATAAAATCTGATTCATATGAGTATAAAAACAGGTCTGCCAATAATGGTGCACAGTTTGTACCCATGGGAACATGTTGGTTTACCTTGGCACTGTTCCAATGTGCCACAGTTCCTGGTATGGTACAGTGGTCCGACACAGTCTCTGCCGCCGTTCACAGCAGTGGGGTTGTTGCAGCTCCTCTGCTGGAACTGTTTGCCACACGTGGCCACACAGGATGACCAGGGCGACCACTCTGACCAACCACCATCACCTACACCACGGGCAAGTTGACATAGCAATATTGGATCTTTTGAATGTGATTTTGTGTTTTCGTGTATGTGGATGATATCGTAATATTTAGGCGATACCTATATTATATTGTTATACTTATTTCCCTCTATTGTATCGGCTGCCTAGGAAGTACCCATTATTTACAACCAATAACTGGGGTCGACCATGTTATAGTTTACATGGATGACATACTCACGTATTTGCACCTCACAGTTATGGCCAACCCAGGTGTCTGGACACCGACAATGATAGGTTCTGATCCTTGGTAACTCTTCACATGTGCCACCATTCATGCATGGCAGGTGTGAGCAGTCTGTTGCAATTAGGAAGAGAAACCTACATGTAAATTATTGAAGATTCAGCCACATAACTAATAGGATACCAGCATAGACGCTGATTTTTTTGAAAAAAATACCTGTTTTATCCTTGACAGTTACGATGCCCTTGAACCCCCTTTTCCTGGTGAAACTGTTAGATGAAAAGCTAATGAGCAGCAGATTATCCGTTGTCTCAAACGTTCTGTTCAAATGTGTTCCACAGTACCTAAAGTGACACACAACTCTTGTAAGAGCACTGACATGGTAAAAATACAAGTATATCAGATGAGGGTTTTATGTTGTATGGCTAGAACGTACTTAGGTCCCTGAGATATACCAATATGGTGGTATCGGACCTCTAGCTGGTCCCGACAATAGCCACGTGAAGACTCCTCTATATCCATGTCTGTCACTTCGAATGTCATCACAGTGCCCACATCGCTCTGCAATGTGAGATAAAATTTCAATTATCTCACGAATGTTGGTGACATTATGATAACTATGAAGTATGGTAATTTACAGCATGTATTTGGAAGGAACGCTGGGTTTGAACCTTGAGCAGCCACTGGCAATGTTTCCTGTTGGGATAGTCCTGTGGATATCCAGGAGACATCAACTCCATCGTGTCTGTGACCTCAAACACGCCTCCACAATCTATAACAAGCGAATAATTGCCCTGATCATGTGAATTATATGTATATGGTTTGTGCAATCGATGCATAGATCGGTAGTTTTCATGGTCTGCTCCTACCGTTATCAGTGTCCACGTGCTGACATATGTCTCCGGTAATTCCAGCTGGGCAGACACAGCTGCACGTCTTGGACAGAAACCCACCGTTTTCACACCTTGGACTGTTATAACACGAATCTGCAAGACATATTATAATTATTGATGAACTTGAAAGCAAAAAAGCGAGAACCATAAAGCAAGAAATATGTTTCTATCTCTGTAAAAATGATGTACCCGAGCAGTTGTAAAGTTTGTTCAGTGTGTACTGGTCGTAGAAGCTGAACTGTTGTTTCCGGCCGATTAGGAATTCCAGGTCTGGATCTAGCGGTCGAATAGTGGGGTCTCCATTACCGGTGAACGTCTACAAGCAGAGTAAACTATGTCAATCACCACGTGCTAATAATTAGCATTGCTATATGATAACTGCATGGGATGTGTTGCACCACATAATGATGATGATGAATGTATATGGTATAACACAAAGGTCAATCACCACGTGCTAATAATTAGCATTGCTATATGATAACTGCATGGGATGTGTTGCACCACATAATGATGATGATGAATGTATATGGTATAACACAAAGGATGACATACCCGCATGTCATAATGCATGAGAGATGACAGGTCATATGGAGCCAGCAATCGGATTGGGTCCACCTTGTTGAAGTTATGCTCGTAGTTGGGCCGCACATTGTTCAACAAGACAAGCACGTTGTTGTCACGATCTGAGCGTGCGTGTTCATGCCATAGACCCAGTAGGTGCCCAAGCTCGTGACTCACAAAGCCGGCCTATGACAGAGGAATTTGTATATATTTCATAATATATTTTCAGATATTAGATGGTAGAATAGCAGGTAATGAACTCATAACGGCAGGACTCACATGAGCGCACATTTTGGTGAGTGTGACATCCTGCTCCCCATCACCAGGAGACTTGCCAACGGACGAGTGACAGCTAAATACAGAAAACAATAACCTTATAATATTATAATAATAACTATTTTTATTAACGTTCATGAAGTTACGAACTGTGATTTTGACCAAATATATCATTCTTTGGTTTGCCCTGATTGTTCAGCTACCTTGTTCCACGGCGGAACTTGACTAGTTTCTTGTTTCTGGCATAATGTCGACTTTCCTTGGTAAACCGAACACATGTCACGTCTTCAACGTGCGCCATCGCTGCCAATATCGCATTCCTATACCTATCACTCCTCTCTATCTCAGCTGGAACAAATATTATCTCAGATAGCCTAGTAAGCTTCAGGGTACGTTCCACTTATTTTGTGAACACATCCTGTGAAATATGGGTGACTTTCGGAACAATAAGGAAACAGCCGTGGATACGAGGGACCACTCACGAGCAAAGATGTAGGGGACCCTGCCATATGGCCAGAGACTCTCGTCCGAGTGGATGGCCGTCCGTTTAACCCTGGTATTGGCACTGGCGACCACTCTGTCCTGTTCAACCAGCTGCTGCAGATCCGCGACAATCATTGAGCTCTTGACCAGCTCCCCAAGCAGCGGTCTGGCTATTTCTGGGCTCTCGGCCAGGCCCTCAAGAAGCGCGGCCCCCACCTCCTCGCCACCCCCGGGCAGCTCCCCTAGGATCCCATCCACGAAACGCTCGTCTTCTACCTCGTAACCAAGGTGATTCAAGTCCGATGTCTCGTCCACATGTTCTGGAACAACATCAGCATATCTTGTGCATGTTTGTCTTCTGAAAAGTATACCATACACGAACCTATTGTGTATTAATACTGGAGTAACTGGACTTAATGAAAGATTGAGAATAGTTGTACACGCTGCACCCGAGACATTTTCCGAAATACCATCGTGCATATCCGAAATTAGCATATTCTGTATGCTCTTTAAATACGGTTACTCCAGCTTTAAAACTTCAACGCCTTTCGAATAGCACGGAGGCCCAGATGTGACATGTATCGAAAATATGTGTAATCCGCTTGCACCAATTATTGTTCTGTGCGCCAGGAAAATCAATTGCATTCGTGTTTGACATGAGACTTCTACAAA
Organism: Terebella lapidaria; assembly: GCA_949152475.1. Taxonomy (NCBI): domain Eukaryota; kingdom Metazoa; phylum Annelida; class Polychaeta; order Terebellida; family Terebellidae; genus Terebella; species Terebella lapidaria. The sequence goes on from OX424557.1 coordinate 11,701,825, forward strand.
CATCTCTAGGCCTAAAATAATATTGTTAAAATGAAGAAAAAAAAACTATCAACAATTTTCACAAAAATGCAAGTGTACAGAAAAGTTGGTGCTCAATTTATTTTGTTCAGGTGCACTTCTAGTATCTCCATCAGGCTAACTTACAAGTGATAAACCTATATATGTCACACAAACATATACCACTATTAGGCCTATAATTTCTGCAGACGTGCGGCCATACTAGATGGCATGATACTGCCTTGTACGCAAGCCATTCTGGAAAAATTATGTGTTGGTGTATGATAATCCAGTGTTCCATATAGCTTATAAATATAAATCTTCAGTCATATCATATGTCAACTTGCAGATGACTCGTCCATTTTATAAAGCAATTTATCACTAACTCAAAAGTATGCATGACATAAATATATCACCCACTCATTTGAGCTTTTAAAAGCCTTTAAATATGGTTGCACCTCATTTGATTCATCCGACAAACTTGTAAGTGACCCTTTCGAAAACCGACGACTGTTAGTAAACACAAACTGTGTACATCACAAAACTAGTACTACACATATTTTGTTTCTCACATATCCTTGAGCAATTTACTTCTCTACATAGCACTAGATAAAGCTTGTGTATGAACACAAATTACCAAGGTATTGCGATCTGGAATATTGGATCGGAATAGTCACATGTTAACCTCCAGGTTGTTTCCTATATAATTCGCTTCTCTCTGGAGTTTTGCTATTTGCTTACATTAAAATATACCAAACTAGTTTACAGCAATATTGCACATAACTGAAATACAAATGAAATGTGACTGACTCGCCGCTGAGATGCGATATTCTGGGAGATGTCAAGCATCATAGTATTACAGTCTTTGATTTTATGGAACGAAGAAACACACTGGGCAGTGTTTAAGTATATGCCCATCTTTTCTTCTTAACACTATATTCAATCAAGTTCATATTTTTAGTAGATCAAGGAATGACATAGCGTGAAAGGTTTCAAATGGTAGAATTGTAAAAATCTGCATTTATTCTTTACACCAATAACTGTACCTTCCAGAGCGATTTCCATAACCAAGGGCTTGAGTAAATGCTGATAGAACCGCTCCAGCAAAGCCATGTCGCTTTCCGTGTGTACAACCCCGCACAGCACACTGCCACATAGAATAACTGTCAACGTTCGCAACAACATCCTCATCTAGCTAATACGTATGTCTATATGCAGTGGTGTCTGTTAGGGGTTTCGCCAATTATTGTCTTGAAAGTATATCCTTAAACGTGATTTCATGATCCAAAGCAGCAGTTCTGATCTCGAACTCCATCTGCGATCTATTTCTAAATGAAATATCGTATACATTTACTGGTAAGTTTTGCATCGCTGAATAAATATTAAAGTGACCGTGTGACTTCCAAATTGAGTAATATATGGACACACGACACCAAATTACTTCGATGATATGGCGCCGAAGACCGACAGAGCGTTATAATTATACTGACGGATGACGTGACCGTATGGACGTGTACTATGATGGGTCAGCGAATCTGCAGGAACTTTTTAAAGGAATTATCGAGAGCTATTCCCGGACATCGCAGATTGGCGCTACGTTCCGTGTATGAGAGGCGGCTGACTTCTGATTCTCAGACCTATATATATAGTCACTACAAATTGATTTAGACACTCACAACCCATGATTGATCACAATCCTAGACAAATTATGATAGCCATGAAAGCACCGGAGTGTTGACCTCATTTTAGATGACTACGGTTTATGTCATATAAGTACATAAATATGAGCAGAAACCTACTAGAGTGTCTCTCGCGAGTTTCTGATAAGAGCAGAGCTGGACAGAATAGGACATAGAGCAGAGCAGCAATGCAGAACAGAACATAGAGCAGAGCAACAAAGCAGAACAGAACATAGAGCAGAGCAGCAAAGCAGAACAGATCATAAAGCAGAACAGAACAAAGCAGAACAGAACAAAGCAGAGCAGAGCAGAGCAGATCAGAGCAGAGCTGAGCTGAGCAGAATTCTATTCTAGGTATCAAACCCATAAATAATAGGACAATCCAGGTGAAAAAAAAACATTAAAAAAACACTTACAGTTGTACAGATATATGAGCAGACCACAGAGCATACAGTGACTTTACCCAATGTAGATATTAGTATATAGATATAAGTACTTTATTTAAAAAAAGTCTCACAGCCCATGCTGCGGAAGAGGATTAGGATCAACCAAATTTTTTTTTCTTTTTACGAGTTTATTTAGTATCTCAAAAATCGATTTATATATCTCGATAAATCGACTTGGTATCTCGAATCGACTAAATATCTCAATAAATATCTTATGTATACTGATAAATCGATAAATCGGTTCATGTATATCTCGATAAATCGACTTGCTTTAAGTACTTAAAGTACAAGTAAAATGAAAATATAATCCATAATAAAATATAATGTGAGCCCTACCAGGCCAATGGCTACCTTGACGACAACAGGGGAAAAGTAGAAAAAGGATTATTCCCTATATGGAACAGTGATTATCGATCATAACAATAAATATATGAATAATATACGGATTAAACTACACAATTGAAAAGTCCGTCTAAGATGACGCTCAGAATATTATTTTTCGTTATTTTTTAAAAATCATTTAGCGTATAAACATACAAGTTAGATAATTAGATGACATCTGGGAACACGTTTCCGTGTTACTTGTACTTTTAGTACTTATTTTAGGTACGGAGGAGGATTGGGGCCAGTCAATTGAATTTTTCTTTTAATTCTATCAAACGACTTATCGATGAATCATCTTGCATATCTCGTTAAATCGACCATAAGTAGTGTGATAAATTGAGAAATAGAAACTTTTGGTTAGTTAGTCTGTTTGCACTAATCAAGATACACTTTTTTGAGGGCGGACTAAGACGAATATTTTTTTTCCATACAGAAAAAGCAATACCGCTCATTTCTTAGCTTTTAATTCCCCAGTATATCAATCTTGCTCTGTCGCCAATTTGTGATCCATGCCCATTCTGACTTCGTGTTATCTTGGAATTCTGCGTGACAATCTTCAAAGATTTTACGTACATACCTTTCTTCTGCAGGCGATGTCTTTTCCCCTCTGTTTCCAAGCAAACTGATGAAAATAATCCTAATATAACAAACAATAAAATCCGTAAACGTGATTTCATGATCCAAAGCAGCAGTACCGATCTCGTAAAAAAATAAATATGTACAACAAGAAAGTCCAATTTGCTCCGGTTTGGTCGCGTGCTCTGCTTATCAAGTAGAATTGAAGATTTCGCTATCTGTGTCTCAAATATTTATATGCGACTATTACGTGAATGAACAGTGTGGTGTTTTTTTCCCTTCCTTGAAATTTGTCTGGTTAACTAATCACCCAAGTAGCATCGAGATTTTGCCCTGGTACTCCGGGAAAGCCGGTGTTAATGTTGCCTGGAACTCTTGAAAAACTCTTAGACCGCATGGTAAATCTCAAACCCTTTTTGTTCGGTGGCGCATGGCTTCCAGCCAATGTTACCGATATCTCTTCACTTGATGATTGTGAAAATTGTGAAAAATTCCAGCACAGAGCGATGGAGATTCATCTTTTATCTCTACAAAGTAAGCTTACACGTGTGCTATGGATTTTGGTCCAGTACAAATTTAACTGTTTTGTAAAACGACCGAGTTCAAAGATGCAAATCACGTAATGTTCATGAAGCCTAATGGGTTAGCATTAATTTTTCTTCTACCATGAACGTAAATATGAAAAAAAACTAAATGTGAAATTCTTGAGTGTAAATAAAACAATAAAATTTGTATTCTCCAGTACTACTCAGGCACCATAAACCCACTTTTTAGCTTTGAAAAAATAGACGAATCCAGAGCAAGACTGAAAACATCAGAAAACATTAGGCAATCAATCGTCAAGTTAACACTTTTGTGTATCTGGAATCCCAAAGAATAATCACTGAATGACTCTAATGTTCCCGGACTTACTAACGCAAATTATGTAAAAAATAATAATTTATTTTTATATTTTTGTTACTGTACATGAAATTTCTGACTTTTTGATTGTGCAGAATAATAACTTTAGTGACGCATTTTGTTCGGAAGCAACATGTAATTGGATATCTAAGAATCATGTATTCTATATTAACTAGGAATCCTGAATAAAATGTTATTGTCGTGGATTGTATTGCTCCACCCCCCCCCCCCACCTCCCCCCCCCCCCTCGTCCACCTCCGAAATCTACAAAATAATGTAAACCTACGCCAATGCAAATATATATTTCATATTAACGACTTAACATTAACGACTTACGTGGATCTCATATAATTAAATGATGTTTTGATAATGGCGAATTCTGCCTACATGTACAGAACATTTAATAGCAACCCATCAGAACCAGAGATTTATGTGACCACACCCTAATACTCTAATACTAATATCCAGTAGCCGTTGTACAATAACAAATGCAATAATTCTCGGCGAGCATGTAACATTACATGTGTATTATGCCGTTTTGTATGTCAAAGATTGCAAAGATCTTGTTGTACGATGTAGGGATCCGTGCAAGAATTAGCAGGCATGTGCCAAAGGTTCTTGCAATTGCATCCCTACTCTGTGATTGCTACTCGCAGTCGAAGAAAAACCATGGATGCACTTATCAGCCCGTTCTGGAGGACGCAGTGGGGGCGCTCCAGCAAAACTCAACCCTAGGTCCCTCCACCCGTCCCCCCCGGGCCGCACCGCCTCGACTCCCGGACATTGGAAACAGCCGGGAACGATACAAGTGCCCCGTAATCGCCTGGCAAAATAGGCTAATCTGGCCGGGCGAGTGTGCTAACTTATCCACTTATCCCGACACAGTCATAATCCCCAGTAGACAGCTTGTCTTTCCTTTCTTTTTGCACGTGTGTGCAGCGAAAACGTCAACACTAAACTGGAGGAAACAACTGGGTTGTGTTTGACCAAAAGTGAAACTGTTCAAGGATACCTCGGGGATGTAATTCTTAGATAGAACAAACAACACTTCATGTGGGCAGATACAGCTTTGAAGGTATGTACAGAATCGCCTCATTTTATAACCATATTCAATATCCGTGTGTTCATCATAATCACGTATGACTGCCCTCTGTGTTACGAACTTACGGTTAATATGAACTATCATAGCCAAATTCAAATTATATTCGTGCATTTTATAAGCTACGCCTTACAGTAGATAGTGTATGATATGTTACATTATTTTACGCTGCAATGATAGCATTATTTTATCATGATATCGCTATAATTTCTAGGAACTAAATGTAACAGAATAACCCAGATACGTTGTGCTGTTTATGTACGGTACTCTAATTTTTTTACTCATATTTTGGCGTCTGGAACATCTCACAACGCTAATATAAAGTATCACGGCGAATCGTTTGCTGACTTATGAACAACAAAACCCAAACCGTGACACGTTGGTTGCACGTGTGTGGCGTTTGTTTCAGAAGTTTTTGGGGGCAGAACATGTGAGCGACATCCGAGAATGTCTGAATCTCAAGCAAAGGTGGAGGCTCTTTTGCTCGTCTGCCTCTCTATCCTACTAGGATATAGCTCAGGTATGGATCTGTATATCTTCACCATGTAATATTACGCGTGTAATACATGCTTACCATGTAATATTCATATTACTGTAAGAATATTGCGATCATTATGCACCAATAGTAAATATGTGTACATGGTCTATCATATTAGTATGACCACAAGGTCTTATGTATTTATGGTAATAGTGTATATGTTCAGAGATAATTTTCAGCTAATAAAATTGTATCAATCATTATTTGGTTCATTCATTATTTACTGCAAGAGCATTAAAACTTTCAACGAAACTTCCAGTGCACAGGAGCGTACAAAAACAGTTCCCTGCAAGATTAGGGACTTCTTGTAAACTGGTAAATGAAAAAGTTCAATAAGGATCTTAGCCATCAGTAAACAAGCCGAGTGACTGAGAAGTTTCACTATTGCAGCTCAAAGGAGTCCAAGTGCAGTGAATTTCCCCATCTATGGCAACCGAATTGGTAAGTTCAGTGTATACATCATAATATGACATTCATTATTAAACGATGGATGCGAGAACGAAATTATTTTTATATACATGTGCACTTCAGCTCAAATTGTTAGTTATGAGTGGAATTCGTTATCCGTGCTTTCAGGCTGTGACTCAATCCTTATTCACATCAAGTTGGTCCACTTTGGAAGGATACTTTTTGCAATATTTTTTTTTCAAAGATAAACGCTCTGTTTTCACTCTGTATTATCGAAAGAAATGAAGTTTCGACAACAATTAGGGGTAATTGGGACATATGGAATACCTTAGTGAATAGTGAATTCCATATGTACCGTTATTTAGCTGTGTGGCAACAAAGAAACATTTGTAATATTCCTTGTAAATTCATGTACTAATCTGAACGTTTAAATGATCCAGTAACAAATATACAAACATTGATCCATTCCTCGAAGTAATTAGGCAGTAAAAGAGAGATAAATTCCCTGGTAGATTGGTATTAAAGCTTCTGATAATGAATTGTAAAAAGTGGCAGACATGCTTCAGACTCGGCGCCTGTTAGACACCCGGCGTTTATTAGGATCTTTTTGGTATATTATGTGTATACATTTTGTGACTATTCAGTGTGCGATGCGCGGGCGGACATGGTGTTCCTCCTGGACGCATCCAGTAGCGTACAGGAGGACTCCTTCCAGTTCGTCATCGAGTTCGTCATCGCCCTGCTGCGGGATGCCGACATCGACGGCGGGAGTATTCGCGTGGGAGCTGTGCCCTTCAGTACCAGCGTCTATAGCACGATCTACCTCGACGAGAACCGCGACCGTGCGAGCCTTGAGCGTAGCCTCCGCTCCGTGCCGTACATCGAAGGCAGCACGCACACGGCCGAGGCGCTGATGATCATGCGCGAAAACGTCTTCAACCAGGCGCGCGGTGACCGACCCACGGTTCCCAACGTGGCCGTCGTGGTGACCGACGGCATCTCCAACTTGAATGCACAGTCCACGCTCGTCGAGGCGCATAAGTGTTGGGACGCCGGGATCCACATATTCACCATCGGGATCGGCCTGACAGGCGAGACGCAGGAGCTCGAGGGCATGGCCACGCCACCAGCGAGAGAGAACGCATTCCTCGTCGAGACATTCGAGGACCTGGCCAAAATCAGACCGCAGGTCTTCACCAAAATATGTGAATGTATGTCAAATCTCTCACACGTTAAATCATTATTCTAGTTAAGGTTTAGAATAAATTCAATTGTCCAGCTCCAATTTGTTCCACTTCAAAGTTACATTTCAATATGTTATATCTGCACTCCGTTCCTCTTCGTGTCCAGTGGTAGTGGTAAACCCGGTATTCCCCAGTCAACAGCCGCCACCCAGTGGTCTCCATGGTGAGTTTGGTAAGCGAATCAATTCGCCTTTACTAACGACTACAAACAAAATAATACACCCTTAGGACTTGTTTTGCTGTAGACATATATATCATGTTGCAGATTGTCACTACCCGATGGACTTGGCCTTTTTGCTCGACTCCTCCACTAGTATTACCCAGGACAACTTCGAGGCAATGCTTGTATTCATGGCGGCTTTCTTCCAGCAGTTCAATATTGACCAGGGTCTGACCCGAGTGGCTGTGATGACGTACAACAACGAGCCGACGACGCAGTTCATGCTGCGAGATCACTCGACCACGGACGAGGTCATGGAGGCCATCATCCTGATCCAGTACCGCTACGGCACGAGCAATCTGTTCAAAGCACTCCAGGCCGTCCAAAACGAGATCTTCCGACCTCGACGGGGAGACCGCGCGGACGTTCCTAACGTCCTGGTGATCCTTACGGATGGAATCGACAATGAGCCTGATGTCAAAAAGACTCTGAGAAAGGCCGCTCGATTGAGAAACGCAGGTATCGACATCATCCCGATCGGGGTCAACTACCAGGGGAGGAAGAACGAGGTGACCAAGATGGCGAGTAAACCTCCAAAGGACCACCACTTCTACCTCAACGGCTTTGACCAGCTCCCACACATCTTGGACGACCTCGTCAGCTGCGTTTGTGCTGGTGAGTTTGGTCAGATATAATGTCAATGCACTCTGTAGATACAGCTGCAAACTAACAACAACCTCAAGCAAGCTTTACTCACTGACAAACTTCAGTTGCTGAGAGGCGAAGTGGCAGTGGCCCAACAGCAGCTCCACCGAGAACTCGGCCCCCCGTGCGGACTCGACCACCCGTGCGGACTCGGCCACCCGTACGGACAAGGGCACCTGAGAGAGTGACCCCCCAACGCACGAGACCCGTGACTCAGGCCACTGTCCCAGACAGGCCGATACCCTGGACAGACCGTCCAGGACCCAGGACAGATCAACCAGTCCCCTGGACAGACAGACCAAGGCCCTGGACTGACAGACCAGCCCCTACATACAGAACATGGCCAGTACTGCAACCAACCACCGTCCCCACCCTTCCACCCGTCCTAGAAATTACAGGCAAGATTCATTTAATATCACTTACAATTCATGTATATATCTGGTCTACATTACCTAACTCACATGCAGTTGACTAACCAATACATCTGATGATTTATACCAAAACACCACAGAGTGTAATGGCCAAGCTGACGTCGTGTTTATCGTGGATACATCTGGTAGCATCGGACCATTCAACTTCCAAGCAATCATCAGGTTCATACACCTTATCACCTCGTACCTGGACATAGACTCTGGCAGGTACCAGGTCGCACTTGTCACGTACAGCGAGACAGAGCGTGTCGAGTTCAACCTGACCAAGTACACCACACTCAACGACACGCTGGAGGCGATACTCCACACACCTTACGTGTACGGCTCGACCAACCTGTACTCGGCGCTACACCGCGTGCGTACAGAGATCTTGACCGAGGCGGCAGGCGACCGTCCGGACGTCCAAAACGTGGCCCTCCTCGTCACCGATGGAATCTCGAACATCAACGCGGGGCTGACAGCCTCTGAAGCAAGGCACCTGCGGGCGGCTGGATTGACCATTGCTGGCGTCGGCATTGACGTGACGGACACCACCGAGCTCTATGCAGTAGTCAGTGAGCCGCCGGAAAGATTTGCGTCCATCATAGATGATTTTGAGGAATTGGACACTCTGGCTCTTCAAATGGCTGGCGGCTTGTGCAGAGGTGGGTAAATCTAGTAAGATATGCATATCACATCATGCTTTCATCATCAGGATAATGTTCAGCAAATCACATGTTGCTATCTAGAGAGGGACCCCTGTGCCACGACACCGTGCGAGAATGGAGCTACCTGCAAGCCAGCCTTTGATCACTTCACCTGTACTTGCCATGAGGGCTTCACGGGAATATACTGCCAAAGAGGTACAGTCCTGTATTGAATATATTGACCCATTACCAATGAGATGAAGCCAATAGACAATCTGAAATAGATACATTAACCTTTCGGCATTCTCGGCATAATGTGTATACTCTAAGCAAGGTCAATGGAAACTATATTAATTGTACTTTCTTCAATATATATAACATTCACAGGAGTATGTCCCTTTTACGTGGAAGCATGCACCTTGTGCTAAGTTTTATGTTGTATGCCGTTGCAGTGTGTGATGAGCCAACAGACCTCGTCTTCATACTGGACTCGTCTGGTAGTGTTGGCGAGGAGAACTTCCTGCGCATCAAGGACTTCGTGCATGGAATCCTCAAGGAGATTGATGTCAAGTCCTGCAAGTACCGCGTGGGCATCATGAAGTTCGGCTCCAGCGCGCTCATCCAGTTCAACTTGGACGCCTACTCCAATAACCTGGACATCCTCTCAGCTCTTGACGAGATCACCTACAGCTATGGGTCGACCTTCACTGCGGACGCCTTCCGCAGCGCCCGGGAAGACATGTTCACATCCGAGGGAGGGGACCGGTCCGAGGCTAGGAACATCGTCGTCATGGTTACAGACGGACTGGACAACGTGCACGTCCCCCAGACGTTGCAACAGGTTCGGTACAGCCGAAATGCTGGGATCTACATTATTCCCGTTGGCGTCGGGATCCGGGATGTCGACAAGTTCGTATCCATAGCGACGGAGGAGAATGGGTACTTCATCGTGGACCAGTTCAGCAACCTGCAGTTTATGATTGGTGGACTGGTGGACTACATGCTGGAGAGTAAGCTTCCAAAGACTATTCTCGCTTGTGCATATTCTGTTTATCTGATACTTGTATGATATATCTAGTCTCTCATATTGTTTATATCAAACAACCTGACATTCTGAAACACAGACATGAATAAATGATTATTCATAGATGTGGACCAGTGCAGACCTAATCCATGCCAAAATAGAGGAATATGTGAAGATCGCATCAACAGCTACATCTGCAAGTGTAGACCTGGCTTCTCAGGACACCGATGCGAGCGACGTAAGGTTTGACCAGCAAGATCAGCGAGAACACGACAGTCAATGTACAACGTCGATGCAAACGTTTGTTATCATGATTCAGTAATCATTCCATTTGTTGCAGCATGCCAGGCAGAATCTGATGTTGTGTTTATGTTGGACAACTCCGCATACATGGCACCACGAGACTTCGCCCGAGTGAAGATTTTGATGCATGACATGGTGGACAAGTTGGCTCTCTACAACGACCAAAGCCGGGTGGCCATTGTCACCTACAGCGACGGGCCAAGGGTCGAGCGCCACCTGGACGAGCCCATGAGCTTCACAGACGTGATGGGCGCCATCGATGCCTTGCAATACCACGGCGGCTACCCGTTCACGGCGGAGGCGTTCGACGTCGTCACAGACGTCGTTTTCAGCAAGGAGCACGGCGACCGAGAGTATGCCACTAACTATGCCATTCTCTTCACTGGGAGCATGCAGGTGGCCGAGTTTGACATCCCGACGTCTGAGGACCTTCAATTTGATAAGGTCCACGTATTCGCTATCGGCGTGGGATTGGATGACCGAGATAAGTCGAGGATGGCTTCTCTCATCCTGGAACCTGAGCAGGACTCGTTTGCGGCAGACACTGACGCCGGATATGGGCATCTGCTGGACCAAGCTGTGGAACGGATAGTGTCCGTACTCTGTGAACGTGAGTCACTGGTATTTACATCCATTTAGCACCAATGTGACACAGTCTTATTAACCTGTCTTTTGAATTGTCTTATTAACCTGTCAGCGCGTTCATGCTATAACCGTGGTGTCACCACTATGTAGCTACCACGTCATAACGCTATAGTGCTTTCCCCTTTCGGAGAGACCTCGTCCCCGAGGTCAGCTGTATCCCACTGTTGAGCCACATCACAGGCCATGCGATTCACAAACATGGCGGTGATGCGAGTCAACAGCGGGGGCTGACCCGGGAGCGACGCCGAGAAACCCACAGTGGTTTGAAAGGTCAGGCACCAATGTATCGTTCGGTGACCCTACGATACAGGGGTATACACCATTACAGGAGTGTCACCGAATTGTCTTATAAACCTGTCAGCACGTTCACGCTATAACCGTGGTGTCACAACTATGTAGCTACCATGTCATAACGCTACATATATTTGGCAGACAATGACCAGTGTGAGTCGAGACCTTGTCAAAACGGCGGAGTGTGCGAGGATGGCATTAACACGTACACATGTCATTGCCGGGAGGGCTATGCCGGCAGAAACTGCGAACGGGGTTGGTAATAGAAAGTCTCCACAACGTACAAATAACCAGACATGATCAGTTTTTCATCACGATACTACAAGTGTTATGTTTCCCTCAAGGTTGTCCCAATGCCGCTGACATCATCTTCTTACTCGACTCCTCTGGCAGCGTCGGCCGCGAAAACTTCCAAAAACTGCTGCAGTTCGTTCTCACAGTTGCCGAGGAGCTTAACATCTCCCCTAACCACACACGCATAGGGCTTGCCACGTACAGCACACGGCCCAAGCTCAGCTTCCTCCTAGACGAGTGCGACTCCTACGTCGAGCTGCGGGAGAAGGTACTGGAAACTCGCTACATCTTCGGCGACACCAACATGGCGGACGCCATGTCCCTCATGCGAGGCCAGATGTTTACCGAGGAGCACGGCGATCGTCCTGGAGTCCAAAACTTCGGGATCCTGGTGACGGACGGGTACAGTAACATCAGGAGCTACAGGACCATCCCTGAGGCATTCATGTGTCACGACGCGGAGATTCACATGTTCACCATCGGTATCGGCCTGGAGTACTATGACGAGATTAGAAACATCTCCAGCAAACCGCAGGTCGACAATACCATTCTAGCGGACGACTTCAACGCTCTTCCAAATATCGCTCACAAGCTTGTTGGAGCAATATGTCAAGGTATCTCGTATGAATCACTCATACCATCCCCTCGTTTTTTTCATCCTCTTCTCAATCGTAATCATGAGGCACCTAAAAATACTTAGCAGACTAACTAACCTATTGAGGATTCATGTGACCAGCTACATAAATGTTATTCAAAGATGCAAACATACACTTTGAGCCTACATGTACTCGATCGTCATTTTATACATGTGATTTACCATGGCAGACTAAAGTTACATATATGAGGTTGATAACTAGATGCAGACACGTGTGCTACAAACCCATGTAAAAACGACGGCAAGTGTGTGGACGGCGTCAACTCGTACTCGTGCCAGTGTCCGAGCGGCTTCTCCGGGGAACAGTGCCAGCGGGGTGAGTGACATGTCCAAGGGCACGATTATTGGCAAGCAGGTCATCATTGCCTGGTGCCATCAGAAAAATATCAAAGGAGGAGATTAGCCTTAGATCGTTGTTAGCCTTAGATCTAGGTTCTTCCTCTGTTAAGCCCTAGCTTCTCTTAGTAAATAATATGCAGGAATATTTGGGTTTTGCTTTTCAGACTGTAACGTGGAGTTGGACTTGGCAGTTCTGATAGACTCCTCTTGGAGCGTAGGGGAGACCAACTTCGAGAGAGTGAAGGAGTTCATCAGTACTCTTGCGGAGAGCTTCGACTTTGCCACAGGTAAAGCCCGGATGGCGATCGTATCCTACAGCGATGCGCCGATGATTTGGATGACGCTCGGGGAGTTACGCCGGACAGAGGACGTTTTGGAGATGATCAGTAGGATGGAGTACCGAGCGGGCGGCACATTTACCTCCGAGGCACTTCGCTACGCGAGGGAGAGGATCTTCAAGGCAGATAGGGGCGACCGGGTCTCGGCCCCGAACATCATTCTCCTCATCAGCGACGGCGTTTCGAACATCCTACCGCAGCGGACTGTACCCGAGGCTCTCAATGCTCACGCTGCAGGAGTCCACGTCTACGGAATAGGGATCGGCATGAACCGCACTGAAGAGCTGTCAGAGATAGTGTCCAATAGACGTAACCTATTCCTGTTGAACGACTACAAAGAACTGCTGACATTCTCAGACCACATCCTGGATGAGCTGTGCACACGAGATAGAAGACATGGTCTAGCCAGCGTACAATCGGGCTTTGCTGGTGTCCAACACATCATGTCCAAGCCAGGTTCGTAACTACGCTAATTCTACGCTAATTGTACTCAGTAGTTGCAAAAGTTACAAGGACTGAACTATCCCACGGTGTCGTTCTGCACAAATTCCTTACCATACAGTAAGTATATCATATAAAGTTAACGATTATTGTGACACAATGGTTTTGATACAGCCATTGTGTATTTTCAATGACTTATATTACTCATTAAACCATTACACAAGTACATGCTTTTTCCACCCCCAGAGACTGACTGTCCACATGCTATGGACGTCGTGTTCATGCTCGACTCCTCGGGAAGTGTGCTCCTTGGCAACTTCAACCAACTCCTCATGTTTGTGGACCACCTACTCCGGAAGATGGGCGTCGATCAGGGCCACATTCGCGTGGGTCTGCTGACGTTCAGTGACGACGCCAACGTGGCGTTCCACCTGCATGAGCATAGGACACAAGCGGCCATCACCAAAGGCATCATGGCTACGCAGTACCGGCCAGGCATGACGAATTTGGCGGCCGCGCTGAAGAAGGTGCGCGTTGATATGTTCCAGCACGCCACTGGGGACCGGCCCGGCGTGCCAAACGTCGGCGTGCTGGTGACGGACGGATACTCTAGCGTCAACCAGCTGGAGACTGTCCCACAGGCCCAACAGGCGAGGGACAAGGGCATCATGCTGTACGCGGTCGGGGTCGCTCTGCCAGACGTCGACGAGATCTACGAGATCACGAACAACCCGGATAGGGTCATCCTGATTGATCGATTTGAGGACTTACCTGAAGTAGCCGACAAACTCAAGAATACCATTTGTCAAGGTATGTGAGCTTGTACCTTTACAAAAATATGACATTGTTGCTATGTTGTAACATACATGTTGCTACATGTAAGCAACATATCACTCATAGCATATATAGCAACCATCTTACAACAGCCTATCGGTTCAAACGTGGAATATCTAGCTCTCTCTGTATATCAGATATAGCTGACGCCCCGGCGCTGGACAAGGAGAACCAGTGCGTCAGTGATCCGTGTCTGAATGATGGGCTGTGCATAGACGGGGATTACATGTACATATGTCAGTGTATGCCCGGCTATAGAGGAGCCAACTGTGAGATACCACCTTCACCAGGTCTGTCAAACTGATAAAAAAAATGCTTCTGTACTTCAGTTTATAGTGTATGGCTCAAATACTTATATTTGATTCTGTTCATGTATGCCTGTTTGTGTCGTATCTGCCAACCAGCTATTGTAGACGTGCCGTGTAAGACCAAATCTGACGTTGCCATCGCTATCGACGCATCACTCAGTGTCACTGAAGCCAACTTCAAGCTGACTCTCCAGTTCGTGGACCAGATCATCCGGAGTCTGGGTGTGGACCACGACACTCATCGTTTTGCCTTGGTGACATACCATACATACCCTGAGGTGCAGGTCCATCTGAGCGAGTACCTTGGTGACCAGGCTGGTCTTGAGTATGATCTCCTCACATTGGCGTACAACCCAGGGCGGACCAACCTCGCGGGGCTGATGCACACGCTACGCAGTGACGTCTTCACCGTCGATCACGGGGACAGACCGGCTGTGCCGAACGTCGCCTTGGTTATTGCTGATGGGATCTCGAACATCAATAGGGGCCTGACGGAGTCGGCAGCAGGCGAGGCGAGGGCCACGGGGATATCGTTCGTGGCGGTCGGGGTGGGATTGCCCAGTGACTATGAGCTGAAGACAATAGCCAGCGGTGACCGCCTGTTTCTAGTCAACGAATTTTCACAACTGCCGGGACTGGTTGCCTCCGTCAGTGCAAGAATTTGTACTGGGTAGAGATTGATTTCTGAAGACAGGCAAGCCCATCAGGCTCCTATGGACCTATTCCATGCGAAGCTGTGAGATGAACGATTTGTTTTTCACCTCAAGTATACTAGTAAGCACTTTTGATCCTGCAAGTGATAAACTAATGTAATATCACTAAGATTGAAGCTACCTGAACTGCTATACCTACTGACTGCATAGAGTTGTATACATGGTGCTACATGAATGTTACATAATAAAAATGTTCAACATATGCTTTTGAATGCTGAATATTTTAATTTGGAGCCATGTGAAATTTTATACTTATGTATCATTATAACTGCTTCATGAATTCATGACATTATAACTGCTTCATGTTATATGATTAAAATACGGTTATTAATTCTTGATATACTTTTATTCGTGAAAATAAACACAGTACGTGTAGGCCTACATACATGTATTCCATCAAACCAATAAGACAAATTCTGCAATATACCATATATTGTACATTCCCTCTGGATCCAACCAAAAACACATCCAGAAATACACTTTTTTGCAACAAATATGTCGAAGAACTCTCCTCCACTGCGACATATCATGCTAAGGGAGTTGCTCAGTGTGCCGCACCAAAACATCGTGTACCTACAAATGAGAGGCGACAATTTCATTATACCAGGTAGTAGTTACATGTAACTAAAAGCAAATATAGGCCCACACTGAAAACTCTAGACTAGATCCACATGTATTAGTAGAACTATCGAAGTTACCTGTACTGTTGGTGGCGTTGACAGCAGAAATGTGACAATATGTGCGATGTCCTCTGCTTCCAGTGGCTGTACACGCGGTACACGGGCGGGGGAGGATGGGAGGAGGGGAGAGGGGGGGGGGGGGGGGGAGAGAGAGAGTGAGGAACGGATGACGCTCGTTGAATTAAAGCTGGACTAATATTTTTTCGATTTTCGATCTATAACGGAGTACATTTGGTGGAGTGGTTACCTTGCCGTTTTCATAGTTCTGTATGGCTTGCTCACGACTGCCCGCCGTGACGTCATGGAAGTGTGTCCGAACCAGTCCGGGACTCACCTCCTGGACATATGGAACAAGCTAGGATTTATTGGGCTAATTTCATACATGTATGTAGCTTACAATTACTAAGTGTATGTCCATGAATGTCCAATAGAGGATATAATTATATAAATAGCAGTTTCGTGTCCAATGGTGTCCCTCTTCAGTATAAGTCTCTCGGTTGTCATACGTAGGCATACACGGATTTTGACTCTCAGTTGACAATGCCGAGTTGATACCTCTCAGTTGACATATACGTAGATATCTAGGCCCCCTACACTGACTTTGATGTGGGCGTTGATGCCGATCAGCTGACATACGTACACTGACTTTGATGCGAGAGTTAATGCCTCTCAGCTCCCAGCGGATGCCGTCCGTCAGAGCTGTGACAGCGAACTTTGTTGCGGAGTAGAAATGGCCTTTGCCCACGCGGTGTCCGCTCAGACTGGAGGAGAAGATCATAATGCAAATCTCACCCAGATCACGATCATCACTGCGATTACAAAGCTCAAAATTATGGCAGATAGATGCCACCGTAGTTGTACGGTGGCATCTATCTGCCATAATTTTGAGCTTTATAATCGCAGTGATGATCGTGATCTGGGTGAGATTTGCATGGGGTGGTCGCCTAGATGGGTACAACTAAAGTTGTACGGTGGCCTCTATCTGCCATAGTTTTTAGCTTCATAAGCACAGTGATGATCGTAATCTAGATGGGATTGCATATAACGTTAGTGGTGATAACGACCTGTTAACGTTGATGACGTGTCCGTCGTCTACGCCGCGGTCTCTCATTGACGTCACGGCAGCCCGCGTACACAGACACAGACCCATCACGTTCACCTGTATATATCTCTCTCATCATTAGCTTATACATATGTATTAGGGTATAGATTTAGGGTCTACCATTCAAATACGTTGCACCTTATAACTAGGCCTTATAGATTGGAATTTATTCGTTACTCTGCTTATAAGGAGATGCACTGACGTCGAGCATGGTTTTCCAGAGGTCGCTGTCGCCGTCGATGACCCACGAGTCGAAACAGACGCCGGCGTTATTCACACAGACGTCGACACCGCCCCAGACGTCGGCAACTCGGGAAAACATATCGCGGACGTCAGATTCGCGGCTCACGTCGCATTGGATGGGTAGCACCTCACCCTTACTACCCACGAGCTCCTCCGCCAGACCCTGACATTGAGAGAAAACGACACAGATCCATGAAAACCCATAGATCTACATATAACTCTTACTCCTACAAGTATTAACAAGAGAACAGTTTCTTTGATCGCAAAAGTGTTCGTGACTCTCTTAACCAGATTCCTGACACAGGCGACCACTTTCACGCCGTGTCCCACTCGGTTACCATGGTTAGCTTTAGTAGCTCCAGGCTCCTGGCTCAGGCGACCACTTTCATGCCGTGTCCCACCAAATTACCATGGTTACCTTTAGTAGCTCCAGGCTCCTGGCACAGGCGACCACTTTCATGCCGTGTCCCACCAAATTACCATGGTCACCTGTAGTAGCTCCAGGGTCCTGGCACAGGCGACCACTTTCATGCCGTGTCCCACCCTGTTACCATGGTTACCTGTAGTAGCTCCAGGGTCCTGGCACAGGCGACAACTTTCATGCCGTGTCCCACCAAGTTACCATGGTTACCTGTAGTAGCTCCAGGGTCCTGACACAGGCGACCACTTTCATGCCGTGTCCCACCAAGTTACCATGGTTACCTGTAGTAGCTCCAGGGTCCCGGCACAAGCGACCACTTTCATGCCGTGTCCCACCAAGTTCCCATGGTTACCTGTAGTAGCTCCAGGGTCCTGACACAGGCGACCACTTTCATGCCGTGTCCCACCCAAGTTACCATGGTTACCTGTAGTAGCTCCAGGGTCCTGGCACAGGCGACCACTTTCATGCCATGTCCCGCCAAGTTACCATGGTTACCTGTAGTAGCTCCAGGATCATGACACAGGCGACCACTTTCATGCCATGTCCCTCCAAGTTACCATGGTTACCTGTAGTAGCTCTAGGATCCTGACACAGGCTACCACTTTCATGATGTGTCCCACCAAGTTACCATGGTTACCTGTAGTAGTTCCAGGGTCCTGACACAGGCAATCACTTTCATGCCATGTTCCAACCTGTTACCATGGTTGCCTGTAGTGGCTCCAGGGTCCTGGCACAGGCGACCACTTTCATGCCATGTCCCACCGAGTTACCATGGTTACCTGTAGTAGCTCCAGGATCCTGGCACAGGCGACCATTTTCATGCTGTGTCCCACTTTGTTCCCATGGTTACCTGTAGTAGCTCCAGGATCCTGACACAGGCGACCACTTTCATGATGTGTCCCACCAAGTTGCCATGGTTACCTATAATAACTCTAGGATCCTGACACAGGCGACCACTTTCATGATGTGTCCCACCAAGTTACCATGGTTACCTGTAGTAGCTCAAGATCCTGGCACAGGCGACCACTCTCATGCTGTGTCATACCAAGTTACCATGGTTACCTGTAGTAGCTCAAGATCCTGGCACAATCGATCACTTTCATGCCGTGTCCCACCCTGTTACCATGGTTACCTGTAGGAGCTCCAGGGTCCTGACACAGGCGACCACTTTTGCGCCGTGTCCCACCAAGTTACCATGGTTGCCTGTGGTAGCTCCAGGGTCCTGAGACAGGCGACCACTTTCATGCCGTGTCCCACCAAGTTTCCATGGTTACCTGTGGTAGCTCCAGGGTCCTGAGACAGGCGACCACTTTCATGCCGTGTCCCACCAAGTTTCCACGGTTACCTGTGGTAGCTCCAGGGTCCTGACACAGGCGACCACTTTCACGCCGTGTCCCACCAAGTTACCATGGTTGCCTGTGGTAGCTCCAGGGTCCTGAGACAGGCGACCACTTTCATGCCGTGTCCCACCAAGTTTCCATGGTTACCTGTGGTAGCTCCAGGGTCCTTGCACAGGCGACCACTTTCATGCCGTGTCCCACCAAGTTTCCATGGTTACCTGTGGTTGCTCCAGGGTCCTGGCACAGGCAACCACTTTCACGCCGTGTCGCACCATGTTTTCATGGTTACCTGTGGTAGCTCCAGGGTCCTGGCACAGGCGACCACTTTCATGCCGTGTCCCACCAAGTTACCATGGTTACCTGTAGTAGCTCTAGGGTCCTGGCACAGGCGACCACTTTCATGCCGTGTCCCACTCTGTTACCATGGTTATCTGTAGTAGCTCCAGGGTCCTGGCACAGGCAACCACTTTCATGCCGTGTCCTACCCTGTTACCATGGTTACCTGTAGTAGCTCCAGGGTCCTGGCACAGGCGACCACTTTCATGCCGTGTCCCACCAAGTTTCCATGGTTACCTGTGGTAGCTCCAGGGTCCTGACACAGGCGAAAACTTTCATGCCGTGTCCCACCAAGTTACCATGGTTACCTGTGGTAGCTCCAGGGACCTGGCATAGGCAAACACTCTCACGCCGAATGCCAGCAAGTTAGCATGGTTACCTGTAGTAGCTCCAGGGTCCTGGCACAGGCGACCACTTTCATGCCGTGTCCGACCAGGTTTTGGACCACTGCTCGTCCAATCCCCTTGGAGGCCCCCGTCACCAAGGCAACACGTCCACTCCACCGTTCCATTTTCCAACGCTAGTATCCAATATTCCAAATGAAAGACTAGTCCATATAATTTGCTCTATAATATTCTACTGCTCTGGATAATTGCTGTATCTGCTATGTTTGATGGAAAGGAATGCCGATAAGAATTTACGTGTAAATAATCAGATAATTCAGAATCAGATAATGTTCTGTCTGACTGACTGATACAAGTGTTGACAGTTTTTTGTGATATTGATCAGCAATTATTGACTGCTGCAGATATTCATGATTGCCAGATGTCACTAATTCCACACACTCCATGCCATGCTGGCCAGATGGCTGTTCTCATTTGAGTTTTCCTCACAATTTTTTTTCTATGTTTGATATTTTCATAAGGCCACTCCTGTTTAATTTTTTGTTCCTTGTCCTTTGAAAAATCAAAAGCTAGGAGGGAGGGCGGAAAAAAACAAACAGACCCTCAAATAAAAAACGATGTACCGTGCAATGATTCTATGAATGCAAACGATGCTTGGGTGGGGGACTTATGTCTTTGAGCATCTCAAAAAATATATCATAGTTTCATATTGAATCTTAGAAACTTATTTCTTAATTTGAAATGTTAGTCTGTTCAAAACTCTGGATACATCTTGTATACACACAAGCCAGTCGAATGAGTTTGCTGCGAGACCAATACGAGTAAGCTTTACAGAGATTGGCCGAATTTTGTGTGTCAAAATCGCTTTTATTTCCATAATATTACATATTCATCTTGTTTTTTCTCAAAATTTTGCGAAAAGCTAGGCACACGAGGACGAGAATCAGAAAAGTAAACAAGAATGGCCTAATATATTAAGGTTTAAAACAAAAGCTTGTTGTTTATGTGTCACTAATCGTGCTAATTTTCTAAGGCGATTTCTCTGCTGGTGATTACATAAATTAATTTATCAACATCAACACAGAATGTTTCATATAATATTGGTTTATTCAATTTCAACAATGACATCAAAATTAGCCAGTAACAACTGCAATTACAGAATTGCAAATTATTTCCATCAATGGCGGGAAGACATGGCATAACATAATACCGGTAATAACAGGTAGGTTGCCACACAATTTGTATGTTACAGTTTTACCTCCAATCATCACAATTTATCGTCATTTATAGACAATATTGGAGTGCGCACTTATATTAAGTAATGCTCACGGTAAACCTTGCAATAATTGTACCTAGATTCTCATAGTTTACAATGTGACTTGGCCCAAGTCTGTCTCATACACTAACATTGTCAGGCCATAGTACCGGTAGATACATGTGCATACTTAATTATCCTACATTAGGAATGCTAAGAGAAGATACCCAACGGGTGCTCAGTGGTAAACATACTAGTGGTTACATGAATATGCAAAAGTAATATATGAATATTCATGGTACATAACAGGAAATAATGTGTGCTTTTATACCAGGTGATAACAGAAATTTGGTATATATATTTTTATGCAAGATGTTGGACATACTGTTTCATATTATCCTATAAACAAAATGAATAATGGCGCTTTAATAACTGACTACATCAATAAATGTCTAGATACATGTATTTATATTTGTATGCCCTTTATAAACACAAATAATAATAATATTAGTAAATAGTATAATTAGCTAGGTGTGAAAGACCAACAAAATACAAGCATTATCAATTAATGTAAACAGTATATCATTGACAATAAAGCATGTTTTTTTATTTGACATTTGGAATGCAATGAAATCAGCTGATCACAGGAGGCTTGTCTTATAAAGAACGGTTTCTTTGGTTAAGCAACACATGCAAACGGAGATGAACGACAGAGACAAAAAAAGAAATAAAATAAAAATCATCTTGATAGAATTGACCACAGGACAGCTATTGATAAAGGATGCTACATTTGGGTGCTCAACTTTTAAAACACAATACAATTTTTTTCAATATAATCAGTTCGCCAGCAAAATAAAAATGCCTGGCGGGAAATTGAAATTTTGAAGGGCAAAGACTGAAATAGGCCCAGATATATATGAAGGCAGTTAAATATCATGAATAACATTTTATCTCATAATTATTTTGACCGATATACGAGGAGATTTCAGACTATTCGAGACATATTCCATTGACTGGTGTTAGGCTCCGTACGGACAAAACTCTCACCGTTTTATTTTACGTGTATATTTTTTCACAATACGGAAGCAATTTTCATGGTCAATTTTTTCATCATAGACCAAGCTAAATCGTGAAAACTCCAAGAAATGAAACCTCTTTTGCAGGCCACAAAATTAATATTACTACAGGAAAGCTCTTTTTTAATGCTTTTATCGATAATCGACATGTTATAACTCAACATTCTATATAGACAAGGCTTTGGTGCGCTTTGTTAACAGTAGACCACATTCAATGTATGTTTATCGTACATTATTACCACTGGTTTGTAATCATCACATATATACTTGTAAACATAGACTTAGAAAGCCCTTTGACTCAAAACTAGAAGTTTGAACTCAAGACAAGCACAAAGGCAGTATTCGCATTGATTGGCCTGACAAAATAAAGCACAGAACGTAACCTACTATAGACTACAGAACCTAATATCAAACCTGGTAAGCCTGAGACTTTTCTTTGAGCAAAGTAGTTTTACCTATCGCACCGATGAGGCCATACATAATAATACATATATATCACCAGTCTACGCCTGCCATAAGTTCATATACATTTCATTGATATACATGTATTATTTCTTACCATGTACTTTACAAACTACTACTAAATTTGTATCCACAAGTACAACAACAACACATTAATTTTTACACATATAATTATGATTAGAAGCCACCAGCTGTACATTTAGTTGACTTTCGGTTTCAGTTTTACCGGTATTTCCCACCACAGTTGATTGCGCCTGACTAGTTTCAGTTTCCATAGCAGATTGGGACAAATTACATGATTAAACAAGACGCCAACGGCATCCATTTTTACCACTTTCACCCGCAAATGCATCACAAGCTTATATGAATAACATAATGCACAACAAAGGTGTAGTAATATAAACTATACAGCAACAGTTCATGCATAACATAAATATAGAAATGCCAACTGGTCATGTAACATAATTTTATCCAAATCCGTAACAATATTCACAAGAAAATCACAAATTAATTGAACTGCCATTTGCCTGTCATATGAACCTGACATAATTGAACAAGTAACATAAAATCATTTTAATAAAAACTGACTCGGAATAGCACCTTAGCAGCAAATTAAATTGACTCACAATCGAACTGCGGATTTATGACTGACATATATAGACACAAATGATTTTACACTCGCACGTAAATTGCTGACATCTGTCATTATAGGACTTGCCTAAACATTTAGAGTTGATAAACATTCGATGAAACTTTTTTCAGAGTCACCATTGCCTAGAATTATGCAATAACTTCATATATATGAAATTACACCTCATTTTTACATACAATATACATGTAGTTATATCACATAACAGCATAGTACATATCGGTACATGTTTTATAGTGGTATATTCTATTTACCTGTATATACATGATATATACAAAATAATGAATAACAACAACATAATATAAGCTTTTATACATGGTTATATATGTGTATATATATCACAAAAAAGTTTCTCACTTTTTCGTTATTTCAGCTGTTTTGTGCCTTCGAACGGTTACCATGTTTATCAATAGTATTTTATACACAAATTTATACATATACATGTACATGTGTATTTGTACATTTATACATACAAGTACATATATGTGGCAGTAATATTATGGTGATAACGACTGTACATTCAACCAGTATATATCATGGTTTTTGTTATATAGGGTGTTGCAAAGTAAATGCATAATATACCAATACATTTGTATATCATTCTCTCGAATTTCTGATATCATATAACAAGATGAAAAGGCATATTAGGCCAAATATAATATCACTGGGAAACTGGAAGAACCACAATTAATTTCATCAATTGAAAGAAAATATAAAGGTGATTCAATAGGTAAAACCTCATGAAGGTCATGTTATCAGCAATATATCACAAATTAATTTGATTACACATGTTTTCCCTATTATTGACTTAAATTTTGATGAGAGAGTGAAACACACAAAAGATGTCAAATCACATGGGAATTACAAAAATTTGAAATGCTTGCACTGAAAAAGTCATTATTTACCATAACTGTGAATATAATATATATGAATGTGTTTGACTGTCCTTGTTTATACAACACTCAAACCTATGGAAGTGTTTATGCTGTGTGTGGGGGCCGGGGGGGATGAGCGGGGGGCAGCAGGGGGAGGGGGGTCACTCTCAGCTAGCGAAGGCGTCCTCCTCCGGCGGTACGTAAGAGAAGCCCATGAAAGCCTTGTCTGCCTCTTGAACACTGGCGCTGATGATGTGATCTCCAACGGAACGACCCACGGACGCTGGAACGGTATCAATCAGATGGCGATGTTGAGTTTGTTATGATCTTCTTTGGAACATATTGAAATCATACTAGAATGGTCATCTGAGATATTATCGTATTGAAATTAACAAAGCCTTGCATGCAAGCTACTTTATTCTATCTTGAAGGACGATCCTGTCACTTACCAGGGACCGGTTCCCTTGTGAACTCTGGATCGATGTGTTTGAGATCCATCATGTCAGCCTGCAATGTGACAGATATGGACATGCAATCAGAGAAATTTACAGGTTATGGTATGGTTTTCAGGTTTAATAACTGAATATATTTCAAGTATGTGTGCGGCTGCCCCAGAAAACCATCAACTGCCAAAGCTGATGAAAAAATTCATGTCTAAATCACGAATTTGATTCATCAGCTTTTATAATAGACCAGTGAGCAAAATATACTGTATAATGATACATACAACATCTTTTTTAACCTTATGCAAAGGTAGAACAAGTAACTGTGACATTACCACATTGGGGTTGTATGGAGGTTTGATTTTCCTTTCGTAAAGATGCGTCCAGTTGATCGCATTGAAGAACGGATGTTTTTGAAGTTCGGATAAATCGTTTGTCGCACCCAGTCGTAAACGTTTGTCTTTCTGCAGTAACTGGAAACAGCGAATTGAGATGCTGTTACGATAGTTTTGAAAATGTCATTCAATTATACTTTGTAATATTGTGGATTTTTCCACTTTCAATTGATCTAAAACTTACCCCTTCCAGGATATTTTTGGCACTGGACGAGGCGACATTGCTGCGGAACCGCAGCGGTTTATGCAGGATGTTGTCATACATCTCGTTCACGTTTTTACAGTAAAATGGCGGCTGCAATGAAAGTACATAATAATGACTTCATACCTATAACAAAGACTTCTGCCACAGAAAATTTGAGAGACAACTCTGAAGAAATGGGTTTTATTTCCGTACCAGACCGAACATCATCTCATAGAGCACTGAGCCTAAACACCACCAGTCAACTGTCTTGTCATAGGGCTCTTTCCGCAACACTTCCGGGGCTAAATACTGCGGAAATGATGGAATTCTTGTAAGAATATATACTTGGAAACTTTCTCTACTGTCCAGTGTAGTACAGTCTTAGTGGTAGGATTCGTTTTATAGTTCATTTAGTGAGTAACCATGGAAACACGACTTACCTCTGGGGTGCCGCAGAATGTAGATGTTGTGCCGCGACCAACAACACCCTCTTTACACAGGCCAAAGTCCGTCAAAACGATGTGACCCTGTTTGATGGCAAAGAATTTAATGTTGAGAATATGTTCTCGATTCCAATCCATGCTCATGTACACATGTATTTAGCTACATTCAATGAAACACGCCACTGATTTAATGTACATTAGAATTCTGGAACGAACCTGTGAGTCCAGCAGGATGTTTTCAGGTTTGAGATCTCTGAAAGACACATCAGACATATTTGGTAACCCAAATAATATTAGTACTATTAATGTAAAATGAGCTATTATTTAAAACAAAACTGATATAAATAGAGTGAATTCATACTGGTATATCTACATGTATAAAATATATATTATAAATATATAATAGGTGTATTGAACGAAATCTTTTGCAGCACCAACCTGTAAATGATATTGAGTGAGTGGAGGTAACCAAGTGCGCTGGCCATTTCTGCCGAGTAAAATTTTGAACGACCTTCGGAAAAACAACGCTCTTTCTGGAGGTGGAAAAACATCTGCAAACAAAAATCATGAATAAAACTTTAAGGATCACATGTCGTGAATTATGAATTTGTGTATGTTATAATCTTTTTTCGTGTATGTTGTTGTTTTTTATTGCGAGCTCACTGACTGTATACAGTGAAACTTGTTTTCCAAGACCATCCATAATGACCATAATAGTGAGGATTTCTTGACTTGCCATGTCAGGGAAGAGAGTCAAACAAGATTCAATATTATGTTTACAGTATCCTAGAAAGCATTATCATTTTGAAACTAGACCTCTTTGGCTTGATGTGCAGAGCAACAAGAAACCAATTTTTTATGAGGAATGTCTACTACAAGTATTGAGTTGAGAAAACAGAGTACATTGTGCTTTTGCCGATGTATTGACAGGCACTGACCTCTCCGCCGTTGACGTAATCGAGGACAAAGTACAGTTTGTCGGGCGTCTGGAACGAGAAGTGCAGCCCGACCAGGAACGGGTGTTTGACGTTCTGCACGAGCACGTTTCGCTCGGACATGATGTGCTTCGCCTCATTCTTCCGCATGATCAGCGATTTGTTGAGCACTTTAACGGCATATGTCGTGTTTTCACCCTTGAGTCGCGCTAGCAAGACCTGAGTTTCGGGGGGTAAACGAGTACCGTGTATGTGCTTGAATCTTGAATGATATCTAGCATAAGTTTTTTTTTTTTTTTTTTTAAATTTATATCTGTTGCAATTTTTTATTATATTATTTTTTTTTTTATATATCTGGTGCAGGTTATCATGGTCTTAAAACATGGTATATAAATGGTTCATGGTCAAGTACATGACATTCTCTTACATGTCCAATATTGTGTATGATTTTCATGCATGAACATACTTTTCCGAAGCTGCCTTTTCCTATAACCTTCAAGAATTCAAAGTCACCAGGCCGAGCGCTGCAAAAGACGAACACATGAAAATCTGGGAATATGTCCTAGTAGTTGTAGCTGTGCAAAGTGATTATACCACGAAGAATTGAATTTCATATTCTCGTCAAACTTACTGTGGTCTTTCTGATGGACCAAGGTTCATTTTTTCCTCGTCACTTGAGCTGCCGTCGTCTTTTCCATTCTGAAAGAAATAAATCCGTCCTGTTGAGAATTGCTCTGAAATTTGATTCCCAACCATTTCCCCGAGCCAATATTGTGCGATACACAGCGCAAAGAATTCGAAATTGTGCTGGGGCATTGCTAGATATTTCAACTGGGTTAGTTGCCTTGGTTACCTGGTAGGCGCTGTCGGTGTCGTCCTCGTCAGTGCTTCGACGCGTCATGCTCGGCACAATATTCAAGAATGTCTGCACGTCAGCACTGTCATAAACATGCTACACTCAATCACAGGAATACCAGTATCTATCAACATCTACATACCATAATCATCAATTACCCGTATATATTTTCATGTGGGTTGGCCTCTGCATGCTTGCACATGTACACGTTGGTCAATAATTCCACAGTACTGGTAAAAGTTACCAAAAATTTATAATCATGAGATGCCCCTACCATAATCTACAATTACACACAGAATACAAAACCAATACTCAAATGAAGAATGAAATATTTGTGCCTTACTTTTGAGACAGCCCCTCGTGATTGACGAGTTTCTGTACGAAGTCGTTGAGACCTTCCCTGCGGTGTCGCATGAAGTGAGGGTCCAGATTGCTGAAGAGCTTTTTACCAGGAAGTTTTAGGTCCGCATCAGGAAACAGTTTCTTGACCTGCAAAAAACAGTTCAGAT
The DNA here is from genome assembly GCA_949152475.1 of Terebella lapidaria. NCBI lineage: Eukaryota > Metazoa > Annelida > Polychaeta > Terebellida > Terebellidae > Terebella > Terebella lapidaria. The sequence goes on from OX424557.1 coordinate 11,729,751, forward strand.
TGACGCTGACCCACTTCATACACTGTATATACACATGTACAGTCAAACCTCCATTAGTGAACACCTCTGGTCAGTGAACAACTCCAGTTAGTGAACACTTTTTCCCGGTCCCGAATGAACGCCTATCTTTTAACATTGAGGTGTTCTTCCGATTAGTGAACATTTCTATACAATGAACAATTCCCTACTGTGAACACTGCTACGTGGTCCCAAATATCAATTTGCAATACAAATGACCCTCTACTTAGTGAACATAGGCAAATGCACTGTAATCGCACAGGGCAGAGAAATCTGTCTTCTGGGCAACAACAAGGTAATTAACACGTCTCACACACTGTTATGCCTGATTGCATCTTATCCAGATTCTGCCTAACTGGTGTTTCCACAGCCTAGATCATACAATAGGAAGCCACAAGTATTTACTGCAGGGCAGGGTGGCCCTATATACTCAAGTAGATTATCATCAGCTTGACATAGCATTGTTTTATGGGGCCTGCCCCGTGCCCAGTGTGATGTTTATGTCTATGACATGCAGTACTTGAGCAGATTTCTAGGTTTCTAATGAGTTGCTTCAGACGGTATGTATACCAGACGTATTTCAGACTTCATCAATGTTTCTTTCTCGGAAATCAAAACTGTTATTCAGTAGCCATGGCCTCACTCGCCAGACAAATCACTGTTGACGTCACTGGTGACACGGTGACAATGAATCTGTGATACAAGATTACATTTTTGATGTTTTTTTTATCTTGATGGTACTTTTTCCGATTAGTGAACACCTCCATATACTGAACATTTTTGCTGGGTCCCAAAGGTGTTCACTAATCAGAGGTTTGACTGTATGTACATATAGGTATAGTAGGCATACCATGTAGTTCGTCTATTGCCTCTGTTTTCTTCAAAACAGATCATGTGGAATTGCCAAGAAAACTGTGTTTTGTCAAGAAAACCGTAATTAATCAATTAGTTCGAACAGCTAAAAATAATTATTTTTGAAGTGTTCAAATTATTAGATTCACGATAAAATCGTCCGGGTATGTTGATCATGGTACATGTGGACATATGCTCGTAGACTAAGATGCAATACTGATATGCGAAATGTAAGGGGAACGAGATACCGGTAACCTTGGTACATGCAGTACTACTGGCAGTTTCCAATTATTATGGCAGATATTTTTGTTCGAAGGCCAAAATGTTTTTCCGAGCCGTGGTAACTAAACATTGAGAAGAGTAACCAAAAACAAAGTACATGTAAAACCAAAAGGTCCATTTCCTGGGAACACTGGGACTAGATAATAAATTATACTCGTGTGAGAGAGGAGGCTAACAGACATGACCTTTTCTGAAATTTCTGCACTGACCTGTCATTAGTGCATATACACATATACAAAATGAATATCATGAATATCTAGGCATATATAAATGCGTAATCTCTGCTTTTCCATCAACACGAGCTCCGTCCTGAATGAAGCTGCTGTGGACAGCTCAGTGACATGGTGATAGCATGGGAAGTTGATACCGGAATAGGTTGGAGAGAGACACAAAGGCACATGGGGATATTCTCATCACTGGTCGCGATATTACCATCTCACACCCCATGGGCGGGCAGGCAGGCAGACAAGTAACACCCACTGACCTTTTCATGTAGATTGTGGAACTCGTTGTATCGGCGGAAGATGAACCAAGACTGGCCGTTGAAGTCTACGACCACCTTGTATATCTGCGAGGAAAAGATAACAATATTTCTTTCAATAAATCTGCATTTAAAACATGTGGTGTACCATGGAGTGGATGGGACCGGTACATGTGATTCTCTGATGGCATCGAAAAAATAGAGCACACCAAAGGGTTACTCTTCCTCATGGGATGAGTGATGATGTAATGAGCTTAAAAAGGTTTTAGAGAAAGATCAATAGATGCTTCTGGTGAAGAGGTTTTTCTTCTTTTTAATCTTTCTCTGTTCCGTCACAAAACATCCTGGGTTTTAGGGGCCGTGTTTGTCTACTCTTCGATCAATATCCGAAAAGAATCATGGCGGTCGAGGACCGAGAACAGAGCTCAAACACAGCATGGAACATGGTTCAATCTCGACATGAACACAAATGGAAACTTACTTCGAAATTCAGATTGTATTTTCCAAGAAAACAGCAGCACATATTGCATATCATCATTGCTATGTGCTTATCTCCTATTAAAATATCCTCTTCCACTTAAAGCTATGCAAAAATTTCCTGCTAGAAATTGCACAGTTTTGAATTGTTCGTCAGAAATCTCTTCCGAGTTTGTTCGCTGTTACAGACGACACTGAGTGAGAAATTGTCACCGATGCTTTATATTCAAAGACGGGCCCCGCAGCCAAGCCGTAGCCATAGCACTCACCATGTGTTTCTTGTCCTTTTTCTCGTGTGGGTTTGCGTCTGAGTCGGTAACCGATGCCGTCATTTCCCCGTTCGGGGAGCCGGGGCCCTGGGTGGACGAGTTACTCATCGCTACCGGCAACGGGCGGGCAACTCTCTGGCGATGGTGGCGATGGTCTCACTGGCTGGGTGGTGCGGGGAAGAGGGTGTTGTGTTACCTAGCAACCACTGCCACCATCATGACTGAAGTGAAAAAACGGAAAAAGAAAATTTAATCATATAATGGAGAAGACATCCACGGGTTGAGCCGCGAATTGCGTCTTGATTGCCGCCAGTGTAAACCGTTTGTTTTATGGGTAAAAGCGCCTCCCTTTAAGTAGCAAGTGTTAAAGATGGAAGCTCTCTGGCAGGGGTGTTCTATTAACCCTGGGGTGCTCTCTGGCCCATGATCTAGGGCTACGGGAGCCATTAATAGGGTAGCTGTGCTGATGAGGAGATTACAGACTTGGATCAACCACTGCCCTGATTCTGTATTCTCAGTGTGATTTCCCTACCATGATCTCTACTAGCAATAACAAGGTTGACTGTGTTTTCACAGTGTTTGGGTAATAATGGCTTATTTTATGTTAGGTAGTGTATTTAGGTCTGTTAGGATGACTTTCGATTAATAAATAAGGCAGAGGCAATATTCCAAATCCTGTTGAGCAGGATTGAATAACACATCAAATGTAACATCTGTCTACATTATTTTTTCTAACCTCCAACATATTTATCGACGTATCATTACATGTATTTACATACATCCTGTAGTGTTGGAAAAGCCTGAGGATGCAGTTGTTTTAAGAATTTTTCTTCACAAAAACAAGCAGGTATCAATATGATGATATTTGCTAGTTTAATACAAATTTTGAGTCTCGACAATTGCTACTGCGTTATGACGCACATGTCAAGCATGTTGAGACAATGAGATTTCAAATATAGAAAGTTATCAGACAGTTCTTGCTATGAATAGCAAAAGTTCATACTCGTAACCTGAAATACGACACCCGAGTATAGAATGTCTACATAACACGCTACTGTAAATCCAGATAATTTTACGTCATTTAATTTTTGCCTTTTAATCTTGTAGACTCATTCGTGCCCTTTTGATTTCGCGTTTTTTATTAGGGAACAGGTGTGGTGTAATGGCATTCAACACTTTTTTTTTCAATTCTTTCCTCAAGTTATTAAAATTTGGTTCAATTTGCAAAACTAAAAGGACGCGAATAATTTCGAGATTTACAGTATACCTCTGTGCCTACGTCTTGGATATTGTGATCCGCTTGCAAATTGAAAGCGTCACGTGAGGCAGGTAAACGTTCTGAACGACATTATCATGATTATCGGTAGCTCGACTGATTAAATGTGTTTTTATGAATCAAAACATCAGAAACACCTTGTACAAATATATAAATACGTACATATCATGACTATAATGTATATTGTACTAAATCTTCAAACCAGTATGTATTTAATTTACCGGGTAGTAGAGGAAAATTTAGCATTGGTAATGACATAAATAGCGACAGAAACCCATAAGAGAGTCTCTCTTATGGGTTTCTGATCTCTCTTATGGGTTTCTGATAGCGATAAATACAGGAATATCTTGGGTATTTTTTTTTTTTCAGAAATCAATGCGAAAATAACATTGCCAAAAAATGTAACTCTTCTCTAATACTGTAATGATACTGATATCATAAATAAATAGCATTTTACTTTTAATTAATACTACATATCCAGATAGAGTGTGCCAATAACCTTATGATTGTGATTTTTTGAAAATCTGAATCATTCACATGAAGGCCTACCTCATTACTTGATATTTGCTAACCATCACAGTTGTGTTGTGTGCGTATTGCAAATAAATGTTCTGCGCAGGGTTTATTTATAACTGCTAGGTCTTTAAACTGTGTTGTTTATTCATTATTTGCCGAATGAATGAATTGACCCATCTGGATAAACATATTGAACAATACGGCCATAAATAGAAAGGAAAAAACATGTAGAAAAATTCGAGAAATTCTTTGCATGGTGCAGTACATTGTATTGTTACAATCAACTAAATTAATTGGCTAATGAACTATTGTCATGATTTTTTCATCTATTGCAATCCAGATATTGGTCATTTGTCTTTCATTCTTATTGTATCTTTTTCTAGCTCAACAAATTTGTTTTTGAAATGTTTTTAATCACGGGAAAAAAGACAAAATATCTTTGTCACCAGGTAATCTTTTTGTGTATTTAGTCAACATATTGCTAGATTTTCAAACAAAAAAATTTAAAAACCTGTTATTAAACAAAGGTTATTGCAAATGGATCAGGATACGAAAATACATAAATTACGAATGCGAGCCAACTTTTCCTCTAATGACGATAAAACATGCAGTAGCCTGGCAACAGTAAAGACAGCAATAATATATTTATTACCGCACATCAAACCTCCGCAGACGATTCCTCGACTCCCTACAACAACAAACCAGATATCCCGGGCAATAATCCAATAATGATCGTGCAAGTAACGAGGCAAGATTCCGCATTAGAATCATTGGCCGCCCAATCTCGCTAAATGCGACCATTGGCAGTCCAATCGCTCTCCGACTTGGGTCGCTAGGTGCGTGGGTTTTGCGATCAAATCGTCGTGGTGACAGGATGCTGGTTGGTGTAGATGTATGCTCAATATTACTAGGTACACAAAGTACATGTATCTGTACATTATGTGAAAGCATATATACCGGGTATATGTCATGATTCTTCGCTATTTACCATGATTTTAATACTGGAGTAAAAGGCCTAGATTTCATGCACATGGACATCAGTTGAATGTGCCTTGCTATATATACATGATATAAGGGACAATTTAGTTTTACATGTACTTTCATATTTGCATAGTGCAATATTAAACATGTAACGGACTCGGTCCCAATGAATCAAACTTGACGGTACTTGTGTAATAAAGCGCTTGATTTTCCGTCAGCAGGAAGTTTGTTGTGTTTCCTAAGCATACACAATAATGGATTATTATAATGGCAACTTTCAGTTTCACTTTCATAATGGTTTTTCTTTTTAACAATAATTTGCCTCAATTCATGTAATATGCATTTTTAACTATTTGTGTACATGTAAATTCTCCTAATCTAATTATTGCATGTACGATTTGACTTATATGTACTTGCACATATTCTAAACGTTCGAATATATACTATACATACCGGTAGATAAGCTTTTCTCAAAGAAAATTCCTGCATATTGTTCGCAGATGTACAATTATGTAAGAGGTATTAACATACAGACATAACTATCTGTCGGTACAGTGTGTGGACTGCAAACATCTGCAAGGCAACATTTGCCCTGTTAAAAAATTCATGTGTACTGAATGAATTATTCACAAGATAATTATGATATGACGGAACATTCCCTCACCTACCTTTAAATATCTCGTACCTTGTATGATGTGAGAAGGTATGTACTCACATACCGTAAGTCATACCGTAACATACACATTAATGTTTGTGACTGGAACAACTCCATGGCAATTTATATACACTGGAGCTATTCTACATTGTACTCTATCAACATGGCCAAACTGTGACAGAGAACGTACCAGTGAATTGCACAAGTATTACGTATCCAAGATTATCCAAAACTTTCACTTCGCCACACCATATTCAGTGTCAGTTATCTCAATAAATGCGCAGAGACGATATCTTCGAAGTATATCTTTCACGAATTGGACGTGTCTTTAAGCATATTAAGTAGCCATAGTCATGACAAATGACGTGCAATTCATTGCACTATCATATTAACGTTTTTGTCATTTTTATCGTAAACTCTGTGTGTGCAGGCACAAGGACCTTATCATCTGATGTATGATAAGAATCCGCATGTGTTTTGTTATGATAAAGTGCTACATATACTAATAATTATATAAATGCCAGAAATAGGGACACGATGAATCATCCGTTGGATTATTTAGGTTGCACAAATCTGATAAAAAAAATATTTTGTATATGTCATGTATATACATGTAATGTAGATACAAATGTATTGTAATCAAATTTATTTGTGGGCAATGAAATCATGCACAAATGCCGATTTCTAAGTTTCATTATCACCCAAACTGTAGGATATCTTTAAAAGCTGATATCAGCTGATGTCTTTGGCAAAACTTGTAGTCATACAATGCACATGTATGTCCACAAATATAATCTGCACAATGAATACAATATGTTCCTCCATAAACTAAGAATAATGTTTGGTATTATAGCAAGGGTCTTCACCTATCATGTGATAATATTATGATGATTTAGCAGGTTCTACATCTCATATATTTATGCGTCCTTTTACTGTGAGTCATCATAATATTATATTGTGCGGAAAAAGTAACTATTTGCACAAAGCATATAACTACAAGTATGGCACAGATCAACTCGTAGATTTAAAGTATATACACATGACAGATTTGACAATTATGTGAATGTGAAAACCAATTACCCTTCAGTGCTTGGATTTTGTCAGTCAAAATGTCAATGCTGTTTGCAGTCAAAAACTCTCAGTCGCACCCAGGTTTTGGCCTTTAATTGTGCGAGATTTTTGTCGAGGACTGTGGTCCAAAGGCTGACACATGTGTATAATAGATTGATTAGTCCTGCAATGTCACATGTTATTATCGTTTAGGGGAATTTACCGATACATAAGCTGCGAGAAATCTCTTTCGCCAATCGAAGGATCGCCAAGTCAGACCACTTGCATTATCCTAAAATGGTATTAGATACGCACTCGTGGATAATTTTTTCATAGTTCATTAACCACACAGGCACCCTCGATGGTGTTTTCCACATGCGAAATGCTGAAATTAAGCCTAGCAACACGATCAACATCTCGTTGATATTTGTATTTGTATCACTTCCCGATAAACCAGTGACACATCAATTTATTGACATGATTAATATCTGGAAATACATACTCTGGTATCAATCAAGTGTTTATCGTTTACATGTACATTTTTGTAGGTCGCCCAATGAACAAATTTTTTCAGAATTGTATTATCTGATAAATATTTGCACTGCAAAGCAGGAAGAGTGAAATATTGCGTTCTTCAATTGGCATTTTCAGTTTGGCCAAATGCATGATGATTGGTAATGAGTCAGTTTATCAGATTGAGCCCAGCTTCCTGAATTATTCAATTAACAAAGGACGAGTAGGAATTACATGCACTGTCTGCATGTCACGTACAAAAAATTTCTATTGACAAAATTCATCAAAATAAATCTCTATAAAACCATCTGATGTCCAACTAACAAAATTGAACTGTAGCTGCAAGTTTAATTGTGTTTTCTTTAAAAATATCATATTGGGCTGAAATTCATAGACGTAACAAAGTGCAAACTGACTGACACACTTGTGTTGTATAAACTCAAAGTGAATGACAGTTTAGTATGATATACCGGTACATCAAGTTTTGTGGTAGCCGCTTAGAATAACATGAACATTATGAAACAAGGAAAATTTTGCACATGCTCTCACCTGCAAAGAAGTTCTGCAAATTCCCTGTATTCATGAACAAATATTTCAAAGAAAGTATTCCACTCCCTATACTGATAGCCTACATGTACTGGTCGAATCAACTGTCATTCAGTATTCATATGACATCTATAGGGCGACCAACGACCAACAGTCAAGCACCAAACAACCGCACTCTTCAGTTACTCTTAACCAGCGCGTCTAAGGGCAGATTACAGAGTTCGATCATCACGATAATGTGATCCACCATGAGTGAACCTCATGAACTGTACCCATGCTTGGGAAGCCGTGCCTCCCCCCCTCGCCCATCCACCCCAAGAATACATGATTATGGAGCCATGAACGAAGGTCCAGGATAAACTAGGGGATATTTATCTCCACGACAACACATCGCCATGACAACAAGCATTAAATCACATCACTCCGTCACTCGGCTAAGATGTATTAGTCCTAACTACAAGCACAAGTAATTTGTTGGACAGAGCCAGAACATCAAGTTTATATTTTCGCTTTTGTTTTTTTGGGGGGTCATTCTAACATGCTGAAAATATTTGCAAATTGACTACTTGAATTCAGTCACATGCATGAGCTTAAGATTTTTCCTGTTTTCAACCTATGCTTTTTACAACATAAGTCAATAATGACATGTGCATAGTCAGTGTCGTTCGCACGTGTTTCAAGTGTTTTGTGAGGGTTTTTTTACCAGTGATCGACTTGCAAGTTTCTGCATTTAGGTCATACATGTGGAATGCTTTATCATGATTATAACACTCTGCAAGATTATCACACACCCATAAACTAGTATATGTAGAATAGTTTTCGAATAACATGACATGCTGAGCAAATACTCATCCACTTAAATACTGTAAACATGTACATGTAGGTGGACAAGAATTGAGGCACAGATTGTGAACTCACAATCAAATGGGCGTTCACTCCATAAAAATGTTGAACTACACTGCACGTAACTAAACTGGCAGTAAATCTTCGGTCCGCGCTGGATGATGTCGTCGCCATTTGCATGGTTCGCTCTGGCCGAAGCCTATTCATACCGTATTCGCGCGCATACAGTCGCATGTGCGTATAGTCGAAGGTGTGCGTATATTTCGAATATACGCACATGTGCTTGTGATTGAAGAAAAAATCAAAATCAAGAATTACAGTAAAAATTTTTTGATCGTAAGATCATCGGTTCCATGTCATGTGCTTGACTGACTTCATGCAATCGTGACCGTCAGTTCGTGTCCATCGCGGCTGTGTCTGCGGTCAATGGATTGCAAACTGTCAAATAAGTTGTGATGTTGATTGCCTAATTACGGTGAGTGTTATTGACACTTGTGATTTCGTTTGACATCCTATGATCAGGATGTGTCATTTCTGTTCATGAGTGTGAAATAAATATCTTGAAAAGCCCTTGTTTCGTTCATGTTTGTGATGTTTGCCGCCCAGCAGGAAGTTGCCATCTTTCTAGCTTGCACTCATTAATATTCATGAGCTGATTCACATTCCAACCAATCAAAAGTTACCTTTCAAAACGAATCAGCCAGTGGTGAAAGGCCAGATATGACATCATAAAGAACCCCACCAATCAGGCTGCTTGTTTCACTTTCTTCTTCCAAGTGACATGTGGATTTGTTTTGAAATAGCTACGACCCAAACAACACATTTTATTTGTTTCCCGAAGTCCCAACAGCATCACACAACAATAGATTATACATCATGCACTTACACCAACACAAGTACCGATGTCTGAATTCATTCATGCACCAAACCATGTAATTGCAATTGACGAGTCGGGGCGGTTTTGACAGTAGTGTCGGCCTCGTATAACTGTCAAACTATCTGAGCCTGATCAAAGGGATTTGCAGTCAACCCCCTTATCGAAAACGATCGCACATGTGCGTATGTACGAAATATTTTCCAAATTATAAGTGGCCTAAAACAAGCAAATTTCGGATAAACGCACATGCGACTGTATGCGCGCGAATACGGTAGTTACACACAGTATTGACGGCACATTGACGAATGACGATATTAAACACGTTCAATAATTCAAGAAATGTGCGCTTGATGTTCTGGAAATGTTTGGGGTTTTTTTTCTGGATCAATGCAGGAAATGACATTTCCCAAAAACTTTCCCATGCATCAGCGTACATTTACTGTAAACCCATTTAATGTTCACTCCCATTATATTCGCGTTTTTGACATAATGCTTGTTTGCTAAATATTTGGATAATTTTTATGTCAATTTCACTGCAATTTTCGAAGTTTGCGTCCATGGAAATTCGCGAATTTGCTCAAGGTGCGAAGTCGACCAAATTAAAAAGAAGTGAACATTACAGGTATACAGTATGTCTTTTTTCTGTAAATAGTAGAAGTCAACGGGGGGGGGGGGGGGGGGGGGGAGGGAAATAACAAAATATTTCATACACACAAGTAGGAATAATGAGGCATACATGTAGTTTTACATGAACAAGTACATGTACAGTACAAACTGTTCAAAGATTCACCAACATTATCAGCATTCTCTTCTGACACTTGATAATACCTTTTAGATTCTATAAATATTATGTATGTAGGCCCACATTGTACTTTATTCCTGAGACAACCGCTCCAGGTAGCTTGACCTATGGTTCATTTTGAGAGAGATATATGTATGAACAATAGTGTCTTTATCTGTTTATACTTTTTTGAAACGTCTATACATGTAGTAATATACATTGGTGCCATAATTATATTTTACCAGTAATTTTATTGAATGTACTGCTACATACCTGCACATACACTCAGATATGAATGAAACAAAGCAATAATCATCAAGGCTCTATGAGTTTGAGTACAGAAATACGCATCGAGCACATGTACATGTAAATGTAAAAGATCAGACCATACCAAAATAGATATCACAATTCAGAGTCAATGCATACATTCTGGAGGTCTGAACTAAAAACCCGACTCATTGGACAATGCTAATTAGGTGCAATCGTCAATGAAAGCTAGACAATGGTTGGGTCATGGGAGCATTACACGCACCATACAATAGGCGCGTGTCATTGCATCACGACAGCACATGTTCCTAAACATGGTCAGGCTCACGGGCTCTTTCTCTCTCTCTCTTTCTCTGTCTCATACAAAGTGCAAATTTTCGGGAATGTAAGTCAGCCGGGTGGAGACCTTGCCAATCTGTCAACGAATGAGATCCCCGAACTAGTGGCGTTAATTCCCTCTGGGTATTTCTACGGGGTTTTAACCATGTTAAGCGTCAAACAATTCGGACGGTTGGTTCCTTGCTCAGCCCCCTCAGTATAACCCAGCCAACGGACACCGACGGAACCCCAAAGGTCCTCATCGTGGCACTGGTAACAACAGCATGTTGCATTGGGCAGAGGAAAACAAGGGCAGATGGAAATCTTAGAACGTCTACAAGAAGCCCCAGGTGTCGAGGGTTGGCTGTATGGGTTACAGACACGTGCGCAAATAAGCAATTAGTTCCTGTCGGAAACGCGGAATTGCAAGTTATCTGTTGTTCGCAGATGAATTATTTGACTTAGTTTCCATCGGAACTGCATGGCAGGACTTCGTGCTTGTGTGGTGCATGTCACATAATCGTTCCAAATGAAATCGTGAAATTCACATAATCTTGATGTTCTGCACTCAGTCCAATTGAAATTGATATAAAATATATCAGAACAAATATATTTACAATGTGCATCATATGACTGATGTCATGAGTTATCAGTTTTGAGCATGATAAGGCATGGCCATACACTGTATAAATTGAAATGTAGATTTTAAAAAAGGTGTAGTTTAGTTACTTTGAGCTAAAATCTCGCTGAATGTTTCTTGGAAAATGTTGAAATGAATACTAGTATAATTTATGAACATCAATTCATACTGGTACTGAATACAAATGAAATAGAAATGCACCCGAGAACGATTATAATATACTGTGCATGTATCATATTGCTGAAATGCATGATATGTATAATATATCGATGAATGAGAGACCATCTGGTTTTTTAACAATAGTGTATTTAACAATATATTCATCACATCATATGCATACAAGTCATGTGCCTATTGTATGAGGTTTGATCACCTGTCAGTTAAGGCCAATTTTTCATGGTCCCTGAGTGGATAATATTAATGAAGTGAACTTACCTTCCTAGATAAAACACTATCCATGGTTCGTACTCTGTCGCAGTTACTAGTATCCAGCGTGGGTCGGTATAAGTCTTGTGGGTCGTGGGGGTATAAAGTGCGAGTCTCACGGGCTGGACCACCGCAGAACAGGGCCTCACAGGTCAGCACGCTGCATGGAAACAAATCACGCAAATTAATTGCGCCAGATAAAAGATTTGGCCATGAGATTATACGGCACGTCCGGTGGTAGATGCTTAGACTGCTCCAGTTATCTGCGATCTCCAATCTCTGAGCAATTGTGATTTCGTGAGGGTGACTGGATGTTATCTATACTCATGGGTGATCTGTTTGTGTAACTGGGTTATCAGATGTGGAGATCAACGCTGGCCTCGGCAAAGGACGAAATACGAAATCAGCCGCGGAGCACGGTCATGATGTATGACGAAAGCATTACTTTTGTACCCTGTTCAGAGAAAAATAACTTCATCATCACTGTTCATTGTTCAATTAGAATTGTCAGGAATTTGGTTGGGAGAAAAGGGGGGGGGGGGGGGCTTAAAGGGCACGCCCATTTGTGATAGATTCAATATTCAGGCCGTCAAGACATTATACGATTCAAATGTTGACACTATTGCTGTATGAACATTGATGACATTGAATTGCACTTGTTGAAGGTCATTCAAGGTCAAACAAAGTCACCATAAATTGTACATATACAATACAATTTGAAGTGGATTTTTTAGTGCAGGTTTCAAACAAACTACATCATGATAATGTACATGTACATTACATGACAAACTTGTACACATAGTTGTACAATCCACTTTCTGGCCATGTTTTTCTGACCAATTTTAAACTCAACATAGGCTGAATGATCAATAAAAATATCTGGAAAAAAGTAAGTTGAATGATGTCTGTGAAGAATATTGTCATTAGAAATTGAAATAGATTAAAATATACTTCTGGTGGCCATGGTCAAAATAAGGCCAGAAAATAGTAACAAATGGCCATCAATCAATATTTTGCTCCATATAATTGATAGCCCCTATTTATAAATAACACAAAAGGACTATAAATAGCTATCAGTAGAAAACATCTTGCAGTCTATTCACCCGTATCTCCCCTGAGACAATCATATCTGTTATCAGTCAATATAATGTTGTACGTGTATGGAAAGGCAATAAATGTATGCAGGTACACCCATGTCGGACCCATGCAATACGAATGCCAACTCATCTGTCATTCACAATTACCAGCTATATTCAAAATGATATGATAGTATAAAATGTTAAGTAGTGTTTAGTACATGGAGGTAAGGTGGATGTGACAAAATTACAATACAATTTATAACATCCTGCTAATGTGTTTATAAGTTCCCATAGACACAGTATAAATATGAAATGCTTTTAATGTGAATATAAATTAACTATGTACTGTATTCCGTTGTATGTAATGCATCACTGTAGATACCCCGATTACCGTCGATTACCGTAACGTACGTTACGGTAGTCGTTAAAATGGACGAAGTTGAAACGATTGGAATTTAAGTTCACCAAAAACAGGTCAATCTGAGGGTATCAGAAATAGGCGAGTGAGGCATATATGCGGTTCATGATGGTGCTTTTGCAACCGATTACAAACTATATTGTATTGATTGCGTTAAATTGTTTAAATATCCATTTTCAAAAACCATTGTTGATTACCGTAACGTGTACTGATGATTACGGTAACGTGAAAATGAATACACGGAGTATCATAGAGAAGCTTGCATGACAAATATGATACTTATGGTAATGACTTGTAGCCGTGATGCGATTCGTGTGCTGCTTCGTATATAAGACCATACTAGATCTTATAATACTATTATATTATTATATTAAGTTATCAATATGATATCCAATACAATTATTCTAGTCCAGATGTCAGTAATGTAGCTCGAAGTGAACTTTTCATTTTCACAAACCATCTTATTATAGATGGAGAAAATTTTAGTGAAAACACAGTTTGACCCGACTGGGACTCAAATCACAGAGAATCCGCTTACAACGCAACTGCTCTACTAGTGAGCTATCGAGGCTTCTTAATTTCCGACTAAAATTTTGGTTTATTCTATCACATTTTGTTATAATTATATTAATGAAATTTCGTCATGTCACATATGTGTTAGTACAAGACATGCACTTTGTTCAAGTGTGTATATATAATTGGTATATCGATATATTGTCTTTTTAAAACTGTTTTTGGAACGTAATTTCAACATACCACGTTATTGGTATATGCGCACGATATTCTGACAATTATTGCTGCATTTGCGTTTAGGGTGGCTGGTATTCTATTCATCAAAAACATTTACCACCACAATATCATCCCATCTTATGGTTATCATTCGTCTATGGGAAATTTGACGTTACGGTAATCAGAACAAAAGTCACCTTTGACGTTACCATAAACACGATGAGAATTTTCAAAGGATCCATGGGTTGAATGAAACGGCTATACGCCTCACAATCTACTAACGATTCATCCAGCACAACATGAACTTATCACCCGAGTTGGTTTGATGTTATTATGTTGTATAATTTACGATAAACAGGCCTGAAAGTTTTCGAAGCAACATACCCTCCGCTATTTTTTACGATTACCGTAACGCACATTACGGTAATCGTACGGTAACCAGGGTATCAACAGTGATGCATGTGAGCCTGGTATAATATGGTGGCTAAATCCATGGTTTCACAGAAAATGCATGTACAATAAAAGTAATAGCAGAAAAAGTTGCAAAGTTTCAAAAAGTTCCTTTTTCTGCACCATAATAAACACAACTTCACAAGTGTGATACATAGGTCTTCCTCTAATAAGACCTACCCTTTCCAAGGCACGACACTTAGATATATGAACTTACCCAAAACAGTCAGGTAGGTGTTTGTTGCATGATTTGCGAGTGCAGCTAGCCCTATGCTGTGGCCATACAGCCGGGGATCTCGGGCCCACGGAAGGCCCCCCACAAGCCAGAGCCAGATCCAATCGCTGTCACAGTTGTACTTTTGTTGAGAAAGTAACACTTTCCGACAAATAAGTTTGATGTTAAAACTACTTTTGTCGTGGCCTGAGAGAATATCTAGTCGAAACAACTTCATACAGACGCACCGTTGAAGAGGCTGCTGAAGTTTTCGGCATGTTGCAGGTGCTGCAGGCATAGCTCGCAATGGATACACTGGGATTCTTCTCCGACTACAGATAGCCATGGAAACTTGTCTTTCCATGTTGGAAGGAACTTGCATTTTCTTTTTTATCTCAAAGTTTGCCTTTTGTGTTTTACTGGCACCGTCGCCATAGCCGCCATGAATGATTCCCAGATTCCTAGACAATTTCACAACAGTGCTGAAGGCCGATGCGCATATACCGGATAATTCGCAGATGCTATCATCTCAGGCTTACGGGTGTCGTGATGTCTGATAATGATATGGTTGAATCTGAAATTGTCTGTCGGGCAAGTGCTGGGGACAAGTAACTTGTTGGAATGCAAGTTCATTTAATAAACTGATCCTAGCGTCACACAAAAATACAGTGTGGGAATTCTTCATTGAGGGTGGGGTGGGGGGTGGGGAGGAGGGTCTTATATGAAGGGGATGACTTTACTTACAATATCGAGATATTATCATAGATTAACCACACCGGTTAATCTATGATTTTATTGTGGTACACCGTACATGTAGAGACAATTGAGACATTCATCAAACACTGAGAACTTAAAGAAATTGGTAATGCTGGAGTTGGAGAAAGTAGGTGCCTGTGATCTGGTGATACTTGGTAATTCGTGTAGTTATACTCCTATTAGACATAATAGCAGTAGATGAACATTATAAATGCAAGTTATGTACTGCCAACATGACATGATCATTTTGAACTTTTTTGTGAGTCTATTGTACATCGACCAATGAGTCGCACAAACATCGTCACTGGAGCATAAATGTGGATTTTTCTACCATAATATCATAAAAACAACGATGCTGATATCAACAATGACCAGCCATATATTGTTCTCGTGCACAGGAGTATAATTTCGATAACAAATACAAACAAAGTGCATCGTATTTATAGAACATTCAAAACTTTTGGAAATGATACGCCAAATCAGGCCGCTGTTTACAATATTTACAATCTGCAGTAGGGCCCGGACGAGTCGAAAATTTCCGACCCGGGTACCCGAATGGTCTGACCCGACCCGCCCCGGGTAACCCGTCCAATTATATATCAACGTTTGATCGGGACTCACAGGAGCAATTTGTAATACATAAACGCCAGTCATCGATCTTTGACACATAATATTTGTTTCGTGTGTGTTTATTTTCAAACTTGAAACAGATCTCATAAAACTACTTTACCGATGGTGATTTTTAACGATGATTTCCTTGTCATTCTTGTGATTTTACTAGAGTTTATCCCTCATTTTCAATGCAAGAACTATATCTTAATCGTTTTCGGGTACGGGTAACAAAATTCCGACCCGGGTAATTGTATAACCCGCCCCGAATTCGAGTACCCGTCGACTCGTCCGGGCCCTAATCTGCAGACTATCTGGTCATACTCATATCATGCGTGCGTACGTGAACGCACGTGTATCATACTAGGGAGCGCGTCAGACCGAAACGTAAATTTGACAGGACGTTTTCAATGGGAAAACGTCAAACTCCGCACAGGGCGAACATGTGATTTAAAAACTTCGCTGTGTGGGAACTTGTACGATTTTTCCTTAAATATTTTAGCTCACTGAAGAGAGGATAAATATGAATAAAATGGTTTTTGAATGAAGAAAATCGACCAGCAATTGACAGAGTAACGATGCGTTGAACATCGCTGCGGGAGGTCAGGAATTTTCGCTTCGTTGACAAATGGTCCGCGGCACATGTGTTTTTTATCGCCTTTGCGCTAAGTGGGTTCTTAATGCAGAGCTACAAAAAGTAAACAAAGGGAAAGGAAATTTCCCGAAGTTTCGAAAAATGGTTGAGTTTAGGATTTTGTGACAAGGGAAAGTTATTTTATTACAATTTGTAATCTTCGTTGTGAAATAAATATTATTAGGAGTTTTACGAAACATTAAACTCAAGCAGTTTTGAAAGAATTGATTACTTTTTAATTACATGCAAAAAAAATCGAAACTATTCATACAAAACCCAGTCAGCGCACGAGAGTTGAATGAGGTCACACACGTGCCTGGATCTGGTCACCGCCGCGCAGCGGTTGAGTGCAACTTTGACTCGACACGGGGCTTCCGCACGGGGCGCGTTACTCGCAAGTGGACAAGACACTGTAAGTTTGGTGACATCGTGTTTAATCTGTTGTATATATATTGTACTGTGATTGTTCAGGAAAGCAATACGAAGAATGGATGTCAGAGAATCCATAGACATAAATATATTTCATTGTCTCATTGATGTAAGATGATCGATGAGGGTTTCCATTCCCAAGTTGGAATGATACAATCCGATAAAACAACACATAGGTGTGGACAGCCGTGTATGTCTGAATTTCCCAGGATGTGACTTCTATTGTATGGCAGTAAAGTAAAAAAAATATAGATCTATGGATCTAATTCTAAATAATGCGATGATTTAATTATTTAATTTTCTTTTATAAATAGCTACTCAACCACTCCCCCCACACCCTCAGCAGCTTAGCCCCTTTTGTGTAATAAGTTAATCTGTTGATGATCACTGCAGGAGATGAACTTAATGAAGAAGAAGAAGTTAATTGCTTTATATCTACTCCTTCATAGAATAAATTATGTGCATCTACAGTAGTTCCAGACCAGTTAATTTGAGTATTATTGATATGGTTAGCTGATTAATGTTATTACTAAAGAGGGAAAAATAGTCAGTTTAGGATCAAGACCATTTTGACTATATGGTTAACTGGTCAACTTTATTATTGAAGAGGGAAAAATTAGTTAGCATAGATCTATGCTTTTTCCATCAAAATAACCACACTGGTGTCCTTTTCATGTGATTCGATTTCTATACAAGTATGATTATTATTGATACGGTTAACTGGTTAACTTTATTACTGAAACAGGAAATATTAGTTACTGTATGCTTTCTCCATCAAAATGACCACATTGGTATCTTTTTCATGTGATTCAAGTTCTATATAAGTATGATTAATATTAATAAGCTTATTTGGTTAACTTTATTACTGAAGAGGGAAAAATTAGTTAGCATATGCTTTCTGCATCAAATTAACCACATTGGTGTCCTTTTCACTTAATTCAAGTTCTATACAAGTATGATTAATAATAATATGGTTAACTGGTTAACTTCATTACTGAAGAGGGATAATTAGCTAGCAACTTTTAATTTGAAATAACATGTTTTCTTCAACAAAATAAACTCAGTGATGTCCTTTTCATGTGAATCAAGTTCTATACTAGTATGATTATTATTGATACGGTTAACTGGTTAACTTTATTACTGAATTAAATGGTTGAAAATCAGGATTATGCTTTATGTTCTTGTTTAATTCCAGATAGAGGTGGTATGCTGGTCCGTACTTCAACCCCAAGGCAGATGATGGAGTCGATTCAAACAAGACAAAACAAGACAAGAATAACTTTATTAATTCAGTTGGAAATTGATTGGTTCACATCAATGTGCAGAGTAAATACACATACAATCAGTACAGACAAGTATGGTGGCATGGTACAGACTACAGACATTACTATTCAACAAGCGAATGACACTTCATGTTGTATGAGTGTATGAGTGTTCATGTTCACAGTTGAATATGATGTGAGGATGGATCTGTATGTATATCTCCCTTCTCACCCACAACATGCAAATACCAAAGACGAAATGCTCAGTCTTCAGATGAAGACTCCATCATGTGATGTACCGTGCTCCCACTGAGATTATGGGAAGCCCAGCCCAAGCGACGCGGAGCGCGTCGCTTGGGCTGTGGGAAGCCATGCTGACACTACAAGGATGATTTATGCTTTTGATTTTTCAAACTTAGAAAGATACAATTTATAGACTAGTTGAGATGCTGTTAATATAATATCTATAATAAACAAACTGAAGTATTCATAAAAGCATGATTTTATCGTGATCATGTATTGTTGGACGAATGAATCCTCATTTTTCCATGTCATTTTCATGACCTACACTGAATTTTTTTTTTTTTTCAAAGTGACCATAGAACTTTGTAAATGGGCTCATTGTAAGGCTCTCAAAGAGCTGAGCAAGAATATATATAGTTTTATGGATCTGTGGTGAATAGTTCCAAAGTTAGGAGACATTTAAGATCTCGGTCAGCGTGTCGCGTCCCGCCGCGAAAATTACTAAGTCCAAATCTAACATTTTGGGTTTTTTTCCATAATTCAAATGCTGATAATTTGATTGTAAATATGAATTTGAGGCTTTTTATTGTTTTATGTCATAACCTCATATGCAAATAGTCAATTACATCAATGAAAACTTATATTTATATTGTATTTCCTATTTTTGTAGGTCTCTGAAATTGCCTGATTATTCCAATTGATAATCTGATTTCTCTATCTAATTGGCCCGTCAAAAAAATGCCGATTTTCGAGGTAAAAAAATTGCCATATCTCAAAAAGTATTTGTAATAGACCCATAAAACTATATATTTTCTTGATCTATTCAATGAGAGCTTTCCAATGAGTCTACCTACAAAGCTATATGATCACTTTGAAAATTTGACCACTATCCCTAATCATACTGATCTGCTGATCATGATGATGTAGCGCCAATATGGACAGAATTATTAGAATACACAACGGATTTGTCGTGAAATATTTGTTTGAACTTTTTCTACTACAAGCTATTCACTCACCATTCAGTTTCAGCGATCCGTTGTTCAGCAATTCACCGTTTTTTCGGCCCTGTATGGCTACTGAAACGCCACTGAGCCCGAACGCCGACCGACCCGCCAGAAGTTTGACGTTTGTGTCCTTGACCTTCGACACCTCAAGCCGTGACAAAACACCGACGTAACATAAAGTACCCATACAAAAAAATGCACATCGTTTTCAGGAAAGTAGATACATCGCAAACAAAGGCATGCATACAGTAGCAACATACTTTTGACGTTTTTAAACAATGCTTCGTGAAAAAAAAGTTTGATATTGCCGATAATACCAGAGAGTGTAGAACATGTTCCCACACGAAAAATAAATTTTCATCAACCCTTCTCGATTCATCGACCCCTACAACACGGCTTCAGTAAACATTTATAGCCACTCCCATGCACAACACTTTGCTAGTACACAATATAAATCAGCAATAGAAGCATCATCAATAAATGTGTAATATCTTTGCAAATACTGTGAACCCGTTAATGTTCGCTACCCTTTAATTTCGCTGATTTCGCTATCTGAACGAAACCGCAAACTTTAATGGATACCAACATTAAATATATCGCATTGAAACTGACATAAAAGGGAAAAAACGCAAACCTAAATGGTTAGCGAACAGAAAAAAGGAGTAAAATTCACATAGTATAGTATAGTTTTAAAAAAATATTGACTGGTTTCGGAAGCAGTTGCTTTGAATGAGCTATGCTTCAAGCTTTTCATTTCATCAATAACATTAAGCACGTATCATTATACTATGTATGCATGTCATATTGATGAATAAACAATTTCAATTCAATTAAAAATCATTGCTGTGTCTGAACAGTGGACTGTCATAACAATGCCATTATCTCGCCAGAAACATCGCAGATTCGACTGTTTTGATCTGGAATATGCAAATATGCACACAGTATCCCATGTAGACTCGTCCAAAGGGTTCTATTCACTGAATGAATATGAGGCATTTGAATAGAGTGAAATGAACAGGTTGTCAGGTCGTTTGTAGTCAGTTACTTCTTTCGATTTATATGGAGCTGTAAACGGGAATCTAGCCACTCATTTCAAATTTCATTTAGCGTTGAAATCACCTGAAAACATGATGTTAACTTATACCTTTTTAAAAATAAATTAACTCGAGATACGTCATTTGAGGTCGATTTGAAATCTCAATATATGTTGTGGCCATTGAAAATATACCATGATATGTAAAGTAGGACATGTGGTAAACGAATCAGGTAAATTGTTTCACGTTATGCTGTTAAAAATGTGGTCGGTGTTGAAGATTGTCGATACCTAACTTCCGTCAGTCAAAATTCCTCATCATGGCGCCAACGACAGAGGTTCGATTTTGCGTGTGGTGTTCAATTTGTAGCGAAATTAAGCCTATTTATGGCAATAAATATCGATAAGTGAAAATATCATATACACCGGATGTTATTCAAGTTGATATCGTTCAACTTATGTCATTTTCAAGGTTGATTGTATGTTAAAACATCACAATGTAAGATTGTTTACATCCGTCGATAGGGACTTTTGACACTCGGCGCACTGAAGATTCCGTGCTAGTTGAGTCTAGATCATGAGAGGAAATACCATTGTTTTCCTTGCTACATTCCCTTTTAACCATCGGGAAGAATTGATTTGTAAAAAAGCTGAAGAATCGTTATTGATTAAAATAGTGGTCTAGATTGAAGATTCTATTTAGGAAAATCAGGCAGTGAGTCTCTTGCGCTTGCCATGTCTCTTGCCAACTTCTTGCAGTTACATGTTCAACAAGTAAAATCGCAGATGCTAGGCATCAAGAGCAATAACCGGGGCCCATGATTCATGTTCGGAGTTTAAACGTGACTAACTTGAATAATTAATGTTCGTGACTAACTTGAATTAATAATGTTGGAAAAAGTAGGCCAAGATCTAGTCTATACGTTCTTGATTGATGCTGTCAAAGTATGTATTTATATGGGTTTCCCCATTTTAGAGGATCGAAATAAAATGAATAAATAATATTTCCATAATATGAAAATTGAGCAATCAACTAATCCAGTAAGGTGTTGATTCTACAAAGTTGACGCATTCTAAGTCTTGGTGTTTTGGGGGCATGCTTCTATTACATTCCAAAATGTTGCATTTACTATAATCAACCCTTTAGACTATATTGGTGAACCGAATAGATCAAACTTCCGAGCGATAATACCAGATTCTGGGCGATAATACCAGTTTCCGGCAAAAATTTTCAATGTTACTCCAGTAAGCCGTGGCCCTGGGGGGCCCCGGCAATTAAAAGGTTAGGTTAAAATCCGGAATGACAATTGATTATGATAGAAGAATGTTTACTCTGACACATCATTTCTTCATTTCATCTGTCCTTATCATTTTGTACGACTGATAAACTCACCATTATCATTGATTATCAATGAAATAAACATTATTACATTATCATATGAAGAAACAGAATTGATCACTAAATTGAACATGTGCTCCCTAGATTCACTTGGATGGATCTTGATGTCTAAACCTGCTGTGTAGTTCTGTATTTTGAATTGTGTAAATGACAACGTCAATATGATGGTTCATGACATATTTTGAAAGTTTTGTGACAACGATTGATATCCCAATACACATAATTACTGCTGGTAGATCTATGGAATTACGAATGACCCGGCCACTGACTCACTCACCCACCAGTCAGATCTTGTTATGTGTACAATTGCAATTGGATAATAATGTGAATTGCTTTTAGCAATAAGGTCATTCCTAATCAAATTTGCATAGTCAATTATGCCAGGTATAGCTGACATATGAACAAGAATATATGGTATGGATTTACAATTTATCGTTGTTCGAATATTTGAAAGAGATATTATTGTTTGAATGATGTCTTCGGTGTAGATGAATCTTGCTAAATGTTTCTTATATGCCTTAACGAAACGTTAGACATAGGTATAGGCCTATATAGCAAATTTGATTACTTTAATTAAAATGCCAACGTTCTATGCTGTTTCATGCTACTGGATGGCAATTCTATGGATGTGTTTCTTATAAACAGCCAATCAAGTCACTTCTCATGTTGTCGATCATTCATAACGCATTCATCGATCTTACGCCGATCTATGACTATTGCCTGCGTTCCATGTTCCTCAGAGGCACAAACTCAAAATTATGAAAATTGTTCGTCACATAGGAAAAACTTTTAAGATATCTCATGTATCTAGTTTAGTGCATGCAGAACGAGAAGGTACTCTGAAATTTTCTCTCTGATTGCTCCCAAATCATTTTAAAACATATAAACCACATGCACCTTATTAACAAATATTGAGAACAAGTTATGAACATGTGAAAGAATGAAAAGTAAATGGGTTCGAAACATTCGCTTCAGTAGTAGGAAATATCATTGGCGGTTTACAGAACATCGTGAACAAAAATTTTGATGAACTCATTGATTTTTGCAGGGGATGGAGGATAAGGGTCAAAGAAATAGCATCATCTTCAATGCCTCAAAGCGGGAGCTGTTCACAATCAACAATGGCTTTAAAACACTCAACAGAAAGCTGCGATCCACCTGGAAAATTGCAACGTGAGTATAAATCAACCGTATTGTTGGATGATAATTCTGAAGTTGAATACAAACCAAATACGTAAAATTGTCACCTTTATCACTCGTTAGATGAGTTTTTTTTTTCATACAATATGCAATGCTTGCTGTTCCAGCAACAAGGAAGACATTACTGAGGAAAGACTGTCTGCGGCCAGAGTGTTCGTCCTCGGTGGATCGCGGGATAAATTCACAGCGGCAGAGGTATAAAAATAAAAATAAATCTATGCTTGCTGATCAAAACAGAAGGCAGAGCCTTTGTCCACAGTTTTGAGTGTATTCTGTATTTTGAGACATGAACTGTGATGTGCTCGTTGCCGACAGTTTGACGTGATCAAGCAGTATATTGAGGCTGGCGGCAGCGTTCTGGTAATGATGGGGGAGGGAGGTGAGACCAGATTCAACACCAACGTCAACTTTCTCCTAGAAGAATTCGGAGTCATGGTCAACAACGGTCAGTGGCTGGAACCATACTTCCAATATTGTTGAATGTTTTTGAATAACAAACAATATAATGGTTTTATTCGGAGTAGTTCCTAACGATGATCATTTTCTGTGCTTTACTAAGTTTGAATGTCGAGGAATTCTTGTATTCATGCAGATTCGGTCGTTCGAACGCATTTCTACAAATATTTCCACCCAAAAGAAACCTTGGTGTCGAATGGTGTCTTGAACAGGTAAGGTACCGTCAGTGTATGTTTTGACCTAGAAGTCTACGAAAATATTATGCACATTGTAGAAATAGTGTGAAAAAATTGGTGTCGCAATTTCATAATAAATCTTTATCGTTTACAGAGCAATCAGCAAAGCAGCTGGTAAAAATATTGGGATTGGTGAGGAGGATGAAAATAATGCGCAGTAAGTAGTTCCACGCTCGAAAAAGTCACATGAAAACAAAGAAAACAAAGAACTACCCATTGCTTGTCTGGGTACATGACAAAACAAAAGCTGTATAACTTTTAACAGCAATATGTACATGTAATCTGCTTGAAGCCAACGGAACAGAGATATTGGCAAGCCCGTTGGGTAAGTTTATGCAATGGGATCACAGCCTCATTCACAGGACTGTATATGCTTGTGTATTAGTCGCATTCAGGTGTAGAACTATACATTGAGTATAGTGCTAGTCTTAGAATCAACAACCGAATCATCTTCTATCGTTGTTGATTCACATAGAAGACGTGAAATGGTTGCCCATTTTATATCATCACAATACACCGGTATGTTATTTCCCAGCTACTGTCATCACAAATCACGGCTAGTCAAATGTGTTGCTTTTACGAATTGGATTGTGATGGAATTCTCACAAATCACGATCACCTACATACATGTGTGTGGCTAATGGCTATGTTTGATATGCTCAGTGATTATATGCATTCTGGTACATACAGTGGCCCCCCTCAGATAAGACCTCTCTCCCTCTCTATAAAGAAATTTCTTTTTGCGTGGCATTAGGATCAGTTCAATGTGTCAATAAATTCTTCTAGTTGGACTTTTCCTCACATAATACATTAATTTTGTGGGAGAAGAGTAGGTTTTATCTGAGGTGTACCAATGTACATGTAGTGTATAGTACAACATAGTATATAAGAAATCCAGTAAACGTATTTTGAAGTTCATGCAAAACACACACACTGTCATTGTTGTTGTCAACTCCAGAGCACTGACCTTCCTGTACCCGTTTGGAGCGACGCTGAACGTGATGAAGCCCTCCACGCCAGTTTTGTCATCGGGAAGTGTATCATTCCCTCTCAACCGACCCGTCTGCTCCGTCTACCAGAGCAAGGTATTGTCACCATGGAAAGGTCTTCACAAGTGACAATGTAGGAGCATTTACAATAATGATGTGTAAATGGTATACATGCATGTGATTAAGGCATTTCGGCAGAAATGCCTTTATGGTTTTAGCAGAATTTTTTTTTTTTTCTTCTTCCGCCACTTTTGGTTTCCGGACGATAACTTTAGATTGCCTTGACGGATCCTCGTCAAATTTTCACCACAAGTCAGAAATGATATGTGGAAGAACCCTATTCTTTTTGAGCCGGATCCGAGGTCCGTGAGGTCCGTGAGGATGAAATCAAGGCTAATTTTGAGACTTGGTTTCCGGACGATAACTGGAAAAATATTTACGCAATAGTTGCAGAACTCTGCATGGAGGTTCATATGCCACCAGGGAAGAACCCTATTGATTTTGGGATCGATCCGTCAAACGACCTTTGACCTAGAGGTCGAATTCATTTTTTGCTGATTCATCCTTGAGGCTTCCTGCATATCTCAGAAACCGTGCATCGTAGAGCGAAACGAACGTTATTTTCGGACTCGTCGCCCTAGACAAACATCTCTAGGGTGTATTATTTTTTTTGATCCGGCTCCGAGGTCCATGAGGTCCTTGAGGATGAAATCGAGGCTGATCTTGAAACTTGGTTTCCGGACGATAACTCGAAAAATATTCAGGCAATAGTTGCAGAATTTTGCACGGAGGTTTATATATCAACAGGGAAGAACCCTATTGATTTTGGGATCGATACGTCAAACGACCTTTGACCTAGAGGTCGAAATAATTTTTTGCTGAGTCATCCTTGAGGCATCCTGCATATCTCGGAAACGGTGCGTCGTAGAGCGAAACGGACGTTATTTTCAGACTCGTCGTCCTAGACAAACATGTCTAAGGGGTATTATTGATGAACTTTGACCTTGACCCAAAATTTTTTTGCCAAGTCAGCATTTTTCGTTTTCGTCGATATCTCGGAAACGGTGCGTCGTAGAGCGAAACGGACGTTATTTTCGGACTCGTCGCCCTAGACAAACATGTCTAAGGGGTATTAGGGATGAACTTTGACCTTGACCCTAAATTTTTTTGCCGAGTCGGCATTTTTCGTTTTCGTCGATATCTCGGAAACGGTGTGTCGTAGAGCGAAACGGACATTATTTTCGGACTCGTCGCCCTAGACAAACATGTCTAAGGGGTATTATGGATGAACTTTGACCTTGACCCGAAATTTTTTGCCGAGTCGGCATTTCCCGTTTTCGTCGATATCTCGGGAACGGTGTGTCGTAGAGCGAAACAGACGTTATTTTCGGACTTGTTGCTCTAGACAACATTTATCTTATATGTATTATGGATGAACTTTGACCTTGACTAAAAAATTTTTTGCTGAGTTGGCATTTTTCGTTTTCGTCGATATCTCGGAAACACTGAGTCGTAGAGCGAAACAGACTTTTTTTTTGGACTCGTCGCCCTAGACAAACATGTCTAAGGGGTATTATTTTAACGGTAAATTTTTTTGGGGAGTCGACATTTTTCATTTTCGTCGATATCTAGTATATATTATAAATTAATCATCACACCGAAATGCCTCCAAGGCATCTTTAGGCCTTGACGTCTAGTTTGATATGATTTCGTTTGTGTATTTTTACTGTACAGTTCAACAAGGGAAAGTTGGTGGTTCTGGGGTCAGTGCACATGTTCAGTGACCAGTACATCGACAAAGAAGAGAACAGCAAAGTCCTGGTCAGTTACCCATTCTCTCTGCATGGATTATGACTTTTTATCTGGAATATTCCATTTGAGATTCCTCATTTGGGATCCTTCAGTTACGTATGTTTTGATATTTTTGTTCTTAGGATGTGTTATTCAACTACATGACATCGGACGACATCAAACTGAATGCTATAGACTCTGATGATCCAGAGGTAATATTGTCTTCGTTATGCACATCGATATGTGATCTGAAGTGTTTGAT
The DNA here is from genome assembly GCA_949152475.1 of Terebella lapidaria. Classification (NCBI taxonomy): domain Eukaryota; kingdom Metazoa; phylum Annelida; class Polychaeta; order Terebellida; family Terebellidae; genus Terebella; species Terebella lapidaria. The sequence goes on from OX424557.1 coordinate 11,757,012, forward strand.
ATTTGATCTGAAAGTTACTGATAGGAGTACTACGAAAAGATCGAAACTTTTCACGGGGCACATTATCAAGACTTATGCAATACTTTTTGTGTAACTCGTCCCCTACAGATAGCCGACTACAACATGCAGCCGGACACATCGCTGCTTGCGGACCAGGTCAAGTCGTGTCTACAGGAAACTGAGGAGGTGCCACGCGACATCACCAGCCTCTTCGACAGTGCTCTTTTCAAGCTGGACACCAGCATCGTCCCCAAGGCCATCAAGTGGGTTCCTTGACTTCCGCCGACTGTTTTCAGAATTTAGTTTGCTGATCTTTGGGTATAAAGTTGCTCTCAGATCTTTCGGTTAAATATTTTCGGATTTATAGTGCATCCTGAAGTCATTATTTCATAACGATTTGTATTACTCAATTATTGCAGAGCTTATGAACAGCTAAAAGTGAAGCATGAACCTCTGACATTGATAGTACCACAGTTCGAGACTCCATTACCGCCCCTACAACCTGCAGTAAGTATCGGACTTTGACTGTTTATTTTCGACCATTTTATTATTTAGGAACATTATTTGAAGCGGCGGTCACAACCAAAATAATAATATTGAGTTATTGACTGATATGGAACAGATTAGAATTTTCACTGTACATTTTTTCAGGTGTTTCCTCCAAATTTCCGAGAGTTACCAACTCCAGCATTGGACTTGTTTGATCTGGATGAACAGTTTTCTTCTGAAAAAGGCCGACTGGCACAGATCACCAACAAATGTAACTGTTCAAAACTATTTACATCACACCATATGAATATTTGCAATCTTGTATCAAAACCATTGTCACCATCAGAGCATAATAAGCCAAAATTTGAAAGCCAAAATTTTCAGCCGATTTGTCATGGGAAGTTGAAATTCAAGATTTCGTTCATTATAGGTTTAATGGGATACATTTTGCACCAAGACAATTTTTACATTGGCGCATTCTTGCAAACATTCAGTCACGATTTAAACTGTCAACTGTTTTCTGCCCAGGCTCGGATGAGGACCTGGAATACTATGTCCGTGAGTGTGGCGAGATCTTGGGCGTCTCGAACCGACTGTCGACGAACAAACGCAGCGCCAAACACATCCTAGAACACATCCTGCACCACGTCGTGGAGTTCAAGAAACTCAACCAGGTACGTACTGTAACCATAGCAACAGTGAGTAGAGGAGAGGGCTAAGATGTTTTGGTATTGTGGTTTTATAAGGCATTAATAATTTATATGTAGCCTGCTTCACGATATGAGAACACTTCAAATCTTAGATGATGTTATGATTATCCAATGGGCTGCACCTCACTGGGATGTACTTAGTTCATGCATCATTTGTAGAATCACATGTTTTATAAGATGAGCATGCTTTAATATTTTGACAGGATGACCCCTACAATCAGGTAGACTTTGTAGAGTTGTCATCTTGGCTTAGTGCTTCTGCACAACAGCTCGGTAGATTAGACTAGCTGTAGAATGAACTGATTTCAATACACTCTATGGATAGACCAATATATTCTTTCAAGGAAGCATATATTAGTTGAAAGAATCCTTCTTCTGTGAAATCTACACAAGTTGTTGACTAGATCCCACAACATGTACATATTTTGTAACCTGAAATGAATTTAATCATATTAAGAAATAGAATTTTTTCAATTACAATGTGATTTGGTATCTTAGTTTGATATGGCATACAATATCTGTAGCAAAAACAATTCTGTTTTCCAAGTACAGGTTGTTCCTCAATACACTGTCTCGTAAAATATGATGTTCGAATTGATAAGTATTTTTAGATATTCTTGACCAAGATGTACAGTTTTTCATTTCATTTTACATGACTATTCTGTATATTTCCAGGAGGGTGATGTGGACACGAGTACCTACACTGGAGCACAGTACACTATGGGGGACTACTCCTGAGTGACGGAACACAACAAATTGAATGATTTATAAATTGCAGAATCTTATAGGCTATTTTGATAATATAAAAGAAAAACACACCTATAGGTCAAACATAGCTTCAATTTGAATAATCAAATTGGGATATTTCTTTTCGATATTTCTCAATAGACATCTCACATGAAGATAAATGAACCACAGTATGGAATGATATCATTATTTCGGGTATGAAAAGCACTGTACATTATACTTTCAAGAACCAGTCAAATTTTATGTCCGTTGCTTTGTGTATAATATATGGGCATACTCTTACAATTTTCTGTGTATTCTTCACAACTTACAATACTGTGCATGTTTAGGGTAGCTCAGTATTGTGAACGCTAATGTGTACATGTACATTGAAATGCAGCTGATATTTATCGACTAAATATTGTATCCTCTGTGTGGGCTACCGGTATTATATACAGTCAACTTCGACAGTCAATATTGGATTATATTGTAGCAGTCTCCATCGAAAGGTGCCGAAATCTAAATGGAGATTGAAATTTCAGAAGTCTCTGAATAATTAAATAAAAATATCCGTCCATTTGTTCAGAAACTATTATGCTTATGTGTGTTAGTGTGACTGTTAGTGTATATTTAAAGTTGTTCAGTTATGCATGTGTGTGTGCTTGTGTGAATCCCTCGTAAGTTGTTTTGTCCTTACTCCAGAATACATGCTTGGTACATGTAAAAGAAGATATGTACACTCGCTTAAATTTCCAATTCACAATGTGTCTAAATGTTGATGTTAAGTTATTCTTGTACAAAACCTGTCAATAAAAAGAAAATTACACTCATTCTGTAGTTATTCTTGAAATGAACATCATTTGGATGGAATATTTCACTATCAAGATGCATTGGATTAGTTTTATCCATCAGAGTTATTTCTCGTTAGAGAATACGTGGAAAATATTTTTTAGAATTTCTGACTTTTTCAAGTACCTATTTTGACTATTATTAGTGGGGTAGAGGTGAAACTCGGCGACTTTTCATCACCTTGTTATTCAATATTGTATTGAAATTTGAGATATTTCTTATGAACCCTGTAATTTTTTCACAGCGTACTTCTAAAAATCCAGTGAATCTGAGCTGTCCTAGCTCATGTTGCTCCCTCTTGAATTGTCTACATGTATATGGGAATGTCAGTTCATGCCCCGTCCCATCCAAAAAGACAAGTTCAATCAGAAGCAATATTGGCTATGTTTTCCCATGCAGTAAAATGATTTGCTGAATTATATCAATGCTATAATCTGATTTTCACATCCATTTTTATCCGCATTTCAGCTATAGATCTGTCGTGATGTAACTTGACATACTTTACCAGGGACTCCAATACAATTTCTGCAATATTTCATACTAAAAATAGTATGAATATGATACCATGCAGCATCCTGGATGTAATAGCAAAAAAAAATAAAGTTTTAAAATTATGGTAGAACTAGGCATATTATGTAGAATGCAAGAAACAAGAAAATACAGCTAACTGTGAGAGTCGACATTAGAGCTCGAGCACACCATCAGCACCCTAGACAGCGGAATGTATTCTACTCAACGTAACCCCCCCCCCCCCCCCTCCAAATAAAATGCTACCATAATGATATCCAATTCATTCCCGTATATTATGATGAAAGCATAGGCCTACTTCATTCACATTTTTCTAATAAGTAAACTTTCATTTTGAACTCAATGAAACAGATACTCCTGCTAAAATGGTATTGAACCTTAATGAAATATCCTTTAAAATATTTTAAACTATGAGGAATATTTGCATCTGATATCATGATAATTAACATATATATGCCCACTGGGCTAATGAAAAGACCAGTTTAAAATATAAAGGATTTTCTGAAGGCTTCGCAAACCCAACACCTTGACATATAAAACACGTCAAATCATGGTAAATGTAGCCGTTGCATCGCAGACGAATCGTTGTGTTCGCTTCATAAGACCGAGGAATGCCACCCGGCACACGCAAGCTTACATGGATGCTGCACAGGAGATTGTGTGCTATAAAAATACGCGTCATTGCGGTAAAATTTGCTTTGCATTCTGGGAACGTCAATTTCCATCGGCTTCGCCATTTTGACGTTTTCCAAACAATCTCAGCATTTTGCGTAATTTTCTCAAACCTAACACATCGATTTATGCATTATACATGTGTGGGATATTCAAAGTTTACCATCAATTCGAGAGATTTCATGTCAAGGACGAAGAAAATTCTCATTTGAAGTAGGTTTTTAAACGTTTACATGCCAAAACTGGCGTCGATAGGTTGGCATGAAACCTCCATGAAAAAGTCAGCACATAGACATGTAGAGGGTTGGGGGCTTCGCCCCCGACGCTCTAATGTCAAAAATTACATTCCCAAATGATTTTCTCGCGAGGAGGTTGTGAAGAGGTTTGTAGGCTAGGTGAGCTGCAGGACCTTTGGTCTTTAGCACAGCGCCATCTGTTGAGCAGCATCATGGCCGTCGAAATCGAATCATCCGAGTGAGTTTTCGTAGATAAATGTGACTTTACATATTGCAAAATGACTATTAAGTGTAACTGAACTATTCACGATTCGGTCTGACGTGTATCGCTACGAAAAATTACAATATCCCTACGTGTGAAGTTTTGTCAGATCGTTGTTTGTTCCGATTCCTCGATTATCGCCCACACCACCGGTTGACGCTCGTCTTGCCTTTTCCACTGGGATCCAAATAAATTCCAGCAATGTCGGTGGAAAGTGATTGTATTATCCATTGGAGCGCGTTGCTGTTAGCCATCCTCATTATATGGATGTAGCATACATATGAGACATAAATTAATGTTACACAGCCAAATCATAACGTACCCCACGAATCAGAGTGAAATCATAACGTTTTATTATAGAAACTACTCTGATTTTTATACTCGTTTACACTGGCTTGCCTCCCATGTGAAGTATGCCAAGTTATATATGCAATACCACTAGTCTAGCAATGCCAGGAATAGAATTTCGTAAAGTTTTGCCAGGGATAGAATTTTCGTAAAGTTTTTTGTATAAACAGGTCAAGGATCACCGCAGATTGACGGTCGAACCTAAATTCAGCAACGACCGTTGATTGAAGGACTGCCGTACTTACTTTCCCACAGCTTGCCTGCTTTGCTTCTTTCTATAGGGGGGTGCTGCTCATTCATATAATCCCAGTTTCTTACAAAGTTTTTTATTGGACAGTGCTATTACATCACTAGATGGTTGAATTTTCCTATTTTTAGAACAGGAAATCAACCATTCAGTGGTTCGGGATTCCCCAAGATTACCCTTGAACGCTGTCGCATGTTGATCAAGCCATTAGTACATGCAGCAAAATGATTGAAAACTACTTATTATTTGGCAATGAATTGCCTGAAGTTGCCTAATTAGTGTACCGGTAGACTAATCACTTATTTATCATTTCAAACCAACTTTATTAATATTCCATTGCATGTTTCATTGAAACAGAGCACATTCTAACGAGCATCAATGGCAACATCGCCAGGAAGCACAGGGGTCCTTTGTTTTTAGTACGATCGTACTTGGTTTCCAATACACAAACTGACTAAAGGCATTCAAATAAAAATAAAACCATTCTAGGTTTCCTATACTACAGGGAATTATCAGTTGATTATATAGAGAATCCATCAGCAGAAAAAAAAACTGGAAAGAAAAAAAACTTCTATTCACAAAACAGTTCATCATCATGAATTGAATCGAGCCATAAATGGAATGCAAACCAATATTCATGTTTATGATGCGTGGTAATCAGGGAGGAATCTGCAAATATAATAATCAGAAATTTTCACCATTAGATTATATTTAAAAGTTTAATCAATTAATGATTCAGTTAGCAGTTCAATCATAACCTTGCATCTAAGTACTGGAGTACGTCAATCGTAGGACGCGAATACAGTGTCTTGTTTTCATGGCTGTTACCAGCAAAACATGCAATAGGATATGCCTAATTTCAGCTGCAAATGACGGATCAATGATTCATTCATGAGACTGAGCTTGTTCCGATTGTTACAAATCAATAAAAACTTGTTTATACTGAGCCAGATAGTCGCCTCTTGGCCGGGACTTTTCACCGGCTCATTTATTCACTTGGATTGTGCAAAACCAAACTTCCAAACAGAGGGAAGTCCTTGTTCTAAAAATAGTACACTATGTCATCGATCGACCTAACCTCTCTATCCAATCACAGACCTTGTTAAAAACTCAAAGCACACAACATATCAACACCCCTGTATGTCAGCAAAATACAGTTTTCACCATGCGGAATGGAAGTACGCCCGTACTAGTATCAAGGGTCGGTCTTTGAATGAAGTACGATGCTCAATCTGGGGTTGGCCTTGACCTGATAAACAACATACATGTTGGGCAGGGAGAACCAGCCCTAAACATAATGAGGATTTGTAGTATTGGAAGAGGAACGAGTTCAAAAAACGAAAGTATAGAATCGTCTACGAGTTATAAGTCCTAATTTAATCACCAGCAGAAACCCATATGCATCCTCTCACAAGTTTTTGCCATCAGTGATTACAATTTGGAAATTTGCTCCCTTATGTTTTGTATAACATTTTTGTATAATGACATCACACAATCCTCTGTGTGGGAGGAAAAATTCGGCTATGTTTCCAGAGTTATGTTCTGTACTCAGAGATGAACTTTTGTTTGTATTATTACAGTGTAGTGCGATTGCTGGAACAGTACCTGAAAGAGAACAATTTGCATCGAACATTATCTGTCTTGCAGGTGAGTTCGCAAAACATATGCAATACATGTATGCTCTGATTGACATGCTTTCACAGAAATAGAACCTTTTATAGTTAACATTTAACCAAAGTTTCGTGTATCACAGCATATGTACATGATGATTATATAATGTTCTGGTTACAGGAGGAAAGTGGTATTTCTTTGAACACTGTTGACTCTGTCGATGGTTTTATCTCGGACATCAGCAATGGACATTGGGACACTGTACTTCAAGCCATACAGACCCTTCGTCTACCCGACCAGAAACTTATTGATCTCTATGAACAGGTGATTCGAAAAAGGTTGATCTCAAAATCTTTTATGACTGAAGTCGTTCTCTCTTGTATTCAAGTTGTCTGTCCTTCCATCCTCAATAAAACGAAGATTGTCACAGCTATTCATATTTTGTAGCTACTATGAGTTTAGCTTTTGCTGTATGTTCCAGATTATTCTTGAGTTGATAGAACTGCGAGAGCTCGGGGCTGCCCGCTCGCTTCTCAGGCAGACAGACCCCATGCTTATGATGAAACAACAGTACCCAGACAGATACATCCATCTGGAGAACATGCTCGCTCGGTCCTACTTCGATCCTAGAGAGGTAAACTTCTAAAGAAATTTATTTACTCATACTCAGATCCCAGGAAAGAAACTTTTTTTCGGAAAAAGTTATTTGCAGAAATTGAAATTTGTAGAGGAAAATTAATTCTTCCATATTGAGGTAGACTAGTTTGTCTATGCTTTGTCTAGTCCATCAATATTGAAAAGCGATATCAGTCAGTTACAGACATTACAATGCATTTATCACCTTCATAATTATGTGATCCAGTCCTTTCCTATGTCTGCCAGGCATATGTGGAGGGACAGACCAAGGAGCGGAGGAGGAACGCGATCGCTCAGGCACTGGCAGGGGAGGTGAATGTCGTGCCGCCGTCTCGTCTCCTCGCTCTGCTGGGGCAAGCACTCAAGTGGCAGCAGCATCAGGGTCTCTTGCCTCCCGGTACGTCCCGCTGGGTGTAACGCATGATATGTGCTCGGGGATACACTGTTTAAATAGCTGTTTTATTCATGGATTTCACATTTTCACTGCATGTAGGGGGTCAACCAGTTTTGGTGTTTTTGCAGGTTCATCAATTGATGTGTTCCGAGGGAAAGCAGCCGTCAGAGAGCAGGAAGATGAGAAATATCCCACACAGCTCAGCAAAACCATTAAAGTCAGTGAAACTCCTCATAAATAGAGACCAATCCATGGATAACGACATTACTGTCATCTGTTGCTATGTTCATATTGTTAATTTGTTGCACTTCTCTGACAGTTCGGACAGAAGTCGCACATAGAGTGTTCACGTTTCTCCCCGGATGGCCAGTATTTAGTCACCGGCTCTGTTGATGGTTTCATCGAGGTCTGGAATTTCACCACTGGCAAAATTCGCAAGGATCTCAAATACCAGGCCCAGGCAAGTAATATCGGTAACCATAGTTACAGTTATATATCTTTCATGCGAATATATCTTTGAAGATTGTGCGACTTTCATTGAGTGAAGGATATATTCATTCATTTATTCAGACATATTATTGTTATTTTGTAGGATAACTTCATGATGATGGATGATGCGGTGCTGTGTATGAACTTCAGTAGAGATTCGGAAATGTTGGCGACTGGCGGACAGGATGGCAAAGTGAAGGTCAGTTGTGTGATTGGCAGAGAGAAGAACTATTTTACAGCCCAAGAATCAGCAGATTGTATTAAAAAAACAATACACTACAGTGGATCCTGTGTTTTAAGACCACCCAAGGGACCCCAAAAAGGTGGTCTTTAATGACAGGTGGCCTCTCGTGGCAGGTTCATTTACATAGAGGCCATTTGGGACCAAGGAGAGCGGTCTATCAGACCAGGGTGGTCTCTCATGACAGGTGGTCTTTAACACATGATCCACTGTATATTGCATACGAAATTCTTAGTCTTCATTGTAATATTACCTTGGTTTAACTTATTTCATTTCGTGTGTATACTCTAATCATTCATAATACCAGTATAACTGTGTTACTGCCCGAAGCACTATACAATGAATATTTTGCTTGATATAGGTGTGGAAGATTCAGACAGGCCAGTGTCTGCGGCGGTTTGAGCGAGCTCACACGAAGGGTATAACTTCCATCACATTCTCCAAGGACAACAGCCAACTGCTCAGTGCCTCCTTCGACCAAACTATACGGTACTAACCATAAGTAATTCTATTTAATGGGAAAAAACTATACATGCATCATTCCATCAAGGAAGACATTTTGATTCAATTTGTCATCATATTGACATTTTCATTTTGTGTATGTTTTCATTCATAATTCTGCGAAGTGGTTTCAGATTGTTGCTGCTAGAACTTTGATATAAATTGTCAAGATGACATTTAGCATTATGTCATCACCAAAAATAAACCAATCCCATAGAATATGCAGAGTATAGTGTATTGTGTGATTGCCATGGTGTGGTGCGACACTGTTCAATCCGATCAAAATTATTTTGTAGAATACATGGCCTGAAGTCGGGGAAGACGCTTAAAGAGTTCCGAGGACATACATCTTTTGTAAACGATGCTGTCTTTGCTGCCGATGGTCATCACTTAATCAGGTATTCTATTGCCATAAACTTGGGTTTCTTTCGTGATCATGTAATGTATTTGACTTGATTAAATTATGGACACTAAGAAATTTGTTGTTTTGTTCCTAAATTGTCATCATTAGTGCGAGCTCAGACGGAACAATCAAGATTTGGAACATGAAGAGTACGGAATGCCAGAACACCTTCAAGTCGCTAGGTGGCGCAGCGGGCACAGACATCACGGTACACAGCATACACCCACTGCCTCGTAACACCGAGCAGTTTGTCGTGTGTAACCGATCCAACACCGTGGTCCTGATGAACATGCAGGGACAGGTCTGTGAAATATATTCCGAGCAATAGCTACACTATGCAATGGTCCTGTAAGATGAGATAAGACTTGGCCTTTGGCAGAAGAAAAATTGTAGTTGTTTCCCAACAGGAAGTTTTATCTGTAGGTTCTTTTACAAGCTGAATTTATTCTTAGAGAAAACAAAAAAATGCCTGTCACACAAAAAAGTCAAACTTATATGTTGTATCTTATGGGACCTCTGTACCACAATAGTCAATTTCCCTTTTGATGTATGCATTCTGTTGTGAATTCATACATCTCACCAGTGCTAATCAAGTGATCATTTCGTGTTGTTTACAGATTGTGCGTAGTTTTTCGAGTGGTAAGCGTGAGGGAGGCGACTTTGTGTGCTGTTCGCTGTCGCCGAGGGGCGAGTGGATTTACTGTGTTGGGGAGGACCTCGTACTTTACTGCTTCAGCGCACAGACTGGCAAACTGGAGCGCACACTCACGGTGAGTACTGTTTGAGTACATCGAGTCATGGATGGGAAATAAATTATCATATCTATGTTCTATTCTTGGCAATTTATTGTTTAAAACATAGCTTGAACACTGGTGTGTATTGCAATATTCCTACCTCTATAATAAACACTATATAAGTGTTCATTATAGAGGTAGGTATGTGATAAATACTTGTTTTAAACAGGTTATAACTCCCAGTTTTCTCTTGATATTTAAAGTGGGATTCTTGTGTAATGTCTTGATTAATTATCTTTGTTCGTTCAGGTTCACGAGAAAGACGTTATCGGTATCGTACATCATCCACATCAGAACCTGATCGCTACCTACTCGGAAGACGGACTTCTGAAGATGTGGAAGCCTTGATTTTCTTCGTTTTATTCGTGTGACTGTGTGCACAGAGTGATTGAAGCATGATGATATCATTGACAAGAAACTTAACAAATAATAATACTTGCAATTATAACGATGGTATTTCATTAACGTCCATAGAAATTGAATGACGTAAATGGCAAGAATTTTCTGATGTCAATTTTCTATACCAGGGGATTGTATCATCTCAATTTTGTTACTAGAGTGAGTAGATGATTGTGTGAGTGCATGATGGGAGAGCTAGGCTTGTTGCAGTAAAACTTGTGCTCATCAAAAGGTGAATATTTCATTGTTCCTCACATTGAAATTGAGTGGGATATAATGTGAGGCTCACACAGCGTAGTACCCCCCATCTCATTGCCATTGTTCTGTATAATATTATGTATGTGAAGCTTTCTGTAAATGTTAATAAAATGCAGGTGCATCTAGCCACCAAACTTACTATGTTCATATTTATGTTCATATGTTTGCCTCTATAATAAACACTTGGGGGGTCGGGGGGGATTATCATGCTCTGCCATTGGTCACACTGAAGTAGGGACTAATTGTATCCCCCGAACAAAGTTCGGCGGATACCATTTGCCTTCGTCGTCCGTGTCCGCAGAGATTTTCTTGTGAACGCGCTACAGGCCGCAATTCTCACCCAATCACCATTATTTTTTGCAGGCACATATATAATGGTAAGATCCCGACACCAATCGATTTTGGTTGCCGTGGCCACTGAATTGGTCGTTTGGGGACGCATTTTCCATTGAAAACAGCCTGTGTGAGACACATGGCTTGTGAACGCTCTACAGATGGCAGTTTTTGACGAATCTCGATAATATTTGGAAGTGTTGTTGGGAAGGGCTGTCACACGAAACCAATCGTTTTTAGAATGATCATATAAATATTAATATGTTAACAGCCTAACTTATTACAGAATTGTGAAATATCCATTCTGACATGTGTGATCATTCCAATAGCCTGTATTATGGAAGATAATGACACTGGTTTCTTGTTCAGAATGGAGAACTGATGTTTTCAGTGAAAACAGGACAATATTACTGAATAAGTTAACATTAGTTCTACTAGTTGAGTCTATTATTGTCCACAATAAGAATAGTTAAGACAAGAAACGTTTATTATTGAGCTCAACAAGGTGAAGGTTTTGTCCAGTACAGATTTCATGGGTTTAACTGAATAAGTTAACATTATTTTTAATAGTTAAATCTATTATTGACCACAATAAAAATAGTTAAGACAAGAAATATTTATTATTAACCTCAACAAGGTAAAGGTTTTGTCCAGTACAAATTTCATTGGTGTAACCAAATAAGTTAACATTATTTTCACTAGTTAAGTCTATTATTGATCACAATAAAAATAGACCACAATAAAATTGACCACAATAAAAATAGTTAAGATGAGAAATATTTATTATTAAGCTCAACAAGGTGAAAGTATGTCCAGTACAGATTTCATGGGTGTACTGAATAAGTTAACATTATTTCTACTAGTTAAGTCTGTTATTGACCACAATAAATATAGTTAAGACAAGAAATATTTATTATTGGGCTCAACAAGGTAAAGATTCTGTCCAGTAGACATTTTATGTCTGTAACCAAATAAGTTAACTTTTTTTTTTTTGCTAGTTAAGTCTATTATTGACCTCAATAAAAATAGTTAAGATGAGAAACATTTATTATTGAGCTCAACAAGGTTAAGGTTTTGTCCGGTAGAAATTTCTGGGTGTAACCAAATAAGTTTACATTATTTTTACATGTTAAGTCTATTATTGACCACAATGGAAATAGTTAAGACAAGAAATATTTATTATTGGGCTCAACAAGGTAAGCTCAACAAGGTTAAGGTTTTGTCCGGTAGAAATTTCTGGGTGTAATCGACCGAATAAGTTAACATTATTTTCTCATGTTAAGTCTATTATTGACCATAATGAAAATAGTTAAGACAAGAAATATTTATTTTTGGGCTCAACAAGGTGAAGGCTTTGTCCAGTAGAGATTCTATGGCTGTGACTAAATAAGTTAACATTATTTCTTGCTAGTTAAGTCTATTATTGATCACAAAAGCTTTTTATGAAAAACATTGATCAACTTTCACTTTGAATTTCAACTTGAGACCATGTTTGGCACAAATTATGAGTTAAAATATAACTTGTGGCGAAAAGTTAGATCTGGCTCCAATTTTGTCATCTTGAAATGCAGTTTTGGTCAACTTTTAGTTTGAATTTCAACTTGAAACCAAGTTTGGGACATATTATGAGTTAAAATATAACTTATGATGAAAAGTTCAATCTGGCTCCAATTTCTTCATCTTGAAATGCAGTTTTGGTAAACTTTTAGCTTGAATTTCAACTTGAAACCAAGTTTGGGACATATTATGAGTTAAAATATAACTTATGACGAAAAGTTTGATCTGGCTCCAATTTCGTCACCTTGAAATGCAGTTTTGGTCAACTTTTAGTTTGAATTTAAACTTGAAACCAAGTTAGGCAGGTATTATGAGTTAAAATATAACTTATGACGAAAAGTTCGATCTGGCTCCAATTTCGTCATCTTGAAATGCAGTTTTGGTCAACTTTTAGTTTGAATTTCAACTTGAAACCAAGTTTGGCACATATTATGAGTTAAAATATAACTTATGATGAAAAGTTTGATCTGGCTCCAATTTCGTCATCTTGAAATGCAGTTTTCGTAAACTTTTAGCTTGAATTTCAACTTGAAACGAAGTTTGGGACATATGAGTTAAAATATAACTTATGACGAAAAGTTCGATCTGGCTCCAATTTTGTCATCTTGAAATGTAGTTTTTGTCAACTTTTACTTTGAATATCAACTTGGAACCATGTTTGGCACATACATGTATTATCACAGTGCCGAAACCGACTATGGTAACGCGCATTACCATAATCAAAAATGGCGACAGGCACTTGTGGTTCGAATTTGCTCGTGAATTTATATGCATACAACGTGTATAAATCGAGGGGATCTTCGAAATATACCGAAATCGATACATGTAGGTTAATCCCGTTTATGTGCAATGGGTCACTTGGTGACATATTAGTGGAAACGGAGGGTGGACAATTGTGTCTTGACTAGGGTAACGCGAATGTCAGACGATGGTAATGTGATTTGTAGGAAATTTAATGACTATGGTGATGCGATGGGTCTTTCGTACACAAAAACAATTATATTGTCAACATAACAATGATTTGAGGGGTAGAGTATGTGTTGAAAACTCTCGAATCATCTGTTATTTTATCGCATATCCATGTCAAAAAACATGTGCGATGTTATTACTGTACACAGGCCAGCAACTCCATAAAAGTTATTATTTCAGAACTATCATACACATGATGAGAAACGTCAAGTTTACGATTAAAAGCAGGGTCTGGCATGAAGCCAAATTTAATTTTTCTGTTTACAAATCTGGGCAATTCCCCATCAAATTGTCAGAAATATTGAGGAATTTCAACAACGGGAGATAATGAATGTTTGATTTAAGCTGCTGTCAGACTATGCGAATCAGTCGCAGCGACTCGGTTGCACGCCAGTCGCATGCGATCTGGTCACCGCGACCGTCACTAGTCAGACTGCGTTCTGGTCAGACTGCGTTCTGGTCAGACTGCACATGTAAATTGACGATATTTGAGAGCGATTCGTAAAGAATCCGTAGGCCGACAGGTGTTTTTGGCGTGTAAACATGGATCACAATTCATGTGGGCTAAATCACACAACAGAAGTTACAGAAGGAGTGTGTGGGTCATTCCTTGGCACCGTTCATCTTGTTTTCTACCTAGACATTTTATCTTATCAAGAACAAACCGTGTGAGAAAGGGAAATAAATGTGTTGTGATGGATTTTGTTTGTCTGGGTAAATACCAAAACCGGTATGTCGGCACTCACTGTGGGACCAAACTCTTTGGGCCTTTGAGACTTTACATCCCAATTATACTGCAAGTATCCTACTATGTTACTCCATGATCTACTTTTTACACACTACATGTGAATGTCATTTTATCCGTCTCGCACATTTTTTTTTTATCTCTGATCAATATACTGAGCAGTACGAGGAATATATATAGGGAACTTAGTTTGAGGCAATTAACTTTCTTCCAAATGATGTGCGAGGGGCAAGAAGTGTCCTATTTTATTAAAATATGTCAATATTTACTGGTACATGTATATACATGTATGTTTCCTCCCTATTGTCCGAGGCTCCCTAATTGTCCTGATTTGTTTCTGTATTCAGGGCTGCAGTGACGTCGGAAAGTGACAGTGTTTTCATATTTACATGTATTGGAACATCGTCCGCAAACTGTCTTCACTCCATCTCGATCTTGTTGTCATCAAATTACCAAGTGTCTGTATGTACCCGGGACCATAGGCTTATTCTCATCATTGCAATTGGCTATAATTACATGCGACCCAGTGGTTCTATGTCTCACGGTGTCAGCATGGGTTTCAGCACGGTACTACATCAAGTATGTGCAGTTTTAGAGAAAAAATTGCACTGTAACATGAAAAAGACATATATACCCTGTAGTATATATGCGAATATCGTATAAATTACTGTCCAATTCTTGTGTTATATATATTTTTTGCAGTGAAGTGGTGAATGCATTACCATAGTCGACACTGTGCGTTACCATAGTCAATGTAGCCATGGACTCGGGCGTTACCATAGTCAGCCACGATTTTATATCGCTGATATCTCGTAGAAAAAGCCTATTTTTTATAACTCTTCTGATTAATTATGTGTAGCACAATCAACCTCATATCACAGATTTCTGAATGCTTCAAAATAGCCTCTCATTTAAGTTGTCAGGCTCGATCAAATTCGAACCACAAATACGGGTCGCCATTTCTGACTATGGTAATGCGCGTTACCATAGTCGGTTTCGGCACTGTGATTATGAGTCGAAATAAGTTCGATCTGGCTCCAATTTCGTCATCTTGAAATGCAGTTTTTGTCAACTTTTACTTTGAATTTCAACTTGGAACCAAGTTTGTAAAATATTCTGAGTTGAAATATAAATAGGTGAAAAGATTGATCTATCTGTATTTTCATTATTTTATCAAACATGTGGAAATGGAAATTCATATAAGGAGATTTCAATGGTGATTTTGAATTCGACCTTCAATAACCTCGGAAGATCAGTGCAGCAATTTTGGTGGAGAAAAGAAAAAAGTTGTGACTTGAGATTTAACATTTCTCTGGTAATCTTTTTTAGCCCTTGCTCTAGCTTTTCACACTTAACAGTGATATATTTGGGGTTTTAGTCTAGTTTTAGGGGTAAGTATATAATAACACCATGTTCAACAGGGTAAAACAGGCTTTTAATAATAAAGTCAATCTCGGACAAATGGAGGATATTCATCATCCCACTGGAAACCCCTGTAGTATGTAGGGGGTGCTCTTGGCTCGACCCCTATTGCGTAAATCTCCTGGTATTCCCCATGGGTGGAGTTTCCAACCAAGTTACGGAAGAGTATTGGTGGGTACAGGCCGTAGTTGGGGCCAGCATATGAGAAATACTCCAAAGGTCCATCGAGGTGAACCTCGTACATTGCTTCGACCACTGGTCTCCTTACCAGATAGCCGAACCCAAACCGTCCCGTCTCAATTCGCAGCTGATTGGAAGCTTCGTCGAAGAATATAGTAAAATTTCCGAGGAATGGATGCCCATACTGTCCGATAGCTGGATCATCTGGCTCAGCCACATAAGACATTTCCACATCTCCAAACTCTTGGTACAGCTCCCCAGTTCCCTCGCGGTCAGCTCCCTGTGGTTCCCAAGGCTGAGGGTAGCTACACGCCGTCACGTTGTCCAGCCAGGGCTCCAGGCCCAGCAATAAGTCGCTCATGTAGAAGTGCATGACGTCGTGGGCCTCTGAGCTGTACATGGGACCATTAGCTCCCGTGTAGATTGCAAGGTCCATGTCGTGGAACACCGTCACTCGGGACTCGAAGCCGGATAGAGAGCCGGAGTGGGAGGACTTTCTGTAACCTTTAACGGGAGAGTGATGATGGTGGTGAGTGGAATTGCTGAATTTGACGATGTTATTACTTGGCTTTGAACATTGATAGATTATCATACAAAATTATATTTTCTGATATGATACCATGAATTTCATCTTATGACGACTGTGAGTTTCAACAAAAGTTGACAAAAAGGCAGATCCTATATCGATGAATCGTGCAGTTGCTGACTGGATATTTGACACACCATTATTATGAGAGGAAATCAATAGAAAATGATATGAACCCACTCGACCAATCTTGTGACCAAAACCACCTCTCAAATTCATGTACTTGAAACCTTACCCCTGTATGTGCCGACCGCCCAGCCTAGTCCGTAGTTGGGCATGTCGTTAGTAACAGGAAAGGTCGGCTTGGAGACGTCGCCCTGGCCCTGGATGAACTGCGGTGTCTGCGTGTCCTCCCACGTGCCCTCAGAGAGGATGGGCAGCTTGGACTGTTGTGTGAGGAACTTTGCCCACAGAGCTAGATCTGTAGCAGGGCCACAGATCCCTCCAGATGCCTCTGCGGGATAGATCCTGAGGGAGGACAGGTACTAGTATTCAAATGATTTTTTTTTCGGTTAAAAAAAATTCCATTGGTTCGCTCCATACATTCATGACACCGATATGTATTCAGTTCAGAATGGATGTTTCGAGCTTCATTTGGAAAGGAGGCTTTAACTGATTTAGGTGTAGACACATATTAAACAGATTGAAAATTGGCATGAAATCTCGATAACCATTTCCAGTGTTTTCACTCCTATATCAATGACTTTGTGATGACCCCATCTCTCTAGTATGCTCACCCAATGAGCTCCCGGTCTAGGACGCCGATCTGGTCGTCCGTCTCGTTGATAAAGTAGCTGGTGGCCACGACGTTCTCGCCGAAGCCCTGCTCTGAGAGGATGGTGTTAGTCATACCCAGCTCGTCAAAGATCCGCTCCTGGACGAGCTCCTCGAAGCTCTGGCCGGAGATCACTTCAGCCACGCACGATGCCAGCATGAACATCCAGTTGTTGTAGAGAAACTCATCGCGGAAGTCGGCCACCATTTCAAAATGCTTCAGTCGACTGGAGCAAAAACAGTTAGGTTCGTGTCACTATACATTGTGATTGACCGTGTTTGAAGTCAGGTCGACCTCCTTGCAACACCTAGGGTACAGGAGGATTACCTAATGTTACCATGGTAACACATCTGTGATACTCATGCCTGTTGCCGTGACAACCAACTTACAGCACTCTGGTTGCTGGTTGCTATGGCCACTCATCTAAAATACTTCTGGTGTATGGTGCCATTAGCACTGCCTGCAGTACCATTGTTTCTAGCCGAGATGTCAGTCGGACCTACCTACAATACTTTGCTTGTCGCCATAATGACTCATTTACTGTGCCCTCGCTTGTTACCATGACGACCCACCTACAGTACCCGTGCTCGTTGCCTTGACAATCCACCTGCAGTACATATGCTTGTTGCCATGACGACCCAATTGCAGTACCTTCGCTTGTTGCCAAGACGATCGACCTACAGTACCCATGTCCGTTGCTGTGACAATCCACCTTCAGTGCCTTTGCTTTTTGCCATGATGATCTACCTACAGTACCTGTGCACGTTGCCATATTGACTCACCCGCATTAGTCCTGCTTGCTGCCATGACAACCGAGCTACAGTTTCCGTGCTTGTTGCCATGACAACAGAACGACAGTACTCTTGCTTGTTGCCTTGACAATTCACATTGTATGTTGCCAAGACGACCCACCTGCAGTGCACCTGCTTGTTGCCTTGACGGCTGACCTAGAGTACCCTTCCTCGTTGCCATGACAATGCACCTGCAACACCTTTGCTTGTTTCCATGGCGACCGACATACAGGACCTGTTGCCACGATGACCCACATGCAGTATCTTTGTTTGTTGCCATGACGACCCACTTGCAGTATACTGTATTTGCTTGTTTGCCCTGACGACCACCTGCTGTACTTCACTTGTTACCATGACGACCCACCTGCAGTACTCCTGGCGGGAGTGACTGGTGTCAACCATGGTGTACACGGCTCCAATGTACTGGCCCAGGCCGATCCTGTGAGTCAAGGTATCCTTGATGGTGGCCAACTCCGTGACGTGGGGCTCCCCGAGCTGAAAATCTTCCCCAAACACGTCTTTCAGTCGAGTGTTCCAGCCGGCAGGGTATCTGTGACAGCAATATCTGGACTGGGGATTGTTGTCCTACGTCAAGGGTTCAGCTATGTGTTACTCATTCAACTCATTCGAGCCTACTCTATGGTATGGATCAAGCGTAACATGTGTCGGTTACTGGTATGAAATAGTTATGCGATTAATTGTATCCCCAGAACGAAAGTCGGCCGCATACACTTTCTTGTGAACGCTCTACAGTTTGCAAATCTTAACCGATTCTAATCTTATTTTAAAGGAACATGTCTTATGGAAAGATCACGCCACTTATCTGGTTTGGTTGCCATAGCTACAAAAATCGCCGATTGGCGACACATTTTGTGTCAAAATCAGCCATTTCCACACACATGCCTAGTGAACGCTCTACGGGTGGTACTAGTAATTTTACAGGAATCAATGCCAGATTGAACAGGCGTGTTGAGCAATGCTCATACACGAAAGGTGAAAAAACTCAGAGAAGGCTTTCTGGTAGAGATTTTGAAGCTGTACTGTTGATATTGATCAGCTATTTTGCTAACTTGTTACAAAATTAGAACATATTCATTATCAGCAAATGTAGATATATTGAAATCATCCATAATGTTGGGGGATAGAGCAAACTACCATATTTCATTCCAAGCTTCTCTCGGAAGTATTTGGTAAGAAATAATAAGTCAATGAATATCAGTGCATGGAATAAAAGAACTTTCATCAGTGACCTAATTAACATATTTTGGACAACATGAATGATATGGCCCCAGGGGGATACACCCACGTGGTCGTCGGCGACCGAATCGTCTAGTTATTAATGCGTAACATTCATGTCTTTCTGAATCCATTGACTTTGATCTCATGTGACTGAACGTTAATTTCGAGAATGCAATCAACAACAGCTCGGGACTGATAAAAACCTGAATCTATATATATATATATTCATAATCTGATGCAAATATCAATATTATCATCAATACAAGTCGATTTTGTTGATGGCAATACCAACCTAGAATACAAATTTTTTTGGAATAAATCCGGATCCGGGAATGAGAGAAAGGAGGAGGTCCAAGCTATCCAGTGTGGGGGAGGGGGCGTATTAAAAAAACGTAAATTGAAATTCTCTGAAGGTGTATTTAGTGTATCCTGAACTTTATTTGAGATACGTTTTGTCAAATGACCCTTTTAGCCTTTTGTAATTCGTAAATCTTCATACATTTCATGTATCTTGTAAAGTCCTCTGATCGTCAATAAAGGCTTATGTGACCAACTGTGATCCTGGTCACAGTCACTGGCTGTGGTAAGCCCAGCTACTCACGTCTGGTTGTACTGGTCGAGTAGCGAGCCCAGTAGCGTGGCCATGAACGCCTTCGAGCAGGACCCGATACAGAAGCGAGTGTCCTGTGTCGCCGGCACGCCGCGGTCCACGTCAGCCAGGCCTAGCCCGCGCGCCATCAACACGCTGTCCCCCCGGGCCACGGCGACTGACAGACCCGGCACTCGCCGGCACTCCATGACGGACGTGAGGTAGTCAAGGATCTCATCCTCTAACTCCGGGCTCCACTGCTGGGCTCGTGTTGGCGCCGGGGTCAGTACCAGTGCCAGCGACACCGCCAACAACCAGGGTGAAAACATTCTTCTTTTCTTCTTCTTATTATGTTTGGACAAGATTGAACCCTGATTTATGTTCCCCTTTCAGTAGCGTCGATGTTTTTATGTAGTATTTTTTATCAGCATTATATGTCATGCGCTGGTGACCAGTTGCAAATCAGTTGCTGAGCAATGCGGTCTGTAATCAATACTAAGCAATGCATGATGAGAAAACAAGCATGCGAATATGACAAATGTGCACGTTTTGTGGTGTGGTGTTGATCATACCTGAATGTACAATATATGTATGATGTCTTATCATTGTTATCCAGTGGGCCCATAACCTCGACCCTTCGTGTTTCTTTTTCATTATCTCTCACTAGTTGAAGCGAATGTTGTATGTTCATGTTGTAAAGTTGTTGTTTAAGTTGGAAGTTTAGTTGGTGTAAGAGGAATATTAAATAATAGATATAAATAATAATAGATGGCTAGAAACACGACGAAATCATTGAAATATGTTTATTGCATCTTCATAGCAAAATATTTACATACATGTACGTAACTGATTGCACAAATGAACTAAGTTTGGCCACAGGCTACAATATATTATATACATACACTACTCTACTGTAAATATATCTAAGCTTTCTAACTCAAACGTTTCTTCATAAACAACACATGCAAATCAAACAACAACATACATAACAATATACATATAGATTTCTAAAGCGCCATCATGTTGTAAGTCAGAAAGTAAAGAGTACCTTTAAGTAAAGGTACAATAAACCGCAAAATGTGTTGTATATGTTGTAATATCCAGATCGTGTTCAAAGGACCCAATATATGAATAGCTGTCTATAAAATGCATATCAAAATATAGATAGATGTTAAAATACCCTTCTAAATATCGATATAAGTGACATTCCCGGTGATTCGAATTGTATGCAGATCTACTTGTACAGTTGATAACGTAGAAATATCAAGGATGTGGTAGAAATTCAAGTGTGAAAGTATGCTTGGAATTTAGCATCAGAGCTTAATGTACAATTATATGAATCCAAATGTCTACGTGTATATGAAATGTGGAAACCATGTATGCTATTTGTGAACTCTGTAACCCAACATGAACGTGCCATTGTTTCAGAACAAAGTCAGTTATGTCGATAATTTTATCGGCAGACCAATTACTCTAACACTCGAATCCCACGTTGTCATTTTCAATGTAAACGGCTCCACTGGAATGTGACGTCAGAGATGGCAAGCTTCTGGATGTTTGCCGGTTGAGTTTGTTCAAGGTCTGACCCGTCGCCTGTATACCATGTTCATGGACAGCCCTGGTCGTTTGGTCTCCATATGTTGTCTCCCTGGCATAGTTCCAAATGTGACCCGTGTTCAGAGACCTAGAGCTGTGAGATCGACCAGTGTAGCCCAGCTGCCTTGGCTGGGAAAATGTAGCAGCCGCGGGGAGAGGGCTCGTCGGCTGACTATGTGTAGGAGTGTTCGGGATGCCTGACTCTCGATTGTGCGTTTGATTGTGCTCTTGCATCACGGGGAAGCTCTGTCGCTCAGATGGCACTGTGGTTGAGATACACATGTCCGGGATCCGTGAACAACTGCGAGTTTCTCGTTCGTGAAGGCGACTGCCAAGTCTCACATTGTTCTGCTTGTTGTCAGTCTCTGCTTGTGAATTGGGACCTCCTTCTACTACCGTCGTTTTGGGCATAGCTTGAGAGTGGGAGCTATTTTCAGTTTCAGTTGTTTCCAAGCGGTGGTTGGCTGGCAGTGTATCCGTTTTGAACACAGTGAACTCAGCGAGATTTTTGCTGATATGTAGATTAGAGTCACTTTTGTGTTTCCTCAACGAGGACCTCTGGTCCTTTCTCTTGTCCATTTGCAAAGTGAAGTCTTCCTTGTCACTGCTCTTGTCTGGGTCCTCGCCCTCCCTCTTCCTCGCGTTGAGACACCTCTCGATCACTTCAATACCTTGTACTATGGAGTCGCTGGACACGTCGATTTGGCTGTGCGTGTTGTTGGAGTTGAGTGTTGTCTCTAGCACGGTGAAGTTCTGGTGCGATGTATAGCACGGTGGAGGCTCCATCACGTGTGTGGCGGGAAGCGGTACACTCAAGTCGGGATTAGATGAGTAACAAGGCGGCGGCCGCTGCATATTCTCGTCGCTTTGGAATCCAGGATTAACGTGAGCGAGGGAGAGGTCTTGGTGGGAGGTATACATCGGTGGCGGCTCACGCAACAGGGCCTCTCTTGGGATGTTGTACAGGATCCCGGGTGACACCTGCTCCATGAATTCTGGAGTGGAGTGGGGTTGGCTTGAAGGAGTACGCCGCCTGGAGAGCTTCTTGTGGTGCCACATCATCAGTGACACTGTCCCAACCACCAGTAGAACCAAGGCCACCAGCGCTATCGTGATCCCGATAATAGCCTCAGTACTGAGGAGCAGTCCATTACCTGTCAAATGATAAGTGTTAGGTACAGTATCAACTACCGATCATTAGAATGAAGTACATTCTTAGTACTTTGATTGAAATACCACACAACAAATCATCATGATATTCAAATATGTATGTATTTTTGGTGAAGAGAGGTGTAGTAGGTGAGATGTTAGATGTAGTAAACTGTCTCAACCAGAACTGCCAATATACTGAATTTGCATGCTGAGTATCTTGCAGCAAATAATATACTAGTACCCACCTGCGGTGTTTTCATCGCCGCCGCAATCCTTCTCATCAGAGTAGTCCCCACAGTCATCCTGGCCATCACAGCGCCAGTGTTTGTAAATACACCGACCGTTGCGACACTGGAAACTCTGGTCATAGCACGGCCGATAACCCGGTGGCAAACCTGTATATAACGAAGATAATAAATCAAAGTGACAACAGTAATGATGGTATTTTCTTCACATGCTAAATCATATTTGAGTTACATTTTATTTCTATAGTTGAGAAAAAAGATTCATTTGTTCTCATAGTTAGGTACAAGTATACAAGTATATACTCCTTTCATTGCCAATGTGTGTCTACATACAAAAAGATGAACATGTACACCAAAACTAAACCTCTGGGTCAATTAACGGGGTTTGATGTATATTGATAACGTTGTGGTGCACAGCTGTAATACTGACAACATTATACAGTTCTACTGACCTGGGGTGGTGACTGGTGCAGTTGGACATGACATTTCGTCAGAGCCATCACTACAGGTACGACGTCCGTCACAGCGGCCGCCGAATGATATACACTCTTTGTTGGCACAGCGAAACTCGTACGGTTCACATCCCTTACCTGCACACAAGTAAACGTAGACAGTGTAGTACTAGTAATTATCATGGTATATATTTACGGGGAAAAAGGTCTACATGTATATGTGTTGCATCGGGAATAATCGTGTTTAATATACATATGGTTAGTCATGGTTTTGGCCATAATATCATAACAGTTTTATATAATACATCATGGTTTGTGATACTGCTCTGACAATAGGCTACATGTTTAAAATCCGCTGAACACTTGATGTGAGAAGTCATTAATTTGAGATTTTTTAAATTTGCTTGGGGCAGTTATTACAATAGCCAACGCGTCAATTGGCTTATTTGCATGAACATGGAGTAAGCCTAAAAAAGCAGTAAAGTCGAACAACAACATGCGTAGATTAAAACTAACGCCATACAACAAGATATAGAACAGGCTTTATTGATCGTCAAAATCAGGACGTCACAATGACTGCGCACGAAAGCTTTGTCCTCTGCTCACATGGGCATAAAGGGGTGACAGCATGAAAATTACCAGTGCGGAATTTCCGATAGGAAATTTTCAAAGGTTTTTTATTTTTCACCTGTGAAGTAATTTTGTCAAAATTCTGGGTCATATTCAGAAAAGATGAATTGTGCTGGTTCGATGCGCATCTTAAATACCCACTTTCCCCTCCCTTCTGAATAGAAATTGTGACATCATCTGGAAGTATTTGTGCGATAAACGGATGCCCGCATGTCTAATTTGATACAGCGCGTGTGGGCCTACTACCTTTTGTCGAATGTAAAATAGATGTCACGATTTCTGCAGCATCTAACAATTCGCTTATTATTTTCTACTTTTACTGGGTGTTCATTTCCCGTTTCATAAGAATTCATTACAAATTGATTTTCGTGGAGGGGAAGATAAGCATCAGATGACTGTTACAGCAGTACTTGCTGAATCCGTTATGTACATAGAAGGATTTAATAAAAGAAGGCAGAAGCTGTTGAAGCATCTCACTTGAATCTCCCTCCCCCACCCCCTTCTCAAGGCATGGGAGCATGTTACGAATGCGACAATAGGTCCATTTGGCCCCTATTCTTTCCCACGACGTTAATACCAGTGATTGCATTACGAGCTTTAGGCCATGCAAGCTTCTAGATATGATGAACAGTTGGCCATGTTTTGAAGATAGATGCCGTCCATCTAGGAGATGATAGCGCGCTATCAAGCCGCCAGATCGGGCTGTCAATGTAATTAACAGGCCCTGCACATGGTGTGTTTGGACAGGGGATCGGGCAGCCGGGCTCTCTATTGTTCCAGGGAGTATCTGTCTCTCGATTGCTGAGTCTGGGAAGAGCGATAGAATTAGGATGAGACCCTTGGGGCCCTCGGGAGGGGGAGGGGGTCCTATCCCTTAGAGGCCCTTATAGTGGTGGACGGGGTAAGGAAGGGGGTGGGATGAGTCATTCGACCCTGCCCAACATTTCCTCCCTTTGTGGTAGATTATTTTTTTTGTGATTTGTTGCTTGCTGCAAGAAGAACGATATGAGGAGATCATGAAAAGAATGCATCCAAATCGACCCTGGCTCAAAATTTAAGGCCGGTGCTTTCCTGTTCCGACAGTTTTACGTGCTTAAAATTCTGAGGGAATATAATGCAAATAAATAATTCATTACCCAACAATTTTACAGTATCAGGAACATTTTTGCTCGTGTTTTGCTTATCACCCGGCCAACGGTGGAATAACAAACGGTCAAATCTAGACTAACATCAATGCGATCATTCTGAATACACTTGGAACGGACAGGTGTCCAAGACCCTGCACTCACCGCAGTAGGTCTATCTACTGTCAAAACAATTAGTTTGTAGTCGTTCATCGACGTGCATTTCAACCATGTGCAATATTTTGATAATAAAAGTAGATAATTGTATAGCCTATGGTTATCGCAGACTCGCAGTGAAGACTAACGAAGAATATTGCCCACATCGTGTAATACCATGCCGTGCAATATCAGTGTTATTACACGTGCTGGCCAGGCCGCCCACATCGATCTCAGCCACAGACCATCTAATAAGTCTGCTTCATTTATTCCCACTAATCAATATACAGCGTGGACCTCGTTATAATGATGTGTGAACCCGTCGCGTGTATATATTAAGCTTGTTACTCAACTTGAAGAGTATAATATGTAATATCACACCAGATATTAACATACTTAAATTATTTAGGTTTTATATTAGATGATATCTGGCTTATTGTATTGCAGGGAAGACGTAAATTATTTGGTGACATTTTAGTTCGTGTTATTTATGACACTATAGGCTGCAGCATAACGACGTGGAAATGAATTTAGTTGAAGAGTTTTTTGGACGAGCTCCACTTTGTGTTGTGTATTGGGGCCAGGCGGTGCAGTAATACCTGTGTTCTGTGCTAGGTACGGTCTGCATCGAACGCCTTGACATGATACATAATTATAGACACGTTTTGATGTCCACACCCAAGACATAAAATACTGTACTGGTTGGAACATTATCTGTCCATTTTCTAAATCCCTTCATATAATTCTGATTGCTCCTTCTATGCGATTACAAAATGTTTTGTCAAATAGCATCCTTATATAAGTGAAAAAAAGAGCAAGTCACGATTTATTACTGCCCTGAATATGACATTGTCTTTTAGGCCTGTGATCTATTATATCGCTACGAATATTGGAGTGAGTACTATACCTTCATGTAGCAGGGAAAAGATGAAGCACGTGGCTATAATTCCAGCAAAGTGTCCGTCCATTCTGGATCATGTAATGACGGGATCCCAATCGATGTTCACTGCATGAGATCCGCCACAATACTGAGCCACTGACGGCCTGTGTTTACATCTTTCACTGGGCCCGGCGCCATGTTTGTTGACTTTATCAGCCTGAGATATGTGCACCTCTCAGTGACGGCCAATCACAGCGCGCGGCTGCCGCCCTAAGCGAGGCTCTGCATGTATAATTAATTAGCTGTCCATAGATGGCAGCGGGTAGCACGTGCTCACACTTCGCGGTCACACCCTCTGCCCTGAAAATCAATAGCTATTCCCAACAATTACCACCAAAAGAATGGGTCAGCTGTTGGGTTATTTCGTGATAAAGCTGATCAAGTATATAGTGTGATGTCAGTTTAATGCCAATATCTTCTATTTTTCTGTTCTTTTCGTTCCGTCCGTGTTCCTAGGCGGTTAATATGTAAATAGACTAATGTCTACAGCAGTGTGTCCTTAAGATTTGCGATTCTCAATATTTTTATTTAGTGAATAATGCATAGTAGGAAAAGTCCATAATAGTAAAATCCAAAGATTGTCTACGGGCATTTTAGCATTAATTAGCGTAGCAACAACTATCATGATCATATTTCGACAGGATTTTAATTGAATTCGTATATATATTAACATCCTACAGGCTTTCTGACGGATATTGTACAAGATAATAGGCCCTACATCTGACAGTATGTGTTACGTAACTCCTTCCAGGGTACAGCCGTCTGGTCCGCGATGTAATTGCGTTTGTTTGATGGCCAAATGTGAATCAAACACATGTGCACCTAAATAAACAACAAAAGTTACGTATCACAGAATGCCATCAAGGTTGTTTGTTTGTATTTAATCCAATACTCCCTCAGTACTGCCTCTGAGATTAAAGACGATCTCGAAAGCTTTAAAGTTTAGCAGCCTACTCTATTGTTGTTTGCCATACACTATACATGTATATTGTGTAATCAGCAAAGTCTGGTTGTACGGCCAGTGTTGGGGTCACCGACGATATCTCTATCTTCTCAATGACCCCCCCCCCCCTAAAAACATCCAACCTCCCGCGGAGGAGAAGGATAACTCGGGAAAACAGGCCTGGGTCAGATAGATAGGGGGTAACACTGTCAGATTGTCTCGTGAATGTATATTATCGGACACCAGGCGCTAATTCGTGATAAATTACGGTGTCATCTATCACGGACACATGCCGGGTGATAAAAACGTCACATATATAATATATCGATTTATATGCTGTCTAATGCCACCAGTTATATCATTTGTTACAACATGACTGATGTGTGGCATGGTTCACAACCTATATAATCAATGTCGTCAATTATATTCAGTGCTTGCCATTCGCCTTTGTTTTTTTTCCACTGTTTGGTGCCGTTGGTGCTTTTTCTAAATTGTAAATATTATTCTCCAGTAACATTAACTTACTTTGATGATATATATTTTTTTAATATTTCATAAAATAAACCAATGTCAGGCCTCAGCATACATACATACATGATACCAAATGCACACAACTACATGTGCATTTTTTTTTTATTTGTGTGTGAATAGTTATAAAGACATGAATGTAACACACAAAAAAGAAAGATTAGTAAAGATAACTTTTATTCACTACCCCTTCAGAAACTCATGGTCTATGTTCCATCTCACGGATGTCAATGTTTGGCTATAATTCGGGTACAGTTTAATCGAGAAGACTTGGAAACATGAAAACACATGTTGCATAGACTAATTGCTTTAAAGTTTCACGGTGAGATAGTGCTCTGACGCGAGATGTGGAATATCGTATTGCTTGAATAGGCTCATTACTCGAAATTCTTTATTGCAGTCATAAACGATCTGAATAAAATTATTTCATTGAATCCTGTAATAAACATATCACTCCGTATCCGGGTTGGTATCATGCATGGTGGTTCAATTAAAAAGCCACTGAGCTTCGTGTCAAAATATATGTAAGATATGGACAAGCTTCAATTGGTTGATGAAGAAAATTACTTGCTGGAATGGGAGGGGGTCGAGGGAGGTGAGGGGGGGGGGGGGCAGAATACAAACTATATGTATGGTGGGGTAGGTCGGAAATGATCCTGGCCTCATATCCTGTCCGACCAGCTGGAGCAATAATTTCCCGCGAGTGGCTTTCCATAACGATATCGTGTTGTATGGCGTAACCGCAAATGTGACACACACATCCATTGCATGGAAATTATCATATTAATTGATAACTTTCTGCACATGGACCGGTTGTGGGTTTCACACACCATACAACCCTAGCATATAAATGAACAATTGGGAAGCAGTGCATACAGGACAATGTGATTGTAACTTCTTAATTTTATAATTAGCCACCGAATCTTCACCCTGTTGGACAACCAAGTTAAAGCATCAGTCACACAGACAACTCGGGAGGAGTCCATACATGATAGATGGTGCTCGGCGAGGCTGGCAATGCCATCTACATGCAGAACAATGATGGTAACTTCCTAATTTTATACTTACGAGCCACCGAATTTACACTGCTTAGAAGAACCAAGTTAAAGCACCAGTCACATAAAGAAATGGGAAGGAGTGCATACAGGATAGATGGTGCTCGGCGAGGCTGGCAATGCCATCTACATGCAGGACAATGATGGTAACTTCATAATTTTATACTTACGAGCCACCGAATTTACACTGCTTAGAAGAACCAAGTTAAAGCACCAGTCACATAAAGAAATGGGAAGGAGTGCACACGGGATAGATATGGTGCTCGACGAGGCTTGCAATGCCATCTACAAGCAGGGCAATAAATATAACTTCCTAATTTTATATTTACGAGCCACCGAATTTACACTCCATGGAACAACCAAGTTAAAGCGTTAGTCACACTAAAACTAGTCCTTGGTTCTATTCATGCGTCCAAACAATTGTTGCAATCGCGTAACCTATGAAATGCAAAGTAAAATCGATGAACATGTTTTGAGTTTATGCCACCTTCCCTGTTCTAGGGCCCAGACGAGTCGAAAATTTCCGACCCGGGTACCCGTGTGGTCTGACCCGACCCGCCCCGGGTAACCCGTCCAAATATAGATCAAATTTGAACGGGGATCAATGGAGCAATGTGCAACAAGTAAACGCCAGTCATCGATCTTTGACACATATTATTTGTTCTGTCGGTGTTGATTTTCAAGTTTGAAAGAGATTACATGATTTTTTCAAAGAGATTACACGATTTTCTTGTCATTCTTGTGATTTTACTAGTGTTTATCGCAAATTTTTCAAGACAAAAACTATATCTTCATTCATTCTCGGGTACGGGTAATGAAATTCGGATACCCGTCGACTCGTCCGGGGCCTACCCTGTTCCATTCACAGACAGGATTCGACGTGGGAGATATAAGAAGACCTAAATGCCTAGAGGCCTATATCATACATGATCAACGTCTACCGAACGGTGAAACATTAACAACGGACGATTGATGTTGCTGCCTTTTGAGCAATTGTGTTGTGAACATTGACTGCAGTTCTGATCATTGTGGGATAAACAAACCACATTGAATGTCCCCTTATCGTATCGTTAACACTTCTGCTGTCCGATGTGACTGAGGCTTTAATCGGATCCTTAATTATACTCCATATATGCCTAATGTAATAAAATAGACCTATAAAATACTTTTGGAGTACGTCATCAACGAATAATTTATATGTCATTGGCGGCCACTGATAGTCCAAATGGCAAATATTACATTATTCACTACTTCCTAATTTTCTACCAAAATACATGTATGTTCAGAAAATCCTTCTCCTCAATTTTGTGTAGTCCTGGTTTATTATGACATTTACTTTACATGCAGGAATATTGTTAGGCTTGAATGACTGGAAAGGCCCAAATGTAGGTGAGAAAACCAAATGCACAATAGTGGCACCACATAGTTCAAGGTATATTCTACACTGTAGGTTTGTATATAGACGAACATATAAAACTAGTTATTTCACATTAAATAGAGTAAAAACATTAAGTATACATTTTGAGGACACTACCTTAATATCTAATCGTGCTATCAGAAACCCATAAGAGACTCTCTTATGGGTTTCTGGTGCTATTAATAGTCCCAAACCGCCCCAGTGTGTTTATACACGTATATATAATGATATTATGTAGATATATATGTATATGATTTCGATCGCTATTGTCATAGCGTTGTTCAAAATCATAATTTTGCCAAAATGTACACACCAGTGACCGAATACGTCAACATCATGATTGAACTACAAGTATATAATGGTATTTATATGTAGATATGATTTTGATCGCTATTGTCATAGCGTTGTCCAGAACGAGAATTTTGCAAAAATGCAAATAATTGTACCGAATATATATGTCGACATCATGATTAAATCATAACGGTCCCAGCGAACTGCACACCCATTAATTTCAGCACAGATAGTTTCAGTATACAGTGGATCCTGTGTTAAAGACCACCTGGTTTGAGAGACCACCCTGTGTTTTAAGACCACTCCACTTGGTCCCAAGTGGCCTTTTATGATGTAAATGAACCTGTCATGAGAGACCACCTGTCATTTAAGACCACCTTTTTTTGGGTCCCTTGGGTGGTCTTAAAACACAGGATCCACTGTATTTCAGTATAGATCTCTCCTTAATGTCGACGACTTCGGCTCAATATGTTCTCGGATTGGGTGTCTGGTTAACACCTTCGTGCATGTGAATGACTGTCATAAACTGCCGACGCTGAACAATTGCTTTATTCTGGAGGTACGGTTTGAAAATATGAATGCAGATAACATCATGATTTCTTAAATGGAATTATTAATGAAACGTTTATATCCTCATGCCGCAGCAAATAGCATCATCACTATCACTGAGTAGCAGCATAACACAGAACATGCTGTAAAAGCAAATTTGACATGCTGCGTAATGTGCGTATCATCATGGTATATAGCATAGTCAGTAGGTCAATGGTGTCGAAAGTAATTTTGTGTTATTTTCACGCATATGATATAACCATAGAAATGTATGAAAAATCAGAGTACTAGTATATGTATTTTCTCGGAAATTCCTGAATATAGCAAGGATCTTGTCCACGTTTGAATAATTCGTATAATATCTATGCTTATATGCCTACGCGAATATAACATTTAATTTTGGAACAGAAAACAACTAATCAAAAACTGCAGTAATTTTACAAAAATTAATGAGAAAATTAAGAATTTACATGTAATTTCAGAACCAACATTTCTGATCAAGCACGGCAATTTATGCTAACACTCTCAGAGTAAGCGAAAATGTTGATGGACTGTATGCTTACTGTGTACGGCCTAGGAACAATAATTATTATAAACGAGTTTTTGCACGTCTGTGGTTTGTTTTGTCTACGGCGCTGTTGCTTATGAAAACAATCGGTTGCAGATTACTGTACGCAGAATATTCATGTAGGAAAATAGAATGGAACCGGTAGATATCGCGCTTGATGATATATATAGGCTAATCTGGGTCAATTATAATGTTTTTTAACATCAAATAGAATATATTAAGAAATGTTTATCAAGATTGTTGAAGATCTATATGCATGTGGCTCGAAAACTCCCAACTGATTTTGTCTTCTGGTTCAAAATGAAATGTGGTGTATGTCCTAACGTATATATGTAAACAAGAGGTATATTTGTATTTTTTTATTATGAAAATAAATCAGCCTTAACATTTACATGTATATGTACAGCTATTTACAGTGAACATTACTTTCTGTTGAACATAAACAGTTGCCACTCAAAATACATTGCGACTATGTGCAAAAAATATTGACATATCCATTTAAATTATCGAGCACAAGATTATGTCATATTATACCTACTAATATATTTAGAACACGAAAGCAATTATGTCAATAAATAACATACATTCACATAATATGTGAGCCTGTAAATACTGTATTATATACATGAATTAGAATTATATATCTTTGAAAATATTCAAAATAAAGTTGAAGTACAAAGCACCCTTCAAATTGTGGAATTGCAGGGGATGACTATACACATAAACTCGAGTGTTCCGATCACAATACTTAATTAGTACCAGCAAAGTAACTTTAATTCATTTTTGCCTCGTAGTGTATATTTGACAAGCAATAGCATTGGCAATAGCATAGCTCATAGCGAAGCAGATTTTTCAGGCACAATATTTATATATGTACATAATAGGAATTATTCCAATCGTTTCACAAACAGTGACTATATACACAAGTTTGATGAAATCGTCATGAGTGCATGTGATGCAAATGAATAGTTGACTGGCGATTGATGGAATGAAAGTGTTGAATGATCCTGATTTCTCTAGTCTCTGACTCTGTTGCCATGGCGACAAACGAAAATCGCAGACTGGTTGCCAATCAATGGCCGCGGGGCTTCAAATCCTGACCCCGTCCGTCCACTGATGTGATCTGCCTGCAGACGCGGACCTGAGGGTAGAGAAGAAAACGGAAAATTATTACCACAGATCATGACTTTTCCCAAGCTTTTTATCATAATTGAAATATTAGACGAATAACCCCATGCTGTTTAGTTATAGTTTGAGAACAGAAAAAAAAAACCCGGAAAATTAATATCACGGATCAGTCTTTCCTACTTTCGGTTTCTTTTTCCTGCAGGGTATGATATACGTATTTATTACTTTCAGATCGCTATATGAATTGCCTCATTGTGTTTACCGGTAGTTTGTTTCATAGTTTCAGGAGTAAACGAACCAGTCTTTTGGTTCCTTTATTGCCGTGATATTTACCATGTTCCAATAGCTAGTGTAATGGCCCCATTGTGTTCAGTTTTCACTTTTTTTGCGAGCGTTTGAAATACGATTCTTCCTGTTTATTCATACGGTATATAATATTATGACTGTGCGACGTAGTTTTTTTTTTTACCGTTATATAATGAATCCGTAGTTATTTTGGATCTTTGACTCATTGGAGCATTGCCAGGCGTTTGCATAGATCTTGCTTTAAAGATATATGGCGATGTTTTGCTGTTCATTTTCTCAGAAGTTTACATGAACTCAGCCAAGCCGCGTGTCAGACGGTGCGGATTTGTGTAAATAAATCAACCTAAGCGGGCTGCCTGTGTATATAGCCGCCCATGTACGCGTAAATATGTCATCTGTTATGTACATGCCTGATAGTTTATGTTGCATGTACAAGCACCATCGACTTTTGAACACAGTCATATTTTTATTCAGATATTCAGGTTAAGTGAGGCAATATTTCCCTGCATTCTCAACAGCCAAAACTATTAAATGTGCATATTTTATGAATAACAAATTATCCGGGTTTTTTTTCTGGGGGAGGATGATATATATGTAGATATGTATACACGATTCTATCTGTAACGCTTCTTGTTTGACATTATCTTTTCCGCCAATCACAATTTGTCGTATTGTTCTGATGACACGTTCATCTACTGGGCAAGCCTATGACGATACAATCTGTATCGCCGGTCTGTAGCCTACACTTACGTCTGTCGTTCTGGGTACCCATGGTTGTACCCGTGGGCCTGTGTGTAAGCGGCCTCATGCATGAAATCCGTGGGGTGGCCGTGACCATTGGCCCGAGGGAGGGACTGGGTCATCTCTTTGGTGAAGTCGTTGGCCCTGGGCAGGGGCACCTCCTCACTGTAGCCGTTAGCTCTAGGGTGAGGCTGGGGTATCTCCGACTTGGTAAGCTCAGGGACCTCATGGCTGTACCCGCCACTGGTGCGGCCATAGGCGGCATCGAAGAGGAAATCCGTGGGGCGAGCCTGTCCCTCTACCTCTTTGGTATGGATGTTTTCCCGGGGGTGGGGGACCTCTGGTGTGTAGGTATTGACCCTTGGCCGGGCTGCCTCATGGTGGTAGCCGTTCTCTCTGGGGGTGGGCAGCTCCTGGGTAAAGCCATTTGACCTCGGTGGGATCACCTCCTTGACATGATTGAATTCTCGGGGAACTTGGACCACTTCAGTGTAACCATTAGGCTTGGGCTGGGCCGGGATCTGCTGAGTGTAAACTTTTTCCCGGGACATTGGGACCTCCTCAGTGAAGCCATTAGGCTGGGGCTTTGCCTGTGTCGGGATCTGCTGTGTGTAAACTTTTTCCCGGGAAATTGGGACCTCTTCAGTGTAACCGTTAGGCTGGGCCTTCGGTTGGGCCGGGCTCTGCTGGGTATAGACCTTTTCACGGGACACTGGGACCTCCTCAGTAAAGCCATTAGGTTGGTGCATTGGTTGGGACACCTGCTGGTGATAGGCTTTCTCCTGGGGAAGCGGGACCTCTTCCGTGTAGGTGTTAGACTGGGAGAGCTCCCGGGTATGTCCGTTGACCTTCGGTGGCTGAGTTCCCCTTGTCCTGGTGACCTCAGGTCGGAGTTCCGCGGACAGACCCGCCACGCCATAGCCGGACGGCCCGAAGTCCCGCACGTAACAGTTGCGGCAGTAGACGCCGCTCTGGTGCTCGCTACAGCGCCCAGGCTCCAACATCTTGTTACAGGAACCTGATGGGACAAAACAACATGTGTAATTGTCCAGTTGTAGTTCTGTTTAAACAGAAATTAAAACAGGCAATAATTCGTGATAATACAAATAGTCCATATTTTCAATATGCATATGAATACGTCTAAGAGAACCAAATCGTTAATATTTCTGCTATAACCACGTATTTGTTCAAGAAACAGAGTTTTTCCAAATGAAAATTTCTTGGAAGGAGGAAGCAAGCGTTCGGTTTGGAGCCTGTCCATCTGTGTGGGTGGGCCCAGACCTAACCACTTCCAGGATCAACAAGTTCTATTTCACTTTGATTACACCAATTAATAGACCAGAGAATGGCTGTTACATGTACCACCATCACGAAAAGAAACTGCAGAAATCGCACGTACCACATTTGAAGCAAAGCTTGTGCCACTTCCTTCCCTTCGCCTTCAGCTCCTCGGCGAAGTAGACCTTCTTGCCACAGCGCGGGCAGCACTCGGGATCGTCCGGCCGGATCGACTTGCTAGGGATGTGGTCGGCGACCGTGCTCGTAACGAGCGGGGACACGGGACGTACGTTTGTGTACGTAGACTCGGTGGAGAGGCCCGCCATCCCACCGGCAAACCCGTACCCCTTGGGCCCGAACTCCTTGCGGTGACAGCGCACGCAGTAGATTTCGCCCTCATGTCCGTTAACATTGTTGCTGTCCATACGTTTCTTGCACTGAGCTGTATTCGAATAGACATGGTCCGTAGTTAAGTATTTGTCAATTAAAATATATATCATACATTTTTCATATAACTTGTTTTTGAAATTATTTTATTTTTTGGGATGTTGTCGACAATACAAATACTACTAGTAACTATGGTGAGAAAATTTGGGTAATTACTTGGTTTGAATCAAGTTTAGTTATTTCATTATCTCGAAGAAAAATGAGAATTTATCTGCACTTCATTTTTTCAAGCACCGAAATATCAAGACATAAAAATAACTTATCAGAAAGTAATATATAAAAAGTATAAGAGCAATCACAGGTCACTTGATGTTCATTGACTTCTGATCAAAAATCCTGCATAAGTTGTGTGTTATCAGTTGATGGATGCTACTCAAGTGTTTTCGAACATTGATCTACATGCCAGGGTTAACCTTGTCACTCCTCGCCAAATATGGTCATAAAAGTCGGATAGATCATCTGACAGTCTAACACTGCACTCGAATAGAGGACAGTATCTGATTGCTCCCCTTAAAAACAGTAGGCGTTTTTCATAACACTTGTATACATAGTAGATGGTGTTGTTTGTATAAGGAAAAATAATGCTGAATTTCCATATATGGCAAATGTAGTTAATGTTGAACAAGCACGTTCACAGTCCCATATGGTGTAGTATGTATTCATATGACAAAGTTCTTCTTTGTTGTGGGCCGAAACGGTGACAAAAACATGATTTCCGATATGGCACATGACCATGTATTGGTGTACGATATTGCGCCCCAGCACTGTATAATAAATCGAGGTCAAATGCCGACCAGCCTTCAAGGTGTTTTGTCTGTTTATGGTTCAATATCAACCCGATAAACATCCATAAACTCGTCATGTGCACATGCGAATTTTGCGCTACATTTTGCTATGCTATTCAATACTTCAAAACGAGAATGAAACGCGTGGCCAATTGAGAACTAATTCACTCGGAATAAGTTTGATATAATTGGGGGCTACTTTTTACGTTATTGCCTTATATGGCGATGGGGAGGGAGGGGGCGTAAAGTGATCTAATTTGAGGTGTTTATTTGTGCAGTGGTTATTCGTTCAATGGTATGTCTTTGTAACATATGACCAATACTCTGTGGAATTTTAATAGCCCTGGTGGTATTTCTGTTATGCCACATACATATTAAGAGCGATATATTCACTCGAGTTCAGTTGCCAAAGGCATTCATGTACAATATCATAGACGTATTTATCATGGGGCACTGGTGACAAAAAACAAACCGTCTCGATATGTAATGTCCAATATACTCAAGCCGTATATGCCAATGGGGTCATATGTTCTTTGTTTATCGACGGAAAACATGGTCAATGGTTTTCAAGTCACGCTCTTGATATCACGATGATATGGCTTATCAGCGGGTTATCGATATGATTGCGACAAATGACCTAGTCGCTTGACAGTTTCCAAGCTACGGCATAAACCCCAACTCACAAATTGAATACCAACTCCCAACCCCATCCGCCCGACCCTGCATTTCATAGATGAATAACTAATTCCTTATCCCCCTAACAAAAGGTCAAACTTGTAAATAATTTAAAACAATTCACACGCATAAGTATGGAACCACGACCGTAGTCAATCATTTAATTAGATACCCGCATCATGCAATAATCAATATAGACATAGGCTAATCAATAATATCCAAACTTACCACAAGTGAAGCAGCGATCGTGCCAGGACTTCCCCAGCGCCTTCTTCTCCTCATTGAAGTAGACGCGCTCCTGGCAGCGAGGACACTTGGGCGCTCCCCCGACCTTCAACTCAACCTTGTCCGGCTGGTAGGAAATACCTGCATGAACAAAATCAAACAGAACGATAGCGATAGTGAAAGTATGACTATTTAATATGGTCTAATGCCCATAGATGTATTACATTGTAATACAAATTGGTTCAGTCTTGGCTGTTGATATTCATTGTCAAAGCATTGAATATTCTCAACTTTCCGTGTTTTGTGTCTGTATGCAGTCCTATGTAATGTGCAATCTCTTGGTTTCAAATATAACAGAATTGTTATCTTTCGTATTTGAAATTTCGAACTGTAAATGCCGCGTCATTTATTATGAAAGCTGCATGCCAAATGGCGCAAGTAAACCGTTCTGGAGTGCTTGGGGAAATGAAAAGAGACATTTCCGGAGTTTTTGCTGCCAAGAAAAACATTTTCGTTTCCTACTACAGCGCACGCTGTATGACACACCCAATCTGGATCAGATTAAGAAAGAAAGCAAGAAAGAACGAAAGAGAGAAAAAGAAAACTATGTATTTGTAAGATGTCAACTATAAAACCTGTGTTCTAATATTTTAGTGCGGGGGAGGTTAGGGGACACAGACACAGGATGTTAGAAACGTGTCGGTATGCGACGATATGAACATTCATAACAATTGGCCTATTTCAAAATGTGATGGCGTTCGCATATGTGTGTGACTATGCAATAGTCACCGATATACAGGTGTATGTAATTTATCATGCATGCTGCCACTGGTGAAAATAGAATCAACAATATTGACAACAATGCAGAATATCGTTGGAGCTAAAATTGCTATCAAAACAAAACAGCTTGGGTATTTACAAGATATATTCCATTATTCATATTGCATATATACACATACCTGACCCCGTGATATTTCATTTTATTGATTCATGAACTTGCGTCAGACAAACTACATGTGCAATACAATTTTGCAACCTATATAAACACTGACTCAAATAGATCGATAACTGAACAGTTTACTGGCTGTCAGGAACACAAATAAAATCGATTTCAACAAAATCGATCGATAATAGCATATGCATAATCCTGCCTTGCAAAATTTGCATAATCATCGTGTACCAATAGTGGAAATTAGGAAATACAATTCCAACCCAATAACATCTTTTTGTGCTCACAACATGCTGGTATTTATCTGATGTTTGTGTTTTTACTACCCAAGTTTTGGACGGTGAAACAGCTGCATGTTTTCAATAGCAACAATTCAGTGGATATCCACAGCATTAATGAGCCCTCATATCCAAGATAAATTCGCCAGGTTTTCATTTGAGTTAACGCCCACTGCTAAACCTAACTATGCTAATTTGTTTGCCAATATTCAGTAACTTGTCCTGGTTCATAGAAATTTGATTTTTTTTTTTTGGCAATTTGGCAATAAAACTTTATACTGTAAACATTAATTTAGGGAGTTTTCAACCGGAGTAGACTAAAACATTTGCACAAAATGTGCAGGTTTTTTTTAGCTGCACACCATACGCAAACATATATGTAAAAACATCTTCCTGCACCAAAGTTCTGCAGCATAAAAGACTCCATCAACAGAATTTTGTCTAGAACTTTGAATGCGCGAATCGGTGTGAATTCCCCTTTGCTGACAGCATTGATATATATTTAGACATAGTTTCTTTCTTGAGTGGGTGCTTATAGCGACGTGAAATTTGTCTTTTGTAGGGCATGACGCGACCTGAAAGGAGGAGACACCCTTGAGTGTCTTCAGTGGGCTTAAGTGGAAACCCACACAATCTTATGAATGCCTGTTTTATATGAGCGTTCATCCTCTAGAAAAATATTCTTTTTGTTTCAATCATTTCGTTACGTGTACACATGCTCAGCCGCCCTTTGCCCGCACTCGTCTCTACATACCTCGCGGTCATTCTCGCATAACTTGTGTGCGTTTGATAAAATCTATCTAACGAACTAACAACGAATTCTTTCAATTCTTTCAGCGTGTTATATTCATACCAAAGGTATATTAGTTACAAAAACACATCACACCTTCAATTGCAATGTTATAACAAGAGATATCGAGTTACGGAAATAGGATTAAGTTATTTATTTACCGCATTCTATTATGAACGACTTTGTGGAAATGAACCAAATAGAGATGTTATTGTGTCATTAACAAATAGATGTAATAACGAAGTCATCTCGCCCGCAATTTTACAGTTCTAGTGTTAGGACAATCACCACATGTACATTGTATCTGACATATGACATTATATGATGCATAAACACGTCGTTCTCATGAAGATGATTATATTACATACACT
Source organism: Terebella lapidaria (assembly GCA_949152475.1). Classification (NCBI taxonomy): domain Eukaryota; kingdom Metazoa; phylum Annelida; class Polychaeta; order Terebellida; family Terebellidae; genus Terebella; species Terebella lapidaria. The sequence goes on from OX424557.1 coordinate 11,796,610, forward strand.
ATACATAATAACATATACCAACACATCACATTATTCAATTCATGTCACAGTGTTATTAGTATGTAATGAAAACCATGTATCTACGATGAATAACCTCTTTACTCTGAATATCTCTGTCTGTAAGTTTGTTCTTATTTTAAAGAAAAATAAAACATCGTAGTTGATATATAATATCATGGTTGTAGGTCTGTAATTGATATCATGAGCTTATGGTTATACATGAATTATCCATATATCTTATTGGTTCCATGGGATCATAACACGGATAGGCTAGCCAATTAATGCAAGCTATAGGTTATATCAAAAACTATTAACTCACCAGTCGTTCCAAATGATAACTTCCCCATCTCCGGTTCTCTGTAGTTAATAGAGTCCCTTTTTAATTAAAGTTGATTCCGTAGATCAAATTTTTTTATTCCGTATCCTGATGAAAGTTCAACAGTCCAGAATCGATAGTCTTTCGTTTTATGCTGACACAGTATATGCGATTCAGTTATCAACCGACAGTTGTTCGCTATTGCGCTGCCGTGTTATATTCTGTGGTTATGAGACATCATTTGGCCTATAAATATCCGCGGACGCTCTACGCGCCTTTGGATGCTGGGCGTTCTCTGATTGGCCAATTGGATGACGTCAGCAAGCCACTAGCGCGAGCCACTCTCCATATATGGTAATTATTTTTCCTATTTTCAGCTCGTGTTGTGGTTTACAACGAATCGCGCGGTCACGGATGACGAGGAATTAAATTTGTCCTCGGTATAAATCAGTGACTCTCAGCGAATGAAAGAGGACTGTTGTATTTTGTTTACTCGGGCATGCAGTGCACTGTTCAAGTGTATATGCTGACCCACCTAAATATTTGAAATTCTGTGAATAGTTCCGTGAAATTACTGCGGCGCTATTTTTGACCGAGGACAACGAACATTGTCCTTAATTTAGTTAATTGACCTTCCTCGAAAGATACAATTTCCACATCATTGAACTCGGTCGGGGGCGAAAAGCAAGGAAATATTGATGTATTTAAGATTAATTTGAACATCACGATGCTTTGCACCAATCTACGGGGTCATCAAGTAATATCATGTACCCATCTCAACCTAATTGGAACCAGATTTGTCCAGATTTTAGCCATGAATATATTAACAATTGAGTTTCAGTTTACTTGGAAAACGTGCAGTTTTCTTTATAGACGTTCATAGGAAGGGAGGACAGAATGAAAATGAAAACACGCGTTTGGTTGTAATATAAGATGCAACTGTGGTAGGCCTGATACAAATTATGTTATACATAAGCTCCAAAATGTTGATGTTTCTTATCAAGTTATCATGGTGGTTATCGCCATTACTGACAATTTCCTGTGTCATTATTTCAATTGCATATCTATGTAGTATTTGGTGTATTTCAAATAGATTGACAATCCTATTAATGAAATATGTTCATACAAAAAATATAGACTGACAAAAAGTATTTCCATCTACCAATACACTAGAATAAACATCGAAAACCACGTAGATGTTCGCTGCTGTATTGCGGTGAAAAAGTATGATAATCGCGAAATTTAACCAGCTTTTTTTGTGGGCGCTTTAACAAAGGATTTATAAACATTCATATAATTATGCAATAATGAGTTTTAGGAAAAACCAACAACCAGTGACCACCAAATTTGTGGAGACACTATATGGAAATTAAGTCCGATTGCAGGTTATATACTGCATGTTATTATGTGTGACATATAGTCAGAACCATAATTTACCCATTAAATTATTGCTGCCTTTGAAATTGTTGGCACTTAACGCTTCACTGCATGGCTACATATATATGTATGTCCATTTGAATGGGTTCAGGCATTGACTAAATGCCATTTTCGCTCGATTTTAAATAAATATATCATAAAGACACATATATACGATCATTCACACTTTCGAGTTAAGTTTTGTGCCTATAATTGGAGTCCAATATGCTGCCATATGTTGGTCAGTGGACAGGTGGTATTTAATAAGTGGATATGTTTACCGATGTGTGTTCAGTATTCCTATGTTATTATCACATTTATCGGAGTGTGGTAATTTTTTGAAAAGTAATTACTGTGAACCACTGATAGCTACCTTACATTAGGAAATAGCTACTACTTAGTTATACTGGTCATAAGTTTGAACACTGTCTTGGTGTGATTCAAGCAGAAACGCACACCCGCCATATGTGCACACGTGAAAAGGCCGAGATAATTTTTCGCGTATTGTTCTACTCCATTTAGGCTGATTTTCCAGCAGGTTCCACTCTTTATTGAAGAGCACAAGAGTAGATGAAAGTGTTCATTCGACCTGTGTAATTTATTGTATGGACTCGCACCGACTTTGGCAAATTCGCTGAATTACACAGTTTGATGGTGTGTTTGCTTACAGGCAGACGTCAGTGCATTCATCTCGAGTAATATAGCCAATCAATGCACTCTACAAAGGAGTTCGGTATGATAGGTAGCGATATATCTAATTGGTCATATCATGTGGGGGTTAATATAATGGTAAATTCAAACTTCAGAAGAGCTTTCTACAGAAGATTAGGTTAGTTGCGACTTGCGATATTACCTGATTGATGTCTTGCAGAGGATAATATAGTAAATTCAAATTTTGGACGAGCATTCTACAGATTATCTCTCACAATGATTAACTAATTGTCAATCACATAAAGCCTGTATGGACAATAATTAGTCCAGTAGTTTTAAGCATGAGATGTGCTTTGTCGACTTTATCTACAGTATATATCACACATTTTATGGTTCAAAATGTTGGTCGCACAACTTGAAAAAACTGCATTTGATCAAAGAAGTTCAGTTGGCTTGTGATACATTAACAAGTATAATTGGCATCATCCGTGAACAACTGACAACAAACTATCAGAAAATGTGTCATTGTTTATTTTAAAAACACTATAAACTGACAGACTTGTTGGCGTATAATTGTACCAGTGACGCCAAATTGACAGGGAAATTGTGAAGCCCACCATCGTGACTTTGACACTTTTGGCCATTGTAATACAAGGAATTACATGTGGAACACATCCGAGATTACCACAGGGGCCATTCCCACATTAAATACACATAGACTCAATTGTCACACTTATGCAAAATAGTGCTGATGGTTACAGCTTTTTGGACAATAACTATAACGTTAGACTACTTATAACAGAATTACTAAATGGTCACACGTCCAAACATAAACCCAAACTGGGCCTACATACAGTTTTTGCAGAAGTCTAACCTTACAAAGTATACTTGTAAATTTTCGATAGCAAATGTTGGCTGAACGTTGCATTATGACAATTGGGAGACCAGTACATGTCTCTGAATTTGATTTGGTCAAGCTATGATGAAGTCAACAATAATAAATATATCGCAGTGATTCATAGAATCTGGAGTGTATCACAATACGGGAATTCATTTTGGCATACAAAAAATATATTCGTGACTGACTTCTACAGTTTGAATCACAACAGAAGAAAATGCTGAACGATCCGTCCGTACATGACCATGATGACGAACGCTTTATCAATAGGCCTATGATAGGCCTACGTTTATCAATATCATCTTCGACAATTTCTACACCAATATCACATTTGGTTCATTGGATGAGTCGAATTGGTTATGTCGATCCATGAGCTACACTATCATATAGCGTAAAATCAGTTCGATATGAACGTAAAGGTGGCCACCTGATCCAGATCAACCCTATAGTCCCTGAGCCAGACGGGGCCCAGAACACGCTCCCCGCGAAGGTCGTCCTGCCACGTGCCGCGCGGCAGGTCCGCACCTAGGAGGAACTCCGACTCTACACCCAGGGCGGCCTCGTCCTCGGGGTCCAGCCACCAGACTGGCCGTATTATCGGCGTACCTGGTAGGAGTGTGGGAAGCTTAACATAATATCAGTATTCAACAATGGATTTTATCTCTATGCAGATGTGAAGAAGCCTCAGACCAACACAATACACTGAAGCCCGGTCGGTAATACACTCTGCATACTCTCAATTTATACCTGTATACATTTATGATTCAGGCTCAAAGCAGTGACTACTTGATTGGATTGTCAACGGATTCTTCAAATGGAATGTGGTTTATTATATTATGTGATTCGCAATATGTGTCATGCTTGATCAAACACAGGTCGTACCCGACTGCAGCATCTCCTGGGCAGCCTTGATGTAGCGTGGGAATACTCGCTCCTGATGCACGTGTACCATGTCCCGGGAGATCTGGATCACCTGCTCATCATACTGCCAGGGTGTGTACGAAACAGGCATTGACGGTAGATAGGCAGTCAGCTCCACCCAGCATATAAAGAGTTCCTTGTCAGGCAGCTCAGCATCGCTGCTTACGATGACTTCACCATCCTCACTGCTGTACCCATTGCCTCCGATCATGTCTGGCAGGATGAAATGGTAGCCTGTGATGCTCATACTCAGTGCTGTGGGGATTATGGTTGGAAGGCCGTTCTTAGCTCCCCAGTCGGAATCCTTGTCCATGATTCGTGTGAAGATCGACAAGGACTGCGTATGGTACGCGGAGCGCATCTCGACCATGTCGCCCATCTTGGCCAGCATGTTGGCGTAGTAGGTCGTGTAAAGGTTCGGGTTGACGAGAGGAATGTGAGTGCCCAAGTACTGCGGGAGATGACCGACCTCTCCAGCATCAAACTTGAAGGAGTCCAGTCCCGCCTGATCCTTGAGACGCCTCAGACGTGAGAGGAACCAGTCGGAGGCTATAGGGTTGGTGACGTCTAAGACAGCGCCCACTCCCTGCCACCACCGCACCAGGCCAGGTACCGTCCCTGTCGAGTCACTTATCCAGTAGCCAGCATCAAGACCTTCCTGGAAAGCCTCACTATCCAGGTTTGCAAAGGGCACTAGCCAGGCGGTTATCCTGAAACCCCTCGCATGAAGTTCGTCCGTCATTTTCCTTGCATCTGGAAACTTCTTAGTGTCGAAGGTGAAGTCGCCATAAGTCGTTGTGTACATATCATCGATTTCAATCTGACTGTGGGGGAATTCATACTTCTCAATCTCAGTTGCGTAACTCATGACCTTCTCCTGACTGACGTGCATCTTGAACCGAGCCCACGTGGACCAGATTGGATCTTTCAGGATCCTTTTATCGGGCAGTTTTTGTGGATGGGAGATGAAGTTCCTAGCCATGAAACTGTGCACATGCCTGATGTTGTCCCCTTGGCAGATCATGTAGGACAGTTTGGCGGGTGTAGTGCTTGCGTGCTTTGAACTTTTCGTTCCATTCCAAGTGGCTGACAAACAAAGTCGACGGTCACCGTTCTCGTTAACACTGACTAGGAGTGGAACTCGGTCGTCTTCGATGTAAATTGCAACTCCCCTGGGGCCTATTTCACAAAGAATCTAAATATACTTTAGCCGACTAAAATAGGATTTAGTCTACTATCTACCAAGCTAAATACCGAACTTAGTCGGCTAAAATATATTTAGATTCTTTGTGAAATAGGCCCCTGGAGTTGAGCCAGTACGGCTCCACTATGGGACCGACTCTGTCATTTAGTTGCTGGTGCATCAGGTAATCCACTTACCAGAAAGACTGCTCTGGAGTCTGCTGTCCATTTATTGGCCAACTTTGATAGGTGACCTCTGGCCACCATACCACCGGACACCCGTCATGTCATAGCAGTCTTTTGGGAAGCTTAATTGACCGTAACTTAGTTTATTGTCCTTCCTTGGAAGATACAATTTCCACATCATTGAACTCAATCGAGGGTAAAAAGGAAGGAAATATTGATATATTTAGGATTGATTTGAACATCACGATATCCCACCAATGTACAGGGTCATCCAGTGAATTATCATCTAACCATGCATGTCAACTTGGAATTAGAATTGTCCAGATTTTAGCAATAGCAATTTTCGTTGAAGACTATAGAAATATCTGAATTCCAGTTTATTTGAAAAAAATAAACGTGCAGATTTCTTTATAAACGTGCATAAGTAGAAAAAAAAGAATAAAAAAGATATAACAAAAACAAAGCTTTTGATTATAATATGATAGAGCTACAACTGTGGTATATATATGCATAATACAAAAGCTCTACATAGGCCCCCAAGTATCCGTGTTCCTTATCAAGTTACCACGATTAATATCGCCATTACTGACAATTTCATGTGTCATTATTTGGATAGCATGTCTATATGGTGTTTAATGTATTTCAAATAGACCGACAATCCTATTAATAAAATATGTTCATAGAAAAAAGTATAGATTGACAGAAATTATGTCCATCTACCAATGCACCAGAATAAACATTGAAAACGGCGTAAATTTCGTTTCTGAATTGTGGTGAGAAAAAATATGATACTCACGAAAAATTAACCAGTTTATTTTTGTGGGCGCTTTTACAAAGAAATTTCAAACATTCATATAATTATGCAATAATGTTTTTCAGGAAAAAACAAACAACCAGTGACCACTAATTTTTTGGAGAAGCTGTATGGAACTTAAGTCTGATTGTAGGCTATACTGCGTGTTATTATATAAATATATGTGTTACATATAGTCAGAACCATATAATTTACCCATGAAATTATTGCTGCTTTTGAAATTGTTGGCACTTTATACGCTTCACTGGCTATATGTATGTCCATTTGAATGGGTTCAGGCATCGAATAAATGCCACTTTCGCTTGTTTTCAAATAAATATATAATAAACACATCTACAATCATTCACACTTTCGAGTTGGTTTGGTGCCTATAAATGGAGTCCAATCTGTGGCCATTTGTTGGTCAGTGGACAGGTGGTATTTAATTGGTGGATAGGTTAACCGATGTGTGTCCAGTATTCCTATGTTATTTATTACATTTATCGGAGTGAGTAATTTTTGAAAAGTAATTACTGTGAATCACTGATAGCTATCTTACATTAGGAAATAGCTACTACTTAGTTCTACCAGTCATAAGTTTGAACACTGTCTTGGTGCGATTCAAGCACACCCGCCATATGTGCAGACGTGAAAAGGCTGAGATAATTTTTCGCCTATTGTTCCTGTTTACTTTAATAGGCTGATTTTCCAGCAGGTTCCATTCTCCATCGAAGAGCACAAGAATAGATGAAAGTGCTCATTCGAACTGTGTAGTTTATTGTATGGACTCGCACCTACTTTGGAAGATTCGCTGAATTACAGTTTGATGTTGTGTTTGCCTACAGGCAGACGTCAGTGCATTCATCTCGAGTAATGTAGCTACTTAATACACTTACGAAGGGGTTCGATGTGATAGGTAGCAATATAACTGATTGGTGATATCGTGTAGGGGTTAATATGGTAAATTCAAACTTCAGAAGAGCTTTCTACAGAAGATTAGGTAATAATGGTTAACTTATTGTCAATCATATAAAGCCTACATATGGACAATAATTGGTTCAGTAGTTTTAAACATGAGGTGTGCTTTATCGACAGTACATAGCACACATCTTATGGTTCAAAAATGTTGGTTGCACAACTTGAAAACACTGCATTTGATCAAAGAAGTTCAGTTGGCTTGTGATACATTAACAAGTATAATTGGCGTCATCCGTGAACAACTGACACCAAACTATCAGAAAATGTGTCATTATTTATTTTAAAAACACTATAAACTGACAGACTTGTTGGCATAATTGTACCAGTGACGCCAAATTGACAGAGAAATTGTGACGCCCACCGTCGTGACTTTGACACTTTTGACCATTGTAATACAAGGAATTACATGTGGAACACATCCGAGATTATCACTGTCACAGGGGGCCCTAGCTGCTTAAACATAAAATACAAATTGCCTCAATTGTCACACTTGTGCAAAATAGTGCTGATGGCCACAACTATCAGGCCAATAACTAAAACGTTGGGCTACTTATAACAGAATTACTAATCGGTCACACGTCCAAACATAAACCCGAACTGGGCCTACATACAGTTTTTGCAGAAGTCTAACCTTACACAGTATACTTATAAAGTTTCGATAGCAAGCGTTGCCTGAACGTTGCATTATGACAATTGGGAGACCAGTATAAGTCTTTGATTATGATGAAGTCAACAATAATAAATACGCAAGAATTTACACTAAACAGTGTATCATTGTTTAGCATTCATTATGGCATACAATAATTATGCGCGTGACTGACTTCTACACTTTGAATCACAGAAGAAGAAAAAGATTCAACATTCCGTCCGTTTATGAAGATGATGACGAACGTTTTACCAATAGGCCTTTATGATAGGCCTACATTTATCAATATCATCTTCGACAATATCTACACCAATATCACGTTTGGTTCATTGGATGAGTCGAGTTGATTATGTCGATCCAAAAGCTACACTATCATATAGCGTAAAATCAGTTCGATATGAACGTAAAGGTGGCCACCTGATCCAGATCAACCCTATAGTCTCTGAGCCAGACGGGGCCCAGAACACGCTCCCCGCGAAGGTCGTCCTGCCACGTGCCGCGAGGCAGGTACACATCACGTGACCGCGCGCCCTTAGCAACCACGGGCGCCACGAGCAGGTCCGCGCCTAGGAGGAACTCCGACTCCACACTCAGGGCGGTCTCGTCCTCGGGGTCCAGCCACCAGACTGGCCGTATTATTGGCGTACCTGGTAGGAGTGTGGGAAGCTCAACATAATCTCAGTATTCAACAATGGATTTTATCTCTATGCAGATATGGAGAACCCGTCAGACCAACACAATACACTGAATCACGGTTGGTAACACACTCTGCATATACTCTCTATTTATACCTCTATACATTCATAATTCAGGCTCAAAGCAGTGACTTCTTGAACGGATTCTCAACGGATTCTTCAAATGGAATGTGGTTTACTAGTATTTTATTATATGGTTTGCAATATGTGTCATGCTTGATCAAACACATGTCGTACCTGACTGCAGCATCTCCTGGGCAGCCTTGATGTAGCGTGGGAATACTCGCTCCTGATGCACGTGTACCATGTCCCGGGAAATCCGGATAACCTGCTCGTCATACTGCCAGGGCGTGTACGAAAACTGCATTGATGGCAGATAGGCGGTCAGCTCCACCCAGCGTATGTAGAGTTCCTTGTCAGGCAGCTCAGCATCGCCGCCTATGATGATCTCGCCGTCCTCACTGCTGTACCCATTGCCTCCAATCATGTCTGGCAGGATGAAATGGTAGCCCGTGATGCTCATACTCAGTACTGTAGGGATGATCGTTGGAAGGCCGTTCTTCGCTCCCCAGTCAGAATCCTTGTCCATGATTCGTGTGAAGATCGACAGGGACTGCGTACGGTACGCAGAGCGCATCTCGACCATGTCGCCCATCCTGGCCAGCATGTTGGCGTAGTAGGTCGTGTAGAGGTTAGGGTTGTCGAGAGGAATGTGAGTGCCCAAGTACTGCGGGAGATGACCGACCTCTCCAGCATCAAACTTGAAGGAGTCCAGTCCCGCCTGATCCTTGAGATGCCTCAGTCGTGAGAGGAACCAGTCGGAGGCTATAGGGTTGGTGACGTCTAAGACAGCGCCCACTCCCTGCCACCACCGCACCAGGCCAGGTACCGTCCCTGTCGAGTCACTTATCCAGTACCCAGCATCAAGACCTTCCTGGAAAGCCTCACTGTCCAGGTTTGCAAAGGGCACTAGCCAGGCGGTTATTCTGAAACCCCTCGCATGCAGTTCGTCCGTCATTTTCCTTGCATCTGGAAACTTTTCAGCATCGAAGGTGAAATCTCCATAAGTCGTTGTGTACATATCATCGATTTCAATCTGACTGTGGGGGAATTCATACTTCTCAATCTCATCGGCATAACTCATGACCTTCTCCTGACTGACGTGCATCTTGTACCGAGCCCACGTGGACCAGATAGGATCTTTCAGGACCCTCTTATCAGGCAGTTTTTGTGGACGGGCGATGAAGTTCCTAGCCATGAAACTGTGGACTTCTCTGACGTTGTCCCCTTGGCAGATCATGTAGGACAGTTTGGCGAGTGTAGTGCTTGCGTGCTTGGAACTTTTCGTTCCATTCCAAGTGGCTGACAAACAAAGTTGACGGTCACCATTCTCGTTGACACTGACGTGCAGTGGAACTCGGTTGTCTTCGACGTAAATTGCAACTCCCTGGGAGCTGAGCCAGTACGGCTCCACTATCGGACCGACTCTGTTATTTAGATGTTTGTGCATCAGGTAATCCACTGACCAGAAGGGCTGCTGTGGAGTCTGCTGTCCATTTATCGGCCAGCTTTGATAGGTGACTTCTGGCCCGCCGTACCACAGGGCACCCGTCATGTCGTAGCAGTCTTTTGGGGAGCGATCTGCCGTGAGTGACTCCCAGTCCACCAGGTGACAAGTGACGCCCTCCTCGGGGAACGATCGCCTAGCAACAGTAAAAGAGGCAAGACCTGGCCAGAGGAGGCAGTCGGCGTCACCACATGCGACAGGGACTCGGTTATCCCTCGGGATCTGGACACCTAGCTCGCCTCTAAGGGAAGTTCGATCATCTCGTCCATCGAGGGTCAGCTGTATCGATTCCTCAGTTGCCTCTATTTCAAGGTTTCCCAGTGTAATGCCGTGACTGTCCTGTCGCCAGTACCACTTGTATACAAGCACGGCGAATATCACTCCGAGGATCGTTGCCTTCGTCATCTTTCTCATGTCTTGTACATCGCAATTCCAATACATGAAAAGGGATTGCAACGGAGAATATTAATCAGGAGTGAACATGAATTCATTGACATTGCACCATGTGCATTGTATTATAGCCAAGCTAAGTACATGATCACCAATACAGACAAATATTAATATACCAACTATTCATAATACACGTGCTAGCTATTGCACAATGTGTTCACAAACCAATAGCTCTATCAGCTAATATCAGAATAATGCAGAGTCATGATCGGACTCTGTGGACAGGCTGGAACACTACATAAAACATTGCAATAGTAATGCGTTGTATACATCTACATTGTATGGTATTTTGGGGTAAACCTCGAATATGCATACGATCTGAATTTCAACATGGTACTTATTCGTTTACATAATATTCACAACACATGGCCATCGATTGACCCACATGCATGCAGGAATAGTTGCCTGGATCAATATTTGGCTCAGGCGCAGAACAAGTTCTCCCAGTCAGCTCGCGACTCGTAACTCAAGCAACTATGGGGTCAAAACTTACCCAATCTCTTATGATGTGATGCACATCTAAACATGCTTTATGATACACATGCAACTACTGATGATCATTTTATTCGGGGCATAGGCCATCATTATAGCAAGTCAGGGCAACGTCCATCGTGCCTTCAAACACTACACACCCGATGACATTGTGTATTTCGTGTAGCATACATTGCATGCCCAATATCCACTTGTGTGCTTTCAAATGATATAGACATTTCCAAATACCGACAAAGACCCTATATATAGTCTTGATACCGGTTATACATAAACATGAATAGATCGTTTGGACACTCTATGACATCATAACCGACCCCGTACTTACTGGCGGTAAAATAATGCTTGAATTACAAAGTCTGGCTCACACTTACCGGGCTCATGAATGCTACGCTAATATGCTCGGCTAAGGAACGTCAGGCAGTTCAGGACGCAAAGCTCAATTCAGGACCATAGCGCTCGGATTAAGCCACAAAGTCACATTGCTCAGGACAACAATGGTCAAGATCGCTAGGCTTGCCTTAGGACGGCATTGTTCAGCTCAGGCGCAAAATTTCCAATCTCCGGAGCACACTAGTAATGCCTCGCTCGGGACTACAATGGCCAACTCAGAGTCGCCATGGTCCTCTCAGGGCCACAGTTTCCATCTCACAGTGCCTGACTCAAGACCACTATGCCCAGCTCGATCGGGACCAGTTCAGGACCACACATTCCTGACTCAAGACCATGATGCCCAGTTCAGAACCATAAATTCCTGACTCAAGATCACGATGCTCAGTTCAGAACCACAAATTCCTGACTCAAGACCACGATACCCAGTTCAGAACCACAAATTCCTGACTCAAGACCACGATGCCCAGTTCAGAACCACAAATTCCTGACTCAAGACCACGATGCCCAGTTCAGAACCACAAATTCCTGACTCAAGACCACGATGCCCAGTTCAGAACCACACATTCCTGACTCAAGACCACGATGCCCAGTTCAGAACTACAAATTCCTGACTCAAGACCATGAAGCCCAGTTCAGAACTACAAATTCCTGACTCAAGACCACGATGCCCAGTTCTGGACCACAAGGCTCAAGATCGCTATGCTTGGCTTAGGACGACATTTTTTTCCACTCAGGCGCAAAATAATCTCAGCTCAGGACCACAATGTCCAGCTCAAGACCACAATGCCCAGCTCAGGATTGCACTGTCTGTCTCCGTAACACAATGCTCGTCTCGGGACCAGAATGCTCTACTCAAGACGACCTTGCCAAGCTCAGGGCCACAACACTTGACTCAGGATCATAATGATTGGTTTCAAAACTGCTAGGTTTGGCTCACTCTGCCTGGCCCATGAGTACAATGCTCAGCACATGACGATGCAATGCCATTCTGGTCTTCATGGGGAAGAAAGTTGCTAGACATGATTTTGAAATATGGGTCTTCCTGCATTCCAATGCAATGCAATCCTGTTTGGGCATATCCATAGATCTAACAAAATATGCAACAATATAAATGTTTCGGTTTCAAGGTTATATACCGAACCTTTGGTCCGATAACCTATTGCCGTGTTGTTGCGTCTGTCGTCCGTTGCTGTACATTTGTATCTTTGAAGTTTACAGTCGAATCTTTCTGAAACTTTGCACATTTTTGGACAAAAAAGGCCAATTTTGGAACTAGACGGTATTTTCTCAAAATCTGTTCAGTAACTTTTTTTTTTAATTGATACATAAGACTCCTCATATATACCCCTATGATGTGTATAGGTTTCTTTGCAAAAAGAATGGAAGGATGAGAGAAATATGATCAATGATAGTGTACTTGATACTGTAACATTGAAATATTTTGACTGTCGTCCCACTCTGAAACCCATTCCGAAGATCAGAATAACTCCTATTCAGTTTTGGAGCTTTATTTCAAATGGACACATGAACATGATAAACATGTAGGTACAAAATCAGCAACAATCTGTAAAAGTAAATAAATATGCAATATAAATTAGAATCATCTAGAACCAGCATGCTGCCCTGAAGAAATGTTCACAATTTTGTCCCTCTAATGATGGCTGCTAAACATATAATATTATTTACATTCATTATTTATATAAATATAGATTTTATTCCTGATTGACAATTTCACATTTCGTGATAACTTTTTTCAATTTATCGATTCCATCTTGAGTGACCTTAGTCCTCGAGACATCACAAAACTTCAGTGATTTCACACTTTTGAGATGCTCCAAACCGGCATCTGTCACGTTGCAACGAATGACCTCCAAGTTTTCCAGGTGTTTCAGACAAGCCCCAACACTGCCCAAACCTGCGTCTGTTACGTCCCGGCAACCGGAAATATTCAACACGGTCAAGTCCGGAATTCCCCTTGATATATGATGCAAGGCGAGATCTGTACACCGCGTTTCGGCAATCTCAAGAACTTTGAGGTGCTGGTGTTTATCGGTGACGGTTTTCAAACCGGCTTCCGTCACTCGATAGCAGAAGTTCAACTTGAGTGTGGTCAGCTTGTTAAGATGACCGATGTCGAGAAGATCGGCATTTCCGGTTTTGGTGCTTCTGCTCAGGTCGAGATGCACGAGTGTGTTCTTGCAGGCGGAGCTCTCGATTCCCTGGAACCAACCGACTGGGACCAGGGAGTCCGTGATGGCTAGCTTCTCCAGTTTGTTGGGAATTCCCGACACGGAAATCCCCTCCAGACTGGTCCAGACCAGTTCAAGCTCGCGGATGTTTGGGCACCGCTCTTGAAGATCCTTGAGCATCGCATCAGACAGGCTGTGTTTCTTCCAGTTGGCAGATGCTTCAAGTGAATGAAAGAGTCAATTTTAAACACATTTAGACATTGAAAATTCACTTCGACATGATCCATATTTACTGTTGTATCTGATCATATTCTGAGGTACATGTATTTGCAGGGCTTGAATCTCTTAATTAAAGTCAACCCTACCTCAGCATACAGTATGCGAATTTAGGAGAATCGAAGATTATATTGTGAGAATCTTCACAAGAATATCAAGCATTCAGTCTTAATACAGGTGTAATAGGAAACGATTACAAAGACTTGTTCACTGTTTGCTAGCATTCAGTAGGCCTACCTGGCGATGCGTATCCGCGCAGGTGTAGTGATATCAGCACAGTGGAGAAATGCGACCGGATGACTTTCCACATCTTGTGTAGATTCAGTTTGTATGGACGAAGGTCGACATGACGCCACAAACTGTTGTCTGCGATCACTCGACGCCATTTCCTGCACACTCTGTTAGTGTAGGAAAGTGAAATATGTTCATCAGTTGACTGGGGTACATGTGCAAAAAGTAGGACACTCCTATTGTTACTTGCTTTGATATAAGCAATCTATATAACTGAATCCAATACAAGATTTGCCCTATTATTGGTTTGACAGTTTAGCTGCTTTAGCTAATACATTTACAAAGCCTGTATTATGTGTTTTGTATTGTGCAAGGCCTATATCTATAAATTGAAAAGTAATATTTTTTATTCATGGTCATGGACACTTTATAGTGTCCTTGAACATTATATTATGTAGAGGACTTCATTCAATAAATGTTGATGTGTGTATGAAGCTATGACACCCAGTACTATTGGATTTGAAGCAGGGACGTTCAGCTTGTGATTGATAAGTGACTAGTACTGGTATCCAAATAGATTCGTATTCACATGAAGATCTAGATAGATCCAGACCAGATTTATTAGAAATCGATTTAGGCCTAGGCCTAGGGGCTATGTGTGGGCCTATAAGATCTAATACAAGTCGGTCTAGACTCTAGTAGATCTATAGGCTAGGTCTACATGCTAGGTTGTGACTAACTTAGAGCAGCAATGCTAGGCAATGGTATGGCCTATAATAACATTGGTCACGGGAGTAGCTCAGAAGCCTCAAAGGCTAGGCTAGGGGTAGGCCTACCAGGGATCCCAGTATTTAAGCCCCTCCTTGGATAAGCCCATGGGCTAATACAAGGGGAGTACTACTCTTGTATAAGCCCATGGGCTCATAAACGGAATAAAATATTGTCTCGCATCAGGCCGTACTGGGCCTATATTTGGGGAAAACGTAGTTGACGTTTTGTTTTTCGTAGGAGACGTTGGTAAGTGTTGGTACCTAGAATAAGCTACTGGAATGAAATTGATAAAAGACGTATGTATATGACTTGCCTAGGGATACTATATAGTATATACACGTGACCAGCTGGATTTTATCCGGTACATGCATGCATAGGCATGCATATGTGTACATTTTTATTCGTCATGCGTGCGTTTAATATGACAGTTAATATCTGTGATATTCTATCTTTATTGAACTAGATCTATAGAATAAAATGTTTGTATAAATATAGTTATTACGCATATAAGAAGTGCTATCCTGTCTAATCCATTGTAAATTCAAGCGTGCAAAATAAAAATCGTGAAATAATCATTCCCCAAATAAGCCTATGGGCCTATATATGGAGTTAAATTTCATTCGACACAACCCCTTTTCCCCAATTATAAGCCCAGGGCTTAAATGTACGGGGATCCCCGGTAGATCTAGTAAAATGTCATATCATGACAAGGATGATGCATGTGATCTCAGTGAGTGATTTTCTTGTATAGGATTGCCTTCTACCTTCCAATAGTGCACAGATCTTTCACAGGTAGCCATCGAAATATCTCCAACAGTATGTTTTCTGGGACAGCACTGATTTCCCTGTTTGTGTGGTTGAAGGAACTGGCCATTTCCCTCGATTGTTTTCCTGGATATCCCCAGATGTTTTGATTGATTCAGGAGTCATTCGACAGATGGCAGCACTTGACGATCAGCACCACAGCTTGTGCTGCACTCTGGTGAACAAAATTGAAAACTCGATTTTAAATTAATTTTCAGTGCCACCTAGCGAAAAAAAATATGCAAACTCTTCCGACAGACGGCAGCACTCGATAATCAGCTCGATAGCTTGTGCTGCACTCTAGTGAATGAAACTGTAAACTTTTTTTAAATTTATTTTGTGAGTGTCACCTAGCGAAAGAATCTGCAAACTCTTCCGCGCTAAACTTGAAATGATTTGACAACACAAAAATATTTCAAGAAATATTGACCACATTTCGGCATGTTTGTTCAAACTCCATCACCACCTTCACAAGTTGACATATGGTTCAGATCGGAGGTAATGTTTAAGCCAACAATTATGCCGAAATTATGGACCAAAACATTGACCGACTCTGAAATCGCCTATTATCGCCCATACTTGTCACTGTCATGTACTAACTAACACTGTTCCATGGCAATTTAGTGTATCACCATGACACAATCCTCCGTGTGGGAGGAAAAAATTCGGCTATGTTTCCAGAGTTATGTACTAACTAGTAGGGTTTCAACGTGTACTCGTATAACCGGTTACGGTTCGGTTACAGAGTGTAACCGGTTACAGATTTTGTAACCGGTTAATCATGACGTATTTTGCAACCTCGTGATTCAGCTTCAAACACTCAAATTTTCACCTAAACACGCAGAATTGAAATGATTTATCACTGTGTTGAGTTTCAGGCTCTATTTTGACCCGTTTTTGACACCGAGATTTCATCAAATGCGAAAATAATTGGTGTTATTCTGGACAATATTTAGCTCTATATTTTTGGACGAGTAACCGGTCACGGTTCGGTTACAAGCTAACGAGTAACCGGTCACAAAATTTTGTACTCGTTGAAGCCCTACTAACTAGTCTAGATCTACTGTTCTATTTGAGTAATTTCTGCCTGGCAATGATCAATCACTGAATCAGCCACACATTCACAGACATTCATGCATGAACACGCCTTTGATACAAGACTACTATGCTGAGTATAAAAGCTTCGGCTCCGCGTCGCTTGGGCTGCGGCTTTCCGTTCTCCAGGGCTAAGTAGAATCTAGATCCAAACAATATGTACTCAGAGTAAACAGGATTTAAGTGTAAAGAATTTTTCAGCGGCACCGGTTAATTTACAAAATGTTACATAAAACGCAAAAAATGGGTTGCATGTAGCACAACGAACATCACAAGGGGTCCCACATCCACAATTATGGAGCCAGACATAGACAAAAATATGTGGCCGATTGTTCACACATGGAGTGCATATAGGATGGGAATAAAATCCTCAAATGGGCGATTCTGAATCAGTACACCACCATCGCCTAATTCATAGTTAACTTTATATGTTTCAATAACTTCAACTTTTTGTGGAACAACACCTTTAAAACGAAATCTGTTTGAATTTTCTTTTGCAGGTTTCCAGATGGCGAAGTGGCGCCGCTCTGGTGTGGACTGTCGTCTTGACTGCACCGGTTGTATATGTCGCTGTTGCCGTGGCAACTATCAGTTTCTTGCATCCTCTACAGTGGCTGATAGGTTGGTGATCGTGTGGAAACCATAAAGTTTAAAACTAAAAATTTTCAACACAGATTTATTCATCATGCTCAAAAAAACTTAATTGCTTTTACAATGTACGATGATGACCAGTATTATTGTGAAATTCATCAAAATATGATCTGATCATGATTTGATTTCTTTTGCTCTACACACAGAAAACCTGCTGCAGGTCTTCAACACAAGCACATGGCCTTACATTATCTCCATCATAGTAGCCAATGTCATCCTAACTGTCCAGAATTCTAAGTATTTCACTGGTGAGTATATTTGTATTGTACATGTTATTAATAAAACCCTAGCATCCTTATGCAATGTACTGTTATGCAAAAACAAATATGTGATACAGTGGTCCCTTGCAGGAAAAATGAGGTCTTATCTTACAGGAAGTCTTATTTCACAGGTTCATTTACATGTTAAATTGATCTTTGGGGAATACAAAAAAGTCTTTACAGACAGGGAAGTCTTATTTTGGAGGTGTCTTATCTTACAGGGACCACTGTATATTTCATCCGGGCAATACATATATGATACTAGTAAACTGAATGTTATAAAATATGTGTACATTCTGAACAAATTTGTTTGATTATTTTTGCATCCAGTGGTCCCAGTTGTGTACAGTACTAGGCTTGACTCAGTACTCAGCCTCGTACGCCTGTCATCTCTGTACTACCTCGCCCTCAGCGCGGTGCTCTGCGGCACGATCACCTGGTCGTACACAAGTCTAGTACGGGGAGATTATCACAGCCTCTCCGTGCCTTGTACGGAGAACAGGTCAGTATCAGACACCGTGAAATATTAATTGTAATACATTGAGCATTTGTGCGTATTGGTGATCCGCAATCTAGCAATTGATGAGTTTGAAATACAATCACAAAATGAAATGTTCATCACATGAAAAAATGAACTGTGAATACTGTAGTGGGATTTCTTCTATCAGTTTTATATTTCCAGAATTTCGTCATGTCTGAACGAGCACCATGTTTTCCTGGTTTTACACGGCGTGTTCCTCGGCATCTGCTACAGACTGTCATCAGCATTATCAGGGAGCAATCATATGGTATTCCCTATTGTAGAGGTGAGCTTCAAAGTACATAGCTAATTTCAAGTAATAGACAAACTTACTAGAAACCAATATTTACCATTAACACATTTTTTCCTTTATATGCAGCAATCCAAGTTCTTCCAGTTGAAAATCAGTGCATTTTCCATCATTGTGAGGTCGATGCGTCTCTGCCTCAATAAACTCAAGTATTTCTGCCTTCTATACTATCTTTTCTTAGGTAAGTATCCATTCAATGGCCGAATATTTCCGTGTTAGCACCAGTATTTATGTTGATTATTATAAGGATCAGCCTTCTATATGATCAGCCTTATATATTTCTGCCTTCTATACTATCTTCTCTTAGGTAAGTATCCATTCAATGGCCGAATATTTCTGTGTTAGCACCAGTATTTATGTTGATTGTTATAAGGATCAGATTTTGTTGTTCTCATGAAGGGCAATATATGTTGATACTCTTAAATTACTACCATAACTACGATCATGTTTTTTCAATAATATTTTGTGAAAATTATCACCATTGATTAAATTGCATCTATATTGTTCTAGATGCTACCTGCTTCTTGTAAATAATTATATGTTTCGTTTATTTCATTTTTGTTGAGTTTAAATGTTTTTTTTGGTGGAAATTATGCACTTCCCACTTGGAATATCTTTGTGCATGTGTTGAGCCTGTTCATCAATCCAATGAATAATTTATTTATTTTAAAAAAATGTCATTACTTCTAATTATTTCAGGAGCAACGGTTCAGAATTTCTTCTCGGATAGCACTGGACTACCTTTGAGGTATGATTGTATGCCTGTAAATATTATTAAAGTTTGTAGTCAAGCACCAGAGTATCATTGATATTCAATCCTTTATAAAACAAAAGCATACCTGGATAATACACTGTGCAATGTTTAAATTCCGTGACGTTTTTTAGACCGGACGTGGCTCCAGTGAACTCGCTGTCTGGAATGTTTGATCTATCTTTGTTGTGGCACTGTGTCGTGAGTGGCACTCTGACGCTCAGTTTACTTGCACTCTCTTCTCAGATCTTCAAGCTTTATCACACCCAGGTATGTATGTAGTGTAACCATGACAATCTGACCAACTCTAATTTTAAGCCACAGCCTCAGGACGATCCAATGTTTGATCATATATAATAAGTTTGAATCCACTGTGTCGATTTGGACGGTTAACTTGTACACCCTATTAGCACTGTGTGTACTGTACGTCTATATCTATGGACAATTCTGCGACATAAAGGAGAATATTTGAAAAGTTCAGTAATTATGTTCTCATAGGGCCACGAGTTCCCAGTCGAGACCAGGCTGGAGCAGTACAAAAATTTGTGTCTCCACAACGCATTGAGCTGTCAGTACAACAACTCTGTCCAGGTAACCATGGTAACCACTTTAGCAGAATTTACCACCTGAACAAATGTGACGCCCCACAAACATGAACCTGAATTCTACACCTTATATCCTGATCTTCATCAATCGCCCCTTTGTTCCGTAGTACCTCGGTTATCAAGACCTCTGCCGACTGTCCAAGCACTCGGCCATACGTCGACAGCAAGTGTTCTCCTTGACGCAGCTCGGAGGTCACCCACAGAACTGGTCCAACATCTCGAGGGAGTGCCTCTCGTTGCTGCGTGACTTTCTCACCGAGTTACGCGAATACAACGTCCGGGCTCTGGCCGACAGCAGCATCAAACACATCACCGGCGAAAACGCGCTCATCAACGGTATAGTGTGGTGCAGAATTAATAATGGTGCAATTTTCTCCACAGGGAAAATTAAAATGTTGATGGGTGTTTAAATTGGCGCATTTACGATGTATTTATTTTGGTAGTCATTTATTCTGGTGCTTTGATGATATTTTAGATTTGTCACCCTCAACAAACCCCTCTTGGGGAAATATGTCCTTGCACTGATATGCCTCTAGTGCATGTTCAGACCTTAATTATTAGGTCTGGTTTACACGTCTTTTCAAATGTTACTATCACTTTGCCACCAGGATCCTCGACTTCAAACGGACTGCGACAAAGACACGTCTCCGATGAGGCTCCGAAACAATCGGCTGTCAAACCAACTAAGCCTTCGGCGATGCAGCTGGTACTGTTGTGTTGTCTCAAATCGGAGAAACTCCTTAAAATACTTTCGAATCTCGATAAAATTCATACTCCCACATTAACCCTATATCTGTATATATATAGTCTTTCTCTAATGTGGTTTTCCTTGACCTTACTTCCTTGAAGTTGACCGCTGATCTGCGCAAGAAAAAGTGGATTGCTTATTTCGTGGTGGAAGAACCCGATGTCAGCAGCAGAAAGCTATTCGCAAAAGCTCAACTGTATATATGGGCTGTCGAAGGTAAAGAAACTGAGCCAAACCTTTGGTGTGTAAGCATGTTAGATGAAATATTGATTCAAAATCAGGCTTATGAGCTTATCGAAGCTGGTTGTACGTAGAGTCTTCACACTGGGTTTCGTTTTGAATTTTTTCAGCAATCTCTCATCTGACTTGTGCCTCGTATACAGAGGACAAATTTGGCGTCGTTCAGAAAACTCTGCCAGAAATCATCGAGATTCTGCTGACACTACAGGAGGTAATATATTCTGTCAAAAAAAAAATATATATATATAAAACGAGCTACCCACAACCATTTTTAACTTTGCTCTTTTTCACCTGGATTTGTTTTGACATCTCTCGTGAAAAAAAAAAAAAAAAGCAAGTGGAGAAACATTTCCGGCTCATGTCGAGTATCGGGAAGCGACTAGAAAGTGAACACGACTCAGACTCGGCCCTGCGTAACGGCCTGAGAAGCACTGTCAAAGTCGCACTCTACAGAATCATCACAACATTCGACAGCCACATCAGGTAGTGTAGGCCTACTAGTCAGATCCAGAATGGATTCAGAATATGTCGAGATCAAAAATATCTGGACAAGAATTACTCAAATAAACCAGATTTTATCGAGACCTATTAATACTTTGGAATTTTGTTAATTACATGTAAATTGAATCGTGAAATTTCATTGGCTGCAACAAATAAGCAAGAGTTTCACAGTATATATGTTCGTGTCACTGTCTGCGACAAATGTACTTCTTCAAAACTATGCACCTATATCTCACAACAGGTCCGTGAATCTATCATCAGATCACCTGCGAAGATTGGGTCACTTTCTGGATTACAAGGAGTGATGACGAATAATCGAATTTATTGTGTTATTGTAATAGAACACCTGGTGAATAATCCATCATGATTTGCATGCATTTATTTGTTCTGTTCAGCATAGTTTATTGCCATTCTCACCTTTTCATTTGTGATGAGGAACTACTTAAATGCTTTTCTGAAAACTTGCTTGAGTACAATAAATGATCATGTTTTGATAATTATTTTGCACTACATGTACTTGTGTTACCGATTTTGTTTGTCAGTTACGTTTTGTGTGTATTGATAAAGATTCTGTGTTCATGGAATAAAGAAATAAAATGTGCTTGATATTGTGCTTCCATGAATAAATGTTCAGGATTCTGTAAAACAATTGTGTTCATGTATAAATTTGAATCAGTTCAGGTTTCAGTTCAGTGAACATGACCTTGGGTCAAAAATAAGGTTGAATCTCAACATGTGCTAATTGACTGGTGCAGAACATTCTGTGAATTTTTTACCTGAAGTAACTCACTAAAAGTTCAAGGTCACAATCCGCAATTGATTGCTAAGCTGTAAATTCAATAATACCGTAGAAATATTAAAAATTTGGTCCTGCGATCTGAAAATGAAGTCAGTGGTCAAATAAAAACCATCAGAATATTCAGCACATCATTTCCTGTATGTCCACAAATGATTCCCAAGTTGTAAAGTCGATGACAAGACAGCCATTTTGTGATCTGACCTTGAAACAAGGTTAAACTGAAGGTCGTCGATAATAACCAAAATATTAGCTTTTTTGTGCTCTGATGACCTTGATAATGAAGTCCGAGGTCAAATTCAAGGTCATCAGAATATTCAGTGTGTTTCTTGTCCTATAGGTCCACATTTGATGATTCCTTAGATACAAAGTCGATAAGAAGTGCGATATTAACCATTTTGTCCTGTGAGACCTTTAAAATGAGGTCAAATTCAAGGTCATCAGAATATCCAGGGTATATCATTTTCTATATATCCACAATTGATTTCTAAGCTATAAAGTTGATAACAAGCGAGATTCTAGCCATTTTATGCTCTGACCTTGAAAATGAGGTCAAAGGTAAAATTCGAAGTCATGACAATATTCAGCAGATTCCCAAGGTGTAAAAGTCGATACTAAGCGAGATATTAACTATTTTGTGATCTGACCTTGTAAATGAGGTCAAATTCAACGTCAAGAGAGTATTCAGCATAATCATTTCCTATATAAGTATGTCCACAATAGATTCCTCTTCTCAATATTAAGTGAGGTGCATGTATTATAAATAATGGATCCCAGTATAAAGCATTAGAGAACTCAACACCGGAAAGTCCCAGTTGAGCCAAGTTTGGACCAAAATGACCCACTTCAAGCGATTCAAGGGCAACCATACTTGAACACATCACATGAGTTTACATGAGGTATGTTTTGCATGGAAAAGAAGAAAATAGTTGCTGAGCAGATTTTTAGAAAATGGATGCCAAAGTCCAAAATCAGGCATTTTTCGTTGTAAATGGCCATCATTTTGAAAAAAAAAATGCGAAAATTAGAAAACTAAAAAAGCCTTACCTGGAGATATTTTTAGGTAATTTTGTGCATAATTTTAGAAAGATTCAACCGTAAGCTTGTGTGAATGTGAATGGACGGACGAACGGATGACGGACGCAATGCCATGCCAATGGATTATCGGACCAAACGTCCAGTAACCTAAAAAAAAAAAACTAAGTTGAAAATTGAAAATAACGAAAAGTCGTAAATTCAAAGAAAACGTAAATTCAAAGAAACAAAAATTCGAGAATGCGAAAAGTAAAAAAAACCGAGAATTTGAAAAACAATGTAAATTTGAAAAACTTGAAAAGCATGAAAACGAAAATTAAAAAAATTTCTCGGGATATTGAAAAGAAAAACTGGACATGAATCAAATCTATTTTTTTAATTAGCCTAAAGGCTGAAAAAGGCTACCGGACAATATATGCTTCATATTTTAGATATCCATTTTGTCCCTTGTCAGACTTTGAAAATAAGATCATTGGTCAAATTCAAGGTCATGAGGATATCAGCCACTTTGTTCTCTAACTTCGATCGATTCAAGAGCATAGGAACTAAACACATCACAGGCGAATTTGAGGAGTCTTTTTTCGTGAGAAATGGCCGCAATTTTGAACAAAAAAAAGCAGAAATAAAAATAGAAAATACCTCCCTCTGGATTAATTTTTAGATTACCTTCCATTTGCATTTTGGTCATAAACTAATGGCATAGGCCTAGTGTTGCGTCCGGGGTCCGGTGTCAGTCCGTCCGTTCACATTTTTTTATTTAAAGTTTACGGTCAGATCTTTCTGAACATTCGCACAATAATCAAAATGGTCATCACACGCAGACCGGCGATTCAAAGGCAACAAAACTTACACACGTCAAAAAGGTACTGTACATAAGGGGAATAAAAAAAATTCAAAAGTGTTCATACAGTTTTTGAGAAAATGGCCCTCAAAGTCGAGAAATTGTCATTTTTGGTCGTTTTTCGTTGGCCAAAATTTTTATAATGTGAAAATGTAAAAAAAAAAATTAGATCTACCTCCATTTTGGATAATAGGCTATTTCAGAAAGATTCGGTTGTGAACTTTGAAAATAAAAATGTGATCATGCTGATGTATTTGAGGTTTTGCAGATAGGCCTAAAAAATTCAAAAGTGTTCATACAGTTTTTGAGAAAATGGCCCTCAAAGTCGAGAAATTGTCATTTTTGGTCGTTTTTCGTTGGCCAAAATTTTGATAATGTGAAAATGTAAAAAAAAAAATTAGATCTAGATCTACCTCCATTTTGGATAATAGGCTATTTCAGAAAGATTCGGTTGTGAACTTTGAAAATAAAAATGTGATCATGCTGATGTATTTGAGGTTTTGCAGATAGGCCTACTCAGTAGAAAGGTCTAAATAGGCCTACTTTCAGGCCTATTTTATCTGTTTATAAAATCATTTTACAGTTTAAATTAAATATTATTTAGTAATTTTTATGTAGTACATGCCGGTCCTATAAAGGTATATTCAGCCTAGCTAGATATAGTTAGGCTATATACCGATTATTCTCCCCGATCCGGCGATCCTATGCCCACAGCCCGCTAATTAACTTCGTGAGCACGTGCTCATCTGGGTCTGATCATGCTGAGGGCTGTCAATTTGAGCGCGGGAACGCAATGTTTCTCGAGTCACGCTCGGATAAGCGCCAGTCTACGAGAAAACCGTGCACGTTTTAAAGAATTCCTAAAGCTACCCGTGTATTGCCTACTGGAGCAATAATAAGAAATATTGATCAACGATCGATTTTTCAAAGGCCATGTGCTGTGTCTGAACAGGCAACTCTCTTTATTGAGTTCGCGGTCCCGTGACGGGGGGAGGGCTTTGTGTTGTCAAGAACGCTGTCGTCATATCCACGGCAGCCATTTTATTTCAAGTTGTCCTTCGAAGCAAGATGGCGTGTGCCCTATGTCCTGGTGTATTCCTACGCATAAGTTCGCCATAGAAACGATAATCCATTGATTAGCAATCATTTCATACTTCAGTGAATATACTTGAAGTGAAGCAATCCTACTTCACATCACGAGACAACTCTAAACCAAATAATCATTACGAAATCTCCTCGACAACTTGGAACTATTTTTTCAGGACCATAATATCGTGGCACAAAGCAGTAAACAAGAGTCTGGCAACAGTTGCCGTAGGAATAAACGCCATAGCCACGGTAGCTGTGACGACTGTTACCATCCAACAACCAAAAGGTGATTTTTCGTTCGCTTTTAGCCTAACTCACAGTGCTCACATAGTGAACTAATACATAGACTTCGTTTTAATAGTTGTTTGTCATCGTATTTCAATAATATTTTGATTGAAATGTCGACATAAAACTTTAGCATATGAACCGTGTTTCTGATAGAAAAACGAACATGGCGTTTTCGAGATTCCGGCCCAGAAAATCGAGGCCGCGGCTCACAACTCGACAGTCCTGCTCGTCAAACATGATTGTTAGCATTCATCCAATACTGAATATTCTCTATGAAATTGGAAGTTAAAGTTGTTTTCAGTGTCATCTTGTGTATGTTCAAGTTGTCTGAATAAAATTGTTAAACGCAATGGAGCATGACGTTTAGAAGTTCTCTGTACAAGATGTGGCCTGCATTGATATCGATTTGTTTATTGTAACCTAGGAGTTTCAAACAAGTACAGGCTATCATCGTGTGCCCACCCACAAATACAGGCATACATGTCCGTACATATGATTTAGAGTCCATAGAGTATAGACTCTAGATCTAGACCTACTACACAAGACTTGTATCGCTGAAACATGACAGATTGACAGTCTAAAATACATACTAGACTCTGGGCCTACCAATCACCCTAGACTCTGAGAATAATTTGTTCTGACATTAGAGTACAGACCAATGTCCACACTGATTGTTCGCTCTATTCCGTATTATATTATAGATTATATTATTATAAAACATGAAGGCTTCCTTTCAAATTCATCCTTCTGGAGTGCAAACATTTTCTTCCTTACATGAATGATCAGTGACGCCTTGGTGATTGGCCACAAATATATATTATATAGCATAGATTTTTTGCATGTGAAATTCCATCAACTCCTATCGATTTGTATGGCCTCGAAGTCGGAAGACAATATATAGTGACTACTGTAAAACGACTAATTTTGGCGGACAATTTATTTGGCGGTAGGGGAAAATTTGCGAAATTAAATCGTCCGCCAAATTAACTAGATATATGAAAAGAAATATTATGTGGTTTTGAAACTGCCAAATTAAATCTCCGCCAAATAACGTGGTGGCACGGTGGTGCTCACAACCGCCAAATTTAAAGGACCACTATGGGATTCGGCTTTTAAGGGATTTCCAAGATTTTTCTCCCGACGCTTCTATTTATAGAACAAAACGTCAGATGACGTTTTTGGCCTAGGATCTCTGCCGAGCCGACCTGGGCTGATCTGAGCATTGGCTCGGCAGAGATTCTTGGTCAAAAACGTAATCTGACCTTTTGTTCTATAAATAGAAGCGTCGGAAGAAAAATCTTGGAAATCCCCTCAAAGCCGAATCCCATACAGTGGCCCTTTAATAGCCGCCAAAATTAGTCGTTTTACAGAAATACCCATAATGCAACATCACCAATTGACACAGGCGTGTCGTGGGTTTCTACGCAGACAATAAACAGTGTAAATCTCGAAATGCCCAGAGTATTGCATAGATACATGTAGTTACAAATAGCAAAGGTGATTAAATCAAACAACTCTGACAAATACTGGTGTGTTACTAGTATGTTTTTTGTTTGGTCACCATGGTCACTGGTACCCAAGATTTTGGCGACATTGGTGACTCTTTTTTTACCGACATCGCGACGCAAGAATTCTAAACAATGACAGCTCTACTGAAGATACTGTAAAACCACAAATTATTCGCAACCTTTATTTTCGCGAATCCAAAAAATCGCGAAATTAAATGGACACAAACATTTCTGATGACAACCCACATTGTTATGAAGAAATTGTTCCAAGACGGCCAAACTGCAAAATTAAACGGCCGCGAACATGGCCTGATCGCAAAAACGCGAAAACTTGAGGCAGCGAACTTAAATGGCTTTACAGTATATACTGAAAAAGTTGGCAATCTACTCCAAATGTTACATTTTGGTCCGAAATGGGATCACAGGATTTCAAGCAAATTTTAGCATTTCATATCTATATTCCGATGATATGCCGGTATGCTCCATAGTCATTGATGAAAGACCGGTTCAGCAATACTGGTAGTATTGCAATCAATCATCGATATTAATCGATGACTTGGAATTCAATCAAACAATTGTGAGTAAATGTGTAGGCAATGATTGAAGAATTAATGAACAAAAGTATCTGTATTGAAATGTTTTGGGTGACAGGGATGTTATGATAGGTATCAACGTGGTTGTCAGCAACCAGAAAACTTTTAAAGTTCAATAGGAGTGTTAAATTCGTTGTTTTGCGACAATGTTTTATCAACATAATCAAGCAAATAACAAATTACATGTACATTGTGCTGTAAATGTAAATTTGGTTTGAAATAAATCTAGATTCTGGATGTATACGTTTGTGGATATACTGATGCTTTATCCAAATTTAATTGTGATAATGCACAATCAGAGATATCTTCCAACTTGTTCCTTATCTGATTTTGAAAACTTGATTTGGGATGGGGATGTGAGGAATAACCTAGTAGTTGGTCTTACAACTTAGTAAATTTATATCTAGCAAACGACCGGTTTGGCTGTTGGCTGTCTCACTAACTTGGTTAATTGCGTTTCCTTTCACTTGACTGCACTGTGGGCGGGCAAAACAAATTATGGATTTTATTGCCTCGTCACCAGGGCATACCAGTTGCATGGTTACCGAGCACTATGAGAACAGTCTCCATAGCAACACTGTATGACAATCCTACCGCCACCCCATGTGGAGTTGCCTGTGTAAATTTCTCAAGTGGACCTTTCTTGCCAGCAAGGAAATCTAATGTCAGGGACTGAGCTTGAGTTCTGCATTTCTCAAGGCTTTTCCATTGTTTCCATGCCTACCATGAATAGTGCTATCACTCGTGACATGGGGGCAAAGGTAAAGTCCTAGGAGATTGGGGAAAGGCGGTGGGG
Organism: Terebella lapidaria; assembly: GCA_949152475.1. Lineage (NCBI taxonomy): Eukaryota > Metazoa > Annelida > Polychaeta > Terebellida > Terebellidae > Terebella > Terebella lapidaria. The sequence continues at coordinate 11,825,089 of OX424557.1, forward strand.
GAGGGGAACATGGGTTAAATATTGTTGACTCACAAATCTTGAAGAATTTATGGGGAGAAGAACTTGGCTGAATCACTATGGATATCATTGTTTGAGCAAATAATATCATAAAATTTCTTTTGTGCATGTTTTATCTTGTTTGATCTTTCTTGACATCCAATATCTTTCTTGACATCCAATAATATAGCCATGATTTGCATGCTACGAAAGATACCAATCATACCATACACTAAGTTACTAGTAGACTTGTAAACTAAGTTACTAGTACATGTATATAATCATGTTTTAAATTCATTGAACAAAATTATCATTGTGACGATATCGTGAAGTTTCATCCCGTGTCTATTGATGGGAGTTTGAAGTTGCAAATTAGATACAGTATTACAGAGTACAGCACAAATTCAGTAATCTGGAAGTAAAGTGCCAAGTCGTTAGTCCACAATAGCATGTATCACAGTATCAGGCTGCATGGCATACAGGTGTGAGGTGTCGGTGTGTTGTCATATGGTGTAAAAACAAAATATGAGTAATGCACTGTTTTTGGCCTGCTGGCAAATACATGTTACTGGTAGATCAACTTTGATGATTTTACTAGATGTATTGTTGTACATTTCTTCGCAGATTTTGAAGACGGTCCGAGTCGAAGACGCACCAGGACCACAAGGCCAGGGTTACTCCCGAGCTTCCACAGGCAATGGCCACCCAGACATTTGTCACAGACATGCAGGCTCTCAACTCCGTACAAGTGCCACAGGTAATATCTGAATATATGTACAGCAAGAACTTGTGCGATTATCGGATCATTCATGAATATGATCAATAAATTTCTGATTGAATTTTCATATTTATGCACACTAGAACATGTGAAACCGGTTGATAAAATTGGCCCATGGAATTGCCTCTCACCAGCCCATAGACCATGTAGATTGCAAGCGAAAACTCCTCTGATATAAAAAGTTCAGCAAACTTATGGAGTTTGGCAAATTGTATGTTAAAACATTATATATCATTTATTTTGAAAATTCATGGACAGGTAGATGATAATTCTGGTTGTAAGAATACATTCCAATGGAATGTTGGTGAACAAAAAATTCACGGATAAAAAATATATGACATTTCAGCAGAAAATCCATATTGAGTTTACCATTGGGTATCATTAGCCAAGTACTAGAAGCTCTAAGTTATTGACCAGGTTGACTGTTCGGTTTTAAACATACTCGAAATTATATATTGGAGGAAATATAGTAGCAGTTATCATGGTGATTAATCGTTTGTTGCCATGCGATATCATGCCTGAAGTCGTTAAACATGTTCAATGATTCAAATTGATTTGTGGCAAATCCTGCCATAGTGCTTGTTTAGCATGTTTAGAATGCATGCTTTCTCAAAAGAAGGGGGGGGGGGGGGTGGGGGGGGGGCACAATTTTATTAATTCTTATGGAGTTGATAAATGGCTCTGTCAACAAGAATGATTTCAAATTGCTACTCTTGAGCATGTGCCAGACCAGAAGTGAGTCTTTCTGATCACTGGCAACCCACATTGCATGGTTACCTCTATGGAGTCAGTGGTGTTACCGTGGAAACCCCAGACCTTCTACCGTTGCCAGTCACTTAGTGATGTCAAATTGTACTTTATTGAGTAGTCTTATCAGTCTCCCATCTTGAAAATGACAGTTGTCACGATTCTAATTGGTGGAAATACATTGCCATATATTTGTATAGTATGGGTAGCTACCCTGTTATGTTTTGCTGTAGGGAGATATAAGTTATCGAGTAGAAGGGAAACCATGTTGACGTTGTGATCCTTGATACAACAATTTCAGTGCTTCACCAGGCAAGAGAGCCAAAAAAATGACGCCAATTTGATCAAACTTTTCCAAGGAGACTGGAACCTTTCAGAGGGGTGGGTTGTTTTATTAGGATATGCTCTTTCGTCTGTTGCCTGGCACCGTCAAAGCCCAGACTGGGGGCAGCTGACAGGTGATCGTAACTTTTATTTAAGAATGAGAAATGATTTAGGCTGTCAGTTCATGAGCTGCAAATCACCGAGCATTGTGGCCGGTCGTCGCGGCAGTAGTCAAGGATAGAATGTGGCCGTACTTGTCGATGTATCCGTCCTATTATGACTGGCTGGCATGTCGCTACCCACTGATGTCATCGGTAATACATCTCTCATTAGAGGACAAAACAACGATAGCCTTGGTTTTATCTTATACGATGCTTCAGTGGCAGGTGTATAACCTGGGACATCACATTTTCTAGGGCAGGTGTTTTGTCTCTCATTCCATGAGGATAGAATACTGACTACTGTTTGTGTGTTACAGGCATCCACCCAGGGCCAGAGTGCTCAGTCCCAGACGTCTGCGCCTTCCAAGGTCAGCAGCCAGGGCCCAGGACAGACGACCATCATACAGCCGGCCCAGGCTCACAGCGGACAGCAGTTCATCGTCACAAGTCAGTACGCTCACCTGAAATACATTCATAACTTGTTTGCAGTCTGATAGTACAAGTACAAATTCGCTTAAATTTTGATTTAGATTTTTGGTGCGTTTTGAAGTCATGAGGAACAATAGTTATACATTTAGTTAATAATCAATTGGAGACTTCTGACCTGTTCGATTCCAGATCAACCTTTCACTGTACATTTAGATAGCAGAAATGTTTATCATGGTGAGCGGTCTTAACGTTATAACTTGATGATGTTTACCCACATTACTTAAGGGTTTCAGTTGATAACCATTTTGTTCGTTTTATTCAATTCTCACGGTTTCATTACATGTAATCGTAATAATTTGTCACACCTGAATGCAAGGGGAAACTTTACCGATCCTTAACCATGTAACTGTAGGATGATTCAAATGGTTTTATGGGTAACAAAACTGGTACCAGCATAATCTGATTAAAAGGTTGTTGTATTTAAGTTACAAGTTACCACGCTTACTGGGACATGACACCTTTGAATAGACTCTGCATTTCACAGTTATGAATTCAGACAGTCATGCCTGAACGAGTTTTGGCAAGTCTCATCCGGTAGATAGGATCTTGCTGGAACTTACCTGTATATATGCAGTTCTTTTGGAAAGATCAGACACATTCGCATCAGATGTACCTGTTTTAAAACGGTGCTCAGTGTATATTCCTGGCTAGGCATACAAGAGCAAGAAAATAGTTATGTCTACTATTTTATATGGTATGTTCTGTTATTATAAACAACATGAATGGTTGATAAGATATATGAATCCCATGCAAAAAACAAAAAAACAAAAAAAACAAACAGCAAATCTATCTTGCAAGAATTGACAAACTTGTCCATTTTGTGTTTCAGTATCAGGGGAGCCGGGCAGCGAGCAAGTCCCTGAGGCTGTACAGCTTCAGCAGGGCGGCAGCAACCAGGTCGTCTACCAGCCACAGTACGTAGACGAACCTCCCGACTCAGCAATATATGCAGGCGCCAACGGATCCATGTACGCTAAGTAGCTCGCAAATCATGCGCAGGAAGTTGTTCCCTACTGTTCAGGGGCCACTCCCCCCGCAGTTTGCTCACACAAATTCGGGCACCTCACCATTTGCTGTGTCTTGTTGTTCGTTGTTTTGACTATGTTTGCACTCTCTCTGACACGGTTCATGGTTTGAACTGAACATGCTAACTTTTGATCTAGTTAAGGTGTTTGAAACAACAGTGTTGAAATATTAACTGCCTCACAAGAACTCTTCTGTTTGAACATCTGAGTATAACTTTAACTCCAATCAACACATCCTAAATGACAAATAAACTCATTGATTCTCATGTCTCTACCTGCTAATAGCATTAGCAAGAAATTGAGCAGATGAAATTTAAGTATATTAATGTAGCCAATTTCCATCTTAACTTTATCTGTTATATTCATGATATTAATTATGATTTATAAATTTCTCTATTTTAAATTGAGAACCTTTCTGTTGACAGACAATCGTATTCAGAGTACAACCAAGGGACTACCATGTATTCCCCAGTGACTGGAACCTATTACCAGTCCAACTCTGGACAGGTACCATACTCTCAATCAGCCTACTAGATATTATACACAAGTTTGTTATCATTCAGTATATATCATGTGTACATAACTCCTCGAATCAGCATTGCCTGTTCCTCTGTTGATGACATGGGTGGTGTTTTGGTTGCCAGGTGGCTGGACTCCAGGGACAGATCTTGACGCACCAGGGTAACACGTACGTCGTACAGGGCGGTGCAATGGACGGAGAGGGACACCCCCTCACACACACGACCCGTGCATCCCCTGTCACCGTAAGTCCTCATGTATGTACTTCATTCACAAAAACGTAGAAATTGCTAACGGGTAATGTTGTACATATCAGTTTGTTTCTGGATATTTAGTGGAGTGCATTTGAGTTTCATTTATGCAGTTACTCCATATTTCTAACTTTGCCGTGCAATAAATATTTTTGAGTTACAAAGCTTTATATCACATGTATTTTCCTTGTACAATTGTCATTGTCAAAGGGGGAAGGCTACAAATTAAATGTGCCTGTTGTATATATGTACATGTTTTTCCATGGCTATTTAATACACTCCCTAACCTATTGTTTTAAAACATGAAGTAGATCTTTTGTGTCTCGGTTTGGCTTGGATGGTCATTCATACTCCATCATACTCATTTTCGAAGCTAAGTTTCCACACAGGCAGCAAGGCGATTGTCACAGCTTACTGTGTACACTTTGCACGATGCTACACAGAATAAAAAAATCACTTGAAACTCCAGTCAAAACCGCTCTCTTGTGTTTGATGTACAATGTGTGCCAATGTGTGAACAGGAACAACATCTATCATAACTTATCACAAACTAGTACTTTTCTGTTTCTTGTCATGTGTTATTAGGATGCCAATGGCCAAAGAAATGCCCACTTCGACGTCAAGTGTTGGCAAAGAGAAGTAAGTTGTGGCAATCAGTGTCGTTTTCATACCTTTGCTATATAAATATGGCTCGGATAATCAGCCCTGCTGCATGCATTATGCTCTAACTGTTGTTGTTTGTGAAATTGATTGTCAACAGTCCATTGCATGCGAGTAAAACAGAGTAAAACTTGTCTTGTTCATTGGCTTTGGGTACGGTAGATTATAGTAGGGCAGTTGGCATGCTTTTACATGGTGTAGTTTAAAGGGTGCTTAGAACTGCTAAATTGTATAAAACGTAGTTGTAGTTGAACAAATACCTGGAATAAAATATCTGCAGGTTCTTGGTCTTTGATGTTCGTTCTCTGTCATTCATGTGCAACATATTTCATGGTAAAAAAAGTATATTGGGATTCTCACATATGTATGTATGTTTGTAATATTTCGTTAAAACTTCCTATTCTAGAAGGTGTCAGTGTTGCATGCATTCGGTACTTGCTAAGGAGTTAATATTCTAATTAACTGTACACTGTCACTCAACGTACAGATGTTCAGAGCAAAGTATCCCATCACTGTCATGTTTGAAAGATGTGGTTGAAGAATGTTTTTGTGTTGCATGAAGTTTGATGGCAGCATGTTTGTTGAAACATGTTCTAGTCAGTGTCGCGTAAAAAAAAAGTAAGGACGTTGTGAAGTATATAACTTTATGATGGGTCACTTCTTTTCATAGAAATTATGTTTCAAAGTGTATCATCTAGTATCCATTCGTCATCATTTGTCCTCTCTCGGCCTACAGTTTTTCGTGTAAGTTGTTCACTTTCCAGGGTTGTGTTCCAAGAACAGAAACTAGCCTGTCAGCCAACAAACGGCCAGCATCTCTCTAGCACTGTCTTCGGCCAGTTTAGTTGATGTCTCCTGTCTTCTGTTGCAGGTTCAGTGGTTGATTGACAACTATGAGACGGCAGAAGGTGTGAGTCTGCCCCGCAGCACCCTGTATAACCACTACCTGCGCCACTGCCAAGAGCAGAAAATCGACCCCATGAATCCAGCATCGTTCGGAAAACTGATCAGATCGGTTTTCTTGGGGCTGAGAACTAGAAGATTAGGAACCAGGTATTCCTCTCATATGATATGTCAACCTTTCTGCAAAATGATTCTAATAATAATTGGGTGATAAAAGTCTCTCTGTGTGCATGTAATTCTAAGAAGTAACATTGACTTTGTTTGCTTTCAGGGGTAATTCCAAGTACCACTATTATGGTATTCGCATCAAGGCGACATCTCCCCTGAACCAGTATACCGACGAGCAGACGATGGCCATGAGGCAGCAGCCAGCCAACCAGAAACGGTAGTACGTCAACATTTATCATTACATAGTAGCCCACTATCAATTCATAACAACAATTCAGTGACCTCTTCACACTGAATATATCATGAATGATCACACATTTTCCACATGAAAATTTAAACATTATGCATCTGTCCTTTGCAGCTTCAAGTCCTCATTGTCGCAAGGCGATGGCCACGATTTCAACAGCCAGGACGGCCACTCTTCCGCTCAGCAGCAGCACCAGCAGTTCCTGGGCGACGCCTCGGGTGCTATCCCAGAGTTCACTAGTATTGAGATGAACGGAGAGGCTCCTCCAGAAGGCGTTACCATCACTGACCTGTCCGAGTTTGAAGAACTTTACAAGGAACACTGCGAGGTGTGTGTCCGAAACAGCTGATTGACAATAATTGGTATACTTTTCACATTTGAAGGCGTTTAAATTCAGTAGGGTATGTATGTATTATACAATTTTGACGTTTTCTTCTCAGGCAATTTTGGACATTGTCGTCAACTTGCAATTCTCGCTCATTGAGGCTCTGTGGCAATCCTTCTGGAGAAACTTGGACAATGATCCAGTGAAGTATGCAGATTTTCATAAAATTGCACCTATTTATAGATACATGGATTTGCAAAATTGTAGCCATCCTATGTCCTGCAGATATACTATGTTCAAAAGGTACCAGTAATATAATGAATTTTGAAACTTTTGAAGTTATTCTCACAGTGGGAGCGATATAGACGAGCATCGCCTGTCCAAGGACAAACTATACAAATTATGTCGCATGCCGCAAGTGCAGCATTTTGTTCGCCAGTCGGACTACGCTTTCTACCAGGCAATAGTGGAGGTTCTCATCCCAGATGTGCTTCGACCAATCCCAAGTATGTAAATGTTCATCTTCGATCTATGTGTTTTGTCACTGCTGACAAATTTCATTCGTACTTGACAATTTTCACATGGCCGTCCTTATATCGCATGTTTCGTATCTATAGGCTCACTGACCCAGGCTATCAGGAACTTTGCCAAGAGCTTGGAGGGCTGGTTGAAAACCTCAATGGAAGGTGTACCTGATGAAATGCTTAAAACCAAGGTAAGACTTGCAGCCTTGGAAACTGAAACACTACTATGTTAAAGAAAATATAGTTTGCTATGAAAAACAAAGATTATGACAAGATCTACAAGGTTGCTTGTGTTTTATCATTCCCAGCAAGGAGCCGTTAGTGCCTTTGCACAGACTCTACGCCGATACACTTCGCTGAACCACTTGGCTCAGGCAGCACGAGCAGTCCTACAAAACACCACACAAATCAGTCAGATGTTGACCGATCTCAACAGGGTCGACTTCACCAATGTCCAGGTCTGTTGTCTCTTCAATCAGTCACTTTATAGCATGCATATCAGTTTGAAACTGTGACTATGGGTGAATAACATTCGTATTTGTTCACATGTATGATTTGTGACGTTATACAGGAGCAGGCATCATGGGTATGTCAATGTGAGGACGAGGTCGTCCACCGACTAGAGCAGGACTTCAAGAAGACGCTGCAGCAGCAGAACTCGCTAGAGCAGTGGGCCGAGTGGCTCGAGGGCGTCGTGCAAACAGTCCTCAAACCCTACGAGGGCCAGGAAAACTTTCCCAAAGCCGCCAGACAGTTCCTCCTCAAGTGGTCGTTCTACAGGTGAATTTTCGTATTGGAAACCTGCTTGGATGCTGGTCCCTTGACAGTTGTAATGCCTTCCCAATATATTTACATTTTGAAAGTCATCCATTCAACCTCTGTGTTTTGTTCATAGTTCGATGGTGATCCGAGACCTGACCTTGCGTAGTGCTGCCAGTTTCGGCTCCTTTCACCTGATTCGCCTGCTATACGACGAGTACATGTTCTACCTTGTGGAGCACAAAGTGGCCAATGTCACAGGAGAGACACCCATAGCTGTTATGGGAGAGGTTAGACAGGTTTGTTATCGGCTTTCTCTGTGCCATACAAAATTATAGTGATAGAAATCTACTAAAGGTCTTTCAGCAGAAAGTCTCTATTTGTCTGTTCTATTTGTCTGTGTTCTATTTGTCTGCGTAGTTAGCTCCTCTTCTGTCCCTGTTATGACTGTACAGATAAGTGAATAAAGTTTAATTATTTCCATTTCAGTTCATTGACTTGGGTTCAGTGATCGCCATGGGAAACATGGAGGCTGACACCAAGCCAAGCACTAGCAGCCCGACTACCCTGCTTCAGAAACAGTCAACACCAACTGTCATAAACAAGACACACACAATAGTAAATGCCACTCCAACTTCAATCAAGCAGGGCACCAGCATCACAAACCTGACGCCCACCATGATCAAACAAACTGTGCCAGTCAATTCAGGAACCACGCTGATCAAGCAAGTGACCCCCGTCGTAAATGGACAAGTATCTTCTCAGGCTATCACCACAATTCCCAAGTCTCTCGTCGTTTCCACGTCTGTGGGCCAGTCGACAGCGTATTCACAGGGACTGGGCAGCACGGGCCAAATGGTGTCACAAGTTCATGCCCTTGTCAACAATCCAAACGTGTCTGTTGTAACGTCGTCAGGGTCCCAGCCAAAAACTATCGTTGTCGTCCCAGTGTCTGCAACCAATCAAGGCGGGGGTGACGCACAGCCTCTCATCAAAAAGCTGAAAACAAGTGTTTAGTGCAGCACCGGGCATTTCACCACAGACTAGGCCTTGTGTACATAGCAATTTTGATGATGGAATGCATGTGAACTGCTGGATTGTGCAAATGTGATACTAAAATACTATTGAAGTTGCAATAGTGCTTAATACAATGCCATACTTTCTTATTTATCTTCCTGTCTGTCAGTTGGAGTTATTGGTGTGTGTGTGTCCAGTCGGAGTCCGGGCAGTATGTGTGTATATGTACATCACTGCCATATCTCTACATGTACCACTGCTGTTCCCAGGGACTAATTGTTAGCAAAAAGCACGTGAACTCTCAAATACAGCACAGTTCTTGTTGAAATACTATATATCGGAATCTCGTTTTCATGCAGAAGTAGGTTCTCCAGGTGGTTCCTGTCTTATGTTTTTGCAATGACAGCATTGCAATTTTTGTGCTTGATAACATAAAACACATAGATTTACAGATTATTGCAAGTCCCATTTCATTTGGTTATGCACACAGTGTTTTATGCATGTACATATCTATTTTGAGTGCTTATGGAATTGTTAGTTGGTAGCCACCAAACAATTTTTCATGTAGAAAAACTATTTTGAAAGAATAAATTATTTTGTAATACATGTACACCTGTTGTATATTGTTATGAAATTAATGCTGTTCGTGCATGTCCAGTTAAAGAAACACTTCAGTATTTTTAAATTCTAGCCCGTTTTTGTTTGGTCATATGTCAATTTCTAGGTGTTTTGACATGTGGAGTTATTGCATGCTTGTGTAGTTTTAATCTGAATATAGAATAATATTTGGTTGTATAATACTGCTACACAAAGTAACTGTGATGATAATGATCGGATAGAGGAGACATGAATTGAATGCAGTTTTTCTTTCTCTTTCATGTGCTATAAATAAAAGTAATGCTGCCCACAAAGTGTAATCACACGTTAGAATTTATGTTCTTTGTACATAGAACACGGTTCCAAATTGTTCTAATGGTTCCTGTTTGTTCCCTAGGGGTACGATTCGTTTCAATGTTTGTACTTTGATAAGGTTCCGCTTGTTAGTGTATGACATATTGTAGGATAACAATTAAGTTGTTAAGGATATAGTCCCTATTGAAGTGTTCTCAATATCCGTGCATTTACTGCTTTGGGTACTGGCTTCTGTTTTGCATGTCTTGTCTTGAATGAATTGAGGAGCCAAATGTATATAGTTATCAATTTCATTTCATGTAGTCAGTTGAAAGATATTCTGTTATGGTTTCTGATCATAATAAACATTGCAAATTTGCTACTCAGTTCTGTTCGGATTAACCTAACATACCTGTGTGTCTTGTGACTATTTCTACTCTACTAATCCTTGTAGTCAAATACACATGCAATCATCTGCATGGGTTCTTAAATACAGGGAAATAGTCCTCATGTATATCTCCAGTTGGAGACTTCAGTATGAAATGGTGTTGAGAATCACTTTCATGGACAGTTCCATGAAAGACGAGCAGAATGTTGAGATACATGTAGTGTGGTTTCACTTCTAGAAAAAGAACTGCTTGTTTTCTGAGTCAAATGCATTGTTTGTTGCTATTAGTATCTGTTATGGTTTTGAAGTTGCAAACATGTCACCTACTGAAATATCCCGTTGCCTCTGTATCATCATTTACAGTCGAGTGGTTCTCTACGACTATATTGCAGGCCGCTATTTGGGGACTACCTTAACTTGTTGAACTGCAGAGAATTTTACAGAAGTTTTCTTCCAGCTGTTGTCTTTAGTACAGTTCTATGGAAGACATTTCCCACATCCCCTCGCCAATATTCCTGTAAATTGCCTTTAGGTTCCGAGCATGGACGTTCGATTGCAGTATGTTTGGTTCTATTCTATGTATGTCGAGTGTATCGTTTCATCCAAAAATCCATGGTATTGGTCTTGTCAGAAGTCTGATGTGTCTGCATACTGGATAAATGCTGAATACACTCTCCGAATCATATTTCAAAGGGCCTTTTGATCTATTTGGATGTTGTATATGACAATGATGTCATAATGAGTGTTTTGATCCGCTGTTTATGTTATGATTGCAGTATATTATACAGTGCAAATCTGTGTTAAGACCATACAGACAGGGCTCTCCCAAATTGGCTTGAACTTTGCCGAATGTTGATACAATGTAGTCTCCAAGGAAATCTCATTTGTAATGCAGAATCTTCTATATTTGAATTGCATGGTGACAGAAATGGATGTATTGAACTTGCAATATTTCCTGAGATCCATAACAGTGATCCTTACTTATGATATTATCTCAACTTGCACACCTTTGCTTTTGAGTATTGACCAGTATTATCCTCAGTGCTAGCTCTTCTTTTCGTTTCCTCGCATTACGCCAGTGACCACTGTTTCTGTCCCAAGAAGTATCTTTCACGTCTAAAGTTTGTACATCTGTATTTTCAACATCCATGTCCTGATTTGTTTTTATGACAATAAATGAATTGATACAAAGGGCGAGTTCTGTTATTTCTGTATTTTCCTGAATGTGACCCAAAACAAACATTCAGACTATTGAATATGTCTGTAAACTGGCGATACTGCAGTAAACGGTTATGGTTAGGAACGAAAGTGAAATCAAACGTCACAAGTTGAGAAATTATCAATGAACATTTTCAGTAAGATGACCGTGATCAAACCCATCCAGTGAGGAAATACTGAGCTATCCTATGGAGCCCAAAGTTCTGTCTGAAGATGGGCAAAGTTGCCTGATTGTTGCCATAATCTTTTGGCCTTTATAGACGAATATAGTTAACGAATCATGAATTTCCCTGCCTCCATTTTAAGGAGTCCCTTGAAGTAACCTGATATACCCTTACAATTTCCTTGTCCATTTTACATTTTCCTGTCCACAAAAGGACAAACTGGCCTGACGAAACCCTCCTGTAAATTTCTTGGGCGCAAGATGAACAAATTGGCGTGAAACCATTGTATAAGTTATTCAACCTCCAGATGAACAAACTGGCCCGATGAAATTGTCCTGTAAACTTCATATGAACAAAGTGAATTTCGCGACCTCTATATGGACAAACTGGCCTGCTGAAAGCGACCTGTTATTTTCTGGATTTCCAGGTGAACAAATTGGCCCTCTGTAGCTGTTCTGTAAACTCTCGACCCGTAGATTGGCAATGTGGCTTGAAGAAACCGTCCTGCAATTTTTTTTACCACAAGATGGAAAAATGGCTTGTATCCGTCCTGCAGATTTCTCAGCCATCAGATAGACAAATTGGCTTGATTACAACGTCGTGTAAATTTCTCATCCTTCAGATGAACAAAGTGACCTGATGGAACCGTCCTGTAAATTTCTCAACCTCCAGATGGGCAAAATGGCCCAAAGAAGCCGTTTTGTGCATTTATTGTATCCCCCGAACGAAGTTCGGCGGATACTATGGATTTGTCTCCGTCGCGCCGCCGCCGCGTCCGCCGTAGAGATTTTCTTGTGAACGCTCTACAGGTTGCAAATCTTAACCGATTCTAATAATTTTTTATACAGACACATCTTATGGTAAGATCCCGACACCAATCGATTTTGGTTGTCATAGCAACCAAATTGGCCAATTGGCGACACATTTTGTGCTTAAATTAGCCTGTTTAACACACATGGCTTGTGAACGCTCTACAAGTGGGAGTTTTCGATGAATGATGACGAAATCGCACAGGCTCGATGAGAAAGACCGTCACACGAAACTTATTGTTTTTCAGAATGATCGAATAAATATTAATTAGTTAATGGACTAACTTATTATGACCAGTAAAATACCCACTTTGACATCTGTGATCACTCCAATACCCTGTGCTATGAAAGCAAATGGCACTGGATTCTTGTTTAGAATGGAGAACTGTTGTTTTTGGTGAAAACAGAACAATATTATCGAATAAGTTAACTTTAAATTAACTAGTTATGTCTATTATTGACCACAATAAGAATAGTTAAGAAACATTTATTATTAAGCTCAACAAGGTAAAGGTTTTGTCCAGTAAAGATTTCATGGGTGTAACCGAATAAGTTAGCATTATTTTTACCAGTTAAATCTATCATTGATGTGGCGATTTTGCCCGAAGATCGCGGCAGGTGGTTCTTTGTTAAACATGCTTGTTCCTGGCCTTTTTTGGACGCTTCTGTGCGAAGCACGTGCTGCCTAGCAACGACCTCCAACTCTCTCGCCCAGTGTGCTGTAACAATGGTCTTACGTCACTTCCTTCGTTTCTCGTGCTTTGGGGTATAAATACTCTGGAGCCGTGTTGTTCATTGAAGTTGTCTCTGAGCAAGGCGAGAGAAGCGACGGAGGGCTCGGCCATGAGCTCTACGTCCTCGCTCTGTGGCTAAGGCCCTCGTGGGCCCCTGGGGACAATTTCCATAGGAGGCCCGGGTGGGAAAGACCTTGATGACTCGGGGGTGTACGCCCTCTGGATCACCGGTCTCCCACCCGGGATGGTCGGGCTGTCCGGGGTTCCATCCCGCGTGGCGGACCGCGGCGAGCCGGCCTTACAGTTAACACCACGGTGATGATCCTGTGTCTGAGTGGTGTCCGCATGTCTGGGATCGCTGGGCAGGCTGCTAGCTGGTTAACGTTCTGATGATAGAGTAGGCACTGCGCCCGCAGTAACCCTCGGTGAGCGGACTATCTGCGAGGATCTGAGGATAGTGGGCGCGCGTCCGCGATGACCTGTGGTGAGAGGACTATCCTCGAGATCCCAGATAGCGGACGACGTTAAAACTTTACATTGACCTCAATAAAAATAGTTAAAACGAGAAACATTTATTGTTGAGCTCAATAGAAATAGTTAAAACGAGAAACATTTTTTATTGAGCTCAACAAGGTAAAGATTTTGTCCAGTACAGATTTCATGGGTGTAACCGAATAAGTTAACATTATTTTTCCCAGTTATTATTGACCACAATAAAAATAGTTAAGACAAGAAGTCTTTATTATTTGGCTCAACAAGGTGAAGGTTCTGTGCAGTAGAGATTTTATGGGTGTAACCAATAAGTTCACATTATGTTTTGCCAGTTTAATCTATTATTGACCACAGTAAATATAATGAAGACGAAAAACATTTATTATTGAGCTCAACCAGGTAATTGGAATTTCACATTCAACCCTAATTGGGAACATTTTTGGGGTGAAAAAATAGAGCTTTTTGTGAAAACATTGATCTTGCTCGAATTTTGTCATCTTGAAATGCAGTTTTGGTCAACTTTTACTTTGAATTTCAACTTGAAACCACGTTTGGTACATATTATGAATTAAAATATAATTTATGGTGAAAAAGTCTATCTGGCTCCAATTTCGTCATCCTGAAATGCAGTTTTGGTCAACTTTTACTTTGAATTTCAACTTGAAACCACGTTTGGTACATATTATGAATTAAAATATAATTTATGGTGAAAAAGTCGATCTGGCTCCAATTTCGTCATCCTGAAGTGCAGTTTTGGTCAACTTTTACTTTGAATTTCAACTTGAAACCACGTTTGGTACATATCATGAATTGAAATATAATTCATGGTGAAAAAGTCGATCTGGCTCCAATTTCGTCATCCTGAAATGGTTCCAATTTCGTCATCCTGAAGTGCAGTTTTGGTCAACTTTTACTTTGAATTTCAACTTGAAACCACGTTTGGTAATATTATGAGTCAAAATTTAAGTTTTGGGGAAAAAAAATCGATCTTGCTTCCATTTCTTCATCTTGAAATGCAGTTTTGGTCGATTTTTACTTTGAATTTCAACTTAGAACCAGGTTTGTCAAATATTCTGAGTTAAAATATAACTTTAGGTGAAAAGTTTGATCTGGCTGAAATTTCGTTATTTTATCGATCATGTCGAAATGGAAATTCATATGTAGTGATTTCAGTGGTGATCTTTAATTCAACCTTCAATAACCTTGAAAGATCAATGCAGCAATTTTGGTGGGAAAAAAAGCAGTTGTGGCTTAAGATTTTACATTTCTCTGGTAATCTTTTTTAGCCCTTGCTTTAGTTTTTCACACTTATCAGTAATATATTTCGGGCAACAGGGATGATAGGGGTACGGGGTGACCGGAAGCGTCTAGTTGACTTCCAAAGTCAACATAGCCAGTTGAAACTATTGTAAAGTTTTAACGTCGTCCGCTATCTGGGATCCTCGAAGATAGTCCTCTCACCACAGGTCATCGCGGACGCGCACCCGCTATCCCCGGATCCTCGCGTAGGTTCGCTCACCGAGGGTCACTGCAGGCGCAGTCATTACTCTATCATCAGAACTTTAACCAGGTAGCAGCCCGCCCAACGAGCCCAACGTACGGACACCACTCAGATACAGGATCATCACCGTGGTGTTAGCTTGTGAGGCTTGCCTCGCCGCGGTCCGCCTCGGGGATGGAACCCCGGACAGCCCGACAGTCTGCCAGAGCCTGTGTCGCACCATCCCGGGTGGAGAAAACCGGTGATCCAGAGGGCATGCGCCCCCGAGTCATTAAGGTCTACCCCAGCCCGGGCTCCATATTGAAGTCGTCGCCAGGGCCCGCGAGGGCCTTAGCTGTGGTGCGAGGACGTAGAGCTCATGGCTGAGCTCCCCGTCGTCCCTCTCGCCTTGCTCTGAGACAACTCACAGATCAAAATGGTACCAGAGTATATAAAACCCCAATACACGAGACACGAAGGGAAACTAGGTCAAACCATCGTTATAGTTTACTTGGCGAGAGAGGATTACAAAGCATTGCCGGGGCAACGCGTGCTTCGAGCTGAAGCATCCAAAAATAGACCGTAAAACTAGTGTTTTGCAAAGACTCCTGCCGCGATCTATGGGCAAAATCGCCACACTATCCTGTGATTTCCTCAACTTCCAGATGGATAAATTGACTTAATGAAACTGTCCTGTGAAAAATTGCGACCTCCATATGATAAACTGGCCTGATGAATGCGACCTGCAGATTTCTCAGATATTAGATGTACAAAGTGAACTGATGAAACCATCATGTACATTTCTCGTCCTGCAGAAGTGTCAAGAGAGCACCGTCTTGACAGTTTCTCAACTTCTATAAGACTAAATTGACCCGATGAAACAATCCTGTAAAACCTGTAGATGGACAAACTGGCCAGAAGAAACCATCTCCAGATTGACCAGTGGCCATATGAAGCTGTTCTGTACATTTCTCGATTTCTCGAAGGACAAAGTCAATCTATGAAAGTGTCCTGTAAATTTTCAACCTCCGGATGGAAAGTGGCCCTAGGAAGTCGTTCTGTAAGTTTCACGACTTTCAGATGGATAAAATGATTTTATGAGACCGTCCTGTGAATTTTTCAACCTCCAGATTGACAAAGTGGCCTAGCTGATGAAACCGCTGTGAAAAGTTATGGACCTCCAGATGGCCAGATGCAGTGGCCTGCATGATGTATGTGAATCATGAGAATTTCACGATTTTCAGGTGGACAAAATGTCTTAACTAATATTTAAATACGTGCAGATACAATAGATAATCAAAGTATAGTGATGAAGCTCCTCAGATCCATGGATACAAAGCGCTTGATGAATACTGTTTAAAATACAGTAAAAATAATGAATAAAATTTCCCACAAGAAATTGTCCTCGACTTCGATACTTGACAAATTGCCATGATGAATCAATCCTGCAAACTTCAAGGCTGACAAAGTGAAATGCTTCCAAAGATCTCTAAAAGTTTAGGGACTCATTCGTCATAGCGTATCCAGTTTCTACCCATAGGCCCATTCCATAAGAAGTAGTTGGGTGAATCCATTCTCGTCTGACACATATTTCGAAATTTACTTGTAGCTACTCATATGTTGGCGTTGCACATTTTCAAAAATTGAGGTGAAGGCATGCGTACAATAAATTACGGAGCCACTGAAAGGACATGGAAGAAATATTGGCAATGTAGCCGTGTGCGGAGCCTGAGATGCCATGGGAGCGGAACTCGCGCACGTGGGCATGTTGCTGGCCAGCCTCGCCAACGGCACTGCCGCGGGGATAGAACCCTGGACAGCCCGACGGTCTGCCAGAGCCTCTGTCGCACCATCCAAGGTGGGAGACCGGTGATCCAGAGGGCGTACACCCCCGAGTCATCAAGGTCTTCCCCACCCGGGCTATGGAAGTCGTCCCTGAGGCCTGACTGGCCTCTACTCGAACAGAGACAATGAGCCCATAGCGTGAGCTCACCTGTCGTGCTCAGTCTCTGAGACAACTCCGGCCACACAAAATGTGACCACAGTATTTATACTAGAGGCGAGAGCACGAGAGATGACATAAGCAGCCAGTGTTCAGTATAGTGGATAAGAGGATTAGAGGGCGTTGCCGGGGCAACGCGTGCTTCGAGCTAAAGCGTCCTAAAATAGACCGTAAAACTGGTTAGTGTTTAACAAAGACGCCTGCCGCGATCTTGGGGCATGGGGCAAAATCGCCACATTACCCCCTTCTTACAATGTTGGTCCCCAACATGCTCCGCCCGCGCCCAAAACTGGGAAACACGACGAAGGCATCACATGGCGGAACCGGAAGGAAGCAAGGTGCCGACACTCGAAAGTCACGGCGAGAAATACTCAGACCTTAAGGGTCCGTTTTGGAAGAATGGGGAACGACCCCCAGACTTACGGACTATACTGAACGCGCTCCTGAATTTTGAATAAACCCTAATAAACAAGCTAAAATTTTGAACGAGGTGTTCCAGAAAGGATGATGACCTTGGAAGGTCATCCGCCGAAAGGGACGGTATGTCGAGTCTTTGGAATATCTTTATGGTTAAACTTTAAATTTAGAAATTTTGTAAAACGACACACCAAATGATCAAAAGTAGTAGCACCTCTAAAAAGTGTTGCCGGCCGCCCGACCGGCCAGCTCCTTGGACCCGCGGAGGGGTCCAAGGCAGGGCGGAGCCGTGGGAAGCAGCTCCGGCAAGTCCGCTCGGACATAAATGCACCCGCGGACAGCTGTCTCGGACAGCTATCAAAGCCAATGCGGCTGGCCGCATCGACTGCCAGTATCTGTATACTACAACCTGGGCAGGCCAGTGCGGAGACGCATGGACGGACGGACATCCACACATACATGTAGACGCCCGAACACCCACACACACCCTGACACGGCCCGCCTGGGGAATACACAACTAGCAGAATACTCGCACCTCAAACGCCAGCCACGCCAGACCCTTCGGGATCCGGCGCCACAGCAGCGGACGAAATGCGAGTGACAAATATGACAGCAATTCTACCCGCGCAGCAGTGCACGCACGTCCCTTCTGTCCCCGGTTATAATGACACACTGCCCGGACCAAAATACAAACACTATAAAACTGATGCGGGGGCAATCATTTCCCTCCGGTGACTCCAAATCAAACCGTGGATACGGGTAGAAAATGAAAATTTCTATTCCGGGGGACCTTGCAAATAACATACAGTAATTAAAATCAGTCATGAGCTATAGCTGCCGCACTGGCGGTAAATGACGGGAAATTAATCACCTCAGCAAGGTAGAAATTGGGCTTAAAATTGACAGTAACCACTAACTTGTGGTTGTTACGAATATGCCAGACGAAAACAACAATGAATTGCCGTTCTCCAGTCTTTTCGGATATCACATCACACCGTCACTGTCAAAGTTAACGCAATTCCTTACACCCCTCTTTCGAGAGCGCAGATCACCTGATTTCCAACCCTCTATTGCACCAGAAAGGAAATTTCACAAACTTGTCTCAATTGTGTAATTAAATGAGCAAGAACAGAATTCTCCAGAGACATGCCGCATACTTGTGGTTTAAATAATCCACTCAGTAAATAATAACATGAGATGGATAAATAAACATAAACACTCACCACAGCCGCTGGTACGCTTACAAGGCAATCGGGTATGCCCATGGTAGCCCTAAAGACAATTGAGCGCCCTGTGGGCAACCCCAACGTACAATAAGGCCACGGAGCAATACCGCGGTCAAGCCCAGAGCCCATACAACGACCACCGGAGCGCGAGTCCAATAGATTTAGACGAGGTGCCGGCAGGTCCATAACCTCAATGGTTAGGGGGCGAACCCTTCATGCCAGCGCCCAATCTAGAGGATCCCAAACATGATGATATCAATAGCCGGCGCTCGTCCGGAACTGCCTGCGGACAGAGTCCAGAACCAAACAAACCCCATAACATGGCATATTGACCTTATCCGCTGGTAATGATAGGGACTAAAAACCACAAGAGATGCTGTGCATGTAAAATACGACCCCCTTCTTAGAGGGGGTCATTCTGGCCGGACCGCGTTTTTTAAGGTGTGATCCGGACGAAAATGAGCGTCACCCACTGCCGCGGCTGGTCCGCACATGCGGACTTAACAGCCGGTCCATTAAAAATAATGGTTAAACGGTTTCCTGCCGCTAGAATCCTTAAACTACTATAAACTTAATTACATTAGTGGCGCACGGGTGATGACACACCGGAATGTGTCACCCAAAAGCATCCGAAGCGCCGGACGAGTCCCACGAACGAACCGCAGACATCAATCCACACATCCGGACGCTATCCTCGCGTCCATTGCCAGTTCCCCAAATCCATGAGAAGGTGCTTCCCCCATAGCGGACGTAATCCCAATCTCAGTCTGGCCATATAAGAGGTTGTTCCGGGACCAAGGGCTTCCGGCAAATCCACAAAAGTGGTCCGGCCAGAGTAGGCGTTGGGTTAACTACGCCGGACAGCAGTCCACTAGGTGAGGATAGGCTTGCCGCACGTCCCTAGCGCTAGAAACTACGTGAGGGCGGATGCGGAGCGGCGGTGTTACGACGTAAAGATATCCGTGGACCTCAACTCCGGAGATAGCCACAAAGTGGCCGCTCACAGAGGAAAGTCATGCGGAACCCTACGGAACGACCTAAAATCCATCCTCGGTGTGATAGATGGATACCGCATATGCATCCGCATAGGCGGAACGTTAATCCCACCCATATCGGTCGGCGCACGGGGTTTCCGGCGTGGCCGCCCATCATCCGCAGGTTTTGGAGGGATTGGTGGTACCTGCGGATCGCCGAGATCAGGTGTAATGTCGTCCGGACCGTCATCTGACAGATCAGAGAGGTCCGGAAGACCCACCATACGGCGTACACTTTCGTCTGGAGTCCGCGGATGCTGACCGGAAGTGTCCAAAAGAGGAGCATCATCCAGTTCCGCATCTTGTATGAGCGGATCCATGACGAGTGGGCCCTCGTACTTCTTCAGGTTGTCGATATGGACCACCAGAACCCTATCCGGATCAGAATCCCTCCGGATCCGGTAGTCCACGTCTGTCACCTGTTTCAGCACGATAAACGGGCCTATCCACGGTTTAGCAAATTTATTACCTTGCTTAAGCGGTGGATAATAATAGCGCACCTTGTTGCCTTTTGCAAAAGCAGGCCTGCCCTTAGCATGGGCGTCATAGCCGCGCTTCTGCCGAATGGCCGACTTATCCAGGCGCGCTCGCGGGAAATCATGGGCGTTCACCAGGGCACGCCGAACTCACTCAACATACTCCGGACCGTACTGGGGTACTGCACCAGTTTCCGCCGCAGTTGGATACATAATATCCATGGGCAGATTTAGCTCCCGGCCGTACAACATCGCATGCGGAGTAACTCCGGTTGAAGAGTGGACCGACGACAGGTACGCCATTAAGACATATGGGAGGTGGTCATCCCAATCATTCGCATGATCATTTACAAAAGACGCCAGCATGTTCAGGACAGACCGGTTAAAGCGCTCAACCTGTCCGTCTGACTGGGGCCTGTAAGGGGTGGTCCGGACCTTGGTACTTCCCAGCATCTGTGCTAGGTTCTGGAACAGGTTGCTTTCAAATTGCGTGCCCTGATCCGAATGAACCTGCTTAGGTACACCATGGTAAACCACCCACCTATTCACCAGCAACCGAGCAACCTCGTCCGCAGTCTGGCGGCGCAGTGGGTAGGCGTCGGTATATTTGGTAAAATAGTCCGAGATCACCAGGATGTACCGGGAACCACGCGGGGTGACCCAATGGGTATCAAGTATGCCCAGGGCGATCTGGTCAAAAGGCGCGCCAGCCTTAACAGTGGTTAAGGGGTGGCGGCCAGGAGCCGGTACTCCTTTGCGAGCTTGACACCGAGGGCAGGCTGCGCACCATCGTTGTATTCCAAACTGCTACCAGGCCAGTGAAAGCGCCGTTGTAGCCTATGGACGGTCCTCCGGGTTCCCAAGTGACCAGTCACCCGGAGGTCATGCACTGATGGAGCACTTCTTTCCGCAGCTTCGCCGGTAGCACCAACTGCCAGATAGGGGGCAGTGGGCTCGGTGGCTCTTAGCGCCGGTACAAGAGGCCATCCCTCAAGGAGAGTCTTTCCTACTGGGCGATGAGAGACTGGGTCTCCTCCCTGTAGGTTTTCCGCTCATCCTTGAAGGGTTTCTGGACAGCCTCAAGGGCTTTTATTACCGGTGCCAGAGCACTGTCAGCTCTCTGCTTCGCAGCCAGTTGTGCCGGAGAGTAGCCGCCTAAATAATTTGGCTCCTCATCCGGTACGTCCGACTGCGCACCAGCGGCCATCACCACAGGGGGTAAGGACCGCTCGTACTCAGACTCGCCCGAGGACGCGGCGGGTACCCACGAGGAGTACACCGCCGGACTCGAGGAAGACTCGCTGGAGCTGAGCCGCACCTCCGGTTCAAATCGGGTCCTCGCGCGGGGGTGGACTCCTGCTGCTCGAGCCGCCGTGTTGTTAGAGGGGGCGACGGCCTGCGGCCTTTCGGAAGGTCCAATTCCGCGTCTGAGGAAGAATCCCCAATGCGCTGGAATGGACTCATTGCGGTGAGTGGTGCAGTAGTTCATTTGAGAGCGGCTCAAAGCCACACTCACATAAGCTACTACCCACTCTTGCCCGTCCACGATCTGTGAGAGGAAACCGCCGAGTGCAAAATTACTCGCGTCAGTGTCCAGGATGAACTCACAATCCGGACAAGGGTGCCGCAGCACCGGGGCAGCTACTAAAGCTTGCCGGAGGTCTGAAAAGGCGATGGCCTGCTCAGCCTGCCAGACAAAATCGGCACCCTTTTCTGTGAGGATAGTAAGGGCGCGCGCGATATGAACCGGCGGTGTTAGCTCGCGAAGCCCAAGAAGGACCTCACGTCCGCAATGTTACAAGGCTGAGGCCAGTTCTGCACAGCCTCTATCTTTGCGAGGTTCGGCCTAACTCTGGTGCATGTTACCATGGAGCCCAAGTACAAGATCTCCTGTGTGAAAAGTTCTCACTTACTGGGCTTCAATTTAAGGCCTGCTCTGCGGATGCGATGGAGCATCATCTGGAGGTTGGTGAGGGTTTCCTCGAACGACCGGCCATACACGACGACATCGTCGATGTAGACCATACATCGCTTCCAGAGGAACTCTTTGAGAACCATCTCCATGAGGCGCTTGAATGTCGCTGGTGCGTTGCGGAGCCCGAACGGCACTACCTTAAATTGGTAGAGCCCGTTCTTGGTCACAAAGGCAGTCTTCGCCCTATCACTCTCGTCCATCTCGACCTGCCAATACCCGAAGGCCAGATCCAAAACGCAGAAGTAGTGCGATCCGGCCAGGGCATCGAAGGTGTCCTCGATGTGCGGAAGAGGATATGAGTCCTTCCGTGTGGCATCGTTAAGCTTACGATAATCCACGCAGAACCTCCACGAGCCGTCCTATTTCTTCACCATAACCACAAGACTGGCCCAGGGGCTATCACTGGGTTCGATGATGTCTAGCTCGAGCATCTTTTGCACCTCCTGGTCTATGACCTCTTGGTGCATGATCGCTGCTCGCCGTAGATGCTGTTTAATAGGACGCTCGTCAAGGAGGTCGATGCGGTGTTTGGCTACGTCTGTCTTGCCAACCGCACTGTCTGGACTCATGAAGACATCTGCATACTGCCGGAGCAGCTTGCGGAGAGCTTGACGCTGATCTTCATCCAGCCGGTCCTTCGGAACTCGAGATTCCAGATGGTCCGACAGGGTGAACAGATCATCTCCGGCGACCGCTGCCGCGCACACAGCACGACACCCGGCTAGATGACGCGAGTGTAGCAGTAGCTGCCACACAGCCGCGCCGTAGTACAACGGGAGCATCCGTGGGGTTCACCACGAGAATGGGCATCGCTACTTGGAGCGTGTAACGCCCGAGATCCCGCAACACTATGTCGCGGAGCACTGGCTCGCGCTTAAACGTTCCGGTGGCTTTGATGGTAACCTCCGACCCGGAGTCTACGAGGAACCGGACCGGCTCCTGTCCAAAAGAAAGGGGCAGGTACCAGCAGGGGTCCCTCACCAGTGCGCACGTCGGATGATCGGAATCACCTGGAGCACTGGGCTCAGCTACGGAGTCCTCGTTATCTGCCTCGGCTGCGGAGGAGCTAGACTGATCTCCAAGGACCACTTCCGGAGAAGTTATATCTACTTGAAGGTCATCCTGCTCGTCCGCAGAGGGGGCAGGGTCAGACGCCACAAAACAACTGTCTCTGGACGCAGTGTTGGTCGCCACCATGTCCGGTTTCAGTTTCCCTCACGCGAAGAATGGTTCTGCTGTCCCGAAGGACCAGACTGAAAGGAGGAATTTCTCCGGCGTGGATCAGGGAGACTCCCATGATATCCGCGTGCCCGCAGGCGTTCCAATAAATCCGGACACTTCAGCCAAAAGTGTCCCTGTTTTCCGCAGAAGTAGCAGGGACGGTTCTGGGCTGGTCCGGACGTGAACGCACAGCATTCCGTGGGTCCCAGAGCATCAATTCCTGCGCAGTGCACAATCATCTGCGCCGCACAGAAATCATATTCCTCCAGGTCGTATTCATCCGAGGACGAGCCTGACACGACAGCTGGTGCCGCTTGTACGGGCTTCCCCGGAGGAGACGCCGCGACCAACCTTCTGAGGGTTGGGCTCCATGGCTGGTTCCCGGGGAACCGGGGCCGACCATGGGGCCACCTGCGATGCGTTGACCGGAGAAGGTGCCACCGCTTGCAGAGGGAGCAGCCGGGGCCGGAGTCGGGGCCGGAGGCATCTGTCTGGGACGGACAGCTACCTCTATTGCAAGGGCGGAGTTAATTGCCTCCTCCATCGATCGTTTTTCTTGGGTGGCCAGCCCGTATGATATATGGTATGGCTGGCCATCGAAGAATTGATTGATCAGCATCGGTTCAAACAAACTGGCTTCCATGTCCGGATAGGCTCTCCGGCCGAGTATGCGCAAATTGAATGCGTACTCAGTAACGGACTCAGTCGGTAGGCGTATTCGAGCTTTGAACTCTCGCTCGAACATCCACCTGTTGGTCGTCGGCGTGAACAGCAGACGTAGTTGCTTAGCAACCTCGCCGAACGTAGCTGTCCCCACCGGCAGACACTGCATCACTCGGAGGGCTTTTCCTTCCAGGCTCCCCGAGAGGATATGCCCAGCTTCCTCCTGGGTCCATCCTTCATACACGGCCGTCCGCCATACCTGGAGTAAGTAGTCCTCCAGATCGGCGTTATCCCCATTGAACTTTTTCCGCCAAGACGTCTGGTCTGGTCTCCGGTCACGCGGGGAGGGTGCCCGGTTGGCGGAGCCAGCTCCGGGGTCGGCTGTGTAAGACGGCAGAGTCCGTGCACTTCCTGCTCCCGCGGCAGAGTCCACCGGAGCGGACCCGTACGCCGCGGACATGGGAGCTGGGAAGCTCACGCTCGCCGCCGGGTACATACCCATGGACATCCCACCCAGACCAAGTGCGGACGGAGCCCCTGCCGATCCTATAGGATAGGACCCAGGCGAGGCAGGGTAGCCGGCGTAGCTCGGGGCCGAGGCCGCCGGTTGCCAGCTAGCTCCTGGAGCACTGTGCGGGGCAGGATAGGTCCACGTGGCCATGGCTCCGGCTGCCGGAGCAGCGCAAGCAGTGGCCAACGTGGTCCCTCCAAGCCTCGGACCAGGCGCGGGTCCCATGGCATGGGTTACCGGCACCTGCGGACTTGGATAAACCGGAAGGAGGACCGGCGGACCAGTCATCCCTGGGTTGAAAGGGGTCGCAGGACTCACGCTCGGCGCGGCGGACTGACAGTGCCTATACTCTTCCAGTGCCGCCTGTCCTATCTGCCGCTCCCTCTCTGTCAACCACTCTGAGGGTGGCTGGTATCGCGGAGCTGGTCCATCACATTCTGGACAGATTGCCCGACATCCAGGCCGGGGACTCTCGAGGGAGTCAACTCGGCCGGCTGTGGTAGCCAGTTCAGGCTGTCCGCCCATCCGGAGCTAACCGTGGTAGCCAGAACTCGATTCCGGACGTCCAAAGACATCCCAGGGAAGAGTAGCGGCCGTGACGGACGTCCGGAGGAGGGTAGGTGCGGAGTAGAGCCGTTTTCAGCTCCGCCCATAGCACCTAAAACATCAAGGCTCGGCCTCGAAGGCAACTGCTGTTGCAGCCTCGCAGGGCTCGACTCTACGTCCGGAGACGGAGCCAAGGACGTCGGGGACGTGTCCGCGGACTGGGATCGGTCCTGCGGATCGTCCGGATACCTTCCGCGGAGCCGGAGCCACCGCGGACCTGCTCCCGGATGACCTGGCAGCGGGTATGTTGGACCACACTATCGTTTTCACTCATTTTCCAGTGTTTTTTTCTGTTCTGGAGTGTCCCGGAGGTGCGGACGGTCCCCAGGGACGAGGGAGCAAGACACTGCGACGTTAGGCTGCGATGGAACGCCGTCGGACTGATCCTGGTCACGGCACCAATGTAAAGTTCGACGCCCGAGGCGCACAGGGCGCACGCGGCGGGCGTCGGTAATTACTAGCACTACAACCAGGTAACAGTCCGTCCGGACGAGTCCGGCCGTCATACATCACATCATAACACATCACCATCACCAACATCATCACCAACATCATATACAACATGCATAGTATATAGTTATGGTAATGTAGCCGTGTGCGGAGCCGGAGATGCCATGGGAGCAGCACCACAGAACTCGCGCACGTGGGCATGTTGCTGGCCAGCCTCGCCGACGGCACTGCCGCAGGGATAGAACCCTGGACAGCCCGACGGTCTGCTAGAGCCTGTGTCGCACCATCCCAGGTACACCCCCGAGTCATCAAGGTCTTCCCCACCCGGGCTATGGAAGTCGTCCCTGAGGCCTGACTGGCCTCTACTCGAACAGAGACAATGAGCCCATAGCGTGAGCTCACCTGTCGTGCTCAGTCTCTGAGACAACTCCGGCCACACAAAATGTGACCACAGTATTTATACTAGAGGCGAGAGCACGAGAGATGACATAAGCAGCCAGTGTTCAGTATAGTGGATAAGAGGATTAGAGGGCGTTGCCTTGAGCTCACCTGTCGTGCTCAGTCTCTGAGACAACTCCGGCCACACAAAATGTGACCACAGTATTTATACTAGAGGCGAGAGCACGAGAGATGACATAAGCAGCCAGTGTTCAGTATAGTGGATAAAAGGATTAGAGAGCATTGCCGGGGCAACGCGTGCTTCGAGCTGAAGCGTCCAAAAATAGACCGTAAAACTGGTTAGTGTTTAACAAAGACGCCTGCCGCGATCTTTGGGCAAAATCGCCACAATAACGCGAGGGAACGCGATCCCGATTGCGAGGGAACGCAATAAGATCGCGAGGGAACGCGATCCGGATTGTGAGGGGACGCAATAAGATCGCAAAGGGAACGCGATCCGGAATAATATTGCAAGAGAACGCAATAACAATGTGCTGAAAATATTTCTTCCATGTCCTCTCAGAGGCTCCGTAATAAATTGATAGGCACGAACACAATTTTTTTCTTCAGTTTGCGGAGTACAGACCTTCATTTTTGATAAGACGATCAAACACAATCCTGTATGATGCAACAATCAACAGTTTGATGTTGGGGGCATCATTCCACATCAAACTTAGCCTACTAACAATGTAGGTCCTATTGTATATCAATAATAGGAAACCATAAAAATAAGAAAATTAATTGCATATTAAATAATATTAGCTTTTTTTATAATATTCAAACGGCACCCATTATAATTATAATTATCTAGTTTGGTCCATTATAAGGTACGTTGTTATGGTATCATATATGTATTGGTATTTCTCTGAATTCATTAAAATGTAATGTATGCTAAAAACCGCAAAAATGGAGTTCAACCAGTGTATATACAATATACATAGAAGACATTATTGATTTGATTAAATTCATCTGTGATAATTTAATATATTCATAACATAGATTGATGATGAATTTAACATGATATGCATACTGTTTGTCTCCAATGTCTGAATGAATACACAAGTTTTTTTCATGCGATTAAAATTGTCCCTCGGAGCCGTTCATGTCATTGGTCTGGCAAACGCTTGCTTTTGTAAAAGACGAACTTGTTTCCCATTTGGGGCGCACCTGTGACCACGTGACCATAAAAATGGCCGCGCTGTGTGTAAACATTTTAAACTTTGTCGCACTCTGTTTCACATCAGTCACTTTTAAAATGGAAGATATCGGATAAATTAACAGCAGGTTTGTGTAAAAACAACGGTATTGATATGTTGATTAGGTGAGACATGAGACAGACTCAAAGTCAATGATCAATCATCCACAAATCACAGTCAGTTACAGTCACTGACACTGGTCACGGAGTCAGCGACAGTGAGTTGGTGACAGTCCGACTCACCGATGGTCTCACCTGCGTCAGGGCACAAGCAGCTAATAAGCCATAATACACGAAAAAGCCATTACACTCATTTTTGCTTAATTACGTGTAGAATAAAGTCATTTTTTTGTTGACTTGTGTTTTACATGGAATACACATACCAGGGCGCCATGATCAAGCGAGCTCGGGCCAGGCCAGGGCTTGGCGGCCAGGATACGCGCCATTCGTCCTAAATTCGCTACATTCCAAAATTTGCCAACAGGGTTTTCAAACCTTGTAATGCAAATAAAACATCTTTGTACCAGCAGTTTGTTTTCCACAAACA
Source organism: Terebella lapidaria (assembly GCA_949152475.1). NCBI lineage: Eukaryota > Metazoa > Annelida > Polychaeta > Terebellida > Terebellidae > Terebella > Terebella lapidaria. The sequence continues at coordinate 11,852,920 of OX424557.1, forward strand.
GAGCTTCTGAGCTGTGATAATACTGAGTCGGCGAATTTTGGAATGCAGCGAATTTAGGACAGATGACTTATAGATGATGAAGGAGGCCAGTAGTGTACACGGCAGAAGTATTTCAATGGAATACACAATTTACTTGTACATGTACAGCGCACTATGTTTGATGGTATCACCTAGTGATGTTCCGATGATCAATTTTTTTTTTAAAGTCAGTTGAAAAGTCATCCGATTACGATGATCGATTATGATAATCCATAATCGATCATAGGATTTTGTCAAAATCTGTCACAGTAAAGATCAGAAGATCATTTGGCCTTTCCATGCTTACACACAACTCCACATGATATTAAGAAACTTGAAGAAAGGTACTAGTAGTTGAAAAACTTTGCAGTTGGACTAATGACTGAATGTAATGTTTTTTTTTATTGAAAATTAGGGAAATGAAATCATTTGAATGCATTTGAATTGCTACAGCAAGGTACAGTGGCCTTCACTTACCGTATTGACGCGCATAGAGGCGCATGCGCCTATAAGTGAGAATGTGCCTTTATCCGGATAGAGGCGCATGCGCCATTACGTGAAGCAGTTGATATTTTCGCCACCCAAAACCATTATCCAGCTAGAGGTGCATGCGCCTATATATCGGAGTAGTCCAAACCACACACTGTGTATTTTGTTCACTTTCTTGAAAGAAAATTAAAGCACACGCCATATGGAACTAGAACTTGTCTGTTGCTGTACTGCATAGTGATGTGGGGAATAGGGGGGGGGGGGGGGTTACATGTCTACTGTAGAATACCCCCCAGTAGGCACGTTTCACGTTATGAAAAAGCGCTTCAGGCCTATAGGTGTGCGTAAAAAGGATGGCAACATGGTAAAACAATTGTACTACATCAGCAAATGTAGGCATACAACATCATCACCCACCTCAACACAAGCCAGAAACCCGCCACAAATCCAGTGATTCCAGTCACATGTTCATTCAGTATACTGCAGGGTCGACCTCTTCCTCCCAACACAATATAATAACACCACCCCCTGATCCATCTCCATAAAACACCCTGTCCTCTGTTTCAATGGGAAATGCACGTGGTGATCTCGTGATACTTTTCAACCAACGGTTTTTATGTATGTGATATGTATACCCGTGTCAGCAGAATTATTAACTAATAATTATAATTATATCCAAACACAGGACCAATAAGTGAAACTTGGCGTGCGCCTGTACGTGAATACTGAGATATGCCTCTATGTGAATATTGGGGTGCGCCTGAATGTGAATATTGGGGTGCGCCTATATCCGGATATAGGCGCATGCGCCTTTATGTGAATGAAAATATTTTTCAAAACGTCTCTCAAAATGCGAAATCCGCTTATAGGCGCATGCGCCTCTATGCGCGTCAATACGGTACTAGAAAGCATGCGCAACCGATTATAATTGATCCATTGGTTGGTAGTAACCGATTGCAACCGATGATCGAAAGTGAAATTTACAGCCGATTCCCATCACCAGTATCACCCTGTTTAATATATAGCCTGAATGCCATTCTCATGAAATAGGTCCGGCTACATTATGACAAGGCTTATTTAGTTAAAACAGTAACACCATTTTAATGTATTCAGTCAACTTCTATATATCTTTGAGAATCCTGGAGCCAGGAGGGAGGTGTGGGGTGGATGGAGGCACACACTAAAATCATAGCATCTAAAATAAGCGGGACCTATATCACGATATGGCCACCTGAACATGCTGAACGGCTACTTGTGAATCCTTGAAGCTCTACTGTGAACCTGTCGATACAGATATTCAAGATCTGTTGTCCAAAATCTATTTCTTTTCCGGGACGCTGGAGTGCGAATGATTCTGTGCATTGCAATGCTTATCAAGTTAAATGTTAGTAAATAGTAATGGTAGTGGTAATATTAATTGCCTCAGTTTGAATTTGAGTTTGTAAATGCTGAAACAAAATGCATGTTCATTGTAGCTTTAACACCTACAAACTGTCAAATCTTTTTTTATCAGTACATGCTTTAACATACATACATGATAACCTGCAGTCGGTATACATGTAGCAAAAATGTGTGTTGTGTATTGTAATGCAGTCTTGTAGCCCTCAACAATCATGTTCACACTGCGGTGCGAATTGCGTGTTTCCTATTTGAAGGTCAAATGTTACATGGTAGTTCTGAATACAGTATAGATGGCGGATTGTAGAGGTTGTTTACATGTACTGTTTTTGTGTGTGTGTGTGCGAGTAGAGGCTATCCTGCTCTGAGTGGCTCTGAGTAAACTCGTATGTTTAGCCTCCTTCGACCCTGTACTTGATCGAGTTGTGCGAAGTGGCCATCGACACCTGTATTACACCAATGTGCGTGTCTAAGTTCTAAGCAATCACCTGGCAAAGGTGTCCTTGACGGGGACTTGGATTGGTTTGTAGCTGTTGACTCAATAGCTCTTGTGGTATCACATAGTATTGGGACATTGATCAAGCATTGCTTGTATACTTAGCTGCAACATTTTGGTCAGAATAATATCATGAAGGCAATGAGGAAATCAAACACCACATTATCCCCATTTTCCGACCATGCAAACATTCATGGATGTCATTCCATCATATTGCCTGTAAATAGATATAATACTAGTATTGCCTACAAGTATGGTAATGAGAATCATTGGATCATAATCATGATAATTGTGTGAATGAATAATCTGCATACTGTACTAATCAGTAATCAGAACTGATTGTGATGTGGTTACTTTAGTGATATGCAATTACCATGATTGCCAATATTACCTTAATTGGGATTCCTTGTGTTCCATCACTAATATGATATTGATAAATGTAGGAATGGTGTGAAGGGACCAACATGGCCTATCCTTCTATGGATGTAACTACCTAATTTTCCCATCATGAGTAAATGAAGGACATAAATCAAGTATCATGATTTGTGTAGCTCACTTCTATTTGCTGTAATCACGGTAATGAATAGGATATGTTTCTGAATCTGACACACTATAAATTGTTTTGTGATTTATTGCATCATTTGTCATGCCATGTATGTATTATACATTATACTAGTACTAGTACTGCCTTACCAGTAGTAAATACAGGTCAAAACAAATGAATTTGGATGTGAACAAAACAAAGATTTTTGGGGATGTGAACAAAACAAAGAGTGAGTCACAGCATTAAAAGTGTGTTACACTTCCATCTTCTGTCCTTAGAACCTTGTAACTTGACCATGTCAAAGTGTGACTTGGGCCATTAAAGACCCATTTGATTTTTTTGCTGACAAATTCCCATTCACCATTTGAAAAACTACCCCTAGACTTTCATTCGCTGCGGAGGAATGAAATCAGTTGACAGGGTGTGATACCCCTCTGGTGTGACTTGACTAAATCAGCCGCGTTCTGTCACTGTCGGCCCTGACACTACGTAGGCTCTGGGGTTGACTCTCCTCAAAGTTCTCTCTCGGGAATTTGACTCTGATGACCTCGCAGTAGATGGTGTTTGATAACGATATAGGCAGGTGTTGATGTCTTCATTTACATGATGAATGCTCTGTGTACCTGCGCATGTAAACTGTATGGTATACAGTATACATGTGCGGAAAACATCTTGAACATGAACCAGTATTTACTTGCAATTATTCATCAGTACGTGCTCAAACAAAAAGTCTTACCAATTCATTAGTACCTGCCCTCAAAAACATGTACAAGTTAAGAGATCATAAAGAGTCAGATTTGGCAATGAAGTACTAGTACTATAGACAGGAGCTGACTTACTCGAGTAGCCTGTTATGTAGAGACTACGCTAGACAACTTACAAGTATGTCGTGACATTGCTCCATCTACATTCTACGAGCTGACTGGTTACCGAGATCTACAGCAATCAGATTACACTACATCACATACAGACTTGACACTGTCGGATCATCTGACCGGACTTCTAGGCCACCCGATATCCCTGAAAGATTGCATTTAGATTCAGCTTGGGTTGGGAGTAGGGAGATGCTGGGGGTGGGGGAGGGTTAGTAGGGTGGGTGAGTGAAGGACAAGCAGATCCATCATGTCTCCTGCAGACGTGGTGGAGCTGCTGAAAGCAAATCCCCCAAGGTCCCAAGTCGTTTCCCCTCCCTTGTCCTTGTATGGGGGTAACTTATGTGCTTGCACCAATGCACGGTTCTCCAGCTGCATTGTCATCTTCTGCATTCCAAATTACTTAGTACACTGCATCTTTCCCTTCCCTCTCAGAAGGAAAAAAAGGAACAAACAAAATTTTCCCCTTGCATGTACTGAAGATTGGCTGGGTTGACTGCATGTCAGTCACCCCAGAGGCTCGTCTTTGATTTGCAGCCCAGTCCTACTACAGTTGGGCGGGAGTGCTGGTGGTAGAGGGTCTGTCTGTCGGGGTGTAGGGTCTCAACTGCTCCGTCACTGAGCCCAGCCCGTGGAGATTCCCGACATTCCACCATATCACCATCTCACAGCCTCCTTGCCATATGTCAAGCTGTCTTCTACGAAGACGACAAGTGAAAGGGCAACATGAAGGAAAAAAACACACCCAAAAAACTTAGAAAAATAACTATAAAAAGGAGAAAATCATTAAACTTTTCTGCCAGGATACAAACAGAATATCGCAGGGTCAGTGACTCGGCAGTCAAATGTTGAAAAAATATTGGTGTCAAGGAGTTGGTTAAGGGAATTCTCTCATGTACCAATTGTACTGTGTACCATGTTGTAGTTTTGGGTAGGTGGCCCAAAAGCCTCGTGTTTAACTCTGTTATATCCCGTGGGGGCCTAGTGCTGATGTGATTCTGTGGCCACACTTTATCTCAACAATTCCCTGAAATTCACCCCTGCCCAAAGTGCCATGATGTTCTTTGGAAGCTCGTGAAATCACAGGAGAGATTTGATTTTATCGTCTGCCAAGCGCTTTGAAGTTTGCAATCTTCCTCGCGTCTTTGTGTGATGGACTCAGTCTTTGATGGTGACAGGTCTCATTCTCCCATAGTTATGTGTATCAACGGTATTTGGTATACGTAATGTACATTTATGTGTGATGAGAAATGAAAAATCTACTTACATGTACCGTAGATCTTTGAGTATTAACCGACCCTGAGTATCACTGTAGGAACCCCCGGTCGAAACGATTACCGTAACGCGCGTTACGGTAATCAAAAGCATGGCGGAAGGCCAGTCGCTTCGTATCGTCCATGTCCATTCCCAAAGAAATCACGATTTGTTTTATAAACTTGCAGCATTCATATGGGAGTTTGGACATTGTTTAACATTCAGTGAGTTGAACGATTGTCTCAACTTACGGTATGTATGTTTATTTTGCCTGAGAAAAAATGTCACTGGATTACCGTAACGTCATCAAGTTTGACAGCTATGATTACCGTAACGTTTAGGACTGATTACGGTAACGTGAGATGTCAAAATACATAACTCAAGTGATTTAACCATAGACCTAGTCCGCTACAAACAGTGAGGTAACGAAGAGTCACAATTTAAAAACTATTTCATATTATTTCTTCAGAATGACCTATTTTATAGAGTAACTGATCAGATCCTAATACTGAAAAAATGTAGGGGTCACAGTGCTGGTTTCTTCCGACATATTCGATCAAAATCACAAACATTTACCTAAAATTACATAAAATATGGCATTTTTTGCACATTTTTGTGTCCATATTCACATCTTGCATCTTGTTTTCCATGCGAACGGATATGGTGACCCCCTATTTTCTTTTCAGTTTTAGGATGCTGATCAGTTAATCTATACAATGAGTCATTTTGAAGCGCTAGATTATGTTGATACAGTTATTTATTTAAAAAAAAACTCTTTGTCCCCCTTCCCTCACTGTTTGAAGCGGACTACCTGAAGTGTAAAAGTAGTGCGTGCTGCCTCCTCCAGTGCATATGACTCATAATTTAGATTAATATTGGTCAGGATGGAACCTAGGCTATTTGAGATAACTTATATATGTAAAATCAGATTTTACGTGAATGTGCACAGCCAGGGAAAGTACCGACAGGCCAAAGGATGCACAGACACTTGATCATCCCTATAACAGCACATTATCTCTTTTACAGCAAACATATCCGGGAAGAATTCAATTGAATAATAACTTTTACTTTAAACCATTATTTTCAAGCCATCAAAAATACAACATATACAACAAATACACGCATAAATGAGATAGTGATAGGTGGACAAGAAATGGCGATCTGACGAAGACGTGACCTGAGTACTTACCTTATCGGTGGGACAAGTAGTAGTTAATAGTCATTAATAATATCATTAATATGAATATAATAACAATTAATAAAAAAATTGTATATATTCTGTAAAGGGAGAAGTGGAGGCAAGTTGGTTTTATCATTTTGTCCTAAATACCCAATATGTGGCCATGGTTATGTTTCATATAAATAATCGTCGCTGTAAAATAGCGAAGAAATACAAGAACACACAAACACGGAAATACAAGGTCGTACCATCAAGATTGTCGCTTCTGCTCATTGTGAGATGTTAGTTAATGATTTTCAACGCACATTCTTTAAATGTAGTACTGAAAATAAATGGTATATTGTCCATAATTAAGAGAGAAGGGGGGGGGGGGGGGGTGGGATACGCATTTAATTTCTGTTCGTTACTGAATCGAAGTTCAGCCAGAATGTATATTGTACTGGCACACAAGATAGGGCACCGGTTGGTGGATCAAGGCATTTTCGTCTGATAGTCAATACATTGTTGGACCCTCTGTGGTGCTGTATTCCGTGTTTGACCAAAGATGATAACACAGCTTCAAACGGCTGTTGTAGTACAACTGCATTGCGTATCTAAATTGAGGAAATTTGTGTCAAATATAATATCAATACCAGTGGTATTTTATGCATTCGGCGACCATTATTGATGTGGATACATGTATTTGTGATTTTCCTGCTAATTTGAGACGGTATATGCGAGAAATCCCAGTGATTTCAGAGCAGTAATACAACACGTTACGGTAATCTGCCTCACTGTGCCGTCCAACGTTACGGTAATCAAGCCTAGAAGTTACGGTAATCTTCAACAAATTTTAAAATCCCTCCTTACTCGCATCAAACTATACAAAACGTTTCAGAAACAGTACCGATCTGTTAACCACAACGTCTGATATATATGTATCACTGTGACTCCAATAATATACCCGAGATACCCCGCGAATAACACAGTTTATATTCGAACCGACTCACTTTCCGCCATGTTTTCGATTACCGTAACGCGCGTTACGGTAATCGCTTCGACCGGGGGTTCCTACAGTGAGTATAAGCCGAGGTCGATTTTGAGTAGGAAATCAGTGAAAAGTGACTGACTTTTGCATAAGCCGAATCACAGAGGCCTAGATCAACGCGCGAAAATGATCGTTGTTATCACACGATATCACACGACAGTTGAACACGCCCGGCGGATCACGGGCCCGGTTCTAATTGCAATCATAGTGCCTCTCAGTGGTAGTCAGTGTGATTTTTTTTAGGTGCGTGGAGTGATTGAAGGGTTTGTTTTGTAAACGATGTGATAAATGTTCATTATAACGTTCGTATTGATATATTTTGCCCAAGATATATTTCAAATTGTCTCTTTCCAGATTGACTTATATCCTGGTGGCGAGAATTGGAAGTGCATGGGCGAACTAAAATCAAGTGCAAATTTGAATAATTCCCAAGCGTTTTCCTGTATGCCTACAATTGATTCGGTAGATTTAATGATGACAATAAAGGGATTCCACTTGGTGTTCACGTTTTTGAATCTGTAAAAACAGAATGATATACATGTAACAAACAATTTGTTTTCCCTTTTGTTTTTCGTTAACACCAAATTCACATGCAGCTGCACAGTTGTTATTCTCTGATGCATACATGTATTTAATAACTTTGAGTTTGAAAGCAGCATTGTAAGCACAACGTTTTCTTTTTTGACCAGGCATGTTGAAGTAGCAAGTAAGTTATGAATTCGATGTGCATTGGTGAAATATTTATAATATGCCATTCTAAAGGGAGATGAAACTGTGATTCTTTGATCCTTTATTTATTGTGTAGCAAAGTATCTTATCTATTTATCTTAGATAAGTACTAATTGAACTGACTCTGTCAGTATGATCTGCTCGTCAGATTTACTTTGCGTGTGGAAGAACAATGGAACCAGTGAGTCGAATCACGTGTCAATGCAAAATGTTCAAGTAACGATCACAGGAGGTTGACCAGACCGTTGGTTGCAATTGACACTGTCAATTATCTTTGACTTACCTTACTGATTTTTCACGGGAACTGGCATGTGTAAATGAACGAAACAACACTTTTCAAATATTTATTTCAATAGTATTATTTTCATTTTTTTTTTTTTTTACAATAGATCGACAATATTCGAGAATGTAGTTTTAGAAATTGACACTCGATTATGATTTCCCTGCAGCCTCGCTTTCGTTTGACATTCTAGCTTTCCCAGCAACTACAATGTCTTTCATCCCGTGGCTTCTGATCTGAAAATAAAGTACAATAATTATATTTAAAATAATGGAATATGCATATAAAATCATATACGTTATCTATATTGATACAATTGACTCGCTCGAATGGTCAGGAATGTGTTGGTTTTTGCATTGACTTGTCAATAAGCCGACCCCATAAATTCAGACCCATTTCGTAGGTAAAAAACCTCGGCTAATACTCAAAGATCTACGGTAGCTTCAAGAATGAAAGTTTGTTGCTTTTCGTCATTGGTCATCCAAGTAAAAATAAGATGCTTCGCAAACTTGTATTTTTACCTTCATCAAAGTATATTTCAATAATATAAAATGTTATACATATTTTTTGTCATATTACTTTGGTTTACATGTACATACTTGTACATTGGTTAGGAACACTATTACAAATCATGTACATGTATATTTGGGAACCAGACTAGTACATGTACATTTGAAGAATACTATTCTTGTCAGACTAATGACTCCATGTATAAGGACGTTATTAGTTTACTTGATTAGTTTATCCCCGGCCCCTTGTTCCCCTGTGCACCAACGGGAACCTACTCCATTTGGACGAGTTCCCCGTCCAGTTGACCGAGCTAACTGCTCTAAACTGTGAGATGCTAGACGGCAATTGCCCAATTTGTATTCTCTAGGAGGACAATCATCGAAGGCGCCCGAATCAGGCCCCGCGGATCAATTGCTGGAATGGACTGTGGCTGCCTGTTGAGGCAGATCATGATGTATTCTTGGGCCATCGGCTCAGACTTCCAGCTTTTCTTTATTACCGCCCAAATGGCCCGGACCTTCGGAGAGGTTCCACTAAGGTCAATGTTTGACTTACACATGGATGTCTGCAGTGTCGGTCAGAAAAAAAAAGATTTTGAGAGTGTTGCTATAGATATTGTTGAAGATTCATGTGTAGATTTGGCTTGGAGATCAGGACATCATAAAATTTGTACTTAATAGTACAGTTCACAGTTTACATACATTTACTGTACAGATGGTTATTCTGTAATACCTGTAAGGAAATTGCATACTAATTCTGTGCTCTTGATTGAGAACCTTGAAAAATTTGAAGCAATCATTCATGAAAAGTATGCACATATTTGTATTGGTGCATTCATACCACAAATGCCAGTGATTCCAATTTACAATTATATGCCATAAGTTATTGCTAATCAAAATGAGTCGTTGTTCGGTTTCCGTGGTGACAAGGAGCGCAGAGTTCATGAGTGTCGGTGATGATGAGTCTGGCACTTGTCCCGTGCTAACAATTCCTCTCACAAGTCCTCACGGTGCCCCGAGTCGACGCAGCCTTCGGGAAAAATGACAGATGAGACACGACTTGCAAAAACTTAGTCGGCGCTAAAAAAAAGCTCTTACTAGAGGAACAAGCTCATAAAACACGGAAGCTGCTCAGTGAGATGTCAACCACGCTGGAATTTCCGAGGCAATCAGAGGACCCGCCAAGACTCCTTCCCCTTTCGTTGGTTCATTCACTGACGGCGGCTGGCGGACTCGCCATGGACCAAGGATGTGTTTACGGCTATGGGTGCAGCAACCCGAGGAGGTCAGAGCTACGCGGTCCAGTCTACCCCTCTGGTCGACCATTCATCATTAAGGCATTTCGGCAGAAATGCCTTTATGGTTTTAGCAGAAAATTTTTTTTTTTTTTTTTTTTTTTTTTTTTTTTTCTTTTTTTTCTTCTTCCGCCACTTTTGGTTTCCGGACGATAACTTTAGATTGCCTTGACGGATCCTTGTCAAATTTTCACCGCAAGTCAGAAATGATATGAGGAAGAACCCTATTCTTTTTGAGCCGGATCGGAGGTCCGTGAGGTCCGTGAGGATGAAATCAAGGCTAATTTTAAGACTTGGTTTCCGGACGATAACTGGAAAAATATTTATGCAATAGTTGCAGAACTCTGCATGGAGGTTCATATGCCACCAGGGAAGAACCCTATTGATTTTGGGATCGATCCGTCAAACGACCTTTGACCTAGAGGTCAAAATAATTTTTTGCTGATTCATCCTTGAGGCTTCCTGCATATCTCGGAAACCGTGCGTCGTAGAGCGAAACGGACGTTATTTTCGGACTCGTCGCCCTAGACAAACATCTCTAGGGTGTACTTTTTTTTTTGATCCGGCTCCGAGGTCCGTGAGGTCCGTGAGGATGAAATCGAGGAACTTGGTTTCCGGACGATAACTCAAAAAATATTCAGGCAATAGTTGCAGAATTTTGCACGGAGGTTTATATATCACCAGGGAAGAACCCTATTGATTTTGGGATCGATACCTCAAACGACCTTTGACCTAGAGGTCGAAATAATTTTTTGCTGAGTCATCCTTCATTCATCCTGCATATCTCGGAAACGGTGCGTCGTAGAGCGAAACGGACGTTATTTTCGGACTCGTCGCCCTAGACAAACATGTCTAAGGGGTATTATGGATGAACTTTGACCTTGACCCGAAATTTTTTTGCCGAGTCGGCATTTTTCGTTTTCGTCGATATCTCGGAAACGGTGCGTCGTAGAGCGAAACGGACGTTATTTTCGGACTCGTCGCACTAGACAAACATGTCTAAGGGGTATTATGGATGAACTTTGACCTTGACCCGAAATTTTTTTGCCGAGTCGGCATTTTTCGTTTTCGTCGATATCTCGGAAACGGTGCGTCGTAGAGCGAAACGGACGTTATTTTCGGACTCGTCGCACTAGACAAACATGTCTAAGGGGAATTATGGATGAACTTTGACCTTGACCCAAAATTTTTTTGCCGAGTCGGCATTTTTCGTTTTCGTCGATATCTCGGAAACGGTGCGTCGTAGAGCGAAACGGACGTTATTTTCGGACTCGTCGCACTAGACAAACATGTCTAAGGGGTATTATTGATGAACTTTGACCTTGACCCGAATTTTTTTTGCCGAGTCGGCATTTTTCGTTTTGGTCGTTATCTCGGAAACGGTGCGTCGTAGAGCGAAACGGACGTTATTTTCGGACTCGTCGCACTAGACAAACATGTCTAAGGGGTATTATGGATGAACTTTGACCTTGACCCGAAATTTTTTTGCCGAGTCGGCATTTTTCGTTTTCGTCGATATTTCGGAAACGGTGCGTCGTAGAGCGAAACGGACGTTATTTTCGGACTCGTCGCACTAGACAAACATGTCTAAGGGGTATTATGGATGAACTTTGACCTTGACCCGAAATTTTTTTGCCGAGTCGGCATTTTTCGTTTTCGTCGATATCTCGGAAACGGTGCGTCGTAGAGCGAAACGGACGTTATTTTCGGACTCGTCGCACTAGACAAACATGTCTAAGGGGAATTATGGATGAACTTTGACCTTGACCCAAAATTTTTTTGCCGAGTCGGCATTTTTCGTTTTCGTCGATATCTCGGAAACGGTGCGTCGTAGAGCGAAACGGACGTTATTTTCGGACTCGTCGCACTAGACAAACATGTCTAAGGGGTATTATTGATGAACTTTGACCTTGACCCGAAATTTTTTTGCCGAGTCGGCATTTTTCGTTTTCGTCGTTATCTCGGAAACGGTGCGTCGTACAGCGAAACGGACGTTATTTTCGGACTCGTCGCACTAGACAAACATGTCTAAGGGGAATTATGGATGAACTTTGACCTTGACCCAAAATTTTTTTGCCGAGTCGGCATTTTTCGTTTTCGTCGATATCTCGGAAACGGTGCGTCGTAGAGCGAAACGGACGTTATTTTCGGACTCGTCGCACTAGACAAACATGTCTAAGGGGTATTATTGATGAACTTTGACCTTGACCCGAAATTTTTTTGCCGAGTCGGCATTTTTCGTTTTCGTCGTTATCTCGGAAACGGTGCGTCGTACAGCGAAACGGACGTTATTTTCGGACTCGTCGCACTAACATGTCTAAGGGGTATTATGGATGAACTTTGACCTTGACCCGAAATTTTTTTGCCGAGTCGGCATTTTTCGTTTTCGTCGATATCTCGGAAACGGTGCGTCGTAGAGCGAAACGGACGTTATTTTCGGACTCGTCGCACTAGACAAACATGTCTAAGGGGTATTATGGATGAACTTTGACCTTGACTCGAAATTTTTTTGCCGAGTCGGCATTTTTCGTTTTCGTCGATATCTCGGAAACGGTGCGTCGTAGAGCGAAACGGACGTTATTTTCGGACTCGTCGCACTAGACAAACATGTCTAAGGGGAATTATTGATGAACTTTGACCTTGACCCGAAATTTTTTTGCCGAGTCGGCATTTTTCGTTTTCGTCGATATCTCGGAAACGGTGCGTCGTAGAGCGAAACGGACGTTATTTTCGGACTCGTCGCACTAGACAAACATGTCTAAGGGGAATTATTGATGAACTTTGACCTTGACCCGAAATTTTTTTGCCGAGTCGGCATTTTTCGTTTTCGTCGATATCTCGGAAACGGTGCGTCGTAGAGCGAAACGGATGTTACTTTCGGACTCGTCGCCCTAGACAAACATGTCTAAGGGGTATTATGGATTAACTTTGACCTTGACCCGAATTATTGATGAACTTTGACCTTGACCCGAAATTTTTTTGCCGAGTCGGCAGTTTTTGTTTTCGTCGATATCTCGGAAACGGTGCGTCGTAGAGCGAAACGGATGGTATTTTCGGACTCGTCGCCCTAGACAAACTTGTCTAGCGGGTATTATGGATGAACTTTGACCTTGACCCGAAATTTGTCGACATTTTTCATTTTCGTCGATATCTAGTATTATAAATTATTCATCACACCGAAATGCCTCCAAGGCATCTTTAGGCCTTGACGTCTAGTTCTTCAACGGATTAAACTTTTGACGGGATATTTAGCACACAATGCAATGTGATTTCTGCTTCTTTTTTCGGAGAATTGGAAGATCTGAATTCTTCCCATGCCCAAAGGGGAAGTCAGTCAGTCACTGTTCAATTTCCAGGTTTTTGCTATACATGCTTTCACATGCCAGTTAACACTTGGGAGATGAGCATTTGCTGTTTGCTCGGTAAACGCCATGGAATTTGTCGTGCGAGTAGTGATTTTCACGTTGGAGGAGCACCGTTGAGTGTCGTCCATTAGAGTGTTTGGCCAAGGTTTCTGCTGTTGACAAGGTCAGGGAAACTCATCGCTCGGGGTCGAGTCTGTGGCCGACTGACGGTGGCACACTCGTGAATGATTTAATTTGGCAATAACTGTCAGTCGCCTGTCACCGTGGGTTACTGGGAATAGACCAATCAGAAAGTAATGAAATTTGGGAAATTTGACAGGATTTGTTCACCAGGATACTACACATAAAAGGTACATTAACATGTCTGATGTATATTGTATTGTACAAAGCTCATATTGCCTGTGATGTGCAAGTCCAAAGTGTATATATATGTATATGGATGATGGACAGTTGACCAGATGCAGTGAAAACTAGCTGCTCAGGATGGTAATAATCATGTCGGTGAAAGTATATACATTTACCTGTATATATAAAGTGTACATTTGGGCATGTACAAACTGTGATGGACTTGCACCATGTCAGTTTATGCGTCGGACGGCTACTGTTTACCTTGGCTCACTGTGTTGGTAATCGAAGGATAACACGAGCGAGCATGAATAATGGATGGCCCTCTGGATAATGAATGTGGTTAGATGAAGAAGGACAAGACATTTCTTTGTCATTGGCCGACGATTGATTGATTGGTTGATGTCACAGCTCATGGATTTTCTGAATCGTGTCGCGCATGAATGGCTTGATTTGGAAGCTTGACCATTTCTAATCGCTCGTTGATAACCTGTTATCACGACACATAGGTATGCTCTGTTGTATCTGTGGTCTGCCACCTTACACTGATAACATCCAATAATGGCATATAGTATAACAATGGTATATAGTATACTCGTAACATCCAATATCGACATATTTTTTTTTCGATGCAAATTCAAATATGAATTTTCAATAAAGGTCTGCCACACAACCAAAAACAAAATATCCTGAAGGTTATGTTAGGTTAATTCCATTTTCATTTGCTTCTATAATTGAGTGTACTCAAATATCGTGTTCCTATAGAATCAACATTCCCTGATGGAATATTTTGATAGCAAATTGGAAAGATATTAGATATTTAGCTGAAATATTCAATATTGTTTGTTGCACTGGCATTTGCAAATTGTTCAGTACCGTACATTTCTTTTCAGCAAAACATAACACAGAACATTATCCACATGTTCTGAAAACATGGAGACAGAAAAAAAGATGATGTTTATTTCTATGGGCTGGTTTATTGCAGTGTTTTCAATACTTCGGATTCCACAGAAAGCTTTGTGAAAACTTTTATGTAAAAACTCCATGTATTTATTGCTCAGAAAATATTGATGTACTGTTACCATGGTTACAGACAAAACATAGCTTGCATTACTGGTATTGTCGTGATTTTAGGAAAAAGAAGATTTCCAACATTTTCTTATCCAATATCGTTGATTCAGAATCTCATTTGTAGAATTATGTTCTCGCGTGTTCTATCAGAGCATCTTGCATGCCGAGCAATTATTTTGGTGACAGAAAATGACCTTTCACCTCAAGGGGACAATCAATTTCACAGCCAATGTTCTTTCTTTTACTCCTGAGGTGCAACACCATGTCTGCCCTCTGCAAAATCCCAGAGATATTTAAAGCTGTTGTTGTAATTTGGGACATTCCTTGGAGGAAAGTTTACTTCCAACGTCTGTAAATTGTCTTTATATCCTTGCCAGTTTTGCACTTTGACTGGAGTTATGACCATGGTGGCCAGCCATCACTGATGTCTCAAGTCTCAATGTATAGACCGAGGCCATTGCGTTTTGCAGCCTCCCTAGTTATTGAAAAGCCGAGGCAATGCCCAATTGCCGGTTCCCTTCGTGTCTCGAACCTTGTCGCAGCCCTCCCTCGAGTCATTTTGCTTGTGACTAAATCAATGGCTGACTAGTTATTCGCTTTTGTCGTTACTGTGGTGACCGCTGTTATAGCCTGCTGCCCATTGATGCGTTTTGGTCCTTTATTCACTCGACTGCTCTCCTTATGGTCCTTCTGCCCAGGACGCAGATATTTCCACTGGCGGCAAGCGTGTGTAATAACCATGATAAACTCTACCGCGTTTACAGACTTGATGTGTGTATTGTAGTCAGCTTCGTTGCTGAAATTTGGTACATTTCTCAGCTTATTCAATAATGATACAGAGACAGGAAGACGAATGTTTCTGTAAGGGATATTATCGGGGTTGGTAAAATGGCACATCTGACAAAGTTTTAATACTGATAATCTCGTAAAACAACGTTTACATCATCAATTCATTAGGTAATCAGATAAATGTAATTAGTTGTTCTTGAGGTTTAGTTATGTTACATGACATAGTAACCCCATATAATCCAATCAATCATGTATGTGTAGTCATGTTAGACAACCAGACGCTACAAGCAATTAGGCACATTAGAAGTTAATTCCCTTGTCGTATGGAGGCATTTCACACATTCTTTTGATTGACAGTTCTAGAAATATACTGATTGGACATTTAATCTGATGTGATCACGCAGGGTAAGCGAGAATGCCGAGTTGCGCACAAAATACGTTGCTTTGCCGAGTTGCGCACAAGAAATACCGAGTCGCGCACAGGGAATGCCGAGGCGCGCCGAAGTTTTTTGTTCTTGGACTCTCGTCTGTCAGTTTTCAAGATTTTGAGAAGAATGGAAGACAGGTGTGTATATATTAAAAGTCTTATCCGGATATATGAACATCCTAAGTAATATTGGTGATCGCGGAAACGTCAATTGACCAACGAGCAGTTCATAAAACTTGTCAAACTTGACTGACCATCGTTGTTTTCAGTGAAAGCCTTCATATATCGCTCACTGAACTGAGCAATTGAGACACAACGCCGGTCATTTTTATCGCTGACAGTGATGGAACTTGCTTATCAAATGCGAACAATCATAAGTATTTATTGTCAACATCATTTTGATGGTATTTGAGAAGTTATTTATGTGTGTTTGTGTGAAGTGGCAAAATCCGATAGGCAACTGCTCGGGCGCGCTCACTGGCAACTGCACGGTTGCGCACCCCAAATATAAAATAATTGCTTTGTTTGCAAATAACAATTTAGATATTTTATGCTAGTCATGAAACTGAGGTTCAGCAAACAAGTTAACCCGAGGTTAAGTTCGAGCTCACTATTAGGTGTGCCACATATATGTATGACTCCCTATATGCTCATAATACCTATACGCTCTATCTACATGTACAAGCATTTAAAATTTCAAGAGGCCAATTTACACAAATTATGTCAGACGTAACCTCCATATTTAGTCGTCAACATCACCTAAAGTCATGTTCAAGATCGCCAAACGATGCACCAGATATTACTTCCTATATGGGTAATGCTTATATTACAATCCTGAATAAATCATATATGTTTGTGCAAGTGTTTTGGGCGCAGGATGCAATGTATAGGCCATATAAATTCAACACGTTGTCAATAGACTTCCCTGGTTTGTCCCGGACCCAAAACGAACCTTCCCGGACTACCTAGGATTGAAAAAATAGTCCCGGACTACCCAGGATCACCAAAGATCATCAGGGACCCAGCAAGAACTTGGTCTTTGGTCCGGGGACGTCAGTGGCCTTGGTGTGACTGGTACACAATACATGTACAAACGTACGCTCCATCGAGGCTACTAGCATTTGAGTGTACACATTTCACATAAGGCGTGATTTCGAACAATTCGATGCATTCCACATTTTATGGGCTCCATGCAATGATTAGTACACCGACTGGGTCGTGGCCCGGATCGTGGGGAGGGCGGTTAGTGTAAAAACTGGACTCATACGGCAATTCTTGTTAAAATGTGTATCATGGCAACCCAATTATGTGATTGTACCAGTCCTGAATACGTTTGAATAAAGTCACATTAGGCCCTATTGTCTTGTAAAAAGGAACTAGACTTGAATTGTCTGGGGAAAGAGCATGGAGGGACTGATATCACTGGTATAACTATAGACACGAGCAATGAAATTGCTGTGTGTTTGGGATGTCACTGTCGCAGAAACACACAAGGTCCATCTCTCTATAGGCTAACTAGGCCCTAGACCTAGCAGGCATACTGTGGTCTACGATCTGGTTTTCTCTTGTCCGAACACATATCTGACTATAAAATGCATAAACGTATTCAAAATCAAATGGACGTTTCATACTTTCATCTGAGCAAGTTCGTATATTTCCTTATTTGTGCGCATTATCTGAGCGCAACCCAGCAGTTACCAACACCTTGCCGTGCGCTACTCGGCAGGGGTCACGGAATTAATTTTGAAAACCAATATATTGTTGGTATAAGCCAAGATATGATTGTATATATAACAAGAATAGCTCTAATATATGTATACAAAAGCAATTAAACAATATTACACATCCGTTTGATTATCTAAGATACACCATAAGCTTGTGAAACGTGCACTGGGCGATAATAGGTGAATCGGGGAAATAGCGACAGAGTTTTTCACATCGTGCTCCACCATTTCTTTACAGATCGTTCTACATCCAACTGCGTATGCACTTGGCATGTCAGGAGATCCGGATAGACATGAATTTTATCCCATAATGTTGACATAAACACCCATATTTGCGTACTTTTCACATGAAGCGTGGTGCTCACAGCCTGATTTGGGCGCGCCTCGGCATTTCCTGTGCGCAACTCGGTATTTCTTGTGCGCAACTCGGCAAAGCAACGTATTTTGTGCGCAACTCGGCATTCTCGCTTACCCTGCGTGGTGATTAGTCGTAATTTTCACTGGGACTGAACTGACTTTGTCATATTCTTTTCCTTGAATAATTCTCAACTTCGGACTTATAACTTGTGACTTACTGCTGCAAACTTGATTTGTTTTTTAGAACAATAAAAAAACAGACATTTAAGTGGCCCAAAATACAGACATTGGCTTGGGATTTGATCCTATGATATGACACTTGTGTTGTGTTCCCAGCAGGATGTCTGGCTGTCTGTGTGTGCGGCGCAAGACCACCGATGTCTTCACACTGGACTATCGCCATAGCAACCTCGACTACATCCCGAGCGATGTCTTCCGACACGAGAGAACGCTGGAAGAGCTGTACATCGACGCCAACCAGATCAAGGAACTGCCTCGGGTAAGGGTCTCCTCTTTATGAATACTAGTACAGGTGGTATGGTATGTTGTATAGTAGTAATCGCGACAATAATATGTTATCCTAATGTCTATTCTATCAAATAATACATTATCAGTGATTTCCATTGAGAAATTTGGTGTTGTTCTAAGTGACTCTCAAAACTTCAAAGCACAAACTTGCGCCAAACTATTTGTGTCATGATGTGCAATAGTTAAAGTAGACATTCATGTCCCTACTTGTGTCTACTCATTATTGATGGGACGATTATCGATTTTTTTCGCAAAATCAGTTGAAAATGTCAAACGATTTCGATAATCGATTTGCACATCCCATAATCGATTGTCGCGGAAAAAATTCCAACAACATACATCGAACATAAATAGCAAAATAGCCTGGCTAAGAACTCATATGGTAACTGTACAACAACCACTCATCATGCAGACATGTTACAAAGCCAGAAAGCACACTGCAGAGGATGACTAAGAGTTCAAAGGCAAATAAGTGTGTTCATCAGTTAATGAACTAAGATTACAATAAGAAATAAAGACATCGAAAAAAGAGAAAGAAATATACATGACAAAGCCACAAAGAAGAAATGATACAAAAAGAGCACAAAAAACTAATGGAAATTTCAAAGTTAGCATAATAGCATATTCACAGTCACATTTAACGCTTTATTTTCTGAGATTTCAACATTTCCTGGCAAACCGATTATAATCGATCATCAGTTGGTTTGATAAACCGATTATAAACCGATAATCGATTTCAAAAACCAAACCGATTCCCATCAATACTACTCATTCACCCTGCCAAACTATAAACATGCCGCCATCACTCAGCCTCAACAGCTTACAAGCTCCATTCCACGGCAATGATGACTTCTATCAGCTTGCACAGTCATCCCATTCCATACTTGTTGACAATGCTTGTCCAGTGTAATGCTGTCGTTACCATAGTGTATGTTGCTTTCTACTGTTACAGGAGCTGTTTTGCTGCCACGAGCTGAAGAAGTTGAGCGTTTCGGACAATGAGATTCGCAGCGTGCCGCCCGCGATCGCCAGTCTCATACACCTGGAAGAACTGGATGTCGGCAAGAACGGTAACTGGAACTCGTCGGGAACTAGTCACTATCGGGTGTTCTCTCGCAGCGGGAAATCAAGATTGGTAGAGACGTTGCATACTTGGAGACAGTAGATCGTGGGAGAATTTGTTCATGTTTACACTGTCCAGTTGGAAATAGTGTAAATTTTCATTTCACTTTGCTGCTTGCTTGATGAAACGGCGTTTTCGATGTTTCGTCTGTGAGTTGACATAGCTGCGAAAGCTGATGTTGTTGGACAGGATTTTATCGGGGGAAAAATGACAGTGTTCGGGGATTTGGACGGTGGTCGCTTGAGCAATTATTATTCCACTCACAGAATTAATCACTGTGCTGTGTACTGTCGTGATTAATTGATGCTGGCATGTACGACTGCCTCGCGGAGGTAAAAACCATAAACATGTCATTTTGTGACCTCACGCCCAGGACATTTCTCATAACAATGCTTCCCGTACGTTGTTAAGGCATTTCGGCAGAAATGCCTTTATGGTTTTAGCAGAATTTTTTTTTTTTTTTTTTTTTTTTTTTTTTTTTTTTTTTTTTCTTCTTCCGCCACTTTTGGTTTCCGGACGATAACTTTAGATTGCCTTGACGGATCCTTGTCAAATTTTCACCGCAAGTCAGAAATGATATGAGGAAGAACCCTATTCTTTTTGAGCCGGATCGGAGGTCCGTGAGGTCCGTGAGGATGAAATCAAGGCTAATTTTAAGACTTGGTTTCCGGACGATAACTGGAAAAATATTTATGCAATAGTTGCAGAACTCTGCATGGAGGTTCATATGCCACCAGGGAAGAACCCTATTGATTTTGGGATCGATCCGTCAAACGACCTTTGACCTAGAGGTCAAAATAATTTTTTGCTGATTCATCCTTGAGGCTTCCTGCATATCTCGGAAACCGTGCGTCGTAGAGCGAAACGGACGTTATTTTCGGACTCGTCGCCCTAGACAAACATCTCTAGGGTGTACTTTTTTTTTTGATCCGGCTCCGAGGTCCGTGAGGTCCGTGAGGATGAAATCGAGGAACTTGGTTTCCGGACGATAACTCAAAAAATATTCAGGCAATAGTTGCAGAATTTTGCACGGAGGTTTATATATCACCAGGGAAGAACCCTATTGATTTTGGGATCGATACCTCAAACGACCTTTGACCTAGAGGTCGAAATAATTTTTTGCTGAGTCATCCTTGATTCATCCTGCATATCTCGGAAACGGTGCGTCGTAGAGCGAAACGGACGTTATTTTCGGACTCGTCGCACTAGACAAACATGTCTAAGGGGTATTATGGATGAACTTTGACCTTGACCCGAAATTTTTTTGCCGAGTCGGCATTTTTCGTTTTCGTCGATATCTCGGAAACGGTGCGTCGTAGAGCGAAACGGACGTTATTTTCGGACTCGTCGCACTAGACAAACATGTCTAAGGGGTATTATGGATGAACTTTGACCTTGACCCGAAATTTTTTTGCCGAGTCGGCATTTTTCGTTTTCGGCGATATCTCGGAAACGGTGCGTCGTAGAGCGAAACAGACGTTATTTTCGGACTCGTCGCACTAGACAAACATGTCTATGGGGAATTATTGATGAACTTTGACCTTGACCCGAAATTTTTTTGCCGAGTCGGCATTTTTCGTTTTCGTCGATATCTCGGAAACGGTGCGTCGTAGAGCGAAACGGACGTTATTTTCGGACTCGTCGCACTAGACAAACATGTCTAAGGGGAATTATGGATGAACTTTGACCTTGACCCGAAATTTTTTTGCCGAGTCGGCATTTTTCGTTTTCGTCGATATCTCGGAAACGGTGCGTTGTAGAGCGAAACGGACGTTATTTTCGGACTCGTCGCACTAGACAAACATGTCTAAGGGGTATTATTGATGAACTTTGACCTTGACCCGAAATTTTTTTGCCGAGTCGGCATTTTTCGTTTTCGTCGTTATCTCGGAAACGGTGCGTCGTAGAGCGAAACGGACGTTATTTTCGGACTCGTCGCACTAGACAAACATGTCTAAGGGGTATTATGGATGAACTTTGACCTTGACCTGAAATTTTTTTGCCGAGTCGGCATTTTTCGTTTTCGTCGTTATCTCGGAAACGGTGCGTCGTAGAGCGAAACGGACGTTATTTTCGGACTCGTCGCACTAGACAAACATGTCTAAGGGGTATTATGGATGAACTTTGACCTTGACCCGAAATTTTTTTGCCGAGTCGGCATTTTTCGTTTTCGTCGATATCTCGGAAACGGTGCGTCGTAGAGCGAAACGGACGTTATTTTCGGACTCGTCGCACTAGACAAACATGTCTAAGGGGAATTATGGATGAACTTTGACCTTGACCCGAAATTTTTTTGCCGAGTCGGCATTTTTCGTTTTCGTCGATATCTCGGAAACGGTGCGTTGTAGAGCGAAACGGACGTTATTTTCGGACTCGTCGCACTAGACAAACATGTCTAAGGGGTATTATTGATGAACTTTGACCTTGACCTGAAATTTTTTTGCCGAGTCGGCATTTTTCGTTTTCGTCGTTATCTCGGAAACGGTGCGTCGTAGAGCGAAACGGACGTTATTTTCGGACTCGTCGCACTAGACAAACATGTCTAAGGGGTATTATGGATGAACTTTGACCTTGACCCGAAATTTTTTTGCCGAGTCGGCATTTTTCGTTTTCGTCGATATCTCGGAAACGGTGCGTCGTAGAGCGAAACGGACGTTATTTTCGGACTTGTCGCACTAGACAAACATGTCTAAGGGGTATTATGGATGAACTTTGACCTTGACCCGAAATTTTTTTGCCGAGTCGGCATTTTTCGTTTTCGTCGATATCTCGGAAACGGTGCGTCGTAGAGCGAAACGGACGTTACTTTCGGACTCGTCGCCCTAGACAAACATGTCTAAGGGGTATTATGGATTAACTTTGACCTTGACCCGAAATTTGTCGACATTTTTCATTTTCGTCGATATCTAGTATTATAAATTATTCATCACACCGAAATGCCTCCAAGGCATCTTTAGGCCTTGACGTCTAGTTTTTGATTGTATTTATTGTTTTCCAAAATTATTACATAATTTGCATACTTGAAGGTGCAAGAGTGTTTCAAAAAATAAAAAGCTGTATGTGACAGAAATAAAATATTCTAGTCGACGTTGTTTTGTCGGTGGGGGATGGGGGGTGGGGGGTAGGGCTGTCCATCAGACGTCTCTATATTGATTCAGATCCGACCAGTTGGGAATTATTCTCTCGGCGTGGCTAGGTCGCGGGATGGTCGTGTTTGGGGGAAATCCCCTTCCCCTGGGACTAAATCCAGCGGGATTTGCAACATGACGCTGACTGAGCCCGTCAAATATTTCTTTGCCAGGGTCATTCCCTGTGGCCGACGTCGAGATGTTATCAAATCGAGCTAAATCTCCCTTCTTCCCCTTGCGGGGGTTGAAACTAGCTGGGTTATTGGATCTAGATCGGTCGAGATGGGGCCATTACAAATTGTAAAAAAACGTCGGGGGCGAAACGGTTACAGACTAATGGAAAAATGACGGGAATTTGTCAGGCAACAAAAACGTGTTTATAGTCAATTTTGAGGGGGTTAGTGGATGATGATGCTGTTGATTGGCAGGCTCACGGGTGTGAAGTAATGTTTTTTTGTGTGTGTGAGTAAATTGATCTGTTTCGATACGATTCAATTACCAGTAGGTGGTCTGTCCCATTGAGACATAATGAAACAGACTTCTCTTCTTGCACATATAGGCCTCGTGAATATCCCCGACAATATCAAGTTCTGCAAATGTCTGCGACGGATAGAAGCGAGCGTCAACCCTCTCGGAAAGTGAGTGGCCTCAATAAACTTGAATCTTCTATGCACTGGACATCATAATAATATAAGCCATGATAATGGGGAAATAATGTTACCTTTAATACATTATCAGCGCATTGAGAGATTTTTTTTACCTATGTGTCATTCTATAAGAATGAAGAATTAGTATTAATTTGTATGCCTGCTATCCTTTGAAGCCAGGATTATCATAATATTCAAATTTATTCTAACTATCGCAGATTACCAGAGGGTTTCACACAGTTGGACCGCCTTACCGAACTCTACCTCAACGATGCTTTTCTCGACTTCTTACCGGGAAACTTTGGCAGGTAAGGCTCCAAACTGTCCATTCATTCACTCAACTGCCCGTCTTTACTGTCTGCAGTTGCAGACAGTCAGTCTAGTGACCGTCTGCACTGTCTGGTTAGTGTGTGTGACCCGCTCATCCCATACCCATGTGCTAAACCCAGATCGGATTTCGTGTCGCGACGTATTTACATTTGAATGATGGGCTGATCAAACGATGTCAGCTCCCAGCCCTATCCATTCCCAGGCTGGCATGGAGCCCTCTCCATCAATCAGCTTTCAAGTACAGGGCAAACACGGTGTTAAAGTTATTTGAATTGGTCCATCATGGTTTGGAAATTGGAACGATTTACAATGGAAACATATGTGTCATGAGATATGATTGCGTAATGATTGATGCAACAGAAACAAGTTGCTCAAATGATATGGAATATAGCCTATTGTTCATAGTACCAAGAATCACTATGACATGCTCAAATGATATCGATGAGAACATATGTGTATCAAATGTATTTCACTAAAAGTGTTATTCAAATTTCTACCTGAATATTTGCATGCTATGAGTTCCCATTGTCTTCATCAAATAGACTGAGCAAGCTGAAGGTGCTTGAGATACGTGAGAACCACCTGAAGACACTGCCGCGCTCCGTGTCGCACATGTCCCTGCTACAGCGACTCGACATCGGGAACAACGACTTCACTGAACTGGTCAGTTGCTTTACGTCCCTTCAAACAAAACCTCAATACAGAAGATATCGTACAATTGTTTTTATGACTATCCAGGGAAATATCTTGACATTTCATCAGTGGAATTATCAGAAGAGGAAGATGATGTACATGAATGTAATGATATGCACCCATTCAGATGATGAATAATGCATGAGGTGTTCTGTTTCTATGGTTACAGCCGGATGTGGTGGGGAGTCTGCCCAGTCTACTAGAGCTGTGGTGCGATTCCAATCAGCTGACATCTATACCCCCAGTGAGTATATCTTTTCGGGTCGTCTTCTCTTCTGCCTGGTAAATATCTAGCCGATTGCCTCCGTTGAGGATAAACTTACACCACTCTGTCAGAATAACAAGTCTTGTGGATGGTATATCTATCTGCTCGTGGGGAGCAGTGATTCAATTAGTCATATTTATGTCCACACTTTGACCTCTATAATAAACACTTTGGGTAATCTTACCTGGCTTTCAAATAAGAGGGTAATCGTGCCATTAAGAATTTTTTAATGGCAAACTCTCTAAAACTGGTCGTTCTATGCCCCTCAGATCTCAGTCGTTCATAACGGTTTCTTGACGAAACCGGACTGAGTCAGTGGTCACTTTGAGACATTTCTTGACGAAACTGTTCCACCGGAACCGCCATTACCTTTGTCCCTGGTTTTCGCGCCAGTTCAAAGGATCTTACTTCTAGGCTTTCTTTAGGAGTTTATCATCGTTTCCTTGGATTACGATCGTTTTCCTACGGATTTTCTTCACTATTTTAGCGTACATTGTACAGCTACAGTAGTTTAGAGTACTTTTAGTCTAGTTTTTTGTGAGGAGGTGGTAAAATCCTCATAGGATAGTTAGCTTCCTCCATTATCGCCCGTTGCTTTGTTCATGTTGGAATTTTCCAGATGAAGTGCGTCGGGTGTAAACAGTTTCTTCCGAAGTGGGAGCTGCACCATAATTGTTGGGCGTGTCGCTCCCTGTGTCGACCTACGGCCTGTTGTGGGATGTGTGCGTCATGGTCGGTAGATGACTGGTCTGACTACTTGCGTGGTCTTCGCGCGGTGCAACAGGACAGGTTGGCTAAGCCCCTCTCTCCCGCTCCCAGCCCCTCTGCTAGTTCAAGCAGCAAGTCTCGATACAAGCAGGCCGCGCAGAAGCGGGAAGAGCAGGATGTACTTTTGCTTCGTCTTATCTCTGCTGTAAGTTCTGACTTGTCATTGTCTTTCAGCGATCCCCGGTTCCCGGGAACCGGTCCGCCGGTTCCCGGGAACCAGTACTATGCCTTTAGTACCACGAGTTCTTCGTGCCTAGCCTTGTGCTTGGCTTCGGTTAGCTCTTACCCAGTTCCGCCATTGGAGACCCGGGCGAGGGGCCGAGACATGCCCATTGACCCCGGTTATCCGGCATTGAGCTCCGTTCGGAGGCGTCTCACGGTGTCCACTACCCGTGAGTTCAACTCTGTTAACGTCTCAATTTGTGGACTGTGGACCGTCGGCGCCGGGGGGTCGCAAGCCCCCCCGGGCCGCACTGTTCACGCGGGTTTGGCCCTCGGAGGGCAGGCTTCCTTGGCTACGGCTGCGGGGCCTGCGCCTGCCAAGGTTTCTGGGCCTTGTGTCCCGGTTCCCGGGAGCCGTGCTGCGGCTCCTAGGGACCTAGGGTCGGGTCCCGGGACCCGGGTCTCGGCTCCCGGGAGCCGGGATTCGGTTCCCGGGAGCCGGGCCTCGGTTCCTGAGAGCCAGTTTTCGGCCTTCCTTTCGCCTCGGATTTTTACCGCGGGGTTTGGATGCCGTGGCCCGCCTCCTGTTCGGAGCTCTGTGCCGGATGCGCCCGTGTATCCGTTGTCTCCTCGGGTTTTAGTTAACCGGCCTCCGGTGTGCATGGCACCAAGGAGTCGTGTTGCTACTTCTCAGTCTATGCTACGTAAGAAGTTGGTGACTTTCGATTCTAATGTGGTTTATTTTGCACAGGTCGCAGAGGATTTCGAGGGGGGCGAGGTCCCGCCTGTCCCTCTCCAGCCGGCTGTTTCGTCCGTCACGGATTCTGTTCCCCGGTCGGACTCGGTAGCTCAGGCGTCTCCAGCTCCACCGTCTGTTTCGGCTTCTGCCTCTGGCTCGCCGGTGTCTACGGCATTCAAGACTCCGTTGTCCACGATACCGGGAGTTTCCTCTCATTTCCTTTCCCGTGGGGAGTTTCACGCGGAGATGCTGGCAATGAAGAACGATTTCTTGGCCCGTCTGGAGAACCTTCTTCCTCAGAGGTCTCCTAGGGTTCCGGACATCCAGCGTGTCCAGCCTCCGTCCGTGGCCTCTTCCGTGGGGGATTCTGACGAGGTCCCGTATCTACCTCGAGAGGAGGGCATTGTTCCGTTGCCTGGTCCGTCAGGGCTCGTTCGTCCCAAGCGCCAGCGTCAGGATGATGTTGCTTCTCAGGAGGGCGAGGACTCCGGGAATGCCTACGATATGCCCTGGGCCGACAAGTTGGACTTTGTGCGCAGAATCACTGGCGAGGAATGGCCGGATGTTCATGCGGATTCTCCTCCGCCAGCGAAGCGCGCCCGGTCTTTCACGGAGCGTGATCTCCATCAGCCTAAGGTGCCTAGGGATGTCTTACGTTTCCCGTTGGCCCCAGGGGTTAGAAACTCAGCGGCGGCCAGGGTTGAGGAGGCTTCCAAGCGCGGTCGTCCTCAACTAGGAGCGGTTCCGGCGAGGCCCAAGATTGCGGATTTTTACTCCTCGTCCATGTTGGAGGCCGAGCCGTCCAAGCTTCAGGACCATGATTCTTTCCCGCAGCCCAAGTCATTGTCTGTGCCATGGAATCAGCTGTCTGACTGGCAATCGTCCGTACGGCTTGGGGTGGCAGTGGATTCCTCCATGGATTGGCTTGTCCATGCTCTGACCGTTTCCATGAAGGCTTGTCATGAGCAGGTTATGGAAAACGAGGATTTGGACAGGTCCGAGTTAGCAGACGTTATCCATGGGTCCGTCAGCCTTCTACAGTCCTTGGGGAGGGCCGTGGCGGATAAGGTGTCCTTGGACACGTACCTCTGGTGGGCTTCAGAGCTGTGGCGCAGGGACGCGGTCCTTCAGCGGCTCGATGTCAAGTTGCCGGAGCAGCTGTTGGCCAGGCTACGTCACCACCCCGTCTTATCGGAGGAGGGTCCTGCTTCCCCTTTCCTTTTCCCGGCGGACGTGCACCGGGAGTTGGATGAGTTGAAGACCCGTAAGGAGGAGCGGGAGCGTACGAAGGCCTCTATGGATGCTTCTCTCCAACAGTCCAAAGCTATGGAGCGTTGGTCTAAAATGCTTTTACAGCAGCAGCAGCAGCGCAAGCGTCCCCAGCAGCAGCAGCAGCCGCAGGGGGCCTCAGACTCCTCGTCGACAGCCCGCGGTAGGGGTCGAGCCCTTGACCGGCCCTTTCGCAAGGCCCCTGCAGGCACGCAACGAGGGGGGCAGAGTGGACGTGGTCGCGGCCGTGGACGTCCAACCAGCCCATCCAAGTCCGCAGGGGCGAAGAAATCAGGTAATTCCCTCGTCTCGGGATCCGGCTCCGTCACGTACGGCCGTGTCTCCAAGTCAACTCGGCTCCGTCAATATCTTAGATATAAGCGAGCCCGTAGGTGCGCGTCTAAACGGTTTTTGGACTCGCTGGCGCGATCTAGGAGCCAGTCCTTGGATTGTCGCGACCTTACGTCGCGGGTTCGGTCTGAAATTTGTTCAGTTCCCGCCCTTGACGCTCACTCCAAGGGTTTTTTCCCTTCCTCACGACCCCGAAAGGCGTCAAGCCTTGGTAGACGAAATTTCGGCCATGATTCAAAAGCGAGCGGTAGAACCGGTGCGGGGCAACTCTCCCGGGTTTTACAGTATTCTCTTCGTGGTTCCGAAGGCCTCAGGCGGGTGGAGACCGGTCATAGACTTGTCCGCCCTCAATCGCTACCTCCATATACCGACTTTCACCATGGAGACTCCAGAAGTGGTTCGGTCGGCCATGCCTCTGGGGGCATGGGTCGTGACGATCGACCTGAAGGATGCGTACTTTCACGTTCCCATGAGAAGATCGATCAGGAAGTACCTCAGGTTCTTCTACCAGGGGCAAGTGTGGCAGTTCAGGGCTCTGCCGTTCGGCCTGTCCACAGCCCCATGGATTTTCACCATGTGCGTCAGGGAGCTTCAGGTGCTGGCCCATCGCAATGGCATTGTGCTGTACCAGTATCTGGACGACTGGTTGATAAGACACGAGTGTCCCGAAACCTTGATTCGTCAAGCCCAGTGGGTGGTGGATCTTTGCCAGTCTATGGGCTTCAAGATCAACCAAAAAAAGTCAGACTTATCTCCTCGGCGAGACTTCGTCTTTCTGGGCTATCGATTTCGGACTATCTCCGGATCTGTTATCCCAACCGAGGAGCGTCAGTCAAAATTATCAGAGCAGTCCCGCGGCTTCTTAGACCGGATTCCGCAGCCCGCCTCGCGTTGGCAGTCTCTCATCGGCACCCTGGCCTCGACGGAGAAGATGGTTCCGTTAGGCCGTCTTCACATGAGATCTCTCCAGTTGCATCTGCATGCCAATTGGTCGCAGGCATCCGGGGACATGTCTCAGCTAGTGTCGGTGTCCGACCAGGTGGTCCGCGATCTTCGATGGTGGTTGGACCCCAGCAATCTGTTTCGCGGGGCGCCGTTCCGGCTGCCTCCTCCCTCCAGGCATCTCTTTACGGATGCCAGTATGGAGGGATGGGGGGCTCATTGGGACTCGCAGGAGATTTCCGGACTATGGTCTCTTTCGCAGCGGGACGAGCATATCAACGTCCTGGAGATGCGAGCTGTGTTCCTAGCGTTACGGCACTGGGAACGCCAGTTTTCCGATCAGGTAGTTCTGTTGGCCTCGGACAATTCTACTGTCGTGGCCTACGTGAACAAGCAGGGAGGTACCAAGTCAGCGTCCCTGTGTCTGCTCACGGTAGAACTCCTTTCATGGTGTTCCGCTCGTCGCATTTCCCTCAGGGCTCGTCACATTCCGGGTCATATGAATGTGTGGGCCGACCGCCTGTCTCGACGGGGCCAAATTCAGCCCACGGAGTGGTCTTTGGCTCCCGAGGTTTTCCAGGGTCTTTGCAACCTTTGGGGCAGGCCGTCAGTAGACTTGTTCGCGACCAGGTGGAATGCCAAGCTTCCCACGTTCGTTTCGCCGATTCCGGACGAGCAGGCGTGGGAAGTCGATGCGATGTCGGTGGATTGGAACGGGTGGTTTGTGTATGCCTACCCTCCAACAGTGCTTCTGGACAGAGTCTTGGTCAAGCTCAAGTCTCATCACGCCAGGATGATTCTCATCGCACCCTTCCTTCCTCAGAAGCCGTGGTTTCCGGATCTGTTGGATTTGTTAGTAGACAATCCGGTGCCTCTTCCGGATCGGGCGGACCTTCTGAAGCAGCCCAGGTCGGACGTATTTCATCAGGCTCCGAGCGCTCTAAAGCTTCACGCGTGGCCCTTGTCGAGCGATGTTATCGAAAGAAGGGCTTTTCACGAGAAGTGTCAGCCAGGATCGCCCGAACTAATAGACGGTCTTCTCTGGCAGTCTATGAATCCAAGTGGACTAGATTCTGTGCTTGGTGTCGTGGCCGGAAAGTTAGTCCGTTCGCAGTCTCGGCTCCTTTGATTTCGGAGTTTCTCCTCGAGAAGTTTAAGGAGGGTAGAGCTCCTTCTACGCTGGCGGGTTATCGGACCGCTATTGCTAAGACAATTAAGCCCAAAACCGGAGTCGATTTTGGGCAGGATGCCAGCCTTTCGGCGTTGCTGAATAGCTTCGCGGTGGAAAGGCCGAAAACGAGGAACCCGGTTCCCGCTTGGGATCTATCGCTCGTTCTAAATTGCCTTTTGTCCGGTCCTTTCGAGCCCTTGGAGAGAGCGTCACTTAAGTTTTTAACTCTTAAGACCGTTTTCCTCCTCGCCCTTGCTTCGGGGAAGAGGCGTAGTGAGCTGCACGCTCTCGATTTTTCCAAAGTCCAGTGGAAGGAAGATGGCTCCGCGGTCAGACTCGGGGTTATCCCTTCTTTTTTGGCTAAGACGCAATTGGCTCACACCCCGTCTCTTGCCTTCTCGATCCCGTCCCTAACCTCTTCGCTGGGGCCGGGCTTGGAGGAGGATGCTAAGCTATGTCCCGTTAGAGCTCTTCGCATCTACGTCAATCGCACGAGGGAGCTTCATGTTGGGAAACGCTTGCTGTTCGTTGCCTTTAAGAGGGATTTTCAGAATGATATTAGGGCGGCGACCATCTCTTCTTGGGTTAAGAAATGCGTGCTGTTCTGCTACGAGAAATCTCAGACTAAAACGTCGGGCTCCTTTCGTGTTAAGGCGCATGATGTAAGAGCACTAGCGTCGTCTCTTGCGTTCATGAATAATGTTGCCTTGTCCGATGTCATGCAGGCCTGTACATGGGCCTCTAACAATACCTTTGTTTCCTTCTACTGTAGGGAACTGACGTGGCAGGACGACGCCGGCTATCACTTGGGACCCGTGATAGCCGCGCAGCATGAGGTCCATCTGTAAATGATGTATATAGGAGCAGCACTTGTACATACGCACCAGTTGGACTATTCGTTTCGGAGGCCGGTTGTCCCTCTTATTTGGGTGGAAATTTTAAGTTGTCCCGCCGCCAGCAGGACAACTGCGGGGGAGCCTCCTCAACGACTACACTCTCTTAACCAGGTACCATTCAGTTTAAGTTATTGATTCTTCTCGCACGCTTAAATAAACCTAATTTATATTACTAGTCGGTCTTAAACAACCCTCCTGGGTTTCTCGCGTGTGGGAGTTTCTCGCATTCTTAATTAATAAACTCTCGAATCCATAAACCACTGAATAAGTGCGTTCTATGCCTCCATGATGACTCAGTGAGGGAGTATGGTTAGCCCACCTCCTTTGGGTATTCTGTATTTACCCAAAGTGTTTATTATAGAGGTCAAATTGTGGACATAAATAGGAAGTTTTAACCTGTTAAAACCAGTATTTATTACACACTTACCTCTATAATAAACACGGCGAGTTTCCCTCCCGCCTCCCCTGCCTAACTAGTAGGGGACAAAGTAATGGCGGTTCCGGTGGAACAGTTTCGTCAAGAAATGTCTCAAAGTGACCACTGACTCAGTCCGGTTTCGTCAAGAAACCGTTATGAACGACTGAGATCTGAGGGGCATAGAACGACCAGTTTTAGAGAGTTTGCCATTAAAAAATTCTTAATGGCACGATTACCCTCTTATTTGAAAGCCAGGTAAGATTACCCAAAGTGTTTATTATAGAGGTAAGTGTGTAATAAATACTGGTTTTAACAGGTTAAAACTTCCTTTTAATGTACTGTGTGAAAAAAAAGGAAGACCAACATTGTATTCTGTATTTGATAGAGGTTTTATTTGATGAAATTGGTATATCAATTATTGCGATGAAACCAGGGTTTACTTAGAAATACAATTCAATTAAAAAATTGAAAGTTTTATTGATTGCTGTTACAGTGTGTGGGGAATCTGCGACTGCTGATATTTCTGGACGGCTCTAAGAATAGAATCGAGACGATTCCCGGAGAGATAGAAGGCTGTGTGGCTCTGGGAGATCTTCACCTCTCAACAAATATGCTGCAACAGCTGCCAGAAACACTGGGTTAGTGACACTTGGCACTTGGCCAATCTCAAATGCCCCTGGCACTAATAACTTGTGATACTGCTCTTGTCTATCTTACCAGTATCAGAAAAGAAACTGTTGTCTCTTGGTTTCTAGATACTCCTGAGCATGTGGAATGAATCGTTCATTCATTATATTCATTAAATTAAACTCATTTATGGCATTGACTTTTTGAAGTTTCTGATTGAAAATTGAGGGTTGGATTCTCGTGTTTTCAGGCCGTCTAAGCAACTTGACGACCCTCAAGCTTGACGATAATCGCCTGACTTGTCTTCCTTATTCTATTGGCGGGTATGTTGATAATACTTACATTTATCACATCAAAATATCATTAATATATTCATAGAGATTCAATCCTTTTTTATATGAATTCATGAATGTTGTGTCATGATGACATTCGATTGCTTTTAACTCGATGACTCCTAAGTCAATCACATATTGAATGATGTTTATAATATTCATTCGGCAGCTTATCATCATTGTCGGAGCTGAACGTCAGCGGCAATGACTTGGAGGAGATACCACCAAGTATAGGACTGCTTCGTCACCTCAGGACGATGTACGCCGATGAGAACTTCATCCACAGTATACCAGCTGAGGTCAGGGCATTAGATATACCTTGTGTTAGCTTTTTCCTTGCCATGGGTGAATTCTGTTGACCAGAATAATAAATACTAGTAACAATAAGTTTCAATGCGAGTGGATTGAGTACCAATGTATATTAGAAGACTAAAATACCAATACAGTGGTCCCCCTCAGATAAGGCCTACCCTTCTGCCACAAAAATTAGGTCCTATCTAAGGGGATGTCTCATAGAGGGGTTCATTTACATCTTAAAGTCATTCTAGCGCCACAAGAAAAAGTCTTTACAGAGGGGGGAGTCTTTTTCAAGGGGGATCTTATCTGAGGGGGACCACTGTACTTATACTTATCAAATGACATCAACATCACAAATGTTTTCATTCTGACGGATCACAAGTTCAGTTATAATGCCTCGACATGTTTACTGTTGTAACACTATCATAAAATGGTTTTATTCATGTCTGGTACAGCTGGGCAGTTGCAATGGTCTGACCGTTCTCTCGCTGCGCGGTAACAACCTGGGCAAGATTCCAGAGGAAATCGGTCGCATCCCTCGCCTACGCGTGTTGAACCTCAGTGACAACAAGATCCAGTGTCTGCCGTACAGTCTGACTCGGCTAAAGGAGCTACAGGCTCTCTGGCTCGCAGAAAACCAGGTACATATCAGGATTGCCATGGCTACCAGGGTACATCGTTTCGACAGATTATAGTATACAGAACTTAAGATAAGGATATTATCGCTGTTTCATGCTGTCCCTATTGATCTTTGTGTTATGAAAGGTACGGTATTCTCTCTCAAGGATTGGAAATTCTGAATGTTGATACCGAGATGTTTGTTCTAATCTTGAGATATTTTGTCTTCAGACTAAGCCACTCATCAAACTCCAGTCGGAGCTGAACTCGGAGACGGGTCAAAGGTCACTGACGTGTTACCTCTTGCCTCAGCAGCCCCGGGATGACAAGGATGGTGTGTTCACACAAAACTAACTCTGAATAATGCTGTTTTATGTACATGTATTAATATTCATGTTCAATCATTCAATTCCTCGTTTGTCTAGCTTTGAATGAAAAAAGTTCCCACAAGGGTTATCGAAATTTCTGTCTGTCTATCAACTATCAGGCTGCACTGCACTGTATATAGACTATCGTTTTTTTTTTTTTTTTTTTTTTTTTTTGTATATATACTATCGTGCTACAGCCTGCATAATAAACAGTACTAAACATTGGTATGAAAAATACTGCTTCTAATCAGGTCAATACTTTCCTTTGGTGTTCCAGACATGCACAGTGAGAACGGCAGCTTCCACCCGTCCCTGTGGGAGGAGGAGAGAGCACAGAGACAGCAGATACACTTCGAGGGCGAGGACATCGAAGACGCAGAGGTCAGTAATACAAACACTCAGAAATATGTCTTAATATTGATGTGTGAATGTGCTTACAAATGTGCTCTGATGTGCTAGAAAAGGGCTGCTAGAATTAGAAAACGTTGACAAAACAAGGCTATCGCAAAACAAGGCTATCATCCAAATTGAATGTGAATAAATCAACAGATTTTTTGTGACCTCCAGGGCAAGTTGCGAAGGCAGCCGACTCCTTACCCGAAAGAGATGAAGCACAGGATAGAACACATGAGGAATCTGGCCCTGAAGGAGCTCAATGTTCCCAACGTCGATAGAAAAGCCCAGGGGGTGTCCACGCAACCAGACGGCCAGCAGCAGGGTGAAAAGGTAGGTTTGAAAAAAGTTGTTGAGAGTTTGTATGTTATGTTGTTTTATGCTAATTCACTGCACCTAGCTAACTATAGACAAGAGATACGACAGTTAATCCTGTTGAATAATGTGAGAAAGAACTGAACATAACTGAGTTTGAAGTGGTTAATACTTTAACTTAGCACTAGAGACACTGAACAACTTTGTGCACCAGCTAATATCTTATACAGGTTGTAGGACGAAGGGATTCGCCGTTGAAAGCTAGTGCAGGCACCAGTACTGTCTCCACCGCCTCACTCAGTGGGGAACGGCATTCACTTCTTAAGGCTGACAAGGTCTTGCCAAATTTCAGTAGCCACAGTAGTTCAATATACACTCATTGGTTAGCATACTTATATTGATACTTTCACATCGAAGTCTCACCAATGTTTGTTGCTCCATTGCAGGAGAAACTACAGCGGGACAAAGCTCGGATGCAGGGACCAGCCGGCCACAACATCAGCCACCAGTACGCGACGATCACTTCACCCGGGCGGGACGAGGATGACGGGGGTTTCCTGGACACCTCCTCGCACCGACATGGCCCCCACAGCCACAACAACTCCCTTCCACGCTCTGCATCCCTCGACCGAAGTGGCTCTGCCAGTGGCCTCCTCCACGAATCAAAGTCCAGTCCCGATAGCCGACACGCCCGTCACTCTGCCTCGTACAATGACTTCTTGCAGGGGCTCGCGGCCCGTGGGATCCAGGTCGCAGATGACTTGCAGCCTGGATCCGTCCGATCGTTCCCAGCGAACGGCTCACAGAGACATAGCGGGTCACACCGCTCGCACCACCACAACTACCACCCGATGCCTCGATCGAAAGGTCGCAGCTCTGGTTATGACTCGGACATCGGTTACAAGAGCGATGTTGGCTATCGTAGTGAAGCAGGATATCGCAGCGATGCTGGTTACCGTAGCAATGCTGGTTACCGCAGTGACTATGGCTATAGACGGAGTGGTGGACACAATAAGTATGACCGGGCACCTAGTGGCTATGCGAGTGACAGTGGGCGACGTTCCTCAAGTCACAGGCATAGTCGGGAGCCTGGTTACACTAGTGACTATGAACCTTACTCTCGAGGCTCACGAAAACACAACAGCTCATACCAGGGCTATCCAGGGGACCAGCAACATCGACACGGCCACCACCGAAGTCACAACCATGTGACGCAGAACGGCGTCAGACACCAGCCGCAAAGCTATGGCGATGTGTCTATATCCAAGCGCACCACGATACGCAATGATGAGATGTATGAGACTTCTCAACATAGCTCGAGGCCGCCAGTGGTACGATCTCGGTCGGCTGGCGATGATCTGCTAATCTCACAGGCCGAGGACTCATATCAAAGCTCTGGACTCCAGGTTTCCGACCGGAGCCGATCCCACCATGAGTCGCTGAATGGGGACGCTCATGCCGTCTCGAGCAGGACTCCGAGGGACGAGCGAAAGAACAGAGGACCTCAAGATTCCAGAGACCAACAGAACAGCGAATTGTACAACAGCATCGGGACATTGCAGAAAAGTCCCGGCGCTGACAGACGCTCCAAACAACAGGTACAATGGAGGGTATTAATCTAGATTATTGGATTAACCATTTCGTAGAGGCATGTACTAAAATCGATCAACCTCTCCATACATGGTACTGGTGGTAATGATGTGTGTTCTTACTTATTTGATATACGTAAAATTATAAACCTGCTTCAGGGCTTGGTTTATAATTTTGAGATCAATGACTTCTCAAAATACCATATGACCAATTTCATGTATGATACTATATAATCATATCCAGTATGTAAATTAAAACAGTTAAAATATAACAATACTATGACTAATAGAGCACAATAACTTTGTCATTCAGTCTCGGCACAATGTGCCACGTCAATCTAACAAACCTACCGTTAGGTTCCATAAATCCACTGTGAGTACGAACGGATGACTGTTGTGTTGTTGTAGTGTTGTCCACACAAGTCCTCATCTTGGTTCTCTTTGGACTGAGATTTTGTACAATTTATTGTCTAGAAAAACTTCATCAGAACGTGTAGTAACAAGTTTCTGGTAGCGTCGATAGCAACTTTCCAACTTTCCGTTTCCAACCTAAAACACTTTTCCTGTAGATTTGTGTGTGGTGATTGAGTCCTGTTAGTTGGTAGTGAATGTTGGTACAGGGTGACACAGAAAATTTGTATGAACCTTCAATTATTTTATAAAATTTGCAAATAAATATACAAGATTTGATGTCATCATTACCACATATGAATGAAATAGTTTGAATTCAAATACTTTAATGCCATTTTGTACAGGAGTGCCTGGAAGAAGAGCGCCAAGAACACATAGTGAGCCAGACTGTAGGTTCGCCTGCCTATCGACCAACCCCTCCCTACCCCACCTCCCAGTCAGCTAGTCAGCATTCCCTCCATGAAGACCCCCAGGCAGCTCCCGGCACTCCCCACTCCCAGCGCCCTGCTGAGGCAGCCACCAACGGCCCGACCCATACCATCCACACACCAAACCACCGAGAGCGAAGTCCCGGATACAACGGCGACCGACCGAACACGTTACCTCTCGGTGATTCCCGTTCTCCACACATGCGCAAACAGCTCTACCAACCAAACAACGAGTCCAAGACGGAACTCTCAGTGAACACGAACTGTGCCATGTTAGACAGCAACCACAACACACCGTCCAAGTCGTACACGACCCCCACCCCTAGTGGGACTCCTGCCTCACGCGGCCCAGTCGGGGTAGGTCCACAGGGCCGAACGCAAGGCCCCGGACCGCCACCCCCCACGCCTCAAAGCCAGGGGAGAACCCCCCAGCGCGGCCAGTCGCCTTGGAAGGGTAACTATGACCAGGAGGTGGCCGTCTACAAGCAGATGGAGCCCCCGTCGCAAGTGTCAAGCTCGACTGATAGCGGCTATGGACAAGCGCATTTATATGACAGGACAGCAGCCGACCCCAACCGCTCCTCAGGTTAGTCTCACTATATTTTATCATCACTAACCCCACCTGTATGCAATATTTTAGATCATAGGATGTCAAAATTGAGTTCTTGCTTGGGGTGAAGTTCAACTTTTTCCACCGTACAATGTATTGCTGATGTATTGCTTTTCCACCGTACAAGTTGTTGATCATTATTGCAGTATCGAGTGGACAGCCATCACCTGCTGGTCCTAATCAAGGCAATTTCAAGCAAGTGGTAAGTCCTTGAAACTACTACATATATGTACTACGTGTATACAGATATTCCGAAAACACTGTCAATCCAAGTTTCAATAAGATGTCCCATATAAAGACCAAGAAAC
Organism: Terebella lapidaria; assembly: GCA_949152475.1. Classification (NCBI taxonomy): domain Eukaryota; kingdom Metazoa; phylum Annelida; class Polychaeta; order Terebellida; family Terebellidae; genus Terebella; species Terebella lapidaria. The sequence continues at coordinate 11,890,815 of OX424557.1, forward strand.
CTGCTACATTTCAGTTCCAAGTCACGTTGGTGAAGAATCCTGGTCTCGGATTCAGTATTGCAGGGGGTGTTGGATCTCCAGGGAATCCATTCAGACCTAATGATCTGGTGAGCCAAGATACACACCTTCAAAATCATAATGTTGTGAAAACGCACATGTGATATGATAACAAAAGCATTATAGAACACATATTCAACTTGTATGATTTCCAGGGGATATTTGTAACACGCGTACAACCCGATGGTCCCGGGGCGGGCATCCTCAAACCTGCCGACAAAATCTTAGAGGTACTTGACAAAATACGTTATAAAATCCACAATGCACACCTCAGATTATTCTTATCTCTTATATTCTCATATTTGCGTGTTCACATGTTTTGTATCTTTTTGCAGGTAAATGGTCTCAGCTTCCAGAACTTGGAGCATTCTCGGGCTGTGGACGCATTGCGCAACAGCGGTCAAACTGTCTCCATGGCGATAGAACGCTTACAGATGTCACACAATCTCTAGCGACATTTTACTTTGAAAATGTCAAACGTGTTCAACCATTCAAAGTAATATTATTTAATAAGCCAGCTGCATTTGCTATGAAATTCATGTCGAAAACCGAGCCAAATTTAATATTCCGTATACTGATGAACATCCAAAGATTCTGCCCGGCCAATATCATAGATCTGTACATTCAACTACATTGTATAATGTTTGCTGCTTTTTTAGTTGGAGTTGAAAGAGCAGATCATGTAGAAATTGACTGAGCAATATTTGCCAGAAAGAAATAGGAATGTAGATTTGTGAGATAGTGATGTTTCACAAAAGAATAATGTCATATACGGATATTAGCTGTGTTATTTGCTTATGAATACTCATGTTGCCGGTATTAGGATGTGAAATTATGCATATCTTCACAGCAGTATCTTCAAATTAAATGTGATAAAAGTTTTTACGAGGATATTTTTTTGTACACGCTATATTTTATAGGCATATAGAAAATGTCTGTGAGAAGATTGCAATAGAACATTTGTATGTATTGTATTGGGATTTTTTATCAGTGGATCATGTACATGTCTTACAGGTTTTTAGAAAAGTTTTTTTATTCAAACCATATTATCTGTTATTGATATAGATATTTATCATTTATGTACATATACGAGTATTAGTGTTTCTTCAATAATCCACTCTTTTAATAGAATTATTGGTTGAATATCTTGACGCAGCATAAGTGTATGTAATGTTTAGTGCTTGTGTGTATACATTTGTATTTTCAACGAATTTATTCCACCAAAAGGCACTGAACGATGTGTTTCTCTCACAGTTTTATGCTATATTTATGCATTTTATTGGATGTGTGAGGTGATGCTAGTATTGTCATACACATTTTGAATTTTATGTGAATCTATTTATTCTGTTATAAAGATGTGCACTCGCAGAAAATAATTAATTTTCATTTGTCTATAATGTCAGTTGCTCTAATCAGCATTGATCATGTATAAGAATTATTGAGCTAAATCTTCTTAAACTGCCGAATTTTTTAAATTCAGTAAACATTTCATTTGTCTAAATCACATTTCCACACAGTGTTAGGTTCATTCCTGCTGAATGAAAAACATTCCTGGTGTTAAAAAATATGAAATATTTGCATTAGTTATTGTGTAATGATTATTATGGCTTATTTTTTTGACTGAGAAAAAGATTGGAATGTTGTTAGTCGTATTTTATGTATTTATTTGTTCATTCTTTCCGTGACGTTGTGTTTAATTAGTACAGACATGCCAAACATATCATCATCCATACATTCTAGTGTGGGATTTGTATATTATAATCTTGGAGTAATTTGATCAGCTTATAGTTTAGACGATGTGCATGTAGCATTTATGAGTTATTCGTATTTTGGCAGCTTTTCTACGGAACACAAAATAATATTTATTCACATATAGAATTTATTTACCATGTGTCAACAATTAACCTATCGCAGAACCAGTTTGTCCGAGTCTTTTTACGTCATTTTCGACGCATTCTGCAAAACGTTATTATTGGTCAAAGAGAAGTTTGCCGACGTAATATGTGAAACTCGGACAACTTTTAGGGGCTTTGGCGATAGGTCAATTAGGTAAATATCGCATGTACATGTACACACATATTGACCTTGCGATGCGAGTTTTGTTGCAAGTGAAAATGAAGGAGTGTTTGTAACTTGTTTGACGTATTTTTCAGATCTGTACACTTCCATTTTTGCTCTAAAAACATGATAAAACTGCTGAGGATGTTTTGTATGACTGCGACTGTCAAAAAAAGTATTTATTGCAATAAAACCTGAAGTAAACTTCATATGATTGACTATCTTGTCCATGTTTTTGAAACACATTGCGAACATTACATTTTTTTAGGTTCATCATGTTAATATATAAATGCTTATCCGTCATTCGATTCAAACTATCATACACATTAATAGCAGAATACTGAATGAACACCCGAGTCTGATATTTACTACTGGTAACTTCCTCTTTGGCTATTGGAGTTGATTTCATTTGACCAAATAATTTTAAATGTGATGCGAGTTACAGCAAAATGGGCTAAATGTATAGTGCAATTTATTGAAATAAGCTCATTGACAGGAACTTCACAGAAATATAATGCAACATCTATAATATATATTTATATATAGATATATATGTATATCCAGTAATTGAAAGCAAATTACCAAAACGTACATTTAAGGTAGTCCGCTCCAAACAGTGAGGGGAGGGGTCAGAGTTTTTCAAAATAAATGACCGTATTAAAAAAATCTAGAGCTTCAAAATGACATATTTTATAGAGTAACTGATCAGCATCCTAAAACTGAAAAGGAAATAGGGGGTCACCGTATGCGTTCTCTTGGAAAACAAGATGCAAGATGTGAATATGGGCAAAAAATGTGTAAAAAATACCATAAATTAAGTCATTTTAGTAAATTTTTGTGATTTTTCATCGAAAATGTCAAAGAAACCAGCACGGTGGCCCCCTATTTTTTTTTCAGTATTAGAATGTTGATCAGTTACTCTATAAATAATGTTATTTTGAAGAGATAATATTCAAGATATAACTTTTAAATTTTGACTTTTCATTACCTCCCTGTTTGTAGCGGACTACGTTAAAATGATAAACAAGGTACAACGTTTCCAAGAAAATGGCTGCAATGAGTGACTATACAGGATTATGAGGTGAATTTTGCTTCAATAGGCCTTGCATTTTGTATCGAGAATCTCTAATCGTGTAAAACGACCATATTACAGGTTGAAACGTAGATAAACTAGCTGAGAGTTAGGAGGTGGAACATAGCTGCATGCGGCATGGCTGGTCTCCAAGTTACTTTTTGTCACTGTTGCTACTGCCACCATAGCAATCGATGATGTGACTACAGTTTTTTAATTCAATAACATCTGGCCGAGTAGTTATCATCCAGCCGATAGATAAGGGTCATCTGAAACAGGGAGGTGAATATTCATGAATTCATGACACTTCAGGATTCATTACTGTGTACTTGTTTTATTCCATCATGGAGGCAGAGTTACATCAAGGAAATTCCTCATCCATTTTACATATTATCATGATCATCACTTGCGACCAGAAAGAATTGACCTACCCCAAATCCAATTAGTCTGAGTCTTTTTCAACATTTTCTGCAGAATGCTAATATTGGCCAGAGAGAAGTTGTCCGACGTATTTTGTGAAACTCGGACAACTTTTGGGGGCATTTAGGATAGGTCAATTACTTCACATAATACATAACGAACATACATCATTTATGTACACTTTTGTCAATGTTACCATATCTATAAACCAGTATATGAATCTACTACAGGTCTCTTCACCTTTTACATTTGAACCCAAACGCTTTCTCCATGCTTTCGTTTCTTCTAGCATCAGCCGTGTAAAAAAAACAATGTTCTCCGAGATCATTTACATGCCGATGCAATGGCTTGATTCCAAACACAACATCTTTTATCACCTTCACTTCAAAAGAATTCAAAGTCTCATGAATGATCGCAATGGATTGTCAAGTACTAAGAAACATAAATCTCAGAAAGATTTTAGTAGTGCCTTTGACCAGGTTGACATGTTCTTGCCTGCTTGTAATAGCTATTGACTCGTTGGTCATACATCAATACGGCTAACAATATCAACAGTATTTGTCAACAGTGAGGACAAAAACAACATGATCTGTTCCAACCTGTACATGTACGCTTGTATATATTTTATTTTACAAAGGAATTCACTGACGGATAGCAGCACTTCAGACAACCGAAAATAACTGGTTCAGATTTGAGAAGAACGATAGCATTGATATAATATAAAGTTTTTAAAAACTCTGACTATATTCGATCTATTTAGTGTTTGAGAAAATTATTGTTCAGGTCCAACAAAATCCACAAAACTGAGCTTGATTATGTTATGATTGCTCTAAGTCTCAATTCTATAGGATATACTAGTATCATTCAGGTTCATCTTTTAGAAATGGTACAGTAGGCGTGTGCACAAGATCAGGTGTACAGGTTAGCAGACAGGCTCTAGTCAGCAGGCCGGGACGAGTGCAATTGGATTATGTCTGCACCATATTGCAAGCATCACGACCTACTTTCCAGATGGTTTTTTCGATGTTCCACACCATCAGCTGCAGCAAGATTACAAAATCAGTGCGCAGTTACGTTAACATCATATCCACTTGAATGACACACAGCTAAACTCAAGATACGAGTGCTGTTAGCTGCCACGACAACTCAAGCAGGCCGGTCCTGAAGGCTGTAAGATGTCCGAGAGCCTGAGACTGTTACCATGGGGCAAGTGACCTCTGTTGCTATGACAACTCAAGCAGGCAGATCCCTTCAAAGTCTGATAGATATCTGTCTTGACTGTTTACCATGGGGACGAGGCAGCATGAGGGACCTCGGTTGTTATGACAACTCAGTTGATTCTATTCTGAAGACTGCCAATGTCTGTAGCGACTGTTACCATGGGGATAAAGGACTTCCATTGCTATGACAGCTCAGGCTGTCCAGTCCTGAACTGTTGGCATCTGTAGCAACTGTTACCATGGTAACAAGTGACCTCTGTTGATATGAAATATAGCCCAGACGATCCTTCCCGAAGACTGCTGGACATCTGTCTTAACTGTTACCATGGGGATGAGGGACCTCGGTTGCTATGACAACTCAGGTGATTCTGTCTTGATGACTACTGAAGACTGCTGATATCTGTGGAGTCTGTTACCATGGTTACAATTGATGTAGGTGCCAACTCAAGCAGGCCGGGACAAGTGCAATCTGATCGCGTATCACACAGATTTTGCACAAGGCACGACCTGATCACAGTTGGGTGCTTCTGATGAACTCTGTCAGTTCAGGACCACTGTACTCGAGTCTGCAAATATAACATATCGAGTAAGTTTCAATGACTTGATCCATTGATACAAATTTTCCAGATTTGAATACAAGTCATCTCATCAGATCAAACATTTACTACAGTAATGCTAGTCTTTTATACATGTATACAGCACCTCTGTACAAAGCATCATAGTTGTTCTGACCCTGAGCCCTTTGCTCAGTGTTTAATACAGGTCCATGAAATATACCAAAGCCATAACACAACAACCAAGTGCTAATTCAGCTGCGCAACATTTATTCTTGTGGTGGCGCGTGCCTACACTAGTCCATCTGTCAGTGTGACAGAATCATGACCAAGGCCCTGACCTCAACCCCATTCTAAAACCTTGCGAACCCCCCCCCCCCCCCCCACCTATAGTACCTAAATTTAAGTCCAAATAGCTTTTTTGTCATTCCAAACATGTATTGTGGAGACGAACGAAGAAACAATACTTAGGTAGCATTTGAACCTTCAAAAGTGAGAGAAGGGTACATTGACAAGGTGACGCAGGTTCAAGACAAAACCCCAGCAAGGGTCAAGTCAGTGAAACAATGACTCCGCCCGGGCATGAAATGAGACCGGCCTCCACAAGAAAAGGCATCTGGCATCTTCCTTCTGTCAATTGGAACAATACAGATCAGAAGAGAAAGTTTGAACATGATGAATGTGGGCTTCGTGGCAGGAGTTCAGTTATTGGTGGTACACAAAGTTTCGGGGTTTATTACAAGGGCCTGGCATTCTCATAGTTAGCGACTTTGATTTTAATTGATCAGAATAGGGACTAACAGCAGTTGGCAGATGGTGTGAACAAGACTCCTTTGGTACATGTACATATCTATACAAAGATACATTGGTCTTATGACCTGTCGTAGACCCTTCCTTCTCAACTTGAAGTTGATATCCCACATCCACCGGCAGGCCGGGACAAGTGCAATTGGATATAGTTGTTTGGTGCCAAGTTGCACAAGTCTGACCTGTCAGGTGATGTGGCTCACATCTATAGACTAGCAAGTTCCTGAACTGCGTCTTCATATTTATTTAGGGTTTCCCTATCTGTTTTCACTTTCTTTTTCCGGTGGGGAAACTCGCTGGTCAATCACGACGCATCCGAACATGATCATGATGATTGACCATGATCACATGATTGGAGATTTACACCTCAATTTTTCAAACTACTCTTGTTTCTACTTGTACGTGGCAGCAATCATCATGGATTCCACACAATATCCTATACAGCTATCTGTCTGGGTAGGGGCAGGTTTCGCGGTAGCTGGATGTAGACAGACCACAGCAGGCCGGGACGAGTGCAATTTTTGTCTGCGAGTGGCACAAATTTGCACAGGTCATGACCTGCTGGAGGAAGTCTTATGTCACGTCTGAGAACCACATTTCCTGCAGATCACAAGTAACGGGCCGACCATCCACATGTAATGTTACGTTATTATCGGTCCCCAGAGATAATTTGTATAGCTCTAGCTTATAGCTTCGGCGAAATATATACGAAATATACTAACAGTCAAGGGTCAAGTGCCCATGCCTATTAATTACTACAGCTCTGCATTAAAGTTTTATGATCACCCACAGAGTGAATGAAGGGAATTATTGTATCCTGTCTAACTAACAGTTTGTTTGCAGATTTCTCATGAAATTCATATAAATGAGCAACGATGAATGATGTTGATGATAAGTACATTACCTACAAGTTCTAAGATTTACCATCAATGAAAACAATCCTTTGAAGTCAGTGAGTGCAGTTAGAGACACAATGACACTTTGTTGTGGTGAATCACGCAGCTTACGTGTACAGCTACACAACAAAGGACTGATCTCCTAGCAAACAGCTTACATGGATGCAAGTGGACATTCTATTGTTTACCGACTAAATCCTGTATGACACGGTCACCAGCACTTCAACTCGCTCGCCATGTGACTTTACTCGGACAAGAAAAGACGGAAAATTTAGCCGAACGTTGATACCCGCTAAACATTGGCACTTAGTGTGTGTGTTTACACAGGGTAGAGAGTGGGGTGTATATACTGTGAAGTACAGGTAGAAAACAGGACAGTCAACAACCCAGTGAGAGAACTGAGTACCTTCGATGAACTAATTCGGCGTGTATAAACCAAACAACTTTGTCACATGAGAATGTTATTTTTACGCCTTGAAAGTGCACTTGTTGCTTCGCCAATTTAGTACGAAATTGCACAATGTTCCAAAACCTCCCCATCACTTACCTTCTAAAGACTTTTTCATGCATCTCTCTAATATAAAATACGTGGGAAAATCCACTGCCAGCTCAAATTATACTTAGTAAGTACTCTTGAATTCATGTGGCAGCATGTTACGACTGTGATCACCTATCTAACGTCTCGGGATACAAAACCCACTAGCTCACTTGAAAGCCACAGACCACCAATAAGTGTCCGTCAGCGGGCAGTCAATCAACTGCCTGGATTGAATGGCTCACCCGTGCAAGTGGTTCCTTTAATCTGGATCTGGAAGGTGGGGTCCGTGTCCCCAGAGTGCATACAAGTCTGGACAGATCCAGACACAGTTGACCCTGGAGACCAAAGCTCCGGAACACATTACAGCATGCAAGTAATTGGGACTTGGGGGGGAAAGAGAGAGGGTGTGGGGGGGGTGTGGGGGGGAGGAGAAAAGGGGGGAGGCAAGTAGGACAAACTGTAGGACATTTCCTGATAATAGTCAAACATGAGTTGCCATTTAATCGCCATGGCTATCAATGTCCAGGAAATTAAGTGAACCCATAAAACAGGTACCCCAGTGTCCATGGTAACGTGGACTGATGGAAAGCAATACATTCACTAATTTGAAGCACATTCTTGTGTACTGGTCTCAAGATAGCAATTCTGTGTGCCAAGAAATAATTGTAGAATGCCTGATATGCAAAGAACAGCACTTGCATGGTTTCAATTATGAACATACCAATACAGGTCCTTCAGTGCTTGCTTTCGTTTTTCTGAATATCCTAAAACAGGTGGCAAGTAATATTCATGAGCACAACTATCAGGGGAAATACATTTTGGATCAAAATTTTTTAGGTTCAGAATGTGTTTTCTACGTTTTACATGCACATAAATTTGCACTAGTATTTGGTCGGGAGTTGCAATACCTTGGCCCAAGCCTCCTGGTCAAATATTATGATATGAATTTTTAAGCCCCTAGCTTGTCCATACACCTGTCACCCCTACAAAGATCAAAATCTACAATTCAGGGTCTTAGGGCTGCAACACGTCTGTCACACATGCCTCGACCCTTGCGGGAGTATGGTCCTCAAAAGCATGAAAACCAAAGATCATATTGTAATTTAAAGTCCTGACATGAAATTTGACGATTTCGAGACTTTTTAATATTTGAAAAAAACATCTCGATTCGTGAAATGCACTAAACTTGAGCCCACTGCCAACAAATTATTACAGCTCACGTCCCTGAAAACTTATGTAGACATCGGCTATTGGAGTACTCATGAATGACATATGGCCTGACAAAAATCGGAGAGCCTTCAATGTGTCCCTGAACACACTCAGAACATTAATTACCTTCTACCTTTTTGCTTATCTTTCAGTCATTTACTTGTAAGACATATGGCGCTGTATACAGAGCTAAAACAGGACAGGAAGTTTGATGTTCACTATACAGTGACATTGTTGGTTCGCGTGCCGTGCCTTTTCACTTCAAATGGGAGTATTATAACTTTTTTATCGGTAAGCTGCTAGGAAGCATCCCACTCAACACCTGCCCTCCACGGACCCAACCCGCAATTTATTTTATAATGTCATCCGCAAGCGTAACAAGACGGAAATCAACCCTCCAAAAACTCCGCCCTTCCCCAGTTTGTACAGATGGTCATGGCCTCTATGAACGCACTTGAAAACCGAAACTACCGTATTCGAATTTCCACCGATAAGAAGATGTTTATTAAAGCATGACCAAATATATCAAATTGGAGTGTATAAATTTGCGTAAAATTTCATGCAAGCAAAGCACCTGCCCACTGAGATGTGGACAGCTTAGTTGGATACAATTTTAAAATGCCAGAACAGAACAGCTATCTAGAGTTAGTCTGTGTGATTGCTTCAGATTCAAGATGTAATTTGCGAAATCTGTACACTTTGAAAGTAGCCCACCAAGTCAAAACTCTATACTAGTAGGAGTATTCCACTAACAATCAAACTTAATCTTGTTGACCGAGAAAACCACAATCTGCCATCGGCAATCGGCAGTGTTATGGTGATCATTCATGACTAGAAGAGTGGCAAGACAAAGTTACATGTCTAGCAGGTCACCAGGGGCATTCATGGCTTTTGGGGGAGGGGGGGGGTCTGATGGCATGAAGATTTTGGCAAGTTATCAAAGCTTTAGCTGGCTAGTCAGTACCCATCTCAGCAAATTATGTCACACGTACATGTAAGTCAGTATGACATTCTCAACCTGATAATCAGAGCCCACATCATGAGAGAACCTATCCCTCACCATGCTTCAGAACTGGAGCGCAAACCGAAAGTCCACTGAAGAAGGATGTGTTTGTTTGAACTACCCAGTACTGAAGTCCCAAAGTAAACCTTACAATCTTTTCTATTGTGCCCTGGCCATCCAAGACAACCCCCAAACTGTCAGTATTAGAGTTAGAAACTTAAACCTCAGCTCACTGTAGTATCCAACTGCTGTCAAAAGGCACAAAATGGGATAAACTGATTTGCTTATATTTTCAAAAATATTTATGTCTCTATTCTATACAGTAGCACAGAACACTCACAAACTTAGACACAAAACCGACAGTGGAAGTTACCAGAATGGCTTTCAGCAGCCTGCTTAAAGTTCAATGAAAAACACATTTTTGTAAATATACTGGACATCTCTATCATTGATCACAATTAAACATAACATCCTATGCTAGAGAATAATGTGCGTGAACCTAGTCTAGTCATAGAGTACATATCGTAATTATCTTGTTAGGAAGCTGAAGGCTTTGAGGGACTTCAATATACTTGAACACCGCGATACACCTGGCAACCAAAAACACAGGAAGCAAAGACTTTAGTCGCAACAGGAGAGAGGGGAGGGAGGGGGGGGGGGGGTAGGAAGGGGGAAGACACCCCTACACAATACACCTAGAGCACCTTTGTTGTCGCCACACATAACATCTCAAGGCAGTTTTACAAACACTCCTTAATATTGCCCCACTTCTGTTCGCCTCAAGATGCGCCCACCTATGGAGTTGCCGCAGCAGCCCTAGCGAACCGAACAATTTGTATACATACATTCGCACATGGCCCCAGTTTTGGACACAATGGGTCCTCGTCGTGAGGAACTCTGAGCCACGTGTTCTGGTCAGTTTTAATGCTGCTGAGGGGAAGTTCCTATTGCTATGGCAACCATGCTTCCATTCATCCGACATCTGGCCCTGGTTGGGACAGGAACTCTCACCATTTGTCAACTGTCGTCACCTCCTCCATGCAGATGTCATGCGGCTGTCTCCAAAAGTCGTCCATGGCTGCTGCCTCCTCCTCAACTCAAACAGGAAACAGTGTCGCAAATGACACCTAACTTTCCCCTAACCATCCAAACAACGATCTGACCGTCACTAGTCCAGGGTTTGACAAGACGTAGAGCTAAGCTGAGCTCCAGCGGACCAAGTGATGGAAACCTGAAGCAGTCGGTGACTTCCAAACAAGGGAGACAACTTGAGATACTGAACGGCCAATCATCTTCAACGGAGATAACAGAATCTTCAAGTGCCCAATATCGGACCCGATTGAATCTGTCTGGGATAAGTTTAGGCATTCCCGTCTATATTTACCATTCATTAGTGAAATGATAAACATGGGATCAATCATCGATCCCAGAACAAAGCAATGATAGCGAAAATAGAACTCTCTCAACTCTAATTGCTCTCTTCAACTATCTGCATTTCAGAAATAGAAGGAAATTCTGATAATACATGAATACTTATTGCAACAATAATCAGTCCAACAATCTAAACTCCTCTCAACACGATATATATTCAGTAAGTACTCCAGTACATGTATTGGTAATCTCACTAGTTCTGTGTCGCATTCATGCGGTGATGAATCATTACATGTCCACGTTTTTATCCATACTTCAGTGACTTACTACATACAGCATAGATATACATGAACACAAAAACACGCATGGCTTCCTGAGTCATTCACCAAGTTCACATGTCAGTTACTTCATGTTGCAAGACAAGCATTAGTAAGTAGGCCAAGGAATTTGTGAATAAACTTAACAAACTTCACAAGTACTAGTATTAACATGAAGACGAAGACAAAACTAGAACAGTACCTTGTCAAGTTACATCCACGACGATTTTTATCCAAGTTGTACGTAATATACTCTAGTACACGAGGTAGGCATCAACACTTCCGCTTGGCCATTCGCTCTACATGTATTGAAGTCACTTCCAGCGAGCGAGCGAGCGCCCGACAAAGGCGACAGATACCCTTGTCTGTGCAGGCGAGTGGCGGTCGCCCGGCTGAATGGGCCAAAATGGCGGGAAATGATGGAACCTCGTGGTCTCTCAGCCGTGACATCGCCGGCCAAATAATCACTCCACGTGACAATGGGCTCGACTGGGGCTCTGACACGGGCTTCGTTCGTAACTTCTGCAAAACACAATCAATGGACAGCATGTCATTACACCACCAGTGGTGTATGGGGGGGGGGGGGGGGATGGTTGTATCACATCATGCTAATTATCGGCCGTCCTATCAGCAATTAATATTTGCGGAAAAGGTGTCTCTAGCTGGCTGGCTGGCATTCTTAAGTTGTTGAGAGTGGTGACTTTGCCATTGAAGTCTCTCAGTTGAGCCTAGTGGGTGACTGTGTGTGGGGGTTGTAGTGTATGTGAGGGGTATGAGATCTTTCTAAGTGTGCGTGTGTGTGGTGTGGGGGGGGGGGGGATGTCCGGTGAGGGGGCAGGACACATTTCCTGTCTCGTGAAGTCTTGACTTCAACGAGGAGCAAAAACATTGGCTGTGTGGTCCTGTAAAGAAGCATTATTGCTCTGTGCCATCTAAGTTCTAACAGGTCGGGTATTACGTCAGGGGGAGTGACTGACACTTGGGCATACATACATTTATACCTTCAAACTTACCACACAGTGTCAACAACATCCGTCAAACTACTCCCTAAACCATGCTAATTACCTGCCACTGGGCGAGGCAATGCATAACATCACTTGACCTGTCAATACTGCATACAATGCATAGTGCAAGTGCCAGTCATTATTGTATACTAATTATTTGAAGCATCCATGCCAGGCCTATACATAATGCACAAATTCTGTTCCCTCTACAACGTAGATCATAACATATCTATTATGAAGGGTGGGCTCTGGACACTCCTGCATTGGTCAGTACTGACCACAGTGCTGACTCAAGATTCAAGACAGAACTCACAATCTCCTTGCTGGATTAGACTCCAGACTGTTCTAATTCTCTATGAAACATCTCTGGCAAATTTTTGCTTATGAATAAAGCTGAACAGTGCTCAGCGCTCAGTGCAACACACATACACATTTATAGTAAGTACACCAAGTTCACCGACATATATATGAGAGTGGATTCAAGCACATACTATGTACTATTATAAACATTGTGATAACTGATTGAATACGTGGCTCCCCCACAGAGCTGACCATGACTAACGATGCGTCCTTCATTTGTAGGTAATTAGGTGCCTTTACATACAATTTGTCAATTTTATAATTGGGGCATTCATCAGTAGAATCACAATCATGATAATGGACAACATCAGTTCTATTCAGAGAATTGTTGCTTGCAGCTAATGGTCAAAGCCCAGAGTAAACAAAACTGAGAAATTAAACAAAATCAAATGCCTTTGTCCGGTCACTAAATGCAGCTATCTCAGAAAAGATCTGAATACCCTGGACCCTGGAGGGCTGGGGTACAAGACAATACAATTACAACCGCATAAAGGAATTAGGGCTGCCCGTCCTTTCAAGGGATATCATGTGAACCATACATCCAACAAATTACATATCACACGAGAGGGTTTTGACCATGTGTCCCAAGGCCGTGGACTACGCTATACACGGTGGTGGACAGACCTTTCCAGCCCGCCCATGATAACCTTGCCAACTCAGGTTGGACATTCATCTATGCCAAGTTGAGCTGGCCAGCCCCTTTGTGCTGGCTGCAATTACAGGCGTATCACCTTCCCTGGAGGAGCAAGGGGTCTCACTTTGGTCATCTCTCCTTCAGCCTGCCAACCCTAGCTACCATATGACCCCCTCTTCCTTCCCCAACTCACAAACACACACACACATCAAAACATCAGCTTCTGCCCCACACTTCTGCTTCAACAACTTCTTAATTTTTGTTTCGTAAAATTTCTCCCCAGTAAAGTTGCCTCCATGCAGTCCCCACATGACCGACACTAGTAGTTTTGCCAGGCTACATTTGCCGGCCAGAAATAATGTTAGGCATCTGCTTGGGCCGCGAATATGCACTTTTTATCCCGGGCATGTCTCAGTTTACCAGTAGAGTTCCGGCATGGTTCATGCTCGCCACCGAAGCAGACTGAACAGATGGCAACAGGTGTCCGCCCTGAGAGCTCAGTGCCATGGCATCTGCCGGATACTCACTCGTAATACCAGATCCAAGCCAATCCCCATGTCGCCAATTTTTTTTTTATTAATTTTTTTCTGAAGACAAATCATAGCCTTGGGGCAAATGGTGGAATGTTAATGCTCGCCTTGGTACATACATCTTAGATCTGAGCGAATTGAAGTCTCCACCGTGGCATTGATTAGGATTATTCGGGAGTACAAATATTTTCAAACTTTGAGGAGAGAGAAGAGACAAGAGACAATCATTGAGCAACTAACTGCCAACTAGCAAGTGTACCATTTCCTGCATACAATTACAATTTACAAACTGTGACAATTGTTGTTCAAAGTTATTATATTTGAAAAATATTCATCATTGACCTGGCATTTGAAAAGCCCTGGACTATTACAGATCAATACCTGCATCATATTTAACACAACAAACTTTAAAGACTATTTTAGTGCTCAATGCTCGTGGCAAGCAATGCAGGACCCATTTCTTGGCGACACACAACACTGAATGGTACAGTTCAGCAAGATATGCCACTTAAGCACGTCAACAATCGAAGGAATATGCACAAGTCCCTGCCTGCTACTGCTCGAATACTAGTAATCCATGCCACAAACATCCCGATGCAATCAATATGTGGTAAGCAAGCGGACCAAGTCAACGATTAAATCACCCTTTCACATGGAGATTACGGCCCAATAATATGAACAAGTAGGTGTTAAGAGTCAACACGTCACAATGCCTGCAAGCAAACAACCAATTATCTATCGGATCAAGTGGAATCAGTGACAATGCAAGCGCTCACTGTTTGACCCAAAATCAACAGCAAACATATTACCGTACACACATTATAATGCAATACCTATTCAAGTAATTTATTATTCAAAAGGCAGTGCACTGCAAGAAGGCAACACACATTATTTAGTGACACTTCTGATGCTAAGTGAACCAAAATTGCAACTTTTTCCCATTTGGCTCCACACATTTATATGATTCACAATTAAGTCCAGGGCAATACCAGGAATCTTATCAGGAGTTATATTGTTTGCCATTTTCTATACCAAGAAGCATGCTTTATCTCTGTTGGTAAGATAGTTCATGTAGCTATGTTTTTCTGGCTTCCACACACAAAGGCAATTAAACTTAGCAGCAGGCTGTAGCATGTATTTTTTTTTATAACTGTGGACAATAAATCAAATCTTCTGCAGTGGTAAGAAAGACATCTCCAAAAATAAGTCCTCCCATCTACCTATATTTGAAGACTTTCTTTGTATTTATTTCGAAAGATCCATTTTTATTAGTATGCCCAGTGTACGTGTTATTGAACCTGTGAAAATTCTAAACGTTTGGAAGTTTCGACATACCAGTTACAAATCTTGTTCCAGCAATGCCCTCAGAAATCTTGCATGCATGTACTGGCAAGTTATCTACTAGTCATTAATTTTACTTCACAGCATCTCTTCCAGGTGACCCGTCATTATCATGGACACACCCTCTATTCTCTCACTAACACCCATGGTGCCTGTGACAGCTGACCAGCACTGTCCCTCGGTCAACCCATCCCGTAATTTATACCTCTAGACAATGGCCACGCTACAGATTTCACGCACGACTTGCTCCACTGCACTCTGTCAAAGGTCCCGGCTCTAGACGTCTCACGAAATTAAACCGAGAGCATCCGGCATTAGCGACATATTCGCTGGTAAAAAACGGGGCAAACATTGGGTGCATTGGCCAGTGCCTAAGCCGAAAGGTAAACTTGCACGTGTAATACCGACGTTTGCAAACATTGGCAGTAAAAAGACAGGGGTATTTTGTGTCTGTTGTTCGAATGCCGACCAGTGACAAAATACCGACACCGAGTGGAAAATGCACCATACGTTGAGACTCGCAAAGAAATCCTCCACGGTAGTTCATGACGTTTTATACGAAATAATGCCCTGATTGTTGAACACACATGAATCTTGCGCAAAAAAAATGCCAAGACTCGAGATTCACCAAAGTCAATGACGTAATTATTTGCAGGATACTTATGACTTGTAAGTACTTCCAACCTAATGTGGTGCGTACTATAAGATGGGTTTCTGGTACTATATAGTCTCTTTATACTTGATCAACAGATTCAGCCTGCAACAGCCACTTCAAAACCACAACTAACAAACTGAATTATTTTTCATAAATTATATAGGGTGGTTCAAAACCACAACAAACAAACTGAATTATTTTCCAGATTATTTATGATAGCTCACCAATAGATGATTTGCCAATGACATCATAATCCTGTTTTGATAATAGGGTTAGTATTGCATTGCCGTCCACTCAAGGTGTTGCCGTCCTGTCAATTCTTCTGTTAAATGGTGTGCAGTTGAGCAATAGCAAACCATCTATTCCACGCAAGAATGTAGATAGAATCACAGATTCTTGAGAAAAAGGTCTGAAAACTCGCAATATGCCTTATATATTGCGGCTTGAGCACATCTCGAGATATATCCATGTTTACCCAAATATTGACAGGAGGGTATCATATTCCAAATAGCTGTGTTATTTACTCCATTCAGCCATAGGAAAGCAAGCATGAACAGCATGTATATCCAGCAAATCCTAAACAGGTTCTGACGGACGACTAACTTCCTTCGCAAGTCACAACACCTTCAAATGCTCAAAAACTACACGACGCTGAGCGCATGGAATAGATTAAACACGAAGTCCAACGTATTCAATACGTGTAAGTGCATACAGCCTCTTGAGTGCTTGACTCGAGTCAACCTGCGTACAACAGCAATGACGAAACGTTGTAAAATGCAAAGCAGGCAAAGAATATAGGCATACTATACATGTGTGTGTGTATGTACATGTATGAGGGCAGCATTAGTGACATATTATAATGTATGGATTACAACTTGTATGTTTTTATGCCACAGAATTTTCAAAAAAAAAAACTCCACTCCCTCTGATGCCTACATTCACAGAGATTACGCCAAATAGGCTGTCA
Source organism: Terebella lapidaria (assembly GCA_949152475.1). Lineage (NCBI taxonomy): Eukaryota > Metazoa > Annelida > Polychaeta > Terebellida > Terebellidae > Terebella > Terebella lapidaria. The sequence continues at coordinate 11,907,828 of OX424557.1, forward strand.
TCGGAAAACGGGAGTTTGATTACAAACTTGCACTTTTGAAATAGAGAGTGAAGCGATTTTTAGAGTTTTACACACTTCAATGGCTTAGTTCATAATACTCGTTAACAGAAGTATACAGTAGTATGCCAACATAAAATCTGATAGCAAAACTCCCTGTGATTGTCAGCAGAAAATCCTGCATGCGCCAAAACAATCACTGAACATGTTGAACATCTTGTTTCATTCATGACCATTCACCATTTATAAAACAAACGAACACAATAACCAACGGAGTACTGGTAGATAGCTAATATTCGCTATCCACAGATAATTCCAGCCGATTTCGACCTAGTATCCATAACAACAGAGCTGAGGCCAGTTCCAAAAAGATTATCAAACATGTCATATAAACCATATTGATTAAATTTAAGATATCCCATTAAGGTCAAGTTTTCCTGTATGCAACAATACCTATACCTGAAGTGTTAAAACACAGGCGTGATTAGTTTCCTTGATCTAGACGGCACTCCAAACCACTATCCGTGCTTGGGCAACAAGTGCTCAACCTTCGACTGGCCGTGCACCACACTAGCCCTCCCACCGCATAAGCCTTCAGTCGACTGATCAGTCTTTTTAGTGGACAGGAAACCATGTACTTGTCTCTGTGTGCATTACCAACCTCTTGAAAACAGCGTCTTCTATTTGCCCACGTCCGAGCCTAGGGTTTTGTTCGCCCGGCACACCGCAATTCCATAAAGCGACCAAGTACTAGTATTAAACACTATGTACCGAACACGCATATACATCAGGTACTTGCGCGATTTGTGGTAAGGGGGCAAGTAATAAAGTCATAGCTCTTTCGTAGGTTTTTGTAGCGAGATTTACTGCACAAAAATGTGCGAATGTCACGGAAGCTAGCACCCTCAGTTTTACGTGAGTGAAGATAAGTATACATTAAAACCATTTCACAGTTCTACTATTGGGCCATGTTGTGATTTAGGTTTTTATTCATAAATATATTTTTGTTTATTTATGATTATCATATTTATATTATGATGCATCGAGGAACCTTTGATATAATGGCGGAAAATGGCCGTAAGACCAACTGTGTCGAAGGATTTCTGGAAAAGAATGAGGTGCAATGATATGCTGCCTGTGTAGAATGCACGCATAATATATGAAAAAAAAAACTTAATGTGTTGCCAAAATTCAATACCTCGAATAAAACTTAAGACTTATTTATCTAGGCTATTTGCCCTGCCTCTTCAGACCCAAGGTAAATAAAAGACCATTAAACCTGGTCATAAACTCATTCATATTCATCTTTTCAATAGAGAGCTTGAAGTGTATAAATCTAGGACGAGAACTTTGTGCATTCACCACATTGAAGTATCGTATGAATGTCTTGATAATGAATGGTTAAGTGACTACGAGTATTCCCGTACAGTCACAGATCTATCCAAACTACAGAATTTTTAGCGGGGCACTCACATCACTGCATTTACATATAAATATACATGAAGGTTTGTGGAAACTTGATTTTTTTTATTTTAAATCTGACAGAACATGTATGAACCTGATTCGACTGCACGAAATACTAGTAGTCTGTTGGCATTATGGCGAGTTCACCTCTTTGTTTATGTTTCATTTCTCAATCATTATGCTCATCTTACAAAATAATTTTTCATGGTACCTATATTTTTCTAGACTACCTTTATGCAAACTGAAATTACTAAATCATGGTAATTTGTAGTCATCATTTCCTTCAGAACTCCCATGTTTGAACAGATTTTCAAGAGTTCCACAAGTTTGTTGTTTTCAAAAGTTTCAAGTATAAAATCAAATTGCAAGCGTGTTTTAAAGCAGCTGTCTTCGAAACCAGTCAATATTTTTTGAAAACTATATTTCATATTAAACATGCTAAACTAACTGAATGAAACATACATCAAATGTAATGAAAATACCAGTCTTCGGGGAAATTATGCTCATTTGAACAGGCGGTTCTCGCGTAAATACAGGAACTGTATCCATCACATGCAGATGTAAACAAAGCATATAAGTGCGAGACAGACTGACAATTCCACGCACATCATGGTATATCACTGATTATTTTCTCATAACTACACTATATATGCACATACGAACTGGAAAATGTACCCGATATGGACTTTTAAGCGCAATTCGAGCTTTTGTTTACATTCGGATTTGATGGATACACTTTGTTTGTTTATTTACAAAAACCGGTACAAAATGGGTACTAAAATGGATGAAAAGACAACTCGGATGGACTGTAATCGTCAAAATCATTGAGCACACCTTTTCTTATTTTGCATTAGATGTTTTTAACAAAAAATTGGTTTTGAAAAAAATATAGCATACATTCGAAGGCAGCAGCTTTAAAGATGTTGAAGTGGGAAATTTCCCCAAATAACCTAATAATTATAATGAATCGATTCTTTATTTTACACTACATTTGCTATTTTACAAAATATTACTCTATCGTCAGGAAAAATATTATAATGTACATGACTAATGCACACATATGGTCACGAGCCAATGTGTAACTTATCTACGATGTCGGGTAGCACAATGAAACGTTCTCTTGAATTGCCTTTACTGGGTTGCACATGCGCAGTCTAGTTTTACAAGCGTTGCAGCTGATTTTAACCGCACCAACGAATGTGTGTTTCCTCATTTGTGTGACCTGCTCATGCGCAGTCGAGTTGCATCTGAGTGCACGAGACACAAGTTTGTTTGCACAATTAACATGCGCATCGAACCTATGGGAACAGGGTAAAATATAATTTATGCGCAGTAATCCTAGGCCGGGTCAGGAGGCAAAAACACACACGTAGATGTTTGAATCGTGGAATTCCGTCAGATATAACTCGAGTTATGACGTCGAAAGTAGCTTCCAAGATGGCTGGACATCCCTAGAAGCTATTCAGCTTCGTTTGCATTGGTGTCAATTTGAAAGTCTTCTGACTTTTGTTGGGAAACGGTGACTTTTTCTCGGGTGTATCAAACCTTTAGCTTTGTTTTGGTATAGTGTTTACCCGGTTCCGGATAGAACTGTGGAGGGCCGCGTCATGTTTTCAGTTGGCAAGTGACATCTTGTATATGGATGAATGGAAAATGGATATTGTTTCCAGTATTGGCCTTTATACTTTGATATTATGGTTTAAAATTCATACCTCTATGCATCTTGGACCAAATTACAAGTAATAATTTTAAGGTATGGATAAAATATGCATGTTTTTCAGATGCCAATTGACCTCATAAATGACAATCTCATGGATTTTATTCAAATCTCGCGCGGTTTGTAGGGACAGCACAAGTACTCGAGTGCTCGTCAACGAGTCGAGTCACAGCAAGAGCCGAGTTTTAAATTGATAACCGAGTACTCGTTGAAAGAAACTAAGACTTTTTTTCAGTAAATATCATGAAATGAGCGCTCAAAACCATGACCAAATGTTGAAAAAAGATCGAAATTTGAGTTCTTGTTGACATTGTTTCGAACAAGAACTAGCTGCGCCACCTGGCGAATCACTTGTGCTGCCTCTGGGCTCTAGCGAGTGCACTGTGAACTAAGTCACGTGATGCAAACAAGATGTCTGCGCCCATCTGAGAAGGATTGCAACCTAGCTGTTCAGTAATTTAGTGAATATATTTCCCAACATTTGATTCTAAACTGTTTGGCAACGTACGATTTTACCTTAATCTGAATGCCCCCACTCATTAATTCAGCAGTACTGGCAGTCCCAGTGCATTACATGCCATGGTGAATTGACGATCTAATCGAAAAATTTGACTCTAGGCAATCTACATTTGGTAATTTTTCACGAGTACTCGGTTACGAGTCGAGTCACAACACCCGAGTACTCGAGTTACGAAATCTGTACTTGTGCTAACCCTAGCGGTTTGCTCATTCAATGGGAGGCAATGTACAACGTTTCATTGTGGGTAACCAGTTACACCTTTCGTAACCAGTTAGAGCTGTTAACCATAACCGGGTACCCGGCTACTTGCTGGAGCACTAATATAGTCGCTCAGGCTGACTGCGAGACTGTGTCAGTGTCACCACTTTTGTTCAGATCTAGACCTTTGAGGACAGGTATCGAGTAAAGTGACCCCTTTTCGTATGTGTGATTGTGTCAATGATCAACTTGCGTGATAGGATGAATTGAACACTTGGAGGGAGTCAGACAGTCTGACTGTGAATATGAGTGTCCGTGAGCTGGTGAATCACTGACACTGACTCCCGAGTCCGATTCAACAAGAAGTCGGAGAGTGACATTCGTTCGCATTGCTAGTCATTCAATGTTTTCCTTGCTACAGTGTTAAATACATTCATAACAACTGAAGAAATCTACTCACACCAGTTTGACAAGTGACATTTCGTAGGAGCTGTGGGAAACTCCGAAGTTTTCGTCTTTCCCGCGGTGTGTGGGAAACTTCCTTGCCTCATGGCCACGACTTCCGTTTCCTTTGGCAACCAAACAATCAACAGGTGGCGCTGTCATAATTCATAGGTAGCGCCAGCATTGATCCTTTCCCGCCAAAATAATGACCCAAGCTAGTCCACCACGTGCCATCATGGATCTTGGTTCCACCCACCCTAGAAATAAATATACGTGGAAGATGTGCCGCCCCAGGCCCGTCTGTTTTAATTTTTCCTATCCAAGGTTTAGGCCTTATCTCTAATTTCACACATGTAGGCCTACAGTATGAATCCATGACATAACACTTTTTAATTTGTGTAAGAATAGGGCCTTGAGTCACTGGGGAGAAGGGAGGGTAGAGTTTGAACCAAAAAAGGTCAAAATCGAACACTTTGGCACTTTGTTCAAATTCTTTTGCAATAACTTTCGCTCTAATTTCACATAGGCCTAGGCCTGTAGACTCATGATATCATGTAGGCGGCAGGCCTATAGCATACTGTCCATCTCGTGGTTAAAGATGAGAAGCCTGAGATTGCCCGAAACCCCCAAAATATCGGTCCAAATGGCATTAAATGGCCCAAACCGGTCTGGAGTGCACTTATAGACAAAACGCTTGTACTGAGACAACAATTTTTGAATGTGTCATGGCAGAAATATTTAACGTTTTCTGATCATGGATATATGGGAGATCATATATGGCGGATCTTTTGATTACATTGAATTTGAGTTCACATGACATTGGGTGATAAATCTGAAGGTCACAATCACATTCAAACTAAAATGTATAATTTTACCTCTCCATATGAGACGGCTGCATATAAAGACTAATAGAACTTAGTTTTGTGCTATGAACGTATAAGAAGTCATACAGGCCAATATATATATATATATCTTTGAATTTTTTTGGTAAAATGACCTCAGCTAGATACTAGTAACATTGAGTGGTAAATCCGGAGATGACATCTGACCTGAAAAGTGCAAGTCGATCTCAAAACGGCTGTATACAGTATAGAGCTTAGGTTTGTATTATAAACTTATAGGAGGCAGTATATTGCGGATATTTCGATAGTTTTGAAGTTGGCCTCAGATGACTTTGAGTGGTAGATCCGAAGGTGACATCTGGCCTGAATTGTCTAAATTGAATTCTGCATACAAAACGTGTTGTAGATAAATCTTAGGTGTGTATTATGGACATGATAGGAAGTCATATATGGCAGCTCTTTTGGCGGTCTTGAAGTTGACCATATATGACGTAAATTGGATTGTGCATACAAAACGGTTGTATATGAAGCTATATTTGTATTGTGGGCAGATTGCAAGTCATATATTATGGATCTTTGGTGAGCATAAAAAATACATATATGGCAGATCTTTTGGTAACCTTGAACTATACTCTGAATTTTCTAACTCGTGTACACTGTTTTTTCACCGATATCTTTGCGATGCTGAACGATTTTGTTCTATAAGTTAGCATACTTCACCTGGGAGTGACAGCAATTCAGCATCGGGACTTATAAAGAAATAGGGTGACTATTCCAGGGTTCTTTCAGTAAAAGAATGCGTCAAAACAAGGAACTCGAATAGTCTATATTGAATACTAACATAACTAACTAATCATGCAAGGTCTAAATTTGTAATACTATTATAGTTATATGGTACAGGTCTGTACCATATCTGGTACAGGTCTGTACCATATCTATGCTCAAAAACGTATGTACTTTTTTTTTTGAAAGGGAGGGGAGGGTGGAGGGGTGGGGCAGGTCCTGACCCGGGTAACCACCATCACCCTTCACTCTAATCCACTACTGAGGTAAAACACATTATGTTAAGCTGAAACTGTGAATGATTTGTGAATAAGTCTTTGAGATTTTTCAGTTCTCCAACAAATCTAGCGTTTCTTTGAATTGTTTATTATTTTTGCTACAACAATCGCAGCCAACATTTTCATGACATATTTCAAGTACAAGCTTATTACCTAGCTTTTACTGAAGTATACAAACAATACAATATACATCTACTTGTTCCTCAACATTGTATGAAAACTACATTCCTAAATACAAGTATGTATATACAAACTGAGAATTTATTAGATACATTTGTGTCAATAACTTTCTACATTACTGGCTGGTGACATGCTGATTCACATTGAAGTATACAAAGGATACATGCATGGGCCAAATATTTGGTTGTTCGTCAATGAACTGTACATTTTCCTCATTCAAAAACTCAAACATACTCAAGTTCATATTATTTCACATACATGTATTGGCATTCAAAAATTTGACATTAAAAATAGAAAAACGAAATACATATATGTATATCTGTTATTTGCTAGGATCCCAGGTCTTGCATCATTGATTCGGCTTGTTTCAGCTCTGCAAACACAGAGGAAAATCACATTCAATTCAATTATTCCGGAATTTTCATCTGAGTGAAAACTTGACACATATAGTAGTTTCATTACAGTATACCGGTAATTGGTACGTTTTAGCATTTTTTCAATAACGATCATTATTCATAATATATTCAAATACTGAATATTTGAATCATGCAGTTTCTCCAAAAGCTGAGATATAAATTCTGATCTACCGTGTATAAGGAGCTGTAGTTTTGCTGGCGTGGCGGAGAAAGAGGCAATCTCAGTGACCTGCGTGTCTGGGTCGGTGACTTGGAGCTTCAGTTGTATCGAAGGCTCTTTTACATCCTGCAAATCACATGATCAATGTTTCCTCTACATTCATGGTGAATTCAACATGTACTGGTATTTGATATATTTTATATCTTGTATATTTTTCTAGACAATGACAAAATCCAGAAGTGTTCAAGCCAGCATATGTTATAACCTGCTGAAATGCAATATTCAAATCGCCATAACTTTTTATCCAATAGAGCTTATTGGCACGCAGTAAAAAACATTTCACTCCGCAAAACTGTCTCTCATTTGATTTCGCATAATTCGGCAATTTTATTAGCACGGGTCACGTGGTCACGTGGACACGGGATGTTTCACCAAAGACTGAACAATAGCATTATTATCGTGCATTCGTTGATGTTACCTTAATGTGGCTGGAACCCACAATGTAGTCCACTCGCCAGTCCACCGCGTCCAACTGAGATACTGCCGACAGGATAATTGCGTGAGAATATTATTTGCAAACAATTCGTGGATGGAAGTGAAAGGTACATATGTATATCATCTGCAAAGCAGTGGAGATATTAACTGGCATCTATTCGGCCAACAAATATGACAACTTACATCTCATGCTTTGTTTCTTGAACTTTTCCTGTAGTTTCCCAAGATTGTCACTGTACGATTTGCATAATGAGGTTGAATGTTCTGGAGGAAAATAGATCAGCATGATGAATATAATATGAGTATTAAAGGAATATATTTATACTACAAACAGGTTCATGAAGCTGGAATGCATAAGCATATTCACTACTAAACAGTTGACTACTTGCCAATTACGAAATGTCATTATATCCAAACTTGATCAGAAATTTAATTCTTTGCTCTTATGACAAAATTACCTATAAAGCAAACAAGAGGCACTGAGCCTTCTTGCACTGACATAAAAGAGTTTTCATTTTTTGAAAATGTTCACTATAAACTATACAATACCATGTAGACCAACCTTTGGGCAGACCTAGCTGCTGTAGCTCATTACACAGAGAGTCCCCGTCTACGTTGTATTTGGCTGAGCTGCTTAGGATGTAGTTCAGAGCAGCGATGGATGCCTTGATGTCGCTTATCTCTGAAAAAAGTAACACTATGTGACATATTTGTTTCATTTATGGGGAGGGGGGAGGGGGTAGGGGGTATTTCCATCAGTAACATTATTTGTAACTATATTTTTTTATAGTGTGACACAACATATTTCAACATACCAAATTTGGCATCAGATGTCAACTTCTGTGCTTTTTCATACTGAAACACAATACAACAAGGGGTACATATAAAACTGCAAGTTATTTTACATGATGATAAAATGCAACTTGGTTACAACAATAAGTCAATAAAAGTGAAAAGATTTATGGTTTACATCAATGTCATCCCCCAGAAGATCTTTGATGACCTGGACGCACAGTAATTTCATTTTCACTGAAGTCTGGAATGCAAAGAGTGCAAAAACGACATACTGATTATATGGTTGTGTAAATATTATGGAACATATACTGTTTTCAACTTAACAGCCAAGTTCAACACTACTGGCCTGGGAACTCAGAAATAAGGTTGAAACATTGTATATGTATCTGCAATCATGGTGTGAAGAATGGCATAGAAATTAATGCCTTACAAGTTTGGAGAGGGTGCTGATTTCAGCCAATACCCAATCAGGACAGTCCAGATCCCCACAGAAACGAAACCTCTGGAATATACATATATGCAATCATGAAAATTTTTTTTCCAAATGGAAACCTACAGGTTTATTTCTTTATAAATTGCTGAAGAATATCAACTTAGTACAAGTATGTGATGGTGCGAATTAAGCGAAATCATTGAAAATGTGGTTCTGTATCAGATTGTATAGTATAGGTACTAGTATACTATAATCAGTCTGGACAATATAGCAAAAGCTTATATCTGCAGGAATACCATTTTCCATATTCCTGCAGAAGTACAAAATATTTTATTCAAAATATAGAAATACATACAACTGTATTCCTGTTGTCAGTACAAAATACACACTATCGTATTTGTAAACTCTGAAACCTGTGATTTCATCTAACTTCATTACACATTGTCCAAACTTGAAAGATATCACACTTGGCAATTCAGAATTTCAGGTGGAATACCACTCCAAGAACCTCTCTTTCAATCCGTATCAATCCCTATCCAGGATTGATACGGATTGAAAGAGAGGTGCTTCGAGTAATATTACACCTAAATTGCCAAGTAGGATAGGTTACTAGTGTTGATAATGTGTAATGAAGTTAAAAGAATTTACAGGCTTCAGAGTTTACAAATATGATATTGTGTATATAAAATAAACACATGCAAAATGGTCAGACACCCAAATTAGCCACCCCAATGGCTATGACCTTCTTATGGCTCGTTCAGCTAGTGTTCAACACCTATTCCAAACATAAATTTAAATGCCTGGTGTAAAACTACTTTGCACGATGCACATGTAAGACACAGTGGACATCCATTGATTGCCATGATATTATTATAGCCTAACTCAGCCAAATCATAATGTACCCATGCAATGAGTCATAAGGCACGCCGCCATGAATGATATGATATAGGCCTATTAAACACAAGTCGGCACAAATTTGCCACTTTATCTGTTTATTCTACACATGAACCGCATATTGTTCCTTGCATTCGATGTTTCTTTTCCCAAATGTTATCCATCTATTGTCATGCCAAGTCTTTAGTTTTGTCATCACTTTCTAGCCGATTATCATATCACACTAGCATTGTGAGGCGTATTGACGCCTTGTGAGCCACCGTGTCTGGGGATCGGATCCAATGTGTTTTTGTAATCACACGAATCCAGCGCTTCAAAGTAATAATCCATCAGTGAGAAGTGGTGTGAAGATAATTCAGGCATGAAATTCGTTTGTATTGCACTCACAGGTCTAATTCTCATGATTTTTCACAACTGTCAAAGAAAGCGTGGAAGTTGTTTACGTTCTAGAGCCGCGCTCAGATTCTCCGCGCATCTGGGCCAGTGCACATAACCACTGTGCGCACACGGACTGGGGTACTGCAGTTACGAGACATGCCTCTGATAGAATTTTACCTACTGTTATTTTTCTTTCTCACCAGGGAACAATTAAATATGTGTAGCTTATATCAAACATTTAACAACAGCATTCATAACAAGATGAAGCTTCATGAAGCCAAACGCAAAATGATTACTAGATTACATCGTCATATGCCTACCATCTTTGTCCATATTGGTATTCTGCACTCAGAGACATGATATCCCACGTTTTTTTTCATCAATTTGATATAAGTTATTTAAAAAAATCAACATTTCAACCAAATATGGATATTACCATATATCTAAATAAATGTATCCAATAAATATCTTCACATGTGTTTATGCACCACAACGTGAACATGCACGTACTGGTACCCACCGTGAGATCACGATGTCAATACAAGATATATATCAAATATCGGTACATGTAACAGTTTTCTAGTTTTCATATTATCCACTTAGTGTTTTGAAATGTTCTGGGCTATTGTCTCATCTATGAGATAAATGTTGGCAAGTTTTGTGTGATCAGCTTGCAATATGTTGAATTCAATTGTGGTACTAGGAGTAGGAGCCAATCAGATTTTAAAGCTATTCTCTAATCGTCAATTCCATGCTGGCACCATGACACTGTCTTAGTGCTTTGATATAGCGAAGGAATGATTGCAATTTCCTCAGTTTCCATACACCCAGTATCAACAATGTAGCTTTCTCAGCCACTACTTAAGGCCGCAATTCACACACGGCGTGGCTCACGATTGCCCTTAAAACATTGGTCGATCTCTTTCAAAATCACGGTCGACTTGTGGAGGCTGATTGATGGACCGAAATTTGGCTAACAGAGGTGGTCGACTTATTGAATGCCAAGTCAATTTAGGGGAGGGATCAAAACATGGAAGGTTTTCTTGTGGGAGGCTTCATATATCTGTTTAATAAAATGCATCTCCTCAGGTCGTTCCTTCAAAGTTTCATCATGGAATCCAGATGTCGCCCTTAGCCACACCAGGTAAGCCTGCATAACGATGGCTATCGAAAAAAAATTGTGTAATTTCTCTCCATTGCAAACTTTTATTTTTTAACACTGTTTGACTGTCAAATTTAAAAAGACAAGCGATTTTAATGATTGCTAAAAAAAGCTATTATACTGAATATAATACTGATTTATAGTTATTTACTTGTACATGTAGTTCAAATTCCGTTGGTAACTTAGATATGAACACGCAAATGCAAGGCAAAATCATTTGATGATGAAATCTTCAGTACAAAAATCACAATGCTGCATATTGGAACATAAATATATATATTTAAATTTATCTAATGGCATAATAGTAGGTAGTCTTTAATACCAATTTCAACTACAACGGTATACAACATTAGAATAATAAGAATGAAGTATATGAAATACGTATGTATCCGTTGTTCTACAGTATACATTAGAAATGCACAATCGTGGTGTACCGGGTACTTGTAGTATTTGTTCATTTTATTCTACATTACAGTATTACAAATCCTTATCAATTTCTGATAACCAACTTTATTTTGAACCATCTATTATTTAGACACACAATCTATGCTTTTGAAAGTTCCGTGATCCGTATATAGATGAGCGATTCTGGAATGAAACAAGATTTTCATTCATACGGCTGCGATGTCGAACGTTCTTCATCTTTCGAAAGTACCTCAGTCCGCTTAAGCACAGTGTAAGGCCCTATTCCAATGCCGTCGCCTGATTGGCTAGCTCAATTTGGTCAGACTGACACGCCCACAACAATTGTCAAAACGGCGGCCGCGGTTTTTGATCGTGTGTCATGCGAGATAAAACAAGTCATTTCTACCCTAATTTAAGATTGTCGAGTGTTTTGATTGTGGAGGATTGGAAGACATAAACACAAGTAACTGATTTATCGCGTTTATTCCATGCTGATACGTGTTTTGAAGCCTCAGGGGCATAAAACCGAATCCCTCGGTTTTGGGCGAAGTTAGAGGATTGCCGGCAGATCATGTACGCTTCCTAAGCCCCCGCTGGCTGCCCTAAGTTAATATCACACCCATTATCGCTCACGGAAGACGTTCGACTTGTCAGTTGACCGTCAATTTACACATTTGATTCAATGACACAACTGCTATATACTTTTAGCCTCAATAAGGTCCCACTGTATCAAGGCCTACCATCTTATCGAGGTGTTATCGGAAAATACGGCTAATTTGAAGGAAATTTGTCAACAAAAACAATCCACCCAGCCTGCGATCATGTGACCAATTTGTTCTTCTGATAAAATACAGCAATAAGTAAAACGCGGAATTTGAAAAAGCATATGGGCCCCCCACCCCTCAAAAAAAAAAAAAAAAAAAGGCGGGAGGATCTCTTGCTAGATGCCTTTTGTCAGGAACACATAAGGTATGCTATTGCTTTCAGTTAATGCTAATTTTGCTTAATGACAGAGGGCCACAATGAAAATGGAAATAAGGATTTAGTTACTTTCTTGTGCTGCCTCGGTATAGGGCACCGAAGTCTCGTTCCACATGTGTACAAAAACTACGTATTTATGACGTATTTTTGTACTTCCGGGGACAAGGCTTGCCACGTGGTCACTTTTGCTGATTTAGCTTGTATTCACATGTACGGTACAACAAAGTTTTTTTGAGATATATACATAACTCTTTCTTGAATGTAATGAAATTACTCCGAATTATTTACTTACAAAATCAGGTGTATTTTTTTTTCCAAACTGAAAATGCGCCCTGTTCAAGTCGTGTTTGAGAGTGCATTTCTGAGGCATGAATTCGATTATAACACAAATATTTATGTGATGTTAAACTTGAAATAGGACAAAACATGTCTCTCCTCTTATGTAGTTCTTCGGAATACAAAAAGAAAGTATAAGTTCGACTCAATTTAAAAGTCTTGGTACTATTTCTGCCGTAAAGATCGCGGCCCAAATGCCCAGAAACATGGGTTATTCAAACTCTTCAATCGGCAGGAAATATTTGAGGAATAATACATTCATCGATCTTATTGCGGTTGTATTGTGTCAATGATGGTGATATAAAATTCCCATGAATTTTTGTTGATTTACGTTGATATTATTTTGAGCCGAACAATTACAATATTCACAATTTTTCAGAAAATTTGGCGGAAAAGTTGTGTGTCCCCAAAATGACGAAATAACGCAAAATAACGTGACGTTTTAAATCTCACTTCTGTGCCCTATATTTTATGTACTTTCATCATTAGCTATCATTACATATTTGTACGATATTACGGTACCAAATAAATCAAATCAAAAAAAGAAAATGCTTTATTTCTAATCATTTATTATATTGGCATATTGTTTATTGCACAGATGTATGTGCTGAGTCTAGAGAAACGTCACAAGAATGTTTTTTCAAATACTGAGGCCTATATATAAAGTGTCTTGAAGTGTGGCAGACAAACAGCTGGTAATCCTCAGTTTGATTTCACCGATGGTGAGCATTGAAAAAAAAAGAATGTCAAATGTTTCACAAAACAGAAGTAAATTACTCCAAACACTCAAAAACATTCATTATACGTATGTATATACAAAATTCCGTATACTTCGAAGTTCAGTATTGACTGGTTGTGGTCAATTTTGGCTATATCAACTTAATATTTATCTGCTGACAAAGCAGATACTCATAATCATTTTTACATGGCATTATCAACTACATTTATGTTAAAAGCAATATGTTGAATTCAATTGTGGTACTAGGAGTAGGAGCCAATCAGATTTTAAAGCTATTCTCTAATCGTCAATTCCATGCTGGCACCATGACACTGTCTTAGTGCTTTGATATAGCGAAGGAATGATTGCAATTTCCTCAGTTTCCATACACCCAGTATCAACAATGTAGCTTTCTCAGCCACTACTTAAGGCCGCAATTCACACACGGCGTGGCTCACGATTGCCCTTAAAACATTGGTCGATCTCTTTCAAAATCACGGTCGACTTGTGGAGGCTGATTGATGGACCGAAATTTGGCTAACAGAGGTGGTCGACTTATTGAATGCCAAGTCAATTTAGGGGAGGGATCAAAACATGGAAGGTTTTCTTGTGGGAGGCTTCATATATCTGTTTAATAAAATGCATCTCCTCAGGTCGTTCCTTCAAAGTTTCATCATGGAATCCAGATGTCGCCCTTAGCCACACCAGGTAAGCCTGCATAACGATGGCTATCGAAAAAAAATTGTGTAATTTCTCTCCATTGCAAACTTTTATTTTTTAACACTGTTTGACTGTCAAATTTAAAAAGACAAGCGATTTTAATGATTGCTAAAAAAAGCTATTATACTGAATATAATACTGATTTATAGTTATTTACTTGTACATGTAGTTCAAATTCCGTTGGTAACTTAGATATGAACACGCAAATGCAAGGCAAAATCATTTGATGATGAAATCTTCAGTACAAAAATCACAATGCTGCATATTGGAACATAAATATATATATTTAAATTTATCTAATGGCATAATAGTAGGTAGTCTTTAATACCAATTTCAACTACAACGGTATACAACATTAGAATAATAAGAATGAAGTATATGAAATACGTATGTATCCGTTGTTCTACAGTATACATTAGAAATGCACAATCGTGGTGTACCGGGTACTTGTAGTATTTGTTCATTTTATTCTACATTACAGTATTACAAATCCTTATCAATTTCTGATAACCAACTTTATTTTGAACCATCTATTATTTAGACACACAATCTATGCTTTTGAAAGTTCCGTGATCCGTATATAGATGAGCGATTCTGGAATGAAACAAGATTTTCATTCATACGGCTGCGATGTCGAACGTTCTTCATCTTTCGAAAGTACCTCAGTCCGCTTAAGCACAGTGTAAGGCCCTATTCCAATGCCGTCGCCTGATTGGCTAGCTCAATTTGGTCAGACTGACACGCCCACAACAATTGTCAAAACGGCGGCCGCGGTTTTTGATCGTGTGTCATGCGAGATAAAACAAGTCATTTCTACCCTAATTTAAGATTGTCGAGTGTTTTGATTGTGGAGGATTGGAAGACATAAACACAAGTAACTGATTTATCGCGTTTATTCCATGCTGATACGTGTTTTGAAGCCTCAGGGGCATAAAACCGAATCCCTCGGTTTTGGGCGAAGTTAGAGGATTGCCGGCAGATCATGTACGCTTCCTAAGCCCCCGCTGGCTGCCCTAAGTTAATATCACACCCATTATCGCTCACGGAAGACGTTCGACTTGTCAGTTGACCGTCAATTTACACATTTGATTCAATGACACAACTGCTATATACTTTTAGCCTCAATAAGGTCCCACTGTATCAAGGCCTACCATCTTATCGAGGTGTTATCGGAAAATACGGCTAATTTGAAGGAAATTTGTCAACAAAAACAATCCACCCAGCCTGCGATCATGTGACCAATTTGTTCTTCTGATAAAATACAGCAATAAGTAAAACGCGGAATTTGAAAAAGCATATGGGCCCCCCACCCCTCAAAAAAAAAAAAAAAAAAAGGCGGGAGGATCTCTTGCTAGATGCCTTTTGTCAGGAACACATAAGGTATGCTATTGCTTTCAGTTAATGCTAATTTTGCTTAATGACAGAGGGCCACAATGAAAATGGAAATAAGGATTTAGTTACTTTCTTGTGCTGCCTCGGTATAGGGCACCGAAGTCTCGTTCCACATGTGTACAAAAACTACGTATTTATGACGTATTTTTGTACTTCCGGGGACAAGGCTTGCCACGTGGTCACTTTTGCTGATTTAGCTTGTATTCACATGTACGGTACAACAAAGTTTTTTTGAGATATATACATAACTCTTTCTTGAATGTAATGAAATTACTCCGAATTATTTACTTACAAAATCAGGTGTATTTTTTTTTCCAAACTGAAAATGCGCCCTGTTCAAGTCGTGTTTGAGAGTGCATTTCTGAGGCATGAATTCGATTATAACACAAATATTTATGTGATGTTAAACTTGAAATAGGACAAAACATGTCTCTCCTCTTATGTAGTTCTTCGGAATACAAAAAGAAAGTATAAGTTCGACTCAATTTAAAAGTCTTGGTACTATTTCTGCCGTAAAGATCGCGGCCCAAATGCCCAGAAACATGGGTTATTCAAACTCTTCAATCGGCAGGAAATATTTGAGGAATAATACATTCATCGATCTTATTGCGGTTGTATTGTGTCAATGATGGTGATATAAAATTCCCATGAATTTTTGTTGATTTACGTTGATATTATTTTGAGCCGAACAATTACAATATTCACAATTTTTCAGAAAATTTGGCGGAAAAGTTGTGTGTCCCCAAAATGACGAAATAACGCAAAATAACGTGACGTTTTAAATCTCACTTCTGTGCCCTATATTTTATGTACTTTCATCATTAGCTATCATTACATATTTGTACGATATTACGGTACCAAATAAATCAAATCAAAAAAAGAAAATGCTTTATTTCTAATCATTTATTATATTGGCATATTGTTTATTGCACAGATGTATGTGCTGAGTCTAGAGAAACGTCACAAGAATGTTTTTTCAAATACTGAGGCCTATATATAAAGTGTCTTGAAGTGTGGCAGACAAACAGCTGGTAATCCTCAGTTTGATTTCACCGATGGTGAGCATTGAAAAAAAAAGAATGTCAAATGTTTCACAAAACAGAAGTAAATTACTCCAAACACTCAAAAACATTCATTATACGTATGTATATACAAAATTCCGTATACTTCGAAGTTCAGTATTGACTGGTTGTGGTCAATTTTGGCTATATCAACTTAATATTTATCTGCTGACAAAGCAGATACTCATAATCATTTTTACATGGCATTATCAACTACATTTATGTTAAAAGTATGAATTTTCAAAAATTGGAAACTACAATAGACTGATTATACCAGAGTAGCAATTCACCGTATGAGTGTTGCATCATACTATACTATAAGAAAATTATCAGTTTGT
The DNA here is from genome assembly GCA_949152475.1 of Terebella lapidaria. Classification (NCBI taxonomy): domain Eukaryota; kingdom Metazoa; phylum Annelida; class Polychaeta; order Terebellida; family Terebellidae; genus Terebella; species Terebella lapidaria. The sequence continues at coordinate 11,924,935 of OX424557.1, forward strand.
TATATAATTGTTCATGCATCTTTTTTTGAATATATATATATTTTCCAATAATTCTTTCTCTTCATTATGATCTTCGCTCGATGCTTGTCAGCTTTTCCCAGTTGTATTTTCTTTGGAAGTTGGGAAACTGTTTTTTCTTCACCCCATGGAACATAATATTAAATTCAGTTCAGTTCAATCCAATTCAATTTATTTTCCTCTCACATAATATATTCCGTTTCACAAGCATATGTCTTTGGCATGTATATGAATATTATGAATATTCAGCATATTACGCTTTTTTTCTACAATATACATGCAACAATTTGCCAAATAAACAGATTGATAAAAATCATGTGAAATGGACGTACTGGAAGCAAAATATTTATATCGATGTAAGCCCAAAGTTTGTCGATCGTCAAATATTAAGTTTTTAGAGTGAGACTACTTGTATTATCTGTCTAATATCCGTCTAAGACACATTTTCACTCGGACTGTGATGATGGGCAAACATTATGGTCTCTTGAGACAATCCATCTTAACAGCAAGATGGATGCTATCATTGCTATATCATGTGTAATGGTAAAATCCAGTCCGAATTTAGTTTGGTATATCCAAATCTAGAGTCTTTGGTAAATGATAATATTATTATACACAGTATTTTAGGGCAGGGGCGGATCCGGGGGGGGGGGGAGGGGGGGGGGCTATTGAGCCCGCCCCCCTCGACCCCTGAATTTTTAAAAAATAACTTTCTGCATTATGAACTCCAAACGACCCCTAAAATACACAGCAGAAGTGCTATAAAAGCAATGAATATGCATTTTTTCTGAGGGCTTGCGGCACCCCCAGTTCCCCAGACCGGAATGCTCTTTTACTTCGCTCGATCACTCTAGTCAGTGTTGCCATATCTGCCTGGCCCCCCTCCTCCCAACAGATCTTCCTGGATCCGCCCCTGCCTTAGGGTGAGTTAAAACAGGGTTCCGAAAACAATATACTGTAAAAACACTTTTTTTCGCGGGTATTAAATTTCGCGGTTTTTACCCCCAGGCAATTTCGCGGGGATTTAATTTCGCGGTTCAGTGATTGCCAGTAATCGCGTAAAGAATTTGCAGTTGATGGACATCACAGTATATCAATGCAATTGGTGTGAGAAATGGAAAGTCACAGGAAATCAAATCAGATTATATTTGAAATTTTAAACACAAACGTCAAACAAGTCATGCTTAGTCTGCAAAAGCTTGAACTTGGTGCAGATGTCATCGGCACCAAGTTCAAGCACGTGCCATGCAGACGCTAGCGACAGGTATCTGGGCACTGTAACTAACGTATTTCTGCGCGTTATGATTAGCAACAGCGTATTGTGCTATGGACGGCCACAAACCTCAAAATTAATTTTCGCGGGAGACTTATTTTAGCGAGGTATTTAATTTCGCGGATCTACCCTTACCGCGAAATACGCGAAATAAGTACCGCGCGAAAATTAGTACTTTTACAGTATCCATTCTGAACAGGTGAAAGGGGGATTATAAATTGAATAATATGAATTATTTCCCTCATGGCTCATTATTCACTGCCATGAAAAATTAAACCATGGTGTTAAAATAAGCTGGTTACCATTTATTCACACAAACAAAAGTTAACAAATGTCAAAACTAGCCTTCCTTCCAAGGCTAACACCATGTCAATGTTATAAAAAGGATTATATGGCTTATTGAACATTATGTCTTTCAAAAGTAATTCATCTGTTGTCACAGCACAAGTTGAATATAAAAGTTGCCTGCTTAAAAAGGCACCAACAAAAAAATTCGGGATACTGGATACTTTTAAATCAGACTCACTGATCGAGTTCTTGAAAATCGGAGAAAATAGGACTCTGGACAAATCGAACACAGAAAGCACTGCTAGTTTGCGTTCCTTTTTCGGGAGCCTTTTTGGCCCTACCCCCGCCCCCGCCCACTCCCCCTCATTCACTGGCAAATAAGTGATGTTGCACTGTTTGCTTCCAGTAGCCTACTGCCCGAGGATCGAATTTTGTCACGTGCCTTATAATATACACCGCATAGCTTTCGGAATAAAATATATCTAATGGGTTTTTGCCTCCTTTTTATTGGCTGATCTTAAAGCTCATTTGGTTTATATGCTTTTTTATATTTAATAAGTTGCCGTGCAAAAAAAATGTTGACAGACAGACAGACGACATACAAAAAGGACGACGGCATTTGTAAACGGTTCATGGTTTTGTCTGAATTTTATAGGAATTGATCAATCGACCTTGACCTTCGGCAAACAACCGGCGAGTTACTTTTTCGTCAGTTTTCATCACTGTTCATGCTTCCAGTAAAACATGCATGAGTAAGAAAAAAATAAAGGTATATACCTGAAAATTAACTCAATTTAAAAATCATCTAGAGAGGTCACATAATCTCGATGACATCATGCACGCTCAGATTCAGAAGACAAACTCAAAGCCAATCCCTACAGTCATAACCTGATAACTGACAGTCTATACTCTGATTTTTCTAACTTGTTTACACTGGTTTTCGATGATATTTTCGCGATGCTAAATGTTATTATTCTATGAATTGGTATACTTCACCTGGAAGGCAAACGGCAACTCTTTACCGAATTTCAGACTTTTGTTACAAAAATTTAAGAAGTTGGCTATCTACCGTAATGGTAAATTTCAGTCCAAAATGGGGTCTCGAGACTCTGAGCATATTCGAGGATTTGGTCCTGTTTACATCCACCAGGATTCGAAGCAGACCAGATAGGGACAGCACAAGTACTCGAGTACTCGTCAACGAGTCGAGTCACAGCAAGAACCGAGTTTTAAATTGATAACCGAGTACTCGTTGAACGAAACTAAGACTTTTTTTCCAGTAAATATCACGAAATGAGCACTCAAAACCATGACAAAACGTTGAAAAAAGATCGAAATTTGAGTTCTTGTTGACATTGTTTCGAACAAGAACTAGCTGCGCCACCTGGCGAATCACTGGGGCTGTGTAATGTTTGTTGCGTGTGTTTAGGAACAAACAATAAATAAGTCCACAGTTTGGAACACGTTGTTTATCCGTCCGCTATGGAACACCTGAACTCAAAATACCCGATACATGGCAACTTACGCAATAGCACTTGGACACTACATTTCTCCCCTCTTTTTAAAAGATTACAGCTTTAACCACAAACATAGCATTGCAAAACATATTCTACTTATTGTAGGTTCAAAGTAGCAGTAAGAAAGTTACAAATGTCATACTGAAAGGTCAGAAAACAACCAGAGTTCAAACACATTTACACAACATAGTCTCTCAGATACTGTGGCTGTCTTCTGTCACGGACGGGACGTCTTTGCTGTTCACGGTTATCATCGTTACCATCCGCGGCAACATCATCGTGATCATCTGCTTGGTCTGGTTGTGGAACATGGGGAAGTTGTGCGAGTTCATCCATACTGTCGTAGTCCTGTTCCACTGCGGCTTGACGATCATTTCCTGGTACTGCGTGTTCACCTTGCAGAACCTTGAAGTGTGATGAGTTTCGAGTGACTACATGACCATCGCGGGCAGCAGTTACCATGGAGCCTTTCTTGGAGATCACACGATACGGTCTGGTGCTGTAGGGCGTTTTGTGTTTTGGTATGATTCCGTCACATTTCACTAGCACTGTGTCTCCAACTTCTGGTGGCTTGGTTTGTAGCTTGACATGTTTGTCCGCATACTTCTTGATCTTCTTCTTGTTCTTGCGGTCGGTTTGTCGGACTTGAACATCATGACCTGCGTCGGATTCGGCTTTGAAGTCAGGGATTCGAACTCGTATCGTCCGACCAAAGAGTAGTTCTGAGGGTGTTGCCTGAGTAGTCGTGTGAGGCGTCGCACGATAGTTGCGAAGGAACTTGAAGATTTCCTGCTTCCACGACTTGCCTTCTTCATGAGCGACACGATACGTCTTCTTCAGAGTTCGCATCAGACGCTCAACTTCACCGTTGGCTCTTGGCCATCTTGGGGTCACTTTTCGATGTTTGAACCCGGCATAAGCAGCATACTGGGCAAAGTCTGTGCTGTTGAACGGAGGACCGTTGTCCGTCCGAACTGTTTGTGGAATTCCAAACGTGGAAAACAGTTTGTCTAACTTCGGTATCACAGCTTTGGCCGAAGTCGAATGAACGAAGTCGATTTCGGGGAATCGTGAATAATCGTCGACAACAACGAGCATGTGTTCATGCTCGAGATCCGCGAAGTCTACACTCACTTCCTTCCATGGTGACGTTGGTAGTGGGGACATGCTGAGGGGTTCGCGACCAGGGTCGCCACTGGTTGCTTGACACGGTATGCAGCTTCGAATGGTGTTTTCTACCTTTTGGTCTAGTCCGGGAAACCACACATTCTGTCGAAGTAGACGCTTGGTTTTCACCATGCCTTGATGGCCTTCATGTGCAATGTCGACCATCTTCTGCTGTAGAGTTTCTGGTACCACGATACGACTGTTGTGTAAGACCAAGTTAGCGTCTTTGGAAATCGTGAGATTCTCTCTGGTGGTGTACAGATGTTTCAAGGCATCCTTGTGTGCTTGGCTTTCAAGCTGTTTGTACTTGTCATGCCAGTGTCCTGTCTGGACTGCAGCGATGCACGCTGACAGTACTGGGTCCTGTACTGTTTCTTGCTGGATGACCTCGAGTCTGACAGCTCTTGGTGCAGCACGTGTGGCTATTTGGTTCACATAGCCTTCTGCCAGTCTTTCTTCTCGACTTGTTGCGTTTTTGCTTGGCAGGGGGTGTCGCGAGATGTAATCAGCTGGGTTTGCTTTCCCACGCTGATACACAACTGTGTACTCATAGTCCTGCAGTTTCAGAATCCATCTTTCGATGCGCATTGCAGCTTTTGCTGTTGGCTTGTTAAACAGTGGGAGAAGGGGCTTGTGGTCACTGACGATTGTGAATCCTTTTCCGTAGAGGTATATGTGGAAGTGTAGAACTCCCCACAGAATAGCGAGTGCTTCGCGTTCGGTCTGGCTATAACGTTTCTCAACGTCAGTTAGAGACCTACTTGCAAACGCGATCACTGAGATCTGATCGTCTTGGTCACGTTGTGTCAGTATCGCACCGAGACCAACTGGGCTCGCGTCGACGATCAACTCGCTTTGTTTCGCTGGGTCAAAGTATGCTGTTGTGCAATCATCCGTCAGTTGAGTTTTGATCTGATCAATAGCCTGCTGTGTTTCACTGTTCCAGTTCCATCTTCTGGAATTCTTGGTGAGCTCACGTAATGGCCCAGAGATTGTGGCAAGGTTAGGTATAAATCTCGCACAATACGTGGCCATACCCAGGTAGCTTCGGACTTCATCTGGTGTTTGCGGGTTTGCTGCTTCTTTGAGTGCACATACTTTGTCTGGATCAGGCGAGAGTCCATCTTTTCCGAACCTGTGTCCGAAGAACGTGAGATTGGACTTGTTGAACTCACACTTCTGGGCATTCAGCGTGAGGTTCTTCTCTCGGAGACGCTGTAGACATGATTGAAGATTCGCATCATGTTCGTCCTGGTTCTTGCCATATATCAGGATGTCGTCACTGATATTTAGGACTCCTTGCAAACCGTGTAGTGCCGTTTGAATCAGGTTCTGAAACTTCTCAGCGGCTGAGTTAATGCCAAAGTTCAGTCGTTTATACCTGAATAGTCCAATGTGCGTTGAAAAGACTGTGAGATGTCTCGATTCAGGCGCAAGCTCGATCTGGTGATAACCAGCGTTCAAATCAAGCTTTGAGAATACTGCTGCACCGTTGAGATCAGCTATCACATCATCTAGCGTCGGTGTGATGTGTCTCTCACGAACAATCGCCTTGTTTACTGCTCGCATGTCAATACAGATTCGTACTTCTGAAGGCTTCTTGGGCTTCTGTATCACATGGATGGGCAATACCCAGGTTGTCGGCTCATTCTCAACTTTTTCAATGACGTCGAGATCCAGTAGTTTCTTTAGTTCTGCTTCAGTGCGTTTTCTCATGTGGAATGGTAGGCGTCGATGTGGTTGTATGAATGGCTGGACAGATTCATCCTCATGCAGCTTGCATTGAACACCTCGTAGTTTTCCGATGCCTACAAATCGGTCTTTGAATTTCTCCATGATGCTGTCAACCTGTTGGTCTTTCACTGTGTACGTGAAATTGATGAGACCAAGTTTGGAAGCTGTGCTGTAGCTCAGCAGCGTGTCACCTTCGCCATGCAGGATGAAGAACTCGGTTTCCACTGCCTGTGTCTTGTGTGCGACTGTTGACGTTAGAATGCCGTCGACTTCCAGTGGAGTTTCACTGCCATACGGGAAGAGTTTTCTGCCAGTCACAGGCCTGAGGGTTTTGTCTGACCTCAGTGAGTCATATGTTTTATGACTCATCACATTGACTGACGCTCCCGTGTCGACTACAGCTTTTATGTCAGTGTCACTGAGTTTGATTGTCACTTGTGGCAGTGATCCGGCTTTGTGGAAGGTGTGCATCACGGACCACACATAGCTGTCATCGTCAGAGCTTGTTTCCTCCCTTGCTTGGACAGCTTTGACCTTTTCTGACTTGTGTTTGTGCCATTTCTTGGGGCGTGTTGCTCGTTTTTTAGACAGACACATGTCTTCAAGACGACGGACAGTAAAAAAATTTTCTTGCACAAATATACTGCTTATGCTCATATGATATGCTACGAAATAAATAAATGTACGAATTCCATCGATATAATGTGCGTCTGGCACGATCAAAATGCTGTTCACAGTGCCCCAGCCAAGCCGCGTGATTCTGGTAAAAGAATCGTGACGTCACGATGGGTCATTACGTTTTCCATACAGCTGTATAGATACCTGACCGTTTTCCGCGGATGCTGTGATCACCGCGGTGAGGTCGAAGGATTTTCATGCGTTGAGATGGCGTTCATTAAATGTTTGCGACACAACCATTTTTGGGCAGAAGGATATGAAAATTTGCCACCATGTTCAGGAGAGTATATAGATGCCACTGTTATGGTGCATTATATGGTTAACCTGAAAAATATGCACATTCCATGCCCCAACATGGTCTCTAATCGGAAAATATTTCAAGAGGGATGATGAGTTATAACCCACAGGTAAATATGTGCTCATCAGAATTTTCTCAGAATTTGTCTGATTATCAAGTGATATATGTAGATTGAAATCGTTGAATAAAAATTGGGGGTCACCGCGTTGGATTTGTTGCAGAACACTTTTGAAAAAGTTTAGCTATCCTTCGAAATCCGCAATATTATTAATTTCAAAATGAACTAACGGCCCCAGAAAAAAATCCATACGGTAGAAACTTCTAAAATTTAGTATACATGTCTAGTGGATTGTACACATGTAAAAAATGAAAAAAAAATTGGGGGTCACTGCTGCAGAATTTTCGCAATCTGCATTTGAATGCTGTATGTCGGACTAGGATCGTGCGCCCGTTTGCCACCAAAACGTCAGAGGTTTACCTATCGTGACGTCACACCATTCGCTGGAAGCTTCTTGATGGGAGTCTCTACTGCAGAGCGCCCACAGGACAACAGGATGCATATTTATTGAAAATATTGTTGCTATCATTTATAAACCATACGACTCCATCATATAAGGAAAATATCCTGAATATTATTTTTTCACCGTCCGTCGCCTTTAAACATGGCCAATCTTGCTGCAATACTGACAAGTGGTGTTTTTCGCTGGACAGTCACCATCGTGCGGGTACGCTCCTCCGCAGAAGAAACACTTTTTGGGTTGACTGGAATGAGACTTGGCTTTTTTGGGGGTAGAAGGTTGTTTCCTTCTGCTGGCTCTTTGTTTTACAGCATTCACAGGCTCATGGAGTGAGTCCGGTTTGGCCTCCATACTGGTTGCCTGTGTCTCTGACAGTTCCATTGCTCGGGCTAGTTCAATAAGCTGTGCCAGTGTAGTTTCTTTCACCAGGGCGCGGCGTCGCAGTTTTGATGATGAGCACCCTTGGATGAGCTGGGACTTCACTTCTGCATCCTTGTCGGTGAACTCACAGGTTGCAGCCAGTTTCTGTAGTCGTGTGTGATATGCATCGACTGTTTCGTTTGGAGACTGTCTGGAGCTCCTGAACACGAATTTTTGATATTCAGTGTTGACTTTGGGTGAAAAGTATGCAGTGAGTTTGTTCTTTGCAGTTGCAAAATCGTCACCCGTGTCAGGCAGTGTCTCTAGGACTTCCATAACGTCCTCGCCAGCATAGTGCAACAACAAGGCTCTCTGTCGTTGTTCATTGGTTATGTCAAACGCCTTGAACATGTTTTCTACCCGTCTGATGTATGTTTTCCATCGTGGGCCAGCATCAGGTTCATGCACAGAAAACTGGGGCAATCCGGGGAGATTTGACATAGCCATACTTGGGGCGCGACTTGTACTGGTGCGTGTTTTCCGCGAAGTTACGGTCGGCGGGCGGGCGTCTAAAAGTTCGTTTTGGGGGCTTACCGGTGAGATTCACACAAAGTTCATGTGTCTTTTTCATCCACGACACTGTTCGTTCCCAGTCTCGTCGCCAGTGTAATGTTTGTTGCGTGTGTTTAGGAACAAACAATAAATAAGTCCACAGTTTGGAACACGTTATTTATCCGTCCGCTATGGAACACCTGAACTCAAAATACCCGATACATGGCAACTTACGCAATAGCACTTGGACACTACAGGCTGCCTCTGGGCTCTAGCGAGTGCACTGTGAACTATGTCATGTGATGCAAACAAGATGTCTGCACCCATCTGAGAAGGAATGCAACTTAGCTGTTCAGTAATTTAGTGAATATATATCCGATATTTAATTCAAAACTACTTAGCAACGTACGATTTTACATTCTGAATGCCCACACTCATTAATTCAGCAGTCTACTGGCAGTCCCAGTGCATTACCCGGGGAATTGACGATCTTTTCGAAAAATTTGACTAATGCAATCTACATTTGGTAATTTTTTACGAGTACTCGGTTACGAGTCGAGTCACAACACCCGAGTACTCGAGTTATGAAATCTGTACTTGTGCTGACCCTAAGACCAGAATACACAGACATGGGGGTGTATTCTATAGACATGCTGATTTCGGAAGTTGAATTGCTACAAAAGCAACCAGATGCACAAAATCAGATGAGGACCCAGAAATTCAATGGTGGGCTGAATTTAACCTTGAGGTAAATTGCCAACTTTTTAAATTTTCTCCATAGAAGTCTGAAATTCGGTAGAAAATTACCGTTTGACTCCCAAATAAAGTATGCCAAGAACGGTACTATTTATCATCGCCAAAATTAACAGCTAAAAACAGTGTAAACGAGTTAGAAAAATCAGAGTATACATTGATTGAATTGTATTACCAGCTGATTGTGAGGTGAGGTGATGGATGACAAGTGAAATATTTATGATTGAGACAAAATGGTGTTACTCCAATGTACCAGTAGATTATATGTGTGTCAAGTTACATCAAGTTACATTTCAGAATTGCTGCAAAACCAATTGATCCAATACCAGTTTGTATAGGTGGGTATATGGCTGTAAAGTCACGTGTCGTCATGGTATGATTTTGGTGACAAACAAACATTGTTACCTGATTGATGTGAGTTCTGAGTGGGGTTCTACTCGTAATAAGCAAAAGGTGTGTTCGTTTGTCACCCATATCACACCATGACCACGACAGCACATACCGATAAAAAATGTGATTTTAAAAATGTCTGGATAACGATTTTTGCCAGGGATGGGCCTCTAGATTAGAAACATATCTATTATTCAATGATATTATAAAAACTATTAAACTATTAAAACTATTAAAACTATTGAACTTAGACATAGAGATGTCCATGCTATTAAAGATGGGTTCGTAGGATCTTCAGGGTGGGGGGGGGGGGGGGCGGGAGTTGCAGGAACACCTATTATACATGCCCGACTTCGACCAATAGTGCTACTTCTACATATAATCAATTCAGTGCTAAATTTACTTTTGACAGCTCTTATTCATGGTCTCATAAACTTCTGTATTATGTTAAAGAACTTGGCTCTTGGCAGGTAATCCACCAGAAACGGCATTCGGGCATATACCACGATGTTTAGAACAGCACTCCAACAGGCGGAAACCCTCCTGCTGCCGATGTCCAAGTATAGCCGTGTCCTCAAGCAGCAGACGCGGGTGAGTGTCATCTTGCTGAGTACTTGCATTGATTTGCCATCGATAAGTTGTCAAATGTTACGCTGCAATTGCAAAATTATTTTCTTATTGCTCAAGCATTCACCATGATCCATGGCATAGAGGAGTTGAGTTTTGAATGTGTGTTTAAAATCATTGTATTCGATAGCTGTTTTATATTGTAGACAACAGTAGTGGTGCGGCGAATGTTTCCCGAGAAGGTCTGGGACAAAGATAGAACACGACAGCTGAATAAACGTACAGAAAAGACATACATATTGGTGGAGGACAGGCGAGGGGCACCCGCCGGCGACATGGAGGTGCTGCTCACCCGCAACATGCCAGGTAACCATGGCAACACTGCTCACCCGCAACATGCCAGGTAACCATGGTAACAATGCTCACCTGTAACATGCCAGGTAACCATGGTAATACTGCTCACTCGCAACATGCCAGGTAACCATGGTAATACTGCTCACTCGCAACATGCCAGGTAACCATGGCAACACTGCTCACTTGCAACATGCCAGGTGACCATGGTAACACTGCTCAGCCGCAACATGCCAGGTAACCAGGGCAACACTGCTCACTCGCAACATGCCAGGTAACCAAGGTAACACTGCTCAGCCGCAACATGCCAGGTAACCAGGGCAACACTGCGCACTCGCAACATGCCAGGTAACCAAGGTAACACTGCTCACTCACAACATGCCAGGTAACCATGGCAACACTGCTCAGCCGCAACATGCCAGGTAACCATGGTAACAATGCTCACCTGTAACATGCCAGGTAACCATGGTAACACTGCTCAGCCGCAACATGCCAGGTAACCAGGGCAACACTGCGCACTCGCAACATGCCAGGTAACCAAGGTAACACTGCTCACTCACAACATGCCAGGTAACCATGGCAACACTGCTCACTCACAACATGCCAGGTAATCATGGCAACACTGCTCATTCGCAACATGCCAGGTAACCATGGCAACACTGCTCACTCACAACATGCCAGGTAACCATGGCAACACTGCTCACTGGCAACATGCCAGGTAATCATGGCAACACTGCTCACTCGCAACATGCCAGGTAATCATGACAACACTGCTCATTCGCAACATGCCAGGTAACCATGGCAACACTGCTCACTCACAACATGCCAGATAACCATGGCAACACTGCTCACTTGCAACATGCCAGGTGACCATGGTAACACTGGTTGTCAGAAGAATTCATGGATATAACCATGATATATCATTGCTCGAACAATGTACTAGAAACTGAGGTTTCTATCCCAATATCCAAAATATGCTTACCATTACAAGAAAAATACAAATTAGACTTAAAATAAAATGGCGAACTGTCACAAACAACAAACAAATCAATATTATTAAAAGGGGAGAATCTTCTACAGGTGTTGGTGATGCTGGAGAAGTTGTCACGGTTCCTAAGAGAATCGCCAGGAACAGAATGATTCCACTCGGAATAGCAACGTACGCTTCCCCTGAAAATGTGGCGAAATTTGCCGCTGAAAAGGTTGGATCTGACGCTTTCTTTTTGTTTCTGTGCGGCGCGAATGAATTTGTTGTACAAATTGTTCTTCATAGCAAGTGTTTTGGTTCTCATTCATATTTAGGATGACAGAGAAGAAGAAATCCCTGATGTGACCCAAAAGGTAATTACATTTTGTATTTGAAACCATGATAATGCAAACTTTATCACATGAGTGGAACATTATTGATCTGCAGAGATTACAGTGTCATTGTTACATGTTTTGTTCTTCGTTGACAACTTGATGCCTCCCTTACTTACTTAGACGATACGCCAGTTGGAGGATATGACATTACCAATACCAATGAGTTCCAATGTCAACTGGGTCTTGAATGCAAACCACATCAGGCTGGCGTTCAGAAAAGTGGTGAGTCTAGCTTCTCAACTCATGCCGACCTATATCGGGACTGATTATTGTGCAAGAATTCTGTGCATTGACATTAACGTTCTATATCAATACTTTGGCAGGGCGTTGTTGTGCCGCTACATGCAATCACAATACCTAAGGATCCTTTGACGGAACCCGGCGATGTTACAGTTGTTGTGCGGGTGAGTTGAGTAGGAAATAGTTCTATGTAGTTTTATTGCGAAATAGTGTAAGAACACTGAAGCAGATCAATCTTTATACAGTAGTGAAAATTTTTTATGTATATTTTCCAAAATTCATGAAAAAACATATTCTGTATCCGAAGTGCTGAAAAAATAAAACTGCAGAAAAATATAATAGGAACTGTATTTTCATTTTCAGATAAGTGGGAAGTATGATGTCAAAGTAAAAGGCATCATTTTCCACTACACGAAGGAAAATCCACTGCCAGAAAATATTACGATCTGGTCACGAACAAAAGTAACATTGGAGGACTCCCTGAAACAGATGTTCAAAGAAATGAGATGATCTTGTCCAAGTATCCTGTTTTGTAAATAAATGATTTGTACACTAATACTGTGTCATTTGTACACTAATACGAAATGAGTGTAAATCATTCACCGAAGAAGCTATGTTCTTCTGTGGTGTTCTAGTTTATGTATGACACTTTTGCACCTGTGCACGAATCTCTTGGACGTGCGGAGCTCTTGAAACGACTTGGTAGGTTCCAGACACTTTGATTTTTCCACAACACTGCCTGTCAACTCGTCTTTATCAGTCTGAGCATCCGTATCCTTCACCAGCACGCGACGGGGATGATGCATCAATCGGCGGAACCAGTTGCAGACCCCTTTCTCCGCCTTCTGGAATGCTCCTCTACTGGCCACGTCCAAGCACTTGGACATCACTGACCTCTCATGGTAATACCGTCTCTTGTATGCGCAGGCCGAAGCATCCCACTCGGCCTGGTTGTATGTCCACTTGCGTCGGTCTGAGATGGTCGTCCAGAAGACCTTTGTGCAGGCTACGTCATGCTCCGGGCCGTCGCAGGCTTGGCAGAAGTCGGTGCTAGTGGTGCTGGTGCTAGAGACGGTGCTAGATGAGGGTGTCTCTGAGGTTGATATTCTGACAGATTTACGGTTTGGGGGTGGGCGCTTCTGTATCTTTGGACTTTTGACCATTGAACATCTGGTTCTTCTTGGCACATTCTTGTTGAAAAAAAAGCAGAGAGACATGAATACAATGTCATGTACTGAAGGTTTGTGTTGTTAGCAATATGAACGTTAATCGACTGAGGCCTTCTTTAGTGTTTATATTGGGAATAACTTACTCTGGGCGATGAATTGCCATGATGGATTATAAGTGCTTTCAGATTTGCTGTGAACCTGCAACAGAAGTTCTTTAAATTTACATGCAAACTGCATTGAATTTAGAAGTAGGTGATACAAGCAGTGATGAGAAATTTGAAGATCATCATGGATTTTTGGTGGCCACACTCACGTATCAATGTCGTAGGCTCTGTGTGACAGCAAATCTAAATCCTGGCGGGTCAGGGTGAGGTGGTTGCTGTCCAACAAGTCTGCCAGTTGTTTGAGAAGTTTCTGTACTGTGGGATCCTCAGCGACTTCATCAAACAATGCAAGGAACTGCTCTACAATACTCTCAGGCAGACAGCAAGCCATGGCAGCGTGACTGGTGATAGGCCTACTGAGCAGCCGTTCTTTCTGTATTTGTGTGTTTATATAGTTTGTCAAGTTTGTGATATTTCCCCATTGAGGTATATGTTGCCATGGTTACATTTGTTTGAAGTACATATTTTTGTGAGTGGGATTCCTTAGCTTCACAGGGGTTTGATGGAGACTTATATCATGATTTTAGCGCAAAGAACTTTGGAATGTAAGAAAAGGCTGGGTTCAAGGTGACTTCAAGTTTGAACTCTAGAAAAAAAAAATTCTGGAAAGGCAGAAAATGCAGCAAGGTATTATCTTTTGGATTTTACTGATGGGTCAACTTAGCATCATCGTATCATCCAGTGAGTCTTCAGAATACCCAACCAAAAGTATTGAAACATGTGTCTCAAATGGACACGCGTGTACTCGTCACAAGAGATCTATTTCGGTGAAGGATCTATTTGAGAACTACTACAGATGCTTGGAGGAGAAGAGCAAAAGATACATCCACAAAGTGGAACCCATCGAGTCACAATTCTACATCGAAGGACAGTCCGCATCGCTGGGCTGTCACGTGTGGTGAGTAAATGTTCAAACCTTCTCGATAATATCGCCTAAAAAGACTTACTGAACACCATGATGTTTTGAACATTGCAAACGTGGTATAACTGTATCAGAGTTTTGCCGTTAAGCAAGTCAGTATTGGATGATGTATATATGATGTACTATGATATATATATACGTTAATCTACTTGTGTATAACCTGTCTCTGTGTCCCATCATGCTGTAGTGTACGACCTGACGAGGACACCGCCGACATCAAGTTGTCATGGCGACGGAGCCTGACTCTCAGCATTGGCGAGCAAGGTGTACCCAACGACGGGGAGAAGTTCGTCTGGGCCAACAAGGAGCTTGTCATTAACGAGATAAACGCCGATGACTCGGGCAGGTATATCTGTTACCGTGGTTACCGCGATGTGGTTGCCATACACCAGGTGGACGTGGTCGAGCAGGAAAATACGAGGCCGGTGAGATCCGTCAAATATCATTATTTGTGCAATAACGTCGCTAAAATAAATTTCCGCACTCCTATATATTATGTTCGTCATCTGCAGTTGGTTTTACTCTTGTAGGTGACTGAGTGGGACCAGTCGAAGCGTCAAAAACTGAACGCGACGACTCTCATCCAGAACAACCTGGAAGTGTACACTGATTGGCTGCCATGGGGGGCGTGTGACAGGTGCGACATTGACGGTCTGAGGAGACGCTTTGGTATCTGCAAGGTCAAAGTACGTGTACACGGTTTATTTCTGAGTTCTGCTCGTGCAATATTAAATACATGTACAGAGTTTTATGATTGGATTGCCTGTGCTGTTAACTGCACTGTACCTATTGATTTGATGGGCATGGTTGTGTTATTCTCTGCAGTTACTGGATGTGAACAAGGCAGTTGCTCCTGTGGACTTTCCCAGCCTCATCCAGTACATAAATGGGCTTCCATGCCGGTAGAAAATTTCTGTTATCCCAATATCATTCTGATATTTTGTTGAAGAATGAAGAGTTAACGAAAAGTTTTATATAGTTGCCATTTTCAATCAAACATGACCTCATGCTCGCACTTCGAGTTGTTTCTTGCTGTCCCTGTTGGCAGGTCAGGTAAGCTGGCTCCAGGCCTGGCCAGTTTGCCCGAGATCGCTGAGCGCCCGAGCGAGGTGATACTGGGCAAGTGCTGGGAGCCGTGTCCTACTGTGCCGGCCGTGCGGGAACTAAAAGACGACGCTGGGAATGTTGTCGAGGTTGTTGAGTCCGGTCGTGGGTTCTGGTCGATGAAGGATGGATTTCCGTCCTTGCCACCCCTCGTCAAACGTGACACTGTGTACGAACAGGAGGGCAAGACGGTCATTCTCAACTGTCCCAGGTAAGGGAGGCCAGCTGGCTCGTCAGGCTCTATTTGAACAATACCGGGTGTGAAATCTTTACTCAGTATGCCGAGGTAGGCATTTATGACTTGCTCTTCTATATATAGATGTAGTCTGAAGGCACAGCCTACATATTATGCCCTAAATGCACTGATGTGTCTGTAACTGTAGGAAAGAAGGTGCACCGCATGCAGTCGTCTGGAAGAACGAGACAGAAGTCCTGGATCCGCTGGAGATCCGCCGTGTGTCCTGGGGCCGGATACAAGTCGACATCTTACAGCGGCTTGTCATCAGGGACCTGTGGCCCACAGATGCTACTTATTACAGGTCAGTGGTACAAATGTATGTGGCTACATGTAAATACAATACAGTTATGTACGATGAATCTTCACCGTAATGTTAAAAAGCCTTTTATGCATTTGAACATCTCACTTGGAAGTTTTGTTTTGTGTATCTCACATATTTCTTTCATTCTTGCAGCTGCTGGAACAACGGGCAGCACTTGGCTACATTCAAGATTGTGGTCACTGAGGATTTGACCGCCTTCGACAATCATCTGTATGCCATAGTCTTCGGCCTCGGGATGGGGTTTCTGATTATTGTCTATCTTGTCTACAACATATGCAAGCTACAGCGTTCAAGTGGCCGGAACTTAAAATAAGCCTAAACAAAGACATTACAATAGCTTTTACTATGTTTCTGAAGAAATATCTATCATTCTTACTATATTGAATTATATAATACATGTAATTAATACATGTAATTAATACATGTAAAATGTATATGTGTCACCATAGATAAGAATAAAGAATAGGACCTACCAGTCAAGTAGGTGTTGGTGAACGTGATCAATGTCATGCCTCAGCATTTACATGCATGCATCTGTTTTGAAAATAAAAAACATAATTTTTCCACTCTTGGAATCTGATGATTCGGGAGTGATACAGTATCTAACATTGCCATCTTTTCTAGTTGTGTTATCTTAATGAAATTTAACGTGATGTTGAAATGAGACCTCCCAAAAAAATATGCTCATGAAGCAGGGAGGTCACGCTATAGAAGCCACCCATTATCTGCTTCATTCGAAAACCCTTCTGCCTGTGAAGGAACACCTAGTCCTGGAGTTGTGCCTATCCGAGAAGATGCTTTGCAAGGGCTCCAGCTGTATGGAAGCACCGCCCATGAAGGACCCAAACGACTACAACTGGGGCTCTGCTCCGACTGCGAAGGTAACTTCTGCCAGTTGGCATGACCAGGTGGGGACAGAAAACGCTGAATCCCAGGCTGCTGCCAGTATCCCGTCTGAAGCAGTGGCAGGTAAAGACCCTGGTGTCAAAGCAGATGGAGGCCGAGGTGAAAGCGACTGCCGCCAATGCTGGTGCACAAGATACTGACTCCAGCAGCAGAACTGGCACTTCGAGAAAGAAGTGAAACAGGAGGAGCCGTGGTGGCCATGACCAAAGCCCCTCAGCTCTGACCCTGTCAAGAATGACAGAGACAGCACCAGTAAGCAGTCCCCTAAGGGGGACAGCAGCCTACCCAACTTGTCCGGAGAAGCACTCAGCCAAAGTCGCAGCCAAGGCGCTAAAAGTGGACTCCTCTGGCAAGTTCAGAAAGGAATGGCAGCCTAAGATGCCATTTCTGGCACCCCTTCCAAACAGGGACCCCTTTCGGGAAAGGCTCCCAACCTCGAGCACCGGTACAGGCGCCATCTCGGAGGGTTTCTTCTCGAAAAAAGAAAAAGAAGACCAGTAATCTCCTAGATCTGGCGTCACAGGAGACAGAGTTGCAGCTCTCGAAAGACGCGCCGCTACAGATCCATTATACCAAGGCCATGAGGCAAGGTCAAACCTTCTCTGACGACATGCTCTGGGCCACCGGGCTCAAGGAATGTGAGCAGAGAATCACACAGAACATACAGTGCCCTGAAGCACATCCCAGCTGCTCCGTTCAGATCCAAACGGTTTGTATCGGAGCAGCCACCATCCAAGTGGCAGTGGTCTGATTTGGGCCCCGACTTGCCAGGTGTGCATCAGGGAGTGCAGTTCTTTGCACCGTACTCGAAAGAACCAATGAAATGCTGCCCAACAGACTGCAGGGTGACGGCAGACGTTTCCTGCTGCTGTCTTGATCCTGTCGGAGGTCGAGGTGACCCCGTAGGCACTGCCCGCTTTTGTCCACTTTGGCCGGATGATCTCAAGGGATATGCTGACCCAAGTGGAGCCCTCATCCGTGATCGATGGTAGCCCATCATTGATCACCTGAACCGGCACATCACTTGGTGCCACTTCCCGTTCATTAAACTGCTTCAGCGCATGAGTTGCATTGCAGAATTGTGTTTTGGACGTCGTATGTTGGACACTATGGACCGCACTCCACAGAAGTGTGTGGCATTGGCAGATGTCGTCCACAACCCTGTGGCAGTGCTTCCGTAGTGCTCAAGGGAAAGGGTAACGATGGTGATATCTGGGATTACAAACATTACAGCCAAGATTCGCTGAGCTGCACTGAAGCTGCACGCTAAGCCTGTGGTCTCTGGGCAAAGTGAGCATTCCGGAAACACTCCAGGGGTCACTGCTCTTTCTGGCACGTCAGCCGTCGCTTCGGTGAGTGAGTAGACTCCCCTCCTAACGGCGATGTTGCCTCTCATGGCTGCGTCGTAAGGTGTGGTGCATCTGAAGATCACTACTCCCGTGAGTTTAGCCCTGTCAAGGATGTTGGGCATTTTTTCGGCAAGTGATGTTTCGTTCGGGCCATCTGCTCACAAGTAACCTTTGAAATCATGACCGGACCCTCGGCAGAATTCGGGATGAACATGCCAGTGACAAAGCATCGCTATTCTGGTCATGGGCCCCGAGACCCTGTTGAGACGGTCTCTGCCTGGTTGGGCGCTTCTCTGACGTGACTTGGTGCAAATTGGTGGCGCCAGCGTTGGGCCATCATAGTGATAGTGCAGCATGCATCCTGGATGTTGCGCGCTCTGCCGCTGGCTGCTTGCCCGAGCCCTTAATGCAGGCACGCATTGGAGTGCTCACTGCCGCGAGTCGGACTTACACCTGGGATCACCCACTCATGCCACACATAACCTAGCGGCTGAGTCGGACTGCTCTGTTGACCGGTGACGTAAGTATTTCTGTGACGTAAGGGCTGCCGGACTGGCAGAGGCTCAGGCAAGGCAGACATCTGTCCCGCCATAGGTACAGGAGGAGTTGGAGCGGAGAGGAGTTGGAGAGGAGTTGGAACGATGCAGGGCATAGATGACCCCTGGTCGTCCACACTGGCTCACTTTGTGGCCAATTGCTCCGAGCCCGCCCTGGAATTGGTGCTCTACCCCCATCCCTGTGAGGATGTGGGGAACACATCGGGATGAGGAAAAGGGATGATACGGTAGAGATGTTCAGCGTCATCATACACATGGGCGCCGCAGGTCTCCTCGACTCCATCTGCAATGCCTCCATGGACATCGTGACTGCTCCATGCTTCCCGTCTCGAGTTGTGGAGGGTAGTACCGGTCCGCCGGGATCCGCCATGATGGAGAAGGTCTAGCCATGCTGTCCCCACCTGCAGATGGGTAGGGGTCTGCTGGCGCCATCTGGTAGAGCAGTCGGCACACACTTTCGATCCCCGGCGTGTCATTTTAGAACATTTCTAAATTTGAAGTTAATTGGATTGCACACACTGGGCACACTGTCTCCTTCTGCGGATGACCTTCCAAGGTCGCCAACCATTCTGGAACATCTAATTCAAAATTTTAGCTTGTTTGTAAGGGTTTATTCAAAATTCCGGGAGCCATACAGTGTAACTCGCTGAGTCCGTTGGTAGATCCCCATTCTTCCAAAGACAGACCCTTATCTTAACTTTGGATGCTGCACAACCTTGCTTCTTTCTGTCATGTGTGCCAGTTTTGGACCCAGGTGAAACATGTTGGGGACCACATTGCAAGAAAAGGGTAATGTGGCGATTTTGCCCAAAGATCAAGACAGACATTGTGGCCGATTAGATAAACCATAGGCCACTAGAGATTTGAGACACATGTCGTCAAGATGACGTCTATTCTTTATCGAGCTATTTCACTGTTTCATGCAGTTTCATGCTTGTGAAGTTTTCTTTTGTATTCATGCGCTGGCACTATAAATACTGCGAGCGCCTTGAAATGATGGAGTCACGCCTCCTGCTTTCGAGTGAGCACTACGGAGAGTGCGGCCATGTGCAGCTCCCGTCCTTATTCAGAGTAAAGAGCCCTTGGCTCCTGGGGACAAACAATTGCAGCCAAACTTGGGGGGGGGGGGGGGGGGGTGGCTGTTTGGTACGGCGTTCATGCTTGAGATTATGGCCCATCCCTGAGGCGCTACGTACAGGCTGTGGCAGTCCTTGGGGTTCACAGGGGTTCTATCCCCTCGTTGGACCGTCGGCGAGTCCGGCCAGCAATACGCCCAAGTGCGGAGCCACCTCTGTGGCTCTCGGTTTCAGGTACAACTGGGTACATGACTATTATACGCGGACTCGTTGCATGGGCTGATGCCATGTATGAGTTAGACCTCGCTCGGCAGACTAACACCTGCTTCACTTTTTATAATCATACTGCAGCATGTGACCTCACAAGTAACCTTTGGTAGCAGACCTTTGACGGGGTCTGGTGTAAACTTTGACAGTAAATTGAGAAGAGGTCAGAATAATCAGTAATGTTTGACAATAATGTAACGTTCGGCACCCGCGGCGCGCATGGGCACACGTGGCGGGCGTCGGAGCTAGCTATCACTACAACCAGGTAACAGTCCGTCTGGACGAATCCGGCCTTCATACATCACATCATAACACATCATAGATATACAACATACATTATACATCAGTTATGGTAATGTAGCCGTGTGTAGAGCCTGGGATGCAATGGGAGCGGCACCACGGAACCAGCACCCATGGGCATATTGCTGGCCGGCCTCGCCGACGGCACTGCCACAGGGATAGAACCCGACGGTCTAGCCAGAGTCTGTGTCACACCATCCCAGGGTGAGAAACTGGTGATCACAGGGACGAGCCCTGAATCAGCACGGTCTCCCTCCTGGGCCTCCGATTGGAAGTCGTCTCTGAGGCCTGACATCACAGCATAACACATCATAGATATACAACATACATTATACATCAGTTATGGTAATGTAGCCATGTGTAGAGCCCGGGATGCAATGGGAGCGGCACCACGGAACCCGCACACGTGGGCATATTGCTGGCCGGCCTCACCGACGGCACTGCCACAGGGATAGAATCCTGGACAGCCCGACGGTCTGGCCAGAGCCTGTGTCACACCATCCCAGGGCGAGAAACCGGTGATCACAGGGACGAGCCCTGAATCAGCATGGTCTCCCTCCTGGGCCCCCGATTGGAAATCATCCCTGAGGCCTGACGGGCCTCTAGCCGAACTGGGACAAGGAGCTCATGACTGAGCTCACCTGTCGTGCTCTTACTCTGGGCAATTCCAGCCACAAAACATGTGGCCACAGTGTTTATACTAGAGACGTGAGCACGAGAAATGACGTAAACAGCCATTGTTCAGTACAGTGGATAAAAGGATTAGAGAGCGTGCTTCGAACACGAAGCGGCCAGAAACAAGAAAGTGTTTAGAAAGAATCTCCTGCCGCGATCTTTGGGCGAAATCGCCACAATAATAACTGTGGTACTTACCGTATAGCATTCACTTTAGGCCATGACTTTGTCTGAATTGCGAGTACAATTATGAATTCGAACTCGAATACCGTGCTTTAAATCGAGTTCTTGTTCTAGGCTCGGACTCCATTTAGCAAGTAACACCTTGTTGATGACGTCATCGATTTTTAAGGTCATGGTCAGAAAAACAACACCGACGATACGAGCATGATCAGGGGAATGGCTTCTAGGATATTTCCATTCTTTTCTCAAGGGGAAGTCGTCAAAGGATTTGGTCGAGGCAGCAAACAGCTCGGAATACCGACAGGTGACTGTTATGTGCAACGTCAGGGAAACCCTGGTCTATGATCTATCTTATCACATTAGGCCGGGGTACAGGTTACTGCAGAGCCGTCTAGTAAGAGAGTTACGACAATGACGTGATAGGCGCCATTTTTTGTCCAATCACGTTTGACGGAAAACAACAATACCCCACACAAAGCTCCATTTATATCATGAATACATCGGGCTGAAAGGTCGTTTCAGCCGATGCAAAGCTTCTTTTGGACAAAAAATGGCGAATCACGCTAAAATCTCGAACGGTCATTGTCACAACTCTCTTACTAGACGGCTCTGGGTTACTGTGTACAGCGCTGTATGGACTCAATACGTGAGTTCGGAAATGTTTTCAGGTCAGGTCAGTGGAATTGGGTCGGGGTGAAGCGGTATAAACATAGCCAAACCATGCTGTCACGCTACCATTGTCGAGTCACTGTCACCAACACATTACTCGATTTCGCCTGTACAATACTAACCTCTTTGTGTACTTCGAGTTCACCGCGTCACTCACATTTGAGCATGGTGTGTACGAATGTTTTGTTTATACCATTTGACCTGACCTAGAAACATTTCCGAACTGGCTTATACATCGCTGTGCCGACTCGACTGTCTGCGGCTGGCCGGGGAAAGTGAGAAATTTGATCAAAGTATTTGAGGCATAATTATCGTGCAGTGCATTCCAAAAACTGTGCGGACTGTTCCAGCTAGCGTGCATCGACATCGCTGCAGTCTTAGTTGGGCGATTTCTATGAAAAAATACAATGCAAATGTCCATTTATTTCAGCACACATTTATCGAGTTTCCGTTGATATCTCAGGTCGCCATATGCCATTGTGCGCATGTGCAGGTCAGAGGTCAGCTAAATATTTGCATACTAGGTCGAGGTCACATCATCTGCCCATGCGCACGAACATGCGCAGATAATGTGACCTCGACCTAGTATGCAAATATTCAGTTGACCTCTGACATGCGTACACAAAACAGCCCAGAATATGGCGGCAGATGTCAACAAAAACTTCACGAAATCGTGCGGAAATAAAGAGTGAATTTTGTTTGGAATTTTCGGTAGAAATCGCCCAACTAAGACTGCAGCGATGTCGCTGCAAGCTAACTGAGAAGGACTGTGCAGTTTTCGGAGTGCGCTGCATGGTAAATATGCCCCAAATACTCAGATCAAATTTCTCACTTTCCCCGGCCAGCCGCAGACAGTCGAGTCGGCACAGCGATGTATTGAGTCCATACAGCGCTGTACACAGTAAGGGTACAGGTTACTGTGTACAGCGTACACAGTAAGGGTACAGGTAGTTATCCAAGCCTAACCAATTACTAGTAATTGGTTAGGCTTGGATAACTAGGGTACAGGTGATAAGGCCGCCAAAGTGATCAGGACGCCATCAAACTACAGGTTAAGTGATGGATGATGAGTGTTATGACACTCGTCTCGTGCATACGGGTATGATGATATGCGGCCTGATCGCTTTGGCGGCCTTATCGCTTGGTAACCATTAGGCCTATGCTAGGGCCCAGACGAGTCGACGGGTACCCAAATGCGGGGCGGATTATACAATTACCCGGGTCGGAATTTCGATACCCGTACCCGAAAACGATAAAGTTCTTGCATTGAATATTAGCGATAAACACTAGTAAAATCACAAGAATGACAAGGAAATCATCGGTAAAAATCAAAGTAGTTTCACAAGATCTGTTTCAAACTTGAAAATAAACACTGACGAAATAAATAATATGTGTCAAAGATCGATGACTGGCGTTTATGTCAGTGAGTCCCGTTCAAACGTTGATATATATTTGGACGGGTTACCCGGGGCGGAGCGGGTCAGACCATCCGGGTACCCGGGTCGGAAATTTTCCACTCGTCCGGGCCCTATATTATTCGACATTGCCTCAACCCCACACAGGACCCAGGCCTAACACTGCTCCAGGGCAATTTAGTGTATTACCATAGCCATACATATTCATTTGGTACCGTCATCCCTTTGGGCGGACCAAAATATAGTCATAAAGGCTTTTGACCCTGACAGGCTTTCGACCCAGCATCTACAAAACACTTGACAACACTTGTCGATCACTCGAACGGATTGCCGACAATAAATTTATTTCCACAGCTTCATAAAAATCGAGTTTCCTGGCCGCCTTCTGGCAAGCGGGGAGACCATTCACCGATACGTACAGCATCGATTTTACCGCTGTTTTCGATGACAAAAATGGCTCCCGGACATGCGCAGACAGCAAAATGGAGTTTGATGCTGTGCGTAATCGATGCTGTGCGTAACGGTAAATGGAAATTCCCGGCTTCTAGAAGGCAGCCAG
Organism: Terebella lapidaria; assembly: GCA_949152475.1. Taxonomy (NCBI): domain Eukaryota; kingdom Metazoa; phylum Annelida; class Polychaeta; order Terebellida; family Terebellidae; genus Terebella; species Terebella lapidaria. Next base: position 11,948,876 of record OX424557.1, read on the forward strand.
GGAACTCGAATTTGGTAGCGCTGTGGAAATAAATTTATTGTCGGCAATCCGTTCGAGTGATCGACAGTGATAGTGTCGTTTTGCTCGGAAATGAATGAACATTCTGGAGAAAAAATTGAGGTATGTGTTGTCAAGACTAGTGTTTTGTAGATGCTGGAGCCTCCGCAATCTTAGTCAGAACTGTCAGGGTCGAAAGCCTCTATGACTATATTTGGTCCGCCCGAAGGGATGACGGTACCAAATGAATAGTCATATGTATGGCTATATTACCATGACACAATAATCCTCCGTGTGGGAGGAAAAAATTCGGCTATGTTTCCAGAGTTAACCCAGGTCGTCCCATCCGATGGCCCATCATGCTGCATCATGCCATGCCCATGATGATGTGATTTAGATCTAATATATCGACCCACGCCCATCACCATGGCATGGTGACCTTGGGCTCGGCCCGGCAGTCTGGCCCTTCGGCGATCTTGCCAAATTGTTCGATTTTTATCAGATACAGGTGCCAGACCTATTACAGTGGTGTCCTATTACAGTGGATTGAATTGTCATTTTTCTCACAGAAATTTTACATCTGGAAATAAATTGACTTCAAAAATATCAAGATTTCATGTTCCTCTGATAAATTATTCCTTGTTTTTGTCCATTTTCGGCACTTGTGTGTGCGAAAATGAGACATGAAATTAAGTCCACTGTAATAGGACACCACTGCACTATGTCTGGCACCTGTAGAAATCTGAAATGTGGTAGAAAAAGTATGGTCTGGTTGATAAAACCGGAGTCTAGACTCTCCAGTGGTGCGTGACCTCAAACATCATGGCATCTTGCCGCCCTTGGTTACTGTATTCACACGTATCTGTTCCAGATTTCTTCTTGGACTCGGCGAAAAATGATTTTCAGAAAATATATACTGGTACACTTGACAAGTACTCAAGTTAATGGCCCCGAGTACTCGAGTTACAAAATCTTGAATTGTAGTAGCCATAGACTATAGTATTAAACTCATAGTCATTCGTCTGTGAGCGTTTTTTTTTGTCCAAGATTACTTCGTTGATAGGCCTATTTGACATAATCAAGTAAAATTATCACAAGTAGACCCTTCACATTGGTCGACTACCATTCAATTGAGTTAACATTTTTTTGTTTACATACCCCGTTAGGCAAATGTGAAATAAGATTTCTGCCAAAATTTCATCAAGGTATATGTATATATTATTGGTGAACTAATTCCTGAATAAACATTGCTCACAGACCGATGACGCTGACTCTAATACTAGCGGAATCAGCACTGAAGGCAGTCAATATGACAGTTGTGGTTGTAACAAGGGCAATTGTTCGGAGAAACAGTGCGTGGGGAGAGGGAACTCATGAAGCCATGGAGTTGAGGGTGGAGGGTGGTGAAGGGAATTGCCCTTCTCTTTTGAGACATGCCTGAGTCTCAATGAAAATGATATGTTGTCATCGACACTGACACCCAAGAGTGGTTACTCATATTACTGACTGTGTGAGTCAAATAGCTCACAATTCTCATGACCTACGCAAGGTGTTGGAAAGTTCCACTGGCCCCAGGCCATTCACAGTCTTTAAAGAATTTTGTCATATTTCTCATATACATAATTTGTTAACCATCAGCTTCATTCACTAGTGTCTAACACTTGGAATCTCTGAATGAAATTCGGGAATGGTATACAGTATTGTCCGGGATGAATGGATCAATATATTGGTTTTTGTACCTTCTTCACAAAAGCAGTTTTGAAATAAAACATGGGTGATTTATATCGTATTTGGTAATTTTCGGTAACCCCCATGAACATTAGAATACAACAACATAAATAACTGCAGCTGAAATAAATCCTAATATTTTAGATTATTTGGTTTGTATAACTTGGATTTTATGTTTTGCTTACAATTAATTATGTGTTGTGTGCCAAATTTGCTCACGTTATTTTATTTAATCTTTTGTTATGGAATCATGTTGTGACACTGATCTATTTTGTAATCAGTTGGCCTATATATCAAAGATTAAGATATACTGTTTACTGTTTACATAAATATATATTTAATGTAGTGATGTATTGAGTTATGTGCTTTGTCATGTCACGTCCGTACAGTTGTGCTGTACTGATAGTAGTTTATATGGACCAAAAAAGAGTTCAAAAGTACAAGGTGTGACCTGTACTGAACTTATCGACTAAAAAATGCCCCGGTAGTACGTTGAAAGTGCCCTTTGAGCATGTTGAAAGGGCTCAAGTGGTGACTACCGTACCACTAAACATTACACATGAGCCGTAAATCACGAAATGTAAAAAATCATCTGTACCTCAGTGAATGACTGTGAAGACAGAAAGTAAGTCGTGACCACTTGTTGCTAATTTACGTGTATTATACATGACATTGTGTATGCCCCCCCCCCCGAGTGTTTGGATGTTCGAGTATGCGTTAGTCATGCCCACGCTTGACTGATCATTACATGTATAATTACATGATAACAAATGGATAATGATGCGAAGTAGTTTGTGCTACATGTATGGACATGATAAAAGCAATGACGAGTGTATATAAGGAGTATTATATATTTGTATATTCTGGAAATTGTGAGTATCTTAGCCTCATATATTTATATATATTATTTTGTAATTGTAATTTTTATATTGTTTACCAGTAATAAAGTACATGTACATCCTGGTTCCAGTTTCTCTGAATCCTGGGGGAATTCCCATGTTGTTCAGTATTTAGGCACATGTTGTATGATGTTGTTGTTCAAAGATATTCGGATTTTGTTTCTGCATTTTACGTGTAATTTCGGTTGAAATGATGTAGGTACTGTTCGTCATGTAAATCGACTTGCCTCTCTGTGTTGTAGTTTCGTCGACATATCGGGCTCACAAATTCCTAAGTGGACAAAACACTGTAAGTTTGTCATTTCGGTCCTTAGAAACCATTTATAAATGTTTGATAAATTTTAATGTGTACTACATGTATGTATTCAAGAAGATCAGTATGCAATGTATGCAATCATTCATCCATGTTCATTTTTGTTACTGATGTGATTTTAAGATATGTACTTGTTTTGGCAAAAAAATATGTTGTACATGACTGTGCGCATGACTCATATCGATTAAGATCGATAATAAAAAAACCCCAAATGTATCAATGTCTTTCAGCCCAAACTATTTTTCACAGTAAATATGCTGGTACATTAAAATATCTGATGGAATTTTGGAGGTTTTTTTTTTCGATGGGGATGGGGTGGGGGGAGGTCACTATTGACTGCTTGAGAGCTAATGATGTGGGTGGCATGTTGATATATCATTGACTGAATTAATTGGATTAATTAAGTGTGTATTTTCCTGTGTTTTCCATAACGCCAGGCACATGCAATTAACCATAGTAGGGGTATGTTGAAATATCTGCTGGTAAAATATTTAGTGTATGGGATGAGGGTACATACTGGTGTATGATATTGATACAAGCATATATCTGAGATCATTCACTATTTTGGTGAATGCTGAACTAGGCAGTCCACATGACAAGAAGTGTTCTGGTTGATAAAGTTAGCCGAGAATAGTTATCATGAAGGATATTTTGATCAGTGATTGGCACACGCCTCTTTTATTAGAGGTAGGTGTAGCCCAGAATAGTAATCATAAGGATAATTTGAGTGATCAGTGATTGGCAAAAGCCTCTTTATTAGAAGTAGGTCATGTTTAAACATGTTCAAGATATAGCAGGAAGAATATATTTTTAGGTTACCGGACCTTTGGTCCAATAACCTATTGGCATGGCGTTGCGTCCGTCGTCCGTCCGTCTAGCCGGGCAGACGGAACGGAGTTATGGGGATTTCTTAGGGGGAATAAAGCTGAAAACGCCCCACAACCACAGTTTAAGCCAACAGTGCGGTTTTATGGGGATTTTTTCAGGACTTATGGGGAAAGTTAAGATAGGAAATTTAACATTGGGTCCGCCCGTAACGCCCATCCGTTCACCCGTCCGTCCGTCCGTCCGTCCGGCGTTAACATTTTTATCTTTAAAGTTAACGATCGAATCTTTCTGAAATTTTGCACAAAAATGCCTAAGAATATTTTGAGAAGGAGATATTTTTTTGTTTTTTGATTTTCGCATTTTTTTCAAAATGGCGGCCGTTTTTGTCGAAAAACGCTCAATTTTGGACTTTGACGGCCATTTTCTCAAAAACTGTCTGATCAGTTTTGAGTTTTTGGTTTCAAAAGATTCCCCTCATATACCTCTGTGATATGTATAAGTTTGGTTGCCCTAAATTCGCCGGTTTCCGTGTGGCTGCCATTTTGAATTTTTGACAAGTCGGCGAAAAAAATTTTTTTCGCCCCAAATCGCATTACTATCCATTTTGGGCCATTTCTAGGCAAAAAAAAATTTTCACCCTTTGAAAAAAATTTTGGACTTAGAAAATTTTCGGCACTTTTTTCCTTCATAATGGGAGCTGTCAGGACTGTACTCATAGAACGCTTGAAGATAGAGCTTAGAAATTGGCACTTTCAAATGGGAAGTCATATATGGCGACTTGTGTGGTGACCTTGAATTTGACCTTGGATGACCTTGAAAGGTCAAAACAGCCATTTTTGGGTCGAAAAATGCTCAAATTTGCACCTGGTCTGTATTTTCTCAAAAACTGTCTGATCAGTTTTGAGATTTTTGCTTAAAAAGATTCCTCTTATATACCTCTGTGACATGTATAAGTTTTGTTGCCCTTCAATCGCCGATCTCCGTGTGGCGGCCATTGTGAATTTTTGACGAGTCGGCGAAAAAAAAAAATTTCGCCCCAAATCGCATTACTATCCATTTTGGGCCATTTCTAGGCAAAAAAATTTTTTCACCCTTTGGAAAAAATTTTGAAAAAATTTTAGAAAATTTTCGGCACGTTTTTCCTTCATAATGGGAGCTGTCAGGACTGTACTCATAGAACGCTTGAAGATAGAGCTTAGAAATTGGCATTTTCAAATAGGAAGTCATATATGGCGACTTGTGTGGTGACCTTGAATTTGACCTTGGATGACCTTGAATGGTCAAAACAGCCATTTTGGGGTCAAAAAATGACCAGATTTGCCTCTATAGATGAAATGCTTGCAGATAGAGCTCATGTTTGCATTATGAACATATAGGAAGACATATATGGCACCACTAATGACGACCTTGAACTTGACGTCAGATGACCTTGAGTGCCAAATGTCTGACTTGGAATGTGTAAATTGACCTGAGCGGCCTAAACTATTCCACCCAACATATAGAATATCAAATGCCGCACACATACATGTAATGGTAACATCGAAGTTCATACGGATGACCTTGATTGGTAAATCCCAAGGTCATATGTTTACACTGCGAACCTTGATTGGTAAAAGGTCTGTTACCTGCCAATGCTGCCATGGCCAAACCAAAATTGTCCGGTAACCTATCTTAGCCTTTGGGCTAATTTTGTTGTTGCATTATTTTGATGTTGTTTATTGCAGTAATGCAAATTGCTAAACATGATTTTACATGCATGCACAGTATTAATTTCATAGTTATATGGTATAAAACATGTATTTTAGAGTGACTGATAGCCTGATAAGCGCTAAACTGTAAATTATCCCTGGAACAGTTGTAAATGATCCGCACCATGTTCCAACAAAATATACATGTACTGGTATTTCACATTGGCTTGGCATCTTTCATGTACAATGGAGCAACCAGCTCAAAGTTCAGAGTAGAATATTGATGAACTGGCCTACTATAAACGATGCTAAACAACTTTCCAGTAAACAACTTTCCAGGTTATGACTCGGTTATCAATTACTAGATGTGCCATTCTGTAATCAGACTAATTCATATCTTCACATGGCTATAACAGTGAGTCTAGATAGCCAGTCATAGCCAGTTTTGTTTTTTTCATGAAACTTTTTATGAGACTGGAGTGAGTGATTGATCGAGCAGTGATCGTTACACAGTTGTATACAGTTGTATATCGTATTTATTACTATTGGGACGCAGAAAATGCCGCAGGATCGCAGTCTGCCCCTGTTTGTGAAGGGGCCAGTGTCGCGGGGATATCGTCGCGGGGGTTCCGACCTCGACATGCCCACAGGTGAGTTATAGTTACCGTGGTTACCGGCAGGCCTTATACCCGAGCCTGGCCAACAGACACAATCTGAGATTTCCGACCATGCTGATCGATAACCAATGTCATCGTGATTGATCTTGAATCAATATGATTTACATGTATGAACTTATGTTTCATGAGATCAATACAGCTTTTCTCTTGATTCAACAGTTGAGTTCAATGAACTACATATAGAAAAATCATGTACTTAAGGAACTGCCAAAATCCACTTCGTGTACTCGTATTGTATGATGATGATCCTGTAACATTTATGTATGCAGCATGTATAGAAAGGCACATGTATAAATTATAACTATGTAAAATTGAATTGTACACATGCATGTTCCTGTATCCATGTATATTGTTTGATCCCCATGTATAGACCGGTACTGTATAGACATTATTCAACTTTTTATATATATTAATTACTAGTAGTTATCAAGGGCACTTGTAAGTTTTACTGACAAAATGATGCTGGATCAATTGAGTGTCGTTGAGCCAAGATCTGCTATGGTGGCATACTGGTATGTGATATTATAAGTCATCACTGGCTTCAGACCCCAATACGGCGTCATATCTGCCTGAAGTCACCATATACTACGAGGCCGCTGGCTGAGTGGGATATGCTGACTGAATATGTTTTTGTTGGTATGGCTGTAACTGAGAAGTATTCATAGCACAGATCAAAATGTACTTGCACATTTGCTTGCTTGATTCCGCGATACATGTATTATATATAACCATACACTCATGATCATACCATGTATATAATATATATATCTTCAAATTATTTTGTCCGATGATCGATTCTTCGTACCCTTGTGAATTGCCTTGAAATCATCATTTACTAAGGTTCTCCCAATTGAAAGACAAGCATCTTTGAACTTAGTGCTCAGTGTATGAATTGGTATATGAAATACCAATTTTGAAATGCTAACCCTGTATGCCATACATGTACACAGTGCACCATATCGCATGATAACAACATCATGATATATCAGTGAAGTACATGTATAAAAACCTTAAGGTTTCATGTAATTCATTCACATATTGCCAGAAGACTGGAAAAGATACACGAAACATTTCATTAATAATATTTTCTTGATCAGGACCAAAAGTTATGAATATTGGCAATTTCAGCTCTCCACAGAATACAATGTCATGTAGACCTTCAATTCTACCTCTCAAAACTAAATAAATATACTCTATCATGCATTGCGTTATTATTCAGAACAATTTTTGTGTCGTTTTACAGCTAACTTCCCGGACTCGGTGGTTGACGATCTCCCGAAGGACTTTGACTGCGGAATCTACTTTGGCTGGGCGAGTGTCGACAATGGACCCGTCCACAAAATGGTTATGAGTGTCGGCTGGAACCCGTTCTACAAAAACACCAAGAAAACAATGGTTGGTACCTCAATGTAGTAATAATCTGTTATAGCAGAATAGAATAATACCCTCTCAACAGTTTTGTTGTTTCGATTTTTGAATTATTCATGCTCGATCGTTAAATGTTTTGTTGTCACGTTTAGTGTCATGAGTTGAGTATGACTGTAAAATTGATGTTGTGATTTACTGTATAAATGCAGAAATGTGCGGTGTTCTATGCATGTGTACATGCATTCTATGTGCATATAAATTATGTTTTCTCTCTTTGTTGCTAGGAGACACACATCATCCACAATTTCAAGGAAGATTTCTACGGAGCCAATCTCAAAGTGTGCGTGTGTGGCTACCTTAGGTCTGAAAAGAACTTCGGCTCACTTGGTCAGTACTGTACCGAACCCATCTAATAGACTTAATATAGCCTGCAGCATTGAGCCGGTTGTTTGTTAGAAATCTTTTTAGACATTCAAGTTGAGATTTACCAGTCTACTAGTATGAAAAATTGTCAAAACTTATCGGCTATCAGGTACATGTATGTTTATCAACAACTATCAAACTTAAGATCAAATGGCCTTTGAAGTTCACAACTAGCAACGCAAAATTCAACTTCCCAGATTATTAGCAGTTTTACGGTATATCTGATGCTGTGTAAGCAGCTGCAAATTTAGCTTGATTACCTACAAATCCTCGTAATAGTGACGTCCTTATGTACCACATATCAAAACCTGTCTTATGACGCTGTTTCTATGGTTACAGAGGCGCTGATCGAGGCCATCCACGCGGACATCCAGCAGGCCAAAGAACAGCTAGATCGTCCCCAGTACCGCGTCTACCGAGAGGACAGCTTCTTCCTGCAGCCGACCAATCACATGTTGTGACACATGCCACGCCCTCACACACCCACCTAGGTCATTCCTCTTAGTGCATCGTCATCCGTCTGTCTGCGCATGCGCGCGTGTGTGTGTGTGTCTGTGTGTTTGTGTTTGTATCACTCATCTCATCATTTCAAGAATAGGCAAAATATACTGTAAATACACGTAACTGGACCAGTTGTGGGAATGAATTCATGATTTGTACAAATTTTGTGTAAATATGTGTCTGCAGAAGTATGCACAATATATAATACCAGTAACAAGACTGGACTTTTTTGATTGAAATTTCTTATTGTTCATGTGAGTAGAGCACTTGTCGAATGAGTGGAAATCATTCAAAATGCTCCATGCCAATTTACGATTATGAAATCTTGGCATTTGTTGCAATATTTGTGTGATCTCCTGTATGGTACCTGTGCCTAAAATCGTTGTTTTGAATGCTAGCTAATATGAATTCTGGACTTGCTGATTCAAGCCTGCTATACTAGTGTTCCCAATTGATATGCAACATATTGTTAGAGTATCTTATCATAATTGTTTGTTCTTTTTCTGCTGATTTGAAATTTCATGATAAATGTTCAACTACTGAAGTCACAGGCGGTTTCATCCGGTAGTAAATTTTCTATGAAACTCCCTAAATCTGATTTAAGGAGATCTTCAGCACATTTTACAACTTAATATAAATGATATATATGTGCCTGAAAAGTATAACACATTGTTGATATGCCGAGTCTTGCTTCATTGGTCTCCCATGATAATACTTACGAGACCCGGTCAATTCGGTCATTCTGACCACACTTGATTTGCTATGTTCAAGGTATGACGTATATGCATAGGTAGGATATATACTTAGGTCAGTGTCCAAAACATAATCAATTATGACAGAATCACGTATTTCTCAAGTGCATTTTTGTCAAATGCATGTGGGGTCATTTTGACATGGGTCTTTTTGGTCATATGGTATATATACCAGTGCTCTAAAATATATAGTACCGTTTGTAGCTTGTGAAAGTTTTGAAGTACCTAACAAAAAATTATACAGTATGTACACATATCTTAATATATTCTTGGTTGATAATTCCACTGTTCCCTGTTCATATCATAGTTTTGATATCTATATATACTAGTTTTGGTATTCACATGTACTGTATGCATAAGTTAATGTACAAATTAAGGTCAGTGTCCTAGGCATAATACCTTGTATTAGATTCCAATATATCAGAGATGTTATCATTTTACTACCAGTACATTTAATAGTACTCACAAATATTTTATAACTGAAACTCCTTGTTTTGAATTTTGCAACAAAGATTTTTTCAGTACTGTTTTACAAATCTTCCCTATGTATAAGGATATAAGGTCAGTGGATAAGCATAATTCATCACAATATAAGTCAGAAACTCAAAGTTGTAGTTCTGCAAAATGGTATATTTTTTACACTTTACCATTCAGTTGATGTACCCAAGTTCGATGTTACTCATGGTTTTATTTGTGCAGGAATGGGTTGTTTCTACGGTGACAGTTTCCCACAGATATCTGATATAACAGCCATATGTTCATGTGAAAACTATCCGCATGCCAGCATGATGCATTAGGAGGTTCATTGTTTCGAATTGTTTGTTGTTTATGATGTGACTTGACTACCGAATACACATGTATAGGCCAATGTGTAACTTGTTTGAAATTGTTTTGTGTAACAGTATGAGGTGTAATAAAAATATTTATAACATGCATTCTTTGAAACTCTGCATGTCTTTTCCACTGTGAATAATGTCAGATCTATAACCATGGTAACAATATTTAATATTACAGGTGTTTGTCATGAATTTTGTCTTTGACTCGTCAGTACAGTCATAGAAAAATAGTCCACAGTGCACTTTTAGGATATCAACACAATGATACAGTATTTGTTAGTTGCCTTGTTTATACCAATGCAAAACAGTTTGTGAATATTATGGCATATATAAGCTTTATTTTGGAGGAAGTCTATTCATGATATATAAATCTATTGGTTTCCATTATGATATACAAAATACCTCTTAGGGAAACTATTAGTTCGCATTATGATACATATACACTTCATTTTTTTGGGGGGGAACAGTCTATTCCATTATGATACAAAACTTCATTTTGGGGACACTATCGATTGTTATTAAAATATACTAGTATAGTGCAAATATGATGTGAACTTATATGAAAGATCTCATTGATCTGAGCAAAATGGTCTTTACGGCACGTAAATATGAAAATCCGTTCAAAAGTTACAGCACTTTATAGACTGAAATCGGCAAACTTGCTTTTTCGAAACAATTTAGGTAATTAGTATGCAAATGAGATATTCATGACGTCATCGGGGGAAGCTGTTCTAACTAGGTACTTTGATATGTATTATTCATTCATTTAATGTTATGCTTATTCATCAAAACTTCTTCCATATAGTTTTCAATATGAATAATCAGTGTTTTCACTTTTTCTGTTGTTGTTAAGGTAACCAGTGACCCGGTATGACCCATAGCAACCATGGTTGCTAGGGTCAGAAACCCACTTAGAACAGGGTATGCACAAATAAAAATGGTGCCAACTTGAGCTCTATATTTATTGCCCTTATGACTTTAGCAGAATTTTTTTTTCTTCTTCTTTCGCCGTTTTGGTTTCCGGACGATAAGTTTAGATTGCCTTGATGGATCCTTGTCAAATCTTCACCACTAGTCAGAAATGATATGTGGAAGAACCCTATTCTTTTTGAGCCGGCTCTGAGGTCCGTGAGGATGATTTCAAGGCTAATTTTGAGACTTGGTTTCCGGACGATAACTCGAACAATATTCACGCAATAGTTGCAGAACTCTGTACTGAAGTTCATATACCACCAGGGAAGAACCCTATTGATTTTGGGATCAATCCGTCAAACGATTTTTGACCTAGAGGTCAAAATAACTTTTTGCTGATTCATCCTTGAGGCTTCCTGCATATCTCAAAAACCTTGCGTCGTAGAGCGAAACGGACATTATTTTCGGACTCGTCGCACTAGACAAACTTGAAATCAAGGCTGATTTTAGGACTTGGTTTCCGGACAATAACTCGAAAAATGTTCAAGCAATACTTTACTTGCAGAACTTTGCATGGAGGTTTATATACCACCAGGGAAGAACCCTATTGATTTTGGGAGCGATACATCAAACGACCTCTGACCTAGAGGTCGAAATAATTTTTCGAAGTCATCCTTGAGGCTTCCTGCATATCTCGGAAACGGTATGCGTAGAGTGAAACGGATCTTATTTTCGGACTCGTCGCCCTAGACAAACATGTCTAAGGGGTATTATGGATGAACACATTTTGTGAACATTTCATATTTGAGCATTTTATCGATTTTAATTCCTGGTTTCATGTCTTTTATAACGTATATATACATATATGTTTTACTGTATGGCGCAGAGATAGAATGTTTCATTCTGATTTTGCGTCTATTAAGCATCATGAAATAAATAAATAAATAAATAAATAAATAAATTAATAAATAAATAAACTTTGACCTTGACCCAAATTTTTTTTGCCGAGTCGGCATTTTTCGTTTTCATCGATATCTCAGAAATGGTGCGTCGTAGAGCGAAACGAACATCATTTTTGAACTCGTCGTCCTAGACAAACATGTCTGAGGGGTTTTATGGATGAACTTTGACCTTGACCCGAAATTTTTTTGACGAGTCGGCATTTTTCGTTTTCGTTGATATCTGGGAAATGGTGCGTCACAGAACGAAACAGACGTTGTTTTCGGACTTGTCGCCCTAGACAAACATGTCTAAGGGGTATTATGGATGAACTTTGACCCGAAATTTTTTGCCGAGTCGGCATTTTTCGTTTTTCGTCGATATCTCGGAAACGGTGCGTCATAGAGCGAATGGATGTTATTTTCGGACTGTGGCTCTAGACAAAGATGTCTAAGGGGTATTATAGATAAACTTTGATCTTGACCTGAAATTTTTAGCTTACCGACCCTTTGGGCCGATAAGCTATTGTCGTGGTTTTTCGTCCGTCGTCCGTCCGGGTCTCTAACTTTTTTTTGACATGATGAATTTCCCCATAAATTTGTCAGAACATAACTTGGGCCAGTATCTAAAGACGTTTTTAGGTTACCGGACCTTTGGTCCAATAACCTATTGGCATGGCGTTGCGTCCGTCGTCCGTCCGTCCGTCCGTCCGTCCGTCCGTCCGTCCGGCGTTAACATTTTTATCTTTAAAGTTAACGATCGAATCTTTCTGAAATTTTGCACAAAAATGCCTAAAAATATTTCGAGAAGGAGGTATTTTTTTGTTTTTTGATTTTCGCATTTTTTTCAAAATGGCGGCTGTTTTTGTCGAAAAACACTCAATTTTGGACTTTGACGGCCATTTTCTCAAAAACTGTCTGATCAGTTTTGAGTTTTTGGTTTCAAAAGATTCCCCTCATATACCTCTGTGATATGTATAAGTTTGGTTGCCCTAAATCTGCCGGTTTCTGTGTGGCGGCCATTTTGAATTTTTGGCGGGTCGGCGAAAAAATTTTTTTTCGCCCCAAATCGCATTACTATCCATTTTGGGCCATTTCTGGGGCAAAAAAAATTTTTCACCCTTTGAAAAAAATTTTGGACTTAGAAAATTTCCGGCACTTTTTCCCTTCATAATGGGAGCTGTCCGGACTGTACTCATAGAACGCTTGAAGATAGAGCTTAGAAATTGGCACTTTCAAATGGGAAGTCATATATGGCGACTTGTGTGGTGACCTTGAATTTGACCTTGGATGACCTTGAAAGGTCAAAACAGCCATTTTTGGGTCGAAAAACGCTCAAATTTGCACCTGGTCTGTATTTTCTCAAAAACTGTCTGATCAGTTTTGAGATTTTTGCTTAAAAAGATTCCTCTTATATACCTCTGTGACGTGTATAAGTTTTGTTGCCCTTGAATCGCCGATCTCAGTGTGGCGGCCATTTTGAATTTTTGACGAGTCGGCGAAAAAAAATTTTTTCGCCCCAAATAACATTACTATCCATTTTGGGCCATTTCTAAGCAAAAAAAAAATTTTCACTCTTTGAAAAAAATTGGACTTGGAAAATTTTCGGCACTTTTTTCCTTCATAATGGGAGCTGTCAGGACTGTACTCATAGAACGCTTGAAGATAGAGCTTAGAAATTGGCACTTTCAAATGGGAAGTCATATATGGCGACTTGTGTGGTGACCTTGAATTTGACCTTGGATGACCTTGAAAGGTCAAAACAGCCATTTTGGGGTAAAAAAATGCCCAGATTTGCCTTTGTAGATGAAATGCTTGCAGATAGAGCTCATGTTTGCATTAGGAACATATAGGAAGACATATATGGCACAACTAATGATGACCTTGAACTTGACGTCAGATGACCTTGAGTGCCAAATGTCTGACTTGGAATGTGTAAATTGACCTGAGCGGCCTAAACGATTCCACCCAACATATAGAATATCAAATGCCGCACACATACATGTAATGGTTACATCGAAGTTCATACGGATGACCTTGATTGGTAAATCCCAAGGTCATATGTTTACACTGCGAACCTTGATTGGTAAATCTCAAGGTCTGTTACCTGCCAATGTTGCCATGGCCAAACCAAAATTGTCCGGTAACCTATCTTAGCCTTTGGGCTAATTTTTTAAATTTTTTGATTGAATCGTTATTGGCGATTTGGCGGCCATTTTTGACGAAAAATTGCCAATTTTGGACTTTGGTGGCCATTTTCTCAAAAACTGTCCGATCAGTTTTGAGATTTTTGTTTCAAAACATTCCTCTCATGTACCTCTATGACGTGCATAAGTTTCGTTGTCCTTGAATCGCCGGTTCGCGGGTGGCGGCCATTTTGATTTTTTGACGGGTCGACAAAAAGATTTTTTTTGGTCCCAAATCGAGTCAATATTCGTTTTGAGCCATTTCCAGCAAAAAAAAAAAAATTTTGGACTTTCACTCAATTTAAACTCATAGAACACTCCAAGATAGAGCCTAAGTATTGGCACATTCAGATGGGAAATCATATATTGCAGTTTGAGTGATGACCTTGAATTTGACCTTCAATGACCTTGAACGGTCAAAACGACCTTTTTTGTCGAGAAAAAACGATGAATTTTGACTTTGATGGCCCTTTTCTCAAAGTCTTTTCAGACAGTTTTCCTCAAAATCATGTATAAGATTCTTCTTATGTACCTTTGTGATGTGTATAAGTTTTGTTGCCTTTCAAATGACGGTCTGTGTGTGGCGGCCATTTTGATTTTTTGACGGCCCCGGGTAGGTGGAAAAAATTTGTTGGTCCCAAATCGAGTCACTATTCGTTTTGAGCCATTTCCAGCAAAAAAAAAAGTTCTTCGGCCATTGAAAAATTTTTGGGACTTCATAATTTTTAGGTTACCGGCCCTATGGTCCGATAACCTATTGCCATGGCGTTGCGTCCGGCGTCCGTCCGTCCGTCCGTCCGGGCGGACGAGAGTATGGTTGTGTGACTAGAAAAGGCACACAACCATAAGTTGTGAGGAAATTTCTTCTTGTGTGCCTATTTTGGGGAGTTGTGTGCCTATTTTAGATAGGAAATTTAACATGTAAAAGGCACATAAGAAGGTCTCGTCTGCATGTCCGTCCGTCCGTCCGTCGTCGTCGTCGTCGTCGTCGTCGTCGTCAGTCCACATTTCTATCTTTAAAGTTTATGGTCCAACTTTTCTGAAAATTTGGGGAAAGATACCTTGAA
The DNA here is from genome assembly GCA_949152475.1 of Terebella lapidaria. Taxonomy (NCBI): domain Eukaryota; kingdom Metazoa; phylum Annelida; class Polychaeta; order Terebellida; family Terebellidae; genus Terebella; species Terebella lapidaria. The sequence continues at coordinate 11,963,989 of OX424557.1, forward strand.
ATAATTCGAGAAGGAGGTATTTTTTAGTTTTTTGAATTTCAATTTTTTTTCAAAATGGCGGCCGTTTTCGTCGAAAAACGGTCAATTTTGAACTTTGGCGGCCATTTTCTTAAAAACTGTCTGATCAGATTTGAGATTTTTGTTTCAAAAGATTCTCCTCATGTATCTCTGTGATGTGTATAAGTTTGGTTGCCCTTGAATCGCTGGTCTGCGTATGATGGCCATTTTGAATTTTCGACGGGTCGACGAAAAAAAAATTTCTTTGGCCCAAATCGCATTACTATCCATTTTGGGCCATTTCTAGACAAAAATAAATTTTCACCCTTTGAAAAAAATTTTGGACTTGGAAAATTTTCGGCACTTTTTTCCTTCATAATGGGAGCTGCCAGGACTGTACTCTTAGAACGCCTGAAGATAGAGCTTAGAAATTGGCACTTTCAAATGGGAAGTCATATATAGCGACTTGTGTGGTGACCTTGAGTTTGACCTTGTAAGGTCAAAACAGCCATTTTGGGGTCGAAAAATGCCCAAATTTGCACCTTGTCTGTCTTTTCTCGAAAACTGTCTGATCAGTTTTGAGATTTTTGTTTTAAAAAAAATTCCCCTTATGTACCTTTATGATGTGTATAAGTTTGGTTGCCCTTGAATCGCCGGTCTGCATATGACGGCCATTTTGAATTTTCGACAGTTTGATGAAAAAAATTTTTTTTGACCCAAATCGCATTACTATCCATTTTGGGCCATTTCTGGAGAAAATTTTTTTTCACCCTTTAAAAAACATTTGGCACTTTTTTCCTTCATAATGGGAGCTGCCAGGACTGTACTCCTAGAACACCTGAAGATAGAGCTTAGAAATTTCAAATGGGAAGTCATATATAGCGACTTGTGTGGTGACCTTGAATTTGATCTTGGATGACCTTGAAATGTCAAAACGGCCATTTTGGGGTCAAAAAATGACAAAATACGACAAAGTAAAAAAAAATAAAGACAAAATACTTGTAGATAGACCTTGTATTTGTATTTTGAACATATACAAGGTTATATGATGCACACTTGACTGTGACCTTTGAGTTCAAGATGATCTCAAATGGTTAATCTGAATGTCATATCTCACCTGTCGTGCTTCAACCAAAATTGTCCGGTAACCTATCTTTGCCCTTGGGCTAATTTTATCTTTAAAGTGTACGGTCCAATCTTTCTGAAAATTTGGGAAAAGATACCTTTAAATAATTCGAGAAGGAGGTATTTTTTAATTTTTTGAATTTCAATTTTTTTTCAAAATGGCGGCCGTTTTCGTCGAAAAACGGTCAATTTTGAACTTTCGCGGCCATTTTCTTAAAAACTGTCTGATCAGATTTGAGATTTTTGTTTCAAAAGATTCTCCTCATGTATCTCTGTGATGTGTATAAGTTTGGTTGCCCTTGAATCGCTGGTCTGCGTATGATGGCCATTTTGAATTTTCGACGGGTCGACGAAAAAAAAATTTCTTTGGCCCAAATCGCATTACTATCCATTTTGGGCCATTTCTAGACAAAAATAAATTTTCACCCTTTGAAAAAAATTTTGGACTTGGAAAATTTTCGGCACTTTTTTCCTTCATAATGGGAGCTGCCAGGACTGTACTCTTAGAACGCCTGAAGATAGAGCTTAGAAATTGGCACTTTCAAATGGGAAGTCATATATAGCGACTTGTGTGGTGACCTTGAGTTTGACCTTGTAAGGTCAAAACAGCCATTTTGGGGTCGAAAAATGCCCAAATTTGCACCTTGTCTGTCTTTTCTCGAAAACTGTCTGATCAGTTTTGAGATTTTTGTTTTAAAAAAATTCCCCTTATGTACCTTTATGATGTGTATAAGTTTGGTTGCCCTTGAATCGCCGGTCTGCATATGACGGCCATTTTGAATTTTCGACAGTTTGATGAAAAAAATTTTTTTTGACCCAAATCGCATTACTATCCATTTTGGGCCATTTCTGGAGAAAAATTTTTTTTCACCCTTTAAAAAACATTTGGCACTTTTTTCCTTCATAATGGGAGCTGCCAGGACTGTACTCCTAGAACACCTGAAGATAGAGCTTAGAAATTTCAAATGGGAAGTCATATATAGCGACTTGTGTGGTGACCTTGAATTTGATCTTGGATGACCTTGAAATGTCAAAACGGCCATTTTGGGGTCGAAAAATGACAAAATACGACAAAGTAAAAAAAAATAAAGACAAAATACTTGTAGATAGACCTTGTATTTGTATTTTGAACATATACAAGGTTATATGATGCACACTTGACTGTGACCTTTGAGTTCAAGATGATCTCAAATGGTTAATCTGAATGTCATATCTCACCTGTCGTGCTTCAACCAAAATTGTCCGGTAACCTATCTTTGCCCTTGGGCTAATTTTATCTTTAAAGTGTACGGTCCAATCTTTCTGAAAATTTGGGAAAAGATACCTTTAAATAATTCGAGAAGGAGGTATTTTTTAGTTTTTTGATTTTTCAATTTTTCTCAAAATGGCGGCCGTTTTCGTCGAAAAGCGCTCGATTTTGAACTTTGGCGGCCATTTTCTCAAAAACTGTCTGATCAGTTTTGAGATTTTTGTTTAAAAACATTTCTCTTATATACCTTCGTGATGTGTATAAGTTTTGTTGCCCTTGAATCGCCGATCTCTGTGTGGCGGCCATTTTGAATTTTTGACGGGTCGACAAAAAAATTTTTATTCGCCCCAAATCGCATTACTATCCATTTTGGGCCATTTCCAGGCGAAAAAAAAAATTTCACCCTTTGAAAAAAATTTTGGACTTAGAAAATTTTCCTTCATAATGGGAGCTGCCGGGACTGTACTCATAGAACACTTGGAAGATAGAGCCTAGAAATTGGCACTTTCAAATGGGAAGTCATATATTGCGACTTGTGTGGTGACCTTGAATTTGACCTTGGATGACCTTGAGAGGTCAAAGCAGCCATTTTTGGGTCGAAAAATGCCCAAATTTGCACCTTGTCTGTCTTTTCTCGAAAACTGTCTGATCACTTTTGAGATTTTTGTTTCAAAACATGCTAATTGATGTCCTTGACATTGTTTTTAAAGTTGGAGTGCCTTGAATCGATCGATAGGCCCAAAATTATGGCTCAAATGGCCCAAAAAGGCTTAAAATTCATTTTTTAGCTGTTTTTTTCGAAAACTGCCTGATCGGTTTTCAGATTTTTGTTTCAGACCGTGCTGATTGGGGTCCTTGACATTGTTCATAAAGATGGAGTGCCTTGAATCGATCGATAGGCCCAAAATTATGGCCCAAAAATTCTAAAAATTTAGTTTTCGGTTGTTTTCTCGAAAACCATCTGATCAGTTTTGAGATCTTTGTTTCAAAACATGCTAATTGGGGTCCTTGACATTGTTTATAAAGAGAAGTGCCTTGAATTGCTGAAAAAACCCAATCTGTGGGCTGGAGAGTCCTAAACAGGCGGATATTTACAAATTGCCATATAGGGCAAAAACGCTTGTACATAGGGCTTAGATTTGTATTATAAGCATATAGAAAGTCATATATTGTGCATCTTTTTGTGACCTTGAGGTTGACCTCAGATGACCTTGGAGGCTGAATCTCAAGGTCACAGGGACATGAAATGTGTAAATTGGCCTCTATAGACAAAATGCTTGTAGATAAATGTAGGTTATGTTTATATTATGAGCATTTAGGAAGTCTTTTGGTGACCTTGTTTCTGACCTTAGATGACCTTGAGTACTAAATCTCAATGTCAGATCTAACATGAAATGTGTAAATTGGCTTGTGGGAGTTAAAACAATTGCACATACAGGTGAGGATTGCATTATTAGCATATAGTCAGAAGAGCAGAAGGTCACCATCTTTTGGTGACCTAAAGGGACGTCAACCGTGAAGGCTTAATCTCAAGGTCATGCCTGACCTGAAATGTGTGAATTGGCCTTTACGGACAAAATACTTGTAGATAGACATTATACTTGTATTATGAATATATGTTGTATACAAAATTATATACAGCACACCTAATGGTGACATTGACGTATGTACAGAAAGATGATCTTGATTGATAAATCTGAATGTCATATCTCACCTGTGGAACTTGAACCAAAATTGTCCGGTAACCTGTCTTAGCCCTTGGGCTAATTTTTCCTTCATAATTGGAGGTGTGTGGAGTATACTCATAGAACACTTCAAGATAGAGCCTAAGTATTGGCACATTCAAATGGGAAATCATATATTGCGGTTTGAATGGTGACCTTGAGTTTGACCTTCAATGACCTCGCAAGGTCAAAAACGACCTTTTTTGTCGAAGAAAAACGATGAGTTTTGTCTTTGGTGGCCCTTTTCTCAAAATGTATTCAGACAATTTTCCTCAAATGCATAAGATTCTCCCTATGTACCTTTGTGATGTGTAAACGTTTTGTTGCCTTTGAATCGACAGCCTGTGAATATATGTCATTACGAAAAAATCTTCCGAGATGTAACTTGATTTCTTATTATAGTCCATACAGAAAATGTGTTTCCGGTAACATTTACGAACATGTTTTGACAATAGAGTTTAAGATCAGTGTAACAATTTATATGATCTGGAAAATCAATACTCTGTCCAATTCTCATGATTGCCGGTAAGCTACAGTACCCTTGGTGCTATGTTTTAGTCCTAATACCGAAATGCGTCCAAAGCATCTTTAGGCCTTGACGTCTAGTTTAATTTATAAATAATCGACAGAAAGTCTGGGGATAGATTGACTTGGCAGTTAACGGCCATGGGTAACTACGGCTATAGGGAACGACTGGTAACCATAGCAACAGTATAAGTTGTGTGGACATTGACTATGTATGGTACGATCGTCAAAACCTTCAATAAGAATCATTATATCATGGCTTAAAGTATCCTAATTAAAAATTGTTCCCCTCATGACGTCATGACTCATTAACATCTAATTTGCACATTAAAAATTCACCTTTCCCGTCCAGTGTTACTTATGCATCGCTTGTATCTAAAGTTTGTATCTAAAGTTCTAAAGTTTAGTTTAATACGTAAATTTCATTTATAGTACTTAATCAATGAGATTAATATATGAAATATAGGTTGAGTAATATTGTGAAATATCAGTCAAGTTTTGTATTAAATATATGTCGTGCACAAAACAGACCAGAAGGAAGACAGTACCATTTTTGTACTATTTTGGTCTGCCCAATAATTTTTTTTCACCAATTTATGTATATGCTATTTGTGTAAAAGCTTATTGTCAAAGCTGGAAAAATAAAGTCATTCATTCATTCATTCATTCATTCATTCATTCATATATATTAATGAGCTGCTAAGTCTTTTCAAGTGGCTTCTGTAATGAAGTGCCGGAATGGCAGTTTCAAATGGCTGTAACATTTGAACAATTTGAGTGATATTGATATACCGTGAAGACCATTTTGCTCAGATCAATGAGATCTTTCATATAACTTAACATCATATTTGTACTTTACTAATATTAACTTCATTTTGGGGTTACCAATTGGTTACAATTAAACTTCATTTTGGGCGAATGATCAGTTCCTATTACTTCATTTCAGAGAAATTATTGGTTCCCATTATGATACACACTTGAACACTTCCTATCAGGTTCGGGAAATTATCGGTTTCCGTCATACGTATATAAACTTTACTATGGCTTCCCTGTATCAAATAATATGCTGATAATATGATAATATTATGTATCACCTTTGAGCACGAAATCAACATTTTTAGGCCTAAAAAAAAAAAGTTATGTTTCGCGTCCCCCTTTTTTGCATAATTGGGTAGTGAGGGACTGTTTATTTTTTATTTATCTTTTTTTTCAATAATCTGCAAAAAAAACCGTCCTCAGCTCATGAGAAAATTGAGGAGGGAGGCACTTTTATTTCTATTTTTGGCGGGCTGACATTTCATACCGCACCATGAAATAAAAACACTTGCACAAATAAATCAAGCCTTTGGCATTTGTGATTTCGTTTTCAAAGGCTTGATTCATTCAAGTAAATATAAGCCAGAATAAATCAAGGCTTTAGAATTGAAATCATGTGTGATACAAGATATTTTAACGATTTCATTTCTAAAGGCTTGATTTATTTGGGCTTGAAGGCCCTTGGGCACCTTGGCACCACTGGTGTGCCGCCATCCTAGCAGTCAGCACAGACAGGATAATTCTGTGTACTAGTAGTATTGTTATCGAAAAGTGTCAGTTGATAATATGTTGCTTCAATGAGGAGTAATTGTGGAAAACCGTTCTATCAGTTAATACATCTATTGAAGAAAAAAATAGTAATTTAAATCAACTAATGATCACAATTTTATACATATTTTTACATACATGTAACCAATGAAATAGCTGTTTTGGAAACCTGGTAGCGTCTTTGTCTCATTTGGCGGCTAGTGAAAACAAGGAGGAAAATTAAATATATGCCTAAGTTGCATGCTGTGATTTGATCCTCAACATATATAAGGGCGGGAACACTTTTCAATTTTTATATGAGAATCGCAAATACAAAATCCGGGAGGTTGCTTTTGAATACATGCGGGCGGGGACGAGAAACAGAAAATTAATTTTATTAGGCCTTATATGGAACCAAGCCGAAGTAGCGGTCACTAAAACTTCACCAAAACGTATTTACCTACACTATTCAAAATACAATACTGAGCAAGAGAAATATAGAAAGCGTTATAAGATATGGAGATGCCACCACAAATGGGTGCTTAGTGGAGCTAAAAGATAAACAGTTGAGAACGATTTATAATGTTCCACAATATTTGATACTTTTTTTGAATTGGTTTCTAAATGAAAGAACAACTAGGCTTTCCTTGACAATCTTGTCAACAGGTTATTAGTTTAAAAACTAGAAAAATGACACAATACTAAGTAATGGGGGGAAACCACAACATACATATACACGTATCTACATTTTATAAACCTTTCAAGTGTTCAATCAATGAGGCGTCATCTACGGTTCTAAATTATGCTCACATTTCTGACAGTTCAGGACATATAGGGAATGTTACACATATCATGATGTCACCTCCCTGTGCAACTACATGTACATTAGTTTCCTGGCTGTGGAAGATTTTAGTGAAGGTCCGCTGTTATGACGAGAGGACATGCTTTGGCGGTATCACGAGCCATCCGTGACAGAATTATTGCGGCCACGTCCGTGACCGGAATCCCGCCTGGGAGGTGATGTCGCGTGTCGTGCCGTACGTAGCCAGCCCCCACAGAATTCCCCGTGATTGGGGATCTGCACGCTGATCAATAACCAATTAATCGAACAAGGCTTCTTCTCTCTGGCCCCACGGTCGGTCTGTTTTGTTGACATGGATGCAGGTGATACGTGGGTTGTTAGGTTGCCCGAGAGGCCGGTGTCGGCCATCAGTAGGGGGTCAGGGAAAAGGCGACGTCCCCACGGTGATGATAGCTCTCCACTCGATCAATCAGCCTCGACAAAACTGCCGCTGTATTCGATTCACGGCAGAGGCAATGTGTCGCTAATTGCATTCTTTCAAACCTTTCACAGGCCGCTGTCGATCAGGAGGTGTATTTTTTATAACTATGTCGTCATAAAATCGACTGATACAAACAAAAAATAAACGGTTACAAAATATTTTATTGGAGCGTTGAAATTGGAAATGGGATATATATGATTCACGTAATACAAAAATAGGCAAAATTTAAACAGGAGGTGAGAAAAACAGGTAAGTGACTCGTTTTATTGATCTCTTGGAACAAACATTCTGTTTACCTCCGATGACTTCGATATCGGAGATAAATTCAATGGTAATTCAGTCTGGATAATTTATGTGAGTTATCCCTTTGTCCAAAAGATTTTTGTCTCCCGTGTTTATTCCTGACCAGTCACAGATTTGCTGTGTACATTACGGAAGCCCGGATAGGACATTTGCCCCATAAGTTAAGTTCGCCTCGGCGAACTGTTATTTCGCCTCGGCGAACTGTTATCTCGCCTCGGCGAACTGTTATCTCGCCTCGGCGAACTGTTATCTCGCCTCGGCTAACTGTTATCTCGCCTCGGCGAACTGTTATCTCGCCTCGGCGAATTGTTATCTCGCCTCGGCGAACTGCTCGCCGAGGCGAGATAACAGTTCGCCGAGGCGAGATAACAGTTGGTTGATGAGAGGAGAGTTATCAGTTCGCCGAGGCGAGTTAGGAGTTCGCCGAGGCGAGATAACAGTTGGTTGATGAAAGGCGAGTTAGCAGTTCGCCGAGGCGAGTTAAGGGTTCGCCGAGGCGAGTTAGGAGTTCGCCGAGGCGAAGGCGAGTTAGCAGTTCGCCGAGGCGAGATAACAGTTCGCCGAGGCGAGTTAGCAGTTCGCCGAGGCGAGATAACAGTTCGCCGAGGCGAGATAACAGTTCGCCGAGGCGAACTTAACTTATGGGGCAAATGTCCTATCCGGGCTTAAGTAGTACATAGATCGTTGGGCCTACTGCATATACCTGGTACAAGCAATACAGTGGCGGATCCAGGAATTTGAAAAGCGGGGGTCCAACATTGTACGGTGTGGGGTCTGGGGCCCACTGGGAACCCCGAAAGTCAGAGCCTTTTTATGGTTCGAATTTATTTGGTGGCATTTCCTGAATATAAATGGCACTTGAAATATCATTGATGACTATATGAAAAGTTTGTAAAAAAAAAAAATGCAGAAGAGAAGCTGCATATTTGGGCAGAGGGTCTGGGCCCGCTGATGGGCCCCAGAAGCCAGAACCATTTTTGTGTTCTGTGGTAGCTTCCTGGTCTCTCCCAAGTATACATTCCGAACACATTTACCATGATCAACCTGTTTTCAAACATATTTCGACATCATTTCTTTTTTCGGGCAGGAGGGCTGAATCCGCCTATGGAAGCTCTGGCGTATTATGCTTTTCTGTCGAAGGGGAATTGCAGTAGCGGATTTTTCTTTCTAAATCCACTACTGCATATGGAATACTGTTTCAACAAAATTCTTTTAGAGTAGTGTTGTGCTGATTTTTATTGGCATGGATGGATTTCTACGGAGCCGCTGAAAGGACATGGGAAGATTTTTTTTTTGACATATAGCTATAGTACGGAGCCTCTGAGAAGTCATGGAAGAAATATTTTCAGCACATTGTTATTGTGTTCCCTCGCAATATTATCGCGTTCCCTCGCATTCCGGATCGCGTTCCCTCGCGATCTTATTGCGTTCCCTCGCAATCCGGATCGCGTTCCCTCGCAATCCAGATCGCGTTCCCTCGCGATCTTATTGCGTTCTCTCGCATTCTGGATCGCGTTCCCTCGCATTGTGCTGACGCCAATGACTTCTGAGGTTATTCTACAAGATCGCCAATGACTTCTGAGAAGGTTATTATACAAGATCCCTCGCAATCCGGATCGCGTTCCCTCGCGATCTTGTAGAAAAACCTTCTCAGAAGTCATTGGCGAGGGAACGCGATAATATCGCGAGGGAACGCGATCCGGATTGCGAGGGAACGCAATAAGATCGCGAGGGAACTCGATCCGGAATGCGAGGTAACGCGATCCGAAACGCAATAAGATCGCGAGGGAACGCAATATTAGTGCGAGGGAACGCAATAATATTGCGAGGGAGCGCAATAACGATATGTCAAAAATATTTCTTTCATGTCCTTTCAGCGGCTCCGTACTCAGAGGCTCCGTAGATTTCCATTCGGTTATAGGACACATTAGTCGCGATTTTCACCACTAAAAATTGATGCAAAAGAATAATTTTTGAGCAACTTCTGAGCAAGAAGCCGATGCCAACGACACAAATATTATAGATTTATCTAGCCGCTTTGACCGGTTAATGCATTATATAGTTAATATTGCATACAATCGATGCTGTTATTAAGGTACATGTATACTTCGCGTCATTATGGTTTTTATAGTAGAGTAACGGGCCCGAAGCAGGAGGAATAATTATTGTAGATTAATCTTGGAATTAAAAATAATAATGATGACAGATCATTATGCTTCCGGATTAATATGTGGACAAGTTGAAAATTGTGAACATGTAGAAAATGATATACACTGAATATTTTGATGACCTTGAATTTGACTTTGAACTTATTTTCAAGGTCAGAGCACAAAATGGCTAATATCTCGCTTATTATCGACTTTACAGCTTAGGATTCAATAGTGAACATATAGGGAATGATATATGCTGAATATTTTGGTGACCTTGAATTTGACCTTTAACCATTTTCCAGATCAGAGAACAAAATGGATAATATCTCGCTCGTTATCGACTTTGAAGCTTAGGAATCTGCGAAAATAAAATGATATGCTGCATATTCTCATGACCTTGAAGTGGATTTTTGACCTCATTTTCAAGGTCAGATCACAAATGGCTAATATCTCATTATCAACTTTACAGCTTAGGAATCAATTGTGGTCAAACTCCAAATGATATAGTCCTATGCTGAATATCTCGTGACCTCGACTTGACCAATGACCTCATTTTCAAGTTCCCTTTGACCTGATTCCCACGGTGACAGGACAAAATGGCTAATATCTCACTTATTGACTTCATAGTGTGGGAATTAATGAAGGACATATAGGAAATGTTATACGCCAAATATTCTGAGGACCTTGAATTTGACCTTTGCCTTCATTTTCAAGGCCACAGCACAAAATTATTTAATTTACATTTTAGCAATGAACTGTGGACATGATATGCTTAATATTATGTATGCTGAATATTCTCTTGACCGTGGATTTAACCAGTGACCTGGCTAACATCTAAAATATTAAACATATATTGTCCGGTAATCTTTGGCCCTTGGCTTAATTTTATTATTGTTGACATTAAATAATGTCATATGGCATATTCTTCCTGCTTCCTGATTCGAGCTTTCCAAACATTTTATATCAACTCAGGTAATAAATATAGGATGGAATATAATTTTTAAAAAATTCAGGATTTGGAATAATGTCCTCGTGGGTCCTTGTGGGTACCTACTGCTGTACACCACACAATGTCATTGAATAACATGCAAATTGCTGTCATGGTGGCAACAAGGTGTCTGATTATACCATTATTATGGTGCTATCATCATGTTTATCTGGGATTTTTGATCGTCGACATTCGACCTATTCACGAAGAAACACCCCCTCCCTTCTGTCACTGCCGTGGCCGTGTTTGTTCCTGACCAGACCCCAAGTCTTTCACCACTGTCAACACACTCGCAAACGCTCTCGCAACCCTCAAACCGGACTGGACATGAGGCACACTCACTCTCTCCCCAAACCTAGAGTTTCGTGTGCGATGTATCTCCGCCAAACATGGCAAATTGGACTTGGGAATTAAAGCAATGTGGTTTTGGTGTGTCCAGTGTAGATAGTCTCTGGCACACCCGACATATTGGAGGCGGGAGTTTAAGCAAAGGTGGAGGGTGAAGAAACAAAAGAGCAACCCGGGACTGACGCAGGTTGGACAATTCCGGTCGGTTTCTTAGGTATTGACTGAGACAACAAGGCGGTCTCTGGAGCACTCGGCGAGGTGCCAGCTGCATGACGGCAGCATTCCTCAGGAACAACACCGCCACAGCGGCTTCTAATTGCTGTCGCGATCGCACTCGAGAAACTTTGGTGCACCTTCCTGGAAAAAAATAAGACCGTTTAATGTCAGGAAATATTTATGTGCAAGGGATCTGTTTGTTAACAGCTGCATGGGCAAAACAGAGATCGGTGCTTTCATCGACGAAAATATGGAATTGCTTTGGATATAAGACCTGCATGACCTGGAATTGAACCAATACACTCGTAAATTCTTTGGAATACATGCTCACCTGGATATCTACAAACTTAGAGTAGTATTGGAATACATCATAATGACACTCGGCATCGACAATTATCGTTGACTTTAGTACAGAGTAATCGAGATGAACTGATACGCGTGGGACATGGAGAGTGAGAAGGTAATCATTGGTGTGAATCTGGAGTGGGGAAGTTTTTGGTTATTTTCATTTTCTTCATTGTCCTTTTGGATTTAGTGTTCATGATGTTACACGGGTGGACAGAAAAGATCTGGTCACATTGGCCCAGTCAGAGATTCTACCCAGAGTGATATTCCGAATCGGTTGTGTTTTACTGAAATACTAATAGCTGTACATGCATATACAGTGCAATGTACAATGTACCATACCATATGAATTTCGAGTGGTTCAACGAGAATTGACTTCGGTAATTGAATAGGACAACAGAAAATTGCATTTGGATGACCACTGAATGACAATATTCAAGCAAGATCCACATAAAAGCGTCCTTGTTTCAATGCATTGACCCATAAATGTACGTGAGAGAGACCACAGTTCTAGTGTGGGGGCAAACAACAATAAATGTATGCCTGGTCACACTCAGTTACCATGGACCCCTGTCGACATGGAGTTTGCACTGGGAAACCTAGTGTCAAAATCCTGGCAGTGGCTTTTGGTATTTGTCAGGCGTTAATATTGATTCTTGTCATTAGACAAAGGTGAATACCTAATTCAGAGATTGATTTCAAGGATGCGTGTTTTAAATGCGGTCAGTCAGACAAACACAAAATAAAAAAGTTCATTGTTCATTCTGTCGATCATTTGTAAAACCCAAAATGAATTCATCAACGATATGAATTAGACAATATGTCGTCAACGACAACAGAGACACACAGAAGTATACTTACATAGGCCTACTTTACACTAAACGACTCTCCTGGGCAATAAGCTAGGTAATGAAATGTAGATTAATCTAGCAAATATGACATGTTGTTGCATTAGTTAGTGTTGCATATCAATCGATGCTTCTGCGTCATTGCCGTTCGGTTGTAGAGTAACACGATGCTTTGCCCTAGAACGTTAATTTCACGAATAAATAAATATATTTGTCATAAGAATCAACTATGATATCGAAAAGCAATTGCAGTATCATTAAATGGGGCAGATCCAGCTATCATTCATTACCATGGAGCCAAAAATAAAAAAGTGTTATTGTTTCTTCATTTTGGGAGTAACTTTACTACAGTCGATCTCTATATAGTGTAGATGATTTCTAGAATTATATTGGGAAGATTCAATAGGTTTAGCTTCTGCGTGTGCACGATTGTAACATTGACGTGCTCGTTTACAGATACTCACTGAATGGTGCTGTCTCTGTTGCGAATTCCATCCTATTCCACGGTCTTGTTTCATATTCGTACCTTAATCAAGGACGTTTGAAAGTGTGCTTTTTAATGCATTGATCCACACACGATGGCGAGCGGTTCTAGTACATGGGCCAACAACATTAAATGTATTCTCTGTCACGGCCAGAGTCATCCATCTGCTGCCGTCACGGTTTGTGTGTATCGGGAAAACAATACAGCGTTACAATGCCGGGTCTCACGTTTTGTCGAGCAGTCCATTGGTTTTCCCCTCAAATAATGTACTAGCTATTAAATAATGACGTGTGAAATATCCTCCCTGAATCTTGATTTGAGGTTCAATCCGATTGTCACAAACACTACATGCTGTGTCAGCTGGTAATCATAACGAAAACACATTCAAAAACAGGTTATTGTTAGGAATAATGTCTTTTTTTGTGGCTACTTTTAATTGTCCAAGAGAATTGATCAGTCGTCGTGGCAACAAGACATGGGATGAGGATGACATTAGTGGTTAATAGTGGATAATAGTTATTATCTGGTATTTTTGGCCGCTGATACCTGACCGGTACATAGGATCTCTCATCCACTCCTCTTCCTCTGACGTAGACTTGTTTGTTTGTTCCTGACCAGTCTCCACTCTGGCTCGGTCAAACACACCAGGTCCTCCACCACCATTGTCAACAGTCAATCAAACCCCTCTCTATCCCCAGCCCGGACTGGACATGCAACACAATTTCAAACATGTCCACAAGCGTTGAGTTTACATGTGGTTTTATGTGCCCAATGCACGAAGTCTCTGGCAAACATGGCAGATTGGACGCTGAGATTGAGACAAAGGTGGAGGGTGAAGAAATAAAAGAGCAACCCAGGACTGACCCAGATTGGACAATACCGGTCGGTTTATTAGGTATTGAATGAGACAACAAGGCGGTCTCCGGAGCTCTGGGCGAGGTGCCTGCTGCATGACGGCAGCATTGCTCAGGAACAACACCGCCACAGCGGCGGCTAATTGCTGTCACGATCGCACTCGAGAAACTTTTGTGGCCCTTCTTGAAAAAAAAAACCTTTCAGTTTCAGAAAATATTTATGCGCAATGGATCTGTTTGTTAACAGCTGCATGGGCAATACAGGGATCGGTGTTTCCATCAACGAAAATATGGAATTGCTTTGGATTTAAGACCTGCATGACCTGGAATTGAACCAATACACTCGTAAATCCTTTGGAATACATGCTCACCTGGATATCTACAAACTCCCAGTAGTATTGAAATACATCATAATGACACTCGGCATCGACAATAATCGTTGACTTTAGTACAGAGTACTTGAGTTGAACTGATACGCGTGAGACATGGAGAGTGAGAAGGTAATCATTGGTGTGAATCTGGAGTGGGGAAGTTTTTGGTTATTTTACTCTCTTCATTGTCCTTCCTTTGGCTTCAGTGTTCATGATGTTACACGGGTGGACACAAAACATATGGTCACAGTGGCCCAATATACTTCCACGTGGTCAGAGATTCTACCCAGAATGATTTTCCAAATCAGTTGAATTTTACTGAAATACTAATAGCTGTACATGTATATGCAGTGCAATTTACAATGTTCCATACCATATGAATTTTGAGTGGTTCTACAAGAATGGACTTCGATAATTGAATAGAACAACAGAAAAATTGCATTTGGATGGCCACTGAATGACAATAGTCAAGCGAGATCCATATAAAAGCGTCCTTGTTTCAATGCATTGACCCATAAATGTACGTGAGAGAGACCACAGTTCTAGTGTGGGGGCAAACAACAATAAATGTATGCCTGGTCACACTCAGTCACCATGACACCCCTGTCGACACGGGGTTCGAATCGGGAAACTGTCCTAGTGTCAAAATCCTGGCAGTGGCTTTTGGTATTTGTCGGGCGTTAACATTGATTCTTGTCATTGGACAGAGGTGAATACTTAATTTGGGGCGATGACAATGTCGGAGATTTATTTCAAGGATTTATTTCAAGGATGCGTGTTTTGAGTGCGGTCAGTCAGACAAACACAAAATAAAAAAGTTCATTGTTCATTCTGTCGATCATTTGTAAAACCCAAAATGAATTCATCAACGATATGGTTTAGACAATATGTCGTCAACGACAACAGAGACACACAGAAGTATACTTACATAGGCCTACTTTACACTAAACGACTCTTCTGGGTAATAAGCTAGGTAATGAAATATAGATTAATCTAGCAGATATGACATGTTGTTGCATTAGTTAGTGTTGCATATCAATCGATGCTTCTGCGTCATTGCCGTTCGGTTATAGAGTAACACGATGCTTTGCCCTAGAACGTTAATTTCACGAATAAATAAATATATTTGTCATAAGAATCAACTATGATATCGAAAAGCAATTGCAGTATCATTAAATGGGGCAGATCCAGCTATCATTCATTACCATGGAGCCAAAAATAAAAAAGTGTTATTTTTTCTTCATTTTGGGAATAACTTTACTACAGTCGATCTCTATATAGTGTAGATGATTTCTAGAATTATATTGGGAAGATTCAATAGGTTTAGCTTTTGCGTGTGCACGATTGTAACATTGACGTGCTCGTTTACAGATACTCACTGAATGGTGCTTTCTCTGTTGCGAATTCCATCCTATTCCACGGTCTTGTTTCATATTCGTACCTTAATCAAGGACGTTTGAAAGTGTGCTTTTTAATGCATTGATCCACACACGATGGCGAGCGGTTCTAGTACATGGGCCAACAACATTAAATGTATTCTCTGTCACGGCCAGAGTCATCCATCTGCTGCCGTCACGGTTTGTGTGTATCGGGAAAACAATACAGCGTCACAATACTGCTGTTTCTCATGGTTTGTCAAGCAGTCCATTGGTTTTTCTCTCGAATAATGAACTAGCTATTAAATAATCACGTGTGAAATATTATCCCTGAATCTTGACTTGAGGTACAATCCGTTTGTCACAAACACTACATGCTGTGTCAGCTGGCAATCAGAATGAACAAACATTTAAAAACAGGTTATTGTTAGGAATAATGTCTTTATTTGTGGCTACTTTTAATTGTCCATGAGAATTGACCAGTCGTCGTGGCAACAAGACATGGGATGAGGATGAGAATACTGGTTAATAGTGGATAATAGTTATTATCTGGTATTTTTGGCCGCTGATACCTGACCGGTACATAGGATCTCTCATCCACTCCTCTTCCTCTGACGCAGACTTGTTTGTTTGTTCCTGACCAGTCCCCACTCTGGCTCCGTCAAACACACCAGGTCCTCCACCACCATTGTCAACAGTCAATCAAACCCCTCTCAATCCTCCTCCCGGAGTCGACATGCAACACAATTTCGACTCTTTCCAAAGCGTTGAGTTTACATGTGGTTTTTATGTGTTCAATGTATATAGTCTCTGGCAGACATGGCAGATTGGGGCGGAGATTGAGGTCTAGGTGGAGGCTGAAGAAACAGAAGAGCAACCCAGGACTGCCGCAGGTTGGACAATACCGGTCGGTTCATGAGGTACTGACTGAGACAACAAGGCGGTCTCTGGAGCACTGGGCGAGGTGTCTGCTGCAGGACGGCAGCATTCCTCAGGAACAACACCGCCACAGCGGCGGCTAATCGCTGTCGCGATCGTGTTCGAGAAAATTTCGTGGATCTTTTGTGGACCTTCCTTGAAAAAAACATGACCATTCAGTGTCAAGGAATATTCATGCGCTACGGATTTGATCGTAGACAGCTTAATAGGGTAGCTCACGAGTGTCTCCGCCAACGGGGAGAACAACATTTTGAATTGACCTGGTCTTCGGCTCTACATTGTTTGGAAATTAACTGATACACTTTTACATCCTCTCCTGGATATGTTCACTTGGATATATATATTTATTGAAATTTTGGAACACCTGCATGTATCATGATGTATCATGATGACAAAATGTCATCTTTTCACAATGTTTGTAGTCACGTTGTCCCAATATGCTCTCAGCTTTCACGGAGATTTGATTTCGCCGGATTCTAAAACACTTGTGTTTAATAAACAACCAAAACATGTATAATTCAAGTTATTTCGAGTGGTTTTATTGGAATTGGCTTCAGTAATTGTTCAGGGACACATATATGCGACTAACCACTAGTGGTGTCCGAGCGATACCCGTAGAAGAGTGTCGGTTGTAGTGAGGAAGAGGACTATAGTTCAGTTCAAGGGCAAACAACAATAAATGTATGCCTAGTCACACTCAGTCAACATGAACTCCTAACGATATGGGGTTCGCACTGGGAAACCGAGTGTTACAATCCAGTGGCTTTTAGTATTTGTCGTGCAGTAACATTGATTTCTTCATTGCACCAAGTTGAATACTTGATTTAGGGTGACGACAATGTCAGAGATTCATTTTCAGGATGTGTGTTCTATAAATGAGGTCAAACAGATAAACACATCATGAACAGAAAAGTTTTCAACCTTTCTTGGTCGAATTTTAAAAAAACCCTGACTTGACAAGGTATTGAAAACCCTTTCCCTCTGCATGTGTCAGGCATGCCTCCCTGTTTGTTTGTTCCTGACCAGTCCCACTCTGCTTCCGTCAAACATACCAGATTTATCACACTGAGCTGTCAAAAACCAATCAATCCTCACTCATCTCCTCATAAACCCGGACTGGACATGCAACACATTTTCAACTTTTCCCCAAACCTTGAGTTTTGTGTACCCAAAGCTCACAGTTTCTGGCACACATGACATGTTGGGACAGGGACTGAAGCAGAGGTGGAGGGCGAAGAAACAAAAGAGCAACCCATGATTGACGCAGGTTGGACAATACCGGTCGGTTTATTAGGTATTGGCTGAGACAACAAGGCGGTCTCTGGAGCACTGGGCGAGGTGCCTGCTGCAGGACGGCAGCATTCCTCAGGAACAACAACGCCACAGCGGCGGCTGATTGCTGTCAAAGAAACTTTGGTGGATCTCCGTGGAAAAGAAATAAGACCGTTCAACGTCAGAAAATGTTTATGTGCAACATATCTGTTTGTAGACATGACATGAATGGGAATTAAAGTAATAAACTCGTACGTCTTTCGGGATACATGTTCACTTGGATATCTAAAACGTGTAGCAGTAGGCCTATTGGAATAATGATACTCAGCATCGATAATAATCGTTGACTTTTGTACAGAGTACTTGAGTTGAACTGATACACGTGAAACATGGAGAATGAGAAGGTCAGAATCATTGGTGTGAATCCAGAGTGGGGAATTTAAGTTCTTAGTTATTTCATTTTCTTCATTGTCTTTTCCTTGGATTTAGTGTTCATGATGCACACACGGGTGAACACAAAATATTTGGTCACGTTGGTCCAAAATATTCCTATGAGGACAGTGATTCGGCTGGTGTGATTGTCCAAATCACGTGTGTTTCACTGAAGTACCAATGCATGTACATTTACATGCAGTTCGAAGTATTTCAATTAGTTCTACAGGAATTGGTATCGTTAATTAGGCCTAAATAGGATTAGAGAAAAGTGTATTTGGATTGCCACTTAATGACAATACTCAACCGATATCCACATAAGAGCGTTTCAATGCATTGACCCATGAATGTACGTGAGAGGGACCACAGTTCTAGTGTGGGGGCAAACAACAATAAATGTATGCCTGGTCACACTCAGTTACCATGGACCCCTGTCGACATGGAGTTTGCACTTGGAAACCTAGTGTCAAAATCCCGGCAGTGGATTTTGGTATTTGTCGGGCGTTAACATTGATTCTTGTCATTGGACAGAGGTGAATACCTAATTTGGGGCGATGACAATGTCAGAGATTGATTTCAAAGATGTGTGTTTTAAATGCGGTCAGTCAGACAAACACAAAATGAAAAAGTTCATTGTTGATTTTGTCGATTATTTTTTGGGTCACATTTTCAAAACCCAAATGAATTCATCAACGACATGGTTTAGACACTATGTCATCATCGACAACAGAGACACACATAAGTATTCTCACACATATATGCCTACTGTACACTGAACGACTCTCCTGAGCAATAAGCTGGGTAATGAATATAGATTAATCTAGCAGATATGACATGTTATTGCATTAGTTAGTGTTGCATATCAATCGATGCTTCTGCGTCATTGCTGTTTGATTGTAGAGTAACACGATGTTTTGCCCTAGTTGGAACGTTAATTTCACGAATAAATGCATATATTTGTCATAGAAATCAACTATGATATCGAAAAAAGCTAATGCAATATCATTAAATGGGGCAAATCCAGCTATCATTCATTATCATGGAACCAGTAATAATATTTTGTATTTTCTTCATTTTGGGAGTAATTTTACTACAGTCGATCCCTCTATAAACTGTAGATGATAAGATATTAGAGATTTTGGAAGATTGACTACTTTTAGCTTTTGTGTGAGCATCATTGTAACGTCGACGTGCTCTCTTGTAGATACTCACTGAATGTTGCTCTCTCTGTCAGGAATTCCATCCTATTTCATGGTCTTGTTTCATATTCGTACCTTAATCAATGACGTTCGAGAGTGGGCTTTGTAATGCATTGATCCGCACAGGACGAAGCGGGGTTCTAGTACATGGGCCAACAACATTAAATGTATTCTGGGTCACGGCCAGAGTCATCCATCTGCTGCCGTCACGGTTTGTGTGTATCGGGAAAATAATACAGCGTCACAATTCTGCTGGATTTCATGGTTTGTCGAGCAGTCCATTGGTTTTTCTCTCAAATAATGTACTAGCTGTTAAATAATGACGTGTGAAAAAAATCATCCCTGAATCACAAACACTACATGCTGTTTCAGCTGGCAATCAGAACGAACATTTAAAAACAGGTTATTGTTAGGAATAATGTCTTTATTTGTGGCTACGTTTAATTGTCCATGAGAATTGACCAGTCGTCGTGGCAACAAGACATGGGATGAGGATGACAAATTTCATAGTGGTTAATAGTGGATGATAGTTATTATCTGGTATTTTTGGCCGCTGATACCTGACCGGTACATAGGATCTCTCATCCACTCCTCTTCCTCTGACGCAGACTTGTTTGTTTGTTCCTGACCAGTCCCCACTCTGGCTCCGTCAAACACACCAGGTCCTCCACCACCATTGTCAACAGTCAATCAAACCCCTCTCAATCCTCCGCCCGGAGTCGACATGCAACACAATTTCGACTCTTTCCAAAGCGTTGAGTTTACATGTGGTTTTTATGTGTTCAATGTATATAGTCTCTGGCAGACATGGCAGATTGGAGGCGTAGATTGAGGTCTAGGTGGAGGGCGAAGAAACAAAAGAGCAACCCGGGACTGACGCAGGTTGGACAATACCGGTCGGTTTATTAGGTATTGACTGAGACAACAAGGCGGTCGCTGGAGCACTGGGCGAGGTGCCTGCTGCAGGACGGCAGTATTCCTCAGGAACAACTAATTGCCGCTATTGCTGCCGCGATTACGCTCGAGAAAATTTTGTGGATTTTTTGTGGACCTTCCTTGGAAAAAGACTGTTCGGTGTCAGGGAATATTCATGTGAAACGGATCTGATTGTACATGTAGAAAGCTTGACAATAGGATGTGCGTGTGTCTATCAACGAAGAGAAAATCCTCTTGAATTGACCTGGAATTCGCCTCTACATGACCTGGAATTAAGCTGATACACTCGTAACTCCTTTCTTGGAAATGGTCACCTGGATATATAAAATTATTGAAACTCTGGAATACCTGCACCTTTCATGATGAACTGGCATGGAAAATAGTCGTTGACACTAGTACGGAGTATTTCAATCCGACTACACTTGTGTGGCATGGAGGGTGAGAAGGTAATTACTGGTGTGAATCTGAGGCGGGAATGTCCAATGGATATCTTGCTCCCTGTCTTCCTCTTCCTTTACACCATATAAACCCAGTTACAAATATGATGATGACAAAATGTGATCCTTTTACAAAGTTTGCAGTCACGTCGGCTCTCAGCTTTCAAAGATGCTGCGATTTTGCCGGATTCTAGAAGATTTGTGTTCAATGAACAACCAATACATGCAGTTCAATGTATTTCGAGTGCATTTATTGGAGTTGGCTTCAACACTAGTTCAGGGACACGTATATGCGGATCAGCACTGAGGGTTTTCAGGTTATATCCACAGAAGAGTGTCCTTGTTTTATTGCATTGAAACGCGGGGAGATGCACCGCAGTTCTAGTGTGGGGGAAAACAACAAAATATGTATGCCTGGTCACACTCAGTCACCATGGACCCCTGTCGACACGGGGTTTGCACCGGAAAACCGAGTGTCAAAATCCACTGGCTTTTGGTATTTGTCGGGCATTAACATCGATTCTTCCATTGTAGAAGAATCGTACCAAGTTTAATACCTGATTTTTTAAGGAGGGGGGGGGGGGGGGGGGTAACAATGTTGGTGATTCATTTTCAGGACGCGTGTTATCAGGTTATAAATGCGGACAGTCAGACAAACACATCGTAGACAACAAAAAATCCATTGTTAACCTTGTTCATCTAAATTTTTTTCGGTCGCATTTACAAAAGCCACCGTCATAATACTAGACAACCTATTAAAACTGTAGTGTGTTGCATAGAACAAGAATTCGGTTAATCTTCATATGTTATGTCCACACTATTTAAACAGGTACACGCATTTCCATGTAACATTTTATGAATGCATGTGTATCTAATTTAGCTATGCTATTACTGAACTTCGAGAATGGCATCTCGAATTGATACACGGACGTTGTTTAAGGTATCCGAGGTGCAGGGATCCACTCTCGACACCATGCCTCCTAGCGGCGGTCCCAAGCGGACCGGAAGCGGTCGAAGTGTGGCACGCATGAGCAGTAAGCAGTCGCTAGCGAGCACAGTTTCCGGAGACGTATTGCAAGGCCAAGAGGTGAGTATACATTAGCCTATACAAGGCGATAAACAGGTCGATCGCCGGAAAATGGGGTCCTTCGTTCTTCGAGGGGCATAGTAAATATTAATGGCCTGCGGGTTCGATTAAAAAAACTGGTAAAAGACTTTACTTTGGAGAGATGGCTCCATTTTGAAAGCCAAAACCTAATGAAAATCGCTGGTGAGCACTTGTCTGAAGTGTACATAAGACCAAAAGATCGATATTGGTTTTCAGGTGATGAGGAAATTTGGGAAGTTCAGAAGGGCACCGAAGTCAACGAGTGAAATTTCTGAAAGTAAGATTGATCTCAAACTACACGTAGTTGTTTTATCTACGTTATATCATCACTATGAAAACACAGCTGTACTCTGATCTCGAGTTCTTTGCTCCCTTGTCCCTATGGCTACATGTAGTGAGCTTGGGCGCGGTGACAGAGGACCAGGACATACACGGACAGGAGTTGGAGCTCGAGCTGCACAGGCTGCTGTTCGACTCGCTCCGGGACTGCAGTCGGCAGCGGCTGCGCGCACTGCGCATGTGTCTCCGGCGCTATGGCTCCCCGGAGGCGCGCATCTCCACCAAGGAGCTGCTCCAAGTCTTCCAGGTGAATGCAAAACTCTGAAGAATATTGGGAGGGGGTTGGTTTCAAGATGTCCCGTCCCCCTAGAAACCGTATAACGTTATACGTATTCCATTCCCATATAGGAGAATAACCTGAAGATATCCAGTCGCACTTTCCAAATGCTAGTGGACTCGTACGAGGATTCTCTCGGGGTCGACTATGAGAAGATGTGGAAGTCTTTCGTGGCTGCTCAGTCCAAGACCGGTAAAACATAAGTTCTTTGGATAGCCTAATTATTTGCCTTCACAGGCGAAAAAAAATCTTCTTATTGTTGAGTAGCCTATCAAATTTACATACACTAAATGTAGTGTTGACTGACGCGCAGGTCGGGACAGCGTGCAGGCGCAGAACCGGCGCAATGACCTCGAGTCCCAGCAAGTTTTGACGCCGGAGGACAAGGACGAGGACCTGGTACGGCGGGTGGCAGGGCAGCTGGACGGCCACCAGGCGCAGTACGACCTTCCCGCTCTCCGGCACAGTTTCCAGGGGAGGGACCGACAGAAAACCGGCAAAACCAAGCGTGACGATGTGGGTATACAAACAAACAAATCCAGGGACAGAAAATCTAATGAAAATAAGTGACGCATAACATCCAAACCTGAATATTCAATGGTGTGTTACAAAGAACAAGCAGTAGTAGTAGTTCTATCACCGAGTCTGGCATTCTCCGCAGACGGAGAGTTACTTACAAGAACATCACATCCCCGTGTACGGTGCCCTGCTCAAGAGCCTTATCGGCCGCTGTGACCTCGAGAAGGACAACCTCATCAGGTGAGCCAGGTCTACTTGACAGGTAGACCTCACAGCTGTTAAGCGAGTCAATGCCTGTAGAGCTCCATCGATGACCTGTTTGCAATATGCTTCAATCTGCAGTTGGCCAGAGTTGATGAGTTTCCTCGAGCGCGCCCATCAGCTATTGACAGGCGAGAAGGCGGCGGCCCAGAAGTCCAGTACAGCACCACCGAATTCCCCGCGACCGTCCACGGCTCAGTCCACCAGGTCCCAGGCCCAAATTGCCACCCCGACCACTGGCAGCAAGCGCGGCAAGTCGGCCACCCCGCGTAACAAGCGCCAGGCCACGGCGCCCGTCATCAAGGGGCGGCGCGCCGCCAGTGCCAAGGCTGCAGTCAAAGAAATGGAAGGGAGTGGCGGTGATGGGGTCACAATCAATCCCAAGGATGGGGAGGTTGTCGAAGCCAAGGGGAAGATAGAGTCCGATCCATCGCCTGCGGAGACGGTGCCTGAAGCAGGGCAAGGAGACAAGAAGTCCAAAGTCCAAAAACCAACAGATGAAGTGCCAAAGAAAGTCGAAGCCAAAGATGAAACCGAAAAGATCCCAGAACCCATCGCCAAAGATTTAGTCAAAAAGGCTTTCAAACAAGTACGCGTCGTTATGTTTCTTGATAGTCTAGGCGCTGGTGTTCTCGATACCAGTACATGCAATATTGCCGAAGTTGCAAAATAATGCATTGCAAACGATATATGACACACAGGTATTTCTACACCTCATTATATTTGCAACGACGGCAGGTTGTGGTGGGTTCAGCAGAAAGTACCAATGACACAGAAGCAGGTGGAGACAGACCGGTCACGGCTGAGAAGAAACCCTCCGCCGCCCTCGCAAGTGAGTAGGCCCTAACGCTACTTCTCTATTGGGTGATATCAGATATATAACGCATTGTTTCTAAATCGAATTCCAGTGTCAGTTTCGTTAATCAAATATATATCTAGAATTTTAATGAACTAGTAAGATTAGTTAATGGTTTCATGTGTTTGATACTTTTTCTACCGGGCTTCTCTGGATTGATTCTGTGTAGATCTCCGTCATCTGACTTACAATGTTAACTTTGGATCTACGCCTTGATCATGTTTATGTTACTAATCAATAGAGTGATTCAGTGCACTTGGTGTCTCCATTTCTTTAGTTTTCACAACTAATTCAATACTTTTTCTAAACTTTTAACTGATTACTAACATTTCTCCTCAAGAACCGTTCTCTTCGCTGTTTTCTTTTTCCTCACTTCTTCTGGACTTCTTCTGGGACAGAAAAGTATCTATTCAAGAAACCGTCAACACCCTCGCGAGCACCAGAGAGTGAAGGTAGACCATCGCTTTCTTTGTCACCCCATCTACGTGCGAGACATTTATCCAAGATATACACTGTTACCTTTCACAGATTTCAAACAGCACAATACTGAAAGAGTAATTGACACACATGTATCATTCGCTCACATATTTCTCTTTGGCCTGTAACGTTATATTGTTTATTCAACTCGCTATAATTTTCATTTTCGTTCACCCTTAAACGATCGATTTAGTTTTATTGCTCTCAACTCCCAATATATGCCACTGTCGTTGCTAAACTCTCATAAAAGAGACAATTAGATATTGATATAGCTGTAGGAAAAGTGCTCGTTCATTGACAAAGATATGTTACGCACCTACGCACGGGATGTCAACCAGAAATTGCGATCAGTGGAAACTGTCGATGTTGTGATGTGTAAATGTCGTCTCTCTCTATTTGTGACTCCTTACTGCTCGGTCGATGGCACACAGAGATGAGGAAGGCTACTAACTCTGTCAAAACAGCGTCTGGATTCTTAAGTTCAATGAGAAGCCTCCTCAAAGGTGAGCCTTGAGCCCGCCACTGGCCCATGCAAAAAGAAACAGTTTTAACGGTGTTTAGATAACGTGCCATGATCCTCACCCTTCGATAAAAAATTATCGTGTTTTCACTGAAGCATGAAGTAACTGTTTAGTTATATGTGGTTAGCTGTTTCTGTGTGAGTGAAATGAAATCCTTGTCCTATCTGGTAAATGTACATATGTGTAGGCCTAAGGATTGTCGTGTTGTATCGTAGATATAAAGGTAAATTATTACATGTGCTCTGATTACCGTGTGTGTGATTGGTGTGCTGCCACTGCGAGATCGGATTTGAAGTTACCAGAAATGAGATCGGTATACCGATCTGAGTAGTATCCGCTCCTTTCGCTAGGTGGCGGTAAGAAGAAGGATGAGCAGACGATTCCACGGATTCAGGTGGAGAAGAATGGAGATACGATTCCGGAGGAACCCGAGCAAGAATCCGAAGGTTGGGGACGTGCATTCAGTATGCTCAAGAGGCAGTAATGGACTGATCAGTCATCCATGTAGGTTGAACCACAAGAAGCCAAGCTTCCAATCTCTGTTGTAGGTAAGGTGCCAAATGCTCGCTCGACCTCCTCCAAGCCGGGGTCCCGGAACGCCACCCCACGGTCACAGGCCCCTGCACCGCCTACCCCCCGGCAACACACAGTCGAGGCCGACATCCAGGGCCGAAAACACGTCTTCCCAACCCCGGACAACTTCGATCTGACCACCGTCAGCACGGACCCGCCCCAGCAACGACTCAAACTGGAGTGGATGTGAGTGTCAAACTCCAGTTTCTATGGGTTTGTAAGAAGTAGTCATAACTGGCAAACATCTAGATAGGATCAGTTATGAAATGTAACGTATCATGACAAGCATCTAGAAAGGATCGTTTATGAAATGTAACGAATCAGGCCATGAAGTCTGTAGGACAAAACAAGGGCACCAAGGGACTAACTCACGAAATCGGTTACCTTCAGATACGGTTACCGTGGCAACGACTGTCGGTCAAACATATACGTGTTGAAGAGCGGAGAGCTGGTGTATTTCATCGGGAACGTGGCGATTCTGTACAACAGAGACACTCATCACCAGAGGCATTACCGCGACCACACCCACGACATCAAGTGGTCAGGCTTCCCTCCTTAACCCGCCATGTCACTTCCTTCACTATATGATTCTGACCATGAATGTCCAACATATTCGGTGAAGTTTTTATAGAATAGTTTTATATATGGGTAGCTTTTTTCACCTCACAGCATTGCAGTGCATCCAGGCGGGGTTACCGTGGCAACAGGCCAGGGTGCTGGTTCTAATAACGATGTAAGTTAATATACTATGTGACTAACCCCTGATTCCCATTCTTTGCAATATGCACGTAGAACAATAATATATGTTTGAGGAGATTCAAACACACCGCAAAACGTCTCGAATTCTGTGGTGTACCTCTAAGTTGAACTCTACCGTGATATGATTTGATTTTGCCTGATGTTGTGACAGGCCCACGTCAGGATCTGGAGATCAGACACACTACAGACCATACACATTGTCGGGATGGGAACCCTGCAGAAAACTGTCATCGCTCTCTGCTTCACGAAAACTCAGGTGAAAGTCATGAACAGATTGTCTAGTGACTTTTCACATAGGCATACACCTTATCTCAGCAATATATCATGACGAGACGTAGACATTAGTGTAAGGCATGGCACCAAGGAAAATGTCAACGTCAGAAAACATTGCTCGATTGGTTTCTCAGGAAACATTACGATAAATCAAAGCCAGGATCAATTCAGCATTAATCTCGATGACATGTCGCGCGACCCCCTCAGTTGAGGGCACTATTTTCTTTGTGGAAGGATAATCGATAGCTGGCCAGATCGCTGAAGTGCTGTTCCGTTTAATTCCCGCTCGAGTTGATCGATCTGAATCGTATATCTTATTATTATTTCTGTTGCGATATTGATGATAATTTCTTGTTCTGTATACAGGCAGCCGCGGCGGCAACACTGAAGAAAAACGCAAACAAAGCGGCGCCCATCCAGGTAAGAAAGCTTGCGTCACGTGATCGATGACGTAACCACGTGTGAGGTGACGGCTCAATACAGGAGCTCATGGCATGTCGTCTCCATTTAAACACATCTATTCTTGTACGTTTTTTTTTAGGTACATATAGCAAAATTTAAGCTCTTATTTAATTGATCATCAATCAAACCTGCATTGTGAGATGGCTAAGATAAATTGAATATGCTTGATTTCCTGTAAGTATTTTACATCCAAACAGATCTATGATTGTTTTTAACTAAAATAATGACATGGGGCTGCTTCAGAAGAAAAATTAATGAATAGATATAATATAAAATATCAAAGAATATATGAGAAACGCGTTCTTTCATATAGAATTCACTTATATTTGGTTGAATTTGTGGCTGAGACTGATTGTGTATATTATATATGTGTCGGGTTTGGGTACAGGAGCGGTTGTGTGCCGTGGACGGTGGTCGCGGACACGGCCTGTACGTGTGGGACGTGAGCACGGGTCGGGAGATCGCTCATACCAACGTACGTAAACCTATCAATTACCCTACATAATAAGCAACCTACATATAGTACTAATTGTGATTTCATTCCGAACAAATACGGCTGAGAAAATCTGTATCATACAACAAAAGATGGAAGCGGATTTGAATGTTTGATCTATCTGTGTATTTAGCTGGAATTGGAGGCAGTTTGTGGTGTAGACTTCAACCCCAAGGACCCTGACATCATTGCCTTGATAGGGAAGGAGCATCTTGGCTGGTGGAAAATATTACCTGACTCAGAATCTGTCCAGTTACATCAAAAAGCAGATTACCAGGTTGGACATTTTGCCATTTCATTCACCATCCTACTGTATGTGCTAGAATGTGTCTAAAAGTTTCAGGCAATATCAAAAAGGGGTTTAATCTACAACTTATTACTAAAGAAAATGCATAAAATTCATAAAAATGTCATACCGTGATAGCAATAGCAATTTTACGTCGTGTCTAAGCCTGCTTCCCATATCCGAATATACTAGCAGCTGCCCATGAAAAGCCTATCCCAAGAGCGGACAACAGTATTGTTGGAACTGGTTTAGGTTTACTTTGATAATGTTTGCCTGTGTCGGCACGCATTGATTCTGAATAAGAAACAAAACGCTTGCATGGACAGGGGTTGCTGCGGAGAATTATGCAAGCGATTATGGACTATTTGATGGGGTAATATTTACCAGGGTCCCGCTTTATTCCATGTGCGTGTTTGCTAACGATCTATTTACGTGGCCACAACTGCGTTCTCTATTATCGTCAACAAGACCATCTCAGCTTTGTATGCCGCACGCCGTTATGGATCAGTCCCTGACATGGTTGTTCTGTCTGAAAGGACACAAAAATTGCATAACTGCCATTCTCTTTCGCAATTGCAAAACTTCCTTGGCTATTTATGGTGTTCTGGGATGTGCGTATTACAAGTTCGGGGATTCTTCCATGACTTTACGACTAGACATTATACTCAGACTAGTGTCAGTCACGTCAAATCCAAGGACTGAACAGAGATATACATGTATGTTATATCTATAACAATGCCACCAAAATATTTTTTTCTTCTTCTTCTTCGAAAGCTAGCCTAGTAGCACTTACCCCATGTCGGAATACCCCTATCGATGTTTTCTTCTTTACATTATTATTATTATTAGAAATAATAATTATTCTCATATTATTATTATTACCTCCTAACATTGTGATCATTCAGAATTACCTGAGAGCCAAGTACGTGATATGTTTGCTGCACAACGATCGAGGCGATTTGATAACTGGTGACTCCAACGGCACAGTTTACGTCTGGGGCCACGGAGGAAACGTCATCACGAATCTCGTCAAACATGGTCATGATGTGAGTGAAACTGTAAAGTGTTTTGATTATCCCAATTCATATAATGCATTATAAAATATAGGCCTACAGTAAGGGATAAGAGAAAATATTGTTTTGACTAACTCGTGGTGTCACCGCTCCGTTTCCAAAACAACACGTGCGTTCTCCCGAATGGTTGGCAGTTTGTTTTGATGGTTGAATGTAAACAATGTTCCATCTAGGGGCCTGTGTTCACGCTTCTGGTGACGCGCGGGACGCTGATAACAGGCGGCAGGGACGGAATGATTTACGGCTGGCTCTGGGGCAAAAATATGGACCAGTCCGGCAAAATCGAGGTGCTAAATCCGCGATCAAATTGTTCTCCAATTAAATATAATAGGCTCCTTACGTATCATGTCAACGATGTAGGCCTACATATATATTTGAGGACATTGCTATTACATTCGATTGTAACGCCTGCTTATCACAGATTCCGAAGCCAGAGGGTGGAGTGCGCATGCTCCAAAACCACAAAGATCGTCTGCTGATTGGCACAACAACGAACTCGATCCTGACTGCCACCTTGGCCGGTCAGGCTCTCAGGAATCCCCTGTCCGGGGTGGTGCTGGACAAAACTGCCCTCACCATGGTAACCAAATTCTCTAGCCTTGTATAGTGACAACTGATATTATCAAGATCAGATATTATCAGTTGTTACACACAGCGCTTATCAACGATAACTTGACACGTTTCAGTTGTGAACTATATAGTCAATATACAGCGAATACAGTGTCTATCACAACTGGTACGTCACCCTACTCAGCTGATCACCACTTGTACGTTTCAGGGCCACTTTGACCTGGTTACGGGGCTGTGTGCCTCTGACGATGATGAACACACGAGTCTGGTCTTCACGGCCGGACACGACGGTATCCTCTGTCTGTACGACACGGACAAACGACAGCCGCTCTGGAAGTTTTACCTCAAAGTACGGATGTCCCATTGTCATTCAGAAAATGTTATGATATCCGAGCCAATCAATGATCTCCTTTATCTGTTTTTTTTATTTAATTCAACTCAGATACAGTTTAGTCATGTTTTTCTATGACACCGGACCTTCAGTTTGATGTACAAACTGTTTGCAGGGCACCAAGATAACTTGCATAGATGCCAACACATCAGATGGGTTCATTGCCATAGGAACACGAGACAGGTAAGCTCATGTAGGCCTATTGTAAGTACCGTCGATGTGAATGACATTGATGATTACCCATGGACATTGGCATGGATGATTTACATTGGATCATAACGTGTTGACTCTGCCTGTCTTTCTGCAGTATCGTGGTGTTGTCGATAGAGAAGGATGACGAGGGACAGGTATTTCTCTCAGAGGTCTGTCGTAAGAAGGTCGTCAAGGAGCGACTGACCACCATCAAATTGGCGCCAGGTGAACATCCCAGGGGAAACACTGTATGATGATACCAAAACTTTACAGTCTATTGATAGGCCTGCTTGAGTTTCTGACGAGGAGTGAGATGCAGTTTTTAATGTAATGGCCTTGCCTGAACTGACGAGGGATGTTATAATCTGCGTGTTGCTGTGGTGACAGACTGTGAGAGCCTAGCTGCGGGGGACGCGTGTGGTGGCCTGACGGTGGTGGGACTGCGGGACGCCAAGGACGAGGAGGAGGGTGAGGACGAAGTCTGGGACGTGCTCCAGCAATGGCAGGTCAGCTCGCGTCCGGCAGTGAATTCAACATCGCCTTCTTTGGTTATATTTCCCATAAATGTATAGCAATCAATTGTACCATACAGGCGAGCGGATCGTCTATCACGGGATTAGATTGGAGCCTTGATATGTACAGTAACACCTACCTCATCAGGACATCTTCTAGCAGCAAGGAAATGGCCTACTGTGAGTATTAAACACGATGCCTAAATTGACTTTACATGGCATCAATATGTAATAAAAAATCAATAGGCAATACTATATACTTTATATGCAATTTCACTATGAACCCGTCTCAAACCCACACTATGATAGGGAACACTGAGACAGGGGACAAAGTGACCAAATTGGAGGAAATCAGGAACATCAGCTGGCTGACCAACCATTGTCACCTCGGATATGATGTGGCTGGTCAGTATAGCCCCAGATTACACCTCGTATTGCATTTTAGACGTGTAGTCAGAAATTGAAATTGAAATGCAAGCGAACATCACATCGCAGGTATCTGGTCGACGAAGCAAGCAATGGAAGCCCAGATCCAAACCTTGGATGTGAATCTGGACAAGACACTGGTGGCAATGGGGGATAGTAAGGGATATATCAGTCTTCTGCGATATCCATGTACCAAAAAGGGAGTAAGTTTATTTGGTATCCGTATCCTTGATCTTGGGTTCCGGGTTTATAGTTTTCGAAGCATCATTGCAAAACATTCTTGCATGGCATTCCACGTAGATCCTAAACCACAACCATAAACTGTAGAGCTACATATTCAATAGCAGCATGTAGCCTACTCCGTTATCATGCAGACTTTCCCATGGGAAACAAGAAATGTTTTCACCCATTTGCATAACTTCACATAACAAACAAATTGCATGTATATATTTTTGAAATGGATTTGCTGCAGGCATATAGTCACAGCTACCACCTGCATGGAGAGATTCCCAACCTTGTTTACACCAAGTGTGGCACGCACGTGATCACTGTGGGCGGAGCCGACTCTACAGTGGCCCAATGGCTCGTCCAATAAGAGCACGCGTGCTGGTTAAATAGACAATCTCACTCCCTCTGCACCAAGTCACCGACAGCTACTCGTCCAATAACGCCACTCGATCGTGGCTGATACGAGAATTGTCCCCCTCCCACCACTGCAGCATATTATACCCATAGTTGCACAACGATAGATCTGACATACATATATTTTTTAGTCACAAAAATAATATCATTTGTGGAACAAATCCACGACTTGAACAAATAATGAACTAATTTCATATCATTTAATATTTATACTTTGGAATATTTTCACTGCTTGCGTGATTGTTGATAGAGTTTGTTACTCCCCTGCTATATATTGTACATGATTGTGTGTGTTCTAGTCACCAGTGTGCAGTTTTCATTAAAGAATTAACACATTTCATTCCTTCCACATTACATTTCATACTTTGATTCTGATCACGGATAGCGTAAATATTGAAACCACGCACATTTGAATAACACACCAAACGAAGTACATAGTGCATACACTGTTTTTGATTCTGCATTCCTGAAGCAAATAATGGCACGAAACAATACAAAATGTTATGTATGCTGCATGTAGTGAGTGTCACTGATCCCAGATACTCACGTTATCGATTCTAAGAACAGATATTTATGCTCAATACAACACTGTCACTGACACGTTACAAGTAACACATCACCACACACTAATATAAATGCATCGATATATGTCGGGTCGATGTTACAAGACTGTCCACTCGCTACAGATGTTCAGCAACTCGTACAGAGCGTGTCGACAAGTGCGCGGACTTCAGTTCACCCTGGATGGGAATCGTGTGGCTGTTTTGGGAACCGATACCGCGCTACGACTGTGGAAAATTGTCTGATCTCCTCACCATATCTACTACCATAGTATATTGATGTATACTTGTCAAATGTAGCAACTGTTTTGACGGATTCAGAAAAATGGATGTTGACGGAACACGACTCGGTAGACAATGTAACCAGGGACACTCTATCTAAGCAAAATTGAATCGAATCATAAGTTTGATATTTATACCTTCACAGGTAAACTATGCTAACAATAATTACAGATACCTAGTCCATTCAAGATATTTGACCATTCACAGAATACATGCCATTCATGGACAAGCACCAAGTTATGCCACTGAACCCGAGTTTATGAAATATGCATGTACGATTTGCTTAATTCACTATCGCAAATAAAAACTGCAAAATGAGTTTCTGGGCATCATGACATCAGCACGAAATCTTCCTTCACAAACAGTCTGCACGAAACCTCTCATTGTCTCGTGATTTGTGACAATCAATCACTTTGTCACACACAACACACAACTGGTGATTGTACACAACAACGTGATCTACTCCTCAAGGAATATGGTCATCTGTGTGCAATTTCAGTCATCTATGTGCAATTTCAGACAATCTGCAATGCCATTACATAAAGCATGGTGGTGATGGTGGCAAATATACATCAGGCTAAACCAAAGTTTCGTCCGGAAACCGAAAACGGCGAGAAAACGAAGAAAACATACTGCTAAAACTAAAAAGCATTTCTGCGGAAATGCCTTATTTATTATCCATACTTCTCAAATATCACTGGTGCCAGTAGTAGTAGTAGTAATGGTTTACTGACATTAAAAGCCAACAGAAAAACAATACTATATTATACCGCAGTGTGAAAAACATAAGGTATTGTTAAAATGATGACAATTTCACGAACAAATGCAATTATGAGTTTGGTTGAACACTTTCAATGTAAGTTAGGCCATGAACAATGAAATTGAGGAGTTCCTGTTCCCATACATCTATTTAAATGCTGAACACATTTGTGAATATGTATGAAAAAGCCATAAACACAGTAGATATCAAAATTTTGTTGGAAAAAAAAGAAACAATACAAAAACATATGAATTCACCCACAAATGCAATCATGAATTTGGCTGAGCACTTTCAATGTAAGTTACACCACAAACAATGAAATTCATGAGTTCCTGTTCCCATATATATTAAAATACAAAATACATTTGTAAATATGTATGAATAAGCCATAAAAATAGAAGATATCAAAGTTTTGTTGGACAAAAAAGAAACAATACATAAACATATGAATTCACCCACAAATGCAATGATGAATTTGGCTGAGCACTCTCAATGTAAGTTAGGCCACAAACAATTAAATTCATGAGTCCCTGTTCCCATACATCTGCATTTGTGAATATGTATAAAAAAAGCCATAAAAATAGTAGATATCAAAGTTTTTGTTGGACAAAAAAAAACAATTCCAAATAATTTGACAAAATAGGTACAAATCATGTACAAATTCCTATATATATGCATAAAAGTAAAGTCGAGTTCAACACAAAACCTCGTATGATTTTTGGCCATAACTTCCTTTAGGATGGTCAGATCAATTTGAAGTTTTGTTTGTTACCATTTGGCATAAAACCGTATTTTTCACCAAATTTCAGATTTTTATCTTGAAAATTGAAAGGGTTGGCAATCTACTCCAATGTTAAATTTCACTTCAAACATGGAATTTCCGAGTCTGAACATAATTTGGCATGTTGTTCGATGTTCGCATTGCACAGTCCTTTGTAAGAATGATATTTTATTGGAATACACCTGTATGGTTCCTCCAACTCAAAAACTTTCCTCATATCACATTTCTTAGCGAAATGAAGATCATGAAATCCCCAAATTTACTTGAATTCCCGTGATCCGATTTGGGTCCAACATTTAACATTGAGGTAGATTGTCAAATATTTCAGTTTTTAAGATAGAAGTCTGAAATTTGGAGACAAATATGGTTTTGTGCCAAATGGAAACATATAAAATTTCAAATAGTATCATAAATACACTTTAAAAAATATTATACATGTATTGATTTTCATACCATTATCATAGAACCAGGCCATCACTATACAAAAAAATATTCAGGAGCTTTATAACAACAGTTTCATAATCAGTATCATATCATAAGTGTTTTTAGCAGCAAAGTTGAATATAATATATAGCGGTCTAAAACCTGGCCCTGGGCCGACCCTTCATACACCGCTAGCCACTCAGTATAGTTTCCAATATAAAAACTTTGTATTCATATTTGAATAACCGAGTACCAGCTGACAAACATCATCACGGTGGCTAGGCGTTACGCGTGATTCAGGGGGTGCAAACCGTTTTGTCTACCAGACGGCACTCTGAAGCACCCGTCTTTGTAATAACCGATTCTCTGGTCCCCTGAATCAGGGGACAGTGTCAATGCGCGGTAACAAAATAGTCCGTATTAATGCGCGTTTTGTAAACACGAGCACGTGCTTTCTTGTTTTGCATGGGTCGACCCAGGGCTGGCCAGGGGTCGACCCGACAGTCATGACCCAGCCATTAGTGCCAGAGGCACTAAAGATTGCCACGGACACCGCTACTGGAGTTATTCTATCACAATCTCTTAAAAAATTGTATAGTTTTGGACAATATGTCTTGTCAGTAACAAAATATCCCAAACATTCAAATTTATTTCGATTCATAGAGGCATCCATGTTGGAACTATTTTCGGTATCCCAGAATGCAAAGGACGAATTGTGTGAAAGACGGGTGCTGGAGCGCCGCCTTTCGTGAAAACGGGGTGCAAACCCAAATGCGACATTTTGAAACAGTAAAATTAGCGAAATTGTATGTATTTTTTGCTAACGTTCACTCAGAGACCGCCATTTCCTCACGAATAACGCGTAATACTCACGGTTTTACGCGGCACCCCCTGAATAATGCATAACGCCTAGCCACCGTGATCATGTCACAATGCATTCACCCTCAACTTTGGAACAAAGAGCTCGTGTTTAATACAATCGAATTTTCAAGGTAACCCATGAGAAGAGCACAGATATATTTGTTAAGTGTACACTTGATATAAATATAGGGCTGTAAGTCACGTGCCGTCACGGTGTGATTTCAGGTGACAAACAAACATACACCTTTTGTTCGTCAAGGGTGCCTTCTAGGCATTTCGGCGTTAGACTAATTTACAATATTCATAACATGTTTGCCCCGGGCTCTACAACGCACCGTTTCCAAGATATCGACGAAAATGAAATAAGTCGACTCGGCAAAAATTTTTTAGATCTAGGTCAAAATTAATTCATAATACCCCTAGGCATTTTTGTCTAGGGTGACGAGTCCGAAAATAACGTCCATTTCGCTCTAGGACACACCGTTTCATTGACCGAGATATTGACGATGATATAGACAACTTGGCAGAAAAAAATAAATCAAGGTCAAAGTTCATTCCTAATACCCATTAGATAGGTTCGTTTACGTCGACGATATCAACGATATCGACGACTCGGCCAAAATATTTTAGGTCGAATGTCGAAGTTCATTCCTAATACGCATTAGATAGGTTTGTCTAGGGTGACGATAACAACGATATCGACTACTCAGAAAAAAAATTATGTCGAGGTCAATGTTCATTCATAATGCCCCTTAGACATGTTTGTCTAGGGCAACGAATCCGAAAAAAACGTCCGTTTCGCTCTAGGATGTATCGTTTTTTTTAGATAGCGACGAAAACGAAAAATGCCGACTCGGCAAAAAAATTTAGGTCAAGCTCAAAGTTCATACATAATACCTCTTAGACATGTTTGTCTGGAGCGACAAGTCCGAAAATATTGTCCGTTTTGCTCTAGGATGCACCGTTTCCGAGATATCGACGAAAAATGCCGACTCGGCAAAAAAATTGAGGTCAAGGTCAAAGTTCATCCCAAATATCCCCAAGACATTGTTTGTCTAGGGCGACAAGTCCGCAAATAATAATGTCCGTTTTGCTCTACGATGCACCGTTTCCGAGATATCGACGAAAACGAAAAATGCCGACTCGGCAAAAAATTTGAGGTCGAGGTCAAAGTTCATCCCAAATACCCACAAGACATTGTTTGTCTGGGGCGGTGAGTCCGAAAATAACGTTCGTTTCGCTCTACGATGCACCGTTTCCGAGATAAGGACCCAGTCCCCCAAGGTATAGAAGCAATAACTATAACCTTGTATTATCCACTCAGGGTGGGGGTATCACAGTTGCTGCTCATTGTAGCTCGGAAGCATGATGGATTGTCCGAGAGCAGTTCAACGGTGGAGCTGTGCTCGCGAGACATTTCGCTCAAGAGGACGACCGCATCTGCAGATGAAGTGCGATGCGGATCATGATTTCTCATTCGTTTGTGATGTGCCAAAATGGAGGAACTGAGCAAAACGAGCGTCACGATGGTGAAAACCAGATTAGTGACGAGCAGAATTTGTTTGTTGTCCTCCGACTTCTTCTCAGCATCAGTCCATGTACGGGGGGAGTCATCCATGCTCGTTGTTGCAGGGGACGTGCTCGGTACCACTGTTTGTGGATTCAGCTCTGAATGGAAGAGAACAATCATATTATGATATATATATGCTCATAATACAGACTCGACCTATACATTCAAGTGTTTCGTCGTCTCCAATTGCTAATCCACACAGTTTGATGTAACCATACCCTTGAATCTGCGCACTCAAGGATACCTGAAATCAGGTTCAAGGTATTCACACGATGCAATACATATGACTTCCTAGATGCTCATATCACGACCCTGACTTCTTGTTTGAGCATCGATCTTGAAGCATCCTATGAGTGATGATACTTCAAATAGAATTGCTTCCGAAGACAAAACTGGATTTGGCAGGAGATGGCTCAAAACAGTGGCTCAAATCCGACGTCAAAGTGCAGCCTTTGACATCGGTCTGCAATCTAATATTGCATGATTGATTGCAATTTAGACGCCGCAGTTTTAAAATACTGGGCAACGCCGGTTTGGACATTACGATATGGCTGGTTGGGTCGGAGGAACAAGGCTGGTATTCACAACATCCGGTATATCATGAGTTGCTTACTATAGAAACAAATGGGAAGAAATAGGCACCCAAGAGGAATGCCGGTATGTACAAAATTCTGGTATATACAAGAGCCGGTTTATGCAGATTACACTGTAATAAATAACATTGAAAAACACGTTAAAACCAAGACAATGACTAGGCATAGACTTGTTTGAAAAAAAATATATTATCGACCCCCAGGGCTAAAAAAGGTTACCGGAGTTATGTACTGTGTTACACATAAAACGTACCAATCAAGGTCATCTTAAGGTTGTTCGAAACACCCGGAAAGGTGTTTTTATTGAGTAAAAAGTTATATTTCTTGATAGCTAGATATGTGATGGTTACAAAAAGCAGAAAAAAAATAGTAGGTCACCGTATGATATTTTTTGCTATGATGCATTTTGTTGACCTCCTATCAGTCTTGAAAGTACCTCAGCAATAGCCACAATCCATTACATCATGACAGGCAATCTAACTGCATATTTTTGCCTAAAACTATATATTTATAGGATTTTTCAGTACAGAACTGTTGTATATGCAACGGTTCATTAAACTGATGAAACAAAATTCGCTAGCACTGAGTTTGATATGTTTCGTGGCAAGAGTAAGAACATGTGTATATATTTCAGCACTGAAATTTTACAGAAAAAGAGTAACTTCTGATAATCCATACAACGTTGAGTATCACTGCTCGGTCAGTAATACAGTATTTTTTTCTAATTTTTTTACACATATTTCTTCAATGATATTTTGGGTTTGTAAAAATAATGTAAAAAATATACCTATCCAGGTTACTTTTCGCGATATAAGCGTTACAACATGAAAAGTGTCATTTTATGGAAACAAAAAATCAATAATTTCATGAATTTGGAGTGCATACTATGTCAAATTATTGAAGTTTTTGTGAGTATGAATTGAAAAAAAAATCATATATTTCATATATTGTATGTTCTGACTTGACTCAGAAATGTATAGAAGGCTGGCATGGTAGATGTGATCATTAGCATGAACGGTATGGCTGCTAGAATGAACCACTAGATGTTGACTGGTCAATTGGCTCAGATGAGATTCTCTCCGGTCGCCAACTCAGTAGGCCTAATAGTTGAAATATCCCCATCAAATTTGACAAGTCAGTAGAACTTTAGGAATAAATTTCACCCAATTAGCTTGAGCAAGATGACCGCCACATTTGGCACAGGATTTTGCGATAACTTGTAGGCCTATACATACGGACAACGTGAGGATATAGCTTATTATATATAAATGGCTGATAACGGATTTGACTGAGAGGGTAGCGCTGATCTGTGCGCGGTGAATTTTGGAGATTATTTCGTCTATAGGTCTATTTCATGCATCTCGATGAATTTTGGCAGAAAATCGCCTAACATAGTGTAAATTTCTGGGCAGATAAGCTGCGGAAACAAAAAAGTTAGCCCCATTCGGCTTACATAGCGGAACGGGTATGGTAGACGAAACGTGTCAAAAAACTGTAACGAAAACGGAGCCCCGCGAAATCGAGCCTGGTGGGCTGTAAATGTTGCGGCCCAATGAAGCTGAGCTCTTCTTATGATGTATTCCTCTTAAAGAGTGAACATTTGGTATATTCAGGCTATATAATGGACAGGCTATAGAGGAATTGATGTATGTCAATGGAATGTTGCTTAGTGGAACTGGAAATGCATATGCGTGTTTGGACAAACTTAGGGGCGCATAGGACAAACTATTATAAAAGAGTGTGTGACGACCTCTGGATATTTTGTGGTGAACTTTGAAGTTCTAAGAGATTGGAATTGTGAAGAAAACACTCCACAGGGGCACAAAATGCAGGATTCGGCGGATGGGAGGATGTGGTAAGAAACGGCAGAAACCCTCACACTTGTTTTATTGGTCTTACACAGATATCATATACAAAGTAATGAGCGCCACTTGCGCCAGCAACTCCCCCCCCCCCCACCCCCACCCCTCAAATTTGCTCTTGCATTCGTTGTATCTTTTGTCCTTGGTCCACTCAAGTCAAGTAGCAACAAATTCCATGTGTTATGCCATACTAGTACATTCATGCTTATTAGCCCTACGAGATCTGCAATACCATGAATAGTCTTTCAAAATATTATTATCGCTAAGCTTGAGTTGTATTGAAAATTATGCCATGATCCACAGAAGTGTTGTCAATTTATTTAACAGTGTTTTGAATAATTTTACGATCTGTTTGATTATGTTAATCAGAAGATTTGGAAATTGTTAGGTCTACTAGTTTTGTTGTGCAAACGTTTACTCATATACATATTAAAACTATGTAACGAATGGATGTTCTAGTAGTATTATCTTCTTAACCGAGGCTGGCCCACTGAAAGATACTAGACATATGCTGTGATGCTTCCAGTACTTTGTGTGTTCAAGTCGAGACTCCGCCGTACTGATTACAGACCGCCGGATTTTCCAGTACTCCCATTGCACGGCAACATTCATACCCCGCCGATCCCTATTTCACCCCGCCGTTACATTCGCTGTTTATGACACGTTTGGTCAACCATAGACGGGCCACATTGATGACGCGTTCGGTGTATCGAACAACCTTAAGTCAAGTTCAAGGCCACCAAAATATGCTCCATAATAAGACTTCCTATCTGCTTATATTACAAATATGAGGTCTATGTACTTGTAAGCGTTTCAGCCTCAAAGACCAATTCGTGCATATCGTGCAATCTCGAGCCTTTCTGGCCTATGTATCGATCCTTATGAGGAATTTAAGCCGCTCCATGTTTTAGTGCAACATAAAGTATCTCGATAAAAATCTCAAAACGGATCAGTATTTTTTTGAGGATAAACAAATTTGGGTACTTTTCTATCCAAAAATTTTTTGACCTTCCAAAGCCATCGATTGTTGCACATCAGTCCACCAGGCATTCGGGCATTGGATCCAAATCACATGACTTGTTGGGTGATTTCTGACAAGTTCTATGAATTCGTCTTGTGATATTGGCTGAGACAAAATCAACGAGATGCCAATGAAGACAGTGTCATCAGCCACTGCATCATCAACTAGTCAGGTTCGTTTGGATAGTTGCTATTTTCTGTGTTGCATTTGACAGTCGTGAGATGCTATTTCACCAATTCCGCCCATCATGTTTCTGGTGAGTCTGTCGAGGACTTCAGTATCATGGAAATTATTTCATGGGTACATTTCGACGGAGGCAACACCATGCCAATGGGATATCAGATATGAATCTTAAAAATACAATACTCACCCATGAACAAAGATGAATTCCACAGCCAGCCGTCAAAGTCATAAATGACCATGACTGTAACGTGCTCTTGGCCAGGTGGAAGTATCGTGGTCATAGCGAAGGACTTGTTGGCTACTGCACGTGGACGCGTCTCATTGTCCAAGCCCATGTACACCAGGATATCTGGAGGAGGATGGTCTCCTGGAACGACCGTTACATCGATGGCTCCTTCTGGATTCTGTGGCAACTTGTTCACTTTCGGGCGCAAGGTTGATTCTGTTGAGAATAACAAAACGTACATGTAAATGTAAAGCATCACTGAAACGTACATGAAGTCATAATAATTCGATGTTATTGTGTGTTTTCCGCTCATTACTCACCCTGCAACAAAACTAATGAGAATCGATGGTGCAGTATCACAAACCCAGACGCGTCCCTCAGTTTCATGGAATAGGTTCCAGAGTCACCAGTTGTTGTTCCTTTGAGACGAATCACAAGGCCTACTGATGTATCATCTATTCCCAAGGCCCACTGTGGGTTCCATGCCTGTGTCAGATCTTGCAGTGTGTTGGTGGGTGTTATGGTGAGAGAAGCCAGTGTGGTTTCAGGTCGACCTCCAGTTTCCTTCGACAGTTCATATGTAATGATGTCATCCCCTTGTTGGCGCTCTGTTGTGTAACTGATAACGCGTTCACCGGATTCCACAAGATATACAATCTCACTTGGAGTGAATCTCCACTTGTGGTCCCCAACTACGTACAACTGAACAGAACTCCCCAGCACAGCTAGCTCTTTCACGTACGTTATGGCCAGATGGAATAGACCGCAATCATCCTTGCGTAATTTCGATATAACCATCTTGATGTGTTCCAAATTCGGACCTGTTGCGTAGGAGATTCTTCCTTTGAATCTCAACCGCTCAGCTGGGTACTTGATCAACCATTGGCCAGTCTCGCTCGTCATCCGCTGGTCGACCACTGTGTACGCCACACCATTCATCGTGTGATTTATCAAGACACCTTCCACGGCCGGTAGATTCGGCACACTCTCTAACATCCACAACATATCTACTGTACCGTTTTCGTCCCGGATTATCTCAGAGGGAGGGATTTCACCGGGAGTGAACTGGGGTCCTGACGGAAAAAGAAAGCATCGTACATGTAATGTTCATATCGCCATGAACTAATGGATGTATCGGCGATGATGAATCATATATGACTTGTGTCAGAAATGTATAAGACATGGTGTAGGATGGGTGGGTGTCCTTGAAGTTGATGCCAAATCATGTGAATGGATTATTGTAAAAGAAGCGGCAACAAATACCGGCAACTACAATCTCAGAGTATGTTCACATGCACACAAGATTGTTCAGCAGTTCTGGTGTCGATACGCCTCGACCTATCATCTTTAGCATCAAAATTAAGATGGTACATGGTGGAGCCGAGTTGTACTAGGTTAGATATCTTCATAATGTATGCTACTGCCTAAGAGTTCCAATTGGCAGTGGCAATTCATTGCTGAAATTGTGCTAAACTTTACAGTATACACTCTCAAGTTGTTGAGTGACTCGCCATCTCTTCCATACATCAGACAAGAGCTAGTTCCTAAGCACTTGACACCGTGTAGCTTTTCAAAACCTTGGAAAGTGAGGGTATCATAGTCAAAATGACAATGCAAGGCCGAAAGAATGTTGAGCTGGTCCTC
The DNA here is from genome assembly GCA_949152475.1 of Terebella lapidaria. Classification (NCBI taxonomy): domain Eukaryota; kingdom Metazoa; phylum Annelida; class Polychaeta; order Terebellida; family Terebellidae; genus Terebella; species Terebella lapidaria. Next base: position 12,006,729 of record OX424557.1, read on the forward strand.
ACCAAAGCTGGTACCAGTCACCTTCATGATATCTTCCTCATAAAAAAACTAGACGTAAAGGCCTAGAGGCCTTGCGGAATTTCGATACACAACACAATCACAGGTGAACTGTTAATAACTGACAACTCTGCAACCAAAATGATAATGTAGATACATCCATTTCAATCCAAGACGATGGTTTCTGAGATATAAATGAAAACAAGATATGGCCGAAAATGAAAAATGCCGATTCAGCAGAAATTTTTTTTTAGCCCAGGCACAATTTCACCAACATACCCCTAAGACATGTTTGTCTAGTACCACGAGTCCAAAAATAACATCCATTTCATTCAACGATGCATCGTTTCCGAGATATGGCCAAAAATGAAAAAAGTCAAGAAAGCAAAAAAAATTTGGCCCAGGGCCAAGTTCACCCAAGATACCCCTAAGACATGTTTGTCTAGTGTCACGAGTCCGAAAATAACGTCCGTTTCACTCTATGACATACCGCTTCCGAGATATGGCCGAAAATGAGAAACGCCGACTCAGCAAGAAAAAATTGGCCCAAGGCCAAGTTCATCCAACATACCCCTAAGACATGTTTGTCTAGTGTCACGAGTCCGCAAATTACGTCCGTTTCGCTCTACGACACACCGTTTCCGAGATATATGGCCGAAAACGAAAAACGTCGACTCAGCAAAAAAAATTTTGGCCCAGGGCCAAGTTCACCCAGGATACCCCTAAGACTAGTTTGCCTAGTGTCACGAGTCCGAAAATAACGTCCGTTTCGCTCTACGAAGCACCATTTCCGAGATATCGACGAAAACGAAAAATGCCGACTCGGCAAAAAAATTTCGGGTCATGGTCAAAGTTCATCCATAATACCCCTTAGACATGTTTGTCTAGGGTGACGAGTCCGAAAATAACGTCCGTTTCGCTCTACGATGCACCGTTTCCGGGATATCGAAGAAAACAAAAAATGCCGACTCGGCAAAAAAAATTCAGGTCAAGGTCAAAGTTCATCCATAATACCCTTTAGACATGTTTGTCTAGGGTGACGAGTCCGAAAATAACGTCCGTTTCGCTCCACGACGCACCGGCCCATGTAGCGCAGCTTACTATTTCTTCTAAATTCAATAAAGATTTAAAATGTGTCAGACGGATTAAATATGGTATACATTCAGTGGGTGAGTAGTATTAACAGAGTAAGGTGCGCTACTTGGGCCGACGCACCGTTTCCGAGATATGCAATCAGCCTCAAGGATGACTCACCAAAATTGTTTTCGGCCCCTGGGTCAAAGGTCGTTTGAGTGATTGACTCCATAATCGATAGGGTTCCTCTGAGACACTATTTCAACGTATATGTCAAGTTTCAGAATGGTAGCACAAGTACCTTTTGAGTTATCATCCATTTGACACAAAATTCATCCTCACGGACTGACCGCACCTCGGAGCCGGCTCCAAAACAATAGGATTCATCTATGTGTAGGGTTCGGCGACCCCACGATAAAGAGGTATACCCCATTACTGGAGTGTCAGCGAATGTCTTATAAACCTGTCCGCACGTTCACGCTATAACCGTGGTGTCACTACTGCGTAGCCACCACGTCACAATGCTACATATGTAATATATGTGATAACTGGTGAAAATTTCTCGAAGATTCGTCAAGGCGTTCTTGAGTTATCGTCCGGAAATCGAAAAGTGAAAAAAAAAGAAAAAAAAGAAAGAAAAAGAAAAAAAAAATTCTGACAAAATCATAAGGACATTTCGTGCCGAAATGCCCTAATTCCACTAATAGTGAATCATAACATTTCGTTGTAAGAGTGATACTACATAACTGTCCTACAAGTGACTCTGAATGAAACGCTGCAAGGTTTTTTTTTCTCCATAGACAAATAGGAATTCCAGTTGGCTAGAACTATGGCTTCTGGTTTGGTGTGAATGATTTTGTACCTCTCCCTTCGCACTTATACTCTGATACTTATACTTGTTTACATCGGTTTTTGACGATATCTTTGCGATGTTAAATGGTATCGTTTTATAACTTGGCATACTTCACCTCGGAGACAAACGGCAATTTTCTACCAAATTTCAGACTTCTATCACAATAATTGAAGGAGTTGGCAATTTACCCCAATGTTAAATTGGAAAAACTATAACTTGAGGGTTACAACACACAGGCCAAAGACAACACCCACTTACGATTAAAAACTTGCACCATCAGGGAGTGATGAAGCGTGTTGTAGTGATCAATGAAGACATCGATCAGGTAGTTCCCAATGTCCCGTATCTCGAGGCTGGTGATGATGACCTCAAAGCCTCCGCGATGTGACGTCAGATTCACCTTCCCGGGATACCGCTGACTACTGATGACAATATCGCCCGACTGCATGTTGACACTCCCGTCCACGAGAATATTCTCATGTGACGTACCAGGTACATGGTAGGCAAACGTGAGGCGAACCTGGGTGCCGCGAACTGCACTGTAATACCTGTAGGTGAGTTTCAAGTCATCCCCCACAAAACCGTCTTTCGTTGAATTTGGTGTCTCCAGCCACTCGGTACCTGCCAATATTACACACACAAAAAAATGATGAAGTGTGAAAACAAACACTGAGTTCGTGATTCTGATTATAATTGAAGACAGATCCGTGAATTTAACTTGAATAATATAAAATTAATAGATTATCATACCAAAAGTTCATTCAGGGAAAGCTGCTGTTTCCGGTGGGCATAGCTCCTGGGCGTGATTCATGCACTCTGATTAATGCGATAGACTACAGGATAGTAGGAATGGAAAGCGTAGGCCTGGGCAGATCGATGGGCCGACCGAGGTTGCGACCCCCGCTGTAACACACATACATTCCTGAAGTCTGACACGAAACATTGTAAGCTACAGTTGACAGAATTCTAGTAACAAAAACGCGCAACGTATGTCCACCGTGGAATCGCTCGCTACCGTCACTGCGGAGACCTCGCAAACGGAAATAGTTCGAAAAGTGTCAGCATCATGATAGAACAAGCGCGTTTCACGCAGAACCTTAAAGTGATAAAAAAGAACAAATAACAAGAAAACAAGGCGCCAAAGCAAAAAGATGTCTTGGGGGCATTTGCCGCATTTCGGTGTAAGCATAATTTGAAAACAGCTGAATGATAAGATTCAAACAAAAGATAATATATCGCTCCCTTACCTACGTGTTTGTGACAAATGGCGACTCACCAAAAAGTTAGCCCAAGGGCTAAGGAAGATTGCCGGACAATATATGTTTTAGATCTTAGCGAATTTGTTCAAGGGCCTTGAAAATATGTTCAAAGATAAAATTCAAGGTCGCAAGAATATTCATCATAGGCTATATCCTTTCATACATGTTCACAATGGACCATTTCACAGAGCCCACTCGGACCTCATGAATATCTGGCATTACTCGGTAATTTCCGTAGTTCAAACAGACCAATGGCTACTGAGGGCAGAACACGCGCTTCCATGGCAAATAAAACCACACACGAGATTCCGAAGTTGTCTCAAGCAGCATCCGCGCGCTTAGCCGCGTGCACGCTCAAGCAGTCACGCGATATGGTTATATGCAAAAAGACCATTGAGAATGGAAGAATGGGCATATACCAACAAAATGTGACATTTTGCAGATACATTTGTGTTTGTATAATATATTTAGGCCGATACGAGTCGAGGCAAAGGCTTACTTTATCTAAATGCGATGTATATATGTGCACATTTGTCGTTTGAAGTTATGCACGAAACGGTTGAAATTGATTCGAAGCCCCTCGCTTCTGATTGGTCCAAAAATGTTCACGTTTTCAGACTTCCGAAATATTTGGCGGGAGTCCATGTGAAATGGTCCATTCATTCCCAAGCTGTAAAGTATATAAAGCAAGATATCATTTTCACGAAAGGCGGCGCTCCAGCACCCGTCTTTCACACAATTCGTCCTTTGCATTCTGGGATACCGAAAATAGTTCCAACATGGATGCCTCTATGAATCGAAATAAGTTTGAATGTTTGTGATATTTTGTTACAGACAGGACATATTGTCGAAAACTATACAATTTTTTAAAGAGATTATGATAGAATAACTCCAGTAGCGGTGTCCGTGGCAATCTTCAGTGCCTCTGAAAAATGGCTGAGTCATGACAGGCGGGTCGATCCATGCAAAACATAATAGTACCGGGCACAAGCCCGGACAATCACTAAAAGTGTCAGCATCATAATAGAACAAGCGCGTCTCATGCAGAACCTATATTATAAAAAGGAACAAATCACAAGAAAACAAGACGCCAAGGTCAATTTCAAGGTCACGAGTATATTCAGCATACTGTATCATTTATCATATGTCTAAAATTGAGCCCCAAGCTTTAAAGTCAACAATAGGCGAGATATTAGCCACTTTGTGCTCTGACCTTGAAAATGAGGTAAGGTCAAATTCAAGGTCAAGAGAAAATTCAGCATATATCACTTCCTATATGTCAAAAATTGATTCCTACGCTGTAAAGTAGTCAATTAGCAACATATTAACCATTTTGTGATATGACTGGAAATTAGGTCAAGGGTCAATTCAAGGTCACAAGAATATTCAGCTTATATCATTTCCTATATGTCCACAAATAATTTCCAACCTGTAAAGTCGATAATAGGTGAGATATATTAACCATTTTGTGCTCTGACCTTGAAAATGAGGTCAGAGGTCAAATTCAAAATCAAAAAAATATTCAGCATGTATCATTTTCTATCAGTCCATAAATGATTCTTGAGCTGCAAAGTGAATTATAAGCGAGATATTAGCCATTTTGTGCTCTGACCTTGAAAATGAGGTCAAAGGTCAAATTCAAGGTCATCAGAATATTCAGTATAACATGTTCACAACCCATTCCTGAGCTGTAAATTCAATAATAAGTGAGATATTAGCCATTCTGTCCTGTGACCTTGAAAATGAGGTCAAAAGTCAAATTCAAGGTCATGACAATAATCTGCATATATCATTTCCTATATGTTCATATTGATTCCTAAGGTGTAAATTCGATAACAAGCGAGATATTAGCCTTTTTGTCCTGTGACCTTGAAAATGAGGTCGAAGGTCAAATTCAAAATCATCAGAATATTCAGCATATATCATTTCCTATATGTCCACAATTGATTCCTAAGCTGCAAAGTTGATAATAAGCGAGATATAAGCATTTTTTGCTCTGACCTTGAAACTGAGATCAGAGGTCAAATTCAAGGTCACGAGAACATTCAGCATATATCATTTCCTATATGTCCACAATTGATTCCTAGTCTCTGAACTCAATATTAAGTGAGATATTAGGTATAATGTGTCCCATTATGAAGCACATATGAGGAGTGTTATGTATCAAAAAGAAAAAAAAGTTACCGAACAGATTTTGAGAAAGTGGCCGCCAAAGTCCAAAAGCAGGCATTTTTCGTCGAAAACGGCCGCCATTTTGAAAAAAATGCGAAAATCCAAAAACTAAAAAATACCTCCTGGTATCACAGTAGTAATTGCGTCACATCCGGGTTGAATGGTAAATAAACAGAAAATCGAAACGTACGTATTTTCGAACTGTGGTTAGTTGTGTCAAGAAAACAGAAAAAAATTCCACGTTTTTGCATTTGTTTGGAAAGCACACAAGACATCTACGCCATTCATGGGCGTTTTGATGTGAATAATACTAGAAAAAATGTGAGTTTGACCAAAAATCGCATATGGTGTCTGTTTTCACACATTTTTTTCTCACCGGCAAATTCTAGTGCGGTTCATCTTTCAGTCCATAGTTCGAAAACGAATCACACAACATATATCTCAAACTTGATAGAAAATATCCCAGAGAGTACGGCTTTCCTATGATATATTACACTAATGGATAAGGAAATTTTAACATGCACTAAAACGATGACATTTGGACGATGATCTTGAAAATTCGTCTAAACAGAAATTATTTACTACTGTGACACCTCCTTCTTGAATTATTTTTAAGTATTTTTGTGCAAAATTTCAGAACAAGAAAATGCAGCTAACTGCGGGAGACGACATTAGAGCTCGAGCACGTCATCAGCACCACGACACCTGAATGTATCTTATACAACGTTACCCTCTCCCCTCCCCCCCCCCCCCCCAAAAAAAAAAAAAAAACCAAACAAACCAAAAAAAACAGAAGCTATCATTTCCTCCCCCTACATGATTCCAATTCATTTCCATATATTAGGATGAAAAACATGGCCTACTTCAATCATATTCCTAATAAGTAACCATTTATTTTAAAATCGATCAATGGAACAGATACGCCTGCTTAAATGATATGGAACCTCAATAAGATATCCCTAAAACATGTGAGGAGTATCTGCATCTGATATCATCAGATATAGCCTAACACATGCCTTTACTGGGCAAAGTAAAAGACCAGTTTAAAATAAAAAGGCATCGCAACCCAGCACGGAACACCAGCTTTATTGTCATGTGATGAAATACGTCAAATTACGGTAAATGTAGCCGTGGCATTGCAGACGAATCATTGTGTTTACTTCATAACGCCAAAGATGCCCACATGCAGGTGCCCAGATGCATGCACGAATGGCTGAACAGAAAATTTTGTTTCAAAATACGCGTAATTGTGGTAAAATTTGCTTTGCATTCTGGGAACGTCAATTTCCACCGGCTCCGCCATTTTGGACGTTTTTGGATAATTTGAGGATTTTACGTAATTTTCTCAAACCTAACACATCGATTTATGCCTGATATATCTGTGGAATAGGCCAAGTTTCCCATCAATTCGAGAGATTTTATGTCAAGGACGAAGAAAATCCTCATTTGAAGTAGGTGTCTAAACGTTTACATGCCGAAACGTGCGTCGATAGGTTGGCATGAAACCTCCATAAAGAAGTCAGCACATAGACATGTAGAGGGTTGGGGGCTTCGCCCCCAACGCTCTAATGTCAAAAATTCGCCCGTAATAAAAAAAAAGATAAAAATGTGGACGACAACGACGACAGACGACGACGACGACGGACGATGGACGATGGACGCAACGCCACAGCAATAGGTTATCGGACCAAAGGTGCGGTAACCTAAAAACCCGAATCAGCAAAACAATTCAGGTCAAGGTCAAAGTTCATCCCTAATACTCCTAAGGTGTGTTTGTTTTGGGGGACGAGTTCGAAAGAAGCGTGATCAAATAATCTGTTTATAAATAGATAATTAGGGCATTTATCGGCAAAAATGCCTTAATGGTTTTGTCCTAAATTCTTGTTAGGTTACCGAACATTTGTTCCGATAACCTATTGGCATGGCGTTGCGTCCGTCGTCGTTGCCCAGCGTCGTTGTCTGTCGTCGACATCCGTCTATATTTTTAGGTTATCGGACCTATGATCCGATAACGTATTGCCATGGCATTGCATCCGTCGTCCATCCATCAACAATTTTATTTTTAAAGTTTACGATCGGATTTTTCTGAAATTTTGCACAAAAATGCATAAAAATATTTCAAGAGGGAGGTATTTTTTTTAGTTTTTTTATTATCGCATTTTTTTCAAAATCGCGGCCGTTTTCGTCGAAAAACGCCCAATTTTGTACTTTGGCGGCCATTTTCTCAAAAACTGTTCAGTAACTTTTTTTATTGATGCATAACACTCCTCATATATACCCCTGTCACGTGTATAAGTTTCGTTGCCCTTGAATTTGCTCAAGTGGGCCATTTTGGGCCCAAGCTCGGCCCAAATGGGACTTTTCCATGGTACATTCTTCTATGCTTTAGAATGGGGTACATCTGTCCAAATATCTCACTTAATATTGAGATTAGAGATTATGAATCAATTGTCGACATATAGGAAATGGTATATGCTCAATATTCTCATGACCATGAATTTGACCTTTGATTTCATTTCCAAGGTCACAGGACAAAATGGCTAATATCTCGCTTATTATCGACTTTACAGCTTAGGAATCAATTGTGAACATATAGGAAATGATATATTCTGAATATTGTCGTGACCTTGAATTTGACCTTCATTTTCAAGGTCACAGGACAAAATGGCTAATATCTCGCTTATTATCGACTTTACAGCTTAAGAATCAATTGGGAATATATAGGAAATGATATATTCTGAATACTGTCATGACCTTGAATTTGACCTTTGACCTAATTTTAAAGGTCACAGAACAAAATGGCTAATATCACGCTTATTATCGATTTCACAGCTTAGGAATCAATTATGAACATATAGGAAATGATTTATGCGCATTATTCTCGTGAGCTTGAATTTGAGCTTTGACCTAAATTTCAAGGTCACAGGACAAAATGACTAATAATAATATCTCACTTATTATCGACTTTACAGCTTAGGAATCAATTGTGGACCTATAGGAAATGATATATGCTGGATATTTTGGTGACCTTGAATTTGACTTTTGACCTTCAAGGTCAGAGAACAAAATGGTTAATATCTCACTTATTATCGACTATACAGCTTAGGAATCAATTGTGGTCATACTACAAATGATATGCTGAATATTCTCGTGACCTTGAATTGACCAATGACCTTATTTTCAAGGTCAAGGGACAAAAAGCTAATTTATAATATATATATATATATATATATATATTGTCCGGTAACCTTTCGTAGCCCTTGGGCTAATTTTTTTTTAATTTACGGTCGAATCTCTCTGAATTTTGCACAAAAATGCCTGAAACAATTTCAAGAGAGAGATAGATATATATGTTTTGCTTTTCAAGCATTTTTCTAAGATGGCGGCTATTTGCGGAAAAAAACCCCATCTATTTCTGACTTTGGCGGTCATTTCTCAAACACTCTTCACACAGTTTCGAGACTTGTGTTTCAAAAGAGTCCCCTTATGTACCTTTGTGACATGCAAGTGCAGTTGCTTTTGAATACGATGGTGCGTATGGCGGCCACTTTGATTTTTCGAACATAGACACCCAATTTTTCCTTCATAATAGCAGCTGTACGGAGTAAACTCCTAGAACATTTCAAGATAGAGATAAAATATGGGCACATTCAAATGTGAAATAATATATTGCGGTTTGAGTGGTGACCTTGAATTTGACTTACACCACCTTGAAAGATCGAATAAAACCTTTCAAAGCCTTTTTTTGAAGAAAACACGCCGAATTTTGGCGATTTTCTCAAGATATTTTCAGACAGTTTTGATGTTTTTATTTCAAAAGATTCCCCTTATGTACCTTTGTGACGTGTATAAGTTTGGTTATTCTGGAATCGGCGATCTGCACATGGCGGCTATTTTGATTTCTTGACAGGTCGGTAAACAATTATTTTTGGGTCCAAAATCGTATCACTATTATTTTGGGCCATTTCTAGGCATAAAAATGAAAATCCCCGTTAGATTTCTCTTTTCTTTTTTCTCCATAATAGGGGCTGCCGCAGCTGTACTCCTGGAGAGCTCGTAGATCGGGCTTAGATATTGGTACTTTCAAATGAGAATTAATATATGGCGATTTGTGAGGTGACCTTAAATTTGACCTTTGATGACCTTGAAAGGTCAAAACAGCCATTTTTATGAAGAAAATGCAACTACTGAGTGTCAATCTGAACAGGGGCTTGTGAGAGGAAGAACAGGAACATCAAATTTCATATCGATTGCAGAACTCGGCAGCACAAAGCCTACATATTACAACTTATTTCATGCTCTTTTCACCAACCATTTAATATGTAATATGTACTGAGCACTTCGGCCTATATTTCATGTAGAATTACTTTTTCAAATTGCACTATTTGCATTACAATGGCACTAAAACTTCTGTTCTTTATTTTGTCAAACAGTGTGTGGGCAAATATGTACAGTTTCGATGTGTAAACTATTATTACGGTGGCTGCTTTATGCCATACATTTTTTTCAACGAGTAATTCTCTTCGCGAAGACAATCGTGGCGAAGGAAATCATTTTCTACGCGAAGATAATATTTAATCCGCGAAGAAAACGTTCTCTTCGCGCAGTAAATATTCTCTTCGCGAAGGAAACTATTAACTTCGCGTAGAGAACATTCTCTTCGCGCAGATAATATTCTCTTCGCGAAGGAAACTATTAACTTCGCGTAGAGAACACGTTTTCACGAAAGGCGGCGCTCCAGCACCCGTCTTTCACACAATTCGTCCTTTGCATTCTGGGATACCGAAAATAGTTCCAACATGGATGCCTCTATGAATCGAAATAATTTTGAATGTTTGAGATATTTTGTTACTGACAGGACATATTGTCGAAAACTATACAATTTTTTAAGAGATTGTGATAGAATAACTCCAGTAGCGGTGTCCGTGGCAATCTTTAGTGCCTCTGAAAAATCCATGGCTGAGTCATGACTGTCGGGTCGACCCCTGGCCAGCCCTGGGTCGACCCATGCAAAACAAGAAAGCACGTGCTCGTGTTTACAAAACGCGCATTAATACGGACTATTTTGTTACCGCGCATTGACACTGTCCCCTGATTCAGGGGACCAGAGAATCGGTTATTACAAAGACGGGTGCTTCGGAGTGCCGTCTGGTGGACAAAACGGTAGAGAACATTCTCGTCGCGAAGGAAACTATTTCCATCGCGTATAAAACATTGTCTTCGCGCAGAGAATCATTTTCTGCGCGAAGAAAATATTCTCACCGCGAATAGTGTTTCTTTTGGTTCAATATTGTTAGAATCAATCACGTGATCTGTCATGTGATCGGGCATACTGTTCCACGTGTTGTAGAGAGCTACCAAATAAGCATCCTCGCCGATTTTGTGAACAGCCATGGAATTACCAATGTTTTCCGATAGAAACGAGCTTATCAAGTATTATTTCAACATGGGATATACTTATTTAGAAATTTTGAATTTTTTGTCTAAATTCCATTCGATATCCCTGAGTGTCCGACAACTAAACAGAATTTTGCGATCCATTGACCTGTTTCGTCAATCCAAACACAATTTTGTTCATGTTGTCGACGCCGTGTCTCATAAATTAGATGGCAGTGGAAGCACACTGGGATACAGGTAGTTTGTGTTGCTACTGATATAGTGTACGACTGAATTGTACCATTCAGCCCATAACCAGGATTTTGAAAGTATATTGCGGACCAAAATTGGACAGAGCGGAGCAATCGAGCACAAGGCGCTCTGGGGTTCGGGGTGGTGGGGGGGGGGGGGGGAGAAGAAATTTTGTATAGTTTAGGCTCACAGGGAACTTCTGACGTTCCCCAATTTCTGAGGGCTGATTTGTCACAGTTTTTTTTTTGTAGAAGTCTCATATATTCGCCCTCAGAAAAACATAAATAAAGATTTTTTTTTAATTTTATGGGCTCACATAGGTAGGTAGGTAGTTTATTTGGATGTGCATATACGTGATACATCACAATGACTTAGTACGGAAAATACATAGAACGCGCACCCCAGGTGACCCCGAAGACAGTATCTGTATGCAGAGGGCTGGGATCACCTGTGTCAGTGAATGTTAGGGTCACACCGGCTGAACATAACGGAAATGCAATTAGCTCGATCATGTAAGTGGATGAGATCCTTCAACCCAAGTTTCGGTCACTGGGGAATAATCCTGAGACCGAAAGGCTAACTGAGTATAGAGCAAAAAATTCAGAAACTTTTACAGTTCAGTAGTTATGGAAGAAAATATGTTTAAATTTACGTTTGAATATAAAATTATAATATAGTTAGCGCTCCTGATGTCAGTGCTCAGCTCCAACCACCTACAGGGACCGTCATACAAAAAGCTTCTGCGCATGATTTCATAGTTAGTCTTTGGTGGTTTGGGGTCAGTGCTGGTCCTGCATGGTATTGTGTCCGTGTATATCGCCATGGAATTGGTACATAGCATGAAATGGTCGTGGGATATCACCGTGTATACACACATACATATGAATTAGTGTGTTATACAAACACATATAAGCACGACCCCAAAGCATGACGCCATATAGTAAGTGCCACTGGTAAATTCGTGTGTGCAATAAAATAGTTTTATTTTATTGCACACACAACTCTGTTATAACAATATGACAAGCATATATTATATTACTAAAGGGATGGAGAAATGAAATGAAAAAAAAGTGAAATTCAAATGATAAAATAATTTTTTCATCATTAACCGTTGCCCGGTTAGCTCAGTTCGTAAGTGGGCTGACTCACCAATGCAGTCGGTTTAGGCGCGGGTTTAATCCCCGGCCTCGGCAGTATGTGAGGTGGTATGTGGTCGCCAAACCGGGCAAGTGGGTTTTCACCAGGTTCTCTGGTTTCCTCCCACGATAATGACCACCCTTACGGCCAGACCCGAGCCAACAAGAGATGTTAATATAAGCTGATGCTTGTTCATCAATTGTTGTAAAATAAATAAAGTTTTAAAGTTTTTTTTAAAAATAATTTTTCGCCGATTTTGTGTTTTTATACATTTCATGTATATGGAAAATATATTGAGGGCTTCCGTGTAGGTGGATCAAAAACTCGGATCATGATTGACGGCAGTCACCAATCTATTCTTTGTTTACCAATGGCATGCTTAATTTTTTCGCCACGTTATGATAACATATTTGTGCATATATCATCTACTTTGTTACTTTCGTTATTCAGTCATTAAATGCTAAAACTTCATCGAAAACGGCAGAAAAATATTACGCACGCTAGAGAGCTAACCATTGGCAGATGAGACGGATGGCACGTGACCACGATTTGACCAATGAGGCAACTTGTGGAGAATGAAGAAGAAGTCATTGGTTGAGCGGTGGGAGAGGTGGGGGGGGGGGGGGGTGGGGGAGGGGGAAATTGGAGTGATAGCCCCATTTGAGAGCAGGCTTTGGAGAGCGGTACAAGGATCTGTCGAACCAGCATCGCATGGGTATGCCCTTCATGTTTGTATTGGAAAGAATCTTTTTAAAGAATATCTAAAATGTGAGTTTTTGATGAATAAATTCCTTCCGAATGTGTCGTGCTGTGACAATCACATGCATGCGTGTAAAAGACGAAAACGAAAAAGAGCGGTTTTTCACTGGTGCATATTCTCTAAATGTATTCCTTTTCCATTGTTTTCGTTTGATTGAAGAGTAGACCACACATATATACTGACACCAAATGCTACTGACGCCTATATAGTTCGCCAAAGTTATATTATCCAAACACATCTATTTGTTTCCTTTATTTCTTTTCAAACCAGCCAATAAAACAATAATTTTTATATTTATGTTATTGCCAACAAAGTCCCAAAATATTATTACCAACAAATTATTTTTTCTCACATTTCTTTATTGCTATCAATTTAAGGAATAGAAGCATGCAAGTATGCACCAATACTGGTAGCGGCACCAATATTCGGCCCATGTAGCGCAGGTTACTATTTCTTCTAAATTAATTGAAGATTAAAAAAGTGCCAGACGGAATAATAATTTTACACTATATGCCACCATATGCCACTATATGCCAGACATATAAAATATACAAGAGACATTAAGCTACAGTCCCATATAGGTGCCGGTAGAGCAAGGGTTGAACGGCATCTGCACCGTGTTGACGCCGTGTTGACGTCGGGATTGAAATTGGTGCACCGCAGGTGACCGTCAGTCGAGCCCGGAGGTTTTGGACTGTCAAAAACATCCGGGATGCACCGGCTCTGTGACTCTTTCCGGCATGCACCGTGTGAACGCCGTGTTGGCGACGTGATGAAACGTAGCGGCGCCTGTGAGTTTCGGTTGACGCCGTGGTTGACCTGGGTCCCATAGATATTACATTACCAATATTGGATATTGGATAATCAAACTAAAAACAAGTGGTATTTAATTCAGAAACGACTTCAAAGATAGAATCTGGTCCGAGTAGAAAATTCATAATTTTTGGCACATGAATTAAGAGTGAATCTTGTGAACTAATTTGGTTTTTAAAGCATGCTGATATCTCCATTCCTTCCAAAGTTATGATGATTTATTCAAATTATTTCCAGCTAAATTTAACACCTAGTTTATAATAAGTATTCATGATGTCGCACCAGTATAACTATTTTAGTTACTTACATGTTGGATGCTAAATCTGGATTCGATATAATATATTGTTATGTGGCGTCGCAATGAAAAATATACCATGAATATGTGGAGTTGAACATCGCCATAGCAACCATCCCTTAGAACCTGCCCATAGCAATGTGGTTGCTAGAGACCTTTATTCATAACTAAAAAGATAAAAAAAATTCTAAATTATCTAAAAAGATAAAATTATTTCATCTTTTACATGAAAGACATACCCATTATTGTTTGTTTGGACCAAAAATTATCATATTCATGAAGTTTGGGCCCATAGCAACCACCGTAACGGTTGCTAAGGCAGTATTTCGGACGTTGTCCCCTTGCTGAAGAAATCAGGTAATTAAATTCTGATTATTCTTAATGACAAATGTGACAAAATAGTTATCAATACTTAAAATGTACATAAAAGGTCAAATATCACGTATTATATGTTACTAATTATCTTACAGTACTGGTGTGACGTCATGAATACTCATTATAATACTTAATTACATGTCAATTTTGGCGGGGAAAGTTCTACACAATATCGCCATAAATGTTCACCAAATTGAGATATCGGTATTGTCTTAAAACTGCCTCAATCCATGCGTTGCACTTACATGCCAAAATTAAGACAATTTCCGTTATGACTGTACCCCCTTTTCAATTTTAACACTAGCACTTTGTATTTCAACAATAACAGTGGCACTATTACCACATTTACCAGTAATTACTCTGGCATACGCACATGCGAAACATGCGTAATTCAATAACTCCAAGGTAGGGTACATGGGGGGGGAAGCTATTATTGTTATGTAGGTCCTAATACCGAGAGGAAACAAATCTGCAGTTTTCTTTTACGGGAATATAATGTTGAGGTTTTGCTACTACCGCCTAATGCGAATAATAATTTCAAATCAGTTACTATATGGACCTTTATATTGACATTCTTGTTTTTCTAATCATTTCGGAATACTTTCTTCCAATTTGTAATACCATTTATTGCAGTGGAACAAATTTAATTTCCAAATGAAAAAAAAAAAAAAACTTTACCATGCGTTCAAATATTTATTATGAATATAACTAAATACATGATCTGTATTTAATTACAACACAAAATCAAGGCCATGAAACGCCGGGGCTCTACCGGGGCTCAGTCGTGATACAACGGCATTCACCGTGTGGACATCGTGTTACTACCGGCTACAACCGTGTTGCTCCGGCATTGGCCGTCATACGCCGGGGTACAACGTGCTTGTCACCGTGAAGTGCCGTGTTGACGCCGGCATGGTCCGTGAGACTAAATGGTGCTCCGGGATGACCTCTGGGGTACATCTGCATTCGCCGTGTTGACATCGTGTTGGTGACGGCTAACGCCGGGGCTACACCTTGATCTGCCGTGATGTGCCGTCCTACCGTCGGCTTCAATACACACCGGGGTGAAACGGGATGATTTTTGTGAAAAAGACATGTCGGTCAATGCCGGAGCACCCCGATCTTAGAGGCCCACCTGCCGTGCTTCACCGTCTATTGTCGCAGTGCAACGGCCTCATATGGGACTGGGGCTTAAATAATCTTTCTGACACACGGTAGGGCCCGTTTGTCACCGGAGGCCACTCGGCACCAACACGTTGACACACGGATTCCAAGCACGATACACGGCGCGAAGAGAATGTTCTCTACGCGAAGTTAATAGTTTCCTTCGCGAAGAGAATATTCTCTACGCGAAGAAAATGTTCTCTATGCGAAGAAAATGTGCTCTACGCGAAGTTAATATTCTCTACGCGAAGTTAATAGTTTCCTACGCGAAGAGAATGTTCTCTACGCGAAGAGAATGTTCTCTACGCGAAGAGAATGTTCTCTGCGCGAAGAGAACGTTCTCTACGCGAAGTTAATAGTTTCCTACGCGACGAGAATGTTCTCTGCGCGAAGAGAATGTTCTCTACGCGAAGAGAATGTTCTCTGCGCAAAGAGAATGTTCTCTACGCGAAGTTAATAGTTTCCTTCGCGAAGAGAATATTTACTGCGCGGAGAGAACGTTTTCTTCGCGAATTAAATATTCTCTTCGCGTAGAAAATGATTTACTTCGCCACAATTGTCTTCGCGAAGAGAATTACTCGTTGAAAAAAAATGTATGGCATAAAACAGCCACCGTAATTATAGTGTGTCAATAGTATACTTCACGTAGGCCTATTTTTTACGCACATGTACAGGAGTATTCAATACAAAGTATACCGAAACTTATGTATGTAGTTTTCATCGACCAGTGATTACTCTGTCCCGATCAGCATAGTTTGAAATGAACATTAATGAGGGTGGTATTGATACATGAATAACACATGTGCCAGGGCCCATTCGGGGTTCGCCAAATTTGGTACTCAGCATTCCTAGTGTACGAATACTGTTCGTCGGGTCCTGGATTCGAATCCCCTCTCGGGCAAGTGGATTTTTCTGAACCCTGTAACATTGGCGCCCAATGTGGGACTTGCCCAAATCTCAGGGACGAGATTTCCAAAGAGAGGGGAGTATTGCCAGGGCCCATTCGGGGTTCGCCCAATTTGGTAGTGGCGGCCGCCAGATGATTAAGTGGCGGCCGCCAGATAATTGAGTGGCACCCGCCAGATAATTATGTGGCGCCCGCCAGATAATTATATTTTCACATTATATTATCATATCCTGCGCCTCCCTTTATATTCAATAGGGATTAAACATAGGCCCAAGGGACCTGTAGCTTACCGGCTAGCCATTAGGTGATCGGACCGATCGTCCGATAACTACAAGGTCACAAGTATATTCAGCATGATCATTTCCTTTATATCCACAATTGATTCCCGAACTGTAGAGTAAATAATAAGCGAGATATTAGCCATTTTGTGCTTTGAACTTAAAAATTAGGTCAAAGGTCAAAATCAAGGTCATCAGAGTATTCGGCATTTATCATTTCCTATATGTCTACAATTGATTCCTCAGCTGTAAAGTCGATAATAAGCGAGATATCAGTCATTTTGTGCTTTGACCTTGAAAATGATGTCAAAGGTCAAATTCAAGGTCATCAGAATATTCAGCATATATCATTTCCTATATGTTCACAATTGATTTCTAAGCTGTTCTTGACCTTGAAAATAGGGTCTCAGGTCAAATTCAAGGTCACGAGAATATTCAGCATATATCACTTCCTATATGTCCACAATTGATTCCTAAGCTGTAAAGTCAATAATAAGCGAGATATTGGCCATTTTGTGCTCTGAACTTGAAAATGAGGTTGGGATCAAATTCGAGGTCACAGAATATTCAGCATATATCATTTCCTATTAGTCCACAATTGATTCCAAATCTCTAATCTCAATGTTAAGTGAGATACCTGGAACATTGTGACCCATTATAGAGCATAGGAGAATTTAACATGGGAAAGTCCCGTTTGGGCCCCGTAGAAAACATCAAAATGGCCGCCACACGCAGACCGGCGATTCAAGAGCATCGAAACCTTTACACATTATAATAATATATGAGGGGAACATTTTGAAATTAAAATCTCAAAACTGATCAGACAGTTTTTGAGAAAATAATTTTTGAAGTTGAAAACATGCGAAAACAGCCATTTTCGACATGAAAATGGCCGCCAAAACTGCATAAACGATTCAATAAAAAAAAAAAACGAAAAAAAAAACGTCTGGGGGTATTGACCGACACAAATTCACACGAATTTATGAGCAAATTCATCAGCCCGAAAAAAAGATAAAAAATGTTACCAGATGATGTGGCGGACGACGACGACGACGACGACGGACGAAAAACCACGACAATAGCTTATCGGCCCATATGGGCGGGTAAGCTAAAAAGGTGAGAGACGGATTAAATGGTAGGTTTTCAGTTAACGAATAGTATTGAGGAGCAGTGTACGTTACTTGGGCCGAGCATGACTATGATACCATAATTCATGACCGTCGAGACAAAGCAAATACACCGCCCGAAGATAATTTGGTGATGTATGTGGTGAAGGAATGTATCAACGGAGGCACTGAAGCTTATGAAACGGGTCCAACTATCATACACTGCGCCTTAATACTACTCGTCCACTAAATGAATGCCATTTAATCCGTCTGTCACATTTTTTAATCCTTATTGGATATAGAAGAAGGCGTAGGTGGATTGTAAAATAATGAATCATGAAACAATTGGAACTATACATATTTTACATGTTCTTTCTGGTATCACAAATTATATCACAAGAAATATGTGGAACTATAGTTTCACTAACTATGTGACAAAAGGATGGATTTCACATGTTGTATACTCTAATGAACCATTAGTTCAGGTTGAGTGGATTGTGTTCACCTAATTCACTATTCAACATACAGATTTTCTCAAATTAACTAAAATTCAAACTCTGACATCCCCCCCCCCCAATAGTGTTGAAAATGAAAGTGTGACCCCCAGTTTCAACCCCCGCCCCACCTGATGAATAATGACCGGCCCCTTATTACCCTCGCCCCGATAGGGGGAGAGGGTATTGCATTTGGGACTGTTTGTTTGCCTGTCTGTCTGTCCGCGCGCATAACTCGAACACGGATGGTCCGATCAACCTGAAAACTATGGAGATGAACCGGTATCACCGTGGCTCGATCGGTCCTCCTCAATTTTTGCCTAAATCGGAAAAAAAAACGGTTGACAACAAAAAAGTGAAAATCAGATATAATTGCATATAACTTCAGTTCTAAGCAATATTAATTTGTATTTTTTGAGGTATTTTTCTTTGGCCAATTCCCAACAGACGGTCTTAGTTCCGAAACTCCCCATTATCGCTCAAGGTCGAAAATTAGGGGGGGGGGGGGGGATCACGATGTTACGACTTGTTCTGAGGTTCAACGCCATATTATGAGGCGAGTTTCAATCTTTTAAAACCATTTCCAGTTCTGAAAACGTGCATTGATGATGGAAATACTATGAATTTAACAGCTCCATTTTGGACGACAAAGGTCAAGGTGACAGAAAAGGTGAAACAAGTTGCAACAATGCTGCTTATATTCACGATTGATTTTTCCTATTAATTCTGTATTTTCTATAGTCAATTCCCATTATTTGCTGTATGACCGATAGTTTGTACGGGAAATTCCCCATTATCGCCCAAGATCGAAAATGTAAGGGTCATTAGCTGAAACAACCAATTCGTAATATTTCAAGTAGTAGTATTTTCAAAAGCATTGAAGATATTCAAAAGAAAATTGAACATGAAAAATGCAGTATAGATCTGAAAGAGCTTGCGAAGTTTGGGAGGTTATAGAATTCAGGTCGTGGTCAAGAATATGGTCCAAAAACTATGACTTCATTATTCCGTAGTGAACCATGGTTCAAATACGAAAAAAGTGTATACCGAAAATCTATTCAAGTTGCACGCAAGCCGCAGTTTGTAAAGTTAACTCGCATGTCGCATGTCACAGTTTTATAGGCTAACTCGCTCGCAGGTGATAGGCCTATGTTCATGTAAGCAAGATTTCTCGCTTCTCGCATGTCACATGTCGCTGAACTCACTTGTCACTTCTCGCATGTCGCATCGGCTTTCCATAATTAAAGAATATTTCTTCCATGATTTTTGTACTTTTCTATGACCGATTCCGGACCATTTGATACATGACCAATGGTCGTACGACCAAAATCTCCGATCATCGCCCAGGTCGAATATGAAAGGGTCATCTTTAATTTTTTTCGGTTTCGTAAAGTTCACTTGAATAACGTACGATCAATAGAGTATCATATAAACAGTTCACTGAGGGAAAACTCCACTTTCAAAATGCGTACATACCGCTGTTTCATGTAGAGATATCTCCTGGGCGAGTTTCGTGCACTCTGATTAATGTGATCAATGTAATTTCTGCTTTTGATATAAGACAGCAATTTCCTTGTCAAAGTGTTCTTCAGTACAATATTGTACAGTTGTTGGCAGTGACCCCCCCCCCCCCCCCACTTCATCATGTGGCAGTGATAGCATCGAGATCTGCTGTACTGTGCAGGGGCGGATCCAGGATTTGACTGTCGGGGGTCGCAGACTTCCGCAGCAAGCGAAACAAGTGCGGTCTGGGGTATGGGTCGCCACAAGTCACCCGAGATTTTGCTGTTTCTACTCCGTGGTACGCTATCTAGCAGCTCTGATTTAGAATTTGAGACACATAAAGAATGTTGAACTAGAGTAGTTTGAAAAAATGAGGTGGAAATCTCTAATCACATGAACATGGTCAATCTTGTTCGGATGTGTCATGATTGACCAGCGTGATCAAAGAGTTTCCCGACCGGAAGAAGAAAGTGAAAACAGATAGGGAAACCCTAAATAAGATTTTTTTTTTCATCCGCAAGGATGAAATGACACTTCAACCGTCTTAGGATGCTCGCCCTTGACTATCAATTTGGACTGACGCGAAAACCGGGCCCCCTTTTATGGTGCCGTTTTCGATTGCCCCCATCTAAATCCGTGCTTGCAACTACTGAGTGTCAAAACTGTTCAAGAACATCAAATTGAATCGATCGGGGAATTCTGCACATCAAAGCCTACATATTAAAAATTATCTCAAGCACATTTCACCAACCATTCATTACATATGTACAGAGCACTTCCTCATATATATATATCTCATGTAGTATTACTGTTTCAAGTTAAATTATTTGCTTTACAATTCATTGCATATGTACAGAGCACTTCCTCATATATATATATATATCTCATGTAGCATTACTGTTTCAAGTTACATTATTTGCTTTACAATTAAACTTCTGTTCCTTGTTATTCCAAACAGTGTGTGGGCAAATATGTACATTTTTCCATGTGTAAACTATTATAGTGTTTGGATAGTATAGGCCTATTTTTTACTCATGACCATTGAGCATGACTATGATAAAATTACTCATGACGGTCAAGCATGACTATGATATAATAACTCATGACCGTCGAGACAAAGCAAATACACCGCCCGAAGATACATACCTAGAGAGAGTGTGTATATGAAAAATATGAAAAATCCCACGAGGCGATATTGCGCCTTCATGCGTGGAACCAGCCAATAACAACTGCAAGTGAACAAACTGTGTATGCCAAAACAACAACAACAACAGCATGTGTTTGTTTGCTTGAGTCATTGTCATCATTGCCGAAAGTTAATTTGGTTGACGGCACACACTGTGGGTCGAGGCAGAATTTTATAGATACCATGCATGTTGCAATATGTTTGTGGTGTTCATACTGAACCCATATCCATTTGATGATAGGTGTCAAAGCAGCGACCAAACAGGGGGTTGGGGATAGAAGTATAATTTTCAATGATACTGATGTATGACTGGAATGACCAATCAATGATCAGTCTAGATGTATTCAATCTATCATTTGCATGTACACTGTAGGAACCCCCGATCGAAGCGATTACCGTAACGCGCGTTACGGTAATCAAAAACATGGCGGAAGGTGAGTCGGTTCGAATATAAACTGCGTTATTTGCGGGGTATCTCGGGTATATTATTGGAGTCACAGTGATACAAATATATCACACGTTGTGGTAAACAGATCGGTACTGTTTCTGAAACGTTTTGTATAGTTTGATGCGAGTAAGGAGAGATTTTAAAATTTGTTAAAGATTACCGTAACTTCTAGGCTTGATTACCGCAACGTTGGACGGCACAGTGAGGCAGATTACCGTAACGTGTTGTATTGCTGCCCTGAAATCACTGGGATTTCTCGCATATACCGTCTCGAATTAGCAGGAGAATCACAAATACATGTATCTACATCAATAATGGTCGCCGAATGCATAAAATACAACTGATGTTGATAATATATTTGACACAAATTTCCTCAATTTAGATACGCATTGCAGATGTACTACAACAGCCGTTTGAAGCTGAGTTATCATTTTTGGTCAAACACGGAATACAGCACCACAGTGGGTCCAACAATGCATTGACTATCAGACGAAAATGCCTTAATCAACCTACCGGTGCCTTATCTGGTGTGCCAGTACAACATAAATTATGGCTGAACTTCGATTCAGTAACGAACAGAAATTAAATGTGTATCCCCCCCCCCCCCCTTCTCTCTCAATTATGGACAATATACCATTTATTTTCAGTACATTTAAAGAATGTGCGTTGAAAATAAGATTTCATTAACCATGACCACATATTGGGTATTTAGGACAAAGTGATAAAACAACTTACCTCCACTTCTCCCTTTACAGAATATATACATTTTTTTATATTAATTGTTATTATATTCATATTATCAATGACTATTAACTACTACTTGTCTTACCGATAAGGTAAGTACTTAGGTCACGTCTTCGTCAGATCGCCATTTCTCGTCCACCTATCCCTATTTCATTTATACGTGTATTTATTGTATATGTTGTATTTTTGTAGGCTTGAAAATAATGGTTTAAAGTAAAAGTTACTCTTGAATTGAATTCTTCCCGGACATGTTTGCTGTAAAATAGATAATGTGCTGTTATAAGAATGATCAAGTGTTTGTGCGTCCTTTGGCCTGTGGGTACTTTCCCTGGCTGTGCACATTCACGTAAAATATGATTTTACATAAATAAGTTATCTCAATAGCCTAGGTTCCATCCTGACCAAGATTATTCTAAATTATGAGTCATATGCACTGGAGGAGGCAGCACACACTACTTTTACACTTGAGGTAGTCCGCTCCAAATATTGAGGGGAGGGGGTCAAATAGTTTTTTTTAAATCAATAACTGTATCAACATAATCTAGCGCTTCAAAAGGACTCATTGTATAGATTAACTGATCAGCATCCAAAAGCTGAAAAGAAAATATGGGGGTCGCCTTATCTGTTCGCAGGGAAAACAAGATGCAAGATGTGAATATGGACGCAAAATGTGCAAAAAATGACATATTTTATGTAATTTTAGGTAAATATTTGTGATTTTGAAACCAGCACTGTGACCCCTACATTCTTTTCAATATTAGGATCTGATCAGTTACTCTATAAAATAGGTCATTCTGAAGAAATAATATTCATGAAATAGCTTTTAAATTGTGACTCTTCGTTACCTCACTGTTTGTAGCGGACTACCTTAAATCACTTGATATATGGATTTTGACATCTCACGTTACCGTAATCAGTCCTAAACGTTACGGTAATCATAGCTGTCAAGCTTGATGACGTTACGGTAATCCAGCGACATTTTTTCTCAGGCAAAATAAACGTACATACCGTAAGTTGAGACAATCGTCCAACTCACTGAATGTTAAACAATGTCCAAACTCCCATATCAATGCTGCAAGTTTAAAAAACAAATCGTGATTTCTTTGGGAATGGACATGGACGATACGAAGCGACTGGCCTTCCGCCATGTTTTTGATTACCGTAACGCGCGTTACGGTAATCGTTTCGACTGGGGGTTCCTACTGTGATGTAGAAGGCGCACGACAAATTTAACGTTTATAGCCTCGTATGACATCACTAGGAATTGTGTGAACAAACGAAATTCATTCCCTTATCATAGCCATGATACAGAACATAAAAATGGTGTCGATACCAGGTAACCCTGACGTCAACTAATTTAGGTTATGTATTGCTCTTACGTGTGGAGCAGACGTATCTCTCACATGTTCAGGCCTTGCTGAAGTGAAGCGCGACGGGCGAGTCCATTGTTCATATCCCGCTTTAGGGGCGATATGAGGACCATTCCACATTATATTGGGGAGGTTCTGGTTGTTTTTGGCAATAAAAACAATGGGTTTTACTCAGTATGTATGACAAATAAAACACTGTCACCCCTCGGCGATGTACAAAAACGTGGGCAATTTTATCACCAAATAACTTCCCATTCTCTGGAATGACAATTGGTTATGATAGAAACGTGTTCTTTATTACACATCAGGTGTTCCTTTTATCTGTATTTATCATTTTGTGCCACTGATAAACTCATCATTGTCACTGATTATCATAGAGAAACAGGATTGCCCACTAAATAGTACATGTGCTCCATTAATTTATTCACCAAATCATTCAGCCCAATAAATATGTTTGATTCATGTTTGATTCTAATCCATTCTGACTTTAAATTGCATTTACAAACACAACTTGTATACACCGGTTTATGGCAATATTTTTCAAACGGTAATTTGATACAAAATTTCAGACTTCTAGCCAAAAGTTGAAGAAGTTGGCAATCTACCACAATGTTAAATTAACGGTATCATTCAGTATATTCGTCAATGTATTGGATCATGCCAAAGAGAATGGGACAAGTTGTGTTTGTAAATGCATTCCTTTCAAAGAACTCCTCCGGATCACTACCTGAAACATAGATCTATAGATTAATTGTGATCCATTCAGACTCTGTTTCAGATATTCTTCACCAAAGCTATGTTCTACGCAGAAAAGATACTGCTTGTCATTAAATCGATACAAACAGAAAACCGTAAGTTTTACTGGTAAATGTAGTCTAAAAATAAAAAATAATAAAATTTGTCTAAAAATAAAAAAAAAATTGTAGAGTGCCACAGAACACGTGTGTCAAATGGTGACACATTCAATTGCAGATCAAGAAAAAACATGTGACGCACTCTATTCCCGACACCACTCTCGGTGCTGGCGAGTATTAATATTTGTGCCAAATAATTGATTAATTATTGTTCACACAGGGCCTATCCATGTGTATTTATGTGACATGTAGTCTACATCGAAGTTAAAGGTCGTTATAGGCAGTGGCAGTAAGCATGAGACACTGCCTGATAATATGTTGGCAGGGTTCAGTTGCAGCGTTCAGTTGTCAAAATACGCTTCCTCGCCCTTTAACAGTGTATTGTAAAATGAAAAATTCTTCTCTCTTTTTGATGTATTATTTGGGGATAGCAGAATCATAAGGCTATAGATTCGTTATGGCTTCTATGAACTACCTATCTGTATTCCATGTATCTCCATCTACATATTCAACATATATAATTTTCATGTGAATATATTCAATTACATATCAGCGTGGTGTTTGATGTTGAACCAAATGGATTGATTGATAAAAAATAAGCACATATAAATTTATTTGTAGCGAGTACATCACAAGATGACTGTGAACCACGCAATGTCACACTACAGTCAATTTAGCCGAAACGCCACCGCCTCCAGCAAAGGCCTCCGAAACAGTTCTTTGTCAACCAGAAGAGTGCGTTGTTTCAAACTGATATTGCCGAACTGCTTATTTCTCGATTTATATAACTATATAACTGGAGCAAACACATCATATGCAATCCATATGTTTATACTAATGGTTACTGCGAATGAAATATGGAAACTATGCATTTATTGAGCATATTACCAATATATGTTTTTCACTACAATATAATTTCTAAGAGTTCTATGTAATACTCCGAAAGAACGCTATATTATGTAGTTTATAAAAATTACTAGCATACCTCCCAATTCTATGGAGTTCCAGAAGGGACATTACGACTTACTACTTACCACTTACTACTTACCACTTACTACACACGACTTACTACTTACGACTTACTACTATTTACCACTTACTACTTACCACTTACTTGATACTTACTACTTACCACTTACTACTTACCACTTACTTTTTGCGCATTGTGTATGACGTGAGCATAAACCAGTGTCACCTGTTGAATGCTATTTTGGCGAGCATAACATTTCCCACCATGGCGGAGTGTGTGACAAGGGCTTGTCCTCAGTGTCATGCAAATGCCAACAAAACTCAAAAGTACTGGTCCGCCAGAGGTTCGTGGTAGGCCTCAGTAAAAAGTGGTAAGTAATAAGTGGTAAGTAGTAAGTGGAAAGTAGTAATTGGTAGGCTTAAGTAGTAAGTGGTTATAAGTAAGTAGTAAGAAGTAAGTAGTAAGTGGTAACTAGTAAGTGGAAAGTAGTAAGTGGTAAGTAGTAAGTGCTAAGTAGTAAGTAGTAAATGGTAAGTATATAATGGTAACTAGTAAGTAGTAAATGGTAATTAAAGTTTGGTTCTAAAGTTGTAAGTGGTAAGTAGTAAGCTGTTAATAGGTAAATGGTAAGTAGTAGGCCTAAGTGGTATGTGGCATAGTGGTAGGTAGATGTAAGTAGTAAGTGGTAAGTAGTAAGTCGTAATGTCCCTTCTGGAACTCCATACTATTCTATCGAAAATGATAGTATAAATATTTTCAGGGTATCAAAAACAAATTTCATCTATCATAATACATAATATAATTTCATGAGCAATCGTCGTATAATGTGTATAACACTCCACGATACCACCCCTCTGGCTCGTGGTGCGTGAGGGTCGCTGGCTGGAATCACGTTCTTGTTGAGAATTGAGCCTTCATATCGAACTACGTGTCTTGTGAGTATCATATACATGTTCCGACACTCAATGCAATACCTTTTACATGATTATTCCGTATCAAGCTATTAAAATAATAGGAAATTCAACATTACTCCCGTTTCCAGCCATGCTTATTCACAACAAGAGTGCCTTCATACATCACAAGAGTGTATCATCGCTGAAAGTGTTCAAATACTCCGTAAGAGTGAGGATCGCACTTACACCGTGGTCAGTATATAGGGAATTTCCTATACTGTATTTCCTCTGGTATTTTGGGTATATCCCGAGTACTAAAGATCTCCGTAATTGATGTTGAATAACTAATTTAAACTATACTAATACATACCAAGTCCCTGCTTTATCGACGAGAACAACAGGCTGACTACAACAAGCGAAATCCGGCTCATAGGAGCCGATGCCATTTTATGCCTTGGTGTAACTGTTACTTTGTTCCGGGTCTGTTATCTCGCCTCCGAGAACTGTCAATTACGGTTAATGAGGGGTTATCAGAAATATTTGCAATAACCAGCTGGCAGCACTGCATACTGTACCCAGCATCCTCTGCGCTAAAGCCAGCAGTCGACGCTGTCATTCTTGCCATATAAGGCTGCACAATCTGATTTTTTTCTGAGAAAGAACAAAAAGCGGTCGGAATGTATCAAATATTCATTAGTTTCTGAACAAATAATACAATTGACACAACATTATTACATCATTTGATTTTAAAAACTGAACAATAAATAGGATCGGCGAACTAAGGCAAGAAGAGACAAAGAACACATAACATGTATCTGTACTTGCAAGCGACAAAGCTGAAGAGAACCACACGAAATGTGGATTAGGAACATTTGACAATGAATGCAAACATCTTAAGAATATACAATCACATACGATCAAATCATGAATTTTACATCACGATCTGACAAGGACAACAGAAACAGACTACTCGTTCCGTATGTGTAGGTGTATCACACACAACTGTTCGAGAACACGAACGAAATTGAGTGCGCACTACAGCCGTTGAGCAGCCTTACATTGAAGGATGAATTTGAAAATAGTTTAAATAAATATTGTGAATAAAGAGTTTCGTTTCCTACTATAACACAGTATACTGAATGATTGCCATGGCCTACGTATATGTTACAACTAGATCATTTGGGGACATTTTGCTTCATCGTTTTCCAGAACTTTTTGACGAACAAGTCGCGACTCTTCAGTACTTTCACTAGGAACTCCGGTATCATGGCATTGCCTGCCGTCTGTCCAATTCCCTTGTGTCTTCCTAGGGACAACACGATCAGTCCACCCGCGCTTTTGTCACCTAGAAAACAGGGTTAGTCGTGGTGACAATCACATATACTGCGTTGAATCATACGGATCGACATCGCAAATACACTGCACGCAAAATATACATATTGAATTTCCCAATCATTGAAAGTTCACTTCGACTGGACATGGCTATCTCGTTCGAACAATAGTTTTTAGCACTCACTCGGTTTGTAGGGTTTGAGAGGCTGGCCGCTGGCCTTTCTGACCAGGTTATTGAAAACGTGGGTGGCGTGGTCCGAGGCCTTGTGTGCCATCCATGCATCACCGGACTGGCAGCAATCTCCCACGGCAAAGATATCCTCCCCGCCCTCCACCTGGAGGAACTCGTTGACTCGGAGCGACCCGTTCGGCTCCACACAGTTCCCTGTCACCAACACGCACGCAAAGCCAGGCCGATGAATGTGTATAGCTTTCGGACTGGTAATAGGCCCACTTACGGTCAGTCTTGTTTGAACAGTTAGTACCTATACATGACAGTTGGGTGCAAAGTCAGCACTGTATACGTTTGCCCTACCTATGGAGTCCCTGTAGGCGTCCGAGTTGACCGACATTCCTGTGGTGCATATGACCAGGTCGGCTTCTATCGAAGTCCCTCGGACAGTCTGCACCGTGCATGGGCCTCCGTTCTCGAGCGCCTCTAGGTTTGCTACCTTCTCGTCTGGTGAGGAGAGGGCCACACGCATCCATGAACGACACACACGGGTGTCAACCAATGAACACTAGGCGAGGGTGGGATATAGCTGCATTGAGCGCATATTAGTTGCTCTTACCAAGAATGACACGGACGCCCAACTTGCCGAGTAGCTGCAGCAACCGGTTGTGGAACTTGTCCGTGGGGCTAGGGAAGACGAGGGTGCGCCCCGCGTGGACGATGGCCACATCCTTGTCCGGAAACTCCGTGGCTACCTCTGCGGACACCTCCACGCCCACGGCACCTCCCCCCACACACACCACCCGCTGGGCCGCGCGCACCTGTTACCAACATCAACCTCACTCACTTCAGCACTGCCGTCGATCCGAACTCGATCTAAAGGGCTAAGCCTTAACTCTTCAGAGTTTTAGAACTTACTCTCTCCGCATATTTTTCGTAGAGCTCAATCGCTTCCTCTCTCGTCTGGCTCCCAATTTTGCTGGGAAATGTGCCACGTGAGCCGGTTGCCAATACTAACACGTCGTAAGTGACGTCTTCCCCGGAGGCGAGCTGAACCTTCTTGTTCCTGGCGTCCACGGCAGTCACCCGGCCCTGCCTGAAGTGGGCCCCGAACGTCTCCGCCAGCGGAATCAACGTCTTCTGGGCAAAACCTGTAGCAGAAGCCTAAAACGCTAATAGACAAAATTATGATTTCACGATATATCCAGAAGGTCTACACAAATTTTACATTTCCTTGATATGGAAATTTGGTCAAAATATTCAGCATATCATTTCCTGTATGTCAACAATTGATTTTCAAGTCATAAAGTCGGTCATAAACGAGATATTAGCCATTTTTCATGTGACCGTGAACATGTGGTCATAGGTCAATATCAAGGTCATGACAATATTCAGCATGCAATATTATGTTCACAATTCATTGCTAAGCTGTAAAGTCGATGATAAGCGAGACATTAGCCATTTTGTTCTATGACCTTGAAAATGAGGTCAAATGTCAAATTCAAGGTCATGACAAGATTCAGAACATATCATTTCCTATATGTTCACAATTGATTCCTGAGCAGTAAAGTCAATAATAAGCGAAATATTAGCAATTTTGTGCTGTGACCTTGAGAATAGTCAAAGTTCAAGATCGATGTCATGACAATATTCAGCATATATCATTTCCTATTCGAGTAAAGTAAATAATAAGCGAAATATTAGCAATTTTGTGCTGTGACCTTGAAAATAGTCAAAGTTCAAGATCAATGTCATGACAATATTCAAGCATATATCATTTGCTATAAGTGCACAATTGATTCCTAAACTGTAATGTCGATAATAAGCGAGATAATAGCCATTTTGACATGTGACCTTAAAAATAAGGTGAAAGTTAAATTCAAGGTCATGAAAAAAATTAGCATATATCATTTCCTATGTGTTCACAATTGATTCCTAAGCTGTAATGTCGATAATAAGCAAGATATTAGCCATTTTCGGCTCAAATTCAAGGTCATCAGAATATTCGGACTATATCATTTCCAATATATATGTCCACAATTGATTCCTAAGCTGTAAAGTCGATAATAAGCGAGATATTAGCCATTACGTGCTCTGACCTTGAAAATGAGGTGAAAGGTCAAATTCAAGGTCCGACAATACTCAGCATATCGTTTCGTATATGTCCACAATTGATTCCTATAGTCTCTAATCTCAATATTGAGTGAGATATTAGACACTATGTGTGCCATTATAAAGCATAGGAGAATCTAACATGGGGAAGTCCATGTTTAACATTCGGGACCCGCCGACAAAATGAAGGGCAACAAAACTTGTACACGTCACAGAGGTATATAAGGGGGTTCTTTTGAAACAAAAGTGGCCGCCAAAAATCAGAAATTGGCCCTTTTTTCATCGAAATTGGCCGCCCGAAGAGTCGATCAACCGTAAAATTTAAAAATAAAAATGTGGACGGGCGCCGACGGACGATGGACGGCGGATGCAACGCCATGCCAATAGGTTATCAAACCATAGGTACGGTAACCTAAAAAGACGAGCGTTATGACGCACCTGATATGACAGCAGCGCGTACACTGGCCACGTTATGATGGAAGCTGTCTCGTTGGTCGATGAGCGTGAAGTTGGCTTTTTTGTGCAGGAGTTTGATGGCCAACTCCACGCCGCCGTACCCGGCTCCCACCACCACCACATGGACGTCCGCCGGAACGCTGGCCCCTGACCCCATGGCAACTACAATCTACAACTCCAGGTGTTTGGTGGAAAAAGGGCGTCTGGATACGGAAAAATAGGACTGAGAGTCATGTGGGTCATTGGCACGGTCGCATGCAATTATCTGAATACATCATCAATACCTAAAGAGTTCCACCATCAGTTCCAGTTCTAGTTCTGAAGATGAACCCATATACATATTAATTTTAAAATCCACTTTGCTGATTCCATTTTCATGTCCGTTTGTTGCTAGACCAAATTTCCATATGTCCCAATTTTTCTTTGCTATTCTGAACAATTATATTATTTCTATTACTGCTTCCGATATAAAGATTTTCCTGTCTCATATCCATGCAGGTTTAAGCATAGACGTCTACGTCTATGGGTTTAAGTACCAGACATCAAAAGATCCACCATTAAATGGACGACATCCTATAGGCTCCTATCACAAATCCAAAGCTCTATCTTTAGGGTTATAGCTCTATCAAATACCGATCCTGAATTGTTATGTGTATGTTGACAACAGTGTGGCGATTTTGCCCATATAGGCTAGGTCTGGACAGGTGTTTTGGTCACAACACTATCCCATACTTTGGCAGCTACCCGTTTGAAGCACGCGTTGCCACTGCAATATGTATTCATTATCGACTGGTTCCACTGTTTCTAGTATGAGACGTTTTCCCTCGTGCTCGTGAGTTGGCAGTATAAATATTGCCTGCACACTGGAAAATTGCGAGTCTTGCTTCCAGCTATCCACTGAGCATGACGGTGAAGCGCGACTAGTCACTGCTCATGTTCCCGTTCGGGATAGAAGACCCTTGGCTCCTGGGGACAAACTATTGCAGGCAACCTTGGGGTGATGGCTGTCGGCTCTGTGTCTACGTGTTGATCCATGACTCGAATCCTGAGCAGTATGTACAGGCTGTGGCAGTCCACCCAGCTAACAAGGGTTCTTCTATCCCCTGCGTCACAGGCGCAGGCAAGTACCATGCCACTTGGTGAGGAGTCAGCGTGGCTATATTAAGACTAGTCCGACGACGAATGCATTGTAGAATGCCATGTACCAGCTTTAAATGACCTGTTCCCGGGAGTCTCACACTCTCTATGAGAACACACGCACAGATGGCAACAATGAGTCAGACTCAGTAGCAAGTAACATGTGCTCGCAAGCACAGAAAGAGTCGGTCCGCAAGGACGTCTATTCCTCAGAGGTGTAGGAGAACTAATCTATGGACCTGTTCTCATCTGTGGAGTCCTATACGGCTTCCGATCAGACCGTATCCATAGACCCGATGTCTGGGCCACAGGCCCAGCAGCTCCGGCTACCTTCGGGGTTGAACCCCAATAGATCGGCCAGATTGGGTGCCACTTGAATGTAAGTATCAATCTATCACCAACAATACAGTCAGATTTTGATGATGCCAATAGCAAACGTAAAATACAACATTTTGCAATAGAAACAAAGCTTGAGCAACTGTTGAAGGTAGAGCAACGAACTCTCTGAGCTGGCCCTGCCCAGGATGTACACGCCGCCTCTTGGGAGCTTCTGCCTGTGTCACTCCTGAGCACTGGTCCCTGCCAAGTATTGTATGGCTTACCGCTGCTGCATTGGATGGAGTGCAGATGCAGATGTGACCAGAACTCTAATGACGATGTCGACCGCCTGAGTCTCTGTGGGAGTTGACCTTGTACGGCCACTATGAATGTAACCGGTCTCCTAAATATAGTAGGCAAAAAGACGCCCAAGTTCGCTCATCCTCTCTGCCTCAACGGCAAAATTCTGGAGACCTGTCGGGGTGAGAGCAGTTTCTGATTCACCGTCCCTCCAAATATGGGAAAGGCACTTAGTCCTCTCCGGCGAGAGCACCAATGCACCAACTTCTGGTGCCAGCGCAGGCGGCCTCAGTGTCTGTTCCATACGACTGCCATAAGGAGCTGTACGAAAATGAGGAGTATGATGTCCGCACAGTACAAATGGTTTTGTATTGTGCTGGGAATGAATTTCCAGAGCCGGTTCATTATTGCACTTAGTGTGTCTGGTCCAGCTGCTAACTGACCTTCTTACCCTGAAGGACCGGCTGATTGATGATCAGCAAGATATCTGCCATGTCAGTATGAATATATCTTTGTGGGTACTGACGGTGCGGTGGTCAGAACAGACGTTGCCAAACCATGCATCAACATCCTTGACAAACGACCCTCAAACACCGTCACATCACAGAACCCAATGATAGCCCTTGGGCCAGTCCTTTGGTTATGGTGAAGAAAAAAGATGGCTCGAGGAGATTCTGCCTCAAATATCATAAGCTCAGAGATGTCATGTGACAGGACTCATATCCTCTCCTGCACATCGAGGACGCGTTTGATGCTCTGGCGGGATCACCTATTTGTGTGTGCACTATCTAGTCTAGAGGTAATGGCAAGTTCAGATGTAGGAGAGTGATAATGCCTAAACAGACTTGTCATCAACAATGCCTTCACCAGTTCAAAGTAATGCCGTTTGTGCTCTGCAATGCCCCAGCAATATTCGAACACCTTATGGAAATGGTGTTAAAAGGGTATTTTTGGAAAGATGCATGATCTACATTGACGATGTCATTGTGTGTGACCGCACTTTCGAAGAGACCCTGATTAATTTGGTGCTTTATCACATCTGGCACACAGGGTTCATATTGAAGCTACCCGAGAGTGTGAACTCTTCGTTGAAGAAATTCTCTATTTAGGCTTTATGGTGACTGGCCCAGGCATGCATCTGAACCCAGCGAAGTTGGATAACATTCGCAAGTGGCCTCAGCCCTGCAACGTGGGAGGCATAGAGTTCATTTTGGGTTTCACGAGCTACCACTGCTGCTTCTTCTGTGATCGTTCTCACGTAAAAAAACTCGATTTTGTTTTGGACACTGCACAGGACTTGGCTTTCACCAACTTCTGTGAGGTATTGACGTCTGTTCCGGTGCTCTGGCAACCCTTTCCCGACCACAGGCTCATACTGGACATGAACATATATATCTTCACACTCGACAGCGAGCTCTCACAGTTTGTGGACATGACACTGAACGTGTAATAGCATACGCAAGTGTTGCCGTCAGATGCTTGCAGATGAATCATTGCATGACCCATCACAAGCTCCACGCGGTGGTGACTGTGATCAAACATTTCTGGCATTACCTTTTGCGACAGCACTTCCGGCTGCGAACTGATCACAGTTCACTCCGTGGTTGCTGAACTACAATGAAGCCGACGGCTTGTTGGCACAGTGGCTTGTCAAACTCCAGGAATATGACATGCTAATTGAACACCATGCTGGTAAGCACCATCACAATCCTAATTGTGCTGGAGCCTTCTACACCAATTCACGATGCAGATTCTTCCTCTGATACCTACCTGGACCTTCCAGGAATACCCCAAACTGCCACAGCCACAACTACTGTGTCGACCCGGCCCCCAGACATTCACTTTTTGGCTAGAACGTGGCGGTATCACTTGCAACCGAAATGAGAATTCCATGGACGAGATATCTTCCTCATGGTATGTAAACCTGTCCAGCTTAGACTGAAAGCTAGAGCAACCACCGCCCATCATGGTCAAGGCGGTTCAGCCGGAGCCAGACGTGCTGAAGGAAGAACCATCATATTTGGGTGGCTACTCTAATGAGCAACTGGCTCTGAAACAATGGGCAGATACTACCCTGGCGCCCTCAATCACTGGTCACTCGGTGGGAGCAGCTGGACATGGGAGATGGCCTTTTCAACCAGCGCCATGAGTATGCACACCCTAAACCTGCCATCTGGCAGCTGGTGCTCCTGTGAGCGCTGTGGATGGAAATGGTACATCAGCTCCATGACCTTAGGGTGACAGATAATCTGGGTATCCAGAAGACCTTCACCTTGTTGCAACAACGGTTCTATTGGTCATATTGCAGTACAGACGTGATTCGTTGGTGCACTGCTTGTCTTCAGTGCCAGGCAGGGAAGGAGTCCTCACTCCTGGCCGTATGTGCTATTACTGCATAAATTATACAAATTGTACATGCTGATGTTCAAAACCCTCCAGTATGGTCCCGGGTTCCTCAGTGATGTGGTAAACATGTATAAACCACGTGCTGTTTTAATTAGGTTATAATTGTTTGTGTTAATGTATAAAGCACTTCGAGCAAATTATTTGAAGAGGTGTTATATAAATATTCCACATACATACATACAGCAGAGGAACCAAGTGGGCCTGCAGCTGTGGACTCTGTTCCACCTGCAGAAGACATTTCCGCAAGACATTGACTGCTGACATTCGGAAGGTGACCTCTGCCGCTACACTCAACGGTGATGACGGATACCACACTCAGGCAGACTGTCATGAGTGAGTGGCAGGAGCATACGCTGGTGAAAAAAGCAGATGGACGCCTTGGCGAAAGCAAAGGCTGTCAATGCTGAGAAGTCAGACCATGGTTCTGGCAATGAAACCAGAGCTTCTGAGAAAAATAGCATGCAAAGAGGAGGCACGGCAGCCTTGGCCAGCCATCCTATGGTACGGATCTCGCGGGTGGTGATGGAAACAGCGCCAGGGAGCAAGTCCCTAAGAGGAGTAGCTCTGGTGGCGTCACCGTCCTGTCTGACACACATGTAGGCTGTCCTCATCAATGGCGCCAAGCCCAGCGCCAAGAAGGACTGCCTTTGGCAAGAAAAGGAAGGGTCCCCAGTCTGAGCCATCAAGCCCGGCTCGGCAGGACACCTCCTCTGAGAAATGTTCCCAGTCTAGAGTGCCGATTCACTATCCGGGAGCCATTCCAGGAGTGCTCCTTCTGGGAAAACGAAAAAGAAGACTACTAAGTCTTGGTCCACTGCCGCAGAGCTGGAGCCACTGTTGGAATTAAGGTGCGTGACTTCAGATCCTGCACCGGCAAGCTAGGTCATGAATTTTCCGACAAGGTGTTCTAGGCCACCATCTAGGCCACCAGCAGCATTCCTGCTCATAAGCGCACCTGAACTAGTCTGTCTAGATCGAAAAAATCCACGTCGGAGTAGCCACCCCAAAAGCAGCAGTGGTCTGACTCAAGACCCAAGTTGCCAGGAATGCGCCAGGGAGCGCAGATCTGTGCTTGGTACTCACAGGTATCAGGCTGACCGCCACATGACGGTCCATGGGATGATGGCAGATGTTCCTTTCTTCCGACAGTACCCTTTGGTTGGGGTTGAGGTGAGCACGCTGTCGCCACCCATGATGAACATGTATCACTGCCCCCTCTGTCCGGATAAAATCGAGGGGCTTGCGGACCAACGAGGTGCCCTCAGTCATAATCGGTGGTACCCCACCGCCGAACATCTGAGCCGGTACAACACAGCGTACCACTACCAGTTCGCTGAACTGTTGCAGTGCATAACCTTGCCACCTGCACAGAGGCAAGTCAACGATCTTCGGTCTCTCAAATTTCGCTGCGCCAAGGCCCACTACATTTGCCAGATATATTCCCCCTCTGGAGGCCCCTACGATGAGGCACATATCATCACAGACTAATACCTATTGGGCATATGGTGCATGGCCCATCGCACAGCATCTCTTGGCAGATGTGTGGAAGGACCCGCCATGAGGAATCATGCCTGGGATCATCCCAGATCCTTTAGCTGATTGGCACAGCACCGTACTTGGTGAATGAAATGAACTGCTCTATCAACAGGCTGAGCTCTCCCATGCAGAAGCCCATAACGTCGCTCGCGATATGATCAGGGGCTTGCTGAGGGCACTAGGCGCATCCTAGAGAGACACTTGGCTATGGTCGACAACCAGAAGTGGCGATCTTTCTGTGAGGGAAGACGATGAGCGTGACTAGTTGGTGCTCCTGTCCTCGTTTGGGGTAAGGGGTCCTCTGCTCCTGGGGACAAACTATTGTAGGTAACTTTGGTGTGGTATGTATTATATACAGGCTCCATTGGATTGATAGGGTTTTATCCCCTCGTTGAACCGTCGGCAGGTCCGGCAAGCAGCACATCTACGTGCTCGTGAACTGGAAGATGCTCCCATGGGTCATGGTCTTAACACACTGGGTTACATAATGTGAATACTGAGTCATGCACATGTGCCCTATATATAGAGCCGGCGACGAACTTTACAATAAAATACATGCTCAACTTACAAACGCTAAGAGCAGAAACAAGACGGTACCAGGGACAGTATTGCATGCAGTTACATAATCTACTAGTGTCAGAAGATGGTGAGCATATATAAAAACCCAAGTATATATAGGGTAAAAATACTCCCATAGAATCAGAGCCACATTTTTATGCTATGTTCTTGCATGGTGAAATGAATTTTTCAGCGCGTTGGAGACCACAAAACGTTGCAGCACCTTAGGTATTGTAACGGGTTCTTCACCCTTCTGTGACGTCTTGATGAACCGGTTTTCTAGGGAGGTTGGTGAGTTGTTATTTAACCGGAGCTGGAACGGTAAAACTCCGGGAAACTGCTACTGCTGTACGGTTGATCTCCGGCTAGAAGTCTCTGAAAGTTGGTAGCGTGGTCTGGAATGGACCTCTTAACCGTTGTCCGACTGCCAATCTGCAACTGCACCTGTAAAGTAAGAATCCGGAGGCGTTTCCGTCTCCGGGTACTGCAACTGCTCCGTCGGGATACCGCTTTACTGCAACAGCTCCGTCGTTTTCCGCCTTACTGCAACTGCGACTGCACCTGGAATAGAGAATCCGGAATGTTGCCGTTTCCGAATACTGCAACCGCTCTGCCAGGTTCCGCCGCACTGCAAACTGCTCCGGTTGGCTCCGCCTCACCGCAACCTGCGACTGCACCTGAAATGGAGTATCTCGGAAGTGTTCTCACTTCCGGTTACCGCAACCGCTCCGTCAGGTACTGCCTCTGCTACTCCGTCGTCCGGTACCGCCTCTGCAACTGCTTCGTCGTTCCCGTCTCTGCAACTGCTCCGTCTGGTACCGCCTCCGTAGTTGCTCCGTTGAATTCCACCTCCGTCTCCATCTCCTTCCTTGGTGATCTGGGTTCTTGGATCACCCTAAGACGTCGTTACAACTTGGTCTTAACCGACTGTGGTCTTATCTCCCTTCTCTCCGTATTGCTTTCTTTTCCGGTGAACTAACTTTATTATAAATTCCAGTCCCCTAACGAACACGGAAAAACAACTCGGTTGAAGTTTTCATGTTTATTTTCCAAGTGCCCAGTCGGAAGACATAAACTGCGATCATCTGGATGACTCTATCCGGAACAAGGGAGTACTCTGCTATGGGAGAAGGGGTCTGCACAGGTCGACGTCAGGACACCAACTCCGCCGTCCGCTGTGAAGCGGGGGCTTTTATAGACCTGAGACCCACGTCACGTGACCAACCTATTGTGACGTCATAGTCCGCCAAAACACTGATATTTTCCGGATTTCTAAAAACACTCTAGAACCAATCAGTGGCTGACACGTCACCTTTTAAAC
Organism: Terebella lapidaria; assembly: GCA_949152475.1. Taxonomy (NCBI): domain Eukaryota; kingdom Metazoa; phylum Annelida; class Polychaeta; order Terebellida; family Terebellidae; genus Terebella; species Terebella lapidaria. The sequence continues at coordinate 12,044,657 of OX424557.1, forward strand.
CGAAAATGAGGCTGATCACATGACCTTCCGGAAATAACGTCATTACGTTTTTGTACTCCATTGTTCCGACTCCGTCTCCGGTTCCGTCTCCGGTTCCGGCTCCGTCTCCGGCTTTACCAACATCACAAATATACCAAGTTCCGAGACGGAAAACCTTTTAAATATTATCAATACGGAACCGAATGAACTTTTAAACACCTATACATTTATATAAACGGTTATTCAACCATAATATCACAAAACACTAACAGAATTACCTAGGGGAAACTTTTGGGTACGCCCCAAAACCGTTACACTCCCCCTTCCTTAGACTCTGTTCGTCCCAAACAGATCAATATCACATATCACATATATACAAATTTTTAACCGTTAAACTGTCCGTATAATCAAACACAACTGTTTCCGTGATCCGGGTACTGGTATCTCTTAACTAGTTTACCGTCACTGTACCCGGATATCTTGTTTGTTCCGTTTCCCACTTTTAACTCTTAAATAAACTAGAATCTGGGAAACGGTTCTTCTTTCTTCTCCTTGCGCCGACTTGGCTTGCGACGACTTGCGACGACTACTGCCCACCAGTATCACGGCGCGAACTGCTCCCCGACGGCGGACGAGGTGGAATGGTATTTGGTACCAACGGTCGTCCGAAGCTTGTTCCTCTGGCATCAACCGGGAGAAGATCGGGGTCATGTAAACTCCACTGGGGTGGCACGTAGAACCCATTCCTGAGGCGTTCGTCCCGGATGGACCAATCTGGAATCCGGACGATCTGACGGGTCGGGACGAGACCAAACGGTGACTCTCTCTGCTCCATGGTCTCCACGTAGACGCCGGAGTCTCTCATCTCGGCTGGCCCCCACTGCTCCGGTCCCCAACGTACTGCATAGTATCTGGCATGCTCCGGGACTGCAGGTGCAAAGACGGATGCACTCCGTCCTCCAATATTCACCGGGAAACAATGGGACGGACACGGTTGAGTTGAAGGACCGCCAAACGGGTAGAATGTGTAAGGTGGACTCTGGGTTGGTGCTTGGCCTTGGCTCCTTCCGGACCGCTCACTGGAAGACTGTCGAGGCCGGGTTTCCACCGGAGACAGGATTCCGGGTGTAGCTCTGGCTTGATCTACCAGGATACTCCTCCGGGCTCTCTGCACGTCCGCATGGCTTCGGTCAGACGTGGAAGACTCCATTCCGTCATCCCTAGCCGCTGAACTGGTTCTGCTTCCGGCTACTGCTTGAATGGTTGCCGGTAAAGTTCTCTCCGTGGATCCTCGGGTCTCCATCTCACTGACAGCTCTGCTCCGGGTTCCGCCTTCTGCTTTGGTCTCCGCTCTGCCTCCGGATCTGCCAATGGGTCTGCTGTCCGCTCGGCTATCTGCTCTGCTATCTGCTCTGCTATCGGCTCGGCTATCCGCTCTGCTATCGGCTCGGCCGCTGGATCTGCTTTCTGCTCCACCTCCGGGCCGGACAATCACGCTGCTCACTGCTCTGCCACTGCTAGTCGTTCTCGGAGGTGGGCTCCGGAAACTGTCTTCCTCATCGTCTCTGCTCTGCATTTCCGCAATGTCCGCCACTCCAACTTCTGCCGCTGCTCCGCTGGAACCTTCCTCCAACAGCCGGAACTTGTAGTCATACACCGCCTTGCCTTTTCCCTTGACGCTGCCTCCTGAAGACTTGGGTGGGGTGTGTCGTTTCTCCTCTCAGCCACGTTCTCCGCCTCGGTCCTTGGCGCGCTCCGGGCTCTCCTTCCTATATTCCAGGCGTTGATGGCGGCCGGATTTCTCCGGCGAACGGCTGCGACTCCGCTTCTTTCCGCGGTCTCGATCTGCTCCGGTACCTCGAGATGGGTCCGGGCTGTTTTTCCGGGAGGTGTTCCGGGAGGAACTTCGGGTCACCGGCGGCTTAACCGGCTTCGGGTCTCCCGGTTCTTGCAACTCGTCTTCACTTGCCATAATTTTCAGCTCCACTTCTTCTTCCGAACTGCTCTCCGCCTCCGTGGACGAAACGTCGGCTGCTAGTGTGGCCACCGACTGGGTACCGGAACGGTACCGGGTCCGGGACGAAACCGAACCTCCCGACTCCGACTCCGTATCCGACAACTGGTCAAGCCGTGTTACCGGTTTCTTGCTTTTCCGTGGGGTCATCTTGGACCGGAGGCTTTTCTCCTCAAACTGCTCTCTGCCAACCCTTAGTCGAATCGGGTTCGCGTCCATCGCGTGTCGGGACTGCAGATGCTTCTGTGTCCCCTCTTTCCGTCTGCTCCAATGGTCACACTGCGGACAGACGAAAACGGTTACTTCACTCGTGTGCTGCTCCGTGACATGCCGGAGCAACGTGTGCTTGCTCTTGAACTCTAGGTTGCAGTCTCCACACCGGTGAGGGCGGGGCTTGCGGGGTGTTGTCTTTACTTTCGGCATTCTGATTCTCTGCTTTGGGTTGATGTTGACTCAGCTACAGCAAACTGCCTTCTGCATCCGGTAACAGCTATCTGCCCCTTTTATAGTCTCTGGAAGTCACGTGACTGGCTTATCTGCTTGATGATTGGCTGCTCAGCAAACTGCAACTCCTCCTGGTGGTCTTCTTGGATCATTTTTTTTTTTTTTTTTTTTTTTTTTCCGTGTTGTTGCTGCTAACTGCCACCGCTTCTTCCGTCTCCGCCAAACTGCCAACCGCCTCCGTCTACTGCCACACCGCCTCCGCTTCCGTCTACTGCCACACCGCCTCCGCTTCCGTCCAGGATTCCTCATCTGCCGTCACATACTCCGACTCATTCGTCTCTGGTTCCGAAGTGGGAGATGGAGGCCGGTATTCTCTGGCACGGATTTCCGCCTCCCAATCCTCCGCTTGGTCTTCTTCGGCTGCCCGGAGACAGCCCTGCGGGTCCGGGGCCCGTTCCGGTAAATCTAACTGCCCCGGTTGTCCGATGGGGGCGGCTGCTCCGGCATCCCAGTCAGGTCCAAACGGAAGCTGGTCCGCATAGGTCTCCGGAACTGGTTTCTCCCTAGGAGACTGTGTGCAGTATTTCTGGAACCGCTTCCGCCGAGACTGCATTGCTGTTCCCCGCCAGGCCGAATCGAAGGTTCCCACTCGGCTGAGGGTTGCCTCGTCCTGAGGAGGACGGTACCCGGAAGGGTACCTCCAACCGTGCATCTCCCGGAGATGCCGCCTAAGGTCGTTCGCCCGGTTGCCGTAGAAGGCACACAAACAGCAATGATACCTCTGGGGTGGGCACACATGCCGTCTCCTGTCCGTCTCACTCTCGAACATCCGGTCGCACCGCTTACACAACCGGTTATACTCCATTGGCTGGGGGCTTGCCCAATCTCTGCTCCGGCCGCGATCTTGTCTTCCAAGGAACGCCGAGTAGGCCATTCCGGAAAGCCGGGAAACTGAAGTTGTCTATCTACTGCACCGCTTCTGCTGCACCGCTTCTGCTGCACCGCTTCTCCGGACTGCTGGTCTTCCGGGAAACACTTGGTCGTTTTTCACTGCAAAATCTGCCGCAGCCGGAAAATACGGGACTTGATTCGATTCCGCCAAACTTTAACAGCGATGTGCACAGCTCGAGGTCTGCTCTTCAACTGCTCTCAGAGCCCTTTATACCCTTTCTGCTCACGTGACTTGAAAAGCTCCACGCTGATTGGCTGCCTCAGGAGTAACGTCACAATTATGCAAAAAACTCAACCGTTAACCGAGAGGTGTCCGTCTCCGGCTCAACCGGCTTCTCCGGGTTTTTCCGGCTCCCTTTCAACTGCTTCTCCGAGCGAAGTATCTGCAATTTTGAAGTATCTTGGCCATCAGGAGGGTTGAATAGAGTCTCAGCCAGTTGAATCTGCCTGCCAGACGTACATCTAGACTGCGAGTTGGGCGTTTCCGCCATCTGTACTGCTTCATCAACTGCATATCTGCTCACTGGTATTACTGCTTGTTGACACTGGAAACTGCATACATTCTGTCCAGAAGGAGGCGCCTTCCTATCTGGGGTGATGTTTCACCACTTCTGTCAATCTGCAGTCGGTTTACTGTCTCTGCTAAGTGGAAACTCCGGTTGGATGTCTACAGCCGGAAAACTTTTCTGTCTTAATTCTCCTCATACGGAAGACGTGTAGCTGCTTCTCTGGAGATACTAGACCGCTAACCCAGATTCTTCTGGACCCCTGGCCGCTACCCTGGACTGGTTGACTATGCGCTCATCCCAGTCAGAATCTCTAGGATGTCTCTATCCGGTCTCTGCACCGCTTTCCGCTCTGCTTCCTTTCTCCGCCCTGTTTCCGGAACCAGCACTTGCTCACTTGTTCCAACTTCTTGCGGTTGCTCTCTGCCGGAACTCAACGTTTTACCAGGGTCTCAGCTATCTCCTTCTCCTGCTCTACATCTCTCCCCGTCTTCTCATATTTCTTCGTCCTCTGCGGCTTTACTCTGAGTCTGTATCTGACTCAGAGACCGTCTGTTCCGACTCCGGAACACTACTCTGCTTCGGCGGCTCCGTCTGCCTCCGGGAATCCGCCATTCTCCGCTTCATCCATCTCGGATGCTTGACACCATTATACGGTTTCAGCAAATCGAAGTGAACCACCTTCTGCCGAGTTTCACTCTCTGCAATCTCGTAGGTCACGTCGGTAAATCTGCTCAGCACTAACTTTGGACCGCTCCACTTCCTCTGCAACTTGGGTGCCTTGCCCTTCTTCCGTGTTTTGACCGCCATCCACACTCGGTCTCCTGGCTGGAACTGATTGTCGACCTTCCTCCGGTCGTACAGCTTCTTCTGCCGTTCCATCTCCCTGCCAGATTTCGCTCGAACCGCCTTGTATACTGCTTCTAGTCGCTCCCGGAGCTGACTGCCATACTCTGTTACTTCGGCTGTCGATTCGCCCGGAGGCCTGCCAATCAGTAACTCTACCGGAGTGTTGACTTCTCTGCCCAGCATCAGCAAATTGGGACTCTGCCCGGTTGTCTCCTGCGGGGTACTCCGGTAAGCTGCCATCGCCAACGGAACTAGCTGATCCCAGTTGGTCTGCCGCTCGCTTACGTACAGGCTCAGGATCTGCTGCAGCGTCCGGTTGAATCGCTCAATGAAACCGTCCAACTGCGGTCGGAAAGCGGTTGTCCATGTCTTGTGAATCCCCAGGATTCTGCAAACATTTCTCAGCAAGTCGGACTCGAAATTTCTGCCTTGGTCGGTGTGGATCTCCATCGGAATGCCGTACCGCGCTGCAAATTGGTTGACGAATATGTCCGCAACCGTCACCGCTTCCTGATTCGGCATCGGGTAAGCCTCTACCCACTTGGTGAAGTAATCACCGATTACTAAGATGTACCGGTTCCCCCGGGTGGATTTAGGTAATGGACCCATCACGTCCATAGCCACCCTCTCCATGGGCGCTCCAACCTGGTATTTCTGCATCGGAGATCATTTCAAGTTCTGCATACTTCTTGACGCACATTCATCACAGCTCAGCACCCACTGCTTTATATCCCGCATCATAGCCGGCCAGAAATACCGCCTCTGAATGCTAGCCGCCATCCTTCTGCTTCCGAGGTGTCCTCCCGTCCGGCTCTGATGGTCCAGACAGACTCGAAATTTCGGCCTTGGTTGGTGTGGATCTCCATCGGGATGCCGTACCGCGCTGCAAACTGGTTGACGAATATGTCCGCAACCGTCACCGCTTCCTGATTCGGCATCGGGTGAGCCTCTACCCACTTGGTGAAGTAATCACCGATTACTAAGATGTACCGGTTCCCCCGGGTGGATTTAGGTAATGGACCCATCACGTCCATAGCCACCCTCTCCATGGGCGCTCCAACCCGGTATTTCTGCATCGGAGATCGTTTCAAGTTCTGCATACTTCTTGACGCACATTCGTCACAGCTCAGCACCCACTGCTTTATATCCCGCATCATAGCCGGCCAGAAATACCGCCTCCGAATGCTAGCCGCCATCCTTCTGCTTCCGAGGTGTCCTCCCATCTCAGCTCCTTCGGGGTTATTAACTGCATTCGGCTGGTTCCTTCTGCCGTTTTCCATTTCCGGTAGACTACTCCGTCGACTTTCAGCAAGGTCTTCCGCATCCCGTATAGCACTTTCTCCTCGCTGCTCATGCTGGAAAAGTCTGCACTGCCAGCTGTACCGCTCCCGTCGATCAGCGACGTCACCAGTGGGTACCAAGGTTCTGCTTGCTGCATTCTCCGCAAATCATCTGGTCGATATTTCTGCCCCAGCACAGTATCCTGGTCCGCATTTTCCGCCAGCCTAATCTGGTCTGCAACCGCATCCCTTTTCCTGGGACTGCCTTCTCCGTCACCGCAACCGCAACCGGCTTCCGGGATGCTGCTTTCTCCGTCACCGCAACCGCAACCGGCTTCCGGGACGCTGCTTTCTCCGCTACTGCAACCGCCTTCCTTGGGACTGCTTCCTCCGCTACTGCAACCGCCTTCCTTGGGACTGCTTCCTCCGTTACTGCAACCGCCTTCCTTGGGACTGCTTCCTCCGTCAGTTCTGCCTCTCCGCCCGATCTCCGTGACCGCTTCCGGCGTCCCCCCTTCCTTGGCTTGGGCTGAGGAGTTTCTTCACTTCGTGTCTGCCGGATCCTTTCTCCGTAGTTCCAGGCGTCTATCTTGGCCTGTTTCCAGTCGATTTTTCCGCATTGGCTGCACGGGGATCTGGACAAGGCATCCGCATTATTATGGATTCGCCCCGGACGATGTTCGATGTCGAAATGAAACTCACTCAGGAGCTCAATCCACCGGGCTACCTGCCCCTGGGGCTCCTTGAAATTCATCAGCCAGGTAAGACTGCCATGATCCGTGCGAAGAAGGAAGTGTCGTCCCAGCAAGTACTGCTTATTCTTCTGTACCGCAAACACAACCGCCAGGAGCTCCTTCCGGGTGACACAGTATCTCCGTTCTTCTTTGGTTAGGCTGCGGCTCAAGTAGGTTATCACCCGCTCCTGGTTGCCCTGCTTCTGTGACAGTACTGCTCCCAACCCGGTGTCACTGGCGTCCGTGTCCAGGATATATCGGCCTTGCTCCCTTGGGTACCCGAGTATCGGTGCCGATACTAGGCGGTTCTTCAGCTCTGCAAATGCCTGCTCTTGCTCCGTCTGCCACCGGAACTGCACCCCTTTTTCCGTCAAGTGATTCAGCGGCGCTGCAATCTCGGAGAACTTCGGCACGAACTTCCGGTAATAGGAGCATAGCCCCAGAAAACTGCGCAGCTCCGTCAGGTTGGTGGGTGTCCGCCACTTCCGTACTGCCTCCGTTTTTGCTGGGTCGGTACGGATACCGTCTCTGCCGACAATGTGACCTAGGAAAGACACCTCCGGCTGGAAGAACTTGCATTTTGACCGTTTGACTTTTAGGTCTGCCTCTCTCAGCTTGTTGAAAACCTCCTGAAGATCACGGATGTGATCCTCCAGGGTCTTGCTGTAGACTATGATGTCGTCCAGATATATGAGGCAGGTCTTCCAGGACAGTCCGCCTGACACCTTCTCCATCAACCGCTCGAATGTACCCGGAGCATTGCACAAGCCGAAACTCATGACTTTGAACTGGTAAAGGCCACCAGGAACACAGAAGGCCGACTTTTTCCGGGCGTCTTCATCCATCCCGACCTGCCAGTATCCACTGGTCAGGTCGAGAGTGGAGAACCACTTGGCGTCTGCACAGGCTGCTATGGTGTCGTCTATTCTCGGCAACGGATAAGCATCTTTCTCCGTGACTGCATTTAACCGCCGGTAATCGACACAGAACCGGGTGGTCCCATCCTTCTTCTTCACCAGAACAATCGGAGAAGCCCAAGGACTGCTACTTTCTTCAATGACGTTCTTGTCTTTCATCTCCTGAATTAGACTGCTCACTAGCTCTCTCTTGTCTGGCGGAATTCGTCTGGTCGGCTGCTTAATCGGCCGATGACTGCCCGTGTTTATCTGATGTTGTACCTCATTGGTCTGCCCCAGTTCTCCGGCATCATTACTGAAGGTCGGCTTATTCCGAAATAGGAGGTCGGTTACTCTCTCGCGGAAATGACTCGGCACTGCATCCTGGGTCTGCTCTGCTAACTGCCGCAGCTTCTCGTACCCGCTCCAATTCCGCCCGGCCTCCGACTCCGTGGAAATCTGCACCTTCCTGCTCCGCTCCGCCAATGGCACAACACTGCAACCGGCTGCTAAGGTGGTCATCGTCGCCAACTGCGCTCCTTTCTTGATGATTACCGGCTCCGCCATCACATTGATCACTCGAACCGAGACTGTTCCTTGCTTTATCTGGGATAAAGTTCTCCCTATTAGCCAAGGTCTTTTCTCAGTAGGCTCCTGTGGCATTTCTAGTACTCCTTCTGCTTCACGAACACTCTCTGCTTGTCCTATTATCAGCTGTTCTGTTTCCGGCGGAATTTGGTAATCTGCTACAGCGTTGATCGGAAACGGCTCCCTGGTCTGCTCGAACATGGTGAGGAACACCTCCTGGCTGCCCATCTGCATGGTCATTCGGTCGAAATTTATGCCGGATATCCGGGAACGGATGAAATCCATTCCCAGTATTCCTTCGTCTTCACAGTCTGCAATCTCGAACGTCACGGTCTCAGCTACTCCTGCGATGTTGAGTGGGAGTTCTTTCCGGCCATGCGTCCGTATGTTACTTCCGTCAACCATTGAAAGACGAATCGGCGACCGCTTCAGCTTCATTCCGGGTTTCCGGATCCGTTCCCAGGTTTGTAGGTTGAGCATTGTGACAGTGCTGCCGGTGTCGATTATCAGCGTTACTGGTTCTCCGCATACTCTGGCTGTCACACACATGCCCACCTCGCCCCTGGGACCGGGTCCGTGAACCACCTGCCGGTTATGGGGGTGTCCTCTCTTCCGGGTCCCGGATTTCCCCTTTTCCGCGACCTGCTCTAGTTTTCCGGCTGCTGCTGCTGCTGCTGTCGTGGCTGCTGCAGTTGTTGCTGCTGCTGCGGCTGCTGCTGCTGCTGTTGACGCGGCGACTGCTGCTGTTGTGGTTGACGCCGTTGCTGCTGCTGCTTCGGCTGCCTACAGTCTCGGGCAAAATGCCCTTTCCGGCCACAGTTGAAGCATTCTAAATCCGCTCGGGAACTGCGCTGCTGCTGCTGCTGCCGGCTAACCGCTTCCTTTACCTGAGTCATCAGATCCGCCAACTGCTGCTGAGTCTGCTCGGCTTGCTTCCGCAATTCGTTCACCTGTTGGCTCCACTCCGGCTCCGTGTTCAGCTGCCTCGTCCGGTGTCGCTCCGCAGGTCTACTGTTGTCCGTCTTCATAATACTCTCATACTCGGTAGCGAAAGCCAGGGCCTGCGACAGCGTTTCCGGGTGGCTTTTCAATACCGACAACCGCATATCTCGGTTAGTCAGACTGTTGCAGAAATGCATCTTCATGAGCACTTCTGTTGTTGCCGGATCAGCTTTCGGGTAAGCTAGCCGCGTCTTGCACCGTATGTCTCTGGCCAGCTCGGACAGCTCCTCCTCCGGCTGCAATTTCCGTGTCTGCAATTCCGCCTGGAAAACAAATGTTTTCTCTCCCGGACAAAACTGCTGTTTTAATGCCGCCACAACAGATCCGCGGACAGATCCAGTAGTATGCTGCGGGCGTTACCCCTCAAACTGACACATAAGTTCAGCGCCTTTTCCTCTGCTGTCCAACGGTAGTACCGAGCGTATTCAAGGAGGTGAGCCTCATACTCCGGCCACGGATCAGTTCCGTCGTATGTCATTAATCTGGCTACTCCTGCCCTTGGTGCTGGTTGTTGTACTGCTTCTGCCTGCTGCTGCTTTCCGGTTACTGCCAGGTGCTGCTGAAACACCTCCATTTGGGTCACCAATAATCTGGTCAGGTTGTCGACTAAATTCTCTCCGCCTTCCGGTTCCGCATCCGGTTCCCGATCGCCAGCCTGGTCTGGAAAGTTAATTTCCGCCTATGCTAACTGCTCTGCAGGCTGTACTCCTTGAGGAACCCGAAGGGGCTCTTCTGCAACTGCTTTCTGCATTTCCGGCTGCAACAGCTTTCGCTCGGCAGGACGAACTGCTTCCTTTTCCGCAACCGGCATCTGCAACGGCTCAGCTCCTACTGCTCCTACAGGCTGCTCCGTGTCCGACACGGCTGTCTTCAGCTGCTGTTCCGCCAATTTGCCCCGTCTAGTAGTCATACTGCAGATGATCCCACCGCTGCCACCAAAAAGTTGTAACGGGTTCTTCACCCTTCTGTGACGTCTTGATGAACCGGTTTTCTAGGGAGGTGGGTGAGTTGTTATTTAACCGGAGCTGAAACGGTAAAACTCCGGGAAACTGCTACTGCTGTACGGTTGATCTCCGGCTAGAAGTCTCTGAAAGTTGGTAGCGTGGTCTGGAATGGACCTCTTAACCGTTGTCCGACTGCCAATCTGCAACTGCACCTGTAAAGTAAGAATCCGGAGGCGTTTCCGTCTCCGGGTACTGCAACTGCTCCGTCGGGATACCGCTTTACTGCAACAGCTCCGTCGTTTTCCGCCTCACTGCAACTGCGACTGCACCTGGAATAGAGAATCCGGGAACGTTGCCGTTTCCGAATACTGCAACCGCTCTGCCAGGTTCCGCCGCACTGCAAACTGCTCCGGTTGGCTCCGCCTCACCGCAACCTGCGACTGCACCTGAAATGGAGTATCTCGGAAGTGTTCTCAATTCCGGTTACCGCAACCGCTCCATCAGGTACTGCCTCTGCTACTCCGTCGTCCGGTACCGCCTCTGCAACTGCTTCGTCGTTCCCGTCTCTGCAACTGCTCCGTCTGGTACCGCCTCCGTAGTTGAATTCCACCTCCGTCTCCGTCTCTTTCCTTGGTGATCTGGGTTCTTGGATCACCCTAAGACGTCGTTACAACTTGGTCTTAACCGACTGTGGTCTTATCTCCCTTCTCTCCGTATTGCTTTCTTTTCCGGTGAACTAACTTTATTATAAATTCCAGTTCCCTAACGAACACGGAAAAACAACTCGGTTGAAGTTTTCATGTTTATTTTCCAAGTGCCCAGTCGGAAGACATAAACTGTGATCATCTGGATGACTCTATCCGGAACAAGGGAGTACTCTGCTATGGGAGAAGGGGTCTGCACAGGTCGACGTCAGGACACCAACTCCGCCGTCCGCTGTGAAGCGGGGGCTTTTATAGACCTGAGACCCACGTCACGTGACCAACCTATTGTGACGTCATAGTCCGCCAAAACACTGATATTTTCCGGATTTCTAAGAAAACTCTAGAACCAATCAGTGGCTGACACGTCACCTTTTAAACCGAAAACTAGGCTGATCACATGACCTTCCGGAAATAACGTCATTACGTTTTTGTACTCCATTGTTCCGACTCCGTCTCCGGTTCCGTCTCCGGTTCCGGCTCCGTCTCCGGCTTTACCAACATCACAAATATACCAAGTTCCGAGACGGAAAACCTTTTAAATATTATCAATACGGAACCGAATGAACTTTTAAACACATATACATTTATATAAACGGTTATTCAACCATAATATCACAAAACACTAACAGAATTACCTAGGGGAAACTTTTGGGTACGCCCCAAAACCGTTACAATATATCATCGAGTATAATACTATAACAGAATAAGCCTGGATGACTCAGCAAAACAGACGCTTTTGACGTGCCACTGAGCATACAGGTGGTAACTTCCTGGAGGCAATGACGAAAACGCTTTGTTTGGAAAATGAACGTAGGCCTACTTAAAATCGAGAGTATCAATTGATAGTCAATAAATCAGATTGGATTCAATACAAAACCAGCTTAGAAAGATTATACTGTAAATAGATGTACTAGGCCTAAGTCTAACATAGTGAATACAAAGATTTGTCCTAACGGACATACATGTACGTCATTCTTGATCATTAATCATTAGGCTTACCTTCCTGTTAGTATCCAGAAAACTACAGCGACTAATGAATATTTGTTCAGAATTTGAAACAGTAGCTTAAATTCAGTTCCCAATAGCTTATCATGCGCAGACCTTGTCAGCGCAGTGATGCGCGTGCATCAAGATGGTTATTGGTTAGAAATTATGATAATAACATGATCAGTAAACTGACAGTCACTATCAGAAAGATTTGACACGCACCGCAATGGCTCACATTCCTGGCGAACTTTTTGCATGTTCGACTCGACACAAGTTACATACTAGTACATGTATATACACGTAGTTAATGTCATAGTCCAGAGTTGTGAAGTCCGTGTACATGTTGGCCCCAACCGCCTATAATAGTGAACACAACGTTATCTCCAGCATGGTTACTTGTTCAGAAGCCTAATGATCTTACACACACACATCGATATAGCTATAGTCCTTGATAAGTTGTTGTTATATCAATATTTCCGTCAATGATTTGTAAGTTTTTTGCAGTCCAGTCAGTCAGCTCGCGTTCCCCTCTCCTATGGAATACCTGGAGGGTCGCGACTTTTGACTTGCGAGCTGTGAGACGTGACTTCTAAGATATGACTTGTGAGATGTGACTTAGCCTACTAGCTTTTCCATATTATACTATATTGTTCAGTTTGGGAAAGCTAGTGGTACAACTAGACGTCAAGGCCTAAAGGGCCTTGGAGGCATTTCAGGGTAAGGCATGAAAAACAAACAAAATGCTTGTTAAAACATGATGAGCTCCCAATGAGACCTATAAGACATTTGGCAATTACATGTATGTGAAGGACAAACTTCATACCATTAAGACTATCTGTCTAATGTCTGTTTTGTTCTAAGTCGCACCGTTTCCGAGGAATCGATGAGTCCGAAAATAACGTCTGTTTCGAAAAATGTCGACTCAGCGAAAAAATTTAAGGTCAAGGTCAAAGGTCATCCCTAATACCCTTAAGATATGTTTGTCTAGTGCGAAAAGTCCGAAAATAACGTCCGTTTCGCTCTACGACGCACCGTTTCCGAGATATCGACGAAAACGAAAAATGCCGACTCAGTGAAAAAAATTAAGGTCAAGGTCAAAGGTCATCCATAATACCCTTAAGACATGTTTGTCTAGGGCGAAAAGCCCGAAAATAATGTCTGTTTCGCTCTACGACGCACCGTTTCCGAGATATCGACGAAATCGAAAAATGCCGACTCAGCGAAAAAATTCAAGGTCAAGGTCAAAGGTCATCCATAATACCCCTTAGACATGTTTGTCTAGGGCGACGAGTCCGAAAATAACGTCCGTTTCGCTCTATGACGCACCGTTTCCGAGATATCGACGAAAACGAAAAATGCAGACTCGGCGAAAAAATTCAAGGTCAAGGTCAAAGGTCATCCATAATAACCTGTAGACATGTTTGTCTAGGGCGACGAGTCCGAAAATAACGTCCGATTCGCTCTACGATGCACCGTTTCCGAGATATCGACGAAAATGAAAAATGCCGACTCGGCGAAAAAATTCAAGGTCAAGGTCAAAGGTCATCCATAATACCCCTTAGACATGTTTGTCTAGGGCGACGAGTCCGAAAATAACGTCCGTTTCGCTCTACGACGCACCGTTTCCGAGATATCGACGAAAACGAAAAATGCCGACTCGGCGAAAAAATTCAAGGTCAAGGTCAAAGGTCATCCATAATACCCTTTAGACATGTTTGTCCAGAGCCACGAGTCCGAAAACAACGTCCGTTTCGCTCTACGACGCACCGTTTCCGAGATATCGACGAAAACGAAAAATGCCGACTCGGCGAAAAAATTCAAGGTCAAGGTCAAAGGTCATCCATAATACCCCTTAGACATGTTTGTCTAGGGCGACGAGTCCGAAAATAACGTCCGTTTTGCTCTACGACGCACCGTTTCCGAGATATGCATAAGAGCCTCAAGGATGACTCAGCTAACATTATTTCGAGCCCTAGGTCAAAGGTCGTTTGACGGATCGGCCTCAAAATCAATAGGCTTCTTCCCTGGCGATATATGAACCTCCGTGCAAAGTTTTACAGTCATTGCCATAATACTTTTTGAGTTATCGCGCGGAAACCAAAAACATTGATTTCATCCTCACGGACCTCACGGACCCCGGAGCCGGCTCAAAAACAATAGGCTTCTTCTGCACAACATATCTGATCAGCGCTGAAAATTTGGTGAAGATACGTCGAGGCAAACTAAAGTTATCGTGCGGAAACCAAAAAGTGAAAGAAAAAAGAAAAAAAAAAAAATTTTTTTTTTGACAAAACCATAAAGGCATTTCTGCTGAAATGCCTTACTTCGACATTTTACTATAATTTAATATGGAAGGGAGCTGGTATTTCGCATCTCACAAGTCACATCTCCTACGTCACATCATGACACAAATACAAGTACCTGGTTTATTAAAGCTGCCGTCACACTATATGGTTCAGTCGCAACGACCGACCTGCACAGTGTGACGGCAGCTTCAGCTTGAAAGAGGTACGGTTTAACAACGGTATATGGGCATATGGCTCCCAATAATATGGCCAATATCCCACTGTGCTTTGTTCATCGGAAACCTATTTCCTAAGAAACCCAGTTTGTGTTTGTGTCTGGTCAGCTATTAATCTGATTTTTTTTCTGAGAAAGAACAAAACGGAGTCCGATTGTATCAAATATTTATTAGTTTCTAAACAAATAATACAATTGACACAACATTATCACATCATATGATTTAAAAAAACTGAAAAAAAAAAAGCTCGGCGAACTAAGGCAAGAAGAGACAAAGAACACATAACATGTATATGTACTTGCAAGCGACTAAGCTGAGGAGAACCACACGAAATGTGGATTAGGAACATTTGACAATGAATGCAAACATCTTAAGAATATACAATCACATACGATCAAATCATGAATTTTACATCAGGATCAACAAGGACAACAGAAAACAGACTACTTGTTCAGTACGTGTAGGTGAATAACACACAAACGTTCGAGAACACGAACGAAATTGAGTGCGTCCTACAGCTGCCTTACATTGAAGGATGAATTTGAAAATAGTTTAAATAAATAATGTGAATAAAGAGTTTCGTTTCCTACTATAACACAGTATACTGAATGATTGCCATGGCCTACGTATATGTTACAACTAGATCATTTGGGGACATTTTGCTTCATTGTTTTCCAGTACTTTTGAACGAACAAATCGCGGCATTTCAGTACTCTGACCAGGAACTCCGGTATCATGGTGTTCCCTGCCGTCTGTCCAATTCCATTGTGTCTTCCTAGGGACAACACGATCAGACCACCTGCGCTTTTGTCACCTAGGAGTACATGAATAACCGTGGTTATAATCAAATGTTTTGGTTTGGTTTGGTTAATCAAAAGTACTGCGTTCAATCATATGGATCGACATCTCAAGTTCACTGGACGCTAATAGGTATTGATTTTACCATTCTGAAACCAGGAAATTAAGTTCGATTGGACATGGCCATTTGTTCAAACATCAGTTTTTAGCACTCACTCGGTTTGTAGGGTTTGAGAGGCTGGCCGCTGGCCTTTCTGACCAGGTTATCGAAGACGTGGTTGGCGTGGTCCGAGGCCTTGTGCGCCATCCAGGCGTCTCCGGACTGGCAGCAATCTCCCACGGCAAAGATATCCTCCTCTCCCTCTACCTGCAGGAACTCATTGACTCGGAGCGACCCGTTCGGCTCCACACAGCTCCCTGTCATCCAAACGCCCGCAAAACCGGACGGTTAATGTGTACAGCTCATGTGCTAAGACTAGTACTACATATGGTGAATTTTGTTTGAATAGTTAGTATCTGTCCATACATGGCAAGTGAAAAGTCAGCACGGTGAACAGTCAGCACTGCACGTTTGCCCTACCTATGGAGTCCCTGTAGGCGTCCGAGTTGACCGATATTCCTATGGTGCATACGACCAGGTCGGCGTCTATTGAAGTCCCTCGGACAGTCTGCACCGTGCCTGGGCCTCCATTCTCGAGAGCCTCTAGGTTTGCTACCTTCTCGTCTGAATGTAGACAGTGTCACATGCATCCATGAACTGCACACACGGGTTCCACCATTTGGGTATGATCTAGTTGTATTGGGTGTGTGATACTAGTAGACAACCATTGCTCTTACCAAGAATGACACGGACGCCCAACTCGCCAAGAAGCTGCAGAAGGCGGTTGTGGAACTTGTCCGTGGGGCTGGGGAAGACGAGGGTGCGTCCCGCATGGACGACAGTCACATCCTTGTCTGGGAACTCCGTGGCTACCTCCGCGGCCACCTCCACGCCCACGGCGCCACCCCCCACACACACCACCCGCTGGGCTGCGCGCACCTGTTGCCAACACCAACTCCACTCATCTCAGCACTGCCGTCATCTTGCGACTTGATCTATAGATGCTACTAATGTAAGCCCTAACGAATTCCAAACTTACTCTTTCGGCATATTTTTCGTAGAGCTCAATCGCTTCCTCTCTCGTCTCACTCCCAATTTTGCTGGGAAACGTGCCACGTGAACCGGTTGCCAATACCAACACGTTATAGGTGATGTGTTCCCCAGAGGCGAGCTGCACCTTCTTGTTCCTGGCGTCCACGGCAGTCACTCGGCCCTGCTTGAAGTGGGTCCCGAACGTCTCCGCCAGCGGAATCAATGTCTTTTGGGCAAAACCTGCAGCACAAGTCTCAAAACGGTATGGACAAACTTAATTACCACTCCACCATATCAAGTATGCTTGTACAAATTTCCTTGATAGGGGCCTACATTTGGAGATGAGCGTTCTCGTGGAATAGTTCTCGCTACATTATGACGAGGCCTAATGAGTTAAAATAGTAACACCATTTTAATCATTTGATGCAGTTTCTATATCATAACGTACAAGATTTGAACAGATCTGCACCACGATATGGTATTGACGCATCCTGGATCCATCTGATCCAATACTGCCATATTTCTGACAAAATCAGAATTAAAGTGATTAAAAGGACAAGCGTTATGACGCACCTGAGATGACGGCAGCCCGTACACTGGCCACGTTATGATGGAAGTTGTCCTTTTGTTCAATGAGCGTGAAGTTGGCCTTTTTGTCGAGGAGTTTGGTGGCCAACTCCACTCCGCCGTAGCCGGCTCCCACCACCACCACATGGACGTCCGCTGGTATGCTGGCCCCTGACCCCATGGCAACTACAATTTACAGCCAGGTGTTCGATTGAGGAATGGCGTCTGGATACGGAAAATAGGATGGTGGGTCATGTGGTTCACCGGCACCGTCGCGGCATTAATTTCAGCACACCATCAACTGCAAGACTAGTAGCCTAACCGAAGACCAACCAACAATGTTCATGATTCTGTAAACAGACCTATTTGTTGTAGTATATAGGCCTATTTGTTGTAGTATACCACTTTGCTGACCACATTTTTTATATCAATTTCAACTCTTCAGACTAATATTACTCAACAGCTTTTTCGTAATTATAAGGCACTGAATATTAGTCACTGTCAGCTTCTGACAGGTAACAATTTCGTTTTCGAGGGCTCTTGTGGGGAACATTTTCACTCTGGATTCAGGAAAGCTTGGCATGGTTACTTTTGTAGCATATTGGACGTTTAGATTCCTTTGAAATCCAAACCTTCAGCATCACTCACTATGAACATGTTACCTCCCAAATATATTCTGGACCCGTCACCCCCTCTCCGTGACCATTCTTTGTAGGATTATCTTTGATTATTGAAAAGTCATCAAAGAACAATACTGAACATTTCAATAAAATTCATTTGAACATCCCTAGGCCAGTGTGTACATGCACGCAAGGATGGAGAGATAAGTCACGATAAGTATGCAAATGTCTTTGTCGAATCAAATCCCCACAACTATGAATAGCAACAACATCCAGCCGATCCTAAATTAGTATGTGTAGTCCTATGTTGACAATTGTACATGCTGTACACACTCACAAGGAGCAGATACTTCTCGACATTGGACTTGGCCATTGGGTTCTGGCAGGTGGAGATAAACCCGAAGACAGAGCAAAGAGAGTTTTTGCCACGAGGTCTGGCCTGTATGAATTTAACAGGATGCCGTTCGGTTGTCTACAGCGCCTGTGGCATTCGAGAAGTTGATGGAGGTGTATCCAATGGAGGTGTTGCCTCGTTTATCTGGATAACGTTATCTGTACCGACACTGACGTTATCCGATGCGCTAGTGAACCTTCAGCTGGTGTTCAAGCATTTACAGCAGGCGGGGCAGAAGCTGAAACCCAGCAAATGTGAACTGTTCAGGAAGTAGCCTTCCTAGAACACACTGTTTGGCAGGAAGATTGAGGCAGTTGAGAAGTATAAGATTTATTGACGGATGTAAGGGCATACTTGGGATTCCTGGGATATTATCAAAGATTCATCCATGAATATGCAGCCAAGGCGGCACCGCTGTCGCGGTTGTTGGAAAAGGAACCGTTTCCCAGTAGGGACCGGAACAGCAGGAGGCCTTTGAGATTCTTGGAGACTAGCTTATCCAAAACCTGGTGGTGGCTAATCTGAAGACACCATTTATCCTAGACACTGACGCCAGCCTGTACAGAATTGGGGGTGTGTTATCTCAAATCCAGCAGGGGCGAGAATAGGTAATAGCATATGCCAGCTATACCCTACGACCAGCCCAGCAAAACTACTGCACCAGAGACAGAATTGTTAGCGGTCGTGGTAATGATTCATCATTTCCGACACTACCCATGGAGGGTGTGCTTCACTCTGAAGACCAATCATGCTTAATTGAAGTCGCTGATAAACTTCAGGGATGGCGAGTGCATGATTGCTCAATGGAGTGCTAGGCTGGCCAACGTGTGGCATGTCGTGTTGTCGTAAGTGTCAGAGGCAAGGATGTCCAGGAGTTCCTGGAGTAGAGACGTGGGTTTTCAGTCGGGAAATCCCAGAGGAACTTCTGGAAGACGAAGACATACTGCTTGACTTGTCAGCAAAGACTGTCTTGAGCCTGATCCACCAGAACTGGTATTGCGGGTGGACCTGAATGTGGCGACGCTCACCATACACACTTTCACCCCCATGGATGAAGAGAGTATCCCTCCAGGAAGCACAATAATCTGACCCAGATACTCAGCCGCTGATGGAATGGAAGTAACAAGACAACCAATGACCTCTGTGGGCTGAGATCCGGTGATACGACGTGGTCACTCAGACACTGTGGTAGCTGTGGGAGAACCTTCAAATACAGGAAGATATTCTTGTCAGGCAGGAGCCTGTGGAGAAAAATCTAACAGGGGTAGGAGAGTGGTGGTACCTCTGAAGATGAGGAAAGCACTGTTGAAGACAGCACCCGGACATAAGTTGGCGGACACATGGGTATAACCAGGACGACACAGAGGCTGAAGCAGTGATATTACTGGCCAGGTGTGAAGAAGGATGTGACCAAGTGGTGCAAGGATTGTACCACTTGCCAATAGGTGAAGTCGAAGCCAGGGAATGGCCGACATCATCTGAGACAGGAGCTGGTCGGGGCTCGCTTCGATAGGAACGCCATAGACATCCTGGAACTGGGGGTGGTCACTGAAGGAGGGAACTGCTACATCTTGGTGATCGTGGATTATTTCACCAAACAGGCGGAGGCATACGCACTACCAGATCACACAACACAGACGGTGGTGGACACCTTTGTGATGCAATTCATTGTCGGTGCGGAATTCCGAGGATACACATGGATCAGGGCACAGAATTCGAGTCTAGACTAATGAAGGAGTTGTGTAAGCTGTTACAGTGTTAGAAAACAAGGACAACTGTTTGAGCCACTGATGGAATGGAAGGAACAAGACAACTAACGACCTCTGTGGGCTGAGATCCGGTGATACGACGTGGTCACTCAGACACTGTGGTAGCTGTGGGAGAACCTTCAAATACAGGAAGATATTCTTGTCAGGCAGGAGCCTGTGGAGAAAAATCTAACAGGGGTAGGAGAGTGGTGGTACCTCTGAAGATGAGGAAAGCACTGTTGAAGACAGCACCCGGACATAAGTTGGCGGACACATGGGTATAACCAGGACGACACAGAGGCTGAAGCAGTGATATTACTGGCCAGGTGTGAAGAAGGATGTGACCAAGTGGTGCAAGGATTGTACCACTTGCCAATAGGTGAAGTCGAAGCCAGGGAATGGCCGACATCATCTGAGACAGGAGCTGGTCGGGGCTCGCTTCGATAGGAACGCCATAGACATCCTGGAACTGGGGGTGGTCACTGAAGGAGGGAACTGCTACATCTTGGTGATCGTGGATTATTTCACCAAACAGGCGGAGGCATACGCACTACCAGATCACACAACACAGACGGTGGTGGACACCTTTGTGATGCAATTCATTGTCGGTGCGGAATTCCGAGGATACACATGGATCAGGGCAGAGAATTCGAGTCTAGACTAATGAAGGAGTTGTGTAAGCTGTTACAGTGTTAGAAAACAAGGACAACTGTTTGAGCCACTGATGGAATGGAAGGAACAAGACAACTAACGACCTCTGTGGGCTGAGATCCGGTGATACGACGTGGTCACTCAGACACTGTGGTAGCTGTGGGAGAACCTTCAAATACAGGAAGATATTCTTGTCAGGCAGGAGCCTGTGGAGAAAAATCTAACAGGGGTAGGAGAGTGGTGGTACCTCTGAAGATGAGGAAAGCACTGTTGAAGACAGCACCCGGACATAAGTTGGCGGACACATGGGTATAACCAGGACGACACAGAGGCTGAAGCAGTGATATTACTGGCCAGGTGTGAAGAAGGATGTGACCAAGTGGTGCAAGGATTGTACCACTTGCCAATAGGTGAAGTCGAAGCCAGGGAATGGCCGACATCATCTGAGACAGGAGCTGGTCGGGGCTCGCTTCGATAGGAACGCCATAGACATCCTGGAACTGGGGGTGGTCACTGAAGGAGGGAACTGCTACATCTTGGTGATCGTGGATTATTTCACCAAACAGGCGGAGGCATACGCACTACCAGATCACACAACACAGACGGTGGTGGACACCTTTGTGATGCAATTCATTGTCGGTGCGGAATTCCGAGGATACACATGGATCAGGGCACAGAATTCGAGTCTAGACTAATGAAGGAGTTGTGTAAGCTGTTACAGTGTTAGAAAACAAGGACAACTGTTTGAGCCACTGATGGAATGGAAGGAACAAGACAACTAACGACCTCTGTGGGCTGAGATCCGGTGATATGACGTGGTCACTCAGACACTGTGGTAGCTGTGGGAGAACCTTCACGTACAGGAAGGGATTCTTGTCAGGCAGGAGCCTGTGGAGAAAAATCTAACAGGGGTAGGAGAGTGGTGGTACCTCTGAAGATGAGGAAAGTACTGTTGAAGACAGCACCCGGACATAAGTTGGCGAACACATGGGTATAACAAGGACGGCACAGAGGCTGAAGCAGTGATATTACTGGCCAGGTATGAAGAAGGATGTGACCAAGTGGTGCAAGGATTGTACCACCTGCCAATAGGTGAAGTCGAAGCCAGGGGATGGCCGACATCATCTGAGACAGGAGCTGGTCGGGGCCCGCTTCGATAGGAACGCCATAGACATCCTGGAACTGTGGGTTGTTACTGGAAGAGGGAACTGCTACATCTTGGTGATCGTGGATTATTCCACCAAACAGGCGGAGGCATACGCACTACCAGATCACACAACACAGACAGTGGCGGACACCATCATTTGTCGGTGCGGAATACCGAGAAGGATACACATGGATCAGGGCACAGAATTCGAGTCTAGACTAATGAAGGAGCTGTGTAAGCTGTTACAGTGTTAGAAAACAAGGACAACGCCATACCGGCCACAAAGTGACAGGATGATAGGAAGAGCGAACAGAAGTATCATAGCCATGCTCACTTCCTTTGTGAACGAGAAGCAGAATGACCGGCTTCCTTATATGATGGTGGCGTATAGGACGTCAGTACATGAGTCCACTGGGTGTATGCCCAACTTGAAGTTCCTCGGCAGGGAGAATACGCACCCACTACATTTGATGGCCAAGCTGGGAGGGACGAAGAATCAGGATGTGAGGACGAATATGTAAAGTTTTGCGTTAGAAGGGGCCGTTACAGGGGTGCTGTGATATTTGCAGACAGCAGCATTCTGACAAAGGAGAAACTACGACAAAAGTGCTGATCTCAGAGAGTACAGGAAGGGTGACTGGGTGTGTTATTATTACACTCCGGATGTGAGAAAGAAACTCAATCCCAGCTGGACGGGACCATACCTGATTGTGGGAATCCATGATGGAATGGTGGTGGAGATACAGCAGGGACCTCAGGACAGGATTGAGCGAGTACACCAGGACTACCTTTAAAAGTTGGGAACACGTGGAGTCATGGTTACCGGGGGAGGAGGGAATGAGGCCAGGTCAGAGGATGAGTCTGAGTCTGAGGGAGAAGCTTCGGAGATCGAGGAAGAAGATGCTATGAACAAGAAGGAATATCACCATAACCCTGAGGAGGTGGAGTAAGACACAGAAGAGACCCGACCCAGGGGAGATACCCCAAACGAAAGAGACAAACGCCTAGGAAACTGATTCAGACATGTGGAATGATAGAACCAATGGGAACAAAGTTTGTAGGAGATGTGTTGGAGCCAAGGGGCCCTAAAGATCGATTGGAAGCTACTGAGAAGAGGATTAGAGCCAAGGATGAAGCAAAAGTGAAAAAGAAGACAACACTAGATCAGCAACAACCACAGGCTAAAGAAAACCCAGGAAAGCGAGGTGCTCCATGGCATAGCATCCCTCAGCAGAGTCAGGAAGACTGAAATTGATTGACTCTGCGGCGGAGTCGAGTGATGCACGGCATATTCGGGTGGTGCTGTGGCAGAGTCAAATGGCACTGCGGCAGAGTCATGGAGCCAAAATGAAAACGAGGCAGCCTGAGATGATAACCAAGTATCAGCAGCGAGAAGGGTCAGTTGCAATTCAGACATCATAGACGATAGATGTGCAGAGACCGACTGCATAGAGTGATAGCGTGGATAACCAGCAGAGTTACTATCCTGTAACAACCAGCTAGATATAGTAGGGAAGCTTAACAATATCAGATGCAAATCCTGGCCATGGAGAGATCGTCAGGACCAGAAAAAGGGGCACAAGGGAAAACCCCAGCCTCTAAGCAAAATAGATCCGAATGAACTGGCAGGACTCATGGGTGACGAGGCCGAGGAATTACATGCAGTATTGGAGGCGAAGGGACTGCACATCCCCAGGAATATAGGCGGGAAGCACAGCCGCAAGAGCGGGGCCATGGCAGACTCACCCGCCCAGCAGATCTGCAGTGTGGTCCCCTGCTCCCAGGCCACCAGCCACACAGGGCCAGTCCAGGTGATAGTTGATCACTCCGATTGCATGAATCTGAATAGACACCGACAGAAGAAGCACAAATGGGTTGTCAATTGTCTCAAGTGCCCTCGATGCCCACATTTGACTGCACCATGAGAGTGAGAGGCGAGCAGTCGCCAGGGCTATGGTGGCCCTGGAGGTGAAGAAGTCTGAGATTCGAGAAGAGGAGGCAATGGTCGGCTCAGTGTGATGAGGAACAAGAGTTCGCATAGAGGAGGCAACGATCGGCTCAGTGTGATGAGGAACAGGGTCACAGCCGATCGGAATCCCTGCCATGGGAGGCGGAGGCCTGTGATTGTACTGTGATTCTACAGTCCTACCCCGTTGCCTTTGCCCCGCCAGTGGCACCAGGATCGCCAGGCAGGATATTCCCACCTCCCATAGGAGATTTGAGACGGACCGTGCCGGGTCGTCTAGTAGGGGGAAGACCCACAGAATATGAATAGGATGGTAGTGAGTCCCATTCCCAGACCACGGAGACGTCCATGATACAGCAGGTCGTCAGGGGACAGTGAAAATACTGAGCAGCTGATTGAATGGAGAAATACAGAGGCGGAAATGGGGATTTATCCCCACGGCGGGAATATGTCATGAATAAGTTAGATGAGGGGGGGCTATGGTTTCTCCGCCTCTTCCAGAGCCATGGAAGGCCAGACTACACTGGCAAGAAGGGAACAGTGACCGTGGTTGGACGTCTGGCCCTGAATTGGGCTCGAATGCCTCTGGCAAGCACTGCTAAAATGGTGACTAGTAGCCAGACGGTGACAACTGCATGAGAGCAAGCTCATGGGACCCGAGAAGCCCATGACGACCCCCATACCCCCAGGTCCGAGCCAACAGAGGCGGACATTGAGTGTCTTTCATCTCTGTAATCGACTCTTCGCCCTACGTACCATCTACATACACAAGAGTAAACAAGGGTGACGATCACGACTGTGTGGAGATGGTAGGCAGCAGTCGTTACAATGCCTGTACATGTACCAGCGTTTATAAAAAATTTAAGTATTGCATGCATTAGCTTACACCCATGCTGATTGCTAAGGGAATAGGAAACCCGAATACAGGTCATATATATACACGTTTTGCAGACTCGGTCGACTCTTGCAAGTTTGACATGCGTGTTCAAGACCATAAGAGGTTCTATTATGTTCACTAAATCATGGGATATCTAGTACACGTTTGACTATAATAAACGAGAATGACTCAGCAAAAACTTGCAAAGCACACACTCAAGCTTACGCCTAGCGTATGAACTTAGGCCTACTAGTGGAAAAATCGAGATTTTTTGACTGATTCTCAGTATTTGATTCAAACCCAAACCAGCCTAGATTAGATGGGTTTCCAAATACAAGGCCAAGTCCAACGTATAGTACATAAGAAGATTTGATGATCATATGAATACATTATACTCGTAGTACAATACATGTAATATCATTATAATATGTCATCACTAACCGTTAGACCTGCCTTCTTATTATCCAGAAAACACTGCACTGCACTGATTCATGAAATGTGATCAAAATTCAAAACAGTACGTGTATATACGTTAGGTTTCGTTCCTAATTACACACGTGACACGTGTGTACCCCAGACCGGTTATCAACGCAGTGATGAGCATGTATTAACCATGTTATTGATTACAAATACGTTGAGTATTATGATGATAGCGCACTGGTTAGCACATGCCGGGTTACCTGGGCGCGTTTCACTTACCATCGGATAGTTTTGAAGTGATATTCGGAATATATTAGCATGTAGCGTTATTTGGCCTACCTTTCGCATGTTCGACTCGACACAATTGGTCATGTATTCATGTACTTACATTGTATACAGCAAATACAGTACTATATTACGCAGTGCAGTTCAGTTTGAGAGAACGGTGATTCAAGATATGAGTCAATAAACTTGCTACTATTTCGTCCGTGTAGTATAGGCATATACTCATGTACTCCGTCATTCGTTGTGTTTCACGTAACGAGATGCTCAGTTTGACTAAAAAAAACCCTTCACGGTTGGTGACTAGACAGACAAAGAGGAGTCATAATTTACACAATCATGGAGGTCGGCCCTACATTATAACATGTATCACGAGTACTTACGCCTGAGTCCAGAGTTGTGAAGTATGTAGGCCCGAACTGGCTATAGTAGCCACAACGTTTTCTCCAGCATGGTTATTTGTTTAGAGCCCTAATGACTTTAGATACACGTAGATAGGCCTAGTATGGATATATACTCTGATTTTTCTAACTTGTTTACACTGTTTTTTGACGATATTTTCGCGACGCTGAATGATATCGTTCTATAGTTTGGCATACCTCACCCAGAAGCCAAAACGGCACTTTTCTACAAAATTTCAGACTTCTATCGCAAAATTTGAAGAAGTTGGCAATCTAACCCAATGTTAAATTTCGGCCCAAAACGGGATCTCGAGAATCTGAGCATATTTGGGGGTTTGCTCCTGCTTACATCCATCAGGATTCAAAATATAATTGTTATTCTGGACCAGAAATCACAATGGCGTGTATTCTACACATACATGTTGATTTTGAAATATTGCACTGATACAAAACCGAGCAAATGCACAAAATTGTGTGCGGACCCAGAATTTGAATGACAGGGCTGAATTTAACATTGGGGTAGATTGCCAACTTTTTAAATTTTCGCGATAGAAATCTGTAATTCGGTAGAATATTGCCGTTTGACTCCTAGGTGAAGTATGCCAAGTTATAGAACGATACCGTTTAGCATCGCAAAAATATCAGCGAAAAACAGTGTAAACCAGTTAGAAAAATCAAAGTATAGTTGTGCCCAGTTATTATATATTACGGTTGGTTGCAATAATAGCCGTAAGTTTGAATATATGTAATCGAACTTCAAAATACTGCGAGTTAAGGTTGGGTTAGAGGGAGATATTATTATGGTGGTATAATCCACAGCTGATGATAAAGTGACCACAAGAGATGAGAGAACGGCATGAACATCGATTTGTGTCCTCATTGTAAACCAAAACCACGTAAATTGGGAGCGACTCCATTACGAAACTCTATTGCAAGGGGCGTGAATGCAATTCACAAAGCAGACGCAAGAGGAACACAATCACTGCTGAAATTGGAAGTTCTGTCGCTACCGGCGATAAGGTTAGGCCTTATAGGTTAGGCTGTGATAAGGCCTTATCGCAGCCTCGATCGTCATTGAATCTGACAAAATAACGGTTGATTGACCACAAGAGAGCTCACCAGGCATGCTGCTATTTCCCGTTTCAATGAATGTCTAGAATGAATACATATTCATCCAAAGCCCAGTTCCAGGCCACCATTTCGTGTATTATTGACTTCGATAGAGCGCGCGATACACTGGGTCATACAACTATATCTTTTGAATGAACCGACCTCATAAAATCAGTATTTGACATCTAAAATCATCCAAGGTCAAAGTCAGGCACGCCAGTCTGCAGCTCACACATAACATCGTACAACTGCCCAATACTAACATCAGGGTCAAACATCACCCAAAGACATGTATGTCTAAGGCAAAAGGATTTGGAAGTAACGTCCGTTTCGAAATAGAAAATGCTGACCTGCAAAGACATTTCAAGTCGAGTTCATCCCTAATATCCCAAGACACGTGTGTCTAGGGCGACGAGTCGGTAAATACGCATTTTTGGAGATATACAGGAAGCCTCAAGAATGACTTGGCAAAATTTGTTTCAAACCTTAAGTCAAAGGTCGTTTGACGGATTGATCCCAAAATAAACAGGAATCTTCCCTGGTGGTATATGGGCCTCCTGTCCAGTCCAATCCAGGTGTTTTTCTCGAAAACCCGTCTCAACGCAGTAGTACTACTGGAATTGTCACAAAATCAGAGCCTAGAATTTCGTGAATAAATCAGCAGCATATGAATGCACCTATATGAAGGAATAGTCAACTTGAGGTAGTGATCTCAATAGGGCTGGTAAGCCATTTGATGTTATGGTGTGATTCTGGTGACAAACAAACATACCTTTTGTGTTACCTAATTTGACTTCTAAATGGAGTTCTACTCACAACAACAATAATGGTTTACATGTATATTACCATAAGCTGAGAAATGCGCATGCGATATGTGTAAATTTTCCAATGTTGAGGCATAAAAGTTACAAAACTCATCTTATCACAAGATCATGGCATTGAATGTTTCCTGATAAACGTATTTTTAGAGGGGGATTGAAAAATGTTGCAATTTTTTTTTAATAATCCGACAGCCAAAATACATACTTTACATACATGTATATATTCTCTTTCTTACAGTAACTATTCAGAGGAGCAACTATGGCAACATTAATATGTAACTACCTCACAGGATTGGCAGTTTTGGCATACCCTTGTTGATAAATATGGAATTCAGTGCAAATATAGTTTATTAAAACTGAATCTATCAACAAATATTGTAGGACAAAGACAACAGATAATTTTGATTGTCATAATCAGTGAGACACATCCATGGCTGCATGCTTGCCACTGTTCTGTCTCTGAGCGGATGTGCTGTTTTTACGTCGACTGAGCTTGCCTGGTTCCCGAGCTACCGGCAGTTTCTTGTTGGCATCCTGCGAATTTGTGGCACTGCTCTGCGCATGAGTTTCAGTCTGTGTTATTCGAGTGCTGCCCGAGGACCTCGACGTGCCCGGCCTGACCCCCGCAGCCTCCCTGGCCCCTGCAGTCGGAGCCGGCGGCGTGGAGGTCTCGTTGGCATGCTCCTGGGATTCCTCGGTGTCGTCGTCCTCCATCGGGAGGTCATGACGGAAGTCTGCTAAGTCATGGATCGCATACTTCTCAACAACGTGAGCCGAGCTGAGCTCATGGCTGAACACTTGGTCCATGTTCGAGACAAGATCCACATACAAGTGCTCCATGTCATCACGGTGTTCTGGGAAGTCCTGTTCCACGTGCGACATGATCTGCAGGATGGAGAGCCCACTGCGGACTAGATCCAGCTCGGCTGGCTCACCCTGTGTGCTCTGCCAGCTGTCATGCAGCATACAGATGAGACGCTGCACCACCTCCCCACACTGGCACTCCCGCTCCGGGTTGAGCAGCTGATTCACTGCCCCTCCTTGGCAGGCCGCCGCCGTGGACAGGACTTCGAGAGTCTTTGCATGCAGTACTGAAGTCAAGGACTTTGGGAGTTGTGAGGATTGCCCACACAAGTCATAAAGTCTCCCCAACAAGCACTGATAGCTTTGAGTCTGAGGCTGTAGCATCCCCGAGCGAGAACATAGAACATTCAGGATAGGCTCGCTTCTGACGATACTGTTCACAACTTTCAACATGGATATAGCCAGCGTTACCCGCTCTGTAATATTGTCAGTGCTCACTAAGCATCCTACTAAAGAATCCAATAACAAATGTGTGTTTATTTGTAGTTCTGTTGGTTTTGCACTTTCTAGAACCGTAGATAAAATATCAAGGGCTAGTGTCCTCACTTGTGTGGAAGAGTGTCTCAGAACTTGACTACCTGGGTTAAACAAGGAACACAGTTTATGCAGAAACGCCATTTTTGGAATGTTAGAACAATTCTGTACATCACCGGTGTTACAGGACTTTGAGCAGCCAGCGACTGCTGCCATTTCATGATTTTCATCCTCGCCATCATTAAAATCTCCAAGCATAAGCTGACAAGCGCGCTGACTGTTTTCCACTAGACTAAGCAGTAGTCGTAACAGCGGCACCACGTCCGATTCTGTGGCAGTGGCGGAAGCACAGTCTGGGATTCTTCTAGCTGGACTGGCCTCGGACTGGGTCCAACTGTCGCTGCTGCTGCCGTGAGCGGAGGGGGAGGAGCTTAGATCTCCGGCCTGGGCTTCCTCCTCACTCTCCCAGTACTCCAGACACTGGGCCAGGCCGGCGCTGATCACCGGTAGCAACAAGCCCACGTCACCATCGTGCGCGGCGAGTAGTTCTCTGACGGGCTGGACATTGGCCGAATGACGCATCGCGTAGACTGTCCGCAGGAGGATGGAGGAGGTGCTTGGAGCATTGTCCGAGGTTAGCGGGACAGAATCTGCTGAAAGTTCCTCCTGACTTGACTCACTGTAAGACGCCAGCGTCGACGTGGACAAAGAACTTTGGGTCTCTGTGCTGAAGGTAGAACTCTCCAATGTGCTACAGTTGGACAGGTGAGGTCTCAGGAGGGTTGGCACCAAGTCAGAAGTACCCGAGTGAGCATGAGTCAGTTTGGACACGAGCTGCTGACCTGTCACTTGTCCTCGTGGGGTCTTGACATTTAGACACTGATTAACAAATTTTTCGGAGTCGTTGTCACGAGGCACACATTTGGCCTCTTTTTCAGAACCAAATTTCTTGCTAAGGGATTGTTTTGATGCTGGAGACACCTCCTGGAAGCTCTGTCTGGTGGGGAAGTCACTCGAAGGTTTTGGAGAGATCGCTGTTTTGTTCTTGGGGCTGGCCTGGGGGGTGTGTACTTTTGTGCTAGTTCCACTTCTTCGACCTTCAGACCCTACTTCAGAAAACTTTGCCAGTTGCGTCTCTTTAGACTTGCATTGTTGCGTGAGCTCTGATATCTCACGTTCCTTAAACTGCAGCTGAGTTTGTAGTTTGCTGATTTCTCTGTCCAGTTGTTTCTCCTTTTCCGAGGTTTCCTTGGCCTTCTGGTCAAGTACAGCAGCTTTTTCCTGCCTAATCCGCAGCAGTTCTGCATCCTTCGAAGCAACATTTTGCTGCAGGATTTTTATTCGTCCACTGGTGGAAAACTGCGCTTTCTTGAGCTCTTCCACCTGTTTCAGCAGCTTCTGAATCTCCTGCTGAGGGTCAGAACCACCAGGGACGCCAGTGGCTGACTGCCTGCCCACTCCACCCTGCTGCCCAGGACCAGACAACAGTCCGTGTCGCCCAGTGGCCCCCGACAGGAGCCGCGCGCCTTGGCTGGGTGCAGCATCGCTGGACGACTTACTCTTAGCTGTGCCCCGACCTACGAGGATGCCGGGTGACGCTGCCTGGTTTGGGCGGGTCTGGAGTGGGCGGGGTTGAGGCTGGAGGTTGTGTGGTTGTTGCTGTTGTGGTCTGGGTGCAGTGGAGGAGCTAGCCTGTTGCGACGATGCCACGAGCACGTCGATGTTCTCCCACTGGTCCTCCGTGAAGTTGTCGCAGTCGTCATCGTCCCAGAGCGAGTCTCCGCCACCTTGCGCATCGACTGTCTCAGTACGTCGCTTCTTGTCTGGTGGTGGCAAGGTCTCCCGACTGTTCATGTCTCACTCGTGATGTACAACGCCACTGTTCATTGCTGCATTTTCATTTGTCTGGAACGGGAAGAAATGGGATATACTCGATTTACTTGCAAGCTAATTCATACAAATGACAGATGTATTACTGTAGAATCACTATATCTATAGATCATTTGATTATGAGTTTCATGACTTGTGTTACTGTAAATATATGAAATTTAGTGTGTATTAATGGTCGCGTTCTTAAATTAATAAGCCATGTTCGCGTGGATTTAATTTTGTGTTTTTATACTCGGCGTGGGGCAAGTTATATTAGTACTGGTATTTACTTGCACATGATTGCATTTTAATACTGGTATAGCATTGGTAATATTACGTACACACATGATCCAAGTACTATTTGCATGATTAGCAAATAGTACTTGGACTGTTTCACGTGAGTACGTGAGTAACTAGATGCATCTTTGCATGATCGATATATTACAATATATATGTGTTACAATATAATATGTGTTACAATATACACAATATAAACCATTGTAACTAGTAAATTTACAGATTGTTTATTACCATGATTACTGAGTGAGCAGATGAATTGGGGGGTCACCGGCGACATCATCCAAGAAAGACATTTGTGAGACAATGAAATGGCTAATTATAACCTGTGTTGTCCTGACAAACTACACTAATGGTTGGGTCAAAGTATTCTCAAGACGAACCACACTAACGTAGTGTTGTTGAACAGGAAAATATCCCACTGTTAGAGTGTCATTTGACATTTGTTACGTCTTTCAGCAACCTATGGGTGATAATTGTCTCACAAATGCCTTTCTACCAGCACATGAGTTCATGAACGTAACTGTTTCGAATAGTCTGCCACCATTTAAATTACTGTTTATTTGCGTGTATTTAATTTCACGTTCTTTTCTCAAATGCGAAATTCGAGAAATTAATACATCGTGAAATTTCATACATTACAGTAGTTGCACATAATTTTTTGATGGACATTTGGTTTCCCATTGAAAAGGTGCAAGTTTGAAAACAAATACTGTGCATTACATTTAGTAATTTTTATCCAATTTTGAACTCATCAATTAAATGGGAAACAAAAATACCAAATAATACATGTTTTGGTCAGCATATAACATGTGTATATGGGCAAATGTAATCAGGTAATGAGACATTTGTGAGAAAAATGACCAAATCACAAAAATGACTGGAAGTATAATAGTAGATTCTATAATGTGAAAACAGTTGTATTTTGGTAGGACCTGAACATAAGATGGGGTACGACAATCATCAGCTTCGGACTTGATTATATATGACACTAATACTGTGCCAAATTATAAACTGATCACAATCAAGGATCTGGGATGAAACAGTCAGCGACTCCACACACCATTTTCAGTGAATTGATATGCGGAAAGTGCCAGAACAATGATCACAACACAACAAAGAAATACAGACCTTTACTGGCAAAATAGCAGGCTTTCTCCAGAAATCAGACTGAGTACTATAGTCCCTGCAGTGAATGTAAGTATCACACTCACAAAAAACATTGCGCTTTCCTATTGCCAAACCGCGTTTGGTGCTAATTCTCGAACTGACTGACAAAAATGAACAAACTGAGTATTTAAAAGCTTTTGTTGGGAATTTGAACTTCAAATTGATGTATTACTGAATTGTATAGTGCAAATATTTACTCCCTTGAATGAACTGACCAAACAACATGACAATGATCCTGGCCATTCGATGACCCTGTTGGTTACACCTGAATGGGTGGGCTGATATGATCACTGGTCAGAGTTTACAGGACCCATGAACATTGATGAATGGGCACAAAAATGTTGATTGCTACAATCTCTTTCCAATGCTATGGTGTGAGCGCGTCATATGATAAAAACTTGAAAGTCTAATAAAGTCAAAAAGTCAATTTTTTGTTGTGCACAGTACTGTACTGACTATACACCACTGTGCTGAGTCAATGACTGAGGGCTGAGCGGGAAAGCGATAATGTTGATATCAGTATTTGGGGCATATTTATTGCACAGTGTGTTCCCAAAACTGTGCGGTCTGTTGCACTGAAAGACGGCACCACAAGATAACGGCCACCGTTGCCATAACACGCACGTGGGGACAGACGAAAATAAGCACATACATGAGCAGTTGCAACAGACTGCACAGATTTTAGAATGTGCTTTATTTTAATTAAATATGCCCCAAATACTCGGATCAAAATTATCACTTTCTCCATCCCTTGGGCATTGATTCGGCACATCGATGGTTTGCTGGACGGTTCACCGACGAGATGATTGACCGCCAGCAGAGACCCTGATTCACCACCGCCTTGAACATGTTGGGGCCTTCACGATGGAGACCATATGCGATGTTCGCTTTTCGACTTTCCAGACATCAGCACAAACAGCAGAGGCACTTGTTTGGTGTTTTCACCAGAACGATTCACTAAACAATTGGGGTTCGTTATTTCTGTTTTTTTTTTTTTTAATTGATGTTTGAATATTGTTTGAAACTAATTTGGACATTTTCAATAACATAATGTTCGTGATTGTACAGTTTGCAAATACCAAAAATATAAATACATGACCCCGATCGACAAAAAAAAGAAGTTTAGGAGACGGAGTAGTGCATCTAGAACATCGAGAACTATCATACACACTATGCATCCAATAACGCTTACTGCTCCTTTTGTTATCGTTGTAATTGACGTTACACCTAACATCACTGCGACTTCAAACAATCATAGGATGACATCAATTGCAATTGACTGGTTGCTGCAGACAGCCTTCTTCACCAGCAGTGAAACAGGAGGTAAACAGTCTCGTTTTCGTTGGTGGTGAATCGTCTCGGCGGTGAACCATCCTGTCACCAAACGAAGTACACACAGCACTGTGCACAGTTAGTGACACATGTGACATAACCCTGTTCCACGGCTGAACCCGCATTTTCTATCGATATTTTAACAGTAGGTTCAGCCATGTAGGTTTTTTTTCTGAAGCTGGAACGGATCAGACGATTTTGACACTTCGATTTAAGTGCGTGTAAAGAATTGTCACGTGCGAAATATGATGCAGAGTGTTTCTAACTGACCTTTATGACATCAAAAGAGTGACATGTCATCGATTCAGAGGGTGTAAACGTGAAAATAAAGCAGTGCAATTTAGCGCATTCATTTTGTTTATTTTCCAACCTTTAAAGATAGCGGATGCTGCAGTGCACATGCGCAGTAAACCATCTCGTTAACTTGGGAGACGATGTGAATTGATCTTTTTTTTTCTATCGGATTATTCAATGAAAGCAATATATGTTGCTTTTTTTCATCAAATAATATAAT
The DNA here is from genome assembly GCA_949152475.1 of Terebella lapidaria. NCBI lineage: Eukaryota > Metazoa > Annelida > Polychaeta > Terebellida > Terebellidae > Terebella > Terebella lapidaria. The sequence goes on from OX424557.1 coordinate 12,078,510, forward strand.
ATTTTGATCTATATTCCTTTGAAAACTTCGTCATGATAATGTCACGCAGGTGTCACGTTTCAACATAGTTTCAGACACGCCCACTTCTTACCCATGATTCTCTGTGAATCTCGCGTGAGTGCCATGGCAAAATGGCGGCAATATCAACACAAAGTTGGCAGATTTGACAGCTCAGGATATTTTGCTTGTTATTTACAATAAGTACATAGTAGTTTCGTTTTTGCTCCAGAAAATGATTGCAAACCATTCCCTCTTGTGAATTACAGAGCTATATCCGGAATAAATGTCGTTTATTTGTGAATAATGGCGAAGTACGCAGCCTGCGTACCGGGCCAAAATTCGGCCTGTAATCAGACGGCGAACACGCCATAGCGTATTCCCTGCCTTTGGGGGATGGAATACGCTTGCCAGAGTTACATGTGACAGTAACAACAACCAATTAACATAAAGGCACCACATTCTATAAAACGAGGCCAAAAAAAAAATAACCACTCATTCGACATGTAAGCCTTATTTTTTCAATCGATGGAGTAGAGAGGGTGTCATATTTTTAGCATAGACGCCGTTCTCTGGTGGAGGTCGTTTCCCAAGTTTTCTGGTGTTTGCAATGGGCTAAATTACTGTATTATCGCTCACTAAGATTTCGGTAAACTTGTTAGATTGAGGTGATCAACTCGAAATAGCACACACGTGAATTCATATAAAATGCGCGAAGCCTGCACTTCAATGCATAACAGAACGGTTCTTACAGAATAACAACTGGTTTTACCTTAGATTTTTTTTACCCGCGCAGTCTTCTCTGTAGAATTTCTGCAGCATTCGTTACATTATCTTATTATCGTATATAGGCCTATATTTAGACAAGTCATTCGTTTTCGATAGTGGCGTTCGGGTGTTCAGCACAAAAAGTGAGGCAAGCTTCCGGAATTTAAATAAGAATGAATAAGTGCAAAAAGTAATTCTGGTATTTACTGTAACGTCAAGCACAGGGAGCAGCGATGTAGGCCTACCTCACTGCACTCAAGTTTCAGTGGGTCTAAATGTAGGCCTGTCAATGACGGCAGTAGACTGATAAAAAGAACAAAAATCCGATTGTTCATCTACTCAGTGGTCTGCGTGGCGATGTCTGACTGGGACTTTAAAGCTCCATTCTCACAGTGCCGAATCAGATCACCCCGGAAAAGGAGATAATTTATCAAGGACAATCGTGCACGTCAACAGATGGTTTGCAGATGACGTCATAATCCTGATTTGAGAATAGGATCAGTATTGTATCATGTGTATTGCCGTCCACTCAAGGTGTTGCCGTCCAGTCAATTCTTTTGTTAAAAAGTGCTGAGTTGAGCAATAGCAAACAATCTAATACATCAGTCGGGAATGGGAGGCCACAAAAACTTTCAAATATTTCAGGACATGCTTGATCCGGCGAACTGGAGACTGAATTGATTTGGGATGAAATAGGCTCATCCGTGGATTGTCCCTAGATCTGCTGTGATCTCGGTCGCCTGACAAAATAAGTTTATTTATCTTTGCTCCTGGACAGTCCGGGGCATAGCGAGGAAAATTTCGTGCTTTTGTAAAGTTCGGCGACCCCACGATAAAGAGGTAGGCCTAGGCCTATACTCAATTTCTGGAGTGTCACCGTATGTCTTAAAATTCCACCCGCACTGCACCACCATAACCGTAGTGGATCGACTACCTGTGCAGCCCCATCATGTCATATTGTGGCGATTTTGCCCTAAGCACGCGGCAGGTGATTGTAAACATAAATGCCATTTATGTGGCCTTTTCGTACTTGGCCTTGTTTTGACATGCTCCGTTCGAGCGTGCGTTGCCACGGCGACGTATTGTAATTTACGCTCCAGTAAACTATAACAATGGATCGATTAAACCTCGCGTGCGCCCTACAGTTTCTGGTGTATTATATATACACTGGAAGCGACTCGTTCGAGGAGATTGTCCAAGATCGAGAGACAGGACGCACACGAGGCTCGCCATGAGCTTTGTGTTCCCTGTTTGTGAGTAGTGGGCTCCTAGAGCCCTGGGGACGATTTCCATGGGGAGGCCCGGGCTGGGAGAGACAAGTTGCTGACTCGGGGGCCTTCGGCCCTGTGGATCGCCGGCTCTCTCCCTTCCCGGGACGTGTGACAGAGGCTCTGGCCAGCATGTCGGGCTGTGCGGGGTTCCGTCCCCGAGGCAGACTGCGGCTCGCCAGGCCCCGCCAGTTAACACCGTAGGGATGAACTAGTTTCTGAACGGTGTCCGTAGGCCTGGGAGTGTCGGGTGGGCTGTTACCTGGTTACCGTTAATGCTGAAGTAGTTACCGTGTCCGCCGCGACCTCCGGTGAGCGGCCCTGCCGCAAGGATCCGGAATAGCGGATGCGCGTCCGCAAGGACTCGGATGAGAGAGGACTATCCTCGAGGATCCCGAAGAGCGGACGGTAGTCAATAACTTTACATTGGTGCCGTGACCAGGATCAGTCCGACAGTGTTCCATCGCAGCCTACCGTCACAGCGTTGTAGCCTCCTTCGTCCCTGGGGATCGCCCGCTCCTCAAGGACAACTCGAAGAATGACAAAAGAAAGAGACAAGGCCAAAGATAAGGCCGATGAACCCAAGGGGAGGGATAAGGGTGGAAATGTCGCGGACCACACCCGGTCGCGCGACAGCCACCGTGAGACGTCTCCGGATGACTCCGGTGGCCGGAAGGAACGCGCGGAAACCTCCGTGGACAAGACCCCGTCCGCGGAGACGACTCCGGTGTCCCTGGCTCCGTCTTCGGACGTAGAGTCGCGCCCTGAGGGGCAGCAACAGAGATTGCTATCAGGGCCTGGCCCTGATCCGGTAGGCGTGGTAGGTGGAGCTGGCAACGGCGCTACCCCGCGCCCGCCTAAGTCCGGACGGCAGTCGTGGCAGGCGACGCTCTTTCAGGGGACATCTCCGGATGTCCGGGATCGAGTGGTAGCCGGCCCGAGTACCTCCGGGCAAGCGGATCAGCAGTACTGGATGCCACATCCAGCCGGAAGAGCTCCTGCAAGGGCTCCCGGCCGTGAATCCAGGCAGTCCGCGTCAGGCGGGATGGACCAGCTCACCCACACTCTGAGTGAGCTGGCTCCTCTAGGGCGCTATGACCGCGCCCGGTCGCCCCATCAGGGACGATCAGACCGGCGGAACCGTTCCCCCTCTCCGCTGTCACAAGGCAACTCGGGGCCTTTGACGGAGAGGGAGAGGTGGCTGATATCCGAGGCGCTTGTACTGTTCAAGCGGAATCAGCCGCCTTCGAGCGTTGACCCGTCGGCCATCTCAAGTCCGGGGATGTCTGGGCCAGTAGCCCCTCCCCAAGTCCTGCCGAGTCCGCAGGCGCCAGTGGCCCCCGCAATGGGACCCGCGCCTGCCCCGCGGCTCGGAGGCACCACGTTGGCGACCGCGTCGACCGTTCCGACGGTTGGAGCGCAAGCCGCGTGGCCGACTTACCCTGGCACGTACAGTGTGTCGGACGGGCAGTGGCAACAGGCGGCTTCGGCCCCAAGCTTTGCCGCCCCTTCTGGAGCCTACCCAGTAGGTTCGATGGGAGCCCCGCCCGCACCTAGCCAGAGTGGGTTTTTAGCGGGAATGACCCCGGCGGCAAACGTGAGCTTCCCTGCTCCTCCGTCCGCGGCGTCGATGTTTGCTCCGGCAGACTGCGCAGGAAGCGCACGGAACTTGCCGCTGTACACGGACGACCCCGGAGCCGGGACCGCACGTCGGGCGCGTAGCAAACGCGATGACGGGCCCGACCACTCTTCGTGGCGGAAACGGTTCAACGGGGATAACGCCGACTTGGAGGACTACTTGCTCCAGGTATGGCGTACTGCCGTGTACGAAGGATGGTCCCAGCATGAAGCTGGACACGTCCTCGCGGGGAGCTTGGAAGGAAAAGCTCTCCGCGTGATGCCGTGTCTGCCGGTGGGAACAGTGACGTTCGGCGAGGTTGCTCGTCAACTTCGCCTGCTGTTCACGCCGACGACCAATCGGCGGCAGTCTGAACGAGAGTTCAAGGCGCGTATCCGCCAGCCGACTGAGTCCGTGACAGACTATGCGTTCAACCTACGCATACTCGGAAGGATAGCTTTTCCGGACATGGACTTCAGTCGGTTTGAGACGATGCTGATCGATCAGTTCATCGATGGCCAGCCTTACCACCTAGCGTACGGGCTGGCCACCCATGAAAAGCGATCGATGGAGGAGGCAATAGACTCCGCGCTTGCGCTTGAGGTGGCTGTCCGCCCTAGACAGTTGCCTCCAGCCCCGGCTCCGGCCTCGGCTGTACCCGCGCAGGCGGCGACTCCTCCTCCGGTTAAAGCATCGCAGGTAACCCCGTGGCAGGACCCGGTCATCCGGGAACCCGCCAGGGAACCTACCCCGCAGCGGGTTAGTGCGCCAGCACCCTCTACAGGGGCGCCCGCACATGCGGCACCAGTCGCCGCGCCGTGCTCGCCTTCGGACGAGTACGACATGGAGGAATACGACCTCGGCGCCGCGCAGATGATTGCGCACTGCGCCGGGATCGAAGCTCCGGGACCCGCAGAATGTTGCGCGTTCACCTCCGGACCGGCCCAGAACCGTCCCTGCTACTTCTGCGGAAAGCAGGGACACTTTTGGCTGAAGTGTCCGGAGTTGTTGGAACGCCTGCGGTCGCGCGGATACCAGGGAAACCTTCCTGGCCCGCAACGGAGGAATTCCTTTCGGTCTGGTCCTCCGGGACAACAGAACCGGAACCCGCGACAGGGAAACTAGATCCGGACGTGGTGGCGACCAACACTACGTCCGGGGATAGTTGTTCGGTGGCAAACGATGCCGCCCCACCCGCTGATGAGCGGGACGAACCCCAAGTAGATATGACTTCTCCGGAAGTAGTCCTTGGAGATCAGTCCAGCTCCTCCGCGGCTGAGGCGGATGGCGAGGACTCCGTAGATGAGCCCAGCGCGTGCGAAAGGTATCGCCCTACCTGCGCGCTGGTGAGGGACCCTTGCTGGTACCTGCCCCTGTCCTTCGGACGGGAGCCGGTCCGGTTCCTCGTAGACTCAGGCTCGGAGGTGACCCTCGTGGCCGCCGGAACGTTTAGGAAGGAGCCCGCGCTCCGCAACCTCGAGTTGCGGGATCCCGGACCGTATAAGCTCTACGGAGCGGGAGACAACCGCATCCGTATCCATGGCATCATCGATCTGCCTATTACCCTTGGGGACAAGGTGTATCTGACAGAGGCGATCGTGGCGGATATTGGAGCGGCCGGGATTATTGGGATGAATTTTCTACGGGTCCACCGGGTGATTGCCAACTTTAGTGCTGGCGAGTTCCGGATGGGAGAGGACACACACTTCCTCTTCCGCTCGGGCCCGATGCATTCATTCCAGATGCGGACATCGCGCACTGTAGTAGTGCCACCGATGAGTGAGATGATCATCGAGACGAGGCCGCGTCGTCCCCGCATGCCCCTCGATGGTCGACCGTGTATAGTGCAACCCGTGAGCAGTTTCGCCGCAGGAACTGGGCTCGTGCTGGGTGGGGCCCTGGTCATGTCCAACCCCCGCGCGATGCCCATCCTCGTGGTGAATCCTACGGATGCTCCGATTGTACTGAAGCGCGGATGCATAGCAGCTACTGCTATTCCCGCGTCTTCGAGTCGTGTCCTCCCCGACGATCCGGTCTGCCGCGCTGCGTGCGTGGCGGCGGCCACCGGGGATGACCCGTTCACCCTGCCGGACCATTTGGAATCTCGGGTTCCGAAGGACCGGTTGGATGAAGAGCAGCGCCAAGCGCTCCGCAAACTGCTGCGGCAGTATGCGGATGTGTTCATGGGTCCTGATGGTGCGGTTGGCAAGACTGACGTCGCCAAACACCGCATCGACCTCGTGGACGAGCGTCCTCTCAAGCAGCGTCTTCGTCGGGCAGCAATAGTGCACCAAGAGGTCATAGACCAGGAGGTGCAAAAGATGCTCGACTTGGACATCATCGAACCCAGTGACAGCCCTTGGGCCAGTCCGGTGGTTATGGTGAAGAAGAAGGACGGCTCGTGGAGGTTCTGCGTGGACTATCGGAAACTCAACGATGCCACGCGAAAGGACTCATATCCTCTCCCGCACATTGAAGATACCTTCGATGCCCTGGCCGGGTCGCACTATTTCTGTGCTCTGGATCTGGCCTCCGGGTATTGGCAGGTGGAGATGGAGGAGAGTGATCGGGCGAAGACTGCCTTCGTTACCAAGAACGGGCTCTACCAATTCAAGGTAATGCCGTTCGGGCTCTGTAACGCACCAGCGACGTTCGAGCGCCTCATGGAGATGGTACTTAAAGGGTTCCTCTGGAAGCGATGTATGGTCTACATCGACGATGTCGTCGTGTATGGCCGGTCGTTCGAGGAAACCCTCACCAACCTCCAGATGGTGCTCCATCGCATCCGCGGAGCAGGGCTTAAATTGAAGCCAAGTAAGTGCGAACTATTCGCGCAGGAAATCCTGTACTTGGGCTTCATGGTAACGGGCACCGGAGTGAGACCAGACCCCGCAAAGGTGGCGGCCATACAGAAATGGCCTCCGCCCTGCAACGTGGCGGACGTGAGGTCCTTTTTGGGCTTCGCGAGCTACCACCGCAGGTTTATTCGCGGCTTTGCGGAGATCGCGCGTCCCCTTACTATCCTCACGGAAAAGGGCGCCGATTTTGTTTGGTCCGCCGAGCAGGCTGACGCCTTCTCGGGACTCCGGCAGGCCTTGGTAGTGGCCCCGGTGCTGCGGCACCCTCGTCCGGACTGCGAGTTCATCCTGGACACTGACGCGAGTAACTTTGCACTCGGCGGTGTCCTCTCGCAGATCGTGGACGGGCAAGAGCGGGTAGTAGCTTATGCGAGTGTGGCCTTGAGCCGCTCTCAAATGAACTACTGTACCACTCATCGCGAGTTGCTCGCGGTGGTTACGATGACCAAGCGCTTCCGGCACTATTTGTTGGGACGCCATTTCCGCTTGCGGACTGATCATAGTTCGCTGAGATGGCTCCTCAACTATAGTGAGGCCGATGGCTTGGTGGCGCGGTGGCTCGTCAAACTCCAGGAGTATGACATGCAGGTAGAGCATCGCGCTGGTAAGTTGCACGGCAACGCGGACGGCCTGTCCCGTTGTCATAAGTGCAAGAATCTGGGTTGTGCAGGGATGGCGCCATTCCAGCAAGCCGCGGATTCGTCCTCAGACTCGGAATTGGACGTTCCGGGGAGACCGCAGGCCGCCGCCCCCTCTAACAACACGGCGGCCGGAGCGTTTAGGGCTAATCTCCGCGCGCGGACCCGTCGTTATCGGCGAGGGCGTCCCGCATACGAAGCGGAGGTGCGGCTCAGCTCCAGCGAGTCCTCCTCGAGTCCGGCGGTGTACTCCTCGTGGGTACCCTCGTCCTCTGGAGAGTCTGAGTATGAGCGGTCCTTGCCCCCTGTGGTGATGGCCGCTGCGGCGCAGCCGGACGCGACGGATGAGGAGCCTAATTACTTGGGTGGCTACTCTCCGGCGCAGATAGCTGCGACGCAAAGAACTGACAGAGCTCTGGCACCGGTAATTACAGCCCTTGAGGCCGGCCAGAAGCCCTCGAAGGATGAGCGAAAGACCTACAGGGAGGAGACTTTGTCTCTAGTATCTCAGTGGGAACGACTCTCCTTGAGGGATGGCCTCTTATACCGGCGCTATGAGCCACCGACCCCACTGCCTCCAATATGGCAGTTGGTGCTTCCGGCGGAGCTGCGGAAAGAAGTACTCCACCAGTTGCATGACCTCCGGGTGACCGGTCACTTGGGAATTCGGAGGACCGTCCATAGGCTACAACAGCACTTTCATTGGCCTGGTAGCAGCTTGGACGTGCAACGGTGGTGCGCAGCCTGCCCTCGGTGTCAAGCTCGCAAAGGAGTTCCGACTCCTGGCCGCCACCCCTTAACCACGGTTAAGGCGGGCGCGCCGTTTGATCGGATAGCTTTGGATATACTGGATACCCACCGGGTCACCCCGCGCGGTTTCCGGTACATCCTGGTGATATCCGACTATTTTACCAAGTATACCGACGCCTACCCACTGCGCCGCCAGACTGCGGACGAGGTAGCTCGGTTATTGGTGAATAGATGGGTGGTGTACCATGGGGTACCTAAACAGGTACATTCGGATCAGGGCACGCAATTTGAGAGCAACCTGTTCCGAAACCTAGCACAGATGCTAGGCAGTACCAAGGTGCGGACCACCCCCTACAGGCCCCAGTCTGATGGCCAGGTCGAACGCTTTAATGGATCGGTCCTCAATATGCTGGCGGCCTTTGTGAATGATCGTGCGAATGATTGGGATGACCACCTCCCGTATGTCTTAATGGCGTACAGGTCGTCGGTCCACTCTTCGACCGGAGTTACTCCGCACGCGATGTTGTACGGCCGGGAGCTAAATTTGCCCGTGGATATTATGTATCCAACTGCGGCAGAGACCGGCGCAGTACCCCAGTGCGGTCCGGAGTACGTGGAGTGGATTCGCCGCGCCCTGGCGAACGCCCATGATTTCGCGCGCGCGCGCCTGGACAAGTCTGCCATCCGGCAGAAGCGAGGCTATGACGCCCATGCTAAGGGTAGGCCAGCTTTTGCGGAGGGCGACAAGGTGCGCTACTATTATCTGCCGCTTAAGCAAGGCAATAAATTTGCTAAGCCGTGGATAGGCCCGTTTACGGTACTGAAACAGGTGACAGATGTGGACTACCGGATCCGGAGGGATTCCGATCCGGACAGGGTTCTGGTTGTCCATATCGATAATCTGAAGTACGAGGGCCCGCTTGTCATGGATCCGCTCGTTCAAGATGCGGAACCGGATGATGCTCCCGTGTGGGATCCGTCTGGTCAGCATCCGCGGACTCCGGACGAGCGTGTGCGCCGTATGGTGGGCCTCCCGGACCTCTCTGACCCGTCAGATGATGGACTGGGTGGCTATCAGCCAGATGACGGCGATCCGCAGGTACCCCCACTACCTCCAGTACCTGCGGATGACGGGCGGCCACGCCGGAAACCACGTGCGCCAGCCCGGTATGGGTGGGAATAACCTTCCGCCCATGCGGATGCGTCTGCGGTACCCGTCTATCATACTACGGATGGGTTTTAGGTCGTTCCGTGAGAGTCCGCACGACTTACCTCCGCGGGTGGCTACTTTGTGGCTATCTTCGGAGTTGAGGTCCGCGGAGACTTTCATGTCGTAACGCCGCCGCTCCGCATCCGCCCTCCTGTAGTTTCCAGCGCCAGGGACGTGCGGATGGCCTGTCCGCACATTGTGGACGGCTGTTCGGCGTAATCCGCACAACGGTTACGCTGGCCGGACGAATTTACTGATCCGGCCGGACACCCCTGGTCCCGGGACAACCTCTTATATGGCCAGACTGAGGTTGGGATTTACGTCCGCTACGGGAGAAGCGCCTTCCCACGGATTTGGGGAACTGGCTCTGGACGCGGGGATAGTGTCCGCAGATGAGGACTGATGTCCGCGGTTCGTCCGCGTGACTCGTCCGGCGTCCCAGCGCTTTAAGATGACGCACTTCGGTGTAGTTATCCCCCGTGAGCCATTATTATAATTACGGTTATAGTAAATTAAGGTTTCTTACGGCAGGAAACCGACTATCCATTATGATAATGGAGCGGTTGTTAAGTCCGCGCGTGCGGACCAGCCGCGGCAGCGGGTGACGCTCGTTCTCGTCCGGATCGTACCTTACAATATGCGGTCCGGCCGGAATGACCGGAACCCCGGCCTCCTTCTAAGAAGGGGGTCGTATATTACATGCGCAACACTTGTGGTGGCTTTTAATTCCAATTTCATCTTCATTGGATAAGGGCAATACGCCGTACAATGGTAGGCGTCCGGCCTGGACTCCGTCCGCGGGCAGCTCCGGACGTCCGCCGGCTATTGCTTTCACCATCTTTGGGCGCCTCTAGATTGGGCGCCGGTATGAAGGGTTCGCCCCCTAACCATTGAGGTTATGGACCATGCCGGCTCCGCGTCTAATCTATTGGCTCCGCGCTCCGGTAGTCGTTTGAGGAGGCTCTGGGCTGGACCGGGCACCGCTCCGCGGCCGGGCAGTACGTCGGGGATGCTAGTGGGCGCTTTGCAAACGCCCATAGGGCGCCCGATTGTCTGTCCGGACGTCATGGGTATGTCCGATCGCCCTGTAAGCGTGCCAGCGGCTATGGGGAGTGATTTTGTTTATTTTCCATCTCTTTTATTATTTATGGGAGGATTATAAGCCACAAGTGTGTGCGTGTTTCCCGTGGAAATGCTATTCTTACTCATTTATCCCATATATGAGAAAGTTTAGTGATATATCTCTTGTCCTTGGTGCAATAGAGAGTAAGAAATCGGGAGATTTCTGCTTTCGCAAGAGGGGTGTAGGAGATTGTGTACATTGTATCGAAGGCTGTATGCCGTGATCTATGAAAAGCATGCAAGCGGTGGTGGATTTATTTTCATTGCTGCTTGAGCGGTGTTAAATTTTTATTTATCGCTGCTGATAGGGTGACATAATCGTAACACCCACAAGTAGTTTGGCTTTTTGATACATTGTATACAATCTTTAACCTGCGAGGGTGATTAACTTCACGTCATTGATCGCCAGTGCGAAAGCTATTGCTAATGACTGCTGTTAATTACTGTAGTATTTTAGCGGGTTCCCCCGGGATGGCTTGTGTACACAAGCCACCCGTATACATGGCACGATAGGAGTCACCGGGGGGAGATGCGTGTATGGCAATGCGGGAGTGTAAAACGTCCTTTTGTCTGTCGATCGGGTAGATGCAGGGAACAGACGTTTCCACGGGAACGCGTCATACGATGCGTGTGCAGTATAACTGCCAACACTTGATGCCTATAATCGATGTAACTCGATACCTTCTGGTCATTCAAGCGCTCGGCACTGGTGGAGACAGATCTGCGGATCTGACTCCCAGTGTTTACGGCGTTTAGAGCGCTTGATATGTCTGAGAGCAGTGATGGTTGGGAAGGTGATGTAGGGAGGGAAGAGGGGTCTCTTGAGCGCGGTAACTCGTACTCGAGACCCCAATCTAGGCCCGAGGATGATGACCGCGAGGACATCCCCCGGGGAGCCTATGTGGGTTCTGCGGAATCCAGCTCCGGCTCTGGTTCTTACACAGGAACCGAGTCCGAGAGCGAGGTCGCGGAGGACCGCCCCGCAGAGAGTGACTCGGCCACGCCAGGCGCCGAGCAGCTCTTGAATCCGTCACCTTTTCCTCGTATGGAAGAGATGATGGACTGCGGTGGTGCGGGACTCGTGGATGTGGACATTGAGTTGCATCCGCACCCGGAGATGCTTGCGTCTTTGGGTCCGGATGAGAGTACTCGTGCGGAAACCCGTCCGGATGGCCGTAGCCGTCCGGACACCGGTTCCGCCGAGAACTCCTCGGTGTCCGCACCTGCGGAGTCTGGTCCGCACGACCAGAAGGCCCCTGGGACTTGGGCGGAGCAGGTTGACGCGGCTGAGGAAGCCGCATCCCAAGCGCCGCCTCAGGAACAGGAGTCTGGCTCGAAGGAGACCGAGAACCGAGATGACGGGTTTACATCGCCCGTCTCTAGGCGTACTCGCCGTCGAGCCCGGGAGATTGCCCAGAAGCAGTGGAGAGCCCAGCAAGAGCTGGAAGCCTCTGAGCGCGGGCAATCTGAGGCCGGATCCGACCCGGACCCGGCCTCCTCGCCTCCGAAGAAGAAGAAGAAGAAGCGGCCGCACCGGAAAAAGAAGTCCGGCGGCCCCTCGCTTCAAACCGGATCGAAGTCCGGGGGACCTCAGCCACTGGCGCCTAAGCCGGGCGGCCAGAAAGGGTCCTCCGCCAAACCCGGAGACGCCAAGACGCCTAATCCCTCGGGATCTGGTGCCGGCGGCGCCTCCGCGGGATCCGGCCCAGGCGCGGGAGGTTCCAGTAAGCGGGTGCCTATCCAGGCACCGAAAGGAACCTCCTCTTCTTCCTACCGGAGCTGCGGAGGTGGGGTCGAGTCCAGTGGACCGAGGGCGTCCCGTGCCGAAGGAGGGAGATCTTCGCTTAGAACTCCTCCGGAAGCGCGCGGAGAAAGACGGGGTCCACCTGTCTGACGCCGCACTGGAAGCGGGACGGCGGTCCTTCGTTGCGCAGCAACAGAGGGCCGCGCCCCCGCGCGGGAAGAGTGTGCCCCGACAAACCAGGTCGGAGAATCGTTCGGGGGCGGCCAAAAAGAAGAAACGGTCGTCCTGGGAGCAGCCCTCTATCCAGGGGCTGCGGGCCGAAATGGGCCCCGAACTCCCTGGAGTCCGTCAGGGACACATGTTCCTCCCGCGGTATGGCAGGGATCCGCAAGGGCGCCGCACAGCGGCGGCCGGCGCGGCGGCCGACACGCCTTTCACACGGCCTCGTCCACTCACGGACGAGGAGCGTGTCGGGTTGCCACCCGAGACAGAGGAGGGTGTAATATGCCAACTCTGTCCGAAATCCCTGGACGGGTATGAGGACCCGCACCTTGCGCTCAACCGGGATCGTAGGTATCCTTCCTACGACCACTTGAGTCGACATATTGCGGGGTACCACTACCCCTGGATGCAAATGTTCGTTTGCAAGAGGTGCTACTCCAGTAGACCTCAGCAATGATATTTCGCCAGTTTGGAGGCCCTGAATAATCACCGCTCGGGTGCACACCGCGGTGAGGGACTTCACACCAGAGGCTGTCCGTCAACCGCCGGCGACCCAGGCAGGTGAAGAACGGCACCGGGTGACCATGGTCGTGTCGGAGATGCCGCAGATCGCGGCCAAGACACGAGTGGCTTCTTCTAAGCCGCGCCCCCAGCCAAAGACTCAGGGGAAGAGTTCGTCCGCCGGAAAGACTCCGGCCGGGACGACGCCCCTGCAGTCTCCGGGTGCGCTGACTCAGGAGGATTTCCCGGGCTTGCTCGAGGTGACGGTACCCGCGGGTCCGTCTGAGGGACGGGTGGTGGCAGACACCTCCGCCTCCTCGAGTACCGCGTTGGTGGTCCCGCCAAGGACCCCACGCGTGACTCCCTCGGTTGCGAGCAGTAGCGGACGTGCGGTACCTCTCTCGAGGTCGACGTCCGCGTCCTCGTTGGTAGTTGAGGGGACGTCCGCGGGATGGCAAAGCACCGCCTCCCTGGACTTGGACCCCCTCGACGCCACGGCGGACGTACGCCGGAGACTCGGTCCCACGACCGCCAGCGTCTACGAGACTTTCCGCGAGTCTGTAGGCCAGGCGGTCGGCCATCGTCGCGATGGTATGGACCGGATCCCCGGTGACCCGGCGTTGGTGAACCTGCCGGTGCCCCGAGCCATTCGTGACTTGGGGTCCGCAGGTGTAGCCGCGTTGGTCCGCGCTCGGGAGGAGCACCCCTGGGATCACCCCCAGCGTGGTCAACTCACCCGAGCGGCGGAGTACCTTGTGGCGGAGATGGACAGCTCTCTGGATCGGTTCAGCCGGTGCCGCGCCGAGGCCTCCCGTGTCGCATGCGATCTCGCATACGACCAGGGCCTCATGGAAGGCACCCGGCGGAGCCTAGAGAGCTACCGGACTTTGTCGGCCGTCATTGAGCGGCGCGCGTTCGACCAGGGTCGGACCGCCGCTCTTGCCGAGCAGTCCGGGGCGTCCGCCCCCGCCCCAGAGGTAGCCGCACGGATGGAGCACCTGGAGGCTGAGAATGAGCAGCTACGGCGTCGTCTTGACGAAGCCGAGGCCGCTCGGACTCGCCTACTCCAGGGCGTTGATGACCCCGAGTCGTCCGCCCTGAACCAGGCGGCTCTCCGGCGCGCGGATGCCGCTTTGGAGCTGGCCATCTACCCATACCTAGTCCAGGTGTGGGGAGAACGGACAGCCGGTCCACAGCGCACCCGCGATACGGTGGAGATGTTCCGCGCCATTGCAGATCTCGGCGCGACCTCTCTACCGGCCTCCGTCGTGATGGCTCCGTCAGGACCCGGATTGCAGGGCTCACCGCAAAAGCCCATGCAAGCTCCACCGGGCCTGCCTCATCCGCCCGTGCAGCCGGCTTTCACTCTGCCGGCTCCGCTGCTTCCGCGGCGTAGGGACTCGTCACCGCCGCCAGACCCCAAGACAGGCGGCACGGATGAGGAGCCCATGACGATGGGGGAAGGCTAGGGTGCTAGCCTCGTCGCTGCACTTGTGCGGCGGCGTGCCGGAGTCGCTTCCGCGGCTCCGCCCTGCCTCAGACCCGTTCTGCGGATCTGAGGAGCCGGCCGGCAGGGCGGTCGGCAACATTTTTAGAGGTACTATCACTTTTGATCACTCGGTGTGTCGTTTTACAAAATTTCTAAATTTAAAGTCTAACCTTAAAAAATATTTCAAAGACTCGGCACACCGTCCTTTTATAACGGATGACCTTCCAAGGTCATCACACGGTTTTGGACCACCTCGGTCAAAATTTTAGCTTGTTTATGAGGGTTTATTCAAAATTGCAAAGCGCGTTATAGTTTACTCCGTAAGTCCGGGGGTAGTTCCCCATTCTTCCAAAAGGGACTCTTAAAGTCCGGCGTCCGCGGCGCTTTAAGATGACGCACTTCGGTGTAGTTATCCCCCGTGAGCCATTATTATAATTACGGTTATAGTAAATTAAGGTTTCTTACGGCAGGAAACCGACTATCCATTATGATAATGGAGCGGTTGTTAAGTCCGCGTGTGCGGACCAGCCGCGGCAGCGGGTGACGCTCGTTCTCGTCCGGATCGTACCTTACAATATGCGGTCCGGCCGGAATGACCGGAACCCCGGCCTCCTTCTAAGAAGGGGGTCGTATATTACATGCGCAACACTTGTGGTGGCTTTTAATTCCAATTTCATCTTCATTGGATAAGGGCAATACGCCGTACAATGGTAGGCGTCCGGCCTGGACTCCGTCCGCGGGCAGCTCCGGACGTCCGCCGGCTATTGCTTTCACCATCTTTGGGCGCCTCTAGATTGGGCGCCGGTATGAAGGGTTCGCCCCCTAACCATTGAGGTTATGGACCATGCCGGCTCCGCGTCTAATCTATTGGCTCCGCGCTCCGGTAGTCGTTTGAGGAGGCTCTGGGCTGGACCGGGCACCGCTCCGCGGCCGGGCAGTACGTCGGGGATGCTAGTGGGCGCTTTGCAAACGCCCATAGGGCGCCCGATTGTCTGTCCGGACGTCATGGGTATGTCCGATCGCCCTGTAAGCGTGCCAGCGGCTATGGGGAGTGATTTTGTTTATTTTCCATCTCCTTTATTATTTATGGGAGGATTATAAGCCACAAGTGTGTGCGTGTTTCCCGTGGAAATGCTATTCTTACTCATTTATCCCATATATGAGAAAGTTTAGTGATATATCTCTTGTCCTTGGTGCAATAGAGAGTAAGAAATCGGGAGATTTCTGCTTTCGCAAGAGGGGTGTAGGAGATTGTGTACATTGTATCGAAGGCTGTATGCCGTGATCTATGAAAAGCATGCAAGCGGTGGTGGATTTATTTTCATTGCTGCTTGAGCGGTGTTAAATTTTTATTTATCGCTGCTGATAGGGTGACATAATCGTAACACCCACAAGTAGTTTGGCTTTTTGATACATTGTATACAATCTTTAACCTGCGAGGGTGATTAACTTCACGTCATTGATCGCCAGTGCGAAAGCTATTGCTAATGACTGCTGTTAATTACTGTAGTATTTTAGCGGGTTCCCCCGGGATGGCTTGTGTACACAAGCCACCCGTATACATGGCACGATAGGAGTCACCGGGGGGAGATGCGTGTATGGGAATGCGGGAGTGTAAAACGTCCTTTTGTCTGTCGATCGGGTAGATGCAGGGAACAGACGTTTCCACGGGAACGCGTCATACGATGCGTGTGCAGTATAACTGCCAACACTTGATGCCTATAATCGATGTAACTCGACACCTTCTGGTCATTCAAGCGCTCGGCACTGGTGGAGACAGATCTGCGGATCTGACTCCCAGTGTTTACGGCGTTTAGAGCGCTTGATATGTCTGAGAGCAGTGATGGTTGGGAAGGTGATGTAGGGAGGGAAGAGGGGTCTCTTGAGCGCGGTAACTCGTACTCGAGACCCCAATCTAGGCCCGAGGATGATGACCGCGAGGACATCCCCCGGGGAGCCTATGTGGGTTCTGCGGAATCCAGCTCCGGCTCTGGTTCTTACACAGGAACCGAGTCCGAGAGCGAGGTCGCGGAGGACCGCCCCGCAGAGAGTGACTCGGCCACGCCAGGCGCCGAGCAGCTCTTGAATCCGTCGCCTTTTCCTCGTATGGAAGAGATGATGGACTGCGGTGGTGCGGGACTCGTGGATGTGGACATTGAGTTGCATCCGCACCCGGAGATGCTTGCGTCTTTGGGTCCGGATGAGAGTACTCGTGCGGAAACCCGTCCGGATGGCCGTAGCCGTCCGGACACCGGTTCCGCCGAGAACTCCTCGGTGTCCGCACCTGCGGAGTCTGGTCCGCACGACCAGAAGGCCCCTGGGACTTGGGCGGAGCAGGTTGACGCGGCTGAGGAAGCCGCATCCCAAGCGCCGCCTCAGGAACAGGAGTCTGGCTCGAAGGAGACCGAGAACCGAGATGACGGGTTTACATCGCCCGTCTCTAGGCGTACTCGCCGTCGAGCCCGGGAGATTGCCCAGAAGCAGTGGAGAGCGGAGATGGACAGCTCTCTGGATCGGTTCAGCCGGTGCCGCGCCGAGGCCTCCCGTGTCGCATGCGATCTCGCATACGACCAGGGCCTCATGGAAGGCACCCGGCGGAGCCTAGAGAGCTACCGGACTTTGTCGGCCGTCATTGAGCGGCGCGCGTTCGACCAGGGTCGGACCGCCGCTCTTGCCGAGCAGTCCGGGGCGTCCGCCCCCGCCCCAGAGGTAGCCGCACGGATGGAGCACCTGGAGGCTGAGAATGAGCAGCTACGGCGTCGTCTTGACGAAGCCGAGGCCGCTCGGACTCGCCTACTCCAGGGCGTTGATGACCCCGAGTCGTCCGCCCTGAACCAGGCGGCTCTCCGGCGCGCGGATGCCGCTTTGGAGCTGGCCATCTACCCATACCTAGTCCAGGTGTGGGGAGAACGGACAGCCGGTCCACAGCGCACCCGCGATACGGTGGAGATGTTCCGCGCCATTGCAGATCTCGGCGCGACCTCTCTACCGGCCTCCGTCGTGATGGCTCCGTCAGGACCCGGATTGCAGGGCTCACCGCAAAAGCCCATGCAAGCTCCACCGGGCCTGCCTCATCCGCCCGTGCAGCCGGCTTTCACTCTGCCGGCTCCGCTGCTTCCGCGGCGTAGGGACTCGTCACCGCCGCCAGACCCCAAGACAGGCGGCACGGATGAGGAGCCCATGACGATGGGGGAAGGCTAGGGTGCTAGCCTCGTCGCTGCACTTGTGCGGCGGCGTGCCGGAGTCGCTTCCGCGGCTCCGCCCTGCCTCAGACCCGTTCTGCGGATCTGAGGAGCCGGCCGGCAGGGCGGTCGGCAACATTTTTAGAGGTACTATCACTTTTGATCACTCGGTGTGTCGTTTTACAAAATTTCTAAATTTAAAGTCTAACCTTAAAAAATATTTCAAAGACTCGGCACACCGTCCTTTTATAACGGATGACCTTCCAAGGTCATCACACGGTTTTGGACCACCTCGGTCAAAATTTTAGCTTGTTTATGAGGGTTTATTCAAAATTGCAAAGCGCGTTATAGTTTACTCCGTAAGTCCGGGGGTAGTTCCCCATTCTTCCAAAAGGGACTCTTAAAGTCCGGCGTCCGCGGCGCTTTAAGATGACGCACTTCGGTGTAGTTATCCCCCGTGAGCCATTATTATAATTACGGTTATAGTAAATTAAGGTTTCTTACGGCAGGAAACCGACTATCCATTATGATAATGGAGCGGTTGTTAAGTCCGCGTGTGCGGACCAGCCGCGGCAGCGGGTGACGCTCGTTCTCGTCCGGATCGTACCTTACAATATGCGGTCCGGCCGGAATGACCGGAACCCCGGCCTCCTTCTAAGAAGGGGGTCGTATATTACATGCGCAACACTTGTGGTGGCTTTTAATTCCAATTTCATCTTCATTGGATAAGGGCAATACGCCGTACAATGGTAGGCGTCCGGCCTGGACTCCGTCCGCGGGCAGCTCCGGACGTCCGCCGGCTATTGCTTTCACCATCTTTGGGCGCCTCTAGATTGGGCGCCGGTATGAAGGGTTCGCCCCCTAACCATTGAGGTTATGGACCATGCCGGCTCCGCGTCTAATCTATTGGCTCCGCGCTCCGGTAGTCGTTTGAGGAGGCTCTGGGCTGGACCGGGCACCGCTCCGCGGCCGGGCAGTACGTCGGGGATGCTAGTGGGCGCTTTGCAAACGCCCATAGGGCGCCCGATTGTCTGTCCGGACGTCATGGGTATGTCCGATCGCCCTGTAAGCGTGCCAGCGGCTATGGGGAGTGATTTTGTTTATTTTCCATCTCCTTTATTATTTATGGGAGGATTATAAGCCACAAGTGTGTGCGTGTTTCCCGTGGAAATGCTATTCTTACTCATTTATCCCATATATGAGAAAGTTTAGTGATATATCTCTTGTCCTTGGTGCAATAGAGAGTAAGAAATCGGGAGATTTCTGCTTTCGCAAGAGGGGTGTAGGAGATTGTGTACATTGTATCGAAGGCTGTATGCCGTGATCTATGAAAAGCATGCAAGCGGTGGTGGATTTATTTTCATTGCTGCTTGAGCGGTGTTAAATTTTTATTTATCGCTGCTGATAGGGTGACATAATCGTAACACCCACAAGTAGTTTGGCTTTTTGATACATTGTATACAATCTTTAACCTGCGAGGGTGATTAACTTCACGTCATTGATCGCCAGTGCGAAAGCTATTGCTAATGACTGCTGTTAATTACTGTAGTATTTTAGCGGGTTCCCCCGGGATGGCTTGTGTACACAAGCCACCCGTATACATGGCACGATAGGAGTCACCGGGGGGAGATGCGTGTATGGGAATGCGGGAGTGTAAAACGTCCTTTTGTCTGTCGATCGGGTAGATGCAGGGAACAGACGTTTCCACGGGAACGCGTCATACGATGCGTGTGCAGTATAACTGCCAACACTTGATGCCTATAATCGATGTAACTCGACACCTTCTGGTCATTCAAGCGCTCGGCACTGGTGGAGACAGATCTGCGGATCTGACTCCCAGTGTTTACGGCGTTTAGAGCGCTTGATATGTCTGAGAGCAGTGATGGTTGGGAAGGTGATGTAGGGAGGGAAGAGGGGTCTCTTGAGCGCGGTAACTCGTACTCGAGACCCCAATCTAGGCCCGAGGATGATGACCGCGAGGACATCCCCCGGGGAGCCTATGTGGGTTCTGCGGAATCCAGCTCCGGCTCTGGTTCTTACACAGGAACCGAGTCCGAGAGCGAGGTCGCGGAGGACCGCCCCGCAGAGAGTGACTCGGCCACGCCAGGCGCCGAGCAGCTCTTGAATCCGTCGCCTTTTCCTCGTATGGAAGAGATGATGGACTGCGGTGGTGCGGGACTCGTGGATGTGGACATTGAGTTGCATCCGCACCCGGAGATGCTTGCGTCTTTGGGTCCGGATGAGAGTACTCGTGCGGAAACCCGTCCGGATGGCCGTAGCCGTCCGGACACCGGTTCCGCCGAGAACTCCTCGGTGTCCGCACCTGCGGAGTCTGGTCCGCACGACCAGAAGGCCCCTGGGACTTGGGCGGAGCAGGTTGACGCGGCTGAGGAAGCCGCATCCCAAGCGCCGCCTCAGGAACAGGAGTCTGGCTCGAAGGAGACCGAGAACCGAGATGACGGGTTTACATCGCCCGTCTCTAGGCGTACTCGCCGTCGAGCCCGGGAGATTGCCCAGAAGCAGTGGAGAGCCCAGCAAGAGCTGGAAGCCTCTGAGCGCGGGCAATCTGAGGCCGGATCCGACCCGGACCCGGCCTCCTCGCCTCCGAAGAAGAAGAAGAAGAAGCGGCCGCACCGGAAAAAGAAGTCCGGCGGCCCCTCGCTTCAAACCGGATCGAAGTCCGGGGGACCTCAGCCACTGGCGCCTAAGCCGGGCGGCCAGAAAGGGTCCTCCGCCAAACCCGGAGACGCCAAGACGCCTAATCCCTCGGGATCTGGTGCGGGCGGCGCCTCCGCGGGATCCGGCCCAGGCGCGGGAGGTTCCAGTAAGCGGGTGCCTATCCAGGCACCGAAAGGAACCTCCTCTTCTTCCTACCGGAGCTGCGGAGGTGGGGTCGAGTCCAGTGGACCGAGGGCGTCCCGTGCCGAAGGAGGGAGATCTTCGCTTAGAACTCCTCCGGAAGCGCGCGGAGAAAGACGGGGTCCCCCTGTCTGACGCCGCACTGGAAGCGGGACGGCGGTCCTTCGTTGCGCAGCAACAGAGGGCCGCGCCCCCGCGCGGGAAGAGTGTGCCCCGACAAACCAGGTCGGAGAATCGTTCGGGGGCGGCCAAAAAGAAGAAACGGTCGTCCTCGGAGCAGCCCTCTATCCAGAGGCTGCGGGCCGAAATGGGCCCCGAACTCCCTGGAGTCCGTCAGGGACACATGTTCCTCCCGCGGTATGGCAGGGATCCGCAAGGGCGCCGCACAGCGGCGGCCGGCGCGGCGGCCGACACGCCTTTCACACGGCCTCGTCCACTCACGGACGAGGAGCGTGTCGGGTTGCCACCCGAGACAGAGGAGGGTGTAATATGCCAACTCTGTCCGAAATCCCTGGACGGGTATGAGGACCCGCACCTTGCGCTCAACCGGGATCGTAGGTATCCTTCCTACGACCACTTGAGTCGACATATTGCGGGGTACCACTACCCCTGGATGCAAATGTTCGTTTGCAAGAGGTGCTACTCCAGTAGACCTCAGCAATGATATTTCGCCAGTTTGGAGGCCCTGAATAATCACCGCTCGGGTGCACACCGCGGTGAGGGACTTCACACCGTTGGTGATGAAGTGGGGCCTGTATTCAATTTTGGATACATACCACCGAGGGTGGCGTCGTTCATGACCACGTCAGGAACGACGAGGAACCGGTTCTTTCACTGGGGTCCATGGCGCTTTGCACAGCGCATCATAGACGATGCCTGGAAGGAGTCTGGCGTTGTGTCCGCGGGCTCGAGCTACACCGCTCGCCTGACGGCGTCAATGGGCCAGACCCCGGCGGAGTTCCAGGCGGCGGAAGCCGCCCGGACAGCAGCAGAGGCTGTCCGTCAACCGCCGGCGACCCAGGCAGGTGAAGAACGGCACCGGGTGACCATGGTCGTGTCGGAGATGCCGCAGATCGCGGCCAAGACACGAGTGGCTTCTCCTAAGCCGCGCCCCCAGCCAAAGACTCAGGGGAAGAGATGGCAAAGCACCGCCTCCCTGGACTTGGACCCCCTCGACGCCACGGCGGACGTACGCCGGAGACTCGGTCCCACGACCGCCAGCGTCTACGAGACTTTCCGCGAGTCTGTAGGCCAGGCGGTCGGCCATCGTCGCGATGGTATGGACCGGATCCCCGGTGACCCGGCGTTGGTGAACCTGCCGGTGCCCCGAGCCATTCGTGACTTGGGGTCCGCAGGTGTAGCCGCGTTGGTCCGCGCTCGGGAGGAGCACCCCTGGGATCACCCCCAGCGTGGTCGACTCACCCGAGCGGCGGAGTACCTTGTGGCGGAGATGGACAGCTCTCTGGATCGGTTCAGCCGGTGCCGCGCCGAGGCCTCCCGTGTCGCATGCGATCTCGCATACGACCAGGGCCTCATGGAAGGCACCCGGCGGAGCCTAGAGAGCTACCGGACTTTGTCGGCCGTCATTGAGCGGCGCGCGTTCGACCAGGGTCGGACTGCCGCTCTTGCCGAGCAGTCCGGGGCGTCCGCCCCCGCCCCAGAGGTAGCCGCACGGATGGAGCACCTGGAGGCTGAGAATGAGCAGCTACGGCGTCGTCTTGACGAAGCCGAGGCCGCTCGGACTCGCCTACTCCAGGGCGTTGATGACCCCGAGTCGTCCGCCCTGAACCAGGCGGCTCTCCGGCGCGCGGATGCCGCTTTGGAGCTGGCCATCTACCCATACCTAGTCCAGGTGTGGGGAGAACGGACGGCCGGTCCACAGCGCACCCGCGATACGGTGGAGATGTTCCGCGCCATTGCAGATCTCGGCGCGACCTCTCTACCGGCCTCCGTCGTGATGGCTCCGTCAGGACCCGGATTGCAGGGCTCACCGCAAAAGCCCATGCAAGCTCCACCGGGCCTGCCTCATCCGCCCGTGCAGCCGGCTTTCACTCTGCCGGCTCCGCTGCTTCCGCGGCGTAGGGACTCGTCACCGCCGCCAGACCCCAAGACAGGCGGCACGGATGAGGAGCCCATGACGATGGGGGAAGGCTAGGGTGCTAGCCTCGTCGCTGCACTTGTGCGGCGGCGTGCCGGAGTCGCTTCCGCGGCTCCGCCCTGCCTCAGACCCGTTCTGCGGATCTGAGGAGCCGGCCGGCAGGGCGGTCGGCAACATTTTTAGAGGTACTATCACTTTTGATCACTCGGTGTGTCGTTTTACAAAATTTCTAAATTTAAAGTCTAACCTTAAAAAATATTCCAAAGACTCGGCACACCGTCCTTTTATAACGGATGACCTTCCAAGGTCATCACACGGTTTTGGACCACCTCGGTCAAAATTTTAGCTTGTTTATGAGGGTTTATTCAAAATTGCAAAGCGCGTTATAGTTTACTCCGTAAGTCCGGGGGTAGTTCCCCATTCTTCCAAAAGGGACTCTTAAAGTCCTAGTCTTGCGCCGTGACTTCCGGGTGTTGCCATCTTGCCTTCTTCTGGACCCCGCCATGCGAAGCCTTCGTCGGGTTTTGGCTGTTTTGGGCGCGGGCGGAACATGTTGGGGACCAACATTGTAAGAAGGGGGTAATGTGGCGATTTTGCCCTAAGCACGCGGCAGGTGATTGTAAACATAAATGCCATTTATGTGGCCTTTTCGTACTTGGCCTTGTTTTGACATGCTCCGTTCGAGCGTGCGTTGCCACGGCGACGTATTGTAATTTACGCTCCAGTAAACTATAACAATGGATCGATTAAACCTCGCGTGCGCCCTACAGTTTCTGGTGTATTATATATACACTGGAAGCGACTCGTTCGAGGAGATTGTCCAAGATCGAGAGACAGGACGCACATGAGGCTCGCCATGAGCTTTGTGTTCCCTGTTTGTGAGTAGTGGGCTCCTAGAGCCCTGGGGACGATTTCCATGGGGAGGCCCGGGCTGGGAGAGACAAGTTGCTGACTCGGGGGCCTTCGGCCCTGTGGATCGCCGGCTCTCTCCCTTCCCGGGACGTGTGACAGAGGCTCTGGCCAGCATGTCGGGCTGTGCGGGGTTCCGTCCCCGAGGCAGACCGCGGCTCGCCAGGCCCCGCCAGTTAACACCGTAGGGATGAACTAGTTTCTGAACGGTGTCCGTAGGCCTGGGAGTGTCGGGTGGGCTGTTACCTGGTTACCGTTAATGCTGAAGTAGTTACCGTGTCCGCCGCGACCTCCGGTGAGCGGCCCTGCCGCAAGGATTCGGAATAGCGGATGCGCGTCCGCAAGGACTCGGATGAGAGAGGACTATCCTCGAGGATCCCGAAGAGCGGACGGTAGTCAATAACTTTACAATATAATGCTACACTTTGTACAAAACAATAAATGATTTGCCGTTATATTAGAGTATATCAGGCTATATTTTCCCTGTGATTCGCGGATTGATCCTGCACTGATTGGAGGCTTGAGTAGCGTAGGTGAATGTGTAGCGTACGTCGAGAATGATATAAGAATGTTTAAATCACAAATAGGCTATTAATTATTAAGATCACCTTCACAGCTCTAGCTTTAGTAGGCCTATACACTGACTCAAGCTCGTCACTCGATCGTTTTGGCGCTTTTCTGACGGGCAATAAATACGTAACAAATGTAAAAATCGATAACTATGTACCACATGGCCATGGTAGGCCTATAGCCTACATATAACTCATACAAAGACGAGATCTGGGTTGGTCTGGAGTATACGCTGTACTTATAAAAGACAAATTACATCCGCTTTCATCACATGGCGCGTATATTGGGACTTAACCATTAGTAAAACGGAACATTTCATTTAGGAATTGACAACGATCGGCGGATATCCTACATTTTGACTAATAGGCCTAGTATTGGAATAGATAACGACTCAGTCGTACTGGAACTTCATCAAGCAGAACGTCCGCCAATCCAGTTTACACGTACATGTTTAGTATGATATACCATGTACGAAATTGACTGGTAAATACCCAGACAAATGAAAAGACCAACACAAACTGACGGGACTGGTGGCGTTCGAATGTTGTAAGCAGAGCCTAATAATGCATTCATTTTTTTAAAGTGGAGCCTCAATGTTTCCGTGAGAGACGTCCGTCGGGTCGCGCACTCAAGTACTTAACCTAGAAGTTTTGCTTCGGGTTTTCGCCCATTTTAACTCAGTAGCTATGTACACATTATATATGTGGTTTGGTATTATGCAGCCTACATGGTGTACATTGTTTACTATTAGGCCTATATCGGCGGTTTCACTCACAACAAACGTATGGTGAATACAACAAACGTATGGTGAATACAACAAACGTATGGTGAGTTGGTGACGGTGTGTAGATGAGTATGGCTGAAGCAGAGCCCCAACATGTCGTGCTCGACAATGGGTCTGGGAACTGCCGAGTTGGATTCGCCGGTGAAGACGCCCCAAGGCCGTTTGCATGTGCGGTCGGCAGGCCCAGAGAACAGGTGAAAGACAACGTGATCCCCCTGCAATCCAGTTAATGGGTGTCAGCTTTATCATCAAAACACAGGGTCACTGTTGCAAAATACTTGGTACACCAATCGACGTTATTTGACGTTATTTGATCCTGACTTGATCCAGATGATATTCGATTCGTAATCAAATGTCAAAGGAAGTGAATTGTTATTCACTAAAAGCATGTATACTTGGACATCAGATAGAATTCATATGGGCATACATCACGTTACGGTACGTTTTTTTTTCGTTTGTAGGGTTCAATATGTGATCCTGCCGTGAAGAGCTGGCATGTGGGTGACGAGATACAGACTGGGCGGGGAGAGATGGTGGTGAGTCACCCGATGGAGCATGGCATAGTCACCGACTGGGACGACATGGAGATCTGGCACCACGCCTTCTACAGCGAATTGAGGATAGAGCCACAAAACCACGCGGTTCTCGTCACTGAAGCCGTCCTAAACCCGAAGTCCAACAGGGAGAAAATGATGCAGGTATACACAGCAACAACCATTACAGTACCGATTTCGCAAAACCTCACTAGCCATGCGAATGTGTATGCTAAATGCTAGGCCGTGCGATTACGTGCCACTTGATGCTAGCATCAACTCTCATGGTGCGACCAGTGGGCGCGATGCCATCGCATCAGGCGATCGTCTCAGTTGAACAGGCGAGCATTGTCTCGCACAGATGTGCGCATCCTTTATTTCAGACACAAATAGGCTACATACTTTAATATGAACTGTACTTAAACACTGCATTTGCACAGACTGTCTATAAACCACTCGATCATGTGTTTGCAAGCATATGCGAGCATATAATGGCCTTCACACAAAAATGTGAAATGCTTTTAGTGTGCCACAGTGCCAAGAAGCAATGCTAGCATCGAGCGATGCTCGCATACACAATGCTAGCATCAAATCTCACGATGCTACGTCAGGCGAAGTTGGGCGAATACGTGCTAAATGCCAGGTTACTTGTGCTAGCATTTTGGTAAGTTTTTGCGAAATCGGTACTGTAGACACACACTCTAACTAGCTATTGATTATTTAATTAAATTGATTATTCATTCATTTCAGATTATGTATGAGAAGTTCCAGGTCCCTGCAGCGTATGTTGCCCTGTCGCCTCAGATGGGGGTGTACGGGTATGGACGAGTGTCTGCCATCTGCTGCGATACTGGTGATGGAGTCACACAAGTCTTGCCGATATATGAAGGTACTGTTACTGTTTATCATTGATAGGCTATTGCAAGAGGGACGTGGGTTTCTGAAGTTTAATTTTTCAAAATGGTTTCCAGGATATTGTCCTTTCAATGCAATCCAGCGGATGGATTTTGCTGGACGGGATCTAACACATTCTTTGTCTGGAATGTTGCAAGAAAAGGGTCACGCGTTCAGTTCGACAGGTAGAGAAGATTCTTGCTCTATTTTCTGAAATCTTAAAAGATTGTACACTCTGTGAGCTCTAGTTGAGATAATCTTTATTGACAAAAGCTGAGATGAGCGTGGTGTCGGACGTGAAGGAGGCGCTCTGTTATGTAGCCGAGGACTATGACAGCGAGCTGTTGACGTCACAGAACACGTGTAATCTGCAGAAATCCTACAGTCTTCCGGACGGCTCCACAGTCACACTAAACAACGAGAGGTTCCGATGTACAGAGGCGCTTTTCAACCCTAAACTACTTGGTAAACCCCTCAATGCGTATATTCAACTGTGGGGATTAACTACCCTTGAATTCATCTTTTTAGATAGGCCTAACTTCGGAATCACATATGGTTAAATATCATGTGGTGAATAACCACAGAGCGTCTCCCATTAACTCATCAAACAGCTAGACGTCGTGTAAAAGTATCAATGTATCGTGAAATGACTTCACTTCTGTCAGGTCTGAACCTACCAGGGATCCAGAAGGTCATATACGATTGTGCTATGGGCTGTGGTATGGATTGTCGGAGAGACCTCTGCGCGAACATCCTCCTGACGGGAGGCAACTCACTCATCACTGGTCAGTCTTAGAGTAACCGATAAAAATGTCCATTTTGATAAAGTAAATTATGAAATTTTAGCCATTCCCTCAATTATTACCTCCCCCCCCCTTCCTCTCAACCCAGGTTTGGTGTTTGAATATTCTGCAAATGTGATTGATGCAATTTCAGTTCAAACGCACGCTGC
Source organism: Terebella lapidaria (assembly GCA_949152475.1). NCBI lineage: Eukaryota > Metazoa > Annelida > Polychaeta > Terebellida > Terebellidae > Terebella > Terebella lapidaria. The sequence continues at coordinate 12,105,476 of OX424557.1, forward strand.
ATGGGAAAGAAAAATAGAGGGTATCAACCTGAACACATTGAAACCTTAGCATGTACCCACTTGCTAATAAATTGACTGACATTTTTTTCGTGGTGTAGGACTGCCTGAGCGCATGAAGATAGAGATGAAGGCGCTGTTACCGGAGACGATGAAAGTACAGGTGATCGCGGCCCCTGAGCGAAAGTACATGGCTTGGATCGGGGGCTCGATCATCGCCTCTCTCAGCCAGTTCCAGGACTGGTGGGTAAGCAAGGCGGACTACGAAGAATACGGACCAGAAAATGTCCACCGTATCCACGGGGCACTGAATGACCTCAAGAAAGCCAGCCATTAGTGCAGCAAATATATATTAACGTAATCTTTTGTACCATGAAAAGTACCTGCAAAGATTGATCTTTTTTTATGGTTTATGCATGTTTATTGGAAAAGGTGTAGAAGTGTTTATGTTAATGTATGCATTTCAATTTCAGGAAACGACTTTACAGTGTATACAATACGGAATTTTACCTCAACCTGTGTTCCTTGAATATATGATTATATACTACCATACAGTATGCAAATTTACTAGTATTTTACGCCAAAGATATTTACACAATATATTTAATAAAAAAAGAGAAAAATCTCAGTTGTTTTTTGTCTCATAAATATAATTTCTCTTAGAGAAATGTTGATATTATTTCCACTCGGACACGGATGAACACTTGTTTCTGATACAAATGGATGCTTCCACCGAGATCCACCAAGGCATCTACAAGCCTTGAGGTGTAGCTGTGCACATCAAAATCTGCCCAGCTTGTTCTACTTTAATCTACGGAGCCCCTGAGGCGACATACCAGATATATTTATTAATCCGTGCGCACGAATTAGTAAACCGTGCGCACGAATTAGTAAACCGTGGCCACGAATTGGTAAACTGTGGCCACGAATTAGTAAACCGTGCACACGAATTAGTAAACCGTGCGCACGAATTAGTAAACCATGCGCACGAATTAGTAAACCATGCGCACGAATTAGTAAACCGTGGCCACGAATTGGTAAACTGTGCGCACGGATTACCTTAACTAATCTGTGGGCATGATTTAACAATCCGTGGGCACGATTTAATAATTCGTGGGCACGATTTAACAATTCGTGCGCACGAATTAGTATTTCGTGGCCACAGATTGGTATAACTAATCCGTGGGCACGATTTACCAATTCGTGGGCACGAATTAGTATTTCGTGCCCACAGATTGTTAATTCGTGGCCACGAATTGTTAAATTGTGCGCACGGTTTGGTAATTCGTGCGCACGGTTTGGTAAACCGTGTGCACGGATTGGTAAACCGTGCGCACGGATTGGTAAACCGTGCGCATGGATTAATAAATATTTTCGGTATGTCACCTCAGGGGCTCCGTATTAATCACCGTGTAGTTTCGTAATAATATTTTGTTTGCCAAAACCAACAACTACAGGCTTCAACCAAGTAAAATCAATAGCAGTGTACGTACTGTCCCGTGGACCTGGCGCCTAGCCAGACAACAGTACCACTAGCTATGGAATATATTAGATGCATATGGTGGCGTTTTGTGGGGACCATGAAAGTGTTCTGTCGGCGTTTGGCATGAATAGTTTTGTGATTGGTGTCGATCGTGCCAGCATATGAGAATACAAAAACACTTTCACATGAAATTTCAAAACTAAGCATAGGTCTACTAGCCACATTTTCATGAAATTCGAAGATTTGTAGGTGGAGGAAACAATTGTATTTTGATTTTTTCCAACCTATTTCACAAATGATCTTGATTTAACTACGTCTTTGTTTATAGTTCAGCGATGCTACAATATATGATTTATCCTGATGTACATGTACACACACGTAACTCATGCATGTACAATCAGCCTGGGAGTAAAACAGCTAGTTCTTGTCAAATTTCTTTTTGCTGTATCAAAAGTGGAAGTTTAAAATCTGCATCAATGTTAGCCCGAATGGGGTTTCGGAAAATTTGAGCAAAAATTCTGGAGTTTGTCACATATCCATACATTTCATGTGCAATTCTATTTTTTTTTTTTGTGTGGATTGTGTATACATGTCGAATGTGTAGGCTACGAGTGGATTCAGCCGGCCTGTATGTTGGCTTTTACAAATACTATTCTTGTTCCCAGTACGACACGCCCACTCGTAAGCACTAGAACTGGAGTAACATCATTCTGTTCAATCTGTTGTACCATAATTGCCAAGGCCAAAAAGGGTCCGGACGGATATTATAACTAGAGTTGCAGGTTAATTTGTACCCGGTCTCGACATGAGCTGTTATCGCACGGCCTGGCCGGGCGATCACGCACAAATATATGGCAATAATAGATGCCTACAATGTACATCAGAGACATGTTGGGGGCCTACATGTACATGTTCTGATGTGAACCCTGCAATATGGGTCACACTAATAATGCTATTGATTTTGGCTAGCGTTGGTGGTTTTGAACAAGGAGCCTGAGATTCGAAAGCCATTCAATCTCGGCAATAACTGTCCAGACTCATGCTGAACTGGCTCGACTGGAAGCAAATTGGTACCAAGAATCAGAGGCACATTGGACTAGAAACAAGAATACTGTTCTTAAAAAGCAACATACTGACTGAATACTGATTTAGGCTACAAGTAAAAACTCTCTCGGATCTGGATTAACCAGAGCTTTGCATTACAAGAGGATGCACAGCCACTGAAAAACCTAACAGTATAATTATAACAGACCCCTCGATCGTGTATTTCTGACAAAAGACATTTGGACTCTAGCCATACAAGAACCTTTGAAAATGGAACACTGGTGACATTTTTCAAGATCTGTCCTAAGGTGACTATATTCACCCATCAGACAAGGCAGGAGCATGGATGATGACGCGTGTGCGATCGTCTTGGATAATGGCTCGGGGAACTGTCGAGTTGGATTCGCCGGGGATGAAGAACCGTGCTCAGTGTTCGCTTCCGCTGTGGGCAGGTCCCGAGGGCAGGTGAGTGGTAGATAGGACTACATTCAGATCCATATCGGCTCCCACCTGTAGTGAGTGGACTCTCAGATATGCAGATAAAATGTTCCTTTGTTGCTCAAAGCCAACTTTTCCAATATTGCTGAACTTATATCATTATGAGTGTAGGCCTATCTGTCGTACGTGTTGACAGAACATATTCTATGACACTGGGGTGAAGAGCTGGCATGTGGGTGACGAGATAAAGACTGGGCGGGGAGAGCTGGTGGTAAGTCACCCCATGGAGCATGGCATAGTCACCGACTGGGACGACATGGAGAAGATTTGGCACCACGCCTTCTACAGCCAACTCAAAATAGAACCACAGAACTACGCGGTTCTCGTCACTGAGGCCGTCCTCAACCCGAGGTCCAACAGGGAGAAAATCATCGAGGTCTGACAACTCAGTCCACATTGGGTCCACATTGAACCCAAAGCTAGATCCGTAGTCATATACAGCGAGATAAACTCGGGGAGCTCATTCTTAACCTTAGCCTAAATCTCTTGATATTACGTTCCCGCACAGGCGATGTTTGAGCAGTTCCAGGTCCCTGCTACCTACATAGCCCTGGCGCCCCAGATGGGCGTGTACTGTTCGGGCCGCGGTAGCGCCATCTGCTGTGACTCCGGGGATGGGGTTACCCAAGTTCTCCCGATATATGAAGGTGGAATATCGGTTGATTTCATCCAGAAATGGCTCCTTTTTGTCCAGTATTGCAAAGGCAATTGCATATAGTTGTTGAATTCAAGATTGTCATAGTGATGCATAATATGTACATGTGTAACACGGTGTGTCACTCTGGCTTTTTGCTGAAATATTTTGAAGGGTACTGTAATGTAGAGGCTGTCCAGAGAGTGGATTTTGCTGGTAGAGATTTAACACATAACCTATCGCGGATGCTCCAGGCACGGGGTCAAACTTTCAGCACCACAGGTAACTAACTCTGCATGGTCACAGAACCGCATACATTGCAGGAAGTCGTGCCTATTCCTTGTACTGCATAGATAATAAAATGTCAGTAAACGAATAACGCGGTGACAGCTGAGATGAGCGTGGTGTCGGACGTGAAGGAGGCGCTCTGTTATGTAGCCGAGGACTATGACAGCGAGCTGTTAACGTCACAGAACACGTGCAGTCTGCAGAAATCCTACAGTCTCCCGGACGGCTCCACAGTCACACTAAACGACGAGAGGTTCCGTTGTACAGAGGCGCTCTTCAACCCTAAACGACTCGGTAAGGAAATTCTTCAGAGCTGCGACCTCACGTTGCTTTGTAAAAAAAGATCGCCACACTATACACGTGAGGCTGATGTATTAACTGGTGATCCATGCATTGTTCGGCAATTGACCCGTCAAATATCATTTGCTTGGGTCTGCCCAGTGATCTGTGAGTGGCTCGCGTGTTTCAGGTCTGGATATACGCGGCATACACGAGGCGATATGGGACTGTGCCATGGCTTGTCCGATCGACTGCCGGCGTGATCTTTACTGTAACTTCGTCCTCTCGGGAGGCAACTCACTCATCCCCGGTGAGCTCAATGGCTGTTGTTGTATTCATTGTTGCTATCCCAAAAGAAATGCCCATATTTTCTCTTTCTCTTTTTGATACATGTATGAAGGCTTTCGAGACCGAATGTCGAAGGAGTTGCAGGCGCTGCTACCACCGTCAACGAAAATCAAAGTGCTCACGACCTCTTTCCGGGAGATATACGCCTGGGTCGGAGGCTCTATCTTGGCTTCACTCAGTACCTTCCAGCAAATGTGGATAGACAAACAGCAGTATGAGGAGTTCGGGCCGGAGATCGTACATAGGAAATGTTTCTAGATGCAATCAGCGTTCATTCTGTTAGTACGTGTATCATAAATAGATGCTAGTAACATTCATGGATGTTATGTATTTTCGTAGTAAGTAAGTAAGTAATTTATTTTCCAACTGAAAAACATAGAGTACAGGGTGATATATATATAAGAACAATAGTGTATTCAGTGGAGGTATGCACCGTAGACAAACATGTCTGTTCTACCATGTTATAATAATAAACAATACATACCCAACTTTGAACAGTGATAGATCGTGCACCCCAGAAAAATATTTATAACTAATATACCGATATACACACACACATCCAGACATCCAAAAAATAATAATATAAATAATAATAATAAAAATTGCCAGAGGACTAAGAAAGGTTATCGGAAATGATTCATTTATTAATTTGCAAAATGTGTGCACGATATCCGAAAGACACTAACGCAAATTCTATAAAATCAATCCGACTGACATGGACGCAAGGTCACGCCAATCAGTGCGTAGCCTAAAATCAGTAGCATAGTCATATCGTACGTGTTGCCGCCGCGCACAAGCCTTCCCCGCCAAAAAATACCGTACACACACCGACTAAATAATACACTACATAATAAACCTTTAAGATGAAAACTGCGCATATATATATATATATATCAGCTGGTATGGCGCAGAATATATGAATATATTCACTTGAACATTTATAGATAGTCGTTGGTAATATGTGATAGCGGCCAATAGCGGTCAACATCAATTGTGGAATTAGCAAAAAAAAAAAAAAACATAATATACAATTTACGTTCGTACATTGCCAGGACCTTGCAAATATTTTCGTAATTTACGATTGAATGTAGCCAAAGTTTTGCTTCTTTTGATATCATTAGGAATTTTATACCATAAGTCAGGGGCTTTATGTAGATGTGTACGCAGAACAAATTGAGAGTTACGGCTAGAAATATGTGGATGATCTCGATTTCTCGTGCTGTACTCATGAAAACTGGCATTACATTAAAAAAATTTAGAGAGCGGTGCAGGCAAAAGGTTACGTGCATTTTTATACATGAGTTTACCCAACTGGATATGGAATAAGTCCTGAATTCGGGGTATGTTAAGTTGTTTATAAAGAGGTTCCGTTGGACTGTTGTAGTCCGATAATGTTATGGCTCGGACTGCTTTGTTTTGGACTATTTGGAGTTTTTTCGTCAGAGTTTTAAACGTGGACCCCCACAGTAAAACACCATAATTTATATACGGATGTACTAATGTGTAGTAAATTGACTTCAAATATGGACTTAATAATGAGTGTTTTAATGAATTAATTGCAAAGAGACCACTAGCCATTTTTTTTCTACAATAATTTATGTGATTTCCCCATGTCAACTTATTGTCAATAATCATACCCAGAAATTTGGTTTCATCCACTGCACTAATGTCAACGTCACCTAACCTGATAGAGTATTTCGAAGTTGGATTTTTAGTTTTGCTGAATATCATATAGTTTGTTTTATTTACATTTAACGACAATTTATTTGCTCGAAACCAATCTGTTAAATTTTTTAAATCGAGGTTGATTTTCTCAACTGCTTCACTTAATTTTCCGGATGCGCAATATATCGTGGTGTCGTCAGCAAATAATATACATTTAGAATTGTTTAACGAACTTGGTAAATCATTCGTATATAAAATGAATAGAAGAGGCCCTAATACTGATCCTTGCGGAACCCCGTAGATGACATCTTCAACTGAGGAAGATACTGACTTGAAAGAAACATACTGTTTTCTATTTGTTAAATAACTCCTAAACCAGTCTAAAGCCTTACCCCGTACCCCATAATAATATAGTTTATGTAATAATGTTTCGTGATTTATAGTGTCAAAAGCCTTTGAGAGGTCTAAAAAAACGGTTACAACATGTTTTTTGTTATCTAACGACTCGAGCAACTCCGAGCTCAGTTCAGTAACAGCGTCTATTGTAGAATAGTTTGGACGAAATCCATACTGACTATCGTAAAATATGCCTCGACTATTTATAAAGTGATATAATCGTTTATGTATTACTTTTTCAATAACTTTAGAAATGCACGGCAGTAAAGAAACTGGTCTGTAGTTAGTATATTGCTCTGGATCTTTATTCTTATAAATCGGAACCACTTTGGCTAATTTCAAGGATGCAGGGAAGTAACCAGCTTCTATGGACTTGTTTGTTAGGATACTAATGGGATATTTTATTACATCTTTTATTTGTTTCATAAAATTGGAACTGATATTATCATGTCCAGAGCTTTTTTTGGTTTTAAGATGGGTAATAATTCGTTCTATTTCTTCTTGATCAGTAGGTGAAATGTAAAAGGAATTCTGTTGTTGAACTTGCGGGAGATATGCGTCAAATTTTTTTTCGGCAACGGGTATTGCATTTGCAAATTTTTCTCCAATCTCACTAAAATATTTACAAAAACCATCTGATATTGTTTTAGGGTCCTCTGTATATCCCCCCTCATGGACAAAAGTATTACATATTGAAGACTTGTCGTTTTGTCTCACAAGAATGCTGTTTAGAGTTTTCCATGTTTTTCGTACATCATTTTCATGTTTACTTAATAATTCAGTGAAGTACTGTTTTTTACTAACTCGTTTGATTTTGTTGTACTCACGTTTATACGATAAATATTTAATATGACTCGTGTGTGTTTTTGGTTTACTCATTTGTTTTTTATACAACATATTCAATGTGTTCGCTGATTTCCTAATACCAGGGGTTATCCAAGATTTTTTAATGATTTGTTTAGCAGTAATTCGATGTTTTCTTAGTGGCGCATACCTTTCAATGACTGAATTAATAGTTTCGGCAAAATGGTCGAATGCATCATCAATATTCATATTTTGATATATTAACCAGTTGGAATAAGATAATTCGCTTGATATTCTGCGCATCACCGCATCATCAAATTTACGTGAATGAAATTCTAGAGGAGTTGTTTTTGATTTGTGGATCGATTCTGGTCTATTCAGCTGCAACACTATAGGTAAATGATCAGAAATATCTGTCACTAATATCCCCGTCTTGACCTTGTTGTATGACGAGTTGGCATTAATATAAAAATTATCAATCAGCGTAGCTGTAGTATGTGTAACCCTTGTGGCTTGTGTTACAGTAGGGAGCAACCCTAGCGATATAATTGATTCTAGCAAGTCGGAAGTATTTTTATGGCAATTAATTTTAATGAAATCGAAATTTTGGTCAGTTCCTATTATCATATCCTTGATGCATTTAGCCATATTACCGATGATTGTTTCATATCGTTGCACGGATTGTATTTCATTCGTATTGGGCACTCGGTAAACCTCCCCAACCAAAATTGTGTTCTGATCCTTGGTAGCTTGTATCACAAGAGACTCAAATTCCGAATCAATATGCAATTCTAAATCAGATCGATGTTTAAATACAATATCAGTGTTTACGTAGATAGCTACGCCCCCTCGTGTATTTGCTTCCCTTTCCTTGCTGATCAGATTGTAACCTTGAATTTGACAGAGTTTTTTGTTTTTATCGGAGAGAAACGTTTCACATAACAAAATAAAATCAAACTTGAGCCCCATCACACCCAGACAGTTCAGTAATACTTCTAAGTATTCCGCTAAGTAATAAGTTTAGCGGAAAGACTATGAATATTTATATGCATAGCCGTGAAATTTACCCGATCGTCAACAGTAATCATTGGCCAGCGCTTCGCGCTGGTCTTCTAAGTTTGCCTAAAATGAGACCCACGGAGGGTAGATATGAGTGGGCCCGGTCCTGCTATCATTTGTTAAATATACAGTATTTCAAGCAGTTCCGGATCGCGCATCAAAGAAAGTCCATTTCTATTGTTCTCAAGTCGCAACGAAACGTCCCTATAACGTTTTCTGAGTGGAAAAATAGTTGTGCAGAAATCCTGCAAAAAGTGGCATTTCGTGCTTTTAAATAACTGAGAAATAGAACTTTGTTTGTTTGCACAAATTCAAGTAGAAACGGATCGCTTTAAGTGGTTCCGGATCGGGCGCCATCTACCGGTAGTTGCGGTTTAATTTAGGGACCATATCAAAAGCAATGGATGTTGAAATGTTCGTGACGGAAAGTCATTGTTGAGGAATATTAAATTTTGAAACTTAAGCCTGCATTCGTGCAAATATTTACACAACAATATATGCATGTCGGCCAACAGCAAGTTATGGTCAATATTATTGATACGCAAATATAAACCCATTCAATCCAATTACAGTTGTATGAGTGAGTACGCTGTGCGCAACATAGCGCGCATGTTCAATCAAGCGTGACAACGATTTTCTAGTACGGCAATGCTCTGCATGCTTGCATTTTTCGATCACTTACCGGTAATTTGGACGCCTTTGGTGCTCAAACTCCAGCAATATCATGATAAAATTGTTGGCTCTCTGATTTAGGCCTAATAATTGTGTGGTTGCATCCATGTTGTACTGTTTTAAATTACACATTGAATTTGTGCAAATGTAATGATAATTGACCAATGTAGTTCCCCGCTTGTTCCGTACGCATGCTATATCTTGAACTTGAATGAAAATTTGAACAAACATGGTAAAATATGACAGGCAGAGTACTAATACAGCATGAAATGATATTGAAGATTCGATCATGTTGCTATGGGCAGAAACGTGTATTTGAAGCATGCTAAATTTGCTAATAATGATTCACATGCTAAACAATAAACTACTCATAGTGCTGAGCATATTCTACAGTTTTTTTCTGTATATGCCTTGGCAACAGCACCATCAGTCATAGAAAAGTGGTTGCTACCCTATGTATTGATTGATTCGGGCACTGATTCCCAATGATGTCACGAAAAGGAAGCTTACATTCTTCGCCAATATCACCGTGTGGTTTGGTAATTGATATTGAATTTCATGGTTATAGTGTTACAGTACCAACATCGGTTGTCATAGCAACCTCCAGTGTACTGGTAAACATGCATCCTAAATTATTAACTGTGGTATATACACTGTTGACCCAACCTTGAAATTAATCGTGAGAAATTGTTTGATTCCAAACATTAAAAAAAAAAACACAGATTTAACGCACATAAATACATGGGTTAAAACACATGACCACCGGATATATTGACTCCAAACACCACAATCCCCCCCCCCCCTCCCGTGACCCCTAATTTTTTCTTCATAATCAGAATCCTTGTGTTTCTGGCTACAAATACACCTAATCTGGACATTTCTTGAAAAAATTAGCAGTGGTAGAAGAAACAAATTGGATACGAGTCTCTGACTAGCAATGGAAATAGGCAGAAAACTATGAGAAAAACACCTGATCAACAGATATATCTTGACACCAAAAGACTCAATTTTCTCCCATGACCCCTATTTTGTCTTGATAATCAGATTCATATCAGATTCAGATTTTTTGTAGATACAAAATCGGAATTTTTTTAAAAAACAAATTAGTCTTAATAGAAGACAAAAATAGAATTGACACTTATGCGATCAGACACTGAAAACAATTTCAATCTTCCGGCAACTGTGAAATCTGACATAACTTTTTTAATGTAGATTATTTTACAGGGAAGCCCCGGTACATATGGGTTTTATTTTTTTGAATAAAAACCTTTCCTTACCTTTCAAAAACCACAATTATTTGGGATGTCTTGAAATTTTGTTTACTGACTAATACCACCTTAAGTCAATGTTGGGAATTATTGTGGCCAAATGATCTATTCATGTAAATTATAAAAAAAATCCTAAATCTAAAACTTGATGAATTTCGCTGTAAACTTGTTTCAGCTTGAGTGGCAGTTATTTTTTTTTAATATGTACATCCATGCATTGTCCACAGATATGAATAGGATCACCTGTTGGTGATATGAGAAACTTTTGAGAGTAAGCTAACAGTTCGTCCTTTTTGCATTCTGACCTCTGAGAAACGAGTGTTTTTTTACTCGTGAAATATAATCACAGAGCGTAAGTTCTTTGGTAAAATACTTACCAAACCTCACCATGATGATTTATAAAATATTTGTCGTACCTGAGAGCTCCTCCGCTGGTGAGACAGATTGAATTTCTCATACGATAACAATATGTTTTCGGCAAAAAGTCGATATATTCATGATGGCTCATGTAACTCCCGTGAGTAGCTCAGCACTCCCTGTACGACAAATAGCGGCCCTGTGCATTACATACTTCCAGACACTCCGTCGAGTATACGCTTCTGACAACCCCCTGTGTATGCATTCTGCTTTATTGTGTATAAATTTGAACAAATTCTTGAATAAATTTGTGGTGAATATTTCTCTGATCTCCGAAGTAACTGACGTGTGTTCAGTTATAATGGTATTCTAGTTTTCTTGTTAAATCCAGTTTTCTTGCAAAATACATAGCAAATCTTTAGAAGGGGTTCGGTGCGTCCAGTCACCATACTGTTGTCAGACAAGGGGCTAAACCGTAGGAATTTGTCAGCTTGTCAATAACTGACTATCAACGGCAAATAAATAAACTTTTGATATTATGTCCTCTCAATATATCCGATGAACACAAATATTCTGACGAGGACAGCAAAAATTACTCTTCGGAAATATCTTCAAACTAGATGATTAAAAAATGTTGTTCTTGTTTTACGTCCACGGCATGCAAAACATCCAGATCTATGATTTTGGTGTTTATTTCCTGCAACCCGTCAAATGAGATGAAGCGAACAATTTTGATAACTGGAAACATCAAACATGATTGTATAGCATCAGAAATATTGATAAATTGTAGAATAGATCTACCCACACTATAGATGTGGGGTAGATCTACTAAGTAATAAATTTTCCCCATATCTAAATGAATTTTATCATTTCAGTTTGAAACCTTACCTTTGCTTATGAATTTTATTTCAGTGATTCCACCTTGGAAAAAATATAAAATGTTGTGGTAACAAACATGCATGCACGGCATATGAATTCACCTTTCTCCACTTCACTTTTGTCCGTACTTTGAAATTGGTCAGCTACACCTTTTTTTCAGGCCGGTTGTATACAATGTCCATGCTACATTGCACCAAGGAGTTTGCGCGCTGTATGTTTCAGAATTATATGCTGATAGCTGTGCTCATTACTGTATTTTTGTAGATCGCCAGAGTGGGATATATATTTATATGCCTAAAAATTTGCTACGGAGTAAAACGATAAAGGTAGTGCAGCTATAGACCTATATGGTTCCATTAACACTGCCAATATGCAGAGTTTATTTAACCTGTAGGCCTATAGGTCCAGCATAAAATTTACAAAAAAACAAGAATAATGTGCCCATAAATATTTTTTTTTGTCACAACCACTCCCTTTGAGATTTTGACAGGGTCCCCAAACTCCTGAAAGTCACGTGACCAGCCAGCTGAAGTGTGTGACGTTTGACAACAAGCAATGGCGCGCGGAATCCGAAACTACTTGAATTTTGTCAATCGTGTTATGATGGTTTACAATATGAAGAAATATGGTCAGTACATTCTGGGTTTATACATGTTTTGGTGAGAAATAAGAGCTCATTTTGGTACATGAATGAAAACTGTGCCTCGACAATTCCTGCAGCTATGGAACAATTTTCGTTGGTGAACTGTTTTGTTTACATTCGGACATGCATTCGGATGACAACGAGGACTGGTGGGTGGGTCATCTTTACGATCGGGTGACGAAAAGAATGAAACGAAACTGAATTTTTTCTTTCGCGCATTGTCAGCCACAACACCCATACTTTCCCAAAACACAATAGTTTTTATTATAAAATATATTCTCAGTGCACTAAGAGCAATTCAAGTAAAAAACGATCCGGAACTACTTGAAATCCGGAACTACTTAAAATACTGTAGTAATCTCAACAAAGGATCACAGCACTTTCAAAAATAATATCTCTGATTGTTTCCATGAGGTTTTACATTTTAATCTTGTGAGTATGTACGCAAATACAGTGAGAGCTTTGCGATATTTGTTGATTTACCGTAATACATACGCATACCGTAGCGCAACAAAAATATTGAGCTAAATTTCTGATGTTGACAGAACAATTACCAAAGGTTGCCAACTTTTATAGTTTACGATATAAAAGTGATAAAATGTGATGAAAAATATTTTTTTTACGCCAAAATAGACGCATAAACTATCAATTTGATCCAGAACATTGAATGTCTGTGCCCTGATATACATCTGTAGATATGTTCTTCTTATTTATTATATTTAGAATAATGAGCAATTTAATCAATAAATTAAGGTTATTAATCACATAAACTTTCCCATCCCAACATATTTCCGCTGGCCACAAAAATATCTCTCTCCACTGTAGGTTACTTGTATCCTTAATGTTCTCAGTATCGTAATACCTACAATCCATGTCAAAAGAAGCCGCGTCATCGCTATCCAACACTTTCAAATAGCTATTTAAATGATCGCTGAAAGGATTGTTGGAGGCGCCATCCTCAGGTATAAAGTCACCATCATAACGTTCATCCATCATAATGTCTGGTGCAAAGTCGGCATGGTGTGAGATACCAGACAGCGGGGGAAACACGCGCGCGAGGGCAACACGATACACTTGACAACAGAAAAATAAGTGTCATCGCCAAAAAGGAAATACCAAAGGAAATACCAAAATTCATTGCTTGAGAGCAGCGTACATTTAGACCGTCCAATTCGAAATATTCTAGTAGTATATATACTAATAGGGCCTAGTCGTTAGTCAAGTTTTATTCCTCAGCGAGATGCTTCTATATGTACTAATATACCCTTTGTCATGCTTACATCTAGTGTGCGATGAGCTTATGAACATGAACATGAATTTTTGCCATGAACAGTACGAATAAATAAAATTTGTACGAATTCTTTTTCCCAAATTGATCTGCAGAGATTTCCAGACTTTAGTTAGGGGGAAGATGCCAATAAATATCCTGCAAATCTAATGGTGGTAAAAATATTTTTTTTTATTTAAAGCATACAAAATACCTACATATAAATCACAGATTTGCCAATATCAATAAATATACACGCATGTAAAATATATACATTCACATATATCATATACAGTGGACGGGGACTCGGGGAAACAGCTCATAATACTGGTGCTGGTCTTTTTCCCAATAAGTGTTAAGAGAAAAATGAGAAAATTTAAATTTTCATGATGATCTCAATTTGTTCATGGGGTTCATCAAATCGAAGATCACCCACATTGTTTTCAATGTTGTACGAACATCTGACTATAATGAGACAACTAGTGAAACCCGAATAGCATCAAGATGGCACAACGGAAACAAGAAATATACCTGATATATTTACATACCATAGCGGCACAAAAAAAACAAGACACATATATCATGATTGTAAAATTAATAACTGAGGTATTCATTACAATTTAGCTTACAGTTTTCACCTAATTATCCTGCTTGGTTCTGTGTTTGAATTATATTTACACAATGATATATAATAAACAAAAAGACATAATGTATACATGTAATTATGAAATTCACAGTTTTTGGTACTGCGATGTAAAATTGTGTGATTCGAAATTATTGTATTCATTTTCAGCAAGAACGTTTAAATACATAATATATCATGGCGAATATGCATTAGATTCGCATCAGACATGGATTTCATTCTTTTACCCTTTTTGTAGCACTAAATTTTATTTTTATCTTTAAAAAAACCTGTTTTGTCACTGTGTGCGTTATTTAGAGCAAACAGTACATGTACAAGCTCTCATCCTAGCGTAGTGTTTGCCATGACTCGCTATCATGCACAGAACAAGTAACGCTCCACAAACGCAAGCCCTAGTCCCCGAGTTTGTCGCAGCCCTCAAGACACCCAGGACCCACGATCAACTCTCTGGTGGGTAAAGCTGTCCCAGTTCCCCAAGGCTACCCTAGCTCCAGAGGCAGAGTTTACCCTAGGCCCTAAGACTGCCTTAGTCCCCCAATGACCGGCCTACAAGGCGGTCAGGTCGTCCGTGGTGGTGACCTCGACAGTGAGCTTGCCCTGTTTCTGGATGTCGGCCTCTTTGCCCTTGCCGAACAGGTTGAGCTGTTGAGTCTCGCCCTCCTCCCGACCAGTGAACTTGACTGATGCGATACCCATCAACTCGTCTGTCATACGGTTCTTGTTCCAGATCTGTAGCAGTTGTACGAGTCTTTCAGCGATCAATGTTAGTTCAACAACAGTAACGGTGTTCCACATGGTTATTATAGCCCGTGTTGAACAATGATTCTTAGAGAACAGGAAGAATGGTCGACGTGCTGAATCTATTTTGTCACAACTTACCGTTTAAACCTACAAATTTTGAACCTCTTTGCATTTTATAATGGGTATCGAGGTCTATGTTTATTAATGTAATATGGGGATACGTGTACCAATCATTTGACAACCAGGTGGCGTAACTCTTGAGTCCCTGTGTAAAAATATCGTGTAAAAAAGTTTTACCGCAGATTATGATATTCATACCTCGATGGTCATGGGTTTCTCGGAGGGTTTGCGACGGTAGAAGATGGTTTTGAAGTTCCAGGTGGGATCGACAGACCTCGCCACCCAGGGCCCTTTGACTGTCTCTCCCTCACAGCGCACCACGGGGTAAGGGTCGGTGGCTGCATGTAAGTAATGAAAATGGGTTCAAACGTATTGACGCTGGGTGGTTCATGTATTTATATTCACTGTTTGACAATTTTCCGAATTGTGCAATATGTATTCGTTAGTACAATATTCTGAGTTAAATCATACCGATGTATGGATATTGACCAAAAGTAATTACAATTTGTTTTCTACGTGTAAACACATCAACCAGTTGAGCACAAACGGACAATGACCATGCACACATTAACATTGATTATGTATACACACACGGAGTATAGACTTTCTTATAAATTTGTTAACAAACAAAACAAAACATAGCACCAAGAGTGCTGTACGTGTAGCTGTACCGGCAGACCTAGGTCAAACATGTTATTGAGCTTTAATACTGAAGAAAATCTGAGGTCAGGTTCAAGGTCCCCAACGGATCTGCCATATATGATTCCCTATATGCCCCTAGTACAGCCATACGATCTATCTGTTATCATTTTGTCTGCCGCGGTCTGAGGTCAAGTTCAAGGTCACCAAAAATGCACCATATATGACTCCCTATACTCTGTCTTGAACACTATGGTATCCAAAAGCTTATCAGTGCATTTTAGGCAATTCAAGCCAAACGGTTTTCATGCATAAAATGAATGACATAATATAAATCTACTGATAGCTTTTAGAAAGGTAAGAATACGTGCTAAAATCACCATGCTAGACAAATAAATGGCCGCCAAATCGACGAAACCGTTTCAATGCAAAAAGCGAGAAAAGGTATTATTAGGCTAAGATACGTTTTGGTAATTTGCCAGACAGACGATGGACAAAAAACCACCACAATAGCTTTAATAATCTGCACATTCGTTGTCGATGAGCTAAAAATGATATAAAACGAGGTGCAACATTTTCACCAAACGTGGATTCAAAAACACACCCACAACACATCTACATGTAAACACAACCACATCACCAAAAAATATAAATACATGTATACCTATCATATCTGCATGTCAGAAATATAGAGAACATAGTCATGATAATAGTATCATATTTGTACATGTATGCTGGAAAAAGATATGACTGGAGACATAACGATGAAGTAAGCTATATATATATATACAGAACATTCATAAATATTAATAAAATATTTTTTTATCAAAATTTAAATCTACGTGTAGGCCTACATTAAATCGAACAACAAATGCTGAACCAATGAAACTTCAGCATATAACAGTATGGTTGGGTAAAGCACTTTTCATACAACATGTAACAGTTGCTGAGGTAACGCGTTTCACTCACTTTCTTTGCCCTCTTTTTTCTCGAGTCCCGAGGCGCGCACGACCGTCAGCCTGGTCACGAAGGCTGGGGCCTTGGAACACATGGTTGAAGCGGGACAGTCCTTCATCATCGGCCTTTGGGGGTGATGAGAGGTTACTATGGGTATACTACTGTATTTATCAATCATATTAATGCAATATATTGATCACCGGTTCTCGTGGGATTATTGGTACAATATAATAAATGTACAATTTACACTCTTATTTTAAATATGAACACATATTGCCTGGCTATGTAATATATCATTTCGATTTTTTTGCCGATTAACTATACGTATATCATATAGGACATGTAAACTATGCAGGTGTGTCACTGTTTAAATGTATGTTAGCGAACTGACATACTTGACATATCTGTTTCCGGTATAAGGATGCATTAAATGAAGAGAAACGTTATTAGACAATATATTGACAAATGTTAAAAGTACTGTTATAATAATATGTACACATACTCGAGAAAGTCATTTTGACTTAAGAAATACTAGTATAATGGGAAACTGTTATTTTAAAACGAGCATACCGTTGTCTATAAATTTTACAATTTATTATTAGATGCTACCTTAAATATTTAATGCATGTAGAGCATCGTTCACAATCAAATTGCAAACAAAGTCGCACAAAGAAACGGAAACATCACACACATTAGCTACATTGTTAAGAGAATACATACAATCGGCAAACCAAAAACACTTACTGCACTTTACGCCTGCACATTGAAATAAATAAAATGAATTTGAATCGTATTTCGCAGTTGGCATGTTAAATACTAAACCAAACGAACATGTTCTGTCTTAACTAAAACGTCACACAGATTTATAATGAAGAACTAATTGACTTTTGTGCACGCTTTCGGAGCCCAGAACATAGGCCCCAATACATAAATGTATAATTCGTGGAACATAAAATAATTGAACATAAGGTCGAAATAAAACACACTGAACACCAAGTGGGTATTGGATACGAACCCAAGTTGTGAGTGCACCTTCTGTGCTACGCCTCTGATAGCGGTAAAAAGATTCCACACTTTGATTAATTAAGCCTAGGTCACATTGAACGCGGCACCAACAAAGTAGCTCCCGGCAGAGTTTTGAAGACCCCGATCCTGGCAACCGTTTGTGAATTAAAATATTTTACTCGCCAGGCCGCTGGTGACCATTAGAACCCTGAAAATCCTGATGTCAACTCCGTATCTAACCCAGTAAGCGTCGATTATAGTCCCGACATCTGTTTTTATCCAATGTGACTAAGCCTTAAGGCTAAACCGGCGGATTGTCCTGGGTTAGCCCCAAAAGTGGCTCTCCAACCTGGTGATCGATATGGGCGGTTGATGGAACCACATAACACCCTTGGTTAGAAATCGGGAATCACAACTCTTCCTCCGTGTGGCTCTGAGCTAATTGGTATGGCAACTCATGAATGGTTTATTTTGTTTCCTTGACAACTTCTGAAGAGTGTGGCACAGTTTAGGCGATCTATAATCGTTCTTCGTTTTGTTTAAATTTACATTTCTAACGCATCAAGTCATCCATCTTTGCTTGAATTTTAGTCTCTCGGACTGTAGCACTGAAAAATATAAATACATTGATATTGCATGAAGAACGATTACCATGATTACAGGCACCCTCAATCTGTGTCACATTCTTCAGAAGTTGTGAAGGAAACAAAATAAGCCATTTGTGAAATGCCACATTGCTGATTTTAGAGTCGAACGGACGAAGAATTGTGATTTCCGATTTCTAACCAATAAAGGGTGTCATGTGGCTCCATCAACCGACCATATCGACCACCAGATTGGAGAGCCACTTTTGGGGCTAGTCCTGGGAATAATTGTTCAACCAACCCGATACTGCATATTGTTACATGTATGGATACTCACTGGGCATGGGCGCTGGCGGTCGTGTAGACCCTGAGCATGAACTTGCCGGCGACGCCCGGTTTGTCCGTGGACGGGATAATGACGTAACGTCCCATGGGCAGCTCCGTCTTGAGGAAGATGTTACGTGACTTGCGGTACTCGGTCGCCGTAATCTTCTCGCCGGGCACGTGTACGCGGTACTTGCGGTTAGCCTCTACCTGCGAGACACGGAATATACAATGCATAGATCTACTACCGTACCCACGTTGATTTGTTCAAGATTATCACTTTTAATTTTGTGATCTATCACCAAGTTCAAATGTTGGAAATCTTGATTAATTTTTGAGACATTGAAAAAATGTAACTATTGAATGGGAACATTATGACGTCCTCCTCTCATATGAATCCCCGCGTCTATGTCAAGTACTAGTATTATAGACCACGTCGGCACAGCTGTACTGTACCTTCATGAGATGGAAGCCGATGACGTTGTTTCCCTCCCCTGACTGTCTTCCGACCACGACATCATCCTGCTCTAGCGATATCATGATCGTGTCCACCTCGTTCACGACGTCAAACATGAACTGAGAGTACATGGAGAGAGGATTTGATATCAGTAATACATTACACTGATGAACTGTACATAAAGTACCATTCATTTAGAGTGGATTTAATTAATGGAAAGGACTGAAAACAATACGATACTTCCACAAAAAGGTGGATTATATGATGTAGAGAGAGATATGAAGTACATCCATGTTTGAATGATGGATGATTCCTACGATACCTGTGGGTTGTAGAGGAAGGTCGAGCTGCTCTCGTTGCCCCCGGCGCGGTCCCTGTGGGTTCCTTTGGCGCCCACCGCCCACTCGCTGTGCAGGATCGACTCGCTCCACGACTTCTTCAGACTGAACATCTTCGTGTTGACGAAGTGACATATGTCCACGTTAGTGAACTTGTCAATGAAGTCCTGGAAACTCATCCTGTATAGATACAACGATATTATGTCAAAACTAGTTTTAATTAACGTGAATTTAAATTATCGTGGGCGTAATACATTTAGATAAGTACATGTACGCCTATGTATAATTATTCGCCATTGAAAACCAAAATATACCTACCAGAACTCTCCTTCCCTCTGAAATTTGATACCCAATTTCTCCCGATCCTTAAGACTGAGGGCCTGCCATTCTTTTGAACTGAGGAGGAAAGCCACAGAAGACAGTCGGAAATATAATCACATATCACTAATTAAAATCACATTTCCCTATATATTCCCAAGTCTGGTACTGACTTGTCTGACCAGGCGCCGGTCCACTCGCGCGTGCCCCAGGGGTTTTTGAGGCGGACAAGGTGCAGGAGCTCGGCTCCACCCAGTGCTTGGCTCATGCCCTTGTTCAGTTTGATGGCCTTGACGTCCGTGATCCCGTACGAATGTCCCTTGACCAGACCCTGCCCGGCGCTCTGCCCCACCTCGTTGTTCGAGCACTGTAAGCAACACAGCTCGTGTACATGTAGGGTATACTGAGTAATGTTAACATTACTGCCATTGCAGCAATATATACCGTAAACACTTGAGGTGATGGGGACATTGTGAAATCGGAGTTGAGGCATTTTGTTGTAAAGAGATTCCCTAAGAAATATGAACACCCAAACATTGACATTCCCATAACGCATCTCAATTCATCCTCAAATACCAGATGATCCACTACTTACATTATTTTTCATACGTCATAACGTGTCAAGCATGCACGAGTGCATGCATGTACATAATATTATACCAGAAATACATAAGACCAATGGTCTTATGTATTTCTGATTATACGGAATCTAGGGCTATATACTTATGACACTGACATGGACGGCGACAGTGACCAGCGACTTGTTCTCGACGGCCACGCGGAGACTGTGGAAGAAGGCCATCCTCTTCTCCTCGTCCTGCAAGCCCAGCTCGCTGACGATCAGCTTCTCCGCCACGCCGCCGGTGAAGTCGACCAGCGCGTCAGCCGCGTGTCCCGTACTCAAGCTTTCGTAGTCCCCGTACAGTCTGGAACATCATGGTACTCGACTAATTACAGTACATGCTTGAATTGTCAATGAAATCTGCAGTAGCTCGAGCACTGTACACCATAGACGGTATAAATAATGGTGGAATATCGCTGGACAAATTGTTCCAAATAAAATACTTTAATATGTCATGGTTTGGTTAATGCGCATATACCTAACAACACATCTGTTCACTTTCTATTCACTTAGTAGAGAAGCACTCTTTAAATCAGTTCCAGAGAATTGGAATGCACACTTCAGTCTTATTGATTGCCACGTTTCTGTACATGTCATTGACTCGGTCCTCGTTCGTACTTAGCGTAAGCCTTCTCGAGGAGAGCGCTCCAGAACTCATTTCTGCTCTTTGAGTGACAGAAGATCAGTTTGCCGTTCTTCGTGGGCAGAAGATCGTCTATAACCACATCCAGCCAGCGTCCATAGCGCCAGAACTGGAAGTGGAATATCCCGGCGTACTTGCCCTCATTGGGGCCCCATTCCTGCTCTTTGGCATTAGGAACCACCTGCAAACGACCAACACTGATATTACTCATGCACCGACACCTGAAATTGCATTTCTGTTGTCTGTTAAGTACCCCTGATATTGTACCCATAATATTGTTTTCATTCTATGAAATTGGGGAGTTCAAATTATCAGAAAAGTTGCATCCGTTTGCCAGAGTGAATTCACGTTTAGTGCATTTTTATAAATCGACTATGTATAGGTACAATTTACGATTATATAATTGAATGACGTATAGACAGTGCTAAGTCAATGCATACTTTCTGCCAGATCTTGGTCTCCTGAGCCAGACTGGAACAGGCGGAGACGAACCATGTGTTCCCGAGTTCTCCCTCGTTCAGATCATCACACGTGACTCCCTCCACCACCAGCTTGGGGACCTTACACAGCTCCTACGTGTACAACCAGGGGGTAGACAATAATTTATGCTACATGTAACTTTGAATTCAAGCTGTTAGTATACAAAACTGATTGTACATTACAACAGTTGTTTTTTTATGATAAATACTCTGTCATAAAAAATAGTGGATACTAAAAGAAACTACTGAATTTTCTTCCACAAGCTACAAGCTATGTCAATGAGTTCAAAGAACTCATTGCAGATCGTTACATATATGCACATTATGTTTTTGTGTGTATTGTTAATGATAATTCATAGTCGCGTACCTATCGTCTCCCTGTCACAAAGTCCCCCATTATTCTCCAACAGGTAGATGCATTATTAACAGATGTATGTTATGCTCTTAAGTACTGCTTACGTTGGGTCGTTTCCATTCGATCTCCTTGTCCTGTCGGCTGTAGAAGAGAGACTTGTTGGTGGGCGGGAACTCTGGGTCTTGGAAGAGTTCTCCCGACTTCTGGGCCTCCTTCTTTAAGGAGCTGTACTTCTGACCCTTGAAACACTCAGGCATCCTGACGGCTCACACCTGACACGGTGAAGGCAGGGGGTAGCCAAGGTTACAGCGGTTATGTACATGTACGATCATGATCTCTAGGTAGAGGAACGTGGATACAGTACAAGACAGTCCGAAAGGCGAACTTAGCTAAGTGTAATGGGTACTGATACTCATCGTCAAACCTTCGTTCAAACAAAATACTCTATAGTTTGTTTTATGCAATGAATATGGTCTATATATGTAAGCAAGAATCATAACCGAGATAATGACGTGCCAGTCATGTTCTGGTAATTGTATGCCGGATTTGTATATTAGCCAGATGAGAGCGAGTAAGACCACAAACCGTGTCACCTAACATAGGATCTGTGACAGACCTATCAAAGAACGTACACTGACGACGCCTTGTACAAATATACAGGTCTCAGGCGACATATGAGTATAGTCCAGTCGATGTGTGCATTTGTGAAAAAAATATTGACTTTTTTTCTGATGTCTCAAATGAAAATCGATACATTTTCACCAATTTGGATATTGATGTAAACTTTTGATGTTTCTTTCACATGGCGGTATATAGGCATACCTGTTTGCATGCCATATGCATATACATATATAGGTATACCATATTGTACTGGTTTGTTGTGTAAATTGGTGAATATCCTGATGTAACTGTAATTTTCGTTTCGTTCTAAATACCGTTTTAAACGAAGAGATTTGCATGAAGACGTACATGTAATTAATAATTGGCAAGAGCGTTTCGTAAACATGTTATGGTATTCAATGAATTGACCGATAGGTCTACGAGAGGTATGCTCTCATAATTATGTATCCGCTTAAAAACAAGCAACAAATCCCTCGTTGATAAAAACCTATATGTCACGTTCACTTGGGCGCAGGGAATAAGACACGCAGGTACGTGTATATGAAGATCAAACCGTATATATTCTCTGTAGGATGTCTATGTCCATGTTATAACGTCACTTACGTACGAGGTCAGTCCGTCGTTAGCGCATGCAATATTGATGAGAGGTAATAATCATAAACGTCCCTCCTACCTGTGAGGCACAGAACGTGGTACAACGTGGCTCGTGATACTTGGCTGTTTATCCTTTATCCCACCACAGCAATTAACATTATCCGAATTTATCCAAATACTGTGAATTTCCGTATGTGTTGGCGCCGCTATCACTGTTTGTGTGCGTAGATAAGTGAAATTCGCCTTCGTCGATAATGGCCTCGAATTGAATACGTCAAAGTATTTGACCCCATAAAATTGGCGATGAGTCGAGAATTCTCATAGGTGACAGATCAACGGACCCCGCGGGCTGGTCCACCGTGCATTAGCCAAGTAACTGCTGCCACCGTCCTTGTGCCTGCGACAACCAGATGATTCTTTGCAGGTGAACGCTATGGTTTATTGGAACCACCGTGGGGCTCGCGTCGATCAATACATAAGGAGTATTGGTGAATATCGATCGGTTCCATGTGAGGTGTAAGGTGTCCTCCTCCCTAACCCCCCCCCCCCCCCCACCACAGTCTCCAAAGGCAACAACAAAAACATTTATTTCTGCACATCCAACCTGGCTTTCTGACGACACTATTGGCGCGCGCGGGGACATCACACCAGCGCGTTCTGGCTTTTACTAAGGTTATACCACGGTTGATTTTATCAGTTTATGGTCATCGTTACGTTGAAGAGATCTCTGAAATCAGTGTCAACGACTTGAATACGAAAAGTTTACTCTGACCGTAAAAGTTTGCTCATGGCAGACTGAACCCACGTCACACATATTTATACAATTATATTTAGGTGACATCAATGATCATACCAATGACGCGTATTTGTAGAGATTTCTATATTTATATGTGATTTTTTTTACAGACTAGGAAAGTGATGGGTAAATTGTATATACATGTATTCGTGCAAATCAAGGATATGTTATATTTTCTATCTAACATACGTGTAGTGGTATACCGGTAGTTTCTTTATATAGAAATGATAATCCAGTGAAACCCACAGACACACCTACCAATAATCACATACTGTACATTTGAAAGAACAATTCAGTTTATCTGATTTAGATTCAGTAGTAACTGTTCGCAACTTATATACATGGAGTGAACTCGTTTCTAGTGAAAGATAAACACTACGTAATCATGTTCGAATTATACATAACAAACATGTTCGAATATGGCAAAAAAAATGTTTGTCATAAAATACCAATTAACACAAATACATTTGTACAAGAGGTTGTTTTACATCCCTTGCAAATTCACGTCTGCCGATATGGACATGGTTCCATGTAGATTAATTTCTATGAGATATGTTTCTGCTTGGCGCCATTTCTCTGTCATGCATGTCCGTGTAGTTTCTTTGCAATGACAAATACAAATCAAACGTCACCTTCCGTTTGAGTAATCAAAGTCATCCCTTCATTACAAACATATCCCATTCTCGCTGTCATCACTTAAGCATTTTGAATTCATCTCAGTTCAAGTTCAATGTCACCAAATGATCGACCATAATGCTTATTAACCGTACAAATCAATCAGTCTGGTCACAACCGTCTCGTTCACTACAATTGAGATCATATGAAGTTTCAAATGTTGAACACCTGCTATATATGATTTCTGGTTATGGAGGGTCACTATTCAGGGGTTTACATGAGAAAGATCATAGCAAAGCATGTACAATGAGCAATTACATTTCCATATGCATCTTTCAAGGTGAAACACTTGAATATACGGTACATCGACTTCAATATTTACGAGTAGGCGGTGTCACCCTGAATTGATATTGCTTAAATCAACCATAGAACTTGAAAACTTATATACACATGCATGTGATTTTCAATTTATACATAGAAATCACATAGAAAACATTACAACATGCGAAAGATACAAACATAGACAGTATGTATTTATAAACAAGACATATCTAGTTAATGAAAAGGAAACGTAATTTAATATGCATGCAACAAGTGAGAAAAGATAAAATTACGGATGAAGACAGGATTTCCTCGAGTGAAGGTTTACTGCTTCCAACGTTCAAATAAAGGTACTAATACGTCTTATTGATAAAGTTTTTCTTTATATTATTTTTGAATACTTTCTTATTTAGTAACGATTTAAATCTATCACCCAGCTTCAATCAAAGGTTTGGCGCTTCAAATAGGAGGCTTTTCTTAGTGGCGATTATATTACATTTCGGAAGTATTGGATCATTTCGATGACGGGTGTGATGACCGTGATTATCGGGATAGAATTGCAGGACCCCGTCCAAGGACTTGGTTAATTTACTCTGTAGAGCCTCAGAAACAAATGTAGTATTTCTGCTTAAGAAGGGTCACCATTCAGGTATTTTTGGTTATGGAGGGTCAACAGTCATGTATTTCTGGTTATGGAGGGTCAGAATTCAGGTATTTCTGGTTATGGAGGGTCACGATTCAGGTATTTTTGGTTCAAGTGGGTCACGATTCATGTATTTCTGGTTGTGGAGGGTCACTATTCAGTAGGGTGGTTCTTATTTTTCGAAGTTTAAAATTACATGCTCCTACATTCCTAAATTGTTCCTAATTATGAAGTATTAATTATGGGAAAATTATTCACAGATCAAATAATATTTAGTGGTAGCTCAAGGGTGTTCGATATTTCGAAAATATTGTCCATTTTGCACAAGTTCGAGATTTTTCAGGGAATCACAACATTAACAATATCCAGTATTTTAGTTCTGAGTAAGAGCTAAAGCTGATACTTACCTGTCAGTGTGGTTTAAATAGGATCATTAGCTCTTCATATGATTTTTCTATTTGTGTGATGTCGGTACTATGCTTGAAAATGTTTCATAGTACCTGTACATATAAAATCGAATTTCCATAACGTATTACTATTGTCATATTGCACATGCAGGTGTCTACCGGTACTAGTATAATAAAGTATATATAAAATCTTGACAGCCATACTAGATTGTACCATATGGCTTTTTTATGACAATTGTATCCATAACGACGCCTCTTAACAAGAGTAACAAACTACTGGTAACCATGGCAACATTGTCTAGTATCTGCTAAATTGGACAAACATTCCACTTCATACCTGATAGTGGTACCTCCGAAACACGACTTGCAATTGGATTAATGTACATGATGTATTAGAGTTGACTTTCCCTCTGAGTTTGTACTTAATAGGCCTACCGGACTAGTGTTACAAAATGGCTACGAGTACGAGAGCGAAAACTGAGATTTACCTTTTAGGTCAACCTATATTCGAGCTGAATAGTGCACGCCTTCCTTCCAAGGGTGATATATTGGGGTTGCTGATACATTTGCATATTGATGAAGGACAACAAATTCGATCAGCAGCAGCAGAAGTAATTGCCCAAGTGACTGCTATATGGGACAAAGCTCGTATTCCAATGAGTCGCAAGGATAACTGCATCAAGAAGCTGGAGAAGTTACACACAGAGTGGCTGCGGCTCAAGAAGAACAGAAGTCGACAGACAGCAACCCAAGAACAAAATGAATTAAAGTTTGCAGAGGATGCCAACAACCTTTTTGATGTTGCACATGCAGATGCGCTAAAACTCATCAAAATCCAGGAAGATCGTGACTTTCTACTTGCACAGCGGGAGCCAGGTCGTCGAGGTTACATGGCGTCTGTCGACCAAGCATTGACAAATATGGAGGAGCGTAGGCTTCAAAGATACAATGCTGCTGAACAGAGAAAACTGCGTGCACAAGCTGAGATGGATCTGACATCGAGTTGTGTGGCTCCACCCAGCAGCAGCGATGATGAAGACACCCAGGAATCACAGAGAACACGCAGAGCAGCATCTCCACAAGCTCAGGACTGGCAGGAGGAACCTGTGTCGGGTCCTGTTCCTTCCAAGAAGCCTCGCGGTACACGAAATGTCTTTACCCCATCTTTAGCTGCTGCACTGGATCGTACAAAGAAAACTGACAGAAATGCCACCTATGTCATTACAGCAACAGCCCAGAGCCTTGGTCACAATGTTGATGAACTTGCCCTCAATCGTAGCACCATCAAACGACAACGTGAACAGCATCGTAAAGAGCGGACC
This sequence comes from Terebella lapidaria, assembly GCA_949152475.1. Lineage (NCBI taxonomy): Eukaryota > Metazoa > Annelida > Polychaeta > Terebellida > Terebellidae > Terebella > Terebella lapidaria. Next base: position 12,132,601 of record OX424557.1, read on the forward strand.
AGAGCCTTGAAGGCTGAATTCCAGGGAAATGTGCCACTTGTTGTCCACTGGGATGGAAAGCTGCTGTCGGACTTGACAGGGAACGATCATGTAGACTACCCATACTAGTTTCTGGTAGTGGTGTATCCCAGTTGTTAAAGGTGGCAATAACAAGTGGAAGTGGAGAGGACCAAGCACGGGTCGTAGTAGAGACGCTACAGGACTGGACCCTGGAAACAAGTGTGGTTGGCCTCTGTTTCGACACCACATCATCCAACACAGGTTGTCGCTCAGGTGCTTGCGTGATGATCGAGCAGAAATTAGGGAAGGATTTACTCCATTTTGCCTGTCGTCACCACATCCTAGAGTTGATAGCAGGGGCTGCATTTACCTCACTGCTTGGTGGAAAATCTGGTGCTGAAGTCTTGCTCTTCAAACGTTTCAAGAAGAACTGGAAGAACATTGATCGTGACTTTTCCACAGGCCCCGACAATGAGGATGTTGCCAGAGTGATAGCTCCAGTGAAAGATAACATCATCTTGTTTGCGGAGAAGTATCTCATGGATCAACAACCGAGAGATGACTACCGAGAACTGCTGGAACTCTCTGTGATATTTCTTGGAGGCGTTCCTTCACGTGGAGTCCGTTTCATGGCCCCAGGTGCTATGCATCATGCACGGTGGATGTCAAAAATCATCTATGCCTTGAAGGTTTGGATGTTTCGCCATCAGTTCAAGCTGACTGTATCTGAAGAAAGGGGCCTTCGAGAGTTCTGTGTGTTTGCTGTTTTGGTGTATCTGAAAGCATGGTTCACTGCACCGATAGCCATCGCTGCTCCACACAATGATCTACTGTTGCTGAAGGAACTTCACAACTACACGAACGAAAAAGTTTCTAAGGTCACATCAGCTAAACTTGGACTGCACCTCTGGTATCTATCTGAGCAGCTTGTGGGCCTCGCTTTCTTTGACTCAGATGTCGCACTGTCCACAAAACGCGAGATGGTCAAGTCCCTTCAGACCAGAGAAGGGGAGAATGAACCTCTGAAACGCATCAAAGTTGCGACCCGCTTAGTTCCAGAGATCCGGCTGGAGGATTTTGTGACCCAGAACACAAGAGGTCTCTTCGAGAAGCTATCGATATCTACCGATTTCATGGAGCATGATCCAGAAACTCGGACGAGCCATCAAAGTTTTTCAAAGGGACTGAATATTGTGGAGAACATAAAAGTCGTAAATGACAATGCAGAGAGGGGAGTAGCTCTTGTGCAGGACTTCAACCGCACCCTCACACGAAATGATGACCAGCTGCAGTTCGTTTTGCAAGTTGTATCAGAACATCGTCGTCAGTTCCCAGACAGCAAAAAGTCAACACTGGCAGCCAGTTGTGGTGATCAGTCGGACAGCGACTAATGAAAAAGAACCGGTTTCGGACATGAAATGGACAGTTTTGTACATGAATTCATTTGGATTGTTGTGACAATTACTTATGTCAAAATGCATATATCCCCTGTATCTAATTCGCATGAGATAATGTACATATTTTCACACATCTGAAACTATGTCTTGTTGATGTTGATACTTGTTCCGTTGAGCTGCGTAATGTACGTATGCTTGGCGAAGGCAAACCGAGTTCATTTTTCTTTGCTGTTGAGCTACCACTAAATATACTCAGATTCCAATAAAACGTTGTTTACAACGATCTCCATTCGTATATGAACCAATCTCAGGGGTAGGAGCATGACATTTATGAAAAACAAAATATTTCTATGATTAAGGACCACCCTACTATTCAGGTATTTTTGGTTATGGAAGGTCACCATCCAGGTATTTTTGGTTCAAGTCGGTCACGATTCAGGTATTTCTGGTTATGGGGGTCACCATTCAGGTATTTCTGGTTATGGCGGGTCACCATTCAGGTATTTCTGGTTATGGAGAGTAACCATTCAAGTATTTCTGATTATGAAAGGTCACCATTCTTGTATTTCTGGTTATGAAAGGTCACCATCCAGGTATTTCTGGTTATAGATGGTCACCATTCAGGTATTTCTGGTTATGGAGGGTCACTATCAGGTATTTCTGGATATGGAGGGTCACCATTCAGGTACTTCTGGTTATGGAAGGCCACCATTCTGGTATTTCTGGTTATGGGGGTCACCATTCAGGTATTTCTGGTTATGGCGGGTCACCATTCAGGTATTTCTGGTTATGGAGAGTAACCATTCTTGTATTTCTGGTTATGAAAGGTCACCATCCAGGTATTTCTGGTTATAGATGGTCACCATTCAGGTATTTCTGGTTATGGAGGGTCACTATCAGGTATTTCTGGATATGGAGGGTCACCATTCTGGTATTTCTGGTTATGGAAGGTCACCATTCAAGTATTTCTGGTTATAGATGGTCACCATTCAGGTATTTCTGGTAATGGAGGGTCACCATTCGGGTATTTCTGGTTATGGAGGGTCACCATTCAGGTACTTCTGGTCATGGAACGTCACCATTCAGGTATTTCTGGTTATGGAAGGTCACTATTCAGGTACATCTGGTTATGGAGGGTCACCATTCAGGTACATCTGGTTATGGAACGTCACCATTCAGGTTGTTCTGGTTATGGCGGGTCACAAGTCAAGTATTTCTGGTTATGGATGGTCACCATTCAGGTATTTCTGGTTATGGAAGGTCACCATTCAAGTATTTCTGGTTATAGATGGTCACCATTCAGGTATTTCTGGTTATGGAAGGTCACCATTCAGGTACATCTAGTTATGGAGGGTCACCATTCAGGTATTTCTGGTTATGGAAGGTCACCATTCATGTATTTCTGGTTATGGAAGGTCATCATTCATGTATTTCTGGTTATGGAGGGTCACCATTTAGGTATTTCTGGTTATGGAAGGTCACCATTCAGGTACTTCCGGTTATGGAGGGTCACCATTCAGGTATTTCAGGTTATGGAGGGTCACTATCAATATATTTTTGGTTATGGAGGGTCACCGTTCATGTATTCCTGGTTATGGAAGGTCACTATTCAGGTATTTCTGGTTATGGAGGGTCACCATTCAGGTATTTCTGGTTATGGAAGGTCACCATCCAGATATTTCTGGATATGGGTGGTCACCATTCAGGTATTTCTGGTTATGGAGGGTCATCATTCGGGTATTTCTGGTTATGGAGGGTCACCATTCCGGTATTTCTGGTTATGGAGGTTCACCATTCAGGTATTTCTGGTTATGGAACATCACCATTCAGGTATTTCTGGTTACCATTGAGGTATTTTTGGTCATGGCGGGTCACCATTCAGGTATTTCTGGTTATGGAAAGTCACCATTCATATATTTTAGGTTATGGAGGGTCACCATTCTGGTATTTCTGGTTATAAATGGTCACCATTCAGGTATTTTTGGTTATGAAAGGTCACCATTCAGGTATCTCTGGTTATGGAGGAAACCAGAAAAGGTCACCATTCAAGTATGTTTGGTTATAGATGGTCACCAATCAGGTATTTTTGGTTATAGAGGGTCACCATTCAGGTACTTCTGATTATGGAGGGCCACCATTCTGGTATTTCTGGTTATGGAAGGTCACCATTCAGGTACTTCTGATTATGTTATGGGTTATGGGTGAGTGGCGGACTGAAGTTGGCCAGGGTGTTGGGTGGCGGCGCGGGTCAGGTTGGGGGTGCGTGCGACGTGTGCACCATGTAACAAATGCAGACAACGTGTCCATTTGATAATTGAGTGTGTGTAAGTAGGTGTTTGTCGATGTATGTATGTGGGTTTGCGTGTAGGTGGGTGTAGGTGTGTGTGTGGATGTGAGTGTGTATGTGTAGGTCAGGGGTTGGGGATTTCACATGAAGCCTTAATATATTGTAAGAATGTAGAATAAGTAGTATTTAAATGTTTTTTTGTATTGATTTTTTTTGTTCGAGCTGTGGGATGCCTCTTTGTATATATGTTAAATGTTATTACAATCATTATCTGTGTGTTAGAGGTTATTACAGTCTGCTGAGACTTCAATCCCACAGCTCAGAACCATTTAACTGATATTGGCATTGTATTGTGTAATTTATATGTGGTTCTGAAATAAAATCTATCTATCTCTCTATCTATCTATCTATGGAGGGCCACCATTCAGGTATTTCTGGTAATAGAAGGTTACCATCCAAGTATTTCTGGTTATAGATGGTCACCATTCAGGTATTTCTGGTTATGGAGGGTCACCATTCGGGTATTTCTGGTTATGGAGGGTCACCATTCAGGTGTTTCTGGTTATGGAAGGTCACCATTCAAATATTTCTGGTTATAGATGGTCACTATTCAGGTATTTCTGGTTGTGGATGGTCACCATTCAAGTATTTCTGGTTATGGAGGGTCACCATTCAGGTATTTCTGGTTATGGAAGGTCACCATTCAAGTATTTCTGGTTATAGATGGTCACCATTCAGGTATTTCTGGTTATAGATGGTCACCATTCAGGTATTTCTGGTTATAGATGGTCACCATTCAGGTATTTCTGGTTATGGAAGGTCACCATTCATGTATTTCTGGTTATAGAAGGTCACCATTCAGGTATTTTTGGTTATAGATGGTCACCATTCAGGTAATTCTGGTTATGGAGGGTCACCATTCAGGTATTTCTGGTTATGGAAGGTCACCATTCAGGTATTTTTGGTTATGGAGAGTTATCATTTAGATTTTTCTGGTTATGGAAGGTCACCATTCAGGTATTTCTGGTTATGGAGGGTTATCATTCAGGTACAGTGTTCTCCCTCAGATGAGACCCCCCCTCTATAATGACTCTTTCGCATGGCGCTAGGATGACTTTAACATGTAAATGAAATCCTGTAATAAAACGAATTCATCACTGACACTGAACTACTTAGTACACAAAAGTACAGGTTATTAGTGTTAGTTGTACCACACACGTATTTTTGTGGGTTCATGTCCATATATAGCACTGGTAGAAGACCGCATGGTCAGAACTGAGACGTCATCGACAAAGTTGTTTCAAAATGACATAAGACGTGTACAGAACATGGCACCCTCACCCTCCAAATGAATGTCATAATCCGTCTGTCACCTTTTAATCCTTATTGAATACAGAGGAAAGTGCAGGCTATGATAGTTGGGCCAAGAACATTAACATGAGGTCACGTTCAAGGTCCGCACAAGATACACCATACATGACTTCTTATTTTCTAATAAGCGTTTGTTTCCAGTGGTCAATAAACATCCAAGAGTCACCTGTGATCAAGTTCAAGATCATCAACAGAATGAGATGTACCACATCTGACTTCCTGCATAATAACAAACCTTAATCTTTAAGCACGTTTTGGTTCCAGAGGCCAATTTACACATGTTTGAATAATATTGATTTTTTTCTCGAGGAATATGTACATAAAATGTTGAGACAATTCATCAAGCAACTTTTGAGATTTCCTGCTCATGGTGCCAACAGACGAGTTAAGCTGCAGATTCCTTGGAAGTCAGAGAAGTACTTAGGTACTTAGGTATTTACTTAGGTATATAAAATCTCCCAAAAACATTCATTGCAACAAATTCGAAAATCAAAGGTTCTGTGTAACGACTATTTGATTAGCTACCAATGCCTATCTTACCAATCAAGGTGATCTGTGCTCCAATGAGCTCCATTGAGATTCATTTGTTCAAAGTATTTGTAAAAATTTTCTTATCTTTTTCGATTTTTGCTTCCCCCCCCCCCCCCCCCAAAAAAAAAAAGGCTGCCGTTTTTCCACGAAAAACCATGACATTGTGCATGAAGATGGAGTGTCTTGAATGGGCGAAAAGTCAAATATGTGGGGTCAAAAGGTCCAAAAAGACCCAATACGCAAAAATGCCGTATGAGGTAATCATACATAGCACATCTTTTAGTGACCTTGAAGTTGACCCCACATCTTTGGGGGCTAATCCTTAAGTTCAAGTCTGACCTGAAATGTGTAAGTTCGCCTCTGCATACAATATGCTTGTGGATAGAGCTTATTCTTGTATTATGAGGATATGAGAAGTCATATAAGCCACACCTAGTGGTGACCTTGAGCTTAACCTCAGATGACCATGATGCTAAAAGTATGACTGGAAATATGTAAATTAGCCTCTGGAGCTTGAACGCTTGCCCCCAGAGCTTATGATTTCGTTATAAGCATTACACATCTTTTGGTGACCTTGAACTTGACCTCAAACGACCTTGCAGGCAAATTCTCAAGGTCACACCTGACCTGAGATTTGTACTTTGACCTCTACTAACAAAATAGATGTAGATCTATAGAGCTTACCGGCATGTTTGTATTATGAACATATAAAAAGTCCCATGCAGCACATGTAATGGTGAATTGAAGTTCACGAAGATGACCTCGGTTGGTAAATTTCAAGGTCATACATAACCTGCAATTCTTACATCCAAAATTGTCCGGTAACCTATCTTAGCCCTCGGGCTAATTTTTATTCATTCCTAACTGAGGAGCTCCGGCGTTTATGGTAATCTGTGTTTTAGTTTAAACTATCAAGAGTGAAGGACTGAACTCTATGATCATAAGGTAACCTATAAGGGAGAAAATTCCGTCTTATATTTAGAGTCAGCCAAGATCCATGGGACATAGTGCGAAATCATGATGTGTTTAATTGGGTACGTTATGATTTGGCTATGCTAAAACGTGATGATCAAAATTGCCCGTTGTACTCTAAATTTATGTGCTCCTATCAATGTTTTCAGTGCGCTCATCCATTGACTGACAGGTAAATAAACTTCATATGTTATTTATTCGCAATAAATGGATGATTCTATTTTGATTATGTACATCTGCGGATTGTGATCTTTTCAGTACCAATTGTACCGTAACGATGACAGCTTGAAGCTGCGACATGATAAAACACACACACAGGGTAAACTAACCCTCACATTGCGAGTTAAAAGATATACATTTCAAACCATGTTGATATCCCTCACACACACAGTAAACCCAACACATGATAATACATATTAATCGAAGTATAATCACAGATAAATATACCATTACTTATGTGGTTGCGATGAGACGCAAATTGATTGAACAATGAAACTAACGCAAAAAGTATCATTTGTATATAGCTTGACTGACCACAGGAACAAGACTGCCCAAGCTGTGTGATGAATCATTTTAATGTACCTCTAGATACAAAAGTTTTGACTGCTACCGAATAATCACACAACGTTGAGCTATTGAAAGTGACATATACCAGCATTATGTCCGTGCAATTCCTGAACTCAATCCACTCAATCCAGCTTTCAGAGACGAATCACTTTACGATTACGTTCATTTAAATTACACCCAAATGAAACCAATAGTGCAGCTTGGTGGCTACTCCTTCAAAACAAGTTTGTGCGTTTTGACAATAATTATTCTATCGAACTAAAAAGGATGACCTCTGAACTCAACGAACATAATGCAACATTCAACTTCATCACTCATCGCAAAACTAACCATTGCGCAGCTATCATTCATTACCTGGAAGTAAAATGCATTACAGATGCAAACAAAACAGAAAATGTAACTTCAACAGTGTCATGATTCATGAACGAATGCGGGTTGAAATAACAGCAGCATTTTGCATTGATAATGGCTAAATAACTTGCATATATATATATATGTCGAAAACTAGATATAAGAACCTATTGCTTGAATGAATTTTATATTTAAAAAAAGTTGCTCTACCCATCACTTTCATCAGATTCCAACTACATGTGAAATTACAGAAAATTATATCAGTATTTTGAAGATGATTACAACAGTGGACTAAATCGCCAATTGCTTACAAGCTGGTACACATAAAACAAAATTACGGTGTCAAAAGAACTATCATTTACCTACTGAGCTTCGCTACTGAGTGAATGAACAGGACCTTATGGAATGTGGTTAGACTTGGGAGACATTATGACGGAAGATACAAAATCTTGCACAAATCAGTTGGCAAGTATCATACACAAATAGCAACTTCCTCAGGTTGTCAACAGAGCCACTGAACACAGTTTTGAGCTGGGTACAACAGCAGTCTAGGAACTTTTAGCTGTGGATAGATTGGGGTAACAGTAGTTGTATTTACAAAGGAAGAGACAGCACAGAAATAAGACTACTTGCATAGTAATTGATGGTATGAAGACTGAACATAACAATCCTGGTCAGGCATCAGATCATGAAGGTCACGATAGACATAGCAAAGTTATCAATTACGACCCTGGTACATAAAGCTGACAAGACATGACAGGTCCTACCGGTACACCGAGTGGGCAGTTGGCATTTTAGTTACTGCAATGGATCCTGTGTTTTAGGTCCACCCAATGGACTCTAAACCTGACAGGTGGTCTCTCGCGGCAGGTTCATTTGCATGAAAGAGGCCATCAGGGACCGAGATAGCGGGCTCATGCCAAAGTGGCCTTTTACAACAGGTGGTCTTTAACACAGAATCCACTGTACCGGTATTTCAGTTCTAACTTTATGCAATTAAAACAGCTCCATTTCCGTCATGCATACATGAAGCCCACAACAGCAATTGCCATGAAGGTATGGTGGAAATATATTTGAAGATCACAGACAGACCCCATAAACATGCACAAGTTATATCCGGTTACAGCAAAATACCTCAGCTGTTCATAATGAAGATATAACTGAAAGGTCAGAATTTTAACCTTCATGAATATTTGACATTCAAGATGACCATTTTGAAGCACAAACAGGTTATACAATAATGAGTTGATTAGTAAATGTGTTGACCCATGATGGGAGCAATTAGAATAATTCAAGCCCTACTTTTCGTTAAAACTACAGTTTTCGTGTGATTACAATTACAGTTTCAACTACAGTTTTTGTTAAAACTGACACGGTTAGAACTGAACTCTCAAATTACTGGTACCACACAAAATTACATAATATATTTTGTACCAAGTTTTTCCATATGTGAGCACAAAAACAGTCATGAAAAATCATAATGAAATCATATGGAGTATCGATCATGGATACAAATATCACCAAAATCTACAACAAGATGATTTTGAAATGACCTCTGTTTCTCACCGCTAAAACTCACAATCTACATGGAACTACAATAATAAATATTACATTGATAATATACACAATCCCTTTTTTGACTCAAAAGCAAGCAGTGGAATGAAACTCGAACAAATTTCTCATATATCACGTCCACCTTACACTCACACTGTACGAATGTAAACATACCACAAACCACACGTAAATACAAACAGTTGGTAACTTTCACAGTGGTACGCTATTTTCGTGCAAGACGATGACACATGTACATATTATGCGAAAGTTCACTCGCTGTGGGTCAGTTACTTGAGCAGATAAAGTTTTGTGACGCACTCAGGAGTTGGTGTCTAGGGGTCCACTGGTACTCGTAAAATCTTGTGAACACAACAAACGCTAGTACAGGCAACCACTTGTACAATCGAAAGCTGGGACAGACAATTGCATTTTACAATCACTCATACGGTGAAATATGCGAACAGTATGACAAACACAATTCATTGATGGATACGAATTTGCTTTTCAAAAGCTATTGCATTTATTCTCGCTGATATCAACAAACTTCATCATGAGACCCTCTCAAGATATCATTCACACACATACCTACACGTGTTATGGCCAGTGGAAAATTCTCATAATATATATTTGCTTGTCGTTTGTTTTGCATATATAGAAAACCTCGTATAACAGATAAACAACTGACCAAATCTCACTCAGCGAAACGTGAATTTACTAGACCATAGCAGACAGAGCATCGGAAAGAAATCACTAATACTGACAACCTTTGCTTCCAGTACATATTCTGTTAAATATACAATGCATAAACCAAGTCAACCCCTACTACTAATTAACCAGATAACACGCATTTTTTTGGACCCCTACACCACAGCTCCATCTAGTGAGTGGACAGCTCTAAGGCAATAGCAGTGCACACATCAGTCACTAGGTGGCAAGTCAAGCAGTCGTCAGCTCCAGGTCGGGTCGTATCCGGACCAGCTTGGGGGAGGGGCGAGGTAGACGCGACGACCCTGGTACATAAAGCTGACAACGCCTCGGTAACCCGCACGGGGCACGCCCGACTGTCGAAGAAAAAGAAACGTTTACAAATTAGAGCCAACATTCGACTGACACTGAACCAACTATAATCAAATTAATCTACAAATGATATATGATATCTCTTCATATGATGTACTACAGGAACTAATGAAGTACCGTCTTGCAAGAATTACGAACTGGTCATTCTGTGCCAAATCCCATAGCACATTCATAGCATAGTGAGTGTGAATGAATTTTGGTCAACTTACTGGTCAGCACTGGTCATTTCCGATTAATACTTGTTGTGTGCATGACTAACTCATGAATATTCATCACATCCATAAATGGTAATTCTAGTCTAAATACAGAAAGAAGACTACAATATTTGGTGTTTTGCCAGCGGCGGTCACTAACCTTGAGGTCGTCCATCAAGCCGAGGAGTTTGGCCTGCGACTTGAAGTTGGTTTTGTCGGTGTATTCGACGCGGACGGCACTCGCCTCCGGCCGGTAACCTTTCTGTACCTCCAGCGCTGTCAGCAAGGGGGCGCCGTACACCGTCTTAGCGAACATCTCATCGTAATTCTCCTGGTAACATGAAAATATGCAAGCAGGTGAAGGTCTCAGGTTATTGATTGTTGGCATAATTATATCTAACTTACACCAAATGTACACTGCAAACAGTAAAGGTAATTTAGTGTCTTTGATTGCCTTGCTTTCCTATTTTTATATCTCAAAACTCTGATTTGAATGACATACATGTTACCTTTTTAAGATATGATAAATCCTTCTGAGTGAAAGGCACAAACTTCTCGTTCAATTTTATGAACTTCAAATATTTTTCATAGAACTGTCCCCTGCAAGAAAACGCTTATACTCTAATTTTTCTAACTCGTTTACACAGTTTTTCGCTGATGTTTTTGCGATGCTACATGGTATCGTTCTATAACTTGGCATACTTCACCTGGGAGTCAAACGGCAGTTATTTACCGAATTTCAGGCTTCTATCACGAACATTGAAAAAGTTGGCAATCTACCCCTATGTTAAATTTAGCACTGTCATTTAATTTCTGGGTCCGCACACAATTTCGTACATTTGCTCGGTTTTGTTGTGGTGCAATCTTTCAAAATCAAAATGTTTATGTAGAATACACCCTCAGTGTGTCATCTGGTCTAAAATTACAACAATACTTCGAATCCTGGTGGATATAAACAGGATCAAATCCTCGAATAAGCTCAGATTCTCGAGATCCCGTTTTTGGCTGAAATTTAACATTGGGATAGATTACCAACTTCTTCAATTATTGCGATAGAAGTCTGAAATTTGGTACAACATTGCCGTTTGTCTCCGAGGTGACGTAAGCCAAGTTATAGAATGATGCCATTTAGCATCGAAAAGATATCATCAAAAACCGGTGTAAACAAGTTAGAAAAATCCGAGTATACATTGAAACAGTTAATCTCAGCGGCCCCTAATCCATGTTCTAAAATATTGAAACTAGACATCAAGGGTTATAATCTTCCGGTTTTATAAAAATTGATTCAACAAAAAACTCTCAGACCAAAATTTCTTCTTTTATTTACATGATTATGTTTGTAAATTTTACTTATCAGTTTGAAATAAATATTCAATATTCATTTCAAAATACATGTATTCCCTACATGTACTTCTGATATACAGGTATAAAAAACCTTCTATGCAGTCAATGGTCACAAATATAAAATAGTTCTAGAACTTATATCGCCATGGCCCACACACCTGCTGACCCCTATCTTGCCGAATGTTTTAGTTCGGGAGATCTCCGGCCGTATACAGGCGCGGTCATGTCGCTGGTCGGGGTGCCTCATCCAGTCGTCCCAGAACCTGTAACCATGGTGATGATGATAAAGCAGACATCACATAGCAACAGAGAATTAAGTTCTGAGGTAATTCGTAAATGATCTATGGTGAATGTGTGCTTTATTCATCTGGAGATGAATTTTTATTGGTGTTTTTGATATGTGAATGGTACAAACGTTTGAGGCCAGTTGGGTTCCAGTTCTAACCAGGTCTTTTTCTTGAGCATCCAGCCGAGGCCCGGGAAGAAGTCGGTACGATACAACAGTTCTGAAACATAACAAATAGAAGCATAGTCAGAGGATCATGCAATCTGTTTGTCGAGACTCAGCACAACTAGATGTACTGAAAATATAGCAGAGATATCATTATTTCTACGAAGTTCACCAATAAACGAGTATCAGGTCGGAACATGTAATACAGTGTATTCTCTACAGATATGATGTGAGATATTCATATCTCAAATAAAGTTCCGCAAATACATGTTCCTGCATAATCATACAGGTCTCAATTCGTGCTCCCACTACATTTTGTTAAAAAAAGAACCACATGTACATGTACCATGTGTAAATGTATGCGAATCCTGCTTGGTCCAGAACTTTGCTTCCCATCTGTGTGTACCTAGCGCAACACTGCAATCATCGCATGACACAACTTAACCATTCCCTCATTCCAGCCCCACCACTGACCTGAGTCATCCGAGACCAGTCCCTCCTTGCCGTTGTCGTTCCAAGCGGACACACACCACAGCGTCGGGTCACTACGCAGGATCCGGTACGTCGCGGACATGTACTCAAAGAAGTCCGGGGAAAGGTCAAGGTCATCTGAAATATAACAACAATGACAAGATGTCTTTAAACCATACACACGGAACAAAAAGTCATTCAGCAGTGCATGTTCAGAAAATTGAATCATAGGTAGGGAATGTGTTAACTGGGAATGTGTTGATTGATTAGTTCGATATTTTTACGGTAAAATGTTAATCTTGACTATACATGTATTTTATAACAAAAATTTAGCTTGTTCATGAAAATCATGATCATTTGAATTACTGGTAATTACTGGTCTCAAATCTGCTGGTAGCATCAACTGCATAGCATGTTCATTTGACTTTATTCATGGCAACCAATAATTTTGGTAACAAAGATTATCGGGTGATTCAGCATGTTCACTTCTCCAAAAGCAAGAATAGATTCATGGATCCACACGACATCTGCCTGAAGTCAACTTACAAATCAACAACCCAACTAACTGCACAACTGCTGCCCAAGAACCTTTTTCCTGTTAATTCCCTCCATGGGTTTGTGAATCGACGACATGTCACATACAGATGCCATGGGGTGACCACTGCTGCAGCACGACGCGCCGTCCTGTGCGGGCCATACATCACGTCTATCTGACCTATCCATCACTAAACGAAAGGGTCCGGCAAAGTCCGGCACCGTGGTCTGTCGGGGAGCCTGATGTATGACTGTAATATCACCAGTCTTTGGCCTTCACACTGGGAACTTTGACTATTGGTAACAGAGCTAGCCCAGCTGTGTATACTGCGTGAGTGCAATACTTTATTTCGGTCAACTTTTCAAGTATTCGAGCTACATGTATAAAACTGCTACCAGAACTATTGGTAACCTTCTGCTATAGAACTTTATCTTGTTTTGAATAAACTTACTGCAGAATCTACCGAGATAAAAATTTATCTCATTTCCTTCCTGTGATGAACAACATGAACATTGGATCATTACATTTTCCCATTAGTCTTTCGACATGGAAAAAGTATTCCCAAATCACATGACGCAGCAGTAACCATGGTAACTATGTAAATGGCAACAAAAGTAATCTAGTGGATCCACATGGGAATGTCTAGATGGAAAACCCAATTGAACATTTCAACATAACAATGACAGAGGGGCTATGCCAGTAGAAGCCGTGCATGAGACAACTATTTGATTTGTAGCTGATTTGGCCGCAGACATGATGGTACAGACACAAAAACTTGGAGACTGATCCAAGATGTATGAAGTGGTCCCAATTTTTAAAAACAACATCTGGAATACATGCTGCAAGGAAATTGACTTTTGAGGATTTGACAGCGAAGTCTTTATTCACAGGTGTCCTGTCTTACAGGGACCACTGTATACAAAGTAACGTATGAGGTTGCTATATATGCAGCTGGCAAGTACCATCGAGGTTGAACCGACCTTCGACGATGATGACGGTCTTGTAGTTGAGGTTGTGGAAGACCTGGTTCAGTGCCCACTTGTAGTGGCGAGCGATCTTGTAGTACCCCTTGAACTTCTGGTCCTTCTTCGGCAGAGAGATGTCGCTCAGGTCCGGTTGCTACAGGGGGGAGAAAGGATTGCATATGATCATAATGTTCCATAAAGTGCAGTGACATGGTGAAATGGAAACATTCTCTGTGGTATAAGATTCTGTAAACATGATGAATTATTAACCACCTATTCTTTTTATGCGCCAGGTGAACTGAACTTTTGATCCAAATCTGATATTATCTACATGTAATACCAATAAATTATACGAAGTTTGCAAATAAATGCACATGATTCTCTTCTGCTTCTTGGGTTCTCTTGAATGGTCTCAACACAAACTGGTCTACAGTTCTGATGGTTTTGGAACTATGGGCAGACTCAACAGAGGGCGAAGATGTATCGGGAGTGACACAGGCAAATTGCGAGCATGCAGTTATTGACGAATCAATAACCCTGGCAATGGTTTATTGGCCAGTATGTGCTGTTATCAATGTTACGCAAATAGATCTTTCTCTTGGAAGCAATAACTTGATAACAACATTACTTCAAGTGAACTTTTCAACAGTCCTATTCCTCGAAGCAAACCTTGAAAGCATGTTGATATTTTATTTCAAGTTAAAGTGGCCCATGTCGATATTCTGGATGAAATACAAGGTGGTAAATTCGAGGTTTATCGCGGAAACTTTCACAGTAAATATTGGTGTTTTCGAAGTAAATTGAACTGTCTGGTGCACAAATATTGACATTAGCTGCGATGATCTACGATTTGCAACTTTCCCGCCACTCTGGTTCATCCCTGATATGGGACACTTTGGAGATATCAGCGAGCAATTCAATTACACCGAGCTGTGGAAAACCAAGCAACATCAATCTCACCTAGTCAATTTTGGGCCACGTGGCGGCCATAAACTATGACAAATTTATAAGCAATATTCGAAGCGCCGGTATGCACCATACTCACTCGTGAATGTGGGTGAGGTCAAGCCCAGGGCATAGGTCTTTCAACATTATTGCAATGGGCTTGGATCTAATGGTATATCATGTGTATTGACTGAAGTACGGCCACTTCGCCTGGCAGGCAGCAATACAGTTGAGAACATCGTCAAATACCAGGTCAGTAACTTTTAATATTTTTTTTGTGTGATTGCTTTTGCGAAATGACAAGTGTGTGACATGTAATTTGACGTAAAAATGAAACATGTTCGCTGTGAAATGGTAAACACTGCATAACGCTGACTGCAAACCACTCCCAGAGGCACTTTTTTACTCTTCTCATTTTACAATTTAAAGAAGCTCGGTGCCTCGCTCGTCGATTTAGACGAGGATGCGCCACTGAGTCAGGCGAGATTCCCCGTGACTAGGGCTAAGCTCTCAGAGGTACAGTCAGCGGTGCGGCCGGGACACATCACTGTCACTCCGTCGTTAATATCCTGGTCAGTTGCTTCTCATTAAGTCGGTCACAGACAAAAGCCTCCCAGACAACCTGGCAGGGTGGCAACATCCCGCAATTTAATTTAGACCCCTTTTGCGCTCCTTTAGGAGCGCTACAAAGCTTGTTTTGACCTGGGCCGACCATCAAAATCATGCAAATCAGCATTCCCTCTGGGAGAAGTGATGAGTTCATTTTGCATGGTCTGAATGAAACGGGGATCAATTAATTGTCGCAAGGCTGTGATCAATTGCTCGCGTTATCTCGGCACATAAACACTTTAGAATAGCTTTCACCCCCGTAACACCAGATCACATGCATTATCTTGATTGCCGTACCTCAAATTGAGGGTACCGATTTCACCTGTCTCGATGCCCGCATACAAACACACACACAGAGTCCGTCTACTCATCCAGCCCAATCTGGCTCATAAATGTAAAAACGTCCTAATATCCCGCCTTTTATCCCACACTCAGAGCACAATATAAAACAGAAGGGAGGCAGAGCAGGAGGCAATATTAGTTTATGGGTCCTGGTGGTACGGTTCCTGGTTCACCCTAAAGCCGGGATTAAATCAGTGCTATTGTCACTCTGTGACATAAATACAGATACAAAGTTCAGAGCTGTCTCATACCTCACAGAGCGATATTGGAACTTCAGGCAGTTCAGTTTGCATGGTCTAGCTTTCTATTGAAATATGCAGGGATTTACGAAAAAAATGCGTAGGCCTTCAAAACCATGGAAATATGTTCAAGGTCACACTCTCGAAAGTCAATATGGGTTCCAATATGATCATTGATGATCACAAATATACAAGTTTTCTGAAACTGACCACAAAGCAGACGGGTCAGGGAACATTGGTAGCGGTAAGCAGAAGGGTCGGGACAAATACCTGTAGATGCGTGACCTTGTCGCCATAGGAACGGATGACATCAGCCGTGGGGCCATGGCCGCAGTCCTGAGATACAACTATCGGGAATCTGCTCTCCGAGGTTCGGTACCTGCGAGATAAAAAACATCATACATATTATTGTAATATATCCGAGGTATGTGTGGAATAATTTAAATCATGTGCATGTCATTGTTTGTATGGAATATATTTACATACATATATATTCAATACCGGTTCATGTTATATGATGAATAACATCCATGAACATGAATAATACATGTATGGTACTAATTAATATTCATACACATGAACATGATGATATAAGAAGCAAATATCATGCAAGTTACTAAGTATCACATGAACAAGTGTGAAAAAATCATGTAGAATTTTACGTAGAATTTTCAAGATATTGACATTATTATCGTCAAGAGTTACAAATATATATTCCATCGAGCACTAACTTGATAATCTGGTCAAGGTTGCGATTGACGGACGGCCTGTTGCAGGCTATCACCAGGATCGGCAGAGGCTCCAAGTCCGGGTCTCCCGAATCCTCCAGGTCGTCCCCGGCGGCGTCCACTACATGGTTGTCATGGTTACCATGCTCGCCCCCCTCAGGATAGTCGTCGTCACTCGTCTTGCGGATTTCTGTGCAGGGATACAGAAGGGCTTTTGAGTGGGATGAGCATCGTTTGGCCATGTTTATCGTGTGTTTATAAATCTGGTTTTATAAGTTGTAGATGTCAAAACGGAATGGAAGCTATGTTACTAATGATGACACTTACAGAGAATATTATGAATGTTTCTAGTGATTAATAAACAAGGCAACTAATAAACTTATGTTACTGTGTATCCAAAGTGCCAAAGTCCAAAAAAGGTTGGGCAAACATGACACAACATTAATACTCCACTGGAAACTTGCAAACAGTTACCATGGTTACATAGTCCATAAATTTTGTGAAGTAGTCAGGAAAACTGAACCGCCACCAACTTATCACTTATCATGCTAATAAAACCAAGAAGTTACGGTACTACAAAATACATGCTACATTGTACATATTCCGCATCATCCCTGTCGCCCATGTCACTATACTTTTTTTAAAACAAATAATCCATGCTAATCGTCGGTTAAAAAAATCATGCAAATCAGACGATGAAATTTGCAGCAATACATGTACTTCAGAAAAATGTTTTTTTTTCATGTAATGCTGTTGCAATTAAAAAACAATCACAAATCCATATTGTCCATAGGGATGCAATTACTATTGCAAAAGAAAAATCAATGTTGGTCCATGCAGTTCCAATACTAGTAATAAACACGCCTGATTGTTTTTCCAAATTGAATAATTAATGAGGTCACCATCCATGCAAGATACTAAAAAAATTGCTATTCTGACATGTTGGCTACATGTATATATCTTCACTGTTGTTCTAAAGGAATTATTCAAGGGTAAATGTGTTTGAAACAGTTTGACAAACACTATTACTGGTTAATGTAATTTGTAAGTTTGCAACACCACATATAACAGTCATGCTGCCCCACATAATATCTATACACATCTGTTTATATTATTGTATTACCTGTCATGTATCATAATATAATTACTCTATCTTTTGATGTTGCATGGAACTATATTTTCGGTCTGCAAGATGCCAACACTGGAAATATCTCCAAAGGGACACATTTGGAATGAAATATCTGCAACTAGGATAGAAATGACAACTCAAAACACGGACATTTGTAGGCAGATGACAACGAGGAAGCTATATCTACAGACATCATGGACATGACAGACAGATACAACAACGTCGACAACTAAGTAAGTCCATGGCTTACTAAACTGTCATGCTCAAGCCTAAACCCTAGCTGGGTAAATATGTATTCATATACCAATGTAGCTATATACATGTATGGAAGGAATTAACATGATTAATGAACATTTTTTTTGTGATATGTAAATCTAGAATAACGATAATAATAGTTGATATATATGCATACATGATAAATTTGGGGCTGATGTACAAATATCCATTATCTTCAACCAGAGGGGAATCCACAACACAAATTTCAGAGACGAAACATGCATGTAGTGCGGTGCAATTGTTACTACCGGTACAGTTCATTCAATTGATGTTAATTCATGCAACGATATATTTACATACATGAACATGCAGAACCACGGACAACGATGACCTTGCCGCTACATCTAGAAGCTTACTGTACATGAAGTTAGTTCGGATGGGCTGGGGTTTGGCTGGCCAGGCTAGGAAGGGAGGCCGTGAGGGCGGCGGTGGTGGAGGCTGGCTACGGGCCCGGGGCAGGGCTGTCACTGGCTCAGTGGGCTCGGGGTCAGAAAATGACACATCTGGGAGAACAGTGCGGAAAATCAAGCATGTCAAGAGTTTACTGATGGAAGTCGGTGCTCATCTGGGAAATTGTTTCGACACATGTCATGTCAGGAACTAATTCCATAATTCATTTCGACAATGAGTTATGATGTGGAAAGAAACTACATCGCTGTACAGTGTACTGTATGCCTCAAGGGATGATACTGAGGCATTTCGGTTCAGTACATCATGTTACATCTGTTTATATACATCGATGATGACAGCTAACATGACCAAACTAAGCAAATCTTCAACTAGACGTTCTGTCGCAAAAAGCGACAAAATTAAAATTCCTGTCTAATAAGGTATACATCAAAGAGATCCGGATTTGCTTTAGTAATTCCAAGCTAACTACTTACTATGTCCCTGGATAGCTGCGCGGTATCTCTGTAACTCTAGCAAGAGACGCTCGTTCGACTTCAACTGGTTCTTTATGTCGCGTTCTAGAAGTGCTAGCTGTGTTTGGAGGTCGGGTCCCTCTCTCGTAACCTACCGCGACGATAGACAGCAGACAGGGTTCAGATATAGGGGTAGAGACAGGCGGTGACAGGCATCGAGGCTTATACCCAACAGTAAACCTCATTAGACAGTCACGTGTAAATTTGCATGGACTCATCCCGACTTTGACTTGTTTTCTTGTTTTATGAATTATTCAAACTGTGGAGTGACAGTAATCATGCTAATGCTAATCATGGCGATGAAATGACATATCTGGTCTGACAGTTTCTGACAATTTTGACTGGTTACAAGTATGAAATGTCCAATTATATACAGTATATGTACATTCAAGTTACAACGTTCGGAGGAAACTTGTAAATGGATACTGATTATTGGCTAAATTCACACGGTCAAACAAGTCCTGTCCAGATAAATCCAAACAAAACACTCTTGAAGCAAATAACAAAGCCAAAGATGGCTTTACATCGCACATATAACATGTATAAAAGATGAGAAAGTCTAGCGAAGCACCTCAAGTCAGGCATCTAGAGAATAGAAAGAAATAGAAATTTTAGTGGAAAGACAGCTTCACTACCATCGAGAGAATCTCCAAACATGATCTACAATGTAGTCTTGACTCTAGAACAGCTCATTGGTGATGCAAAGTCTCAGGAGAATTCCCAATCGAATAAATTGTCCCGATTGAAACTCAAAAAGAACAATGGTAATCCAGTTTTAGGGAGATGACACGAGCAAGTTGCTTCATCATCTCCGAGATCGCACAAATGTGAAATAATGTGCTTGTGATCATTTCGTCACCCGAGAATCAAATCCCGTATTCGAGAAAATTGTCTTATTATGGAGTCTTTTCAATAGAACAGTGTAATTCAAGCCACGACAGTCCCCCCGTGTGACTGTGAATACATAATCAACAGAGTTATGAGACAGGAAGGAAGTCTCCAAAACGCAAGGAAGCAATCAAGTTTCGTACCGCAAAATTTTACCGAGGACTCAATCAGGACTTGAAACATGTGTGAAATCGGTGCTTTGTGGTCGACGGCGAGCAATTGACAACCTTGTGAAATGAGGATTTTGAAATGTATATATTTATGTTTATCTGCAATCCTTGTGCTTGTCAACAAATGTACTGCTATTCTTCTGTGTTATCTGTATACGATATGCGAAATTATAAAACTGCCACACGTATATTATTCATGTGCAACTGTGTATGTTCTTCATGACTGACAATCAGAGATCAGAAACCAACCATGGATTTTAATGTCTACCAATTTGAAATTATTGATCGTTAAATGCAATAAAAATACATTCCTGCTGCACTTGGATATGGAGTTCGGATGACTATTCACAATGAATCGCTATAAAATTACACATATTTATCCTATGCACACATGAATAATAGATATTTTTTCCCCACTGTTTTCGGTGCAAAGCTTTCAGCGACAGTATGGCGTTGCAACGATCCCCCGTGGTTGCCTAGTCGGTGCTTGCAATTCAGATATTGGGACGGGAGTCTGCAGTGTTCATGTTCGGGGGCGGATAGAGACAAAAAAACAACACACACTAGCATGTCTTCTATCAACAAACGGAAAATGTCATCAAGGACATGAGCTGGAATTTGTCAACAAAATCTCGGTCCGTTCTGCGGCTCTGATTAATCCGGCACATGTACTGATATGGCTCGTATGAATCGACACCGTTCTCTTCATGAATCACAGGAACTGCAGATGCTTCATCAAATTATCCGGGCGCATGGGAGACGAGAGAGAGAGAGAGAGATTCTCTGCGGAGTATGACATATAAGAAGTCGTTCTTTGCAGTCATTATACCGACTGACTGTTGTAGGTTATCGGTTATCGCAATGGAATTAATTCTCAGCCTGAGCAGAAAGTGATTAGTATCTATACACATAAAGTCTGGCATTCTGATGCACGAGTTATTATTGGTTATAATACAAGCATGCGTGATATCGTCAAGCAATATCGTACAATCATGTTACCATGGCTACCCAAAGCGTTACATACCAGTTATACCGCCTACATCATGTACATGTACATGTACATGCAGGCCTCTATAAACCAGAAACCATTCCTACATGATAACAAATCCACCACCTCAAAAACCAAGCTGCCCTCAAACCGCAAAGCTGAATATACACAATGCCACACACAGTCTTGCCCTGCCCAAAAAAGACCTGCGTAGAGTGCTGAGCCTATGACCTACTATTGGTGTCTTGCTGTGGCTGAGGCTGAGGCTGAGGTTGCTGTTGCATCAACTGTTGCGTCTCCTGCAGGTCGGCTAAGATGCGCTTGTGGTTGCTTGCTTGCTCCGCGATCTGGCGCTCGATGTCTTGAAGGTGCTTGTAGATCAACCCAACCTCCTCCTCCTGTACACCACATGATACAAGCAACAGAAAGGTTATATTTCTGTAATTTGGAAATTAAATTCAACAACTCAGGGAAAAGAACAGAGATCAGCGGCCCATTTGACATTCCATGGTATATGTACATGTAGTTGGTGTCTACTCATTCTGCAAGTTGGCGCTGCTTTTGTAGGTTGCTTGATCTGTGCATGCAATTCTTCTGTAAGCTATATTGCTGTGGGAAAATTTTAATTTAAAAATGTTTGAGTATATATCATGAAATCTTCTATTATCAAACTTTTATGGAAACAAGTCACATTCATCAAGCCTCTTAAAGAGTCCTGCTCCCTCAGTTCGATCACTTCAAAATTGTTCTGTATCGAGTACAAATATCGCTGAAGAAATGGTGAGTACCATTATACGTATTGCACTTTCGCATGTACCCATGCTTCCTTACATATACATGTAGATGCATTATGCAAAGTGCATTTACATTTAAATCACGTGAGCAACATGAGCAACAAGTGCATGTAGACGAACAAGGAGGGAGCTCGGAACAGCTCACAAGACTGATTTAAATGATTAAGTTAGAGAACACACCCATGAATGCCAGAATTATAGTTTGCTGGCAAAAACCACATGAATCTTGCTACCGATACCTCATAGTTATTTTTTATTTGACTGGAATATTGTCATGGTTTTCAGACGGGCACTGGCTTTGTGAAATGGAAGTTATATTGCCCTGATTGCGGGGAAGCGAGATATTAGGTTTTATGAAGTGGGTAATTGATTTAGCACATATCTCCGGTCCATTGTTCTAGGCGGACACAAATAGGTTGGAAGGAATCAGTGCTCGATCAGAAGTTGTACGTAGTTGGGTGGGAGGAGAGAGACGTCAGACGACAAAGCCCGCTCGATCTCTCCAGCTTTGTCTCGGCCGCTCGAAGACCTTTTGTTTCCGAAGTGAGTCTCCTACTGGGCAAAATAGTTTGACCCCAATCGAAAGACCGGGCGATTTTTGCTGTTGTATTTCAAGACCGGCCAGGGCAGCCGGAATTATTACGTCTATTTCATGCTTGTTAATCTGCGGCAAGAATCAGCAATAACGTCTCTCTCCCTTTCTCTGTCTCGATCGAGTCGTGCAGGAGGGCTTGTGACCGTCGAGGGGCAAAGGACGTCTGATGAGATGATTGAAACAAATAACCGCCCTGCGAGTTGGAGCAGGACTCGAGACCTTAAGAACTGGGTCCGATAGCTCACAATTATGACCGGGCAGACGGCCTGGAGTGGACCGATTGCCCACGGTCACGGGGGAATTGAAGAGTCTTGGCGATTCACGGACTCCGCTCGGGCAGCATCAAGTGTAGATTACACTATCGTGACTCTCCGCTGCAGCGTGACCAGAGCTCCAGCTTCAACATCGAGTTCCACCCCACATGCAAACAATAATTTCTTCTGTCCTTTTTGATGTTTTTCCTGTCAGTCCTGGGAATATATATTGCAGCTTTTCTTCTTCCTTTGTTCTTCTCTTGCGTCTGATCTCAAGCGAGGGTCTGGAGCCTACAGGGCAGCACAATGCATGAACTCTGACACTCGCGTACATGTTATATTGTAAGAACCAAGCATTTTATCTTTGCCTCCCTGTCAGATCTTGGAAACCAGTGACCTCATGAAGTCTCATGCAGGGAGGGGCGCAAAACTACGACAGTTGCGTGGAGTCCCTGACAAATCATACAGGCTGGACTGTCATTTCCTTTGTCTGTGCCTTGAGAGGACCCACACAGAAGCTCAGATGAACTCGGGAACCTTACCGCGGGAGAAAACCACACATGTCAAAAGTGATATACTGGAAGTGCAGCAAGAATATAACACCTTCAAAAGGACAAATTATGTCTAACTCGCAAAAAATTATACAAAAAGCGAATGACATATGAGAGGGGAACACCGCAGGCAGCAAGCTAGTATTGCTAGAGCGGCCGTGCGTGTTTGAAGTAGTCCCAAACATGTAGTGTAGAGGGGTGGGGGGGGGGGTGGGGGTAGGTATTTGGTCAGGTCTTGAAGACATGGAATACGAGGCTGGTGGCCGGTCCGGTTGGAACATCACTCGCTCTTGCTGTAGTTCTTTGAGGCTTGTGGTCCCAGGATGCCACCCATCCCTCAGCATTATCAACGGGGCTCTGTCACCGACTTCATGTCGCGGAATATCTCAGCGACATCGTTCGCTTGCCTGTATAGACCTGGGACATCCCCGGTGCACAAACTGAATGCTGAATCAGCAGTTCAAACTTTACTTACTTGAGTCGCTGCCATTCAACATTAACTAGCTTCCCCATTGAATGCGGCAAGTTGAAGGTTCACGGAAGACACACCCGCAATACAAAACAAGCCTGCTCCGTCCATGGAACAGGGCGCGATGCCGAGACTGGATTAATCAGCGGCAGCTAGTGCGCTTTATTTAGCCAACTCTCCCGAGACGAGAGGGACTTCAGAAAAACTAAATGGGCTTGGACGCCGTTATGGTCCACTGGGGCACTGAAACAAATAACACGTAGCTTACTTTTATCCAGTGCTGTGTTTGGATAATTGAGGCTGTCGCCGTGGTTTCACACTGACATGGCATTTTAGTGAATCTATATTTAATACATTTACTTACGTACTGTATGTTCTCCACATGTTCAATATCAGGGAATTCATGTGGCATATACAGTATACCAACATCATCCTAAATTTGAGCTATTTCTATAGCTAGGACATGTACTGACTCTTGCAGTTCGTATATACGGCAGAATTCCTGGTAAAAGTAAGATATTGTTGCTCTGCTTATGACTTTGGTCACGTTCGAGGGCCCCGAGTTGTGTCTTACAAGTGATTTACATGAGCTAGACAAATTTCTGTTCAATCAATGTAGCATTAGCAGTGTGGCGGTCTCCGGGACGGGGAGGAAATCAATGGAGGGTTTGCGCCATAGACTACTGGGTCAGGGGGTCTGTGATCCACACTAACAAAGTCAGACCGCCTGGACAGGAATACCCAAGCAGCTTCAGGTCCGAGTAAATGCTGCTCACCGGGATAAAATACCTTCCCGGGTCCGATCCACAAGTTGGTCGTTTACCTGGTGTTTGCATTGACTCATGAGACTAAACGAAAAGGTATGAGTTGACGACAAGAATTTCCGTGACAAATTAACATTGCAGTAATGGTAGACAGCCACTCTGCCAAGTTCCTCAATGTGTATAACAATGCAGATAGCAAATTAGTCTGAAAGTTTCCAGGAAGACATAACTTGAGTTATAAGCATCATGATCAGACGGCCATTCAACATTGATGAGCTATGGGCAAGAGCTTTGGTCCGCAGGATGAAGGATGTTGTCCAGGCGTTGTGTCTCTGTCAGGCTGCGATGATTTAAGTCATTGAAAATATAACAGCGGGGACAGCGGCGGATTCTCAGCGCGGAGAAAAGGTGCACGATCTAAATCTTTATTAATCTTTCCATGTCCATAAACCTCGATGCTGCTGCCAAGCGAAGTCTGTCTTTGTTGTCTAGGATGAGGACCAAGAGGACATCGTTGATATAGTTGGATGCAAATGACACATGTACAACTGAGCAGCGCGGGTCACGAGCAGTGGGAGCGAAGACGCAAAAACACACACACCAACATCGCACATCTGGTGCCTTCCAAGGAGCTCAGGGTGACTGGCAATTTATTCGCTTCCGCCAGCTGCGATCCGGGGCGGCTCCAAATTAAAATCAATTTAGGTGTAAATGAAGACATGGGGCCGATCAGTGGGGAGGTGTTTTTGCCTGGGGCGTCGGGCAGCGGCGGCGTTCGGAATCCATAGCCGTTAATCAGCGGACAGCCCAAAGGTCAGACTCGCTTCGCTTCTGTGTTCTGTGTCTCTTCATCGACACCACGCAGGACCCACAGTGACAGCGACGTATGGACCGAAGTCGACCTCATTTCCCGCGCTTCCTTCTTCTTCCATCGAATGGATGTCCGGCTAATACCCCGTCTGGATGTATGGGGTGGTTTGGGAGGGGTGGGGGTGGTGTATGCTGGGGTCAGTGGGGTATGCATGGCCAAGCCATGATGGGGCGTACTTTATGTCCCGCAAAAAATCCATAATTGATACCCTTGGTGTCCGCCTGCTAGTGATCGAGGATTTCGAGCACAATATTTCAAATGTCGGCACGTGGACGGAAAACAAGCATCGCCGTGAACGAATGTCACCTCAGAGAACGCATTACGCTGTCATAACGGGGAAATGTCCCTGAATCATTAGATTATCTGCGCATATAACTAAAAGTGGGAGAGGGGGGCTTCCGAGCTAGACAGAGATGACACATGTACCTCAAATAGAATATGACACCGCCGCAAAGTAGATTTCGCTAGCATTTCAAAAGAAAGAAACAATCAAACATAATTGGGTGGGAGGCTATGCCACTCGCCAAATTAAAACCTGACATTCAGCCGGTGGCATGAATTCCGACAACTTACACGTCGTAAGGCCTCTTGTTTATTGCGGCTGAGGGCATGATATGAATTCCAGTGAATACCAGTGATGCTCCGAGAGGTATTTCATCAGCGCATACCTGCTCAATATTGGATGACATGATGGCATCTGAGACCGCGTGCCATCCATACATGTATGTACATGGTCAAAAAAAGAAAACGTGTAAATATAACAAAAATTTGCGATAAATACACGAAGATATTAGTACTGGTATTGCACAGCTGTTACCGATATCAAACAATGGTTCAGCCTCAGGAGAAAGAGCAGGCAGCTGAAATACATGTACATAGTAGTTAAACATGCTTGAAAGTCAAACACACGTGTCAGCATCGAATGTAAAATTGATCATAGTTGCGAGAGCTCAGCCTAGTGCACCACAATTGCTACACCATAATTGCTACATGTACTTAGAAGCAAAGTGCATTTACTTGTAAATTGGTCATTGTACATGTACTGTATAACCTTTAACATCATGAACATAAACCAGAAATATCAAAATAGTTATGGTAATCAGTAATGAAGCAATGAAAAATAGTTTGGGTTTTTTTAACATTTTCACTTTACTCAACATGTTCAAAGGTGAACTATGTAACTCCCTCATTTCAATTGACATTTCCATTTTGACATCGAGTGCGACCATTAGACGCGATGCGGGTGACGACCGGAGGGACAGACAGACATACCTTGGTGCCCTGCGGCTTGTGTGCGATGAACAAGTACGTGAGGACATTCCACATGAGGAAAACGAGCAGGAGGAAGAACGTCAACGACTTCCTCTTCATGGCCGGCCGTCCACTCGTGTGCCCGTACGTCCGTACGTCTAGCCGTACGACTTCGGGTGTTGTCGTCAGAGTGGTAACGTGCTAGGCCATGGCCTCATCGTCCGATCTGATCTGCAACGACAGGAAAAATTACAGTTCCTATATCTATAGCGAGTAGTTTGGCAGTTTTCAAGTCATTAAAGAGTGGCGCGTAGAGTCAGGTTGATCATGCAGCAGGGGGAAAACCCATTGCTACATCGCTGTTGCTCGCTAAGCGAATTGCGTCCAAAGCAATGTGATCGTGTGAAAAACGCGGGGATGAGATGGAAAAACTACGAAGTTTGGAGTCCGTTTACAAATTGCATGTGGATTGCTGTACAACAGGAAATGCAATGAAATCAAGCCGCGAGGACAATTTGTTATTTTAGACTTTCACATGCGATGAGTTTGGTATGGGACCGTAGGCAGCATAACGACGCTGTCAATGCCTATGGCTAGTGTATCAGTTACGTGTTCATCATGTGGGGGGTGGTGGGGAGGGGGGAGGGGGGAATCAAACCCAGCCACACTTATTCGTGTTATTTCAACCACGTGAACAACTTGTTCAAGAGCACCACTTTCTAGAATCAATACCAATACACTTGGGGGTAATTAAAGCGGCATAATTCATCACAAAATATTTTCCGACGTAATGTATCCCACAGGAACGCGTGAACGATGTCCTAGCACGCAAACAAGCTCAGCGGCAGAGCAAAGAAATGTGAAAAAATCTCCTCGACAACCCGGCAAATCATTCCAGTCCCTCTACATGTATTCACATGATTCACATCCAAAGTTGTGATCCCCGGGGGAATACAAGATCTGAATCTACAAACTAGAAACAGTAAACGGCTAAATTGAAATAGCGCGAGAAAATGCAAACTACAAGTACAGCAGGGTAGGCTGAGTATTACCGGTGGGCACCAAAATGCTCAAGAGACAAGCGTAGCTGTCACCAAGGTCCGACATATTTTCCTGCACACACATGAACAAAATACATGTATTTATAATGTTTGTGGTATCACTTGAACATCAATCCAAGGTCTTGAAATAAAACATACTGAGTGAATTCTGCATCTTCCAAGTCATTTTCCGCACAGTAACATGTATCCAAAGTTTGACCAAGATGTGACTCATTTCTAAAGCTTCAAGTTTTCGGTATCACACCAGAAGATGTAGGAAACCAACCAAGTATAATCCACCATCAGAGTGAGTCCATGTCCATTGCCTGCAGTGCTCGCAGAAGAATCATTCGCTAATTGCCTGCCCGATAAAAAAATCATTGTCCTAAACTCCTAACTAGTGCTTCAGACGATTACAGACTAGGCAGTATCGCGACTGATCCCGCAATTCAGCGATAACTGCGTCAATAGTGTGACCTTAAGAGGACCTCGGTCCCACGCAACTGTGCACGGGCTGAGCCTGGAGGTGGGATGAGCTGAGACTGGGAGCGAGGCTTACCAAAGACAGATGGAGCGGTCTCTCTGGTGGACTGCAACCACGGTGATCTGGACTATGTCTGACTGGTGGTGTCACCAAAAAGTCATTTTTTTCTCCTACCAATGGTAAACTAGACTGCATGGTCACAGATGACTGTGTTGGTATATCCCTGATTCAAATGGCTAAGTTCAATGGGGCCATTGCAGTGCATGAAAGTGAATGAAACTCTACCAGTTTATGGTGATATTTGCCTCTGAAAACATAAAGTTCAGTCAGTTCGACAATTCCCATGATTTCCGAGTGCAATCAACATGATCAATAAATGAAGGGTTCTTATGGCCAATTCAGCGTAAAAAGAACCATTCGAGTGCCAACTTGGAACCGTAAGAAGATATCAATAAACAGGATGGAACAAGCAACATTTTATTTGCAATTCAAACAAATGTCCACAGCAAGTACTCAACGAGATCTATGCAATGTAACTGGACTTCATACAAATAAAATATTTTATTTACAGTTAAAGAACGGCATTGCAAGAAGACAAAACCGCCTCCCCCGCCGAACATGAAATGAATCTCCGCATCAAGTGCATATTATTTTATCGGACTGCATTTAGCGCATTTGGGAGAAGAACTCTTGGACATGTGATGCCAAAAAAAAAAGCGATGGCAAATCCGTTGTATCCCCCAGACTGGCGGGGTATTAGTTGTGGGGACACAAAACCCTCGGGGAGAATCATCTGTGCTGAATTCTCAGAACAGCGATTGCAAACACGATAAATCTCAGCATGAATATGCATGAGGCGTAACCTGATTAGGACAATGTTCTCTGCATCGACTCCACTCACGACTAAAGTTTGACACTGCATTTAAGACGAAGAGACAACTTGACGATGATAATTCTAAAGAGCTTGAAATACATGTATGCCTCGATTACTGATGAAATCATCGTTCACGGTCTTGACATCATCAGAACACCAAAATGTCACAAGGTGCATTCCAAGCATGTGATATTAAGACTTATGACCACTTGATAGGCAGAGGAATATCGATATTGCATGCTTGTGGATGCACATGTAACACGAGCATACAAGCAAACGAAACGTGCTGTCGTGCTGAAAAACTAGTCAAACATTATTTATACATGCAGTCGTTAGATCATATCACTCCATCGGTCCATTACCATAATTACCACGAATGAAGTTACTAACGATATGGTATGCAAAAAGTCACGAAGTGATAAAGCAAATGTGCAAATCATATCGAAGAGTTTTAATCACCATGATCATCTATCTCCATATGGTGTCACATGCGCAAATGAAATGATCACTTCATCATGTTCATGTGATATGTATATTTTTCACGGAAATATGTATCCATTTACTAGTAAATATGTCTGAATCCACTCGAGTTATCAGAAATGTACATGCATCCCAGAGTACATTATCATGAATATGACTCGTATCCTGAACCATACATTACCATGCATGATAGTAATCCAGTATCATGTATCCGTATATATCCGAGCACTGCTCCAAGGCATCCAGTGAGGATTTCGGGTGCCGAGAGGGAGAGAAAAAGTCACAGCTAATTCCAGAGTATTTCGCTGGGTGCCTCAATTACACGAGCCAATATTTAGCCGGGTCAGAGGCCAATCGATGGCAGACACTTTGCCAGCAGTGTCCCAAACTCAACTCCTCCACGCCTTGCCCTACGTCCGTCCGACCGTCCGCCGCCCCGTTCTATCCTCCCATGCGGTGACTCTATCTGCGAGGAGCAGGTCCCAGCAGTGTGACGGTGGGGAAGAGTCATGGACGAGACGAGACGGCTTGCGAGTTTAGCGTGGTCCTTGGCTCTGGGGGGCTCTGGCCAGCGGCGACAAACTGCGATGGCACGACAGTCAGGCAATGTTAGCTCCCCATGTCCGTCCGTTCTTTCGTCCGAGGCAACACAGCGTTGATCATCCGATTGCATGAATTGCCGCCACCGAAACACCACCATGCAGCCACTGCCGCACCGTGGGCCATCCACCTAAACCACCACGGCTGATGCCAATTGTTTTCCCGCCCCGTCGTAAATTTATGGCGCTACATGGGAATTGTAGGCATGCCAACAATGTGCATTATGGGACTTGGGGTGTCGCTGCTTCCTGAGTCCCGTCGCTTGTTTTGGGACTGAAATGACACGGCCCAAAAATGTCTTTTGGAGACCAGTCAAGTAGGGGATGAAGTGACGTCGGACAAGGTTTTGTGTGCCGAGACAGATGGGCAGACAGCGGGGGGGAAACACGAGTTAGCCGCAGTTTGTTGTCGATATGGCTCCCGCTGGAGCAAGTTATACACTATACGGTTCTGTAAATGCAAGCATTACCCATTAGTACATAACTAGAGCCATGTAAGTCTCTGAACATCTTATCGATCCGAGACGGTTCACGATTCCCGACAACTGCGGGCTCCGAAATGACTTCAGAAGAAAATATAAAGATGACAAGAGAAAACGGAAATGTAACGAGTAAGATGCAAGTCTATAATCTTTATTGATTTTACTGCACGATTTGAAGTACAGATGTCCTTTATCTCATTCACATGACTATCAGCACATGACTGAATGACTTACATTAGGACAATCTGGAGAAAAAGGAAGTCACATAAATATTTCAATATACATGCTATACACATGTGATAGAAAGAGTATAATCATGAAAATTTTCTTTGCGAACGAATTATATTGACCCATAAAAGGCTTTAGCTCAAAAAGAGGAATACATGCAAGAAGGCTGCATCATGATAATTGCGGTATAATGAAATGCCTATCGTACAACACGTACATGTACAGGTAAACGTAGAAGAAAAGTGTACAGTACAGTACCGATTTCCCAAATCATCACCAAATTTGGAGAATTCTTCACATCTACACACACAAAGAAAAAGCAGTATTGAGTGACCATTGTACATGTAGAATTGCGTATGAGGGTCACTCAGATCAGCAGCCGACCATTTTCAACAGAAAGCACCCAGGAGCCTCCTTTAGTGCGACCGCCAAATACTGTACGACAAAACTAGTTGATCACGCCTCCACATTTGATAAATTATGATCTACGGAGACCAATATTGCCTCTATCGACATAGAAACCTGAAATGATGAAATAAGTTTTTTGGGTTGATTTGATTCCTGGAAAACTGGGAAAAAGCTGAATCAGGCCAATGGACTATCTATTATTGTTTGATGCCAGACTAATATAATAATACGTAGGCCAATGGACTTGTAAATTACTGGTAAATACGGTAAAAATCACACGAGATATATCAAGGTCACCAACAGAAATTCATTACAAGTGATTTCCTATGTACATTTGAGATCCATCTACAAATTACTATCACCGTGGTTACCATATTGTTACCCACGATCAATTCACGAACCTTAAGACACAAAGATCATTTCAGGTCAAGTTGGAAAACTATATTTTGAGGGCATAAGCATGATAAGTACATGCAACATACCAAGATCATATCACACAATTGTTGTACAATTTGACCATATTCAAAACCATGAAGAAAAGGCAAAGCCATGTATTCAATGCTTTGCCCATAGCCATTTTAGCATCTGTACCATAATCTTTCACATCCAGCCTTGAAGTGACAACTAACCACAGAGAGAAAAATGTTCACAGACTGTGCAAAAACTGGCCCCACTTTCAAGTTTGCATGTTCACACCTCAGGCCGTGTGGACGAATACTTCCGTCTGGCGAAACTAAATGTCATTCCGATCGCCGCGGCAACACGCCGAGGGAGGTACTTAAAGAGCGAGCCTCTAACTTGATGTAATTAACCGAGAGAATTAGTGCTCAGATTGTCACGCACCCAAGGGACGTCGCCGGCTGGAAGCGATGTCGATTCCAGGCAGGTGCCCCTTAGAAATCTAATGTAATCTGCACATCGGGAGATACGGGTTCCATCCGGACTGACACACTGCATCGGAAAGGGAGTTTGGAAAGGATGATGCTACAACAGTGTAGCGATAATAATGTACTTGGGCGAATTTTTTTCTCAATTAAATTTTTTTGAACATGTTTAACAGATCCTTGATCGTGTTAATCATGGTAATTTTAACCAGGGTACCTGTTGTAATGGAGTAAAGCAAACCAGAGCAAGGAACTGAGAAAAGGAATTTTGCCAGTTATCATTGATGATTACAAGGGAACTCAGATTGTTCTTCAATTTTATCCAAGAATGGAGAAAGACACACTAGAAATTTCAAAATTCTAATACATTGCAGGACACAACTGGCAAATCAGGTAAAAAAAGACCTATCTATAACATTACAGCTTATTTCAAACCAAAATTGAATCATGGGGGGTGATGATGATGGTTGGGAGATTGAGCATCAGTTCCTGCCAAGAGGTGCCCGGTCAGTACAAGTGACCATCCAATCCATGGCGGGGACTGGAGGGGAACAGCAACCAAGTTGTCCAGACAACACCTGCAGAATTCCGTACATAAAATCAAGAGGACGAGAGATGATCAAGAACGGTCATGTGACCCCACTTCTCGAACGTTTTCTGAGCTTTGTCGGTTGCGGACAACCGATCAATCTGCTTCTCCCAGGCAATCAACGTCAGCCCGGCCGGTGACCGCACACTCATCCAAAACCCTGAGTCTTAGAGCAGCCTCGACTCAATTCCGTCCCGGACAAAATCGCCACTTCATTTATGATATGGAATCAGAGATGTATCTTGAAATAAGTAGGCGAAAAAAAAGCGACCAGTCAAGAGTGTCTCAAATTCTGAGAGTCAAGTAAGCTGACGGAGGCTGTATGATTGATTGATCACAGGGTTTTTATGATAACTCACCCTGCACAGCTAGAAATTCAGTGTAGATAGAGAATATGCTAAGCGGTACAGTGATGTATTGATTCCCATCTTCACAAAAGGCAACATATCTCTCAAAACAGCTATCGGAGAATATCCTCCTTTCTTTTCTTGAATTGTGTTTTTCTTACAAAACATGTGATAACATGGATAAGAACGATAACAAAGTCGAATACATCACAAACATATAATATGATCGAATATCTCCGACTGAGAAACTTGATCCGAGACGGTTCACGATCCCAACAATTCTTGGCTCCGAAGTGACTTCAGAAGAAAATATAAAGACGACAAGAGAAAACGGAAATGTAGCGAGTAAGATGCACGTCTATAATCTTTATTGATTTTACTGCACAATTTGAAGTACAGATGTCCTTTATCTCATTCACATGACTATCAGCAGATGACTGAATGACTTACATTAGGACAATCTGGAGAAAAAGGAGGTCACATAAATATTTCAATATACATGCTATACACATGTGATAGAAAGAGTATAATCATGAAAACGAATTATATTGACCCTATAAAAGGCTTTAGCTCAAGAAGGGAAATACATGCAAGAAGGCTGCATCATGATAACTGCGGTATAATCATGATAATGAAATGCCTATCGTACAACACGTACATGTACAAGTAAACGTAAAAGAAAAGTGTACAGTACAGTACCGATTTCTCAAATCATCACCAAATTTGGGGAATTCTTCACATCTACATACACGAAGAAAAAGCAGTATTGAGTGACCATTGTAGAATTGCTGATGAGGGTCACTCAGATCTTGTCAATGCAGAAGACATGCTCAATAGCCGACCATTTTCAACAGAAAGCACCCAGGAGGCAGGAGCCTCCTTTAGTGCAACCGCCACATACTGTACGACAAAACTAGTTGATCACGCCTCCACATCTGATAAACTAGACGATTTGGTCGCCAACGACCGCGTGGGTGTATCCCCCTCTGGCCCCATCATCCCTGTTGCCCAAAATAAGTTACTAATAACTCAAACAAAATATCATACGGCCAGAGCAGTGTGTTTCATCGATATCAGTATTGCGGACCTTAACAGTATTCCGGACATTAACTATTTCTATTCGATGCAGTAACACTCATAACAACTAAAATATTCATTAACTTACTTTTTCTTACCAAATACTTTCCAGTAGCTGGTCACAGGAATGGAATGCGGAACCTCCCCCAACATTATGGGTACAGCCATGAAATCTCTACTGAACATAACCTTTACAATGTTGAGCCCAATAAGAAATGTTACATGTTTTAACTTTTTTTATTGTCATCAATAATAGACATAATTAGTAAAACTAATGTTACCTTATTCAGTTATTGCCATGAAATCTCTACTGGGTAGAATCTGTACCTTGTTGAATCCAATAAAAAATGTTTCCTGTCTTAACTAATTTCACATGGGTCAGTAATAGACTTAACTAGTAAAATTTATGTTAACTTATTCAGTTACAGCCATGAAATCTCTACTGGACAAGACCTTTACCTTGTTAAGCTCAATAATAAATGTTTTTTGTCTTAACTATTTTTATTGTGGTCAATAATAGACTTAAAGACCTAGTAGCATGCCGATGAAAGTGCTTTTCATTTAGTCCATTATGAATAGTTATCTGTGAATTTGAACGAATTTTACAAATACAATCAATGGGTTTCGAGATATTGAATCAAATAGGCACTCCTTCCGTAAATTGCCGAAGATTTTGATCACGATTTTAGTATGGGTCACGTGGTTTGTGACGTCATTTGAGGCAGTACTGAAAGTACATGTAGCCAGCAAGGTAAACTGCATGTCGCATATTCATTCTCGTTGTGTATGTTTGGCATTCCAAGTGAACGGGTGAGATGGTTGGAATACGGCATTTCTTGTCTTGATATTCAGAATCAGTACTATTCATTCTCCCAGAAGGGAGGTTTGTTGAACTGAAAGATGTCCAGTATTTGTTGGTTTTCATGTGTTTTTTTTTTAATCTCATGCATTTTGGAGTGGTTTTCTATCTTTGAGATGACCCCCCAAATTACGTGTTTTACGTTTTTGGCCAGCCATCAAAGCACATTTTGCCCCAACTGACGTCACGATTACGGAAAATGCCGAAGCTATTTTTTTCATCGGCATGAGAAGGCGATTGCAATACTGGCTCAATATACTCGATTATATGTCCCTGTTATTAATTACCAATTAACGCGAACATCTTTTTTATCACCAAATGTCCACAATGCCTTTATCTGAACAGGAATAAAACCTTATAATGGTACCTTGCTACTATGACTTTAACTAGTAAACCTAATATTAAATTATTCAGTTACTGCCATGAAATCTCTACTGGACAAGACCTTCACCTTGTTGAGCTCAATAATAAATGTTTCTTGTCGTAACTATTTTTATTTTGGTCAATAATAGACTTAACTAGTAGAACTAATGTTAACTTATTCGGAAATATTGTTTTGTTTTCACCAAAAGCATCAGTTGTCTATTCTGAACAAGAATCCAGTGCCATTCGCCTTCATAGTACAGGGTATTGGAGTGACCACAGACGTCAAAGTGGGTAGTTCAATGGTCGTAATAAGTTAGCCTGCTAACTAATTAATATTTACTTGATCATTCTGAAAAACAATAGGTTTTGTGTGACGGTCTTTCTCATCGAGCCTGTGCGATTTCATCATCATTCATCGAAAACTCCCACCTATAGGGCGTTCACAAGCCATGTGTGGTAAACAGGCTAATTTGAGCACAAAATGTGTCGCCAATCGACCAATTTGGTTGCTATGGCAACCAAAATCGATTGGTGTCGGGATCTTACCATAAGACATGTCCCCATAAAATATTATCAAAATCGGTTCAGATTTGCAAGCTGTAGCGCGTTCACAAGAAAGTGTCTGCGGACGCGGCGGACGCGGCGCGACGATCGCAAATCCATAGTATCCGCCGAACTTTGTTCGGGGGATACAATTATGATCTACGAAAACCGATATTGCCACTATCGACATAGGACCCTGAAATGATGAAATAAGTTTTTGGGGTTAATTTGATTCCTGGAAAACTGGGGAAAAGCTGAAACAGGCCAATGGACCGTCTATTATTGTTTGATGCCAGACTAATATAATAATACGAAGGCCAATGGACTTGTAAATTACTGGTAAATACGGTAAAAATCACACGAGATATATCAAGGTCACCAACAGAAATTCATTACAAGTGATTTCCTATGTACATTTGAGATCCATCTACAAATTACTATCACCGTGGTTACCATATTGTTGCCCACGATCAATTCACGAACCCTAAGACACAAAGATCATTTCAGGTCAAGTTGGAAAACTATATTTTGAGGGCATAAGTACATGCAACATACCAAGATCATATCACACAATTGTCGTACAATTTGACCATATTCAAAACCATGAAGAAAAGGCAAAGCCATGTATTCAATGCTTTGCCCATAGCCATTTCAGCATCTGTACCATAATCTTTCATATCCAGCCTTGAAGTGACAACTAACCACACTGAAGAAAATGTTCAGAGACTGTGCAAAAACTTGCCCCACTTTCAAGTTTGCATGTTCACACCTCAGGCCGTGTGGACGAATACTTCCGTCTGGCGAAACTAAATGTCATTCCGATCGCCGCGGCAACACGCCGAGGGAGGTACTTAAAGAGCGAGCCTCTAACTTGATGTAATTAACCGAGAGAATTAGTGCTCAGACTGTCACGCACCCAAGGGACGTCGCCGACTGGAAGCGATGTCGATTCCAGGCAGGTGCCCCTTAGAAATCTAATGTAATCTGCACATCGGGAGATACGGGTTCCATCCGGACTGACACACTGCATCGGAAAAGGAGTTTGGAAAGGATGATGCTACCACAGTGTAGCGATAATAATGTACTTGGGCGAAATTTTTTCTCAATTAAATTTTTTTTACCATGTTTAACAGATCCTTGATCGTGTTAATCATGGTAATTTTAACCAGGGTACCTGTTGTAATGGAGTAAAGCAAACCAGAGCGAGGATAACTGAGAAAAGAAATTCTGCTATGCAGCTATCATTGATGATTACAAGGGAACTCAGATTGTTCTTCAATTTTATCCACATTGCAAAGGAACACACTAGAAAGTTCAAAATTCCAATACATTGCGCGGCACAACTGGGAAATCAGGTGAAACTATCTGTAATAATACAGTACGGCTTACTAGTAGTTCATAAAAAAACCGAAACATGGGGGGGTGATGGTGTCCAGGTGATGGGGGGGGGGGGGGGGTGATGGTGTCAAGGTGATGGGGGGGTAATGGTGATTGGGGGGGGAAGGGGATTGAGCATCAATTCCTGCCAAAAGGTATGAGATCAGTACAA
The DNA here is from genome assembly GCA_949152475.1 of Terebella lapidaria. Taxonomy (NCBI): domain Eukaryota; kingdom Metazoa; phylum Annelida; class Polychaeta; order Terebellida; family Terebellidae; genus Terebella; species Terebella lapidaria. Next base: position 12,170,263 of record OX424557.1, read on the forward strand.
ATGACCATCCAATCCATGGCGGTGACCAGAGGGGAACATCGACCAAGTTGTCCAGACAACACCTGCGGAATTCCGTTCATACAATCAAGATGACGAGAGATGCTCAAGAACAGTCAGGTGATCCCACTTCTGGAACGTTTTTTGAGCTTTGTCGGTTGCGGACAACCGATCAATCTGCATCTCCCAGGCAATCAACGTCAGCCTGGCCGGTGACCGCACACTCATCCGAAAGCCTGAGTCTTAGAGCAGCCTCGACTCAATTCCGTCCCGGACAAAATCGCCACTTCATTTATGATATAGAATCAGAGATGTATCTTGAAATAAGTAGGTAAAAAAAAAACCCGACCAGTCGAGAGTGTCTCAAATTCTGAGAGTCAAGTAAGCTGACGGGGGCTGTATGATTGATTGATCACAGGGTTTTTATGATACATGTAACTCACCCTGCACGGCCAGAAATTCAGTGTAGATAGAGAATATGCTAAGCGGTACAGTGATGTATTGATTCCCATCTTCACAAAAGGCAACATATCTCTCAAAACAGCTATCGGAGAATATCTCCAACATTTTCTTGAATTGTGTTTTTCTTACAAAAGATGCGATGACATGGATAAGAACGATAACAAAGTCAAATACTAGTACATCACAAACATATAATATGATCAAATATCTCTGACTAAGAAACTTGATCCGAGACGGTTCATGATCCCAACAATTCTGGGCTCAGAAGTGACTTCAGAAGAAAATATAAAGACGACAAGAGAAAACGGAAATGTAGCGAGTAAGATGCACGTCTATAATCTTTATTGATTTCACTGCACAATTTGAAGTACAGATGTCCTTTATCTCATTCACATGACTATCAGCACATGACTGAATGACTTACATTAGGACAATCTCGAGAAAAAGGAGGTCACATCAATATGTTCAATATACATGCTATATGGGATAGGAAGAGTATAATCAGGAAATTTCCTTTACGAAAGAAAGTCATAACCTACAAAGGCTTTAGCTCAAGAAGGGAAATACATGCAAGAAGGCTGCATCATGATAACTGCGGTATAATGAAATGCCTATCGTACAACACGTACATGTACAAGTAAACATAGAAGAAAAGTGTACAGTACAGTACCGATTTCCCAAATCATCACCAAATTAGGGGAATTCTTCACATCTACATACACGAAGAAAAAGCAGTATCGAGTGACCATTGTAGAATTGCCGATGAGGGTCACTCAGATCTTGTCAATGCAGAAGACACGCTCAATAGCCGACCATTTTCAACAGAAAGCACCCACTGCCCGGCCCTTTAGAGCCTCCCTTAGTGCGACCGCCACATACTGTACGACAAAACTAGTTGATCACGCATCCACATTTGATAAATTATGATCTACGGAGACCAATATTGCCTCTATCGACATAGAAACCTGAAATGATGAAATAAGTTTTTGGGGTTGATTTGATTCCTGGAAAACTGGGAAAAAGCTGAATCAGGCCAATGGACCGTCTATTATTGTTTGATGCCAGACTAATATAATAATACGTAGGCCAATGGACTTGTAAATTACAGGTAAATACGGTAAAAATCACACGAGATATATCAAGGTCACCAACAAAACTTCATTACAAGTGATTTCCTATGTACATTTGAGATCCATCTATGAATTATTATCACCGTGGTTACCATATGGTTACCCATGATCAATTCACGAACCTTAAGACACAAAGATCATTTCAGGTCAAGTTGGAAAACTATATTTGGAGGACATAATTAAGTACATGCAACATACCAAGATCATATCACACAATTGTTGTACAATTTGACCATATTCAAAACCATGAAAAAAGGCAAAGCCATGTACAGTCAAACCTCCCATTAGTGAACATTCAAGGGACCAGGCCAAAATGTTTACTAACTGGAGGTGTTCACTAATCGGAAGAATGGGTCTGGGGGATTCTGAAAGAGAGTCAGACAATAACAAGTTTTTTCTTTTGGAAGACATGGCTTATGCTGAACAGAACCAGTAGAATATCACTGAAGGAAATAGTGCATGGGTATTTGCTTTATATATCAGGGGAGGGAGGGAGGGGGGGGGGAGCCAATGGTGTTTGGCAGTTAGGGTCAATGATACCCTGATAATTGGTTAACATTGAATTGCCTATGTTCACTAAATAGAGGTCTATTAACATTAAAATTCCCTCCTTTGGGACCCAAAAGAGTTCACTGTACACAGTAGAGAGGTGTTCACTAATCGGAAAAGAGCTCCAATGTTGAAGGATAGGCGTTCATATGGGACTGGCAAAAACTGTTCACTAGTACGAGTTGTTCACTGATCGGAGGTGTTCACTAATGGAAGTTTGACTGTACTAGTATTCAATGCTTTGCCCATAGCCATTTCAGCATCTGTACCATAATCTTTCACATCCAGCCTTGAAGTGACAACTAACCACACTGAGAAAAATGTTCAGAGACTGGGCAAAAACTGGCCCCACTTTCAAGTTTGCATGTTCACACCTCAGGCCGTGTGGACGAATACTTCCGTCTGGCGAAACTAAATGTCATTCCGATCGCCGCGGCAACACGCCGAGGGAGGTACTTAAAGAGCGAGCCCCTAACTTGATGTAATTAACCGAGAGAATTAGTGCTCAGACTGTCATGCACCCGAGGGATGTCGCCGACTGGAAGCGATGTCGATTCCAGGCAGGTGCCCCTTAGAAATCTAATGTAATCTGCACATCGGGAGATACGGGTTCCATCCGGACTGACACACTGTATCGGAAAGGGAGTTTGGAAAGGATGATGCTTCCACAGTGACACAGTGTAGCGATAATAATGTACTTGGGCGAATTTTTTTCTCACTTAAATTTTTTTAACATGTTTAACAGATCCTTGATCGTGTTAATCATGGTAATTTTAACCAGGGTACCTGTTGTAATGGAGTAAAGCAAACCAGAGCAAGGAACTGAGAAAAGAAATTCTGCCAGTTATCATTGATGATTACAAGGGAAATCAGATTATTCTACAATTTTATCCAAGAATGGAGAAGGACACACTAGAAATTTCAAAATTCTAATACATTGCAGGACACAACTGGCAAATCAGGTAAAAAAAGACCTATCTATAACATTACAGCTTATTTCAAACCAAAATCGAATCAAGGGGGGTGATGATGATGGTGGGGGGATTGAGCATCAGTTCCTGCCAAGAGGTGCCTGGTCAGTACAAGTGACCATCCAATCCATGGCGGGGACTGGAGGGGAACAGCAACCAAGTTGTCCAGACAAGTTGACAACACCTGCAGAATTCCGTTCATACAATCAAGATGACGAGAGATGCTCAAGAACGGTCACGTGATCCTACTTCTCGAACGTTTTCTGAGCTTTGTCGGTTGCGGACAACCGATCAATCTGCGTCTCCCAGGCAATCAACGTCAGCCCGGCCGGTGACCGCACACTCATCCAAAACCCCGAGTCTTAGAGCAGCCTGGACTCAATTCCGTCCCGGACAAAATCGCCACTTCATTTATGATATGGAATCAGAGATGTATCTTGAAATAAGTAGGCGAAAAAAAACGACCAGTCGAGAGTGTCTCAAATTCTGAGAGTCAAGTAAGCTGACGGGGGCTGTATGATTGATTGATCACAGGGTTTTTATGATAACTCGCCCTGCACGGCCAGAAATTCAGTGTAGATAGAGAATATGCTAAGCGGTACAGTGATGTATTGATTCCCATCTTCACAAAAGGCAACATATCTCTCAAAACAGCTATCGGAGAATATCTCCAACATTTTCTTGAATTGTGTTTTTCTTACAAAACATGCGATAACATGGATAAGAACGATAACAAAGTCGAATACATCACAAACAGAATATGATCGAATGACTCTGACTAAGAAACTACTAAGTTACTAACAATCCAGATGTTTCAGAGTACATTTTCTTACGCTGGAATCAGCAAATCAACCAAATGAATTTGCTCGTACAGCAAAGACTTGCCGGAGTGCATCAAGAGGTCAAGCTCAACCTTCGACCTTACAATTCTGGAATGACATGTCACAACTCAAAATGCTCTATTACCATGATTACCTGACCTAGACAAGCTTTTTCATGCAATATCAATTTGCCAGATTTCACAAAGCTAGTTCAAAACCTTCAATTTTACCTATACATGTTATAACATGTGGGCTTAATTTTGATGCATACGAACATTAATCATATTGATCAGATGTATCATACTAAAATTTGATATACGTGTCCATATTGGAAAGATGATATATGATTCACCATATATGCTTAAGAAACTCTACATTATCGAATTGTATGTCCTGGAAGTCAACATGGATGGTTCCAGATACAAGTAACCCTGGACTTCAGACAAAAATCATGATTAAAGTCAAATGGATGTCCATTCAAACATCAATATAAATGTCACAACCAATCGTGGCTTGAGGGAATCTATGCTTGATCATGTGCAGTATGCAGCGTCCTTCTTCACTTTTTCTTGTCATTATATTGAAAGCGGTAACAGCTGGGTATTTACTTATCCGATCAGTGCCTCTTGTTTCAAAGCATTAGCCAAGAGCTAGGTGAAATAAAGTCAGCAGGATCACTAAATGGTACACAAACTCCAAAGGTCTGCAACCACCAAGATGGCCCGGACAAGAAAAAGTGAAAAAGCAAGCTGTGCACTGCGCGTGCATGAACCAGGTATGGCAGGAGTTCGAGCAGCAGGCCACAATATGACACTCATATTAGACACACTTTTTTGTTGTAGTTTGATGCTTGAAAATAGGTCATAGGCCAACTTATTCAAATGTAACAAATATTGACAAAGATATGAAGTTAGGTTTCAAAGAGATATACATGGGCCTCAAAAATGCTTCTGTACATCAAACCCTTTGCCGGCTGGAGTTGCATTACCTTTTGACCTTTAGCTAGCTGGAGTTGCGTTTTCTTTGCATTTTTGAGGCCCATATGCTTAAAGTCGAATATATGTCCATTCAAATGTCAATTATGTCACGACCAATCGTGGTTTAGAAAATCTATTCTTGATCATGTGCAGTGTGCAGCTTCCTTCTTCACTTTTTCTTGTCATTATATTGAAAGCGGTAACAGCTGGGTATTTACTTATCCGATCGATGCCTTCTGTTTCAAAGCATTAGCCAAGAGGTGAAATAAAGTCAGCAGGATTGCTAGTAGCCAGTAAAAGGCAAAATTCTCAGACAAATTCCAAATTCTACAGGTCTGCACTCTGCAATCACCAAGATGGCCCGGACAAGAAAAAGTGAATAGCAAGCTGTGCACTGCGCATGCATGAAGCAGTTTTGGCCGCAGTTCAAGCGGCAGCCCATAACATGACACTCATATATGAGACACACTTTTTGTTGTAGTTCGATGCTCTAGCTCGGCACAGGTAACATTGAATCATGTAATATTTTAGATAATACTCAACAGCTATCCAGCGATATCAACATGGTCAAGGTGAAGGTCATTTACGAGGTCATTTACGATGGTCATGGTCATTTACGAGGTCAACTTCAACCTTGAGCGCTTGAAAAGGCCATAGGTCATAGGCCTTAAGAATATACAAAACTCATTAGACTGAGTGAGTGTACACATAATATTTCACTTTTACCTCCGAGTTCTGAATGTTAATCAGTTCCTGAAAAGTAGCAACCTGTTTGATTCTCTGGTGCTTCTATTTTCTAGCAACCTTCGAGCCATAATTCATAAGTTCATGCTCTCATTTGTCTCGTGATCGTCGATGGCGAAAGTTCGAAGCACATGCAGGCATGTTAAAGCCCAGCCAAATCATAATGTACCCATAAAAACACACCATGTTCTAACATCTACTATACACTATACGACTTGACCTCAACGACCCGTCGGTTATAATGCATACATACCCAAAATGGGTTCATGACGATGAAACCCGTATCTCGACTAAAATGTTCAATCATGGGAACTGTTAGTCGCCGACGAACCTTTGCGTATCTTTGTGTCGCGGTCATTTCATGTAGTGTGTGACTGAATTTGCAACGTTTCGTCGTGGTACAAATGTACATGTACATGTGAGTTCCAGCCTTCTGTAATGGACATTTGCGCTCCCTGGAATGGGGCTAGCCTCAAATATACCTGGTATCTTTGTTTCCCCTCACCCTACCCATCTAAGGGTGAGTACTGAGTAGGTAGGTAGATTAAATTTTTTTTTTTTTGCCAAGTATGTCAAGACTGAGCGCAGTGGAATAAAAGCTTGGCCTCATATTATGTGTATTCGATCCATCTCCTATATTCAATGTGAGAAATAGAAATACCAATAAAAACATACTAGTAAGTAAGTACTATCAATTTATCACAGAGACAGAATTGCAGTGGTTTTCCGTAGTCTGTTAATGTTGAGCCAAAAAATAAAAGTTTTGTTGTAAAAAGCACAATAAAATTTTTTGGGTAGGGAGGATTTTGGAGGGTAGGTAGAGTGAGGGGAAACGAAAGCATTTTCAATTTTGGCCTGGGCCAGTGCCTTGATTGGACCACCTCAGTATTTGCATGTCTATGGCTCTATGTAATGGGGTACATGTACCTTCGCCAATTGCAAATTCATTGAAGTCTTTCAATAAAGACCCATGTTGCATTTAATGCCCTCTTCTGGGAAAACCTTCCATGCACAACAAAGTCATGTATTGTTGACAAATTTTAGTCGCCTTACTGGTCAGCACTGACCATGTCCTATGAATATCGATTAATTTTAGTCATGCATGATTAAACTGTGAAAATTGGAATGCCTTTATATGGCAACATGGGTCTATTTACAGGAAGGCACAAACGATTTGTACCTTTCGATAATGTACCCCATTTACATTGTGACTGCCTGGTCAGGTTAATTTCAGCTTTAGGAAGTCTCATACAGTATACATTGTCTTGAACTGAGGTGCTCCCACAGGGTTTCAGCTAAGAGTTAAGGCACAAAATATATGTCAGACCATTTTGGTATAAAAGCGCCCTATACTAAAAATAGAGCCGTAGGGTTCAGCGCTTACCGGACCCAAGATAGATGTTTCAGTTATATGTAAGCTGAAGCAATGTCATGAAGTCATGAGAATAATTGCATATCATTCACGCCTGAAACTTGCTCTACGTAAGTCGATCGTGTTAGAGCCTAAAATACAATGATATGAAACTAGAATGGAACTGACTAGTACTGTCAAAGATATTCTTAGCTTTTGTATCGGTTTCAGTTTTATTGAGGTCAAAGGTCAAATTTAAGCTCACAAGAATATTCGGCATATATATAATTTCCTATATGTCCTCAATTGATGCCTAAGCTGTAAAGTCGATAATAAGCAAGATATTAGTGATTTTGTGTTCTAAACTTGAAAACGAGTTCAAGTGTCAGGTTCAAGGTCATCCAAATATTCGGCATACATCATTTCCTATATGTTCACAATTGATTCCTAAGCTGTAAAGTTGATAATAAGCGAGACATTAACCATTTTGTCCTGTTACCTTGAAAATGAGGTCAAAGGTCAAATTCAAGGTCACGATAATATTCAGAATATATCATTTCCTATATGCTGACAACTGATTCCTAAGCTGTAAAGTCGATAATAAGCGAGATATTAGCCATTTTGTCCTGTGACCTTGAAAATTAGGTCGAAGGTCAAATTCAAGGTCACGAGAATAATCGGCATACATAATTTCCTATACGTGGACAATTGATTTCTAATGTCTAATCCCAATATTAAGTGAGATATTAGGAGAAATTTGTCCCCATTATAAAGCATAGGCTAATTTAACATGGGAAAGTCCTATCTGGGACCGGTCAAAAAAATCAAAATGGCTGCCACAAACAGACCGACGATTCAAGGGCAACGAAACGTATACACAACACAAAGGTATATCAGGGGAATGTTTTGAAACAAAAATCTCAAATCTGTATTATCTGATCGAACAGTTTTTGAGAAAATGGCCGCCAAAATCCAAAATTGGCCATTTTTCGATACAAATGGCCGCCATTTTGGGAAAAACGATTCAATTGATGAAAAAAAAAAATGGCTTGGAGATTTGGGCCCATAGAACATATTTGGTGAATTACAGCAATATTCATCGAACAGATTTTTCCCAGCGTTTGACAATGCCGCCGCCGCCGGATGCAACCTGACGACAATAGCTTATCGGACCATAGGTCCGGTAAGCTAAAAAGTAGTATAGAACAAGACCAGAAACCAGATACAGTATAGCTTTGTGCCTAACTAGCTGAGAATTACCTGTCCATTCGCCAACATGACTGATAAATCATCATGACAACGGGTGGTCAATTGAGGAAACATGGTGGTCCATTCAAGGCATAAGACCACTTTTGATTAAATTTCATAATCAAATCTTCAAAATTTGTAGGAGTATCAACCCCGGGAAACGTGCAGAGGGTGTCTTTCGACGAATATAAATTGCATTTATCATGTTTACATCAAGTTGGTTTTTGCTGGTCGTTTACTGTGAGTACAATAATCAATTTCGCTCAGGGGTCCATCCAAGGCAATTTTCCCTTTATAAGTTTGAGGTGAAAAAAATATAAATAAATTAGGCCTAAATGTCTGCAAGTACCGATCAAAATGTTACGGTTATTGTTATTGTTCCACGTCTATTGAGACATCATCAGTACCCATAAATGTTTAGCTGATTACATCTAATTTACCATGTTTACTGTACATGTTGAATGTTCACATATAGCCAACAGATCATAATGCCATTTGTGCATTTTTTGATGAATGAGGATACAAAACCAGATATCTACAGGTTAGTAATCAATATTTAAAACACGCTGAGCTGTGATGGAACCAGGGCTTGACATTAACTTGTTTGGACAGTTATCCCTCATGCAAGTGAGGTGTGGTTTGCACTTGCCCCAAGATAGTTGCCCGGCAGCCAGGATTATAAATTAAGTCATAAATTGACTAATTTTTATTCCTATACTGTATATGTCGGATAACTCCTGAAAAACGTTACAAAATGTCTGAAATCCATGTGTCAAAAGATCTCCTTGATCAGGTTTCGCAAACCGCCAGAAAATGGCAGTCCATTCACGGTATGATGGCGTCCAGGAGAAGCCGTTCCCGATGCCCTGGGTTGATGACACATGCAACCCATACACGGACACCTTTAATCACAACCAGGCATGACAAATTTGTGTATGCTTCCTGCACAGAGATTTGCACAAAAAACTCTCACCTGCCCCATGGGGCAGCTGGATGAAGAAAGGACTTGCCCGAACGATATTCCTACTTGCCCCAGGCAATCGGGCAGGCATTAATGTCGAGCCCTGGATGAAATTCCAAAGACGCGCAATTCGTGTCATTTGATAGACAAAGTACGTCTTTCGGGGATACCTGCTGAGGACCGCAGGTCCGAAAGACGAAGTGCCATGTATGATAAAAAGTGTACCTCGATGCGAACGAAATCTATTCGCTGTTTGACGGCTCAAAACTTGGTGAAAACTAACGGAAATTACAGCTAAACTTACCAAAATGGCAAGCATAACCATTTCAAAGTTGTTATCTGTGTTAAAATTGTTGATTCATTGTGTTTTACAAACATTTTCAATCGTTTGAACTAAACCAGCAAAATCCGGTAAGTTTCTCGCTTCAATGGCGGTTTCACCATTGCCTCGATAAACTCCGTGACACAGAAATATGGTGTAGAATCAAATCGAAACGGACATGTGTTGCGTAATGCTAAACAACATGTACACAACACTAAGCCAGTTTCGATTTGATTCAACATCGTATAAAACCGCCATTGAATCGAAGCGAGAAAGTTGCCAGATTTTGCATCTTTGGTTCAAACGATTCAAGATGTTTGTAAACATAATAAATCAGCGATTTTAGTGCAGATAACTTATAAATGATTTTCCTAGCCATTTTGGTATGTTTAGGTGGAATTTTCGTCAGTTTTCACCATGTTCTGAGCTGTCAAACGGCGAATAGATTTCATTCGCATCGAGGTACACTTTTTAACATGCATGGCACTTCGTCTTTCGGACCTGCGGTCCTCACCAGGTATTCCCGAAAGACGTACTTTGTCTAGTCATTTGATTTATACGCTCCTTCATCTTATCGTGCATGTGTCCATATTCGGGGGAATACCGTAGGGATGAAAGTGAATGATTGATGAATCAGTGAATGAGTGAATACACAATCTGGTCAATCACTCAATCATGATTGACTCAGCTCAATGAAATGAGTCAAAATCAAATCTTGACAAAACGAATGAATCTTCAATCTGTCAAACAGTGCACACACTTGATTGACATCAGTTTGTCTTACCAGGCCGAATCCTATAGGTTACAACAAATGAACCATTGCACACATTGAACGAAACAAAGTACTGAATGCTGTATTATTTATGACTTTCGGTTTAGCATCAATTTTTAGCTGTCCATGTTGTCAGTTGAGGTGGACAGATCTCGTACGAAATCTCCGCCGGCAACAAACGAGACTTGAAATCGAACTGTATACATTGCGGACTGCTCATTAAAAGCGTTCAGGTTCGGAAGATTTGGAAAAAGACTTCACCGAAAGTTTCGGCGTATTGATGTTCCTGTAAAAACAAAAACGAAAGAAGTTTACCAACATATGAATAACCACAGGAAATGACCTTTTTGGACCACCTTGAATTTAATGCGTTTATTCAAAGCAAAAATAAGATATTCCAGTATTATATCAAAATAGTTTTATTATTGTGGATACCGGAAATTAACTCTGGAATTTACTCTGGAAATTAACTCTGGAATTTTTCCTCCCATACGGAGGATGGTAATACACTAAATTGCCCTTGGACAGTGTTAACCGGAAATTGAACACGAAAAATTTAAGAAAATATTAATGGACAGGATTTAGATAACATCATCAGATACATAGGCCTACATATTTTGCATGTAGTGACCAAATTTATGATCGAAGTCATAAAATCTCAAAAGTTATAGAACAAGCACTATAGTTACGACTGGTTTGAGAGCAATTGATGATTTGTTGTTCGAGGCTTGGAAATACAAAGCTATTGATTGTGGATTTTGATAAATTTGATCTGAGCTTTTGAAGTGGTTTGACAAACCATCTTTTCACAACTTATTTCCTTAGCCTGCACAGTTAGCCGCGTATGATATCTGTAAAACACTATACTCTGATTTTTTTCTTTTTTTATTATTATTTGCAGCCTCCAGAAGGAGAAACAACAATTGACATTAAAATACATAACAATTAGACAGAGGTGAAAATCATGGGGTCAACAATTGGTGAACGGTTGACCTGTAATCGGTTCCGTTGCTTGTGAGGACAAATGCGATACTGTCAGCAACACCGTTCTCTGGAAAACGTTTGAGTCGTTTCTTCATACATTTCAAATACCCCTTATTACGGATAAGATTAACAATAGAAATACCGTGTAAATCACATGTTTTGACCAATCGAAAAAGTAAACACTTGTCACTAATTTTTCTCCCTTGCAGATATTGTGATAATATAAGAACTTGTAAAATTTGCATGAACGTGATGATGATAGAAAAAGTGAACGAAATAATGATAACTCCTGAATCATGACACTAGTCGACACCCTGTGTACATTCAGGGCCTGTAGCAGTGACGTGTTCCTGCAGGAATGTTTGAGAACCAGAGCGGCTTTCAAATGTTTGCACTGTAACACCTCTGCTTCCCTCATAGACGACTTTCTCTTGTACACTGCTTCAAGACCATACAGGAGGACAGGACGATTGGCAGTTGAGTACACATCGACACAGACTCCAGCTCCCTGCAAAGCGTAAAAAGCACGTCGTGTAGCTAGTATCCGGGAATCAACGTGGCTCCTCGTGTCATTGGCAAGGACGACTCCAAGGTGAACGATCTCGTCAGTCTCCTCCAGCTCGGCTCCATTCATTGTCCACTTTCTCTCCTGAAACGAACTTTGTCCAAACGTCATACAGTTGGTTTTGGTGGGGTTAAAACACAGCCCATGAGCCATGAGGTATTGGCGGCATCAATTAGATTTTGGACACCAGATATAGACAAACTACAGAGCATGAGATCATCGGCGTAGCAACACAGATTGTACGTGGATGTGTTGATCCGGATCCCACATGGCATTCTAGACAGCTTGTCAACGAGATCTTCATATATCAGGTTGAAAATAAAAGGAGATGAGAGTCCCCCTTGACGAGTTCCCCTTCTAACATCAATTGATGCGCCAATTTGTTTTTCCAGCTTGATATGGACACTCAGGCGTTGGTACCAGTAGACCAAAATTCGCCAACACAAAAACGGACATACACCTTTTACATTTATTTTCTTTTACTCTGATTTGTTTTCTTTTACACAGTTATTTGCGGATGTTTTTGCGATGCTAAATAATATCACTTTATAACTTGGCATAATTCACATGGGACTCAAACGGCAATACCCTGCAAAGCTTCATCCTTTTGCCTGAGAATCTAAAAAGTTGGCAATCTCTTTGCCTGAGAATCTAAAAAGTTGGCAATCTCGCTCAATTTCAATCATTAGCTCCGTCATGGAATTTTTGGGTCGGCACACAACATTGCATTTGCATTGCTTTTGTAGCGATGTGCACTTTTCAAATTGACATGCGTTTGTGTAGGATACACTGCAATGTGTCATTTGGACCAATAAAAATACTATATTATACTAATACTCGCAATCTTGGGGGTGTGAATCATTCGCCCAGATTCCTGTTATCCCGTTTACTGCTGAAATTCAATATAGGGGTCGATAGCCATAGATGTCAGAATGAAACATATATCTTGACGTGGCAGCAAGAACTATAACTACGGAGACAAAATATAATGATGAAAAAACGACAAACTTTCCCGAAAATCTCAACTGTAAAAAAACAGTGGGTTTGTTTCATATTGCTCTTCAGTATATGAAGAAATGAGAATTGAACATCTGTCATGACATTATTGAGTTCTTGAGGTGATCATCTGTTCATGATATGTTTTCATTTGTATCTATCCTTCCTCTTGGGCTCGATTGTGCCTACAAATCCCCCACTCCCACTCCATCCCCTTTCCATTCCGATACAGGCGCATGTGCCTATAGGCCTTATCGGACATAGACGCAGTCCAACACTTACATTCTGGCGCACTCCAATATTACGTGTATGTTACCAATTCCAGTTAATGGTCAGATTAACTATTGGCATGGCGTTGCGTCCGGGGTCCACATTTTTTATCTTTAGTTTACATTTAGTATACTGTCAAATATTCATGAAATTTTGCAAGAAATACTAGTATTTCAAAATAATACAAGAGGCTTATTCTTTAGTTTTGTGATTTTCGCTTTTTTTTTCAAAATGGCAGCCATTTTTCACGAAAAATGCTCAATTTTGTATTTTGGCATCCAATTTCTCAAAATCTTTCTGATAACTTTTTCTCCCTATTTCATGCATAAAAACTCCTCAAATGTACCCTTGAGAAGTACATATGTTTCGTTACCCTTGAAACACTGGTCTATATATGGTGGTCATTTTGATTTTCCGAAAGATTGGCGAAAAAAATTGTTTGGTCATTTTTGGTTTTGCTCATTTCAAAGAAAAAAAAAATCTGCATTGGATTTTGTCTTCGACTTTTTTCGTTCACTTTTTACCTCATGATGGGAGGTGTATGTCCTGATTTTTTTTCAAGATAGAGCTCACATATTGTCACATCCGAATGGGATGTCATATAGTGATTTCAATCTCTCCCGTAAACTTTCTAAGCCCTTTTCGTAATATTACAGACTTACTCAATATTAACATACAGGCGCGAGCAAATTTTAACTTGTTAGTCCTGTGTTTGGGTACAAATATTACATGAAGAATCTTTATAGATATGTGGTCCAATATCATTTTCATCAATGAAAAATACATAATTGAAAACCTGGAATAACAGGTTTACCTGTTATGACCAGAAAGTTAGATATATTGCACATATTTCACTATCAATAACACATTTGCGGTCGGGGGTCCGGGCGGTTTCATGTTCGGTGGTAGCTTTCTGGATATAAATTCCGCATAAATACCCATTGATAACCCATGTTTTCCAAATAATTGTAAAGAACTTTGAAACGAGCAAGCCTGTCTCGGATGTGGGGCCTGCTCGAAAGAACTTGAGGTCAGAGCTTTTTAAAAAATTTTTGTGGCACCTTCCTGTCTTCCGAGTATGAATTCCACACAAGACCACCATGATAACCCTGTTCTCAAACATATTTCAACATTATTTCCCCCCCCCCCTCCCTGGATCCGCCTATGTGACAAATAAGTTGAGTTTTGAACGAATGGCTAAAATATCATCCAGAATCTGATACAAGATTACTGGAACATATAGTTTTGGGCGGTGAAAATGTGACATATTTTACGTATTGGCGCATGTACGTCTCTATGCACGTCAACGGTACATTTGGATCTATCAATCCTTTGGTGTCCCAGGTAACACTACACTGAAGCAAAGCCCATTAAAATTAATGTTGAATAGCCACATTTCAGCAGTCTATAACATATGTCCAAAAACATCTAGCTTAGCCTTGTAATATTTGGAAAGAATATTATATTAAGCATTGTGTGATAAGTACGAATATAGGACATGACACATAGTGTACAATTTGAATGGAACAGGATCAAAGTACAATGATTTTATGATACTGGAGTAACGTCAGCACCTAGTTGCATTTCCAGATCCTCGAGCAACATATCTTCAAGACATTGCCTGGCAAACCTGGCCACCAGAGACAAACAAAAGAGCGGACGTAAGAACAGATAGGCTCCACCTAAAAAGAAGATTTCAAAATTGACAGTTCTCAAATAACTAAAATTAAGGACACATTCGCCAGGTGGCAGCACAATGTCATGTGACGTCACATTGTCAATAAAAGGCCATGTGTTTACTTGGGAACCAAAACAACCAGCCAGTCGATGTTGATTCAAGAGTTTTCTTGGCAAGCAGACCAGTGTCATGTCATTCAAATGCAGGCTGACATCAATTACCAACACATTTCACGTCATGCATTTCTGATGACGTCTATTGATCTGTAGAACCCGTACTCTAGATGGATTGGGATTATATTTGGCATTTTTGATTTTTGACGAGGTCGTGTTCAAAATTCAATCGTTTTCTGCATTATCAGATTATCAGTCTGATTATTCTACTCATATAAGCTGTATAGGCCCTAAAAAGAATCGAGGTATGTAAACTTTTTACTGTCTATGATACTCTAAGGCTCTGCCATTTACTTGTTTGTAACCTAGGTTCAGATTTATGTAATCTTATGACTACAGCTGTAATGGTATATAGCCGTTTCAGCCTGAGCGACGCGGAGTCGCTCAGGCTGTAGCCGTTTAGGCTAATCATGTGCTGCGATATCTCTTGCTCTGAAGCTGGGTATTGCTCCATAAGTTCGGAACATGAGTGATTCAGTATCAGATAATAATTATTAGAGGACAATTTATAATAATGCATACAGTGTAGAGAAATTAGACTGATTTTTTAACACATCCATCATCCATCACTTATTTTTAATAATAATAATCATGCTAATCCTTGTTTTCACAGGAAAACCTAACACTGACCCAACTGCCGTAGTTTCAGAGGCTGTTACTAACACTGTATGATCCGGAGTCATCGTGTGACGTCACTAACCTCTGCCCTCACTCTCTGCACCTAACAACAAACCATGGGCTGCTCCTCGAGCTCCCCCTCCACCGGTGGCCAGCCGTATCCAAGGCAACAGGTGAGCAACCCTCGTCTCAGTTGTACTTTATCATTGCAGGACACACTATTTGCGAACGAAAGCCATCGCATAGATCTAAGATTCAAGCCGCAGTGATCAAGGAACAGAGTAGGACCTTGGTTGGATATCTAAAAGTCCCGTGTTTTGGAGCAAGTACGCGATCCGGTACTCGGTACTAGGAGACGATGGGCAGCAGCAGCAGTACAACCCGCCAGACGCAGGCGTACCCCACACAGCCACAGTACCAGCAGCAGCGCGTGGTCCAAGTACAGTTCGTACAACAACCACAGCCGTCCCAGGTATATCTCGCGTAGGCTCCAGTATGTATGGGTAACCTATGTCTGCCTGGAGACCTGTAACCTTTGAACAATGTTTTGTGACAGGACAGGTTTGTATTTGGGTATTACCATTGGTGAAACGTACATGAACTTGAGCATTCTGATAGAAGTATACCATACTGCATAGTAAATTTTGTTGTCATCATGTCTCATCTGTCGTCTGTCTTGGCGATCATAAGACCTCAAATACTGACAATATCTGAACTTAACAGAAGGCTGAGAAGCATAACATGCATAGAACTCTTGTTGTGACTATATTTCGGATTTGATTCAGATACAACCGGTAGTGTAAAATGACCATGCCATTGAAAAACCTTTATAATGTGGAAACATAGTAACGGGCCTGTCACACTTGACCGTTCCTGTGCAACAGGTTGCTGGGCTCACTCTAGTGACAAATTTTGCTTATCAAAAATGGCTAAAGACTTCAAATTTCGTTTAGCTTTTTATCATTTCTTTTAGCAATAATTCTTGCATGTATACCGCATTGTACAAAGGACTATTCAATAACTGATGAAAGTACTTCAATGTTATGATGATTGAAAGAAATGTAAGAGTCAGACTATTAATTGTTATGAAAAAGTATAATTCTTTATGACAATGCCAATCACCCTTTCGAAAATTGTGCGAAAGCAAGCTATTTCTAGCTGATCGTACTATAGCATTTTGATAATCGAAATTACTGGTAAAACAACAATCATTTCACCGGTCATCCGAAAAAGAAAGCTTACAAGTTGAATCGGAAATGGACAACGAATCAACACCTCCAGAATATCAAATGGATAAAATGCATTAAACCAGACATGTTCATTGAACATATCGGGAATTCAATGAACAGATAAAACACGGCACGGACTGCACAGCAATTTAACCGAACAAGCAGTGGATATTATCCATGTTATCAGGATCAACACTGGATCATGAGTTCATGACCACCTAATAACCATGTACAGAACACTTAGAGGATGCAAGATGGCACCCAGTGGATAAATTCAAATGAGAAACTGATGAAACGGATGAATGCAGGATTTACAGACTGATAAGTAACGGTAAATTCCAGTGGTATCCGTCAGAGTTTTTGTGCATGCATGTGTAAAACTCTACGCCGAATGGATAAGACTGACGATGAATAAAACATCATCTGGCGAGAAACAGATTCCTTGAATAAGAGCAGGATACGGAACGAACGTTCAACATGGGCAATGGTTACCAACTGATTGTGAATCATACATAATATGTTTCGCATCTATTTAAAGGCTTGATATGGTAAAGTGTGACAGACCCTTAAGTTATTATTCAATTTTATTGAAGTGTTGTTATATGATAAATCACATCACAACTGTAAATCTATCCGAGTATCCTCATAAAATTTATGATCATGAAGGTAACTGCAGATTTGACGACCGCGTGGGTAGAAATGTGCAGGTCTGACAGTATAAAATCAATGGTGAATAATAAATAGATTTACACCGAACCAATAGGTCTGTTATGATCAAAGTCATTGCTCCGTACAGCATGAACAGTTTCAGTTACGATTGCATGCATTCGCTACAGATCGAATGAGGATTTTATTGTGTGCAATCTCCTCGAGAAATTTCCTGAACACTAAGTATTTATCTTCGAAATTATCCTCACCAAAATCGAAATATTGTGATTTGATCATGGTCAATTTAAAGCTGTATCTTTTATATTATATCATAAATATAACTATATATAACAACCTAACAGGTGAACCAGCCCGTGGCCCAGACTAATGGTTACCAAGGTTACCCCAGCAATGCCCCAGCCAACCAAAACATACAGGTACTTGTGGGTATTAAACTTGGTGATTTTGTTGTGCACTTTTGTTGTCGTTTGTGATTTAGTCTTAAGTATTGGTTTTTGTGTGTTGTTTAATCCCCTACCCTGATTATTACATGGGTAAAGCCTAATATCACATGTTTATGGACCTACTAATATCGTGTATACCTGCACATGGTATAATTGGTAGTTTAACATGTTTCAGGTAAGATGATTAGTTATGGTGGGAATAAATGACATGGTTATTACCCGATGAAATAGTATTCCATTTTGTTGTGCATAGTAGTGCAACATGGTGTATCTGGTGTATCAAGAAATCAGATTTGCAAAATTGTGATGTCTGTTGTTTACATGTACATACATTTTAGAACATAAACTTTGAAGAAGTGAACAAATGTACGTACTAGTGAATGAAAAAATAATAAGTATGTCAATATTGTCGAAAACACAGACCCTCCCCCCCCCCCCCCCCCTCATATGGGCCGGTATAAAATGACGTAACATTGGGGGGGGGGGGGGGGGGCTGGGGACCGCAAGTGTTGCAGTGTTGTGTTACGTAACACAAATTTTTATTGTAAAGATACAATTAAGATAAACAATGAATCCGATCGATTTATAAGTTAATTTAAAATATAAATACATTTAAAAAAACATAGTGTACCCAGAAAAGAAGACACCCATGTTATTTTAGGAATTTATTTGGCCTCCATGGTATGATGGTAGGGGAGAGGAGAGTCACTGTACATGTATGAAGCGTTGCATAACGGTAATTGGGGGGGGGGGGGGGGGGTTGCAGTATGGCCTAGTGTTACGGAGCGTTACAAGGGGGTAGGGTTGTCAAAAATAAGATACAGTAAAATGAAATTAATGTTAAAACTAAAATGTTCAAATTGTTCCAAACTCTGCATACATGTACTGTACACAGTATTACACATCCATAACAATTTAATGGCCAGAACACACGCACATTTCACCAGTTCAGTATATGTCCATGATGTAGTTCATGTGTTGTAATGTAATGCCTTGCAATCAATTCAGACCCCCTAGCGCCTATTGTTCTGCAGTGATATGTTTACACAGCATGTTGGCTCGCGACGTACTGTGGCTGGCGTAATCTGGCGACGTTAATTAGTTTGCCAAATATACATAATGTATGACGAACGTGTTTAGTTTCAGTGCACCATGGAAACAACCCCGTGTTTGTTGTAAAACGTACACCGTAATGGCCAGATTATGGGGGCTATCATGCTAATAGACATACATGTACAGTTTCTACAGTCAGGTCGCATCTATAGACAAATGCAATATAAATCTCGGCCGTTTCTTTGCGATTACATATTGATTTATTCTTATGTCGCGGATCATTCAAGACGCGCGGGGTCCAATGAACATTGCTCATTCATCGTGTAGCTCTTCTCTTGCAGCGTGATGCCTCAATTACGTGGCGTCATGTCAGTCGGCAATACATCGACTTGATCAGTATGTCGCGAGGTTGATATAGTCGCTGACTCGCGTTTATTGAAAAAGTTTATTGATTCGCTGGCGCGGAACAAAGGCACCGCGCGATGCCTCATTTGCAAGCCGAGAGACTTGCTGGGTTTTTTTCACAGCGGTTCCGTGTTGGCCGGTGTTTGGTGCCTTAATTGCGTGCCGGCTTGAAAGCATGCATCGTTGGCTTTGCTTTCTTCTTTTATATATCCAATATAATGAGGTCAATGAATATAACAATAAAGGTAGTGATACAGACAGGGTAGGCTACATAATGGGGCAGGCTGAAAGTAACGGGATGGAAGCGAAGGAATGATTTTCACTTAAAAACGCACAGAAAATCAGTTTGTTAGCATAACAAAATGCTTACGAAGACATACATAATACCAGTGCATGATTATGTCCATAATTGATTGGTTTGTTCAGGATTAGAAACAAATTTTGCCCTGTTATGCTTTTATTGCACATGTTACAGCGTGACTCTGGCTGGCATTTTTTGCCCATACATAATTACATGTATGTAGTTTTAGCATGTTCAGTGATTATTACATCTGCCAGTACTGTTACATGTATATCATGTACATGAAATGTAGGAAAATTTTCAACAGAAGTCTGAAACTTTCCTTATTATATATATCATATATTGTTTATATGATATCTGGTGATAGCTTGGGAGGTTAACAGTATTCAGTTTGGTTACCGAGGTTACCATAGCAAACTGTCATGCTATCTGGCCAAGTACATGTAGCTATAGATAAAGACATTTTGCACTGTAATTAACCAGATGAAGACATATTCTAGTCAATAGCTAGTGAAGGATGATGATTTTCGAAAAAATAATTTCTAGGTATAAAATATACCTGAACCAGTAATTTACCTGCAGTCAGAAACCCATAAGAGAAGGATTTCTGCAGATATAATATATGCAGATATATTGCGGAAAATCAGTGTATGGAAAGTGCTACATGTATATTCTAAATGTATCGTGTAAAATCCCCATGATAACAATCTGCCTATATCACTGGTCTACTAAATGTACTTTGCACAATATATACATGATATACCAGTATATAGTGTACATCAGTTTAATAACAATCTTGAAGGTACACATATATTTAGCTGCATAAGGAACATATTTTGATGGAAGATACAGTACTCTATCACAAAGATATTTTCATTATTTGTACACCATTTATACAATGTACATGTACTAACACCTGAATTTTTCTTGGGATTATCATGATTATTGGGCATCGGGGGATATATCCACATGGTCGTCTGCAACCGAACCGTCTAGTTGTAGTATGCAAACACGATGACTTGAGAAATTCATACTCATGTAGTTTTGATAATATTAAGTTTGCTGTTGTTGAAAACTATTGTGTTGTACTTGTTGTTTGCATTTATAGTAATTTAATTATGGAATTTTTATAATCATGATAATACGTTTTGTAAAATTGCATTTACATTTATTAAATTATGATGGGTAAATGTGAAGAGTGTGACATGTACATATATGTTAGAAGACAGACTACATGACTGTGTCTGAGCTTGATGAGACTCTGATCCTGCCTTCTTTTTATTCCAGCAAGCGCCACGGGAAGAGAAAACTGATATCAAGGCAAGTACACCATGTACCGCGGTACAATGTACATTGTGAAACATGTACTGTATACCAAATGAAAGCCTTAAAAATACCAACATTACTTAAAATATATGTTTACAGTATACATGTACATAATATACAAGTGATACTCGCCCAATTAAAATATGAATTTCATTGCTCAGTTGATGATAAATTCCCCCCCACCTCAGGTGAAGAAAGTCAAGCTAGACAAGCAGGTTGTAGAGCGGTACCTGGAACTTGAGCGTCAGACGCGCATCCTCGAGTCCAAGAACGTCCTCAAGAACTACTCGATGAAACAAGATCAGCTGAAAGAGTTCCAGGCGACAGTCAAGGAGTACGAGGAGAATCATCGCGAGCTCGCCAAACAAACGTACGTAACAACTCGTAACCATGGTAACTGAACCACGTAGCGTCAAAGTACCTAATGCTCGACCCCTGCAAAAGGCTGGGCAAAACTTGAATAAACTAAAATGTGAAATGTGCTGAAATGTGTATTAGAAGTACTTTCAGTGTGGTTTCTGTCAGATGTCTGTTTTGCACAGCTGTTTGGCAGTGTTTGCAGGGGTTCGATGATTAAGGACAGGGTCGATGATCAGGTACCCATGGTACCCTAACGCTACTATAAACATGTTATATATGATATTGCATGTTATTTTCAGTTTGTTCTGCTTAAATCATACATGTACACTATGATCATAGGAAATAATATACAGTACCGATTTCGCAACACCTCACTAGTGAATGTGACATGCTAACTGCTAGCCCATGTGATTACGTGTGACTTGATGCTAGCATCAACTCGCATGATGCGACTAGTGGGCGCGATGCCAACACATCGGGCGGCCATCTTAGTTGAACAGGCGAGCATTGTCTCGCGCAGATGCACCCATCCTTAATTTTGGACGCAAATACAGACTCAAATATGAACTGAACTTGAACAATAGAATAAACCATTGACAGTGTGCTTGCAAGCATACATGTATAAAGGCCTTTACAAAAAAATGTGAAATGCGTTTAGTGTGCCACAGTTCCAAGAAGCAATGCTACACAATAGCTTCGGGCATTGCTCGCACACACAAGGCCAGCATCAAATTGCATGATGCTAGGTCAGGCAAAGTTAGGCTAGCACCTGCTAAACGCCAGGTTCAGGCGCTAGCTTTTTGGTGAGGTTTTGCGGAATCGATACTGCAGTATTGCATTTTCAGATTCATTAGTAGACACAGTATCAGGCTATCTTGACTTTTTCAGAAAAAGAAAAAAAAAACGTTTGACAGAATTAGTGCATAATCTTTCCAGCCTGACATAATTCATGATAATTACAGAAAAAAAGAGAAAGCAGACGTTGATGGCTTGATACGTGGAATGTTCAGTAGTGAAACGGAATTCCAAGCCCAGCTTTCAATAGAACAGGTAGCCATTACCATGGTTACATATACCTAGTAACCATGGCAACCAGAGCTTCTACTCCCAAGTCCTCGGCCATCTAATTTGACTGTACAGTAAACTACATGTACATGTATTAACACAAACATATTTTTTGCTGGTGGCTCAGTCTGCATGTTATCATTCATGTACATGAACCTGTATAGTATTGTTTATCATGGCCCTGTAGTGCAAAATTTCACATATGTGAGCCTTAAAAATCAAACTTCTGATACGTTCATTAACTTACACTCACTTTTGCCATCTCAGAACTATATCAAATTTGAATGACTTCCTTCGTACATCCCCTATACATATTATGTACAATACAGATTATCATACCTGCTGTATCAAGGCTATGTAGATTTTAGTGATTTGCATTCGAGCTATTAACCATGTTGATTGTCCTTCAATGTTAATGATATATTATGCATGCCTGATTTGTATATGTGAAATCAATAATGCCTTGCTTCCTTACAGCTTTTGCCAGACGATATTGCTATCTAAATATTGATCTATTTGTTGCATGTGGATAACAATTTTGTACATTTATGCTTCTATATGCATGGCCCTACATACTGACTGCTTACAGAGCTAAAGAGAAGGCTGATGTTGACCAGATGGCTGACCCATCTGTCAAAAATTTCTTCGCCCAAGAACGAGATTTCGATGCCCAGCTTGCAAAAGAACAAGTGAGCTAATGCTTAAAATAATATTTTAATGTGTACATATCATGTGGCATGATCAGTGGTTGATTCTAGATTTCCATGATTACTAACAGCATGAATTGCAGTCATATAATTTACCATGATTATCAATTATTCAAATGATGAGAATACACCGTAACTATAGATTCAACATAAAATATGCAACTTGATTTCCAGTTCATGCTCGTCGAAAAACGACTATGTTCGAGTTTTTGCCTAATTGACTTTGAATTACCTTGATTGCCATTAGAACAGATATCTAGAGCTTATCAATTCACTAAAGTGTACACCATGTTTATACCAATCTATACCATGTCTGTACCGTGTCAGACTGTACTATATCTGTACTACTGTATGTCTGTATCGTGTCTGTACCGTGTCTGTACCAACAGGAAGAGTATCTAGAAGCCCTAAACAAGCAGGAGATCGCGAAACAGGAGCTGGACAACGTGCGGAAACTCTACGACCAGATCCAGCGAGATGCTGCCGAGCTGAAGAAGGAGGCCGACCAGGTGCAGAAAATCTATAACGAACAGGACGAACTCCTCGGTAAGTCGTGGGTCACTGTTTTATTATCAGATTATCATGATTATAGAGTTCATCGGTCGGAACATGGAAATAAAGGGTGTCATCTTGGCGTGGAGTTAACTTACATGTATGTGTGATGCTCTAGAACCCAACTATTTCTTTGAACAATCCCAAGCAGTGGTACAGGTAAATTTAACAAATGAAGGGATTTATAGATCTATTCTTCCAAGCCCCGTTAGGTTTGTAAAACTGTAAAAAAAATCCCGACTTGACATAATTCTAAGCTTATTGTGATACCTGCATTGACATGTTTTCTCTCAGTGTTGATAATTAGTGTTAAACTTCCCGACTCACAGCTGGTATCTTCAACGGCAAGTATGGCAGTGACCTCGAGTACCAACTGGAGTGTTCTCTGGACATGTTAGTGGACCGTAAGCAGCGTATCAGCGTCGCCAAGTACAAGTGGCAGAACGGCCGCCTCCTCCTACAACACGCCGTACAACAGATGAGCTTCGCCGTTCGCAAGTGGGAAGCCGTCTTACAGATCCCCCCGCAGTGAGTATGAACGGATAGATCTGAGGCGTCTCGACACAAAACCTGGTTCAACATGTTCGGTATCATTGTATGTACAAGTAGAATTGCTGGTTCATGTTTGAAATAGAGTAAAATTGATGTGATGCTAGATGTAGCGTATTGAAAGTCAGGAGTTCAAGAGGCAATGGAGCATTAGTGGATTTGCACAGTGTGACTGCAGCTTAACTTTGTCCAATCGACTACGCACAGAAACATGCAGCAGCGGTACACGTTGGCCACCGAAGTCCGGAACAACCTCGTGGCCGCCACGCAGAACATCACGAGTGCCCAGCGCTACCTGCACACAATCGACTTCCCATACTGTAAGCCGCAGGAGATGGCGACCCTCGCCAAGGCGACCAGCAACATCTACACGGACATGCAGACGGCAGAGCGTCACGGCCATGCCACAACCTGCTACGGAACAACTCACAAACGATCTGCGGCACTCCTGCAGTGGTTTGATCATGTCAGTAAAACTTAGTATTGATTTTTGTATTAATGAGTAGAAGTTAATTATACTCACAGCAACAAATGTAAAAGCGGAGCTTTCGGTGTATATCCAAACACCATCATCAGCGATTTTTGTATTGATGCATTAGTAGGGTATGTTTTTTTAAAAAAAAATTCCTGAAACTTTTCGTTTCATCATCGTATTACACCTCTAGTGGAACACATATGCTGATGAATGGTTCATTCGATGCAACAAATAATTTGAAAGTTTTGCTGAATATATATCCTGCAGGTAATCAAGAACACAATAGAGAAAGACTTGGATAAAGCGACGTCGGAGGTGAACGCCAAGACCAAAGAGCTACGGAAGGAGCGACTTCGCCTCATCAAGGAGAAGATTCACGAAGCGAAGGGCCAAGACCTGAACCTCGACGTGGAGGGAGGTCAGTGTTCTTCCACATAAATAGTGTCGTGTAATACTGTTCATTATAGAGGATCATTATATAGATGTTGGAGTTTATCATAAGGATATATATTTTAGCTGTTTATTATAGAGGTAATTAACACACTCAATGTTGATTATAGAGGTAAAAATTGGGTGTTTATTATGGAGGTACATACTTATACATACTGGTTTTAATACTGTAAATGTTCCTGTCAATACTAAGGAGTTCATTGTAACATGGGATGAACTAGTAGTCCATTGTTGGGTTTTTGTGTCAGTGATGACCTTTGACCTCTGACCCCACAGAGATGGACCTTGAAGATGGCCCAGAGCCCGAGCTTCAAAACCTCGTCACCAATGCCGACAGCGTCTCCCAAGCCGGGGTATTTTACATCACACATCTATTTTACCAACTTTAATTTTGATTACATGTGAATCATCACTGTGTCTTCATTCAGAATCTGTATGATAAATCTTGTTGTTACCATGGTGACCAGGACAAGGGGAGTGAAGAGGTGCTAGAGACCCCAGGACCGTCCTCGGAATCGTCCGGCCCCACCCCCCTCCCAGACAACAAACTGGCCCCTGCGCCACAGTCGGACAAACTCTTTGGTAACTATGGCAACATTTGGGCAGTGGCAGGCAAACACTTAATGTAAACTTCACACAGTGACTATGAAAAGAAATATACAATGTATACTGTGAGATGCGCAACAAACTTTGCATGTATAGTCCTTTAAACTCGAGTGAAATCTCACCAAAAATTCTTGTAAAATCTTTTGATTTTTGTTACGCTGTTCATTGAGCCTCGTGTGATCTGCCGCAGGTGACATCGACGACCTGAAGAAGCAACACGAGAAGGACATGGAAGAGTTCTCGCACGCGCAGGACGTCAACAAGGCTCGCATGCAGCAGGGGCTCGAGGAGAAACTCCGTGCCCGCCGGAGTCGCAGGGCTCGCCAGGAGCAACAGGACCACCAGGGCTAGTCGTCAGGGCTGTCAGGGCTAGTTCCAGGGCCGCCAGGGCTAGCATCGGGGTTCAGGACACCATCATACGACACCTTACTCACAGGGATCCAACGAACAGTTGTCTTTATGATTGTATTATTAGTTCTATACATTACCACAATTATATAAATGTATATGTATGGGCAAGTTTCTAACATTCAGGGTATGTTCATCTTCTTGAATGTGTTTGGGAATGTTCTAGAGCATAGAACTAATGCATCTGGTTTAGCCAGCACTACATTTAGTTGTGCTGTCGCAGTGAATTATTGATTGAAACACACACAAAGAAAGTTATACGGGTACTAATAGTCATATGTGAACCAGGTCCAAAGCTAGGCATGTTTGGGGAATGGCATCGCTCGTGAATATTGCTGTGCTATATGCTCAAGCATCGACGAGCAGTATTACGTATATGTGTGAATAAGGAAAGAAGAAAGTATATCTGAACATATATTGTGGGTGTCAAATTTTCAGATGCTGCTGGATATTTTGTGATAAACAATTTTAGGAAACGAACAGGCCTGAATTTCAACGGGAATAAATATATCTGACCTTGTGTACAACATTGAACAGTGTATACATGTATGTCTACAAATCTGTATCTTTTTCTTCTGTTCAACGTGTATCGAAGCTAAGTATCAAAGAATTCTCCACCAGTATTGTATATGTTGGATGTCCCGTCTACCTGATGTTAATGTTCTATCTCACTCCAGTGATTCTGATATTCTCTATTTTTTTATTGACATTAAACATGTTGAATGACATATTAAACAGAATATTTATTGTATATAACCGAATACATGTGATATATTAGTACAAACTGACTGAATTTTCACATGCATACGTGTATATGTCAGTGTACAGTGTGGTATTTTGTTGTAGTCTTGGAGGTTAATGTATTTCCGCGGTCAATTTCCATTCTTTGTGGAACCTGTGTGTACCAAAGGATCTCAACAGTTTTGACACTATAGACAGAAAAAAAAACACTTCATACACTATATACACAATAGTGACAGTAAAAGATGTATATTTCATTGGCTGTATCTTGTTACGATGAAACCCCAATTGGTTTTTCTGGCCCCATCTAGGGATTTTTCCCTGAATTTTGCGCAAAGTTACCGTTTGCATCAAATTGGTCACAATATATATCAGCAATAATTTCAGAGTGAATCATACTTTTCCATCACTATCAGTTGTGTGTTGTGATGTTATCGTGCAATCGTGAGGTGTTATGTGTCGTTATTATAGTGGATGTTGAGTTGTTTAAACCTTGAATTTCCTGATCTGAGATGCTAATCCTCATGTATCGAAGTGTGTGTAAAGTTTGATAATAATGCCGACAAGCTTTCTGTCAATATATGGAGCATATAGACAATACCCGAAAATCAAACATGTGATGAAGCGTTTTCTCCTCTCTACTCGAGTATTTAACGGTATGTTATTTTTTTGCACCATGTAGGAATATATTTATTTATTGATATATATTGGATGAAGTATTGCTGAAGAGTGCATTCCGTCCCAGTTTCACTGTGATAGCTTTGTTATTATTGTCATTAAATCTTGTACTACAATATTACATCGTTTTCTTTGTTGTTGTTTTTTACAAATTTTTTTACAATATTCAGTATTCATGTGTGTAATAGCTATATACATCCATGAACATAGTTAGATCTACTAAGAATTGAATGACACCTTGTTTGAAACTTTTTATTGCAAAACATGCACATATATATAAATATGAAAATACATAAAATTTCATCAAAAAGCAATCATACACGATATATGAGCAGGCGGCAGGCACTCTGATTGAAATATTGCACATCAGCATGATTATGGTCTAGGCGGCATACAATGCATTTGCATTCACTACAAAACTTTCCAAAATACAATATCATTTAAGCACCAGAATTTTGCAATAGCTAGATTGATGTAGATTTTGTTTTCCAAAATAAAAAACATCAATGAATTTGCTTCTTCCCAACTTGCACACATGACTAATATATCACACGGATTGATATGTCAGGACATTGGTTACCATGGTAACAGGGGTCAGCGATTCGTATCATTGGAGGTCGTCGTGTTCTGTCTCTGCCACATTTTGTTTGTCTGCAAAAGAAAGTTGTATGCATATTCATTTATTGTTCTCCATCGAACATTCCGAATGGAATATTGGCCACAGATTCCAGTCTGAATTCAAGCAGTTCAGCATGTTTATTAATTTTGTCCTGAAACTTGAGCCTTGAAAGTTGAGACAATGAAAATTGTGCACAGTTTCATCTTTTTTTTGCAACAATCAGCAAAAAGTAAAGTGGTGTTTCTTTGCTTTAGAAAATTTTATTTTAGAAAAAAATTGAATCTGTTTGATACTGAGCTACACAAAACATGTTGAGGATCGCAAATCTTGGTTGGTAAATAATGCTGTTCGCATTTCTGGCAGGAATAAGTTCATCAAAACATGTCGAAAAATCTTCGTTGCTGAATAATGTTGTTCATATTCCTAGCAGAAATATCTCAAAATACTTCAGATTCTATGTGTAGTGTACCACAGTGTTGGACTTAGCAGAGAACTGACCGCTGTTCTGGATGGTCCGCAAGGCTTGTATCAGCTCTCGAAGGTTGACCTTTTTGTCATCATCCGAACTTCCTCCCATCGACCTACGCCTCTCTGTCAGAAACAAGAAAGGCTTTTCATACAGGCTTTTCATTAAGACCAAAGTCTTTTGGACTCGATATCAAGAACATGTCACAAAAATGCACTGAAAAATACAGAATGTCTTTAAGGTAGTCCGCTCCAAACTGAGGGGAGAGGGTCAAGGAGTTTTTCAAAATAAATGACTGTATTAACAAAATCTAGAGCTTCAAAATGACATATTTTATAGAGTAACTGATCAGCATCCTAAAACTGAAAAGAAAAGAAGGGGTCACCGTATCCGTTCTCTTGGAAAACAAGATGCAAGATGTGAATATGGGCAAAAAAATTTGTAAAAATACCATAAATTGAGTCATTTTAGTAAATGTTTGTGATTTTTGATCGAATATGTCGAAGAAACCAGCACGGTGACCCCCTATTTTCTTTTCAGTATTAGAATGCTGATCAGTTACTCTATAAAATATGTGATTTTGAAGAGATAATATTCAAGATATAACTTTTAAATTTTGACTTTTTATTACCTCCCTGTTTGTAGCGGACTACGTTAAGGGTGCTGTCCCATGGTGTTCATTGCTTACATGTTCATTTCATTGTATTTTACATTGTTCTTACATGTACGTCATGCTTTTTACACCGAATGAAATCACATCAAATCTTTACAATATCAATACCGGGTACTTTCATCAAAATGAGAGAGAGAAAATATTTCCAATCTCTGTGTGTAAATAAATTTTAAGCTATAATACATGCAGATTTAGCAAATACAAGAATTCATTCTGCCGGCATTAATTTTAAGTCACACATCCCTGGCCGTGAACACTGAATTATTGACTACTTTCCAGCCTGGTTACTAATTTTCATAACCACTGGTACCTGAAAAAAGGCATGCAAAACCATGCAAGCACATTTATAAGTACTTTCTGTGGAATTTCTGCTCAAAATGATTTACTACAAAAGCTGCATGAAGAGAAGCCTGTCCAGTAGTTTAAAAAGTATGGCAATGCATAGAATGAAGCCTTTAAGGTTGTTCGCTCCTTTTGGACCCAAGCAGAGGGGCTAAAATTCGAAATTTGTTTAATGTATTTCAGACTTTCAAACAATCATCAATATGATATCGTGCATTCCAAAACAGCAAATTCGGGTTAAATATTTTGCTTAGTGTGGAATTATGGGTAATATTACCCCCAAAATACCAGGAAAATGGGTCATTTTGGGCCATTTTCACTATATTCAATATTTAATGAAAACCTGAAAATAGATTTCTCTGAGATTGTGTCTGTTTATGAACGAACTGCTGTGCATGTTTTTGATAGAAAAAAATATGGGGGTCACCATGCTAATTTTCCCTCTACAGGCATCCATAATAATATGAGTCCAGAACAGAAAAATTTACCTAAATTTGTTGAAATTTTGATAAAATTCACTGACATTCACAAATATGACAACCTGTAACAGAAAAAATAGCATGGTGACCCCCATATTTTTTTCTATCAAAAACATGCATATCGGTTTGTTGATAAACAAGCAAAAATTTAGAGAAATCTATTTTCAGGTTTTCATTAAATATTGATTTTAGTGAAAATGACCAAAAATTACCCATTTTGCTGGTATTTTGGGGGTAAAATTACCCATAATTCCACACTGAAGAGAATATTTGATCCACATATTCTGTTTTCGAATGCACAATATCATATTGATGATTGTTTAAACGTATGAAAATCATCAAACGAATTTCAAATTTTAGCCCCTCTGCTTGGGTCCAAAGGGAGCGAACATCCTTAAACAGTGAGACTACGCAATATACAATGTAAGTGTTTAGGATTCTTTTCCTTTGCTTGTAGGCATTGGATACAAACCCACAGAGTCTTTACACTCAAGTTCTCTCCCTTCAGGGCACTTTGTCCCAACTGAAAAGTTACGTATGACAAAAGTAAGTATTTGAAGGTTTGAGAACATCTACATGAAGTTTGTTTGCAAGACTTTGATTGTAAACATAATTTGCATGATCATAAACATGATAAATGCTGGAAGTAATTCAGCATAAACTATCATGCAATACTAAATATTGATATGCAAATACATTGCAGATATGAATGAGGTTCAAAGATGGCGACTCAATGGCATTTTTTTTGTATTGCCATTTTTTCACCATATAACCTTCACTGATCAAGGTCATGTGATCTCAAGGTCATCTGTTCATGGTCAAGGCAAAGTTCAAGGTCACAAAACATTTTCCAAGTATGATATGCCAATTGCATCATGGCATGTATTTCTTCGTAATTCAAGTTCATGGTGGTCCAAAAAGATCAACCATAAAAGACTTCCTCTTTCATGGCAATTACGGAAAGTTGCATGAACACATACCAATGCCAAGTTCATTCTCCAAAGCGGGAGTTTCGTGCCAGCCGCTGTAAAATTCCCGTTCCTCACGAGATTTACCGCCGTCTACAAAATCTCCAAAGTTTCCTTCATCCTCTGAAAAAAGACAGTGGTACCATGTTAACGAATATTGATGCAGTACTAGACAGTTCAGTTGCAGATAGCCTAATGGGTGTATCCCCCAGTGTCCCATCTATAAGACGCATTTTAGAGAATTTTTCATATGTAGCAGTCCATGATACTATTCTATGATTGTTAGCCCAGCAAATACATTTCATACAACTACCCAGCAAATAAAACACCTCTTACACTACAGAAAACTGCACATTTACGAAAATAGTTCATTCCCTTTCCATATATCCAGATATCATACCTGATTTTTTTACATCATCCTTTTTAGCGCCTTCCTCAGTGTCACTCCCTCCCGCCGGTTGTCCGTCTCCTGCCGGTTTAGACTCGGCTGTTTGCGCCCCGGCCATCTGGCTGTCCGAGAGCAGCTGCGCGGGAAGCAGCACCGCGACCTGTGCGCTCTGTCCTGATTGGCTAGATGACCTGCCCTGGGCTTCCTTGAATGCTGCCAGAGCCTGCCGCAAGTCATCCAACTTAGTAGCTACATTCTGCAAGCACATAATAAATATTGAGAAATGTCATTCACGGCTGCTCATTATTCCAAATTAAATGTGGGCATCCAACAATAACTTCACTAGTTCTTTCAATATGCCGGGTATAGTGTAGTTGTATATCTGTTGAATGCCATATACATGTATATCAAACTAGTTATAATACATGTACATTTATAGGAATGAGAAATGTTTATGCCCTGAATAAAAGTACTTTTTCAACAGCATTCTGCCATGATATTTACATTATCATGTATGTAAATTCATGTGAGCTGCTCAAAACATATACTTTCGTTAGTGTACGGCAGATATTCTTTACCTTGAGAAGGACTCTGTCTGCTGCAGTGAATTCTGACTCTTGCTTCTCCCCACTGTCATTGTCGGGTTTGGTCTGTTCTTCTCCCGTATCTTCATCTCCTGCTGTTTCAGTAGCTGTTTGGGACCTCTTCGCTGCAAAGTAACATGGAAGTAGAATTGAACATTTTGTACAGAGAAAATCATGTGTGAATTTTTTCTCTGTCATCTTGCATGAA
Source organism: Terebella lapidaria (assembly GCA_949152475.1). Classification (NCBI taxonomy): domain Eukaryota; kingdom Metazoa; phylum Annelida; class Polychaeta; order Terebellida; family Terebellidae; genus Terebella; species Terebella lapidaria. Next base: position 12,202,596 of record OX424557.1, read on the forward strand.
ATTGATCAATGACTGATGATTATGAGGTAGAATCATGGAAATATTGCAACTTGAAATCATTGGAAAGATGTCCACATCAATTATTTCATGGTAACACAAATCTGTAAGTATATCCAATGATAAAACATGAATGTACAACATTATACCGGTATACTATGGTTTATATTATAACCAACCATACTTACCCGGAGCCATAACTTTGACCTCCTCCCCGGGGTTTGGAGCATCTACAGTCTCATGTAAAGCGGCCTTTAGAAACTTGATCCGACTTTGCAACTTCTGAAACATGTAAACAATGTTAATAAATTTGTAAATAAACTTTCCGTTCATGACGAGGACCCGTGCTTCAATCAGTATTCCAGTACTGTCTAAGGATTACATAGTGTTGCTGCATTACTTACTTGTAGAACAAGTTGATCCTCCGGAGAGAGATGATCTACAAAGTCCTGTACCTCTGGGTCAGTGTCAACTCTGATCGTTGATTTCTTCAGCGGACCTGTTCACAAATTTAGTATCAAGTTGCATATAAGATATTGTTTTCACCCACGTTAACGATCGACGAAGCATCTCGGCAAATATTTTTGAAAAATATAGATCTACCAATGTTATAAAACGTTTCATTCAGATAAACATAACAAAAGGACTCAATTCTTGATAAAGTATACCCCCAACTTCTCTTCAAGTTCATTCATTGACTGAATATACATATTGAGTGTCGAAACAAGGCAGCGAGCATAAAAGAGTGACAAAGCTTCTAAACAGTACCAGTAACCATGGTAACTGACCTGCTGACTCCTCCCCTCTGTTAGGCTGGTGGGGACCTGCTTGCAACTCATTCTCCAGAAACTTCACCCGTGCTCCCAATTTCTGAAAAAGATACATGTAAATATATATTTATATATACATATATTCTTGTAGTTACAGATAGGTTCATCATAGGTAATTTGCTAGCATACTTTGAGAAGAAGTTGGTCCTCGGCTGACAGCTGACTGGTGAACTGTTGCAGGTCACTGCCACCCTGCTCAATGGGAGCTGACCTCTTTGCTGAAACCAGTGACAATACAATTCATCTTCATTCATAAGAGACAGTAAAATGGCAAATTTTATGATGTACACACACATTTAACCTGTGAACATTTTACATTACCCTTGGGACCTTCACAACATTTCTGACTATGTATCAAATTTTGCCAAAGAACTTAAGGACAAGCTCTAGTGACGGGCCCAATCAGCAGAGGGGCTGAATTGTGAAATTCCTTTGATTGCTAAAAAAAAATCAAATAACTTTAAAGTTCTTAACGAATGCAACAAACAGACTTTTCTAAAAAAAATTCATACTTACTTATCCACAAACCAGTGTGCATGTTTTTAATATGTGGAAAAAATGTAGGGTCACTGAATTTATTATGTCTCCAAATTTGTGAAAGTCAGTAAATTTTTAGGAATTTTACTAAATTCCGGTACAATTTTGGTGACCCCCATATTTTTTTCATATCACAAACATGCAAACTGATTCGTGGGTAAATATACAAAATTTTAGAAAAATCTGTCTCTCCGTTTTCATTAAAAATTTATTTTCGTAAAAATGGCAAAAATAACCCATTCAGGAGGTACTAAAGTAATTTGGAGGTAAAATTAAACATATTTCCATAATGTAGAGAATATTTCATCCAATTTTTCTGTTTTCAAATGCACAATGTCATATTGAAGATTGCTTGAAAGTCTTACAAAATCAAAGGAATTTCACATTAGCCTCTCTGAGTGGGCCCGCTTGTCAGGAGACCGCACTGCCTTCAAATTTTCATATACATAACAGAACAATAGATGCACCTCTGCATGCTTAATATAAGGAAGTGACCTTCAAACATTAGATAAACTCAACCATTAAGCTATATCAGAAACCCATAAGAGAGCTACATCTGCTTCAGGTTTTGGGAAATGATTCACCAAAAAATCTGAGAAAACGACTTAATGATTATCTACCAAAGATATGTCGAGTTTGACATTTTAAAAGAAAATGAAATAATATATACGATATTGGTTAAATTATTATACCTATACCTAAAACTTTCAAATGAATTATTATTTTTTTTTAAATTATAAAATATGAGTCCATTATTTTATACACAATGTACATGTACAGATTATCAGTGGTTGCAAGTTCAAGGAAAATGACTAACTGAATATACATTAATTCCGCAGCGTAACAGAATATACATGTATATTATGATCTGATGATACATGCTTATGTACATGTATGAATATATCCCTTACAATACTTTTCTATGGTACATACAAGCATATGATACAAGTAATACCAATACCGGTAATCATGACAAGCATATATATTATATATCAATCAATATGGAATGTATAATGTTTTACCTATGGAGTTTGCCTGTGAGCCATTAGTCACAAGCAGTATCACGGCACAAAGCAGACCGAGCCTGTTCCATGTAGCGGAGCCCAAGATAAACATTATCCTGGTTGGTAACTTGGTTGCTGAGGCTGGTCGATTTATCCTGCTGTATACCTGTAGTTGTGGCTAACTAGAGCCTGTAGATCTGGTAAAACTTTCTAATTTTCCTCTATATTCGTTGATATCTAGATAAGCTGTACAGCGCGAGAGATTACCTCTCACCAAGTGTGACACTTGACAATGACAAAGTTCGTCGTCACTTGGGCTGGGCCCACCAACGCAAAGACGTCAGATAACAAAGTCAGATTCTGGACTCGCAACCAGAAAGCCAGAACTCATGTAATTCTTAGCTATATTGTGGCGCCATCTGCTGAATGCAATATTGCTAATAATGATCCTGAACGCTCATGTCCTCCTGAAGGTGGCGACTCCGGCATTTAAAGTCGACCTTAAGCTACTAAGAAAATTAATTATTGATTTGGCGGGTAGAGTGCAAACATCATCTCCAACAAAGATAGAGTCTCCCATCTCTCGATTTATTTAACTAAATTTACATTTGTATGTGTGTGAAAGAAGAGATACATGTAACGGGTTTTTTTGTGAACTGAAATTTTTGCATCCTAATTAATTAAACATTATTTTGCATGACGAAACGTGCAGATAAATTAAACGCAACCTTGATCATGCGTAGCATTACATGGCGGTCACAGTATAAAGGTCATATGCATCTTAATACCAACAAAAATTCAGATTTTGAATTTATTTTTGCTATATTGTAAAACACGGGAGAAGAAGCTCAGGGCGCCGTTCCTCAATAAAATACAACATATAATTAGTATTCAAGTCACTGTATTATAATGACCCCTTTAAAAACGTCAATTTCAAATTACAAATAGAAATACGTAACAATGTCGCTTTTAATCATTTTGAATTTAGTAATATTATTTCCCAATGATGAATAGGTTTGACAGAAATAATCCCGACAACCACGTTGAAACCAATGCTCCAACAGGGTAGCCAGCTAGCACAGCCTTACCATTTTGATTGGTATATCATGTGCTAAATTCACAACTCTTTTATACATTTTAAGTGACTAAATGACTATCATTATTAGTGCGCACTCGGCTCTGAGCATGGTTTGCATGCCTCACCCTATACAACAACGTCGCTAATAAACATTAATATAGACATACATGGAATATTGACCAGACCTCGTAAAAATTCCCACAACGTTATGATAGAGATACATATGTAGCTATCAAAGACTGAAATAGACATTGGTTAATGGTTATACCTTCTCGGATAATCGAGTTCGAGAATTCCTTGAAGAAATTGAAATCTTTGTTGGCATTTGTTCTTGAAATACATTTTAGAACAGGTTGATCACGGTGAGCCTTTTAGCTCTCGCTGCTTATTGGTCCATATAGGGGTTCGTGGGGTTTCCTCCGTCATCCGTCCATCAAATTTATTTCCCTTCCTCCGGTTCAACGAATTTTACTGTAAATTTGAAAAACAAAAATCTCCTATGTTGGTGTCACCCATCGTCCGAATACTTTTGCTCGGTGATGCGTCCGCCCGTTGACCACATTGCTATCCTCGAATTTTATATATCCCCAGAATTAAATCGAGAGGAGATTTTTGTCATAATTTTTCCATTTTCGCATTTTTTTTTCAAAATGGCGGCCATTTTTGACAAACGAAGAAGAACAGCAACATCTGAAGGTTCCAAACTGGACAGTCGTTAGCAACAGGGACAGCAATATCTGAAGATTCCAAACTGGATAGTCGTTAGCAACAGGGACAGCAATATCTGAAGATTCCAAACTGGATAGTCGTTAGCAACAGGGACAGCAACATCTGAAGGTTCCAAACTGGACAGTCGTTAGCAACAGGGACAGCAACATCTGAAGATTCCAAACTGGATAGTCGTTAGCAACAGGGACAGCAACATCTGAAGATTCCAAACTGGACAGTCGTTAGCAACAGGGACAGCAACATCTGAAGGTTCCAAACTGGACAGTCGTTAGCAACAGGATCAGCAACATCTGAAGATTCGGAACTGGATAGTCGTTAGCGAAAAGAACAGCCACAACTGAAGGATCCAAACTGGATAGTCATTAGCAACAGGATCAGCAATATCTGAAGGTTCCACTAAACTGGTTAGTAGTTAGCGACAAGAATAGCAACATCTGAAGGTTCCAATCTCAATATTTGTTAGTAACAGGGTCAGCAACATCCGAAGGTTACAAACTGGATAGTCGTTAGCAAAAGGATCAGCACATCTGAAGGTTCCAAACTAGATAGTCGTTAGCAAAAGGATCAGCACATCTGAAGGTTCCAAACTGGATAGTTGTTATTAACGTAGTCCGCTACAAACAGTGAGATAACGGAGAGTCAAAATTTAAAAGTAATTTCTTGAATATTATTTCTTCAAAATGACATTATTCTATAGAGTAAATGATTAAGATCCTAATACTGAAAAGAAAATAGGGGGTCACCGTGCTCGTTTCTTCTACATATTCGATCAAAATCACACATATTTACCTAAAATGACATAAATCCTGGCATTTTTGCACATTTTTTGGTCCATATTTACATCTTGTATTGTGTTTTCCATGCAAACGGACACGGTGACCCCTTATTTTCTTTTTAGTTTTAGGATGCTGAACAGTTACTCTATAAAATATATCATTTTGAAGCTTTAGATTTCGTTGATACAGGTTGATTTTTAGAAAAAACCCTTTGACCCCCTTCCCTCACTGTTTGGAGCGGACTACCTTAACAGGATCAGCAACATCTGAAGGTTCCACTAAACTGGAACCTTTAGCAGCAGAAAGAGGACAAGCAACAGGATAAGCAACATCTGAAGGTTCCAAACTGGATAGTCGTTAGCAAAAGGATCAGCAACATCTGAAGGTTCCAAACTGGATAGTCGTTAGCAACAGGATCAGCAACACCTGAAGGTTCCAGACTGGATAGTCGTTAGCAACAGGATCAGCAATATCCGAAGATTACAAACTGGATAGTCGTTAGCAAAAGCGTCAGCAACATCTGAAGTTTCCAAAATGGATAGTCGTTAGCAACAGGATCAGCAACACCTGAAGGTTCCAAACTGGATAGTCGTTAGCAACAGGATCAGCAATATCTGAAGGTTCCAAACTGGATAGTCGTTAGCAAAAGGATTAGCAACATCTGAAAGTTCCAAATTGGATAGTCGTTAGCAACAAAGACAGCAACATCTGAAGGTTCCAAACTGTATAGTTGTTAGCAACAGGATCAGCAACATCTGAAGGTTCCAAACTGGATAGTCGTTAGCAAAAGGATTAGCAACATCTGAAAGTTCCAAATTGGATAGTCGTTAGCAACAAAGACAGCAACATCTGAAGGTTCCAAACTGGATAGTCATTAGCAACAGGATCAGCAATATCCGAAGGTTCCAAATTGGATAGTCGTTAGCAACAAAGACAGCAACATCTGAAGGTTCCAAACTGGATAGTCGTTAGCAACAGGATCAGCAACATCTGAAGGTTCCAAATTGGATAGTCGTTAGCAACAAAGACAGCAACATCTGAAGGTTCCAAACTGGATAGTCGTTAGCAACAGGATCAGCAACATCTGAAGGTTCCAAACTAGATAGTCGTTAGCAAAAGGATCAGCAACATCTGAAGGTTCCAAACTGGATAGTCGTTAGGAACAGGATCAGCAACATCTGAAGGTTCCAAACTGGATAGTCGTTAGCAACAGGATCAGCAACATCTGAAGGTTCCAAACTGGATAGTCGTTAGCAAAAGGATTAGCAACATCTGAAAGTTCCAAATTGGATAGTCGTTAGCAACAAAGACAGCAACATCTGAAGGTTCCAAACTGTATAGTTGTTATTAACAGGATCAGCAACACCTGAAGGTTCCAAACTGGATAGTCGTTAGCAAAAGGATCAGCAACATATGAAGGCTCCAAAATGGATAGTCGTTAGCAACAGGATCAACAACATCTGTAGGTTCCAAACTGGATAGCCGTTAGCAACAGGATAAGCAACATCTGAAGGTTCCAAACTGGATAGTCGTTAGCAACAGGATCAGCAACATCTGAAGGTTCCAAACTGGATAGTCGTGAGCAAAAGGATCAGCACATCTGAAGGTCCCAACCTGGATAGTCGTTAGCAGCAGGATCAGCAACATCTGAAGGTTCCAAACTGGATAGTCATTAGCAAAAGGATCAGCAACATCTGAAGGTCCCAACCTGGATAGTCGTTAGCAGCAGGATCAGCAACATCTCAAGGTTACAAACTGGATAGTCATTAGCAAAAGGATCAGCAACATCTGATGGTCCCAACCTGGATAGTTGTTAGCAACAGGATCAGCATTATCTGAAGGTTACAAATTGGATAGTCGTTAGCAATACAATCAGCAACATCTCAAGGTTCCAAACTGGATAGTCATTAGCAAAAGGATCAGCAACATCTGATGGTCCCAACCTGGATAGTTGTTAGCAACAGGATCAGCATTATCTGAAGGTTACAAATTGGATAGTCGTTAGCAATACAATCAGCAACATCTCAAGGTTCCAAACTGGATAGTCATTAGCAACAGGATCAGCACATCTGAAGGTCCCAACCTGGATAGTCGTTAGCAACAGGATCAGCAACATCTCAAGGTTACAAACTGGATAGTCATTAGCAAAAGGATCAGCAACATCTGAAGGTCCCAACCTGGATAGTCATTAGCAACAGGATCAGCAACATCTGAAGGAAGGGATCCGCACACTCTCCACCACTAAATGTGTACCTTGGTCTGTGGAGAAAACATTGGGGGATAAAGCTTACGTTCTGATCAGGAGCATATAGGGAATCATAATGGTACATCTTCGATGATTTGAAAACTTTGAGTGGTATTTATCGAGGCAACTGACTTGAAATGTGTGAATTGGCTGCTGCACCAAAACGCTTTTAGAATGTTTGTAGTAGAAGCATATAGGAAGTCATGCGTCTTTGTGACCTTTAACTTGACCCAGAGCCGACTCTGAGTGCCCAAGGTCAGAACTATGATCCCCGAATAATGTGTCAATTAATGGAAACAACACTCTTGGAGATTTGCTTTTGACGGCCTGATCTTTTGTTGACATCAAATTCGGGCTAGACTGAGGCTGAGTGCTTCAATCAGGGTTTTGCCCACCACAAAGTGTTTAATTTGGTCCTGGAGACAAAACTTCTGAATATGCATGACTTCATAACTGATGCATTTTTCCCCCCAGGTCCAAAAAGACTGACATATTATCTTAGATTTGACCTAAGATGACCTCGAATGCTCAAACTCGCTGTTATGTCCAATCCATCACAAATTGTGCTGATAATCTTTTTGGACGAAACTTCCAAATACAGATCCTAACTCCGTGTATGAACAAATGTAGATTTATATACACGTAGTTATATTTTGGTGATTATGAACTCGACCTGAGTTAACCTTCACTGCTCGGTCTGTTCACTACAAAACTGTTCGACAATATGGGTATGGTAATATATTATTAATAGTCTTACATCTTAATAATTTCATTAATAGTTTCTCATCTAGAACCACATGTAGACCTTTCTACAAAAAAAAAATCCAGCGTGCCGGTGAGCAACTGAGTCGGTTATCCCACTTTTAAAATTGCACATTGAGACACTCAAACCAGATAGGCGGGGTCGGATCCAGGACTACCCGCCGAATCCAGAACCTAAACCTCTCTGAAGATCTGTCTTTTATCCTTGGTATCAATGAGTCAAGGTTGTACAAGTCTTGGCCATATTCTGCCATCGCTGCTGTTAATGCTGCTTGTCAATGTACTATCAATTATACTGTTTTGCAAATGATTTCGACCAAAATGTTATACATGTATAAATTTTGTTGCCACCCATGGGTATTCGACACATATGTTTGTTATTCTTATCATATTGCATATGGATGTGACATATTAAAACATCATATCAGTATACGCGTACTCGGAAGAGGAAGGTGTCTTACCATCTCTTGTAAACGTGATCATGGAGTTTCAGATCTGCAGACTACACATGTACTTGTAAAGGCTATTAAGTAAACAGGCTATTTCTGTCAGTCGGACCTGGATATAACACCATATATATATGTAGCCAACATGCAGTTTTTGATTATTGCATCATAGCCATAAACTATAAAAGCCGCTGTCATGCGCCGATCTGCGCTTTACTCTCCTGAAGCCGGGTGCCTCGCCAGCGATCGACTGATAGCATTGCGCTAAACCAGCCAATCTATTGCTCAATCTTACAATTCAAATGTGTGCCAACTACGAAACATATGTCTAGATCTGTACCTAGGATCTAAACAGCTGTGAAGAAAAGCAGGAGGGCCCCGATTCATTTTCAAGGCCGATGCGTACGTGCAGCGAAACTCTAAAGGAGGACACTGGGTTACTCTAGCTCGAGAATGATGCCAACAATCTTGCTGATACTGTTGTCACTCGCGTGGACATTTACACTGGCGCTGTCCAGTGGCTCCGGCGGGCAGCAGGCCTGCTCGCAGTGCGGCCGGCGCCTTCCCACCGCCCACACGGATCACGTCACGGACGAGCAGATGCGGGAGTTCCAGATCGAGCTCTTCAAGGCCAAGGTGCTGCGCGCCTTGAACAGGACGGCGCCGCCGGCGGTCAACGCTAGCGGCGGCTCGCGGGCGCCGGCCGCCGTGCGAGCCGCCCTCATGCGAGGCAGGGATGCGAGTCAGGGACTATACCCCGGGAACAGGGGCCGGGGAAGGAGGGGCATGCAAGGTGACGACCCAGGGACGAGGCACCACCGAGATCGACATAGCCACGACCCCAAGGCCGTTGCCAAGAAAATAGCCATCCCGGCGAGCACAGGTCAGTTTTTAATGCTATTTTGGTTGGAGAACTATACCTCAACGCTGTGGGTGTGAGGTGTGCTTGAGGTTCTTTGAGATCGAATTGAAAATAACCAAAAATGATTCATGTCGGAGTGCAAGTCATTTGAGACCCCACTCAGAGTCCATAATCAAAGTAATGAAAAATTCACCAAGACACATGGTCATACCGGCGTAGGGAGATTACTACATTGTTATTACATGTAAAAAAATCGATTGGATCCGGACAGATCCACGCCTGTATTTAGGAACATCCTCTCGCCAATTATTCGCCTAATCAACCATTTCTATTTTACTATCCTAAATATATTTTCGGTCAATCTGGACATACATGTTTTTTGTCAATTTCTAAAATGGCTTCCAAGGTGACTTCACAACATAAATTTCATATCAAAACACCCTTGCAATTATAATATTGCAGTATAATTATGAATTCGACCATCACGAAGGAAGATACTGACCTTGAAAATACAAGAATTAATGGTAATCTAGGAATATTTAATGCATGACTAGTTCATAATACAGACCGGTAATGCACACTAAATGCATATGAAGTATTTTTCATAAGCATAATTTTCACATACTGTGTGAAAACGCTATCATAGTGAAGACAATCACAGGTCCGTTCGCATGTTCTTTCATCTGCATGAATATTAATATGTGATCCTGTGAAGAGAACTTTCAAAATACTCTAACAAAATACTACAGCAAATCGATAATTGTGAAGCTGAAAGTTGAGCGTTGATTCTGCCTCGTAAACCCATGCAAGAACAGGTATCTGGCTTTAGCTGTTTACAACAGATGGACAATATGTTGAATATATACACATTATTTGTAAATATGTGGGGTTTGTTATAAAAAATACGAGCACAGTGAACGGGTTTAATAAATAGGATCACACTAACGGGGACAAAGTTTAGCTAATTTGTATAAAGGCATTCATGTACCAAAGGATAGTTCCTACCATGCATACATCTTATAGATGACCTATATTTTGAGATGGTTATACCAGTTATATAACTGGTTTCAAACCATTATGTTCAAAGCCAGGTGACTCGGGGGGAACTACATTCGCTTCTCATCAAACCCACCAACCTCCATGACACTAGATGTGTTCGGGTGTTTCTGCTTCTTAACCCTTTCAAGAAAAGTCCCAGATTGCACAATGCGCGATGCAGGTAACAGGTTTAATGTGAATTTTTTTTTTCAAATTTCGCAACTTTGTATAGTTTCCAAGCATATGCTGTGGGATTCCAAACAGTTATTTTATAATTTGGTAAGTTTGAATTCAACTTTGTGTGTTTTTGGCGAAGAGCTGAAAAATGTTTTTGTTAAACCTCGGCAGTTCGCATTAAATCAGGTGCATCAATTCAATGCTATTTGCTTGTCAATACTAGTACTGTAAGCCGTTGAAATTAAGATCTCTTTGATTGAAATTACATTTATTCTTATGTTCATTCCATTTAGGAAAAAGTGGTCTTAAACGCAAAAAAAAATTAGCCCAAGGGTTAAGAAAGATTACCGGACAATATATATTTTGGATATTAGCCTTTCGTCCAGTGACTTGAAAATAAGGTCATTGGTCAATTCGAGGTCACGAGAATATTCAGCATATATCATTTCTACTATGTCCACAATCGATTCCAAAGCTGTTCAGTCGATAATGAGTGAGATATTAGCTATTTTGTGATTTGACCTTGAAAATGAGGTCAAAGGTCAAGTTCAAGATCATGAGAATACTCAACATATATCATTTCCTCTATATTCGCAATTGATTCCTGTAGCTGTAAAGTCGATAATAAGCGAAATATTGGCCTTTTTTATTTCTCACCTTGAAAATGAGGTCAAAGGTCAAATTCAAAGTCACCAAAATATTCAGCATATATCATTTCCTATATGTTCACAATTGATTCCTAAGCTGTAAAGTCGATAATAAGCGAGATATTATTCATTTTGTCCTGTGACCTTGAAATTTATGTCGGAGGTCAAATTCAATGTCACGAGAATAATCTATATATATCATTTCCTATATGTTCATATTTGATTCCTAAGCGGTAAAATCGATAATGAGCAAGATATTAGCCATAATATCCTTTGACCTTGGAAATGAGATCGAAGGTCAAATTCAAGGTCATCATAATATTCGGACTATATCATTTCCTATATGTGTACAATTGATTCCTAAGCTGTAAAGTCAATAATGAGCGAGATATTATGCATTTTGTTCCCTGACCTTGAAAATCAGGTCAAACGTCAAATTCAACGTCAGGAGAATATTCAGCATATATCATTTCCTACATGTCATCAATTGATTCCTAATCTCTAATCTCAATATTAGGTGAGATATTTGGAAATAATATACCCTATTATAAAGCACAGAAGAATTTAACATGGGAAAGTCCCATTTGGGCCGAGTTTGGGCCCAAAATGGCCCACTTCGAGCGATTCAAGGCCAACGAAACTTATACATGTCACGAAGGTACATATGAGGAGTGTTATTCATCAATAAGAAAAGAAAGTTTGTGAACAGATTTTGAGAAAACCACCGTCATAGTCCAAAATTGGCCATTTTTCGACGAAAACGGCCGCCATTTTGAAAAAAATGCGAAAATCAATAAACTAAAAAGATACCTCCCTCTCAAAATATTTTTAGGCATTTTTGTGCAAAATTTCAGAAAGATTTGTCAGTAAACTTTAAAAATAAAAATGTTTCGTTAATGACCAAAGGTTCGGTAACCTAAAAATACAGTGGATCCTGAAAATACAACCAGGGATCGTTTAGCTTATCATTTTTCCAGGTTTTTTTCAATATATATGCAATTCTAACGAAGTTTTTTCCGATTCATAACTTAGGAGTGAAGTTTTTTTCCGATTTGAGACCACGCACATGTTTGTAAAGTTCAAGTCGCAATGCCACTTCATACATTTGGAGGAAGATATGATATTGGATGAGCAGTCACGGTCATCTGAGGGACATGGGTCATCAAAATTTCATCGAGGTAATAGCAATAATACAAAAAAAAATCAGTACAATTTCTCCATAGCAAACACAAACGTTCTGACAAAATGTGATCACCGTAGATGACCTTTTTTCCTGTTCTTTCATCCTGTCCTTGAATTCCACCTTCAAGGTCATATGAATGAGTTCAAGGTCACCAAAAGCTCCACCATATACTACTGTAAATAAAATTTAGGTTCGTTGTACAGCTCGCGAGTTTCAGTCCTATGAGTCCGGTAATTTAAATCGCGATATATATCGATATTTGAAGGGGTTTCCCAACTAATTATCGAATTTATTATTAAGTAATTTTGACCGTTAATGAGGTTAATTGCTTTCATCCGAGGTTAGATTTCGTTAAATTTAAGTCAATAATTCTGCCACAACATTTTCATATACGCTATATGAACATTTTCGTTTACACTAGGAAGCCAAGCAAGTTAAAACATAGCACCAAGGGTGTTGTAGCTTACCGGCAATCATGAGAATTGCATAAAATACCGATTTTCCAACATATAAATTGTTACACTGATGTTAAAATCTATTGTTAAAACATGTTCGTAAATGTTGCTAAAAAAAATTCTGTATGGACTATAACACGAAATCAAGTTACATCTTGACAGATTTTTTTCGTTAATGACATATTTCCACAGACCGTCGATTCAAAGGCAACAAAACTTATACACATCACAAAGGTACTTAAGGAGAGTTTTACATATGATTTAGAGGAAAACTGTCTCAAAAAAATTTTCAATGGCCCAAACATTTTTTTTTTGGCTGTAAATGGCTCAAAACGAATAGTGACTCGATTTGGGACAAAAAAATTTTTTTCGCCGACCCATCAAAAAATCAAAATGGCCGCCACACACAGACCGTCATTTCAAAGGCAACAAAACTTATACACATCACAAAGGTACAAAAAAATCAAAATGGCTGCCAAACACAGACCGTCATTTCAAAGGCAACAAAACTTATACACATCACAAAGGTACATAAGGAGAAATTTATACATGATTTTGAGGAAAACCGTCTGAATAGATTTTGAGAAAATGGCCACCAAAGACAAAATTCATCGTTTTTTTTGACAATAAAGGTCGTTTTGACCTTTCAAGGTCATTGAAGGTCAAATTCAAGGTCACCATTCAAACCGCAATATATGATTTCCCATTTGAGTGTGCCAATACTTAGGCTCTATCTTGAAGTGTTCTATGAGTTTACTCCGCACAGCTCCCATTATGAAGGAAAAATTGAGTGAAATTTTCCAAGTCCAAAAAAATTTTCAATGGCTAAAAAAATTTTTTTTTTGCTGGAATTGGCTCAAAACGAATAGTGACTTGATTTGGGACAAAAAAAAAATTATCCGCTGACCCGTCAAAAAATCAAAATGGCCGCCACATGCAGATCGGCGATTCAAGGGCAACGAAACTTATACACGTCATAGAGGTACATGAGAGGAATGTTTTGAAACAAAAATCTCAAAACTGATCAGACAGTTTTTGAGAAAATGGCCACCAAAGTCCAAAATTGGCAATTTTTCGCCAAAAATGGCCGCCAAATCGGCAAAAACGATTCAGTCAAAGAAAATTATTAAAAAAATTTAGATATTGGCCCAAGGTATGTTCTGACAAATTTATGGAGAAATCCATCATGCCAGAAAAAAATTACAGACCCGGACGGACGGCGGGCGGACGACGGACGAAAAACCACGATAATAGCTTATCTGCCCAAAGGGCCGGTAAGCTAAAAATCAATAATTCTCCCAGTTCCAAGACACCGTGATAATGGCAAGGTGATAATACGTAGGAGCAATCTTTATTACACATATATCTGCTAATGAATGGTTCAAGCGATCCAATATTGCCGTAGGTCCCTAGTATGCATATATATATATAGTGACTTTGGAATATTAAAATTAGAATGTTTTTAAATGTCATTTTGGAACAAATTTCGCAATGATTTAATCTAAAAGCTTCTAGTCTATATACTGGTAGTCACATTTATATCGTCCGTTATTTGCCACTTCCCGATAACCGATCTATTATGAAACTACCGGTAACCATGTATTTATTATTAGCTAGATATATATTGTTAACGAGCAGTGCCCAATACCTCCCCTCACTCCTGTGGTTTTACACGTCTTTTAACTAGCGCAGTAACACTCAGTGGGTCACCTAAATTTTATGATTAAATTTTATTATAACCTATCTATTTTTTGTTGTAAAATATCGTTTTATTCCAGACATACTCAGTTAACCATCTACTAACTGGTACTAATCTCGATTTCTTGAAATGTCGCTCTCGGATTTTTCTCGGCTTTGTTGTTGTTCTATTGCTTGTTTTGCTTCTCGCGTTTTGTTCTTAATTTTTTTTTAATTGAATCATATGCAGATATATTCAAATCTTCTGCCGCACATAAACTGGTACTAGAGTTTTCTAGAGTTGAAAAGAGAACGAGAGAGCGAGAGAGGCCGGAGAGTGTACCACTAGGCCAGCAGTATCGATTTTCAGTGCTGGCATAAAATTAATGTAACCGTTTTTGCTCACTCGAATAACCTAATTCCACCCCGATTCACTATATTTATAAAGCCTGTGCCCTACAGTCACATCCAGGTCTCTTAATTGTAAAATTATATATATATACCGGGCTATAAGACGGTCGAAGTGTTTACGAGAGCGATCAGCTGTTATACAAGAAAACATTAATAAGAGATTTTCTCATATGTCTAAATTTGGAATCGGTTTCCATTCATATTTTTTATCAGCCAAATTTAGACAGTGACTCAGATTTCTAGGTCGCCCACAAAACTGAATACTGTCTTAGCATATAAGTAGTATATATTTTTGCAGTATACGTTGTTACTTTACAGACAAATTTTAACAGCTCAAGGGCGAGATGTTTTCATGGATTCTGGTCGATTCAGTGTTACTTTTTGCCGACGATGTCAATAGTTTGCGATTTTTCTGAGGTACAACTTGAAGTGCGTATGTTGACATTGGTTAAAACTGCTTCAGGTCATTGAGTGTTTTTTTTGGTCGATTGCTATTTATTGAAATATGTGCATTTCTATACATGCCTTTTCTGAGAACGCATTTTTATGTTTTAATTGTCAACTTAATACCTTAAAATAATGGTACATGTAGCTCGTTAGATAGATTTGAACCTACTTATCATGCTCATATATACTGATCGATATGACATGTAATATCGATACACTAAATTGGTCTTTGGAGACAAAACTCCTGAATATAGAGTTATGTAACGTTTATGTTATGATCATATATATATATATATGAATCATGTATGATTCGTCTTTTGATGACCTTGAACTTGACCTAATCAAATATGTCACAAAATGTGTCTTTCGAGACTACTATATAGAGAGATTTGTTTTGCAATATGGATATGAAACCTCTGATTGTTAGGAATTAACCTGACAACATGTCGGTGAGCTGCACTTGGTCTTATGTTTAAAGTTTTAAACAGCACAGTGCATTTCATCGGTGTCCTTTCTAACCCTTGAGCGCATCTTCAAACACAAAATGATCGTTTGACCTTCATCGTGAAGTAACATTACGTGGAGTTATGTTTTGGGACACAATTGATGAGCATTGCTTAAATTTTTCTACTGTCAAACGTAATTACATGCATGTTGAAAATTCAGAGTACCAGTACTTGTGAATAAGAGTATATAATTATATACTATATATACGCGTTTTTTTGTGTGTGTGTGCAAAAGCATGGAAACTGGATCAGTACGGTACGGTGTATACCATGCATGTGCATAAATGGTTTCTTGATTTCAACCATAACGCTCCCAATCTGGAGAAAACAGTTACTTTATATAGTGTGTCCCAGTCGAGGTTTTGCTGGCTGATCATCACGAACCACTGCTATTGTTTGTCATCACATACTTTAGCCATGGACTGTCATGATATGGTGGCTGATAAGATATTATTATGTTTTTATGATTTTCAAATGCTTTCGATCTTTAGTGAATTTATTTCTTGACTTTGGAATTTCAAACGAACATTGACAATCTACTCCAAAATGACTTGCTAAGTGTTTGCCAATTGAGCTGCATCAGAAATGATTTGTGACGCATCAAAAATATTTGTGCTGCGTCAGAAATAGTTTGTGCTGCAGCAGAAATATTTGTGCTCCATCAGGAATCATTTGAAATGCGTCACAAATATGTGTGCTGCGTCAGAAGTACTTTGTGACGTGTCAGAAACAATTGTGACATCCATGAATTCAATTACATTGTTTTTGTAAACCCAGCGGAAATTGATGGCAATTCAGAAGGTGGTATTTAATGCGAGGAAATAATACGCTGTAGGCCTACACGTATAAAATGTCCCTTGTTGATGGGGACCTCGAATTTGACCTCATATGAACTTCGAGTGCTCAAAATCAGACTTGTACGTTTGAATTGTTCATTTAAAATAGAAAGCTTTGAGGGCATTGCTTGGGATTTTATTATGTGGTGCATCATTTGGTAACCTTGAACTTGATGACCACTTATGAAAGTTATATTTGGTTCATTGAAGGTTGTTTTATATGGTACGAATAGTATCATGAACGATGGAAGAGGTTTTGATGACATAGAATATGATCTCGTAATATTCATCTGATGATATTTTAGAATATTCTACTTTAATTGTTAATGGTATGTGCGGGAACTGAAATAAAAACCTTATCTTTTCGTGACAGATAGTGGCCACCGCAGGAAAACTGCAACAAGACAAACACATTACGACTTCAAACTGCAGTCGGACATTTTGCGACAATACTCAGTAGATGAAGCAACCATCTGGCTTTATGGCATACCACACGGCCAGAACCACAGCACGATATATGTGACTGACCGACACGGCCGCCACCGGTGGACGGAGACCGTCCCTGGTGTGGCGGGCCGGGTGCTCTCCAAGGATCGCGTGCGGCAGGCGGGCTGGCTGGACCTGGACGCCACGGCCGCCGTGAGAGGAGCCACGAGGCGCAGCCAGTCGTCAGTCAGACTCACGGTCTCCATAGGGCACCAAGGTAGAGCGCTACCCCTGCTGGACTCGGGGGAGTGGACGCCGTACCTGGTCGTGGCCACTAGGGCGAGACACCGGCGCTCGAAGCGAACCGTTCTCCGTCACTGCAGTGGATGCTGTAAGGAGCCCTTGACGATCAACATGCGACAGCTCAACTGGAACGGGCTGACGTACCCTGAGGTGTACCATACCTTCTACTGTCGGGGAGCGTGTAAGTATGGTTCATAATGGAAGGCATAATTTTATATTTTGGCCTATTTTGCAGATATTTTGCACACTCAAAACAAGCAACATTTCACGTAGCTGTTTAGATGCATAAATGTGAACTGTGGCCGAAATTGGGAATGTTGCATTTCAGTTCTTGTGGAAGGTTATAGATTTGTGTAATATCACTTTTTGTAAGTTCTTTGGCGTACTCAAAAGTTCATTCCAAAAATACATGCCTGCTTGAATGCCCATTAGTGGAAATCCATCATGGCTGTTACCCGGAATGACTCCACTCAAAGTTGAAATATCTCGGATACGTGTATCTTATGATACCTCCTTGTGTACCATAGATTTCATGGTATAAGGATTCTGCTGATGAGCATAAGCTTACGTGGCTTTCTGTTTAACGCTCAATACCTTTCTCCGAAATCTTATCTATTTGAGCGATAAATTCGTTTTGTTGGTGGAAATCAAAACCTGAAAACCTTGAAATTAAATGCTATATAGCACTTTTACAGGTTTCTGGAAATCGTGCACGTGATTCTGTGTCAATGAATGACCAGCAATATATTTTTGACAAGCAAACCAATTTGGGAACATCTATTATACTGTGCATTATAATGAAAACAAGTGAGGTTCCATATGATTGAACGGAAGTGACACACCTTTCCAAGATCTCACATAATTTGATTATTCTTGTTTACCCCCATCAAAAATTACCCTTTATTACCCTTCACCCTTTATACTCTATTACCCTTTATATATGAAAAAGTATCGATGTGTCGGCTCTTTTGTCCGGCACGGCATGATGGTGAACTGAACACATTGCAGTAACTCGAGCAGTTCAACGCCAATGCTGACTTTGACCTCGAGAAAATTTCGAGAATGAATCTTTTCACAAGGCCATGGATATGTAGTGAATTCCTGCCACAATGTGATCTAGGGATATAAAAAAATATAGTGAGCATATGCCTAATAGTGGTACCAATGACCCTAATTTGGTGTGTGTTCGGCCCATACACAATTTATCTTGTTTACAACGCTTGAAAGTTCACTGTTCCTTAGAATTCTCTAGGCAGGATGTGAATCTATAGAATCATCAACCAAGCAATTGTCATTATCATGTAGCAATATAGAAGATGACAGACTATCTTCATATCATGTGCCTATCTTCCAAACGGCACACAGTTAGTTAGCTGCCAGTTAATTGAAAACACATTAACGATATGTACGTACAACTCCTGGAAAATGTACATTATACCCCCGCTGTTACAGGTACCAACTCAAACACGTTGGAGTCGTACGCTGAAGCGCTGGACAGGACGAAGGGCCGGTTCCCAGCGCGCCTGCGGGAAGAGGTGGCTCCCTGCTGCGCCGCCACGCGGATGAGCGCCATGTCCATCACTTACCTCGACGACCACGGCAACGACGTCTTCGCCACGCTCGAGGACATGCTCGTCGAGGAGTGCAGCTGTCGCTAATCTCAGACGGAGAACAGTGACTGGGTTTCGTCGATGTGGAGAGCAACTATACAATGCACGCCGTCTTGGCTGAACGGAGATGGCACTGACAAGATCCTGTTAAGGTTGTATTTAGGAGGGGAGCATGACAGATACACGTGATATCCGCAACTTCATAATTTATCATGACTACAACTCAGTTCACCGCAGTTCATGTAGGCTACACCCCGGTGGTTTATCAGAAACGAGTCCGATTGTTGATATCATATTTATAGGCATATGAACACCATTTTTTGGCTACATGTTTATGAATATATGTACTGCACTCTAAATAGGTTTATTCTACTGTTTTCAACCAACGGTATTGTCTGCAAGTCATCAACAGACAAACGTTTGTGTTAATTTGTTTTGATTGATTTTACTTGAGTGAACAACGGGCTGAAAACGTTGGTAGTACCCGTTAAAAGTATACGTGTGTGTGTGTGCGAATGGACGATGAAAAAAGTGATGAAATGTAATTCCAATGCGCTGTTGTTTGGATGGATTTTGTTCATAAATCGCCTGTATGCCTTCTCTAGTGATATCGTATTGACTTTGCGTATATGAAAGCTGTGGTATATTATAATACTGGTCAAGTTCGGTTTGGGGATACTCGAAATTTGGATGGGCATATATATGAAGGCCACGAGAATATTATAAATGTATTTGTAGTAGTTACCGATTGTATCATATATTCCAGAATTTGCGTATCTGTGACGTATCCCGTGTGCCTGTATATATTTCTTATAATTTATGTTCAAATATTGCTACATTACTGTTTGTGTATATCGGAGGGCATTATCGAGAACACTTCATAAGTGTTTTTATAATTGTTGTATACATGTAAATATAGGATATTTATCTGTGTTATTTTCGTACAGGGTGCGACGTTGCTTTTTATGTTGAAAAATAGTAAATAAACAACAAATGTTTATTTTCTGCGATAGTTGTGAGCTTCACTGCGACGGACGGACGCACCCGTCGATTGGTACACGCATACCCAATAAAACGACTTTATTTGCATAAATATTAAATGAAAAACATTGTAGAATTGGACATTAGACAGTATATTTTTATCGGTTTCTGTTCAGCTAGTCAGGAAGCGCAAAAATAAACTTAAAATTATATACAAGCCTATAATCAAATTTCCAAGATCTGGCGCTTGAAAACAACAAACAGCAAAACATCCACAAGATATTAACAGGATCGAATTGCTCAAAACTTTCTTCAAATGTGGAACGCGGGATGGATCCATCATGATGAATAACTCGAAGATTCGTTTTAATAACCATGCAATGGCCACTCCTTATGCCTGAATGGTATTACAAAAGACTGAAACCTCTTTCTCGACGGTAATAGGTAGATATACTCTGATTCTTATAACTTGCTTACACTCTTTTTGGCTGATATTTTTGCGCTGCTAAATGGTATCGTTGTATAACTTGGCATATTTCACCCGAGAGTCAAACGGCAATTGTGCACCAAATTTCAGACTTCTATCGCGAAAATTGCAAAAGTTGGCAATCTACCCCAATATTAAATTTATCCCTGTCCTTTAGTTTCTGGGCCCAGACATAATTTTGTGCATTTGCTCGGTTTTCTAGCAGTGCAGTTTTCTAGCAGTTTCCTAGCAGAATACACCCCAATGTGAAGTATGTCAAGTTATAGAACGATAACATTAAGCATCGCAATTTTTTTTGTCAGAAACCGGTGTAAACAAGAAAATGAGAGTATAGGCCTACATAAACAGCAACTGGCCGAAGTCGCAATTAATTGGGTTGCCAAAAAGTGGTTCTGCAATAGCACCTTTTAATTTTCCGAAGATATTGTTATAGCAGTTCAATTCGAGCTTTATTCTTTCATTGGTGTTGCAAAAATAACTCCATAGAAAAAGTGCACAAATATAATTTTTGAAAAAATTCAACGGCGAGCTGCCATCAAAATTTCTGTTCACTGGAACTGGACAGTGACGAGTTTGACACGATCATCGGTTTATTGGTGTTTTATTTTCCAACTCTCGATCTCGCATCTCGGGCGGCCAAGTTCTCAAGTCGCGTCAGCACCTTGAAAAAAAAATAATGGCGATTCATTAATAACCAAATGAATATTTTGATACATTTAATACCATACTTTTCTAGTGCCGATCAATATGAAATATATACGAGCAAGCAGCCTAAAACACAAAGATAAGTCACTGGGATTCGATTCAATCGTAGAATGTTTAGACTGGCAGCATAACTGTTGGCACTGAGAATCGATATCTTGCATTGGTTATGCCTTGGATCGCCGCTAAAGGATTAGTCAGCACTGAACGATGCCGGAGTGCTAATTCTCAATATTTCAGGTTCTTCAAACGCATACGACTAAATTGTGTCAGCATATTAGCCAACTATATGATCTAATCGACAGATCATGATTGTGCGAGGTGGAGGCAGCCCACGTCATGATCCAGTTATTGAAGTAGATCTAAAGTACGCACCCGCTGTCTCGTTAAGGTGGCCAGCCGTTCTGAACAGAAGCTGACGGTCGCGTCCACTCCGAAAAGGTTCATGCGGAAGCCCGGATCACAGCGGTTCCGAGACGTGCACGGCTGCCGCATGACCACGCCCGTGACGTTATTCTCGATCCTACAAGCCCGCGCCAGCTGCTCAAATTATGGCGAAAGGTTATTAATTATTTATTCACATTGGAAGCATAATTAGTAAGAGTGTACCAAGCTATATCTTATCAGCTATACATAAGTATTTCTGACGTGATTCAAGATCCTAGATTCGATCGGGTCTGACTTGATCTCGTCACAATAAATAGGGCCTAGGCCAATAAAAATATTTGGAATAATGTTATATCCAGTTCTCGTTATTATTCAAATATGACGAATATTAATATTATTATATTTCTCACATTCGAATATAATAACGAGAACTGACATTAAATTTAGGTATATGACACTGACGTTTGTGAGTTCTGAACGGCCAAGGATGTAGAGAGGCAGGGTTGCTAGAGGAGGCGCCGTCGTCGTGGTCGGACGCGGGGTGGTCGGCGGTCCGTCTGTCTGTACAACAAAACAGCGTGTTCACGTGTACACAATATCGATCATAGCAGAAATAATCACATCTCGTATTGCAATAAACATAATGATGTATCACGCATCCTTGATTCGAAAGCATTTTGGTACAAATTATTCATCAATAATTAACTTATGTATTCATTTATGACATGTCGTGACCAGATATATTATGCAATAAAATATACAGCTGGACCAACCTTATACCGCGTGTCTATTGGACCCTTGGTCTTGTTACAGAAGAACGCCATGACGTCATTTCCTGGTGATGTATTCAGAATCAGGGGCCCGAGGGAGCAGCTCTCGTAGTAACCACACTGACGATTGTATAGCTCCACACCAGTGGTCGTCAATAATCGACAGGCAGACTCCAGCTGGTAACGAACAAATTTGAAACGACAAAATAAGCCCAAGGGTTAGCAAAGATTACCAGATAAGTGTGCAGCGTCAGATATACAATATTGTCAGTAAACTTGCTGCTTTGGCATAATCAATCCACACAATAAGGTCAAATTCAAGGTCACTAAAAGAAACATCCGATGTGACATCTTACCTAAGGAGCATGCTCAAAGTACAAGTCTAAGCTCCACCTATAAGCAATCTATCTGCTTCGATCAATGTACATTATTCACGTCGAAAGTTATTTTGACAATCACTCAAGATTGTCTTGGGTCAATTTCAAGGTCACTGAAAGATGCTCCGTATACGACTTCTTATCACTGAGGTATATGTGCAAGCGTTTTGGTCCCAGAGGCCAATTTATGCATATCATGCCATTTCCAAGTGGAAGTTTGAGCATATTTTGACACAAATATGACTTTTATGACAATTCAAGTTCATCGAAGGTCAAATATAAGGTGACCACACAAATTCCCATATATGATTTCTCATTTGAAATGTTGTGGTAGCTCCCATTATGAAGGAAAAAAAGTTCAATTTTAAGGTACCGCCAACCCCCGGAAATGGGCAAAAAATGGATAAACTTAAGAGGAACGAAACTTCTACTTATCGCAAAGGTACCACGCAAATCATTCCCATTTGAAAGTGCCAATATCTAAGCTCTATCTTCAAGCATTCTACGAGTACAGTTCTGGCAGCTCCCATTATGAACGAAAAAGTGCCGAAAACTTCCAAAAATTTCCAGAAATATTTTCCGTATTCTCTTTCAATATTTGCCGGAAAGAACACTCATTTTTACATTTCATCTTGCTATCTTTTCATTTTTATTGTACAGGCCGAATGTTGACATTGGGGCTAGATAACTTTATTTCGCCTCTGTATATTTTTAAATTCGACTACAATATACAATATCTCAATTTTTTGTAGGATATATTCACTTTGGACGACACCACCTTCCATATTGCATGATGATGTTCAATTCAACAATAAACTTAGCAGAGCATTTTATATTCTCTTTAGCTCTTCACGTTTTAGCATTATATCGTGTGGCCACGGCCGCTATATGATGTACAATTTGTCATAACGTGGTTTGCGAATGACATTTGATCATTTCAACTGCTAGGCCTATACAGTTATGAAATTGAATAAATACAGGAGCATTTTCCACAGTGACGTAAGTGATATTGCATAAAATGCTAAGTAACCAATATTATATTTCATCCTGGGTGGTCGTATTCGTTTTGCAGTACGTATTCTTCGTTCTACAAAGAAACACTCTTTTATCACCTCTACTTAATGAGACTACGCCCAGTGTGACTGGAATATATTTCAAACAAAAATATCTGTTTGTCTCAAAATGGTGAGCATCTCAATCAGTATAAGTTGCAGTAGATTCTCTTGCTTTGATGTTGCTACCAGCACTTACCAACGACTCTGTTGAAACGGTCCTCCTGTCCGCGTATTCACTGAGACATCCCGTATCAAGGCAGAATATAGTCCAAATAATCCCGAGCTTTAATAAGTCTATAACAGCCGATTTCGCCATATTGAACGATTTTTGCTACCTACAACCGTCCACATACACTTCGTAGCGTACGCGTAAACAACATGGCATGTGCGAACGTTCAGTTATGTGTAGGTGTACAATGGTTCTAGCGGAAACACGCGCGACCGACAATTAACGGAGCATCTTCATAAATTTAATTTTTAAATGAACGTACATGACACGATCGAAGGCGTGCACAGCCATCAGACTGCGGTGTCCGTACAGCGATGTCAGGCGGGGTCGTTAAAATTTTCATAATTAAACGTCGCTAGATGAAGTATTTCTAAATGATGGAAACTGCACCGAGGTCAAAAACCGAAATGAAAAACAATGTTTCAGACGTGATTTAACTCTTCTGGTTGAAAATGGTCAGCAAATTAGTCATTCCCCTTGCTGTATGGTTGACCTTAAGTGTCATATTTCTTGGCTTTCGTTCTTTCTAGTGAAAGTTCCTGCAGTGTTTCGTTTTCCACGGGAACCTGGGACGCTTCTCCCATGCATTGAGAAAGAATTATATGAATACATCCCAAACGAACTCATTTATGAACTAGTATTACAGTACGCCATTGTCCAATTGGTCAAAATTATGGCAACTGGCATCACTCTTTTATAAACACATGTCAATATTGAACATTGAATATGTACCAGTAAGTCTACCCGTTTAATAGTCATCCTACATGTACATGTAATATTAACGATCTGACTTTTGAACAGTTAGAGCGAAGAGCCTAAAATTTGAGTTGAAGTACTTTGTCGTCACTTATTTTGGTATTGTCAACATTTTCTAAATTAATGATCTACTAAGGAATCTACACACAATCCATTGAAGAACAAGTTTACTCGAAACATTAAATAGGATGAAGTTTCGTAGCATGATGAATTATAACAAATAGAATGTTGACCAGCATTGATCCATGAACAGTATGTGTCTCATTGAGTATCATGGACACACGGCAAATTGCGCTCAGGATGTAGATCTTCCTTCTGGTTTATAAATTGTGCAGAATACGCAACCACTCGACGCATGTATACACATGTCCATGAAAGACATCAATTGACGGATGGCAGCACTGCTTCGAATATCGTATCACGTCATGACTGTGTAATTTGTGATTTTAGTACCACGTTTTTTCACACTTCATATTTCAGGCCAGCATCACCGTGTGTTGTCCACAACAAACGACATATCCTAGTAGATTGGCGCCAAAAATAAACGACCATCACAATGCTGCCACCTATCGAATGCATTATTGAGCAGCCTACAAAAAACAATACGTAAATTATATGATTTTATTGCCGAGTGTACTAATAGTGAGCATCCCCCGGGGCAAGCATTCCATTCACGACAGTTCAAACGAAGACATAATAGTATTGGTATGTATTGAAACGGACCAAAAAACAATATAATTTGATGAAAATGCCTGTTATTTCTCTCCAAATATCCAGTTCAAATCATTTGGACAGAATTTCGACCATTGATTAAAAATACATTGTCTAAGACTCCATTAGTGACCAAATACACACAAAATGTATGTTTCCTATTTTACATCCAAAATATATAACAATGACCTGAACAAAACGACTTTGTACAGACTGCAGTATGTATGATAACCCGTTGAAATTCTAGTTTCTAATAGCGTTACTTACAAATATATTTATAATAAAAATACTTTTTCAGGATTGCATCGTGTATCATAAGGTGTTGTGAAAGTGTTACATATAAAATAGCACATTGTGTGCAGCCTATTTTGCGCTCGGATGAGCCAGCTCTGATCAAATACATCCATAAACCTGAAGCTTTGACAAAATACTTCATCAATTATTCATTGATCATCAGTGGCTAATAACATGAAGAGTCTTCGCTTTTCAGTTTTCGTTAATTGAATTCTTTGATTAAATGTGGAGTCGGAAGCTGAAGATCCTTGTCCCAATAATAATCACTCTGAGTTTCGCATTAAATGAGCCACGCATTTATCCTGAGCTGCGTGGGAAGTAACTCACATTAGGGTAGCTCCAAACAGCCTTCACCAGATTTCTGTAATTACATTGCATATAGTATGCTCTATCCTGTAGCGATACTCAGGATGCTGATTGTAATGGACATTCTATCTAAATCACAATCAAATGATATAGATACCATTAACCCAAATCTTTAAGCGATTTTGAATCCAATGACCAATTTTATGAGGATGGGATATAAATGAACTGCTAATTATGATTCGGTAATTCGGTTTATTCATTTAGACGTAAAATAGTTAAAATGTGTACGCATATCTTGCCAACTCAACACAAATAGAGACATTGATTTATGGATGGTAGGCCTATATAATATTCAACTCTGATACTATCTTCCACTCTACG
Source organism: Terebella lapidaria (assembly GCA_949152475.1). Lineage (NCBI taxonomy): Eukaryota > Metazoa > Annelida > Polychaeta > Terebellida > Terebellidae > Terebella > Terebella lapidaria. Next base: position 12,229,014 of record OX424557.1, read on the forward strand.
ATAATGCAATTCTAGAATATTACTTCTATATGTCATATCTATAACTGGAGTGACTCAGTACCGTTAGGGACAAAAGGAACTGGTAATATATGGATAATTGGATACTAACTGAAAAGAGAAGGTTGTAAATTTAGATACATAGAAATATCATCATGAATAAGTTTTGGACTAATTCATGGTGGAATATGTTTAGTTGGGACATATATGTACAACATGTCATGTCCTGTTCCTTTCATTCCACGTTGGCAGAACATTTCAAGTGCTTTGATCATACCAAATGTGTTGACCAGTTGAGCTAGATTTGACAACTGTTAATTCGATGTTTTTGCCCTATCATCTTCAATGACAATAGGAATTCATAAAGTATCGTTACTGAGATATTGAGGACAGAGTTTGCAGTTTGTACCTTGATTTGATCATCACTGAAAGTGGAGTGTAAATTTGAATGTATCAGTTCATTGGTCTGCACGTTTGGAACACGATATTGAAGTTCAATTAATTATATCCCATCGAATGGTTCGCGCTCTGAATAAATTGTATGCAGAACGAAAACGAAAGAATAGAATTGATGAAACGAATGAATAGATCTACATGTAATGATTATAATGTAGAAGTATCGAAATAAATGGTTTGGCAAAAAAACAAGAGAATAATTCTTGCATTCATTCGATCTTCAAATCTTTCAATTGGTCAAACTGAGGTTGGATGAAAGTTCTAGGCAACTGGAGTAATAGCATTAAAAAATGCCTCTTGGTGAAGTGGTCAGGGATCATACGCTCACAATATTAGTGGGGTCAACTTTGCATCTTTACTCTACCTTGTCGATGTTTATTCGGATATATGTAGAGCACCACTCTAGTATAACCGGGAAGTAATACATACTAGTGGTAGTACTCGATAATACGTGAGCCACTGGTCAGTATATGTATATCATAAATGATCTGAACGCACGAATGTCGCGATACCTCAAGCCCCACAACCTCTTCTCAGCCAACCGTCAAGTTTCTCTGACGGTGCTAGATGATTCTTCTACAACATTCGAATACCCGAATTCCACATCTAATATGGACATTTGGGAATCAATATAGTAGCTGAATCCATGCTATCCGCTTAGCAATAAGGAGAGAAAACACAGCTGTCAGAGTAAGTAACAGACATGCAAAACATCACACATATGGGGAACATATCAATGTCATGGCGCAGAAGTATCATTTGTAAACGGAGGTAAGAAGCTTCAATAACCTGACAAAGACATACTGAACTCTGACTGTTTGTTAGACAAAATGGGCCAACGTTCTTGTCTGCAGTTTTCTGCCATGAATTTGAGTGATAATCTCAGTTATAACTGTCTCCGACAGCCACTGGAAAAGTGTTTCATGTACCAACAACAATTCCAGATGTTGGTAGTGATCAAGATCCCCCTCATCCAGTCTAGTATTATCTATATCGGAAGACGCCACTGTCAATGATTATTTCGGGTAATTTCAAATCTCGAACATCTACTGTTTTGCTATCAGTGCTACACCATGTGCAATGTCACTGGGAAGGCCGTGCTACCGACACGACGCCAGTGTTGATATATGTGTCTAGGTCGGGGCCTAACTCCCCTGGAATCCTTGACATCTTTCCGAGCCTGCTGGACCAGACACTGGGCACGGAGTTTTATTGCTGGACACATGACCTCCCGACTGTAATGTTCTCAGAGTTACGGTTGTTTCGTTCATCGATTATATTTTAGGCACACTAGAAACGTTCGATTGCAGTAGCATTTGTTCAGCGCAATCACTGAGAGATTTACACCAAGGTAATAAAGTATGACCATTTGGAACAAGCGTTTCCCTCAGAGATTAGCGCAAGAATGACGATATTACACAGTACGACATCAGCCCACATTATCGCCATTCAGCATAAATAGCGTGTTTGTCTCACATATTATATGCTAATCCAGAGCCAGTTACAGATATGATGTCTTTGTTCACCGAACTTTATTGCTATATATTGTCTCTAAACAGCTGAAACAAGGCCATGTTTTACCAAGACTAATAGTTGCGTTAAAGAATTATATGGACGTCATCACGATCTATTCGAAAAGTATACCAAATTTGTGATAAGTACACAATAGGAATTATTGCATAATTTTTTGGAATCAATGAGGGGTGCCATATATGGAGCAGGAAATGCGTATTCTTTCCGCAACACACGATTTCATCTCCTTGTGGCTATATGTTGGGGTTCATGGGTGCTATAAAAAATCGATTTTGCCTGACCCTGGACTTTGACAGTCAGTTTTGTTTCTGCCCTTTTCTGAGCAGGTACACTCCATATGTCAAAAGCATATGGTGTCTTACAAATCATACGCTATTCCAGAGCCAGTTGCAGATATGAGTACTTCGTTCACCTAAGATGCCAATCAGTGTCTAAACTGCCTCGACAAGAATATGTTTCAAGGTAGTCCGCTCCAAACAGTGAGGGGAGGGGGTCAAAGAGTTTTTCAAAATAAATGACTGTATTAACAAAATCGAGAGCTTCAAAATGACATATTTTATAGAGTAACTGATCAGCATCCTAAAACTGAAAAGAAAACAGGGGGTTACCGTATCCGTTCTCTTGGAAAACAAGATGCAAGATGTGAATATGGGCAAAAAAATGTGTAAAAATACCATAAATTGAATACCATAAAACATTTTAGTAAATGTTTGTGATTTTTGATTGAATATGTCGAAGGACTCAGCACGGTGAACCCCTATTTTCTTTTCAGTATTAGAATGCTGATCAGTTACTCTATAAAATATGTTATTTTTAAGAGATAATATTCATGATATAACTTGTAAATTTTGACTTTTCATTACCTCCCTGTTTGTAGCGGACTACGTTGTAGCGGAAGACTAATAGCTACGTTTAAGGAAGTCAATGAACGTCATCATCTATCTAGTTAATAAACTACACCAAACCTGTGAAAAATAGGCCCGTTTGCATATTACTTTCCTGATTGATGCTGGGTGTACGATTGGGCCAGGAAATACTTACCCTTCCTGGAAGATATAATTTCACCTCCTTATTGCCATATGGGTTGATACAGTTCCAGAACGTTTTCTCAATTCTGCATGACACTGAACTTTGAGATTGGATAATTGACTCGTTCGGAAGTTCGCTCGGAAAACTTCATACTTGGGTATTGGTTCTGGTATGGTCATGGTAGAAAGTCGATGAGCATCTTGTGTTCTTGCGAATACCCTATTGTCTATATACCAGAGGTTCCATAAAACTGATGGGAAAGGCTGTGTGTGTATACTTTCCAAACATTCACTACTGTAGCTGAGCTCGTCTATGCTATTGTTTCTGCCAGACTGTGGGTAAAGAAAGCGAAGGTTTATGGAAGCGAAGGTAATGATAAATTCTATAATCCATGGTCTTTTCTTAGCTGCCTGACTCAATCCCTAGCCTGCTCCTACCTACTGAACCGTCTGATTTATCTTGTCTTTAAGGTTGTTCGATACACCGAACGCGTCATCAATGTGGCCCGTCTATGGTTGACCAAACGTGTCATAAACAGCGAATGTAACGGCGGGGTGAAATAGGGATCGGCGGGGTATGAATGTTGCCGTGCAATGGGAGTACTGGAAAATCCGGCGGTCTGTAATCAGTACGGCGGAGTCTCGACTTGAACACACAAAGTACTGGAAGCATCACAGCATATGTCTAGTATCTTTCAGTGGGCCAGCCTCGGTTAAGAAGATAATACTACTAGAACATCCATTCGTTACATAGTTTTAATATGTATATGAGTAAACGTTTGCACAACAAAACTAGTAGACCTAACAATTTCCAAATCTTCTGATTAACATAATCAAACAGATCGTAAAATTATTCAAAACACTGTTAAATAAATTGACAACACTTCTGTGGATCATGGCATAATTTTCAATACAACTCAAGCTTAGCGATAATAATATTTTGAAAGACTATTCATGGTATTGCAGATCTCGTAGGGCTAATAAGCATGAATGTACTAGTATGGCATAACACATGGAATTTGTTGCTACTTGACTTGAGTGGACCAAGGACAAAAGATACAACGAATGCAAGAGCAAATTTGAGGGGTGTGGGGGGGGGGGGGGAGTTGCTGGCGCAAGTGGCGCTCATTACTTTGTATATGATATCTGTGTAAGACCAATAAAACAAGTGTGAGGGTTTCTTCCGTTTCTTACCACATCCTCCCATCCGCCGAATCCTGCATTTTGTGCCCCTATGGAGTGTTTTCTTCACAATTCCAATCTCTTAGAACTTCAAAGTTCACCACAAAATATCCAGAGGTCGTCACACACTCTTTTATAATAATTTGTCCTATGCGCCCCTAAGTTTGTTCAAACACGCATATGCATTTCCAGTTCCACTAAGCAACATTCCATTGACATACATCAATTCCTCTATAGCCTGTCCATTATATAGCCTGAATATACCAAATGTTCACTCTTTAAGAGGAATACATCATAAGAAGAGCTCAGCTTCATTGGGCCGCAACATTTACAGCCCACCAGGCTCGATTTCGCGGGGCTCCGTTTTCGTTACAGTTGTCATTTTTGACACGTTTCGTCTACCATACCCGTTCCGCTGTGTAAGCCGACTGGGGCTAACTTTTTTGTTTCCGCAGCTTATCTGCCCAGAAATTTACACTATGTTAGGCGATTTTCTGCCAAAATTCATCGAGATGCATGAAATAGACCTATAGACGAAATAATCTCCAAAATTCACCGCGCACAGATCAGCGCTACCCTCTCAGTCAAATCCGTTATCAGCCATTTATATATAATAAGCAATATCCTCACATTGTCCGTATGTATAGGCCTACAAGTTATCGCAAAATCCTGTGCCAAATGTGGCGGTCATCTTGCTCAAGCTAATTGGGTGAAATTTATTCCTAAAGTTCTACTGACTTGTCAAATTTGATGGGGGATATTTCAACTATTAGGCCTACTGAGTTGGCGACCGGAGAGAATCTCATCTGAGCCAATTGACCAGTCAACATCTAGTGGTTCATTCTAGCAGCCATACCGTTCATGCTAATGATCACATCTACCATGCCAGCCTTTTATACATTTCTGAGTCAAGTCAGAACATACAATATATAAAATATATGATTTTTTTTTTCAATTCATACTCACAAAAACTTGAATAATTTGACATTGTATGCACTCCAAATTCATGAAATTATTGATTTTTTGTTTCCATAAAATGACACTTTTCATGTTTTAACGCTTATATCGCGAAAAGTAACCTGGATAGGTATATTTTTTACATTATTTTTACAAACCCAGAATATCATTGAAGAAATATGTGTAAAAAAATTAGAAAAAAATACTGTATTACTGACCGAGCAGTGATACTCAACGTTGTATGGATTATCAGAAGTTACTCTTTTTCTGTAAAATTTCAGTGCTGAAATATATACACATGTTCTTACTCTTGCCACGAAACATATCAAACTCAGTGCTAGCGAATTTTGTTTCATCAGTTTAATGAACCGTTGCATATACAACAGTTCTGTACTGAAAAATCCTATAAATATATAGTTTTAGGCAAAAATATGCAGTTAGATTGCATGTCATGATGTAATGGATTGTGGCTATTGCTGGGGTACTTTCAAGACTGATAGGAGGTCAACAAAATGCATCATAGCAAAAAATATCATACGGTGACCTACTATTTTTTTCTGCTTTTTGTAACCATCACATATCTAGCTAACAAGAAATATAACTTTTTACTCAATAAAAACACCTTTCCGGGTGTTTCGAACAACCTTAACATAGCGACGAGATCGCTTCCTTGCACCTCGGTGGAGCGTCTTGAGTAAATCGCCTTACATACCGCCACAACAGACTAATTTACCGCCATTTACCCTGGTCCAGAACACAAGTTCTGCGTCAGTATTGTTCAAAATTGACACTGTTTGTATGCATTTGTTCAAGATCCATCAAGGTTTAGGACTTTTCATGACTCTCGACAAAAGCATTTGCGTCATGTACATCATGTGCAATAGCTACTTTGAAATGAGCGATGTCCACTTGAAAAAAAAAAACAGTGCACTTTAGGTGGTAAGTATTGAACCACAGGCAAACTATTGAAGACTTGTTCTATATCGTCGCTAATTTTCAAGATGGTGGGTATCATAAGAATTATACTGTCTCGTTGCCTCGTGGATTGATCTATAATTGTGTTAAGGCCATGGTCGATACAGTATGTGCAAAGCACATTTTCAGGGAATTGAACTATCACATTCCGCTTACGATGAAAGGTGAATGGGCTTTTAATGGAATAGGCTCTGTCAGCCCTATATTATGTGTTTTTGATCGTCTACCTATTCCAAGTAAAATCAAGTAATCCTCTGAATCCTGTCTCAAGTCATACGTCTCCGAGTTGATTTGCAGGAAGCCAACACAGCCCACGAATCCCCACTGCATGCCCGTCTTACCCCCGAGCTGTGATGTGTTCTCATAGCCGCCCAGCTACAGGTATTCTCGGAACGTGATACGGGAGAACAAACCTTAATATAAACTCAATTTGATATTATGTCGTTTTCAATACCAATAGACAGCTGAGAAAATGTGATGACAATGGTCATAATGACAAGAATTACCAATATATGCCATATATTGTCAGACAGAACTATAATTCCTTATCACTATCGAGTCCACATTTCGTTTGTGAGACTTTCTGGAAGCAAGCAGGTGTTGGTGCACATTCTGAGTGTCACAATGACTCTTAACTGGTTTCTACAAAATTCGCCCTGTCCTAAAAATCAATACAAGGCATGTTTCTTCATCGGGATGTGGTGAAACAAAGGACGTTTTCATGTCGCTAAAGCAAAGGAAAACCACAAATTTGTTCCCAGTTATCTCGAAAACGGCCTTGTACTGTTGAATGTTGCAAATCAAACACATTGTCTTGGATAATGAAAATGTGTTGCTATCAAATATGCCTGTGAGCTGGGAAAAGAGGTTTGTTGTAACAGATTATACCAAAAGCAAAATTCCACCCTGTCGTTTTTACACACAAAAAGCCAGATATCTCCAACAACAGAAGTGCGATTGGTGCTTCAAAATGTCAATTTGATCAATGATATATTATTATTAGGGCATTTCGGCCCGAAATGCCCTTATGGTTTTGTCTGGTTTTTTTTTTTTTTTTTTTCTTTTCTTTTTTTTTTTTTCTTCTTCTTGTTTTTTTACTTTCCGTCGTTTTGGTTTCCGATCAATAACTCGGGAACGTCGGAACGGATCTTGTCCAAATTTACACCACTGGTCAGAAATATTACATGGAAGACCCCTATTGTTTTGGAGGCGGCTCCGGGGTCCGTGAGGTCCGTGAGGATGAAATCAAGGTTGATTTTGAGACTTGGTTTCCGATCGATAACTCAAAAAGTATTCATGCAATGGCAAGTATTCTCTGCATGGGAGTTCATATACCACCAAGGAAGAACCCTATTGATTTTGGGATCACTCCGTCGAACGACCTTTGACCTAGAGCTCGGAAGAATTTTTGCTGATTCATCCTTGAGGCTTTCTTGCATATCTCGGAAACAGTGTCGTAGAGCGAAACGGAGCTCAATTTCGGCCTCCTGGCACTAGACAAACTAGTCTAGGGGGTATCTTGGGTCGAAACGACCCCTGGTGTCGATTTTTTTTTTCGCCGACTCGGCACTTCCTGTTTGGCCGTATCTCGGAAACGGTATGTCGTAGAGCGAAACGGAGCTCAATTTAGGCCTCCTGGCACTAGACAAACTAGTCTAGGGGGTATCTTGGGTCGAAACGACCCCTGGTGTCGATTTTTTTTTTCGCCGACTCGGCACTTCCTGTTTGGCCGTATCTAGGAAACGGTATGTCGTAGAGCGAAACGGAGCTCAATTTCGGCCTCCTGGCACTAGACAAACTAGTCTAGTGTGTATCTTGGGTCAAAACGACCCCTGGTGTCGATTTTTTTTTTCGCCGACTCGGCACTTCCTGTTTGGCCGTATCTCGGAAACGGTGTGTCGTAGAGCGAAACGGAGCTCAATTTCGGCCTCCTGGCACTAGACAAACTAGTCTAGTGTGTATCTTGGGTCGAAACGACCCCTGGTGTCGATTTTTTTTTTCGCCGACTCGGCACTTCCTGTTTGGCCGTATCTCGGAAACGGTATGTCGTAGAGCGAAACGGAGCTCAATTTCGGCCTCCTGGCACTAGACAAACTAGTCTAGTGTGTATCTTCGGTCGAGACGACCCCTGGTGTCGAATTTTTTTTTCGCCGACTCGGCACTTCCTGTTTGGCCGTATCTCGGAAACGGTGTGTCGTAGAGTGAAACGGAGCTCAATTTTGGCCTTCTGGCACTAGACAAACTAGTCTAGGGGGTATCTTGGGTCGAAACGACCCCTGGTGTCGATTTTTTTTTTCGCCGACTCGGCACTTCCTGTTTGGCCGTATCTCGGAAACGGTGCGTCGTAGAGCGAAACGGAGCTCAATTTCGGCCTCCTGGCACTAGACAAACTAGTCTAGTGTGTATCTTCGGTCGAGACGACCCCTGGTGTCGAATTTTTTTTTCGCCGACTCGGCACTTCCTGTTTGGCCGTATCTCGGAAACGGTGTGTCGTAGAGTGAAACGGAGCTCAATTTCGGCCTTCTGGCACTAGACAAACTAGTCTAGTGTGTATCTGGGGTCGAGACGACCCCTGGTGTCGAATTTTTTTTTCGCCGACTCGGCACTTCCTGTTTGGCCGTATCTCGGAAACGGTGCGTCGTAGAGAGAAACGGAGCTCAATTTCGGCCTCCTGGTACTAGACAAACTAGTCTAGGGGGTATCTTGGGTCGAAACGACCCCTGGTGTCGATTTTTTTTTTCGCCGACTCGGCACTTCCTGTTTGGCCGTATCTCGGAAACGGTGCGTCGTAGAGCGAAACGGAGCTCAATTTCGGCCTTTTGGCACTAGACAAACTAGTCTAGTGTGTATCTTGGGTCGAGACGACCCCTGGTGTTGAATTTTGTTTTCGCCGACTCGGCACTTCCTGTTTGGCCGTATCTCGGAAATGGTGCGACGTAGAGCGAAACGGAGCTCAATTCCGGCCTCCTGGCACTAGACTAACTAGTCTAGAGGGTATCTTGCATCGAGACGACTTCTGGTGTCGAATTTTTTTTTGCCGACTCAGCACTTCCTGTTTGCCATATGTCAGAAACGGTCCGTCGTAGAGCGAAACGCAAAAATGCCTAAGGACAGGGTATGTCACTTAAACTTTGACCACGGACAGATTCAGAGTCATTATGGTTCTACGCGGTCTCTTAGGTAAATGTTAGGTAGGAATAGAACTCATACGAAATGCCCCAAGGCATCTTCAGGCCTTGACGTCTAGTTTTAATATGATTTTACCTTAATGGGCTCGTTTAATCTGACATGGATTTATTGTTGAGTTGAGAGTTTCCTTAGCCACATTTCTTTTCACACTTCATATTTCAGGCTAACATCACCGTGCGCTGTCCACACCAGACGACATACCCTAGTAGATTGGCGCCAAAAATAAACGACCATCACAGTGCTACCACCTATCGAATGCATCCTTGAGCAGTCCACATAAACAAAACAAAAATTATATTATTTTATTGCTGAATATACTAGTGAGCATCCCCGTGGCAAGTATTCCATTCAAGACAGTTTAAACGAAGACATAATAGTATTGGTATGTATGAACCAAACAATCGAAATAATCCATACACCTAAAATGTATGTTTCATATTTTACATCCGAAATATATTAACACTGACATCAACAAAACATACGACTTTCTACAGACTGCAGTATATTTTCACAGGTTGAAACTTCAGTTTACAATAACGTTACTCACTAAATTATTGATAAAAATACTTTCTAGGATTACATTTCGTGTCAAAAGTGAAAGTGTTGTGTACAGAGTTGTGTATGATTTGTGTAACATATATGTTGTGCTGGGATGAGTCAGTTCTGAGCATTACATCCATAAATTTGAAGCTTTGACAAAATACTGCATCAATTATTCATTGATCATCAGTGGCTAATAACAAGAAGAGTCTTCGCTTTTCAGTTTTAGTTAATTGAATTCTTTGATTAAATGTGGAATTGGAAACTGAGGATCCTTGTCCACATAGAAATCACTCTTGAGTTATGCATTAAATGAGCCACGCTTTTAACCTGAGCTGCGTGGGAAGCAAATCGCAATAGGGTAGCTCCAAACAGCCTTCACCACATTTCTGTAATTACACTGCATATAATATGCTCTCTCCTGTAGCGATACTCAGAATGCTGATTCTAGTGGACATTCCATCTGAATCACAATCAAATGATATAGATACCATTAACCCAAATCTTTCAGCGATTTGAATCCAATGACCAATTTTATGAGGATGAGATATAAATGAACTGCTAATTATGATTCGGTAATTCGGTTTATTCATTTGGAAGTAAAATACATGTAGGTAAAATATGTACGCATATCTTGCCAACTCAACACAAATAGAGACATTGATTTATGGATGGTAGGCCTATATAATATTCAACTCAGATAATATCTAGAATATTACTTCTATATGTCATATCTATAACTGGAATGACTCAGTACTGTTAGGGACAAAAGGAACTGGTAATATATGGATAATTGGATACTAACTGAAAAGAGAAGGTTGTAAATTTAGATATAGAGAAATATCATCATGGTGGAATTTGTTTAGTTGGGACATATATGTACAACATATCATGTCCTGTTCCTTTCATTCCACGTTGGCAGAACATTTCAAGTACTTTGATCATATCAAATGTGTTGATCAGTTGAGCTAGATTTGACAACTGTTAATCCTTTTTTTTTGCCCTATCATCTTCAATGAAAATAGGAATTCATAAAGTGTCGTTACTGAGATATTGAGGACAGAGTTTGCAGGTACGTTGATTTGATCATCACTGAAGGTGGAGTGTAAATATGATACTTTAACACGATATTAAAGTTCAATTAATTATCTCCCATTGAATGGTTCGCGCTCTGAATAAATTGTATGCAGAACGAAAACGAAGGAATAGAATTGATGAAACGAATGAATAGATCTACATATAATGATCATAGTGTAGAAATATCGAGATGAATATTAGTTTAATGTGTAAAGCTCACAACCAATTGGTTTGCCAAAGAAACAAATTCATGCATTCACTTGATCTTCAAATCTTTCAATTGGTCATACCAAGGTTGGGTAAAAGTTCTAGGCAACTGGAGTAATAGCATAAAAAAAATCTTTTGGTGAAGTGGTCAGGGATCATACGCTCGCAATATAAGTGGGGTCAACTTTGCATCTTTACTCTACCTTGTCGATGTTTATACGGATATATGTAGAGCACCACTCTTGTATAAACTGGTACTCTTGTATATTATCGATAATGATAATACATAATACGTGCGCCACTGGTCAGTGTATATATCATAAATGGAAACACACGAATGTTGCCATATGGATCTCAACCTCAAGCCCCACAACCTCTTCTCAGCCAACCGTCAAGTTTCTCTGACGGTGCCAGATGCTTCTTCTACAACTGTCGAATACCCGAATTCCACATCTAATATGGACATTTGGAACATCAAAACAGTAGCTGAATCCATGGTATCCGCTTAGCAATAAGGAGAGAAAACACAGCTGTCAGAGTAAGTAACAGACATGCAAAACATCTCACATATGGAGAATATATAAATGTCATGGCGCAGAAGTTTCATTTGTAGATGGAGACAAGAAGCTTCAACACCCTGACAAAGACATACTGAACTTGACTGTTCGTTGGACAAAATGGGCCAATGTTCTTGTCTGCATTTGTTTGCCATGAATTTGAGTGATAATCTCAGTTATAACCGAAAAAGTGTCTCAGTACCAACAACAATTCCAGATGTTGGTAGTGATCAAGATCCCACTCATCCAGTCTAGTATTATCTATGTCGGAAGACGCCACTGTCAATGATTATTTCTGGTCATTTCAAATCTCAAACATCTAGTATTTTGCTATCAATTCTACTCCATGTGTAATGTCACTGGGAAGGCCGTGCTACCGACGCGACGCCAGTGTTGATAAACGTGTCTAGGTCGGGATCTAACTCCCCTGGAATCCTTGACATCTTTCTGAGCCTACTGGACCGGAGACTGGGCGCGGAGTGACCTCCCACACATGACCTCCCAATCATAATGTTCTCAGAGTTATGGTTGTTTCGTTCATCGATTGTATTTTAGGCACACTAGGAACGTTCGATTACAGTAGCAATTGTTCAGCATCACTGAAAGATCTGCACTAAGGTATTAAAGTATGACCATTTGGAACAAGCGTTTCTCTCAGAGATTGGCGCAAGAATGACGATATTACACAGTACAACATCGACCCACATTATCGCCATTCAGCATAAATAGCGTGTTTGTCTCACATATTATACGCTAATCCAGAGCTAGTTGCAGATATGATGACTTCGTTCGCCAAACTTCATAGCTATATATTGTCTCTAAACAGCTGAAACAAGGCCATGTTTTACCAAGACTAATAGTTGCGTTTAATAAATTATATGGACGTCATCACGATCTATTGGATAAATAAACCAAATTTGTGATAAATACACAATTATTTGCATAATTGTTTTTGAAAAACCATGACGGGTGCCATATATGGAGCGGGAAATGCCTATTCATTCCGCAAACAAACGATTTCATCTCCTTGTGGCCAGATATTGGGGTTCATGGAGTGCTATAAAAAAATCGAATTTGCCTGACACTGGACTTTGAGATTGGATAACGGACTTGTTCGGAAGTTTGCTCGGAATACTTCCTACTTTGGTATTAGTTCTGGTGTGGTCATGGTAGAAAGTCGATGAGCATCTTGTGTTCTTGCGAATACCCTATTGTCTATATACCAGAGGTTCCATAAAGCTAATGGGGAAGGCTGTGTGTATACGTTCCAAACATTCACTACTGTAGCTGAGCTCATCTCTGCTATTGTTTCTACCAGACTGTGGGTAAAGAAAGCGAAGGTTTATGAAAGCGGGGGCAATGATAAATTACACAGTCCTAGGTCTTAGCTGCCTGACTCAACCCCTGCTCCTACCTACTGAACCGTCTGATTTATCTCGTCTTTAACATAGCAACGAGATCGCTTCCTTGCACCTTGGTGGACCGTCTTCACTGAACTGCCTTACACACCGCCACAGCAGACTAATTTACCACAACTTACCTCGGTCCAAAACACTGGTTCTGCGTTAGTATTGTTCGAAATTGACACTGTTTGTATGCGTTTGTTTAAGATACATCGAGGTTTAGGACTTTTCGTGACTTTCGACAAAAGCATTTGCGACATGTATATCATGCGCAATGGATACTTTGAGATGAGCGGTGTCCGTTTGAAAAAAAAAACCCAGTGCACTTTAGGTGGTATGTATGGAACCACAGGCAAACTATTGAAGACTCGTTTTGTATGGGGCTAATTTTCAAGATGGTGGGCATCGTAATAGTTATACTATCTCCTTGCCCCCATGGATTGATTTATAATTGTGTTAAGACCACGATCGATACCTGTATTTGCTTTTCTGCTTTGAGGGGCAAAGATCAATGGCTTCAATATGCTACAGTATGTGCAATGCACATATTCAGGGAATTGAACTGTCACATTCCGCTTAAAATGAAAGGTGGATGGTTTTAATGGAATAGGCTCTGCCAGCCCTATATTGTGTGTTTTTGATTGTCAACGTATTTCAAGTCAAATCCAGTAATCTTCTGAATCCTGTCTCATGTCATACGTCCCCGAGTTGATCTGCAGGAAGCGGACACAGCCCACGAATCCCCACTGCATACCCGTCTTACCCCCGAGTTGTTATGTGTTCTTATAGCCGCCCAGATACAGGTCTTCTCTGAACGTGATCCGGAAGAACAGACCCTGCAATTATGAACTCAAATCGATCATATGCCACTTTCAATATCAATCGACACCCGAGTAAATGTGATGACAATGGGCATGATAATATGTGTATACCATTCGGCAGAACGACTGACATATGATATACATTGTCAACTCAATGGAGAACAAAAATAATCCAAAAAGGATAGCCCCATATGAGACAGTACTATAATTTCTTATCACTATCGACTCACATTTCGTTTGTGAGAATCCCTGGAAGCAAGCAGGTGTTGGTGCCCATTTTGAGTGTCACGATGACTCTTTCAACTGGTTTTTACAAAAAATTTCATGTCCTAAAAATATAATACAAGGCATATTTCTTCATCGGGATGTCGTGAAACAAAGGACGTTTTCCTGTTGCTATTGCAAAGGAAAACCACAAAATTTGTTCCCAGTTATCTCGATAACGGGCACATACTGCTGAATGTTGCAAATCAATCGTCACTGGAAATGAGAACACATTGTTTGCGTAATGAAAATGTGTTGCTGTCAAATATGGCTGTGAGCTGGGAAAAGAGGTTTGTTGTAACATATTATACCATAGCAATTATTCCACCCTGTCGTTTCCACACACAAAAAGCCAGATATATCCAACAACAAAAGTGTGATTGGTGCTTCAAGATGTCATTTTGATCAATGATATATTATTACTATTATTTTAATATGAATTTACTTTTTTGGGCTCGTTTAATCTGGCATGGATCTATTGTTGAGTTGAGAGTTTCTTCATTCGTGCCATTTCGAACTAAAAGATAGGAATGATTTGGAATTGTCAATGTCCCCGAAGTGTATATCATTGTTTATGTAGATGTGACCGTCAAACAGCTAGCTAGCAATACCCGGGAATTGCTCATACACGTTGATAGAAAACTTCATACATGTTGATACCAATGGAACATAGTATTGCACAACAGTCGAATTTATATATTCGGGATGGCTTCGTGGCAGCGAGCCATATAAAGATGGAAACTGATTTAATTTGGAACAGACGAGATAACAGACATCTATTGAATTAAAGCCACTTTCATCAGTCGCCTATTGGTTGTTGGCCTTAAAAGCAAAACCCGGTGAATATTCGATCAACTGTATTTTCTTGTAAGACCACTGTAAGTCTGAATCTAGCTACAATTTCCTTGTCATCCTCCATCCCTACGCCGAGTATTATGCAGGGGTAACCGTATATGTGCAAGGATATTTTCTGATTAAATTTGATATAGTGGAATGGGACGCAGGGAATACAATTCTTTTCTACTGACCTCTGCGCAAAGGCAACAGATAAAGGCACCCTAAGCAAATATTTTGATCCGACTTGACCCCTTCCCTTTTCTGTGGCTGATGTCGTGTCGGCCCATCAATAGAGATGCTCCACAAATTCATAACGCTGCTCTTCACTCATATTTATTACCACAAATCTTGTCTGGCCATTGACAAAATTTTGCTGGGAGAGAACAAAAGCAAATCACCTATCCACTGAGAGATGCATCAGATTCACAAAGAATGTCATACGGTGTATAAATTTCAATCTACATTAAACTTTACAAGCCCATGGGGAGTTGTCACGGTTTCAACAGAGGTGTATGGAAAACGTACCCTCTCCATTGTGGCATCGCCAAAAGGAATTTACACCAAAACGACAGATTGCTGTTTTATGTAGAAAAACCGTTTTATGTAGAACCCAAAAACGAATCAGCACATTATTTCCCACAGGAAGAAAACCCCAACAATTATGTAGCCGTAGTGCGAATTATTTCGTAGATGATACACATCTATACGACAATATAGATCACACGTAACAATGCCTTAATACTACTCTACCATCGCATAATGATGATACATGTCTGCGTATCTGATGCCGTGGTAATTATTGTACGGACAAAAACACCAATTTCCCAGAAAATTATTTCCAGGCTGTAGCTCATTTATTCATTATATGATGACCTCCAAGACATTCGGGAATTGGAGTGGTCTGTCATAAGCGTCATGTTCATAAGCATCTTCACTGTGCCTTGTCTTCAATCCCGCACTGCACTGAGAGATTACATAGTTTTTTCCACAACTATAAAATAAAACTATTATTGATAACCAGTAGGTGCATAGTCGCCCATGGCACTATCATACATGTAGGATATACTACATTTGTGGTGCAATCCTTGGTGATTGACATCAAACCAACAAACATGAATTATTTAGCGACCAAGATTTTCTAGAATGAAGGGTGATTTTTTGGCATGCAGATGAAGATCACTTTCCTACGAGAGCAAGGCATCGAATGTGTTTTCTCAATTATGAATTGTCAATCGGCGGGGTTTGGGATGACAAACAAAATTACCTATATCATCATGGACAGTCATCAATCGGATCTGCTTATTAATACTGTTAATGAGCGAGTTTCATAAGCACTGGTTCATATAAACCAGTCCATATGAAACTACGCGTTTCATAGAAAAGATTCATATCAACAGTAAAATTAAATTCGTGGAATAAAAACTTAAAATCTTAGAAAAAAACTGTCTCGGCCGAAAATTACCAATTTTGAAGGTATTGAGGGTAGAATTACGTGAATTCCATAGTCTATAGAGTATTCCATTCAAATTTTCTGTTTTCAAATGCACAGTGTCCTATTGATGATTGTTTGATAAATCTGAAAACAATCAAAGGAATTTCACTCTTTAGCCCCTCTAAGCGGGTCCACCAGTTGATTTTGTCCTTAAATGTTCCAACATTTGAGGAGTTGTTCAACTTTTGTGGGCGTTTCATAGGAAAAGTTGCTATTTAGTCCACCTTTTTGTGATTTGGAAGTTTGAGATTGTGGTTAACTTTTTGGACCAAAACATGAACCATTGCTTACGAAACACGCTCATTATTCTGATGATGGGTGTATATACGACGTTATGATGGGGGTAGATACGACATTTGGGGTATGACAAGTCTGTCTTTGCCCATAAGTCACCTTAGTTTGTGGACGAACATTGACGAAGATATTCAGCATTCACAACTGGTATTGATAAGTAAGCTAATGATCGAAATGGACATCGTGGAAATTTGGGTTCAAGTTGGGCTGGTTGGGCTCACAGAACTGGCCTTCCTTATTGAGAGGACTGACAATACCCTTACCCGTTTCTCTTGTGCCATTTCCTCTTTCAGTTCTCCCAGTGACTCTTTCCACGCACCACTGATTTTTCAGTTCCCATATCTGGAGTTACCCACGTGCTTTGTTAGGCATTCTAAAAAGGCTTCCTCGACATCCATCTGCCTGGCCTCTTCCCGGTCATCATCCCCATCCTTTCAGAAGTCCAGCCTGTTCCACTTGGGCTCTTCAAGTAACTCGACCACGTGCGCTTTCGTGTGGGCCTCGCACTATGTCTTGGTACCTTCGTCCTCCAAGGCTTCAGTTCAGTTCTTGTCAGCAAGGGAGTTACTCATACATTGCATCGAGGTCGGTAACCTAACAATCTGTCATTGTCAACACTATGATAATGACGTACTGAACTCTCATTGTTTTGTTGGATAAAAAAGGCCAACGTTCTTGTCAGTAGTTTTCTGCCACCGTCACCGAGAGCCATCGGAGAGTATTCCATGTACCAACAACAACCTACTCCAGATGTTGAATTATCTCTGTCGACGCCACTGTTAATGATGATTTCTGACCATTTCAAATCTCACACATCCAATATTTCGCTATCAACGCTACTCCATGTGTAATGTCACTGGGAAGGCCGTGCTACCGACATGACACCGGTGTTGATAAACGTGTCTGGGTCAGGGGCTGACTGCCCTGGGATCCTTGACATCTTTCTGAGCCTGCTGGACCGGAGACTGGGCCCAGAGTTTTATTGCCGGACATATGACCTCCCTGTAATGTTCTCAGTGACGTTTTGTCCATCGATTTCGCAATGTGACAGAAACATTCGATTGCAGTAGCATTAGCAGGTTCAGTGCAGTAATTGATAAATCTCCAGTAAGGTAATAAATTTTGACTATGAACAAGTGTGTGGTTACACTTACACATCACATTCTCTCATAGATTGGCGCAAAAATTTACATAGTGATGACATCTGCCCACATTATCGCCAGCATTTGGTGTGTTTGTTTCACAAATTATACGCTACCCCCGAGCTAGTTACAGACACGAGGACCTTGTTCGCTGAATTTCCCAGCTGTTGTCTCAAATCACCTGCAACAAGGCTTTGAGACTCGGTTTGTTTCTGCCCTTTTCTGAGCAGCTATATTCATGCGTCACCAGCATGTGGTGTGTTTGTCTCACAAATTATACGCTATTTCAGAGCTAGTTGCAGATATGACTTTGTTCACCAACGTTCCCAAATCTGCTGTATGCATGGTAAAGATATGACTTAAGAATACTTATATCTACGTTTAGGAAATTCTGTGGAAGTCACCACCGAAGCTTATCTGGCTGATAAGCTACACCAAATCTGTGACAAGTTTGCAGCATACTTGTTTGCATATTTTTTAATTGATGACGGGTGCCACATATCAGACAGGAAATGCTCACTTTTGCTGGAAGACATGATTTCACCTCCTTATGGCCATATATGGATATTCATGGAGTTCCAAAATGTTTCTCGATTTTGCCAGACGCCGGACTTTGAGATTAGATAATGGACTCGGGTTTGTTCGCTTGGAATAATTTATACGAACACTGGTTATTGGCAGAAAACGATATCCAAAAAAAAGTATCCAGTTTTTTCGCGAATGCCCTTTTGTCCATATATCAGAAGTTTCATAAAGGTAATGGGATCGGCTATTATGTGTAAACCATCCAAACATTCACTACTGCAGCTGAGCTCGTCTCTGCTATTGTTTCTGCTAGACTGCGGGTAAAGAGAGTAAATGTTTATGAAAGCAAAGGTAATGATAAATTACAAAGTCCCATGTAACCTATTCAACCCTTGGGCTAATTTTTTACGTATAATATCGATGCATTATTACTCTTATTCATTTTTCTGTGCGGGACGCAATATGCTCCAAAGCGAGAGCGTAGTCTACCCCGATGACTCCGTAAATGTATGCTACTATACCATATGATTGCTACATGTAATACTAGTATCATAACACATTTATTACGTTGTCCGTTAGATAATCATGTTATACAACTAATAATTGTCCACACTCATAACAAGTTGAATTATTTTCATGATATGAATTGATAAATTGTTAACTTTCTGTTTCTGATATCGAGTTATTTCATGGTCAATCTGAAAGTTCTATAGTTTCATCATGCCATTATAAAAATACAGATTGATTGTCATACTATCATGCTTTTATCATTATTGCCATGTACATATTGTGAATATTGTTGTGTCTTATACGTTGTATAATATTGTGTTGCCAGTTTTGTTTATTCACGTTGTAAATAGTCGCACTCGCAGAGACCTTCACATAGGGCTTGCCCTGCTGGTCAATGCTCAATGTTAATAAAATATGTTTACACCAAAGTCCCATGTCTTTCCTTGACTGTTTGAGTCAGCCACTGCTCCTGCCTACTGACCCCACTGATTTATCTTGTGGTGTGTATGGAACCACAGGCAAACTATTGAAGACTTGTTTTATATCGGGCTAATTTTCAATATAGTGGGTATCATAAAAGTTATACTGTCTTCTTGCCTCATGGATTGATTTATAATTGTGTTAAGGCCACGATCGATACCTGTGCTTCCTTCCTTCTTTGAGGGGCAAAAATCAATGGCTTTAATATGCTACAGTATGTACAATGCACTTATTCAGGGAATTGAACTGTCACATTCCGCTTAAAGTGAATGGTGGATGGGTTTTTATTGGAATAGGCTCTGCTAGCCCTATATTATGTGTTTTTGATTGTCTATGCTTTCCAAGTAATCCTCTAAATCCTGTCTCATGTCATACATCTCCAAGTTGATTTGCAGGAAGCTGACACAGCGCACAAATCCCCACTGCATGCCCGTCTTACCCCTGAGCTGTGATGTGTTCTTGTATTCGCCCAGATACATGAGAACAGGCGTTGCAATTATGAACTCAATTCAATATTATGGCGTTTTTAATATCAATAGACAGCTGAGAAAATGTGATGACAGTGGGCATGATAATATGTGTATACCATCCGACAGAATTACCGACATAATGCCATACATTGTCAACTCAAATGGAGCACAAAGATATTCCTAAAAGGATAGCCCCATATGAGACAGTACTATAATTTCTTATCACTATCGACTCCACATTTCTTTTGTGAGAATTCCTGGAAGCAAGCAGGTGTTGGTGCCCATTTTGAGTGTCACGATGACTCTTTTACTGGATTCTACAGAATTCGCCATGTCCTAAAAATAAATACAAGGCATGTTTCTCCATCAGGATGTCGTGAAACAAAGGACGTTTTCCTGTCGCTATTGCAAAGAAAAACCACAAATTTGTACAGTTATCTTGATAATGGGCACATACTGTTGAATGTTGCAATAAACATGGAAACAATACCCAAGTATATAGTATCGGAGCAAACAAAACCGTGTCCATTATCCAATCTAAGGTCCAGTGTCAGGCAAAATCGAGAAAATTTAAATGGAATTTCATGAACCCCCATATATATGGCCATAAAGGGGTGAAATCAGGTGTTCCGGAAAGAATGAGCATTTCCTGCCCCACATGTGGCACCCGTCATGAATTCCAAAACATTAACATGCAAAAAGGTCTTGTTGAATACTTGTAATAGATTTTGTGTAAATCAATCATCACGGGAAATGAGAACACATTGTCTTGGATAATGAAAATGTGTTGCTGTCAAATTCGTCTGTGAGCTGGGAAAAGAGGTCTGTCTACAACAACAAAAGTGTGATTGGTGCTTCAAGATGTCAATTTGATCAATGATTTATTATTATTTTAATATGATTTCACTTTTATGGGCTCGTTTAATCTGGCATGGATCTATTGTTGAGCTGAGTGCTTCCTCAGCCACGTTTCTTTTCACACTTCACATTTCAGGCTAAAATCACCGTGTGCTGTCCACAACAGACGACATACCCTAGTAGATTGGCGCCAAAAATAAATGACCATCACAGTGCTGCCACCCATCGAATGCATCATTGAGCAACCCACATAAACAATACGTAAATTATATAATTTTATTGCTGAATATACTAGTGAGCATCCCCGTGGCAAGTATTCCATTGAAGAGAGTTTCAACGAAGGACATAATAGTATTGGTGTGTATGAACCAAACAATCTAATTTGAGAAAAGTGCCTGCTTTTGTTCTCTCCAAAACATCCAGTTCGACACATTTGGACAGAATGTCCATTGACTAAGACTCCACCGAAATAATCCATACACCTAAAATGTATGTTTCATATTTTACATCCGAAATATATTAACACTGACATCAACAAAACATACGACTTTCTACAGAGTGTAGTATATGATCACAGGTTGAAACTCCAGTTTACAATAAGGTTACTCACTAAAGTATTGATAAAAATACTTTCTAGGATTACATTGCGTGTCAAAAGTGAGTGTTGTGTACAGATTTGTGTAACATATATGTTGTGCGCGGATGAGCCAGTTCTGAATGTTTACATCCGCAAACCTGAAGCTTTAACAAAATACTTCATCAATAATTCATTGATCATCAGTGGCTAATAACATGAAGAGCCTTCACTTTTCGTTAATTTAATTCTTTGATTAAATGTGGAGTCGGAAACTGAAGATCCTTGTCCAAATAGAAATCACTCTGAGTTACGCATTAAATGAGCCACGCTTTCATTCTGAGCTGCGTGGGAAGCAAGTCGCTTTAGCGTTGCCCCAAACAGCCTTCACCAGATTTCTGTAATTACATTGCATATAATATGCTCTATCCTGTAGTAATACTGAGGATGCTTATTCTAATGGACATTCCATCTAAATCACAATCAAATAATACATATACCATTAACCCGAATCTTTGAGATTTGAATCCGATGACCAATTCTATGCGGCTGAGGTATAAACGAACTGCTGATCATGATTCGGTAATTCGGTTTATTCATTTAGACACAATAAATGTTCCATGTACCAATAACAATTCCAGATGTTAGCAGTGATCATGATCCGGCTTAGCCATTCAAGCATTATCTATGTCGAAAGACGCCACTGTCAATGATTATGTCTGACCTTTCTATTTTGCTATCAATGCTACACCATGTGTAAAGTCACTGAGAAGGCCGTGCTACCGACGTGACGCCAGTGTTGATAAACGTGTCTCGGTCAGGGGCTGACTGCCCTGAAATCCTTGACATCTTTCTGAGCCTGACCGGAGACTTGGCCCGGAGTTTATTACCGGACACATGACCTCCCAATCATAATGTCCTCAGAGTTACGGTTGCTTCGTTCATAGATTATGTTTTAGGCATTCTAGAAACGTTCGATTGCAGTAGCTTTTCTTCAGCGCAATCACTGAGAGATCTTCACTAAGGTAATAAAGTATGACCATTTGGAAAAAGTGTTTTTCTCAGAGTGTGGCGCAAGAATGACGATATTACAGAGTACAACATCGGCCCACATTATCGCCATTCAGCATAAATAGCATGTTTGTCTCACATATTATATGCTAGTCCAGAGCCAGTTGCAGATATGATGACTTTGTTCACCGAACTTCATAGCTATATATTGTCTCTAAACAGCTGAAACGAGGCCATGTTTTACCAAGACTAATAGTTGCGTTAAAGAAATTATATGGACGTCATCACGATATATTTGATAAGTATACCAGCTTTATGATAAGTACACAATAGGAATTGTTTGCATAATTTTTTTTTGGAATGCATGACGGGTGCCATATATGGAGCAGGAAATGCCTACACACGATTTCCTCTCCTTGTGGCCATATATTTTGATTCATGGAGTGCTGTAAAAATTCGATTTTGCCTGACACTGGACTTTGAGACTCGGTTTTGTTTCTGCCCTTTTCTGAGCAGTAACACTCCTATGTCAACAGCATATGGTGTCTTACAAATCATACGCTATTCCAGAGCTAGTTGCAGATCGGAGTACCTCTTTCACCGAAGATGCCAATCAGTGTCTAAACTGCCGCGACAAGAGTATGTTTTAAGAAGACTAATAGCTACGTTAAAGAAAATCAATGGACGTCATCATCTATCTAGTTGATATACTACACCAATCTGTGAGAAATAGGCAGCTGACCTGTTTGCATATCACTTTCCTAATTGATGCTGGGTGAACGATTGGGCCAGGAAATACTTACCCTTCTTGGAAAATATGATTTCACCTCCTTATGGCCATATGAGTTCATACAGTTCCAGAACGTTTTCTCAATTTTGCCTGACACTGAACTTTGAGATTGGATAATGGACTCGTTCGGAAGTTCGTTCGGAATACCTCATACTTGGGTATTGGTTCTGGTATAGTCATGGTATAAAGTCGATAAGCATCTTGTGTATTTGCGAATACCCTATTGTCTATATACCAGAGGTTCCATAAAGCTAATGGATAAGGCTGTGTGTGTATAATTTCCAAACATTCACTACTGCAGCTGCAGCTATTGTTTGTGAAGATAGCGGATGTTTATGAAAGCGGGGGTAATGATAAATTACACAGTCCTGGGTCTTTTCTTAGCTGCCTGACTCAATCCCTGCTCCTAACTACTGAACCGTCTGATTTATCTTGTCTTTAACATAGCGACGAGATCGCTTCCTTGCACCTTGGTGGACCGTTTTCACTGAACCGCCTTACACACCGCCACAGCAGACTAATTTACTGCCATTTACCCTGGCCCAGAGCAGAAGATTTGTGTCAGTATTGTTCGAAATTGACACTGTTTGTATGCGTTTGTTTAAAATCCATCGAGGTTTAGGACTTTTCGTGACTTTCGACAAAAGCATTTGCAACATGTACATCAATGAGCGGTGTCCGCTTGAAAAAAAAACCAGTGCACCACAGGCAAACTATTGAAGACTTGTTTTATATCGGGCTAATTTTCAAGATGGTGGGTGTCATAAAAGTAATACTGTCTCCTCGACTCATGGATTGATTTATAATTGTGTTAAAGCCACGATCGATACCTGTGTTTGCTTCCTGCTATGAGGGGCAAAGATCAATGGCTATAATATTCTACATTATGTGCAATGTACATATTCAGGGAATTGAAATATCACATACCGCTTAAGGTGAATGGGCTTTCAATGGAATAGGCTCTGCTAGCCCTATAGTATGTGTTTTTGATTGTCTACATATTCCAAGTCGAACCCAGTAATCCTCTGAATCCTGTCTTATGTCATATGTCTCCGAGTTGACTTGCAGGAAGCAGACACAGCCCACGAATCCCCACTGCATGCCCGTCTTACCCCCGAGATGCGAGGTGTTCTTATAGCCGCCCAGATACAGGTCTTCTCGGAACGTGATCCGGGAGAACAGGCCCTGAAAATATGAACTCAATTCGATCTTATGCCGCCTTCAATATCAATCGACAACTGAGTAAATGTGATGACAATGGGCATGATAATATGTGTATGCCATCCCGCAGAATGACTGACATATGATATACATTGTCAACTCAATGGAGAACAAAGATAATCCAAAAAGGATTTGCCCCATGTGAGACAAGAATATAATTCTCGTTATCACTGTCGACTCTATATTTCGTTTGTGAGAATTCTTCGAAGCAAGCAGGTGTTGGTACTGATTTTGAGTGTCACAATGACTCTTTTAACTGGTTTCTACAAAATTCGCCCTGTCCTAAAAATCAATGCAAGGCATGTTTCTTCATCGGGATGTCGTGAAACAAACGACGTTTTCCTGTCGCTAATGCAAAGGAAAACCGCAAAATTTGTTCCCAGTTATCTCGATGATGAGCACGAAATCAATTGTCATGGAAAATGTAACTGTATCGCTGTCAAATAGGCCTATGCCTATAAGCAAGGAAAAGAGGTTTTGTTGGTAGAGACTATAGTGAAAGCATAATTCAACCCTCTCTTTTTCACGCAAAATAGCGTGATTAGTGTGTGATTGATGCAGAAGTGCGATTGGTGCTTCAAGTTGTCAATTTGAATTATGATAAAGATTATTATGTAAAATTATTATTGATTTTACGACTCAAGTATCATAACCTGCGCTTTCTTCTACATTCATTAAGAATAAAAAGTTGGCAGACGGACTAAATGGCATTCACTTAGTGGGTAAGTAGTATTAAGGCGCAGCGTAGGATACTTGGGCCGATTTTACTTTTACGGAATCGATTAATCTGGCATGGATCTATCGTTGAATTGAGATTCTGTTTTTTGTGTCATTTCGAACTAAAATATGGGAATCAATTGGAATTTTCAGTGTCCCCGATGTGTATGTATATCATCTGGAAATATATAAAGTACCTACTAGATATACCCGGGATTGCTCATACACGTTGATATAAAACTTCATACATGTTGATACCGCTAAATTAGAGAAATCTATTGAATCAAAACCATTTTCATCGTCCATTGGTTGCTGGCCTTTAAAACCGAACCCACTGAATATCCGCTCAAATATGATTGTGTCCCTGGAAGACCAGCCATTGTAGAGTCTGATCGAACCCCGCTACTCTCTATTTCCTCTATCCCCACGCCAAGTATTATGCAGGGGTAACCGTATATGTGCAAGGATATTTAGTAAATTTGATAGAGCAAAATTGGACGCGACGAAAACAACAGTTTTCGCTTGACCTCTGCACAGAGGCAACAGATAAAGGCACCCCAAGATAATGTTTTGATCTGATTTAACCTTCTTTCCTTTTGTGTGGTGGATTTCGTGTCAGCCCTTCCATAGAGATGCTCCACAAATTCATAACGCTGCTCTTCACTCATGTTTTCTACAATAAACCTTGTCTGCCCATTGAAAATATTTTGCTGAGCAAAGGCAAATCACCTATCCACAGAGAGATGCATCAGATTCACATTGAATATCATACGGTGTATGAATTTCAATCTGCATTAAACTTTGGAAGACCATGGGAGTACAGAGGTGTATGGAAAAGTTTCCTCCCCATTGTGGCATCGTCAAAACGAATTTATATCAAAACCAAAGATCACTGTTTGATTATGGGGCATCGTTCTAAAATAACATCTGTACCATCTAAAACCGTTTTATGTAGAAACCAAAAATGATTAAGGACATTATTTCCCACAGGAAGAAAACCCCAACAATTTTGTAGCCGGAGAACGAATTATCTTATAGATGATACACATCTATACAACAATATAGATCACACGTAACAATCCCTTAATATCACTCTACCATCGTATAATGATGATACATGTATCCAAAGTACCTAGAAAAAGCTGCGTATCTGATGCCGTGGTAATTATTGTACGGACAAAAACACCAATTTCCCAGAAAATGATTTCCCACCAGTCAGTTACTAGCCAATTGTGTTTATTTTCACATGTCCCATTGGTGCCAGCCTGTAGCTCTTATTCATTATATGATGACCCCCGAAACATTTGGGAATTGCAATGGTTTGTCATAAGCATCATCTTCATAAGCATCTTCACTGTGTCTTGTCTTCAATCTCGCACTGCACTGAGAGAATACATAGTTTGTTCCACAACTATAAAATAAAACTATTATTGATAACCAGTAGGTGCCTAGTCGCCCATGGCACTATCATACAAGTGAGATATACTACATTTGTAGTGCAATTCCTGGTGATTGACATCAATTCAACAAACATGAATTATTTAGCAACCAAGATTTTCTAGAATGAGGGATGATATTTTGGCATGCAGAGAAAGATCACTCTTCTATGACAGCAAGGAATCGAATGTGTTTTCTCAATTTTGAATTATTAATATTATTAATGAGCGCGTGTCATAAGCACTGGTTCATATAAAACTACGCGTTTCATAGAAAATATTCATATGAACAGTAAAAGTAAATTCGTGGAGAAAAACTTCAGGTTCTCTTCGTTTTCATTAATAATTAGCTTCAGTGAAAATGGCCTGAAATTACCCATTTTGAAGGTATTTTGAAGGTAAAATTACCCGTAATTCCATAGTATATAGAATATTCCATTCAGAGTTTCTGTTTTCAAATACACCATGTCATATTGATGGTTGTTTAAAACATCTTCAGGAATTTCACTCTATAGATCCTCTAAGCGGGTCCACCACTTGATTTTGTCCTCAAATGTTCCATCATTTGAGGAGTGGTTCTCCTCAAACTTTTGTGCGCGTTTCATAGGAAAAGTCCATATGAACCAGTTGGCATCTAGTTCACCTTTTTGTGATTTGGAAGTTCGAGATTGTGGTTAACTTTTTGGACCGAAACATGACTCATTGCTTACGAAACCCTATGTCTTGGTACCTTCGTCCTCCAAAGCTTCAGTTTAGTTCTTGTCAGCAAGGGATAAACATGGAAACAATACCCAAGTATATAGTATCCGAGCAAACGAAACCGAGTCCATTATCCAATCTCAAAGTCCAGTGTTAGGCAAAATCGAGAAAATTTAAATGGAATTTCATGAACCCCCATATATGGCCATAAAGGGGTGAAATCAGGTGCCCCGGAAAGAGTGAGCATTTCCTGCCCCACATGTGGCACCCGTCATGAATTCCAAAATATTAACATGCAAAAAGGTCTTGTTGCATACTCCTAACAGATTTTGTGTACTTATCAACCAGATTGTGATGACGTCCATAGAATTTCTTGAAATCAGCTATTACTCTTGGTAAAACATATCCCTGTTGCAGCAGTTTAGAGGCTAGCTGGGAACACATTGCATCGAGGTTGTACTGCTCTGTAAAGTCTATAATAAACGAGATATTAGCCATTTTGATTTTGAAAATGATGTCAGATGTCAAATTCAAGGTCTTTAAAATATTCGGCATATTGCATTTCCAATATGCTCACAATTGATATCTAATCTCTAATTTTAATATTAAGTGAGATATTGTCCCATTATAAAGCACAGGGGAATTTAACATGACCAAGTTCCATTTGGACCTGTCGAAAAAATCAAAATGGCCGTCACACACAGACCGTCGATTCAAGGGCAACGAAATGTATGTATAATTATGACAGAGGTATATGAGGGGAAT
This sequence comes from Terebella lapidaria, assembly GCA_949152475.1. Classification (NCBI taxonomy): domain Eukaryota; kingdom Metazoa; phylum Annelida; class Polychaeta; order Terebellida; family Terebellidae; genus Terebella; species Terebella lapidaria. Next base: position 12,257,021 of record OX424557.1, read on the forward strand.
CTTTTGAAACAAAAATCTCAGAACTGTCTGAATAGTTTTTGAGAAAATAACCAGTTAGAAATTAGCCGTTTTTCGTCGAAAATGGCCATTTTTTCAAAATGCGGAAATAATAAGAATAAAACAATGCCTCCCCTCTTGAAATATTTTAGACATTTTTGTGCGAAATTTCAAGAAGACCAAACCGTAAATGTTAACAGATGCCAGACGACGAATGCAACGCCACTGCAATAGGTTATTGGACCAAAGGTTCGGTAACCTAACAATCTGTCATTGTCAACACTATGATAATGACATACTGAACTATCATTGTTTTGTTGGATAAAAAAGGCCAACGTTCTTGTCAGTAGTTTTCTGCCACAGTCACCGAGAGCCATCGGAGAGTATTCTATGTACCAACAACAACCTACTCCAGATGTTGAATTATCTCTGTCGACGCCACTGTCAATGATGATTTCTGACCATTTCAAATCTCACACATCCAATATTTCGCTATCAACGCTACTCCATGTGTAATGTCACTGGGAAGGCCGTGCTACCGACATGACACCAGTGTTGATAAACGTGTCTGGGTCAGGGGCTGACTGCCCTGGGATCCTTGACATCTTTCTGAGCCTGCTGGACCGGAAACTGGGCCCGGAGTTTTATTGCCGGACACATGACCTCCCTGTACTGTTCTCAGAGTGACGTTTTGTCCATCGATTTCGCAATGTGACAGAAACATTCGATTGCAGTAGCATTAGCAGGTTCAGTGCAGTAATCGATAAATGTCCAGTAAGGTAATAAATTTTAACTATTTGGAACAAGTGTGCACAACACATGTATTCTCTCATAGATTGGCGCAAAAATTTACATAGTGATGACATCTGCCCACATTATCGCCAGCATTTGGTGTGTTTGTTTCACAAATTATACGCTACCCCCGAGCTAGTTACAGACACGAGGACCTTGTTCGCTGAATTTCCCAGCTGTTGTCTCAAAACACCTGCAACAAGGCTATGTTTTACCAAAAATAACAGCTGCGTTCAAGGAATTCTATCGACCTCATTACGATCTATTTGATAAAAATACTAAATCTGTGACAAGTACGCAGCAGGAATGGTTTGCATATGTTTGCTTTTAATTCATACCTTTTTAATTCAATACCTTTGTGACAAATTTGCAGCAGTGCCTTTTCGTTTAATTCATACCTTTTAATTCATACCTTTTTAGTTCAATACCTTTGTGACAAATTTGCAGCAGTGCCTTTTCGTTTATTTTTTATTGAATTCCTAACGGACAACATATGTGTCAAGGAATATTCACCCTTCATGGAAGACATAATTTCATCTCCTCGTGCCCATATATGAGGGTTCATTGAGTTCCATACAATTGTTTCTCGATTTTGCTTGAGAATGAGCTTTGAGACTCGGTTTGTCTCTGCCCTAGTCTGAGCAGCAACATTCATGCGTCACCAGCATGTGGTGTGTTTGTCTCACAAATTTTACGCTATTCCAGAGCTAGTTGCAGATATGACTTTGTTCACCAATGTTCCCAAATCTGCTGTAAACATGGTAAAGATAAGACTTAAGAATACTACTCTACATTTAGGAAATTCTACGGAAGTTCACCACGACCTGGCTGATAAGCTACACCAAATCTGTGACAAGTTTGCAGCGTACTTGTTTGCATATTTTTTAATTGATGACAGGTGCCACTTATGAGACAGGAAATGCTCATCTTTGCTGGAAGACATGATTTCACCTCCTTATGGCCATATATGGATATTCATGGAGTTCCAGAATGTTTCTCGATTTTGCCGGACGCCGGACTCAGTTTTGTTCGCTAGGAAAAATTTATACTTAGGTATTGGTTCCATATTTATTGAATAATGGTCACGGTAGAAAATCGATAAGTATTCTGAGTTTTTTCATGAAGCTAATGGGAAGGGCTATTATGTGTAAACCATCCAAACATTCACTACTGCAGCTGAGCTCATCTCTGCTATTGTTTCTGCCAGACTGTGGGTAAAGACAGCGAAGGTTTATGAAAGCGGAGGTAATGATAAATTACACAGTCTGCGGTCTTTTCTTAACTGCCTGACTCAGCCCCTGTTCCTGGCTACAGACTCGTCTGATTTATCTCGTTTTTAACAAAACAACTAGATCGCTTCCTTGCGCCTTTGTGGACCGTAAACTCCTTAGACACGGCTACAACGGACTGATTTACCACAATTTACCTTGGCCCAAAACGCAAGTTCTGCGTCAGTATTGTTGAAAATTAGCCCAAGGGCTATGACAGGTTACCGGACAAAATATGTTTTATATTCCTGTGACCTTGAAAATAAGGTCACTGGTCAAATGCAACGTCATGAGAATATCCAGCAAACATGTATATCATTTCAGGGATGTCCATTGTTTGCTAAGCTGTAAATTCAATAACAAATAAAACAAAATAGCAATTTTGTTCCATGACCTTGAAATAAGGTCGAATCAATGGTCATCAAAATATTTGGCATACATCATTCCCAATAGGTGCACAACTGATTCCTAAGCTGTGAAGTCAATAATAAGTGAGATATTAGCCGTTTGTCCTGTGACCTTGAAAATGAGGTCAAAAGTCAAATTCAAGGTCATCAGAATATTAGTCGTTTATCATTTCCTATATGCCCACAACTGATTCCTATGCTATAAAGTCGATAATAAGTGAGATATTAGCCATTTTGTGTTCTTGACCTTGAAAATGAGGTCAGAGGTCAAATTCAAAGTCACGAGGATATTCAGCATATATCATTTCCTACATGTCCACAAATGATCCCTAAGCTGTAAAATCGATAATAAGTGAGATATTGGCCATTTTGTCCTGTGACCTTGAAAATGAGGTCAAAGGTCAAATTCAAGGTCATGACAATAATCTGCATATATCATTTCCTATTTGTTCATAATTGATTCCTAAGCTGTAAAGTCGATAAGAAGCAAGATATTAGCCATTTTGCCCTGTGACCTTGAAAATGAGGTCAAAGGTCAAATTCAAGGTCATCAGAATATTCGGCTGATATCATTTCCTATATGTCCACAATTGATTCCTAAGCTGTAAAGTTGATAATAAGCGAGATATTAGCCATTTTGTTCTCTGACCTTGAAACTGAGGTCAGAGGTCAAATTCAAGGTCACGAGAATATTCAGCATATATCATTTCCTTTATGTCCACAATTGATTCCTAGTCTCTAATATCAATAATAAATGAGATATAAGGCTTAATGTGTCCCATTATAAAGCATATAAATTTAACATGGGAAAGTCCCATTTGGGCCGAGTTTGGGCCCAGAATGGCCCACTTCGAGCGATTCAAGGGCAACGAAATTTATACATGTCACAGGGGTACATATGAGGAGTGTTGTGAATCAATAAGAAAAAAAGTTACTGAACAGATTTTGAGAAAACAACCGTCAAAGTCCAAAATTGGCCATTTTTCGACGAAAACGTCCGCTCTGACCTTGAAACCGAGGTCAAAGGTCAAATTCAAGGTCACGAGAATATTCAGCACATATCATTTCCTATATGTCCACAATTGATTCCTAGTCTCTAATCTCAATATTAAATGAGATATAAGGCTTAATGTGCCCCATTATAAAGCATAGGAGAATTTAACATGGGAAAGTCCCATTTGGGCCGAGTTTGGGCCCAAAATGGCCCACTTCGAGCGATTCAAGGGCAACGAAATTTATACATGTCACAGGGGTACATATGCAAATGTGTCAAATTTTGGTTGAAAATTGTTCACGATGATAATAACACAAGATTGCGAAATGCCCTATATAGAATGTTAAAAGGTTTTGATGATGTCGGGTGTAATAACTGGGCAACAGACATAAGATCTTTACTTTATACATATGGGTTTGGGGATGTATGGTTACAACAAGGTGTTGGAGATGTCGAAGTTTTTCTTATCACTTTCAAACAAAGATGTATAGATATTTCAATGCAGAATTGGGATGATGAAATGAGTCATAGTACAAAATTAGACACTTATAGAAATTATAAAAAGGTTTTATGCTTCGAAATGTATTTGTCTCAAGATATTTATTGGAAACACAAGGCAGCACTTACTCGATTTCGATGTTCAAATCATAGATTATCGATTGAAAGATACAGACACGTTAAATATGAAAGATACCAACGTTTATGTAAATATTGTAAAGAAAATAACTCAGAAGTTGTAGAAGACGAATTACATTTTTTACTAGTGTGCCCTTTGTATAGTTTGTTGAGGGAAAATTACTTAGGTAAATACATGAATCGAAATAATTCCTTAACGACTCTATTTGTAAATATCATGAACTCCAAAAATCCGCAATGTATCAAAAAAAGCATATGCTTACTATGGTTTAAAACTACATGCCCGAAATATTGATGGTAGTACATAAAGTTATTCTGCTCTGTTGTTTGTTTGCATCACATTATTTGTAAATTTTCATGCATATGGGCCTGAGGCCTTTGTGAATAAAGATTATTATTATTATTATTATATGGGGAGTGTTATGCATCAATGAGAGAAAAAGTTACTGAACAGATTTTGAGAAAACGACCATCAAAGTCCAAAATTGGCCATTTTTCAACGAAAACGGCCGCCATTTTGAAAAAAATGCGAAAATAAAAAAACTAAAAAAATACCTCCCTCTCGAAATTTTTTTAGCCATTTTTGTGCAAAATTTCAGAAAAATTCGATCGTAAACTTTAAAGATAAAATTGTTTACGGACGGACGGACGGACGTACGGACGGACGGACGGGCGTTACGGACGGACGGACGCAACGCCATGGCAATAGGTTATCGGACCATAGGTCCGGTAACCTAAAAATTGACACTGTTTGTATGCGTTCGTTTCAAGACAATAAACTGTGTTACATTTAGCGGTGGCACATCCGCTTCCTGCAAATCAATTCAGAGACATATGACATGGGATGGGGGGCATTCGTCGGTAATGCCATCCGCGGTGTCGATGTTAGTGTCTTTTGTGCGAAAGGATTCAAAGGATTGCAGCATTTGACTTGAATGCGTAGGCCTATTATCCAGCACTAATACTTTTCTATACTAAATCATACATGTGGACTCGTTCGTACAGCAAGCCCGTGTTACCCCCGAGCTGCGAGGTGTTCTTATATCTGCCCAGGTACATGTTTTGACGTGACCCGGGGAAACAGGCCCTGCAAATATGAACTCTTTTCGATATTATTCAATATCAATCGACAACCGAGGAATTGTGATGATCATGACAATTGGCATGATCATACGGCGTGTATATCATCCGACAGAATGACTGACATATTACATACATTGCTATCTGAAATGGATCACAAAGATGATCCTAAAAGGATAGCCTCATTTAATTCTATTCATCATTATCGACTCCACATTTCGTGTGTGAGAATTCCTGGAAGCAAGCAGGTGTTGGTACCCATTTCGAGTGTCGCCATGGCCCTTTTAACCGGTTTCTACTCCAAAATTCGCCCTGTCCTAAAATCAATACAAGGCATGTTTCTTCATCGGGATGTCGTGAAACAAAGGACGTTTTCCTGTCGCTAATGCAAAGGAAAACCACAAAATTTGTTCCCAGTTATCTCGATAACGGGCACGTACTTTTGAATGTTGCAAATCAATCGTCACGGGAAATGAGAACACATTGTCTTGGATAATGAAAATGTGAGTTGGGAAAGGAGGTTTTGTTGTAACAGATTATACCAAAAGCAGAATTCCACCCTGTCGTTTTCACACACAAAAAGCCAGATATCTACAACAACAAACGTGTGATTGGTGCTTCAAAATGTCAATTTGATTAACAATAGATTAATAAAATTATTTTCATATGATTTTACTTCTATGGGTTCGTTGAATCTGGCATGAATCTATTGTTGAATTCAGAATTGGTTTATTTGTGCCATTTCACACTCAAGTATGGGAATGAATTGCAATTGTCAATGTCCCCAATGTGTATGTATATCATTGCTTAGGGAGATGTGACAAGTCATGTTTCGGCTTAGGTGAAAATATATAAAGTACCTAGCACTACCCAGGGAATGCTCATAGACGTTGATACTAATGAATCTTGTTTGTGTGTTTATTTCAAACTATATCAAGAACAGCAAGTTTTATACATGTTGCTACCAATAAAACATATACAGTGGTCGTATTCATATGCTTGAGAGATGGCATCATAGCATTGAGCCATATATTGATTGAATCTGATCTGATTCGGGTCAGAGGAGATGCCACTTTCATTGGTCGTCCATTGGTTTCTGGCGACCTCGGTGAATATCCGCTCAACTAGTGTGATAATGGAAGACCACGGTAGAGTCTGAATGTACCCTGCTACCCTCCATTCCCGCGCGGTCATCTATCACTAGTGTGTTCCTGGAAGACCACGGTAGAGTCTGAATGTACCCTGCTACCCTCCATTCCCGCGCGGTCATCTATCACTAGTGTGTTCCTGGAAGACCACGGTAGAGTCTGAATGTACCCTGCTATCCTCCATTCCCCGCCGTCATCTATCACTATGCCAAGTATCATGCAGGGGTAACCAATAAATATGTGCAAGGGTATGGGACACAGCGAATACAACTGCTTCCGCCTGAATTCTGCATAAAGACAACAGATAAAGGCACCCGAATCAAATGTTTTGATCTGATTTGATCCCTTTTCGTTTCCTGTGGCGGTTGTCGTGTCGGCCCATCAATAGAGGTGCTCTACAAATTCATAACGCTGTTCTTCACCCATGTTTGCTACACAAAATGGCCACTGAAAATGTTTTGTTGGGTGACAACAAAAGTAAATCATCTATAAACTGAGCGATGCAATAGGTTCACATCGAATGTCATTTTGTGTATACATTCCAATTTATATTCGACTTTAGAAGTCCATGGGGGAGATGTCACGGTTTCAACAGACAGAGGTGTATGGAAAAGTTTCCTCTCCATTGTAGCCTCGCCAAAAGGAGTTTATATCAATACAACAGATCGCTGTTTGATTATGTTGCATTGAGAACAACATCTGTACCATCTAAAACCGTTGTATGTAGAACTAAAAAAAAATGATTTAGGAGGATATTTCCAACAACAAAAAAGAAAACAACTATGTTGCCGGAGAACGAATTATCTCGTTGCTGATACACATCTATACAACAATATAGATCATGACTGTGTAACAATGCCTTAGTATCCCTCTGCCATCACAGGATGATAATACATGCATCCAAAGTATCTAAAAAAACCTGCATAATCTGATGTCGTGGTAATCAAGGTCGGGGTACAAACATCCATTTCCCAGAAAATAACTTCCACCAGTCAGTTTCACGAACCAGCCAATTGTGTTTATTTCAACGTGTCCCATTGGTGCCAGGTTGAACGTCCATTTACATGTAGTCATTATATGAGAACATTTGGGAATTGCAATGGTTGGTCATAAGCATCATGTTCATAAGCATTTTCGCTGTGTCTTGTGCGCAACCCCACACTGCAATGAGATATACATGGTTTGTTCCACTAATGTAAAGTAATAGGAACTTTTGATAACATATAAACCAATAGATGTATCGTCACCCATGGTACTATCACACACGTAGATTATACTATATTTGTAGTGGAATAGTATTTATCATGATCATGTTTATCGACATGAATTATTTAGTGACCGATTATTTAGGTGTGGTAGTTTGGCATGCAGAGGAAGATCACTTTTCCACAAAGGCATTAAAATGTGATTTCCAAATTGTCACTCGACAGGTGATGGGAAGACAGGCAGAATGGACCGTCATTAAATTATTTTTATTGCTATTATGAATATCTGACCTCATCAGAACACACATTTTTTCTAAATTATTTAGTTTGCAGTTCAAAGTAGGCTGTATATTTACTATGTACCTGGTACTGCATGGTAATACATGCACTAGTGGACTAACACCGATATAATGTAGGCATTCACAACTAGCATTGATGGGTAAGCTTATGGTAGAAACGGACTTATAATAGTGAAAGCTTTCCTCGCCGAGGACACTGACAGCATACAATGCCACTCGCCCTCAGCTCGTCTGGCACACACCGCCCACCACCCTTACAGAACCGGTCCAGATAGCTCATGTGTCGCGAAGGAGCTTCCACCTCATTCTCTGCGGACTTGTCCTTGCCTAATTGCCCTCCTTCACATACACATCATTCAATGGCTGCTCCAGGTCCATCTGAAATTCGAGCATGTTGTTGCTCTTGTTGTTGAAACTCGCCCCGTTTCCTTTGCGCCCTTTTCTTTTTCGGTTCTACCAGAACCCTTTCCACGCCAGGATCCCCAATTTTCCAGTTTCCCCTCAGCAGTTACCAACACGCTTTCATATTATGTATATATTACTTTTATTCATTGAATCATGCAACTGAACAGCACAATTCATGTACTATGGGCTAGTAGCCTGAATCAGCATGAAAACATGATCATAGCAGCCATGGAGCAATGTCTGGTTGGTGCAGACGATGATACATGGGATTTGACAGTTACGTGAGACCGGCTGCCCAGAAACGATACGTTGATTTAATGTGTCATAACTGGTTCAGGACCGGTACCTTTTTCCCAAATATTGCCGGGGAATAATCCCAAATATTGCCGGGGAATAATTCGAATAAATCTCACAGCTCACAACTTAAAATACGGTGGGCATAGTTCGGGGACGGCATAGCTATGGGATGCAGCGCCACTCAGTGCCCGCTACTACATTTGACAATCTAATTAGACTGGATTCCAAATTGGATAACGTGACTCGATCGCCGCGAAACCATCCATATTTTATAAGCTCCGTGTTGCTTGGAACTGCTCGTGGATACTGAGACGGCTAAAAGATGGTGGAGAGGGTGTGAGGCCGCATGATATTCTTGGAACCCTAGTCTGGCCTTCAGATGATTTACAGGTCCCCGTGCAAAACTATGCCCTGGTTTCAAAGTTATCGAACAACTGGTGAGATGGTCAACGAATGCCAATGAATGGTGAATGTTTATTCTCTTTGAGATACAGTTGCATGGATAACAGGGTTTGGGGGTTTAACTCATATGAATCCATCCTAATCGCTCTTACTTGTGACGTGTAACTGCCAATACGAAATTATTGCCAAATGATTCTGGCTCTGCAGATGATAAATTGAACTGCAAACATCTCCGGTCCATCAGCGCCCATTTACTGATTGTTCTCTGAGCACTCTCCACGGGGCAATACGCTGGAACTGTAGTATGCATCTGCCAGATTGATCTAAATTTAGTCCCCCATCAAATCTGGTCTTTGCTGCTTTTCTCTAACCAGCCAAAGCCATAATATTACGCAATTTTCAGGCCAGGTCATGTCTCCAACAAACACCTACAATAGCACATCGTGAAAATGTCACCGGAGGGCGCGAAAACATTACACATATATTTACATAATATATTTGTTGAACTCAGTACAGAAGACATTGAGTGAATGAGGTAACAATATTACTGATTTTTAAAAATTAGCTGAAATAAACAGTTAAATCTAGATGTGTATGTTGATTCTATAGTTGACATCTTTTGCCACATATTTTGAGATGAAAATATATATTTAACACAGTAGATGAGCAGTTGTATTTTTTATTTTCTGATTATGTGCTCTGAGTTTAAAGAACATATCATTTTGTGTTTCTTATCGAATACATATCTAGCCTACGCACAAAGCAAAGGGAATTAAATGGTCTGTATCATTTTACTGGATAATATGCCGTTGGCACAATTCAGGATACTCTATGATCAAATTATCCAATCAGTATCGACTTATCCTGTCAGTATCGCTACATGTACATTTAGTTTTAATGAAACTATCCCGACTCGACATATTATAGGATAAATTATAGCATAGATTTGTTCTGTTGGTAGACATGTTTCTTAAAGACGACACTCACAATTGAGGATTGAGTAAATATTATCATCCATAATCGGTGTTTGTTGTATATAATAAGGATAGTTATAGTACTTATCAAATGCTTTTCCATATTTATCATGCTCCAAGCACTTTACAATTACAAAGCGCTTTATGGTTGTATCATGCAGTTGAATATAATGGGTCAATATTTGCAGACTATATTGAAGAAAAGTTTAACCGTATCCTCAATCAACGGTAAAATTGTCTCGACATGTAATCTCAAGCAAAGGAAATAAGCCTATCCATCAAACAACGTATACCTTTCTACTTTGGGTTGATGACGCAAAATGAGACATGTGTTCACAATATAGTTTGATAAATGTAAGTAAATTGCCTCAGTCGGTTGTTTCAAATTGAACAAAAGGCTTTCTTATGTGATTCAGAGACTTGACGAATCATATGACAAAGAGCATGTGTGTAATCTGTCACAACAGGGTGGTTTGTTGTTAAAAGCTAATGCTTAGTTAGGTCAAAGAGCCTTAGTGTCATAAAAGGAGATAATATACGACAAAATTTCCAGGACTATTTAGAATTCTGAATCTCAATCAAAAACAATCTAGGATTTCTTGGATTTTCCAGTCCAGCACCCCATCAAGCTAGATCTTAGCTAAACTGTTTGAATACTGACAATCTGTATGATGTAATTCTCCTAAATCATTCACTCCCATTTGATGTTCCGATTTGCATGATTTGGTAGAACTTAGTCTCTATTCCAAAATGTAATTTAGGTTTGCTATTGGCATCATCAAAATCTGGTTGTTTTGGTGGTGGTGAGTTGATGCTTGCATCCACACACCTGTTCTAGTCTCATTCTGAATCTTCCTTATTGACTTATGTCTGACGAATTCCGTGTATTGATTTGGGAAGGCAACCTTGGACTAAAACGAGTACATTAGCGTGTCGTTTCGGTACCTTCTGATAATGGCGATATATAGGGCCTACGTTGTCAATCTTTGGCGAGGAAGTGTCAAATTCGAAATTGTAATGGGGATCACATGAAGCGAATATTTCTGTCGGTATTCTGTTGCTGCTGAGGTCACAACCTAGTAAGCAGGTAGGATGGGGAGGACACAGTTACCCCACCAAAAAATACAACGATCTTATGGAATACACCCACTATGAGACTCAATGCCCGGTCAGACAGCCGAAAATGCATGAATCACGTAAAAAATTGGTTAAGATTTGGTTGTGCGTGATTGTTAGTGGAGAATTTGACCATTTTTGCTGATTTACGTAATGAAAAATCACCGATGATGTGCGCGAGAACTACGGAAATGTCACGTATAAATCACTAACAAAGCACGCACTTCAGCGCAAATCATATTTTTTAAAGTGATTGTCAGTGGTTTTAAAGGAAATATACGTGTTACTAGAGCGGAACATGCGTGATATGTCTGTTATTTTTCAGTGAAAAATCATCGATGAACGCAATAGCGACAACATTTTCGCGAACAATCACTAATATTCTACGCATATTTCGCGCATTGTCCACGTAAGAACTACGCAACCTACGCAGAAATAACGTAAAAACAGCTTAAAGCTGCGTAAAATCTTACGCGAACCAATTTTTGAGCTGCTCAAAACCCGGAATCGCGTGAACGATGATTGGGCGAACATCCACAGACAACCACTGAGGTTACACGTCAGAAAAAATGATGAAATATGCAAATGACAGATGTATCGCGTACGACTAAAATTTTGTATGAAATTCATAATTCATGCGTTTGGGCAGTGTGACCGCGCCTTTATGTACGTCAATAAATCTGTTGATAATCTATTCGTATAGAGTATATGTATTCATTGTTAGTAATATTCCATGCATTGTATTTTTAGTATGAGCGAAATGTCATGAACCTGTGTCCTTTTGCTGGCGGTTGGGTGAAAAGGACGACACCGAATATGGCAGCTGATATCAGCCCACACAGCAGCTCCAATGAAGCATATATAGTCTGGAATATCTACTTCACGTTTATTTCACCATTTCCCCTCGCCCAATATTACACGTAGTTATTCAATCAGGACATTCCATAAATATTTATGGACCACTGTCACATCGTGCAGAAGAAACCATCACTCAGAGAGAGAATTCGCTCATAACATAAAAGCTGGCAGCTTGGGTGCTGTTCCATATACATATATCGCTCGCCCACTACACATGCTACATGATCGGCCAATGAAATAGCGGCAAAAATGTAACATAACTTGGCCGTACCAAGATACCATTACATAAATTGATATAAAACTTACCGGGTATCACATAATTGATTCGACTTCTATATTTGGTTCAGCTTAGGACAAACCGCATGAAGTGAAAATACGGTGCAGGTGAAAATATCCTGTATAGAGTTACCCACCTAGGCACGAGAAGCCGTTGTCATGCAGACAGAAGCCATCGTTGAATAAGTCCACGCATACCAGGGGCTCATGGTTCACACATTGACATATTAGGGGAGAAATCAATAAAACATTACAGCATCTCATAGAGACTCCGGTATTTGTGTAAGTATCGATGTAGCCAATGTATGTATCCAATGCATACCTTTACACTGAAGTGAATAGAAAACCTAGTGAAACACTTTCGTATTAATTAACCCTGATAAAACATTTAGGGGAGAGACGGGCAAAGCGGACCCCCTTAATTCAAAAGCTCGTTGTTATCTATCAAATAATATCTTCTGGGTTTCTTTTTTGTAAAATTGATTATTGCCTATGACGTTATACGTTTCACCAATTTTAACATCAAATTCATATAAAAATGAATTCATATAAATATAAATATAAAAATTCATATAAAATGAATTTCGTCTGTATTCCATTATCATGGATATTGTTTATTATCGGCTTTATAAGCAAACACAGACTACCGAATATATACCACCCAAACGTTCTTTTCTGAAGATAAAATTTGCCAATAAAGGTATTGATGCAATTAACATCAGTAATATATTACATCATAAGTCTGTTCAGTCCCAGGTACCACCATACTTCACTGACACGGCCGATCCATCTATTTCTTACTCATATACCAAATCTGTTGCTTCCAAGATATTCAACTACAAACAAACATTGAATGATTTGGATATTGATGATCTCTTACATAACCCACCCTCCTGCACTTGCATTAACTCTCCGTTCATACACGATCCAGTTGGGCATGTTATTTCAGGCGACCTCAATATAGTGGAGAATGAATCATTGAAAGACATTTTGTCCAAAGGTCCCAAATATAGAGAGCCCACGTCGTTTTCATGGAGATATAATTTTAAGTTAATCATGGATGCAGTTGAGGAGCATGCCAGAAAATGGACAAAGCGAGAAAACGCAGAAACTGATTCTCTGTCAGAATGGGTCAAACAGATTAGGTCATTGGTAAACAAACGCATTAATGTTTTGTCAAAGTCAGTTAGTCTTAAATATAGCTCTGTCTTCAATGATCCCGTGGTTACTAGTAGTTTGTTGAAACTTCAAGGAAGGTTCGTCATTGTCCCTGCAGATAAAGCTACTAATAATGTTGTTTTTGTTTGTATAGCATACTATATACAGTGTCTGTTTGACGAACTGGGTATTGCCAACAATAATCATGATAATAATTCCAATAGTACATACCAAGCCATTACCGTGCCCAAACAGGATATCTTATCAAATCATGCGTCTGTATTGCATTCGTTTGGTATTACTACCTCATGTAAAGATTCTAATCTACCAAACTTATATTGGATCCCAAAGTTGCACAAAAATCCACACAAACAAAGAAATATTTCAGGTTCAGCATCATGTTCTACCAAAGCCCTTTCTAAAATATCAACTGTTATATTGTCAAAAATTAAACAGGGTCTCCAAAAGTACTCTGAAACCATCTATTCTAGAAGTGGTATAAACCAAATGTGGATATTAAAAAATTCCAAATCTTTATTGGAATATCTACATGCTCACACACTTTCAAAAGTAACGTCTATCAAAACATTTGATTTCTCCTCTTTGTACACAACTATACCTCATTCTTGACTGAAGTCTCAGCTTAAAAAACTAATCAATAATTCATTTTTCTCTAAAAAGGGACAACGTCGGTACCACTATATTGTAGTTAAATATAATACCGCTTATTTTGTTAAAGGCGACTCTGATGCCCAATACAAATATACTGAAATAGATGTGGTAAATATGGTTAATTTTCTGATTGATAATATTTTTGTGGAATTTGGTGGTCGTATATATTTCAACAAACTATTGGTATTCCCATGGGTACAAACTGTGCACCATTATTGGCAGACCTGTTTTTATACTCATATGAATCAGATTTTATCCAACATTTACAGCGAGGAGGTTCTAAGAAACTAACATGTAATTTTAATTTCAATTTCCGATACATAGATGATGTATTGTCGCTAAATAATCCCAAGTTTGGTGATTACTTGGATGTCATATATCCCAAGGAACTTGAAATTAAGGATACTACAGACTCCGCTAATTTTTCCAACTATCTAGACCTGAGGTTGGAGAGTGATAATGATTCTAACCCGTCAACTAGATTATATGACAAACGTGATGATTTCAAATTTTCCATAGTCAATTTGCCTTTTCTAAGCAGCAACATTCCTATGTCACCGGCATATGGTGTGTTTGTTTCTCAACTTATACGCTATTCCAGAGCTAGTTGCAAATATGAGGACTTTGTCTGTCGAAGTGCCCAGCTAGTCTCTAAACTGCTGCGACAAGGATATGTTTTACCAAGACTTATAGCTGCGTTTAAGAAATTCTATGGACGTCATCATGATCTGGTTGATAAATACAGCAAATCCATGTCTGCCATGCAACTAGATCTATTTTCATGTTAATTTTGGGGAATTCATGACGGGTGCCACTAGTGGGGCAGGAAATGCGCACTCTTTCCGGAACACCTGATTTCACCTCCTAATGGCCATTTTTGGGGGTTCATGAGTTTCCCTGTCATTTTTGTTTTCTCTCACTTCATATGCCTGATATGACTTTCTGTCCCCGGATTATGAGATTGGATAACGGACCCTGTTTTGTTTGCTCAGAATACTTAATACTGGGTATTGATTCCACGTCTATTTTAATTATTGAGAAAAATTTCAGTATTTCATTAGTGTGTTCGCAGGAGAGGGCAAAGCGGAACGCCCAGTCTACTTTGCCCGACACATATGTTTTCTGAAAATTGGCATGATAAATGTACGTAAATTGCCTCAGTCGGTTGCTTCAAATTGAACATTTGCTTTCTTATTTGATTCAGGGACTTGACAAATCATATGGCAAAGAACATATAAGTGTGTAATCTGTCACAACAGAGTGGTTTGTTGTTAAAATTCAGTGCGTGTTTAGATCAGATAGCCTTAGTGTCATAAAAGGAGATAATATACGGCACGATATCCAGGACTATTTAGAATGCTGAATCTCCCAGTTGATGTTCCGATTTGGTAGAACTTAGTTTCTATTCCAAAATGTAATTTAGGTTTGTTTTTGTCATCATCAATATCTGATTGTTTTGGTGGTAGTGAGTTGATACTTGCATCCACCCACCTGTTCTAGTCTCATTCAGAATCTTCCAGAATGACTTATGTTGGACGAATTCCGTGTATTGCTTTGGGAAGGCAGCCTTGGATTAAAACGGGTGCATAAGCGTGCGTGTCGTTTCGGTAACTTCTGATAATGGCGGTAAACAGGGTCTACGTTGTCAATCTTTGGTGAGGAAGTGTCAAATTCGAAATGGACCTTTTCACAGAGGCCTCTCGGAGACAATGAATATTCGGCAATCGTCGGGTTATTCCGTCAATTGAAACTAACCACTAAAAGCTGCTCGCTCGCTCGTGCGTGTCATGGCAACGTAAAACCACGTTCGTGAAACTCCGTGGCTTATGACCACCCTTAACCCCTACCACCGTAAAGAATATAGGCGTGCATTCTACTAGTAGCACGTGAACATATATTACATAATTCAAAATAGCGCTGTAGATGTTTTGGCATGAAAATTTGTAAATCAAATGCACCAATTGCTTATCAAAATTTTAATGATACTGAAATTAAAACATCCGATACAAATATACAAAGCTCCGTAACCTCGAATAAGCCTTCTCATTCATTCACGTGTGGAAAATAGGCTACATATCATCGTTACACAGCAGATTTAACATTTTTCCTGATACTAGCCTATTTGTTCTTCTAATTTTCGTATATTTTGTGAATAATGACGTGAAAACATCGCCGAAAAATTATGTACACTGTTGCCATAAATTTACTTATTTTGTCCAGCAAATTCGCAAAAATGAAGAGAAAGACTGTACTATTTATTTATGAATATTTTCATTTCATTTTGTATTCACTTGATTCATTAACTGTAATATCTTGGAAAAGCCTATCTATGTTAAAGTAGGTAATTTTATCATGTTTATGTACGATAAAGATCTATGTAATGATAGCGTGAATGAATCTGTGGTACAACCCAACTTCGATCATTGCCAGAGTTACCTCTTCTCATGCGCTGTCTCACGCCAGGTGGAATATTGTACATTTTTAACGTGAAGAACTAGCTGACTTCGTAATTTACGATATAAAACTTGCAAACATATATCGTGTTGACTATTACCGTACGTAATACTGCATTACGGTAATTGGGTACCACGGAGGATAGCATGTTGACCAGTTTATTCTCAAGGTTGCACGCGCCAGCCGCACGTGGTTTTAGCATTATGTCAAACGACCGTTTTAAACCCGCCTCACGAAATGCGTACCATTTTCGATTCAGATTGATAAAATAATCACAAATGGCCAATATGATAACTGTACTTTTGAAAATACTTCATATTTTTCACATTTTGATGTGAAAATCGGCTTCATTCCCCCCCGCTACAAAGATTTTGTTTACGACCGTTAAATGACTCGAATGCGAGCGCTTGTGATTGGTCGGAAAATGACAGCATTCGGGAAATTTTGGCGGGAAAGTCTATGAAAAGGTCCATTGTAATGGGGATCACATGAAGCGAATATTTCTGTCGGTATTATGTTGCTGCTTCCTTCCACTGATGTCACAACCTAGCGAGCAGGTAGGATGGGGAGGACACAGTTACCCCACCAAAGAATACAACGATCTTATGGAATACACCCACTATGAGACTTATGTACGTAAATAAATCTGTTGATAATCTATTCGTATAGAGTATATGTATTCATTTTTAGTAATGGTCCATACATTGTATTTTTAGTATGAGCAAAATGTCATGAACCTGTGTCCTTTAGAAATATCGCTGGCGGTTTGGTGAAAAGGACGACACCGAATATGGCAGTTGATATCAGCCCACACAGCAGCTCCAATGAAGCATATATAGTTTATTTCACCATTTCCCTTCGCCCACTATTACACGTAGTTATTCAATCAGAACATTCCATAAATATTTATGGACCACTGTCAGATCGTGCAGAAGAAACCATCACTCAGAGAGAGAATTCGCTCATAATATAAAAGCTGGCAGCTTGGGTGCTGTTCCATATACATATATCGCTCGCCCACTACATGATCGGCCAATGAAATAGCGGCAAAAATGTAACATAACCTGGTCGTACGAAGATACCATTACATAAATTGATATCAAACTTACCGGGCATCTACATAATTGATTCACCTTCTTCATTTGGTTCAGCTCAGGACAACTGTATGAAGTGAAAATATGGTGCAGGTGAATAAATACGGTATAGAGTTACCCACCTAGGCACGAGAAGCCATTGTCACACAGACGGACGCCATCGTTGAATAAGTCCACGCATTACCAAATAGCAGGGGCTCATGGCTCCACTTTGACCTATTAGGGGATAAATCTATTACAGCATCTCATAGAGAATCCGGTATTCGTGTAAATATCGATGTAGCCAATGTTTCCAATGTATACCTTCACAATGAAGGGAATATAAAACCTGATGAAACACTTTCGTAATAAATAACCTTGATAAAACATTTACACAAAACTACACTGTGTATCAGCGGACAATACCAATACCAAACAATACCAAATAGAGCACTGTCTCAGGAACTTGAAGGAGGAAATTATAATATATCATATGTCTGAAACAATCGGCTTGTGTTAATGATCACGTGGGCTAACTCTTCTGTCATTCCCACTGGTGCAAGTTGCACAGAAATATTGGCTGTGTTTATTTCGCCATTACATGCATGTACTTATACGTTTTCATTATGAGCTTATTTTTCACAAAAGGCCTTGTGGTAAGTCGCCTATTACCAAACAATTTTCCATGATTTTTTATGTAGAGGAGATCGGTCAAGCCGGATGGTGTGAAAGTCATGGGAAGTTTCCACATGTGGTTAGTCTGGATCAGGAGAAAGTTACGAATGTGATAAGGCTTCAGACTCAATTGCGAGGTAGCCTAATTACCGGTGCCATGCATCACCCCCTGTTCGAGGCACAGCGGTAAGTAAATTTTTGACGTTATCATTTCTAAATTCTTGACGTGATGCGCAATATTCTTGACGTTATGCGCGAAATTCTTGACGATATCTTTGTTTATGTTTTGTTCTATCGCGATCTCAGCTTAAATTATCTAATTGTGTTCAGGTAATTAGTAACAGAGTGACTATATATTCGATTTATGAGTTAGACGAAGCATTATGGCATCCCGATCACGCTCTGAGATGTAAAAAAAGTTGAAGATCGTGCCTTGCACTTATCCGAATGTACTAAATGCATTTTATTTCCATGCAATGAATCCGCTATGTACTGGAAATGAGCTTTAGCATATTGGCAGCTCTTTTATGATTAAGCATTGAAAGGTTCAAAGCCCAGATGTTAAATTAAACATACCTGTCAGTCGTTTTCCACCAACAATGATAAGCTCGGTATTATTGACGTTAGTTCGTCATGCTTGACGTTATTGAAAGCCATGTTAGAAATTTTTGGCGTTATTTTTGACGCATGATTGCAATTTAATTAAGTAGTAAAATTGAATAAAAGAGTGGTTTCCTCTTGCAGATAAAATACGATGCTAAATATGTAAAAACAAAATTGGAAATACTTATGACGTATTACAAAATGCAAGAAATAAACATCCTCACACATTTTAAGATGTCATATAAAACATAAAACGTGATTACACAGTTTTTTCCCATACGAAAGCGCCACACCAATGTCTATACAGTTCATATAGATCGTCATACGATCAGTCACATCAAAGTGAATGACACGACAAAATGTGAACACCCTCAATCAAATTATCTCCCCCAAAGTCTACTTAGACGTGCCATATCTTTGCCTGACCGTCAGTACTGGTTTTAGGCCCTGAGCTTTCGTAGCCGTCGGCAAGTCTGTGTTTGAAAAACCATACATTGGTTTTGAGCATGAATTTAGTAGGCTACTAAATTCATGCTCAAAACCAATGTATCACTGTCCATCACTGCAATACAACACATTTCTAGTGGTAACTTTGTTGGCGTAGTTTTATAACGCAAATTGATTATACTTCAAGGGAGAGGTCAGAAATAAATAACTGGCAGGAGAATGCATAAAGGAACTGTCGCATACCAGCCGCAAACTAATTCAAAACAGCACTTAAATTGTCACCAATTTTAATATTAGCAGTATATTGTATGAGATTACCGGAATGTCTCGGCTTTTATTGCAATGTCGAGAATTCTACACCAATGTAGGCCTATGCTGAATCTAAAAGAGTCGTCAGAGAAGTCGGAAAACAAAAAGAAATACATATAGGGTGATGTCAATGACCATCGGTCAATCACATATACCCTAAAGGACTTTCTTCACGCTGGGAAAAACATTTCTATTGCGTACATAATAGATTTCCAGGCCATGGAATGAGCACACGGTTGTTATGTAGCACCATGACGCTTTATAACAGGTTAAACGTCAACATATATTAAATACTAGCACCATGACGCCTTATAACAGGTTAAACGTCAACATATATTAAATACTTATCAATAATACATTTAATACTAATATTACATTTTTCTTTCTTTTATAAACATGTTTTTTCTTTAAATCAATAAAAACCAATATCGTCAACTTCTCTGTGATATAACGTCAAGAATGATTAACTTGTGTAATCATAACGTCAATAATTTAACGCCGTGCAAAATTGGGGATGCGTAGGTTTCCCTATTCATAACCACTTTTTCCGTATGTAACATCATTGTACAAATTACTGATGAATCGAATAGTCATTACATATACTTATTGACCGGTTTTTGCGCCTTTTCAAGAGCTGGAGAACAATATTCAGAGTTAACCATCGAACGCCCATTGTATATTACTTTCAATGGTGCTTGAATCCACAGTTGGACTACATATCAAGATATATATAGTATCTGTGTACTCTGCGCATAACTATCACGATATTAATTGTTCCATATCAGGTTTATTTCATTATTAAACGTACTCAATTGTCCTTTCTGTGGCTACACAAAAGTATATCGTCAAGAATTTCGCACATAACGTCAAAAAAATTGCGCATAACGTCAAGAATTTAATACCGATAACGTCAAGAATTGATTTACCGCTGTGCCGCAAACAGGGGGTGAAAATGTGAACACCCTCAATCAAATTATCTCCCCCAAAGTCTACTTAGACGTGCCATATCTTTGCCTGACCGTTAGTACTGGTTTTTGGCCCTGAGCTTTCGTAGCCGTCGGCAAGTCTGTGTTTAAAAAACCATACATTGGTTTTGAGCATGAATTTAGTAGGCTACTAAATTCATGCTCAAAACCAATGTATCACTGTCCATCACTGCAATACAACACATTTCTAGTGGTAACTTTGTTGGCGTAGTTTTATAACGCAAATTGATTATACTTCAAGGGAGAGGTCAGAAATAAATAACTGGCAGGAGAATGCATAAAGGAACTGTCGCATACCAGCCGCAAACTAATTCAAAACAGCACTTAAATTGTCACCAATTTTAATATTAGCAGTATATTGTATGAGATTACCGGAATGTCTCGGCTTTTATTGCAATGTCGAGAATTCTACACCAATGTAGGCCTATGCTGAATCTAAAAGAGTCGTCAGAGAAGTCGGAAAACAAAAAGAAATACATATAGGGTGATGTCAATGACCATCGGTCAATCACATATACCCTAAAGGACTTTCTTCACGCTGGGAAAAACATTTCTATTGCGTACATAATAGATTTCCAGGCCATGGAATGAGCACACGGTTGTTATGTAGCACCATGACGCTTTATAACAAGGTAAACGTCAACATATATTAAATACTAGCACCATGACGCCTTATAACAGGTTAAACGTCAACATATATTAAATACTTATCAATAATACATTTAATACTAATATTACATTTTTCTTTCTTTTATAAACATGTTTTTTCTTTAAATCAATAAAAACCAATATCGTCAACTTCTCTGTGATATAACGTCAAGAATGATTAACTTGTGTAATCATAACGTCAATAATTTAACGCCGTGCAAAATTGGGGATGCGTAGGTTTCCCTATTCATAACCACTTTTTCCGTATGTAACATCATTGTACAAAATACTGATGAATCGAATAGTCATTACATATACTTATTGACCGGTTTTTGCGCCTTTTCAAGAGCTGGAGAACAATATTCAGAGTTAACCATCGAACGCCCATTGTATATTACTCACAATGGTGCTTGAATCCACAGTTGGACTACATATCAAGATATATATAGTATCTGTGTACTCTGCGCATAACTATCACGATATTAATTGTTCCATATCAGGTTTATTTCATTATTAAACGTACTCAATTGTCCTTTCTGTGGCTACACAAAAGTATATCGTCAAGAATTTCGCACATAACGTCAAAAAATTTGCGCATAACGTCAAGAATTTAATACCGATAACGTCAAGAATTGATTTACCGCTGTGCCGCGAACAGGGGGTGATGATTATAAAGAGCGAAAGCGCCCATGAGTCCACTCTACCTGTGCATGACAACGTCGTTTAGCTCAATCTTTGCACAGGTAGCCATGTATAAAGAGAACGGGGGAAGTGAAAAGACAACAGAGTGGTCCACTGTCATCCTCTGCAAATGTGTTTCTAAACAAAAGTTGCATCATGAGAACCTATTTCCAGAAGGTACTGGATTACCTACCATCGTTGGTGGCTAGGAATAATCTCGTGATTCTGTGTTTGACGACCCACTATCGTGACGGAATCTGCAACTACTGACTATTTTCACTTTCATCAAAAAGGAATGAGAACAATTAATATCGTGTAGTTGTGTTACTAAGAGCACTCATCCCAAAGATGGGAGGGGGGGGGGGGAGCATCAAATAGAAAATTTTCGACTGAGAGAGATAAAGACCCATAAACGGCCTTGTTCACAAAATTATGAATTTGGAATGTGATATGGGAGGTGACAGGTGTGTTTCTGCTGATCCCACAAGTGAACGCGTTCATGGAACCCACATTCCCCAGTACTCTACTCGTTTGGTTCCCAAGTGCAATCCAACGAGCTGAAACGCAGAATCGCAATGTCAAATATTTTTTTCAGATCTGGTATACAGATCATCAATCAGGCCTGAAACTAGCATCACATTGTGGCCGTCAGCTGAATGTACATGTATAAATATTTTTTTCAGATCTGGTATACAGATCATCAATCAGGCCTGAAACTAGCATCACATTGTGGCCGTCAGCTGAATGTACATGTATAAAACAGTACATAGATATTTCCCTCATTCTTCTCATGTAGGTAAATCATAAATCAAGTTATTCCAATAATAGTAATATTACAAAGTGAATTTCAAGTTTGACCTTTCATTGAGGTGAAGTATACGTAAAAAATCCGTCATTAGCTGGAATCGGTCATGAATTATTGCAATTTGAATTGGGAACATGTTGTCTGTGAGTGATTATTAGAAGTTGGTAAATGGACTGGTTAGAAGAGGGGTCGGTCGGGGACCGGGTCACTGAGGTCGAGTGAGCTGGAGGCACTTATCCACTGCACATGGGTGAACAAAGTCGATGTGATGCAAGGTTACGGCAAAATCTAATGCTTATTGGACAATTGGGAACAATAAATCTGGAACAGCAATCATGCAAAATGTGTGGATAGTGTTGGCTATTCACCAGTATATGTACAGCAAATTAATGGAACATGTTTGGGGTTTCTTACATAAACATAGAATGTAAATACTGAATCATATTTAATGATCACATCATGCAACAATAGTACAACACATATACATGTAGAGGCAAAATCAGGCGCAGTTAACTGCAGTCATCCGCAAGCATTCAAGCCAAGTACCCATTGGTACCATTGGCAGTCCTTATTGGTACTTGAGGAGGTAATCTGTCAGAGGAGAGGAGAACTGATACACATCCGTCGAGACACCACAACATATGACCCAGCCAGACAGAAGCCGTGGACTCGCGCCCCAAAACACAGGCATTATAAATCCCATTTTGATGAAAGAACAAATAAATGTACATTGCATGGGTGGGTCAGCTGGGTCTGTGTTGCATTTACTCACTTGTTATCGCGCTCGACCGTGTATTTTCGATATATATCGCATTATAGTACTCCTGTTGAACGAATGAGCGTTGACTTCATGATCTGCGCTTCTTCTGGAAAGTCCCGAGGGATCTGGAGATTAGACTCGGCTAATCCACTACCCCAGATGCCCTCCAAAAGTTGGAATTCACCAGCGAATCAGGCAAAGATAAAGTAGATATTAAAGAATTTGTCTCTGGGGGTAGCCCTCATCATGGACCCTGGGGCATCACGTATTCCCCTGGATCACCATGTCGATCAGTTCGCAGCAAGGGCATGCAAGTTTGACACAATCATATTTTTGATCATGTACATATGAACCTATTACCGCTAATAAACATTTAGTATTTGACTGATATTAGTGGTGCATAACCAAAAATAAAAAAAGTCATAATATTTAAGCCCCCGTTACGCAATCGCCCACGTTTTCAGTATTGCTTATTTGATAGAAAGATCATCTAGTTCAAACACGATCTCATCATTTCCAATAGAGCAACAATATATGAGCTCGTTTCGAGGATGCTTGTATAATCTATGTGTCACTATACGGTGCCAGACTGTACCAACGTCAGAAAGAAGAACATATTGCGCCAACCGTACTTCACGGTGGGGAGACGTACCGACTTCTTACATGATTACCGCTTTCTATATGATGCAAAACTCTTTCTACATGATGGAAAGATGGGTGTCGACGAGATGGCTGTCACTATGAACCCGAAATCCGTCAATTTTAGGTTGGATTCCATAAAAGCAGTCACTCCACGGAACATCTAAGTGATCCTTACTTGCAACGACCAATCGTGGTTATTATTCAATCCATCAGTTCATCTGTAAACACTGGTAAAGCCGTGTACAGCTTGGCGTGATTGTGTCGTGAAATTTTCTGATAACTTCATTTTCTATGAAAACTCACTGATTCCACGGAAAAATCCGCGGAATAAAGGAATAAAAAGATAAATATTGATATCTTATAGCATATTCCGTCTAAATAGAGCACCGGCAACGCCTATTCATCGTCTTATATGCATTTGTTCATATTTTCCTCCTTTGTTGCATGATATGTAGGCTGTTGTTTCCCAAGTCTTACATGATTTTTTCTTCTCTATCAGAACACGGAAACGAAGATCCATATCCATCCATTAAGTAGTAAGTTAGTAAATTCATTTAACATGCATAAAAATAATAATATGGAAATACAATGTACATTGTACATGTTGGACACCAGAACAGGAGACCTAATCAAGCTGATGGCCATAAAACACACACACAAACAAAATTTATGAAAAGAATCAAAATACTAAGGTGGCTTATATGCGGCGAGTTTGTCCAAAGATGGCGATAGGAGTTTGGTTGTTAATGCTATTCTTGTTTGGGCCGTTTCGTGTCCGGAGCACTTGCGCTGGCAGTATAAATACTGCTGGCCCGTCTTGCTTACTCCGAGTTGTCTCAGAACTGTCAAGGCGAGAAGATGACAGAGGGCACGGCTATGTGCTCCACGTCCCCTATCACCCGCTAAAGCAGGTCCGCAATTTTCAATCGGGAGCCCAGGAGGGAGGCCGCTTTTGATCCAGGGGCGCACGCCACCATGGATTAGTGGTCTCTCGTCCTGGGATGGTGCGACAAAGGCTCTGGCAGAACGTCGGACTGTCCAGGTTCTATCCCCGCGGCGGACCGTTAGTGAGCCGGCCAGCAACAACTAACACCACGGTGATGATACTATACATGAGTGGTGTCCTACTGTCCCGGCTTGCTCGGCGGACTGCTACCTGGTTAACGTTCTATAGTCATTACATACGCCCGCCGTGACCCCAGGTGAGCGGCATATCTATGGGGATCCGCGATAGCCGACGTCAAACTTTGCATATATCTGCCAGGCATTCTTTACGACAAGGGTCCATTCTTTGCGTGAACTTCAATGTATTGTTTGCACATAAAAAATATTCGTTTGCGTGCAAACATTCATTCATCACGCGAAAATAATATCGTTATATTCTTTACATGCAAACAATAGTTCTTTTCGCGCCAACAATTATTGTTTACGTGAAATTTGTTTTCCCGCAAAGAATAATTGTTTGCAAGCAAACAAATATTGTTTGCGCGTAAAGAACGTTGTTTTCGCGAAAAGAATATTTATTGTCGCGCAAAGAAAATTGTTCTCTTGTAAAGAATAGTTCTTTATGCGCGAATAATATTGTTTTCGAGCCAAGAACATTGTTTGTCCTTAAACATTGTTCGTGCGTAAAAACAATTGTTTGCCCGCATACAATACATATTATTTCGCGCCAAGAAAGCCCTCTGACGAAAAGAATGCCAGGCAGATTGAAGCCACCGTATACTCAACAATTTCTTGGATGAACTGTCAAAATGTCAAATGTTATTCAATATTCAGGTATATTAGAAACATAAATCATGCAAGACTTGTTTGGGGGACCATACAAGACAGCGTTATTAAATTTGTTCCTGCTTTTTGGTGTTTTTCTTGTGCTATTGGTGTCTAATTTAAACAATTCGTCATCAAGTAACTGACACCGGGCTAACTACACAAAGATACGTGTATAACTTCAATTATATAGCACGATAGGTGTTTTATTGACACTATTTTGTCTACCGCAAAACGACATGTCCGTTTTCGTTGCTTCATTCTCGATCTGTATTGACTATTGTGACAAATTCATAAGCCCGTGCATCAACATGAATAATGTGTTGGAAAATAAAGTATGTCTATTGTTCCGTGCAAGTACAGATACTTTCTCTGTGCGCAAAATGACACCACCATATTGTGTTTTCCATAGTGCCCCCTGTGCTTACCGCCTAAACCAATCATGTAGAAGGAGTTTTGCATCATATAGAAAGCGGTAATCATGCAAGAATTCGGTACGTCTCCCCACCGTGGTACTTTGGGAATTGAATGTCAATGCAATATATTGGGTGTCTACAAAAGTAAACCATGCTGCATGTGAATGTCGGACCTCCAATATGAGCCTAAATTATGTGAGCAAATTTACCCAGAGCAGATTGCCATAGTTGGGTTGGGATGGTATGTGTATATTGGGCTAAGTGTGTGGCTTGAGTTATGCAATGGTCTCTTTTTAAGACGGGGATGGACATAGATCCATAAACGTCGATTGATAGCTGTCGTCATCCCATGGCTTCCTTGATTTGGCTTTGTGATTTTATGTTTTAAGGAAAAGCACGGCATATGTTGACAGTAGGGTTAGAGCGTGATTTCATATTCGGGGAAAATATGCCGAGGCGATGCTATCACTGATTACGGACTTGTGAACGACTTGAGCCGGGGGGAATCCCGTGGATTGCGAGCAGTTGAGTGGTGGGAAACAATGACATATGTCAGCTTATCTTGGTGGTGTGACAAATCGACAGTCGTCTGACTGCACAGCCAACCACGATCGGCAAAGTGAGATAGTATTGGACAAACCCTCCTCCAGCCGACTGTGATGTTGATATGTCTTGTCCAACATAGAGTCGGGTTATACATTCCAAGGCAATGAATTAGAATACAAATTCTAGTGAATCGATTTCTTTTCATTGTAAAAGACTTCATCATGTTCATGGTAAATCGTTCATGAATAGTATTTTGGATGATACTATGAATTTGAATTTGACAAAGCTTGTCGGACATCCAGTACTATTGAGATGGGGTCATTCTGTCGATTTTGTAGCTATTATTGAGTGTACAATTTTAATAAGTGAATATGCATTTGGTTTATAGCAACAAAGAAAACTTCCCACCTTGTTGTCTAAGTACTAGTATCAAGGGTGAGCATTAACAATTACACAAGGCAAAAAAAGCATTTGTATGTATGTATGTATGTATGTATGTAGAATATTTATATAGCGCCTCTTCAAACAGTTTGCTCGAAGCGCTTTACACAAAAACAAAAACAATTAAAACCTAATAAAACAGAAGTTATTATTACACGTATACACACATGAATTATTGGTCATTATCAATTTGGAATTCAGTTCATCGAAAGCTTTCGCTATGACTGAAATAAAGACGTATTTTAATGGAAGATAAGCCTCAAATTGCTATGGGAGGCTCAGGTGGACATTTGAGGAACATAAGTGATACCAGTCCACGATATTCCTATGTCGACAGTATATGGTGTGTTTTTGTCACAACTTATACGCTGTTCAAGAAGTAGTTTCATCTATGAGGACTTCACCAGCTTGTGTATAAAATGCTGTTGTCTGGTTATCTGATTATCTGGTTATCTTATCTGGTTGATGAGTACACAATTGTGACAAGGATGCGTTTTACCGAGACTAATAGCTGCATTCAAGAAATTCTATGGACGTCATCACAATCTGGTTGATAAGTACACAACATTTGTGACTAGTATGCAACAAAACCTTTTTGCATGTTGATTTCTCCATGTTCCATGTTTATAACAAATGACAAGATTTACTGAAATGCCGGCCTTTCAATTTGAATCTGATATATATAATTAGCATAGATCTCTACACAGAAGCATAAGTAATTGTCAATATGTATTATGATCATTGTCAAGTGTTTTGAAACATCACGCCATCACGAAGCGATTATCCTCGGTTTGGGTAAGGATATTGCAATCTTATACTCTCCTGAGAGGCAACGAAGTAGAGTAAACACTGGAATTTGTGACCGATTTGTGAAGAGTTACTGGACCTACATGTCTGTTTAATTAGATCAAGGAGGAAGGTGGTCATCAAATATAAAAATGTTTATACACAGATGTAAATCTGACATATTTTCACATTCTCCTGCAACAAAATTCTTCATACAATTAATCTGACTGCTTTTTGGTGTCGCAAATGCCATCAATATTGTGCTCATTTCGACTTGTACCAAAGTAATGTTATTCATTCAACCCACTGATGTAATTGGCAGAATTCATTGATATGTTCCGATCGATAAATAATCACCCACATTGAGGAATAACAGCGAATAATAGGGTCATGAATTGCGAAAGCCTATATTATATACGCAGTGTCCACCACATTTCAAACGAAGATTTTGAATAATCAAAGATGTCTGGAGCGGTCTTTACCTATTTGTTCTGCACAATTGCATGGTATGAAGATTAGCTACACATGTGCAAGGACACCAAACAATGAAAAGATTGTTTCAAACTTTCAAACACTGGAAAATATAAAGAATTGTTTTTATACTACATGTAGATCCGAGAATATAATTCTCTGTGACTTTCTATTTCATTTCGGGGAAAAAAGCCCGAAATGTGAATGCATGTCAAATGTCAGCAATGTCGACGAACATCAAAATTTCATGTGAGGATTCTACATCAAAAAGCCTAGCCAACATGATCGAGCTACCTAGAGAAAACACCTACAGTTACATCTATAGGAATATGGTTCTGGAATTCATTTGGGTCGTCTGGAAGTCTAGATGTATTTTTGAAAATAATTCATGATGTTACATGTAGAGAGCTCGCTCTCGCTCTTGATATGCCCATGCCTATGCAAATACAAACTTGAGCATACACTCTAGAAAATACACGATTCAGTCGACTCTACATTTGATACTTGACAATGATACAAACTTTTTTCACGGTTTAAAATCGAATTGAAAATCCAAACCTTGTGCGCCTGGTCAACGTTTCAGACTATGTCTTATGCCATATTTAGGCAAGAAGTTATTTGTTTCCGAATCGGAGACAATGGTCCATATTCTAATGACCACTTATCTATATTTCCATGCATCAAGCTATATATGGCCTGCTTGCTGTATTTACACGTATGCCATCTTGCCTGTATCACGACGTGACTACCAGTTATTTTTCGTGCATCTCACGAAATATTCTTTTCATTTTTTTTTTGAGTATCTCACATGAGTGTCTTGGCGCATGGTATACCACAATTCCTATTATAGTATCGGTACTGTAAATGCCTGATACATGTGTAGTGTGCGCTGCAGACAAAGTTGATTACGTTATTTAGAGTGCGATAATCGGTTTTTGGTTTTCCCTGCAAAAGTGATCAGTAGATACCTACGAAACAGACAGACGAACACATAATTCTCACTGCAAACCTGTAAACTGTATAATACCGATGGAGCCCACACTATTCAATTTGAATCTTATATGCCCCAGATAACGACAATAAATTCCAACACGTGACTTTGTTTATGTTTGCGCAAATGTAAACAATTCGTTCACATCGGGCATTTTTACAGTATACATGTTCAAACTTCAATGTAGGGTCATCCGGGCGTAGTTTGAAGAATCTATTGGTGCTATATCATCCAGAATATGCCATACAATTGTTCTATAACAAAACCCTAAAACGTTTATGCCAATTTAATCCAAAATTATAACGTATCAACATATGGTGAGTCAGCGATAAGGATAATAAATGTCGAGGTAGTAGTGACCAAAATATATCTGACTTATGTTCTCACGTGTCTGGAGTCTATCGTGTGTTATGACACTGGCAGACTCGTTAGCCTACAATCATGACCGGCTTGGGAAAGTGAAGCAACACGTAATTGCTTGTGTGTTTGTGGAGATCAACGAACGAGAGCGCCAACAATATTCATAATGTCGTGTAAATATGTTTATACAGTAGTCTGACCATGCTGACTGACTTATTATATCAGCTGTTTTTTGTTTTGTTTTGTTCATCCTCTCTAATATAATGTTGTGTTTCGACTACTCGTCACAATCCAGGTCATTTATCATAATTCATTTGACCAATTATAAATCCCCTCGAAAAAGCAGTTTTCTCAAAACACCAGGTCTGGATTTCCTTCCGTTTGTTCCGGTGTATTGAGATAACGAGAAACTGTCCCCTGTAAATGTTCACCCACAGAAAGTGGCTTCGCATGTTTCCGACTTCATGAAACCAAGGCCTGTCTGTTAATCTCCCGTATCTACAGTGCACTTGAGTGTTGAGTCCAAGAAATGAGCCGAGGCGACATCCATGGGAGGTCATGAATTCCGCAGAGTCAATTTGCCAGGGTGGTGGTGGGTTTGATTTTTGGAAGGGGGGGGGGGGGGGGTGTTGCAGTTCCGAGAATGGAATGGAGTGGTTAAGTAAGGGATAATCGGTGAAGTGGAGCGCTTCTTCGAAATAATGTACGAGGTCGAAGGGGCGCGACGTTGTCTCCAGGGACACCCCCCCCCCCCCCCACACACACACACACACACCTACATGCAAGCAAATATACGGCCGTCTCGGATGATTGAATTCCTTGACCAAGCTATTTGACATCATGCCTCCGATGGTGTGCAATATTAGTCCTAAGATTTTCAGTAATTTTGTTCTCATTTATGCGGTAAGTGGAACCAACATCACGGCTGGTGCCTTCCACTCAACTCTGATATTTTCATGGCTAAGCTAAATATGACAGAGAGCTTCCTGTTGTTATGACTACAGTTTACACGTTTCCGATTGAATAGTGTTTTAGTTCATTCGCAATGTGCGTTTAGTCGTTTTCGCCTCTTTTCATATGCAAAGGACGGCAGTGTAGCTTTGGTTCGAGTGTTCGATCGGGCTTTAATTTTATTTCAAAAATGTTGTATTTTAGGTGTGTCACTGCTGGTGGATGTTGAATCTCTTGCCGAGGATACCATAAATTCAGTCTTTGGGCTTGTGATTGAGTACCTATGTACTTGTCATACACATATGTTGTGGGGTTTATTTCAGATTTCTAAATTGTACTAGTAGTTTGTTCATATTTGCATAGTAACTGCATCTGGTGTACAGCTGTCACACCTACATTTCACACTGTCTGTCCTTGATGACGCCAGTGTGCTTTTGCTGTAAATATTTGGTAGGGTTTTATTTTCATTCCAAAAATGTGATATTTTAGGTTTGTTAATGTCATCATCAAAATTTGGGCGTGTTGGTGGTAAAAAAAGTCGATACTTACATGGCTATGATGTTTGCTTATGAATATCCAAATCAGATATATCCAGACCAATCTCTTATATGTTACAAAAAATGATGGATTTGTGTGGAATATGCACTACGAAATGTAATCACTGCATTATCATCGAGTTATCAACGTCCGTAGGCAAGTGTGAAACATGGTAGACGCCTCATACTAAAACATTTGTGTTGGTTCCAAATCGATCTGAATAATTGATGTGTGGAACTCACATGTAAGACGAATGACGTTTTGAGAGGGGCCACCAGCTCTGTATATGTCATTGTGAGCTTCATGATCAATTTCGGAGGAATCGTACATGTTTGTTCTGATTATTTATCATTCACGAAAACATCCATCAATCCTGCCAATTACGTTTATACAATATGTCCCAACAAGCCCAATATTGACGCCATTTACAAGACCTAAGAGCAGACGGATTTGCATTGCTAGGAATTTTGATACAGCAGAATTGTGGGAAATATGTCAGAATTTGATTCGTGTAAATACATGCAGAAATTTACATATTTTCAGAACCAGCTCTATACTTTACCTAATTACAACAACCATGTAGATCTTGTGAACTCACTGCCGAAGTGTTTGCTTCATTCAGAAAAGTGTCATATTGCGAGACCGTGTCCCTTTGTGATGATGTAATATTTGTCCAATCGTCTCTCAGCTAAAATATATCTGAAATCTTCTATTGACTGAGGTCATTACAGATATTGACAGTTAATCGATGTTCGGAATACGAATTTGTCCACACGAGGCAAAGTTGTTAATTATAATATATCAGATTCAATACCCGATAGATCAGCAACACATGTCAATCTTGTTTTGTCTTCCCATGAGGTTTAGTGTAATTGAAATGTCATCTGGTATCATCTTTCTGTCTGGCTCTCTGTCACTAATACTGATTACTGAACTTGGTGTCTTTGACCCTCTAACAGTATACATGTATAGGTTATCGTCTGATTCATATCTTCCCGGAAATGTTCTAGGGCCTTCTAGTTATTGCTAAACAACCTCCTATATCACTTTTATGCTTATCTTGCCACATATTACTTACTTGTTTATTTCTTAAAATCATAATAGAACATTTTAGTGCATTCGTGGACGTGTGTCGTTGTTGATGCTCGTTATTGAAACGTTGATAACAGATTGGAATATTTTTTATTCAAACGCGTTTTTAACAGTATCAGGTAGAAACAAACACATGTGCATTAATAAAATTAACAGAAAGAAGTCTGCAAAATACACCTTTCTATAGTACTGAAAGTTCCACCAACTTTGTCGAATTCAACGTAGTATTTCCCAAAAACATTATACATGAACGGTCTATCATGATCCTATTGTATTATTAAGGAAATACATCACTTCGATTTCGCAGTATGTATCCGTTGGATGAATCCAATTTAATCATGATGACTGGTGCTAATAAAATAGCAATAGCCTTATAAATTTCGAAGAAAACACACATGCGTATACATAAACCCCTCATTTAATATCTTGGACAAGGCATATCAATAACACAGTTGGTTGAAAAAAGATTGTCCAAGAATATCTGACTTTGGCAATTCTGGCCGCTCACTCTGTCAAACGACTACCGATTTGTCACAACACCAAGATAAGCTGACATATGTGCCACCATTCGGTCGCCTGTAATCCACGGGATTGGCCCGGGCTCAAGTCGCTCACAATGCCCCGTAATCAGTGATAGCATCGCCTCGACAGGCTCCCACACTGGGTCTGCTATCACAGCTCTCTGTCAAGATAAGTGCGGATGGAATGGAATTGGCCATCATCTCTGGCCCTACTGGTGACTGAACCTGCATGCAAGGATCCCCTCTCATGGAGTGGATGCAAACATTTTTCTTTCAAGGAAGTCACGTTCAGACGCTGAAAGGGTCATGCTATCAGCGTGATTGTCCAGCTGTGGCGGCGACCTTCGACTTTTCCCATGTTTGATCAGCAGTATCTGTTGCAAGCATTTTTTTTTCTGCCCGTATTAGTCTGAATCATCGAAATCCCATCAAATTAAAAGTGGGTTTTGAACTGTGGTACATTTTTATGTATGTACTATCTGGTTTTTTTTAACTCCAACAGTACCTTCCGATATCTCATGCACAATATCTTCTCTCAATTTGCAGGTATATATTTTATTACCAGTAAATGATCCAAACCATACTCCATTGAACTGCAATGAACTGTCCGCTAAATGCAAACAAATTATGCATTTGATGTTTGATTGATTTATTTTTCAAATCATGAAATGACACAAAATCATTAAAGTAAGGGCCTACATGCTCATGATGTACAATAGCAAACACCATGGTCTTACTCCCACTGATACCTCTTCATGAATATCTTAAAATATATAGTAAAATATATATCTCGTAAACATTATTCATACAAACGGTGAACGAGTAACTTTTATGTATTCTGCAATAGATGTCTAAGAATTATGCGAGAAATTTAGGTAAATTTCATCCAGCATATATATTGTATAGATATATATATACCATATCAAATTGAGCACCCAGCCACATTAACAGCATATGAAACTTGAACCAAACCGCATAATACTGCACGGAATGTTTCCATTTCCGGCAATGTTCAACAGTCAGCTCGATGCATGGCCAGTTGAGATTCGAGTATGTTTATTTTGTGCCAATATCCATTGACCGATTTTTTTCCCGACCAAGTCTATTTAAGTACGCCCATTTTGCCAGACGTGAAAAATGAAACTGTTATGAATACAAGAGAGTTCAAAAGAGTTTAGAGCACATTTTATATCATTGGACTTATTGATTTATAACTTATTTACCAGTTCTTAAAATATATGGAGCGATTCAGGGAAATGGATGTCGTACACTGTAAAATTGCGAGATATTCTGTACGATGATAACATTCATGTGTGAAAATCAATGAAATACATGCTTGGTGCAAAAGAGTTGGGCAAATTAACTTTACTTGCAGTCAATCATATTGTGTGTGGATTTTTGCATTTTTATGGCGCTTTCTTCTGCTTTGTCGTTCGAGAAAAATCTTCAACTATAGGTCTTCCATTCTGAAAAACCGCGGCGACACAAATGATACCATCCTTGCTTTCCGGCATCTCAAGTGCGGTCACGTCCCCCTTGATTGACGGACGAGTGGTATAAAGTCGGATTAAGCCACAAGACACGTGATAAATCCGTCCCGCCAGTACGCCCCATCCTCCCCCTGTCATGCCGTCACAGACGGGATCCAACTCCACAAAACCACGCCTAGTCCTGCTCCAACACTAGAAAAAATAATATTTTTTTTGGGGGGGGGGGGGGGAGAAAACTTTTCTAAAGCAACAAATTCTTCGGTGCTGCGGGCAACATATGCACTGAGTTAATTCTTCCACGGATAATAAGATTTATTCAATCATGGATATTGCGTCCATAGAGCAACAAATCTTGATCGGAGGGGCCAAGAGGTGATGACAGCATAGGTGATGATTGTTGCATAACTTAGGCTAGCCCATATATCATGCTCAGCTGAGTATATATACAATTCCAACACCGCAATTTGCAACGACTTGCACCATACAAATTTAATCTTCTCATTAAGTTGATCAAGTTAACGCGTCGTCTCCATATATCTAATGGTTAACGTTCTTTTTGTAGGAGGAGGAGCATGGGTCGTATAATATCGTATGGCAGCTTGTGATGCGTGTGTACTTAAGTCATGTTTCAACTGGATGACCTATCAATCGACAAAATTAATGATAATTGATCCGTTGGCGAACAGTAAACAGGCTCTCCGGGAACTTGCATATATTATGTTAATACACACTTTCTACAGAAATTATACACCACTCTTCTCAAACATATAGCTATGGTTTATCATTAGAATATAGGAGTGCACGCTACACAGACGGAGTATGATAAAAATACGACATGTGAAAATATGTGAATCTTGGCCTTGGTTAGACACAGTTGCATCTCAATAATCAGTATAGGAGCATACCCTTGTCCACACACAATAACCGAAGTGCTATCAGAGCAACACATGAAATCCCAGAGTCCACAGAGGGGGCTACCGCTAGTAAATATCGACTTGGGGAGGGCATCTGGCAAAATGGAGTCTCCTGGTCTATCTCCTGGTCCATCGGGACCGTTTCGAGAAGACGAGCCATTCATCAGGTCCACCCTCATTCATTCAATATGTAAAATTACCACCTCTTCATCGACTTGCTAATTTATAAAATTAAACCGATGATCGGCAATCTTAAGATTTAAAATGTTTCAAAGTTCTCATAGTTTCTCACGGTCCAGGTTCGTGGCAGGTGTATGCCATGTATCCAAGAAGACATAACACGATTCAGATCTAAATCCAATTCTGTTTTATTCAAGCTACATGCATGGTATATATAGCACGTGTGGGGTGCTCCTGTCTGGTCTGGGTTGCTACTGTTGGTCACACATAACATTAGCCAATCAGCATGCAGGCCCTCACTGGACAGTGGCTACCCACTAGGCAAGTGAATCAAGGGCTATTGCCCGATTGGATAAGGGTCAGTGGCTGGTGCTCACCCAAGCCTGACGGACGGTGTGGCTCTGTCACTGTCTTAGATACCAACACCGGTCCTGGTCTGAGTGGCCCGTGCACTTACCCTTAAACATAAATCAAGATACAAGATAAAAGTAAAAATAACTAAACTAAAAATATGCAACACCAACTAAATTACCAAGTCTGACAATCAATATAATAGCTATATCAAATCATTTCCATCTTAATACCAATTAAGATCACCACTTAGTTACATATACACTGCCAAGTGTAATCATTATCGCAATCCGACACAATGGCTACTAGAGTCATACACGTGCATTGCAATTGACTACATTTACTGTCAATTGAAATTAACCAATATGTGAGTACAACTTGACACGCGTACTACCTACATTCTATATACATGTGACCATCTGAAATATAACACCAAATACATAGCGGGTGTCAAATATAAGTGTCAGAAGGCATTAATAGCTGTCAGTCATATTAGGGATAAAATGAGAGACTTAATATTGTACAAAATACAGGAACCAATTCACTGTAAAGCTGGCTGTGTGCAAGGTAATATCAGGGATAAATAATTTAGACAAATTTCTAAGGTTCTAAATTGAATTCTGTTAGGTCAAAGGAAGTTCAAAGTTACGTCTAAAAATAACGGGATGACCTAAACAACACAAGTGAAATTACAACTAAATTGATTAGGGAATTCATTCTCCCAACAGTACATAGGCAAATTGCTTGGCCGTTTACCTAGCCATAAAAATGCATCCATGAATTAAACAATGTCCAAGAATTGCAAACAAATACCGGTCATGCACCTTTCAGATACAACCAAGATGTTTAGATAGTAACTCTGAATGTGGACAAAACCAGACATTCGGTCTACACCTGTACCAGTAGGGATTACTTTCATTATGGCCAAGAAATCAGAACTATTTCAAATATAAAACATGTGTACCCCGCTTCAAGGGTTCAATTAACACCTCTACTGTACAAACACCATGAAACATTCACTGGCTGTAGCTTTCTATATCAAGCTACGAATGAATATCAAAATCCCCAAAAATATAATTATGTGAAATAAGTCATCTAGTAACATAAGAACCTTTAATACAAAATATGACATTAAGATATTACTACTCAGAGGCTTGTCTTTTACAAATAGTTATATGCGATGCATATCGAAGAAACACGGTTAAGCGTGATAGCGAACAAATGCAGCTGACAACACCCGTGCAATAATATGTATTTCATTTGTCAAGAAATGATTTATGATGTGTGTGTTTGGAAGGCAGTATTCGTTTCGCCGGACTGGCTGGGTCCCGTGGACCGTCTGTGCTGTAGTGTATCTCCTCTGCTCCGAGGGATTAACTTCTCAAGCATCATTGAGGATTGGGCTTGAATGCTTGTGGAAGATTTCGCAGTTGAATGCATCTAATCCCGAGGATGAGGATGAATATGGTTCACTTTGTTGCCTCTTCACTTTCCCGCTTCTCATTATTCCAATCTTGTCATCCATACATTCGAAAACGGGGACTGCATAGGACATAGTGGGTGGCATAACAAATTCTGTTAATGCGTTTGAGTAGACTGTTTTCTCTCTTCGTTATTTAAATATTTCATGACCTTTGACTGCTTTCAGACGTTTCCTTTAGATCAACGATCGGCTGCCCAATATTCCTCTCACCGATGTATCTAGTGCCTTACACCATACCACACCTGTGTCATGTTTCCGAGGGATTGACCTAATTATGAAGTTTCAGAATTGGTCCAGAATCCAGAACACGCTTGGTCCTGAACGATTCTTAAGAATTGTTCAATAAAGCATTCAAGTAGGAAACAGAATGCATCGGTTATATTAGCAACAGAATATTGCATATTTTGAAATGTCCTGGATATATTGCATGTACGTGCTACGTGCTACATGTTCATAATTTATAACACATATTTAGTACGATTCCAAGATACACAAAATGTTTTTTCTATGAGTGTAGGAAAGACACACTAATTTTGAAGACACACTAATTTTATTGCATCCCTGTTTATGTCATGTAGGCCTGCTACATGTCGTCGTTGAAAAGCTGTTGAAGTCATACATTGGTGCAGAAATAGTAACACATACCTGCACGTATGTTCAATGTCCATGTATTTAACTCTTTTTCCATGCCATTGGTACGTCAGATTCAATATGGTAACTTGCATGAAGGGAAGTTGCAATGAAAAATGTAATACCATATATACCAAGACATTTAATATTTCGTAGCAAAATATGCGGATTGTACAATACATACAACGCTGTTTGTATCATATTCTGGCCTCCATATTCAGTATGGATTAAAAAGGTGACAGGCGGATAATGGCATTCATTTAGTGGGTGAGTAGTAAATATGCGCAGCTTATGATACTTAGGCCTCTGATTTACGTGTGAAAATATTATACGAAAGCATGTGTCTTAAGCTCAGCATTCATTCACATAAGCATTGGTTTTTGTGGATTTTTGTACACGTATTTTGCAAGAGGAAATTGGCTTTTGATGGTGGGATGTTGTGTTGTGAAATGGTCTTTATTAATTATATAATAATATAACAATAATTATATATATATACAGATAGTTATATATATACATGTTCATGTTTCACAAAATAAGATAATCATATCTATCATGCTAGGATCTTCTGAGCCATTGCTGCTGTCCCATGTCGCTTCTTTGTCCTTGAAACACACTTTCGCTCAAATACGCACACAAAATGCATATCCCTAGAATTGGAGTAGATGTTTATCTAAATATATCGGAAATAGGACGATAGGTCGGTCAGCACGGCTATAACAAGAAAATACAGCTAACTGTGAGAGTCGACATTAGAGCTCGAGCACACCATCAGCACCCTAGACAGCTGAATATATTCTACTCAACGTAACCCCCCCCCCCCTCCAAATAAAAATGCTACCATCATGATATCCTCCCTCAAATGATTCCAATTCATTCCCGTATACATGGTATATTATGATGAAAGCAAAGGCCTACTTCATTCATATTTTTCTAATAAGTAAACATTCATTTTGAACTCAATGAAACAGATACTCCTGCTAAAATGGTATTAAACCTTAATGAAATATCCTTAAAAATATTTTAAACTATGAGGAATATCTGCATCTGATATCATGATATTTAACATATATGCCTACTGGGCTAAAAAAGACCAGTTTAAAATATAAAGGATTTTCTGAAGGCCTCGCAAACCCAACACCTTGGCATATAAAATACGTCAAATTATGGTAAATGTAGCCGTAGCATCGCAGACGAATCGTTGTGTTCGCTTCATAAGACCAAGGAATGCCACACGGCACACGCAAGCTTACATGGATGCTGCACAGGAGATTGTGTGCTCCAAAATACGCGTCATTGCGTTAAAATTTGCTTTGCATTCTGGGAACGTCAATTCCCATCGGCTCCGCCATTTTGACGTTTTCCAAACAATCTCAGCATTTTGCGTAATTTTCTCAAACCTAACACATCGATTTATGCATTATATATGT
The DNA here is from genome assembly GCA_949152475.1 of Terebella lapidaria. Classification (NCBI taxonomy): domain Eukaryota; kingdom Metazoa; phylum Annelida; class Polychaeta; order Terebellida; family Terebellidae; genus Terebella; species Terebella lapidaria. The sequence continues at coordinate 12,296,448 of OX424557.1, forward strand.
GTGGAATATTCAAAGTTTACCATCAATTCGAAAGATTTCATGTCAAGGACGAAGAAAATTCTCATTTGAAGTAGGTTTCTAAACGTTTACATGCCAAAGTGGGCGTCGATAGGTTGGCATGAAACCTCCATGAAAAAGTCAGCACATAGACATGTAGAGGGTTGGGGGCTTCGCCCCCAACGCTCTAATGTCAAAAACGTTTCCGCTCAGTTCCTTCTGTGTCACCATCTTGTATTCCAGACATCGTCTGTTTTGTAAATTCCTATTCGCGGGTTATTATTGGCGGGTACAAAATATAAATAGCACAGTTGTTTTCATTCCCGTTTTAAGTGAATTGATTTCCATCAATAACCCAGCGAACCTCACCAGTGCACCGAGCTTCCTTAAATCTAGCGATCATACTCACGTAGCCACACCACAAGACAGCCAAATTAAGAGTTCCCTCGAAATAGTGCATGTAATGGCCAGTAATTGGTTTGAATTAACCTTGGGAGTAATGCTTTGCTTGACAGTGAATAACGGACGATATGAAGGAAGAAATGGATTAGAGGAAGCGATAGGATCAAAGATTACCTGGTCGCAGTGACCGACACTGACTTGTCCAGAACTTAGTGGGTTTTTTTTGGCATCCATGTACTCTAAGCTGGGAATGTATGGTAATGTGATGTGCCTGATAGATTCAGCATCTGCATTGGAGATCTAGAAAGTAATACTGGTCCTCCATATATTTAAAAGTCCTTTTGAATAAAGTTGTTTCGCAACTCATGAGTCTGTATACATCTTGTGTTGAATGTATGTATGCACTGCATGCACTCTCATTATATTCTCGTAAAATCCTGGATTCTTCCACCACATTTAACCACTCCATTCCATTCTCGGAACTGCAACACCCGCCCCCCTCCCTCCTTCCAAAAATCAAACCCACCACCACCCTGGCAAATTGACTCTGCGGAATTCATGACCTCCCATCATGGATGTCGCCTTGGCTCATTTTTGGGACTCAACACTCAAGTGCACTGTAGATACGGGAGATTAACAGACGGGCCTTGGTTTCATGAAGTCGGAAACATGCGAAGCCACTTTCTGTGGGTAAACTTATACAGGGGACAGTTTCTCGTTTCTGTGACCATCTCAATACACCGGAACAAACAGAAGGAAATCCAGACCTGGTGTTTTGAGTAAACTGCTTTTTCGAGAGGATTTATAGTTGTTCAAATGAATTATGATAAATGACCTGAATTGTGACGAGTAGTCGAAACACAACATTATAATTAGAGAGGATGAACAAAACAAAACAAAAAAACAGCTGATATAATAAGTCAGTCAGACACGTGAGAACATGAGTCAGATATATTTTGGTCAATACTACCTCGACATTTATTATCCTTATCGATGATTCACCATATGTTGATACGTTAAATTTTGGATTAAAGTGGCATAAACGTTTTTGGGTATTGTTATAGAACAATTGTATGGCATATTCTGGATGATATAGCACCAATAGATCCTTCAAACTACGCCCGGATGACCCTACATTGAAGTTTGAACATGTATACTCTAAAAATGCCCGATGTGAACGAATTGTTTACATTTGCGCAAACATAAACAAAGTCACGTGTTGGAATTTATTGTCGTTATCTGGGGCATATAAGATTCAAATTGAATAGTGTGGGCTCCATCGGTATTATACAGTTTACAGGTTTGCAGTGAGAATTATGTGTTCGTCTGTCTGTTTCGTAGGTATCTACTGATCACTTTTGCAGGGAAAACCAAAAACCGATTATCGCACTCTAAATAACGTAATCAACTTTGTCTGCAGCGCACATTACACATGTATCAGGCATTTACAGTACCGATACTATAATAGGAATTGTGGTATACCATGCGCCAAGACACTCATGTGAGATACTCAAAAATAAAATGAAAAGAATATTTCGTGGGATGCACGAAAAATAACTGGTAGTATGCACGTCGTGATACAGGCAAGATGGCATACGTGTATATACAGCAAGCAGGCTATATATAGCTTGATGCATGGAAATATAGATAAGTGGTCATTAGAATATGGACCATTGTCTCAGATTCGGAAACAAATAACTTCTTGCCTAAATATGGCATAAAACATAGTCTGAAACATTTAACAGGCGCACAAGGTTTGGATTTTCAATTCGATTTCAAACCGTAAATAAAGTTTATATCATTGTCAAGTATCAAATGTAGAGTCGTCTGTATCGTGTAGTCGTCTGTATCGTGGAGTGTATGCTCAAGTTTGTATTTGCATAGGCATGGGCATATCAAGAACGAGAGCGAGCTCTCTACATGTAACCTCATGAATTATTTTCAAAAATACATCTAGACTTCCAGACGACCCAATTGAATTCCAGAACCATATTCCTATAGATGTAACTGTAGGTGTTTTCTCTAGGTAGCTCGATCATGTTGGCTAGGCTTTTTGATGTAGAATCCTCACATGAAATTTTGATGTTCGTCGACATTGCTGACATTTGACATGCATTCACATTTCGAGTTTTTTTTCCCGAAATGGAATAGAAAGTCACAGAGAATTATATTCTCGGATCTACATGTAGTATACAAAAAAATCTTTATATTTTCCAGTGTTTGAAAGTTTGAAACAATCTTATCATTGTTTGATGTCCTTGCACATGTGTAGCTAATCTTCATACCATGCAATTGTGCAGAACAAATAGGTAAAGATCGCTCCAGACATCTTTGATTATTCAAAATCTTCGTTTGAAATGTGGTGGACACTGCGTATATAATATAGGCTTTCGCAATTCATGACCCAATCATTCGCTGTTATTCGTCAATTTGGGTGATTATTTATCGATTGGAACAAATCGATCAATTCTGCCAATTACATCAGTGGGTTGAATGAATAACATTAGTTTGGTACAAGTCGAAATGAGCACAATATTGACGGCATTTGCGACACCAAAAAGCAGTCAGATTAATTGTATGAAGAATTTTGTTGCAGGAGAAATGTGAAATGTCCGCACATTTGTGCAGACATATTTACATTTGTGTATAACAATTTGTATATTTGATGACCACCTTCCTCCTTGATCTAATTGAACAGACATGTAGGTCCAGTAACTCTTCACAAATCGGTCACAAATTCCAGTGTTTACTCTTCTTCGTTGCCTCTCAGGAGAGTATAAGATTGCAACATCCTAACCCAAACCGAGGATAATCGCTTCGTGGTAGCATGATATTTGCCCGCTCGTCTCTCGGGGAAAAACGTTGCTAATTATATATATCAGATTCAAACTGAAAGGCCGGCATTTCAGTAACTCTTGTCATTTGTTATAAACATGGAACATGGAGAAATCAACATGCAAAAAGGTCTGGTTGCATACTAGTCACAAATGTTGTGTATTTATCGACCAGATTGTGATGACGTCAATTGAATTTCTTGAATGCAGCTATTAGTCTCGGTAAAACGTATCCTTGTCACAGTTGTGTACTGTGACCAGATAAGATAACCAGATAACCAGACAACAGCATTATATACACAAGCTCGTGAAGTCCTCATATATGAAACTACTTCTTGAACAGCGTATAAGTTGTGACACAAACACACCTTATGCTGTCGACATAGGAATATCGTGGACTGGTATCACTTATGTTCCTCAAATGTCCACCTGAGCCTCCCATAGCAATTTGAGGCTTATCTTCCATTAAAATACTTCTTTATTTCAGTCATAGCGAAAGCTTTCGATGAACTGAATTCCAAATGTTTTTTTTTTGGATTGTGTAATTGTTAATGCTCACCCTTGATACTAGTACTTAGACAACAAGGTGGGAAGTTTTCTTTGTTGCTATAAACCAAATGCATATTCACTTATTAAAATTGTACACTCAATAATAGCTACAAAATCGACAGAATGACCCCATCTCTATAGTACTGGAAGTCCGACAAGCTTTGTCAAATTCAAATTCATAGTATCATCCAAAATACTATTCATGAACGATTAACCATGAAATCTTTTACAATGAAGAGAAATCAATTCACTAGATTTTGTATTCTAATTCATTGCCTTGGAATGTATAACCCGACTTTATGTTGGACAAGACGTATCAACATCACAGTCGGCTGGAGGACGGTTTGTCCAAGACTATCTCACTTTGCCGATCGTGGTTGGCTGTGCAGTCAGACGACTGTCGATTTGTCACACCACCATGATAAGCTGACATATGTCCTTGTGTCCCACTACTCAGCCGCTTGTAATCCACGGGATTGGCGTGGGCTCAAGTCGCTCACAATTCCCCGTAATCAGTGATAGCATCGCCTCGACAGGCTCCCGCACTGGCTTTCGAATCACAGATGAAACGTGCCCGGACCCTCCCCTCCTTTGGAATGGATGCGGACATTCATTGGTAATGTGCCACGTTTGAACGCAGAGACACATGCCATGAGTGTGATTGTGCGGGTGTGGCCGTGACCTTCAGCTTCTGCTGTGTTTGCTTTGTGGTTCTGTTGCAAGCATATTTTCAGCCCGTGCTAGTCTGAATCATGATGAGGGGATATTCTAAGAAAATAAAAGTGGGCACTACACCCATCTCGGTTTTCTTGTATGTGCAACTTTGTGATGTTCCACGCCGCTGGACCCTTCCATCAGAGCACAACATATCCCGCTGAATGGTAGTCATATGCAAGAATAAATAAATGGTGAAAAATTCAGCTCCATCGAACTGCAATAAATCTCACCCTGGATGTAAGCTAAGGATGAACCTTCGATCGTGCCTGTGATGTTTTGATTAATCGTATTTAGTAAAAAGTCAAGTTACATATGAAAAACTTTACTCTGACTGACAGTGAGTGTGGTCACGTCTCACTTTATTGACTGACGAGTGGCATAAAGTCAGATCAAGCCACTAGACATGTATAGATCCGTCCTGCCAGTACGCACCATCCTTCACCATGTCATGCCGTCATAGGCAGTTTCTGGCCTCACAACGCCACGCCTATCAACACAACACATCTCTCGACAAAATAATTTATAGATAACATTTTTATGGTTTTCCAAAAGCAAAGAAACTCGTCAATACTACTGTCAACATATAGATTGATTTTCCCCTATTATGACATAACGATCTATGTTCCAATACAAATCATGGATATTGCGTCCACAGAGCAACAAATCCAAATCGAACCATAGGAGGACGACAGCTATCAATCGACGTTTATGGATTTATGTCCATCTCCGACTTAAAATAACACCATTTTATTTATTTTTTGAATTGCACAACTCAACACACACATACTTAGCCTAATACAAATATACCATTCCAACTCATCTCTGTCGATCTGTCCCAGGCAAATTTGCTATCATAATTCAGGCTCATATTAGAGGAGGCCCAACATTCACATGCAGCATGGTATATATGGTATAATGTTTTAGATACACAATATGTAGCATCGACACTCAATTCCCACAGTAGGTTGGGAGCAATACGTTCCTCGCTCTGACGTTGGTACAGTAAAACACGGTCAAATTTCAAATCGATAATGAAAACATGTAACAGGTAGTCAGTAAATGTGCGAGCTTCCTTGGAAAGAGCTCAAATATTGTTACTTTATTAGAAATGATGAGATCATGTTTGAACCAGATGATCTATCGATCAAATTACCACTAGAGTATGCAGCACTAGCTACTCAAACGAAGCATGATAAACAAGAGTAGTTTTGAACAAAAAAGGTGGAAATCTCTGATCATATGAACATGTTCAATCTTGTTCGGATGCGTTATGATTGACCAGCGTGATCAAAGAATTTCCCAACCGGAAGAAGAAAGTGAAAACAGATCGGGAAACCCCAAAATTACGATTGCGTCAAACTTGTTTGTCCTTGATGCATACTGATCGATGGAGTTGTCCAGGGGTACCCCAAGGGAACACGTAAAGCCCCAGGGTTCATGTAAAGGGCTACCCCAGAGACTAGTTCCTTAATATCTATTCTATCTTCGCCTGATCCGCTGGTAAATACCAACTTGGGGAGGCCATCTGGCTGGTGGAGTGGCGATGTCTATTTCCGGGTCTCTCAGGACCGTTTCCAGAAGAAGAGCAATTCATGAGGTCGACGCTAATTCGTTCAGTAGGAGTCCTTATATGTGATACCTATTGAAGATACACAATTATATATAATAACGAGTGAACAAACGCAGCACATACCCAGCTGAGCCACCCATGCAATGAACATTTTTTTTATCAAAATGGGACTTATAATGCCTGTGTTTTGGGGTGCGAATCCATGGCGCCGGGCTGACTCGGTCTGTGCTGTGGTGTATCGACGGCTGTGTGTCAGCTCTCCTCTTCTCTGAGATTACCTTCTCAAGTACCAATGAGGAGCGCATCAATGGGTACTTGGCTTGAGAGCTTGCGGAAGACCTTGTGGTTGGTTGCGCCTGATTTTGGCTCTACATGTAGGCCTATATGTGTGCTATTGTTGCATGATGTGATCATGAAATATGATTCATTATTTACTCTATGTTTTGTGTAAGAGATACTAAACCTATTTCATTAATTTGTTATACATACAATGTACGGTGAATAGCCAATATTATCCGCACATTTTGCATGATGATTGTGGTTCCAAAGAGTCACTACTCACTGTCGTTTTTACGCGTGCAATGAGCAGTGGATATTGCCGTAAGCTTGCACTTGTTTACCCCTGACTGACTGACGGTGCCTCCATCTCACTTGACCTCAGTGACCCGACCCCCGACCGAGCCCTCTTCTAACCAGTCCATTTACCAACTTCTATTACTCACTCACAGACAAAATGTTCCAACCTGAGATTGCAATATTTCATGACCGATTCCAGCTTATGACGGACTTTTTACGTAGACTAAGATTAAACTTGAAGTTGACTTTGTAATATTACTAGTGTTGGAAAGACATGATTTATGACTTACATGTCCCTACATGGTGAGAAGAAAAAAAAGTATATATATCTAGATATTTTTTATACATGTATATTCAGCTGACGATGTGATGTTTGTTTCAGGCTTGATTGATGATTTGTTTACCAGATCTGAAAAAAATCTTTGACATTGCGATTCTGCGTTTCGGCTCCTTGGATTGCACTTGGGAACCAGAAGAGGAAACGGGTAGATTATTGAATCCAATGTAATCCCCATTTGATGGCTGCGTTTCATTTGAGTCTCCACAGTGGAGATGGGACTGGGGAATCTGGGTTTCATGACTCGGGGGATCATCAGAAACGCACCTGTCACCCCCATATCGCGAGCCAGTCTTCATAATTTTGTGAACAAGACCGTTTATGGGCCCTTATGTCTCTTAATCGGAGATTTTCTATTTTATGCTTGCCCCTAGATCTTCGGGATGAGTAAGTGCTCTTAGAAACACGTTATTTGTTCTCGTTCGCTTTCTATTCTGACATCGAGTGGAATACATTGTCTCACGCATTGTTAACTACTCAATCATGTCAACTGTGTATCAATTAGGCCTATTCTTTTGAATATTCTAGGTTCAACTTGAGAATACATAGAGCTATATGCTTCCCATCAAATCTGCTGACCTAAAACACTGCAAAACCACAGACGAGTTTGTCTGGAAGTTGAAAGATCAAATGTGAACGACCGAACCCAAAGACCACGATTTCCGAGAGCAAGTTATCAGACATAGCAATATAATATACACATGATCAACGAGGAAAGGAAATGGCGATCAACGACAGTTCGAAGGACTGGAGGAGATTGAGTTCCGACAGCTGAAGTCACCCTCTGAGGAGTTCACATTGAGGATGCTAGTCAAAGAAAGGGTTAACGAACTCTATACTGAGTTCCAGCGACAGCAGAGAACTCGTTTCACAGTTCACTATCCTCAAGGCTACAGATGTTTATGCAGACGGGAACCATTTCCCACAGTGTCCGCAGTGGGAAATTTGAAGTGATTTATATAAAGGTGGGACTTTTGCCGATGACATACTGTATGAATGTTTGCCATTGAGTTAACATGTTTATACAGAAAAGATGTACTAATTGTATGGAAGTTTTCCTACGTTGTGAGTTTTAGTTTGTCCCACAGTGGAATATTTGAAGTGATTTATATAAATCTGGGACTTTTGCTGATGACATATAAATGTTTTCAATTGAGGTAACCTGTTTGCACAGAAAATTCAGCACAAATCCATTTCAAACCTATTGAGTGGGACCACTGTGTATCGGAGTATTTTTTCAGAATGCAATCATATGGCAGGGCTTCCGACTGTATAACAGACTGTACTTTTGAGCCTCATAATACCACAATAGTCTCATAGGGGTTTTATTCATGTCTCGAATAAAAATTAGTGTTCTTCAAATTAGCTTAGTTTTGTTGCATGTGTCATTCTCATAGATGGAATACTAGTATTATATTTCAGTGACTGTATCTGTGCTCAAAATTTCAATATTTAATATGCATTATATAGCAAGCCTCACACAGGTTCCTGAAGTAATTGGAAAGTCCTTGGAAACAGACATGCATTTCCAGGTCCTTTTAACTTCTTGACAAAAATGATTTTCAGTCTGGGTCCTTGAAGAGTCCCCGAAGAGTCCCCGAAATCACTCAAGTATCTGATCCAACAATTCATGATATGTTTCCTAGCACATGCCGTTGTTCACATGTTTGGATGGTTTGGATTTATCAAACTACAAGACAATTGCATCAGTGTTTACACCATATTACCAGTATATACATATACTAGTGCACGTACATGTAACAGAGGCCGAAGTTCCGACGTATACATATTTCATTGTGAATGATTCAATCGATTTGAAAACGACAATAACCAGGCGGATGTTACAGTCGCCACTTTCAAGACGAGCGTGTTGGTGTTTATTGTTCTCGTTACTTTTCGATGAGAGTTAAAATGCTGAGTAGTTTCCATTACGATAGTGGGTCGTCAAATTATTCCTATCCACCAACAATGGTAGGTGATCCAGTACCTTCTGAAATTGGCTTCTCATGGTGCAAGTTTGTTCAGAAAGACATTTGCAGACTTTTTGTGGGTTATCTATATGGCCTCCAGAGTCACTGTGCAAAAATCCAGCTTTGACACCCAAATGTCTAACCCAAACCCTAAATACAGTAGACTAGAGGATGAACGTGGACCACTCTGTTGTCTCTTCACTTCCCCATGTTCTCTTTATACATGGCTTACCTGTGCAAAGATTGAGCTAAACAATGTCTAACGTATGCTGAGCAATGTCATGCACCGGTAGAGTGGCCTCGTGGGTTTTTTCGCTCTTTATAATCAGGATGGTTGAATACACGTATCGACCTATTACCAGCAATAGAACACGATTTCGATGATAGCAAACCTAAAATACAAAATTCTTTGGAATATTAATAAAGCCCGACCAAATGTTTTACTCAAAGCACACTGGCGTAATCAGGAACAGACCGTGTGTGAAATGTAGCTAATTCTACTGTACTCTTGATGGAATTAATGATTAGTATACAACTGTCCAACAACATATAAAGAAATCCGAACCAAACCCGAGTACATATAAATACCCAATCACAAGCCAAAAGGCTACTGAATGTACCCGTTTTTCATGATCCATTGTCCTGCCCCTTTACTGATTTCTCATGCAGGGTACCGGTAATTAGGCTATACCTCGCAATTGGGTCTGAAGCCTTATCACATTTCCAAATTTTCTCCTGACCTAGACTGACTACATAAGGAAGCTTCCTATGACTCCCACACGATCCGGCTTGACCGATCTCCTCGACATTGAAAATCATTGAAACTTGTTTGGCAATAGGCGACTTACCACAAGGCCTTTTGTGACAAATAAGCTCATAATGAAAACGTATAAGTACATGCATGTAATGGCGAAATAAACACAACCAATATTTCTGTGCAACTTATGCCAGTGGGAATGACAGAAGAGTTAGCCCACGTGATCATTAACACTAGCCGATTGTTTCAGACATATGATACATTATAATTGTCTCATTCAAGTTCCTGAGACGGTGCTCTGTTTGGTATTGTCTACCGCTGATACACAGTGTAGTTTTGTGTAAATGTTTATCAGGGTAATTTATCACAGAAGTGTTTCAATACGTTTTTTATTCACTTCAGCGTGAGGTTATGCATTGTATACTGTACATTGACTACATCGATATATACATGTACACAAATATCCGAGTCTCTATGAGATGTAATGTTATAGATTTCTCCCCTAGGTCAATGTGGAGCCATGAGTCCCTGGTATGCGTGGACTTATTCAACGACTGCTTCCGTCTGCATGACAACGGCTTCTCGTGCCTAGGTGGGTAACTCTATACCGGATATTTTCACCTGCACCGTATTTTCACTTCATGCGGTTTGTCCTAAGCTGAACCAAATATAGAAGTCGAATCAATTATGTAGATGCCCGGTAAGTTTGATATCAATTTATGTAATGGTATCTTGGTACGGCCAAGTTATGTTACATTTTTGCCGCTATTTCATTGGCCGATCGTATAGTGGGCGAGCGTTATATGTTTATGGAACAGCACCCAAGCTGCCAGCTTTTATATTACGAGCGAATTCTCTCTCTGAGTGATGCTTTCTTCTGCACGATCTGACAGTGGTCCATAAATATTTATGGAATGTCCTGATTGAATAACTACGTGTAATAGTGGGCGAGGTGAAATGGTGAAATAAACGTGAAGTATATATTCTAGACTATATATGCTTCATTGGAGCTGCTGCGTGGGCTGATGTCAACTGCCATATTCGGTGTCGTCCTTTTCACCCAACCGCCAGCAATATTTCTAAAGGACATAGGTTCATGACATTTTGCTCATACTAAAAATACAATGTATGGACCATTACTAACAATGAATACATATATTCCATACGAATAGATTATCAACAGATTTATTCCATGAGATCGTTGTATTCTTTGGTGGGGTAACTGTATCCTCCCCATCCTACCTGCTTGCTAGGTTGGGACCTCAATGGAAGGGATCAGCAACAGAATACCGACAGAAATATATGCTTCATGTGAACCCCATTACAATTTCGCATTTGACACTTCCTCGCCAAAGATTGGCAACGTAGGCCCTATATATCACCATTATCAGAAGGTACCGAAACGACACGTTAATGCACTCGTTTTAGTCCAAGGCTGCCTTCCCAAATCAATACACGGAATTCGTCAGACATAAGTCAATAAGGATGATTTGGAATGAGACAAGAACAGGTGTGTGGATGCAAGTATCAACTCGCTACCACCAAAACAATTAGATTTTGATGATGCCAATAACAAACCGAAATTACATTTTGGAATAGAAACTAAGTTATACCAAATCGGAACATCAACTGGGAGTGAATGATTTATGAGAATTACATTATACAGATTGTCAGTAGTCAGACAGTTCAGCTAAGATCCAGCTTGATGGGATGCTGGACTGGAAAATCCAAGAAGTCCTAGATTGTTTATGATTGCGATTCAGGATTCTAAATAGTCCTGGAAATTGTGGCGTATATTATCTCTTTTTATGACACTAAAGCTCTTTGACCTAACCGTGCATTGAATTTTAACAACAAACCACCCTGTTGTGACAGATTACACACTTATATGCTCTTTGTCATATGATTTGTCAAGTCCCTGAATCAAATAAGAAAGCCTTTTGTTATATTTGAAGCAACCGACTGAGGCAATTTACGTACATTTATCAAACAATATTGTGAACAAATGTCTCATTTTGCGTCATCAAACCAAAGTAGAAAAGCATACGTTGTTTAAACTTCTTTCCTTCGCTTTGATATTACATGTCGAGACAACCTTACTATGATCAACTGTCGTTGATCGCCATTTCCTTTCCTCGTTGATCACGTTAGACTTTTTCAATATGATATGCAAATATTCACCAATTATATTAAGCTGCATGATACAATCGTAATATTGTCAAGTTCATGGACGATGATAGATATCGAAAATCATTTTTTAAGAACTACAATTATTTTATACAGTAAACACCATTCCTCAACTATGAACGTCGTCTTTGAAAAAGAAACATGACAAACATGTCAGCCAACAACGAAAATCTACACAATTTATCCTACATATGTTATCTATATCGAGGCGGGATATTTTGTTCATTGAAATTAAATGTGCATGTAGCAAATACTTCACGATATTTACCTGAAAAGGATACTCGGATCTCATTATGTGTTAATATTATCAGGATAAGTTGGCTATAGATTATCTTGAATTTTGCAGGCAGACCCATATCTTCCAGTCTCAATCATGATAGAAATTGCTACCAGCAAATATTCAACCTGTCTCTTAAGGATTGATTGCATGTAATCATCATGAACCCGGAAACGACCACCTGTCCATTCACTTATAATGTAAATATAAAGGTAACAAATTCATTAACTTACACACTTCCAATCAAAGTGAAACTTTGCCTTTCTGATTGTTAGCCATCAAGGATTACCAACCGAGACTCCGTTTCTTACTAAACAATATTAACTTTGTTAAAATCATCGTTTTCATGTGTCATTTTCCGAAGTATTTCTCAGTATACAAAATACACTCACAACAGTGCGAGCTAAGGCAAAAAAAAAGTTGTATGGTTCTGGTTAGGCGCGCGCGTCAGTTTCAAACCCGCGCATCACTGGTTTTTTTTAAGAGCCGAAAAAAAAAATCGTGCGCATCACTTTTTGAGAGCTGAATTTATATATTTTTTTTAGTAAATTGACACCCGTACACCGATTTTGTGGAGATAATGATCAAGTAAAATGGTCCCGAGTATCTTTGACATTGCAAAACTTGGTGTATGGCTGGCCAAACAGGGCAAATTCAACCGGGTCGTTTATCAACAGCCAATTTTAGGGGAAAATGGTTGGCCAAATGGCCATATTTGACCGGATCAGTCATCGGCCGCCAGTTTTAGCAAAAAAAAAAGAAAAAAAAAAAGAACTTTGCGTCGTCGCATCACTTTTTCGGGGACCCCAATAACCAGAACCATAATACTTTATTTTTTGGCCTAAAGGATTATGCTCTGCAGCAAATAGCTAGTGACGCTAGTGAAACTCACGGTGATATGCACTCGGGTGCACCGAGGTGTCCGGGATTACGAATGTTCAGCTCATGATATTCATCTCACAGGAAGTATAGCCCTAGATGTTCTCATTATTTTGACCACAACAAAGAATACATATAGGCAGCAGCCAGTGTTTGTCAAGCAGAACACACGAATGTTCGTTTCGGTGAAACGTAAATAATGATTGATCTAATCATCAAGTTGCACAGCTTCCGCGATATCATTTATGAAAGCATGTCTCGGTTCATCATCCATGAGTATAAGTGTGTGTGCTAGCCAAGTTTCAGATCAGGGGATTGTATTGTCTCAGTGATTTTGTTACCTTTACTTCCACATTTTAAGTCAATGGAAAAGTGCCTCAGTGCAGTCACTGGTATGTTACGTGCAATCAGTCCTTGAAATAAAAATCACAAAGCGACTAAAGGCCCGATATGGGTTTAATTATATCTTTGCTGCGTGCTAAAAATTAAACTTAAGTGAGTTAGAAAAAGGATACGGACCAGTTCATGCCCACACATGTGCCCTTTACTTTGTGCGTATGTGTATTTGATCAGCAAGCACGAGATGATCTTTTCTTTACACGCACAGCTGATTTTAAAAAATCAAATCAAATATTGCTCTGTCCATCACTCAATGTTTTCTGTACCGATTTCAACAAATATATTATGTAAATATGCGGGTAATGTTTGTCTGCCCCTCTGATCACAATTTCACGATCTGCTACTGTAGGTGTCTGTTGGGCATGACCTGGCCTGAAGATTGTGTAATATTATGGACTTCGGTAGGTTAGAGAAAAGTAGTAATGACCAGATTTGATGGGGACTAATCTGGGAGATGCATACTATAGTTTTGGCGTATTGCCCCGTGGCGAGTGCTCAGAGAACAATCAGTAAATGGATGCTGATAGACCGGGGATGTATGCAGTTCAATTTGTCATCAGCAGAGCCAGAATATTCACTTGGCAATAAGTTTGTATTGAAAGTTACACGATAAGAGTTAAGAGCGATTGGAATGAATCCATAATGAACCTCAAACCTTAATATCCAGTTGGTTCTCACGAAGAGGAGAAAAATTCAATATTCATTGACCCCTCCCACCTATTGTTCGACAAATTTGAACCCAGGGCATTGTTCTCTCAGTATCCACGAACAGTTTCTCGACACACGGAGCCTAATAAAATATGGATGGTTTTGCGGCAATCGAGTCATGTTATCCAATTTGGGCTCCAAACTTGGATTGTCAAATGTGGTCGTGGGCACTGAGCATTGCCCCCTTCCCAGTATGGCAAACGTTGTAAGTTAATCTCATCTCGCCACGGGGTTTGCTTCAGTGATATTTATTGGAATTATTTGCCGGCAATATTAGGAAAAAAGAGTAGCTATCCCGGAGCAGCTATGACACTTGAAGTCCTGGTTATGTTCCATGGCACCGGGTCTCATATAACTGTCAAATCTTATACATCATATTCATACACCATCTACACCGACCAGACACATCGCTTCATGGCCACTATCATCATGTATTCATAATTCATAGTGTTTTTCTTTTGTGTTCGAAACACATTCATACTGATGTTCTGTTGTACATAAGCAGTCTATCAGTCTTAGAAAGAAATATGTTTGGATAGTGATCATTCGTTCCGATATAAATTTCTGTTGGCCATGATACAATGAATAGAAACATTTTCAGACATACCTTTTGAAACCCTAACAAAGACCCATAAACTCCCCATACAGTCGCATTTAATTGAGATGTATACGCAGTGTGACAATAGTTGTGAATCCAATACATCGCTCAGTGGATATTTGATTCAATTTTGTTCTCACCAGAAAAGATTTATTGTAGTAAACGTGAGTGGAGAACAACGTTATGCATTTGTGGAGCATCTCTATCGAAGGGCTGAGACGACTTCCGCCACACAAAAGGCAAGGGGTCAAATCAGATCAGTAAAATTTGAATGTAGCCAGGGTGCTTCGATCTATTGCCTCTGTGCAGAGGTCAGGCGGAAACAGTTGTATTCACTGCGTCCTATTTCACTTTATCGAATTAACTCAGAAAACTCAGAGTTGGGTTCGCTCTCTGCACAATAGCTTGGCAGGGAAGAGAGAGGATAACTGGTTGAATAGAACTTTACGGGGGTGTACCAGGAAACCACTAGCTAAGTGGACACCAGCCAGGGTGGTTTTTAAAACCAGTGACCAATGGCCGAGCGACGAACGTGGTTTTAATTCAATAATCGTCGACCATTACTGAGGTATCTTCTGATCCAAATTAGATCAGATTCAGATTTATCGGAATTCCACCATGGCATTCATCAGACATATAATTATGACCGTTATATGCGTTTATTGGTATTTACATGTACAAACAAATTCCGAGTATTTCTCGTTTTTCCACATGAACCAAAACATCCAGATACAATCCTGTAAGCTGAATACATCTATTTCATTTCATACCAAAATATTTCCCTGATCAAGATGGTACAACACATATAACAAGTATTTCATTGTGAACAGTTCGCCAGAAACCCTGTCTGGTAAATATATATGTTTCATCAGGTAAAGTCATGCTGATTTTCTGCCTTCTACATCATTTGGTAATCTGACATGTACATTCCAACACTAACATGTACATTCCAGTCAATATTATGTATCCGAGCCATAAGGTCTCAGGTCGACTATCACTTTCGTATGATACATAAATCTCATTCTCCAAATGACTTGCAAAAGTATGACCCATTAATAATCAAATTGACATCATACAGTGCTAATCACACCTGACAATATATTGTTCCTGCTGAGATCTTGGTTATTTGTGCCGCTGGATTCCTGAGATGTCTGATGCTAATGCTCTCTTAACCATATTTCCACTACTTTTTGGCATATTTGTCTGCCATGAAGTTTCGCTATGAATGTTTCCCTTTTCCCTCCTGTGACGTATGAAATTTTAAAAAAGGATCATGCCTGGTAGTGATTTTCAGAACAGACCCTTTAAATGGGCATTGGCACCTGCTTGCTTCTGGAAATTCTCACAAACGAAATGCGAATCATATCACTATGTTGATATTTGAGGAAAAGGTTACATTGGATTGAGCTCATAATTTGTTTTCAGTCATAATGACTTCAAAACGAATGGGATACACATTACACCGGTATGGAATGATTCTATTCGAGGCTACATATCGGTTGGAATTATTTCATTGACCTCTTGATATCACAAAATATGTATTGACGTCCGCGTACCCATAAAGTTGATGATTAACACCAATATGATACTAATGATTAATGTTTCTGAATTCAGTAATATATTTCGTATTAGTAATGGTTTTTGTATTAATGAGTAATGGTTTATATAATGCTCACGGGGATTTAATTTCGCTGTTTTGGGTATCTTGTAAAGTACTAGTAATTGTGATGATACTCAATATATCTCAGAAAAAATATGAACATATGAAATACGATTCCCAGTTTTACATCTTCCAACCATGTCTATACTTTGCCACCAGTTATAAAATAACCTGAGTTGATCGTCAGCTTACTCATTTCACATGTAATTACATACCTATGCTAAAAGGATTATGACTGTAAGTGATATGCCATTCACTAATATGACTGTAAGTGATTACACTGATCTAGCAAATGCTGTAACAAGAGAACGTGTCTGTCATACCAAAAGCATTTCTAAATCAATGAATGGAACAAACGTAATCCTGGAAACATTATGGCTGAGAGTAGGTCATATTCCTGGCAATAAAATTCCAGTCTGGGTCTTCTGTTCAGCGGGCTCAGAATTATGTCAAGGATTTCTCGTAAGTCTACCCCCGGCATAGACACATCCATCAAGGCTAATCGTTGCATTTCCCAAACAAGTGCAGTGAATCTTCACTTATTTCTGAAGTGACTACAGACAAAATAATCAGATGATTTGCTTGATCGTTGATTCCACGAATCAGTTATGGAATCAATTACAGACGTGTTGTCTCATATGCTAAATCCATATAATGCAAGTTTTGCTATTGAAGAGAAATATTGAGTATTATACTTGGTCCTGAATGAAACAACAGTTCTTAGTTTAGTGGCCACGATCTTAAAAAAGAGAAAGGGTTGAATAGCTTGAAATGACCAAAAAATATCCAGAATCGAGCAACATGATGAAACACGAGAATGCGATATGAACAGCATACACTTTTCATTCAGCTCAATGTGGCTACGTTTTCATCTAATTGTTAAGGGAAGCATTATGATGCGTAAGATTATAGCTGTTTTTTATAACTATTCTTGATGGGTGAACCCATTTTTGTAGTGCTGTGCGACTTATTCAAGGGGTGTGATATACGTGCAAATGTGTAGTTCCATTTCAGTTAGGGAGTGCGTGACAAGGCTATGTCACACGCTTACTATCATACATTCATGGACATAGGGGTGTCCCTACCAGACCATGAAGCTATCATGGTGTCACCAGACCCGGTTAACATAGCACCGGCAGACCATGTGGTGTAACCATCCCCATTTCTGAGACATAACACCAGAAAGTCCCAAATACCGTACTGAGTAAATCATGGCTCATGAATCTCCCCACACATGCCAAAATGTCATTCCTCATCTGAAAAATCTCGGCCTGTAAATAATTCATATTTGTGGAATTGATGTTAATCATCGGAGATTCCATCACACCTGAGCTATGTTCCACATCTATGATAGTACCTGCTGGTCACAATCTTATCAATTGTAGTTTTCACTCTACAGTTGTGGAGTAAACTTAACTTCATCGGGGGTAGAATGCCATGCACAGTGGATATGCTTCTGAACATGATGCAGAAAGAAGCTTCTGTTCAATTCCCTAATGTCTTGGAAGTCACCATATAATGACCGAATGGGTGCTAACCTGGCACCACTGGGACCATTCCAATGAAGATGGGAATACGTTCATGACTTCGTGTAGATTGGCTGGTTTGTAAAACTGACTCTTGGGAGACATTTCCTGGGGAATGGGTGTTGTGTCTCTACTGGGAGGCCATATGATTACAACGGCATTAGATACATACTTCTTCTTTCTTTACGAGATGCTTTGGATGGATGTATTATCATTATGCAATGACTGAGACATACCGAGGCATTGCTATGTAAAAAAGAGATATATTTTATTGTAAACTTGCTCTGACTAATGTACATAGTTGTTCTTCGCTGTTGGAAACACAGTCATACTGATTTTCTGTTGTAAATAAAACAGTCCATCAGTTCTTGGAAGACATGATATGTTTGATCAGTGATCCGTCGTTTCGATATGAATTTCTGTTGGCCTTGATACAATGAATAGAAACATTTTCCAGACACACCTATTGAAACCCTAAAACATGGCACCAATGGTGCTGTAGCTTACCGGCAATCTTGTGAATTGCGTAGAATACTGAATACATATGAATTGTTACACTGATGTTAAAATCTATATGTTAAAACATCTTCGTAAATGTTGATAGAAACACATTTTCTGTATGGACTATAATACGAAATCAAGTTACATCTTGAAAGATTTTTTTCGTTAATGACAAATTTTCACAGACAGTCGATTCAAAGGCAATAAACCTTATACACATCACAAAAGTACATAAGGAGAATCTTATACATGATTTTGAGGAAAACTGTCTGAATAGATTTCGATAAAATGACCACCAAAAGCAAAATTCATCGTTTTTTCGACAAAAAAGGTTGTTTTGACCTTTCAAGGTCATTGAAAATCAAATTCAAGGTCACCACTCAAACCGCAATATATGATTTCCCATTTGAATGTGCCAATACTTAGGCTCTATCTTGAAGTGTTCTATGAGATTACTCTGCATAGCTCCCATTATAAAGGAAATACTCTGCATAGCTCCCATTATGAAGGAAAAATTGGGTGAAATTTTGTAATTCCCAAAAAATTTTCAATGGTGAAAAAAAAAATTTTTTTTTTTGCTGGAAATGACTCAAAACGAATAGTGACTTGATTTGGGACAAAAAATTTTTTTTTCGCCGACCCGTCAAAAAATCAAAATGGCCGCCACACGCAGACCAACGATTCAAGGGCATCGAAACTTATACATGTCATAGAGGTACATGAGAGGAATGTTTTGAAACAAAAATCTCAAAACTGATCAGACAGACCCGGACGTACGACGGACGACAGACGACAAACCACGATAATAGCTTATCGGCCCAAAGGGCCGGTAAGCTAAAAACGACCCATAAACCCCATACAGTAGCATATAAATTGAAATGTATACACAGTGTGACAATCAATGCGAAACTGATGCATCGTTGAGTGAGTTTTGTTATTCAAATTTTTTTTCTCTCCTAGCGAAATATTTTCAATGACTAGAAAGGATTCATTGTTGTTAACACGAGAGAAGAGCAAGGTTATGCATTTGTGGAGCATCCCTATTGAATGGCTGATATGACATCCGCCACACAGAAGGGAAAGGGTCAAATCTTTTGCCTCTGTGTAAAGGTCAGACTGGAACAGTTGTGTTCGCTGCGTCCAATTTCACTGTATCAAATTAACTCAGAAAATATCCTTGCAGCTCTACGGTCAGGCTTACCCTATGCACAATAGCTTGGCAGGGGAAGAGAGAAAATACTATCCTCTCTCAAGTGGACTCTACGGTGGTGTTCCAGGAAGACACTAGCTGTACGGCTATCCACCGGGGTGCCTTCTAAACTAGCAACCAATGGCTGACCGATGAAAGTGGCTTTAACTCAATAAACGTCGATCATTATTGATATCTCTTTTGATCCAAATTGGATTAGATTCTATCTTTATATGCCTCGCGGCCATCATGCCATCCCATACACATATAGATACGACCACTATATAAGTTTATTGGTATTTATCTCCGCATAGTGCTCGGTTCTGCACATGAGCCGAAAATGCAACAATCACATCTTCATAATTTCATTTCATTCTCAATTCCTGGTCGAGATGGTACAACACATATATATTACAGGTATCTAGTTGTGAAAAATTCGCCACAAACTCTGATAAATGATATATAGAATATGATAAATATATGGTTCATCAGAAAAGTCATGCTGTATATATTTTCCTGCCTTTTACACCATTTGTTAATCTGACATGTACATTCCAACTTTCACGTGCACATTCCAACACTACATGGCTCAGAACTGTAAGGTCCCAGGTCGACTATCAGTGTCATATGATACATCAGATTCATTCGCCAATTATATATTCACACTGATTAAAGGAACCTGTAAAATATGATGCGTGATTCATCAAACTGGCGTCATACAGCACCAATCCCAATCACCCCGCACATTATATAGTTATATAGTTCCCCCAGATATCTGGATTTGATGCCTGAATAATATCAGTACTATTTTAACAAACATATTTCCCCTGCATATAGGCATATTTGTCTGCTACGAAGTTTTGTTATGAATGCTTTGTTTTCCCTACTGTCCTGTATGGCATTTCTGGAAAGGAGCATGCCTTGTATTGATTTTTAGAACAGGGCTAACTTGGGAATGATTTTCAGCAAACACAACTTTTAGAACAGGACGAACGACGATTTAAAAAACCTTGGTGACACTCGAAATGGGTTTCAACACCTGCTTGCTTCTGGAAATTCTTACAAACGATGTCTTTGTCTCAGAGCGACGGGGCTATATTGATATTTGAAACATTGTTACATTGGATTGAGTTCATGGATTGTTTTCAAACCATGATTTACTCCAATATGCATGGGATACACATTACAGCGCATGTTAAATGATTCATTTCAGCTACAAATCAGTTACAACGATATTTCCGCACTTTCATCACCAATCATCTCACTATACCACATAATTTACATGTAATGACATCCGAGTGCCTAAACAAACTAAACAAATTAGTTATTCTATAGACGAATAATACTACCATGATGATTTTAACAACAATATGGTACTAACTATGTAGTATTACGGAAGACGGTTAGTGCCAGGTGTGAAAATATATTTAAGTGGCGGCCGCCACATAATTATCTGGCGGCCGCCACATAATTATCTGGCGGCCGCCACTTAATTATCTGGCGGCCGCCACTTAATTATCTGGCGGCCGCCACTTATTTAGTGCTTTAACACAGCATTTTGGTCTATCAATTCATTTTAAAATAAAATAAAATTTACATTTTATTTGAGATACATTTTTTATCGACGATATTATCAAGTTACTAACCCGGGATTTAAAAAAAAATCTTCTCCCCCCCCCCCCCCTCTTCGAATACCAGCATCCCGTAGGAGTGGTGCGCGTTAGTCACATGCAAAGTGACTCTGATCGGTCAATGCCGATTTATATTGTAACACATATGGTCCAAGAATGCCTCAATAAAATTAACGAATATTTGTTTGAGGGATGAAATGTAAATATTTTCATGTCATTGATTGGTATTATGGACCATAGGGCAACTTTCAATACATAATCCATAGGGGAAAAAACTAGGAAAAAAAGGAACACACAATATTAATCAGATAATTTGACGAATATTTGTCACCACCATCGAATATGCACTGTTTTTATTTGTTTCCTTTAACCTATATATCGATGGTAGCAACCATAATTGCAGAGGGCCCAGTTGCCATGGCCACAACAAATAACATGAATTCATTGGTGATCCCTATATAATGCTAAGTGTGAAAGTTAAAGTTTTGTTGAATAATTTGCATGCCAACAAACTCCCCCACCCCCCCCCCCCTCCCCACAATACCCCATATATCATTGTCTCATTAAAAACAGTATTGTCATTAATACAGTATGTCACGACTTTTATTTGGATACTAGGGCCTAATTAGCTATATGTATATTGCTTTACAAGAATCTCCTCATATTTCAAGCCACGTCCTACAGATAGTTATGTGGCGGCCGCCAGATAATTAAGTGGCGGCCGCCAGATAATTATGTGGCGGCCGCCAGATAATTAAGTGGCGGCCGCCAGATAATTAAGTGGCGGCCGCCAGATAAATATATTTTCACACCTTTCATATTCTGGCCTCTACGGGCTTCCGTATAGTATGTCACATTCTTACTTTGCGACAAGTGAACATATATGAACAGTATTGTCATTAATACAGTATGTCACGACTTTTATTTGGATACTAGGGCCTAATTAGCTATATGTATATTGCTTTACAAGAATCTCCTCATATTTCAAGCCACGTCCTACAGATAGTTATGTGGCGGCCGCCAGATAATTAAGTGGCGGCCGCCAGATAATTATGTGGCGGCCGCCAGATAGTTATGTGGCGGCCGC
Source organism: Terebella lapidaria (assembly GCA_949152475.1). Classification (NCBI taxonomy): domain Eukaryota; kingdom Metazoa; phylum Annelida; class Polychaeta; order Terebellida; family Terebellidae; genus Terebella; species Terebella lapidaria. The sequence continues at coordinate 12,318,799 of OX424557.1, forward strand.
CAGATAATTAAGTGGCGGCCGCCAGATAATTATGTGGCGGCCGCCAGATAATTAAGTGGCGGCCGCCAGATAATTAAGTGGCGGCCGCCAGATAATTATGTGGCGGCCGCCAGATAAATATATTTTCACACCTTTCATATTCTGGCCTCTACGGGCTTCCGTATAGTATGTCACATTCTTACTTTGCGACAAGTGAACATATACTAGCACTATACATTTTGTGTATGGTCTATGACCATAATGTTCTGTGGTACATTGAACATATCTATTTGCGAGGTGTATGGCTATGCTTTTGATAATATCGTAGAGGTAATGTATTATGCTCGATGGATAGAAATATGTATTGGATATCTAGAATTTGGAGGTTAATACTCCTCTTTCATATATTCGGTGGTATTTCTCAACGGGTGTCTTTTGCAATTCAAGACTCTGAATTTTGTGCAGAAGCATGCACAGACTGCATGCACACTCCTCGCGAGCATCGATTTCTCGTTTCACCACATTTTACTGTCCCATTCCGTTCTTGCCACTGGCTCAAAAGAAGCAAACCCAGCACAATGGTTCATTTCTTGTCTCCCGCGCACTGTTGATACAGGAGATTAACAGAAGTGTCTTCTTTTCATGACGCTGAAAACATGTGAAGCCACTTTGCCTGAGTAAACATTAACTTGGACCAGTTTCTTGTCTCACTAATACACTAGAACCAACGGCAGTAAATCAAGAACCGGTGTTTTGGTGATATTGATATTGATATTTTTAGAGGATTTATAGCTGGCCAAATAAGTTATGATAATTGACCTAGTGGTGCGTGTCCTAAACACAACTACATTCAATAATCGAAGAAAATAAACTAACGTACAACAACTGATAAATAAGTTACAATACTACTCTGCAAGTACATATTTGCATGACATTGTTTTGGCGCCCGCGTCTATAGATATTCGCAAACACAGGAACAACAATGTGTTGCTTCACTGTCCCAAGTCGGTCATAATTGAATGATAACCAGCCCGCGAGAGTCATAACACACGATAGACTTGTCACCCGAGGATATAAGTCAGCCTTATTCGGTCACTCCTACATCGCCATTTCTTATCCTTATCGTCGATGGTGGATATTGCGGTTCACAAGAACATTTATTTTTTCCTTTGTCTCATGTGAGGGATTTGTCCCATATCGATAAGTTTGAAATGAATGAATTTGAAATAAATAACGTGATGTACTTGACAGATATGGTATGTATTTCCTATCATTATTGCATTATGAATATAATTTTCTGTGTTATGTGACGCCAATGTTGCCGTTTGCGAGGTATCCGCAGTGACGGACAATGAGCGATTCCACGGTGGACATACGTTGCGCGCTTTGTGCGGGCTTCTTCCGGTTACTTAAATTCTGTGAACTGTAGTTACATGACCTCATGTCACACGTCAGGGACGTATGTGTGATACAGCGGAGGGTCGCAAATGTAGTCGGTCTGTCTGTCCAGGTGAGTGAATTTTCTTCCCGGGCTGATGTAATAGAATCTATCAAGGCTAATAATAACATCCACAAAATATCAGGTTTTGGAATAAATTGAAAATACAGCTGCATAGCCAATTCGGATATCGAGATAGGGGATCACCCAGGGGTGCGATTTGGGTGATGTGTTGCCGGCATTTGAGCTGTTGCCACGGAAACGTATGCAAACATGATGCATGTGGTAACCACTCTGCAAAACAATCTCTGACACATATAATTACAAATATACCGATATACATATTATAGCAATGATTTCAATAATTGTCATATGGCTTTTAGCAGCATATCAAGCTATTCATAGGGCATGTCAAAACACTTGTCTCCCGGACATATTGTTCCTACTATCATGTAGCTTGTAATAAAATTAAAGCAATGGGTGTATGCACACTGACAAACTGTCCCACAAAAAAGTACACCACAGTACAACAAAAGACTAGTACACCACATTGTATCAGTGGACCCACCTTCTATTTTTATGGAGTTCAATGGGCCTGTATTGTCAAGCTGACGATGCTTTATTTGCGCGTCATTCACTGGCGTGTTGATTTGACGTTCAGTGAAACTTTGCCACCGTCGGAGACTTTTGTGTTTTTGATGAATGGCAACGAACGGTACAAACAGTTCATATTCTCACAGGTCTGTTATCTTTTGATTGCATCTGGGAGGAACCCACAATAGGAATCACAAGAATCTGTTTAGGATTGAATAAAAACAACTGTGTACATTCTGATACAAATTGATCGGCGTACACGGTTGGTCCGAAAAGTACATGTTGACCCACCATTGCTCACGGGCACGTGGGCCAGTTGCTAATGCCACAGCAATGATAATTAGCAATGCTATTGTCCACAGGCAAAGGACGGCAGTGTAGCTTTGGCTGCGAGTATTCGGTCGGGCTTTAATTTCATTTTTAAAAATGTTGTATTTTAGGTGTGTCTCTGCTGGTGGATGTTGAATCTATTGCCGAGGATACCATAAATTCAGTCTTTGGGCTTGTGATTGAGTACCTATGTACTTGTCATACACATATTTTGTGGGGTTTATTTCGGATTTCTAAATTGTACTAGTAGTTTGTTCATATTTGCATAATAATTGCATCTGGTGTACAGCTGTCACACCTACATTTCACACTGTCTGTCTCTGATGACGCCAGTGTGCTTTTGCTGTAAATATTTGGTCGGGCTTTATTTTCATTCCAAAAATGTGATATTTTAGGTTTGTTATTGTCATCATCAAAATCTGGTCGTGTTGGTGTAAATAAGTTAATACTTATATGGCTATGATGTTGGCTTATGAATATCTAATTCAGACATATCCAGACCAATCGATGTTGCACAAGAGGAGGGATTCGTGTGGAATATCCACTACGAAGTGTAACCATTGCATTGTATTATCTCCAAATTATCACGTAATAATTAAGCATTTGCGGTGCTTCCAAATCGGTCTGAATAATTGATATGTGGAACTCACATGTAGAACGATTGACTTTTTGAGAGGGACTACCAGCTCTGTATATATCATTGTGAGCTTCATGATCAATTTCGTAAGAATCGTACATGTTTGTTCTGATCATTTATCAATTGCGAAAACATCCACCAATCCTGCCAATTACGTTTATACAATATGTCCCAACAAGCCCAATATTGACGCCATTTACAAAACCTAAGAGCAGACGGATTTGAATTGCTTGGAATTTTGATACAGCAGAATTGTGGGAAATATGTCAGAATTCGATTCGTGTATATACATGCAGAATTTTACCTATTTTCGGAACCAGCTCTATATTGACCTATTTACAACAACCACGTAGATCTTGTGAACTCACTACCGAAGTGTTTGTTCTATTCAGAAAAGTGTCATATTGCGAGACCGTGTCCCTTTGTGATGATGTAATATTTGTCCAATCGTCTCTCAGCTAAAATATGTCTGGAAATTTCTATTGACTGAGGTCAGTACAGATATTGACAGTTAATCGATGTTCGGAATAAGAATTCGTCCATACGAAGCGAAGTTGTTAATTATAATATATCAGATTCAATACCCGATAGATCAGCAACACATGTCAATCTTGTTTTGTCTTCCCATGAGGTTCAGGTTAATTGAAATGTCATCTGGTATATTCTGCCTGTCTGGCTTTCTGTAACTAAATCACTTGGTGTCTTTGACCCTCTAACAGTATACATGTATAGGTTATCGTCTGATTCATATCTTCCCAGAAATGTTCTAGGACCTCCTAGTTATTGCTAAACAACCTCCTATATCACTTTTATGCTTATCTTGCTACATATTACTTTCTTGTTTATTTCTTAAAATCATAGTGGTACATTTTAGTGCATTCGTGGACGTGTGTCAATGTTGATGCTCGTTACTGAAACGTTGATAACAGATTGGAATATTTTTTATTCAAACGCGTTTTCGACAGTATCAGGTAGAAACGAACGCATGCGCATTAATAAAAATAACCGTGAAAAGTCTGCAAAATACACTTCCCTATAGTACTGAAAGTTCCACCAACTTTGTTGAATTCAACGTGGTATTTCCCCACAAATATTATACATGAACGACCTATCATGATCCTGTCATATTATGAAGGAAATATATCACTTGAATCTAATTTATTCATGATGACTGGTGCCATGAAAATACGAATGCCTTATTAATTTCGACGAAAACGTACAGGCGTATTCATAAACCCCTCATTGAATATCTTGGACAAGGCATATCAATAGTACAGTTGGTTGAAAACAGATTGTCCAAGAATATCTGACTTTGCCACTTTTGGCCGGTCACTCTGTCAGACGACTACCGATTTGTCACACCACCAAGATGAGCTGACATATGTCCTTGTGTCCCACCACTCGGTCGCCTGTAATCCATGGGATCCCCCCGGGCTCAAGTCGCTCACAATGCCCCGTAATCAGTGATAGCATTGCCTCCGCAGGCTCCCACACTAGGTCTGCTATCACAGCTCTCTGTCAAGATATGTACGGATGTGATGGAATTGGCCATCATCTCTGGCCCTACTTACTGTTGGTGACTGATCCTGCATGCAAAGATCCCCTCTCATGGAGTGGATGCAAACACTCTTCTTTCAGGGAAGTCACGTTTGGACGCTGAAAGGGTCATGCAATCAGCGTGAGTGTCCAGCTGTCGGCGACTTGCGACATTTCCCATGTATGATCGGCAGTATCTGTTGCAAGCATTTTTCCTGCCTGTATTAGTCTGAATCATCGAAATTCCATCAAATTAAAAGTGGATTTTGAACTGTGGTACATTTTTATGTATGTACTACCTGGTTTTTTTTAACTCCAACAGTACCTTCCGATAGCTCATGCACAATATCGTCTCTAAAATTGGCAAGTATATATTTTATTACCAGTAAATGATCCAAAACATACTCCATTGGACTGCAGTGAACTCTCAGGCAAATGCAGACAGATTATGCATTTGAGTTTTGATTGATTTATTTTTTTAAGTGACATAAAATCATCGAGATAAGGGCTAACACGCTCATGATGTAGAATAGCAAACAACATGGTCTCATTTCCATTGATAACCTCGGTATAAATATCAAGTTGAATAGTAAAAGGTATATCTCATAAACATTATTCGTACCCATATTAATTTGAGCACAACATATGAAACTTGCACCAAACTATATACGGCATGGAAGGTTTCTATTTCCGGCAATGTTCAACAGTCAAACCAATGCATGGCCAGTCGAGAGTCGAGTATGTTTATTTTGTGCCAATATCCATTGACCGATTTATTTCGACCAAGTCAATTAAAGTACGTTTTGCTGTACCTTCCAGATAAGGATCGAATATTGATTTTGCGAGACGGTGAAAAATGAAACTGTCATGAATACACAAGGGTTTGAAAAGAGTTTAAAGCACATTTCATATCATTGGACATTATACCTTATTTACCAGTTCTTAATATATATGGAGTGATTCAGCGATTCACAGAAATGGATGTCATACACTGTATGAACTTTAACTGCAATCAATCAAATTTTGTGTGTGAATTTTTGCATTTTGTGGCGCTTTCTTCTGATTGAAAACTGTTCAACTATAGGTCTTCCATTCTGAAAATCCGGCACGACAACCTTGGTCAATATACCTGGAGTATATCAGTACACTATATGGCCTCAAGTGCGGATCTCAAGTGCGGTCACGTTCCAATAGATTGACGGACGAGTGGTATAAAACCGGATTAAACCACAAGACACGTAGGAAATCCGTCACGCCAGTTAAGTTAAAGTTATCAGTTATCAGTACGCCCCATACCTCCCATTGTTATGCCGTCAGGGGGATCCAGCCCTACAACACCACGCCTATTTCTGCACCAACACGAAAATTTCAAAATAAATTTTGATGAAACTTTTGTAAAGCAACAAATTCGTGGAGTTTTTTTCCATGCAAAATAAGATATATTCTGCAATTGCAATCGTGGATATTGCGTCCACAGAGCAACAAATCTTGATCGGAGGGGCCAAGAGGTCATCGATCTCTGTTCTTCGTTTTGGAATGAGATTGTTGCATAAATTAGTCTACCCCATATGTCATGCTCATATGAGTATATATTCAATTCCAAAATATCAATTTACAACAACTCGCACCATGCAATATGATCTACTCATTAGGTTAATCAAGTTAACGCCTCCACATCTTTCATGGTTTACGTTCATTTTGAAGGGGGAGCAACATGGGTCGTATGATAACGTATGGCAGATATTGTCTATGGTGCTTTTGTACTTAATTCATGTTTGAACTGAATGTCCTATTAATCGACAAAATTAATGATAATTTAGGCGTATAGTGAAGGCGTATAGCAGGCGAACAGTACACAGACTCTCCTGGAACTTGCATATATTATGTTAATTTGTTACACACTTTCTATATAAATTATACACCACTCTTCTCGATCAAATAGCTATGGTTTATCATTAGAATGAGGAGTGTACACCAATGGAGCATGATCGAAATATGATATGTTAAAATATGTTAATCTTGGCCTTGGTTAGACAGTTGCATCTCAATCATCAGCATAAGAGCATACCCTTGTCCATACACAATGACCGAAGTGGTATAGGGTACTCCATAGCAACACATACAATCACAGAGTGGAGCTACCCCCAGGGACAGTCCCTTATTGTCTACTCTATCTTAACCTGGTCCGCTGTTAAATATCGACTTGGGGAGGGCATCTGGCAAAATGGAGTCTACTGGTCTCTCTTCGGGTCCATCGCGACCGTTTCCAGAAGAAGAGCAATTCATCAGGTCCACCCTCATTCATTCAATAGTTATATGCGATGCATATCGAAGAAACACGACTAAGTGTGATAGCGAACAAATGCAGCTGACCACACCCGTGCAATACTATGTGTTCTTTTGTCAAGAAAGGATTTATGATGTGTGTGTTTGGGAGGCAGAATTTGTGGGGCCGGACTGGCTGGGTCCCGTAGACCGTCTGTGCGGTAATGTATCTCCTCTGCTCCGAGGGATTAACTTCTCAAGTACCAATAAGGACGGCATCAATGAGGATTGGGCTTGAATGCTTGTGGAAGATTTCGCAGTTGAATGCATCTAATCCCGAGGATAAGGATGAAAATGGCTCACTTTGTTGCCTCTTCATTTCCCCGCTCCCATTTTTCCAATCTTGTCATCGTTACATTCGAAAACGGGGACTGTAGTGGGTGGCATAACAAATTCTGTTAATGCGTTTGAGTAGACTGTTTTGGCTCTTCGCCATTCAAGTATTTCATGACCCCTGACTGCTTTCAGACGTTTCCCTTAGGTCAGCGATCGGATGCCCAATATTCCTTTCACCGATGTATCTAATGCCTTACCACATTTTGCCAACCTGTGTCATGTTTCCCAGTGATTGACCCAATTTGGAAGTTTCAGAATTGGTGCAGAATCCAGAATCTCGCAGGACTTGTACACGCTCGAACTTGAACGATCTCGTCGGGAATAAAAATCGTGGTTTTGTGAATGAGGCGACAGACGTGATGTCTGGGAGAAAATAATGATTGATATACACAACTGCATTATAGTGATAACAACAACACAATATACAACTAATATTATTGGTGCTTATGTTAGTGATGCAGTGATAGGCTATGAAATCATCTGGTATATTCTTAGTCATATGCTACTGTATATGTTGGTCGGGTTTGTTTCTATTTCAAACGTTTCCCACTCCAGCTATTCTATTGGCACTAGATCTAGCGCAATCTGATGTACAGATTGAAATCGATATATACAGTACAATTTGGGAAATGCTGTAATGGTTAGCTTCCGGAAAGTTAGCCTTACAGCGTTGACTGTATATCAACATCACCTGACCCCTAAACAAAAGAACTAGGTCGGTAAACTCTCTGACATTTGGCAGGGTTTTTTTAGGCTTCTTTGTATAATCACCTTTTCCTCCTGATAATTGTAGTAATTTTAGCGACTGTAACCCCCGTCCCTCCCGCGCATACATATTTCACAACAAACATTCATTCTACATGACTTACATACAGGACAGGTACAGACTATACGATCACAAGCATAAACTCCATGTAGTCATGGTTACATACACGGGTCAATCCACATGCACTTGCGGCCCCATTCACTCGGTACATCGACCCAGTTAGTTTCGGCCTTGACCTTCACCAGCACCTACTTCTAAACATAGAACATGACACACCCACCGCTCACATCACGTGCACAGATATAAGCATAACAAGTCTCGTTCACGCGCCGGGGAAACCCACTTTCCCGGTGAGATCAGCACACATCAGCACATACATGACCAATCACAACACCGCATGCATTTGGCGGGAAAGTCTACACCACATGTTGCCGGCCCCGCAGTTTTTCTAGGAGTTGAGTAAATGGCCGCCACGAGCACAGACGTGTTGAGGTATTGTTAAGAAGTTTGGCCGTGCTCGTATAGAATACTTGGAATAATTGTGGACTATTTATACGTGAATTGTGATAAAGAAGGACCATAGTTTTCGGCTATCTTATTGACGAGGAATCACCGGACGTAGGTGTGTTTGCGGCCCTGTGGTGTGATTGCAGACATTTCGGCCTAATATCGGCCATAGAACGATATTCATCACATTGGCGCCGTTCGACCAGGATCTGAGCTAGTCTCGGATTACCGACCCTAACTTACCGGCAGTGATGGCATTGACCCCGGGAGCGTTCCGAGGTGAGTCGGCCGACCAGACAGATGAAGAAGTCACGTTCAACCCGACCTTCCGACCTTCCGGCCCCCGCTCAGTTGTTATGAGCGACACAGTTCCGTTGTCACAGGAACAACAACCGACCGGCCTGTTCGACTCCATGGACGAACATTCGACCCTGAGATCGTCTTCGCCGCCCGTCGACCTGATACAGGAGTTCCTCGACGAAGACCCGCTCGCACCTCAACACACAGTAAGTGACATTTTGAGTGCACACGCTAGGGCGTATTCGGCAACGTCGGCCAGAACAATCCAGAGACTATTGAACTCTGCCGACAGAAACTATACGCGCTCACGTCAAAGAGCGAGCGTATATCGTGCTACCGACCCAGAACAGTTATCAGTGAACGTTCGGCCGGTAACCATAGACACATCAATGGTTACACACCCACCGAGTGACTCTCGGATACGACAGTGGGTTTGTCAGTCTGACAATGTTCCGGAATCGGTCCCGCCAAGCGCTTATTCGGTAGATCGGCCACTGGCGCCGTCAACGACGCCGAGACGACACGACCCTGCGACTGAGACGTACTCGCGCATACCGACCGAGCCAACGGTGGTAGAGTACACACAACCCGGCCAGGCGAGAGTAACGAAAGAGAACATCCCGGCGACGACCGATGCCCCGATCGTGACACCTCTACGACCGCAACGACCCAGCGACCCGACGACGGAATTTCGCGCCACCACACGGCAAGCGCGACTTCGGCAACCACCACCGACATCGAGTCGCCGACCTCACGCCTCCGATATGCCGGCCTCCGACTCGCGCCCCCTCGCGCCGACCGCTTTCCGACCATCGCCGACCGACGGAGAACAGCCGCGCTTCGCTTCGCCGCAAGACCCAGTTGTGTCTGCTCCGGCAGAAAGTGTTGTGCCCATGATCGGACCTCCGATCTCTCAGCCAATCGGCTACACCACTGGATACGGTGTATCGCCAGTCGGATACCCTGGCGCAACAAGCGGTGTTTCAAATGGAGTAGCTGTCGGATACTACCAACCACCTGCCGGCTATATGAACCCACCACCCGGATACGGTGGCGTTCCAAGTGTGATGGCTGACACCGGCTATCATGGTGCACAAACCGGATTAGTGTACCATGGTGTAGGCCCAGACGGATCGACATACCGATATCCACCGCCGGCTGTAATCCCACCCTCAGTTGGGATACCATGGGTGACGCCACCATACAGTCAAACGGCCCCTGTCGCACCAATAGTGTACGACCCCAACAGCATTCCGGCACCACCCGCTACTTCGTCTGCCGTCTCCGCGACAACAACACCGACCGCACCCGCTAACACGACCTCGGCAGCTCCGATTGTTACGACTTCAACTGCTCCGGCTGTCACGCCAACGACGGCTCCCGTCACAACAACGCCGACTGTGGTGAGCGTCGACACGCCCACGCCCCAGAGACTCACGTCTGAGCCCCAACCGTTAGCAATGGCTAAAACGGCTCAATGGCGTGCGACCTTCAAGGAGGGCAATCTCACACAGTACATACGGAGCTTCGAGCAATTCACTGCGGCCTTCACATATTCCGACCTCAATAAAACAACGACCTTCCGGAGTACGCTGCGCGGCCGCGCCGAAGCGTTAGCTCTGAACATTCCGGTCGAGACTCCCTGGGAGGAGTTTCGTTGTCAGCTCTTGGAGGGCTGGGAACCCGCACCTCGTCGGCAGTCCAAACGGGACGATTTTCCGTTTCTAAAAAGAGAACGGAAGGAGAATGCGGAACACTACTTGGAGCGGCTTCAAGCTCTGGCTGAGCAAGTGTTTGACGATGTCACGCCAGAGTCCCGGCAACGAACAGTAATCTCCCAGTTCGTCAACGGCCAACCCGACCACATTGCCGACAAACTGTGCGTGTTCACTTTCCATAGTTACGGTGAAGCGCTGACGGCCGTCCTCAAAGCTGAAAGTCGTCAGCAACGGACCAACAGAGATCGTCAGAGGGGCACACGACGTGCCGACATCTCCGTGAGTGGATACCCGGATGATGATTGTGTCAACCAAGAACTGTCTTGTGCTATGGGACAGATCAATCAGGGAGGAACGCCGACCCCTGAACAGGTTGCGGCTTATTACGACCCTGCCGACAGTGACACGACCGGCCTTCAAGGATGTGAAGAACATTCTGTGCCAGCCTGTTCACGCGAATGGGTGGCGGAAGCTTTCCAGAGCGTCCTTAGCGACGAGAATGGACTCTGTGAGGAGACAGCTATCTATTCCGTCCTACGAACTACGGCCCCGACTAAAGGTGATCGGCCTCCACAGCCCGGACGACCAGCCGTATGCTTCTTCTGCAAGAAGCCCGGCCATCGCTGGATGCGGTGTTTCCGACTTAAAGACGTCTTAGTGCGCAATGGCATGAAGCCACTAACTTTTCGACCTAAAGGTGCTGGTACTGACCGAAGGACAGATCAAGTATTGTCAGTACCTAACCAAATCGGCAACCAAACCAAGTCGGCTCCGACAGAGCCAACGGCTCAGTCGTTAAACCAGTAGTGGAAGGTGCTGCGGAGCAAGGACCTTCCGGGCAACAGAACAATGTTACATGCTCCACACCTGCGGTTGTCGTAACTACCAAACCAACAGTACCAACGGTTACGATCCCACAGCCGGCCCAGCCCACACCTCAGCTCCTTGAAGGGGTGTGTACCAAGTGTCGAACTCTGACCCCAAAGCCGGCTCGCCCTCATGAAGGGGTGTCCGCGCCACTTCCACAACGGCCTCCACGGGAAAATCGTCGTCCTGAAGGGGTGTCGCCCCCGACCGCCAACGGCACCGGAACAGATAGTATGTCTGAGGTGGAGTGGATCTCCGATGACGGAGGGTTCTACGCGTTCCCATTTGGACCGGAATCCAGATTGCCGCCGCTGCACACACTCTTCAAGCCACCGCCGGACGACCCCGCAATTCCGGCCGTCATAGACAATTCGAGAGCGGCACATGAGTGCTGGAAGTTATCGGTACGCGTCGGGGATAAGACAATACAAGCTGTGCTCGACTCCGGAGCGCAAATCTCTTTGCTCCGACGCGATCAGCTCCGACACGTCCCCGCCGATCAACGACAGCTACAGCCTACTTCGGCCACGATTCGTGACGTCAACGGACAGTCAAGCCCAATCGATGGACTGATCGACCTCCCAATTCAGGTCGGGACCAACCACATGATTGTGACATTTTGTGTAGCTGACATACACGACGCCATGATACTCGGCATGAACTTTTTCCGGCAAGCTCACGCTGTAGTGAATTACGGCGCAGGAACAATACAGGTACACAAAGAAATCCTGTTTGCGCACAAGGACATTGAAGCCAATGTTGTTAGAATGGCAGTGCGCCGAGCCGTCACCGTCCCCGCACGTAGCGAGGCGATCGTAGAGCTAATCCCGACCTCCAGAGTTCGAGTTCGGCAGCATCCACGGATGATTCAACCACTGACGGCTTTTCCCGAGGACACTGACCTCATCATGGGAAGAACATTAACGACCTTGGACCGACAATGTGTAAAGGTGTCTGTAGTCAACACGGCAGATACCGGTATCACACTTACTCGATCCGACCCTGTCGCCATAGCCAGTCCGATCGAGAGTGTTGTCGGAGCTCTACCAAGACCCGGAGAGGAGCCCGACCTGTCCACAGCCGACGCCAGTCACTACCGCGACCTGCCGCCACATCTACAAGAGATGGTGGATCGCGCCGGACTAGCGCCAGAACAACACCGGCGTTGCGCTAACCTGATCCATCAATATCAGGACACCTTCATGCACCCGGACGGACAGTTGGGACGGACCCAAGTCGTCCAACACAAGATCGACACCGGCAATTCGGCCCCGATTCGGCAACGTCAACGACGCGTCCCTCAGGCGCAACAGAGCATCATAGACGAGGAGGTCGACAAGATGCTTCGCTTGGGGTGCATTGAGCCGTCAGATTCGCCCTGGAGCGCACAGGTGGTGCTCGTGCGTAAAAAGAACGGCCAAGTAAGGTTCTGCGTCGATTATCGGCTCCTGAATGACGTCACCCGCAAGGATTCATATCCGTTGCCCAACATTCAGGACACTCATGACGCCCTGGCGGGCGCTACATACTTTTCGGCCTTGGACTTGGCTTCCGGCTACTGGCAAGTCGAAGTCGACCCTACAGACAGACCGAAAACTGCCTTTGCGACAAGGAAAGGACTATACCAGTTTAAGGTTATGCCATTCGGCCTCAGCAATGCACCGGCAACATTTGAACGGCTGATGGAAACCATACTCCGTGGATACTTGTGGACACGGTGTATGTGTTACCTGGATGACGTCATCGCTTACGGCAGAACATTCGATCAGGCACTCGCAAACCTGGAGGCGGTCCTGGATCGGATTAGATCGGCAGGCCTGAAGCTTCAACCCAAGAAGTGTGAACTGTTCCAGAGGGAAATTTTGTACTTGGGGTTTATAGTGAGCGGCCAAGGAATTCGTGTCGACCCCAACAAGGTCAAAGCCATCAGAGAATGGCCGACCCCGTGCGAGATCTCCGATGTCAGATCTTTCCTTGGTTTCGCCAATTACCACAGGCGATTCATCAAGGACTATGCTGAGATCGCCGAACCTCTCGTAGCACTCACCCGAGGTGAATGTCATTTCACTTGGGGACCGGCTCAGCGACGCGCTTTTCGGCGGCTCCGCAACGCTCTCATCCAGGCGCCTAAGCTCGCGCATCCGACCCAGAGTCCGGATGATTACTTCATCCTCGACACGGACGCTAGCGGCTACGCTGTGGGAGGCGCACTCTCACAGAGGGTCAACGGGAAAGAAATCCCTATCGGGTTTGCCAGCAAAACCCTATCCCGGACCCAACGGAACTATTGTACCACGTACCGAGAACTGCTGGCAGTGGTAGAAATGGTTCAACATTATCGGCATTATCTTTGGGGTAGGAAGTTCCTCCTCCGGACCGACCACAGCTCCTTGAGGTGGCTCAAGAACTACAGCGACGCGGACGGCATGCTCGCCAGGTGGCTCGCTAAGTTGCAGCAGTACGACTTCAAGATAGAGCATCGGCCCGGCAAACTTCACGGCAACGCAGACGGCTTGTCACGGTGTCACAGTTGCAAACACCAAGACTGTCCCGGACGACTCGATACACCTCCGACCGACCCAGAGACAAGTTCCGGAGAACTTCCAGTTCGTCGGATCACTGTTGTTTCGGCTAAGACAAGGGCAGACCTCCTGGACAGTGATTCCATAACATCACCGGTCTTGCCCCAACTAGTTTCGGCACGCCAAGTTGTTCGAGTCCGTGCTTTGGACGCCACACTTGACGGGCAAAAGTGGCTTTCGGACTATTCGGCTCAGGACATTGTCGCGGCACAGCAAGCCGACCCGAGCGTCGGAAAAGTGCGACAGTGGATGTTGATCGGCACTAAACCAGACTCTAAGGAGGTAGCGCGCCATGGGGAGGAGGTAAAAACACTTGTTTCCAGATGGAGCCTCCTGGCGCTACAAGACGGGGTACTAGTTCGGCACGTAAAACCCGACCCCACTGGACGGCCTGTGGTGCAAACCGTGCTCCCCGTAGCACTCAGAACGCAGGTTCTGCACCAACTTCATGACCTGAAGATTGTCGGACATCTCGGCATTCAGCGAACCATCGAGAGAGTCAGGCGCCGATTCTACTGGCCCGGCCTGGCACTGGATGTCGCCCGCTGGTGTGCCCGCTGCTCGCAATGTGTCACCCGCAAAGGAAAACCGGCCCCAAAACGATCGCCTCTGACACAGTTGCCGACAGGAGCGCCTTTCGACCGGATCGCGATGGACATTCTCGACACCCACAAAGTCACGGGAAGAGGCCATCGGTATATCCTTGTTGTGTCGGACTATTTCACGAAATATACGGACGCCTTCCCGCTGCGGCGACATACCGCCAAAAATGTTGCCGACATCCTGGTAAACAGATGGATAGTTTATCATGGCGTCCCCAAGGCAATCCATAGCGACCAGGGCACCGAGTTCGAGTCGGCTCTATTTCGGCATGTCGTGCGTCTTCTGGGCGCTAAGAAGATCCGCACGGCCCCATATCGACCTCAGAGCGACGGCCAGGTTGAGCGATTCAACAGGACATTGCTCAACATGCTGAGTGCATTCGTCAGCGATCGTGCGAACGACTGGGACGTGCACCTGCCATATGTGTTAATGGCCTATCGAACCTCAGTACACTCTTCCACGGGATGCACCCCGCATCTGATGGTGTATGGACACGAGTGTAACTTGCCAGTCGACCTCATGTTCCCGACTTACGACCCCGAACCTCTACCTCTGTGTGGTCCGGAGTATGTGGAGTATTTACGGCAAGCGATCAGGACGGCCCACGGTTTCGCTCAGGACCATCTTGAGAAAGCGGCAATTCGGCAGAAGATGGGCTATGACGCCCACGCCAAGCCTCGACCCCAGTTTCAACCAGGAGAACTGGTCCGATATTATTATCTGCCCCTCACGCAGAATAATAAGTTCGCTCGGCCTTGGACTGGTCCCTGGAGGATCGTCGACCGTGTGACCGAGGTAGATTACCGGATCGCCTTGGTTTCCAACCCTCGGAACACTCGTGTTGTTCATCTGGACGTACTCAAACCGTACGAAGGTGACAACCAAGCGGCTCACATCTATTCCGATCCTGTACGACCTTCGACGTCGTCAAGCAAATCCGGCTCAGAGCAATCGGCCGACCCCCTGGGGCTCCTCAAGGAGTTCTACTACCCCTGGGAGGTCACAGTACAAGATCGGCATACAGATACAGACCAAACAGCTGAGTCTGACTCGTCAGCGGCCCAAGATCGTAAATCGCGATCTCCAACTTCATCCGGCTCAAGTCGTCATCGGCAACGGAAAAGATCACGCAGATCAAGTTCCGACACACCAAAACCGGCACGCAAGACACGCAGGCAAAAGCCTGTGATATCATCCGACCCCGAGACAAGCGAGGCTACGCCCCCGCCTGCACGACCAAGTCGACCCAAACGCAACGCACGCAGACCGGCCCGCTACAGATAACCCCGGCCTTGTTATCTGATTGATGCTATTGATGATGAATTATGCATGTCTAATGGACTATGATATCATGTCTTTCCCATAATAATATAATATATTACAATAACAATATATATACATTTAATATGTACAAGATGTCAGTGAGGCGAATTCGATATATATACACTTGATATGATTTCATAATTACGATGCTGGTGAAAAATTGATTGCATTATGATATGTGTTTCGACCCCGTATAACGTATGCTATTGTTCCGCGTGTGTTACGCACTAACTAAGATTATCATGTCAGATTCTATCCATGTGTCAGCCGAAGAGGATAATAATTCATGTCACGCCGTGAGTAAGGCCACTTAGTTGTCGAAGAGGTGGTAGTGTGATTCGTTCCGGGGTATGCGTCGACCGAGCCTCTACCCACTCCATGTAGTATTCGGAGGAACGGCCCAGTGGTACGGGAACCAGTCACTAAATAGCTATCATACCAAGATGCGGCCTGTCATCAAATTCATCACCCAAAAATATTCAAAGCGCCACGGTGTGACCGACCCTGATCATTGCAATTTCGACCCCGACAATATTAGCGGCCCCGTTGTCTTGTGAACTGGCTGAAAATGAATGGAACGAAGTCCGCCCCTGTGAGTGATTGACATTAATGTCTCAGCCTTTAATAACTGTGTGTCGTCTGTGAAACAGCAATTCGGCCGTTGGTTTATTGTGCGCTAACTTAGGGAGAAAAGGAACGATCAAAGAATCAGTTCACAAGGTTCGCACGAGCGCAAATAAACATTTAAGCTGTTTACAGCACCCACATGAAATCTCCCCTGATAAAGACAATAGTGAGTCGTCGGGCAAAAAGAGCCCAGTAATTTGAACAGTCGATTAGCACAAATAGACAATGTATAGGAATGTGTAATCCAGGGGACGGCAGATGGACATTCGGAAAAATAGACAGTGTGAGGACCCCCCTACTGTCGTAATGGACTGACCCGGATAGGTCAGAGAGAGATCGTACTAGCGTTTCCCTGACGACGGCCCGCCTTGTTGCAGATACACTTGGAACAATGGGATACAGCGTAAGGTCGTTTTTGTATATCGGCAGAGAGCGCACCCCGGCCTGATTCGTGGAATTGGGATGCTGTCAGCATCTTTGTGTACGGCTGGAGTGATTAGCGGTAATCAGGTCACTTGCGCCTGAGATTTCAAGATGGAAGGAGCATAAGTACGACGGAGAGACTTGTGTGAAAATTTGGAACATTTGCGGAACACTGAGACGGCAATTAGTAACATTAAAATAACGAGAAAGCTGTGAACATTTGTCGGATTGTAGTGGATACAGTTATAGTCGGCTGATTTATCCCTGAGTGACATTTGTGTGTGCGGCCTTCGCCATGGCGGATAAGCCGGGCGGAGGAAAAGACAGTGACGGCCCTAACGAGAATCGGCCTCGCTCCATCACGCTTGATGGAGATAATCTGACGGTAGAGATTGTCGACCAGAAGAATTCCCGGCCTACAGGCCCTGCCAGGGCAAAACCCGGATTTGAAGAACCCGCTACGGAGTCGGGAGGCCAACCAGCTCCCCAACAACACCCGTCTTCACGAGGAGCATTGGGCGTCACACATTAACCAGGCGGCCCACAACGCAGATCCGCTGATTTTGCCGGCCCGGAAGAGCGAGCATCTTCCCACCTTGTTCTTGGCCCGCGCCGATGATATGGCGAACCAGCATTTCCGGGAGATCCGCCGGTACTACTTGGAGGCCATGGATCAGCACATACGGCAAGCTGAATTTAACGGCCTCTCCGTGGGATTCGGGATGGGAGCCCTCCACGAACGGCATCTCCCGACCTTCCCTGATCGGCTCGAAGAGGAGACGGACCACCTACGTCGGCGGCTACATCGTCTAGAGGACGAAAACGAGGGGTTACGGCAGGAAACCGAACAGCTACGTGCTCGAGTGGCACAGTTGGAACAGTCGGCCCCGCTTTCGGCACCCACAGTGACGGCCGCGACGCAGAGCGACCCAGGTACGACCATTCCGGGTGATCTGCTCGCCACAATAGTGTCGATTCTGCCCCGCCTGCCGCCGGACGAACAGCAGCAACTTATGCGGCAGGCGTCACCGGCACCACCACCACCTCCTGCCAGTAAGCGTGGCCAGAAGGAGTGAACGTTTCGGCCCAGTGGTGACAAACAGACAATTGCCGGCCTCGATTGTGTCGGCCTCTGAAAATCCTGGTCACGCAGGACTAGTGATGTATTGGCCTTTCATTGTGTCGGCCTGATGACAGAAAGTGACTCGGAGAAATCCTGGTCACGATGATCATCCTGGTTATGTCGGCCAAAATTTGTAAATAGTTATCCTAGTCACGGTATTTTATTCATGTAATTTAGTTAAGGTTAATCCAGACAATTCTTTTTCAGTTTATAGACTCTAAATTAGTTTCCGTTTCACTCTGAAGCGTCGAGGAGTTTTGTTCATACATTCCATTCATTATCATTCGTTGTAGTGCATGTATGTGTAAATGTATCATCGTAGCGACTATTGACGGACTGACTGATGACGTTTATTTTGACGGTTAGAAATTTTTATTGTATGCAGTGTTTTACCATTGTCGCGCGGCGTGTGTGTGTGAGTGTTGGGGTTTGACCTTGTAGGACTTCTTAGCTTTTTATTGTTAGTTTTTGGCGACGGTAGGGTCCGGGTAGGGTAATTCCGAGGGCGTAGAATTAATGAAGGGGTGTAATGTAGTAATTTTAGCGACTGTAACCCCCGTCCCTCCCGCGCATACATATTTCACAACAAACATTCATTCTACATGACTTACATACAGGACAGGTACAGACTATACGATCACAAGCATAAACTCCATGTAGTCATGGTTACATACACGGGTCAATCCACATGCACTTGCGGCCCCATTCACTCGGTACATCGACCCAGTTAGTTTCGGCCTTGACCTTCACCAGCACCTACTTCTAAACATAGAACATGACACACCCACCGCTCACATCACGTGCACAGATATAAGCATAACAAGTCTCGTTCACGCGCCGGGGAAACCCACTTTCCCGGTGAGATCAGCACACATCAGCACATACATGACCAATCACAACACCGCATGCATTTGGCGGGAAAGTCTACACCACATGTTGCCGGCCCCGCAGTTTTTCTAGGAGTTGAGTAAATGGCCGCCACGAGCACAGACGTGTTGAGGTATTGTTAAGAAGTTTGGCCGTGCTCGTATAGAATACTTGGAATAATTGTGGACTATTTATACGTGAATTGTGATAAAGAAGGACCATAGTTTTCGGCTATCTTATTGACGGGGAATCACCGGACGTAGGTGTATTTGCGGCCTTGATGTGACTGTCTGGATCATTGGACATTGTCGCCCAAATAAATTATTGAACTGAACTGCCGGCCTTGTGATTTGCACAGCGATTGCAGACATTTCGGCCTAATATCGGCCATAGAACGATATTCATCACATAATTTTGTTATTTGTGGAAGAATTGTTCATTGAATCAACCGAGTAGGAAGAGAATGCATGGGTTATAATTAGAGACAGAATATTGCATAATTTGAAATGTCCTGGATATATCGCATTTTCTTCTCGCGTGCTACATATTCATAATTTATAACACATATTGAGTATGATGCAGAAATACACAACATTTTCCATGAGTGTAGGAAATATAACAGAAGGTCACCACTGAAGACAAACTAATTTTATTGCATCCCTTGTTGATGTCATATAGGCCTGCTACACGTCGTCGTTGAAGAGCTGTTGAAGTCATAAGTTGGTGCAGAAATAGTAACACAAACCTGCACGTATGTTCAATGCTCAAGTATTTAACTCTCCTTCCATGCCATTGTTAAGCTAGTTTCAATATGGTAATTCGCATGAAGGGAAGTTTGCAATAAAAAATGTAATACCATATATAGCAAAACATTTAATATTTTGTAACAAAATATGCGGATTGTACAAAACATACAACGCTGTTTGTATCATATTCTGGCCTCTATATTCAGTACGGATTAAACAGGTGACGGGCGGATAATAGCATTCATTTAGTGGGTGAGTATTATTAATACGCAGCTTATGATACTTGGGCCCGCTGGTTTATGTGTGAAAATAATATATACGAAAGCATGTGTCTTAAGCTCATCATTCATTCACATAAGCATTGGTTTTGTGGATTTTTGTACACGTATGTTGCAAAAGGAATTTGGTTTTTGATGGTGGGATGTTGTATTGTGAAACGGTTTTAATAATTATATAATAATATATCAATAACAATGTTGTGTTGTGAAACGGTTGGTAATAATTATATAATATATAATAATATAACAATAATTCTATATATACAAATAGATCTATATATATACATGTTTCGCAAAAAAAGATAATCGTATCCATCATGCTAGGATCTTCTGAGCCATTGCTGCTGTCCCATGTCGCTTCTTTGACCTTGAAACACACTTTCGCTAAAATACGCACGCACGGTGCATATCTCTATAATTGGAGTTGATGTTTATCTAAATATATCGGAAGTAGGAGATATATCGGTCAGTACGGCTATGAAAGCTATTCCGCTGTTTTGTAAATTCCTATTCGCGGGTTATTATTGGCGGGTACAAAATATAAATAGCACAGTTATTCTAATTCCCGTTTTAAGGTAGTCCGCTCCAGACAGTATGGATAGGGGGTCAAAGCGTTTTTCAATATGAACAACTGTATCAACATAATCTAGAGCTTCAAAATGATACATTTTATAGAGTAACTGTTCAGCATCCTAAAACTGAAAAGAAAATAAGGGTTCACCGTATCCGTTCGCATGGAAAACACGATGCAAGATGTGAATATGGGCAAAAAAAATTGCAAAAATGCCATAATTTATGTCATTTCAGGTAAATGTGTGTGATTTTGATCGAATATGTCAAAGAAACGAGCACGGTGACCCCCTATTTTCTTTTCAGTATTAAGATGCTGATCTTTTACTCTATAAAATATGTTATTTTGAAGAAATAATATTCAAGAAATGACTTTTAAATTTTGACTCTTCATTACCTCACTGTTTGTAGCGGACTACGTTAAGTGAATTGATTTCCATCAATAAACCAGCGAGCCTCACCAATTCACCGAGCTTCCTCAGATCTAGCGATCCCATCCGCGTAGCACCATCAAAAGGCAGCCAGATTAAGTATTCCCTCGGACTAGTACATGTAATGGGCAGCAATTGGTTTGAATTAACCTTGGGGGTAATGCTTTGCTTGACAGTCAATAACGGACGATATGAAGGAAGAAACGGACAAGAGGAAGCCATCGGATCAAAGATTACCTGGTCGCAGTGACCGACACTGACAGTACTTCGTGTGGTTTTTGGCATCCATATATCCCAAGCTGGGAATGTATGGTAATTTAATGTGCCTGATAGATTCAGCATCTGCATTGGAGATCTAGAAAGTAATACTGGTCCTCCATATAGTTAATAGTCGTTTTGAATAGAGTTGTTTCGCAACTCATGAGTCTGTATACATCTTGTGTTGAATGTTTGTATGCACTGCATGCACTCTCATTATATTCTCGTAAAATCCTGGATTCTTCCACCACATTTAGTACACGGTTATTGTCCTATGCAATCGACTATTTTTCATAATCCACTCGCAGTAGTAGATTATTTGCGTTCAGTAGATTATTAAAGTATATTATTCAAATAATGAACTCCAATAATCTACTCCTGTGTAGAAATAACGATTCACAACAAACCGATGTATGAACGCTACATATTTATTCATGTAACAAATTACAGCACGAGATGCATCACAAATTGCAAAAACAAAAAGCAATGTTGGAACATTTCTCATTGTCGATGTACAGATGATCATTATAGCCATGAGATGCTGATTAATATCCATGCATTTGGTTGTATTTGGCTTTTCACTTCGTGATATAATCCATTTGCAGATATCCAGTGAAAACATTATCCTCGATATTTTGATATTCCTTGGAGATTCCGTAGGTCAAAAATTGTGAATATTTCTGCCAGAAATCTCCAGATCATATTCGCAAACATTTCACACATTTCCTGCGAATTTACAGAATGTACAAGCCTATGAAACATTAAATGCTCAGCTTGTCATTTTGAATATAACGTAATGATTATAGTGCCTATTTGGCGGCATATTTACAATTTTGGACATAACGTATCCATTATCGAATAAATAGCGCAAAGTAAAACTACACCTACTCACCAGTATGATGGATCGTATATATCGAGGTCAGGTCAAAAATTGTGAATATTTCTGCCAGAAATCTCCAGATCATATTCGCAAACATTTCACACATTTCCTGCGAATTTACAGAATGTACAAGCCTATGAAACATTAAATGCTCAGCTTGTCATTTTGAATATAACGTAATGATTATAGTGCCTATTTGGCGGCATATTTACAATTTTGAACATAACGTATTCATTATCGAATAAATGGCGCAAAGTAAAAATACACCTACTCACCAGTATGATGAGGCCAGGGATGGACCTTTTCAACCAGTATTGAATCCACGCAAAATTCTGCCATAGATAAATCGTATATCTTGAAACGAATTATAGTATGCAGAATATTCATATCCATTTTGTATGGACTTTAGGGCATCCACATTTTGATGCAAAAAGTAAAAGAATGTTATCTCTGTTGAAACTTCAATGAAATCAGTTTAGTGAATAACTCACCTGTTTGCCGACATGTGCTCGCATCATTTTTTAGGTTCTTCCAATTCAAAATGCCGTTTCTGAATGCCGTTTTAAATAAATTAATGCCGCTTTAAATACTCAAGTAGCATTCCCTGGTACTTTATGGGCCCCTGCTTTGAAATCCAATTGTTCTATCCAAATGCTTCTTTCCGACATCACGGAGTTTTTCCAGTGAGCTTTCTGTGGCAAAAGAGAGCGCGTCTGTTGTCGTGTTTCCTCTTATACTGCTTCATTCGAGTAATACTCACAACCATATTGTGGACAATCGCTTTGCTAATTATCATTGCCGTGGCATTATACGCTGCCCCATGTGCCCGTGAGCAATTGTGGGTCAACATGTACTTTTCGGACTAACCGTGTACGCCGATCAATTTGTATCAGAATGTACACCGTTGTTTTTATTCAATCCTAAACAGATTCTTGTGATTCCTATTGTGGGTTTCTCCCAGTTGCAATCCAAAGATAACAGAACTGTAAGAATGTGAACTGTTAGTACGGTTCATTGCCATTCATCAAAAACACAAAAGTCTCGACGGTGGCAAGTGTTCACTGAACGTCATCATTCTGAGCCAACACGCCAGGGAATGGCACGCAAATAAAAGCATCCTCCAAATAAAGTACGTCATCTTGACGTTACAGGCCCATTGATCACGCAAACTCTATAACAAGGTGAGTCCACTGATACAATGTGGTGTACTAGTCTTTTGTTGTACTGCGGTGTACTTTTTGTGGAAACAGTTGGTCAATGTGCATCAATTTGGTCGCGAATTTCTCCTAACTAAATACAACTCTTGCTTTCATTTTATTACAAGTTACATGATAGTAGGAACAAAATGTCTGCTAGACAGTGTTTAGTACGGGGGCCTATGTGCTCCCGTTGGCATCGAATGTTAATTTTTGGCGACTGACTGAGCTACGTTCAGGGATGTTTAGACATGGCAAAAAACCATGTTGCCATTTTTTCTGACATATTTCTGGTCAATTTCTGCTACATTTTGTAATTTGGCCCAAAAACGCTTATTTTCGAAATTGGCGAGTACTAGATATTACACCTATCTTATATTTTTGCCGTTATATATGTGATATTTGATACCAACATTTCTCATATGTTATCGATAAACCTCATGTGAGTCCAAAAAATCCACTGAACAAAACATAATCGGGGTTTGTACACTTTTAATGGGTGAAATTTGAACGAAACAGTGGCACTTCCCATGAAAAAACTTATTTTTCTGTATAGCCATGCTGCTACATGTGACAATGTATTTACCATTTTCACCATCAAACTCAGTTGATACAGGTTACAATACATCATGTATATGGTTATCACTATACCATTTTGCTATTTCTTTCAGGTTACCATGGTTACCAGGTAGTGTATATTACAGTGACAGAAGTACAACCGAAGCAGCCAGAACCTCATTGAACAACACAACAAAACAGAGTTCTTAATCATCATCGTCACTGTCACTGATACCAAGGATCTGCTCTCGATCAACATTGGTGCATAGGTCATCATCAGCCCCGCAGAGGCATAGCTCAGAACAGTTCATGTTGTGCGACCTGCATGAACAGTTGGACTGACACTTGCTCTTCTTGCACCCACATTTCACCATGTGGGCTAGGTCGTGTGGTGCCGGTGGTTCCAATGTAGCCACAGGAATCAGTCAGTCTCCTTCAGCGATCCAACCATGGTCGGTTGCAGGTGGCAGTTGTGGCTCGGGGGTGTCATCATGATACCAAACCATTGCCTGGTAGTGGGCCCGTGCTATGGCTTGTCTCAATGCCCCTCGGGTTGGTGGTAGTTTCTGTGCTTCCAGCTGCTTCTTTGTGAAGAGCTTCCACCTCAACTCAGCCACATCTGTCAGGGCAGTTCCAGTCTCATAGAGTTGACAGACATATGCTTCTATGTCTCTCTGTGTTTGCTCTGTCAGGTCGACCGAGGCTCCCAGGGCTGCAAAGGCGGACACCACATCATCAGAGCACTTCTTCAGTGCCTGCCAACAACTCAGCTTGCCCTTCCCACCAAATCTGCCTGTTTGATCAGCACCAGTGAGGGCGTGGAAGCCTGGTAAAGCTGCACATTTAGTAGGCCCTAGTGTGTCAGCTATTGGCGCTAACGGGATTGTTCTCTTCTTGTTGCCAGTGCCTGTGATGAAGAAGGTATCCCTGCAAAGCTGATGATGTCGCCTGATTGCAAGCACTAAGACGTCGGTGTCGGGTGACTGGATGCACAGTTCGGTTGCCCCCCTTTGTACAGCATCTAGGCTGTGCAAGATGATTCTGGTATCAGCTTCTTCTTGTGAACTGCGCAGATGTTGCACCTCAACACCGTTTGACAGAACATCTTGCCTCGATGTCACGATGAAGTCCACCGGCTTCTCTTGAAAGTGGCAGAGGACTTTTTTTGCGAGATATACAGTCAATTCATCCTTGGTTTTAGTGCAAGACAGGAACTGTTGGGCTGATACTTTTCCTATAGGAGTGCTATCTTCCACATGATAGGCGATGGCGGGCTTGCCTCCCTGTCTTCTCTTCCGTGTGGCCTCCTTGAGGGAAAACGAGACATCGTAGCGGTCAAATACTAGGTGTACTTCTTGGCAGTTATGAACCATGCTCTCCAATATGGCAATGAAGTGACTAGCCCATCCGGCACACGTCTGAACCCAAACAGGTTTTCCCATCGCCTGGACAACACCCATTCCATCCACGATCAACACTTTCTTTGGTACACTGTTTTCAACTGGGTTGTCTTCTTCATCGGGCCCTTTTGCTGGAAGTTTCTCCAATATAGCCATCAGTTTGCTCTTGTCTGAGCATGGTAGCAGCTCCCCAGTCACTGCAAAGAGGGATCGGGGCAGTGACGTGAACTCGTGATGGCCAAGAGCACTCTTCAAGTCGATCTCAGGACGAGAGCGGGCAACAATCAGCATGCGTGCGAAGAGTGATCTGTCCTCCTTCAACTCCACTACCTGATCTACTAGTTTGTGCTTGACCACTTTTCTGGCATTCTTCCATGTTTTCAGCTGTACTTTCTTCATTCGTGCCCAGATACTGACTGTGTCACTTGCTATGCGCTCATTAACGAATGCTGTGTACATTTGTTTGCCGATTTCATCTCGATTGCACACGTCTTTTGTGACCTCCTGTGGCATCACGACTTTTGTTATGATGTTCGTCAGATCCTCTTCATCACATGTGATTGGGTTGGTGGCTGTGCTGAGGACCTTTTTGAGACGAAGAACATTATCTTCATGCCTGGACCACACTGCTCGTGACAACTCATGATGTTCACTCTTTGGAGATGTCAGGGATCCAGCCATATTTTCTGACTCTTCAGC
Source organism: Terebella lapidaria (assembly GCA_949152475.1). Taxonomy (NCBI): domain Eukaryota; kingdom Metazoa; phylum Annelida; class Polychaeta; order Terebellida; family Terebellidae; genus Terebella; species Terebella lapidaria. The sequence continues at coordinate 12,344,696 of OX424557.1, forward strand.
CAGCCTGCCCATCTCTGGTGCAATCAGGAAGAAGCGTTCACGAGCGCTGGCATTCTGAGTTATGCCCACAAGTCCACCACTGACTTTCATCATTCGGTTGATGTGTTCAAGTGCATGATCCACACCGATTGCACAGAAAGGTATGTGACTCTTGTTCACTGAGAAGTTCCCTGACATGAATTGCTCATATATGTCAGGGTCTGTTGTCTCCAGCGCCATCATCTCTGCAAGATACTGAGGGACTAGTCTTGCATACTTCTGCTTGTCATAAGCAAAAAAATACTTGCAAAGTTCATCAAGTGATGCTAGGTGGAGTTCCCATATTCCGTCGCGGGTTGCACGTATGAATGCATAGATCGCAAACACCATCCGCATGTACCGGCGCACAAATTTGAAGAGGGGGCTCTTGGCTTCTTTTGATTCATCGAACTCCGCCATGGCCTTCAGAAGGCCGGTGACCTCCATCCTGCTGGTCATGCTCTCCTGTTCATTGATCATCTCCTGCTTGTTGTGTTCGGCACAGGTCTTGTTCATCTTGGCCGCTGAATCAGCACATGGGCCTTTGAGATGAGGATTCTGAGCGAAAAATTCTTCCACATAGAGGCCATACAAAGCCTCAACTGTGGTCATGTGAGCCTTGAGAGCCCTCTTCATGTGCTTGGCTTCGATGATTTGTCGTGTTGTAGTTGGGCCATAGAGGTCCGCTTCAACCCATGCATCGTCTAGTCCACTGTCCTCAATGGTATCACCAGCGGCTCTGAGGGCTGCCATCACGGTGTGCATCTCCCCAAGCCTCAGCACCCATTTCCCACTGCAGTCTTCTCTGGTCATCTCCAACTGCTTGGCTTTTTCATACAGAGCCATGTCTAGGGTGATGACGGTTTTATTGTGAGCGCCGACAACCATGGAGTTGTAGGCACTCCAAGTTGGAATGCTGTGATGGCTTGTCTTGCAAGTATCTTGAGTTGTAGTGGTTACTTGTGTGGCTTCAATGGCATCAGGTTCGTCGGATTGAGCTGACTCTGTTGCAGGGAGATCTTCATCTTTCCGACCAAACGTGCGTGACAGCAACCACACAGTGTCTTTTTCCTGCACTAGCGTGAGTACATCTCTAGCAAGTCCTGGTTCGAACCATTCGAAGGTGTGACCACATGCTGTTTGCTGTTTTGGTGGACAGCAAGGGGTGAAATTGGGAGCAGTCAAACTTTTCAAGGACCTGTCTCTTGCCTTGCCTTGCAGCCTCAGGTTGTGGGTTGTCTGTGGATTGTCACCAGATGCTTCTTCTCTTCGTTGATAAATGGCAGTGGCTGTGGCATGGAGCGTTCTTTTCCCGTCAGGTGTGTCTTCGTTAAAGTCACTATTATCCACTGCAAAGAAGACAAATGCACCGATGCGCATTGTTGATGGGAGGAAGGCTCCCTGTTCTCTGGTGGCTTCTATGACTGAGTTAGCCAGCTGTGTTTCCAATCGCATTATCCGGTTGTAGTCCACAGACAGACCAAGACCATGCAGGAACTGAAGAAGTTTCTTGCTTCGGGTAGCCTGGTGAACCTCAATGCCAACTGCGAGTAGCTGCGGCCATTCAAGGCGATGTCGGAATAGTGCTTCTGACTGTTTCGGCTTGTATTTCACCTGGCGCTTGGACTTGTAACTGTACATGATATTTTGGGAGATGGCCAGGACATCTTTGTGAACTGTGGTTGAACGTCCTTCTGTCTGAAGAGAATTTGTTGGTCCTTGAAGCACCCATCGCATGAAAGAGTAGAGGACAGTTGGCACGTGCTCTTCTGCATCTTTAATGCTCAGACTTCCAGCAAACTCCCAAGGCTGCTTTCGCTCGTCCTCAATTGCTCTGCGGAGGATAGTTGCACTTTCCAACAGACTTCTCATGTCGTTTTCAGGACTTCGTGACAGTAGTTCTTCAACAGCTGTACTTTGTAGAGCTGTGGAAATGACAAGTTCTGGTTCATTCTGACGCTTGGGCTTGACGAATTGGATATTGCTTATGTGTGCAAGAAGTTTGTCCTTCAACAAGCGAGTACGGGTTTGTCCAACAACAGCATTCTTCTGCAAAATACTGCTATACGCTTCCTGGAGGTCAGTCATTTTGATCGGGCCGTTCCTGATGAGATCCTTCACAAGGCAAATGAACTCAACATCTGATGCGATGATCCCCATGTTAGGCTCTTGTGTTAAACAGGATTCGGACGGGTCTTCTCTGCCTCTTTTTGGAGCTCTCTGTACGTGTTTCACCCAACATGCCAAGTGGTATTTTACGTCAATGGCGCGGGCATCGGCTGCTGTGATGGCTTCACTAAGGTGGACCTTCCAGATGTTGTTGCCACTCTCCTCCACTGCGTGTTGTAGTTGCTTGCCAGCATTGAATGTTGATACCTCATGGACGTCTTGGCCTGGTATATCGAGCTGACAGAAGAAGCACCTGGTCTTGTTGTATGAGGTGGTCCTCGAGCGTGTGAAGCGAACATCACTTTGGGTCGGCTCAGGCAGGTCTGCGGCTTTGCTCCATTCCAGAGAAGGACGGCCTCTTTTTTTTTGCAGAAGCATGCTTTCTTTCTCTTTGCAGGCCTTGTTATATCGTGTCCTGGCTCGCTCCAGATGACCCTGATGGCATACAGTACTGTAACATTTGCGGTGCCATGTCGCCCTCCTAGCCTTTAGCTCATCTGCAGTTAGCACACCTAGTCTGCTGCTGATTGATGGATAGTCACTCTCACCATACTTCCCGAATTCATGGATGTACTCAAGGAATTTCTGGTAACTCCCTGCTGTGGGTTTTTCGACCAGATCGGTGCGATCTGTCTTCTGACACTTCAGACACAGGATGAAATTCGTTTCGGGATACTCAACATCACCTGAGGTTGGTTTGCTCGATTCACCCTCCATTATTCATTCTAAATTCTGCCTAATCTGCAACACACCAAGTACATGAGCCCATTGTGGATTAACATAGATGCTTGGCACTTAATTATTGCCTTAGGTTTGACTTTCTGTTCTGGACCAAGCTAAAACAGCTCCTGAAAAAGACATCAAATCTGGAAACACGTAGCGTTTCTATATACTTCATCAGTTGGTAATTTAACACTAAAAATACCTAAATTTGAAGAAAGGAAAGAAGGTGTCATTCCCGTAGCTGCTAAATACCATACAGTTTGCTGCTGACATGAAATGAAACACCAATCAGTCATAGCTTGGTCAGGTTTATGTGCCAGATTCATTCAACATGCGTTTTTTTCCCGTTCAAATCCACCTCGAACTTCAACGCTTGATCAAGGTCATTGAAAATGGATTTAAAAAATGGCAACATCATTTTTCCCCATCTTAGGGTCCAGGAGAATTAGTTTGTGATGGTTGCCAAAAATTAACATGCGATGCCAACGGGAGCTCAAATCCGTTACATAGGCCCCCGTACTAGTTCTGATATGCCTTATGACAGTGAATGAAATCGTTGCTATATTATGGTCTGTATATTTGTAATTATATGTGTCAAGTCAGAGATTGTTTTGCAGAGTGGTTACCAAATGCATCATCTTTGCGTACGTTTCCGTGGCAACAGCTCAAATGCCCGCCACACATCACCCAAATCGCGCCCCTGGGTGATCCCCTATCTCAATACCCAAATTGTCTGCGAAGCTGTATTTTCATTTGTTCGGCCTCTTATTCCAATTTTGCTATTAGCCTTGAGATTCTATTACATCAACCCGTGAAAAAAAAACACTGGGCAGGCCTGGGCAGACGGACCGACCACATTTGCGACCCTCGCTGTATCACACAGACGCCCCTGACGTGTGACATGAGGTATTGTAAACTGAAGTTCACAGAATTCTATTAACCGGACGAAGCCCGCACAATATCGCGCAACGTATGTCCACCGTGGAATCGCTGCTTTCCCGTCACTGCGGAGACCTCGCAAACGGAAATAGTTAAAGTTATCACGAATATTGTGGTACCGGGCCAGATAAATATTAAATGTGATTTCGATGTAATTGCTGGCAAATATAATGTGAAAACCCTTTGACATGGGACCCAAAACCCAACAAAACATTGTATATGCCTGTATACCCTGAACCACATTGGCGTCACTTAGCACAGAAAATTACCGGGGATCCCCGTATTTAAGCCCTGGGGTTATAATTGGGGAAAGGGTGCTGTGTCCAATGAAATTTAACTCCATATATAAGCCCATGGGCTTATGTTTGGGGAATAATTATTTTAGGACTTTTATTTTGCACGCTTCAATTTACAATGGATCAGACGCGAAAGCACTTCTTATATGCGTAATAACTATATTTATACAAACATCTATTCCAGTATATATTCACAGATATTCATTGTCATATTGGACGCACGCATGACGAATAAAAAGGTACACATATACATGCCTATGCATGCATGTACAGGATAAAATCCAGCAGGTCACGTGTATATGTACTAGTAGCCCTAGGCACGGCACACGTACGTCTTTTATCAATTTCTTTTCAGTAGTTTATCTAGGTACCAACACTTATTAATGTCTCCAACGAAAAACAGAACGTCAACTACGTTTTCCCCAAATATAGGCCCAGTCCTGATGCGAGACAAAAATTTATTCCGTTTATCCCATGGGCCTATACAAGAGTAGTACCCCCCTTGTATTAGCCCATGGGCTTATCCAAGGAGGGGCTGAAATACGGGGATCCCCGGTATATTGATAATGCTATAATGATATTTATATGTACATACTGTGGTGAATATTCCTATAACTACATGTATATGTCAGCCCATGTCACGAGTCACCCGCAGTAACCAGTTCCACGCCGTGAAGTGCTGGGGAAGCACCTGCTGACGTCACCAGTCCAGAACGGGATTCCCGAGGGAGGGCACCGAATACGTCACCAGGCACGTCACCACGTGACCCAGCGTCACCGAGCGCGAGACGACGAAGGAAGCCGGCGCAGTTGTGTTATCACCTTCAAGGAGACCAGATCGTCCATACCGATCCACACAACCAACTGCGACTTCACGCTTCTACCTTACACTAGGTTAGTAGCAATATACAATATTGGCGACGAGGATTTTCTACTGTAATCCACACGGAAGAATAACTCGTATTTCGTATATTTATTATGTAATTTGATGTGAAATATCGCTCGCTGTGCTATTTCTTGATTTGAGTGAGCCGCCATTTTCTTCGCTTGATTGCTCATACTGACCGATAACATCGATCAATAATCTAGAACTATCAGTGAAATCCTTTGACGGTTTGCGATAATATATATGTGAATTGTATTTTGAATGTTCATATTTCCTGATATTGAATGTATTTTGAGTGGATGATTTGATTTTCACTCGGAAAAACTTTGATAAACTTTGCTGATTCTTGCGTGTTCGTTCACCATTTGAACAACGTGGCGCGACTTTCATATTGGTGCACGGCATCTATCATAACGTGCTATGTCTAATTCTGGTTAGGCATTTCACATTTCGTAGTGTCTGATTCAAGTTAGGCACACTTTGGTGTATAATCCGCGTGCTCAGCGATTTTTGGTGTGTTAACCTAAAATTATACAATTGTATTTGCTGTAACTTTTACATGTTAGTTTGTAATGTGTAATTGGTAAATCACGTGTAAACTACATCAAACTTTAGATTTATATTCTATCCAACTAAATCCATTGAATAACTTTCATATTTATTTAGGAGTTGTTCTGTTAAATCGATAGAATTTAAATCAAAATAAATAAATATATTAATTTCATTTAAATTAATATTAAATAAATAATTATACCTCGTATCTAAGTGAAATATTGAAATAGTTGGAATTTTTTTTTCATATTCTATATTTATTTGGCTATTGTTAATATTTATTCCTTGCATGTGAATGTATTAATTGCTGTTAAACGTATACATTTGTCATTGTAATCAGTTTAATATTGTTACTTGTTGTATACTGCTACGCTTAGTGTTATACCTCGGGACCTCGTATCGGTTTTGATACCACATAGATATTGTTACATAATTTAGTGTAAACTAAATGAATATTTATAAAATATTTCCATTTTGAGCAAAATGTCTAAATAAAACTTGTTAAAAGAGAATACTGGGATTATCCAATTCTGGTTGGGTAACCTTGGTAATCAGTAGATAAAATTAAATCTGTAATATTTAAAAAAAAAAAAAAAAAAAAAGATTTTTAACTCGCGACATTTTTTGGTTTTGCTGTAACGATTTTTGGCATGGATTTGAACACTGCTACATCAGATCAACTGCAAAGTTTGCCGGGTGTAGGAGCCTCACGAGCTAGGAAAATCATCAGTCTACAGCCGGATGGTATCACTTTGGAGACCCTGATAGCCACCAGTGGTTTGACTCTAGAGGCGATTCAGAGTTACTATAGAGATGGTTTAATCAAGAAGATACCTGGAATGGATGACCAGTTAATAACTCCTGCATCTAACACTACTACTGGTACTGGCGCTGAGGAAAAAGAAGACAGCACACCTACAACTGACGGAAACGCTGGATCAAAACAACAAGAACAGCCGATGATGGACATGTTCCAACAAATGCTGCAACTGCAACAACAAAGTCAATCTCAGATGATGAGTCAAATGCAGATGCAGTTTGCACAGATGATGTCTGTGGTTCAATCACAGTATAGTCCGCCTGCTAACCCAGCTTTTCAGCCAATGAGATTTCCGCCAGCAACATCAACGTTTAACATGCCACCACCAGGTTTTCCTGCTGTACCAACTCTTTCTTCACAACCGTCACTGATTAGCACGTCTACATATCAGTCACCGCTTTTGGCAGCTGCTGTATCACCACCTAATGTGCATTTACCAGCTACGGCGTCAGCTACGTCTCTTGCTCAAGACCCGTCATACAACAGGATTCTTTCTCAAGTACCTGCTGACAATGTGTATGGTGGTGCTCGCTTGAAGGAGTCTAAACAGAAGAAGGTCAAACAGGAGCCGCAACAAGCTGCCCGCAGTAGCAAGGACAAGTGTGATACATCTAAATATCAGAAGAAGCAAGCTGTGGCAGTAGCACCTAATCTGGAAGACGAGACTGAATCTGTTAAGAAGAGGAGGGAGAAGAGTAGGAAGGCGAGTAGGTCCAGTGTGAAGGACGAGTCGGACATCGAAGAGTCAAGTGATGTAGAATCTTCAACTGATTCTGAGTCGAGTGACTCACAAGCTTCCTCAGACGGATCTCCGCATGCTCGTCAACGCCGTGGGCGAGGTAACCAGAATCGGAAACAAACGCCTGCACTCCCAAAGATGGAGGTATTTGAGGGCGATCCTAACCGGTGGGGCGCCTTCTATTTCTCGTTCAAGCGTGTATGCAAATCGCACAAGTGGTCTACTCGCGAGAAGCGCGATATTTTGATATCGTGTTTGCGTGGTAGAGCTATTGACTATCTAAAGAACCGTCCTCGCGAGGTGTGGCATGACTATGACCGTTTGGTGCGCGATCTGAAGCGCCGGTATGGCCAAGCCACTGAAGTAAGCGTCCTGCGACGTGAACTACAGAGTATCCGGCAGAATGATAGCGAGTCTATTGATGATTTTGCGGATCGTGTTTACGACACCTGTCTTCACGCTTATCCAGACCTGTCCGAGCGACAATTACAAGTGTTTGCGACAGAAGCCTTTCTGCGTGGTTGTCGGGACAAGCAATCAGTCATCTGGGTGATGGAGAAGAACCCAGCAACCATCATGCAAGCTGTCAGGTACCATAAAGCCAGTGCTCAGAATCTAAAGCTGGCCGGAAAGTCGTATCATACCCGACAAGTTGCGTTCCAGCCGGAGCCGGAGCCCGTTCGTGCAGTGTCACATCAAGTCCCCGAGGATGTTGCAGAACTTCGACGAGATCTACGGAAAACCCAGGAGCAATTGTCAGAGCTTCGGGCCTTGTTCTCCAAGCTGAAGCCGCCAGAATCCAAGGAAAACGTATCAGCTCCTGCACAGAAATTCCATTGTTTCAACTGTGGGGATCCATCTCATATGGCTAGAGACTGTCCACAGAAAGGGAATCGGTCCAGATCCTCCAGTCCGAAACCAGGAGATCGACGAGGATCCACCTCTCCCTCATCTAGGTCTCGTTGCTATAAATGCAATCAAACTGGGCATTTCGCCAAGGAGTGTACCTCCCGAGGAGGTCGTTCTGCATCTCCACAGCCGTCAAACTAATCAGGACCACGTGTGACGCCCAACAGTCGCTGGTCCGGACGGAATCGGGCGGTATAAACAATGTAAATACGGATGTGGGTCCAATAAAGGTTGGAAAGACAGATGTCACTGTTGATTGTTTTGTAAATAACATTACACCAGAATCTCCAATTCCGGTTGGGGATGGTTCTGTAAATAAAACTTTGTCTGAATCTCCAATTCCGGTTGGGGATTGCTCTGTATAAATTGTATGTCGTATTGTAGATATCTTGTATAGGAATATTATGTTATGAGTTATGATACATGCATGTAACACGGCTCTTCAATTCTGGTTGGAGACATGCCCGTGTTCTGATTCACATGTGATGTTTGATAGCTGTTTTGAATAATGTCGGACCTGCCTGTAGAGTGAATAAAGTGGAAGTAAAGGCTTCAAAAGATGAGCTGTGGTTCTTCACTTTATAGAAACTTAGGTCTAATCATTATTCTGATAATCATGAACGTTTTGAATGTTACTCATGGGAATGTAAGTTCTAAGTTACAGGATGTGTGACGAGGCAGAGTTTGAGCCGGACTATGACGAGACAGGGTTGGAGACGGAGGAGGGTCAGCCTGGACCGTCGAGACCGAGTTCGGAGCTCGAACCCGTGCCCAGCTCACCTGGAGCCACAGGATTGAACCAGTCCGCTGGGAAACGAAAGGCTCCAACGTCGCCCATCGCACCAGGGCGGAAACACAGGAGGAGGGGCCCCCGGAGCCGTCCAGTCTGCCTAATCTGCCACGAGCGACCACTGCATCTCCGCCCCCATGTGGAGACTTATCACCTCCCATGGTGGTTTATGCCCGATCGCACTTGCTGGACATGCCAGAGGGGAGAGACATCCCCGTGTTTTTGGAAACAGCGACACCAGAATCAAGGACATGACACGCGACTCACCGACACTAGGCTGGAGGAGTGGGTAGGCAGTATGCTCGGCCTGGCGTGCGTGCTCAACGACGCCACTGGGACCCGTTCCATCTCCGGACTCTACACTTGGGCGCAGGATCCGTTCCTGCGCCCGGAGCCCGTTCGTGCAGTGTCACATCAAGTCCCCGAGGATGTTGCAGAACTTCGACGAGATCTACGGAAAACCCAGGAGCAATTGTCAGAGCTTCGGGCCTTGTTCTCCAAGCTGAAGCCGCCAGAATCCAAGGAAAACGTATCAGCTCCTGCACAGAAATTCCATTGTTTCAACTGTGGGGATCCATCTCATATGGCTAGAGACTGTCCACAGAAAGGGAATCGGTCCAGATCCTCCAGTCCGAAACCAGGAGATCGACGAGGATCCACCTCTCCCTCATCTAGGTCTCGTTGCTATAAATGCAATCAAACTGGGCATTTCGCCAAGGAGTGTACCTCCCGAGGAGGTCGTTCTGCATCTCCACAGCCGTCAAACTAATCAGGACCACGTGTGACGCCCAACAGTCGCTGGTCCGGACGGAATCGGGCGGTATAAACAATGTAAATACGGATGTGGGTCCAATAAAGGTTGGAAAGACAGATGTCACTGTTGATTGTTTTGTAAATAACATTACACCAGAATCTCCAATTCCGGTTGGGGATGGTTCTGTAAATAAAACTTTGTCTGAATCTCCAATTCCGGTTGGGGATTGCTCTGTATAAATTGTATGTCGTATTGTAGATATCTTGTATAGGAATATTATGTTATGAGTTATGATACATGCATGTAACACGGCTCTTCAATTCTGGTTGGAGACATGCCCGTGTTCTGATTCACATGTGATGTTTGATAGCTGTTTTGAATAATGTCGGACCTGCCTGTAGAGTGAATAAAGTGGAAGTAAAGGCTTCAAAAGATGAGCTGTGGTTCTTCACTTTATAGAAACTTAGGTCTAATCATTATTCTGATAATCATGAACGTTTTGAATGTTACTCATGGGAATGTAAGTTCTAAGTTACAGGATGTGTGACGAGGCAGAGTTTGAGCCGGACTATGACGAGACAGGGTTGGAGACGGAGGAGGGTCAGCCTGGACCGTCGAGACCGAGTTCGGAGCTCGAACCCGTGCCCAGCTCACCTGGAGCCACAGGATTGAACCAGTCCGCTGGGAAACGAAAGGCTCCAACGTCGCCCATCGCACCAGGGCGGAAACACAGGAGGAGGGGCCCCCGGAGCCGTCCAGTCTGCCTAATCTGCCACGAGCGACCACTGCATCTCCGCCCCCATGTGGAGACTTATCACCTCCCATGGTGGTTTATGCCCGATCGCACTTGCTGGACGTGCCAGAGGGGAGAGACATCCCCGTGTTTTTGGAAACAGCGACACCAGAATCAAGGACATGACACGCGACTCACCGACACTAGGCTGGAGGAGTGGGTAGGCAGTATGCTCGGCCTGGCGTGCGTGCTCAACGACGCCACTGGGACCCGTTCCATCTCCGGACTCTACACTTGGGCGCAGGATCACCACCTGTTCCCGGATCTCAGCGAGATTGTGGGAATGACAGCGCCTGTGGACCTGCGGCTTCGTGTCCTCGGAAGAGCACTACAGTCGGCAGCGCCCGAGGAATACTGCCTTACTCCACCTAACGCCCCGGAGTGCGTTCTTCATTGGAAAGTGCTGTACCCCTTACTGCAGCGACTCTCCGTGGCCCAACGGCAGCGAATCAAGGACCTGCCCATTTCCGGAGCTGTACCACTATCACCGACCATGGTGGACAGTCACATCCATCTAGACAAGCTGATGGCGCAGGAGCGGGTGGACTCTGTGGAGGAGCTTCGCCGGAATCACCATGGAGCGGCCCGGGATTTTATATCTGCCATGATCGTCAGCGTGAACTTCCCCGACAGCATGCGCGAGTTCACTCGACTTCTCGCGATACCACGCACCTTCTTCACTTTTGGCGCCCATCCCCACTGTACCGATGACCGGGAGTTCGGTATTCCATATCTGAAGGAACAGATGGATTCCAGGATGGAGCATGCAAGGTGTGTGGGGGTCGGAGAAGTCGGCCTAGATTACTTCCGTCACGCCAGTCTTGAGGAACGTACTCAGCAGCAACGATACCTGGATCTGGTGCTCCCTCGAGCGATGGAGCTGCACAAACCGGTGATCCTTCACTGTCGTCCCCACCGGGAGGCTCCGGACCAAGCACGGGAGGATCTGATCGCCATTCTGCAGCGCCATCTACCGAATGACTACCCGATCTATGTGCACTGTTTTTCGGACGACGTGGCCGCCGTTCGAAAGTGGGTCAGCGCCTTCTCCCACGTGCGGTTTGGCGTCAACAAAACCTTGCTCAACAGTCACGGACGCGAAGTCATTGCTGAGATGGAACTAACGCGCATCCTTCTGGAGAGCGACGGACCCTACCAGCTTGGACACCCTTGGCGACTCATCGATGCTGCAAGGTTCATCGCCTCCGTCAAGGACCTGGCTCCGGCGATGGTCATGATTCAATGCGAGGAGAATGCCCGCCGCTTCTTCAAGCTTCCCATCTAGGTCGGTGAGTGCAATGCCTGTGAGTCTGAGTGAGCGAGTCGGGTTCGGACAGCTAGTTTCAATTCAGGTTGAGGCTGAGTCCGGGCCCGGGGGAAAGAATGTTGGTATAACTGTATATCACTGTATTAACATGTAGTCGCGGGACAGGTGGCTCCAATTCCAGTTGGGGCTCAGTCCGCGACTAGGGAATGAATGTTAGTATGAGTGTGTCAGTCTAGTGTAAATACTGTAAATATGTTCTCCCCTCTAAAAATAGAAAAGAAAAAAAAAACAAATAAGGGGGGAGTGTGGTGAATATTCCTATAACTACATGTATATGTCAGCCCATGTCACGAGTCACCCGCAGTAACCAGTTCCACGCCGTGAAGTGCTGGGGAAGCACCTGCTGACGTCACCAGTCCAGAACGGGATTCCCGAGGGAGGGCACCGAATACGTCACCAGGCACGTCACCACGTGACCCAGCGTCACCGAGCGCGAGACGACGAAGGAAGCCGGCGCAGTTGTGTTATCACCTTCAAGGAGACCAGATCGTCCATACCGATCCACACAACCAACTGCGACTTCACGCTTCTACCTTACACTAGGTTAGTAGCAATATACAATCACAGGATTGAACCAGTCCGCTGGGAAACGAAAGGCTCCAACGTCGCCCATCGCACCAGGGCGGAAACACAGGAGGAGGGGCCCCCGGAGCCGTCCAGTCTGCCTAATCTGCCACGAGCGACCACTGCATCTCCGCCCCCATGTGGAGACTTATCACCTCCCATGGTGGTTTATGCCCGATCGCACTTGCTGGACGTGCCAGAGGGGAGAGACGTTTGAAGTTGGGGATCTAGTGTACAAGCTTGACACTACACATGTCGTGGGCCTCAGTTCTAAACTGAAACCAATCTATGTTGGCCCGTTTCTGGTAACCAAGGTTCTCTCTCCAGTTCTCTTCAAGATTGAAGGACGTAAGAAATCGGAGGTGCTACATCATGATCGGCTTCGTTTGTGTCGGGACCGAGATGTCCCTTTGTGGATGCGGAGGAAGAGAAACACCTTGCTTAACAGCCCTGAGGACGTGAGTGAGGAAGAGAGGGTGGACATTGATTTATCCCTGTTATTCAACGAGGAACGGGAATCTTCAGAGGACATGGAACCTAAAGACGGTCTTGAAAGTAATGGACACTCAGATCCCGAAAGAATTGCTCCTGAGTTGGTAACGAGGAGAGGTCGAGCGGTTAAGAAGCCCAGCTGGATGACGGACTACTCTGTATAAATTGTATGTCGTATTGTAGATATCTTGTATAGGAATATTATGTTATGAGTTATGATACATGCATGTAACACGGCTCTTCAATTCTGGTTGGAGACATGCCCGTGTTCTGATTCACATGTGATGTTTGATAGCTGTTTTGAATAATGTCGGACCTGCCTGTAGAGTGAATAAAGTGGAAGTAAAGGCTTCAAAAGATGAGCTGTGGTTCTTCACTTTATAGAAACTTAGGTCTAATCATTATTCTGATAATCATGAACGTTTTGAATGTTACTCATGGGAATGTAAGTTCTAAGTTACAGGATGTGTGACGAGGCAGAGTTTGAGCCGGACTATGACGAGACAGGGTTGGAGACGGAGGAGGGTCAGCCTGGACCGTCGAGACCGAGTTCGGAGCTCGAACCCGCGCCCAGCTCACCTGGAGCCACAGGATTGAACCAGTCCGCTGGGAAACGAAAGGCTCCAACGTCGCCCATCGCACCAGGGCGGAAACACAGGAGGAGGGGCCCCCGGAGCCGTCCAGTCTGCCTAATCTGCCACGAGCGACCACTGCATCTCCGCCCCCATGTGGAGACTTATCACCTCCCATGGTGGTTTATGCCCGATCGCACTTGCTGGACGTGCCAGAGGGGAGAGACATCCCCGTGTTTTTGGAAACAGCGACACCAGAATCAAGGACATGACACGCGACTCACCGACACTAGGCTGGAGGAGTGGGTAGGCAGTATGCTCGGCCTGGCGTGCGTGCTCAACGACGCCACTGGGACCCGTTCCATCTCCGGACTCTACACTTGGGCGCAGGATCACCACCTGTTCCCGGATCTCAGCGAGATTGTGGGAATGACAGCGCCTGTGGACCTGCGGCTTCGTGTCCTCGGAAGAGCACTACAGTCGGCAGCGCCCCCGCGTGGGTTCGAATCCCATCCTCGTCGCCAATATTGTATATTGCTACTAACCTAGTGTAAGGTAGAAGCGTGAAGTCGCAGTTGGTTGTGTGGATCGGTATGGACGATCTGGTCTCCTTGAAGGTGATAACACAACTGCGCCGGCTTCCTTCGTCGTCTCGCGCTCGGTGACGCTGGGTCACGTGGTGACGTGCCTGGTGACGTATTCGGTGCCCTCCCTCGGGAATCCCGTTCTGGACTGGTGACGTCAGCAGGTGCTTCCCCAGCACTTCACGGCGTGGAACTGGTTACTGCGGGTGACTCGTGACATGGGCTGACATATACATGTAGTTATAGGAATATTCACCACAATACTATATCGGTCGGGTACATCACGTTATTTATTTCAAATATGCGACAAAACCCTCGCATGGAACAACGGAAAAAAATATATCTTCTGGTCCACCATCGACGATAAGGATAATAAATGGCGATGTAGGAGTGACCGAATAAGGATGTCCTCGGGTGACAAGTCTATCGTATGTTATGACTCTCGCGGGCTGGTTATCATTCAATTATGACAATGATGTCCCGCTTGGGACAATGAAACAATACACTGTTGTTCCTGTGTTTGCGAATATCTATAGACGCGGGCACCGAAACAATGTTATGCAAATATGTACTTGCAGATTAGTATTGTAACTTATTTATCAGTTGTTATGTGTTAGTTTATTTATAGTAATTTACTGATACAGTCAATTATCATAACCCATTTGACCAACTATAAATTCTCTAAAAATATCAATTCCCGTAGCTCTGAGACAAAGACATGATTCACAATACAGATCGTTTGTAAGAATTTCCAGAAGCAAGCAGATGTTGATACCCATTTCGAGTGTCACCAAGGTTTTTAAATCGTTGTTCGCCCTGTTCTAAAAGTGCTTCTTTCCAGAAATGTCATACTTCACAGTAGGAAAAACAAAACTTTCAAAAAACTTCGTAGCAGACAAATATGCCTATAAGCAGGAGAAATATGTTTGTTAAGACAGCACTGATATTATCCAGGCATCAAATCCACCCAAAAACAACCAGATATCTGCAGGAACTATATAATGTGAGGGGTGTTTGGTGCTGTATGATGCCATTTTGATGAATGACGCATCATATTTTACAGGTTCCTGTGATCAGTGTGAATATATAATTGGCGATTGAAACTGATGTGTCATATGACACTGATACTCGACCTGGGACCTTACAGTTCGGAGCCATATAGTGTTGGAATGTGCATGTTAGGGTCGGAATGTGCATGTCAGATTAACAAATGATGTAGAAGGCAGGAAAATATACATAGCATGACTTTTCTGATGAAACATGTATATATATATATCATATGTTATTTATCATTTATCAGAGTTTATGGCATTTTTTTCATAACTAAATACCTGTCATATGTGTTGTACCATCTCGACCAGGAAATGATTTGGGGAAAAATTTAATTATGAAGATGTGATTGTTGCATTTTTGGCTCACGTGCAGAACCGAGCACTATCCGGAGATGAATACCAATAACAGCGGTCGTATTTATATGTATATGGGATGGCATGGTGGCCGCGAGGCATATAAAGATAGAATCTAATCCAATTTGGATCAGAAGAGATCTCAATAATGATCGACGTTTATTGAGTTAAAGCCACTTTCATCGGTCAGCCATTGGTTGCTGGTTTAAGAGGCACCCCGGTGGATAGCCGTTCAGCTAGTGTCTTCCTGGATCACCACCGTAGAGTCTGGATGAATACACTTGAGAGAGGATAGTATTTTCTCTCTTCCCCTGCCAAGCTATTGTGCATAGTGTAAGCCTGGCTGTATAGCTGCAAGGATATTTCATGAGCTAATTTGATACAGTGAAATTGGACGCAGCGAATACAACTGTTCCAGTCTGACCTTTACACAGAGGCAATAGATAAAAGCACTCTGGCGAAGGCACCCTATGCAAATGTTTTGATCTGATTTGACCCCTCCTCTTTTGTGTGGCGGATGTCATATCAGCCATTCAATAGGGATGCTCCATAAATGCATAACGTTGCTCTTCACTCATGTTTACAACAATAAATCATTTCTCGTCGTTGAAAATATTTCGCTAGGAGAGAACAAAATTTGAATGAAAAAGCCACTGAGCGATGCATCAGATTCACATTGATTGTCACACTGTGTATACATTTCAATTTATTTGCAACTGTATGAGGAGTTTATGGGTCTTTGTCGGGGTTTCAAAAGGCGTGTCTGGAAAAGATTTCAGTTCTTTGTATCATGGCCAACAGAAATTTATATCAACATGGCAAATCAATGTTCGAACATTTCATGTATTTCTAAAACTGATAACCGTTTTATGTACAACAAAATATCAGTATGACTGCGTTTCCAACAGCGAAGAACAACTATATACATTAATCAGAGCCATAATACAATAAAATAGATCTTTTTTTTTACATAACAATGCCTTGGCATGGGCCTGTCGTCGCATAATGATAAAACATGCATCCCAGGCATCTCGTAAAGATATAAAACGGTATGTGGATAATGACGTTGTAATTATATGGACCTCGCAGTAGGGACACAACACCCATTCTCCAGAAAAATGTGTCCCAAGCGTCAATTTTACAAACTAGCCAATCTACATAAAGTCATGAACGTATTCCCATTTTCATTGGAATTGTCCCATTGGTGCCAGGTTGACATCCATTCGGTCATTGAATGCTGAACTTCAAGACATTCGGGAATTGTACAGGGACTCTCTGCATCATGTCCATAAACATATCTACTGTGCATGGCGTTCTGCCTCGGATGCGATGAAATTCACTCCACAACTGTAGAGTAAAATCTACAATTGATAACATCGTGACCAGTAGGTACTTTCATACGTGTAGAACATACTACTTGTGTAATGGAGTCCCTGATGATTCACATGAATTCCACGAATAAGAATCATTTACATGTCGCTGAATTCAGCTTCTCACTCTCACCTCGGCTGGGCTAGGTCGCTCATCTTTGTTCGATGTCGGGCTTCTCGGTCTTGGTTGAGGTCAGCTTCTAGATTGGCTCAACTCGGCTTCTTGGTTGAGGTCGGCTCCTCAGACGGGCTTTGTCCCGTGGCTGAATTCGGCTTCTTGGTTGAAGGTGGCTATTTGGTTTCGGTTGAAGGTGGCTATTTGGTTTCGGTTGAGGTTGGCTCCTCGGCTTCAACTGACGTCAGCTCTTCAGCTTCGGCAGAGTTCAGCTCTTCTACTGGGGATGTCTCCTTGGTTATCAGCAGGCCGTTTCGGTTGGTAGCGTGGGCAGGCCTCCAGTTTCCGTTTCGTCCGCCAGATGTAGAGATCACCGAGCATCGGTGGCTAATGACTTTGGCTTTATGACTTTGGCTTTACAGTAATGCCCAGAGATTTGTGTTTACCACTTGATGGAGTTTGCTCTACTGCTTCAATGTAATATTGTGGTTTTCCATATAAATAGTTTTCTCTTTCGAATTACTAATTTAAACGTTTCGTCACAAGGAAGATAGCCACATTAATCAAAGCTAACTTACATATATAGAGCACAAAAAACAGCCATCCCTTTGCCCTGCATCATCTGCACACAGTCAGTCACAAATTCGATGGGGATGTCATGTAAGCAAAAGAAAAAAACTTTTTTCCAAAGATTCTCGACCAACCTCGAAACCTCCACAAACTCAACATTGACGAAGAGCTATCCGAAAAATACCGGATTGGGGACAGGATTTGATACAGGACAATTATTCAACTGACTACAAATCTAGTACCACCCGTCCACCCAACCGGGGATCACGAGCGAGGAATCGTGTCCATGAGACAACTGGCTCCCACGAGCCACAAACTGTCCATTACACAACTGGACAACCCCAAGCAAACTGCTAATGCCAACTCAAACAATAGACAGGACTTTGTCATCAGAGAAAACTTGACAAAACGATTTCCTATCATTTGGTCGTTTTCGCACCTCTATGTAAAATGAACAGGCAAAAGGTTGCCGAAGATTAAATAATCTGACTGATTACCAGATCTTTATTATGTTGGTTCTAGATAATGTACAGTGTTAAGTGGTATTTAATAAAATATATACCTCAAACATCTTATCCTCCTGTTTCATGATTCGGGGTCAGTGAAATCTTTTTTTCATCAAAATTCAACAGGATGACGGATTTTGAATACATCTACTACGGTTGGCCATCTATTGATTGAGTATGGAGTCATTCTAAAGATAAATGTATTGTATTATTTACTATAAGCAAACTGTCATGGACCTGTGTTATTTTTAAAAAAAACTGGCGGTTGAGTGAAAAGGATGCCACCGATCATAACAGTTGATACCAGCTTACACAGTTCAACATGCGCATAAACGGTGTGAATATGTACTTGAGGTTCATTTCGCTATTCCCCGCACCCACCATTACACACATTTTTTCAACCAGAACATCCCATAAATATTTATAGATATCAACACAACACTGTAAAAATATCGGTCGCAATATAAAACCTGGCCATTGACCTCGGATCCATATATACGTATCGTTCGCCCACCATATAATCAACGGATGAAAACAAAAACAGTACAACATATCCAAAGATCTACCCTGATACCTAAACATAAACTCTGTATTTGATTTTATGTAGCCAAATAAACCGAAAAATACTGATCAATTAGCCTAGTACGTACATCATTAGACATGAAAAATAAATTCCTATTCAAAGATAGCCAGAGAAGTGATTGCAGTGTAGATATTTTAGGGAAATTCGAAATCAAGATCTTCGGTCGAGTGCTTATTTTGTACTTTTAGAACACAAGACAAATGATCCTGCAAATCCCATATGCACGGTACTAAAAGATAACATTCAAATTCCCTTATCATGCTTGCCGGTGCCGAGAAACACAATTCCATATCAAGATTTCCGGGAATTAGTGATTCATTACTCTTTTGTTCACCAGCATATCGCCACGGGAGACAATCATTCAATGCATCACAGACACATGTCGTGATATGAACATTTTATTTTATGTCACCATAAAAATACCAAGCAAATCATCTACATGATACTACAGAGTATTCCGTCAAGGGAATCAAGGGGAAGTGTGTGCTGCGAACACAATGCTAGCCTTGATGAATGTGTCTATACCGGGGGTTGACTTCCAAGAAATCCTTGACATATTTCTGAGCCCGCTGGACAGGAGACCCAGACTGGGATTTTATCGCCGGACATATGACCTACGCTCAGCCATAATGTTTCCAGGATTACGTTTGTTCCATTCATTGATTTAGAGATGTTTTTGATATGACAGAGACGTTCTATTGTTACAGCATTTGCTTGATCCGTGTAATCACTTACAGTCATATAATGAATTTCGATACCCTTTCAGCATAGGTATGTAAATACACGTGAACTGAGTAAGCTGGCGATCACATCAGGTTATTTTATAACTGGTGGCCAAGTATAGACATGGTTGGAAGATTCGAAGCTAGGGATCGTATTTCATATGCTTATATTTTTCTGAGATATATTGAGTATCATCACAATTAGTAGTACTTTACAAGATACCCGAAACAGCAGAAATAAATCCCCGTGAGCATTTAATCATTACTCATTGATACCAAAAACATTAAAACTGAATTCAAAAACATTAATCATTAGTACCATAATGTTGTTGTTACTCATCTATAGTATAATATACTTATTTAGTGGATACACGGATGTCAATACATGCAAATTTTTTTATATCAAGAGGTCAATGATGATGAAGGTGCAAAGAAATAATTCCAACCGATGTGTAGCCTCAAATAGAATCATTCCATACCGGTGTAATGTGTATCCCATCCGTTTTGAAGTCATTATGACTTTGAAAACAAATTATGAACTCAATTCAATGTAACCTTTTTTCAAATATCAACATACCCCATGTAGCCCGTAGCCCGTCTCTGAGACAGTGATGCGATTCGCGATACATTTAGTTTGTGGGAATTTCCAGAAGCAAGCAGGTGCCAATACCCATTTCAAGGGTCTGTTCTGAAAATCACTACCAGACATGTTTTTTCTTTTTCAAAAATGTCATACATGTACGTCACAGAAGTGAAAAAGGAAACATTCATAGAAAAACTTAATGGCAGACAATATGCAATAAAAATAGTGGAACTATGTCTCTTAAGAGAGCATCAACAAAATTCAGGCGTCTAATCCAGCTGTACAAACAGCCAAGATCTCAGCAGGAACAATATAATGTCAGGTGTGATTAGCACTGTATGATGTCAATTTGATTAATGATGGGTCATACTTTCGCAAGTTCGTGTAATCCGGTGTAATGCGACTTGTGTATCATATGACACTGATAGTCGACCTGGGACCTTACAGCTCGGATACATAATAGTGATGGGATGTACATGTTAGTGTTGAAATGTACACGTCAGATTACCAAATGATGTAGAAGGCAGAAATACAGCATGACCTAACCTGATGAAACATGTATATTTAACAGACAGAGTTTATGGCAAATTGTTCACAATCAAACACTTGTAGTATGTGTTGTACCATCTCGACCAGGAAAGTATTTTGGTAAGGATTGAAATAGATGTGTTCAGCTTACTGGATTGTATCTGCATGTTTTGGTTCATGTGGAAAAACGAGCAATACCCGGAATTTGTTTGTACATGTGAATACCAATAAAACGCATATAACGGTCATAATCATATGTCTGATGAATGCCATGGTGGCATTCCAATAAATCCGAATCTGATATAATTTGGATCAGAAGATACTTCAATAATGGTCGATGATTATTGAATTAAAGCAACGTTCGTCGCTCGGCCATTGGTGACTGGTTTCAAAAACCACCCCGGCGGGTGTCCACTTAGCTAGTGGAGTTCCTGGAACACCCCGGTAAAGTTCGATTGAACCAGCTAATCCTTTCTGTTCCCCGCCAAGCTATTGTGCAGAGAGCAAACCCAACTGTGTATCTGCAAGGATATTTTCTGAGTTAATTCGATGAAGTGAAATAGGACGCAGTGAATACAACTGTTTCCGCCTGACCTATGCACACAGACAATAGATCAAAGCACCCTGGCTATATTCAAATTTTACTGATCTGATTTGACCCCTTGCCTTTTGTGTGGCGGAAGTTAACCCAGCCCTTCGATAGAGATGCTCCACAAATGCATAACGTTGTTCTCCACTCACGTTCACTACAATTAATCTTTTCTGGTGAGAACAAAATTGAATCAAATATCCACTGAGCGATGTATCGGATTCACATCTATTGTCACACTGCGTATACATCTCAATTAAATGCGACTGTATGGGGGGTTTATGGGTCTTTGTCATGGTTTCAAAAGGTATGTCTGAAAATGTTTCTATTCATTGTATCATGGCCAACAGAAATTTATATCGGAACGAAGGATCACTATTTAAACATATTTCTTTCTAAGACTGATAGACTGCTCATGTACAACAGAAAATCAGTATGAATGTGTTTCGAACAGAAAAGAAAAACACTATGAGTTATGAATACACGACTATAATGGCCATGAAGCGATGTGTCTGGTCGGTGTAGTTGGTGCATAAATATGATGTATAAGATTTGACAGTTACATGAGACCCGGTGCCATGGAACATAACCAGGACTTCAAGTGTCATAGCTGCTCCGGGACTGCTACTCTTTTTTCCCAATATTGCCGGCAAATAATTGCAATAAATATCTCTGAAGCAAACCCCGTGGCGAGATGAGATTAACTTACAACGTTTGACATACTGGGAAGAGGGAAATGCTCAGTGCCCACGACCACATTTGACAATCCAAGTTGGGAGCTCACATTGGATAACGTGACTCGATTGCCGCAAAACCTTCCATATTTTCTTAGGCTCCATGTGGCGTGGAAGTGTTCGTGGATGCTGAGACGGCTAGAAGATGATGGAACCGGCGTGAGGCTGCATGGTAATCTTGGAACCCTGGCCTGGTCTGCACGTGATTTACAGATCGCCGTACAACTAATAGAACTACGCCTTGGTTTTCAATTTGGTAGACAACTTTGAGCGTTAACGAGTGTTGAATGTTTCTTTGTTATCCAACCTATATGATCAAAACCATTTCGTGCATGAGGTCGTCTTTAATATGAGGGTTTGGTAGTTGAAAGCCATCAAGATAGCGCTTGTTCGGGACGTTGACAATACGAACTCATTGCCAAATGATTTTACTTCTCTACAGGTGACATGTTGAACTGCAGACATCTCCGCTCCATAATCAACCGTTTACTGATTGTTCTCTAAGCACTCTCCTCGGGCCAATATGCTGAAACTTCAGTATGCATCTGCCAGATTTATATTAATTTAGTCCCCATCAATATGGCCCATACTATTTTTCTCTAATTGCCGAAGTCCATAAATGTTGCGTTATTTCAAGGCCAGAAGTGAAAGGCCAAGTAAGAAACCCATGTCTACGACAGTCACGGTAGCAGATCGTTAAAATATCATCGGATATATTGTTAACCTGTGTAAGTTATATGTATCCTTTTTTTCCAAATAGAATCAGAAAAGGGACAATATTTGAATCAAATAACCATGTTAAATATAGGTAAGTATATGCCATGGATTCCTAAGTTATAGGACTTCTTTTGACACACATTATGAGACGTTAATATATAGGATTTAACATAATAGATAAGCAGTTGTAATTCCTATTGTCCGATTATATAGTGTATGGGTGTGTGTGTAAAGAACATATCACTATGTGCCTGCTGATTGAATATACATACAGCCTAGCACAAAGCAAAGGTCTGACGTGAATTAAGTCGGTATCCTTTTCTCACTCACCTAGGTGTATTATCTACGCATGCATTAGAGATACAATTGAAACCATATCGGGCCATTAGGGACAAATGATTTAAGCCCATGTGTACATTAGTGCCTTTGAAGACTATGTGTTGGATAATCTGGTAACATTCTCAAACATGATTGAGACTGGATTACATGGCCCGTTGTTACAATTCAGGGGAATCTAAAGACAATTTTCCATGATAATATGAACACATAATGGGATCTG
Organism: Terebella lapidaria; assembly: GCA_949152475.1. NCBI lineage: Eukaryota > Metazoa > Annelida > Polychaeta > Terebellida > Terebellidae > Terebella > Terebella lapidaria. Next base: position 12,367,605 of record OX424557.1, read on the forward strand.
AATATCGTTCTCAGAAAGATAGTATCAAGCATTTGAACAGAGTAACCCGATTCAATATACCTAATATCAATGGCATATTTGGAGTGTTATATATATTTTTTATCTTTGTTATATCATTTGAAAAGGTGACAGTTCCTCGAAAATCCATCATCATATTTTGCACATTGATCACACTGGGATGTGAAGCGACCTAGTGGCCGAGCCGCCAAGGTCTGCCATACGCGGAGGTATGTGTCTCGGTCCGGTGGTACAGTGATACAAGTGTCTCGTATCCGTGCTTTTCTTCCTTATGGGAACAAATGAGGAGTACACTTTCATTTGTATACAAAACTTTGATTTGTGCTTATTACTTGGTGAAGTTTGCTTTACTGCTCAAATATAATCCACGTGATTATTGGACTTAAATATACAGTATGAAAGTTTTCTTTGAAACATATTTGTGAGTGTCATTCATATGACGAATATTTTCGTCCGATGGAGCAATTTTCTCTTCACTATCGCTGATTTACAGGAACATTTGCGTGTCAGCGGGATTTAAGACTACATACATCAACACGGTGTACATTCATCCAACCGGGCATCATTCTGTCTGATTTTGTCTGATTCTCCTTGTTTTGGAGCAGGAATAATAGCACATTTGTTTTGTTTCATGACTGCAACGTTACTTTCAACGATTAAATACATTTATTTTTTGCTGTCCCACAACGAGCTAATTTTTCGCTCACAGAGCGCGGAAAGTATATAAGCAGCACTAGAAACGAAGGCGGTATTGATTCCTTCTATTGGGGGAAATCTGGTGCTCTGCACCAGGTATGATTCTTGTAAGTTTTTAAAAGCTTCCAAATATTACCAATATGTGCATTTACTAAGAAACCAAGAATTATGTAGCTCACCGGTAATAACATTTGTCCTCACATATTGGAAAAAGTGTTTTTTAAATCAGAATAGTTTCAACAGAATCACCGTACGGAAGCCGTTATCATGGTTATGTGATATCGCCGTGATTTAGATGAATCGCCTCAATGAATCATTCAATGCCTCAGAGACACATGCGATGATATAAAATCTTTGTTTTATGTCACGTCAAATAAAGAACCAAGCAAATCATCCGAGTATTTTTCTGTAGTCACCCCAGAAAAGTGAAGATTCACCGTACTTGATTTTTGTGTGGCTATAGGCATTATACGGTCACCGGTATGAAATGAACTGGATTTAATAATGGGAAAGGTACTGATCGGATGCGATAAATGAAGAATGCATTATCGTTGTCGACTACAGTACTTTTATTCTCACTGACACATCTTCAAATATTTCGCTATATGTTGGGCCATGTGATGGAGTCAAGAGGAAGGTATGCTGCTCTCACAATGCTAGCATTGAAAAATGTGTCTATGCAGGGGGTTGACTGCCCAGAAATCCTCGACATATTTCTCAGCCCGCTGGATGGGAGACCTGATCTGAGTTTTATTGCCGGACACATGACCTACTCCCGGCCACAATGTTTCCAGGATGACGATTGTTCATCAATTCATCAATTTAAAAATGTTTTAAGGTATGCCAGATATGTTCTATTATTGCAGCATTTGCTATAGATCAGTGTAATACCTTACAGTCATATTACGAATTTCGATAACCTTTTAGAATAGGTACGTACTTCAGGTTATTTTATAACTGGTGGCAAAGTATATACATGGTTGGAAGATATGATAACAAGAATGGGATTTCCCATGACTATATTTTTCTGAGATATACTGAATATCATCACAATGGTGCATTTTCATTATACGATATTACGCAAGATTTGCGCATGCGCAGTTGAACGCATATTGATATCTGGTTAGTTCAGGCGATTTTTGACAGATGGTGACAAGTTTTGCAATTCCATTTCAAAAACCGATTGTAGATCTGATAATGCATTCTCCCTAGCTTAGCGCCACCTATAGCCAATAAAAGGAAGCATTTCCAGTGATTAGGCACTCCTCCGTCTTGGCTTTTTCGCACGCGGAACAGTTTGTACCTTCGTCGAAACTTTTTGCAAACAATTTACTTTTTTTGCTTTCACTTTAATACGGTGGAAGTGTAATGTCTTGTCCCGATGTGACCTCACAGGCTGATGGCCAATCACTCTGAACAAGGTGAGAGTGATCAGCATGGTCAAGGGTTTGATGACCATGAATGCAGTGAAATTACTGGCCAACCTGGTAGTTCTGGCAGAGACCATAGGTCAAAGTTCAAATCATACAAATAAATAAACTAGAGCATAATTCTGAATCAGATACTTGTTCTGTCAAAGGCTTAACGGATATGGATGGTTGTGCAGATTCAGACATATCTGATTCCTCCATGATTCGGTGGATCGGACATTGACCCTGGAAAATCTTATAAGAGTCTTAGTAAGTCTGATAAGCATAAGACTGTGAGTCGCAAGAAATTTGCTGAGGATTCTGACTCAGAATCTCACACTGATCGCTATGACCCATTGAAAGACTCAAAGTCAAAGGACTGGACGTTGTCCAAGGGACAGGAAAGATATGTGGGGAAATATTTCAAAGAGTATAAGAAGGATTCTGTTATCGAAGAGCAGCTCTTTGATCAGACCCCTATTCCTGACTCAGACGAGTTGGAGGGCCTCAATTTGGACAAGATATGGTTGATTTATTCCCACCCCATGTGCAACCAGGTGCCAAGCAGACGGACAATGGTTTCCGTCCAAATGAAGCTCATGGATGTCATGGGCCCTCTAGGCAAGGTTTGGTCGCATTTGGAACAGGTTAGGAAGCAGGGAAATCACAAGCTTCCCTCAAGGAAGGTATTAAACTAGTAGAGCAATCTATGCTGTTTGTGGGACAAGCCAATGTGGTGGTCAACCACAATCGCCACCTACATGTTTTGAGACGGTTTTTGCGAGATCATAAACAAGCAGCAGACGTGCTTAAACAAAGCTACATTGCAGACCAACACCGAAGTGCATTTTGGTCGCCCTTTCTACAAAGGCTTATACAGAAAGGATGTAGGACGAAAACATGGCAGTGAAATACACAAACTGGGCAATAAACAAAGAGGACGGAGGTCCAAAGGTTTCCAGGGCCAAAACCGCCCAGCACACAAGAAGCCCTTTCAGAAGAGCCCCTCATCGTCACGGGGTCGTGCTTGGGGGCAGTCCTGAGGGAAGGCGAGACCCAAGTCCACAAACAGGTATGTTTGGCTTTAGTGAAGGAAGAAACAGTCACAGGAAATGGCACAAACTCCTCAATTACAGGTGAGTGCAGAAGGGACAGACCTGCCTCAGATCATGGAAAACTGTCATCAGACAATACAAGATTTCAGGTCGGTGAATATCTCCGCACCGAACTGTGTGTGTGTTTGTGGGGGGGGGGGGGGGGGCATGGAGGCTGAAATACTTTGTACAAAACTGGCAGTTGGTCACAAAGGACAGCAGAATTCTTCAAACAGTAAAAGCACATCAGATAGACTTCGTGAAGACACTTCACCAACACAGTCCAGTGTTCAATCCAAAGTTTTCGGAGGAGCAAGAAAACATAATATCAAAAGAGGTACTAACCGAGATGCTGACAAAGCAGGCAATTTGTGTGGCCGAACCAGTCGACAACCAGTTTGTGAGTCATTTGTTCACCCGCCCTAAAAAAGACGGAGGATTTCTGCCGATCTTCAACCTAAAGGGTCTAAACCAGTTTGTGGTGTACAATCACTTCAAAATGGAGGGAATGTCCGTGCTATCGCACATGATTCAACAATTGGATGTGCAAATTGGACCTAAAGGATGATGACTTCAGTGTACCGATTCGTCCAGGTCAGAGACGGTACAGAGTTCCAGGTATCGTATGCAAACAGAATGTCTTTCAGGGCAAATCTACCGAGCTCATGCTCAGATCCAAGCGAGAAGGTACTAAATCAGCTTATCGTGGACCCTGGAACAAGTGGGTTGATTGGTGTGCTCAAAAACAAGTGCTACCATTTCAGGCATTTGTGGCAAATGTAGCCAACTTTCTGTCAGAAAATTTTGATGAAGGTTTGGAATATTCTACGCTTAACGGGAATAGATCAGCTATTTCGGATTTTCACTCGGAAATTGAAGGCTATAAGGCAGGTCAGCGTCCAGTGATCAGAAGAATACTCTAAGGTACATTTAATGGCAGACCACCGATGCCAAGATTCACCGACACATGGGAAGTGAATAAAGTCCTGGCTTACTTCTTGGAGCAAGAAGGTGAGTTGTCACTCAAAGATTTGTCACTAAAGTTAACAATGCTCATTGCATTTTCGACTGCATGTAGAGGCTCCGAAATACAAGCATTAAGCCCAACGCTAATGCTGGACAAAGGTAATAAGGTCGGAGAGCCAACAAACCGCCAGTGTCGATATAGTTGATCAAATATGAGGTAAATTAGAAACTGGATGTAGTGTGTTGTCTCCGTAAGTGTTTACGAGTGACAGAAAATGACAGGAAATCCGAAGAGCAGAAGCCACACTTATTGCTTAGCTTTATAGGTAAGAAAAAACCAATCACAGTCTGTTCAGTGGCTCGGTGGTTAAAAACAATATTGTCCAGTACAGGTATTGATGTTTCAGTGTATAAGGCACATTCAACGAGATCATCATCAACTTTTAAAGCTAAATCTTTAGGTTTTACAACAGAAGAGATCATAGAAAGAGGAAATTGGTCAAAAGCTGCTACTTTCTATTCCATAACAAAGGGAAACTCACAGAAGGGAATTTTCAAAATTCAGTTCTCAGTATTGGACAGAAATAAATGCTGGTCTTTGAACATGCATTATCAGATCTACAATCGGTAGACATGAAAAATAAATTCCTTATCAAAGAGAGCCAGACAAGTGCATGTAGTGTAGATATTTTACGAAAATTTGAAATCACGATCTCCGGCCGAGTACTTCTTTTGTACTTTTAGAACAAAACAAATAATTCTGCACATCCCAACTGCACAATACTAAAAGATACCATTCGAATTTCCTTATCACACTTGCCGGTGCGGATTAACTCAATCATTCTGGCTTGTACTAAAATAACATAATCAAGATACCGGGAATTAGTGATTCATTACTCTTTTGTCTGCCAGGAAATCGCCATGGGAGACCATCATTCAAAGCTTCACAGACACATGCGATGATATAAAAATTTAAGTTTTATGTTATGTGGAATAAACGATCAAGCAAATCATCTGATTATTTTGTCTGTAGTCACATGTAGTCATTCCAGAAATAAGTGAAGATTCACTGCACTGCAACGATTGTATGGCTATGGGCATGTATGGTCACCGATATGGAATGAATTGAATTAAATAATGGCAAAGGCACTGATCAAATGCGATAAATAATGAATACATTATCTTTGTCCTACTACAGTAGTTTAATTCTCACTGTCACATCTTCATATATTTCGCTACAGATGCTCGACCTTGTGGGAAAGTCAAGGGGAAGGGTGTGCTTTGAACAAATGCTAGGCGTGATAAATGTGTCCATACCAGGGGTTGACTTCCCAGAAATCCTAGACATATTTCTGAGCCCTCTGGACGGGAGAGCCAGACTGGAATTTTATTACCGAACATATAACCTTCTCTCAACCATAATGTTTCCAGGATTACATTTGTTCCATTCATTGATTTAGAAATGTTTTTGGTATGACAGACACGTTTTCTTGTTAAAGCATTTGCTAGATCACTGTAGTAACTTACAGTCATATAATGAATTACAATATCCTTTTAGCACAGGTATGTAATTACATGTGAACTGAGTAAGCTGACAATCACCTCCGGTTATTTTATAACTGGTGGCAAAGTATAGACATGGTTGGAATCGTAATTCATATGCATATATTTTTTCTGATATTGAGTATCATCACAATTAGTAGTACTTTACAAGATACACAAAACAGTAAAAACTAAATCCCCGTGAGCATTGTATTAGCCATTACTCATTATTACCAAAAACATTAATACTGGATTAACAAATATTGATCATTAGTACCATAATGTACCATAAAGAAATAATTCCAACCGATATGTAGCCTCAAATAGCATCATTCGATACCGGTGTAATGTGTATCCCATTCGTTTTGAAGTCATTATGACTTTGAAACAAATTATGAACTCAATCCAATGTAACCTTTTTTTTCAAATATCAACATACCCCATATAGTCCATAGCCCGTCTCTGAGACAGTGATATGATTCGCGTTACATTTCGTTTGTGAGAATTTCCAGAAGCAAGCAGGTGCCAATACCCATTTCAAGGGTCTGTTCTGAAAATCACTACCAGGCATGATCCTTTTCAAAAATGTCATACGTCACAGGAGGGAAAAAGGAAACATTCAAAGCGAAACTTCATGGCAGACAAATATGCCAAAAAGTAGTGGAGATATAGTTAAGAGAGCGTTAGCAAAACTCAGGCATCTCAGGAATCCAGCTGCACAAATAACCAAGAGCTCAGCAGGAACAATATATTGTCAGGTGTGATTAGCACCGTATGATGTCAATTTGATGAATAGTGGGTCATACTTTTGCAAGGTCGTGTAATCCGGTGTGAACCTATAATTAGAGAACGAAACTTATGTATCATATGACACTGATAGTCGACCTTGGCTATAAGTAGACCTTATGGCTATACATAATAGTGATGGAATACACATGTTAGTGTTGTAATATACATGTCAGATTACCAAATGATGTAGAAGGCGGAAATACAGCATGACTTCATTTGATGAAACATATATATTTATGGTTTGTGGCAAATTGTTCACAATGAAATACTTGTAATATGTGTTGCACCAACTCGACCAGAAAAGTATTTTGGTATGAAATGGAATACATATATCCAGCTTACAGGATTGTGTTGCATGTTTTGGCTCATGTGGAAAAACGAGCAATACCCGGAATTTGTTTGTATAGTAAATACCAATAAACGCATATAACGGTCATATTTATATGTATGATGAATGCCATGGTGACATTCCGATAGAAATGGAATCTGATCTAATTTGGATCAGAAGATACCTCAATAATGGTCGACGATTATTGAATAAAAGCCACGTTCGTCGCTCGGCCATCGGTGACTGGTTTCAAAAACCACCCCGGCGGGTGTCCACTTAGCTAGTGAGTTCCTGGAACACCCCGGTAAAGTTCGATTGAACCAGCTATCCCCCCCCCCCCCCCGCCAAGCTATTGTGCAGCGAGCAAACTGTGTATCTGCAAGGATATTTTCTGAGATAATTTGATAAATTGAAACGGGACGCAGCGAATACCAATGTTTCCGCCTGACCTCTACACAGAGACAATAGATCAAAGCACCCTGGCTATATTCACATTTTACTGATCCGATTTGACACCTTCTTTTCTGTGTGGCAGAAGTCGTGTCAGCCCTTCAATAGATATATGCTTCACAAATTCGTAACGTTGCTGGCCACTCATGTTTACTACAATAAATCTTGTCTGGCCATCGAAAATATTTGCTAGGTCAGAGCAAAATTGAATGAAATATACATTGAGCGATGCATCGGATTCATATTGAATGTCATACCATGTATACTTGTTATATGATATTGTATGGGGAGTCTATAGATAGTTGTCAGATTTCAACAGTAGTGTCTGGAAAATGCTTATACTCAATTGTATCACAGCAACCAGAAAATTATATCTGGTTTGGCTGGGTAACAATTTTCAACAATTTCTAATCAAGCTACTGAGTCATATTAAATAATTTGTATATCAAGTACTATCAGTCTTGAATCACCAGCGATAAGAAAAAATGAGGAAATATCAGTAATGGTGTCATACTGATACGGGTATCAATTTTCAAAAACTGCTTTGTGCATAGTCTATGGACCTGACTTACCATCAAGTCACTGTTTGTATATTAAAATTTGTATAATAGGTACTATAGTCATTGGAATGTCAGTAATATAATCCTGAGGGAATATCTGTCTTGATGTCATGGACTACTAGCCTGACTACTAGCCTGACAAAACCACCTGCTGGTATCCTCACACTTTGGTAAAGAAATACATGTACATCACAGAGATATCCCCCACTACAAAAAATTCTTTTTTAACATTAAGTCATAGAAGCATGATCGGAAGCAAGCAATGCCATCTTGATAAACAATATCAGATAATGTCGATGAGCTACAGGAACTTTGTGTCCTAACCACATCAATTTAAATACACATTGTACATATCAACAACACCAGCATCGGGTACGGGTAATTTGTATATAAATTGTATGGGAACGATGAATAGACAAATGTATCAGTACGGTAACTCTGAGGGGATACTTGTGCACATGGACTTCTGGGATGGGTGTAGGCTCTGGGGGTATGGAGTGGGGATCATTACATGATGGCAACTGTAAATTTGGACCAAGTCAGGAATGATAGAAATTTTGACTTTTCTAAACTATATGATAACAATGATGTCGAAGCTGAGGAGTACCAAGAATCACCAAACAATTTTTCTAATTTGAGTGATTGTAAATACATTGACCCAACTGATTTTTCCAGCCTAACTGAAAACCTACAAAAGAGTATGTCTTTCTTTCATATAAATTGCTGTGGTTTATCATCTAAATGGGAAAACTTCAATGATTTACTAGGCATGATGTACGAAAATAACAAATTTGCGTTTGATATGATAGGAATGAGTGAAATATTTGATTGTAATAAAGACTCTCGTATCCATTTGCCAGGCTATCACAAATTAATAACTCGAAATCGACCTGACAGCAACAGAGGGGGTGTTGGTTTATTTATTAAATCAGAAATCAATTACAAACAACGAGATGATCTAAGTGTCTTCATACCGCATACATATGAGTCTCTATTTATAGAAATCATTTCCAACAGTAAACATTCAAATAAAATTGTGGGAGTAATATACAGACCTAATACTCAACCTCAAGCCGATCTAGAAATATTCTCGACCACTTTACAAGATACAATAGACAAAATTAATTTAGAAAATAAGGCTTGCACAATTATGGGTGACATGAATATTGATTTACTGAAATACAATACTCATATTAAAACTAATGAATATATTGATGAATTATTTTCGCGAGGTTTCATTCCCAAAATTACAAAACCTACACGAATTACTCATTCTTGCGCCACCTTAATTGATCATATTTATGCCAATCAATGTCATCGAAAGTTAACATCAGGAATAATAGTCACTGACATGTCTGATCACTTTGGTGTATTTTTACTGGAAGTAATGAACAGACCCACAAAATCTAATAATGATCCATCCATCCAAAGAATAATTTCACAGGAAAATATACACAATCTCGAACGTCAACTAAATAGTCTAGATTACAGCTCTATTCTGCAATGTAACTCTGCAAATGAAGCATATGACACTTTTTCCACAATGTATAAGAATGAATTTAATAAATCATGTCCTCTAGTTTCTATTAAGAAGAATAAAAAGTACTTTAAACGAGAACCTTGGATGACTGAAGTGATTATGGCATCAATGCGACATAAAACTAAACTACTGAAAAAAACTAAATAATCCTACTGAGGTCATAATCAATCAGTATAAATCCTATGTAAATTGGTACAACAAAATAAAACGTCTCATGAAAATAAATTATTATTCTGACATAATAGAGCTGAACAAGAATGACATCAAAAAAACTTGGGACACATTGAAAAAAATTATTGGCAAACAACCGAACAAACATATTATTCCACAAACCTTCCAAATTGAAAGAGCAACTGTAACGGACAAACAAGAAATAGCTGAATCGTTTAATAATTACTTCTCATATATTGGCGAAAAAACAAGTGAGAATGTAAGAAAAACAGATAAACACTTCACTGAATATTTGAATGCCCCGAATAAAAACAGTATTTTCATTGAACCAATAGAATCCACAGAAGTCTTAAACATTGTAAACAAGCTAAAACCTAAGACCAGCTCGGGTCACGATGAAATTTCAGCCAAAGTCATTAAAGGTACAATAAACAGCGTTCTAACTCCTCTCACTCACATAATTAATATCTCACTAAGTACGGGAATTTTTCCACAACAATTAAACCGAGCCAAAGTTATTCCAATATACAAAACTTCAGATCATGATATGATAACAAATTACAGACCAGTCAGCTTGCTGCATGCATTCTCGAAATTTTTTGAAAAAGTAATGTACCATAAAATAACCAGTTTTTTTGACAGCCAAAATCTTTTCTACAGACATCAATACGATTTCCGAAAAAAACACAGTACTGTGCATCCCATAATCCACTTACTGAATCAATGCGTCGAATCCCTAAATAGCACGCCTAAACAATCAACTCTGTCAGTACTCTGTGATTTATCCAAAGCCTTTGATGTTATGAATCATGATATTTTACTCAAAAAATTAGATAACTATGGAATTCGAGGTAGGGCAAATGACTGGATTCGAGACTACTTGTCAAACAGAGAACAATTTGTTGAAATTGACATTTCTAATAGATCAAGTATCAAAAACATAAAATGTGGAGTTCCACAGGGATCAATTTTGGGGCCACTTTTGTACTTAATATATGTAAATGATATTCCAAACTGTACCTCAGCCAACATTCTCTCATTCGCAGATGACACAACACTATTTTTATCCAATTATGACATAATACAATTATTTCAAGATGCAAATATTGAGGTTAACAATTTATATGAATGGTTTGGTTCCAACAAACTTCAATTGAATGCCACCAAAACAAAATTCATTATATTCAACAACCAATATGAAAAACAAATTAGGAATCATCTTCAAATGTTCATTGATAATATAGCCTTAGAACAAATAGGAACAAATTTCAGAGAAACATGTACCAAATTTCTAGGACTTCATTTGGATGAAACCCTATCATGGAAGTACCATATATCACATATCCCAAAAAAAATTGATAAGGCATTATTTCAAATCAAGCAAGTAAAACATATTCTACCAATCCACTCATTGCAAACCCTTTATTACTCAATGATACACCCTCATATACTCTATGGTATACTGGCATGGGGTAACACAGCACCTAGTCATGTTAATAAACTTGCCCTGCTGATCAATGCTATATTATTCAATAAAAAAAATGTTTTAAACCAATAAACTAGTGAACATACAAAAACGAGCTATAAGAATTATTAATAAGTCCAACTATAGGAGTCACACTGACCCCTTATTCAAACGGTCAAATATTCTAAAAATTTCAGACCAATATATATATATGAGACAATCCTATTTATGTATGATTATCATCTAGGGAAATTACCTTCATCTTTCGAAAATATGTTCAAACTCACAAGAAATGTACAATTGAATTATGAAACCAGGCAATCAGGTCATCTCTATATTGAGCGATGTGACTCATCTGCAGCTAGAAGATTACCCCTATATAATTACCGCATATTATGGAATAAATGGCTCCCGAAATTAGCATCTGATCAATCTAGGTATACCTTGAAAAAAAGCTTTAAGAAACAATTACTATCATCATACTCTGAATCTTTAAAATGTTCAAACAAACGGTGTCAAAATTGTAATAAATAAAACATTTATAATATATTCCTGTTTATTCTTGGTCTTTACCAAATATCGATACCCCTCCCCGCTCCCTCCTCTGCCCCTCTTCGATGTCCGTGTACGCCCCCCTTTTGCTTCACCAGTACCCATTACCATTTGTCTCACTCTGCCCATTATGGTTTATACATGAATAGATATTTTTTATTTCATGTACATATACAGTATTCGCTATATATAAATATATATTCAGTCATAGTAATATCATCATTGTTAGGTATATATCAGGTGTATAATCCATATTTTATTTAATAGTTTCTGATGTTAATGTTTTGTATCGTCGTATGTAAATAATTATAAATAGCTATTTTCATAATATTACTTGTACTTGTGGGGCCAAATGGAAGACAGCTTTCAGCTAATTTGGTCCCTCAGTTTTTGTTTCTTTCTTCCATTCATTTAATATTTATATACTTTTGCCATTGTTTACCCCACAGCTGTATGGAAAAAGTTAAAAACTGAATAAAATCTATCCTATCAAAGTGACAGATCGCTGTTTAAACATAGCATGTCTTTCTAAAACTGATATCAGGGCTGTTTTATGTACAAGAGTAGACTCTTACAGCAAAGAACAACTATGTTGTCGGAGAACGAATTGTCCGATATACATCTATGCAACAACATAGATCATCATTACGTGACAATTCCTTGGTATCGCTCTGCCATCGCATAACGATGATGATTGTATCCAAAGCATCTTGTACAGAAAAAAAAGTTACGGATCTAATGCCGTGGCAGTCATAAAGACCTCGCAATAGAGACACAATACCCATTCCCCAGAAAATGTTTCCCATGTCAGTTGTACAAACCAGCCAATCTATATGGAGTCATGAACGTATTCCCGCTTTGTGTCCCATTGGAGCCAGGTTAACATCCATTTGATCATTAAATGCTGACCTCCGAGACATTCCGGAATTGAAGAACAGCTATCTCTACATCATATCCATAATCTCCACTGTGCATGGCGTTCTACCCCCGATGCAATTGAGTTTACTCCACAACTGTAATGTACAGTAAAAGCTACAATTGATGAGAAGGTACCAGTAGGTAATATACACGTAGAACACACTGCATGAGTAATGGAATCCATTATGATAACACCAATACCACGGTGGCTAGGCGTTACGCGTTATTCAGGGAGTGCCGCGTAAAATCGTGAGTATTACGCGTTATTCGTGAGGAAATGGCACAGGAAACGACATAGATCCCCACTTCAAATGAGGAAAACTAATGAAAGAAATCATTTTCTTCCTAAAATATTGTTTCCACGGAACATCCCAATGAGCAAACATTACGTATGCTACTTAGACCGGGGGCCAAATCCGGTTTTTGGCAATTTGGTGTGCACGGAGACACCCATTGGCGAATGTGGTATCGTTGGAAAGCTTAAGACCTAAGGGTCACATTTTGACATATCCCGTCTTTTGGGACAGGGGCAGTCACCATGGAAACGGGCTCAGAAGGTCAATGACCTCAAATTCAATCAAGCGTCCTGCTAGGCACCCGGAATGGCATAACATATCACTGAAAGTGCTCCTTCGAAAGAATGGTTCAACCGATTGGATTTAATTTTGTAACTTAGACAGATGCTGGTACTAGGTATGTGTTGGCGGAGTAACCCCAATGAAGTGTCAAGAATGGAGGCCCCCTGGAGTTCGCTATGATTTACTTGCATACACCGTTATATTCACGAAAATAGACACACAGTTCGTGATAACACACGCACAGTTGCGACTCGTTTTTGAAATATCATCGGCTATCAATTGAAACCAACAAAGTGCATGTTGGTATATCATAGAATGGCCGGAGAAATCTTTCTTTATTGTTACACCATGCAACCAGTTGTTTTACTCGAGTATTCTATGAACTGAAAAGCTTTTTATGGTTTACGCGTATCAGCTTGAGGGAGAAAATCTGCACACGCGTTACATCATGAGGAAACATGTGAGCGTTGTCGGGAATGGTGGAGCTGGTAACGCATACATAAATATTTTAAATGTATGATTCGAGGCCGCACATGTTCCAAGTACTGAAGATACTTCTCACTTATCATTATCCTCCATATATTCCTCCCAATCTTCATAAATCTGAAATTGGTCATACCAAGAGTTTTTCGTGTCTTTTACACAGAAGTTCACCAAGTGAAAATATTATCTTTTGAACTTGAATTTATTCCATCAATTGAGCAGTAAAACTGGAGAAAAGTTCGCATTAAAAAAAGAAAATATCCCAACCTCAACAAAATATTTACTCATGCACATACGCGTAATGCACTCACGCAAATCGCGTAAAGTATAGCAAATAAACAAATGATACATTCAACCTAGATTCGTGCCGCTTGCGACCATGGTTAAACATTTTGAAGACAGGCACATGTGAAGCCCATGCTTTCAATATCATAGACCTGTCATTCTATCTACATTAATGCCGATACATAACATTTTCAGCCCCAAAACCGAGGAGAGTGGCTGTCAAAGCAAAATTGAAAGATATTGTGCAGCCGAAGGTCTCGTTACACTGGCTTATTTCTTTGATTTAGACTCTCAGCAACAATCATGAATATGTGTTATGTTCCGTGCAAACTCAAATCCGACATGTCAAAACGGTATAATTAGCGAAATTGTATGTTTTGCCTGCTATGGGTCAACCAGAGGCTGCCATTTCCTCACGAATAACGCGTAATACTCATGATTTTACGCGGCACTCCCTGAATAACGCCTAGCCACCGTGAATACATCCACAAATGTTGCTTGCAGTTAAGAGATAATAATAATTTAGTAATTTAGTTATTACGGAAGCCCGTAGAGGCCAGAAAATGAAAGGTGTGAAAATATATTTATCTGGCGGCCGCCACTTAATTATCTGGCGGCCGCCACTTAATTATCTGGCGGCCGCCACATAATTATATGTAGGACGTGGCTTGAAATATGAGGAGATTCTTGTGAAGCAATATACATATAGCTAATTAGGCCCTAGTATCCAAATAAAAGTCGTGACATACCGTATTAATGACTATACTGTTTTTAATGAGACAATGATATATTGGGTATTGTGGGGACGGAGGGTTGGTTGTTGACATGCAAATTATTCAACAAAATTTAACTTTCACACTTAGCATTATATAGGGATCATCAATGAATTCATGTTATTTGTTGTGGCCATGGCAACTGGGCCCTCTGCAATTATGGTTGCTACCATCGATATATAGGGGCCTAGGTCAAAGGAAACAAATAAAAACAGTGCATATTCGATGGTGGTGACAAATATTCGTCAAATTATCTTATTAATATTGTGTGTTCCTTCTTTTCTTAGTGTTTCTCCCCTATGGATTATGTATTGAAAGTTGCCCTATGGTCCATAATACCAATCAATGACATGAAAATATGTACATTTCATCCCCCAAACAAATATTCGTTAATTTTATTGAGGTATCTCGGGCCATATATGTTACAATACAAATCGGCATTGACCGATCAGAGACACTTTGCATGTTACTGACGCGCACCACTCCTATGGGATGCTGGTATTCGGAGAGGGGGGGGGGGGGGGAGAAGATTTTTTTTAAATCCCGAGTTAGTAACTTGATAATATCGACTTAGTATATCGATAATGTATCTCAAATAAAATGTAAACTTTATTTTATTTTAAAATGAATTTCTATGGATAGACCAAAATGCTGTGTTAAAGCACTAAATAAGTGGCGTGTGACGTGTAACTGACGTGTAACTGCCAATACAAATTCACGTGTGACGTGTAACTGCCAATACAAATTCATTGTCCTTGCTCCATCCTTGCTCAATACATCCTTGCTCCATCAACACTCGTTTGCTGATTGTTCTCTGAGCTCTCTCCGTGGATCAATACGCTGGAACTTTGGTATGCTCCTGCCAGATTGATCTAATTTTAACCCCATCAAATTTGGCTTGCGGATTACGAAAAATGCACTGGATCAAGCATGTGACAACCATTTTGACCATGAGTGTATTATTTGATTTCCATGTCAGATGTGGATGAACCGTTCAGAGACTCATGTCTCCAACAATCACAGTATGAGATCATGGAAATGCCATCGGAGGGGCACACAAACATTATAGAAATATTAACATATGCTCATACGGATCAGTGTTATTTATTTTTTTGTTTCCGTTGGGGTTGATTCTAAAGTTATAAGACTTCTTTTGACAGATGTAAATGTAGATGATTTAACATAATAGATGAGCAGTTACAATGAGTGTGTGAAGAACAGATCACTATGTGCTTGCTGACCGAATATGTATATAGCCTGCACAAAGCAAAGGGCAAAAGTGAATTTCCGAATATCGTTTTCAGACAGATAGGATCAAGTATTTGAACAGATTATCCTGACTCGACATAAATGACACTAGTGCCATATGTAGAATGGTTTGTTGGTATAATTCCTTGCTATTTTAAGACGAAAGTTACGTTTATTTTCATGGATTGACATACATTACCATGTAGCTCAAATAAATTTGGTCAATATTTTTTTGCAGATTCTGGTGAACTTCTCGGAATTATTTTATTCTTATTTTTATTATACTTATGTTGACTCAACATGTAAGTTTCAAAGCAAAGGAAATGATATATTCATCAAACATCGTATGTTTGTTGATGAACGCCACGCCCCCCCCCCCCCCTCTCCCCCCTTCCCCAGACCCTCAGATCTTTCTATGTGATGGTTATTATCATATTGGAATATGAAATATAGTCGAACTTATGTGCACATGCCATGTTTTGTTGAATGGAACTGTCAAAAATGTTTTGTGATAACCATGAATATTATGCCCTTGATGTATGTATGACATATTAACAATTGAACTGACCTACAATATGGCCTGTGCATCCGTTTCATACATCCCTCATGTCACCCCAACACCACTCACCCCAACATATCATACAAAAGTTTCAACCGCCTGTTCAAATGAGCAAAATTCCCCGATGACTGGTTATAGTCATTACATTTGATGCGAGTATGTCTCATTCAGTTCATTTAGCACGTTTAATATGAAATATAGTTTTCAAAAAATATTGACTGGTTTCGAAGGTAGTTGCTTTAACAGACGATAAGGAGTAACCTTTCATTTGCGGGCAGAGCTTTATCGAGGAATTCCAAAATTCGTTTGGAGAGATTCAAAGGGCACCGGGTTTGTTTTAATTTCGAAGCTTGTGGCTAATGACAATGGCTTTGTGGTAATGCCGGGAAATTTTTATTTGTCGCTTGGTGGAGTTTTCTCTACTGCTCAGAAATAATTGTGGTGCTACATATATTTAGTTTTCTCTCACAAACTCATCATTTAAGCGCTCAAACCTACATGGTTTGCCATAATGAAGATATTGTTGTGTGTATGCCATATTATTCAAACTAACCTACATATTATACGCTCTGCCTCAGTCACGGAGCATTTCCACACACAGCCAGTCACAAATCGATGAGAATTTATTTGAACATAAAACAAAGTTTTTCCTGAGATTCTCGACAAACCTCAAAATCCGCACAAAGTCAACATTGACAGAGCAAACAGCGACATGAGATAGACTGGATTGGGGAGAGGATTTGATACAGGTCAGGCAAACCACTGAATACATGTCTATCACCACCCGTCCACCCACCCACTCCAGGGATCACAAGCGAGGGAACCTGTCCACGAGACAAACAACTGGCTCCCAAAAGTCACATACTGTACGTGCAACGGGACAACCGTGAACAAACAGCCAGGGCCAACTCAAACACGACACAAGGTTTCATCGTCAGCGATAATTGGATAAAACGTTATTATATCATCTGGTCGTATTCGCACATCTGTAAAAACCTCCCTGGAAATCTTGTGCGAGAAAATAAATGTGTGCATCACAATTAACAAATCTTTATAAATTTTAAACTTGAACATAAGAGGCATATATACGAATTATACAGTGAGAAGGTGTTAAGGAACTGTAGGACTGCATAACGTAGATTTGAAGTGTTGCAACATTCACGCATTGTGCAATGATATATCAAACTGAGTGTAATGACTAGAATATAATGTTCGGTGACACATGTGTATTTAAAGGTGAGTATAAGATATGATACAAGAATCATACCTGGTGCAAAGCACCAGACCCCCCCGGATGAAAGAACTCCATTGCGCATTCATTTCTAGCACTGTCTTTAATTTAATTCCGTGCGCATATTATATAGGCCTATATGCGATGTCCATGCAGGACGATAACCGATATGTGAAAGCAATTGTTACCGTATAGTTAACACTGATGAATATTAGTCCCTGATCGAGTACGCCCATCAAAAAATAGCAAGGTGTTCATAAAATCCAGCACCGTTTTCTATTTGGCTCGAAATTAAATATATTCGTTATTCTTGGTCGATAGTGTACAAATAGGCGACAATATGCTATATGAGAAGTGTCTACTAAATTTGAGTACCGTCGGAATAGTTATAAGCACCAAATTTCAATGTTGAAGGCGGTGGCGTTGAACTCGGAACCCATTCCGACTTTTACACATTGCCAACGATCAATAGGCATACCACGTTTCTCAATCTTCCCACTCGAAAAAAAATAGCTCGATATGGAACAGCGAAAACTAAATGCGTTCGATTGTTAAAAGTAAAGATGCAGTCAGAAAATGGAACGTAACAAACGTGCTAATTTTACTGCTCCAAAACAAGGAAAATTAGGCACTGTCATAAAGTATCAGCGTGAGAAGTGAGCGATGATTCGACAGTAGAGACAAAAGTGACACACGGTTGACTGAATGCACACCGTAGTTATGTATTTATTCTTAAATCCAGCCGAGACGCTAATGTTCGCGTAAATCGGCGATTGTGACGAAAAAATTGCTCCCTTCGACGAAAATATTCATCAGATTTTATTAATTAACTGAATTATTCACGTCGAGCTCTGTAGAACACACGTTCGAAGTATTTTCTCTTCGAAACCAGGTTTTTCCCTCATTCGAAGAGTGTTTCCCCCATGGGAATCTCAGAAAGCGTTTAAGAAGTCTCCCCTGCCGGGAGACAATAAAATAAAATTCTAATATAGACGTTAGTTTTGGTTTGATATGAATATATCATATCAAACACGAAAGCACTTTGATATCATGACGAACATCTCAGAGGAGAATCGTCTGTGATAGTTTTCAAGAGAAGTACGAAGTGATTTTCTATTGTGACGATTTCCTATCGTCGACATTTACGAATATTACGAGCCAAACGCACACTACACGCCAGCTCTCGAGCTGCCACGGGAAAGTCAGCCAGATCAAGTGCATCAGCATGTCGCTTTGGTACCAGGGATCATGATATCCACATTGAGTAGAGAGTGTGGACGGAAATGAACAGGTTGCATGGTATTTCTATCCGTCGGGTGAGTTCACGAAACAAAAATGTTTGCAAATGAATATTTACATGGAGATATTAAAACAATGTATTGTTACATGTTTTCCACTGTCGTGTTCCGAAATCCTGAGAAATACTCTTGAAAACTCTTTGATAATGGCGTTAAATATGGTGTGCCCATTTGGTGATGAAGTTTCAGATGTGCAATTGTAATGTAGGATCATAAATTATCTCTAACAAAGTCATGGCAAAAGGAATACCTTTCTCGGTTTTCTGCTGGTGTTGCTCCCTGCCAATAGGACTCTATTACAACCCAGCAGGTAGGCAGAAATGGTATGAAGGCACATTTACGTCACTGGAAAGATACAATGATCACGAGGAATAAAACCACGATATTTCCATCGAGTTAAACTGATTGCCGGATTTCCAATACATCTAACGTGGTTCGTCGTCTATTGAGATGGAGAGTATAAAGCCATTCAAAGGATCCATGCGATGTATTATTTAGTATGAGCAAAATGTCATGGACCTGTGTTACTTGGGAAATCGCTGGCGGTTGGATGAAAATGACGCCACCGAACATGGCAATTGAGATCATCCTACACAGCAGCTCCAATGACGCACATATAGACTGGGATATCTACTTTATATTCTGCAATCTCCCTCGCCATTACACATACATACAGTTATTCAATCTGCCCATTCCATAAATATTTATAGACCACTGAAAGGCAGTGCAGAAGAAATCATCACAACGCAATGTTAGAAATTCGGTCGTAACATAAAACCTGTCAACTCGTTCGTATAGACGGAATCCAGGCTTGCAGTTGCAGATGAAGCTATTGTTGGGTAGGTTCTCACATACCTGACCACAGGGGATCATGGGGCCTCAGCAACCTGTCCAGAAAGAAAGTAATCTACAGTATTACTACAGTATCTCATAGAATTTTAGGAATGTACTTTAGGCATGACTGTCGGAATGAGTCACACGAACAACAACAATATCACCTGTGTCCTCGTGATCACTATTTTGCAGTTGTACTTTGCAGTCATGAACTTTTTTGTTTTGCTACAAAAACACGTGCATAATCTATGTTTTATTGTTGTTCAGAAAATGGCCTATTGCGATTGGGGTGTGAGGCCTAAGAAGGGACTTAGTAGCCATATGCTTTTTTATGTTCTTTGGTGGCCTCCTGGCTTCTCCTATATATAAATTCCACACAAACATGCATTGATGCCCCTGTTCGCAAATTTTTAAAAAACATTTTCAAATTTTCAAAACATTTTTTTAAGCAAATCGAGTCCGTGGGGTCTTGGTTGTTAGGCCTAATAAGATGCCTCAGAAGCCAGAGCCTTTTATCATGTTCTGTGGTATTTTCTGTGTTATATTCTCGGCCTAGGTCTCACACTATCTATGAACACGCTGCTCTTTTGACACATTTCCGGGCCTGGGTGGTGGGAGGATGGAGGGGGGGAGGTTTGTGTGACATCTTCTCGGCCTTTCCTGAGTATCAATTCAGACGAACTCAATACGAACACCTTCTTCATGGACATATACATATTTCGACATTTTTTTTATTGGAGCCAGGCGCCCCTGGATCCGTCTATGTCATGGTTATTTTCATACTGATTATGTTAAATTCGAGTAAGAAATATGTGTACGTATATGCACATGTCATGCTATGTGAAACTGATCTGTCAACAAGTATTTGAGAGACCCATAAATGAAATAGCAACAGTGAGTGTATGACAATTTACTGAGTGGAACATTCCTACGATTCATACATCTCTACAGGTGTCACCCCAACACCACCCTCCACCACACCGCCTTATATCACACAAGAACTGCCAGCAAAAGCCAAGGAACATAACTCCCTGCAATCAAGTAACCTTTGGTCCGATAACCTATTGCCGTGCCGCTGCGTCCGTCGTCATACGTCGTCGTCTTTTTCAAAATCTGTTCAGTAACTTTTTTCTTATTGATGCTTGACACTTCTCATATATACCTCTATAACGTGTATATGTTTCGTTACCCTTGAATTGCTCGAAGTGGGCCATTTTGGACCTGTTAAGTTCTTCTATGTAAGTATCAATCTATTACCTCCAATACAGCCAAATTTTGATGATTCCAATAACAAACATAAAATACAACATTTTGCAATAGAAACAAATCCCGACCAAATAGTTTATCAAACGACACACTGGCGTCATCAGGGACAGACAGTGTGTTAGATGTAGTTGTTTCTACTGTACACCTGATGGAATTAGCATACAGGTTTTTTTTTTGACCGAATACACATTTTTATAATGTTCTTTATAATGTGTGTTCTATGCTTTATAATGGGACACATTATGCCTCATATTTTATTAAATATTGAGATAAGAGATTAGGAATCAATTGTGGACATATAGGAAATGAAATATGCTGAATATTCTCGTGACCTTGAATTTGACCTCTGACCTCATTTTCAAGATCAGAGCACAAATTGGCTAATCTCTCACTTATATTCGACTTTACAGCTTAGGAATCAATTGTGGACATATAGGAAATGATATATGCCGAAAATTTTGATGACCTTGAATTTGACCTTTCACCTTGTCAAGCTCATGGTACAAAATGGCTAATTTTTTTTATCGACTTTACAGCTTAGGAATCAATTGCGGACATATAGGAAATGATATATGCTGAATATTCTCATGACCTTGAATTCCACGTCTGAGCACAAAATGGCTAATATCTCGCTTATCTTTGAATTTACAGCTGAGCAATCGATTGTAAACATATAGGAAATGATACATGATAAATATTCTCATGAACTTGAATTTGACCATTGACCTTATATCAACATGATCAAGATAAACAGGATAAAATGGCTAATATCTAACAATAAAACATATATTGTTCTGTAACCTGTCAAAGCTTTTGGGCTAATTTTTTCCCATGAGATTTGCTGGAAAACGAACCACAAGCACCATGGATTCCGGCCGTCTTTGGCAATTACCTCCAAAATCCATCATCATATTTTGCAAATGGCACACACAGGACTGTGTAGCGACCTAGAAGCTGAGGTGCCCGTAAGCGATGGCACGTACAAACATCTCATCCCACGCACTTTCGGCTAGATAGGCCCCTAGCACCAACTCAAATATACCATAGCTCACTAATATGCTCACAGCGCACCTTAAACGCACTTTCTTCCTTATATTCAAGCAACGGACGATAAGGAGTAAACTTTCATTTGTGGGCAGAGCGATAAGGAGTAAACTTTCATTTGTGGGCAGAGCTTTAATGAGGAATTCCAAGGGTGAGACCGTGAGTTTCTGTGAAGTCTTTTGGGGAGACTTAAAGGGCGCCGGGTTTGTTTTAATTTCGAGGCTCGTGGCTGATTGCTTTGGTTTTACAGTAATACCCAGAGATTTGTATTTATCGTTTGGAGGAGTTTGCTCTACTGCTCAGATGTAGATATTGTGTTGTTCCATATAATCAGTTTTCTCTGACTAATCATTAATTTAATTGCCATGAGGAAGATATCAATATTTATATCATACAACATTAATCAAAGCTAGCCCATATATGAGAGAGGAAAAATCAATCACGGAACATTTTCCACACACAGTTGGAATGGGGATTTCATTTGAGCAAACGAACGAACATTAACAGAGCAAACAGCGACATAAGGAAGGATTTGGCACTGGGCAGGCGAGCAACTGAATACAGGTCTAGCACCACCCGTCCACCCAACTACTCCAGGGATCACGAGCGAGGGAACGTGTTCACGAGACAAACAACTGGTTCCCACAAGCCACATACTGTACGTGCAATGGGGCAACAACCAGGGCCAACTCAAACACCACACGATAACTTAATCAGCGATAACTTGATGAAATGTTGTTCTATCATCTGGTCATCCTAAAAACCTCTTTTCTGAGAATATAAATGTGTGCCTAACATAATAATTAACAAATCTGTATAATGTTCATGCCGGTTCTGAGTAGGCTTTATTTCGGATGGTAAGGTGTTTAGTAAATGTGTGACACGTAGAATGTAAGTATCAATCTATTACCACCAATACAGCCAAATTTTGATGATTGTGTCATGAAATTTTGAAGTGCTTCAACATTCTCATAAACCTCTCCCTGGATACTCAACCTAAGCCAGGCATTGTCCATTGATATATCCGAGTATACTGAGTGTAGTATCTAAAATATGCTGTCAAGTGGTGTTTGTGTATTCAAAGGTGAGTATAATGTGAAATATATTGCAATGTAGAATTCTAATATAAAACTCAAGTCTGGGTTGAAATGAAGGTAGCATGCCAAACAAGAAAGCACAAATCTTCGATATCATGATGAACGACTCAGAGCAGGCTGGTCTATGGTAGGTTTCAAGAGAAGTACGGGTTGATCTTTTTATTGTAACGATTTCGTTGACAATTAGGAGAATTATGAGCTGCCGACCCAGACACACACAACGCACCAGCTCTAGAGCAGCCATTACAAAGTCATCCGAATCAAGGGCATTAGCGTGTCGCTTTGGTGCCGGGAATCATAATATCCATATTGAGAATGTGGGCGGAAGTGAGGAGGTTGCATGGTATTTCCGTCAATCCGTACGGTGAGTTCACGAAACAAAAGTGTTTACAAATGGTGGAATATTTACTGGGGCATATCGACACAATGCAATATTACATGGTTTTCATTACCATGTTCTTATGTCCTAGAAATTACTTTTGAAACCTCTTTGATAATGGCGATAAATGTGATGTCCCTATGTGGTGATGAAGTTTTAGATGGGTAATTGTAATGTAGGATACATAGTGCAGAGCACAGTCATGGTGAAATGAATATCTTCATCGGTTTTCTGGTGTTGCTCCCTCCCACTAGGACTCTATTACAACCCAGCAGGCAGGCAGAATTGGTAAGGCACAGTTGCGTCACTGAAAAAATACAATGATCACGTGGAATAAAATCACAATTAGACTTCTATGTGAGCACATTAATCTATTTCCATCGAGTTAAATTGATTGACGGATTTCCAATACATATAATATGGTTGGTCGTCTATTGATATGGAGAGTATAAAGCCATTCTAAGGATCCGTGCATTGTATTATTTAGTATAAGCAAAATGTCATGGACCTGTGTTACTTGGGAAATCTCCCTCGCCAATCATTAAACATAGTTATTCAATCCTCGCATTCCATAAATATTTATAGACCACTGTCAGGCAGTGCAGAAGAAATCATAACAATGCAATGTTAGAAATTCGGTCGTAACATAAAACCTGTCAACTTGATTTCTGTTCTATGTACGGATGGTTCGTATAGACGGAATCCAGGCTTGCAGATGAAGCCAGTGTTGGGTAGGTGCTCTCATACCTACCCACGGGGGAACATGGGGCCTCAGCAACCTGTCCAGAAAGAAAGTAATCTACAGTATTACTACAGTATCTCATAGAATTTTAGGAATGTACTTTAGGCATGATTGTCGGAATAAGTCACACGAACAACAACAATATTACCTGTGTCCTCGTGATCACTATTTTGCAGTTGTACTTTGCAGTCATGAACTATGTTATCACATAATGCCTGAAGTCTGTCGCCTTCATCAATAGGCAATACATCATTCTTTCCCCGTGCCAAATTGACACTGTTTTCATTTTGTTATAACGCCGGTGCCGATCATGGTGAGTGCTAAAATGATAATCGGTGAAGTGGAGCGATTTAATTATTATTTTCCAGAGACGCGACACTGAACCAGTAGATTCTGAAAAATAATCTACTACAAAGAACCATAGAACCGTGGACTAACTAGATATAGCCCACTTCTCGGTGCAGATTTAGGGGGGTGGTCTCTACTACAAGCGACTGAGTGCTCTGGGAGGCTCGAGACGCTAAACATGGTGTCGCACATAGGCAGCCCAGATTTGCTTGGCCATTTATCAATTTATCAACCCGCACCTAAATCGATTGCATTGGCGAGAAGTCAGCCCACATACGAACTGAGCTAACTGGACAACTGTAATGATGATGATGAGGAAATGGCACAAGTG
Source organism: Terebella lapidaria (assembly GCA_949152475.1). Lineage (NCBI taxonomy): Eukaryota > Metazoa > Annelida > Polychaeta > Terebellida > Terebellidae > Terebella > Terebella lapidaria. The sequence goes on from OX424557.1 coordinate 12,392,599, forward strand.
ACAGAGTTTATATGTGTGTATTGGTAAGACAGTAGGGTTTAGACTTGACTACTGAGAGGATGCATTGATCTCTTCTGATAGTCAGAATCGGACTTCGGGAGTCTTGTAAAAACATAATTCTTTGAGGTTAGTGGATTAAATACCATTGATGATGGCTGGAGATAATCCGGTATTTCCGCAGTTTTAGGACACATTCAATCACCCACCATCGTGATGAAAGCGGCAACTACTCAGCTTGCTGACATCATTATCGAAATGGATCGGGTTTATAGCCATCGTGCAGTTATTCCCTCAAATCACAAACTCATTCGGTAGATCGAGAAACAAGCATCAACCAGAGAATCTTCCCCTACTTGAAGAGATGAGGACCCATAAACGGGCTCGTTCAAAAACCGATGAAGACCGTATCGTGATATGGGATGTGACAGGTGTATTTCTGCCCCATCTAACGAGTGAACCCAGTCATGGAATTCAGATTTCCTCGTCCCATTTCCACTGTGGAGATCCGCATGCAATAGAGCCATCAAATGCTAGGGATAACATTGGATTTAATAAGTAATAAACGACCCGTTTCCTCGTCTGGTTCCTAAGTGCAATCCAGGGAGTTGAAACAGTGTAAGAATATTTTTGCAGCAGGAATTTTGATTGGTGTGATACAGAAGAATAACACTGTCATATATTTGTCAGATCTGGTGAAGATCTTAAAACTAACTTAAAACTAACGTCACAGTGTCATGAGTGTGGTCAGTCAAGCATCAAAAGCCTATTTTGATAGGGAAATCGCAAGAATTCAGTTCTGAATTAGATAACTGTCAACATTACTGTTGAATCGCAGTTTAAAATTAAGCTGAAGGTATATATATGTGCATTTTCATATCATCCTCAAATACTTATTTCAAATACGTGTTTCTATTTTCCATTGTACACTAATGTTAGACTCACTTATTCGATTGTAAGTGATATTACGAGTAAAGCTTGAGGTCAGCTTTGCATTTCGGAGAAGCCTATTTGTTTTTGGGTTGGACTAGGATATGAAATAATGCAATTTCAATTTGAAACCCCGAGTCACTGAATAATAGAACTTGATAAGCGGGCTGATTGGAAGAGGGGCTCGGTAGGGGGAGGGTTACTGAGGTCGAGGGAGCTAGAGGCAGCGTCAGTCAGTCAGTGGCAAATAAGGTCCTTGTGGTGCAAGGTTACCGCAATATCCACTGCTTATTGGAAATAACAAATAATAATCTCTTGAACCCCCAATCACGCGAAAGTTGCGAATAGTATTGGCTATTATTCACCAGTGCATGTTTAGCAAATCAACAGAAAACGTTCGGTATCTTATACATAATTCTAATGAGAAAACGAAAAACAGTGTACGACACATAGAGGCAGGATTAGATGCATTTAACCGCGAAGTATTCAAGCCAATTCCCCCATCGACTTCGTACTTATTTGTAGTTGAGAAGTTAAGGATGCTTATCAGTCAGGATCCATGCCTTGTCAGCAGAATTCTGGTATGTTTTGTTTGGCCTATAACTCTGCAGTTTGGTAATGGATTGCGCTGAAAATTGTTGTGTAGGTTCTATCCACCACTACAATGCTTGTCCAATGGCCATATTGAAGACCCAGTCGATATTCATATAGATCCTGAACGTTATACACCGCCAATCAAATGTAACTTACATAGAAAACTGACAGCGTTTTGGGGTACAGTTTCTTGACTATGGTTAGATTACCTATCATAGAACAATAACCTACTGTCTGTTTTGGGATTTACCTGAACACTTGATGGGAGTTTGATGGTCAAAATAGCATGTTATATATCATCCGCACTGAAAATACACTGGGCAAAAGAAATTGATTGTCAATCGTATTAATAACGTCTATATCCGTTAGCATTGTAAACTCAACCGCAAACTACATCAAGAATTCAGCGACTCTAATATTTTCTAAGTGCAGTATAGAACCAAAATCACAACGACATCTCACTCCTGAGTACAACGTTCACGACAGCTGAGCATTGACGGTATTTGCCATACGAATAATCCGCTGATCTGTACTTAGCGCTTCACTGACCAGGGGCACAAGACATTTTCGCGGGATCGCAATAGATATACACATTTGCGCATCAATTTGGCATGATTATCGAAGGGATACCCAAAATTCAAGGGTAGGTTATTGATCACGGATATGTGCACTCACTGCAGTTAAGAAACTACACCATGTAATGCTTCGTGTACGCAACGTAAGTTACATTTGTTCAAACAACATTCAACTCCATTTATATACTAATTTATCAATGAAATCTTCAATCTCTTATTCAAGTCAGCTTCACAGATATATACAGAATATATATTCCAAATTTCATGTAAGTTTGTTATGAAACGGCCGAGATATGAACCAAAATTGTACGTGGTATGAATCCATTGAAATTACGTGGATCGTGCTCGATACTCAATCTTAATCCCTCAGAGGAGAGGAGCGTTGACACACAGCCACCGATACACTACAGCACAGACGGTACACGGGACCCAGCCTGACCGGCGCCATGGACTTGTCCACCAAATACATATATTATAAATCCCATTTGGACAGAAGAAAAAATGCAATGTTTAATCCATTGGTGGTGGATCAGCTTTGTTCCATCACAATCGGGCTCGACCATGTATCTTCGATATGTATCACATATAAGTACATATATATTCAATGAATGTCGGCCTCAGGAATTGCTCTTCTTCTGGAAACGGTCACGAGGGACCTGAAGATGAAGCAGTTGACTTCATTTAGCCAGATGCCCTCTCCAAGACGGTATTTATCAATGGACGAGGCCAAGATACAGTAGATATTAGAGGCCCATCTGCCCAGTCCCTGGGGGTAGCTCCACTCTGTAGACCCTGGGGATTCACGTGTTCCCCTGGTACCTCTTGGAAAACATGGACATGCAGTTCTAACTTTGACTTTACTGAAGCAAAGCCAAGTTTGAAACAATCATATTTTGATTAGAAGATATATGTACACCTCTGGTTATATATATATATATATATATATATATATATATATATATATATATATATATATATAGTGAGTTAAGTCAAGTTGCAATGCAGTGATATGCCTAACTTGATCAGTTTCACATGTATATGTCAATATATTGTATGGAATGTACATGTATTTGTCATATCGTCACTTATATTCAGACTCACTTATATTGTGAAAGACAAAGCATTTCAATGGTCACCAATTGTAAGCATTACAATGAGCACCAGTTCCCACAAAAGATAATGGGCCATACGACTTGCTAGGTACATGCACTTAATTTATATCAACCTTATTCATTTGGCATGTTTATCTCAATCCTCATAGCGATATCCTGAATGGAAATAAGAGCATGTGGCCATTCTCAGCATTACAACAGAAATATTCCAACAAATTTTCACACTTTTTATCCTAGTGTCCTAGTGTTTATCATCATGTGCAAGAATTTGTATCATACATGCACGGCGGTTACAGCATATAATTTGCTACTGAATATAATATAGAGCTCTTGTTAGCGTTGCACATTGTAATCCATGTACCCAGTTTTATTTTCCTAAAACTGAAATATTGACATATTCGTATCATGATTCCGTCTAATAGGGGTCGACAATACGCTTGCAACATAAACCACATATCAAACATGGCAAAGTTGAGGGTCACATGGTCACCCGAACAATCACACTGATTGCATGGATTTCTCCGCGTTCGAACGTGACGGTCAAGCAAAAGAGTGTTTGCATCAATTGTCAGAAGGGATTCTTGCATGCAAGTTCAGCCACCCACAATCCTGTACGTCTACATATGATAACCCAATACCATCTGAACATAACTTTACAGAAAGCTGTGATATGAAAGAGATTGCGGGGGCCTCCGATGTGATGCTATCACTGATTACGGGGCATTGTGAGCGACTTGAGCCCGCGCCAATCCCGTGGATTACAGGCGGCCGAGTGGTGGGACTCAAGGACATATGTCAGCTTATCTTGGTGGCGTGACAAATCGTCAGTCGTCTGACAGAATATCTCGCCACAATCGGCAAAGTGCGATAGTCTTGTACAAGCAACTGGACAACCAACCAGTTTTAATCTTTATAATGACTTGTCCAAGGTAACGAGGAGGTTAGGCCTATGTATGAACTCTTATGTTTTTCCTCAACAACATAATTAAATTGGTTCCATGCAAAGGAATCATATAACAACATGAAGTGATGTCATTTCTTCATATTATTATGTAATATGAGTACATTCAGTACTAGAGGGATATAGGTTTCTGACATGGTCATGCGATGATAACCTACATACTGTTGCAGGGGGCGTAGACACTAAGTGGTCCAGTAATTATACCTAAAGACAGGGAGAAGATACCAGGAATGGATAACATTTCAATTACGTGGAATCTCGGGGAAGCACACAACAAGATTGACACGGGTTGCTGACCTGCCGGGGTTTGAATCTGATATATAATTAGCAACTTCGCATCATGTTGATAATTCCTAATCCAGAATATCGATTAACTGTCAATATGTATTATGACCGCTGTCCCACAACACTTTCCTGAGAGACGAATGGATAAATACTATGTCATCATTTAATTTTGGAAAGGATATCGCCATTTGACACTTTCGCAAAAAGATGGAGCAAATAGTGAACCTAATGATCAATTAGTGAATTCGTCTACATGGTTGGTGTATTCAATTTAGGTAGAGAGGTGGTCCTAAAAATTTCTGTATACCCAAATCAAAATAAAAAAAAAACCGATTAAACGTTGGGATATTTCATCGAGTTTTGCGTCTATATAAAAGGTTTTTGTATTTTAGGTTTGTATTGCATAGTCAAAATCTGGTTGTATTGGAGGTAATCACATTTCTCCAAAAATCTCTGATTGCAACACAAACTTATTTACCAGAAGGAAAACCGATGTAAACGAATTAAAAAAGGGACTATATTGTATAATTGCCATACAATAGATGGACATGGAAGCTTCAAATTTATGAGAAATATTACTTGACGTAGCCGTAAAACACATAGCAATAACTAGGAAACGAGCATAGTTCGACACTACAACAATCAATACCTTACTTTCGGTATTGATACATCCATCTAGATACTTTGATACAATTAACCCTAAATACGGCACCGATATGGTTTTAACAGTGTTACCACACCCAGAATAGTGTAACTTGAGCTACACTGGCATTATGTAACACTAAACATTATATCAATACTGAGTCTGCAATAATAAAACGAAATAGGTTTCATATCGGTCAAGTACATCATGTTCTTCATTTTGAATTTTGAACTTCTCAATATTGGACAAATCCCTCACATGAGACAATGGAAAGACTATCTCTTCCTGTAGGCTGCAATATTCAGCATCGATGATAAGCATAACAAATGGCGACGCAGTAGTGACCGAGTATGGCTGGCTTATTGCCTCGGGTGTCCGGAGTCTATCGCGTGTTATGACACTCTCGGGCTGGTTATCATTCAATTATGACTGGCTTGGGACTGTGGAGCAACACGTTATTGCTCGCATTTTTGTGACTATTTACAAGCGAGGGCACCAAAATATGTTCATGTTATTACGCACTTGTAGTGGTGTAACTGGCTTATTTGTTGTTATGTGTTTGTTCACCCTGTCGGTCAAATAAGTATTTTGTTCAGGGCACTGATCACAAATCATGTTAATTTTAATAGCGGTATATAAACTCATTTGGCCATTTATACATCTCCTTGACGTAACAGTTTTCTATAGACGTCAGGTGTTGATTTCCTTCCGTTTGTTCTATTGTATTGAGATGGTCACATAGACAAGAAACTATCCCCAGTTAATGTTCACCCAGGCAAAGTGGCTTCACATGTTTCCGACTTCATGAAACGAAGACTTCTGTTAATCTCCTGTACAGTTCGCTTGAGTCCAAGAAATGAGCCAGGAGGAAAGCGAGCGTGTGCATCCATGGGAGGTCACGAACTCCGGCAAGGTAATTTGCCAGGATTGTGGTGGGTTGCCTTCTGGGCCAGTGCCAAGAATGGAATGGAGTGGTAAAATGTGGTGGAAGAAACGAGGATTCGATAATGGTGATGGGAGTGCATGCAGTCCATACATAGATTCAGCACAAGATGGCTAAAGACTCGTGAGTTACAAAAAACCTTTTTAAAGTGATATTGGCAGTAAGTTATGGATTTTTCCATGTCTTTCTGATCGAACGAAGAAAACATAACAGTTATATATCTGCACTTGTATGCCCAAACAGACGCCCCTTTCTAATAGATTCCGTTGCCAGTTTCTGGTGGAGATATTTTGAGTTTGTTTACATTACCGCCATTCTCGGTGCTCTGTATACCGTGACGCAGTGCGATTCCAGCTTACTCGTATATGTTCGAGCCAATCGAGCATGAAATAGGTTAAGTCAGAGGTAACTCTGAGTGGCGCACAAAACAAAAAAAAAGCGGCTGCTAGTACTGTCATATGCTTGATTTATCCATTTGATCAAGCAAAGTTTGTTTTGTAACCTATTTTTCTGAGACCACAGGCATATATGTATTTGATTTGGAAAAAATAGTTTTCCTGCCAACATCACTTTAAGAGGTACCATTAAAAACGATAGTCCAGTTTCCACCACCATATTCTGTATAGCATAACCATATACTCCAAGCTTTGGACATATGGCTGCCGAAAGCCATAGGTTATTACGATTTATACTAGCCAATTTCGGTTTTCTTTGGTCCAATCGCTCACACCAGGCGATATCTGTGCACTGGTGAGACTCGGTGGCCTATTGATGGAAAATCATTCAGTTAAAGCGGTATTTAGAATAATGTGCTATCAATATTCTGAAGCTAGTGATAAAAACCAATTCGCCCGTAGAGGACAAAGTAGACGGTGTCGTGAATACAAGATCATGACACAGAACAAACTGGGCGGAATCGCCATTAAAGTAATGACGACCGAGAGGTCATCCAACTTCGGATATAATTAGATAAACGTCACTCTCAATTCACGGGACAAACACTGTACATGTGTATGAGAGTAAAAGTGTGTTTCAAGGACAAAGAAGTAACACGAGCAGCAGGGACAAAAAGTGGCCTGAGAATATATGCTATAGATCTATTTCAACGTCTACAATGACGTTGACTGCAAAAATTATGATATCACTAGTCCCATCCACGTGTCAATTATGCATCTGAATGTAATGTTTGGATATTTTCCATTCGGTGGAACAAGTGGAGCATTATTATATCTATTTGTTTCTTAAAATGTTAAAAACGAAGGAAAGCTTTCATATAATATGTATACCCCGGTGATATGTTATCGTTTTTCTTGGTTTTCAAGTCTAGTGACTTGTTGAAGTACTGTGCATGATGTTCGGCCATAATGCAATAAATTTCGAATTTGGGCTCGCTCATTAAAGAGCCCAATGCACATAACACAAAATCCCACCATCAAAAGCCAACTTCCTCTTGTGACATGCATGTTAAAAAATGTATAGTACCAGCCCCACGACGGTCAGAGCAAATACAGGTGTGGTGTGTCGGCCTTTGACAGTGCGAACCCCTATCGACCCAGGAGACGCACTCACTTGGGGAAACCCCTGCTAGAGGCCCTGAGAAGCCTTATAATCTCCAGTGGCAAATGGCCTGGGGAAATGCTCTCAATATCCGCGTGTGTCAACTTTTGAGAACACGAAACGGATTTGTGCATGGTGATACTGGGCCACATGACCCTAAGGACTGTATGGGATCGTTTCTTTTATATGAACTATTGGTTCCTTACATATTGACCTGGTGTATTGGAAATGTATTTCGAGTTACCTTGTATCTGTAGCATGGCGTAACATGCACATTCATTGCACGAACTTTTAGCACTCTTTTAGCTAGCAAAATAATCGATAACAATATGTCCATGATACATGTTAGTAATACACACCAAACATTTTGTTACAAAATAAAGTTCTGTTAGATATACGAGTTTAATTGCAACCTTCCCCATTGGTCTGGAACGAAAATTGATACATTGAAATCAGCATAATAGAGACATTGTCATGGAAGGACACGCAAATTCATAAACGTACACACGTGCGAGCTATGTATTTATATTTCTGCCTCAATTCATCAGATCTATGATGATGACAAACAGTGAATATGAATATAGATTATAAGCATACATATCCGGTCTACGCTGATACAGATAATGGAATTTTCTGCCAATAATGCGAAATCATGTATCCCTTTTTCTATTTGGTTGCTTAATACATAAAAATATATATATATTTATAATCCACAGTAACAAAACTATCTAGAGGAAATAATGTGATTGGCTAAGAAGCCAGAAAAAGTTGACAAAATATTGCGGCACTGGATGCATGGTCACCTTCCTCTTTGGGCAATTCAAGATCATTACAAACCCATAGTAATGGAACCTGCTAAAATGAGGACAATCAGAGAACGCCATATCGAAAGAAATATAAGTTCATAAGAAATATACTCCTAAGTCTCAATTCCAAATCAGAATTTAGAATCACCACATTCCAGTATGTTTAATAAGTATCAATCTATTACCACCAATACAGTGAGGTTTTGATGATGCCAATAATAAACTTAAAATACAAAATTTTGCAATAGAAACGAGGCCCGACCAAATAGTTCATCCAAAGACACACTGGCGTCATCAGGGGCAGACAGTGTGTTAAATGAAGTTGTTTCTACTGCACACCTGATGGAATTTGTATACAACTGCCCAACAACCTATTAAAATAATTTAGAAATCTGAAACAAACCCCATGGAATAGATATATGACAAGTACATAAGTACCTAATCACAAGCCAGAAGGCTACTGAGTTTATGGTATCCTCTGGAAAACTATGTGAAATTATGAAACAAAATCCACTGAAAGGCAGAGAATAGCACAAGTTACATACAGATTCTGTCAAAAAAAAATGTGTGTGTGTCAATGTGTAAGTTTGTTAAATTATCATATCACTTTTTAAAGATATCACTTCATAAACTGCACCTAAAATATTGAAAGAAAAACGTTCAAATCAAATGCAAAAAGTCATATTAACGTTTGATTGCACTAATTTCATTTAAAGTTAGAACCTGCACATAAATAGTCATTGAGTTTGTCAGGTGGTGGCCAGAAGGGGGCACTCATAATTACTATAAACGAAAATACATTATATACATATACCTAGTGTCGATAAATCTTTCACTTATGTTCCACAATTATTTTGTATCATTCAGATAACACCATCTGACACCAACAGTGAACTGAATCATCATTGATCTCACTGAGTGCATTCGGTTTATGAAACTTGGAAATTTAAAAGTTTGGTTTTCAAATTTGGCTGATTATTTAGCTGATTCCATCTTGTATCCTCATGTAAACGCCAACTGTAATTGTTACATGGGGTGGGACGAGTGATGTTGCGGGAATCCCGTCTTGGTAGTACCTTGTATTTGGTGCTGTTTCATCTCGTCATGGGCAATATCTGTTAATCCATGTTTGATTTTCTGACAGCAGCAATCATCCTAAATATAATCGAAAGTTTGAAGTTGACTTTTCTTCATCAGTGACCGACCTGAGAACATTACAGTTTGGAGGTCATATGTCTGGCAATAAAACTCCGGACTGTATTTTCGATCCAACAGGCTCAGAAGGATGTCAAGGATTCCAGGGCAGTCGATCAGCCCCCGACCTAGACAAAATTAGCAACACTGGCGTTACGTTGGAATGTAAGTATTAATCTATTACCACCGATACACAAGATTTTGTTGATGTTAATCACAAACGTAAAGTACAACATTTTGCAATAGAAACAAAGCCCGACCAAATAGTTTATTCAAAGACACACTGGCGTCATCAGGGGCAGACGGTGTGTTAAATGAAGTTAACCTTTTCCTGTGACTTTCCACGTGGTTCAACATTGATAGCGGAAAAGTTGTAGATGTTTGAGATTCAGAGTGGTCTAATATAATTATAGGCAGTGGTGTCTTTTGACAGAGCTAATGCGTTTATCTATTGTCGAGTTCCATCAGCGCCTTGTCCAGTCTTAATTTTGAGTTGACTTCATATCGGTGACCAACAGCACCAATAACCAAAAATTTGTCGCACCCCAAATACATCTTCGAGACGACAACCGTGCAAGCATTCCAGTAAACTGGATAAGGAGTGTACAAAATATACATTACTTTAAAGAAAAAGAGCCAAGTGTTAAGCAAAATGCGTTCAACGTTTGCAGGTTGTGGTGAGTGACCGGCCCCTCCGGTTGGTGGAGGATGCCCTGGCGGGGGTCAACATCAATAATTGTAAGTACCCATGTAAAGGCCAGCCCTGTATGAACGGTGGCCGCTGTGTGCAGTTTCCCAGCTACACACTTGTTGGGCATATGGTAACCCATTGTTCAGTTGAATGGTGAATTTACGGGAAATGAAGTTTTCATGCTATTGTTGTGATACTTGGTCCAGCACTCAACACGATTACTCATTCTGTATAACTTAAAATTAGCCCAAGGGCTAAGAAAGGTTACCGGACAATATACATTTTAGATATTAGCCTTTTGTCCGGTGACCTTGAAAATAATTTTTCAACAAATATATCATTTCTAGTATGTCCACAATAAATTCCTAAGCTGTAAAGTCGATAATAAGTGAGATAGACGTGGAATCAATACCCAGTGTTAAGTATTCCGAGCAAACAAAACAAGGTCCGTTTTTCAATCTCATAGTCCGGGGACAGAAAGTCATATCAGGCATACGAAGTGAGAGAAAACAAAAATGACAGGGAAACTCATGAACCCCCGTAAATGGCCATCAGGAGGTGAAATCAGGTGTTCCGGAAAGAGTGAGCATTTCCTGCCCCACTAGTGGCACCCGTCATGAATTCCCCAAAATTAACATGAAAATAGATCTAGTTGCATGGCAGACATGGATTTGCTGTATTTATCAACCAGATCATGATGACGTCCATAGAATTTCTTAAACGCAGCGATAAGTCTTGGTAAAACATATCCTTGTCGTAGCAGTTTAGAGACTAGCTGGGCACTTCGATAGACAAAGTCCTCATATTTGCAACTAGCTCTGGAATAGCGTATAAGTTGAGAAACAAACACACCATATGCCGGTGACATAGGAATGTTGCTGCTTAGAAAAGGGAAATTGACTATGGAAAAATTGAAATCATCACGTTTGTCATATAATCTAGTTGACAGGTTAGAATCATTATCAATCTCCAACCTCAGGTCTAGATAGTTGGAAAAATTAGCGGATTCTGTAGTATCCTTAATTTCAAGTTCCTTAGGATATATGACATCCAAATAATCACCAAACTTGGGATTATTTAGCGACAATACATCATCTATGTAACGGAAAGTGAAAATTACAGTTTGCACAGTTTGTACCCATGGGAATACCAATAGTTTGTTGAAATATTCGACCACCAAATTCCACAAAAATATTATCAATCAGAAAATTAACCATATTTACCACATCTATTTCAGTATATTTGTATGGGGCATCAGAGTCGCCTTTAACAAAATAAGCGGTATTATATTTAACTACAATATAGTGGTACCGACGTTGTCCCTTTTTAGAATATTAGCCATTCCGTGATCGGTGATGCGACCTAGAAAATGAGGTCAAAGTTCAAGTTCATGAAAAGATTCAGTATATATCATTCCTCGCAATTTTTTTCGCAATTGATTCCTAAGTTGTAAAGATGATAATAAGCGACATATTAGCCATTTTGTTCTCTGACCTTGAAAATTGGATCAAAGGTCAAATTCTAGATCACCGAAATATTCAGCATACATCATTTCCTATATGTTCACTATGGACCCCTAAGCTGTGAATTTGATAATAAGAGAGATACAAACCATTTTGTATTCTGACCTTGAAAATAAAATGACTGGCCTTGAAATTTAGGTCAACGGTCAAATTCAAGGTCATGAGAATATTCAGAATATATCATTTCCTATATGTTCACAATTGATTCCTAAGCTGTAAAGTTGATAATAAGCAAGATATTAGCCATTTTGTCCTGTTGACCTTGAAAATGAGGTCAAAAGTCAAATTCAAGGTCACTAGAATATTCAGCATATATCATTTCCTATATGTTCACAATTGATTCATAAGGCGTAAAGTCACTAATAAGCAAGATATTGGCCCTTTTGTCCTGTGACCTTGAAAATGAGGTCAAAGGTCAAATTCAAGGTCACAAAAATATTCAGCATATATCATTTCCTATATGTTCACAATTGATTCCTAAGCTGTAAAGTCGATAATAAGCGAGATATTAGCAATTTTGTCCTATGACCTTGGAAATGAGGTCAAGGTCAAATTCGAGGTCACGAGAAAATTCAGCATATATCATTTCCTATATGTTCACAATGTATTCCTAAGCTGTAAAGTCGATAATAAGCGAGATATTAGCCATTTTGTCCTATGACCTTGAAAATGGAGGCAAAGGTCAAATTCAAGGTCACGACAATATTCAGCATATATCATTTCCTATAGGTCCACAATTGATTCCTAGTCTCTAATCTCAATATTAAGTGAGATATTAGGCTTAATGTGTCCCATTATAAAGCATAGGAGAATTTAACATGGAAAAGTCCCATTTGGGCCCAAAATGGCCCACTTCGAGCGATTCAAGGGCAACGAAATTTATAAATGTCACAGAGGTACATATGAGGAGTGTTATGCATGAATAAGAAAAAAAGTTACTGAACAGATTTTGAGAAAACGACAGCCAAAGTCCAAAATTGGCCATTTTTCGACGAAAACGGCCGCCATTTTGAAATAATTGCGAAAATCAAAAAACTAAAAAATACCTCCCTCTCGAAATATTTTTAGGCATTTTTGTGCAAAATTTCAGAAAGATTCGATCGTAAACTTTAAAGATAAAAATGTAGACGGACGACGACGGACGACGACGACGACGACGACGGACGCAACGCCACGGCAATAGGTTATCGGACCAAAGGTCCGGTAACCTAAAAATTACCACTCAATAGCGTTCTGGGATTCAATCAGATATTTGTATGTGTAGACACCAATAAAACATGCACAATGGTCGTACTGTATTTACCGTCGTTCCAAATGTATGGGGGACAACATGGTGGCAGCGAGCCATATGAAGATCGAATCTGATCTAATTTTGATCAGAGGAGATCACAATAATGGGAGTCGTCTATTGAATTGAAGCCACTTTCTTCGGTCACCATTGGTTGCTGGTTTTAAAAGCCACCCCGGCGGATAGCCCGCTCAGCTAGTGTTTTTCTGGAGCACTGCCGTAAAGTCTGATTGGACCCGCTACCCTCTCTCTTTCCCCAGCCAAGCTATTGTGCACGGGGTAGCTGTATATCTGCAAGGATATTTTCTGAGTAGATTTGATAGAGCGAAATGGGGCACAGCGAATACAACTGTTTCCGCTTGACCTCTGCGCAGAGATAATGGATAAAAGCAGCCTGTATGCAAATGTTTTGATCCGATTTCACTCCTTCCCTTTTGTGTGGCGGATGTCGTGTCAGCCTTCCCAGAGAGATGCTCTACAAATTCATAACGCTACTCTTCACTCATGTACACATTGAATCTTTTCTAGCCATTGAAAATACTTGCTGAAGAGACTGAGAGATACATTTCAATTCTCATCCGACTGTGGAAGTCTATGGGGAGTTGTCACGGTTTCAACAAAGGTGTCTGGGAAAGATTGCACTGTGGCCCAAAAAATGTATACAAAAAATCGCCTTATGAATATCTTACATCTTTAGGAAATACCAGAAATGACTGAATGATATCACAACTGTTTTCATGCACGACCAATGAGCGCTAGGGCCTTCCCACAGCAAAGAACCTATCATGTCTTTGGAAAACCAATTGTCTCGTGGTTGATTATCATATACACATAGATCGTACTTTGTGTAACGATGCCGTATTGTATCACTCTACCATCGCATAATGACATTACATGCATCCACATCGTCTCGTAAAGAAATAGATAGCTACGTGGTAATGCCGTGGTAATCATATATGCACATCGTACTATGGACATAAATCCCATTCCCCCAGAAAATGTCTCGCTGCAGTCAGTTTTACAAACTAGCCAATTTACATGAACGTATATATATCCATATCCACTGTACACGGCATTCTACCCCGGATACAATGAAAAATCCCTGATTTACTTCTCAATTGTACAGTGAATAATAATTACAATAAGATTATGACCTGTATGCGTCATCATACATGTACCCCTAGATTTGTGAATGAGGAATTATATTTTGGCATGCAAAGAAAGATAACTTTCCTACAAGGGCAACACACATAGCACCCGAAAACTGGAGAACAGACTGTCATGAGATTGATGACTTGTGGTGGAATGCTACAAGACACAGGAACGTGTGTCCATGGCAACATCAAGACAACCACCCACCCAGTTCCGCCTCTATGACATATTGTTTAGCAGTTCAGAGAAGATAAAATTGCGGGAACCCCAATCCAGGCACTTGACATCGACAAAACAGGAGGTCTTTTTGAGATTATTTATTCTCTTCCGCATGTTCAGAGAACGTTGGTTAACACATGTTTGAGTAACACAACGACGAACGACCCTTTACAATTGGTATATTATTCACAAATGTTTGTATTTAGCAGACGTATAACTGATAGGTCCATCGAACGAACCAATCATGCCTGCACAATTCTTGCTCAAACATCAACGTCCAGTGGCCTTTGGCAATCTCGGTTCATCACTTATACATATTTAGCTAACGGATCCAGAAGGCCAGATAAAGGAAACACACAACTGAACTCCTCACCTGAACTCAACATGGGCGTCTACAAAGGCAACAGAGAAAAAGTCTGACATTGGGTGGGAGAAGTCCCCAATGTAGAGGAGTAAGCCATTATCCACTTCCGGCATGAACTCTATCGAGATGCTCATATTTCAGTAGGCGCCCTGCAATACGAGGAATGCCATGTAACCCGTACCCATGAACTGCACAACAATGTCTGTAATAGCAAGAGGAACATAACTAGGCATCAACGAAGAAATGACGGCTCCAGGTCCATCTAATATTTGGCCATGTTGTTGCTCTTGTTGTTGGAACTCGCCTTGTTCCCCTTATCTCCTTTCCCCTTTCGGTTTTTTCCACGGCCCTTTCCCCTTCAGGATCCCCGGTTGCGGTTTCCAACTCCGTGGTTGCCTCCATGCTTCGTGCGACTATCCAAGTAGTCTCATCCATCATCCATCTCCTCCTCGTCCTCATTCTTGCTGGAGTGAATACCACGCCACTTGAGTTCCTCCAGCGACTCGGCCACGTCTGCCTCCTTGCGCGCCTCACCCTCTATGTCAGTACTCAAGTCCTCCAAAGCCTCAGCGGAGTTCTTGTCAGAACCTGGGAGTTCCTTCTCTGTGGCATCAAGGTCGTACAACTCGGGACGCAATGTTGTAGTAGGATTTAGATTGATTTCTACACGTAAGAGAGATGTAGAACAATTTACATACAGAATCAAAACGCATGTATATTCTGTGCTAAATTCATATGACATTCAGATTCGTTCATAGATTCATATATTTCAACAATAGTACATGTATTATATGGTACAAAATGCAAATTCCAACATTCACATTATTTTTTTGGGCAGATATTTACTTGGTACAGTGTTTTTCATGAACACATGATCATAGCAGCCATGGTGTGATGTGTTGGGTCGGTGTAGACGATGTATAAATATGATGTATGAGATTTGACAGTTACGTGAGACCCGCTTCCAGGGAACATAACTGCGACTTAATGTGTCATAGTTGCTCCAGGACGGGAACTTTTTTCAAATATTGCCGGGAAATAATTTGAATAAATCTCACAGAAGCAAACCCGTGACGACACCAGATTAACTTATAATGGTCGACATAGCTCGAGGGTACGCCGGTAGCAATCCAAGATTGGAGCCGAAATTGGATAACGTGACTCGATCGCCGCGAAACCATCCATATTTTATTAGGCTTTGTGTGGCACGGAACTGTTCGTGGATACTGAGAGGGCTAGAAGATGGTGGAGACGACGAGAGGCCGCATGATAATCTTGGACCCTTGGTCTTGTCTGCAGGTGATTTACATATCACCGTACAACTAATAGAACTATGCCTTGGTTTTCAAGTTGTCGGACCATCAGTGAAACAAATGTTGGATGTTTCTTCTCTTTGAAAGCCTCCCGACAAAAACCATTTCGTGCATGATGTCATTGAAGATTCCAACACATATGAATCAATCCTAATCGCTTTTTTGATGGGTAGCTGCCAATACGAACATATTGGCAAATGTTTTCAGCTCTCTAAAGGTGACAAATTAAACTGCAAACATTCCCGGTCCATCAGCGCCCATTTACTGATTGTTCTCTGAGCACTCTCCATGGGGCAATACGCTGGAGTATGCGTCTATGATATTGTTCTGTATTGAGTCCCCATGGAATCTTGTCATTACTGCTTTTATGTAACCTGCTTTTCTGTAAAAGTCCATGATATTATGCAATATCCAAGTCAGAATTGGGTGGCCTGTTCAGAATCTCATGTCTCCAACAGATACATACAGCTGCAGATCGTGAATGATAAAATCACTATTAAATCTAGATATGCAAATGGTGTTGATTATTAGACATCTTCACCGAAAAGCAAAAGGCACACGTGAATTAAGTGTCCGCATTGTTTTCTGACCAACATATGTTTAATATCTATGCACGCAGCAAATATACAATTGCACCCATATTGGGCCATTAGTCGCTTTGCGATTATTAATATAAGAGACACATGATTTAATCCCAGGTGCACATTAGTGCCTTTGAAGACTATTTACCAGGAAATCTGGTGGCAATTTCTATCACGATTGAGGCTGGGTTATTTGGGCCCATTAAGGCAATTCAGGGGGCTTTTTAGCCATTTCATTTTGATAATATGAACAAATAATGGGATCCATTGTTTCCACTTATAATTAAAGTATTTGCTACATTTAATTTTAATGAACAGAATATCCCGTCCCCACATCAATAATATTAGTGGCCGATGTGGTTTTTGTTGGTGGAATTCTTTATATTATTTTGAAAGATGACAGTTACATTCATAGATTAATACTACTATGACCAGTGTTCACTGCATGATGTAATTCAGTAAATTTGGTCAATTTGGTCAGTAAATTTGGTCGGAGTCAAGTTAAACAAAATTGTTTCAGGGACTTGATGAATAGTTTGACAGAGAGCATGTTTGTATAATCTATAACAAAAAGGAAATTTTGTTGTTGTTCAGGAAATGGTCCATTGCGACCAAGGTATGGGGCCTATGAAGAGTCTCAGAAGCCTTACACTTTTTTTATGTTCTTTAGTGGCCTACTGGCCTCTGCTGGGTATAATTCCCAAACAAATACCCATTGATGCCGCTGTGATCAAATTAGTAAAACATGTTTTAAGCAATGTATCCTGCTCGATCCCGCTCAAATGGCTCAGAAGCCAGAGCCTTTTATCATGTTCTGTGGTATCGTCTGTGGTATATTTTTGGCCTTGGCCTCACACAAACTATGAACACCCTGTTCTTAACCATATTTTGACACCTTTTTGGTGGGAAAGGGGGGCTTATGTTGTGTGTTATCTTCTTGGACTTTTTTAGTATAAATTCGGACAAACTCAAAAAGAACTCCCTATTTATGAACACATTTTGAGAACCAATTTTAGCAATGGTGAGCGTATGACATATTTATTCAGTTGAGCATTCCTATTGTTCATACATCTCTACAGGTGTCAACCCAGCACCACCCTCCACCAGACAGCTCTGTATCACACAAGAACTGCCAAGGAACAGAACTCCCTGCAAGCAACTGATCCCATTTCCCGGAGATTTGCTGGAAAGTGAATCACAAGCACCACGGATTCCGCGTCTTTGGCAATTTCCTCCAAAATCCATCACCATATTGTGCAAATTGAACACACATGGCTGTGTAGCGACGATAGCGGCCGAGGTCCCCCATACGCGATGGCACGTACAAATGTCTCGTCTCTCATGCATTTCTTCATTATATTCAAGCAACAGACGATAAGGAGTAAACTTTCATTTGCAACCAGAACTTTATTGAGGAATTCCAAGGGTGAGACCATGAGCTTCTGTGCAGTCGTTTGCAGAGATTTAAAGGGCCTCGGGTTTGTTTTATATTTGGGGGCTCGTGGCTAATGACTTTGGCTTTACAGTAATGCAGAAAGATTTGTTGTTATCGCCCAGTTAGCTCAGACCAGAGACATGGCCCAAATTGTGGTGTTTCATGTGATAAGTTTTCTCTCACTAATAATTTTAGACATGTCAATATAACTCCCGACCCACAACAAATTGCAACAAGAGGTTTTATGGTGTTTTCCACCCCTACTGGGTATACTGATTAACAGGAAAACAATCTACCAAATGAACCAAAATATTTATATCTTGTATATGGAACAACATTAATGAATGCTAGACCACATAGGTTATGTAAAGAATAGAAGTATCACCATCCCTTCTGCTCTACATCAGTCACGGAACATTTTTTTCACAAATCGATGGGAATTTCATTTGAACAAAAGAACAAACGTTTTTCCTGAGATTCTCGACAAACCTCAAAACCTCCGCAGTCAACATTGACAGAGCAAACAGCGACCTGATATGGACTGGATTGGGGGGAAGAATTTGGCACTGGGCAGGCAGGCGACTGAATACAGGTCTAGCACCACCCATCCACCCGCCCAAGCCAGGGATCACGGGCGAGGGAACGTGTCCATGAGACAAACAACTGGCTCCCATGAGCCACATACTGCATGTGTAATGGGGCAACCCTGAGCAAACAACCAGGGCCAACCCAAACACGTCATCAGCGATAATTTGATAAAACGTTATTCCGTCACCTGCTGGTCTTCGCACCTGTATAAAAGATATATATCTGAAAGATTAAATTTATTCTCAACAAAACAAGCCTTTGCTATGTTGGTCCTAGATCAGAGAAGGCCTATTTGCGAACTGCACTGGTATGAGAGGTATTTAGTGAAATACCTCAAATATCTTGGAATCCGCTAACGTCCTCTTTCATACAGTGTGTCATAATATATCCAACAAGCTGCGTGTGATAGCTAAGCTATGAAAACCGGCGTGTGTCTATTTATAGTTGCATCCAATATAGAAGTCATGTGTTATTCTGGGCTGATATGAAGGTAGCAAAGCAAACACCAGAGCACAAAACTTGAATAGCATGATGGAAAACCTAGTGCAGGCATATACATGTTTTTGTAATCCCTCATGTAAATACATTTAAGTGTGTCGAAATAAATTCTATTCTATTCTATTCTATGTGTTGATTTCAGGGAGAAATACTAACTATTTTTTTAATCTAACAATTTTGCATCGCCAACATTTACGAGAATTGTGAGTTGTCGCCCCAACCGCACACTCCACCTCACCTCTTGAACAGCCAAGGCAAAGTCATCCAGATCGAGTGCATTAGCGTGTTGCTTTAGTACGGGGATCATAATATCCTCCGTTAATAACACAGGATGGGAATGTGGGGTGGAATGAACAGTTTGCATGGTATTTCTAACGATTCGGCGAGTTCAGGACACAAGAATGAGGGGACATTTAAACAGCGATACCGATACAATGCATTGCTACATATTTTCCTTTGCTATATACATGTTCCGATTTCTTTTTAAAAAAAAATACTTATTTTGGAAACGTTTTGATAATGTCGATAAATATAGTGTCTCCAATTGGTTTAGATGTGGAAAGTTTGGGTGTGGAATTGAAATGTAGGATACACAGTTTAGAATAGTTTTGTACAGTGAAAATATTTTGGGGTTTCTGGTGTTGCTCCCTCCCACTAGGACCATTTTACAACCCAGCAGGCAGGCAGGTAGACAGTTTGTAGGAAAGCACACGTCACTGAAAATACAAATGTCACGTGCATTAAAACGATTTGTCTGCGTAAGATCTGTTTTAAAATCTGTTTTCATCAAAATTCAACTGATGGACGGATATCCAATACGGTTTGTCATCTACTGGTGTGCAGAGTATGAATTATCTTAAAGAGCCATGCATTTTATTATTTAGTGTAAGCAAAATATCATGGATCCATGTTACTTAGAGAATCGCTGGTGATTGAAGAGGTTTATTTTACTTACACATTTACAGGTAGGTATTCAATCTGCACATTCCATAAATATTTATAGTCCATTGTGAGTTCATGCAGGAGAAATAATCACAACCCAGAGAAATTCGCACATAACGTAGAACCTGGCAACTTGATTTCTCTTCCAAATCTCTATCATTGGCCCACCATATGATCGATCAAAGAAAAAATATAAAACAGTAAACCAAAGCCATACCCGGAAACATTCAAACATCAATCAATAATTAATTTTGTGGGGTGGGAGAGTACGTTATGTGTATATATGACCGTTTGATTTAGTTTAAAATAGTGCAAGCTGCATATGATCGACCAATGAAAACACATAAAACAGTATACCAAAGCCATACCCATTTATATACCATAGTCATAGCCATATTTTAAAACAGTGCAAGCTGCATGGAGTTATTTCCTGAACATTTTATAGAGTTACCCACCTAAGCATGAGAAGCCAGTATCATGCAGACGGAAGCCAGGCTTGCAGCTGCAGAGGAAACCGTTGTTGGGTAGGTCCTCACATACCTGACCACAGCGGCTCATGGGTCCACAGCGACCTGTTGGGAGAACAGCATCTGCCAGAGTCTTAGGAATGTACTGTATATATCGACCTATATATATCGACCAATATACATTGGCTCATGCTGATGTCAATAAAAAGATAAAGGAATAACTTTCAAGTCCCATCAAATGTTTGTACTCGAAGTCACACTGGCGTCATCATCGGACAGTGTGTAATATAGACTACAGTCTCGGGAACTTGAACCAAATGATTACAAAGGGATACGCCTAACAACATGTCCAGTGATTTCAAAACCTTACTAAATTACAACGCCTTACTGACATTAAGACTTACAGTGTGTGCACTCAAGAGTGAGTACGTACTAACAAGAAAATGCAGCTAACTGCGAGAGTCAACTTTAGAGCTCGAGCATATCATCAGCACCACGACTGCTGAATGTATCCTACTCAACGTTACGCCCCCCCCCCAACTCAAATAATATTGCTACCCATATCCTCCCCTACGTGAATCCAATTCATTCCCGTATATTATTATGAAAGCATAGGCTTACTTCATTCGTATTCCTAATAAGTAAGCATTTATTTTGAACTCAGTGAAACAGATACGCCTCCTAAATTGATAATAAACCTCACTAAAATATCCTTTAAAGTAATTGAACATTCTGGGAACGTCAATTACCATCGGCTCCGCCATTTTGATGTTTTCAAGACAATCTCAGCATTCTACGTATTTTTTTCAAACCTAACACATCGATTTATGCATTATACATCTGTGGAATATTCAAAGTTTGCTATCAGTTCGAGATATTTTTTGTCAAGGACGAAAAAAATTCAAATTTGGAGTAGATGTTTAATCGTTCACATGCCAAAACGGGCGTCGATAGGTAAGCATGAAATCTCCATTAAAAAAAAGTCAGCAGATAGACATGTAGAGAGTTGGGGGCGTGCCCCCAACACTCTAATGTCAATGATGTGAGAGTTCGGAATCCACACCAATTGTGAAACTTCCAATTTCGGTCAATCACTGGGAAACAAGACAGAGGTTGGGAATAAGTGATAAGCCTTTAGACATATTAGATGCATGTGTTAGGTATAAATGGACTTGGAGCTTCGATCTAAGAGGAAACGTCTGAAATCAGTTAAGCGTCAAAAAATATTTCACCATTATAAAAATCAAATCAGTCTATTTAAACAATCTTAAATGCAGCAAGGAGCAGAAATGTTCATATCATCCACGCTGTTCTATATGTGGTTCCCATTTTTTAATATACTGAACTAATATGAGTCATATTCCCTATCTTCAGCAGAATAACCTCACGGTGCATGACAACGTTATTTAGTGCAATCTTTGCACAGGTAAGCCAGGTACAAACAGAAGAGGGGAAGTGAAAAAGCGACAGAGTGATCCATTGTCTCCCTCTGTCATCCATCATTGAACATTGCACAGTGTGGCGCCGAACGTGGTGGATGTCACAAAGAAAAAATAACAACAACCGGGCATCACTCCAATCACTTCACGCCGCGACTCGGGCCAAGAAGTCACCAACGAAGTCTCGTGCACCAAGCCTCTACCAGTCCCGGTCCAACCGCCTGATTCCGTCAATAATTCCTCGTATCTATCAATAGCAATATAAGATGCCACTGGAACCCTAACACTGGTGGGGTCCGTGATATTCATGAATAGGTAGATCTTCATTCTTCCCCTGTGCCAAATCGACGCGCTATTGTATTGTTCACAGTGGTCCCGATCATAGTAATTGCCAGGTTATAACCTGGTGTTTAACCAACCTAGAACAAGGTTGTACCGACTGACTACTAGATCTAGTCCACTTCATGGTGGATATTTGGGAAGGTGGTCTCTACTGCAAATGGATGAGTGCTAACTCTTAGGAGACTGCGGGATTCAGACTTTCAGTATGATGTCCCTCAAGGGAAGCCCAGATTTGATTAGACATTTATCAATTCATCACTCGAACCCGCGCCTAAACCGACTGCATTGGTGAGATGTTGCTGAGAAAATGTCACGAATATAAGAGGGTATATATGTATGTCGATTAGTATGCCGTTAGAAATTAGACGATTCTGACTACTGAGACAAGACTTTGACCAAGAGAAAGATGACTTTCACCGAGTGTTGTGAATCCCTCATTCTCTAAGGTCCTGGATTAACGACGCTACAATTGGTAATGGCTGAAAATATTCTGGTAACACAGTTCAATCGCCCATCATTGTGATGATAACCGCAACTACAGCACTGTCAAAATGGTTCAGATTGATATCCATCATGCAGTGTTTCTCTCGATCACAAACTCATTCCAAAGATCTAGGGGCAAGCATCAAATAGAAAATCTTCCACAACTGGAAGAAATGAGGACCCATAAACGGCATCCTTCACATAATTATGAAGACCATATCGCGATATGAGAGGTGACAGGTGTGTTTCTGCTCATCCCACGAATGAACGCAGTCAGGGAACCCAGATTCATCTGTCCCATCTCCACTATGGAGACTCACATGCAATGTAGCCATCAATTGCTGGTGATAACATTGGATTTAATAAGCGGCAAACGACCCGTTTCCTGGTTTGGTTCCTAAGTGCAGTCCAGACAGTTGGAATAGTGCGGCCATGTTTTTTTTCCACAGGAACTCAGATGGGTGAGATGGAGAGGAATCGCACTGTCAGGGATTTGTCAGATCTGGTAAACAGATAATCAGTCAGGCTCAAAACTAGCACCACAGTATGGACAGTCAAGTGTTGATACACAGTTGGATAGAGAAATCGCCCGAATTCGGTTCTGAGGCATAAATTGCTGTTTAAAATTAGACTGAAGATACATGCACCGTTCATATCATCTTCAAGATATCATCCACCATATGCAACTTTCAACCTTTCTTCTCAACGAAGTCTACATGTGCATTAAAATTCAGACACTGGCTTGAAATTGAGCATGGATTATTGCAATTTCGAGTTGAATTATTGTGTCTGTGAGTGATTAATAGCAGTTGGTAAGCGGGCTGGTTAGAAGAGGGACTCGGTCAGGGGCCGGGTCACTGAGGTCGAGTGAGCTGGAGGCATCGTCAGTCAGTCAGGGGTAAACCGGGTCCTTGTGGCACGAAGTTATGGCAATATCACTGCTTATTGTACACTTGGGAACAACGAGTGACGACCCCAATCATGCGAAAGGTGTGGAATCTATTGGGTATTTTTCGCCATTGCATGTTTAGCAAATCAATAGAAAATGCTCGGTATCTCTTACATAATTCTGATGAGATGAAATATTTAGATCTCAGAATACACGACAAAAGCATACAACACACAGAACTGAGATGAAACACATTTAACCGTGAAGTCTTCTGCAAGCATTCAATCCAAGACCAAGTCCCCATTGATTCGGTCGTTATTGGTACTTGAGAAGTTAATCCTTCAGGGGAGAGGAGAGCTGACACACAGCCACCGAGCCACTACAGCACAGAAGGTACACGGGACCCAGTCTGACCGGCGCCATGGATTCGCCTCCCAAACACAGACATCATAAATCCCTTTGGGACAAAAAAAAATATATGTTTATTGCATGGCTGGAGGATCAGCTGCATTCCCTCGTTCAACCGTGTATCTTCGATATGTATCACATATGAGTATTAAATGAATGAGCGTCGGCTTCATGAATTGCTCTTCTCATGGAAACTGTCTCGAGGGATCTAGAGATAGACCGGGTGACTCTATTTTGCCAGATGCCATCTCCAAATCGGTAATGCCATGTCCAAGTCACAGCAGTGAACCAGGCAAAATTAGAGTAGTTATCAGGGGCCCAGTCCCTGGAGGTAGCTCCACTCTCTGACCCCCGGGGATTCACATGTTCCAGCAGTCGACCCCCTCTTACAACCACATATATCAGTAGGCAGCACGAACACGTGAAGGGCAGATATGTAACAACATTGAAGCAAGACCAAGTTCGAACGATCATATTTTGATTAAATGATAGATGTACATCTTCCACAGAAAGTTATATAATCATAATATTCATCCAAGTTCCTGAACGTCTTGTTCAGCAGTCGCCCACGCCTTAGTTGTCATTTATTCGATCGATAGATCATCCAGTTCAAACATGACCTCCTTTTTCCTAATAAAGTACACAACCTCCACAAGGATATATGATCTCTATAGAGGAAGCTTGCACATTTACTAACTACCTGTTACGTGTTTATACTATCGACTTGACACTCGATGGTTTTATGCTGTACCAACGTCAAACTGTACTGCTTCAACTTAACAGAGAATTGGCCATCGCGGCTATTTTTGGTCAAAAGCAATATCATACAATATCATACGACCCATGCTGGGCCTCCTTAAAAAATGAAGATAAACCATTATAGGTAACTGAGGCAATAACTTCATTAAACCAATGAATAAATAATCACATGATACTAATTGTTGTAAATTGATGGGTCGGAATTACATATATTAAGGTAAACATATGGGATAGTTATGTAATTGTCTCCCACAAAGACAGAGATGGATATACATCGATGAAGGTTAATTTTTTGCTGTCGTCACCTTTTAGCTCCTTTGATTAGAAGATGTTGTTCTGTGGACGCAATATCCATTATTTCTTTTCCGGACATTTTATACCATGGTAAACTATATTCAAAATCTCATTGCATACGTTGACATAGCATTGACGAATTTACTGCATCTCAAAACTTGAATATTTTAATCCAGAAAATATTCCATCAAAAATCATATTATGAAGTGTTGGTTGAAGGAATAGGCGTGGTGTTTTCGGACTGGGCCCCGCCTGTGATGGCATGACAGGGGGCAGGATGGGGCGAACTGGCGGTACCAATCGATTAGGTGTCTTGTGGCTTGATCCGACTTTATACTGCTCATCCGTCAATCAAAGGAGACGTGAGCGCACTTGCTATCAGCCAGTGTACTGATCTACACTCACATTTACTGATCAAAGTCGTCCTACCGAAAAACAACATAGTATCATTAAAGATAGTGTTACCACGTTTTTTAAGTTACCGGACTTTCATGAGATAACCATTTACACCAAAACAGTAATATATGATAGCTTATGAATATATTCGCTTAGACAAGCTACATTGTTGAAATTGCTAGATGACATGGCTGATTTGGAGGCACCACAAGAAAATTATCAAAATTGATATCTCTCAGATGACTTTTGAGGAGTACAATTCAGCGCCAGACCGTGATGCCTCTGTCTCTCTCGCCGATTTTAGGAGGCGGGAGCGTATGCCAGGTCTGCCTCAACCCATCCCTGTGGTAGCTGTGGTAGCAGATCCAGTGATGGAACCTGCCGATATGATGCGATCACTGATTACGGGGCATTGAGAGCGACTAGAGCCTACCCCAATCCCATGCATTAAAGGCAACCGAGTGGTGGGACACAAAGACATGTGTCAGCTTATCTTGGTGGTGTGACAAATCGTCAGTCGTCTGACAGAATATCTCGCCACAACCAGCAAAATCTGATAGTCTTAGACAAACCCATCTCCAACCAAATGCAATGTTGATAATGACAAGGTTATGTATATATACACTTATGTTTTTTTCCGCAAATTCAATTTACATCTGTACTTTGATAGCATATATCTAGAAATGATAAAATTGATTCCATGCAAAGGATTGAGGATACAAAATGAAGTGATATCATTTCTCCAAATATAATATTCTTGAAAATACTACATTGAAATTACCAATACTGGTTACTGGTTAAACTTCCAGTACTATAAATACTAGAGGTTGTGGTATGTTTCAGGCTACTTCATTACTGAGTCTGTTCCCATCTGTTTCTGCTAAACGTGTTTGAATCATGAAATCGGGCCTGTAAGTCTCGTTTCTTATATGTCGTAAAATGACGTATTCAGGTACGTAATGGTGACAAACATTGCCACGTGGTCATTTTTGCTGATTTAGCTCGATTTCAGAAGCATCCTACAAAAATATTATTACGAATATTGTTACAAATTATTATTTCATTTATTATACTTGCTCTGAACTACAGCATACCACTGTTTAGAATATTGAGGGTATATTGTTTCATAGTCAATTTGCCCCCGATCTATGTTGTGTTTCACAGCATGTTTTTGGACTCCATATTCCAATAACAAGATTGTTTTTGTGATGTTATAACAAAAAGTGTACAAAATATATGCCACATCATATATAGTCACAAACACCACCGACGGTTTGCATACTGGTCAAGTAGTTTCAAGGGAATGAGCTTTTTTCTCCCGTCAAGGTCCTGACCTTGGAACATGAAAACATACGTTTTTCATCCCTTTTAAATGAAAAGAAATGCTTATGAAAAATGCATATTTAGATCTTTAGCGATCGTAGGAACGGGTCGTGATCAATGTACGAACATGCGATAATTTTCTGATAATTTCCGTGTAAGCTGCAGGAGTTCAAATATGTAGAATTTTACGAATTGGCCCAAAAATGTGGCGGGAAAATCAAATGTCATCAGAAAGGTCAAATCACGTAAATTAACGTGACGTTTCAAATGTCACTTACACGCCCTATTGCTGCAAAGTAACATACATAATATTACGTGGGCATAGACACCAAGCGGTCCAGTAATCAAACAAAATGACAGAAAGTCAGACAGATACACAGAATATGTCAGATAATATTTCAACTACAGTGGTCCTTGTAAGATAAGACCTTACCTTTTGCAGAGAAACTGAGGTCTTATCTTACAGTTTCATTTACATGGTAAATTGATCTTTGGGGAATACATAAAGTCTTTACAGACAGGGAAGTCTTATTTCGGAGGTGTCTTATCGTACAGGGACCACTGTACACGGAATCTTACGGAAGTATGAAACAAGACACGAGCTGCGGACCTGCCGGGCTTTGAATCTTACATATATAGTTAGCAACTTTGTACTGCTATATTCAGAAGCATCGACTAACTGTCAATTTGTATAATGAGTCCTGTCAGCAGTTTTCATATATTTTTCCTGAGAGACGAGTGGGCAAATATTACGTCATAACAAAGAGATTTTCTCAGTTTGGGAAAAAAAATCGCCATCTGACACTTTCCTCGGAAAAAAAGCTGGAGCAAACACTGGACTTAACTATCCATTTGTAAATTCACTAGTTTTATATGGTTGTTGTAATTAGATTACATAGAGAAGTGGACTTGAATATATCTACCTTTCTTTATGTATATTCACAAATCAAAATCTGACATATTTCCCATTATTCTTCTTCCAAATGAATGTTTGAAGGTTGAACAGTGAGTCTTATCTAGACACCCATAAATGTAATTGGCAGGGTTGATGGATGTTTTTGTAATCGATAAATAATCGGAACAAAAATTCAATTGTACGATTCGTCGAAACTGATCATATATCACATTATGTCTATATTCAGTACTAGTGGTCTCCTCTTGCACCACATATGAAGTCTACACATGAATTATCTAAAGTGGTTCGGAAGCAAAAAAAACTTTCAAATATAAGGCGTCTACCACGTTCCAGACATCCAATTTGGAATTTGTTTATGCTTCTTAAAATACTGGAATGATTCTTACTAATTGTGTTTCAAAAGTTTCAGACTTCTGCTTATGGAAGTTACATGGACATAGAGGATTCCATGGAGGTTAGCAATCCATTGCAAGGACATTTTTTTCTCTGAAATCATGTTTTCTGTATGTCAACAAAAATGATTTGGTTGCGCATGTGACAAGTGATTCTATTTGGATGATTTGCAAAGGGGCGCCTGTTAGCATGGTTGGGAACTGGAACTGCAAACCATGTAAACTTATTTTTTATGACGACAACTAATAGAAGCTTCAAATTGATGAGTAATCGATCAAATGTAATAAATTGCAATCAATTTACAAACTGGTAAAAAATATATACCGGTAGCTGCAAATATTGTGAAACAAACAAAGTTCGACCATACAACAATTATTGATACCTCACTTTAGTAAAAACACATCTATCTAGAAACATTTGTGTGAGTTGGTATAACTCTAAATAAGACACCGATATTGTTTCAACGGTGTTAGCACACACAAAATATTTATGGGACGATTTGACAATCCCAATCCGGTGACCAGTGAAAGTCTTCACGTACGTTCTATCTGAATCACTTTGTGCATACACGACTATGCCTGTTTCCAGCATAGCTTGTACACACTGCACATCAACTATGTTATGCAGGGTTTTTTTTCATCAAACAACAGATTTATTTGTGGTAGTCCGTGTGTGGCAGAATCAATACAGAGATAAAAGATAACAGAGCTGTGAGAATGTGAACTGTTTGTATGGTTCGTTGCCATTCATCAAAAACACAAAAGTATTCGACCCTGGCAAATGTTCACGCAACGGCAAACCAACACGGCAGTGAATGGCACGCAAATAAAACATCCTCCTCACCTTGACGTTTTCACACTGTGCCCATTGATCACGCAACTCCAATAAAGATACAACTGAGTTAGAGCCAGGCATTGACACAATGTGGTGTACTGGTTATCTGTTGTAGCATGGTGTACGTTTTGTGGGGCAGTACTGTTGACCAGTTTTCTTAAGTTTAGCCATCCATAACCAAATAGGTTTGATTCTCTCTTGCTTACGTTACAGTTAAACAGGTACACCTATGTGGCAACTCATACCCCCACAATGCGAAATAATATTTTGTTGTAGTTACTGGAAAATCTAAAGTGATTAACTTTTGGCATAGAAACCTATTTCCAAAAAAAACATTTTATATGCCTGTATACCCTATAAACTACACTGACGTCATATAACACTGAAAAATTGTATTCATACTGAATATGCTATAAGACCAAATAATTCCATTTGGGTCAAATACATCATGTTCTTATTCTGAATTTTGAACTTATCAATATTGGACAAATCCCTCATGTGAGACAATGAAAAAATATTTCTTCTTTAGGGCACAATATCCAGCATCGACGATAAGGATAATAAATGGCGAGGTAGTAGTGGCCGAATATGGCTGACTTATGTCCCCGGGAGTCCGTGGTCTATCGTATGTTATGACATTCGCGGGCTGATTATCATTCAATTATGTCTAGCTTGGGACACTGTAAAGCAACACATTATTGCTCGTGTGTTTGTGACTATCTACAAGCGAGGGCGCCGAAACAATGTCATATAAATATGTAATTATAGTAGTATAACTAGCTTATTAGTTGTTGTTGAATGCTGTGTTTAGGACACTCATGACAAACAAGTCAGATCAATTATCATTACTCATTTGACCAACTATAAATCCTCTCGAAATAGCAGTTCACGAAAAACAACAGGCCCTTATTTTATTCCGTTGTTCCGGTATTGAGATGTTCACAGAGATTGTCCGAAGTTAATGTTTACTCAGGCAAAGTGGCTTTACATGTTTCCGACTTTATGAGACAAAAGCCCTTCTATCAATCTCCTATATCTACAGTGGGCTTGAGTCCAAGAAATGAGCCAAGGCAAGAGCGAGCGTGCATCCATACGAGGTCACAGACTCCGGCGAGTTAATTTGGGGGTGGTGGTGGGTTTGCCCCATTTTGGGCCACTACCGAGAACGGAATGGGGTGATCAAAATGTTGTAGAAAAACGAGGATTCGATGATTGTGGTGAGAGTGCATGCAGTTCATACATGATTCAGCACAAGCTGCAACATGCACTCTTGAATTGCAATTTCCAGATCTCCAGTGCATAGGCTCAAATTATCAGGCGCAATACATTACCACCATATACTACGTAGCGTAGCCATACACGCCAAGCGTTGATTACTTGGGTGCCCAAAGCCACACCATGTTCTGGACAAGTAAATATCAGTCTTCTTTGGTCCGATCACTCACATCAGGTGATTTCGTCTTCCAGATCGTCCGTTACTTACTGTCAAGCAGAGCATCGTCACAAGGTAACTTAAACCAATTACCATGATTACTGTCCATTAGATGCAATAGTTCGAGAGAATACTTAATTCGGCTTGTAGTACTGGTGAAGCTCGACAGGTTATTGATGAGATCCATTCAGTTACGACTGGAGTTAACCTGAGGATTTGGGGGGTCAATGCCGTAAGCCTCCCGAAAAAAGTTTGCATTTCAGTGTCTTCTAAGAGCACTTGGGATACTCTCTGGTGATTTTCGCCAGAAAATTATTGGAGGAATTCTCCGTCTGCCAATTTTTTCTTCAATGAAAAAACGAATGACCAAAAAAATGAAATAACGTTATTTCGACTTGTTATTTTGTTTTTATGTTTTTACAATTGAAACAAAAACAAAACAAAATCACGAATTTTGATTCGTTTTTCCGTTTTAAAATGAAAAAGTTAATGGCGGTTTTGTACACTGACCATAATGGAGGTTCATGAAGTTCCATACAATTTGACACTTGATTTGAGATTAGATATCAGAGTTTTGTTCGCTTGGAATATTTATTTTTGAGTATTGGGTATTCGCTTAATTATTATAAGCACACATATGTTTGCAACAACAACAGAGGATGTTCATGGTGTCTCCCAAGTTTTTGTATTCATATTTTTGACTTACGCCGATACATACAGATAATGCAATTTTTTGCCAATAATGCAAAATCATGAATTCCATCTTCTACTTGGTTGCATAGTATCCATAATCCACAGTAACAATATTATTTAAAGGAAATAATGATTACTCTGAAAAGTCATACAGAGGACAAATGTTGTGCTGCACAGTAGGCATGGTATCATTTCTCTATACGCCATTCATGCTGATTACAAACCCATAGAAAGGGAACCTACCAGAATGAAGACAGCGGGTATACAGGATTCTTGGTACCAAGTTATGGGTGGCGTTGATTCACAATATAACCATGTAAGTATCAATCTATTACCATAAGTACAGCCACATTTTGATGATTCCAATAACAAACGTAAAATACGACATTTTGCAATAGAAACAAAGCTCGACCAAATATTTTATCAAAAGACACACTGGCGTCATCAGGGGCAGACAGTGTGGTAAAAGTTGTTTCTACTGTACACCTGATGGAATTAGTATACTACTGCCCAACAACCTACGAAAATAATTCAGAAATCCGAAACAAACCCCATGGAATAGATACATGACAAGCACATAAGCACCTAATCACAAGCCAAAAGGCTACTGAGTTAATATGTCTCCAGGCTACTGAGTTAATATGTCTCCCATCTATACAATACATGCGTGCCAGTGAAAGGTCATTCAGTTGCACAGTAGTATATGTGGCCGCCAGAGATAAATATCTGAGCCGATCCATGTTCGTGGTGAGGCGAAAGTTAAATCATATAGATCCGCCTAGATCTACATTTTGTTTAGTCTAGCTCTTCAACTCGGATATTATTTCTATATTAACTAGTTAACGTAATTGATTTACTCTCTATCTTCTACCTCTCTCTCTCTCTCTCTCTCTCTCTCTCTCTCTCATCATGCAAGCTCGTTAAGGAGTGACCAGGGTTTTCATTCTGCTCATGCCTCATTATTTGCTTGGAAGTAAAAAATGAAATAACAGTGTTTCAACTTCTTATTTTGCTTTTCGGCTTTTAAAATCGAACAAGAAAACGGAAGAACGGATTTTCGAATCGTTATTTCGTTTTTTTGTCTTTCGTTCTTCAATGAAAAAACGAATGACCAAAAAAATGAAATAACGTTATTTCGACTTGTTATTTTGTTTTTATGTTTTTACAATTGAAACAAAAACAAAACAAAATCACGAATTTTGATTCGTTTTTCCGTTTTAAAATGAAAAAGTTAATGGCGGTTTTGTACACTGACCATAATGGAGGTTCATGAAGTTCCATACAATTTGACACTTGATTTGAGATTAGATATCAGAGTTTTGTTCGCTTGGAATATTTATTTTTGAGTATTGGGTATTCGCTTAATTATTATAAGCACACATATGTTTGCAACAACAACAGAGGATGTTCATGGTGTCTCCCAAGTTTTTGTATTCATATTTTTGACTTACGCCGATACATACAGATAATGCAATTTTTTGCCAATAATGCAAAATCATGAATTCCATCTTCTACTTGGTTGCATAGTATCCATAATCCACAGTAACAATATTATTTAAAGGAAATAATGATTACTCTGAAAAGTCATACAGAGGACAAATGTTGTGCTGCACAGTAGGCATGGTATCATTTCTCTATACGCCATTCATGCTGATTACAAACCCATAGAAAGGGAACCTACCAGAATGAAGACAGCGGGTATACAGGATTCTTGGTACCAAGTTATGGGTGGCGTTGATTCACAATATAACCATGTAAGTATCAATCTATTACCATAAGTACAGCCAAATTTTGATGATTCCAATAACAAACGTAAAATACGACATTTTGCAATAGAAACAAAGCTCGACCAAATATTTTATCAAAAGACAAACTGGCGTCATCAGGGGCAGACAGTGTGGTAAAAGTTGTTTCTACTGTACACCTGATGGAATTAGTATACTACTGCCCAACAACCTACGAAAATAATTCAGAAATCCGAAACAAACCCCATGGAATAGATACATGACAAGCACATAAGCACATAATCACAAGCCAAAAGGCTACGGAGTTAATAGACGTGGAATCAATACCCAGTATTAAGTATTCCGAGCAAACAAAACAGGGTCCTTTATCCAATCTCATAGTCCGGGGACAGAAAGTCATATCAGGCATACGAAGTGAGAGAAAACAAAAATGACAGGGAAACTCATGAACCCCCATAAATGGCCATTAGGAGGTGAAATCAGGTGTTCCGGAAAGAGTGAGCATTTCCTGCCCCACAAGTGGCACCCGTCACGAATTCCCCAAAATTAACCTGAAAATACATCTAGTTGCATGGCAGACATGGATTTGCTGTATTTATCAACCAGATCATGATGACGTCCATAGAATTTCTTAAACGCAGCTATAAGTCTTGGTAAAACATATCCTTGTCGTAGCAGTTTAGAGACTAGCTGGGCACTTCGATAGACAAAGTCCTCATATTTGCAACTAGCTCTGGAATAGCGTATAAGTTGAGAAACAAACACACCATATGCCGGCGACATAGGAATGTTGCTGCTTAGAAAAGGGAAATTGACTATGGAAAAATTGAAATCGTCACGTTTGTCATATAATCTAGTTGACAGGTTAGAATCATTATCAATCTCCAACCTCAGGTCTAGATAGTTGGAAAAATTAGCGGATTCTGTAGTATCCTTAATTTCAAGTTCCTTAGGATATATGACATCCAAATAATCACCAAACTTGGGATTATTCAGCGACAATACATCATCTATGTATCGGAAAGTGAAATTAAAATTACATGTTAGTTTCTTAGAACCTCCTCTTTGTAAATGTTGGATAAAATCTGATTCATATGAGTATAAAAACAGGTCTGCCAATAATGGTGCACAGTTTGTACCCATGGGAATACCAATAGTTTGTTGAAATATTCGACCACCAAATTCCACAAAAATATTATCAATCAGAAAATTAACCATATTTACCACATCTATTTCAGTATATTTGTATGGGGCATCAGAGTCGCCTTTAACAAAATAAGCGGTATTATATTTAACTACAATATAGTGGTACCGACGTTGTCCCTTTTTAGAGAAAAATGAATTATTGATTAGTTTTTTAAGCTGAGACTTCAGTTCAGAATGAGGTATAGTTGTGTACAAAGTGGAGAAATCAAATGTTTTGATAGACGTTACTTTTGAAAGTGTGTGAGAATGTAGATATTCTAATAAAGATTTGGAATTTTTTAATATCCACATTTGGTTTATACCACTTCTAGAATAGATGGTTTCAGAGTACTTTTGGAGACCCTGTTTAATTTTAGACAATATAATAGTTAATATTTTAGAAAGGGCTTTGGTAGAACATGATGCTGAACCTGAAATATATCTTTGTTTGTGTGGATTTTTGTGCAACTTTGGGATCCAATATAAGTTCGGTAGATTAGAATCTTTACATGAGGTAGTAATACCAAACGAATGCAATACAGACAAATGATTTGATAAGATATCCTGTTTGGGCACGGTAATGGCTTGGTATGTACTATTGGAATTAGTATTGTTGGCAATACCCAGTTCGTCAAACAAGCACTGTATATAGTATGCTTTACAAACAAAAACAACATTATTAGAAGCTTTATCTGCAGGGACAATGACGAACCTTTCTTGAAGTTTCAACAAACTATTAGTAACCACGGGATCATTGAAGACAGAGCTATATTTAGTACTAACTGACTTTGACAAAACATTAATGCGTTTGTTTACCAATGACCTAATCTGTTTGACCCATTCTGACAGAGAATCAGTTTCTGCCTTTTCTCGCTTTGTCCATTTTCTGGCATGCTCCTCAACTGCATCCATGATTAACTTAAAATTGTATCTCCATGAAAACGACGTGGGCTCTCTATATTTGGGACCTTTGGACAAAATGTCTTTCAATGATTCATTCTCCACTATATTGAGGTCGCCTGAAATAACATGCCCAACTGGATCGTGTATGAACGGAGAGTTAATGCAAGTGCAGGAGGGTGGGTTATGTAAGAGATCATCAATATCCAAATCATTCAATGTTTGTTTGTAGTTGAAAATCTTGGAAGCAACAGATTTGGTATATGAGTAGGATACAGATGGAGCGGCCGTGTCAGTGAAGTATGATGGTACCTGGGACTGAACAGACTTATGATGTAATATATTACCGATGTTAATTGCATCAATACCTTTATTGGCAAATTTTATCTTCAGAAAAGACCGTTTGGGTGGTATATATTCGGAATTCTGTGTTGGCTTATAAAGCCGATGATAAACAATATCCATGATAATGGAATACAGACGAAATTCATAGCTATTGGTATTTCTGATATAGTGCGTAGGACATTGGTCCTCTAGTTCTTTAAGTTTAACATGAGGTATGGCAAATAATTTAGTGCGAACATAGTGCAGTCCAAGTGGTTGTTTCAATATTTCGAGTAGACCATCAAAGGAAATATTATGAATAGATGGTCGATTATAATGTCGTTGTCCATGGCTTCGTTTCCTACGTTTAAATGATGTAAATAAATTCATTACATTGACTGAGCTGCATCCTGGGCTTGTCAGGTTTCCCACTGAGCTGATATTATCGTTACAGCCATAAGGTGTAGCTGTGCCTAGTTCACGTATCCAATGTTCTTCTCGTTTCCTGCGGGTGGGTGTACTTAATGAGGGACTATTAGTATGGTGGTATATTTTTTCTATGACTCGAACTTTCATTGACAAAATAGAATGGTCATCCTGATTAAAATGTTGATAAAGTAGTTGATTAGAATTATTATTGATGTTGGAACGATGTCTCCCATCTATACAATACATGCGTGCCAGTGAAAGGTCATTCAGTTGCACAGTAGTATATGCGGCCGCCAGAGATAAATATCTGAGCCGATCCATGTTCGTGGTGAGGCGAAAGTTAAATCATATAGATCCGCCTAGATCTACATTTTGTTTAGTCTAGCTCTTCAACTCGGATATTATTTCTATATTATCTAGGTAACATAATTGATTTACTCTCTATCTTCTACCCCTCTCTCTCTCTCTCTCTCTCTCTCTCTCTCTCTCTCATCATGCAAGCTCGTTAAGGAGTGACCAGGGTTTTCATTCTGCTCATGCCCCATTATTTGCTTGGAAGTAAAAAATGAAATAACAGTAATTCAACTTCTTATTTTGCTTTTCGGCTTTTAAAATCGAACAAGAAAACGGAAGAACGGATTTTCGAATCGTTATTTCGTTTTTTTGTCTTTCGTTCTTCAATGAAAAAACGAATGACCAAAAAAATGAAATAACGTTATTTCGACTTGTTATTTTGTTTTTATGTTTTTACAATTGAAACCAAAAAAAACGAAATCACGAATTTTGATTCGTTTTTTCCGTTTTAAAACGAGAAAATTAATGGCGGTTTTGTACACTGACCACAATGGAGGTTCATGAAGTTCCATACAAATTGACACTTGATTTGAGATTAGATATCAGAGTTTTGTTCGCTTGGAATATTTATTTTTAAGTATTGGGTATTCGCTTAATTATTATAAGCACACATATGTTTGCAACAACTACATTCATGATGTTCATGGTGTCTCCCGAGTTTTTGTATTCATATTTTACGCCGACTTACGCCGATACATACAGATGATGCAATTTTTTGTCAATAATGCAAAATCATGAATTCCATCTTTTACTTGGTTGCGTAGCACTCATAATCCACAGTAAAAAAAGTATATGAAGGAAATAATGGTTATTCAACTATCTGAAAAGTCATAAAAAGTGGACAAATGCTGTGCTGTAGGCATGGTACCATTTCTCTATACGCCATTCATGCTGATTACAAACCCATAGAAAGGGAACCTACCAGAATGAAGACAACTCAGAAAGCGTGGCCACCATGTCGAAAGAAACATAAGTTAACTCCTAAGTATCAATGGCAAATCAAAATGCAGAATCACCACTTTTCAGTATATTTAATACTAGAGTGAATATGTGAAATTATCAAGCATAATTCAGTGAAAAGTGTATAGCACATGCTAAATACAGATTCTGTCAGAAAATCGTTTTGTGTTTATGTAATTGTTTGTATGAAGTTGATTCTTCCAGGGTGTGCAGAACAGACATTACGTTTACATTACCAGAATGAGAGATACAGGGATTGATACATGATAGGTGATCACTCGTATGTTGAGATTCCCGACCTGTGCAGCACTGTCAGAACATATTGACACATATATAATGCAGCTGGCGGGAGTTATGTGTGAAATAATACACTGTTACTGAGGCGATATACACGATATCACGCCGAGCGTCAGAGAGGCGTGATGATCGTGTATATCGCCGAGGGGTGACAGTGTATTATTTGTCATACATACCGAGTAAAACTTATTGTTTTTATTACCAAAAACGACCAGAACCTCCCCAAATAATGTGGAATAATCCTCATATCGCCTCTAGAGCGGGATATGAACAATGGGCTCGCCCGTCGCGCTTCACTTCAGGAAGGCCTGTACTTGTGAGACAAACATTTGCTTCACACGTAAGAGCAATACATAGCCTAATTTAAGTGACGTCATTGTTCCCCAGTATTGACACCATTTTTATGTTCTTAATCTTGGCTATGATAAGGGAATGAATTTTGTGTGTTGGCACAACTGTTGGTGATGCCATACACGGCTATGAACATTAAATTTGTCTTGCGGTTTCTACATGCAAATGATAGATTGAACACATCTAGACTGATCATTGATTGGTCATTCCAGTCATTTATCTGTATCATCGAAAATTATACTTATATCCCCAAACCTCCTGTTTGGTCGTTGCTTTTACACCTATCGGCAAATGGACACGGGTTCAGTATGAACACCACAAACATATTGCAACATGGTATCTATATCATTCTGCCTCGACCCACAGTGTGTGCCGTCAACCGAGTTAACTTTCGGCAATGATGCCAATGACTCAAGCAAACAAACACGTGTTGTTTTTGGCATACACAGTTTGTACACTTGGGGTTGTTATTGGCCACGCATGAAGGCGCAGTATCGCCTCATGGGCTCTTTCATATAACACACTCTCTCTATACTCGGATTTTTCTAACTCGTTTACACAGTTTTTCACTAATATTTTTGTGATGCTTAACGCTATCATTCTATAACTTGGCATACTTCACCTGGGAGTCAAACGGCAATTTTCTACCGAATTTCAGACAGCTATCACGAAAATTGAAGAAGTTGGCAATCTACCCCAATGTTAAATTTAGCCCTATTATTTAATTTCTGGGCCCGCACACAATTTTGTGCATTCGCTCGGTTTTGGAACGGAGAAATGTTTCAAAATCAACATGTTTGTGTAGAATACACCCCAGTGTATCTTCTGGTTCAAAGTTACAAGAATATTTCGAATCCTGATCGATAGAAACAGGACCAATTCCTCGAATATGTTCAGATTCTCGAGATTCCGTTTTGGGCTGAAATTTAACATTGAGGTAGATTGCCAACTTTTTCAATTTTCACGATAGCTGTCTGAAATTTGGTAGAAAATTGCCGTTTGACTCCTAGGTGAAGTGTGCCAAGTTACAGAACGATAGCATTCACCATCACAAAAATATTAGCGAAAAACAGTGTAAACGAGTTAGAAAAATCCGAGTATAGGTATGTATATTGTCAGACATCACCCATACTATCAAGCGCTCGGGCTTGAGTCTGTCGTCAGCTTTTTGCTAATAGTTCTTGACCTGCCAGCCAAAATGCCCTGGACATGAAGAAACACTGTCCAGTCACACACAAGGAACGCCGGGATGAAATTTATGTTTGCATACCACCATCCATATATCCTAGGCTAGGATGTGCAGTCTGTTTGCAGGAATGTGTAGAGATGGATATCCATTTGTAGCGAAAGTGTTTAATTGATATCCTTGGCATAATTCGTTTGTAAGACAAATCATTACTAACACTCTACCCACATTCTGAGAACAAAGATAACGTACAACTAAATCATGTCATTAATAGAGTGTCACTGCAAAAGGAATGCCACACGAGGTGTGTTTTCCCTGCAAAGCTCTGTTAACAAGGTTATCCTCAGTCAGGTGGCCTGGAATCTCCGAACTGTGATGCCGGTATTAGAGCCAGCCCTTGGCCCACGGAAGCTGCCCCGGTTATGTTGCTGACATGTTCAATCTGACGTCGTGAACCGCGATGATTGCTTTTGCATGAACAACATATGTTAATTATGCTGCGGTGAATGCTATCAAAACTGCCTTGAACCTGTCGTGTAGCAAACTCGTTTGGAAGAAGGTGAATCATGTTTTATCCACAGTTCCTGTAGAGTTCACTTACAAGCCTCTTGGTGTAGATTGTTCATCAGCGCCTGAATTTTCATCGATACACTGAGCCAATATAGCAAATTCAGTTTGACTCGTCATGTTTCATTGTATCCTTTGTCAGCACACCCTCAACATTTTTCGGAAGGCACACTCAGCATCTTTCAGAAAGCGCAGAAGAATGCTAGTTTAGAGTCAGAAACTTTTTGTATTCACTTGTGAATGTCCCCGGTAATGGCTGAGGAGGTACAGGTTGTGTCTCGTGAATCCCCCAGCGCCTTGCGAAGTACCTTGTAGTTGTTGCTGTCTTTAGCAATATCTGTTATCTCATGTTTAATGTCCCTCATAGCGGCAATCACCCTAAATATAAATGAAAGTTTGGCCTTTCACTATTTGACGACCACTCATGGTAAGCGAGGTGACACCAGACCTAACTGATTAAATGATAGTCTTTAGGGCATGAAGCTGACTGGTTCAGTTGTTTTCAACTAATATACTTTTGTTTTAGTGCAAACACAATCCACTGATCAACAAGTTTATTCGAATCATAGTTGATGATACAAATAGTGTAATTTATCGTAATAAAATGGTGTAATGTTTCATAACATGATAAATTTCAACAAG
Source organism: Terebella lapidaria (assembly GCA_949152475.1). NCBI lineage: Eukaryota > Metazoa > Annelida > Polychaeta > Terebellida > Terebellidae > Terebella > Terebella lapidaria. The sequence goes on from OX424557.1 coordinate 12,432,798, forward strand.
CAGAATGTTTGACAAGCATTGATTCATGAACAGCAAATATAATGAGAAAAAAACATAAACACATGACAGTATCCATACAGCGCCATATATTATGTGCTTTGGCATTGTATGAAACCATTGTATAAATGTTTTGGAATGTGCTAACAAACATCAATACCATCTAAGTATCCTAATTCAACATAACAACATTAAGGCCTGTCCCAAAAAAGTCGGATGCAAGTGAGAGCAGACTGCACACATAATAGGTAAATGATATGATTGTTCTGCTGAATATAATAGTAACCATTTCAATGACGACATTTTGAAATGGATCAAGTGTTCTAATTTCATGAAAGTATCTGTTTTTCCTTCTCCAACACACCAAGTTTGACAGAATACCGGACACTGACTAGAAAACTATATGAATACTATATAAATAAAATGTGGCTTCATTGTTCATCTAAAATGGCATGAAAAACGGACGACTTTCTACACACTGCAGTATATATGATCACACGTTGAATCTCTAGTCAACCGTCCCACCTCTACACTACTAATGTGGACCACATTGTACGAAAACAAAATATCAAAACGCAACTGAAGGTGGTGCCAAAATCGACTAGAATTCAAGCTATAAAATTCACATTTTATAAATATGTATCAAGTATGCACAATATATACATACATAACACTATGTTCAAAGCTCAAAATATAATAATGCATAATATGCTGTATGCACAAAGCCACAAATAATCATATCCATTTAAATAGCAAAACAAACATTAATAATTATTGGTCGATATATATTTTAGGTGCTAGACAACTACTAACATACCGATGGGACATGTCACTCAGCATATATTAATAATATCTAATCATAAATATTACACATTACGATGCCCGGTGAAATATTATTATTTATGGCGCGGTTAACTTGTCTGTATGAACATGGGATGGGCCAAAACAAACTGATATATTAAAAAAAAAAAACATTGATGTATAACTACATGTAGAGGCACACCATAGACAAAATTCTACACATTCATCATCCTCAGGATCCTGGCATCATCAAGTTTCCGTATAACACGCTCCTTCTCAATCAAACTGAAAGAAACAGATAATTCCAAGACCACATTGCTTGGTAACAGAACTAGATATCGGCCAGCTGAAGTCGTCGGCATTACCTGGTCTGCCTTGTCATTTGTAGTCTGAACTTTCAACTTTCAACACAGATCCAATCAATCAAACATTCCATGATGTCGCATCTGTGGTAATTTGGCAATAGTTGTTATGTATACAGTGTAAGAACTGTATCCAAATAAAACAGAATATCGTTTGATGATCTGATTAGCTAAATTTCTCTTCTATTTCTGTCTATATTCAAGTCATTAATACATAAATATTGGGGGTATCTGTGATACATATTCACTCGTTGGTTTAAGTAGGATAAGTAAATAAACAACATGTCATGAAAACATGAAACAGACAACTATATTCTCTCAAACAATGTTTTCTGTCGAACGAAATAACACCCTTATTATCCGATACAATATCCTCTCTTATATACATTCACATATCGATCACACCCAGAAGAAGCATAACATTGGAATCGTATTGCATATGACGTCACTGATCACGTGGGGGACACACCCCATCTAAAGCACAGCTCATTGGCTGGTCATGCATTGCCGGATGTTGACGATATCAGTAGGTGGGCCAGGCAAATCCACGTGGTAATCCAAACCGAGGGTTACGTTTGATATACAACCATCAAAACCAGTTGTGAACTTGTTGTCTGTCATAGCAGCCACGTTTGGAAGTCCACCTATATTAACCATAAACATTTGTAGGTATGATTCATCATCAAGAAAACTTGCTTTGTCATTCAAATTATACAGAAATGTCTATGCATGTGGACGTACCAATATAGATAGGGTTCTGTACATAGAACTGACGAAGGTTCCCCGGCGATTTGCCTTCAACTGCATCGTTACCGTCTACCGTCAGGTAACCAACCTGCCCGAATCTATACCAAACAACAATTCTCAGCATAATTCTAATTCACCTTCAAACATCTCAGCATCTTTCTAATTCACCTTTAAACATCTCAGCATAATTCACTTCAGGGAAGAAATCAATATAATATGAGTATTGATGAAAGTACAGTATGCTACCTTACTATACCTACCTCTGAGCCTGAATCTTGTGCCATTTGCCGTCATCCACCCGTGTATTAGAGTCGATGATGGTAACCTTGCCACTGCCGAGATTGTAGACGAACCTGACATGTCCCCCCGAAAGACCCAGCCCCAGGTAGTCACTGCTAGGGGTGACCCGGCTCTCCCCCACCCACATGAGCACCCCCTCAGGCCGATCCGTCCGGAGGCGGAGCTGAATATCTGCCTTCTCACCGTTCAGTCTGTTACAGGCAGAGAACGCATTGAAGCAGATCCATTGATAACAACAAAATATATGTGGACGTTGAGCACAATAATTATACCTCTTATATATGATTATATTGTATGCTAAAAATATGATGATTTTCACAGCTTTATATGTATTAAATTTGCATAATTTCAACTCCTATTTCGATTTTGGTATCATAGAAGCATGCTGGACTCGGTTATGAACGTATACATCCTTGAAACCGAAGCTTTTTGAAAAGCATTCCTGCCATTGAAGAAATTAACCCAAAATGTAAGGAAGGTACTGGAGAAGTTGGTGGTGTTGAGCCACAATTGTTTTTTCATCAGAATTGACGTTATTGACATTATGGTATTAGGGTAATTCGAAGGTTTCGAAAGTCATTGAAAGTCAAATTCAAGGTCACCACACAAATAATCATATCTAAGCCCCATCTTCAGGCATTTTTCGAGTACAGTTGTGGCAGCTACCAGTATAGTCACAATTTTCAAGTCCAACATTTTTCAGGGATGACTTTTTTGCCTGGAACTGGCCCAAAATGGATAGTAACATTGTTTAGGATCAAAATAGAACCATTTTTATCCATCAAAATAGGTCCATTTTATCCAAAATGGATAGTGACATAATATTTTTTACCGACCCATCTAAAACGCAAAATGGCCTGATAAAATAGAACAGACTTGAGCGTCGGCCGACAAATCTTGGAAATCCCCTGAAAACAGAATCCCATATAGTGCCCCTTTAAATCACAAAAGGTTATGATAGTTCTGTGGATGAGATCTCAAGTTTTGTAGAAACCAAAATGATCAAGAAAGATATCTCCACAATATTTCTACATATAAATTATACATTCTAATTAGGCTTCAAAGATAAGAATGTTGATAACGAAAGTTACACCACGAACGATGGATATTGGACGATCAATGTCGGACGACGAACGCAACACAACCAAGACTGGTAACCTAAAAATAGACAGGAACCAACAACCTAGGTGCAAACCTCAGAAATATTGACAGAACCTATCCAACAGACTGACTTCGGTGATAAGTCACCATAAAAAACACCAACAGTTCATTCCATTCTCATAATTATGGCGGGCAAAATACCTCATGCATTATTTATTGATCATCAGTGTCTATTGACAAGAAGCCTTTGCTGCTCATACTGGCTAATTAAATTCTTTGATTAATTGTGGAGTTAGAAATTGAAGATCTTTATCCAAATAGCTATCACTCTGTATAGTGCATCAGATGAGCCAAGCTTTTATCCCGAACTGCGTGGGAAACAACTTGCTCTTGGTTGGTCCAGCAGGCCTTCACAAGACATCTATAACTAGATGATGTGCTTTGTCGTGTACCGATACTGAGGATGCAGATTCAAATGATAATGGATATTCCATCCAATCATGTTCAAACGTACACTACAGATAATCTTACTACAGATTGTTGTACATTATGTACAAAGCTATGACTACCACTATACATTCTTCTTCAAGCTATTTGAGTCTGGTCACCAATTCATTGAGGCTGAGAGAGAATAAGGCTTTGGATTAACCACAGGTCATCTTAGCTTAGGTCATCTTAGCTCCTGGTCTTCAGATTCCATATGTTGAGGCCATATTATGCTTTGTTCAGTTTCTAATGCAAAAATGAACTTTTGAGTGAAGAACGAAATGACCAATTTCAGCAATAAACCTACTTTTAAAAACTTAAAGTTTTCTCGTCTTTGTGTGCTGTGTTTCAGTAGTGATATACCATGTTATTTATTTGCATGTCAGTGCCTGTCCTTATTAGCACAGGTCCCACCCCCATCTAGAAGTAGGAAAAAATCCAGAACATACTTGGTCCTCATCTGCCTGTCTGGGTCACGGTATTGCGTTTGTTCTCTTGGGTCCTCTCGATACACCAGGTAACTCGTTCCTGAGAACATTGGCGTCGTGATGGGCTCCTGAATGTCTGCAAAAAGTACGATATATGGTCCAGCCATTTGCCTACCCAATTGGTAACTGATAATGAATTCAGTGATATTGTGTAAATATTTGCAATGTGTACACATATCTTGCTATTTCCAATTTAATTGATTAAGACATTTAATTATTGATGCTATTCAACATCAAACGCTGATGATATGTTGCACTTTTACCATAATACAATTCTAGAATATTACTTCGAAATAAATGTCATATCTATAACTTAAGTGGCTCAGTGCTGTTAAGGACAAAATAAGTTCATGAAATAGGAATAGTCGGATACTATCTATAAAGGAGAACGTTGCAAATTTAGACAGAGAGAAATATCATTAGAACCAGTGAATGATACCATGCTATTATGTCGTGAAATATGCTTAGTTGGGAAATATAAGGTATCGTGTATGAAGCTAATGAAAAAAAAACAAATAGTTATGTGTATTTATTATGACATTATATAAATGAGCAGGGAGATCCACAACATTTTAAAGGGCAAATGTCGTATACATTTTGTACCAATCTGGTGTAAATACAGGATAGGCATTCGGACAATCTTGTTCCTTTTATTTTCATTTCGGGAACAAATTTAAGATATTTTGAATTTTTGATGTTATCAAAACTTGTTTATCAGTTGTTATGGATTTGACGACTGTTAATTCTATATTTTTACCAATGGCAATAGGGATCCCCAATGCATCATCACTGAGTAATGAAGACAGAGTTAGCAGTGGGGTGTATCAGCTCATTGGTCGATGTATTTGAAATGATATATTTGAAGTACAATTAATTATTTTCCATCTAATTCTTTTCTCTCTGTTTAAATTGCATGCATAACAAAAAGTATTTAAATCAAATTGATAAAATGATTAACTAGATCTACATGTAATAATTATATGTGAAAGTATCAACGTGGAAAATAGACTAATTAGTGAAGCACACAACCAAATTTTTGCAAAGATTCATGCACTCATTTCATCTTCAGATCTTCAATCAGGCAAACTAAGATTGGGTATAAGTTCTAGGCAACTGGAGTAAGAGCATTAAAAAATTGCTTAGGGTGAAATCGTCAGGGATCATACACTTGTAATTTTTATTGGGGTCAACTAAGTTGATTGTTACTGTACCTCGTCGATATCTATAGCGATATCTGTAGCGAACCACCCCTGCATAAACCGGACAGTAATATATAGTAGTATTCGAAAGTACATGCGACTGACCATCGTGTGCATCATGGATTCAAAAATAGTGATTAAAAGAAAAGAATGTGACTCTGAAATACAAGAAACTCGCTGGTTTGATCCCAACCCCCAACCCCGTCTGTTGAGGCTGATGGTGCAATGATGGTTTGTTTTCAATCCGAACTGGCAAACTGGTGTTTGGAAAACCGGTACTGATATGGACATTCAGAGACAACAATAAAATATCATTAACTCAATCCTTAGTCTTCAGTCAGGGCAAGAGAGAGAGAACAAAGCGGCCAGAGTAGGTGACAGACAACACAAGAACATCTCTTCTACAGAAAATACATAAATGTCACCGAAGTAACACTTGTGAATGGAGACAGTGTGCTTAACAATCTGCAATGACATACTCTGATTGTTCTGTTTATGGACCATCATTCTTGCCTGCGGTTCTCTGTCAAAAATTTGACTGAATATTTTAATCAGAAATGTGTTTTACACAAATTCTGCTGGTTGATGTGAGTTCTTTTGAATAAGATTAGAATGCTATAATTACATAATATTATAGCGGATTAGCCAAACAACTTTGAGAAGCTAATCTTGTGCATGCTGGCCAACTAGCATTGAATGATGGCCCACAGTTAAATCAGACTATAAATGTAGATGGTGTCACGATACACAAACAGAGAAGTGAGTGGACATGGATTGTGAGAAAAGTGACAACAATGTCCACAATATTGGCACAGTATTCAACCGCATAGATACGTGTACAGTGTACAGACCAAAGCAATGTTCGTCATTTCATATCTTGTTTTCAAGACATGAAATGTTCCCTTATGTAGGTCATTTTTCAATTCATGTACCCGCTTTGAGTTTTTGAATTGAAAGACAATAAGTGGAAGCAACAGAGGAAGAATTACTTTTAACTGGTGATTCAATCCATAGTTTGAGAATTGTCATTCATGTTGACCTTTGCGACTGACATGAATTTATATAATTCTTGTCTGTTTGCTTCCTTAAACGAAAAGAAAATGGTGCACGTGTCGTGAATACCGACTACAAATGATACGATTACCTGGTACTACTGGTATCGTGGGGAGAGCGGCTGCAAAGGATCACGGGAATTTGTTTGGAAACCAGGCAGGGGTAATGGTAATGGTAGGTTGATTTGTAACACCCGTTATAAGGAATGCATGATTGTACAATGCACATACACTAGTACAGATGAGATATTAAAGTGAGCCAGAATTAAGAGCAGGGAGAGGTTGTGGGAGGGACTGGTTTACTACAGGATGGTCGTCCTTGTTGCACAACGGGTTACTAGTTCATGCAAAACTAACCATCCATGTACAATCGGAAAACTGAAATAAAACTCATTCCATTCGTGGAGAGAAGTTAGGTCAATGAAGCAGATCATTCCATACATGTATGTAAGAAAGGGGGTGCCAAATACGAAATAGAATTCAATTCTGGTAAAATTCATGTGAATAATTGAATATATATGTGAAACTTGTCCGGAACATACCATCCGACTGTTGTCTTCCATAGACTTTCATGAAACAATATCAAATTGGTGTTTACATCCAACCAAAAGGAGTGGTTTCGTTCAAGGTTACACACAAAGGGGATTTGGCATCCCCTTAGGTTTCATATGTAGGAAGATCTGCCTGCTATAATTTGCATGGAATTTTGAACTTCTTGGCAGGTTAAACCAAGTGAATGCCATTCATAATTATGTGATATTAGCCCAAATTCGTCACACTTGTGATAAACTATATCGTTGAACCCAAACTCGTCATAGGATTGAAGCTATTGAAATCACGGTAGTATGGAGGTAAATATACGTTTGCCTGAGAAACACCTCACAATTTGTACATATTTTCCCCTGATTTATCCTGCCTTGACTATCGAAAAATCTGATTGTTAGTAATCATCTAAAGCAAGTCAGTAAGCAAGCAAAACAGCGAATATCAACAAAGTTGACTACATTTACTGAGTTATGGTTTTATCGTGTTTTGTACAAAAACTGTATTTCTGTACAGCCTCTAACCTACAAAAGAGAAGGTTGTAGGCATAGCCCGATTTTCTAGGCACAACCATAATACAGGACGCATCAACTTCACAAGTAAATATTTTGATTTCTACAGAGAGCAAAATGTATATGGAATAAATTCAATTTAGTTTTTCGGTCCACGTGTAAGAAATACAACAATGTACTCCAGGTGAGCATATTCATTGTAAATATATACTTCGGTTCCTTTTGGAAATATAAAATGTCTCTTGTAACATAATATTGTCCGGAATATTGACACTGGAATAAAGAAACTTTGTTAACAGTTGATTGATTCATCATATTGAGATAAACATATTACATTTGTGAGTTATGTAACACTCGTTACTAATATAAAATATGTAATCAGGAAGCAATGGTTCTGTAGCTTACTGGCAATGCCATTTTATCTTTCCACAAAAAATTTCACTTATATCACTACATTTTCTAAAATACGACATATTTTATATAGTGCTTACAAGTATCTGATCACATCCCAGATTGGTAATTTTTAAGTTATATAGATTGGACAATCATGACCAAATATCACGACAATAGCCTGAAAATTCCCTTAGTTTTCCTAGCTATACTTTATAGCTAGGAAACTGGCGACTCACTGTCTTCGCAGTTGCTGTTTTCGAAGCCAACAGGACAGGAACAGCGGTAGTACTCTCTGATAGGCACACAGCGGCCACCGTTCATACAGGGCTGGCCTTTACATGGGTGCTGACAATTATCGATGTTGACGCCTGCCAGGGCATCCTCTACCAACCGGAGGGGCCGGTCACTCACCACAACCTGCAAATGGTGAACGTATTTTGCTTGACACATGTGTCTTCTTTCATATACACTCCTCATCCAGTCTACTTGGATGCTAATGACATCTGAACTACGAGCTGATATTTTATTCACAATACGATATGGACATAGTTCTTAATTCTCCGGAAATATATTTAGGAATAATGCTCCTGCAAAGCCCCACTGCACATTACTACATGATAACATTCAAAATCACGCCCTGCCAGTCTCGATGTATTTTTAATGTCCTCATGTTCATGATCAAGATAACCGGGAATTAGTGATTTATTATCCCTGTGTTCGCCTGAGAATTCCTTCGGAGACAATTGTTCAAGAACTCGTGTGCTGATATTTGCTTCCTGTCTTGTGTCAAGTAAACAAACGACCAAACCATCTGACGTGTGATGTGTGTACTTGAATTTTGACGTTCAAATTTGACCTGAAATGCTTGCATGGTGGTCATCTCGGGAAAAGAGAAGATGCATTGGGGAATGCAACAAATTTGTGTTATGGGTACTATTGGTCACCATTATGAAGTCAACTCAACATAAAGAACGGACAAGGCGCTGATGGAACTCGATGAATGATGAACGCATTATCTGTGTCAACAGAGATTATATCCAAACATTCCGAATCTCTCAAAAGTGTCCACATTTTGTAGCTGAGTTAGGTGTTTTCTTTGCCAGACTGTGATTGAAGAGCGCCGAGGCAATGGTAAATTACAAAGTCTCATGTCATTTCTAAACTGGCTCAGCGCCGACCCCCATTTACCCCTCTAATTTATCTAGTCCTCGACATAACAACAAGATCGCTTCCTGGGACTTTGAGTCTTGGCGGACTGCCTTCCAGGACAACCCTTTGACACACAAACAATGTAGATTAACACATTTTACCCTGGGTCCAAAATACAGGGTCTGCTCCAATCTTCTTGTCCATTTGTTCTGCATATGAGGTCATTTACAGAACTTTTGTTAGTAGGAACACTGAGAAAATGTTTTTGCAACTTTGATGTGAGCCACGCCCGGAGACACCGACCTTTTGTATGCATCCCTTGAAGGCAGCGCGAATTTGTGCCTTTTTTGCCACTTCATCGAAGTTTCTGTGGCCACCGACGAATAAGTCGAGTGTAAGGGTCAGCTGGGTGTATCCGCCTTTGGAGAGGCCCGTCACAGGCGCCTGGCTGTCCACCGTCAGCTCTCCGTTACGACCTGTCCGCTTGAACTTGACCACGTGCCACTCGTTCATGCTCACTGGTTCGCGGCTCCTGGTGGGTGGGGACATTTTCAAAAAATGATTTCTTTCCAGGTATGCATGTTGCAGTTGTATTCTACAATTACTGGACACTTATTTTCATCAAGAAACTATCCAATCTGCAGTCGCATTTGGCACTGACATGTCTCGATGCATACCTGATCACCGCCGGTCCAGTGCCGAGGTCAAATCGAAAGTCCACGAATCCGTTAGCGAGAGCCAGGGAGAGGAAGTCGCCGGTGCGGTCAGTGGCATAGCCATTGTAAAGGAGAAGGCCGGTGGGCTCTTGGGCTTTGAAGACGAGTTCGCCATCCAGGTAGGAGAGCACGGACTGACCGAGTCCCAGGTACTTGAGGTACGACTGACCACTGAACTCGGGAACGTGAATGTCGATACCTAGGTACATACAATGAAGGCCAGTGATGTTTTTTTTCTAAATAGAAATCGTCTGACAGAGATAAATATTAGCAACCTTAAACACATAAACCTGACCAACAATTTACATCCAAAGTCACATTGTCTCATCAAGGGCAGACAATGTATTAGTTTATATTCAATCTATTTATATTCGAAATCAAACATTTTGTATTTTTCATCAGAATAAGTTGCTGTGGTACTAACGGGACTCGCATCTGTCGCCGGCCGTTCCGAGCGGACACAGACAGACGCTGGTGTCAGCCGACTCTGCCACACAAGTGCCCCCGTTCTGACACTTGACGGCGTCACAGACGTTACTGCTGCACTCGCCTGGAAGGTACGTAAATAAACAATGCAAAAATATATATATGAACATATAATTTTAGTTATGTGCGGGCAAATAACTTTTTGGTTTCAACAAAGATACAGGCAAGAAAAACAATGTAAGACGTTGTCAAATCTCATGTTAAATGCCAATTAAAGTTTCACATTCACATCTTTTGCATCATGTTGCATCTTTTGATGACCTTGAACTTGATATTTGTAACATTACTTTAGGGGAATCATTAATATATGTATTAAATATAGACTCAATACCAATCGTATCAGTTCATTCTGATCACCGTAGAACACGCATTGAGAGTGCTTCAACCTGCATGTGATGTTATTTTCAATATGATATTGTCATGAATATTTGATTTACCGCATGACTTTGAGTAAGAATACAGGGCATATCGACGGTTGACTGGCGTTTGTTTATAAAGGTGCACTCTGGGTGGTATGTGTGGAACCACAGGCAACCTATTGAAGACTTGTTTTACATATTGATTTTTCAAGATGGTAGGTACCATCCAGGTTATACTGACTTCTTGCTTCATAGATTGATTTATAATTGTGTTAACTCTGGTCAGGATCGATGCCCGTGTTTGCTACCTGCTTTGAGGGCCAATGAATAATGGCTTGATGTGCTACAGCTTGTGTAACGCACAACGTCAGGGTAATAAACCGGGGCATTTTATCTACAGTAAAATGTGAGTAGGGTTTTACGAATAGGCTCTAAATACATGCATACGTATTGTTGATTTTTAAAAGCAGTTCTTTCCAGTCAGTTGCGAATACATAATATATGAATAGTAATATGGATCTATCATCTCGTCAAATTCATGTGATGAATGAATTCACAAAGATAAGCAAGTATTTTTATAGAGTGTAGGCCTATCCCCATGTATGAAAAATGTTATAAAGCAAACTAGACATTTTGAGGCCTAGAGGGTTTGTGGCATCCCACAATTCTCTGATTTTTTTTTCCACATGGATCCAAGACTCACCAACATCGACACCGTGGATGGCATCTCCGACGAATGCCCCCTGCCTCATGTCATATGTCTCCGAGTTGATTTGCAGGAAGCGGACACAGCCCACGAATCCCCACTGCATGCCCGTCTTACCCCCGAGCTGCGAGGTGTTCTTGTAACCGCCCAGATAAAGGTCTTCTCGGAATGTGATTCGGGAGAACAGGCCCTGCAAATAAGTATAAAATTTGCAATGGAATCCATTTTGAAGTTCATTCCCGAGTAAACCTACAATGCAATAGTATCACCGTTGCAATACCTTGTCGCCCGAAGCATATTAAGATGAACATGTGTACCACAGAGCAACCACACTATTCTTAGCTCATTATCACTCCCATGTTCAGTGCCAAGTGTACCGTGCACTCACCCACGTTACAACAGTAAATACGTAACACGTAGTGAATTTCTCGTTGTCATTATGTGAACACTGTTACCAACGTTACACGTACCACAGAGCAACCACTGCTACCACAGTTAAAAGGAACCACAGATTAGCCACTGCTGCCATAGTTAAACTTGCCATGAGCGTCCCACCCAAGTTGCCATGGTCATATCTAGCTCGGAGCACACTAGACCCCTGTTATCATAGATCCTCCCCTTCCCCAATGTTGCCATAGTTACACATACCAGGAGCAGCCTTTACTGCACCCGCCCCCGTTGTTGCCATAGTTACATGTACGACGAATCGCCATCAACCCCTCGACCCCACTGTTGTCATAGTTACACGTACCACAGAGCGGCCTCTCTCCTGGGCACCGTCATTAAGCTGTAGCCAGCCGTACCAGTCGGACCGTTTGATGGTGACCGTGTTCCACTGACCCCGCTCTATCGTGTTGTGGGTCTTAATTTGAGCCATTCCTGTCCCACAGTCAAACCTGCAATATAGCGAGAATTTTCAGGTAAGAATGTGTGTTTTCAGTGTATGTTTACTAATTCCTAACTTTGGATGGAGACATATTACCTAGCTGTTATAGTGTGGTTAGTTTATACAATTATTACTGATCAATATTTTGAACATGTCTGAATAATTTGGTGGTCATTTACGCAGTATACATGTAAATTATATGACACTAGATGATCAGGATATTAGTAAAAACGTACAAAGATACATGTATTATTGAAACAAATGAGGGAGTCCTTAATATTTTATGTAGCGTAGTGTGTGCCCCATTCGTTATAACATTTTTATTTTATGAACAATTCAAGAACTCATTTCAATGTGACATTGTTATCAATGTCAATAGAAAACTGTGGAAATTTGCTGACAATCTATAGGCACAATAATATTTGTACAATAGCTGACTGAATTTCAGGGTGCATGGCCATGGCTGACTGAAATGAAGCAGAAATGTTAGTAAGACAAAGCCCCTAGTAAGACGAAGAAAATATGATTTACAACATTATGTATCGATTCCATATTTTGTTTGTGAGAATATCCGAGAGCAAGCAGGTGGTGATACCCATTTCAAGTGTCAACATGGTTCTCAAAATCGATCTTTACTCCTAAATTGGAACTGTTCTAAAATCCTTACATGGCATGCTTCTTTTTTTGGGAAATGTCGCGAAAAAAGACGTTTTACTGTCCCAAGTGCAAGCGAAGACCACAAAATATGTACTCAGTTTTTGTTCCGTATCAAGTATGGGCACCTACGGAGCAGTATTGCTGCCAAGGGAGAAATTTTTTTAACTCCAAATTTCGAGATAATTAATAAAATTTTCGAGATAATAACTCAAAATTTCAAGATAATAAATCAAAATTTTGAGATAATAACTCAAAATTTCGAGATAGTAACTCGAAAGATAGTTACGAAATAAATATATATAGTAGTATCTAAAAATTTTGGGTTAATATCACGAAATTTTGAGTTACATCTCGAAATTTTGAGGTAATATCTCGAAATTTTGAGGTAATACCTCACAATTTCTGTAAAATATATGTTTATAACCTGTTCATGCCTAACAACCTTATTTCCCATCATCTTATATGAAATATGGGGCGAACAATCAGTAATCGTTTGTATTTGTTATATGGAGATGTTATTGTGCGATTCGGCTCCTGTGACAATAATGAAAGTAGTGTCACTCTTGGATGAATTCATATATGTAGATACCAGTAAAACATGAACAATGGTCATATTTACCCTCGTTTCCATGTGTACAGGGGATAGCATGGTGGCAACGAACCACATGAAGATGGGATCTGTTCTAATTTTGATCAGAAGAGATCACAATAACAGGAGACGTTCATTGAATTAAACCACTTTCAGCGCTCGGCCAATGCTTGCCATTGCTTTTAAAAGCCAACCCGGCGAATGCCCGCTCAGCTAGTGTGTTCCTGGAACACTGCCGTAAAGTCTGATTGAACCCGCTACCCTCTCTCTTCCCCCAGCCAAGCTATTGTGCAGGGTAACTGTATATCTGCAAGGATATTTTCTGAGTTAATTTGATAGAGCGAAATGGGACGCAGCGAATACAACTGTTTCTGCTTGACCTCTGCACAGAGGCAATAGATAAAAGCAGCCTATATGCAAATGTTTTGATCCGATTTGACCCTTTTCCTTTTGTGTGGTGGATGTCATGTCAGTCCTTCCATAGAGATGCTCTCCATATGCTCTTCACTCATGTTTACTACAGTAAATATTTTCTAGCCATTGAGAATACTTTGCTGAGGAGACTGAGAGATACATTTCGATTCAAATTTGACTGTGAAATCTATGGGAAGTTGTCACGGTTTCACCCAAGGTGTCTGGAAAAGATTCCCCTTAATTGCATCATGGCCAAAACACTGATATCAAAACTACGACAAATCCCTGTGTGAATATGTTACATATTTCGGAAATATTAAAAATGATTGAGTGATATCACTGTTTTCATGCACGACCAATGAGCACTAGGACTTTCCCACAGCAAAGAACTACCATGTTTTTAGAAAATCAAATGTCTCGTGGTTGATTATCATCTATAATGGCATTACATGCATCTACGTCATCTCCTAAAGAAGTAGAAAGCTAAGTATCTAATGCCGTGATACTCAACATAGTATGGACATACTGTAGGTCCTATTTTTCAGAAATGTCAGTTTTACAAGCTAGCAAATTTACATAAGCATATTCCAATTTTCATTGGACGTGTCTCATTGCTGCCGGGCTGAACTGACCTCCAAGACATTCGGGAATTGTAGAAAAGCTGTTTCTGCATCATGCCCATAAGTATATCCACCGAGTATAGCATTCTACCCCGGATGCAATGAAAAATCCCTACAGTGACAGTCACTAAAACACTACAAACAATAATATTGTGACCAGCATGTACTATCAAGTCTATCATACATATAGAACATACTACACGAGTAATGGAATCCTTGATAATCAGCATCAATCCCACGAACATAAATCGTTTAGCGGCCCAAATTTTCTGGACGATAAATAATATTTTGGCATGTGAAGGGAGATCTCTTTTCCACGAGGGCATCACTGAGTCAAGCACCCGAAGACTGGATCTATCGTGATGCAATGTCATGAGAGTGATGGCTTGTGGGTGGAATGCTACAAGACACGGAAACGTGTGTCCATGGCAATGGCCAAAACAAACCACCCACTCAGTAGTTCAGAGAAGAATTGTGGTAACCCCAAGCCAGCAATGGAATACATAATTGTGTTTGACCTCGTCAAATTAGAAGGTTGTTTGAGGTTATTTAGCATATATAGCTCAAAGTAAAGGGACTCTCCTCTTGCGTAACACAACGAACGATCTTTTACAATGGGTATGTTGTTCACAAATGTTTGTATTTAACAGAGGTACTGTATAACAAACCAATCATGTCTGCATAAATCTAGCTCAAACATCAACGTCCAGTGGACTTTGGTGATCTCAGTTCATTGCTTATATATATATTTAGCCAACGGATCCAGAAAGCCAGACAAAGACAACACACAATTGAACTTCTCACCTGAACTCGACATGGGCGTCTACAAGGGCCACGGAGAAGAAGTCTGACATCGGGTGGGGAAAGTCCCCACTGTAGAGGAGCAGGCCGTTATCCACGTCTGGCTTGAACTCTATCGTGATGCTCATATCTCGGTAGGCACCCCGCAATACGGGGAATGCCATGTAACCCGTACCCATGAACTTCGGAAACTGCACAACGATGTCTGTAATAGCAAGATCAACATAACTATGTGTAGGCGGACATCAACGAATTTACGAACTAGCTGGTAATGATAGTGAGTACCGAGTGGAACAATTGGACTTCTGGCGGACTCACCTCGCTCACAAAACTGGCCCTCCTTGCCGAGAGGACACTGACAGCGGACTCCGCCGCCTGCCCTCAGCTCGTCTGGCACACAGCGCCCACCACCCTTACAGAACAGGTCCAGACAGCTCATGTGTCGCGAAGGAGCTTCCACCTCATTCTCCGCAGACTTATCCTTGCCAACTTTGCCCTCTTTCACATACACATCATTCAATGGCTGCTCCAGATCCATCTGATACTTGGGCATGTTGTTGCTCTTGTTGATGGAACTCGCCTTGTTTCCCTTGCGTCCTTTCCCCTTTCGGTTTTTCCCACGGCCCTTTCCCCTTCGAGATCCCCGGTTGCGATTTCCATCTCCGCGGTTGCCCCCACGCTTTGTGAGACTATCCAAGTAGGCTTCCTCATCATCCATCTCATTGTCCTCCTCGTCCTCATCCTCGCTGGTGTCAAGACCACTCCACTTGAGCTCCTCCAGTGACTCAGCCACGTCTGCCTCCTTGCGGGCCTCGCCCTCTGTGTCAGTACTCAAGTCCTCCAAGGCCTCAGCGGAGTTCTTGTCAGAACCTGGAAGTTCCTTCTCTGTGGCATCGAGGTCGTACAACTCGGGACGCAATGTCGTAGCAGGATTGGGAATGATTTCTACACATAAGAGAAATTTTAAATAATTTACATATAGGATCAAAATGCATGTATTTTTGGTAGTAAATTCATATGACATTTAGATTCATTCATAGATTCATACATTTCAATAATAATACAAGTAATAGATATATAACAAAATGCAAACTCCAATGTATACATTATTTTCTGGGCAGATATTTATTTGGTACTGTGTTATTCATGAATACATGATCACAGCGGCCATGGTGCAATGTCTGGTCGGTGTAGACGATGTATAAATATGATGTATGAGATTTGACAGTTACGTGAGACCCGCTGCCAGGGAACATAACTGCGACTTAACGTGTCATAGCTGTTCCAGGACCGCTACTTTTTTTCAAATATTGCCGGGAAATAATTCAAATAAATCTCGCAGAGGCAAATCCCGTGGCGAGACCAGATTAACTTATAACGGACGGCATAGCTCAGGGGAACGGCAGTCAATGCCCACGACCACATTTGACAATCCAAGATTGGAGCCCAAATTGGATAACGTGACTCGATCGCCGCGAAACCATCCATATTTTATTAGGCTCTGTGTGGCGTGGAACTGTTCGTGGATACTGAGACGGCCAGAAGATGGTGGAGACGGCGTGAGGCCGCATGATAATCTTGGACCCCTGGTCTGGTCTGCAGGTGATTTACAGATCCCCATACAACTAATAGAACTATGCTTTAGTTTTCAATTTGTTGGACCAATAGTGAAAGTCAACGAATGTTGGATGTTTCTACTCTGACTCTGTGAGAGCCTCCTATGTGACCAAAACCATTCCGTCACGATGTCATCTTCGATATTAAGCTTTGGGATTCCAATACATATGAATCCATCTAAGTCACTCTTACTATTGACATGTAGCTGTCAATACGAAGTTATTGCCAATGATTCTAGCTCTCTACAGATGACAAATTGAACTGCAAACATCTCCGGTCCATCAGCGCCCATTTACTGATTGTTCTCTGAGCACTCTCCACGGGGCAATATGCTGGAACTTTAGTATGCATCTATGAGATTGTTCTAAATTGAGTCCCCATCGAATATGGTCTTCACTGCTTTTCTGTAACCTGCTTTTCTGTAAAAGCCCATATTATTACACAATACCAAAGACAGAATTGGATGGCTCATTCAGAATCTCATGTCTCCAACAGATACATATAGCTGAAGATCTTGAATATTAAAATCACTGTTAAATCTAAATATGCATATTACGTTGATTATAAAACATCTTTTGACTTATAAGAGATAAATATATAACTCACCATTAAACATTACATGTAGATTCATTTCTATTATCTGATTATTTGTTGTGTGACATCTTTTATAGAGTAACTGATCAGCATCCTAAAACTGAAAAGAAAATAGGGGTCACCGTATCCGTTCGCATGGGAAACACGATGCAAGATGTGAATATGGACCCCAAAAAATGTGCAAAATGCCATAATTTATGTCATTTTAGGTAAATGTGACCCAGCACGGTGACCCCCTATTTTCTTCTCAGTATTAGGATGCTGATCAGTTACTCTATAAAATAGGTCATTTTGAAGAGATAATGTTCAAGAAACAACTTTTAAATTTTGACTCTTCGTTACCTCACTGTTTGTAGCGGACTACGGTAAATGCCTCAGAAGCCAGAGCCGTATATAATGCTCTGTGGTATCTTCTGTGGTATATTCTTGGCCTTGATCTCACACAAAGCATTAACACCCTGTTCCTAAAATTATTTTGACATATTTTTCAGCGGGGGAGGGGGGCTTATGTTGTGTATTACCTTCTTGGGGCTTTTTGAAAATAAATTCTGAATCAGACAAACTCATCAAGAACACTCGGTTCGTGAACATTTGCTTGGGAACCATTAATAGCAACAATGAGCATATGACAGTCCTATGATTCATACATCTCTACAGGTGTCACACCAACGCCACCAGGCCGCCTTGTATCACACAAAAACTGCCGAGGAACATAACTCCTTGCAAGCAACTGATCCCATTACTTGGAGATTTGCTGGAAAGTGAATCACCAGCATCAGGGATTCAGCCCGTCTTTGGCAATTTCCCCCAAAATCCATCATCATATTTCGCAAATTGAAAACACAGGGCTGTGTAGCAACCTAGCGGCCGAGGTCCCCCATACGCGATGGCACGTACAAATGTCTCGTCTCCCGTACTTTTCTTCCTTATATTCAAGCAACGGACGATAAGGAGTAAACTTTCATTTGCAGCCAGAACGTTATCGAGGATGTCCAAGGGTGAGACCGTGAGCTTCTGTGCAGTCGTTTGGGGAGATTTAAAGGGCGTCGGGCTCGTTTTAATTTTGGGACTCGTGGCTAATGACTTTGGCTTTACATTATTGCCGAGAGATTTGTGGTTATCCCTTGGAGGCGTTTGCTCAGATGTAGAAATTATGGTGTTCCATGTGATAAGTTTTCTCTTCCCTATTAATTTAACATGCAAACCTCACATGTATTGTCATGAGGAAGATATCATTATTTATATGGAACAACAGTGATCAAAGCTAGTCTGCATAGGCTATGTAGAGAAGAAAAAATCAACCATGCCTTTCGTTCTTGAATGTTCAGTCACGGAACATTTTCTCACACACAGTTGGTCACGAATCGATGGGGATTTCATTTGAGCAAAAGAACAAACGTTTTTCTTGAGATTCTCGACAAACCTCAGAACCTCTGCAAAGTCAACATTGACAGAGCAAACAGCGACATGAGCGGGACTGGATTGGGGAAAGGATTTGGAACCGGGCAGGCGAATGGCTGACAGCAGGTCTAGCACCACCCGTCCACCCACCCATTCCGGGGATCACAAGCACGGGAACGTGTCCACGAAACAAACTTGCTCCCACGAGCTACATACTGTACGTGTAACGGGGCAACCGTGAGCAAACAACCAGGGCCAGCTCATACACGATACGGGGTTTTGTGGTCAACGATAGTTGGATAAAACGTTATTCTATCATCTGGTCGTTTTCGCACCTCTATGAAAGATAAATGGAGAAAATATATGACAAACATATTGAATTTATGAACCACAAAACAAGCCTTTGTTGTTTTGGTTCCAGATCTGAGTAGGCTGTATACGCGAACTGCACGTGGTATGAGAGGTATTCATTTAAATACCTCAAATATCTTGAAATCCTTCAACGTCCTTTTTCATATTAGGCTCTGCAGTGATTCGACGTTTTTTTTCACTGGGTATATTCTCAAAGTTGTTTTTTTTTTTATAATGTGTACGTAACCTATAGCATGCAGTGTGCCAAAATATATCCGACAAACTGCGTGTGATAACAAAGTTATTGAAACTGGTGACGTGTATCTATTTATCATGTTTATGGCTGTGTCTAACATAGAAGTCAGTTGGTATCCTGAGTTGATAGTAGCGAATCAAACACCAGTGCACAAAACCTCAGTCAGAGCAGGCACGTAATATGTGACAGTGTGATGATTTCCGGAGAAATACGAACTATTCTTTTAATCTAACCATGTTGCATCGCCGACATTTACGAAATTATGACTTGTCGCCCCAGCCACACACTCCATGCCGGCTCTTGAGCAGCCACGGCAAAGTCATCCAGATCAAGTGCATTTGTGTGTCACTTTGGCACCGGAGATCATAATATCCTCGGTCAATATCATGAGTCGAGAATATGGGCTGGAATGAACAGGTTGCATGGTATTTCTAGTTCAGGACACAAAAAATATTGGAAATGAGGGAATATTTACATGGGGATACCGATACAATGCGTTGCTACATGTTTTTCTTTGCCATGTTCTGATTTCTTAACAAATAATTGTGAGAACGTTTTGACAATATCGATAAATATAGTATCTCCATTTAGTATCTCCATTAGTTTAGACGTTTAGATGTGGAAGGTTTCTGTGGAGTTGAAATGCAGGATACATAATCTGGAATACAGTTTTGTTGAAGGGAAATATTTCTGGGTTTTCTGCTCTTGCTCCCTCCCACTAGGACCATATTACAACCCAACAGGCAGGCAGTTGGTAGGAAGGCATAGTTACGTCACTAAAAATATAATTGTCACGTGGAATGAAACGATGAATCTACGTTAATAAAATCTGTTTTCATGAAAATTCAACTGATATACGGATTTCCAATACGGTTTCTCATTTATTGGTATAGAGATAATGAAGTCATCTTAAAGAGCCATGTTTATTGTTACTTTTTTTTAGCAAAATGTCATAGACGTGTGGTACTTAGAGAATAGCTGGCAGTTGGGTATATTTTGCCTCCACATTTAAAGGTGAATGGCTCGGGACATTCAATCTGCACACTCCATGAAAATTCACACACCACTGTGAGTTTATGTGGAAAAAATCACATCACATAAAAAAAACCTGGCAACTTGATTTCTCTTCCACATCTGTATCTTCGGCCCACTTATGATCGACTAATGAAAACATAAAGAACAGTATACCAAAGCCATAACCAGATACATTTAAACATAAATTGATAATTAATTTTGCGGGGGTGGAAGTGTACACTATGTGCATATATGACAGATTGATTTGGTCTCACGTTGTAAAAGCATACAGTATAGAGTTACCCACCTAAGCATGAGAAGCCATTATCGTGCAGACGGAAGCCAGGCTTGCAACTGCAGAGGAAACCGTTGTTGGGTAGATCCTCACAAACCTGACCACAGGGGCTCATGGGTCCACAGCGACCTGTCGAGAAAAGAAATCATTACATCATTTGTCATAGGAGTCCTAGGAATGTACTGTATATAAGAAAGCTAAAGGGAATAACTTTCAGGCCAAACATTTCATCCGAAATCACACTGGCGTCATCAGTGGCAGACAATGTGTAAAATAGACTACATTCTCTGGAACTTGAGACAAATATTACAATGTCATATACCTAACAATATGTCAAATGATTTCATATCCTCACTAATTTCCCACGCCTTACTAACAACGAGATGTGTGTATGATTCATGTGGCTGTCTGGATTCTACACCAATAATATTGTGAAACTTCATATTCAGTTTCTTCAGCAAAGCAACCTCACCCTGCATGATAAAGTCCAACATTTGCACAAGCCATGTATAATGAGAAGAGGGGAAGTGAAGAGGCGACAGGGTGATCCATTGTCTCCCCATCACTGTCATCCATCACTGAACATTGAACAGTGTGGCACCACGCGCGGTGGATATTGCAAAGAAAAAATAACAACAAACCGGGCCTCACTCCAATCACTTTACGCCATGGCTCGGGCCAAGAAGTCATCGACAACGTCTCCTGCACCAAGCCTCTACCAGTCCCGGCCAAACTGCTGGATTCCATCGATAATTCCACGTATCTATCAATAGCAATATAACATGTCACATGGACCCCAACACTGGTGGGGTCCATGGTATTCATGAATAGGCAGTACGTCTTTCTTTCCTGTGCCAAATTGGCGCGTTATGTATTGTTAACGCTGGTCCCCACCAGAGTAATTGCAAGGTTATAACCTGGTGTTTATCTGACCTAGAACAAGGTTGTATGGACTTATTATATCTACTCCACTTATTGGTGCAGATTTGTAGAGGTGGTCTCTACTACAAGCAACTGAGTGCTAACTTGAGCTTAGAAGACTGTGGGTTTCAGACTTTCAGTATGATGTCCCCCAAGGGCAACCAAGATTTGATTGGACATTTATTAATTCATCACTCGAACCTGCACCTAAACCGACTGCATTGGTGAGATGATGACGAGAAAATGGCACAAATATGAGAGGGTATAGTATGCCAATAGAGATTAGACGATTCTGACTACTGAGACAGGGCTTTGATCTACTGAGACAGGATTTTGAGCTTTTCTAATATTCAGGATCGGACTCTTATGGAGTGTTGTAAAACCCTCAATTTCTAAGGTCCTGGATTAACTATGCTACCATTGGTGATGGCTGGAAATAATGTGGTGAAACATTACAATCGCCCATCATCGTGATGATAATGGCAACTACATCATTGTCAAAATGGTTCAAGGTCATATCCATTGTGCAGGGTTTTTCTCAATCACAAACTCATCCCAAAGATCTAGGGGCAAGCATCAAATAGAAAATCTTCCCAACTGAAAGAAATGAGGACCCATAAACATGATAAACGGCCTCCTTCACATAATTATGAAGTTCGTATCCCTCCATTGGAGTTGACAGGTGTGTTTCTCCCATGTATGAATGCAGTCAAGGAACCCAGATTCCTCAGTCCCATCTCCACTGCGGAGACTCGCATGCAATACAGCCATCAAATGCTGGGGATAACATTGAAATTAATAAGCAGCAAACGACCGTTTCCTCGTCTGGTATGTGTTTTTTCCACAGGAATTGATGACAAAAATTAATGTGTAATGGAAAAAATTGTACGGTCAGATATGGTGAACAGATCATCAGTCAGGCTCAAAACTAGCATCGAAGCATGCCCTATCAGGTATGGGCAGCAAAGTTCGATAGATAAATCACCAGAGTGATCGGAATCGGTTCTGAGGTTTAATTTGCTGTTCAAAATTAGGGTGAAGATACATGATTCTCAAGATATCATCCACAAGATTGCAACTTTTAACTTTTCATTTTTGGTGAAGCCTTTGTTAAAATTTTGGCATCGATTACTACAATTTCAATTTAAGACATGTTGTCTGTGAGCGATTAATAGGAGTTGATACGCAGGCTGATTGGAAGAGGGGCTCGGTCGGTGGCCGGGTCACTGAGGTCGAGTGAGCTGAAGGCACCGTCAGTCAGTCAGGGGTAAACTAGGTCCTTGTGGCGCAAGATTACGGCAATATCCACTGCTTATTGTACACTTGGGAACAAGGAGTAATGACTTCTTGAACCCCAATCATGCAAAAGTTGCGGAAACTATTGACTATTCTTCACCACTGCGTGTTCAGCAAATCGATAGAAAGTGTTTGGTATCTCTTACATAGTTCTGATGAGATGAAATATAAATTATGAATCATATTCATTTATCAGAACATGCGACAGCAGTATACAATACACAAAACCGAGATCAGCCTTATTTAACCGTGAAGTCTTCCTCAAGCATTCAAGCCCATTGACTCCGTCCTTATTGATACTTGAGAAGTTAATCCATCAGAAAAGAGGAGAACTGACACACAGTCACCAAGACACCACAGCAGATACGGTCCACGGGACCCAGCCAGCCCGGCGCCATGGATTCCCATCCCAAACACAGGCATCATAAATCCTGTTTTGACAAAAGAACAAATATATTTTATTGCAAGGTTCAGCTGGGTTCCCTTGCTATCACGATCGACCGTGTATCTTCAATATGTATCGCATCTAAGCAAATGAGCGTCGATCTCATGAATTGCTGCTCTTCTGCAAACTGTCCCAAATGGACCTGGAGATAGACTGGGTGACTACATCTCGCCAGATGCCCTCCTCAACTCGATATTAACCAGCGGATCAAGCCAAGATAAAGTAGATATCAGGGGCCCAGTCCCTGGGGTAGTCCCCTCAGTGGACCCTGGGGATTCACGTGTTCCCCCGGTCCCCTCGGACAACCACCTTGATAAGTCGGCAGCAAAGACATGTGGTTCCAACAATGGCTGAGATACAGCTTTATTGAAGCAAGGCCAAGTTCGGCACATTCGTAGTTTGATTAAATGATAGATACACACCTTCAGTAAAAGTATATAATCATCATTTTTATGCAAGTTCACGGAACGCCTGTTCAGCAGTTGCCCAATTAAATAATAAATATCATTTATTCGAATAATAAATCAATCAGTTCACAATGACCTATTTTTTTCCCAATGAAGTACACAACCTCCACAAGGATATATGATTTCCATAGGAAGCTTGCACATTTACTGAATAGCTGGTAATACAGCTTTATTGAAGCAAGGCCAAGTTCGGCACATTCGTAATTTGATTAAATGATAGATACACACCTTCAGTAAAAGTATATAATCATCATTTTTATGCAAGTTCACGGAACGCCTGTTCAGCAGTTGCCCAATTAAATAATAAATATCATTTATTCGAATAATAAATCAATCAGTTCACAATGACCTATTTTTTTCCCAATGAAGTACACAACCTCCACAAGGATATATGATTTCCATAGGAAGCTTGCACATTTACTAAATAGCTGTTGCATGTTTATACTATGGACTTGACACTCGATGGTATGCTGTACCAACGTCAGAACATACAACGTATTGCTTCAACTCGATGGAGTATTGGTCATGGTGGCTATATTTTTACACTGCATGGTCGAATATATTACGATATCATACGACCCATGTTGGGCCTCCTTCAAAATTAACGTTTACGAGAGGGGAAATTGAAGCGTTGACCTAAGTAACCTAAAGATTCAAATCGCATGGTACAGATTGTTGATTATTGATGAGTCGAGATCACATGCATTAACATATGGCTTACTTATGCAACCGTCTCTTGCCAAGAGGGAGATGGATGCAAATCGACGAAAGTCAATGTATTGGTGCCATCACCTCTTGGCCCGTTGGATTAAGATTTGTTGCTTTGTGGAACGTAATAGTGGACGCAATATCCATGATTTTTTTTGCAGACGTTAAACTAATACATCCAAAAACTCACTGCATATGTTGACGAAACATTGATGAATTTGTTGCTTCTCAAAACCTCAATATTAAAATCTAGAAAATATTCCATCAGTAATCATTTTACGAAGTGTTGGGTGCAGGAATAGGCATGGTGTTTTCGGACTGGACCCCGCCTATGACGGCATGACAGGGGGATGGATGGGGCGTACTAGCGGGGCGGATCTAATACGTGTCTTGTGGCTTGATCCAACTTTATACCGCTCGTCCGTCAATCAAGGGGGACGTGAACGCACTGGCTATCAGCGAATGTACTGATCTACATTCACATTTACTTATCAAAATCGTTGTACCAGAAAACAAGATAGTATCGTTGAATATAGTGTCGACATACTTTTCTTTTCAGAATGTTAGACTTATAATTTATATGGCGCCCCCTTCGTACCACAATATACTGAACTTGATTTCTTTTTTCTAGGTCCTACATATGAGTTACTAACTCATACTTACGAGATATGTTTCTCATACATTTGAGATACCAACTCAAACATAGGAGATATGAACTCAAACGTAGTACATACCAACTCGTATATAGGAGATACTTATCTCATACGTATGACATACTGACTCATAGGCAGGAGATACATAGATAATTTATGTTAATTCATCTCATAATTTACATCAAAGAATAAGATATTCTTCTGCAACACACAAATAAATTACATTACCGAAATTCCAAAAGGAGGATCGAGGGTCGACATGAAGCCCCGAAGAAAATCTGCAGAATTGATGTCTCAGATAACCTCTGAGGTGAACCAAAATATACTTTTATATAAACTTTTGTGTATTGTTGGGATGCTTTCATGGGATAAGTATACTAACCATCTCATGATTCAAACCAATGCAGTGGCATAAGATATGTATTCTATGAAAATATTTGCACAGACGAATAACGTCACTAAAATTCCAAGACAAGCATGGGTGGTCTTGGGGTTGGGGGAGCCCCCAAGAATATTTGCGGAATTGATGTCTCCCAGATCACTTCTCGGTACAGCTCAGCGCCGGACCGTGATGCCTCTCTGTCTCTCTCGTCGATTCTAGAGAGGGGAAGCCGGGTCCGCCCTTTGAATTCGCTACTGATGGCCAATTCCATTCCATCCGCACATATCTTGACAAGAGAGCTGTGGTAGCAGAACCACTGTGGGAGCCTGCCGAGGCGATGCTGTCAGTGATTGCATGGAATGGTGAGCGACTTCAGCCCGAGCCAATCCCGTTGATTACAGGCGACCAAATGGTGGGACACAAGGACATATGTCAGCTTATCTTTGTGGTGTGACAAATGGTAAATCGTCTGTCAGAGGCACTCGCCTCAATCGACAAAGTCTTATAGTCTAGGATAAACTCCTCTCCAACCAATTGTAATGTTGCTAATGAGGGAGTTATTTCTATATATCCTATGTTTTCCCTTAAAAAAAAGCCCTATGTTTCTGCTCACATCCGTGTTTTGATACCATCTGTCTGGAACACGATTAAATTGATTCCATGCAAAGAAATAAAGAACACAAAATGAATGAATGAAATTGACAAGGATTCAAACTTCCAGTACATTCAGTACTACAGGGATGTGATATGTTCCATGCTATTTCATTATTGAGCATGCGTCTTTTCCCATCTGATTCTGTTAAACGTGTTTGAATCATGAAATTGCTACAGGAATTTGTTAGGCAATGATTAGGAGTTCCTTTGAACATATTTTGGGAACATAATTATGCGATGATAATCTACATACTGTGACAAGGGCGTAGACACCAATGGTCCAGTAATTATACACAATTACAGAGAGCCAGACAGAGGGAAGATATAACAGATAACATTTCAGTTACATGGAATCTCAGGGGAACTCAAAACAAGATTGACACAGGTTGCTGACCTGCCGGGCTTTGAATCTGTTGATAAGTATATATTCAGAAGCATCGATTAACTGTCAATTTGTATTTTGACCGATAGTGTTCCTGAGAGACGAATGAACCAATATTACATCATAACGAAGAGATTTGCCTCAATTTGTGAAAGAATATTGCCGTCTGACACATTCCTGAGCAATAAAAGGTAGAGCAAACACTGGACTTAGTGATCCATTAGTGAATTCACTAGATCTACTTGATTGCTGTAATTATATTATGTAAAGAGGTGGTCCTAGAAATATGTAAATTTATTCATGTATATTCACGAATCAAAATATGATATATTTCCCAATATTCTTCTAGAACAAAATCGCGAAGCAAATTTGACTGCGTTTGGATGACGCAAATGGCATCAGTATTCTGTTTGTTGGATTTATACCATCTGAATGTTTTAAGGTTGGACGTGAGTCTTATTTATCCACCCCGTAAATGTAATTTTCATGATTGATGGATGTTTTTGTAATCGATATATAATCAAAACAAACTTTCAATTGTATGATTCGCCGAAAATGATCATCAATCACCTAATGTTTATATTCAGT
This sequence comes from Terebella lapidaria, assembly GCA_949152475.1. Taxonomy (NCBI): domain Eukaryota; kingdom Metazoa; phylum Annelida; class Polychaeta; order Terebellida; family Terebellidae; genus Terebella; species Terebella lapidaria. The sequence goes on from OX424557.1 coordinate 12,460,186, forward strand.
ACTAGTGGTCTCTTAAAAAGTCACTTGCACTACATGTAAAGTTTACACATGAATTATTCAAAGCGGTTTGGAAGCACCGACATGGTTCAAGTAAAAGGCGTCCACGTTTTACATGTCCACAGAGTACGTTGGTAATTTGGACATGAATGCAATGCTGTGCAATGGTCGTACATGTATTTCATAATGGGTCCTCCACTCCTCCATAAACAAATTTACTATATTATTTGTGGAACAATTAAGAGATTATATGTATATCTAACTTTGATATTCATTGAAGAATATCAGTGCCATGATGCTCATTATTATATGAGCACTCTACTCTGGTTTTCAAAACTTCATACATCGTTCTTGCTTGTAATATTGCGACGTTTCTTACTTATTGTTTTTTACTAAAAATTTCAAACTTCGGCTTTTGAAACTACGGCAGTTAGCAATCCACTGCAATGACAATTTTTCTCTAAAATCGTGTTGTTTGTATGTCAACAAAAATGTTTTGGTTGTGCACCTGACGGAATCAAAGCAGCACTGGTTAGGAATTGCTACAACAAACATGTAAACTTAATCGCACACTATAGTGACAACTAACATAAGCTTCAAATTGATGAGATATGCTATCAATTGACATACTGGTGAAAAATATATATCAGTGGCTGGCACACTCATGTGGCTGGCACACATACTTGTACACACTGTACATCAAGTCTTAGTGTAATTCAGGGTGTTTTTCATCAAACAACAGATTTATTTGTGTCTCCCGGTTGCAGACTGCCTGTGAGAGGAATCAATACAGAGACAAAAAATAGCAGAGCTTTGAGAATGTGAACTGTTTGTACGGTTCGTCGCCATTCATCAAAAACACAAAAGGCTCCGACAGTGGCAAATGTTCACGGAACGCCAAACCAACACGCCAGTGAATGGCACGCAAATAAATGAAATAAGCATCCCCTCACCTTGACGTTTTTACACAGTTCCAATTGATCACGCAAATCCAATAAAGATACAACTGAGGTAGAAGAGCCAGGCATTGACACAATGTGGTGTACTGGTCGTCTGGTTTAACGTGGTGTGGGACAGTTGGTCGGTGTTCTTAAGTTTAGTCACGCATCCACAACCAAACAGGTTTGCTTGCCTCTTGCTTACATTGCATTATAACATGTACATGTATGTGGCGAATCATACCACGACCATACCAAATGTGATTTTGATGTAGTCGCTGGAAAACCTGAAGTGAATAACTTTTGGCTTAGAAACCTAATCCTAACGTAACATTTATATGCCCGTATACCCTATGAGCTACACTGACGGCATATAACACTAGAAATTATATTAATACTGAATGTGCAATAATAAGGTGAAATAATACCATATCGGTCAAGTACATCATGTTATTCATTTCGAATTTTGAACTCATCAATATTGGACAAATCCCCACATGAGACAACGGAAAAATATCTCTTCTTGTAGGTTACAATATCCAGCATCGACGATAAGGATAATAACTGGAGTGGTAGTAGTGGCCGAATATGGCTGACTTATGTCCCCGGGTGTCCGGAGTCTATCGTGTGTTATGACACTCGCGGGCTGGTTATCATTCAATTACGACTGGCTTGGGATAGTGGAACAACACGTTAATGTTCGTGAGTTTGTGACTACCTACAAGCGAAGGCGCCAAAACAATGTCATGTAATGTAACTAGCATTATGTTGTGTGTTTGTTTACCCTGTCTGATTAATAAGTATTGTGTTTAGGACACTCATCACAAATCAGGTCAATTATCATAACTCATTTGACCAGCTATATATCCTCCAGAAATTGCAGTTCACGAAAAACAACAGGTTTTTATTTCCTTTATTCAGGCAAAGTGGCTTTACATGTTTCCGACTTCATAAAACAAAAGCTCTTCCATTAATCTCCTGTATCTACAGTGCACTTGATTCCAAGAAATGAGCCAAGGCGAGAGCGAGCGTCTGCGTCTATGTGAGGTCACGGACTCTGACGAGTTGATTTGACAGGGTTGTGGTGGGTTTGCCCAATTTTGGGCCACAGCCGAGAACGGAATGGGGTGGTAAAATGTTTTAGAAGAAACAAAGACTCAATGATTGTGATGAGAGTGCATACAGTCCATAAATAATTGAGCAAAAGATGCAAGAAGCAGACGCTTGAACTGTAGGAAACCCTTGTTAACAAGTACCGAAAAAAACGAATATTGATCTCCAATTTCCAGATCTCCAATACATAGGCTCAATCTATTAAGCAAAATACATTACAGCCATGATAGTCTACGCAGCTTAGTCTACACTAAGCTTTGAACATGGGGGTGCCGAAAGCTCAACCATGTTCTGGATAAGTCAATGTCAGTCTTCTTTGGTCCGATCACTCACACCAGGCGATGTCTTCCTCCAGATCGTCCGTTATTTACTGTCAAGCGAAACTTCGCCCCCAAGGTTAACTTAAACCAATTACCGCCCATTAGACGCACTAGTTCGAGGGAATACTTAATTTGGCTGTCTCGTGGTGGTGCTACAAGGATGGGATCGATAGATCTAAGGAAGCTCAGTGTACTGGTGAGGCTCGGTGAGTTATTGATGGAAATCCATTCAGTTAAAAAGGGAATTAGAATATTGTGCTATCCATATTCTGTAGAAGGTAATAACAACGATCTGTTGGTAGAAGACAAACCAGATGATGTTGTGAATACAAGATGAGGACGCAGTACGAACTGGTTGGAATTGCCATTAAAGCAATGACAACGAACATCCTACTTCCGATATAAATAGATAAACATCACTTTCAATTCACGAGAAATACACTGTACATGTGTATAGGGGTGAAATTATGTTTCAAGGTCAAAGCACTGACAGGTGTAGCAGGAACAGAACAGTGACCTGAGAACACTTTAATATGTTTATACTTAATATGTTTAATATATATAAAACATGCAGTCACATTGACTGCAACAATTCTGTTTAATGATATCACTAGTCCAATTCATAGTAATCAGGCATCGGAAAGTGATGTCTCGTTCATTCACATCCGGCAGAACAAGTGTAATTTTTTTATATCAACGTTTTGCCCAGCCCCAAAAAAACCTCACATAAACACAATATCCCTCATCAAAAACCAACTCCGTCTTCCGACATGTGTGTTTAAAAATTCACAGTACCAGCCACATGGCGGTCACAGCAAACACAGGTGTATTGTGTCGGCCTTCGAAGTGCGCACCCCTATCGACCCATGGGACACTTCCCCGCGGAAACCTCTTCTAGAGGACCTGAGAAGCCTTTTATTGTCTCCAATGGCAAATGGGCCAGGAAAATGCTATCGATATCCGTGAGTGATTGTTTGAGTGTCGCGATCAAGGCCTCGTGACACCTTGTGTGACCACAAAGGGACTTGTAAATGGCGATATATACTGGGTCGCATGGCACTAAGGGGTTGTCTGAGATACACTTGGATCGTTCCTTACATATATCCGGTATACTGGATAGACATAGAATCAATGCCCTGTATTAAGTATTCGGAGCGAACAAAACAGGGTCCGTTATCCAATCTCATAGTCTGGGGATAGAAAGTTATTTCTGCCCATGTATTGCGAGTTACATCAATTATTTCATGAACGTCCAAGGCGTGTTTTGTGTCCTATCCAATCTTAACTTACAAAACAATATGTTATATATGTCTATTTGTATGTTGTACAATCCAAATATGAAAGTTTCGTCTTGTAAGGGACATTGAAACATTGAAACTAGCATAACGGAAGCATTGTCATATTACCACACGTACGAGTGTTTTCACATTGCTGGTTCATCTTATCAATCTATACTCCTCAACGAGCATAGGGTTTTAGCATAGGGTCTGCACAATGGATGTCATAAAAGCTAGTGAGTTCCCGTGATGTCACTCCTTCTAATGAAAAATGGTGCTGCAGATAATTATGAAACTTACTATAAGCATACGTTTACACTGTTGTTTTTTATTCTCTCCTATCATTGCAATGTTAAAGGTATCGTGCTATAACTTGGCATAATTTCACCTGCGAATGAATCAAACGGCAATTTTCTACCAAATTCCAGACGCAAAAATTCAAAATTTCAAAAAGTTGGTGATCTACCCCAATGTATATTTCAGGCCAAAACGGTATCATAGGATACTGAGCATATTTCGGTAGGCCTACCGGGTACGTGTATTTTGTTGTGTTGCATCCACCAGGAATGGAAGTAGCCTATTGTTGTAACTTTTAACCAGAAGACACATTGGGGTCTTTCTAGACAAACATGCTGCTCTAAAAAGATTAAACAGCAAACAAAGTCGTGTGTGGACCAAGAAATTCCATAATGGGGCTAAACTTGGAGAAAATTGCCTTTTTTAAATTTTTGCAATAGAAATTTGAAATTTGGTAGAAAGTTGTGTTTGACTACCAGGTGAAGCATGCCAATTTATAACACCATACAGGATAAAAAAATCAGAATATAGGCCTGAATCTAAATTTATGTCATATACTCTGATTTGTTTAACTTGTTTACACCGGTTTTTGACGATAATTTTGTGATGCTAAATCGTATCGTTTTATGATTTGGCATACTTCAACTGGGAGTCAAACAGCAATTTCATACCAAATTTCAGACTCCTATCACAAAAATGGAAGAAGTTGGCTATCTACCCCTATGTTAAATTTCAACCCAACACGGGATCTCGAGAGTCTGAGCATAATCGATAATTTGGTCCTGTTTACATCCATCAGGATTCAGTGTATTATTGAGATTTTGAACTGGAAGACACACTGGAATGTATTCTACATAAACATGTTGATTTCGGAAAATTTCACCGCTACATGTCATATTCAGTTAACTCAGCATACCTCAATTAACTTACCCTACCTTGAAAACGGCATTTTTCTGCAAACTTTTAACTTCTGTTCAGGAGACTGACAAAGTGACAAATAGATAGTGATGCAATGACAAATTTCTGCAGAAATGTTTTCGTCTGCGTGTAAAAATACACATTGTTGATATTCGGCGCGTGACGGAAGAGTCTATTCGGATGATTTGCTTAGGGAGCGCAGGCTAGAAATGGGACCGCCCACACATGTAATTGATCCATAGGCCTAGGTCTTCTGCAGCGCACGTGCTGTCACCTGAATTACGATCCCCAATAGTTTTTAACCTAAAGTCGTCCATTTGGGTGAACCATGAACAAGACAATACAGTTGGACATGTAAGATAAGTATGGAGGTATAGGAATCAGAAATGGCTGACAATTAAACCTGGGAAAAACACATTTCCTGCCATAGTGCGACTGATATCTATTCAGAAATCCTGAAGAGGGCCAGATTGATGGCTGAGCAGTTCCAGCCACACAAATCAAGCTCAGAATGTAAAATAGTGCCAAGATGGTTTCCCTTGAATTCCTGGGTATACGGCATGGTGAGTAAGGTGACGCTCGCGTATGGTCGGTATAAAATATTGCATTTTTTATCATTTGACATATAAAAACGGTGAATAATGTATATGAACCGGTGTTCTGGGTCTACAGAGGCCATCATATCATTAGAGGTGCATAAAATGCAATACTTTTCCCTTTCACCGAAAACAGGAGCAATCCAAAATGGTCACCGCAGCCAACAGATAATTTCTTAATTATTAAGCAATACATTTGCCAAGAAATTAGGGTGGTGATCAAACAATATAGATTTCTTATCTATTGCCTTTGAATCAATCAAGTAGAGTCCAATCACTTTGATTATATTTCTCGATGTTTTTGTCAATGAGAGAAATTCAATTGTAATGTAATTGGCGAAGGACATTCATTCATCGTCATGTATATTCCTTCACTGTCTGCCATTTTGAACCAGTCACATATACTCAATAATGTCACCAATGGATCCCCATCGTCAAATGGTGGAGAAAGACACCAAAATCATGTCTCTACCTGCATTGTAAGCTGAGTTATAACCCGTCACTTTTCTTAAAACGGCTGCCAGATATTTAAGAAAGGCTCAGAACACCATTTTTGCCAGGGATGCGCCTCCTGAAAAATATCTAATGTTTCAAAATATCATAAAACTAATTCTGAAAAGTTGTTTCTGAGGATCATGGGGTGCAGGCAAACCTATTTTACACGCCCGACTTATATCACATAGTTCGAAATTTCGTGTTTTGAAGAAACAGCTAGCCTAGCCTTCCGGAAGCCAAGTTTGTGGTAATATTTTTCCATATGCATCAGAGACATCTAATATATGCAGTTGAATAGATCAGCCGAAATTATTCGACTGAACTAAAGACAAAACACGATAAAGGACCTTCATATTAACGAACTGCTTTTTGACCTGCGCCGTTGTAGGCAGCAACACGTAATTGTTCTCTGCTCTTCAATGTTTCGTGGATTATTACTTTATTTCGATCGGATATTGTATTATTCCCAATATATCAGGAATATGACAATTTGTAGATCAAATCTGTGTGGATATTTTGGATATTTCATATATACACTGCCACTGAATTGGACTTTGTACTACCCACTAATTATGAATGAACAGGCTATATTGCTTGACAATCGACATCATGGTCAATCAAGCAAAACCCTTTTCTACGAACGTTCGGTGCTTTATGCCATACGACAACAACATTCTCATTATTTTTTCAAATTTGTATTTATTGAACAAATAAATGCAATATTTCTGCCTATAATACAAACTCATGCATTTTGTCTACTCCGTTGCTCAGTAAAACAATTATTCGAAATCCACAATAACGCAATTATCTTGAGGAAATAAAGATTATCCAATTATCTTAGAAACCTTAAAGAGCGGACGAATGCGACGCTGGAGGCAGTTTCTTTTCTCTCTGGGCAATTCAAGATCAGTACAAACCAACACCGCAGTTCGGAAAATACCAGAACGCGGACAATAAAGAAAGACGGGAACGTTGCTGTGCAAGTTCGTTTGACATAATTTCATTCCGAAATGTTGATATCGAATAAGCGATCGGATGCAAATGACTGTGTTCCATTATTTTCATTTGTAGTTGAGATTTATTGAGCAGATTCTTTCGGAAAGCGGAGGTTCGCACATATCCAATACGGAGTATGTAATTTATATCTGAAACTATTGGAAGTTCCACACATAATCTTGAGCTCATCTTCTCAGAACGTTTAGAAAAGCCATCACTTCAGTTTGCGAGCTTCAAACCAACTGAGTCAGGGTCATATATGTTCCACGAATCTAAATCAAACTTAGAATCTTGTGTGTGCACAAATTGTCGCTAAATACATTGTATAGTATTTTGTGCCTATACAAACATATGTACACCGATTAAGCTAACATTCTTGCATCAAACTGAACAGATGTTACATGATTACGTTGTATTGTTCGCATGATACTATTGTAATCAGTAACATTGATAGCCAGACCACGAACCGGCATTCAAAAGATCTTTTAGAGTCTTGGCCACAGGGGACACGGTGTGTTCTAAAAACACAATGACCTTTGATTGCCCAATAGCAAATCCGGGCATTCACGAAACGACTATCCAATCACACAATGTCCTGAGCATACTATCTGACGTCACATTCTTTTCCGGTGGAGCTCACAGAGTTAACATGTACAGTTATATAGCCCCCCCCCCCCCCCTGCTCGGCGACCTCCCACCATTCCATCCACCTTGTCAATATCGATACAGTCGTTGACGGCAGATATTGTTATGACTAGTGGATTATTGATGATCGCGTTTGTTTACATATCTCGTAGATGTAACAATGTCGACTCCGCAGGCGAAAGGAACACTTTCTTAGCAGAGTCACTGAATAATTTGACAGCCGGAGAGCTTGAACCCGACTGCCACTGTTTTGTACATGTATTCATTTCCTGTATGTTTGATCTTTTATCTGTTGGGACACAATTTGTCGGAGTTATAATTTATTACGCACTCATATCATGATTGACTGTCTGACACGGTATAAGAGTCCTTACAATACGAGAATGTACATGTAAATACTTAATGTGTATCTCTACCTGAAACGGAAACCCATATACATATATATGTCATCCTTCAGTAGAGTCCGAGGGGAAAAAAGCAGAATCTGTGCTTCCAACATCAATCATATAGCACTGACGTCCGTGGCTATTTCGGAAAACAAACCCTGGCCGAAAAGTTGATACATCGAGTATTAATTCTGACAAATACTCAGCAAACATAAAGTCCCTAAACAGATCATCAGATAGTTTAATTTCCCATCCCATGTATCCTGGATATAATTATTCAAAAATAAAAGCACGACAGTACACATTCGTCGTACAACGTATCATGAACGCCAGATTGTAGACGAATTGTTAGGATGTATTGCAAAAGCGGATTATTTCGCGAGGGTATTTTGCCAGTATTTGTAGGATATTCCTGTTGTACTTGAATTCGCGAAATTAAAATCCCGCGAAATGGTCAGACACACAAATTCGCTCGAAATAATCCATTTTAAGTGATAATTCATAAGTCTATTCTATCACTTCTTCCTCACCGAAAATGTAAACGATTCGTTTTGCATCGTGCATTTTGTCGGTATGTTCCTACGTATATGGACTAATGAAGTTACATTCGGGGTCTTGTATGGCCTAAGTTCACTTCACTCATATACTGTAATGTATATTTGATATCACTAAATCGACCCGCTCAAAGCAACCTCACATGCACAATTCACTGATACATACAGAGATACGTGAATTTCCCTCTTTCCCCTAGCCCACAACTTGGAAGGGCGCCAGTGGTGCGTAAAATTGGGACTTTTCGACCCCATCACAAGATCAATACGCCCTATGGAATGGTCAGTGTCTCTTCTTGTCAATGCGCAATTACTGGAGCGATCTCCCGCCAAAAACAACCCAACACGTGACTTCGTTACTCGTGTCGTCTGCGTGAAAACGATCGCCTGCTGAATAATTAATTCCCCATCACTACAATTCGGCGAGATCGGGACTAAAGGAATACACCAGTCGATAGCCCATACGTCCCAGGCTTTGAAGGCCTATCAAACACCATCCAATATCCATTGTGTTGTTTCACCTTAATGGAAGTGCAATGCCCCACCACGGCACAAGTACGGTCGACAAGTCCATCTCCTTAAGCAAGTCATCCTGCGCTGTTAATTTACGACTCTTTACCATGTTTTAGAGGTCATTTCATATCGATGGGATTTATTTATATTTGGGTATATATATATATATATTTGAAACACTTAAGGCGAACCGCTTATACATGACTGTGTAAGACCACGATTCATGTGTTCAGATGCGAGGCCATATGCACTGCTGAATGATCCATTGCCCACATGACATGGGACATATCCGAAGTTTATTACATAGTCAACTTCAATATGCGTCGACAAGGTGACAGACGCACAGAAAAGTAAGTTGAACTTGAACTAACCTGCAAAAAATCCATTGGTTTGGTCGTTTTGGCAATCCACGAGTGATATATAGGCACAGAAGACTGCAGCGAGTCGCAGTAAGCAATGGACCGTGCGCATTGTTCTGTGTGGTTTCTCTTGTTTATTTCAACAAGAAACAATAATATTTATCCTTTCTCCGGCGAGCTGACCGCGCAGATGGATTCCACTCCCTATTGTGATATTTAATCCTTGGTTAATCTCGATAGACGAAGCATGTGACTCTTAGTCTCGTAAGCAACGCAAAGAAAGCAGCGGTGACCCAACCACAAGTCAACCTACTAACGGACTAGCGAGCAATCGACTGTCCCACGTTGGAATGCCGATAGCGTGGTCCCGACTGGTGCAAAGCTTGGCTAGGGGTTATGTCCCTACCAGCGACTCCCAAACATGGGTTGGGCCAGTCTAAGCCGAGGGGACCCGCACCATCGATTCCTGGCATGTGAGAGAATGGGGGGATCCCGTGTCAGACTGACTGGGAAAATCGAAGCGATCAGCCCCAGTGACAACAGCGAAGGGAAATGGGGGAAGGGAGGGAACGAGACACAAGCAAAGCGCTGCGACTGTCTTCTATCGCACGTATGGCAAGCACAATAGATGCCGTTATTCCAAACAGACAAGGCTCTTGAGATCATTCAAAGTTCATAAGATCTTCGCCTCCCATCGGGTTGCACCGGGGTGTCGACCTAGATGATCGCTGTGGGGTGTTCAACATTCCGAGAAAGATCTAGTTTCTTCTAGGACCCCCAGACAAGTCACACTCTTGAATATTTAAAGTGGTAGACCATCGTATTTCACAACTGTCGAGTCTGCTGACGATCCATCACATTGGGAAAGTAGACCCCTACAGGACAACGCTACACTAAAGTGGGAAACCCCGTTATACCCCGACCCCCCAAAAATCAAGCAGCACCCGTAGCAAACCCTGGACAGATGTTTGTTTTGTTAGTCCACGGATCCGATTTATTAATAATGTTGTTGACCAAACGACAGCGTAATCAATGCAAGAGACCGCCCAGATTTCAGTAATTAATGACGTCTGTACTAAGATGTAAAATACCATGGCGAATTGCGTGCCACAAGGCATCTGTCACATCAGATGGTGATCGACAAATTGTCACCTGTCCATGCACACCCGTCCGCTAGTTGGCGCTATAGTATTTGCAGGAGTGACACACAATTGGTATAATACAGATTGATTGACGCATTAATTGTTCACTGTATACTTGTACTACTAGTGTAGGCGATAGATTTACTACAATTTTATTAGTGCCTTTTTTATTTGGAGGGTTTGGGTATTTAATAGAGAATATTTGAATAAGTCGTTACACAATCTTGATTTAAAATGTATCACTCGATATGGAAAGTTTCAAAGTTTTGCGTCATTGAATGTTAGCCCCGGATGGAATTGAATGGTGAATGGTGATGGTCATGACATCAGATCAGGAACAACCCCGAGCAGCTGATATCACAGGAGTCTTCATGTATGCAAACACCACTGCGAATCCTGTTAATATTTTTGTTGAGTGAATCTTTGGTGATTTTGAAGTTGACGTCAGATGGAGTTCAGTGCTCGATCATTAAACTCTCCAAGTTTTTAATTTGTTATCCGACAAACATTACATGTTCCGATTGATTTCAGGTATATTGGTATATTGGTTTATATGATTCAATATATCGGAAGGCATTTACGATGGAGACGCACGTAAACGCAACTTTTCGACTGCATTTTGACTTGCTAAAAGAACTTTTCCCAAAGACAATGTTGCTGATATCAGCAGAAATTATGTGTGCCTACATTAATTCGGTATCGCAGTTGTAGGCACTGCTCTCCAGTCATTGGCGAGGAACTTAGAACTGATGTTCGACCACACCATGATCATCCAGTGTTCGTTCAGTAGCATATGTAGGGTCATATTTAATGAGAAGATATCGACAATGTACTGAAATTGCATCAACCACATCATTAAACCAAATCTTGTTAGTTGTGTTGTTGAAGCTAGTTATATTCCTCAATAATGGGTGACAGAAGCCAAAAGCTGATAGAAGTTGACGAAAATGGCTAAATGTGGCAGAAATTTGGCATAGAACAACACCTCTACGAAAATGTTTTTTTGTTCTGGACGATCAGCTATCTGTATCAAATGTCTCTACATATAATTCAATCCAGCATATCTTTAAACCCCTGGGCTGTGTATGTAAAGTTTGATGCATTCTGCTACATGGGAACACATATATCTGCCCCACGTTATGGGGGATTTGTCCAATATTGATTAATTCAAAATGAACAACGTGATGTACTTCGCCGATATGGTATATATTTCGTCTTATTATTGCACAAACAATCTTAATATAATGTTTTGTGTTATATGACGTTCCTGAGGTCAAAAGTTATTTATTTTTCCAGCGACTTAATCAAAACCATATTCGGTATGGTGGTGGTATGAGTCGTTACATACATGTACATGTTAACATACAACGTAAGCAAGAGACAAGCAAACCTATTCGGTTATGGATGCATGACTAAACTTAATAACACTGACCAACTTTCCCACAAAAAGTTACACCACGTTACACCAGACGACTAGTACACCACATTGTGTCAATGTATGGATCTGCCTCAATTCTATCTTTATTGGATTTGCGTGATCAATGGGAACTGTGTAAAAACGTCAAGGTGAGGAGGATGCTTCATTTGCGTGCCATTCATCGGCGTGTTGGTTTGGAATTCCGGGAACATTTGCCACCGTCTGAGACTTTTGTGTTTTTGATGAATGCAACGAACCATAAAAACAGTTCACATTCCCACAACTCTATTATTTTTTTTTATCTCTGTATTGATTCCTCTCACACGAGGGTTGAAACCAGCAGACACAAATAAATCTGTTGTTTGATGAGAGAAAACGGCATAACATGGGTAGTCGATGTGCAGTGTGTGTACAAGCTGCAAATAGGCATAGTGGTATATGTACAAGGTGATGCAAATAGAATGTATGTAAACACATATCATTGGTAACCGATTGGTGAAGTCAAGTTAAAGTCAGTTAGATACCGTCCCATAACTATTTTGGGTGTGTTAACCTGGTAAAATGATGTCTGTGGCCTTATTTATGGTTATACTTTATGGTTATCACACAAATGTATCTAGATAGATTATCATAACTCAAACTGCGGTATTAATTGTTGTATGGTTGAACAATGTTCGTTTCTCAATATTTGCAGCTACTGGTATGTACTTTTCACCAGTATGTAAATTGATTAATATTTCGCCTCAATTTGAAGCTTCTTTCAGTTGTAAGAAAACCTCCATAGTTTTAGGAGTAGAAGTCTGCACAATTAGCAAAAAAAAACATCGTTATGAGCAAAAAACAATGTAAAAAAAGTTTTGAAAATCAGAGCTGATTGCTCATATAATACATGTAATACATGGCTCTGAAGTTCATTTATCAATTACTGAAAACAGATATATCAAATATCTTATTTGTTGCACAAGAGAGTGGACTTGTATAAGGAGGACCCATTACCAGATTACGAAATACGACCATTACATTGCACGGCATAGCATTGCATTCATCTCCAAATTAGAAGTGTGTAACGTGATAGATATTATATTTAGGTCATTAGGACTGAATATAGACATTATGCGATACATGTTCAACTCCGACAAATCATACAATTGAATGTTTGTTCTGATTATTTGTCAATTACAGAAGCATCCATCAATCCTGTCAATTCCATTTATGGGGTGAATAAAAATGACTGACGATCCAACCTTCATACAGTCATTTGGTACTAGTCCAAAAAGCACAATATTGATGCAATTTGCGTCACCCAAACGCAGTCAAATTTGTTTCGCAATTTTGTTGCAGAAGAATAATCTGAACTATGTCAAATTTTGATTTGTGAATATACATACAGACCTTTCAATATTTTCAAGACCACTCCGCGTAATCCAAATACAACAACCATGTAGATCTAGTAAATTTACGAATGGATCGTTAAATACAGTGTTTGCTCCACCTTTTTGCTGCTGGGGGCAGTGGGAGATGGCGATTCTTTCTCAAACTGAGAAAACTTCTTTGTTATGACGTGATATTTGCCCACTTGTCTCTGCAAAAATGAATGAAACCTTCTATTGACTGAAAGCTCCTATTGACTGCAGTCAGTGTACATAATGACAGTTAATTGATGCTTCCGAATAAAGATCTATGAACACAATGCAAACTTGCCAATTATATATCAAATTCAAAACCTGATGGATCAGCAACACCTGTCAATCTTGTTTCATGTTTCCCCGAGATTTGATGTAACTGAAATGGTATCCTGAAATCTTCTCTCTGTCTGTCTCTAAGTCTAATTACTGGACCACTTGGTGCCTATGCTCCTGTGAAAGGATTTAGGTTATCATCGCTCAATTATCATTTACATGTATAGTTTTGATGTCGTTCCTACCAGGCGCAGTCGTGAGGCATCAGCCACTGAGCTTGTACACCCTCCAAGAGGTGGCGATTTCGATGCACTTTCAGGAACTTGACGTGCATGTATAATTATGGTAATATGACGACTGGTATTGATTATTACCAAAATCTGAAAAACAAGGAACCGTTATTGCGAATTTGGTGGAACTCGGCCAGGTAGCTTGTACATCTCTAAAAGGGGGGGTTTTCGATATATTTTCACGAAAGTTGTTGTGCAGGTATAATATGGTATTATGACAATTGGAATTGTTTCGCCTAAATCTAAAAAAAAAGATGACTGCCATTGCGAATTTGTGTTTAACTCGGCAATGTAGATTATACACGCTGAAAAAGAGAGTGTTTTCGAGATACCTTCACGAAACTTGATATGCAGATATAATATAGCAATATGACGATTGGTATTGATTTTCACTGAAACCAATACAAGATGGCCACAAATACATGCCACAACTGACATACCCAGTAAACTGGATATATGTAAGAAAATATCCAAGTATATCTCAGATATCCCTTTAGTGCCATGTGACCCAGTATATTTATCGCCATTTACAAATCCCTTTGTGGTCAAACAATGTATTACGAGGCCTTGATCGCGACACGCAAACAATCACCCATGGATATTGATAGCATTTTTTGCCATTGGAGACAATAAAAAACTTCTCCGATCCTCTAGAAGGAGTTTCCGCCGAGAAGTGTCTCCTGGGTCGATAGGGATGCGCACTTCAAAGGCAGGCACACTACACCTGTGTTTGCTGTGGCCGTCGTGTGGCTGGTACTGTGCATTTTTCGACATGCATGTCGGAAGATGGAGTTGGCTTCTTATAGGGAAGTTGGGTTTATGAATAAAAATATATTGCGTGATGATGGCCAAACAAAATGCACAGTACTTCGGACTTGAAGCTCTAGAGCTCTAGGTTTAAAATATCTGACACAAAATATATATATATCTCACGGTTATACATGTTATTTTATAGAAGCTCTCTTTGGGCTGGGCAAAACAATCTTTATCATGTTAATATCAAAAGTTACAGTTGTTTCACCATATGGGAATGGATCGGACATCACAATAAGATGGTTAATTTAATTATCTTGAATGGGACTAATGCATGATATAATTAAGCATAATTGTTGCAGTCAATGTGACTGCATGTTCTATACATAACACATATTGAGTTTTGAGTCATGTAATTTCATATTCATGTAATGTTCTCAGACCACTCTTTTGTCCCTGCTACCCATGTCAGTTCTTTGACCCTGAAACTTGCTTTTACTCTTATAGACATGTGCAGTGTATATCCCATGAATTGGAATTGATGTTTATCTAATTATATCGGAAGTAGGATGACCTGCCAGTCGTGATAGCTTTAATGGCGATTCCTCCCAGTTTGTTCGGTGCCATCATTTTGTATTTTGTCATCATTTTCTATTTTGTCTTCTAGCAGCATATCATTGTTATTACTGGCTACAGACTATTGATAACACTGATATTCTAATTCCCGTTTTACCTAATGGATTTCCATCAATAACCCACCGAGCCTCACCAGTACACTGAGCTTCCTTAGATCTATCGATCCCATCCACATAGCGCCACCACGAGACCAAATTAAGTAATCCCTCGAATTAGTGCATCTAATGGTTGGTAATTGGTTTAAGTTAACCTTGAGGGTGATGCTTTGCTTGACAGTAAATACCGGATGATCTGGAAGAAGGAATTGCCTGGTGCGAATGATCAGACCAAAGAAGACTGACGTGACAATGGTCACACGGTTGTATTGTATTGTGCTGGATACTAGAAGAATGAACCTATGCATTGGTGATCTGGAAATTGAGGATCAATATATTTCATGGTACTTCTTAACAAGGTCTTCTGCAATTCAAGAGCCTGCATCTTGCAACTTGTGTGTGCTACATGCACTCTGATCCCAATGATCATATCCTCGTTTCTTCCACAACCTTTTACCGCCCCATTCCTCCGTTCTCGGCAGTGGCCCAAAACGAAGCAAACCCACCACCACCCTGCCAAATTAACTCGCCGGAGTCTGTGACATCCCAAAGATGCACATGCTCGGTCTCGCCTTGGCTCACTTCTTGGACTCAAGTGCACTGTAGATACAGGGGATTAACAGAGTTTTGGTTTCATGAAGTCGGAAACATGTAAAGCCACGTTTCCTAAGTAAACATCAACTGGTGACAGTTTCTTGTCTCTGAGACCCTCTCAATACACCAGAACAAACGAAAGGAAATCAAGGCGTTTTCAGGAACTGTTATTTCAAGAGGATTTATAGTTGGTCAAATGAATTATGATAATTGACCTGATTTGGGATGAGTGTCCTAAACACAACACTCAACAACCAACGAAGACAAACAATCACAAAACAGATAATACTCTATTCTGGTTACACAACCACAAATATATATTTACTGGACACACCCTCACCTGGATGTTCGTTTCTTAATATTTGCAGCTACTCGTATGTACATTTCACCAGTATGTAAATTGATTAATTTTTCTCGTCAATTTGAAGCTTCTTTTAGTTGCCATAATGTGCGAATAAGTTCACATGCTTTGCGGTCCCAATTCCTAAGTGGCGCCCCTTTGCATATCATATAAACAGAATCACTCCTCGCGTGCGCAAGCAAAACATTTTTGTCGACATACAGACGACAATACTTAAGAGAAAATTTGTCATTGCAGGTGGTTCCATAGTTTTAGGAGTAGAAGTCTGCACAATTAGCAAAAAGACATCGCAATGTTATGAGCCAAAAAATATGTAAAAAAGTTTTGAAAATCAGAGCTGATTGCTCATATAATACATGTAATACATGGCTCTGATGTTCATTTATGAAATCATATATATCAAATCTCTTATTTGTTGCACAAGAGAGTGGACTTGTACATGGAGGGTCCATTACCAGATTATGAAACACGACCATCACATTGCACAGCATATCATTGCATTCATCTCACAAATTGGACGTGCATGTGAAATGTGACAGAAACTGTATATTTATACCATTTTCGGTGCTTTCAAAACGCTTGGAATAATCAATGTGTAGACTTTACATGTAGGGCACTAGGACTGAATATAAACATTATGTGGTTCGTGATCAACTCCGGTGAAACATACAATTGAAGGTTTCTTCTGATTATTTATCAATTACAGGAACATCCACCAATCCTGCCAGTTCCATTTATGGAATGGATGAAAAAGACTCAGGATCCAACCTTCAAACATTCGTTTGGCACCTGTCCAAAAAGCACAATATTGATGCAATTTACGCCACCCAAACGCAGTCAAATTTGCTTCGCGATTTTGTTGCAGAAGAATTATCTGAAGTATGTCCCCTTCTCTGGGGGTAGAAAAACTTCTATTCACACATATTGACAGTTAATTCGTGCTTCTAAATATAGATCTATCAACACAATGCAAAGTTGCTGATAATACTATTTATCCCATTCAAAGCCCGACAGAACAGCAACACATGTCAATTTTGATTCATTTTTCCCTGAGATTTGATGTAATTGAAATGTTATCCTGGTATTTTGTCCTTGTCTGGCTCTATGTCATTAAGTCTAATTACTGGACCATTTATTGCATATCATTTACATATTGTGATGTCGTTCGCGTCAGGTGCAGTCGACAGGTGTCACCCACTGAGCTTGTACACCCTCTAAGAGAAAGAGATTTCAATTACTTTCAGGAAACTTGACGTGCAGGTATAATCATGGTGAAATGACTATTTGGTAATGATTATTGCCAAAATCTGAAAAACAAGATGACCGTCATTGCGAATTTGGTGGAACTCAGCCATGTAGCTTGTACATCTCTAAAAGTGAGAGATTACGAGATATTTTCATGCAAGTTGTTATGCCGGTATAATATGGTAATATGATAATTGACAATTATTTTCGCCGAAAGAAGATGGCCGCCATTGCAAATTTTGTGCTGAACTCGGCAATGTAGATTAAAAGGGGGTGTGTCCGAGATACCTTCACGAAACTTGATATGCAGATATAATATGGTAATATGACGATTGGTATTGATATTCACTGAAACCCAAAACAAGACAAGATGGTCACAACATGCCACAACTGACATATCCAGTATACTTGTTATATGTAAGAAGCTATCCAAGTAAATCTCAGATATCCCTTTAGTGCCATGGGACCCAGTATATATATATATATATATCGCCATTTACAAATCCCATTGTGGTCAAACAATGTATCACGAGGCCTTGATCGCAACACTCAAACAATCACCCATGGATATTGATAGCACTTTCCTGGTCCATTTGCCATTGGAGACAAGAAAAGCCCTCTCACGTCCTCAAGAAGGGGTCTCCATGGGGAAGCGTCCCCTGGGTCGATAGGGGAGCGCACTTCAAAGGTCGACACACTACACCTGTGTTTGCTGTGACCATCGTGTCGCTGGTACTGTGCATTTTTCAACATGCATGTCGGAAGAGGGGGTTGGTTTCTTCTAGGAATGTTGGGTTATGAACTTAATAATTTTTGTATGATGATGGCCAAACAATTTTGTCTTCTAGCAGCGAATCGTTGTTATTTCTGGCTACAGACTATTGATAACACTGATATTCTAATTCCCTTTTTAACGGAATGGATTTCCATCAATAACCCACCGAGCCTCACCAGTACACTGAGCTTCCTTAGATCTATTGATCCCATCCACATAGCGCCACCACGAGACAGCCAAATTAAGTATTCCCTCGAATTAGTGCATCTAATGGGCGGTAATTGGTTTAGGTTAACCTCGAGGGTGATGCGTTGCTTGACAGTAAATAACGGATTATCTGGAAGAAGGAATTGCCTGCTGTGAGTAATCAGAGCCAAGAAGACCGTCGTGACACCGGCGACATGGTTGTATTGTATTGTGCATGATAATAGCAGAATGAACCTATGCATTTGGGATCTGGAAATTGAAGATCAATATATTCAATGGTACCTCCTATGCAATTCAAGAGTCTGCATCTTGTATCTTGTGATAATAATATGTATGTGCTACATGCACTCTGAAGCCAATGATCGAATCCTCATTTCCATATCATTTTACCACCCCATTCCGTTCTCGGTAGTGGCCCGAAATGGAGTGAACCCACCACAATACTGGCAAATTGACTCGCCAGATTCCGTGACCTCCCATGGATGCACACGCTCGCTCTTGCCTTGGCTCGTTCCTTGTACTCAAGTGCATTGTAGATACAGGAGATTAACAGGAGAGCCTTGATTTTCTCCAAATTGGAAACATGTAGAACCACTTTGTTTGAGTAAACATCAACTGGGGACAGTTTCTTGTCTTTTTGACCATCTCAATACACCAGAACCAACGGAAGGGAATCAAGGCCTGACATTTTTCTTGAATTGTTATTTCGAGAAGAATTATAGTTGGTCAAATGAGTTATAATAATTGACCTGATTTGTGATGGGTGTCCTAAATGCAAGACTCCACAATCAGCAAGCGCAAACAAACACACAACAATTTTAATACACTACACAATACAATACCACAAGTACATATTTTCAGAACACAGTTTGGGTTCCCTCGCCTACAGATCATTAGATATACACAAACACGCGAGCAATAATTTGTTGCTTCACTGTCCCAAACCGGTCATAATTGAATGATAACCAGCCTGTAGGTGTCATGACACACGATAGACTCTGGACACCCGAGGGCATAAGTCAGCCATATTCAGTCACTACTTCCTCGTCGTTTATTATTCCTATTGTTGATCATTGAGATTTTCTGTTGTCTCGTAAGGAAGATTTTTCCCATGTTAATAAGTTCAAAATTCGAAATGAATGTGATGTACTTGACCAGTCACGATTTCATCTTATTATTACACATTCGATATGAAAATAATTTTTAATGTTATTTGACGTTAGTGTAGATTATAGGTATTCTATACAGACATATACATGTAGAATGTCATGTTGAGATTAGGCTTCTATGCAAAAAAAATACTCAATTTAAATTTTCCAGCAACTACATCAAAACCATATTTGGTATGGTAGTGGTATGCGTCGCCACATACATGTACATGTTAAAATACAACATAAGCAAGAGACAAGCAAACCTATTCGGTTATGGATGCATGACTAAACTTAATAACACTGATCAACTGTCCCACAAAAAGTACACCACGTTACACCAGACGACTAGTACACCACATTGTGTCAATGCCTGGCTCTACCTCGGTTGTATCTTTATTGAATTTGCGTGATCAATGGGCACTGTGTAAACGCTAAAGTGAGGAGGATGCTTTATTTGCGTGCCATTCATTGGCGTGTTGGTTTGGAATTTCGGGAACATTTGCCACCGTCAGAGACTTTTGTGTTCTTGAGGAATGGCAATGAACCATACGAACAGTTCACATTCTCGCAGCTCTGTTGTCTTTTATCTCTGTATTGATTCCTCTCACATGCGGATTGCAACCGCGAGACACAAATAAATCTGTTGTTTGATGAAAAAAAACGGCATAACACGGATAGTCGATGTGCAGTGTGTACCAGCTGCAAACAGGCATAGTGGTGTATGTACAAGGTGATGCAAATAGAATGTATGTAAACACATATCATTGGTAACCGGATCGGTGAAGTTAAGTTCAAATTCAGTTGAATTCTGTCACATACTATTTTGGGTGTATTACACTGGTAAAATAATATCTGTGACCTTATTTATGGTTATTCTAATTCACACAAATGTATTATCATAACTCAAATTGCGGTATTAATTGTTGTATGGTTGAACAATGTTCGTTTCTTAATATTTACAGCTACTGGTATGTACTTTCCACCAGTATTTAAATTGATCAATATTTCTCACCAATTTGGAGCTTCTTTTAGTTCTCATAATGTGCAAAATAAGTTTACATGCTCTGCGGTTCCAATTCCTAACCTGCGCTCCTTTTCATATCGTATAAACAGAATCACTCCTTGCGTGCGCAACCAAAACATTCCTGTCCACATACAGACGACATGATTTAGGAGACATTTTTTCATTGCAGTAGGTTGATAACTTCCAAGGTTTTAGGAGTAGAAATCTGAAACTTTGCACAACTAGCAAAAACACATCGCAATATAATAAGCTAAACACAGCGTAATTTGTTTTCGAAAATCAGACCTGATTGCTCATATAGTACATGTAATACATGACTTTGATGTTCTTTTATAAATTACTGAAATCAGATAAATCAAATCTCTTATACATGTTATTTGTTGCACAAGAGAGTAGACTTGTATATGGAGGAGCCATTACCAGATTACGAAATACGACCATTACATTGCACGGCATAGCATTGCTTTCATCTCACAAATTGGACGTGCATGTGAAACGTGATAGGCACATTATATTTATACCATTTTCGGTGCTTCCAAACTGCTTTGAATACTTTACATGTAGGGCACTAGGACTGGATATAGACATTATGTGGTTCATGATCAACTCCGGTAAATCATACAATTAGAGGTTTGTTCTGATTATTTATCGATTACAAAAACATCCATCAATTCTGCCAATTCCATTTTTGGGGTGGATAAAAAAGACTGACGGTCCAACCTTCATGCAGTCCGTTGGCACTACTCCGAAAAGCACAATATTGATGCAATTTGCGTCAACCAAACGCAGTCAAATTTGTTTCGCAATTTTGTTGCAGAAGAATAATCTAAAATATGTCAAATTATGATTTGTGAATATACATACAGAGCTTTTCATATTTTCAAGACCACTCCACGTAATCTAAATACAACAACCATGTAGATCCAGTAAATATACGAATGGATTGTTTAAACCAGTGTTTATTCCACCTAAATATTTGCTGCTGGGGGAAGTGGGAGATGACGATTCTTTCTCAAACTGAGAAAACTTTTTTGTTATGATGTAATATTTGCCCACGTGTCTCTCGGGAAAATGTCTGAAAAAAACTTCTATTGACTGCAGTCATTATACATAATGACAGTTAATTGATCCTTCCGACTTTAGATATATCAACACAACGCAAATTTGCCAATTATATATCAGATTCAAAACCTGATAGATCAGCAACACATGTCAATCTTGTTCTGAGTTCCCTCGAGATTTGATATAATTGAAAAGTTATCCCAGTGTCTTCTCTCTCTCTCTCTCTCTGGCTCTCTGCCTCCAAGTCTGAATACTGAACCACTTGGTGCCTATGCTCCTGTGAAAATATGTAGGTTATCATCGCTTATCACTTACATATAAAGTTGTGATGTCGTTCCCTACAGGCGCAGTCGAGAGGCGTTAGCCACTGAGCTTGTACACACACTAAGAAGAAGAGATTTCAATATACTTTCAGGAAACTTGACGTGCAGGTATATTCATGGTAAAATGACTATTTGGTATTGATTATTGCCAAAATCTGAAACACAAGATGGCCGTCATTGCGAATTTGGTGGAACTCAGTCATGTCGCTTGTACATCTCTAAAAGGGAGAGATTACGAGATATTTTCATGCAAGTTGTTATGCAGGTATAATATGGTAATATGACAATTGGTATTATTCTCGCCAAAACCTAGAGGAAAAGATGGCCGCCATTGCGAACTTTGCGCTGAACTCGGCAATGTAGATTGTACACAATCTAAAAGGGAGTGATTTCGAGATTCCTCCACGAAACTTGATATGCAGATATAATATGGCAATATGACGATTGGTATTGATTTTCACTGAAACTAAAAACAAAACAAGATGGCCACAATAATATGCCACAACTGACAAATCCAGTATACTTGTTATATGTAAGAAGCTATCCAGGTATATCTCAGATATCCCTTCAGTGCCATGTGACAAGTCCTTTTGTGGTCAAACAATGTGTCACGAGGCCTTGCTCGCGACACCCAAACAATCACTCACGGATATTGATAGCATTTTCCTGGTCCATTTGCCATTGGAGACAATAAAGGTAGGTATCAATCTATTACCACACATACAGTAGATTATGATGATGCCAATAACAAACGTAAAGATTATGATGATGCCAATAACAAACGTAAAGGGCTTCTCAGGTCCTTTAAATTGGGGTTTCCGTTGAGGAGTGTCTCCTGGGTTGATAGGGGAGCGCACTTCATAGGCCAACACACTACAGCTGTGTTTGCTGTGACCATCGTGTGGCTGGTGCTGGTGTCGCATTTTTCAACATGCATGTCGGAAGACGGAGTTGACTTCTTATAGGGATGTTGGGTTTATGAACTTAACATTTTTTGCGTGATGATGGCCGAACAAAATGCACAGTACTTCAGACTTGAAGCTCTAGAGCTCTAGGTTTAAAACGTCTAATGACATGAAATATATATGGATCTCACGGTTATACATGTTATTATATAGAAGCTCTCTTTAGGCTGGGCAAAACGATCTTTAGTATATTGATATCAAAAGTTCCACTTGATTGACGATATGGGAATGAATTGGACATCACAAGATCGTTGATTTAATTATCTCGAATGGGACTCATGCATGATATCATTAAACATAATTGTTATAGTCAATATAACTGCATGGTCTATGTATAACATATATTGAGTTTTGAGTCATGTAATTACATATTCATGTAATGTTCTCAGACCACTGTTTTGTCCCTGCTACCCAGGACAGTTCTTTGACCTTGAAACCTTTTTTTACTCTTATATACATGTACAATGTATATCTTGTGAATTGGAAGTGATATTTATCTAATTATATCGGAAGTAGGATGACCTGCCAGTCATTAAAGCTTTAATGGCGATTGGGCCAAGCTCGTTCGGTGCCATCATCTTGTATTTGCAACATTTTCTATTTTGTTTTCTAGCAGGAAATCGTTGTTATTACTGGCTGCAGACTATTGATAGCAATGATATTCTAATTCCCGTTTTTACGGAATGGATCTCATCAATAGCCCACCAAGCTTCACCAGTGCACCGAGCTTCCTTAGATATATCGATATCATCCATGTAGCACCACCACGAGAGAACCAAATTGAGTATTCCCTCGAATTAGTGCATCTAATGGGTGGTAAATGGTTTAGGTTAAGCTTGAGAGTGATGCTTTGCTTGACAGTGAACAGCGAATGATCTGGAAGAAAGGAATTGCCTGGTGTGAATAATCAGACCAAAGAAGACCGACGTGACACTGGTGACATGGTTGTTTTGTATTGTGCCTGATATTAGTAGAATGAACCTATGCATTGGGGATCTGGAAATTGAAGATCAATATATTCAATGGTACCTTTTATCAAGGTTTTCTGCAATTCAAAAGTCTGCGTCTTGCATCTTGTGCTAATAATATGTATGTGCTACATGCACTCTGATCCCAATGACTGAATTCTCGTTTCTTCCACAACATTTTACAACCCCATTCCGTTCTCGGCAGTGGCCCAAAAAGAAGCGAACCCACCACCACCCTGCCAAATTAACTCGCCGGAGTCTGTGACCTCCCATAGATGCACACGCTCGCTCTCGAATTGGCTCATTTCTTGGATGCAAGTGCACTGTAGATACAGGAGATTAACAGAAGAGTCTTCGTTTCATGAAGACGGAAACATGTAAAGCCACTTTGCCTGAGTGAACATTAACTGGGGATCGTCTCTTGTCTTTGTTACCATTTACTCAATACACCAGAACAAACGAAAGGAAATCGAGGCGTTTTCCACGAACTGCTATTTCGAGAGGATTTATAGTTGGTCAAATGAGTTATGATAATTGACGTGATTTATGATGAGTGATTTATGATGAGTGATAAACGCAGCATTCAACAACAACTAATAAGCTAGTTGCACTACTATAATTACATAGTAAGGGCGACATTGTTTCGGCGCCCTCGCTTATAGATATTCACAAACACAAGAGCAATAATGTGTTGCTCCACTGTCCCAAGCCGGTCATAATTGAATCATAACCAGCCCGTGGGTGTCATAACACGACCGACTCCAGACAACCGATGGCACAAGTCAGCCATAGTCGGTCACTACCACCTCGCCATTTATTATCTTTATCGTCGGTACTGGATATTGCAGCTTACAAGAAGGGGTTACGTTTTTCTGTTGTCTCAGGTGAGAGATTTGTCCCATTTTGATAAGTTCAAAATTCGAAATGAATGATGTACTTGACCGATAAGATGTTTTTCGTCTTATTTTTACACATTCAATATGAAAATAATCTATAATGTTATATGACGTCAGTGTAGTTTATAGGGTAAACTGTAAGGTGTATAAAATGTTATGTTGAGATTAGGTTTCTACGCCAAATGTTATTCGCTTTAGTCACATCAAAATCATATACTATGCATGGGTATGTGATGTGCGTTGTGTAGGGTTCGGCAACCCCACGATAAAGAGGTATACCCCATTACTGGAGTGTCGGCGAATGTCCTATAAACCTATCCGCACGTTCACACTATAACCGTGGTGTCACTACTAGGTAGCCACCACGTCATAATGCTACAGTGCTTTCCCCTTTCGGAGAGACCTCGTCCCCGAGGTCAGCTATATCCCACTGCCCAGTAACATCACAGCACTGAAGATCAGGGCGCCGCAGCTACCCGATTATGTACACATACTTGGCTGCGATGTGAATTTCAGTGAGGGGCTGACCCCAGGAACGACGTCGAGAGAACCCAGTGGTTCGAAAGGTACGGCACCAATGTAGCGTTCGGCGACCCCACGATAAAGAGGTATACCCCATTACTGGAGTGTCGCCGAATGTCTTATAAACCTGTCCGCACGTTCACGCTATAACCGTGGTGTCACTACTAGGTAGCCACCACATCATAACGCTACAGTTGCAACATATATGTACATATTAAAATACAACGTAATCAAGAGGCCAGGAGACCTATTTGGTTATTGTGCGACTGAACTTAAAAACACTGATCAACTGTCCCACAAAAAGTACACCACGCTACACCAGACGACTAGTACACCACATAGTGTCAATGCCTGACTCAATCTCTGTTCTATCTTCATTGAGTTTGCGTGATCGATGATTGTTGGTTTGGCGTTCCGTGATGATTTGCCACCTTCAGAGACTTTTATGTTTTTGATGAATGGCAACAAACTGTACAAACAGTTCACATTCTCACAGCTCTGTTATCTTTTATTTCTGTATTGATTCCTCTCACGTGCGGATTCCTACCGAGATACACAAATAAATATGTTGTTTGATGAAAAAACCTGCATAACACTGATAGTTGATGTGCAGTGTGTACAAGCTTTAAAAAAAACATGGTATATGTAGAAGGTTATCCAAATAGAATGTATGTGAAGACCTATCATTGGTCATCGGATTGAGATTGTCAAACTCCATCCCATAACTGTTCTGGTGTGTTATCACTGTTGAAACAATATCGGTGTCTTATTTTGGGTTATACCAAATCCCAGTAATGTATCTAGATAGATGGTCGAACAATGTTCATTTCCTAATATTTGCAACTACCGGTATGTATTTTTTACCCATATGTAAATCGATTAACACTACTCATCAATTTGAAGCTTCTATTAGTTGTCTTCAGAATGTGCAAATAAGTTCACATGCTTTGCATTACCGCCTTTTTGCTTATGATCCAAAGACAATCACTTGTCACATGCGCAACTAAAACAATTTTGTTGAATACAGACGACACGATTCATGAGAAAATTTGTCATTAGGCAAAAAAAATGTATTATGGTTCTGGTTATTAGGGACTCCGAAAAAGTGACGTGGCAAAGCTATTTTCTATTTTTTTATTCCCTAAAATTGCCTGCTGGTGAATAAACCGGTCAAATATTGCCCATTTGGCCAACCATTTTCCCTAAAATTGCCTGCTGATAACTAACCCTGTCGAATTTGACCAGTCTGGTCAGCCATACACCAAATTTTGCAATGCCAAAAACAACTGGACCATTTTACTCTATCATTATCTCACCAAAATTGGCGTACAGGTGTCAATTTACTTTTTTAAAAAGAAAATCTGTTCTTAGAAAGTGATGCACACGTTTTTGGTTTTGAAGTGACGCGCGCACCCAAACAGAACCATCATACTTTTTTTGGCCTAACAGTGGATTGCTAAATTTAGTTTCAGCAGCAAAAGTCTGAAGCTCAGCACAAATAGCAAAAAAACGTCGCAATATAAAAAACAAAAACGATGTAAATAAAGTTTGAAAAGTCAGGATAGATTGCTTATATCATACACGTATAAAATGGCGCTGATATTCGTTAATGAATACTGAAGTCAGATATATCCAATCTCCTATTTGTTGCACGGGAGGGTGAATTTGGGTATGGTGGACCCTCTACAAAACAGGATCATTCGTTGCACGGGAGAGTGTATTTGTATATGGAGGACCCATAGCATTGTATTCATCTCCAAATTGGATGTGTGAAACGTGGTAGACGTCTTATATTTAAACCATTTTCGGTGCTTCCAAACCGTTTTGAATAATTAATGTGTGGACTTTAAATGTAGACCACTAGGACGGAATATAGACATTATGTGATTGATGAGCAACTTCAGTGAATCGTACAACTGAATGTTGGTTCTGATTATTTATCGATTACAAAAACATCCATCAATCCTGCCAATTACATTTATGGGGTGAATAAATAAGACTCACGGTCCAATCTTCAAACATTCATTTGGCACTAGTCCAGCAAGCACCATGTTGATACCATTTGTGTCACCAAGATGCAATCAAATTTGCTTGGCGATTTATTTGCAGAATAATGATATTTTGAATTGTGAATATACATCCCAAAATTGATATTTTTTCAACACCACTTCTCAATACAATCTAGTTACAACAATCACGTAGATCTAGTGAATTTATGAGCGGATCGTCAAGTCCAGTGTTTGCTCCGCTTTTTTGCTGCTGAGGAAAGTGTCAGGTGGCGATAGCCTTTCCCAAACTGAGAAAATCTCTTTGTTATGACGTAGTATTTGAACACTCGTCTCTCAGGAAATAATGTATGAAGACTTCTGTTGACTGCAGTCATTATACATATTGACAGTTAATCGATGCTTTTGAATATAGCAATACAAAGTTGCTAATTATATATATCAGATTCAAAGCAACCCGTGTCAATCTTGTTCTGTATTCCTCAGAGATTCCATGTTATTTGACATCTTTGTCATTGTGTTTAATTACTGGACCACTTGGTATCTACGCCCCTGTCACAGTATGTACCAGGTATGTTATCGTCGCATGATTATGTTCCAAAGAGGTACCCAAAGAGGTAGCACTTTTATGTTCAAACACGTTTAGCAGAATCAGATGGGAACAGACACATCCTAAATAATGAATTGAATGAAATAGCCTGAAACATACCACATCCCTGTAATACTGAATGCACTGGAAATTCAACCAATCTTGTCAATCTCAGTGTAGTATTTTCAAGAATCTTATATATGAAAATATATCACTTCATATTGTATCCTCGATTATTTGCATGGACTCAATATGATCATTTCCAGATAGATGCTATGTTAACATGCGGATGTAAATCGATTTTGAGGAAAAACATAAATGTATATATATGTGTACATAACCCTGCCATTATCAACATTACAACTGGTTGGAAGGGGGTTTGTCCAAGACTATCAGACTTTGCCGATTGAGGCGAGTGGCTCTGACAGACGATTGACCATTTGTCACACCACCAAGATAAGCTGACATATGTCCTTGTGCTCTACCACTTGGTCGCCTGTAGTCCACGGGATTGGCACAGACTCAAACCGCTCACAATTGTCGGAATTGATCATCAGTGGCTGGGAGTGGAGATGAGATGAGTATCTCATACATATGAGATAAGTATCTCATACGTATGTTTTAGAAAAGTTCTTCTCTTTTTTGTGGCACGAATGGCATCCCATATAAACTCTGAGCGTGACATTCTAAAAAAATAAAAATAATTTGGCAACACCATCTTCAGCTATACTATCTTGTTTTCCGGTACGATAGTACGACGACTCAGTAAATGTGAATGTCGATCAGTACACTGGCTGATAGCAAGTGCGGTCACGTCCCCTTTGATTGACGGATGAGCAGTATAAAGTGGAATCAAGACACGTAATAGATCTGTCCCGCCAGTACACCCCATCCTCCCCCTGTCATTCCGTCAGAGGTGGGTTCCAGTCCAAAAACACCACGCCTATTACTGCACCCAACGCCTCGTGAAATGATTTTCAATGGGATATGTTCTGATTACATATCGGGGTTTTGAGAAGCAACAAATTCGTCAACAAATGTCAACATGTGCAATGAGTTTTTGGATGTGTTATAATTTACCAGGATGCATTAAGAGCAACAACCCCTAATCGAAGGGGCCAAGAGGTGACGACACCAATAAATTAACCTCCCTCGATCTACATACATCTCGGTCTTGGTAAGACACAGTTGCATAATATTGGAGTTTGATCCATCAATTTGCAACAATTTGTTCCATGCGATTGAATTCACTCACTAGGTTAATTAAGTTAACGCCTCAATTTTCCCTCATGCTTCATGTTTATTTTGAAGGAGGTCCAACAACTATGATATTGCATTCGACAATGCAGTGTAAATATATAGCCACAGTAACCAATTCTCCATCGGGTTGAAGCAATGTGTTGAACGGTTTGACATTGGTAGAGCTTAACATCATTTTGTGTCACGTCCCTAGCAAAAACACGTAACACGTAGTTAGTAAATGTGCAAGCTTCCTCTATGAAGATCATATATCCTTGTGGAGAATGTGTGCTTTATTGGGAAAAAGAAGGAAGGGCGACCGCTGAAAAGACATTCCAGGAAATTGCATAAGTATTATGAATGTACATTTTCTACTGGAAGTGTACATCTATCATCTAGTCAAAATACGATTGTGTCAAACTTGGCCTTGCTTCAATGAAGCAGCATGTCAACCATCGTGAGAACCACATGTCCTTGCTGCCCACTGATCAAGTCATTTGTCTCGGGAACGGGGGAACAGGTGAATCCCCAGGGTCCACAGAGGGGATTATCCCCAAGGACCGGACCCCTGATATCTACTACTAGTGCTCTATCTTGGCCTGGTCCGCTGCTAAATACCGACTTGGAGATGGCATCTGGCATAATGTAGTCACTCGGTCTATCTCCAGATCCATTGGGAACGTTATCAGAAGAATAGAAATTCATGAAGTCGATGTTCATTCGTTGAACACTTATATGTGATACATATCAAACATACACAGTCGAGCCTGATAGCGAGGGAATGCAGCTGATCCGAGGGAGGCGAGTCCATGGCGCCGGCCTAGCTGGGTCCGTGTTGTGGTGTCTCGGCGGCCATACACCAAAACCAAATTTTGCAATGCCAAAAACAACTGGAACATTTTACTTGATCATTATCTCACCAAAATTGGCGTACAGGTGTCAATTTACTTTTTGAAAAAGAAAATAGGCTCTTAGAAAGTGATGCACGACTTTTTTGTTTTGTTTTTTCGTTTTAAAAAAAAACGAGTAACCTAACCAGAACCATAATACTTTTTTGGCCTAACAGTGGATTGCTAAATTCCATAGTTTCAGCAGCAAAAGTCTGAAACTTCGCACAATTAGCAAAAAAACGTTGCAAAATTAAAAACAAAAATGATGTAAATAAAGTTTGAAAAGTCAGGGTAGATTGCTCATATAATTCATGTATAACATGGCTCTGATATTCGTTAATGCATACTGAAGTCAGATATATCCAATTTCATATTTGTTGCACTGGAGGGTG
Source organism: Terebella lapidaria (assembly GCA_949152475.1). Taxonomy (NCBI): domain Eukaryota; kingdom Metazoa; phylum Annelida; class Polychaeta; order Terebellida; family Terebellidae; genus Terebella; species Terebella lapidaria. The sequence goes on from OX424557.1 coordinate 12,490,808, forward strand.
AATTTGGGTGTGGAGGACCCATTACAAATCTGGATCATTCGTTGCACGGGAGAGTGTATTTGTATATGGAGGACCCATTTCGAAACGGCACCATTGTACGCATTGTATTCATTTCCAAATTGGATGTGTGAAACGTAGTAGACGTCATATATTCAAACCATTTTCGGTGCTTCCAAACCGCTTTGAATAATTAATGTGTGGACTTTACACGTAGACCACTAGGACGGAATATAGGCATTATGTGATTGATGAGCAACTCCAGCGAATCGTACTACTGAATGATTCTGATTATTTATTGATTGCAAAAACATCCATCAATCCTGCCAATTACATTTATGGGGTGGATAAATAAGACTCACGGTCCAATCTTCCAACATTCATTTGGCACTAGTCCAGCAAACACCATGTTGATACCATTTGTGTCACCAAGATGCAGTCAAATTTGCTTGGCGATTTATTTGCAGAATAATGATATTTTGAATTGTGAATATACATCCCAAAATTGATATTTTTTCAACACCACTTCTCAATACAATCTAGTTACAACAATCACGTAGATCTAGTGAATTTATGAGCGGATCGTCAAGTCCAGTGTTTGCTCCGCTTTTTTGCTGCTGAGGAAAGTGTCAGGTGGCGATATCCTTTCCCAAACTGAGAAAATCTCTTTGTTATGACGTAGTATTTGAACACTCGTCTCTCAGGAAATAATGTATGAAGACTTCTGTTGACTGCAGTCATTATACATATTGACAGTTAATCGATGCTTTTGAATATAGCATTGCAAAGCTGCTAATTATATTTATCAGCTTCAAAGCAACTCGTGTCAATCTTGTTCTGTATTTCTCCAAGATTCCATGTTATTTGACATCTTTGTCATTGTGTTCATTTACTGGACCACTTGGTATCTATGCCCCTGTCACAATATGTACCAGGGATGTTATCGTCGCAGGATTATGTTCCCAAAGAGGTACTCAAAGAGGTTCAGGAACTCCGGTTGTTGATTAACAAACTCCTGTAGCACTTTCATGTTCTAACACGTTTAGCAGAATCAGATAGGAACAGACACATCCTCAAAAATGAATTAAATGAAATAGCCTGAAACATACCACATCCCAATAATACTGAATTTACTGGAAATTCAATCAATCTTGTCAATCTCAGTGTAGTATTTTCAAGAATATTATATATGAAAACTTATCACTTCATTCTGTATCCTCGATCTTTGCATGCAATCAATATGGTCATTTCCATAGATGCTATGTTTACATACTGATGTAAATCGATTTTGAGGGTAAAACATAAATGTATCTACGTGTGTACATAACCCTGTCAATATCAACATTACAACTGGTTGCAGGGGGGTTTGTCCTAGACTATCAGACTTTGCCGACTGTGGTGGATGGCTCTGACAGACGATTGACCATTTGTCTCACCACCAAGATAAGCTGACATATGTCCTTGTGTACCACCACTCGGTCGCCTGTAATCCATGGGCTTGGCCCGGACTCAAGTCGCTCACAATTGTCAGAATTGGTCATCAGTGGCTGGGAGTGGAGATAAGATGAGTATCTCATACATATGAGATAAGTATCCCATACGTATGATTTAAAAAAAACTTCACTTCATTTTTTGTGGGGCACGAATGGCATCCCATATAAACTCTAAGCGTAACATTCTAAAAAAAAATAAAAATATTTTTGCAACACTATCTTCAGCTATACTATCTTGTTTTCCGGTACGACGGTACGACGACTCAGTAAATGTGAATGTACATCAGTACACTGGCCGATAGCAAGTGCGGTCACGTCCCCCTTGATTGACGGACGAGCAGTATAAAGTGGAATCAAGCCACAAGACACCCCATCCTCCCCCTGTTATTCCGTCACATGCGGGGTCCAGTCCAAATACACCACGCCTATTACTGCACCCAACGCCTCGTGAAATGATTTTTAATGGGATATGTTCTGATTATATATCGGGGTTTTGAGAAGCAAATGTCAAATATACAATAAGTTTTTGGATGTGTTATAATTTACCAGGATGCATTAAGAGCAACAACCCCTAATCAAAGGGTCAAGAGGGGTTGACACCAATAAATTAACCTCCATCGATCTACATACATCTCGGTCTTGGTAAGACAGAGTTGCATAATATGTGATTTTGATCCATCAATTTGCAACAATTTGTTCCATGCGATTGAATTTACTCATTAGGTTAATTAAGTTAACGCCTCATTTATCCCTCATGCTTCTTTTTAATTTGAAGGAGGTCCAACAACTATGATATTGCATTCGACCATCCAGTGTGAATATATAGCCACAATAACCAATTCTCCATCGGGTTGGAGCAATGTGTTAAATGGTTTGACATTGGTAGAGCTTAACATCATTTTGTGTCACGTCCCTAGCAAAAACATGTAACAAGTAGTTAGTAAATGTGCAAGCTTCCTCTATGAAGATCATATATTGCCTTGTGGAGATTGTGTACCTTATTGGGAAAAAGAAGGAAGGGCGACTGCTGAACGGACATTCCAGGAAATTGCGTAAATGTTATGAAGATACATTGCTTACTGGAAGTGTACATCTATCATCCAGTCATAATACGATTATATCAAAATTGGCCTTGCTTCAATGAAGCTGCATCTCAACCATCGTGAGAACCATATGTCCTTGCTGCCCACTGATCGAGTTATTTGTCTGGGGGGACCGGGGGAACAGGTAAATCCCCAGGGTCCACAGAGGGCATTATCCTGAAGGGGCGGACCCCTGATATCTACTATTAGTGCTCTATCTTGGCCTGGTCCGCTGCTAAATACCGACTTGGCATCTGGCATAATGTAGTCACTCGGTCTATCTCCAGATCCATTGGGAATGTTTTCAGAAGAATAGCAATTCATGAAGTCGATGTTCATTTGAACACTTCAGTTGAACACTTATATGTGATACATATCAAACATACACAGTCGAGCCTGATAGCGAGGGGATGCAGCTGATCCCCCACCGTACAATAAACATATAATTCTTCTTTCGTCAAAACGGGATTTTTGAGGCCTGTTTTTTGGGAGGCGAGTCCATGGCGCCGGCCTAGCTGGGTCTGTGTTGTGGTGTCTCGGCGGCCATACACCAAACTTTGCAATGCCAAAGACAACTGGACCATTTTACTCCATCATTGTCTCACCAAAATTGGCGTACAGGTGTCAATTTACTTTTAAAAAATGAAAATCGGCTCTTATAAAGTGATGCATACGTTTTTGTACGAGTGATGTGCAGGATATGAAATGAAGCGCGCACCTAACCAGAACCATAATACTTTTTTGACCTATAAGTGGATTGCTAAATTCCATAGTTTCAGCAGCAAAAGTCTTAAACTTAGCACAATTAGCAAAAGTAACGTCGCAATATAAAAAACAGAAACGATGTAAATAAAGTTTGAAAAGTCAGGGTAGATTGCTCATATAATACATGTATAACATGGCTCTGATCTTCGTTAATGAATACTGAAGTCAGATATATCCAATCTTATATTTGTTGCACGGGAGGGTGAATTTGGATATGGAGGACCCATTTCGAAACGGGACCATTGCATAGCATTGTATTCATTTCCGAAATGGATGTCTGAAACGTGGTAGATGTCTTATATTCAATCCAATTTCGGTGCTTCCAAACCGCTTTGAATAATTATTGTGTAGACTTTACATGTAGACCACTAGGACAAAATATAGACATTTTGTGATTGATGAACAACTTCAGCGAATCGTACAACTGTATGTTGATTCTGATTATTTATCGACTACAAAAACATCCATCAATCCTGCCAATTACATTTATGGGGTGGATAAATAAGACACGCGGTCCACAATCTTCCAACATTCATCTGGCACTAGTCCAACAAGCACCGTGTTGATGCCATTTGCGTCACCCAGATGCAGTCAAATTTGGTAGGCGATTTATTTGCAGAAGAATGATGAGAAATATTTTGTCATAGTTTGAGTTGTGAATATTCATACCAAAATTTATATTTTTTCAACACCACCTCTCAGCACAATCTAATTATAACAACCAAGTAGATCTAGTGAACTCATGAACGGATCGTTAAGTCCTGTGTTTGCTCCGCTTTTTTGCTGCTGAAGAAAGTGTCAGGTGGTGATATCCTTTCCCAAACTGAGGAAATCTCTTGGTTTTGACATAATATTTGCACACTCGTCCCTCGAGAAAAATGTATGAAAACTTCTGCTGACTGCAATCATTTTGACAGTTAATCGTTGCTTCTGAATATAGCAATGCAAAGTTCCTAAATATATATTCAAAGCCGGGCAGGTCAGCAACTCGTGTCAATCTTTTTCAGTGTTTCTCCGAGATTCCATATTATTTGGTATCTTCTCTCTGTCTGGCTCTTTGTCATTGTTTCTTATTACTGGACCACTTGGTATCCACGCCCCTGTCGCAGCATGTACCAGGTATGTTATCATCGCATAATTATGTTCCCGGAGAGGTTCAAAGGAAGTCCAGTTATTGCTTAACAAACTTCTGTAGCCATTTCATGTTCAAACACGTTTAGCAAAATCAGATGGGAACAGACACATGCTTAATAATGAAATAGCATGGAACATACCACACATCCCTAGAGTACTGAATGTACTGGAAGTTCAACCAATCTTGCCAATCTCAGTGTAGTTTTTTCAAGAATATTATATATGAAAAGATATCACTTCATTTTGTTTCCTCGATCCTTTGCACGAAAAAACAATATGATCATTTCCAGATATATGCTATCAAAATACATATATAAATCCATTTTGAGGAAAAACATAAATACATATATACATAACTCTGTCATTATCAACATTACAATTGGTTGGAGAGGGGTTTGTCCTAGACTATCAGATTTATCAGACTGTCGATTGAGGCGGGTGGCTCTGTTATACCATTGACCATTTGTCACACCACCAAGATAAGCTGCCACATGTCCGTGTGTTTCACCACTTGGTTGCCTGTAATCCGCGGGATTGGCCCGGAATCAAGTCGCTCACAATGAATCAAAATCAGTGGAGGCATCGCCTCTGCAGGTTCCCACATTGGCTCTGCTACCACAGCTGTCTTGTCAAGATATGTGCAGATGAAATAGAATTGGTCATCGGTGGCTGGTAGTGGAGATGAGATAAATATTTCATGCATATGAGATAAGTACCTCATACTTATGATTTTAAAAATAATTAACTTCACTTTTTTTGTGGCACGAATGGCATCCCATATGAATTCTAAGCCTAACATTCTAAAAGGAAATGGCAACACTATCTTCACCTATATTTTCTTGTTTTCTGATGCGACGATTTTGATCAGTGAATGTGAGTGTAGATCAGTATACTGGCTGATAAAGGGTGTGGTCACGTCCCCCTTGATTAATGTACGAGCGGTATAAAGTCGAATCAAGCCACGAGAGATTTAATGGAGACGTCCCGCCAGTACGCCCCATCCTCCACCTGTCATTCCGTCACAGGTGGGGTTCAGTCCAAAAACACTTGACATTTTATTTAATATATATTTTTAGGTTACCGGACCTTTGGTCCGATAACCTATTGCCGTGACATTGCGTCCGTCGTCCGTCTTCGTCCATCGTCCGTCGTCCGTCGTCCACATTTTTATCTTTAAATTTTACAATCGTATTTTTTTCTGAAATTTTGCACAAAAATGCCTAAAAATATTTCAAGAAGGGGTATTTTTTAGTTTTCTGATTTTCGCATTTTTTTCAAAATGGCGGCCACTTTCGACGAAAAATGTCCAACTTTGGACTTTGGCGGCCATTTTCTCAAAAACTCTTCAGACATTTTGAGATTTTTGTTTCAAAAGATTCCCCTCATGTACCTCTGTGATATGTATAAGTTTCGTTGCCCTCGAATCGACGGTCTGCGTGTGGTGGCCATTTTGTTCTTTTTTGATGGGTGCCAAATGGGAGTTTCCTATGTTAAATTCTCCTGTGCTTTATAATGGGAGAGATTATGTGTTATATCTCACTTAATATTGATATTAGAGATTAGGAATCAATTGAGGACATATAGGGAATGATATATGCTGATTATTCTAATGACCTTGAATATGACCTTTGACCTGATTTTCAAGGTCAGAGCACAAACTGGTCAATATATTGCTTATTATTGACTTTACAGCTTGGGAATGAATTTAGATATATAGGAATTGAATTATGTCGAATATTTTAATGACCTGGAATTTGACCTTTGACCTCATTTTCAAAGTCAGGGCACAAAATGGCTAATATCTCGCTTATTATGGACTTTACAGCTTAGGAATCAATTGTGAAGATATAGGAAGTGATATATGCTGAATATTCTCGTGACCTTGAATTTGACCTTTGAACTAATTTTCAAGGTCACATGACAAAATGGCTAATATCTCGCTTATTATCGACTTTAGAGCCGAGGAATCCATAGTGAACATATAGGAAAAGATATATGCTGTATATTCTGGTGACCTTGAATTTGACCTTTGACTCCATTTTCAAGGTCAGAGAACAAAATATCTCGCTTGTCATCGACTTCACAGCTTAGGAATTGATTGTGCACATATAGGAAATGATATAGTCCGAATATTCTGATGACCTTGGATATGACCTTTGACCTCATTTTCAAGGTCAGAGAACAAAGTGGCAGTATCTGGCTTATTATCGACTTTACAACTTGAGAATCAATTGTGGACATATAGGAAATGATATATGCTGAATATTGTCATGACCTTGAATTTGACCTTTGACCTCATTTTCAAGGTCAGAGCACAGATTGGCTAATATCTCGCTTATTATCAACTTTACATATTAGGAATCAATTGTGGACATATAGGAAATGATATTTGCCAAATATTCTGATGACCTTTAATTTGACCAGAGAGTGTAGAACAGAGAGGTTTCACTCTGCAATTTTTTATTGTCTACCATTTCTTTCTCATGGATCCCTGCAATCCTGGTGGCTGGGTGCGGCGTTGTAGTCTGTCGTCCTCATGGACGATTGTGAATTACGTCATTTCGTTTTATCAACATATTTCATTCATAAATTCATGTCGTAGTAATAGTAGTAAACAAATTCATTGATAAAGCACATCCATCTGCCAGGAGTGCCACCAGTTCAAAATACAAAATGGTGCCAGTGGAGTGAAACCTCTTTGTTCTACACTCTCTGATTTGACTTTTGCTCTCATTTTCAAGGTCACATGACATAATGACTAATATCTCTCTTATTATTGAATTTACAGGTTAGTAATCAATTGTGAACGTATAGGAAATCATATATGCTGAGTACTCTCGTGACTTTGAATTTGACCAGTGACCTTATTTTCAACGCCACGGGAAAAACTAGCTATTATATATTGTCCGGTAACCTATCTTAGCCCTTGGGCTAATTTTTTATTATAATATTGGGGTTTTGAAAACCAACAAATTCGTCAACGTCATGTCAAAATATGCAAAGAGGTTCTGGATGTATTTAGTTTACCATGGTGTATTATGTCTGCAAAAGCAACCATGGACATTGTTTCCACAGAGCAACAAATCCTAATCGAAGGGGCCAAGAGGTGACGACAGCAATAAATAACATTCATTGATCTACATCCATCTCCGTCTTGGTAGCAGACGATTGCAAACGAACCCATATGTTTAGCTTAATATATGTAATTACGACCCATCAATTTGCAACAATTTGTACCATGCCATTTGAATAAACTCTTTAGGTTAATTAAGTTACCTTAGGTTAACGCTATTAGGTTTATGCTCATTCTTACGGAGGCCCAACATGGTTCTATGATATCATATCGTATTGCATTCAAACATGCAGTGTAAAAATGACCAATTCTCCATCGAGTTGAAGCAATAGGTTTTGACGTTGGTACAGCATAACAGCATCGAGTGTCAAGTCGATAGCGAAAACACGTAACAGGTAGTTAGTAAATGTGCAAGCTTCCTCTATAGAAATCATATATCCTTGTGGAGATGGATGTTTGAACTGGATGATCTTTCGATCGAATAAATGATACTTGAGGCGTGGGCGACTGATGAGCAGGCGCTTCGGGAACTTGGATAAATATTATGACTATATACTTTTCTACAGAAGGTGTACATCTATCATTCAATCAAAATATGATTGTGTCAAACTTGGCTTTGCTTCAATGAAGCTGTATGTCCGCCATCGTTAGAACCGCATGTCCTTGCTGCCAGCTAATTGAGGTTGTCTGAGGGAACCGCGGAAATACATGAATCTCCAAGATCCACTGAGGGACTATCCCCAAGGACCGGACTTGTAGGCGCAGTGTATGATACTTGGGCCCTCAAAACATGCCCAACGGCAGGATTATTTTTTACTGCGGACAATTACTAATGCTAGTAAAGCTCACTGGTGAGTTTCGCTCGGGTGCACCAAATCCGCCTATTGTATTCCTCCCGCAGAAATTCAAGTCGTATATGCATCTATTATTGGGCCCAAGTACCGTACACTGCTCCTCGATAATATCGATTTAGTATCTCGACTTAAATCACAGCATATGATGTATAGTCTGCTTGTGTACGGAAGCGTAGAAGGGCCACCCAGAAAAATATTTTTTTTTAAATTCCCGACTTAGTAACTCGATAATATCGACTTAGTATCTCGACAATATCGACTTATAACTCGATAATATCGACTTAGTATCTCGATAATATCGACTTAAGCCTGTTTACCAGATCAGACAAATCTCTGACAGTGTGATTCCCCCCATCAAACCCGTCTGAGTTCCTGTGGAAAAAAAATACTGCCGCACTATTCCAACTCCCTGGATTGCACTTAGGAACCAAACGAGGAAACAGATTGTTTGCCGCTTATTAAATCCAATGTTTTCTCCAGCATATGATGGCTGCATTGCATGCGAGTCTCCATAGTGAAGATGGGACTGTGGAATCTGGGTTCCTTGACTGCGTCCACTCGTGGGATGAGCAGAAACACACCTGTCACCTCCCATACCGCAATACGGTTTCCATAACTTTGTCAAGGAGGCCGTTTATGGATTCTCATCTCTTTCAGTCGGGAAAGAGTTTTTATTTGATACTTGCCCCTAGATCTTTGGAATGAGTTTGTGATTGAGATAAGCAATTGCAAGATGGATATCACCCTGCACCATATCGACATTGATGTAGTTGCCGTCATCATCACAACGGTAGGCGATTGAAATGTGTCATGAGATTATTTCCAGCAATTATCAATGGTAGTTAAAACAAGGCCCTCAGGGAATTAGGGTTTCACAACACTCCATGAGAGTCTGATCCTCAACATTACCTTAGTAGAGATGAAAGTCCTCTCTCCTTAGTCAGAATCGTCTAATCCCTAATGGCATATTATTGACATACATATGTATAAACCATTTCATATTTGAGCCATTTCATCAGCACCATCTAGCTCTGTTCGTATGTGGGCTGACTTCTTACCAATATTATTACAGTCGTGCCCATGTGCAACATCGTATTCTGAAAACCAAAAAGTGTCAGTAGAGACCACCTCCCCAAATCTGCACTAATAGGTGGAGTAGATTTAGTCAATCGATACAACCTTGTTCTAGGTTGAATAAACACCAGGTTATGACCTTGCAATTACTTTGGTCGGGACCAGCGTTAACAATATGATATCGCATCAACTTGACACAGGGAAATAATGAAGTACTGCCTATTCATGATGGACCCCACCAGTGTTAGAGTTCCTGTGACACGTTATATTGCTATTGATAGATACGTGGAATTAGTGACTGAATCCAACGGCTTGGCCGGGACTGGTAGATGTTTGGTGCAGAAGATGTCGTTGGTGACTTCTTGGCCCAAGCCACGACATGAAACGATTGGAGTGAAGCTCGGTGTGTTGTTCTTTTTTTACTTTTCTTTGCGATATCCACCACGTGCGGCGCCACACTGTTCAATGTTCAGTGATGGATGACAAAGGATGACAATGGATCACTCTGTCGCCTCTGGATCACAACTTCCTCTCTTCTCGATATACCTGGCTTACCCATGCAAAGATTGAACTAGATAACGTTTTCATGCACCGTGAGGTTATTCTGCTGAAGATACTGAATATTCAAAAACAGTATATTCAAAAACGGGAACCGCGTATAGGACAGAGTGAATGGCATGAAAATTTTGCCATATACTGCATTTAGCACTGTTTAAGTAGACCGATTTCGCTTTTTCAATGGTTGGATATTTTATGACACTTGGCTGATTTCAGACGTTTTCTTTGTAGTAAATCAAGTCCAATCCAGTCCAGTTATACCCTACACTGATGCATCTAATGTATCTGAAGCGTTATTATTTATTCCCAACTCATGTCGTATTTCCCAGTGATTGGAAGTTTACCAAAACTTGGAAGTTTCACAATTGGTGTAGAATCCAGACTCTCACATGACTTGTACACACTCGTTATTAGTAAGGCGATGAAATCATTTGACATATTGTTAGGCATACATGCCTAATGACTCCAGTGGGTATTCACAGATGCAAATATTCGGTCAAACTCTGTTTTGCTTTCAACTTGAAAAATTATTCCGTACTTTCTATTGACATATTAGGTTTTCTATTGACATCAGCATACTCTAATGTATATTGGTAATAGGTCGATATTCCTTGGACTCTAGGGGATGCTGTAATGATCTTTCTTTCTTTCCCGACAGGTCGCTGTGGACCCATGAGACCCTGTGGTCAGAAGGACCTACCCAACAATGGCTTCCTCTGGATGACTTCCGTCTGCATGATATTGGCTTCTGATGCTTAGGTGGGGAGCTCCATACCATTTTTCTGAAAATCACTTCATGCAGCTTGCCCTACGTGACACCAAATCAATCTGTCATATATGCACATAGTGTACATTCCCAACCCCATTAAAATAATTATCAATTTATGATTCTGGAATCCTCTTCTGGTATGTTTTCATTGGTCGATCATATGGTGGGCCAACGATACAGATTTGGAAGAGAAATCAAGTTGCCAGGTTTTATGTTATGAGCGAATTCATTACATTGCGTTGTGATTTTTTCTCCTGCATGAACTCACACTGGATTATAAATATTTATGGAATGTGCAGCGCCACTCCGCCCTATGTCGTCTGGTGCAGATTGAATACCTGTATTAACATGGGTCCATGACATATTGCTTACACTAAATAATAAAATAACTTCATACTCTGCATACCAATAGATGGCACACCGTATTGGAAATCTGTCCATCAGATGAATTTTGATCAGATTTTGAAATATTTTTTACATAGATTCATTGTTTTATTCCACGTGACAATTAGTGACGTAACTCTATATCCCTACGAATTCTGCCTGCCTACTGGGTTGTGATATGGTCCTAGTCGGAGTGAGCAGCACCAGAAAACCCAGAAATATTTTAATTCTAATAAACAATATTCTATATTGTGTATCCTACATTTCAATTCCACACCTAAACCTTCTAAACCAAATGGAGACACTATATTTATCGACATTATCAAAACGTCTTCAAACTTTTTTTTCAAGAAATCAGAACATGACAAAGAAAAACATGTAGCAACGCATTTTGTCAGTATCCCCGTGGAAATATTCCTTCATTTCCGATCATTTTTGTGTCAGGAACTCACCGGATGGTTAGAAATACCATGCAACCTGTTCATTCCACCCCACATTCCCGGCCCGTGTTATTGACACGCTAATATACTCGATCTGGATGACTTTGCTGTGGCAGCAGTGTGCGAATGGGGCGACATCTCATAATTCTTGTAAATGTGGGCGATGCAAAATTGTCAGAATAAAATAGTTCAAACTGTCAGACACGTGCATGTTCGGAACCGTCCATCATGCTATTCAAGTTTTGTGCTCTGGTGTTTGCTTTGCTAACTTCGTATCAACCTAGAATACCACTTGACTTCTATATTAGACACAATTATAAATAGACACACGTCACCAGATTTCAAAGCTTAGTTATCACACGCAGTTTGTCTGATATATTATGGCGCATTATATACGTGATATAAAAACAACTATCACTTAGAATATACCCATGCAAAATACAGATAATTAAACCACGATAGAGCCTAATATGAAACAGGACATTAAAAGGTTCCAAGATGTTTGAGGTATTTTACTAAATTCCTCTCATACCACGTGCAGTTCGCATATAGGACTACTCGGATCTAGAACCAACATCACAAAAGCTTGCTAATCATTTGTGGAGCATAGATGTAATATTTCGGAACACATTTCATCCATAAAGGTTATCTTTTATAAAGATGCGAACACGACCAGATGATAGAATAACGTTTTATCAAGATATCGCCAATGACAAAGGCCTGTTTGAGTTGGCCCTGGCTGTTTGCTCACGGTGCCAAATCCTTTCCCCCAATCCAGTCCCGCTCATGTCGCTGTTTGCTCCGTCAATGTTGACTTTGCGGATGTTTTGAGGTTTGTCAAGAATCTCAGGGAAAACATTTGTTCTTTTGCTCAAATGAAATCCCCATCGATTTGTGACCAACTGTGTGTGGAAAAAATGTTTCGTGACTGATGCAGGGCAAAGGGTGGTTGATTTTATATTCTCATTATATGTGGGCTAGCTTTGATTAATGTTGCGCCATAGAATACTGATATCTCCCTGATGGCAATACATGTAAGTTATGTACATTGAAAATAATAATAAGTAAGAGAAAACTAATTATATGGAACACACAATTTCTGCATCTGAACAGTATAACAAACTCCTTCAACCGATAACCACAAATCTCTGGGCATTACTGTAAAGTAATGGCTAAGTCATCAGCCCCGAGCCCCGGAATTAAAACAAACCCGGCGCCCTTTAAATATCCCCAAACGACTGCACTAAGGCTCAGGCTCTCACCCTTGGAATTCCTCAATATAGCTCTGCCCACAAAAGAAAGTTTACTCCTGACGTCTGTTGCTAGAATATAAGGAAGAAAATCACTGGAGACGAGACACTTGTACCTGCCACCGTGCATGGGGGGGGGGCTCGGCTGCTCGGTCGCCAAACATCCCAGTCTGTGTTAAAATGTGTTTAAATGTTCATATTTGTGACACAACTGTGCATAAATGTCTTTATTTTGGATGACAACACATGATGTGCGACTGCGCGCCAACACGATAAACATTAAAGCGTAGTTTCCTAATTAGACTAGTTTTGTCTATTAAACGATAGTCGACTCTTGAGTTATGCAATATTGCTAAATATTGTAACGTCCTCCCTTTTATGAAAAATAATAGGATTTGTATTACAAACTATTTTGAACATTGAAACATTAGAGTAGCAACATCATCATCATGAAATATTGTTTTGAACTGAGCATGATATTATGTATAAACATTTATCCAAGATGAATAAACATGATTTAATGTACCAACTTGTACATACTTCACCAAGTATACTTTACAGGTTATATAATCATACTATATTTTGATATCAAGCAATGTGAACAACTCTATGTTGATTACATTCATGAGACATGTTAACACAAACAATACTTGGTCAAAAACATACTAGTAAATTTCACTACTACTAGAACAAACGTTTCTCGTGACACATATATCAGTGTTTCAAAGTCATTTGGTTACAAAGTCTTTGAACTGGGATGGAAGCTTGTTCCTGGTACTCCGGACTGGTCGCTGGTTGGCTTGTACTTGAGTACTTGGTGTTCCATGAGTGATGGGCTGTGCAACAGGCGTAGTAGATGGAATTGTGGGCTCCGGTGTGACATGAGAACTGTCTCCATCCACCGAGATGGTCGGCCCACTTTGGTCCTTCTGAATGTCTTGACTGTAGTCGGCTTCTGCCGTCTTCCTGAGGTGTACTCTGTTTCTGCGTAAAGTTCCGCTATCTGTTTCCACCTCATAACTTCGTTCGTCTAGTCTCCTCGCTACTGTTCCACGAGTCCAATCCTTCTGTCCAATCACCATGGGCTGTATACGAACTTTGTCACCTTCTTCTAGTGGTGTTAGAGCCTTGGCATGCTTGTCATGATAGAACTCGCTCCTTGAGTTCTTCTGCTGTTTCAGTCTTTTGACGTCCTCATTTGCAGCATTGGGCTTCAACAGTTTTGCGGATGCTGGAAGCAGTGTTCGTGTCCTGCGACCAAGCATCTTTTGTGCCGGGCTGGCACCTGTGTCCTGACTGGGAGTGTTCCTGTAGTCTAGGATTGCCATGAAAATGTCTTGTTTGGCTTTGTTGCACTTGATGATCAGATTTTTTGCATTCTTGACTGCAGACTCTGCCATTCCGTTGGCTTGTGGGTGTCCGGGACTGCTTGTCCGATGCTCAAAATCCCATTGCTGTGCAAATTTGTGGAAGTCCTCACTGATAAACTGTGGTCCGTTGTCGCTTATCAGTACTGACGGTGAACCAAATCTGGCGAAGTGTCTTTTCAGGCATTTGATGACTGCCATGGCTGTTGTGGACAGTAACTTGTCTACTTCCCAGAAGTTACTGTAGTAGTCCACCAGGATGAGGTAGTGTGTTCCTTTTATCTCGAAGAGATCGACACCAACCTTTTCCCAAGGCCTGTCAGGTAGTTCGTGGTGCATCAGTGGTTCATCTTGCTGAGTTTTTGGTCTGGTGTTGCAGATTTCGCACTGTTGGATGTATTCCTTGATGTCGGCATTCATGCCTGGCCAGTAGATGCATTCCCTGGCTCGACGAAGACATGACTCCACGCCCAGGTGTGATGAATGTAGAACTTTCCTGATTTCTGGCCTCATGACTTGAGGTATCACCACTCTCTCGGCCTTGAAAATGAGACCGTCTTGCACGCTGAATTCTTCTCTTGCGTGGAAGTATGGGATCAAGTTTGCTGGTAAGTTTTTCTTGTCCTCTGGCCATCCGTTGAGGATGACATCAGCTAGACTGCGCATCACACTGTCAGCTTTGACAGCTGCTCTGATCTTGTCCAGGCGCTCTTGTCGTACTGGCAGGTACTGCACCATGTTGATGTGTTCAAACTGTTCACCACCTTCTGTGGTGCTCAGGTGCGTCCGTGAGAGATGATCGGCGATGTGCATCTCCTTGCCGCGCTGGTACTCGATCGAGATGTCGTACTGGAGTGCTCTCATTAGCATCCCTTGCAGTCGTCTAGGTGCTGAGTTGAGAGGTTTGTGAATGATGGATTGCAGTGGCTTGTGATCACTGATGACTTTTGTGTGTCTTCCGAATGTGTACTGATGAAATTTGTTCAGAGCGAACACTACTGCTAGCATCTCCTTTTCCAGCTGAGCATATCTCGTTTCTGTGGGAGTCAGAGCTCGACTCGCGAATGCTATTGGCTGGCCATGCTGTAGGAGTGCTGCGCCAAGTCCATGCTGGCTGGCGTCACACTGTATCGTCAGTTCTTCATTCTGGCGATAGTAGTTGAGTACTGGTGCGCTCACGACTAGGTCCTTGACTTGGGTGAAGGCTGCTTCTTGTTCTTTGCCCCATTGCCAGTCAATACCTTTGTTAGTCAGTTTTCTGATGGGCTGCATCGCTTCAGACAGTCGAGGTAGATACCGTGCTAGGTAGTTGATCATGCCATTGAGACGTTGTACTTCTGTAACATTGGATGGCGGATCCATGGCTGTTATGGCTTTGACTTTGGTCGGATCTGGCACGATGCCTCGGTTGGTGATCAGGTGACCTTGGAAGTCTATTTCTGTTTTGTGTGTCTCTGTCTTGTCAGGGTTCAGCCTGATGCCGTGCTGATAGCACTTGTCTAGTAGAAGACTTGTGTTCTTCTCCAAGTCCTGGTCAGCTTCATCGAGTGTGTCACCGCAACCGAAAACTATGATGTCATCGGCTATGCATATAGTCGCTGGAAGACCCTCTAGGGACTGTTGCAATCTTTTCTGAAAGATTTCGCTGCTGACAGCTAGTCCGAATGGAAGAACACACCACTTGTATCTTCCGTTGTTGGTGATCATTGTTGTGAGATCACTTGACTCCTGGTCCAACTTGCAATGCCAGTAGCCGTTACGCAGGTCAAATTTGGAGAATACTTTCGCATTGGCCAGTCGTGGTAGTATATCATCTAGGGTTGGGAGAGTGTGTACTTCTCTGATGAGGGCCTTGTTGAGACTCTGTGGGTCAATACAGATGCGTATATCCCCGGATTTCTTCTGTACGACTACCATTCGGGAGACCCATTCTGTCGGTTCATCTACTTTCTGGATGATGCCTTGCCTCTCCATCTCGTCGAGTTTGGTTGTGACTCTGGCTTGTAGGCTGAAAGGTATTCTACATGAGGCTACTGCGTGTGGTGTTGCCTTTTCATCAACTGTGAGATGAACTTGTCCTGGAAGTGTTCCAAGTTCGTTCTTGAACACACTTTCACGTGGGTTGTTGACTGCAGTGATATTCTCGTAGTTGACAGTGATGAGATGCATTTGCTCACTGGTGCGCTTGCTCAACAGTGGTGTGAGTGACTCGTTCACCACCACAAACTGAGCAGAATATTTCTTGTTGGTCTTGCAGTTCTCCACCACCAGTCGGCATGTTCCCAGCGGTATTATCTCCTGTTTGCTCCAGGTTCTCAGTTTTGTGTAGTATGGCTGGAGGTCAATGTTTGGGGCTACAGTTCTTGGTATGACATTGACACTGGCTCCACAATCGACTTGAAATTTCACACGTCTTCCTAGTATCAGCATTTCAGTCATGATATCCTTATCACCTGCTTGTTTGTGTGAAACTTTGAGCAAGTATTCCACATCTTCTGTGCCCTTGTGTGCTTCTTCTGGCACGTCTTGAACAAAGTGTGCTCGCGGCTGTTGCTTTTTCTGGGGTGTTTGGCATTTCTGGGCGAAGTGGCCACGCTTGTGACATTTGGCACAGATTTTTCCTGAGGCCGGACATCGACTTCGAGGTCCACCATGTTTGTAGCCACAAAATTCACAGTCCGCACTGCTGGAATTTCTCCCGTCTTTTCTCCCTTGTTGTGTTGTGACTGTTTTCTGTGAACTCTCTGGTGATGTCGCCTTGTTACATGTATCGGCTCTGGACTTCGGTCTGTACTTCGGTCTGAGACTTCTGGTACACACGGTGTACTTCTGCGGCTCCTTCAATCTGTGCTGCCTGTCTCTCGATATCTTCCTTGTTGGCTGCATGCTTGAGAATGTCTGCTAGGCTGTATTCTTTGACCATAGCTTCTCTACGGAGCTTGCCGTCCCTCATTGATAGAAGAATCTTGGAGCGTATCGCATCTTCCATGTCTGGAAATTGGCATTTTTCTGCTTGTTTGCGAACTTTGAAGTGGAATTGTGCGAGTGTTTCATCAGTCTCCTGGGCCATTTTGTCAAGAATGGCACGTGCACTGTCTTTGTTGGTCATTGGTTTGAAATAGTGGTCCAGCTTTGTGATGATTTTCTCGAATGTAGTTGGATTTTCTCCTGCCACAGCGGGTCTGTCTGGGAGTGTGGCTATCAGATCTCTGATATGTTCCCCGCCATAGATATTGATGGCATCAACTTTATCAACATTGTCATTTATGCCAAAATATCTCAATCTCATTTCCAACTCTTTGCTCCATTTTGTCCACTTCAGACCATTTTCATCTGGTCCTGATGCCGGTTCGAATGTTGACATGTGTATGTCCTTATTTTGTGCCATGTTGAAAGTTTATTGTCACTTTTGGGGCTTCGTACTTCGTATTTTTGCACATGCAATATGTGAACAGTTCTTGGTACTTGATGGTTGAAATACGGCACAATTTTCATGTAGAATGTCAATATAAATGTTTATGATCACAAAATCAAGCGTTCATGGGGTCTGTGTGGGACGATTGTCATGCAGATGTGCAGGGATTTTATTCGACAGCTGCACAGGCGTGTTGGACTAGATCGAAAAGTCAGTGAAATTTACAGTTTCAAAGCAAATAAACACTGTTGCAACACTCTGTGTACTCCCTGTTCATTCCTTTATCAATGCGTGACAAAATTAATCGCTGCCACCATGTTAAAATGTGTTTAAATGTTCATATTTGTGACACAACTGTGCATAAATGTCTTTATTTTGGATGACAACACATGATGTGCGACTGCGCGCCAACACGATAAACATTAAAGCGTAGTTTCCTAATTAGACTAGTTTTGTCTATTAAACGATAGTCGACTCTTGAGTTATGCAATATTTCTAAATATTGTAACAGTCTGTGCAATGTGCAAAATATAATAATGGATTTGGAGGAAATTACCTGAGTCGGCCGGAATTCGTGGTGCTTGTGATTCGTTTTCCTGCAAATCTCAGAGAAAATGGGATCGCTTGCTTGCAGGGAGTTATGTTCATTGGCTTTTGTTGGCAGCTATTGTATGATACATGGCAGGATGATATATATGTGTGCCTTCAGTCTAATTTTAAACAACAATTAAACCTCAGAACCGGGCGATTTCTCTATCCAACTGTGTGTCAATAATTGACTGTCCATGCAGTGGTGCTAGTTTTAAGCCTGACTGATCATCTATTTACGAGATCTGACAAATCTATGACAGTGGGATTCCTCTCCATCACACCCATCTGAGTTCCTGTGGGAAAAAAACATTGCCGCACTATTCCAACTCCCTGGACTGCACTTAGGAACCAGAGGAAACGAGTCGTTCGCCGCTCATTAACCCCAGTGTTATCCCCAGCATTTGATGGCTACATCACATGCGAGTCTCCACAGTGGAGATGGGACTGAGGAATCTGGGTTCCTTGACTGCATTCACTCATGGGATGAGCAGAAACGCACCTGCCACCTCCCTTATCACAATACGGTCTTCATAATTTTGTGGAGGGGGTCGTTTATGGGTCCTCATCTCTTTCAGTCGACGAAGTTTTTTATCTTTGATGCTTGCCCCTAGATCTTTGGGATGAATTTGTTATTGAGGAAAACAACTGCATGATGGATATCACCTCGAAACATTTCGGCATTGATGTAGTTGCCGTTATCACACAACGTTGGGGGCTATCAAAATGTTTCATCAGATCATTCCCAGCAGTCATCAATGATAGTTCGTCTAATGCCCACAGAATTATGGTTTCACAACACTTCGTAAGATTCCAATCCTCACTGTGGCTATAGTGGATGCACTAGCGATCGTTAGTGCATCCCGCAATGGCGGACAGTAAACACGGTCAGTTTGGTTTTTAACTGTGTTTTATCAAATGACAGATCCATTTGTGATAAATGGATACTCTGAAGGTAGCTTAATGTTTGGTCAAAGACATGCGTAGTTATTTTAAGCAGATTACGCTTCTTTGTTTAGATATGTTGATCAAAAGAATCAGCGATAAGATTCACCAACGACAAAAGTGAGATTCCCTAACGATATAGGCCTAATACGTGTATATTGTAATAGGTCCGTATCATACACCATTGTGAATTGTATTCGTTGATTGATGCGACATAAATTAGCGAATGTCACATTAAAAATAGGAAATCTGTACTAGAAGATCATCTGTACACATCAATACATGTCAATTGGTACTTTATTTAACATTTGCATAACGTAGATTTAATAATAAAGAAAAGATAGTTAGGGAATCTTCACATGTTCGTTAGGGAATCTTCGATTTTACAAAAACAATCGTTAGGGAATCTTTCGACTTTTTTTCAGACGAGGCTCAAACCAACATAAATCGCCATGTATTTGCAACGAACGGTTGTTTCCTGCGCATAAGAATCAGCAGATGTATGTGTGTATCGATCACAATCGTAATTATCGGGAAAATGAAGAAAATTCAAACGAACCGCGAGTGGGTTCGCCAAATGTTGCGGGATGCACTAACGATCGTTAGTGCATCCAGTCTCACCACAGTGAATCCTGACCATTTGAAGAGGTCAAAGTCCTGTCGCATTAATCAAAATCGTCTATTTTCTAGTGGCAATCGAATTGGCATACATATGAACACTCTTGTACCTGTGCCATTACAATTGTCTGGTTAGCTCAGTTCGTTTGTGGGCTGACTTTTGATCAATGCAGTCGACTTAGGAGCAAGTTCGAGTGGACCCGTGTGCAACATCATACTGAAAGTCATGAGTTAGCACTCAGTTGCTTGTAGTAGAGACTACCTCCCCAATTTTGCACCGACAAGGTAACTAGATCTAGTTAGTCGGTACAACCTTGTTTTAGTTTGGATAAACACCAGATCATAACCCTGCACGCACCATGGTTCAGACCAGCGTGAGCAATACGATAACAAGTCAATTTGGCCCAAAAAAAGAATGAAGTACTGCTTATTCATGAATGCCATGGACCCAACCAGTATTAGGGTTTCTGTGACATGTTATATCGCTATTGATATATGCGAAGAATTATTGACAGAATAAGACTGTTGGACCAGATTTGGTAGATGCTTGGTGCAGGTGACGTCGTTGGGACTTCTTGGCCTGAGCCGCAGCATGAAGTGATTGTAGTGGAGCCTGGTTGTTGTTCTTTTTTCTTTCGGTTATCCAGCACGCGAGGCACGGCATGATTGAATAATCAATGATGGGTGACAGATGATGACAATGGATAACGCTTTTGTCTTTTCATTTTCCCTCTTCTCATTATACTTGGCTTACCTGTGCAAAGATTGCACTGAAAAACGTTGTCATACATCGTGAGGTTTCTTTGCTCAAGAAACTGAATATAACTCATATTAGTTCAGTATATTCAAAGAAGGGAACCGTATATAGAACAAAATGGATAGCATGAAAATTTCTGCTACTTACTGCATTGAGTAAATTGATTTCACTCTTTTAAGTTAATAGTGGTTAAATATTTTATGACCCTTGACTGATTTCAGTCGTTTTCCACGCACATGTTCCCAACATGTGTCTTTTTCCCCAGCGATTGACCCAAGTTGGAAGTTTTACAACTGGTGTAGAATCCAGGCTTTCACATTGCTCGTATACACTCGATCTTGACCTCATTAAAAATAAAAATTGTGATTGTGTGGTGTCGCACTGGCGACAGACCTGAGGCATACTGTAAGAATATACTTCATGATTGCAAAGTATAAATGCAAAATAGTGATAACTAGGACACAGCTAATATTATTGGTGCTATTGTGAATTATTCCGACAACCATGCCTACAGTACATTCCTAAGTCTCTATGAGATATTGTAATGAATCTTCTTTCTTTTTCGACAGGTTGCTGTGGCGTCATGATCCCTGTGGTCAGGTGTGTGAGCACCTACCCAGAAATGGCTTCATCTGCAGCTGCAAACCTGGATTTCGTCTATACGAACGATGCGTACATAGAAAAGAAACCAAGTGGACAGCTTTTATGTTACGACCGAATTTCTAACATTGCGTTGTGATGATTTCTTCTGCACTCTGTGACAGTGGTCTATAAATATTTATAGAATTGGGAGATTACGTGTAATGGTGGGCGAGGGAGGTTGCAAAATAAACCTCACGTAGATATCCCAGACCATATATACCTTATTGGAGCTGCTGTGTAGGCTAATCTCAACTGCCATCATCGGTGTCGTCTTATTCACCCAACCGTCAGCGATTTTCTGAGTAACACAGGTCAATGACATTTTGCTTGCACTGAAAAATAAAATGCATGGATCCTTAAGATGGATAGTATTAGATGTATTGGAAACCTGTACATCAGTTGAAGTTTGATGAAAACAGATTTTACTATCGCATATTCATCGTGGTTTGCCACGTGACAATAGAAGTTTTGGTGACGTACATCTGACTGTTCCCTTTTACCAGTTCTGTCTGCCTGCTGGGATGCAATATGGTCCCTGTGGGAGGGAGCAACACCAGAAACCCGAGAAAAAAAATCATTTTATCAAATTGTGTTCTAGTTTATGTATGCTACATTTCAATTCCATATCTGAATCTTCATTACCAAACAGAGACACTTTATTCATGGACATTATCAGGAAGGTTTCGAAAATATTTTTGGAGAAATCAGAACATGGCAATGAAAAACATGTAACAAAGCATTGTATCGGTATCCCGATGTAAATTTCCTGCGAACACTTTCGTGTCGTGAACTCACTGGATGTAAATACCATGCAACCTGTTCATCCAACCCCACATTCCCAGCCCGAGTTATTGTCCGAGGTTACTAGGATAGGATAGGATAGGATAGGATAACAATTTATTCAATTTTCACACGTTATATACAATGATGGAATGGCGAAAACTAATATTTGTGATGAAAATTGAGGGACCAAATTAGCTAAAAGCTGTCTTCCATTTGGCCCAAATTAAATAAAATTAAACTCACTATTGTTTTTATTTACACGAATGACAATATTATACATACATCTATATATGTATGGAAATACAATATTTAGTTTTAATAGTTAGGGACATAAATTAGCACACAAGCCTCCCGAAGACGACGGAGATGGAGGGGCAGAGGGCAGGGTCGGTGTGATTGGATTCCAGTTTAGACCAAGAATGAACAGGATCATGTTAGAGATAAATTATGAAACCGGTCATAAAATATAAAGTATATGGGAAATTTCATACAAATTATATAGTTTATTCACTTAACTATTTCTGTCGCTATATGTGATTAGAGCAGCTTTTGCAATGCTTATGCGAACATCTAACTAATTCGAAATAAGAAGAAATAAAATGTTTTTTTACAACTTTTTTCACAATTTTTCTAGACTGGATAGATGACAGTGATGGTGACCAAGTGTTCCATATTGATGGGTAATTGAAAAGCGGTAATTTCCTCGCTGCTGATGAGTCACAACGTTCAATGTGTAGGAAATTTGATTGTCTGGTTTCGTAATTATTTTGGATATTTCGATTCGCTGTGAACATATTGTCAAAAGAGAGAGGGAGATTACCTGTATAATAGTCATGCATGAATAATAGTAAGACTTCACACTGATATTGATCTTGTATTTCAAGTACATTGGTTTGTTTGAATAGTGGTTCGGTATGGCTGTTGAAATGAGCTTTATTTATATTCTAATAGCACGTTTTTGTATATTTATTATATTTTTGAAATGGATTTGAGATGCATTTCCCCATTCTAGAATACCATATAGGATGTGAGGATGTATCATTGCATAATATAAGGTTTTAAGAGAATTCATTGGTAAAATATTTTCCACCTGTTTTATTTGAAATGAAGCTTCGGAAATATTGTTTTTTATGTAAGACATGTGATGTTTCCAGATTAGATTTCGCCAAGTTTAAGACCTGGGAATTTTGTAGTTTTTTCATTGTGGTTATTTCCTATTTCCTCAAGAGCTATTCCGTTGATTAGTATTTTGGAATTTATGCATTTTTGTTTTGTTGCTTGGTTGTTAAACACTATGAATTTAGTTTTTGAAGCATTTAGTTGTAGTTTATTCGAACAGAACCATTGGAATGAGTTATTGATCTCAATGTTTGCTTTATGATATAAGTCTATCATATTTGAGTTGGAAATTATCAGAGTTGTATCATCTGCAAATGATAGTATGCTTGCAGACGTGCAATTTGACAACTCATTAACGTATATCAAATACAAAAGTGGGCCCAGAATTGACCCTTGGGGAACGCCACATGATATTTTTCGAATGTTTGAAGTAAATAAATTTTCAATTTCCACATATTGTTCTCTATTCATCAAATAATCTGATATCCAGTCTTTTGCTATTCCCCTGATACCATGATAGTCCAGTTTGTTTAATAACATATTGTGATTAATGACATCAAATGCTTTCGATAGATCACAGAGGACTGATATTGTTGCTCGTTTTGGAGTACTATTAAGTGATTCGGCACATTCATTCAATAGATGAATTATAGGATGAACGGTATTATGTTTTTTCCGAAAACCATATTGATGTTTATAAAATAGATTTTGACTGTCGAAGAATTTTGTTATTTTAATATACATTACTCTCTCAAATATTCTGGAAAATGCTGGCAATAGACTGACTGGACGGTAATTAGTTTATCTTGTTCGTCTGCCTTGTAGATTTGTATGACCTTGGCTATTTTAAGCTGTTGGGGAAAAATTCCAGTATTTAAAGATGTATTTATGATGTGTGTGATTGGGGTGATTATACTATTTATTGTAGATTTTATAACCTTGGTTGAAATCTCATCATGTCCAGGGCTGGTTTTGGGTTTCAAATTTTTCACTATGCTGATAATATCTGATGGTTCAATGGGTTCAATGAAAATACTATTTTGATTTGGTGATCTAAGGTAATTTGTAAAATGTATATCTGTTGGTGTGACATTTTCACTTGTTTTTTTGCCTATCTCTGAAAAATATTTATTGAAAGTATCCACAATTTGTGATTTATCTGTAATCGGTTTGTTGTCTGCTTGAAAGGACTGTGGAAAACCTGACTTTTGTTTCTGCTTACCTATGACTTTGGTCAAAATATCCCAAGTTTTCTTTACATTACTCTTGTTCAATTCAATTATTTCAGCATAGTATTTCACTTTTATGGCCCCTTTCAGTCTGTTGTATAAATTGGTATATATTTTGTAGTGTTTTATATTATCGTTTGAAGGTTTTTTACCTTTCTTCTTAAATAATTTGCTTTTATGTCTCATTGATGTAATCAGGCCTCAGTCATCCAGGGTTCTGTTGTTTAGTTTGATAATTTTTATAGGAAAGTTATCATTGAATTCATCTTTATAAATGTTAATAAACTTTTCATATGCTTCGTATAAACTTTTCATATGCTACTACATAACTAGTAGTATTATGGTCCCCGGTACCAAAGTGACACACTAATGCACTCGATCTGGATGACTTTGCCGTGGCTACTCAAGAGCCGGCATGGAGTGTGTGGCTTGGGTGACAACTCATAATTCTCGTAAATGTCAGCGATGCGTGAATTGTCAGCGATTGAAAAAAATAGTTCGTAATTTTTCCGGACACCCACAAACTGTTACATACGCATCGGTTCTGTTCTGAGTCGTCCATCATGCTATTAAAGTTTTGTGCTCTGTTTGTTTTGCTACATTCATATCAACCCAGAATGCTACCTAACTTCTATATTAGACACAACTATGAATATATACACGTCACTAGATTTCATAGCTCAGCTACGCAGTTTGTCGGATATATTATAGCACAGTGCATTGTGCTCATAAGTTGGGCATACATTATACATGATATGAATGCAAGTACCAATCTATTACCACAGATACAGCCAAATCCTGACGATTCCATGTATATAGTATATACCCAGTATATAGAACATCAAATCACGTAGAACCTGATATGGAACAGAACGTTAAATGACCATTTCAAGATGTTTGAGGTATTTCACTAAAAATGACGCCAAAGTCATTAGCCACGAGCCCTGAAATTAAAACAAACCCGAAGCCCTTTAAATCTCCCCAAACGACTTCACAGAAGTTCGCAGTCTCACCCTTGGAATTCCTCAATAAAGTTCTGGCTGCAAATCGGCCGCTAGGTCGCTACACAGCCCTGTGTGTTCAACTTGCAAAATATGGTGATGGATTTTGGAGGAAATTGCCAAAGACGTCCGGAATCCGTGGTGCTTGTGATTCACTTTCCAGCAAATCTCTGGGAAATGGGATCAGTTGCTTGCAGGGAGTTATGTTCATTGGCTTTTGATTACAGTCCTGGTGTGATACAGGACAGC
The DNA here is from genome assembly GCA_949152475.1 of Terebella lapidaria. NCBI lineage: Eukaryota > Metazoa > Annelida > Polychaeta > Terebellida > Terebellidae > Terebella > Terebella lapidaria. The sequence goes on from OX424557.1 coordinate 12,516,394, forward strand.
CTGTATAATATAAATATAGTAATATAAATCAAACCCTGGATGTAACTTTGGTCTTTCAAACTTGTATAACAAAAAATTCTACGAACAAAATTCTCTATATATGTGTCACTAAGGAAATGTTCTGTTCATTAAAATTAAACGTATCGAATACTTGATCATATCTAACTGAGAACGACATTCGGATCCCATTATTTGTCCATATTATCAAGATAAAATGGTTATAGATCCCTCTGAATTGCCGCCAATGGGCCCATATAAACCAGTGTCAATCATGATTGAGATTGCTACCGGATTTCCCGGTAATAGTCTTCAAAGGCACTAATGTGCACATAAGCTCATATCATGTGTCCCTTATTTTAATAATCACCAAGCGACTAATGGCCCGATATGGATTCAATTGTATCATTGCTGTGTGCATATATATTGAACATATATGAGTCAGAAGAGAATGCCGACCACTTCATTCATGTGTGCCCTTTGCCTTGCATGTAGGCCCGACGTATTCGATCAACAAGCAATTTAAAGGTGACCTGTTCACACACACAACAAATAATTAGAGGAAGGAAAATAAATCCACATGTATTGTTGAATTTTGAACTGTATATCTACCTCAAATAATCAACGCCATGTGCATATCTAGATTTAATAGTGGTTTTATCATTTTCGAATCAATCATCAGTCAGTGTTTTCTTTATTTAAACTGCACCAATGTCTGCAATTATATGTGAATATATGTTTAATGTTTGTGTGCCTCACCAATTAGCACTCAGTTGCTTGTAGTAGAGACTACCTCCCCAATTTTGCACCGACAAGGTAACTAGATCTAGTTAGTCGGTACAACCTTGTTTTAGTTTGGATAAACACCAGATCATAACCCTGCACGCACCATGGTTCAGACCAGCATGAGCAATAGGATAACAAGTCAATTTGGCCCAAAAAAAGAATGAAGTACTGCTTATTCATGAATGCCATGGACCCAACCAGTATTAGGGTTTCTGTGACATGTTATATCGCTATTGATATATGCGAAGAATTATTGACAGAATAAGACTGTTGGACCAGATTTGGTAGATGCTTGGTGCAGGTGACGTCGTTGGGACTTCTTGGCCTGAGCCGCGGCATGAAGTGATTGTAGTGGAGCCTGGTTGTTGTTCTTTTTTCTTTTGGTTATCCAGCACGCGAGGCACGGCATGATTGAATAATCAATGATGGGTGACAGATGATGACAATGGATAACGCTTTTGTCTTTTCATTTTCCCTCTTCTCATTATACTTGGCTTACCTGTGCAAAGATTGCACTGAAAAACGTTGTCATGCATCGTGAGGTTTCTTTGCTCAAGAAACTGAATATAACTCATATTAGTTCAGTATATTCAAAGAAGGGAACCGTATATAGAACAAAATGGATAGCATGAAAATTTCTGCTACTTACTGCATTGAGTAAATTGATTTCACTCTTTTAAGTTAATAGTGGTTAAATATTTTATGACCCTTGACTGATTTCAGTCGTTTTCCACACACATGTTCCCAACATGTGTCTTTTTCCCCAGCGATTGACCCAAGTTGGAAGTTTTACAACTGGTGTAGAATCCAGGCTTTCACATTGCTCGTATACACTCGATCTTGACCTCATTAAAAATAAAAATTGTGATTGTGTGGTGTCGCACTGGCGACAGACCTGAGGCATACTGTAAGAATATACTTCATGATTGCAAAGTATAAATGCAAAATAGTGATAACTAGGACACAGCTAATATTATTGGTGCTATTGTGAATTATTCCGACAACCATGCCTACAGTACATTCCTAAGTCTCTATGAGATATTGTAATGAATCTTCTTTCTTTTTCGACAGGTTGCTGTGGCGTCATGATCCCTGTGGTCAGGTGTGTGAAATGGCTTCATCTGCAGCTGCAAACCTGGATTCCGTCTATACGAACGATGCGTACATAGAAAAGAAACCAAGTGGACAGCTTTTATGTTACGACCGAATTTCTAACATTGCGTTGTGATGATTTCTTCTGCACTCTGTGACAGTGGTCTATAAATATTTATAGAATTGGGAGATTACGTGTAATGGTGGGCGAGGGAGGTTGCAAAATAAACCTCACGTAGATATCCCAGACCATATATACCTTATTGGAGCTGCTGTGTAGGCTAATCTCAACTGCCATCATCGGTGTCGTCTTATTCACCCAACCGTCAGCGATTTTCTGAGTAACACAGGTCAATGACATTTTGCTTGCACTGAAAAATAAAATGCATGGATCCTTAAGATGGATAGTATTAGATGTATTGGAAACCTGTACATCAGTTGAAGTTTGATGAAAACAGATTTTACTATCGCATATTCATCGTGGTTTGCCACGTGACAATAGAAGTTTTGGTGACGTACATCTGACTGTTCCCTTTTACCAGTTCTGTCTGCCTGCTGGGATGCAATATGGTCCCTGTGGGAGGGAGCAACACCAGAAACCCGAGAAAAAAAATCATTTTATCAAATTGTGTTCTAGTTTATGTATGCTACATTTCAATTCCATATCTGAATCTTCATTACCAAACGGAGACACTTTATTCATGGACATTATCAGGAAGGTTTCGAAAATATTTTTGGAGAAATCAGAACATGGCAATGAAAAACATGTAACAAAGCATTGTATCGGTATCCCGATGTAAATTTCCTGCGAACACTTTCGTGTCGTGAACTCACTGGATGTAAATACCATGCAACCTGTTCATCCAACCCCACATTCCCAGCCCGAGTTATTGTCCGAGGTTACTAGGATAGGATAGGATAGGATAGGATAACAATTTATTCAATTTTCACACGTTATATACAATGATGGAATGGCGAAAACTAATATTTGTGATGAAAATTGAGGGACCAAATTAGCTAAAAGCTGTCTTCCATTTGGCCCAAATTAAATAAAATTAAACTCACTATTGTTTTTATTTACACGAATGACAATATTATACATACATCTATATATGTATGGAAATACAATATTTAGTTTTAATAGTTAGGGACATAAATTAGCACACAAGCCTCCCGAAGACGACGGAGATGGAGGGGCAGAGGGCAGGGTCGGTGTGATTGGATTCCAGTTTAGACCAAGAATGAACAGGATCATGTTAGAGATAAATTATGAAACCGGTCATAAAATATAAAGTATATGGGAAATTTCATACAAATTATATAGTTTATTCACTTAACTATTTCTGTCGCTATATGTGATTAGAGCAGCTTTTGCAATGCTTATGCGAACATCTAACTAATTCGAAATAAGAAGAAATAAAATGTTTTTTTACAACTTTTTTCACAATTTTTCTAGACTGGATAGATGACAGTGATGGTGACCAAGTGTTCCATATTGATGGGTAATTGAAAAGCGGTAATTTCCTCGCTGCTGATGAGTCACAACGTTCAATGTGTAGGAAATTTGATTGTCTGGTTTCGTAATTATTTTGGATATTTCGATTCGCTGTGAACATATTGTCAAAAGAGAGAGGGAGATTACCTGTATAATAGTCATGCATGAATAATAGTAAGACTTCACACTGATATTGATCTTGTATTTCAAGTACATTGGTTTGTTTGAATAGTGGTTCGGTATGGCTGTTGAAATGAGCTTTATTTATATTCTAATAGCACGTTTTTGTATATTTATTATATTTTTGAAATGGATTTGAGATGCATTTCCCCATTCTAGAATACCATATAGGATGTGAGGATGTATCATTGCATAATATAAGGTTTTAAGAGAATTCATTGGTAAAATATTTTCCACCTGTTTTATTTGAAATGAAGCTTCGGAAATATTGTTTTTTATGTAAGACATGTGATGTTTCCAGATTAGATTTCGCCAAGTTTAAGACCTGGGAATTTTGTAGTTTTTTCATTGTGGTTATTTCCTATTTCCTCAAGAGCTATTCCGTTGATTAGTATTTTGGAATTTATGCATTTTTGTTTTGTTGCTTGGTTGTTAAACACTATGAATTTAGTTTTTGAAGCATTTAGTTGTAGTTTATTCGAACAGAACCATTGGAATGAGTTATTGATCTCAATGTTTGCTTTATGATATAAGTCTATCATATTTGAGTTGGAAATTATCAGAGTTGTATCATCTGCAAATGATAGTATGCTTGCAGACGTGCAATTTGACAACTCATTAACGTATATCAAATACAAAAGTGGGCCCAGAATTGACCCTTGGGGAACGCCACATGATATTTTTCGAATGTTTGAAGTAAATAAATTTTCAATTTCCACATATTGTTCTCTATTCATCAAATAATCTGATATCCAGTCTTTTGCTATTCCCCTGATACCATGATAGTCCAGTTTGTTTAATAACATATTGTGATTAATGACATCAAATGCTTTCGATAGATCACAGAGGACTGATATTGTTGCTCGTTTTGGAGTACTATTAAGTGATTCGGCACATTCATTCAATAGATGAATTATAGGATGAACGGTATTATGTTTTTTCCGAAAACCATATTGATGTTTATAAAATAGATTTTGACTGTCGAAGAATTTTGTTATTTTAATATACATTACTCTCTCAAATATTCTGGAAAATGCTGGCAATAGACTGACTGGACGGTAATTAGTTTATCTTGTTCGTCTGCCTTGTAGATTTGTATGACCTTGGCTATTTTAAGCTGTTGGGGAAAAATTCCAGTATTTAAAGATGTATTTATGATGTGTGTGATTGGGGTGATTATACTATTTATTGTAGATTTTATAACCTTGGTTGAAATCTCATCATGTCCAGGGCTGGTTTTGGGTTTCAAATTTTTCACTATGCTGATAATATCTGATGGTTCAATGGGTTCAATGAAAATACTATTTTGATTTGGTGATCTAAGGTAATTTGTAAAATGTATATCTGTTGGTGTGACATTTTCACTTGTTTTTTTGCCTATCTCTGAAAAATATTTATTGAAAGTATCCACAATTTGTGATTTATCTGTAATCGGTTTGTTGTCTGCTTGAAAGGACTGTGGAAAACCTGACTTTTGTTTCTGCTTACCTATGACTTTGGTCAAAATATCCCAAGTTTTCTTTACATTACTCTTGTTCAATTCAATTATTTCAGCATAGTATTTCACTTTTATGGCCCCTTTCAGTCTGTTGTATAAATTGGTATATATTTTGTAGTGTTTTATATTATCGTTTGAAGGTTTTTTACCTTTCTTCTTAAATAATTTGCTTTTATGTCTCATTGATGTAATCAGGCCTCAGTCATCCAGGGTTCTGTTGTTTAGTTTGATAATTTTTATAGGAAAGTTATCATTGAATTCATCTTTATAAATGTTAATAAACTTTTCATATGCTTCGTATAAACTTTTCATATGCTACTACATAACTAGTAGTATTATGGTCCCCGGTACCAAAGTGACACACTAATGCACTCGATCTGGATGACTTTGCCGTGGCTACTCAAGAGCCGGCATGGAGTGTGTGGCTTGGGTGACAACTCATAATTCTCGTAAATGTCAGCGATGCGTGAATTGTCAGCGATTGAAAAAAATAGTTCGTAATTTTTCCGGACACCCACAAACTGTTACATACGCATCGGTTCTGTTCTGAGTCGTCCATCATGCTATTAAAGTTTTGTGCTCTGTTTGTTTTGCTACATTCATATCAACCCAGAATGCTACCTAACTTCTATATTAGACACAACTATGAATATATACACGTCACTAGATTTCATAGCTCAGCTACGCAGTTTGTCGGATATATTATAGCACAGTGCATTGTGCTCATAAGTTGGGCATACATTATACATGATATGAATGCAAGTACCAATCTATTACCACAGATACAGCCAAATCCTGACGATTCCATGTATATAGTATATACCCAGTATATAGAACATCAAATCACGTAGAACCTGATATGGAACAGAACGTTAAATGACCATTTCAAGATGTTTGAGGTATTTCACTAAAAATGACGCCAAAGTCATTAGCCACGAGCCCTGAAATTAAAACAAACCCGAAGCCCTTTAAATCTCCCCAAACGACTTCACAGAAGTTCGCAGTCTCACCCTTGGAATTCCTCAATAAAGTTCTGGCTGCAAATCGGCCGCTAGGTCGCTACACAGCCCTGTGTGTTCAACTTGCAAAATATGGTGATGGATTTTGGAGGAAATTGCCAAAGACGTCCGGAATCCGTGGTGCTTGTGATTCACTTTCCAGCAAATCTCTGGGAAATGGGATCAGTTGCTTGCAGGGAGTTATGTTCATTGGCTTTTGATTACAGTCCTGGTGTGATACAGGACAGCCTGTATAATATAAATATAGTAATATAAATCAAACCCTGGATGTAACTTTGGTCTTTCAAACTTGTATAACAAAAAATTCTACGAACAAAATTCTCTATATATGTGTCACTAAGGAAATGTTCTGTTCATTAAAATTAAACGTATCGAATACTTGATCATATCTAACTGAGAACGACATTCGGATCCCATTATTTGTCCATATTATCAAGATAAAATGGTTATAGATCCCTCTGAATTGCCGCCAATGGGCCCATATAAACCAGTGTCAATCATGATTGAGATTGCTACCGGATTTCCCGGTAATAGTCTTCAAAGGCACTAATGTGCACATAAGCTCATATCATGTGTCCCTTATTTTAATAATCACCAAGCGACTAATGGCCCGATATGGATTCAATTGTATCATTGCTGTGTGCATATATATTGAACATATATGAGTCAGAAGAGAATGCCGACCACTTCATTCATGTGTGCCCTTTGCCTTGCATGTAGGCCCGACGTATTCGATCAACAAGCAATTTAAAGGTGACCTGTTCACACACACAACAAATAATTAGAGGAAGGAAAATAAATCCACATGTATTGTTGAATTTTGAACTGTATATCTACCTCAAATAATCAACGCCATGTGCATATCTAGATTTAATAGTGGTTTTATCATTTTCGAATCAATCATCAGTCAGTGTTTTCTTTATTTAAACTGCACCAATGTCTGCAATTATATGTGAATATATGTTTAATGTTTGTGTGCCTCACCAATTAGCACTCAGTTGCTTGTAGTAGAGACTACCTCCCCAATTTTGCACCGACAAGGTAACTAGATCTAGTTAGTCGGTACAACCTTGTTTTAGTTTGGATAAACACCAGATCATAACCCTGCACGCACCATGGTTCAGACCAGCATGAGCAATAGGATAACAAGTCAATTTGGCCCAAAAAAAGAATGAAGTACTGCTTATTCATGAATGCCATGGACCCAACCAGTATTAGGGTTTCTGTGACATGTTATATCGCTATTGATATATGCGAAGAATTATTGACAGAATAAGACTGTTGGACCAGATTTGGTAGATGCTTGGTGCAGGTGACGTCGTTGGGACTTCTTGGCCTGAGCCGCGGCATGAAGTGATTGTAGTGGAGCCTGGTTGTTGTTCTTTTTTCTTTTGGTTATCCAGCACGCGAGGCACGGCATGATTGAATAATCAATGATGGGTGACAGATGATGACAATGGATAACGCTTTTGTCTTTTCATTTTCCCTCTTCTCATTATACTTGGCTTACCTGTGCAAAGATTGCACTGAAAAACGTTGTCATGCATCGTGAGGTTTCTTTGCTCAAGAAACTGAATATAACTCATATTAGTTCAGTATATTCAAAGAAGGGAACCGTATATAGAACAAAATGGATAGCATGAAAATTTCTGCTACTTACTGCATTGAGTAAATTGATTTCACTCTTTTAAGTTAATAGTGGTTAAATATTTTATGACCCTTGACTGATTTCAGTCGTTTTCCACACACATGTTCCCAACATGTGTCTTTTTCCCCAGCGATTGACCCAAGTTGGAAGTTTTACAACTGGTGTAGAATCCAGGCTTTCACATTGCTCGTATACACTCGATCTTGACCTCATTAAAAATAAAAATTGTGATTGTGTGGTGTCGCACTGGCGACAGACCTGAGGCATACTGTAAGAATATACTTCATGATTGCAAAGTATAAATGCAAAATAGTGATAACTAGGACACAGCTAATATTATTGGTGCTATTGTGAATTATTCCGACAACCATGCCTACAGTACATTCCTAAGTCTCTATGAGATATTGTAATGAATCTTCTTTCTTTTTCGACAGGTTGCTGTGGCGTCATGATCCCTGTGGTCAGGTGTGTGAAATGGCTTCATCTGCAGCTGCAAACCTGGATTCCGTCTATACGAACGATGCGTACATAGAAAAGAAACCAAGTGGACAGCTTTTATGTTACGACCGAATTTCTAACATTGCGTTGTGATGATTTCTTCTGCACTCTGTGACAGTGGTCTATAAATATTTATAGAATTGGGAGATTACGTGTAATGGTGGGCGAGGGAGGTTGCAAAATAAACCTCACGTAGATATCCCAGACCATATATACCTTATTGGAGCTGCTGTGTAGGCTAATCTCAACTGCCATCATCGGTGTCGTCTTATTCACCCAACCGTCAGCGATTTTCTGAGTAACACAGGTCAATGACATTTTGCTTTCACTGAAAAATAAAATGCATGGATCCTTAAGATGGATAGTATTAGATGTATTGGAAACCTGTACATCAGTTGAAGTTTGATGAAAACAGATTTTACTATCGCATATTCATCGTGGTTTGCCACGTGACAATAGAAGTTTTGGTGACGTACATCTGACTGTTCCCTTTTACCAGTTCTGTCTGCCTGCTGGGATGCAATATGGTCCCTGTGGGAGGGAGCAACACCAGAAACCCGAGAAAAAAAATCATTTTATCAAATTGTGTTCTAGTTTATGTATGCTACATTTCAATTCCATATCTGAATCTTCATTACCAAACGGAGACACTTTATTCATGGACATTATCAGGAAGGTTTCGAAAATATTTTTGGAGAAATCAGAACATGGCAATGAAAAACATGTAACAAAGCATTGTATCGGTATCCCGATGTAAATTTCCCGCGAACACTTTCGTGTCGTGAACTCACTGGATGTAAATACCATGCAACCTGTTCATCCAACCCCACATTCCCAGCCCGAGTTATTGTCCGAGGTTACTAGGATAGGATAGGATAGGATAGGATAACAATTTATTCAATTTTCACACGTTATATACAATGATGGAATGGCGAAAACTAATATTTGTGATGAAAATTGAGGGACCAAATTAGCTAAAAGCTGTCTTCCATTTGGCCCAAATTAAATAAAATTAAACTCACTATTGTTTTTATTTACACGAATGACAATATTATACATACATCTATATATGTATGGAAATACAATATTTAGTTTTAATAGTTAAGGACATAAATTAGCACACAAGCCTCCCGAAGACGATGGAGATGGAGGGGCAGAGGGCAGGGTCGGTGTGATTGGATTCCAGTTTAGACCAAGAATGAACAGGATCATGTTAGAGATAAATTATGAAACCGGTCATAAAATATAAAGTATATGGGAAATTTCATGCAAATTATATAGTTTATTCACTTAACTATTTCTGTCGCTATATGTGATTAGAGCAGCTTTTACAATGCTTATGCGAACATCTAACTAATTCGAAATAAGAAGAAATAAAATGTTTTTTTACAACTTTTTTCACAATTTTTTCTAGACTGGATAGATGACAGTGATGGTGACCAAGTGTTCCATATTGATGGGTAATTGAAAAGCGGTAATTTCCTCGCTGCTGATGAGTCACAACGTTCAATGTGTAGGAAATTTGATTGTCTGGTTTCGTAATTATTTTGGATATTTCGATTCGCTGTGAACATATTGTCAAAAGAGAGAGGGAGATTACCTGTATAATAGTCATGCATGAATAATAGTAAGACTTCACACTGATATTGATCTTGTATTTCAAGTACATTGGTTTGTTTGAATAGTGGTTCGGTATGGCTGTTGAAATGAGCTTTATTTATATTCTAATAGCACGTTTTTGTATATTTATTATATTTTTGAAATGGATTTGAGATGCATTTCCCCATTCTAGAATACCATATAGGATGTGAGGATGTATCATTGCATAATATAAGGTTTTGAGAGAATTCATTGGTAAAATATTTTCCACCTGTTTTATTTGAAATGAAGCTTTGGAAATATTGTTTTTTATGTAAGACATGTGATGTTTCCAGATTAGATTTCGCCAAGTTTAAGACCTAGGAATTTTGTAGTTTTTTCATTGTGGTTATTTCCTATTTCCTCAAGAGCTATTCCGTTGATTAGTATTTTGGAATTTATGCATTTTTGTTTTGTTGCTTGGTTGTTAAACACTATGAATTTAGTTTTTGAAGCATTTAGTTGTAGTTTATTCGAACAGAACCATTGAAATAAGTTATTGATCTCAATGTTTGCTTTATGATATAAGTCTATCATATTTGAGTTGGAAATTATCAGAGTTGTATCATCTGCAAATGATAGTATGCTTGCAGACGTGCAATTTGACAAATCATTAACGTATATCAAATACAAAAGTGGACCCAGAATTGACCCTTGGGGAACGCCACATGAGATTTTTCGAATGTTTGAAGTAAATAAATTTTCAATTTCCACATATTGTTCTCTATTCATCAAATAATCTGATATCCAGTCTTTTGCTATTCCCCTGATACCATGATAGTCCAGTTTGTTTAATAACATATTGTGATTAATGACATCAAATGCTTTCGATAGATCACAGAGGACTGATATTGTTGCTCGTTTTGGAGTACTATTAAGTGATTCGGCACATTCATTCAATAGATGAATTATAGGATGAACGGTATTATGTTTTTTCCGAAAACCATGTTGATGTTTATAAAATAGATTTTGACTGTCGAAGAATTTTGTTATTTTAATATACATTACTCTCTCAAATATTCTGGAAAATGCTGGCAATAGACTGACTGGACGGTAATTAGTTTATCGTGTTCGTCTGCCTTGTAGATTTGTATGACCTTGGCTATTTTAAGCTGTTGGGGGAAAATTCCAGTATTTAAAGATGTATTTATGATGTGTGTGAATGGGGTGATTATACTATTTATTGTAGATTTTATAACCTTGGTTGAAATCTCATCATGTCCAGGGCTGGTTTTGGGTTTCAAATTTTTCACTATGCTGATAATATCTGATGGTTCAATGGGTTCAATGAAAATACTATTTTGATTTGGTGATCTAAGGTAATTTGTAAAATGTATATCTGTTGGTGTGACATTTTCACTTGTTTTTTTGCCTATCTCTGAAAAATATTTATTAAAAGTATCCACAATTTGTGATTTATCTGTAATCGGTTTGTTGTCTGCTTGAAAGGACTGTGGAAAACCTGACTTTTGTTTCTGCTTACCTATGACTTTGGTCAAAATATCCCAAGTTTTCTTTACATTACTCTTGTTCAATTCAATTATTTCAGCATAGTATTTCACTTTTATGGCCCTTTTCAGTCTGTTGTATAAATTGGTATATATTTTGTAGTGTTTTATATTATCGTTTGAAGGTTTTTTACCTTTCTTCTTTCAAATTTTTCACTATGCTGATAATATCTGATGGTTCAATGGGTTCAATGAAAATACTATTTTGATTTGGTGATCTAAGGTAATTTGTAAAATGTATATCTGTTGGTGTGACATTTTCACTTGTTTTTTTGCCTATCTCTGAAAAATATTTATTAAAAGTATCCACAATTTGTGATTTATCTGTAATCGGTTTGTTGTCTGCTTGAAAGGACTGTGGAAAACCTGACTTTTGTTTCTGCTTACCTATGACTTTGGTCAAAATATCCCAAGTTTTCTTTACATTACTCTTGTTCAATTCAATTATTTCAGCATAGTATTTCACTTTTATGGCCCTTTTCAGTCTGTTGTATAAATTGGTATATATTTTGTAGTGTTTTATATTATCGTTTGAAGGTTTTTTACCTTTCTTCTTAAATAATTTGCTTTTATGTCTCATTGATGTAATCAGGCCTCAGTCATCCAGGGTTCTGTTGTTTAGTTTGATAATTTTTATAGGAAAGTTATCATTGAATTCATCTTTATAAATGTTAATAAACTTTTCATATGCTTCGTATAAACTTTTCATATGCTACTACATAACTAGTAGTATTATGGTCCCCGGTACCAAAGTGACACACTAATGCACTCGATCTGGATGACTTTGCCGTGGCTACTCAAGAGCCGGCATGGAGTGTGTGGCTTGGGTGACAACTCATAATTCTCGTAAATGTCAGCGATGCGTGAATTGTCAGCGATTGAAAAAAATAGTTCGTAATTTTTCCGGACACCCACAAACTGTTACATACGCATCGGTTCTGTTCTGAGTCGTCCATCATGCTATTAAAGTTTTGTGCTCTGTTTGTTTTGCTACATTCATATCAACCCAGAATGCTACCTAACTTCTATATTAGACACAACTATAAATAGATACACGTCACTAGATTTCATAGCTCAGCTACGCAGTTTGTCGGATATATTATAGCACAGTGCATTGTGCTCATAAGTTGGGCATACATTATACATGATATGAATGCAAGTACCAATCTATTACCACAGATAGAGCCAAATCCTGACGATTCCATGTATATAGTATATACCCAGTATATAGAACATCAAATCACGTAGAACCTGATATGGAACAGAACGTTAAATGATCATTTCAAGATGTTTGAGGTATTTCACTAAATACCGGTCACACCTCTTGCAGTCTGTGTATAGGCCTTCTCAAATCTAGAACCAACATAACAAAGACTTGTCAATTATTTCTGAAGCATAGACATAATCTTTCGGAACATATTTTCTCATATTTTTGTATGTTTAAATTATTATTTTTTATTTAGTATATGCAACACCACAATATCTAATTTCGAGCAGTAGAGCAAACATCTGCAAACACGATTAACACAACTATCAGGGCCTTACCGTAACGCCAAAGTCATTAGCCACGAGCCCTGAAATTAAAACAAACCGAAGCCCTTTAAATCTCCCCAAACGACTTCACAGAAGTTGGCAGTCTCACCCTTGGAATTCCTCAATAAAGTTCTGGCTGCAAATCGGCCGCTAGGTCGCTACACAGCCCTGTGTGTTCAACTTGCAAAATATGGTGATGGATTTTGGAGGAAATTGCCAAAGACGTCCGGAATCCGTGGTGCTTGTGATTCACTTTCCAGCAAATCTCTGGGAAATGGGATCAGTTGCTTGCAGGGAGTTATGTTCATTGGCTTTTGATTACAGTCCTGGTGTGACACAGGACAGCCTGTATAATATAAATATAGTAATATAAATCAAACCCTGGATGTAACTTTGGTCTTTCAAACTTGTATAACAAAAAATTATACGAACAAAATTCTCTATATATGTGTCACTAAGGAAATGTTCTGTTCATTAAAATTAAACGTATCGAATACTTGATCATATCTAACTGAGAACGACATTCGGATTCCATTATTTGTCCATATTATCAAGATAAAATGGTTATAGATCCCTCTGAATTGCCGCCAATGGGCCCATATAAACCAGTGTCAATCATGATTGAGATTGCTACCGGATTTCCCGGTAATAGTCTTCAAAGGCACTAATATGCACATAAGCTCATATCATGTGTCCCTTATTTTAATAATCACCAAGCGACTAATGGCCCGATATGGATTCAATTGTATCATTGCTGTGTGCATATATATTGAACATAGATGAGTCAGAAGAGAATGCCGACCACTTCATTCATGTGTGCCCTTTGCCTTGCGTGTAGGCCCGACGTTTTCGATCAACAAGCAATTTAAAGGTGACCTGTTCACACACACAAAAATAATTAGAGGAAGGAAAATAAATCCACATGTATTGTTGAATTTTGAACTGTATATCTACCTCAAATAATCAGCGCCATGTGCATATCTAGATTTAGTAGTGGTTTTATCATTTTCGAATCAATCATCAGTCAGTGTTTTCTTTATTTAAACTGCACCAATGTCTGCAATTATATGTGAATATATGTTTAATGTTTGTGTGCCTCACCAATGTCATTTCAGGATCTGCTCATCTAGACATGCGACTCCCAATTCTGACTTGGATATTGCATAATAATGTGGACTTCGGCAGATTAGAGAAAATCAGTAAAGACCAGATTTGATGGGGACAAAATTTATATCAATCTGGCAGATGCACTATAGTTCCAGTGTATTGCCCCGTGGAGATTTTTAGGGAACAATCAGTAAATGGGCGCTAATGGACCGGAGATGTTTGGAGTTCAATTTTTTATCATCTGCAGAGCCAGAATCATTTGGCAATAAGTTCGTGTTGGCAGTTAGATGTCAAAAGTAATAGCGATTACGATGATTGTACATATATATGTGTTTGACTCCCAAAGCTTAATATCGAAGATAACATCATGCACCAAACAGTTTTGGTCATCTAGGTTGGCTCTCAAAGAGGAGAAACATCCAACATTCCTTGAATCTCACTCCTGGTCCGACAAATTGAAAACCAATGTGTAGTTCTATTAGTATTACTGTGATCTGTAAATCACCTACTGACCAGATCCAAGAACAGTTCCACAGTTCTCAGTAGCCAAGAACAGTTCCACGCCACACAGAGCCTAATGAAATATATGTGGTTTCGCGGCGATCGAGTCACATTATCCAATTTAGGCTTCAATCAAAATTGATCGTGGGCACTGAATGGAGCCCCCTCCCATGAGCTATGCCGACCCATATAAGTTAATCTCGTCTTGACATGGGGTTTGCTTCTGCGAGGTTGATTCAATATATTTCCCGGTAATATTTGAAAAAAGTTACTGGTCCTGGAGCAGCTTTGACATGTATGTTCCCTGGCAGCGGGTTCACGTAACTGTAAAATCTAATACATCATATTTATACCTCGTCTGCACCGACCAGACTCATCACACCATGGCTGCTATGATCACTTACACATGAATAACATTTTAGCAAATAAATATCTGCCCCGAAAATAATGTACAAGTTGGAATTTGCATTTTGTTCTATGTAATACATGCATTATTGTTGGAAAATATGAATCCATGAATGAATATAGATGTAATGTGAATTTACCACGCAATATACTTCCCTTTCTGATTCTGTATGTACATGATTTTACATTTTTCTTACGTGTAGAAATCGTTCCCAATACCGCTACAACGTTACGTCCCGAGTTGTACGAACTCGATGCCACAGAGGAGGAACTCCCAGGTTCTGACAACAACTCTGCTGAAGCCTTGGGGGAATTGAAAACTGATACAAAGGGCGAGGCCCACAAGGAGGCAGACGTGGCTGAGTCACTGGAGGAGCTCAAGTGGAGTGGTCTTGACTCCAGCGAGGATGAGGACAAGGAAGAGAATGAGATGGATGATGAGGAAGCCTAATTGGATAGTCTCACGAGGCATGGGGCAAGTGTGGAGATGGAAACCACAACCTTGGATCCTGAGGGGGAAAGGGCCGTGGGAGAAACCGAAAGGGGAAAGGACGCATGGGAACAAGGCGACTTCCAACAACAGGAACAACAACATGGCCAAGTATCAAATGGACCCTGAGCAGCCATTGAACGCTGTGTCCATGAAGGAGGGCAATATTGGCAAGGATAAAAC
Organism: Terebella lapidaria; assembly: GCA_949152475.1. Lineage (NCBI taxonomy): Eukaryota > Metazoa > Annelida > Polychaeta > Terebellida > Terebellidae > Terebella > Terebella lapidaria. Next base: position 12,531,972 of record OX424557.1, read on the forward strand.
CGTGGAAAATGATAAATTTCAGTGAATCATACAATTGGTCTGATTATTTTTCCAATTACAAACACATCCAGCAATCCTGTCAATTAAATTTATGGGGTGGATAAATAAGAGGTTCGTATGGTATAAGTCCAACAAACACAATATTGATTCCATCAAATCTGTTCACGACTTCACTGCAGAAGAATAACGGGAAATATGTCATATTTTGGTACATGAATATACATGCTCCACCTTTAGCTGCTCGGGAAAGCGTCAGATGATGATATCCTTTCACAAACTGACGCAAATCTAACGTAATATTTGTCCATTCATCTCGACGTGATATTTGTTGATTTGTCTCTCAGGAAAAATGTCGGTTAATATACATATTGACAGTTAATCGATGCTTCTGAATATAGACCTATCCGCACAATACAAAATTGCTAATTATATATCAGCTTCAAACCCGGCAGGCCAACAACCCATGTCATTCTGGGTTTTTTTTGTTCCCTTGAGATTTGATGTGACTGAAATGCTATTTTGTTATCTTCTCTCTGTCTGGCTGTTTGTCATTGTGTATAATTACTGGGCCACTTGGTGTCTACGCCCTTGTAATAGTATGTAGCTTTTCATCGCATTATTATGTTCCCAAAGAGGTTCATATGAACTCTTAGTTATTGCTTAACAACATCCTATAACAATCTCATTTTTCAACACGTTTAGCAGAATCAGGTGGGAACAGACTCAATAATGAAATAGCCTGAAACATACATCCCTGTAATACTGAATGTACTGGAAGTTCTACCTTGTCAATTGCAGTGTGTATTATTTTCAAGAACATTATCTATGAACAGTTTATCATGATATCAATATGAAGAAATGATATCACTTCACTTTGTATCCTTAATTGTTTGCATGGAATCAATAAAAGATTTCCAGATATATGCTATCAAAATACAGATGTAAATCCATTTTGAGGAATTACATAAATGTATTTACATAACCCGCTCATTTTCAACATTAGAACTGGTTATAGAGGGGCTTGTCCTAGACTATCAGACTTTGTCAATTGTGGTGGATGGCTCTTTCAGACGATTGACCATTTGTCACACCACCAAGATAAGCTGACATATGTTCTTGTGTCCCACCACTCGGTTGCCTGTAATCCACGGGATTGGCACGGACTCAAGTCGCTCACAATGCCTCATAATCAGTGAAGGCATTGCCTCTACAGGCTCCCACATTGGTTCTGCTACCACAGCTTTCTTGTCAAGATATGTCCGGATGGAATAGAATTGGTCATCAGTGGCTGAGAGTGGATATGGAATAAGTATCTCACATGTATGAATTTTTTTTTAAAAAAAAATTTTTTTGCGTCACGAATGGCATCCCATATAAACTCTGAGCTGACAATCTGGAGAACAAAATGTGGCAACACTATCTTCAACTATACTATCTTGTTTTCAGGTACGACGACTTTGATCAGTAAATGTGAATGTAGATCGGTACACTGGCTGTTTGCAAGTACAGTCACGCCCCCCTTGATTTACGGACGAGTGGTATATGAAGTCGAATCAAGCCACAAGACACGTAATCTAATAGATCCGTCCCGTCAGTACGCCCCATCACCCCCCTGTCATTCCATCACAGGTGGGGTCCAGTCCGAAAACACCACGCTTATTACTGCACCTAACACCTCGTAAAATGATTTTTAATGATTATTTATCGGGGTTTTGAGAAGCAACAAATTCGTCAACAAATGTCAAAATATGCAATAAGTTTTCGGATGTGTTCTAATTTACCAGGATGCGTAATGAGCAACAAATCCTAATCGAAGGGCCAATAAGTGACGACACAAATAAATTAACCTCCATCGATCTACAGACATCTCCGTCTTGGTAGCAGACGGTTGCATAACAAACAAGTATGTTAAGCTTAATATATGTGATTACGACCCATCAGTTTGCAACAATTTGTACTATGCGATCGAATCCACTCATTAGGTTAATTAAGTTAACGCCTCAATTATCCCTCATCGTTTACGTTTATTTTGAAGGAGGCCCAACATGGGTCGTCTGATATCGTATGATATTTCATTCGACCATGCAGTGTAAAAATATAGCCACAACGACCAATTCTCCATCAGAATGAAGCAATGTGTTGAACAGTATGACATTGGTGGAGCATGAGACCAGTTTGTGTCACGTCCAGAGCAAAAACGCGCAACAGGTAGTTAGTAGCTGTGCAAGCTTCTTCTATAGAGATTACATATCCTTGTGGAGGTTGTTTACTTTATTGGGAAAAGGAGGACATGTTTGAACTGGATGATCTATCAATCGAATGAATGATAACTAATGCGTAGGCGACTGCTAAACAGACATTCCGGGAAATTACATAAATACTATAAATATAATATATTTCTTACTGAAAGTATGCATCTATCATCCAGTCAAAACACGATTGTGTCGAACTTGGCCTTGCTTCAATATCTGTATCTCAACCATTGTTTGAACAACATGTCCTTGCTGCCCGAGATCTGATCTTACTCATCTGATCGAGGTCTTGTCCGAGGTAAACGGGGGGGGGACGTTAATTCCCACGGTCCTTTGGAGGGACTAAGAATAGCAATTCATGAGGTCGACACTTATTCTTTTTATATTTATATGCGATACATATCAAAGATACACAGTGGAGCTTGATAGCTGATCTCCCAATAATGCAATAAAGATATATTTGTTCTTTTGTCAAGACGGGATTTATAATGTCTGTGTTTGGGGCGCGAGTCTAGCTCGGTCTGTGATGTAGTGTCTCTGTGGTTGCGTGTCAGCTCTCCTCTCCTCTGGCGGATTAACTTCTCAAATACCAATAAGAACTGAGTCAATGGGGATCTAGCTTGAATGCTTGCAGAAGACTTCACAGTTAGATGCGTCTCATCCCGGTTCTGTGGGTTGGATGCTGTTGTCGCTTGTTCTGAAAACTGAATATGAATCACATTTTATCTCATCAGAATTATGTAACAGACACTGAACATTTTCTATTGATTCGCTAAACATGCAAGGGTGAAGAATAGCCAGTTTTCGCACCTTTTCGCATGATTGGGGGTTCAAAAAGTAATTACTCGTTGTTCCCAAGTGTACAATAAGCAGTGGATATTGCCGTAATCTTGCGCCACAAGGACCCTGTTTAACCCTGACTGACTGACCGTGCCTCCAGCTCACTCGACCTCAGAGACTCGGCCACCGACCGAGCTCCTCTTCCAAACAGCCTGCGTATCAACTTCTATTTATCACTCACAGACAACATGTTTCCAATTCAAACCGCAATAATCCATGCCAATGTCACAATGTTTACGTGGGCTTCACCAGAGATGAAAGGTTAAAAGTTGCAATCTTGTGAATGGTATCTTGAAGATCATATGAAAAAGGCATCTGTAATCTACAGCAATTCAAACCTCGGAACCGAATTCGGTGATTTCTTCATCGAACTGTGTGCCAATACTTGACTGCCCATGCTGTGATGCCAAATTTAAGCCTGACTGATTATCTGTTTAACAGATCAGACAAATCTATGACAGCGCGATTCCTCGCCATCAAACCCATTTAGTTCCTGTAGAAAAACATTGCCGCACTATTCCAACTCCCTGGGTTGCACTTAGGGACCTGTCCAGGAAACGGCTCGTTTGCTGCTCATTACATCCAATGTTATCCCCAGCATTTGATAGCTGCAGTGCATGCGAGTCTCCACAGTGGAGATGGGACTGAAGAATCTGGATTCCCATGACTGCGTTCACTCATGGAATGAGCAGAAATACACCTGTCACCTTCCATAGAGCGAAATGGTCTCCATAATTTTGTAGAGGGGGTCGTTTCTGGGTCCTCATCTCTATCAGTCCGGGGGAGGTTTCTTTATTTGATGCTTGCTTTCAGATCTTTGGGATAAGTTTGTGATTAGAGAAAAACAGCTGCACGATGGATATCACCCTGAACCATTTCGCTGTAGTTGCTATTATCATCACAATGGTGGGCAATCGAAATGTGTCATGAGGTTTTTTTCCAGCCGTCATCAATAGGCCAGTACCTTAGAGAATTAAGGTTTCAGAGTCCGATTCTGACTATTAGTAGAGATCAAAGTCCTCTCTCAGAAGTCAGAGCCAACTAATTTCTACTACACATATAAAACCATCTCACATTTGTGCCATTTTCTCAGCATCATTACAATCGTTTAGGTATATGAGCTGATTTTCTTACCAATGCATTTCTCAAGGCGCAGTTACGATTGATAAATTAATAAATGGTCAGTCAAACCTAAGCTGCCCATGTGCGTCATCATATTGAAACCCAAAAAGCGTCCTAAGTGTTAGTACTCAGTCATTTGTAGTAGAGACCACCTACCCCAATCTGCACCAATAAGTGGAGTAGATCTAGTCAGTCATTACAACCTTGTTCTTGGTTGGATAAACACCAGGTATGTTACCGTGCAATTACTATGGTAGGACCAGTATTAACATTACGATACCGCGTCAATTTAGCACAGGGAAAGAATGAAGATCTACTGATTCATGGATATCATGGACCCCACCAGTGTAAGGGTTCCTGTGGCATCTTATATTGTTGTTGATAGATAGGAGGAATTATTGACGAAATCAGGCGGTTGGACCGGGAGGCTTGGTGCAGGAGACTTCGTTGGTGACTTCTTGGCCCGAGTCGTGGTATAAAGTGATTGGAATGAGGCTCGGTTGTTGTTGTTCTATTTCCTTTGTGATATCCCCCACATTGTTCAATGTTCAATGATGTATGACAGGGGATGACAATGGATCACTCTGTCGTCTCTTCCCTTTTCTCTTAATAGCGGGCTTTCCTATGCAACTAAATAATGTTATCCAGAGGATCCAGATCCTCACATGACTCATACACACTGGGTCTTGAGTGCACACACTGAAGGTCTCATTGTCAGCAAGGCATTGTAAGTTAGTTTTTAAGGTTATGAAACCATTTGACATGTTGTTAGGCATATGCTTTTGTAATAATTTGTCATAATTTTGTAATAATTTCAAGTACCTGAGACTGTAGGCTATTTCACACGCCAATGTGACTTTGGAAACAAATGTTTGGTTGGACTCGAAAGTTACTCCCTCAGTTTTTCTATTGACATCAGCCTAATCCAATGTATATTGGTAAGATACAGTGCATTCCTAGGGCTCTAGGAGATGTTGTAATGGTCTTTCTTCTCCTGCATGTTGCTGTGTACCCATGATCCCCTGTGGTCAGGTACGTGAGGACCTACCCAACAATGGCTTCCTCTGCAGCTGCAATCCTGGCTTCCGTCTGAACGATAATGGCTTCTCATGCTTAGGTGATTAACTCTATACTGTATGCTGAATATAATTCCATGCGGCTTGCACTACACTTCCAACCCCTCGAAATTAACTATTAATTCATGTTCATGTATCTAGGAATGCCTTTGATATACTGCCTTTTATGTTTTCCATGGTCGATCATATGGTGAGCCAATGATACAGATTTGGAAGAGAAATCAAGTTGCCAGGTTTTATGTTATGGGCGAATTTCTGATATTGCGCTGTGATGATTCCTCGCACATGACCTGACAGTGGTCTATGGGATATGCCGATTGAATTCCTATCAGTGAAGGTCGGCGAGGGAGAATGCTAAAATAAACTCCAAGTAAATATTATTCCAAGCTATATATTTCATTGGAACTGATGTATAGGCTGATCTAAACTATCATGTTCGATGGCGTCCTTTTCACCCAATTGCCAGCGATTTTCTAAGTACCACAAGTTCATGACATACTGTTGCACTAGATATTATAATGCATGGATCCTTAAGATGAATTGATACCGACAAATCCTATTAGATGTATTAGAAATTTGTCCTTCAGCTGAAGTTTGATGAAGACATATTTACTTAACGTAGATTCGTCGAGATTTTATTCAACGCGAGAATTGTAGTTTTTATGACGTACATGTAACTGTAACCCCTACCAATTCTTCCTATCTGCTGGGTTGTAATATGGTCCCTATGGAAGGGTCTGAAGGGTTCTTATGGAATTGTATCCTTCACTACAATGCCACATCTAAATCTTCATCACCATATGGAGACACTATATTTATGAACATTATTGAAAAGGTTTCAAAATTATTTTTAAGAAATCAGAACATGGTAATGAGAAACATCTAACAACGCATTGTATCCATATCCCCATGTAAATATTCCATCATTTGCGATCATTTTTGTGTCGTGATCTCACCAAACGGTGGAAATGCCATGCAATCTGTTCATTTCAGTCCACATTCCTGACCTTTGTATTATTGATCGAGGATATTATGATTCTCGGTACCAAAACGACATGCTGATGCGCTTGATCTGGATGACTTTGCCGTGGCTGTTCAAGAGCCGGGGCAGAGTGTGTATGCGTGGTTGGGGCGACAACTCATAATTCTCGTAAATGTCGGCGATGCAAAATTGTTAGATAAAAAAATAAGTTCGTATTTCTCCTGGAAACCCAGGAACTGTCACAGTCGTGTCTGTTCTTAGTCGTCCATCATGCTATTGCTCTGACGTTTGTTTCGCTACTCTCGCTCAACCCAGAGTACCACCTGACTTGTCTTTTCTATATTAGACATAATTATAAACAGTTACATGTCACCGGATATTATAACTTAGTTATCACATGCAGTTTATCGGGTATATTATGACACATTGCATATCGTGCTCATAGGTTAAGCACACAATATATACATGATATAAAAACAACTCTGAGACTATACACAGTATAATTTATATCAAATCATTGTAGAGCCTAATATGAAACATGACGTTAAAAGATTCCAAGATGTTTGAAGTATTTTACTTAATACCTTTCATACAATGTGCAGTTCGTATCTAGGGCTACTCAGATCTAGACCCAACATACCACCAAAGGCTTGGAATTCATTTGTGGAGCATAAATTTAATATTTCCAATATATTTTCTCCATTTACCTCTCAAGGAAGTGCGAAGACGACCAGATGATAGAATACGGTTTCATCAAGTTATCGCTGACGACAAAATTCTGTGTCGTGTTTGAGTTGGCCCTGGCTGTTTGATCAGGGCTGTCTCGTTGCATGTACAGTATGTGGCTCTTGGAGCCAGTTGTTGTCTCGTGTACACGTTCCCTTGCTCGTGATCCCTGGAGCCTGCCTGCCCTGCGCCAAATCCTTCCCTCCGATCCAGTCCCGCTCAAGTCGTTGTTTGCTATGTCAATGTTGATCTTGCGAAGGTTTTGAGGTCTGTCTAGAATCTCAGGAAAAATGTTTGTTCTTTTGCTTAAATGAAATCCCTATCGATTTGTGAAGAACTGTGTTTGAAAGAATGTTCCGTGACTGATGCACGGCAAAGAAGTGGTTGATTTTTTCCTCTCTTTATATGTGGTTTAGCTTTGATTAATGTTGCCTGATATAGATAATGATATATTCCCTTATGGCAATACATGTAATGTATGTACGTTCAAATTAATAATTAGTCAGAGAAAACCGTTCAAATTAATAATTAGTCAGAGAAAACCAATTATATGGAACACCACAATATCCACATTTGAGCAGTAGAGCAAACGATAAACACAAACGTCTGGGTATTACTGTAAAGCCAAAGTCATTAGCCACGCTCTCCGGAATTAAAACAAACCCGGCGCCCTTTAAATCTTCCTGAATGACTGCCCAGAAACTCATGGTCTCACCCTTGGAATTCCTTAATAAAGTTCTGACTGCAAATGAAAGTTTACTCCTTATCGTCTGTTGCTGGAATGTAAGGAAGAAACGCGCAGGAGACGAGACATTTGTACGTACCACCGCGCACCGCGTAATATTATGATGGATTTCGGAGGAAATGACCAAAGACGTCCGGAACCCGTGGTGCTTGTGATTCACTTTCCAGCAAATCTCAGAAAAATTAGCCCAATGGGCTAGTAAGGTTACCGGAGAAATATACAGAGTTAAGCCGAGAAAGTTGAAAGTCAAATTCAAGGTGACCACTGAAATCGCCATATATCTAACCTTGAAAATTCGATCAAAGGTTAAATTCTAGATCACCAAACTATTCAGCATACATCATTTCCTATATGTTCACTATGGACCCCTAAGCTGTAAATTTGATAATAAGCGAGATATAAGCCATTTGTAATCTGACTTTGAAAATAAAATGACTGACCTTGAAATTTAGGTCAAAGGTCAAATTCAATATCATTAAAATATTCAGAATATATCATTTCCTATATGTTCACAATTGATTCCTAAGCTGTAAAGTCGATAATAAGCAAGATATTACCCATTTTGTCCTGTTGACCTTGAAAATGAGGTCAAAGGTCAAATTCAAGGTCATGAGAATTTTCAGCATATATCATTTCCTATATGTTCACAATTAATTCCTAAGCTGTAAAGTCGCTAATAAGCAAGATATTGGCCATTTTGTCCTGTGACCTTGAAAATAGGTCAAAGGTCAAATTCAAGGTCACGAGCATTTTCAGCATATATCATTTCCTATATGTTCACAATTGATTCCTAAGCTGTAAAATCGCTAATAAGCAAGATATTGGCCATTTTGTCCTGTGACCTTGAAAATGAGGTCAAAGGTCAAATTCAAGGTCACGAGAATATTCAGCATATATCATTTCCTATATGTACACAATTGATTTCTAAGCTGTTAAGTCGCTGATAAGCAAGATATTGGCCATTTTGTCCTGTGATCTTGAAAATGAGGTCAAAGGTCAAATTCAAGGTCACGAGAATTTTCAGCATATATCATTTCCTATATGTTAACAATTGATTCCTAAGCTGTAAAGTCGCTAATAAGCAAGATATTGGCCAATTTGTCCTGTGACCTTGAAAATGAGGTCAAAGGTCAAATTCAAGGTCATGAGAATATTCAGCATATATCATTTCCTATATGTTCACAATTGATTCCTAAGCTGTAAAGTCGATAATAAGCGAGATATTAGCAATTTTTTTCCTGTGACCTTGGAAATGAGGTCAGGATCAAATTCAAGGTCATGAAGATATTCAGCATATATCATTTCCTATATGTTCACAATTGATTCCTAAACTGTAAAGTCGATAATAAGCGAGATATTAGCCATTTTGTCATGTGACCCTGAAAATGAGGTCAAAGGTCAAATTCAAGGTCACGAGAATATTCAGCATATATCATTTCCTATATGTTCACAATTGATTCCTAGTCTCTAATCTCAATATTAAGTGAGATATTAGGCTTTAATGTGTCCTATTATAAAGCATAGGAGAATTTAACGTGGGAAAGTCCCATTTGGGCCGAGTTTGGGCCCAAAATGGCCCACTTCGAGCAATTCAAGGGCAACGAAATTTATACATGTCACAGGGGTACATATGAGGAGTGTTATGCATCAATAAAAAAAAGGTGACTGAACAGATTTTGAGAAAACGACCGCCAAAGTCCAAAATTGGCCATTTTTCGACGAAAACGGCCGCCATTTTGAAAAAAATGCGAAAATCAAAAAACTAAAAAAACTTTCCTGGAAATATTTTTAGGTATTTTTGTGCAAAATTTCGGAAATATTCGCCTGTAAACTTTAATGATAAAAATGTGGACGGACGGACGCCGGACGACGGACGACGGACGCAACGGCACGCCAATAGGTTATCGGACCAAAGGTCCGGTATACTAAAAAATGGGATCAGTTGCTTGCAGAGAGTTACGTTCATTGGCTTTTGTCGGCAGTTATCATGTGACAAAGGGCAGTGTGGGTGGTATTAAGGTGACACCTGTAGAGATGTATGAATCGTAGGAATGCTCCACTTGGTAACTATGTCATATGCTCACTGTTGCTATTCATGGTTCTCAAAACAATTTTGACAGATCAGTTTCGCATAACATGACATATATTCCTCACTCCAGTACGAATATGACATACCCAATATGACAACAATAGTCACATAGACGGATCCATGAATGGCTTCCACCTACCCCTCTAACGTTACTGACTGAAAAAAAATGGCCAAATATGTCATCAACCTGGTGTTCCTATTGAGTTTGTCTGGATTTATACTCCAGGTTAATGCGCCAAGATAATACCACACTACATAAGCATCCCTCCGCCGTCGGAAAAAAGTATGTTTGAGAACAGGGTGTTCATAGTTTGTGTGAGGACAAGGCCAAGAATATACCACAGAAGAAGATACCACAGAACATGCTAATGGGCTCTGGCTTTCGAGGCATTCGAACGGGACCCACACCCCAGCTGCAATGGGCCATTTCCTGAACAACAACAAAATATCCTCTCCATTACAGATTGTTCACATATGCTCTCTGTCAAACTATTTACCATGTCCCTCAATCAAATAAGCAAACCTTTTGCTCAATTCGAAACGATTTTGTTCAGTTTGTTCGATATGTTCAATTTGAAAATGTGCGTACATTCATCAAATTATGTTGAGAACAAATCTCTCATTTTGCTTCATCAACATAAAATAGAAAAACCATAATTTACACTAGAATCTGCAAATATTCTCCAAATTCACTGAATCGCATTATGCTGTGGACATGAGTCATACTAATAAAATCAATCCATGAATATAACTGTCATTTTCCAAAATAATATAAAGAACTCTACAAATTAAAACTACATATGCCGCTATATTTTTAATTATGTGAGGACGTGATATTCTGTTCAATAAAATTAAATGTAGTAAATACTTGATGATATCTAACTGAAAACGGCATTCGATCCCATTATTTGTTCATATTATCAAGATAAAACTGGCTATAGATCCCACTGAATTGTCTCCCAATGGGCCCATATCAACCAGCCTCAATCATAATGGAGATTGCTACCGGATGTTCCGGTAAATAATCTTCAAAGACACTAATGTGCACATAAGCTTAGATCATGTGTCCCTTATTTTAATAATCACAAAGCGACTAATGGCCCGATATGGATATCATTGCTGCATAGATATTGAACCTATGTGAGTCGAAACAACAATGACAACCACGCCATTTGCCTTGCACGTAGGCTAGATGTGTATTCGATCAAGAAGCAATTCAAAAGTGATCTGTTCTTCACACACACAACAAATAATCTTCTTGCACCAATCTGGAATTATATATTTACCTTCAATAGTCAACGCCATTTGCATATCTAGATTTTATATTGTTTTGACATTTCCGAATCAATCATAAGTCAGTGTTTTCTGTTCCTAATTGCAAACAAAAATCTATATTTGAATTGCACCAATTTCTGTCATTTTATATAAATATATGTTTAATGCTTGTGTGCTTCACCAATGACATTTTCAGGATCTGCTCATCTAGACCTGCGACTCTGAACAGGAAACCCAATTCTGACTTGGATATTGCATAATAATATGACTACAGCAGGTTATAGAAAAGCAGTAAACACCAAATTTTATGGGGACTGAATTTAGATCAATCTGGCAGATGCATAATACAGATCCAGCGTGGGGAGTGCTCAGAGAACAATCAGTAAATGGGCGCTGATGGACCGGAGATGTTTGCAGTTCGATTTATCATCTGCAGAGCTAGAATCATTTGGCAATAAGTTCGTGTTGGTAGTTAGAAGTAAGAGCGATTACGATGGATCTATATGTGTTTGACTCCCAAAGCTTAATATCGAAGATGGCATCATGCAACAAACATCTAGGTTGGCTCTCAAAGTGAAGAAACATCAAACATTCCTTGACTTTCACTCCTGGTCCGACAAATTGAAAACCAGGGCGTAGTTCTATTAGTTGTAGAGTGATCTGTAAATCACCTGCAGAACAGGCCAGGGGTCCAAGATTATCATGCGGTCTCACACCGTCTCCACCATCTTCTAGCCATCTCAGTATCCACGAACAGTTCCACGCCACACAGAGCCTAATAAAATATGGATGGTTTCGCGGTGATCGAGTCACCATATCCAATTTAGGCTCCAATCGAATGTGATCGTGGGCACTGAATGGACAAGAGCTATGCCGTCCGTTATAAGTCAATCTCATCTGGCCACGGGGTTTGCGTTTGCGAGATTTATTCGAATTATCTGTGGCAATATTTGAAAAAAGGTAGTGGTCCTAGAATAGCTTTGACACGTTACGTCATGGTCATGTTCCCTGGCAACGGGTCTCACGTAACTGTCAAATCTCATACATCATATTTATACATCGTCTACACAGACATAACACATCACTTCATGGCTGCTATGATCACGTATACATGAATAACATTCTGGCAAGTAAATATCTGCTCAGAAAATAATGTATACGTTGGAGTTCGCATTTCGCACATATAATACATTTATTATTGTTGAAATGTAAGTATATCAACCTATTTCCACCAATACAACTAGATTTTAATGATGATAAAAACAAACGTAAAATACAACATTTTGCTATAGAAACAAAGCCCACCAAATAGTTTATCCAAAGACACACTGGAGTCATCAGAGGCAGACAGTGTGTTAAATGACAATGTAGTTGTATTATTCTATGAATGAATCTAAACACCATATGAATTTACCACGCAAAATACCATGTATACTGCCCTGTTTGATTCTGTAGGTAAATGATTTCACTTTCTCCTACGTGCAGAAATCTTTCCCAATCCTGCTACGACATTACATCTCGAATTGTACTACCTCGTTGTCAGAGATACGGAACTCCCAGGTTCTGACAAGAAAACCGTTGAGGCATTGGAGGTCTTGAGTGCTGACATAGAGGTGAGGTCCGCAAGGAGGAAAACGCGACCAAGTCACTGGAGAAGCTCAAATGGAGTGGTCTTGACTCCAGCGAGGATGCGGACGAGGATGAGAATGAGGTGGACGTTGAGGAAGCCTAATTGCATAGTCTCACTAAGAGTGTAGGCAACCGCGGAGATGGAAACCGCAACCAGAGATTCCGAAGGGGAAAGGACCGTGAGAAAACTGAAAGGGGAAAGGATACAAGGGTAACAAGGCAAGTTCCAACAACAAGAGCAACAACATTCCCCAGTGAACGATGTATATATGAAGAAGGGCAAGATTTGCAAGGACATTTTCTTTTTCACTTTGAGATGCAGGCTACATAACTTGGGACAGACATTTTGATTTGACGAGGTCAAGTACAATTACGTATTTCATTGTCTGGCTTGGGGTAACCACAATTCTGTCTTCTCTGAACTACTGCCCAATAATAGAGGCGAAACAGAGTGAATGGTTGTCTTGGCCATGGACACAGGTTTTCGTGTCTTCTAGCACTCTACCCACAAGTCATCAATCTCATGACAGTCAGTTCACCATTCTTCGGGTGCTAGACTCAGTGATGCCCTTGAGGGAAAGTGGTCTTCCTCTGCATGCCAAAATATCATTCTTCATCCAAAAAATCTGGGCCGCTAAATGATTCATGTTTGTTTATTGATGTTGATCATCACAGATTCCTTTACACGTGTACTATTCTTTACATGTATAATAGTACATGTACATGCTGGTCACAATATTATCGTTTGTCACTGACACAATTATGGAGTAAACTAGGAGTGCAATTTTCATTGCACCTGGGGTAGAGGGCCATGCACAGTAGATTTGCTTATGGACATGATGACAGCCCCTCTACATTCCCGATTGACTTGGAGGTCAGCAAGTATTAACCAGATGGATGTTCAGCCTTGCCGCAATGGGACACCACCAATGAAAATGGGAATACGTTCATATGAATTGGCTAATTTGTAAAACTGACTGCTGGGAGACATTTTCTTTGGAATCGGAGTTATGTCCATACTACGATGTTTATATGACTACCACGGCATTAGATACGTAGCTTTCTATTTCATTACGAGATGATGTGGATGCATGTAATGGTATTATGCGATGGTAGAGCGATGCTGTAGAGCATTGTTACATAAAATATGATATATATTGTTGTATGGATGACTATCAGCCACGAGATATTTGGTTTTCCAAGAACATGAAATATTATTTGCTGAGAGAAAGTTATAGTGCTGTTTGGTCGTTCATATAAACAGTTGTAAAATCATTCAATCATTTTTTTTATTTTCAAAAGATACAAACATATTCACACAGTGATCTGTCGTAGTTTGACAGAATTATTCGGCCATGATGCAATGGAGGGGAATCTTTTCAAGACACATGAAACCGTGACAACTCCCCATAGACTTTCACAGTTGGATGTGAATTGAAGTGTATCTCTGTCTCCGCAGCAAATATTTTCAATGGATAGAAAAGATGTATTGTAATGTAAACATGAGTGAAGAGCAGTGTTATGAATTTGAAGGGCGTCTCTATGAAGGGCTGCCACAACATCGACACACAAAAGGGAAGGGGTCAAATCAGATCAAAATAGTTGCATTTAAGCTGCTTTTATCTATTACCTCTGCGCAGAGGTCATGTGGAAGCATATGTATTTGCTGCGTCCCATTTCACTCTATCAAATTAATTCAGAAAGTATCGTTGCAGATATACAGCTACCGCTGCACAATGGCTTGACGGGGAAAGAGAGAGGGTAGTGGGTTCAATCGGACTTAATGGGGGTGTTCCAGGGACACACAGGCTGAGTGGGCATCTGCCTTTTAAAACCAACAACCAATGGCCGACCGATGGTGGCTTTTATTCAATAGAGTCTATTGAATCAATAGACTCTATTTAATAGACTCTATCTCCCATTATTGAAATATCTTCTGATCAAAATTAGATCAATTGCATCTTCATATGGCTAACTGTCTCCATGCTATCCCCCATACATGTCCACGTGAAAACGACGGTAAATACGACCAGTTTTTTTATGGTATATACATATGTGAAAAAAGTACAATGGTATGACACGTGAATGTAACAACAACATCTCCATAACGAATACAAATGATTACTGATTATTCCAATTCTTTCTCATATTTTACATGATATGAGTAGCTAGGCATGAACAAGTTATGAACATTTTGTCGAGAATTCACATATGTACAAATATGCCTCTTCAGTTAAGTCATGCACATGCTGCATATATTCTTGCCTTCTGGGCCTTTGAATAATCTGGGTAATATATAACTTAGTATCTCCTATGTATGTGTTAGTATCTCATACTCATGAGATGAGTATGTCAAACGTATGAATTAATATCTATCAAATATATGTTATTATTGCCTATGTGTGAGTTGATATATCATAAATATGAGATGAGTATCTCCTACTTTATAGCATAAACGGTGTGCCATAAAAACTCTTAAGTCTAACATTGTAAAAGAAATAAACTGGCTTCAACGATACTATTTTGTTTTCCGGTATGACGACTTTGATCAATAAATGTGAATGTAGATCAGTACACCGGCTGATAGCAAGTGCGGTCACGTCCCCCTTGATTGGTGGACGAGCGATATAAAGTCGAATCAAGCCACAAGACATGCAATAAAGCTGTTCCGCCAGTACGCCCCATCCTCCTCCCTGTCATGCCGTCACAGGCGGGATTAAGTCTGAAAACACCACGCCTATTCTTGCACCCATCACCTCATGAAATGATTTTAATGGAATATTTTTTGAGGAGAAGCAACAAATTCATCAATGTTATGTCAACATATGCAATGAGTTGTGGGTTGCATTATAGTTTTTCATGGTACATGATGTCTAGGGAAAAAATCATGGATGTTGCGTCCACAGAGCAACAAATTCTAATCGAAGGGCCCAAGAGGTCATGACAGCGATAAATTGATCTTCATTGATCTACATCCATCTCTGTCTTGGTAGAGACGGTTGCATAACTAACTTGTATGTTTAGCTTAATATATGTGATTTCGACCCACCAATCTGCAACAATTTCTACCATGCGATTTGATTCCAATCATTAGGTTAACTAAGTTAACGCCTTAATTATCCATCATTGCTTACGTTCATTTTGAAAGAGGCCCCACATGATTCGTGTGATATACTGTGATATTGCATTCGACCATGCAGTGTACAATATAGCCTCCATGACCAATTCTCCATTGAGTTGAAACAATACGTTGTAGGTTTTGACGTTGGTACAGCAAAACACCATCCAATGTCAAGTCGATAGTATAAACACGTAACAGGTAGTGAGTAAATGTGCAAGCTTCCTCTATAGAGATCATATATCCTTTTGGAGATTGTGTAATTTGTTGGGAAAAAGGAGGTCATGTTTGAACTGGATGATCTATCGATCGAATGAATGATAACTAAGGCATAGTTGACTGCTGAACAGACGTTCCGGGAACTTTTCGAGCATAAATATTATGAATATTCTTTTAACGAAAGTGTACATTTATCATCTAGTCAAAATACGATTATGCCAAACTTGGCCTTGCTTCAATGAAGCTGTATCTCAGCCATCACTGGTACCACATGTCCTTGCTGCCCACTGATCGAGGTGGTTGTCCGAGGGGACCAGACCCTTACTATCTACTCTATCTTGGCCTGGGCCGCTGGTAAGTACCGACTTGAGGAGGACATCTGACAATATGTGGGCACCTGGTCTATCCTCAGATCCATTGGGAACGTTTCCAGAAGAAGAACAATTCATGGGGTCGACACTTATTCGTTTTATACTTATATGCGATACATATCGAAGATAAACGGTGGAGCATGAATGGATAGTGAGGGAATGCAGCTGATCCCCCACCCATGCAATAAACATATATTTGTTCCATTGTCAAGACGGTATTTATGATGCCTGTGTTTGGGAGTTGAGTCCAAGGCGCCTGTGTGGCTGAGTCCTGTGGACCGCCTGGGCTGTAGTGTCTCAGCGGCTGTGTGTCAGCTCTCCTCTGCTCTGACCGATTAACTTCGCAAGTACCAGTAAGGACCAAATCGATGGGGACTTGGCTTGAATTTAAATTTCGTTTCATCAAAATTATGTAAGAGAAACCGAACATTTTCGATTCATTTGCCAAACACGCAATGGTGAAGAATAGTCAACAGTTTCTGAACTTTTCGAAAGATTGGGGGTTCAAGAAATCATTACTCGTTGTTCCCAAGTGTACAATAAGCAGTGGATATTGCCGTAATCCTGCGCCACAAGGACCTTGTTTACCCCTGACTGACTGACAACCGAGCCTCTCTTCCAAACACCCTGTGTATCAAATTCTATTAATCACTCACAGACAACATGTTCCCAATTCAAATTGCAATTGTCCATGCCAGTGTCGCAATGTTAGCGTGGGCTTCACCAGAGATGAAAGGTTAAGGATGCTTATCAGTCAGGATCCATGCCTTGTCAGCAGAATTCTGGTAAGTTTTGTTTGACTTATAACTCCGCAGTTTGGTAATGGATTGCTATGAAAATTGTTGTGTAGGTTCTATCCATGATTACAAGGCTTGTCCAATGGCCAGATGGAAGACCCAGTTGATATTCATACAGATCCTGAACGTTATACACCGCCAATCAAATGTAACTTACATAGAAAACTGACAGCGTTTTAGGGTACAGTTTCTTGACTATGGTTAGATTACATATCATAGAACAATAACCTACTGCGTGTTTTTGGATTTACCGCAACACTTGATGGGAGTTTGATGGTCAAAATAGCATGTTATATATCATCCGCACTGAAAATACACTGAGCAAAAGAAATTGATTGTCAATCGCATTAATAACGTGTATATCCGTTGGCATTGTAAACTCAACCGCAAACTACATCAGGAATTCAGCGACTCTATTATTTTCTAAATGCAGTATAAAACCAAAATCACAACAACATCTCACTCCGGAGTACAACGTTCTCGACCGCTGAGCATTGACGGTATTTGCCATACGAATAATCCGCTGATCTGTACTTAGCGCTTCACTGACCAGCGGCACAAGACATTTTCATGGGATCGCAATAGATATACACATTTGCACATCAATTTGACATGGTTATCGATGGGATACCTAAAATTTAAGGGTAGGTTATTGATCACGGACATGTGCACTAACTGCAGTTAAGAAACTACACTCTGTAATGCTTCGTGTACGCAACGTAAGTTACATTTGTTCAAGCAACATTCAACTCCGTTTATATTCTAATTTATCAATGAAATCTTCAATCTCTTCTTCGCGTCAGCTTCATAGATATATACAGAATATATATTCCAAATTTCATGTGAGTTCGTTATGAAATGGCCGAGATATGAACCAAAATTGCACGTGGTATGAAACCCTTGAAATTACGTGGATCGTGCTCGATACCCAATCTTAAAAGTTGCAATCTTGTGGATGTTTTGCAGATGATATGAAAGGGGCGTATTATATATATATATATGTAATCTACATCAATTCAAACCTCAGAACCGAATTCAGGCGATTTCTCCATCGAGCTGTGTGTCGATACTTGACTGCTAATACTGTGGTGCTAGTTTTAATCCTGACTGATGATTTGTTTACGAGATCTGACAAATCTCTGACAGTGTGACTCCTCTAGAAAAAAAAACATTGCCGCACTATTCCAACTCCCTGGATTGCACTTAGGAACCAGCAAGGAAACGGGTCGTTTGCCACTTATTAAATCCTATGTTATCCCCAGCATTTGATGGCCACATTGCATGTGAGTCTCCGCAGTGGAGATGGGACTGAGGAATCTGAGTTCCAAGACTGCGTTCACTCGTGGGATGAGCAGAAACACACCTGTCACCTCCCATATCACTCCCCGCAAACTGTTAAAGCGCTGGATATGCATGTGTGAAAACGGACACGACACATGTGTGAAAGATACGATGCATGTGTGAAAAGATAGTACATATGTGTGAGTAATTGTCACCCAGCATGGTTCCATGGCCAGAAAATAGTGGTATACCTGAAACAGGACACTGGAACCAGAAAGTAAGAAGTTGTGTCGTATTATATGTATTATAACATGCTCTGCAGTAATGTAGACCAGTTCTATTCGAACTAAAAACGCATACAAGTGTTACGTTGACAGTTTATGTTAAATACGTATGAAAACATGTTAATAATCCCCAATAAGTAATTTATGGTACACGTGAATAACTATTGACTGGCCCGATGGTGAAAATTGCTGTTTATTTGCATTATTCACGCAGTTTTTTGGTCAAAATAATATCACCATGTCAATACACATGTGTGAGAAGACAGTACATATGTGTGAGGAGATAGTATGCATGTGTGAGAAATGATACGATATTTTGCTGCATGTGTGAGGAGTGTCATTCATTCAAATACATATTTTGACTATGTGCTCGCCGTCGTCCTCTATAGCGGCCAGCATGCGAGAGTGAGGGCTGACGTCAGACCATTGGGCAAAATCGCCACAATTAGTTACATATTTTCAATGACTAAAATAGTCTCAGGAACGGGAATCCCAGTTTCAAATCTTGAACCGGGAATTCCCGTTTGCGGGATTAAACCCTAATTTTGACAGGATGAATGCCCCGGTGCCCACAAGATGTTATTTTTGCCATCAAAAATTCCGTGATGGAGTTGGCGTGGTGACACATATATGCACAGAACATCGAGGGAATAACATCAGCATTCTGAGACAGTGTATTGATCCCAATAGTGGCAGGCAATGCTACAAATCAATGCATTATCCTTATAGGACACATGACCTACCCGATCCAACATATCTGTCATTTAATGAGGATACTTGTCAGCTGATATTCCACACGAAAAGGCCAGAGGAGCATGCTGCCAAAACTCCAAAGTTGTCATACACACCTGTCAAAGAATCACGTGCAAGACATCTTACTAGTACGAGTGATAGCCTCGAGGATATTGGGAATATCGTGGAATCGTGTGAACACTTGAACATCGGCGTTGATGAAAGCACGCAAACTGACCCTGCCGCAGTGGTAGATATTAGCACATTTTCACAAAATGATCAAGAGTTTCTTACCGAAATGGTTTCTATTTTCCCCTCTGTACTTGACCATTTGAAAACAATAGGGAGACATGATGATTGGTTCACCTTCATGCGACTGGTCTCCGAAGGGAAATTTCCAACAGGAAACATTGCGTTACATCTGTTCTTAGATGTGGCCAAATGGTACTCCAATCCTAGCATCAATGCCATGCGTTACAGCCCAGTAGTCAAGCGATTCTGGACACTAGGCTACAAACTGTTCCATGAACGCTTCCTGCGTTTTATGGGCGGGTTTAAATGTAAAGGGCAAATACGTGATGGACAAATGAGCAAATGTGAATTGGACACGCATGGCTCCAGAGTGAACTTTGTAGTCCCCAGTCGGCAGGTCTTGTCACAGAATATCCAAAACACGACAACCAGGTACAGTCAACCAGGCATTATGTTACCTAACGTTGATATGTTCAAGGAAAACAAAAACATATCGGCTAAACTATGCATTGATGGAAAAAAAATTGTTCAAGGATTTGGTCAATATCTTGGAGATGTAGATCTGTATGGACACGAGGAAAGCCCGACTCTCGAGGACCGCAAGAAAAGGCATGCAGAGGAAATGGAGCGTGTAGAAGGAATACAGAATACCTTGTCTACATATGATGAAAAACTCAAGAAGAATCTTGGTGAAATATCAACCGGAGATAACACTGTGCATGTCTTGAAAACAAAAATGGCCGCACTCATATGCGTCTGCAGTCATCGCACTCGTGAACTGAGATGTTGGAAAGTGAAAAAGGAGCAAGCACTGGAAAAACTGAAGAAATGCGCTGGGCCTAACTGGAAAGAAACAAAGCTCAACTTTGCCATCAGTCACATAAAAACTGCAATATACAGGGTGAACTCCTCTATTGCAGACCTACTCCAAAGTGTGGATAATATAGTGGAGTGCCTCGCTGAATTGAATCGGACTGGAGAATTGTTTTCAAAATCCCCACAAGTAGATCTTGGAAAACAGGCTAACTTTCAGTGCCTATTGGGGATCACAGATGAGGAATTGACGAACACACCATTTATGGCACAGGTATACTCTCATCTAGTGTTGCAACGTTCTGAAGCTTGGTTCGAGCTACGAAAACTATCCAAAGTGACTGGGAGTACACTGAATTCTGCCGTTGGACTTGGAACCCTTAAACAACAGAAAGAACATTTTGCGCGTACCTTTGAAGGGCAACAATCAACCCTACCAGCAAAAGCACAGAAAGCCATAGCCCATGGACTAGAAAACGAAATAAACGGCATATCAACACTAGTATGCAAGGTTCTGCCAGCTCTGTTTCCCAACATCTCATATCGGGAGACTGGTTGCAATATATTGTATCACGAAGGGAGTCCTCTGATTACAGTAAGTCCAGACGGAATTGGAATCACAGCTGACAACAAAACATCATGTGCATTCGAAGTGAAGTGTCCCTTACCTGGAAAAGTGTTCACCACAGACCAGCATTATACAATACCGAAGTACTACGTTCCACAGATACTGAGCGAAATGAAATCTACCGGATGTGACCACTTGCTGTATGCATGCTATACACCTGAAAGCACCACCGTCTTTGATGTCTCCTTCGATGAAAAGGTGTGGGATCTACTGTGGTCTGCAGTCGTTGATCTGTATGGAGGTACTGAGCATTCTAAACCAAGCAAGAAGCTTCCATATGTCAAGGAAATTCAGGATGCGATCACCATCTACACCCAGGAACACGTCACGTTCATTGGCGAGTTTCCGTCAGTGAAAGGGGTTGTCTGCCAGCATGGTACTCGAAGTGACCCACAACAATATCATGGAGTGCATGAGAATCTTTCATCAATTAAACACTTCATGACATTAGATGTTGTGCAAGAAATGTTCTTCAAACTTGGTAAAACCCTGGAAGAAGCATACCAAGTTTTGCGTACACCAGCCAAAGATGTTCTCGTGGCACTTCTGTGTGACCTTGACAGATGGAAAAGCGACGATATACCGCATGCTTTTCCCATTGCATATGGTCTGTCTGGATACAGCCTGAAAACTAATGAAGTACGGAGCATGTTAACAGAAATGTTAACCCTGTGCCATGACAAAGGTGTTGATGTGAAGGTGGTTTCCTATGATGGCCAATTCCATCAATTGGCAGTTCGTAATGTGAAAAATGAGCCCTTGACGATTCTCCAGCTGCAGAAAGATGTGTGGAAAGAGGTTCACAGAATATCAAAAGGCGACCAATTGAAACTCATTGTGACTGCTAATGATATTGGTCAAGTAACATCTTATCATGATGTGTGCAATGTTGCTGAAGTAAAGCGAGGAAATACATGTGAAGACGGTAGCCTTCCGCAGCATGGTCCCATATACATAGGTGGGTTGAAGAGTAAAACACATGGGCCTATTTTAAACAGCCCGAATTTGAAAAAGTTCATACAGAAGAATAATGTGCGTCCCTACGTTGAAGAGGACACTAATGACACGGAATATGAGGATGATGTGATTATATCATGTCTACCACCTGACATTGTAGACACGCTATCAACAGATGTGTTGGAGAAGTTAAAGCAACTTGGTCGTGAGTTGCATGGGAGCCAGAGTGAGCAACACGAACCAACTTTTGAGGTTCAAGATGAAATTCTTGTGGACATAGCTGCAGCAGATATGTGGCAAACAGAGGACAAAACACTCGAAACCAACACCACTGTAGTCACGACGACTGAAGAGGAATTACCACTATCTAAGATGTTGTCAGGTCTGCAAGATGATAAGACTTTGAACTGCCGGGATAAATGGACACACAGGCATGCAAGTGCCTTCCGTGAACTATTCACATCAGCAACAGCAATCAATAAGGCATTCACATTGCCTGAGTTGAAGAAAATGATGATCATCTGCAAGCAATCATGTAAAATGGGCCATGGGTCTGTGAATGTTACTTCAACGACACGGAAATATGAGTTAGTCAACGTCTTCGCGGAGATTTTTGGCGATCACTCCGAGATACACCCTACAAGAAGGAGGCAAGTTCCACAACTGAAAGTTCTTGCAAAGAAATTGATCTCTTCATTCCCGAAAGCTTGCACAAACGTTATTGTGGCAACACATCTGTTTCATACGGAAAGACTGCCACAATGGAGAGAAAAAGGTGCTTTCAAGGATGGAATTACTGTCGGGAGTAAACATGAGCCATACGTGTGGTTTTCGCAGCCAGAGTACCTGGAGGATACCGGCACATACATCTATGCCTGTATAGATGTATACAGGCATCTATATATGCCTGTATACATATATATATGCATATATATATATGCATATATATATATATATATGCATATATAAATATAAATATATGTTTATATAAATATAAATATATGTATATATAAATATAAATATTTCATATAAATATGAAAATGAATATTTTCATATGATTGGCCCACTGCAGTGAAACGACTGTGTAAAGACCATTGAACATGTTGTGTAACACCGATTACAATATAAGCAACAAAATCTCATTACCATGCTCAAATACACTATATATGATTAAATTAAGTTATAACGCAACAGTTATTCCTGTACAGGATAATAACTTCACAGGCAAATCACATGTATATACGCAACAAAAAAAGTTCAGAATATGTATGACTGAGCCACGTGTAATATGTAATTGCACATGAAATTAAATGGCACTTTGTCAAACTGATCTAGAAGAACATCATCCGTACAACTTATCCATTTGCCATTGCATGGTGACTCGTAGGTTGACAATTTTTGATATGCCTCCACAGGGAAGACTGCCACTTATACACTTTGTCACAGTTTGGACACTGCATATCGTTGTCATTTACAGGCCTATGCATCCCATTGCAATGTTGATCCAATTGTGCCTTGGTACGAAATTCTTTTGAACAAATAGTACATTTGTGCTTTTTCGATGCATTTGTGCAAGACTTCAAATGGGTTTGCAAACTACTTTTATACTTCAGTTTTTTGTGACAAATGTGACAGTCGAACGAGGACTTGTTATAATGGGAATTCACATGGCTTAGAAATAGAGATTTGATCAGGAATTTCTTAGAACAGACTGCACAACTGTAGCGAGCATTATTGTCATGTTTACGACGCTTGTGTTCTTTCATTCCTGACACAGATTTGAATGTTTTCCCGCAAACATCACATACTATGGCAGCGCCAAGATGTTCCAACTGTATATGATTCTTGAGGTAGTATTTCTGGCTGAACTTGTTCCCACAATCATCACAAGTATACTTATGTGACTGATGAACTGCCTTGATGTGGCGACCTAGGTTATATTTGGTCCCTACGTAGTCGCAGCCTTGTTTATCACAGTGAACATTCTTGTAAACTGGTCGTTTGAGAGCTTTCTTTGACGAAGTTTTGGTCGGTGTACTAGCACAAAGAGGTGAAAGTTCTGGTTTGCGTTCACCAGTCTCATCTATGCTTAAGGTTTCCGTGATGCTCAAGGGACCGGAACCTCGTGGGTCACTTCCACATTCAGCTGAAGGTGCTTGATGTGATTCAATGGACTGTTCTACGGACGAAACAATCTCTTCTGCGCTGATATCCAGATTCAGTATGGAACCGTCGGCAGCCTGGACAATAAACGACTCCATGGGTACGTTTACGTCATGCTCGTTGACCTCTCCATTTGAGGCTTGCATTTTCTGCACAAAACCAATGAATTAATAATAAGGCCGTGTTGTGTGAAGACTTCCTTTAGCGTTCGCCTGATTTCGAAACGGTATCAGGCAACACCGAATATTAACACACATACACATTTTAACACAAGCCAATATACAACACACATCTCATAAATTCTTGTGTACATCAGAGGTGGAAACCTGTTCTACTGACGCCAGAACAAAGGGAAAAAACCTGCACAATATATTAGAGAGAAATGCTCATTAATTATCCGAAATTGAAGGCAAGAGAATTTTGAAGAACAACTACCTAAAAAACTAGTTAAATGACCAAGATATCCTCTGTGTGTTTTAGTGCCAAATTTCGTGGAAACGCTACCCGCACGTGGACGCTAAACAAGCTCTTAACACAACACGGCCTAACTAGATGAATTGGTCACAAGACCAATATGTCTCTCCGAGGTATAACATGTAAGAGCTGACTCAGCACAAACATTTCGACTTTGAGCCAAGTTCGCCAGAAGGAATGGAAAAGATTGTCTAAGCAGACAGTTTCTGAAAAAAAAATCCATCTGACTGTATAATGTACTATTTTTAAGATATGGCCCGAAATAGAAAAAGTCAACTCAGCACAAACAAATTTGACTTGGGTCCAAGTTTATCCAAAGCCCGCTAGGCTTCTTTGTCCAGTCCGATGAGTCCGAAAATAACATCCGTTTCGCTCTACGATGCACCATTTCTGAGATATGATGGAAATAAAACTGACGAGTTGAGGCTGTGCGACATTGAAAAGCCAAGGTCATAAATGCAAGTATGACATTTAAAAATTTCTTTACGATGAATTATGGCTATCTGTATCATTTTTTTTTGCCTTAATAATGCCCCGAACAGACTAGAAAGTAGGAGTTTGACCTTTGAAGGTCATCCAAGGACCAGTTCAAGGTAATATTTTGAAGGCCATATATGACTTCCCCTAAACAAGTGGACAATACTAATGTTTGCACTATCTTAAAGCGTCTATAGGCTCCAGGAATCAATTTGAAGTTTTATGCATTCTTTATCAGAAAATTATCAAAAAAAGTACTGATCCCCCTGAAAATCGATCTGCGTTCCGTTTTCAAACCACTTAATGACCATATGAAATATTGCAAAGATTCGCATCAAATTGCGACCTGCAGTTCGATTACAAAAGCCTCTAAGCACACGGACTCGGCATAAGGCCTTTCCTGTTTAATTTTCTGTTTCTCGTCCCCGCGCGCCTAGCTTTTTGCGAAATTTTTAGAGAAAAAAAACATGTATAAATATGTAATATAATGGAAATAAAAGCGATTTTGACACACAAAATTCCGCCAATCTCTGTAAAGCTGTTGGTAATAATGTTAGATATATGACCCATTATGGGAGACAATCATGTATTACTGTACTGGCAATATTTCCAGTCTATTGTATTCAACCCACCTCTGTTGCTCCAGCTTCGAATATACATGTATCTGTATGGAATCCTAATCATAAGAACTGGCTGCAGGTTACCCTATTATTTTTAACACACATATACCATCATTTCTGCGTTTCTTTCACGTGCAATATGATCACACATGTGTAATATCCTCTCACACATGTGTACTATCCTCTCACACATGCATCGTATCATAACGAATGTTCCTCACACATGCATTGTATCATTTCGCACTAACATCATCAAATAACATTAAAGTTTAGGCGTAAAGTGTGACACTACATGTGTGATTTGGTTTTCAATGGTATTTCTGTGTACACTGTTGCAACCAAAACCGAAAACTTTTGCAATATAGAGCAGTTTACAACCAAAACAAGCGCAACATGTGTGACTTACTATACTAAATAAATGTGTGCATACCATTTCCGCTGCTTGGTTTTAAATGGTCGATATTGTTCCCATACATAATTGTAGGCTGTTGGTTCTATGCAAATTCGTCTTACCCACATAATAATAATATAAATGTGTTCGGGCCTGATTTACTCACACATATGTACTATCTCTTCACACATGCATCATATCTCTCACACATGTGTCGTGTCCGTTTTCACACATAAATATCCAGCGCTTTAACAGTTTGCGGGGAGTGATATCGCGATACGGTTTTCATAATTTTAAGGAGGGGTCGTTTACAGGTCCTCACCTTTTTCAGTTGAGGAAGATTTTGTTATTTGATGCTTGCACCTAGAATTTCTGGGATGGATTTTGTGATCGAGAAAAACAATCTATTACCATCAATACAGCTAGATTTTGATGATAACAATAGCAAACTTAAAATAAAACATTTTGCATTGGGAACAAAGCCAGACCATTTAGCTTATCCAAAGACACGCTGGCTACATCAGGGGCAGACAGTGTGTGAAATGTAGTTGTTTCTACTGTACACATGATGGAATTACCATATGATATACATGTATATGGATGCACTCTGATATTTGGACAGTGGTGTAGGTGTCGTTATCATCACAATGGTGGCGTTAGAAATGTGTCATGAGATTATTTCCAATCGTCATCAATGGTAGTTATTCCAGTACCTTAGAGAATTAGTGGTTCACAACACGCCATAGAAGTTCGATTCTGACCATTTAATAGAAGAGGTCAAAGCCCTGTCTCAGTAGTCAGAATCGTCTAGTTTCTACTGGCATGCTAACCGACGTACATATAAACCCTGTCATCTCACCAATGCAGTCGCGGGCGCGGGTTCGAGTGCTGAAGTGATAAATGGCCAATCAAATCGGGGCTGCCCATGAGGGACATCATATTGAAAGTCAATAGTCGGGACTCAGTCAATTGTAGTAGAAACCGCGTCCCCAAATCTGC
Organism: Terebella lapidaria; assembly: GCA_949152475.1. NCBI lineage: Eukaryota > Metazoa > Annelida > Polychaeta > Terebellida > Terebellidae > Terebella > Terebella lapidaria. Next base: position 12,559,284 of record OX424557.1, read on the forward strand.
ACCAATAAGTGGACTGGATCTAGCCAGTCGGTACAATCTTGTTCTAGGTTGGGTAAACACCATGTTATAACCTTGCAATTACATGTAGTGTGGTCCGGACCAGCGTTAACAATACAATAACGCGTCAATTTGGCACAGGGAAAGAACGAAGTACTGTCTATTCATGAATACCATGGACCCCACCAGTGTTAGAGTTCCTGTGGCATCTGATATTGCTATTGATAGATACGAGGAATTATTGACGGAATCAGGCGGTTGGACCAGGATTGGTAGAGGCTTGGTGCAGGTGACGTCGTTGGTGACTTCTTGACACGAGCCGTGGCGTGAAGTGATAGGAGTGAGGCCTGGTTGTTCTTGTTTTCTTCTTTCTGATACCAGCACGCGAGGCTCTACATGGTTCAATGTTCAATGATGGGTGACAGAGGATGACAATGGATCATGCTGTTGCATTTTCACTTCCCCTCTTCTCTAGATATTGTAATGATTTTTGTTCTTTCTCAACAAGTTGCTGTGGCGTCATAATCCCCCGTGATCAGGTATGTGAGCACCTGTCCAGTTGCAAGCCTAGATTCCGTCCATGCGAACGATACATACATAGACAAAAATCAAATTGACAGGTTTTATGTTACGACCGAATTTCTTACATTGCGTTGTGATGATTTCTTCTGCACTCACTGACAGTGGTCTATAAACATTTATGGAATGTGCTTATTGAATAACTACGTGTATTGGTACGCGAGGAGATTGCAAAATAAACCTCAAGTAAATATCCCGGACTATACATGCCTCATTGGAACTGCTGTGTGGGCTGATCTCTGCCGTCATATTTGGTGGCGTCACCCAACCGCCAGCGATTTTCTAAGTGACACATATCCATAACATTTTGCTTACACTGAATAATGAAATGCATGGATCGTTATGTAGGTGGATTCGTTTGACAAACCGGATCAGATGTATTGGAAATCCGTCAATCAGTTGAAGTTTGATGGAAACAGATTTTTACTAACGTAGATTCATCCATGCGACAATTGTATTCTTTGGTGACGTGACTATGCCCTCTTACCAATTCTGATTGCCTGCTGGGATGTTATATGGTCCCTGTGGGAGGCAGTAACACCAGAATACAGAAAAAAATTGCCATTTTATCAAACTGTGTTCTGGATTCTCCTACATTTCAATTCCAAATCTGATCTGATCATGAAACTCCATCCCCCAAATGTAGTGCAGCAGATATGTGGAATAATTGTGGGTTTGGTGGTAAAAACACCAAAATTGGTACAATTCAGGCTAAGTACATATATATTGATTTTAGCTACAATACCAAGACAGATTTTGCCCGAACCCAGAAATATGGCCAAAAATCCAAAATGGCCGCCATTGCTCATGTCAAAATATGGAAATGGTCATAACTTTCTTAATATTTAACATAGAAAGACAAATGAGATGTCCATTATGTTTTGGTACCTGGGAAAGCCAACTAGACACTCAGATTCTACATACAGTGACCTACAAGATGCCAATTCCCCATATGACCCACCAAAACACACAAATTTAACTTCAGAATTCATAACTCAACCTATATATGTAGTCCTGGCAAACTGATGGTCCACTTGGGGTTAAATGCAAGGGAATGTATTTTCATCTACAATCTGTCTTATGATATCTCCTGAAAAACCATCTACCGTATTGGTCCTAATAGTAGCACGTGCCCTAATAGTAGCACACCCCCTCTTCCGCCAAAATGTTCAATTTTTGCAACCTTGTAATTCACTTCATATTTTGAAGTGAATATGAAGGCCTCGAGACAACAAGACAGATCAAACGCAGTAAAATTAAAGTCAACACTCTTTCCAAGCAATGCGTTGGCAGCAAAGGAATAAACTGATAGATCAATCTTTTTATTTCCACATATATACAAAAATATCATTCAAGAACTAATCAGTGAGAATAACAAACCAAGACAGTTCACAGGGTTCCGTTTATATGTCAAGACAGTTCACAGGGTTCCGTTGATATGTTATATCATCCTCAAGTGACAAGTCTGGCACTTTGGGGTTTGTAAAGCTTGTATCATGTCAAGCTTTGCACACATCTATACACTGCATGGTATATTATATTCCTCTCGGGTCCACCTCCTCCGGCTGCCGTCTCTTTTGCAGTGATACAAGATGACATCCAGTGGATTTGATGGGCCTGCTGGAAGGTCAGTCTGTATTTGTAGATTTGGAGACGTTGATGATATACCACCCCCAGTCAGCTGTCATCACGTTGCAAGTTCCTGCCCCATGCATTGCCTGATAGTGAACACGAAAGCTGTGGTACATGCAGATGTAGCGGTTGGTGGTAGCATTTGTGGTCCCGATGCAGAGCTGTTCTTCGTTACCTTGTCACAAAACCTTTGTTGGTATCCGAAGTTGTCAATCCATCCATCTTCAGCACCTCCGTACAATGATACCAAAGCTTCACCTCCTATAATTGTAATGGCGTGTTTTGTTTGGTACAGAGTGGGAATATGTACAATATTGTCAAGTCTATTTCAAGCATATTTCAGCATAATGAAGCAGGGGAATCAACAAGTTGGCGCCTTCCTCTGTCGGTACTCATGGTACTGTTTCCTACTCTTCCCTGGAGCTGAAGACATTACTGTTTCAGTTATCAGTGTATTTGCATCGTGGATTGCAACCAGCTACCCATGTGATACTCAGGGGATAAATGAAGCACTGCTTTTCGCCTGAGCTGCCGTGCGAATCTCCCACAGTAATCAGTCTCTGATTCCATACTTGTTCTTCATGGTTGTTTCAGATGGCTTGATCACCGTTTTTCTTCTCACTGACTTCCCAAACCATCGAGTTCAGAAATTTCTGACCAATTTCTCTTAATTTCTCAACATTGACTCCATCTCGAGCTGTTATCCTATACTAATATTGAACAATGGTATACATTGATTGTCAGTGAACAAATCCCTGTCTCTGAGATCAATGATGTCCAAAGAACCTCTGACATTGCCTTTGTCCTGTATCTGGAGTGTCCTTGTGTTGATCACTAATTTCTAATGGTTACTGCTGAATCGACTGAATGGATGGTTACACAATCTGACTTGAACATAATGTTTAAACCCACAGTAAGCATGGTAAGTGTTGTGTCTTGTTGATACACCTGACTCAAATCTGACATCAGAGGTTTTCACACTGATCAGGCCCGTGATCATGGAATCGGTGAACCGATCTAAAATGTATTGTACTCCGTCGTATACCCAGGCCTCGAGGTTCCACATTCGATGGTCTTTGAATTCAGTATCAACAACTGAAGCTAATACTCATCCTCTGCTGTGTCAGTGCATTTTGATAAAGGAATAATCAACCAGTCGAAAAATGAGGCATACCTGGAACATCCATACAACCAGCTGCACTTTATCCAACAGAAGAGAGTTGGTTGCTGTATGACTGTCACGATGCAGATATACACTGACAGAACAACCAAAAGCTCGAAGGGACACAGTAATGTTTACACTGACTTGTTTACACCCTCTTCCAACCATCTTCTTCGTCTTCATCCTGAAATGGAAGCAGATGATCTCATTATACCAGAACCCAAGTAGTCAGCAGAGAAGAAACGACTCTGGTCCATGAAAAAGTCTCCAGAGTTGCTGGGTCCAACAGCATGTACATATATGCGACCAGTTGCTGCTCATACGTTCAATCAATCAATCAATCAACAACCTGCCACCGTGTCGAATTAAAAAAGGTTTTGGCAATCAAAGAACAAATAACACCATATCATCTTCTGTGAGCAAGCAATAATATTCACCATTCTGAACCGGACACAAAAAGACATTGGGAGAAAGCATTGGTATCATTGTTCGGAAGTACAGAAGATTGGGAGATTGCAGCTTGAAATACCGGCGGGGGTTGTGACAAAGTCGCAGAGAGCACTTCTGCATTAGAATTACAAATACTACATTTTGTACTGTCTAGTGTTGCAAAATCACAGCCGAGAACCATAGTGTTAACTGCCATCCAATGCGACCGAGGATGACATTTCATCAATGGGAATGTCTTCAAATAGAGACCAACCGTTCAGAATACACATCAAATCTAATGGACATCATCTCATATGACTGCAGGAAGACTGAAGTCAACGAGATGTATAGGAAAATAGCCTTTGTGCCACAGAGTTATGCAGATATAGTGTCATGGTATAAGCTTTACCAGCTCAGAAGTAAAAACCCTGTCCATTTTAATTTCACTGCATTTTATTTGTTTTATTGTGGCTCATTATTGTGGATCATTTAGGCAGCCAGTTGGATTGATGTAATGAGTATTTTTATGTATTTATTTCGGAGTTATTTCTGATGAATTAGCGGTGCTAAAAGAATGATTTTGACATTTTGAAACAGTGAGTTTGGCAATAAGTTCGTGTTGGCAGTTAGATGTCAAAAGCGATTACGGTGATTGTACATATGTGTTTGACTCTCAAAGCTTAATATCGAAGATGACATCATGCACCAAACAGTTTTGGTCATCTAGGTTGGCTCTCAAAGAGGAGAAACATCCAACTTTCCTTGACTCTCACTCCTGGTCCGACAAATTGAAAACCAATGCGTAGTTCTATTAGTTGTACTGTGATCTGTAAATCACCTGCGGACCAGATTCAAGAACAGTTCCACAGTACTCAGTATCCAAGAACAGTTTCACGCCACACAGAGCCTAATGAAATATATGTGGTTTCGCGGCGATCCAGTCACATGATCCAATTTAGGCTCCATTTAAATGTGGTCGTGGGCACTGAATGGAACCCCTGCCCCCTCCCATGAGCTATGCCGACCCTTATAAGTTAATCTCGTCTCGACATGGGGTTTGCTTCTGCGAGGTTTATTCAATATATTTCCGGTAATATTTGAAAGAAGTTACTGGTCCTTGAGCAGCTTTGACATGTATGTCCCCCGGCAGCGGGTTCACGTAACTGTCAATCTAATACATCATATTTATACCTCGTCTGCACTGACCAGACACATCACACCATGGCTGTTATGATCACTTACACATAAATAACATTTTAGCAAATAAATGTCTGCCCTGAAAATAATGTACACGTTGGAATTTGCATTTCTTTCTATATAATACATGTATTATTGTTGGAAAGTATGAATCTATGAATATGAATGTAATGTGAATTTACCACTCAATATACTTCCCTTTCTGATTCTGTATGTACATGATTTTACATTTTTCTTATGTGTAGAAATCGTTCCCAATACCGCTACAACGTTACGTCCCGAGTTGTACGAACTCGATGCCACAGAGGAGGAACTCCCAGGTTCTGACAATAACTCCGGTGAAGCCTTGCGGGAATTCAGAGACGTGGTCGAGTCGCTGGAGGAGCTCAAGTGGAGTGGTCTTGACTCCAGCGACGATGAGGACGAGGAGGAGAATGGGATGGATGAAGAGGAAGCCTAATTGGATAGTCTCACGAAGCATTGGGCAAGTGTGGAGATGGAAACTACAACCTTGGATCCTGAAGGGGAAAGGGCCGTGGGAGAAACCGAAAGGGGAAAAGACGCAAGGGAACAAGGCGAGTTCCAACGACAGGAACAACAACATGGCCAAGTATCAAATGGACCCTGAGCAGCCATTGAACGCTGTGTCCATGAAGGAGGGCGATGTTGGCGAGGATAAAACCATGGAAAATGATAAATTTCAGTGAATCATACAATTGGTCTGATTATTTTTCCAATTACAAACACATCCATCAATCCTGTCAATCAAATTTATGGGGTGGATAAATAAGAGATTCGTATGGTATAAGTCCAACGAGCACAATATTGATGCCATTTGCATTACCCAAACGCAGTCAAATCTGTTCACGACTTCACTGAAGAAGAATAATGGGAAATATGTCATATTTTGGTACATGAATATACATGCAGAATCCTTATATTTTCAGAATCCTCTCTCTACTTAATATAATTTCAACAAACCATGTATAGCTAGTGAGTTCACTAATGGACCGTTGAGTCCAGTGTGTGCTCCACCTTTAGATGCTCGGGAAAGTTCAGATGATGATATCCTTTCACAAACTGAGGCAAATTTAACGTAATATTTGTCAATTCATCTCGACGTAACATTTGTCCATTAGTCTCTCAGGAAAAATGTCGATACATATTGACAGTTAATCGATGCTTCTGAATATAGACCTATCAACACAATACAAAATTGCTAATTATATATCAGCTTCAAACCCGGCAATCCAACAATCCATGTCATTCTGGGGTTTTTTTTTGTTCCCTCGAGATTTGATGTGATTGAAATGTTATCTTGTTATCTTCTCTCTATTTGGCTGTCTGTGATAGTGAATAATTACCGAACCACTTGGTGCCTACGCCCCTGTAACAGTATGTAGGTTATCGTCGCATAATTATGTTACCAAAAGAGGTTCATAGGAACTGATTACGTAATAACCTACTATAGCAATCTCATGATTCAAACACTATTAGCAGAATCAGATGGGAACAGACTCATGCTAAAACAAAATGCATAGCCTGAAACATACCACATCCCCGTAGTACTGAATGAACTGGAAGTTTAATCAACCTTGGCGAGTTCAGTGTAGTATTTTCGAGAATATTGTATATGAACGGCTTATCATGCGCCCATCGTAATCACTTCTTTTCTCAACATTATGTGACAAACATATGATATAAGTATCTCATACGTATGAGTTAATATCTCATCCAATATGATTTAGAATAACAGTAATTAACTTCACTTTTTCGTGGCACAAACGGGGAGCCATATATACTGTAGGTCTAACATTCTAAAAGATCTTCAACGACACTATCTTGTTTTCAGGTATGACGACTTGGATCAGTAAATGTAACGTAGATCAGTAACTGGCTGATAGCAAGTGCGCTCACGTTCCACTTAATTGACGGACGAGCAGTATAAAGTCGGATCAAGCCACAAAACTCGCAACAGATCCGTCCCGCCAGTACACCCCATCCTCCCCCTGTCATTCCGTCACAGACGGCACCACGCCTAAACACCACGCCTATTACTGCACCCAACACCTCGTAAAATGTTTTATTAGGATATGTTCTGATTATATATCGGTGTTTTGAGAGGCAAATGTCAAATATACAATAAGTTTTTGGATGTGTTATAATTTACCAGGATGCATTATGAGCAACAAATCCTAATCGAAGGGGCCAAGAGGTGACGACACCAATAAATTAACCTCCATCGATCTACATACATCTCCGTCTTGGTAGGAGACGGTTGCATAACTAACCCGTATGTTCACCTTAATATGTGATTTCGACCCATCAATTTGCAACAATTTGTACCATGCTATTGAATCCACTCATTAGGTTAATTAAGTTTACGCCTCAATTATCCCTCATCGTTTAAGTTTATTTTGAAGGAGGAACAACATGGGTCAAATGACATCATATCGTATTGCATTCGACCATACAGTGTGAAAATATAGCCACCATGACCAATTTTCTATCGAGTTGAAGCAAAACGCTGTAGGTTCTGATGCTGGTCCAGCATAAAACCATCCAGTGTCAAGTCGATAGTGTAAACACGTGACAGGTGTCAAACAGGTGTTAAATTTGCAAACTTCTTCTATAGAGATCATATATCCTTGGGGAGGTTGTATGAACAACTTGCATGAATATCATGATTATACATGTATTTTTTTTCTGGTATACATCTAATAAAAATATGATTGGGACAAATTTGGCCTTGCTTCAATGAAGCTGTATCTCAGCCATCGTTAGAACCACATGTCCTTGCTGCCCACTGATCAAAGTGGTTGTTCGAGGGGACCAGGGCAACACGTGAATCCCCAGGGTCCACAGAGGGGGCTACCCCTAAAGACTGGGCCCTTGATATCTACTCTATCTCGGCCTGGTCCGCTGGTGAATACCGACTTGAGGAGGGCATCTGGCAATATGTAGTCACCCGGTCTCACTCCAGATCCATTGGGAACGTTTCCAGAAGAATGGCAATTCATGAGGTCGACACTTATTCGTTTTATACTTATATGCGATACATATCGAAGATAAACAGTGGACCATAAACGCATAAACGGATAGCGAGGGAACGCAGCTGATCCCTACCCATGCAATAAAGATATATTTGTTCTTTGTCAAGACGGTATTTATAATGCCTATGTTTGGGAGGCGAGTCCATGACGCCGGTCAGGCTGGGTCCTATGTACCGTCTGTGATGTGGTGTCTCGGTGGCTCTGTGTCAGCTCTCTTCTCCTCTGACAGATTAACTTCTCAATTACCAATAAGGGCCGAATCAATGGGGACTCGGATTGAATGCTTGCGGAACACTTCATGGTTATATATGTTAAATACCGTTCTAGGTGTTGTATGCTGTTGTCGTATGTTCTGATAGCTAAATATGATTTATAACTTACACTTCATCTCAACAAAATTACGGAATATTATCTATTGATTTGTTGAACACGCAATGATGAAGAATTGCCAATAGATTCCACACCTTTCGCATGATTGGTAGTTCAAGAAGCCGTCACTCGTTGTTCCCAAGTGTACAATAAGCAGTGGATATTGCCGTAATCTTGCGCCACAAGGACCTTGTTTACCCCTGACTGACTGACGATGCCTCCAGCTCACTCGACCTCAGTGATCCGGCCACCGACCGAGCCCCTCTTCCAACTAGCCTGCATATCAACTTCTATTAATCACTCACAGACAACATGTTTCCAATCCGAATTGCAATAATCTATGCCATTGTCGCAATTTTTACGTGGGCTTCACCAGAGGCTAAAAGTTGCAATTTTGTGGATGATATTTTGAATATGATATGAAAGATGATATGTGGAGTGGTCTTGACTCCGGCGAGGATGAGGACGAGGAGGAGAATGAGATGGATGATGAGGAAGCCTAATTGGATAGTCTCACGAAGCGTGGGGCAAGTGTGGAGATGGAAACTACAACCGGGAATCCCGAAGGGGAAAGGGCTGTGGGAAAAAACCGAAAGGTAAAAGGACGCAAGGGGAACAAGGCGAGTTCCAACAACAAGAGCAACAACATGGCCAAGTATCAGATGGACACTGTGCAGCCATTGAACGCTGTACCATGAAGGAGGGCAAGATTGGCAAGGATGAAACCGTGGAGAATGATAAATTTCAGTAAATCATACAATTGGTCTGATTATTTATCAACTACAAACACATCCATCAATCCTGTCAATTAAATTTATGGGGTGGATAAATAAGAGATTCGTATGGTACAAGTCCAACAAGCACAATATTGATGCCATTTGCGTCATCCAAACGCAGTCAAATAAGCTTCACGACCTCACTGCAGAAGAATAATGGGAAATATGTCATATTTTGGTACATGAATATAGCCTACATGCAGAACCCTTATATTTTCAGAATCCTCTCTCTACTTAATATATTTTCAACAAACCATGTATATCTAGTGAATTCACTAATGGATCATAAGTCCAGTGTTTGCTCCACCTTTAGATGCTCGGGAAGGCGTCAGATGATGATATCCTTTCACAAACTGAGGAAAATCTAACGTAATATTTGTCCATTCATCTCGACATAATTCGTCATTCGTCTCTCAGGAAAAATGTCGATACATATTGACAGTTAATCGATGCTTCTGAATATAGACCTATCCACACAATACAAAATTGCTAATTATATATCAGCTTCAAATCCAGCAGGCCAACAACCCCTGTCAATCTTGCTTTCTGTTCCCAAGATTTGATGTAATTGAAATGTTATCCTGTTGTCATCTCTCTGTCTGTCTGTCTGTCTGTCATTGTGTATAATTACTGGGCCACTTGGTGTCTATGCTCCAGTATCGTCATATAATTATGTTCCGAGAGAGGTTCATATGAACTCTCAATTATTGCTTAACAACATCCTATAGCAATCTCATTTTTCAACACGTTTAGCAGAATCAGATGGGAACAGACTCAATAATGAAATAGCCCTGAGACATGCATCCCTGTAATACTGAATGTACTGGAAGTTCTACCTTGTCAATTGCAGTGTATTATTTTCAAGAACATTATCTATGAACGGTTTATCATGAGCCCATCGTAATATGAAGAAATGATATCACTTCATTTTGTATCCTTAATTGTTTGCATGGAATCAATAAAAGATTTCCAGATATATGCTATCAAAATACAGATGTAAATCGATTTGGGGGAACAACATAAATGTATATACATAACCCGCTCATTTTCAACATTAGAAATGGTTATAGAGGAGTTTGTCCAAGACTATCAGACTTTGTCCATTGAGGCGAGTGGCTCAGACAGACGATTGACCATTTGTTACACCACAAAGATAAGCTGACATATGTTCTTGTGTCCCACCACTTGGTCGCCTGTAATCCACGGGATTAGCACGCACTCAAGTCGCTCACGATGAATTAAAATCAGTGAAAGAATCGCCTCTGCAGGTTCCCACACTAGGTCTGCTATCACAGCTCTCTTGTCAAGAGATGTGCGGATGGAATGGAATCTTACCATCAGTGGCTGGGAGTGGAGATGAGATAAGTATCTCATGCGTATGATTTTTTAAAAAAATAACTTCACTTTCTTGTGTCACGAACGATAGCTCATATTAACTCTAAGCCTAACATTCTAAAAGAAACGTTGCAATACTATCTTCAACGATACTATCTTGTATTCCAGTACGGAGACTTTGATCAGTAAATGTGAGTGTAGATCAGTACACTGGCTGATAGATAGTGCGGTCACGTCCCCACTGATTGACGGACGAGCGGTATAAAGTGAATCAAGCCACAAAACACATAATAGATCCGCCCTGCCAGTACGCCCCATCTTTTTGTCACAGGCGGGGTCCAGTCCAGAAACACCACGCCTCTTACCGCACCCAACACTTCGTAAAAATGATTTTAATAGGATATGTTCTGATTATATATCGGGGTTTTGAGAAGCAACAAATTCGTCAACAAATGTCAAAATATGCAATAAGTTTTCGGATGTGTTCTAATTTACCAGGATACTTTATAAGCAACAAATCCTACTCGAAGGGTCCAAGAGGTGACGACACCAATAATTAACCTCCATCGAACTACATAGATCTCCGCGTTGGTGAGAGACGGTTGCATAACTAACAAGTATGCTTAGCTTGATATTTGTGATTACGACCCATCAATTTGCAACAATTTGTACCATGCCATTTGAATATACTCATTAGGTTAATTGAGTCAACGCCTCAATTATCCATCATGGTTCACGTTTATTATGAAGGAGGCCCAACATGGGTCGTCTGATATCGTATGATATTGCATTCGACCATGCAGTGTGAAATTATAGCCACAACGACCAATTCTCCATCAGAATGAAGCAATGTGTTGAACAGTATGACATCGGTGGAGCATAAGACCAGTTTGTGTCACGTCCAGAGCAAAAACGCGCAACAGGTAGTTAGTAGCTGTGCAAGCTTCTTCTATAGAGATTATATATCCTTGTGGAGGTTGTTTACTTTATTGGGAAAAAGGAGGACATGTTTGAACTGGATGATCTATCAATCGAATGAATGATAACTAATGCGTAGGCGACTGCTAAACAGACATTCCGGGAAATTACATAAATACTATAAATATAATATATTTCTTACTGAAAGTATGCATCTATCATCCAGTCAAAACACGATTGTGTCGAACATGTTTGAACAACATGTCCTTGCTGCCCGAGATCTGATCGAGGTCTTGTCCGAGGTAACCGGGGGGGGGGGGACGTTAATCCCCACGGTCCTTTGAAGGGACTATCCCAAGGGAGCATCTGGCAAAATTGAGTCACTCTCCAGATCCATTGGAACCGTTACCAGAAGAATAGCAATTCATGAGGTCGACACTTATTCTTTTTATATTTATATGCGATACATATCGAAGATACAAAGTGGAGCTTGATAGCTGATCTCCCAATAATGCAATAAAGTTATATTTGTTCTTTTGTCAAGACGGGATTTATAATGTCTGTGTTTGGGGCGCGAGTCTAGCTCGGTCTGTGATGTAGTGTCTCTGTGGTTGCGTGTCAGCTCTCCTCTCCTCTGGCGGATTAACTTCTCAAGTACCAATAAGGACTGAGTCAATGGGGATCTAGCTTGAATGCTTGCAGAAGACTTCACAGTTAGATGCGTCTCATCCCGGTTCTGTGGGTTGGATGCTGTTGTCGCGTGTTCTGATAACTGAATATGATTCATACTTAACATTTCATCTCATCAGAATTGTGTAACAGGCACTGAACATTCTCTATTGATTCGCTAAACATGCAAGGGTGAAGAATAGCCAGTTTTCGCACCTTTTCGCATGATTGGGGGTTCAAAAAGTCATTACTCGTTGTTCCCAAGTGTACAATAAGCAGTGGATATTGCCGTAATCTTGAGCCACAAGGACCTTGTCTACCCCTGACTGACTGACGGTGCCTCCAGCTCACTCGACCTCAGTGACTCGGCCACCGACCGAGCTCCTCTTCCAACCAGCCTGCGTATCAACTTCTATTTTTTAATCACAGACAACATGTTTCCAATTCAATTGCAATAATCCATGCCAATGTCACAATGTTTACGTGGGCTTCACCAGAGATGAAAGGTTAAAAGTTGCAATCTTGTGGATGATATCTTGAAGATCATATGAAAAAGGCATCTATACATGTAATCTACAGCAATTCAAACCTCGGAACTGAATTTGGGCGATTTCTTCATCGAACTGTGTGCCAATACTTGACTGCCCATGCTGTGATGCCCGATTTAAGCCTGACTGATTATCTGTTTACCAAATCAGACACATCTATGACAGCGCGATTCCCCGCCATCAAACCCATTTGGTTCCTGTAGAAAAAAAACATTGCCGCACTATTCCAACTCCCTGGATTGCACTTAGGGACCTGTCGAGGAAACGGGTCGTTTGCTGCTCATTAAATCCAATGTTATCCCCAGCATTTGATGGCTGCATTGCATGCGAGTCTCTGCAGTAGAGGGGGATTGTGGATTCTGGGTTCCATGACTGCGTTCACTCGTGGGATGAGGCACAAACACACCTGTCACCTCGCATATCATGACACAGTCTTCATAACTTGATGGAGGGGATCGTTTATGGGTCCTCATCTCTTTCAGTTGGGGAAGATTTTAAAGTTGATGCTTCCTTAAGATCTTTGGGATGAGTTTGTGATTTGAGAAAAACAACTGCACGATGGATATCACCCTGAACCATTTCGACAGCGATGTAGTTGCTGTTATCATCACAATGGTGGGCAATTGAAATGTATTATGAGGTTATTTCCAGCCGTCATCAATAATCCAGTATCTTAGAGAATTAAGGTTTCAGAGTCCGATCCTGACTATTAGTAGAGATCAAAGTCCTCTCTCAGAAGTCAAAGCCAACTAATTTCTACTACACATATAAAACCATCTCACATTTGTGCCATTTTCTCAGCATCATTACAATCGTTTAGGTATATGAGCTGATTTTCTTACCAATGCATTTCTCAAGGCGCAGTTACGATTGATAAATTAATAAATGGTCAGTCAAACCTAAGCTGCCCATGTGCGTCATCATATTGAAACCCAAAAAGCGTCCTAAGTGTTAGTACTCAGTCATTTGTAGTAGAGACCACCTACCCCAATCTGCACCAATAAGTGGAGTAGATCTAGTCAGTCAGTACAACCTTGTTCTTGGTTGGATAAACACCAGGTTTGTAACCTTGCAATTACTATGGTAGGACCAGCATTAACATTACGATACCGCGTCAATTTAGCACAGGGAAAGAATGAAGTACCGCCTATTCATGAATACCATGGAACCCACCAGTGTTAGGGTCCTTGTGACATGTTATATTGCTATTGATAGATACGAGGAATTATTGACGGAATCAGGCGGTTGGAACGGAACTGGTAGAGGCTTGGTGCAGGAGACTTCGTTGGTGACTTCTTGGCCCGAGTCGCGGCGTAAAGTGATTGGAGTGAGCCCAGCTGCTGTTGTTATATTTTCTCTGTGATATCCACCACGCACGGTGCCACATTGTTCAATGTTCAATGATGTATGACAGGGGATGACAATGGATCACTCTGTCGTCTCTTCCCTTTTCTCTTAATAGCGGGCTTACCTATGCAACTAAATAATGTTATCCAGAGAATCCAGACTCTCGCATGACTCATACACACTGGGTCTTGAGTACACACACTGAATGTCTCATTGTCAGCAAGGCATTGTAAGTTACTATTAAAGGTTATGAAACCATTTGACATGTTGTTAGGCATATGCTTTTGTAATAATTTGTAATAATTTTGTGATAATTTTCAAGTACCTGAGACTGTAGGCTATTTTACACGCCAATGTGACTTTGGAAACAAATGTTTGGTTGGACTCGAAAGTTACTCCCTTAGTTCTTCTATTGACATCAGCCTAATCCAATGTATATTGGTAAGATACAGTGCATTCCTAGGGCTCTAGGAGATGTTTTGTAGTGGTCATTCTTCTCCTACGTGTTGCTGTGTACCCATGATCCCCTGTGGTCAGGCATGCGAGGACCTACCCAACAATGGCTTCCTCTGCAGCTGCAATCCTGGCTTCCGTCTGCACGATAATGGCTTCTCATGCTTAGGTGATTAACTCTATACTGTATGCTGAAAATAATTCCATGCGGCTTGCACTACATTTCCAACCCCTCGAAATTAACTATCAATTCATGTTCATGTATCTAGGAATGCCTTTGATATACTGCCTTTTATGTTTTCCATGGTCGATCATATGGTGAGCCAATGATACAGATTTGGAAGAGAAATCAAATTGCCAGGTTTTATGTTATGGGCGAATTTCCGATATTGCGCTGTGATGATTCCTCGCACAAGACCTGACAGTGGTCTATGGGATATGCCGATTGAATTCCTATCAGTGAAGGTCGGCGAGGGAGAATGCTAAAATAAACTCCAAGTAATATTATTCCAAGCTATATATTTCATTGGAACTGATGTATAGGCTGATCTAAACTATCATGTTCGATGGCGTCCTTTTCACCCAATTGCCAGCGATTTTCTAAGTACCACAAGTTCATGACATACTGTTGCACTAGATATTATAATGCATGGATCCTTAAGATGAATTGATACCGACAAATCCTATTAGATGTATTAGAAATGTGTCCTTCAGCTGAAGTTTGATGAAGACATATTTACTTAACGTAGATTCGTCGAGATTTTATTCAACGCGAGAATTGTAGTTTTTATGACGTACATGTAACTGTAACCCCTACCAATTCTTCCTATCTGCTGGGTTGTAATATGGTCCCTGTGGAAGGGTCTGAAGTGTTCTTATGGAATTGTATCCTTCACTACAATGCCACATCTAAATCTTCATCACCATATGGAGACACTATATTTATGAACATTATTGAAAAGGTTTCAACATTATTTTTAAGAAATCAGAACATGGTAATGAGAAACATCTAACAACGCATTGTATCCATATCCCCATGTAAATATTCCATCATTTGCGATCATTTTTGTGTCGTGATCTCACCAAACGATGGAAATGCCATGCAACCTGTTCATTTCAGTCCACATTCCTGACCTTTGTATTATTGATCGAGGATATTATGATTCTCGGTACCAAAACGACATGCTAATGCGCTTGATCTGGATGACTTTGCCGTGGCTGTTCAAGAGCCGGGGCAGAGTGTGTATGCGTGGTTGGGGCGACAACTCATAATTCTCGTAAATGTCGGCGATGCAAAATTGTTAGATAAAAAAATAAGTTCGTATTTCTCCTGGAAACCCAGGAACTGTCACAGTCGTGTCTGTTCTTAGTCGTCCATCATGCTATTGCTATCGTTGACGACAAAATTCTGTGTCGTGTTTGAGTTGGCCCTGGCTGTTTGATCAGGGCTGTCTCGTTGCATGTACAGTATGTGGCTCTTGGAGCCAGTTGTTGTCTCGTGGACACGTTCCCTTGCTCGTGATCCCTGGAGCCTGCCTGCCCTGCGCCAAATCCTTCCCTCCGATCCAGTCCCGCTCAAGTCGTTGTTTGCTCTATCAATGTTGATCTTGCGAAGGTTTTGAGGTCTGTCTAGAATCTCAGGAAAAACGTTTGTTCTTTTGCTTAAATGAAATCCCTATCGATTTGTGAAGAACTGTGTTTGAAAGAATGTTCCGTGACTGATGCAGGGCAAAGAAGTGGTTGACTCTCTTTATATGTGGGTTAGATAATGATATATTCCTTATGGTAATACATGTAATGTCTGTACGTTTAAATTGATAATTAGTCAGAGAAAACCAATTATATGGAACACCACAATATCCACATTTGAGCAGTAGAGCAAACGATAAACACAAACGTCTGGGTATTACTGTAAAGCCAAAGTCATTAGCCACGCTCCCCGGAATTAAAACAAACCCGGCGCCCTTTAAATCTTCCCGAATGACTGCCCAGAAACTCATGGTCTCACCCTTGGAATTCCTTAATAAAGTTCTTACTGCAAATGAATGTTTACTCCTTATCGTCTGTTGCTGGAATGTAAGGAAGAAACGCGCAGGAGACGAGACATTTGTACGTACCACCGCGCACCGCGTAATATGATGATGCATTTCGGAGGAAATGACCGAAGACGTCCGGAACCCGTGGTGCTTGTGATTCACTTTCCGGCAAATCTCTGAAAAAAATGGGATCACTTGCTTGCAGAGAGTTACGTTCATTGGCTTTTGTCGGCAGTTATTATGTGACACAGGGCAGTATGGGTGGTATTAAGATGACACCTGTAGAGATGTATGAATCGTAGGAATGCTTCACTTGGTAACTATGTCATAAGCTCACTGTTGCTATTCATGGTTCTCAAAAAAAATTTGACAGATCATTTTCGCATAACATGACATATATTCCTCACTCCAGTACGAATATGACATACCCAATATGACAACAATAGTCACATAGACGGATCCATGAATGGCTTCCACCTACCCCTCTACTGACTGAAAAAAAATGGCCGAATATGTCATCAACCTGGTGTTCCTATTGAGTTTGTCTGGATTTATACTCCAGGATAATACGCCAAGATAATACCACACTACATAAGCCCCCCTCCGCCGTCGAAAAAAAAGTATGTTTGAGAACAGGGTGTTCATAGTTTGTGTGAGGACAAGGCCAAGAATATACCACAGAAGAAGATACCACAGAACATGCTAATGGGCTCTGGCTTTCGAGGCATTTGAACGGGACCCACACCCCAGCTGCAATGGGCCGTTTCCTGAACAACAACGAAACATCCTTTCCATTACAGATTGTTCACATATGCTGTCTGTCAAACTATTTACCAAGTCCCTGAATCAAATAAGCAAACCTTTTGCTCAATGCAAAACGATTTTTTTCAGTTTGTTCAATATGTTCAATTTGAAAATGTGCGTACATTCATCAAATTATGTTGAGAACAAATCTCTCATTTTGCTTCATCAACATAAAATAGAAAAACAATAATTTGCACTAGAATCTGCAAATATTGACCACATTCACTGAACTGCATTATACTGTGGACATGAGTCATAGTAATAAAATCAATCCATAAATATAACTGTCATTTTTCAAAATAATATTAAGCACTCTACAAATAAAAAACTACATATGCCACTATATTTTTAATTATGTGAGGACGTGATATTCTCTTCAATAAAATTAAATGTATTAAATACTTGATGATATCTAACTGAAAACGGCATTCCAATCCCATTATTTATTCATATTATCAAGATAAAACTGGCTATAGATCCCACTGAATTGTCCCGCAATGGGCCCATATCAACCAGCCTCAATCATAATGGAGATTGCTACCGGATGTTCCCGTAAATAATCTTCAAAGACACTAATGTGCACATAAGCTTAGATCATGTGTCCCTCATTTTAATAATCACAAAGCGACTAATGGCCCGATATGGATATCATTGCTGCATAGATATTGAACCTATGTGAGTCAAAACAACAATGACAACCACGTAATTCGCTTACGCCATTTGCCTTGCACGTAGGCTAGATGTGTATTCGATCAACAAACAATTCAAAGGTGATCTCTTCTTCACACACACAACAAATAATCAGAGGAAGGAGAATAAATCTACATGTATTTTTGAATTTGGAATTATATATTTTCCTTCAATAATCAACGCCATGTGCGTATCTAGATTTAATATTGTTTTGACATTTCCGAATCAATCATCAGTCAGTGTTTTCTGTTCCTAATTGCAAACAAAAATCTATATTTGAATTGCACCAATTTCTGTAATTATATATAAATATATGTTTAATGCTTGTGTGCCTCACCAATGACATTTTCAGGATCTGCTCATCTAGACCTGCGACTCTGAACAGGAAACCCAATTCTGACTTGGATATTGCATAATAATATGACTTCAGCAGGTTATAGAAAAGCAGTAAACACCAGATTTTATGGGGACTGAATTTAGATCAATCTGGCAGATGCATAATATAGTTCCATATTGCCCCGTGGAGATTGCTCGGAGAACAATCAGTAAATGGGCGCTGATGGACCGGAGATGTTTGCAGTTCAATTTATCATCTGCAGAGCCAGAATCATTTTGCAATAATTTCGTGTTGGTAGTTAGAAGTAAGAGCGATTATGATGGATCTATATGTGTTTGACTCACAAAGCCTAATATCGAAGATGGTTTCATGCAACAAACATCTAGGTTGGCTCTCAAAGAGAAGAAACATCCAACGCTCCTTGACTTTCACTACTGGTCCGACAAATTGAAATCAAAGGCATAGTTCTATTAGATGTACGGTGATTTGTAAATCACCTGCAAACCAGACCAGGGTTCCAAGATTATCATGTGGCCTCACACCGTCTGCACCATCTTCTAGCCGTCTCAGTATCCACGAACAGTTCCACGCCACACGGAGCCTAATAAAATATGGATGGTTTCGCGGCGTTCGAGTCACGCTATCCAATTTGGGCTCCAATCTTGGATTGTCAAATATGGTCGTGGCCACTGACCGGCACCCCCTGAGCTATGCCGACTGTAATAGTTTGTTCTTGTCTCGCCACGAGGTTTGCTTCTGCAAGATTTATTCGATTTTTTTCCGGCAATATTTGAGAAAAATGTAGTGGTCCTGGAGCAACCATGACACGTTAGGTCGCGGTTATGTTCCATGGCAGCGGGTCTCGCATAACTTTCAAATACCATACATTAATTATACCTCGACATCACCCCATGTATACACGAAAAACACTTCAGCAAGTCAATATCTGCTCGGAAAATAATGTATACATTGGAGTTTGCATTTTGCACTATATGATACATGTATTATTGTTGATTTGTAAGTATATCAACCTATTACCACCAATACAACTAGATTCTAATGATGACATAAGCAAACGTAAAATACAACATTTCGGATTGGAAACAAAGCCCACTAATAGTTTGTCCAAAGACAGGGGCAGACAATGTGTGAAATAACAATGTTTTCGTATGAATTTATCACTGGATATACATGAATTTTGATTCTGTATGTAAATGATTTCACATTTTTCTTACGTGCAGGAAACATTCCCATTCCCACTACGATATTATGTCCCAAATTGTATGACCTCGATTCCACGAGAATAACTCCCAGGTTCTGACAAGAACTCCACTGAGGCCTTGGAGGACTTGAGTACTGACATAGAGGGTGAGGCCTGCAAGGAGGCAGACGTATATACAAAATAAAATACAAAAACGTGGACTTTTTTATGTTTCCTGGATACAAACAAGAGGCCTCTCGGCCTTGAGCGCTCCGCTGCAAAAGTTCAAATGATAGATGCTGATATTACCAATTTGATCCAAAGTTTGACAAAAAGTAGCCGTTTTGACCTCACAAGGTCATCAAAGGTCAAATCTCGGGTCACTACAGAAATCATTAATGATTTAAATTTGGAGGTGCCATTATCAGCTTTGTGTTCAAGCATTCTATGACTACAGTTGTCGCAGTTCCCATTAAGAAGGAAAAAAGTCTAAAAATTTCTTAGAAGAAAATCTTTTTGGTTTTGCCTGGAAAATACGGAAGCATATTGCTATCAAATGTGTAAAAATTTGTATCTCGTACGTACGACTTACTAACTCATATGTACGACTTATTAAGCCATACGTACGACTTATTAAGTCGTATGTACGACTTATTAAGTCATACGTACGACTTATTTAGTCATACGTACGACTTATTAACTCATACGTACGACTTATTAACTCGTACGTACGACTTATTAACTCTTACGTATGACTTATTAACTCCTACGTACGACTTATTAACTCGTACGTACGAGTTAATAAGTCATACATACGAGATATAAGTCATATGTACGAGATACATTTTTTTACACACTTGATAACAATACGTTTCACTACGGAAGCGTATTGTTATTGAGTGCGTAAAATTCCTTATCTCGTACGTATGAGTTATATCTCATACATGCGACTTATTAAGTCGTATATACGACTTATTAACTCGTATGTACGACTTAATAACACATACGTATGACTTAGTATCTCATAAGTACGACTTACTAACTCGTACGTATGAGTTACGTAGGAGTTAATAAGTCGTATGTACGAGTTACTAAGTCGTACGAACGGGTTAACAAGTTGTACGTACGAGTTAATAAGTCGTACGTACGAGTTATTAAGTCGTACGTATGGGTTATTAAGTCGTACGTACGAGATATAAGTCATACATACGAGATAATATTTTTAACACCCTTGATAGCAATACGCTTCCGTAGGAAAATGACTTTTTTTGGGACAAAAAGATTTGTTTTCACGGACCCATCAAAATACCAAAATGGCTGCCTCACGGAGACTGCCAACTGAACGGAAACAAAACTTACTAGTATATACGTACAAAGGTAATAAGGCGAATGTTTTGAAACAAAATTTTTTAAATAATCAGACAGTTTTTGAGACCATGCACCAATTGCCAAACTTGGGTGTTTTTCAACTATGAATTTTCTGTGTATGTAATAGTATCTCATACGTATGAAATAGGTATCTCAAACTTTTGAATTAGTATCTACTATGAATGTGCTAATATTGCTCATGTATGAGCTGGTATCTCATACGTATACGATCTTATATGTATAAAATCTCATACATATGAGTTAATAATTAATCCGATATGATTTAGAAAAATACTTTTTATGGCATGAAAGGGAAGCCAATAAAGAAATGGCGACACTATCTTCAACGATAATATCTTGTTTTCTGGTATGACGACTTTGATCAGTGAATGTAGATCAGTACACTGGCTGATAGCAAGTGCGCTCACGTTCCCCTTGGTTGAAGGACGAATAGTATAAATTCGGATCAAGCCACAAAACACGCAATAGATCCGTCCCGCCAGTACGGCCCATCCTCCCCCTGTCATGTCGTCACAGACAGAGTCCTGTCCGACAACACCACGCCTATTCCTGCACCGAACACTTCATGAAAAGATTTTCGATGGAATATTTTCTAGATTATAATATTGGCGTTTTGGGAAGTAACAAATTCGTCAATGTTAAGTCAACGTATGCAATGAGTTTTTGATATAAGATAGGTTAGCGTGGTATAGATTATGTGTGCTAAAGAAATTATGGATAGTGCGTCCACTCAGCAATAAATCCTAATCGAAGCGGCCAAGAGGTGACGACAGCAAAAAATTAACTTTGATCGATCTACATCTCCGTCTTGGTAAGAGCCGGATGCATAACTAACCAGTATGTTTAGCTTAATATGTGATTTCGACCCATTAATTTGCAACAATTTTGTACCATGCGATTGAATCCACTCATTAGGTTGACTAAGTTAACGCCTTAAGTACCCTTCATGGTGTACGCTCAGTTTGAAGGAGGCCTAATATGGGTCGTATGATATCAAATGATATTGCATTCGACCATGCAGTGTAAAAATATAGCCACCACTACCAATGTTTTATCGAGTTGAAGCAATACGCTGTACATTTTGACGTTGGTAGTGTCATGTCAATAGTGAAAACACATAACAGGTAGTTAGTAAATGTGCAAGCTCCCTCTATAGAGATCATATATCCTCGTGAAGGTTGTGTACATGATTGAGAAAAAAAACTCATGTTTTAACTGGCTGAAATAAGGATCGAATGAATGATACTTGAGGGATGGGCGACTGCAGAACATGCTTTCTGAGAACTAGAAAAGTATATTAATCAAAACATGATTGCTTCGAACTTGGCCTTGCTTCAATGATGTTGCATATCAGCCCTCGTTAGAATCACGTGTCCTTGCTACCCATTGATAGAGGTGGTTGTCTGAGGGGCCGGGGAGGACATGTGAATCCTCAGCGTTCACGGAGTGGAGCTACCCCCAGGGACCGGACCCCTCGTATCTAGTCTATATTGGCCTTGTCTGCGGTAAATACCAACTTGTGGAGGGCTTCTGGCAAAATGTAGTCACCCGGTCTATCTACAGATCCATTGGGATCGTTTCTAGAAGTATAGCAATTCATGAGGTCGACGCTCATTTTTTTTATACTTATATGTAACACATATACATGGTCTAGCGTGATAGCGAGGGAACAATTGATCCCCATTCGTACAATAAACATATATTTATTCTATGCAAAACGGGATTTATGGTACCTGTGTTTGGGAGTCGAGTCCAAGGCGACTGTGTGGCTGAGTCCCGTGGACCGTCTGTGCTTTAGTGTCTCAGCTCTCCTCTGCTCTGAGCGAATAACTTCGCAAGTACCAGTAAGGACCGAATCAAAGGGGACTTGGCTTGAATTTAAACTTCGTTTCATCAGAATTATGTAAGAGAAACCGAACATTTTCTATTGATTTGCCGAACACGCAATGGTGAAGAATAGTCAACAGTTTCTGCACCTTTCGAATGATTTGGGGTTCAAGAAGTCATTACTCGTTGTTCCCAAGTGTACAATAAGCAGTGGATATTGCCGAAATCTTGCGCCACAAGGACCTTGTTTACCCCTGACTGACTGACGCCTCCAGCTCACTCGACCTCAGTGACTCGGCCACCGACCGAGCCCCTCTTCCAACCAGCCTGCATATCAACTTCTATTAATCACTCACAGACTCAATGTTCCAAATTGAAATTGCAATAATCCATGCCAATGTCGGAATTTTATCGTATTCTTCATTGCAACAAAAGGATAAAAGTTGTGCAATCTTGTGGATGATATGAAAGGATATACATATATCTTCAGTCTAATTCTGAAGACCAATTTAAATCTCAGAACCGAATTCGGGTGATACCTCTTTTGAACTGTGTGTCATACTGGACTGTAGAAAAAAAAATTGCCGCACTATTTCAACTCATTGGATTGCACTTAGGAACCAGACCAGGAAACAGGTCGTTTGCCGCTTATTAAATCCAATGTTATTCCCAGCAATTGATGGCTGTATTGCATGCGAGTCTCCATATAGTGGAGATGGGACTGAGGAATCGGCGTTCCTCGACTGCATTCACACATGGGACGAGCAGAAACACACCTGTCACCTCCCATATCGCAATACGGTCTTCATAATTTTGTGGAGGGGACCATTTATGGGTTCTCATCTCTTCCTGTCAGGAAAGATTTTTTTATTTGATACTTGCCCCCCAGATCTTTGGGATGAGTTTATGATTGAGAAAAGCAACTGCACGATGTATATCACCCTGAACTATTTCAACAGTGATGTAGTCGCTGCAGTCATCACGATGGTGGGCAATTGAAATGTGTCATGAGATTATTATTTCTCATCAAAGGTAGTTAAACAGCGCCCTCAGGGAATTAGGGTTTCACAACACTCCATAAGAGTCTGATCCTCAATATTAACTTAGCAGAGATGAAAGTCCTCTCTCATTAGACAGAATTGTCTAATCTCTACTGGCATATTATTGACATACATATAAACCATTTCATATTTGAGTCATTTCCTTTGTTCCCCAACATCGCAGTTTGCTTAAGTGTCTCTGAATGATATTGACAGTTCTCTCTAAGTCTCGCTTTTTCACCATTTCGTAGCTGTTGCAGATTGTCACACACTATAATGTAGACTTAGATTCAACCGCTTGCGATAGGAAAACTGTGTTTTATACATGGCGTTAGAGTTTCGGTAAACATGGATATAATTGTGCCTATACGTGATTGGTCGTCGCATGTTACCCAACGATGAGGTTGTCAATTGAACATCCCGTGAATGAGTGGCCCCGCCTCTCACAATTAATACTACAGATCGAATGTTATTCAAACAACACTGTTAGAATACGATATCTCGCATTCGGTATTGCACAATAGTTTCGTCTACACACAGTGTTATTATACAACAAACTATCTCAAACTTGAGGCATTCATTAATAAACAGTCCAGTCATGTAATATATATTTCCATACATCCTTTCGGTGAGTTTTGTCTGGATCACAATGATGCAGTAGGCGGTCGGCTATGTAAACCGGTAAACCACGTGACGCCAACATCAAAGACTGCTTAAACAAACCATTACTAGTATTACACATTATTTCTTGGGTGAAATAATTCGGTTTGATTTAAACCAAATCAAGAGAAATGTACGAGTTAGCCCCATCCTGTCAACACAAACGCATGGTGATATGAATCTGCGAGTCTATGTATCACAATACTATAGTAATATATACAAAGCAGCAAACAAGCGGTTCACCCCTACCCTTCTGTTTCTATTATCTGATTATCGGCAAAATAATACCGGGACGGTCTTTGATGTAGGCTTACATACATGTGTAACGTACATCTACAGTGAAACAATATGATATAGTGGTAGCTCCATGAGTACCAAATATGATATAGCAACAGTAGTAACAAGTTAACACTGTGAACGAATGTTTAACATCCCTTTTATTTAATACTTGCAGCCTTACATGAAAATACAGAAATTGAGTTCATCTATCAGTCTATCTTATTAATGAAGATTTATTAAAAGAGCCCGGCGGGCCAATTTTTGAAAGTTATTCTGAAATGTATGGTATTATAGTCAAATTACTTTTTGTAGATAGGAGGGGTTTTTTTTTAGTAATGATCGATAGCAATATAATATCAGTAATCACAGTACTATAAACTACACGTAGTGATTGCAAATTGAACCTACGATCATATATGATAATAGGATATATGGATGAATGCATGTATATATGCTCCATGCATGGCCAAATTATCGGCAGGGATTATTTCCGGGGATTTTTCGTGGAGCATTTTTACTACGACATATCGGTCTATGCGTTAACAGAATATATTCGAGCATTTTGGAAATAGATGTTTGTTCACATACGAAACCAGCACAATGCCTATACTTGCATCATATTGTTTACTCGATCTACAGGCAGGTTATTCGTAGCAATGAAGGTGGGGTCTGGTCGGGCCAATCAACCCATGGATTGCCGAAACTCCACCCATTATGCGCCCGTGACCCTATAATCCATCGGCCCAATCCAGGAGGGTACCAACTGTTATTCGATTGGCTCGAGTATAAACACGTGACCTTAGGCCTCAGCATTCTCCCGCGTTGACATCATTATTAAGACACGCTTCTGTGAATAAGATCACAAAGAGAGGCTCCTATCGAAGGGATATATTTTCACCATGGCTAGTGCACGTAAAACCACCAGGATTACAGATCAGTTTGCCAATTTGAAGATTGACGACAGCGAAAGGTAACTTTCACCATATTAAATATGTTGCATTCATTACGTGTATCTTATGTAGTAATTTACGAAACAATTATTGTATCGTGTAACTTCCTCTTGATACATCGGTTCTATATCTCGTGAGACAAAAAAAAAAGAAATGTGAAAGACCCCCCTTGTTTATACATATGAGCAAAGATAATTTAATATTATTATGTTACTTTGTTAATATTAATCACATAGCTCAATGTAGGCTTGGTAAAAAAGCTAGCTTCAGATTGTTGTGTTTTCGGTCAGCAAATTAATATTGTCTTATAACTATAATCATACATGTATTCTGTATAGGCCTAACTATATCATATAACGTCTCAATCTTATATGATAGTGTCTTAAAAGACAACTTTCATCGTGTATGTAAACCGCTATGACGACATGCGAAATGCCCCAAATTCGCAAATACAGGCAAAATTATTTTCAGACATTTTGTCCTGATCCCATTCACCTGTTTACACACATGTATACATGATAAATAACAACTAATGGCAGCCATGCCGCCGTGTGAAATATCTGAATGGTGTTTCCCTTTTTGACATTAGAGCGTTGGGGGCGAAGCCCCCAACTCTCTACATGTCTATATGCTGACTTTTTTATGGAGGTTTCATGCCAACCTATCGACGCCCGTTTTCGCATGTAAACCTTTGTACACCTACTTCAAATGAGGATTTTCTTCGTCCTTGACATAAAATCTCTCGATTTGATGGCAAGCTTTGAATATTCCACAGATATATAATGCATAAATCGATGTGTTAGGTTTGAGAAAATTACGCAAAATGGTCAGCTCGTCTGGAAAACGTCAAAATGGCGGAGCCGATAGAAATTCACGTTCCCAGAATGCAAAGCAAATTTTACCGCAATGACGCGTACTTTGGAACGCACAATTTTCTGTGCAGCATTTTGTGCATGCATGTACATCTAACCTTGCGTGTGGCCTTCTTTGGCGTCATGAAGTAAACACAACGATTCGTCTGCGGTACCACGACTACATTTACCGTAATTGGACATATTTTATCACATGACAAGGTGTTCCATGCTGGGTTGCGAAACCTTTTTATTTGAAACTGGTCTTTTAATTTGCTCAGTATGCATGTGTTATCTATATCATGATATCAGATGCAGATATTCCTCATAGTTTCCAATATTTTAAGGATATTTTATTAAGGTTCAATATCATTTTATCAGGCGTTTTATGTTTACTCATTAGGAATATGATTGAAGTAGGCCTATGTGTTTCATCATAATATACGGGAATGAATTGGAATCATGTGGGACATGATATGTTTCAATTTTCTTTTTTTGTGAGGGTGGGGGGGGGAACGTTGTGTAAGATATATTCAGGTCTCGTGGTGTTGATGGTGTGCTCGAGCTCTAATGTCGTCTCCCGCAGTTAGCTGCATTTTCTTGTTAACGATATAATACTGTAAGTTTCACATCAAGTAGTTTATCTGATAATGAAAAAAAATGAATATTAGAGATAGAAATTAATTTTGAAGTTAGTTGCAATTATCCGCATTTCATCAGGTGTTTGTTTGCGAATAACTATGATTAACCGAAAACCTTATTATATGTATGATGATATGACGATTCATGCTCTTGACAGCTCAACGACATCTGATACGGTGCATTTCTGAGACAATCCGGAGCATTTCACCGGATCATCCACCCATTCTACGCCATCGCACAAAGTACCGAGAACGGTCAAGTCACCAAGAAATTCCACATTCTCAAGCGTATATCAAGCGTCACCCAGGAGGACAAGTGGTCGTGCCCATGTGATGCGCCTGTCGACTGTGTACACATCCCTGAGGCGGCCAAAATCTGGCCAAGTACTCCAACATCAGAATCA
The DNA here is from genome assembly GCA_949152475.1 of Terebella lapidaria. Lineage (NCBI taxonomy): Eukaryota > Metazoa > Annelida > Polychaeta > Terebellida > Terebellidae > Terebella > Terebella lapidaria. The sequence goes on from OX424557.1 coordinate 12,586,857, forward strand.
GTGGACAAAACCGACAGCTGTGATATCATCAGCATATCTTCATCCCTGAAAGCAATTAAATTCCAGGACACCTACAGTTTACTGTCATGCACTGCAAAAACTGTGAAGTGCTTAGTTTGCTCCAGTAAAGTGACGTCTTGTGTCCACGTTAAAGCCAACAAACAGCGCACCTTTGACTCTCAAGCGGCGCCGACAACTGGAACTACTGATGACATGTTCAAGGCCATATCGGTATATAAAATCCCGTATCCCCTTACCGCCGATGACAAGCGCCGTTATGTGATGCATGCATCTGGCCACGCTTTTCCAACGAAACTTGTGCCTCCTGAAAGTGACGACCGATGTGAACACGGCAATGGATTCGACAAACGTGATCCAGTTGAGCAAGGATGGGTCAAAAGAAGCAAGGCCTATCTTCACGCAAAACACATCAGCGTGCGATGTACAACCTACTACCGTCCATCTGTCGGAAAGTGTACATGTCAGAGAGACTATGATGGTCGACATGATACAATTGTCAACCTGGACAACAACAACCTGTATACGTTCCAGTTCCTGTTTGACATCCTACACGACACTCAGGAGACCAGGTATCCCCTCGCTGCGGCATTCCGGTCAGCCAACAGAAGCCGCAAGGTATGTGGTGACGGAGTTCTGTTGAATTATAACAATCTTCGGCTCGCGTACAACGCATTCCTGCGACTGTTGGACCTCGACTTCCCGGCCCTGTTCGAATGTCCAACCTGCGGTCCAAATCCAAACTGTGTGGTGATGGACGGCATAATGATGGGTTGCCGTCAGCAATTGATGCCCGCGGCATCCAAGAAGACCGCAATTGGTGTTCCATTGATACCAGAAAATCCGATGACAGATCGAGTCATGGTGGCCGATATTAACACCAGGAAGAAGCTGGCAGTATACTCCAGCTTGAGCAAGGGTACGTACGGGAACCCCGGAGCAATGACAGTTGCCGATTTTAAGAGCCTGTGCAAATCTCTTGGCAAGTCCAAGGCCCTCCAGCGTATAGTCGACGAAGCCGGAAGAACCTGTCCAAAGTCTCACCAAAAGATACTTGGTGAGCTGTCCAGAGGCAGTCCAACCTGCGCCATTCTGCAGTTAGCTGGTGACGAACGTGTCATCGATTTGCTGCGAAATGGTCGCGAAAACATCCAGAAGGATCTTGACACTATATCTTGCAACATATGGTCAGCAGGCTTCATAAACTATTTACTTGTGCAGTATAGTATATAAGATGAGATTCGATAGGTTGTACCGATTTTCAATTCGATTTATACACAATGACCCTGTGAGCTATACATGTCTAATTTTATATGGCGTCATAATTTCCATGTTATATAAGTGATATAAGATTTATTTTATCCTTCATAGTGTTTAATGATGATCACTTGTATTTGCCTGTAACTACATCACTAATAGTAGTAAATACAATTATTATTTTGTATTGTTCACAATGTGGTATGTTAATGATCAATATTATCACAGTGCTGATAGTTAGAGCCAAGAAAAAAATCATGATGTAGTTTACTGTGATATATTGGTATTTTAATATTGTAAATTGTAATTAATGTTGTGGACAGAAGTAGTCAGGTAGTAGTAATTGTACGCATCTGTTGACATGTACACCATTTCTGACTAAGAATGCAGAATAAACATGCAGAATAAAACGATTTATCCATGGACCCATGGAGAAGACCGCAATTGGTGTTCCATTGATACCAGAAAATCCGATGACAGATCGAGTCATAAAGTGTACATGTCAGAGAGACTATGATGGTCGACATGATACAATTGTCAACCTGGACAACAACAACCTGTATACATTCCAGTTCCTGTTTGACATCCTACACGACACTCAGGAGACCAGGTATCCCCTTGCTGCGGCATTCCGGTCAGCCAACAGAAGCCGCAAGGTATGTGGTGACGGAGTTCTGTTGAATTATAACAATCTTCGGCTCGCGTACAACGCATTCCTGCGACTGTTTGACCTCGACTTCCCGGCCCTGTTCGAATGTCCAACCTGCGGTCCAAGTCCAAACTGTGTGGTGATGGACGGCATAATGATGGGTTGCCGTCAGCAATTGATGCCCGCGGCATCCGAGAAGACAGCAATTGGTGTTCCATTGATACCAGAAAATCCGATGACAGATCGAGTCATGGTGGCCGATATTAACACCAGGAAGAAGCTGGCAGTATACTCCAGCTTGAGCAAGGGTACGTACGGGAACCCCGGAGCAATGACAGTTGCCGATTTTAAGAGCCTGTGCAAATCTCTTGGCAAGTCCAAGGCCCTTCAGCGTATAGTCGACGAAGCCGGAAGAACCTGTCCAAAGTCTCACCAAAAGATACTTGGTGAGCTGTCCAGAGGCAGTCCAACCTGCGCCATTCTGCAGTTAGCTGGTGACGAACGTGTCATCGATTTGCTGCGAAATGGTCGCAAAAACATCCAGAAGGATCTTGACACTATATCTTGCAACATATGGTCAGCAGGCTTCATCAACTATTTACTTGTGCAGTATAGTATATAAGGTGAGATTCGATAGGTTGTACCGATTTTCAATTCGATTTATACACAATGACCCTGTGAGCTATACATGTCTAATTTTATATGGCGTCATAATTTCCATGTTATATAAGTGATATAAGATTTATTTTATCCTTCATAGTGTTTAATGATGATCACTTGTATTTGCCTGTAACTACATCACTAATAGTAGTAAATACAATTATTATTTTGTATTGTTCACAATGTGGTATGTTAATGATCAATATTATCACAGTGCTGATAGTTAGAGCCAAGAAAAAAATCATGATGTAGTTTACTGTGATATATTGGTATTTTAATATTGTAAATTGTAATTAATGTTGTGGACAGAAGTAGTCAGGTAGTAGTAATTGTACGCATCTGTTGACATGTACACCATTTCTGACTAAGAATGCAGAATAAACATGCAGAATAAAACGATTTATCCATGGACCCATGGAGAAGACCGCAATTGGTGTTCCATTGATACCAGAAAATCCGATGACAGATCGAGTCATGGTGGCCGATACCAGGAAGAAGCTGGCAGTATACTCCAGCTTGAGCAAGGGTACGTACGGGAACCCCGGAGCAATGACAGTTGCCGATTTTAAGAGCCTGTGCAAATCTCTTGGCAAGTCCAAGGCCCTCCAGCGTATAGTCGACGAAGCCGGAAGAACCTGTCCAAAGTCTCACCAAAAGATACTTGGTGAGCTGTCCAGAGGCAGTCCAACCTGCGCCATTCTGCAGTTAGCTGGTGACGAACGTGTCATCGATTTGCTGCGAAATGGTCGCGAAAACATCCAGAAGGATCTTGACACTATATCTTGCAACATATGGTCAGCAGGCTTCATAAACTATTTACTTGTGCAGTATAGTATATAAGATGAGATTCGATAGGTTGTACCGATTTTCAATTCGATTTATACACAATGACCCTGTGAGCTATACATGTCTAATTTTATATGGCGTCATAATTTCCATGTTATATAAGTGATATAAGATTTATTTTATCCTTCATAAGTGTTTAATGATGATCACTTGTATTTGCCTGTAACTACATCACTAATAGTAGTAAATACAATTATTATTTTGTATTGTTCACAATGTGGTATGTTAATGATCAATATTATCACAGTGCTGATAGTTAGAGCCAAGAAAAAAATCATGATGTAGTTTACTGTGATATATTGGTATTTTAATATTGTAAATTGTAATTAATGTTGTGGACAGAAGTAGTCAGGTAGTAGTAATTGTACGCATCTGTTGACATGTACACCATTTCTGACTAAGAATGCAGAATAAACATGCAGAATAAAACGATTTATCCATGGACCCATGGAGAAGACCGCAATTGGTGTTCCATTGATACCAGAAAATCCGATGACAGATCGAGTCATGGTGGCCGATATTAACACCAGGAAGAAGCTGGCAGTATACTCCAGCTTGAGCAAGGGTACGTACGGGAACCCCGGAGCAATGACAGTTGCCGATTTTAAGAGCCTGTGCAAATCTCTTGGCAAGTCCAAGGCCCTCCAGCGTATAGTCGACGAAGCCGGAAGAACCTGTCCAAAGTCTCACCAAAAGATACTTGGTGAGCTGTCCAGAGGCAGTCCAACCTGCGCCATTCTGCAGTTAGCTGGTGACGAACGTGTCATCGATTTGCTGCGAAATGGTCGCGAAAACATCCAGAAGGATCTTGACACTATATCTTGCAACATATGGTCAGCAGGCTTCATAAACTATTTACTTGTGCAGTATAGTATATAAGATGAGATTCGATAGGTTGTACCGATTTTCAATTCGATTTATACACAATGACCCTGTGAGCTATACATGTCTAATTTTATATGGCGTCATAATTTCCATGTTATATAAGTGATATAAGATTTATTTTATCCTTCATAAGTGTTTAATGATGATCACTTGTATTTGCCTGTAACTACATCACTAATAGTAGTAAATACAATTATTATTTTGTATTGTTCACAATGTGGTATGTTAATGATCAATATTATCACAGTGCTGATAGTTAGAGCCAAGAAAAAAAATCATGATGTAGTTTACTGTGATATATTGGTATTTTAATATTGTAAATTGTAATTAATGTTGTGGACAGAAGTAGTCAGGTAGTAGTAATTGTACGCATCTGTTGACATGTACACCATTTCTGACTAAGAATGCAGAATAAACATGCAGAATAAAACGATTTATCCATGGACTTCTTTTTATTCATACATCATACATCTACATCTGTAGAACACCTTAAGATAACTAATTAAAACAGTTACATCGGGAAAAAGTTCGTATTTTACTGATCGTTGCATTAGACATGCGTGAAATACGCGCGTTGGGCCATAGTATAAATATGTGCGCGCTTTTGGTACGTTCATCAATGCGCGCATACTGTTACAATACGAGTGCGCGCTTTGTACCACAAAACGAATGCCCGTGTTGTGTCTAAGTACGAGTGCGCGCATATGACACGCGCACAACTAGCGCGGAAATGACAGGATATATATATGCAAGTAGAGACCACCTTCCTAAATCTGCACCAACAGGTGGAGTAGATTTAGTCAGTCGATACAACCTTGTTCCAGGTTGGATAAACACCAGGTTATAACCTTGCAATTACTATGGCCCGGACTGGTGTTAACAACATGATATCGCATCAACTTGACACAGGGAAAGAATGAAGTACTGCCTATCCATGATGGACCCCACCAGTGTTAGAGTTCCTGTGACACGTTATATTGCTATTGATAGATACGTGGAATTATTGACTGAATCCAACGGCCGGGACTGGTAGAAGTTTGGTGCAGGAGATGTCGTTGGTGACTTCTTGGCCGAAGCCACGGCGTGAAACGATTGGAGTGAAGCCCGGTGTGTTCTTTTTTCTTTGCGATATCCACCACGTTCGGCGCCACACTGTTCAATGTTCAGTGATGGATGACAGAGGATGACAATGGATCACACTGTCGCCTCTGGATCACAACTTCCTCTCTTCTCGATATACCTGGCTTACTTATGCAAAGATTGAACTAGATAACGTTTTCATGCACCGTGAGGTTACATTGCTGAAGAAACTGAATTTTCAAAAACAGTATATTAAAAAACGGGAACCGCGTATAGGACAGAGTGAATGGCATGAAAATTTCTGCCAGATACTGCTTTTAACACTGTTTAAGTAGACCGATTTCGCGTTTTAGGATGGTTGAATATTTTATGACACTTGGCTGATTTCAGACGGTTTTTTTAGGTAAATCGAGTCCAATCCAGTCCAATTATACCCTACACTGATGCATCTAATGTATCTGAAGCGTTATTATTTATTCCCAACTTCTGCCGTATTTCCAAGTGATTGGAAGTTTACCAAAACTTGGAAGTTTCACAATTGGTGTAGAATCCAGACTCTTACATGACTTGTGCACACTCGTTATTAGTAAGGCGATGAAATCATTTGACATATCGTTAGGCATACATGCCTAATGACTCCAGTGGGTATTCACAGATGCAAATGTTCGGTCGAACTCTGTTTCGCTTCCAACTTGAAAAATTATTCCGTACTTTCTATTGACATATTAGGTTTTCTATTGACATCAGCATAATCTAATGTATATTGGAAATAGGTAGATATTCCTTGGACTCTAGGAGATGCTGTAATGATCTTTCTTTCTTTCCCGACAGGTCGCTGTGGACCCATGAGCCCCGGTGGTCAGAAGGACCTACCCAACAATGGCTTACTCTGGATGACTTCCGTCTGCATGATATTGGCTTCTGATGCTTAGGTGGGGAGCTCTATACCATTTTTCTGACAATCACTTCATGCAGCTTGCCCTACGTGACACCAAATCCATCTGTCATATATGCACATAGTGTACATTCCCAACCTCATTGAAATAATTGTCAATTGATGTTTAAATGTATCTGGGTATGATTCTGGTATCATATGGTTGCCCAACGATACAGATTTGGAAGAGAAATCAAGTTGAAAGGTGTTATGTTATGAGAGAATTCATTACACTGCGTTGTGATTATTTCTCCTGCATGAACTCACACTGGATTATAAATATTTATGGAATGTGCAGATTGAATACCTACCTGTATTAACATGGGTCCATGACATATTGCTTACACTAAAAATTAAATAACTTCATACTCTGCATACTAATAGATGACACACCGTATTGGAAATCCATCCATCAGTTTAATTTTGATCAGATTTTAAAATAATTTTTACATAAATTCATTGTTTTATTCCACGTGACGATTGTATTTTAGTGATGTAACTCTATATCCCTACGAATTCTGCATGCCTACAGGGTGGTAATATGGTTCTAGTGGGAGGGAGCAACACCATAAAGTTTACATTTTTTTAAAAATCTAATAAACTGTATTCTAGATTGTGTATCTTACATTTCAATTCCACACTTAAACATTCTAAACCAAATGGAAACACTATATTTATCAACATTTTCAAAACGTTTTCAAAATTATTGCAAAGAAAAACATGTAGCAATGCAATTTGTCAGTATCCCCATGTAAATATTCCCTCATTTCCAATCTTTTTTTCTGTGTCGGGAACTCACCGGATGGTTAGAAATACCATGCAACCTGTTCATTCCACCCCACATTCCCGGCCTGTGTTATTGACATGCTAATGCACTCGGTCTGGATGACTTTGCCCTGGCTGCTCAAGAATCGAGCACCAGTGTGCGAATGGGGCGACATCTCATAATTCTTGTAAATGTGGGCGATGCAAAATTGTCAGAATAAAATAGTTCAAACTGTCAGAGACGTGCATGTTCGGAACCGTCCATCATGCTATTCAAGTTCCGTGCTCTGGTTTTTGCTTTGCTAACTTCGTATCAACCTAAAATGCCACCTGACACAATTATAAATAGATACACGTCACCAGATTTTAAAGCTTAGTTATCACACGCAGTTTGTCGGATATATCACTTAGAATACTATCACTTAGAATATACCCATGCAAAATACAGATAATTAAACCACGATAGAGCCTAATATGAAACAGGACATTAAAAGATTCCAAGATGTTTGAGGTATTTTACTAAATTCCTCTCATACCACGTGCAGTTCGCATATAGGACTACTCAGATCTAGAACCAACATCACAAAAGCTTGCTATTCATTTGTGGAGCATAGATGTAATATTTCGGAACACATTTTATCCATAAAGGTTATCTTTTATAAAGGTGCGAACACGACCAGATGATAGAATAACGTTTTATCAAGATATCGCCAATGACAAAGGCCTGTTTGAGTTGGCCCTGGTTGTTTGCTCAAGGTGCCAAATCCTTTCCCCCAATCCAGTCCCGCTCGTGTCGCTGTTTGCTCTGTCAATGTTGACTTTGCGGATGTTTTGAGGTTTGTCAAGAATCTCAGGGAAAACATTTGTTCAAATGAAATCCCCATCGAATTGTGACCAACTGTGTGTGGAAAAATGTTCCGTGACTGATGCAGGGCAAAGAGTGGTTGATTTTATATTCTCTTTATATGTGGGCTAGCTTTGATTAATGTAGCGCCATAGAATACTGATATTTCCCTGATGGCTATACATGTAAGTTATGTACATTGAAGATAATAATTAGTAAGAGAAAACTAATTATATAGAGCACCACAATTTCTGCATCTGAACAGTAGAACAAACTCCTCCAAGCGATAAACACAAATCTCTGGGCATTACTGTAAAGCCAAAGTCATTAGCCACGCTCCCCAAAATTAAAACAAACCCGACGCCCTTTAAATATCCCCAAACGACAGTACAGAGGCTCAGGGTCTCACCCTTGGAATTCCTCAATATAGCTCTGCCCACAAATGAAAGCTTACTCCTGACGTCTGTTGCTATTGATTCCACGTCTATTGCTAGAATATAAGGAAGAAAATCACTGGAGACGAGACACTTGTACCTGCCTCCGTGTATGGGGAACCTCGGATGCATCTGTGCAATGTGCAAAATATAATGATGGATTCTGGAGGAAATTACGGCCGGAATCCGTGGTGCTTGTGATTCGTTTTCTAGGAAATCTCAAGGAAAATGGGATCACTTGCTTGCAGGGAGTTATGTTCATTGGCTTTTGTTGGCAGTTCTTGTATGATACATGGCCGGATGATACATATATGTACCTTCAGTCTAATTTTATACAGCAATTGAACCTCAGAACCGGGCATTTTCTCTATCCAACTGTGTGTCAAATGACCGCTGAAACACTACCTGGGAAGGAGGCATTTTGAAGATATTATTTTTAACCTGCATTTCTTTCGAAATTGCTAATGAATATTTCGGAACTACTCCATTGAGTAAAAGAACGAATTAGAGGATTGTGTAGAACAATAATTTTGTGTGCTGCAAAAGAAATCACATAAATTTAGCAAAATTGACCACTTGGCATTGTTTATTCCCAAAAGGACTGTATGACGTCATCAAAACGTCATTTACGGGTGTGTGCTGAACGAGACTTTCCAGCCCTATATTAACTTAGTAGAGATGGAAGTCCTCTCTCATTAGTTAGAATCTTCTAATCTCTAATGGCATATTATTGACTTACATATGTATAAATCATTTCATATTTGAGCCATTCCCTCAGCACCATTACAGTTGCCCAGCTAGCTCTGTTCGTATGTAGGCTGACTTCTTACCAATATTATTGCAGTCGTGCCCATGTGCGACATCATATTCTGAAACCCAAAAAGTTTTCTTAGTAAATATAATAATAACCATCTCCCCAAATCTGCACCAATAGTAGAGCCCTGCGTGGGTTGCGAGTACCCGCGCGGGCTGCGGGTACCCGCGGGGCGGGTGCGGGTTACCCGCATTGTCATGTTGCGGGTGCGCGGCGGGTGTGGGTTGTATCTCTATGTCGCAGTGCGGGTGCGGGTACCCGCTGTAGAACTGGTGTGGGTGCGGGGCGGGTGCGGGTCGAAAAATCCATGTGCGGGTTTCTTGATAACTCGCAGCGTTGTTATGGCATGTGATATATTTGATTTCATAGAGTCCTTTTCAGATGCTACCTGACACATATAATTATTGCATGTTGTATGGCCTCAGATAAGCAGATGACTATTATTATCACTATGTATTGCATTAATATTGTGTGGTTTCTAATTAGTGCCTCTACCCCAACACCCACATACGAACAGAGCTAGCTGTCTTACTATTCATGCATGACTATTATACAGGTAATCTCCCTCTATCTTTTGACAACATGTTCACAACGAATAGAAATATCCAAATTAATTACGAAACCAGACAATCTAATTTTCTACACATTGAACGTTGTGACTCACCAGCAGCGAGGAAATCACCGCTTTTCAATTACCCATCAATATGGAACACTTGGTCAACATCACTGTCATCTATCCAGTCTAGAAAAATTGTGAAAAAAAGTTGTAAAAAAACATTTTATTTCTTCTTATCTCGAATTAGTTAGATGTTCGCATAAGCTTTGCAAAAGCTGCTCTAATCACATATAGCGACAGAAATAGTTAAGTGAATAAACTATATGAATTGTATGAAATTTCCCATATACTTTATATTTTATGACCGGTTTATAATTTATCTCTAACATGATCCTGTTCATTCTTGGTCTAAACTGGAATCCAATCACACCGACCCTGCCCTCTGCCCCTCCATCTCCGTCGTCTTCGGGAGGCCTGTGTGCTAATATATGTCCCTTACTATTAAAAGTAGAAAATTGTATTTCCATACATATATAGATGTATGTAAAATATTGTCATTCGTGTAAATAATAACAATAGTGAGTTTAATTTTATTTCATTTTGGGCAATATGGAAGACAGCTTTTAGCTAATTTGGTCCCTCAATTTTCATCACAAATATTAGTTTTCGCCATTCCATCATTTGTATATAACGTGTGAATATTGAATAAATTGCTATCCTATCCTATCCTATCCCTATCCCACATATTGCCCAAACATATGTCTATTAAATTACTTTCATTAATGTGATTTTTATTGAAAGAACAATAGGGAACTAGAAATTAACTTGTCAGGGGGGATTCAAACATATTCCATTTTGGAAACTACCGGGCTAATGGTGAAGTAATATCCGCATGCTGTGGTAATCCACATGTCATGGTGAGGGACTTCAAAGTACAATAGACTCGTCTGGCTGTGTGTTGTGACAAAGGCGACTGGGCCACGTACTGTAATCACACTGCCCCAGTTTATGCATACATCTTGTACTCATCTGCTTCTGGATCTTTAGAAGTTACTAAAATATGGATCAAACTGTACTTGTGATACGGAGTTGATCCGTATTGGCAGGGGTCGTAGTGGGTTTCACTTGGATATAAATATGAAAGATCTCTGATGTTTCTCTCAGATAAAAACAACGCGGCTGAGTAAACCTCCAGTACTGTGTTGTATTTGTTGCGGGTTTGGTGCGGGTTAATTGCGGGTGCGGGCTCAATCACTGCGGGGCGGGGCGGGTTGGGTGCGGGCTGCCCACAGGCTAATGGTGCGGGTGCGGGGCGGGTGCGGGTTTAATACTTGCGGGGCGGGGCGGGTGCGGGCCACTTTTTTCGGCCCGCGCAGGGCTCTAACTAATAGGTGGAGTAGATTTAGTCAGTCGATACAACCTTGTTCTAGGTTGAATAAACACCAGGTTATAACCTTGCAATTACTATGGTCGGGACCAGCGTTAACAATATGATATCGCATCAACTTGACACAGGGAAAGAATGAATTACTGCCTAGTCATGATGGACCCCACCAGTGTTAGGGTTCCTGTGACACGTTTTATTGCTATTGATAGATACGTGGAATTTTTGACTGAATCCAACGGCCGGGACTGGTAGAGGTTTGGTGCAGAAGATGTCGTTGGTGACTTCTTGGCTCAAGCCATGGCGTGAAACGATTGGAGTGAAGCCCGCTGTGTTGTTCTTTTTTCTTTGTGACATCCACCACGTTCGGGGCCACCCTGTTCAATGTTCAGTGATGGATGACAGAGGATGACAATGGATCACTCTGTCGCCTCTCAACTTCCTCTCTTCTCATTACACCTGGCTTACCTATGCAAAGATTGAACTAGATAACGTTTTCATGCACCGTGAGGTTATTCTGCTGAAGATACTGAATATTCAAAAACAGTATATTCAAAAACGGGAACCGCGTATAGGACAGAGTGAATGGCATGAAAATTTTGCCATATACTGCATTTAGCACTGTTTAAGTAGACCGATTTCGATTTTTCAATGGTTGAATATTTTATGACACTTGGCTGATTTCAGACGTTTTCTTTGTAGTAAATCAAGTCCAATCCAGTCCAGTTATACCCTACACTGATGCATCTAATGTATCTGAAGCGGTATTATTTATTCCCAACTCATGTCGTATTTCCCAGTGATTGGAAGTTTACCAAAACTTGGAAGTTTCACAATTGGTGTAGAATCCAGACTCTCACATGACTTGTACACACTCGTTATTAGTAAGGCGATGAAATCATTTGACATATTGTTAGGCATACATGCCTGATGACTCCAGTGTGAATTCACAGATGCAAATGTTCGGTCGAACTCTGTTTCGCTTCCAACTTGAAAAATTATTCCGTACTTTCCATTGACATATTAGGTTTTCTATTGACATCAGCATAATCTAATGTATATTGGTAATAGGTCGATATTCCTTGGACTCTAAGGGATGCTGTAATGATCTTTCTTTCTTTCCCGACAGGTCGCTGTGGACCCATGAGCCCCGGTGGTCATGTATGTGATGGCCTACCCAACAATGGCTTCCTCTGGATGACTTCCGTCTGCATGATATTGGCTTCTGATGCTTAGGTGGGGAGCTCTATACCATTTTTCTGACAATCACTTCATGCAGCTTGCCCTACATGACACCAAATCCATCTTTCATATATGCACATAGTGTATATTCCCAACCTCATTAAAATAATTGTCAATTGATGTTTAAATGTATCTGGGTATGATTCTGGTATCATATGGTGGCCCAACGATACAGATTTGGAAGAGAAATCAAGTTGAAAGGTTTTATGTTATGAGAGAATTCATTACACTGCGTTGTGATTATTTCTCCTGCATGAACTCACACTGGATTATAAATATTTATGGAATGTGCAGATTGAATACCTACCTGTATTAACATGGGTCCATGACATATTGCTTACACTAAAAATTAAATAACTTCACACTCTGCATACTAATAGATGACACACCGTATTGGAAATCCATCCATCAGTTTAATTTTGATCAGATTTTAAAATAATTTTTACATAAATTCATTGTTTTATTCCACGTGACGATTGTATTTTAGTGATGTAACTCTATATCCCTACGAATTCTGCATGCCTACAGGGTGGTAATATGGTTCTAGTTGGAGTGAGCAACACCATCCGTCCGTCGTCGTCGTCGTCCCTCCACATTTTTATCTTTAAAGTTTACGGTCCAATCTTTCTGAAAATTTGGGGAAAGATACCTTGAAATAATTCGAGGAGGTATTTTTTTAGTTTTTTAATTTTTAATTTTTTTTCAAAATGCCGTTTTTTTTTAAAAGCGGTCAATTTTGAACTTTGGCGGCCATTTTCTCAAAAACTGTCTGATCAGATTTGAGATTTTTTGTTTCAAAAGATTCTCCTTATGTACCTCTGTGATGTGTATGAGTTTGGTTGCCCTTGAATCGCCGGTCTGCGTATGGCGGCCATTTTGAATTTTTGACGGGTCGACGAAACAAAATTTTTTTCGGCCCAAATCGCATTACTATCCATTTTGGGCCATTTCTGGATGAAAAAAAAATTTGAAAAAAAAATTGGACTTTACTCCTAGAACGCCTGAAGGTAGAGCTTAGAAATTGGCACTTTCGAATGAGAAGTCATATATGGCGACTTGTGTGGTGGCCTTGAATTTGACCTTGGTTGACCTTGAAAGGTCAAAACAGACATTCTGGGGTCGAAAAAATGCCAAAATTTGCACCTTGTCTGTCTTTTCTCGAAAACTGTCTGATCAATTTTGAGATTTTTGTTTTAAAAAAATCCCCTTATGTACCTTTATGATGTTTGTAAGTTTTGTTGCCCTTGAATCGCCGGTCTCCGTGTGGTGGCCATTTTGAATTTTTGGCGGAAAATTATTCATAAAAAAAAAGTTCACCCTTTGAAAACAATTTTGTGACTGAAATGTGTAAATTTTTTCTAAAGACAAAATACTTGTAGATGGACCTTGTATTTGTATTTTGAACATATACAAAGTTTATATGCTGCACACTTGATGGTGACATTGAAGTTCAAAAAGATGACCTCAAATGGTTAATCTGAATGTCATATCTCACCTGTCGTGCTTCAACCAAAATTGTTCGGTAATCTATCTTAGCCCTTGGGCTAATGTTTGTGTCAGGAACTCATCGGATAGTTAGAAATACCATGCAACCTGTTCATTCCATCCCATATACCCGGCCCGTGTTATTGACATTGCACACGAATGGGGAGACAGCTCATAATTCTTATAAATGTGGGCGATACAAAATTGTTAGAAAAAAAAATAGTTCAAACTGTCACAGAAGTGCCTGTTCTGGGTCGTCCGTCATGCTATTCAAGTTTCTGGTGTTTGCTCTGCTACCTTCATATCAACCCAGAATAAAACTTGACTTCTACAATAGACACAACTATAAATAGATACACGTCACCAGATTTTATAGCATAATGTTAGTTATCAGACGCAGTTTATCGTATATATTATGACACAGTGCATAGTGCTTAAGCACACGATACATGATCATATCTCGTGCAGTCCGTGTATAGACCTACTCAGATCTAAAATCAACATAAAGGCTTGTTTTGTGGAACATGAATTTAATCTTTTAGACATTATTTTATAGAAGTGCGAAGATTACATAGAATAACGTTTTATCAGGATATCGTTGATGACAGAAACCTGTGTCATGTTCGAGTCGGCCCTGGCCAGGCTCTTTTGTCCTAGCTGATTGCTCAGGGTTGTCCCGTTACACGCACAGTATGTGTCTCGTGGGAGCCAGTTGTTTGTCTCGTGAACACGTTTCTGCGCTCGTGATCCCTGGATTGGGTGGGTGGAGGGGTGGTGCAAGACCTGTGGTCAGCCGTCTGCCTGCCCTGTACCAAATCATTTCCCCCAATCCAGTCCCGCTCTGTCAATGTTGACTTTTAGGGGGTTTTGAGGTTTGTCGAGAATCTCAGGAAAAACGTTTGTTCTTTTGCTCAAATCAAATCCCCATTGATTTGTGACCAATTGTGTGCGGAAAAAATGTTTTGTGACTGACGCGGGGCAAAGGGATGGTTGTTTTTTTATTCTCTTCATATGTGGGCTAGCTTTGATTAATGTTGCCTGATATAAATAATGATATCTTCCTTCTGGCGATACATGTAAGGTTTTTATGTTTAAGGATGTTCGCTCCCTTTGGACCCAAGCAGAGGGGCTAAAACTTGAAATTCGTTTGATAAATTTCAGACTTTCAAACAATCATCAATATGATATTGTGCATTCGAAAACAGAAAATTCTGATCAAATATTCTCTTTGTGTGGAATTATGGGTAATTTTACCTCCAAAATACCAGCAAAATGGGTAACTTTTGGTCATTTTCACTAAAATCAATATTTAATGAAAACCTGTGAATAGATTTTTTAACATTTTACTTGTTTATCAACGAACTGATATGCATGTTTTTGATGGGAAAAAAAATGGGGGTCACCATGATATTTTTTTTTGTTATAGGTTGTCATATTTGTGCATGTCGGTGAATTTTATCAAAAATTCAGCAAACTTAGGTAAAATTTTCTGTTCTGGACTCATAAGGAAGCCTGTTGAAGGAAAATTAGCATTGTGACGCTCATATTTTTTTCTATCGAAAACATGCACAGCGATTCGTTGATAAACAAACAAAATTTCAGTGATTACTATACACAGGTTTTCATTAAATATTGCTCATAGTGAAAATGATCAAAATTATCCGTTTTCCTGGTATCTTGGAGGTAAAATTACGAATAATTCCACACTAAACAAAATATTTAATCCGAATTTTCTGTTTTGGAATGCACAATATCATATTGATGATTGTTGGAAAGTCTGATAATCATCAAACGAATTTCAAATTTTAGCCCCTCTACTTGGGTCCAAAAGGAGCGAACAACCTTAAATTAATAATTAGTAAGAGAAAACCAATTATGGAACACCTCAATATCTACATCTGAGCAGTAGAACAAACTCCTCCAAATTATAAACACGAATCTCTGGGTATTATTGTGAAGCCAAAGTCATTAGCCACGAGCCCCGGAATTAAAACAAACCCGGCACCCTATAAATCTCCCCGAACGACTGCACAGAAACTCACGGTCTCACCCTTGAAACTCCTTATCGCCTGTTGCTGGAATATAAGGAAGAAAAGTGCGGGAGACGAGACACTTATACGTTCCATCGCATATGTGGGACCTCGGTGGTTCGGCCACTGAGTCGCTACACAGCCCAGTGTTATCAGTTTGTAAAATATGATGATGGATTTTGGAGGAAATTACCGAAGACGTCCGGAACCCGTGGTGCTTGTGATTCACTTTCCAGCAAATCTCAGAATAAAAATAGGATCACATGCTTGCAGGGAGTTACGTTCATTGGCTTTTGTCGGCAGTTATTATGTGATACAGGGCAGTATGGTGGAGGGTGGTGTTAAGGTGACACCTGTAGAGATGTATGAATAGTGGGAATGCTCCGCTCAGTAATTGAATCATAAGCTCATAGGAATATTCCACTTCTACTGTTGCTACTGATGGTTCTCAAAACCGTTTTTTTTTTTGACAGATCAGTTTCGCATAACTTGACATGTTACACACATTCCTTACTCCAGTGCGAATTTAATGAACCCAGTAGGATAACAACCATCACATAGTCGGATCCAGGGGCAACTTGTTATTCCCCTGTTCCAAAAAAAATGTCCGAATATATCATGAACCTGGTGTTCGTATTGAGTTTGGTTGGATTTATACTCAAACAAGAAAATGCAGCTAACTGTGGGAGACGACATTAGAGCTCGAGCACACCATCAGCACCACGAGACCTGAATATATCTTACACCTCCCCCCCCCCCCCTTACAAAAAAAGAAAATTGAAACATATCATGTCCCACATGATTCCAATTCATTAGCGTATATTATGATGAAACACATAGGCCTACTTCAATCATATTCCTAATGAGTAAACATTTATTTTGAACTCAATGAAACAGATACGCCTGATAAAATGATATTGAACCTCAATAAAATATCCTTAAAATATTGGAAACTATGAGGAATATCTGCATCTGATATCATGATATAGATAACACATGCATACTGAGCAAATTAAAAGACCAGTTTAAAATAAAAAGGTTTCGCAACCCAGCATGGAACACCTTGTCATGTGATAAAATATGTCCAATTACGGTAAATGTAGTCGTGGTACCGTAGACGAATCGTTGTGTTTACTTCATTACGCCAAAGAAGGCCGCACGCAAGGTTACATATACATGCATGCACAAAATGCTGCACAGAAAATTGTACGCTACAAAGTACGCGTCATTGCGGTAAAATTTGCTTTGCATTCTGGGAACGTGAATTTCCATCGGCTCCGCCATTTTGACGTTTTCCAGACGAGCTGACCATTTTGCGTAATTTTCTCAAACCTAACACATCGATTTATGCATTATATATCTGTGGAATATTCAAAGCTTGCCATCAAATCGAGAGATTTTATGTCAAGGACGAAGAAAATACTCATTTGAAGTAGGTGTACAAAGTTTGCATGCGAAAACGGGCGTCGATAAGTTGGCATGAAACCTCCATAAAAAAGTCAGCACATAGACATGTAGAGAGTTGGGGGCTTCGCCCCCAACGCTCTAATGTCAAAAAGAAAATACCTTTCCGTTACATATTGTGCATGTATGCTCTCTGTCAAACTACTTTTAATCGAGTAGGTAAACCTTTTGCCCAATTTGAAACAAATTCGTTCAATTTGACTCTGTTGAGAGCTATGTTGAGAACAAATATCTCAATTCGCTTCAGCAAAGCAGAAACTCATACATTGTTTGATGGAACTTTACCATGAATTGAGAGTACATTAAGACCAAAACTTGCATTAGAATATGCAAATATTTACCAATTATACTGAGCTGCACAGTGAACACGAGTCATTGTAATACAAATTAATAGATATAACTGTCTTTCAAACTAAATAAAAAAAATCTCTATATGCCATCAATATTATTTATGTGGGGTAAGGGTATTCTGTACATTAAAAATTAATACTTGATCATATCTAACTGAAAACGACATTCGCATCCCATAAGTTATTCTTTTCATAAGGATAAAATGTCTATGGATCCCTCTGAATTGTCCCAACGGGCTCATCTAATCCAGGGGCTCAATCGTGATAGAAAATTGCTATCAGATTTTCCGATAAATATTGTTCAAAGTCACTAATGTGCACATGAGCTTCAATCATGTGTCCCTTATATTAATATTCGCTAATCGATTAATTGCCCGATATGGGTTCAATTGTATGTTTCCTGCGAGCATAGAATTAAAGATATGTGAGCCAGAAAAGAATGTCTTCACGTGTGGCTTTTGCTTTGCATGCTTTGTGGTAGGCTAAATGATTATACGGTCCACAAGCAGTTTAAAGGTGATCTATTCTTCACACACAACAAATATTCAGAGAATAGAAAATACTGCTTATAATTTATCATGTTGAATTATATAATAATGTCTTATGAGTAAAAACATGTCTCATAATATCTAGATTCAAATGTGGTTTTAACATGTTTATTTCGAATCAATTATCGCTCTTTTCATCAGCCAATGTTTTTTATTTCTAATTGCAAACAAAAATGTATATTTAAATTGCATCAATTTCTACAGACAAATGTGAATAATGTTTGATGCTTGTGTGCCTCTCCAATGAGAGTTTCGCGATCAGCTGCTGTATGTATCTGTTGGAGGCATGAGACTCTGAACAAGCCATTCACTGTTTGACTTGGATATTACGTAATATTATGGACTTCGGCAGATTAGAGAAAATCAGTAAAGACCAGATTTGATGGTTACTAAATTTATATCAATCTGGCAGATGTATACTATAGTTCTAGCGTATTGCCCCATGGAGAATACTCAGAGAACAATCAGTAAATGGCTGCTGATGGACCGGGGATGTTTGCAGTTCAATATGTCATCCGCAGAGCCAGAATCATTTGGCAATAAGCTCGTGTTGGCAATTACACATCAAAAGTAAGGGCGAATGGGATGGTCGTTATGAACTCCAATATTCTCCAATTGAAGATGACATCAGGCACGAAACGGTTTTGGTCATCTAGGTTGGCTCTCAAACAGACGAAACATCCACAATCGTTAATTTTCACTACTGATCTGACAAATTGAAATCCACAGATTATCAAACAGCCTCACGCGGGCTTCAACATCTAGCCATCTCAGTGTCGACGAACAGTTCCACGCCACACAGAGCCTGATGAAATATTGACGTTTTTGCGGCGATCGAGCCACGTTATCCAATTTGGGCTCCAATCTTGGATTGTCAAATATGGTCGTGGGCACTGACCAGCACCCCCTGAGCTATGCCGACCGTTATAAGTTAATCTCGTCTCGCCACGGGGTTTGCTTCTGCGAGATTTATTCCAATCATTTCTCGGCAATATTTGAGAAAAGGTAGCGGTCCTGGAGCAACTATGACACATTAAGTCGCAGTTATGTTCCCTGGCAGCGGGTCTCACGTAATTGTCAAATCTCATACATCATATTTATACATCGTCTACACCGACAAAACACATCACAGCATGGCTGCTATGTTCACATATACGTGAATAACATTTTAGCAAGTAAATATCTGCCCTGAAAATAATGTACACGTTGGAATTTGCATTTTGTTCTACATTATACATGTATTATTGTTGAAATTTATGAATCTATGAATGAAATGTCAAATTAGTTTACCGAATGTACATGCGATTTGATTATGTGTGTAAATTGTTTTACATTTCTCTTTCGTGTAGAAATCATTCCCAATCCCACTATGACATTACATCCTCAGTTGTACGACCCCGGTGCCACAGAGAGGGAAGTTCCAGGTTCTGACAAGAACTCCGCTGAGGCCTTGGAGGACTTGAGTACTGACACGGAGGGCGAAGCCAGCAAGGAGGCAGACGTTTGGAGAAGCTCAAATGGAGTGGTCTTGACACCAGCGAGGATGAGAACGAGGATGAGGACGAGATGGATGATGAGGAAGCCTACTTGGATAGTCTCACAAAGCTTGGAGGCAACCGCGGAGATCGAAACCGCAACCGGGGATCCCGAAGGGAAAAGGGCCATGGAAAAAACTGAAAGGAGCAAAGATGCCCGGGAAACAAGGCGAGTTCCAACAACAAGAACAACAACATGCCCAAATATCAGATGGACCTGGCACAACCATTGAACGATATGTATGTAAAAGAGGGCAAGGTCGGTAAGGACAAAACCATGGGGAATGATCAATTTCAGTGAATCATACAATTGATCTGATTATTTTCAATGTGATTAGTGAATTTACTAAGGGATCGTTAGGTCCAGTGTTTGCTCCACTTTTGGCTGCTCAGGAAAGTGTCAGATGGCGATGTCTTTTCACAAACTGAGGCAAATCTAACGTAATATTTGTCCATTCGTCTCGATGTAATATTTGTCCATTCATCTCTCAGGAAAAATGTTGGTTATTATACATATTGACAGTTAATGAATGCTTCTGGATACAGACCTATCAACACAATGAATAGTTGCTAAGGCCACACCAAATTGTAAAGTTGGTCTATGGAATCGCTGCCTATAAAAAAAATCGAGTTTCAGTTTTTATAATAAAAAAATATCCCTGCTACAAATTTCCACGATATCAAAAATTTGTTTTTTTTTTAATTTCACAGTCGCCATTCGTAGTTCATCTTGGATTGTTAACGATCAAAGCGGTTCTATATAAAATTCAGAAAAAAATATGGTACTAAGCAGGTTTTTTCCAGGGAATTGTGCTATGTTGGTAATAAATATGTGTAATAGTACTTTCTAATCCCAAAACATATAATAACACCAATACTCACATCTTTCTCCATATTTCCCACCAATTAAGATCTCTCAATATCCATCCTTGATACCATCATGTATGTTACGAATCTGTTCCCTACCTGGTAATATTAATTACAATGTACATTCATTTTGATGCCTAGAGAGTAGAGGCCATAATAAAGTGTTTATATCTTGCACAGATTTGTTTCATTCTTTGTTTAAACGAGTTGGACAACTCGTGAGCGAAGGTATATATGTAAAATTAATTGTAAAATCTCTTAAATGCATATGTGTTACCTGTAATAACAATCTGAGTGGGAACATTTGACCAAAATACCCTCCGTTCAGAAAATATTAGTCAAAAGTCCTTTAAGCAAACTTTATTTGTAGAAAAATTTCCCGCGTCCAGAAAATTATAGTTTAGAAAATCCATAGAAGAAATATTTAATTGTAAAAATAAAAAAATTCTCCGTATAGAAAATTTTGCTCAAAATTCCATAGATGAAAAAATTGACTTGTAAAAAAAAATCTCTGTATAGAAATTTTGGGGGAAAATCCGTGAACTAACTTTACAATTTGGTGTGGCCTAATTATATATCAGCTTGGAAGTCCGACAGGTCAGGAAGCCATGTCAATCTTGTTTTGTGTTCCCCTAAGATTTGATGTGATTGAAATGTTGTCCTGTTATCTTCTCTCTGTCTGGTGCTGTCATTGTGTATAATTGCTGGACCACTTGGTGTCTAGGCTTCTGTAATAGTATTGTAGGTCACTGTCGCATAATTATGTTCCCAAAGAGGTTCATATGAACTCTAATTATTGCTTGACAACCTCCTATAGCAATCTCATGTTTGATTCCTGGAATACTGGAAAATCTACCAACCTTGTCTATTGCAGTGTAGTATTTTCAAGAACATTATCTATGAACGGTTCATCACATGCCCATCTTAATATGAAGAAATGATACCACTTCATTTTGTATCATTAATCGTTTGCATGGAATCAATTTAATCAGTTCCAGATAGATGCTATCAAAATACGGATGTAAACTGATTTTGAGGAAAAACATAAGTGTATTTACACATAACCCTTTTATAATCAACATTACAATTGGTTGGAGAGGGGTTCCTCCTAGACCAACAGACTTGAGGCCGATTGAGGCGAGTGGCTGTGACAGACGATTGACCATTTGTCACACCACCAGGATAAGCTGACACATGTCCTTGTGTCCCACCACTCGACCGCCTGTAATCCACGGGATTTTCCCGGGCTCAAGTCGCTCACAATGCCCCGTAATCAGTGATAGCATCGCCTCTGCAGGTTCCCACATTGGCTCTGCTACCATAGCTCTCTTGTCAAGATATTTGCGGATGAAATAGAATTGGTCATCAGTGGCTAGGAGTGGAGATGAGATAAGAATCTCATACGTATGATTTTTTTTGAAAAAAGATTTTCTTTCGTCACGAACGGTATCCCATATAAACTCTTAGCTGACAATCTGGAAGAAAAACGTTGCAACACTATCTTCAACTACTAGTATACTATCTTGTTTTCCGGTACTTTGATCAGTGAATGTAGATCAGTACATTAGCTGATAGCAAGTGTGGTCACGTCCCTCTTGATTGACGGATGAGTGGTATAAAGTCGAATCAAGCCACAAGACACCTAATAGATCCGTCCCGTCAGTACGCCCCATCCTCTCCCTGTCATTCCATCACAGGTGGGGTCCAGTCCGAAAACACCACGCCTATTACTGCACCTAACACCTCGTAAAATGATTTTTAATGATTATCTATCGGGGTTTTGAGAAGCAACATATTCGTCAACAAATGTCGACATATGCAATGAGATTTTGGATGTGATATAATTTACCAGGATGCATTATGAGCAACAAATCCTAATCGAAGGGCCAATAAGTGACGACACCAATAAAATAACCTCCATCGATCTACATACATCTCTGTTTTGGTAAGAGACGGTTGCATAACTAACAAGTATGTGTAGCTTGATATGTGATTTCGACCCATCAATTTCCAACAATTTGTACCATGTGATTGAATCCACTCATAACGTTAATTAAGCTAACGCCTCAAATATCCTCATGGATTACTTTAAATTTCAAAGGAGGCCCAACATAGTCGTCTGGTATCGTATGATATTGCATGCGACCATGAAGTGTGGAAATATGGCCACAATGACCAATTCTCCATCGAAATGAAGCAATGTGTTGAACAGTTTGACATTGGTGGAGCATAACGCCATTTTGTGTCACATCCATAGCAAAAACACATAACGGGTAGTTAGTGAATGTGCAGACTTCCTCTATAGTGATCATAGATCCTTGTGGAAGTTGTGTACTTTTTTGGGAAAAAGGAGGTCATGTTTGAACTGGATGATCTATCGATCGACTGAATGATACTTGAGGCATGGGCGACTGCTGAACAGACGTTCCGGGAAATTGCACAAACACTATATATATAATATATTTTTTACTGAAAGTGTACACCTATCATCCAATCGAAACACGATTGTGTCGAACTTGGCCTTGCTTCAATGAAGCTGAATCTCAGCCATCGTTTGAACCACATGTCCTTGCTGCCAGATGTCTGATGGAGGTAAACGGGCGGATGAATCCTCTGAGGGGACTATCCCCAGGGAGCGGATGCATGAAATCTACTCAGTCTTGGCCTAGTCCGCTGCTAAATACTGACTTGCAGATGGAATCTGGCAAAATGGAGTCGCCCGGTTTATCTCCAGATCCATTGGGACTGATTCCAGAAGAATAGCAAATCATGAGGTAGACATTTAATTTTTTATACTTATATGCTATACATATCGAAGATACACAGTGGAGCATGATAGCTGATCCCCCACCCATGCAATAAACATATATTTGTTCTTTTGTCAAAACGAGATTCAAAATGCATGTGTTTGGGGCACGAGTCCATTGTGCCAGCCTAGCTCGGTCTGTGCTGTAGTGTCTCTGTGGTTGCGTGTCAGCTCTCCTCTCTCCTGGCGGATTACCTTCTCAAGTACCAATAAGGGCTGAGTCAATGGGGATCTAGCTTGAATGTTTGCAGAAGACTTCACAGTTAGATGCGTCTCATCCCGGTTCTGTGCCTTGTAAGCTGTTGTCGCCTGTTATGATAATTGTGAATATGATTCATACTTTACATTTCATCATAAGAATTATGTAACAGGTGGTGAACATTTTCTAGTGACTTGCTGAAGACGCAATGGTGAAGAATAGACAATAGTTTCAGAAACTTTCGCGTGATTGGGGGTTCAAGAAGTCATTACTCGTTGTTCCCAAGTGTACAATAAGCAGTGGATATTGCTTTAATCTTGCGCAACAAAGACCTTGTTTACCCCTGACTGACTGACGGTGCCTCCATTCCTCGGACTCTAGAAGATGTAATGATCATTCTTTCTCGACAGGATGATGTGGCGCCAGGAGCCCCTGTGGTCAGGTATGTGACCAACCGAGCTCCTCTTCCAACCAGCCTGCGTATCGACTTATATTAATCATTCACAGGCACGATGTTCCAACTTGAAATTGCAATAATCCGTGTCCAAGGCAGTATTGGAATTTTAACATGTAGGCATCACCGAGATGAGAAAGGTTGAAAGTTGCAAGCTTGTGAATGATATCTTGGGGATAATAAAGTGGCATATACATGTCTAATTTTAAACAGCAATTTAAACCTCTGAACCGAATTTGGGCGATTTCTTGATCAAACTGTGTGCCAATACTTGACTGCCCAATGC
Organism: Terebella lapidaria; assembly: GCA_949152475.1. Lineage (NCBI taxonomy): Eukaryota > Metazoa > Annelida > Polychaeta > Terebellida > Terebellidae > Terebella > Terebella lapidaria. Next base: position 12,611,249 of record OX424557.1, read on the forward strand.
CCATGCTGTGATGCCAGAGTTAAGCCTAACTGATTATCTGTTTACCACATCAAACAAATCTCTGCGATTCCTCTCCATCAAACCCAGTTAGTTCCTGTAGAAAAAACACATTGCCACACTGTACCACTCCCTGGGATGCACTTAGGAACCAGACGAGGAAACGGATTGTTTTTGCCTTTTGAATCCAATGTTATCCCCAGCATTTGATGGCTCCATAGTGGAGATGGGACTGAGGAATCTGATTCCATGGCTGCGTTCACTCGTGGGATGAGCAGAAACACACCTGTCCCCTCCCATATCACAATATGGTCTTCATAATTTTGTAGAGGGGGTCGTTTCTGGCTGGATCCTCATTACTCTCATTGGATGCTTGCACCTAGACATTCGGGATGAGTTTGTGATTGAGAAAAAAAACAGCACGATGGATATCACCCTGAACTATTTCATCAGTAATGTAATTGCCGTTATCATCACAATGGTGGGCGATTGTATTATGTCATGAGATTATTTCCAGCCGTCATCAATGGTAGTTAAACCAGAATCTTAGAGGTTTATTGTTTCACAACAATCCGTACGATTTCGATCCTGGTTATTAGAATAGGTCAAAGTGTTGTCTCAGTAGTCAGAATCCACTAATTACTACTGGCATTTTTATGCATACATATAAAGCCTTCACATAGTATATGCCATTTCCTCAGCATCATTACAATTGTCTAGTTAACTCAGTTCGTATATGAGCTGACTTCTTACCAATGCAGTCGGTTTAGGCGCGGGTTCTAGTGATGAATTGATAAACGACCAATCAAATCTTAGCTGACAAGAAGGGCATCATAGTGAAAGTCGGAAACCCACAAAGTCTCCTGGCAGTTAGCACTCAGTTGCTTGTAGACCACCTCCCCAAATCTTCACCAATAAGTGGACTTGATCTAGTCAGTCAGTACAACCTTGTTCTAGGTTGCATCAACACCATGTTATAACCTTGTAAATCTCTGGTCAGGACCAGCGTTAACAATACGATAACGCGTCAACTTGACACAGGGAAAGAATGAAGTACTGCCTATTAATGATGGACCCCACCAGTGTTAGAGTTCCTGTGACACGTTATATTGCTATTGATAGATACGTGGAATTATTGACTGAATCCAACAGCTTGTCCGGGACTGGTAGAGGTTTGGTGCAGGAGATGTCGTTGGTGACTTCTTGGCCCAAGCCACGGCGTGAAACGATTAGAGTGAAGCCCGGTGTGTTGTTCTTTGCGATATCCACCACGATCGGCGCCACACTGTTCAATGTTCAGTGATGGATGACAGAGGATGAGAATGGATCACTCTGTCGCCTCTCAACTTCCTCTCTTCTCGATATACCTGGCTTACCTATGCAAAGATTGAACTAGATAACTTTTTCACGCGGATCTGTGTGGTTAAATTGCTGAAGAATATTCAAAAACAGTGTATTCAAAAACGGGAACCTCGTATAGGACAGAGTGAATGACATGAACATTTCTGCCAGATACTGCATTCAACACTGTTTAAGTAGACCGACTTCGCTTTTTATAATGGTAAAATATTTTATGAGACTTGGCTGATTTTAGATGTTTTCTTTGTTGTAAACTGAGATCAATTCAGTCCAATTATACCCTACACTGATGCATCTAATGTATCTGAAGCGTTATTATTTATTCCCAACTTATGCCGTATTTCCCAGCGATTGGAAATTTCACAATTGGTGTAGAATCCAGACTCTCACATGACTCGTACACACTCGTTGTTAGTAAGGCGATGAAATAATTTGACATACTGTTAGGCATACATGCCTGATGACTCCAGTGTGAATTCACAGATGCAAATGTTTGGTCGAACTCTGTTCCGCTCTCAATTTGAAAAATTATTCCTTACTTTCTATTGACATAACTATTAGGTTTTCTATTGACATCAGTATAATCTAATGTATATTGGAAATAGGTAGATATTCCTTGGACTCTAGGAGATGCTGTAATGATCTTTCTTTCTTCCCCGACAGGTCGGTGTGGACCCATGAGCCCCGGTGGTCAGAAGGACCTACCCAACAATGGCTTCCTCTGGATGACTTCCGTCTGCATGATATTGGCTTCTCATGCTTAGATGAGTAGCTCTATACCATGTTCTGAAAATCACTTCATGCAGCTTACCCTACGTGACACTAAATCAACCTGTCATATATGCACATAGTGTACATTCCCAACCCCATTAAAATAATGATCATTGTATGTTTGAATGTATCTGGGTATGATTCTGGTATCCTCTTCTGGTATATTTTCATTGGTCGATCATATGGTGGGCCAACGATACAGATTTGGAAGAGAAATCAAGGTTTTTGTTATGAGCGAATTCATTACACTTCGTTGTGATTATTTCTCCTGTATGAACTCACACTAGATTATAAATATTTATGGAATGTGCAGATTGAATACCTGTATTAACATGGGTCCATGACATATTGTTTACACTAAATAATAAAATAACTTCATACTCTGCATACCAATAGATTAAACATCGTATTGGAAATCCGTCCATCAGATGAATTTTGATCAGATTTCAAAATAATATTTACATAGATTCATTGTTTTATTCCACGTGACGATTGTGTTTTCGTGATGTAACTCTATATCCCTACGAATTCTGCCTGCCTACTGGTTTGTAATATGGTCCTAGTCGGAGGGAGCAACACCAGAAAACCCAGAAATATTTTAATGCTAATAAACTGTATTCTAGATTGTGTATCCTACATTTCAATTCCACACCTAAACCTTCTAAACCAAATGGAGACACTATATTTATCGAAATTATCAAAACGTCTTCAAAATTATTTTTTTAAAAATCAGAACATGACGAAGAAAAACATGTAGCAGCGCATTTTGTCAGTATCCCCATGTAAATATTCCCTCATTTCCGATCATTTTTGTGTCAGGAACTCACCGGATGGTTAGAAATACCATGCAACCTGTTCATTCCACCCCACATTCTCGGCCTGTGTTATTGACACGCTAATGTACTCGATCTGGATGACTTTGCCGTGGCTGCTCAAGAGTCGAGCAGCAGTGTGCGAATGGGGTGACACCTCATAATTCTTGTACATGTGGGCGATGCAAGATTGTTAGAAAAAAATAGTTCAAACTGTCACAGACGTGCCTGTTCTGGGTCGTCCGTCATGCTATTCAAATTTCTGGTGTTTGATTTGCTACCTTCATATCAACCCAGAATAACACCTGACTTCTACATTAGACACAATTATAAATAAATACACGTCACCAGATTTTATAATGTTAGTTAGCTTAATGTTAGTTATCAGACGCAGTTTATATTATGACACAGTGCATGGTGCTTAAGCACACGATACATGATATAAAACAATTTCGAGAATATACCCAACATACAGAATATCAAGTCACCGTAGAATATCAAGTCACCGTAGAGCCTAATATGGAATATGACGCTGAAGGATTTCAAGATGTTTGGGGTATTTTACTAAATATCCGTCATATCTCGTGTAGTCCGTGTATAGGCCTATTCAGATCTGAAACCAACATAAAGGTTTGTTGTGTGGAACATGAATCTAATCTTTTAGCCATATTCTGTTATAGAAGTGTGAAGATGACCAGATGATAGAATAACGTTTTATCAAGATATCGCTGATGACAGAACCCTGTGTCGTGCTTGAGTTGGCCCTGGATGTTTCCTCGTTGTTGCCCCGTTACACGTACAGTATGTGGCTCGTGGGAGCAAGTTGTTTGTCTCGTGTACACGTTACCTCGCCCATAATCCCTGGATCTGGTGGGTGGCCAGGTGGTGCTAGGCCTGTAGACGGTCGTTCTCTTGACCATGTCAAATCCCTTTCTCCAATCTAGTCCCGCTCATGTCGCTGTTTGATCTGTCAATATTAACTTTGTGGAGGTTTTGAGGTTTGTCGAGAATCTCAGGAAAAACGTTATTTGTTCTTTTGCTCAAATGAAATCCCCACCGATTTGCGACCAACTGTGTGTGAAAAAATGTTCCATGACTGATGTACAAAGGGATGGCTGATTTTTCTTCTCTTTATATGTGGGCTAGCTTTGATTAATGATATGCCATATAAATATTGATATCTTCCTTATGGCAATAAATGTAAGGTTTTATACGTTTAAATTAATAATTAGTAATTATATAATACACCACAATATCTAATTTCGGGCAGTAGTGCAAACTCCTCCAAACACGATAAACAAAACTATCTGGGCATTACTGTAACGCCAAAGTCATTAGCCACGAGCCCCGTAATTAAAACAAATCCGGTGCCCTTTAAATCTCCCCAAACGACTTCACAGAAGTTCGCAGTCTCACCCTTGGAATTCCTCAGTAAAGTTCTGGTTGCAAATGAAAGTTTACTCCTTATCGTCTGTTGCTTGAATATACGGAAGAAACGCACCTGAGAGGGGACAGTTGTACATGTCATTGCGTATGGGGGACCTCGCCGTTAGGTCGCTACACAGCTCCTTCTGTTCAATTTGCAAAATATGATGATGGAAATTGCCAAAGACGGCCGGAATCCGTGGTGCTCTTGATTCACTTTCCAGCAAATCTCAGAATAAAAATAGGATCACTTTCTTTCAGAGAGTTACGTTCATTGGCTTTTGTCGGCAGTTCTCATGTCATACAGGGTGGTCTGGTGGAGGGTGATGTTGGGGTGACACCTGCAGAGATGTATGAATCATAGGAATGTTTCCACTCGGTAAATATGTCGTATGCTCTCTGTTGCTATTCATGGTTCTCAAAAAATTTGTTGACAGATCAGTTTCGCATAACATGAAGCATATTTCTTATCCAGTACGAATATAACATACCCAATGTGACAACAATGATCACATAGACGGATCCAGGAGCGGTTGACCACCCCCCCCCCCCCCCTCCTCCTTAAAAAATGGCCAAATATGTCATGAACCTGGGGTTTATTTGAGTTTGGATTTATACTTAGAAAAGGCCGAGAAGATACCACACAACATAAGCCCCCCTCCCCCATCAAAAAGGTATCAAAATATGAATACGGTGTTCAAAGTTTGTGTGAGATACCACAGAACATGATAAAAGGCTCTGGGTTATGAGGCCTTTGAACGGTCCTCAAAACCAAGACTCAACAGGCTCACTTGGCTTGTTTTAATAATTATAGAACATGGACATCAATGGGTATTTGTGTGGAATTTATATCCATGAGAGGCCATGAGGCCGCTAAAGAACACAAGAAGTGTATGGCTTCTAAGAACCTTTATAGGCCCCCACACCCCAGTTGCAATGGGCTATTTCCTGAACAACAACAAAACATCCTTTTTGTGATAAATTGTACACATTATGCTCTCTGTCACACTATTGATCAAGTCCCTAAATCGAGAAGATAAAGCATTTGTTCAATTTGAAACAATTTTGTCCAATTTTACGCCTAAACTTCACGTGCATGTATCAAACTATGTGTTGTTTGATGGAACTTAACTATGAATTGAGAATACATTAAGACTAAAATTTGCTTTAGAATCTGCAAATATTGATCGAATATACTGAGCTGCATTATGCAGTGAACACATGTCATAGATATATAATTTAATCCATGAATTTAATCCAGTCTTTCAAACTGAAAAAAGGACTATGTATGCCACTAATATTATTTATGTGGGGTCGGGGTATTTTGTTCATTAAAATTTAACGTAGCAAATACTTGATCATATCCAACTGCAAACGATATTCGGATCCCATTATTTTTTCATATTATCAAAGATAAAACCAGGGTCTCAATCATGATAGAAATTGCTACCGGATTTTTCGGTAAATAGTCTTCAAAGGCACTAATGTGCACATGGGCTTTAATTATGAGTCCTTTATATTAATAATCGCCCTCTATAGGTTCAATTGTATGTTCGCTGCGTATATATTAAACATATGTGATTCAGAAAAGTATGCCGACCACTTAATTCACGTATGCCCTTTGCTTTGCGGTAGGTTGGATGTAGGTATCAATCTGATCTCTTCTTCACACAAACAATAAATAACCAGAGAATAAAAATACAACTGCTTATAAATTTATCATGTTGAATTATATATTCACATCTTCTGGGGAAAAATATGCCTAATGATATCTAGATTTTACAGTTTTAACATGTTTATTTCGAATCAATTATCGCTCATTTCATTTCGTCAGTGCACTAATTGCAAACAGAAATCTATATTAAATTCGCACCAATTTATGCAACCATATGTGAATACATGTATGTGTTTGATGCTTGGGTGCCTCTCTGATGACATTTTAAAGACCAACTGCTGTATATATCTGGTGGAGACATGAGATTCTGAACAAACTATTCACCTCTGACTTGGATGTTGCGTAATAATTTGGACTTCGGCAGGTTAGTGAAAAGCAGTAAAGACCAGATTTGATGGGGATTAAATTTAGATCAATCTGGCATATGTATACTATAGTTCCAACGTATTGCCCCATGGAGTGTCCGAGGGTGCTTAGTGAACAATCAGTAAATGGCTGCTGATGGACTGGAGATGTTTGCAGTTCAATTTGTCATCTGCAGAACCAGAATCATTTCCCGATGCGTTCATATTGACAATTACACATCAAAAGTAAGAACGATTGGGATCATATCGTTATGCATTGAACTCCCAAACTCTCGTATGGAAGATGACCTCATGCACGAAATTGTTTTGGTCATCTAGGTTGGCTCTCAAAGAGAAAACTCACTATTGATCTGACAAATTGAAAACCAAGATGCAGTTCTAAGAGTTGTATGGGCATTTGTAAGTCACCTGCACACCAGACCAGGGCCCAAGATTATCATGCGGCCTCTCGCCGTCTCCGCCATCTTCTAGCCCTCTCAGTATCCACGAACAGTTCCACGTCACAGGGAGCCTAATAAAATATGGATGGTTTCGCGGCGATCGAGTCACGTTATCCAATTTGGGCTCCAATCTTGGATTGTCAAATGTGGTAGTGGGCCCTGCCCCCCCCCCCCCCCCGACCCCTCTGCAATAAGCTATGCCGGCCGTTATAAGCTAATCTCGTCTCGCCACAGGGTTTGCTTCTGTGCGATTTATTTGCACTATTTCCAGGCAATATTTAAGAAAAAAAGGTACCGGTTTTGGAGCAGCCATGACATGTTAGGTCACGTTATGTTCCCTAGCAGTAGGTCTCACGTAACTGTCAATTCTCATACATCATATTTATACACCGACCAGACATCACACCATGGCCGCAATGATCATGTATACGTGAATAACACTTTACCAAGTAAATATCTGCCTGGAAAATAACGTATACGTTGGAATTTGCATTTTGTTCACCAAAAAATGTGCCATTTATACATGACTTTTTATAGGCTTATACACAATCCTAACCTGTATGTGCAAAAGTTTAAGCTTCAGAGGCCACTTTCAAGATTTCAAGCCAGACATTCAGCACTCAAGGTCATCCAAGGTCAAAATCAAGGTCATCATTAGTTGTTCCATATAGGACTTCCTATATGTTCATAATGCAAACTGAAGCTCTATCTACATGCATTTCATCTGTAGAGGCAAATTTGGGCATTTTTTCACCCAAAAATGGCTGTTTTGACCTTTCAAGGTCATCGAAGGTCAAATTCAGGGTCACCTCCCAAATCGACATCTACGACTTCCTATTTGAAAGTACCAATATCTAAGCACTATCTTCAAGTCCAAATATTTCTTCAAAGGGTGAAAAAAATGTTTTGCCTAGAAATGACCCAAAATGGAAAGTAATGCGATTTGGGGCAAAAAAAAATTTTCGCCGATCCGTCAAAAATTTAAAATGGCCGCCACACGGAGACCGGCGATTCAAGGGCAACAAAACTTATACACATCATAAAGGTACATAAGGGGAATCCTTCGAAACAAAAATCTCAAACTCAAACAGATTTTGAGGAAATGGCCGCCAAAGTCCAAAATTGGCCATTTTTCGTCAAAAATGGCCGCCATTTTGAGAATAAAATACGAAAACTCAAAAAACTAAAAAATAACAGCCCCCCCCCCCCCCCCCCCTTGAATTTTTTTTAGGCATTTTTGTGCAAAACTTCAGGAAAATCCGCCTGTAAACTTTAAAGATAAAGTTGTGGATGGACGATGGATGACGGACGGACGCAACGCGATGGCAAAAGGTTATCGGACCATAGGTCCGGTAACCTCAAAAAGGCGAAAACAACATGCCCAAGTATCAGATGGACCTGGCACAGCCGTTGAATGATGTGAATGTAAAGTCGGGCAAGTTTGGCAAGGACAAAACCGTGAAGGACGATAAATTTCTGTGAATCGTAAAATTGGTCTGATTATTTATCAATTACGAACACATCCATCAATCCTGCCAATTACATTCACGGGGTGGATGAAGAAGACATTCTTATGGTATTAGTCCATCAAGCACAATATTGATGCCATTTGCTTCAACCAAAACGGTCAAATCTGCTTCACAACTTCATTGCAGGAGAATAGTAGGAAATATTTACATGAATATATATATGGATATACATGTAGAAATTTATATATATTTTTTAACCCTCTCTCTACCTAATCTAATTACAACAACCATGTACATCCATTGAATTTACTGATGGATCATTAAGTCTAGTGTTTGCTCCACTTCTAGCTGCTCAGGAAAGTGTCAATGGCGATTTCCTTTCACAAACTGAGGCAAATCTTTTTGTTTTGACATGCTATTTGTCCATTCGTTTCTCAGGAAACATTTTTGTTATTATACGTATTGACAGTTTGTGAATGCTTCTGAATACAGACCTATCAACACAATGCATAGTTGCTATTTATATATCAGCATCAAAGCCTAGCAGGTTAGCAACCAGTGTTGATCTTGTTTTGTGTTCCCCCAAGATTTGATGTAATCAGAATGTAAGTATCAATCTATTACCACCAATACAGCCAAACTTTCATGACTCCAATAACAAACACAAAACACAACATTCCGCAACAGAAACAAAGCCCGACCAATTACTATATCAAAAGACACACTGGCGTCATCAGGGGCAGACAGTGTGGTAAATGTAGTTGTCTCCACTGCACACACGATGGAACCAGCACACAACCGCCCAACAACCCATGAAAACAACCCAGAAATCCGAAACAAACCCCATGGTATAGATATATGACATGTACATAAGTACCTAATCACAAGCCAAAAGGCTACTGAGTTGATGTTATCCTGTTTTCTTCTCTCTGTCTGACGTTGTCATTTCGCACAAATACTGGACCACTCGGCGTCTAGGCATCTTTGTATCACGGATGACACCTTTAACAATAGGCCAGGCTGTGGTCTATTCAACATACACCACTGTCTGCTGTGGACTATAGGAACACGCTTGAGTGAACCCGTGGTACAAAAGTCAGGCTATTTCATTATTGAGTCCATTCCCATCTATTCTACTGAATTTTAGTTTAGTTTAGTTTAAATGTGTTGAAACATGAGATTGCTATATGATGCTGTCAAGCCGGGGGCCTAAAATTTAGCAGAATAGATGGGAATAAACTCAACAATGATATAGCCTGAAACATACATCCCTGTAATACTGAAATACTGGAAAATCTACCGACCTTGTCAATTACAATGTAGTATTTTCAAGAACGTTAGCTATGAAAGGTTTATAATGAGTCCATCATAATATGAAGAACTGGTATCACTTCATTTTGTATCCTTAATCATTTGCATGTATTCGATAAAACATTTCCAGATATATGCTATCAAAATACAGATGTACAGTCATGGCCATAAGTTTAAGACCACCCTGGAAATTATGTTTTATTTAGTATTCAGTCATTTAAAATTTAACTTGAGTGTATCATATGGTATATTCAGTGCTTGGACGATATAAAGATAGGATATTGATGGATTGGTCAATTCAGGGGTTCATTTTTTGTACACAACTTGTCAGCCTTTTCACCCCGAGAAGGTGTTTCATTATATTTTCATAATATATGACAATTTCTTTGCAAAACTCGTATATATTGTTTTTCTTATAAAACTTTTATTTTTAATATTTATTTTTCATTGAAACAACAAATTTAATAGCAATATTAATTGTGATATTAAACTTTGTTGGTAGGTACTACACTGACACATATGATGCGTTCTATGTTCACCATATCCACAGTGTTTCGCTGAATTTGCATGACTTAAGTAAAAACCCTCCTAACTATGATTATGATCACGTCAATATTATATATAACTTGATGACTGATGAACATATGTACAATGAATAATAGCTAGAAGGTAAGAAATTAATTTACATTAATCCATTTTAGCTTAGGATTCCATTCTGGCACTGCAAAGACAATGTTTCGTCGAAAATTCATTATCATGAGGCCAACATTCCAATACTTTGTGTGTCTTTTTTGCACTTTATCGCCAGCATCTAGCACTTCGGTATGCATTCGACTAGTTCCTCAGCCGAAATCTGTTGAGGAAATAATCGTTTGATGGTTGTGTCCAGCTAGTTTGTGATACTGGGCTGCACATCTGCTATTGTTACCCGTGCGACAATGACACATCTTCACATGGGTTTAGGTCTGGATTGTTCGCAGGCCAGTCAATAACCGTGACGTTGTTGTCAATCAAGAACTTCTTGGCAATGTCTGATTTATGACAAGGCATGCCATCCCGCATGAAGGTGTGGCAGAATTTGTAGATAGCCAAGTGCAAGTTCAGTTTGTGCTGCAATAACCAAAATCAAAGTCATCAACGAAGGAAGTCATGCCTCGAGTCAGCCAAGAAGGTCGGACGTCCACTGTTCCTGCAAAATTATTTAGATTGGGCTGCTGCAGAGTGATCCTAAACTGCTTTTCTCTGATGATGCTACTATTGGTGTTCCATTTAATATGTCCGGGTGACCCACAAGAAATATGAGTATGCTATTCAAAAAGATAAACCCACCAGACTACAAGGCACCCTCCAAGCTAAAGAATGTTGTTATATAGCTACCATATCAGTCCATAAAATATTATTCTTATTATTCCAACGAAACCAATGTCTTAGCAGTGCAAAAACTTTATTCCAATTGTTTCATGTAAATTACTTACTTCTGAACTATTATTTATTGCATATATGTGTTCAATAATTATTATGATATGTAAAATAATAAACAACATTATCATTATGGGATTTTATCAGAATTTCCCCGTTTTGTACCTACATACATTAAGAAAACTTCTCGGAACAGTGTGTATATAGTGAATACAGGAAACATTGTATTTTCAGTGACCAACCTACCAACAAAGCTCAATACCCAAAGTTGATATTTGGTGTGTACTTGCTGTCTCAATGGCAATTGGAAAAGCATTTTCAAGCGAAAAGCCGTCGGAATGGTTATTGCAAAGAAATTGTCATATATTATGAAAATATAACGAAACATTGTGTTCGCGGTGCAAATACTGACAAGTTGTGTTCACAAAATATCTTCTTCGATCTATAATTTCATCAATGTCCTATCTCGATATCTTCCTTGAATTAAACATACATACGATATACGTTCAAGTATAGTTTCATATGGCAGAACTCTAAATAAAATACAATTTTCAGGGTGGTCTTAAACTTGACTGTAAATCGGGGCATCACGACTGTAAATCGATTTTGGAAATAACACACAAAAAGGTCGCCTTTTGTTAAAGGCGACTCTGATGCCCCATACAAATATACTGAAATAGATGTGGTAAATATGGTTAATTTTCTGATTCATAATATTTTTGTGGAATTTGGTGGTCGAATATTTCAACAAACTATTGGTATTCCCATGGGTACAAACTGTGCACCATTATTGGCAGACCTGTTTTTATACTCATATGAATCAGATTTTATCCAACATTTACAACGAGGAGGTTGTAAGAAACTAACATGTAATTTTAATTTCACTTTCCGATACATAGATGATGTATTGTCGCTAAATAATCCCAATTTTGGTGATTATTTGGATGTCATATATCCTAAGGAACTTGAAATTAAGGATACTACAGACTCCGCTAATTTTTCCAACTATCTAGACCTGAGGTTGGAGATTGATAATGATTCTAACCTGTCAACTAGATTATATGACAAACGTGATGATTTCAATTTTTCCATAGTCAATTTCCCTTTTCTAAGCAGCAACATTCCTATGTCACCGGCATATGGTGTGTTTGTTTCTCAACTTATACGCTATTCCAGAGCTAGTTGCAAATATGAGGACTTTGTCTATCGAAGTGCCCAGCTGGTCTCTGCGACAAGGACAAGGACAACTGCTGCGACAAGGATATGCTTTACCAAGACTTATAGCTGCGTTTAAGAAATTCTATGGACGTCATCATGATCTGGTTGATAAATACAGCAAATCCATGTCTGCCATGCAACTAGATCTATTTTCATGTTAATTTTGGGGAATTCATGACGGGTGCCACTAGTGGGGCAGGAAATGCTCACTCTTTCCGGAACACCTGATTTCACCTCCTAATGGCCATTTTTGGGGGTTCATGAGTTTCCCTGTCATTTTTGTTTTCTCTCACTTCGTATGCCTGATATGACTTTCTGTCCCCGGACTATGAGATTGGATAACGGACCCTGTTTTGTTTGCTCGGAATACTTAATACTGGGTATTGATTCCACGCCTATACATGTATATACATAACCCGCCCATTTTCAACATTACAACTGGTTATAGAGGAGTTTATCCTTGACTATCAGACTTTGTCGATTGTGATGGATGGCTCTGACAGACGATTGACCATTTGTTACACCACCAAGATAAACTGACATATGTCCTTGTGTCCCCCACTTGGTCGCCTGTAATCCAGGGGATTCGCACGGACTCAAGTCGCTCACAATGCCTCAAAATCAGTGAAAGAATCGCCTCTGCAGGTTACCACATTGGCTCTGCTACCACAGCTGTCTTGTGAAGATATGTGCGGATGGAATAGAATTGGTCATCAGTGGCTGGGAGTGGAGATGAGATAAGTATCTCATACGTATGATTTAAAAAAAATAATAACTTCACTTTTTTGTGTCACGAACGATATTCCATATTAACTCTAAGCTTAACATTCTAAAAGAAACGTTGCAATACTATCTACAACGATACTATCTTGTTTTCCAGTACGGACTTTCATAAGTAAATGTGAGTATAGATCAGTACACTGGCTGATAGAGAGTGCGGTCACGTCCCCACTGATTGACGGACGAGCGGTATAAAGTGAATCAAGCCACAAACACATAATAGATTCGCCCTGCCAGTACAACCCATCTTTCCTCTTGTTTTTTTTTTTGCCACAGGCGGGGTCCAGTCCAAAAACACCACGCCTCTTACCGCACCCAACACTTCGTAAAAATGATTTTAATAGGATATGTTCTGATTATATATCGGGGTTTTGAGAAGCAACAAATTCGTCAACAAATGTCAAAATATGCAATAAGTTTTCGGATGTGTTCTATTTTACCAGGATACTTTATAAGCAACAAATCCTACTCGAAGGGACCAAGAGGTGACGACACCAATAATTAACCCCCATCGATCTACAGTCATCTCCGTCTTGGTAAGAGACAGTTGCATAACTAACAAGTATGTTCAGCTTACTATGTGATTTCGACCCTTCAATTTGCAACAATTTGTACTATGCGATCGAATCCACTCATTAGGTTAATTAAGTTAACGCCTCAATTATCCCTCATGGTTTACGTGTATTTTGAAGGAGGCCCAACATGAGTCGTCTGGTATCGTATGATATTGCATTCGACCATGCAGTGTGAAAATATAGCCACAATGACCAATTCTCCATCGGAATGAAGCAATGTGTTGAACAGTTTGACATTGGTAGAGCATAATACCATTTTGTGTCACGTCCATAGCAAAAACGCGCAACAGGTAGTTAGTAGCTGTGCAAGCTTCTTCTATAGAGATTATATATCCTTGTGGAGGTTGTGTACTTTATTAGGAAAAAGGGGTCATGTTTGAACTGGATGATCTATCGATCGAATAAATGATAACTAATGCGTAGGCGACTGCTGAACAGACATTCCGGGAAATTACATAAATACTATAAATATAATATATTTCTTACTGAAAGTATGCATCTATCATCCAGTCAAAACACGATTGTGTCGAACTTGGCCTTGCTTCAATATCTGTATCTCGACCATTGTTTGAACAACATGTCCTTGCTGCCCGAGATCTGATCGAGGTCTTGTCCGAGGTAACCGGGGGGGACGTTAATCCCCACGGTCCTTTGGAGGGACTATGAATAGCAATTCATGAGGTCGACACTTATTCTTTTTATATTTATATGCGATACATATCAAAGATACACAGTGGAGCTTGATAGCTGATCTCCCAATAATGCAATAAAGATATATTTGTTCTTTTGTCAAGACGGGATTTATAATGACTGTGTTTGGGGCGCGAGTCTAGCTCGGTCTGTGATGTAGTGTCTCTGTGGTTGCGTGTCAGCTCTCCTCTCCTCTGGCGGATTAACTTCTCAAATACCAATAAGAACTGAGTCAATGGGGATCTAGCTTGAATGCTTGCAGAAGACTTCACAGTTAGATGCGTCTCATCCCGGTTCTGTGGGTTGGATGCTGTTGTCGCTTGTTCTGAAAACTGAATATGATTCATACTTTACATTTCATCTCATCAGAATTATGTAACAGACACTGAACATTTTCTATTGATTCGCTAAACATGCAAGGGTGAAGAATAGCCAGTTTTCGCACCTTTTCGCATGATTGGGGGTTCAAAAAGTAATTACTCGTTGTTCCCAAGTGTAAATAAGCAGTGGATATTGCCGTAATCTTGCGCCACAAGGACCTTGTTTACCCCTGACTGACTAACCGTGCCTCCAGCTCACTCGACCTCAGAGACTCGGCCACCGACCGAGCTCCTCTTCCAAACAGCCTGCATATCAACTTCTATTAATCACTCACAGACAATATGTTTCCAATTCAAATTGCAATAATCCATGCCAATGTCACAAGGTTTATGTGGGCTTCACCAGAGATGAAAAGTTAAAAGTTGCAATCTTGTGGATGATATCTTGAAGATGATATGAAAGGGGCATATACACATAATCTACAGCAATTTAAACCTCAGAACAGAATCTGAGCGATTTCTCTATCCAACTGTGTGTCAATACTTGACTACCCATACTGTGGTGCTAGTTTTAAGCCTGACTGATTATCTGTTTACTGGATCTGACAAATCTCTGACAGTGCGATTCCTCTCCGTCACACCCATCTGAGTTCCTGTGGAAAAAAAAACATTGCCGCACTCTTCCAACTCCCTGGACTGCACTTAGGAACCAGACGAAACGAGTCGTTTGCCGCTTATTAAATCCAGTGTTATCCCCAGCATTTGAGGGCTGCATTACATGCGAGTCTCCACGGTGGAGATGGGACTGGGGAATCTGGGTTCCTTGACTGCATTCACTCATAGGATGATCGGAAACGCACCTGCCACCTTCCTTATCACGATACGGTCTTCATAATTTTGTGGAGTGGGTCGTTTATGGGTCCTCATATCTTTCAGCCTGGGAAGATGTTCTATTTGATGCCTGCATCTAGATCTTTGGGATGTGTTTGTGAATGAGAAAAACAACTGCACGATGGATACCACCCTGAACCATTTCGACAGTGATGTAGTTGCAGTTATCATCACAACGGTGGGCGATTGAACTGTGTCATGATATTATTTCCAACCGTCATCAATGCTAGTCAATACAGAACCTGAGAGGTTTGGGGTTTTACGACAATCCGTCTCAGCTATTATAATAGGTCAAAATGTTGTCTCAGTAGGTAATTGTCTTCTATCAGTAGTCAGAATCCTACTGACATTATATACACACATAAACCCTACAAATATGTGCCGTTTTCTCAGCATCATCTCACCAATGCAGTCAGTTTAGGCACGGGCTCTTGAGATGAATTGATAAATGAACAATCAAATGTAGGCTGCCCATGAGGGACATCGTACTGGAAGTCTATAACCCATAAATTGTTATGGGTTGAGTGGAGACCACCTCCCTAAATCTGCTCTAATAAGTGGAGCAGATTTAGCCAGTCGCTTCAGCCTTGTTCTAGGTTGGATAAACACCCGGTTATAACCTTGCAATCACTATCGTCGGGACCAGCGTTAACAATACGATAACGTGCCAATTTGGCACAGGGAAAGAATAAAGTACTGCCTATTCATGAATACCATGGACCCCACCCGTGTTAGAGTTCCTGTGACACGTTATATTGCTATTGATAGATACGTGGAATTATTGACTGAATCAAACAGCTTGGCGGGGACTGGTAAAGTCAAGTTCAACACAAAACCTCCTATGATTTTTGGCCATAACTTCCTTTAGGATGGTCGGATCAATTTGAAATTTTGTTTGTTTCTATTTGGCATGAAACCGTATTTTTTCACCAAATTTCAGATTTCTATCTTGAAAATTGAAAAAGTTGGCAATCTACTCTAATGTTAAATTTCACTTCAAACATGAAATTTGTGAGTCTGAACAAATTTTGGAATGTTGTTTGATGTTCGCATTGCACAGTTCTTTGTCAGAATGATATATTATTAGAATATATCTGTATGATCCCTCCAACTCAAAAGCTTTCCTCATATTACATTTCTTAGTGGAATGAAGATCATGAAATCCACAAATTTGCTTGAATTCCCGTGATCCGATTTGGGTCCAACATTTAACATTGAGGTAGATTGCCAACTTTTTCAGTTTTCAAAATAGAAGTCTGAAATTTGGAGGAAAGATATTGTTTTGTTCCAAATGGAAACAGATAAAATTTCAAATTGATCCGACCATCCTAAACGGAGTTATGGCCAAAAATCATAGGAGGTTTTGTGTTGAACTTGAGTATAGTGGCTTGATGTCGTTGGTGACTTCTTGGCCCAAGCCATGGGATAAAGGAGTGATATCCGCCACGTGCGGCACCACATTATTCAATGTTCAATGATGGATAACAATGGGTCGTGCTGTTGCCTCTTCACTTCCCCTCTTCTCATCATACATGGCCTACCAATGCAAAGATTGAAATAAGTAACGTTGTCATGCACAGTTAGTATGGTTCCTTTGCTGGCGCAACTAAATATGACACATTGTCATATAGTTCGGTATATTGAAAAACGGGAACTGCGTATAGGTCCAAGTGGGTGGCAAAACAATTTCTGCTACTTACTACATTGAGTAGACTGTTTTTTTACCCATCTTATAGTGGTTAAATAGTGTATGACCCTTGACTGATTTCAGTCATTTCCCTTGTATGTCAACAAACACAGGCCAATATCACCCTATACTGATGTAAACCTGACCACATTTCCCAATATGTGTCTTGTTTTACACTTTGTGTAAAATCGCGATTGTGTGATTGGGCATTGGCGACAGGCATTCAGTTAGAATGTAAGTATCAATCTATCACCAACAATACAGCAGATTTAGAGCATAGTTGCAGTTCTCAACTGCAATATAGTGATAACAAAGACAGAGCTAATGTTATTGGTGCTAAATGTGAATTATGCAGACAATTTTGGAGCACAGTACATTCTGCAATGATCTTCCTTTTTTCTCTACAGGTTGTTGTGGCCCCATGACCCCTGTGGTCAGGTGTGTGAGCACCTATCCAAAAATGGCTTCATTTGCAGCTGCAAGCCTGGCGTCCGTCCATACGAACGATATGTACATAGACAGAAATCAAGTTGACCGGTTTCATGTTATGACCGAATTTCTGACATTGCGTTGTGATGATTTCTTCTGCACTCTGTGACAGGGGACACCCGAAAACGAGTTCCAAGTTCCAAGTTCCGAGTTCCAAGTTCCAAGTTCCGCGTTTAAAGTTCTAAGAAAAAGGTGTCGTCGGTATTCAGTCAGTACAGTAAAACTTCTAATAAACGCCCGGGCGTCTATTGATTTCAGTTACACTCTAGACCCGGCGTCTATTAGAACCCGGCATTTATTGATTTAAGTCGTTTTCTGGACCCGGCGTTTATTGGATTTGGCGAGGCCTGGGTTACGATATGACAAATCGGATGACAGTTTAGATATTAAAAGCTGGAAATTCCCGACTGGGACGCGTTGACGTTGCCGATATTAGTATCTATACGTTGCTATGTTACACCATGTACGTAGACCCGGCGTCTATTAGAACCCGGCGTCTATTAGAAACCCGGCGTCTATTAGAAGATTTACGGTATTTCTACACATGCCACGCTTATTCAGGAGTTCTTTGAACATTGAGTCTGAAAGTTGCAGAGACGAGGGATCATGGCGTCAGTTTGAAAGCGCAGCACCACTATATGTTACACGTTCGAATAAATGATAAATATCAACTTCTTCTATTAAATATTTGTTCAGTCATCCACAGCATAGTCCGTTGGTGATGCCTGAACAATTATTCAATGAAAAAAGTTGACAAGATCCGAATTTATTCTGTCATAATGCAGTAAGTATTATTTTCATTCCCCTTTGTTTTCAACTTTCCCATCATTTGTATTTAATTTTGTGAATGTAAAATATAGAAATGATATAAAAATACATTTGAACTAAATAGGATTGAACGAAAAACACACCCAAATCCGCAAACTATCCGAAATTTCAAATCATACCCGCGTGGCACTCTGAGGTCTGCGCATACCAGGCATCAGCTTGGAAGGTTTATTTTTTTGTGATAATGAAAGGTGGCACAAGAAAGTGATTTAATGAGTTGAAGAGACCCGATGCAGAAATATAAAAACGATAACTGCACTTTCTTTGGAATTTAAATGAGGAACTTGGAACTCGGAACTTGGAACTTGGAACTCGGAACTTGAAACTCGGAACTTGGAACTTGAAACTCGTTTTCGGGTGTCCCCTGTGACAGTGTTATATAAATATTTATGGAATGTGCAGATTAAATAACTACGTCTAATGGTGGGCGAAGGAGATTGCAAAATAAACCTCAAGTAGATATCCCAGACTATATATGCCTCATTGGGTTTGCTGTATAGGCTGATATCTGCCAAATGCACTATCAAAAAGGTTTAATTTTTTTAGGAAATCAGAGTATGGCAATGAAAAACATGCAACAATGCAGTGTATCGGTATCCCCATGAAAATATTCACTCATTTGCGAACACTTTTGTTTCTTGAGCTCATCAGATGAAAAGAAATACCATGCAACCTGTTCATTCCAGTTCATATTCTCGACTCGTGATATTGACCGAGGATATTATGATCCCTGGTACCAAAGTGACACCCTAATGCACTCGATGTGGATGACTTTCAGTATATGGGCCTGTGACCTTGATGGGAAATTTGTGCTACAATCTTCAAAACTTTCATGGAACATAGCCATAGCATATCTGAACCCAAAACTACTTGATATTAATTTTTTCGTTCTTTAGTATAGCCGCCAACTTGATTTTCAAAATGGCCGCCATTTTCACCCATTTCACCATGTTTGGGGCTATTAGTCCAGTTGCCAGAATACGATACCCTGAACTTTTTGGAACCATAGGGCGCTCAGATGTGAAATTTGGAGTCAATTTGGAGTATTTGCCATGGCTGCTCAAGAGCCGAGGTGAAGTATGCGGTTGGGGCAACAACACATAATTCTCGTAAATCGCGGCGATATGAGATTGTTAGATAAAAGAAATATACTTCGTAATTTTCCCGGAAGCCACAAATTGTCACATATGTGTCTGTTCTGAGTCGTCCATCATGCTATTCAAGTTTCTTGCTCTGGTGTTTGCTTTGCTGGCTTCATAACCTGACTTCTGTATTAGACAGTATTAAATAGATACACGTCACCAGATTTTATAGCTTAGTGTTAGTTATCACGTGCAGTTTGTTCGATATATTATGGCACAGTGCATAGTGCTCATGGGCTTAAGCACACTATATACATGATATAAAAAGAGTTTTGAGAATATACCCAATATGCAGAATATCAAATCACCGTAGAACCTGATATGAAACAGAACGTTAAAGGATTTCAAGATGTTCGAGGTATTACTAAATACCCGTCATACTTCTTGCAGACCGTGCATAGGCCCCTACTCAGATCTAGAACCAACATAACAAAGATTTGTCATCATTTGTAGAAATAATCTTTCGGAACATATTTTCGGAATATAATGTATCTTCTATTAAGTTGTGAAGACGACCAGATGATAAAATAACGTTTTATCACATTATCGCTGATGACAAAAGCCTGCCGTGTTTGAGTTGGCCCTAGCTGTTTTCTTGGGGTTGACCCGTTGCATGTAACGCATGTGGCTTGTTGTTGAGAGCCAGTTGTTTGTCTCGTGGAAACGTTCCCTTGCTCGTGATCCCTAGAGTGGGTGGGTGAACGGGTGGTGCTAGACATGTACATGGTCTTTCTCCTGCCCAATGCCAAATCCTTTCTCCCAATCCAGTTCCGCTCGTGTCGCTGTTTGCTCTGTCAGTGTTGACTTTGCGAAGGTTTTGAGGTTTGTTGAGAATCTCAGGAAAAACGTTTGTTCTTTTGCTCAAATCAAATCCCCATTGATTTGTGACCAACTGTTGGTAAGAAAATGTTTTGTGACTGATGCAGGGCAAAGGAGTGGTTGATTTTTTCCTCTCTTTATATGTGGACTAGCTTTGAATAATGTTGTGCCATATAAATAATGATATCTTCCTCATGAGAATACATGTAAGGTTTGTACGTTTAAATTATTAATTAGTACGTATATGCAACACCACAATATCTACTTTCGAGCAGTAAAGCAACCTCCTGCAAACACGATAAACACAACTATCTGGTCCTTACTGTAATGCCAAAGTCATTAGCCACGAGCCCCGAAATTAGAACAAACCCGGAGCCCTTTAAATCCCCCCAAACGACTTCACAGAAGTTCGCAGTCTCACCCTTGGGACTGCTCAATAAAGTTCTGGTTGCAAATGAAAGTTTACTCCTTATCGTCTGTTGCTAGAATACATGTATACGGAAGAAAAGTGACCCGGCCCCTGACCGAGCCCCTCTTCCAACTAGCCTGCATATCAATTTTTTTTTAATCACTTACAGACAAAATCTTCCAACTTGAAATTGCAAAAAAACATGTCCGATTTCAAGCTCATGTAGAACTTCAACGTAGGTTTCACCAAAATGAAAAGTTAAAAGTTGCAATCTCGTGGATGATATCTTGAAGATGATATGGAAGGGCATATACATGTATCATCAGTCTAATTTTAAACAGCAATTTACACCTCAAAACTGAATTCGGGCATTTTTCTGTCCAACTGTGCATCAATACTTGACCGTCTATGCTGTGATGATAGTTTCAAGCCCGGCTGATGATCTCTTTACAAGATCTGACAAATCTTTGACAATGTGATTCCTCTCCATCACACCCAACTGATTTCTTGTCGAAACAACATTGCAGCACCAATCCAACTCCCTGGATTGCACTTAGGAACCAGCAAAGAAACGGGTCGTTTACCGATTATTGAATCCAATGGCTGCATTGCTCGCGAGTCTCCACAGTGGAGATGGAATGAGGGAATCTGAATTCCATGACTGCATTCACTTGTGGGATGAGCAGAAACACACCTGTCACCTCCCATATCACAATACGGTTTTCATAGTTTCATGAAGGAGGCTGTTTATGTGCTCTCAGCTCTTTCAGTCGGGAAGGATTTTTTTTATTTGACCCCCAGATTTTCGGGATGAGTTGATGATTGAGAAAAACAATAACACGATATCACCCTGAACTATTTCGACAATTTTATAGTTGCCGTTGTCGTAACAATGGTGGGCGACTGAAATGTGTCACGATAATACTTCCAGCCATCATCAATGGTAATTAAAATAAGGCCCTCGGGGAATTAGGGTTTCACAACACTCCATAAGAGTCTGATCCACAATATATACTTAGTAGGGATGAGTGTTCTCTCTCATTTGTCAGAATCGACTAATCCCAACTGGCATACTTATTTACTTAAACCATACTTGCATTGTTCTCGCAGGTGTTTAATCAATGATGTATGTTGGTTAAACACCTGCCTGTCACGGCTGAGTAGTTTTTTGTATGGTTTAAAATAGAGAAACCCCTAGAATAACAAGGTGTTATTCAACATAATCTCGGGCTAACGCCATCGACCATGTTGAATAACCCCCTGTTCCTCGGGGTTTCTCTGTTTCATACATATGTATAAACCATTTCACATTTGAGCCATTTCCTCAGCACCATTACAAATGTCCAGCTAGCTCAGTTCGTATGTGAGCTGACTTCTTACCAATATTAATGCAGTCGTGCCTATGTGCGAAATCATATTCTGAAACCCAAATAGTGTCCTTAGTAAAGACCACCTCCCCAAATCTGCATCAATAAGTGGAGTAGATCTAGTCAGTCGATACAGCCTTGTTCTAGGTTGGATAAACACCAGGTTATAACTTTGCAATTACTATGGTCGGGACCAGTGTTAACAATATGATAACGCATCAACTTGACACAGGGAAATAATGAAGTACTGCCTATTCATGATAGACCCCACCAGTGTTAGAGTTCCTGTGACACGTTATATTGCTATTGATAGATACGTGGAATTATTGACTGAATCCAACGGCTTGTCCGGGACTGGAGTGAAGCTCGGTGTGCTGTTCTTTTTTTACTTTTCTTTGCGATATCCACCACGTTCGGGGCCACCCTGTTCAATGTTCAGTGATGGATGACAGAGGATGACAATGGATCACTCTGTCGCCTCTCAACTTCCTCTCTTCTCGATATACCTGGCTTACCTATGCAAAGATTGAACTAGTAACGTTTTCATGCACCGTGAGGTGAGAATAGCATGAAAATTTCTGCCAGATACTGCATTTAACACTGTTTAAGTAGACCGATTCCGCTTTTTATGAGTGTTAAATATTTTATGACACTTGGCTGATTTCAGACGTTTTCTTTGTAGTAAATCGAGTCCAATCTAGTCCAGTTATACCCTACACTGATGCATCTAATGTATCTGAAGCTTTATTATTTATTCCCAACTTATGCCGTATTTCCAAGTGATTGGAAGTTTACCAGAACTTGGAAGTTTCACAATTGGTGTAGAATCCAGACTCTCTCATGACTCGTGCACACTCGTTGTTAGTAAGGCGATGAAATCATTAGACATATTGTTAGGCATACATGCCTGAGGACTCCAGTGTGAATTCACAGATGCAAATGTTTGGTCGAACTCTGTTTCGCTTTCAACTTAAAAAATTATTACGTATTTTCTATTGACATGTTAGGTTTTCTATTGACATCAGCATAATCTAATGTATACTGGTAATAGGTTGATAGGTTGATATCGCTGTGGACCCATGAGCCCCTATGGTTAGGTATGTAAGGACATGCCCAACAATGGCCTCTCTGCGCCTGCAAGCCTGGCTTCCGTTTACATGATAATGGCTTCTCATGCTTAGGTGGGTAGCTCTATACCATATTCTAAAAATCACTCCATGTAGCTTGCCCTACGTGAGACCAAATCAATCTGTCATATATGCAAATAGTGTACACTCCCACCCTCATGAAATTAATTATCAATTTATGTTTAAATGTATCTGGGTATGACTTTGGTATACTCTTTTTCATGTTTTCATTGGTCGATCAATGGGTGGGTACCTGTGGGCCAACGATACAGATTTGGGTGAGAAATCAAGTTGCCAGGTTTTATGTCATGTGCGAATTTCTCTGCGTTGTGATTATTTCTCCAGCATGAACTCACAGTGGACTATAAATACCTGTAAACTACAGTAAATGTGGACGCAAAATAAACTTCACCCAACCGCCAGCGATTTTCTTTCGGGGTTCACCCAATTTGGTAGTCAGCATTCCTACTAGCTCGGCTAGTAGGAATGGGTCCGTGACATTTTGCTTATACTAAATAATGAAATATATGACTCTTTAAGATAACTTCATACTCTCCATACTACTAAATGTCAAACCGTATTGGAAATCCGTCCATCAGTTGAATTTTTATGAAAACAGATTTTACAGAAAACATATTTTAAAACAATTTTACGTAGATTTCTGCCTGCCTACTGGGTTCTAATATGGTCCTAGTGGGAGGGAGCAACATCAGATAACCCAAAAATATTTTAATTCTAATAAACTGTATTCTAGATTGTGTATCCTACATTTCAATTCCACACCTAAACTACCTAAACCAAATGGAGACACTATATTTATCGACATCATCAAAACGTTTTCAAAATTACTTTTTAAGAAATCAGAACATTGCAAAGAAAAACATGTAGCAACGCATTTTGTCAGTATCCCCATGTAAATTTTCCCTCATTTCCGATCATTTTTGTGTCAGGAACTCACCGGATGGTTAGAAATACCATGCAACCTGTTCAATTCACCCCCACATTGCCGGCCCGTGTTATTGAAGTGCTAATGCACTCGATCTGTTGACTTTGCCCTGGCTGCTCAAGAGTCGAGCAGCAGTGTGCGAATGGGGCGACATCTCATAATTCTTATAAATGTGGGCGATGCAAAATTGTCAGAAAAAATAGTTCAAACTGTCAGAGACGTGGATGTTCGGAACCGTCCATCATGCTATTCAAGTTTTGTGCTCTGGTGTTTGCTTTGCTAACTTCGTATCAACCTAGAATATCACTTGACTTCTATATTAGACACAATTATAAATAGATACACGTCACCAGATTTCAAAGCTTAGTTATCACACGCAGTTTGTCGGATATATTATGGCGCATTATATACGTGATATAAAAACAACTATCACTTAGAATATACCCATGCAGAATACAGATAATTAAACCACGATAGAGCCTAATATGAAACAGGACATTAAAAGATTCCAAGATGTTTGAGGTATTTTACTAAATTCCTCTCATACCACGTGCATTTCGCATATAGGACTACTCAGATCTAGAACCAACATCACAAAAGCTTGCTAATCATTTGTGGAGCATAGATGTAATATTTCGGAACACATTTTATCCATAAAGGTTATCTTTTATAAAGGTGCGAACACGACCAGATGATAGAATAACGTTTTATCAAAATGACAATGACAAAGGCCTGTTTGAGTTGGCCCTGGCTGTTTGCTCACGGTGCCAAATCCTTTCCCCCAATCCAGTCCCGCTCGTGTCGCTGTTTGCTCTGTCAATGTTGACTTTGCGGATGTTTTGAGGTTTGTCAAGAATCTCAGGGAAAACATTTGTTCTTTTGCTCAAATGAAATCCCCATCGAATTGTGACCAACTGTGTGTGGAAAAATGTTCCGTGACTGATGCAGGGCAAAGAGTGGTTGATTTTATATTCTCTTTATATGTGGGCTAGCTTTGATTAATGTAGCGCCATAGAATACTGATATCTCTCTGATGGCAATACATGTAAGTTATGTACATTGAAAATAATAATAAGTAAGAGAAAACTAATTATATGGAACACACAATTTCTGCATCTGAACAGTATAACAAACTCCTTCAACCGATAACCACAAATCTCTGGGCATTACTGTAAAGTAATGGCTAAGTCATCAGCCTCGAGCCCCGGAATTAAAACAAACCCGGCGCCCTTTAAATATCCCCAAACGACTGCACAAAGGCTCAGGCTCTCACCCTTGGAATTCCTCATTATAGCTCTGCCCACAAATGAAAGTTTACTCCTGACGTCTGTTGCTAGAATATAAGGAAGAAAATCACTGTAGACGAGACACTTGTACCTGCCACCGTGCATGGGGGGGGGGGCTCGGCTGCTCGGTCGCCAAACATCCCAGTCTGTGCAATGTGCAAAATATAATAATGGATTTGGAGGAAATTACCTGAGTCGGCCGGAATTCGTGGTGCTTGTGATTCGTTTTCCTGCAAATCTCAGAGAAAATGGGATCGCTTGCTTGCGGGGAGTTATGTTCATTGGCTTTTGTTGGCAGCTATTGTATGATACATGGCAGGATGATATATATGTGTGCCTTCAGTCTAATTTTAAACAGCAATTAAACCTCAGAACCGGGCGATTTCTCTATCCAACTGTGTGTCAATAATTGACTGTCCATGCAGTGGTGCTAGTTTTAAGCCTGACTGATCATCTATTTACGAGATCTGACAAATCTATGACAGTGGGATTCCTCTCCATCACACCCATCTGAGTTCCTGTGGAAAAAAAACATTGCCGCACTATTCCAACTCCCTGGACTGCACTTAGGAACCAGAGGAAACGAGTCGTTCGCCGCTCATTAACCCCAGTGTTATCCCCAGCATTTGATGGCTACATCACATGCGAGTCTCCACAGTGGAGATGGGACTGAGGAATCTGGGTTCCTTGACTGCATTCACTCATGGGATGAGCAGAAACGCACCTGCCACCTCCCTTAGCACAATACGGTCTTCATAATTTTGTGGAGGGGGTCGTTTATGGGTCCTCATATCTTTCAGTCGACGAAGTTTTTTATCTTTGATGCTTGCCCCTAGATCTTTGGGATGAATTTGTTATTGAGGAAAACAACTGCATGATGGATATCACCTCGAAACATTTCGGCATTGATGTAGTTGCCGTTATCACACAACGTTGGGGGCTATCAAAATGTTTCATCAGATCATTCCCAGCAGTCATCAATGATAGTTCGTCTAATGCCCACAGAATTATGGTTTCACAACACTTCGTAAGATTCCAATCCTCACTGTGGCTATAGTGGATGCACTAGCGATCGTTAGTGCATCCCGCAATGGCGGACAGTAAACACGGTCAGTTTGGTTTTTAACTGTGTTTTATCAAATGACAGGTCCATTTGTGATAAATGGATACTCTGAAGGTAGCTTAGTGTTTGGTCAAAGACATGCGTAGTTATTTCAAGCAGATTACGCTTCTTTGTTTAGATATGTTGATCAAAAGAATCAGCGATAAGATTCACCAACGACAAAAGTGAGATTCCCTAACGATATAGGCCTAATACGTGTATATTGTAATAGGTCCGTATCATACACCATTGTGAATTGTATTCGTTGATTGATGCGACATAAATTAGCGAATGTCACATTAAAAATAGGAAATCTGTACTAGAAGATCATCTGTACACATCAATACATGTCAATTGGTACTTTATTTCACATTTAACATTTGCATAACGTAGATTTAATAATAAAGAAAAGATAGTTAGGGAATCTTCACATGTTCGTTAGGGAATCTTCGATTTGACAAAAACAATCGTTAGGGAATCTTTCGACTTTTTTTCAGACGAGTTTTTCATGCTCAAACCAACATAAATCGCCATGTATTTGCAACGAACGGTTGTTTCCTGCGCATAAGAATCAGCAGATGTATGTGTGTATCGATCACAATCGTAATTATCGGGAAAATGAAGAAAATTCAAACGAACCGCGAGTGGGTTCGCCAAATGTTGCGGGATGCACTAACGATCGTTAGTGCATCCAGTCTCACCACAGTGAATCCTGACCATTTGAAGAGGTCAAAGTGCTGTCGCATTATTCAAAATCGTCTATTTTCTAGTGGCAATCGAATTGGCATACATATGAACACTCTTGTACCTGTGCCATTACAATTGTCTGGTTAGCTCAGTTCGTTTGTGGGCTGACTTTTGATCAATGCAGTCGACTTAGGAGCAAGTTCGAGTGGACCCGTGTGCAACATCATACTGAAAGTCATGAGTTAGCACTCAGTTGCTTGTAGAAGAGACTACCTCCCCAATTTTGCACCGACAAGGTAACTAGATCTAGTTAGTCGGTACAACCTTGTTTTAGTTTGGATAAACACCAGATCATAACCCTGCACTCACCATGGTTCAGACCAGCGTGAGCAATACGATAACAAGTCAATTTGGCCCAAAAAAAGAATGAAGTACTGCTTATTCATGAATGCCATGGACCCAACCAGTATTAGGGTTTCTGTGACATGTTATATCGCTATTGATATATGCGAAGAATTATTGACAGAATAAGACTGTTGGACCAGATTTGGTAGATGCTTGGTGCAGGTGACGTCGTTGGGACTTCTTGGCCTGAGCCGCGGCTTGAAGTGATTGTAGTGGAGCCTGGTTGTTGTTCTTTTTTCTTTCGGTTATCCAGCACGCGAGGCACGGCATGATTGAATAATCAATGATGGGTGACAGATGATGACAATGGATAACGCTTTTGTCTTTTCATTTTTCCTCTTCTTATTATACTTGGCTTACCTGTGCAAAGATTGCACTGAAAAACGTTGTCATGCATCGTGAGGTTTCTTTGCTCAAGAAACTGAATATAACTCATATTAGCTCAGTATATTCAAAGAAGGGAACCGTATATAGAACAAAATGGATAGCATGAAAATTTCTGCTACTTACTGCATTGAGTGAATTGATTTCACTCTTTTAAGTTAATAGTGGTTAAATATTTTATGACCCTTGACTGATTTCAGTCGTTTTCCACGCACATGTTCCCAACATGTGTCTTTTTCCCCAGCGATTGACCCAAGTTGGAAGTTTTACAACTGGTGTAGAATCCAGGCTTTCACATTGCTCGTATACACTCGATCTTGACCTCATTAAAAATAAAAATTGTGATTGTGTGGTGTCGCACTGGCGACAGACCTGAGGCATACTGTAAGAATATACTTCATGATTGCAAAGTATAAATGCAAAATAGTGATAACTAGGACACAGCTAATATTATTGGTGCTATTGTGAATTATTCCGACAACCATGCCTACAGTACATTCCTAAGTCTCTATGAGATATTGTAATGAATCTTCTTTCTTTTTCGACAGGTTGCTGTGGCGTCATGATCCCTGTGGTCAGGTGTGTGAGCACCTACCCAGAAATGGCTTCATCTGCAGCTGCAAACCTGGATTCCGTCTATACGAACGATGCGTACATAGAAAAGAAACCAAGTGGACAGCTTTTATGTTACGACCGAATTTCTAACATTGCGTTGTGATGATTTCTTCTGCACTCTGTGACAGTGGTCTATGAATATTTATAGAATTGGGAGATTACGTGTAATGGTGGGCGAGGGAGGTTGCAAAATAAACCTCACGTAGATATCCCAGACCATATATACCTCATTGGAGCTGCTGTGTAGGCTAATCTCAACTGCCATCATCGGTGTCGTCTTATTCACCCAACCGTCAGCGATTTTCTGAGTAACACAGGTCAATGACATTTTGCTTGCACTGAAAAATAAAATGCATGGATCCTTAAGATGGATAGTATTAGATGTATTGGAAACCTGTACATCAGTTGAAGTTTGATGAAAACAGATTTTACTATCGCATATTCAAGTTTTGGTGACGTACATCTGACTGTTCCCTTTTACCAGTTCTGTCTGCCTGCTGGGATGCAATATGGTCCCTGTGGGAGGGAGCAACACCAGAAACCCGAGAAAAAAAATCATTTTATCAAATTGTGTTCTAGTTTATGTATGCTACATTTCAATTCCATATCTGAATCTTCATTACCAAACGGAGACACTTTATTCATGGACATTATCAGGAAGGTTTCGAAAATATTTTTGGAGAAATCAGAACATGGCAATGAAAAACATGTAACAAAGCATTGTATCGGTATCCCGATGTAAATTTCCCGCGAACACTTTCGTGTCGTGAACTCATTGGATGTAAATACCATGCAACCTGTTCATCCAACCCCACATTCCCAGCCCGAGTTATTGTCCGAGGTTACTAGGATAGGATAGGATAGGATAGGATAGGATAGGATAGGATAACAATTTATTCAATTTTCACACGTTATATACAATGATGGAATGGCGACAACTAATATTTGTGATGAAAATTGAGGGACCAAATTAGCTAAAAGCTGTCTTCCATTTGGCCCAAATTAAATAAAATTAAACTCACTATTGTTTTTATTTACACGAATGACAATATTATACATACATCTATATATGTATGGAAATACAATATTTAGTTTTAATAGTTAGGGACATAAATTAGAACACAAGCCTCCCGAAGACGACGGAGATGGAGGGGCAGAGGGCAGGGTCGGTGTGATTGGATTCCAGTTTAGACCAAGAATGAACAGGATCATGTTAGAGATAAATTATGAAACCGGTCATAAAATATAAAGTATATGGGAAATTTCATACAAATTATATAGTTTATTCACTTAACTATTTCTGTCGCTATATGTGATCAGAGCAGCTTTTGCAATGCTTATGCGAACATCTAACTAATTCGAAATAAGAAGAAATAAAATGTTTTTTTACAACTTTTTTCACAATTTTTCTAGACTGGATAGATGACAGTGATGGTGACCAAGTGTTCCATATTGATGGGTAATTGAAAAGCGGTAATTTCCTCGCTGCTGATGAGTCACAACGTTCAATGTGTAGGAAATTTTATTGTCTGGTTTCGTAATTATTTTGGATATTTCGATTCGCTGTGAACATATTGTCAAAAGAGAGAGGGAGATTACTTGTATAATAGTCATGTATGAATAATAGTAAGACTTCACACTGATATTGATCTTGTGTTTCAAGTACATTGGTTTGTTTGAATAGTGGTTCGGTATGGCTGTTGAAATGAGCTTTATTTATATTCTAATAGCACGTTTTTGTATATTTTTTATATTTTTGAAATGGATTTGAGATGCATTTCCCCATGCTAGAATACCATATAGGATGTGAGGATGTATCATTGCATAATATAAGGTTTTGAGAGAATTCATTGGTAAAATATTTTCCACCTGTTTTATTTGAAATGAAGCTTTGGAAATATTGTTTTTTATGTAAGACATGTGATGTTTCCATATTAGATTTCGCCAAGTTTAAGACCTAGGAATTTTGTAGTTTTTTCATTGTGGTTATTTCCTATTTCCTCAAGAGCTATTCCGTTGATAAGTATTTTGGAATTTTTGTTTTGTTGCTTGGTTGTTAAACACTATGAATTTAGTTTTTGAAGCATTTAGTTGTAGTTTATTCGAACAGAACCATTGAAATAAGTTATTGATCTCAATGTTTGCTTTATGATATAAGTCTATCATATTTGAGTTGGAAATTATCAGAGTTGTATCATCTGCAAATGATAGTATGCGTGCAGACGTGCAATTTGACAAATCATTAACGTATATCAAATACAAAAGTGGGAAATTGACCCTTGGGGAACGCCACATGAGATTTTTCGAATGTTTGAAGTAAATAAATTTTCAATTTCCACATATTGTTCTCTATTCATCAAATAATCTGATATCCAGTCTTTTGCTATTCCCCTGATACCATGATAGTCCAGTTTGTTTAACAACATATTGTGATTAATGACATCAAATGCTTTCGATAGATCACAGAGGACTGATATTGTTGCTCGTTTTGGAGTACTATTAAGTGATTCGGCACATTCATTCAATAGATGAATTATAGGATGAACGGTATTATGTTTTTCCGAAAACCATATTGATGTTTATAAAATAGATTTTGATTGTCGAAGAATTTTGTTATTTTAATATACATTACTCTCTCAAATATTCTGGAAAATGCTGGCAATAGACTGACTGGACGGTAATTAGTTTATCGTGTTCGTCTGCCTTGTAGATTTGTATGACATTGGCTATTTTAAGCTGTTGGGGGAAAATTCCAGTATTTAAAGATGTATTTATGATGTGTGTGATTGGGGTGATTATACTATTTATTGTAGATTTTATAACCTTGGTTGAAATCTCATCATGTCCAGGGCTGGTTTTGGGTTTCAAATTTTTCACTATGCTGATAATATCTGATGGTTCAATGGGTTCAATGAAAATACTATTTTGATTTGGTGATCTAAGGTAATTTGTAAAATGTATATCTGTTGGTGTGACATTTTCACGTGTTTTTTCGCCTATCTCTGAAAAATATTTATTAAAAGTATCCACAATTTGTGATTTATCTGTAATCGGTTTGTTGTCTGCTTGAAAGGACTGTGGAAAACCTGACTTTTGTTTCTGCTTACCTATGACTTTGGTCAAAATATCCCAAGTTTTCTTTGCATTACTCTTGTTCAATTCAATTATTTCAGCATAGTATTTCACTTTTATGGCCCTTTTCAGTCTGTTGTATAAATTGGTATATATTTTGTAGTGTTTTATATTATCGTTTGAAGGTTTTTTACCTTTCTTCTTAAATAATTTGCTTTTATGTCTCATTGATGTAATCAGGCCTCAGTCATCCAGGGTTCTGTTGTTTAGTTTGATAATTTTTATGGGAAAGTTATCATTGAATTCATCTTTATAAATGTTAATAAACTTTTCATATGCTTCGTATAAACTTTTCATATGCTACTACATAACTAGTAGTATTATGATCCCCGGTACCAAAGTGACACACTAATGCACTCGATCTGGATGACTTTGCCGTGGCTACTCAAGAGCCGGCATGGAGTGTGTGGCTTGGGTGACAACTCATAATTCTCGTAAATGTCAGCGATATGTGAATTGTCAGCGATTGAAAAAAATAGTTCGTAATTTTTCCGGACACCCACAAACTGTTACATACGCATCGGTTCTGTTCTGAGTCGTCCATCATGCTATTAAAGTTTTGTGCTCTGTTTGTTTTGCTACATTCATATCAACCCAGAATGCTACCTAACTTCTATATTAGACACAACTATGAATATATACACGTCACTAGATTTCATAGCTCAGCTACGCAGTTTGTCGGATATATTATAGCACAGTGCATTGTGCTCATAAGTTGGGCATACATTGTACATGATATGAATGCAAGTACCAATCTATTACCACAGATACAGCCAAATCCTGACGATTCCATGTATATAGTATATACCCAGTATATAGAACATCAAATCACGTAGAACCTGATATGGAACAGAACGTTAAATGACCATTTCAAGATGTTTGAGGTATTTCACTAAATACCGGTCACACCTCTTGCAGTCTGTGTATAGGCCTTCTCAAATCTAGAACCAACATAACAAAGACTTGTCAATTATTTCTGAAGCATAGACATAATCTTTCGGAACATATTTTCTCATATTTTTGTATGTTTAAATTATTACTTTTTTATTTAGTATATGCAACACCACAATATCTAATTTCGAGCAGTAGAGCAAACATCTGCAAACACGATTAACACAACTATCAGGGCCTTACCGTAACGCCAAAGTCATTAGCCACGAGCCCTGAAATTAAAACAAACCCGAAGCCCTTTAAATCTCCCCAAACGACTTCACAGAAGTTCGCAGTCTCACCCTTGGAATTCCTCAATAAAGTTCTGGCTGCAAATCGGCCGCTAGGTCGCTACACAGCCCTGTGTGTTCAACTTGCAAAATATGGTGATGGATTTTGGAGGAAATTGCCAAAGACGTCCGGAATCCGTGGTGCTTGTGATTCACTTTCCAGCAAATCTCTGGGAAATGGGATCAGTTGCTTGCAGGGAGTTATGTTCATTGGCTTTTGATTACAGTCCTGGTGTGATACAGGACAGCCTGTATAATATAAATATAGTAATATAAATCAAACCCTGGATGTAACTTTGGTCTTTCAAACTTGTATAACAAAAAATTCTACGAACAAAATTCTCTATATATGTGTCACTAAGGAAATGTTCTGTTCATTAAAATTAAACGTATCGAATACTTGATCATATCTAACTGAGAACGACATTCGGATCCCATTATTTGTCCATATTATCAAGATAAAATGGTTATAGATCCCTCTGAATTGCCGCCAATGGGCCCATATAAACCAGTGTCAATCATGATTGAGATTGCTACCGGATTTCCCGGTAATAGTCTTCAAAGGCACTAATGTGCACATAAGCTCATATCATGTGTCCCTTATTTTAATAATCACCAAGCGACTAATGGCCCGATATGGATTCAATTGTATCATTGCTGTGTGCATATATATTGAACATATATGAGTCAGAAGAGAATGCCGACCACTTCATTCATGTGTGCCCTTTGCCTTGCGTGTAGGCCCGACGTATTCGATCAACAAGCAATTTAAAGGTGACCTGTTCACACACACAACAAATAATTAGAGGAAGGAAAATAAATCCACATGTATTGTTGAATTTTGAACTGTATATCTACCTCAAATAATCAACGCCATGTGCATATCTAGATTTAATAGTGGTTTTATCATTTTCGAATCAATCATCAGTCAGTGTTTTCTTTATTTAAACTGCACCAATGTCTGCAATTATATGTGAATATATGTTTAATGTTTGTGTGCCTCACCAATGTCATTTCAGGATCTGCTCATCTAGACATGCGACTCCCAATTCTGACTTGGATATTGCATAATAATGTGGACTTCGGCAGATTAGAGAAAATCAGTAAAGACCAGATTTGATGGGGACAAAATTTATATCAATCTGGCAGATGCACTATAGTTCCAGTGTATTGCCCCGTGGAGATTTTTAGGGAACAATCAGTAAATGGACGCTAATGGACCGGAGATGTTTGGAGTTCAATTTTTTATCATCTGCAGAGCCAGAATCATTTGGCAATAAGTTCGTGTTGGCAGTTAGATGTCAAAAGTAATAGCGATTACGATGATTGTACATATATATGTGTTTGACTCCCAAAGCTTAATATCGAAGATAACATCATGCACCAAACAGTTTTGGTCATCTAGGTTGGCTCTCAAAGAGGAGAAACATCCAACATTCCTTGAATCTCACTCCTGGTCCGACAAATTGAAAACCAATGCGTAGTTCTATTAGTATTACTGTGATCTGTAAATCACCTACTGACCAGATCCAAGAACAGTTCCACAGTTCTCAGTATCCAAGAACAGTTCCACGCCACACAGAGCCTAATGAAATATATGTGGTTTCGCGGCGATCGAGTCACATTATCCAATTTAGGCTTCAATCAAAATTGATCGTGGGCACTGAATGGAGCCCCCTCCCATGAGCTATGCCGACCCATATAAGTTAATCTCGTCTCGACATGGGGTTTGCTTCTGCGAGGTTTATTCAATATATTTCCCGGTAATATTTGAAAAAAGTTACTGGTCCTGGAGCAGCTTTGACATGTATGTTCCCTGGCAGCGGGTTCACGTAACTGTAAAATCTAATACATCATATTTATACCTCGTCTGCACCGACCAGACTCATCACACCATGGCTGCTATGATCACTTACACATGAATAACATTTTAGCAAATAAATATCTGCCCCGAAAATAATGTACAAGTTGGAACTTGCATTTTGTTCTATGTAATACATGCATTATTGTTGGAAAATATGAATCCATGAATGAATATAGATGTAATGTGAATTTACCACGCAATATACTTCCCTTTCTTATTCTCTATGTACATGATTTTACATTTTTCTTACGTTTAGAAATCATTCCCAATACCACTACAACGTTACGTCCCGAGTTGTACGAACTCGATGCCACAGAGGAGGAACTCCCAGGTTCTGACAACAACTCTGCTGAAGCCTCGGGGGAATTCAAAACTGACACAGAGGGCGAGGACCGCAAGGAGGCAGACGTGGCTGAGTCACTAGAGGAGCTCAAGTGGAGTGGTCTTGACTCCAGCGAGGATGAGGACTAGGAAGAGAATGAGATGGATGATGAGGAAGCCTACTTCGATACTCTCACGAAGCATGGGACAAGTGTGGAGTTGGAAACCACAAACTTGGATCCCGAAGGGGAAAGGGCCGTGGGAAAAATCGAAAGAGGAAGGACGCAAAGGGGACAAGGCGAGTTCCAACAACAAGAGCAACATCATGGTCAAGTATCAGGTGGACCGTGAGCAGCCATTGAACGCTGTGTCCATGAAGGAAGGCAAGATTGGCAAGGATAAAACCGTGGAGAATGATACATTTCAGTGAATCATACAATTGGTCTGATTATTTATCAATTACAAACACATCCATCAATCCTGTCAAATAAAATTATGGGGTGGATAAATAAGAGATTCGTATGGTATAAGTCCAACAAGCACAATATTGATGCCATTTGTGTCACCCAAACGCAGTCAAATCTGTTCACGACTTCACCGAAGAAGAATAATGGGAAATATGTCATATTCTGGTACATGAATATACATGCAGAACCCGTATATTTTCAGAATCCTCTCTCTACTTAATATAATTTCAACAACCATTTATATCTAGTGAATTCACTAATGGATCGTTCAGTCCAGTGTTTGCTCCACCTTCAGCTGCTCAGGAAAGCGTCAGATGATGATATCCTTTCACTAACTGAGGCAAATCTAACGTAATATTTGTCCATTCATCTCGACGTGATATTTGTCGATTCTTCTCTCAGGAAAAATGTCGAAAAAATATACATATTGACAGTTAATCGATGCTCCTGAATATAGACCTATCAACACAATACAAAATTGCTAATTATATATCAGCTTCAAACCCGGCAAGCCAACAACCCATGTCATTGTGTGTGTCTTTGTTTTGTTTTTTGTCCCTTGTGATTTGATGTGATTGAAATGTTATCCTGTCATCTTCTCTCTGTCTGGCTGTTTGTCATTGTGTATAATTACTTGGCCACTTGGTGTCCTAGTATTACAATACTGGGCCGCTATTGTAATAGTATGTAGGTTGTCATCGCATAATTATGTTCTCAAACAGGTTCATATGAACTCTCAATTATTGCTTAATAACATCCTATAGCAATCTCATGTGTCAACACGTTTAGCAGAATCACACGGGAACAGACTCAATAATGAAATAGCCTGAAACATACATCCTGTAATACTGAATGTACTGGAAGATTTACCTTGTCAATTGCAGTGTATTATTTTCAAGAACATTATCTATGAACGGTTTATCATGAGCCCATCGTAATATGAAGAAATTATATCACTTCATTTTGTATCCTTAATTGTTTGCATGGAATCAATAAAACGTTTCCAGATATATGCTATCAGAATACAGATGTAAATCCATTTTGAGGAAAAACAAATGTATATACATAACCCGCTCATTTTCAACATTAGAACTGGTTATAGAGGAGTTTATCCTAGACTATCAGACTTTGTGGTGGATGGCTCTTTCAGACGAATGACCATTTGTCACACCGGCAAGATAAACTGACACATGTCCTTGTGTCCCACCACTTGGTTGCCTGTGATCCACGGGATTGGCCCGGACTCAAGTCGCTTACAATACCTCATAACCAGTGAAAGCATCGCCTCTGCAGGTTGCCACTTTGGCTCTGCTACCACAGCTGTCTTGTCAAGAGATGTGCGGATGGGATAGAATTGTTCATCAGTGGCTGGGAGTGGAGATGAGATTAGTATCTCATGCGTATGATTTTTAGAAAAAAATTACTTTTTTTATGTCATGAACGGCATCCCATATAAACTCTAAATCTCACAATCTGGAAAAAAAACATGGCAACACTGCCTTTAACTATACTAACTTGTTTTACGATAGGACAACTTTGATCAGTAAATGTGAATGTAGATCAGTACACTGGCTGATAGCAAATGCGGTCACGTCCCCCTTGATTGACGAACGAGCAGTATAAAGTCAAATCAAGTCCAGTCCGAAAACACCACGCCTATTTCTGCACTCAACACCTCGTATAATGATTTTTGATGATTATTTATCAGGGGTTTGAAAAGCAGCAAATTCGTCAACAAATGTCAACATATGCAATGAGCTTTTGGATGTTTTATACTTTAAGTGTTATGCGAAGAGTTGACGACACCAATAAATTAACCTCCATCGATTGACATATATCTCCGTCTTGGTAAGAGACGGTTGCATAACTAACCCGTATGTTTATTTAATATACATGATTTCGTCACATCAATTTGCATCAATTTGTTTCAAGCGATTTGAATCCACTCATGAGAATAATTAAGTTAAAGTCTCAATCACCTTTCATGGTTTATGCTCATTTTCATATGATATCGTATGCTATTATATGTATACTTTTATTTTTATATGGTATTAATTTTATATGATATCATATGTTATTATATGTCTATTTTAATTTTTATATGGTATTATATCAGTGCATTCCTATTTTATTCAATGTAATTTGGCGAGTGCAAAAAAAGCCATATTTCATTCGCCCATGTAGTGTAAAATTATAACCATCATGATCAATTCTCCCTCAAGTTGAAGCAATATGATGGATGTCTTGACGTCGGTACAACACAACACCATCCAGTGTCAAGTCGATAGTATAAACACGTAACAGGTAGTGAGTAAATGTACATGCTTCCTCTGTAGAGATCATATATCCTTGTGGAGATTGTGTACTTTATTGGGAAAAAAGAGGTCATGTTGAACTGGATGATCTATCGATCTAATGCATGATAACTAAGGCGTGAACGACTGCTAAACAGACTTTCCAGGAAATTGCATAAATATTATGAATATATATTTTTTACTGGAAGTGCACATGTATCATCTAGTCAAAATACGATTGTGTCAAACTTGGCCTTGCTTCATTGAAGCTGTATCTCAGCCACCGTTAGTACCACATGTCCTTGCTGCCCACTGATCGAGGTAATTGTCTGAGGGGACCGGGGGAACAGGTGAATCCCCAGGGTCCACAGAGGGGATTATCCCCAAGGACCAGACCCCTGATATCTACTCTATCTTGGCCTGGTCCGCTGCTAAATACCGACTTGAGGAGGACATCTGGCAAAATCTAGTCACACTGTCTATCTCTGGATCCCTCTGGATAGTTTCCATAAGAAGATCAATTCATGAGATAGACATTTATTCTTTTTATACTTATATGCGATACATATCGAAGATACACAGTGGAGCATGATAGCTGATCCCCCACCCATGCAATAAAGATATATATTTGTTCTTTTATCAAAACAGGATTTAAAATGCCTGTGTTTTGGGGCGCGAGTCCATGGCACCGGCCTAGCTCGGTCTGTGATGTAGTGTCTCTGTGGTTGCGTATCAGCTCTGCTCTCCTGTGGCGCATCAACTTCGCAAGTACCGATAAGGACTGAGTCAATGGGGTTCTAGCTTGAATGCTTGTGGAAGACTTCACAGTTTGATGCGTCTCATCCCGGTTCTGTGGGCTGTATGCTGTTGTCGCGTGTTCTGATAATTGAATATGATTCATAATTTACATTTCATCAGAATTATGTAACAGATACTGAACATTTCTCTATTCATTTGCCGAACTTGCAACGGTGAAGAATAGCCAACAATTTCCACACCTTTCGCATGATTGGTAGTTCAAGAAGTCATCACTCGTTGTTCCCAAGTGTACAATAAGAAGTGGATATTGCCGTAATCTTGCGCCACAAGGACCTTGTTTATTCCTGACTGGCTGACGATGCCTCCAGCTCACTTGACCTCAGTGATACAGCCACCGACCGAGCCTCTCTTCCAACCAGCCTGCGTGTCAACTTCTATTTATCACTCACAGACAACATGTTTCCAAATCAAATTGCAATAATCCATACCATTGTCGCAATATTAACGTGGGCTTCACCGGAGATGAAAGGTTGAAAGTTGCAATCTTGTGGATGATGTGAAAGGGGCATATACATGTAATCTATAGCAATTTAAACCTCAGAACATAATTCGGTGATTTCTTTATCGAACTGTGTGCCAATACTTGACTGCCCATGCTGTGATGCCAGATTTAAGCCTGAGTGATTATCTGTTTACCAGATCAGACAAATCTATGACAGCGCGATTCCTCGCGATCAAACCCATTTAGTTCCTGTACAAAAAACAATGCCACACTATTCCAAATCCCTGGGTTGTACTTAGGGACCTGTCGAGGAAACGGTCGTTTGCTGCTCATTAAATCCAACGTTATCCCCAGCAATTGATGGCTGCATTGCATGTGAGTCTCCGCAGTGGAGATGGGGCTGAGGAATCTGGATTTCCATGACTGCATTCACTCGTGGGATGAGCAGAAACACACCTGTCACCTCCCATAGAACGATATGGTCTTCATAATTTGGTAGAGGGTGTCGTTTCTGGGTCCTCATCTCTTTCAGTCGGAGAAGATTGTTTTATATGATGCTTGCTTTTAGATTTTTGGGATGAGTTTATGGAAAATTTGAGAAAGACTGTTTCTCGTCTTAAATTCTTAAATACCATATTCTGAGAATCACTTCATGCAGCTTGCACTAAGAGGAACCAAATCAATCCGTCATAGTGTACACTCCAACCCTCGCAAAATTAATTGTGAACTTATGTTTATGCATCTGGGAATGACTATACCATATTTTTCATGTCCCATTGGTCGATCAAATGATGGGTGAACAGTACAGTCATGGACGAGAAATCAAGTTGCCAGGTTTCACGTTGGAAGTGAATTTCTGATATTATTTTGTGATTATTTTTTTTTTGTAAATGATAATGGAAAACATGTAACAACGCATTGTATGCATATCCCCATGTAAATATTCAATCATTTGCAAGCACTTTTGATTCATGAACTCACCAGACGGATAGAAATACCGTGCAACCTGTTCATTCTAGCCCACATTCCCGACCCTTGTATTATTGATCGAGGATATTATGATCGCCGGAACCAAAGCGACATGCTAATGCGCTTGATCTGGATGACTTTGCCGTGGCTGTTCAAGAGCCGGGGCGAAGTGCGCAGTTGGGGCGACAACTCATAATTCTTGTAAATGTTGGCGATGCAAAATTGTTAGATTAAAAGAAATATTTTGTATTTCTCCCAGAAACTGTCACAAACGTGTCTGTTATGTTCTGAGACGTCCATCGTGCTATTAAACTCGTGTGCTCCGATGTTAGTTTTGCTACATTCATATCGTCCCAGAATACCACATGCCTTCTATATTAGACACTACAATGTATATATACACGCCACTGGATATAAATCCGATTATACAACTTAGATATCACACGCTATTTGCCGTATATATTATAGCACACAGCATATGACTATTACGTTAAGCACACAATGCACATGATAATATTATAAATGATTCCAAGATATTTGAGGTATTTTACTAAATACCCCTCATAACACGTGCACTTTGTACTATATAAGTCTACTCACATCTAGAACCAACATCGTTGGTTCTAGATGTGATGTTGAGGATCAAGGATTCCATTACACATGTAGTAAGTTCTACATGTATAATAGTACATGCTGGTCACAATATTATCGTTTGTAGTGTTTTTGTCACTGTACAATTATGGAGTAAACTAGGAGTGCAATTTTCATTGCACCCGGGGTAGAGCGTCATGCACAGTGGATATGCTTATGGACATGATGCAGAGACAGGCCCTCTACATGTAGGTCAGCAAGTAATGACCAAATGGATGTTCAGCCTTGTCGCAATGGGACACCTCCAATGAAAATGGGAATACGTTCATTTGAATTGCCTAATTTGTAAAACTGACTGCTGGGAGACAGTTTCTTGGGAATGGGAGTTATGTCCATACTACGATGTTTATATGACTACCTCGGAATTAGATATGTAGCTTTCTATTTCATTACGAGATGATGTGGATGCATGTAATGGTATTATGCGATGGTAGAGCGATGCTGTAGAGCATTGTTACATAAAATATGATATATATTGTTGTATGGATGACTATCAGCCACGAGATATTTGGTTTTCCAAGAACATGAAATATTATTTGCTGAGAGAAAGTTATAGTGCTGTTTGGTCGTTCATATAAACAGTTGTAAAATCATTCAATCATTTTTTTTATTTTCAAAAGATACAAACATATTCACACAATGATCTGTCGTAGTTTGACAGAATTATTCGGCCATGATGCAATGGAGGGGAATCTTTTCAAGACACATGAAACCGTGACAACTCCCCATAGACTTTCACAGTTGGATGTGAATTGAAGTGTATCTCTGTCTCCGCAGCAAATATTTTCAATGGATAGAAAAGATGTATTGTAATGTAAACATGAGTGAAGAGCAGTGTTATGAATTTGTAGGGCGTCTCTATGAAGGGCTGCCACAACATCCACACACAAAAGGGAAGGGGTCAAATCAGATCAAAATAGTTGCATTTAAGCTGCTTTTATCTATTACCTCTGCGCAGAGGTCATGTGGAAGCATATGTATTTGCTGCGTCCCATTTCACTCTATCAAATTAATTCAGAAAGTATCGTTGCAGATATACAGCTACCGCTGCACAATGGCTTTACGGGGAAAGAGAGAGGGTAGTGGGTTCAATCGGACTTAATGGGGGTGTTCCAGGGACACACAGGCTGAGTGGGCATCTGCCTTTTAAAACCAACAACCAATGGCCGACCGATGGTGGCTTTTATTCAATAGAGTCTATTGAATCAATAGACTCTATTTAATAGACTCTATCTCCCATTATTGAAATATCTTCTGATCAAAATTAGATCAATTGCATCTTCATATGGCTAACTGTCTCCATGCTATCCCCCATACATGTCCACGTGAAAACGACGGTAAATACGACCAGTTTTTTTATGGTATATACATATGTGAAAAAAGTACAATGGTATGACACGTGAATGTAACAACAACATCTCCATAACGAATACAAATGATTACTGATTATTCCAATTCTTTCTCATATTTTACATGATATGAGTAGCTAGGCATGAACAAGTTATGAACATTTTGTCGAGAATTCACATATGTACAAATATGCCTCTTCAGTTAAGTCATGCACATGCTGCATATATTCTTGCCTTCTGGGCCTTTGAATAATCTGGGTAATATATAACTTAGTATCTCCTATGTATGTGTTAGTATCTCATACTCATGAGATGAGTATGTCAAACGTATGAATTAATATCTATCAAATATATGTTATTATTGCCTATGTGTGAGTTGATATATCATAAATATGAGATGAGTATCTCCTACTTTATAGCATAAACGGGGTGCCATAAAAACTCTTAAGTCTAACATTGTAAAAGAAATAAACTGGCTTCAACGATACTATTTTGTTTTCCGGTATGACGACTTTGATCAATAAATGTGAATGTAGATCAGTACACCGGCTGATAGCAAGTGCGGTCACGTCCCCCTTGATTGGTGGACGAGCGATATAAAGTCGAATCAAGCCACAAGACATGCAATAAAGCTGTTCCGCCAGTACGCCCCATCCTCCTCCCTGTCATGCCGTCACAGGCGGGATTAAGTCTGAAAACACCACGCCTATTCTTGCACCCATCACCTCATGAAATGATTTTAAAGGAATATTTTTTGAGGAGAAGCAACAAATTCGTCAATGTTATGTCAACATATGCAATGAGTTGTGGGTTGCATTATAGTTTTTCATGGTACATGATGTCTAGGGAAAAAATCATGGATGTTGCGTCCACAGAGCAACAAATTCTAATCGAAGGGCCCAAGAGGTCATGACAGCGATAAATTGATCTTCATTGATCTACATCCATCTCTGTCTTGGTAGAGACGGTTGCATAACTAACTCGTATGTTTAGCTTAATATGTGTGATTTCGACCCACCAATTTGCAACAATTTCTACCATGCGATTTGATTCCAATCATTAGGTTAACTAAGTTAACGCCTTAATTATCCATCATTGCTTACGTTCATTTTGAAAGAGGCCCCACATGATTCGTGTGATATACTGTGATATTGCATTCGACCATGCAGTGTACAATATAGCCTCCATGACCAATTCTCCATTGAGTTGAAACAATACGTTGTAGGTTTTGACGTTGGTACAGCAAAACACCATCCAATGTCAAGTCGATAGTATAAACACGTAACAGGTAGTGAGTAAATGTGCAAGCTTCCTCTATAGAGATCATATATCCTTTTGGAGATTGTGTAATTTGTTGGGAAAAAGGAGGTCATGTTTGAACTGGATGATCTATCGATCGAATGAATGATAACTAAGGCATAGTTGACTGCTGAACAGACGTTCCGGGAACTTTTCGAGCATAAATATTATGAATATTCTTTTAACGAAAGTGTACATTTATCATCTAGTCAAAATACGATTATGCCAAACTTGGCCTTGCTTCAATGAAGCTGTATCTCAGCCATCACTGGTACCACATGTCCTTGCTGCCCACTGATCGAGGTGGTTGTCCGAGGGGACCAGACCCTTACTATCTACTCTATCTTGGCCTGGGCCGCTGGTAAGTACCGACTTGAGGAGGACATCTGACAATATGTGGGCACCTGGTCTATCCTCAGATCCATTCGGAACGTTTCCAGAAGAAGAACAATTCATGGGGTCGACACTTATTCGTTTTATACTTATATGCGATACATATCGAAGATAAACGGTGGAGCATAAATGCATGAATGGATAGTGAGGGAATGCAGCTGATCCCCCACCCATGCAATAAACATATATTTGTTCCATTGTCAAGACGGTATTTATGATGCCTGTGTTTGGGAGTTGAGTCCAAGGCGCCTGTGTGGCTGCGTCCTGTGGACCGCCTGGGCTGTAGTGTCTCAGCGGCTGTGTGTCAGCTCTCCTCTGCTCTGACCGATTAACTTCGCAAGTACCAGTAAGGACCAAATCGATGGGGACTTGGCTTGAATTTAAATTTCGTTTCATCAAAATTATGTAAGAGAAACCGAACATTTTCGATTCATTTGCCAAACACGCAATGGTGAAGAATAGTCAACAGTTTCTGAACTTTTCGAATGATTGGGGGTTCAAGAAATCATTACTCGTTGTTCCCAAGTGTACAATAAGCAGTGGATATTGCCGTAATCCTGCGCCACAAGGACCTTGTTTACCCCTGACTGACTGACAACCGAGCCTCTCTTCCAAACACCCTGTGTATCAAATTCTATTAATCACTCACAGACAACATGTTCCCAATTCAAATTGCAATTGTCCATGCCAGTGTCGCAATGTTAGCGTGGGCTTCACCAGAGATGAAAGGTTAAA
Source organism: Terebella lapidaria (assembly GCA_949152475.1). Lineage (NCBI taxonomy): Eukaryota > Metazoa > Annelida > Polychaeta > Terebellida > Terebellidae > Terebella > Terebella lapidaria. Next base: position 12,656,014 of record OX424557.1, read on the forward strand.
AGTTGCAATCTTGTGGATGTTTTGCAGATGATATGAAAGGGGCGTATTATATATATATGTAATCTACATCAATTCAAACCTCATAACCGAATACCGGCGATTTCTCCATCGAGCTGTGTGTCGATACTTGACTGCTAATACTGTGGTGCTAGTTTTAATCCTGACTGATGATTTGTTTACGAGATCTGACAAATCTCTGACAGTGTGACTCCTCTAGAAAAAAAAACATTGCCGCACTATTCCAACTCCCTGGATTGCACTTAGGAACCAGCAAGGAAACGGGTCGTTTGCCACTTATTAAATCCTATGTTATCCCCAGCATTCGATGGCCACATTGCATGTGAGTCTCCGCAGTGGAGATGGGACTGAGGAATCTGAGTTCCAAGACTGCGTTCACTCGTGGGATGAGCAGAAACACACCTGTCACCTCCCATATCGCGATACGGTTTTCATAATTTTAAGGAGGGGTCGTTTACAGGTCCTCACCTTTTTCAGTTGAGGAAGATTTTGTTATTTGATGCTTGCACCTAGAATTTCTGGGATGGATTTTGTGATCGAGAAAAACAATCTATTACCATTAATACAGCTAGATTTTGATGATAACAATAGCAAACTTAAAATAAAACATTTTGCATTAGGAACAAAGCCAGACCATTTAGCTTATCCAAAGACACGCTGGCTACATCAGGGGCAGACAGTGTGTGAAATGTAGTTGTTTCTACTGTACACATGATGGAATTACCATATGATATACATGTATATGGATGCACTCTGATATTTGGACAGTGGTGTAGGTGTCGTTATCATCACAATGGTGGCGTTAGAAATGTGTCATGAGATTATTTCCAATCGTCATCAATGGTAGTTATTCCAGTACCTTAGAGAATTAGTGGTTCACAACACGCCATAGAAGTTCGATTCTGACCATTTAATAGAAGAGGTCAAAGCCCTGTCTCAGTAGTCAGAATCGTCTAGTTTCTACTGGCATGCTAACCGACGTACATATAAACCCTGTCATCTCACCAATGCAGTCGCGGGCGCGGGTTCGAGTGATGAAGTGATAAATGGCCAATCAAATCGGGGCTGCCCATGAGGGACATCATATTGAAAGTCAATAGTCGGGACTCAGTCAATTGTAGTAGAAACCGCGTCCCCAAATCTGCACCAATAAGTGGACTGGATCTAGCCAGTCGGTACAATCTTGTTCTAGGTTGGGTAAACACCATGTTATAACCTTGCAATTACATGTAGTGTGGTCCGGACCAGCGTTAACAATACAATAACGCGTCAATTTGGCACAGGGAAAGAACGAAGTACTGTCTATTCATGAATACCATGGACCCCACCAGTGTTAGGGTTCCTGTGGCATCTGATATTGCTATTGATAGATACGAGGAATTATTGACGGAATCAGGCGGTTGGACCAGGATTGGTAGAGGCTTGGTGCAGGTGACGTCGTTGGTGACTTCTTGACACGAGCCGTGGCGTGAAGTGATAGGAGTGAGGCCTGGTTGTTCTTGTTTTCTTCTTTCTGATACCAGCACGCGAGGCTCTACATGGTTCAATGTTCAATGATGGGTGACAGAGGATGACAATGGATCATGCTGTTGCATTTTCACTTCCCCTCTTCTCTAGATATTGTAATGATTTTTGTTCTTTCTCAACAAGTTGCTGTGGCGTCATAATCCCCCGTGATCAGGTATGTGAGCACCTGTCCAGTTGCAAGCCTAGATTCCGTCCATGCGAACGATACATACATAGACAAAAATCAAATTGACAGGTTTTATGTTACGACCGAATTTCTTACATTGCGTTGTGATGATTTCTTCTGCACTCACTGACAGTGGTCTATAAACATTTATGGAATGTGCTTATTGAATAACTACGTGTATTGGTACGCGAGGAGATTGCAAAATAAACCTCAAGTAAATATCCCGGACTATACATGCCTCATTGGAACTGCTGTGTGGGCTGATCTCTGCCGTCATATTTGGTGGCGTCACCCAACCGCCAGCGATTTTCTAAGTGACACATATCCATAACATTTTGCTTACACTGAATAATGAAATGCATGGATCGTTATGTAGGTGGATTCGTTTGACAAACCGGATCAGATGTATTGGAAATCCGTCAATCAGTTGAAGTTTGATGGAAACAGATTTTTACTAACGTAGATTCATCCATGCGACAATTGTATTCTTTGGTGACGTGACTATGCCCTCTTACCAATTCTGATTGCCTGCTGGGATGTTATATGGTCCCTGTGGGAGGCAGTAACACCAGAATACAGAAAAAAATGGTCATTTTATCAAACTGTGTTCTGGATTCTCCTACATTTCAATTCCAAATCTGATCTGATCATGAAACTCCATCCCCCAAATGTAGTGCAGCAGATATGTGGAATAATTGTGGGTTTGGTGGTAAAAACACCAAAATTGGTACAATTCAGGCTAAGTACATATATATTGATTTTAGCTACAATACCAAGACAGATTTTGCCCGAACCCAGAAATATGGCCAAAAATCCAAAATGGCCGCCATTGCTCATGTCAAAATATGGAAATGGTCATAACTTTCTTAATATTTAACATAGAAAGACAAATGAGATGTCCATTATGTTTTGGTACCTGGGAAAGCCAACTAGACACTCAGATTCTACATACAGTGACCTACAAGATGCCAATTCCCCATATGACCCACCAAAACACACAAATTTAACTTCAGAATTCATAACTCAACCTATATATGTAGTCCTGGCAAACTGATGGTCCACTTGGGGTTAAATGCAAGGGAATGTATTTTCATCTACAATCTGTCTTATGATATCTCCTGAAAAACCATCTACCGTATTGGTCCTAATAGTAGCACGTGCCCTAATAGTAGCACACCCCCTCTTCCGCCAAAATGTTCAATTTTTGCAACCTTGTAATTCACTTCATATTTTGAAGTGAATATGAAGGCCTCGAGACAACAAGACAGATCAAACGCAGTAAAATTAAAGTCAACACTCTTTCCAAGCAATGCGTTGGCAGCAAAGGAATAAACTGATAGATCAATCTTTTTATTTCCACATATATACAAAAATATCATTCAAGAACTAATCAGTGAGAATAACAAACCAAGACAGTTCACAGGGTTCCGTTTATATGTCAAGACAGTTCACAGGGTTCCGTTGATATGTTATATCATCCTCAAGTGACAAGTCTGGCACTTTGGGGTTTGTAAAGCTTGTATCATGTCAAGCTTTGCACACATCTATACACTGCATGGTATATTATATTCCTCTCGGGTCCACCTCCTCCGGCTGCCGTCTCTTTTGCAGTGATACAAGATGACATCCAGTGGATTTGATGGGCCTGCTGGAAGGTCAGTCTGTATTTGTAGATTTGGAGACGTTGATGATATACCACCCCCAGTCAGCTGTCATCACGTTGCAAGTTCCTGCCCCATGCATTGCCTGATAGTGAACACGAAAGCTGTGGTACATGCAGATGTAGCGGTTGGTGGTAGCATTTGTGGTCCCGATGCAGAGCTGTTCTTCGTTACCTTGTCACAAAACCTTTGTTGGTATCCGAAGTTGTCAATCCATCCATCTTCAGCACCTCCGTACAATGATACCAAAGCTTCACCTCCTATAATTGTAATGGCTTGTTTTGTTTGGTACAGAGTGGGAATATGTACAATATTGTCAAGTCTATTTCAAGCATATTTCAGCATAATGAAGCAGGGGAATCAACAAGTTGGCGCCTTCCTCTGTCGGTACTCATGGTACTGTTTCCTACTCTTCCCTGGAGCTGAAGACATTACTGTTTCAGTTATCAGTGTATTTGCATCGTGGATTGCAACCAGCTACCCATGTGATACTCAGGGGATAAATGAAGCACTGCTTTTCGCCTGAGCTGCTGTGCGAATCTCCCACAGTAATCAGTCTCTGATTCCATACTTGTTCTTCATGGTTGTTTCAGATGGCTTGATCACCGTTTTTCTTCTCACTGACTTCCCAAACCATCGAGTTCAGAAATTTCTGACCAATTTCTCTTAATTTCTCAACATTGACTTCATCTCGAGCTGTTATCCTATACTAATATTGAACAATGGTATACATTGATTGTCAGTGAACAAATCCCTGTCTCTGAGATCAATGATGTCCAAAGAACCTCTGACATTGCCTTTGTCCTGTATCTGGAGTGTCCTTGTGTTGATCACTAATTTCTAATGGTTACTGCTGAATCGACTGAATGGATGGTTACACAATCTGACTTGAACATAATGTTTAAACCCACAGTAAGCATGGTAAGTGTTGTGTCTTGTTGATACACCTGACTCAAATCTGACATCAGAGGTTTTCACACTGATCAGGCCCGTGATCATGGAATCGGTGAACCGATCTAAAATGTATTGTACTCCGTCGTATACCCAGGCCTCGAGGTTCCACATTCGATGGTCTTTGAATTCAGTATCAACAACTGAAGCTAATACTCATCCTCTGCTGTGTCAGTGCATTTTGATAAAGGAATAATCAACCAGTCGAAAAATGAGGCATACCTGGAACATCCATACAACCAGCTGCACTTTATCCAACAGAAGAGAGTTGGTTGCTGTATGACTGTCACGATGCAGATATACACTGACAGAACAACCAAAAGCTCGAAGGGACACAGTAATGTTTACACTGACTTGTTTACACCCTCTTCCAACCATCTTCTTCGTCTTCATCCTGAAATGGAAGCAGATGATCTCATTATACCAGAACCCAAGTAGTCAGCAGAGAAGAAACGACTCTGGTCCATGAAAAAGTCTCCAGAGTTGCTGGGTCCAACAGCATGTACATATATGCGACCAGTTGCTGCTCATACGTTCAATCAATCAATCAATCAACAACCTGCCACCGTGTCGAATTAAAAAAGGTTTTGGCAATCAAAGAACAAATAACACCATATCATCTTCTGTGAGCAAGCAATAATATTCACCATTCTGAACCGGACACAAAAAGACATTGGGAGAAAGCATTGGTATCATTGTTCGGAAATACAGAAGATTGGGAGATTGCAGCTTGAAATACCGGCGGGGGTTGTGACAAAGTCGCAGAGAGCACTTCTGCATTAGAATTACAAATACTACATTTTGTACTGTCTAGTGTTGCAAAATCACAGCCGAGAACCATAGTGTTAACTGCCATCCAATGCGACCGAGGATGACATTTCATCAATGGGAATGTCTTCAAATAGAGACCAACCGTTCAGAATACACATCAAATCTAATGGACATCATCTCATATGACTGCAGGAAGACTGAAGTCAACGAGATGTATAGGAAAATAGCCTTTGTGCCACAGAGTTATGCAGATATAGTGTCATGGTATAAGCTTTACCAGCTCAGAAGTAAAAACCCTGTCCATTTTAATTTCACTGCATTTTATTTGTTTTATTGTGGCTCATTATTGTGGATCATTTAGGCAGCCAGTTGGATTGATGTAATGAGTATTTTTATGTATTTATTTCGGAGTTATTTCTGATGAATTAGCGGTGCTAAAAGAATGATTTTGACATTTTGAAACAGTGAGTTTGGCAATAAGTTCGTGTTGGCAGTTAGATGTCAAAAGCGATTACGGTGATTGTACATATGTGTTTGACTCTCAAAGCTTAATATCGAAGATGACATCATGCACCAAACAGTTTTGGTCATCTAGGTTGGCTCTCAAAGAGGAGAAACATCCAACTTTCCTTGACTCTCACTCCTGGTCCGACAAATTGAAAACCAATGCGTAGTTCTATTAGTTGTACTGTGATCTGTAAATCACCTGCGGACCAGATTCAAGAACAGTTCCACAGTACTCAGTATCCAAGAACAGTTTCACGCCACACAGAGCCTAATGAAATATATGTGGTTTCGCCGCGATCCAGTCACATGATCCAATTTAGGCTCCATTTAAATGTGGTCGTGGGCACTGAATGGAACCCCTGCCCCCTCCCATGAGCTATGCCGACCCTTATAAGTTAATTTCGTCTCGACATGGGGTTTGCTTCTGCGAGGTTTATTCAATATATTTCCGGTAATATTTGAAAGAAGTTACTGGTCCTTGAGCAGCTTTGACATGTATGTCCCCCGGCAGCGGGTTCACGTAACTGTCAATCTAATACATCATATTTATACCTCGTCTGCACTGACCAGACACATCACACCATGGCTGTTATGATCACTTACACATAAATAACATTTTAGCAAATAAATGTCTGCCCTGAAAATAATGTACACGTTGGAATTTGCATTTCTTTCTATATAATACATGTATTATTGTTGGAAAGTATGAATCTATGAATATGAATGTAATGTGAATTTACCACTCAATATACTTCCCTTTCTGATTCTGTATGTACATGATTTTACATTTTTCTTATGTGTAGAAATCGTTCCCAATACCGCTACAACGTTACGTCCCGAGTTGTACGAACTCGATGCCACAGAGGAGGAACTCCCAGGTTCTGACAATAACTCCGGTGAAGCCTTGCGGGAATTCAGAGACGTGGTCGAGTCGCTGGAGGAGCTCAAGTGGAGTGGTCTTGACTCCAGCGACGATGGGGACGAGGAGGAGAATGGGATGGATGAAGAGGAAGCCTAATTGGATAGTCTCACGAAGCATTGGGCAAGTGTGGAGATGGAAACTACAACCTTGGATCCTGAAGGGGAAAGGGCCGTGGGAGAAACCGAAAGGGGAAAAGACGCAAGGGAACAAGGCGAGTTCCAACGACAGGAACAACAACATGGCCAAGTATCAAATGGACCCTGAGCAGCCATTGAACGCTGTGTCCATGAAGGAGGGCGATGTTGGCGAGGATAAAACCATGGAAAATGATAAATTTCAGTGAATCATACAATTGGTCTGATTATTTTTCCAATTACAAACACATCCATCAATCCTGTCAATCAAATTTATGGGGTGGATAAATAAGAGATTCGTATGGTATAAGTCCAACGAGCACAATATTGATGCCATTTGCATTACCCAAACGCAGTCAAATCTGTTCACGACTTCACTGAAGAAGAATAATGGGAAATATGTCATATTTTGGTACATGAATATACATGCAGAATCCTTATATTTTCAGAATCCTCTCTCTACTTAATATAATTTCAACAAACCATGTATAGCTAGTGAGTTCACTAATGGACCGTTGAGTCCAGTGTGTGCTCCACCTTTAGATGCTCGGGAAAGTTCAGATGATGATATCCTTTCACAAACTGAGGCAAATCTAACGTAATATTTGTCCATTCATCTCGACGTAACATTTGTCCATTAGTCTCTCAGGAAAAATGTCGATACATATTGACAGTTAATCGATGCTTCTGAATATAGACCTATCAACACAATACAAAATTGCTAATTATATATCAGCTTCAAACCCGGCAGTCCAACAATCCATGTCATTCTGGGGTTTTTTTTTGTTCCCTCGAGATTTGATGTGATTGAAATGTTATCTTGTTATCTTCTCACTATTTGGCTGTCTGTGATAGTGAATAATTACCGAACCACTTGGTGTCTACGCCCCTGTAACAGTATGTAGGTTATCGTCGCATAATTATGTTACCAAAAGAGGTTCATAGGAACTGATTACGTAATAACCTACTATAGCAATCTCATGATTCAAACACTATTAGCAGAATCAGATGGGAACAGACTCATGCTAAAACAAAATGCATAGCCTGAAACATACCACATCCCCGTAGTACTGAATGAACTGGAAGTTTAATCAACCTTGGCGAGTTCAGTGTAGTATTTTCGAGAATATTGTATATGAACGGCTTATCATGCGCCCATCGTAATCACTTCTTTTCTCAACACTATGTGACAAACATATGATATAAGTATCTCATACGTATGAGTTAATATCTCATCCAATATGATTTAGAATAACAGTAATTAACTTCACTTTTTTGTGGCACAAACGGGGAGCCATATATACTGTAGGTCTAACATTCTAAAAGATCTTCAACGACACTATCTTGTTTTCAGGTATGACGACTTGGATCAGTAAATGTAACGTAGATCAGTAACTGGCTGATAGCAAGTGCGCTCACGTTCCACTTAATTGACGGACGAGCAGTATAAAGTCGGATCAAGCCACAAAACTCGCAACAGATCCGTCCCGCCAGTACACCCCATCCTCCCCCTGTCATTCCGTCACAGACGGCACCACGCCTAAACACCACGCCTATTACTGCACCCAACACCTCGTAAAATGTTTTATTAGGATATGTTCTGATTATATATCGGTGTTTTGAGAGGCAAATGTCAAATATACAATAAGTTTTTGGATGTGTTATAATTTACCAGGATGCATTATGAGCAACAAATCCTAATCGAAGGGGCCAAGAGGTGACGACACCAATAAATTAACCTCCATCGATCTACATACATCTCCGTCTTGGTAGGAGACGGTTGCATAACTAACCCGTATGTTCAGCTTAATATGTGATTTCGACCCATCAATTTGCAACAATTTGTACCATGCTATTGAATCCACTCATTAGGTTAATTAAGTTTACGCCTCAATTATCCCTCATCGTTTAAGTTTATTTTGAAGGAGGAACAACATGGGTCAAATGACATCATATCGTATTGCATTCGACCATACAGTGTGAAAATATAGCCACCATGACCAATTTTCTATCGAGTTGAAGCAAAACGCTGTAGGTTCTGATGCTGGTCCAGCATAAAACCATCCAGTGTCAAGTCGATAGTGTAAACACGTGACAGGTGTCAAACAGGTGTTAAATGTGCAAACTTCTTCTATAGAGATCAAATATCCTTGGGGAGGTTGTATGAACAACTTGCATGAATATCATGATTATACATGTATTTTTTTTCTGGTATACATCTAATAAAAATATGATTGGGACAAATTTGGCCTTGCTTCAATGAAGCTGTATCTCAGCCATCGTTAGAACCACATGTCCTTGCTGCCCACTGATCAAAGTGGTTGTTCGAGGGGACCAGGGCAACACGTGAATCCCCAGGGTCCACAGAGGGGGCTACCCCTAAAGACTGGGCCCTTGATATCTACTCTATCTCGGCCTGGTCCGCTGGTGAATACCGACTTGAGGAGGGCATCTGGCAATATGTAGTCACCCGGTCTCACTCCAGATCCATTGGGAACGTTTCCAGAAGAATGGCAATTCATGAGGTCGACACTTATTCGTTTTATACTTATATGCGATACATATCGAAGATAAACAGTGGACCATAAACGCATAAACGGATAGCGAGGGAACGCAGCTGATCCCTACCCATGCAATAAAGATATATTTGTTCTTTGTCAAGACGGTATTTATAATGCCTATGTTTGGGAGGCGAGTCCATGACGCCGGTCAGGCTGGGTCCTATGTACCGTCTGTGATGTGGTGTCTCGGTGGCTCTGTGTCAGCTCTCTTCTCCTCTGACAGATTAACTTCTCAATTACCAATAAGGGCTGAATCAATGGGGACTCGGATTGAATGCTTGCGGAACACTTCATGGTTATATATGTTAAATACCGTTCTAGGTGTTGTATGCTGTTGTCGTATGTTCTGATAGCTAAATATGATTTATAACTTACACTTCATCTCAACAAAATTACGGAATATTATCTATTGATTTGTTGAACACGCAATGATGAAGAATTGCCAATAGATTCCACACCTTTCGCATGATTGGTAGTTCAAGAAGCCGTCACTCGTTGTTCCCAAGTGTACAATAAGCAGTGGATATTGCCGTAATCTTGCGCCACAAGGACCTTGTTTACCCCTGACTGACTGACGATGCCTCCAGCTCACTCGACCTCAGTGATCCGGCCACCGACCGAGCCCCTCTTCCAACCAGCCTGCATATCAACTTCTATTAATCACTCACAGACAACATGTTTCCAATCCGAATTGCAATAATCTATGCCATTGTCGCAATTTTTACGTGGGCTTCAACCGACGCTAAAAGTTGCAATTTTGTGGATGATATTTTGAATATGATATGAAAGATGATATGTGGAGTGGTCTTGACTCCGGCGAGGATGAGGACGAGGAGGAGAATGAGATGGATGATGAGGAAGCCTAATTGGATAGTCTCACGAAGCGTGGGGCAAGTGTGGAGATGGAAACTACAACCGGGAATCCCGAAGGGGAAAGGGCCGTGGGAAAAACCGAAAGGGGAAAGGACGCAAGGGAAGAAGGCGAGTTCCAACAACAAGAGCAACAACATGGCCAAGTATCAGATGGACCCTGAGCAGCCATTGAACGCTGTGTCCATGAAGGAAGGCAAGGATTGGCAAGGATAAAACCGTGGAGAATGATAAATTTCAGTGAATCATACAATTGGTCTGATTATTTATCAACTACAAACACATCCATCAATCCTGTCAATTAAGTTTATGGGGTGGATAAATAAGAGATTCGTATGGTATAAGTCCAACAAGCACAATATTGATGCAATTTGCGTCACCCAAACGCAGTCAAATCTGTTCACGACTTCACTGAAGAAGAATAATCGGAAATATGTCATATTTTGGTACATGAATATACATGCAGAACCCTTATGTTTTCAGAATCCTCTCTCTACTTAATATAATCTCAACAAACCTTGTATATGTAGTGAATTCATTATTGGATCGTCCAGGGTTTGCTCCACCTTTAGTTGCTTGGGAAAGCGTCAGATGATGATATCCTTTCACAAACTAAGGCAAATCTAATGTAATATTTGTCCATTCATCTCGACGTAACATTTGTCCATTCATCTCTCAGGAAAAATGTCGGTTAATAAACATATTGACAGTTAATCGATGCTTCTGAATACAGACCTATCAACACAATACAAAGTTGCTAATTACATATCAGCTTCAAACCCGGAAGGTCAACAACCCCTGTCAATCTTGCTCTCAGTTCCCCCGAGATTTGATGTAACTGAAATGTTATCCTGTTATCTTCTCTATGTCTGGCGCTGTCATTGTGTATAATTACTGGACCACTTGGCGTCTAGGCCTTTGTTCTAGTATTGTAGGTTCATATGAACCCTCAGTTATTGTATAACAACATCCTATAACAATCTCATGATTCAACACGTTTAGCCAAATCAGGTGGGAACAGACTCAATAATGAAATAGTCCTGAGACATGCATCCCTGTAATACTGAATGTACTGGAAGTTCTACCTTGTCAATTGCAGTGTATTATTTTCAAGAACACTATCTATGAACAGTTTTTCATGAGCCCGTCCAAATATGAAGAAATGATATCACTTCATTTTGTATCCTTAATTGTTTGCATGGAATCAATAAAAGATTTCCAGATATATGCTATCAAAATACAGATGTAAGTCGATTTTGAGGAATAACATAAATGTATATACATAACCCGTTCATTTTCAACATTACAACTGGTTATAGAGGGGTTTGTCCTAGACTATCAGACTTTGTCCATTGAGGCCACCCTCTGACAGATGATTGACCATTTATCACACCACCAAGATAAGCTGACACATGTCCTTGTGTCTCACCACTCGGTTGCTTGTAATCCACGGGATTGGCCCGGGCTCAAGTCGCTCACGATGTCTCAAAATCAGTGAAGGCATCGCATTACAGGTTCCCACATTGGCTCTGCTACCATAGCTCTCTTGTCAAGAGATGTGCGGATGGAATGGATGTAGGTATCAATCTGTTACCACAAATACAGTAGATTTTGATGATGCCAATAACAAACGTAAAATACAACATTTTGCAATAGAAACAAAGCAGGACCAAATAGTTTATCCGAAGACACACTGGCGTCATCAGGAGAAGACAGTGTGTTAAATGTAGTTGTTTCTACTGTACACCTGATGGAATTAGTATACAACTGCCCAACAACCTATGAAAATATTTGAGAAATCCGAAACAAACCCCATGGAACAGATATATGACAAGTACATAAGTACCTAATCAATAGCCAGAAGGCTACTGAGTTGATGGTATCCTCGGGGACAGATTTAACGTACGCCAGCAGTGACACCGACTCAGTGGTATGAATGTAGGTATCAATCTGTTACCACAAATACAGTAGATTTTGATGATGCCAATAACAAACGTAAAATACAACATTTTGCAACAGAAACAAAGCAGGACCAAATAGTCCTGCTTTGGAATCTTACCATCAGTGGCTGGGAGTGGAGATGAGATAAGTATCTCATACGTATGATTTAAAAAAAAAAATAACTTCACTTTTTTGTGTCACGAACGATATTCCATATTAACTCTAAGCCTAACATTCTAAAAGAAACGTTGCAATACTATCTTCAACGATACTATCTTGTTTTCCAGTACGGAGACTTTGATCAGTAAATGTGAGTGTAGATCAGTACACTGGCTGATAGAGAGTGCGGTCACGTCCCCAATGATTGACGGACGAGCGGTATAAAGTGAATCAAGCCACAAAACACATAATAGATCCGCCCTGCCAGTACGCCCCATCTTTTTGTCAAAGGCGGGGTCCAGTCCAAAAACACCACGCCTCTTACCGCACCCAACACTTCGTAAAAATGATTTTAATAAATGTTCTGATTATATATCGGGGTTTTGAGAAGCAACAAATTCGTCAACAAATGTCAAAATAAGCAATAAGTTTTCGGATGTGTTCTAATTTACCAGGATACTTAATAAGCAACAAATCCTACTCGAAGGGCCAAGAGGTGACGACACCAATAAATTAACCTCCATCGAACTACATAGATCTCCGCCTTGGTGAGAGACGGTTGCATAACTAACAAGTATGTTTAGCTTAATATGTGATTTCGACCCATCAATTTGCAACAATTTGTACCATGCGATTGAATCCACTCATTAGGTTAATTAAGTTAACGCCTCAATTATCCATCATGGTTCACGTTTATTATGAAGGAGGCCCAACATGGGTCGTCTGATATCGTATGATATTGCATTCACACCATGCAGTGTGAGAATATAGCCACAAAGACCAATTCTCCATCAGAATGAAGCAATGTGTTGAACAGTATGACATTGGTGGAGCATAAGACCAGTTTGTGTCACGTCCAGAGCAAAAACGCGCAACAGGTAGTTAGTAGCTGTGCAAGCTTCTTCTATAGAGATTATATATCCTTGTGGAGGCTGTTTACTTTATTGGGAAAAAGGAGGACATGTTTGAACTGTATGATCTATCAATCGAATGAATGATAACTAATGCGTAGGCGACTGCTAAACAGACATTCCGGGAAATTACATAAATACTATAAATATGATATATTTCTTACTGAAAGTATGCATCTATCATCCAGTCAAAACACGATTGTGTCGAACTTGGCCTTGCTTCAATATCTGTATCTCAACCATTGTTTGAACAACATGTCCTTGCGGCCCGAGATCTGATCGAGGTCTTGTCCGAGGTAACCGGGGGGGGGGGGGTTAATCCCCACGGTCATTTGAAGGGACTATCCCAAGGGAGCATCTGGCAAAATTGAGTCACTCGGTTTATCTCCAGATCCATTGGAACCGTTACCAGAAGAATAGCAATTCATGAGGTCGACACTTATTCTTTTTATATTTATATGCTATACATATCGAAGATACACAGTGTAGCTTGATAGCTGATCTCGCAATAATGCAATAAAGATATATTTGTTCTTTTGTCAAGACGGGATTTATAATGTCTGTGTTTGGGGCGCGAGTCTAGCTCGGTTTGTGATGTAGTGTCTCTGTGGTTGCGTGTCAGCTCTCCTCTCCTCTGGCGGATTAACTTCTCAAGTACCAATAACATGAATAAGGACCGAGTCAATTGGGATCTAGCTTGAATGCTTGCAGAAGACTTCACAGTTAGATGCGTCTCATCCCGGTTCTGTGGGTTGTATGCTGTTGTCGCGTGTTCTGATAACTGAATATGATTCATACTTTACATTTCACCTCATCAGAATTACATGTATGTAACAGACACTGAACATTTTCTATTGATTCGCCAAACATGCAAGGGTGAAGAATAGCCAGTTTTCTCACCTTTTCGCATGATTGGGGGTTCAAAAAGTCATTACTCGTTGTTCCCAAGTGTACAATAAGCAGTGGCTATTGCCGTAATCTTGCGCCACAAGGACCTTGTTTACCCCTGACTGACTGACGGTGCCTCCAGCTCACTCGACCTCAGTGACTCGGCCACCGACCGAGCTCCTCTTCCAACCAGCCTGCGTATCAACTTCTATTTTTTAATCACAGACAACATGTTTCCAATTCAAATTGCAATAATCCATGCCAATGTCACAATGTTTACGTGGGCTTCACCAGAGATGAAAGGTTAAAAGTTGCAATCTTGTGGATGATATCTTGAAGATCATATGAAAAAGGCATCTATACATGTAATCTACAGCAATTCAAACCTCGGAACTGAATTTGGGCGATTTCTTTATCGAACTGTGTGCCAATACTTGACTGCCCATGCTGTGATGCCCGGTTTAAGCCTGACTGATTATCTGTTTACCAAATCAGACACATCTATGACAGCGCGATTCCCCGCCATCAAACCCATTTGGTTCCTGTAGAAAAAACATTGCCGCAATATTCCAACTCCCTGGGTTGCACTTAGGGACCTGTCGAGGAAACGGGTCGTTTGCTGCTCATTAAATCCAATGTTATCCCCAGCATTTGATGGCTGCATTGCATGCGAGTTTCTGCAGTAGAGGGGGATTGTGGATTCTGGGTTCCATGACTGCGTTCACTCGTGGGAAGAGCAGAAACGCACCTGTCACCTCGCATATCGTGACACAGTCTTCATAACTTGATGGGGGGATCGTTTATGGGTCCTCATCTCTTTCAGTTGGGGAAGATTTTAAAGTCGATGCTTCCTTAAGATCTTTGGGATGAGTTTGTGATTTGAGAAAAACAACTGCACGATGGATATCACCCTGAACCATTTCGACAGTGATGTAGTTGCTGTTATCATCACAATGGTGGGCAATTGGAATGTATCATGAGGTTATTTCCAGCCGTCATCAATAATCCAGTATCTTAGAGAATTAAGATTTCAGAGTCCGATCCTGACTATTAGTAGAGATCAAAGTCCTCTCTCAGAAGTCAGAGCCAACAAATTTCTACTACACATATAAAACCATTTCACATTTGTGCCATTTTCTAAGCATCATTACAGTCTTTAGGTATATGAGCTGATTTTCTTACCAATGCATTTCTCAAGGCGCAGTTTCGATTGATAAATTAATCAATGGTCAGTCAAACCTAAGCTGCCCATGTGCGACATCATATTGAAGGTCTGAAACCCAAAAAGCGTCCTAAGTGTTAGTACTCAGTCATTTGTAGTAGAGACCACCTACCCCAATCTGCACCAATAAGTGGAGTAGATCTAGTCAGTCATTACAACCTTGTTCTTGGTTGGATAAACACCAGGTATGTTACCGTGCAATTACTATGGTAGGACCAGTATTAACATTACGATACTGCGTCAATTTAGCACAGGGAAATAATGAAGATCTACTGATTCATGGATATCATGGACCCCACCAGTGTAAGGGTTCCTGTGGCATCTTATATTGTTGTTGATAGATAGGAGGAATTATTGACGAAATCAGGCGGTTGGACCGGGACTGGTAGAGGCTTGGTGCAGGAGACTTCGTTGGTGACTTCTTGGCCCGAGTCGTGGTATAAAGTGATTGGAATGAGGCTCGGTTGTTGTTGTTCTATTTCCTTTGTGATATCCCCCACATTGTTCAATGTTCAATGATGTATGACAGGGGATGACAATGGATCACTCTGTCGTCTCTTCCCTTTTCTCTTAATAGCGGGCTTTCCTATGCAACTAAATAATGTTATCCAGAGAATCCAGATCCTCACATGACTCATACACACTGGGTCTTGAGTACACACACTGAAGGTCTCATTGTCAGCAAGGCATTGTAAGTTACTATTAAAGGTTATGAAAACATTTGACATGTTGTTAGGCATATGCTTTTGTAATAATTTGTAATAATTTTGTAATAATTTTCAAGTACCTGAGACTGTAGGCTATTTTACACGCCAATGTGACTTTGGAAACAAATGTTTGGTTGGACTCGAAAGTTACTCCCTTAGTTCTTCTATTGACATCAGCCTAATCCAATGTATATTGGTAAGATACAGTGCATTCCTAGGGCTCTAGGAGATGTTGTAATGGTCTTTCTTCTCCTACATGTTGCTGTGTACCCATGATCCCCTGTGGTCAGGCATGTGAGGACCTACCCAACAATGGCTTCCTCTGCAGCTGCAATCCTGGCTTCCGTCTGCACGATAATGGCTTCTCATGCTTAGGTGATTAACTCTATACTGTATGCTGAAAATGATTCCATGCGGCTTGCACTACACTTCCAACCCCTCGAAATAACTGTCAATTCATGTTCATGTATCTATGAATGCCTTTGATATACTGCCTTTAATGTTTTCCATGGTCGATCATATGGTGAGCCAATGATACAGATTTGGAAGAGAAATCAAGTTGCCAGGTTTTATGTTATGGGCGAATTTCTGATATTGCGCTGTGATGATTCCTCGCACATGACCTGACAGTGGTCTATGGGATATGCCGATTGAATTCCTATCAGTAAAGGTCAGCGAGGGAGAATGCTAAAATAAACTTCAAGTAAATATTATTCCAAGCTATATATTTCATTGGAACTGATGTATAGGCTGATCTAAACTATCATGTTCGATGGCGTCCTTTTCACCCAATTGCCAGCGATTTTCTAAGTACCACAAGTTCATGACATACTGTTGCACTAAATATTATAATGCATCGATCCTTAAGATGAATTGATACCGACAAATCCTATTAGATGTATTAGAAATTTGTCCTTCAGCTGAAGTTTGATGAAGACATATTTACTTAACGTAAATAACCGATGAGAATACAACAAGATACAAAAGGTACATAAATATATACAACAAACTGAAACATATATTAAAAACAGACTACTTTAAACATATGATAAACCTAAATCAAAATAACATGAAAAGAACATGGCAATTACTTAGAAAAGCTCTTGGTAAACAAAATAATAAATCTGGCTTTCCACAAACATTCATGATAAACAATACCCAAGTTTCTGATAAACAGGTCATAGCAAAAGAATTCAATAGTTATTTTGCAAGTATAGGTAAGAAAACAGGTGAAAATGTTCCCCAAACAAGCAAAAATTATTTGGAATATATGCCCAAACGAAACTTAAACAGTATATTCATTGAACCGATAGAAGAACACCAAGTTATAGAAATAGTAGAAAAACTAAAACCAAAAACTAGTACAGGACATGATGGTCTATCCTCGAAATTGATTAAACAAACTATCACGAACATTCTGACACCACTAACATATATAATAAATAAATCACTTGAAACAGGAATTGTACCAAATGAACTGAAAATTGCTAAAGTAATCCCAATCTATAAAGCCTCTGATACTGACAAGTTGTCCAACTATCGGCCGGTCAGCTTGTTACCAGCATTTTCTAAAATATTAGAAAAAATTATGTTTAATAAAATTATTGGATTTTTCAACAGTCAAAGTTTATTCTATAAACACCAATATGGTTTTCGTCCTAAACACAGCACAATACACCCGATTATACATCTACTAAATGCATGTGCTGAAGCTCATAATTCTTCTCCGAAACAATTAACACTGTCCATTTTCTGTGACCTCTCTAAGGCCTTTGATGTGATAAATCATGACATATTATTGAGAAAACTAGAAATTTACGGCCTTAGGGGGGTTGCAAATCAATGGATAGAGAGCTATATGTCTGATAGAAAACAATTTGTCGAATTCGAAAATGTTAAATCAGATGTTGTTCCAATAAAATGTGGTGTACCACAAGGGTCTATATTAGGGCCACTTCTCTATCTTATATATGTGAATGATATTCCTAACTCTACAGATGCCAGTATACTTTCATATGCTGATGATACTTCCCTGTTTATATCTCATAGTGATATCAATACTCTGTTTGATGAGGCTAATTCAGAAATTAATAAATTGTACAAATGGTTCTGTGCCAATAAACTATCATTAAATGCCAAAAAGACTAAATTTATTGTATTGAGAGCCCCGAACCAGAAATGCAATTTCCGCAATTTAAAGGTATTGATTAATGGAATACCCTTGTCTCAAATTGGATCAGATTTTGAAGAGAAGAACACTAAATTTCTAGGCTTGATTATTGATGAAACTCTGTCGTGGAAGTATCACCTCATCCATGTAAACAACAAAATATCCAAAGCCCTATACCAAATTAAACAAGTAAAAAATCAATTAACAACCGAAAGCTTGATAACACTATATTATGCAATGGTACACCCATATATTACATATGGAATTACAGCGTGGGGAAATGCCACAGCCGCAAATTTAAACAGAACAAATATCTTACAAAAACGTACCATAAGAACTGTGCATAAAGTTAAATATAATAGTCACACTGAACCACTTTACAAAAGCTCCAATATACTGAAGGTAAATGATCAATACAAATATGAAGTTTGCATGTTCATGCACGACTTTGCAATGTCTAAGTTACCTATATCATTTTCAAACGTCTACAAGTACAATCATGAAATTCAACAAACACATATTACTCGACAATCTAAGGAATTATGTGAAAAAAGGTGCAATTCTAGTTTTGCAAAAAAACTTCCATTATATAATTTCCCTGTCATTTGGAATTCAATTGTACAGCAAATTGGCAATTATGATTCCAAACATACTTTCAAAAAAGTGTTAAGAAATTATATGACGTCTTTCTACTCTTCAACCATAAAATGTACAAATGTTTTTTGTACAAGTTGTCGCACTTGACTGATATTTTGAATTGGTCTACACGGACCTTTTATTTCATTAGAGCCTGGTTATGGTCACGGTATGATGTATTCCTCTCCTCCTCTCCACTGGTGTTTCCTTGTCAGGCCGGGCAAGCCTTACAAATCAAAACTATCAACTCAACTTTATTATTATTCATATCTATAATATAAATATTATACAGTAATATATTTATATTTGGTATATGTGTTTAGGTTGTTTTGTAAATGTTCACATTTTTTATTCCGAATTATGTTATTTTTTCTAAGGGACCAAATGGAAGACAGCAGATGCTAATTTGGTACCCTTGTTTTCCATCAAACCCTGAAAATATTTGCACATATCTGTATATATATTGACTCGTACTGCTGATGTGAAAACGAAAATAAATTCTATTCTATTCTATTCTATTCTATTCTATTCTAGATTCGTCGAGATTTTATTTCAACGCGAGAATTGTAGTTTTTATGACGTACATGTAACTGTAACCCATACCAATTCTTCCTATCTGCTGGGTTGTAATATGGTCCCTGTGGAAGGGTCTGAATCAGTCAAACTGTGTTCTTATGGAATTGTAACCTGCATTACAATGCCACATCTGAGACTTCATCACCAATTGGAGACACTATATTTATCAACATTATTAAAAAGTTTCAAAATTATTTTTCAAGAAATCAGACCATGGTAATGAGAAACATCTAACAACGCATTGTATCCATATCCCCATGTAAATATTAGCTCATTTGCGATCGTTTTTGTGTTCTGATCTCACCAGACGGATGAAAATGCCATGCAACCTGTTCATTTCAGTCCACATTCCTGACCTTTGTATTATTGATCGAGGATATTATGATTCTCGGTACCAAAACGACATGCTGATGCGCTTGATCTGGATGACTTTGCCGTGGCTGTTCAAGAGCCGGGGCAGAGTGTGTATGCGTGGTTGGGGCGACAACTCATAATTCTCGTAAATGTCGGCGATGCAAAATTGTTAGATAAAAAAATAAGTTCGTATTTCTCCTGGAAACCCAGGAACTGTCGTGTCTGTTCTTAGTCGTCCATCATGCTATTGCTCTGACGTTTGTTTCGCTACTCTCGCTCAACCCAGAGTACCACCTGACTTGTCTTTTCTATATTAGACATAATCATAAACAGTTACATGTCACCGGATATTATAACTTAGTTATCACATGCAGTTTATCGGGTATATTATGACACATTGCATATCGTGCTCATAGGTTAAGCACACAATATATACATGATATAAAAACAACTTTGAGACTATACACAGTATAATTTATATCAAATCACTGTAGAGCCTAATATGAAACATGACGTTAAAAGATTCCAAGATGTTTGAAGTACATGTATTTTACTTGATGCCTTTTTATACAATGTGCAGTTCGCATCTAGGGCTACTCAGATCTAGACCCAACATACCAAAGGCTTGGAAATCATTTGTGGAGCATAAATTTAATCTTTCCAATATATTTTCTCCATTTACCTCTCATAGAAGTGCGAAGACGACCAGATGATAGAATACGGTTTCATCAAGTTATCGATGACGACAAAATTCTGTGTCGTGTTTGACTTGGCCCTGGCTGTTTGATCAGGGCTGTCTCGTTGCATGTACAGTATGTGGCTCTTGGAGCCAGTTGTTGTCTCGTGGACACGTTCCCTTGCTCGTGATCCCTGGAGCCTGCCTGCCCTGCGCCAAATCCCTCCCTCCGATCCAGTCCCGCTCAAGTCGTTGTTTGCTCTGTCAATGTTGATCTTGCGAAGGTTTTGATGTCTGTCTAGAATCTCAGGAAAAACGTTTGTTCTTTTGCTTAAATGAAATCCCTATCGATTTGTGAAGAACTGTGTTTGAAAGAATGTTCCGTGACTGATGCAGGGCAAAGAAGTGGTTGACTCTCTTTATATGTGGGTTAGCTTTGATTAATGTTGCCTGATATAGATAATGATATATTCCTTATGGCAATACATGTAATGTCTGTACGTTCAAATTGATAATTAGTCAGAGAAAACCAATTATATGGAACACCACAATATCCACATTTGAGCAGTAGAGCAAACGATAAACACAAACGTCTGGGTATTACTGTAAAGCCAAAGTCATTAGCCACGCTCCCCGGAATTAAAACAAACCCCGCGCCCTTTAAATCTTCCCGAATGACTGCCAAGAAACTCATGGTCTCACCCTTGGAATTCCTTAATAAAGTTCTGACTGCAAATAAAAGTTTACTCCTTATCGTCTGTTGCTGGAATGTAAGGAAGAAACGCGCAGGAGACGAGACATTTGTACGTACCACCGCGCACCGCGTAATTTTATGATGGATTTCGGAGGAAATGACCAAAGACGGCCGGAACTCGAGGTGCTTGTGATTCACTTTCCAGCAAATCTCAGAAAAAAATGGGATCAGTTGCTTGCAGAGAGTTACGTTCATTGGCTTTTGTCGGCAGTTATCATGTGACACAGGGCAGTGTGGGTGGTATTAAGATGACACCTGTAGAGATGTATGAATCGTAGGAATGCTCCACTTGGTAACTATGTCATAAGCTCACTGTTGCTATTCATGGTTCTCAAAAAAATTTTGACAGATCATTTTCGCATAACATGACATATATTCCTCACTCCAGTACGAATATGACATACCCAATATGACAACAATAGTCACATAGACGGATCCATGAATGGCTTCCACCTACCCCTCTAACGTTACTGACTGAAAAAAATGGCCAAATATGTCATCAACCTGGTGTTCCTATTGAGTTTGTCTGGATTTATACTCCAGGTTAATGCGCCAAGATAATACCACACTACATAAGCCCCCCTCCGCCGTCGGAAAAAAAGTATGTTTGAGAACAGGGTGTTCATAGTTTGTGTGAGGACAAGGCCAAGAATATACCACAGAAGAAGATACCACAGAACATGCTAATGGGCTCTGGCTTTCGAGGCATTCGAACGGGACCCACACCCCAGCTGCAATGGGCCATTTCCTGAACAACAACAAAATATCCTCTCCATTACAGATTGTTCACATATGCTCTCTGTCAAACTATTTACCATGTCCCTCAATCAAATAAGCAAACCTTTTGCTCAATTCGAAACGATTTTGTTCAGTTTGTTCGATATGTTCAATTTGAAAATGTGCGTACATTCATCAAATTATGTTGAGAACAAATCTCTCATTTTGCTTCATCAACATAAAATAGAAAAACCATAATTTACACTAGAATCTGCAAATATTGTCCAAATTCACTGAATCGCATTATGCTGTGGACATGAGTCATACTAATAAAATCAATCCATGAATATAACTGTCATTTTCCAAAATAATATAAAGAACTCTACAAATTAAAACTACATATGCCGCTATATTTTTAATTATGTGAGGACGTGATATTCTGTTCAATAAAATTAAATGTAGTAAATACTTGATGATATCTAACTGAAAACGGCATCCGATCCCATTATTTGTTCATATTATCAAGATAAAACTGGCTATAGACCCCACTGAATTGTCCCCCAATGGGCCCATATCAACCAGCCTCAATCATAATGGAGATTGCTACCGGATGTTCGGGTAAATAATCTTCAAAGACACTAATGTGCACATAAGCTTAGATCATGTGTCCCTCATTTTAATAATCACAAAGCGACTAATGGCCCGATATGGATATCATTGCTGCATAGATATTGAACCTATGTGAGTCAAAACAACAATGACAACCACGTAATTCGCTTACGCCATTTGCCTTGCAAGTAGGCTAGATGTGTATTCGATCAAGAAACAGTTCAAATGTGATCTGTTCTTCACACACACAACAAATAATCAGAGGAAGGAAAATAAATCTACATGTATTGTTGAATTTTGGATTATATATTTACCTTCAATAATCAACGCCATGTGCATATCTAGATCTAATATTGTTTTAACATTTCCGAATCAATCATCATTAGTGTTTTCTGTTCCTAATTCCAAACAAAAATCTATATTTAAATTGCACCAATTTCTGTAATTATATGTAAATATATGTTTAATGCTTGTGTGCTTCACCAATGACATTTTCAGTATCTGCTCATCTAGACATGCGACTCTGAACAGGAAACCCAATGCTGACTTGGATATTGCATAATAATATCAGCAGCAGGTTATAGGAAAGCAGTGAACAAACACCAGATTTTATGGGGACTAAATTTAGATCAATCTGGCAGATGCATAATTATGGTTCCAGCGTATTGCCCATGGAGAGTGCTCAGAGAACAATCAGTAAATGGGCGCTGATGGACCGGAGATGTTTGTAGTTCTATTTACCATCTGCAGAGCCAGAATCATTTGGCAATAAGTTCATGTTGGTAGTTAGAAGTAAGAGCGATTATGATGGATCTATATGTGTTTGAATCCCAAAGCTTAATATCGAAGATGGCTTCATGCAACAAAACATCTGGGTTGGCTCTCAAAGAGAAGAAACATCCAACGCTCCTGGACATTCACTACTGGTCCGACAAATTGAAATCAAAGGCATAGTTCTATTAGTTGTACGGTGATCTATAAATCACCTGCAGACCAGACCAGGGTTCCAAGATTATCATGTGGTCTCACACCGTCTGCACCATCTTCTGGCCGTCTCAGTATCCACGAACAGTTCCACGCCACACGGAGCCTAATAAAATAAGGATGGTTTCGCGGCGCTGAGTGACGCTATCCAATTTGGGCTCCAATCTTGGATTGTCAAATATGGTCGTGGCCACTGACCGGCACCCCCTGAGCTATGCCGACTGTAATAGTTTGTTCTTGTCTCGCCACGAGGTTTGCTTCTGCAAGATTTATTCGATTTTTTTCCGGCAATATTTGAGAAAAATGTAGTGGTCCTGGAGCAACCATGATACGTTAAGTCGCGGTTATGTTCCATGGCAGCGGGTCTCGCATAACTTTCAAATACCATACATCATAATTATACCTCGACATCACCCCATGTATACACGAAAAACACTTTAGCAAGTCAATATCTGCCCGGAAAATAATGTATACATTGGAGTTTGCGTTTTGCACTATATGATTCATGTATCATTGTTGAATTGTAAATATATCAACCTATTACCACCGGCACAACTAGATTTTAATGATGACATAAGCAAACGTAAAATGCACGTTTCGGATTAGAAACAAAGCCCACCAATAGTTTGTCCAAAGACAGGGGCAGACAGTGTGTGAAAATAACGATGTTTCCGTATGAATTTATCACTGGATATACATGCATTTTGATACTGTATGTAAATGATTTCACATTTTTCTTACGTGCAGGAAGCATTCCCGATCCCACTAGGATATTATGTCCCAAGTTGTATGACCTCGATTCCACAGAGAATAACTCCCAGGTTCTGACAAGAACTCCACTAAGGCTTTGGAGGACATGAGTACTGACATAGAGGGTGAGGCCCGCAAGGAGGCAGACGTGGCCGAGTCGCTGGAGGAACTCAAGCGGAGTGGACTTCAGTGAGGATGAGGAGGAGTAGGAGAGTGAGATGGATGATGAGGAAACCTATTTGGATAGTCTCAACAAGCGTGGAGACAACCGCAGAGATGGAAACCACAACCGAGGGTCCTGAAGGGGGAAGGGTTGTGGGAAAAACAGAAAGGGGAAAGGATGCGAGGGGAACAAGGTGAGTTCCAACAACAAGACCAACGAAATACCAAAGTATCAGATGGACCTGAATCAGCCATTGAACGATATGTGTGAGAAGGAGGGTAAGATTGGCAAGGGCAAGTACGCAGAAAACGAGATAGAATCTCCGTCGCGACACATGAGCTGTCTGGACCTCTTCTGTAAGGGTGTCAGGCGCTGTGTGCCAGACGAGACCTCCTGGATCCGTTGTCTACATTATACATGTAATCAACGAACTGAGATCACTAAAGGACGTTGATACTAGAGCAACAGTTATACAGACGTGACTCGGTGTTAGTCATTCGTTCGTTCTAGCAGAGTTTCGAAATGTTGAGACTAGCGCATGGCAGAACTGATGAATGAGAATGTCTCCAAAGGTCTTACCACAAACCTGATTCCGAATCGAAGGTCAGTGCGCCTATCAGTTATACAGTACCTCTGTTAACTGCAAGCAACATTTGTTAACAATACACTCATTGTAAGAGGTTGTACGTCATTGTTTTACTAAATGGTAATGTTTTCAGAACATGCAACAACATAGTCCTTCCTTACTTTAAGCTGCAGGCTGCCTAATGTGGAAAAGGTCTCTTAATTTGACGAGGTGAAGTACAATCACATCTTTCATTGCCTTATTTGTGGATACCACAATGCAGTCTTCTCTGAACTACTGGCCAATATGTCGTAGAGGCGGAACTTGGTGGGTGGTTGTCTTGGCCGTTGCCATTGACACACATTTCCGTATCTTGTAGCATTCCACCCAAAAGCCATCAATCTCATGACAGTCAGTTCTCCAGTTTTGGACGCTAGACTCAGTGATCTTCCTCTGCATGCCAAAATATCATTCCTCATCCAAAAAATCTGGGCCGCTGAATGATTCATGTTTATAGGATTGCTGTTGATTATCGGGAATCGCATTACACATGTTGTGAGTTCTACATGTATGCTGGTATATACTGGTGACAATTTCATCGTTTATAGTGTTTCAGTCACTGTGCGGTTGTGGAATAAACTAGATATTTTTCATTGCATCGGGGGTAGAAAGCCATGCACAGTGGATATGCTTATGGGCATGATGTAGACTGTAGAGACAGCCCCTTTACAATTCCAGATTGACTTGGATGTCGGAATATAATGACCAATGGATGTTCAGCCTGGCCGCAATGGGACACGTCCAATAAAAATGAGAATACGTTCATGTAAATTGTCTAATTTGTAAAACTGACTGCTGGGAGACATTATCTATGGGAATGAGAGTTATGTCACTACTGCGAGGTCCATATAGGATTGCCACGGCATTAGATACGTAGCTTTCAATTTCTTCACAAGATGCATGTAATATCATTATGCAATCAATGGCAAAGCGATACCATAAGGCATCATTACATAAAGTATGATCTATATTGTCGTATATATGAGTATCAACGGGATATTTGGCTTTCCAAGAACATGGTTGTTTTTCGTTGTGGGAAATACCCGTGCAAGAACAGAACAGTTATGATATCATTGTTATTTCCTACAGATGTAACATATTCACACAGCAATCTTTCGTAGTTTTGTCTATTTGGGCCAAGTTGCAATGCAGTGGAGTCTTTTTCCAGACACTTTCGTTGAAACCGTGACAACTCCCCATAGACTTTCACAGTCGGATATGAATTGAAATGTATCTCTCAGTCTCCTCAGCAAAATATTTTCAATGGCTAGAAAAGATTTATTGTAGTAGACATGAGTGAAAAGCAGCGTTATGAATCTGTGGAGCATCTCTACTGATGAACCGACACGACATTTACCACACAAAGGAAATGGTTCAAATCGGATCAAAACAATTCAATATTCAATAGACATCTGTTGCCTCTGTGCAGAGGTCAAGCGGAAACAGTTGTATTCGTTGCATCCCTTTTCGCTCTATCAAATTAACTGCACAATAGCTTTGCAGTGGAAGGAGACGGTTGCGGGTTCAATCGGACTTTAAAGCTGTGTTCCAAGATCACACTTAGTCTAGCTGAGCGGGCATTCGCCGGAGTGCCTTTTAAAACCAGCGAACAATGGCCGACCGATGAAAGTGGCTTTAATTCAATAGACATCTCCCATTTTTGCGATCTCTTCTGAACCAAATTAAGTTAGATTCCATCTTCATATATGGCTCGCTGCCACCATGCTATCCTCGATACATATGAAACGACGATAAATACGACCATTGTGCATGTTTTATTGATATCTACATGTATAAATAAATCCAAGAGTATGACACGTACAGTGCTAATTAATGGAGTTACTTTAATTATTGTAATAAGAGCCAAATTGCAAAATAACATCTCCATGAAACAAATACAAATGATTACTGATTATTTGTCCCATTCTCAATACGGGACAAAAACTGAGAACATATTTTGTGGTCTTCGTTTGCACTTGGGACAGTAAATTTTTTTTTTTCGCGACACTTCCAAAAGAATATGCATGTCATGTATAGATTTTCCAATATAGTGCGAATTTTGGAGTAAAAATCGATTTTAAGAACCATGTTGACACTCGAAATGGGTATCAACACATGGTTACTTCCGGATATCCTCACAAACATGGAAATATGGAATCGATACAAAATTCGCAAATCATATTTCCTTTGCCTTACTAGGGGCTATCCCTTTGGGATAATCTTTCTGTTTCAATATTGGAGCTGACCCTGCGTGTGGACCTGGGGTAAAATGCGTTAATCGACTGTGCTTTGGTTGTGTGTTAGACGGTCGCCCTGGAAGGCGGTCCGCCAAGACTCAAGTGCCAGGAAGCGATCTTGTTGTTATGTCGGGGACGAGATAAATCAGACGGGTGAACAGGTGTATGGGGGTCGGCGCTGAGCCAGTTAAGAGATGACCTGAGACTCTGTAATTTATCATTGCCTCAGCTTTCTTCCATCACAGTCTGGCAGAGACAATAACCAACTCATCTACAAAACGGATATTTACACACAAAGTTGGTCCCATTAGCTTCCTGTGACTGCTGTTGTATTATAGACAATAGAGGTTTGCTGGCCGACTTACTTCAACATCCAGCGTTCGATATCATATTATCTTAAGAGCACATTCTAAACATTGACGTTTGCATCACAAGCTACTCCAAGTAGCTTTAGCTTGAAGTTGAACTGTGTACATATATATTAGTAAACCGATGCTCTATGTCCTCATTTTTCAGAATGCAAAGATTGTAAAGCATACTGACGAGCAGTTGGTATCCTGAATGTTCTCAAACACCAGGTCAGCAATCCAGACATTTAATGGGCTCCTAAAGTGATTTAATACCAACTTGTTACACGACTGTGGGTTTGTCAGTGATTGCATTGATCTAGCAAATGCTACTGCAATCGAACGTTTATGCCATGAATAAAACACTTGGAATCGATGAATGAATCAAGCGTAACTCGAGAACATTACAGTTGGGAGGTCATGTGTCCGGCAATAAATCTCCGGGCACAGTCTCCAGTCCAGCAGGCTCGGAAAGATGTCAAGGATTCCAGGGCAGTCAGCCCCCGACCTAGACACATCTATCAACACTGGCGTCACGTTGGTGTTCAACCCTTCCCGGTGACTTTCCAAGTGGCCCAACATTGATAGCGGGTTAGTTGCAGATGTGTGAGACTTGTAGTGGTCGGATATAATCACTTGCAGTATAATGCATTTATCGAGTTCGATCAACGCCCCTTGTCCATTCTTTATGTTGAGTACCACACATTCGTTGCATTAACCACACATTCGTTGCATTACCAAATGCATATTCCCTTTTTTTAGATGACCAATATGCAAGCAGTCCATGCCATATTTGGACGTAAACATTCACAATTGAAGTACAAACAACACACGTCTAAAGATTCGGTTGTTTCTTCACTTGGCACACGACTGAAAGCAAATATTATCAGCACATGCATGATTTCTTGAACGTTTTTTTTTTCAGGCGAACAAAGGGATAATAAATCATAATTCCTCAGATATCTTGATCACAACAGACAAGAGAAATACATCGGGACTGGCAGGGCGTGATAAGGGGATTTGAATGTTATCGTGTAGTAATGTGCAGTTGAGGTTTGCAGGATCATTATTCCTACATACATTTCTGGAGAGTTAAGAGCTACATGTATGTCTATATCTTGTGTCCTGAATTATGAAAATGCTTGTAGTTGAGGGCAGTGAATAAGAAGTGTACGATATATACATTTATTAAGGAAAAAGATCCAAGTGTTAAGCCAAATACGTTCACCGTTTGCAGGTTGTGGTGAGTGACCGGCCCCTCCGGTTGGTAGAGGATGCCCTGACGGGGGTCAACATCGATAATTGTCAGCACCCATGTAAAGGCCAGCCCTGTATGAACGGTGGCCGCTGTTTGCCTATCAGAGAGTACTACCGCTGTTCCTGTCCTGTTGGCAGTGTCCCAGCAATACACTTGTCGGGCATAATGTTACCAATTGTTCAGCCGAATGGTAAATTTGAGGGAAATTGAGTTTTCAGGCTATTGTCGTGATATTTGGTCAACATGATTGTCCATTCTATTTAACTTGAAACTTACCACTCATTAGCCTGCTGTCATTAACTTACCACTCATTAGCCTGCTGTCATTTGATGAGGCATTTGTAAGTACTATATACAATATTTCCTGTTTTAGAAACTGTAGTGGCATAAGTGATATTTCTTGTGAAATGACAAATGTTATTGCCAGTTATAGAACCATTTCTTCCTGATTACGTACTGTATAATTATTAGTAACATTGGTGAGTGTTAAATAACTCACAAACAGAATAAAACATTGCCGTTTGACTCCCAGTTGAAGTATGCCAAGTTATAGAATGCTACAATTTAACATCTCAAAACTATCAGCAAAAAACAGTGTAAACGAGTAAGACAAAACAGAGTATAGTGTACGTACATTGTACAATCACGCATTCATGGATACAAACTGAGCAAAACATAAGATGGGCTCAACATGTCTAATCTGAAGACCATAATCACTACCATAGGTTACCTGTGGTTAATCCAAATGTTTATTCTATCTCAGCCTCATTGATTTGGTGCTGTATAATGGTAACCATATCGTTGTACATAATGTATGATCTGTAGTACACATTTGAATGTGATCGGATTTAATATACAATATCATTTGTATCCACAGTATTGCTACATGATAAAAGCATATTATAGTTATAGAAATCCGATGAAGACCTGCTGGAGCAAATAAAAGCAAGTTGCTTCCCACGCAGTTCGGGATAAAAGCTTGGCTCATCTGATGCACTATACAGACTGATATCTATTTGGATAAGGAGCTTCAATTTCTAACTCCACAATTAATCAAAGAATTTAATTAGCGAATATGAGCAGCAAAAGCTCTTCTTATTAATAACCACCGATGATCAATGAATAATTGATGAAGTATTTTGCTCGCCATAATTACTAAATTGGCACGAACTGCTGTTGCTTTTATTTATGGTAGCTTATAACCGCCCTCAGTTTGTCTAATAGGTTCCTAATAGGCACCCAGACGGTTGGTTTCCGCATGTTTTTTGTTTTTTTGTTTTTTTTTGCAGCAAGATTATTATTTGCCGCCAAGATTTCTAAGATTTGATTCCCATTCATTTTGAGTTTCTGTTAAGATTTCTTATGTTTTCGCCAAAATTTTTGTTCTCTCCCAATTTTCACTCAGTCGGCAAAGCTTTTCAGCCAGGGCAGCAACCTTTCCAATGAGACGTATAACGTTAGTCATGTGAAGAAAATTGTGACAGAAACTAAAAATCTCAGCGAAAGCTAAATGGAAATTGGTCAGGAACCAAAATTTTGGCGGAAATATATAATCTTGTTGCAAATTAAATAAAGTTTGGCAGAAATCCAAAATCTTGGTGGAAACTGTTTGACAAACTCAAATATTGTAAGTCACCATAGCTTTTTTCGAATACAATTAGTTTTTTCAATGGCAGGAATGTTTTTCAAAAAGCTTCAGGTTCAAATATGTATACGATCAAACGGAGTACAGCACAACACAGCACAGTACACCTCTCGGCCTTGGGCGCTCCGCTGAAAAAGTTCAAATACCGCTAATAATAGTAATGTTGGGGAAAAAAGAATTTTATTGGGGCTGGAAATGACTCAGATCGAACAGTGACTTGCTTTGGGAAAAAAATAGCCGCCACGCGGAGACCAGCGATTCAAGGGCAACGAAACCTACACACATCAAGAAGGTACGGTGGCTGATAAACGATATGGTTAAATTGTTTTGGGGAATTAAATCCACCCTGGTAGAAGTGGAGCTAACTACCTGGAGAAAATGTCTACATCAGCGGAGGAAAGGTTAAATCCGTGGAGGAAATGTTAAATCCGCGGAGGAAAGGTTTTCTATGACTTTCTATATATATGCTCATAATATAAACATAATTACTATCTACATTCGTTTCACATAATAATTATTTCACATCAACGTGACCTTGAGATTAAGCTTGATAGACCTTGAGATCAACGTCAAGGTCATCAAAAGGTCCACTATATATATATATGATTCCTACGTCTGCAGGAAATGTTAAATCCGCAGAGGAAAGGTTAAATCCGCGGAGGAAAGGTTAAATCCACGAAGGAAATGTTAAATCCGCGGAGGAAAGGTTTGCTATGACTTTCTATATATATGCTCATAATATAAACATAAAGACTATCTACATTCGTTTCACATAATAATTATTTCACATCAACGTGACCTTGAGATTAAGCTTGATAGACCTTGAGATCAACGTCAAGGTCATCAAAAGATCCACTATATATATATATATATATATATATATATATATATATATATATATGACTCCTACGTCTGCAGCAGACTATATACACGTTTGGAGTTAGAAGTTACCTCGACAATTACCATTCAAGGTCATCTTAGTCGAAGTCACCAGTAGATCCGCAACGTATGACTTCCTGTATACTCATTATAGAAAGCTAGGCTCTATCTGGAGCAATTTTGTATGTGGAGTCCAGCTCACACATTTCAGTTCAGATGCAAGGTTAACTTCAAGACCACCAAAAGGTCTGTCCTAGGTGTCTTCACGTATGCCTATAATACGAACCAAAGCTCCATCTGCATTTGTTTTGTATGCAAATGTCAATTTCCACATTTCAGTTTGAACGTGACCTTTGAGATTCACCACTCATGGTAACACTGTCATGCTCAAACATTACGAACCTAAACTCTATTTACGACCGTTCTATCTGCAGCAGCCAATCCAAAACTTTGAAGTCAGATGTTACCTCGTAATTATCACTCAAGGTCTTCGGGGGTCAAGTCACCAATATATCTGCCATGTACGAGTTCCTGTATGCTCATTATAGAAAGCTAAGCTCAATCAACAGCGGTTTTTTTATAGCCCACACATTCCAGGTCAGTTGGCGACAGGTTGTTGGCTTCATTTTTAGGAGATTATTCTATTGAGAAACAAACAATGCCTGAAGTGGTTATTTTAGAATAAGTAGATGGACTAGATACTCTCACTCAGCCTCACTGTCCTCCATCACTTTTGCTCACCCAATCCCAACATTCAGCTGTTTAGACAGTTTCAGATCAGTAAATTTTGCTGAATTTGGATTCATGGAATGAACAGATGTAAGATCTGGAACCAAAACTTCATCAAAGATCCTACACTCTATGGTTTTACAAATGGTGATAACTTTGCATCGACTCACTGAATGTGCAGGAATGATGACCAGCTACACAAATTAATCATCATGAGCATATTTTATTACAAGTTCATACAATATTATACAACATTAATGATAACAATCGATAGAATTCAAGTTCGCGAGCCACAACACAATTAATAGTATAAACAGGATACGTTATGCTACGCTCAACAGCATACAGATTAACAACATTGTCAATATCAAACATATCCACTAACAAGTCATTAACAAACCATGACTACAAAATGTGAACTCAACCCTTCACAACAGTAATGTAGTTGATGTAATGTTTAACAAACTGATAGTTGTTTCAAATACCTTGCACTTGTTTTTATATTTTACATCCATCATATATTCACATCTTCACAAGGTTAGATAGAACACTAACCTTTCGTACATATTTGCGCGATGTTTTTTACAAATTATGCTTTAAACATTATTACAATTCATAGCCATGATTGTTACAATATCATAACAATATCTAATATCTAAAATATCGAAGTTTTTGCTCTATTCTACGGACGATCACAGTTAGAAAACACACAAACACACACAATATCATGAACAGACATGTACGACCTTGCACATATCAATGTTAAAGTATCGCTTAATAAGTCTTTATCAGCATCTGGTAATAAGCACAACTCATTTATTGACAAGTTTCGGAACAGTACAATAACTGTTTATCAACATACCACACACACATAAGAGTCAAATAAGATGACCAAATAAGATGACAAATTTGGCGGGGAATTATTCTATCAAACATATTTTCCATCTGGGTTATATGCCAAGAACCACTACAAATATAATATATCTACTTTTGACAGTTCTGACATTCTAATGACTATACTTTTGTAATAATAATGCTCTGACAATCCTATAACAATCTTTATCAAGTGAAGTTATAATACTGCTCCATATCGAACACCATGGAATTTTTCAGCAAAACAAGAAGTCACGACACATTACTTTATGGCACGAATTAACGAGAGAAATATTGCTTTGCTTGTCAGGTCAGATTACATTGTCATATATCAAATGTTTGATCACTAAGTGGTTTTGATCAAGTGGTTTCCATTAAAGTAATACGGTAAGCATTCACATGAAAGAAGTACATTTATAATTTCATATTTTAATATATTTCGTTGCACTCTTCTCTACTAAATTTGTTGACAACGGAAAGCCGACAAGGACAAGGGAATTGGGTACACAGTTCAAAACTTTAGTTCAATACTAAGAAGCCAGTGGAGCTGAAATGAAATACTGGCTTTCCCGATTTAAACTATAGTTTAATATGGTGAAGCAAGTCATACTTACCCCCAATTCCCGAAACCCAATTTTTGTCAGCTTTCCATATTTCACAACCATTTTTTATTGTTGTTTTTTTCATTTCAGTTATTGCACTTCGTTAGGTAATTTGCAGAGAGAATTCAAGCATAGAGAATATGAGAAAGGCCAGTACATCCACACCTGCGTATCATACACTGCAGAGCATGAATATTTCAAAAGGGGTTCATTGTGTTATACTCAACACAATTTGTGTCAATGTATAATGCTGAGTTTCGGATTCTAGGGTTCTTTCTACACAAATCGTAAAGTCAAATATGGTTAAGATTTGATAATGTTCGTTTCCGTAAATTTACATCATCTACAAATCCATGTTACAACCACACTTTTATTTTTATACACAATACAATACTAAAACCATATACAATATTGAATACTCCCTATAGACAGAACAGTGAGAAAACTCACATTTCACTTGTGGAAAACTCGCACTTCATAGATCGATAACTTGACCTGCACATATATTTCACGAACCTGCGACTAGATATTATAACCAACCAATCACAACCTCAGTATGACACAGACAGTTACCATAGCAACAGTCAAAACTTAGACACAATGTCAAATATGTACAGGGCCGATAGATTAAGTAGGAAAACAGTGGAATATCCAAACAATGTACACATTTCTGTCGATATATTTTCAGAGAATATCTTATAGGTTCATATTACATATATGTACAAATATGGGCTGCGGAATAAGATTTTAGATAATTTGATGAACTGTTAATAAATATATGAATTTCAATGACCTTTCACCGGAAGGAATTTGATCTGGTCATGTTTGTGGCAGTATTTGACATATACACATAAATATATTATATACGTAGCCCTCCACCGGGCATTTGATGTTCGTAAAATATCAAGGAAGCGTTCAAAGATCAGCAAATTTATGCTAAACAGCAAAGCACCTGCTATATTGAAGAAAAACAAGTACATGTGGAAAAGAATATCTACGGTCATCCAAGCTACAGAATTCCACGAATTTAGTCTCTAAATATGCGGAGTGTATAAACTGTTACAAACTACCGGTACATGCATTAAATAGTGCACGATTAGCTGTTTAGAGGTGCTGAAATGAGGAAAATGCCACCAAATCAGAATCGAGTATTGTCGTGTTTGTGCTACCGGAATGGCAAAGTTTTATAGATTCGCTCCAACTCGGCATGAATTTCATCGAAGTGCGGCCGATTTTTCGGCTCCTGATCCCAGGTTTTCAACTGCAGGTCATAGGCTGGGGTCGGCATTCCATCGGGCATCGGCATGCGGTAACCTGTGGAGAGAAACTAGACAGTTCAGTCCCAGAGATGAATGTGTCTATATCCCTGCCCCCCCCCCCCATCAGCTCAGGGTGAGATATCAGGGGGGGGGGGGGTTTACCCCCAATGCCTGTCATAGTTACGACTTCATGGTTCAAGAAGCGTTTAAAACAGATTTACACAAGTTTTCATAAATAAGACATCAAAATCATGAAACTGATTGCACATCAATTACAGAATCTTTACTGGATGTCCTGCCAAACAGCTTGATCAAACAATTGGCCAAACCATGATTCACAAAACAAAAAACTTTCAGACAGGTATGGGCATCTCACCGTCGTCCACACGTTCCCGAGCCTGCGTGTTGGTTAGTCCTGGGTATGGGGACTGACCGAATGAGAACACCTCCCACATCAGTACTCCAAAACTCCAGACGTCACAGGCTGAGGTATATGTGCCTGAGGGGAGGGAATAACCAAGGTAACAGGCACGGGAATACAGAGGCATCAAAGTAGCGTTAGGTCACAGTTGAAAGTTACTTCATAACTGCAGTATTTCGTCTTGACCACTGTATACTGAAAATTCCCTTAATTTTGCGTCCGTTCAAGTTTCATGGTTTGGACTATGCACATGTTTGTATAAATTTAAATTCGCATGTGCATCCACGAGGTCACAGTTGAAAGTTACTTCATAACTGCAGTATTTCGTCTTGACCACTGTATACTGAAAATTCCCTTAATTTTGCGTCCGTTCAAGTTTCATGGTTTGGCCTATGCACATGTTTGTATAAATTTAAATTCGCATGTGCATCCACGAATCGAAACATGGGTCGTAGAAGAAATAATTCGCGAATGTCGTGAGTATTAACGGACACGAAAAATTAAAGGGGTTTACAGTAGTTACTATTATTATTAGTGTGATCATCAAAGCACACACTGAACCATGGTATATATTTTTTGCATACTTAAGATTTCCAAAACGAATGCAGATGCAGTATCTCAGATATGTACTACCTGTGTACGGTACATGTAATAATCTCTACAGTTTTATTGCAGTTCGCGAGCAAACTAACCAAAGTTAAGAGCCTCGGGGGCGGTCCACTTGATGGGGATCTGCTTCAAGCCGCCGGAGACGACGTACTCCTCCTCCTCCCTAGACATGCCAAAGTCCGAGATCTTGACCACGTTGTTCTTGCCGACCAGACAGTTCCGCGCAGCCAGGTCCCTGCCAAGCGCAGCACCACCACATTAGTATTACCATGTGTACATGTACACTCTCTGCCTGGGCCCTCACCACGCTAGGTGTTAAATGTTTTTCCAAAGAAATCATATGGAACCAAATTTTCCCCCATTTCTTTCCATATAAAGTGTTAGTTGCCTCTACCAGAAAAACGAGACAACCAATTAAGCTGCATATATTTATCGCACCTGTGTATACAGTTGCGACTCTCAAGGTAGGCCATTCCCGCCGCCGCGTCAGAACACATACGGACCAGCTGCCGTTTAGTCTGCTGGGCCCCTTGCTTCTTGAGAAACGTCAGCAGGGCACCTCCTATTGGGGGAACAAGGGTGAAAAAAAATGAATGCCGAGGCCAGCGTACCCAAGGGTAGCTATCAAGGAAGTTATTGGATGTTCTTGACATCAACATTATCAACATTCATGAGGCAAAAAATATGCTGCTCCGAGGAAAAAAGTACAAATTATGGTGTGGCCATATTTACATCATGTACAAATACATGTATACAGGATTCAGAAGCTGTTACATTTCCAGATCAATCCAGGCAAGACATCAGAAACAGTGAACCCACCAGCGACAAACTCCATGAGGATCATGACAGGATGACGCTGAGCTGCGATGCCAATGAATCGTACGATGTTCTTGTGTTCATACTGTTTGAGGATTCGACCTTCCTGGAGGAACTTTTTCTTGGCCTCGTCTGAGAGCGTTTCCCGACAGGTTTTGACCGCCACCTCCATCCCGTCGGGTTTGTAGACGCCCTTGAACACATCACCGAAGTTACCCTGCAGAAGAGAAGTCCTGCATGAATTCTGTCCGTGAAAAAAAAAGTGAGAATTTTACGTCAGTTAATCACAGTGCAAATATTTACTACTTACGTTTCCGATCTTTTGGCCGAGGTCGATGTCATCGTTGCGTAGCTCCCAGGTCTCTCGTTTGATTGGGTGCTTGAGGATAGCTCCAGACTTCCGCGTGACGGGCACGCCACTGTTGTGTTGACTGATCAACAAGTCCTGAACCGTGCTATATTGCTCTCCCTCAAACCGCCAGCAGTTCTGTCATCAACAGGGAACATTGTCTTACTTTCCATGAAATGAATGGAGTAATATTAACTTCACAAGTTGATCCAAGGTGACTATGAGTGTGTTCATACAATTTTTGTTTTCATTGATATGAGCATGAAATAAGCCATAATTGCAACAAAATCGATAGGTACAAAATTTCAGGTAATTAAAGATCAGATTTAATATGATACGCAGAGCACTGAAAAAAATTAGGGCCAAAGATAGGTTACCGGACAATGTTCAATATTTTAGGTATTAGCCAGGTCACTGGTTGAATTCAAGGTCAAGAGAATATTCAGCATATATAACATTAAGCATATATCATGTCCACAGTTGATTGCTAAGCTGTAAGTTCAATAATCAGAGAGAGATTAGCAATTTTATGCTGTAGCCTTGAAAATGAAGGGGCAAAGGTCAAATTCAAGGTCATCAAAATATTCAGTGTATATCATTTTCTATATCATGTATATCATGTCCACAATTGATTCCCAAGCCATACAGTCAATAGAGGAGCAAGATATGAGCCAGTTTGTCCTTGGACCTTAGAAATGAGGTCAGAGGTCAAATTCAAGGTCACGAGAATATTCAGCATATATCATTTCCTATATGTCCACAATTGATTCCTAAGCTGTAAAATCGATAATAAGTGAGATATTAGCCATTTTGTCCTGTGACCTTGAAAATGAGGTCAAAGGTCAAATTCAAGGTCATGACAATAATCTGCATATATCATTTCCTATAATGTTCATAATTGATTGCTAAGCTGTAAAGTCGATAACAAGCGAGATATTAGCCATTTTGTCCTGTGACCTTGAAAATGAGGTCGAAGGTCAAATTCAAGGTCATCAGAATATTCAGCATATATCATTTCCTATATGTCCACAATTGATTCCTAAGCTGTAGAGTCGATAATAAGCGAGATATAAGCCATTTTGTGCTCTGACCTTGAAACTGAGGTCAGAGGTCAAATTCAAGGTCACGAGAATATTCAGAATATATCATTTCCTATATGTCCACAATTGATTCCTAAGCTGTAGAGTCGATAATAAGCGAGATATAAGTCATTTTGTGCTCTGACCTTGAAAGTGAGGTCAGAGGTCAAATTCAAGGTCACGAGAATATTCAGCATATATCATTTCCTATAGGTCCACAATTGACTCCTAGTCTCTAATCTCAATATCAAGTGAGATATTAGGCATAATGTGTCCCATTATAAAGCATAGGAGAATTTAACATGGGAAAGTCCCATTTGAGCCGAGTTTGGGCCAAAATGGCCCACTTCGAGCGATTCAAGCGCAACGAAATTTATAGACATCATAGGAGTACATATGAGGAGTGTTATTTATCAAAAAGAAAAAAAGTTACTGAACAGATTTTGAGAAAATGGCCGCCAAAGTCCAAAATCAGGCATTTTTCGTCGAAAACGGCCGCCATTTTGAAAAAAATGCGAAAATCAAAAAACTAAAAAATACCTCCTTCTTGAATTATTTTTAAGTATTTTTGTGCAAAATTTCAGAAATATTCGCCTGTAAACAAAAAAGATAAAAATGTGGACGACGACGACGACGGACGACGACGGACGACGACGGACGCCGACGGACGACGGACGCAACGCCATGCCAATAGGTTATCGGACCATAGGTCCGGTAACCTAATAAATCTAAGGTAAACCAACTGCCCACTTCTTAGGTGAACTGACTACCACATATCTCTAGTTGGTCATCGCGAGGAGTGAAGCACGTACCTCCTGCCCCTGAATGATGAAGTGCTTGTGATCGTTCCAGAAGACGGAGAGCACATACTGGATCTCGCCCGTCTTACGGTTCTTACTCTCACGAACCAAGTAGTCGCCGTTCTGCGTCAGAAGTCTCTGGACCTCCTCGCGAGGCAGGACTCCGTGGAACCACTCCTCCTCATCCAGCGGCCTACCCGGACTTGGGATCATCTTACAGGGTGAAAAGAAGAGATGAGCATGATTGTGGAGCAATTTTTTTTTCTTTTGTGGAGCAATTTTTTTTTCTTTTAGCATTTCATACATGGAAAGTGCAGTACTGAACACTACAATTAATATTATTCTATTTTTTATTATAAGTTAAAGACATATGCAGGAATACAAAGCTTTCTTTGAAGCTGCACAGTTGTCAATGTTCAGCTGATATTACAGGATTACAGCTACCTATCCTACTTTGTTGGAGAGGAAAACGATGTTACCTGATGATAGCCCTCGGAGGAGTTGGCGTTGTGTTGGAGACTGTTCGCGTTGTGGGCGCGCTGCTCCTGTCCCGCCTGATCCCAGTCATGTTGCACAAACTCTGACTGTCGGTTAGGGCCGACCTCCGTCTGTTTCGAGGAATTGCACAAGTTATAGTTGCTCTTTGTCAGTGAAATGCAACCAACGTGTTATATATTGGCTGGACAAATTTCAAATATCATCACAAAATTGATCCGGTAGAGAAATTCGGTCATGCATGACTACTGCTACACCAACCTATTCCATCTTCCTTACTATCCAACCATCTTACATATTGGTTAGTACAATTACATCACCATGATCACTGATATATAATCTCTTTGAACATAAGTTACATAACTCTTCTATCTAACTGGTTCAAAGAAATGCAGTAATAACTGCTTTCTGCACTACGTATGTTACATATCATTCAAACAAATTATTCAACTCGCGTATTGTTGACGACAAAAGCATGCAAACACAATCTCCCTACAACATAGCTGTTCTGGACATGTTTCACCAAATAAATTAGAACCGCATGAATGTTTCACATGTGCGCATTGACTCGACAGTGACCTGGATGTAGCTCTGATCCTCCCGGAAATCCTTGGCGGGCGGTCTCGGGGGTGCGGGACTGCCCCCAGTGGACGGCTTGCGTATCCGACTGATCAGGTTCGTCATCTTGCCCTGCAGGTTGTTGGCAAACGACTTGCCGGGAATGTCTGGATGTGTCGCTGAACTGCCCGAGTCATTCTATGAATGAGTGATAAATAATGTTCTCGTTGACGAACGAATGACGAAACTTGTCAATGCTTAATTTTAGTCAGCTCAATTTCAAAACAGAACACTGTCGACAAATTTGCAGCTTAATTTTGAAGATGTTGACCAGTACATGGCCGGCGAATCAGTGACTGTATCTCAGCATTTGTTAGAAGTGTGAAGCTTCAAGCCATTTAGCATGTTTTATCAAAGCCATATGTGTACTTTCATGCATTTAAGACACCAAACTTCAGCCGTGATGTTCTCTTGGACACTTGGACAGCAAACATGCAGGTAATGTTAAGGTGAAAATTTGAATTCTGTTGCGAACTATTATGGTTCTTTTCGGGGATTTACTACAATGTACTGGTACTGAGTTCATAAGCTGGTATGCAGTTAGAATGTTTATAAGATGTTTCTAACTTGTTAAGGAAACAAACTACTGTAAACTCAATAGATTTGTGTCGATTGATTAGCTAGATTCTTCACAGCAGGAGAGATTCAGACTTTTCAGAATGGGTGATTTCCGGAGCATATTAAGGTAGGTCCAAAGGGAAGCTAGAAATCCTGGGGAATAAACCTCACATTAACGTTAAAACATATATCGTGACACATGTGAAGGCAGAATCGACTGCAGAAGCGGATCTCGCAAATGTGTCGATAGGAGACTTTGCACATGCTGTGAGACAACATTTTATCAAAGAAAAATCCAAGGACTGGGTTATATATATACGGTAGTTATTCTGTATATTATGTTGCATGAGTAAGCAGGTTACTGGTACACACGGTTGCTATGGTTGCCATGTGGTTACCATGGCTGTCTAAGCTATAGACAGGCGAGCGAGTGACGGTGACACTTTACCAAAGATTCATCGACCTCATCACTCTGTGGCTTCTCAGGGGTTCTAGGAGGTGTCGGTGGAACAGGCCTCTCAGGTCTTTCGGGTTCTTTTTCTTTGTCCCTTTCTTTATTTTTCTTTTTATCCTGTTCATGAGGTTACAAAGTGTAGTCATGATGTCTTGGCCAAATTCTTGTATACTATCTTGTATGCTCCGAACCTAGAGCAACTAACATAATCTATTTTTTCCTGTTCTAACATTTTGTAACTGTGTACAGAAAATGTTTCGTGCAAAGATAAATTCAAGGACATTCAATATTGCACCTCAACAAAAGTGTGAATGTGTATCAAAAGATTAGGAGTACACTTGAACACAGCATCCTGGTTAAAAGATAATATCACAACTAATGTGTGTCCAGAGTTGCACTTGACTTCAGAGGTGCCTTCGAGACTTCACACAGTCACGCGAGAAACGCGAAGCTAGTAACCATGACAACTGACCCGTTCCACAGGGCGTGCCGCGGGTAGGCCGCTGGCGTCCGTGAAGTTGACTCCGTCGGGTAGGTCCCCGTCCCCGAGGGCGGAGAGCTGCCGGTCGTAGAGGGAGTTGAGTCCTTCCAGTACGAGCTGCCGACAGTGTAACTCCTGGATTTCCCGCTCCAACTCCAGAACTGCCCGCTTGTGGATGTGGTAACTGTCGGTAACCATGGCAATGAAATGCATCCGGGTAGGAATCATACAAGCAAAGAGGTACATATGAGTGAGAGGCAACACTTCCGATCAAAGAGGCGACTGACTAGCCACTCCTGTGAGGAAGTGATAAGAATTCAGAGGCAGTGTGGTGGCCTTTCGTTTGATAATAACATACAAATGTATTCTGTACAAGTGAGGTGTATATTGGTTATGAGAAGTATTCTCACCTGTTTTTCTGCATGTCATCTAGCCCGTCTTTATCTTCTTGCATCTTAGCCATTTGTTCCTTCTGTGTGGTCACCAGCGATCTCTTCAACATGATCTTCTGTTTGCAGTCATTATACTGTTCTTTAACTCTGGAGTAACTGAAAATACACCCCAGAAAAATCTGCTTTGAAGTTGTATTTTTTTTCGCCAAAACATAAAACACAGAAGATATGCAACAGGCCAGCATGCAAAATTGCAAATTTGTGTTCATTACCGATGAGGGAATTCTGTACAGGTTAGCTGTACGAGGAGACACACACCTATGATTGACGTATTCAATGGACAAGTCGTTGACGGCTAACTCCTCAGGATTGAGATTGCCTTTGTACGACTGTAGCAGATCCCCGTCAAACCTGAACTCAATCGGTGACAGCATCTCGCCCCTGTAGAACACGTAGTAAGAAACATCATGGCTTCACATATTTCAAAGGGAATATAGTCTAAATGTTATCCCAACATGGTGATGTCCCGTCACTCTTAGCATTCCAGTCTAAAAGTTTTTTATTAGTTGATAATAAGTCCGTCCTATCGTTTGCTAGGTTTCCTTTTGAAATGTGCACTTCACAAACCATTTGTGTTTAATTTACACCACAAATATGATGAAAGATGGAACAGTGAACTACAAAGTATCATATACAGTCAAATCATCATGGCTATCAGGACAAATTACGAATTTTGCTCACCACACTAAGAATTATTAAAAGATGAGGGGGTATTTCGGAATTATCAAGGAAGAAAATTGAAAACCAGCCAAAGTTGACAGCCACAAATCATACATGTACCCAAATTACAAGGTCCATTTATAAATATTTGCATACAATGCTATATTATCATGCGTTTAATACTTGTTCTGTCTGGAGAACTGTTGATATTCCTCTTCTGGTGACAGACTGTCGACTGCCGTGCGTATCGCCGTGAAATGTGCAGCGTGTGCTGAGGTCGATAAATCTGTGAGCTCGGAATACTTCATCAACACGGTTTTACTGAAAACAACAGGAAATTATGTTCTACATTAATGTGTCTTTATCTCACTTCCTCACGCCTGGTCATAATTCATTAATTGAGAAACAAGGAAGTATTTTATATGTAAATTCAAGTTCCGTAACGGAACTACCGGGTGTTATGTACACATGTACTATATAATATAATATACATCATTACTTTACGATTTAGCTGATAATCTACATGTAGTCAGTTAATTCTCATCATGCCCGAGCATTTTAAGAGAAAACATGTTTTATGACCAGAATAGTGGTGTCAGAGATTTCCTTGTTGGTGATTTCCTTGTTGTATATTCATTGTATTGTCAGTGAATCTTTCTGAGCACCTGATCTCAAAACATACGCTGCACAAAATTGTCTTTCTACTTGAAATTTCATCAAAACAATTTGATGCAACAGCGAGTGCTCATAAATCCTCGAGAAACAATTTTTCACCACTTAAGAACGTATCTATGCCAGCATTGATAACAGAACCTGTGTGCATATTTCTGCGAGTCTGCTGTAGTTTTCTAGAGCAGGACGTACCACTGGGACACGAGGTATTTCTGCACCTCCTCCTGGTAGTCCAGAATCCCAGGCAGTGTCGTGTTCATGTAGTTCTCCTGGTGTAGGCTCGCCTCCCGCAGGGCCGCGACATACTCGTTATGTATCTTGTAGAGGCGCAGCGACGACTTGATGACCTTGCCCTTGGCTTCTTCCAGCTTCCGGCCGACGACTCCTAGTCAACAAACGGATGAATGGTCAAACGTCAAAATTGATTTTATGATTTTTATTTTTTAATTCACATGGCACACCTATTTGATACATCCTTAAAAGTGCACTTTTACACAGATGAAATTGGTGAAATGTTAAACGGCTGAATGTGAATATAGAGATTCAACGGTAAAGAATCTGCCACATACGATCCGACAATTTCATTGATACAGTTGCTATGGTGAGAATACCAGTACCTTTCGATGCCAAGTCTTCATATTTCAATCGCTCCTGGATCTGTTTGTTCACACATTTCTCGTATTCCTGTCGTAGTTTGTTCACTTCATCTTTCACCTGCAAGTAAAAACTCCAACTGTTTACGAAGTTTATGCATTTGCCCTTAATATTTAAACAGTTCTGCAGTACAGATGATTGCAGTATTCTACATAAATTTGGTATTTCTAGCTTAAGATCAGGTCAAAGCAAAGATCGCAAACCTTTTGGAACTCATTGTCTATCCTTGTTCGCTCGTCGATGTAGAATTTTTTAGCGGAACGTTTCTCTGCGATGATGTGAATGAGACGTTCAAGAGCGCATGACGAAACCCTCTCGGCATGTTCCCGTAGCAATGCAATTAGACCCTCGGTCTCCTTGACAACCGTCTGCCATACCTACAACATATCATTGACAGATGTTCCTTCATGAATCTTGTTATTGCATATTGTCAAATCAAATACACCAGTGGTCCCCCTCAGATAAGACCCCCCTCAGAAAGACTTCCCCCTCTGTAAAGACTTATTCTTGTGGTGCTAGAATGACTTTAACGTGTAAACTAGACGCTTCCGGTCGCCTACAAAAACTTGGGTGTATCCCCCGTAGCCCTATC
Organism: Terebella lapidaria; assembly: GCA_949152475.1. Taxonomy (NCBI): domain Eukaryota; kingdom Metazoa; phylum Annelida; class Polychaeta; order Terebellida; family Terebellidae; genus Terebella; species Terebella lapidaria. The sequence continues at coordinate 12,700,482 of OX424557.1, forward strand.
ATCTCTGTTGCCCCAAATATATCACGATCAAGTGTGAAAAACTAGAGCAAGGGCTAAAAAAGATTACCAGAGAAATGTTAAATCTCAAGTCACAACTGTTTACTTTTCCCCACCAAAATTGCTGCACTGATTTTCCGAGGTTATTGAAGGTCGAATTCAAAATCACCACTGAAATCTCTTCATATGAATTTCCATTTCAACATGTTTGATAAAATAACGAAAATACAGATAGATCAATCTTTTCACCTATTTATATTTCAACTCAGAGTATTTTACAAACTTGGTTCCAAGTTGAAATTCAAAGTAAAATTTGACCAAAAATGCATTTCAAGATGACGAAATTGGAGCCAGATCGAACTTCTCACCATAAGTTATATTTCGACTCATAATACATGTATGTGCCAAACATGGTTTCAAGTTGAAATTCAAAGTAAAAGTTAATCAAAACTGCATTTGAAGATGACAAAATTGGAGCCAGATCAAACTTTTCGTCATAACTTATATTTCAACTCATAATACCTGCCCAACTTGGTTTCAAGTTGAAATTCAAACTAAAAGTTGACCAAAACTGCATTTCAAGATGACGAAATTGGAGCCAGATCAAACTTTTCGCCATGAGTTATATTTCAACTCATAATATGTGCCAAACTTGGTATTAAGTTGAAATTCAATGTAAAAGTTGACCAAAACTGCATTTCAAGATGACGAAATTGGAGCCAGATAGAACTTTTCGTCATAAGTTATATTTTAACTCATAATATGTGCCAAACTTGGTTTCAAGTTGAAATTCAAGCTAAACGTTTACCAAAACTGCATTTCAAGATGAAGAAATTGGAGCCAGATCGAATTTTTCATCATAAGTTATATTTTAACTCATAATATGTGCCAAACTTGGTTTCAAGTTGAAATTCAAACTAAAAATTGACCAAAACTGCATTTCAAGATGACGAAAATGGAGCCAGATCGAACTTTTCACCATAAGTTATATTTCAACTTATAATATGTGCCAAACATGCTTTCAAGTTGAAATTCAAAGTAAAAGTTGACCAAAACTGCATTTCAAGATGACGAAATTGGAGCCAGATCGAATTTTTCACCATAAGTTATATTTTAACTCATAATTTGTGCCAAACATGGTCTCCAGTTGAAATTCAAAGTAAAAGTTGATCAATGTTTTCATAAAAAGCTATTGTGATCAATAATAGACTTAACTAGCAAGAAATTATGTTAACTTATTTGGTCACAGCCATAAAATCTCTACTGGACAAAGCCTTCACCTTGTTGAGCCCAATAATAAATATTTCTTGTTTTAACTATTTTCATTATGGTAATAGACTTAATATGTAAAAATTATGTTAACTTATTTGGTTACACCCAGAAATTTCTACCGGACAAAACCTTAACCTTGTTGAGCTTACCTTGTTGAGCCCAATAATAAATATTTCTTGTCTTAACTATTTTCATTGTGGTCAATAATCATGATAATAGACTAAACTAGTGAAAATAATGTTAACTTATTCAGTACACCCATGAAATCTGTACTGGACATACTTTCACCTTGTTGAGCTTTTATAAATATTTCTCATCTTAACTATTTTTATTGTGGTTAATAATAGACTTAACTATTTTTATTGTGGTCAATAATAGACCTAACTAGTGAAAATAATGTTAACTTATTTGGTTACACCAATGAAATTTGTACTGGACAAAATATTTACCTTGTTGAGGTTAATAATAAATATTTCTTGTCTTAACTATTTTTATTGTGGTCAATAATAGACTTAACTATTAAAAATAATGTTAACTTATTCAGTTACACCCATGAAATCTGTACTGGACAAAACCTTTACCTTGTTGAGCTTAATAATAAACGTTTCTCGTCTCAACTATTTTTATTGTGGACAATAATAGACTTAAAATAATGTCTAAAACATTAAAACTAATGTTAACTTATTCAGTAATATTGTCCTGTTTTCACTGAAAACATCAGTTCTCCATTCTGAACAAGAAACCAGTGTCATTACCTTCCATTGTACAGGCTATTGGAATGATCGTACATGTCAATATGGATATTTAAAAATTCTGTAATAAGTTAGGCTGTTAACTAATATTCATATGATCATTCTAAAAAATGATTAAAAATAATGTTAACTTATTCAGTTACACCCATGAAATCTGTACTGGACAAAACCTTTACCTTGTTGAGCTTAATAATAAACGTTTCTCGTCTCAACTATTTTTATTGTGGACAATAATAGACTTAAAATAATGTCTAAAACATTAAAACTAATGTTAACTTATTCAGTAATATTGTCCTGTTTTCACTGAAAACATCAGTTCTCCATTCTGAACAAGAAACCAGTGTCATTACCTTCCATTGTACAGGCTATTGGAATGATCGTACATGTCAATATGGATATTTAAAAATTCTGTAATAAGTTAGGCTGTTAACTTATTAATATTCATATGATCATTCTAAAAAACGATTGGTTTCGTGTGACAACCCTTCCCAACAACACTTCCAAATATTATCGAGATTCGTCAAAAATTGCCATCTGTAGAGCGTTCACAAGCCATGTGTCTCAAACAGGCTGTTTTCAATGCAAAATGTGTCCCCAAACGACCAATTCAGTTGCCACGGCAACCAAAATCGATTGGTGTCGGGATCTTACCATAATATATGTGCCTGCAAAAAATAATGGTGATCGGGTGAGAATTGCGGCCTGTAGCGCGTTCACAAGCCATGTGTCTCAAATAGGCTGTTTTCAATGCAAAATGTGTCCCCAAACGACCAATTCAGTTGCCACGGCAACCATAATCGATTGGTGTCGGGATCTTACCATTATATATGTGCCTGCAAAAAATAATGGTGATCGGGTGAGAATTGCGGCCTGTAGCGCGTTCACAAGAAAATCTCTGCGGACGCGGACACGGACGCGGTCGCGGACACGGACGCGGACGACGAAGCCAAATCCATAGTATCCGCCGAACTTTGTTCGGGGGATACAATGAACCCATCTAATGAGACATCCCCTTAGATAAGACTTTAATTTTGTGGCAGAAGGGTAGGGTCTTATCTGAGGGGGACCACTGTATACATATTATTGGGAAAATTGCCTGATCACTTCAAGTGATCGACGGTTTTTCTCCTACCGCCAAATCCGCCAAATGAATCGTCCGCCAAAATTAGTCGCTTTACAGTATTACATCATCACATGTTCATAAATTTAGTGCATTTACAAGTTTACCATACGATATATATGCCTAAACCAGTCAAATACCAAATAGCCAAGATGCACACACACCAGTACATTAACTAGCCAAACTTTTCCTACTTGGAAGAAGGGTGTGTTGGCCGAGCTGTCAAACTTCTGCGAGTGGTTGAGGATGACAGAGAGGGCGTTTGCATACTCTCGGTCGCTGCGGACGCGCTGATTCAGGCATTTCTTGATGAGTTCCAGCAGTTGGATCTCGGCCTCTTGGAGCTGAACGAGCGCGCGGTGAGACGTCGTCTGCTGCAGGTCCGTGCCAAACGTCATCAGAGCTGTCGCAGTATATTATAAACCTGCCAATGACGAAAAAAATTGTCAATATGATCATAAACAATCTGCGTTTTCTGATAGTTCATAATCTGGTCCCAGAGGGAGGCAATAGTTATAAGGAATGTCCAACGCAAACATACATGTGACAAAGTTATCGAGTAGTAATTATCTTTGGAGTCACCATTCTGGTCATAAAATTGGCACACAAAGTTTGATTCGCCACAAGCATTAGGAGAATGACGGCATGCCAAATATTTATTCAACACAGCAATGCAATTCATCTCTGTGAAATTTTTTTCATTCTGTCATCGACATTAATAAATTCAGCAGTTTGATCCTGTTGATTAACGAGCAGGTCCCCGATCTTCAACAATTCACCCCCACCATACACGTTCATGTACATGGTATTTAGTAAAAGTGCGAAAATGTTCATGTCTTGCTAATCAAGCGACAATTTTAAAATGTTCCTGGTATTATAAGTACATGCTGTTAGTGTAAACTCATTAATTTTTCAATATTATTCAGTATGAGCTCAAAGTCAGAAACTAATTCCCAGGGGTGTAATTAAAAAATGAATGATTTCATTTATATGTATCATAATTTGTGAGTATCTTTTTATGGCAATCAATGCTGCAGAGTTTCAATGTGAAATTCTCAAACTTTCATTTCATGGATTCCAAACACATGTTCGAAAAGTTGAATTCTCGGGTCACAAAAGCTTTTGGAGAAGTCATCAAAAGTAAACTTTGTTTGCAAGAAGCATACAGGTGTGGTTTTCAAGGTTTATGTTTCAACTTTGCACCAATACGACTATTTCGAGATAGAATCTGCCCAATGGTACGTACAGATAATATTCCCTGCGATCTTAGATCTGCAGATCTTTTTATTCATTATGAGATAGCCAACCTGGTTTTATTGTGTTTTGGTTTTTATATGGTCAGAGAAAACGTATTTTCTGGTATAATGTATACATGACGTCACAATACAGAAACGTAAGTTTAATACCTCACGGTGGAGAGTTCTAGGGTCCATAAATTTTATCTCGAAACGATCGTATATATATTATAAACAATGACGAATTGTAATTTTTTTTTTTGCTTGGAATTAACAATAAATATCAGATTTTGAAAAAAAATTGCGGTAATGCACAATTTGTAAAAAGCCTTGAAAGTAATCATGGTAATTGTGCAAAAGTTTGCCAAATATATGAGCAGGTTATTTGGTGAACATGGCATTCTAGCAAAAACCTGAAGTTGCCCACAATATTTGTTTTTGCATTTAGCATTGTTTAGGGCATGTTAGGGCCCAGATTGAAAGAAGCAATTTATACTGTCATGATGTCATTATGTTGTAAATAGCATAGCATTACAAGTGATGATTCATGGTGGCCCAAGGTCTTCTTAATCATGTTAATACAGGGTTTTCTAGAAAAAAAAGTTGACCGAAAATGTGTCTCACATGTTCATGTGTAACGGTTAACCGAGCGAGAGTCTGTCTTTTCCTCCAAATCTTGCACCAGAGCAGCAGCGAGATGATGACTCATACACACAACACCATGTACAGTCTTACATGCTTTATTTACATCCGACATAAAATATATAAAGTTTCCAAATGACACAAAATAATCCAAATAATTATTCATCAATGGGCATAAAACACAGCCCCCCAAAAATTCTCTGCCTCAAAAAGCCTCAATGTATACCCAGAATATAACTGTTTACCAGGCCTAACTCGACCTAAAACTGCCTAAATGTGGCCCAGAAAATATATGTGTCCAAAATTTGTGTTCCGCCTAACTTGGCCTAAAATAACCAAAATATTTGTGGCTCCCATATGTATATAAATGTAGCTCCAAGATGTATCTCCAGGCAATATGTAGCTCCAATTCATGAAGTGTTGCTCCAGATCATATGTGTAGCTCCTATAGCCCTGCTGGTGGATCTCCTCTGCCAGGTGTTGCTCCTTGCCCTGCTGGGCTGCAGACTCAAAATCTCCCCTGGGAGCGCTGCTTAAATAGACTGGCTCCAGAACCAGGTCGCGGTGACCCAGATCAGGTTCAGGGGTCAAGCAAGCCGGATTCTGGCTCAGATTGAGGCCAGAATTCCCAGAGTGCTGGGCGTTAATAGCCCCTCCATTTCCGGTTCATCCACGCTAGATATGCTCACGGTAAAATCTAAATAACTAGAGAATATGCCCTAACATCCCCTAAATTATGTTTCCCCAATGAATTCCCACACCCTGCCCCGTAAATAAATGTATAGGTTGAGATAATTATGCCTCCCAGGCATTAAAATCACTCTCGAAGCGGCCGGCCAAAAGGTAAACAAATTGACCGTCGCGCCCCCTAGCGAATGCAATAAAACCACATGGGATACGGCTGGCAGCCGGCAAAACATAAACAAACTAAATCACGGGAAAAATTGTATAAACTGCATCAACTATGCTCAAATTAATGAGCCATCGTAATAAACTTGTGTTGATTTCTATCAACAACCAACCCCAAGTGTGGATATGACTGCCCTCCCACGAAAATTGGTCAAATCTCAGGCAAAGTGCCTACCGGTACCCCCAGAGACCTAATCGTCACACTACTCCCCGCTTGTAATTAAAAGTGTCCCCACATAATTACAAGCAAAATGATATATGACACATAAACAAAACATGGAAATACACAAATAGTACATGCACATCACATCATAAACACAAAACATATACACAAAATGTCCAGAATTTCCAGACAACAACAGGTGTCCACGACAACGCCACGAAATCCTCGACGACGCGGAGTTCGACATGTGTTCCCACGAAGAGATGGCCCTCCGGGTTCCCAGCCGTCTGTCCTCGCGATGCACCGCCACTTGTCGCGTCCTGAAGGATCAGTCTCCCATTCATCAGATCCGTCTGCAGCATTGTCCTGTTGGCGCCTCCACAGTAGTCCCTCGTCAGTCAACAAGATTGGTCTGTCAGTCTGGTCTGGAAACCATTGTGATCGACTCCCCAGCCAACCTGTCATCTGACACATGAGCCACATCTGCCACAAGCCGATCAGCCCAACACTCTGCTTTGTCAAAGGCTGGGACCCTTGAGCTCCATCCGGTACCCGAGTCACCTCTTGGATGCCGTGGATGTCTGTGCTGCCCCCTCCATCAGACCAGTGATGGCGAGTCTCTGCTCGTCCAGCTGCATCCTCCCGGTTGGATCTGTTCTCAGGCTCTTGCTCTGGAGTCACCAGTTGACTCCCAGTGTCGTTATGTCCATCTCCTTCACCTTGCCTGCATTCTGGAGTCACTGCATGATCAGTAGGAGGCACTGTTCGGCCGTCAGCATCATCCATGCATTTACCAAGGGGCTGTGGTGAATGCATTGCTTGAACATCGGCATCCCCCACCATGCTCCTTGCATTTTGCTGGACTAGTCTTCTGGTTGTCATGATTAGCCCATCCTCTGCTTCTGTGGATACGCCATCCCCTGCATAGGTAACCTCTACTGGTGGTGTCGCTCCCTCTGACTGTTGAGTCCCAGTGTTGCTCCTGTCAACCCCAGGGCCAGTGACGTCACGCTTCAAAACAACACACGACTCCTCTCCAGCACATTCAGTGCTAAGATCACCGACGACTGCAATGCCCTGACAAGCAGCCTCCAGATCCAGCTCATCGACCGGCACTGTGTCCAACAGCCCGTCTGAAACCTTGCTGGCATCTGCCGAGGCGTCCCTGTCGGCATCAGTCACCGAAGTCACCATTGTTGCTCCCTCGGAGTCTCTTGTCTCTGTGTTGCTCAGGCCACCCTCAGGGCCAGTAGCATCAGACTCTGGAGCTTCACGTGACTCCCCTACAGCACATTCAGTGCTAGGATCACTGCTGACTGACATGCCCTGACACGCAGCCTCCAGATCCAGCCCATCGACTAGCACTGTCTCCAACAGCCCGTCGGAACCCATGCTGGCATCTGCCGAGGCGTCCCTGTCGGCATCAGTCACCGAAGTCACCATTGTGGCTCCCTCTGTGTCCGTCCAGGCACACTCTAGATCTCCACTGGTTCCACCATCAGCCTTCCCAGAGCCACAAGCACCACACATGGAAGCTACTGCTGTCCCGAACAGCTCCATCCCAGCACCCATGCTGGAGTCCCTACTGACTGCAATGCCCTGACACGCAACTTCCAGACCCAGCCCCTCGACCGGCGCTGTCTCCAACAGCCCTAGGTCGGTATCCCTGCTGGCATCTGCAGAAGTGCCCATGTCGGCATCAGTCATCCTGGACTCAACTGCTTCCCCTGCGTGGTCATTGTTGCTCCTGGAAAGCTGGATTGGCTCCCCAATTCCTAGAGACCTCTCTTTGCTCTGGCCTGTTACTGCTGCTTGGGCTGCCCCATGGCCATTGGAGCAAGCCCTTGCCCGTTTGGGTGACTCTGTGCAGCAACTATGGCCTCCTGGTTCCTGCCACCATTGTGGCGAGTCAGACATTCATGCCTGAAGTGGCCCTCCAGCCCACAGCTATAACAGGCTCCCCTCTGGGAGTGTTCTCTGTCACCATTGCATCTGCCTTGGTAATCTGAGGACCCTCTCTCAGATTCACGCTCTCGCAGGGCTTTCAGGATATCATGTAGGACATCCATCACACCCTGTTCTCCATGAGCCCTAACCTCCACTTTGTGGCTCCTCTGTTCACCCCTTGACAGCCTCCGAGCACGTTCGCCATGTTGCTCCTTACAGGTCTCCTGCAAAGTGCGAGCAGTCCTCCTCGACTGAGGGCTATCTTGGCGCCAGGTCTCCATGTAGCTGACCACCTCATAGACAGCCTCGTCTATGTCCTTGGGGTCCTTCACATACTCGACCCGCCAGCTCGCTTTCTCATCCTGGAGCCCATCCAAGAACCTCCTCAATAGGTCCTCCTGGCGTGTCTGGCTATCTCTGGAGGGGTGGGCCTTGTCATATAGGTATTTGAGTTTGGCAGCATACTCCTCTACAGGTTCAGATGGCTTCTGGCAGCGGTTACTAAACCTAGCAGCAAATGACTTTGCTGTTTCAACCACCCTGAACCTGAGAGCCAGTTCACTCACGAGGGACTCATAGTCCATACGTGTTTCCCTGGACAACTGCCCAAACACAAACTCCCCTGCCACACCTTCCAATTTCGACAACAGCTCCACATGTCGCTCCTCCTCGTTCCAGCCCAGTTCCTCAGTCACGTCCTGGAACCTGTTGAACCAAACGGTCCATCGTTCCTTCCCAGTAAAACTGGTGAAACGAGGCCTTCTGGTAAACTGATGGATGGACCCACTACTCCTGAGCTGCTGAGGATCTCTCTCACTGTGGCTCCTACCAGGCCGATCACCAGAAGAGGCTCCACTTGGTGGCCACACTCTCTGGGATATCCTTCCCATAGCAACAGTACCTCGGCCTACACTCCCCTCAACAATCTCAGCATTCACAGACACTTGATGGGATATATGCTTGACAGCCCGCTGCCTCGCATAGGGGTCACCACCAAGATCCCTGCCACAATCCGCCAGATATGGCCTCGGCCTGGGAGCCATCTTTGGGCACTTCCGCCGTGGTACTGCAGGCCTACCACCAGCTACACCACGCATGCCACACACCTCACTCTCCAGCACATCACCATAGAATGTTGCTCCTGCAGCATGGCCCGTCTGTCCATAGGTGCCACTGCCACTCACTGGTGGTACTGAATCCCCCATCTCTGGCAACAGGGGAGGCTGTTCAGGCACAGTCCCAGTGCCATGACCCCGTACATAGGAGGCAGGGCTAGCTGCATGGTCGCTCCACCATCCATGTGGCTCCACTGTGTGTGCTGGTACCTTAGTCGCTCCGTCTCTCCATCTCCTGGAGCTGGTATGTGGATCACTGGCGACAGACAAGTTGTCCAACACATATTGTGGCTCCCATGTACCATGGCGAGCCATCACCTATGCCTGATGCAAGACAGGAAACCCATAACGTGGAATCGCATCACAGGATGCTATTACCAACGAGGCAAAAGCATCCCACTTCTGACACCAGAATTGTAACGGTTAACCGAGCGAGAGTCTGTCTTTTCCTCCAAATCTTGCACCAGAGCAGCAGCGAGATGATGACTCATACACACAACACCATGTACAGTCTTACATGCTTTATTTACATCCGACATAAAATATAAAAATAAAGTTTCCAAATGACACAAAATAATCCAAATAATTATTCATCAATGGGCATAAAACACAGCCCCCCAAAAATTCTCTGCCTCAAAAAGCCTCAATGTATACCCAGAATATAACTGTTTACCAGGCCTAACTCGACCTAAAACTGCCTAAATGTGGCCCAGAAAATATATGTGTCCAAAATTTGTGTTCCGCCTAACTTGGCCTAAAATAACCAAAATATTTGTGGCTCCCATATGTATATAAATGTAGCTCCAAGATGTATCTCCAGGCAATATGTAGCTCCAATTCATGAAGTGTTGCTCCAGATCATATGTGTAGCTCCTATAGCCCTGCTGGTCGATCTCCTCTGCCAGGTGTTGCTCCTTGCCCTGCTGGGCTGCAGACTCAAAATCTCCCCTGGGAGCGCTGCTTAAATAGACTGGCTCCAGAACCAGGTCGCGGTGACCCAGATCAGGTTCAGGGGTCAAGCAAGCCGGATTCTGGCTCAGATTGAGGCCAGAATTCCCAGAGTGCTGGGCGTTAATAGCCCCTCCATTTCCGGTTCATCCACGCTAGATATGCTCACGGTAAAATCTAAATAACTAGAGAATATGCCCTAACATCCCCTAAATTATGTTTCCCCAATGAATTCCCACACCCTGCCCCGTAAATAAATGTATAGGTTGAGATAATTATGCCTCCCAGGCATTAAAATCACTCTCGAAGCGGCCGGCCAAAAGGTAAACAAATTGACCGTCGCGCCCCCTAGCGAATGCAATAAAACCACATGGGATACGGCTGGCAGCCGGCAAAACATAAACAAACTAAATCACGGGAAAAATTGTATAAACTGCATCAACTATGCTCAAATTAATGAGCCATCGTAATAAACTTGTGTTGATTTCTATCAACAACCAACCCCAAGTGTGGATATGACTGCCCTCCCACGAAAATTGGTCAAATCTCAGGCAAAGTGCCTACCGGTACCCCCAGAGACCTAATCGTCACACATGTGCGATATTAACTTCCCCAGGGTTTGGTTAGTGTATTGATCAGGCAGATCAGCATCAAAACAGTCAGTTGAACTTCTCAACCATGTCTAATAAAATGAAGAACAAAATTTCAAAAAGATGGTCCCACGGCACATACTGGAAATCTTAAGGATCACTTTCTGTTCATGTGGTCCCGATTCTTATTCAACAAAAAAGCAGACCAATCACCCCTTGATGTTGAGATCAACATGACCAGGATAAAAGACAATTGCTTCTCTGACCCTGTATCATGTGCACACAATGGAGAAGTTATTGTCGCCGCACGATAACAAACCACACAGTTTTGGGAATGCACTGCACAATAAGTATGCCCCAAATACTTAGATCAAGATTGTCACTTTTCCCGGCCAGCTGCCAGTTATCGACTCGACACAACAATGTATATTCAGTACAGCGCTATGCAATGCAATTTGTAGCCCTTTTATTCAACATGTTCAACTAGAATATTTGCATTTACTCAGGGTCGTAACCTTCCATCACTGTTCACCAGAGAAAGAAATCTTGGTTTGAATCGACCAGGATGGCCGCCGCCGGGCAATGGTTGTCTGTTGATTGCAGATAGATGTGGCTTATTCCATGCATAGTTGATTAACACTAGAGTTGATTAACAGGGTGCCAGGGTTGTATGCTTGTATGTACAATAATGTGGGCAATCTGAGATAGGCTATGACTGGTCCAAAACTAGTCGCATGGTGCAGATAGCATGGCGCACGCGCGTCACTTGGGCTGGGCATGTCCACATTTGCCCAAAGTGGCGCTTTATCCCAGGATTTTATCCTACATGTGCTCCTGGGGCCATTGCCCACTGGCGGCCATAACCCACTGGTGAGCGATCATATTATATATATTGCGTGCTTCACGTTATGGCTTCTACACTTTACTTGTCTAATGCAAACTTGCTTACTTTATTTGATTACAAGTGGAGGAAGTTCAATGTGTGTAAACAGTTGAATAAAACATATGGAGGAACTTGAACTAAATTTATTATGTTGAAGCCCACACGGATGACGGAATGAAACTCATGAAACTGAAAGTAGGTTAACATTTTACCTACCGGGTGTCTTGTTATGTGAGTGCCTGGCCGACTGACCCAGGTCTGCGATACACAAAACTCAGCGACGAACTTGACAAGAGACTGAAGAGTCCCGTTGACGGCCGATCTCAGGAATCATCTGACATTCAAGTAGAATCTATCTGACACTTATGTTTTCAGAAAACAATCCTTGAACTCCAGCCACTTTTCACTTCCTGATAACAAAATGCGTAAAACGTCATCACTTTCTGCGTTCATTATATCACACCCTGGAAACTGCAATCCGTAACAAACGCAAAGAGTGTGAAAATTACAAAATCATCAAACATGCTGAGACAACAGAACAAGGGCCACTGGCCTCAAAGGAAGAGCTTCGAAAATGTTTGCACAGAACTATTTAAAAACCCTTGAATATTGTATTTGATTTGGTACATATATGTTGTGGCCATATTGTAACTCTACTGGGCAGAATCTATACCTTGTTGGGCCAATAAATTTGTCATGTAACTATTTTCTTGTCATGTAACTATTTTTATTGTGGTCAATAATAGACTTAACTAGTAAAACTAATGATAACCTATTTGGTTAGTCATGACTGGATAGAACTTTTTAGGGCCCGAGTGAGTCGGAAATTTCCGAACCGGGTACCTGTGTCGTCTGACCCGACCCGTCCAAATATATAGCAAAATTTGAATGATACTCACTGAAGCAATTTGTAACACGTAAACGCCAGACATTGATCTTTGACACATATTATTTGTTTCGTCAGTAATCACCAGTATTTTCAAGTTTGAGAAAGATCACAATGTCATGACCTCATAAAACTATCGTTTTTTTCCTGATGATTTCCTTGTCATTCTTGTGATTTTACTAGTGTTTATCACAAATATTCAAAACTATATCTTTATTTGTTCTCAAATACGAGTAACAAAATTCCGATCCAGGTAATTGTATGACCCGCCCCGAATTTGGGTACCTGTCGACTCGTCTGGGCCCCAGAACCTTTACATTGTTGAACCCAATAATAAATGTTTCTTGTAATAATTATTTTTATTGTGGCCAATAAGACTTAATCAATAAAACTAATGTTACTTATTCCGTTACAGCCATGAAATCTCTACAAGTCAGAAGCTTTACCTTGTTGAACACGTTTAAAAATCACCCGACTATTTTTGGGACCAATGTGTAAGATTTTCAAGGTTCTGATTATGTTTTTCTGCTTTAGGAGGCACAATGTTTTTTGAGCTTTAGTCTTAGATTTAAATTTCTTTATGGATTTTTTTTCAGTGTTTTGATTTGTACTGCAGAGACATTTCAGTAACTTGTCTGCATTTCCAATAATTCATGACATGTATGAAAGCTTTTTTCATCAATGCGATCATGTTTCTCCTTGCCCAAATGTTGGTTTGAAGATCAGCGTACATGTTGTGTCAGTGTGCAGTGTGTAGTGTCAGCTGCCAAATACTGAAGTAGCCCAGGCACACCCCCACCCCGAATCGCCGCTCGTGTGACTGCTATCAAAATCAGCACTGACAATTCTCGTCGGCAATATGAAACTATCATAAACATGATAAAAGTGCTAGATCTAGTATCCATTTGTTTCTGCTTATTTTAGGAGGAAACTAAGTTTTTTCCCGTGTAAAAGCTCCGCAAATCTGCCAAGTTTTGTTTGTTTGTTTCCGACTGTTCCTTTTAGTCAAATCTCGTTGAAATCTCGCTTCACTTCAATGGCATTTTTAATTAAATTCCCCCATAAACAAGCTTTCGGTGGTGATATTTTTATGAAGTATTACCAGTGAAGTAGGAAAGAGTCATAGAAAAGACCATTTATTTGGGTCGTAACAAGTATTTCCACAAATACCGCACTCAGTTGGGAGTTCTATGGTTGGACGATCTCTTGGCGGCTGGCATTTTGACCTTGACCCTGCAGCAATTTTTTGGGGCAGTACGCTAATTGGCGGGACTCGCTCACGTGATCATTTGCATATCATTATATCCACGTGTATTTCATAAACATGTGGGTGTGTCCGCCAAGACAGCTTCCCGATTGGACAATTCAGTGACTCTCTGGCTGGCGTGCCGACTGCCGTGACTGCTTATCGGGGCCACACGAGAATTGAATTTGCCCACTGGAATATGGAATACCACCACTAACACATAATTATTATGTTGCCGTATCAACTTGTCTTTCATTGTTGCAATACCATACTGTATCTATATATTGTGCGGAATGTATATCCAAAACTTTGAGTGCATATGATTGCAAGAAAGCACTGTTCCAGTGGAGATCAAAACGGGAGTGGTGATGGGTATGAAACGGTGACATACAAAAAAAAAAACGGTCGGAACACACGTCTCCTGGGATTATTATCGCTAATAACTTATTACATTAACCATGATTAGGTACACGGGCGTCATTTTCCTCCCAACGGGCCCCGGGCCCTCCCAATTAGCCACAGTTGAATAGCCTGTTGTGGTTCCAAGTGACACTTTCAAGAATGTAAACAAAAGAAAAAATTCAAAAATCCAAAAAAAAACATCATAGAGGAAGAGCCCTGCTCTTCCTAAAAAATATAACCATATAACATATTATCACATGCTATGAATTTATCTTAAACTACAAACAGTAGGAACACACAGTCGACTGCTGGCTTTAGCGCAGAGGATGCTGGGAACAGTATGCTTTCAAATCATGTGAATATGTGAAATGTGAAGCAAAATGTGAAGAAAAAAAGAGTGCAAACATGATGTTTCCGGCAAAGGTTATCACACTGTCGGAAATCACTGTTCAAGGATTGTAAGAAGTTCTTGCAATCTTTGGTACAATTTCACTCTAATGTACATGGTTTGGGTTTTCAAATATTTCAGAATCATAAATTCATAGCATGTGATAAAAACAAAACCTGTTTCTCGTGTTTTCCAGCACACGGGAAAGATCTCGTTTGAACTAGCGGAAGAACATCAGAAAGCACTCGACCTTCGGTCTCGTGCTCTCTTGTATTCTTCCGCCAGTTCAAACTCGATCTTTCCCGTGTGCTGGAAAACACACTCACCTAGTTTTGTCATTATATACATAGATTATTGACTGGATAATTACTATAAAATACTTTTGAATGAGATAAAAGTATCTGGTGATATCTGCAACGTCAATTATTTATTAGATCTATATCTACAGTGTATCAATATGATGTACGTGCTTCCTGGTCAATAAAATACATAAAACAAACAATTCATCAAAAAATAATTTAGTGCTAATAAGTTTTTGAAAAATAACCATGCAGTTTGCATATAGACAGAATAATGTGATAAAAAATCAATATAAATTATTGGCTTCATTTTCACACAATATCTCTTTGAAATTTTGCATGAAACATACTGTGCCGTTCAAGGAAATCAAATGATCCTGATGGAATGATTGCATTAATCAGCATACATGAAACGCACCACTGGTTCAGTGTATGAAACATATACAATCAAACATAATCTTTTGAACACGTACATTATGGTCTGAGACCGATTCCAGTTTTTTCAGTAAATAAACGTGATAAATACACACATGTTCATTTCGCGAGCTAATTATCGAAGTTGATTCCTTCAGAAGAATACACAAATTTTTGTATAAATGTTGACGAAATTTTTTATTTATTTATTTACATATTGATTTATTTTTATTCATTTATTTATTTTTTTATTTATTTATTTATTTATTTATTTATTTATTTTATTTATTGTATATAATATATTTCAACGAAATTTATTTTTTATTTATTTATTTATGTTAATGTAATTTATTTATCTACTTATTTATTTATGAGATTTTTCTAGCGAGGCAACGAGTTAATGGTGGATAAACTGTCCAATCAGAATGCTCAGAAATTGTCATTCCTGTATATTTCACTGCTACATTTTTGTACTGCTATGTTTTGAATGTTGAATCTATTTTAATTGAAGTGAAATAAAGAGCGAATACAGAAACTCGAGAGTGCACCCTTATACAAATGACGTCACAACTTGTTTACGTCACATGGTTGGGGAGAATATCGTCATTTTGACAGCTTGACGGGAGTTTTCAGTTTTACAAGCGCATTTGACAAACAACAGTTCGATTTGCCACGACGCATGTAACCTAAACATAATTAGATCTAGATCTAGAACTCTTACTTCTATTTGGTGAGTAGGTACATGAATTAAAACATTTCCATATGGTGGGTAAGGGTCTCGAGCCGTGAATAGGAGTCCAAATCAGGATGGATGTCTGAAATTCGATGAACACTCGGTGACATTTTGACACTCAATCACAGTCAATGAACGACTGAGTCAGAAAGCAGATTCTGGATCAAGAGCCTCTATTACGGCTACTAAATTTTAAACAATCCACATAACCAAAGATTATGTAGTAATAGTCAGATAGTAGTATATTGTTATGTAAACAATTAAGCTGACAGATTAATTCGTCTTCAATAATTGGGCCTATGCCAATTATTGGTAAGCCATGTTATGGTTCATACTAGATCTACATTTCAGCTGTAACAGCACACCAGAACCGAAAACCTGATATTTAATTATAATTTGAAATGTCCAATCATTCTAGTTGAGGAATAATCTAGTCCTTTTTGTTCGAAGCTGACGACGAGGCCAAGGGCAGACGATGGCGAGTCCAAGAACTCGACGGGTTCTGAAGGACCTGAAAGGCGAATCGGAGAACAATGTAAGCTTCACATTCATACACTTAGTTTGATAGGGAGAATTAATTATTCTCAACTTGAATGTATTTGAAGACTACATAATGTTTTACCATACTTTTCTGTAATTCTCAGATAGATTCTCAATTAAACTCAATTATGATGAAGGTGTAATATGTTGATTGGTTTTGCCACCTTATTTGCAGCGATGTTTTGAGTGTTCCGCTCACAATCCGCAGTGGGTCAGCGTCAGTTATGGCGTCTGGATCTGCCTGGAATGCTCCGGAAAACATCGAGGACTCGGTGTTCATCTCAGGTATGTGAATTTAGTACTTATTTTTCGACATATCTAATTTATGTGACAATGTAGTTCAAGAACTTGACAAAATGACATTAAGATTTCTGCTATGATTTTTTTTTTAGCTTCGTTCGATCAATCACGATGGACAAATGGAAGGATATTGAATTAGAGAAAATGAAGATTGGGGGCAACAGGAAAGCGCGAGAGTTCTTGGAGTCGCAGGACGACTGGAATGAATTGCTGCCCTTGCAACAGAAGTACAACACTCGTGCTGCAGCTCTCTATAGGGACAAGGTTTGTTCAAGACTGTCCAATCACCAATGAAATGAGTCTGTCATATCTTCCCAGCCACGACGCTAATAATTTTGAAACTTGAGTAAATTGATTGCCGTGAATTGAATTGAAATCTAAGTGCCAAAAAACTATTCTCTGCAATATAAACTACACACAAAGTGAAAACTGATGTTGTCATGAATGGTTTTCAGTAATACGTTATCTTCAGTTTCATGGGTGAAATCAGTTCCGAGTTTATTTTTTTCAGATCAATGCTGAAGCCATGGGTAAGCCGTGGTCAATCGCGACATCCCCCGCAAGGAACTACCAGGCCTCTATCATACAGCCAACACTGACGACCTCACACAGTGTGCCAACCTTCGACCGAGCGCGCGCGGGAGCGGGACTCAGCTCCGGACACAGTTTTACTAGTAACTCAGTCAGCATGGAACAGGCCATGTCTGATCAAACCGACACGTAAGTCTCTTTCTTAGCTCACCATATGCTACATGTATAAGGATTTATCACGATATATAAGGGTGAAAGAAAGATATATTTATATAGGCATTGCCTGTTTATCCATTGACCAACAGGCTTTATCAATTGACCAATTCAACCACATGACCTTGCATGTTCATCAATGATTGTTGTAAAATAAATTATTTTCAAAAAAAAAATTTCCAATGTATTTCTTTTTGGTAATATTTCAGTGAAAGCAACGCTGTCCAGCAAGGGAAGTACTGGGGTTTTGGGAACACTGCGGCTCCAGAGCCCAAGAAGGAGGACGACTATTGGTCCACTCTCTCTACGGTATGTTTTACATTTACCAAGTAAACTTTTTATCTCATATAGAGTACTGTAACAAGGATGCTAGGCATAGAAAGATATTCACATGCATAAACTGGAGATTTGTTGAAATTGCCACAGGCCCCAGGGTTTGAGCAGCACAGTATACTTTTCAACATTATGTAGATGTTATCATATGAGGTGTTGTTTATCAAAATTATGTTACCATGGTAATGATGTGTATTTTCTTCTTTTCGTCGACAGGGCTGGTCATCTTTTGCCACAGGAGCCACAAAGTTTGCATCTCAGGCCTCAGAAAAGGTTACTTGGCTGTAATCTTTGCATATTGACATTAACCAGTTATCAGTAACATTGGTAATTTTATAGATCTAGTTATGAGTCATCAATGCTGACTTCATCCGAAATATTCTAGAATATTTGGCATCATAAATTTTGACCCTTGACATACAATATTCGCTAGATTTGCAAAGTCTATGAGAATGATATTACAAGTTGAAAACATGTTTGAATGTATCAACTGAAGAGTTTAAGATGATCTTTGATTTCCCACAGGCTACTAAACTTGCTGCACAGGCATCAGAAAAAACAAAAAAGCTTTCTCAATCCGTCAATGAAAAGGTGTGTAATGAACATTTAGTAGCTTGCTCAGTCGTCATAGTTTGATGTTGTGTAATAGATGTTTGATGTTGATAAATCAATTTGTTGATACATCATGATACATATTATGTACATTAAACAAATCTATAACAAAAGACTATATCACAATAAATTTACTGATAAATTGCCTACAATATTCTCAAAATTTGATTCTGAATGAACATTCACTAGTCAGAACTACAATACTACATGCTTCCTTACACATTTCACCCTTCGGTCATGATAGTACCATGCCATGCTGCTTTCGTTGACCAAGTAAAAATGATAAATTGTACATTAGTGTATCTTGATATGTCTCCTAGTGTTTTATGTATCAACTCGCATATCTACATGTAGCTATCCACATTGTTTGTCATTGTTGTTGTATAATGAGTGTGATAAGTTACAACAAGCTTTACACTTCAGCTACTGCCTCTTTTCAGCTTAAAGATCAATGTGTTTATAGTGCACTTTCTAAAATATAAATGCATATTATTCAGTTCTTTCTTACCCGTTTTTGATTTGCTACATTTCAGTTACGGTAAATGTACTTTGTTGTGTTGCATGCCCATGTAGTAGATGTTGAATGTTTTACGTAGATGAAGGAAGGACACCTAGTCAATGACATGACAACATCAGTGTCTGGTCTCGCGCAAAAGGTGGGATTTATGAAACTCTGCCTAAAATATATATATATACCTGGTATGCATGACCATGCAAATCAATGAGAAAAGTTTAATTTCTACAGTTCCATTCAAGTAAACTTGTGCAAGTTATGTGCGCAAATTTAGTGATAATAGACGGTTAAATTTTTTAGTAGTTTCATGTGACAAAGCTGTGTTTACCAAGACCAATTATACTCACCATTGTACGTGAACATTATTCAGATGCAGACTGCGAGCGTGAAGGGCTGGAAGAATGTGTCGTCGATGTTCACTGACGGGCCGAAGCACGACCAGACTGGCTATGAACAGCTGGAAGGCTCGTCTCTCCTCGCGTCAGACAACAACGTCAAGTAAGCAATCAATCGGCAGTGTTATATCCCACATGTTAGCAGTCGGGAGGCTATTTCTGGTATGATAGGTGGCCCTTCTCAGTACAAGCATGATAGTAGAGCAGTTGTAAACTTTAATAATTGTGAACACCGTAGAGTGGATATTCCAACTGCATCTTGCATTGTAGAAATTTTAACTAGAAAGTCCTCAAAAGCATTGAAAGGATAGAGATATCGGTGGGGATGGTCATAGACTAATACCGTAGACTCTTCCTTGTGTTCTCAATCTTTGGTGTTATGATGCCTGCTTAGTATCAAATGTGTATGTTTGTAGGTCATACTCAGATGGCGCAGATAAAGTAACAGCCCGCCAGGACTCGTGGTCCGGCTGGGATGAAGACTGGAGCCCGGGGGATCAGGATCCATCGCCCCCGGCAACTGGAGACGACTGGAAGGCTGAGGGCTGGGACAGCTGGGGGGCTGACACCGGCAGCAAACCCGCCAACAATGGTAACCATAGTAACAGTGCCACAACGGGCCAACTGATCGACTTGCAGAGTGACGACACAACCACCTCCGGAGCCGTTGACAATACCGACTGGACCAGTGATTGGACCAACTCTTGGACGAGCGAGAAACCAAGTCGATCCAGTCAGAAGAAGCCGCAAAAATCCAGCAAAGGCGACTAACATTAGACTAAAGGGACTAATTTATCGGTGACCGTCTTCTCAATCAGCTTTGATTTCATAGTATTGCCTCGGTGTTTGTAAATTTGTTGAAACACAAACAAAGAGTATGGATTCGCTTGATCATAATGATCAAAATTTGAATGCTTACTTTGGATAAAATGTACAAAAGAGTTCTTTTGTGAGTGTTTTTTTTTTTTCATGACGAGCATAACAAAGGCAATTGAAAAAAGTGCTTTTGAGTAGTTGTGTATTTCACCAGTAATGCATCTAAACTTGAACTTTCTGATTTATCGACTTTCAGGACAGTGATTTCAAAACTCTTGTATTAAAATGACTGCTGTGTTCAAATGATGTTTGCGGGTTTCTGAAAAGTCGAATCATAATGTTTGTGTGGCGGATGTTCTTTGCTTACTGACATTGAACAAACTTTGCATATTCCACTTGCATTCCAAAAGTTTTTTGTTTTTTTAGTTGCACAGAGTAGTCATGGCAACAGATGAAATCAGTGTTGTTTCTTAATACGTATAGAAATGAGAAGAATTGTCTTCCTCAAACATTAGTAAAATATTGTACATACATAAATGGTACATCAGTGTTAAAACTTGTGCCTAAAGTAAGGGAATTAGGATCAGACCTTCAAGTCTTTTTGTCGTAGAGGAAAATGTAAGACGTTGATCTTTTTGAGTATTATGCATTATTCAGGATAGTGTGTGATCTCAAAAAAAATACTGAAGTTAGGAAAGGATTTGTAAAAAAATATATATATAATATAAGTGTACAATTCTATTAAAATTGTTGGCATATGATCGTATGCATGTACCAATTAATATGAAGCATGTATATATGCTACATGTATACCATGTTCTTGTTTGTACTGCCTGCATATAAAAGTTGTTTGTCATGTTGTTGTACTGTAGAAATCTTGTCTAGACTTGATTGTCCGTAAAAGAACCGTCATAAACATTGAATCATAAAGATGTATTTACTAGTACATGTACGTTCATTACATAATTTGTGTAAACGAAACAATCATTTATCTCGTATTTAAATTATTCATTTGAAATTATACAGACACATACCGGTATGTACAGTAGTATACTTCTATCAATGTACATATTCGTCTGCATAGGAAGTTCCTAGCAACGGACATCATAATGATGTTATTTCTTGAGAATGGTTACGTGCAATTGAATATTTATGTGTCGAGAGGAATTTAGGCCTCTTGTTGATAGGAAATAAAATTCATGTGGATCGCAAGTCTCATCATGGAGTGTTCTTTTTTGTTTATTATTAACCAGTGGATAAGCCACTGTACTGTACAATCATATGCATATTCATGACATAATTATCATATCAAAAGTAACTATTGTAAAAATACTAATTTTGGCGGCTGTCAAATCTGGTGGTTGTGAGCCCCACGTTATTTGGCGGGGATTCAACTTGGCACTTTCAAAACCACTTATATTTCTTAAACCCTATGCCAGCTGAGTTAATATCGGAGTCACCCGTGAGAATCTGAATTAATTTGAGGATTTTAGGTATCAGTGGGTTTGGCATTTTATACAAAACTAATTATTTAATGTTGAATGCAGATGATTGTTGTATGGGAATCAGAATGATGTCCTCTTTCTTGTGATATATCACAATTGGAAGTGTAGCAAATATTGACAGAGATATGAACATTTCAATGAGTTATACATGGGCCTTAAAAACGCAAAGATAACTCCAGCTAGCCAGAGGTCAAAAGATAATGCAACTCCAGCCAGCAAAGGGTTAACATATATCTAGTCAATTTTGCGGACGATTTAATTCAGTGGTTTTTCCTCTGCCGCCAAATCCGCCAAATAAATAATCTGCCAGAATTAGTCATTTTCAGTACCCAATCATACACCGAACAGAATCACTAGGTTCTGACGTCTAATTTCCAGTAATTATGATTACTCGCATCTGGAAGAAGTCGAGTGACCTTGAAGTGGAATTATACAGTACTGCATGTTTCTTATTAAACAGGCAGTACACCTTGAATACTGATCTTGAAGTGAATAGTGACCTTGAAGTGAGTAGTGACCTTGAAGTGGAATGTTGACTTCAAGTAAATAGTGACCTTGAAGTAGTGGATAGTGACCTTGAAGTGAAGAGACCTTGAAGTGGGATAGTGACCTTGAAGTGGAATAGTGACCTTGAAGTGAGTAGTGACCTTGAAGTGGAATAGTGACCTTGAAGTGAATACTGACCTTGAAATGGAATAGTGACTTTGGAGTGAATAGTGACCTTGAAGTGGAATAGTGACCTAAAAGTGGATAGTGACTTCAAGTAAATAGTGACCTTGAAGTAGTGGATAGTGACTTTGAAGTGAAGAGTGACCTTGAAGTGGAATAGTGACCTTGAAGTGAATACTGACCTTGAAATGGAATAGTGAACTTGGAGTGAATAGTGACCTTGAAGTGGAATAGTGACCTTGAAGTGAGGAGAGACCTTAAAGTGGAATAGTGACCTTGAAGTGAATACTGACCTTGAAATGGAATAGTGACCTTGGAGTGAATAGTGACCTTGAAGTGGAAAAGTGACCTAGAAATGAATAGTGACTTCAAGTAAATAGTGACTTTGAAGTAGTGGATAGTCACTTCAAATAAATAGTGACTTCGAAGTAGTGGATAGTGACCTAGAAGTGAAGAGTGACCTTGAAGTGCGATAGTGACCTTGAAGTGGAATAGTGACCCTGAAGTGAATACTGACCTTGAAATGGAATAGTGAATTTGGAGTGAATAGTGACCTTGAAATGGAATAGTGACCTTGAAGTGGGGAGAGACCTTGAAGTGGAATAGTGACCTTGAAGTGAATACTGACCTTGAAATGGAATAGTGACCTTGGAGTGAATAGTGACCTTGAAGTGGAATAGTGACCTAGAAATGAATAGTGAATTCAAGTAAATAGTGACCTTGAAGTAGTGGATAGTGACATTGAATTGAATAGTGACCTTGAAATAAGGAATAGTGACATTGGAGTGAATAGTGACCTTGAAGTGGAATAGTGACCTTGAAGTGAAAAGGGACCCTTTAAGTGAAAAGGGACCTTGAAGTGAAGTAACCTTGAAGTGGTGAATAGTAACCTTGAAATGAGTAGTACCTTGAAGTGAATAATGAGGACCTTGAAGTGAATAGTGACCTTGAATTAGTGAATAGTGCCCTTGAAGTGAGCAGTGATCTTGAAGTGGAATAGTGAACTTGAAGTAAATAGTGACCTTGAAGTGAAGTAACCTTAAAGTGGAATGGTGAACTTGAAGTGAATAGTGACCCTTTAAGTGAAAAGTGACCTTTGAAGTGAAAAGGGACCTTGAAGTGAAGTGACCTTGAAGTAGTGAATAGTAACCTTGAAATGAGTAGTACCTTGAAGTGAATAATGACCTTTGAAGTGAAAAGTGACCTTGAAGAGAAGTGACCTTGAAGTGAATAGTGACCTTGAATTAGTGAATAGTGCCCTTGAAGTGAGCAGTGATCTTGAAGTGGAATAGTGAACTTGAAGTAAATAGTGACCTTTTGTAGTGAATAGTGACCTTGAAGTGAAGTGACCTTGAAGTGGAATGGTGACCTTGAAGTGAATAGTGACCCTATAAGTGAAAAGGGACCTTGAAGTGGAGTGACCTTGAAGTAGTGAATAGTAACCTTGAAGTGAATAATGACCTTTGAAGTGAAAAGTGACCTTTGAAGTGAAGTGACCTTGAAGTGAATAGTGACTTGAAGTAGTGAATAGTGATCTTGAAGTGAATAAATACCTCAAAGTGATTCTTTACTATGGTGGCTTCTATTTGCCAAAATTTTGAGCTTTGCTCCCAAGCAAAGATTCAAAGAAGAAAATAATAATACAGTCATTTTCAACGTGTCTAAAATATTTTCGATGCGTCTAAAACTATTCTCGATGCATCTAAAACAATTTTGATGTGTCTGAAACTATTTTAGATGCATCTAAAATATTTTCGATGCATCTGAAACTATTCTCAATGTGTCTAAAACATTTTTGATGTTCCTAAAACTATTCTTGATCCGTCTAAAACATTTTCGATGCGTCTAAAATATTTTCAAATATTTGCGTCTGAAACTATACTACGGTAGATGTGTCTAAAACGTTTTCGATGCATCTGAAACTTTTCTCGATGCATCTAAAATATTTTTGATGCGTCTAAATCCATTTCCGATGCATCTGAAACATTTCCAACGTATGCAAATCAAGAATACTTCATGCTTAAGATGCAACTAATAATTTCTGATGCATAAACATCAGAACTGTTTCATATGCATCTTAAAGTACTTTCCATGCATCAAAAAAAATTTATATGCATCGGAAATATTTCCGACGCATTGAAAATGTTTTAGACGCATCAAAAATAATTTAGATGCATAAAAAATGTTTTAGAGTCATCGAGAATAGTTTTAAACACATCGAAAATATTTTAGACTCATCGAAAACAGTTTTAGACGCATCAGAAATGTTTTAGATGCATCGAAAACATTTTAGACGCATCTTAAACTGTTTTCGATGCGTCTGAAATATTTCCAACGCCACGGAAAGTGCTGAATTTCATAATTTCGTCTCAAGTCTTCTGCCCGGAAGCTAAACTCAAAATTTTGGCAGATAAAAGCCACCGTACCTACATAAATATTTCGACCGAATGAGGAAAATAAGAATACCTACTGAAATGAACAGTAGTTTCTGACTCTTTTGGTGTAGATTTTGCTGTCAGCTTGAATGAAAACACACACTGGCTATTTATAAATTTATTACAATTTCCATATAATTTATGTACATGTGTAACCTGCAAACATTTGATTTTTCTATCTAAATGTCTACAGATTTGCCTGTTATACAAATGCATGTAAAACCAATACACTCCGACAATGTACTTTGAAATTTATGGGCAAGATTACACACTGAAGCCGATAAAATCTCACTGGCTCAAGTTGACGTTCTATACCATGAACCCTAGCAGCAACTTTCGGATACTTGGAGATCCTTTTGAATAGATGTAAATGGGTTTTTTCCCTTCAAATTTTGAATCATGGTTCGGACATGAAAGCTACACTTCAGCCTTTGAGGAGTATACTTTACAAATGTGACAAAGTTCACTGCGCTGTACAATACACTTCCCTTGTGTTGCATAAATGTGACTTTACAATACAAATGTACAACTAACAAAAGTCTCGATGGGAAACCGTTAAAAATGCACAGTGGAAAGTGAGCACTTCCATGCAAAACACACAAGCTTTCCGAACCATGGCATCCACAGCACAAGTAGTACTATTTACAAATTGAGCATAAAATTTTAGAATATTCAAATGAATTATGCCAATATTACACCAACAAAGATCACACGAGGCATGGTTTGACAACAATGACCAACTAAATACACATACGTTATTTCAGTTCAGTAGGGAACGACGGAATCAGCACATATCACAGCATCTGTTTGTTCACACCAGCTATGCGACATGATCTTACGAGAAAATTAAAACAGCACAGAATTCCACACGCGTGTTACAGGGAGTCAGTCATTCCCAGCAAATCTTAACTAATGAAATCATTTGAAATATTTAATTACAAAATTTTAATAAACAGGTACCAAGACTATCGATCTACTTCAACACATATCACAAAACATACTCATCCAAGCATTTACGCACAAAAAGCATTGCTTTGATTTATGCCGTTATATCACATATAATACGTTCAACAACCAATGATTTTTTTTTATTTGCATGAATGATGGCTACTTGTCATTATCGAAGATAAATTTATTTTACAAAATTTGATACTGCAATACTCCAATCGTTCAGTATTATTCAAGTATTATTGGTAGAAACTTTTTTTTCGTGAATTGGCATCAAGTTTGTGCATGCAACAACAAGACTACCGGTACAATAAAATCATCAATGAGAACATTGTACTTAATAGAGCGTAGGTACAAGCTTGGCAAAACAGTGTTCCCGTTCCTGATGCAAAAGGTATATTTTCCCCCATCATTTTCTTGAATAGCATAGGATTCTAGGCAGGGACAACACTTTTGAGATCATAGTGAAAATAATCTTTTCGGGATTCAACCACATGTAGAGGCTTTCTGTGTTCACAAATAATGAAACCGTATTCAAATCAAATATTCAGTTTTCTAAAGGTGCTAAGTTTGATGAGTTCAGTTCTCTCGAATATAACCATAATGATTGATTCCGTTGATCTGAATATACACATATTTTTATAGTATTGCTGCATTTGTTCTCGGTAATTATAAATATACTAAGTAGTATTAGAATAAAATTTTGTTTCTCTGTACGTCGAAAATTTCAACTAGTGCCCAGGGCCGTGCTGAACTCTTCCAAGCTGAGTGACCCATCTCTGTCAACATCAAAGTCAGTCAGGGCCGAGTTGAACTCTTTCGAAGAAGGTGCGTCCTGGCCCAGCACTTGCTGTAGCTCGTCATAACTCAAGTTACCATCGGTGTCAGTGTCCCATGCTCCAAAATCTGCAAAGTGTGAATTTAATGGTTAAAAGGTGATATTGTCCAAAATGTTTTGAAAGAAACTATGAAAGGGGAAACAAAATTCAGCAAGAATGAAATAATCGTGAAGCTCAATACAGAAAGTAAAGACAAGTTCATGTGATAGTACAGAAATTTGAGTTTCTCTCTGGCATTGAGGAGCATTAATTTTGTTAAGCAACCATAACACTTCTGACTACACGGTGTGATTCTCTTTGACACGAACCTTGGTCAGGTAGGACTCCAGGAATGTTGAGATAGTGCTGAGTCCCATCATCGCGTGTATCAAGTGATTCCTCCTCTGAAAATTAGCAGGAGCAGTTACCATGGTGACTGATGACATCTCACCAAAATGTGTGGCCGATCAGGCAATGTGGTATTTAACTGACACCTGCCTATAATCAGGCTAAGGTGAGAAGGGGAGGGAGGGGGTGCAGCATTGGGACACAGTGATACATGTATATGTAGCTCACCCATAGGCTTCAGGCTAAAGTGAGGGGGAAAAGGGAGGTTTGGGCACACACACAGTCATATATGTAGCTGACCTGTAGGCTCCTGGGCTGGTGGGACGGACTCTGAAGTCTTGTCTGGTGAGTTCACCTCTCTGCTGCCTTGGGCGGCCTTAGTCACTACTGGCTCCTGCAGTGGCGGGGATTCCGTTTGCTCAGGCTTGCTCCCTCGATCCCCACTCTCTAGCAATGAGAGACGCGCCTTGCTGTCCGTGACGGACTGTTCCACTATCGTCACCCTGCCGTCCAGCGAAGTCAAGTCTTCTTGGATATGCTGCAACCACATATAATACAGTTCACTGTTTCATAGTCTTTGAAAATGAACTTTGGGTTTTTGCAAATGTAACCATTGTATTGAAGACCAAATTTGCCTCCACAAAACTTCTCCACTGTACTAAATTTGTACTAATTTCATATGACTGGAACACGATATACATGCATGTACACATAAATGATGACAGATCCTGAGAACAAATATGTTTTGTTTTTTTTTAAATTTGCATGTGATACTCCATGCTCACCACGAATGAATATGTTGTGTGATTCTTGAAATCAACAAAACTGTCTTGTAGATCTGACAGTTGTTGCGACACTTCCTGAAAACAGAACCATTTGGAACATTTTCGTTATGAGTTTTATCTTGACACATGGGGCATGTTACAAGTGTGAATTTGAGTCCAATTTAATCGATCAGAAACAACAAGTCAGTGAACTTGAGTGAAGCCACAAACTACCGTTTGTTTGTCCTGATAGACCCTGTTGACTTGTGTGGCGTTCATCTGTGCAAGTAATTTATCATACATTTCACTGTTCTCTTTTTTGGTAACGTTTTCCATGACCTCATCCAACTGGAAAGATGCGCGCGAAAAAAATCCCCATCAAAACAAATTCAAATAATATTTCAGTCAGCGAAAACGTTACAAAAGGCAAAGGAAATCATTATCGCATGCATCATACCACGTCACGCAGTGTATTCTCCACAACTTTGCCGAGGTTTTCATGTGAAACAGACGCAGGTTTCACTTCTAGAAGTCCAAGTCGTAAGGAATTACTTTCAGAAACGTTATGTAACCGTTGCAGGTGTACCTGCAAACCATTACAAGAATCAAATTGTGACAAAGACACATTCAAAGTCATAAATACATGTTTAGGTAAGTGTACAAAAGCAACCTTTAGAATCCTTCCTCTGGCATCAACTAATATCTCACACAATTATGGTTAGTTTGGTTTGACCAATAAAAAAAACCTACTGAATGTTCATGGAAATGAGTCAACATTGAGCTGTTCAAGGAATCAATGTCTTGTGTCAATTCTTTGAACTTCTGCAAGACAAAAACCACATGACAATGAAGTAAGTCAACGATTTTTCCATTTCTAACATACTAGTATTGATCATTTTGTTACTACAGGGTGTTCTTCACACGAAAAATACCTCTGGTTGCTCATCTTGAAATTTTTCCATCTCATCACAACATTTGCCGCACTGATCTTGGAGACTTTTAACATCGGAACCGATCTTTGCTACATCCTGCAAAGACAATAAAGTTGCCAAACATACATGTAACATCTCCCACAAATATCTTGGCTAAGACAAAATTATTGAAAGTGAAATAGTGAGACGAGTCTTGTAAATTATAATGTGGTAACAAATTCATGCATAGAAACCACAAAAGTTCTTATGGAACTAGTTCATGCTCCGCACGTGGGATAATAGGGGGGTATTATCCCATGTTCGGAGCATGAACTATTATGTAACCAAGAGGTCCTGCCAAACTATACTACTGACAGTACCAGTACATTTTATTTATGCCACGATGCTTACCTTTGCTAAGTTTGGTGAGTCATCTGGCGTCTTCGCTGGAGCCTGTGCTGCTTTCTTTGACAGTTCGTCTACATCACTCCGCATACCATCAACCTGTAGTAAAAAAGAAATGGAATGTTCGTAAAATCCTCCTAGAGTGGTGTGCATAGTGGATTCATCAATCGTCTGATATGGGACAAAAGAAAATCTTTCTTACAGAATTGAAGGGGGTTCAATAACAAGAAGACACCTGTATCATCACTTCTTACCTTTTCTTTAACTTGATTGATATCCGTTTGCACACCATCGAAGTCCTTTGCTTTGAAATCACTAAATGCCTGCTCCAATGTGTTGTGCTTTTCCTTCAAATCGCTAAGACTTTTTTGTGGCGAAGTTTGTGCTGAAATTTTGAAATAACTCATTAACATTTACTCATTAACGGAACCTCAGGCAATAGGCAAATGTATACGGTACATGATGAACATTCTCAAGCTAAGGGTGGTTCAGAAAGATTGGTTCTCATGTAACTGACCTTGATTGAGCTGTGTGCGAAGTTGATCGACCTCCTTCTTGAGCTCTATATGTACCCAGACGAGCCCCGCGATCGCAGCAATGCACAGTACCAGCAGAAAGAAGCCGCACACCATCGTGCAAGTGGCACAGAACCGACAGGAGTTATTGCTGCAAATTTATAACAAGATTAACGAGTGTCATTCTCATCTGTTACCTTAACCGTGTTAACAACAACTAAATTGATATCTGGGTATATATTGAATGTACTCTTATACATGCTTGAATGTCAAAACAAGAATTCAGTTATTAGATACCTCAACAACCTACATGATGGGATTGATGCTAGATTATATGTTATTACTGTTAGATATATGCGCTCGTATGTGGGTGATTACGGTAGAACTGCAGATACAGACGTATTATCAGTGATTATGCAGCATTTTCAGAATAAGATCGAGCAGTTTTGACAGCTGGATTGATTATTCGTGTCCCAAAATACTTACTTTCTGAGGACGGACTTGGGAGGAATGCTGAACTCCTCGACATCGGAAGAATCTGAGTCATTTTGAAGCAGTTCATGTTGACCCTTTTTACGACGCCCTGCTTTGCTTTTGCCGTTTAGATTGACTAGAGCGTCTAACTCTCGCCGCTTTTTCATCTTCTTCATTTGTTTAGTTTACAATAATTCATCATCCCAGAGAAAACTCCAGAAATGTATGATTTTATGTCGAATTCGACGATAATCAGAAGAAATAGGACAACTTCGTTGCAAACCGCAAGTGTTTGACATTTACCGTACTTTGCCGTATCGTGTATAATAGTACAGTATTTCAAGCAGTTCCGGATCGCGCATCAAAGAAAGTCCATTTCTATTGTTCTCAAGTCGCAACGAAACGTCTCTATAACGTTTTCTGAGTGGAAAAATAGTTGTGCAGAAATCCTGCAAAAAGTGGCATTTCGTGCTTTTAAATAACTGAGAAATAGAACTTTGTTTGTTTGCACAAATTCAAGTAGAAACGGATCGCTTTAAGTGGTTCCGGATCGGGCGCCATCTACCGGTAGTTGCGGTTTAATTTAGGGACCATATCAAAAGCAATCGATGTTGAAATGTTCGTGACGGAAAGTCATTGTTGAAGAATATTAAATTTTGAAACTTAAGCCTGCATTCGTGCAAATATTTACACAACAATATGCATGTCGGCCAACAGCAAGTTATGGTCAATATTATTGATACGCAAATATAAACCCATTCAATCTAATTACGGTTGTATGAGTGAGTACGCTATGCGCATCATAGCGCGCATGTTCAATCAAGCATGACAACGATTTTCTAGTACGGCAATGCTCTGCATGCTTGCTTTTTCGATCACTTAATTTGGACGCCTTTGGTGCTCAAACTCCAGTAATATCATGATAAAATTGTTGGCTCTCTGATATAGGCCTAATAATTGTGTGGTTGCATCCATGTTGTACTGTTTTAAATTACACATTGAATTTGTGCAAATGTAATGATAATTGACCAATGTAGTTCCCCGCTTGTTCCGTACGCATGCTATATCTTGAACTTGAATGAAAATTTGAACAAACATGGTAAAATATGACAGGCAGAGTACCAATACAGTATGAAATGATATTGAAGATTCGATCATGTTGCTATGGGCAGAAACGTGTATTTGAAGCCTGCTAAATTTGCTAATAATGATTCACATGCTAAACAATAAACTACTCTTAGTGCTGAGCATATTTTACAGTTTTTTCTGTATATGCCTTGGCAACAGCACCATCAGTCATAGAAAAGTGGTTGCTACCCTATGTATTGATTGATTCGGGCACTGATTTGGCACTGATTCCCAATGATGTCACGAACAGGAAGCTTACATTCTTCGCCAATATCACCGTGTGGTTTGGTAATTGATATTGAATTTCATGGTTATAGTGTTATAGTACCAACATCGGTTGTCATAGCAACCTCCAGTGTACTGGTAAACATGTATCCTAAATTATTAATTGTGGTATATACACTGTTGACCCAACCTTGAAATTAATCGTGAGAAATTGTTTGATTCCAAACATTGAAGAAAAAACACAGATTTAACGCACATGGATACATGGGTTAAAACACATGACCACCGGATATATTGACTCCAAACACCACAATCCCCCCCCTCCCGTGACCCCTAATTTTGTCTTCATAATCAGAATCCTTGTGTTTCTGGCTACAAATACACCTAATCTGGACATTTCTTGAAAAAATTAGCAGTGGCAGAAGAAAAAAAATGGATACGAGTCTCTGACTAGCAATGGAAATAGGCAGAAAACTATGAGAAAAACAACTGATCAACAGATATATCTTGAAACCAAACGACTCAATTTTCTCCCATGACCCCTATTTTGTCTTGATAATCAGATTCATATCAGATTCAGATTTTTTGTATAACATATACAAAATCGGAATTTTTTTAAAAACATATTAGTCTTAATAAAAGACAAAAATAGAATTGACACTTATGCGATCAGCCACTGAAAACAATTTCAATCTTCCGGCAACTGTGAAATCTGACATAACTTTTTTAATGTAGATTAATTTACAGGGAAGCCCCGGTACATATGGTTTTTATTTTTTTGAATAAAAACCTTTCCTTACCTTTCAAAAAACACAATTATTTGGGATGTCTTGAAATTTTGTTTACTGACTAATACCACCTTATGTTGGGAATTATTGTGGCCAAATGATGTATTCATGTAAATTATAAAAAAAATCCTAAATCTAAAACTTGATGAATTTCGCTGTAAACTTGTTTCAGCTTGAGTGGCAGTTATTTTTCTTTAAATGTACATCCATGCATTGTCCACAGATATGAATAGGATCACCTGTTGGTGATATGGGAAACTTTTGAGAGTAAGCTAACAGCTAGCCTTCGTAGACATATGGGTTTACCAAAACACAAATAACAGTGCCCTTGAAAAGTTTGTTTACCTCGGTATCAGGTCATTTGATGAAATCTTTGGGATGGCCATGTACTCATAGGTTTATTATTCCATCTTGAACTACCGTATTAGAATTACTTGTAGCTACCATTGCACTCGCCCATACAATGCAATTTAGTCACACAGAAGGTCACCGTCGTTTTGTCAGGCGAAGTCGATGCTAGTATCACATCCTACCGATGCACACATTCATAAATGCTCGATATGAATCACAGAAAAAAGCGAGGCCAGGCAATCCTGATGCACCACGGTCCATATCACGCTTCGGACGACGGATGAGAATGATCGCGTGACAGACGGATGGACGGTCATCAAGTTGCCCATCTACACCTTTCTCAGTTCGTCCTTTTTGCATTCTGACCTCTGAGAAACGAGTGTTCGGGTTTTTTTACTCGTGAAATATAATCACAGAGCGTAAGTTCTTTGGTAAAATACTTGGCAAACCTCAACATGATGATTTATAAAATATTTGTCGTACCTGAGAGTTCCTCCGCTGGTGAGACAGATTGAATTTCTAATACCATAACAATATGATTTCGGCAAAAAAGTCGATATATTCATGATGGCTCATGTAACTCCCGTGAGTAGCTCAGCACTCCCTGTACGACAAATAGCGGCCCTGTGCATTACATACTTCCAGATACTCCGTCGAGTATATGCTTCTGATAACCCCCTGTGTATGCATTCTGCTTTATTGTGTACAAATTTGAACAAATTCTTGAATAAATTTGTGGTGAATATTTCTCTGATCTCCGAAGTAACTGACGTGTGTTCAGTTATAATGGTATTCTAGTTTTCTTGTTAAATCCAGTTTTCTTGCAAAATACATAGCAAATCTTTAGAAGGGTTTCGGTGTGTTCAGTGACCATACTGTTGTCAGATAAGGGGCTAAACCGTAGAGAATTGTCAGCTTGTCAATAACTGACTATCAACGGCAAATAAATAGACTTTTGATCTTATGTCCTCTCAATATATCCGATGAACACAAATATTCTGACGAGGACAGCAAAAATTACTCTTGGAAAATATCTTCAAACTAGATGATTAAAAAATGTTGTTCTTGTTTTACGTCCACGGCACGCAAAACATCCAGATCTGTTTATTTCCTGCAACCCGTCAACCAAGCTTGATTCTAGAAAGAGATGAAGCAAACATTTTTGACAACTGGAAACATCAAACATGATTGTATAGCATCAGAAATATTGATAAATTGTAGAATAAATCTACCCACACTATAGATGTGGGGTAGATCTACTAAGTAATAAATTTTCCCGATATTTAAATGAATTTTATCATTTCAGTTTAACACCTTTGCTTATGAATTTTATTTCAGTGATTCCACCTTGGAAAAAAATATAAAATGTTGTGGTATCAAACATGCATGCACGGCATATAAATTCACCTTCCTCCACTTCACTTTTGTCCGTAATTGGTCACTTTTGTCCGTAATTGGTCAGTTACACCTTTTTTCAGACCTGTTGTATACAATGTCGGTGCTACATTGCACCAAGGAGTTTGCGCACTGTATGTTTCAGAATTATATGCTGATAGCTGTGCTCATTATTGTATTTTTGTAGATCGCCAGAGTGGGATATATATTTATATGCCTAAAAATTTGCTACGGAGTAAAACGATAAAGGTAGTGTAGATATAGACCTATATGGTTCCATTAACACTGCCAATATGCAGAGTTTATTTAACCTGTAGGCCTATAGTTCCAGCGTAAAATTTACAAAAAACAAGAATAATGTGCCCATAAATATTTCTTTTTGTTACAACCACTCCCTTTGAGATTTTGACAGGGTCCCCAAACTCCTGAATGTCACGTGACCAGCCAGATGACGTGTGTGACGTTTGACAACAAGCAATGGCGCGCGGAATCCGAAACTACTTGAATTTTGTCAATCGTGTTATGATGGTTTACAATATGAAGAAATATGGTCAGTGCATTCTGGGTTTATACATGTTTTGGTGAGAAATAGGAGCTCTTTTTGGTACATGAATGAAAACTGTGCCTCCACAATTCCCGCAGCTATGGAATAATTTTCGTTGGTGAACTGTTTTGTTTACATTCGGATGACAACGAGGACTGGTGGGTGGATCATCTGTACGATCGGGTGACGAAAAGAATGAAACGAAACTGAATTTTTTCTTTCGCGCATTGTCAGCCACAACACCCATACTTTCCCAATACACAATAGTTTTTATTATAAAATATATTCTCAGTGCACTAAGAGCAATTCAAGTAAAAAACGATCCGGAACTACTTGAAATCCGGAACTACTTAAAATACTGTACATGTACGCTGTATAAGGGTGCACACCCGACTCCCGAGTTTCACGAGTTTCCTTTTCCACTTTTGACGTCATGTTTTCTATCATGGATTTTAGTGTCAGGATCTCAGGAATTGGCGAAATTCCTTATCGAGATACATTTTTTTTAAAAATAAAGTAAAAAAAAAATAATAATAAAAATAAACAATAGAAAAAAATAGCCAATTAAAGGTCAAGAAAGGTTACCGGAGGAATGTTTAGTCTGTGTTTTGTTGAAAAATCAAACTGGCCACCACAAGCAGACATGCGATTCAAGAATAACGAAACTTATACATGTACATATCACAGGGTACATATGAGGAGTTTTATGCATCAATCAGAAAAAAGTCACTGAACAGATTTCGAGAAAACGACCGTCAAGTCCATAACTGGTCGTTTTTCGTCGGAAAAATGGGCCATGCCATTTTGAAAAAAAAGCGAAATTAAAAAAATTAAAATATTGCCCTTTTGAAATATTTTTGGACATTTTGTACTAAATTTCAGAAAAAAATCGACTTCAAACTTCAAAGATAAAGATGTGGAATACGAACGATAACGGACGCAATGCCATGCCGAAATGCCAATATAGGTTATCGGACTAAGGTGCGGTAACCTAAAAACTAGACAACAGTAAATAGAGAATACGGAAGCCCATTAAGGCCATGCCACTTTTCTTCCAAGAAAAAAGACGTGAAAATTCAGGACATGCGGCACAAATGGACCGGACGGCGTAGGCTGATAGGCGATGGATATAGACAATATATGTCTATATCTATAAGGATATGGACAATATATGTCCTGAAAAGTCAGGACATGCGGCACAAATGGACCGGGCGGCGTAGGCTGGTAGGCGATGGATATAGAGTAAAAAATGACATCTGATCAATTCTCTAGCTATCTTCATTTGAAAATCGTCCATTAGGCTACAGGTTCAGGGTTCTTGCAGTGTCTTTTATGACGACATCAAAAGGGACATGATATTGACCTTTCCTTGTATATTGTTTTGCTCCTCCATTCTGGTTATTGTTTCTCCATCAACAGTTAGCGTCAGTTTGTCACAATTTTGGTGGGAATCGCAGTAGGTGTACTATTCAATGATAAGATCTATACATGTTCGTGTCGTTTGCTGACTATGACCAAATATTGTAAGTTCTTACAATCTTTGCTATGATCGTGTTCTGCAGGTCCTACCTAATTCCTTGTACGGGTTTATATCATAACCCAAGACTATGATTCTATATACCTCAGGATCAGTTGGCTGAGGCGCAGATATCTTTTTCCGCATGGACGGGTTCGATATGCGTGCTCTACGACTCAGGTTGTACAATAATTTGGATCTTCATCGAGAAATACTCATACATGTATTGTATGGTTGTCACCGATTCTTTCACTGTCTCGGTGGAGAAGGTTCAAACAAACTTCAGTGATCAATGTGTTAGTATGAATTTATAGTTATAAAATGTTGCTGTGTACAATTACTGAGGTAAAGGCCTTGTTGTGGGTTCACTTACTGAGTGTTGTCGATTTCATCGACATGATATCACAATGTGCACTCCAAAGGGGGATCAATCGATTACCATAATCCGCCATTATTTCGATTACCGTTATCACGGTTCCACCGGTGTCCTTTGCGAGATCGACGGTAAGATATACGGTGACGGTAAGCAAAAATATGTTAGCGCTAAGTCTGATGACAAGGACTTTATATTTATATAGTTAAGTTAGTTACTGAACAAGAGAACGGCCAGTATGTCTATCATAATATATTAGGCCGTACATCATTCATAAAACCAGGCCCGTGTGGTCAGGTGGGCGATAAAGAGGGAAACTGGTAAAGGCGGTTATGGATTCAGTCGGTTACCGGACGAAATTTTCTTGCGCGTCAACTTAATTCATGAAAAGATCGAGCTCTCGTGCTATTGGATATTACTGTGTGAACCATCAGAATGTGAATTGGTTGAGTCAAGATCATTCAAAATAGTTTTGTTTTAGATCATTGGATCAACTTGAATTTTTGCGTTTGGGTATCACATGCCACAATTTTTCACTATAGGCCTACTCTGATTTTTCTAACTTGTTTACACCGATTTTTGACGATATTTTTGCGATGCTGAATGTCATCGTTCCATAATTTGGCATGCTTCCCATAGAAGTCAAACGGCAATTTTCTGCCAAATTTCATACTTTCATCGCAAAATTTGAAGAAGTTGGCAATCTACCCCAATGTTAAATTTCAGCCCAAAACGGGATCCCGAGAATCTGAGCATATTCGAGGATTTGGTCCTGTTTATATCCATCAGGATTCGAAGTTTCATTGTAATTTTGGACCAGACGACACAATGGAGCATATTCTATAAAAACATATTGATTTCGAAAGACTACACAGCTACAAAACCGAGCAAATGCTTAAAATTATATGAGGACCCATAAATTTAGTGACGGGGTTAAAATTAACATTGTGGTAGATTGTCAACTTTGTCCATTTCCGCGATAGAAGTCTGAAATTTGGTAGAAAATTGCCGTTCGACTCCCAGGTGAAGTATGCCAAGTTTTAGAACGATATCATTTAGCATCACAAACATATCAGCAAAAAACTTTGTAAACGAGTTAGGAAAATCAGAGTATAAGTTGAAAAATTTAGAAAAAAATGAAAAAGTTGGCAAACTGCTGTTCTGTTGTTAATATATACCACTGACTAGTTCAAGATACATCTAGCTGGCGATACTTCTCTGGTTTCAACTTCGATTGTAGTGATGAATGATGCACACTGGTTTAGGCTTTAGGTTACCATGGTTACCACAAGCAGCACATTGAATGAAAATTATTTCTACGAAAGACTGGAAATATTCAGGCTAATTAGGGTGTTGAGTTCAACGACAGCTAACCTGAAATATTCATGCGTATTGCAATTGAATGGGAGTGTCTCATCCATGTTATTCAGCCATTCAAAATGAATCTCTACCTGTAAACATGGTAAAGGTCGACAGGCAAGAACAAGTTGAAAAATGTTTCGATACACAAAAGTTTGATTCTTCTGTAGCACATCAAGTATGGTGTAGGCATGTGGTGGAGACAGTCCAACAATAATGCGATTTACATAAGTGGATACTCTTCTTGCAGGTGTCTGTCGTATCAAACCATGATCATGAAGTACCTTCTATGAGCGTCAGTTTGTCACAATTTTGGTGGGAATCGCAGTAGGTGTACTATTCAATGATAAGATCTATACATGTTCGTGTCGTTTGCTGACTATGATCAAATATTGTAAGTTCTTACAATCTTTGCTATGATCGTGTTCTGCAGGTCCTACCTAATTCCTTGTACGGGTTTATATCATAACCCAAGACTATGATTCTATATACCTCAGGATCAGTTGGCTGAGGCGCAGATATCTTTTTCCGCATGGACGGGTTCGATATGCGTGCTCTACGACTCAGGTTGTACAATAATTTGGATCTTCATCGAGAAATACTCATACATGTATTGTATGGTTGTCACCGATTCTTTCACTGTCTCGGTGGAGAAGGTTCAAACAAACTTCAGTGATCAATGTGTTAGTATGAATTTATAGTTATAAAATGTTGCTGTGTACAATTACTGAGGTAAAGGCCTTGTTGTGGGTTCACTTACTGAGTGTTGTCGATTTCATCGACATGATATCACAATGTGCACTCCAAAGGGGGATCAATCGATTACCATAATCCGCCATTATTTCGATTACCGTTATCACGGTTCCACCGGTGTCCTTTGCGAGATCGACGGTAAGATATACGGTGACGGTAAGCAAAAATATGTTAGCGCTAAGTCTGATGAGAAGGACTTTATATTTATATAGTTAAGTTAGTTACTGAACAAGAGAACGGCCAGTATGTCTATCATAATATATTAGGCCGTACATCATTCATAAAACCAGGCCCGTGTGGTCAGGTGGGCGATAAAGAGGGAAACTGGTAAAGGCGGTTATGGATTCAGTCGGTTACCGGACGAAATTTTCTTGCGCGTCAACTTAATTCATGAAAAGATCGAGCTCTCGTGCTATTGGATATTACTGTGTGAACCATCAGAATGTGAATTGGTTGAGTCAAGATCATTCAAAATAGTTTTGTTTTAGATCATTGGATCAACTTGAATTTTTGCGTTTGGGTATCACATGCCACAATTTTTCACTATAGGCCTACTCTGATTTTTCTAACTTGTTTACACCGATTTTTGACGATATTTTTGCGATGCTGAATGTCATCGTTCCATAATTTGGCATGCTTCCCATAGAAGTCAAACGGCAATTTTCTGCCAAATTTCATACTTTCATCGCAAAATTTGAAGAAGTTGGCAATCTACCCCAATGTTAAATTTCAGCCCAAAACGGGATCCCGAGAATCTGAGCATATTCGAGGATTTGGTCCTGTTTATATCCATCAGGATTCGAAGTTTCATTGTAATTTTGGACCAGACGACACAATGGAGCATATTCTATAAAAACATATTGATTTCGAAAGACTACACAGCTACAAAACCGAGCAAATGCTTAAAATTATATGAGGACCCATAAATTTAGTGACGGGGTTAAAATTAACATTGTGGTAGATTGTCAACTTTGTCCATTTCCGCGATAGAAGTCTGAAATTTGGTAGAAAATTGCCGTTCGACTCCCAGGTGAAGTATGCCAAGTTTTAGAACGATATCATTTAGCATCACAAACATATCAGCAAAAAACTTTGTAAACGAGTTAGGAAAATCAGAGTATAAGTTGAAAAATTTAGAAAAAAATGAAAAAGTTGGCAAACTGCTGTTCTGTTGTTAATATATACCACTGACTAGTTCAAGATACATCTAGCTGGCGATACTTCTCTGGTTTCAACTTCGATTGTAGTGATGAATGATGCACACTGGTTTAGGCTTTAGGTTACCATGGTTACCACAAGCAGCACATTGAATGAAAATTATTTCTACGAAAGACTGGAAATATTCAGGCTAATTAGGGTGTTGAGTTCAACGACAGCTAACCTGAAATATTCATGCGTATTGCAATTGAATGGGAGTGTCTCATCCATGTTATTCAGCCATTCAAAATGAATCTCTACCTGTAAACATGGTAAAGGTCGACAGGCAAGAACAAGTTGAAAAATGTTTCGATACACAAAAGTTTGATTCTTCTGTAGCACATCAAGTATGGTGTAGGCATGTGGTGGAGACAGTCCAACAATAATGCGATTTACATAAGTGGATACTCTTCTTGCAGGTGTCTGTCGTATCAAACCATGATCATGAAGTACCTTCTACGATTCAGTAAGAGTAGCGCGCCAATAACAACCATTTGGGGACGAGTGCATCCATGTGCATCTGTCCAAAATGTCGCACGAACTTTGCACTGTATACACAGTGTGTTACCACTCCGGATTTGCCAATTTCCTAAACGAAATCATTTGTCTGTTCACCACCATAGACATGTTTCTTCGATACTGTATGCAGATCATTACGATGCCAGGATGGTGGAAGTGGTCGATTTGGATCTGGACCTGAGGTCTCGATTTCAAGATATTGAGCCTCTCTACAAAAGTGCCAAGTTGCGGAATTTGGAGCATATAAATGTGTACCAACTTGCTTCCAAGCACAAGAATATGCGCGATGTTGGTGTCAAGAAAACCGACCTTGAAGTGGAACGGGTTGATATAGCGGATGAAATGGCCATTCTAAAAAAGAAAGAAGACACTGAAGCTCGTAGGCACAGGATGTCTCAACTCATAACGAGAGGGAGAGCAGTTCGCAATGAACTGAAAACCATCAACAGGTATTACTACGAACTAGAGCAGGAAATTATGTTGCAAGGCCTTGAACTGCCTGTAGATTTACATCCGAGCACGCATGAAACTGAAAGTCAATTGGAAAGGCGACATGGGACATTACCTGAAGCTACAGAACAAACTAAGAGTCACATTACTCTGGGAAAGCAGGCGGGAATGATACACCAGAAAGAAGTCGGCCCAATGAAGTATTACCTCAGTGATGACTTGGCGATCGTGGAGCTGGACCTCAGCAACTTCATCATCCAACTACTAGACCGTGCTGGCTACACGTCAATGTCCTGCCCCGGTATTGTCAAATGTCTCACTGTTGAAGGCGCTGGACTAGACATAAACTACCCAGACCGGGTCTACATCCTGAAGGACAAGGACATCCCTGGTGCACACAAAGACGATCTCACGTGGAACATAACCAAATACCTCGCCGGCGTTTCTCCACTCGGTTTCGCTTCCTACATCTGCAAAATGAATTTCAAGGAGGATACGTTGCCTCAGAAGTATTTCACTGCCGGCAAGAATTACAACCCAAGTCGGAGTCACGTTGACTTGGGGTTGTTCGCCTCTCCGGAGGCGTCAGTGGTGGATTTGTTTGGCCTGGCTAAGGACCAAAGCCAAGCTGACGATCTCTACAGGGAATTTCAGGAAATCACGTGGCACATATATGAACAACTGGGCAAGGATCTCTACATACGGATGATGAACATAGCACCACGACATCTAGCATTGAATGAGTCGTGCAGAGTGGATATTCAGGTGTGGTCGCCTTGGCAGAAGAGGTTCTTCACTCTGGGTTCCATTGCCATGTGCTCTGACTTCTTCTCTCGCAGACTGATGGCCAAGTGGTCGCAGAAAGAGGATAAAGTCTTAGCTGGCCATCATTTGCACACTGTCCACGCGACTGTTATGAATGTGCCAGCCTTCTTGGGGATCTTGATGGAAACGTACCAGACAGCTGATGGACGTTCTTTGTTCTCATTTTCTGTGTAAATTCACATGTAGTTATGTGTGTTAGTGTGCTTGTTTGTTGATGCCTTTTGATCTAATAAAGTAAATTTATTGTACTTTATTATACTTTAAAATGGTATCAGTGACTTGTTTTATTGCAGGCTTTCGTAAGTTTAGACAGAAGGATATGCAGATACTGTCAATGGGTCATCTTTGCTTGAATGATACGAAGCAAACCTTTCAGTTTTGACATAAAAATAAAGATTGAGGGCGAATAGAAGTGCGTGGTATAGAGTAACAGAAGTAAATGTATAAGAGTCAGAAGAACGCAACAAATCGATAGGCAAAATAGTAAAGTTACACCACCAGGGCAAATATAATTGCACGTGACTGATCAAGTGAATCATGATCAAAATTAAACTGGAACCGTGATTCATAGAAGTATGAAATCATCAAACCCATATATGAATGGACAATGCTCCACACGGATGACACACAATAGGAATTACCTCAAAACACAGTCTCTTCAATGCGGCACTGTATGTGCTCAGGTTATCTGTTCGATAGAATGGAAGAGAACTTGAATAGTTTAAAACGCACGCCAGGGAGTATTCAGAAACATTAATAGTACATGAGAGCAACCGAATAATCCAGTGTAAATGAATGGAACATACCAGTACATATATGATTACTTATTAGTACATGTAAGTCCATATCTTTGATGGCTGCGTTCATGCATGTACATGTATAGTGCCTACTATTATATTGACATTATACATTTTTACAATGCCTTTTAGTGATAAATAAACTACCGGTAAAACTTGATGGAATCTTCATCAGCTGATACATTATCTTCAGGAAATTAGATGAGAATGACGTGAAAACCAATCTTCAATTTCACTAGAACAGGATAACGACATTTCCAAACTACAGGTACATGTACCATTGAGGTCTGTGC
Source organism: Terebella lapidaria (assembly GCA_949152475.1). Lineage (NCBI taxonomy): Eukaryota > Metazoa > Annelida > Polychaeta > Terebellida > Terebellidae > Terebella > Terebella lapidaria. The sequence goes on from OX424557.1 coordinate 12,742,982, forward strand.
TGAAGTTTTATTTTAGTTCTCCTTATATTAGTAGCTGCTTGCAGGCGACTCTGAGGACTGAGTCTAAGGCATCACGATGCCCAAGTTTCTGGGTGTAGATTATCTACAACATGTAAGTAATGGTATGCTGGTATAGCCTATGTATATGGGTTAACTGTTGTATTTATGTAAGTTGAAACATAACATTTCCTGTTTCATTAATGTTTGGGTTATTTTTCGGCATTATTCACAGTTGCATATTAGTCAGCACATTGTATGCTAACACGAAATGAAATATCCATGCAATGCCAATACAGTATTAACAATTAGAGGCTAACATTGTACATGTATTAGAAATACATAAGGCCAGGTCTTATGTATTTCTGATCGTATTAATACCTACAATTTTTAAAGAAGTCGTGCTGTTCGCTGAAGTATTACATTGCACGTAAGCAAGTTAGTACATCATACATCATAGTTATCATAACTGAAATGGTACATATGACAGGAGGATTACATAGATTTCAAAGGAATGTTTAGTGATAGCACCGACGAGGCTTCGATAATTAAACGTGCTGTTGTGTATTGCATGCTATACAATCTGATTGCACTCCGTACATATGAATAGTATAGCCCTACCACTGTTAATGACGTGCTCGGGGTTTGACGGTGACAAACACCTCTTTCCTCAGGCTGTCAGGCACCAGAGAGCGACTCTGAACCGAATGCTGATTATGGTTCCTCAACACCTTGATCATGGGAACAGGTACAACCGAACATACAGTCTATTGGACAGTGGCTACAAGACTCCATGGGTAAAAGGTGTCTGAACGATATAGTATAACATCAATTAACAAAGATCCCGTGCAAAAGGTGTCTAAAGGATATATACATGTAGTAGAACCCCTTCAATAAGAAAACATCCTCAGCTGGTTAAAGGTGTTTAAACGATATACATGTAGTTTAACCTCCCCAATAAGCAAACATCCCGTATAAAAATGTGTCTAAACGATAGGCCTATTGTGGGCCTTTAATCACATCAAGGAGCAATCACATCAAAGAGCTTGTAGGGCACTAATGCATAGCGACAATAATACCTAATCCTACAAGCATCGTTGCATTTGCAACGATCTCGGTTGCATTGCTCAGCCTGTTCGTTTCAGCGGCGCCCAAGTCAAGTGAGGCGATGTTGGCTCAGGATGATGACGACATTCTGCAGGAGATAAAGCGACTTTATTCCTTCCCAGTTGCCCAGCTGAACACCGACAGGCATCTCTGGTGTGTTAGTGTTCCTAATTGGATGCCATGACTGGAGTTTCTCAAATGGTTTGCACCGGCTTTTATTGTATGTGCTTAAAACTGTGTGAAAAAAGTAGGCCTACCATATTTGCTTCCAAAAATGCATACGTTTCAACTGGAGCAACAATTGTTGGGGGCTATTCACTAAACGTTCACTAGTATGTTTCATTCAGTTCTGTCCTCATCCCCGAAATATATAGGCCCCCAGGTACAAGTAAATACGTCATTCATGTAGTTAGGCAGTGTACCGGTAGAGTATTGTGGTGCTACATGTAGGAGTGTCGGCAGGAATGTCTCGGAAGACGTGCTGGTGCCCAGCTCGAACCCGGAGTCCCCGTGTCTCGATGCTCAGGACATGACAGTCTCGGACAGGGGACTGGACCTAGACTGGAGTGCCGTTCAGACAGATCCTGATAGCCAGTCACACAGTGTGTAGACTTCCAGAAACCACCATTCCAGATTTTGAAAAAAAGTTTATTTCTCTGCTGTATCGTTATTAATTGGATATAACTTTTGTGATATTTAGTTTCGGATGGTTTTCTGGAAGAGCCACTGCTCTGTACAGTGTACAGCCAATACCTGGCAGAACATATCAAGGTGTGCAAAAATATGCTCGCTCGTTCAAAACCAATGATCATCAAAGACCCCTTCATATCTGAGGATGGAAAAGCGTTTGATGACGCTAACTTCTTCAGGTACTAGTTGATACGCGCTCTTTTATAAATCTGTGAGAGGTTCGATGTTTTTTTTTCCGGTTGAGATTAGTTTATACATTGTGTGAATCAGTGTACTACATTTATTTTCAAATATTCCAACATATCCTCTTGAAAAAGAACACCGACTTTTTTGCTAAATGTTTTCAGGGAGGAATTACATTACGACTCACTCTTTGTGAGGTGGTTTTCAGACATTGATCTTGGAAGCATCATGGACGAGCAGTTCACAGAAGATACTCAACTTGGCCTTGAAGGGTTGCTGGAGGAAGCACTGGTAGTAGGGTGCTTTGTGAGTTTGTATCTTCTGGATATACTGTAAAACTACTAATTTTGACGGACGATTTATTTGGCGGTAGGGGAGAAACCGCCAAATGAAATCGTCCGCCAAATTAACTAGATATATGTTAAAAATATAAGTGGTTTTAAAACCGCTAAGTTAAAGCTCCGCCAATTAACGTGGGGTTCAGAACCCCCAAATTTAATAGCCGCCAAAATTAGTTGTTTTACAGTATTATAAACATGTGTGCCCATACTAGTAAGTTATGTTACCCTGCCTCCGCTTACAGTAAGCAAAAATCGTGATAGGATGTCTGATGTCATGAAGTTTGGAATTTGTTTTGCCCAACGATCCTGTTTTGACTAATGGGAATTATTCGTATTGAAGTGTCATTTTACTAACTAGTCATGAGTAAATTCGTGAGGTGACGTTGACCATGAACTCGGTCTGGTCTGAGAGTCAAGGATCTGTGTTTTTGATTACTCTGATGCAGAAAGAGATAGTAAGAAATGCAATCGGTTGTAAACGACTTGCTACTTGTACATTGAAGAAACCATCCCTGGAAGTGAAAAAATTTGCGGGCTGGTGAAACAATTGCTGGCTAGTTTATTACCTAACTATTTAATTGTTATCTATGAACGCCTGTGACCGTAGCAGCAAGATGATCAAGATGTTGCTGGTGACTGCCATCATCTCAAAGAAATCTTCCCAATGGACCAGGATGCCGTATCTCTCGACCATGGACAAGATCTGAAAGGTAGGCATAAGTTAATATATATCTTTTGTTGAAGCAAGCTGACGATCCTAATCGTGACATTTAGGCAAATTATCATTAATTTTAGGGCAGAACGTATACATTTTCATTGCTTTGCACACTTGCGACAGATCTCAAAATGACGTCATCGACTGTAGATCTAAGGTTGCTGGACTTGAGTGATGTGTATCCAGACAGAAAATTATTTTGTACACCCTTCCCTGAGCTAAACAATCAAGGTAACTGACCAGGGGGCTTTTAAAATGTAATTTAATAGAGGGTCCACTGATCATTCCCACTCTGTCTCATGGACACATCGTATATTGACAGGGATACAAACAGATTTGGCAGAGGCATACTTGGAATCTCCAGTGATTACAAACCTATTACTGGAAGACGATGCCTCCTCCACAAGCACGCCGTGGAAACAACTGGCGCCATTTGCTCTCGAGTCGTGGGATATTTGTGACAATATAGATGTCGAGTAAGCTATAGGGACCAGTATCAGATATTCAACATCATCATACTGTATATAGTTCACTCATTGTCAAGATTTATGTGTTGAAATCCAGGACAGGACATATTTTCGGTGCGATGGTGGACGTTGTTGAAGCAAAGCTATGGGCGGAGGAGAGGTACATCGGGGACAACTGCACCATTCGCCTTCGAGGTTTGTATCACACCTGGGTGGTGAATCAAATTCAGCAGTTTTCATATTGCCCTGGATCTACTAGTACAATTATACCTGCAACTTTATAACAGAACCAGAGATTATCGTGGACTTTCTGGAGATGCTGACGGTGCAGTATGCGGTGGCCGAGTGTGGTCTAGCGCCGGCTGTACTGAGTGGTGCCCTGGATCTGGACCTGCCCTGGGATGTCCTGGATGGGTACCAGGGCCGTGACTGGGCCTGGAGTACCCCGGAACGACCAAGATACAAATCATCTCTATTCTGTCATTCTCTGGAACAGTTCGAAGAACACGACTTGGATACAGATATATACTGTGAATAAATGTAGTAATCAAGTTCCCTAAGATGCAATTTATAGAATATACATTTACGCAATTGAACATGTCAGTTCAGTGAAGCACAGTTGCTGTAAAATCGACTGAAATGTTGTATAATAAAATGACGTTTGACAATTGACTGTATTCGTTTAGGAACTAGACGCTTCCGGTCGCCTACGACCGCTTGGGTGTATCCCCCGTAGCCCTATCATCTCTGTTGCCCCAAATATATCACTGTCAAGTGTGAAAAACTAGAGCAAGGGCTAAAAAAGATTACCAGAGAAATGTTAAATCCCAAGTCACAACTGTTTTCTTTTCCCCACCAAAACTGCTGCACTGATTTTCCGAGGTTATTGAAGGTCGAATTCAAAATCACCACTGAAATCTCTTTATATGAATTTCCATTCGACATGTTTGATAAAATAACGAAAATACAGACAGATCAATCTTTTCACCTATTTATATTTCAACTCAGAATATTTTACAAACTTGGTTCCAAGTTGAAATTCAAAGTAAAATTTGACCAAAAATGCATTTCAAGATGACGAAATTGGAGCTAGATTGAACTTCTCACCATAAGTTATATTTCGATTCATAATACATGTATGGGCTAAACATGGTTTCAAGTTGAAATTCAAAGTAAAAGTTAATCAAAACTGCATTTCAAGATGACAAAATTAGAGCCAGATCAAACTTTTCGTCATAAGTTATATTTTAACTCATAATACCTGCCCAACTTGGTTTCAAATTGAAATTCAAACTAAAAGTTGACCAAAACTGCATTTCAAGATGGCGAAATTGGAGCCAGATCGAACTTTTCACCATAAGTTATATTTCGACTCATAATATGTGCCAAATATGCTTCCAAGTTGAAATTCAAAGTAAAAGTTGACCAAAACTGCATTTCAAGATGACGAAATTGGACCCAGATCAAACTTTTCGCCATGAGTTATATTTCAACTCATAATATGTGCCAAACTTGGTATTAAGTTGAAATTCAATGTAAAAGTTGACCAAAACTGCATTTCAAGATGACGAAATTGGAGCCAGATAGAACTTTTCGCCATAAGTTATATTTCGACTTATAATATGTGCCAAACATGCTTTCAAGTTGAAATTCAAAGTAAAAGTTGACCAAAACTGCATTTCAAGATGACGAAATTGGAGCCAGATCGAATTTTTCACCATAAGTTATAGTTTAACTCATAATTTGTGCCAAACATGGTCTCAAGTTGAAATTCAAAGTAAAAGTTGATCAATGTTTTCATAAAAAGCTATTGTGATCAATAATAGACTTAACTAGCAAAAAAATAATGTTAACTTATTTGGTCACAAACATAAAATCTCTACTGGACAAAGCCTTCACCTTGTTGAGCCCAATAATAAATATTTCTTGTCTTAACTATTTTCATTGTGGTCAATAATAGACTTAACATGTAAAAATAAAGTTAACTTATTCGGTTACACCCAGAAATTTCTACCAGACAAAACCTTAACCTTGTTGAGCTCAATAATAATTGTTTCTCATCTTAACTATTTTTTATTGAGGTCAATAATAGAGTCAACTAGCAAAAAAAATGTTAACTTATTTGGTTACAGACATAAAATGTCTACTAGACAGAATCTTTACCTTGTTGAGCCCAATAATAAATATTTCTTGTCTTAACTATTTTTATTGTGGTCAATAATAGACTAAACTAGTAAAAATAATGTTAACTTATTCAGTACACCCACGAAATCTGTACTGGACATACTTTCACCTTGTTGAGCTTAATAATAAATATTTCTCATCTTAACTATTTTTATTGTGGTCAATAATAGACTTAACTATTTTTATTGTGGTCAATAATAGACTTAACTAGTGAAAATAATGTTAACTTATTCGGTTACACCAATGAAATTTGTACTGGACAAATCTTTAACCTTGTTGAGCTCAATAATAATTGTTTCTCATCTTAACTATTTTTATTGAGGTCAATAATAGACTTAACTAGCAAAAAAAATGTTAACTTATTTGGTTACAGACATAAAATGTCTACTGGACAGAATCTTTACCTTGTTGAGCCCAATAATAAATATTTCTTGCTTAACTATTTTTATTGTGGTCAATAATAGACTAAACTAGTAAAAATAATGTTAACTTATTCAGTACACCCATGAAATCTGTACTGGACATACTTTCACCTTGTTGAGCTTAATAATAAATATTTCTCATCTTAACTATTTTTATTGTGGTCAATAATAGACTTAACTATTTTTATTGTGGTCAATAATAGACTTAACTAGTGAAAATAATGTTAACTTATTCGGTTACACCAATGAAATTTGTACTGGACAAAACATTTACCTTGTTGAGGTTAATAATAAATATTTCTTGTCTTAACTATTTTTATTGTGGTCAATAATAGACTTAACTATTAAAAATAATGTTAACTTATTCAGTTACACCCATGAAATTTGTACTGGACAAAACCTTTACCTTGTTGAGCTTAATAATAAACGTTTCTCGTCTTAACTATTTTTATTGTGGACAATAATAGACTTAACTAATAAAACTAATGTTAACTTATTCAGTAATATTGTCCTGTTTTCACTGAAAACTTCAGTTCTCCATTCTGAACAAGAAACCAGTGTCATTACCTTCCACTGTACAGGCTATTGGAATGATCGTACATGTCAAAATGGATATTTCAAAATTCTGTAATAAGTTAGGCTGTTAACATATTAATATTTATATGATCATTCTAAAAAACGATTGGTTTCGTGTGACAGCCCTTCCCAACAACACTTCCAAATATTATCGAGATTCGTCAAAAATTGCCATCTGTAGAGCGTTCACAAGCCATGTGTCTCAAACAGGCTGTTTTCAATGCAAAATGTGTCCCCAAACGACCAATTCAGTTGCCACGGCAACCAAAATCGATTGGTGTCGGGATCTTACCATAATATATGTGCCTGCAAAAAATAATGGTGATCGGGTGAGAATTGCGGCCTGTAGCGCGTTCACAAGCCATGTGTCTCAAACAGGCTGTTTTCAATGCAAAATGTGTCCCCAAACGACCAATTCAGTTGCCACGGCAACCAAAATCGATTGGTGTCGGGATCTTACCATTATATATGTGCCTGCAAAAAATAATGGTGATCGGGTGAGAATTGCGGCCTGTAGCGCGTTCACAAGAAAATCTCTGCGGACGCGGACGCGGACGCGGACACGGACGCGGACGCGGGCGCGGACGCGGACGACGAAGCCAAATCCATAGTATCCGCCGAACTTTGTTCGGGGGATACAATTATGAATGACATACATGTACATGTATTGGTATCTGAATTCAGTTTGAGCTTATTGGGAATGCCGTGTGCCCTGTATATTATGATACAGATTATGCATCCTACTTCTATTTCTGTAACATGCTTCAATAGGCCTATATTCGGTATTTCATCTCTATGTTAACGTAAGTTTTGTGAGTAGTTTGGGTCCTCCAAGACACGCTAGACAGCAACCACATTAATGGGCACATGTCAACCACATTAAGGGAAAATGACCTCAGACGTCGTGGACCAACACAGCATCTGGGAACTGTCCTACCATACCTGTCGACTCTACATGTAGCATTCTCGGGCCTCCGAGTACAAGCTTATTTCACATACACCCAGTGCTTCCTGGGCCTTTCAGGCCCAGTCCCCTTGTTGCAGCCTTATCAATGTTCCGGAACATGGGGAAATGTCCTGATTACCTGCTATGAACGTATGCTTTATAACATTGTAAGCAAGGGCGTTGGATCCTTGGAGGGTGGTTGAAGTGAACGGAGCGAGTCTTATGATGGGAAGCAATAGGTCTTGAGCGGGCCCCTGAAGCCAAAGCGTTCTGTATGTTTTAAGGTGACTCCCGGGTACGAATTCCACCTAAATACCAATTGATTCATCTGCTTTAAAAATTGTGTGACAATTTGGAGTGATGCAATTGTACTTCGGGTACAATTCCCCACCCACGTGGATCCGCCTATAGCCTTTCATGAGTATCCAATATGCTTCACCCCTACATTGTATGTGTTATATGCACCCTAAATTTGACCAATACTCAATTTACTCGTCATCTGGTTTTATAATATGGAATATGATACATTCCAGTATATGAGTAGATATTTTAAAAAATCATCAAGGAACATCCCATCTCCTTATGGTATCAATTTTGCAGGGCCGTAGCACTGGATTTCTAAGTGTGTGTGTGATGGGGGCCCATCAGGTACGGTATGGCATATCGAAGTCACTGAAGGCCCCCAGAAGCACTGGAGCATCTTAGATGGTTTTTAGGTTACCGAACCTTTGGTCCGATAACCTATTGTGCATGGCATTGCGTCCGTCCGTCTGGCCGTCCGTCCGTCGTCCGTCGTCCGTCCGTAAACAATTTTATCTTTAAAGTTTACGGATCTTTCTGAAATTTTGCACAAAAATGCCTAAAAAATATTTTGAGAGGGAGGTATTTTTTATTTTTTTTATTTTGCATTTTTCTCAAAATGGCGGCCGTTTTCGGTGACTTTAACGGCCATTTTCTCGAAAACTGTTCTGTAACTTTTTTTCTAATTTATGCATTAGACTCCCCTTATATACCTTTGTGATGTGTATAAGTTTCGTTGCTCTTGAATTTTGAATTTGAATTTTTGACGGATCGGCGAAAAACAATTTTTTGCCCCAAATCGCGTCACCATCCATTTCGGGCCATTTCTAGGCAAAAAAAAAATTTCACCTTTTGGAAAATGTTTTTGGACTCTTCCCCCTTTTTTCCCCGCATTTTTCCCCTTCATAATGGTAGCTACCATGACTGTACTCTTAGAATGCTTGACGATAGAGCTTAGATGTTGACACTTTCAAATAGGCATATATAGTCAATTGTCATATATGACGATTTGTGAAGTGACTTTGAATTTGACCTTCGATGACCTTGAAAGGTCAAAACGGCTTTTTTGGTCAGTAAACGCTCGAAGGTGTTTTATGTACCTTCGCAATATATATAAGTTTCTTTGCTTTTGAATCGCTCAAAGTGGGCCATTTTGGCCCAAACTTGGCCCAAATGGGACTTTCCCATGTTGAATTGTCCTATCCTTTATAATGGGACATATTGCTGCTAATATCTCACTTGATATTGAGATTAGAGATTAGGAATTAATTGTGATCATATAGGAAATGATATATGCCGAATATTCTCGCGACCTTGAACTTGACCTTTGATCGTATTTTGAAGGTCACAGCACAAAATGGCTAGTATCTCGCTTATTATCGACTTTACAGCTTAGGAATCAATTGTGTACATATAGGAAATAATATATAGTGAATATTCTGATAACCTTGAATTTGACCCCTGACCTCATTTTCAAAGTCACAGGACAAAATGACTAATATTTCACTTATTGTCGACTTTACAGCTTAGGAATCATTGTGAACGTATAGGAAACAAATACGTTCTGAATATTGTCGTTTTCTTGAATTTGACCTTTGACCTCATTTTTAAGGTCACAGGACAAAATGGCTAATATCTTGGTAATAAAATGGCTATTATCGACTTTACAGCTTAGGAATCAATTATGATCATATAGGAAATGATATATACAGACTATTCTCGTGACCTTTGACTCAAATTTCAAGATCATGGGACAAAATGAAAAATATCTCGCTTGGGAACCAATCGTGGACATATAGAAAATGATATAGACTTAATATTTTGATGACCTTGAAGTTGACCTTGAACTCATTCTCAAGGTCAGAGAACTAATTAAGGCATTTCGGCAGAAATGCCTTTATGGTTTTGTCAGAATTCTTCTTTTTTCAGAATTCCGCCATTTTTTTTCTTTCTCAAAATGGCGGCCGTTTTTGATAATTTTAAGGGCCATTTTCTCAAAAACTGTTCTGTAACTTTTTTTTCTGATTGATGCATTAGACTCCCCTTATATACCTTTGTGATGTGTATAAGTTTCGTTGCTTTTGAATTTTGAATTTGAATTTTTGACGATCGGCGAAAAACATTTTTTGCCCCAAATCGCGTTACCATCAATTTCGAGCCATTTCTAGGCAAAAAAAAAATTTTCACCCTTTGGAAAAAGTTTTTGAACTCTTCCCTCTTTTTTCCCACATTTTTCCCCTTCATAATGGTAGCTGCCATGACTGTATCCTTAGAATGCTTGACGATAGAGCTTAGATATTGACACTTTCAAATAGGCATATATAGTCAATTGTCATATATGACGATTTGTGAAGTGACCTTGAATTTGACCTTCGATGACCTTGAAAGGTCAAAACGGCCTTTTTTCTCTCAAAAAACGCTCAATTTTGGACTTTGACAGCCATTTTCTCAAAAACTGTTCAGATGGATTTCAGGTTTTGTTTCAAATTTCTTTTATGTACCTTCGCAACATATAATATAAGTTTCTTTGCTTTTGAATCGCTCAAACTTCAAAGTGGGCCATTTTGGCCCAAACTTGGCGCAAATGGGACTTTCCCATGTTGAGTTGTCCTATCCTTTATAATGGGACATATTACTGCTAATATCTCACTTAACATTGAGATTAGAGATTAGGAATCAATTGTGATCATATAGGAAATGATATATGCCGAATATTCTCGCGACCTTGAACTTGACCTTTGATCGTATTTTGAAGGTCACAGCACAAAATGGCTAGTATCTCGCTTATTATCGACTTTACAGCTTAGGAATCAATTGTGTACATATAGGAAATAATATATAGCGAATATTCTGATGACCTTGAATTTGACCTCTGACCTCATTTTCAAAGTCACAGGACAAAGTGACTAATATTTCACTTATTGTCGACTTTACAGCTTAGGAATCAAATGTGAACATATAGGAAAACAAATACGTTCTGAATATTGTCGTTTTCTTGAATTTGACCTTTGACCTCATTTTTAAGGTCACAGGACAAAATGGCTAATATCTTGGTAATAAAATGGCTATTATCGACTTTACAGCTTAGGAATCAATTATGATCATATAGGAAATGATATATACAGATTATTCTCGTGACCTAGAATGTGACCTTTGACTCAAATTTCAAGATCATGGGACAAAATGAATAATATCTCGCTTGGGAACCAATTGTGGACATATAGAAAATGATATAGACTTAATATTTTGATGACCTTGAAGTTGACCTTGAACTTATTCTCAAGATCAGAGAACTAATTAAGGCATTTTTTTTTCTTCCGCCGTTTTCGTTTCCGCGCGATAACTCGAGAACGCCTCGACGGATCGACTTGAAATTTTCACCACTATTCAGACATATTATGTAGATGTGCTGTATAGTTTTGAAGCCGGATCCGAGGTCCGTGAGGTCCGTGAGGATGAAATTGAGGTCATTTTTTGAACTTCGTTTCCGCGCGATAACTCAAAAACTATTCAGGCAATGGCTGCAGAACTTTGCATGGAGGTTTATATACCACCAGGGAAGAACCCTATCGATTTTGAGATTGATCCGTCAAACGACCTTTGACCTAGAGGTCGAAATAACTTTTTGCTGACTCATCCTTGAGTTTTCCTGCATATCTCGGAAACGGTGCGTCGTAGAGTGAAACGGACGTTATTTTTGGACTCGTCGCCCTAGACAAACATGTCTAAGCGGTAGTAGGGATGACCTTTGACCTTGACCTTGAACTATTCTGCCGAGTCGGCATTTTTCGTTTTCGTCGATATCTCGGAAACGGTGCGTCGTAGAGCGAAACAGACGTTATTTTCGGTCTCGTCACCCTAGACAAACATGTGTATGGGGTATTAGGGATGACCTTTAACCTTGACCTTGAACTATTCTGCCGAGTCGGCATTTTACGTTTTCGTCGATATCTCGGAAATGGTGCGTCGTAGAGCGAAACGGACGTTAATTTCGGACTTATCGCCCTAAACAAACATGTCTAAAGGGTATTAGGGATGACCTGTGACCTTGACCTTGAATTTTTCTGCTGAGTCAGCATTTTTTGTTTTCGCTGATATCTCGGAAACGGTGCGTCGTAGAGCAAAACGGACGTTATTTTCGGTCTCGTCACCCTAGACAAACATGTCTAAGGGGTATTATGGATGAACTTTGATCTTGGCCCGAAATTTTTTTGCCGAGTCAGCATTTTTCGTTTTCGTCGATATCTCAGAAATGGTGCATCATAGAGCGAAACGGACGTTATTTTTGGACTCGTGGCCGTAGATAAACATCTCAAAGGGGTATTATGGATGAACTTTCACCTTGACCCAAATTTTTTTTTGCCAAGTTGGCATTTTTCGTTCTCGTCGATATTTCGGAAACGGTTCTTCGTACAGCGAAACGGACATTACTTTTGGACTCTTGGCTCATAAGGGGTATACAGATGAACTTTGACCTTGACCTTAATTTTTTTTTGCTGAGTCGACATTTTTCATTTTCGTCGATATCTAGTATATTTTATAAATTAGTCATCACACCGAAATGCCTCCAAGACATCTTTAGGCCTTGACGTCTGATATATGCTGAATATTTTCATGACCTTGAACTTGACCTTAGACCTCATTTTCAAGATCAGATCACAAAATGGATAATATCTCACTTATTATCGACTTTACAGCTGAGGAATCAATAGTGGACAAACTAGAAATGATATATGCTGAATACTGTGACCTTGAATTGACCAATGACCTTATTTTCAAGGTCAGGGACAAAAGGCTAATATCTAAAATATATTGTCCGGTGACCTTTCTTAACCCTTGGGCTAATTTTTTTTTCAATGTCCAATAACACATCAAATTCGAAACAATGTATAAAATATCAACTGAACAGCAATAGGGTTTTGTAATGATGTGCGAGACGACTTGCAGAGATAGTTCATATGGGCCCCAGAAGCTGACGCTTCCTAGGTGTCCAGTATTGAATTATGAATATGCAATTGTATACCATTCAAGCCCAAGGCCTGGATACGAAGTCCCTTGATAATCAGATTGGTATTACCCCCAGCTACGACAGTGTTCATCATGTTAATGAGATCTATGACATACCAGCCAATTGACCGGAGATCATGATCTTTGCTTTGATGAAGGAATCGACTTGGTTCAGATTGGGGAATGCCCAGTAGGGACATACATGGATTGACATAGGGATAAGGCTGGAAACTGGGGGTTACTAGTTGCTTTGTGGTGTGTTCAGAGTACATATCGAAAACATGAATGAGGGTCATGATTTTTATGGAAAAAGAATAAAAGAAGTTGATGCATTTGAAGACACTAATTGAGCCAAATAAAATAAGTCCAAATAAAATAAGTCTTTATATTACGTTTTTACACAATATGCATCATGACTTTTCAAATTGCTAAAAAAAAAGTACTAGGAACATGAAAATATGATGTGAACTCAAATGATAGACCTGGTTTTGCTGAGTAAAATGCAGTTTACTGCATGCCGATATCTCTATTGGTTAAAAAGTTATGGCCATTTGAATGTCACATTTTGGCAGGTTGTGACATATGCTGGAATGAACACTTCAGGATTTTATGAGCAGCTAATTAGTATGCAAATGAGGTATTCGTGACGTAGAAGGGGGAATATTTTTAATTAGGCAAGTTTGAGTCTTAATATAATTGATCTGGTCAGAATTATTGCAAACCTAATCTTCAAACATTGATACGCATGGTCAATAATCAGTGTTGTTCAAAGTGTTACTGTTGCCATGGTCACTATTCACCTGCTGGAGTCCCTAGCAACCATTGGTTGCTATGGGTCCTAACTGCCAGAAATAGGGGTTTTGACAGAATTTGATTATTGTATATTAATTATGCATGTGGAGTCAATCCATTTTCACCTTTGGTTTTGTTTGCTTATCGATATGACTGTGAATTTGGGCCATAGCAACCCTGGTTGCTAGGGGCCTTACAGCACTACTGGTGACTTTGGCAACTATCCGGATGTGAAATTCATTGACTATCAATTATGTAGAGCATGTGGAATAAGCTTTGTTGAATAATTGCAATTTCTTAAGACTTCAATAAGCCAATAAAACCATCTAATTAAAAAATGTTCCCCCTGTGACGTCATGCATACAAATTTGCATACTAATGAGCTATATGATTTTTCAAATTGTACTTTGGGCAATTTGAACTTTGAAGCACTGTAACTTTTGAAAGAATCGAGATATTCACATGCTGTAAAAACCGTTCTGATCAGCTCACATGGTGCTTTAATCTGAGCTCACATCATATTTGCATGTTCCTAGTACTTTAATTCAGCCACAGATTTTCATACCTGAAACTTTCTCCTTTGATTTTTTTCGTACTTTCAGCTGCCAAATGACACATCACTGAACAGTTACGTTTATCATGGCTTTCATAGATGACATCAAGGTCAATATCATGCCCCTTTTGAGGTCATCTATGAAAGCCATGATAAGTAAGGGACACTGCAAGGACCCTGAACCTGTAATGGAGATAGCTAGAGATTGATCAGATGTCATTGAAATTTCTTCTAAATCCATCATGAACAGTCAACTTCAATCTCATCTTTGAAAGCCATTAAAGGTTAGCATGTTCATCATAGATTACTTTTGGCAAAAAACACCAGGCCACCGTCTATGTTCGTCCGTGAGAGTCCGGCCCTGTATGTGGGACTGAGGCTTAACAGTATGCTGCTAAAGTGCTTGTGCGGACTATTATATCATGCAAAGTGGAGTTAAGTCATAATTCTAAACTCAAATATTGTTATTTGTTAAATAAGTTTGTTAGTAAAACTAGGTGTTCTGTCACTACCGGTGACAAGGCTGTATCTCCTTATCAAGTACCTTATCACAGCTTGGTGATTTCGTTCACCATTATTCGGAAAACCCATACACAATTGTGAACAAACATTTCGTGTAAATTAGAAACCTGTAGTATGATTATTTAAAAAAAACTCTGGATGCTGTTCATGTATGTTACCAGTACTAATGCTTATGTACACACAATCTGTTTCATTTCCATATAACATACAAGACTGCTTTCTCAAATGTGTCTTTATTGCACAAGTAGTTTTGCCGAGGTTTTTCTACACATTGGTGTGTGAACATGGCATGAGTGTAAATGAACATATACAGCATAATGCCAATTCCAATGGACAACAATACATTGTATTAGAGGGGTTTGCCAGTCATGGGCACTATAAAACATGGCAAATCAATTTCTGCCAATTCCTTAAGGATATTAATCGCCAATGCCATAAATACAACTCAGATAGTGTTCCCAGTGGATAAATTAGAAAGACCATTATCTGCATGCACAAGTACAAATATTTAGGAATTCACAACAATCAACAATGCCCGAGCTGGGAGAAGATTTTACAAGACCGTGAATTTTGTTTCCATACAGATAGCATTCAATACATAAACATGATGAAGATCAACATATACAACATAAAGATCAACTTACATACATGTAAGTTAACTCCAGATGTACAATATATTACCAGTATGCACATGCAGGTTGAGTACAGCCTTATCAAGTATCAAAAATACAATTCGCTTTTAACATAAACAATGTTCTTTGTCTAGCAACATGTCGGACTGTCCCTAATGTATGTTGCCATGGCTACTGAATGCAGTATCAATCGACAGTGCCAGTTTTCCACGCGGTCCCTATCCGACGATCAACCATATTGACCACTCGAGAAGCCAAGTCTAGCACAGACGAGGTGACATTTGGGTCCTGAGTGAGTCGCCATAGGCAACTAGCTCCACCCTCCTCAACTAGCATACTGCAGTATCGCTCTTCTGCAGGTGAACACAAACAAGACAAGTAATATAAATAGATAACTATTTGTGTGGCCGACAGAAATGTTCGTGGGATTTCTGTCGGATCAAGGGAAACACTAAATTCATAGTTAACAATTCCCAATCAGTGATTCACAATTAGCCATTCACAATGATACTACCAGCTTCCCTTGGGCTAGCAGACACGAGACCCAAGCACGGGTGGGGCTTGTGCCCGGTACATACCACTTTTGGTGCACACGTGGTGTATCGCCCAAACAGCCCAGAGCTGGACCTGCGGCATGTCACTCCTCATGAGCAGCGGTAGGAACGGCGAGAACGATCTGAGACAAAATACAGCACGTCACTCAAATAGGACGGGTGGTAAGTTTAGCGCAAATGTAAACACGGTGGAGGGAGTAACTCACCTGTATGCAACCATCTCGCCCTCTGGCTGTTCCCACTTGAGCACCACCTCCCCCAGTTCCTGCAGCAGGCTGTTCCTTAAGTCAGACACACCCGGTCCATCCTCGCTAGTTACCAAGTGTGAGATGATCCCCGCCGCAAAGTAGCTCACGTCAATCGGCTCAGCGTAAAGCAGCTGTCTGCAAAGAACACAATATTTTTTTTTTGTGAAAATGATCTACTCTGGATGGGAATCAGATCTCAGTGTATGATCTATTTGCATAATATTATTTCAACTATCTATATTTATCGAACTGCAGATTCTCTGTAAAGAGTAAACATAGTAGATGCCATTGAGCATGGTAAGGGATTTTACCACTAAATACCGATGGATCAGGCAATCCCTAAACTTTCTCCCTACCTGATGTGGTTCATGATTGGATGGTTCAGTAGTTTTAATTGCAAGTGCTTGACCTCAGCCAAGTTGTTCTGTGGGAGAAAATCATCTCATAAATAATACACCAAAGACTAGAAATGAACTCATGTCACGATATTGCTCCGTTTGGTACATTGATTCAAGGAAGAAAACTTTTGCTATACAGAAAAAAAAAGACTATGGAAGTTCTAGATTATATTATGCATTCTAATTAAGAGATATATATTATATGAACTGATCAGGTACTTGAGTACTCACAACCAGACCCAAAACCTTCGTCTCAACATGTACCCTTGCGTCATCCTGCAGGTCCTCGAATGTCTGCCGACGAAACAGTTAAAGTAGGGTCCAATTTTTCCATTATAAGTTTGCTTCTATGCACATTTATTATCTATTGGACATCACAGGCACATTCACAGAGAAATCAACTCACGGAAAGTACATCAGCAAAAAGTTCCAGACCACCTCTCGCAATAAACACTTCACAAGTTGATGGTGATTCATCTGAAAATTTACAAAACAGTACACAAGTTACATTGTCATTCAATATGCTATCAACAAATTACACAGTGTTATATGTACTCATAAGTTTGCTGTACTGCAGTATTATCTGTCATTAATTACCTATTACTACTTGGCAGTCACTTTTTTATTTTGCTCGTTTATAAATATATTGTTATTCCTTTGTTACTCCGTGTTCTTTCAATCAACTATACCATTCAATTCTGAACTGTTATTTCCCAGGGTTTGCCAGCTTCATAAGCTTGGCTTCAGACATGCCTTTTCAGTTTAATCATGTTCTCAAATGTTATTGTACAAAGTGCTTGAAAATGTATTGATTGTCCTGAATAAATGGTTTTGGATTTGAATTTGGAAATATTGTGAATTGCCTGTCTCCTACTACTGTATGTCAGTTATTCAAAGTTCCGACGACATCCCAACAGGCCACGCCCCCTTGGCAACCGCAGGAAAAGTCCCACAAACATACCATGTGCTTTTGCTTGAGCACGTCGGGAATAATGTAACTTTTGCTTGCTTCTGTTTACACATTCGTTTTGTAAAATAATACACCATATTTCTCACGTCTATACTCATAAGGGGATGGAGAATATAATTATTGTAAGCTCAAATATTTAAATTATTTGGCTTTACTTGGCCGTGAGTGCATCAGAAGTACACTATCATCCCACTTCATTCAAGAGATTGGGCTTTTGAACATGCCGGTTTTGTTTGTGGGACTTTTACGTTTTGGCGCGTTTTTTGACGTCTTTTGATTGGGTAGTAAATATGGAAGTGGGCGGGGCTTATGTATCATCGGAACTATGAATTGCGTGAGGTTTCTACATCAATGTATTGAGCATCACATCGATTGAACAAATGTGTAACATGCTTACTGCAGTGTGCCCACTGTAGTACCCATAATCTACTTTTAAGTATGAGATGAACAAATTTTCCAATAAATTCACCTGTGAGGTTCCACAGAGCAGACAAGGTAAACTTGAGAGTGATATCCACGGTTTTCTCGGCCGTTTTCTGCTGTACGATTGAGAGAAGTTTCTGCATGTACATGACCTCCGTGCCTAGGCGTGCTGTCTGGTTCGTGGGAATCTATAGGTGACGAGAAAGGGAGATTGTTTGCGCAAACCTCACATAGATCTTTCACTAAATTTATCAGGTGTTGATTCAATATAAAGTGATCTGATGAAATATATTTATACTTTGCCCACTGCTCATGAATTGTGTACATAACATATACATGTACTCGCTATAGATATTCTGATGTGACAGCATTTTCTATGAGAACATCATTCAGTATTGCAACATATAGAAAGACATCTATGTACTGAACAGTTACCTTGGCAACAAGAATCCCACACACAGCGACACACATTCGATCCATGGTCGCTTCCTCGAAAGCACACAGGCATTCCATGACGAGATGGGCACACCGATATCGGTCAAAGTTCTGTGAAAAAACATCTCAATTTCATGGAAAAGTTGATCCTGAAGCCATCTCTGATGACTTTTGATGTGGGTATAGGGATCAGCATACGATTATTTTTTCTGTTTTCATTACTGGGGCTCTCCCAAATATTTGCTTCAACGAAATAAAGAATATAACACTAACAAACTCCCTAATATAACTGGCCTTCCCAGAACTATTTCATAGTATTGATGTTGATTTTGACAGACATTCTGTAGTACCGGTAATACAATGGCCTACTTACAACTTGTAGAATCCTATCACTGCACAGAGTGAGTAGCGCATTTTTCTGTAGCTGTAACCAAAAACATAACAAATTGAACCAGTTATGAGTAAATACAATAACTCTACACAACAAAGTAAATTTTTACACCATCTATTGGTGACAATATATCAAGTTATACATACATATCATTTTTGAACTCTAAAGTTCAACAACAAACTAAATTGTACCTCGAGATTCTGTAGCAAGATACTGTAAAAAGACTAATATTTTGCGGATTTCTTGGGTTTTTTAAGCCGCAATTATTCGTCTTTTTAAAGTAATGTTGATTCATTTCAATCTGAAACTTCAGAACACTATTTAGGTATGTATTGTGTCACCTATGTGGATGGGTACCTGTTTGTGATTGGGAAAGTTTTCCATGGCATCCATAGTCAGCGTGACGATGCGACTCAGCCAGTGGGGATGTACCCTGTTGCTGCCGTCCCCTCGACTCAGGTTGTACAGACACGCGGTGGCTGCCATCTGCACCCCAAGCTCTCGTGGATGCGCTTTCATCGCAGGCAGGATTAGCTGTAGGAAGAATAACCTTAAAATTAGCATTTATTAATGGCAAAGTTCGCATGCAATGCATGCCCAAAAATAGCACAATTTTTAGCACAAAAAATAGCACAAAAATAGCACAATCTGCCTCGCCTGCTCGATCCGTGCCTGGAGTTACTAGTACCTTGATGAGTTGTGCGGTTGGTTCAGGGTCAGTCTGCATGGTCTGGGTCATCCTGAAAAGGTGATACAGCGTACGCTGTACGTACACGGTACGGTTTGTGTACCGTCGCAGCGCTTCCATCAGCTGCTCCTTGGTCGAGTCACCAGTTGTCTGCAAGTGCAAACATTGAAACTACTAACATAGATTTGTATGATCTTCAATCAGTCAATCTACATGATCTAAGTGCCCATATTAGAGGTAAATGTAAGTGTTTTCTATCAGTTCTAAGTTTAGATCGAACAATTTTAATGTATTGATTGAAAATATTTCATGATAACTATCATTCCACTCTGGAGTTTATGAACTGAACTCTAGAATCATGACACTCAAAGCTGCAGCGATACCTTCAGCTGAGGCCTGTAATCAGGGTCTTCTGTTTCTACAATCAAGGGATATTCACAGGCTTCTGTCAGCGAGAGCCCTAAAAACTGCAGTACCCGGTGGTTTGACAGGAATATTCTGCAAATATAATGAAGAATGTTTGTGTTATATATATATGAGTAAGAGTTTGTAGCTGATTTAATTAGTTGATCAATGAGTACATGTATGCTGAATTTATCACGAAATCTATATATCTTCATGATCAACAATGAAAACATAATGGATGGGAGTCATGGGACACACCTTAGGTGTTTTTCAGTGAGGCCTGTTCTGCCAGAAATATCTAGAGACATTAGTTCTTGTAAACGTGAACTCTGTTCCAGGAAATCCTGGACACAAAATCTTACAGGCTGCAGCATTGTAAATGTTGTTGCTGAAATGTCATCGGATATATCCAAGTGTTGCAAACGTGTCAGCTCACACAAGATGGAAGCAAAGTTGTCCATATGCGAAATCCTCAAGTTGTACATGGATAAGGACTTCAAATGGCTGTGCATCCTCTGCAAAGGTGATAAATCCGTGACTGACGTGTTCGAGATGTCCAAGCAGTCCAACTGCTTGAGGTCTTGTGCCACAATCGATAGTCCTTGTGTGTTGAAAGCAGTATTGCTGACGTTCAAACACTGTAAGTTCCTCAGTTTGGATAGCGCAACTACAACGCAACATTTACTGCTATTTGTGAAGGCATTACTCATAACATTCATGTTCCTCAGATGATTCAGCGTCCAATCTCCCAAACAGCTGATAAGTTCATTGATGGTCACGTTTTTGAGGCCGACAGCGTTGATGTCAACGATCCTATGCTCCTTGAGAATGCGGAGACTGGGAGCAGTCACTGGCGAGCCATTGAGCCAGACCTGTCGGAGGTTCATGCACTCCGGCCGGAAGAGGCTGAGGACGTGGTCAGTGAGCAGCTGTTTACTGCATAGCGTCCGCAGTAGCTGGTCCGCGAGGGCAGCTGGGAAGACGACATCTGTGCTGTGGAAAACGAGACTAGTCACACCTGATTCCTGGTCTGTCTGTTCCTCGCACAGCGCCTCAATGTTTTCGCTGATGTAGCTCAGGCATGCCTCTTGGAGGCTGCTCGGACTCTCATACATCCTGCAACATACAGCAAGTCACTCGTAAAGATTGATATCCGGCATATGGGTATGACAGCTTGACAGGAACATTTGCAAGATAAACAGAATGATCTAGTAGTGTACCAGCTCAGGGAGTTATCAACTCTATTACTATTGTGGACCACCTGAGGGCTAAACACGTAAGCTGTGTGGACACCTATCAGAAATACATGTAGATCTATTCCACTAGTTCTGATTTCATAGATTCCAACAGTCTATTGTCACTTTTTTGTGGGCTTCCCTGGCATTGCCATTGGTATTATCTGGCTATTGATCAAAATACGATTGCAAGAGTTGAATAAAGATCAAAACATGAAATATTCCTGCACATAAAAGCTCTATATGTTGCACCAACTGCTCGTTTTTTGACATTTTATTTTTGTTTTGTTTTTTCAGTGATTACATCAGTGATTACTCAGTGAGCGATAATGCGTGAATTGTCACCAGAGCTCCTCGTATAAAAATAACTTAGCGACGTATCATACCGCAAATATGATAGAAAATTACAACCTATGCGTATTAGCAGTTAATGTCCATTAATATACCTAATCCCAGCACAACAATCCCAAGTGATTGCCCAAACTCAACAAGGCAAGAGACCTGACACTTGTTGACAGCTGTCCTGGGAATTCCCAGTTTTTCTCCACACCAAGAAAGGGACCCCGATTACCGTAACGGTTTTGTGGTCAGGGGCGTATACGTACTGATCTATGCATAAAGTGTGGTGGCCCATGGGGAGATATAATGGAGCAGAATTGTGGTAATATATGTGAAATGTTTGCATATATGTGTTACGACCTATGGGCAATTTTATCAAATAAAATAAATTGATAAAAACATTTTTATTAAAACAAATGCTCAAATAATTTATGTAGGCTTACAGCGCTATTGATAATATCCGAAACATTCCAAAGGCGCTATACATGTTCAATGTATGCATGTTCATGTATACATGTCTGTTATGACCTGGTTGGTTTACGTTGTTCTCCTTGCCCACGGTGTTATTCTTCTAGTAATTCTTATAACAATAGACATAGAGCAGTGGTGTCAACTGCATCTTTTCCGCTTGGTATGGGATTTCGCGTGCTAGGAGGACAAGAACTACTAGTATATCATTCACCTTGTAATTTCCCTTTTGGTGTGAAACACTGGCGGATTCAGGGGGGGGGGTGCACCCGGCGCGCACCCACCCCCCCCCCCCCCTATTGGGCCGTGAAAAAAAGAGAAAAAGAAAAGAAAAAAGAGAGAGCAAGAAGAAAAGAAAAAAGAGAGAGCAAAAAGCTATAGAAAATGTGGGTATGCACCTATGTAACGAAATATGAGTGTAATTTTCCTCGTTTGATATTTTTGACCGAGGGGGGGGGGGGGGGGGGAGGGAGGGGGATAGA
The DNA here is from genome assembly GCA_949152475.1 of Terebella lapidaria. Taxonomy (NCBI): domain Eukaryota; kingdom Metazoa; phylum Annelida; class Polychaeta; order Terebellida; family Terebellidae; genus Terebella; species Terebella lapidaria. The sequence continues at coordinate 12,765,452 of OX424557.1, forward strand.
GCCCCACAATATATTTTCAACAAAAAAATCCGTGACTCAGAAATATGTTAAGGTGCATTACAGCGTTACATAGGCCTAACATTCGTTGGTCAATAATTATGCAATTGAGTGTCATTAATCATGAGTTCTTCAAGTTATATGACATATGATATGTAAAGTGACAATGAGTAGTTTTGGGATAAATAAATTTAAATACCAGCAATATTTACATGCATGTGTGGAATGAAAAATACCCAATACAGCGTCACATAGGCCTAACATTCGTTGGTCAATAATTATGCAATTGAGTGTCATTAATCATGAGTTCTTCAAGTTATATGACATATGATATGTAAAGTGACAATAAGTAGTTTTGAGATAAATAAGTTTAAATACCAGCAATATTTACATGCATGTGTGGAATGAAAAATACTCAATAAAGCGTTACATAGGCCTAACAATCGTTGGTCAATAATTATGCAATTGAGTGTCATTAATCATGAGTTCTTCAAGTTATATGACATATGATATGTAAAGTGACAATGAGTAGTTTTGAGATAAATAAATTTAAATACCAGCAATATTTACATGTATGTGTGGAATGAAAAATACTCAATCAGAGCCGGCGAGAGCTCAGAATCAACCACAGAACATGAAAAAAGCTCTGGCTTCTCAGGCCCAGGCCGTGTAAGCTATCACCTATCCACCTCACTTCGCTCGGTCGCTTGACTCCTCTAACCAGCTTGCCAACCCCCCCCCCCCCCCCACCCCCACCCCTCCAATAATGAATCTAGTCCGGCACACTTGACTTCATACTGAAACTGTCATTGAATATACACAGGGGATATTTTTTATTTTATTCATTTGTTACAGACAGGGTTCTTTATAACTCTGGATATAATTCTGGATGTCGGCATAACTTGGAACATAATTATATCTTATCTTTATTATTAAACGATTGACCATCACCATATCTGGTGCATAAGAACCTTAGAACAGCCTTAGAATGGTTGGACTATTAGACCTTCCTTTCTTTGAAAATCTATCCTTCATTTACAACAGAACTAAGCAGACTTCTAAAGTAAAATTCTACTTATTGATTTCACAAGATACAGTTGTAAAATACACCTTAGAAACCATCTCAGAGACACTAAATTACAAAATTATCTCGGGGCGTACGGCGCCCCCGAACCCCCAGACCGCATAAGGCTTCACTCGCTAGTCAGTGATGTATCCTCCATTCAACAAAAACAGACTCCTAAAGTGAAAATCTACTAAGTGATTTCACAAGGTACAGTTGTGAATACACCTTAGAAACCATCTCAGAGACACTAAATTAAAAAAAATTATTGGCGGGCTTACGGCGCCCCCCAAACCCCCAGACCGCATAAGGCTTCGCTCGCTCACACTATTTCAAGATTACGTACATTTAAGAAGAGCACCCCCCCTATTCAAAAATCCTGGATCCACCCCTGCTGTTTTTAGTTGTTACTGTCGATGACTGGCATCGTCAAGCAAATTCATTGTCCGAGTAGCCTACTTAATTTCATGCACGGTCAGATATTGTTGGGACGGCCGATAGAGTGTTTTTAGGAATTCTGTAGTCCCCTGCAGCTCTGTCTGCTCGGCAACCCTGAGAAACCTGACGAGCCGATTGGTGTTCCCACACTTTCATGATCGTGATTTTGTTAAATGGTTTGGTAAATAGTAAAATATTGCACATTTTGTAAAGGGAACTTGGATGAGCTCAGCCATCTTGCCTCCGTTGTCTTGAAAACCCTGATTCCTCTTGAGTTTATTCTGATAATAGAATATGAAGAAAGAGACCGTGAAACAACATGGGGAAAAACCCGCAAGACCGCTCCAACTACACAGCTGCGATTCCGGCGAGGAAACCGATAACAGATTCGATGGTTTGGAGTGGGACTATTTAGTTTTATTGCCAGATCGGCACGCTCGGCGATCGTCTAATGATCAGGGCCGTTCACTGACCAGATCAGCAACCCTCAGGGACTTTTTTGTCATCAGTCAATTCGAATGAACACAATCGTTCCCGGCGGAGAAGACCATCTAGGGTGGAACAACTACTTCTGGCGGAAACCCACATCCTCAGCAAGAGCAACATGACAGATAGGTGGTCGTCTCGGAGCTGAGCAGTATCATGCATGGGGCACGCTCAGCCAGGCACAAAGCCTTCCTTTACAGAGCCTTTTCTCCATATATCTCGGCCTCTGATGGCCCTCCTTCAGAGTTTGTGGCAGGATGCTCTCTGTCCAGTGTCACCTTTGCAATGGGGGCCTCCCCAGTGCCTTCAGAAGAGTCCACCTTGATTTGTCCTTACAGTCAGCCATCAGTTGTGGTACCTCCGAGCCTACTGGGAATTTCTCCTGGAGCCATCGACTGCAGGCTACACCTCATAGGTCAGCCCATCACAATTTGGCGTCATGGTCAACAGTCAGCTGCGCCGACTCCAGGCCTGCCAGCTATATCGGCTGCAGGCTACACCTCATAGGTCAGCCCATCACAATTTGGCGTCATGGTCAACAGTCAGCTGCGCCGACTCCAGGCCTGCCAGCTATATACGTGACTGCAAGGGATGTTCCAATCAAACATAGCCTAACCGTGCCAGGACAGCCCACCTTGACTCCCTATGGACATCTGTCAGTCTCTGGCCCACTGGTCATGGCTTTCACCACAAAATATGTCCCACAATGGGACCTGTCTAGCCCGTTTAGGGGCCAGAGCCGTCTTCGCAGACGCTCGTGTTAAGCTTTGGCCAGCACGCTTGTCCCACCTTGAACTCAGTGGTGTGGATCAAGGTTGCTGCTCATGATCAGCCTATCCTGCATCCAATGCAGACCAGAAACAACCCGATGACTCAGCCACTGTACATGCTTCTGGTTTGGCTAAGAATTGAGTCCGAACAGCTCACTTCGAGTGGTGGCAACGTTGACCAAGGATGACTTGGATGAAAAATGGATGACTACTGGCTAAAGATGGGATGAAAGGGCGCCCCCGGCAATCAGACACCTGGCTCTCCAAGTTATGGAGACTGAACGTGGAGCCTCGTGAGCTCTGATCATGCCTGGAGTTGGCAACCCCCTGGCCAGTGGTTGAGGAGATCAGTTGTGTCTGATCTTATTCTGGGAGCTACCGGTATATGGCCTAAAGATGTGCGAGATATGCCTGTAGATGTCTCAAACTCTTTATGTCCAGCACAGGATCGAGTACTGGCCGGAGCTAGCCTCCGATAAAGAGTCCTCCACGCTCGTTTGTGGTCCTTACAGTCCAAACTCTGAGAGCCCCACCTGGATTTTCAGGACAGTCTGTAGCCGGCACTACAACGAACATCAGCAGTCCCAATCCTTGAAGTGTCTCAATGATGGTCACTACCACATGCCCCACTGGTCCAATCCTGTTCACACACGAAGGACCTATAAAGCATGATGCTGGCAGAGACATAGGCTGCAATGTCCGCCACCACGACTTCTAAAGGGAATCTATTCATACTTCTATATGCAGGAAGTAGTGGGCCCCCACTCAGCATTTATCGCCAAGAGGCATCCCAGAATGGCTTTTAGGCAAGACAAGAGCTTAGGGATTGTGACTCCCAGATGGCTACGACAGCCACCTCATCTGAGACCGAGAAGCTGCAGACTGACCTCAGGCAGCTGACACGCCTGTATGATGAGGCAGGGATCAGGACTACTTTCAGTCACATAGCTCAGAGCTTCAGGTGGCTGGAGAGAACATTCTCTTCCCTCGAAATGGCTTGGGAGGTCCAAGGGGAATGCATCTGTACCCGCCTCCCTTCCTATCTCGCGAGAACATTAGGTTCCTCAATTTTGTTTTTCATCCGGTTAGTTTTACAAAACATTGAGTGCAAATTATTCCAACAATCTCTCCATTTCGGCCACTGACTTTAGTCGCCATCATTTCTGGAGGCCTCATCGCTGAAAATCCCACCTTGTTCACGAAAAGGTTCTTCCAAAATTGACCACTGTATGAGCTCCGCCCCGGTATTTGTTACACACTTTGTGTCTTCCAAATTTCAGCTAAACAATGTTTTACTTCTAATGGTCATGCAACTTCAAAATAAAAGTCAACATTTTGAAGTCATATAGGACTCTCTACAAGTTCTCAACACTAATATCTAAATGTGCAACCCTTCCACCCATACAACAAATTTCTCATGAACTCAGTTGAAAGTATCACTACTTGATTCCTATAAGAATCATCCAATTCCAAATTCTGAGTCACCATTTGGAGGTCATAAAATAACTCCCTATAAGACTGTTCAATAACAGCATAGACTTTAGCTGCTAACCTGCGATATTTTGAAGCATGGCCAAAACCACTTGGTGACTTCGAGATGTCATAATGATAGAAACCATCCCAAGGCAGCAAGTTAAATTTTAAATAAATACATATATATCAGTCATAACTCATATTTATAAGTACAAATCAACAACAGGAATGTGTACATATATATTGTTTTAATAAACATACAAGTTCTGGCAAAAATGCACAAAATGTAATAAATTTACTAGGCACATAATCACAGATGAAAATTGTTACTCGTACATCTAAATGTATATACATATAATCAGGTACAGCAGTCATAATCGTAATTGGAATGCTTTTCAATACTGTCTTTGATTTGATTTTAATATACATGTTCACGCGAAGAAGTATATAAATGTATTTAACACTTCTAGATATGATTAATCTTGAACATAAGATGAGACCTTTATAATATGTACAATTGTACATACAGTACACATAAACCATCGTTTTGCTGTGTTACATCATATTTTAGAAACAAACTATATCACTTGAACACTCAGCCTACGAGACATGTGACTTTTTGTTATTTACTCTGCGTAAACGCCGTAGACGGTTCCGACAGCAAACAGCGACTTGTTCTTGTACTCGAAGCTTGAGAAGGTGTCGCAACTCGAGTCCCACAGACATCGACTGCCCATCCGCATGGCCTGGTTGTTCAGTTGACCGATGTGTACGAGGCAGATCACCTTGTACCGCGGAATTCGCAGGTCCTTGACTCGGGCTTTCAGTACCTGTCAACAAACATGTATGCGGGGATTATTTACATTGAAGTTCACCACCACCAAAACATTGGTACATAAAATATTATGTAAGAAATATTATTTCTGGTTAACATGATATTAATGAACTGGGTACAAGTCGTACATTGCTTGCCTATTCACCAATAGTGACTGAGGTACTTATAGAAGAACAAAGAATCTACGGATATGTAGCAACTTATGCATTTCACTTCTTCAACAATTTGACGTTTTATATACCTCGGAGAGTGTCTTGGTCATCTGTCGGCAGAGTTCCGGCTCGTACTTCTCCTCGCTCAGGTAACCCTCCAGCACCTCCTTGATGATGTTCTGGATTGCCGACACCGGGAACTTCTTGTCGGGGGCAGTCTGGTACGTGTTCTCCATACGGACGGGCGCGCGCACGTGGTCATCGTGACTGGGCTCGTCCATAAACGAAATCGTGCTCATCGACCTGCAACACAGACACACGTGTACAAATGTCATGTGTTGGTTGAAACAAGATGGTTTGCCTTTGGTCACAAATAACCTATCATTCGATGGTTGAATCCTCCAGCAACATATAGAATTCTCGTCCCCTCCCTTAATAAATAATTTCAGTAATAAATATCTCATTCACATATCAGTGGAATACCATGTTATGATATAATACGCATGATTGATGGTGGTCAGGAGATGGAAATTCAATGGTGTTTCACTTGAGCCTGGGTAGAAGTTACTTGAACTGAATTTTCAAACATCGATCATAATATAGTTGGATGCGACATACAAAATACATGGGAAGACATGGAATCTAGTTGTCAACATAGCTGCAACGTTGGTGAAATCTGACATGCCTCCGAGGCATCTATAAGCCTTGAGGTGTACTCAATTAGTTTCGCCCTATGTTCATTGACGTCATCCCACACCATGCAGTCTATACCCTTGGCCTGCCTTATCTCTACCACACGAGGCACTTGTTGACATACATGGCAGTGGAATACCACTTGGCTAATAACACACATATGGCACACTGATGCCTGCTGGTGCGGCCACATACCAGCTGCAGCCGGCAGCCAGAGCTCTAATGAGGGCAAATGATGTTCATCTGATCTTTTATGTTATAATGTCTGTCCAGTTGAAGTGTCCCTATTAGCACATAATATCTTGTGGTAGTTACCATATGGTTTTCCGATTAAAAATCTAAGGGAAATTGCTCTCAATTAGCTGGTGTGAAACATAGTAGCATGCTGAATGAATATGGAATAACTAATATATGTATGTATAAGCCCCTATTAACCTAAACAATAAAAGATATCTACATTCACTCATCGTCCAATCAAACACCTTGTTTCACAAGCTGATAATTTTCATGCAAACCAATAAACATATATCAGATTTCCATTAATCATACGCTGTCAGATAGAACGGGATAATGTTTCCCTCAACTTGCCCTCGATATATGAAAATATCAATAAATGCAAATTGCTGTACATGTGTTGATCAATAATAGACCTTCTGGTAAGGTTATATGAAGTATAATACTGTCTGACACAAGTTCAATATTAGGAGTGGATTACAGATGTGGACTGGCAGAGTGGAGTAATTTCATGGATTTTTTTCACATGGCTTACCAGTAGAACATACTATATATGGAAAACACACAGGAATCCAAATAGGCAGGTAGGTTTTTTGATATTTGACATAAAAATTCGAGCAAAATTTCGCTGCCAATATGATAGATGGCTTTATATAATAGTAACGTGAAAATGGGGCCCAAGGCTAATTAATTAACACTTCGAGATGACTACATATATGTACATGACGCAAAATTTTACAAACACTGAACAAATTCGATTTTTCAGCAAATTTTTGGAAAGGCATTATATTTTGTGTATCAGGTTTTGCCATAAGATGTTTTATATTGATAAAACATTTTGACTCTAAAACTTGGAGATCTATATGTAATATGACCATGAATAATATTATATTATCAACATTTACATCAGCCTGTGATTAATTTACTTGTGTGCCAGCAGCATGTCTACCCACATGAGATAGATTTCTGTAGTATCAGGTATTCTTCTTAACAGTTCCAAGTTTGTGCCCTACTAGAAGAGCCCCCTCCCCTCCCCCCACCCCCGGTTTCTTGCAAATAAAATTGCTGTGTTCTTCACTAATAACTTCCTTAATTTGTTATAGCAATGTCTTATTTTGTTTTCAACATCATATTAGTTGTATTATATGTCCATAAATGTCTCCAAAGTTCACCTATTTTTATGCTTGATAATGTCTTGCATTATAGTGCCGTTCTTCTATCAGGACCAATATGATATTTGTAATCATGACATTATCTGTGATGAGCATGTATGTTGGACAAATCATATCATTGGCAGTCTGACAAATTGTACTCATAAAAAAAATTAGCCCAAATGCTTAGATAGGTTACCCGACAATTTTGGTTTGGATAATGGAATGTAACAGACCTTGAGATTTACCAATCAAGGTCATCCATGTGAACTTCAATGTCACCATTACATGTACGGGTGAGGTATTTGATTTTCTATATGTTCATAATACAAAGATACGTCTGGGTGCAAGTGTATAGGCCGCTCAGGCCATTGTACACAATCCGAGTCAGACATTTGGCACTCAAGGTCATCTGAGGTCAAGTTCAAGGTCATCATTAGTTGTGCCATATATGTCTTCCTATATGTTCATAATGCAAACATAAGCTTTATCTGCGAGCATTTCATCTATAGAGGCAAATCTGGGCATTTTTTGACACAGAAATGGCTGTTTGGACCTTTTAAGGTCATCCAAGGTCAAATTCAAGGTCACCACACAAGTCCCCATATATGACTTCCCATTTGAAGGGCCTATTTCTAAGCTCTATCTTCAGGCGTTCTATGAGTACAGTTATGGCAGCTCCCATTATAAAGGAAAAATTTGCCAAAAATTTTCAAAGGGTGAAAAATTTTTTCAAAGGGTGAAAAATTTTTTCCCCCTGGAAATGACCTAAAATGGATAGTATTTGCGATTTGGGATGAAATTTTTTTTTTTTGCCGACTCGTCAAAAATTCAAAATGGCCGCCACACGCAGACCGGCGATTCAAGGACAACCAAACTTATACACATCACAGAGGTCCATAAGGGGAATCTTTTGAAACAAAAATCTCGAAACTGTCTGAACAGTTTTAGAGAAAATGGCCGTCAAAGTCCAAAATTAGGCATTTTTCAACGAAAATGGCCGCCATTTTGAGGAAAGTGCGAAAATCAAAAAACGAAAAAAAAACATTTCCTGGGAATATTTTTAGCTATTTTTGTGCAAAATTTCAGAAAGATTCGACCGTAAACTTTAAAGATAAAAATGTGGACGGACGACGGACGGACGGACGCTGGACACAACGCCATGCCAATAGGTTATCAGACCATAGGTCCAGTAACCTGATAACTACCGGTAGACTGATTGATTTTTATTCAATTGTGCCTTTCTATACCATGTTTACAAGCTGTGTTTGAATGTGAGCTCATGAAGAAAAATCAACAGATGTTAGTCGCATTTAATCCATGGGTGATGGTGGGACACAAACTGACTGGCTTTATCATTGTTTATGTAATGAAAAAAAAAACTAGATGTTTAATTCCGGGTGCCTAGAACGGCATGGAGGTATCCCCCTGCTGCCCTATCAACCATGTTTCCCATAATATTCTGACAAAATGTCATGTAGACCATTTACAAGAAAATCACTACAGCGACGGAGTAATGAACGCAAATCCATAGAATCCACCGAACTTTGTGCGTGGGATACAATTTAATGGGATTGTATGAAATGGGATTTACTGGCATCAAAACCATCACTCACCCATGTTTTTTGTGATGTCGCATGGCATACTCATTGCTTGCTATAGATGATATACTTCCCCGCTTCTTCAACAACTTAGCTGCCTTGTCCTTCGCGATATCTGAACTTGACATCTTGACCTTTTGCTACCAAAACTGGAAATATCCAAATGTAAAACTTATGATATACCGGTAAATTAAACACTTGAGTTAGCATAAATGATGCAACAAAACTATATAGTGCTGGACAGCAATTGATATATTAAGACTTCATCAGTCATACACTGACTCAGTCATGCAGTCATGCAAGTTGCACTGTGCCTTTTCAGTCATGCACTGACTCAAAAAATCTGGGTGTATTTTAAGATTTGTTTTGCCTGAACAAAAAAATTTAAAATCTTAAAATACACCCAGATTGTTTTATTGTTAACTTGCTAAAAAATCTTAAAATACACCCTGTTTTGCTCTGTTTTCAGGGCTAACTCATCAACATCGAGCCATGCTTCGCGCTCGATGAGTACAATGGGTGCCTGGGTCTGCATATAAATTGTTATTAAGCTGTACAGGGTTTGGGGAAATGAATGAAGTGAGTAAATAACTGACTATGCTGAGAGGCTGCATGAGAGCCTGACCGCCTAACCACCAGTCAGTGACCATCAAATTCATAGCCCTGCAGACATTGCAGTGCCAGTGAGCTGGTGCTTGACCAGTCCAGAACAGGGTATTGGTAGCCATACCTAGGACTTTACAGGGGACGTGCCTATTTCCGAGGGCGGAATTAAACCTGAGCACCCCCTAGTACGATCGTCTATGTCGTTCATTCTGTTGTTGTGGTAGCATGCATTGAACCTATGCAATCGTTTTGTCAGGTCTCACACATTGTACAATCAACAACGACGATTTCATGGGGGGCACGTGCTCGGAGTCGGAAATAGGCACGTCACCTGTAGTCTTCTTATCCTGCGGGAAAATGATGTTTTTAGGAGTCAAATGTAGGATATAAACTTAGTCACTGAGGCAGGTGCATTGATTGAGCAGTGTACATTGGGCTTTGGGCTAGCCCCACAGGGAAACCATCTCCACTGTATAAGAACATAAAAATTATACACTCTAGTTAGACTTTAAAGCATCGACCCATCCATCATTTCTAACCAAGGGTGTCATGTGGCTCCATCAACCGCCCATATCGATCATCAGGTTGAAGAGCCACTTTTGGGGCTAGCTTTGGGCAGTCCAAGCGACGCGGAGCTTGGACTAGGCTTTGTGCAGTGTTGGGGTACACTGCACTATGAGACGTGCCATTGAATTTACCTATCCCTTGTCGTGATGTTAACAGATAGATCTAGCATGCTGTCAAAATGCCGGTTTTCAAAGTGTGATAAAGCTAGATCTACTTTAAATTTTAGTAATATATTTTTATCGTTCTCTGAGGGGATTTTCTTAGCTTTGGCAGTGATTACAGATGGTTCCTCATTGCCAGGATGGCTCTGTCCCAGAGCCATTCCTGGCAAGGTTCCTCAGTGCTGTTGAGACGGCCGCGAGGAATTTTCTTCATTCAATGGGAAGGATAGGAAACGTTTCATTGTGCACTGCATCAGTGCATGGCCATGGCCATGTGGCATGTCATGTAAATGTGTCACACTGTCACTGGTCTACCGTGCGTTTCGAACCTGGAATGAGTGACAAATCTCAGTCTACGGAGATATCCTTTCCTAATGTACGACGTAGCCTATTATACCAGTTTATTTCGCAAAGTTTATCACAAGAAATACGTGTGTGCACTGACTGGGTTGCATAGAAACGGAAATACAAAAACATGTCTCGACCGGTGGTCGATCATTCCAAATCCGAAACCAAAAACCGTGCGCTCTGGCTACGTTCATAGTGTGCCGTGCGCGGAACTCCATATTAAATTTGTGGCTTATATATTCAATCCCATTCCCCGATTTAATTACTGTTTTTGTGTTATTATGATTACGCCTATTTCGAACCTTTGGACGAAATATACTGATTAATTTTGTCGCGACAGACCAACAATAATATTTTAAAAAAAGAAAAGAATCAAAGTTCATGGAACACGCTTAAATGATTACACTGTATACCACGCATATTCACTGTTCACACAGTACAAATAATATATATATATTTTTTTTCAATTAAAAATGACCGATATTTATAATGTATCATACACAAAAATACTTCATAATCCTAGGGTATAACATAATCTTATTGATTCGCACAACAAAATTTCAGCCACTGTTTAGTTCCGAAGACATTTGCACATCATAATTTCTAATTCACATCAATGTAGCAATGAAGCACAATGTAGCAAGTAATGTAGCACAGTGTGTCGAGCTCCGCAAAGGCTGTTCACCCGAGAACATGGAGCTCGAAGGCGTACTCCATGATTGACTTGGCCGAAAGTCGTGATCATTTCCAATCGGTTCTTATCAGTGATAAAGCATCCAACCCAGTACCCCTTCAATATGGTGTCCCTCAAGGATCCATCTTGGGACTGAAATTCTATAGCATGTTCACCAGACCGCTCGGGACTTGATTGAATCTCATGGCATCAGCCACCACTTCTACGCTGATTACACGCAAGTATATGTGTCGTTTAAGCCATCTGACCATGTGTCTCTGGAGCAGGCCATCATCAGAGCTCAAAATTGCCTCGAGGACATCCATGCAGGGATGGATGCAATCCAACATGTTGAAACTTGACATTGACAGGTCCAGGCAACCAGCTGCAGTCCATCTCACCCACTGTCAGCAACTGTTTCATCACATCTTCAGAGTTGAGTCAAAAACCTCGGTGTCTTTCTTGACCAGACACTCAGTATGGAGCAGCAAGTGAACCACGTGTGTTGGTCTGCCTACGGTCAGACTGCCTGTCACTGACGGCCGGCACCTGTGGGACCTTAGTCCTCACACCCTTTAATATAATAATAATAATAATAATAATAATAATAATAATAATAATAATAATAATAATAATAATAATAATAATCAGATTTATTTAACTACAGACCATGATGATAGTCCCCCGACATCCCCCCCCCCCCCCCCATCCTCCGTCAAGTGACAATTTAGAATTTGGAAGCACATTCGAATGGAGAAACTTTTGCGTTGCCAGGATGAATACTCCACTTACTTTGTGCTGGTGACGGGGTCCGAACCAACCGCCTTTGAGCTTCGTTGCTTTAAGAGCCACCAGTCTTATCCACTTGGCCACAGAGGCGGTTAAGAACCCTTTGGTTTAAAAGGAAAGAATCCCGGCCTAGGCACCTCCCCTATTGTAACCCCGCAGGGTTTGACTCAACGTCCGGAAACCAATTATTATACATTCTGGACGTCTTTGCAGACTGAGACTGGTCATGCAGTTCCTCCGGGTGGTCTTCTGCAGAGCCGGAGCCACCGCAGACCGACTCATTGTCAATTTGAGAATGAGTCCTACTCACAATACTGTTTGTATCAGGATTCATGATGATTCTATGTCCCGGGGAAGAGTGATAGTTCCCAAGGGACGAGAGATGAAGACGTGTTAGGCTGCGATGGCTGCCGTTGGACTGATCCTGGTCACGGCACCAATGTAATGTTTGGCGCCCACTACCTAGGGCGCAATTAAAACACCCCGCACTGTGACACAGTCACAGAAGGCGCTGTAATTAAACTTTAACCAGGTACTGGTCCGCCAAACGGCATCCGGCCTGATACACAAATCAGAAATACATTTTCATGTAGACCGGTGTGTCGAGCCCAAATGCCATGGGAGCGGCATCCCATGCAGAACATGAGTACGTGGGCAGGTTTGCTGACCGACCTCACTGACGATTCACCATGGAGATAGAACCCCGGTCTGCCAGAGCCTGTATGCACCATAACAGAGCAAGAGGCTACCGATCCAGATGCATGAACACCGGATCAAAGTAATCTCTCTCCGGGGCCCCCCATTGGGGACGTGTCGTCCTCTCGCCTTGGCAGCTCCGAGACAACTCAAACAAACCAAAACGGGCTGGCTGTATTTATAGAAACCAGTGCACGAGAACCAGGTTGTGACGCCATCACCAAAGAAACAGTGGAGTAGATCGATAGATTGAAAATATGGATTAAAGCCAGAATACAATGTCCTAAAATGGCCAAAAGCCTATCACGATCTTTGGGCAACATCACTACATTAGTGTTCGTCTGCATTTTATTTTTACATGTAATAGTGTCATTTATGATTCAGGCAAACATATTTTAAACATATAATACTGATTTGGAGGGGTATATCCAAAAAAGCGATTCTTGTATCAATATAGCCTACGCGAACGTGAACAATTTTGGCATTATTGGAATTGCATTATTGGAATTATTAACCCTTTTGAACAGAAAGTCAATCGAAGATTTTTAGTAATTTGGCGTGAAAAATCGTTGATGAAAAGGTTATCAGTTTGCATGAAACGCGCAGTAGGCCTAGGCCTACATGTTGAAAATAACGTTATTAATTAGAAAGATTACTTTTTGGTAACTGGGTCTTCCTTTCTAGTGGATAATCAAGTCCATGAAACGCGCCCATTGAGGTCAGGATTTGTTCTTTGGCCAAATGTTTTGATCTGGTAAATGGGAAATGCATTGATTTCGTGGTGTGATGCCATCCTGATCTGAATGTCGCTTTAGCCACTTCATATAAAATCACGTTTGCAATCTCGCGAGAAATCAAATACGTATTTTCCATTGGACCTTTCATAGGAGCTGTCGTGTATTTCGTATTCTCTCAAGTTTTGTTGTTTTTGATGCCTTTATCTGTCTACGATGTGTTTCAGGTGAGGCAACTCGGTGTAAATAACCCGAATATGTATGCGAATGGTACAGTAATCTTTCTATAAATCTATACGCTCGTACAGTGTAGTTTACAGCTGGTTCACCGTAGGCTATCACGCAATGTCTGACTCTGACTCTGAGTGTCACTGCATTGTCACTGAGCCAATCAACATCAGACATCACCGATCACCATGATCCTGTCAGTCACCATCAGCTGACCATTCATTCAAAATCAAATGCACTCATATCATTCAACATCAGTCAAGTTTTCTGGAAAATCAGCTTTGTCAATTATAACCTTGTTACCTGGTCGAATCATGGGCAATGAGGGGCTAGCATGTACAATAACGTGGGCAATTTTATTACCAACTAATTTCCCATACTTTGATAGGATCCGGAACGACAATTGGTTATGATAGAAAAGTGTTCTTCATTACACACCAAATGTTCTTTATATCTGTACCGGTATTTATTATTGTGTGCCACTGATTAACTCTTCGTCATTGAATATCATAGAGAAACAGGATTGGCCACTAAATTGTACATGAGCTCCCAATGAGGAAATAGTTCAGCCTCATGATTAGGGGCCTAACCTGTTAACAGATTAGCCGAAGTTGCTCTATTTTTAACGTTGGATATGGGGGGTTCTGTTCGATTTTGAACGGAACCCCCCATATTAAACGCTCGAAATGGATCAACGTCGGCTATTAACAGATGAGGAACCGCAGCTAAGTAAAGCTGATAACCTGGTTTTATTTTATTAGATGTATACATTTGGATGAGTTAGGCAGGCTGAATGGGCCGACCCTCCTGAAGTCGAAGTTCATGTATCAGTTAAACTCGCTTTTTGGCCTTAGTTTTGTTTTGGATCATCATATCAACTTGAAATTTTGTGAGTCTTTACTCTTAGTTGGGTATCACATGCCGCAATTTTTCATCCAATTCCAGAATTCTATCTCAAAAATAAGAAAAGTTGGCAATCCACCCCAATGTTAAATTGCAGCCCCAACATGGAAATTTGGTCTGAAATTTGGTTCAAAGTGATCAGATCATTGAAAACAAAACTACAGCCAAAAAGCGTGTGTCACTGATAGATGAACCTTAGCAATGCCGATATGATGGCTATACTGAGTTTACTCATGAAAAAGATCAATGGATCTGAAAATTGGGCCCACATAACAACAAAGCCTGATGCCACAAGACCCTTGTACATCTCATACTTGAGAAGCAGTGCAGTCTGGGCTATGGGATCTGCATACAGTAGAATATCAAGTCAGTAAAGCGAGATATGTATTCTCCGACTACAGCTGAGTGTCCAGCTCGGCTGCATTGTTCCAGGAAAGGAACTCAAGTGGGACACCCAGGGAAGAGGCGAAAACGGAGCGAGGCCACAATGGTTTACTGGATAACCAACAATCTTGTAGACATCAGTTCCACCCCTACTTTCGATTTCAATGTTATATGCCTGGGTAGTAGATATTTTCAAATTTGTCTCAGCATTGTTTTCAAAATTGTAACCCTTCATCTTTGCAGGCATGGCACGTTAGTCTAGAGCAGCATGTATTTTCCCGTCGGCTGGCCGAAGCAGCTGTATGTTGCTGACAGCGTGCCACTGGTTTACCTCTGTACAAGCCAGGATCGTTCCTTCTTCGCAGTTTTGAAAGAAAATGAGATATCCATCTGGTTCTGCAAGGTAAATTTGTATATTTGATGTTGTGCATGCAATATGTAAAATACTTCAGATCAGATGTGTGCAATATATACACACATACATGAATTTATTCACTTGTTGTCATTATAGCATATGGATCAATCATGTCATAATATATTCTACCATACTCATGCTGTTTCTCCCATGCAGCCATCGGTACAGATCGTCTGCTTCCGGCGGTCAGACAACTCAGTCTGTCAGTTCGGGGCAAATCTCACCGCAAGATGGAAGCCTGACAATAGCATGATCGCAATATCGGTTAGTGCTCTAAAATCATATTAAAATTTATATTATTCTTACTGTGTGCTATATCCAGTACTCCCAACAATTTACTGGTCAGTATAACCCAATTTCTGATTCATTTGTCATAGTAAAATAGGTCCTTGATATCAGATATATTTTAAAATAGGTCCTTGATATCAGATATATTTTAGAATATGTCTCAGAGGTGAAACATAATTGAGAGAGATGAGATGTGTACAATGAAGCTCTCTTGTTCCAGACTACCAAAGGCTACATACTATTCTATCATGTTGACATCGATGCAAACAGCAAGAACGGTACTCTTTATGTTCAACGGGAAGAAAGGTAATATCACAAAGACATTGTGATATGACATTGAACAATTTTTCCCCCAAATTTTTCACTCTTCCTTAAACTTATGACACAACACAATGTCATGTAACATAATCAAAAACTCAACTGTCTCAGATTCATTGTCATATCTCCTCGATTTGTAGCATATTCTATATTTTGCAGATGGAATGGTACTCGTAAGGAAATATGTGAAAACACTAGTAACGACCATCGCAGAATACCAGCCCTGAAGCTGACACAGGCTGCCTACATCCAGGTGGCGGGCAAGGTCAAAAGGTATCAATAACAATGGTTTTCCTTCAGAGTTTTAAAGTTTAAATTGTGCTTGAAATAGTTTTTTTTCAAAAAAATTAAAAGCAATTAATTCAAATTTTTCATAGTTGATATGTCAATAAAGTCTCCATGTTGTTAGTATTGAAAGACAATGATGAATCTGATTGCTATCGCTGATCTTTGGCATTGGGGTCAAGGTGTCAAGATGAAATGAAGTCAATAATGTCATGCCTCTTGCTTGTCCACAGTATGGTGTGCTTGAAGGATGAGCTGATGGTCTCAACAGGCTTCGGCTGTCTGCAGAGAATAAAGTGGGATGGCATGGTCAACACCGACATGACTATTGAACTGCAAACCATTCCATTCGCTGTAGACCTGCAATACTCCAGAGGTTTGTTTGGCTTTCACCTTAATGGTAAACGTGATAATATAATATTGTTAGATTGATATTATAAACTTGGTATGGGCATTTTGTTGTGTGTAAATGCCTGGAGGAATTATGCGTCTTTTAGCACTATATGATAATTGAATAGAAAATTACATTTGATACATTACACTAGCTGATTCCGTAAATCTTTCCATATTTTGCCCAAAATAATTTTGTCTACTGTAAAATTTTTGTTTGTTTACAGCCTCTCAGCTGGCTGAGATGGACGTGTACATAAGCTGTGTGCAATATAGTCAATTCATTGGCGGCTTTGCTGTGGTCTTGTCCAATGGGAGGGCAGCTTTCATCACAGCGAGCTCACTGAAGTTTGAACCTGCAGTAAGTTACCAATAAGAAGAAAAGCATGTTCAAGAATTCCTTGCATGGTTTGCCTCAAACCTGAATGAGCGCATGTCCGGAGAAAAGTAAAGTTTATTTTTATTTCTCTGGACTACAGCAAGTGGTGGGTGTTTGGGCCCAAGAGATCACCGATGCGACGGTTGTAGCTGTCAACCACAAGTACACACTCATGGCATTCGGCTGTAAAAGGTTAGTATACCACCTTGTATTAACATATACCTGACATGGCTCAGTCACTCCTATTCTAGTCATAAAGATTCAGTTAATAAATGGTTTTGTGTGGTTGGGATATCATTCAATGTGTGTAGTTTGCTTGTCGCTACACCCATTGCAGTGGGGAAGGAACAGTGTACAGCTTGGAGGACACCACGGGAGCCCTGGCTGTGTCCCATCGACTTGTCGTGTCCAGCAAGGACTTCCCAGGTACTCCCACCGATACACACATCGACAGTGAATAATCACGGGAAAAAAACTCACTGACCAATGATGAAATTATTTTCGACTTGACACTAAACTTTTTAATGGAGAGTTTGGATTTCTTGCAGATGCTGCCAACACCTGTGGAGCTGTCAACCAGATGAAGTGGACACCAGATGGTTGCGCCCTCGCGTTGACGTGGGATAAGGGTGGATTCTCCGTGTGGAGTGTCTTTGGAGCCTTGCTGGCACAGTCTATGGGTCCCGACCAAGGGTCTGTGCAACAGCCATTTCTTTCTCGACCATAATCTCTCAAATTCCTTGAGGTTTGTGGAGTGTCATGCCTGCATGATTTGTAGAATTTGCACTGTTCACTTTTTTTCTGCAGGGGCCATTTAGGGAATGAACCTTACCTGTCGCAATCAATGATGCAGATACAGTCCATGGTAAGCAGTTGTCAAATCCCTCAATATCGGGATTAAAAAAACATTTTAAAAATAAAATAAAAGGTAAATATGAGGCTAATGACATAAAATAAAATTTGTAGGGTGAAATTACAGAGAAATTTTGTTTTCAGCAGAAAGTCTCGCTCCCCAAAAATAAGCAATCTGATAGAGCTCCAAATACCAAACAAATGTCGTATCTTTCAATGTTTGCGATGGTTTTCAGGAGTGGGCCAGTGAGGGCTACAACCTGTGGATGATCAGCACAGCTCCACTGCCAGTAGACAACGCTTCCGATGACTCCACATCGGAGTATGACCTCATTCCATCCCGACCCAAACTACTACAGCTCCAGTTCGTCAAAAGTGTCCTTACTGTCAACCCCTGCATGGTGAGTTAAGTTCCAGCATATAAACATGATGCTTTCCCAGTTGAAGTCAGTAACAATAATCAGTAACAATAATGATTATTGTATTGTGAGGAGCAAGCGCCTTGTCATTTACAGCTTCACGTCGGGTGTCAGAATTTGAATTCAGGAAACACCTTTCAGAAGGGAAACCTTGACGATTATTAACCAAGATTAAGTGCAGGCCCAGGGCATGAACCCCCCCCTCCCCCCCCAACTTTCATTACCATGTCAAATCTTCACTGCTTCAAGAGCCATCTCTTCTACGTACTCGGCCACACAAGCAGGGTCAATGCTAGTCCAAACTTTTTGAAGACAAAACCCTCTGTTTTATTCCCCAGACAAACCACGAGCACCTGTTCCTTCAAGGAGAGGACAAACTCTACCTAAACCCGGAGGACTCGCTGTCCCAGCTGACAGACCCTGCCCTCCAGAACGGAGCCTCGATGGGCTTCAGTGCCTTCGTCGGCAGCAAACAGTGGCAGGTCATTCCCATCAGCCACATATACCTCGCCGCCAACTGGCCTATCCGGGTAGGGCTCCCCAAGATTTTCTGTTATATTGAACGATTCTGCTTCCAGATTTTGTGTAGAAATCCCTTTTATGCACTCGGTAATGTAATTTTTTGGTGTGTGACCTCAAGAGAGCCATATCTCCGATGATATTATGACTGTCTTGTCAACAAAGTTTCACTCAACAATATGTGATTGGTGTGCCATGTTTGCCGTCTCCATAGAACACACCCATTCATTGATGCATTGTATGACTGTTTGCCATGGTTACAGTTTGCTGCAGTCAACTCCACGGGTCAGTGTGTGGCGGTCGTTGGACAGCGAGGTTTTGCTCATTACGCCCTCAGCACGAGAAAGTGGAAACTCTTCGGCAACGAAACACAGGTAGGTGGTGCATACTGGATTTCACATTTGCACCATTTGGAGTCGTTTAGAAGAAAGATATTAAGTTCTTTGTGACTATCATATGAATGCATGACTTTCAGGAGGGTGACATGGTTGTAACCGGTGGAATTCTCTGGTGGAAAGACTTTATCTGTGTGGCCTGTCATGACATACCAGAACAACGAGATGAGGTCCGTTCACATGTATATCGAACTGTCAACTTGATTTTCCAGCATGTCATAGATCACTAGTGCATGTATACTGTATGCTTCTAGATATGATTTGGATGTGATGAAGTTTACTGCGATGAAGATAAGACGTTTGGCATGACTGCCGACTCAGTAATCCCTGGCAGGTCAGCTTACAATGTGTTCGTTATGTTACAGATCCGGTTTTACCCACGTGACTCCAAGCTCGACAATACATTTTGCACCACTGTTCGTGTGCCTTCACAAGTGATGTTGCTCAACATGTTCCGGGACATCTTGATCGTCCTCTGTCTCGACTTACATATCATGATTTTCAGACTGGAAAACAATTACCCAGCGAGTATGTTGAAAGAATTTCGTTGTGTCCATTCATTCCTTCATTGCCAATCTAAATTGCTAGGTGTTCATGTTTATTGCAATTTATTGTCATCTCTTTAATGACCTCACTTTTTAGCAGATGATATTGTGTTACCGTCATTGCTGCAACGTACTTTGCAACAAATTTCTGTATATTTTTGCTGCTTTACCGTTTGTGATTTGTCATGTGTTGCAGCTCCGCCAGTGATAGTACACAAAGTTCAGGAGGTCGCAGTTGGGAACTTCATTGCTCACCCCGCTATGGTCGTGGCACTGACGCTCACAACGATTCGCACGGAAATGAGTGAGTCAACAGGCAGAAATATTCATTCTCTTGACTTTACTTTTATCCGATTGCCATACCGTATGTTATGTTCCAAACTTGACCATCAGCAACCTTCCACTTCTCTATAAAATTTGGGAACATGCAGTGCCAGTCTTTCTTACTTGGAAGAAAATGTAATACATGGGGAAAAAATCAAACTTTTCAGCCTCGGTGAAGGTGAACCCTCAGCCCAATGAACCAGAGAGTATAATTCTGAACCTGTCGGGGAAACTGCTCATGTTCCAGCGAGATCGGACCGGACCCCAACTCAAATCGAAAGACAGCCGAGAACGCCCGGTCAGTGTCAATAAAAGAGTATGAAAATATTCGCTGTGTTTTTTTGGCACTTTGAACGCACCTCGACATCCTACTTCTATCGTTACAGTTGCCGTTCTGTAGCCCCGTGGTAGTCGCGTCCTCCGTAGAGAACATGTGGTTCAGTCCGTCATCCAACGGCAAGAAGCCGCACCTCACCGATGCCTTGTGGCTGAGCTGTGGTGCTTCAGGAGTTAAGGTACGTGTCTCTACTGTACTTCCTCGCATCGATTCACATCACATGGCAAGTCGTGATATACACATTTCACTTCCCGCTATTGAAGGTTTGGCTACCCCTGGAACACAAGGAAGACAAAACCAAGGCTCGGTCGTTTATGTCAAGAAGAATCATGCTGCCTTTTCAAGTTGATATCTATCCATTAGGTAAGAGATCACTATAGCCTCTCATGAGGTTTTATTGTACACATGTGACTTGTATGTGAAGAATGCTTCAAAGCCCGGTGTTGCCTGTGAGTTACAAGGTTTACACCTAAGACGATGATTTTGCCCATCTACAGCTTTACTTTTCGAGTCGGGAATCATCCTGGGAGCGACGAGCGAGTCCCTGTCGTACAAATCGTCAGGAGTTGGGGAGCAGGGCTGGCAATACCTGCAGATTGAGAGAACGGTATGTACATCAGCATAATCACCTCTGTCTAGGAAGGTCTCACGTAGTCTTATCGGTTGTATGAATGCTTTGTTGATATTTTTCAGAGCCAAGTCTATCTACATCATGTGCTCAAACAGCTGCTCCGGAGAAAGTAGGTGTCCTTTTTATATCGCCTTTCACCAAAGATGTATATCTTGCAACCCCATTTTACTTTGCTCATCTAGAGTGAGTGATTGCTTGTGTCATTGACACGTGAACATGAATTCAGTGTTATTATGAATAAATGCATGAATTGTGTGTGACAGGACAATGGTCGGAGGCACATATAGAGTAAAATTGTCCCATATGAATAAGTAGTTTTATCATCTTTCAGTCTGGGAGTGCACGCGTTGGAGATCGCTGGAAGCTGTACAGAGTTACCGTTCTTCCCGCATGTACTGGAGTTGTTGCTGCACAAAGTCCTGGAGGAGGAGGCTACCTCAAAGGAGCCAATCCCCGGTCAGTTTCCAAACCATATCCAGTGTCCACATCTTTATTTTGATTCACTATGAAAATGACTGGGTCTGATTTTGAAGGATGATTTATATCACATGCCTTGCCAAATTAAAATATGTATACTGCATTGGTCCTAATAGTAGCACGGCGTGCCAAAACAAGACCTCCTGCAGCAGTGCGCGCAAAATTGAGGTCAAATTTAAGAAAATCACTGAATGATATATGTATAGCCTTCAATCCCTTTGATTATGATTCAAATACATGTACCATAAATGTGTGGATTGGAACACTCCAAGAGTTTATTAGAAAGATATGAAGTGAAATACAAGGTTACAAAAATGTGATATTTTTGGAGAAAAGAGGGGGGTATGCTTATATTATGGCCTGTGCCATTATTAGGACCAATATGTTATCCACAAAAAAGGTATAGTTCACAGGTCATGCACTGACCATGATAAGTGCCAATTTGATCTCCTACAACCAGCTCAGGATCAAAACTATAAAATTTAGTAGCTGTCACATTTAGTCAAAATACAGTAAACTGGTTTGCATCACAGTTCATACACTTGTGTTTGGATGCCACTCTATACACACATGATCATCATGTTTCTTGCCTTGACAGACCCCCTCTTGCCGCGGGTTGTGGCGTTTGTCCAGGAGTTCCCGGAGTATCTGCAGACCGTCGCGCACTGTGCTCGCAAGTCGGAGGTGGCTCTCTGGCATTACCTGTTTGCAACAGTTGGACAACCCAAAGATTTGTTTGAGGTGTGTAGTGCTCAACATTTTGTAGACTTTGAGCGGATTTCCCATAAATGTGTTGTCCTCTTTGAGTCAGATTGAAAATTATCCTCGTTGAACAAAATAGTCAAAGTTATTCTTTTTATTTCATGGCTGAAAGGAATGTTTGGTGTCCAAAAACCTAGACACTGCAGCTTCTTACCTGATTATTCTGCAAAACTTGGAAAAACCTATCGTTGCCAGACAGGTATGCGTCTGCTTCCATCATGTTTATGAAAGTCCATCGATGTTTCTCAAATGTAGTTGCATGTCAATGTCATGTAAAATCTTCGAAGGAAGAATTTGATTTTGATTGCCGTGTCATTTCACCAAACATGTTCTGTTGTCATTTACAGCATGCCACATTACTTCTGGATTCTGCTCTGGAAATGTGTAACTGGGATCTAGCTCGGGATTTGGTCCGATTTCTCAGTGCTATAGGTGAAAATACGAGCATTTCATTGACAATATTCATAGCGCAAGGAAGTTCATGTTTGCGATCAGTTTCATCAATTGCACTCACTTCTGTTGTTTCCATGGTAACAGACCCCACAGAGGCTGAGACGCCCCACGCTCCCGCCCGTGCACGTATGAGCACAAGCTCCATGTACCCGACCACATACCCGAACCCCTCCCTCAGTCCCACGGACAAGGGCCCCTTCGGCTACCCCCCGACTGCAGTCCGGGGGCGAAGTCTCAACAAGGATGACCCTAAGGGGGTCTCCAGCCCCCCTCCTCCTGCCAAGGACCAGCCCAAGGCGAAGGTCAAGCGGTCAACTAGCGATCCACCTCAGGTGGCTAAAGGGTCTGTACCTTTTGATCTTCAGCATATGGGGACAGAAACCCAAAAGAAATGTGGTTTTCTGATGGGGATATAGATTAATTGTATCCCCCGAACAAAGTTCGGCGGATACTATGGATTTACGATCGTCGCGCCGCCGCTGCCGCCGCCGCCACGTCCGCAGACACTTTCTTGTGAACGCGCTGCAGCTTGCAAATATGAACCGATTTTGATAATATTTCATATGGACATGTCTTATGGTGAGATCTGGACACCTATCGATTTTGGTTGCCATAGCAACCAAAATAGCCCATTTGGCGTAACATTTTGTGCTCAAATTAGCCTGTTTAACACACATGGGTTGTGAACGCTCTACGGGTGGGAGTTTTCAATGAATGATGATGAAATCGCACAGGCTCAATGAGAAAGACCATCACACGAAACCTGTTGTTTTTCAGAATGATCGAATAAATATTAATAAGTTTGAGAGGTTAACTTATTACGACAATTAAAATACCTACTTTGACATGTGTGATCACTCCAATAACCTGTACTATGAAAGCAAATTGCACTGGATTCTTGTTCAGAATACAGAACTGATGTTTTTGGTGAAAAAAGAACAATATTACTGAATAAGTTAACATTGGTTTTACTAGTTAAGTCTATCATTGACCACAATAAAAATAGTTAAGACGAGAAACATTTATTATTGAGCTCAACAAGGTAAAGGTTTTGTCCAGTAGAGATATCACAGGTGTAACCGAATAAGTTAACATTATTTTTACTAGTTAAGTCTATCATTGACCACAATAAAAATAGTTAAGACAAGAAACATTTATTATTGGGCTCAACAAGGTAAAGCTTCTGTGCAGTAGAGATTTCATGGTTGTAGCCGAATAAGTTAACATCATTTTTACTAGTTAAGTCTATTATTGACCTCAAGAAAAATAGTTAAGACAAGAAACATTTATTATTGAGCTCAACAATTTAAAATTTTTGTCCAGTAGAGATTTCATGGGTGTAACCGGATTAACATTATTTTTACCAGTAAAGTCAATTTTTACTTCAAATTTCAACTTGAAACCAAATTTGGCACATATTATGAATTAAAATTTAAACTATGGTTAAAAGTTGATCTGGCTCCAATTTCGTCATCTTGAAATGTAGTTTTGGTCAACTTTTACTTTGAATTTCAACTTGGAACCAAGTTTGGCACATAGTATGAGTTGAAATATAACTTATGGTGAAAAGTTCGATCTGGCTCCAATTTAGTCATCTCGCAACTTGGAACCAAGTTTGTCAAATATTCTGAGTTGAAATATAGCTTTAGGTGAAAACTTTTATCTGGCTGTAATTTCGTTATTTTTTTTCGAACATGTCGAAATGGAAATTCGAATGCAGTGATTTTAGTGGTGATCTTGAATTCGACCTTCAATAAGCTTGAAAGGTTTCACACTCACAATGTACATCAGCGATATATTTGGGGCAACAGGGATGATAGGGCTACGGGGGATACACCCAAGCGGTCGTAGGCGACCGGAAGCGTCTAGTTTAGATTTGCTAATCACAGTAATCCTGATGATATACATGTAGAGTCAGATGATTGAAACATTTATCAATACAACAGGGTAGCTAAAAATTTTGGTATCAACACAGGGTTGCAAAGTTGCCTTCATGATCATCAGCAGTGGTATACACACGATCATTTGCATACCCCTCTAGAAAGTCCCCAGTGTCAAACAAGGAGGAGAGCGCAGACCAGTACTTCATCGACATGATCCTGAGCAGACACGCGAGAAAGCTACTGAGTTCATACCGCGTCCGAGACCTGGCCTGCTTCGCCGCCAACTTGGAAGATTACCAACTTGTCACCTGGCTCCGCAAAGAAAAGTAAGACGTATTCTCATACTAGAAGCTTTTCAGGTAATGTCACTTGAACTTTCTTCCTGGTTTTGTGAATAAAATTTGAATGCATTCGTCCTTGTAGACTGCGAGCTGCAAAAATTGATGACTTCGTAGTGGCACTGAAGAAGGTCCATGAGGACTTTCAATGGCCGCTTCCAGTACTAACTCTAGCCAGTCTGCAGCGGATCTCTTCCAGTGTGTACCTCCATGTTCACTCATAATGTCAGGAACTATTTGAAGTTGCCTGTGCAGTACTGTAAATGGTTTTCTAATGTCACAGAGATTCTCAGATTTGACTGAACTGCGATGTACTCTTGTTTGACAGATCTGAGTTTGAGTTCGCAAACTGACAGTATCAGCTCCCTTGAGGTGGATGTCAATGGTTGCCAGGGGAACAACCCTCAGGGTCTGGGGCCGAGCGATGACCTCTCTGGAGGCAAAACAGCGCAGACGCCGGACTCCAGCAACTCAACGGCAGAAATACTTCTCAAGCCACAACTTAGCTTGGGTATGCCTCTCTGCCGTTTCACAAAATGTTTGCCTTTTGTAACTGTTCCAGATACACTGTATGTAGAGCTATCGCAATAATTGCTAGAAAAAAAAAGCCAAGCATCTATCACGTCATTGAAAGAGAACTAGGCCTTTTGTAAACATTTCTGATACATTTATCTAGTACTGACGATTATTACGCTGAAAAACATTCAAGGATTCCTTATTTCCTCAACAGAGAACATCAGCCATGCGACGACGGAGCACTCGGATAGCAGCTCATTTGTCGAGCTAGATAGCGCGGACTCAGGCCCCTGGTCGGAATCGGTCAGTCTCTCCCAGCTCGAACAGATCACGCAAGAGCTCGCAAACAAAGGGCCAGCCCAGTCAGAGTCGGAACTAAGGTCAGCTTACGTCTTCGTGTGTGGAGCTTTAGCGTGAACAAACACTATATTTCTTCAGCGTGTAATGCGAAACTGTAGCTTCTGTTGACTTCAATATCCGCCATCGCCAGGTATCTATTCCACATCATGCTGGAAGCTGGCTGTCTAGAGTGGGCCCTTCTCATCGGTGTGGTCCTGAGGGATGCAATGACAGTGGTGCGGACGATCAACACGGCCAGTCTCACAGACACGCCCCTCGAGATAGTCGGCAGGATGCGAGAGGGTCTGTCCTTCCTCGAACTCTGGGCAAACACGGAATGGTAAGTTTCTTAGGAAAGAATTCTTGATGAAAGAATTCTTGCGCACTGTTGTATCAGATATTAGTGACAAGATCTGCTGCCTGCCACATTTAACGGGAACTTTGCCATGGACATGAATGATGATTTATATCAACTTTCGGTTTCAGTTTTGGCTACCGGCCATTCCTGCAAGCAGTGGACAAGCAGGCCAAGCTCCTCGAGAAGATTGGCGAACAGACCCCACCCGCCCCTCGCATCAAACACCTGAGCACGTCGTCCACAGAGAGCAGCCCTAACCCCCTCGACCAGGCCCCCGCCATTGACCGGGACCCTGTCCCGCCCTCCCCTGACACTCCAGGAGTCCGAGACGAGTCGGGCGACGAACCGACCGAACAGTCAAAGTATGAGTGCTCACTGTCGTAACCACAGCGAACTTGGAAGTGCATCATAGTAACGGGAATGCATAGTCAAATAAACTGATACAGTCCCTGAAGAATATGCTCATGTATTCCTGGTCATCACAGTAAAGGAGATTTCTGGGGTGGATGTATTAACCAGCTATTATGAGAAAAAAACGATCGTTTATGAGGAGTGAAGAATGAATTTTCTTTTCTTTCTCTCTCTTTTGAAATTGTGCCAAATTTTCTCTCACTTGATGCATCGATGCATAGAAACTGTTCAGATTTACTTCGTTGTATCTGTTCTCAATTATTCATCTGTTCTTCAGAACAGACTTCCTATTTATTTCATGATTGTACCATAAGTTATTGTTGTGGGGTAATTTTTGAGTGGGACCAATTAACTGCATAATTTATATGACTGCATACTAAAATGTATTGAACGGATGTGAAAATGATGTAAGAATGATTTGTTCTGAGAAACTGCTAATTGAATGTACGGTTGATAGTGAGAAAGTGACCAGCATGTAGTCTGATATATCAGCCTGGTGCTACTGCATACTCCAGCTGTGTTCCTGGATGGGTATTACACCAGATTTTGTCCGTTTTATTGTCACTTCTAATGTAAACCGTAAGTGCACAGTGACAAAGATCTGACTTGGACTGCGTTATACAATGTATGATAAGACCCGCTATGCAACTCTCTTTCTTCGAAATTGCATGTCGAGACTAGTTTGTGTTCAGAATTTGTTTGCTTGCTAATCATGATACCGGTACATAACGTGATGAAGTTATTCTATCCGTTATTCATCTTCAAAAATTCATGTCGTAATTCATATAACTACTTGATTGTGAATGAAGTTTGATTCTATGGATTGTCACGCCTACAACTGTTTCAATATAGTTTGTTTACCAGTACTTGGGAATGCTCCAAGAATATATATATTATAGTAATATTAGTATACCCACCCGTTTTGGTTGCTATTTACCAACAGTAAAATAACTGCTATGGATGGCAATGGCTGCAGGGATGATTGGGTGTCGGGGGATACACCCCATTCATTTTTCTGTGACCAGGCTGTCTGGTTATACATTTGCAAAATATACATAAATATCATAGAGATCTATGGTGTTATTGTGTAAATGAACATTGAATCATATTGTGTACATAGACTATCAAATAATATAACAATCTATTGTAAATAGACTCTGTACAAATGTGCTATACCGTATGAATAAAGGCTATATATCTATAAAACATTGAATCTTGTTTAAACTATGGAGTTACACACAAAGTACAACTGAAATAGTCCAGTTGAAATAGTTTAAATGTCTAACTTTGAAGTTGTTTTAGAGACAACAGTTGGGGATAAATGCTTTGCCTTGGGTTCAAACCAGATCTCTCGCTACGTGACCAATATCTCCAGCCATGTTGATCGTCTATTTTTCTATGTTTCACAAAGGTGGAGTAGTTTCTTCAGTTCCAAATGCTTCACCCGTCCTATACAACGAACTTTCAGAAAGACTTTTAGAAAAAGACAAACATTACCAAGGGTTCCAGCAAGTCACAGTATCATCTTGGGAGGCAGATTTTGTTGAGGGTTCCTCCTGGCCACATATGATTTCCCAAATATGACACAAGGTTTTCTGCCTTCCTGGCTACAAGGGTGTAATAAACATTTGTTAAGTACATGTAGTAGTATACATGCACACCCACTGCCGCAACCACACCGTCCTGACAGACGAAGCGGCCATCTTGGGCGAGGCCTAAGAAGAAGCTAGACAATTTCCAATGCGAAATAGTACTACAAAGTCACTTGGCCTGCTGCACATGCACACCCACATGTTTGGATCTTGTAAGGTTCCCATCTATGGTGCAACCTCCCACGCAGAGAAATGTACCACCGAAGAACGATTACGAAGGATTTGAAGGAGGTGACTCAGAGGGTCTACCGTCAGTAGCACAGTCAAGGCCCACCCCTTACACGATCAGGCTGGTCCGTCACTTCGGTCCTGATTTGGAAGTGTTTAGGCCTAATGGACAAAGAAAAGTGCTGACCTTCGGCTTCACATTCTGGCTTGGGCCGTGAGCATGTGAAGTTAGTGCATATATTTTCGTGCACATATTGAGGGCCAACTAATGGACAACACGGCCATCATCTGGCAAACAAGCCAACAAAGACTCATTCTGGAGACAATGGAATGGTTCAAGATCTCCAGGAAACTTATTCGCTGCAGGTCCTGGATGTCGATGTCAGTGAGGACGACCGTCTTTGGATTTTGCAAATCTTCAGTGTGATTGTAATGTTCCACTCCTCGAGAGTCAATATAACCCACTGTAAGGTTCGGAGACCCCACGATAAAGAGGTATACCCCATTACTGTAGTGTCGCCGAATGTCTTTTAAACCTGTCCGCACGTTCACGCTATAACCGTGGTGTCACTACTAGGTAGCCACCACGTCATAACGCTACAGTGCTTTCCCCTTTCGGAGAGACCTCATCCCCGAGGTCAGCTATATCCCACTGCCCAGTCACATCACAGCACTGAAAATCAAGGGCACCGCAGCTACCCGATTATGTACACATACTTGGCTGCGATGTGAATCTCAGTGAGGGGCTGACCCCAGGAATGACGCCGAGAGAACCCAGTGGTTCGAAAGGTACGGCACCAATGTAAGGTTCGGAGACCCCGCGATAAAGAGGTATACCCCATTACTGGAGTGTCGCCGAATGTCTTATAAACCTGTCCGCACGTTCATGCTATAACCGTGGTGTCACTACTAGGTAGCCACCAGGTCATAACGCTACACCACCACAATATCTCGAGAGTGACGAGTTGAGTATGTCGTGCGGAAAGAGAAGAACCTCTTATCCAAGTGTAAAGTTCATCACCTGCTCTCTGGGGCGCGTATGCCCGGCCGAACAGCATGGCATCACCAAGCGGCACGGTCATTGCCGAGATACACGGTCATTTCCGACCTCGTAAATTGGGGTTGTACGTGACCCAGTAGTTAGTCCGTCGGACACTTGTACATGGTTAGTAGTTAAACTCATGTAGCTCGAGCACCTGGGACTGAGAGCCATGGAGGCGACTCCTAGTACCCAAGAACGTGAGCGTGTTGCTGACCGGACTCGCCGAAGGTCCACCGAAGGGATAGAACACCTGATAGCCCGACGGACCACTGAAGCCTGTACGCACCATCCTAGGGAAAACTGCAGGCACCAATGTAAAGATCGTGCTAACACAGTCTCCCTTGAGTCCCTTATGGAGAATTGTCAATGGGAGCCAAGGGCTCGCCTACTGAGCACGAGACAGGAATGCATATTAGTGAATAATAATAGGCCTATCAGATAAATCCCACTGAATCCAAGCTACTTGCAGTATTTATGCTAGAGATAGCTGTAGCTTGCACCTCTTGGACCATGCCTGCCAGTGATAGTCGAGGCGGGTGAAGTCATGGTCGTGGCTGTGAATGTTGTCCCGGATCTACAGTACTCGATCCTGCATGCGATATATGCGAGTATAATAATAAAGCATTTTCCTCAGATACTCCCCCACCGCCCCCCCCCCCCCCCCTCCTGCCTTGGTGCTCGACGAGTTGCCAGTTACATTGTTCTATTTCGGTCACAGGTATATCTTTTTACAAGTTTTGTTGGAAGGGTCGAGACAAGTCATCGACTGGTCCCGAGATGCTCCCAGCAAAACTTGGAGGTACAGCACGACTGCAGTGATCGGAAAACAAGCAGTAGAGACAGTGCCGATGGAAACCTATATTCTCACACGTTGCTGTAACAAAACCTCAAGATATTTTTTTGTCATACAAATGTGGCGATTTTGCCCTAAGCACACGGCAGGTGATTGTAAACACACATGCCATTTATGTGGCCTTTTCGTTCTTGCCTTGTTTTGACACGCTCCGTTCGAGCGTGCGTTGCCACGGCGACGCATTGTAATTTACGCTCCAGTAAACTATAATAATGGATCGATTAGACCTCGCGTGCGTCCTACAGCTTGTGGTGTATTATATATACACTGGAAGCGACTCGATCAAGGAGATTGTCCGAGAGAGAGTGACTAGGACGCACGCAAGGTTCGCCATGAGCTTTGCGTTCCCTGGTTGTGAGTAGTGGGCTCCTAGAGCCCTGGGGACGATTTCCATGGGGAGGCCCGGGCTGGGAGAGACAAGTTGCTGACTCGGGGGCGTAAGCCCTGTGGATCGCCAGTTCTCTCCCTTCCCGGGACGTGTGACATAGGCTCTGGCCAGCATGTCGGACTGTACGGGGTTCCGTCCCCGAGGCAGACCGCGGCTCGCCAGGCCCCGCCAGTTAACACCGTGGTGATGAATCAGTTTCTGAACGGTGTCCGTAGGCCTGGGAGTGTTGGGTGGGCTGTTACCTGGTTACCGTTAATGCTGAAGTAGTTACCGTGTCCGCAGCGACCTCCGGTGATCGGCGCCGCCGCAAGGATCCGGAATAGCGGATGCGCGTCCGCAAGGACTCGTGGTGAGAGGACTATCCTCGAGGATCCCGAAGAGCGGACGGTAGTCAATAACTTTACATTGGTGCCGTGACCAGGATCAGTCCGACAGTGTTCCATCGCAGCCTATCGTCACAGTGTTGTAGCCTCCTTCATCCCTGGGGATCGCCCGCTCCTCAAGGACATCTTATAAAAATGAAGAAGGAAAGAGACAAAGCCGAAAATAAGGCTAATGAACCCAAGGGGGGGAAACGGGTGGAAACGTCGCGGACCGCACCAGGTCAAGCGACGGCCGCCGTGAGAATTCTTCGGATGACTCCGGCGGTAGGAAGGAACGTGCGGAGACCTCCGTGGACAAGACCCCGTCTGCGGAGTCGACTCCGGCGTCCCTGGCTCCGTCTCCGGACGACGAGTCGCGCCCTGAGGGGCAGCAACAGGGATTGCTATCAGGGCCTGGCCCTGATCCGGTAGGCGCGGTAGGTGGAGCTGGCAACGGCGCTACCCCGCGCCCGCCTAAGTCCGGACGGCAGTCGTGGCAGGCGACGCTCTTCCAGGGGACATCTCCGGATGTCCGGGATCGAGTGGTAGCCGGCCCGAGTACCTCCGGGCAAGCGGACCAGCAGTTCTGGATGCCACCTCCAGCCGGAAGAGCTCCTGCGAGGGCTCCCGGCAGGGAATCCAGGCAGTCCGCGTCAGGCGGGATGGACCAGCTCACCCACACTCTGAGTGAGCTGGCTCATCTAGGGCGGTATGACCGCGCCCGGTCGCCCCATCAGGGACGATCAGACCGGCGGAACCGCTCCCCCTCTCCGCTGTCACAAGGCAACTCGGGGCCTTTGACAGAGAGGGAGAGGTGGCTGATATCCGAGGCGCTTGTACTGTTCAAGCGGAATCAGCCACCTCCGAGCGTCGACCCGTCGGCCATTCTTAGTCCGGGGATGTCTGGGCCAGTAGCCCCTCCCCAAGTCCTGCCGAGTCCGCAGGCGCCAGTGGCCCCCGCAATGGGACCCGCGCCTGCTCCGCGGCTCGGAGGCACCACGTTGGCGACCGCGTCGACCGTTCCGACGGTTGGAGCGCAAGCCGCGTGGCTTCGGCCCCAAGCTTTGCCGCCCCTTCTGGAGCCTACCCAGTAGGTTCGATGGGAGCCCCGCCCGCACCTAGCCAGAGTGGGTTTTTAGCGGGAATGACCCCGGCGGCAAACGTGAGCTTTCCTGCTCCTATGTCCGCGGCGTCGATGTTTGCTCCGGCAGACTCCGCCGCAGGCACGGGCAGCTCGCGGAACT
Organism: Terebella lapidaria; assembly: GCA_949152475.1. Classification (NCBI taxonomy): domain Eukaryota; kingdom Metazoa; phylum Annelida; class Polychaeta; order Terebellida; family Terebellidae; genus Terebella; species Terebella lapidaria. Next base: position 12,797,777 of record OX424557.1, read on the forward strand.
TGCCGCTGTACACGGACGACCCCGGAGCCGGGACCGCACGTCGGGCGCGTAACAAACGTGATAACGGGCCCGACCACTCTTCGTGGCGGAAACGGTTCAACGGGGATAACGCCAACTTGGAGGACTACTGGCTCCAGGTATGGCGTACCGCCGTGTACGAAGGATGGTCCCAGCATGAAGCTGGACATGTCCTCGCGGGGAGCTTGGAAGGAAAAGCTCTCCGCGTGATGCCGTGTCTGCCGGTGGGAACAGTGACTTTCGGCGAGGTTGCTCGTCAACTTCGCCTGCTGTTCACGCCGACGACCAATCGGCGTCAGTCTGAACGAGAGTTCAAGGCGCGTACCCGCCAACCGACTGAGTCCGTGACAGACTATGCGTTCAATCTGCGCATACTCGGCCGGAGAGCTTTTCCGGACATGGACTCCAGACGGTTCGAGACGATGCTGATCGATCAGTTCATCAATGGCCAGCCTTACCACTTAGCTTACGGGCTGGCCACCCATGAAAAGCGATCGATGGAGGAGGCAATAGACTCCGCGCTTGTGCTTGAGGTGGCTGTCCGCCCTAGACAGTTGCCTCCGGCCCCGGCTCCGGCCTCGGCTGTACCCGCGCAGGCGGCGACTCCTCCTCCGGCCAAGGCATCGCAGGTAACCCCGTGGCAGGACCCGGTCGTCCGGGAACCCGCCAGGGAACCTACCCCGCAGTGGGTTAGTGTGCCGGCACCCTCTACAGGGGCGCCCGCACATGCGGCACCAGTCGCCACGCCGTGCTCGTCCTCGGACGAGTGCGACTTAGAGGAATACGACCTCGGCGCCGCGCAGATGATTGCGCACTGCGCCGGGATCGAAGCTCCGGGACCCGCAGAATGTTGCGCGCTCACCTCCGGACCAGCTCAGAACCGTCCCTGTTACTTCTGCGGAAAACAGGGACACTTTTGGCTGAAGTGTCCGGAGTTATTGGAACACCTGCGGTCGCGCGGATACCAGGGAGCCATCCCTGGCCCGCAACGGAGGAGTTCCTTCCGGTCTGGTCCTCCGGGACAGCAGGGCCGGAACCCGCGGCAGGGAAACTAGATCCGGACGTGGTGGCAACCAACACCACGTCCGGGGATAGTTGTTCGGTGGCAAAAGATGCCGCCCCACCCGCTGATGAGCAGGACGAACCCCAAGTTGATATGACTTCTCCGGAAGTAGTCCTTGGAGATCAGTCTAGCTCCTCCGCGGCTGAGGCGGATGGCGAGGACTCCGTAGATGAGCCCAGCGCGTGCGAAAGGTATCGCCCTACCTGCGCGCTGGTGAGGGACCCCTGCTGGTACCTGCCCCTGTCCTTCGGACGGGAGCCGGTCCGGTTCCTCGTGGACTCTGGCTCGGAGGTGACCCTCGTTGCCGCCGGAACGTTTAAGAAGGAGCCCGCGCTCCGCAACCTCGAGTTGCGGGATCCCGGACCGTACAAGCTCTACGGAGCGGGAGACAACCGCATCCGTATCCATGGCATCATCGATCTGCCTATTACCCTTGGGGACAAGGTGTATCTGACAGAGGCGATCGTGGCGGATATCGGAGCGGCCGGGATTATTGGGATGAATTTTCTACAGGTCCACCGGGTGACCGCCAACTTTAGTGCTGGCGAATTCCGGATGGGAGAGGACACACACTTCCTCTTTCGCTCGGGCCCGATGCATTCATTCCAAATGCGGGCATCGCGCACTGTAGTAGTGCCACCGATGAGTGAGATGATCATTGAGGCGAGGCCGCGTCGTCCCCGCATGCCCCTCGATGGTCGACCGTGTATAGTGCAACCCGTGAGCAGTTTCGCCGCAGGAACTGGGCTCGTGCTGGGTGGGGCCCTGGTCATGTCCAACCCCCGCGCGATGCCCATCCTCGTGGTGAATCCTACGGATGCTCCGATTGTACTGAAGCGCGGATGCATAGCAGCTACTGCTATTCCCGCGTCCTTGAGTCGTGTCCTCCCCGACGATCCTGTCTGCCGCGCTGCGTGCGCGGCGGCGGCCGCCGGAGATGACCCATTCACCCTGCCGGACCATTTGGAATCTCGGGTTCCGAAGGACCGGTTGGATGAAGAGCAGCGCCAAGCGTTCCGCAAACTGCTGCGGCAGTATGCGGATGTGTTCATGGGTCCTGATGGTGCGGTTGGCAAGACTGACGTCGCCAAACACCGCATCGACCTCGTGGACGAGCGTCTTCGTCGGGCAGCAATAGTGCACCAAGAGGTCATAGACCAGGAGGTGCAAAAGATGCTCGACTTGGACATCATCGAACCCAGTGACAGCCCTTGGGCCAGTCCGGTGGTTATGGTGAAGAAGAAGGACGGCTCGTGGAGGTTCTGCGTGGACTATCGGAAACTCAACGATGCCACGCGGAAGGACTCATATCCTCTCCCGCACATTGAAGATACCTTCGATGCCCTGGCCGGGTCGCACTATTTCTGTGCTCTGGATCTGGCCTCCGGGTATTGGCAGGTGGAGATGGAGGAGAGTGATCGGGCGAAGACTGCCTTCGTTACCAAGAACGGGCTCTACCAATTCAAGGTAATGCCGTTCGGGCTCTGTAACGCACCAGCGACGTTCGAGCGCCTCATGGAGATGGTACTTAAAGGGTTCCTCTGGAAGCGATGTATGGTCTACATCGACGATGTCGTCGTGTATGGCCGGTCAATCGAGGAAACCCTCACCAACCTCCAGATGGTGCTCCATCGCATCCGCGGAGCAGGGCTTAACCTCTTCAGCGCCAACAGCGCCGGATATTTCCGGCGCAAAACGTAATTGTGTGACGCCTATGTGCCGGAAATATCCGGCGCAAAGTCACTCCCATGTTTTTTCTTGTACGGTCTATATTTTTCAGTCAAAAGTTCCCACGCAGCTTCCGTATATCGATGAAACTGTTGTAGTGTTCGTTACAATCAATATGTTGGTCAAAGATCAATACAATCAGTACATCAATACAATGGGAATGCATGTGATGGAAAGAGAAATTATTGGGTTTTCCGCGGTGTTGTCGTCTGACAGATGTATGTAAGTGTGTGAGCATGCTGAGCAAAGGTATCTTCCACTGAATTCACTGTCATTTGTACCAGTTAGATCTAGGTATGGTATTTAACATCAATAAAAGAAACTGAGTTGCATGTATAATATTTTATATTGGTGGTAATAGATTGATACTTACATTCATAATCAAAGACATGGGGATATTAATATTCTGTGAAAACATTGCATGCTTTCGTGAATATTATTTCAAGATTTGTGAAAAGTTCAAGAATTAGTGGTTGTTGCTATGGTAACCAGAACACACCGAGGCCCAATGGTGTCGCTTGCACGAGGCTAGATATTTTTTCATACTTGTTTAATAAATTTCAATCAACTGTGGGTTTTTCTTTAATTTTGCAAATTTCCTTGAAAAAATGCCCGGCGTGGGACAATTTTTCAGGTCTGGCGGTCAAGAGGTTAAATTGAAGCCAAGTAAGTGCGAGCTATTCGCGCAGGAAATCCTGTACTTGGGCTTCATGGTAACGGGCACCGGAGTGAGACCAGACCCCGCAAAGGTGGCGGCTGTGCAGAAATGGCCTCCGCCATGTAACGTGGCGGACGTGAGGTCCTTCCTGGGCTTTGCGAGCTACCACCGCAGGTTTATTCGCGGTTTTGCGGAGATCGCGCGTCCCCTTACTATCCTCATGGAAAAGGGCGCCGATTTTGTTTGGTCCGCCGAGCAGGCTGACGCCTTCTCGGGCGTCCGGCAGGCCTTGGTAGCGGCCCCGGTGCTGCGGCACCCTCGTCCGGACTGCGAGTTCATCCTGGACACTGACGCGAGTAACTTCGCACTCGGCGGTGTCCTGTCGCAGATCGTGGACGGGCAAGAGCGGGTAGTAGCTTATGCGAGTGTGGCCTTGAGCCGCTCTCAAATGAACTACTGTACCACTCATCGCGAGTTGCTCGCGGTGGTTACGATGAACAAGCGCTTCCGGCACTATTTGTTGGGACGCCATTTCCGCTTGCGGACTGATCATAGTTCGCTGAGATGGCTCCTCAACTATAGTGAGGCCGATGGCTTGGTGGCGCGGTGGCTTGTCAAACTCCAGGAGTATGACATGCAGATAGAGCATCGCGCTGGTAAGTTGCACGGCAACGCGGACGGTCCCTTTGTCATAAGTGCAAGAATCCGGGTTGTGCAGGGATGGCACCATTCCAGCAAGCCGCGGATTCGTCCTCAGACTCGGAATTGGATGTTCCGGGGAGACCGCAGGCCGCCGCCTCCTCTAACAACACGGCGGCCGGAGCGTATAGGGCTAATCTCCGCGCGCGGACCCGCCGTTATCGGCGAGGGCGTCCCGCATACGAAGCGGAGGTGCGGCTCAGCTCCAGCGAGTCCTCCTCGAGTCCGGCGGTGTACTCCTCGTGGGTACCCTCGTCCTCTGGAGTGTCTGAGTATGAGCGGTCCTTGCCCCCTGTGGGGATGGCCGCTGCGGCGCAGCCGGACGCGACGGATGAGGAGCCTAATTACTTGGGTGGCTACTCTCCGGCGCAGATAGCTGCGACGCAAAGAGCTGACAGAGCTCTGGCGCTGGTAATAACAGCCCTTGAGGCCGGCCAGAAGCCCTCTAAGGATGAGCGGAAGACCTACAGGGAGGAGACTTTGTCTCTAGTATCCCAGTGGGAAAGACTCTCCTTGAGGTAGAGTCATGACAAGCGGATGGCGAACGCCCATGATTTCGCGCACGCGCGCCTGGACAAGTCTGCCATTCGGCAGAAGCGAGGCTATGACGCCCATGCTGAGGGTAGGCCAGCTTTTGCGGAAGGCGACAAGGTGCGCTACTATTATCCGCCGCTTAAGCAAGGTAATAAATTTGCTAAGCCGTGGATAGGCCCGTTTACGGTACTGAAACAGGTGACAGATGTGGACTACCGGATCCGGAGGGATTCCGATCCGGACAGGGTTCTGGTTGTCCATATCGATAATCTGAAGAAGTACGAGGGCCCGCTTGTCATGGATCCGCTCGTTCAAGATGCGGAACCGGATGATGCTCCCGTATGGGATGTGGACTACCGGATCCGGAGGGATTCCGATCCGGACAGGGTTCTGGTTGTCCATATCGATAATCTGAAGAAGTACGAGGGCCCGCTTGTCATGGATCCGCTCGTTCAAGATGCGGAACCGGATGATGCTCCCGTATGGGATCCGTCCGGTCAGCATCCGCGGACTCCGGACGAGCGTGTGCGCTGTATGGTGGGCCTCCCGGACCTCTCTGGCCGTCAGATGATGGACTGGGTGGCTATCAGCCAGCTGACGGCGATACGCAGGTAGCCCCACTCCCTCCAGTACCTGCGGATGACGGGCGGCCACGCCGGAAACCACGTGCGCCAGCCCGGTATGGGTGGGAATAACCTTCCGCCCATGCGGATGCGTCTGCGGTACCCGTCTATCACACCAAGGACGGGTTTTGGGTCGTTCCGTGAGAGTCCGCACGACTTACCTCCGCGGGTGGCTACTTTGTGGCTATCTTCAGAGTTGAGGTCCGCGGATACTTTCATGTCGTAACGCCGCCGCTCCGCATCCGCCCTCCCGTAGTTTCCAGCGCCAGGGACGTGCGGATGGCCTGTCCGCACATTGTGGACGGCTGTCCGGCGTAATCCGCACAACGGTTACGCTGGCCGGACGAATTTACTGATCCGGCCGGACGCCCCTGGTCCCGGGACAACCTCTTATGTGGCCAGACTGAGGTTGGGATTTACGTCCGCTACGGGAGAAGCGCCTTCCCACGGATTTGGGGAGCTGGCTCTGGACGCGGGGATAGTGTCCGCACGTTAGGACTGACGTCCGCGGTTCGTCCGCGTGACTCGTCCGGCGTCCGCGACGCTTTAAGATGACGCACTTCGGTGTAGTTATCCCCCGTGAGCCATTACTATAATTAAGGTTATAGTAAGTAAGGTTTCTTACGGCAGGAAACCGACTATCCATTATGATAATGGAGCGGTTGTTAAGTCCGCGTGTGCGGACCAGCCGCGGTAGCAGGTGACGCTCATTCTCGTCCGGATCGTACCTTACAATACGCGGTCCGGCCGGAATGACCGGAACCACGGCCTCCTTCTAAGAAGGGGGTCGTATATTACATGCGCAACACTTGTGGTGGCTTTTAATTCCAATTTCATATACATTGGATAAGGGCAATACGCCGTTCTATGGTAGGCGTCCGGCCTGGACTCCGTCCGCGGGCAGCTCCGGACGTCCGCCGGCTATTGCTTTCACCATCTTTGGGCGCCTCTAGATTGGGCGCCGGTATGAAGGGTTCGCCCCCTAACCATTGAGGTTATGGCCCATGCCGGCTCCGCGTCTAATCTATTGGCTCCGCGCTCCGGTAGTCGTTTGTTTGGGCTCTAGGTTGGACCGGGCTTGCTCCGCGGCCGGGCTGTACGTTGGGGATGCTAGTGGGCGCGTCATGAACGCCCACAGGGCGCCCAATTGTCTGTCCGCCTGTCATGGGCTTGTCCGATCGCCTTGTAAGCATACCAGCGGCTATGGGGAGTGATTTTGTTTATTTTCCATCTCATTTATTATTTATGGGAGGATTATAAGCCACAAGTGTGCGGCATGTCTCTGGAGAATTCTGTTCTTGCTCATTTACTGATACAAAGTGAGACAAGTATGTGAAATTTCCTTTCCGGTGCAATAGAGAGTAAGAAATCGGGAGATTTCTGCTTTCGCAAGAGGGGTGTAAGGGATTGCGCTAATTTTGACAGTGACGGATTGCTGTGATATTTGAAAAGACTGGAGAATGACAATTTATTGTTGTTTTCGTCTGACATATTCGTACAAGCCACAAGTTAGTGGTTACTGTCAATTTTATGCCCAATTTCTACCTTGCTGGGGTGGTTAATTTTACGTCATTTACCGCCGGTGCGGACGCAAAAGCGAATGACTAATCTTAACTACTGTAGGATATTTGCAAGGTCCCCCGGGATAGAAATTTATTTTCTACCCGTATACATGGTTTGATTTGGAGTCACCGGAGGGAAATGATTGCACCCGCATGAGTTAATAGTGCATGTATTTTGGTCCGGGCGTGTGTCAGTATGACCGGGGACAGAGTTTTGCAGCGACACCGCGTGCATTGCTGCACGTGTAGTATAGCTGTCATTTGTTACATGTATATATATGTAAAAATGTCATACCCGGATTTTTATTAATCTCCAGATGTGTAGCACATGTGTTTTGTGCCACTCGCATTTCGTCCGCTGATGCGGCGCTGGATCCCGCGGGATCCGCGTGTCCGGTGTTCGAGATGCGGGTGATTTTGCCAGTTGTAAATTCCCCAGGCGGACCGTGCTGGAGATGTGCGGGCGGGCGGGCGGCTGCATGTTAGTGCAGACGTCCGTCCATCTGCGTGTCTTTACACAGGCCTGTGCGGGTTGTAGTATACAGATACTGGCAGTCGATGCGGCTTGCCGCGTTGGCTTTGATAGCTGTCTGCGACAGCTGTCCGCAGGTGTATGTGTGTCTGCTAGATGTACATATGTCATGCGGGCGTGCCGGAGTCGCTCCCGCGGCTCCGCCCTGCCTCAGACCCGTTCTGCGGATCTGAGGAGCCGGCCAGGAGGGCGGTCGGCAACATTTTTAGAGGTACTATCACTTTTGATCACTCGGTGTGTCGTTTTACAAAATTTCTAAATTTAAAGTTTAACCTTAAAGATATTCCAAAGACTTGACACACCGTCCTTTTATAACGGATGACCTTCCAAGGTCATCACCCGGTTTTGGACCACCTCGGTCAAAATTTTAGCTTGTTTATGAGGGTTTATTCAAAATTGCAAAGCGCATTATAGTTTACTCCGTAAGTCCGGGGGTAGACTCTTAAAGTCCAAAAGGGACTCTTAAAGTCCTAGTGTCTTGCGCCGTGACTTCCGGGTGTTGCCATCTTGCCTTCTTCCGGACCCCGCCATGCGAAGCCTTCGTCGGGTTTTGGCTGTTTTGGGCGCGGGCGGAACATGTTGGGGACCAACATTGTAAGAAGGGGGTAATGTGGCGATTTTGCCCTAAGCACACGGCAGGTGATTGTAAACACACATGCCATTTATGTGGCCTTTTCGTACTTGGCCTTGTTTTGACACGCTCCGTTCGAGCGTGCGTTGCCACGGCGACGCATTGTAATTTACGCTCCAGTAAACTATAACAATGGATCGATTAGACCTCGCGTGCGTCCTACAGCTTGTGGTGTATTATATATACACTGGAAGCGACTCGATCGAGGAGATTGTCCGAGAGAGAGTGACTAGGACGCACGTAAGGTTCGCCATGAGCTTTGCGTTCCCTGGTTGTGAGTAGTGGGCTCCTAGAGCCCTGGGGACGATTTCCATGGGGAGGCCCGGGCTGGGAGAGACAAGTTGCTGACTCGGGGGCGTAAGCCCTGTGGATCGCCAGTTCTCTCCCTTCCCGGGACGTGTGACATAGGCTCTGGCCAGCATGTCGGACTGTACGGGGTTCCGTCCCCGAGGCAGACCGCGGCTCGCCAGTTAACACGTGGTGATGAACCAGTTTCTGAACGGTGTCCGTAGGCCTGGGAGTGTCGGGTGGGCTGTTACCTGGTTACCGTTAATGCTGAAATAGTTACCGTGTCCGCAGCGACCTCCGGTGAGCGGCGCCGCCGCAAGGATCCGGAATAGCGGATGCGCGTCCGCAAGGACTCGTGGTGAGAGGACTATCCTCGAGGATCCCGAAGAGCGGACGGTAGTCAATAACTTTACACAATAAAATTCTAAGTATCGGATTATGACCATCAGAAACATCGGGGCATTTGGAAGAATTAGCAACTTGCAATGAGCATGGCATAACATTTAACAGCATTTTATTTCAGAATCGGTTTTGCTGATATCGTTTAGGGGGTGTTGGAGGGGGTTGGGGTGGGGGGATTAGACGTAAATTTCTCGCATGCCCTAATTATTATGGAGGCTTGAAGAAGGGCAATGATTACAAGGTCCTGACCTGTTGAAATATAACATCCGTATGACAGTCAGGCAACGTGGAATACATGTAGCTATTTCAACAAACAGCAACAATCTGAACTAAAATCTCGAAAATGGAGAATTCATCGATGACCATCTTTACAAGCTTGTCAATCATCTATTGACTCAACCAGACCAAAGACATGTCATGAATCACAATTAATGTGTGATCATAGACAAGAAAATAAGAACAATTATAAAATGAAAAGCATGGGGGGGGGGGGGGGTCAAGCACTCTATATGTGCTTCTATCAGGATCAATACATGTGTATTATGGTGTGATCTGAGGCAATATTTGCTTCAAATATTAGGGGGACTGAACACGCCTTTTGAAGATATATACCTATGTCATATATGGAAAATGTCATTCGAATCTCCAAATTTCCCAAGTAGTCAGGAGGAAATTTCACACAGGGTGGAAACGTAGTACAGACTTTTTCTGTCGATTGGTATGGCTTCATAATGGTCTAAGACAACCTTTTTCAGAGGGTGTGTAAAATTTTCTCCTGGGCTAACTTTTTTATGGCCTTTTTCAAAATGGCCGACATCGAAAATTTGGTATTTTAGGAAAAAATTAAAATTATCCTCCTGGCATTATGCTCTTGGCCTATTAAGGTGACATTTAGTTATATGGAGATATTTTCTTCATCACAATACTAAAAATACCGATTCAAACGCCCCGAAAATGGAAAAAATCCAAGATGGCCGCCAATTCTCGCTATTTTTACACAAATGCTCATAACTTTCTGCCAAATTGAGATAGGAAGCCAATTCTGGTGTCTAACCCTGGGTTTTGGGGTATGAGGATTTCAAATATATAACCAATTTTGTGATTGGGTGGTTTGAACCTGCTCAGAATCCAAGATGGCTGCCAAATGTTAGCCCGATTTCGCAAATAAGCACCAATGACCGTCATATATATCAATAACAAGCCAACTCTGGTGGCCAGTCCTGGGCTTTGGGGTATGAGGGTGCTGAAGAAATGTTGTTGTGTGTAGATGGTGACTGACCAATTTAGAGGTGTTCAAAGGCGAAGATAACCATTAATTAATGTGAAACATGTAAACGAACCCGTCTAGTAGCACCCACTCGCACAAAATCAACAGAATCATTGAGAATCAACCACTATCAGACAGAAACAAAACATTTCTGAGCCAACTCTTCGGGAGGTCTGTTGGTGCACTGATGAGGCACGGGCATTGATGTCAAATTGGTCAATGTCAAATCTAACACACACATTGTGTTTGGCGTAGAGGTTTGTTTGGATCCTTCAATGATCCTAAAGACCGTTCCCATGACGCCACTCACCAGACCATCCTCTACATTGGGATTGCTCATCATAGTCACCATGGAGCCCTTACAGAGTGTAACTTCAGCAGAAAGGTTGTATTCAATGGGTACAGGTGTTGTATTCTTCTTCAAGCCAGATCTATTCTCGATAACATTCACAGCCACAATCTTCAATTCCTGTCTGTTCAAAGAATCAGTCATCTTAACATTGTGTGCAGCAGCAACTTTTTGGAAAGGAAACACACGAAGTACATCTTGATTGGATCTGTGATCCTTAAGCATCTCCTAATTTTCAGAGCTCTATGATTCAATATCTCCGAAAACGATTTGTCTTTTTTTGTCATTATGTCGGTCAAAGTAATAACCTTGAAGTCGTCCCAAGGGTCTGCAAGAGCAGCTGGGTCTCAGTATTTGTACTCTTACATGCGGCAGTTGATAAAATCACTGACTGCCAGAATCATGAAGAACTCTTGTTTCTCTTGAGTTGATCCAGATGACCTCTGATGACATTCAGTATGCCTCTGCTGAGATCTCATCAATGATTATCAACTCGAGGTTTTAATACAAAAGCCTTTGGGGGCAGTGATGAGCTCTTCAGCGAGTGGTGTGTACTTTTGTCCCACACCCCTTTGCATGCAAGCATGGTTCCGCCACTGATGGTAAATGCTGCTTTGCCAGATGGAGCCACACATCACAGCTTTGATGATATAAAACTTTCCCTTACCAATATATTGAAAGTCCCCAAACATTTTCCATTCATCTTATCGATGCACCACTAGCGAGTATGAATGAACACTTTCCCTTGCATATTGTTCATGCACTGCATGAGAACTTGAGCCTGGTTCTATGAGATTGCCAAGATGCTGTGTTCTACTGACAACTGAGCCCATCTTGGTGTTGGAGCTTGGTGCTCGATCTGCCAGGTCCTTGAGACTGGTGTCCTCGAGGTAATCGTCATCTAGGTTGGCTTTTGTTTCCAAGCGTCCAGCTGCCACATTCTGGGATAATGTGTGCCAAGGTATCTTCTGCAAGATGATTTTCTTGGATCTCTTCATGGCTACTTCAACCTCTTTGATATTATTTCCAAATAGCGCTTGCTTTTCTCTGATAATGTTGCTGATGCTTGTCCTTTTGCCATAGTATGAAATGCTCCCACTCATTTAAATCCATTTCAAAGTGGTGAAGATAAAGAACCATGGGATTCTGATAATGTTTCTCACTGTCTCTACAGATGTGCAAGCTTTACTGGAAGATTTCCGTTTTGAGATCTATCCTTTATTCCCAGCCAACTACAATGAAGCATATGGAACATTAGACCGGTTGTCATTGTTATGGGAAGAATTTTCTTCAGATGGTTCATAATCTCTATCTGGTTTACTATCAACCTTGAAGAGGGATACAATTTCAACCAGACAGGTCTTTGAGATTATCTACAGGAGGGCGTGCATGGTACATGTACATGTACATGTCCAGTACAGATGTACAGTGTAGCCACACGTCTTCAATGCCAGGATCTCAGTGGCCCAGCAGGAAGAGTGGAAGTGTCAGTCTGGTACTTGTCGGATCTGCAAGTATCCAAACAACATCCCGACTACAGTTTTTGAGAGGTGTGCTTGTGGCCTTGTAAATAGCCTCCATGACACTCATCTCCCTGTTGGTCAGATATGTTTTGCCGAGTCATTGTAGCTTATCGTCTGTCTTATCCCAGCATATTGTGCTCTGCATGGTTCTTCATGGAGGAACTGACCATCTTCACTCTGCTTCTTACTGCAATAATATGACACAATATATCGAATGCAGGCGTATGCATCAACAACATATTGTGTAGTCAAAATTAGGATTCCAGGCTTTCAAAGGGTTTTGATTTGTACTGACTTACACATCAGTCTTTGTGTTTATGCTTATGTACAACCATTTTCGTGGAGGCTATAATGTTCCAGGCTTGTTCTTCAGCAGCGGTTTTTCACTCATCTGGATCAGTGTCTGCTGGGATGGCACATAAAAGTCTGACAGGAAGGTGGACGAGATAACCTGAACCTGTAGGTCCTGTTACCCACTTGCATGACCTTGTATATTCTTGGAATGAAGCTGAACATCATTTATAATGTCATGTAACTTGTTGTATCGTCAAGTTATACGTCCAGCTTAGGACTCAGAAAAGGCAGTGAATGTAAGTACCAATGTGAGGGCAATCTCCTTGTAGAAGCTCAATTGAAACAAAGTAGCCACAGACTTTGCCAATTTGATTTGATGGTGAAGTGATCATCAATTTCAAGGAGTTTTTTTTACTATCTGATCAAACATTCTGGCAGCTGTTATATGTTTTAAAATGCCTAATAAAATATACTTGCTAATGATATGCCTAATATAATATACTTGGGTTTGATTGCTCGGAAAAAAAATTATGCCCGGTAGTGGTACTGTTTATTTTGAAGTGCGAGTGAGTGTTATTAAACAGGTTTGTTTGCATGTGTTTCATTAATTAGTCTTTATCTTGGCTTTTGGACAGTTGGATAGCTTTAAACTGGCCAATCACCATCTACACACCAAAGTATTTCTTCAGGTAGCACCCTCATGCCCCAAACCCCAGGACTGGCCACCAAAATTGCCTTCTTATTTTGAATATGTAACGGTTATTGGTGCTTATTTGCGAAATCGAGCTATAATTTGGCAGCCATCTTGGATTCTGAGCAGCTTCGAACCATCCAATCACGAAACTGGTTATTAAGTTGGAATCCTCATACCCAAAAACCCAGGGGTAGACACCAAAATTGACTTCCTATCTCAATTTGGCAGGAAGTAATGAGTATTTGTGTAAAAACAGCGAGAATTTGGCGGCCATCTTGGATTCTTTTTCATTTTTGGGGGGTCTGAATCGGTATTATTAGTATTGTTAGGAAGAATATATTTCCATATAACTAATATGTACGTATCATATTAGACCGAAAGCATCATGACAGGAGGATAATTTTGATTTTTTCCTAAAATACCAAATTTTCGGTGGCGGCCATTTTGAAAAAGGCCATAAAAAAGTTAGCCCAGGAGAAAATTTTACACACCCTCTGAAAAAGGTTGTCTTAGACCATTATGAAGCCATATCAATCGACAGAAAAAGTCTGTACTACATTTCCACCCTGAGTGCTATATGCTCAAAATTCCTCCTGACTAAAGAACATAGGATACGTAGGCCTCAAGTATAGGCCTAGGTCCATGTTTTGTGGAACTGAAACCAAAGACTGGTTTTCGAAATCGATTGATGCCAAACGTGAATTCTCGAAATAATGGACAAAAAAAATTGTACTGAATATAAAACCACGAGATCCCTGGACCTCGGTATCTGACGACCGAACATCTCTAGTTCGTGGTGCATGCGGTTCTGCCGTCTACCGAGAAATAATAAAACGAATAAGAACTTGGTGCACGCCCACAATAATCGTTTGACGCCAACTAAGTAGTTCCTAAATGTTTAATTTATAAATCATAATTGATACACTAACAAGTTTTATTGCAGATATACTTCTAGTCGCAACGATGAACAGTATAAGACATGCAATATAAAATGTGAAATGCGTCATCACCATTCAATATGTAAGGAGGTTATGTCTTATGCGTATCACTCCGCGTTACTTTGTGTTATGTGGCCACAAAATGGCTTCTGTGCCTGGAAAGTCCTAGGAAATGAGGTTACGGTTTACCTGCGGAGAAACGTTTCATGTTCGTAGCAAATTGAGAAATCAAGGTAATATTTTGTTTCTAATCACCCCCCTGCTTCTAATTATCAATATGGCGCAGGGTATGCCAAATTGTGAAAAAAATTACTGGTCCATTGGACCAGTAAACATTTCGATATTACCAGCCCAGAGCAATTTTTACTGGCCCAGAATTCATAAGTCACACCCAACAAAATAGTAGAATTGAGATATGCATGGCGATATGTAGATCCGTTGTAGTATATTAAGCAAATAAATTGACATTGTCAGCTTGAATTGTGCATATTTCCAATCAGCCGTCTTACTGCCCCCAGCCTCAAGCTGAGGCGTATCATGCTCATGATTTGAAGATCCGAGATTACTGACAAATGAAATATTTTACTATATTAAAAATTTATTTTACTAGAGTTATGATATTTTTGCTGATGAAAACTTTCCGGCCACCTGGGCCAGTGAAACTGTTATTATTACCAGCCCAGGATGTTTTTTACCAGTCTTGGGCTGTGGGCTGGTGACTTTGGCATACCCTGATATGGCGGATCAATTTGACCGGAGCTGTACCCAGACGGATGACAAATGTTTGGATAAATTGAACGAGGAAAGTAGTGACCGCTGTGACGCCTGGCGGACATGCTGCTGTCAGCGCCAGTCAGCACGTAGGACCTTGTTGATTTCAACTCAATAAACACTGTGTAGATTGTCTCCTGTCTGTTGCAATGTTTTATTTAGCATAATTAGTATCTCTTGAATGTTTTTGACGATATGAATAGCAGTTTACTCCTCGATTGTTGACGAAATTCACGTTTCCATGACCTCGTCAGCATGGCGGCCCAACTGTCAAGTTGCAGATGTTTGTTTTGCAAAGTTTATTGTAGGTTTCAAGCGATTTATCGACCAGGTGATGGTCAATAACTTGTGGATTTTGGTTATATGGGCCATACAGATTTGATTTGTAACATTGTCAATCCTTACAGTCTCGCAATAATGCTAGAATCATGTGTAAAATATTGGTTGTTTCGCTTTCTCACAAAACAAAATGGTGCACAAGATGTCGGCGCGCCAGTGAACTGTGACGAGTTGTTCGGTGGCCAATATTTCCAGGGAACCAAGAATAATTGGAGCAAGACGGTGCTAAATAGCTGAGCAGTTGTCAGTGCATTTATTTCTTTGTGCTTTGGACTAACATCCATAGATTTGTTGTCATATTAGATATATTTTGCCACAACAATGAATGATAAAAAGACCTGCATAAATTATGTTCATTGATTAGGGGGACTACTTTTATGGTCCACTAAAAACCAATTAGACTCACAGAGCACCTGCTATTGTGATTGAGGGTGACAAAAAGTAATTTAAACAATCCAATAGACCATCAGATCTGCATTTACAATTTTTTTTAGCAATTTACAATTAAAGAGGGGTGTGTGTTTTTGCAATTTTTATTGCAATACACAAATCAATCAACAATTGTTCTGTCATCATGGTAAAATAAAGTTAAATTCGTAGTTTGGCTGTAAACAAATATCAGTATCAATATTATTATAGCTTTTATACCAATATTTAGGTGCCAACTTTTACCATGCAAGTACGTCATAATTGCAAGTGCAATGTCAATATATATTTATGTATATGCTGCATTCACCATATTTATCTTTGGTATTGTCATATGCAGTTACTCATTTTCTTGCAATTAAAAGTATTTCCTTGTTTACATGAATGTATTAGAACATGATTAAAAAATGATAGATTTTAATTTGGCATTACAGATTAACAAGTCTAACTGAGTGATAGAAGTGCAACGCTGACAACATGGAGTCTTCAAGCGGTGGGCACAACATCCCAAAGATCATGGTCTTTCGACCAACCTACGAGGAATTTAAAGACTTCAACAAGTACATTGCTTACATGGAGTCACAGGGGGCGCACAAAGCAGGGCTAGCCAAGGTGGGACAATAATAATACACATGGTATATAAAATAATTTATTTCGGTCCATAGTACAAATTGCTGCATAGTTTTAAGGATATTCAATTCCGTCTCAATTTTACAAGTAAAATTGTTATCATTAATTGAATGAATACTAGGCGTTCAACATGTTTAAAGACAAAAAAATACAAACTCAAGGCATTTTTAAAAACACTTTGCATGTTGTACTTTATTCACATATTTCAGAAATTGATGAAATTTATTGTTGTGATTACAGGTTATTCCGCCCAAGGAGTGGGTGCCGAGGAAGAGTGGATACGATGATCTGGACATCATGATTCCTGCTCCCATCTCCCAGATGGTGACGGGATGTCAAGGCCTCTACCAGCAGTACAACATCCAGAAGAAACCCATACACGTCAAGGAGTTTGAGAAACTGGCCAACTCTGACAAGTATGTCTTTGGATGCAATCGTATTTAACACTGTATATGTTTTATATTCATTCACTATTTGCACTGTCTACTAGTATTACTTCTTGGATATTAGTAAGGTAATGCCCTTGTCTATAGCTGTTCATGCATGGATTTTCAAATACAATTTATGTATTTATGTCATTCAAGGTACCGAACGCCAATTCACCGAGATTATGAGGATCTGGAGCGTAAGTACTGGAAGAACATCACCTTCAACCAGCCGATCTACGGGGCTGACATCTCTGGCAGCATCACAGACAAGGATCAGGATATCTGGAACATCAACCGCCTAGGGTCCATCTTAGACTGCGTTAACAGGGAGTATGGCATTAAGATCGAAGGCGTCAACACAGCGTATCTCTACTTTGGCATGTGGAAGACTACGTTTCCCTGGCATACAGAGGACATGGACCTCTACAGTATTAACTATGTCCACTTTGGGGCCCCCAAGTCGTGGTACGCGATCCCACCGGAGCACGGTCGCCGACTGGAGAGACTTGCGGCGGGTGAGTGGTGGAATCAACTGTGCTGTATTCAGAGGTATTTTAATTTTGTTACTCTGAAACTATCATGTGTCGTTCACTTTGTGTTGCAGGTTTTTTCCCGACGAGCGCTCAAGATTGTGCGGCATTTCTCCGACATAAGATGACCATCATATCACCTAGCACCCTCAAGCAATATTCCATTCCATTTGACAAGGTGAGTGTTCATATGTAGACATGTAAATATTTATTCAATCAACTGTGCATAGAGCATACCAAATTTTATAATAGAAGTAAATTTGGGGAAATAACCTGAAAGACATCTTGCGTTGTTTTATTTTGTACAGATAACCCAGGAACCTGGAGAGTTCATGATCACGTTCCCCTATGGTTATCACGCTGGCTACAACCATGGATTCAACTGCGCTGAATCTACAAATTTTGGCTCTGAGAGATGGATAGAATATGGAAAAAGATGTGTTCAGGTTAGTAGCTTTTGCTTTAGGTAGGTTGTATTGAAAATGTAGTATGTACATGTAGATTTACCAGGATATAAAAACAGTTTTTTCTTTGAAATTACCCTCCAGTTGTTTAGAAGATATTAAGTTCCAAGCCAATGTTCAATGAAAAAACTGGTTGCAGAAAACTGGTTTCTATCTGAAAATCTTATAAGTTAGATGTTTTTATTGTTTCCAGTGTAATTGTAGCAAGGACATGGTCCGGATCAGCATGGATTGCTTTGTTAAGAAGTTCCAGCCTGATAAGTATGATCTTTGGAAATCTGGCAAGGATGTGGCCCCGCACCCTGAGGATGACCAGAAGAAGTTGAACCCTCGACCCAACAAAAGTAAACAAGTCAAGTCCGAGGCCGTGGAAGGTGCTGAAGGCAATGAGGAAGAGTGAGTATAGATCTTTAGGCACTTGTTCAGAACTATCATGAGTTTCTTGATGCGTAGAGGTTTTTCACTAGTCTTGTGGTAGGTTACCAAGAATATATTTTTCGATGCCTTCCAGACCAGATCTGAAAAAGCGAAAAGTGAAGGCAAATGACACAGCAACTGTGAATCGAAAGCGTCATCCACTGTCCAAGAACTTCAAGAAAGCCCCAGAAGCCGTACAGATCGAGACAAAGGCCCAGATCAAAGAGGAAACTAAAGAGAAAGTGAAGGAGGAGACTGGCCAAACAGGAGGGCAGGAGTCCGACATGAAGGAAGAACAGAAACCTGCACCAGTACCATCCAAACAGATCCTAGATGGTTACCTGAAGCTGCCTGCCTCGGCAGAGGCACCTGCTGGACCCCAAGCTCCGAGCAGTAGCAAGTCAAGTTTCATCGATGCATACCTCAAGCATGTAGAAGGAGGCTACTACCGACCCATCGAAGAAATTGTCAAGATGAGGCGCCTGGCCAAGTCACAGGGGAGAAAGCTTTCTGACGAGAGCAGAGTGATAACTCCAGCAAGGTGTTCACCAGGCGAAATGCCGAAGTTGACAATGGAAGTCTTGAACAAATCGCCCCTCTCAAGTCCAACCATGCCAGATCTCTCCATGCCGAGTCCTTTAGCTGCTCAACAGAGTAGAGTCTCCCCGTCATCGGCAACAAGCACAGAACAAAGCACATCAGCGGGAAGTCCAACCACTGATCAGGCAGCAGCCGTTATGTCCGAAAGTACGAGTTTGGAAAGGTCACAGGTCATCACGAGCTCACAGCAGATGCTCTGTGCCAGTCCATGTGTGAGTATTGTGTCCCCTCTGGCGCTCTCCACTCAGGTATCACCTACTCTCAGCTCAGGCCAGTCATGTGCTCCAGCCACCACCTACTGTGAACCCCCAGACATCACTGGCATGGATATGTTGCCCTCCCAAGGGACATCTGAGTTGGCCACAATGCAGCGAGAGCATGTTTCCGGGAGTCTACCCTCAGGAGTTAATGCACTTAGCGTACACCCTCCTGCGGCTTTTATACCACGCCCAAGCCTTCCCACATACGGGGGCGCCCAGCAGTTCAGAGATGCTCAGTTTATACTGGAGGGCACCACACAAATACACCCATCTCTTGAGAGTATAACAAGACTGAAGCAGGTTCCCCTCGGCTTGAACCAGTCTCCACTGTCGCCTCCGACCCGCCCCTCCAAGACTTCCATTCTGGCTCTCAGCAAAAAACTGCAAGCCAAGCAGCAGCTCCTACAGAACGACTTGAATGCGACAGTTCCTTCTAACATCCAGTTGGACCTTAGTAAAAAAGACTTGACTCGTGTCCCAGTGGGCAGTGGTAAGACCGCAACTGTCGACACTGGTTGGAGCACAGAGCTGGAGAAAATGTTGAGTGATGCTTCGAAGGCACAGCCGCCTGCTCGTAAGCCACCAGAAGGTATGCCACCCAGTTCCACAGGACAGTATCAGGGACCAAGCAGCGTAGCTGA
The DNA here is from genome assembly GCA_949152475.1 of Terebella lapidaria. Taxonomy (NCBI): domain Eukaryota; kingdom Metazoa; phylum Annelida; class Polychaeta; order Terebellida; family Terebellidae; genus Terebella; species Terebella lapidaria. Next base: position 12,817,086 of record OX424557.1, read on the forward strand.
GCCCACTGATGCAGTAACATCTCCAGGCCAGTCTAGAGACAAGACTACCATGTCCGGCAGGACCGGCACCCAGGGGGAGTGTTCATCCTCTCAACAGGCCAGTGGCATACCCACAGGGGCGAACGAGGTGCCTCCTCTGTCAACACTGCACACGTACGCACAGCCGCGCCAAGGGATGGATGGCCCAAGTCAGGTGGTCCCTGTTGCCCAGACCCCGACCTGTTTTACTCCAGTCACAACCATTCCCCAGACCAGCAGCCAGACCGCCTCAAGCACTCAGCCACTTCTCTGTGTGTCCAGTCCCACCAACGCGGTGCCTGGCGTGTCATCCTTGGCCATCGTCACTGCACAGTCGACAGTCACCAGTCCACAGGCGGTCTGGCCTCATGGCAAGCAACAAACAGTCGCAGCTCTCATCAGCCAGAAATCAGCTGCAGCTGTCGGCAGTAACACACAGGCAGCAGCTACTAGCAGCATCCAGCAACCAGTGACAGTTTTGTGCAATCAGCAGCCAACCACAATAGCCCAACATGCAGCAAACAGTCAGGCACCAGTGAATTTAAAGTCACCAACAGCCAAAACCAAACAACCTGTGTTCAAAATGGTTGGTAATCAACTCGTTCAGGTTATGCCAGAGGGTAAGATTGTGCCTTCGTCACTAGTGCAGTCAGGAGGACAGTTTGTATTGGTACCAGCTGGTGCCACCCTAGGAGGCCTACAGCAAGGCAAGCAACAAGTGGTGAAAGTGTCACCTCGCTCACTGCTCTCACCGACAGCTGGCACCTCCGACACGGGACAAGCGCCCATCACAGTCAAACCGGAGTCAAGGTCACCTCCTAGCAGCACACAGACCAGTACCGAAACCCAGCAGCCAAAAAACTTGGTTGGAGTGGCTACAATCCCTGTGCAAGCACAGCCACTCCAACTAGTTCAAGGCTTGCACAGCAACAGCAACAACAGCAGTGGGGCGGGGGCTTCCTGGCGACCCACCCTGCAGCTCAGACTTCAGGTGCCCCTGGTTCCATCCTTGAAGGGTGGGCCAACATCCTCCGCCAGCCAGAAGCTCTCCACTTTGCCCCTCGTGACCCCCAGTCTGCTCACTACCAAGGGCTCCGGGGCAACCAGCACAGCCCTAGTGCGAGCAGCAGTGCCCCGGGTGTCAGCACCTCTTCTCACAATGAAGACGGAGCCTTCCGACGAGGATTCCAAGCTGGGAATCTTGCCTATCTCCAGTATCTCCAAAGCTTCGCCCAGCTCCCAGGCGCCCACACGCAGCCTGGTGCAGCCCCCAGCGGTACGCCCAACACCGCTGGTCAGCCCCCCGGGCCCGGTCAGCCAAGCCATGAAGGACGGAATCAAGGCGGAACCCCTTCTCAGCAACCTAGCCCCCAGTCGGCCCTCGGGCACCTCTACAGCCAGTATGGCCAGCTCTTTGGCAATAAGTGAGCCGAAGCTGGAACCCGACTCGGACGTGGACTTGGCCTTGGCCTCGGACGCTTCAATCAAGTCGGAAGAGACAATCAAGGCAGAAGGAGATGATATGTACATGCCGATGGATATGGACTACACTGAAACGCTGCCATACAGCATGGAGACTGACGCAATCTCACTGGAGCACTCATATCAACAAAGTCTGTCTGACATCGACCTGCCGAAGGAGAACAGCCGGAAGAAAACAACTTCCTTGAGTATTGAGAGTGACAGCAGTGCTGGGAAAAAACGGGTATGTGCCTCAATGTGGAAATATACATTGTGGAAATGTGGAAATCTTTTTCGAGTAACTAGTTTGAACCATAAATACAGCAAAAGTGTTTACATGCGTACATCCTCACAGGGCAACAAGAAGAAAAGTGATCCAGACAGGAAGAAGAAACTTCGAGAAAATGAACAACAAGCACCCAGATCACCAGGAACCGAGAAACTCGAAAAACTAGCAGGTTTGTGCCAGCACTGATGGTTTACCTTCACCTTTTTGACTGGACAATATGAGGTCATAGAGATTACAGAATTGTGCACGTACTTTCGTTGACCATAGAGTTGGCGCACCGTATGGATGAGCAGAACCTTGAGCCATGGGCCAGACCAGTGAAAAAGATGTTCAGAATCTGGCCGTTTGACTCTGAGGAGGAGAAGGCTTTCAACCAGAAGCAGGCCTCGGAGAGTCCTTATTGCTGTGTCTGTCAGCTCTTCAAGGCGGTAAGTTCAAGTTCATAAACAGTAAGCCAATAGTAGTAAAATTATCAGATTAGAATGATCATGTACAGTTGGCAACTTGGTAGACATGAACTATAGATAAAAAGTTAATGAAATGCACATGACCATAAAACCACACCCATGAGTAAAGGCTTCCTGTGGTTTTATTTGCAGATGATGGGCGAAGAGCGGCCAGTGACAAGTCCGACCAAGCGCCGGAAACAGGGCGGGGCCTCGGGAGGTAGAGCAGGCATGCGGCCCACTAAATCCCGCCCTCTCGTGCCGGAGTTGTTGTTCGGCTGCTCTACGGGAGGCCCTCGCACCTCAACCCTCCGATCCCCCGCCAGCGACCAGAAGGGTGACAGTCTACTGCTCGTCTGCTCAGAGTGCAACGTCTGCGTCCATGCCAGTTAGTAGCTTTGACTTCTCTACTCCTGTCCTGTTTGAAATATATACGAGTCTACTTGACTGTAGGCGCTTTACATGTCGGTTCTTGTTGAATCTTTTGTGGTATATCACTGAATCCTGAGATCTGAATCGTTGGTTGCTTTTAGGTTGCTATGGGGAAGTGAAACCTCCCAAGAAGACTGACCACTGGAAATGTAGACGTTGTGAAGATGAACATGGGTGTTCGCAGCCTGCAGTAAGTTGACAAAATATAGTTGTATATCTAATCTTTTGTGATGACATCTGTCTTTGTTTCTGATACCAGGCTATTATAGTGTATTAAGGTTACTTATCTGAAATGACCTTGTGTTAATTTGGTTGGGTTTTTTTTCCGCAGGAGTGTTGCCTGTGTACTATGCGAGGCGGAGCTCTCAAGCCCACCTGTATCGGTCACTGGGCCCATGTCGTCTGTGCACTCACCATACCAGAGGTCAACTTTGAGAACATCACACTTAGAGAACCCATCAGCCTGACCAACATCTCACTAGCACGGAAGAAATTGGTATGGACCACCAACTTGTTTGGGAATGACAGACAAAAATAAACTTTATAATGTATGTATGTGATATGGCTACAGTATTTCGAACCTGATAATTGACAAAATGTTGAGGGAGTTATAAATAAAAAAATCAAATCCATCGTAGTACAAACGAATACTTGTTTTCTTGCAGAAATGCCATTTCTGCAGCATGATCATGAAGGAGAGCGACAAGACAGGAGTGTGTGTACAGTGTACAACAGGTCGGTGTACGACGTCCTTCCACGCTACTTGTGCCCAGGCAGCAGGAGTCAATTTCACCATCAGTGACTGGCCCTACCCCGTACACATCACCTGCCTGAAACACGGACTCACCAAACCCAAGGTACAATTTCAAAAAGTCCTCTACATGTCGTGTGTTCAGTCTGGATTTGTATTCCTGTCAACTCGAGTTTTAAGGTGGAGAGTTGAAATGTGAAAGCGGTGATGAGCTGGAGCATACTGAGAACTATACAGATTGATAGTCATAAGGACTTTTCATGACATGGTCTACATAGTGCAGTGGTGATGACACATGTCACATGGTCTCCCTTATTGACAGTTGACAGATCACAGGGCCCTGCCGCCAGTGGTCGTTGGGGATCGCGTCTTCGCCAAACACAAGAATGGACGATATTACAAGTGTAAGGTCATCGACACCAAGATGGAGATGTTCTGTGAGATGGATTTCGAGGACGGATCCTACAGTGACAACATGTTCCCGGAGGACATTGAGGTAATAAAATGATCACGTCTGTCCCCTTCGCACATCCTGACCTACTCGTGTGATGGTTCCTCTGCCATCTTTCAATGTTGCCCTCTGGTGCAGCTCATAAATCCAATGTGTATACTGTTTTACACTGCTTCATGTTATTTTGCCTATTAAGTGCACAAAAAAAGGCGTAAATCACCATTCCTTCTTTTTTGATGACACTGCTGACAGCTGTATACAAGTGTCGTCCTGTACTTCACAGAGCCACAACATTGCGGAGGACGGAGCGCCCCCTGCAGGCACATCTGTGCAAGTGCGCTGGCCGGACGGTAATCTCTACGGGGCAACGTTCCGAGGAACCAACGCCATCGACATGTACATTGTACGTTACGTCTCGCTGGTTTCGTCAAGCTCTATTTGAAGCTAAAGTGTTAACCACTTGGTTGTTCGTTGGGAAGTTTTCCAAAACCCTGGAACTTAAGAAACCTGTACTTTTGTCACAGGTGGAGTTTGAAGATTCATCAGAGTTGACGTTGAAACGAGAAGACATCTGGGCTGAATCGGAAGAACTTCCGAAAAAAGTTCAAGCTCGACTGGTAAGCCATTTCTGATATGGTATAATTATGCAAAAGAAAAGCAGAAGCTGTGAGTTGTCCGAGAAAATTCTTGCGCTCTTTAATTCCAACTTTTCTGGCTTTCTTTCAGTCGCACGCCACGGAAATGAAGCACCAGTTTTTCTCAGACGAAGAGGCGGTCGTTAAAACTCGAACAAGAAAAGTTGTTCCCAAGTACATTCGCAGTGAAGATTTCGTTGTCTAGTTCGACTTAAATATTCAATCATGCTAACTGCATTGACATGACTCAGAGTATGATATTTTCTGGACATTGTACTATATCAGGGGTAGTGTACAGTAACATTGGTTTTTTTTCTCGACATAAACGTAAGTTGTACATATGTACCATACTTAAAAAAACGATGTTGTTTTGTCTTTTCCACTGTTTCCTAAGGCATCAAGAACAAAACATTGTACAGTATAAGGTTGTATATTGTCGAGAGTATTTTTGAATGAAGTATCCTTGTTACCGTATCGTGAACACTGTAGCAAGCTCATCTACCTATTTGCCGCGGGTGTTTGTACATAACTTTTCAGTTCAACTTACATTGTATGCAACTGTATAGTTCTCCAGTATTTATCGGTTATTTATTTCTGCTCGTGCATTCTGAGAATGCACACAGTCTTAAGCAATCAGTTGGCCCTGCATGTACATTGTTATGGATGCACACTTTGGTAGCAATTTGGTCAGCTGTGTCTGTGCACATTTCCGTCCACGGCTCTTCCTGCGAGCCACAATAACCTTTATGAAGTAAAAGTGGACAAAAAACCCACATTTTCGACATCGATCTGAGAAATAGATATTGTCTGAAGCTTTGTTATAGAAGCCTTAAAAAAATACCAGTTGATTTAAAAGATGTGGTTGACGTGGTATGGTGGTTGGTTATTACTGGACAAAACTATACAGGCTTAAGATTTTACACTCTGACAACAGCTAAATGATGGAATTAATTCCACTACGTTTGGGATTATCAAGTAGTTTGCACTATTATTGTGAAAATTTTGTGTTTGTGCCATATTCCTCACCAAACTTTGTTACCTTCCAGACAAAGACTTTTGAGGATATATTTGTTACTGATTTTGTGTGTAGATGCCTTGTGAGATATTGTATATACACAGAATGGAACATTTATTCTGTCTTGTTGTACGGATTAATTTTCAAGCTTGTAGTTGTTGATACTTGGCTGGTATTTAATGAAACGACCTGTCACTCCTGTAAACTAATCGACGTTCAGAGCCCACCCCATTGTAGTATTGTGCCCCCCACCTCATACAACTGGAACACTGTAGCAGTTGGATCTTGTAAAATGTTTCATGTTTCATTAAAAATGTATAAACCTTACAGACCTTTGACTCTAACTTGCAGAATCGAAGTATGCATTGATACATAAGATATTGTAATGGTGATCTATCGTAATGGATACATAAGACAAGAAGGGATACATTAAGACATATAATGGTTAAAACTGACTGCATGAAACCACCGAAAGTAGTCATATACATGAAGGTATCACAATGGTCAAAAGTGACTGCATAGAACCACTGAAGGTAGACCTATAAAAATATAATGGTCAAAAGTGACTGCATAGAACCACTGAAGGTAGACCTATACAAATATAATGGTCAAAAGTGACTGCATGGAACCACTTGAGGTAGACGGTATAAGCACTAAATCAGAAACCAGTCAAGTCTGATCGGTTTAGTGCGTTATGATTTTAGTGTGCCATCACCCCACCACCCGCCACCTCCCTATTATGATAAAGATATCATAATGGTCGAAAGTGACTGCATAGAACCACCGAAGGTTGACCTATAAAGATATCATAATGGTCGAAAATTACTGCATAGACCCACTGAAGGACCCAGACACCTCGAGTGAATTCGTGCACAATATATGCATGTAAATAAACTTCCAAGAGCTGTGAATGAATCTGGATTTCATCAGGATCAGCTTTGTGTAATCGTAACTTGACCATTCCAATGTGCCTAAAAACTGTCTAGCAAACTGTCTGTTATATGCCTATATCTTACCTCCAAAACACATTACGGGTTATGGCTTATTAGCCTTACTGACATAGGAGTTCTCCATAGAGAGAACCCCATTTGGAAAATGGGCTAGACAATGAATTGTCCAAGCCACTAACCCACGTGACCGGATGGTGACGTCATTCTCGTCTCCTATGGCTGCTCTACCACATTGGATTTGCCTTGCTGACATAACTTTGCGAATATTTTAGTTTTCATCGTCTTACGAACACTTTCTTTGCATGCCTTTTTGGATATTTCTTTTCCTCACTCTTTTGGCGTGCTTCGCGTGGATAGTTTCCGCTCCTCGGACTTCGTTTTGTGTTTGGAGCGCGGACTCCCCTCTTGCCGTGATGCGCCGCTGTGCTCTGTGCGGGCAGCAGCTTCCGTCGTGGGAAGTACACTCAGAGTGTATTGCGTGCCAGGACCCGGTGCATACGGATCAACTTACGTGCGGTTTGTGTGCGGACCGTTCGCGGGAGGAGTGGGGGCAGGTTCTTGGAGCTGTTCTCGCACGGAGAGACAAGTTGTCCCGTCAAGTGTCTCCAGCCCCGTCCTCTTCATCTTCCGCGTCGTCGGCCAAGCGTCGCCGCCGTCAGGAAAGGAAGACTTCTGCCCTGCTGGGCAAGCTGGATCGTACCCTGGTTTGCCTAGAAGCTAAGTTTTCTTCCCCTTCCTCTTTGTTTTGTTCCGCGGGTGATCTGCTGGTGGGAGAGTCGCACTCGACCCACGGTGGCACGCCCCGGGAGTCAATTCACTGTGTATTTCATGTACCGTCAGCGGGGATCCTGTTTGCGCGTGTCACCTCCGCTGTTATCGGCGAACAGGTTCCTGCAGCTGCGCCCGCGCCTTTTCTGGCCAGTTCTCCCGCGTTTTTCGGTTCCCGGCCCTCGGGGTCCGGACCCCGTACGGGGCCCGGACGCGTTTTTTTTTCTCCCGCGTTTTTCGGTTCCCGGCCCTCGGGGTCCGGACCCCGTACGGGGCCCGGACCCCGTGCCGCGGGGTCCGGGCCCCGGGGTGCGGATCCGGCACTCGACTCTCAGTGCTGCTTCTGCCCTGCCGTTGCCCGCTCGGGGCTCGGCCCCCGTCCTACGGGGTCCGAGCCTTGAGTGCATGCTGTTGACAGCTGCTTCTATAGAGAAATCTACCGCTTCTTTCTCTTTGCAGAGTTCATCGGCGTTGACTGCCTCTTCGGCCTCTCTCACCGTGACGACTAGCTCGGCGGCCCAGCCTTCCTTGCCAGGTCCTTCTTCGGTGGTCTCCCGGCCCCCCTCTCCGTCTGGAGTTCCCCCAGCGGCCCCAGCGATGGATGTGGCTAGCCTTGTTACGGCTGTTTTGGCAGCCCTGGACGCCCGCGCGGGTGTGTCCCTTCCCCCCACGTCAGATGCCTTACGGCGTACTCAGGCCTTGGAGCCTCCCCAGCAGTTGCCTGCGGAGATCTTCGGGGAGGAGTCTGATGAGGACTCTGGGGAGGAGTCGCTTGCGTGCGGGCAGGATGTGCCTACTCCTTCGGCGCCACTGGCTCCAGTTTCCAGGAAGCGCCCAGCTTCCGTCGTGGCTTCCGTGGCTCCCAGCGACAAGCGCTCTCGTCTTGACGCCGAGCCGGCCGACAGTGAGGAGGGAGAGGAGGACCTTTCCTTTGATCACAAGCTCGACCTCGTGCGTTCGACCTTGGAGCCCACCCTCTTTCCAGCTGAGCCGAAGCCAACAGTGTCTAAGCGTCCGACGTCGCTGCTGGCATCCCAGCGCTCCCCGGAACGTCAGCCTCGACGGGGTCTCCCTATCCCGGACGGGCTCCGCGAGGAGTTTTCCCGGCGCCGCTGTGAGACACTGGACCAGGGGAAAACAGAGTTGGGGAAGTTTCCCCGTCGGCCTCCTTTCCACAAGAAGGACTACCTCCCGTCCAACCCGGACTACCTGGATAAGCCAGCGGTATTCCCCGAGGCAGCGGCCCAGTACCTTGGCGACAAGGCTCGCCCCGTGACCCTTCAGCCGGAGACCTTACTCTCCCTGAACCACGCCGTCCGCGCCGCCACCTGTGTGTCCTCCCTGGAGGACTGGTTCCGTACTGCGGCTTACCGCCAACTACAGTCTGCCTTGACAGCGCTGGAAGACCTGGAATCCCCACCGTCTCAGCTAGTGTCCCTGGGGGACCACCTCCGTTCGGCGTCCCAACTCCTGGAGTCTTGTGACTTGGCGTCAGCCCACCGGATGGAGCAGTCCACGTACGTGGAGTGGGTCCTCCACTTACTGAGGAGAGACGATTTTCTAGGCCAAGCTAGGTTCAAGCTTCCCCCGGCCTTGGTGACGGAGCTTCGCTGTGCCCCGCTCGTAGATCCAGAGGCAGGGGCTGCTCTTACCTCTCCTCCACCTCTCTTCGCCGGCCTAGAGTCGAAGCTGCCTGCAGCCCGTGAGCTGGCCCGTCAGGAGGAGTCGGTCTCGACCAGTAAGCGTCTCACGGAGACGATCGCCAAGCGTCTGGCCTCCCCTCTTCAGGCGTACGCCCCCTCTTCCTCCAAGCCTCCACCGACCAAGTCCAAGGAGAAGAAGGAGAAGAAGCCCTTTCAGAGGGCCCCTGCCGGCAGTAAAGCGACCAAGAAGTCGAAGCACAAGGGCAAGCCCAAGCCAGCAGGGGAGAAGAAGTCCTCCGCCCCCGCAGCAGGTGAGTACTTCACGGAATCAGCTCCCTGCGATGGACCCTGCGATACCTCGGGCTGTCCCACCCTCGTTCCAAAATTCAAGCGAGCCTGTGGGCGCCCGTCTAACAAATTATTGGCAAGAGTGGCAGACACTCGGAGCCAGCCCGTGGATCGTGTCGGTCCTTCGCAGGGGCTTTCGCATCCAGTTCAGTCAGCGTCCTGCACTGGCTACCGAGCCTATTCCCTTTTCACTTCCCGGAGCTCACGCCAAACGGTTAGCACTCTCGCTCGAGATCGCCGATATGCTGGCCAAAAACGCGCTCGAAAAAGTAGGAATTTCCTCTCCAGGTTACTACAGTATCCTGTTCTTGACTCCCAAGAGCTCAGGCGGGTGGCGCCCCGTGATCGACCTGTCCGCTCTAAACCGCCATGTCAAGACCCCCAAGTTCGCCATGGAGACGGCGGAATCGATCCGCTTGTCCCTTCCAAAGAACTCTTGGGTCGTCTCCCTGGATCTGAAGGACGCGTTCTTTCACATCCCGATTCATCCGGTCTCCCGCAAATATCTGCGCTTCGTGCACCGGGGCACCGTGTATCAGTTCCGTGCCCTGCCATTCGGACTGTCCCCGGCTCCATGGATCTTCACAATGGTGGTGAAAGAGTTACAGATACTCGCCCACAAGGAGGGCATCCTCCTCTACCAGTACCTAGACGACTGGATTGTCTATCACCAGTCTCCCGAGGTTCTGACTCGGCACTTACAGTGGGTCCTGGACTTGTGCAAACGCATGGGTTTGCTGGTCAATCTCCAGAAATCAGAGCTAACGCCGGCCCAGGACTTCGTGTTTGTCGGGTACCGGTACAAGACACAGCTGGGTATGGTTTTTCCCACGGAGGAGCGGCTGTCAAAGATACGGTCCTTACTCCGCAGATTCTTGGACGAGCCCAGTCAGTCAGCACAGGTCTGGCAGTCGATGCTCGGGTTGCTGGCAGCAACCGAGAAGTTAGTTCCTTACGGTCGACTCCACATGCGGGAGTTACAGATCGACCTTCGCTCCCAGTGGATCGCAGCCACGGATTGCCCTCAGCAACCGGTCGTCCTTTCTCCAGCAGGGAAGGCGTCCATACTGTGGTGGATGTCCGCTACCAACCTCACTCGGGGCTCACCCTTCCGTCAGCCTCCTCCCTCCAAGCATCTATTTACGGATGCCTCTACGGAGGGCTGGGGGGCACACCTGGACTTCAAGGAAGTGTCTGGGGTGTGGACAGAGCCCGAGAGCTCGTGGCACATCAACCGCTTAGAGTTGGAGGCGGTTTCCCTGGCCCTGGCCCACTGGGAGGAGGAGTGTGCTGGTCGTGCTGTCCTGGTGTCCACGGACAACTCCACTGTCGTGGCCTACATAAACAAACAGGGGGGTACAAAGTCCGTTACCCTGTGTCGGCAGGCCACGACGCTTCTTCTGTGGTGCCGGTCTCGGAACATTCACTTGCGTGCACGTCACATCCCGGGCCGGTTGAATGTGTTGGCGGACCAGCTGTCACGCAGGGGGCAGATCCAGCCAACAGAGTGGTCTCTCCATCCTCAGGTGTTCAGTTCCCTGTGCCTCAGGTGGGACCGCCCTACAGTGGATCTCTTCGCGACCAGGTGGAACAACAAGCTTCCAGTGTTTGTCTCTCCGCTTCCGGACCCCCTTGCGATGTCCATCGACGCGTTGTCCACGGATTGGGACGGCCTGTTCGGGTATGCATACCCTCCGGCGATTCTGCTGCCCAAGGTTTTGGCAAAGATCAGGTCCCACACATGCCGTATTCTCCTGGTCGCTCCATACCAGCCACAGCGGCCTTGGTTCCCAGAACTTCTGGGCCTGTTGGTAGATCAACCAGTGGCCCTACCCCCTCGGGACGACCTTCTCAAACAGCCCCGGGCGCAGCTGTTTCACAGCCGACCCGCGAGCCTGAACCTCCACGCGTGGCTTCTGTCCAGCGATCCCTTCGCGCAAAGGGATTTTCTTCAGAAGTGTCCAGTAGGATCGCCCGCCCTAATAGAAACTCATCCTTGGGAGTCTATGAGTCTAAATGGCGAGTCTTCGCTGCTTGGTGCGATGGCAGGCAGGTTGATCCATTCAACGCCTCTGCTCAGACAGTAGCTGATTTTCTCTTGGAGAAATTCCAAGCGGGTGCGGCCCCTTCGACATTAGCGGGTTATAGGACCGCTCTAGCCAAGACTATCTTGCCTCACACTGGCATCAATCTCGGCGAGGATCAAGATCTGAGCGCCTTGCTCAATAACTTTAAAGTTGAACGTCCGCTTACCCGTAACTCAGTTCCGGAGTGGGATCTATCCCTGGTTTTGAACCGTTTGGCGTCTGCTCCCTTTGAACCTATGTCTTCCGCCCCCCTAAAGTTCCTTACTTGGAAGACAGTCTTCCTGCTGGCTCTGGCTTCTGGACGTCGCAGGAGCGAAATCCACGCCTTGGATTTCTCAAAAGTTAGATGGCGAGAGGATGGCCTCCAGGTCTCCTTGCAGGTCATCCCTTCTTTCCTGGCGAAAACCCAGCTGGCGTCGTCTCCCCCGCTGGCCTTCACGATTCCGGCTTTGTCGGCGTCTGTAGGCCCGAATCTCGAGGAAGACTGTCTCCTGTGCCCATTGCGGGCTTTGCGCTTGTACCTTAAGCGGACAAAAGGTCTCCGGGCTGGCAAGCGACTGTTGTTCATTTCACATCAGTTGAAATTCCAACGGGACATACGTTCCGCTACCATCTCATCCTGGATTCAAAAATGTATCCGCACCTGTTACGATTTGGCCGAGCAGGACTCCGCCTGTTCGTTCAAGGTACGCGCCCATGATGTTCGGGCCATGGCGGCCTCTCTTGCATATATGGGACGGGTTCCACTTGATCAGGTCATGCAAGCATGTTCATGGCAATCCCATAACACCTTTACGTCTTTCTACCTTAGAGACCTGACGTGGACGGGGAGTGAGGGCTACCACCTCGGGCCCGTGGTAGCTGCTCGGAGCGTCGTCACCCCTTGAGGATGACGTGGCCCATCTTGTACATACGTTCCTCTTGTACATATGTTGAAGTTCCGTGTTGCGAGTTCCGGTTCCGATTACCGTTAAATTGGTCTCCTATGTCAGTACGGTCGTACTCCTTAGTTCGGTATGCATTGTGACTCAGTTGCGTCAGCAAGGCATATCCTCATGTACATACGTTACGTCACTTATGACCGGAAGCCAGTCACTCGACACTCGGAGGTAAGTGGTTTTTTCTACTTACCCTATTGTTAAACCATAAATGTTTTGGTGACCCTGAGGACACCCTCCTCTGGTTCCTCCAATCATTCAGGGGAAAAGCCCACCCTGTCCCTCACTGAGGCCCTAGGGTTGAGCTTTTGGTTATGTCAGAGTTCTTTTTGGAGCACCCCGCCTCCAATCTTTATTCTGATTTTACCCGTAATGTGTTTTGGAGGTAAGATATAGGCATATAACTGGCTGTTTTATGTTAATAAAACTAGTGTTATATACTATACTTACCTCCAAAACACATTCAGAGTGCCCACCCGGCCGGCCCCGCGTACTCCTTCTGGTTGGTTCCTAGAATCGACGAGAATGACGTCACCATCCGGTCACGTGGGTTAGTGGCTTGGACAATTCATTGTCTAGCCCATTTTCCAAATGGGGTTCTCTCTATGGAGAACTCCTATGTCAGTAAGGCTAATAAGCCATAACCCGTAATGTGTTTTGGAGGTAAGTATAGTATATAACACTAGTTTTATTAACATAAAACAGCCAATTGCACTGTTAATAAGAGTAAGTAATATTAATTGGAACCTTGGTCATAACATCAGATGCGAGGATGAAAAAACCTTAATGATCCATTGAAATGTGCCATATTGCAAAACAGGGGTGTACCACTTGATACAACACAAACAACAACCGACAGATAAATGGCAGTTTTATTCAATTCTTTGTACAGATAACACATCTCATGACAACCAATGCTCAAACACACATTTAATACATGATTTTTGTTCTTACGGCTCCTCAACGCGTGCTTCTTGTTGGCATACAAGTATCACAATTATAAAAAAAAATAAAAATAAAAAAAGACATTCACTGTCATGATTACTCTACATATTTTTTGTCACATTCATGTACGTAAAACACATCAACAAAAGACAAACCTTTAGTTTAATTTACCAGCGAACATTTATTCCTTTAATTTACTTTTGAAAAAAATAAATTCATTCAGAAGATACTCTGCATTTTATCAACATTAACACTTCTGTTGAAATATGATAATTCGGAACACATTTTTTACTCGGTGATCAATACTCATCGACTGCAAGTTCACAAATTTATGTATCCGGCCATAACTATATATTCCAACGAGCGAAACAACATGTAAACCAGTTCTGCTGTATGTATAAAACACTCAACTTGGCAACATGCAGTATAATATATTTATAGAGTAAAGCAACTGGCAATAAATATCATTTCAAGTAACAAAATATGTAAGTACTTCACATAAAAACACCTACCTATGCACTTTTATGTTCCACTAATTTCAGTGCATTATTCAATAATAATAATTATGATCGTCCATGAAAATCACCATGTATCTATCACGTTTATGATGATGAAACACCTAACTCCTAAAATACCTATGAACACTACATACATTAAATTCACCTAACTTGTAATATCATTTCTTAATTAAACATGATGGACATGAAGTGTTGACGACATGAAAACCAAGGCTGCCTCACACACGGTCTCTATGTTAAAACTGTATTCCTTTGAACTGTGCAATGAACACAGGGCTCATATCGCACACAGTGAGTCACAGGCAGAATGTCTTGAATATTATTTACCGGTATATCTATTCAGACACAGCATCTTCGCATGTCTTTGTTGTTTGCAATCATCGGTTAATAATTCTGCTGGTTAATTTTCGTCAATATGAAATTCAACCTTTGTCAAAAAAGACATTATAACAACTATTATTATGACAGTCTCTATATTACGTTATTTGGTATTAACGACATAAGCAGAAATATAATACACATGATTTTGTTGACTTACCAGTAACTCACATTTACCGTAAATCTGTAAATACTTGTTATATAGTGATAACAAACCTTACAAGTGTCGAAACATGTCGTTTTCCATATAATGGAAAATGACCGTATTTTGCAGTGGCTGACGATGAAAATCGTTCGTGTTCGACATGATTACGGGTTTATTACACGTACGACTACATGTATCGGTGGGATGGCTGTCAGCGTGTGTACCTGACCTGAATATGTACAAGTGTATATACATCGTATAGACAATACGTAGCGGGCAGAGTACATAACCATGACTAGCAGTAAACAAGCAATACCTACATGGAGTCTACAAATGAATATACCGTAACATGTATTGGCAATGGTGGGTCATACTCGCACTGTCAATTCACAGGCGACGATATACACATCTAAAACCCATTGTCGTTTCTATATTTTTTTTTTTCGAAATGCTGTGTTTGACATCCGTAATATCTAATGTCAGTGACTGTTCACATAATATTGCAGATTTGTCCGGCTGGAGGCCTTCTATAAGCCATGGTGTAGGATACAGACTAACAGGTTCGTATCTGACCATCCATGGCATACGTAAAGGGCTCACTCTCTAGTATCCTAGGACGAGAGGTAATTGTTCCCAGTGCGTCCTTGGAAAGCCACAATATAGCAAACTGTCATAGCCTATATCCAAGTGTAGATCGACATCGTCATGCTATGTTGAACTGGAAAGCAGTGGTCCTAATTTCCTAGAGTCATTTTCACATAGCCTAGTTGTCCGTTCCAAGGCAAATAGTAGAAAGGCCTTTGAGACACTTTGTCTGTCGAGGGTTCCATTGGCTTGGCCTAGTACCTGGTCCAAGGCTTTTAGTTGGCGAGGTGGTCGAAAGACCCGAGGTATTCTAAAGCCGCCCGATAACAGAACTGGTATTGGTCCTGGAATGAGAAGGAGAATCGATGTAAACTCATCAACAACATACTCAGTATTTTGTATTGATTTAAGTGGATAAATGACTACCAAAAACAAAGATTTGATGCAATATCCCCAGTGACGGACTCACCTCTGTTTGCACCATGGCTGGCCGCTGCGTCCTCAGCATGCGTACAGTCTGGAACATGTCCACGACTCCCTCATACTGCATGCGCTCCAGCACGATGCTAAGGGTGATGAAGACTCCGGTGCGCCCGACCCCCGCGCTACAGTGTACGCAGATCGGCCCGTCCTGTCCAAACTGTTCCTTGGTCTTGTGTACTTGGCCGATGAAATCGATGAAGCCCTCGCCTGACTTTGGCACACCCTGCTCGGGCCAGTCGGTGAAGAGGAACTGGCGGATTGTCCGCGACTGGCCGTCCTGTGGGGCACAAAAATTCCGTCATACAGAGCGCAGCAAAATTTACAGTATTTTGTTCAGCATGAACTATACTTTATTTGTCATCTTTTGTGTCGTCCAAAAACTTTCATAGGTTTTCTTCACAAAGATATTTTGGAAGTGGAGATCTTACCCGGGCGTCTGTGACCTTGAACTCTCGCAGTATGTACTGTGGCATGTTGTACTCTGCCATTGGGTCCACCACGAAGTACTGGTAACGTGCTGACCGCTCGCTTGGCCAGTACTGGTGACATTTCTCCTGTACAATTAACAGCAACACTCATTGACCAATATTTACGAAATATCATTCTGTTCTTTCACTTTCTTCAACTTGTAGCAAGGAGAAATTCCCCAAGAATTCAAAGCTCTTACCCTGCCCATCTCCCGTAGCTTGGTGAGCATGACAACAATCGTAGCGTTGTGTTCCCACAACATTCGCCAGAAGTCCTCAGTCGTCTCGGGAAGAGGACCTTGTGTGCCGATGTACGCCTTGCGATACCGGTAGCCCTGCAAAGCATCGACAAACGTTCATTTTCACTCTGAAGTCACTCTTGCAAACAACAGGAACCAGAAATGGGTGATCGACCATGATGTCTTCGAATATTTACTGGACAAATTTTTTCCAGGTAAATATTTATCGAATATACTCTCGCTGTGAAATGCTAAATCAAAGCACTTACATCAATAAAGCTGGCGTTGATATAATCAGATCCATCTACTCCCCGTATTGGCTGGAGGCAAACTCTAGTCGACTCATCTGTCAACGATGAGAAACATTAACTTCAAGCATACAATATCATCGCCATCGCATTTAACATTAGCTCTAAATAGTCTCATCTACATAAACCAATTGCACAGTGTCTACGTGGATGCTACGTACAAGGCAGGATGTTGACGAGTCGATTCTTGAACTTATTGACGGGCAGGTTAGCGCTGACGAAGCGGGCGGGGTCGGCCTTGATGTTAGCTAGCCGTTTGAACTCGGCCTCCATCCTGGTCGTGGCCTCGCCGGGCTGCAGTTGCGTTAGTGTCTGGATGTGCAGGTAAAGGTTCTTGGCGGGGATCTCCGTGTTGCCGCTGGATACGGCCTCCAGTAGCGCGTCGTGGATGAAGATGTACTGGTCCTCTGTCTGTACCATGTAGTTACGCTGCGCCCGCAAGCAAGTCACGTGACCGTAAATATCCACTGTCTTCTCAAACTTGATCCGCTCCAGCATCGCGTCTATGACGATGAATGCTCCGGTGCGACCAACTCCCGCACTGAAAAATCGATTGCATACCTTCACTCAAATATTCATTTACACCGATCAACTCTATTCTTTCTGTCTCCACCTTATTATCCTATTGATATCTGATGCGCTCCAAATGACAGAGATTTTTATTGAATAAAATCAATCAAACCTGCAGTGGACGGTAACTGGGCCGAGCTCTGGGGGACTCATGGCGCGGACGCGTCGCATGAACAGTAGCAGGGGTGTGGGGTGGTCCGGTACCCCGTGGTCCGGCCACGCCGTGAACTGGAACTGCCGAACTTCTCGCTTCTCCTGGAAGCCGTCCCTCGTCAGTTGGAAAGTTCTAATCGTGTAGGTGGCAAGCTCCATCACGTCTATTAGAGTCACGTGCATCATTCCGTAGGTGTCAGTGCCACGGTTAGGCCAGTATTGGTCACATTTTATCTGTTAATGAGACACCGTCATTCAATAATACGTGAAAAATTCCTAGAAGTCGCTTATATTGAACAAATTCCTGGAAATCAGTAATATGTGACACTTTTCCTGGAAACGTAAAGCCTAAGAAAAGTCATCAAATTTCTTTACTTGCAGGATAGTTCACAAGATACCGAAAGTGTAGCAGGCGTAACATCGGAGTGGCCTGTGCTTACTATAAGTTCTGTTTAGTGCAAGTTCTTGTTACCGTACTCACCCTAGTTCGCTCCTCCAGTTTGGTCATCATCACAATGACGGAGCTACGCTGTTCCCACATCATGCGCCAAAAGTCGCAGAAAGTCTCCGGCAGAGGTCCCTGCAATGGCGAACATACATGGAACACAACTTGATGCCATGCCGAATTGCTGAGGAGATTGTCACATTTTCATCCTTACAAAAAGGCGAGAACACGGTGCGTACCTGAGTGGCGATGTATGCGTTCTGTTTGCAGTAGCCGTCCATATAGTTTGCGTTGATGTAATCACTGCCGGGGTAGTCCAGCGGCTGTAGCACGACCCTCGAGTGGTCGTAAGCGATGACGTTGGCGTAGCGGTTCTTAGGCTTGTTGTCCTCCATGTTGGAGTGGTCCCAGGTAAACTGCTGCCCGGGCTCGATGGATTCATACTCTTGTGAGAACTTCAGGCCCTCGTTGGCTTTCAACATTTCCGTGTGCTCGTAGAGGCGTTCAATGGGGATTGGAGGGTGGCTTGCCATAGCTGCAAGTACAGACAACGGTATATGTTACAATTCTGGGGAATGCATGCAACGAGTATATAGAACTACAGTAGACCGAAGAAAAGTTTGATTTGGATGAAAAGGCACAAGCAGCACATTGTACCTGGTGTCTGGAAGTGCATGCGCAGGTTCTCTACGGGGTCGTTGACTTGTGACTGGGCTGTTTCGGCGGGAACCATCACTGTGGTGGGAGTCAGAGGCTTGCCCTTGTACCGAGATCGCCGTCTGAAGAATTCAAATTAATTACATTCAATTTTTTGGTTGTTGAAAAATTGTAAAATAAGCATGAAACTGAACACACTTTGATATCAAGATTCTAAACATTACTTCGCTAGAGTCAGTAGCTTGTAAGTCACGTACCGGTATCTGACGAAGATTATGATGAGAACGATGAAGAGGATGACAACGACGGCGCCGCAGACAGGGCCGACGATCCAGAGCAGCTCTCGTCCGTCCTTGGGTGATTCCGATGGCAGGGTCACGCCCCTCATGTCCGTGCTCATCACGCTCGAGAATTGGGTCGCTGTGTGTTTCTACAAGACAATCAACAAAAAAAAATTCAAGTTGAGAGGGATCATCTTTAATTAAGGTATCTCAGTGCAACTTTCGTACAGTAAATGTCCTTTCATCCATTTCCTCAAGATTCACAATTTGTGATGGGATACAAGATCATCACTCACATCAGGGTTGACCATGGCGATTACGAAGACGCGGTATTTTCTGCCCGGCTGCAATTTGTGATTGATAAACTCCTTGGTTCCGTGTTTGCCGCCATCACCGAGGTTGAACTCCCACGGCATCGTGTCGCCGTCGAACTTGGCAGCGATCCAAGGCCCATTGTCACCTCCTTTGATCTGAAAGAAGACAAAATAATGACATGATTATTAATATTTGACATATACCGAACATGGGACGACAATTTGGGGTTTACATGCGTAAATACTATTGACTTGACCTACAAAGTACTCACATCTTCTATCCGGAACTGGTCGGGTGTGGCACGCATGGCGATGGCATCTGGTACGACCACCAGATAATATGAGGTGACCGATCCATACCGCTGGCTCGCCTTCTCCAGACGGATCTTCAGTGAGCGGTTGTTGAGAACGTGTACAAACTCTGGGGGATTTGGTGCAGGTGGGGCTGTAAAGGCAGACCATGGCGTCAGTGATCACGATTGTAAACATTGTATGCTGCTACACTGGGCAATAACTTTGTCTCGTTGATGCTACTTAAATCATTCCATAGCTTTTCATGCTGCACGGCTATATAATTCATCTAACAGTAATCTTGTTGGTTGTCTCTAGATATTGAATCTGGTATACTTTAACTACTGGCTAATATACAAATATTCTAAGACATCAGTAGATCTATGACAGAAACATGCCAGAAATCATGAACATTCAGAGTGATGTGTGGAAGAACTTGCAGGCACATTGTTTCGGAAATTATACAAGAGAGAACTAAATTGCCAATGCCATGCAAATTGGACTTAAAACGGAGGTAAAATATGTATTCTTCACATGATCCAGCACTATTATGTGCTTAAAACAGGGAAAAAGTCCTCAAGTCCGCCCGTCAAAAGTACAGGAAGCTTGTGGCTGCGACACAGTGGTGTTAAATAGGTCAACTGGAGTTTATAGCGCCCACCCCAAAACAGAGGTGACAGCACACAAAACATACACATGGAACATTGTTCAGGGTTAATACAGTATGATGGACATGAAACAAAACATACATTTTCAAAACGAACATTACTGGAACCAATTTGCAACAAGTTTCGTGTCACAAATTGAGTACAATATAACCACATAATCGTTGAGTATATGATCACTAAATTGACAAAAACGACAAATTTCACACATACACACACACACACCTACGTTGAACGAGACGGCACAAAACACGACCCAATAACGAGAAGATACTGAGCAAAATTTGGTTAGTCAGAGGAGAAGAATGCTACAAATCGTGAAGCAAAAACGACGAGGGATTTGTTCCCACGCTGGTCGAAGTTCGACTGACCATCTATGCTGGTCTCCGCTTTGAAGGAGTTGGCAGGTCCCCAGGACCCATCCATGAACTTAGCGCTGATATTGAACGTGTAGACGGTCTTGGGCATCAGGTTGTCGACAACATAGCGGTTGGCTTCTTTTTGGATGGGTTCCGTTGTTTTGTTGTGTAGGTAAGTGATGAGTACGCCCTCTCGGTTCTTGTACTTTTGTACTCCGCCGTACTCCAGCTATCGAAGAAAAGTACACAATGTTAGGTCTCCAGTAAAAGACCGTAACACCCTCTATCTACAATTGTAACTTTGCCAATGCGCTAGTACCTTGTAGCGGGTGATGCCTGGAGTCAGTGGTGGGTTCCATGTTAGCAAGACTGATTGCGGACTTTCTGGTCGGGCGTTGAACTCCTGCACCATATCTCTATTCACTGGCACTGTGTCAAGGAAATTCAATCGTTATCATAGTCATCAAAACAGCATTTTAGAGCATTTGCTTTGCTACACAAAATAAATCATTTGTTGTTATAACAGTTTCTATAATAGTTTCTAAATAAACACACACTGACAAATACACATTTGCTGTGACTCCAAATCAACTAGTAGATTCCCTACCATTTGGGCTCTGGTCGGCAGTGACGATTTCAGAGAAGTTCCCCCAGCGACTGTCTGATCCGAGCGCGCGCACGCGGACCGCGTAGACGCTGTGTGGGTCAATGCCGGATATCTCCACCTGCGTGTCCGGTCCTGACGTCTCCACGCTGTCCCACTTGGACATGTTCTTCATGGTGAACATGCTGTAGTAGACACGGTAGCCGATGATGCCCTCGTAGGTGGGCTTGTCCCAGGAGACGGAGAGAGCTGTGGACGATGTGCGCACCACTCGGACGTTGGTCGGGGGCGGAGGAGCTGAAACAAGTGGAGAGAATGGATATTCGTTAATCAGTTAATGTATGAATTTCATTGCAAAAATATGCGATCAGTGAAATATTGTTCGGCTCAGCTTGGTAAGATGAACACTATAAGACCCGCATGTACTTATGGATATAGTGGTTTCGGTTGACTCACTCTGGCCGAAGGTTCGGAAGGGTAGCTGGCTGCTCCAAGGTCCTGCCCCTTTGCTTGTGTAGGCACGGATCTTAAAGATATAGTCGGTCTTGGTCTCCAGGCCCTCAATCAGGGTGTGAGGCTCCGTGGCATTCACAGTGTCATCATCGGCGTAGTCCAGACGCTTGCGGTACATCAGCTCATAGAGTGTGATGTTACCCTGGGGTCGTGGAAGTACAGGAGAAAGTAGAGGAACTTTATACCCTATACAACATACGCTTGGCCAATAGATAATTGCGATTGGCATAGCATTTCTGTTTAGCAGTTACTGCCAATTTTTTGTCTGGCAACGTGAATTACTTTTCTGCATAATGTCTGACTGAGAGAAATGTTATTATTACAGTTTATTACATTAAGGTCGGGTGACACTCACATGTCTGTGTTTCTGCTCGGGTTGGTCCCACTGTAGGTACACACTGGTGGCGCTCTTCCCCATTGCGGTCAGGTTCATCGGAGCTCCCGTAGGAACTACATGTGCAGCGAGCAAGCAAAAACAAATCCCGTACAGACTTAATTATGGCTGATAGGCACGCATGCTAGACAGCGTGCGAGTGCCATGGAGAGCGCCCAGTAGAGGCCCGTCCACCTACGGGCAGCTGTGTCAAGGTCAGAAGTCAACAGTGACCCTGGACAGCTGCCCACGCAGACGGGGGACTACAAGGGAGGTCTCCAGGAAGGAGGTAACATAATGCATACAAGAAATAAAAGACACGATGCTTGTTCCTCATGACAGCCATAGAGAGGTTACATGCCAGTTTCGGCCTGAAGCGCCACTGTAAATATGCATTCTATCTTAGAGAGTTAAACCTAGAGCTTAAAGGCAGATAACATGCCAGGGCGCTTCAGGGATGGTTGTGAAAATATGGCATTATTTACTTACAAACAACCATCATTATATCAGAATTTACAGATAAATCATTTGTTACTTTTATCGTTATATTCAAGCGAAGTTCGGACAGAAGCAGGGTCGCTAGGGGTGCTACGGGTGAGCCCCCCTTGCGACGTTCACGCACTGCCCCGTCCCTTGCAAGCCTGCTACAGCTCGTCATTGCCATGAGGTGTCTGAAGCGACTTACGGGCTGACAACAAACGGGACACACTACAACTACACCGAATGCTTACCACCTAAACACAGAAAAAACCACGGTGCGGGTGGCCCGAAATCATAATGTCAAACTCATCGTAAAAACTATATATAAACAATTTAAAAGGCAAGAAGATAATTTGTGGGGTTACGAGAACAAAAATACGTAAGTCGGGAAGGTTCGGGAACGAGGGAGATTATCGATTTCTCGTGTCGTGAAAGAACACGGTGTGGGTATCTGGCCATGACTTGTGTATTGATCGCGTTTTGTTTCGGAGGCCTGGTCTGGCGCCTGTTTGGGCGGTGGGGCCAGGCGTGTCCCTTGCTGTGGCAGGCAAGATGCCCGGGCGGGTCAGGCGAGATCGGCGTTTGTGCGCGCACGATCGGGCGAGGCTGCGGAAAACTCACTTCCTTCCGGCGTCCAGATCGTCTTTATCGCTTCCTCACCAAAATCCACGTTGTTCTGGGCTGCGACACGGAACTCATACTCTGCACCCTTCTCTGTGGGCGAGAAGACAGACACGCGTACATCACTCACAGGTTTCATACTCATGTTAATAAAAAATCTAGCACTACATCTCTAGTCAGCAGTTTATATGAGTGCTTACTCACCCAGAAACCTGGTCGTGCGGCGGTAGGTATTGAGGCGATGTTCCTCAGTCTTTGACTGGCCCTTGATCCCGTAGATGAGGCGGTAGCCGGTGATCTCTCCATGGCTCTGACGCGGGGCCTGCCACGTCGCCTGGACGACCGGGGGCTCCACCTCCGTGAGAGTCAGCTCCAAGTTCCTCGGCGGTGATGGGACTGTAACCATGGTAACCATGACATTTTCAGTATTGGAATGAGATTTGAGTAGATCTATGATAATAACACATGCAAAAAGGTCTGTGCCACTGACCTGCGCCTTTGGTTTTGGCTGATTTGCCCGGCTGCGTACGACTCCCATCTCCCTTACGTGTGTACGCGGCAACGGTGAAGTGATACGTTGTATCAGGCAACAAACCGCTGATGTCTGCGTCTTGCACCGTGGGGTCAGAGATTTCATAGCGGTTGGGGTTGCCTAGCAACCCTCCACGCTCATCCGTCTGATAGAAATGGACATGGTAGCCACGGATGATGCCGTTGCGGTCCTCCTGCTTTGGTGGTCGCCACTCGACGTGAATTGCTGTGGAATTGATGACTTCCACTTTGAGGCGACGTGGTGGACCCGGGACTACAAGGGGAGAGAGAGGTAATGTAGGCTGGTTAACAGTGCCATGGCGACGAAATACGCATGACAAGTAAATCGCAACAACTGGACTACTGATACTCGTGAATTTGAACTTTTCTGATTATTTTAAATTACATATTTTGTTCCAAGTGGAAACAACACAAACAACAGAGAACTGTGACTATATTAGAATGATATTTGAACATGAACGTAACAACGCTTGGTTATATGTACTGTAAATACGTAAGCATGTCTATCATGCAGAAAAACTTCCAAGTGATATAATTATCCTAACAAAATGGAATATTTCATCGCAATGCAAATGTAATTCATGAAGGAACTTCTAAAACAACCCAGTCACATTCTGTACAAAAATGCATCTCATATATATATATATATACAAAGCATCCCATCACCATTAGCATACATATATATAAATATATATTAACCAGTACAAATACCTAACAGAGATATTGCAAACTATAACATGTAAGATATATCCATCCTACTGTTAGCTGCAACTCTATTAGACAAATCGTCTGCAACATTTTTTTTTTTTGCAAATGAACATCGAACACCACTAGCAAGTTTCATTCTCAACAAACGAACAAACTGAATCCCGTGGCATCCATGCAAAAGTATAAATACTAGTATACAGCAGTTTTCGAGCGGAAAAAAAACCCCCTGATATGCAAGAAATCTTAGGTACTTTTTCCCGACAAAAAAAACACAAACAAACCGAAGACTGCCTGCAAAAAATTCCAAAATTCATGCCATGCGAATGGCTAAGACATAAAATGAATTCCTTGTCAGCCCAGGATCGGCAATTTCTTAATTATGGTAGGTTCGGAAGAACACAGGACCTCAAAAATCTACCTGAGTTTATCACAACAGACCTTCGAGATTCATTGTTTTCAGAGAGATGTAATTATTTTTTCATTTCCAAACTTGAATGTGCAAACACGTAGTACAGCTTTGAGAAGAGCCATTTACCAAAGAGACATTTAAGCAAGCTGAACATGTAACAGAACAGCGAACATGGGTAAACCAACGGTCAACATATCCAGTATACACATGCGAGAAGGAAATCATATGAAATCAGCATCTGCACTTTTTTGCTCACTGTGGTAATTTACCTTATTAACGGTATAATTTCAAGATATTTATATGATTCGTTTCGTTGCTCAAAACGTTAAGGTGCAGAGCTGACTTCTGTGAGAAACGTTAGTGCACCCAGATGTTAGAATGCCAGTGATATTTACAACAGAAGTATTAGTAGTCCAGCCATGACGACTATATTGAACATTATGCAATATTATAATTAGTTAGTTAGTTATTAGCAATATCATTACTACGTTGCACAAGCATCTGTTGTCTCGAACAAATCCACAACTTGTTGATTTTTTTTTTTGATTTTTGTCATCGAGGATAGTTTGTTATCTCATGAATAAAATCCCTAAGATTTATAAGAGAGATATATTCTTGAGAGCTTTTGTGAATTTGATCGGCGGAACAAGTGCATTTAAGTAGCGGTTAGGTCGAACATGTAATGCCGTGGGTTATTTTTTGCAGTGTATCAACATCTAGTTCAATCAACAAGTAAACAACTGATTAGTAGCTAAAGTTCAATCAACCAAGTAGCGCCACATGACATGACCAAAATACACCAAGTACTCTTTCAAATCTTTCAGAATATATTCAATCCTCATTAGGCGAATCATATAAGAGGCTTGGAGTCTGGCCGTGTCACGTGTCGCGAGCAGATTAGTCAACATCTAGCAGGCACAGGAAGGAAGAGCGTTGTTAGATAACATTCAACAAACGAAAATAACCAAACACCTGTTAGTCGGGCCAATATAACCACCACCCTATACAAAACTACCTGACCACCCCCTGCCTCGCTGAATGGACTCGCCCAAGCAGCACTATGTAGAGTTCCACAAGTCGAGACAGGTGGGGGTGGACAGGTAGGGTCCAGATCTTTGGTTATTTTACGTACCATCCTCATCAGTTTGGACTACAATGGGAGGGGATTGGGGGCCGTCGCCCTGCCCAGTGAATGCCAGGGCCCAGATCTTGTACTGGGTCCAGGGCTGGAGGCCGCGAAGTACGCAGGAGAGCTCGCTGGCGGCCACAGTGACGTCGTGCGTGTCGGCATGGTGACCGTCCTCGTGCCACTCGGTGTAGAAAACCTTGTAGCCGAGTATCTGGCCGTTCTGTAGGTGGGGTGGGGGCGGTTGCCAGGTTACGTCAACACTGATGGAATCGTGGGCCTCCCCGCGTACGTTTTGGGGCGGGGCCGCGGGAGCTGGTTTAGGTACGGGGATCGATGGAGGTACAGAGGTACAGGGGCAAAACCAAGGCAGAAACGGGAAGAAATAAAGACACAAAATCAGACAACGGATACAAACAAACAAAATTTTGATTTTTTTTTTCAAAGGTTTTTCCTCGTTTTTTGTTTCTTATATTTATTTCGAAATGACAGAGGAAGGCCACAAAACATGATTCTTTACAGCGGAAAAAAACACAAGAGCTTATAGAATTTAGACACTAGTAGTGTACTTGTGTGACAGTTTTGTGATATAAACAACACACAAAAAAGAGACAAAATATCTTGAAAACCATGGAAAGACATGACAACACTGCCACAAGGACACGAGCACTGAAATCAATACGAGATTTGAAATAAATCAATTATAACTTTCTTTACAGTAACAAAATGTGTCAGAAGGGAAAGTTTATAAACTACGAAGTGCAGCCTTGTCATGGCTTTTCATATACTTGACTCGACCATGTTGATACCTTATGGTAATATAACAGTTCAACCTGGGCATATACACTAGAAATACAATTTATTTTTTTAGGATAAGCACACACGAAAAAAAATTTTTTCATACTGAAGTGAGCTGAATGAATTCAAGCATGAATGCTTGATATTAATAACAAAATTAAAATGGTTGACGAAAAAAAAAATTGGCGGTGGATTACATTAGTTGTAATGTCACTGAAGCCGGTCTGCCAAATCATGCAATTACTTTGGGTAGCAGTTACAGGCGTCTTGATCAATACTATTCTAGTTAGAGCTGGTGGGAAAACAATTTTTGATAATTTTTAGTTGGTTTTTTCTTTCTTACGACTTATAAATGAATAATTACTTAGTATAAAATGTGCATGCATTACGCGGGTCGGACAAAAACAGACAAACACAGTATATCTAAGTATCATAGACATTCTTATCGAATAGGCTTCAAAATCTGTTTCACTTTCGTTTTCTTTCAAGGCAAAAAAATATAACTTGGGATGAAAACGGGAATGGGGTAATAAAAGTGACATGATGATACAGTGACCAAGGGAAATGGGGAGAAAATTTGAATAAAACCACTCATCGTATCAAATCCAAACAGGAACTTCCCAATTGATTGCTAAAAAAAATTCAAACGCTGATCCGCCGTAGATACCTGCAAAAGAAGACAGCGAATCACCGACAAGCCAGGACTTACTGTATTCATCTGTCCGCACTTGAATGGTAGGTGTGGCCGGACCCGTGCCGCGTTCCGATTTCGCCTGGATCTTGATGTGGTAGACGGTGTTGGGCATGAGGTCCGTCATACGGTATGAGGTGCGTGGTGGACTGATATCCACGTGGAAGGTATCGCGAAGGTGCGAGTCGTTGTAGTGTAAGATGTAGCCAGCGATCGTATCGCTCGATACTTCGGGCGCATCCCACGATAGGCTAATCTCGTTCGGTCCCAGCGCGTGACCTTGGAGATTCGTAGGCTGTTCTGGCACTGAAACAAAATATAGTTGAAGGTCAAAGTCAAGATCAGGGCTGGGTCCTGGTAGCAATATTGTTGCACATGTATACAGTGTTGGGTGTAGTTATATCAAATTTTCAATGTAGGATGTTCATCTTATAAGGCATTACATGGTGTATGTTTCATGCATAATTTATATGTGAGGAAAGTTGTGCAATTGAAATCATATGAATGTGTGTGGGTGTGTGTTTTCACAACAATTTCAGACTGCATTTTAGGATATATGAAATAGGACTGAAAATGTAGACATGTGGTTGTTTTATTATATATTGGGTGAGACAAAATGCCTGATAAAAATGTTTTTATATAATTGTAATCCTATCATGCTTATTACTATATATTCATATATTTGACTGAATGGATCGTCGATCGTCAATGGCTTCACAAAATCATTCATTCCCACAACTTTGAGTGGCGCCACCTATTGATAGCTGGACATGTATCGTATTCGATGCAAACAACAGAGACCGACACAGTATGTGTGACATCAGAAAAGGTTGTGACAGCCGCAAAAACATTTTTATCAACCAAGCTCGAAAAAATGCCAGCTGCTCACAAAGTTTAAACAGAATTTCACTTGAAGGCTTCGCAAAGGAATAGATAGCAAAAGTGAATTAACTCAGCCAAGTCACAGCTATTGAAGTTTCACTTTTGCCTGCTATTCATGGAAGGAAAATATATGGCAAATTTTCCAACATCAAGAAAAATGCCTTATATTATTAATACTAGCAAAAATACTGAAATTGATGGGCAATTTTTCCAGCTCATCTTCAATTAACATAAAATACCCCCAATTTGCAGTATTTTATGAACAAACAATTCAGTATTGCCGAGATATTTCCAGCTTTTCTTAGAAGATATGAATTTGAAGATGTTACGACCATAGACTCTATTTAAAATCTGAAAATCTGGCTCACAGTTATTCATGACACTGTTTTTCAGCGTGAAGGTTTGCATACAACATTGTAGAGAAGAATAGACTGTTTTTTTAACTTTATACAACTACATATCCAGCTTGGCGTAAGTAACGATATGACTAGTGTGATGGTTAGATCTAAGGCGTCACTGATGCATAGGAATGAATGATTTTGGATAACAAAATGCAGTTCAGCATAATGCTGATATTACAGCATTTAACCTTGACATTAAAATTCCATTTGCTATTTTCATCTGACGGAAAAATAGCAATGCGACTATAATACATCAACTGATGCATTATCGAAGTCAAAAATGACTAAAATTCAAGTGTAATCACATTTTTTCACAACTTGTCTCCAAGACGGACATTGCAAGAGAGAACATTCATCAGTAATGGTTGGGAGACAACCGAGCGTACACACAGACAGACGTACAGAATCAGAGAACATGGATACGTGAAGGTTTGCGAGACTCAAGAAAAGCGTCTCATTCGATCTGCGTGTCTGGCGCTTGCGAAAACAAACCCCAGACAGCAAACGTGGAAATGTGTTTTATCGTAAAACAAGTTGGGTGGTTTTGTTTTGTTTTTTTCCGGGCATCGTACCTGGATCGACTGCTCGGGACAACAAATCAAGACAAACAGTTAATACACCGTAAACGGAGACACTACCCCAAACTCGAAAACAACACGGTGGTAATTTTCGTTGCCGGGGTGCGTTGTTCAACAACATTTCAAAATAACATACAATTCAGGTGTTATTTGATAACATCGTTTCAATTACAATGATGATTAAAACAAGTTTTAATAATCAAAATAACTATGACTATTTAGGTTTGTGCTTCAATACGAGACAATTCTTCTAAGAATCGCATTATCAATGTATAATTGAAATCAGTACAACAAATCAAATGAAAAAGTAACTGTAGATGGTTCATTTGTATATTTCAAATGTAAACAAGGCGTTTTTTTCCTGCTAACTACCATGAGACACATAGCATGAAGAAACAACAACTTTTGTGTGTGTCTGTGTATAAATAAAAGTTGAAGATGTATATAAAAGGTGTAAAGAACATATATATAAATCTGGTCAATTCAAGAAAAGCTTTTCAGCGTTCAAGTTTACAAGACAATCTCCTGGTTCGGTTACGGACACATCAAGAATGTTTAACACTTTAACACGAAAATCTGAAACGGACCTGTAAAGCAACACAAATAGACATGACGAATGATTTCAACTGAAGACATACAACATGATTGTATGAATTTGAAACTGAAAAACAAAAGATGCTTAATTCGAACTAATCCCTGCTGACTAACAGAAAGCTTTGAGGACATGAACTAACGAACTAAATTTCAGCTTTGTTTTTCTCGAGTCTGACGATATTGACAACAGTGTACGTTGCTGTGCCAACAAAGGAAACGAAGGTCGAGTACAGAACAAAAACGTAGAGCCGAGAAATAAGACACTGGACAGAGACCAAGTAAGTCCTATGTCGATGTTTGCACGTCCAACATGCTAGGCAATGGTCTACTTACAGTCGAATATCCCGATGGGAACAGAGTCACCATCTGATTACGAATGTGGTGGGTGAAACGAGACAAAATAGGTACGTTAGACGCAGATATACAAAAACCACGAGCGCACCCGCGCACATACATAGAACACCAAATCAACGAGAGGCACCGATCGATCGAGTGATTTTGGTGCGAACGGACACTTTGGAGCATCAACAAGTGAACAAACGATATCTACACAGCAAAGCAGACTAGGGGGCATGCATCTTACAGCGAAGTGAAAAAAACAAAACAGCGTCAAACAAATCATCGCACGGCAGCGAAAGTAACACTCTGATCGCCTCATTGGACCAGAAAAAAAGCATAATAATTTTTTATCGTGATTTTCGTCAAAAGGAAATTTAACCGGAAATTTTTTTATAGACAACAATATCATCAAGAATTTTTAGTGGTGTTCAATTTGAATAAGTGGTGCACGGAGATATTGAAGATATGTGCATCACATTCGATGTCAACACGGTCAGAACACAAACGTACTGGGGGTGACCACTTTTATGCCAATCGCTGCATTCAACGAAAAACGAACAAAAAATGTATGGTCGTTTTGAAATATATGCTGATATTATGAGGTGTTTTCTTTGTGCAGCCATGAAATTTGCTACAAATATATATATAATACTACTCTTTTCAAATAAATGTAATTCCGAAAAAGTTTTTTTTTTCGTAAATTTCTCCAAAATTTTTACTGTTGGATACAATGTATCTATGTTCATGTGTATATATCTATCCAGCATAAAAACTAAGCACATGAAACCAAGCCTGCTTTTATATAAATGATAAAAGTGCCTATGTATGAACAGGCATCACTATAATACAACTATTTATTACATATAAATCAGATTGAAATTCTACTTTTATTAATTTTTTGCGGGTCTGAAATATCAAAGTGCCAGAAAGTTCAGCTTATAAGGTATAAAAGGCATGAAAGTATAGAATCAAAACCAAGATTGCACAGTGAATTTAGCATAAAACAGAGTTGTGGGGAAAGACAAAATATATTGTTGTTGTAGTATTCAATCAATCTGATTTATATTCAACACGAGCAAATGAATTATTTATATTTCATGATATATAATTTTACTACTGATAATGCAAAAGAAAACATGGTAAAACTATGACGAAGGTTTTAACATTGGATGGGACCTACATTTCTGACAATATTATGTGCCTTCATTTCTACCAAGAGAATGACGGCACATTGACCGATACCATACATGTACACACACAAAATATTTTACGTACATGTAGGTATCAATACCGTCACGTTCTTATTTACATCATACGGACAAAATATGTACAAATTACGCAGTCACAACTATTCACACAAAGTTATATTTACATAAAAATTACTGGGAAAAGCAGACAAATTATATATTTTTTTATCATTCTATATTTTACTTACAAGTTCAACTCACTGTACAATTTACAGATACAGAGTGCTGATCGTACATACCTCCCTGCGCTGTTAGGACCTGGTAGCGTGCCGACACCGGTCCGTCGCCCATGTCCGTGTAAGCCAGCACGCAGACGGTGTACGTGCGATTTGTCAGTAGGTTGCTGATGGTTGTCAGCGGCGAGTTGTCCACTGTATGCACCGTCCACAACTCAATGGGCAGGTTCGGGTTCAATGTGTAGAATACCTTGTAACCCTGGCAACCGTACAACAATAATAACACTGCATTTGTTAGGAAGATGCACGTTGAATTTTCAGTGAGTGTCCAAATTTGACATTGATGTTATTGATGATCATGTTAATCATAAAAGTTACTGGCCATGTGCAAAAAGTGTACCAACCCGTATGACGCCGTTCGGAGTTTCCGGCTCGTCCCATTGTACAACTACTGTACTCGGGCTGACGGAGCGTACACGCACGTTACGCGGAGGACTGCCGGGCGCTGTCAAACAATCCAGATACGTCAGTAAAACGAGGCGCGAGAAAACATCGGCACAGGAGAGGGGTTAGAGTTTAGAGCGATAGCGTTACTTGTTACTAGTACCTAAGCCGTAGATGATAAATAGATTTGTACATCCGAGGCAGAGAAAAACTATACATTATTCATGCTAACTATTGTAATTACATTTCAGCATATTTAATAGATTGTCATTGTGAATTTAGTTAGACTGGAAATCAAAGGTACATGTAGGGTTAATGCAATATTAATCCTGCTAAAGAGTGAAGGGTTAACCTGGAAGTAGAAATCAGAAACTTCAATAAGCATTGTTATCGATAAGTAATTTTAGGCATCACAATCAGCAAACATCTTTTATGTAAATAAACTACATACAATTAGTCATTAGTTGCCTTGAACACACTCAGGAATTACTGATTAGTGCAAAGTGCAACATATTCCTGTTAATATTTCCATAAAATCCTCCATATTTACAATTCAATAGTATGTTCCTCAAACGAATCGTAGGTAATTTTACTGGACATGGTTTCACATGAAAAGAAAATATCTAACAGCATATTTTTTTTCTAGACGAGAAAGCTGGTGTCTGGACAGCAAACACAAACTTCCACTTTTTGGTGCCGTGACCAGGATACATCGGAGTAAATTAAATCAGTCCATACATATATATTCCATAGCCTACTGCATGGACAGATCATGCATTAGACTATGGAATCCTTATACACAAGTCATGAGCAGATTACCCAGTTGTGAAACAAAATGGGCAAGACTCAGTAACCAATCGAGAGCTTGCTTTCTACGTGTAATTATAATCAAATATAATATGATGGGAAGTTATGAACAACTTTGCATTTCATCATGCATTATATGTATCAACGTAGCATAATGATTGAAACGGAAAATATATCATATTTGAAAACTGCAGCAAGTGCAGAGAAAATTCTAAAATTCACATGCATGGAAACCTTAATCCATGACCTATTATTGCACAATTGTAAAATTCTG
This sequence comes from Terebella lapidaria, assembly GCA_949152475.1. Taxonomy (NCBI): domain Eukaryota; kingdom Metazoa; phylum Annelida; class Polychaeta; order Terebellida; family Terebellidae; genus Terebella; species Terebella lapidaria. The sequence goes on from OX424557.1 coordinate 12,849,738, forward strand.
TTGTTATCGTTTATGACTCAGTGTTTGTTTTGATTCCACATAAAGTTTCACACGGGGACTTATGTATGAACCACGAGTCTAATTCTACGGAAGTTTTAGTGCAGCGGGCTGTGTTGAAAAGGTGTCGGGACAAATTGGGCCAGTATTAGTACAGAAAAATACGAACACAAAGTGACGAGATATAACACAGAAAGTCACAGACATCGTTCACGTATGGGAGATGAAGGGTTAACAAAGAGTGATCCAGAGGGTTAATAGGAAACAACAGGGGTATAGTGTAACATATAGGATATCACAAAACACAACACTAAACATATAAATACTCGTTATTACATGGTGAATGTAGTGTACCATCGAAGTACGCTACATTTATCAAATGTTATTTTCTTTTCCAATTTACATAAAAATGTCTATATTGTTAAGTGCTTTTGGCAAGGTAAATTACACAATCATTTGGAAGAGAAAACAAACAAAACGTGATGTGGCAGTAGACACAAAATGCACAAACGGAGAGAAACACGTAAGACCAACATGGATACTAACCCAACTCCCCAGTAGTCATGTCGACTGGGTTACTAGGTGTCCCCCGACCTATGTTATTGACGGCTATGACGCGGAACTCGTACACAGTATAGGCCCGGAGATTGCGTACCGTGTACTCGGTGGCCAGTACGTCCGGTATGTCGGAGTACTGGGAGCCGAGCACGTACTTGGGGCGGTACTGTACGACATAGGAGACGACAGGCTCCGTGTTGCCGGAGTTCCACCTGACTTTGACGGAGGTTGCCGTGGTGTCGGAGACTTGGACACCCACCGGGGGCTTGGGCAGGGCTGGGGGGTGGTGTGTATGTGTGTGTGGGGTGGATGGATCGATGGATGGTAGGTTTGGTTGGGGCAAGGCAGGGAGGAACAAAAGAAAGACAAGATTAAAGCATGTCATGTGGATGAGTTCGGAGTATTTTCGGACGACTGTACGCGTGTGTGTGTGACGGCTTTGTACGACCAAATCTTGCACCACCTCAACATCAATGTCTAATGAAATGAAACAGACAGGAAACATGTATATTGGAAATCAGGATTTCTCAACTTAAGAATACAAAACCCACTCTCAAAAATGCAAACATTTTCATTCAGAACAACCTATACACACACTGATATATATCTGCATAATTATATAGCCATCCAAGACCTACTAAACACTGCATATATTTACATAATTCCAAAAATTGACAGTATTTACAAATATCTTGATAGTATTACATACTACATGCCAGTTGACAACTTGAATAGTTACTGCTGAAAACTACTATAGCATTTGTTGTTCTGACAAGTAAAAATTTGATACAAACTGTGGACTCTAATTCTATACTTAATATTTTAATTTTAAGATTCTAATTTATTCTGACTTAAACACAAAATATGTTTAATGAAGCTCCAAATTTATGACGAGATGCTATTATCTGATTATGCACAAATTTGTCTCCAAACATAGCTCATTCTGTAAAATCCGTCATGCTTCAGTCCTATTGCAAAGTGCATTCAAATTTACTTGGAATAGCTCATAGTCTTAAGTAATGTGATTACAAGTTCGAGATATCGGAATATATAATCACACTGCAGATAGAGAGAAAAAGCTACAAGACTTCGAAATCCAGGAAGCAGCATGATCATATATCTCCGCAGGATCGATACACCATTCTGTTCCAGTTACCACGATTACAAGCTTACAGTTACCCGCCCCTGTGCAGACGTGACTGTGAGGCCTCGGCCCCCCGTGCTGTACCTTTGACGCGGACCTCCGCGACGGCCTCAATGTTTCCGAGGTCGGACGCCGCCACGCACGTGTAGTTCTGCGACTCAGCGATTCCCGTTAGCTGCAGCACGTTTCGTCCAATCGGGATGTTCCCTTCGTCCGTCAGCTCGACTGCGCCGATGCGCCACTTGACGTAGGGCATGGGCGAGCCGACCGCTACGCAAGTGAGGTTGACGTCACCACCCGGCATGACTTCGACGGGCGACTCCGGCAAGATCGAGAAGTGTGGCGGCACACGACGCACTGAAAGCATGCAGGCAGGCGCACATCAGGCAGGTGATTGGGATTGGGCATAGGGAATGAAAGGTAAGGGGGTTGTCGCGAATGGCTGTGAATTGACTGCAAGGGTAGGACCATCCACAGCTATATATTTTATTCTCAATAAAGAGAGGGGATTTTTTTGTCACTTGTATTTATTTATTGATGATTGTTTCTTTAGACATTGTTCAAGCTCGGGAGCACATTTACCCATTGACAGAACAAATACATTGATGTACAAGACACAAGGTAAAGTTTTACTCAATTTTTCTGTCAGGCCATGCCAGATTCAGTAATTAGTCAGTATTAGTAGCAATTTAGTTCTCATTTTGCACATGGAAAGATTTTCATCAATTTTACCTCATTTTACAAAGAAGATTCAGATCGAAAATCATTAACATGCGTTACCATTAACAAAATTTATCTCCAAGAACTTGACATTAATTTTACTACTAAATGTATGAAATCTTAACCACATCTACATAAATAGGCATCAACTTCAATACAAGAGATAGACACAGTCCATTCAGTTGAGGGTTTCGGAAGGGCATGAGATATTAATTGAACATGCCAAAAATGCCACTCATGAGTAAAGACAGCTGGCTATATGCAGGCAAACATTCAATGGAGGGAAGGTATAATTTGTGACAGGTAGGCATGCTGGAAGTTGACACAGAAGACAGAGAAAATGTGCGAGATCCTATATAATTGACAACTGTTCAACAGTTCCTTCCAATGTTCGTGACGTAAGGTCATGACTTCCAACAAGTTGAAGGCTTAGAGTCACATTCAAAGGATATGCTGACATCAAGTTAAGCTCTATCTACAAATTTTGCCTACATGACTGTACATAATCATTTTCAAATTGCTCAAGTCAACATTTCAAGTTATTCTTGGGTTATTATTTGATTTTGATTATCCTTTTCTCAGAACTTTTCTGAAACACTTGTTCATTGTCAAATTCATCGGAGGCGAAATATAAAACACTGGCGTACAAGTCTACTTAATTTCTTGGTTTACAGGAAGTCACGACTAAATAATTGCTATACTCTAAGTCGTCTATTCACGATGAAGTTACACGTAAACTGAGCTGATTGTCTGGTTTTTGAAAATTTGGGGGCGAATCCAAACACCAGGGCCTTTTTTTTTTCAATCCCTGAAGATGCATGATTATTCTGGAGACGATAACATCCTTCGCTGTAAGTCTTCAACTCAAAATACCGCTGTTGACGAGACAAAATTTTCCTGGAAAAGTATGTTTATCGATGTATATTTGGACAAAGTTTTCACCAATTTAACTCTTCGATATTAAACTGATTATATTCAGGACAGGGCTATATTTCAAGGCTGTCTTGGTGCATTCATGCCAAACATATCACTCACGCACACGAACATGCTGATATACATGTAGTGTACATGCATGCCACTTGCATTCACTTCATCCCTGAAATTGGGGGAAAATATTCTTCCTTTGCCTCGAAATTATTACGTACAAAATCTGCAGCCTAGAATAGAGGTATTATTTCTTGGATCATTAAGCGGAATTAAGCCGGTCAGTTTAAGGCAAGGTATGGTGGGAGGGGGGGGGGGGGGGGGGGAGGGAAGCAAGGAGGGATCTATTTGTCCTACTGACGACAAATCTGACAACGGACTGTCCACTCGAGCCCAGTCACACAGATCTGTACCATCGCAAGTGAGCGAGCGAATTAATTGTGGGACGTCAAACGCTGGATGGAGAGTTAACTTGGGGAGTGAAGGGTTAACGGTTGCCAAGGTTGGGAGCGGGGTAAACGGTCTCCACTAACAAAAGGGTTAAACAGCATCAATATTCCAATGACCACGTTGTTTTATTTGATAAGGCAGTGTTCATTGAATGCGTTGTACCAAACTCAGAAACAATATGTATCAAGCTCCGTATATACCTGGCTCGTGTGGACCTAGCAGTGATGTGCAGGAATTACACGGAAGGAAAAAAATAAACAAATCCAGAAAATAAAAGACGGCGAGAAAAAAAGGGAACAAAGACACATGTTTATATATATATTTACATCGACGTGTATATGCACATTTAATATACGTATAGTGGCATTATACAGTAATATATTTACCGGGTTCTTTTTTTTCTACCAAGTGCAAATTCACCAATTGTCACCACGACATCAAAAAAGAGAAATCAACATGAATCGCGTGAAAGCCATTATAAATGCCAAAAACACATCCGGGAACAAAGACAATACTATTGTATGCTGGTTACATTAATAAAAAGGAAAAACTCTATTGGTTAAAACTGGCTACCGCTAATTTCATTTCTACGTGAAAGACAAGCACTTAACACCTTGGCCCAAAATATAAATATAAGCGAATATCTCGACAATACAAAATGGTTCAAAATTATGTGCCGTACATATTTGTAAATAACTTTTTCAACCAGATTTTGCAAGTGTTCAACAATTGTCAAATAATAAAGGAGGTCGAACAGAGAGATTTTGAAGACAAAGAGATCTGACTGCACGCAGTGTCTACAAGATGTGGTAGACAGGCTCTATCATATTAGTTATAGAGAATGTATGGTAACGGAATTAATTCTCTTAGAGGGACAGTAATCGGGGCGAAATAATGAGAAATAGCAGGGAAATTATAAAAGAGAGTTTGCCTCGGGACATGATATTGTTTATCGGCAAAGTTACATGAAGTTATTAACACACTTCAAATTTGGAAAATGATATATCTAAAACTTAACGGAGCACTATTGAAGTCCATAATGTCAAAAGGCAACAGTCCAGATTTTTCGTTCAATTTATTAATTTTCTTTCTTTGCTTCCGATTTGCAACTGAAATTATATTTTTGAAAGCTACTCCCAGGGTCATTGCAGAACAAATATTTTATAGCAACACAAAATAAACCGTCCAAACTATATATAGCAAACTCGCATGAGACTTCTACGTTTCGTTCATACTGTGCAAACAGAGAAGGACAAAACTGATTGCATGTTAAGAACGCCTCCAATCGGAAAAATGCAGAAAAATAACACAGAAAAAAAAAGTGGTCATCTCAAATTAAGGATGTCGAAAAAATGTGGAAAAAAGAGCAAGACAACAGAAAAAGTATATACAAATGAAAGCAAAGTGAGGGCATGTGCACTATTGGATGCTGTTCTGTGTCGCTCTTAAGAGCGGGCGGTGCGATGCGATGCGGGGCAGGGGGGGGCGGGGAGTGGCGCCACCTACAGCCTCGGACTACTACTAACCTCGCACGTAGAGATTCGCGCCGTAGGAGTACGTCACGCCCGCTGGGTTCTCAGCGACGCATTCGTACTTCCCTTCGTCTGATTCCTGACTGGACCGGATTTGAAGCGCACCTGCAAAAACACAGACAATCACCTCGATCAGAATTAGCACAAAATTATATACAGTATATTATAAATATGATATATCAGCACTTTACATGACATTGTCAAGCTTTGTCTCTACTGAAATTTCAGCTCTCAACTTCAACCTAATTGGCTAAATGGCAAATGCATAATACTAAATTGAAGATGACACTATGTAATGCGAGCTATTCCTAGCTTACAAGTCGTTAATCAACAAATTTACAATCTGAGTTCAAATAGCAGGATTGAGTTACACTTCACGAGCCATCAAAACTACATGCCATATATAACCACCTACGTCGTCATGACAGTTCTAGAGTACAGTTCAACCAAGGCAACACGTTAGGTGCAGCACTGACCTGACTGCAGCAGTTTGAGGCGTGGGTCCTGCAGGTCGACCGGCTTGTAGTCCTTGAGCCAGGTAACCCGAGGGGTGGGGCTGCCCGTCGCCGTGCACACCATGATCGTGTTGCGGTCCTTCTCCACGGCCTTTAGGGTAGGACTTTCCGAGATGGCAGGGTAGCCCGGCGGCACTGAATGTACAAGTAAAAGATGCTCGTTACTTTTAAAATCTACCATTGCTAGTGGCTACCTCCAGTCAAATATTGAGCAACCATTATATTCATGATAAAACATTCAGTCTTTGTACACGACTGCACAACTGTCACCCCAGAGCAAGAAGACCCGTTTACACTTTATCAGTTCATTCTCTCTAGATAGATTCAGATGATCATGGGCTATTGTTCAATCCTTGCGGAGTGCTCTCCAGTGCTATCAGCGTAACCTTGCTATCGGTAGTGCCATCTAGACAGCATCAAACTTCATCAGTCAAAGCTCTTTGTCGTGTCTTCAACACCATGTACCCAACACAACTGCCAAGGGGCGGGGGTGGTTTTGCGGAAAAGGGTACAATCTTTTTCAGCAGCTGACAAAAATCTGGCTGTAGCGGGGGGTTTTATCAGACTACGCCGGGACTATTTTTCCGGGGGAATCCATTGGAAGAGACACAAAGGACATCCACAAAGGGTCGTCCGACATGATCCTAGCTTAGTGGAACTGGTTCCAAATCTGAGCTGGGATTGCAGGGGGAAAACTTACAGGGAATCTATGCGCAGGTTCAGGAAGGGGTCGAAAGTGTATTATTTGATAATATGAAGGAGGGTGGAATGACCGTGCCAAGATATAAGAACATCTATAACACCAGTATATATGTATGATGTATACCAATACATAGTAGAGGGTTATATGGAAGTATCATTTTGTTCCTTGATTTAGCCAGAGAACCTACAAGGGTGCCCCCAATGTATGTGGTACTTGAATAAGTGACTATTTCTTTGGTGGTGGTGATCTATCTATATTGGTCACTATAGGGTCGAGCGGAACTGTCCTGGGTGATATCTTACATGTCACATGATAATTAAATGGCTATGATTCCACCAATATACAGTTAGACACTCGAATGTCGAAACCACAAACATGCCAACGAAATCATGAAAGCTCCGTCACTTTGCGATTTACGTTATTGCCTCAGTTTGATTCCGGGGATATAATGCGAGAAACGAGCTCGACAAATTAAAACAGGCGGGGTTGCCAAGGCGAAACCCACAGCCACATGGCAAAGTGCACGTTTTCCAGCTAGAAAAACATCGCAACTCACTGATCCCTCATAACTATAAACAATCATAACTTGGGGAAACTATCCGCAGAATGTCGTCAGCGGAAGCAATCAACGACCAAGGTGTCTTGCTAAGGAAGCTCGATACACCGGCAAAATCTTTCCTGATTAATGTCGCCATGGTACCCATTGGGGGAGGGGCTGGGCTGGAAGGATGGTGGGTGGCCCAGTGCCTTATTAATGCTTGGGCGATACAGCAAGGGTCATCAGCTCAATGGCTGGCGCATATAGCTAGCCAGCTGTGTGCACCCTCGTTGAGTAAATGAGATTCGCTTTCTTCGACAGGCTCTGCTACCATCCACGTCCACCAAGAAATGGCTTGATCCTTTCAGGAGTGGACCACGAAATACCACTGGCTACCCGTGACACCCCCAGACGAGACGGCTGCCTCAGGAGGAACGTGGGGACGAGGAGACGGCAGGTCTACCCAAGCTCCTCACCGCAGATTGACCTGACCTGTCTCAGCCGTGCACCATGATTTATCATCATTGCCAAGCTTTTCCAACAAATTGGTCACCTTGGCTGCGCTGACGAATGTTCCACGGATGGGAACAGGCAAGCGTAGGTACTGGGCTCCGACAGGGGCAGTTTGTTAGCACTGCTACAACTGTCAGACCGTTTGACGACACCATGACACGACGGATGTGTCCTCGACTTTCAGAGGTGGTCACCCGAGAGAGCCATGGCTTAAAGCGGCAGTTGGCAGTGACCAAGCACCAGCTCTAAACAGTGCTCAATCAGGCTACCTCCATGTAGCCTCATGAGCACATCGGTATGCCGGTTGCACCGACTCTGTCACACTGGGCCTGACCGCCCTGAAATCCCACAGATCCCTCGCCTCCGCTCCGTCTCATCCATTCCTTATCTACCCAACAGAACTGACCTACTTGGCATTCAACATTCGAACCTGGGTGTAGCACTAAATACAATTTGGTCTGAATCGAATAAACATAACACGACAGTTGAGAGACAAACACAGTTAAGACTGACACTGGGATTCTGCTTTGCATTGATTGGGCGGTAAAGGTTGACACGGCAACCAACAGCGACAAAAGTTGCTGTCTTCCGAGGGTTCAAACCCTGGAGCGATATTGCTAAGATAGACACAATTACGCCTGGGTGTAACACTCGAAGGGGCAATATTTCACAGGGCTGGCGTCCTATCTCCTATGTAGATCACGGCTGGGAATGGATTATTATGGAATTACCTGAACTGATGGGCTTCAGGGGCCAAATGGCTAAGTCAATAAATTTTGATATCCGTCATGGAAGTGTCAGTTACATCAGCGTTGCTCTCCGAAAAATTTATTTCAGTGATACAGTTCTGAAGTGTTGACCTGTCCATACCTGAAGCATCCTTAAACAGATAAAACACAATTTAACACCAAACCCGCGTTTAATTTTTTAACTTTGGCAGCATGTGTTTAACAGTGGAAACTCAATGGCAACATGATGGCAACAAGATACGCAAACATACATATCTCAGAAGGCTTGAAACAATATAGAAAGCAATTTTGAGAAACAAAATAAGATACAGTTAACAACAGTACCCAGTGATGAACTATAAATGATTCCATCAAGTGTTGTTTGGATCCTTTCACGCAAAAGTCACAATTTTATTGGCCATGCCACTCACCATTAAGACAATCGCATTGGATTTCATAGCCAGGATTTCCCGCAGCAACCCCCCGCCCCCCTCCCCCTTTCCTCCCTCTCGACTCCACTCTCGAGACCACGACTACACTTCCCGCCGCGGTGCTGAAGTGTTATTGGTTTCGTCATGCCATGTTTGGGCGCTTTCTCGAGATATCACGTCTCTGGAACTTCCCGACAAAAATCACGGGAGCGTGCAAGCAGAACCGAGGGGGAAACTCTCCCGCATCCGCCGGACTTTTGTTGTGCCACTATAGATTCATGGCGACAATTTCAGCCCTGACATGAGAGGTCATTTTGTCCTGGGGTCGCACGCATGACAAGTTCCGATGTGTGCCTATTTATGGCAATCAACCGTACCAGATAAGGCGAATCAAAGTGAACGAAATACCAGACTTCTAGTGAGAATACAGCTGCAGTTTGATTAACTTCAAGGAAACGATTCGTTGATGGACTGTGGGGATTATAAATATGGAATAACAGCATATTCTCCACCAGGCTCTCAAATCATATTCTGGCAAGGAGCCAAGAGGCGCTGAAAAACTGCAAATTAATCTTTAACGGGCAATAATTTTTTTTCAGAGACGAGAGATGCTCAAGGCTAGACGTGCTGTTCCATCTCCGCCATCAACTGATGATTCAAGATGAGATTTATATTTCTGACAGTTTTTCCATCATCGCCTCTGTCTTGGCTAATCTAGCGGGTTTTATTCCTGATTCGCTTGCTGGCTCCATCCTCCCTATCGTCACAGGGAATATGGGACAAAAACATAAAACACCTACTGTCTGTTGGGGGGGGGGGGGTTATGGCGAGAGGAGGGGTGTTGTTCTTTCAGCGTCACAGCCGAAGGATATAAGTTTTCATCTCCCCACGGCAGACGATAAAGTTGCATTGGTGAGCCCCGATATCCCCAGCGGTGTAGGGCCATAAATGGATGACAGGGAGTCGAGATGTGCCCGGGCACATTTCAGCCATCAAAATGCCGCTGGCCATCGCCGCAGCTGGGAGAAGGTTGTCGAGCTACGACCATTCCCTGCCGGCCATCACCCCCTTCCCCCCCCCCCCCCCCCCCAGCCAGCCAAGACAGATCTCCAGCAATATCAAATAAATTGGTGCCGTGTTCTGGCTCTTCATGAATGCGTCTGAAGCGCCCATTTGTTTTGACTTGTCAAATATTTGCCGCAGTTTGCCCCTTCACCTGAAGCAACACCTCACAATTCCTACTGTAACCTTGACGACAATGTACCGGGGGCACAACATGCCACTACTCTAAGTGTCCCCAACCGGTTGCCATAACTACCGCTGGGACGGTGACACAGACGTGACAATTGCCGATCGTGCTTCTGTCACTCTGCTTCCGATGCTGCACAATCTCGATCGGCAAATGTTTGAGGGGGTCTACCGTTGAGAGACATGGCAGTCACTCGCTTGGACACGCGTCTCTCACCGAACAGTCACCACTGGTCATCGCTTCCTAATGGACGTCAAAACCTATTCCATTTCGTTTTGAGAAATGGGATTTGCTAAAGAAGCCCTCTAAATCTTGGCCTGTCGGTTCTCAATCGGGCGGGTTTCCCTCTCTATTGGACAATCATAAGGTGTTATATCTGTGGCGCCCCTTGGGGGCCAGTGACAATAGCATTGGACACGTGACGGAAGTAAGTGGGCTTCCGTGGAATGACTCTATCAAACTTACATGAAGTAGGGCGTAGGATCATAAAATCTGCAGGCCATAAACTTGGCGGGGATCACTGTGGGCTTGTGTATTCCATACAAAGCTTGGTTGGAACTAGCAGTCTATGGTAACTCATGTTAGATAGAATGGTTAGTTGTCTGAACAACGGCCATAAAGACAGTACATAACTCTGCTCACACAGTCCTTTCACACACTACGAAAACCTCTATAGACCTTGTTATACATAGCAATATACATAAACCCATGGCAACCACCAAACTTACTTTCGCCTTCTGGGTACACCTCCAACATGGCGCTGCGACGAGCCGGCTGACCGATTCCATTGTCTGCCACGCACTCAAAGTTGCTGTTGTCACGTCCCGCTCGGACCGGTTCGATCCGGAGTACCGACCCCCGAGTCATTGGAACGATGATGAAGCGATTTCTATTGGCGTTGATCCGTTTCCCCGCACGCTCCCAGTAGATATCAGGCGGTGGGTTCCCATTGGCCTTGCAGAAGAAACTGACGATTCCCTTGTCCACGACTTTCTGGTCCGTAGGGGCGAATGTGATCTCTGGGGCTTCTGCAAATTTATGGAAAAGAAAGAGGCAAATTAGCAAACGATCAGAAAATTTAGTCCCCAACTTGATCGTGAATAGTCACAGCTGGTGATAGGCAGCTGTAATTCTGACCAGCTGGACACATCGCCACAAGACAGTGACGTATTCACCCACACGCATCGCGCTGTCCCAGTCTGGGGAACTACCAACCCATGCTTCAAATGATAACCTACCCGCTATAAACATCAACAGAACAAGAAGAATGTTTGTGAAGTATGTATGCCAGAGAACAAATATGACAAAATGATTGGACATTTTGGTGTATGAATGCTTCATGGTGAAATGTTTGAAGTTTCTTTGGAACTATCTGAGTATATTTAGGGTATGATGCAGGATAGGCCAGATGCCTGCATCGATAGTTATTCTGACTCCGAGAACAGAACCAAATTTTCCAAGGTCAAGAATATCAGAGATCAATAGGACCCCAATATTGGCAGATAATGTGATAAGATTATCTTGTTTGAAGTCACCAAACGCAGAACTTTTTGAATTTCTATATGATCCATTGGGCAGTGTCAGCACCATGAAATATTTCACCAGTTTATATAGATCTTACTTCGGATATCTTTGAAGTGCAAGGAGCAAGATGAGAAGGAAACGTACAAAGTCAATTTGGCATTCACTGCCCGATGCAATAACCCGTCGAAATGACCTTTGGCGCTGGACGCTACTTAGGGAAACTTCAAGCCCAGTCTTGATACCCAATAAGCCCATGAACTGTCCCACCCTTGAGGGTATTCGGGGAAGGTCCCCGGGCGTTCTTCCATCAGGTCCCCTAGTTTATTCTATTCGACTCCCATCTCTATCGGCTTGCTATGTGAGTGTGTACTGTGTATGTATGGAGGACGAAGTCACCGGGACTTGTTCTCCCCCAAAAACCCTCTCGATGAGGTCATGAAGGATTCCGCGGACATTTTAGTTTGAGGGCAGTCCGGCCTTTTCCAATATCTCTTGGAAGGTGGGTTGGTTCTTATTGTGAAGCAGATATTATTGTTATTACTTAGTGCAGAACGCTGCAGTTGATCTGTTTATTGGGCAGATGCAATGGATGATACAACTCAGTGCAACCAAACTAAGCGTGGATTTGCAAAAATGGGTTCAAAAAGACGCTGAACTGACGAGCTGCACTGGAAGAGTCATTGATCAATATAAATATGAGCGGTCGCTTTCCAAAAGCAGATATTACAACTCACGGTTGCTGGCTTTTTGAGGCCCGTGCTTTGTGGAAAGATCTTCCTGTCATTTCTAGTCTAGATGATGGATTTGGCGGCCGATATGAGTTTTATGCATGAGTAGACAGGGACGGGTCCCGCTGAGAAAGTGACTTGGTGATGGGATGGACAGAGTGAGGGATGAATGGATTAATGATTACACTTTCCCCAGACAGACTGTGTTGTGCTGGGACATTTCATTTGAAGCATGGGTTGAATACATCGCATTGAAACTGCACATGAAAAGATCTTCAATCAATAGTCGAAGTAATCTAAATACAGAAATCCTGATAATATCTCGTTCCCGCGATTGGAACGAAACAGATCTCTATTTCTTGGGTCCCCCAGAACTGGGACAGGCAGCTACTGTGGACATCCAAATATCTCCAAATCTAAATTCAACCAACAAAGTTTTTGTCTTTCAAACAAAACGACCAATGTCCAGACCGCCTGCCCAGTACTTACGCGTCAGATACTGGATGTATCGGAACGAATTGTTGGCGGCAGCACTTTCTACACCTGCTATAGGGGAGTGAGGGGTAAACAGGGCCAGTATTGAACAGAGCCATTAGTTACCGGCCACTTGTTTGGCGCCATTTTTGTCATCGCATATTGGGCAGATCTTATTTCTACTTGGGAGTCATATTTACGGGGCTGAGTATCATGTTGGTAGTGTTTGGTTGCGGCGCACACGATTATTGACAGCATTGATGCCAGTGAAGTGTCGGACTCCACCAACTACAGCCAGAAATAGCGAATCGTCCATTACCATGGTAACATAATAAACAGGTGTACTTCGAGGATTTGGGTGGGGAAAGATTTCTTTACTGGGAACGAAAAATCGCCTTGATACAAAATATTAACCATCTTGAATAATGCTATTCTACTCTGACCATGATATGATGACTAAACACAAAACTGTTCTCAAATGGCGACAATGGAAAGAACATGTTGATCGAGAACACGTCGATTAATATCTCATGTTCTTCTGACGAATTTCATACAGAACTTGCACTCGACTTGAGCTACGCTGGTGCTATTCACTCATGCACGACTGGCTTGATGCCAACTCCAAAGATCAAACATCAAAGGCGGATCGAGAGCTGAAGTCATATTCACCCACCAAGGTGCACTTTCCAAACAACAACAGGTTCTACCTGTGAGATGGGCGATGGCAGTTTTTCCTCCGCCCGTAATTTCGCTGGCTTTCATCAATTTGGCAGATGAACGCGGAAAAAAGCGTGGGGAAGGGAAATGCATGAAGCAATAGGCTGTCCATTGGCATACGCGGCTGCAGTGCAATGTCGCATTCATCCACGAGACATGCAAACCTGCAATCAGTGAGCGCGGCTGTATTCATGGCCAATGGGTTATCAGGTACACGGCCGGACAAAGACACAGCGATGTGGATACGCCGCGTGTATGAATGTCAACGTTGTTTCCGGGAATGACTTGATGTGGATTGAGAGCGGGGCGGGGGGTGGTGGGGGGGTAACGATTTATACGGAACTTGGCATAAATCTGTCTACCATGGAAGAAAATCAGCACATTTTCTGCACTCGAGTTGTCTTTCGGCACACAATATAAAGCGGACATCTTTGGCACTATATGGAAGGGCATTATTGTAATCAGGCTGGCTTTATGCGATGTCCCATGCTCAATAGCCGAGAGTGGTGGGCTCCTGTCAGGGTAGTGTCACGGATTTCGTCAAATCGGACGAAGTGGTCCACCCACTTCTTGCTAAATGTGAATCAACGACAGAGAACACTTCCTAAATACTGAATATTGTGGTGTGAAAAAGAGCGGCAGGGGGTGTTGGGATACTCCGTAAAAGCCAGGAATAGATGGTAACAGTCATGTTCGGGTGGGTGGCTTGTTAGGGATAAATGGAAAGGCAGTGGGGTGAGAGGGTAGGGTGGGGGGGGGGGGTAATCTCCCCGCACTGCCCACGAATTGTGCGCCACAAGTAAAAGCATTCCATTACAACAAGGACCTTCGCGGCTCCCATCCATTACCAGCCTCACTGACACCTGTACGCACGTAGCGACCGGCCCGGCGTCGTGACAAACGAGACTACAGCACGCGCCCGACTGCCACTAGGGGGCTCTACTGGTGATACAAGAGTCCTTCTTTCTCGTCTTTAGACGACTTCTTTGCATGTGCGTCTTTTATGGCATGTGAATGTCATGCGCGGTGTGAACATGCAGAAATGATGCACGGTTATCGGCTGGCAATTAGGGGCCTGCATTAAATCCGTCAGGCAGATGCAAGCAAAGAAATGCACATGATAATCTGATGGAACTGTGCATCATGGCACGTACAACAATGCCTTTTTGAGCAGTCTTAATGTTTAGTTTTGCAGTTTGAATTTTGCTAATTATTGATAACTGCACATATGAATCACATGGGAGATGAAATCTATAATGATCTTTTCATTATGTCTACACCACCGCATAGTTTTTCAGGACACATTCAGTGACTGTCAACACTTGGCGCCTCCATAAGCTTATAGGCTGTATGGGGCTTTTTTGTCAGGTGCTGTTACACATTCTATGCCGAGCTGAAGCTGCACCAGTCTTGCGCTTCCCTCTGTGAATAATTTACTAGCGTAGAGAACAAGCCGTGAAAGATTACCAGCAAAAATACTCCATCCGAAAGAAGAAAGGCAGCCGTTTGTTAGTCACAATCAAAACAGAGGCAGCTTCAACATGTTCAATATGAAATAAGATGGCGGCTTTTTTTCCCCCTCTCACATCACATCCTCGTTGCTACAAAAACTTGGGAGGAGAAAGACGTATGGACGAGTGGAATCTAGCTACGGCGAGTACACATCGACATCCCATGAGAGATCCGTAAGATAAACATCCAGAGCGGCACCCCACACACCCCCCTTCAAATTAGGCACGGCTAAATCAAAACAGGCAAAATGATTAACTGCCGGTTGGAACTTGTCATAATATGTGGCATGTTCGTGGGCTGTTTATTCTGATCATTTACCAGTTGAGGTTCGGCGTTATTTGTCGCCAGACGAATCGATAACACCATCCGCAGTGTGCTTGTGGCCTCTGGCCTGCTCTAGGCGCAATCCGCGGCGGGAAAGCTGTGAACACGGTGACTAATACCGACCTCGGGTGACAGGGATATATATCTCTGTCTTGATCAATGTCTATACATGGGGACAGTCATACATCTATATAATACACAGTGCAGGTGGATATACACTTGCACAATATATTACTTCCGTTATCTAAGAGTTGCATAATTAGGACTAACTAGCATTACCACCGATCTTCATTTTTATTCAAAACCACATCATAACGGATGGAAAGACTGCAGTCAACTTTGATATGTCTGCTAAATATGTCCACTAGTGAACGATTCGTTCATGTTTCAAAAACAGAAATTTCAAAGTTTTCTTCTAAAATAATTATTCAACCTTCATGATTTCTATGAATCTTGTACTATTCCGTATCCTACACTATTTATAGAAAAGTACAGGTACACAAAACTAGAGTCCATTTTTCTTCTCAAATTCAAATGTATGCGACATAATTGCAGTCTGCGGGAGAATATGTAAGGGCCTAAAACTGCAATACTTCTGCGCTATCGAGACAGTTCGATACATGTTGGGTTTTCGTGCTTACAGGAAAGTCCACGCGGCCTCCACCGAGCACTGGATGCCCTTCTGCCAACAACATTTTCTCGTTATCTGTTTGTATGGGGCAAACGAGACCATCAATTTTTCAAGTGCTATCATTGGCCAAGCTCTGTATCGGTACTGTGCTTACACTCTCCCAGCGGGAAGTTTCCAAGCACACCACCGCCACTACCATATTGAATAATATATATTATCTGACATTCACCTCTCAAACCGATCATAGAACCTAGTTTCACAGTGGGAGCAAATAGATTATGACAAATTGTAAAGCACAGAATCGTCCTTCTTTTATTTTTTCGGGTGCATGGGAAGACCAATGAATTGACGTTTTTTGTTTGTTCGTGAGGATGGATATATCGCTCCCCAAGTTTTCCATTGTTTAAGACATGTACTATATATATGGTGGGTAAAAGAGACAAGTCTGAACTTCTTCCGTGTAATGACTGCCCCACCCACAAAAACTAATCACTCGAAAATGCTGAGAAATCAATTGTGACAGACCACTAGAAGATTTCACCGGGCTTGTGATTGTGTATGTCGGGCACAGCTCACTTTGAAAGCTTCTCCAACAGTCGCTTTGACGGACATAGCGTGGGGGAAAAAGTCTCCGGAGCTAAAAGTAGACTGGGAGAGGTCAAATAAATTCATTAACACCCCGTCCAAACTTCTGCGTCTGTATTCCGACAGCCGCGTGGATGCTCTGTTCTGGCCCTACTTGGAATTTCCCTCGCATTTTGATACGACAAAATAGGCTTATTTGTAGTGAGGTAGACACGCGGAAAAGTGGTTTTCTCAGCGGAGCTCGGTACAATGACGTGTGTGACTGGAATCTGGTGACGGCAACGGCATCGGCAAAGCTAAGACGAGTGAGTGAACGTTACGCTCACAGGGGACAGGCTGCGTCCAGGCGGCCATTAAGTAGATTGCCCATCAGGGGACAGAAGTTGTTGGTCTGGATAGCGCCCAGCACATCCGGAAATTTTAATTACCCAACAGACCCTTACTGAGAACAGTTGTGGGGGATGGGGGAAGAATAATGAATGTTGTAGGCGGACCAAAACTCAAGCAAATAATTCAATATTTTATCCGTAAAGAACCGTTTTGCATGCGTATTGTTCGATGCACTATTGCGCAATGATTCTTCTTCAGCGAGCATGCATGCAGGCACCAGATTCAGTTTCATCTGGACAGTGTTCTTCAAGACTTCTCAAACCTTCCCACGGCACCCATGCGGCGGCGCCTTGTATATAGTCCTGTGTAAACATATCAACAAACAAAGATGTCTGCGCATCCATGCAGTAGAAACAATGAACCAAATACAAATCGACAGAAACCGTAAAAGCAGAACAGGACATATATATAAGCCTCCAAACACTGCACAAATAAGTCTTCTTTATCGTGACGCTGATGGCTTATGGAGACCGCGATACAAATCAATACTGACGACAGGATCGCATGTCTTGATCAAATTTCCGTTTGTAATTTTTTTTGGTAGGGGGTCTATCGTGATAATGTTGCTGTTATTCCTTTTACGGCAGACTGCTACAGTAGACTTAATTGATTCAGTTTGTTTTTTATATATATCATATTGAATGGCAAAAATCATGTGGTATAGACAGTTGTCACAATTCTCTCTGGCTCAATAGTCAATATAGCACATGAATATATGTAACACTAATAACTTGGGACAAAAAGTGGCCATAAAATAAATATAAAACATTTGACACTGGAAAAAGCAGAATAGCAGAAAAATACAGAAATATAGAACACAATCCATGTAAACTGATCAGGGTATCAACAGCTCAACTAGCTTCGCGAGTTTTAATGTCAGCATCTGATATTGCATGCTGGAATGCCTGAAAACATCAGAGCTGTTCCATACAGCATGCAAAAAGAATTTCGTCACATATTATGACACTGACATCATGACTAAAGAGATAACGATATGGTAACGAAGTAGTCGGAAATGAAATTCAGACACGGACGGCAGCAATTGAAGGAAACACTATTACAGAAACGGGATATTCCATGGAAATGCGAACTCATGGATTCAAGGAAGAGAAAGACGTTGAATATTCACAGAAGAGCAGAGACTGTCTGCGAGCAGACTATTGTTTTAGCGAATTCAACGAGCTCTAAACCATGTAAAACAGTCAAACACTGTTAGATTGGCCTGGATGCTGTATTTATATCTGTGGGGAAAATTTCTTCAAGATGGAAGAAAATGGTAGAAGTACAATAACATTGTAAAATGTTGGGGGCTTTTTTCATTCAACAGGAGTGGCAGGTTAATCTGGTTTGTTTATATTATGTTACCATGGTGACTGTCTCCGGTAATTCCCTAGACTGTGTCATTTGAAGCATCAGTTACAGTGTTTCTGTTTGAATACAATTTACTGAACTGTACCATAGCTTATTGAGAGATGTTTAAATGCCAAAACTATGCAATGATGTAATCCCCCAAAATGAAACGGCACCGACCACCCAACAAGAATGCTGAAATATCTACAGATCAGCAGAGACTGTGCGTGGCTTTGACGGCAGTACCTCGACAACCTTCGACAGGCCGGCGACAGCTGAAAAGGTCAGGGAAGACCGACAGAATTTCAGCGCGACGGCGAGCCCACGTCGTCCTGTGCTGTAGCAATATGGCTTCCTCATGCGCCAAGCTAGCCATCCAGACTTGTAAATGGTGAAACTGCAACCGGAGTCAGCCATGAGCGCCCGACAGTTCGCACAAATTCAGCTTGCGAGGATCAGACATCTCTCTACTCCCTCGTGACTTTTTAGTACGCGTGGCGAGCAGATGATTGTCTATGGGTCTGGTATCTAGTTTTACATCAAGGTGATGATATGAAGTCAGCACAGTGCATCATTGCGCAATGACTCTAAGTGTGTGTGGATCATATGTTATATTGTCTCGTATGAACCCACGTCTTTCATTCATCTTACGATTAATAGACTGAGAATTGTTGTTTCACAATAATATCATGTGTCCTCTACCATGCTGTGTTTGAAGATCTGTATCAAAGAGATCCAATTGTAAGCAAGTCACTTCCCCGACGTTCCGTCGAGTGGGTTTTTGTAACAAGAAGGAGAGGAGCCCTTTCCACGAAAGACTAATGATGCGGGGCCAACGACTAATGATTACATAAAGCTGAAAGTAGATATCAGCGGATCTAGAGACAATGTTGGCATAGGGATCTCACAGGTCGAAGGGTTAGTGTCCAGGGTTGGCATCAGTCAATTCCACGCAGCAATTATCCCCGTGGCAGGGACCATAGTGACACAACTAACTAAAACACGGATACTCGTCTACGTAATTACAGAACAGTTTCCCTGGCAGCTCAATCAACCGACCTCACCCCCACCCACTCCACAAAAGCCTGAGTTAGAGCCCCACCCCCCCCCCCCCCCTCCCCCAAAGCAATCCACACATCCTCCCATCACTCATGGTCAGCAAGGTGTAAGTAATCAACGATTCCCGTCAAACGTCCAGCTTAGTGCCCCCCTTGGAAATATTCAACGTGACAATAAGCTAATTTGTCGAATGGTCCGTGTGCTTTGTCAAGGGCTAAGCCAAATCCTCGACGCAGGACAAACGAAGGTCAAATCAGGCGGAAAGCCGGGGAGTCCAAAACGTCTCTCTTCTTACGCGTAGTGACAACGGTGGGCATCACCATGACAACTAAGCCCAACAAGCCCAGACGAAGAGGCTGCTGTCAGTTCAGATGCTGAATATACATGTGAAGCATCCTGAGAACAAAGATATGTTCAGAATGAAGAGATCACAGAGAATTCCCAGTATATTTTTCAAGTGGAGTTCCAGAAGAAACATTTTCCAAACTTGTGCTCTCGATTCCAGGTTACAATCTTCTGCGCCTATCAACATAACCTTCGACACTCCCTCTTTCCAGAGGCCCTAAAACTTGTCGTGATTTGTGATGTGAGCTTTTTTAATTAGGAAGTCCCATGCAACTCGTGAAAAAGCTCTTCGATAAATCAATAGCCGATGTGAAATGGGCAAACCATGTCGCGGGTTGATGACAGGAACTCCGCGAGGCTTTCGTTCCGACATATCGGGTTCAAGCCTCGGCTCCGCTGGACATCTCTCTGTCGTGTTTTGTTTGTGCCGCGATGCCGTCACGCTGATTTCATGACAAACTGAATCTTTATGCGTGGCACAGACCATTAAGCTGACAGGTCGCCCCATTAATGCATGCTCTTCTTGTTTGACCTGAGAACCCCTAAAACCTGCAATTTTTCATGGGAATGCCACCACAAAAAGATGCAAGTTAATATTGTTCGCTGCTGGGAATGAGCGAAGGGAGTTTGTCAGTCAAGAGGGCACAGGAAGTGATGGGACGTGAACGCTTGCTTCCATTTATTTGGGTCGTTCAGCGATGGTCTTCTTTCTATGCTGGATCAATGGCTAGGGACATGGTCAATGGTGACACTCACGTGCACAGCGATGCTCATTATAAAACTGTGTGCAGATTCTATTAGATTTCAGTACTGCTTTTTGTCGAGATTATTTTCATTGGCCACAAGCTAACGCTGAAAATTGACGCAAGGTTGTCAGGAAATGATTTCCGATGAAAAAGACAGAGCCTCCTAATCTCCGAGTGAAAATATTTCCCACTCAAGAGACAATATTCTCCGCACCTCCAGAAAAAGAAAACAGTAAATTGCATTCAAGGTCCCGGTGACGGGCATAATAATCCCATTTTATTCTCGGGGCACACAACCTGAAAATCCCCATTTAATTTCTACAGTGTATAGCTCTAGGCCCTTACAAACACATAGAAATAAAACATCGAGGTGTTGGGAGCAATACGGAGAAGTTATTGATTGTCGCTGACTTCACCGTCCCATCCCGGCAAACGGGAGCGAGGGCTTCGTTACAGCAACCCATTGTCATCGGCGGCCAGTCACCAGGCAACCCCACGAAATCTTCTGTGGCCCCGCTGAATGAAGTCATTGAGATACGGAAGTCGTGGACGATACCTCGCCCGAGTGTATCAGTTTCCCGGTGTTTGATTGTGAGGGCAGGGACGATGGGGGTTCTCTGTCTGTGACGGCCTTGCACTATCATGTTGTCGCTGGCCTACCATGAACCACTCGCGAACAAATAAAGTTGTTTTCTGTGCGATACGCATCTCCCGTCACTAGTCATAATCCATGTCAGGTGCCGTTGTTTGTCCTAATCTATGGCGACTTTATGGCGATATAAAGTCTGTGTGCCTTGGACAGTGTTTTGTATTGGGTTTTATCTACCTGGAACATTCTGTCCCGTCGGCAGACAATACACGCTGTAACATAGCACACACTTAAATTTAGCATACAATCAGGCGACCTGCCTCAGTTTAGTTCCTTTGAACAAACAAGCACCGCAAACTGGTCAAAATTTATAAGTCTAGGAATCTTTGGCAGCGTAATTTGTGCGATTTCTATTCGGTCGACTAATCTGCTAGTTTTCAAGCCAGCGGCGGACATTCAAGCATGAAATCAGATTTGGCGAATTGCGTTCCCAGACTCTTCCCTGCGGATGGGTCTCTACTGGCACTGGGGGCGGCTTTACTCGACAACGATGGTAACTCCCAGAGACAGCAAATGAAGAAATATGAGGGAGCATATTTTATTATCACTGCTATCACATGCAGCAGGGCGCCTCTGGGTGGGGCCTGAAAGGGCAGGAGACTTCACCGGACCCCATGCGCCGACACAACACCCACCCAAACACCCGGCAACTTGATTATCACTGATATATTGGCACCTTGATGAATGGAACAGGGCAGAGGATTGCTCGCGTCTTGCGGAGTCCGTTGACAAATTTTTCTGCGACTGTTGGGGAAAAGTGGGGAGGTTACCTCAGCCCCGAGGCTGGCGGCAAAAGAGGCCGTGTGGGTGACGGGAACACCGAAAAAAGAAAAAAGACGTGCTGATGCATATTTTATCTCAGACGTCTGGGCTAAATCTGCCGCGATAACTACGGGGAATTATGATTTAATGGTATGAAAATCTCCGCAGAGAACAACAATAACAGACATCAGCAGCCACGAAATGTCTGTCAAAACAATAAGATTATACCTTGGAGTCTGTTTTTACCAACACTTGCATAACAGACTAACTTCTTCTACACAATGGAACATGCATAAAGAAAGTGAACAGCGGAAATCACAATTTTTTCTCGCCTACTAGAACAAGCTTACTGCTACTTCGTCATAACACTGTATGTACATTGGCTACCGTTGTATGTACTGGATTCAACTTTTTTCCCATTCCATGCATTCAGAAACGGCTGATGATGACTCCAATTAGTGAATCAATCAGCTCAAGACGCGTGCCATCAACGGCAAAATCAGGAGACGAGCTCGCTCGGTGTATAATAACCGCTCCTGTCCAGTAATGGACTTGCAAATTGCGCTAATTAACTAGTAACACAGTATGATTTCAAGCCTCATCTGTCTGCAATATTACACGTACGAGAAACTTTGAATAATTGATGAATATTACCGTCATCTTACTCAACAGTATGTATACTCAGCCCCGTTAAACACCTCATCCCAAAACATCTATAATGGGGTGTATTCTTCCGCCAAAATATAGACGATACTGATTGACTGGCTATTTCATGGTATATTATTTTTTCAGCAAATTTTTTTTTTAAACAGAGCAATATATATTTTTCAAAAAAGGAAAACATATAATATTATATCGTGTATCAAGTCCAATAATTTCTTTTGAACCACGACTTGTACGCAACTACAGTTTTTTTTACAAAGAGACTGCCCACACATATAGTTTTGGATCCATTTCTGGAGTAAACGTTGTTCCGATTATAACTCATTCAGTCCCCTGGCAGCCCTGACCACATTTAGTGAGACAACACCGTGTTATACAGCTCATGACTGTTGCATGAGTCTGACCCGATATTACGGACACATCTGCTAACAGCGTCTGACCGTCGGTCACACTGTGTCCATCTACTGGTGGCCAATATTGGCCGAATCGCCTCCCATGGACAGGTTCCAACACAAGCTTTCTCTTTGTCATATATTGCCTGTCTGCCCACCCGTCTGCCGCCTGCTATATACAAAACCTGCCCGCCTAATATTGCTTGGGGAGTTCTTAATATGGTGGGACAGAGGGCGAATTAATCATGCTAATATGGGCATTGCAGGCTTTCTTGTCTGGAAATACAAGGCAAATATTGGGACTTTCATATACATGTTATAGGCGGATCGACTCACGTGGTATTCTTTGAGTCTAAGCTGGTATTCAGACTTGTTTTGAAGCAAAACCAATTGCAAAATTTACTCCCATTCCCCAAGTAAACAAAATAATCAGATATTGGCCTGTAATATTGGCCTGATTGGATGAATCTTAGGCCTGGCAGAATTTATTCCTCAAATTGATATTGCCGGATCAACATGCAAAATTGCAATGGTATCAACACAATAATTGAATTGCTGACATGTGCAAAATATCCCCTTCACGAATATATTAAAAATAGTTCGACCATCACTTATATACTTTGGTGTTGAAAGAATACACCCCCCAGTAATACTTTGATATATGAGAAGTAAAAATTGAAGCGACACTCACCGGAATCCTGTCCGTTGACGACGCTGCTGACACCAAGTGTCAGTGTCAGTATGACTGACACCAGGCCGACAGCTGACACCAGCACGTTCATGGTGGCGCTGGCGTAGACGGCCACCAAGTTTTGTAGCTAGATCTCTTACCTGGGGATGTCAGGATCGGTGATGTTGGGGGTGGGGGGGGGGGGGGGGGGGGTGAGAAAGGGGGTGAAAAAAGAAAAGATTGTAGCGCAATGTCTTATTCCTGGTTCGTCAATGTTTGTGACACAATAACATCTTGTAATCATCCAAGTCTAGTCCATGCTTTCAATCAGTTTGTTTTGGTGCGAGTGTTTATAATCACGCCATGTTTTCTGTAATCACAGTAACATCCACATCATTTTGTTAAGTTCATCAATATATTGTAATTCAATGTCGAGATAGCTTCTCAGTCAGATGTTCAGCAATATTATTTTATTCCTAGATATGTTTCCGGCATAATGGCTATTTATTTGTTCCGATATTTGTTTCGCAAGTCTTGTTTTCCTTGGCAGAAGCTGTTTCTGAATGTTATATTCATAACGTCACAGTTTTCAGTGTTGAATTCGCTTCAAAAACGCTCCAAACATGTCCAAGATAATGATTAAATTGTCAGTCATGCAGAGATGATAAACTTCCACAGTCAGATATTAGAAATATGGTTGCGAGAAATGTAGCGGTTCAGTTCTTCTATCACAAGTACAGCACGTTTGCTGGTAATTGGTAAGTTTTTGGCACTGAGTTCGTCTCTTGCTTCCTGGGGTGTGCGTTGGCACTTTATCCTGCAAAACGTGAAATTATTATAACCAAAATACCCAGAACAATCTCCCAAATAGAAAATACCTCATCTCATCATATCTATTTCAAAACCACATTTATCATTTTCAAGGTGATTATACACATAATGAGATTATTATCCAACAGTAGTGTAATTTTTCTCAGAAATCCATTATCTTTTACTACAGAAAATAGCACGGGAAAGAATCCAAAAAGATCAGGCGTGTGAGATTTTTTGCTATCCAGACTTGGATACCCTGTGGGGTATTAAACATGTTTTTCTATAGATGCGATTCCCTTGCTCTGCACTAGAATGAGCGATATTTGTCTGGCGTTTGCTCCAGAAGGAAGCTATCCCAACATGCGGCCTGGATCCTGTTGCTGTTGAAACGTCCCCGTCTCCTGCTGGGCAAAACAGCCAACAACTCAAGGCCAGATCTCCGTAAATCTGGAATGAATCCAGGGAACAGTCTCACAGTAAATCGTGCGATGCGATTGAACCAGCAAGGATCTGATCGACATATGGTTCCAGACTTGATCCAACATCCGTCACACACTGAAGGGAGCTGCCCAGGGGGCCCAACTCCAATGAATCTGTACTACGCTGGTCCATAAACTTTCTGGATCCCAGCTATGGTTCCCGATCACACGCTATCAGGGCAAGTCGTAATTCCATACCAGACCTTATTCCTTACAACGCCACGCTGTGTGAACTATTCTCCTGTTTCCTGATTACGCCGGAGTCCTACGCAATCAAAGGTGAGCTTCCCTTCACTCGTTCTCGTGGACAGACGGACCCTGGCATGATACACTTGCTCACAGAAGCCGGAGAGCGAGCAGGAACAAAGTCCCTTGCCTACCAAACACAGGGAGGAAAATCCCTACAATTAATTTACCACAGCAGCCGCTGGACGAGAACCACTACAAAATCCAAAGCGTTGGTTTGATTCAGATCTCTGATAAGATTCGAGCGAGCGGCTTTCAGCTCTCCGCCGACTCGACTCGGTGATGACGGAGCGGGTTCCCTACACACGTTATCTGCTCTCCCGGAGCAGTGGCGGACAGACGGACGAACGGACGGAGACATAGACGCCGGACCACGGTAGCTGACCTCTGGCCGCACTCCTGCCTGTTGACATCAGGGCCCTCCTCTACTCTACCCACCCTCGTGGTACATGTAGAAGTGGAGACGCTGTGGAGACAGTCCCTATCTGATCCAGCGACGACCGACAGGCCAGGCTACCCCCCTCTCCTCAGCAGCAATGGCGGTGCTGATCAATATGAATTATGTATGGGGAGTGGTATTAGTGAGGAGGTAAGGGAACCCTTCCTCTAGAGCCCCCGATAGTGGATAGAGGCAGACTCATCTACCTCATTCGCCGGGGCAAAAACTGCATGGCGCACCGACAGAGACACCTGGTGTAGCCGTGATGAACCAGTGACGACCTCATTTTTTCCCCTACATCCCACATTTCCCTCGATTTTCCCTATGCCTTGCACTTACATCAACAAGCGCCCCTCTCACCCCTCCATACATATACACACTGCCTTGCCCACACTACCTGCACACCTCTGCACTATAGTTACAGCTCAGCCCAGCCCAGCCAATCAGGTTGCAGCATCTGGCTTGACTAGCAACTGCGTACAAGCATTGTGCCCTGAGGCAATCGTCGGCATTAATAATACAGGAGCGCAGCCCCTGTTTCCCACTGTGCCATTCATTGTACAGTCCATGGGGGTGAGATACTGCCATGGGGTTATTTTGTGGTGGGGGGGGGGGGGGTGGGGGGGTGGGTGAGAGAATTAGGAGCCGCAATAGGGAGCTTTGGGAAGGGTAAAATGAGGGTTGGGGACGTAGATTGTTAATGACACTTCTGTCTGGGGCCTTGTTGTTGCTTCCCTGTGCAAACATCCGCGCGCGGAGGCAGCGTGGATATCTGGAATATTACACGACGATCCCTCGAATACAACACCGCATCGAGACGAGATCCGTCCATGATGAATATCGCGCTGTAGAGTCCGTCATATCTCTATCGTTACTTAACAACTGGCTCTGGCAGGAAATCCAACAACTAAAATACAACCTACACAATCTTCATCTCATCCATGTTAAAAATAACTCATCATCGAGATAACGAAAAACATCAGTGAAGCTGTCTCAATTCGGTAACAGTATAACTAATCGAATTCGCTAGTCACGTACCACTGGAAAATGGGGCTCATTAGTACGAAAAACAGGTGAAATTTAGCATCAACTGTATGTACGGATTAAAATGAACCTGAAGCCACTGGCCATGTACCGGGTACAATTGCAATTGAAAGCGCTTGTACCAGAAAGGAAACAGTGCAGAACAAAAAGAATTTTATGAGGGTTTGCTTCAGACCAACGTCTGCATTTCCTCATGACCCTGTTTCATTCACTGCTCCCTATACGCCTGAAATATTAATGAGTCTTTTCAACCAACAGCCACATCCAGTCGTCTGCCCATTTTTACATCTAGGAACTTCAAACCGAAACTACAGATATTTTTTTTCCTGGTACTATATCATAAATTGCAAGCTGTTTTATTGATGAAAATCATTAGCCAACTTTAAACCAAGCGGCTGCACGGCTACGGAGATAGGAAATTTCTAATCTTCACACAATTCACAACTTGCCACCTAATTGCCGGCGAAGTGCCGAATTTAATCCTGCTATCCTACGGAGAGTATTTACGCCTTTAATGGGGGCCGAGATTACGGCACCGAGCTGGGGAGAGGCATTGGAGTGGTTTTAATGCGACAGTTCGGCGACATCAAGTCCTTAGCTCCGGGAAGAATGCATGAAATTGACCTTTTGTCCGCGGGTCACCTATCAGAGTAGTGCGAATATAGAGGGTCGCTTTGTGCGTTCAGTGTCGATAGATCATTGGTCCGTATTGTCTCACCCTGAGGGATTTGCTAGCTTTTGTTGCCGATTTTAGCATCCACTGTCAAAGCTGTGTGAATTCAGGCCTTGCGGCATCTATAGTACAAAGCTGTGTATCGCAGGTACACAGCGTTTTTTATATAGCCTGAATCATTCGATTCTCTGCCGTAGTCTTAGTATTTAGTTGCAATGCAATATAATACATATAAACCTGATATTTTCACAGCTGCAAATCTGATGTTATTATGGGTCATGTGACAGGTCTGAGCACCAGACGATCACATTTGCTGACGAAGCCCTCTATGGAGGTCAGAAGCTACAATGACTCCTATTGGACTCTAAGTTAATTTCACATCCAAACTCAGAGTCGGATATTAGGATTCACCTAATGGTACTAATTACTATATCAAATTATTCCACAGCAATATTATTATTGATAGAAAGTAGGAAACAGACATCAAATTATTACAAGAACGATCGATCATGTAATTACGGAACGTATTTAGCAAATGATTCACCCAATAATCGAGATAAATTTCTGCGAAACAAAACACAACGAGATGATGACATGCAGTAACAATCAGTGCCTTAAAGGTTACTAATCACGTAATTTTCTTTCCTTTTACCTGGTCCAAGTTGACATTTCGTGGATGCTCTAAGTATCAATTGAATGTTCTGTTTGTTTATTGTGTTGCAAGCACGCATGGTGAGTCGACCGGCATGTTTAACTGGACAAAATTAGCGCATGTGGGTGTACATGCGTAATCATAGGGTGTGCCGCGAATAGACTATAGATAGACGGCCATACAGATAAAGAAATAAGATGTTGTGTAAATAAGACCATTATTAATACCTTGCTGATCAAACAACTTTCTCAGCTTTGATGTTCAAATAATACCTATTCGATCTGGCTTATATTTTTGGGCGATTCATGAAAACAGCCCCAAGTTTGGCCATCTAGTGGGTATACATTTTGTACATCGCGTCTTCATCGATGAAAAACTCCTGATAGTGCCAAGTTTCAATACCTTTCGATTGTTTACTGCATTTTTCGTCATTGCCAGCGCCACAGATGAGGAAGTGTGGAGATCAACATCCCCAGAACTCTAATAGCTATTGATGTTTTGATTAAGGTTTCTGGCCACATGTAGCGATATATATTGACTTGTCTCCACCCCTTCCTGTAAGGCTTTCGGCCTGTACCTGTTCAGGATAATTTATTAACAGGCCAACACTAAATGAGAATATATGACCCTTTCACCAAGATCTCTTTCGGATTTTTTCCCTCCATCATGTCCATCTAGAAGCGAATTTTCCCATTGTCCAAGAAAAATCCATACAGTTCCTTTCACGTTCATTTATCATCTATTGAGGAACTTGCATAGTTAAATGCATTTGGGCACAATGCACGCCTCCCACCCTAAATCCAGACCCCACCCCGCAATCATTAATAAAAGGTCATGCCCAGATAAGAGCACTTTAGCATGTTTAGTCGGGAGTGTTCCAGTCAAGGATTGAGATCAGTCTAGCAATTTACAATTCACACTTCCATGGAACCGTTCACAATTCTTTGCTCCCTAACCCATTTCTAGTTTTAATAATGGCTTTTGTAAGGGAAAAACATGTCACCACTGGCATCCTAAGGGCCCTTTTGACCCCCCCCCCCCCCCCAGGATGAAATCTATGAGTGACCATAAATGTATTTTCAACAGTCCTTTTTAGGCCATGGTCAGGGAAATTGTTGTTATTCCCATAAACAGCACACAATATAACCCATAAACGTGGTTTGTTAATGGTCGAGCTCTCCATCGATGGCAAATAAAAATTTTGATGTAACGTTGGCAGGCTACGTTACAACTTTATCAATGGAAGTTATTGTGCATTATGGTTTCGTTATGCCCATGATTTGACAAGTGGTGATTTTATGGCAGCAATACATTTTTCACGAAACAACGAATTCAACACGAACCCAAATCTCCACTTTTACTGCGGTGTGAAAAATCACTGAAAACTATCAAAATTATTATCTGATGAATTGTGAATGCAAAAATCTTGGTCTTGAAAAATTGAGTTCTTCATTCTTAGGAAAATATTAAATTAAATGAGATAATAAGTTAAATCTAATAAATTTTCCGGCTAGAAATTTGCTAATATCTGTTTGTTCATACAAATAATACTGTATCGCAAATTGTTTCCATCTTTATTGAACAATAAGAATCCATCAAATGACTTTCAATTTATTCGTTGCGCTTTTTTTGTTCGATCATTTTCCCCGAAACTCAATATTGACAATAACAAATCACAACTGTATAACAGATACTAGACTGTACCCATCGGTGCGTAAATGTTTATCCTTTTTTTTTCTCTCCAACAGTTTTCTTGGAATTTGCACTAAGCCAGTTGCAGACAGAGGCAGCTAGGAAAACATGAGATCTGTTATCTTACGTGGTCATTGGAAAATTTTCATCTCCCGTTTATCTTGGAAAGAAAATTTGAGCAATTTAGTTTAACATTGTTTTTTTAATACATCAAATGAGCTTATATATGGGATAAGTTCACCTCATTTTCCACTAAAATTCGTTTTGATATGCACAATATACACAGTAAGAGCCGATGATTATTTTTGTTATTTCTTGAATTCAAATCATAATGTGCATGAAGCTGGTGTGTCTGAATTGCATATATCGCAAACGCAGAAAGATTTGTGTGCTGCCAACTGGTTCCATTCTATGGTGCCAGTCAATAGTGCAGTGGCATTGAAATGGTTGCATTATGACTACATGTCATAAGGTAAACGTCCATGCTTACTTTGAACCATGCAGCAGTCATGATGTACCAGTAGCATTGCAAACTTCAGGAAATCATCAGATAGAGGTCCATCCTGATAACTGGCTTGCTTGTAGTATTATGAACTTTGAAATCATTAATTTTTTATCACAGTGCGGACTTTTTTTTTGTTTTGGACGGCAGTATCGAAGCCTCGTTGAATATACATTGTAGTTGGACTACAATGTACATGAGTTATTTCACGTTCACGACTTCGATGAAAAGTCACCTTCCTAGAAAAAAAAAACCCACACAATTGTTTGGTTTTTTCATGTGTGTGCTTTTTAGGCTATATCTATATTAACGACAATCCTACAAGCAAACAATCTAAATTCCTGGGACACAAAAACTAAAGCCCCCTGCACAATACCCAAAAGAATGCAGCCTTTGACGGTGATGAATATCGAACTAATCCAGGATACAATATATATGTAGACCTGGATATGTTAACGACAATTCACTACTCTAGCTTTGCGTTAGCTCCCATACTCGGTACGTAGGCTACGTATGACCTCCGACTTATTTACAATTAGCCAAGCACCCCTTTCACTTTCCTCTAGTGACTTAGCGACTACATTTCCACGAACGCAGAGTAGAACTACAAGGCGTTGTTAATCTCACTGTTTGTTCGGTAAGGACAGGCCCCTGGTTATGTTGACGGGTGCGTGCCTTGAATCCACTTGTCTGTATTGACCTGTACTCAATTGCAAAACATCTTTCGTCGTTCGTCTGGACCAGTACGAAGTATATGACTTTATAGCAGGATTTAGGACAGCATCTTCTGCTCTGCGCCTATAAATTTATATTGTCTTAATTTGCAGCGGTGTTGTTTATAGTACTCATAAAACTTGAAAAGTTTTGATTGAATTGCTGACTAAAGTTTGATGTTTATATATGTTTATATAAACTGACACAAGCATTGGTGGTAACATGTCAGCAAATCAAATGGACGTTTCATGGACAAATCAAATGTATATTCTGTATGCAAATTAAGTTGTGAGCGACTACACGTCAACATGACTGGTCAAGCTCATTTATATATTCTGCTGAACAACGTGCTGTAATGACTTCGTCGTTTACCACAATTTAATGTCATTTTGCTTTGCCATAATTAGGCACTCGTTGTTGGACACTGCGCACACGAAATATCAACGTTCAAAACATTCATCATACAGTCTTTTTGTGATATTTTTCGGTTGCAAAGATATAATTTTCTATATTCAATCATACATATTAGAGAATTCCCTGAATCACTCAATGTTATGCTCACAGGATGCTATATTGTCCCACAGGATATTAAAATTCCGCAGCACAATGCGATGTTGTCTCAATGACAGGATATAACCATGCTAAATGCTGAGTAAATAAACCATAAATGAGATGTAAGAATACTCCCAAGACATGGCAATCAACCTAATTACGATATCTGTCGGGTATTTAATCTGTTCTTGCGGCTATTTAACTACAAAGCTGTTTACTGATAATTAAAGCAGAGGCTTTACCATGATTACATTTCCTGTGAAGTGTTTGAAGCATTTCCATTCGTAATTGTCAATTAAATACGTTTTATCATGACATAAAGAATTCATTCATTGTTGGCTGATTGTAGGCATGGACCATGCTCAAATATTCATTATATTATATTCGTACCTCAGGGAATTCAGAAACCAACAGAAGCGACCAGTGTTAAACATATGGAATGAACATCAGTAAATTTAAATCATCTAATTAAAATTTTATGAATATAGGATCTGTTACATTCTAAAAATCCTTGCATAAACTTCAGTTCAGTATTTCTTTTTTCCAATCCAAAATATTAATACACTGCCTGTACTTTGTACCAGTGTCCGAAACACAAGATTTTCTACTTACAAGATCTGATTTTACAGGCAAATATCCATTTGTGCCGTCAGCTCATATATCCAAAGTTCATTTCACAATCGGGCGTTGAGCAGTTGCTGAATCAACACTCCACCTCGGCCACTTAATTTACTCCAATTTGAAAAATCGCTGCCGGAATCGGACACTGCACAATATGTTGGATGCTGTTGTATTGGATGCTTGCTTGTTTTTTGTTTTTTTCCGCTGGTGGTGAAACTTTCCCAGAATCGGTAATCCTTTCTACAAGTGGTATCCAAACAGTGATGAGTGTTCATATAAAGTGGGCTCGCATTCGACCTGTATTAATCACGGTGTCATATGTATACACACCGTTGAGTACGATTTCATTCTCAAACACAATATGGTCAAGTATTCGAACCGTCTAGCTGGTTAGAACATGTGTTACTCATATGTTCTTTCTCACTAGCTACTTGTAATCTCAGTTCATACACACAAAACTTGACAAGTGGCCAGCACAGCGGAGTATTGCCACATCTTTCCACTTCTGCGTAGCTAGCAGTTTCTCATATCTGTTTTGGCGAGAGAGTGTAAACAAATATTACACTTGGTCACCTCCGGCCCAGGTTGAAGATTCGGTGTGTATACACAAGTCATACGATCAAAAATATTCCCAAATCATTGAGTCATATTTGAGCGAACATGATGGACATCGTCAAAGATATATCCAATTCCAAAATTGCGATGGTATCCTTGTAGACCAAATTGTGTGTAACTTTGAGCTCCAATCACTGAAATATCATCCATGCACTCGAACGCTCCAACAAACAGCCAGACAAAGTGAAGAACACCGACCATATACCAAATACAGCCGGTATATACTATATCAGTCCCAGGTGTGTCCACAACTCGATCAGAAGGCCCCCAGCATGGGTAGGCATATCCTTATTCATAGACATAGGTTGTAAATGCCGTCTCTCGATCTCTTTAGAAGTTTGAGGTCGCACCTGCAAAAACTCCTACGCGAGATTCTATCACTTTACTTGAACAACAGCTCCAATACACAAGCCCATGCTTCTCTCTAGCTATGGTTGGTGTTGTGTGTCTGTCTGTGTGTGGGGTAGGTGGGGGATTTCAATGCCTGGCCATGCAGCCCTTGCCTCTGTGGGGGCGAGGGGTAGGGGGAGGGGGGTGGCTTTGTTTACAGTGGGAGGTATTTGATAGATTGCGGCAGGCAGGCAGAGCTGGGGTAGGCTGCCCTGAACCTATCCAGTTGTAGATGCTGATGCTGGCTTCAAATACGGGTAGAAGATCAAATATCTTCCCTCATTTCAATGCTTGTGACGTTGGTGTGCTCAAAATCATCTTTGCTGTGTGCTTTTGAATTATTTCATATCTGTTATTTTATATTCCACGCATTTCATTGCATATTCTTATAATGCAATGAGAAATGAGCAAATGTGAGATCCAGCATTTTGTTATCCTTCCAGTATAGTTCCCAATTGAACGTCCTTCAAAATACTCCACGACAGAATAAATTCACCGATAGTGCATGTACATAGAGCGAGAGGTATGTCCACAGGTAAGCAAGTATACCCACTATATAATAGCCAGTGGGTCACCAGTAACAGTGAAAGTCAGAATTTCTTGGCTCAGTCACACCATAGATGCTCACAGATGTAATGTCTGTCTATATTGTGCAGAGAGAACAGAGGCCTGGCATTCTTGGGCAGTTGTCCAGTGAATACACATTAGCTGGCCACTGTGTCAGAGCTATTACATCAGGGGCTGGGTGATGGGGGGGAAGGGGTCAGGGGTGCCAGACTGGCCAGTGTTAAGGACAGGTCATTATACATGTGTATTGTACTGGTAGCACATGTATGCAGATGCTGTTGGCCAAGCTGTAGAGCTATAAACCCATTATGTAAGCTTCAAGGGTCCAGCCCTCGATCCCCATCTCTAGCAGCTCGAAGTCCGCCATCAATTCACTGGTAATATATCTGCCAGGGACTTATAAGGGTGGTGGCAGTTAATGGTCGAGGTGGACCCGGGCATAAATACATGCGACAGTTATATTGGATTAACCAGGGCAGTGGGTTAAGTCCTTTAGCCAATTAGGCCCCCATAGAGGAAAACCTCGTTAATATTCATGGATGGATTTCTGGGATCATTTTCCTGCCATCTGCTTGATATTGTTCGGTAAATGGAAATTGACTATGACATGCTGTATGTACATTATTCAACGACCTTCTGTTTTGCTCTTACAATTACTAGTATATATATTACAGTATATACTCTCGACAATAATGTGTCAGCATTTGTAACTTTTCTGAAGCAGGAAGAACCAAAATCATGTCTTTAATTTTTTTTTCCGCAAAAAAAATTAAAGTCCACGAAATTGGCAGCAACATCTGATTCAGTAAACATCTAAGAAGTATAATATACATGTACATAAGAATCATATAAAATTATTGCCGTTCACAAATAAATGCATGTTTGAATTTCATTGCCATAGAAACCCAACCGATTCAAACAGAACAACTTCCTATGACCTGAGCCCGAGTGCACATTCCAATCTCCGCAGGAACGTCTTGCTTAAATTTAGACTCGTCGTCTGTCGCGCTTGAGTGAATTCTCAGGGACGAGCACATTACAAGGTATTTAGTCAAGAACAAAATATCGGCAGAGACATTTTCTGTCGGCATGACGAATCAGAACTAATATTCAGCGATGGACATATATGATAGTTGAAGGGGAGGATGGTGAGGGGGGAGGGGTATAGGGGGGTAGGGCAGTGACACCAAGGTGTTAGCCTGGTTCACATAAAAGTGGCATATACCATATTCAAGAGTGTACAATGTAGTTGATTGGACCATTTATATGGTGCCTCAGGGGCGGTGTTCGCTAATAACGTGTCATCTCTGGGAATTTTTATTTGGTTACATTTTATGACTGCAAAATTTTAGGACAGTAACTGTGACTTTTATCACTTACTATTGTCAATTCTTTCTACAGACATTCATAAATGTTCGTAAATAAATGAATAAATTACGAACACAATACGTGTTCGTAGGATATAGGCAATTATGTGAATAACACAATCTGATAACAAAACAACATACAATCACATGTCCTGTATTAGTTGGACGCTTCTTGTGTACTGTATTAAATTTGGTTTCTCATCCCATTTATAGAATTCTTACAAATATCCATGTGACATACCATATGACAGACAATTATAGCATGCAACAGATGTGAAAGCTTTCAATGTATCATTATATCATTATAATGTTATCGGGAAATCACCCAGCAATTACCAGTTCATGTATTTCTATCTCAAACTAGACGCTTCCGGTCGCCTACGACCGCTTGGGTGTATCCCCCGTAGCCCTATCATCTCTGTTGCCCCAAATATATCACTGTCAAGTGTGAAAAACTAGAGCAAGGGCTAAAAAAGATTACCAGAGAAATGTTAAATCCCAAGTCACAACTGTTTTCTTTTCCCCACCAAAACTGCTGCACTGATTTTCCGAGGTTATTGAAGGTCGAATTCAAAATCACCACTGAAATCTCTTTATATGAATTTCCATTCGACATGTTTGATAAAATAACGAAAATACAGATAGATCAATCTTTTCACCTATTTATATTTCAACTCAGAATATTTTACAAACTTGGTTCCAAGTTGAAATTCAAAGTAAAATTTGACCAAAAATGCATTTCAAGATGACGAAATTGGAGCTAGATTGAACTTCTCACCATAAGTTATATTTCGATTCATAATACATGTATGTGCCAAACATGGTTTCAAGTTGAAATTCAAAGTAAAAGTTAATCAAAACTGCATTTCAAGATGACAAAATTGGAGCCAGATCAAACTTTTCGTCATGAGTTATATTTTAACTCATAATACCTGCCCAACTTGATTTCCAGTTGAAATTCAAACTAAAAGTTGACCAAAACTGCATTTCAAGATGACGAAATTGGACCCAGATCAAACTTTTTGCCTTGAGTTATATTTCAACTCATAATATGTGCCAAACTTGGTATTAAGTTGAAATTCAATGTAAAAGTTGACCAAAACTGCATTTCAAGATGACGAAATTGGAGCCAGATAGAACTTTTCGTCATAAGTTATATTTCAACTTATAATATGTGACAAACATGCTTTCAAGTTGAAATTCAAAGTAAAAGTTGACCAAAATTGCATTTCAAGATGACGAAATTGGAGCCAGATCGAATTTTTCACCATATAAAGTTATATTTTAACTCATAATTTGTGCCAAACATGGTCTCAAGTTGAAATTCAAAGTAAAAGTTGATCAATGTTTTCATAAAAAGCTATTGTGATCAATAATAGACTTAACTAGCAAAAAAATAATGTTAACTTGTTTGGTCACAAACATAAAATCTCTACTGGACAAAGCCTTCACCTTGTTGAGCCCAATAATAAATATTTCTTGTCTTAACTATTTTCATTGTGGTCAATAATAGACTTAACATGTAAAAATAAAGTTAACTTATTCGGTTACACCCAGAAATTTCTACCGGACAAAACCTTAACCTTGTTGAGCTCAATAATAATTGTTTCTCATCTTAACTATTTTTATTGAGGTCAATAATAGACTTAACTAGCAAAAAAATGTTAACTTATTTGGTTACAGACATAAAATGTCTACTGGACAGAATCTTTACCTTGTTGAGCCCAATAATAAATATTTCTTGTCTTAACTATTTTTATTGTGGTCAATAATAGACTAAACTAGTAAAAATAATGTTAACTTATTCAGTACACCCATGAAATCTGTACTGGACATACTTTCACCTTGTTGAGCTTAATAATAAATATTTCTCATCTTAACTATTTTTATTGTGGTCAATAATAGACTTAACTATTTTTATTGTGGTCAATAATAGACTTAACTAGTGAAAATAATGTTAACTTATTCGGTTACACCAATGAAATTTGTACTGGACAGAACATTTACCTTGTTGAAGTTAATAATAAATATTTCTTGTCTTAACTATTTTTATTGTGGTCAATAATAGATTTAACTATTAAAAATAATGTTAACTTATTCAGTTACACCCATGAAATTTGTACTGAACAAAACCTTTACCTTGTTGAGCTTAATAATAAACGTTTCTCATCTTAACTATTTTTATTGTGGACAATAATAGACTTAACTAATAAAACTAATGTTAACTTATTCAGTAATATTGTCCTGTTTTCACTGAAAACTTCAGTTCTCCATTCTAAACAAGAAACCAGTGTCATTACCTTCCACTGTACAGGCTATTGGAATGATCGTACATGTCAAAATGGATATTTCAAAATTCTGTAATAAGTTAGGCTGGTAACATATTAATATTTATATGATCATTCTAAAAAACGATTGGTTTCGTGTGACAGCCCTTCCCAACAACACTTCCAAATATTATCGAGATTCGTCAAAAATTGCAATCTGTAGAGCGTTCACAAGCCATGTGTCTCAAACAGGCTGTTTTCAATGCAAAATGTGTCCCCAAACGACCAATTCAGTTGCCACGGCAACCAAAATCGATTGGTGTCGGGATCTTACCATAATATATGTGCCTGCAAAAAATAATGGTGATCGGGTGAGAATTGCGGCCTGTAGCGCGTTCACAAGCCATGTGTCTCAAACAGGCTGTTTTCAATGCAAAATGTGTCCCCAAACGACCAATTCAGTTGCCACGGCAACCAAAATCGATTGGTGTCGGGATCTTACCATTATATATGTGCCTGCAAAAAATAATGGTGATCGGGTGAGAATTGCGGCCTGTAGCGCATTCACAAGAAAATCTCTGCGGACGCGGACACGGACGCGGGCGCGGACGCGGACGACGAAGCCAAATCCATAG
The DNA here is from genome assembly GCA_949152475.1 of Terebella lapidaria. NCBI lineage: Eukaryota > Metazoa > Annelida > Polychaeta > Terebellida > Terebellidae > Terebella > Terebella lapidaria. The sequence goes on from OX424557.1 coordinate 12,887,529, forward strand.
TATCCGCCGAACTTTGTTCGGGGGATACAATTAATGCGGCTTTGATTTAACAGCAAGCAAAACCCAAGCACCGAGACCCCGATATTGTCTGTGAATTTGGCATCCTGAACATATTTGGGTACATTATGATGGGCACACTTGCTATGATGAACGGAATGTTGCTCACCATCAGTGGAAATTCTGCCTTAATTGAAAGCTGTCAAAACGATAATATTTTATACAAATTCTTTCACATAGTAATGTAATGCTGGTAAATTCATACTTTTGAAGAATTGTGTTTCATACAAAAATGGCTTTTTCAAGGAGGCTAAAAAAAATTCCCTCCCTTCAAAATGTTCTCTAAAGTTAACAAGATCATAAAAAATCTTTGGAAAGTACCACAAAAATGCCTCGCTGCGTTTTTTCCACTGAATTTCTTTGTGTGAAACATTGAAGATATATGCTCCACCACCCTGCTACAATAGGACAAGTAGACGTTACCCATTGTAACCCATGCGGTATTGTACTGTAAGCTTGTAGACATTTCAGACTGCTGACTCACATCCGATGGTTATCTTTCGTCCGTCCGTCCGCCCGTCCGCCAAACAAGTCACTTGTTTTTAATCAAGGGTAGCGCTAACAATATAGCCAGTTACAGCCATTTACAATGTATGATATGTCTAGCGTTATTCGCCATAGAAAGCGGGCCGTTTTGATGTTTTTCTTGCAAAGAATCCGCTCGCATATATTATGCGGGTTTGTGGGTGTGATGTAACTTGTCAGCTTGAAACGTTTATTGCCTGTAAACACTTATTGTGCGGCTAAGTAATGGCGAACAATGGTTTCAATAATACAGGCCAGATGGTCTATATAACATACCAGAATCTATTGAATCTATTTTATTATTATACATTACAACTAATTCTCTTAGCCGTATCTTAGAAAACATGCAAGTCAATGAATACGGGTACACCTGTTTTGCAACATTGTGCAAATGCCTAGATGATTTTTACTGTGGGCTATGCTTTTGATTTTGTGTATATCTTTGGTTGAATCACCTGTTGTTACCATACGATATATATATATCAGAACATATGACCACGCACAGATGTGTAGACTGTTTATAAATAGATCAACTCAATGTGAACTATGGCATCGTTCGGGGCTGTTAGCCTGCGATAAAACCCCGACAATAAACTCTAAACTTTGTCAGTACATAGAATAAACCGAGAAAGCTTTATACCCCAGCTCGATAAAAACCGTGGCTTGATAGGTTCACAAAGACGTCACTCACACTATTATATCAGGTTATTTTCTTGGGTTGAAATAATATCTTTTGAGTTGGTTAAACCCTGTATGTGCACTACATCTTGTCTGTATCAGATAATTTAAGAAATTCCAAGAATTTCAGAATGCAAATTTAATCTAAAACAATCGCAATCATGATGGAATTATGTATGAAGCATGAAAAAAAACTCCAGAGTATCCGAACCATGCAGACAAAATAGGAATTTACTTCATATCGTGCATGTACACATGCAATCTTTACAATACCGTATAATCATATGCACGGTTTTATATCTGGTTTGAGAAATGCAGACTCCACGCCATATGTCGAGATTGTTTCGCAACATGGTATTTTCTTTGTTTTTTTTTGCATGTTTTTTTCGCGTTTCAAAAGTGGGAAAATAGAGCATCCAAGGCGAGAAATATGGTAGTCTGAAAGCGAGAAAACAAAAACCAAGGAAGCTAGACGCGCGCCACTCACTGCATACACGTTGAAGTCAATAAAAGTCAGAGCGAATCCTTGCACAAGAACCTCATTTCTGGTAGTTTTTTCTTCCTTTTTTGAAAGTTTCTCTGGGAATCCAAAGGCCTGTTGCACTTTGTTTTCAGCACATATTTTGAATCTTTTTCTGCCGGTTAATGACTGGAATGGAACGGGACTGTAGGGAATGTGTGTTCACTGTTTGAAAATAATTATATATAAATGTGTTTGTTTGGATAGAACCAATATTGGTTTCGTTTAAATGTACATGTATGTATTTTTTTATTTTGATAACCATGGTGAACTGCACAGACTAGACTTGGATATTATGTAATAAATGATTCTGACTGTCTCATGAAACATATATATATATAATATACATGATTTAATTTCAATTCAATTAATTTCAATATACAATTCATTTTCAATACAACATGATGACCATTCGATCAGTTTCGTCAATTGCATTGATATAAATTGTATTTCTAGGTATAAGTTCTGCCAAATGGTTATTAGCATGTTAAATTGATGAACAGAAACGTAGAGTATGCTCTACAGTAATAAATGCCATGTACATGATTAATATTGGAGAGAAAGTAGTCCAATCATTATTTACTTCTGGCTGTAACGCTAAATATAGCAGATACTCACTGCGTCAGGATTGTCGCCCCATGGCCGCTGGCAGCTTTAGGTGTCCAATCGTGTAAAATCCGCGTGGTAATCCTTTATGACTGGGCAATATTTGGCATAATCCTCTGATTGCAATCCTTGGAAATCGGGGTAATAATCCGGGGCAGTGTTTGATGGTGTAATCCTTTTTGATTAGTTCAAATAATCCGCGGGCAAAAACAACGCCAGTGGTACTTTATCCGGAGGAAAGCGCGGGTGCTATCTTTGTCGTTGTTTTCGAGGTTGTGCTATATTTGTGCGCTCACTCCCTCTGACACTGTTTTCGTGTTTGTCGAACGGGTATCCAAATAATTTGGTCGTCCCTGTTGGAATTCCTCTGAATCAGCCCTGCAACAATAAAGAACAAACTCATGAAATCACTTCACCACTGTGCAGACGACGAGCATTCGACGCGTGTGCAAATTGCAAGCGTGACAATATCGTGACAATACACAAACACACTTTCAACGAACGAGCCAGACACACAAACCAAACGATTCCGCTCAAACCGCCAAGAAGACACTCGAGTCGCGGCGTCACTTCAGTCTACGACATAATGAATTACATTTTCGTGTCATGCTTCATTATCAGTATTGTCTCCAGGAAGCTTCCATTGTTGTCGAATTGCCCTGCAAAGTCGCTAGTCACAATACGCTAGCGCAGTGTCGGGACGCGATAGTTGTGAATCAATAGCGACGACACAGTAAAGTGGGAGGCTGGCTGCAACCGACGACGATGAACACCCCCCCTCCCTCCACTTCGTGGCGTGTGTGTGTGTGCGCTGTGATAGGGCACCAACCTTCAATAGAGACAATCGAGTATCTAGCGTCTATTGCATCATGTCTCTTGGACGAACTCAGCAGTGGCACGCGCTTGGAATTACCCCCCACACAGCAACCAAACACAAACCCTCCCCCACCCTGCTCCCATAGATAGATACAAACCCCTCTCCAACCCCCTCCTCCCCCCCCCCCCCCACTACCCTAACGACCTCAGAATGCCTCTCATGATATTCATTCCAATACACACACACACACAGACAGAAACTAGCAACGAGTTTTGGGGAAATCACCCTAGCACTAAAAGTCACACTTCTCTCATACTGCAAATATTATGACAATACTTACATTACACGTTAGCATAGTGCAGTGCACATGGACTGCGCTTATTGCGTAACCCACATGCCGGCTTTTTAAATTTCGATTTTTTTTTTTTCTGGCCATGCAGGCAAGCTGTGAGCAACACCTGACGATGATGTCGACTCGATTGCGTCAATTTCCAAATATTATGCTTCTGTTCATGACTGAAAGCATGTACGTAATCATCGAACGACTGAAATATCCCCACCAAAATCAATATTAGTTGTACTATCAACGTAGGAATGTTCGTGGAACGTGCTCACTCTCATGCAAGCAAATGACAATCATATCTATAATGACTAAATTTCTGTCCAAAAAAAAAAAAAAATGAACTCATTTTCTATGTCCATATACTGAAACTAATTGGACTTTGATGAAAGCATTATCTATGATAACACATTTGACAATAGTATAATATAAATCAGACAAAGTATACATTTCCATGGAAAAAATAATATTTGCATCCATGAGGAAATATTATGATTAAACTTCTAATCGGAAATGAACACATTGCCGATGTTGATATACTGTTGCCATGGTAACTAAGCATGATAAATATACCTTCCATGATAACAAATTTGACAATGTTATAGTATAAATCAAACATACATCCACATCCACAAAAGATATAAATACATCAATGAAACATGTATAGAAATCCAATGTTGTAGCTTTGTGATGCCGATGAATGTCAACGAGTTTCTATTGGTAGCTAGCCCATTAAAAATTGAGGAGAAATGTGCAGACAGAAGCGCAGACTGACGAGGGAACAAGGACCGGTTTAAGCGTGTTATATATCGGAATATACTCATGTGATATAACGTGGAAGAGGACATCTGGTGAGATTGCCTCTTGCAGTGGCTTTCTGTTAGCCACTGAGAGGCAGTGATGAGAAAACAGGGTCAGATTTTCTCTGGTTGCATCTCCGTTGAGTCGACGCAGTCTGTTCCCTTCCCTTTCGTCCAGCCATCGGGTGAAAGCAAACATTACCCCCTCGATCCAAGCTGACAAGACCAGCAACTATACCGTCCATATATAGCCGCGGCGATATTGGCCACTCAATGTAAACAGATGACATGGACAAAAAGCCATGACTACCAAATTCTGACAAAAAAGTTCTACTTTTTCCCCGACGTCCTTCCCTCTTTCATCGCTAATACCAAGCATATTGATATGATTAAGTATTTTCGCCACCGCCTCCGTCGCCGACGACGTATATCGCTTGATCCCTCGCATATTCTAATATTCCCTTGTATGTTAACGCTAATACATCGGCGACAAAAAAGTGACTTCCACTCGATTATATTACATTATAATCCTGGCCTTTGGAGCCCCTTTGTGACACTGCGACACTAGACGAATATATCCACAGGGAACTGAGCTGGCGTCACGCTAGGCCTTCGTGTGACTAGTTGACTCTCCACAGGGTTGGGGTTTCCGGCTCTTCTGATACCTGAGGAATACATGTAGGGACCCCTGGCCCCGATGGCGATTGGAACGACGAAGGAATAGACGGGTGTGGTTCTACAGCGTACGTCCCCGAACGAACGGAAATAGGAGAAACATGAGTCCTCGGGTGACATAGGAAGCTACAAGTAGCCTGGGGGGAGGGGGGGAGGGAGTTGGGGTGGGTGGACACCAACAGCTAGAGTCCCTGTGGAAAGATTCATCTCCGTATGAATAATACGAATGCCAGAAAAAAATCACGAAAGGCCACTGACCATATATCTTTTTTTTTTCATATTGCAACTTGCCCGCGCGGCTACTTGACGCACAATAATCATTTTGCCATTTGTTTTACTCCGGTCCCCTGCCACGACCGACTAATCCCACCAGATATCCCGTCACGTTTTCCAGCTTGTCCGCCTGTTCGTCTGCATCCCACAATCCTTGCTTCAGCTTTCACTACGTACGTTCCAAGTATTCAACGACACGGCTTCCCAACTGTCAGGCAGACGACACAGCTGTCCACACGCCTATCCTCACTTGTACCAGTCCATCGCAAGTTCGCAACGATAACAATTACCGAGACTGTCTACTCAGGAGAAAAATAACCAAGTGAACGGTTGATAATCACTTGTAAAATGTCACGTGCTCGTGTCAACAGTCACGTCGCTTGTGCATCTCCCATCCTCTGCTCATTCTCAATGAGTATCATTTCGATTTTTTTTCCCCGGTTTTTCTGAGCACTTTCTTTAGAAACATTGACCTTTTGATGATAAGCTACGAATCCTTAGAATAACTGCATACATCTATGGCTAGAACTCCAGGAAGCCATTATAAGCTCACAAAGACTCTTATTACTTTTTCACCCCAGCTCTGGAGATGTTTTCATCATTGTGCACGACTCCATTTTTACGTATTTATTTTTACGTAGCTTCCACATTCACATGCAGCCCACAGTCCAGTGTCTATTTGTATCTGAGTCATCGACGTTGTGACTGGACACTCGGACAGGACTACATGTAGGTTCCTAGGGAATCACCTCCCCACTGCCCAGCCCCCTACTCAATATGCCCAATATTTATTCGAACCCATTGACAAAGTCTTGCCCTGCTTCAATGTATTGGGTCAATCAACACATTGGGAGCTTTCAACTGTTCTCAGGCATCAATCAGGAGCTAAAGTACAGTCGCGGTGGCGACACAGGCCCTTCAACTCCCACCTACTCGGGAGGGTTGAGCCCCAGCGATCAAATCAATACCACCGGCAACCCAGTGAGTGGGCACCATGCCGAAACTGTCATCGGAATCAGATAGGTTCAAAGTTTTATAGCTGGTAAATTGTTTTGAACCAGGGTATGGATCCAGACGCGAAAGCTAGGAATGATCGATTAATCAACAAATGTGCTGGACACAGCTGTTTAAACTCGATCTTTATCCTTGTTTTATTTCAGTAGGCTGCAGGAGTCGAGAAAAAAAAGTTTGTCCAGTTCTTTGTCAGTCACAGCAGACATCTAGCTCAAATAAGGATAACACTGATAGTGTCGGGTTGGGTACATGAGCCCCGACAAATATGGCCAAACCTCAGCAGACACCTGATAAGAACAACTTGATAAGCAGTTCAATTCATGGGAAACTCTCCTGAGAAATGTAGATTGCGGAATTTGAGACTTATAAGACATTGCGAAATTGGAGCACGTTCCGCTCGAAGGTCAACCGGGCCATCCAATTTAGCTGATCTTTTTCTGCTGCATCTGCTTTGGGCGGTTGACTGTATCGAGTGGGGTTCACTTTGCCGGGGACGCTCCTAAGGGACGCGACTTTTTTCCCTGGAACCCCAGGCATCTCCATCAAGCTCACTCAGGATTCGCCGATAAATGGCGGCCCGAGGATGATCAGTAAATAAATGACAATAATTCCCGGGCCACAGTCATAAGGCGGGACCCGCCAAATGAATACAAATGGCTGCATCCTGGGAATTTCCGGGGGACTACAGACTACCGTGGACAGTCAAATGATTGCCACTGCCCTCCCCGTCCAATGCCGTATCGTAAAATCTCTTGGAAACCCGATAATGATTCCCGTATTTAAGAGCTGGGCCCATTGCTGAGCAAATATGAAGGGCTATCTAAGGACATGTGAACTGGACAGTGGGAATAGATTCTCTGCACTCCTTTTGTGGCCGTGATTTGGACAGAGGAGAATACCAATGACTAATTTTGATTCAGGGACAGGCCAGCCTATTGGTCATAGGATGTGCCGAGAATTACATTTTCAGCCTGTTTCGATGGCGCTAGCTTTCATACTTTGACTCCGCAAGGATTCTTAGTCGAGTCTTCATGAACTCATAGGGGTGCAATTACCATGAATGATTGTAAAAAGAATTTTCTTGTAAAACTTTTAAAATTCTCCACAGTATACCCACACATTTATCGCATTTATCTGACTAAAGAATCTAGAAAAGTTTGGTAACAGCATCCCAGATAAGATGGTATCTCATGTAAGAAGGCACCAGCTGAGGTCCCGCGACTTAACCTCAAACCTCGCCGCACGGGGAGTGTCAGCGAGTTACATTTCACAAACATCGCCAAAAAGCTATTTCTCGACCTATCTAGTCTGCAATCAAGCGACATTATACATTCGAAACATTACACCGATTTCCCAGGAGACCTCCAAGTGGAGCCAGCCTACAAGTATTGTAATTTTCTCCACATGTATACATCATGTCTATGACATGAAATGTACATTAATCTGTGCAAACAGTCAGGAGAATTGACTCTGAAATTGTACATAACGATCACTTGATGGTAGCTTTGCAATCACACCTCCTACTGCAGGACTATGATCTAAAAAACGTAAAATAGCCTGTCCTGGCATGTACAAAGTCCAGTTAGAATACTCGATCTGCAACAACATTTTTGTGCGTCGGGTCTGGTTTTGAAACTTTGTACACGTACATAAAAACATACACATTCACACTACACTGTACATGATAGACATGTTACACCGATACTCACAAAAATTGTACTCAATGTACAAAAAGTTATTTCTCCTTTGAACAATGATCTTGATAATGCTAATCCAAATGCAAGTATTAGCAAAAACTACATCCAAGGATTCAGTGAAATTGAGACATTCAGCTGCAAAATCCTGGCATAAAGTGAGTGGTTCACTGAATATCTGATCCGGTCTGTGTCTCTGGAGTCTGAATCTTTTGTTTCCCGTTTAGGACGAGCTTCTTGTACTCACGAGCGAGACAAGTGTTACAGATGTGTTCATGCACGTACAATACAGCCACTAGCGTGCGGTGCCGTTTGCGTGCGTCTGTCCGTGGGTCCGTCTGGTGTGCGGTGCGGTGTATATTCCCAGTATAATGTGTGAGAAAGTGTGCAGAAGCCAGCTTCTACAGATATAAACAGCATCAGAGTGCCTCACCAACTCAACTCTCCTGCGATCCTGCTCTGCTCGGCTCAGACACTGACAACTATAGAGCACTTTCCAGCGGCTTTCTCTCACCAGCCAACTAATGAACTCCAGTCCCCGCTATGAGCATGTTCGTGACCTCTCACCCGAGCAACTGCCTGCACGCTGCTGATCCCCACACGGTAATCTCCGAGGGGGGGGGGGGGGGCAAGGGGGGTATGCGAAGAGTCTGTACAAACAAATATCCTGACCAGACTTTAGACTTGTTCTTGCACTGACTGCATTGAGTAAAGTAGCTCGTGGCAGATATTGGCCGAGTACTTTCAGATTGGTAGAGGAGCCATCTGCTTTTGCTTACGGACAAAACCATCGGAAAAAGAGCCATGGAAGGGAATCTAGATGCCCCCATCTCGAAGCCTGTTGAGGGTTGAAGCCTTCTGTTTAACTGGGCTAATCATGCACTGGTGGAAGAACATCGGCCATAGGCGGCCGCATGGCAAAGTCAGCAAGACATCTGGCTGTGAGTTTGGGGAAATGGTTGCCTAGCAACATTGTCCCTCACCCCCAGGGCTGCTCATGCAGTTGGACACCCCCCTCCCTTCCTTCTCCCTCCCCTGCCGGCAGGTCTGGCCTTGTGTCTGCTGAACGCTCCCCAAGCAAAATCTGATTCCTCTGGGATGGCTCACTTTTTGTCTTTCTCAGAATGCAATGATGTGTGGGTAGGGAGGTGAAGGGAAGATTTTGGGAGGAGGAGGGGGGGGGGGGGGGGTAGAAACTGCACACCCGGGGAAACAAGTCCTGACCAAGGCTGTCCCTGGTCATGATCATAGCGGCTAAAACAACACATTCCAGCTCGGCAAACATGCTTTTTCCTGCCACTTCTGACAAAATTCCTGTTTTGAAATACTGCTCGCCCTTCACGAATGTGCACATCAGGGATGTAAAATTGTGCGTTGCGTCTGCGGAAGAACTCATTTTAACAGTTGCAAAATCCCCCTAAATAACATGGGGCTCAATACAAAATGAGCTGCATACAACGTGGATTTTATTTAAATGCTACAAGACAGGCGTGAAGCGAAATGGCAGGCATTTTCTAGTGCCGTCTATTATGATGATCCAAAAACATTGCAATGCGTTGCACTGTAAAATTGCTGATGAATTAGCATCAAGCTTTAATTTTTTCTGTATACTGCAGTGTGCCTGCTATTAACATAAAGCAGACATTAGACAGCAACATTGTACGATGGTAGCTGCTTGTGAATAAATATGACAGAAGCCTCGACCCCAAAGGTATAACATGGTTATGATTAATCCTGGCAGAAAGGGCAAACCCACGCAAAAATTTCTGGGCAGATCGCCCGATATTTCCCTGCTTTATGAGGTAGTTTGCAATGAAAAAGAAAGAAAACATTCAGGTAGATTATTTCCCAGAGCATCTTGGAATTACTCCAGTGTAAGGTCAAGTTCTAAAGAACCAGCTTCCGATAAAATGTGTTTGTAGGCTTCTGGACTTCAAAGTAGTTTTCTTATTACCTTTTTTCCACCCGTTTTTGTTCCCCAGATACAAGTATTTTAGTCACAATCTCAGAAAAAATGTATAAACGAGGGGAAAAAAATATTATATCTCATCAAGAAACACTTGAAGATGAGAAAATCCAGATGAAAAAAATATTCCGGTACTTCATGCGCTTTCCCTGAAAACATCAAGTCACATCATGTTACAAACTAATCCTTTTTTTTATCAAGTACATGTACAGTGTAGAATCATCTGGCACAGACTTTATTGATATCGTTTGTAATCAGCTCCCGAACAAAAAAAAAAAGATCTAAAATTGATGGGCATTTAATGGCAAAGCACATAACCATGTTAAATGTGAAATTGTATCTTTTGACCTTGATGTATCACAAGCTGGACAGAGTACATAAACACATCATTATGTCATATCAAAATGGAAAAATAAGTCATATCAAAATGGAAAAAAAATGTTTAGATGTCTATCAACTCATCTATCAAAGCAGTTTGATTTGTTATGAGTTATTTTGAATAATATAGCCCAAGTCTGGTGACATTATTCAAGCACAAAAAGATAAATATTTCAATTTAATAATACGATACTGTGCACTACTCTATAAACTACTAGAATTCTGTTCCGTCAAGTAAATCTCCATGTACGCGATTTGTTTTACATCCTACAATCTGAGGGGGGAATTACACCGGCTCCCCAGAGAAATGGAATTTCAATTCTAATTTTCTCCCGTTGAATAATTTTCCCATAGCCGTATCCCCAGAGTGAGCTAGACTCAACTCCACGATGTAACCGCGGATAAGACGGAGCCTGCCTCGGAATAATTCAAGTCTTGAATAAATGTCAGGCTACATGTAGCTAGAAGTAGCATATATATATAATGGATGCGGATACTCTGAAAAGAAGGTCAGTGTTCTTGGGTTTCTTTGAAGATTAATATCATATATCTGTGGATGTCGCATAATTATAATTACTTTCTCAGAAAGAATGGTTTATAAGTCTGTCTAAAAACAACCTGTCACAAGATACCACGAAGATTCAATTATAGGACCACCCATAAATACTCGAAAGGTCATTACTATGTAGACTGCCTTGTGAATAAAGTCCACTGATGAATGAGCCCATGAGTCATCAGGGGTGGTCTTAAAACACAGGTTTTACTGTACAGGTTTATTGTCTTACTTCATCCTCCACGAGATGAAACTATGTTTGCATTCATCATGTTCATAGAGATTTTATGGTACAAGTCAGGTTCTAGTATATATTTTATAAGACCGCCAGCTCCTCATAAATACATGTAATGCCTTGCATTATCAAGATATATATACACATATTCCTTTGATGTAATACATGTATTTCAAGATGTAAGTACATAGATGTACGTATACATAGAGCTGTATGTAATGTTGAGCAGTTAGACACTGCTGGGATACAAACCATGATCCCCAATCCCCAATGCTGTACATCTTCCTGTTCCAACAATGGAGAAAAAAGCTGAAATATATATATTCCATTGCTTCTACTGCTACTGCTGCTGCTCGGATGGAATGCTATCAACTATGTATGGGGGTCTCTCTCCCGCGGGGCCATCAAAACGTCACCCGTAACACAAACACTACACAGGAGATCACAGTGGAACACGATAAATGGCCTGTTATTTTTGTACACTTTTTCGGCGGGTAGAGCTCGGTGGGGGTTTTCTGGCGGCAGGGCAGTCTGCCTCGGCACTCCCAGGGGTGTCCTTGTCTTCACAAACAGTCCGTGTGTGAAGCTAAACTGTCCTGATGTGGACACTCACACACACATTGGAAGACGGGGAAGGTGCCTGAATGTATGAATTTGATATATTTATGTGTACACGACACTGGTCAGGTCATGATGATTATGTTATTGCAATGCTCTTTTTATATATTACGCTTTCATTCAGTCACGAAAACGAACCAGACATATCATTAGCTTCATAATTAAAACTAATTGATGGAAATATACATTTCATGATTGAATTTATGCAGTGTGCAAAATAATTTGCAGGGCAGCTTTAGCCATACATACTCATGCATGCTGATGTATAGACATATATTGAATTGTAATCAAAACTTAGAAATTTATTGTTTGCAAAGAAAAGAATTCAAACAACATTGAACATATTGGGCACCAGCATAGATCCAGTGAAATGATTTACACGTATCATTTTGCTACATTGTATTCACCTTCAGAGAGAGCCCAGTACCTCATCACTGTTGAAGGTTGAGTGGATACATTATGACAGAAGTAAGTCCTACAATGAGGTACATCTCTCTTACCTGATTTACCTATCATTAGGCTCCTCGAGAGCTGTGTATATTTTACAATTTCACACGTGGCGAGTTCCAATGAAGAGCCGCGTAGCTTCAACAATGATTATCACAACAATCCAATTGCTAAGATGCTTGCCACCCGCTAACGACCAATCAATATCCAGCGTGTGTCAAGCGAACAATCGCCACTCGGATCAAAGGATCCACTCTCGACTCTCGCTGTAACGAGAGCCGCGACTCGAACCCGTCTTAACAATCAATTTCCGCCTCTCTCTTTTCGTACATTCGACTGGTCCGAAGCAAGGAACAGATCTTAGGGAGTTCGTTCCCGACCCACAGGCCCCCGGCCCCACCCCCACCTGCCTAGCGATAAGGTGCCGGCCCATTATCTCAGCCCCACAAGTCCATTACAGCGGCATCCTTCTCCATACCATTAGGACCCATTCAAGTGAACAGTCCCCGCCGCTCTTTTCTACTGAACGTCCTCTGGAACAAGGTAATTGTCTGTGGTCAATATTCTTCCAATAAACAATTTTCAAGCACAGGTGGACGGCAATAGCCTTTTTATCCCCCCTCCCTCCCTCTCTCTGGATAGGCAAGGTGCATCAAGGATGTCCGTCCAGTTACTGCTCAGTGCGTATAGTAAGACTCATCTCTTCCGGCAGGTTTCGGCTGCTACTGAAATAATCGGTGGACGCAATCTGCTGATATGGAGGGTTTAGCGTCCACTAATCCAGCAATATAGGGGGCCTTCTCTAAGTGTATCAGGGAGACGTCTGAGGCAATTACCCCCTGGCCAGGTTTGGTGACAGTCTGCCAGGGACAGACCCGTGACAGCAGACAGAACTAGACCAGTAGCTTCCTTGCAATACTTCGCCCTGCATTTTTCTACGATTTCATAGTTATTTCCCGCCATATGTGGGCACATCTAAGTACTGAATCCAGTTGACAGTAGGGAGAAGGGAGGGTACAAACGTGGGTCGTCGAGACATAAACGGCCGCCCTGCTGCAGCTGATGGGGCGAGCAAATATCTGTGACATGTGTCACTTCCAGGTGACATGTGACATCTGGTACACAATGACAATTCTATAATTTAGCGGCGACATCACTCCCAGCATTCCACAGCAGATTGTCGCCGCCACCCTATTGTCGTTGATTCGTCCATGCTCCCCGGCCGCTCCCAGCAATCAATGGAGATGATTAATCGAGACAAAAGGAACCAATAAGCGAACCCTCCCACTTGACTTCCGTGATTACATCTCGCTGATTGCAAATTAACAGACGAGTTATCGGAAATTCGGTGACAATCCGCCGCGACGCAACGACAAAGGCCCGAGCATTCACAGAGGGGAAAAACAGGTATCAAATTACTGGCCTCATATGAACATAATAGAGGAATCGGTCCAAATATAAAGTGTAACATTGATCTGTATCGCGTGTAGCTATTGCTGTGGAGATGGTGCTTGGTGGGGTTGCACCCATGGGCGTAAATCCTGGGGGGGATGGAGGGGATGCATCCCCCCCTACAAAAAGGGTGGGGGGATGAAGTATGTATTATCCCCCCCTTCAATCGGTACAAAAAAATTGTGCCCCTAATTAAAAAAAATCGTAGTAGAGCTTCATTCATCTCCAACAGATATAGCTTGTAGAAAATTGGTCATTGCTATGTACATGTAGTATCACTGCAAAATAAATAATGTACAATCCCCGAAAACTTCTTCCTGTGCACATGGACATAAATCACAGCGCCCAAAAAGAAGACTTCCCCCACACATTGAATCCAGAACACATAAGACCTACGGGCTACAGAAATCTATACAGTATACTATAGCTTTTCTGCTTTGCGCCGATTGAAGACGTGGCTTCGCTCATCCATGACGCAGAAGCGACTCAACTCCGTATGCGTTTCCCATGTCCACATGGGATGAGTTAGACAATGTGCATATCAAGGAACTGGCAGAAAACTTTGCATCTCGTTCAGCACAAAGAAAATCAATATTCGGTGAATTCTGAGTTGACTACATGTACTTGAACATACATGGGAATAAAATAGTTTTAGTGAAGATTTGCAATTTTTGTTACTGGTAAATTGGTTTACCTTTACCAGCAAGTTTGTGGCCTGTCTTTGAGGTCATATAAGTTGGTGATTTCTATGCTCATATAACAATAATAATACATGAACAGGTGAACTTTGCTGATGATATTGTGTATCACAAAGTGACACAAACAAATTTGAAGAAATTGTGGGGGAAAATTCCCCTGAATATAATGAAAATCAATGCCATATATGCTCTGAGAATGCTTCTAGAAGAGCTAAAAATGAAAAAAATCCGGGGGGCTTACGGCGCCCCCCGACCCCCAGACCGTTTGTGGCTCGCTTCGCTCGCCCATACCCCCCTACTCAATATATAAATCTACGCCACTGGTTGCACCCGTTGCCCACAGCCATGTTCTTTATTTGGGGGGACTGTGATGTCATCCAATGGCGACAGTAAAGCACGTTACGGTAGATGATCCAAAAATATTGCAATGCAGTTGCACTATAAAATTGCTGATGAATTAGCATCAAGCTATTTTTCTGTATACTGCAGTATGCCTGCTATGAGCATAAAACAGAGGTTACACAGCAAGATCATACGATGAGTGATGTTTGTGAATAAATATGACAGAAGCTTCGACCCCAGAGATATAACATGGTTATGATTAATCCTGGCAGAAAGGGCAAACCCACGCAAAAATTCTGGGCAGATCGACCAATATTTCCCTGCTTTATGAGGTAGTTTGCAATGAAAAAGAAGGAAAACATTGAGGTAGATTATTTCCCAGAGCATCTTGGAATTACTCCAGTGTAAGGTCAAGTTCTAAAGAACCAGCTTCCGATAAAATGTGTTTGTAGGCTTCTGGACTTCAAAGTAGTTTTCTTATTACCTTTTTTCCACCCGTTTTTGTTCCCCAGATACATGTATTTTAGTCACAATCTCAGAAAAAATGTATAAACGAGGGGGAAAAAAATATTATATCTCATCAAGAAACACTTGAAGATGAGAAAAGTCAGATGAAAAAATATTCCGGTACTTCATGCACTTTCCCTGAAAACTGCAAATCACATCATGTTACAAACTAATCCTTTTTTTTATCAAGTACATGTACAGTGTAGAATTATCTGGCACAGACTTTATTGATATTGTTTGTAGTCGGCTCCCGAACAAAAAAAAAAGATCTAAAATTGATGGGCATTTAATGGCAAAGCACATAACCATGTTAAATGTGAAATTGTATCTTTTGACCTTGATGTATCACAAGCTGGACAGAGTACATAAACACATCATTATGTCATATCAAAATAGAAAAAAAAAATGTTTAGATGTCTATCAACTCATCTATCAAAGCAGTTTGATTTGTTATGAGTCATTTTGAGTAATACAGCCCAAGTCTGGTCACAATAAGGTCCACCCTAAAAGTGACGCTCATCATTTACAAAAAGATAAATATTTCCAGAAAATAACTCAATACTGCGCACTACTCTGTAACCTACTAGAATTCTGTTCCGTCAAGTAAATCTCCATGTACGCGATTTGTTTTACATCCTACAATCTGAGGGGGGAATTACACCGGCTCCACAGAGAAATGGAATTTCAATTCTAATTTTCTCCCGTTGAATAATTTTCCCATAGCCGTATCCCCCCGAGTGAGCTAGACTCAACTCCACGATGTAACCGCAGATAAGACGGAGCCTGCCTCGGAATAATTCAAGTCTTGAATAAATGTCAGGCTACATGTAGCTAGAAGTAGCATATATATATAATGGATGCGGATACTCTACACTCTGACTTTGTACATGATCTCAGAAAAGAAGGTCAGTGTTCTTGGGTTTCTTTGAAGATTAATATCATATATCTGTGGATGTCGCATAATTATAATTACTTTCTCAGAAAGAATTGTATATACAGTAAAGTCTGTCTAATAACAACTTGTCACAAGATACCAGGAAGGGATTCAATTATAGGACCACCCATAAATACTCAAGAGGTCATTACTATGTAGACTGCCCTGTGAATAAAGTCCACTGATGAATGAGTCCGTGAGTCATCAGGGGTGGTCTTAAAACACAGGTTTTACTGTACAGATTTATTGTCATACTTCATCCTCCACCGGATAAAACTATGTTTGCATTCATCATGTTCATTGAGATTTTATGGTACAAGTCAGGTTCTAGTATATGTATATTATAAGACCAATAGCTCCTCATAAATACATGTAATGCTGTGTATCATCAAGATATACAGGTGTACGAACACATATAGGATTGCCATTTAACTCCATTATAACGTTTTATGAGAGAAATCACTTTCAAAATGTTTCAATTTTCATAAAATTTCAGTATGTTGAAGCAATATATATAACTTACAAAATATTAAAAAATCAGCACATGTTGTTGGAATAGATCAAACGCTACAAGCATTTGACTGTTAGCTGCTGACACCTGGCGAATTCCTCAGAAAGCAAACTCCCAGAAAGGGCCGGTTTGTTTATATGTATTCATGCGCACAGTAACAGCTCCAATCAACATGAAAATTCACATGTACATAGAGGAATACCCATAATACCACTATACAAACCAAAACAGAGACATTTTAAAGTGATACATGTGCATTTGGAGGAGAAACTGGGAGTTTTTAAATAATATAGTACTTTGATGCCTCATTTTGACCATATAAGGAAATCAATACAGGTCCATAACCTAAATAATGGCAATTTTCTTTACATTTTACAATTATAACACCCCACATACAGAGGTGATAATCCCCAATTATTGAGCTCTTATGTGAAAAGGGAAGACTTGTAGAGAAGAAATAAAACAGTGATTTTTGCACTTAAGAAAGGAAATATTTTGAACAAAAAAGTGAGATTTTCTTTGGAAATTTTGATTTGACGCCCGATCAAACATGCTCAAGGACAATTTGGGGTTTGTTTCAGATAAATGTATTATTCACCCATATATTACCATCAGTTTGATTCCCCTTGGACTAAATATGTCAAAATTTTAAAAGAGTTGGTAGTCCTACCCCGCTGCTTAGCACCAAACACTTTCTACCATACTGCTGTCTACACCAATAGTATTCAAATGTCGCAAAATGCTACCACCACACTCTCAATATAGTATATTTCTAAATTAAGCAAAAATTCCAAGGTTTTAATCTTGACAAAACACAAAAACGTAGACAATTTGTTGAAAATATGGTTTCTGTAAGCCAGAGATCACCGACATTAGGTCACATAGGTGCCTTGTACAGGGGACTAATTTATGTGCTGTATGAAATTTATTTATAAAACACATTTATATGATAGACTGCAATCGATCAAACGGCAAGAGACACATATGGGGTCAAAAATGTGGTTCTACGGCAATATCGAAAAAAAAAATATGGTAAAAAAATCGGAAAAATGCGTACTTGACCAGATATGGTGCCAAAATTGCAAATAATATACCAAATGCATTCTGCAATGCCTAACCTAGCTTATTTATGATCGACTATATAGGTTGTGGTGATGAATTTCAGAGACACCTAGTATTATCCACCGTTCAATTTTTGGTGGCCATTTCGACACCTTTTTCGGTTAGGATGTGTCTGAGTCCAGTAGTCCTCAGTGAAAGTGTATAATATTTTACAGTGATTTGAAATATTGGTTACTATATGAAAATAAAGAAAATAAAAAGGCACTAACTCCATGTCTTTAGCATTCAAGGGGGGGGGGGGGATAAACACCGCCGCTATTAGCATGTAGATATAATCCTACATATGTAATAAAAATCCACGTGAACGAAAACTATGGTTGCAATGGTGAAAAATTCATGTATACCGCACACTATCCACACACAAATTAAAGAAATGCCACAAAACCTGCTAAAAATCTATAATACACAAAATTCCATGTCCTCGGTTTAGGTATACGAACACATATAGGATTGCCATTTAACTCCATTATAACGTTTTATGAGAGAAATCACTTTCAAAATGTTTCAATTTTCATAAAATTTCAGTATGTTGAAGCAATATATATAACTTACAAAATATTAAAAAATCAGCACATGTTGTTGGAATAGATCAAACGCTACAAGCATTTGACTGTTAGCTGCTGACACCTGGCGAATTCCTCAGAAAGCAAACTCCCAGAAAGGGCCGGTTTGTTTATATGTATTCATGCGCACAGTAACAGCTCCAATCAACATGAAAATTCACATGTACATAGAGGAATACCCATAATACCACTATACAAACCAAAACAGAGACATTTTAAAGTGATACATGTGCATTTGGAGGAGAAACTGGGAGTTTTTAAATAATATAGTACTTTGATGCCTCATTTTGACCATATAAGGAAATCAATACAGGTCCATAACCTACATGTATTCCATATTTCAAGATGTATGTACTTAGAGCTGTATGTAATGCTGTATGTAATGTTGAGCAGTTAGACACGGCTGCATAGGATACAAACCATGATCCCCAATCCCCAATGCTGTACATATTCCTGTTCCGACAATGGAGAAAAAAGCTGATATATATATTCCATTGCTTCTACTGCTACTGCTGCTGCTCGGATGGAATGCTATCAACTATGTATGGGGGTCTGTCTCCCGCGGGGCCATCAAAACGTCACTCGTAACACAAACACTACACAGGAGATCACAGTGGAACACGATAAATGGCCTGTTATTTTTGTACACTTTTTCTGCGGGCACAGCTCGGTCCGGTCTTTCTGGCAGCGTAGGCAGTCCGCGTCGGCACTCCCAGGGGTGTCGTTGTCTTTACAAACAGTCCGTGTGTGAAGCTAAACTGTCCTTACTTGGACACACAAGTACACACAAATTGGAAGACGGGGGGGGGGGGGGGGGTGCATGAATGTATGAATTTGATATTTATATGTGTACACGACACTGGTCAGGTCATGATGATTATGTAATTGCAATGCTCTTTTATATATTACGCTTTCAATCAGTCATGAAAACGAACCAGACATATCATTAGCTTCATAATTAAAACTAACTGACGGAAATATACATTTCATGATTAAATTTATCCAGTGTACAAAATAATTTGCAGGGCAGCTTCAGCCATACATACTCGTGCATGCTGATGTATACTATTATACAAATATTGGATGTTGGGGAGTCCAATATACAGTTTACAGGATGAAGAAATGCCATATTGGCCGAGGCGCAGCCGAGGTCAACATGGCATTTCTGAATCTCGTAAACTGTATATTGGACGACTCTCAACATCCAACATTTGCTATATTATTTACCAATGTAGGAGAAACCCAGAGTGGGGAAAACCCACATTTTTTTTTTTTTTTTTTTTTTTGTGATTCCCTGGTTCGGCCAGGTCGCTCAACTTCCAATATTTGGAGGAGCGTCACGTGAGTTTAATTTTTGTAAGGTTTTCTCCAGCACGTTTTTTGTTCTGGTTAGGGATAGCATATCGTCTTGGAAATATGTTTTATATGGGAGTTCCCTTGTGATGTGCTTGAATTCTTTGCATTTAGTTAGTATGTGTTCTTGGGTTTCCTCTTTAGTTTGGCACCATCTGCACTCAAGGTTTTGGTACATTTGTTTGAAGTTTGTCTTTACTGGTAGCATCCTTGATCTTACAAGAAATATGTTGGTGCAAACTTTGCGGGGGAATTTTAGCATATACAGGGGCTTTTTGCCTGCTGTTATGTTATGTTTCCTTGTTATTAGGTCATAGGCTTTGGATTTTTGGTAGGCCGTGGTCAGTATCCGTTGTTTGAATGACATTCAGGACATGTTTGGTCCAGTGGTTGTCAGCGTTGTTTGCTAATTTATAGGTTAGGGGGGGTTCTACATTGGTTTTTTGTTGGTTAAGGGTTTTGTAGTAGTGGAGTATCTGTTTTCTATTGTAGAGCGTTTGAATGTCGATTTGTCCTGTTTCTATCAGTAGGATTTCTCGTGGTGTGGACTTTGGTGTTTGTATTATTCTTCTGATTATATTTTCATGGATTTTTTGTAGCTGAGTCATTTCACGCTTGTTCGGGATGTTTGATTCCGCTCCAAATGTTAGTATTGGGTTTATGGTCGTTTCAAAAAGTTTCCAGATTGTATCCATCTCTATACCATGGAATTCTGGGTTTGTTGCAAGTGTAAATATTGTCTGGATGGTCGCTTCGACCTTTGATTTTATTTTGTTGATGTGGTCTTCGAGGTTGTTCTTTGTGTTCATGGTGATTCCTAGGTATTTGTAGGTTTTTGTATTTTGAAGTATTTGATCACCAAGAGTAAAGGTTGGGTTTTCGCTGGTTGCGTTTATGGTGAGTATTTGACTTTTTTCTGTTCCAAACTGGATGTGGTATCTTTGGGCTATTTCGTGTGTTGTGTGTAGCATATTTTGAAGTTCAGTCTCGTCGTGGTGGATTAGGGCTACATCGTCCATCCATAGGAGGCAGCCTGGGATCGTATTATACCTTGTGTTGATGTTGCCTAAGTTGTCATTTTGAATTTGTTTTGCTATTTCATCCATCAGGTTGGCATATTGTAGGCCTGAAAGAACCCCGCCATGTAGGCCTAACAACGCTCTGAATTTGCTGATAAGCACCCGCCCGTCCAATATACATTTTTGCCGTCCAATATAGACTTTCGCCGTCCAACATTGAGTATGTAGGATTGTCACGTGGTACAAATTGTCCAATTAGGAGTGTCCTTACAGTGGGAATACCACCGAGTGAATAATATAGGCATATATTATTAACTCGACACGCATCCTTCTGGATGATTGGTCTATTTATACCACGTGTCACACCCAAATACTGTATGTTGGATCCCGAAATGGTATATTCCATTCGTGCATCAAACAGCGCAACAGCCTCAGCTAATCAGCATGTCTGTTTCTTTTTTAAAAAGGTATATTGGATCCGTGTCATGTATATGGGATTCCTATATTGGACGGTGCTGCAATAGCAGCCAATCAGCTTGCTTGTTACAAAAAAGGTAATCCTGCAAGTTTCGGTTCAATGCGTTCATCAGTTCATCGTCCGCGAGTATTGGACTCTGTATTGGACTCCCCATCATCCAATATTTGTATAATATTGAATTGTAATCAAAACTTAGAAATTTATTGTTTGCAAAGAAAAGAATTCAAACAACATTGAACATATTGGGCACCAGCATAGATCCAGTGAAATGATTTACACGTATCATTTTGCTACATTGTATTCACCTTCAGAGAAAGCCCAAGTTCCCCTTCACTGTTGAAGGTTGAGTGGATACATTATGACAGAAGTAAGTCCTACAATGAGTTACATCTCTCTTACCTGATTTACCTATCATTAGGCTCCTCAAGAGCTGTGTATATTTTACAATTTCACACGTGGCGAGTTCCACTGAAGAGTCGCGAAGCTTCAACAATGATTATCACAACAATCCAATTGCTAAGATGCTTGCCGCCCGCTAACGACCAATCAATATCCAGCGTGTGTCAAGCGAACAATCGCCACTCGGATCAAAGGATCCGCTCTCGACTCTCCCTGTAACGAGAGCCGCGGCTCGAACCCGTCTTAACAATCAATTTCCGCCTCTCTCTTTTCGTTCGTTCGACCGGTCCGAAGCAAGAAACAGATATCGGGGAGTCCGTTCCCGACCCACAGGCCCCCGGCCCCACCCCCGCCTGCCTCGCGATAAGGTGCCGGGGCCATTATCTCAGCCCCACTAGTCCATTACAGCGGCATCCTTCTCCATACCATTAGGACCCATTCAAGTGAACAGTCCCCGCCGCTCTTTTCTACTGAACCTCCTCTGGAACAAGGTAATTGTCTGTGGCCAATATTCTTCCAATAAACAATTTTCAAGCACTGGTGGACGGCAATAGTCTTTTTATCCCCCCTCCCTCCCTCTCTCGGAGAGTGGGTAGGCAAGGTGCATCAAGGATGTCCGTTCAGTTACTGCTCAGTGCGTATAGTAAGACTCATCTCTTCCGGCAGGTTTCGGCTGCTACTGAGATAATCGGTGGATGCAATCTGCTGATATGGAAGGTTTAGCGTCCACCAGTCCAGCAAAATAGGGGCCTTCTCTAAGTGTATCAGGGGGATGTCTGAAGCAATTACCCCCTGGCCGGGTTTGGTGACAGTCTGCCAGGGACAGCTAGACCCCCGTGACAGCAGACAGAACTATACCAGTAGCTTCCTTGCAATACTTCGCCCTGCATTTTTCCATGATTTCACAGTTATTTCCCGCCGTATGTGGACACATCTAAGTACTGGACCCAGTTGACAGTCAGGAGAAGTGAGGATACTAACGTCGGTCGTCGAAACAAACGGCCGTCCTGCTGCAGCTGATGGGGCGAGCAAATCTCTGTGACATGTGTCACTTCCAGGTGACATGTGACATCTGGTACACAATGACAGTTCCATAATTTAGCGGCGACATCACTCCCAGCATTCCACAGCAGATTGTCGCCGCTGCCCTATAGTCGTTGATTCCTCAACGCTCCCCGGCCGCTCCCAGCAATCAATGGAGATGATTAATCGAGACAAAAGGAACCAATAAGCGAACCCTCCCGCTCAACTTCCGTGATTACATCTCGGCGATTGCAAATTAACAGACGAGTTATTGGAAACGCGGTGACAATCCACCGCGACGCAACGACAAAGGCCCTAGCTTTCACAGAGGGGAAGAACAGCTATCAAATTACTGGCCCCAAATGAACATAATAAAGGAATCGGTCCAAATATAAAGTGTAACATTGATCTATATCGCGTGTAGCTATTGCTGTGGAGATGGTACTTGGCGTGGGTTGCGTCCCGTTGCCCACAGCCATGTTCTTTATTTAGGGGGGCTGTGATGTCATCCAATGGCGAGAGTAAAGCACATCACGGTTGATGATCCAAAAATATTGCAATGCAGTTGCACTATAAAATTGCTGATGAATTAGCATCAAGCTATTTTTCTGTATATTGCAGTATGCCCGCTATGAACATAAAACAGACGTTACACAGCAACATTGTACGATGAGCAGTGCTTGTGAATAAATATGACAAAAGCCTTGACCCTTGAGACATGACATGGTTATGATTAATCCTGGCAGAAAGGGCAAACCCACGCAAAAATTTCTGGGCAGATCGCCCGAAATTTCCCTGCTTTATGAGGTAGTTTGCAATGAAAAAGAAAGAAAACATTAAGGTAGATTATTTCCCAGAGCATCTTGGAATAACTCCAGTGTAAGGTCAAGTTCTAAAGAACCAGCTTCCGATAAAATGTGTTTGTAGGCTTCTGGAATTCAAAGTAGTTTTCTTATTACTTTTTTTCCCAGCGTTTTTTTCTTCCCTCCCCCCCCCCCCCTCCCCAGATACATGTATTTTAGTCACAATCTCAGAAAAAATGTATAAATGAGGTGAAAAACATTATATCTCATCAAGAAGCACTTGAAGATGAGAAAAGTCAGATGAGAAATATTCCGGTACTTCACGCACTTTCCCTGGAAACATCAAGTCACATCATGTTACAAACTAGACCTTTTTTTATCAAGTACATACATGTACAGTGTAGAATTATCTAGGGCAGACTTTATCGATATATCGTTTGTAGTCAGCTCCTGGAAAAAAAAGAAATGATTTCGAATTGATGTGCACATAATTTTTATATGTTAAATGATGGAAAAATTGTATTTTTTGACCTTGATGAATCAAAAGCTGGACAAAGAACATAAGGCCATTATTTTTTGATCAATTGTTTTACAAACCCGCCGACTCTAGTCAAAATTGCCCGCCAATAAATAAATTTAGCAGTTCATGTTTTTATTGTTATTATCCCGCCGACTCGGAACAAAATGCGCCGAAAAAAAGTGTGTTGCATCAAGATTGTATGTGGCTGAGAACTGTTGTTTGGAGAGCATTGTATGTCTTCAACAATCGTACGTTGATGGAGCATGAAAAGATGAAAGTATACATCAGCAGAACTCTCTTAATCACACTGTCAAACTTTGTCACAAAATTTATGTAGTTTAGTAATTAACAAAACAATGACAATAATCCTTTCGTTTTTATACATGTTTCATGTGATTTGTTATTTCTGGTCAGGCTTTCTGTTCTACTCTTGTTTTGTGTTGGGTTTTTTTTTGTAGATAAAATTGAGTTTTTACCACTTTTATGTGTTTTATATGCCTCAGAATATCATGAGATGTGCATTTCATGCCATTGTTGTTTTCAGAAGTCACGTACATCAAACATAATGTTGAGTGATATTTTAAAAGCGATATAAAATCATTGCCACCATTTTATGTTTCCTGCTACGTCTTGGTGGTATCCCACTACAAAATGACAGGAAGGTTTAGTAATATTGTACAAGGAGGTCACCAGAGCGGAAGTACGAGCACTTCAGCATGCATAGTATTGAATTTATTGTCCAAAATTGGTTTGTATTTTTTTTTACCCGACCGACCACATATTTTCAGCTACATTTATTTTTATTCGCTCCTACCGACCGACTGTAAAGTTTTAGCAAAGTTTTTTTCGTAAAACAATTAAATAAAAAACGATGGCCTAATTACTTCATATCAAAACGGAAAAAATTTATTTACACGTCTATAATCAATTCGCGATGAATAATACAGCCCAAGTCTGATCACAATAAGGTCCACCCTCAAAGTGATGTTTTTCATTTACAAAAAGATAAATATTTCCAGAAAACAATTCGATAATGCACACTACTCTGTAAAGTACCGGAATTATGTTCCCGTCATGTAAATCCCCATGTACGAGATTTGTTTTACATCCTACAATCTGAGGGGGGAATTAAACCGGCCCGCAGAGAAATGGAATTTCAATTCTAATTTTCTCCCGTTGAATAATTTTCCCATAGCCGTATCCCCAGAGTGAGCTAGACTCAACTCCACGATGTAACCGCGGATAAGACGGAGCCTGCCTCAGAATAATTCAAGTCTTGAATAAATGTCAGACCACCGCGAGAAATAGCATATATACCAGTTAAATAGATGTAGATACTCTACACTCTGACTTTGTACATGCTCTTATAAGTGGAAGTTCATGCTATTGGGTTTCTTTGAAGATTAATATCATATATCTGTGGATGTCGCATAATTATAATCATTTCTCAGAAAGAATGGTATATACAGTAAAGTCTGTCTAAAAACAACCTGTCACAAGATATCACAAGGAAATTCAATTATAGGACCACCCAAAAATAATGAAGAGGTCATTACTATGTGGACCACCCTGTGAATAAAGTCCCCTAATGAATGAGTCCATGAGTCATCAGGGGTGGTCTTAAAACATAGGTTTTACTGTACAGGTTTATTGTCATACGTCATCCTCTACTATAGATAAAACTATGTTTGCATTCATCATGTTCATAGAGATTTTATGGTACAAGTCAGGTTCTAGTACCGTATTCGCGCGCATACAGTCGCATGTGCGTATAGTCGAAGGTGTGCGTATATTTCGAATATACGCACATGTGCTTGTGATTGAAGAAAAAATCAAAATCAAGAATGACAGTAAAAAATTTTTGATCGTAAGATCATCGGTTCCATGTCATGTGCTTGACTGACTTCATGCAATCGTGACCGTCAGTTCGTGTCCATCGCGGCTGTGTCTGCGGTCAATGGATTGCAAACTGTCAAATAAGTTGTGATGTTGATTGCCTAATTACGGTGAGTGTTATTGACACTTGTGATTTCGTTTGACATCCTATGATCAGGATGTGTCATTTCTGTTCATGAGTGTGAAATAAATATCTTGAAAAGCCCTTGTTTCGTTCATGTTTGTGATGTTTGCCGCCCAGCAGGAAGTTGCCATCTTTCTATCTTGCACTCATTAATATTCATGAGCTGATTCACATTCCAACCAATCAAAAGTTACCTTTCAAAACGAATCAGCCAGTGGTGAAAGGCCAGATATGACATCATAAAGAACCCCACCAATCAGGCTGCTTGTTTCACTTTCTTCTTCCAAGTGACATGTGGATTTGTTTTGAAATAGCTACGACCCAAACAACACATTTTATTTGTTTCCCGAAGTCCCAACAGCATCACACAACAATAGATTATACATCATGCACTTACACCAACACAAGTACCGATGTCTGAATTCATTCAAGCACCAAACCATGTAATTGCAATTGACGAGTCGGGGCGGTTTTGACAGTAGTGTCGGCCTCGTATAACTGTCAAACTATCTGAGCCTGATCAAAGGGATTTGCAGTCAACCCCCTTATCGAAAACGATCGCACATGTGCGTATGTACGAAATATTTTCCAAATTATAAGTGGCCTAAAACAAGCAAATTTCGGATAAACGCACATGCGACTGTATGCGCGCGAATACGGTATATGTGTTTTATAAGACCACCATTCCTCAGAATGCCTTGCATTATCAAGATATATATACACATATTCCTTTGATGTAATACATTTATTTCAAGATGTAAGTACATAGATGTACTTACTTAGAGCTGTATGTAATGTTGAGCAGTTAGACTTGGCTGCATAGGATACAAACCATGATCCCCAAACCCCAATGCTGTACATATTCTTGAGAAAAAGCTGATATATATATTTCATTGCTTCTACTGCTACTGCTGCTGCTCGGATCGAATGCTATCAACTATCTCTCCCGCGGGGCCATCAAAACGTCACCCGTAACACAAACACTACACAGGAGATCAGGGTGGAACACGATAAATGGCCTGTTATTTTTGTACACTTTTTCTGCGGGTACAGCTCAGTCCGGGGTTTTCCTGGTGGCAGGGCAGTCCGCGTGGGCACTCCCAGGGGTGCCGTTGTCTTTACAAACAGTCCGTGTGTAAAGCTAAACTGTCCTGACATGGACACATACACACACATTGGAAGACGGGGGAGGTGCCCGAACCTATGAATTTGATATATCTGTGTACATGACATTGGTCAGGTTTAGATGATTATGTAATTGCAATGCTCTTTTATATTATGTTTTTATTTTGTTACAAAAATGTACCAGACATCATCAATCAGATATTTTCCAAACTAAAAGACTAATGATGAAATAATCAGTGAAAAATACAGATTTCATGATTAAATGCAGTGTAGAAAAAAATTTGGGGGGGGGGGGGGTGGGGGGGGGGGTGGGGGAGGGGCAGGAATTCCATCAATATAATATTACACAATGCTCATCATATCATAGACATGAACCAAAACTTGAGACATTAATTATCATAAGAAAAGAATCTATGCAACATAACATGCTGGATACCAGCATAGATCAAGTGAAGTGATTTGCTCATACCATTTTGCTACATTGTAATTCACCTTCAGAGAGAGCCCAGTACCGCATCACTATGGACGGTTGAGTGGATACATTATGACAGAAGTAAGTCCTACAATAAAGTACATCTCTCTTACCTGTTTTACATATCATTAGGCTCCTCGGAGCGGTGTATATTTTACAATTTCACACGTCGCGAGTTCCACTGAAGAGCCGCGTAGCTTCAACAATGATTATCACAACAATCCAATTGCTCCAAAGCTTGCCGCCCGATAACGACCAATCAATATCCAGAGTGTGTCAAGCGAACAATCGCCACTCGGATCAAAGGATCCACTCTCTACACTCGCTGTAACAAGAACCGCGGCTTGAACCCGTCTTAACAATCAATTTCCGCCTCTCTCCGTTACGTTCAACTGACCGGTCCAAAGCAAGAAACAGATCTTGGGGAGTCCCGTTCCCGACCCACAGGCCCCCGGCCCACCCCCGCCTGCCTAGCGATAGGTGCCGGGGCCATTATCTCAGCCCCACTAGTCCATTACAGCGGCATCCTTCTCCATACCATTAGGACCCATTCAAGTGAACAGTCCCTGCCGCTCTTTTCTACTGAACGTCCTCTGGAACAAGGTAATTGTCTGTGGCCAATATTCTTCCAATAAACAATTTTCAAGCACTGGTGGACGGCAATAGCCTTTTTATCCCCCCTTCCTCCCTCCCTCTCTCTGGGTAGGCAAGGTGCATCAAGGATGTCCGTCCAGTTATTGCTCAGTGCGTATAGTAAGACTCATCTCTTCCGGCAGGTTTCGGCTGCTACTGAAATAATCGGTGGACGCAATCTGCTGATATGGAGGGTTTAGCGTCCACTAATCCAGCAATATAGGGGGCCTTCTCTAAGTGTATCAGGGAGACGTCTGAGGCAATTACCCCCTGGCCAGGTTTGGTGACAGTCTGCCAGGGACAGACCCCAGTGACAGCAGACAGAACTAGACCAGTAGCTTCCTTGCAATACTGAATACTATGCTCTGCATTTTTCTACGATTCCATACTTTTTTCCCGCTGTATGTGGGCACATCTAAGTACTGAATCCAGTTGACAGTCGGGAGAAGGGAGGGTACCAACATGGGTCGTCGAGACATAAACGCCCGCCCTGCTGCAGCTGATGGGGCGAGCAAATCTCTGTGACATGTGTCACTTCCAGGTGACATGTGACATCTGGTACACAATGACAGTTCCATAATTTAGCGGCGACATCACTCCCAGCATTCCACAGCAGATTGTCGCCGCCACCCTATTATCGTTGATTCTTCGACGCTCCCCGGCCGCTCCCAGCAATCAATGGAGATGATTAATCGAGACAAAAGGAACCAATAAGCGAACCCTCTCGCTCGACTTCCGTGATTACATCTCGCCGATTGCAAATTAACAGACGAGTTATTGGAAACGCGGTGACAATCCGCCGCGACACAACGACAAAGGCCCTAGCTTTCACAGAGGGGAAGAACAGCTATCAAATTACTGGCCCCAAATGAACATAATAAAGGAATTGGTCCAAATATAAAGTGTAACATTGATCTGTATCGCGTGTAGCTATTGTTGCGGAGATGGTACTTGGCAGGGTTGCGTCGCGTTGCCCACAGCCATATTCTTTATTCTGGGAGACAGTGATGTCATCGAATGGCGAGAGTAAAGCACGTCATGGCAGATGATCCAAAAATATTGCAATGCAGTTGCACTATGAAATCGCAGATGAATTAGCATCAAGGTTTTTTTTGGTATATTGCAGTATGCCTGCTATGAACATGATGAACATAAAATAGACTTTACACAGCAACATTGTACGATAAGCGGTGCTTTTATGACAGAAGCCTCGACCCCACAGATATAACATGGTTATGATTAATCCTGGCAGAAAGGACAAAACCCACGCAAAAATTTCTGGGCAGATCGCCCGATATTTCCCTGCTTTATGAGTTAGTTTGCAATGGAAAAGAAAACATTGAGGTAGATTATTTCCCAGAGCATCTCGGAATTACTCCAGTGTAAGGTCAAGTTCTAAAGAACCAGCTTCCGATAAAATGTGTTTGTAGGCTTCTGGACTTCAAAGTGAGGTGTTCTTTTTACTTTTTTTTTCCAGGGTTTTTTTCTCCAGATACATTGTATTTTAGTCACATCTCAGAATAAAAATGTATAATGAGGAGAAAAATACATTATATCTCATCAAGAAGCACTTGAAGATGAGAAAAGTCAGATGAAAAATATTCCGGTACTTCATGCACTTTCTCTGGATATACCAAGTCGCATCATGTTGCAAACCCATCCTTTTTTTATTAAGTGCATGTATTTTGTAGAATTATCTGGAATAGACTTTCGCGATATCACTTGTACATTTAGTCAGCTCCCGAAAAGGAAAAATTATCTAAAATTGATAGATGCGCATTTAATGGCAAAGCACATAATTTTATATGTTAAATGATGGAACAATTGTTTCTTTTGACCTCGATGAATCACAAGCTGGGACAGAGTACATAATTACGTCATACCAAAACGGAAAAAAATTATTTACACGTCTATAAACAAGTCATGTTGAATAATACAGCCCAAGTCTGGTCACAATAAGGTCCATCTTAAAAGTGGCATTTTTCATTTAGAAAAAGATAAATATATCCAGAAAACAATTCAATACTGTACACAAAATTCTGTTCCATCCTGGAAATCTCCATGTACGAGATTTGTTTTACATCCTACAATCTCAGGGGGGAATTACACCGGCCCGCAGAGAAATGGAATTTCAATTCTAATTTTCTCCCGTTGAATAATTTTCCCATAGCCATATCCCCCGAGTGAGCTAGACTCAACTCCGCGATGTAACCGCGGATAAGATGGAGCCTGCCTCGGAATAATTCAAGTCTTGAATAAATGTCAGGCCACATGTAACTAGAAATAGCATATAAAATAGGTGAGGATATATCTACAGTCTGACTTCGTACATGATCTCAGAAAAGAAGGTCCGTGTTCTTGGGTTTCTTTGAAGATTATTATCATATATCTGTGGATGTCACATAATTATAATAACTTACTTAGAAAGAATGTACGGTATATACAGTAAAGTTTGTCTAAAATCAACTTGTCACAAGATACCACAAAGACGTTTCATGATGGGACCACCCAAAAATACTCATTACGGTCATTACTATGTAGACCGTCCTGTGAATGAAGTCCACTGATGGATATGAGTCCATGAGTTGTATGAAGTGTTCATAAATGATAGTTAATACTCAGAGATTTTATGGTACAAATGGTCCTAATAGAGACCACCTCTCATCAGATATACATGTAGTGCCTTGTATTCCAGATAAACATGTATGCAGTCAGCAATACATTGGTCTTATGTATTTCTGATGCCATTTATGTAATACATGTCTGTCAAGTTGTACATAACTCTGGGATGTAATGTTGAGCAGTTAGACACGACTGCATAGGATACAAACCATGATCCCCAAACCCCAATGCTCTACATATTCTTGTTCTGACAATGGAAAAAAAAGCTGATATATATTTTCCATTGCTTCTACTGCTACTGCTGCTGCTCGGATGGAATGCTATCAACTATGTATGGGGGTCTCTCTCCCGCGGGGCCATTAAAACGTCACACGTAACACAAACACTACACAGGAGATCAGGGTGGAACACGATAAATGGCCTGTTATTTTTGTACACTTCTTCTGCGGGTACAGCTCGGTTGGGGTTTTCTGGTGGCAGGGCAGTCCGCGTCGGCACTCCCAGGGGTGCCGTTGTCTTTACAAACAGTCCGTGTGTAAAGCTAAACTGTCCTGATGTGGACACACACATACCTACACACATTGGAAGATGGGGAAGGTGCATGAATGTATGAATTTGATATATTTATATGTGTACATGACACTGGTCACGTTTCGATGATATAATTGCAATTCCCTTTTCAATTATGCCTTCATTTGGTTACAAAAACCAAACTGACATGTCATCAATCATTTTCCAAACTAAAAGACTAATGATGAAATAATCAGCAAAAAATTTAGATTTCATTATTTAAATGCAGTGTAGAAAATAATTTGCAGTGGCAGTTTCAGCCATACTCATTGTTCATGATTCAACAGATATGAACCAAAACTAGGAACATTGCAAGAAAAGAATCCACGCAACACTGAACATGTTAGATACCTGTACATTCTGCAGTAGAATGATTTACATGGATCATTTTGCTACAGGTAAATTGTATTCACCTTCAAAGAGAGCCCAGTACCTCATCACTGTTGAAGGTTGAGTGGATACATTATGACAGAAGTAAATCCTACAATAAGGTACATCTCTCTTACCTGATTTACCTATCATTAGGCTCCTTAGGAGCTGTGTATATTTTACACTTTCACACGTCGCGAGCTCCACTGAAGTCGCGTAGTTTCAACAATGATTATCACAACAATCCAATTGCTTCGATGCTTGCCACCCGCTAACGACCAATCAATATCCAGCGTGTGTCAAGCGAACAATCGCCACTCGGATCAAAGGATCCACTCTCGACTCTCCCTGTAACAGAGCCGCGGCTCGAACCCGTCTTAACAATCAATTTCCGCCACTCTTTTCGTTCGTTCGACCGGTCCGAAGCAAGGAACAGATATCGGGGAGTCCGTTCCCGACCCACAGGCCCCCGGCCCCACCCCCGCCTGCCTAGCGATAAGGTGCCGGCCCATTATCTCAGCCCCACAAGTCCATTACAGCGGCATCCTTCTCCATACCATTAGGACCCATTCAAGTGAACAGTCCCCGCCGCTCTTTTCTACTGAACGTCCTCTGGAACAAGGTAATTGTCTGTGGCTAATATTCTTCCAATAAACAATTTTCAAGCACTGGTGGACGGCAATAGCCTTTTTCCCCCCTCTCTCTCTCCCTCTCACCCTGTGGGTAGGCAAGGTGCATCAAGGAGGTCCATTCAGTTACTGCTCAGTGCGTATAGTAAGACTCATCTCTTCCGGCAGGTTTCGGCTGCTACTGAAATAATCGGTGGACGCAATCTGCTGATATGGAGGGTTAGGGTCCACCAGTCCAGCAAAATAGGGGCCTTCTCTAAGTGTATCAGGGAGACGTCTGAAGCAATTACCCCCTGGCCGGGTTTGGTGACAGTCTGCCAGGGACAGACCCCAGTGACAGCAGACAGAACTAGACCAGTAGCTTCCTTGCAATACTGAATACTTCGTCCTGCATTTTTCTACGATTTCGCAGTTATTTCCCGCCGTATGTGGCCACATCTAAGTACTGAATCCAGTTGACAGTCGGGAGAAGGGAGGATACTAACGTCGGTCGTCGAAACATAAACGCCCGCCCTGCTGCAGCTGATGGGGCGAGCAAATCTCTGTGACATGTGTCACTTCCAGGTGACATGTGACATCTGGTACACAATGACAGTTCCATAATTTAGCAGCGACATCACTCCCAGCATTCCACAGCAGATTGTCGCCGCCACCCTATTGTCGTCGATTCCTCGATGCTCCCCGGCCGCTCCCAGCAATCAATGGAAATGATTAATCGAGACAAAAGGAACCAATAAGCGAACCCTCCCGCTCGACTTACGTGATTACATCTCGCCGATTGCAAATTAACAGACGAGTTATCGGAAACGCGGTGACAATCCGCCGCGATGCAACGGCAAAGGCCCTAGCTTTCACAGAGGGAAAGAACAGCTATCAAATTACTGACCCCAAATGAACATAATAAAGGAATCGGTCTATATAAAGTGTAACATTGATCTGTATCGCGTGTAGCTATTGTTGCCGAGATGGTACTTGGCAGGGTTGCGTCTCGTTGCCCGTGGCCGTGTTCTTTATTTCGGGAGGCAGTGATGTCATCCAATGGCGAGAGTAAAGCCAGTCACGGCAGATATTTATGTGTCACACATAGACATTAACGTCGCTCACTCGATCAGCCGCTCTGTGTACATGCAGCTGTGAAGCTGCTTTTAATCAGTGCAAGTTTTAGGGCTTTAATCTTCGGTAATTGCCGATAATTTCACAGACGAGGAGAGCCTGATCACAAATCGAGATTGTAACAAGGGGAATTTGGCGGGAAATAGCCCGCGGAAGTGGATAGAATCGATGCAATCTCATTCACTCGACGTGCCAAATGGAAAACCCATCATACATCACGTCGTCGATTGATCACCGTGTACCGCGACACTCCCCTCCCCCCCCCCCCCCCCCCCCAGCCCCTCCTCAATCAGCTGAACGCAGACTTGATATAACATTTATCCATGCAAATAGCCTCCCCTGACATTTCCGTGAGAGCTACTTATTGCAAAGTCCTCTCCATAAAACTATTCTCCACATTGCAGACGATGATGACACTGCAAAGTGATTTGTTATGATGATGGTGAATTTCCGTCCAGCACTTACCAGATGCGATCTCTTTTTGCCCTTGCTGGTCTCTACCGGGGCCGCAGCACATCAAAATTCCGACCAGCTTACATCCTCAACGGCCCTGTAAATACAC
Source organism: Terebella lapidaria (assembly GCA_949152475.1). Lineage (NCBI taxonomy): Eukaryota > Metazoa > Annelida > Polychaeta > Terebellida > Terebellidae > Terebella > Terebella lapidaria. The sequence goes on from OX424557.1 coordinate 12,921,564, forward strand.
AAAAGACGAAACGAATCACCGATATTGGCAATATTACCAATGCCGCTGCTGAAATATGCATCACAATTTTGATCCCTATGACATAGGCATATATATCGCTGCCTGCATGGCTCCATTTCTGCACATCCCCCGGTATAACGCATGGTCCACTGTGAGCGCTCACGGAATTGCACCACCAGTGGTCTTTACATCGGTAAATGTCATGACTCCAATGGAAACAATACATCAATGAACACGCATCAAAATACATGTCTATGTATAGTTTTCCAGCGAGTTCTGTCATGTAGTTGTCTGTGCCGGGCTCTTGATATATTTCGAAAATCGGAACCCCGACTGTATATTTTAATGACTTTTCCCTGTAAACGATTACTCCCTGACACTTGCTTGAAACTCTAGACAGTCACTACCATGGCAACGCTTTCCCCTCACCGTTGTGCAAATTATCTCTTAATGGTCGGCAAATATCACTGTAATTCCAAACGGAGTCCGAATTTGGACTGTTTCAACAAACACTGTCCTTACGTTTTGTTTTCGTTCGTAATTTTTTCCTTTTCAAATAGAAAAATCCTCAATTTTAATGGGTTTCTTCCTGACATTATCACCGAGTGAGAAATGGTTTTTGTAATTACACCGCCCCGTGCGGGGACGTGAAGAGCTGATGTCACCGACACTCCCGATGGCAAGGCTCACTACTACCAGTCCGTCCTTCCGTCCGTCGGTCCGTCAGTCCGAAGTTAGCGGCTCAAATTATAACTCCCAGCCCCATCCCTACGACAATTATCCCGATAACTACCCATAACGTTCACGACTGTTTTGGCACAATTATTGCGGCCACAGTTTATGGCGTATTTACGATCGAGTGGCACAAACAATTGCTCTCGCAGTAATACTCATTGAGAGTCCACATAGCGTTCTGTGATAATGTTCTTTTTTTCCTCCGAGATGTCCAGATAAAGCGCAGAATGATATTCTCAACAGTACATCACAGTCTTGACGAGGTTTCTCCCGGGAAATTGATCTAACTATAATTGTTTTGCAACATGAAAATCACCTAATTGTTCGGCTATTATCTTTAAAGCAACATTGAAAGCACATTACCATAATAATGACGATAGACAAGACAATATCTCCGTGATAAATGTTTCTGTGCACATGTAACAGGATGTGTTTTGTATCAAACAATATGTCAACTATCCTATCCTGGTTAATTTCGCTGAAGCATATTTGTAGTGATACAAAGCCATGCATGACTCGGTCAATGCATGGCTGTGAAAGATTCACAAAAACTAGAAATGGCTATACAATTTCACATCAATTCTGTTACAACAACAATGTTTCTTGATGATCGTGGATTAGCCTGGAGCAATTACAAGCTACAACAAACTAGGACCTAACATTATTGTTTCAGTGCAAAAAGAAAGAAAGAAAGAATGATTTGCACATGAACAAAATCATACTGTACTTAGCCATGATACACCTGTCTCTCAGATGTAATGCGCTCTATGCTTGATACAGCTGTCGACTCATTCAATGTATCATTTGCATGCATGTAACCAGACCCGAAGCTTGCATAGTATTGATGGCAGCTTTGTCAGGCAATAGCCATAGGATACAAGTGAAGATCTCATACTACACAATATAGTCAAGTGCTTTATTGTTTTTCTTACGTCCCGTATCATGTTTCACGGATCAATTCCCGAGAGTTTATGAAGGTACACCAACCGATATCAGCTTGTTTTTGCTCCTTGTTTTGTAATAAAGAATGCATGTTGTTCGATAATCTGACCCTGGAAGCTTCCTACTGCAGACTGTGACGGCGACCGCCAGTCTGCATGGCTACGACCAACTTTATGCTCAATTTATCGGGGAGAAGGCGTCTCGGGCCATTGTTCTTCCAGCTATTCCCATGCAAATCTGTATTATTGCCAGCAGGAATATAACTCAAACCATAAAACCGCTGTCACTAGTTCGTCCGATCATCGCTGCCCTTGGCTATCACCCAAACAGGAGCTCCGCATCTGTTTGTGTCGATGCAATCTCATGCCCTGGTCTTGGGAACGGCCACAAGCCAGTCACAAATCGTATGCAAATGGAAAAATATTTTCAAAATAGCTCCATAAATCATAGATATGCTGAATAATTCCAACAGGTCCCTTCTCTGTTTTGGATTTACACTTACAAGCTGTTTCAACATGATTTCAAGGATCGAACCAAGCAGTTTCCTTCTGTTCCCTGCAAGGGAATCTGTTAGAAGGAAGTATAATTTATATTTACGACAAAATATGTTTGGCTTCTCGCAACGAAATTGTGAAGGCCCACTTCTGACACAAATGAATATACATGTATGACTCCATAGTTTCATTGTGTACATTTTTGGTTTTGAAAATGAAAGAGATCGGAACACAAGTTATTATTAGCAGCTGTACATTAATGGAAGTGTAACCCGAGAAAGGCATCAAATAGCACAGACAGCATCTGAAATACTAACACGACATAGTAAAACAAATTTCTACAGTCCCTTTTTGCTAATTTTACCTGTAGATATTAAACTTGACTCTGCTTTTGCACACATCTTCTGGAATTGCATCTTGAAGGTCTACAACTCTATTAATGACTATTTGAAGGCTTCCTCAAGCAATGTCAATCTGATTAATGATGATTAAATCTATTAGGCAACAAAACCAAGATGTGTAGTCATCTTACTAATTAATGGAAGTAATTTGATGTATGTACCCGTCCTAGAGGTTTTCTAGTTTGTTGTTTATTGGCGGGAAAGAACAGCCAACCTTACAAGTGAAGTAATTAATTAACTGACATACTTATTCATACTTACAAAATATATTCAACAATAAAATGTCAGGACTTTCTAGATTTGTATCATTTTTTTCTTTTTCAAAATTTTACCTTAGTTACATGATAATATAAAAATTAATTTTCATGCACAATGTACATGTCTTCTCCTGTTATATTTGCCAAATAATGATATTCCTATTCCTCTATGTTCCTGATTCTCAGATGCCCAGAAATATATACTAATGCCAATGCCCACAATTGGCAGATTACCTTTCATCTGTTCAAACGTACAGTACCGATTTCGCAAAACCTCACCAGCCATGCGAATGCTATACATGCTAGTTGCTAGCCCGTGCGACTTCGTGCGACTTGATGCTAGCATCAACTGCCTGCAATGCTAGCATCGGTTGAAGCTCACACACACGATGCTAGCATCAAATCGCACAATGCTAGTTCAGGCGAAGTTAGGCTAGCATGTGCTAAATGCCAGGTTCAGCGTGCTAGAATTTTGGTGAGGTTTTGCGAAATCAGTACTGTACACAAAACATAAGTCGACCAGATTCAGCCCACAGCAGCTTATTACAAATGTTTACACAAGCCAGTTTCGATTTGCATAATGTTCCCTGTTACGAACTTTGCGTATTCTAACCACGTAGACAGTCTATATACTTCTCCAGTGTCTCACGACCAAAAGAGCAAAGCCTCCTGCTACAGTACACTGCTTCCCAGACATTGCTGTATCATTGTCATTACGAGCAGGCAATGACGAAATACACACAATTAATGGACTTTCCATGTTTGCAATATCACCGAATACGAAGCGGGGCCGACATTTTTTTCCGATGCTGCATAAGTGGGACTCATTAGATTTAATGCCGAGTATGATTGCAAATCCGCTATAACAATATGGGCAGTGGAAAGTCGTAATGCCGACAGTCTGCGATATATTGATTAACAGGGGGATGGGCGAAGCTGGCAGGACAATTTGGCAGGGATTACTGTCCCGGGTCGGTGTCAAATCCTCGGGAAAACCCGCGACAAGACATACTGTCATCAAACTTTCAAGACTCGAATACTGCATGGTAGAGGGCCAAGCATATTATAGAAGTGAGTTTAAATACATGACCTCGTATGTCCTCACAAAAAGGGTCAAAATAAGTGAAACAGTTGGGCTGAGAATTGACAAAATGCAGAACCACCGTGACAAGCTCTACGAGTATACAGTGAGAATTTACATTGTGATCATCGCAAAGTCGGCATTGATCGAAAATTTTGTCATTGTGAAATTCCTGTAGTTTTTTGCCTCCAGCTATGGAGTGGATTCCCGACCCTTGCGGAGTGTTCAACCCGACACGAGTGCGTATTCAAGTGGACTGCACCGCGGTGATAGATGTGCAGAAAACATCCCAGAACGAACCGATCACAGAAACTCAAAGGCAAGAAAACCCCAGGCCTCCAGCTGAAAGTACCTCCGGAGTTATGACAATCAAATGTGCGCATTTCATGGAAAGCACGGGTGTAGCTTTCTCACATTTATACAATCACATGTGCGTCCCAGGGAGGAATAAATACATACACGGCGTGGGCCCTGTACCCGGTGCGGCGACTGCGGGCGATGTGTCTTTGTTTGCTTGACCGCTGCATTGTTTCCCGGCACTGCCTCTTGGCGAGCCACCAGTAGCGGTGTTTCGACAAACACAGCGATGTCCAGGAATGGTTCACTATTTGTGATCCTATCCCCGGAACCGGTTGACAGGACAGGAGAGCTGTACTCACAGAATGATTACTGCAGACTCCAATCCGAGCTAACAAAATTAATATTGACGTTCATCTATTTCAAATCAACTACTGATGCCTACTAGTAGTAGGCACATTCTTGTGTTTCTTATTTTCTCTTGATGAATAAGTCGTGCCATATACGATGCCACATACATCGTGCCATATGATAAACCTGAGCTGTCCAACTTTCAAATGTTTCAATATCTTCTATAAGAAACTGAAGATCAGAAACTGTTGAATTAAAAACAATGTTCAAACAGACTATAATGGGAAACAAGTGCTCTGAGATTACAAGGAAGTGAAAGTCATTGAAGAACTACACCATGCTATGGAAGCTGACTGAAGCCGAGTAGAACCGAGTACTTCTCCAGTCCAAGTTTCCGTTGAATATCTCTCCGCACACACTCAGCTCCAGCAGGAGAACGTAACGGTCATTCTGTCGCTGGGTAACCCTCTCATTATTCAATTGCCGGCAAAAATTACTCCTCTGCCCCACTTTTTTTTTGCGGCGAACATTTTTGATATTCTGCCTCACACAATGGAGAACAGAGCTGGAAGCAACTGTTAGAAAGCACATAAAAGGTTTCTACCTGACATGGCTGAAGTTTCTTGCATGTTTGAACATGGATGTGACAATGTAACTGGTTGAATTTTATGAAGGGTGTGTAGCACTGCAATGTGCGATCATAATGCCATTTCAGAAGACAAATACTGTATACAAGAATAATTCTTGCAAAACGCAACGATTGAAAGTCAGCACTGTTCATCACACAAATATACTGGGTACCTTATTCTAGTATTTGCTACATGAAATAAAGTAAATATTTTTGAATAATTAATAAAATGAAGTGTTTTGTGAAAGATTTCATAGTACTGGGAACATTTTTAGCATTCAGACATGACAGCTAAGTAAGCTGAGCTAACACAGGCGATCATTTAATCGGGAGCTGCCGTAACTATCCACAAGTCACAACACGTCATTGATTCTACATGTTCAATATCAAACAAGATGACAAAACAGCCAACATGAACAACATACCTCATGCGGTTATCCAGATATTAGATTCATCTACTTTCAAGAAACACACATTCCATAGTACACTAGCTGGTATCCGTTTGGTTGCATACGATGACAGTGAAGTAAAAGCCGACCCACGATTATATCCAGTAATGTGCCAGCACTGAGAAGTAAGCCATTACTTTGATGAGGCAGACATCTGCTATATATCCATGCAGTGATCAAGCCTCGTCTGTTATCTGGTGGAGTATCGTCACCGACCGACCGACATCTAAACCCTTCCTGCCGCGGTTCTGCTCCACACTGAAGCCTCGGCGTGGTCCCAGCTGACGGACCCGGTGCAAATGGGCGTCATGAATCTTGAGCAGTGCTTGCTCGATTCCGGGTGCGGACTGCGTTGCCTTCCAAAGCTATGATCTGAGCAGTGGGATGGACCGGCACCGCCAATGCTGGATGGCTGCGGCCCCCAGGCGTGGCACTTGTATCGAGAGAACAGATCCCACTGCGGCGGACAGAAACCTCGCATGCGAGTCGCTCGTCAGTCAGCGAGCTGCTTCACGAGTGGGACATCACAGCAAATATGACAACATGAACCTCCGCACCCCACGGCTAATTGCTCGCAGGATCAACGTTTGCTCCGGGAAGACGTTACTGGATTAAAATGTCCTCTCTTCTGATGAGCTCTGATCATTTATCACAAGATTCTGGGAATAAAACAATATTGATTCTTACACGTCATGCAACAATCTTATCAATGTTGGAAGTTCACTCTCAACTTTGCGTATTTTTAGCGCTTTCTTCTCGCAAGGTCACGCACATTCTATTCGGCACAGAACCAAACAGTGCGTCGCTGTTCATTGATCACGTCTGACTGCAACTCAGTTACAATCACTAACTCGGACCCGCTTCGTTTAACTAGTAATACCCCTCCGGCGAAATACTATATATTACAGTCGATTGAGGTTTTTTTGACATGCGGAGGCGTCTCAGTTGGGATATTGTCTTGAACTTGTTCACCTCTCTGGAAATCGCTTGTGTCTTGTGCCGGGAGTTTGACGTGTCCTAAACAGAACGAGGAGCAAATTGGACAAGACAACAGAATAGAATGATGATATAGAAGTAGCAGCAAATCTAAACTTTGAGCTTTTATTCCCAACTATTTTAGGACAATGATAAAACAGCCTTCACCAGCTACATGTTCACAAGGCCTGTGTAAACATTAATCACTGCCCACCAATTTTACTGATCAATCATAAGCTCAGACAAATTATTCACCTTATAAAGAACAGCTATTTTGGTCAAGGTAAAAAGTCTTGTACCTCTGCATCCAGACTGTTCTTAACTTTACCATCTGAGATAATCTCACATCGCCTGCGGCAGCAGATATTTATGTACCAGTCCATCACTGACATTTACAGGCTGGTGACCACTCGGGGAAGTCTTCTTTGATCAACAACAGTGCTGGCTATCATTCGTACACCCCACAATCCTCTACTCTAGTTGTAGAGAATCTTAGATGAAAAACATTCTTTCTCCAGGATTCTTCTTCATTATGTTGCATGATTTTAGGTTAGCTTTGTTCTCATTTTCCACCCAGTCAATAAAATCTGGATTTTCTACCAAGTCAATAAAATCTGGATTTTCCACCAAGTCAATAAAGTCCAGATTCTCCACCAAGTCAATAAAGTCTGGATTCTCCACCAAGACAATAGTCAGGATTCTCCACCAAGTCAATAATGTCCAGATTCTCCACCAAGTCAATAGTCAGGATTCTCCACCGAGTCAATAAAGTCCAGATTCTCCACCAAGTAAATAGTCAGGATTCTCCACCAAGTCAATAAAGTCTGGATTCTCCACCAAGTCAATAGTCAGGATTCTCCACCAAGTCAATAATGTCCAGATTCTCCACCAAGTCAATAATGTCCAGATTCTCCACCAAGTAAATAGTCAGGATTCTCCACCAAGTCAATAAAGTCTGGATTCTCCACCAAGTCAATAGTCAGGATTCTCCACCACGTCAATAATGTCCAGATTCTCCACCGAGTCAATAGTCAGGATTCTCCACCGAGCCAATAGTCAGGATTCTCCACCAAGTCAATAATGTCCAGATTCTCCACCAAGTAAATAGTCAGGATTCTCCACCAAGTCAATAAAGTCTGGATTCTCCACCAAGTCAATAGTCAGGATTCTCCACCAAGTCAATAATGTCCAGATTCTCCACCAAGTCAATAGTCAGGATTCTCCACCGAGTCAATAAAGTCCAGATTCTCCACCAAGTAAATAGTCAGGATTCTCCACCAAGTCAATAGTCTGGATTCTCCACCAAGTCAATTGTCAGGATTCTCCAGCAAGCCAATAAAGTCAGAATTCTCCACCCAGTCAATAAAGACCAGATTCTCCACCAAGTCAATAAAGTCCGGATTCTCCACCAAGTCAATAGTCAGGTCTCCACCAAGTCAAAAGTGAGGATTCTCCACCAAGTCAATAAAGTGAGGATTCTCCACCGAGTCAATAGTCAGGATTCTCCACCAAGTCAATGAAGTCTGGATTCTCCACCAAGTCAATAGTCAGGTCTCCACCAAGTCAATAGTCAAGATTCTCCACGAAGTCAATAAAGTGAGGATTCTCCACCGAGTCAATAAAGTCTGGATTCTTCACCAAGTGAATGAAGTCAAAAATACTTTAACAGGCTCTAAATATATCATGTACACATATTGTCGAATTATGTATCATACTTCACCCATCCAACTGCATGAATGTGTAATATCTGTACAGTGATCTAGTCCATTAGGTTGCTCGGAATGTCATAATGCTCTTGTACCACACGGTCTCATCTGGCAGCCAGACATCTCCCTTCATGTTCTGATCCAACAATCAACTTTACTGACTCATAGATGATTGGCTCATCCTCTCTGCAACTGTCTGCGATGGTAGGAAACCCTCGTGGAGCCAGACAACAAAAAACTCGAACGGACCACATCAAACTACACAGAGTTGGCCTGCGTGACAACTGAGATTGTTCAAGTATCGTGAAATATTATGTATCTAAATAAATTGTTCTCTAGGACAAGTTATGAAATCTTGCATCATAATTCTATGAAAGCCCAAATAGGAACCATGGTAGTCCTGAATAAGAATTTAATCTATGGAAAATTACTATTGTTGGTATTTTTACTTGCAGCTTGGTAGATTTGCGTGGCAGCAAGAGTTCTCAGAGGACACCTTGTCAAGAAGAGATCACTAGTGATAAAACATCACTCAGCCTCAGGAGACTCGCCAACAGAAGATTCATCAGCCCCAACTCTGGCCATGACATGGACATTATTCCTGATGTGTGCCCTTATTTTTTGTGCAGTGGGCTACACCCACTAGCGATGCAGGCACATCACATCAATTTGCATTAATTTGCAAGCTGTAAGAGGCCTAAATGGTCGCATGAATTCCTCTAACTTTATGATGATACATGATGACATACATTGCCCTTTGTATGATGCATGATGATGACCGAGTGCATAACTGAGTATATTTGGTGCAATTTTCTTAGTGCTAGACAAAATCTTTACAACGATCAAGTCAAAGTGATTAGAATCTAGTATTTCCATATCTAAGCCAACAGACCAATCAAGAAATTATTTTTATTTTCCCCACTCAACTTCGTAGAACATTTTTGAAGTCAAAATACCCTGCAGTGAAACTGTGTTTCAGCGTTTTTCTCTCTCAAAAATCCTACCCCTTCCAGGGCCAGAGCACAGACACAGCTGCGATGCTCACTCTCCGATCGCGGACTTTATGAGTCGGGAGACGAGGCCCTCGGCAAGTCTCAGGTGTTTAATTATAATCTTTCCGGCATCAAAGTGACAGCGACATTATGAATTCTTGAGGACGGCAATCTGGCTGATGATAAGGTCTATCAGGAGATTGAACAGACCTCAAGTCCCCCTAATCACCCTGATTTCTCCCACAAAAAATCGATACATATTTACACAAACATTGGCCACTTCTGAATGGCTAATGTACAGCGCCGAACCCATACATACAGGATGCCAGACAGTTCTGTAATTTGTTTAAATCATCAGGGTATATTTTTTGCATTCAGATTTTGCCTGCAAAACTGGTAATACGATGATGAACTTGATAATGAAACAATCAATTTCTTTTATCATCATTTTTTTCCTCAAAGCGGCCCGCCGTACGGGCGAGTTCTACACACAGTCTCATGACGTCATTGGCATTTGTCTAGGTACTGTGGCAACCGGCAATGTAGGCAGGCCGATCATTCTCTATCCACTCTTTTTATGCACGATTAACGGCAATTTTCTAAGTATCTGTTGTCGAACTGTGCATATTTCTTGTATATTCCCGACTATCTCGAGATGTACTTTCAAGTTTGCATGACAAACAAGAATGCTAAATTTGGCTGATTTTAAAATTGATTCCAACTTTAACTTTGAGAACAGGGAATTCAGACCTCACACGGTCATCATTGTCATACATATTCTGATATTAGGGAAATCATTTTGTACATACATGCATGAACAAAGGTAAAGGTGTCTTTTCTGGTATGATAATTCATCAACGATCTTCTCTAATTTGCTTCTTATTTACAAATACTGTAGTTTTATAAAAAAAAAATCTGGCAGAAGGTCATCAACAGAATTATTCACCTGCCAATAATCAATTCGATCTTGTTATGTTATTTAAGTCCGTATTATAGCATACCTATCATCATTGAATTTATTCAATGCCGTAAGTCTTGAGACATGTACGTGCATTCTGTGGCACTAATTCACAAGAAACTGATGTAAAAGTCTGCCAATTTACTGGAAGTTGATGTCAAATATATGTTAATCGGTAGAACTTACATGTAAATTTACTGCGGACCATAATTAATCGACATGTGCATTGAAAAACCGTGAATACTGAACAGCTCCACTCTGTGGCACGCCTCACAAGACATCAGTAACTTTGTCAAGAACCGTTGCTGGGGGCTCGCCAAGAGGCAGCGCCAGGAAACAATGCGGTGGTCAAGCAAACAAAGACAGATCGCCTGCAGTCGCCGCACTGGGTACAGGGCCCACGCCGTGTATGGATTTATTCCTCCCCGGGACGCGGCCGCGATCAACGTAAATCAGGTGGAGTCATTCTGCTAGTTTCGTGACTCCCTGGCACTTTCAATTGTCCAGAAGTTCACCGGCTCGTCGCTTGGACCTCGGCATCGTATAAATAATTTCCTGGGCTAGGACAATACGCAGAGCAAGTCGCACTCAAATGTGCACATTTAACGGCGGAACACAGGAACACCAAGTTGGGAAAACAGCTGGACTTCTCAAAGCAATCACAATGAATGATTACAAATCCATATTATGGACTTTGCTGAGGCCTATTTTTCATTTGATCGAGCATCTATCTATATTGATGTCTCGATCAATGAAGCAATTGTACATGTTCTAAGGTTACATGAATCTATCATGCATCAATGCGCCAAACATTTCCATAATGTTGATCTGGGTACAAAGATGTGGGACAAACACATATTTACTGACCTGTCAGTTTCCTTTTGAACATCATTTCCTTGGAAGTAGCTACCTGACAACTCTTGCAACGTAATCCATGTCTGAAATTAGATTATGCAATTATGTTTAATCATATGTCCTGTATTATATAAGATTGTCACAGACATAGATGGAATAATATTTCGAAAAGCCACAAAGAACATAGATATGGTGAATAATTTCAACAGGTTTCTCCTGTTGGATATACACTTTCAAATTATTTGAAGATGTTCCAAGGTTCGCACCAAGAGTTCTGTTCTGTTCCCTGCAAGAGCTTTTGTTAGAAGGAAGTAATTTATATCTTCGAGAAAATTTGTTTGGCGTCTCACACCAGTGAGAAGATCAACATTCCTTGCAAATGAATAAATGACTCAATATTTTCATTGTGTGAAGTTTTGGTTTCAAAAATGAAGCCAAATTTAGTCAAGTTGTGAATAGCAGGTGTTCACTAAAAATTTTGTAAGCTGAGACATATTGGCTTCAAAATAACACAGAAGTCTTCCATAATACTAACACACCACAGTAAAACTATTTGAATACTTCTGCAAGCAACGTCCTGATTAATGATGATTAAACTTTGCAGGAAAATCAAAACCAAAATGAAATCTGGCTAAGTCATCTTACTAATTAATAGAAGTAAACTGACATATGCAAAATGCATAGTTACCATAGTAACCTCACATAAAGAGCATGTAGATGTTGTCTAGTTTCTTGGATACATGGTTTGGAACAGTCAAACAAAACAGTCAACGGCATTGTAATAATGCTGATGTCTCTGTCTGAGTGGCAGATTATCATTGATGTATTCAAACGTACAAAACAATAAGTCAATCAGATTCAGAACGCAGCAAATTATTACAAATGCCATTTTTCGATTCCCATCATGTTCCCTAATATTTGAGGCGTCTTTCACAAATTTGCGTATTCTAACCACATAGACAGTCCATACTTCTCCAGTGTCTCACGACCAAAAGAGCAATGCCTCCTGCCACAGTACACTGCGTCCCAGACATTGCTGTATCATTGTCATTATGAGCAGGTAATGACGGAATACACACAATTAATGGACTTTCCATGTTTGCAATATCACCAAATGCGGAGCGGGAGCCGATTTTTTTTCCAATGCTGCAAAAGTGGGACTCGTTAGATTTAATGCCGAGTATGATTGCAAATCCGCTATAACAATATGGGCAGTGGAAAGTCGTAATGCCGACAGTCTGCAGTATATTGATTAACTCCGGGGACGGGCGGAGCTGGCAGGACAATTTGGCAGGGATTACTTTCAAGGGCCGGTGTCAAATCCTCGGGAAAACCTGCGACAAGACATACTGCGATCAAACTTTCATGACTTGTATACTGCATGGTAGAGAGCCCAGCATATCATAGAAGTGAGTTTAAATACATGACCTCGTTTGTCCTCACAAAAAAGGTCAAAATACGTGAAACACTTGGGCTGAGAGTTGACAAAATGCAGAACCACAGTGACAAGCTCTACGTGTATACAGTGAGAATTTACATTGTGATCATCGCAAAGTCGGCAATGATCAAAAATTTTGCAATCGTGGAATTCATGTAGTTTTTTGCCTTCAGCTGTGGAGTGGATTCCCGACCCTTGCCGGGTGTTCAACCTGACACGAGTGCGTATTCAAGTGGACTGCACCGTGCGGTGATAGATCTGCGGAAAACGTCCCAGAACGAACCGATCACAGAAACTCAAAGGCAAGAAAACCCCAGGCCTCCAGCTGAAAGTACCTCCGGAGTTATGACAATAAAAAGCACATATTTCATGTAAAGCACGAGTGTAGCTTCCTCACATTTATACAATCACATGTGCGTCCCAGGGAGGAATAAATCCATACACGGCGTGGGCTCTGTACCCGATGCGGCGACTGCGGGCAATTTGTTTTTGTTTGCTTGACCGCCACATTGTTTCCCGGTGCTGCCTCTTGGCGAGCCACCAGCAGTGGTGTTCTGAGAAAGTTGTCAATGTCCTGGAAAGGATCACCAACCGTGGGTCTACCCCTGTACCCGGCTGATCAACAGGAGACCAGTACTCACCGACTGATCACTGCAGACTCCAATCTGAACTAATAAAATGTTGACGATCATCTAGCTGCATTACCAGATTTAAAATTAACGAATTATTATCAACATACCTATAAAAAGTATATTATGTTTGTGTTTCTGTCGTTTTGTTTTTATGAATAATTCATGTTTCCATGGTCCATGTAAGCTGTCCAACTTGTTTCATCTCTCAGATTCTGCAATGTCTTTTATGGTCGAAACTCGAAAGCTGCATGATGAATTAAACACAATGTACAAACAGTAATGGACGACAAGCGCTTCAAGATTACAAGGAAGTGAAAGTCATTGAAAACTACACCATGCAATGGAAGCTGACTAAAGCCGAGTAGAACCAAGTACTTCTCCAGTCCAAGTTTCCATTGAATATCTCTCCGCACACACTCAGCTCTGGCAGGAGAGCGTAACGAGTCATTCTGTCGTTGGGTAACCCTCTCATTATTCAGTTATAATTGCTGGCAAAAATTACTCCTGTGGGTTTTTTTTCACTACTTTTTTTACAGCAGAATGAGCGGACACTAATATTCTGTTCCATACTATAATTAGAGCTGAAAGCAACTGTCGCAAATCATGCAAAATTTTCTGCCAATAACTGTGATGGCTGAAGTCACTTTTTTTCTATTTTTCGATCTTTTACATGGATTTTTCACAACTAGTAGTATCCAGTACCTTATTCCGAAACCATACCTTTTGCAGCTTCCATACGATGACAGGGAGAGCCCGACCCACGATGATATCCAGTAATGTGCCAGCACTGAGAAGTAAGCCATTACTTTGATGAGGCAGACATCTGCTATATATCCATGCAGTGATCAAGCCTCGTCTGTTATCTGGTGGAGTATCGTCACCGACCGACCGACATCTAAACCCTTCCTGCCGCGGTTCTGCTCCACACTGAAGCCTCGGCGTGGTCCCAGCTGACGGACCCGGTGCAAATGGGCGTCATGAATCTTGAGCAGTGCTTGCTCGATTCCGGGTGCGGACTGCGTTGCCTTCCAAAGCTATGATCTGAGCAGTGGGATGGACCGGCACCGCCAATGCTGGATGGCTGCGGCCCCCAGGCGTGGCACTTGTATCGAGAGAACAGATCCCACCGCGGCGGACAGAAACCTCGCATGCGAGTCGCTCGTCAGTCAGCGAGCTGCTTCACGAGTGGGACATCACAGCAAATATGACAACATGAACCTCCGCACCCCACGGCTAATTGCTCGCAGGATCAACGTTTGCTCCGGGAAGACGTTACTGGATTAAAATGTCCTCTCTTCTGATGAGCTCTGATCATTTATCACAAGATTCTCGGGAATAAAGAAATATTGATTCTTACACGTGTCATGCAAAGGTCTTATCAATGTTGGAAGTTCACTCTCAACTTTGCGTATTTTTAGCGCTATCTTCTCGCAAGGTCACGCACCATTCTACTCGGAACAGAACCAAACAGTGCGTCGCTGTTCATTGATCACGTCTGACTGCTACTCAGTTACCATCACTCACTGGGACCGGCTTCGTGTAACTAGTAATACCCCTCCGGCGAAATACCATATTACATTATATTGACGATTTTTTAACACGTGGAGGCGTCTCTGTTGGGATATTTTCTTGAACCTACTCACCTCTCTGGAAATCCCTTGTGTTTTGTGTCGGGAGTTTGACATGTCCTAAACAAAACAAGGAGCAAATTGAACAAGACAGCAAAATAGAATGATGATGTAGAAGTTAACAGCAAATATGAAGTTCTGAGGTTCTTTTCACCTATTTTAGGACGATGATAATACAGCCTTCACCATGCAGCTATATAGGTCCACAATCTGTGCAAACATTAATCGCTGCCCACCAATTTTACTGATCAATCATAAGCTCAGACAAATTATTCACCTTATAAAGAACAGCTATTTTGGTCAAGGTAAAAATGTCTTGTACCTCTGCATCCAGACTGTAACTTTACCATCTGAGATAATCTCACATCGCCTGCGGCAGCAGATATTTATGTACAAGTCCATCACTGACATTTACAGGCTGGTGACCGCTCGGGGAAGTCTTCTTTGATCAACAACAGTGCTTCCTATCATTCGTACAATCCACAACCCTCTACTCTAGCTGCATCTTGTGGACTATCTCAGACTAAAAACATTTCTTCTCCAGGGTTCTCCATTATATTGTCAGGTTATAAATATACTAATCTTATATTGTGTTGCCTCAAACTTATACCAGATTTTTGTTGTCACATCCAGATTCTCTGCTAAGTCAATAAAGTCTGGATTCTCCACCAAATCAATGAAGTCTGGATTCTCCACCAAGTCAATAAAGTCTGGACTCTCCACCAAGTCAATAAAATCTGGATTCTCCACCAAATCAATAAAGTCAGAATTCTCCACCAAGTCAATAAAGTCAGAATTCTCCACCAAATCAATGAAGTCAGAATTCTACACCAAGTCAATAAAAAAACTGGACTCTCCACCAAGTCAATAAAGTCAGGATTCTCCACCAAGTCAATAAAGTCAGGATTCTCCACCAAGTCGATAAAATCAGAATTCTCCATCAAATCAATAAAGTCAGAACTCTCCACCAATTCAATAATTCTGGATTCCCCACCAAGTAAAAAAAGTCTGGATTCTCCACCAAGTCAATTAAGTCAGAATTCTCCACCAAGTCAATAAAACCAGAATTCTCCACCAAGTCAATAAAGCCAGAATTCTCCACCGAGTCAATAAAGTCTGGATTCTCCACCGAGTCAATAAAAAAGAATTCTCCACCAAGTCAATAAAGTCAGAATTCTCCACCAAATCAATAAAGTCAGGATTCTCCACTAAGTCAGTAAAGTCTGGGTTTTCCATCAAGTCAATGAAGTCAAGAGTTCTTTCACAATTCACATGTTCTGAATATATTTTCTACAGTACATATTTTCACAGTAACCAGTCGTTTAGGGTGCTCGGAATATCATACTGAGATCATACTGTAAAACAACTAATAATGGCAGCTATTAAATTTGGCGGTTATGAGCCCCACATTATTTGGCGGAGATTTAATTTGGCAGTTTCAAACCACACTGCTTAATATTCCGTTAAAATGGCAGACGATTAATTTTTTGTGTTTTCTCCCCTACCGCCAAATCCACCAAATATATTTTCCGCCAATATTAGTCACTTTACAGTGTACTGCTCTTGTATCAAACGGTCTCATCTGGCAGCCGGCATCTCCCTACATCTTTTGATACACCAATCAACTTTACCGACTCATGGATGATTAGCTCGTCCTCTCTGCACCTGTGTGTGATGGTAGGAAACCGTCATGAAGTCAGACATCAAAAAATCTCGATTACCGGTAGACCAAATCAAACTACGCAAAGTTGGTTTGCGTGACAACTGAGATCGTTCATGTACATGTATCCTGAAATGTCATGCATCAAAATGAACTGTCCTCTTTAACAAGTCATGGAATCTTGCATCGTAAGTTTATGATAACCTAGATAGGAACCATGGTAGTCCACACCAAGAAACTATTCCATGGAAAGATTAGGAAAGTACTAGTGTTGGTATTTTTACTTGCAGCTCGGGTAGACTTGTGTGGCACTGAAAGTTCTCAGAGAAGACCTCAAGTCAAGAAGAGATCGCTAGTGACAAAACATCACTCAGCCTCAGGAGACTTGCAGAAGAAGATTCATCAGCCCCAAACTCTGGCCATGACGAGTACATTATTCCTGACGTATGCCGCTATTTTTATGTGCTACAGACTACACCTACTAGTGAAGCAGAGTGACATAACACATCAATCTGGTGAACTTGCATTATTTTGCAAAGTGAATGACTCAGACAGACCGATCAAGGAATTATTTTTACTTCTCCCATACATTTTCAAGGTCAAAATACCCTGCAGTAAAACTGTGTTTCAGCATTTTTCTCTCTCAAAAATCCTGCCCCTTCCACGGCCAGAGCACAGACAAAGTGCTCGCTCTCCGAGCGCGGACTTTATAAGTCAGGAGAAGAGGCCCTCGGCAAGTCTCAGGTGTTTAATTATAATCTTTCTGGCATCAAAGTGACAGTGACATTATGAATTCTTGAGGATGGCAATCTGGCTGATGATAAGGTCTATCGGGAGACTGAACAGACCTCAAGTCCCCCTAATCACCCTGATTTCCCCCCACAAAAAATCAATACAGATTTACACAAACATTGGCCACTTCTGAAAGGCTAATGTACAGCGCCGAACCCATGCATACGTGATGCCAGACAGCTCTGTAATTTGTTGAAATCATCAGTGTATATTTTTTGCATTCAGATTTTTCCTGCAAAACTGGTAATACGATGATGAACTTGATAATCAAACAGTCAATTTCTTTTATAATTCTGCAAAAATACAATGCTTACTTTTAGACAGACTATTAGAAATAATTATCTCACATATTGGCAGATCTAAATGATTGATCAACTTGCTCAGTTCCACATTTTCCCAAAGAGCCTTATTAACAGAAGTAGAAAGACTTCTCAGCTCTGCCCAATACAATAGGTCATCAAGTATTCCGAGAGCATTGCTTGGGTCCCACCCAGTGAGTTGTGTCGCCGTGGTAAATGTCGGCTCCAGTCACGGATGGTGAACACCTCTCAAGACATCGGTGAGTCTGTCTGAACACTGCGCTGGTGGCTCACCAAGAGGCAGCGCCGGGAAACAATGCGGCGGTCGAGCAAACAAAGACAAATCGTCCGCAGTCGCCGCACCTGGTACAGGGCCCACGCCGTGTATGGATTTATTCCTCTCTGGGACGCACATGAAATTACGCTAAATAATGCGACGCCTCTGTTCTTACTTCTATGAAATATGATGTTTCTATTGTCGTGACTTGGGTGTGACACTCGCAGTTCTAAAGACTGTCTCACCAGGAATAGTTTGCCGTGGGATCTCCCATGAAACACATTCATCAGCAGACTACAAGAATATCACTTGCGTATGCAGGACGGACGTTGAAACACACACAAGACTTTGAGTGAACATGACTTCTCATGAATTCTAAGGATGGTTGCCATAGTTACATTTTAAACAGGACACCACAGCATGATCAAGTATCATGGTCAACCGAAACCAGGAACTCGGGAACAAGAAACTCAAGTAATTACGTATCTTGTTCTGAAAGCAATGGACATTTATGAACTACCATCTTTTTCACTACCAAATATTGTTATCCATCCAAATATAATATATTTTTTTCATCTTTAGATTAACATGACTCATTTAGTCTGATTTGTTACACGCACTATTGAATACATGCTCGATAAATACAGATCAAAATTGACATGTCTCGTTGCTTCCCAGATTAAATTTCCTGTAATCTTCTAAATGACGAAAAACTTTCCACCACCAGGATTTGTCTCAATCATAACGCTTTAACAACACTCAGACAGAAAAAAAGAATTTCTGACAGTGTTGTGTCAGTTATTTTGAATAATGCATAGAAAAACAGAACATAAGTGGTGTCTGGTTTGGGATCAGCCTCAATTAGGTAATCATGGTAATGGCTAATAATATGAATGGGACAATGATCTTTCTATGAAGATTTTCTGAACTGTCAAAAGAGATAATCACTAAGACTAATATTTTGGCATTAATTACTTTCAATAATATTATTTCAACCAAATAATGGTTAACAGATTGTTCCAATGGTGAATTTTTCTCCATAGCTGTCAAAGGAGAAAATTTAGTAATGATTTCCCCTTTGTACATTTCTATGCGACAAAAGCTTCTCACAGATCAAATGTGCATTTGGAATGTTTTGGATATTCCCCCAAAGTCTTGCATCGCAAGTTTTTTCCGTTCAGTTATTAAATGCAGTTGAATGTTTTGCTTTGGATTTTTCACATCTACTCATTTTACCCCCAGAAATTGTGTGGAACAGCGGAAAGCTCTCACACAAATGCATCATAACAGGGTAGATTATACAGTCCATTTCTTCCGTCCTAAATCAATACAAACAAATAACCCACAAGGATCGTGATGCTATTAAAAACTTCAAGTCACTGGGAAAATATTTATCGAAAATACCAGCACACCAGCGAAACCGATTAGCGGAACGCGCGTTCCCTCGATCAAAGATGGCGAGCGATAGGTTTTGCTTCGATTTGTTTTGCCGAAGAACATGGAATATTTTGAGTTATTTGTATGTTTTGTGTTGTATTTAGATGAAGCACATATTACTCCAGACAGCAGACATTATAAACAGGTTGTATGCCACTAAAAACGCATAAACAATGAATATTTCTTATCGCTGAAAACCCGCACTGATTAACGGAACGCAATACAGTGATTTACGGAAAGCGCCAGACAATTTATTTCTCGATGAACGGAACGCGCAAAACCATGTTGCATGAAATAAATGAATAAACCAACATTTTACTAAACAAATAGGTGAAAATGACTTATGCACATGTGTGTTTCTTTCATAACGTCGAAGAGGATTCCTCACTATCAAATTAGGAACATTATGATGTTTTACTATCATTTTTCAATTTAGGAAATGTATCGTGTTCGAAGAACAATTCAACACGAATGCCAATTTTCTCCCTGAAATACAAATATTGCAGGCCTAAAATTCCCAATAAAATTTGCCAGATTATGTAATATACTAGTATCAATAGTACAAGTAGGCCCTACCAAAAATTTTGTAGGTATTATTTTTTTTGTGTTTTTCTCTCGTTCGTTTTGGTTTTTGACGTTTTGCTGGTAATTTTTAAGCCGAAAAATTTCCACCTTTCGAATTTGTTTTCTCAATCACTAGTATCCCTATATGCCATATGTTTCGAAATGGTATATATATATATATCACTATTTAAATATAGACCGAAAAGAGTATAAAATAACCAGAATGGTTTCCAGATCAGTACTGTAATGGTTGAAATTAGTATTATGAACATATGGACAGTCATTGTGGAATTTATGATCGATGTATTCGTTTCAGCCTTGAATTATAAGCTTTGACCTTGATTTATAAATAAAAAGAATGATCTGCACTGAAAATTGCCCCATGCACAAAAAAGTTATGCCGATACAAAAACGTTTTATGGCTATCCGTGTTCTATTTAACATTTCATGACATTGTAATAGTGATGTGAAAATGTGTGTACTTGCAGAAAAAAACAGCATGAGATATTACTGTCCACCAAGTACCGGTCGGTACGAATCAGTCAGCACCCTATTCCGCTACTATGTTGAACACGCAGGGTAAGCGAGAATGCCGAGTTGCGCACAAAATACGTTGCTTCACCGAGTTGCGCACAAGAAATACCGAGTTGCGCACAGGAAATGCCGAGGCGCGCCGACATTGTTTGTTCGTGGACTCTCATCTGTCCTTTCTCAAGAGTTTGAGAAGAATGGAAGACAGGTGTGTATATATTGAAAGTCTCATCCGGATATATGAACATTCTAAGTGATATTGGTGATCACGGAAATATCAGTTGACCACCGAGCAGTTCATAGAACTCGTCAAATTTGACTGACCAGGGTTGTTTTCAGTGAAAACCTCCATATATCGCTCACTGAACCAAGCAATTAAGACACAACGCCGGTCGTTTTTATCGCTGACAGTGATGGAACTTGCTTATCAAATGCGAATAATCATTAGTAGTTATTGTCAACATCGTGTAGATGGTATTTTGAAAAGTTATCTATGTGTGTTTGTGTGAAGTGGCAAAATCCGATAGGCAACTGCTCGGGCGCGCTCACTGGCAACTGCACGGTTGCGCAACCCAAATATGTTGAGGGACGGAGGCACATGTAGGCCTAATGGAGACCCATGTCAATTGTTTCCTTCTGCGGAATATGCCTGATATTTTTTCTCTTCACAACAACAGTTATAAATTATGCACGCACACGTAAGACGAACGCTTTACCGTTTATTTATAAAACTTGAGCACGTGTTCAATTTGTGTGTGTATTGAATTATTCCTCACTTCCCCTGTTCACCGATGAGATGTTATATATCCCTCCCACCCCACCGTATTTTAATTGTAGTTAATTCAGAATTATTATCAGCAGGGTGAATACTAATACCATACCAGTAGGCCACATGGGGAATTTCATTAGGAGGCGAAGCTGCTCCGTAGCCTACAACAAAATTAAGGGCATTTTAACATAGTTTTGCTTGCAAGACCCCAGTTGAAGCCCAGGCATCCACTTTGCTTTGGACCATAATATAGAGTATGGTTGCTATGGTGACCAGATACATCTTATGAATATAAGCTTAAACACGATAAGTAAGCTATGCTATTCTCTGTTGTGGTATTATTTTTGCTTATATGCAAGGGTAAAAACATGAGAACTGTAAATTTTCCTTACGACGATACCATGGAAAACTTATGTACGTTCATATAAAATGCCTTGTAGTTAGTTATAATTGAAGGCCTAGGCTATGCCTACTTAACATACTACACTCATCACAAAATCTTACTGATATAGAATATGAATAATGTTTCGCGCGTGGTTGAAATCAAGCACTTCCATTTAATAGTAATAATTTTTATTGTCTCATTCCATTCCTCAGTGTACATCAAAGCACACTCTGGGTATAATATTCTGCATGTACATATCTGTTTGTAAAGTCCAGTTAAGATATTGTGAGGTGTGTGGTACGGTATCAAATAAACATAGATAACATAACATGATGTATAGCATGATGAATTGCATACAGTGCGGCTCACCATCTGAATTCCCAAGCTATAAATGACAAAAACTCATTCATGCTCATGTCAGTGATGTTTGCATAGGACTACATAGGCCTGCATTTCATAGTCACGCACGGAATACCTCATTATTATATTTTTTTGTTAAATTTGACCTTCATGTAATATAGGCCTACCTGGTGCATAACACTGTCAACAGCTGCCATGTCTAAAATATATGAATATACCTTCAACACTACAGTGAACAAACATGGATAAAGTTCGGAAAATAAATTCTTAGCGGGAAATTTCATGTTCATGACTTCGCGTTCCGTAGGTCAATTCCTTGCGTTCCGTTAGTCGTTTGAAAAGTTGATCTTCGCGTTCCGCTGATCTTCGTGTTTTCTTATCAGCTCATTTTCGACGCAATACACCCATATTACTATCTAAAGCAGGTGCTCTACCTGACTAACCAATCTATAATTTTGTTTTATGTATAGATCACATGCAAATATCGCCCTAATTCGCTGCATCGGCCGGAAAATTTCTCGAAGCAAAACCTACCGCTCGCCATCTTTGATCGAGGGAACGCGCGTTCCGCTAGTCGGTTTCGCTGGTGTGACCAGCAGGGTGGCTCTTTCTGACACGAGAGCTAGGTCTATTAGTGGTGTCCATCCAACCACAAAATATACCACGTCAAATGCCGAAACAGTGTCAGTTTACGCTACAAATCTTTGAACTAGCTGACATGTTACCTCCATGGATTGACAAAAACTGATGTTTTTTCAACTTTGGTGTCAAAAATTTTGTCGCATTTTCTGTCCGGATTCTCCACCAATCATAGCTGCTGTTGTAAGGTCAACCGCTGACACTCAATATCATCTTTTTATCAGTCTTCCCAACGTTTCGACTATAAATATTATTTGGTGAGTTTGCACGGTCCGCCACTTTTCAGAATGAAAGCTGGCACACAAAAAGCAATATATTTACAGGATATCAGGGAAAACACACTACACTATTTCTACAGCCAACATTTTGAAGAAACAAGAGTCATTGACCCAAAGATCAATTGTTTCCCTCAACACAGTTGTGCAAAGAATGACACAATCCAAAATACGTCTAGAATTGTTTAATGATCAGCAAGAACAAAGAATCAAAGAAGTAGCGCGGTCTAAGTAAATATTCTCAAATGACAATTGGCAGTTCACAAAGGTCACAGTACACTTGTACTGTGGGCGTGTAGTACTTGGATATTATGTATACAACTGAATGAATTACGTACAGTTATATAAATTGTGTAACATGATTACAATGTGTCATAAATCTAAGGAAGGCAGGTGAGGCATTTGTTTGGCATTTAATTTGAATAGGATAGTACAGACAAATGCAATGTTGCTTTAGGCAAAGTGTCATCCAGTCTTGTTGTTCCACAGGGGACCATTGACGGAATACTTAGATATCAAAACATTGATCAAAAGGGACAGTGGACAGCTCGGGTCCGCAGAATCAATAGAACAAATATTGCGGTACAGCTGTAGAACTTTTCAGGATGTGGGGCAATTACGTGTGTTGGCCTCGCCCCATCCCAAGAAAAACCCCATGGACCAGCGCTTGATCGATACCTGTCACTCAATTGTATGGAGAATAAACTTGCAAGTTCAACAACAACTGCAAAACCTAAACATGAAATGACATGCAATGAGTTATGTCTCAAGACACTACTGACTGAATCGCTGCTAGACACCAACAGTGGTAGGAAAGAGTTGATAGGACGTTATATCGATCACTGTCTGAATTAGTCAGTTCCTTTCTTAGCGCCAAACTCTCCGAGCCAGTCAATAGAGCTTGTGATTCAATTACAGCGACACCAGCAGCCTATGTGTGGTACACTATCTATCGTGGTACGCGTTCAATAGAACAGCTTCTAGAATCCCGTCCCTCACTGAAAATGGGATTACCTCCGGAATAAAGACTCTTGTTCATCAACATGTGTGATTCACACGATCCAATCACCAATGTGGATTCCCCTCTGTCAAAGCTTGTGGAGGTTAGAATATGTGGGTGTAAAGTGATTGAAAAACAGTACTGAGATTTGTTATCGCAGCCTCCGAGAGGGGAATAAAGAAACATTCAAAATAGTTTGTCCATGATTTTTTGTCCAACAATTGAATGAATATTACAGCATGAGACGGATGACATGTCGGCCTACATGTTCAATTATCTGTAAAATCTCATTCAGATTATGATGATATATGGTAGAATGATGATATATCATTAATATGATGATAATTGATACCGATAAAAAAGAATAATTCTCAATTATACGTACATTCTATAAAAGCCATGTTTTTTTTTTCAGAGAAAGATGTTACAGTTCAAAAATCCAAAATGTATTTTACAGATTTTTCAGTCAACTTTTCATTGCATCATTTATGCTCCATGTACCACACGACACCATTGACAAGTCATGTTTTATGAAGATAACTCTCTCCACCCCGAGTAAGAACATGATCACTAATCAATGATGACGGTGGGATAATGAAGTGAGTTCGGTCACTGGCTCTGGGGTCCTTCAGTCTGCGCTCCCTGGAGAGGTGTATTGAGTGTGGGGGCAACAACTGGCATAGAATGTCAAATATGAGCATTCAAGTGCTGGGTTTTAGTTTTCAAAAAAACATTGAATGTGACAGTTTCGATTTTTCAATAGTTTCTGTTTTGAAATTCACTGCAAAATATTGGCTCTGTGCAAAACAACATACATGTACCGGTGATACACTTGATATATCTACACATTCCTGTACTGATTTTGATAAAATACAGGTCGGACTCGGAATTCAATTCTCTATCATCATCATCATCATCTTGCCATAAAAATTCATAATCACAAAATTAAGAGCTATTATTCTAGGATAAGGTCTAGAATGTTATACAATATGGTTCATTCAACAAACATTTGGTCGTAAAAAGTTGCTAACAACTGGTCTGCTGCACCAGACTGATTTGCTGTCAGTGTACCGAGGGCCCTTCTGCACAATCAACATAGACAATACAAGACACCAACTGTCTCTGAATTTGCCGACAATGCAATTCCTCTGTAGGCTGCCAAATTACATTGAGAACATTGAGTGAGAATCCACGTCCAGATTCCTCCCAGCCACAGTCCTGACCTTTACAGTGTATCTATAAGTCAAGGGTGACACAGAACATGCATCAAAGGGTCCTGGTGGCTGTTCTGTGGCTAGGTCAAGGTCACTGTTGGATCTCCCCATCTCCCCAGGTCAGGTGCAGAAATATGTTGGGATTGTATAAGGTTAGCAAAGACCAGTCCTGACAATTACAAAATAATCTAATGTAAACCAAACAGAAGCCAAACTTGCACAAATAGTATTTCATATGAGTGTTGAATATTCATATAACTGGAATAATGCAGGACACATTAATGCATACAGTCGGGGGAATTAGAACTATAATAGAATTTGTCGCCTGAATGACATTGCCTTTATTCCAATGCACCCATTAACACCCTCTCTGATTACTGCCTGAGTTACTCAAGTTGTGACCAGTCCATTAATTTTGTAATTACAAGGACAAACAAAGTAGACAAATAAAGCCAAAAGTACATATTGAACTGTTTGCTTGTGAAGATATCTCACAATGATCCAATTAAAATTCAGTAAATGCGACTAATTTCTTGCAAACATATGACCAACATTTTTAATTGTGTCTGACATATTTTAGTATCTATTTGCATCTTTGGGAGGCCAAAACAATCTGCATTATTTTTTACATTAGGTTGAATGCATGTACTTTCATGAAGAATATTCCTGAATTTACAGATATTGTCAGACACATTGATAAAATTGATGAAGACGAGATACTGTTGAACATTATGAACGTAGACACAAGCCGTAAAACATGTAATCTAACTTGCAGGGATAAAATTCACCGCAGATTTGTGCAAACCATTTACGGCCATGGAGCAATGTCATGTTATTTCATTGTATGCAATAAAACACTGGATAGTATTTCATGGCACCCCGCAATGACAGCACACACCCTTACAGTCCACCTGGTGACAGCAAACCCCTCCATAAAAAACTCAATGCGATTTGCTGTTAGAACAAATTCTTTGCTATCTGAGAATGGACGTATTGTCTAAATACAAAAGCCAGAATCAGTCTTCTATGAATATATTATTGGAATGCTACCAGTATTTCACTCAAGAAAGAGAGGGACCCAAAGTCAATGGAATGAATATATATTCATCAAATTCCGACCATGATACTCGAAAACAACTTTATGTCACTTACATTACACAACTTTGCCTTGCGTCACCAATGACAAATCTGTCAAGTGCACATCAACTTTTTTGTCGCGGGTTCGAACGACACATGGATCATTTCCTGCGGGAAAACCAATAACAGGTCCTAAATGTCAGATGTTGACACAGCGCCAGGGACACAGTCGACAATCGATAGCTCGGAATTACCAACCACATCTTACTTACACACACACGAGGGTATTGACCGATATCGGCCCGTAATGGCAGTGATACTATCGATTAACATCACAAGAACTGCCTAAATCGTCAGCGCATAATCCCAGTGAAATAAAGAAGCTGTCATTTAATTCTGCGGGATATGCCAAGCGAATCACACCTCATAGATAATGGACATTTCAGTGGAAATACCACAAGTAGCTCGGCCGGCCGAGGCAGCTGTTTTGTTCCACCGCGACTAATCCTGTCACTGGTCTGAGAGGGATTATCTGTCCCAGCGTCCTACACTGTACACATCATACAGGACCCAGGGGTGACTTGATGGCTGCCATGGAAACCACCCACCCACAGTATTATATGTAACAGCGGTCAGACTGAGACCTGAATACAAATAGATAAAAAAAATCTTTACCTATTTTGCATCAACAATTTTAAAGTTACATACAAATTTACATACAAATATTATTATATTTACATAAGTAGCACTTACTAACTGGCGGTTGATCATCCTTACACATATGCCTCAGTACTAAAATGCTCTAACAACCTACCATTGCTGAGACCTCTAACTGCTGTATTTTTGCCCAACCCTGACTCACCAGCTCACCACTTTATGTCCGGATTCTCCACCAATCGACACGAGTCGACCCCACATTAACCTTTTCGGATCCAACAAGCCCTGACACTGTCACCTCGCATTAACCCCCTGGGGCCCAACACGCCCTGACACATGTCACCTTGACAACCGCCCTGACTCCGCAGCCGTATCCCGCTCCATAGATCTATGCGGTACCAGGGAGCGATCTTGACCACAAATTAAAGTTCGCTATACTGTGGGACACTTGCCCATAAAACTAAAGCTCTCTGAGGCGACTTACCAATGAGAAAAGATTAAGCGGTTTCGGATCCAGTCTTGGAGAAAATCCAAGTGGGTAGACAACAGTGAGGCAGTTTCTAAGGTCAAGGTTTTGCTGAGTGTTGTTTAAGTTTTGTTTTTTGTCAGTGTTCGTAATAGATCATATTTATGGAAATTTCAGTGCACCAAGTTCACCATAAATAATTCCTGTGAAAAGAATCAACTAAAGGTAATGAGGCTTGGCATTTACATTGAAGATTTGTCAGCTCATGAGATTTAATGCAAGTGCAAAATTTCCCCCTAACAGTAGGCACAAGAAACAACACTATTGTCAAGTGATGTCAAATATTAAACATGACATTTCAAAAGCTTAACTTCACCAGTACATTCTGTCATAATATAATCCTGACTTTTTTCTGTCACCAATCAATTGACATCCATTATTCAGGCATTCCATGAAGAAGTTTTAATGATGCCTGATTTTGTTGGACGGGGGCCGGAAGTGGCTTGTTTCCTGACGAGAGACTGCAATTACAGACTCAGTGTTTTCCGTCAAGTAGAGTTCTTCAACATCTGGTAATTAATGGGGAGACTGTGAAATATTTGAAGCAGGAACAAGACTTTGTGACGGTGTGTAAAGCAGTGACTGCTTCAGGATGTGATGGTCGCTTTTGTTCAGGAAGGTAAGTATATAACAGAGAATAGCCATCAAGATGTATCTTCATGTTTTGGTTTGATGCAGCTTTCTAATGCTTCAATTTACTTCACTGAGGCCTACAGCTGTAACAACATGTTTTTGTTTTTTCTTACTGGGTAAAACCATCTTACGTTCACCATAGAGTCAATAGTTCCCGCCCTACGCGCGTCCCCCATGGACACCTCAAGGAGACATCAGCGGCCATAAAACATCACTCAGCCTCGGAAGACTTGCCCCAGAAGACTCATCAGGGCCGAATTCTTAGCGGGACTAGGACATTACTCCTGATCCCCTGCTGTATTATCCACTAGGACACTCTTAGGACAATAACCAACATCAGACACCCCCCCCCCCCCCTCAGTCCATCAATACAAATTGTATTGCCTGACCCAGCCCGCCATTCCCAAGGATTTTTGGTGCCGCGGCCCTCCGACAGAACCGCACATTATGTGATATTGTTCAAGGGATGAGTGTCTGGATTTGTGGAACTCAATCTAGTCTCAGTACTGCCGGTCATGCAAGTTTATCGATTCTCACAAGAATGGTGTGTATTTGGCCATCCTATAGCATGAGACCAGTAGAGGGGATATTATGATTGCAGCATGAATGGTATTTTGGAACTTTATATTATCCGCTTTCTCCAGACCGGAGGCTAGAGGAATCCTTTCAGAAGAACTCGTGGATTTGTGAGCCGACAGTTACAGTGCACTAAAATCTCCTCGAAATCTTGTTGTCGTCCAAAATTCCTAAATAAAAGTTTCCAACAAGATTCCAATAATATTGGTTTCATAAAATTAAAAACTTAAGATATGTCGGACAGTCGATGAAACACAGGTAGGAATGACCAATATGATAGTCATGTTTTTGAAAATGTATTGACCACACTGATCACAATACACACAATACAGCGAGGCTTGATTCTAAACATGACAGGAAAACATCTGACCACCACATTCTCCAGTTTCACCTTCTGCCTAAGTACAGATCGTTAGGTCAGTGACAGGTTGAGAACAATGAACTCAGACCTCACACAGTCCTTTCATATGTCAAAACATCATTTTGTACATACATGTATGTACCAAGGTGTTTTTTTTCTGGTAGAAAAAACAATTTATCAATTGATGACTTTCTCTAAGTTGCTTATATTTACTTTAGCTTTCAGAAGTTTGGTAGGTCAATGACCGAATTGTTTGATCTGCCAATAATTTATTTCATCTTGTTATATTATTTTAGTCCTTATTAGCATACCTCATCATCTTTGAATTTATTCAATGACGTAAATATTGATATATACCTGTATTCTCTGAAACTAAATCACAAAGAAAGTCGTGTAAAGAACAGACAAAATACTGGAAATTGATGTGCAATATATGTTAATTGGTAGAGCTTATGTGTAAATTGACCACCGACCATAACTACCCGACATGTGCATTGAAAAACCGTGAACACTGAACAGCTCCACTCTGTGGCACGCCTCACAAGACATCAGAAAGTTTGTCGAGAACCGCTGCTGATGGCTCGCCAAGAGGCAGCGCTGGGAAACAAAGCGGTGGTCAAGCAAACAAAGACAAATCGCCTGCAGTCGCCGCACCGGGTACAGGGCCCACGCCGTGTATGGATTTATTCCTCCCCGGGACACAGCCACGATCAACGTAAATCAGGTGAAGTCATTCTGCTAGTTTCGTGACTCCCTGGCACTTTCAATTGTCCAAAAGTTCGCCAGCTCGTCGCTTGGACCTCGACGTCGTATAAATAATTTCCTGGGATAGGACAATACGCAGAGCAAGTCGCATTTAAATGTGCACTTTTAACGGCGGAACACAGGAACACCAAGTTGGGAAAACAGCTGGACTTCTCAAAGCAATTACCCATGAATGATTACAAATCCATATTATGGAATTTGCTGAGGTCTATTGATCGAGCATCTATCTATACTGATGTCTCAATCAATGAAGCAATTGTACATGTTTTAAGGTTACATGAATCTATCATGCATCAATGCGTCAAACATCTCCATAATGTTGATCTGGGTACACACACGAACACATATTTACTGACCTGTCAGTTTTCTTTTGAACATCATTTCCTTGGAAGTAGCTACCCGACAATGCTTGCAATGTAATCCATGTCTGAAAATAGATTATGTAATCATGTTTAATCCAATTTCCTGGATTACATTGTTTTAGATTGTCGCAGACATAGACGGAAAGGCCACAAAGAACATAGGTATGGTGAATAATTTCAACAGGTTTCTCCTGTTGGATTTATACTTTCAAACTATTTCAACATGTTTCCAGGCTCGCACCAAGGAGTTCTGTTCTGTTCCCTGCAAGAGCTTTTGTTAGAAGGAAGTAGTTTATATCTTTGAGAAAATTTGTTTGGCGTCTCACAACAGTGTGAAGATCAACATTCGTTGCAAATGAATAAATGACTCAATATTTTCATTGTGTGAATTTTTGGTTTCAAAAATGAAAGCAAAATTAGTCAAGTTGTGAATAATCTGAGACATAATGGCTTCGAATAACACAGAAGTCATCCACAATACTAACACACCACAGTAAAACTATTTGAATACTTCGGCAAGCAACGTCCTGATTAATGATGATTAAATTTTGCAGGAAAGTCAAAACTAAAATGAAATCTGGAGTATACATCTTACTAATTAATGGAAGTAATCTGATCTATGCACAAGACATTGTATTACCATAGTAACCTCACATAAAGAGCATGTAGATGTTGTCTAGTTTCTTGGCTGCATGGTTTGTAACAAACTAAACAGTAAACTGCATTGTAATAATGCTAATGTCTCCGTCTGAGTGGCAGATTATCATTGATGTATTCAAATGTACAAAAAAATAAGTCAATTAGATTCAGCCCGCAGCAAATTATTTCAAATGCCAGTTTCGATTCCCATGTAGCTCCCTGTTATTTGGGCCGGCCTTTACATATTTTGCGTATTCTGACCAGACTGTCTATACTTCTCCAGTGTCTCACGACCAAAAGAGCAAAGCTTCATGCTACAGTACACTGCTTCCCAGACATTGCTGTATCATTGTCATCACGAGCAGGCAATGACAGAGAACACACAATAAACGGAATTTCCATATTTGCAATATCACCAAATGCGGAGTGGGGGCCGGTATTTTTTCGGGCGATGCATAAGTGGGACTCATTAGATTTAATGCCAAGTATGATTGCAAATCCGCTATATCAATATGGGCAGTGGAAAGTCGTAAGTCGCAGGCGGACAGTCTGCGGTTTTTTTAACTGCGGGGACGGGCAGAGCTGGCAGGACAATTTGGCAGGGATTACTGTCCCGAGCCAGTGTCAAATCCTCGGGAAAACCCATGACAACTCATACCGTCATCAAACTTTCATGACTTGTATACTGCATGGTAGAGGGCCCAGTATATTATAGAAGTGAGTTTAAATACTAGAATGTGACCTTGGTTGTCTTTGCGAAAAGGTCAAAAAACGTGAAACAGTTCGGGTGAGAGTTGACAAATGTACCTTAGAGCCATCGTGACAAGACCTATACAGTGAGAATATACATTGTGATCACAAAGTCGGCATTGATCGAAAATTTTGTCATCGTGGAATTCATGTAGTTTTTTGCCTTCAGCTGTGGAGTGGATTCCCAACCCTTGGTGGTGTTCAACTCGACACGAGTGCGTTCAAGTGGACTGCACCGCGGTGATAGATGTGCATAAAACGCCCCAGAACAAAACTATCACAGAAACTCAATGGCAAGAAAACCCCAGGCCTCCAGCTGAAAGTACCTCCGGAGTTATGACAATAAAAAGTGCGTATTTCATGGAAAGCACGGGTGTAGCTTTCTCACATTTATACAATCATGTGTGTCCCAGGGAGAAATAAATACATACACGGCGTGGGCCCTGTACCCGGTGCGGCCACTGCGGGCGATTTGTCTTCGTTTGCTTGACCGCCACATTGTTTCCCGGCGCTGCCTCTTGGCGAGTCACCAGTAACAATGTTCAAACAAACTCGCTATGTCCTGGGATAATATCACTGGATCTGTTTGATCAGATCTGTGTTACCAGAAACCCGTCTTATGGGTTTCTGGTGTTACCAGATCAAAAAAGTTTTGTATGTATCGATGGTACAAGTTTTTCAAAAAGCTACGCTGATGCCATATTAGACTGGAGGCCAAACCTCCAAAAGGCCGTTATTTTGAAAGTTAGCATGCATGGAGACACCCATTGGCGAATGTGGTATCGTTGAAAAGTTTAAGACCTAAGGGCCACATTTTGACATGTCCCGTCTTTTGGGACAGGGGCGGTCACCATGGAAACGGGCTCGGAAGGTCAATGACCTCAAATTTAATCAAGCATCCTGCTAGGCACCCAGAATGGCTTAATATATCACTGAAAGTGCTCCTTCCAAAGAATGGTTCAATCGATTGGGTTTAATTTTGGAACATAGACAGAAGCTGGTACTAGGTATGTGTTGGCGGAGTGACCCCAATGAGGTGTCAAGAATGGAGGTCCCGAGGGTCGGGATTACCACCCCCTGGAGTCCGCCCCTTCTCCAAATAATGACAAAAGTGTGATTTGGGGTTCAAAAGTTTGTTTGTTCAAGAGAACAAACAATACAAGAGTTATTAAATGGCACGATTCAAGGGTAAAAACAGTTAGGATTGCAATGATACCAGCATCACTTGTGCGTGGGGCCGGTTGCCATGGCAACAGACGTTACGAATGGCAGGCCTCTGGTCTACTTTTACCCGAAAATGGCAAGAATATTGGGGTTCAGGCTGTATAAAAGTGTTAATGATCGAAGACACTGCTATATTAGGCTACCATCGTTATCATAGATGAACATAATATGGAAAACGGACATGCTGATAGCACCGTGACCTCAGGATGGGGCTCGTTTCCATGGCAACATGTCTATTTTCCCATAAAAAATGGCAATAATAATGAAGATTGGGCTGCTTTAAAGTATTAATGTTTGAAAACATATCAACGAACTTGTCTCAGATAACACACACGTGGGACAGAGACTGAATGTTACCTCTGTGACCCCTCATTGAGGCTCATTGCCATGGCAACAGACGGTTCTAATGGTATTCTTCGGGTCTATTTTTCACCCGAAAATTGCAAGAATTACGGGGTTCAGGTTATTCAAAAGTGTCAATTGTCGAAGATATGGCTATATGAGGTTATCATCTTTGTCATAGATGAACCAAATTTGGGACACGGACATACTGACAGCACCGTGGCCTCAGGGTGGGGCTCGTTTCCATGGCAACATGTCTATTTTCCCGTAAAAAATGGCAAAAATATTGAAGATTGGGCTGCTTCAAAGTGTTAATAGTTAAAGACAGATCAGCGATCTTGTCTCAGATACAACACACGTGGGACAGGAACGGGATGCTACCACTGTGGCACCTGAGTGGGGCACGTTGCCATGGCAACAGAGGTACCTATTGGTGAGCGTCGGGTCTATTTTTCACCCACAAAAGGCAAGAATTCAAAATTGGAAAATATTGAAGAGGGGGTGTTTAAAGTGCCAATGGTTAAAGACAGATCAACGACTTGTCTCAGATGAAACACACGTGGGACAGGGATGGGATGCTACCACTGTGGCCCCTGGGTTGGGCCCCCGTTGCCAAGGCAACAGAGAGTTTTAACCATCCGTGTCAGTTTTATTTTTTTGCACAAAATGGCCGAGGTGGACGAAAGGCCACGGTGGACGAATGGGTGGCGCAATTATACTTTGATTTTTCTAACTTGTTTACAC
This sequence comes from Terebella lapidaria, assembly GCA_949152475.1. Taxonomy (NCBI): domain Eukaryota; kingdom Metazoa; phylum Annelida; class Polychaeta; order Terebellida; family Terebellidae; genus Terebella; species Terebella lapidaria. The sequence goes on from OX424557.1 coordinate 12,955,241, forward strand.
CGGTTTTTGAAGATATCTTTGCGATGTTAAATCGTATCGTTCTATAACTTGACATACTTCACTTCGGAAACAAACGGCAATTTAATACCAAATTTCAGACTTCTATCGCAATAATTGAAGAAGTTGGCAATCTAACCCAATGTTAAATTTTAGCCAAAAACGGGATCTCGAGAATCTGAGCTTATTCGAGGATTTGATCCTGCTTTCATCCATCATGATTCGAAGTATTGTTGTAATTTTAGACCAGAAGACACATTGGGGGTGTATTCTACACAAACATGTTGATTTTGAAAGATTGCACCACTACAAAACCGAGCAAATCCACAAAATTGTGTGCGGACCCAGAGAATGAATGACAGGGCTAAATTTAACATTGGGGTAGATTGCCAACTTTTTCAATTTTCGTGGTAAAAGTCTGAAATTCGGTAGAGAATTGCCGTTTGACTCCCGAGTGAAGTGTGCCAAGTTATAGAACGATAGGATTCAGCATCGCAAAAATATCAGCGAAAAACTGTGTAAAAGAGTTAGAAAAATCCGAGTATAGTGAGTATATTGTGCAGACAACTGTTTGTGGTCTATGTATTGAATATTTCTTAATCATATAGCATGTCATCACTTGTCATGTTGTTCATTAGTGCATTGGAATTATATAAGCAAATAACAATAGCCGTTTTGAAAAAAAAGCAAACCTGTCACAACATTGTGCACGGAATAGCGTGGGGTTAAAACCAATGGTTGGCGAGTGCACAAACTATAGGGGTTGGTTTGTTCAAGTGGCATCCTGTCAGAAATTATCCGATAAACACCAACTAAACATTGTTTTAATTTATATACGATATTCCATGTAATTGGCCGATTTTTAGGGAATTCATTGCCAAATATTCTACTGATAACAGTTTTTATACGGAATATGTGGTGTCAAATCAAATAACTAACGCCTAAAAGACTGAGGGTCAGGGTGTTTTCGAAGTTATTACGAATAAAGCGATCGTAGAATATTTGCGAATATTTGCAATTTCCTTCAGCAGTGTATATTTGAGTAATTATCAAAGTTCTTGGAAATTCCTTTTAACTGATCATTTTTTATACCAAAAATAAATCATCTTTACAATGATGAGTACATATTACTCGAAAGTTCAAAACTGTGGGATGTATTACGATGACAGGTGGAACTAATATCTTCATAATATATTTGATGAAAGCTAATAACATATTTTATAATTCAAACAGGAGAGAAATACAAGACATACAAGACTCATATCCACATTGATTTTTAATATCCAGCAGTGGGTTGAACACGTCGTTGAAAAGGATTTTAGAAAATGTCCAACAATCTGATTATATTTCATCACGTCATTTCAAGATATAATATTCCATGAACCAAACAGTCAATTTTCTTCAAATTTCACATTTTGGTCAATAAGGTCGATAGCAACAAGCTGTCAAATTTGGAAAGATATCTATGGAAGCGAAAATTGAGCCCCAAAGGTCATCCTTGGCCTTAAAATAATTAGTGGATAAATTGCCAGAATAATCAGTAAGAATGAAATTTATTACATACAATTGTAAATGATAAGTTTACAAAAAAAACAAAGAACAATATTCTACATTCAATGTAATACCACTTAATTATTTGTTTCTATGTGAGCCAGTTTTGTACAGCTGGTAGTCAGATTCAATTCATATGACTCAATGGATTATTGAGTACAGGACCTATTTAACATTTCTGAACGATAAAATTTATAGAATAAGTAATCATACTCCGGTGCCCCTGATAGGACATGACGAAAAAACCTACTTCGTTCCCACGAAATACTACGTCGTATGTACGAAGTACTACGTCGTATGTACGAAGTACTACGTCGTATGTACGACTTACTACTATGAAGTGGTAAATCATTTGCACGAAGTACTACCAAGTCATTCGCACGAATGGCTAAGTCGTTGCCAAAATTTCCTGACACAAATACGGAGGCTAAGTTGTGTGATTATTTTGGGAACTTCTTCAGCAACAAAATTGCTAAGATTACATCAACGTTCTCTGATGATCCCCCAGTGCTGAACAGTAACAATCAGATCACATGCAAACTCGAGAACTTCAAAAGGTTAAAGTTGGAATCAATGTTATAATCAACCAAATTTGGCATTCTTGTTTGTCACGCAAACTTGAAAGTACATCTCGAGATAGTCAGGAATATATAAGAAATATGCACAGTTCAACAACAGATATTTAGAAAATTGCCGTTAATCGTGCATTAAAAAAAGTGGATAGAGAATGATCGGCCTGTCTACATTGCCGATTGCCACAGTATCTAGACAAATACAAATGACGTCATGAGACCGTGTGTAGAAGTCGCCCGCAAGGCGGGCCGCTTTAAGGAAAAAAATTGATGCGAGATTGACTGGCCCGAATTCGAATCTTGACTTGGCAACTCAATTTAGGCACGTGAAAGGCTCGAATTTGTATGATTTCTAATTCTATAGACAAAATAAAGCTACCGCAGAATGAATAATTTTTGTCAATTTTAAAAGTGATTATAGCTTTAACATCAGACGAAGTCAGTAACGTCATCAAATCTTCACCATCGAGATCATCGCGAAGTGACCCCATCCCAACTTGGCTGGTGAAAAAATGTCAGGAGGGTTTGCTGTGCTTGATAACTGCAATACCGTCTTCACTCAATAGTCTTGATCGCACTCATTTTGAAAAAAAATCATGGGTCTGACACTGAAGAACTGTTAAACTATAGACCGGTATCGAACCTTCAATTGTTATGTAAAATCATTGAAAAGGAAGCCGATCAACAGTTACGACAGTACACTGTGTCTGGTCTCAACTATATACCTAATACCTTCACATTTTTACACATTTACATGTACCTCGAGAAATACTTCGCATAATAAATGTACTTATTATACCCGTACCCTTTCCAGTTCCTATATTCTACTATTCTGACCCATAATCCAACCGAGATAGATTAACGAACATGCATGGATATAAAGGAAAAAGTATCAATAATATAGACCATTCGGTCTACAACTGTGTGCAACAGTGGGTGCACAACTTGACCTATTGCCATGGAAGTAGGTCGTGTGAACGAAGTAGGTTTGTTTCGTCACGTCCTATAAGGGGCAGCGGAGTATGATTACTTATTCTATAAACTTTATCGTTTAGAAATGTAGAATAGGTCCTGTACTCAATAATCCATTGAGTCATAAGAATTGAATCTGACTATCAGCTGTGCAAAACTGGTTCACAATGAAAACAAATAATTGAAATGCATTGCCATTTTAGCCATTTAGCCACTAACAAATTTAATCAGCCCGAACTTCATATTTTTGGCCATTTTGTGCACTTGGCACGGATGTTTAAGACTCCCTGTTGCCTTGGCAACGGGGCCCCACAAAGGGCCACAGTGGTAGCATCCCGTCCCTGTCCAACATGTGTTTTATCTGAGACAAGGTCGTTGATCTGTCTAACCATTGGCACTTTAAACACCTTCTATATTTTCCAATTTTTGTGGGAAAATAGACCTATTGCCATGGAAACTAGCCCCACCCTGAGGCCACGGTGCTATCGTCATGTCCATGTCCCATTATGTTCATCTATGACTAAGTTAGTAGCATTAAATAGCCATGTCTTTGAAAATTAATCATTTTAATCATCCTGAACCACGGAATTCTTGCCTTTTGTGGGTGAAAAATAGATCCGACGCTCACCAATAGAAACCTCTGTTGCCATGGCAACGAGCCTCACTCAGGTGCCACAGTGGTAGCATCCCGTTCCTGTCCCACGTGTGTTGTATCTAAGACAAGATCGCTGATCTGTCTTCAACTATTAACACTTTGAAGCAGCCCAATCTTCAATAATTTTGCCATATTTTCGGGAAAATAGACCTAGCTGTTGCCATGGAAACGAGCCCCACCCTGAGGCCACGGTGCTATCAGTATGTCCGTGTTCCAAATTTTGTTCATCCATGACAAAGATGGTAACCTCATATAGCCATGTTTTCGACAATTAACACTTGAATAATCTGAACCCCATAATTCTTGCCATTTTCAGGTGAAAAATAGACCCGAAGAATACCATTAGAAACGTCTGTTGCCATGGCAATGAGCATCAATGAGGGGCCACAGAGGTAACATTCAGTCTTTGTCCCACGTGTGTTTTATCTGAGACAAGTTCGTTGATATGTTTTCAAACATTTAAACTTTAAAGCAGCCCAATCTTCATTATAACTGCCATTTTTTTATGGGAAAATAGACATGTTGCCATGGAAACGAGCCCCACCCTGAGGTCACGGTGCTTTCAGCATGTCCGTTTCCCATATTATGTTCATCTATGATAATGATGGTAGCCTAATATAGCAGTATCTTCGATCATTAACACTTTTATACAGCCTGAACCCCAATATTCTTACCATTTTCGGGTAAAAAGTAGACCCGACGCCTACCATTCGTAACGTCTGTTGCCATGGCAACCGGCCCCACGCACAAGTGATGCTGGTATTATTGCAATCCTATCTGGTCTTACCCTTGAATGGTGCCATTTATTAACTCTTGTATTGCTTGTTCTCTTGAACAAACAAACTTTTGAACCCCAAATCACACTTTTGTCACTATTTGGAGAAGGGGCGGACTCCAGGGGGTGATAATCCTGATCCCCGGGACCTCCATTCTTGACACCTCATTGTGGTCCGCCAACACATACCTAGTACCATCATCTGTCTATGTTCCAAAATTAAACCCAATCGGTTGAACCATTCTTAGGAAGGAGCACTTTCAGTGATATATTACACCATTCTGGGTGCCTAGCAGGATGCTTGATTAAATTTGAGGTCATTGACCTTCCGAGCCCGTTTCCATGGTGACCGCCCCTGTCCCAAAAGACGGGACATGTCAAAATGTGGCCCTTAGGTCTTAAGCTTTCCAACGATACCATATTCGCCAATGGGTGTCTCCGTGCAAACCAAATTCCCCAAAACCGGATTTGGCCCCCGGTCTATATATACAGCAAGCTGTCCTACATTGGATTTTTTGTCTCACAATGCCTCTGATTACAATACATTTTCTATAAATGGTCGGAAGCCGATGAATTAGACATAATGTACAAACAGACTCTAATGGACGACAAGCGCTCTATGATTACAAGAAAGTGAGTCATTGAAGAACTACACCATGCAATGGAAGCTGACTAAAGCCGAGTAGAACCGAGTACTTCTCCAGTCCAAGTTTCCATTGAATATCTCTCCGCACACACTCAGTTCCAGCAGGAGAACGTAACGAGTCATTCTGTCGATGGGTAACCCTCTCAATATTCAGTTATAATTGCCGGCAAAAATTACTCGTCTGTGGGTTTTTTTCCACCACTTTTTTTACAGCGGAGTGAGCGGACACTAGATATTCTGCTCCACACTGAAATTAGAGCTGAAAGCAACTGTCGCAAATCATGCAAAATTTTCTGCCCATAACTGTGATGGCTGAAGTTACTTTTTTTCGATCTTTTACCTGGATTTTTCACAACTAGTAGTATCAAGTACTTTATTCCGAACTCATACCTTTTGCAGATATCCTTATTAGATCAATGTACATCGATCAGAAGTCAGAAATTGCATTTTATGTTGGTATCCGTTTGGTTGCATACGATGACAGTGAAGTAAAAGCTCGACCCACGATTATATCCAGTAATGTGCCAGCACCTACAAGTAAGCCATTACTTTGATGAGGCAGACATCTGCTATATATCCATTCAGTGATCAAGCCTCGTCTGTTATCTGGCGGAGTATCGTCACCGACCGACCGACATCTAAACCCTTCCTGCTGCAGTTCTGCTCCACACTGAAGCCTCGGCGTGGTCCCAGCTGACGGACCCGGTGCGAATAGGCGTCATGAATCTTGAGCAGTGCTTGCTCGATTCAGGGTGCAGAGTGAGTCACCTTCCAAAGCTATGATCTGGGCAGTGGGATGGACCGAGCCGCCAATGCTGGATGGCTGCGGCCCCAGGTGTGGCACTTGTATCGAGAGAACAGATACCACCGCGGCGGATGGAATCCTCTCATGCGAATCGCTAGTCAGTCAGCGGACCGCTTCACGAGGGACATCACGATGAATATGACAACATGAACCTCCGCGCCCCGCGGCTAATTGCTCACAGGATCAACGTTTACTCGGGGAAGGCGTTACTGGATTAAAATGTCCTCTCTTCTGATGAGCTCTGATCATTTATCACAAGATTCTCGGGAATAAAAAAAACATTGATTCTTACACATGTCATGCAACGATCTTATCAATGTTGGGAGTTCACTCTCAACTTTGCGTATTTTTAGCGCTTTCTTCTCACAAGGTCACGCACCATTCTATTCGGAACAGAACCAAACAGTGCGTCGCTGTTCATTGATCGTGTCTGACTGCAACTCAGTTACAATCACTAACTGGGACCAGCTTCGTGTAACTAGTGATACCCCACTGGCGAAATACCATATTACATTATATTGACGATATTATATGGAGGCGTTTCTGGTGGGATATTGTCTTGAACCTGCTCACCTCTCTGGGAATCGCTTGTGTTTTGTGCCGGGAGTTTGACGTGTCCTAAACAAAACAAGGAGCAAATTGAACAAGACAGCGAAATAGAATGATGATGTAGAAGTTAACAGCAAATATGAAGTTCTGAGGTTCTTTTCACCTATTTTAGGTCGATGATAATACAGCCTTCACCATGCAGCTATATAGGTCCACAATCTGTGCAAACATTAATCGCTGCCCACCAATTTTACTGATCAATCATAAGCTCAGACAAATTATTCACCTTATAAAGAACAGCTATTTTGGTCAAGGTAAAAATGTCTTGTACCTCTGCATCCAGACTGTAACTTTACCATCTGAGATAATCTCACATCGCCTGCGGCAGCAGATATTTATGTACAAGTCCGTCACTGACATTTACAGGCTGGTGACCGCTGGGGGAAGTCTTCTTTGATCAACAACAGTGCTTCCTATCATTCGTACACCCTACAACCCTCTACTCTAGCTGCATCTTGTAGACTATCGCAGACGAAAAACATTTCTTCTCCAGGGTTCTCCATTATATTGTCTGGTTAGAAATATCCGTTTCAGGTTATAGATATACTAATCTTAGATTGTGTTGCCTCAAACTTATACCAGACCTTTGTTGTCACATCCAGATTCTCTGCTAAGTCAATAAAGTCAGGATTCTCCACCAAGTCAATAAAGTCAGAATTCTCCACCAAGTCAATAAAATCAGAATTCTCCACCAATTCAATAAGTCTGGATTCTCCAAAAAGTCAATTAAGTCTGGACTCTACACTGAGTGAATAAAATAAGAATTCCCCACCAAGTCAATAAAGCCAGAATTCCCCACCAAGTCAATAAAAGCCAGAATTCTCCACCAAGTCAATGAAATAAGAATTCTCCACCAAGTCAATAAAGTCTGGATTCTCCACCAAGTCAATAAAATAAGAATTCTCCACCAAGTCAATAAAGTCAGATTTCTCCACCAAATCAATAAAGGCAGGATTCTCCACCAAGTCAGTAAAGTCTGGATTTTCCATCAAGTCAATGAAGTCAAGAGTTCTTTCACAATTCACATGTTCTGAATATATTTTCTACAGTATATATTTTCACAGTAACCAGTCGTTTAGGGTGCTCGGGATATCATACTGTAAAGCGACTAATAATGGCAGCTATTGAATTTGGCGGTTATGAGCCACACATTATTTGGCGGAGATTTAATTTGGCAGTTTCAAACCACACTGCTTAATATCTAGTTAAAATGGCAGACGATTAATTTTGGTGTTTTCTTCCCCTACCGCCAAATCCACCAAATATATTTTCCGCCAATATTAGTCACTTTACAGTGTACTGCTCTTGTATCACACGGTCTCATCAGGCAGCCAGACATCTCCCTTCATCTTCTGATACACCAATCAACTTTACCGACTCATGGATGATTGGCTCGTCCTCTCTGCACCTGTCTGTGATGGTGGAAACCCTCGTGGAGTCAGACAACAAAAAGCTCGAACGGACCACATCAAACTACACAGAGTTGGCCTACGTGACAACTGAGATCGTTCAAGTACATGTATCCTGAAATATTATGCATCTAAATGAACTGTCCTCTTTAACCAGTCATGGAATCTTGCATCATAAGTTTATGATAACCTAGATAGGAACCATGGTTGTCCACAACAAGAAACTATTCCATGGAAAGTTTGGGAAAGTACTAGTGTTGGTATTTTTACTTGCAGCTCAGGTAGACTTTTGTGCCACCGAAAGTTCTCAGAGAAGACCTCAAGTCAAGAAGAGATCGCTAGTGACAAAACATCACTCAGCCTCAGGAGACTTGCAGAAGAAGATTCATCAGCCCCAAACTCTGGCCATGACGAGGACATTATTCCTGACGTATGCCGCTATTTTTATGTGCTACAGACTACACCTACTAGTGAAGCAGACATAACACATCAATCTGGTGAACTTGCATTATTTTGCAAACTGAATGACTTAGACAGACCGATCAAGGAATTATTTTTACTTCTCCCATACATTTTCAAGGTCAAAATACCCTGCAGTAAAACTGTGTTTCAGCATTTTTCTCTCTCAAAAATCCTGCCCCTTCCAGGGCCAGAGCACAGACAAAGTGCTCGATCTCCGAGCGCGGACTTTATAAGTCAGGAGAAGAGGCCCTAGACAAGTCTCAGGTGTTTAATTATAATCTTTCCGGCATCAAAGTGACAGTGACATTATGAATTCTTGAGGACGGCAATCTGGCTGATGATAAGGTCTATCGGGAGACTGAACAGACCTCAAGTCCCCCTAATCACCCTGATTTCCCCCCACAAAAAATCAATACAGATTTACACAAACATTGGCCACTTCTGAAAGGCTAATGTACAGCGCCGAACCCATACATACGTGATGCCAGACAGCTCTGTAATTTGTTGAAATCATCAGTGTATATTTTTTGCATTCAGATTTTTCCTGCAAAACTGGTAATACGATGATGAACTTGATAATAAAAGTCAATTTCTCTTATAATTCTGCAAAAATACAATGTTTATTTTTGGACAGACCATTGGAAATATTTACTACACATATTTGGCAGATCTAAATGATTGATCAATTTGCTCAGTTCCACTTTTTCCGTAGAAGCCGTAACAGAAGTAGAAAGACTTCGCAGCTCTGCTGAATGCAATAAGTCATCAAGAATTCTGTGAGCGTTGCTTGGGTCCCACCCAGTGACTTGTGTCGCCGTGGTAATTGTCGGCTCCAGCCACGGACGGTGAACACCTCCCAAGACAGCGGCAAGTTTGTCAGAACACCGCTGTTGGTGGCTCGTCAAGAGGCAGTGCTGGGAAACAATGCGGCGGTCAAGCAAACAAAGACAAATTACCCGCGGTCGCCACACCGGGTACAGGGCCCACGCCGTGTATGGATTTATTTCTCCCTGAGATGCATATGAAACTAGACGCTTCCGGTCGCCTACGACCGCTTGGGTGTATCCCCCGTAGCCCTATCATCTCTGTTGCCCCAAATATTCCACTGTCAAGTGTGAAAAACTAGAGCAAGGGCTAAAAAAGATTACCAGAGAAATGTTAAATCTCAAGTCACAACTGTTTTCTTTTCCCCACCAAAATTGCTGCACTGATTTTCCGAGGTTATTGAAGGTCGAATTCAAAATCACCACTGAAATCTCTTTATATGAATTTCCATTCGACATGTTTGATAAAATAACGAAAATACAGATAGATCAATCTTTTCACCTATTTATATTTCAACTCTGAATATTTTACAAACTTTTTGACCAAAAATGCATTTCAAGATGACGAAATTGGAGCCAGATTGAACTTCTCACCATAAGTTATATTTCGACTCATAATACATGTATGTGCCAAACATGGTTTCAAGTTGAAATTCAAAGTAAAAGTTGACCAAAACTGCATTTCAAGATGACGAAATTGGAGCCAGATCAAACTTTTCGCCATGAGTTATATTTCAACTCATAATATGTTCCAAACTTGGTATTAAGTTGAAATTAAATGTAAAAGTTGACCAAAACTGCATTTCAAGATGACGAAATTGGAGCCAGATAGAACTTTTCGTCATAAGTTAAATTTTAACTCATAATATGTGCCAAACTTGGTTTCAAGTTGAAATTCAAGCTAAAAGTTTACCAAAACTGCATTTCAAGATGAAGAAATTGGAGCCAGATCGAACTTTTCATCATAAGTTATATTTTAACTCATAATATGTGCCAAACTTGGTTTCAAGTTGAAATTCAAACTAAAAATTGACCAAAACTGCATTTCAAGATGACGAAAATGGAGCCAGATCGAACTTTTCACCATAAGTTATATTTCGACTTATAATATGTGCCAAACATGCTTTCAAGTTGAAATTCAAAGTAAAAGTTGACCAAAACTGCATTTCAAGATGACGAAATTGGAGCCAGATCAAATTTTTCACCATAAGTTATATTTTAACTCATAATTTGTGCCAAACATGGTCTCAAGTTGAAATTCAAAGTAAAAGTTGATCAATGTTTTCATAAAAAGCTATTGTGATCAATAATAGACTTAACTAGCAAGAAAATAATGTTAACTTATTTGATCACAGCCATAAAATCTCTACTGTACAAAGCCTTCACCTTGTTGAGCCCAATAATAAATATTTCTTGTCTTAACTATTTTCATTGTGGTCAATAATAGACTTAACATGTAAAAATAAAGTTAACTTATTCGGTTACACCCAGAAATTTCTACCGGACAAAATCTTAACCTTGTTGAACTCAATAATAATTGTTTCTCATCTTAACTATTTTTATTGAGGTCAATAATAGACTTAACTAGCAAAAAAAATGTTAACTTATTTGGTTACAGACATAAAATGTCTACTGGACAGAATCTTTACCTTGTTGAACCCAATAATAAATATTTCTTGTCTTAACTATTTTCATTGTGGTCAATAATAGACTTAACATGTAAAAATACAGTTAACTTATTCGGTTACACCCAGAAATTTCTACCGGACAAAACCTTAACCTTGTTGAGCTCAATAATAATTGTTTCTCATCTTAACTATTTTTATTGAGGTCAATAATAGACTTAACTAGCAAAAAAAATGTTAACTTATTTGGTTACAGACATAAAATGTCTACTGGACAGAATCTTTACCTTGTTGAGCCCAATAATAAATATTTCTTGTCTTAACTATTTTTATTGTGGTCAATAATAGACTAAACTAGTAAAAATAATGTTAACTTATTCAGTACACCCATGAAATCTGTACTGGACATACTTTCACCTTGTTGAGCTTAATAATAAATATTTCTCATCTTAACTATTTTTATTGTGGTCAATAATAGACTTAACTATTTTTATTGTGGTCAATAATAGACCTAACTAGTAAAAATAATGTTAACTTATTCGGTTACACCAATGAAATTTGTACTGGACAAAACATTTACCTTGTTGAGGTTAATAATAAATATTTCTTGTCTTAACTATTTTTATTGTGGTCAATAATAGACTTAACTATTAAAAATAATGTTAACTTATTCAGTTACACCCATGAAATCTGTACTGGACAAAACCTTTACCTTGTTGAGCTTGATAATAAACGTTTCTCGTCTTAACTATTTTTATTGTGGACAATAATAGACTTAACTAGTAAAACTAATGTTAACTTATTCAGTAATATTGTCCTGTTTTCACTGAAAACTTCAGTTCTCCATTCTGAACAAGAAACCAGTGTCATTACCTTCCATTGTACAGGCTATTGGAATGATCGTACATGTCAAAATGGATATTTCAAAATTCTGTAATAAGTTAGGCTGTTAACATATTAATATTTACATGATCATTCTAAAAAACGATTGGTTTCGTGTGACAACCCTTCCCAACAACACTTCCAAATATTATCGAGATTCGTCAAAAATTGCCATCTGTAGAGCGTTCACAAGCCATGTGTCTCAAACAGGCTGTTTTCAATGCAAAAAGTGTCCCCAAACGACCAATTCAGTTGCCACGGCAACCAAAATCGATTGGTGTCGGGATCTTACCATAATATATGTGCCTGCAAAAAATAATGGTGATCGGGTGAGAATTGCGGCCTGTGGCGCGTTCACAAGAAAATCTCTGCGGACGCGGACACGGACGCGGACGCGGACGACGAAGCCAAATCCATAGTATCCAGCTTCTACGAAATATGATTTTTCTATTGTCGTGACTTGGGTGTGTGACATTCGCAGTTCTAAAGACTGTCTCACCAGGAATAGTTTGCCGTGGGATCTCCCATGAAACACATTCATCAGCAGACTACAAGAATATCGCTTGCGTATGCAGGACGGACGTTGAAACACACACAAGACTGAGTGAACATGACTTCTCATGAATTCCAAGGATGGTTGCCATGGTTACACTTTAAACAGGACACCACAGCATAATCAAGAATCATGGTCAACCGAAACCAGAAACTCAGGAACCAGAAACTCAAGTAATTAAATATTTTGTTCTGAAAGCAATGGACATTTATGAACTACTATCTTTTTCACCACCAAATATTGTTATTCATCCAAATACAATATAATAATTTTTTCATCTTTACATTAACATGACTCATTTAGTCTGATCTGTTCGACCACCAGGATTTGTCTGAACCACAACGCTTTAACAATATTTACAGATAAAAACATTCCTGACACTTTGGTGTCAGTTATTTTGAATAATGGATAGAAAAATGAACATTAATGACGTCTGGTTTGGGATCAGCCTCAATTAGGTAATCATGGTAATGGTTAATAATATGAATGGGTCAATGAGCTTCCCATGAGGCCTTTTCTGAACTTTAGAAAGAGATTATAACCAAGACTATAATATTTGCATTAATTGCTCTCATTGCAATAATATTTATTTCAGCTAGAAAATAGATAACAGATTGTTCCAATGGTGAATTTTTCTCCATAGCTGTCAAAGGAGAAAATTCCGTAATTGTTACCTTTTCCCTTTTATACACAACAAAATATTCCACAGATTATGCGTTTGAGAATCCCCCACCCAAAGTCCTGCATTGCATGAATTCTCCCGTTCAGTTATTCAATGCAGTTGAATATTTTGCTTTGGATTTTTCACACCTACTCAGTTCAGCCCAGTGAATATTTGCAACAGCGGAAAGCTCTCACACAAATGCATCATAACAGGGTAGATTATACAGTCCATTTCTTCCATCCTAAATCAATACAAGCAAATAACCCACAAGGATCGTGACGCTATTTAAAGCTTCAAGTCAACGAAAAAATATTTATCGAAAATACCAGCAGAGTGGCTCTTTCTGACACGGAGCTACATCTATTAGTGGCGTCCATCCAACCCCAAAATATACCATGTCATAATATAAAACAGTGTCAGTTACACTACAAATCTTTGAACTAGCTGACATGTTACCTCCATGGATTGACAAAAACTAATGTTGTTTCAACTTTGGTGTCGGAAATTTTGTCACATTTTCTGTCCGGATTCTCCACCAATCATAGCTGCTGTTGTGAGGTCAGCCGCTGACACTCAATATCGTCTATTTATCAGTTTTTCCACAGACTTCGACTATAAATATCATTTGGTAAGTTTACATGGTCCGCAACATTTCAGAATGAAAGCTGGCACACAAAAAGCAATATATTTACGTTATATCAGAGAAAACACACTACACTATTTCTACAGCCAACACTTGGAAGAGACAAGAGTCATTGACCCAAAGATCAATTGTTTCCTTCAATACAGTTGTGCAAAGAACAGCACAATCCAACCTACGTCTGGAACTGCTTAATCATCACCAAGAACAAAGAATCAAAGGAGTAGCGCGGTCTAAGTAAAGATTCTCAAATGACAATTGGCAGTTTGCAAAGGTCACAGTACACTTGTACTGTGGGCGATTAATACTTGATATTATGTATACAACTGGATGAATTACGTACAGTTACATAAATTTTGTAACATCATTACAATGTGTCATAAATCTAAGGATGCATGTGAGGCGTATGGCATTTCCTTCGAAAAGGACGGTACAAACAAATTCAATGTTGCTTTAGGCAAAGTGTCCCATCTTCTTGTTCCACAGGGGACCATTGACGGAATACTTAGATATCAAAACATTGATCAAAGGGGACAGTGGGCAGCTCGGGTCCGCAGGATCAATAGAACAAATATTGCTGTACGGCTGTAGAACTTTTCAGGATGTGGGGCAATTACGCGTGTGGGCCTCACCCCATCCCAAGAAAAACCCCATGGACCAGCGCTTGATCAATACCTGTCACTCAATCACATGCAGAATAAACTTGCAAGTTCAACAACAAACGCAATATAAACATGAAATAATATGCAATGAGTTTACGTCTCAAGACACTACTGACTGAATCGCTGCTAGACACCAACAGTGGTAGGAAAGAGTTGGTAGGACATTAAATCGATCACTCTCTGAATTAGTCGGTTCCTCTCTTAGCACCAAACTCTCCGAGCCAATCAATAGAGCTTGTGATTCAATTACAGCGACACTAGCAGCCGATGTGTGTTACGCTATCTATCGTGGTACGTGTTCAATAGAACAGCTTCTAGAATTCTGTCCTCCACTGAAAATGGGATTACCTCCGGAATAAAGGCATTCCGTTAACACATGTGATTCACAAGATCCAATCACCAATGTGGATTCCACACTGTCAAAGCTTGTGGAGGTTAGAATACGTGGGTCATTAGAAAACAGTACTGAGATTTGTTATCACAACCTTTGAGAGAGGAAACAATTAGAAAATTTTGTCCATAATTTTATTGTCCACCAACTGAAATAAATCTTCAAGCATGAAAATTCTTACTTTTGGTAGATTTGTGCCTGGCCTTCAAACTAGAAGGCAAAACACAGGATTGTAAATAAACTTACTGCACATGGTTCACTGCCTCACGCTCAGGAACTAAGTATTCAGGTACATGTTTCAACTGCTAGAATAATACCTATCTTCAAAAATGTTGATAAAATGAAGTACATTCTGGAAACTTCCGTGAACAGGCAACCGCATAGTACATCAACAGTTCCCTCTCCTCGGCAATCCTTCAGACAGTTCTGACTGAAAAATTAATGAGCAGACTGACCGAGACGAGCTTGAGATGTTGATGCGTCCATCGAAGATACAGGGCTTCACCGGAAGCCAAGCGGGGCTTCTACAGAAGCTTGGTCAGGAAAGAAGCATCTTCAAGTCTTACCTGGAGACTTGACCTTGGTAATGGATGACATGTCTGCCTGCATGTTCAATTATCTATAAAATCTCATTCACATTATGATGATATATGGTAGAATGATGATATATGATTAATATGATGATAATTGATGTACTGATGATGTAGAATGATAGTTCTCAATACTATGTAAATCTATAAAAGCCATATGCTTTTTTTTTTCAGAGAAAGAATGGTTCAAAATCTGAATTGTATATTACAGAATTTTCAGTCAACTTTTTATTGCATCATCCATGCTCCATGTAGCACACGACACCGTTGACAAGTCGTGTTTTATGAAGATAACTCTCTTCACCCCGAGTAAGACCCCAATACTTCAATGGGAACTGTATTTCAATAAAATACATACTCAGACCTTGGGTTGTGCAAGTCACTGAACAACTAAGGCTGCTGGACTGGACTGATATGCTGTCAGTGAATCACGGGTCTTTTTGCACTCAACTTTTACAATACAAGACACCAACTGTCTCTGAATTTGCCGACAATATAATTCTCCTGTAGACTGCCAAACTACATTGAGAGCAGTGAGTGAGAATCCATGTCCAGATTCAACCCAACCACAGTCCCGACCTTTACAGTGTATTTAGAGGTCAGGGGTGACACAGAACATACATCAAAAAGTCCTGGTAGCTGTTCTGTGGCTAAGTCAAGGTCACTGTTGGATCTCCCCATCTCCCCAGGTCAGGTGCAGAAACATGTTGGGATTGTATAAGGTTAGCAAAAACCAACTGACAATTACAAATTGATGTAGTGTAAACTAAACAGGAGCAAAACTGTGCACAAATAGCATTTCCTACGAGTGTTGAATATTGGTAACTGGAATAATGCGGGACACATTGTATGGGGGTTGACAGCTATAATAGAATTTGTCACCTGAATGACATTGTCTTTATTCCAATGCACCCGATTACTGCCCGAGTTACTCAAGTTGTGACCAGCTCCATTAACTTTGTAATTACAAGGACAAACAAAGTAGACAAATAAATTAAAAAAATTTGTGGAGATTAAAAAGTTTGTGGAGATATTTTGGCTTCATAAAATTGAAATTCAGTAATTGCAACCAATTTCTTGCAAATATGACCAACGTTTTTTAATTGTGTCTGACATATTTTAAAATATATTTGCATCTTTGGGAGGCCAAAACAACTTTTCACATTTGGTATCATGAAGGATATTCCTAAATTTACAGATATTGTCAGACACATTGATGAAATTGATGAAGACGAGATACAGTTGAACATTATGAAAGTTGACACAAGCCGTAAAACATGTAATCTAACTTGCAGGGATAAAATTCGCCACAGATTTGAGCAAACCATTTATGATCATTGAGCAATGTCATGTTATTTCCTTGTGTGCAATAAAACACTGGATAGTATCGATTTCATGGCTGCACCCCACCAGGACAGCACACAGCCTTACAGTTCGGCCTGGTGACAGCGAACCGCTCCGTAAAAAACTCAATGCGAATTGTTGTTAGAACAAATTCTTTGCTATCAGAGTATTGTCTAAATACAAAAGAATCAGTTTTCTATGAATATTATTGGAATGCTACCAGTATTTGACTCAAGAAAGAGAGGGACCCAAAGTCAATGGAATGAATATATATTCATCGAATTCCGACCATGATACTCAAAAAACAACTTTATATCACTTACATTACACAACTTTATATTTAGTCAACAATAACAAATCTGTCAAGTGCACATCAATTTATTTGTCGCGTGTCCGAACGACACCTGGATCATTTTCTGCGGGAAAACCAATAACAGGTCCTAAATGTCAGATGTTGACACAGCTAGCCAGGGAGGCAGGGACAGTCGACAATCGATAGCTCGGAATTGCCAGCCACATGTTACTTACACACACGAGGGTATTGACTGATATTGGCCCGCGGTGGAAGTGATATTATTGATTGACATCATGGGAACTGCCTAAATCGTCAGCGCAAAATCCCAGTGAAATAAAGAAGTTGTCATTTAATTCTGGGGGATATGCCAAGCGAATCACACCTCATAGAAAATGATTCAGGACATTTCAGTGGAAATACCACAAGTAGCTCGGCTGGCCGAGGCAGCTGTTTTGTTCCACCGCGACTAATCCTATCACTGTTCTGAGAGGGATTATCTGTCCTAGCGTCCTACACTGTACACATCATACAGGACCCAGGGGTGACTTGATGGCTGCCATGGCAACCACCCACCCACAGTATCATATGTATCAGCAGTCAGGCTGAGACCGGAATACAAATAGATAAAAAAATCTTTACCTATCTTGCATCAACAATTTTAAAGTAACATACAAATTTACATGCAAATGTTACTATATTTACAAAAGTAGCACTTATTAACTAGCACTGTTGATCATCCTTACACATATGCATCAGTACTAAAATGCTCTAACAACCTACCATTGCTGAGAGCTCTAACTGATGTAGATTTTGCCCAACCCTGACTCACCAGCTCACCATTTTATGTCCGGATTCTCCACCAATCGACATGAGTCGACCTTGCATTAACCCCCTGGGACCCAACACACCCTGACACTGTCACCTTGACAACCGCCCTGACCCCGCAGCTGTATCTCACTCCACAGATCTAAACAGACTAACACCAGGGAGCGATCTCGACCACAAATTAGAGTTCGCTAAACTGTGGGACACTCATAAAACTAAAGCTATCCAAGGCGGCTTACCGATGGGAAAAGATTTAGCGCTTTTGGATCCGGTCTTGGAGAAAATCAAAGTGGGTGGACAACAGTGAGGCAGTTTCTAAGGTCAAGGTTCCTCCGTGCCTTGTTCGCGTTTTATTTTCTCAGTATTCAAGCAAATCAAGCTGCTTAATATATCATGTTAATGGAATTTTATGTGCACTAGGTTCGCCATAAATGATGCATGCCTGTGAGAATGAACAAATAACTCAAGCCTTGAAGCTTTGTTAGCTCGTGAAGTTCAATGCAAGTGCAAAATTTGCATTATTAGACATAGAAAACATTATTGTCACATGATGTCAAATATTGAACATGACGTTTCAAAAGTTCAACATTGTCATATTATGCATTCAGTATATCTCACTCTTTTGATTCAGAAAATGCTGACTTCTGTCCCTAATCGATTGACATCCATCATTCAGCTATTTCGTGCTGAAATGTTAATGATGCCTGAGTTGGTTGGACGGGGGCCGGAAGTGGCTTGTTTCCTGACGAGAGACTGCAATTACAGACTCAAGGTTGTCAGGCGAGTGAAGTTCTTCAACATCTCGTCTGAATGAAAAATTTGAGGTCTTGAGCTGCAGAAGTGACAGTGTCTAAAGCAGTGACTGCTTCAAGATCATGGTGCATTGTATGTACATGTATATGACAAAGACTCAAACCATCAAGATGTATCGTCATGTTTTGACGATTTAATGCAGCTTTTTATAATGCTTCAATTTAATTTACTGAAGCCTACAGCTGTAACGACATTTACTATACAATGGAAACATTCTACAGCAATGTTTTTTTTTTTCTGGTTAATACAAGTGTCACGAGGAAGGAACACGAGTCATTAGGAAATAACCGGGGCGGTTTACATTTTACGTTCGCCATGGAGTCAATATAAATCCGGCCCCTACGCGAGTCCCCCACGGACACCTCAAGGAGAGATCAGCGGCCATAAAACATCACTCAGCCTCGGAAGACTTGCCCCAGAAGACTCATCAGGGCTGAATTCTTAGCGGGACTAGGACATTACTCCTGATCCCCTGCTGTATTATCCACTAGGACACTCCTAGGACAATAACCAACATCAGACCCCCCCCCCCCCTCCTCCCCCCCTCTCCAGTCCATCAATACAAATTGTATTGCCTGACCCTGCCCGCTATTCCCAAGGATTTTTGGTTCCACGGCCCTCTGACAGAAGCGTACATTATGTGATATTGTTCAGGGACAAGTGTCGGGATTTGTGGGGACTCAATCTAAGTCTAAGAATGGAGTGTATTTGGACATCCTATATCATGGGACCAATAAAGGGGATATTATGATCGCAACATAAATGGTATCGCAGCACCATTTTATCCGCTTTCTCCATGCAGACTGGAACCTGGAGGGATCCTTTCAGAAGGAACATGTAAAATTGTGAGCTGACAGTGAGAGAACAAAAAAACCTCCTCCAAATCTTGTATACGTTTTTGTAGTTTACAATTCCCCCTGGATTCCAAGAATAATTGTTACATATAAATCTCAATACATAAGACAGGTTGGACAGTCAAACACAAGGTAGGAATGACCAATGGTCATGTTCAAGAAACTTTGTAACCACACCAAACACAATATTCATAATACAGCGAAGCTTCATCAACAGAATATCACAGGATGACATCTGACCACCACATTCTCCAGAGTCACCCTATCCCTGAGTAGAGGTCGTGTGGTCAGTGACAGGTTGACAACAGTGAACTCAGACCTCACACAGTCATCACTGTCATTATGTTAGAGAAATCATTTTGTACATACATGCATGAACAAAGGTGTCCTTTCTGGTATTTTTTTTTTTTTTTTTTTTGGTCAGTGACCGAGTTCTTCATCTGACAGCAATCTATTTTAGCATTTTAGATTATTTTAGTCCTTGTTAGCACACCTCATCATCATTGAATCTGTTCAATGCCCTCAATCTTGAAATATATAGGTGCATTCTGTGACCTATAATTCACAAGAAACTGATGTAAAAGACTGCCAATTTACTGGAAATTGATGTCAAATATATGTTAATCGGGAGAGCTTTAGTGTAAATTTACTGCAGACCATAATTAACTGACACGTGCATTGAAAAACGTTGAACACTGAACAGCTCCACGAGAACACTGAACACCTCCCGAGACAGCAAATTTGTCGGGAAACCGCTGCTGGTGGCTCGCCAAGAGGCAGCGCCGGGAAACAATGCGGTGGTCAAGCAAACAAAGACAAATCGCCTGCAGTCGCCGCACCGGGTACAGGGCCCACGCCGTGTATGGATTTATTCCTCCCCAGGACACAGCCGCGATCAACGTAAATCAGGTGAAGTCATTCTGCTAGTTTCGTGACTAACTGACACTTTCAATTGTCCAGAAGTTCACCGGCATGTCGCTTGGACCTTGGCATCGTATAAATAATTTCCTGGGCTAGGACAATACGCAGAGCAACGCACTTTTAAATGTGCACTTTTAACGACGGAACACAGAAACACCAATTTGGGAAAACAGCTTGATTTCTCAAAGCAATTACCATGAATGATTACAAATCCATATTATGGAATTTGCTGAGGTCTATTTTTCATTTGATCGAGTATCTATCTATATTAATGTCTCGATCAATGAAGCAATTGTACGTGTTCTAAGGTTACATGAATCTATCATGCATCAATGCGCCAAACATTTCCATAATGTTGATCTGGGTACAAAGATGAGGGACGAACACATATTTACTGACCTGTCAGTTTCCTTTACAAGATAATTTCCTTGGCAGCGGATACCTTAGAACTCATGCGATGTGATCCCTCTCTGACATTTAGATATATAGTAATCATGTTTAATCCAATCTCCTGGCTCACTGAGTAGGATGGTCAAATGAAACACATTTAATATCCCGTTCACATGAAACCTGTACTATAGCCTACATGACTTTGGCTAGAAGAAAATCACACACTTCAGTATTCCATGCACACGTCTCCAAAATGTTGTCCACCACGAGTACTGAAACCTACGAAAAGTCACAAACGAGTTAACCCAGTTCTGGCACCAGACACCATACGCTGTCAGCGCACGACACACAAGAGCCGACTGTCGCGTGTGTGACACTGATGCTCGCTTCCACTCGCCTAGTTTCATTCGCGAGCAGGCGGAGTCCTCCGTGGCTGACCGGCGCGGGTCACAGGCTGTCGCGACTGGTGCCAATAGACGTTATCTGCCTGCTCAGTTCAGGGTTAGTTGGATAGAGCTTTCAACTGTTCAAAGCCTCGACGAGGATTGTTTTCACTTCACCCAGCTTAGCTGTCAATTTCAGGTTTCTAGTTGCAGGGTGAATGTCTCATTTAGTGGATTATAGACGTATTCTCATCAGGCCAATGTCTTTTATGCTCTTTCTTTCCATTGTACATGTAGGATGATTAGTTCTCAATTTTATAAATTTTTGAGTAAATGATTTGCGTTTTCAAAAATAATCTATGTGCTTAATAAAATGTTTACTAGTATGGTACATCTGCAACTCACTGGCATAAATATTTTTTCATGAAATTTAAGTGAAGGCAGTTCTTTTGCACATGTATGGTTCTCCTCAGGTATAGCTTCGAGTCTCATTCTCATGGACAGCAAATCTCGCCACCAATTTGCGGCTTTCTTACACTGATGTCTGCATTTGCCATGCATTATTGAGTAGCCGTTCTGGCCCCTGGGACGAAACACTCGCGGAGGGTATAAACCACACCATTTCCTGCCGCCGTCGCTTTCTTGTTTCCATCCTGAAGAAATGACGGGCTTTGTACATCACCAGCAGGGAGAAAGAACCCAAGCAGGTACCTTAATTGGAAGGTAATCCCGCAACAATGGCTCCCACAATGGTCATCCATCAAACTCCGGCCAATTGGCTTCATTCCCCATTAATTTTGCATACACCTGAAAATGGATGACACTCTTGTCTAAGTGATGGCTCAGGTAGCTGAAGCCAACAGTATCACAATCAGTGTCCTTGTTTGGAGATGGTGGGAACAACGAGAAATCTTTCCCAGCTTTACAGGCTGTTTATGAATTTTTTGTATTACAAGTACCCTATTGGTCCTAATAGTAGAACGGCGGCCCAAAGCAAGACCTCCTGCAGCAGCGCGTGCAAAAATGAAGTAAAAAATTGAAATCAAATTTAAGAAATTCACTGAATAATATACCTTCAATCCCCTTAATTATGATTCAAATAGCATAAATGTGTGGATTGGAACAGTCCAAGATCTTATTACACAGACATGGAGTGAATTATTAGGTTACAAAAATCTAACATTTTAGGGCAAAAGAGAGGGGCACTCTACTATTAGGGCACGTGCCACTAATAGGACCAATACAGTATGTTACAAATTATGTCAATTAATTACCGTTAACTATGAGTCTTTTTTCTGAACATAACCATAATAAAACTTTACGAGACCTCGGCAAATCATACTCTGTCCACTATTTTCATGCATGATTAACGGCAATTTTCTGAGTATCTGTTGTCGAACTGTGCTTATTTCCTGTTTATTCCCGAGTATCTCGAGATATACTTTCAAGTTTGTGTAACAAACAATAATGCTGAATTTGGCGGATCTAAAATTGATTCCAACTTTAAGTGTGACTTGCTCTGCAAATAGTCCCAGCCCAGGAAGTTATTTATACAACGTGAAGGTCCAAGCAATGAGCTGGTGAACTTCTAGACAATTGAAAGTGCCAGGGAGTCACGGAACTAGCAGAATGACTTCACCTGATTTACGTTGATCGCGGCCGCGTCCCGGGGAGGAATAAATCCATACACGGCGTGGGCCCTGTACCCGGTGCGGCGACTGCGGGCGATTTGTCTTTGTTTGCTTGACCGCCGTATTGTTTCCCTGCACTGCCTCTTGGTGAGCCACCACTAGCAGTTTCCCGACGAACTTGCTGATGTCCTGGAGGCGTTCCACAGAGTGGAGATATTCAGTAATCACTGTTTTTCAATGCAAGTATCGGGTAATGATGATCGGCAGTAAATTTACATTGAGCTCTAATGATTAACATTTAGATTTAGCATCAACTTCCAGTAAATTCAAGTTGTTTACATCGCTTTTTAGTATCACAGAATTCAAGGATGAGACTGAAATAATATAACAAGATGAAATAAATTATTAGCAAGTGAATGATTGGACAATGACCCTCCTCTACCAAACTTTTTTTTAAAAAGAACTGTTATGAAAAGCCACCAAACAGATTATTATTACCAAACACCTTTGGAAACTAGAGAATGTGGTCCGATGTCTTCCTGTCATGCTTTATTTTGAGTACTGGTAATGTGTTTTTTGATGTGGTCAAAAGATGGAGTATGGAGAACATGACTATAGGTAAATCCTACCTGTGTTTGACTGTGCGACATGTCTTATGTACTTCAGTTTATGTAACAATTATTGTTGGAATCTTTGTGATATTTTCTGTGGAGTAATTTTGGATGACGAAAAGAATTGGAGGACATTTTAGTGTACTCTAACTGTCAGTTCTCGGATTCACACGATTCCTTCTGAAAGGATTCCTCTAGTCCCCAGTTTGGAGAACGTGGATAATATAAATTGCCGAGATAGGCCTACCATTTTTGTTGCGATTGTTAAATCCCCTTTACTGGTCCCATGCTAAAGAATGACCAAAATACACTCCATTATTGTGAGAATCGATAAACTTGCATGACCTGCAGTACTGAGACTTAGATTGAGTTCCCACAAATCCCGACACTTGTCCCCTGAACAATATCACATAATGTGCGGTTCCGTCGGACGGCCGCGGCACCAAAAACTTGGGGATGGCGGGTGGGGTCAGGCAATACAATTTGTATTGATGGACTGGGGGACGGAGGGGGGGGGGGGGGGGAGGTCTGATGTTGGTTATTGTCCTAGGAGTGTCCTACTGGATAATACAGCAGGGGATCAGGAGTAATGGCCTAGTCCCGCTAAGAATTCGGTTTTGATGAGTCTTCTGGGGCAAGTCTTCTGAGGCTGAGTGATGTTTTATGGCCGCTGATCTGTCCTTGAGGTGTCCGTGGGGGTCCCACGTAGGGGTGGGAACAAGTCAGTAACTGGTCAATGTAAAATGTAAACTGCCCCGGCTATTTCCTAATGACTCATGTTCCTTCCTCGTGACACTTGTATTACCCAGGAAAAAAACAACAAAAACATTCCAGTAAAACATTAGTACTGTCATTACAGCTGCTTTGGTGAAGTAAATTAAAAATCATTAAAACACTGCATCCAACCAAAACATGACGATACATCTTGATGGTTCGAGCCTCCGTCATATACATACCACCATCACATTCTTAAGAAGACACTGCTTTACACACTGTGACTTCTGCAGCTCAAGACCCCAAATATTCCAGTCTCCCCCTCAGCGAAGATGTTGAAGACTTTCACTTGTCGAACAACCTCGAGTGAGTCTGTCTCATCAGGAAACAAGCCACTTCCGGCCCCCGTCCAACCAACTCTGGCATCATTAAAACTTCAGCACGAAATGCCTGAATAACGAATGTCAATAATTTATTGATTGGTGACAGAAGTCAATGTCAAAGTCTTGCTCTGAAAAGATTGAGATATATTGAATGCATAATATGACAGAATGTATGGGTAATGTAATACTTTTGAAATGTCATGTTCAATATTTGATGTATGTGACAATAGTGTTGTCTCCATAACATTCTATTAATGGTCATTTCGCACTTGCATTAAAGTTCATGAGCTAACAAAGCTTGCATCAAAGGTTGAGCCTTATTACCCAGAGTTGATTATTTCCACAGGCATCTCAGGTCATTTATGGCGAACCAGTTACACATAAAAATTCCATAAAAATGATATATTAAGCAGCTTTATTTGCTCAAACACTGAGAAAACAAAATTCGAACAACACTCGACAAAACCTTGACCTTAAAAACTGCCTCACAGTTATCTACCCATTTAGATTTTCTCCAAGACTGGGCCCAAAGCCGCTTAATCATTTCCCGTCGGTAAGCCATCTTGGATAGCTGTATTTTTATGAGCAAGCGTCCCGCAGTTAAACACTGGACTCTAATTTGTGGTCAGCATGGCGTTAGCCTGCCTATATCATGGAGCAGAATACGGCCGCAGGATCAGGGCGGTTGTAAACGTGACAGTGTAAGAGCGTGTTGGGCCCCAGGGGGTTAATGTGAGGTTGACTCATGTCAATTGGTGGAGAATCCAGACGTAACTTCATGTGCTGGTGACTCAAGGAGTCAGGCAAAAGTTATGACAGTTAGAGCAGCAGTAATCACATAATGATACGCTATTAGGGCTTTGAACCTATTGCCAATTACTAAACTACGTTATGTAAACAGAATAACATAACAAAATGTATAAGTGGCAGTTTGAGATTGTTAGATGCAAGATAGATCAAGATATGTTTCTACTACTGTGATAACTAAATTTTCTGTGACACAAAGGACAATACACTTCATTCTTATTGTTAAGTCTATATGATGCATTCTCAGAAATGGGGGCTCAAAATGTGACCCAGTACATGAAAAATAAAAATGACAACTAGATTTAGCAATTAGTGTTTCTGCTTTGTTGTGATATTTGTGCATTGTATCGAAAAGCCATCGACTATTACTGTAAGCTATTGCAGAATGTATAGGGGTAGGTCGAGTACCGTCACGTGTGTTATGTTTGACACATTTGTGTATAAAAATGCCAAATGTTACTTGTATTTTTCAGAAAAAGCAATACCGGTACATAGCTGATAAAAGTAATAACAAAGTACAAAAAGTTTGATATCAATATACTGCTTGACCTTAATATGAACATAGTTATAGCGCCTCGTGATAAAGAGGGGATTTACTCGCGATTATTATTTTCCTCTAGATTGATTTGGGAGAGATTTCCCATTACTTATGGATATATGTGAATAAAACTATTAGTCAGGCATTTGATGCATGTCAATCTTAGTGATTTTTGTCGAAATTACCGTGCTAGCTATCAATAAAGTGTGTCACATACGTTACATTGACATTGTGTCACGCATGTTATGTTTGACTTGTCACGACTGTTATCATTGACAATATGTACATTTGTATTTCAATGATATGAAAAGGTATGGAGGAATGAATCAAATTGTATCTGGAAGCAAACCAAACTAATATATCTGTAAAAACTACTTTAATAACACATGAAAACATTCATGATGGGCTGATTATCGTCGAAAATCAGTTGACATAGCAAACCGATTTTGAAAATCGAGTATGAAATACATGCAATTTGTTAATTGAATATTCAATTAACAAATTTCACACAGTAAAGCAAAACTAGAAAGTTCAAAATTATTATTCATGTTCCTCAATGCACTATAAACATGATGAGTCAATTCATGCATGATGAAAATTCATTAATATTTCAGTATCATTTCAATTCATGCATGATGAAAATTCATTAATATTTCAGAATTTTTAATATTTCAATCAATACAAACGAATTCCGATTCCACACTGGATGACATACTAGTAACATACAGGGTCGGCCAATATGATGGAATATAGTTTTTCATTTCGATTGAGTGGATTTGTATTTGGCTCTGTTGCTAAACATCAAATGAAATGTATAAAATTTATACTCGTATTATCCCATTTACTTTTGCATGGTTATGGGTAAATTTGGAGTAATGTTGGTGATGAGTCAGGGCAAATGAGTATATGAGATTAAACAAGGGAAGGGCATATTCAGGTGTGTTTCGGCCACTATATTAGAGAGCAACAACGACCAAATTTGGGTGATATAGTTTGGCAATGTGCTACAAAACTGCGTTTTAGTACAGTTCAACCATAAACATGGTGTGTCATTTAGGCAGAGATACGAGAGATGTGATCATCTGATATTGACAAGATGGCCGCCAGCAGACAGAGATTTCGACCTTGGTGGGTGTCACTCAGTCAGCAGTGAGTTAGGTACTCAAAATGTACAGGAATACGGCCGATGCAGCTCCTGGTACCTCGGGCGGATGTTAACGCATCTCTAAGGACTGCGATTGGAGACTGGCGCCAGGACCGCGTACTGATGCGCATGATGCGTAAAAACCGACGACGTCTGAAGCAGACTCTGGCCAACGAATGGTCACACCGTCTGGATCGGTCTATGTCCAGACGCACTGTGAGTAGAAGGTTGACGTTCGCTGGTTACAAGGCTAGGAGATTGATCAGCCGACCTCTACTTCAACAACGACACGGTGTGGCACGTGTGAACCCCTGACCTTGCAGCACTGGCGTCATGTGGTCTTCACTGATGAGAGCCGTGTCACCATGGACACTTTGTGTGGCAGCACGACAATGCCCCAGCTCACCAATCCCCTCCAGTTGCTGAATTTTTGGATCAGGAAGACGTCACTGTGCTACCATGGCTTGCTTGCAGTCCGGATTCCAACCCCATTGAAAACTGCTGAGATCGTCTAATGACTTATGGCGTACGAATGGTGCACTTCACTCCCGGACAAAACTATGCGCCGCCAGGCCCGGGTCCGAGCGAACATGAACATGTTGTCGTCAATGGTAGGGCCATCCACACATTTGGGCTTCAGCATATCATCCCTGGTAGTCCTGTCTTGCAGCCTAGTGGAATTCCTGGCCCGAGTGAACATGTCGTCGTCGATGGTAGGGCTATCCGGCACCTTACCGTGATTTGGGCTAAGTGAGAGTGAGGAGCAGTCAGGCGCCAGGTGTGTCGGGCTGCAAAACAACACAATTAAGTCAGATATGCTGCAGTGTTTTGGTTGAGAAAGTGTGTTTTAGCAACTGGAAATGCCTACATACCCAACGCAGTCCTCAGCCTCAGCAGGCACATAGGGCTCTGAGAGGAAAGATCCTACAGGCTCATGGTCATGGAGATTTGTCAAAGTAACATCTGAGACGAACCATTAAGCTAGGGTTAGCAGGAACCATCGGAAATTAAAAAATATTTCCAAATGTCTAATTCTGAGACCATGCTTACATGTTTCTCTATTGCATGGAATTAATGACCACATGGTATCGAGGTTTCCACGTTGTGGAAGTCAATTTTGTCACAGATGTTAGTTTTGACACGGCCCATCAACTAAAAAATGTCAAGAATAACATGTGTGACATAAACATGATAAAGACAACAAATTGCTTGTAGGATGACCTCCTAACGTGTGAAGATCGGGGAGATTTCTAGGATTTGTTATCCTGGTCTACATTTACAGTTTTGTTTAAGTTTATTACATGGCATTAAAAAAATTTAACAATACTTTGTCACAGATGTTACTCTTGACATCACATCCTAAGCATAAATTTGTCAAAGTAACATTCGAGACTATCCAGGACTTAGATTATCTGAATATCCCCAGGAAGCATCCGAAAGCTGTAGGAAAGTTAGCTATTGAACTTAGAAATGTATCCATCACCACAATAACGACTCCACAAAACTGGCCCTTTTACTGCATGTTCCAAAATAATTTGTCACGTACGTTATTATTTACTGTAAATTTACATAGTCGATCAACAGAATAAATGTCAAAAATAACGTTCCTGACATTCGATATATAAACCTCATTTGCCACATATCTGGTAACAATAAGACATAAGCATTGATACAAGCGACAAACAGTGGTTCCAAAGTAATTAATTGGTAGGGCTAGATCTATACATCCACACAATTTACGGGATATGTTCTCTCACTCCGTCACAACAGTTACTATTGACATCATATTTCTCGCATCCAAGTGTTAAGGTTTGTCAATAATAACGTCTGTGACAATCACGTGCAGGGAAAGACCTTGACATTTGCAAGTTTTAAAGTCTACACGTGCTGTGTATTTCAAAGTTTTAACTGGTACATACACCATGCTGATAGTTTGAAACAATGTCTCTCCATCGTGCTAACTTTTTGTCCTAAATACTCTACATATATCTTGGATATTTCAGATATATTGTCACAGGCGTTACTACGTGTCACGTACGTTATTTCATTTTTTTTTGACAAGGAGAATTTCCGTGCCTCATGGGAGACGCCATCGTGGTTGTCTGGGAGTTGCGCGTGCCCAAATCATGAACCAAATCACGCTGACACGAGATCTAAACACGAAATGTGCGCGCGAACCGCATTGTTCTTCATCACCACCTGCTTGAAGTTGCAATGTCACGGACGTTATGTTTGAGGGAATTGCTCATCGAGTCAGTTTGGGCCTGTGTATAATTGAATGTTGTCATTGAAACTTTGCTGTGAGTGGTTTTATCCATTATAGGGTTTAACTGCTCGTCAAAAATGTATTATTTGACAACTTGAAATGAAAAAAATTGCACCGAGTAGCTTGCTGTATATTGTCAACGTTCTTGACGGAACGGTATAACGTTCGTGACACGTTTCCAACGGGCATTTTTATCACAAAAAATCTGATGATACATGAGTGATTATTGCATTAAAACAACGTTTAATTATTATATCGGGTGAAAAAAACTTATTTTCAGTTATAAATGCATTACAAAACACGCACGGATGGGGCATACAACGTGCCCTCAAAAATGTCCCATTTTTTAGCGCCAAAATGCGCAATATTTTGCAGTTTGAGTGTAAATATCTAAATGAAGGCTGGTTTATAGATATTTTTAATGTGTTTTTCTACAGGCCACAACTGTTTTCTATACAATGCAACTTGTTTGACACAAATATTGCATTCCAGTCAAAAGATATAGCTTGTAGAACGCAAAAAAACGCAGCTGGCCCCCTATTCTGAGAAAGCATCATATTTGTATTCAGGTCTCAGCCTGACTGCTGTTACATGTATTACTGTGGGTGGGTGGTTTCCATGGCAGCCATCAAGTCACCCCTGGGTCCTGTATGATGTGTACAGTGTAGGACGCTAGGACAGATAATCCCTCTCAGAGCAGTGACAGGATTAGTCGCGGTGGAACAAAACAGCTGCCTCGGCCGGCCGAGCTACTGTGGTATTCCCACTGAAATGTTCTGAATCATGATCCGCGAGGCGTGATTCGCTTGGCATATCCCGTGGAATTGATTGACAACTTCTCTATTTCACTGGGATTTTGTGCTGACGATTTAGGCAGATCCTGCGATGTTAATCGATAATATCGCTTCCACCGCAGCCCAATATCGGTCAATACCCTCTTGTGTGTAAGTAAGATGTGGCTGGTAATTCCGAGCTATCGATTGTCGACTGTGTCCCTAGCTGGCGCTGTGGCAACATCTGACATTTAGGACCTGTTATTGGTTTTTCCGTGGAAAATGATCCAGGTGTCGTTCAAACCCGCGACAAAAAAGTCGATGTGCACTTGACAGATTTGTTATTGTTGACTAAATGTAAAGTTGTGTAATGTAAGTGACATAAATTTACTTTTTTAGTATTATGAAGGGAATATTTTCAATTTGGATGCCTATTTCCTCGAGTGGAATACTGGTATTATTCAAATAATATGCATTGAAAACTGCTTCTGGCTTTCGCGTTTAGACAGTATTTCTATTCTCAAAACAGCAGAGAATATGTTGTAGCAACAAAGCATGCTGAGAAACACTTTTTTCCATGGTGTACCCTCTCACCAGGCAGACTCTAAGAGTGTGCGCTGAAGTGAATGGTTGGGTGCCATGAAATTGATACTGTCCAGTGTTTTATCGCACACAATCAAAAACATGACATTGCTCGACGGTCATAAATGGTTTGTGCAAATCTGCGGAGAATTTTATCCCTGCAAGTTTATATTGTATCCCGTCCTTGTTATTTTCATTTCCATTACGACTTCGGATGCAGATTCATGAAAATTTTTTTTTAGATTTCCATGAATCACAAGCAATATTTGATCAAGAAAGTTGTCACTTCAATATCTTGATGCATGTAGATTGTCTGCTTGATGTTGGTCACATCAAGAGATTCCCTTGTACACAGTGTATCTCCCATTCGGGTGTAGCAATCTATTTATCCAATCCTATACTCGGATTTTTCTAACTCGTTTACACTGTTTTTCGCTAATATTTTTGTGATGCTAAATGCTATCGTTCTTTAACTTGGCATACTTCACCTGAGAGTCAAACGGCAATTTTCTACCAAATTTCAGACAGCTAACGCGGAAATTGAAAAAGTTGGCAATCTTCCTCAATGTTAAATTTCAGCCCAAAACGGGATCTCGAGAATCTGAGCATATTCGAGGAATTGGTCCTGTTTACATCCATCGGGATTCGAAATATTCTTGTTAATTTGAACCAGAAGATACACTGGGGTGTATTCTACACAAACATGTTGATTTTGAAACGTTGCTCCGCTACAAAACCGAGCAAATGCACAAAATTGTGTGCAGGCCCAGAAAATAAATAATAGAGCTAAATTTAACATTGGGGTCGATTGCCAACTCTTTCAATTTTCGCGATAGCTGTCTAAAATTTGGTAGAAAATTGCCGTTTGATTCCCAGGTGAAGTATGCCAAGTTATAGACCGATAGCATTTAGCATCACAAAAATATTAGCGAAAAACAGTGTAAACGAGTTAGAAAAATCCGAGTATAGTTTGATGTACATTGTACCTTTTTTTCCTCAAGGATTACCAGACAGAAACAAAATGTTTAAAAGGCATTTCTTTTGGAAGGGAGGGAGAGGCTGGGGGTTTTCGGGAACAGGAATTTGCTTGTAAACGTCACCTATGCAAATTTGGTTCCCGAATTTTAAACTTTACCATTCTGAAATATCTCCATATTTGAACAGTTCAGTGTGTACTTTTGGCTGTTTATTTGTCTACTTTGTTTGTCCTTGTAATTACAAAGTTAATGGACTGGTCCTAACTTGAGTAAATTAGGCAGTAATCAGAGAGGGTGTTAATGGGTGCATTGGAATAAAGACAATTCAGGCGATGAATTCTGTTATGGTTGTCATCTCCCAT
Source organism: Terebella lapidaria (assembly GCA_949152475.1). Classification (NCBI taxonomy): domain Eukaryota; kingdom Metazoa; phylum Annelida; class Polychaeta; order Terebellida; family Terebellidae; genus Terebella; species Terebella lapidaria. The sequence goes on from OX424557.1 coordinate 12,987,138, forward strand.
ACTGTATGCATTATCGTGTCCAGCATTATTCCAGGACTGGTATAATATTCAGCATTTGTGGATCTCGGTTGTGGCTAGTTTTGCTTCTTGCATTAATTTTGTAATTGTCAAGACTGGTCTTTGCTAACCTCATACAATCCCACCATGTTTCTGCATCTGACCTGGGGAGGTGGGGAGATCCAACCGTGACCTTGACTTAGCCAGAGAATAGCTACCAGGACCCTTTGATGTATGTTCTGTGTCACCCCTGATTTCGCAATACACTGTAAAGGTCGGGACTGTGGCTGGGAGGAATCTGGACATGGATTCTCACTCACTGTTCTCAATGTAATTTGGCAGACTACAGAGGAATTGCATTGTCAGTAAATTCAGAGACAGCTGTTGGTGTTTTGTATTGTCCATGTTGATGACCCAGAAGGACCCTCGATACACTGACAGAAAATCAGTCTGGTCCGGCAGAATGTATGCGACTTTCACGACCAAATGTTGAATGAACTACACATTGTATCATGACATTCTAAGACCTTCTCTTAGAGCTCAATGGTCTTGCAATTATGAATCTTTATGGCAAGATGATGATGATGGAGAATTAAATTCGCAAGTCTGGCCTCTATGTATTTTATCAAAATCAGTATATGGATGTGTAGATATATCAAGTGTATTACCGGTATGATATTTTGCATGGAGCCAATATTTTGTAGTGAATATCAAAGCAGAAAGTATTGAACGACAAAAAACGTCACTTTCAATATTTTTTGGAAAACTAAAACCCCGAACTTGAATGTTCATATTTGACATTCTATGCCAATTCTTGCCCCCACACTTCAAGTACACCTCTCCACGGAGCGCAGACTGAAGGACTCCAGAGTCAGTGACCGAACTCACTTCATAATCCCATCGTCATCATTGATTAGTGATCATGTTCTTACTCGGGGTGAAGTTACTTATCTTCATAAAACACGACTTGTCAACGATGTCATGTGGTACATGGAGCATGGATGATGTAACAAAAAGTTCACTAAAAAATCTGTAAAATACAGTCCAGATTTTGAACCATTCATTCTGTGAAAAAAAACTTCTACATATTAAGCGAGAATTATTATTCTATCATATAGTGTATCATAATCTATATCATGTGTCATCATAATGTGAAGAAATTGTACAGCCACATGCAGACAGCATGTAATCTTTTACCAAGGCCAAGTTTAAGACTATATGAATGTACATACACAGTGGTTCCCCTCAGATAAGACCCCCCCTCAAGAAAGACCTCCCCCTCTGTAAAGACTTTTTCTTGTGGTGCTAGAATGACTTTAACATGTAAATGAACCCCTCTAATAAGACATCCCCTCAGATAAGACCTTAATTTTGTGGCAGAATGGTAGGTCTTATTTGAGGGGGACCACTGTACCATATTGGTCCTAATAGTGGCACGTGCCCTAATAGTAGAGCGTCCCTCTTGTTTTCGCCCAAAATGTTCGATTTTTGTAACCTCGTTCACTTTATATGTTTCTAATAAAATCTTAGATTGTTCCAATCCATATATTTATATTAGAATCACAATAAAGGTGATTGAAGGCTAAAGGTACATTATTCATTGATTTTCTTAAATTTGACCTCAAGTTCGACCTCATTCATTTGCGCACTGCTGCAGGAGGTCATGCTTTGGCTCGCCATGCTACTATCAGGACTAATACGGTATCTATCTATCTTTGTCAGACTTGAAGATGTCTTTTTTCTGACTAAAATTCTGTAGAAGCCACTCTGGCTTCCGGTACCCGAAGACCTGTAATCCTTGATGGATGCACTCAGTCAGTGACATTGTCAGACTCAGGAAATTACCTACATCCCAAGCTCGTGTTGTTTAGTCTGCTCATTAAAATTTCAGTCTGAGCCGTCTGAAGGATTGCCGGATAAAGGGAGATTAACTGTTGACGTTTGGCTGCCTGTGTACGGAAGTTAGAAACATATTTGAAGATAGGCATTGTGATATAGTTCTGGCAGTTGGAACCGGTACCTGTCTCTACAGGGTAAGGCAGTGATCCAGGAGTCAGTTTACAATCATGTATTTTGTCCTCTGCCTTGACATCCAGGCCATTTGAAAATTTGGGGTCAAATATACAAATTTCTCAAGAATATAAGGATTTTGAGACTTTATTATAAACCATTCATCTTCCTTTTGAATAACAAAATTTCGGAAAGAATGTTTTTTTTTCCATTTCCCTCTCTCAATGGCTGTGATAAAAATGTTAGTGCTGATTCTCAGTCGCTTTCTAATAAATAAACACCCACGTATTTTAACCCTCGCTAGTTTTGACAGTGTGGAATCCACAAAGGTGATTGGATCGTGTGAATCACATGCATGTGTTGCCTTTATTCCGGAGGTAATCCCATTTTCAGTGGGGGACGAGATTCTAGAAGCTGTTACTTTGAACGCGTACCATGATAGATAGCGTACCAGCTGATGGTGTCGCTGTAATTGAATCACAAGCTCTATTGATTGGCTCGGAAAGTTTGGTGCTAAGTGAGGAAGAGACTAATTCAGTGAGTGATCGATATAACATCCTATCAACACTTCTCAGCCACTGTCAGTGCCTGGCAGCGATTCAGTTGGTAGCATTTCTAGATGTAAATTCATTGTATGTCATTTCTTGTTTGTATCTTAATTGCGGTTATTGTTAGAAGTTGCAAGTTTATTATGCATTATGATTCAGTGACAGCTATCGATCGAGCGCTGGTCGCTAGCCTGGTCCGTGGAGGATGGTTTGGGATGGGGCGAGGTTCACAAGCGTAATTGCCCCACATCCTGAACAGCCGTACCACAATATTTGTTCTATTGATCCTGCGGACCCGAGCTGCCCACTGTCCCCTTTGATCAATGTTTTGATATCTAAGTATTCCGTCAATGGTTCCCTGCAGAATAACAAGACGGGACACTTTGCCTAAAGCAACATCGAAATTGCCCGTACTCTCATATTTGAACAAAATGTCATACAAGTCCTAATATTCATCTTTTTTTACATTTGTGTCACAAAATTACAAAATTTATGTAACTGTACCTAATTCATCCAGTTGTATACATAATATCCAAGTATTAATCGCCCACAGTACAAGTGTACTGTGACCTTTGCAAACTGCCAATTGTCAGTTGAGAATTTTTACTTAGACGGTGCTATTCCTTTGATTTTTTGTTCTTGCTGATGATTAAACAGTTCTAGACGTAGGCTGGATTGTGTCCTTCTTTGCACAACTGTGTTGAAGGAAACAATTGATCTCTGGGTCAATGACTCTTGTCTCTTCCAAGTGTTGGCTGTAGAAATAGTGTAGTGTGTTTTCCCAGATATCCCGTAAATATATTGCTTTTTATGTGCCAGCTTTCATCCTAAAATGTGTCGTACCGAGCAAATTTACTACATGATATTTATAGTCGAAGTCTCTGAGAAGAGTGATAAAAAGACAATATTGAGTGTCAGCGGCTGACCTTACAACAGCTGCTATGATTGGTGGAGAATCCGGACAGAAAATGGGACAAGATTTCTGACACCAAAGTTGAAATAACATTAGTTTTTGTCAATCCATGGAGGTAACATGTCAGCTAGCTTAAAGTATTGTAGTGTAAACTGACACTGTTTTGTATTTTGACGTGGCATGTTTTTTGGTTGCCATCCTGCTGGTATTTTCGATAAATATTTTCCCAGTGACTTGAAGCTTTCAATAGCATCACGATCCTTGTGGGTTATTTGCTTGTATTGATTTAGGACAGAAGAAATGGACTGTATAATCTACCCTGTTATGATGCATTTGTGTGAGTGCTTTCCGCTGTTGCAAATATTTTCTGGGGTAAACTGAGTAGGTGTGAAAAAATCAAAATCAAAATATTCAACTGTATTGAATAGGTGAACGGGAGAATACCTGCCACGTAAGGCTTCGGGGGAATACTCAAAATCACAGTTGATCTGTGGGATATTTTGTTGTGTAGAATTACACAGACGAGAGGAAAAGATATTATCAATTTTGCAAATTTCACCATTGCCAGCTATAAAGAAAAGGTCACCATTGGAACAATCTCACATTCATTATCTGGTTGAAATAGATATCATTTCGATGAGAGTATAATTAATGTCAATATTTTAGTCTTGTGTATAATCTTTTTTGACAGTTCAGAAAAGTCCTAATTAAATAGCTCATTTTTCCATTCATATTATTAGGTCATTTCTTCATGGTAACTACCACGAAATTTCGTTAAGACACCAAAATTTGGTGGGACGACACAGGCTATGCTATCGACGGGATATGATGGTTGTCGATGTCGACAATCGTGACGATAGCCCACAGACCTGTTATCGACGGAGTCTGGGAGTTCGTCGATGTCGACAATCGTGACGATAGCCCACAGACCTGTTATCGACGCTGTATGGCAGTTCGTCGATGTCGACAATCGTGACGATAGCACACATGTTTGGTATCGACGAATTCTTGGGGTGCGTCAATGTCGACAATCGCGTCAATAGAGCAGCCTTTCTATCGACGGGATCTGATGGCTCGTCGATGTCGACAATCGTGACGATAGCCCACATGTTTGGTATCGACGAATTCTTGGGGTGCGTCAATGTCGACAATCGCGTCAATAGAGCAGCCTTTCTATCGACGGGATCTGATGGCTCGTCGATGTCGACAATCGTGACGATAGCCCACAGACCTGTTATCGACGCTGTATGGCGGTTCGTCGATGTCGACAATCGTGACGACAGCACATAGACTTGTTATCGACGGAGTCTGGGAGTTCGTCGATGTCGACAATTGTGACGATAGCCCACAGATTTGGTATCGACGAATTCTTGGGGTTCGTCGATGTCGACAATCGCGTCGACAGAGCAGCCTTTCTATCGATGGGATCTGATGGCTCGTCTATTGTCGACAATCGTGACGATAGCCCACAGGTTTGGTATCGACGAATTCTTGGGGTTCGTCGATGTCAACAATCGCGTCGATAGAGCAGCCTTTCTATCGACGGGATCTGATGGCTCGTCGATGTCGACAATCGTGACGATAGCCCACTGACCTGTTATCGACGCTGTCTGGGGGTTCGTCGATGTCGACAATCGCGTCGATAGAGCAGCCTTTCCATCGACGGGATCTGATGGCTCGTCGATGTCGACAATCGTGACGATAGCCCACTGACCTGTTATCGACGCTGTCTGGGGGTTCATCAATGTCGACAATCGCGTCGATACAGCCAACTTTCTATTGACGGGATCTGATGGCTCATCGATGTCGACAATCGTGACGATAGCCTACAGACCTGTTGTTGACGAAATCTTGGTGTTCGTCGATGTCGACATTCGCGTCAATAGAGCAGCCTTTCTATCCACGGGACCTGAAGGCTCATCGATGTCGACAATCATGACGATAGCACACAGACCTGTTATTGACAGGTCTGTGTTTGAGTTTTGGGGTTCGACAATCGCGTCGATACGGCAGCTTTTCTATCGACAAGATCTGTACATGTACTTTATGGCTTGTTGGTGTCGACTTTCACGCCATTGATCATAGCCCACAGACTTGGTATCAACATAGTCTGGCTGCACAGTGATGTTGACAATAGCGTCGATGGACCACAAGCCTGGTACTGCTATCTCGTTGTGATGATTTCTATATCAATAGTTGCCAGAACTGATTGATGCTAGTCTTAGAATAAGCTAGCATCATCATGATCATCAGTAATTAATGTTTTTACCCTTCCCAACAGCGATATCATATGTACCATACTAGAATTTTACCAGAAAGATTTTGTTTTTCGAAACAATGTCACATAACTACGGCCCAAGTATCATACGCTGCGCCTTAATACTACTCGTCCACTAATGAGTGCCATTTAATCCGTCTGTCACCTTTTTAATCCTCATTGAATATAGAGGAAGGCACAGGATATGATACTTGGGCCATAACTACTGCCATTTGTTCTTTTGAAACTTTGGAGGCATTTCGGTGTTAAGACTAATTTATAATATTTATAACATGTTTACCATGGGCTCTACGACACACTGTTTCAAAGATATCGACGAAAACGAAAAAAACAGACTCGGCAGAAAAATTCAAGGTCAAGGTCAAAGTTCATCCTTAATACCATCAGACATGTTTGTCTAGGGAAACGAGTCCGAAAATAACGTCCGTTTCGCTCTACGACGCACCGTTTCCGAGATATCGACGAAAACGAAAAATGCCGACTCAGGAGAAAAATTTCAGGTCAAGGTCAAAGTTCATCCATAATACCCCCTCTGACATGTTTGTCTAAGGCAACGAGTTCGAAAATAACGTCCGTTTCGCTCTATGACACACCGTTTCCGAGATATAGACGAAAAAGAAAAATGCCGACTCGGCAAAACAATTTTAGGTGAAGGTCAAAGTTCATCCATAATACCCCCTAGACACGTTTGTCTAGTGCCACGAGTCCGAAAATAACGTCCGTTTCACTATATGACGCACCGTTTTCGACATATCGACGAAAACGAAAAATGCCGATTCAGCAGAAAAATTCAAGGTCAAGGGTCATCCTTAATACCCTTTAGACATGTTTGTCTAGTGCCACGAGTCCGAAAATAATGTCCGTATCGCTCTACGACGCACCGTTTCCGAGATATCGACGAAAACGAAAAATGCCGACTCGGCGAAAAAATTTCGGGTCAAGGTCAAAGTTCATCCATTATACCCCTTAGACATGTTTGTCTACTGCCACGAGTCCGAAAATAACGTCCGTTTCGCTCTACGACGCACCGTTTCCGAGATATGGACAAAAACGAAAAATGCCGACTCGGCGAAAAAAATTTAGGTCAAAGTCCGTTTCGCTATACGACGCACCGTTTCCGAGATATCGACGAAAACGAAAAATGCCGACTCGGCATGGTCTTTTGCCTGTGTAATATCTTTGAGATTTTGTAATATGAAAGAATTCATGTCTTTATGCTAATCTGACTGAAAGTTTGTGTAAAAATCTGTCCTGATATAAAGTAAACTAATGTTGACCTAATCAACAATATTTTTCCCGTTAGAGCAAACCTTTAATACAACTTATTTGTACATGTACATGTAAATAAAATAACACACTGAACTAGTAAAACTAATGTTAACTTAATCAGCAAATATTCTTCCAGTTATAGCAAACCTGTTATTATATATTTGTACATGGGAAAAAAAATAATGCACTGAACTAATAAAACTAATGTTAACTTAATCAGCAATATTTTTCCAGTTATAGTAAACCTATTATTATATATTTGTACATGGGAATAAAATAATGCACTGAACTAATAAAACTAATGTTAACTTAATCAGCAATAATTTTCCAGTTATAGCAAACCTGTTACTATATGCTTTTCACCTGGACCCATATTTGTACATGGGAATAAAATAATGCACTGAACTAATAAAACTAATTCTAACTTAATCAGCAATATTTTTCCAGTTATAGCAAACCTAGTATTATATATTTGTACATGGGAATAAAATAATGCACTGAACTAATAAAACTAATGTTAACTTAATCAGCAATATTTTTCCAGTTATAGCAAACCTAGTATTATATATTTGTACATGGGAATGAAATAATGCACTGAACTAGTAAAACTAATGTTAACTTAATCAGCAATATTTTTCCAGTTATAGCAAACCTATTATATATTTGTACATGGGAATAAAACAATGCACTGAACTAGTAAAACTACATGTAATGTTAACTTAATCAGCAATATTTTTCCAGTTTTAGCGAACCTATTATTATATATTTGTACATGGGAATAAAATAATGCACTGAACTAGTAAAACTACATGTAATGTTAACCTAATCAGCAATATTTTTCCAGTTATAGCAAACCTATTATTATATATTTGTACATGGGAATGAAATAATGCACTGAACTAGTAAAACTAATGTTAACTTAATCAGCAATATTTTTCCCAGTTATAGCAAACCTATTATTATATATTTGTACATGGGAATAAAATAATGCACTGAACTAGTAAAACTAATGTTAACTTAATCAGCAAATATTCTTCCAGTTATAGCAAACCTATTATTATATATTTGTACATGGGAATGAAATAATGCACTGAACTAGTAAAACTAATGTTAACTTAATCAGCAATATTTTTCCAGTTATAGCAAACCTATTATTATATATTTTTACATGGGAATGAAATAATGCACTGAACTAGTAAAACTAATGTTAACTTAATCAGCAAATATTCTTCCAGTTATAGCAAACCTATTATTATATATTTGTACATGGGAATAAAATAATGCACTGAACTAGTAAAACTAATGTTAAAGCTATAATCACTTTTAGAATTGACAAAATTTATTCATTCTGCGATAGCTTTATTTTGTCTATAGAATGAGAAATTGTACAAATTTGGTTCTGAAAATGTGTACTACGTGCCTAAATAGAGTTTCCAAATCAAGATTTGCTTAATTTTTTCCCTAAAAGCGGCCCGCCTTTAGGGCGAGTTCTATACACAGTCTGATGACGTCATTCGTATTTGTCTAGATACTGTGGCAACCGGCATTGTATGCAGGCCGATCATTCTCTATCCACTCTTTTCATGCACGATCAACGGCAATTTTCTGAGTATCTGTTGTCGATCTGTGCATATTTCCTCTATATTCCCGACTATCTCGAGATGTACTTTCAAGTTTGCGTGACAAAAAAGAATGCTAAATTTGGCTGATTTTAAAAGTGATTCCAACTTTAACTTAATCAGCAATATTTTTCCAGTTATAGCAAACCTATTATTATACATTTGTACATGGGAATAAAATAATGCACTCTACTAGTAAATATAATTTTAACTTAATCAGCAATATTTTTCCAGTTATGGCAAACCTTTTCATTATATATTTGTACATGGGAATAAAATAATGCACTGAACTAATAAAACTAATGTTAACTTAATCAGCAATATATTTCCAGTTATAGCAAACCTGTTATTATATATTTGTACATGGGAATAAAATAATGCACTGAACTAATAAAACTAATGTTAACTTAATCAGCAATATATTTCCAGTTATAGCAAACCTATTGTTATATATTTGTACATGGGAATAAAATAATGCACTGAACTAATAAAACTAATGTTAACTTAATCAGCAATATTTTTCCAGTTATAGCAAACCTGTTATTATATATTTGTACATGGGAATAAAAAAATGCACTGAACTAATAAAACTAATGTTAACTTAATCAGCAATATTCTTCGAGTGAGAGCAAACCTATTATATACAATGTATTTGTACATGTATAAAATAAAATGACACACTGAACTAATAAAACTAATGTTAACTTGATCAGCAATATTCTTCCAGTTAGAGCAAACCTATAATACAATTTATTTGTACATGTATTAGTAAATAAAATAACACACTGAACCAGTAAAACTAATGTTAACTTGATCAACAATATTCTTCCAGTTAAAGTCAACCTATAATACAATTTATTTGTACATGTACATGTATTAGTAAATAAAATAACACACTGAACTAGCAAAACTAAAGTTAACTTGATCAACAATCATAAACAATATTCTTCCAGTTAAAGTAAACCTATGATACAATTTATTTGTACATGTATTTAATAGTAAATAAAATAACACACTGAACTAGTAAAACTAATGTTAACTTGATCAACAATATTCTTTCAGTTAGAGCAAACTCATTACATTTTTATTTGTACATGTAAATGAAATAACACACAGAACTTGTAAAACTGATGTTAATTTAATCAGCAATATTCTTCGAGTGAAAGTAAACCTATTATATACAATGTATTTGTATATTAAAACTGTTGGAATTATTTAATCACACTGTTACTAGTGAAACTAATATTCACAATATTTTCAAGTTAATATTATTACTCTACTAACTCTAGTGATAAATTTGTATTGTACATTTCTTATTATGTTCTTTTTGTATTTAATATCGGAACTAGAAATACATAACAAGAGTTAACCAAAATACATTGTATACATTTTTACTTTGTACATTGTATGTCCAATAAACATTTTGCACAACCCACCTACCCCAGCAAAGTTCATTATGAAGGCAGAGATCAGCCCCTTTTAACGCCAGCGGTGATCAAAGGGCTCATACAGACAAGTCTCACAGGAGTCTCACTCCAATGCACACTAATGTGTGATTGAACTTAGGGGATGGCCTTGTTACAAGTCATAAACAAACTTGGACTTGTGAAAACAGTATATCCCACCTAGCAGATTTCATTAATGTTTGATGGTAATTCAAAAACAAACAGCACTGATCTGACATCATGGTATATTGCATTACAGTGTCAGAACTGCTGGGGTTTCCTTTTTGTTATAAATGGGATAATGTTTGTGGATAGACCCATCAGTTTCACTACAGTGAATCTTATTTTAGATCACAATAAGACTAGGTGAAAAGATTTCTTTAAGGAATTTTCTTATCCAGAACAAATGCAGATTCTGGCTGGAGTAATATTTAGCATGCATGACTTATTATTCCTAATACAACTCTAGATGTGTCACGGTGTGCTATCGACGCGATTGTCGACATCGACCGACGAGCCATCTGATCCTGTCGATAGAAAAGCTGCTCTATCGACACGATTGTCGACATCGACAAACACCCAGATATCATCGATAACAGTTCTGGGGGCTATCGTCACGATTGTCGACATCAACGACCGATCAGATCCCGTCAATAGAGACACTGCTGTATCGACGCGATTGTCGACATTGACGAACCCCCAGACTGCGCTCTATCGACGTTATTGTCAACATCGACGAGCCATCAGATCCTGTCGATATGAAGGCTGCCGTATCGACATGATTGTCGACATCGACGAACCCCCAGACTTCGTCGATAACAGGTCTGTGGGCTATCGTCACGATTGTCGACATCGACGAGCCATCAGATCTCGTCGATATCAAGGCTGCTGTATCGGCGCGATTGTCGACATCGACGAACTCCCACACTCCGTCGATAACAGGTCTGTGGGCTATCGTCACGATTGTCGACATCGACGAGCCATCAGATCCGGTTGATACAAAAGCTGCTGTATCGACACGATTGTCGACATCGACGAACCCCCAGAGTCCGTCGATAAAAGGTCTGTGGGCTATCGTCGCGATTGTCGACATCGACGAGCCATCAGATCTCGTCGATAGGTAGGTTGCTGTATCGACGCGATTGTCGACATCGACGAACCCCCAGACTTCGTTGATAGAAGGTCTGTGGGCTATCGTCGCGACTGTCGACATCGACGAGCCATCAGATCTCGTCGATAGGTAGGCTGCTGTATCGTCACGATTGTCGACATCGACGAGCCATCATATCCCGTCGATAGCATAGCTTGTGTCGTCCCACCAAATTTTGGTGTGTCCACGAAATTTTCGTGGAAGTTACCATGAAGAAGTAACCTATTATTATGCCATTACCATGATTGCCTTATTGAGGCTGATCTCAAGAGACGCGCCTGTGAATGTTTTGGAAGCTTTATGAATCAGACAAATCCTGGTAGTCGAATGTGTTTGGCTATTTAGAAGATTATAGAAAATTTAACGAGACGTGCCAAATTTGATCAGTTTTTATTGGACATTTATTCAATGGCGTCTGTAACAGAGCAGAATGAATTAATCATGTTCATCCTGCAGGTTAAAAAATTATATCATGTTTGGATGAAGAACAATAACCGGTGGTATAATAGATGGTTAGGAGATTGAATTTCATAATTGTTCATTGTTTTCGTAACAAAATACATAATTAATTGAGTTGTCGGTTTCTGGTTTCTGTTGACCATGATACTTGATCATGCTGTGGTGTCCTGTTTGAAGTGTAACCATGGCAACCATCCTTCAATAGAATTCATGAGAAGTCATGTTCACTCCGTCTTGGGTGTCTTTCAACGTCCGTCCTGCATACACAAGTGATATTCTTGTAGTCTGCTGATGAATGTGTTTCATGGGAGATCCCACGGCAAACTATTCCTGGTGAGACAGTCTTTAGAACTACGAGTGTCACACCCAAGTCACGACAATAGAAAAATCATATTTCGTAGAAGCGAGAACAGAGGCGTCGCCTGATTTATTTTAACTTCAGTGCTTTCCCCGAGGAATAAATCCATACACGGCGTGGGCCCTGTACCCGGTGCGGCGACTGCGGGCGATTTGTCTTTGTTTGATTGACCGCCGCATTGTTTCCCGCACTGCCTCTTGGCGAGCCACCAGCAGCGGTGTTCTGTCAAACTCGATGATATCTTGGGAGGTGTTCACCATCCATGGCTGGATCCGACAATTACCATAGCGACACATTCACTGGGAGGGACCCAAGCACCGCTCACAGAATACCTGATGACTTACTGCATTCAGCAGAGCTAAGAAGTCTTTCTACTTTTGTTAAGGCTTTTCTGGAAAAGTAGAACTGAGCAAGTTGATCAATCATTTAGATCTGCCAAATATGTGTGATAAGTATCTCTAATGGTCTGTCTAAAAGTAATTCTTGTATTTTTGTATAATTATAAAAGACACTGACTATTTGATTACCAAGTTCATTATCTTATTACCTGTTCTGCAGGCAAAACCAGATGGCCAAAAAAATGAGGAATTGAGCAAACTACAGAGTTGTCTGGCATCCTGTATGTATGGTTCAGCATTGTACATTAGCTCTTCAGAAGTTTGTGCATTAGCCATGCACAATGTTTGTGTAAATCTGTATCAATTTTTTGTGTCAGGGGAAATCAGGGTGATTAGGGGGACTTGGGGTCTGTTCAGTCTCCCGATAGACCTTATCATCAGCCAGATTGCCGTCCTCAAGAATTCATAATGTCGCTGTCACTTTGATGCAGGAAAGATTATAATTAAACACCTGAGACTTGCCGAGGGCCTCTTCTCCCGACTCATGAAGTCCATGCTCGGAGATAGTTGTCGTTATAGCTGTGTCTGTGCTCCGTCCCTGGAAGGAACAGGATTTCTGAGGAAAAAAAAGCTGAAACACACTTTCAGGGTATCTCGAGTTTCCAAAAATTTCTGTACCTGGGGAAAGTAAACACATTTTGTTCATTGATTTGGTAGCTTCTTTGTGGAATCACTATGTCCTGATGGCTCACAGTCTCCAAATCACTGTAACTTATATAAGTCCAATACAAAGAGCAATACACCATCCATACTCATGAGTGACTGGGGGGTCAGTCATCATCTTTCATCATAAACATTAGATCAGCACATTAGATCAGTACATTAGATCAGCATGTATCAGAATAAACATGGAGCAGTTCTTGGGTTTCTTCAGTTTACAAATGCAAATTCTTCAAATTGGTATGAAATGTCAGTAGGTGCAGCCACCCAAAATAACACGAATTGCATGTAAACATGCAAACTCTAGCTCCCCATGCTGTTGACATACTAGTAATTGGTTACATTCCCGAATGTTATTCCCAACTATTTCTATCGCAGTAACATCAGGTTATCCTGCAGGATTCGATGACTTCATATGGTTCAGGATGACATTTTCATTGAGATATGTAACAATTCATAATACATGCTTGATGTTTCAGTAACTGAAACTGTTGTCACGTAGACTAACTTTGTGTAGTTTGATGTGGTCTGTTCGAGATTTTGTTGTCTGACTTCATGACGGTTTCCTACCATCACAGACAGGTGCAGAGGGGACGAGCCAATCATCCATGAGTCGGTAAAGTTGATTGGTGTATCAGAAGATGAAGGGAGATGTCTGGCTGCCAGATGAGACCGTGTGGTACAAGAACCGGTTACTGTAGATAATACAGGTCCATACAGCTGCATGGTTGAAGTAAGATACATGATAAAACATTGTGTCATAAAGCAACAATATGTTTAGATGATATAGAACATGTGAAAGTATTCTTGACTTTGTTCACTTGCTGCAGAATCTTGATTATATTGATGTGGTGGAGAATCCAAACTTGATTGACTTGGTGGAGAATCCACACTTTATTGACTCGATGGAGAATCCTGACTTTATTGACGTGGTCCAAAATTGGTGGATAATCCAGATTTTATTGACTTGGCTAAGATTTCTGGCTTTATTGACTTGGTGGAGAATCCTGACTTTACTGACTTGGTGCAGAATCAAGACTTTATTGCACTTGGGTGGAGAATCCTGATTTTGATGACTTAGTGGATAATCCTGACTTTATGGACTTGGTGGAGAATCCTGATTTTGATGACTTGGTGGAGAATCCTGACTTTATGGACTTGATAGAGAATGCAGGGGTAGAATGAACTGTTGATTCATTGATGCCTGTGTACAGAAGTACTACATATCACAAACATTTTCGAAGATAAGCAATGTGATAAAGTTCTAACAGTTGAAACAGGTACCGGTTTCTTCGGGAAGTGTCAGTTTACGAACATGTGTTATGTCCCCTACCCCAATATCCAGGTCTTTTTGGGCAAATTTTTTTCGAGAATCAGGATTTTGAGACTTAATTATAAATGAATCATTCGTCTTCTTGTTTGATAATAGAATTTTGGACATAATGTTTCTCCTTTTCCCAGCTCTCAGTGGCTGTGATGAAAAGATTCAGTACTGCTTTTCAGTCGTTTTCCGATATTTAAACACCCACATATTTGAACCTGCACAGGTTTTGACAGTGTGGAATCCACTTCTGTGATTAAATCGTGTGAATCACACGTGGTAATGAACAAGCTAGAGTCTTTATTCCGGAGGTAATCTCATTTTCAGTGGGGGAGTGAATTCTGGAAGCTGTTCTAATTAGCGCGTACCATGATAGATAGCGTACAATTTACACATCGGATGCTATATTGTCGCTGTAATTGAATCACAGCCTCTATTGATTGGTTCGGAGAGTTTGGTGCTAAGAGAGGAACCTACTAATTCAGAGAGTGATCCATATAATGTCCTATCAACTCTTCTAAATACCACTGTTGGTGTCCAGCAGCAATTCAATTGGTAGTGTTTTCAGATGAAAATTTGTTGAATTTCAATTCATGTTTAGGTTTTGTACATGTATATCACCGCTAATTGCAGTTGTTGAACTTGCAAATTTATTCATGCTGCAGGTATCGATCAAGCACAAGGGGTCCCTGGCTCCTTCGTGGAGTATATCTTGGGATGAGGCAAGTTTCATACCAGTAATTGCCGCCGCATCCTGAAGAGTTCTACAGCCGTACCGCAATATTTGTTATATTGATCCTGCGGACCCGAGCTGCCCACTATCCCCTTTGATCAATGTTTTGATATCTAAGTATTCCGTCAATGGTCCCCTGCAGAATAACAAGACGGGACAATCAGCTTAAAGCAACATGGCATTTACACATACTCTCACATTTGAACAAAATGCCATACAGATGCCTCACATGCCTTACTTGGATTTATGACACATTGTAATCATGTTACAAGATTTATGTAACTGTACCTAATTCATCCAGTTTTATACATAATATCAAGTAATAATCACCCGCAGTACAAGTGTACTGTACTGTGTACTGCAAACTGCCAATTGTCATTTGAGAATCTTTACTCAGACCGCGCTACTCCTTTGATTCTTTGTTCTTACGGATGATTGAACAGTTTTAGACGTAGGTTGGATTGTGCCGTTTTTTGCACGAATATGTTGAAGGAAATAATTGATCGTTGGGTCAACGACTCTTGTCTCTACCGAGTGTTGGCTGTAGAAATAGTGTAGTGTGTTTTCCCTGATATCCCGTAACGTAAATATATCGCTTTTTGTGTGTGCCAGCTTTCATTCTGAAATGTGACAGACCATGCAAACTTACCAAATGCTATTTATCGTTGAGGACTTTGGCAAAAGCGATAAAAAGACGATATTGAGTGTCAGTGGCTGACCTTAAAACAGCAGCTATGATTGGTGGAGAATCCGGACAGAAAATTGTAAAATTTGTGATTTCCTCCATATTCACAAACTTCACAAGTCTGTATTTCTGTCCAGGCCGGACTGGCCAAAGCCAGCCGGCCTGGGTTCTGTGTTTGGAGACAGACAACAACGATGTGTATAGTTTGAAGTCAAATCCAAAAACTACCTTTATTGAAAGCCTTGCCGGCATATATATGGACAAGAGCACATGAATTGGATCCTGACTCCTCCCCCGTTCATGTACATTGAATAAACACAGACTAGCTGTGGTTACAGTCCCCTGGCGGGACTTGGCATCTTGCTCAGTATCCGGAACAGCAGGGGTTGGAGTCACTTAATGAAAACACCTAGCTTCATGTGTACATGACATGCAAGAGCAGATGCCCCATCCTGATTAGTACCGTATTCGCGCGCATACAGTCGCATGTGCGTATAGTCGAAGGTGTGCGTATATTTCGAATATACGCACATGTGCTTGTGATTGAAAAAAAAATCAAAATCAAGAATGACAGTAAAAATTTTTTGACCGTAAGATCATCGGTTCCATGTCATGTGCTTGACTGATTTCATGCAAACGTGACTTCGTCAGTTCGTGTCAATCGCGGCTGTGTCTGCGGTCAATGGATTGCAAACTGTCAAATAAGTTGTGATGTTGATTGCCTAATTACGGTGAGTGTTACTGACACTTGTGATTTCGTTTGACATCCTATGATCAGGATGTGTCATTTCTGTTCATGAGTGTGAAATAAATATCTTGAAAAGCCCTTGTTTCGTTCATGTTTGTGATGTTTGCCGCCCAGCAGGAAGTTGCCATCTTTCTAGCATGTACTCATTAATATTCATGAGCTGCTTCACATTCCAACCAATCAAAAGTTACCTTTCAAAACGAATCAGCCAGTGGTGAAAGGCCAGATATGACGTCATGAAGAACCCCACCAATCAGGCTGCTTGTTTCACTTTCTTCTTCCAAGTGACATGTGGATTTGTTTTGAAAAGGCAACGACCCAAACAACAAAGTTTATTTGTTTCCCGAAGTCCCAACAGCTTCACACAACAATATATTATACATCATGCACTTACACCAACACAAGTACCGATGTCTGAATTCATTCATGCACCAAACCATGTAATTGCAATTGACAAGTCGGGGCGGTTTTGACAGTCGTGTCGGCCTCGTATAACTGTCAAACTATCTGAGCCTGATCAAAGGGATTTGCAGTCAACCCCTTATCGAAAACGATCGCACATGTGCGTATGTACGAAATATTTTCCAAATTATAAGTGGCCTAAAACAAGCAAATTTCGGATAAACGCACATGCGACTGTATGCGCGCGAATACGGTAGTAGTAGTAGTAGTAATATTTATTGACATTTACAAAATAGTATACTTTTGGGGGATGAAATATCAATATCAAAATATGTCCAATTAATAAACGAGTTCATAATTATAGTTCATATACTCCAAGTTCACGTTGTCCATCAAACACTCCGTTCAAAGAAGGTTAACACCTGAAAACATAACTCTGCAGCCACCTTGGCGTCTAACGTAAACAGTTCGTTTGAATTTGTTAATGTTTTTGGCAGCTGGCTTCTGATATTACATTTTCTGATAATAATTAACGAACATTTTGAACTGAATTAATTACTGTAATGTGGATTTTACACAATGCAACAAAATTTCTGACACCAAAGTCGAAATAACATTAGTTTTTGTCAATCCACTGAGGCAACATGTCAGTTAGTTCAAAGATTTGTAGCGTAAACTGACACTGTTTTGTTCTTTGACGAGGTATATTGTGCTTGGATGGATACCACTAATAGATCTAGCTCTCTTGTCAGAACGAGCCACCCTGCTGGTATTTTCGATAAATATTTTTCCAGTGACATGAAAGCTTTTAATAGCATCACGATCCTTGTGGGTTATTTTGCTTGTATTGATTTAGGACGGAAGAAATGGACTGTATAATCTACCCGGTTATGATGCATTTGTGTGAGAGCTTTCCGCTGTTACAAACACTTTCTGGGGGTAAAATGAGTTGATGTGAAAAATCCAAAAGGAAATATTTGTGAGATTTCGACTGCATTGAATAAGAGTTACCGTTACTCATTGTGAGTTTCATGGAAGACCTTAGGGAGCACAAATGCAGTTAATCTGTTTTGCATATTTTGTATATCTGGTTGTCTTGGACCAGTTGGTTTTGTGGAGAATCCAGCAACTTGTGTTAGAGACAGCAAGTCATCAAGTTTGTCGGTGAATCTTCCATTTGTTAATGTTGCCTCTTCACATTTTTGTTGACGGGTACTAGGTCTATGTGGTATATTGTAAGACCGTATTTATATGACAGAATTTGCACTATGTTGCAAATAAAACAGGACTATAGAGTCTTATTTATATATAACTCTGTTAGACCCCTGTACCACTGCTATATGCGAGTCATGTCTAAAAGCTCATGACCGACCCAAATCACAATCTGTTTCTCGCCCACAATCAGCTGATTTGGTTCCCGCGACGACGGTCGACTGGCGAGAACAGATCAAGTGGAAATTGACTGTTAAAGAACTCTTGCATTCTCTCGATGAACGACTGCGGCATTCAGGGACGAGGCGACTTGAATCGTCAAGTGACAGCGCGGTCGGGGCTCGGCTGGTTTGCTAAGTTTGTTACACGTGGCAGTTCTTGGGTTGGTGGTTGCTACTGGTACATGTGTCTTTGCCATAGCAACAGGGCAGTCCCGATATATTGCAAGAGGCTCTTTTCTGGTGATTCTGTATCACAGTACGTTTTTTTATCCCTTCTAAATTTCCTACGAACTGCCAATGATATTTGAAAGAAAAAAGGAATAATTGGTCTGTAACTTTACACATCACTATTAAGACAACTACGACATGAAAGGTCTAATATTATTCTGTGGATTGTCATATTTTCAAGCCATGGCCGTCTAATCCGATTGGGTCACAATATAAAATATTTACAAGACTAGGATCTTGTTGATCGACTGAGATTCTGAATCAGTACAGGCCATCAATTCATATTTACCCGCATAAGATCTGGACAGGCTACGTGTCGCGGTAGGACACAATCTGGTAATTCATCATACTTTGGCTGACAAGTTTTACTGAGCGGATGACTTGACCTTGGCCACGATGGAAGGTCATGGTTTCTGGGGGCGCGACCCTTTGATGTCCACGGGCTGATCCAGGTGTTTTTGAGTCTTGGCATGTTTGAGGGAGAATGTGGCATGTGACAGGATTAATTAATGAGATCTGAGCTTGGTGAGGAAATTAAATTTACTTAGGCAGGATCATTGTGCTTTGTGGTAAAGTCTGCAATACATGTAGTAATATGTATTTAACAGATGTGAAATTATGTGCATCTACAGTCATCGGTGTAATATGATAATATGATCAGTTAGATCAGAAAAACTGTAATTTATGTATTCCCTGTTATACTCTGATTTTTCTAACTCGTTTACAGTTTTTCGCTGATATTTTTGCGATGCTAAATGCTATAGTTCTATAACTTGGCATACTTCACCTGGGAGTCAAACGGCAATTATTAACCGAATTTCAGACTTCTATCACGAAAATTGAAAAAGTTGGCAATCTACACCAATGTTTAATTTAGCCCCGTCATTTGATATCTGGGTCCGCACACAATTTTGTGCATTTGCTCGGTTTTGTAGTGGTGCAATCTTTTGAAATCAACATGTTTATGTAGAATACACCCCCAATATGTCTTCTGGTCTAAAATTACAACAATACATCGGTTCCTGGTGGATGTAAACAGGATCAAATCCTCGAATATGCTCAGATTCTCGAGATCTCGTTTTTGGCTGAAATTTAACATTGGAGTAGATTGCCAACTTCTTCAATTATAGCGATAGAAGTCTGAAATTCCATAGGAAATTGCCGTTTGACTCCCAGGTGAGGTATGCTAAGTTATAGAACGATACGATTTAGCACCGCAAAGATTCCGTCAAAAACAGGTGTAAACAAGTTAGAAAAATCTGAGTATAGGTATAGTGAAGTTCCTTCCAGCCAGGTGCATCTTCTCTCATGACAGGTGCAGGTGGCTTTTAAATGTTTAGTTTTCTCGTATAATATTATGTGCTCATTATTCTTGGGGTATCCATGCAACCAAGACAAAGGCAAAGCTAACTATCACAGAAGATAATCAAGGAAACAGAATAGACACTGAAAATATCCGAATAGTGCATCTTAAGTATTTGATGAGAAATCAGCTTCATTTCCATACAACGATGTTCCATGTTTAAAAGACTCATTTTGGAACTAATTGAAATTGTACACAATGAAGCGCAGTGTTGTGTTTCATAGAGAAAATTTAGTTATTGCAAGTGCATTGTATACATAACGTAATTTGAAAAAAAACATTTTTCTTTGATATTGTAACATCGCCTGTAGTTTAATGGTGTACAGTATTAAACGATTGTGTTTCACAGGCTGAGTGGTGAAATAGATAATGGTTCGGGCTGGATGACTTCCAATACATTATTCTTTGATTTCCCGCAAAACAAATTTCACTGGACGATCATGCACTGGTGCAATGTGTCTTCAGATTCCAGCAGTTCATACAGAATATGATATGGGGTAGTGAAAATATGGACATCATGTATGCAAATCAGTGTAGCTAATTAGTCTGAGTCATGCAACAAAATTACATGTCTATTATTTTGATAAGCTCTAGCATTTCCCTTTTTTGTTTGTAATTATTATGTATCACTGTTTGTATGTCTGTAAACATGTATTGATAGATTGGTGAAATAAATTAAATTCAATACAATTTGATGAATTTGGAGGGGTTTCAAAATTTCATACTCTGGCTTCACTTCATTTGTCGGTCTGAAGACATCAGAATAATTTTGAGGGATTCATCAACGTACGACAACGAATCATACGACTCGAAGGCTTCATTTATAAAATTTTCATACATATTCGGTTGTCTTTCGACCTTGACAAATTTGACTCAAGCGGCCAACTCTTGTGCAAATGCTTGATGGCATCAGACTGAATTATTATTCACTGTACATATAGATTTGTTCCCAGAAGCTGTGCCGTCTCAGGTCAAGGCCTCGGAGGCCCAGTTTTCTGTCACTCCAGGTTCGTTGCCACGGTTTCTGTTTTATGGTGTTGCGCGTGTCACGGCCGATTGAACTCTGCCCGAACAAGCCGCTTGCTCCACTGCGCCCTGATAGTTTCTGTGCGGGGAGTCTGATGTGGAACACTAAGGAGGTAATGGGTCTGCACTGATCGAGGTGCTGAGGTTGGTGCAGTGAACAACTCATGCACAGATCTATTGCTCGGAACAATTACATGTGGGTGTGTGGGAGGAAGCTGATATATTCCATGTCAATATAGAACTAAAAATGTCTGACCACCTACTGTCAACATTAGTCAATTTTATGAGTATTCAAACTCGACACTATATAAAAGATACTGTAAACCCAGAAATATTAGCATCCATTAAGTTTAGCGATTTTACCAAAGTGGACATATTAGCGGCCATTTAAGTTAGCTGGTGGATGACAGAAACAGAAAAGCAAACCCATATTTTATAACTTAGCATCCATAGATATCAGCGAATTTTTTCAAAACGCTAAATAAATGGATGCTAATACTTTCTGGGTTTACAGTATATGTATATCGCCTTGTATTTTGCTTTACTACCATAATTAATCTTGGACATGCATAACAGGAAACTTTCAAGAAAAAATATCGAGTTTGTTCAGGACTAGCTGTCATGATGCTTATGCGAGCCACATCAGCCATCGTACATGAAGATCCACCGCAGAATATTCATTATCTCTACTTTCCTTTGAACAAGTAGCAAGGTTGTTGTTTTTTTCACCTGTTTAGAATTCTGCTCAAACATGGCACATGCCTGATCCAACAGACTGTCCTTGTTGCGCCTTTTTCTGTCAATAACTGGCTAATTATGCGACACAAATTTATGGCTCTCGTAAAATATGATGCATGGTCTTGAAATGCAGAGAGCGTTACTTCCAAGCTTGATCAGAGGCGTACAAAGTCTGTGATTATCCTGGAATAGATGGTCGCTATAAATCTGGGCATTGTTGGCAGTGTCGTTCACTTGGAGACCATGCACTGGGGGGGGGGGGGGGGGTGGCAAGGGGGGGGGGGGGCTATGTAGTCTCACACAAGAAATATCAGGATATCAACTGGTGGAGAATCCGGAGAACTCTAGAGTATCCTGTCACTTTGTGTTGAAGTTTCAAAGTGTAGTACAGTGTGCTTTCAGGTAATTTGCATGTTTGGACAACTGGAAGTGCAGAACAAAATAATGGTAATTACATAGACCTTTATATAAATTTAACCATGTGATATCAGTGATCTCAAGTACAGTTGACACCATTCCTGCTGATAAAATATTTGTTGAGTAATCAATCTCGCATTAACAGTTTTTCTCTTGATTCAGAAATATTACTAAGTTATTTGATGTATGATTTTATGCCACCCACATGTTATTGTCCTAAACATTTTCCTTTGTGATATCACTCAATAAAAGGCATAAACAGCTTCCATTCTGAGAAGGTGTAATTCAGATATCACAGTGTGTAATGTTAACATGTTTTTGGTGTAATGAACTTTCCCTCCAAGACAACAGCTACACGGATGACTATTTCTGTGTCGTCACACCTCTATAACTGACAAGTTAACTGGTGTTTGTCTGGGAGTAGATAGAAATCTAAGCCATAATCAGTCTGTTTATATCAAGATCGGTATTTTATGTCTGTACGTTACTATGTTTGGCACAGTTCTGTCCAGATCTGATCATCATTCTGTCAGCTTCTTGAACAATATACAAGATATATGACTTGATGGGTTATTTATAGCAGGTATACCTGCAATGTCTATGTGAATATTATAGGAACAACTAGGTTTTGTTTCTTTTCAAATTAATCCATGCACTAGCCAATAGCCATGTCAGAGCCTTTTGAAGTGCACGTTCCAGCATATTCCATGCTCACATCCTTTGATATCATCCAGTTTGGGTGTGGAACAAGAAGGAGATACTCCTGTGCGTGTCATGCTCATCGACATCTGAGACACGGATATATTAAGGGATGGAGGGGCGATATGACCTTTGATGTTTTGTGATGACTCACGTTTGGGAGTGTGTCTGATGTGAAGCTGACAAAACGATTATTGATAACTGGTGGAGAGTCTGGAGCAACACAACAAACACTCTCAGGGGGTCTGGGGTGGGGCAGGAAATGCTAAAAAAAAGATTTGTCACTTATCAAGCTGTGAAATGGTTACAAATGATAGGGCTACAAATCTATGCAGATTACAGATACATTCAATACAATATATGTGATATACTGATATAGAGAGAGTCCATTTATTTGGCGTGATTAGCGTTTGAAAAAATTCGCTAATATTTATGGACGCTAAGTCATGAAACACGGGTTTTCTTTTTCTGTTTCTGTCATCCACCCCAACTTAAATGACCGCTAATACGTCCACTTTGGTAAATTCGCTAAACTTGCGGACGTTAATATTTCTGGGTTTACAGTAAGTCATCAATCCCAATATATAATTGTGTAAATGTTGCTTATAATCAAGAAGAGAAATAATATTCAATCAGTTTATTGGTATTCGTATATTTTCTCAGAATAACTCGGCAGAGGAAGACTTCACATTTCTGTTCTCAATCTGTTTACTGACCAATGCTGACCTGCTACACTGCGAGTCACACACAAGTTGATACAGCAACCAAAATTACTTTACAGACCTTCGCTCCTAGTGTTGTGCCGAGTTCTTTCAAACAGCAGAAAATAAGATTTGCCCGATTCCTCTCAAAGTCATTGAGTTTTACTTAATGCGATTTGAGCAATTTGCACAGAGTTTATCTGATTTACAGTGAAGAGCGTGACAGACGCGTCATTATAAGGAGGGAGCTACGACATCTTACGATGGATACACTGAAAAGTGCCGTGACCTTTAATCAGAGCTGTATTTGAAGCTGACTTGGCATTGACACATTCATCCAAATTGAGTTTGAAGATACTTTGAACAAAGCGAACTTAGTAAGTTAGTATCGGCTGTGTTCATTAGATTTCTGAATTTCACGAAGGTTTTTGATTTTTCTCTCTGGTGGTCATTTCACAACATTGTCCACACTGTCCGGTGTTATGTGGCACAGATGACACAGGGGCCATGGGGACAGGGTTGGATGTGAATGTGTGAGCGGTGTAAAGAGGGCTTCCCAGCAAGAGATGATAATTTACTACATTATGAATCATTTTCATTTACGAAAAACGACTTCCCTTAACAACAGACGACAAGTACGTGAGATGGGATGAATTTTCCGACGGTGACGAATCTGGATACAGATCTCTCTCTGCATCAATGGACAAGGGAGAGACACTGGAGGCGTTTGGGTTCTATCTACCATTCTGTACCAGGCTTGACACATTCAACAATAGGCTGAACCACGAAGACACTATTCCACGAAAACACACCGGTGGTACAAGTAATATATACAACTCACAGCCTAGGGTATGACTTCGTTAATTGTGTATTGACTCATGTATTCGTCATATTCGTCTATACATACGCTATTCGTTTGTCGTAAAAAGTTCTGAAAAAAAGAACTATTAATTACTAAATTAATCTGCAACCAGTGAAACATTATCATTCCTATGATCCAACTAAGATGTATAACTTTCATAAGTCTTGTGATCACGTTTTCTTTCTTGAGCTCGATTCTTGGTGTCTACCACAATATTTACTTTAATGATTACCAAGCTACGTGTTCAACTGTCAGCATGGATTTTCTGTAAAAAAAAACCCAACACAACGCCACACCATTGATAAAGAGTTCACATACGTATACTGCAGAGCTTTGTCTGTGGTATGAGTTTGTTGTTCATGAGCGAATTTCTAACAAATTGCAGCAACTCAGTCAATGAAAAACTTGACGTGTGTTTGTTCAAACCAATAGACTTTCATCTTTTGCTTGATTGAATCTTGCTTGAAACATGTTGAAAGCTCACTGTTTGACAGAACAGAGACATTGATGGAATACAGTTATGAACATGGTGTAAGATGAGACTAAATTATTTTCATACTTCCCAATGAATGCTGAGGTAGGTATCAGGATGTGTTGTATTAATTCAGTCACTACAGGGTGTTCCATGATTGATCTTTTAATTCGGTCACTACAGGGTGTCTCACAATAGAAAGTTGAGAAAAGAGGGTTAGAAAGGTTGATCGTTGTATATCGCCCTCAATCAGTCGGTTATCCTGAGTTTGAGGTGTGTCAATGAGACTGTAACATGCGAGAATGACATCACGTCACGGAGGGTAATTGTGTAGTGTATAGGTCTGAGATTGTCAGGATCATGTGGAAAAGTGGAAATTAGGAAACTATTATTATATTTTTTTGTGATTAGTGAACTGTATGTATCTTCAATGTACATTTAAAAGACAGGGATAATGTAATGTCTTAAACTGGTAATTTTATGCAGTTCTATCATGATCAAGCTACAGATCAAAATTTTTTACAAATAATTTTTTAATTTTCGTACCAGTAGTCATAATTTGGAGCTTGGTTGACCTTTGAAGGTTCTTTTTTGGTCTAGCATGTTATTTATGGTGTGACCTTGACCTTGACTTTAAGAATTGCAATATTGCGATGCAAAAATCAAGTCGGTCATCATTTCATATTCATTTGTGAAGCATACTAAGTCTACTAAGACAACACGACGAATGTTTAAATATATCTTGAAAGGATGAAAGTTGATCCCTCATCACCGTAAATTTGCAATATTGACTGTATATGTATTGCACACATCAGAGACATTTTTTACATGGTATTGTCTGTGGAGGACTTGGTTCCCGAAGTCCTGTCCCTAGGGAGGCCTCCGACAGCGATCTGTCACCGAGAAGTCGCTGGGGGTGAAACCTGATGTCCTAGACAGCACTGGATGATTAAAGATGATGGCTGGCGTCTGCGTGATCTGACCTAACTGATGGTGGGGCGGGGTGTGTGTGTGTGTGTGTGTGTGTGGGGGGGGGGGGGGGGGAGGGGGGGGGGGTGATATCATCAGGAAGGATCTTTCCAGCTTTTTCAGAGAAAGTCATCGTTCTTTTCATGTCAGGCTTTGCTCTGGAAATTCTCCAGGAATGTTAAAGAGAAATAAAAATTGGAAATTAATTGATGATATTCAGTGATGGCTTTGTAGGTGCTGAATGAAATTACATATGTATATTAACTTTCCAGTAATATCAAATTAAGATGTACCATCATGATCATAATGATCAGTAGCATATATATTGAGGTCACAATCCAAAATAAGAGGTCATCAATCCCCTGACGCAATTACGTCTTGCATCGATTGATGTGATAGTGAGGCGATTGACTGTTCACTTCGATTCGCCGCAAGGATTAAGAGTAATTAAATCAGAACATATCCTGGTAGCTTCAGCGTGACAGAATACATCAGGTTGTCTGCTGTCAGTTCCCGATCGATGCTGTTAGATGCCCCAGTTACGGCTGAGTTGAGCTCATAATAAAAAAACAACAGACTTTTTGTGCCGGGTTTGTGGTTTCAGGTGAATGAATCAATAGCCACAATTTTCTTCCGAGAAACTCCATCAGAAGTTGTGGACCTGTCGTACGTGGCTTTGATCAAGTGACCGCTTGCTGCCAGTTTTGTTATGGATCCCGACAGGAACCAAAATATTTGTCTTATTGAACACTTTGTTGGCATTCTGAATTGTGGCATGCATTTAGCAACACGAAAAAACGTATTGAATGTTTTGAAATTATATTTATATCAAATAACTACATTCATTTGTACCATTCATTTCTATCAAGTAATGTACATGTAGGTTGAGAGTTCTGTATGAATTCAATTCTTCCATTGTTTTAGAAAATCTGTACAGTGTGTGTACTCAAATTTTAGTTCGGTAAATTGGTACTCAACTACAGGTATCTTTCCTGCAGATACATCAGACCATATTCTGATAGTATGAACTTTTTGGTACAAGCAAAATGTTTCCATAGTTAGAGATGGCATTACCCTGACACACCCTGTACGTCTGTTACCATGGTTACACATGGCATCACCCCACCCTGTGACTTGCTGTGAAATGTCATGTAACCATGGTAACTCTGTGCCAGGGTTCTCTCTGGGTCAGATCCACCCTCGGGCTTCAACAGAATCAGATTAACGCATCGCTCTGGTCCAATCTAATTCACTTTCAAGTTGGGAATCTGGTTAATTTGATTTACGAAAACAGTAACATCCTGTTTTTGTCAGATAGCAGTTCTGGATTTCTCCATGTCTGATTAGTTTGTTGAATGCTTTCACCCAAAATCAAATTTCGAGCAACTTAAGCAATCCTCATCATTGACATTTGTGATTGTGAATGTTATGAAAATATTTCATAGATCCATGATATTAATTCATTTTCATCAATAACAAAGCTTTTTGGTCAGTTTCCTTTCATTTTTTGTTACTTGGTAACCGATTAAATCGCAAATAGTTCATACCGGTAACTAACAATTAGATGAGTGGAAGCTGTGACTTATTCTCACGAAACTTCCCAGAAAAGCTTGCATGTTTATGTTTGCTGTAACACGGCACTAAGTCTGACTGGTTTATCCGCGCTCTGTAATTAAAGCTAGTCCCATCCAATCAGACGTGATGGATAACCATTGTCAGGCAATTGTGGCTGGATCGCTGCCCATTCATTAATACACAAATTGATCAAATCTACATGCGACATACATGCATCACCTGAACATCAATGATTTTTTTAGTAAAATATATTTTTTTAGTAAAATATTTACCGGTAAATCCTAGCTATAATCCTCAGGGTGGGTGGAAAGTGAAGGGAAAGGGTCCAGTTGAGAATTTTTGGCATGAAACATTCATTTCAGCATCTTAGTAAAAGTTGCTCAGCTGTCGCACATTAACATTTATGACTATCATCTTTCCCAAATAAAGGCACGCAGCCTCTCTTCCAAAAATATCAATTGTAGATTAGACTGAACATGACCAAAGCAACAAGCAGCTGTAGGCTGTGAGTTCAGATGACATCATCTATCCCAAAAATCTATTCATGCAGGCGTAATTCGTTTTGAATATGTCTACAGCACGGATAAGATTATACTTATGAACACTACAGGCATGACATTGTGTAAATGTACTAAATGTTTTTTTCTCTCTCTCAAACGCAGGAAGAATATTGTAAGAAGATGACAGTATGACCAGTTAAATTGTAAACTGATAGGACACAAGATGAAAGAATATTTATTCTGTGAACATCCATAAATACACAGTGACTCCATTATAAACTTCCTGTGGAAATAGATTATCTTTTTGATACAAAAAGGAATTCTTCCCATTTCTCTATTGACATGCATCGACAAAAAATCATCATTCTGTTCTGAGCATGAAAAAACCAAGTAGAAGCGACAATCTAAAATTGCAAACCCTCGCCCCTCTGACTTGTCCTAGTTTGTGTGTACTTTTGAGGTCAACCCTAACCTCATGATGTGCTTCGAGAAGTTATAATTCAAAGGGCTTACTGGGTACCAATAAATAAAGTATGTATTTACTAAAAATTTTGCTACATGTAGAACAATTCGGACCCCGGCTTTGAAGATAAATGGAGCTTGGGAATGCTACTTTCCAACACACTAAAATCTCCATGACTATGACTATATGACGGCTTGAAATAGCTTAGAATAATATATGGTGATTTGACTTCAGTTCAAGAAAAATATTTTCACCAGCCTGAAGGAATCCTGACTGATGATCCAACATGTTAAAGACAATGAAACATTACATACATACATTTATTAATAACTGTATAAGATTCCTGTTTGTGATTGGCTTAAATGACGAACATGACTAAAATGATACTACAATATCCTGGTCAAGATATTCTGGAAAAGTGATATTTCCGAGACCGAGGTGAATACAAGTTTTAATTGATTTTTTTCTGACCTCGCCAGATGGCGCGCATCGCTCGACCATGGCTTGGAGAGATGTTGCCATGTGTGCTCTTGGTCGATGTGTTCTTAGTTCACTCTGTGTGGACTGAATTGTCCACACAGTTAATAATAAAACAAATATTGACATTTTAGCTTTTGGTTGATACGTGATTATCTTCACTTCACTCACAAGCTCGGTGAATACAACTTTCCAACAAGTGAAGATAATCACGTATCAACCTCGGTTGCAAAACCGAAGGGGGTGCGTCTATATTGTGTTACGATATACCTGAAATTCAAACATCGGCCTTGTGACCATAATCGTCTACTGACATCATAGTGCAAACATGCACTGCAAAATCGCTTCCCGTTGGGGTTCTGCCAGGCGATGCACTGGTACATTATGATGCCAGTAGATATATTTAGTACTGCGCAGTGCACATGCGCGTGCCGGAAATGGAGAATCCCCAAAATATCTCACGATTTTTCTTTCAAACTAATAGTGGTTTACTATGCAAAAAGGCATAGCAAAAACAGCAAAAGAGTTTTAAGTTTGTTGCGGCGTGTACAACAATGATGAAGGGATGATACCGTATATAAGTGCAGACTCAAAGCCTTTGTAAAGATCGACATTTGTTTGCATTATGATATATTTGCCGACTCCAAGCCTTTGCAACGATAGACTTTCGATCGTTGTGGTCAAATATTGTCTTTGTTTATTGTTTATTTCTGTCTGAAAAAGAGGGGGGTGCGTTTATTAGGACCGGTGCGTCTATTTGGGCATATACGGTACTTGTATAATATGTGGAGTGATATGAATAAATTAGAAGAAAAGTTATAGGAGTTTTGAGAAAAATAGCCATTTCAGGTAAAATGGCCAAAAAATGCCCAAAATGTTCAATAAAACTGGCCCAGATGATTCGGTACAAAATTTTAGAAAAAAAATTTCCAGGTATTTTGGAATATATATATATGATGCATTCTCAGAAATGGGGGCTCAAAATGTGACCCAGTACATGAAAAATAAAAATGACAACTAGATTTAGCAATTAGTGTTTCTGCTTTGTTGTGATATTTGTGCATTGTATCGAAAAGCCATCGACTATTACTGTAAGCTATTGCAGAATGTATAGGGGTAGGTCGAGTACCGTCACGTGTGTTATGTTTGACACATTTGTGTATAAAAATGCCAAATGTTACTTGTATTTTTCAGAAAAAGCAATACCGGTACATAGCTGATAAAAGTAATAACAAAGTACAAAAAGTTTGATATCAATATACTGCTTGACCTTAATATGAACATAGTTATAGCGCCTCGTGATAAAGAGGGGATTTACTCGCGATTATTATTTTCCTCTAGATTGATTTGGGAGAGATTTCCCATTACTTATGGATATATGTGAATAAAACTATTAGTCAGGCATTTGATGCATGTCAATCTTAGTGATTTTTGTCGAAATTACCGTGCTAGCTATCAATAAAGTGTGTCACATACGTTACATTGACATTGTGTCACGCATGTTATGTTTGACTTGTCACGACTGTTATCATTGACAATATGTACATTTGTATTTCAATGATATGAAAAGGTATGGAGGAATGAATCAAATTGTATCTGGAAGCAAACCAAACTAATATATCTGTAAAAACTACTTTAATAACACATGAAAACATTCATGATGGGCTGATTATCGTCGAAAATCAGTTGACATAGCAAACCGATTTTGAAAATCGAGTATGAAATACATGCAATTTGTTAATTGAATATTCAATTAACAAATTTCACACAGTAAAGCAAAACTAGAAAGTTCAAAATTATTATTCATGTTCCTCAATGCACTATAAACATGATGAGTCAATTCATGCATGATGAAAATTCATTAATATTTCAGTATCATTTCAATTCATGCATGATGAAAATTCATTAATATTTCAGAATTTTTAATATTTCAATCAATACAAACGAATTCCGATTCCACACTGGATGACATACTAGTAACATACAGGGTCGGCCAATATGATGGAATATAGTTTTTCATTTCGATTGAGTGGATTTGTATTTGGCTCTGTTGCTAAACATCAAATGAAATGTATAAAATTTATACTCGTATTATCCCATTTACTTTTGCATGGTTATGGGTAAATTTGGAGTAATGTTGGTGATGAGTCAGGGCAAATGAGTATATGAGATTAAACAAGGGAAGGGCATATTCAGGTGTGTTTCGGCCACTATATTAGAGAGCAACAACGACCAAATTTGGGTGATATAGTTTGGCAATGTGCTACAAAACTGCGTTTTAGTACAGTTCAACCATAAACATGGTGTGTCATTTAGGCAGAGATACGAGAGATGTGATCATCTGATATTGACAAGATGGCCGCCAGCAGACAGAGATTTCGACCTTGGTGGGTGTCACTCAGTCAGCAGTGAGTTAGGTACTCAAAATGTACAGGAATACGGCCGATGCAGCTCCTGGTACCTCGGGCGGATGTTAACGCATCTCTAAGGACTGCGATTGGAGACTGGCGCCAGGACCGCGTACTGATGCGCATGATGCGTAAAAACCGACGACGTCTGAAGCAGACTCTGGCCAACGAATGGTCACACCGTCTGGATCGGTCTATGTCCAGACGCACTGTGAGTAGAAGGTTGACGTTCGCTGGTTACAAGGCTAGGAGATTGATCAGCCGACCTCTACTTCAACAACGACACGGTGTGGCACGTGTGAACCCCTGACCTTGCAGCACTGGCGTCATGTGGTCTTCACTGATGAGAGCCGTGTCACCATGGACACTTTGTGTGGCAGCACGACAATGCCCCAGCTCACCAATCCCCTCCAGTTGCTGAATTTTTGGATCAGGAAGACGTCACTGTGCTACCATGGCTTGCTTGCAGTCCGGATTCCAACCCCATTGAAAACTGCTGAGATCGTCTAATGACTTATGGCGTACGAATGGTGCACTTCACTCCCGGACAAAACTATGCGCCGCCAGGCCCGGGTCCGAGCGAACATGAACATGTTGTCGTCAATGGTAGGGCCATCCACACATTTGGGCTTCAGCATATCATCCCTGGTAGTCCTGTCTTGCAGCCTAGTGGAATTCCTGGCCCGAGTGAACATGTCGTCGTCGATGGTAGGGCTATCCGGCACCTTACCGTGATTTGGGCTAAGTGAGAGTGAGGAGCAGTCAGGCGCCAGGTGTGTCGGGCTGCAAAACAACACAATTAAGTCAGATATGCTGCAGTGTTTTGGTTGAGAAAGTGTGTTTTAGCAACTGGAAATGCCTACATACCCAACGCAGTCCTCAGCCTCAGCAGGCACATAGGGCTCTGAGAGGAAAGATCCTACAGGCTCATGGTCATGGAGATTTGTCAAAGTAACATCTGAGACGAACCATTAAGCTAGGGTTAGCAGGAACCATCGGAAATTAAAAAATATTTCCAAATGTCTAATTCTGAGACCATGCTTACATGTTTCTCTATTGCATGGAATTAATGACCACATGGTATCGAGGTTTCCACGTTGTGGAAGTCAATTTTGTCACAGATGTTAGTTTTGACACGGCCCATCAACTAAAAAATGTCAAGAATAACATGTGTGACATAAACATGATAAAGACAACAAATTGCTTGTAGGATGACCTCCTAACGTGTGAAGATCGGGGAGATTTCTAGGATTTGTTATCCTGGTCTACATTTACAGTTTTGTTTAAGTTTATTACATGGCATTAAAAAAATTTAACAATACTTTGTCACAGATGTTACTCTTGACATCACATCCTAAGCATAAATTTGTCAAAGTAACATTCGAGACTATCCAGGACTTAGATTATCTGAATATCCCCAGGAAGCATCCGAAAGCTGTAGGAAAGTTAGCTATTGAACTTAGAAATGTATCCATCACCACAATAACGACTCCACAAAACTGGCCCTTTTACTGCATGTTCCAAAATAATTTGTCACGTACGTTATTATTTACTGTAAATTTACATAGTCGATCAACAGAATAAATGTCAAAAATAACGTTCCTGACATTCGATATATAAACCTCATTTGCCACATATCTGGTAACAATAAGACATAAGCATTGATACAAGCGACAAACAGTGGTTCCAAAGTAATTAATTGGTAGGGCTAGATCTATACATCCACACAATTTACGGGATATGTTCTCTCACTCCGTCACAACAGTTACTATTGACATCATATTTCTCGCATCCAAGTGTTAAGGTTTGTCAATAATAACGTCTGTGACAATCACGTGCAGGGAAAGACCTTGACATTTGCAAGTTTTAAAGTCTACACGTGCTGTGTATTTCAAAGTTTTAACTGGTACATACACCATGCTGATAGTTTGAAACAATGTCTCTCCATCGTGCTAACTTTTTGTCCTAAATACTCTACATATATCTTGGATATTTCAGATATATTGTCACAGGCGTTACTACGTGTCACGTACGTTATTTCATTTTTTTTTGACAAGGAGAATTTCCGTGCCTCATGGGAGACGCCATCGTGGTTGTCTGGGAGTTGCGCGTGCCCAAATCATGAACCAAATCACGCTGACACGAGATCTAAACACGAAATGTGCGCGCGAACCGCATTGTTCTTCATCACCACCTGCTTGAAGTTGCAATGTCACGGACGTTATGTTTGAGGGAATTGCTCATCGAGTCAGTTTGGGCCTGTGTATAATTGAATGTTGTCATTGAAACTTTGCTGTGAGTGGTTTTATCCATTATAGGGTTTAACTGCTCGTCAAAAATGTATTATTTGACAACTTGAAATGAAAAAAATTGCACCGAGTAGCTTGCTGTATATTGTCAACGTTCTTGACGGAACGGTATAACGTTCGTGACACGTTTCCAACGGGCATTTTTATCACAAAAAATCTGATGATACATGAGTGATTATTGCATTAAAACAACGTTTAATTATTATATCGGGTGAAAAAAACTTATTTTCAGTTATAAATGCATTACAAAACACGCACGGATGGGGCATACAACGTGCCCTCAAAAATGTCCCATTTTTTAGCGCCAAAATGCGCAATATTTTGCAGTTTGAGTGTAAATATCTAAATGAAGGCTGGTTTATAGATATTTTTAATGTGTTTTTCTACAGGCCACAACTGTTTTCTATACAATGCAACTTGTTTGACACAAATATTGCATTCCAGTCAAAAGATATAGCTTGTAGAACGCAAAAAAACGCAGCTGGCCCCCTATTCTGAGAAAGCATCATATAAAATTTCAAAAAAATTCTTCAGGCAAATTCTGAGATTTATTGCTAACAGACGACGGCCGGACGGACAACGGACGGCAGCTGACGACATCATGTTATCAGGCCATATGGCCCAGTAAGGTAAAAACCATCCCTCTTGAAGTTACATGCAAACACAGACAGACAGACAAACCGCATTACACTACCATGTCCTCCCTATCAAGGCGACCATTCTAAACAGTACAAATACGGGTACTTCCAGCGTGAAGCAAAGAACATTACTGCCAGAAAACCAAAAAACCAAATTTCATAGGTTGGACTATTCATCATAACAGTCTCCTCTGATTGAAATGGAAAAAGGTAGGGATAATTTTCAATAGTTTATAGAAAATCTTCCAAGTTTCAAATTTCTAATATTTTATATTTTTAGTTGAAAATCTAAATTTTTAGTTGAAAATGGAGTTAGAAAATAGCCGTTCAGCTATTAAATGAAGTATTATGTTGAGTATTATGTACATCATGGGCTTTCAACTGTCACAAAACTACGGGCAAAAATGTATGTGAATAGGGAACAAAATCCGACCATGAAATGAAATGTATCAATCTGTCTGTATCAAGGTGAAGAACAGCAGCAGCTTGATCAGACATTGCTCTGTCACACAAAAGACTCCGGGAATGATAGTCAACCAGACACTGAAGATCTTCCACTAAACTATGAGGAGCTACAGGAGATGCAAGATAATCCAAACAACTATGTGCCGCAACCAGACATCGATGATCTTCCACCCAGCTATGTGCCGCAACGAGACATCGAAGATCCTCCACCCAACTATGAGCAGCGACGGAGCATCCAGAATCAGCCACCCAATAATGCAAAACAAACTGAAGATCTTCCACTAAACTACGAGGAGCTACAGGAGATGCAAGATAATCCAAACAACTATGTGCCGCAACCAGACATCGATGATCTTCCACCCAGCTATGTGCCGCAACGAGACATCGAAGATCCTCCACCCAACTATGAGCAGCGATGGAGCATCCAGAATCAGCCACCCAATAATGCAAAACAAACAAGTACCGAAGATCTTCCACCTCACTACATGTATGTGCATCAACCAAACATCCGCAATCTTCCACACAAGCCAGTGCCTTCACATGGCCAACTTAGGAAGGAACCTGTGGATCCCCAACAGGCCCAGGTCGTAAACTCGACCAATCAGCAGCCATCATGTTCCTATTCTCGAGATCAAGGAGATTCTGCATGCAACGATGACCAACCTGCGGATTGCCTTTGTTTCTCGATCTTTGTGGCACTTTGTGCCTGTTTTCCATTGGGTGTCGCTGCGATCTGCTTTTCTATCATGGTAAATTATATGGACACAAGATTGAGACTGCAGTCATACTTTGCAAATGTCATACTTATTTTCTCTGGTACACGTATATATTAGATAAAATCCTTCTCATTTACATGTATTTAAGTTCCTGTAACAGTCACTCAGCTGTCGCATACCACTTCGGAAGAGCATACCTTTGGTCCAATAGTCCATTGGCATGGCATTGAGTCCGTCATACACATTTTTATCTTCAAAGTTTACGACAAAATGTTTCTGAAATTTTGCACAAAAGTACCTGAGAACATTTCAAGAGGGAGTATTTTTTTTTTTTTTTCTAATTTCATGCTTTGTTCAAAATGGCAGTCATATTTGGCGAAAAACTATTCGGACATATTTTAGATTTTGGTTTCAAAAGATTCCCCTTATGTACCTTTGCGGCATGTATAAATCTCATTGCCCTTGAATCGCTGGTTTGCCTTCATTTTCTGGACTTTTTCATCCATTTTTTTTGTCCTTTATGATACTGCAAGATAGAGATTAAATATTGAAACATTCAAACGGGAAATCATTCAGTGATTTCACACTTTTCCTTGGTGTCCTTGAGTGACTTTAAAGTTCAAATTGGCAATTTTGGTGAAAACATTTGTGGCTCAACACTATGAATTTCTTTGGTAACCTTTCATAGTCCTAACAGGCGAACTTCATTTCTTGCAGGCGAGGGAAGCGAAGGCTGTTGGAGACTATGTCCTGGCAAAGAAGAGAGCTAACTGCGCAAAAGTCTTCGCGATCGCTGGGCTCATTTCAGGATTTGTGATCCTCATTGTCTACATTGTGATGGGCACTCCTACCTTCTGACGTTGACCAGGAGGTCCTAACAGTGATGCTCTAATGCAAGAAATAGATGTGACCTCATAACCTTGTAATTCAATTCATATCTTTCTAATAAAATCTTTTCAGTGTTTTAATCCACATATTTACGTTATTTGAATCATAATGAAGGGGACTAAAGGCTATAAGTATATTAAGTATATTAATCAGTGTTTTTCTTAAATTATATATTTCTCAAGTATATTATTCAGTGTTTTTCTTAAATTTGAACCTCAAGTTTGACCTCATTTGCTTTGGTCCGCTGTGCTACTTTTAGGACCAATATGTTAGGTATATTCAGTGTATTTTTTCAGAGATGATTTAAATCATTTGCTGTTAAGCTACAGATAAAATTTTTTGCATGTTTTTGCTGTTACTCAAAGGACTTGAAATAAAGATTAAAAGAAACATTCTGATGAGGTTGGTTTGGACATAAACATATCTAAGTCTTCTGAGTCAGGAAAACGGTCTCTACAAGACATTGCAACAAAACAGTCTTCATGAGAATTTATAATCTTGAAATCATGATAATTTTTATGATCCAAGAACAATTCTGGAAAAATTGGTCTGTTGACATTTCATTCTTAAGCACAAATTTAAAGCTATAATCACTTTTAGAATTGACAAAATTTATTCATTCTGTGGTAGCTTTATTTTGTCTATAGAATGAGATATAGTACAAATTTCGGTCTGAAAATGTGTATTACGTGCTTAAATTGAGTTGCCAAATCAAGACTCAAATCATTTTTTTCCTCAAAGCGGCCCGCCTTGCGAGCGATTTCTACACACAGTCTCATGACGTCATTGGTATTTGTGTAGATACTGTGGCAACCGGCAATGTAGGCAGGCCGATCATTATCTATCCACTGTTTTCATGCACGATTAACGGCAATTTTCTGAGTATCTGTTGTCGAACTGTGCATATTTTCTATGTATTCCTGACTCTCTCGAGATGTAGTTTCAAGTTTGCGTGACAAACAAGAACGTTAAATTTGGCTGATTTTAAAATTGATTCCAACTTTAATAGTACATACATAAGAATACATTTTCATACTGTGCCACTTTTACCTGATTTAAATAATTTTCTGTACTCTCATATTTTTCTCATGAATATCTCATACACCTGACCACAAAATATCCACAAGAACCAAAGGAGCACTACACTGACCATCCATTACCTATAATTGTCATGTTTTTGTCACGTTTCCATGGATACATGATGTATGCCCCTACAAGACTGGACCTGTCAGTTTTCCCTGCAGTTTGTCGCTGGACATCTCAAGGAGAGATCAGCAGCCATAAAACATCACTCAGCCTCGTGGAAAAATTAGCCCAATGGGCTAGTAAGGTTACCGGAGAAATATACAGAGTTAAGCCGAGAAAGTTGAAAGTCAAATTCAAGGTGACCACTGAAATCGCCATATCTCTAACCTTGAAAATGGGATCAAAGGTTAAATTCTAGATCACCAAACTATTCAGCATACATCATTTCCTATATGTTCACTATGGACCCCTAAGCTGTAAATTTGATAATAAGCGAGATATAAACCATTTTGTCCTGTTGACCTTGAAAATGAGGTCAAAGGTCAAATTCAAGGTCATGAGAATTTTCAGCATATATCATTTCCTATATGTTTACAATTAATTCCTAAGCTGTAAAGTCGCTAATAAGCAAGATATTGGCCATTTTGTCCTGTGACCTTGAAAATAGGTCAAAGGTCAAATTCAAGGTCATGAGCATTTTCAGCATATATCATTTCCTATATGTTCACAATTGATTCCTAAGCTGTAAAGTCGCTAATAAGCAAGATATTGGCCATTTTGTCCTGTGACCTTGAAAATAGGTCAAAGGTCAAATTCAAGGTCACAAGCATTTTCAGCATATATCATTTCCTATATGTTCACAATTGATTCCTAAGCTGTAAAGTCGCTAATAAGCAAGTTATTGGCCAATTTGTCCTGTGACCTTGAAAATGAGGTCAAAGGTCAAATTCAAGGTCATGAGAATATTCAGCATATATCATTTCCTATATATCCACAATTGATTCCTAAGCTGTAAAATCGATAATAAGTGAGATATTAGCCATTTTGTCCTGTGACCTTGAAAATGAGGTCAAAGCTCAAATTCAAGGTCATGACAATAATCTGCATATATCATTTCCTATATGTTCATAATTGATTCCTAAGCTGTAAAGTCGATAACAAGCGAGATATTAGCCATTTTGTCCTGTGACCTTGAAAATGAGGTCAAAGGTCAAATTGAAGGTCATCAGAATATTCAGCATATATCATTTTCTATATGTCCACAATTGATTCCTAAGCTGTAGAGTCGATAATAAGCGAGATATAAGCCATTTTGTGCTTTGACCTTGAAACTGAGGTCAGAGGTCAAATTCAAGGTCACGAGAATATTCAGCATATATTATTTCCTATACGTCCACAATTGATTCCTAAGCTGTAGAGTCGATAATAAGCGAGATATAAGCCATTTTGTGCTCTGACCTTGAAACTGAGGTCAGGGGTCAAATTCAAGGTCACGAGAATATTCAGCATATATCATTTCCTATATGTCCACAATTGATTCCTAGTCTCTAATCTCAATATCAAGTGAGATATTAGGCATAATGTGTCCCATTATAAAGCATAGGAGAATTTAACATGGGAAAGTCCCATTTGGGCCGAGTTTGGGCCAAAATGGCCCACTTCGAGCGATTCAAGCGCAACGAAATTTATAGACATTATAGGAGTACATACGAGGAGTCTTATGTATCAAAAAGAAAAAAAGTTACTGAACAGATTTTGAGAAAATGGCCGCCAAAGTCCAAAATCAGGCATTTTTCGTCGAAAACGGCCGCCATTTTGAAAAAAATTCGAAAATCAAAAAACTAAAAAATACCTCCTTCTTGAATTATTTTTAAGTATTTTTGTGCAAAATTTCAGAAAAATTCGCCCGTAAACAAAAAAGATAAAAATGTGGACGACGACGGACGACGGACGCAACGCCATGCCAATAGGTTATCGGACCATAGGTCCGGTAACCTAAAAACCGGTACGCCCCAGAAGACTCATCAGCCCGAGGGAAAAATTACTGCTGATCCTGGTAACATTGTCTGATGGGTTTATTGTCCAGAGGAAATAAACCACTTTACATCTTATGAAAGCATTGGTCTCTTCTTTTGAGTCATCAATGGGGTCATGAAAACATGATACATTCAAATTTAAGAAGTCAAGCTAGGATTGACATGTTCATGCCAACATCATCAGAAGTAGCATTCATATAGAAAAATTTCTGGAATAGAAGGTCTCTCCCAATTATGAGTTTATCATACGAGTAGTTGAATGATTTTTTCCTGTCCTTTGTTAATGCATGCTCAATATCTTAGCAATATATTCAGCGCACTTTAATATTTTATAAGTGGAATTTTGTGTCTGACTTCAACCCCACACATTTGTATTTATTTCGGTTCCCCCAAATTGTCAAGACTGACCACAATATCGTCCTATCCCCAGAGCTGTCTCCGTCTCGGCAGTAATTCAATACAGCACCACGGCTTGCTACTGCCTCGAGAAAGTCATTAACTTTGAACCAAGATACACAAGCAATCGGCGGTAATCGTCAGCGCTAAATGGAGCTTCACATTTATGGTCTGAATGGAGCAATCAGCTTCCAATTATTTGGAAAACAATTATCTCACATAACCCTGTTAGCTTTGCATAATAAAAACTACAAATTCGAATATGAAACCGGAACGCAATTAGATGCAAATTGTCAATTTATTGCAGAGTTCAAAAAGGTTAATATATCAACTTGCGGTCTATTGTTACTGTAATTAGAGACGGGAGGAAGACGAGAACTTTTACGGCAGAATCTGGGAAGTAGAGAGTGCACAATGACATTTAGGTTCAACAAACAGCTGGAGACAACTTTTCAATTCTAATTCTCACTCGGAGGAGTAAGTGATTATAGAAAAGGGTAGCTATTCTGGGTCGTTCCTTCATGGTAACAGTCGCGAAATTAATTTCAGCCTACGAATCTTTATGGGTCAATCCCCATATTCTGGCATACCACTGTCGGACACGCCAAGGACGCCAATAGCAACTTGTTCATTTTCTGGCCTAATAGTATCGGACACGACAATGGCGCCTTTATTTACTGAGGGTAAATTCTACTACTGTGGCTCACAATTTACTGTCCCTATTGGCGACATTGGCGTGATCCACAATAGTATGCCAGGAAATTTACTGGGCATTCGACCTGATATGGAAATCAAAGAAAATTTTGCGCAAGTTACCATGAAGCGGTAACCCTATTCTGAGCCAAAAAAAAATTGAGGTGAAGCCCCCCCCCCCCCCCCCCCACCCCTACAAATTGATATATATGTAAGCAACTCAATCATTCATTACAAGATAACAATATTCAGGATAAATCATTTTGAATGACAACCATACTTATAAAAGTCCAAAATGCCAAATCTTGTATATATTGATA
The DNA here is from genome assembly GCA_949152475.1 of Terebella lapidaria. Classification (NCBI taxonomy): domain Eukaryota; kingdom Metazoa; phylum Annelida; class Polychaeta; order Terebellida; family Terebellidae; genus Terebella; species Terebella lapidaria. Next base: position 13,027,949 of record OX424557.1, read on the forward strand.
AATTAGTGCAACTTTCAATGCATCAGAAATACTGTATGAATGACAAATTCTGTTGAAGAAATCCAGACATCCCATCTTAAAACGGTAAATACCAAATAACAACTGGCGTTATGATCTCAGCCGTCATTCCCAGTGTTCATGTATTACTAATTCTGCCGACACGTAGCACGTAGTAACTCTGGCCATGATCGTAACCGGAGCGGCTGTAAATCTGTACCGTGATGTCCAGAGGAATCACAGACACTGGGACGTAGAATCATGGATCTTGACGGTATTTTGTGGCTTCCAAGTGCCCAAGACTCCGCTTTCATTCATTATTCACCATGTGCGGCCCGCGGGATAACTCACAAGTGACCATCAAATATCCCCTTGTGCATATTGCGAAATTCCCCGTAAGTCAGCGAGTCTATTGGAGGACTTGCTGGGAGACTTGGAGAACAAGAAGTGATGTACGTTAATGAATGGGCAGTGATCCAGCCACAATTGCCTGACAATGGTTATCCATCACGTTTGAATGGATGGGACTAGCTTTAATTACCAAGCTCGAATAAACCAGACAAGACTCGGTGCCGCAAAGAAAGTTACAGCAAACATAAACATGCAAGCTCTTCTCGGCTGGGAACTTCAATAAGTTAGATTTCATTTGACTAATCATTAATAATGTGATTGAATCATGATTACCAACATAACCAAAATGAAAGGAAACTGATGAAGAAACTTACATGGACTGTTCAAATTAACATCATGGATCGGAGAAATATTTTCATGACATTTAAATAAAGCATTGCATCAACTGCTCAAAATTAGATCTTGCGTGATTACCGTATTTATTCAATTAGTTCGAACACTCTAATAATTCGAACACCAAAAATTATTCAAGAAAATAATTTTCAAATTGACTCGTTTAGTTCGAACAGTCAAATTTACGATCGAAATTTCGATTGAAACAACGAACGAAATCAACTTGTCAGCTGCCAAAACATACAACTCGCCAGGTGGCAGCACTACGAAATGAGTAATCAGCGATATATTCGCCAGGTGGCAGTGATCGCGATTAGGCCTTCAAATACAAGGGTATATGACAAAAAGCGCGGACCTCATAGTGCCAGGCGGTTTGCGGGCCATTGAAGATTTTCCGAGTCGAGTGACTCGATTGCACTTGCAATATGACTAGAATCTAGCATCAATGCGAGATTATAAATTACAGTTACCCGGCAATTTAGCAGCCTGTTATTCAAGTATTTTTTTAAATGCTAGTTGTCTGCAGTTAACCTATCAATCGTACAGGCCCTAACCAGCCAGCATGAGCGGTATCTGTCAACTCGCGTAGGTCTATCTGCCATGGCATGATCGATCTGGGTTTGGGATTTTTTTTCGTTTTGACGGACGATTTTATCGTGAATCTAATAATTCGAACATTTCAAAAGTTAATTATTTTTAGCTGTTCGAACTAATTGAATAAATACGGTACATTCATCAAACTGATCACACATTATGAGGTATTAAACTGCCAACTGCCAAAAAAAAGGTTGATGTTTTTGAAAATCAAATTAACCAGATTCCCAACTTGAGAGTGAATTAGATTGGATGAGAGAAAAGTATTAATCTGATTCTGTTGAAGCCTGAGGGTGGATCTGACCCAGAGAGAACCCTGGCACAGAGTTACCATGGTTACGTGACATTTATGGAAACCCAGCACAGACAGTTACATGTAGCTATGGACATTTCTCAGCCAGGACACATCATGATATACAGTAGGGCAACTTGTAACCAAGGCAACAGAAAGTTCACAGGGTATATCACCAAAGGCCAGAGTTCAACAATGCATACTCAAAAGTTCCTCCCGGTATCCACGACTCTTCAAATTAAACACAGATGGAATTCTCAGATTATGATTTCAAAATTATATAACACTAATTGGTGCTACATATAGCTCGTCGGCAGACTCAGATCGAACATGATATTGAGATAAAATACTCAGACAGTCAAGGTCAAGATCAAATTCAAGTTCAAGGCCAGCAACAGATCCACCATAATATATGATTTCCCACATGCCCATAAGATGCATTGAATAATTTTTTCTGCAGATGCCAATTTAGATAGTTCACGGCAACATACTGTGAGATTTACCATTCAAGGTCGAGGTTGAGTTCATATAGTCACCAAAAGATGTGGCATGACTTTTAATATACATGTATGCTCATATACATACACCCATGCTGTACCTACAAGCTTTTGTTTCAAGTGGTCAATTTGTTCATGTCAGGCCATTTTGGACCATTTGGGCCTACACTTCGAGCCTTTCAAGCAATTCAAGCTGTTACATTGGTAATATACAATTTTTTCGTAGTGAGAAGTTGATAACGACTGAGACCATGATAATTCCCAATCATGCACTTGAACTAAATACTTTTCATAATGTTTTTGACCTGACCATCCATTACCCATAATTGTCATGTTTTTGTCACGTTCCCATGGATACATGATGTATGCCCCTACAAACCGGGACCTGTCAGTTATCCCCGCAGTTTGTCGCTGGACATCTCAAGGAGATATCAGCAGCCATAAAACATCACTCAGCCTCGGGTAAAAACTGCTGATCCTGGTAACATTGTCTGATGAGTTTATTGTCCAGAGGAAATAAACCACTTTACATCTTATGAAAGCATTGGTCTCTTCTTTTGAGTCATCAATGGGGCCATGAAAACATTATACATTCAAATTTAAGAAGTCAAGCTAGGATTGACATGTTCATGCCAACATCATTAGAACTTTAGAAGTAGCATTCATATAATATTTATTCTGGAAGCTCTCTCCCAAATATGAGTTTATCGCACGAGTAGTTGAATGATTTTTTCCTGTCCTTGGTAAATGCATGCTCAATATTTTAGCAATATAAGGCCATAGTTATTTGATTTATTGGTTTACGGATTTTTTTTACCCTTGATGACCAAGGTCGGTCGAAAAAAAAACCAAAAAAAAAACCCCCGATTTGAGAGGGTCGGTTGGCAGAAAAAAAAAAAGCAGGTGATGGTACATTAATTCTTCAATAAGGAAAACTTTGGTTATTTATTTATATTTTTATTGCAAACATGTCCATAAACAAGAAAAAAAAGATTGCAATACATCCAAATATACTAGATCTATACTGCGTCTGGGTCTGGGTCTGATACGTACAAACAGATATTTTAGTCCAAAGTCTGCTAACTCCGTCATGGACATCTTGTCATCGAGTGACAGGCTGATAGTTCTCTGGCCTCGGGAACTGTCTGGGCCGGCTGACACTGATTGGATTTCATCGACGTCAGTTTCACATGTTCTTCTCACAATTTCTATGACATTGTCATCCCTGGTAACTCTTTGGAAAAAGCGTTTTTCTTCACATTCTTTTTCTCGAACGATGCACATATGAAATGTGGCATGTCCCGCCATTTCTGGTATTAAACACGGACGACATAAATAAACCATGGGACCCAGCAGTCGGCGGGATAAATAAAAAAAAATGGTTAGAGGCAATTTTTTTTTTGGAGTCGGCAGGTTTAAGAGCAGTCGGCGGATCCGTAAACCAATAAATCAAATAACTATGGCCTAATCAGTGTATTTTAATATTTTATAAGTGGAATTGTGTGTCCGACTTCAACCCCAGACATTTGTATATATGGGTTACCCCAAATTGTCAAGACTGACCAAAATATTGTCCCATCCTTAGAGCTGTCTCCGTCTCGGCAGTAATTCAATACAGCACCACGCCTTGCTGTTGCCGCGAGAAAGTCATTAACTCGGAGCCAGGACACACAAGCAATTGGCGGTTATTGTTAGCGCTAAATGGAGCTTCACGTTTATGGCCTAAATGGAGCAATCAGCTTCCATTATTTTGAAAACAATTATGCGACATAACCCTGTTAGCTTTGCACAATAAAAACTACAAATTAAAATATAAAACTGGAAAGCAATTAGATCCAAACTTTCAATTTATTGCCAAGTTCAAAAGGGTTAATATATAATCTTGCGGTCTATTGTTACTGTAATTAGAGACGGGAGGAAGACGAGAACTTTTACGGCAGAATCTGGGGAGTCGAGAGTGCAGAGTGACATTTAGGTTCAGTAAACAGCTGGAGATGACTTGACAATTCTACTTCTCGCTTGGAGGAAGAACTGATTATAGAAAAGGGTAGCTATTCTGGGTCGTTCCTTCATGGTAACAGTCGCGAAATTTCAGCCTTCGAATCTTTATGGGTCAATTCCCATATTTTGCCATACCACTGTCGGACACGCCAGGGACGCCAAAAGCAACGATTAATTTTCAGCCTAATAGTATGGGACACGACAATGACGCCATTACTGAGGGTAAATTATACTACTGTGGCTCACAATTTACTGTCCCTATTGGCGACATTGGCGTGATAAACAATAGTATGCCAGAAAATTTATCGGGCATTCGACCTGATATGGAAATCAAAGAAAATTTTGCGCAAGTTACCATGAAGGGGTAACCCTATTCTGAGCCAAAAAAATTGAGGTAATTACCCCCCCCCCCCCCCCTCCCCCCTACAAATTTATATATACATGTAAGCAAATCAATCATTCATTACAAGATAACAATCAGGATAAATCATTTTGAATGACGGCCATATTTATAAAAGTCCAAAATGCCAAATCTTGTATATGTTGATAAATTAGTGCAACTTTCAATGCATCAGAAGTACTGTATGAATGACAAATTCTGTTGAAGAAATCAAGTCATCCCATCATAAACGGTAAATACCAAATAACAACCGGCATTATGATCTCAGCCGCCATTCCCAGTGTTCATATATTACTAATTCTGCCGACACGTAGCACGTAGTAACTCTGGCCATGATCGTAACCGCAGCGGCTGTAAATCTGTACCGTGATGTCCAGAGGAATCACAGACACTGGGACGAAGAATCATGGATCTTGACGGTATTTTGTGGCTTCAAAGTGCCCAAGACTCCACTTTCATTCATTATTCACCATGTGCGGCCCACGGGATAACTCACAAGTGACCATCAAATATCCCCTTGTGCATATTGTGAAATTCTCCGTAAGGCAGCTTGTCTATTGGAGGACTTGCTGGGAGACTTGGAGAACAAGAAGTGATGTACATTAATGAATGGGCAGCGATCCAGCCACAATTGCCTGACAATGGTTATCCATCACATTTGATTGGATGGGACTAGCTTTATTTACAAAGCGCGAATAAACCAGACAGACACCATGCTGCAAGAGAGTTACAGCAAACATAAACATGCAAGCTCTTCTGGCAAAATCATCAGAATTAGTCACAGCTTCCACTCATCTAATCGTTAGTTATGAACAATGCGATTGAATTGATTATCAGATAAGGAAAATGAAGGGAAACTATTATTGAGAGCATATAACTGATGATATTGAATTATCATCATGGATCAATGAAATATTTTCCTAACATTCATATAATGAAGCATTGCATGAGCAGAAAATCTGATTTTGCGTGATTGCATCCAACAAACTGATCATCAAATATGATGAAATATAGAACTGCCAACTGACAAAAACAAGATGTTGCTGTTTCCGAAAATCAAATTAACCAGATTCCCAACTTGAGAGTGAATTAGATCAGATGAGAGAGAGGTATTAATCTGATTCTGTTGAAGCCCCAGGTTAGACCTGACCCAGAGAGAGCCCTGGCACAGAGTTACCATGGTTACGTGACATTTATGGAAACCCAGCACAGACGGTTACATGTAGCTATGGACTTTTCTCAGCCAGGACACATCATGATAATTATACACTAGGGCAACTTGTAACCATGGAAACAGAAAGTTCCCAGGGTACATCACCAAAGGCCAGAGTTAGACAATGCATACTCAAAAGTTCCCATCCTCTGCTCTTCAAACTATACACAGATCATCTTCTCAGATCAGGGACTCAGATCGAACATGATATCGAGACTAGAACACTCAGACAGTCAAGGTCAATTTCAAGGTCAGCAGATCCACCATAATATTATGATTCCCCACATGCCCATACGACACATTGAATCAGTTTTTTCTGCGAAGGCCAATTTAAATAGTTCATGGCAAACATACCGTGAGATTTACCATTCAAGGTCATATTATCATGTTTATGACGTTGAGTATATGAAATATATATGAATTCTAATATACATGTATGCTGGGAGCACACATACCCAAGCTGGTTCCACATGTGTTTCGTCTCATGGGGCCGATTTGTTCATGAACCATTCGGGCCTACATTTACATTTAGGGCCTTTTTCATTCAAAAAATTTCATTGCACAATTTTTTGTAGTGAAAAATAATCTAATACTTTGACCATGATGATTCCCAATCATGCACTTGAATTAAATACTTTTCATAACATTATTCCTGTTTCAGTATCAATTATACACTTGCAGCTAATGCATAGCCACTAGCTATCTGAATAACCATTACAATGTGTTATACTTTTTGTGTTACTGACACTGTTTTGAATGCTTTTCACAATTCAGAACGTCAGCGAAGTGGTCAATAAGACAAATATTTTGGTTCATGTCGGGATCCATAACAAAACTGGTGGCAAGCAGTCGCTTGATCAAAGCCACGTACGACAGGTCCAAAATTGCCACAATTGATTCATTCACCTGAAACCACAAAAGACGCCACAAAAAGTCTGTCGTTTATTGATTATGAGCTCGATCAACTCAGCCGAAACTGGGGCAGCTGACAGCATTGCATGGGGATTGGTAGTGGACAACCTGAGACGTTCTGATTAAATTACTCCAAATACTGGAACGAATCGAAGGGAGCTGTCAATCACCTCACTATCGCATCAATGATGCAAGACGGATCTGCATCAGGCAAACGATATCATTTTGATCATTTCCAGATCACTTCGTCAAAAATAAGCAACTGATCATTCTGATTTTCTACCTGTACCGTATTACATGATCAGAATAATATACATTGCGAAATATATTAATCAATTTCCAATCCTCTGTTTCATCTTTTCCAAGGGTATTTTATGTACATGTATAGTCAAGATCACAGAGCAAACACTTACAAGAACAGAGCAACACTGACAATTTTGTATGAAGCTGGAATTATAGTAATGTAATTCCTGATGATTTGCAACTCTCGATCAACAACTCTTTGCATCACAAATCTAAGAGGCAGAATTAACAATGATGGATAACGAAGTTGTATTCAAGGAGATATTTCTCAGTTTCTGAAAGTCAAGGTCAATGTTACACCATAAATTTATTTTAAAATCATATGCTACACGGTAGCCTACAACAGAAAAAAACCTTGGCAGGTCAACCAAGCTCAGAATTCAAAGTCATAAACCGGTAGGTTATAATCATACAAATTTTGAATACCGATACTAATACAATGTATTACGATACCCACACAGTAATTTGTTGATATATAGCTTGATCATGATAAAATTGCTCAAAATTACCATAAGAAATAAGTTTATCTCCGCCTTGTAAAGATACGTTGAATACATACATTCGAATAGTCATAAAATACATAATCATTTCTCAATTTCCACGTTTGGGCCAGTAATGTTGTGACATTTTCCAAATGATCCTGACAATCTCAGACCTACACACTTTACACAATTACCCTCCGTGACGTGATGTCATTCTTGCATGTTACAGTCTCATTGACCGACCTCGAACTCGGGATAACCGACTGATTTAGGGCGATATACAACGATCAGCCTTTCTCAACCTCACTTCTCAACTCAGCGTGATTGTTTTCTTTAAAAATTGCCAATTGTGGAGCACCCTGTAATGGATGATATATTAGAACACACTGAGAGACACCCTGTAGTGACTGAATTGAAAGAACCATCGTGAGACCTAGCTACCTCAGAATTGATCGGGAAGCATGAAAAATAATGATTTTGGTCTGGTCTTATCATGCGGTATTCCATGGATGTCTCTGTTCTGTCAAATAGTGATCTTTCAACATATTCCAAGAAAGATTCAATCAGTTAAAGCAAAAGATCAAAATCTTGTGGTTTGAACAAACACAGGCCAAGTATCTTTATTGACCAAATTAAGTTGCTGCAATTTGTTAGAAATTTGCTCGTGAACAACAGACTCTTGACACAGGAAAAACTCCACAGTATGTGAACTGTTCATCAATAGCTTGTTGTTGTTTTTCCCATAGTTTGGGACTCATTAAAGTAAATATTGGTGTAGACACCAAGAAGCGAGCTCAGACAGAGGACATGACCACAAGATTGATAAAAGTGATAATAAGTCTTCGCTGGATCAAAGAGATGGTAATGTTTCGTTGTTTGTGATTAAATTCAATAAATAGTATGCAGTTCTTTGATTTGGAACTTTAATTTCTTCGACAAGAGCAGTGTAAAATGGTATGAAGAGACGAAATATGTCCTGATTTTGGTGACTGTAAGCAAGGCTGATAAATATCAAGGGCGTCAGGGTTTCCTCTTGTAAAAAAAGTTACAGTATATTTTAACTATCTGGAAAAGAAATCTGTTGTCATCAGAAGAAAAACGTTTCGGTATTTTGCAAATGTTGGGATGCAAAAAATGACTTAGAAATCTAATGAACAGTCACCACTAAATTTGCTTTGTATCTTCAAACTCAATTTGGATGAAAGTGTCAATGCCATGGCAAGTCAGACTCAAATACAGCTCTGATTAAAGGTCACAACACTTTTCAATATATCCATTGTATGATGTCGTAGCTCCCTCCTTATAATGACGTGTCTGTCACGCTCTTCTCCGCAAATCCGATAAACTCCGTACAAATTACTCAAATTGCATTAATTCAAAGCTTCGCAGGTCCCTTTAAGTAAAACTCAATGACTTCAATGCGAATCAGGCAATCTTATTTCGTGGTGGTCGAAAAAAATTCAGGACAACACAGGAGCAAAGGTCTGTAAAGTAATTTTGGTTGCTGTATCGACCTGTGTGTGACTCGCAGTGTAGCAGGTCAACATTGGTCAGTAAACAGATAGAGAACACAAATGTGAACTCTAACCTGTCAAGATATTTTGAGGAAAGATATAAAGTACTAATAAACCGACTAAATTTGTTCACTATTTTTCTTCATAATTAATTTATGACATTTACTTTATCATATATTGAAGAGCTGTAGGCCCATCATTTATTATCCTCTGTAACTACATTACAGATTATCCTCTGTAACCACTTTGAATCCACAAAAATAATCCACAGCAATAAAAAAAGCAACCCTCGCTAGCATTTCTTGCCCCACCCCAGACCCCCTGAGAGTGTTTGTTGTGTTGCTCCAGACTCTCCACCAGTTATCAATAATCGTCTCATCTGCTTCACATCAGACATATTCCCGAATGTTAGTGGTGACAAAACATCAAAGGATATCACCCCTCCATCCCATAATATGTCTGTTTGGCTTTCGATGAGCCAGATATGCTCAGGAGCATCACTTTCTTGTTCCACACACAAACTGGAGGATATCAAAGGATGTGAGCACGAAATATGCTGGAACGTGCACTTCAAACGTCTTTGGCGAGTGAATTGATAAATCTCAGACGAACAAAACCGGGTTGTTTCTAAATTCACACAAACATTGAATGTATCCCCCCCCCTCCCTGTATATAACCCATCAAGTCATATATCATTGTATATTGTTCCAGAGGCTGACAAAATGATGATCAGATATGCATCAAATTGTGCCGAACATACATGTAGTAACATACAGACATAAAACACACATCTGATATAAACAGATGTGACATGTATAAAAGGTATAATATTGGAAGCAATTGACGAGGCGCGCAATCTAGATCCAGAAAAACGATGGGAATTTGTAAAAGTTAAAATAAGAGGTGAAACTATTAGATACAGCTGTATAAAAGCGAAACATACACGTAACCTGTTGCAAGTACAGTGGATCCTGTGTTAAAGACCACCTGGTTTGAGAGACCACCCTGTGTTTTAAGACTGCTCCTCTTGGTCCCAAGTGGCCTTTTATCATGTAAATGAACCTGCTATGAGAGACCACCTGTCATTTGAGACCACCTTTTTGGGGTCCCTTGGGTGGTCTTAAAACACAGGATCCACTGTATGGGACAGAAAGTTGAATATCCTTGAAAATAAATTTATCAGGGACCCAAGTGATAACGTGAAGGCGGATATAGAGAACGCTAAATCTGAGATAAATAATATTATTACCGAAAAAATAAAGGGGAATATAATGAGATCTAAGATTGGCTGGTTTGAGGAGGGCGAAAAACCCACTAACATCTTTTTGGGACTAGAAAAACGGAACTACAATAAAAAGACAATAAAAAGTTTACAAGCGCATGGTCATTACATTTCACAGAAAGACGAAGTACTCGAATATGTTGTTGAATTTTACAAAAAATTGTATACTAAGCCAAGAGATATTCCAGATTTGGATGAATTCGAAAGATATTTTCATGACATCACAGTACCGAGGCTGACAAACGAAGAAATGGGCTCATGTGAAGGGTTGTTGACAGAAAAAGAGTTATTAGAGTCGTTGAAATCGTGTAAAAATAACAAAACTCCCGGCTCCGACGGACTACCAGCAGAATTTTATAAAGCATTCTGGCCTAGCATAAAAGAAGTTCTTGTAGAAGCCCTAAACTTCAGTTACGATGAAGGTAGATTGGCCCATACACAACGAGAAGGAATCATAACGCTCCTACCCAAAAAAGATAAGAATATACATCATATAAAAAATTGGAGACCCATTACCTTACTCAATCAGGACTACAAATTAGGAGCCAAATCAATAGCTAAACGTTTATGTAAATATCTGAATAATATAATTAATGAAGATCAGACCGGTTTCATTAAAGGAAGATATATTGGGGAAAATATATATAGGGTACAAAACATTATGAACTTAGCAGACTATGAAGATATAGAGGCACTACTGGTAGGGATTGATTTCGAAAAGGCGTTTGATTGTTCAAGTTGGGAATTCGTTCAAAGGGCGCTGAAAGCATTCAATTTTGGACCACAAATTCAGAAGTGGGTAAGTGTATTTAACACATCGGTTTACAGCAGGGTAACAAATAACGGGTGGATGTCCCACCCATTTAACTTAGAGCGAGGGGCGAGACAAGGGTGTCCGTTATCGCCTTATCTTTTTATTATAGCAGCTGAGATTATGGCTATCCACTTTCGTCAAGATAATAATATTGAGGGAATTACATGCAGTTACAAAGAATTTAAAATCTCCCAATACGCCGATGACACAGTTTTAACTATAAAATATTCTGAACAAAATCTGAAAAATGCGTTACGAGTGTTCAAGACATATGAAAAATTTTCCGGATTACGTGTCAATATTGATAAAACCGAAATAATGCCGATTGGCGCCATTAAATATGAGTATGATATATTAAGTCCAGATTTGGGGATTAGATGGTCACATGGCCCACTTAAAATGCTAGGGATTGAAATCTCACACGACTTTGAATTATTCATGGAATCTAATTACGAAAAGGCTCTTTCCAAATTAAATAATTATGCTAAATTATGGAAAGGCAGGAAATTGTCGCTCTTCGGAAAAGTGACTATAATAAATACATTCCTAATTACACAAATAGTATATCTCATGTCAGTATTACCAACTCCATCTCAGAAAATTATGAAACAGATTGAAACTATAATCTTCAGCTTTCTTTGGGATAATAAACCAGACAAAATTAAACGGGAAACTATGAAATATATGAAAACCGACGGGGGGCTGTCAGTACCCGATATACAACTAAAAAATCAGTCCTTGAAAATAGCTTGGGTCAAACGAATCATTAGTGATCATATGAAAAGCTGGTCGGTACTAACGTACGTTAATATGCCAATCAAAGGTATAAAATTTTGGGAATCAAATTTGAATAAGACAGGCACTATTTTAATTGCAGACAGATGTATAGACTCCCTGACTAAAGATATCATTAGTAGTTGGTTCAACTACAACTTTGAGGAAGCATATAATATACCATGCTTTAATACACAATACATTTTCGGAAACTCCAACATCAAGATAAAAAATGCACCTATTTACTTGAACTCTGTGACTGAGACAAAACTGGTTGTTTCAGACTTTCTTGAGCCAACTGGCAGAGGAAAGCTATATGTAGATTTCGTACAAAATCTTAATATTAAGCTTGATTATATTTCTTACTATGGCATAGTCTCAGCGATCACTGACACAAGAAAAAAACTAGCTAACGAAAATGATACTATTCAACTAAAAAAAGATACGCTATATATTTCCGAAATTTCAAAATGCAAGAAAATATGTAAAAAGGTTTATGACAGTTTGATTAAAAGAAAAACCAATATTTCGAGCATTACGGGCCTTCAAAAATGGGTAGATTATTTCAAAGGACAACTAACAGAGGAACACTGGTTACGGGGTATGGAAAATATGTATGAAACGACAAGTTACACTGCGTTACTGAATTTTCAATTTAAACTATTACATTATGTACTAGTCACAAACGAAAAACTATTTCTATGGAATCTATCCGATAGCGATTTATGCATATGGTGTGCAGAAGAAATAGAAACTTTACCACACATATTCCTGGAGTGTGAAGTTACAAAACGATTCTGGTCAGAAATAAACAGACTGAACCCTGAGATGATTTCTATCTACTGCCAGACAAACACCAGATTAATAGAGGCGTGACGACACAGAAATAGTCATCCATGTAGCTGTTGTCTTGGAGGGAAAGTTCATTACACCAAAAACATGTTGACATTACACACCGTGCTATCTGAATTATGTGCTCACAAATAGGACAAAATGGAAGTTGTTTGAGGATTTCATTGACTGATACTACAAGGGGAAATGCTTGGGACAGTAACATGTGGGTGGCATAAAATGTGACATCAAATATTTTACTATTATTTCTGAATCAAGAGAGAAGCCGCTAATGCGAGATTGATTACTAAACAAATATTTTTGTTAGTAGTAATACTGAATTTCGATAAATTTGCATATAAATCTGTATTACTAATACTGTTTAGTCTGCAGTTCCAGTTTTGCAAATATGCAATTTACCTCAAATCACACTGTACAATAATGTACTACACTTTGGAAGTTCAACACAAAGTAACAGATCATGCTCCAGTCAAAGCTTTGAGTTCTCTGGATTCTCCACCAGTTAATATCCTGATCTGTCTGCTGAGACTCCCCCTCTCTCACCCCCCCCCCCCCATCATCACCCCAGTATCCACCCATCCCCCCCTCCCCCATGGGCTCCAAGTGGACTACACTTTCCCAGCGATCCCCAGATTTATAGCGACCATCTATTCCCGGATAATCACAGACTTTGTGCGCCTCTGATCAAGCTCAGAAGTAACGCTCTCTGCATTTCAGACCATGCATCATATTTTATGACGGCCATAAATTTGTGTCGCATAATCAGCCAGTTATTGACAAAGAAAGGCGCGACAAGGACACAGACTGTTGGATCAGGCATGTGCCATGTTTGAGCAGAATTCTAAACAGGTAAAAAATTAGCCCAATGGGCTAGTAAGGTTACCGGAGAAATATACAAAATTAAGCCGAGAAAGTTGAAAGTCAAATTCAAGGTGACCACTGAAATCGCCATATCTCTAACCGTGAAAATGGGATCAAAGGTTAAATTCTAGATCACCAAACTATTCAGCATACATCATTTCCTATATGTTCACTATGGACCCCTAAGCTGTGAATTTGATAATAAGCGAGATATAAGCCATTTTGTAATCTGACTTTGAAAATAAAATGACTGACCTTGAAATTTAGGTCAAAGGTCAAATTCAATATCATTAGAATATTCAGAATATATCATTTCCTATATGTTCACAATTTATTCCTAACTGTAAAGTCGATAATAAGCAAGATATTAGCCATTTTGTCCTGTTGACCTTGAAAATGAGGTCAAAGGTCAAATTCAAGGTCACGAGAATATTCAGCATATATCATTTCCTATATGTTCACAATTAATTCCTAAGCTGTAAAGTCGCTAATAAGCAAGATATTGGCCATTTTGTCCTGTGACCTTGAAAATAGGTCAAAGGTCAAATTCAAGGTCACGAGCATTTTCAGCATATATCATTTCCTATATGTTCACAATTGATTCCTAAGCTGTAAAGTCGCTAATAAGCAAGATATTGGCCATTTTGTCCTGTGACCTTGAAAATAGGTCAAAGGTCAAATTCAAGGTCACGAGCATTTTCAGCATATATCATTTCCTATATGTTCACAATTGATTCCTAAGCTGTAAAGTCGCTAATAAGCAAGATATTGGCCATTTTGTCCTGTGACCTTGAAAATGAGGTCAAAGGTCAAATTCAAGGTCACGAGAATATTCAGCATATATCATTTCTCATATGTTCACAATTGATTCCTAAGCTGTAAAGTCGATAATAAGCGAGATATCAGCAATTTTGTCCTGTGACCTTGGAAATGAGGTCAAAGGTCAAATTCAAGGTCAGGAGAATATTCTGCGTATATCATTTCCTATATGTTCACAATTGATTCCTAAGCCGTAAAGTCGATAATAAGCGAGATCTTAGCCATTTTGTCATGTGACCTTCAAAATGAGGTCAAAGGTCAAATTCAAGGTCATGAGAATTTTCAGCATATATCATTTCCTATATGTTCACAATTGATTTCTAAGCTGTTAAGTCGCTGATAAGCAAGATATTGGCCATTTTGTCCTGTGACCTTGAAAATGAGGTCAAAGGTCAAATTCAAGGTCACGAGAATTTTCAGCATATATCATTTCCTATATGTTCACAATTGATTCCTAAGCTGTAAAGTCGATAATAAGCGAGATATTAGCAATTTTGTCCTGTGACCTTGGAAATGAGGTCAGGGTCAAATTCAAGGTCACGAAAATATTCAGTATATATCATTTCCTATATGTTCACAATTGATTCCTAAACTGTAAAGTCGATAATAAGCGAGATATTAGCCATTTTGTCATGTGACCTTGAAAATGAGGTCAAAGGTCAAATTCAAGGTCACGAGAATATTCAGCATATATCATTTCCTATATGTTCACAATTGATTCCTAAGCTGTAAAGTTGCTAATAAGCAAGATATTGGCCATTTTGTCCTGTGACCTTGAAAATGAAATCAAAGCTCAAATTCAAGGCCACGAGAATATTCAGCATATCATTTCCTATATGTTCACAATTGATTCCTAAGCTGTAAAGTCGATAATAAGCGAGATATTAGCAATTTTGTCCTGCGACCTTGGAAATGAGGTCAAAGGTCAAATTCAAGGTCACGAAAATATTCAGCATATATCATTTCCTATATGTTCACAATTGATTCCTAAACTGTAAAGTCGATAATAAGCGAGATATTAGCCATTTTGTCATGTGACCTTGAAAATGAGGTCAAAGGTCAAATTCAAGGTCACAAGAATATTCAGCATATATCATTTCCTATATGTTCACAACTGATTCCTAAGCTGTAAAGTTGATAATAAGCGAGATATTAGCCATTTTGTCCTGTGACCTTGAAAATGAGGTCAAAAGTCAAATTCAAGGTCACGAGAATATTCAGCATATATCATTTCCTATATGTCCACAATTGATTCCTAGTCTCTAATCTCAATATTAAGTGAGATATTAGGCTTTAATGTGTCCCATTATAAAGCATAGGAGAATTTAACATGGGAAAGTCCCATTTGGGCCGAGTTTGGGCCAAAATGGCCCACTTCGAGCGATTCAAGCGCAACGAAATTTATAGACATCATAGAAGTACATATGAGGAGTCTTATGTATCAAAGAGAAAAATAGTTACTGAACAGATTTTGAGAAAATGGCCGCCAAAGTCCAAAATCAGGCCTTTTTCGTCGAAAACGGCCGCCATTTTGAAGAAAAAGCGAAAATCAAAAAACTAAAAAATACCTCCTTCTTGAATTATTTTTAAGTATTGTTCTGCAAAATTTCAGAAAAATTTGCCCGTAAACAAAAAAGATAAAAATGTGGACGACGACGACGGACGCAACGCCACGCCAATAGGTTATCGGACCATAGGTCCGGTAACCTAAAAAACAACAACCTTGCTACCTGTTCAAAGGAAAGTAGAGATAATGAATATTCTGCTGTGGATCTTCATGTAAGATGGCTGATGTGGCACGCAAGCGCATGATGACAGTCCAGAACAAACTTGATATTCTTTATTGAAGTTTTTCTGTCATTCATGTCTTAGATCAACTATGGTTATAAGGAAACTTCAAGATGAAAAATATCACACCTTTTATATATTATTGGGTTTGAACATTTAATATATTCATCAAAATTCACCATCATTGCATAATGGCATTTCACTGACTGTAGATGGACATTTTGAGTTTTGTATTGACATGAACTATATCTGCTTTCTCCCCACACACCCAATTGTCTGCACACTAACTAGCAATAGATCTGTGTGTCGCTTGCTCACTGCACTAACCTGAGCACCTCGATCAGTGCAGACCCATTACCTCCTTAGTGTTCCACATCAGACTCCCCGCACAGAAACTATCAGGGGGCAGTGGAGCAAACGGCTTGTTTGGGCAAAGTTTAATGGGCTGTGATACACACAGCATCATAAAACAGAAACCAAGGCAACGGACCTCGGAGTGACACCAACTGTGCCTAGGAGACAAGGTTCCGGTTATAGCACTGCTTTTAGTCACAAATATGTACAGTTTCGGTTGATATGTAATTTTCTCAGCACGTTCAAGTCGGTTGTAACCAAAAGGTTACGATGTTGACTCGGAGCTGTGTTTGTGGCCAACACGAATTATGGTGAAACAAAAACCTGTCAGAGACGTGAGACAAATGCTGCCATGGCCGATGTGAGAATACGTAACTAGGTCTGTGAGCATTTCTGGGGGATGGTTGTCCCCGGCAACGTGACTCCACATATACATGCTAAATAAAGACACATGAATATATTACATGAGACATTCATCTTTCATATTCTGTTGTATTTTCCTGGTAACAGAAAGAGTGAACCAGACATTACTACGAAAATTTAAGACCCCTACAAATTTCACAATAAATAAAAAGGTCATTAAAACTATAATCACTTTCAGAATTGACAAAATTTATTCATTCTGCGATAGTTCTATTTTGTCTATAGAGTGAGAAATCGAACAAATTTGGGTCTGAAAATGTGTATTACGTGCCTAAATTGAGTTTCCAAATCAAGATTCAAATTCGGGCCAGTCAATCTAGCACCATTTTTTTCCTCGAAGTGGCCCGCCTTGCGGGTGAGTTCTATACACAGTCTAATGACGTCATTGATATTTGTCTAGATACTGTGGCAACCAGCAATGTAGGCAGGCCGATCATTCTCTATCCAATGTTTTCATGAATGATTGGCGGCAATTTTCTGAGTGTCTGTTGTCGAACTGTGCATATTTCCTACATATTCTCGACTATCTCGAAATGTACTTTCAAGTTTGCATGACAAACAAGAATGCTAATTTTGGCTGATTTTAGAATTAATTCCAACCTTAACTTATTTGCATGACTTTGCACTACATTTTCTTCCATTCCAAATAGCAACACTGATTACACACATGATATCCATATTTTAGCTATCATATCATATTCTGTCTGAACTGAACTGTTGGAAAGTGAATACACAGCCATTGTCCGGTGACAAATTTGTTCTATTTTTTGCAATCAAAGCAAAAATGTATTGGAAGCCATCCAGCCCAATCCATTAGCTATTTCACCACTCAGCCTGTGAAACATAATCTTTCGGTATACTACATGCAATATATTCCTGTATCAAAAAAAAAACTTTTTCTTTAATTACATTAGGTACAATGCACAATTATCAAATGTTTTCTCTGAAGCACAATACTCTGCTTTATTGCGTAGAATTTCAATTAGTTTCAAAATGAATGGGGAAAACATGAACAGTCATGCTGTATTCGCACAATGAAAATGAATGTGATCTGTCATATCACGGAAAATGGTGACAATACGAAATTGCTCTGATGTCTTCAGTGTCCATTATTGAATTATCTTCTGTTAAATTTTTCTCTGTTTGTTTTCATTTGCATGGATATCCTGTGAACACTGAATAGTAAGCAGATGAGAGCCTACATCAAAGACTAGGTCTGTCATCAAAGGATACCTAGCTGGAAGAATATACTGTGAACCCCTTTAATTTCACGTCCATTTAATTTCGCGTTTTCACAAAATGGACATGGTTGCACCCGTTTAATTTCGCGTAAATTTGCAAATCAATCATATGTGTTGAGGATGAAGTAATTCACATCCAGAAATTTCGAGTTTTTAATAAAAATGTGAAAATCGCGAATACTAAGGGAGAAAATTAAAGAAAAAGAATACTAAGGCAGAAAATTAAAAGGTTCACAGTATGTCTCACCAGTAGTGGGTAGCTCAGTGGATAAGGCGCTGGTCTCGTATCACAAAGGTCATTGGTTCGAGACTCAGACTGGACCACTGGGTTATTTCGCTAACATCTTCAGGCAAGGTGTGCACCACTAATTGTCTATCTCTACCCAGGATTAAACGGGTACCGGTCATTCAATAGGATGCTATAGTGTAGCGCCGGATTGTGGCAGCTGTGTTGTCATTCTAGACTGGGGTAAAGTGTACAGCGCCCTTGATTAGAACTACTTTCCATAAAGGAGTGCATGATAAATGTTAACTTTTTTACTTAAACATACTGTATTTTTCTACCTACTCGGTAGTTCTCATAGCATATATTACACAGTCTGTATTAAGGCCATCATTTTTTAATTAATTGTTTTACGAACTTTTTTGCTTTAAATATTTTAAGTCGGTCGGTAGGAAGGAATAAAAATAAAAGTTACTGAAAATGTGTAGTCGGGCTAATAAAAAAAAATGCAGCAGTGAAAAATTGGTCATTTCTTACACTCTCATTTACCAGCGTGCTTGTGCGCATTAGACTCACATGTGCGTTTAGGCGGCCCAGAAATACCACTAAACATAAACACATAGAGTCAAAACTCAGCTTTAGTATGAGTATAGAGATGGAAAAAAAAATTTTTTCTTCACAATTCAGTTCTGTCACAACCAAACTAAGACATGGTTTACCAAATTTTCAGCTTGACTTCAATGAATGTATTTGGGTAATAGTGATTAAAATTTCGAAATTCAACTCGTCTATTTGTCGAATTTAATATTGGGAAAAAGACAACCATCATAAAACACATTGCAATTTGTTATTTTTATCAAAAACAACAGAAATCTGATCACATTTCTTTTCCTGGTTCATTTTAATATTCATCATGTACTTGCCACAGGTCTAGACGATTCAGAAAACTGCTGTAGTGCTACACCTGGTGACTACTAGAATACCACATGACAATGAGACAAAGTGGCCATAATGAATTGATGACTGACAGTTGGAAGACCAAATTTTTAGTTCAAACTGGCTGCCAAAATTCTTTGAAAATTAAATGTAAAAGCTACATTATACGTACGGGCTCAAATTCTGAAGATCTACCTATAAAAGTACACAAAGAAATGATACTCGAATATTGCACCCTTGAATAATCTAAATATATGGATCATCAGTTATATTCAAATGGGACATGTCCGTGATATCTGGAAAGAACTATGAGCAAGTCATTGTAGCAAAACCATAGTCGAAAGCACAGGCAGACAGACATACATATAATCGTTTTGAATTGCTGACAAGAGACTATTTCTTCGCATAACCATGAAGGCAAAGAATGATCATTTTGATGCTGCATATTTTTACCCATGCATTTTTTCCAGTCGGTGGGTAAAATAAAAATATAAAGAGGAACTGCTGAATTTATTTCTTATCGGCCGTTTTTATGTGGAGTCGGCGGGTTTGTAAAACAATCAATCAAAAAATAATGGCCTTATTATAAATTTAATCACTTACAGACACAAAACTACTGCATAATAATAATTTAATTGCCTCACCAAGCTTGAATCTCAATAATTAATCTTGTCACATGCCACATTCACATTTCTCCATCAGACACGACAAGACCCGAACACACCTTGATCAGCCCGTGGACATCAAAGGGTCGCGCCCCCAGAAACCATGACCTTTCCATCGTGGTCAAAGTCAAGTCTTCGTCCCAGTTAAACTTGTCAGCCAAAGTATGATGAATTACCAGATTGTGTCCTACCGACACGTAACATGTACAGATCTCATGCGGGTAAATATGAATTGATGGCCTGCACTATAGATTCAGATTTTCAGTGCGATCGTCGAGATCCTGATCTTGTGAACATTTTACATTGTGAATCAGTCAGATTAGATGGCCAAGGCTTGAAAATATTTGGAGATCTGCAGAGTGATATCAGCCCTTTCAACCAATATATATTTCTGTCATGACACAGATTGTCTTACTAGTCATAATATGTTGATGTGTAAGGATACAGACTAATTCCGAAGAACTATTATTTTCCCATTGTTCTTCTAAATATCATGCATTGCCAATTTTGTAAGAAATTTGATAAAAGAAATCACAAAAACATAATATCGGGCCTGTCCTGTTGCTGTGACAAACACATTTACGAGTAGCAACCACCAACCCAAGAACTGCCACGTGTGACAAACTTAGCAACCAGCTGAGCCCCGACCGCTCTATCACTTGATGATTCAAGTCGCCTCGTCTCTGAATGCTGCAGTCGTTCTTCGAGAGAATGCAAGAGTTCTTTAACAGTCAATTTCCACTTGATTTGTTCTCGCGAGTCGACCGTCGTCGCGGGAACCAAATCAGCTGATTGTGGGCGAGAAACAGGTTGTGATTTGGGTCGGTCATGAGCTTTCAGACATGACTCACATACAGCAGGGTACAGGGGTCTAACAGAGTTATACATATTGGCCTACATGCCTCTGTAGTTATCATTTCTTTGTAACTTAATGCAAATTCAGTCGTATGAATAGTCTTACAATATACCACATAGTGCCCTTCCATAACATTTTAAAGGCAACATTAACAAACTGAAGATTCACCGACAAATTTGATGACTTGCGAACTCCAACACAAGTTGCCGGATTCTTCACCAAACCCGACTGTTTCCATGACAACCAGACTGCTACCTCATTCCAGGTCCTACATGTAACAACAGCAATAACGATCACTCCAAAGTTTGTTGTTGCAAGCTTTTACATCCGCTCTTTCTTTCTTCAGGTCGCTGTTGCGCTTACATCGTGAGCTGATGTGATTGATGGAGCTATTGTTGATGGCCAACAAACGTGAACACGAGTCTCGTCGACTGCGGACCACGAACCTCCGAGCACAATACTGTCAACAGACTGGGAGCCAGTCGACCAAACTGTCCAAACGTCAATGGTTCACAGTCATCGATCTTTCTCTCTGGGATTGAGCGATCATTGCATCACCATGTGCATGAATTCCAACAAGATGAATTGTCGTGTGTACCTTGCTAAGTTACAACATTGAGATAATACAACTCTTAGTGTAGACATGTTTGGTGCCTTCAAACTGGAACTAACGCAGCCATAGACATGCAACCAAATTGCCATGCATGAAGATTACACACACTACATCCAAAATGTCACTTGCGTCCCAATCAAAATGGAAGGATATTTATATCATATCTACATTGTATGCATATAGAATGTCTCTTATCACAAAAAACATATAAGATCTAGTGTTACAAACATAATTACTTGGTTCTACATATTCTATATGGAATTGTAATTGGAAAACCCCAAAAAAATAAGAATAAGGAAGCACCACAATATTTTATTTTTCCATAAGATTTTTTTTTGCATGGCATTCTACATGTACATGTAACTCCAGGGCGCAGGAAAATGTCAAACCACCTTGTGGCATCAGATGTCATATCAGCAGAAAATGTCTGTGATAGCTGCGTAAATGTCAAGTTACCGAAAATATTATTATCATGACTTTGTGTGTGGTAACATGGCATCTCAGATTATTTTGGGTTGACTGCTCCAGTTTCTCACTTGATCGAAGTCAAGTAAAATTGTCATACAAAATTTTCTGATAACTTCATACATGTAGCCATCAATCTTTGAAATTGTTTTTGATCTTGTTGGTCCACATACATTTCCGACAAAATTATAGTGAATATGCAGCGCAAATTTATATTTTTGAATTTACATCAACGTTCAAGAAGTTCAACATCAGACAATGAAAATGCGCTTCAGATACGTTCCTACAACCAGCGTTGATCATACTATGGGTAAAAACTGTGAAATTTGTTGAATGAAGTAATGACCACTTTGACAGATGAGCAATGACAGAACCAATTCACCACAAACATCTCCATGGCGACTGTAAAGACCAATACTGAGGCCGGGTGATCGATGATTGGTTATTACTGCAGAGTTTGCATGAGCCAATAGAACTGCTCATGTAAACCGACGCCCATCACAAATAGAAACTTGATGGATTATGACAGCACAGATCTGTACCGTATTGTAAAGGAATTTGTACATTATTGCTAGGAAAGGGCTTTTTGACTACTGCACTGATTTTTGAAAAGAAGAAAACTTGTATGTCTTTGAAAGTACATGTATGAAGAATTTCCGGGATAAAGAATTTCATGAAGAATATAAAACGAGACAATATAAATAAGAATGATATCTAATGGAATGACTTGATACAGAAACACAAAATCAGAATGATTGAATACCCAAACTGTTTATGATTTTCTCGTGAGTTTCAGTTCATATCCACCAGACACCTAAAAGCCTCAGCACAAATTCCTGCCCTGCACAAGGCCCCCGAATACTCAACGCTACAGTGACCCTCCTATCAATAGTCATACATGCACTTACCTGTTTGAGCAGCTTTTCATGGTCAATGGTCTCCAGGCAAATCCTTCGAAATTCCAATTCATAACATTCAGCAAACAGTTTATGGATAGTCCTCTGACTATAGGTGATATAACCCTGGAACCTCAAAAATGTGTTAAACTACTTGGTGTTCACATAGACCACAGTTTGAACTTTGATGTACATGTGTCTGAAATTTGCAAAAAAGCAGGCAGAAATCTTACTGTAATAGCAAGACTGTCGAAAGTACTGGGGGAAAAGCAGAAACTTATGTTGCTCGAAAGTTTTATATTGTCTTACTTCAACTACTGTCCACTAGTCTGGCACTTCTGTAGCGTAACTAGTTTGAAGAAAATCGAGAAAATACAAGAACGTGCACTACGATATGTTTTCAATGATTTTAAGTCATCATATGAAGAACTGAGAAAGAAATGTGAAAAACCACTGTTGTATGTACATAGGTTGAAACTCATAGCGATGCATGTATATAAAACGCTGTGTCATAATGTTCCTCCTTATATCGATGACCTTTTCCATGCGAAGGAGAAAAAATATGATATGAAAGATTCTAGTATTGTCAAAATACCCAAGTATAACAACGTAAGTTACGGAAAAGAAAGTCTTAGATACCAAGGTTCGGCCTTATGGAATAAACTGCCTACCACAATTAAATCTAGTGAAAATTACAACACATTCAAAAGAATGATAAAAGCATGGACAGGCCCAAACTGTGCTTGTACAGTCTGCAAAGTTTGTATTTTGAACCAGCTGTGATGCGCATGTGATGTTTCTATAGTGTATAAATATATTATGCACAACTGATCATTGTATGTTCATTTGTAAATATTTTCCTCTCATTGTACATTCTCATTATGATCATGTCGGTAAATAGCCAATTGGCTAATGTTTTATGTTTTGTTGATCCGACGTTAAATAAATCTTATCTTATCTTATCTTATCTTTATCTTCATGAATCCGTTATCCAACTTGTTGGTGCTTGTCCTGAAAAATATGTGAATGAAAATATTTGTGAGTAATCACTGATGTACTTTCTGCCTGTTTAGATTGACACAATTTATAGTTAATTTGTTTTGTTCTGATAGTTTTTGATACAAAATACATTAAAGTTAAATATTACCGTTAGGAATACCAAGGTGATTCTGTGCCGAATATTTTGAGTAAAAGGCGTGTTGTTCTCATGAATTCTTTCACTGAAACACTTATTCGTACTCCAGCAAAATTCGTGATTTCACAAGAATTGAGAACGAGAAGAAGCTTCTAATGCATTCACTTTTCCAACAGTAGCAAATCTTGTTGACTAAATGTGGCATTTTGTCACACAAGAAGCCGTTTTTGTTTCCGTGCCATAAGGTCTTCAGAAACGAACTCAAGCAGAGGATGGAGGCAGACGCAATCAACACTGTTTTACTGCTTGAAACATCAGTCGAACTATGCACTACCAAGGAATTTTCTCCATTTGATGCACTGAAAGGGTTAAGTTGGTTAGAATGCCGCCTTTTCTGCATGTGCATGCTGTTTTATTCTGTAGTTTTCAGTATCTACATGAAGCACTGCTTTCAACAAAACCATATTCATGATGTTACTCCCAGTATTGTGGATTTGCAATGATTAGAGGAAGAATGAAGACGGAATATTCACAATTGTAAGCAAGGGTTTGATGATGTACAATTAGGATGCATTCCTGGAGCAATAGAAATCTGACATGTAGATCTCTAATATTTGTGTCATGGACGGTGAGACTAACCCCATGCTAGCTGAGTTAATTTCGAAGTCACCCGAGAGAATCTTAGGTATCAGTGGGTTTGGCATTTCATACAAAACTAATTATTTAATGTTGGAGCAGTGATGACAGTCAGAGAATAAAATCAGAATCACGTATGGGTGGAAATATAGCAACTGTAACGCAACACTAAGATCACAGTATCAAATTGTGCATTTATACGATACACCTTGCAATAAATGCTGAATGTATGTATGTCACATTAAAGCTGCAACGCGATTAATATTTTAAAGCATGGATTGAGCTGATATATAGAAGATCTGCAGATGGATGAAGATGTCTATTGCAAACTGGACAAACAAACAGAATTCTGCAGCAAGTCTATATTTGACAAAGAGCATTGAGACGGCAAAGATTCGGAGCAGACTGTTCAATTCCGATCTGGTCCCTTGGCACTGATTCATCACCAGTGTCAAGTGAGTTGTCCGAAAGACTTCGGCTTCTTGCTTCTTGGAGGTTGATATCTTCTTTGACTTGAGAAATTACGTTTTGCTGCCGAGCGAGTGACTGTAATACTTGTGGTGGATATTTCGGCCTCGGTTTACCATGGTTACGAATAACAGATCCATCATTTACACTTGACGTGTCGACCGATCATGGATTGGACCAAACGTTAACCAGGCGCTATATTCTATAAATATTCGAGTCGCTATACTTTTAAGAATTATCAATCTCAAATATAAATTTACTAGTAGGTTGTACCACACATTGTCACTTGACAAAAATAAACAGTTAACTTTTAGATCATTTGAGATCATTTGGCAACAAAACAAGGACCAAACACAATGCCATAAAACACTGCACAATTCTTCATTTCCTTGCTGTTCCCGCTGCGTTATACAGATTTCACCGCAGGGACACCTCAGTTACATCTGGGAACCTCCTTCCTGGGCTCCACCGAACACTGTTTGTACAATCGTCAACGGCAGAGTTTCACTCTGAGGGAGGGACGGAAACTTGCTGAATGGTGGTTGGCGAAGCAGCCTGCAATGATCGTATTCATCAACATGTTTCTAGTTTGTTCTCACGATTTGCAGTTTCCACTGATTATGAAAACAAGTAGAGTTAAAAAAGATAAATGAACTGAGTTTTGAGAAGAGAATTTACTGATCTAATCATGAAATTTCTCATTTGCACTAAAAAAAAAATTTCCCATTCATTGTCAGCTTGAAAATTTGTACTTTCAAAATGATCACACTTTCCATGGTTTGTCCATAAATTCCAATTTCCCATGCAATAGTTGTATTAAAACATGATGGCATTTTACTGTGTGACTCAAGTACGCGTAATTCAAGGGGAACAACGCCAATATATCAGGCCCTCCCTTGACAAAAAAAAACCACAAAGCTTTCATGCATCTTGTCGTTAATCTCAATAAACTTTACAGTACTGATTTCGCAAAACCTCACCAAAATGCCAGCATGGGACACCTGGCATTTAGCACGTTTTCGCCCAAATTCGCCTGACGTAGCATCATGCGATTTGATGCTAGCATTGTGTATGCGAGCATCCCTCGATGCTAGCATTGCTTCTTGGCACTGTGGTGCACTAAAAGCATTTCGCATTTTTTGTGAAGGCCATTATATGCTCGCATATGCTCGCAAACACATGGTCGAGTGGTTTATAAACAGTCTGTATCATGTAGATCGTATGGGAAAATGCAGTGTTTCATTTCAGTTCATATTAAAGTCAGTATTTGCATCCGAAATAAAGGATGCGCGCATCTGTGCAAGACAATGCTCGCCTGTTCAACTAAGACGGCCGCCTGATGCGATGGCATCGCGCCCACTGGTCGCACCATGCGATTTGATGCTAGCATCAAGTCGCACGTAATCGCATGGCCTAGCATTTAGCATGTAGCATTCGCATGGCTAGTGAGGTTTTGCGAAATCAGTACTGTACATGCAAGCCCCGTGTCCACCCAAGCTCTTTAGACGCAGCAGGGACTTTTTTCATTTCGACCAAGTGAGGATTAGTTCTCGGTTCCTTTGGCGAGCGAGATTACGTCTATCGGCTTTGATTAAATTGGCACCAGCGCATTTATTAATAATGTAGGAATGACGATCGAGGGCCGGGTGATTAGGTTTGTCGGACGACAGTTTGCCGAGACGAGCTGGATTCATTTCTTTCTCCAGTAACATCCTTGATGTCTGTGTTCTTGTGAACTGAGAGAAAACTTTTTTTTTCATATAAATGCATACCGCCACCATTCCCACAATGCCGATTATTAGATTGTGACAACAAGAACAACAATAATTGGACATGATTATTACACTAGAATCTGCCAAAGTGCCTTGACGACCACAGCAGCCCAATCAGGGGGCATCAGCCAGCAAATTTGTCAGAATTTTGATTAAACAAAAACTTGATGGACATAACATTATATAATTACAATTTTATATTTCATATAACTGACATGCAATATTGTTAATGTCCCTCTCTAAAAATATCTGATGATTTCTTAGTGATTTGTTAAATATTTGTGGGCTATACCCATAACTATTATGCTGCAGCACACAATTGCCAAATATGAAGGTAATTGGTTGAAATTTGCAACCCATTTTGCAGACACGACGTGAAGATGATAGAGATTTCCGCTTTCTATGGGTGTACTCGACAGACTATCCTAGGGAAAGCGGGAGGTGGTATTCAGACAAATACCAGATACCAAATCTTGTCATATGTTGGGGTCCAAAATTGGTGCTTATTTAATATACAGGACATCACAGACTTGTGTTAGGGGTCTAATTACACATACGGATACATTCCATTACCAAAATCTCCCAAATTTTCCCCTTCCAATTGCCAAGGCGTCACAGCCAGTGCTTTACATGTAGTCTACTTTGCACTAATTGCCAATAGAGACTGTTCTTTCTCACGAATGTATGGTAATTCGTTGAAGTTCAATTCACAAGAGAGGATTGGGAGACAAGTTTGGTTGTTTCTTTCGAGGACACGTGTACCGGTATATACCGCTAGGTATTCCGTCAAAAATTCAGTCCTTTATTTTCGGTTGAAGTGATAGGGCAGAAGCAAATTCAGCAAAAGTTTGAGACAGTCAAAATGAAAGTGAAAAGATTCAAAATTTCATCATTTGCGAATGAGATTTAATGACAAATATAACTGTGATAACAGGAAACAATCTAACAGAAATTTGAAATTGACTGTTTCGGTGTTTTATATTAATTAATCGACCTGATTCTCATAGTTACTACTCTCATATTTTTCTCATATCTCATACACCTGACCACAAAATATCCACAAGAACCAAAAGAGCACAACACTGACCATCCATTACGTATAATTGTCATGTTTTTGTCACGTTTCCATGGATACATGATGTATGCCCCTACAAGACTGGACCTGTCAGTTTTCCCCGCAGTTCGTCGCTGGACATCTCAAGGAGAGATCAGCAGCCATAAAACCTCACTCAGCCTTGGAGAAAACCGGGACGCCCCAGAAGACTCATCAGCCCGAGGGAAAAATTACTGCTGATCCTGGTAACATTGTCTGATGGGTTTATTGTCCAGAGGAAATAAACCACTTTACATCTTATGAAAGCATTGGTCTCTTCTTTTGAGTCATCGATGGGGTCATGAAAACATGATACATTCAAATTTAAGAAGTCAAGCTAGGATTGACATGTTCATGCCAACATCATTAGAAGTAGCATTCATATAAAATTTATTCTGGAATAGAAGCTCTCTCCCAATTATGAGTTTATCGTACGAGTAGTTAAATGATTTTTTCCTGTCCTATGTTAACCTCTTTAGTGCCTACAGCGCCGGATATTTCCGGCGCAAAACGTAATTGTGTGACGCCTATGTGCCGGAAATATTGGGCGCAAAGTCATTCCCTTTTTTCTTCTTGTACGGTCTATATTTTTCAGTCAAAAGTCCCCACGCAGCTTCTGTATATCCATGAAACTGTTGTAGTGTTCGTTACAATCGATATGTTGGTCGAAGATAGTACATCAATACAATGAGAATGCATGTAATAGAAAGATAAATTATTGGGTTTTCCGTGGTGTTGTCGTCTGACAGAAGTGTGTGAGCATGCTGAGCAAAGGTATTCTCCACTGAATTCACTGTCATTTGTACCAGTTATATCTAGGTATGATATTCAACATCAACAAAAGAAACTGAGTTGCATGTATCATATTCATAATCAAAGACATGGGGATATTAATATTCTGTGAAAACATTGCATGCTTTCGTGTATATTATTTCAAGATTTGTGAAAAGTTCAAGAATTAGTGGTTGTTGTGAGGTTGTTGCTATGGTAACCAGAACACACCAAGGCCCAATGATGTTGCTTGCATAAGGCTAGATACGTTTTCATACTTGTTTAATTAATTTCAAACAACTGTGGGTCTTTCTTTAAAGATATTATTATGATAATATATATTTTGCAATTTTCCTAGAAAAAATGCCCGGCGTGGGACAATTTTTCAGGTTTGGCGGTCAAGAGGTTAATGCATGCTCAATATCTTAGCAATATATTGAGCGCACTTTAATATTTTATAAGTGGAATTTTGTGTCTGACTTCAATCCCACACATTTGCATTTATTTTGGTTCCCCCAAATTGTCAAGACTGACCACAATATCGTCCTATCCCCAGAGCTGTCTCCGTCTCGGCAGTAATTCAATACAGCACCACGGCTTGCTACTGCCTCGAGAAAGTCATTAACTTTGAACCAAGATACACAAGCAATCGGCGGTAATCGTCAGCGCTAAATGGAGCTTCACATTTATGGTCTGAATGGAGCAATCAGCTTCCAATTATTTGGAAAACAATTATCTCACATAACCCTGTTAGCTTTGCATAATAAAAACTACAAATTCGAATATAAAACCGGAACGCAATTAGATGCAAATTGTCAATTTATTGCAGAGTTCAAAAAGGTTAATATATCAACTTGCGGTCTATTGTTACTGTAATTAGAGACGGGAGGAAGACGAGAACTTTTACGGCAGAATCTGGGAAGTAGAGAGTGCACCAGACCCGTAGCCAGGGAGGGGCATTGGGGTGCCGTGCCCCCCCATTTCAAGGTCGTGCCCCCCCCCCGCCCCCCCACCCCCGCTCCATATTTTCGTAAAAACTATAAAAAATTTTGGCAAGGGGCTGACGGCCCGCTTCTCAGTCACCGGCGTCTTATGGGTGTTGTTTTTATTTCAAAGATTCTTTCCGTTCGCCATACACACATCAAGCATGCCAGGAAAGAAGGAATTTCCTACTGTTGGCCTACTGATTCTGTTCAATATATATATATATATATGCACACTGCTCAGCAGTCTATAGATTGAGTTTGTTTGAGTAGTATGCCAGTAATATGTAGGCCCTATATGTTTGAGTAGAATGCCAGTGATTTGGATTGCAAATAGTAATTATGACAGACATGTAGGGCTATGTATCGGACTTTCCTTGGTAAATACACACAATCAACTATAGGGAATCCAAACCATTTGGGGAGGATTATATATCAATGAGCCTGCTGCCTTTCACTGAGCAGTGGTCGTGATCCACTACCCACCGGACATGCGGGATGCATGGCCATGATGACTGCAAAGATGAAGAAGCCAAATCTGGTAGTGTGGCTTTGCTGTCCCAGTACTGTGGGCTATCAATACTGGTCGAGGAGTGTACACGGTATAGTGATCCAGAGTCTATGGGCATGAAGACCGACAAGCGGAATGTGACTGTGTTGCTAGATCTATCCATTACAGCTGTTACATAGCAGTTAGAAAGTATGGGGGTGACCGGGGTGGAGAGGGGGGGGGGGGGTGGAGGTGACACTGCATGCGATTTACAGACAGCAAACAGATTCGAGAGATACGCCTGGCCCAGAAGTTTGGGACCCGAGTACCAGCCTTGCATTCAATGAAGGTAACGAAGACGAAAACTTTCTCCGTTGCCATGTAGTAATAGAACAGAACAATTCAATTCAATTTATTGGTTCAGTTATATAAGACATATAACAAAACCAAGGATGGACAGTAACTAACGTTCTTACACACATGGAAACGCAGACAGTCGTCATGACAATGTGTTATTCTACATTGCAAGAGGGTATCCTAATTCGACTTTGGTGCACACTATTTGTCAGTTTGTGTGATGTGCAAAAATGGCACTCGATAAATATTTCTCAAAAAGTGGTATGAGTAATAACAATCTGACTGATCTCGGCAACATAGACGGTAGCCCTGAACAACCACAACGAACTAGCTATGCACCCCAGAAATATGGAGTTAAAAATGCCAAACAACGCGATTTCCAAGCCTCGTGGTTCCTTGGGAGAGACTGGCTTGAATTTTCCCTGGAAAAAAAAGCGGCGTTTTGTTTCTGCTGTAGACACTTTTCTACCTCAAATGCTGACAAACAATTCATTACGTCTGGATACTCAAATTGGCAGCATGCATTGGAGAAAAGCAAAGGTCTTAACAAGCATGCTAATTCGTCCGGACATGTACAGGCCATGGCTGTTTGGAAAGAGCGACAGAAGAGGAAAGACTCAGGCAAAAGTGTTTCAACGTTGGTCAATGAAAGTCAACTTGAAAAGAATAGATATTACCTCAAATCCATTGTAGAGGTCGTTCAATTCTTGTGCATAAACGAACTACCACTTCGAGGAGATAAGGCTAGTGGGTTCGACACTCTGGACACTGAAAGTATGGACGAACCATCAGGACTTTTCCTCAGATTGTTTGAGTACACCATCAAGAAAGACGAGAAACTTCGCACTATCTGCCAGACCATACCTAAAAATGCCTGTTACACTTCTGCGGTGGTGCAGAACGAAGTAATCCAAACATTGCGAAATGTTGTCCTGGACAGAGCTATAGCTGACATCAAGGCTGCCGATGTCCCTTGGTACTAGTCCGGCAGTAGGGTGGCTCAACCTCAAAGTGTTTGATAAAGTTTTTTTCTTTTCTGATTT
The DNA here is from genome assembly GCA_949152475.1 of Terebella lapidaria. Taxonomy (NCBI): domain Eukaryota; kingdom Metazoa; phylum Annelida; class Polychaeta; order Terebellida; family Terebellidae; genus Terebella; species Terebella lapidaria. The sequence continues at coordinate 13,059,508 of OX424557.1, forward strand.
TACTTACTTGGTATATCCGTAAATCGTTCCAGGTGGGTGTGAAATTCTCACCCTTGGGGAATTTGAGAAATCCAAGATGGCCGCCATAGAGGGTGATTTCAACCACCTGCAATATAATTCAGCCCATAACTTTACTTCTAGAGTACATAGAAGTGCGAACTTGGTGTCTATACCCATGTTTTCTGGTATCAGCTTTGCAATGGTGCCACTAAATTATAGTTATGCTTGTCCGCCATCTTGGAAATCAAAATGGCCGCATAATTTCGCTCCATATCCAACAATTTGCCCTGCTAAAATCCTATCCCCAAAATTCAGGACCGCTGGAACTGCGGCATGCTTTTGAGGGCATTTAAACTCGTTAACTTTGTCGCCATGGGGCCATAAAGCAATCTGCGGTTTGTCGCGGTCGCGTGGATGCGTGCCACCTGCTAAAGTGATTATGTGTGTGCATCTTTCACAGATACACAGACTCGCGGCTTTCTCTCATATAAATATCGGAATTAACGAAGTTAAATAGGGGAAATACAAGTTTTCTTAAATGAAACATTGTCGTACATTGTTGTATGCGGTGTTAACAATTAATCTCAAACCATCCCGCACCATTTATGGGGTATTTCTGTCTGTAGCTGTCTATTTATAGCGCATATTTTTTTTTTGCAAACATATTTTCCCCTATTTTGTTTGACACGATTTGTTGGAGGGCAGTTTGAGTGCCTAAATGTCGGAAGGCGTGTGCGTTTTCTTGTTCGAGAGTGTTGCAAAGGTGAAGGTCGAATCAACGAAAAGGTAAACAAAATACCCACGTGGTTTTGATTATATCAATATCGCAGTCCCTTGTTGTTTTCACCAGCTATAACCTGAACTAATACTCATAAAATCACGAAGGTTATTAGTACTCAATTCTAAATATCGCTTCTGAGGGGGGGGAACTAATGTTTAAACAACTTGATGCCGGTAAACTAACTCATAACGTGAGGGATAGCTGCCTACAACACCGAATGGAACAATGACTACACGTGTGTGTTTGTGTACACCGGGAGCCTGTATATTAATATTTATTTTGCTTTTCAAAAATAGCGACAATGGATCTCTGGCAGCCATGGGCGCAAGTTGAGCAAGTGCAAGATCTACCTGCAGACCCACCCATGGACCCACCACGCATGCCACCACGTAGGCGTACTGGTCGGCCACCAATGCGGCACAACCACGAGGGGGACTGTCCCAAATGTCGTGGAAAAATTTTAAGGTAAAGTTTCTTACATTATGAAAAATTTTGAGGTAAAGTTTCTAACAAAAACTTCCTAAATTTTGGCAGAAGTACATTCGAATTCTAATGTTCTCTACAGCATGTACACCATATTATTATTTTATTATATGTCCCAAGCCTCATTGTCATCATTTACAAACAAAAAATACTGATATGACTTCACTTTTATTGATGTCACATGAAATAGCTCAATTCATTTTTCAGACTGGAAAGAAAGGTGAAAGACCTTACGAAGGAGAATAAAAGGCTGAAAAGATCCAGACATTTTCATAATGACAATAAGGCATGGGAGGACTTGGAGAGGAAGGGAAGAGAGACAAGAAAGCGGACATTCCGCAATGTCCTAGCTCCGGTCCTGGACAACTTTCCACAAGACATTAAAAAAATCAAGGTAAAAAAACCCAACAAAATGGCAATTCATTGATATATTTATTTTCTCAACAAATATGCACATGAAATACATGTATGCTTACATTATTAGTAATCACCCTGACATGACAAATGATGAACAAAATTACACCAATAATTAAATACATCAATAAACATAGTTTTGCTATTTATTCAGCTGACAATGGAAACAAGTGGCGGGACTGATATCTGTCTGGGTTTTCGGGACCAGGAAGATGGACCAAATGCTCAATGGCAGCACACAGTCCATCGATTTCTCCAGGTGAAGGACCAGTTCCTGTTTTCGGATGAATGTGCCAGGGAGCTTAGCCAGCTACCAGAGGTGAAAATCCCTCTGCTACACCATGTGAAGACAGCCCGCAAAACCCAAAATGCTTTCCTGCCACTGCTTGATATGCCACAGGTAGGAAGCACCAGCCTTGGCAATTGCCATCATGCTAAATCTAAAGTTTGAAGGCAACAATTTATACGTTGATTTGATTATTGTCATGGTTTGCATTATATCAGCAAAAATTACACCTGACAAAATATATTAACATTGCATTCTCTCATTTTGCACAATAAGGCTCTGGACGGAGAAGGTTGCCGGCGACCTCTCTCCGATATTTTGGAGACGTTCCTTATCCCCCACAAGGAACTACTGGCAGACAAGGTGGATGGTGATGACATCACAATCACCCTGAAATTTAGTACTGATGGCGCCAAGCTCGGGAAAAATTTCAGCGGTGTGAAGGGTGTCATCAGCTTGGTTGACCCATCGGCTATGACCAACATGTCCCCGCATGATGAGCTTTTGCTCTATATCTACAAAGGTGAATATATAATCCATAATCTTATACTTGATGACACTCATCTCAATATTGATTACTAGTACATAATGAAAATATAATAAATCACAAAATGAGAAAAATCACCTGTTTAAAACAGCCTACTCTGACATGTAAATCCTTTTAGACTGTTCAATCCATCCATTATCTGGGTTTTACTTTTTAACTATTTCCATCTATACCCATAATCGTACATGTTTTTATCATATGTTTATATATTATATTAAATGTTTACTCTTTTTATTGTAAAGCGCCTTTGAGCGCCTGTCTCAAGTGGTAAAGGCGCTATATAAATTCTCGTATTATTATTATTATTATTAATTTTATTATTATGATTCAATATTTGACATAAATCATTCAGAAATTGCAAACATTGTATGTCAAGCAGCCAATTAATACAACCAGGTGACGAAAGCTATGAAGAACAAAAGAAGAATGCTTCAGTTTCTTTTCGCGAGATGAGGGAGGTACAGGAGAGAGGCCTTCTCATCAATGGAGTGCGAGTGAATGTCAGATGGTATGTATACAACTATACATACATACCGTTTGTAGGTAAATGAATATCACGACTACAATAACGTATACCTGGTACATAATTATGTGCATTGTATTCCCAGCTGAGCTAGGCTTGGAATTCAATACACCACCATGTATCAACAGCGATCTGATTTATGTACATTCAACATGTACATGTACATGTATTGTATTTTAAAAAAAAAAAAAAAGTAACAGAGCAACATAATCTAGTATTTTAGTATCATCTTCAGCGTAGGAACATTGAATGTCAGAGTATGTTATCTGCTTGTACAATATGATATGATGTCAATATTTAGCATTACGACCTGTAATACCTAACCAGACAAATATATACATGTACATGTAATACCTTCTATCAGATCATACCTTCTAATATCATACAATACAAAATACTTATTTTACAGGATTACCGTTAATGACTGGAAGGCCACTGCCATTTTGATGGGAATCAATGCTGCCTCATCTAAATACTTTTGTATCTGGTGCTACTGCACAAAAGAAGACATTTTGGACTTTACTGGTAAGTGTCATGTTACACACCATATCAAAAGTTTCAACTTCACAGGAATACTATACCTGTTACATTTTCCTGACAGTACAATATTGAATCTCCTCACTGGTAATTACAATTGCATAGAACAATGGCTTGCTTTGTATGTGTATGACTGACAATGAAGCCACACTGGAAATATTTCTGATAGTTCATGTATATATATATATATATATATATATATATATATATATATATATTTATACATTTACAACCTTTTTGTTACAATCGGGCAACCATTTTGCTACATTTTAACATTTTGTCACATGGGCCGTGTGACAAAAAAGTCGACTGCCCCTGGCCCACACCCGGTTTGAGTTTTTCCGGTTCATTTGATGTTAAACCATGAAAGGTGGTCTAATGAGCTTTCATAAGTACAATAATTGGCAAAATTCAGCAATATCCATTCACAATTAATAATTAATTATTTTGTATATTATCCCAGACAACCATTTTGTCACATGCATTATTCTTCGTTTTTTCTCGTTAGTTTACTATATATGTTTACTAGATTTTTTGGTTATAGCATATTTTAGTCGTCCTCTATAAACCCTGCAAGTTTCAAGCAAATCCTTCAAGAACGTAAGAAATATACAAAAAAGTATGTTGAAGAAGTCCATGCCTTAGGCGGTGTGGGGAGGCGCGCCACCTAGCGTATGATAACGGGGAAGTTCATAAGCTTGCGCTTCATTCATTGCCCTTTTCGTCAACAACCATCAATTTATTCACATCAATTTGTATCACTGCTTTATATTTCTGCTGTAATGGTATTCGCTGCATAAATAGCTAGGCTAGAATGCATTTAATTGAATTGACGCTGCTCAGCCGTTGTAACGGCTGGCAGTCCACACCCGTCATTTGTGTCTGTGCGCGTGTTTTACGGTCTCGATCGACAACAAGTCAACAGGTCAAGCGACAGATCTATCACAGGGACCCCTGTCCGCTGGTCCCTGGCCGGTAAAAATCAGCAAGGACCGGTGAAACATAAGAGAGGTACAAGTCCTGTCTGGTCTGTAACATTTTGCATGAAGTTGAACATTATTTGGATATTTCCGAAAGTCGACTGATCGTACACACTAACACAGCCGTGCAGAGCCACTCAACTTGGTGCCGCTTTTTCGTCAGCCGCTTATGACACTAAATGTCAATGATGCGAGCGGCACAGAACTAGGGCTGGCATATCAAGGCCAAATCAGTGTCGATATATATCGCGTTTTGAAGGTCGATATATCGATTTTTTTCGATACCGAAATGAAGGCTAAGAAACTACTAAAAACATCTAAATTGTATGTCCATGCCCATGGAGCTAATTTGACTTCCTATAACTATCTCAACAGAAAGTCGCCATGCTCACTGCATAATTTGCATCTTTACATCATCATTATATCATCTTTACACTGTTTCAAACACTGACAAATAGAGCAAGAAGTACAAAAGTATGGGAAACCAGCATATTCAAATATATCCGAGCTGCATATGGCTGACCGACAGGGCCAAAAATCAATGTTTTATTACGAGGGGAAAAATTGATATTTTCACAACCTTTCGATACGCTATATCATGGCTGGCTAAAATTAGATTATCAATATGTCGATATATCGTGCCAGCCCTACACAGAACCAACTCACCCACACAACTACAGTGGACCTCTCTCTCAAATCTACTTATTCCGACATAGAGTCTACACGTGAATGAATTGCTTGTGTTTGATTCTGTCAAAAGTTGACTTCAGCCGGCAAAATGGCGATCAATAAAATCACCTGGACAACGCGCGTGACTGACACTGACAGTTATACTGTTATATAGAACTAGAACTAGACGTCTTGGCTACGAAAACGTAAACAACCACACGTGTTACGATGTTGTTGTCATAACTCTGCCGGCAACAAGAAGAGCAGTCGCAAATGCCGGTCTGTACAGCTTTGAGACATAGACTAGATCTATTATTATTTGAGACTGATTTTGAGAGGCCGAGCACTGTTATGCGCTGTAAACAAAAATACGTGACGGGGCACCGATGCTCTGTTATAATATGTTATATAGACTTATTTTATTTGTTTGTCTGTACTTGAGATGGAGCTGTATGCAGTTGGGGAAAGTGACAAATTTGGGGACTGTTGTCAAATTCGACAACAGTCCCTAAATTTGGATACCGGGGGTTGTTAAATTTGGGTACATGGCAAAAGACAAATATCAGAAAAATTGTTTTAACTGAATTATCTCATTATCAATGGTCATCTAATGAAATCACAAAATGAGTGTATAATTTGTGCAAGATTATGTATAGGTTAACAAATGAGATGCCGTGAATTCGTGCAAATAAGTCACGAGCCCGTCAGGGCGAGTGGATTATTAACGAATTCACAGGCATCGAAGACTGCCGACCCCGCTTAGTCCAGGCGCATCCAATGCTGCACCCAAAACCTGGGATATTTGGCTAATTAACATGATTAATGTGTGTTGGACCAGTATTTTTAGTTAAACGGGGGAAAGTAATGCACCACGCACTAATTTCTCCATAAAAGGGAAAAGTTTATTAAGGCATTTCGGCGGAAATGCCTTTATGGTTTTAGCAGAATTTTTTTTTTTTTTTTTTTTTTTTTTTCTTCTTCTTCCGCCACTTTTGGTTTCCGGACGATAACTTTAGATTGCCTTGACGGATCCTCGTCAAATTTTCACCACAAGTCAGAAATGATATGTGGAAGAACCCTATTCTTTTTGAGCCGGATCCGAGGTCCGTGAGGATGAAATCAAGGCTAATTTTGAGACTTGGTTTCCGGACGATAACTGGAAAAATATTTACGCAATAGTTGCAGAACTCTGCATGGAGGTTTATATGCCACCAGGGAAGAACCCTATTGATTTTGGGATCGATCCGTCAAACGACCTTTGACCTAGAGGTCGAAATAATTTTTTGCTGATTCATCCTTGAGGCTTCCTGCATATCTCAGAAACCGTGCATCGTAGAGCGAAACGGACGTTATTTTCGGACTCGTCGCCCTAGACAAACGTATCTAGGGTGTATTATTTTTTTTTGATCCGGCTCCGAGGTCCGTGAGGTCCTTGAGGATGAAATTGAGGCTGATCTTGAAACTTGGTTTCCGGACGATAACTCGAAAAATATTCAGGCAATAGTTGCAGAATTTTGCACGGAGGTTTATATATCAACAGGGAAGAACCCTATTGATTTTGGGATCGATACGTCAAACGACCTTTGACCTAGAGGTCAAAATAATTTTTTGCTCAGTCATCCATGAGGCATCCTGCATATCTCGGAAACGGTGTGTCGTAGAGCGAAACGGACGTTATTTTCGGACTCGTCGCCCTAGACAAACATGTCTAAGGGGTATTATGGATGAACTTTGACCTTGACCTTGAATTTTTTTGCCGAGTCGGCATTTTTCGTTTTCGTCGATATCTCGGAAACGGTGCGTCGTAGATCGAAACGGACGTTATTTTCGGACTCGTCGCCCTAGACAAACATGTCTAAAGGGTATTATGTATGAACTTTGACCTTGACCCGAAATTTTTTTGCCGAGTCGGCATTTTTCGTTTTCGTCGATATCTCGGAAACGGTGTGTCGTAGAGCGAAACGGACGTTATTTTCGGACTTGCCGCCCTAGACAAACATGTCTAAAGGGTATTATGAATGAACTTTGACCTTGACCTTGAATTTTTTTGCCGAGTCGGCATTTTTCGTTTTCGTCGATATCTCGGAAACGGACGTTATTTTCGGACTTGCCGCCCTAGACAAACATGTCTAAAGGGTATTATGAATGAACTTTGACCTTGACCTTGAATTTTTTTGCCGAGTCGGCATTTTTCGTTTTCGTCGATATCTCGGAAACGGTGCGTCGTAGAGCGAAACGGACGTTATTTTCGGACTCGTCGCCCTAGACTAACATGTCTAGATGGTATTATGGATGAACTTTGACCTTGACCCAAAATTTTTTGGCCGAGTCGGCATTTTTCGGTTTCGTCGATATCTTGGAAACGGTGTGTCATAGAGCGAAACGGACGTTATTTTCGGACTCGTTGCCCTAGACAAACATGTCTAATGGGTATTATGGATGAACTTTGACCTTGACCCGAAATTTTTTTGCCGAGTCGGCATTTCTCGTTTTCGTCGATATCTCGGAAACGATGCTTCGTAGAGCGAAACGGACGTTATTTTTGGACTCGTCGCCCTAGACAAACATGTCTAATTGGTATTATGGATGAACTTTGACCTTGACCCGAAATTTTTTTTTGCATTTTTCGTTTTCGTCGATATCTAGTATATATTATAAATTAATCATCACACCGAAATGCCTCCAAGGCATCTTTAGGCCTTGACGTCTAGTTTTTGTACCCAAATTTAACAACCCCCGGGTTGTGTACTGTTGTCAAATTTAACAACTCCCCCAAGAGTCCCCAAATTTGCCACTTTCCCCAACTGGCTGTATGTAAGCGCCCAGAGATTGCAGGGTCCCAGAGAAATGGTTCAAATCCGTGTTTTGGTCATGTTTTTTTCGGTAATTTTCACCTAAGAATCAAATATATTTTTGCATTCAAAATATTGGTATATTTTGGTAAATCAGAATATTGGAATGGTAATGTATTGATCAGAAAATTATTATCTATTTAATGTGTTGGTCTATTATAAGTACTAAGCTTAAAGTGTACATGGTGTAGGCATCACAGAGTTGCAAATATATTGATGTTGTCCTACATTTCATCGGTTGATACGCACTCGTTGCCATGGTAACCATCTGGGGTAACGAAAATTATTCTGGAAGTTAGGCCATGGTATATTTAACATCTAAAGTTTCAATCACAGAAAGCTTTTTTGCTCGACATACGAACATGATTAACTCAGAATCATTTTGTTAAATTTTCACCAAAATAATTCAGGGGACAGCCGATTCCTGAAAATTTTATTCAGTGGTGAAAGAGTTAAGAGCATATAGGAAGTCATATATGGGTTCTGCAGACGAAATGCTTACACAAGTGGGCAGAGCTTAGGTTTGTACTATGAACATATATGAGGTTTGTACTATGAACATATATGAAGACATGTACATCACAGCCTTTGGTGGCCTTGAACTTGACATCAGAAGAATAATAACTCCAAAGGTCGCATATTACCTCTATAAAAGTGTAAAACTGGTTGCCCGGTTAGCTCAGTTCGTATGTGGGCTGACTTCTCACCAATGTAGTCGGTTTAGGCACGGGTTCGATCCCCGGCCTCGGCAGTATGTGAGGTGGTATGTGGTCGCCAAACCGGGCAAGTGGGTTTTCACCAGGTTCTCTGGTTTCCTCCCACACTGATGACCACCCTTACGCCAAGCCAACAAGAGATGGTAATATAAGCTGATGCTTGTTCATCAATTGTTGTAAAATAAATAAAGTTCAAAGGTTAAAACTAGCCTATACATGTAGGAAGCTATTTACCATGCAGCTTCAGTGACCTCGAACTCGACCCTAGATGACTTGAGCAATTAATCTCAAGGTATTATCTCACCTGCAATGATTCAAACTGAAATTGTCCGGTAACCTATTTGAGCCCTTGGGCAAATTTTTTTGTTTCTGCAGCAGAATATATAAATGGTCATGGAATCGATATTCTAGCTTGTGGCGATATTTGGGACATTTAAAGTTCCATAATCGGTTCCCGGTTTTTGGCATAAAACTGATCAATAGGTGCCTAGATAATCCAGATGGACACAGTAACTCCTGCCCTGCGTCCACATATTTAGGCAAAACTGGAGACCAAATGTCCGAATTTTCACTGAATTTCGCATGAAGCATTCCCATGCAGTGATGGTCATGCAAAAAACAAGAAATTTACAGAAATTACCAGCTTTTTTGTCCATAGCCAGTGTAGAGACAATGTGTTATGATAAACTTGAGCCCAACTTTTTTTATTTGAGTACATACCCGTAAAATTAACACGTAACGACAGAACATGCAAATTCAGCTCTGTGCTAATCTCCGTGACACACAGAACTATGTTTACATTAGCGCTAATGTATTTTTTTTCGTTCACAACTTTGTTTTTATCAAACTATCATGCTCAAACTTCACTGCAGGGTCCTTGGGGCGGTTTATGGACGATTTGTCAGCTCCATATGATCGGAACATTATATGCTGGCCAAATCAGGCCAATTATTCTATAAAACATTTCATCAACCAATTAAGGGACTTTAACTGGCTATGATTATATTTTGCAGATATATTTGCCTGAAATCCACAAATTGGCCTCTGGAGTGAAATACATTTTGATGGAGTGAAAACGCTTGATCATAGAGCTTAGGTTTGTATTATGAGCATATAGGGAGTCATATATGGCGCAACTTTTGGTGACCTTGAATTTGACCTTTGATGACCTTGGAAGGTCAAAACGGCCATCCCAAAATGGCCTGAAATCCACAAATTGGCCTCTGGAGTGAAAACGCTTGCTCATTGAGCTTAGGTTTGTATTATGAGCACATATGAAGTCATATATGGCGCAACTTTTGGTGACCCTGAACTTGACCTCAGATAACCTTGAGTGCTAAATCTCAAGGTCCTATCTAATCTGAGATCTGTAAAATGGGCTCTGCAGACAAAATGCTTACACAAGTGGGCAGAGCTTAGGTTTGTACTATGAACATATATGAAGACATGTACATCACAGCTTTTGGTGGCCTTGAACTTGACACTGGAAGAATAATAACTCCAAAGGTCACGTATGACTTCTATAAATGTGTAAAACTAGCCTATAGGAAGCTATTTACCATGCAGCTTCAGTGACCTTGAACTCGACCCGAGATGACGTAAGCAATTAATCTCAAGGTATTATCTCACCGGCAATGTTTCAAACTGAAATTGTCCGGTAACCTATTTCAGCCATTGAGCTAATTTTCTGTTAGGCCTTTTGAAAATTGGTCATCTTCATTTGTTCTTTAAAAGTTTTCAACCTTTTTTTCAGCTGAAGGCCAGTTTAACTGCTCGACAAGAGGTAAGAAACTAAATTGTTGCAGAGATTTTCTTGTGAACGCTCCACAGGTTGCATATTTCAACTGCTTTTCATTATATTTCACATGGTACTTATTATGGTAAGATCATGACCCCTGAATGAGGACACTTTGTGCTGAAATTAGCCTATTAGAACTAGTGTTGGATTGGTACTAGTAATTGGTTCCAATTTCATCTTTGATGAATTGGTTCAATTCAACCACCCAATGATCGATTAAAATGATTAATTAGTTTCTTACATAACTGCCCAGAAGTTATTAGTATGTTTATAAGATGAAGGGGGTTTGGATCAAAGCATGGGTTGTAAAAATTGGAAGCACTTTGGATTCAGATCTTAGTCATACACCCAAATCAGAATAAAAGTGTACCAAACAGATATGTACCAAATAGTCACACATTTCAAACTATACCTTCCATTTTTACATTTAAAAAACAAAGAAAAAGAATACAGAGTATGGGAATAGACAAGGCCTCTGCATGTACATGACATGTAGGCTTTAATGTCTAATATGAATTTATTTTCATGAATTTTTTTCCAGTCCCTGATGCAGAAGCGTGATCAGGATGAAACTGTCAAATGGTGTAGATGAATCTCGGGCTGGATAAAGATGGTTTACGTTCGAAGTTCACATCACGAGAAATAGGTTTGTTCATATTTAAGTTCCCGAACCTATGATCCGATAAACTAATTGGCCCCATGGCGTTGCCTCCGTCGTCGTCATCCACATTTTTAGCTTTTTTGTTTACAGGCAAATTTTTCGTTGTCCTTAAATCGCTGGTCTGCGTGTTGCCGGCAGTCGGAGTTTCCTGGTGGGTCAGTGAAAAAACTGAAAGAAAAACCTTTTTGAACTTTTTTTTGTATTTTTTCTTTATTTCAATGGGAGCTGCTACACTGTACCTGTGTTCACATAGAACACTTGAAGATGAGCTTAAATAATGGTACATTCAAATTGGTAGTCATATATGGCGATTTGAGTGGTGACCTTGAATTTGACCTTCGACGACCTTGAAAGGTCAAATAGCCATTCCAAAATGGTCTGAAATCCACAAATTGGCCTCTATATGAAAACGCTTGATCATATCATAGAGCTTAGGTTTGTAGTGACTAGTCATATATGGTGAACCTTTTGGTGACCTTGAACTTGACCTCAGGTGGCCTTGAGTGCTACATCTCAAGGTCACATCTGATCTGAGATCTGTGGATTGGTCTCTGGAGACAAAATGCTTAAACAAATATATGGAGCATAGGTTTGTATTATGAATATATGGGAATCCGCGTATGGTACAGCTTTTGGTGACCTTGAACTTGACATCAGAAGAGTAATTAAGCCCAAAGGCAACGTATGACCTCAACTGTTTAAAATTAGCCTCTGTAGTCTAAATAAATGAATATCCAGAATGCTTGTATTTTGTTCGTACATGTGCATAATAGGTAAGTTGTGGTCAGAGAGAAACTTGTGTGACCTGCCTGTTGTCAGATTTGACTTGTGAGGCCTGTCTGTGGTCAGAGGAAGCCTTTGAAGCAGGTGTGTGGTCATATGGCGAATTCTGAGGCCTGTTCATGGTGAAGGGAGACAAGTGAATCCTGTCTATGGTCACAGGGAGATATGTGAGGCCTATGTATAGTGGGGGGGAAAATGTGAGACCTACCTTTGCTCTGAGGGAAAATGTGACGAGATAGTCGTCTGAGACCTGTCTATGGACAGAAGTAGACTTGAATCATGTTGTTCAGGTACAGACTATTGAGGCCTGCCTATGGTCAGAGGTAGATTTGTGAGGCCTGTCAATGGACAGGAATATACTTGTGAGGTCTGTCTGTAGGCCACCTTAGACTTGTGTATCCTGGATATGATCAGAAGGAGACTTGTGAGTTCTGCTGATGGTCAGCATGAGAATTATGAGGCCTGTATATGTTCAGCAATGACTTTTGAGGCCATGGGAAGCTAATGTGGCTCGATTATGTTAAGAACGAGACATGTGATGGCTAGTCTCCATTGAGTTGACTTGTTTGTCACACAACCCATATAGTAAAATGCTAATGAAGTAAAATGGTTGTCTGATTGTTACAAAAAGGTTGTAAATATATACATATGTTTATATATGAAGAGACATCTGAGGCTTCTCAATAAGGAGACTTTATAGTCCTTTTTGTATTCAGATGGAGACTTGTGAGGCCCGTCTATGGTCAGAGGTAGACTTGTGAGGCTTGCGTATAGTCAGAGGTAGACTTGTGAGGCCTGTGTATGGTCAGAGGTAGGCTTGTGTATGGTCAGAGGTAGACTTGTGAGGCCTGTGTATGGTCAGAGGTAGACTTGTGAGGCCCGTCTATGGTCAGAGGTAGATTTGTGAGGCTTGTGTATAGTCAGAGGTAGACTTGTGAGGTCTGTGTATGGTCAGAGGTAGACTTGTGAGGCCCGTCTATGGTCAGAGGTAGACTTGTGAGGCCCGTCTATGGTCAGAGGTAGACTTGTGAGGCCTGTGTATGGTCAGAGGTTGACTTGTGAGGCTTGTGTATGGTCAGAGGTAGATTTGTGAGGCCCGTCCATGGTCAGAGGTAGACTTGTGAGGCCTGTGTATGGTCAGAGGTAGACTTGTGAGGCTTGTGTATAGTCAGAGGTAGACTTGTGAGGCCTGTGTATGGTCAGAGGTAGACTTGTGAGGCTTGTGTACAGTCAGGGGTAGACTTGTGTGGCCTGTGTATAGTCAGAGGTAGACTTGTGAGGCTTGTGTATAGTCAGAGGTAGACTTGTGAGGCCTGTGTATAGTCAGAGGTAGACTAGTGAGGCTTGTGTATAGTCAGGGGTAGACTTGTGTGGCCTGTGTATAGTCAGAGGTAGACTTGTGAGGCTTGTGTATAGTCAGAGGTAGACTTGTGAGGCCTGTGTATAGTCAGAGGTAGACTTGTGAGGCTTGTGTATAGTCAGAGGTAGACTTGTGAGGCCTGTGTATAGTCAGAGGTAGACTTGTGAGGTTTGTGTATGGTCAGGGGTAGACTTGTGTGGCCTGTGTATGGTCAGAGGTAGACTTGTGAGGCTTGTGTATAGTCAGAGGTAGACTTGTGAGGTCCGTCTATGGTCAGAGGTAGACTTGTGAGGCTTGTGTATAGTCAGAGGTAGACTTGTGAGGCCTGTGTATGGTCAGAGGTAGACTTGTGAGGCTTGTGTATGGTCAGGGGTAGACTTGTGTGGCCTGTGTATAGTCAGAGGTAGACTTGTGAGGCTTGTGTATGGTCAGGGGTAGACTTGTGTGGCCTGTGTATAGTCAGAGGTAGACTTGTGTGGCCTGTGCATGGTCAGAGGTAGACTTGTGAGGCTTGTGTATAGTCAGAGGTAGACTTGTGAGGTCCGTCTATGGTCAGAGGTAGACTTGTGAGGCTATAGTCAGAGGTAGACTTGTGAGGCTTGTGTATAGTCAGAGGTAGACTTGTGAGGCCTGTGTATGGTCAGAGGTAGACTTGTGAGGCCTGTGTATAGTCAGAGGTAGACATGTGAGGCCTGTGTATAGTCAGAGGTAGACTTGTGAGACCCGTGTATGGTCAGAGGTAGACTTGTGAGGCCCGTCTATAGTCAGAGGTAGACTTGTGAGGCCCGTCTATAGTCGGAGGTAGACTTGTGAGGCTTGTGTATAGTCAGAGGTAGACTTGTGAGGCTTGTGTATAGTCAGAGGTAGACTTGTGAGGCTATAGTGAGAGGTAGACTTGTGAGGCCTGTGTATAGTCAGAGGTAGACTTGTGAGGCTATAGTCAGAGGTAGACTTGTGAGGCTATAGTCAGAGGTAGACTTGTGAGGCCTGTGTATAGTCAGAGGTAGACTTGTGAGGCTTGTGTATAGTCAGAGGTAGACTTGTGAGGCTTGTGTATAGTCAGAGGTAGACTTGTTAGGCTATAGTCAGAGGTAGACTTGTGAGGCTTGTGTATAGTCAGAGGTAGACTTGTGAGACCCGTGTATGGTCAGAGGTAGACTTGTGAGGCCCGTCTATAGTCAGAGGTAGACTTGTGAGGCCCGTCTATAGTCGGAGGTAGACTTGTGAGGCTTGTGTATAGTCAGAGGTAGACTTGTGAGGCTTGTGTATAGTCAGAGGTAGACTTGTGAGGCTATAGTGAGAGGTAGACTTGTGAGGCCTGTGTATAGTCAGAGGTAGACTTGTGAGGCTATAGTCAGAGGTAGACTTGTGAGGCTATAGTCAGAGGTAGACTTGTGAGGCCTGTGTATAGTCAGAGGTAGACTTGTGAGGCTTGTGTATAGTCAGAGGTAGACTTGTGAGGCTTGTGTATAGTCAGAGGTAGACTTGTGAGGCTATAGTCAGAGGTAGACTTGTGAGGCTTGTGTATAGTCAGAGGTAGATTGTGAGCCCCGTCTATAGTCAGAGGTAGACTTGTGAGGCCCGTCTATAGTCAGAGGTAGACTTGTGAAGCCCGTGTATGGTCAGAGGTAGACTTGTGAGGCTTGTGTATAGTCAGAGGTAGACTTGTGAGGCTATAGTCAGAGGTAGACTTGTGAGGCTATAGTCAGTGGTAGACTTGTGAGGCCCGTCTATGGTCAGAGGTAGACTTGTGAGGCTTGTGTATAGTCGAAGGTAGACTAGTGAGGCCCGTCTATGGTCAGAGGTAGACTTGTGAAGCCCGTGTATTGTCAGAGGTAGACTTGTGAAGCTTGTGTATGGTCAGAGGTAGACTTGTGAGGCCTGTGTATAGTCAGAGGTAGACTTGTGAGGCTTGTGTATAGTCAGAGGTAGACTTGTGAGGCTTGTGTATAGTCAGAGGTAGACTTGTGAGGCCTGTGTATGGTCAGAGGTAGACTTGTGAGGCCTGTGTATAGTCAGAGGTAGACTTGTGAGGCTATAGTCAGAGGTAGACTTGTGAGGCTATAGTCAGAGGTAGACTTGTGAAGCCCGTGTATTGTCAGAGGTAGACTTGTGAGGCCTGTGTATGGTCAGAGGTAGACTTGTGAGGCCTGTGTATAGTCAGAGGTAGACTTGTGAGGCTATAGTCAGAGGTAGACTTGTGAGGCTATGGTCAGAGGTAGACTTGTGAGGCTATAGTCAGAGGTAGACTTGTGAGGCCTGTGTATAGTCAGAGGTAGTCTTGTGAGGCTATAGTCAGAGGTAGACTTGTGAGGCCCGTCTATGGTCAGAGGTAGACTTGTGAGGCTTGTGTATGGTCAGAGGTAGACTTGTGAGGCCTGTGTATAGTCAGAGGTAGTCTTGTGAGGCTATAGTCAGAGGTAGACTTGTGAGGCCCGTCTATGGTCAGAGGTAGACTTGTGAGGCTTGTGTATGGTCAGAGGTAGACTTGTGAGGCTTGTGTATAGTCAGAGGTAGACTTGTGAGGCCTGTGTATGGTCAGAGGTAGACTTGTGAGGCCTGTGTATAGTCAGAGGTAGACTTGTGAGGCTATAGTCAGAGGTAGACTTGTGAGGCTATGGTCAGAGGTAGACTTGTGAGGCTATAGTCAGAGGTAGACTTGTGAGGCCTGTGTATAGTCAGAGGTAGACTTGTGAGGCTATTGTCAGAGGTGGACTTGTGAGGCCTGTGTATAGTCAGAGGTAGACTTGTGAGGCTTGTGTATGGTCAGAGGTAGACTTGCGAGGCTTGTGTATGGTCAAAGGTAGACTTGTGAGGCCTGTGTATAGTCAGAAGTAGACTTGTGAGTCTATAATCGGAGGTAGACTTGTGAGGCCTGTGTATGGTCAGAGGTAGGCTTGTGAGGCTATAGTCAGAGGTAGACTTGTGAAGCCCGTGTATAGTCAGAGGCAGACTTGTGAGGCTTGTGTATGGTCAGAGGTAGGCTTGTGAGGCTATAGTCAGATTTAGACTTGTGAAGCCCGTGTATAGTCAGAGGTAGACTTGTGAGGCCTGTGTATAGTCAGAAGTAGACTTGTGAGTCTATAGTCAGAGGTAGACTTGTGAGGCCTGTGTATAGTCAGAGGCAGACTTGTGAGGCTTGTGTATGGTCAGAGGTAGACTTGTGAGGCCTGTGTATAGTCAGATGTAGATTTGTGTGGCCTGTGTATAGTCAGAGGTAGACTTGTGAAGCTTGTGTATAGTCAGAAGTAGACTTGTGAGGCTATAGTCAGAGGTAGACTTGTGAGGCTATAGTCAGATGTAGACTTGTGTGGCCTGTGTATAGTCAGAGGTAAACTTGTGAAGCTTGTGTATAGTCAGAAGTAGACTTGTGAGGCTATAGTCAGAGGTAGTCTTGTGAGGCTTGTGTATAGTCGGAGGCAGACTTGTGAGGCCTGTGTATGGTCAGAGGTAGACTTGTGAGGCCTGTGTATAGTCAGATGTAGACTTGTGAGGCTTGTGCATGGTCAGAGGTAGACTTGTGATGCTTGTGTATAGTCAGAAGTAGACTTGAGAGGCTTGTGTATAGTCAGAGGTAGACTTGTGAGGCTATAGTCAGAGGTAGACTTGTGAGGCTATAGTCAGAGGTAGACTTGTGAGGCTTGTGTATTGTCAGAGGTAGACTTGTGAGGCCTGTGTATAGTCAGAGGTAGACTTGTGAGGCTTGTGTATAGTCAGAGGTAGACTTGTGAGGCTATAGTCAGAGGTAGACTTGTGAGGCTATAGTCAGAGGTAGACTTGTGAGGCTTGTGTATAGTCAGAGGTAGACTTGTGAGGCCTGTGTATAGTCAGAGGTAGACTTGTGAGGCTTGTGTATAGTCAGAGGTAGACTTGTGAGGCTATAGTCAGAGGTAGACTTGTGAGGCTATAGTCAGAGGTAGACTTGTGAGGCCTGTGTATAGTCAGAGGTAGACTTGTGAGGCCCGTCTATGGTCAGAGGTAGACTTGTGAGGCCTGTGTATAGTCAGAGGTAGACTTGTGAGGCTTGTGTATGGTCAGAGGTAGACTTGTGAGGCCTGTGTATAGTCAGAGGTAGACTTGTGAGGCTTGTGTATAGTCAGAGTTAGACTTGTGAGGCCTGTGTATAGTCAGAGGTAGACTTGTGAGGCTTGTGTATGGTCAGAGGTAGACTTGTGAGGCCTGTGTATGGTCAGAGGTAGACTTGTGAGGCCTGTGTATGGTCAGAGGTAGACTTGTGAGGCTTGTGCATGGTCAGAGGTAGACTTGTGAGGCTTGTGTATGGTCAGAGGTAGACTAGTGAGGCCTGTGTATAGTCAGAGGTAGACTTGTGAGGCTTGTGTATGGTCAGAGGTAAACTTGTGAGGCCTGTGTATGGTCAGAGGTAGACTTTTGAGGCCTGTGTATAGTCAGAGGTAGACTTGTGAGGCTTGTGTATAGTCAGAGTTAGACTTATGAGGCTTGTCTATGGTCAGAGGTAGACTTGTGAGGCTATAGTCAGAGGTAGACTTGTGAGGCTATAGTCAGAGGTAGACTTGTGAGGCTATAGTCAGAGGTAGACTTGTGAGGCTTGTGTATAGTCAGAGGTAGACTTGTGAGGCCTGTGTATAGTCAGAGGTAGACTTGTGAGGCTATAGTCAGAGGTAGACTTGTGAGGGTATAGTCAGAGGTAGACTTGTGAGGCGTGTGTATAGTCAGAGATAGACTTGTGAGGCTTGTGTATAGTCAGAGGTAGACTTGTGAGGCTATAGTCAGAGGTAGACTTGTGAGGCCTGTGTATATTCAGAGGTAGACTTGTGAGGCTATAGTCAGAGGTAGACTTGTGAGGCCTGTGTATAATCAGAGGTAGACTTGTGAGGCTTGTGTATAGTCAGAGGTAGACTTGTGAGGCATGTGTATGGTCAGAGGTAGACTTGTGAGGGTATAGTCAGAGGTAGACTTGTGAGGCCTGTGTATGGTCAGAGGTAGACTTGTGAGGCTATAGTCAGAGGTAGACTTGTGAGGCTTGTGTATAGTCAGGGGTAGACTTGTGAGGCCCGTCTATGGTCAGAGGTAGACTTGTGAGGCTTGTGTATAGTCAGAGGTAGACTTGTGAGGCTTGTGTATAGTCAGAGGTAGACTTGTGAGGCTTGTGTATAGTCAGAGATAGACTTGTGAGGCCCGTCTATGGTCAGAGGTAGACTTGTGAGGCTTGTGTATGGTCAGAGGTAGACTTGTGAGGCCCGTCTATGGTCAGAGGTATACTTGTGAGGCCCGTCTATGATCAGAGGTAGACTTGTGAGGCCTGTGTATGGTCAGAGGTAGACTTGTGAGGCTTGTCTGTGGTAAAATGGAGACTTATGATGACTGTCTTCAGTCTTCAGCAGTAGACTTTAGAAGCATACTGACATGTCTCATGTATGTGGACACGAATTTAATCAGAAAAACGCAAACTGCTTATGTGCCAATGCGTTGACTTCTTTGTCGCTCGACCCTTGTAGAAAGATTTTAATGTAGCGAAATGGTTGCCTGACTGTTACAAAAAGGTTGCATATATATAAATATATTTATGTATGGTGACAGACTTGTGAGGCCTGTCTATAGTCAGAGGGAGACTTGTGAGGTCTGTCTTTGGCGAAATGGAGACTTTTAGGCCAGTCTGTGGTCAGATGGATACTTTTGTGAAGCCTCTCTATGGTCAGATGGAGACTTCTGAGACCTGTCTATAGACAGGAGCAGACTGTTCAGGCCTGTTTATGGTCAGAGGTGGAGTTCTAAGGCCTTCAGATGGAAGTTTTGAGGCCTGACTACGGACAGAAGTTCACTTGCCAGACCTGCCTAGTGCCTAGTCCCAGCAGTGGTTCTCCAACCCCCAGATAAGGGAAGGGGGTGGGGGGGTCGTAGACCCACAGAACACACCACAGTGAAAACCCGACATTGCCATTCAAATCATGTGGCTCTATTTTACAACAGTGTTGCCACTCTAGAATGTTTTCATATTCGTTTATACTTACTTTTGAGGCGTGTGGCACACTATGGGGTTGATCTGCGCATTTGTTTACTGGAAAACAGAGAATTTACATTGCCAGCAAACTCGAATGCTTAGAATGTCTGGAAGCACTTCAAATGTAAATTCTCCGTTTTCCAGGGAAACAAATGCGCAGATCAGCACCAAAGTGTGCCACATGCCTCAAAAATAAGTATAAACGAACATAATAACACTTTGGAGTGATCACACTGTTTTAAAATAGAGCCACACGATTTGAATGGCAATGTCAGATTTTCACTGTGGTGTATCATATGGCTTTACCCCCCTCCTCCCTTTATACAGTGTATGGGGGTTGGAGAGCCACTGCTGGGGCTACCTAGTGCGTATGGTCAGAGACAGAGAGGCTTGCTTATGTGCCATTGCGTTGACTTCTTTGTCGCTTGACCCATGTAGCAAGATTTTAATGTAGCAAAATGGTTGCCTGATTGTTACAAAAAGGTTGCACATATATAAATATATTTATATATGGAGACAGACTTGTGAGGCCTATCTGTGGTCAGCAGGAGACTTGTGAGGCCTGTCTGTAGTTGAGGGTCAGATAGACACGTCAGACATCTGTCTTTGGTCGGAGAGAGACAAGCCTCACAAGTCTACCTCTGTCTATACACAGGCCTCACTAGTCTCGATCTGACCATAGACTTGCCTCACAAGTCTCCATCTGAATACAAAGAGGACTCCAAAGTCTCCTTGTAGACAAGCCTCAGATGTCTTTTCATATATAAACATATTTATATATTTACAACCTTTTTGTAACAATCAGACAACCATTTTGTTACATTAGCATTTGAAGCAGGTGTGTGGTCATCTGGCGGATTCTGAGGCATGTTTATTATGGTGAAGGGAGACAAGTGAATCCTGTCTATGGTCACAGGGAGATATGTGAGGCCTATGTATAGTGGGAGGGAGAATGTGAGACCTGCCTTTGCTCCGAGGGAAAATGTGACGAGATAGTCGTCTGAGACCTGTCTATGGACAGAAGTAGACTTGAATCATGTTGTTCAGGTGCAGACTATTGAGGCCTGCCTATGGTCAGAGGTAGATTTGTGAGGCCTGTCAATGGACAGGAATATACTTGTGAGGTCTGTCTATAGGCCACTTTAGACTTGTGTATCCTGGATATGATCAGAGGGAGACTTGTGAGTTCTGCTGATGGTCAGCATGAGAATTATGAGGCCTGTATATGTTCAGCAATGACTTTTGAGGCCATGGGAAGCTAGTGTGGCTCGATTATGTTGAGAACGAGACATGTGATGGCTAGTTTCCATTGAGTTGACTTGTTTGTCACACAACCCATATAGTAAAATGCTAATGAAGTAAAATGGTTGTCTGATTGTTACAAAAAGGTCACAAATATATACATATGTTTATATATGAAGAGACATCTGAGGCTTCTCTATAAGGAGACTTTATAGTCCTCTTTGTATTCAGATGAAGACTTGTTAGGCCCGTCTATGGTCAGATGGAGACTTGTGAGGTCCGTCTATGGTCAGAGGTAGACTTGTGAGGCTTGTGCATAGTCAGAGGTAGACTTGTGAGGCCTGTGTATGGTCAGAGTCACTTGTGAGGCTTGTGTATGGTCAGAAATAGACTTGTGAGGCCCGTGTATGGTCAGAGGTAGACTTGTGAGGCCTGTGTATGGTCAGAGGTAGATTTGTGAGGCTTGTGTATAGTCAGAGGTAGACTTGTGAGGCCCGTCTATAGTCAGAGGTAGACTTGTGAGGCTTGTGTATAGTCAGAGGTAGACTTGTGGGGCCCGTCTATAGTCAGAGGTAGACTTGTGAGGCTTGTGTATAGTCAGAGGTAGACTTGTGAGGCCCGTCTATAGTCAGAGGTAGACTTGTGAGGCCTGTGTATTGTCAGAGGTAGACTTGTGAGGCCTGTGTATGGTCAGAGGTAGATTTGTGAGGCTATAGTCAGAGGTAGTCTTGTGAGGCCTGTGTATGGTCAGAGGTAGACTTGTGAGGCTTGTGTATGGTCAGAGGTAGACTTGTGAGGCCTGTGTATGGTCAGAGGTAGACTTGTGAGGCTATAGTCAGAGGTAGACTTGTGAGGCTTGTGTATGGTCAGAAGTAGACTTGTGAGGCTTGTGTATGGTCAGAGGTAGACTTGTGAGGCCCGTCTATGGTCAGAGGTATACTTGTGAGGCCCGTCTATGGTCAGAGGTAGACTTGTGAGGCCCGTCTATGGTCAGAGGTATACTTGTGAGGCCCGTCTATGGTCAGAGGTATACTTGTGAGGCCCGTCTATGGTCAGAGGTAGACTTTTGAGGCCTGTGTGTGGTCAGAGGTAGACTTGTGAGGCTTGTCTGTGGTAAAATGGAGACTTATGACGACTGTCTATGGTCAGCAGTAGACTTTAGAGGCACACTGACATGTCTATCATGTCTGTGGACACGAATTTAATCAGAAAAACGCAAACTGCTTATGTGCCAATGCGTTGACTTCTTTGTCGCTCGACCCTTGTAGAAAGATTTTAATGTAGCGAAAATAATGGTTGCCTGACTGTTACAAAAAGGTTGCATATATATAAATATATTTATATATGGTGACAGACTTGTGAGGCCTGTCTATAGTCAGAGGGAGACTTGTGAGGTCTGTCTTTGGCGAAATGGAGACCTTTAGGCCAGTCTGTGGTCAGATGGATACTTTTGTGAAGCCTCTCTATGGTCAGATGGAGACTTCTGAGACCTGTCTATAGACAGGAGCAGACTGTTCAGGCCTGTTTATGGTCAGAGGTGGAGTTCTGAGGCCTTCAGATGGAAGTTTTGAGGCCTGACTATGGACAGAAGTTCACTTGCCAGATCTGCCTAGTGCCTAGTCCCAGCAGTGGTTCTCCAACCCCCAGATAAGGGAAGGGGGGGGGGGGGGGGGGTCGTAGTCCCACATGACATACCACAGTGAAAAGCCGACATTGCCATTCAAATCGTGTGGCTCTATTTTACAACAGTGTTGCCACTCTAGAATGTTTTCATATTCGTTTATACTTAGTTTTGAGGCGTGTGGCACACTATGGGGTTGATCTGCGCATTTGTTTACTAGAAAACAGAGAATTTACATTGCCAGCAAACTCGAATGCTTAGAATGTCTGGAAGCACTTCAAATGTAAATTCTCCGTTTTCCAGGGAAACAAATGCGCAGATCAGCACCAAAGTGTGCCACATGCCTCAAAAATAAGTATAAACGAACATAATGACATTTTGGAGTGATCACACTGTTTTAAAATAGAGCCACACGATTTGAATGGCAATGTCAGATTTTCACTGTGGTGTATCATGTGGCTCTACCCCCCTCCTCCCTTTATATGGGGGTTGGAGAGCCACTGCTGGGGCTACCTAGTGCCTATGGTCAGAGAAAGAGAGGCCTGCTTATGTGCCATTGCGTTGACTTCTTTGTCGCTTGACCCATGTAGCAAGATTTTAATGTAGCAAAATGGTTGCCTGATTGTTACAAAAAGGTTGCACATATATAAATATATTTATATATGGAGACAGACTTGTGAGGCCTATCTGTGGTCAGCGGGAGACTTGTGAGGCCTGTCTGTAGTTGAGGGAGACCCATGGGACGTGTCTATGGTCAGATAGACATGTCAGACATCTGTCTTTGGTCGGAGAGAGACAAGCCTCACAAGTCTACCTCTGTCTATACACAGGCCTCACAAGTCTCGATCTGACCATAGACGGGCCTCACAAGTCTCCATCTGAATACAAAAAGGACTCCAAAGTCTCCTTGTAGACAAGCCTCAGATGTCTTTTCATATATAAACATATTTATATATTTACAACCTTTTTGTAACAATCAGACAACCATTTTGCTACATTAGCATTTGAAGCAGGTGTGTGGTCATCTGGCGAATTCTGAGGCCTGTTCATGGTGAAGGGAGACAAGTGAATCCTGTCTATGGTCACAGGGAGATATGTGAGGCCTATGTATAGTGGGAGGGAGAATGTGAGACCTGCCTTTGCTCCGAGGGAAAATGTGACGAGATAGTCGTCTGAGACCTGTCTATGGACAGAAGTAGACTTGAATCATGTTGTTCAGGTGCAGACTATTGAGGCCTGCCTATAGTCAGAGGTAGATTTGTGAGGCCTGTCAATGGACAGGAATATACTTGTGAGGTCTGTCTATAGGCCACTTTAGACTTGTGTATCCTGGATATGATCAGAGGGAGACTTGTGAGTTCTGCTGATGGTCAGCATGAGAATTATGAGGCCTATATATGTTCACCAATGACTTTTGAGGCCACGGGGAGGTAGTGTGGCTCGATTATGTTAAGAACGAGACATGTGATGGCTAGTTTCCATTGAGTTGACTTGTTTGTCACACAACCCATACAGTAAAATGCTAATGTAGCAAAATGGTTGTCTGATTGTTACAAAAAGGTTGTAAATATATACATATGTTTATATATGAAGAGACATCCGAGGCTTGTCTATAAGGAGACTTTGGAGTCTTCTTTGTATTCAGATGGAGACTTGTGAGGCCCGTCTATGGTCAGATGGAGACTTGTGAGGCTTGTCTATGGTCAGAGGTAGACTTGTGAGGCCTGTGTATAGTCAGAGGTAGACTTGTGAGGCCTGTGTATGGTCAGAGGTAGATTTGTGAGGCTTGTCTGTGGTAAAATGGAGACTTATGACGACTGTCTATGGTCAGCAGTAGACTTTAGAGGCACACTGACATGTCTATCGTATCTGTGGACACGAATTTAATCGGAAAAACACAAACTGCTTATGCGCCAATGCGTTGACTTCTTTGTTGCTCGACCCTTGTAGAAAGATTTTAATGTAGCGAAATGGTTGCCTGACTGTTACAAAAAGGTTGCATATATATAAATATATTAATTTATATATGGTGACAGACTTGTGAGGCCTGTCTATAGTCAGAGGGAGACTTGTGAGGTCTGTCTTTGGCGAAATGGAAACTTTTAGGCCAGTCTGTGGTCAGATGGATACTTTTGTGAAGCCTCTCTGTGGTCAGATGGGAGACTTCTGAGACCTGTCTATAGACAGGAGCAGACTTTTCAGGCCTGTTTATGGTCAGAGGTGGAGTTTAAAGTTAACAATCATATATTAACACATCACACAATATTGATATTTATTCGGTATTGTAAATGTATCTATCGGTATGTGGAAGTGCTTGTGATCCAACAGGGTACATGGACACCGAATTATTTTATGAGTGGTTCACCCAAATCTTCATTCCAAACTGTCGGCGAATGAGGCCTGTGTTGCTAATCTGCGATAATCACGAGTCTCACGTTAGCTTAAAGTTGATTGCAAGGCAAAGGAGGAGCAGGTATCCATCTTTTTTTTTGGAGTGATAGACTTGTTGATTGATTTGGTCTATTTCAGAATGTGGATATGCACGACATGCTAAGTTTTGGTTTTCCATATCAAACAGATTGACGTACTAGGATTGCCAGCACACACAACGCATCTACTGCAACCCTTGGACGTGGCTTTATTTCAGCACATCAAGGCCAAATTCATTTCCATAGCCCAATCCCTAAATTTGTTGCATAACAACAATGTAATCTCACGAGCCAAACTCCCAACTGTACTCAGTTATGCTATCGATAAGGTCTGTTCTCCAAGTACGGTCAAGTCATCATTCACAAAGTGTGGTATTAACCCTCTGAACTCAAAGGCCATCGACTGGACCCAAGTGCGGCCCTCAAACATCCGGACACCAGTGCAGCAAGAGCAGCAACACAGAAGACAATGCTGAACTGAAAGGATCACACTGTCCGACATGCCACCAAGTCATAAAATGTCATCACCCTGTGCAGACCGTGCTGGACCTCCCGGAAGAAGTTCAAGATTTTTTCATCGTTCCCAGGACCACCACGAAACCAACAACAGCCAGACGCAGGAAAGTTGTCAACTTTGGCAGAACAATAACGTCGGAAGCCATTTTGAAGCAGCTACAGAAGAAAGAAGAGCTGGACAAAGAGAAGGAGGCGCGAAGGCAGGAAAGACAGAAAAAGGCAGATGAAAAGAAGGAAAGGGCAACGAAGAAAATGGATGCGAAACAGGACACTGCAGCAGGAAAGGGCAAAAGGAGACAGAGAAGTACAAAGAAGCAAATGGAGGAGTCACCAGAAAGAGATGAAGAAGAACAGGGCACACAGAAACAACTGAGAAAGAGAAAGGTTGAGATCAACAAGAGGGCGGAGGGCAGCTGGAAACAGTACAAGGTAAGAAAGCAGGAAAGGGCAAGGGCAAGAGCAAGGGAAGGGCCAACGGAAAGGACACAAGATCGACAAATAACGACACACACAACACAAACATCCATATCGACAATGCATGTGTGAGTGAGAGTGATGATGTATGTAATGTGTGCATGGGCGATTCTCCCCCTTCATCCAGTTCGGGACGACAACCTTGCATGGTGCACTGGATCACGTGCGACACATGTGATAAGTGGTTTCACAACGAGTGTGTTGGCTGCTAGGTGGGGGCATTGAGCTTTGTGTGCTCAGATTGTTCTTAAATTTTAGTCTGTTTCCATGTTGCTTTGGGAAATGACAATGTCAACCTATTTGTAAAATTGTATGTTTGTTATGGAAAGTATGACAATTTGTTGGTATTACTGGTAAAATTTTGATGTGGACATTACTGCGATTAGTTTTGATTTGTTAGTGAAAGATTTTCAGTCAGTTTTCGGATGTATTTTGCATGTGCTGTAACATTAAATTGCAATATCATTGTTATTGGTTGTCCAGAACTGTGGGTTCGATTCCCACCCCAGGCTATGGTTCATCATTTGCAGGTATCCAAATTCAATAAGGATGTAGTGGTAAAATCAAACAGCCGATGGCTCATGTCTGGTTATGTGCCTGTCAATGAGTGAACTTCCACTTTCTGGTTCAGGGCAGTTTCGCCTGGTGGCCCTTTTTGGACAATCAATGCATCGTGAAATACATGTACATAATGAAATCATTAAAATGACATATATTTGATGTTCAAATATATAAGTTCATGTATATATAGATATATATTCAAAGTCGTTGGTGTCCCACCCTTCATTTCTGAATGGCAGGAGGAGAACGTTTCTGGCGATAACTTTTGATGTTATAGTTAAGGGATAAAAACTGGTTTGCCATGATACACAGGCCTCACATGTCTACCTCTGACCATACACAGGCCTCACACAGGCCTCACAGACCTCGGGACTGTGCCGCCACATTTAAGACCTCCCCTTCGGGTCGGTCTCAAATCTGCGACACAGTCCCTCGAGCGTTTCTAATCGCCACAAACGTCATGGCAAACCAGTTTTTATCCCGATTATAACATGGCATTACATTTTAATTGTGTCTTACTTGATTTCCATATGTTTTTGAGCTGAAATAACGCTTACTTGTGAGTCTTGTGTATAGTCAAAGGTAGACTTATGAGGCTTGTGTATAGTCAGAGGTAGACTTGTGAGGCCCGTCTATGGTCAGAGGTACACTTGTGAGGCTTGTGTATAGTCAGAGGTAGACTTGTGAGGCCCGTCTATAGTCAGAGGTTGACTTGTGAGGCTTGTGTATGGTCAGAGGTAGATTTGTGAGGCTTTAGTCAGAGGTAGTCTTGTTAGGCTTGTGTGTAGTCAGAGGTAGACTTGTGAGGCTTGTGTATGGTCAGAGGTAGATTTTTGAGGCTATAGTCAGAGGTAGACTTGTTAGGCTTGTGTATAGTCAGAGGTAGACTTCTGAGGCCCGTGTATGGTCAGAGGTAGACTTGTGAGGCCTCTGTATGGTCAGAGGTAGACTTGTGAGGCCCGTGTATGGTCAGAGGTAGACTTCTGAGGCCCGTGTATGGCCAGAGGTAGACATGTGAGGCCTGTGTATAGTCAGAGGTAGACTTGTGAGGCCTGTGTATGGTCAGAGGTAGACTTGTGAGGCCTGTGTATGGTCAGAGGTAGACTTGTGAGGCTATAGTCAGAGGTAGACTCGTGAGGCCTGTGTGTGGTCAGAGGTAGACTTGTGAGGCCTGTGTATAGTCAGCGGTAGACTTGTGAGGCTTGTCTGTGGTCAGAGGTAGACTTGTGAGGCTATAGTCAGAGGTAGACTTGTGAGGCTATAGTCAGAGGTAGACTTGTGAGGCTTGTGTATAGTCAGAGGTAGACTTATGAGGCCTGTGTATGGTCAGAGGTAGACTTGTGAGGCTTGTGTATAGTCAAAGGTAGACTTGTGAGGCCTGTGTATAGTCAGAGGTAGACTTATGAGGCCTGTGTATGGTCAGAGGTAGACTTGTGAGGCTTGTGTATAGTCAAAGGTAGACTTGTGAGGCATGTGTATGGTCAGAGGTAGACTTGTGAGGCTATAGTCAGAGGTAGACTTGTGAGGCCTGTGTATAGTCAAAGGTAGACTTGTGAGGCCTGTGTATGGTCAGAGGTAGACTTGTGAGGCCTGTGTATAGTCAGAAGTAGACTTGTGAGCCTATAGTCAGAGGTAGATTTAGGAGGCCTGTGTATAGTCAGAGGCAGACTTGTGAGTCTTGTGTATAGTCAAAGGTAGACTAATGAGGCTTGTGTATAGTCAGAGGTAGACTTGTGAGGCCCGTCTATGGTCAGAGGTACACTTGTGAGGCTTGTGTATGGTCAGGGGTAGACTTGTGAGGCCTGTGTATGGTCAGAGGTAGACTTGTGAGGCCTGTGTGTAGTCAGAGGTAGACTTGTGAAGCTTGTGTATAGTCAGAGGTAGACTTGTGAGGCCCGTATATGGTCAGAGGTAGACTTGTGAGGCTATAGTCAGAGGTAGACTTGTGAGGCTATAGTCAGATGTAGACTTGTGAGGCCTGTGTATAGTCAGGGGTAGACTTGTGAGGCCCGTCAATGGTCAGAGGTAGACTTGTGAGGCCTGTGTATGGTCAGAGGTAGACATGTGAGGCCTGTGTATAGTCAGTGGTAGACTTGTGAGGCTTGTGTATAGTCGGAGGTAGACTTGTGAGGCCCGTCTATGGTCAGAGGTAGACTTGTGAGGCCTGTGTATAGTCAGAGGTAGACTTGTGAAGCTTGTGTATGGTCAGAGGTAGACTTGTGAGGCTATAGTCAGAGGTAGACTTGTGAGGCTATAGTCAGAGGTAGACTTGTGAGGCCTGTGTATAGTCAGGGGTAGACTTGTGAGGCCCGTCTATGGTCAGAGGTAGACTTTTGAGGCCTGTGTATGGTCAGAGGTAGACTTGTGATACCTGTGTATAGTCAGAGGTAGACTTGTGAGGTTTGTGTATAGTCGGAGGTAGACTTGTGAGGCCCGTCTATGGTCAGAGGTAGACTTGTGAGGCTATAGTCAGAGGTAGACTTGTGAGGCCTGTCTATGGTCAGAGGTAGACTTGTGAGGCTATAGTCAGAGGTAGACTTGTGAGGCTTGTGTATAGTCAGAGGTAGACTTGTGAGGCCCGTCTATGGTCAGATATAGACTTGTGAGGCTATAGTCAGAGGTAGACTTGTGAGGCCTGTGTATAGTCAGAGGTAGATTTGTGAGGCTATAGTCAGAGGTAGACTTGTGAGGCTTGTGTATAGTCAGAGGTAGACTAGTGAGTCCCCGTGTATAGTCAGAGGTAGACTTGTGAGGCTATAGTCAGAGGTAGACTTGTGGGGCTTGTATATGGTCAGAG
The DNA here is from genome assembly GCA_949152475.1 of Terebella lapidaria. Classification (NCBI taxonomy): domain Eukaryota; kingdom Metazoa; phylum Annelida; class Polychaeta; order Terebellida; family Terebellidae; genus Terebella; species Terebella lapidaria. The sequence goes on from OX424557.1 coordinate 13,088,518, forward strand.
GTAGACTTGTGAGGCTATAGTCAGAGATAGACTTGTGAGGCATGTGTATAGTCAGAGGTAGACTAGTGAGGCCCGTGTATAGTCAGAGATAGATTTGTGAGGCTATAGTCAGAGGTAGACTTGTGAGGCTTGTGTATGGTCAGAGGTAGACTTGTGAGGCCTGTGTATAGTCAGAGGTAGACTAGTGAGCCCCGTGTATAGTCAGAGGTAGACTTGTGAGGCTATAGTCAGAGGTAGACTTGTGAGGCTTGTGTATGGTCAGAGGTAGACTTGTGAGGCTATAGTCAGAGGTAGACTTGTGAGGCATGTGTATGGTCAGAGGTAGACTTGTGAGGCCTGTGTATAGTCAGAGGTAGACTTGTGAGGCTATAGTCAGAGGTAGACTTGTGACGCCTGTGTATATTCAGAGGTAGACTTGTGAGGCTCGTATATAGTCAGAGGTAGACTTGTGAGGCCTGTGTATGGTCAGAGGTAGACTTGTGAGACTATAGTCAGAGGTAGACTTGTGAGGCCTGTGTATAGTCAGAGGTTGACTTGTGAGGCCCGTCTATAGTCAGAGGTAGACTTGTGAGGCCTGTGTATGGTCAGAGGTAGACTTGTGAGGCCTGTGTATGGTCAGAGGTAGATTTGTGAGGCTTTAGTCAGAGGTAGTCTTGTTAGGCTTGTGTATAGTCAGAGGTAGACTTGTGAGGCTTGTGTATGGTCAGAGGTAGACTTGTGAGGCCTGTGTATGGTCAGATGTAGACTTGTGAGGCTTGTGTATAGTCAGAGGTAGACTTGTGAGGCCCGTGTATGGTCAGAGGTAGATTTGTGAGGCCTGTGTATAGTCAGAGGTAGACTTGTGAGGCCTGTGTATGGTCAGAGGTAGACTTGTGAGGCTTGTGTATAGTCAGAAGTAGACTTGTGAGGCCTGTGTATAGTCAGAGGTAGACTCGTGAGGCCTGTGTATGGTCAGAGGTAGACTTGTGAGGCCTGTGTATGGTCAGAGGTAGACTTGTGAGGCTATAGTCAGAGGTAGACTCGTGAGGCCTGTGTATGGTCAGAGGTAGACTTGTGAGGCTTGTCTGTGGTCAGAGGTAGACTTGTGAGGCCTGTGTATAGTCAGCAGTAGACTTGTGAGGCTTGTCTGTGGTCAGAGGTAGACCTGTTAGGCTATAGTCAGAGGTAGACTTGTGAGGCTATGGTCAGAGGTAGACTTGTGAGGCTTGTGTATAGACTTGTGAGGCCACGAAACCAACAACAGCCAGACGCAGGAAAGTTGTCAACTTTGGCAGAACAATAACGTCGGAAGCCATTTTGAAGCAGCTACAGAAGAAAGAAGAGCTGGACAAAGAGAAGGAGGCGCGAAGGCAGGAAAGACAGAAATATGCAGATGAAAAGAAGGAATGGGCAACGAAGAAAATGGATGCGAAACAGGACACTGCAGCAGGAAAGGGCAAAAGGAGACAGAGAAGTACAAAGAAGCAAATGGAGGAGTCACCAGAAAGAGATGAAGAAGAACAGGGCACACAGAGACAACTGAGAAAGAGAAAGGTTGAGATCAACAAGAGGGCGGAGGGCAGCTGGAAACAGTACAAGGTAAGAAAGCAGGAAAGGACAAGGGCAAGAGCAAGGGAAGGGCCAACGGAAAGGACACAAGATCGACAAATAACGACACACACAACACAAACATCCATATCGACAATGCATGTGTGAGTGAGAGTGATGATGTATGTAATGTGTGCATGGGCGATTCTCCCCCTTCATCCAGTTCGGGACGACAACCTTGCACGGTGCACTGGATCACGTGCGACACATGTGATAAGTTGTTTCACAACGAGTGTGTTGGCTGCTAGGTGGGGGCATTGAGCTTTGTGTGCTCAGATTGTTCTTAAATTTTAGTCTGTTTCCATGTTGCTTTGGGAAATGACAATGTCAACCTATTTGTAAAATTGTATGTTTGTTATGGAAAGTATGACAATTTGTTGGTATTACTGGTAAAATTTTGATGCGGACATTACTGCGATTAGTTTTGATTTGTTAGTGAAAGATTTTCAGTCAGTTTTCGGATGTATTTTGCATGTGCTGTAACATTAAATTGCAATATCATTGTTATTGGTTGTCCAGAACTGTGGGTTCGATTCCCACCCCAGGCTATGGTTCATCATTTGCAGGTATCCAAATTCAATAAGGATGTAGTGGTAAAATCAAACAGCCGATGGCTCATGTCTGGTTATGTGCCTGTCAAATGAGTGAACTTCCACTTTCTGGTTCAGGGCAGTTTCACCTGGTGGCCCTTTTTGGACAATCAATGCATCGTGAAATACATGTACATAATGAAATCATTAAAATGACATATATTTGATGTTCAAATATATAAGTTCATGTATATATAGATATATATTCAAAGTCGTTGGTGTCCCACCCTTCATTTCTGAATGGCAGGAGGAGAACGTTTCTGGCGATAACTTTTCATGTTATAGTTAAGGGATAAAAACTGGTTTGCCATGATACACAGGCCTCACATGTCTACCTCTGACCATACACAGGCCTCACACAGGCCTCACAGACCTCGGGACTGTGCCGCCACATTTGAGACCTCCCCTTCGGGTCGGTCTCAAATCTGCGACACAGTCCCTCGAGCGTTTCTAATCGCCACAAACGTCATGGCAAACCAGTTTTTATCCCGATTATAACATGGCATTACATTTTAATTGTGTCTTACTTGATTTCCATATGTTTTTGAGCTGAAATAACGCTTACTTGTGAGTCTTGTGTATAGTCAAAGGTAGACTTATGAGGCTTGTGTATAGTCAGAGGTAGACTTGTGAGGCCCGTCTATGGTCAGAGGTACACTTGTGAGGCTTGTGTATAGTCGGAGGTAGACTTGTGAGGCCCGTCTATGGTCAGAGGTAGACTTGTGAGGCTATAGTCAGAGGTAGACTTGTGAGGCTATAGTCAGAGGTAGACTTGTGAGGCCTGTGTATAGTCAGAGGTAGATTTGTGAGGCTATAGTCAGAGGTAGACTTGTGAGCCCTGTGTATAGTCAGAGGTAGACTTGTGAGGCCCGTCTGTGGTCAGAGGTAGACTTGTGAGGCTTGTGTATGGTCAGGGGTAGACTTGTGTGGTCTGTGTATGGTCAGAGGTAGACTTGTGAGGCCTGTGTATAGTCAGAGGTAGACTTGTGAAGCTTGTGTATGGTCAGAGGTAGACTTGTGAGGCTATAGTCAGAGGTAGACTTGTGAGGCTATAGTCAGAGGTAGACTTGTGAGGCCTGTGTATAGTCAGGGGTAGACTTGTGAGGCCCGTCTATGGTCAGAGGTAGACTTTTGAGGCCTGTGTATGGTCAGAGGTAGACTTGTGATACCTGTGTATAGTCAGAGGTAGACTTGTGAGGTTTGTGTATAGTCGGAGGTAGACTTGTGAGGCCCGTCTATGGTCAGCGGTAGACTTGTGAGGCTATAGTCAGCGGTAGACTTGTGAGGCTATAGTCAGAGGTAGACTTGTGAGGCCCGTCTATGGTCAGAGGTAGACTTGTGAGGCTATAGTCAGAGGTAGAGTTGTGAGGCTTGTGTATAGTCAGAGGTAGACTTGTGAGGCCCGTTTATGGTCAGATATAGACTTGTGAGGCTATAGTCAGAGGTAGACTTGTGAGGCCTGTGTATAGTCAGAGGTAGACTAGTGAGGCCCGTGTATAGTCAGAGGTAGACTTGTGAGGCTATAGTCAGAGGTAGACTTGTGGGGCTTGTATATGGTCAGAGGTAGACTTGTGAGGCTATAGTCAGAGGTAGACTTGTGAGGCATGTGTATAGTCAGAGGTAGACTAGTGAGGCCCGTGTATAGTCAGAGATAGATTTGTGAGGCTATAGTCAGAGGTAGACTTGTGAGGCTTGTGTATGGTCAGAGGTAGACTTGTGAGGCCTGTGTATAGTCAGAGGTAGACTAGTGAGCCCCGTGTATAGTCAGAGGTAGACTTGTGAGGCTATAGTCAGAGGTAGACTTGTGAGGCTTGTGTATGGTCAGAGGTAGACTTGTGAGGCTATAGTCAGAGGTAGACTTGTGAGGCATGTGTATGGTCAGAGGTAGACTTGTGAGGCCTGTGTATAGTCAGATGTAGACTTGTGAGGCTATAGTCAGAGGTAGACTTGTGACGCCTGTGTATATTCAGAGGTAGACTTGTGAGGCTCGTATATAGTCAGAGGTAGACTTGTGAGGCCTGTGTATGGTCAGAGGTAGACTTGTGAGACTATAGTCAGAGGTAGACTTGTGAGGCCTGTGTATAGTCAGAGGTTGACTTGTGAGGCCCGTCTATAGTCAGAGGTAGACTTGTGAGGCCTGTGTATGGTCAGAGGTAGACTTGTGAGGCCTGTGTATGGTCAGAGGTAGATTTGTGAGGCTTTAGTCAGAGGTAGTCTTGTTAGGCTTGTGTATAGTCAGAGGTAGACTTGTGAGGCTTGTGTATGGTCAGAGGTAGACTTGTGAGGCCTGTGTATGGTCAGAGGTAGACTTGTGAGGCTTGTGTATAGTCAGAGGTAGACTTGTGAAGCCCGTGTATGGTCAGAGGTAGACTTGTGAGGCCTGTGTATAGTCAGAGGTAGACTTGTGAGGCCTGTGTATGGTCAGAGGTAGACTTGTGAGGCTTGTGTATAGTCAGAAGTAGACTTGTGAGGCCTGTGTATAGTCAGAGGTAGACTCGTGAGGCCTGTGTATGGTCAGAGGTAGACTTGTGAGGCCTGTGTATGGTCAGAGGTAGACTTGTGAGGCTATAGTCAGAGGTAGACTCGTGAGGCCTGTGTATGGTCAGAGGTAGACTTGTGAGGCTTGTCTGTGGTCAGAGGTAGACTTGTGAGGCCTGTGTATAGTCAGCAGTAGACTTGTGAGGCTTGTCTGTGGTCAGAGGTAGACCTGTTAGGCTATAGTCAGAGGTAGACTTGTGAGGCTATGGTCAGAGGTAGACTTGTGAGGCTTGTGTATAGACTTGTAAGGCCACGAAACCAACAACAGCCAGACGCAGGAAAGTTGTCAACTTTGGCAGAACAATAACGTCGGAAGCTATTTTGAAGCAGCTACAGAAGAAAGAAGAGCTGGACAAAGAGAAGGAGGCGCGAAGGCAGGAAAGACAGAAATAGGCAGATGAAAAGAAGAAAAGGGCAACGAAGAAAATGGATGCGAAACAGGACACTGCAGCAGGAAAGGGCAAAAGGAGACAGAGAAGTACAAAGAAGCAAATGGAGGAGTCACCAGAAAGAGATGAAGAAGAACAGGGCACACAGAGACAACTGAGAAAGAGAAAGGTTGAGATCAACAAGAGGGCGGAGGGCAGCTGGAAACAGTACAAGGTAAGAAAGCAGGAAAGGACAAGGGCAAGAGCAAGGGAAGGGCCAACGGAAAGGACACAAGATCGACAAATAACGACACACACAACACAAACATCCATATCGACAATGCATGTGTGAGTGAGAGTGATGATGTATGTAATGTGTGCATGGGCGATTCTCCCCCTTCATCCAGTTCGGGACGACAACCTTGCACGGTGCACTGGATCACGTGCGACACATGTGATAAGTGGTTTCACAACGAGTGTGTTGGCTGCTAGGTGGGGGCATTGAGCTTTGTGTGCTCAGATTGTTCTTAAATTTTAGTCTGTTTCCATGTTGCTTTGGGAAATGACAATGTCAACCTATTTGTAAAATTGTATGTTTGTTATGGAAAGTATGACAATTTGTTGGTATTACTGGTAAAATTTTGATGCGGACATTACTGCGATTAGTTTTGATTTGTTAGTGAAAGATTTTCAGTCAGTTTTCGGATGTATTTTGCATGTGCTGTAACATTAAATTGCAATATCATTGTTATTGGTTGTCCAGAACTGTGGGTTCGATTCCCACCCCAGGCTATGGTTCATCATTTGCAGGTATCCAAATTCAATAAGGATGTAGTGGTAAAATCAAACAGCCGATGGCTCATGTCTGGTTATGTGCCTGTCAAATGAGTGAACTTCCACTTTCTGGTTCAGGGCAGTTTCGCCTGGTGGCCCTTTTTGGACAATCAATGCATCGTGAAATACATGTACATAATGAAATCATTAAAATGACATATATTTGATGTTCAAATATATAAGTTCATGTATATATAGATATATATTCAAAGTCGTTGGTGTCCCACCCTTCATTTCTGAATGGCAGGAGGAGAACGTTTCTGGCGATAACTTTTCATGTTATAGTTAAGGGATAAAAACTGGTTTGCCATGATGTTTGTGACGATTAGAAACGCTCGAGGGACTGTGTCGCAGATTTGAGACCGACCCGAAGGGGAGGTCTCAAATGTGGCGGCACAGTCCCGAGGGCGTTTCTAATCGCCACAAACGTCATGGCAAACCAGTTTTTATCCCGATTATAACATGGCATTACATTTTAATTGTGTCTTACTTGATTTCCATATGTTTTTGAGCTGAAATAACGCTTACTTGTGAGTCTTGTGTATAGTCAAAGGTAGACTTATGAGGCTTGTGTATAGTCAGAGGTAGACTTGTGAGGCCCGTCTATGGTCAGAGGTACACTTGTGAGGCTTGTGTATAGTCAGAGGTAGACTTGTGAGGCCCGTCTATAGTCAGAGGTTGACTTGTGAGGCTTGTGTATGGTCAGAGGTAGATTTGTGAGGCTTTAGTCAGAGGTAGTCGTGTCAGGCTTGTGTATAGTCAGAGGTAGACTTGTGAGGCTTGTGTATAGTCAGAGGTAGACTTCTGAGGCCCGTGTATGGTCAGAGGTAGACTTGTGAGGCCTGTGTATGGTCAGAGGTAGACTTGTGAGGCCCGTGTATGGTCAGAGGTAGACTTCTGAGGCCCGTGTATGGTCAGAGGTAGACATGTGAGGCCTGTGTATAGTCAGAGGTAGACTTGTGAGGCTTGTGTATGGTCAGAGGTAGACTTGTGAGGCCTGTGTATGGTCAGAGGTAGACTTGTGAGGCTATAGTCAGAGGTAGACTCGTGAGGCCTGTGTGTGGTCATAGGTAGACTTGTGAGGCCTGTGTATAGTCAGCGGTAGACTTGTGAGGCTTGTCTGTGGTCAGAGGTAGACTTGTGAGGCTATAGTCAGAGGTAGACTTGTGAGGCTATAGTCAGAGGTAGACTTGTGAGGCTTGTGTATAGTCAGAGGTAGACTTATGAGGCCTGTGTATGGTCAGAGGTAGACTTGTGAGGCCTGTGTATAGTCAGAGGTAGACTTGTGAGGCTTGTGTATAGTCAAAGGTAGACTTGTGAGGCCTGTGTATGGTCAGAGGTAGACTTGTGAGGCTATAGTCAGAGGTAGACTTGTGAGGCCTGTGTATAGTCAAAGGTAGACTTGTGAGGCCTGTGTATGGTCAGAGGTAGACTTGTGAGGCTATAGTCAGAGGTAGACTTGTGAGGCCTGTGTATAGTCAGAAGTAGACTTGTGAGCCTATAGTCAGAGGTAGATTTAGGAGGCCTGTGTATAGTCAGAGGCAGACTTGTGAGTCTTGTGTATAGTCAAAGGTAGACTAATGAGGCTTGTGTATAGTCAGAGGTAGACTTGTGAGGCCCGTCTATGGTCAGAGGTACACTTGTGAGGCTTGTGTATGGTCAGGGGTAGACTTGTGAGGCCTGTGTATGGTCAGAGGTAGACTTGTGAGGCCTGTGTATAGTCAGAGGTAGACTTGTGAAGCTTGTGTATAGTCAGAGGTAGACTTGTGAGGCCCGTATATGGTCAGAGGTAGAGTTGTGAGGCTATAGTCAGAGGTAGACTTGTGAGGCTATAGTCAGATGTAGACTTGTGAGGCCTGTGTATAGTCAGGGGTAGACTTGTGAGGCCCGTCAATGGTCAGAGGTAGACTTGTGAGGCCTGTGTATGGTCAGAGGTAGACATGTGAGGCCTGTGTATAGTCAGAGGTAGACTTGTGAGGCTTGTGTATAGTCGGAGGTAGACTTGTGAGGCCCGTCTATGGTCAGAGGTAGACTTGTGAGGCTATAGTCAGAGGTAGACTTGTGAGGCTATGGTCAGAGGTAGACTTGTGAGGCCTGTGTATAGTCAGAGGTAGATTGGTGAGGCTATAGTCAGAGGTAGACTTGTGAGGCCTGTGTATAGTCAGAGGTAGACTTGTGAGGCCCGTCTGTGGTCAGAGGTAGACTTGTGAGGCTTGTGTATGGTCAGGGGTAGACTTGTGTGGTCTGTGTATGGTCAGAGGTAGACTTGTGAGGCCTGTGTATAGTCAGAGGTTGACTTGTGAAGCTTGTGTATGGTCAGTGGTAGACTTGTGAGGCTATAGTCAGAGGTAGACTTGTGAGGCTATAGTCAGAGGTAGACTTGTGAGGCCTGTGTATAGTCAGGGGTAGACTTGTGAGGCCCGTCTATGGTCAGAGGTAGACTTTTGAGGCCTGTGTATGGTCAGAGGTAGACTTGTGATACCTGTGTATAGTCAGAGGTAGACTTGTGAGGCTTGTGTATAGTCGGAGGTAGACTTGTGAGGCCCGTCTATGGTCAGAGGTAGACTTGTGAGGCTATAGTCAGCGGTAGACTTGTGAGGCTATAGTCAGAGGTAGACTTGTGAGGCCCGTCTATGGTCAGAGGTAGACTTGTGAGGCTATAGTCAGAGGTAGACTTGTGAGGCTTGTGTATAGTCAGAGGTAGACTTGTGAGGCCCGTCTATGGTCAGATATAGACTTGTGAGGCTATAGTCAGAGGTAGACTTGTGAGGCCTGTGTATAGTCAGAGGTAGATTTGTGAGGCTATAGTCAGAGGTAGACTTGTGAGGCTTGTGTATAGTCAGAGGTAGACTAGTGAGGCCCGTGTATAGTCAGAGGTAGACTTGTGAGGCTATAGTCAGAGGTAGACTTGTGGGGCTTGTATATGGTCAGAGGTAGACTTGTGAGGCTATAGTCAGAGGTAGACTTGTGAGGCATGTGTATAGTCAGAGGTAGACTAGTGAGGCCCGTGTATAGTCAGAGATAGATTTGTGAGGCTATAGTCAGAGGTAGACTTGTGAGGCTTGTGTATGGTCAGAGGTAGACTTGTGAGGCCTGTGTATAGTCAGAGGTAGGCTAGTGAGCCCCGTGTATAGTCAGAGGTAGACTTGTGAGGCTTGTGTATGGTCAGAGGTAGACTTGTGAGGCTATAGTCAGAGGTAGACTTGTGAGGCATGTGTATGGTCAGAGGTAGACTTGTGAGGCCTGTGTATAGTCAGAGGTAGACTTGTGAGGCTATAGTCAGAGGTAGACTTGTGACGCCTGTGTATATTCAGAGGTAGACTTGTGAGGCTCGTATATAGTCAGAGGTAGACTTGTGAGGCCTGTGTATGGTCAGAGGTAGACTTGTGAGACTATAGTCAGAGGTAGACTTGTGAGGCCTGTGTATAGTCAGAGGTTGACTTGTGAGGCCCGCCTATAGTCAGAGGTAGACTTGTGAGGCCTGTGTATGGTCAGAGGTAGACTTGTGAGGCCTGTGTATGGTCAGAGGTAGATTTGTGAGGCTTTAGTCAGAGGTAGTCTTGTTAGGCTTGTGTATAGTCAGAGGTAGACTTGTGAGGCTTGTGTATGGTCAGAGGTAGACTTGTGAGGCCTGTGTATGGTCAGAGGTAGACTTGTGAGGCTTGTGTATAGTCAAAGGTAGACTTGTGAGGCCCGTGTATGGTCAGAGGTAGACTTGTGAGGCCTGTGTATAGTCAGAGGTAGACTTGTGAGGCCTGTGTATGGTCAGAGGTAGACTTGTGAGGCTTGTGTATAGTCAGAGGTAGACTTGTGAGGCCTGTGTATAGTCAGAGGTAGACTCGTGAGGCCTGTGTATGGTCAGAGGTAGACTTGTGAGGCCTGTGTATGGTCAGAGGTAGACTTGTGAGGCTATAGTCAGAGGTAGACTCGTAAGGCCTGTGTATGGTCAGAGGTAGACTTGTGAGGCTTGTCTGTGGTCAGAGGTACACTTGTGAGGCCTGTGTATAGTCAGCAGTAGACTTGTGAGGCTTGTCTGTGGTCAGAGGTAGACTTGTTAGGCTATAGTCAGAGGTAGACTTGTGAGGCTATGGTCAGAGGTAGACTTGTGAGGCTTGTGTATAGTCAGAAGTAGACTTATGAGGCTTGTGTATGGTCAGAGGTAGACTTGTGAGGCTATAGTCAGAGGTAGACTTGTGAGGCTATAGTCAGAGGTAGACTTGTGAGGCCTGTGTATAGTCAGAGGTAGACTTGTGAGGCTTGTGTATGGTCAGAGGTAGACTTGTGAGGCTATAGTCAGAGGTAGACTTGTGAGGCCTGTGTATGGTCAGAGGTAGACTTGTGAGACTATGGTCAGAGGTAGACTTGTGAGGCCTGTGTATAGTCAGAGGTTGACTTGTGAGGCCCGTCTATAGTAAGAGGTAGACTTGTGAGGCCTGTGTATGGTCAGAGGTAGACTTGTGAGGCCTGTGTATGGTCAGAGGTAGATTTGTGAGGCTTTAGTCAGAGGTAGTCTTGTTAGGCTTGTGTATAGTCAGAGGTAGACTTGTGAGGCTTGTGTATGGTCAGAGGTAGACTTGTGAGGCCTGTGTATGGTCAGAGGTAGACTTGTGAGGCTTGTGTATAGTCAGAGGTAGACTTGTGAGGCCCGTGTATGGTCAGAGGTAGACTTGTGAGGCCTGTGTATAGTCAGAGGTAGACTTGTGAGGCCTGTGTATGGTCAGAGGTAGACTTGTGAGGCTTGTGTAAAGTCAGAGGTAGACTCGTGAGGCCTGTGTATAGTCAGAGGTAGACCCGTGAGGCCTGTGTATGGTCAGAGGTAGACTTGTGAGGCCTGTGTATGGTCAGAGGTAGACTTGTGAGGCTATAGTCAAAGGTAGACTCGTGAGGCCTGTGTATGGTCAGAGGTAGACTTGTGAGGCTTGTCTGTGGTCAGAGGTAGACTTGTGAGGCCTGTGTATAGTCAGCAGTAGACTTGTGAGGCTTGTCTGTGGTCAGAGGTAGACTTGTTAGGCTATAGTCAGAGGTAGACTTGTGAGGCTATGGTCAGAGGTAGACTTGTGAGGCTTGTGTATAGTCAGAAGTAGACTTATGAGGCTTGTGTATGGTCAGAGGTAGACTTGTGAGGCTTGTGTATGGTCAGAGGTAGACTTGTGAGGCTATAGTCAGAGGTAGACTTGTGAGGCCTGTGTATAGTCAGAGGTTGACTTGTGAGGCTTGTGTATGGTCAGAGGTAGACTTGTGAGGCTATAGTCAGAGGTAGACTTGTGAGGCCTGTGTATAGTCAAAGGTAGACTTGTGAGGCCGGTGTATGGTCAGAGGTAGACTTGTGAGGCTATAGTCAGAGGTAGACTTGTGAGGCCTGTGTATAGTCAGAAATAGACTTGTGAGCCTATAGTCAGAAGTAGACTTGTGAGGCCTGTGTATAGTCAGAGGCAGACTTGTGAGTCTTGTGTATAGTCAAAGGTAGATTTATGAGGCTTGTGTATAGTCAGAGGTAGACTTCTGAGGCCCGTCTGTGGTCAGAGGTAGACTTGTGAGGCTTGTCTATGGTCAGGGGTAGACTTGTGAGGCCTGTGTATGGTCAGAGGTAGACTTGTGAGGCCTGTGTATAGTCAGAAGTAGACTTGTGAAGCTTGTGTATAGTCAGAGGTAGACTTGTGAGGCCGGTATATGGTCAGAGGTAGACTTGTGAGGCTATAGTCAGAGGTAGACTTGTGAGGCTATAGTCAGAGGTAGACTTATGAGGCTTGTGTATAGTCAGAGGTAGACTTCTGAGGCCCGTCTCTGGTCAGAGGTAGACTTCTGAGGCCCGTCTGTGGTCAGAGGTAGACTTGTGAGGCCTGTGTATAGTCAGAGGTAGACTTGTGAGGCTTGTGTATGGTCAGAGGTAGACTTGTGAGGCTATAGTCAGAGGTAGACTTGTGAGGCCCGTCTATGGTCAGAGGTAGACTTGTGAGGCCTGTGTATGGTCAGAGGTAGACTTGTGAGGCCTGTGTATGGTCAGAGGTAGACTTGTGAGGCCTGTGTATGGTCAGAGGTAGACTTGTGAGGCCTGTGTATAGTCAGAGGTAGACTTGTGAGGCCCGTGTGTAGTCAGAGGTAGACTTGTGAGGCTATAGTCAGAGGTAGACTTGTGAGGCTTGTGTATGGTCAGAGGTAGACTTGTGAGGCTATAGTCAGAGGTAGACTTGTGAGGCCTGTGTATGGTCAGAGGTAGACTTGTGAGGCTATAGTCAGAGGTAGACTTGTGAGGCCTGTGTATAGTCAGAGGTAGACTTGTGAGGCTATAGTCAGAGGTAGACTTGTGAGGCCTGTGTATAGTCAGAGGTAGACTTGTGAGGCTATAGTCAGAGGTAGACTTGTGAGGCCTGTGTATAGTCAGAGGTAGACTTGTGAGGCTCGTGTATAGTCAGCGGTAGACTTGTAAGGCCTGTGTATGGTCAGAGGTAGACTTGTGAGGGTATAGTGAGAGGTAGACTTGTGAGGCCTGTGTGTGGTCAGAGGTAGACTTGTGAGGCTATAGTCAGAGGTAGACTTGTAGGGCTATGGTCAGAGGTAGACTTCTGAGGCTATAGAGGTAGACTTGTGAGGCTTGTGTATAGTCAGAGGTAGACTTGTGAGGCTATAGTCAGAGGTAGACTTGTGAGGCCTGTGTATAGTCAGGGGTAGACTTGTGAGGCCTGTGTATGGTCAGAGGTAGACTTGTGAGGCTATAGTCAGAGGTAGACTTGTGAGGCCTGTGTATGGTCAGAGGTAGAATTATGAGGCTTGTGTGTGGTCAGAGGTAGACTTGTGAGGCTATAGTCAGAGGTAGACTTGTGAGGCTATAGTCAGAGGTAGACTTGTGAGGCTTGTGTATAGTCAGAGGTAGACTTGTGAGGGCTGTGTATAGTCAGAGGTAGACTTTTGAGGCTTGTGTATGGTCAGAGGTAGACTTGTGAGGCTATAGTCAGAGGTAGACTTGTGAGGCTATAGTCAGAGGTAGACTTGTGAGGTTTGTGTATGGTCAGAGGTAGACTTGTGAGGCTATAGTCAGAGGTAGACTTGTGAGGCCTGTGTATAGTCAAAGGTAGACTTGTGAGGCCTGTGTATGGTCAGAGGTAGACTTGTGAGGCTATAGTCAGAGGTAGACTTGTGAGGCATGTGTATAGTCAGAAGTAGACTTGTGAGCCTATAGTCAGAGGTAGACTTGTGAGGCCTGTGTATAGTCAGAGGTAGATTTGTGAGGCTATAGTCAGAGGTAGACTTGTGAGGCTATAGTCAGAGGTAGACTTGTGAGGCCTTATTATAGTCAGGGATAGACTTGTGAGGCCCGTCTATGGTCAGAGGTAGACTTGTGAGGCCTCTGTATGGTCAGAGGTGGACTTGTGAGGCCTGTGTATAGTCAGAGGTAGACTTGTGAGGCTTGTGTATAGTCGGAGGTAGACTTGTGAGGCCCGTCTATGGTCAGAGGTAGACTTGTGAGGCTATAGTCAGAGGTAGACTTGTGAGGCTCTAGTCAGAGGTAGGCTTGTGAGACCCGTCTATGGTCAGAGGTAGACTTGTGAGGCTATAGTCAGAGGTAGACTTGTGAGGCTATAGAGGTAGACTTGTGAGGCTTGTGTATAGTCAGAGGTAGACTTGCGAGGCTATAATCAGAGGTAGACTTGTGAGGCCTGTGTATAGTCAGAGGTAGATTTGTGAGGCTATAGTCAGAGGTAGACTTGTGAGGCCTTTGTATAGTCAGAGGTAGACTTGTGAGGCCTGTGTATAGTCAGAGGTAGACTTGTGAGGCTATAGTCAGAGGTAGACTTGTGAGGCTATAGTCAGAGGTAGCCTTGTGAGGCTTGTGTATGGTCAGAGGTAGACTTGTGAGGCTATAGTCAGAGGTAGACTTGTGAGGCCTGTGTATAGTCAGAGGTAGACTTGTGAGGCTATAGTCAGAGGTAGACTTGTGAGGCCTGTGTATAGTCAGAGGTAGACTTGTGAGGCTATAGTCAGAGGTAGACTTGTGAGGCCTGTGTATAATCAGAGGTAGACTTGTGAGGCTCGTGTATAGTCAGAGGTAGACTTGTGAGGCCTGTGTATGGTCAGAGGTAGACTTGTGAGGCTATAGTCAGAGGTAGATTTGTGAGGCCTGTGTATGGTCAGAGGTAGACTTGTGAGGCTATAGTCAGAGGTAGACTTGTGAGGCTTGTGTATAGTCAGGGGTAGACTTGTGAGGCTCGTCTATGGTCAGAGGTAGACTTGTGAGGCTTGTGTATAGTCAGAGGTAGACTTGTGAGGCTTGTGTATAGTCAGAGGTAGACTTGTGAGGCTTGTGTATAGTCAGAGATAGACTTGTGAGGCCCGTCTATGGTCAGAGGTAGACTTCTGAGGCTTGTGTATGGTCAGAGGTAGACTTGTGAGGCCCATCTATGGTCAGAGGTAGACTTGTGAGGCCCGTCTATGGTCAGAGGTAGACTTTTGAGGCCTGTGTATCTGGTAAAATGGAGACTTATGACGACTGTCTATATTCAGCAGTAGACTTTAGAAGCACACTGACATGTCTATCGTATCTGTGGACACGAATTTAATCGGAAAAACGCAAACTGCTTATGCGCCAATGCGTTGACTTCTTTGTTGCTCGACCCTTGTAGAAAGATTTTAATGTAGCGAGATGGTTGCCTGACTGTTACAAAAAGGTTGCATATATATAAATATATTTATATATGGTGACAGACTTATGAGGCCTGTCTATAGTCAGAGGGAGACTTGTGAGGTCTGTCTTTGGCGAAATGGAGACTTTTAGGCCAGTCTGTGGTCAGATGGATACTTTTGTGAAGCCTCTCTATGGTCAGATGGAGACTTCTGAGACCTGTCTATAGACAGGAGCAGACTGTTCAGGCCTGTTTATGGTCAGAGGTGGAGTTCTGAGGCCTTCAGATGGAAGTTTTGAGACCTGACTACGGACAGAAGTTCACTTGCCAGACCTGCCTAGTGCCTAGTTCCAGCAGTGGTTCTCCAACCCCCAGATAAGGGAAGGGGGGGAGGGGGGTCGTAGACCCACAGGACACACCACAGTGAAAACCCGACATTGCCATTCAAATCACGTGGCTCTATTTTACAACAGTGTGGCCACTCTAGAATGTTTTCATATTCGTTTATACTTACTTTTGAGGCGTGTGGCACACTATGGGGTTGATCTGCGCATTTGTTTACTGGAAAACAGAGAATTTACATTGCCAGCAAATTCGAATGCTTAGAATGTCTGGAAGCACTTCAAATGTAAATTCTTCGTTTTCCAGGGAAACAAATGCGCAGATCAGCACCAAAGTGTGCCACATGCCTCAAAAATAAGTATAAACGAACATAATAACATTTTGGAGTGATCACACTGTTTTAAAATAGAGCCACACGATTTGAATGGCAATGTCAGATTTTCACTGTGGTGTATCATGTGGCTCTACCCCCCTCCTCCCTTTATATGGGGGTTGGAGAGCCACTGCTGGGGCTACCTAGTGCCTATGGTCAGAGAAAGAGAGGCCTGCTTATGTGCCATTGCGTTGACTTCTTTGTCGCTTGACCCATGTAGCAAGATTTTAATGTAGCAAAATGGTTGCCCGATTGTTACAAAAGGGTTGCACATATATAAATATAGTTATATATGGAGACAGACTTGTGAGGCCTATCTGTGGTCAGCGGGAGACTTGTGAGGCCTGTCTGTAGTTGAGGGAGACCCATGGGACGTGTCTATGGTCAGATAGACACGTCAGACATCTGTCTTTGGTCGGAGAGAGACAAGCCTCACAAGTCTACCTCTGTCTATACACAGGCCTCACAAGTCTCGATCTGACCATAGACGGGCCTCACAAGTCTCCATCTGAATACAAAGAGGACTCCAAAGTCTCCTTGTAGACAAGCCTCAGATGTCTTTTCATATATAAACATATTTATATATTTACAACCTTTTTGTAACAATCAGACAACCATCTTGCTACATTAGCCTTTGAAGCAGGTGTGTGGTCATCTGGCGAATTCTGAGGCCTGTTTATGGTGAAGGGAGACAAGTGAATCCTGTCTATGGTCACAGGGAGATACGTGAGGCCTATGTATAGTGGGAGGGAGAATGTGAGACCTGTCTATGCTCCGAGGGAAAATGTGACGAGATAGTCGTCTGAGACCTCTCTATGGACAGAAGTAGACTTGAATCATGTTGTTCAGGTGCAGACTATTGAGGCCTGCCTATGGTCAGAGGTAGATTTGTGAGGCCTATCCATGAACAGGAATGTACTTGTGAGGTCTGTCTATAGGCCACTTTAGACTTGTGTATCCTGGATATGGTCAGAGGGAGACTTGTGAGTTCTGCTGATGGTCAGCATGAGAATTATGAGGCCTGTATATGTTCAGCAATGACCTTTGAGGCCACGGGAAGCTAGTGTGGCTCGATTATGTTAAGAACGAGACATGTGATGGCTAGTTTCCATTGAGTTGACTTGTTTGTCACACAACCCATATAGTAAAATGCTAATGTAGCAAAATGGTTGTCTGACTGTTACAAAAAGGTTGTAAATATATACATATGTTTATATATGAAGAGACATCTGAGGCTTGTCTATAAGGAGACTTTGGAGTGTTCTTTGTATTCAGATGGAGACTTGTGAGGTCCGTCTATGGTCAGATGGAGACTTGTGAGGCTTGTGTATGGTCAGAGGTAGACTTGTGAGGCCTGTGTATGGTCAGAGGTAGACTTGTGAGGCTTGTCTGTGGTAAAATGGAGACTTATGACGACTGTCTATGGTCAGCAGTAGACTTTAGAGGCACACTGACATGTCTATCATATCTGTGGACACGAATTTAATCAGAAAAACGCAAACTGCTTATGCGCCAATGCGTTGACTTCTTTGTCGCTCGACCCTTGTAGAAAGATTTTAATGTAGCGAAATGGTTGCCTGACTGTTACAAAAAGGTTGCATATATAAATATATTTATATATGGTGACAGACTTGTGAGGCCTGTCTATAGTCAGAGGGAGACTTGTGAGGTCCGTCTTTGGCGAAATGGAAACATTTAGGCCAGTCTGTGGTCAGATGAATACTTTTGTGAAGCCTCTCTGTGGTCAGATGGAGACTTCTGAGACCTGTCTATAGACAGGAGCAGACTTTTCAGGCCTGTTTATGGTCAGAGGTGGAGTTCTGAGGCCTTCAGAGGGACCTTTTGAGACCTGACTATGGACAGTAGTTCACTTGCCATACCTGCCTAGTGCCTAGTTCCAGCAGTGATTCTCCAACCCCCAGATAAGGGAAGGGGGGGGGGGGGTCGTAGACCCACAGAACACACCACAGTGAAAAGCCGACATTGCCATTCAAATCGTGTGGCTCTATTTTACAACAGTGTGGCCACTCTAGAATGTTATTATATTCGTTTATACTTACTTTTCAGGCGTGTGGCACACTATGGGTTTATCTGTGCATTTGTTTACTGGAAAACAGGTCTCTGTCTGACCGTAGGCAGGCATCACAAATCTATTTCAACCCATAGACAGGCCTCGCAAATCTCCCTCTGACCATACACATGCCTCACAAATCACCCTCTGACCATACACAGGCCTCACAATTCTCCTTTTGACCACAAACAGGCCTCAATATTCTGCCTCTGACCATAGACATGCCTCACACGTCTCTCTCTGACCAGGAACAGGCCTCAAAAGTCTCACAAGTCTCACTCTAACAATACACATAGGGGGACATGTGAGGCCTGTTTTTGGTAAGAGGGGGAATTGTATGGCCTGTTCATGTTCATTGGTCTCTCTGTGGACATGTCTAGGGACCTGTTTGTGGTCAGATGGAGAATTGTGAGGTCTGTCTGTGGTGAAATGGAGGCCTGTCTATAGTCAGAGGGAGACTTGTGAGGTATGTCTGTGGTCGAATTCTAAACTTTGAGAACAGCATGTGGTCAGATGGAGATGTGCTGCCTCTCTATGGTCAGATTGAGACTTCCAAGACATAGACAGGTGTAGATTTGTCAGGTTTGTTCATGGTCAGACGTAGAGCAATGAGGCCTTTTTATGGTCAGAGGGATGTATGGAGGCCTGTCTGCAATTGATAGTCAGAGGGAGACGTGTGAGGCCTGTTTGTGGTCAGAGGCCTGTGTGTGGTAAGACATTGACTTGTGGGGCATGTGATGGTAAGAGATAGACTTGTCAAGGTAAAAGTAAAGTTATCGCATTTGATATAGCGCTCTTTACAGCGGATGTATGCTTTCAGAGGCACTTCACACTTTGACCCCCAGTCTGAGTACCAGTACTTGGAGCAGCCCATTTAATCCTGGGTGGAGATTAGACAGTTAGTGATAAATACCTTGCCTAAGGACACTAGTGAAATAACACAGCAATCCAGCCAGTGACTCGAACCCAGGACCTTTGGATCACGAGCCGGCCACCTTTCTCACTGCGCCACCGACCTCCACATTTATTTGCCATTAAGGTGACTCACTTGTCACACAACCTATGTTGCAAAATGTTAATGTAGCAAAATGGTTGCCTGATTGTCACAAAGTGGTTGTAATTAGGCATCCCGATTGGAAATCGTGAGGCCTTATGTTTCTGTCTGCTTTTGTTTCCGCCGTTTGGTTTCAAGATGATAACTTTTGTTAGCCTCCATTAATTTTTCCCCACACTCGGCCACCCCCACCCCCAGGCCCTTGTGCCTGACTGTCATGTTAAGTTGTCAATCCATTCTGCCTCCCACACACACATAGCTCCCCACCCACCAGCCCCCCTCTGCCACCTACCCAGGCTACCCCATCCCATCACTATAGTTCTGTGGCGGGCTGTCTGCTAGTGTCTGGTGGGGTGGGGGAGTAGGGGCCTAGAGCGAAGTGTGTTTATATGGAATAAACTGGCCAAACTGGACAGCTAGGTGATAACCCATCAAAAAGGCAAATGGGGTGAGGGGATTTACAGGCACTGCAGTGATACATGTACATGTAACTTCACCATGCAGATTATAGTAAATTGTCCGACTTGCTCCAAACATCAGTCACACAATTAGAACGATACCTTCCAGAAAAATGAGGGATGCCACAAAGCCTTTAGCATGTTCAGGCTCTAATGTCTAGTTAGGCATCCCGATTGAAAATCGGGAGGCCTTATGTTTTTGTCATTTTTTTTTTCTTCCGCCGTTTGGTTTCCGGACGATAACTTTAGTTTGCCTCGATGTATCTTTGCCAAATTTTCACCACTGGTCAGAAATGATATGTGGAAGAACCCTATTGTTTTTGAGCCGGATCCGAGGTCCGTGAGGATGAAATCAAGGTTGTTTTCTGTCACTTGGTTTCCATGCGATAACTCAAAAAGTATTCATGCCATGGCTACAAATCTTTCCAAAGAGGTTCATATACCACCAGGGAAGAACCCTATCGATTTTGGGATCAATCCGTCAAACGACCTTCAACCTAAAGCTTGGAAGAATTTTTGCTGATTCATCGCTCAAATGCTTTGTGATAAGCATACAATATATGTCGAGCAGACAATCCCACTGGCTGATTATCTATACATGTCCAGGAACCAGTAAACTTGCTGTCAGACTGCCACTGATCTACACAACCTGGTGTTAATTAAATACATCACCTGTTCAAAAAGTGTTAAGGCAATACCCCAAACCACCCCCCCCCCCTCCCCTGTCAGCCAGTTTTTATCTGCATATGAATGTAGCAATGTATCAGTGACTTGTATGCACTGCCCCCCCCCCCCCTCCTTCCCCTTCTTCTGTCCCCTCACCCCAGTTTACTATACATGTACTAACACCAACAGGTTGGAACAATGCCCTCCTTCCCTTTCTAAAGAAAACGAAAGGTGGCTATATAATGATGAGCCAAGCTAAAAATAACAGCTTTGAAGGTATGCCTGGGCCTTGGTTGCCAGTCAATTGTATTCAGCTTAAACAGCACTGTGTTTATCTGGTTGAAACTATATGCATTGTTTTGTTTTCTAGCTGTATTTCACATGCAATGACCAAATTATCATTGTTTTACTTAGTCAGAACCCAGAATAAGTTCCTTTTTACTTGTATTATGAATGTAGAAATTTTCATTTGAATATCTGTACATTTAATACTTATTGAAATGTTCTTGAAATATGATTAAAAGAAAATATATAATTAATGTAAGTATCAATGTAGGTATCAATCTATTACCTAGTATCAATCTAATTATGAGGCCTGACTATGTTCAGCATGGACTTTTGAGGCGACGGGAAGCTAGTGAGTAGTGAGGCCCGATAATGTTCAGACGGAGACTTCTGACGGTTAGTTGCCATTGAGTTGACTTGTTTGTCACACAACCCATGTAGCAAAATGTTAATGTAACAAAATGGTTGTCTGATTGTTACAAAAAGGTTGTGAATATATACATATGTTTATATATGGAGATACATCTGATGCTTGTCAATATGGAGACTTTGGAATCCTCTTTGTGGTGAAATGGAGACTTGTGAGGCCTGTGTATGGTCAGATGGATACATATGACTATGAGGTATGTTTATGATCAGAGGGAGATTTGTGATCTGTGGTCATAAGGAAACTTGTGCGGCCTGTCTGTGGTGACAGGTAGACTTGTGAGGCTTGTCTGTGGACAGGCGGGGACTTATGAGGACTGTCTACAGTCAGCAGGAGACTTCAGAGGCATATCTATGGTTAGACGTAGAATTGTGAGCTCTGTGTATGGTAAAAGGGAGACTTGTGAGGCCTGTCAATGGTCAGAGTGAGACTCGTCAAGCCATATAGGTAGACTTCCTAACCCTATCTGTGTTCAGAGGGAGAGCCTGTATGTGGTCAAATGGAAACTTGGGTCTGTGGTTAGAGGTAGATTTATGAGGCCTGTCCTTGGACAGAATTAAACTTGTGAATCCTGTCTATGGTCAGAGGTAGACGATTGAGGCCTGTTCATTGACAGAGATATATCTGTGAGGCCTTTCTATGGTCAGAGATAGACTTGTGAGGTCTTTCTTTAGGTAAAGGTATACGGGGGTGGTCTGCATATGGTCAGAAGGAAACTTGTAGGGCCTGTTTATAGACAGAGGTAGACTTGAAAGGCCTGTCGATGGCCAGAGAGAGACTTTCGGGGTCTGAAGCAGACTTGTGAGGCCCGTTCATGGTCAAAAGGATGTGTGTAAGCTCTGTTCATGGTCAGTGAGATGATACTGAGACTTGTGGGGCCTCCTTACAGTCAGAAGGAATATTGTGAGGCATGTTTTGACCAGACGTAGAGTTACGGGGCTTGTTTTATGGTCAAAACGAGACTGTGCGGGCTGTCTATAACCAGAGGGAAACATTTTGGGTCTGTATGTGTCAAATGCAGACTTGTGAGGCCTGTTCATGGTAAGAAAGTGACTTCTGAGGGCTGTCTGTGGTCAGACAGAGACATGTGAAGGCTGTCTATGGTCAGAAGGTGACTTGTGTGGTATGTCTATGATCAAAGGGAGACTTGTGAGGCGTGTCTATAGTCAGTTGGAGACCTGTAAGGCCTGTTTATGGTCAGTGGTAATATTGGAGTTGTTGGATCGGTATGTGGATATGTCCATGAATCAAGTTTTTTACAGCCCATCTCTGATTAATTGAGTGCAATAAAAAAACTAGAGTAACTAACTGTAGATGTGGAGTAGGCCGCTGCAACCTGCTACACCTTTGTTGCTATATTATACTGAATGACTGATGAAATGATTGCACATTTTGACATAAAAAAATGGCTGTAAATGTACAAACAGTACATAAAAACAGTTTTAAAAAATACCACATTTAATGTGGCACTTGATCGCTCGTTGTAGCCGGAGTGAGTCATATTTTATCAAACGTAGTTTATGATTTAGCCCCAACCTTAGGGTATTGATCACCCTACACATTCTCAACTCTCTGGGCAGCATACAACTATGCCTAGGTCACATTTGCACCGGTCGCCGGCCGATGCGAATACATCGGTGGTTCTCACCGATGTTCCGGCCGCCGGTAACTTTTTTCAGGTATTTTTCACATATCTCTCAAGTGGTCATGAAAGCACCGGGCATTGGCAGATCACCGGTGTACACCTATCCGGACATCGTACACTGACCGGCCGGCATAAGTAGGAATGTGGGGAGAATGTGTACCTTGATGCCTACGGGAGACCAACCAATCACCTAGCAGGCATCGGCAGGTGACCGTCTGACGCCCGGACGGTTCTTCCCTGGTGGGCGAAACATCGGCCGATTGCCGGACGGGTGCCGGACAGTCTGTCTCCGATATATAAAGGCAGTCTGTGGTTGCCCGCCAGATACACATTAGATGGCGCTTAAAGTGTCCACGCAAAATTACAGAATTATTCGAACTTTCTCATAGATTGGAAATGCTTGAATTACCATTAGGGTAATTGACTATGGAAAAATAGAAATCATCACGCTTGTCATACAATCTGATTGATAGGTTAGAATCATCAGATAGTTGGAAAAAAATAGCAGAGTCTGTAGTATTCTTAATTTCAAGTTCATTGGGATATATGACATCCAAATAGTCACCGAACTTGGAATTATTTAGCGACAATACATCGTCTATATATCGAAAAGTGAAATTAAAATTACATGTTTGTTTCTTAGAACCCCCTCATTGTAAATGTTGGATGAAATCTGATTCATATGAGTATAAAAACAGGTCTGCCAATAATGGTGCACAGTTTGTACCCATGGGAATACCAATAGTTTGTTGAAATATTCGAGCACCAAATTCCAAAAATATCAATCATAAAGTTAACCATATTTACCACATCTATTTCAGTATATTTGTATGGGGCATCAGAGTCGCCTTGAGCGGTATTATATCTAACTACAATATATTGGTACCGACGTTGTTCCTTTTTGGAGAAAAATGAATTATTGATGAGTTTTTTTAGCTGAAACTTCAGTTCAGAATGAGGTATAGTTGTGTACAAAATGGAAAATCAAATGCTTTGACAGACGTTACTTTTGAAAATGTGTGAGCATGTAGATATTCCAATAAAGATTTGGAATTTTTCAATATCCACATTTGGTTTATACCACTTCTAGAATAGATGGTTTCACAGTACTTTCGGAGACCCTGTTTGATTTTAGACAATATAACAGTTAATACAAATTATTATCAAATCGCTTAGACAAAAATTAATAGACAAGTAATTAAGAGACAAAAAAATAATTATTGAAGATTAATTAATAGACAAAAAAATAATTAATAAATATTATCCATATGATAATGGGTATCGACCGGCCAACCAATCACGCCCTACCGGAAACCCCACGGTACCCTACAGATAACTGCTAGGTGACCGTCTCGTATGTACAAATCGGCCGAATATCGGAAAAGAACCTCCCGCACATCCATCGGTGCCTGGCATGATACCCTGCGTTGACCGTCTCGTATGTCAAAATCGATCGATAATCTGAAATACACCCACCGCACATCCATCGGCGCATGACAGGATACCCTGCGGTGATCGCCTGGTGAACTACTCATATCAATCGGCCGATAAATTTGGTCGATCCCCTCGGCGCCCGATGGGCACATGGAGGAGCTGTGATCGGTCGCCGGCAGGTCTGACAACGATTAACAGGCGATGTCATTTTTTCCACCGGTCGCCGCAAGAAAATAACTCTGCGTTATTTTCTTCCGATGCCTCCACCGACGTGTCTACGATGTCCGATTGCTGCCCGACAGTCACGGATGACCCTCCGGCGCTCGGTGGGTGACCGGCCGAAATGGCCAAATTTCAGCCTTTTCACGCATCGTAACCACATCTGAGGCGGCATCGGTGCAAATGTGACTTAGGCATTAGGCTATGGTCACAACCTCAAAAAATAACCTGCTCGGCGACCGAGCAGGGAGTTTTTAGCCAATTTCGTCCGGACATCGAGCGGCCACCGCCCAGGCACTGCTGGTGTTTCAATAGGCGCTGTTAGTATTTTACACATCGCCCGATCGCTGCTGAAAATTCAACGCGTAGTTAAAATTATAGCGGCACCTGACCAGTTTTCACTCGCCGACCACGATATGCTCGATACCTGCCACTGCCTGATCGTTCTCCGCCCAGGCACCTACCTAATCGAGCGATCGCCGTTGACCAATTGATGCAAAAATAATCGAGACTGCCGTATGGAAGATTGATGAGCATTTATCGACCGGACGAGGCTAGGAGATTGGTCGATCAACGGACGGTGACTTTAAAATGGGTGAGTGACTGGGCAGTATATCGACCGTTCAACGGCCGGGCATCGGTAGAGCTTTGTATATCTTTTGCAAAATCTGAAAATCATGAAATACAAACAGCACCAGTTCAAAATTCATCAGTCGTCATTCTGATTTTTCACCACATGCTCACAGACTGCTCGCCGTTTCCCAAAACTGCTGGGCGATGCCTTATTTCCAGCACTGACCGAGCAGGCTACCAATCGGGCGGTCGCTGCTCTAGGTTCTGACCATAGCCTTAGGCCATGGTACAACCTCAAGAGCAGCGAGTTTTAGCTAATTTCGTCTGGATATCGGGCGGTATCCGCCCAGCCGCTGCTGGTGTTTCATCAGTCGCTGTTGCTATTGCACACATCACCCAATCGCCGCCGGCGCCTGACCAGTTTTCACTCGCCGACCACAATATGCTCGATGCCTGACACTCATCGAGCGATCGCCGTCAACCAGTTTATGCAAAAATAATTAAGGCTGCAATATCAAATAAATATTTACCGCCCGGACGATGTCGGCCAGGAGATCGGTTGATCAACGGACGGTGATTTCAAAATCGGTGGGTTACTGGGCAGTAAGTCGACAGGGCAACAGCCGGGCATCGCTAGGGCTTCGTAAATCTTGTGTAAACTCTAAAAATCGAATAGGCAGCAACAGCTGATAATGCAAAATCGGCCAGTCGCCGTTCTGATTTGTGACCACATGCTATATAGACTGCTTGTCGTCTTCCACAGCTTATTCTCAGCAGTGACCGAGCAGGCTATTAATCGGTCGGTCGCTGCTCTAGGTTCTGACCATAGCCTAACCAGCCAGCTTGCTGCCCTTGTTTTGCAGAATTAACTCCAACCATTATCATGTCTTTTGAGTGACCGGAGCCTCCAAAAAAAGTTCAGGTGTCAGGGTTCAAATTCGATCGGCTGTGATGCAAACTTCTGAAGTGTTAATTGGAACGGATGAAATGTTAAACACATATGTTTATCCCCATTTATGTTACAAAAAGGTTGTATATGGAAATGTATATATTATGTAACAAAATGGTTGATGTTACAAAATGGTTAGGTTTTTGCATGACCATTGAACCTTGACCATTTTGTCACATACTTTTTGCTACACAAAATATATATTTTATATACCTAACGTAGGGGTATGGTTAAGATGTTGCCTGCTGCATGCAAGACTCATTAGGTCACATACAATGGATCAGCACTTGCGAAGAAGCGAAATCTTGAAAATTGAAGAATGTGACAAAAAGGTTGGATTTTTACCATGTGGCAAAAAGGTTGAAAAAATAGATATATATATATATATATATATATATATATATATATATATATATATATAATACTGGTGATTTATCATGTCACTCAATTAACAACAAACAATTAATGTACTTCAGAGAATCGAATGTGGGACTACGAGCGATCGCAGTTGAGTGTACATCCCTGCATGTCCTCGTCCAACGCCCGGGGACATATTGCCAAGCCACTCCTGCACCTGGATTTCCAGGATGTCATCATAGACTATCTTCATATGTTTCTGAGAATCCAAGGGAAGCTTTTAGATCAGGTGATATTTCTTGCCCATACATGAACATGTTTGACAATACTTGCAGATATGCAATTATGAAAAACATACTTCTAAATGTATTTTTAATGTAACATCAAACATAAACTTTCAAAATATAAAAACATAAACTTAGTTTTTCCAACTTTGTTTTTCGAAAATCCAAATCTTTTCAAACCAAATACATGTATATGATTGGTATGTTCAGTCCAGTAAATTAATTTGCACAATTTATTCTGTCAGGTCATCTGCTGGAGCCTCGAGCAGGGCACAGTAGACAAGCTCTTGGCAGAAATGCGACAGATCGGAGTTCCTTTCAAGATGTCCAAAGTCCAGAGTAGTGATGGCAGCAGTTCGGTCAACAAATGGTCTTCACTTGATGGTATCTGGAACAATAGTACAATAAAACATATTTAAAAACATCAACATTTTATGGTCCTCATTTTGTAGCACCTGGAAGACTATTATGTATAATCTCGAGTTTTTTTTTTAAAAAAATCTAACCCCCTCCTTTCCTCCTACAGGGACCACTGTATTCAATTTTCAAATCTGAAAAGTAGAGAGAGAATAAAATCTGAATTTTGAAATACATGTAACTAGACTTAGTACATTGAAAGATAATCCCTAAAACCAATCACTCTCCATTTTATGTGTGATATTGCATTATGCTTTTGCACAGGAGAAGAACTTCTCCTTGTCGCTGAGAAATTCCGAATCAAGTCTGTGCTCAACAACACAGAGGATCGTCGAATGACCCGGATCGACACTCTCAAGCTGGCGGACCTACGCTACTACCTGGAAGAACTAAAAGAGCCTACTACAGGCAGGAAGGCAGACCTTGTAGCTCGGCTCAAGCAGAAGCTGCCTTCACAGTACAAGGTGACACTACCAGCATACATCACGTGAAATACGTGAACATGACAAATTGATCATTGTTGGCTCTTCCTAAGATATTAATAATATTGATGAGAATACTATTCTTTATAACAGAAACTTCCCAAGAACCGGCAGGCCAAATTCAAGTACTTGGCAGAGGATGACCCCATGGAAGGCAGTTCGACATCGACAGAATCCAGACATCGCTTGGATGTGGATGAATTGGCTAAGGTGTGGGAGGACTTCATGTACCTGTATGAAGTCCTCAAATTGAAGCCTGGTGAGCCAGGTTCCTTGACAGGTGAAGAATTCTGTCTCCGGGCCAAGAAGTGGGCAAACATGTTCCGGCGGAACACATTTGATGAGGATGTGACCCCTTACATCCATGGTAACCTGACATCTGAGTGGACAACAGTGCATTTTACACTTCATTTATATAAATTATGCTGAATGTGACAAACAAGTGAGATAACATCAGTGTGATCGGTAGTGTATGTTTTTGTTTTCATTCCACAACAGCAATGGTGTACCATGTTCCTGCAATGATGGAGAAAGGATTCCATCTACCCTCCTACAGTACCCAGAGACTGGAGAAAAAGAATCATCTCCATCAATCCACCTTTCATAAAGGAACTATGAAAGGTGGCGGGAGGCTTCGCCGCAAATTCACCCGAGAGGTAAACAGACTGTATGATCAGGTGCATAATCAAGGGGTAGTAGAGGTATATCTTGTCCCCTGTAGCCTGGAAGTTATTTCAGTAATCCTCCCGTTTGTATACAGTCAACCCAAAATACTGACTTTCTTATTTGGAAGGACTGAGTCAGAGGCCATAATGCCAAACACAGTGCTAAAATAAAATTTAATAATATGACACGTTTCAAAATCCACAGATTATGCAGTATGAGAACCGAAGATGCTACACCAGCTACAACAACATCGGCCAAAGGGTGAAGCGGACATACCGCAAGAGGAGAAGGAATCACTTCCAGCGGTATAACAGGGATGACCCCACTGAATAAACATGTGTTTTCGGTTGTTATGATGTTGAATTGATGTCACTTCATAATTTCAATGGTATCACCGTTTTTTTTCAATGCATAGGTCTCAGAGTCAGGCTTTTGATCCTTTTCCAATTGAATAATGCTTAAATGTTGAATGAATTTGACTGTGCCCCTCTGTGCGAGAGTATGATTTATTTAATGCATTGTAAAATTGTAAATGTGTGATTGACATTTTGGCACTGAATGTAAAATCATTTTATAATGTTGACATTCATAATATGTTCTGATACCTGACTATCGGGCAGTGTTGATCCTCGTCTTCTCGAAAGAGAACGTCACCCAGGGTGGTCCAATTATCAGGGTCCTGGTGGCGCCAGAACATTTGGCAGGGCGATTCTTTTCAGGTCCCTGATAGGAACACCTGTTGATAGGGACAATGCAAGCATATTACATACCAGTGATTGAATGTGTATAGCAGCAGGTGAAACCATTTTACTTCACACCCTGTTTGTTTTTCGACACGGAAGAAATTTACCTGACACATGTCGAGTGGTTGTAGTCAATCCGTTCACTGTACCCCCAGGTAAGGTGGAGTAAGTGAACTGGGTTGACTCTGACCAGGGTCGATGTTCCCTCATGGCCACGCCGGTCCCAGCCAGAGCCCAGAACCTTTGTGACATCAGCATGTGTGATGTCACATTTCACGTTGCTGGAGTCTCCAGCTGGAATGTCTGGGTGGCCAAGAGTCCGGAACATTGAACTAAATGTCTCCTTTGACATCGGAAGCGAGACATTGCATCGTAGGTCTCGCCCCAGTCTGCCGTCAGGAGTTACCCGACTCCCACCAAGGGCATCAAAGATTGCCTGGCGTAGGGCCAGGGTCTCAGGGTTCAGATGCCCTTGGTGACCAGTTCTCCACTGGCGTTGGGCAAGTGTAGTACTATGCGGATTTGCCCGGTTTTGGGTCAAATACGCAGACAAACCAGGATTGTCTGCCAGCTTCACCCACTCAGCAGGCCCATCCCAACCCTTCCACTCCACCAGGACCTCCCCTGCCCTCTCCTCCAATACATCATGGACCTCGTACGTCTGTTCTTTCCTCCTCGGCACCTTGCATGGAAAATCAAACACAAATTGTAGTGTACTATATGTATGGTGCATCGAGGAAAATAAAATTATGAATTTATAATACACTGAATTTATGTGTAAATGCATAAATTCATGCCTGAAACCATGTAACCAAGAGTCAATACATGTATGATGTATATATACATATGTACCTTTGGAATGGTCTCTACCCACTCTCCAAAGCGATTTGGTGTGGAGCGTTTCCTTTGGTTGTTCATTGTTCTTCCCTCTGCAGATTGATAATAATACTGATAAGTTTCATATTTGAACAGGGATAGAAATGTACCTTTGAGAAAATTCAGGGTGACAAGTTTTATAACACATTTCAACACCGAATACAACTACAAATGTCTTGTACTTGTAAGGTGATTTCCTTCAATCAATTTTTCTCATGTCACTGTAGGTGTCTAAAGCCAAAAATTCAAATAGTTAGATCAAAATGAATTAAATCTGCATTTGAATCCCAAGAAACCTAAACATAGCTCAGCATTACCCTCGCTGATGTAATCAACCTGTATCCTCCACCCCAGCCCTATTCCAAGATATTTTTGCATCCCTAACATATTGAAAGACAAATTAAATGATGAACTTTGCAGAAAAAGAGCAAATGTTCATCATTGGGCTGCCCTGGTTACTCATTGGGACAAGTGTAAAACTCCAGGGACAATAATTGTTAGGCACTAGATGGGTCATTATATTTCCACATAATTTTTATCCCTGAATACAGAAACAAATGTGCGTATCGAGACATGTGTAAATATATTGATGTGGTCCAAATTAGATAAGATTATTATACATTAGTACATTGTATGCTGCAGATGTGTGCTGCAGATGTGTGTCTGTTATTTATTTCGTGAAAGTTTAAGTTTTTCAATTCACGTCAGGCATATGTTGCATATCATTGTCTTCCAATAAAGCACTATTTCTCGCCGCTCTTAGAGTTTTATTAAATTCGTTAGATGGGTGCTGGACATGTGTGTTCCAAGTAGAAATTGCACAAAAAGCACAATTGCATGAATTCGATTTTTTCTTGGGAAATAAAGACACCCACACACACAGAGACATATAGCAATCAAAACCATTCGGGGGACGTATTAAGAAGTGAACCCCAAACACTTCGCCTCAGGCTTAACTTCGAATGGTAAGGATTGTATATGTGAAAGAATGTGCAATGTCGGGTATTACGCAATCAGAACTGAAAAGAGAACATATATTCAGTAATATGCAAAATATGTACAGTTAATACAGTTTAGTTCATCGAGTTATACATGTATATTGAGGTTATATTTCAATAGTTTCCAAATCTACATCGATATTACATGATGGATCTTGGAAAGTTTGTATTAAAGTTACATTATGTTCATGAAAGTACAGCATTATTATATATTGAAACATTACCACAGCCGTTTTACTGGATGTTCCCTGGTTATACAATGCACATCGGCTTTTCAATGTGCAGATACCCAAGCAAACTGTCTTCTACAATCATCCGAAGCAGGACTGGAAACACGCGTATAAATCTCCAAGCCGTCAAACGTTCACTATACGGAGATGTAACAAAAAACGCATTGCCGATACTGGGTACTCTTTATAAACTGGAAATGTACACGTCTAAACGGGCAGGGATTTTTGGCAAAACCGCAGTGTTGGTGATCCAGACTAGATCTAGCTCTGTGAGGCATGCCAACATAATACTTCACCAGGCGTACGCGGTGCGAGAAGTCTCGGATTGATGTCTGCAGGCAACCACTGCAAACAGTGGGTCTTTGTGGGCTATCAGTTACAGCGGTTGGAGAGGGGCGGCATAACAGGTGTTGGTGATCCAGATACCGGCCAGGGTGATACTCGGCTGACTGACGGCATGCTATCAATTCTATAGCAGTCAGAGAGGGTGGTAATTTACAGGCGTCAAGGGAGCCAGGCATTTTAATAGCTTCAGCGAGTACATTAACAGAGATATGGCCCGGGTATTTGGGACTCTAAAATTGGGTACCAAGCCCATGGTAGATTGTTGGATATGCATTTTTGCCCAAATATTTGCCCAAAACCGGTCGATTTCATATGTAATGTGATGACGAATATGTTCAAAGATAATGCGTAGCAATGAGCATCATGTATTGCTTCAGTGAATAGTTTTGCAGTTATTGTCATACAATGAACGTTGAGGGGACAGGTGACATTGCCCTCCATGTCTTCAACGTTGTCACCAGTGTCCTAAGAAGTTAATTTTGCAGCAAGTTTGACACAGGTCAATCTATGACAAACAACCAACTGACCCACAACAAGTTGCAACAAAAGGTTTTATCGTGGTTTTCACCCCTACTGGGTATACTGATGAACAGAAAAAAGTCTACCAAAATCTGGTGTCCATAAAATTCAGTTCTGATAAGTAGTCCGCCTAAAATTCACGATGGCGCTGACTATAAATGACGCCGTAAACCAATGAATTCAAATGTTTACATCATGCTCTCGCCTTCCTCAATATTTGTGATATAATCATAATTTTGGGCGAGTTCAGAATATATGCTCAGAAGAAATAAACCTAAAGCAAGCACAAGAAACACCCGGTGGGCGAATGCAATTTCCAAATAATATGTAAAGCATGCACACATCAGACAACGACGATCATTCAGGGCATCCAAATCAAACGAGTGATCTGCTCTGATCAATCGAATCAATCAGTGTTGTATCAAATTATTTGTATGGCCAATTTAGGGGGATCACTTACAATTAGTAAGAAACGAGTGGAAACATTCCAAAAGGCACATGTTTATATATTACACACTGTTTTCAGGGGAAGTTTGAAAATTGTCATTATGTGTGACAAATGGAGTGAATATAACATGTATTAATGGGCAGGATAATACATGACAGCCATGCAGTTTACTCGTGGTTTTAGGACCTTCATTCACCAAAACCATCTTGGAATTCAGACTGAATATTTAACAATTGACGTGTTTGAGATATATTTCCTATGACCAGACGCCTCAATAGGGGGTTATCAAACATCATTCAACAGAGGGCAGCATTGTACTATCAGTCCTTTTTGGCGCCAAAATCATAAACGGATATCGTCTGTAATCATTAATGACGTACGTTTTGGCGGGAAAATTACGTTTAAATTGATAACGCCAGCAAAAACAGTAGAATGACGTCATAAGACTGATAAAGCAGTGCTGCCAGCTGGAGATTGCTGATATTTCTGATAACCCCTCATTGTTCAGGGGGATTTGATTGTTTTGTTGTCAAAAAATGGACAGTTTATTGATTTTATGGCTTTCCTTTTAATGCTGATGTAAAGTTTTAACATCGTCCGCTATCCGGGATCCTCGAGGATAGTCCTCTCACCACGGGTCACGGCGGACGCACGCCCACTATCCTCGGATCCTCATGGATAGTCCGCTCACCGAGGTTCAATGCGGGCGCAGTGCCTACTTTATCATCAGAACGTTAACTAGGTAGCAGCCCGCCCAGCGAGCCCAGACATGCGGCCACTGCTCAGATACAGGATCATCACCATGGTGTTAACTGTAAGGCCGGCTCGCTGCGGGGGAAGGAACCCCGGACAGCCCGACGGTCCGCCAGAGCCTGTGTCGCACCATCCCAGGTGGGAGACCGGTGATCCAGAGGGCGTGAGCCCCCGAGTCATCAAGATCTGCCCCACCTGGGCCCCCTATAGAAATTGTCCCCAGGGGCCCAATGGGGCCTTAGCCAGAGAGCGAAGATGTAGAGCTCATAGCCGAGCCCTCCGTCGTTCTCTCGCCTTGCTAAGCTCTGAGACAACTGCACTGAACAAAACGGCTCCAGAGTCCCTGAAGCACGAGAAATGAGGGAAGTGACGTAGGCCATTGTTATAGCTTACTGGGCGAGAGATTTGGAGGGCGTTGCTAGGCAGTGCGTGCTTCGAACAGAAGCGTCTAAATCAAAGGCCAGAAACAAGCGTATTTAGAAAGAATCACCTGCCGCGATCTTTGGGCAAAATCGCCACACTGACTTCCGAGATTTTTTGTTAATAATGTTGAACCCTGAATTTTTCTTATAACAATGGATTGCTCATCCTCCAGAACCCTAGACCAGAACCTAAAATCATGCTTCTATCACATTTATTTAAGATGTTAAGGGTTTGATGCTGACAGATGATTTCATTGATTTGTGGCCTCGTTCATCGCCGCCACCCTGCATTTCAGGGTGGATACTTATCGGAGTTGAAGTTCATAGACATCATTGGATTCGGAGTTGAATCACCCTTCAAAAACCTGGGATAGAACCCAAAATTATGATTATATCACAAATATTGAGGAAGTTGAGCGCATGATGTGAACATTTGACTTCATTGGTTTACGGCCTCATTAGTCGACGCCATCTTGGATTTCACGCTGACTGCTTATCAGCATTGAAATTTATTGACAACATTGAATTCCGCACTCTTCGGAAGGCTGGGCTGGAACCCAAAATTATATTTCTGTCACAAGTATCGAAGAAGTTGAGGGCTTGATGTGAACAGTCGATTACGGTTACGTTGGTTACGACCTCATTAATCGCCGCCATCTTAGATTTCAGACTGAATAATTATCGGAATTAAATTTTAGTGACACCACTGGTTTCCTCGCCCTTCGAAACCCTGGACTAGAACCCAAAATTATGTTTCTATCCCAATTATTGAAGAAGTTATAGCTGTTTAAGGAATTCCACAGACCCACGGCGGCCATCTTTGAAATGACGCCATTTTAACTCATTTCTGTGATTCAGATTTTGGTAGACTTTATTATGTTATTCAGTATACCCAGTAGAGGTGAAAATCACGATAAAACCTTTTGTTGCAATTTGTTGTGGGTCAGGTGGTTGTTTGTCATAGATTGACCTGTCTATGTGTCAAATTTGCTACAAAATAAACTTCTCAGGACACTGGTGACAACGTTGAAGACATGGAGGGCAATGTCACCTGTCCCCTCAACGTTTATTGTATGACAATACCTACAAAACAATTCACTAAAGCAATACATGATGCTACACTGCTACGCATTATCTTTGAACATATTCGTCATTACATTACATATGAAATCAAACAGTTTTGGACAAATATTCGGGCAAAAATGACCATAATTACGCGGCCATTTTGATTTCCAAGATGGCGGACAAGCACAACTATAATTTCGCGGCACTATTGTAAAGCTGATACCAGAAAACATGGGTATAGACACCAAGTTCGCACTTCTATGTACTCTAGAAGTAAAGTTATGGGCTGAACTATTATTCAGGTGGTTGAAATCACCCTCCATGGCGGCCATCTTGGATTTCTCAAATTCCCCAAGGGTGAGAATTTCACACCCACCTGGAACGATTTACGGATATACCAAATAAGTTAAATCAGAAGAGAAAAAAACTTTATCAAACACTTTGAGGTCAGGCTGTTTTGACAAGGTTCACTGCCGGACTATACACATTAAAGAGTGATGGCACACGCGACCCAACGAACACAGAGAACATATCTGTGGTTGTTCGCTACATCAAGGATGGCAAAGTCCACGAGACTTTAGTAGCCATGGGCACATCAGAAAAGCTTGATGCAGAGGCTTTAACAGACGTTGTTCTGAGGGAGGTTGAGCAAAGTGGTTTGAATATCAACAACATTCTATCTCAGTGCTACGATGGAGCTTCAGTGATGTCTGGAAAAAATGGCGGGGTCCAGAAAAAAGTCCAAGAGCGCCTGGGAAGAGAGGTTCCGTATTTTCACTGTTTCAACCATCAGTTACATTTGGTAGTGGTGCACGCCATCGGGGAGAACAAAGAAGTGGAGAAATTCTTTGGTACATGTTCCTCCCTGTACAAATTTACTCGCCGTCCAAAACTGGACAGATTGTATGATGGAACCAAGCTCAAGCGACTGCTTGATCAACGATGGACTGGTCATCATTCAACAACCTCAGCTATTCTCCAAAACCATGATAGCCTTGTAGATCTCTTGGAGACGTGTGAAGAAGCTGGATGTGATGCCCAAACATGTGTAGAAGCAACTGGGTTGTTGAAGCAACTGAAAAGTCGGAGCTTTGTGTTTCTGGCACACAGTGTGCTTGAAATTCTCGATATCCTCAAACCCATCGACAAATTGCTGCAGTGTCGTGACTGTGACATCACAACAGCTATCGCATTGATCAACAGCACAGTCGATACACTGAAAGGACTACGACAAGACATTGACCAAACATGTGACTCAATCACGCAGAAACTAGACGAGTATGACATCGATGTCCCTGTCGCCCCTAAACGACGACGCGCCATGCCACATCACCTGCAGGATTCAGTGTTGATGTCGTCTGTGGGGCATGGTGATGGTGCACAGGATGAAAAAACTGAACACAAACGCATTCTTGCAAATGTTCTGGACAGTTGTCTTGGTGAAATGAATGCCCGGTTCGGAGAAAGGAATTGTCAACTTTTGATGAGCATGCACAATCTGTGGCCTCAAAAGCAAAGACTTTCTTGAACCATCAAATTAGTGTCAAAGTCTTTGCAGACTTTATCGTATCAGATAAAACATCAAACCTTAGTGCCGAATGCACAGTGGCCAAGGCACTGATCGCCAAAGAGTTTGATCCATCTGTTCACACAACATTGGGTGATATATGCATCCTGCTTCACCCCTTTCGTAGTGGATTTCCTGCACTCTATGAACTCTATGCAACTGCAGTGACATTTGGAGCAAGCTCAGCAACTTGTGAAGCATCCTTCTCAACACTGACACGAGTGCTGACTCCTTACAGGCGTTCTATGACACATCGTCGAAAGAGCAACTTGGTATTGCTGTCCTTTCTACACGAATATACAAGGACTGTTGACTTTGATAAAGTTCTGCATGCCTTCGCTCAATCCAAGAGGAGAATACAATTGTATTGAATGACACTCAACTGACTTACGTACATGTAAATGATGTTCGCATGATGATGTTAGATCATTATGCAATAACCGACATATAACTTTGATAAGTTTTCATTTCCCGTTACTTGTACTTGACGAAAATGTTATTGGACAAACTGAATAAAATTGAATGGTTCATTTTTCTTTTTATTAATTTCTGCCTAAACATTCTCCTGTCCAACTCCCAATATTGCCGTAAACAAAACCGTATGATATGCGTCAGAATCGCCCTGAGAATCCAAAATCGCCCTGCAAAATCCAAAATCCAAACCCCCAGACCGCTATGGCTTCGCTCGCTCTGCTCGCTCGCATACAGTCAAGGCAAAGCAGTGCACCCTAAAATTATATGTGAGCCCCCCTATTCCTATATGCCTGGCGACGGGCCTGGAGTGCACAATGACATTTAGGTTCAACAAACAGCTGGAGACAACTTTTCAATTCTAATTCTCACTCGGAGGAGTAAGTGATTATAGAAAAGGGTAGCTATTCTGGGTCGTTCCTTCATGGTAACAGTCGCGAAATTAATTTCAGCCTACAAATCTTTATGGGTCAATCCCCATATTCTGGCATACCACTGTCGGACACGCCAAGGACGCCAATAGCAACTTGTTCATTTTCAGGCCTAATAGTATCGGACACGACAATGACGCCTTTATTTACTGAGGGTAAATTCTACTACTGTGGCTCACAATTTACTGTCCCTATTGGCGACATTGGCGTGATCCACAATAGTATGCCAGGAAATTTACTGGGCATTCGACCTGATATGGAAATCAAAGAAAATTTTGCGCAAGTTACCATGAAGCGGTAACCCTATTCTGAGCCAAAAAAAAATTGAGGTGAAGCCCCCCCCCCCCCCCACCCCCTACAAATTGATATATATGTAAGCAACTCAATCATTCATTACAAGATAACAATATTCAGGATAAATCATTTTGAATGACAACCATATTTATAAAAGTCCAAAATGCCAAATCTTGTATATATTGATAAATTAGTGCAACTTTCAATGCATCAGAAATACTGTATGAATGACAAATTCTGTTGAAGAAATCCAGACATCCCATCTTAAACGGTAAATACCAAATAACAACTGGCGTTATGATCTCAGCCGTCATTCCCAGTGTTCATGTATTACTAATTCTGCCGACACGTAGCACGTAGTAACTCTGGCCATGATCGTAACCGCAGCGGCTGTAAATCTGTACCGTGATGTCCAGAGGAACCACAGACACTGGGACGTAGAATCATGGATCTTGACGGTATTTTGTGGCTTCCAAGTGCCCAAGACTCCGCTTTCATTCATTATTCACCATGTGCAGCCCGCGGGATAACTCACAAGTGACCATCAAATATCCCCTTGTGCATATTGCGAAATTCCCCGTAAGTCAGCGAGTCTATTGGAGGACTTGCTGGGAGACTTGGAGAACAAGAAGTGATGTACGTTAATGAATGGGCAGCGATCCAGCCACAATTGCCTGACAATGGTTATCCATCACGTTTGAATGGATGGGACTAGCTTTAATTACCAAGCTCGAATAAACCAGACAAGACTCGGTGCCGCAAAGAAATTTACAGCAAACATAAACATGCAAGCTCTTCTCGGCTGGGAACTTCAATAAGTTAGATTCCATTTGACTAATCATTAATAATGCGATTGAATCATGATTACCAACATAACCAAAATGAAAGGAAACTGATGAAGAAACTTACATGGACTGTTCAAATTAACATCATGGATCGGAGAAATATTTTCATGACATTTAAATAAAGCATTGCATCAACTGCTCAAAATTAGATCTTGCGTGATTACCGTATTTATTCAATTAGTTCGAACACTCTAATAATTCGAACACCAAAAATTATTCAAGAAAATAATTTTCAAATTGACTCGTTTAGTTCGAACAGTCAAATTTACGATCGAA
This sequence comes from Terebella lapidaria, assembly GCA_949152475.1. Taxonomy (NCBI): domain Eukaryota; kingdom Metazoa; phylum Annelida; class Polychaeta; order Terebellida; family Terebellidae; genus Terebella; species Terebella lapidaria. The sequence continues at coordinate 13,126,038 of OX424557.1, forward strand.
ATTTCGATTGAAACAACGAACGAAATCAACTTGTCAGCTGCCAAAACATACAACTCGCCAGGTGGCAGCACTACGAAATGAGTAATCAGCGATATATTCGCCAGGTGGCAGTGATCGCGATTAGGCCTTCCAATGCTAGGGTATATGACAAAAAGCGCGGACCTCATAGTGCCAGGCGGTTTGCGGGCCATTGAAGATTTTCCGAGTCGAGTGACTCGATTGCACTTGCAATATGACTAGAATCTAGCATCAATGCGAGATTATAAATTACAGTTACCCGGCAATTTAGCAGCCTGTTATTCAAGTATTTTTTTAAATGCTAGTTGTCTGCAGTTAACCTATCAATCGTACAGGCCCTAACCAGCCAGCATGAGCGGTATCTGTCAACTCGCGTAGGTCTATCTGCCATGGCATGATCGATCTGGGTTTGGGATTTTTTTTCGTTTTGACGGACGATTTTATCGTGAATCTAATAATTCGAACATTTCAAAAGTTAATTATTTTTAGCTGTTCGAACTAATTGAATAAATACGGTACATTCATCAAACTGATCACACATTATGAGGTATTAAACTGCCAACTGCCAAAAAAAAGGTTGATGTTTTTGAAAATCAAATTAACCAGATTCCCAACTTGAGAGTGAATTAGATTGGATGAGAGAAAAGTATTAATCTGATTCTGTTGAAGCCTGAGGGTGGATCTGACCCAGAGAGAACCCTGGCACAGAGTTACCATGGTTACGTGACATTTATGGAAACCCAGCACAGACAGTTACATGTAGCTATGGACATTTCTCAGCCAGGACACATCATGATATACAGTAGGGCAACTTGTAACCAAGGCAACAGAAAGTTCACAGGGTATATCACCAAAGGCCAGAGTTCAACAATGCATACTCAAAAGTTCCTCCCGGTATCCACGACTCTCCAAATTAAACACAGATTGAATTCTCAGATCATGATTTCAAAATTATATCGCACTGATTGGTGCTACATATAGCTCGTCGGCAGACTCAGATCGAACATGATATTGAGATAAAATACTCAGACAGTCAAGGTCAAGATCAAATTCAAGTTCAAGGCCAGCAACAGATCCACCATAATATATGATTTCCCACAGGCCCATAGGATGCATTGAATAATTTTTTCTGCAGATGCCAATTTAGATAGTTCACGGCAACATACTGTGAGATTTACCATTCAAGGTCGAGGTTGAGTTCATATAGTCACCAAAAGATGTGGCATGACTTTTAATATACATGTATGCTCATATACATACACCCATGCTGTACCTACAAGCTTTTGTTTCAAGTGGTCAATTTGTTCATGTCAGGCCATTTTGGACCATTTGGGCCTACACTTCGAGCCTTTCAAGCAGTTCAAGCTGTTACATTGGTAATATACAATTTTTTCGTAGTGAGAAGTTGATGACGACTGAGACCATGATAATTCCAATCATGCACTTGAACTAAATACTTTTCATAATGTTTTTGACCTGACCATCCATTACCCATAATTGTCATGTTTTTGTCACGTTCCCATGGATACATGATGTATGCCCCTACAAACCGGGACCTGTCAGTTATCCCCACAGTTTGTCGCTGGACATCTCAAGGAGATATCAACAGCCATAAAACATCACTCAGCCTCGGGTAAAAACTGCTGATCCTGGTAACATTGTCTGATGAGTTTATTGTCCAGAGGAAATAAACCACTTTACATCTTATGAAAGCATTGGTCTCTTCTTTTGAGTCATCAATGGGGCCATGAAAACATTATACATTCAAATTTAAGAAGTCAAGCTAGGATTGACATGTTCATGCCAACATCATTAGAACTTTAGAAGTAGCATTCATATAATATTTATTCTGGAAGCTCTCTCCCAAATATGAGTTTATCGCACGAGTAGTTGAATGATTTTTCCCTGTCCTTGGTAAATGCATGCTCAATATTTTAGCAATATAAGGCCATAGTTATTTGATTTATTGGTTTACGGATTTTTTTTACCCTTGATGACCAAGGTCGGTCGAAAAAAAAAACAAAAAAAACCCCCCGATTTGAGAGGGTCGGTTGGCAGAAAAAAAAAGAAGCAGGTGATGGTACATTAATTCTTCAATAAGGAAAACTTTGGTTATTTATTTATATTTTTATTGCAAACATGTCCATAAACAAGAAAAAAAAGATTGCAATACATCCAAATATACTAGATCTATACTGCGTCTGGGTCTGGGTCTGATACGTACAAACAGATATTTTAGTCCAAAGTCTGCTAACTCCGTCATGGACATCTTGTCATCGAGTGACAGGCTGATAGTTCTCTGGCCTCGGGAACTGTCTGGGCCGGCTGACACTGATTGGATTTCATCGACGTCAGTTTCACATGTTCTTCTCACAATTTCTATGACATTGTCATCCCTGGTAACTCTTTGGAAAAAGCGTTTTTCTTCACATTCTTTTTCTCGAACGATGCACACATGAAATGTGGCATGTCCCGCCATTTCTGGTATTAAACACGGACGACATAAATAAACCATGGGACCCAGCAGTCGGCGGGATAAATAAAAAAAAATGGTTACCGTATTCGCGCGCATACAGTCGCATGTGCGTTTATCTGAAATTTGCTTGTTTTAGGCCACTTATAATTTGAAAAATATTTCGTACATACGCACATGTGCGATCGTTTTCGATAAGGGGTTGACTGCATATCCCTCTGATCAGGCTCAGATAGTTTGACAGTTAGGAGGCCGACACGATTATCAAAACCGCCCGACTCGTCAATTGCAATTACATGGTTTGGTGCACAATGAATTCAGACATCGGTACTTGTGTTGGTGTATATGCATGATGTATAATCTATTGTTGTATGAAGCTGTTGGGACTTCGGGAAACAAATATAATTTGTTGTTTGGTTCGTTGCTATTTCAAAACAAATCCACATGTCACTTGGAAGAAGAAAGTGAAACGAACAGCCTGATTGGTGGGATTTTTATGATGTCATATCTGGCCTTTCACCATTGGCTGATTCGTTTTGAAAGGTAACTTTTGATTGGCTGGAATGTGAATCAGCTCATGAATATTAATGAGTACTTGCTAGAAAAATGGCAACTTCCTGCTGGGCGGCAAACATCACAAACACGAACGAAACAAGTGCTTTTCAAGATGTTTATTTCACAACCATGAACAGAAGTGACACATCCAGATCATAAGATGTCAAACGAAATCACAAGTGTCAATTACACTCAACCGTAATTAGGCAATCAACATCACAACTTATTTGACAGTTTGCAATCCTTTGACCGCGGACACAGCCGCGATTGACACGAACTGACGAAGTCACGATTGCATGAAATCAGTCAAGCACATGACATGGAACCGATGATCTTGCGATCAAAAATTTTTTACTGTCATTCTTGATTTTGATTTTTTTTCAACCACAAGCACATGTGCGTATATTCGAAATATACGCACACCTTCGACTATACGCACATGCGACTGTATGCGCGCGAATACGGTAGAGGCAATTTTTTTTTTGGAGTCGGCAGGTTTAAGAGCAGTCGGCGGATCCGTAAACCAATAAATCAAATAACTATGGCCTAATCAGTGTATTTTAATATTTTATAAGTGGAATTGTGTGTCCGACTTCAACCCCAGACATTTGTATATATGGGTTACCCCAAATTGTCAAGACTGACCAAAATATTGTCCCATCCTTAGAGCTGTCTCCGTCTCGGCAGTAATTCAATACAGCACCACGCCTTGCTGTTGCCGCGAGAAACTCATTAACTCGGAGCCAGGACACACAAGCAATTGGCGGTTATTGTTAGCGCTAAATGGAGCTTCACGTTTATGGCCTAAATGGAGCAATCAGCTTCCATTATTTTGAAAACAATTATGCGACATAACCCTGTTAGCTTTGCACAATAAAAACTACAAATTAAAATATAAAACTGGAAAGCAATTAGATCCAAACTTTCAATTTATTGCCAAGTTCAAAAGGGTTAATATATAATCTTGCGGTCTATTGTTACTGTAATTAGAGACGGGAGGAAGACGAGAACTTTTACGGCAGAATCTGGGGAGTCGAGAGTGCAGAGTGACATTTAGGTTCAGTAAACAGCTGGAGATGACTTGACAATTCTACTTCTCGCTCGGAGGAAGAACTGATTATAGAAAAGGGTAGCTATTCTGGGTCGTTCCTTCATGGTAACAGTCGCGAAATTTCAGCCTTCGAATCTTTATGGGTCAATTCCCATATTTTGCCATACCACTGTCGGACACGCCAGGGACGCCAAAAGCAACGATTAATTTTCAGCCTAATAGTATGGGACACGACAATGACGCCATTACTGAGGGTAAATTATACTACTGTGGCTCACAATTTACTGTCCCTATTGGCGACATTGGCGTGATAAACAATAGTATGCCAGAAAATTTATCGGGCATTCGACCTGATATGGAAATCAAAGAAAATTTTGCGCAAGTTACCATGAAGGGGTAACCCTATTCTGAGCCAAAAAAATTGAGGTAATTACCCCCCCCCCTCCCCCCTACAAATTTATATATACATGTAAGCAAATCAATCATTCATTACAAGATAACAATCAGGATAAATCATTTTGAATGACGGCCATATTTATAAGTCATCCCATCATAAACGGTAAATACCAAATAACAACCGGCATTATGATCTCAGCCGCCATTCCCAGTGTTCATATATTACTAATTCTGCCGACACGTAGCACGTAGTAACTCTGGCCATGATCGTAACCGCAGCGGCTGTAAATCTGTACCGTGATGTCCAGAGGAATCACAGACACTGGGACGAAGAATCATGGATCTTGACGGTATTTTGTGGCTTCAAAGTGCCCAAGACTCCACTTTCATTCATTATTCACCATGTGCGGCCCACGGGATAACTCACAAGTGACCATCAAATATCCCCTTGTGCATATTGTGAAATTCTCCGTAAGGCAGCTTGTCTATTGGAGGACTTGCTGGGAGACTTGGAGAACAAAAAGTGATGTACATTAATGAATGGGCAGCGATCCAGCCACAATTGCCTGACAATGGTTATCCATCACATTTGATTGGATGGGACTAGCTTTATTTACAAAGCGCGAATAAACCAGACAGACGCCATGCTGCAAGAGAGTTACAGCAAACATAAACATGCAAGCTCTTCTGGCAAAATCATCAGAATTAGTCACAGCTTCCACTCATCTAATCGTTAGTTATGAACAATGCGATTGAATTGATTATCAGATAAGGAAAATGAAGGGAAACTATTATTGAGAGCATATAACTGATGATATTGAATTATCATCATGGATCAATGAAATATTTTCCTAACATTCATATAATGAAGCATTGCATGAGCAGAAAATCTGATTTTGCGTGATTGCATCCAACAAACTGATCATCAAATATGATGAAATATAGAACTGCCAACTGACAAAAACAAGATGTTGCTGTTTCCGAAAATCAAATTAACCAGATTCCCAACTTGAAAGTGAATTAGATCAGTTGAGAGAAAAGTGGTAATCTGATTCTGTTGAAGCCCGAGGGTGGACCTGACCCAGAGAGCCCTGGCACAGAGTTACCATGGTTACGTGACATTTATGGAAACCCAGCACAGACGGTTACATGTAGCTATGGACTTTTCTCAGCCAGGACACATCATGATTATACACTAGGGCAACTTGTAACCATGGAAACAGAAAGTTCCCAGGGTACATCACCAAAGGCCAGAGTTAGACAATGCATACTCAAAAGTTCCCATCCTCTGCTCTTCAAACTATACACAGATCATCTTCTCAGATCAGGGACTCAGATCGAACATGATATCGAGACTAGAACACTCAGACAGTCAAGGTCAATTTCAAGGTCAGCAGATCCACCATAATATTATGATTCCCCACATGCCCATACGACACATTGAATCAGTTTTTTCTGCGAAGGCCAATTTAAATAGTTCATGGCAAACATACCGTGAGATTTACCATTCAAGGTCATATTATCATGTTTATGACGTTGAGTATATGAAATATATATGAATTCTAATATACATGTATGCTCAGAGCACACATACCCAAGCTGGTTCCACATGTGTTTCGTCTCATGGGGCCGATTTGTTCATGAACCATTCGGGCCTACATTTACATTTAGGGCCTTTTTCATTCAAAAAATTTCATTGCACAATTTTTTGTAGTGAAAAATAATCTAATACTTTGACCAGGATGATTCCCAATCATGCACTTGAATTAAATACTTTTCATAACGTTATTCCTGTTTCAGTATCAATTATACACTTGCAGCTAATGCATAGCCACTAGCTATCTGAATAACCATTACAATGTGTTATACTTTTTGTGTTACTGACACTGTTTTGAATGCTTTTCACAATTCAGAACGTCAGCGAAGTGGTCAATAAGACAAATATTTTGGTTCATGTCGGGATCCATAACAAAACTGGTGGCAAGCAGTCGCTTGATCAAAGCCACGTACGACAGGTCCACAATTTTTTTCTCGGGAGAAAATTGCCACAATTGATTCATTCACCTGAAACCACAAAAGACGCCACAAAAAGTCTGTCGTTTATTGATTATGAGCTCGATCAACTCAGCCGAAACTGGGGCAGCTGACAGCATTGCATGGGGATTGGTAGTGGACAACCTGAGACGTTCTGATTAAATTACTCCAAATACTGGAACGAATCGAAGGGAGCTGTCAATCACCTCACTATCGCATCAATGATGCATGACGAATCTGCATCAGGCGAACGATTTCATTTTGATCCTTTCCAGATCACTTCGTCAAATATATGCCACAGATCATTCTGATTTTCTACCTGTACCGTATTACATGATCAGAATAATATACATTGCGAAATATATTAATCAATTTCCAATCCTCTATTTCATCATTTTCACGAGTGTTTTCTGTACATGTATAGTCAAGACCACAGAGCAAACACTTACATGAACAGAACAACACTGACATTTTTGTATGAAACTGGAATTAGAGTAATGTAATTCCTGAAGATTTGCAACTCTCGATCGACAACTCTTTGCATCACAATACTATGAGGCAGAATGAACAATGATGTATAACGAACTTGTATTCAAGGAGATATTCCTCATTTTCTGAAGTCAAGATCAATGTTACACCATAAATTTATTTTAAAATCACATGCTACACAGTAGCCTACAACAAAAAAAAACCTTGGCAGGTCAACCAAGCTCAGAATTCAAGGTCATATACCGGTAGGTTATAATCATATAAATTTTGAATACCGATACTAATATACATGTATTACGATACCCACACAGTAATTTGTTGATATGTAGCTCGATCATGATAGAATTGCTCAAAATTACCAGAAGAAATGAGATTATCTCTGCCTTGTGAATATACGTTGAATACATACATTCCACTAATCATAAAATACATAATCATTTCCCAATTTCCACATTTGTGCCAGTAATGTTGTGACATTTTCCAAATGATCCTGACAATCTCAGACCTACACACTTTACACAATTACCCTCCGTGACGTGATGTCATTCTTGCATGTTACAGTCTCATTGACCGACCTCGAACTCGGGATAACTGACTGATTTAGGGCGATATACAACGATCAGCCTTTCTCAACCTCACTTCTCAACTCAGCGTGATTGTTTTCTTCAAAAATTGCCAATTGTGGAGCACCCTGCAATGGCTGAGTTATTAGAACACACCAAGAGACACCCTGTAGTGAGTGAATTGATAGAACCCATCATGAGACCTCGCTACCTCAGAATTGATCGGGAGGAATGAAAATTATTGATTTGGGTCTGGTCTTACATCATGTTCTCAGCGGTATTCCATGGATGTCTCCGTTCCGTCAAATAGTGATTTTTCAACATATTCCAAGAAAGATTCAATCAGTTAAAGCAAAAGATCAAAATCTTCTGGTTTGAACAAACACAGGCCAAGTATCTTTATTGACCGAATTAAGTTGCCGCAATTTGTTAGAAATTCGCTCGTGAACTTATTTGACACAGAAAAAACTCCACAGTATGTGAACCGTTCTTCAATAGCTTGTTGTTTTTTTCCATAGTTTGGGAATCATTAAAGTAAATATTGGTGTAGACACCAAGAAGCGAGCTCAGACAGAGGACGACCACACTATTGATTTATAAATGTGATATAAATCTTTGGATCAAAGGGATGGTAATGTTTCGTTGTTTGCAATTCAATTCAATAAATAATATGCAGTTCTTTTATTCGGAAGTTTCTTCAATGAAAGAGCAGTGTGAAATGGTAGGAAGAGACAAAATATGTCTTGATTTTGGTGACTGTAAGCAAGACTGATAAATATCAAGGTGGTTCGGGTTTCTTCTTGTAAAACTGTTACAGTATATCTTAACTTTCTGGAAAAGAAATCTGAGTGTATCATCAGAAGAAAAACGTTTCGGTATTTTGCGAATGTTGTGATGCAAAAAAATGACTTAGAAATCTAATGAACAGTCACCACTAAATTTGCTTTGTACAAAGTACATGGCAATTGTATCTTCAAACTCAATTTGGATGAATGTGTCAATGCCAAGTCAGCTTCAAATAAATCTCTGATTAAAGGTCACGGCACTTTTCAGTAGATCCATCGTAAGATGTCGTAGCTCCCTCCTTTTAATGACGCGTCTGTCACGCTCTTCTCCGCAAATCTGATAAACTCCGTACAAATTGCTCAAATCGCATTAATTTAAACCTTCACAGGTCTCTTTGAGAAAAACTCAATAACTTCGAGAGGAATCGGGTGAAAGTCATCACAAAACTAGGAGCACAGGTCTGTAAAGCAATTTTGGTTGCTGTATCAACTTGTGTGTGAGTTGCAGTGTAGCAGGTCAGCATTGGTCAGTAAACAGACAGAGAACAGAAATGTGACCTTTCATCTTTCAAGTTATTTTGAGGAAAGATATAATGTACCAATAAACCGACTGAATTTTTTCACTATTTTTCTTCGAAATTAATTTACGACCTTTACCTTATCATATATGTATAATTTATATTGAAGAGTTGTATGCCCATCATTTATCATCCTCTGTAACTAAACTACAGACTATCCTCTGTAACCACTTTGAATCCACAAATAATCCACAGACAACAAAAAAAGCAACCCTCGCTAGCCTTTCCTTCCCCGCACCAGACCCCCTGAGAATGTTGTGGTTTTTTTTTTGTTTTCTTTTTAAAAACATATATTTTATTCTCAAAGGACCTTCGGCCCATATGCTGAACACACATGTACACTTTCAAAAATGAACACCAGAAACGCTGGATACATGAATAAATCACGCAACATAATACTTGTTATGGACATCCATACCATAGGACACATTTTTTTTTTTTTAATGGGTTAAATGTTTATTCGGCTCATGTTTGTTGTGTTGCTCCAGACTCTCCACCAGTTATCAATAATCGATTCGTCTGCTTCACATCGGACACGTTCCCAAACGTGAGTCGTGACAAAACATCAAAGGATATCACCCCTCTATCCCATAATATGTTTGTGTTTCGGCTGTCGATGAGCATGACACGCACAGGAGTATCAACTTCTTGTTCCATACCCAAACTGGATGATATCAAAGGATGTGAGCACGAAATATGCTGGTACGTGCACTTCAAAGGTCTTTGGCGAGTGAAGTGATAAATCTCAGACAAACAAAACCGGGTTGTTTCTATATTCACACAAACATTGAATGTATCCCCCCTACATATATATAACCCATCAAGTCATATATCATTGTATATTGTTCCAGAGGCTGACAAAATGATGATCAGATCTGCATCAAATTGTGCCGAACATAGTAACATAGACTTAAAACACAAATCTTGATATAAACAGACTGATTGCGGAGCAGATTTCTATCTACTGTCAGACAAACACCAGTTTATGTGTCAGTTATAGAGGCGTGATGACACAGAAATAGTCATCCATGTAGCTGTTGACATTACACGATGTGACATCTAAATGGTGTCCTCACAAACATGAAAGAATGGAAGTTGTTTGAGCATTTTATTGAGTGATACGACAAGGGGAAATGTTCGGGACAATAACAAGTGGGTGGCATAAAATGAGACATCAAATACTTTACTCTTATTTCTGAATCAAGAGAGATTAACTGCTAATGCGAAATTGATTATTAAACAAACATTTTTGTCAGCAGAAATGATGTCAACTGTATAATTTTGACAAATTTGCATGTAAATCTATGCAAATACCGTTTTGGTCTACAGTTCCAGTTGTGCAAATATGCAAATTACCTCAAATCACACTGTACAATAATGTACTACACTTTGGGAGTTTAACACAAAGTAACAGATCATGCTCCAGTTAAAGCTTTGAATCTCTGGATTCTCCACCAGTTAATATCCTGATAACTGTCTGCTGAGACTCCCCCTCTCTCTCCCCCCCCTCCCCCCCCCCCATCATCACCCCAGTATCCACCCATCCTCCCCTCCCCCATGGGCTCCAAGTGGACTACACTTTCCCAGCGATCCCCAGATTTATAGCGACCATCTATTCCCGGATAATCACAGACTTTGTGCGCCTCTGATCAGGCTCAGAAGTAACGCTCTCTGCATTTCAGACCATGCATCATATTTTACGACAGCCATAAATTTGTGCCGCATAATCAGCCAGTTATTGACAGAGAAAGGCGTAACAAGGACACAGACTGTTGGATCAGGCCTGTGCCGTGTTTGAGCAGAATTCTAAACAGGTGAAAAAAAAAATTAGCCCAATGGGCTAGAAAGGTTACCGGAGAAATATACAGAGTTAAGCCGAGAAAGTTGAAGGTCAAATTCAAGGTGACCACTGAAATCGCCATATCTCTAACCTTGAAAATGGGATCAAAGGTTAAATTCTAGATCACCAAACTATTCAGCATACATCATTTCCTATATGTTCACTATGGACCCCTAAGCTGTAAATTTGATAATAAGCGAGATATAAGCCATTTTGTAATCTGACTTTGAAAAAAAAATGACTGACCTTGAAATTTAGGTCAAAGGTCAAATTCAATATCATTAAAATATTCAGAATATATCATTTCCTATATGTTCACAATTGATTCCTAAGCTGTAAAGTCGATAATAAGCGAGATATTAGCCATTTTGTCCTGTTGACCTTGAAAATGAGGTCAAAAGTCAAATTCAAGGTCACTAGAATATTCAGCATGTATCATTTCCTATATGTTCACAATTTATTTCTAAGCTGTAAAGGCGCTAATAATCAAGATATTGGCCATTTTGTCCTGTGACCTTGAAAATGAGGTCAAAGGTCAAATTCAAGGTCATGAGAATATTCAGCATATATCATTTCCTATATGTTAACAAATGATTCCTAAGCTGTAAAGTCGATAATAAGCGAGATATTAGCCATTTTGTCATTTGACCTTGAAAATGAGGTTAAAGGTCAAATTCAAGGTCATGAGAATTTTCAGCATATATCATTTCCTATATGTTCACAATTGATTCCTAAGCTGTAAAGTCGCTAATAAGCAAGATATTGGCCGTTTTGTCCTGTGACCTTGAAAATGAGGTCAAAGGTCAAATTCAAGGTCATGAGAATATTCAGCATATATCATTTCCTATATGTTCACAATTGATTCCTAAACTGTAAAGTCGATAATAAGCGAGATATTAGCCATTTTGTCATGTGACCTTGAAAATGAGGTCAAAGGTCAAATTCAAGGTCACAAGACTATTCAGCATATATCATTTCCTATATGTTCACAACTGATTCCTAAGCTGTAAAGTCGATAATAAGCGAGATATTAGCCATTTTGTCCTGTGACCTTGAAAATGAGGTCAAAAGTCAAATTCAAGGTCACGAGAATATTCAGCATATATCATTTCCTATATGTCCACAATTCATTCCTAGTCTCTAATTTCAAATATTAAGTGAGATATTAGGCTTAATGTGTGCCATTATAAAGCATAGGAAAATTTAACATGGGAAAGTCACATTTGGGCCGAGTTTGGGCCCAAAATGGCCCACTTCAAGCGATTCAAGTGCAACGAAATTTATACATGTCACAGGGGTACATATGAGGAGTGTTTTTCATCAATAAGAAAAAAAAGTTACTGAACAGATTTTGAGAAAACGACCGTCGAAGTCCAAAATTGGCCATTTTTCGACGAAAACGGCCGCTCTGACCTTGAAACCAAGGTCAGAGGTCAAATTCAAGGTCACGACAATATTCAGCATATATCATTTCCTATATGTCCACAATTGATTCCTAGTCTCTAATCTCAATATTAAGTGAGATATTAGGCTTTAATGTGTCCCATTATAAAGCATAGGAGAATTTAACATGGGAAAGTCCCATTTGGGCCGAGTTTGGGCCCAAAATGGCCCACTTCGAGCGATTCAAGCGCAACGAAATTTATACATGTCACAGGGGTACATATGAGGAGTGTTATGCATCAATAAAAAAAAAAGTTACTGAACAGATTTTGAGAAAATGGCCGCCAAAGTCCAAAATCAGGCATTTTTCGTCGAAAACGGCCGCCATTTTGAAAAAAATGCGAAAATCAAAAAACTAAAAAATACCTCCCTCTCGAAATATTTTTAGGCATTTTTGTGCAAAATTTCAGAAAAATTTGATCGTAAACTTTAAAGATAAAATTGTTGACGGACGACGACGACGACGGACGACGACGACGCTGGACGCATAGCCATGCCAATAGGTTACGGACCATAGGTCCGGTAACCTAAAAACAACTTGCTACCTGTTCAAAGTAAGGTAGAGATAATGGATTTTCTGATGTGGATCTTCACGATGGCTGATGTGGCATGCATGAGCATGATGACAGTCCTGAACAAACTTTATTCCTATTCATTATTGAAGTTTTTCTGTCATGCATGCATGTCTTGGATTTTTTAAAATCGTGTTATTTTACAATAATTGACGAACAAGCATATGCTTATATAAACATATCTTGTTGGCTCGGATCTTGGCGTAAGGGTGATTAATTATGGTTATAAGGAAAACATACAAGGTGAAAGATATCGCACCTTTTATATACTATTGAGTTCAAACCTTTAATATATTCATCAAATTTACCATCATTGCGTATGACATTTCATTGACTGTAGATGGCTATTTTGAGTTTTGTATTGATATGAAGTATCTCCCCATACACCTAATTGTCTGCACACTAACTAGCAATAGATCTGTGTGTTGCTCACTGAACCAACCTGAGCACCTTGATCAGTGCAGACCCATTACCTCCTTAGTGTTCCACATCAGACTCCCCGCACATCAACTATCAGGGGGCAGTGGAGCAAACGGCTTGCTTGGGCAAAGTTTCATCGGATGTGACACATGTAGCGCCAGAAACCGTGGCAACGAACCTGAGGGTGACAGAAACTATCAGGGGGCAGTGGAGCAAGCGGTTTGTTTGGGCAAAGTTTAATGGGCTGTGACACACGCAGCATCATAAAACAGAAACTGTGGCAACGGACCTCGGAACGACACGAACTGTGCCTGCGAGACATGGGTCTGGTTATACTTAGTAGCACAGCTTTTAGGCACAAATCTGTACAGTTTCCAACGTTTGATATGTGATTTTCTCAGCACGTTCAAGTCGGTTGTCGCCAAAACTCCCTAGGTTAGGATTGTCTCGGAGCTAAGTTTGTGGCTGAAGGATTACGGCGAAACAAAAACCTGTCAGAGGCGCGAGACAAATGCTGCCATGGCCGCTGTGAGAATACATAACTAGGTTTGTGAGGATTTCTGGGGAATGGTTGTCCCCGGCAATGTGACTCCACATATACATGCTGAATAAAGGCACATGAATATATTACATAAGACATTCATCTTCCATATTCTGTTGTATTTTCCTGGTAACAGAAAGAATGAACAAGACATTACTACGAAAAATTTAAAACCCCTACACATTCATCAATAAACAAAACGTTCATCAACTTATTTGCATGACATTTCACTACATTTTCTTTCATTCCAAATAGCATCTTCCATATTCTGTTGTATTTTCCTGGTAACAGAAAGAATGAACAAGACATTACTACGAAAAATTTAAAACCCCTACACATTCATCAATAAACAAAACGTTCATCAACTTATTTGCATGACATTTCACTACATTTTCTTTCATTCCAAATAGCAACACTGATTACACACATGACATCCATATTTTAACTATCATATCATATTCTGCCTGAACTGAACTGTTGGAAAGTGAATACACAGTGATTGTCCGGTGACAAATTTGTTCTATTTTTCGCAATCAAAGCAAAAATGTATTGGAAGCCATCCAGCCCAATCCATTAGCTATTTCACCACTCAGCCTGTGAAACATAATCTTTCAGTACATCATTAAGGCATTTCGGCAGAAATGCCTTTATGGTTTTAGCAGAATTTTTTTTTTTTTTTTTTTTTTTTTCTTTTTTTTCTTCTTCCGCCACTTTTGGTTTCCGGACGATAACTTTAGATTGCCTTGACGGATCCTTGTCAAATTTTCACCGCAAGTCAGAAATGATATGAGGAAGAACCCTATTCTTTTTGAGCCGGATCGGAGGTCTGTGAGGTCCGTGAGGATGAAATCAAGGCTAATTTTAAGACTTGGTTTCCGGACGATAACTGGAAAAATATTTATGCAATAGTCGCAGAACTCTGCATGGAGGTTCATATGCCACCAGGGAAGAACCCTATTGATTTTGGGATCGATCCGTCAAACGACCTTTGACCTAGAGGTCAAAATAATTTTTTGCTGATTCATCCTTGAGGCTTCCTGCATATCTCGGAAACCGTGCGTCGTAGAGCGAAACGGACGTTATTTTCGGACTCGTCGCCCTAGACAAACATCTCTAGGGTGTACTTTTTTTTTTGATCCGGCTCCGAGGTCCGTGAGGTCCGTGAGGATGAAATCGAGGAACTTGGTTTCCGGACGATAACTCAAAAAATATTCAGGCAATAGTTGCAGAATTTTGCACGGAGGTTTATATATCACCAGGGAAGAACCCTATTGATTTTGGGATCGATACCTCAAACGACCTTTGACCTAGAGGTCGAAATAATTTTTTGCTGAGTCATCCTTGATTCATCCTGCATATCTCGGAAACGGTGCGTCGTAGAGCGAAACGGACGTTATTTTCGGACTCGTCGCCCTAGACAAACATGTCTAAGGGGTATTATTGATGAACTTTGACCTTGACCCGAAATTTTTTTGCCGAGTCGGCATTTTTCGTTTTCGTCGATATCTCGGAAACGGTGCGTCGTAGAGCGAAACGGACGTTATTTTCGGACTCGTCGCACTAGACAAACATGTCTAAGGGGTATTATGGATGAACTTTGACCTTGACCTGAAATTTTTTTGCCGAGTCGGCATTTTTCGTTTTCGTCGATATCTCGGAAACGGTGCGTCGTAGAGCGAAACGGACATTATTTTCTGACTCGTCGCACTAGACAAACATGTCTAAGGGGTATTATGGATGAACTTTGACCTTGACCCGAAATTTTTTTGCCGATCGGCATTTTTCGTTTTCGTCGATATCTCGGAAACGGTGCGTCGTAGAGCGAAACGGACGTTATTTTCGGACTCGTCGCACTAGACAAACATGTCTAAGGGGTATTATGGATGAACTTTGACCTTGACACGAATTTTTTTTGCCGAGTCGGCATTTTTCGTTTTCGTCGATATCTCGGGAACGGTGTGTCGTAGAGCGAAACGGACGTTATTTTCGGACTCGTCGCCCTAGACAAACATGTCTAAGGGGTATTATGGATGAACTTTGACCTTGACACGAAATTTTTTTGCCGAGTCGGCATTTCTCGTTTTCGTCGATATCTCAGGAACGGTGTGTCGTAGAGCGAAACGGACGTTATTTTCGGACTCGTCGCTCGAGACAACATTTATCTTATATGTATTATGGATGAACTTTGACGTTGACTAAAAAATTTTTTGCCGAGTTAGCATTTTTCGTTTTCGTCAATATCTCGGAAACGGTGAGTCGTAGAGCGAAACGGACTTTTTTTTCGGACTCGTCGCCCTAGACAAACATGTCTAAGGGGTATTATTTTAACGGTAATTTTTTTTGCGGAGTCGACATTTTTCATTTTCGTCGATATCTAGTATATATTATAAATTAATCATCACACCGAAATGCCTCCAAGGCATCTTTAGGCCTTGACGTCTAGTTATACTACATGCAATATATTCCGTATCAAAAAGAAACTTTTTCTGTAATTATATTATGTACAATGCACAATTATCAAATGTTTTCTGTGAAGCACAATACTCTGCTTTATTGCGTAGAATTTCAATTAGTTTCAACAAGGGTGTGGAAAACATGAACAATCACGCTGTATTCGCACAATGAAAATGAATGTGATCTGTCATATCACGGAAAATGGTGACAATACGAAATTGCTCTGATGTCTTCAGTGTCCATTATTGAATTATCTTCTGTTAAATTTTTCTCTGTTTGTTTTCATTTGCATGGATATCCTGTGAACACTGAATAGTAAGCAGATGAGAGCCTACATCAAAGACCAGGTCTGTCATCAAAGGATACCTAGCTGGAAGAATATACTGTGAACCCCTTTAATTTCACGTCCATTTAATTTCGCGTTTTCACAAAATGGACATGGTTGCACCCGTTTAATTTCGCGTAAATTTGCAAATCAATCATATGTGTTGAGGATGAAGTAATTCACATCCAGAAATTTCGAGTTTTTAATAAAAATGTGAAAATCGCGAATACTAAGGGACGCAGAAAATTAAAAGGTTCACAGTATATCTCACCAGTAGTGGGTAGCTCAGTGGATAAGGCGCTGGTCTCGTATCACAAAGGTCATTGGTTCGAGACTCAGACTGGACCACTGGGTTATTTCGCTAACATCTTCAGGCAAGGTGTGAACCACTAATTGTCTATCTCTACCCAGGATTAAATGGGTACCGGTCATTCAATAGGATGCTATAGTGTAGCGCCGGATTGTGGCAGCTGTGTTGTCATTCTAGACTGGGGTAAAGTGTACAGCGCCCTTGATTAGAACTACTTTCCATAAAGGAGTGCATGATAAATGTTAACTTTTTTACTTAAACATACTGTATTTTTCTACCTACTCGGTAGTTCTCATAGCATATATTACACAGTCTGTATTAAGGCCATCATTTTTTAATTAATTGTTTTACGAACTTTTTTGCTTTAAATATTTTAAGTCGGTCGGTAGGGAGGAATAAAAATAAAAGTTACTGAAAATGTGTAGTCGGGCTAATAAAAAAAAATGCAGCAGTGAAAAATTGGTCATTTCTTACACTCTCATTTACCAGCTTGCTTGTGCGCATTAGACTCACATGTGCGTTTAGGCGGCCCAGAAATACCACTAAACATAAACACATAGAGTCAAAACTCAGCTTTAGTATGAGTATAGAGATGGAAAAAAAATTTTTTTCTTCACAATTCAGTTCTGTCACAACCAAACTAAGACATGGTTTACCAAATTTTCAGCTTGACTTCAATGAATGTATTTGGGTAATAGTGATTAAAATTTCGAAATTCAACTCGTCTATTTGTCGAATTTAATATTGGGAAAAAGACAACCATCATAAAACACATAGCAATTTGTTATTTTTATCAAAAACAACAGAAATCTGATCACATTTCTTTTCCTGGTTCATTTTAATATTCATCATGTACTTGCCACAGGTCTAGACGACTCAGAAAACTGCTGTAGTGCTACACCTGGTGACTACTAGAATACCACATGACAATGAGACAATGTGGCCATAATGAGTTGATGACTGACAGTTGGAAGACCAAATTTTTAGTTCAAACTGGCTGCCAAAATTCTTTGAAAATTAAATGTAAAAGCTACATTATACGTACGGGCTCAAATTCTGAAGATCTACCTATAAAAGTACACAAAGAAATGATACTCGAATATTGCACCCTTGAATAATCTAAATATATGGATCATCAGTTATATTCAAATGGGACATGTCCGTGATATCTGGAAAGAACTATGAGCAAGTCATTGTAGCAAAACCATAGTCGAAAGCACAGGCAGACAGACATACATATAATCGTTTTGAATTGCTGACAAGAGACTATTTCTTCGCATAACCATGAAGGCAAAGAATGATCATTTTGATGCTGCATATTTTTACCCATGCATTTTTTCCAGTCGGTGGGTAAAATAAAAATATAAAGAGGAACTGCTGAATTTATTTCTTATCGGCCGTTTTTATGTGGAGTCGGCGGGTTTGTAAAACAATCAATCAAAAAATAATGGCCTTATTATAAATTTAATCACTTACAGACACAAAACTACTGCATAATAATAATTTAATTGCCTCACCAAGCTTGAATCTCAATAATTAATCTTGTCACATGCCACATTCACATTTCTCCATCAGACACGACAAGACCCGAACACACCTTGATCAGCCCGTGGACATCAAAGGGTCGCGCCCCCAGAAACCATGACCTTTCCATCGTGGTCAAAGTCAAGTCTTCGTCCCAGTTAAACTTGTCAGCCAAAGTATGATGAATTACCAGATTGTGTCCTACCGACACGTAACATGTACAGATCTCATGCGGGTAAATATGAATTGATGGCCTGCACTATAGATTCAGATTTTCAGTGCGATCGTCGAGATCCTGATCTTGTGAACATTTTACATTGTGAATCAGTCAGATTAGATGGCCAAGGCTTGAAAATATTTGGAGATCTGCAGAGTGATATCAGCCCTTTCAACCAATATATATTTCTGTCATGACACAGATTGTCTTACTAGTCATAATTGTCTTAATGTTGATGTGTAAGGATACAGACTAATTCCGAAGAACTATTATTTTCCCATTGTTCTTCTAAATATCATGCATTGCCAATTTTGTAAGAAATTTGATAAAAGAAATCACAAAAACATAATATCGGGCCTGTCCTGTTGCTGTGACAAACACATTTACGAGTACATGTAGCAACCACCAACCCAAGAACTGCCACGTGTGACAAACTTAGCAACCAGCTGAGCCCCGACCGCTCTATCACTTGATGATTCAAGTCGCCTCGTCTCTGAATGCTGCAGTCGTTCTTCGAGAGAATGCAAGAGTTCTTTAACAGTCAATTTCCACTTGATTTGTTCTCGCGAGTCGACCGTCGTCGCGGGAACCAAATCAGCTGATTGTGGGCGAGAAACAGGTTGTGATTTGGGTCGGTCATGAGCTTTCAGACATGACTCACATACAGCAGGGTACAGGGGTCTAACAGAGTTATACATATTGGCCTACATGCCTCTGTAGTTATCATTTCTTTGTAACTTAATGCAAATTCAGTCGTATGAATAGTCTTACAATATACCACATAGTGCCCTTCCATAACATTTTAAGGGGTTGTTACCCTCGCCATATTTTAGTCAGTGATGCGCACTGAATATTTTTGAAAATGTTTTTTCTTGAAGAAATAAACACATATTTCACATAAATGTTATATTATCATGTTAATAACTAATTTAAAGCATTTTACGCGCAGTTATTATGCATCTTATGTTAAAATTGGTGAAATTGACTACCAAAATTTCGGGACATCCGTTCTTGTGGAAAAAGTCGATTACGAATGTTCCAAGTATTTTTCTGAGCATTACTACATATGCTAGTTTATGAGCCGAGAAATATTTTTTTGAAATTCAAATCCATTGCATCACAAATGATTTTTGAAGTTCAGACATTTATTGACAACTGAAAATTTTTCCCAAGTGGCCAGCACAGGCACTATTTTTTAACCCTTCAAGACACTGCCACAGTGAGAGGGAGACTTCAATATCATATGCTCCACTGTGCACACTTCACACTGGCTTTTACATGTAGACTGCTACATGCTAGGGCTTCTGTGTGCATTGGGCCATGACACTACTCTACATTGTATTCACCTGATCAATGCAAATAATAACCCGTATTTCCAAAGTGACAGTTATAAGTTTAAAACTTCTGGGGAAGTAACATCTTCTTGCATTCGGCATAATTCATAACACTCTGTGTTCATCAAATAACTAACAGTACATGTATGTATTCACTGACCATATTGTGCATAATGCTTGTGTCTATGCATACAAAGAACACAAATCCCAAGCTAGATACAGGATACATCCTGATCCCAATAACATGTAAATGTAAATATCACCAGGCTTTTGATTCATTGTCATCATGATTACATGTGACATTAAAGTATCATTATTGCACATGGGTTGTGTCAACATAATTGATGTGAAATTCACACAGTGGTAGCATTTTATTAGTACAATTCATGAGTTATGAATTGGAGCACTTCATCTTTTGACATACATGGATCACAGGTATGATATCAAACATACCAGACAAGAAATGTCATGAATAAATAGTGTATTTGGTGGTATACTCCTTATCCATATGTTTATCCAAGTTTGTACATGGAAGGTAAACAAGAACAAAATAAATCAAATATAATACCAATCAAAAAGATTATGAATTTATCATAATTGGCAAACAATATTGCACATGGCCACTTGATACACTGCCATTCAAATCTTCATAATGTATTTCTGACCTACACATGTGTATCAATAACAAATTTTTTATACATACAATGTGTTGGCCACTTTATCCATTAAAATATAAAATATCAAAATATTATTAATTGGCCATTGAATCCCCAAATTGCTGTTGTTTAAGATATCCAATTGTCTTATTGACACTACAATACCCAAAATGGTGGTGTGCAATTCTGTACAGGTTTTTCAGAAATACAGATCCAACATGCACTTAATTTGAAATTATATATATATTGTTTTAATATACATGTATATATTGGTGCAAACTTTAAAACACAAGTTGTTGTTATGCTTTGACATCCATATTGTTGGCCAAATGAATGATTGCTCCTGGGTGCCTGTCACTGGGGGATCAGTCAAGTGGTGTGGGGCTGCTATTGCCTGTCTTCTGATTGAGACTTGAACCAGGATTTATGGAGCTTCTGGTTGTGTTGTTTTCTGGCTGAGCTGTCAGGAAAGTGGTGTGGAGTTGTCAGCAACATCTGGAGTCATCTGGAGTCAGAAAAATATGAGATGATGGATTTGTCAGATGGCACTCTATTCTGTTGCTGATACCAATCACATTGCCTTGAATTGATTATTGGAATATTACAATCAAGTAAACTTCTTAATTTAGAGAAATATATATATGTTGGTGATATGAATAACTCATATAGCTGCTTATTGATAAGTACCTCATATACTTGTGCCAATCAGGGCACCTGATTTAAATTTCTTGACATACATATAGATATACATCTACATACAGTTTCATTTTGTTATCGAGATGTATTTATTAAATTAACCACGAACTTATGGAATAGGTACTCATAGATACTTCATCAGTGTTGATAGAGACGGGGCTCCAATATACAGAATGCTTAAATTACGTGTACGTACCTGAACAACTATAGTATTATATTACCTATTTGTGAAAATGAACTCCCAATGTGCAAGAAGGGTTGAAAGAGGGTTAATAATCCGCCCCAGGACATGTGCTCGACGATTTTCCGTGTGGTTCCATGCGATCACTGACCGAGACTGGACTTGAGCAGCTAGTGAGTATTGCTCTTCACATTGAACTCAAAACCCTATGCACGGATTTCAACGGCTTTCTCACCGGAGCGAATACAAACTCACGTGGTGAGCGATATGTCAGTTATCGTCTGGAAACATGGTTTTCAGTGTTTGTCATTCCCCGATCTACAACAATTCTTTGTCTATGAACTAATATGTCTTCGATTATGTACATATTTCTGGGATTACCTCCGTCATATGCCGATATACATGCATAACACATGGGACTGTTGGTGCCTCGCGGGAAAACATTTGGAGACGAAGCTACCGAATCTCATAGTCGCAAAATATGGTCTTCACAACCGAAGGAAATATTCCGAGGATGACCGCTACCAATTGATATCACAAAACACATGTAATGTGTCGTACTGCGAACATTTTCTGCCGTGATCCCGTTCAGTATTCAGAAAGTGGATTATTTGGTGTGATCAATGGATTATACAGATTACCAGAATCGACATGACCAAAGATAAGTCTCGCGTAAGGATACATTAAACTTTGACCTGGGAAATATGTAAACACGATTTCGTGGCACCTGACGTTGAAAGTAGCCGATGTTCAGACTCAATTTTACGGGGGAAAACGCGTTGTCACATGGCTTTGGATAGCTCGTTATGGAGTCTACGATGTACCAATTCCAAGTAAGTCAGTTATTCTTTGAAAATCATCAAAATAATAGATGATATTTCAAGTATGTGTGTTGTCCAAATCCACGTGATATTTTGAAAATGGCGCACTTCGTAAATGTGTCAAAGACAGTCGGGCATTTTGTGACAAATGTAGGCGGTAAATTCAAAAAGTAATTCTCGGCTCATAGACACTGACTGCTCCACTATGTAAAAAGTCGATGTATTCTAAAGATTACGTGATTGATATTGAGAACGGATGTACCAACTTTATCGTTATGATCCGGAATGATCCAGACGTTTCAGGTCGAAGATTGTATTTTTCTAAAACATGAAAATGACTCCTCTATTCACTCCAACTGCAAAAAGTCACTTCGGACTACCAGAAGTTTTATGACAAATGCTCAGATTTTGTATGCGGTACTAAAGTCGTGAAATTTACTGCCAACAATCGGCAGGGTTTCACCATCTTAAAGGCAACATTAACAAACTGAAGATTCACCGACAAATTTGATGACTTGCGAACTCCAACACAAGTTGCCGGATTCTTCACCAAACCCGACTGTTTCCATGACAACCAGACTGCTACCTCATTCCAGGTCCTACATGTAACAACAGCAATAACGATCACTCCAAAGTTTGTTGTTGCAAGCTTTTACATCCGCTCTTTCTTTCTTCAGGTCGCTGTTGCGCTTACATCGTGAGCTGATGTGATTGATGGAGCTATTGTTGATGGCCAACAAACGTGAACACGAGTCTCGTCGACTGCGGACCACGAACCTCCGAGCACAATACTGTCAACAGACTGGGAGCCAGTCGACCAAACTGTCCAAACGTCAATGGTTCACAGTCATCGATCTTTCTCTCTGGGATTGAGCGATCATTGCATCACCATGTGCATGAATTCCAACAAGATGAATTGTCGTGTGTACCTTGCTAAGTTACAACATTGAGATAATACAACTCTTAGTGTAGACATGTTTGGTGCCTTCAAACTGGAACTAACGCAGCCATAGACATGCAACCAAATTGCCATGCATGAAGATTACACACACTACATCCAAAATGTCACTTGCGTCCCAATCAAAATGGAAGGATATTTATATCATATCTACATTGTATGCATATAGAATGTCTCTTATCACAAAAAACATATAAGATCTAGTGTTACAAACATAATTACTTGGTTCTACATATTCTATATGGAATTGTAATTGGAAAACCCCAAAAAAATAAGAATGAGGAAGCACCACAATATTTTATTTTTCCATAAGATTTTTTTTTGCATGGCATTCTACATGTACATGTAACTCCAGGGCGCAGGAAAATGTCAAACCACCTTGTGGCATCAGATGTCATATCAGCAGAAAATGTCTGTGATAGCTGCGTAAATGTCAAGTTACCGAAAATATTATTATCATGACTTTGTGTGTGGTAACATGGCATCTCAGATTATTTTGGGTTGACTGCTCCAGTTTCTCACTTGATCGAAGTCAAGTAAAATTGTCATACAAAATTTTCTGATAACTTCATACATGTAGTCATCAATCATTGAAATTGTTTTTGATCTTGTTGGTCTACATACATTTTCGATACAAAACTATAGTGAATATGCAGTGCAAATTTACATTTTTGAATTTACATCAATGTCCATGAAGTTCAACATCAGACAATGAAAATGTGCTTCAGATACGTTCCTATTGTTGGTAAATTTTTTCGCGAACAACCAACGTTGATCATACCATTGGTAAAAACTGTGAAATTTGTTGAATGAAGTAATGACCACTTTGACAGATGAGCAATGACAGAACCAATTCACCACAAACATCTCCATGGCGACTGTAAAGGCCAAAACTGAGGACGGGTGATCGATGATTGGTTATTACTGCGGAATTTGCATGAGCCAATAGAACTGCTCATGTAAACCGACGCCCATCATAGACAAAAAGTACTTGATGGATTGCGACAGCACAGATCTGTACCGTATTGTACAGAAATTTGTATTACATTATTGCTATGAAAGGGCTTTTTGACTACTACACTGATCTTTGAAAAGAAGAAAACTTGTATGTCTTTGAAAACACATGTATGAAGAATTTCCGGGATAAAGAATTTCATGAAGAATATAAAACGAAACAATATAAATAAGAATAATATCTAATGGAATGACTTGATACAGAAACACCAAATCAGAGTGATTAAATGCCCCAACTGTTTATGATTTTCTTGTGAGTTTCAGTTCATATCCACCAGACACCTAAAAGCCTCAGCACAAATTCCTGCCCTGCACAAGACCCCCGAATACTCAACGCTACAGTGACCCTCCTATCAATAGTCATACATGCACTTACCTGTTTGAGCAGCTGTTCATGAATCCGTTATCCAACTTGTTGGTGCTTGTCCTGAAAAATATATGAATGAAAATATTTGTAAGTATTCACTGATGTACTTTCTGCCTGTTTAGATTGACACAATTTATAGTTAATTTGTTTTGTTCTGATAGTTTTTGATACAAAATACATTAAAGTTAAATATTACCGTTAGGAATACCAAGGTGATTCTGTGCCGAATATTTTGAGTAAAAGGCGTGTTGTTCTCATGAATTCTTTCACTGAAACACTTATTCGTACTCCAGCAAAATTCGTGATTTCACAAGAATTGAGAACGAGAAGAAGCTTCTAATGCATTCACTTTTCCAACAGTAGCAAATCTTGTTGACTAAATGTGGCATTTGTGTCAAACAAGGAGCCGTTTTTGTTTCCGTGCCATAAGGTCTTCAGAAACGAACTCAAGCAGAGTATGGAGGCAGATGCAAATCAACTGTTTTACTGCTTGAAACATCAGTCAAACTATGCACTACCAAGGAATTTTCTCCATTCGATGCACTGAAAGGGTTAAGTTGGTTAGAATGCCGCCTGTTCTGCATGTGCATGCTGTGTGTAGTTTTCACTATCTACATGAAGCACTGCTTTCAAGTTACAACACCATGTATGTGATGTTGAATCAGTGGCCATTTGGTTACTCCCAGTATTGTGGATTTACAATGATTAGAAAAAGAATGAAGATGGAATACCGGTATTCATGATTGTAAACATGGGTATGATGATGTCCAATTAGGATGTATTCCATGAGGCAATAGAAATCTGACAGTACATTTAGATACAATATTTGTGTCATTATCGGTGAGACTTTAAAGCAGATGCTTTCGAAACCAGTCATAATTTTTTGAAAACTACATTTCATACTAAACATGCTAAACTAACTGAATGAAACATACTCACATCAAATGTAATGAAAATAACCAATTCTCTGCGAAATTTTGATCATTTGAACAGACGGTTATCGCGTAAATACAGGAACTGTATCCATCACACGCAGATGTAAACAAAGCATAGAAGTGCGAGATAGACTGAC
The DNA here is from genome assembly GCA_949152475.1 of Terebella lapidaria. NCBI lineage: Eukaryota > Metazoa > Annelida > Polychaeta > Terebellida > Terebellidae > Terebella > Terebella lapidaria. The sequence goes on from OX424557.1 coordinate 13,151,725, forward strand.
AATTCCATGCACATCATGGTATATCACTGATTATTTTCTCTATATATGCACATACGAACTGGAAAATGTACTCGATGTGGACTTTTAAGCGCGATTTGAGTATTTGTTTACACTCGGGTTTGATGGATACACTTCGTTTGTTTATTTACAAAACCGGTACAACATGGGCACTAAAACGGATGAAAAGACAACTCGGACGGACTGTAATCGTTAAAATCATTGAGGACACCTTTTGTTATATTGCATTGATGTGTTTAACAAACAAATGGTTTTTAAAAAAAATATTGCATACATTCGAAGGCAGCAGCTTTAATGGAGCAGTGATGACAGTCGAGGGAATGAAATCAAAATCATGTACATGTATGGGTGGAAATATAGCAACTGCAACGCAACAATAGGATCACAGTATCAAATTGTGCATTAATACGATACACCTTGCAATACAAGCCTCATATGTGCTGTCACATGAAAGCTGCAACAACGAATAATATTTCAGATCATGGATTAACTCGACATATCTGCATATGGATAAAGACATCTATTGCAAACTGGACAAACCGCCAGAATTCTGTAGCAAGTCTAAATTTGACAAGGAGCATTGAGACGGCAAAGATTCGGAGCAGACTGTTCAATTCCGATCTGGTCCCTTGGCACTGATTCATCACCAGTGTCAAGTGAGTTGTCCGAAAGACTTCGGCTTCTTGCTTCTTCGAGGTTGATATCTTCCTTGACTTGAGAAATTACGTTTCGCTACCAAGCGAGTTACTGTAATACTTGTGGTGGAGATTTCGGCCACGGTTTAGCATGGTTACGAATAACCCATCCATCATTTACACTTGAAGTGTCGACAGGTCATGGATTGGACCAAACGGTAACCAGGCGCTATATTCCATAAATATTTGAGCCGCGAACATACTGTTAACAATTCTCAAATATAAATTCAGAGTGTAACCACACATTGCCATTCTGCAAAAATAAACTTCTGTATATTGGGACAATCATTTTGCAACAAGACAAAACACTGCACAGTTCTTAATTTCCTTGCTGTTCCTGTTACCCAGTAAGCTGTACAGTTCTGACCATAGGGACAACTCAGTTACGTCAGGGAACCTCCTTCCTGGGGTCCACCGAACACTGTTTGTACAATCGTCAACGGCAGAGTTTCACTCTGAGGGAGAAACGGAAACTTGCTGAATGGTGGTTGGCGAAGCAGCCTGCAATGATCGTATTCATCAACATGTTTCTAGTTTGTTCTCACGATTAGCAGTTTCCACTGATTATGAAAACAAGTAGAGTTAATAAAGATAAATGAACTGAGATTTGAGAAGAGAATTTACTGATCTAATCATGAAAATTCTCATTTGCACTAAAAGAAAAATTTCACATTCATTGTCAGCTTGAAAATTTGTGCTTTCATAATGATCACACTTTTCATGGCTTGTCCATAAATTCCAATTTCCCACTCAATACTTGTATAAACATGATCACATTTTACTGCGTGCCTCAAGTAAGCGTAACTCAAGGGAAAAACGCCAATATATCATGTCCTCCATGGATGAAAAAAAAGCTTTCAGGCATCTTGTCGTAAATCTCAATAAACTTTACATGTGACTCCCGTGTCCACCCAAGCTCTTTAGTCGCAGCAGGAACTTTCTTTATTCAAACCAAGTGAGGATTAGTTCTCGGTTCCTTTGGCGAGTGAGATTACGTCTATCGGCTTTGATTAAATTGGCACCAGTGCATTTTATTAATAATGTAGGAATGACGATCGAGGGCCGAGTGATTAGGTTTGTCAGACGACAGTTTGCTGAGACGAGCTGGAATCATTTCCTTCTCCAGTGACATCCTTGATGTCCGCGTGTTCTTGTGAAATGAGAGGAAACTCTGATTCATATAAATGCGCGCCGCCACCATTCACACAATGCTGATTATTAGATTGCAACAACAAGAACAACAATAATTGGACATGATTAACACACTAGTATCTGCATGCCAGAGTGCTTTGGCGACTACAGCGGCCCAATCAGGGGGCATCAGCCATCAAATTTTCAGAATTTTGATTAAACAAAAACTTGATGGATATAACATTATGAATATGAAATAAATTTAATATTTCATATAAATGACATGCAATATTGTTAATGTTCCTCTCTAAAGATATCTGATAATTTCTTAGTGATTCGTTAATTATTTGTGGGCTATACCCATAACTATTATGCTGATACCACACAATTGCCAAATATGAAGGAATCTGGTCGAAATTCGCACCCGATTTTGCAGACACGACTTGATAATGATAAAGATTTCTGCTTTCCATGGATGGACTCTACAGATTATTATTGGGGAAACGGGAGGTTTTAGTCTGACAAACACCAGATACAAATCTTGTCACAAGCTGGGGACCGAAATTGGTCTTTATTTAATATACAAGACATCCCAGACTTGAACTAGGGGTCTAATTTCACTTACGGATACATTCCATTGCCAAACTCTCCCAGACTTGTCCCATCCAATTGCCAAGGCGTCACAGCCAGTGCTTTGCACTAATTGCCAATAGAGACTGGCTTTTCTCACGAATGTATGGTAATTCGTGGAAGTTCAATTTACAAGGGAGGATTGGGAGACAAGTTTCGGGAGGTTTTTTTTTTTTTATGTACATTGTAGGTAGGTCTACCTCGTCAGGAATTCAGTTCACCCAGATGGTAAAAAAAACGTATCATACTTTTTTCAGTGGAGAAGACATTTTATTCTTTGTATAACAATTAAGTTACTGTAAAGTCACAAATTATTCGCGACCTTTTATCTTACCGAATTTCGCAAATCCAATAAATCGTGAGATTAAATGGACGCAAACATGGCCTGATCGCAAAAAAACGCGAAAATTTGTGGCAGCGAACTTAAAGGGTTTACAGTATTAGCTTTGGATGATTCAGTTCTTTGATTATACAGAGTCTATGTCAAATATAATGCTCATTACCTGATTATTTTAAGTTTGGTGTAAATAATGGGGCTCCATACAATTACGATATAAGAAAAGTGACCAGTGCTCGTACTAGGACCAGTGACCGTACATTCAATGACATGTGTCATTTGAGCTGCTGACATGGTATGAATTTGGAATTATTTGTTTCCATGTAAATTTACTCCCATTCGTCGTTAGGTCTGAAGAATCAAGAAAAATGTGTCTGCCATAATTTGAGGGTTTCATTGACTGTACGAGCACTGGTCCCTGTACGAGCACTGGTCACTTTATGCTATACATTTAAATTGAAAGTTTTGACTTGTGGAGTTGAAAACGCACGGACATCATCAGATAGAAACAATGGGGTTGTTACCTTCAACATTCCACTGTTCCAAAGTTTGCCATTCTCCACTTTCATTTCTCTTTTCCGTTTTCCCCGTGCGCGTTCGACGTGCACTTGAATTGTGAGAAAATGGCGCCAACTTATTTGAAGGTCGTTCCACTCCAGTAGAATTTGTCATATATAATCAATAAACAACAAAATGGCACCATTCACCAAGCATTGTTGATAACTTGATGTTATTTCCAACGTCAACAACGTCATAATCGTTTTGATACTACAGTATATAATGCTATGAATCATGACACGGACACTGTCCGAAAGCTGCTCAGTGTGAAGCACGGCGTCCATGTTAACTAGCAATTTTTGCCGGGAAAAGTTACATGTTACAGTATGGGGTGTCGAAAAATGTGTGCACAGAATATAAAAGTTGCAAAAAGATTACCTAAAGTGGTAATTAGCAGGAGCGGATCCAGGAAATTGATGTACGGGTTGGGGTATGTTGCAGTTTTGATACTGAGAAAGCAAATGTAGGGAACACAGCTTTTTACCAGTGTTTAGGACCCTGAAATTGACATTGTGAGCCCTGGACCATAAGACCCCCCCCCCCCCCCCGCTCCTCAGAGAAAATTCTTGGGTTTTGTAATATATTTCAGAAGATATTTTGCATTTAATAATAAGTGAAATATGTGTGACCGACTGACCGCACACAAAAACATAAGGTACGTAGTGTGTGAGAATATAAAAATTGTTGATGTCTGTGAAACCAGAAATACATCTCTCGTTATTTTTTTCTGGTAAAACTTATTGTGAAAACTAATGGAAGCACGTGATAGAAGAACATGTCTGTTTGGTTGCGCAACTACCATTTTGTTCTCTGTAAGTATATTTCTTTGTTACAGTGGAAATCTACATTACAAATATGTTATCGGTGAGAGTAATGAATAAAATGTACAATATCGAGTAAAATGTCGCTAATTCGTATAGAAAATACAATTATTTTTATCTCACTTGAATGTAGACCTTATCCGAGTAAAATTATCACACAAAAACTCATATTGGCTTTTCAGGTATCTGTTCATGTATATATTCGGATTCTCACCTGCTTTCATACATTTTTGTCCATATATTACATCGACACAGACCATGCTGAAAAAAAAATCTCAACTCGACACACCTTATCTGGTAGTCAGGCGGCAATGTTTACACATCTCAAAGTTCCAAATCTCTATCTGTAAAAATTTAAGAATGTTGGCAATCTACACAAATAGCCTGTTGTGGAATTTCTCGGTCCCAAGACTCTATTGTGCATTAAATTTTGTCAGGCATACATTCCTCAAGATCAGTATATATTACTGAAAGATGCATTCAATGTACCTGAATTCAAAACTGAATGTCTGATTTGCGAGATCCAATTTTGGGTTTAAATTCAACATTTGATGAACTGATGTGTTTAAAGTTGTGTCCAATATTAAATAACTCTACTTTTCTCCAACAAAAAATAACTCTACTTTTCTCCAACAACGCATTCATGTGTCAACTTGACCCTAAAAATATTATGCGTATATTTCTGAGGTTGTTCGTGTTGAGTTTGTGAATCACTCTGTAGATACAGCCTTTTACAGATCATACCGTTTTGAAACGGATCTCATCATCCAACGTTTGTATCATAACGTTCCGAAATTTACAGAAAAGCTCAAAATCGCCTGCAATGGCTTTTTGCTGGAAGAGACGACTTGTAGATTTATTTTCATATTTAATTTTTCATTGGTTTAGATCGTTTACCAACTATATCACTGGCGATGTTCTGAATCCAGTTGCACATCCAAGCACCTATTTATTAACCCTTCAACTCCCAAGTTTGGTACCTCATATTCCTACAGGCGCTCTCTGACAAATCATTTACACTCCAACTTTGCCATTTAAACATAAAATGCTCAAATATGAGGATTCAAATATTGGGAAATACATTTTCCTGTTATTATTTAGGTTTACAAAACGTACGTAAAACATGCAACTGTTCATCATTATATTAGTTGATTGATAAATGTAAATATGGGTGTCTGGAGTTAGGTCTTGGAGGGGAACCTGAGAACGGACTACGCATAGTTGTCTTGGAAATTGATGATGTATTGTCATTTTGACCTTTTGTTTTTCAAAATGGTGTACTTGCTTCATGTCATCAATTTGGCAACTCCCAACACATATAAGTGTTTTTTTTTTTAATATTTTCGTTGGGCGAACCCATTTTTGTGCATATAGGCTGTGCAACTTAATTAACCTATTAACCTAACTAAATAACCTATTCTGACGCATTCTGCAAAACGTCATTATTGGCCAAAGAGAAGTTTGCTGATGTAAAATGTGCAACTCGGACAACTTTTAGGGCCTTTGGCGATAGGTCAATTATGGGGTGTGATGTATATTCACAACTGTGGAGTTCCATTCCGTACTGGGACTGCATGACAGGGCTATGTCACACGCTTCCTATCATACTGTTCATGGACCTGGCATGGGGGTGTCCCTACCAGACCATGAATCTATCCTGGTATCAACCAGGCCCGTTGAACATAGCACCTGCGGGCCCTATGGTGTAATCATCCCCATTCCTGAGTCATACCACCAAGAAGTCCCCCAATATCGTACTCGTAGGTGAGTAACTCACGGCTGAGTGGTCAGCCTACCCATTGAGCCCACAGCACACCCATCCTGGGTGGGGATCGGCCATGATAAATCCCTCGGTCACCGATGGGATTTGAACTCACGACCTCACGGCTTTGAATCCTGCAGCTTAACCACTGCGCTACAGGGGCCAGTTCCAACACATATAAGTTGCTCATAAGGCAGTCTGATTATATACCTATGTGAGGGCAGAAACAAGGCAAAATGCACGGTCTCATATAAAAAGAATTTTATGTACATAACAAGAACAATGGAACTTAGAGAGGACCTTAAAGGTAAAGATTATCAAACATATACATGCCTGGTCAGTCAATGTGCATTCCAGAGTACAGTTTCATACAAATCATACCAGTAAATGAATGCGTAAGTAGAAAATTTGAAGTACACTCGGGGTACAATAAACTTTTTTTTTCATTTGCTTCTGTGATCTTGAGGAATTCTATTAGTAAACTATTTGCAAACACTAGTAATCAATTTACCATACTCCAAAATGCTGTTATACACACATACTAAACAGTCTAGAAGGTTTTTGACAAGAAAACTATTCAACTGAACACACATATCATACTAGTGAACAGTTCTCGCCACAAATTCAGTCTTCACCACACAAACATGTATTGTTTTCATCTCTACGGTAAATCACGAAACACATTGCTGAGTGATGTTCAAGTCACGAGTTGCGTTTCTGGTGCAGGTTTTGGCAACAGTTTGGGCTGATTTCCGAGAGGCCGGAGTGACTGGTGGACCGACGCTTGAACTGTCGACGCACAGAAGACTTCAACAGGTGGGGACCCGGCTGCAAAATTCAGTGGTGTCACATCGTACATGCGCGGACATATCACATGATAAATAGTACATGATAAATTGAAGTTATGTGTCAATAATCTGATAATATATGATTATAACATAGCTTAATTAAAGACCTGATGCATCAAAATTATACATGTACTAAAATTAGAGATAAATTCCAAATTTTTTTTATCCAGAACGATTCTCAACATCAAAAAGGAGCATGTAGTAGTTTAATATTGGTGATGTATAGAATAAACGATCATTTGCAATGAATCTCTTCTGAAATATATATCAGGATGAAATGAAATTTCCTTCCGAAAGGCATGTCCAGCTTACAAAATTAATTTTATGATATAGTGACCATCTACTAACTGTACAGTACTGACCGGTGTGGCGGTACGTTTGCGTGGCGACGTTGAGTAGGACGGTGAGAATCGGGCGCCGGGTGAGTTTTCCTTGTCGCCATCGGGACTTTGCGCCATACAGCGCGCAAACTTCTTCTTGAGCGCGTGTGCAATCATCGCCGCCGGGTCGTTCTGCGTGTCTCCGGCAGGTTTCTGACGGATAGGCGTTCCACCAGGGGATCTGCGGGTGATATTCAAAATTTTAATTTTAATTTGAATTTTGATAAATTACTTGTATTTGTTCTTCATTACAAGTTTGGATAGTTTGAATTCAATATTTTTCAGTGTACATCATTAATGTTTTCTGCTACTTACCTCTTGATAGCCTTGAGTTTCACTGTGCCCAGATCTTTGAGAACATCAGAGAGATCGACACGCTTGTCCGATTTGCCCGACTTCTTGCCACTCTCATTTTTACGCTATATTTACAAAAGAACAATACATTCAGCACATATCTTTGGCAACTAGATATAGATCCAGTTTATCAAAAGTACTGTGACAAAACTCACAGTAAACAGATCAAAAGGTACCTGTTTGATCAAATCTACGACTGAGTTCTGTGGCAGACCAAGACCGGGCGGAGGTGGTGGTGGGGGTGGCGGGGGAGGTGGCGGTGGGGGAGGTGGTACACATGGTGGAGGGGGCGGGGGCCCACAGGGTGGGGTGGCGGGCATGGAGAGGGTCTGTGACATCAGGCTGTTGTCCACGGATACTGCAACACACATAGATCACCAGTAACGAATCGAATCACAATAATGACATGAACATCATGATTACGTAATATATCAGCTTCTTATCAGTCTAAATGACTTCAGTATTCAATACACATTATACCTAACTCTATGATCTCACATGTATCTTGTTGTAATTCTACTGTAGTTTTCATAATTTAGTGCACTACATTAATTGAAAAATTTTGATAATCACCTTTTGAACAAGTTTAGTAATGTCACTCATTACTCAATCAACACTCCCACCAACAGAAGACCTACCATTGACTTCTCTGCCAGATTCTATTTGAGACCTACCTATACTGCTGCTGTTGTTGTCCTGTCGCATGGCGATGGTGGCCAGCTGTTGTCTCAGCTGGTTCAGCTCCTGTTCCAGCTGGTGGATCTTGGCGAGAGCCGCAGTGTCAGGCTGTGGAGTCTGGAAGGCCAACATCGGCGTTACATCCAGGTCCTGTGCAGGGGATACATTCATTGATGATGAAATACATTGAAGTAAACGATACATTGTACATACGGGTACACCTCTGTTTCTGCAATTGCAAGATCAGAGTTACAATATTGGAGGACACAGGATTGCTTCATGTTCCAAATTCACGTCAGTATACAAAAGTTGATTTTTTGCCTAACACGTACGTGCTGCTTTGTTTCCATGCATTGAACCCCCAAACAGACCACTGATATCACTTTTAGAATATGAGTACGAGTACATTCCCCTGTCGAGATTCTAACAACACGTTTGAACTTGCCACATTACTCAGCCATCATCATATGACTACAATCACTCGAGCATGAGCCATACCTGAGCGGCGTGGGAGCTGTCTGACAGAGCGCGGATAGGCGTCTGGCACTGGAATGACTCACTGGGGCCATGTCCGTGAGCTCCACACTGGGCCGTCACACGCTGGGACCGGTGGGGCAGCGGTGTAGACGCAGTGGGCGGCGCAGGTCCATGCATCTGTGTCCTTCAGGGCAAGTACAGATAGTGTCACAAATATAACACGTATAAGTGGTGCGAGTATTAAATTATTCAGTTTCAATAAATTTCCAGCAAGATATGTTACTGAAATGATGCATCTTAACTGTCAGGAAATACTATTTCAAATGGTACACTCCGACGTGGTCAGAGAGTGCCAGCACATATGACAGACCTGAGCTTGATGCCGGGTTCGCCGTCGTCGTGCACGAGCCAGACGAGGTCGGCGAGCGTGACGGGCACGGGCTTGAACCACATCTGTCGCACGGACTCGTCCGTCGGTTCGCAGTCGCTGTCGATCGTGTCGTCAGGCTCATCTCCGCGCCATGTCTCTGCCACGCAGCCCAGCAGCTCCTCCTGTCCATGGCAAGCACAACATTTTCAACATGTAAAACATAATCAACACATTGAAGAAGCATTTACATGTTGGAAGACAACGACTCGGTCATGATTGTGCCTCGATCCTCGATAGATCATTTCTTCTTCTGGCATAGTTCACCAGTACAGAAGAGATGAAATCCTGCCATGCAAGGGGACATTACCTGGAACTGTATTCTCTTGGCGTTCGGGGCTGGAAGCCATGTTGACATTCGGCGAATCAAACTGCGGTTTTTACGTTTCGTTACATTGTTCACCAGCGGATCGTAGGTCTCATCCATTCTGGCTGCAAAAATTAATTGTTTACAGTAAAACAATCACGACTTACAGTAAAACAATCATTGCTGTTTCAAAGCATGGACACTTTTAGGTTTAAAACAACATTGTTGCCCATGCATGTGTATACTGTAGCATATTGTGCACCAGTGTATCATAATATTTCAAGCACTTTTCTATCATAATTACACTAATTTACAGTAAGTAGTCATCATTTCCTACACTAAGGTAGGCCCAGGTGTGGCCTTTATCGTCAGCCGCTTGATGACATTGATGCGAGCTGCTCGCTCAGCAGCTCACATTGATGTCATAAGCAGCCGACAACAAAAGTGGCGCCTGTGCCTAAAACTACAGTTACATGTAGATTTAGGATTTTGGGTAACTATGGTAAGCGTATTCCAATTTACCAAAGGAAAATCTACCTATCGTTAAAATATCGTTCGCAAATACAGGTTCAGCCCTGGAGCAGGGTTAGATACTGGGCAATCTGAGACATAAGCTGCCTCGATTGGGGGCAAACTTGGGGTTGCATGGGAGAGATATATACATGTTGGATGGCAGTGATTGGTACGGAGCCCCTGAGGTGACATACCAGAACTATTTTTCAATTCGTGCACACAAAATAACAATTCGTGCTCATAGATTGACAACTCGTACGTACAATAATAACATGCACATGTAAATAATCCGTGCGAACAGAAAAACAAATTCATGCTCACAAATCGTACTCACAAATTAATTATTTGTACAAATTGATAATTCGTGAGCAAGGATCGTTGTTAATTCGTGCATGGATTATTGATTCGTGAGCATGAATGGTTAATTCATGCCAGGGATAAATATTTTTTGTATGTCACCTCAGCATTTCTCAGGGGCTCCGTACATACTACAGTGTAGTTTGGCATAGGCTAATCTCAATTTCAATTTTGCATCAGTGATGATCCAGTCACATTCAGTGTTAGGGGTGATTGTCTCAATGATAACTAAAGAAAATTTATACATATTTTTATCCATGCGGTCGACAGTGTGGACTCGCAGTGTCGCTGATGAGTTACAGTAGTGATCGCGCGTGGAATTAAACTAGATCTAGACAATCCGCGATTTTCTCAAAAACTGGCCTTTTAAATTTACCACAAAATGATGTTTACTTCCGGTTTCCGCAATCCACCAATGAAAACCCTGAATAAATGATACGCCAATCAAAATGCCCGTTGCAATCTCTTGTCTGCAGCAGTGAACCAATCAGAAATTAGATTGCTCAACGTCATTTGACAGCCCACGAAGTTCAAATAAATTGTTGAGTTCTTCAGAAAAGAAGGTCGATTTAACTTTGCTATCTTCACGTAACAACACCAGTTTGAGTAACACGAGGTTTTGAATATTTTCTTTGAAGTATTCACATTCAATTTTCAAGAGAAAACACAAAAGGGATGAAGGCAACCGAGTTTATCATGTTTGTAGTGAGCGATAATTGGGTAAATTAGCTATCTTGTCCAGTGTTGTCCGCTTCACAGCTTCATTTGGCGTGATCAGCTCTATGCAGCTGCATACAGACAATGAGGCATGACCTCTGCCCATAACCCCATGCCATGGTGATCCAATAGTAATTGCAATCAATTAGTTCCAACGAAACCAGATAAATTTTAGTGTCGAACCAGACACCAGTCCATAGAGGTAGCATACGTTATGACAAACTGCCAGCCCGTCATAATGTACCTCTATGGCTAGAAGTGAGTCCAGTATCACAAAGCTACGGAAGCGCATTGGCAATTGGTGATATGACACCAACGAAAAATGTAATTCACCTCGGCAAAATACCAATTCCCCATGGCAAAATATTAATTCGCCATGTCGAAATACCAATTCGCCATGGCCAATCGGTAACATGACACAAAAAATGCCAATTCGCCATAGCGAATTACAGTGGCTTTTACTTAATAAACTATATTTCGGCATGAAATGGCCGTATATAATTGGTTTTGTCTGATTTTTCTTTTTTCCACTTTCTGCCGTTTCGTTTCCACGCGATAATTCGAGAATGCCTCAATGGATGGACTCGAAATTTTCACCACAGATCAAACATATCATGTAGATGTGCTTTGTAGTTTTGGAGCCAGATCCGAGGTCCGTGAAGTCCATGAGGATGAAATATATATGTAAATTTTTGGACTTTGTTTCCGCTCGATAACTATTCAGGCAATGGCTGGAGGTCCATAACTTTGAATGGAGGTCCATATATCACCAGAGCAGAACCCTATTAATTTTGGGGTCATCTGGTCTTAGAGATATTATAGTATGGAGTCTGACCTTGACCTCAAATTTTTCTACTGAGTCGGCATTGTTTCGTTTTCCTCGATATCTCAGAAACGGTGCGCCGTAGAGCGAAACGGACGTTATTTTCGGACTCTACGCCCTAGACAAACATATGTCTGAGGGGTATTATGGTTGAACTTTGACATTGACTTGAAATTTTTTTGCGGAGTCGGCATTTTTCTTTTTTGTCGATATCTCAGAAACGGTGCGTCGTGGAGTGAAAACAAATGTTGTTTTCGGACTCGTGGCCCTAGACAATGTCTTAGGGATATTATGTACATTTTATGTATGAACTTTGACGTTGACCCCAAACTTTTTTGCCGAGTTGGTATTTTTCGTTTTCATTGATATCTCGTGAACAGTGCGTCGTGACGTCTAGTTTAATACATCAAAAGTCTGCTAATTCGCCTTGACGAACAACTAATTCACCGTGGCATATTGGCATTCTACCGTGGCAAATTGGTATTTCGCTGAGGTGAATTACCTTTTTTTGTGTCATGTCACCAATTACCATGATTACGCTTCTGTACAAAGCTGATCTGTAGGCCCTATCAGAGTTTTTTGCCATTAAGTTAGAGCCATTAAGTTAAAGTTAAGCTAAGTTGAATTTGGACATGTTAAAATAAATTCTGAACCAACTACTAACTCTTTGCTTATTAGCTGACGTTGCCCCATTTTGAACGTTTGATATTTTGACATCAAACGTTCGCTTAATAGGGAATCCTGGTTATGACGCATGACGTTTGAGCTGTGACATTATGTGATCTGTGAGCTATAAAACGGATGTTATACTAATATACCAAGTGAAAAAATGTATAGTATTATAATATTATATTATCTCGTAATAATTACGAGATCATTTCTTGTAGGAATTAGTTGCATACACCTGTTCTACCTGAATCCATGGGCAAATTCGCAACCAAGGTTTACTGCAGAAGTCATTCAGATACGAGATCATTTCACATTACCGGTATGTCAGGCGCGTCGCAACGCCGTCGCATGTCACAGTTTATCAGTGTTTATAGCTTCCAGATCTTATGTCGCAGCTCAAATGCAATAATGGGATTCCCTAATAAGGGAATATTTGATATGTCAAAGTATCACTATATATGACCAATGATCATAGGAGTAGTCACCAGGGGTAAAAAGTTAATGACACCCACCCACCAGCCTTGTCACCAGTTCAAAAAGCAAAGTTATGCATTCAAGGGTAGACATATCTGTTGCAAGCTATCTTCGATGACTACATCTGACATGTTTCTTGTTATCTTTTTGCAGTCAATAATCGACTGAGGTGGCCAGTTTACCGAGGATGAGTTCAGACGCTCCCGTCACGGCTTTCGATGCCATGTGGTCCATGGCGCACGATCCGGCCAAGAGGACGGCTCTCGTACAGGTAGGCTTTGTGAAAGCTGACAACTCCAATTGTATGTTCCCACCTTCCATTATATGTATGTTGTGAATGAATTTGTCATGAATCCCACCTCGAGCCTGACGATGCATGTGGCTCATCTTTATCATCATTATGATCATTTGATATAATGTTGAGTTCACAAGAATTAATACATCAATTGGCATGTCATGACAACTTTGCTGTATGCTTTCACACTGTTCAGGATGAGACCTGCATGGGAGGTTTGGTTCTGATCCTGTCAAACAAGGATCAGGCAATAGTGAAAAAAGCACTGGAGGTTAGTTCTGTCATAGACATACAACAGAGATGGACTGCCAACTCGTACTCTGTGACCTCGAGCTTGCGTCCAGAGGAAGAGGGGTACTTTTAAGTTCTGGTTTGGCGTTTTCATGGAAAATTCAATTGTCAAAATACGTCAAATACTGTACCTGACGTCAACACTCAGAGGATTGTCAAGATTGAACAATGGCAATACGCCTTTATCGGTTAACGACGAAAGTGTAACTACCCTCTTCCTCTGACCTTTTGTGACCTCAAGCTCAATAACTACAAACAGAGAGATTGATATCAGAGTTGGCAGTCCATCTCTGTTCTTTGTCTATGGCTCTGTGTAGCAATCACAAATACTTCACAGCACTCTACATATATATATTTATTACTTGCATATATGTTACACAGATTGTTGACAATTTATTTTTGCGCAGGTCGATCACAGTTTCATCCAATTCCTTGTCATGTGTGTTGTTATCGTTTTGTTGCCCCATGTTTTCCTCAGATTTTACAGACACTAGCTCAGTGCCCAGAGCACCGTCACTTGATGCGGAACTTTCTGGGGCTGGTCAACCAGCTAGAGGCCCTTTCCAACCAGTGAGTGCTCCTATTAAGAAAGAGATCTACAGGTTAACTCACTCAGAGGGACTAAAATGTCCCTCTGTTGGTGTTTGTGAAAATAATCAGAGGAATTCCAAATTTTACCCTCTCTGAGTTGTTCAACCACCAGATCTCGCCTTTCGTAATGAAGGTTTTATGGAACCAGTTCTCAGTTTCTTCATCAATAAAAATATTGTTCAAAATTAGTTGTAATGTTTCTAAAAATAATTGTATATTTGATATTTCAATAAGAACATTCAAGTTGTTCTGAAATTAGTTGATGAAAAATCTGCCAATAAACATATTGTCTATTCAAGAGTAATTCAAAACTGCGGACGAGTGGAAATACATTTGTCTTTCAGTTCGAGCGTGGTGCTTCAAGGAATCGCGAAGGACGTCCTCACGTTGATACACAACGGTCCCCTGAGGGATACAGCTAATACAAATAAACAACAGACAGACTCGCATCCTAAGTCAGAGCTTTACCGGTTCATATCAACTCTTCTGGTCTACGGGTTCTTCTCTAGATGACTAAAATTCGTTTCATCTGTTCCTTCTTCCTTCTATTTGGTATTCTGTTTGTTTGAATGTGTATTGGTTAAGTGTTTGTAATTAAGGCATTTCGGCAGAAATGCCTTTATGGTTTTAGCAGAATTTTTTTTTTTTTTTTTTTCTTCTTCCGCCACTTTTGGTTTCCGGACGATAACTTTAGATTGCCTTGACGGATCCTCGTCAAATTTTCACCACAAGTCAGAAATGATATGTGGAAGAACCCTATTCTTTTTGAGCCGGATCCGAGGTCCGTGAGGATGAAATCAAGGCTAATTTTGAGACTTGGTTTCCGGACGATAACTGGAAAAATATTTACGCAATAGTTGCAGAACTCTGCATGGAGGTTCATATGCCACCAGGGAAGAACCCTATTGATTTTGGGATCGATCCGTCAAACGACCTTTGACCTAGAGGTCGAAATAATTTTTGGCTGATTCATCCTTGAGGCTTCCTGCATATCTCAGAAACAGTGCATCGTAGAACGAAACGGACGTTATTTTCGGACTCATCGCCCTAGACAAACATCTCTAGGGTGTATTATTTTTTTTGATCCGGCTCCGAGGTCCGTGAGGTCCTTGAGGATGAAATCGAGGCTGATCTTGAAACTTGGTTTCCGGACGATAACTCGAAAAATATTAAGGCAATAGTTGCAGAATTTTGCACGGAGGTTTATATATCAACAGGGAAGAACCCTATTAATTTTGGGATCGATACGTCAAACGACCTTTGACCTAGAGGTCGAAATAATTTTTTGTTGAGTCATCCTTGAGGCATCCTGCATATCTCGGAAACGGTGCGTCGTAGAGCGAAACGGACGTTATTTTCGGACTCGTCGCCCTAGACAAACATGTCTAAGGGGTATTATGGATGAACTTTGACCTTGACCCGAATTTTTTTTGCCGAGTCGGCATTTTTCGTTTTCGTCGATATCTCGGAAACGGTGCTTCGTAGAGCGAAACGGACGTTATTTTCGGACTCGTCGCCCTAGACAAACATGTCTAAGGGGTATTATGGATGAACTTTGACCTTGACCCGAAATTTTTTTGCCGAGTCGGCATTTTTCGTTTTCGTCGATATCTCGGAAACGGTGCGTTGTAGAGCGAAACGGACGTTATTTTCGGACTCGTCGTCATAGACAAACATGTCTTAAGGGTATTATTGATGAACTTTGACCTTGACCCAAAATTTTTTTGCCGAGTCGGCATTTTTCGTTTTCGTCGATATCTCGGAAACAGTGTGTCGTAGAGCGAAACGGACGTTATTTTCGGACTCGTCGCCCTAGACAAACATGTCTAAGGGGTATTATGGATGAACTTTGACCTTGACCCGAAATTTTTTTGCCGAGTCGGCATTTCTCGTTTTCGTCGATATCTCGGGAACGGTGTGTCGTAGAGCGAAACGGACGTTATTTTCGGACTTGTCGCTCTAGACAACATTTATCTTATATGTATTATGGATGAACTTTGACCTTGACTAAAAAATTTTTTGCATTTTTCGTTTTCGTCGATATCTCGGAAACACTGAGTCGTAGAGCGAAACAGACTTTTTTTTCGGACTCGTCGCCCTAGACAAACATGTCTAAGGGGTATTATTTTAACGGTAAATTTTTTTGCGGAGTCGACATTTTTCATTTTCGTCGATATCTAGTATATATTATAAATTAATCATCACACCGAAATGCCTCCAAGGCATCTTTAGGCCTTGACGTCTAGTTTGTAATAATATAAGTCAAAAGTTATTGGTTTGTTTGTTGGTTGCTCTATTTAGTGGTTTCTCTAATAAGGATGAATCAATGTGTCACATTATTTCCAGAACTCTAATACAATTTGATCAGAAAATAGTAATCTGCATCTTAGAGTTCAGTTAACATGGAGTGAAAAGAGATTTTGTACTATTAACAGAAACCTGTATCAGACCTAAACTACAGTATACTCATAAACTTAAGTATAATTTGCAACTATTAACTTTTCAAGTGTAAAATACAAATAAAAACGTGATGCATACACATGCGATATGACTAAAATTATTCCTTTGTACGGTATTTGTCTTCGACATAATGTAAATGAATGATATTTAATGACAAGAAAAATACTTACGATTTCACTTATGGTCACAATGTCACAATATGAGCAGACTGTAGGCTTTTATGGGCAGCAAATTTCCGTTTTCTATCGCCGGCAGTTCCTGTAGCACAGTGGCACCCCGCAAGGAACAGAACACCAGCTCGAGACGGAGACGAAACAGCTTCTTCATCGGCAGTGGCATCTCCAAAAGCAAAGTCATCATTCTCCAGATCAGAGGACTCAACGATCGGGTCAGTGTGCACAGCTAGCAGAGGTTTCATTTTATTGAATTACCTCGTGATTCAATGGAAAATGCGTAGCATATAGAGTGCCTTCAGACTGGGCACCTCAAAATTTTGTTCCGTAGTTTTCTCTCGTATGGCCAGTACTCTACATCTAAATCATTCCTAATGTTTCAGTAAAGACCTCTCTTTCATAATTTTTTTTAGCTGTATTTTCAAAGACCAATCTCCCTTCTATACTTCAAAGGACGATGTGGACACATGCCGAACCTGTCTGCTAACTGTCAAAGGGGTCATCAGCATCACGGTCGATTTCAACAGGAAGCGGGCAACTCTCCGAACTAAACCCGATCTCAAACCTGAAGTATGTGTATGAAAGATAGAGAAACTTGTACAATAAGATTTCCCTGACTATAAAGATTTTCTTGTATACCCAAAAAACAATTTACCATGTGAATGAATCTGTGAAATAAGACTACCGGTACTCAAGTTGGATAGATCCAAGACTTTACAAAAGATGAAGTCTTAACGGTATCTTATGGGTGTTACTACAAAGAAATATTTATTCAAAGCCATACTTAAAGTTTTGAACTTTGGAAGGTTTGATTTGAGTTCAATTTGTTTCAGTTGCTGGCCAAAGCGATATCGAAAACGATGACCATGGCAGCACAGCAAGTCATCAAGGACGAAGATGGCAATGAGGTCTGTCCTCAGGGAATACAATAAAATCCTATAGATGCTTTGCTGTGACGTCACACTGGATGCCAAAATCGGTTAACAACGTGCAGTGTTTGTTGGTTCTTTTCTGATTTCACTGGTAATTTTGTCGTCCAGTATGGGATCATAAATAGAGAAAAAACAGGTTATGACGTCACTTGCAAAACATCTATACTACCTCGATTTTAAATGATTAGCTCGTTTGGCTAACACCATCATGTATGTGGATAAGATCTATTGTTAGCTTCATGGCTATCCGTACACAACATACAATTGCCTACCGCAGAGACTGTTGTCGTTTGGGTCGAATGCGGCGGCACTGAACAAGGAGAATGAGCTGATGCCCGACTACCCGGACGACGAGACCTGTCCCGTCCTGGGCGATAAGAACATGGCCTCCATGGGCGGCGCACCCAAGAAGGAAAGCTGGAACTTTGCCAAGTCATTCGGAAACTTCCTATCGAACTCCTTCTACTGGTGATCTTGTGTGAAGGATGTCTTGTATCGTCTCTTTATATGTGTAATGTATTGCTTATAAATATGTATTGTTGTGCAGTTAGCTTTGTTATTACTTTTCTCTCATTTAGTTAATAAAATATCATGTGTTTATTGCTAGTTGTATTTTACGAATATTGTTATGAAGTAGCCAAAGACATTTCTGAGTACATGGTCACATACTGTATTTTTTTTATTGATAGGTTAAGGAGTCATTTGTACAAATCGGTAATTTTCACATTATAAAACACTCATAATGATATCACGTCCAGCAGATATCCATTTTCCCGATATCTTCCAACTGAGTTTTGCTTTAAGGTGAACATTATTATGACAACGATAACTTTGCTATGCACTACACATTTACATGAACATCCGGGCATAATTATTTTCTGCTCATGAAATGGCACAGCAATTGTAAGTAACAATATCTCGTAAAATATTCAAACGAGTTGTAATTTCATGCAATTAAGGTAAGATAATTGAAGAATTGACACATGGATTTTAAATGCACTCTGAAACAAGATTGATATCATTTCTTATAATTATCGATGCTTGGTGACAATTATAGAAACAGGAGAATTTACAAAACAATGAAAAAAAAAAAAAGGGAGTTCATGCTCAAAATCCACAAAAATTTCCCACAATATGGAATATGTACACAATCGAATATATATAACACATAACTTGAGCATTGAGTGCAGGCTGCACTTGTCATCAATATTCCGTGCACCTGAGTACAATACACATTTAATCGTCCCTGCTTCATCTTTTCATGTGGTGATTTAACCTGTAATAAACCAAAATAAATTTTAAGGTCCCAGAACAACGAAAAATCAAGCTTGGATCGGTTTTGCAAGAATTCTGTGCATGGCGAGTCATTACGTTGATATTAGAGAGTTCCAGATGCACATTCACGTGGATGTGGACTCTACGTGAAGATTAAAAAAACGTCAGAACGTCATAAGTTTGGGGTTCCCCAAGACAACAACTTCACTATAAAGCTTATGAAATGAAAAAAAAAACACCAAACACGACGTTCAAAAATAGCTATTCTCAGCAAGTTTCCCACGGACGTAGGGATATCTGGAACTCTCTATGAAGTCACAAGCAGACAAAATTATTAGAACACTATAAACAAAGAAATGATGATCCACAACAGTTCGGAACGATTCCTGTCCTCATAGATCCCGAAGGGGAATAGTCGGCAACACAAGTAAACAATTTAAGATACACCGCGACAAGATGCCATGGTTGTTCGCTGCTGGCAAGTGCATTAATGTCAAAGCAATCACACTTTCATATTGAACGTGTTACACTATCGATGGAAATCATGATCAAATGTTCTCAAATACTCATCAAATTCATATACATGCGATGAACGGTTGGTAGTTATTCAGCATTGATACACACAAGGTCACAGATATCTCTTAATTGTTATTGACATGGGGGGGATAGTTATAAATAATTGAGTACAAAATGTATATTCATTTCCTATTGCTATAACTATCAAAACTATGGTCTATTATAGTTATACAGAACTAACCCATTTGATGAAGCATTGGCGAAAGCTGCTTTTTCACAAGCATCTGCTGATGGTACAATTGTAAAATATAATAAATCTTCCTTCAACAAATGATCAACTCCTGTCAATAAGTATAAGCCTTTCTATACATTATCTAGATTTATCTAGAGTAAAAAATATGGCAATATTGTAATCAAAGCATCTTACTACGCACAAAATACTGTTCATTCAAAAATAAATATGACGCAACATACAAGGTAATTCATGATTCTAGCGTTAAAATCTGACTCATGTGCAAAACAGCTTGGTATGTGATGTCGGAAACATACAACTCTTGAAGTTTTCACCGTAGAAAACTATAAATTACATTTGTAAAACTACATCTGCGTATGTGTGTTTGCGCACCCAAACACGTACAATATGGAATTCTCGCAACGTCCCTTGAAATCATCGGAACGGTTCACTCAAGCAACATATCATACTTTAGTTCAAACCTCAATTTTGCAAGTCATTACAATTATATTCATGTACGTACATGTTTAAATGCCTATAATTTTCGACGAACAAAATTGTGCCAGATTTCAAACATGATAAAATGAGTAGATACACGTACCAGTAATTATGAATAACAATTAGCAAAATAACAATAATCGGACAAGACTGCATGTCGATTACATTGCGTCCATCAGCATAAAGTCACTCTTTTTCCTTGCAGCTATCTTTTGCATGCTGATGCAATCATATATTCAACAACAGGCACCTTACAGCTAATGAAAGATACACATGAACTACATGAAAACATACAACATGATGACGTTTCTTTCACTACTTTTCTCGCATCCACTCTCGAATTTGTTGAATTTTCTGCATGATCAGCTATACATGTAAATGAACAGTCCTAGATACTTAACATACAATACATATATTGTACATGGTAACATCATACGAAACAAATAAAGTACAGGTCGGCCTATCGTTAGTCCAGCTGTATACACCGGAGTGCGTCTTGCTCGCGCATGGACAGTGTAGCAATGGCGCCATCGTTGAATCGGAAGGACATGCTGCCATCGATTACGACCCAACCGTCCCACATCCGTGACAACACTGTCAGACTGCAAGGCACAGCAAAAATGACAGTAATGAGGAGTTTGGAAACCATGGTTCTGAGTTTGGAGGATATGATTGTCTTGTATATGTATATAAGATTTGTGAGCTTTAGTCTCACAGATATTAGAAACTGCACAAAATGTCACAGACCTATTGCAGAATCCTCTCGGCTGTTCGGCTTGGAACACACCTGCCAAAAAAACCCCCCGAATATTCCATAGTTATCAAGCGCACAAAGTGTAAATACTCTACCATAGGTTTGTCATTGTACAAATTAGCATAGTCGGATGAGCATAAATGTGAAATCTACCGTTGGACACAGGATCACGTATGCAGAAGGCCATTCGAGGGTCGCTCTGGTCAAAGCGTAACGAAGAGTTGAACTTGTCCTTGATCTCTTCCAGGCCTCTGTCATCAGGCATCTCGGTTTTTGACTGCAGCTGATTTCGTGCTGCAAGAACAAAATGAAACTTTCATTATCACAAAATCACCACCTAGATCTATGACAAAATGCACCGACTTCTCGATTATTTTATTCTTGTATAAAATATCCAATAGTTTTACATCGATAGAACTCGAGCTTGCAGTATTTCAACTCCATAGCAATACAGACTGAATTGCTTTAATTCAATAAACTACCCCTATTTTTTTTCAATAATTACCACACATTTGATGCCCATACACTGACCTATCTGTAGGATATCGCGGACGCTCTGTTGTGACAAGTGATTGATGTTGAAGAACCATGACGTTGAGCCGGTCCCTGTACAGACGGTGATCCCAGAACTCTTCTGCTTCTGAGGTGGCTGTCCGTCAACCGAGAGGTGGTAAAACGACACCCTGTGGAACGAAAAACAGAAACCTACAAGCTCTGGTCACATAGTAAATTCGTGCTTCAAACAAACTTCCTATCAAGTTACCAATTCGAAATTTGATTTGCTGCATGCAAGAATGAATGTCAGAAATTCCATTAAAGCATGTGGCAATATCCATGAAGTAGTGGTAATCAAATCCACCAATATGCTTTTGGCCCATATCTCTGTTTCGGATCATCAGATCAACTTGAGATTTCATATTTATGCTCATCCGAAATCATACCCTGAATTTTCCCCAAAAACTTCTGCCTCCTCAAATCACAACACCGAAAGAGAACTGCAGAACTTAGACCAGGAGCAACGAGTGAATGAGAGATCGAGAGATGATGTGATGATAATGTGAGGACACCGACCTGGCCGAGAGGGACTCCCCGATGAAGACCTCATTGAGCGCCAGGATCGGGAGTTCTCGCGGCGGTTGCTCCGTAAGTGTATTGTTGTTGAACATCTCGTGTTCTTGGACGTGCTCGAGCGAGCGGAGTTCCGGGAACAACATCTGTTGCTGGTGGAGGTCCACTGAGTCGTCCAGGTGGTATTTGCCGGACATAGTCACGCATATCCTCTGCCGCCACATCCATCTATATGTTCAGATACAAGGTTGTACAGTGAGATCAACCTTGGACGCTTATATTACATGGTATAGTTTGCAATGGTGTGACATTCTGTACAGTGGATCCTGTGTTAAAGACCACCTATTGTGAGGGACCACCTTCATGTGAGAATTGGTCCCAGAAGGCCTTCTATCATGTTGATAAGCTTGCCATAATAGACCACCTGTCATATGAGACCACATTTTTGGCATCCCTTGATCCTTAAAACACAGGATCCACTGCACTGAGATACATTGCAGTATTGTTCGTGTAATAACATGTTCGTAAACAACTTTTTCAAAGCAAAGAGTGACTGTTATTAACAACATTCAATACATGATGCATTTTGTGTACATGCATTTATGTAGCATGTGACACACAGCCTTTAGTTAGCCTATTCTACCAAGCGTACTTGAATTTTCCGTTGACGATTTTATGCAGAGCTTCCTCCAAGTTTGTGGAGTAGTGACGCGACAGACAGAGGTAGCCTTCCGATCTGCGGAAAACAAACAACAAACACACTGTCATTAGGAACATCCTTTATTTTCTCAAAAACTTGAACCTTGAGTTCACTGTCCTTTGTCATGGCTTGGTAAATAGTTGTTCAAGGTCAGTATAACCGTACATGCAGTGTAATATTAAATATTCGCATGAACGGATCCAACTAGGTCAGTGACCTAGAGTTGGATGTCTTCAATAGCCAAATAGTACAACATATTTTCGAAAGTACATAATATTGCACAGCATACTATGTAAACAGTAGATTTTGTTGGCAGTTGGTTTACCGTGGCATTAGGTGCCATCAGAGATGGCCTGCCAGATGTTTACAACAGTGTTGTCCTTGACATACATATTCACCATGTTGATCATACTTGATACCGTATGACCTGGCCACTAGTGCAGAACTAGTGCATTGCTACTGTAGATGCACATTGCCAGTGCCAATGAGTCATTCACACTGATAGAGTATTGCCAAGGTTCAGTTCATTCCCAGGGCGTGGACGGGAATTCTGATGATAATGGTACTGGTAATTAACAGTGAGCAGGGAAAAGTGTGCTATTTCAACCTTGACTGTGTTTGTTGATAGAGACACACCCTGAACCTCATATGTAGTAACTCTCGACCATGCCTGTGTTTACAATGTACAGAGATGCATGGGTGTCTGTACGAATGTCTATACAGGTGTCTGCATGCCTGAACAACTGTCTGTATGTGTCTGTACATGTGTCTGTATGTCTGAATGAGTGTCTGTATAAGTGACGGTGTCTGTATAAGTGTCGGTGTCTGTACATGTGTCTGTATGACTGCACAAGTGTCTCCACATTTGTATGTGCATGTGACTGTACGAAAGTCTGTTGGACTGACTAAAAGAGTGTCTGTACCTGTCTGGATCTGTGTTGATGCCTATGACCGGCTTCCCGTGACCTTTGACCTTGCTGGCTGCCATCAGGAATGTGCCGTCCCCTCCCGCGGTAAAAATGGCGTCTGCCCAGTCCACAAGCTGCTCTGCGTAGTCAAACTTGTGGACGCACTGCACCTCTATGTTAAATTTTCTGGCAAACAAAAATATATTATTGCATTATCACTTTTTAAAATCCAAAATCAATTTATAACATTGATTTCTCATTGGCACTTTGTATGGACATTAACTAAATGGGAATGCAAGCAATTCAATGGTCTGTCTAATTAACAACTTATGCAACTGAATAAGTGGCCATGAAATGAGTGCTTACAAACATTCAAAGGACTCAATGTCCACAATCGTTACTCTTCAAAAATCCAACGATGTCTTGAATCAATGCTACATGTAATAGATTAAGTTAGAAACCATCTTAGAGTCAAGCGCATTTCGTATGAGCAATCACTTTGTGCCATGTTCAAGTCACCAAACGGCTCAAGAGAAAGAAAATACTCACTTGAATACATCTTGTATTGATTCCACTTGTCGGATGTATTCGTCGTAGCGCATTTTGAGTGACTTGTAATCGGAACCTTTCTCCGTCAGCTGGCAGTAAAGAAATATCTGTATATTGTAATTTTTTCGGAATTTCATTACAGATTTTTTCATGATATATGGTGTAATCAAAGTATTATGAGATGGTGGAGGGTTTTCAGCTTTCGGAAGATGAATCGTTTTGTTTTTGTGAAACGATATACTGAATGTGAAATAATAAATATTGAAAATATACCTCATTTAGCATAATTTATAGATGAAAGATGCGATCGTAATTTGTAAGTGGATATTGAAAAGATTTAAGATAGATTGCACCATGAAAAGCTATTTTCAGTTGATTGCAGGTGGTCTGAGAAACATGATAGTCTCTCTCGAAACTCAGTTGTAGCAACAACAGCTGACCATCAAGTCGCAACCCATCTGATTTTGCAATCCTCGAACGACAAATAAAACAACAACGTATCCCGAGGTGAATGAACTCACATGTTTCTCGAGTTCATCATCTGACAGTTCCGGGTGTAAATGTTTTTCATACTCGTAGCGCGTGACTTTACAGAGCAGTACGACGCGACGAAGCTGTAAGTCCTGCGTGTCCATGTGGAACTTGGGGTCGCCCGCGTGCGACGACATCGGCGCGCCCGTCTGCTGTGTGCTCATGGCGTTGAAAGCTGACAGCGTTCGCAGTTGTCGTCTACTGGCGGCCGATGACGGCGACGATCCCAGGTACGGGGCCAGGTAGCGCAGCGCGGCTCTACATAGTCGGTGCCCGAAATGCAGACTCATTAACATGTTCTGCTGTAAAGAACAGAGAGAGATACATGCGGCTTGTGGTTAGCGGAAAAGAGTATTATATCTACATGTATTGTATGGATCAGTCAACGCCGATTGGAACTAACCAGGCTCACTCACACACACATGTATACAAATTCATACTACTGACTAACTAAGTTGTGCAACCATATACTGATAACAGTCCATGATTCACGTTAATCTTCTGTTGTATTGCATGTTGTAACAGCAGAATCAACCTTGATTTAATCTGCACATTTCCTTAAAAACTGCCTGTAATACTCACATGCACGCATATCTGTACCAGTACTAGTGCAAATATAGAGGAACTGTATGACAACAATTTTTGTTGGAGTATCTATAATTTTTTTCCAAGTATATTTGCACCCCAGTACTGCCCCTGTTAATTACTAGTATGATGTCACTGACGTAGAATGAAACAAGTGCAGACCAACATGTATTTTTCAACAGCCTACTATGTGTAAAATCTGTGTGGCCCCCGGGAGGTCTAGCCAAGGGGAATATCCCTCACTGCTCCACCCCCATCAACCGAACAATGTGCCCACATACTTGTCATGGGAAATTATCATGTGTCACAGACGACCTTTTTAAAAGCAATCGTAAGTATATAGTGGATGTGGGAACGGAGATATGATGGTAAATGCTGACAGATTATTAATTGATAACTGATGGTGTTTTTTTTGTATAGAGCATTTTTTTAACGTTGAGAAATGCTTGCATGCAGCTCCCATGAAAGGTCGGCACTCAAAGGGAAATGCTGACCTTTCTTTAAAGTCGGCATGATCTGAATTTCACATCTGCCGTAAAATTTATGTGTTTTTATATTGGATACTAGGTGTCAGTTTTCACAAATGACACTTTGAGTGTTATAGGAATATGCTTAAGATTTCATATCGGATTGCATCATCGAAGAAACCGATCTCATAATGTTATATCTTCTGAATGTTCAAATTTCCTGTACATGTTTTTTCTATTGAATTGCTGTTCTTATAAATGTGATTGATTCATTTTCGGCTTTTGGCTTTATTTTTTTCCCAATTATTTCAATTAACGTCCCTATTGAACTGTCAATGTACCAATATTATCACCAATTGGTGAAAGACAATTTGAACTCCACAGACAATGGCCACGATCGGCAATTAACACCAGCACATTTTCGTAAACAGGATGGGAACAAAATACATGTAATTTGATGGGCTGTCAAGCTACAAGGTACAATCCATCAGCGTTTCAAAGCTAATTCGCCGGATGTGAAAGAGTCATTACAACAATTATTGGCCTTGCTAGATGACCAACTACGCAATTTGCCGTGATTTATCACAGCAAGCCAAACTTTTTTCATGTACAGTGTGCGTAAAACATTATAATATGCTAGTTCAAATGTCAATAGCAACCTACCATATATTATTTTACACACATAAAATTGGCCATAAATTTTATGAAAATCAAGTGACTTCACGTTTCAATAATGTACAGACTTCCCTGTATACAATGTTATATTCTAAACATAACAGGAATACACGTTACAAAATTATTGTGGTACACTTTGCAGTGATTTCAGTAACCATGGTAACTGATTAGATGAAAAGCTTTGTGGGAGAGAACATGTTACCATGACTACAGCCATACATTTTTATACATCATGCATTTTCAAATTAATTATTCCCACAATCGAATCAGACCTACGAGCAGTCCAGTATTAAATTCAACAGGAATTGTTTCAAACAACATAGTTTTTTTCTTCTTTCTTAAGAACAAACATGTAGATTTACACTGGTCAGGTACATTACATGAAAACAATGCAGAAAAAAGCTTTCTAAATGACGAAGGTACATCTCATATTTCTGTCACATACTAGAATCTCTAAACACAACACTGTTCTACCTCAGTGGTTTTTTACCAATGGCTACTTGACCTTTTTCGGCAACTTTTGTCCCTTACCAGAGATTTATATCAATAATACTTGTATTCCTGTAGAAAAGTATTGATACAGTTCTCAGCCAGTTTGAAAACTGATTAAGGCGGCCTATACATACATGATGATTTATTGATAATATCATATCAATATTGAATACTTATGAAGGACACATATTTCTAAACAAAATCCTTGAATAGTTCAGCACAGTAGAATAGGCTTCTTTTTGTTGTTTTTTTTTGCCTCATCTAAGTGTACAGCTGTGGATGGCTAAATAAGTTCTCTTTACATTTCAAAATCTGTGTCATCAGAACTTGCAATGTTTTCAAAGTAATATATCCTGTTTCATTAACCTAGAAGATGACTCATTTCAAGTGCAATTTTTTTTTGAACTACCGGGTGTGTTTTTTTTTTCTGTGGCAAGATACCATGAGTACACACCCAGCCATTTCTACTGCTTACACCAAAACATGTTCAAATAAACATGAATATTATTCTTGGAAGCCAGTTTTTGACCCTGAATCAGCGATCAATGCACAAACACTAAACTACCAACAGCACTCGATATGTAACATGTCACTATCATTACATGTAATACAAGTAATTAAAGTATGATAGGCCAAGAATGAGAGGACATCCACGCATCGTTGGACATGTCTCTTCCCCATTCTTCGCGCTGATGATCACCTGCGATAAAATCTATAAATGAACAAGGTAACACTTACTTGACTGTGTTCGAGCCATCGTGAAAACCTGGTATGAAGCAACACTCAAAGTAATATGCTCGTGACAACAATGTTCGTCGCCGGTGTCCCCGTAACACAGCTCAGAGAGTGAGTCTCGACAGATGTGTGCCAAACTATAATGTGTTCACGTAGGTTCAGGGACTTAGTGAAATACTATAGAGGACATCACACAACCTGACAATACTCGGCCGTGATTGGCTGTGAGCTTGTCACATGTCATTAATATTCATGAGAGAAAATCAGCTTGTAGTAGCTGTATGAACCGTGATGACAAACTCACAGCCAGCAGTCGAGGTTAATAGATATAATGGCTCGAGTGAGCTTATACCTACATGCGATACCATGCTGGAATACGCTGGATATTAATACATACTGCAGTGTCATTAGCCTCTGCATGCGCACAGTGGTGACTAATATACAATATATGACCTTACATGTTGGCGGCTGCTCGATTAGTGGATTGTAGCATATACCAGTGACACAAATTAATTTATACAGCGAATAAAAAAGTCGACAGTGCCTACGGCAGCATGCATCCCTCCACCAGGCAAATCACAGTTTCCAAACCAAATACAGCTGGTCTATTCATGGTTATCTGATCAAATTTGTAGATAAAGATAAAACTGCAAAATCCTGGCACGAAATTAGCCCTCTTGAAAGATTGGATGATAATTCGCACCAATGCATTGATACAAATCTTTATCGAAGCACTATTCAGGCTACTGTTGTAACTTAATTTTTAAAAATTATTAATTTTTTTATTCTATTTCTATAATGTTATCCGCTATGATTCATGTGAGATTTACTGTATTCAGCAATACACTTGTATAGGAATGAGGGACAATCCTAAAAACATGGTGACTGGCTGATTAATTTCTAGTTAATAGCACTGCTATAAAGGGACGAACACTAGTTGCAAGATACACAGTGAGAAGTGGATGGATTTT
Organism: Terebella lapidaria; assembly: GCA_949152475.1. Taxonomy (NCBI): domain Eukaryota; kingdom Metazoa; phylum Annelida; class Polychaeta; order Terebellida; family Terebellidae; genus Terebella; species Terebella lapidaria. The sequence goes on from OX424557.1 coordinate 13,180,399, forward strand.
TTTTTAAACTATGCAAATGTGCAAGATGAACAACACAGATCGAACTGAACTAGACGTCAAGGCCTAAAGATGCCTTGGAGGCATTTCGGTGTGATGATTAATTTATAATATATACCAGATATCGACGAAAATGAAAAATGTCGACTCCGCAAAAAAATTTACCATTAAAATTAGACATGTTTGTCTAGGGCGACAAGTCCGAAAATAACGTCCGTTTCGCTCTACGACACACCGTTCCCGAGATATCGACGAAAACGAAAAATGCCGACTCGGCAAAAAAAATTTCGGGTCAAGGTCAATGTTCATCCATAATACCCCTTAGACATGTTTGTCTAGGGCGACGAGTCCGAAAATAATGTCCGTTTCGCTCTACGACACACCGTTTCCGAGATATCGACGAAAACGAAAAATGCCGACTCGGCAAAAAAATTTCGTGTCAAGGTGAAAGTTCATCCATAATACCCTTAAGACATGTTTGTCTAGGGCGACGAGTCCGAAAATAACGTCCGTTTCGCTCTACGACGCACCGTTTCCGAGATATCGACGAAAACGAAAAATGCTGACTCGGCAAAAAAATTTCGTGTCAAGGTCAAAGTTCATCCGTAATACCCCTTAGACAAGTTTGTCTAGGGCGACGAGTCCTAAAAAAACGTCCGTTTCGCTCTACGACACACCGTTCCCGAGATATCGACGAAAACGAAAAATGCCGACTCGGCAAAAAAATTTCGGGTCAAGGTCAAAGTTCATCCGTAATACCCCTTAGACATGTTTGTCTAGGGCGACGAGTCCGAAAATAATGTCCGTTTCGCTCTACGACACACCGTTTCCGAGATATCGACGAAAACGAAAAATGCCGACTCGGCAAAAAAATTTCGGGTCAAGGTCAAAGTTCATCCGTAATACCCCTTAGACATGTTTGTCTAGGGCGACGAGTCCGAAAATAACGTCCGTTTCGCTCTACGACACACCGTTCCCGAGATATCGACGAAAACGAAAAATGCCGACTCGGCAAAAAAATTTGGGGTCAAGGTCAAAGTTCATCCATAATACCCCTTAGACATGTTTGTCTAGGCCGACGAGTCCGAAAATAACGTCCGTTTCGCTCTACGAAGCACCGTTTCCGAGATATCGACGAAAACGAAAAATGCCGACTCGGCAAAAAATTTTTGGGTCAAGGTCAAAGTTCATCAATAATACCCCTTAGACATGTTTGTCCAGGACGACGAGTCCGAAAATAATGTCCGTTTTTTGAAGCTATAGGTATGTAATTCAGTGATTTTGTGACCTCAAGTTTGACCGTCTTCTTCTGCGGAAGGTCTTGCTTTGGCTCACTGTGCTACCATTAGGACCAATATGGTATTGATAATTATTAGGCCTCATCAGAAACAAATCGAGGTCAGTTTTATAGATAACCATGATAACTGGACATTCATTCTATTTTTTTTTTTCAATTTTGCAATAAGCTGTGGAATGCCTCATTGCCTCACAGTACTGAACAACTGCTTGATAGTACCGTATAATGATGAATTCAACAAAATTTTATATAATTCTGGGGCATATAGATGATTTGCAGATGACATCCTTTTTCAGAATAGGGTTAGTTAGTATAATTGTACTGTCGTCCACTCAAGGTGTTGCCGTCCAGTCGATACTTAAATTGTTGAGTTGAGCAATAGCAAACCATTTACTGACTGTCAGATTTTCATTATATTTTCATTTTTAATCAGAAAATTGTTCTTGGAGTGATGATAGCAAGTTTCTGGGGCTATGTGGTGGAAAAATAGAGCACAATAAGTCGATATCATCAGGTTTCATTTTGTTTTTTCGCTTTGCATTTTGACTACAGCCATATTTACAGTATAACTAGTGAATGCTGGTTGCACAAAAAGCATATCAGCTCATTCATCGTCATCTGTCAATATATCATGATATAATAATTGATTTAAATTGTCATTAGGCATGTCTGATTGGCCATAGGCATGGCATGCTTTATTGAATGGCGTCGGTCTAGGGTATGTAAACCCTGTATACTTGTGTACTGGTCTATAGCTAAACTCTTGATTTTTAAAAATTGTTATTAGTTACATGTAACAATGAAACTGGTCTATATAATTTTACATCATTCTTTGTTCATATTAATTCCGATGCTAAATGACATCGTTGGCATACTTCACATGAGGATCAAACGGCAATTTTCTACTTCTATCGCAAAGAATGAAAAATCTGACAATTCACCGGGCCCTTCGGTAATTTTATTCTTATCATAGAATTTCATGGTCAACATACGAATTTGTGCATATGCTTGCTCTTTTTGATATCGATAGCTGTGCGATCTTTTGAGATCAACATGTTTGTGTAGAACACATTCTATTGTGTCTTCTTTTCCGAAATTGCAATACTATTGAATATTACTTCCATCCCAGGCGGGCAATTCTGGCGAGCGTATTCAAATCTGCCATCAATCGAAAATACAGATTCAGTCGTGGTTCAGAGTTAACAAGCGGGTGTTAACACGACCCAATACCGGAAGATGCTCAGATCCTGAGATGCTGATGAATTTGGGCTGAAACTTAACGTTGGGGAAGATCGCAATCTTTTTCTATTTTTGTGATAAAAGTCTAAAATTTGGTACTAGTATCTAAAGTGGTCCCTGTAAGATAAGACTTAACCTTTTGCAGGAAAAATGATGTCTTATCTTACAGGAAGTCTTATTTCACAGGTTCATTTAGCGTCAGGGTACCTAATCATCGACCCTGTCCTTAATCATCGACCCTGCAAACACTGCCGAAGAGATGTGCAAAACAGACACCTGACAAAAAACACATCGAAAGTACATCTAATACACATTTCACATTTTAGTTTATTCAAGTTTTGCCCAGCTGTTTGCAGGGGTCGAGAATTAGGGAGTGGGTTGATGATTTATAGGTACCCTGACACTACATGTTAAATTGATCTTTGGGGAATACAAAAATGTCTTTACAGACGGGGAAGTCTTCTTTCGGAGGTGTCTTATCTTACAGGGACCACTGTATATAGTAGACTAGTAAATTGCCGCTTGGCTCGCAGGCTAAATAAATGGCCACCCTTGGCTGACGAGGAAAGTGAAATCAGCCTCACTATCTTCTACAAAATGACAGACAATCTGATTGCCATCCCAATATCCTACCAGCCGCCACCGAGGCCGTCCTACCGCCGCACCCGAGAGCCACCCTTCACAGTTCGCAGTCCCACACGCAAACCTGATCATCTTCAGAGACTCCTTCACCCCAAAGACCATTCCCCTGGCTGTCAAACTCTCTGCCTGAAGATGTCGTCACTGCCACTCTGTTGAACAATTGAAGCAGAGGCTGGCAGGCACCCGACTGTGATCGGCACCCACCTCCTGAAAATACTGTATATACCCTGATACCTGCACAGCATCTTCAGTTGAACAGGGGCATCGCCAGAATGTGAGAAAAGTGTACGCCTCACGGTCTGGGAGTTCGGGGGTGCACAGTCACATTCTCTATAGCACTTCTGGTGTGTATCTCAGGGATCTTTTAGATACGCATTTTGATACGCATGCAACACGTTCAGGTGCATTGATAAGCAATTGCTGAGCAATGAAGGCATTGTTGGGATTTTGAATACATTTTCCGTTCTCACTGTCATCATATATTGTTACGATATTTTCTTCGTCAAAAAAGTGTACGCACGTGCGTTGTGGCGTTGACCTGGCGACGCGCCTGCAGTTGAACACAAGCACACCACACACACGCCTTGTCATAGTGCCTAGAGTTTTGACAAGTAATGAACAAGACAAGACAAGCTGTACTCAAGTCTCAACTGCTCATCTCATGCCTAGATCTATTGACTATGGCTACAATATAGTAGAATAGTATGGCTGGTCAGTTACCATCCTGGACAGTTACAGTATCAATTAGGGTCCGGACGAGTACCCGTATGGTCTGACCTGACCCGCCCAGGGTAACCCGTCCAAATATAAATCAAGGTTTAAACGGGACTCACTGGAGCAATTTGTAACACATAAGTCATAAACGCCAGTCATCGATCTTTGACACATATTATTCGTTTCATCTGTGTTTATTTTGAAGTTTCAAAATCTACTTCGATTTTTTCCGATGATTTTCTTGTCATTCTTGTGAATGTGTTCACTAGTGTTTATCGCAAATATTCAAGGCAAGAACTACATCTTCATTCGTTATCGGGAACGAGTAACCAAATTGTATGACCCACCTCGAATTCGGGTAGATCTACCCGTCGACTCGTCCGGGCCTTAGTATCAATCATCATCATGACATGAGCATTGCCATTGATCAGTTGATTGATGATTGCATTTTGGGAGAGTGGGACTGGGAGGATCAGCACTGATCAGAGGACGGATTCAGTACAGTAGATCCACGCCATCAGCGGCCATGGCTGATATGGATTGCGACATGCTAAAAACACCAACTTACTTTATTCCCAGGGTAAAATTATACTTGTATTTTCGAATTACTTACTCTTTCATGCAATGAATCGCTTGATTTTGTATGTATTTCGGTGGTTGTTGATATTAGTCATTGACGGATAAATAATTAATAGTGTGCCATTCACTCGCTAGATGTCAGTAACGTATGGCGATGATTTCAACAGGCGGATCCAGAGGGCGGATCCCGGACGGGTTGTCGAGCGAGGAATTTAGGACGGGGTAAGCGAATGTTCCCGACTAGCGGTATGCAGTGATATGTAGATCGCTAAACCAAAGTTTTTATTCGGAGCATAATATGGGGTATGAAACTTTGTCATTTTGTATATTTGCTATCCTTTGATCAAAATGATGATTGTTTTTAATCGTTGATCAAATTGAAACAAAAACGATAATCAAATTAAATAAAGTATAAACATCATATGTCCCATAAGCTACACAACTATTATGTGATATATAAAGGTAAACATAATGATCGATCTCAGCATTACTGCACGAATCAAATGTAAGCTAAATTTCTTGATTCAGGAATGCAGTGAAGTGACTGAAATTTCAAACCCGTCTCAGATGAGTTTGTACTCCCTCATATGAGATGGTAGACTACTGTCTCAGATGAGCTAGTACCCTTTTCTTATTATTCAACATATGTATCAAAGGAATCCAGTTTGGGAGACATTTCAAGACTTTATTGTTGAAGTATGTCTGCAAAGTAAAAAGAAAAAAGACAGTAATAGAGGGGTTTTTTTCCAGAAGAAAACATTGTCGGATTTGTGGAATATAATTTGTGAAACAATGGTCTAATTTGCGAACATGAAGTATTTTTCTGTTTGCAAATACTTCATCAATTATTTTCATAAAAACAATAATTTTCTTCGCATATTTAGCTACACTCGTAATTACATTTGCGAAAAACAATAATTCAATTCACGAAGTAAATTATATAATTCGCAAGAAAAATGAATTTACGAAAAAATTATTTTGGGGTAATCAAATTCGTGAATTTACAGTAGAGGTTTAAACTTTTTTTAGAAAGAAGTCATGGTACACATCTCACAAAGCAAAACCTCATTCCTGGGGACTCATCCCCTGAAAAGCCAATGCAATCCACCGCCCGGTTCGTAATATCGAATGACGTCTCCACTTTTCCCGCCAATGAACTCTCGCGAGACTTGAACAAGGCGCGAGATCTACCGCAAAAAGATGGACGTTGGTTTGCTGATGTTGTGAAATTTATAATTTTGCGATCTAATGTGACATACCAAACTGTGATTGTGACTTGATAGGTATTATCGACAGAGTTATCCGGTGATTATCTATATAGCGATGTTGAATAACCCCATTGTCACCGTTGAGACCCAGTAGTAAATGTACCGTTCGTAATCTACGAGCCATCCCTGCCCCTCGCCCAGCCTGGCTGGGCCTGCTTCTGCTCAAGTCCTGCATCTCGGCCTGGCCCTGGCGGCTGAGCTGGTACACTGGCTGGGAAAGTCACATTGGGGTTGAAAATTCAAAATCATAATCGAATCATCCATATACAAGTCCATAGATCTGTTTGCATATGGTATTGTGGAGCAGTTTCTGCATTAAAACGAATGTTCTGCTGGCACAATTATTCACTGCATTGCTGTTTTGCTTGGTGATGCCACTCTGCAGTTGAAGCTTACTGTGGTTAAGGAATATGGTTGCCTCTGGGCAAAGGCTGCCCTATTTAACTAGCTGGTTATATAAACTGAATAAGCCACAACATCTAGATCTAACTGCAATTGTGCGGCGGCCATCACCTGGTAGCGGCCATACTCCATATACTCCCAGTTTAATCATACATGAAATGTTTAGCATTACAAATTTGACTGACTGCGCCATTTTGTGACGATAATAATGTGAATGGTGGCTTCAAAAACTTGTAAACTGTATGTATAGACCTATATGAACTAAAGGTCCAGGGCTCCCGGTAGGATTTTTTCGAAGGAGTACCGTACCCCATGGGTCAAATTACAAGGGGTAAATTTTGAAATGAAGGGGTAATTTTCAGAAAAGGATGTAGTGATTTTTTTTTTTTTCAGTCAAAGTGACAGCTTCCATTATGTTTACAAATCTCGCATATCCTACAGGTTTTTCTCAAAATTTCAGCACAATCCTAATAGTCAACGATAGCCCTTGCCCACAGTAGCTTTCTGAAGGTCTTCTATTGCAGAAAACGCATTTGTTTTACTCTCGAATAGTTCGTCGAGTCGTGTTGAAGAAACGAAAGTGGGGAAATCCTTAAATTCATATTCGCAAGGGGGCGCACACATAGGCTTTCGATGTTGCAGCCATTCGCACGGGGGCGCTGTAGTTTATTGTGCTCGAATTTTGATGACGTGTCCCACAACTTATTCGCCAGCGAGTGCATTGCGCATGCGTCACTTTGGCGGAAATTGACATTTTTTGATTATTTTCTAGAACTTCGTTTTTTGAGCTAATAAATCGATGTCATTGTTTTTAAATTAGTTTCCACAAATCTTTCGAGTGCGTAATCATACGCACTGGCCGTGATAGCACTGCGTAAATTTCAAAAAGTCATGCGTAATTACGCATTATTTTACGCTATCGGGAGCCCTGTAAAGGTCCATACAGTTTTCGGAGCCACCATTTACATAATTTACATGCATGATGGGCTTGATGCCGGAATTCAAACAGGACAGAGAAATTGAAATTGTCGTTTATTTTTTTTTTCGGACATCAGAGGCTCTGATGCTCTGATTCAGAGCGAGCAAAATAATGTGACTACGTACAATTAGGTTTCAGAAAATAATTGATCGATTGGAAAAACAATTCAATCATCAAACATGGTCAAAGTTTCAAACTCCCAACACAAAATACAAGTATGGAAATTGTTGTTACAAAAGTATGTTTTATGGACAGATAAAGCCTACCTTAAAATACTTTGCTTTTAAATATGTCACTTTTGTCAAAATGAACTTACGTAAATGAACTTAAGAAATACAGTTATCCCTCACTGTCCCTGTAGCATGAGACTTCACTTTTTGCAAAGAAAATGAAGTCTTATCTGACTGAAAGCCAGATTTCACAGGTTCATTTAGATGCCAAATTGTTCTTTGGGGAAAAGTCTTTGTGGACAGGGAAGTCTTATTATCAACGCCAATGGAGGGATCTTATCTCACAATGACCACTGTTTTGCACTATGTCAATGAACAATATGAATATTAAATAGATTAAATTACCTACAAATTGATTTCAGTTGTTGGTGCAACAGTCACATTTCTGCTACACCATGGCCAGAGACTACAAACCGGGGGACCTCATCTTTGCCAAAATGAAAGGGTACCCACATTGGCCTGCCAGGGTAAGGTTTTATTTTCATTTCATGAATGTATGTGATATAAATATCAAAATATGTGCATCATTGTTATTAAAATATTAAAAACTACAGTACCGTTGAATCTCGTGCTTATCTTTTGTGACAGATAAACTTGCTGCCCGAGGGTTTTACAGCTCCAAAGAACAAGCTGCCGATATTTTTCTATGGGACGCATGAGCAGTATGTGTTTCATGGCTTTTAAGCTGAGCTACATCAAGCTGCTAAACATTGTGAATTTTGTGAATTTCCTTTTGAATTGTAACAATATTACAGTAGGATAAAAGTAGTTTAAATTATGACTTTTTCAGTGGCTATCTGACAGCAAAGGATGTCTTCCCCTATGAAGAATACAAGGAGAAATACGGCAAGAGCCAGAAGCGAAAAGGATTCAATGAGGGTCTTTGGGAGATAGAAAATGACAGATGGGTTGAGTATGGCGGGGTAGGTATCTTCTCTCTTCTTCTTGTGAATTTATGCATTCTCCGGATAAAGACTGGCGGATACCGTCATCAGCACCCGATTCTGACTGTATCATGATACCCGAATATGTCGCTTTAGTGAAAGAAAAAATAAATAAAGAGTCAACAAGGTAACTTATTACAACAATGTAGAATATCCCATCTGAAATCTACAGGCAGAGGTTAAGGATGAGGATGATGAAGAAGAGGAGGCAGAAGAGGAGGATGAGGATGCAGAAGAAGAAATGGAGGAAGAAGAACCAGAGGATGTGAAACCAAAACCCAAGGTATTCTCTTGATTTCAGAAATCAAATCCTGCATGCCAGGGGCAGGTGTTCTGCTATTGATTTAATAGTCGTGTGTTATGAGAGCTGTAGAGTTGAAATAGAGCAATTTCGTTCCAATTGTAGGCAAAAGGAAAAGCAGCGACGAAGAGGAAACAGAAAGACAAGAAAGATGAGGTAAAAAATGTGGGCTCAAGAAGATTCGACTACTTAATTTGAGTATCGTCCAGAAAAGTTGTGATAGTTACCTGCTGAGCCTGGTAATGATATACCCATTGTCTGACTTCACCAGGGAAAGCCTGCCAAAAAACAGAAGAAGGAAGTCCCAATAGAGCTTGATGACACAGACCTGGGAGATATGACGGATGAGGGGAATGAGGAAGGCATGGACGACGAATCTGATGAGGTCGGCTGGCTTCAAAGACTTTCTTATCTGCCATTTTATTTTGCAATTATCCATTTTCTCCTCTCATGGTGGCTGTTTCACTAAATTTAATTTACTGGTAGCTCATGTTAATACATGTAATACCAGATTGATAATATCAGAAAGCAAAAAAATTTGAATACATGTAAGTGTTCTTGGAATACATGTATGTTGTCATTCTTGGTTGGTCATCAAAGTGCGCTGTGTGTTAAATAATGTGCATTCTGAGGGAACCAGTTTTTTCTCGACAGGATTTTGAACCTGATGAACGAAAAAGTACCAAAAAAGAAAAAGGTCGGCGACGGAGCAAAGCGAACAAGTCCAAGGTTTTGTCCAGTGACGATGAAGATTCCGAGGCAGAATCTACTCCCAAAAAGGGAAAAACCGTCAAGGAAAAACCAAACAAACGGCAAACTCCAAACAAAAAAAGTGGAGGTCGCAGGAGTAGTTCTAAGCCAGGTGATTCATTTCATCATCATCATCCATTTCATCATGAAGTGTTTTTTGACGCTGAGTTTTGCTGTGTTTTTTTTCTGTGTTTTGGAAATTTGTAAATTCCTGTTTCGCCAGAGTCGGCCAGGAAAGGTGGAGGCCAGAAAAAAGCTTCTGTCAGTCCTGAAATCAGCCTGAGTTCGGATAGCGACAGGTAAGGAACATAACACTGCATCGTGGGAAATGTCATAGATATATGTAAGGACAGTATCGACCTAAAAGTATTGGTGAGAAAATGATATCAAATAGATCTTTATGATGTGTTTTGCCTTGATAAGTGAGGAGGAGGGGACAGACTGGAAGAAAAAAGATCAGCAGAGAAAGAAAGAAATGGAAGAGAGACTAAAGCAGTTCGAGGAAACGTGAGTATAGACTGTGACCAAAACCTATCCAAATTGTATTGGATATTTCATAAAAATAATCGATTTCACATATTGTCTTGAAATATGATATACTACAGCAAGCGGAAGAGTGAGGAGGAGAGAATCAAAAAAGCCCGGGACGAGATCAAGAAAGAAAAGGGTACGGGTGGCGACGACAGCGAGGCTGCGGACAGCGAAGATGATGAGGTGGTCGACTCTGCACCCCAGACACCGAAAGACACGCCAAAAGATAAGGTATGGGATCATGGGAGGCGTCAAAATTGGTATTCATGGATTTACAGCTAGTTTTGTGTTGGCTCAATCTGCCAGTCAAACATTGTTTACAGCTATTGAATAGAAAATTCTTCGACATTGTTCATCCAGAAAGCTAAGAAGTTGAAGAAGGAAAGTGAGAAGAGCAGGACACCTTCCAGTAGTCCATTGGTGGACACGAAATCACAACATAAGAAGGACAAATCATCCACCAGCAGCCCCCGAGAGTCAAAAAAAGATGCTGCCAAGGAGGCCAAGAAGGAAGAAAAGGAGTCGAAGGATGCGAAAAAAGAGAAAGAACCTGTCAAAAAACCTAAGCGACTGAAAATTGAGTCAGATAGCGAGGTAAATATACCTACTGAGTTCTCTAAAATGAATGAAGATACACTGGCTTGCTATCAATTGAGCATTTTGCTAAAATATACACTGTATGTCTTATGTTTTATGCAACAGGAAGATGAAACGCCACCTCTAACTGAAAACACTAATAAGGTGAGTTGATTTGCAGCAGTGTGAATATGGTTTGCTATTATGAAAGATTGAATTGTAAGATGCAACTTATCATTAGATTCGTTTCGACCTGTGACGATTGTTTTTGCAGAAATCGACAGATGTAAAACCAGAAAAAGAAAAAGTTCAGAAAAATGACCATTCCAAGAGAGATGAGAAGGCGTCAAGAGACAAAGAGTCAGAACGGAAGAAGAGGTATGAATTTTGACGGAATATATTTTGTTGTTTTCGTCAAGGAATTCTGTCTTTGGTATCCACATTTGTCAATAAATTATTATTGTCATGTTCTGTGTGGTATTTCCAGGCAAGATCGGGAGGAAGAAAAGGAACGGAAAAAACGGCTGAAATACGAACAGAAGAAAAAAGAGAAAATACACTGTGAGTGGACTATCTATATTGTGGCATATCTGTATACACGTACTTGGCATTACAAGTTAATGAATGTGTGCATGAATACTGAATTTGTGTTTCTCTTACGGTACACTTCCAGTTATGCAGACTGAAACGAAACTAACGCAGATGGACTTGGAAATCAAAAAGTCCCTAAATCTGGAAAACTTGGTGAGTCAAATGGATCAAAATGGATAATTGTTCATTCTCCAATAATACATATTATCATAGTGAAGCTGTAGATGTACTTTTGCATATATCCGAGTAAATCTAATATAAGGGGGAAAACTGTTCCTTCCCAACAGAATATAGAAAAGTGTATAGCCGTGATGATGGAGCTGGAGCATTTGTCCCTGACAGCATTGCTTCTACGAAAATATCCGGACATTATGGTCACCATAAAAAAGGTGAGATTCTTAGTTTACACTGGCACGGTGTTCTAGTATTTCATCATGATAGGGTATCATTCATACAAGGCATATCATGACATGTCAACTGGATTGCTTTTGTGCGGAGAGCATGGAAAGATATTATGGAAAATTGATGATTCATCTCAGTTATATGAGCGATTGACATAGAACATTGTGTTAAAACTTTTCTAGTGTCGGAAGTTCAAGGCCAGTGAGCGAGTGCGTCACAAGGCAGAGTTCATCTACAACAAGTTCAAAGGCCTGGTTATGGCAGAGGAAACTGAAGGGTTGAACCAGGTTAGATAATTATGAGAGGGCAGACAGAATTTGAATTACACTAAAATCTCATGTATCAGTTGAGTGAGTGATGCTTCTCACTTTGCTTCTGCAGTTTGGTGCATTAATATCTATTCTGCAACTTGTTTGTTCCCAGGGTATGATCTCACAGATGTTTGGAGATGGTTACAAAGGACGACCAGCGACATCAGAGCCAGTGACTCCCGCACCAGGGAACTCCACCCCCACCCCTAATCCTCTCTCAGAGGCTGCCCCTGTTACCCCAGTAACCCCACCTACTTCCACGCCCCTTCCTGACAACGGCACACCTGTACCCGAGAGCCCACGATTGGCGGGCGCCGGGAACAACGCGCCCTCTGCCCCTGAGAGTCCACGGATCCCCGGGCTGGGAGACGCGGCTGAAGTGGCCCTGGCAGACGAAGATGACTCAAAGAGTCCACTTCCTAAACCAACAGTAGACGGAGCCGGGGACGGCCTCGATGTGACCAGTACCGCCACCAAGGTGACCATGAGTGGTTCCAGCAGCGATAAAGGTACAGCCAAGTTGTATTTCTCTTTGGTTTTGAACTCTTAAATGTGTGCAATTATGTGTATTTGCCTTCGTTGACACTAAATGAAGTGGTTAGCTTGAGATTGTAATAAACTTAGGATTTGATGACTCTGCGACATAAAGTTCTACATTCACATAAATCGTTTCCAGATCGAGCTATTCCAGGATTATCCATATTGAATGGGGAAATACCCGGGCTGGGAATTCCAAATGAAAATTCCCAGGAAGGTTTGGATGTGACAGACTCTCTCAAGGCATTTTCCACAGCCGCTGGCCAAACTTTCGATCCAAATGCACTGGAAAAAGACAGTAATAAAGTGGCAAGTTCAGAGTCCACTCCTGACAATCCAGAGGATATTGCAAACAGTGCAGATTCTAACACAAACAGTTCTGTGCCAAGTGAGAAAGGCGACTCGCAGTGCCCCCAGGCGAGCAGCGAGAGTACCGCGGAGGATGGACCACCAACTGTGACTTCGGGAGACGTTGAGGGCATTCCACAGGATGACAAAATGTTCTCAGACGAAGAAGAGGAGAAAAACAAGGAGAACTTTGACCTCCCAGAGGTCAGTCAGGTGAGAGTTTATTCAGCATTATGAAACATCAGTGTATACAGTCAGATATTACGCTCCCAAAATCTCCTGCTCCAAAATTCTTCTGCTTGTAACTGAGGTACGAAATATTTAAGCTGTATCGTCAGAGTATGGTTATTGATGGTATAATGTGCCCGCAGGAGCACGGAGACTTGGAGGCTCGGATCGCCCAGATCATCAAGAGCTCAGAGGTCCCTGCCATACAGGAGGAAGACTCCAGTCCCGCCCGAGTGGTCTCCCCACCTCCCAAGTCAAGCCGGCGCCGCTTCCACACAGAGCCGCTCGACGACACGGAGGAACCTGTTATGGACGATGAGGAACTGCACAGTCTACTGGGTGTATAGCGGCGGGCATTTTATCATGAATAGGGCTGTATTGACGGGGATGGGGGGGGGGGGGGGGGGCAGTGTTTTCGGGGTATGGTGTGATTGAATGTCTGCAGAATGGTTTACTGATGTGTATGCCGCGTGTTCTGATTGGTGTGGTGTGTGTGAGAGGTTCATAATATTGTAGTCTTGATGCTTTGTTCATATTATCTCTTTTTGAAAGTAACAGTTTGAACAAGTTACTGCAGTCTGCTTTTGTTTGTTAATGTAGGAAATTGGTGCTTAGATTTGCAGTAAAGGTCTCTGGACTCTCTATTAGTGTTGATCCGCATGTTGATTCATAATCACGCATGCAGAGCAATTATTAATTTATGAACGAGTGAAATAACGATATATGTCTGTGTATATACTGAAAGGTCACATGTGGTATGCTTGATGTACCGTATTGGTCCTAATAGAAGAGCGGCACTCCAATGGAGACCTTCAACCTTAACGCTTGTAAAAATGATGAAATTTAAGTGACAATTTTGGAACATCATTGATATATTACTCATACAGAATTTATCAGTTTTGATGAGGTAAATTTAGCTTAGATATGATTGATGTTCAAACAATATTAGACCCTGCTATAAGTGAACAGGGATATTATCAAGTGAAGAACGCAGCATTTATCCTGCGAGAGAGAGGTCGTACTTCTAGTTGGGCATGTGCTTCTATTAGGACCAATACAGTTACTGTGCATGTGTGGAAACATTTTGTAATACATGTATCATGGTCGTCATCTGCACGTACTTTTTCATACGCGTGATGACGATTGAAGTAAAATTTGTACTCGGTATTGCCCGCTTTGAGCTGAAAGAATTGATTTAAACAAACTTACGTACTGTCTATTCATACTTCAAATATACCTTTGCAAATGGTACATGAACTGTGTTCAGATTAGTTAACTAAAATCTAACCTGCGTGCATGCTTGAATAATTACTAAATTAGTTACCTATATTGTGCCAGTAAGGTGCGACAGGTCTTCTGTGATGTTTGTAAGGGGTTAATGTTAACCTCGTCTGACAAGAAAAATTTCTGATATGTCCTTTCTTCAGTTAAATGAATGAAAATAGTTGCGTGTTTTCATATACATTTTATTCATTTGGTCATGTAAGTATCCGTAGCCGTACAGATCACTGGCATTTCATCTGTTCAGTCAAGTTTGAGTCGCGGGCGACAGTGTCCGTGTGTGTATCATGAAAAAAATATTCGGTCTGATAGCGAATAAACTACTGTGGGAATTCATCCCTAAAATAATCTGTATTGTGCTTTTTTTTGAATCGAAGATAGAAATTAGCAGAAATATATAGTCATGTTCTTGGTCTTGAGACTAAAACAAGGTACAATAAGCGCAAAAAACGTTGTATAATAATATAAGTCAATGCCCTAGCCTATCATCTGTACAAGGATTTTCTTGAAATCTGCCTGTGCTTCTTTCTCGATGAATTCCTTCAAGTTTTCTTTGTGCTTCTGTTCAAACGAGCCACGCACGTACGCCATGTCCACCTGAAGATGCAACAAGTCATGATAGTTTACACTTTACAACTGATTCTGTTTTATTGTTCCACATCAAAACTTATCTAATACAACTTGTGAATTACTCGCGTACTATATACAGTACCCCATAATATTCGAGTATTGTACATCTGTAATACGACATAAAAGTGTACCTCTGAGCGATAGATGATGACCCGTCTGAGTGTACTCTCGTCTCGACAGCTGCCCTTCAGGCAGTTGTACAGGCGGTCAGCATAGTACAACAGTGAGTCCTTGATGAACGCCACTGCAACACAACCAAATATATCCAAATACAATAGATCCAACTTGCACGTTAACCCTCTGTGGTACAGCAAATCAAGTTTTGGCCTAGGTTGTGTATCGTGTGTGTAACTTTGCTGATACTGGTACCGAGTTCAATGCAGCCCTGGTGGTAGGGCTTGGCCATGTTGTTGCGGATGGCATCTTCGATTGAATCGCCGGCGAGGCTTTCATACTCTGAGAAAGTCCGCTTGAGCTGCTCATGACTTCTCACTGTCAGCATCGTGTAGAACTCGCTTGTATCGTCGCCCCATGTCCCCGGGTCAGCCTGGAGGCATACATGTATTGAATTTCATGTTAACTACAGTCGAACCTCCGATTAGTGAGCGCCTTTGGGACCCGGCAAAAATGTTCACTATATGGAGGTGTTCATTAATCGGAAGAAGTGTTGTCATGATAAAAAAACAATCAAACCAGTAATCTCATTGATGAAGTGTGAAATAAATCTGGCATATATATACCCTCTTAAGCAACACATTATAACATAGAAATCTGCTCAATAACTGCATGTCATAGAGATAAGCATAACACTGGGCAGGCCCCACAAAATCAATGGTAAGTCAAGCTGATGAAAGTCTGCTCAAGTAGATAAAGTCACCCTACCCTGAAGTAAATACTTGTGGCTCCCTATTGTATGATCTAGGCTGAGGAAACTAGAGTATAACACCAGTTAGGAAGAATCTGGACAAGATGCAATCAGGCGTAACTGTGTGTGAGACACCAGTCAGTGGAACCCGGGCAAAGGCCAACCAGGCAAAACAGTGTGTGAGACGTGTTAATTGCCTTGTTGCCCAGAAGTCAGAATTCTCAGCCCTGTGTGATTACAATCCATATGCCTATGTTCACTAAGTAGAGGGTCATTTGTATTGTAAATTGATATTTGTTACCATAAAACAGTGTTCACTGTGGGGAGTTGTTCACTATAGAGAGGTGTTCACTAATCGGAAGAGCACCTCAACGTTGAAAGGTAGGCGTTCATTTGGGACCGAGAAAAAGTGTTCACTGACTGGAGTTGTTCACTGACCGGAGGTGTTCACTAATGGAGGTTTGACTGTACTTGATAATCTTGCCTGGCATCCGTAAAGGAGCGAAAAAACTCATGTTTTTGAGAACATGATTTCTACGAAATTCCAAAGACTCCTAAAATTCATAGTGCCCCTCAGAGAGATCTAAGTGAAAAAACCTTGAATTATAGGCCCCCTCACCAGGGTAGTTGTACCAACTCCTTTCTGTGGTATAACTGTTGCGCTTGTTGAACCTCAGGAATTACTCCCAAGCTTAGTTGTTCTAGATATTCAGGCAGCCAAAGCCCCAACCACCATATCCCAGGCTTCCCACCTATCCTCTGGCCCTGGAGGGTTAACGTTCACTGAAACGTCCACTCTTGCAATCAAATGTGGAGGCAGCTGGCCTAGCAACAACCCGTGTGAAGATAAGAATAAGTTTTCCCGTAGATCTCCTTGTTGAAGGTGTGGCTGCAGGAGCCTGTTGTGGGGACTGGCCTCACGGGAAACGCATGCTCATACACAGCGGTTTGGTTGGAAGTCCCTAAGCCATCGGGGCATTCTTCTGCTTGATGTTGCCACAACATAAAGCAGAAGCATGCCTTAGAGTTAAGTGGTTCATTGCTAGAACGGAACTCGACATCCCGATATATACGATATACATGGATCAAACCTTTGACCCAAGTATCATACGTCGCGCACTAATACTACTCGTCCACTGAATGAATACCATTCAATCAGTTTGTCACTTTTTTAATCCTTATTGAATATAGAGGAAGGCGCAGGATATGATACGTGGGCCAAACCTTTCATCGTGATCTGGGAATTTAACGTTTTCCCCTGTTCCAGGAATCTTCTGATCTGCAGGAGCATCATCATTCCTATCCATTCTCACGAAGCCTGATAACATCATTGACCTGTTGAGCTCTATGTTGGACGTGTAGCAAGCCTTACGCACAAGGCCACGTTTGACTCCACAAAGTCAGTCAGTTGAGTCAGTCACTTGATCCTTGGAGGGATACCATTTGACTAACAACCACTAACTTAGTCGTGAGGACCTGTTGGAATCTCAACCCAATCAAAAGAAGGGGCATCGTTGATGAGGCGTCACTGGACTGTCACATGCTTAGCCAATAGAACTTAGATGCTGTGACCTCATCCTTCAATCCCCTAGAGGATATCATCTGGTAGATTCGGTTCATCACCACGAACGTTACTCCCTTTCTCACATATCTCAAGAAGTCAAAGAACAGAATGCTGGGTCGACGCTGATACATGTAATACTACCGTTTACCCTGTGCACCATCCAGCTGAGGCCCAGTTCGTACAATAGGCTGTCGAGAAGCCACATAAGCATACCAAGCAAACAACAGCAGCAAAAACCTCCTTCTGCAGTTCAGGGTCGTGCATTCAATCAGCCTTTTTGGAGACCCCATCAGAGGTCACAAAGGAAGTCAAGACTTGTGTCCATGTCAGAACTATGTCTTTGCAGGGGTTGTCATCTTTGCAGAGAAAAGAATGTCAAAGTAATCGGCGTAGTCAGTATGTTTCCTGCATGAGAACCTTGATCCAGGATCGGCTTGGCTCTCTCTTGTGTCGACTGAGAAATTCAGGTTGTTGCATATGCGGTCTTTACAGTTCGAACTTCCAATTGATCGCAAGTAACCAGGAACATTTAGGTTTGACTGTGTTCAGAATGGTGTTGAACCATGTGGTGGCATGACCAGCACGATTTGTTTGGAAGATCTTCAGTTCGTCAGCCTCAGTGTCTCTAGACTAAGGCTGACTCTGGAGTCCCTCCCATGGTTTTTGAGGCACTTTACGACCTCTGTCACTGATTCTGGACGTCAAACATAAGAAACTCCTGTGCATACTATTTGGCAATTGTGTTGAAAGTGAGAAAGAGGTATTTATCTAGTTGGTTCTTCTTCCGAGATTGTGGCTTCCCAGTGTTCTGGTGTCTATGATGGACCATCCTCTTCAGCTTTCGAATCATTCAACTATGCATGATTAAGCAAGGTCCGATGTAGATCACTGTATTTCATCAAGGCTCCAGCCTTCTGAAGCAATGTTTCCAAGTCATGTTTCCGAAAAATTAGAGATTTTCATGAACGAGGTAAATTATCCACGAGGTCAGTATATTTCTTGCATGGGAACCCTCATTCAGCATCGGCTTGGCTCTCTGTGACCAGCACCCTGATGCCGATGGAGAAAATGAGATTGTTGCATCTGCAGTCGCTATGGCTCGATTTGTCCTAGTTAGTTCTCGGAGTGGTGTTGACCCCCTGCAGTGGGCTGGCGGGACCAGAACGATTAGTTATAAGGATTTCATTTCGTCAGCCTTTGTCCCTCTAGACACTTTTTCAAGACACAAATTTGGATGGGGGAAACACCCATCAGGACAGCCATGAGGCTTCAGGGTTATATGAATGTACCCAAGTTGGGAGCAGTATTCACACTCTCAAGCATTGTGAATACGATTTCTCGGATCAAGTAGTTATTCTAGCTTTCGACACCATTTTGAACCTGGCAATTGAATTCTTCCATGGTGCTATGAACGAACGACACATTTATGGTCACATAAAGTGGTGGACTGTCAACTCCTGATGTGGTCCGATCCGGCTCACGGAATGGAATCTGTCCCGACCTCCACCTCCTGGGTTTAAGGCACTTTGAAACACGACCTCTGTCACCGATTCTGGGCGTCAAGTGTATGAAAATGCTTTCACCCCCAATGGGGCTGGATTTACAGCTACGTTTACCTCATGGTAGAGAAAGTGGTCAGGGTGATCCCTATAGCTTGGTTCTCCTTCAGAGATCGTGGGTCCCCAGTATTCTGAAGCTAATAGTGGACCAACCTCGTCAGCTTCCAAATCATTCGGACCAACAGAAACTTGTATTTCATCGAGCTGCAGCCTTCTCAAGCAATGTTTCTGGAGCGATGTTTCCGAAAAAAATTTATAGGTCTGCTCGGATCCCCAGAACCAATGGAAGTTCAAACTGGCGGAGTTCTGTGCTTCGTGCTGTCGCTGGAAAGTTGTGTGCTTGGTGACGTCACTGAAAAGTTCCGTGCTTGGTGACGTCGCTGGAAAGTTTTGTACTTGGTGACGTCGCTGGAAAGTTCTGTGCTTGGTGACGTCGCTGGAAGGTTCTGTGTTTGGTGACGTCGCTCGAAGGTTTTGTGCTTGGTGACAGCGCTGGAAGGTTCTGTGTTTGGTGACGTTGCTGAAAAGTTCCGTGCTTGGTGACGTCGCTGGAAAGTTCTGTGCTTGGTGACGTCGCTGGAAAGTTCTGTGCTTGGTGACGTCGCTGAAAAGTTCCGTGCTTGGTGACGTCGCTGGAAAGTTCCGTGCTTGGTGACGTCGCTGGAAAGTTCTGTGCTTGGTGACGTCGTTGGAAAGTTCTGTGCTTGGTGACGTCGCTGAAAAGTTCCGTGCTTGGTGACGTCGCTGGAAAGTTTTGTACTTAGCGACGTCGTCTTGGAAGATTTTGTACTTGGTGGCGTTGCTGGAAGATTTTGTGTTTGGTGTTGTCGCTGGAAAGTTCAGTGTTTGGCGACATCACATTCACTATTCAGGGACCTAGTACATGAAGTCCGTAAATACAGCCACCCAGAGTCTTTTGTTACGCCTGGAAGAGAGACTAGATGGTTTGTCCTTATTTCGGGAGTATCTTTCAAGTTTGGCCATCAACCAAAACTCCTAATTACTCGAATGTTGTGATTCTAGTTCCCACCTCTGCATCAACTATATGGGTCTAAGTAACTGCGAATGTCATGTCACATCATCTCAATGCGTTTCGGGGCAAATTATTACTGAATGATCCCACATCCAGCACCATGAACGTTAGGGTGTGAGCAAGTTGTTATTGGAATTTTCTTTTTAAAAATCTAATGACATGATTTCCTATCCATTCTCTTGGATATGCCAAGGAAGATCAACCATAGGTATTCACTATGGGAATGAGTCTGTGGTGAATACCGATACCAACTCACCTCATAGAGTTTCTGAGCCTCGGCCTTGGCCAGCTCCGAGTCGACGTCCTTGGACTCGTGCCTCTGGCCCTGGGCATCCGATACCAGCAGCTTCTGGAATACCAGCCCCGTGTGGGCCTTGATGTCATTGACCAGGTCACGTCCGAGCACTGGACAGGGGATACGAAATTGTGATTATAATTTTGGTAATGCCTTCATTGTTTCGAATGGTATTCACTATCAGGAAATCGTCAGCGTGACTTTGGCGCATATCAAAATCTGCCGTCATTGCAGTTTGCACGATATAATGCACACGTAATTATAGAGGAAGTATACACTGTAATAGATGTATAGCCTGCAAGAAAACACAGGGAAGCTGGAATCATGGGACAGATTTGTTTGTTAACTCTACCTGTTTTATATGTTTCTCTGATAGCCTGCACCTCCTGCTTGGAGCGAGTACAGATAATCTCCATCAGGGCACACTCATCCCCCGCTCCCTAAACAGAATGAATGTACTCAAATAACGTAGGCCTACTTATGCAACACCAGGAGACCTGGGCTGCCATTTTTAGGGGTCGTCAAATCCAGGCTTAAAATCTAACTAGCTACATTTCTGACGTTCGATTGAAATTATAAACATCAAATTTCTAACTTAGTGAAGGTCGGGGGTGATAATATTTCACCGGTCCAGTGAAGCTAAACACCAAAATACTTCTCCGTGGATACCACGTGGTAGCAATGTCTGTACCTGTAGGTAGTATTGTGTTTCCCTGGATACGTAGTTAGCAGGGGCCACCGTCAGGGCCGAGCACGTGGTTGCTATGTCAACTGATGACAGGTAGTTCTTGTAATCCTGGTGGATATTCTACAGCAAACAATCCTCATATAATGGAATATAAAATGAAAAACATGTCTCATTATATGGATAGTTTGATACTCCATAAGAATCTTCTTCATTCGTCGAACAACATGCTCTATAGACGTAATTATTATTCCATATATAATTTATGGTAATAATTAGCTGTGTATGTATTACCAGGTCAAATGCCGACTTGTATTGGAGTGCCACCTTCATTCGCTGCTCATTGTTCTGTCTCAACAGCAACTTTATCACACCATCCTCATCTTGAACAAATATGACAGTCACACATTTGGTTTGCGTATCGAGGGTACTGAAAGCGTCACTATTGGAAACTTCCTCCGCAACAGACATGATAAATTTATCTGCGTTTCATGAGGGTGTAACGGGATACACCCATTCGGTCGCCACCGACCGAAGCATATCTAGTCAGTATTCTCAATAAATTTTACATATTTTTTGCTTTTGTCGTAATATTATTGTTATTGTTGCTACATCTAGTGTATAAATATTGAATAATATAAAATTATGTGTTCGACTTACTTTTGGCATGGAGGAGTTGTTTCATACGTTCAGCATTTGTAGCCGCGTTGAAATTAGGCTGGGGCGTAACCTGGACATTAGATCTAGAGCTTATATTTAACTGTCACGACATCGTGGATGTAGAATTGCACTTCAAAACATTTGAATTCACATTGTACATGTAAATTTGAAGAATCTGTGCAATATTTGTGTATACTAACCGTGGCCATGTTTTCAGCGATATATGAGCCCTATATATGTAATTATCCGATGATGTTCACTACCGAATGTGATATAACTTGCGCGTGACTCCATCTGATATACATCTCACAAAACATAGCTCAGTCTGCGGATGTCTAGAATACTTGTATCAGACTTTATCAGATAACGCAACAGGAACAGCATTCCTTCTCTCACTAGGACTTTCAGATGAACGGCGGTAGAGCGCATCTTGCTGTCACTTGGTTTTCCGTGAAAAGCATGAGAATTTAAGTGACGCAAGGGTCAACCGGGGTTTGGCGTGGTTCAGATTGTGTAGAAAAATACTCAAAAGTGATTTTCTCGGGATATGCGTCTGATAACAACACCTAGAAATCAACCAAGGAGTGACAAGTACAAGCGAATGATTATATATATAGTCACGTATTTCTGCTCCAAATACACTACATCAGTTCTTGGTATATGGTTTGTGAAGGTTTATGTATACTGTATGAGTCAAACCACTCTGGTTCTCCAAACTGTGAAATTATGTGAAACAAAGTTATCGGATGTCAAGTGTGAGGCCAACAGAACAAAAAAATAATGCACACCAATAATTTCGTACATTTTTCGACTACGCAAACCTTGACCCTTGACCTACATCGCTTAAAGCAATTATATATATCGTGGCCAATACGCCCTGTTATGCCTACATATCACACAGCCAATGGATGAGCTACGACAAAGCTACGACTCCTGACTTTTCCCCGGGCTAAATCCGGGGATGTCGTATTCTTGATAAACCCAATTTAGTCCGGTAACCGTGCTTCTATAGCTCAACTGGGTCCAGTATGACTGACCTGCTGGGGCGTATTCTAGAGCGCCGGTCATTAGTGACATTTTCGTGTCAACAAAATTACAGCAATGCCGTGGTCGTCCCGATGCTCCTACGGCAACCCACGGCAAAGCTCCGTAGCAGCTATGGCGAAGCTACGACAAAGTTGCGAGATGTGCAAACAAAAACTGAATCTCTCCACCATCCAGATCCGACGTAGACCCGACAGTGCTCCGGAGATACAAGTTTTACAATACGTTTGAAAACTTCCTGAAAACGCCGCGTCCCCACCCCCGTCTCAATGACCCCCGGCAGCACAGTTAGAGTAATGACTGCAGTGACCCTCGGGGAGCGGACCTCCGCGAGGATCTGGGGATAGCGGGACTATCCTCGAGGATCCCAGATAGCGGACGACGTTAAAACTTTACATTGGTGCCGTGACCAGGATCAGTCCAGCAGCGTTCCATTGCAGCCTACTGTCGCAGTGTTTTGCTTCTTTCGCCTCCCCCGGGACAGCTTAGAAGCAAACATGAGTGAAAAAGAGAAAGGGAAAGAGACGGTGGATGGGAATGGAAAGGGTAGTCCGATTTCCAGCCGGATGCGGTCGCAGGACGACCGCAGCTCGTCTTCGCGCGAGTTCGGCGGAGATCAGGGACGGCTGGATGACCTCGCGGACACAAACTCGTCTGCGGAGGTAACTCCGGCGTCCGCGGCTCCGTCTACGGACGTAGAGTCGAGCTCTGCGGGGCTGCAACATCTGTTGCCGCCGAGGCCTGGCCTCGACGTACTTGGCGCGGTGGGCAGAGCTGGAAACGGCTTCACTCAACGCCAGCCCTTGTCCGGACGACCGCAACGGCCAGCACTCTCTCGTGGGGCATCTCCGCATGTCCGGAGCCGAGTGCCAGTCACCGCGGTTGGACCCCGACAGATGGACGACGTGTTCCGGCTGCCAAACCCGGCTGGGTGGACTCCTTCGAGAGCCCCCGGTTCGGATGCCGGATGGTCTGGCAGGGCGTGATGCATCAGCTCACCGACACCTTGGCTGAGCTGGCTCCATCAGAGGCGATCAGATCGGCGGAACCGCTCGCCCTCCCCGAATTCATTGAGCCTTTCGGGGCCAATATCGGAGAGGGAGCAGCGGCTGATAAATATCGCGCTTGACCAGTACAAGCTGAATCAGTCTGCGGCATTGAGCATGGATCCGACGATCCCCTACAGTCCGGGGATGACTGGGCCAGTGGCCCCTCCCCCAGTCCTGCCAAGTCCGCAGGCGCCAGTGGTCTCCGCAATGGGATCCGCGCCTGCTCCGCGACTTGGAGGCACCATGCTGGCTACCGCTTCGACCGTTCCTTCGGCCGGAGTGTCCGCCGCGTGGTCAGCTTATCCTGGCAATCAGGGTGTGTCGGGCATGCAGTGGCAACCGGCGGCTCCGGCCCCTAGCTACGTCAGCTATGCCGCCCCGTCTGGAACCTACCCAGTAGGATCGACGGGAGTCACGACCGCACCAAATCATGGTGGGCAATTTGTGGGTATGTACCCGGCGGCGAGCGTGAGCTTCCCAGCTCCCGCACCCGCGGCGTACAGCTCCGCTTCGGTGGACGCAGGAGGCGGAGCTGGATCCGCCAACCGGGCGCATTCGCCACGTGACCGGAGGCCAGACCAAACGTCTTGGCAGAAGAAGTTCAACGGGGATAATGCTGATCTGGAGGACTACTTACTCCAGGTATGGTGGACGGCAGTGTACAAAGGATGGACCCAGGAAGAAGCTGGGCACATCCTCTCGGGGAGTCTAGAAGGAAAGACCCTCCGAGTCATGCAGTGTCCGCCGGTGGCGACAGCAACGTTCGGCGAGGTTGCCCAGCAACTACGTCTGCTGTTCATGCCACCGACAAACAGGCGGATGTTTGAACGGGAGTTCAGAGTGCGGATCCGCCTACCGACTGTGTCCGTGACTGAGTACGCTTTTAATTTGCGCGTACTCGGCCGGAGAGCTTATCCGGACATGGAAGCCAGTCGGTTTGAACCGATGCTGATTGACCAGTTCATCGACGGCCAGTCTTACCAAATATCATACAGGCTGGCCACGCACGAAAAACGGTCGATGGAAGAGGCGATTAACTCCGCCCTTGCAATAGAGGTAGCTGTCCATCCCAGACAGATGCCTCCGGCCCTGGCTTCGGCCCCGGCTGTTCCATTGCAAGCAGCAACGCCTGCTCCGATCAACGCGTCGCAGATGGCTCCATGGCCTGCCCCGGCTCCCCGGGAACTGGCTGTTGAGCCCAACCCTCCGCGGGTTGGTACACCGGCACCCTCCATAGGGATGCCTGTACAAAAGGCACCGGCTGTCGCGTCGTGCTCGTCCTCGGAGTAGTACGACTTAGAGGAATATGATTTCTCCGTGGCGCAGATGATTGAGCACTGTGCAGGAATCGAAGCTCCGGAACCCGCAGATTGTTGTGCGTTCACGTCCGGACCAGCTCAGAACCGTCCCTGCTACTTCTGCGGAAAACAGGGACACTTCTGGCTTAAGTGTCCGGAGTTACTGGAACGCTTGCGGACACGCGGATATCATGGGAGTCTCCCTGATCCGCGCCAGAGGAACTCCTTCTTTCGGTTCGGTCCTCCGGGACAACAGAACCGCCCTTCGCGTGAGGGAAACTGAAACCGGACGTGGTGGTGACCAACACTAGGTCCAGGGACAGTTGTTCTGTGGCATCTGAGGCTGCCCCCTCTACGGACAAGCCGGACGACTCTCAAGTAGATACAACTTCTCCGGAAGTGGTCCTTGAGGATCCATCTAGCTCGTCCGCGGCCGAGGCAGACAACGATGACTCCGTTGCCGAGCCCAGTGCTCCGGGTGATTGCGATCATCTGACGTGCGCACTGGCGAGGGACCCCTGCTGGTACCTGCCCCTGTCTTTCGGACGGGAGCCGGTCCGGTTCCTTGTAGACTCTGGCTCGGAGGTTACCCTCGTGGCCATGGGGAACTTTTAAGCGTGAGCCAGCGCTCCGCGACATTGTGTTGCGGGATCCCGGACGTTACACGCTCCACGGAGCGGGTAACAATAGCATCCATATCCATGGTATCATCGATCTGCCTATCAGTCTTGGAGACAAGATCTACATAACAGAGGCAATCGTTGCAGATATCGGGGCGCCCGGGATCATTGGGATGAACTTTCACAGGATCCACCGGGTAATCGCCAACTTTAGTGCCGGCGAACTCCGGATGGGAGAGGACACACACTTTCTCTTCTGCATGGGTCCAGCCTGCTCATTCCAACTGCGGGTGGCGCGCACCACCATTGTGCCGCCTATGAGCGAGATGATCATTGAGGCGAGGCCGCGGCATCCGCGCATGCCCCTCGATGGTCGTCCGTGTATAGTGCAACCGGTGAGCAATTTTGCTCGAGGAACGGGACTCGTGCTGGGTGGGGCTCTGGTCAAGTCCGACACCCGCGCGATGCCTATCCTAGTGGTGAATCCGCGTCGTCTAGCCGGGTTATCGCTGACGACCCAGTGTGTCGTGCTGCGTGCGTGGCCGTGGTCGCCGGAGATGATCCGTTCACCCTGCCGGACCATCTGGAATCTAGAGTTCCGACGGACCGGCTGGATGAAGATCAGCGTCAAGCTCTCCGCAAGCTGCTCCGGCAGTATGCGGATGTGTTCATGAGTCCGGACGGTGCGGTTGGCAAGACAGACATTGCCAAACACCGCATCGACCTCCTGGACGAACGTCCTATCAAGCAGCGTCTACGACAAGCAACGATCGTGCATCAAGAGGTCATAGGCCAGGAGGTGCGAAAGATGCTCGAGCTAGACATCATCGAACTCAGTGAAAGCCCTTGGGCAAGTCCTGTGGTTATGGTGAAGAAAAAGGACGGCTCGTGGAGGTTCTGTGTGGATTATCGTAAACTTAGCGATGCCATGCGGAAGGACTCATATCCTCTCCCGCACATCGAGGACACCTTCGACTCCTTGGCCGGATCGCACTACTTCTGTGCTCTGGATCTGGCCTCCGGATATTGGCAGGTGGAGATGGAAGAGAGTGATAGGGCGAAAACTGCCTTTGTTACCAAGAATGGGCTCTACCAATTTAAGGTAATGCCGTTCGGGCTCTGTAACCCACCAGCGACGTTCGAGCGCCTGATGGAGATGGTCCTTAAAGGGTTCCTCTGGAAGCGATGTATGGTCTACATCGACGATGTCGTCGTGTATGGCCGGTCGTTCGAGGAAACCCTCACCAACCTCCAGATGGTGTTCCATCGCATCCGCGGAGCAGGCCTTAAATTGAAGCCTAGTAAGTGCGAACTTTTCGGGCAGGAGATCCTGTACTTGGGCTTCATGGTAACAGGCACCGGAGTTAGACCAGACCCTACAAAGATAGAGGCCGTACAGAAATGGCCTCGGCCTTGTAACGTGGCAGACTTGAGGTCCTTTTTGGGCTTCGCGAGTTACCACCGCCGGTTTATACGAGGCTTTGCGGAGATCGCGCGTCCTCTTACTATCCTCATGGAAAAGGGCGCCGATTTTGTCTGGCAAGCTGAGCAGGCTAGCGCCTTATCGGAACTCCGGCAAGCTCTAGTAGCTGCCCCGGTGCTGTGGCACCCTCGTCGGGATTGTGAATTCATCCTGGACACTGACGCGAGTAACTTTGCACTCGGCGGTGTCCTCTCACAGATCATGGACGGGCAAGAGTGGGTAGTAGCTTATGCGAGTGTGGCTATTAGCTGCTCTCAAATGAACTACTGTACCACTCACCGCGAGCTGCTCGCGGTGGTAACCATGACCAAGCGTTTCCGGCACTATTTGTTGGGACGCCATTTCCGCTTGCGGACTGATCACAGTTCGCTGAGATGGCCCCTAAACTATAGTGAGGCCGATGGCTTGGTGGCCTGGTGGCTCGTCAAACTCCAGGAGTATGACATGCAAATTGAGCACCGCGCCGGGAAGTTGCACGGCAACGCTGACGGACTGCAAGAACCCTGACTGTGCCGGGATGACTCCATTCCAGCGCGTCGGGGATTCTTCCTCAGACTCGGAACTGGACCTTCCGAGAAGACCGCAGGCCGTCGCCTCCTCTAACAACACGGCGGCCCGAGCCACAGGAGTTCAACCCCGCGCGAAGACCCGCCGTCACCGGCGTCCCGCATTTTAAGCGGAGGTGCGACTCAGCTCCAGCGAGTCTTCCTCGAGTCTGGCGGTGTACTCCTCGTGGGTACCCTCCACGTCCTCGGGCGAGTCTGAGTACGAACGGTCCTTACCCCCTGTGGTGATGGCCGCTCGTACGCAGTCAGACGAGTCGGATGAGGAGCCGAACTACTTGGGCGGCTACTCTCCGGCACAACTGGCTGCGAAGCAGAGAGCTGACAGTGCTCTGGCTCCGGTAATCAAAGCCCTTGAGGCTGGCCAGTAACCCTTCAAGGATGAGTGGAAAACCTACAGGGAGGAGACCCAGTCTCTCATCTCCCAGTGGGAAAGACTCTCCTTGAGGGATGGCCTCCTATACCGGCGCTATGAGCCACCGAGCCCACTGCCTCCCATTTGGCAGTTGGTGCTTCCGGCGGAGCTGCGCAAAGAAGTGCTCCATCAGTTGCATGACCTCCGGGTGACCAGCCACCTGGGAATCCGGAGGACCGTCCATAGGCTACAACAGCGCTTCCACTGGCCTGGTAGCAGTTTGGACGTGCAACGATGGTGCGCAGCTTGCCCTCGGTGTCAGGCTCGTAAAGGAGTTCCGGCTCCTGGCCGCCACCCCTTGACCACGGTTAAGGCTGGCGGGCCTTTTGACCGGATCGCCCTGGACATACTGGATACCCATCGGGTCACCCCATGTGGTTTCCGGTACATCCTGGTGATCTTGGACTATTTCACCAAATACACCGACGCCTACCCACTACGCCGCCGGACTGCGGACGAGGTAGCTCGGTTGCTGGTGAATAGGTGGGTGGTTTACCATGGTGTACCTAAGCAGGTACATTCGGATCAGGGCACGCAATTTGAAAGCAACCTGTTCCGGGGCCTCGCACAGATGCTAGGCAGTACCAAGGTGTGGTACGGCTCCGAGACCACCAGCGCCTACTTGACTTTTCGCATACCGTCGGACCCAGCGCTGGCCAACCTGCCAGTACCCGAGCTATCGGTAACTTGGAGTCCGCAGGAGTGACCGTGCTGGTCCGCGCGCGGGAAGAGTACCCCTGGGATCACCCCCAGCGAGGCAGGCTCACCCAAACCGCGGAGTACCTCGTTGTGGAGATGGACCGCTCTCTGGAACGGCTTAGCCGGTACCGTGCGGAGGCCTCTCGTGTCGCGTGCCACCTAGCACACGACCAAGGCCTCATGGAAGGTACCCGGCGGAGCCTTGAGAGCTACCAGACTCTGGTGGCGGAGCGTGAGTGGCAAGCTTTCCAGCAAGGGAGAGCCGCCGCCCGAGCTGCCGAGTCCAAACAGTCCTCCACCTCCCCCGAGGTTGCCGCTGAGATGCAGCGACTGATGGCTGAGAATGAGGAGCTACGACGATGCTTACGCGAAGCTGAGGCTGCCCAGACTCGCCTTGTTAAGGGCGTCGATGACTCTGCGTCATCCGCTCTGAATCAGTCGGCTGCTCAGCGGGCGGATGCAGCCCTGGAGCTGGCCATCTACCCCCTTCTAGTTAAGAAGTGGGGAGAACGTACGGGTGGCCAGGAGCGCACCCTTGACGTGGTAGAGATGTTCTCCGCTGTCGCCCACCTGGGCGCGACATCTCTGCCCCCCTCCTTCTTGTTGGCGCCGACAGGACCTGGCATGCAGGGCTCTCCAGTGAAGTCGTGCAGCCGCCGCCAGGCCTGCCTCGTCTGCCCGTGCAGCTGGAATTCGTTCTACCGGCTCCGCTCCATGAGCGCCCAGCTCCGCTGCGTAGGGGCCCGTCTCAGCCGCCCAGCCCCAAGAAGGGCGGCACAGACGAGCAGCCAATGGAGGAGGAAGGCTAAGGTAGCCTTGTCGCTGCGGAAATGCCTTGTCGCTGCGTGCTGGAGTCGCTCTCGCGGCTCGGCCCTGCCTCAGACTCGCTCTGCGGGTCTGAGGAGCCAGCCGGCCCGGCGGCCGGCACCCCTTTTTAGAGGTACTACTACTTTTGGTCACTCGGTGTGTTGTTTTACAAAATTTTCCAAATTTAGAGGTTAACCTTAAAAATATTCCAAAGACTCGACACACCGTCCCTTTCGGCAGATGACCTTCCAAGGTCATCATCTTTTTTGGACGACCTCGGTCAAAATTTTAGCTTGTTTATTAGGGTTTATTCCAAATTGTAGAGCGCGTTGTAGATTACTCCGTAAGTCCAGGGGTCGTCCCCCATTCTTCCAAAACGGACCCTTAAGGTCTCAGTCTTTTGCGCCGTGACTTTCGGGTGTGGGCACCTTGCTTCCTTCCGGTTCCTGCATGCGATGCCTTCGTCGTGTTTCCCAGTTTTGGGCGCGGGCGGAGCATGTTGGGGACCAACATTGTAAGAAGGGGGTAATGTGGCGATTTTGCCCAGAGATCGCGGCAGGAGTCTTTGTAAAACACTAACCAGTTTTACGGTCTATTTTTGGACGCTTCAGCTCGAAGCATGCGTTGCCCCGGCAACGCTTTGTAATCCTCTCTCGCCCAGTAAACTATAACAATGGTTTTACCTAGTTTCCCTTCGTGTCTCGTGTATTGAGGTTTATATACTCTGGTACCGTTTTGATCTGTGAGTTGTCTCAGAGCAAGGCGAGAGGGACGACGGGGAGCTCAGCCATGAGCTCTACGTCCTCGCACCGCGGCTAAGGCCCTTGCGGGCCCTGGAGACGACTTCAATGGGGAGCCCGGGCTGGGATAGACCTTGATGACTCGGGGGCGCACGCCCTCTGGATCACCGGTCTTCTCCACCCAGGATGGTGCGACACAGGCTCTGGCAGACTGTCGGGCTGTCCGGGGTTCTATCCCCGAGGCGGACCGCGGCGAGCCAAGCCTCACAAGCTAACACCACGGTGATGATCCTGTATCTGAGTGGTGTCCGTACGTTGGGCTCGTTGGGCGGGCTGCTACCTGGTTAAAGTTCTGATGATAGAGTAATGACTGCGCCTGCAGTGACCCTCGGTGAGCGGTGGTGAGAGGACTATCCTCGAGGATCCCAGATAGCGGACGACGTTAAAACTTTACATTATCATATCTCTGCCGTAGCTCTGACGGGAGCCAATCTGGTGTCGGTATGACTGGGGGCATTCAAGCGTTGTTATGACGTTTCCCTCGTTCTTGCTCCTGTTTACTAGCAGGCCCCATCTTCTTGCCTGTCTGGCACGGTCGAGAACGACGGTTGACTCCGCCATCTCTTTCAGGCTAAAGGCGGTTGGTGCCCGGGGGACTCTGGGGAGGACTGTGGCTATATTGATGCTTGTATTGACCTCTCAGCCTCATCTCCTGAGGTGGTACAAATTGGTCTGGCAGTCCTTCGGGCTGCAGTATCCAGGGTTTTGTTCCTGTGTGGACCGTCGGCGAGACTGGATGATTACCATGTGGTCATGTGCTGTGAGCCTCCTGTGTGGCTTCTGGCCTTGGGTGCAACGGGCAACATATGTGTGCGGTACTAACCAAATATGTTGTCGGGCCGTTCAAAGTACTAACCCTTGAGTTAAGTTGGGGCGCTTGCATCCTAGAGAGTTGGTCCCAAACCTTACATTATTCTATCCTCGTTGCGAGGACTCAAGATTAACTCAAGATTACACTGAGTTATGAAACATGTTTATTTACATTAGTGAATAAATTCATTCATTCATTCATTCATTCATTCATTCATTCATTCATTCATTCATTCATTCATTCATTCATTCATATTATTTACATAAGAATTCATGCACATACATATATAACCCAATAACAATAGCCCCTAAATCATGACATATTTGATACATGTAGTTTATTACACGTGCAATGTGAACCTAATGCACACACAGTTTATCATTACGGTGCGCCTGATAGGACATGATGAAAAAAATACTACTTCGTTTGCACGAAGTACTAAGTTGTTTGCACGAAGTACTACTCTGTTCGAACGAAGTACTACTTCGTTTGCACGAAGTACTAAGCCGTTTGCATGAAGTACTAAGTCGTCTGCACGAAGTACTAAGTCGTGTGCATGAAGTACTACTTCGTCTGAACGAAGTACTACTTCGTTTGCACGAAGTACTAAGTCGTTTGCACGAAGTACTAAGTCGTTTGCACGAAGTATTAAATCGTTTGCACGATGGGATGTTACATAGTTGACAAACCCATCTACAACATCTTACCCCATTTAATAACAAGCGCTACATGGCGCTCCACACGGTGCTTCAAATTTGATGCCTTATATCGCCATAAGCACCACATAGCGCTCTAAATCATCCATACTTCCCCTAGCAAAAATGTGGTCATTTTAAACTAAAGTAATCTTGATCAAATAGATATTACTGAATACAATCTTCTACTATTATTTGAGGTAAATTTATATGTATCGATGGACTATTCATTATTCTATTAGCTGATTAATAAATGTAAATAGGGGTATCAAGATTTAAGACATAGGGAGGACCCTGAAAATTGACTATGGTAATTAAAGTGTTAATTGGTAACATTAGGATCAATCATTTGATAGGTTTATTACAATGTTCGAATACTATGTATGGATATGTGAATGACTTATTATTTCGTGCGAACGACTTAGTACTCCGTGCGAACGAAGTAGTACTTCGTGCAAACGAAGTAGTACTTCGTGCAAACGACTTAGTACTTCGTGCGAACGAAGTAGTACTTCATGCGAACGACTTAGTACTTCGTGCGAACGAAGTAGTTTTTTTTTTCACCATGTCCTATCACGGGCACTGTATGCATGTATTGCGCAGAAGAGTATGCACCAAGCTATCCGTTGGTTCCTTGTGAGTCATCTGGAAGGATTTCCAGTACGTAGAGTCCGACCCTGACTAGGACGCCCACTGTAGCCAGTGACACTGTCGTCTCGATGATGCGACTGTTACAGAAGAGCGAGTACGTCATGACGACGTGTGCCACCAAGTCAAACGTGAAGTTGAGTACGACGTCGAGCCGAAACCCGACTTTGGTCATGCTGCTCGCTTTTACGGAGTCTCCTGGGTCAGTCGGCAGCAGTGAAGGCCGCTCCCTCGCTCCGTCCTAGAGTGATTGTATGGAATGTTCAGTTTATTTCACTAGTTTACCAATTTGGATAATACTCATCATAACCAAAAAATTATGATTTCTAGGAATGACTTTGGATATTAAATTACATTTGAAAGAATTTTGACCGTTTACACATAGGCCTATGGCGGGTATCATATAAACATATTATTAGGCTTACATCTGACAGTATACATATAAAGCACGTGAAAGACTATTATGAATGATGATTTTATGACTTTTATGAATTATGATTCTCACATATGTATTGCTGGAGATGGAATCTTTGCTCGCCCACTCAATCACCTGAAGATGAGAAAGGAGGCGTTATAACCTATACGATCAGACAGTCCAATCGCCATTGACGGCGTGGATGTATCCCCAGATGCTCCATGCAGAGTATGTATATGATTACTGTACAGCTAGTTTATTTGTACAGCCAAATTATATCTTGAAATATTACACAAAAGATTCATGAACGTCTAGACCTAGAGATGCAATGTGGCATTTCGATTGAATGTTCTCTTTACCAATAATGACCCCAAACTGCATTTAGAAAAGTAGAACCAATAACCCTCTCGCGTAGCTAGAGCATCGTTGACCTCTTCCTAGATGCTACTGACAAATAGAGATGCTGACTCAGCGAAATTGCTATGGGCTCAGGGTTTATCTTAAAGCTCCAGCGAAAAAATACATCCAATGTTAGTTCTGTGATATATTCTATGTATTTCTGACATATGGTCAGAAATTTACATTGCCGACTCAGTAAAATATTTTGAGGCTATTGGCCAAGTTCATTCGAATCACCCCTACACGTATCCGTCAAACTTTGTTTGGGGCCAATCAGTGAATAGGCTACCTGCATGTACTGAAAAAAATCATGTAATATTTACTATTATCATCGGATTGCTGCAAACGCGCGATTCTGATTGGTCAACTCTCCGACAATAGCACGCCGTATTTGGAGAGCTGTGACGCAACCCCACGATATTTTCTGTATCGTGGGCTTCAGGCGGGTAATACGGAATGACGTTTTGGAGAGCTCCATATAATCCGATGATAAAATCGTTACCATGGACTTCAGACCCCAATACGGCAGGATATCTGCCTTCAGTCAGCATATCCCACTCGGCCTGCGGCCTCGTGGTATATGGTGACTTCAGGCAGATATCATGCCGTATTGGGGTCTGAAGCCCATAATAACTTATAGTATATACATGAGTGTCAATTCATATCAGTGTATAATTGGCACACTTTCAGTTGATCCTGGACACTGACCCTCGCGGGGGTTCCTGCCCTGCCCCAGATGGACACGAGGTAGCCATGTTGTAGGTTGTGTAGCAGGGCCAGCCACAGGTGCTCGCCAGTGTAGAGGGCGGCCAAGGTGACGGTCAGACTCTCTCCCAGCACAAGGCTCCAACTGCGCAGCAGCAGCCACCGTGGCGGCAGGCTCATGCGCAGCAACACGGCGACGTGAAAGACGACGTAGAGCGACTCGAGGGTGAGCAGCGTGACTGCCGACGGGCTCAGCGTGAAAGGTACGCTGACGTTTGGCTTCTCGGTGTCCTGGGCCAGGCCACTGGACGGCTCCAATGCCTCGTTGATGTTACCTGCCATCCGTCGTCTTCTTGTATGTCAACCACAGGACTCTCATGTGTTCTATTTTTTTCTATTCCATACTGACGTATCACGCGCTTGCAATGGCCTTATTAATGCATGTACCCTAAATGAATAAATAAGAACATATAGACCCCCAAAGCCCAAAATGTGGGGTAAACGACTGATCAAAGTACAAATACAGGCTTACACATGTAAACATAAGAACCATATACGTTTATCAGCAATCGATAAAACAGATAAGTAGGCCTACGCGTGTACACGTGTACACTGGAGTGTCTCAAAGAAAGCACCATACCACCTGTGCTTGTTACATGTATATAATATGCCATGAATGTCCCATCGAACAGAATATATCCAAATCCTCGTCCACTCTTGGTCGGTGTTCATGGAGGTCGTCATCATGATCATAGTACATGTATATAACTTCAAGTTCGTGGAACACGGAGATAACCTAGATGACGTCTTTGAACCCAGATGTCACACATATATTCGTATACTCGTAATGTTTCAGGTTTGCGATTGAATCGGCAAGCGAGAGGATTAGGTACAGGGTTTGCCGTCCGGCTCGTGTAGTCGGAGGTGCTGGCCTATGTGGCCCAGGCACGTGTCCAAGTCTACGACCCCCGAGTAGTTGACGTTGTACCTCCAGGCACGGCCGTCGTCACACGGAAAACGGCCGCCCATGCACGGAGACGCCTCGGCCGTTCTCGCTGACGTAGACGTCGTGAAAGTACGTGATGAGTGCACGTTGCCATGTTGCAGGGCCGGGCGTCGAACACGTTGTAGCCGACGGCTATGAGGCCGCTGGGAGTACAGTCTCTCGGTGGCCGCCTGGTCGGCCAGGAGCCGGGAGAACTCGGCTTCTGACTGTCTATGAATGGCCAGGGGCGCGGGGACGATTTTGAAAGTGGGGGGTCAAGCTCGACCAGCCTTTTAGGCGTGGGGTATGGGGCCCGACTATGACAGGAACAGCCCCAGAAGCCAGTGGCCTTAATATGTTCTGTGGTTCAATCTAAACTTTTTCAGTTTTCAAGATATATAGAAGTCTGAAATTTAATGAAAAAAAATTAGCCCAAAGGCTAAGATAGGTTACCGGACAATTTTGGTTTGGCCATGGCAGCATTGGCAGGTAACAGACCTTTTACCAATCAAGGTTCGCAGTGTAAACATATGACCTTGGGATTTACCAATTAAGGTCATCCGTATGAACTTCGATGTTACCATTACATGTATGTGTGCGGCATTTGATATTCTATATGTTGGGTGGAATCGTTTAGGCCGCTCAGGTCAATTTACACATTCCAAGTCAGACATTTGGCACTCAAGGTCATCTGACGTCAAGTTCAAGGTCATCATTAGTTGTGCTATATATGTCTTCCTGTCTTTATGTTCATAATGCAAACATGAGCTCTATCTGCAAGCATTTCATCTATAGAGGCAAATCTGGACATTTTTTGACCCCAAAATGGCTGTTTTGGCCTTTCAAGGTCATCGAAGGTCGAATTCAAGGTCACCACACAAGTCGCCATATATGACTTCCCATTTGAAAATGCCAATTTCTAAGCTCTATCTTCAAGCGTTCTATGAGTATAGTCCTGACAGCTCCCATTATGAAGGAAAAAAGTGCCGAAAATTTTCTAAGTCCAAATTTTTTTTCAAAGAGTGAAAAAATTTTTTTGCCTAGAAATGGCCCAAAATGGATGGTATTGCGATTTGGGGCGAACAAATTTTTTTTCGCTGACTCGTCAAAAATTCAAAATGGCCGCCACACGGAGATCGGCGATTCAAGAGCAACAAAATTTATACACGTCACAGAGGTATATAAGAGGAATCTTTTTAAGCAAAAATCTCAAAACTGATCAGACAGTTTTTGAGAAAATACAGACCAGGTGCAAAATTGAGCATTTTTCGACCCAAAAATGGCTGTTTTGACCTTTCAAGGTCATCTAAGGTCAAATTCAAGGTCACCACACAAGTCGCCATATATGACTTCCCATTTGAAAGTGCCAATTTCTAAGCTGTATCTTCAAGCGTTCTATGAGTACAGTTCGGACAGCTCCCATTATGAAGGAAAAAAGTGCAGAAAATTTTCTAAGTCCAAAATTTTTTTCAAAAGGTGAAACATTTTTTTTGCCCTAGAAATGGCCCAAAATGGATAATAATGCGATTTGGGGCGAAAAATTGTTTTTTCGCCGACCCGCCAAAAATTCAAAATGGCCGCCACACGGAAACCGGCGAATTTAGGGCAACCAAACTTAT
Organism: Terebella lapidaria; assembly: GCA_949152475.1. Lineage (NCBI taxonomy): Eukaryota > Metazoa > Annelida > Polychaeta > Terebellida > Terebellidae > Terebella > Terebella lapidaria. The sequence goes on from OX424557.1 coordinate 13,216,892, forward strand.
ACATATCACAGAGGTATATGAGAGGAATCTTTTGAAACCAAAAACTCAAAACTGATCAGACAGTTTTTGAGAAAATGGCCGTCAAAGTCCAAAATTGAGCGTTTTTCGACAAAAATGGCCGCCATTTTGAAAAAAAATGCGAAAATCAAAAAACAAAAAAATAAAAAAGGTGAAACATTTTTTTTGCCCTAGAAATGGCCCAAAATGGATAATAATGCGATTTGGGGCGAAAAATTGTTTTTTCGCCGACCCGCCAAAAATTCAAAATGGCCGCCACACGGAAACCGGCGAATTTAGGGCAACCAAACTTATACATATCACAGAGGTATATGAGAGGAATCTTTTGAAACCAAAAACTCAAAACTGATCAGACAGTTTTTGAGAAAATGGCCGTCAAAGTCCAAAATTGAGCGTTTTTCGACAAAAATGGCCGCCATTTTGAAAAAAAATGCGAAAATCAAAAAACAAAAAAATACCTCCTTCTCAAAATATTTTTAGGCATTTTTGTGCAAAATTTCAGAAAGATTCGATCGTTAACTTTAAAGATAAAAATGTTAACGCCGGACGGACGGACGGACGACGGACGCAACGCCATGCCAATAGGTTATCGGACCAAAGGTTCGGTAACCTAATATGGTTTTGTAAACATATGGAAACATATGAATTTCAAATTGATCCGACCATCCTAAACTAAGTTATAGCCAAAAATCATATGAGGTTTTGTGTTGAACTTGAGTATGACTATAGCTGATGCCAGTATCTGCTGAGGATCGATATAGATTCCCTGAACTTCTCGATTTTAAACAGAAAATTAAGTTTGACGGCAAATCGAAAGCAAATAAACTCAGCGTGATGATCAGAATGTTTATTAACATTTTCAACATAATTCAATACACACCGGTTAATGGGTCCGTTTGTTTACCCATCTCTGTTAACTTACTAGTATATATGTTGCACACGTCCTTGAATAGTATTTAGCTTAGCCTAAATCAGTCTATGTCTAAAAAATATCTTCAGCTATCAGTCATGTCTTCAGGAGAATATCATCCATTTTCACTCGCTGGACTTGATGAGTGGTTTCTGTATTGTGGGTTTCGTAGCTGAAAATAAAATGTTACACATTTGTCATTAGGCCTATATGATTACATATACAAGCAATGTGATATGACAATAGAATGTTCTTTGTAATCGTATGAGCTGAGTACAAACGTGTTATGGATTTGTCATTAGGCCTATATGATTACATATACAAGCAATGTGATATGACAATAGAATGTTCTTTGTAATCGTATGAGCTGAGTACAAACGTGTTATGGATGGCAGGGGTTGAGCTCGCTGGAAGATGTTTTTGGCGTTGGTCGCCTGTGGCTTGGTGTCAACCTGAGTCTGTTCAGGTAAGAAAGTGTTCCACGTGACATTCTCCCAGCCTACCCGCTGTACGGTGTCTAGACACTCCAGCAAGTAGCCGATGTGGTCGACCGGTTTGTGATACACCAGTCCCACAGTCATACTCTGCCAACGTCAGAAAGCTTTAGCTAGACTCCTAACGATTTGGTATTTTTGTGAAACAGAAAACAAAACATATTTAATAGGCCTAAATTGTTGAAAGTTTACAGTGATTTGAAACGTGTTGAGCACGGTTCACCCTCACAATCACACATAAATTATACTATAGCCACGGACCTAGATCAAGGTCCAGGACCTAGTTCGTCTGAAACAAAAGTAATAATTTGAAGGCGTAGGCCTAAAATTCTAAATGAATCTATAACAGCTGAATTCGATAACAAAAAAAATTAATTGAAACCTCGAATAGTTGATCGACCCTGCGTGCCGTTATGTACTGCCTGGGAGTTTCAGCCATGCTTGACCACTGAGAGAACCCGCTGTTTTACTAGATTTAATCTCACCTCTATGTCTATGCTCTGATGAAGGGCATCAGTTGAGCTCAGTTGAGCAGGCTACATGTAGTGAAAAATACGTCATTTTGTACGCGCAAACCATGGCAACACCAATCACCACAGAGACCATGGAACTTCTCTCCAAAAGATTGCCATTGCTCATGAGTGATCTCAATGCCGTCATTTCCATGCATGGGACTGACTCTGTAAGCCTTTAGAAGTGAGTCATTATGTCATTGACATTCTCAAACAAATACTGGCCATCCGAGACTTATGTATACAGAGAGCTTAATAATGAATAAAGGATGTCACGCAAAGAAACAAATGCCATAAAATATCAAAGATGTATATGTGCGACTGGGCCTAACCTGGACGACCTAGAGGTGTTTGCCGACTCGCGTACTGTATAGGCCCCTACGTGCAATGAGTGAACATGGGTGTGTGCACTGTGTGGTAGCCTACATTTTTTACGAGGTAGAGGGACCTGTGGAACGATTTATTGGGTTAATTAAAAACTACCGATTACCGCTAGTTCAAACCGCTTGTTCAAACCAGGATTATTAATAGGCTCAATAGACAACATGTCAATGGGCACATGTCAATGAACAAACTAGCCGATTGTGCTGTGTGCATTAAAGGTTGAAAAGTTAATAAACAGGATCATTGCTCTGTGTTTATTCACTTTCTGTTGAAAATCGATTTGCCGTCAAATTTAATATTTGTTTAACATCGAGTAGCTCTGAAAGCCAGGGAACCTATCCCGCAAGGTTTCACCGATCCTTAAAAAACACTTCGGTCATCAGCTAGTCATTCTAAGAAAACCCACAGGGTTTTTTTTTCATAGCGTCAGATGAATAAAGGATGTCACGCAAAGGAACAAATGCCATAAAATGTCAAAGATGTATGTGCGACTGGCCTAACCTGGACAATACGCGAGTGTTTGCCGACTCGCGTATTGTGCAATGAGTGAACATGGGTGTGTGCACTGTGTGGTAGCCTACATTTTTCACGAGGTAGAGGGACCTGTGGAATGACTTATTGGGTTAATTAAAAACCACCAATTACCGCTTGCATTAATTTGAAGTTCAAACCAGGATTGTTAATAGGCTCAATAGACAACTTTGAACGTCGTTTCACTTTCTGAGCTCAGTGTTCACAGTGGGCTGATGCAGCAGAACGGACCCCCCTGCATGTCCTTTTATCACGTTTTCAGATGGATATTGCCAATACTACACGCATTAAATATTATACAGTGTAATATGCAGATCTAAAGATTTCTTATCAATAAATCCACCATGCCACCGTTCATATCAAACTTTCCGTTCGTTTGAACGGAACCCTCCATCGTTCCTCAGCATGTGAGTAAATATAAAAACAAATTATGTTCTGTTCTGTTCTGTTCTGTTCTGTGAGGCATCCCCCGATCTATGAATAATTTTATGCCATTACACAGGCCAGTTGGGCTACCCCACATGTACATGATAGGCATATTTGTTTGTTTACTGAGTACTAGTAGCCTATGCCCCAAAATTGTTCGGACTTTACATGCATAAGTAAAATATAGATTACAATAGACCCCTAAATATCGGTGTCGCTTTGTACACGTCCAACATCCAAGATATTCGAGATTGACCTATCATATCACCGACTATACCAAAAGTGTGTGCACATTACATAGGCTACATCAGATACACGGCTGTGTATCTAGGTTATTCCGAGAGTATATATCGTATATATCGTACGCACGGGCTCAGGCAAAAATGGCTGTTACCCACCCGGGAGTGATTCGTCAAGTGCAACGGGTACTGGCCCAACCTGGACACGGTCCTGGACTACATGGTAACCCAACAAGTACGCGGTCGGGAAGCGGTGCCGGGGGAGACGTGTTCGTGCGACACGCCACTGCAGCAGACTTTGAAGGGGTGTGCGAGGTCAGTCGCCAGGCCCATGGCGCCCAGTACACAACGGACTACTTCCCGGGCTGGTTCCACCGAGTGCTACACGACCCCAACAGGGTCGTCTGTGTGGCCGAGAAGGATGGACAGATCGTAAGTCTGGGTCAAACTTAGGTCAGGGTCATACGTCAGGGCCAGATCACACTGAACTGAGTCAGGCCGGATCATCAGTGAGTCAGAGTCAGAGGCCAGATCATAAGTCAGGCCAGATCATAAGTCAGTTATCAGTCAGCCGGATCATGAGTCAAGGCGAGATCATACATGTAGGCCAGAGCCAAAACAATTCAGGGCCAGTTCATAAGTAAGGGCCTTTGTATGGGGTTCATAACCACGGCAACCGTAACTGGGCCAGATCGTGATCGAGTTATGATCGGTTTTTAGTTTACAATCGTATTTTTCTGAAATTTTGCACAAAAATGCCTAAAAATATCTCAAGAGTGAGGTAATTTTATTTTTTTTATTTTCGCATTCTTAAAAAAATGGCGGCCATTTTCGACGAGAAACGTCCAATTTTGGACTTTGGTGGCCATTTTCTCAAAAACTGTTCAGGCAGTTTTGAGATTTTTGTTTCAAAAGATTCCCCTCATATACCTCTGTGAACTGTATGAGTTTCGTTGCCCTTGAATCGACATTCTGCGTGTGGCGGCCATTTTGGTTTTGATGATGGGTGCCAAATGAGAGTTTCCTATGTTAAATATCACATGCTTTATAGTGGGACAGATTATGTGTATTGAGATGAGAGATTGTGGACATATATGAAATGATCTATCCCTAGTATTCTCATGACCTTGAATTTGACCTATGACCTGATTTTCAAGGTCAGAGCACAAAATGGTCAATATCTCGCTTATTTTTTACTTTACAGCTTGGGAATGAATTATGGACATATAGGAAATGATGTATGTCGACTATTTTGATGACCTTGAATTTGACCTTTGACCTAATTTTCAAGGTCAGGGCACAAAATGGCTAATATCTCGTTTATTATCGACTTTACTGCTGATGAATCAATTGTGAACATATAGGAAATGATATATGCTGAATATTCTCGTGACCTTGAATTTGACCTTTGACCTAATTTTCAATGTCACATGACAAAATGGCTAATATCTCACTTATTATCGACTTTAGAGCCTAGGAATCCATAGTGAACATATAGGAAATGATAGATGCTGAATATTCTGGTGACCATGAATTTGATGTATGCCGACTATTTTGATGACCTTGAATTTGACCTTTGACCTAATTTTCAATGTCACATGACAAAATGGTTAATATCTCGCTTATTAACGACTTTACAACCTAGGAATCAATAGTGAACATATAGGAAATGATATATGCTGAATATTCTGGTGACCTTGAATTTGACCTTTGACCTCATTTTCAAGGTCCAAGAACAAAATGGTTAATATCTCGCTTATTATCGACTTCACAGCTTAGGAATTGATTGTGGACATGTAGGAAATGATTTAGTCCGAATATTCTGATGACCTTGGATTTGACCTAAAGTTGACCTCATTTTCAAGGTCAGAAAACAAAATGGCTAATGTCTGGCTGATTATCGACTTTACAACTTGAGAATCAATTGTGGACATTTAGGAAAGGATATATGCTGAATATTGTCATAGGATAAAATGGCTTATATTTTGTTCATTATCAATTTTACAACTTAGGATTCAATTGTGGACATGCAGCGAATGATATATGCCGAATATTCTGATGACCTTTAATTTGATTTTTGCATTCATTTTCAAGGTCACAAGACATAATGACTAATATATCTCTTATTGTTGAATTTACAGGTTAGTAATCGATTGTGAACGTATAGGAAATCATATATGCTGAATACTCTCGTGACTTTGGATTTGACCAGTGACCTTATTTCCAAGGCCACGGGATAAACTAGCTATTATATATTGTCCGGTACCTTGGGCTAATTTTTGTAGTTGTGCCACTGGACTTATGCTGCGTTCATTAGAACGTGTGAATATCGTGAGTTCACAAGTTGTACCTTGTGAACACAACTAGTGACCGTTCAAGTGACACATATAACCGAACTCGAAAAATACAGGCTATATTGATTCCATATCTCCCAACAAAACTATTTTATCGCCCATAACTTCATAGTAAAAAAAAACACTACCTTCAAAAGCACAATTGATGACATTGGTATGAAATGATTTGTCATATATATTATTTGAGATTCCGAATTTCCCCCAATAGATATGAAACTTGATGCCCCTGTCCGTCCGTATGCATTTGCCGTTACAAACAGCGGCTTATATGGCAGATACAGCGCGAATCCGAACAGGAGCTGTTTGAAAACTTCCATTGGACGAAAAATTACAATTTTCACGCATTCGAAGTATGGTTTGCAATTATTCAACAATTTCATGCAATACTTCAACAAAATATAAAGGCATTCGTTATTACAATTTTATTTAATGTTAACTAGTAGTAAACTGTAGTATATAGGCCTGGTTTGACCGGTAAATTCTATATTTTTTGCCATTTATGCCAATCTAAATTCTGAACATTATGACTAGTTCTTACACATACATTCATATTTTTCACGCACGTGGCTATTCTGGTCGCGTCAGCTCACAAATGTGAGAAAACACAAAATTCTTCACACATTTATTGCGAACGTTTTCCTGGCTGTCGCCATCTTGTTCACGACTTGTAAAGATCGAGACAGAAATTCATACCCAAGTTCACAAGTTGTGATCACGGTGAAACTGGGAATCACGATATTCACATGTTCTAATAAACGCAGCGTTAGGCCTACTGTAATTCTCCACAGTCTGTCTGTGGCTTGAGTTTAAAGTTTGTATGTAATGTGCTATATTAGGTGGGATCTGCCATGGGCCTGTTAGGTGTGGACGAGGGCCGGACGGTGATGGGCGAGGCCACGAGGATTCGACCTGATGTGGATGGCCAAGGTATCATGGGCCGCTTCGCGCATTTGATGGTCGCTGAGTGTGTCCATCGCTATCCGAATTTCGAGCGTCTGAGGAGCAGCAGCCTCATCACTGAATATTTCGACAGGGTCACCGACAAAGTCAAAATCATAGCTGAACGGGTCAGTCAATTGAACCTATTACAGATTGCCATGCTAAAATTCTCTGGTTGCTGTCTTTTCCCGACCGTCGCGGCTTGTGTGAACAAATCATTGTAGCTGAAATACTTCCAAATCTCACTTCAAACAATGCACGTAAGAAGAACGATGTATTTTCATGAATATTTATGACAGCATTTTCGAAGGAAAATATGTGAAAATGCCAAAATGATATAGGCCTAATAGTATATGTTGGGACCACGCTTATATGTGACAGTATTCATTGTGCTTAAATGAAGTGTATGACATTGAGCAGGAGATTTAACGCAATATTGAAATCAAGGTCATGATATTTCAGGTGTATATAGAGGTGAATATCTCGGGCTCACAGCTGCAGAAGTCGTACCTCGAGAGCCGGTGGCCCATGTACCCAGCTGCCATTCATAGACAGTCAGACGCCGAGTTCTCCCGGCTCCTGGCCGACCAGGCGACCGCCAAGAGACTCTACCCCAGCGGCCTCATAGCCGTCGGCTACAACGTGTTCGACGCCCGGCCCTGCAACGTGCCATTCATCACGTACTTTCACGACAACGTCTACGTCAGCGAGAACGGCCGAGGGGTCTCCGTGGGTGGCCGGTTTCCGTGTGACGACGGCCGTGCCTGGAGGTACAACGTCAACTACTCGGGGGTCGTAGACTTGGACACGTGCCTGGGCCACATAGGCCAGCACCTCCGACTACACGAGCCGGACGGCAAACCCCTGTATCTGATCCTCTCGCTGCCCGATTCGTTCAAAAACCTGTTCGGCCGAGAGGCCATCCACTGGGCGCTTAGGGACTTCCTGGACGTGCGGCGAGCTGATGACATCGTTATCCGAAAACAGTATCAGTACGAATATGTGTGATATCTGATTTAGACAACATCATCTGCCTCCATGTTGTACCTCGATTGATTTTCATATGAGTACTGAACCATTGGACTGTGCCGCAATATGTGAAGCTATAGAATGACGGCTCCGATGGACAACGATCACGAGTGAGCGAGGATTTGCATAATGTTCTGATCGAGAGGACATTTATGGCATCTTGTAGATGTATGCGTGTACATGCGTATTGTTCAAGGTGTTATTGAAGTCGAACACACACGGGATGTAGCATATAATATAGTAGATATATATAGGTTAGTGAACAAACTGGCCGATTGTGCTGTGTGCATTAAAGGTTGAAAAGTTAATAAATAGGATCATTGCTCTGTGTTTATTCACTTTCTGTTGAAAATCGATTTGCCGTCAAATTTAATATTTGTTTAACATCGAGTAGCTCTGAAAGCCAGGGAACCTATCCCGCAAGGTTTCACCGATCCTTAAAAACTACTTCGGTCATCAGCTAGTCATTCTAAGAAAACCGAGAGGGAGGGGGGAGGGGGGGTGTCAATCAGTCCGAAGGATTCATATACCCGGTATAAGCCAACTGTCAACTAGTGTACAAGGCCAAAAACAAGGTGATATCGACATAAGCATTGCATAAAGAGAGATGTCTTTCCCTTCAGGGTGGACTGCATGTCAGAATTCAGATTCTACATTGAGCCACCTTCCAACCATAGACATCGAGGTACAAATATATACCATTGGAGGCATTTCGGTGTAAGTTTGATTTAAAACAAGTTGACTACAAATAAATCAAGGGCAAAGTTGACATACCATGCATAAGACCCCTAAGACATGTTCTCTGAAGAAGGTCAAGTTAAAAGTCCATCCTTAATACCCCCCCCCCCCCCTTCAAGCCTCTTCCCCCTAAGACATGTTTGTTCAAGGCAACGAGTCAAAAGTAACACCCGTTTCGCTCTCAGACCCACTAGTTCGAGATGTCGGCGAAAAAAATGCCAACGCAGGTGAAAAATATTCAGGTGGAGCTCAGTGTTCATTCTTAATCCCCTGAGTTTGACGCTCAACTACATACTGATTCCGAGATATCGATGAGAATAAAAGTGCCAAATCAGCAAAATAAATAAATGAATAAAAAAATTATCCAGTCCATTTTACGAATTTGGGTGCTACACTGTTCCAAGCCTATAACCATGATAACACACACATTTGACGTATAAAATTTAATTTCATATAATTTTATAAGGCCACAAGAGTATATGTTTAATGTCCAAATGCTGCACATGTAAAATTGCAATGCTTTTGCCCGAAAGACGTGTAATTTTTCACAATGTGGAATCATTAACATACAAATGTTCTTATATGTGGGTGATGTTTTGATTGCATTCTTGTTTAAAATTCACATATTTCTTTGTCCGAATATGAGGACATTCTCACATATAAGGACATGTGCTTATATGCGCGTCAATACGGTATATACGAGATATACAAGTCGTATATAGACCTACGAGATTATGTCGTATATACGACATATACAAACTCGTATATACGAGATAATATGTCGTATATACGAGATATACACAAGTCGTATATACGAGATAATATGTCGTATATACGAGATATACACAAGTCGTATATACGAGATAATATGTCGTATATACGAGATATTATTTTTTTCACCATGTCCTTTCAGAGCTTCCGTAAAATGTTGAATCAGTATAATTTAAAAACATATTACATAGGCAATTTTCAGAGAGAATGATAAAAGAAATGAGGAAATGTCCTCGAATATTAAGGAAAGATATCGAACCTATGTGGCCTAATAAAATGTGTTTCGAATAACATGTCAAAAATGAAATTCTGTTCAAACTCACAAATTTCATGTCTTAGGTGAAATTTAACATTGGAGTAGATTGTAACTGTTTCAAATTTCAAGAGAGAGATCTGAAATATGGTGAAAAAAATATGTTTATATGTCGAAAGGAAATAAATGAAGTTTCAAATTGATCCGACAATCCTAAACGAAGTTATGGCGATCATGTGACATTTTGTGTTGAACTTGACTTTAGTAGGGCCTCGTAAACTTGGATCGTTCTCAATCTTGAGTCATCCTGAATGTCGCTTCTCGCACGTTGTATATTGCAGTTTGGCGTTCCATCGTGAGATTGTTTTTGTTTTGGAAATTCGCCGCAATAAAGGTACGCTATATTCGATGATTTTCCTGTTGAAAGTGAGTATATATTATCTGATTATATTTGTTTGGCCATTAATATCCGTAAAAAAACATCAAAGCCCTCAATCGATCCAAATGTCACGAAAGATTGCCGAGGGACGCTCTTCCAATCTCCGCGCATGGGCGATAATAGGCTAATATCAGCCTGAGCTCCGCGTCGCTCAGGCTGGGCTAATATAGGCATGTGCCCTATGTTCAATTCTTCTGACTTCTCGAGTATGTGTACTGGAAACTTATAGAATTTAGAAACATGCATGCATCAGATAACATATATGATTACAATAGAAACAGCTAGCCCCAGTGGTGACCCTGTACACAACTATTTTATATCTGATGTTTATGTTGTGTGTTGTTGTCACACAACAACATAAACATCAGATATAAAATAGTTGTGTACAGGGACACCACTGGGGCTAGAAACAGCAATATTGAGTATGAGAGCAGAAAAGCAAAAATCTACTTAATATCAGTAAATAAATAAATAAAAGAAAAAGTAAATAATGATAGAAAACAAAACATCACAAAAATACCCTGCTCCAAAATGAACACCCGTGGAATTACAAAACACCCTTGAAACAATAAATATAGTGACGAATGAATTAGACAACATAAAAAAAATGTAGATATTAAGGATCACAAGCTCACCTAGGTTACCTGTCGAGTCTCGTGGGCCAATCGGATCCACCCCATATTCTGACATTTTGGCTTTATATTGGTAATATATAAATGGTCAATTTTTGTTGACATATGGTTTCAAAGTATAGGGACCAGAGCCCAGTTTTCTCCAGGTAATGTTCAATACTTTTAGAAAGTGGTAAGTTCAACAGCCCTGGAATGCAGTCATTCCAGCAGTTATTATTGGGTACATAATGATTTGGGGTTTACATGTAGGATAAGATAAGATATCTTTATTCATACAGGGTGGCTCTTATTAGCCAAAGGCTTCTTCCCAGGGAGGCCCTCATACAACACATGAATATAATAAAAATGACCACATAGTAAAAAAAAGCCCAAGCATATTATGACATGAGTAACTTAATAAGGTCAACTAGATAATAATGTGAAAAACATATAAGAAAAGGGTTTATGTAAAAAAAAAACACACCAAAAGTCAATAATTGAATAAATGGTCAATTTTTGTTGAGTCCGTTGACCAATGATAAAGCGTGGTGTGCCCTGATGGGTATGTTATGATTTGGCTAGTGTGTGGTATAACGTGATGACCAAAATTGTTTACTGCATCCAACATTTTTATTGGGATTCAGCTGAGGCTCAGCTGCTGGATCCAAGCTCGATCCAGTGGACAATACTTGTTGTGAACCCAACTTTGAGATCAAAGTAGTAGTGATGTGGACAAGCACATCCAAATTGTTAGGCTCAAGGTTGAGTTAACAATACAAAACACACAATCTAGTATGATACCTGCTATTGTGTCCTAAATCGACAAGGTTGTTAAGTTTGCAGGTAATATGATCCCAATACGGCTCCATCCATCAATGTTTTTAGTCCAGCTTTGAATGTTTTCTGTAACTTGAGGAATGTGACTTTCTGTGAATAGTTAGGAAGCGCAGAGTACACCATGTACATCAGTAGTAATCGTCATTATGTCTGTAGTTTCATGCTTCCATTTGAACATTCTCAACCTCACTTCAGCTACCAGTCCAAGATGGCGGCAGGTGTTGATGTCCGAGATATTCTGGAGATGGAGAATGCCTCTCAGGAAATAATGACAAAAGATGCACTTTTCAATGACACCAAAAAGGTGAGCTTATAAAATCGTTGATGATATTCTGTGTCTGGTCAAGCATTGTGAAAGCAATTTAATCAAATAATCCTACATATGGATAATATCACTAGGAATTGTAGGAAATGGTTAATATTAAAGATGATATTATTATGTATTATGAATTATATACTGGTAATACGATAAAGTTAACAATATCATCACCAATACCGCATCATATATGTCGTCCACTTTTAAACATTACAAAGTATTGTGAACATAATTATGTTTTTGGGATATTTGTAGAAGCTGAAGCCAAAGAAGACGGATCTATCCTTCAAGAGGCCTGAGGGAATGCACAGAGAACTCTGGGGTTTACTGTGGACGGACAGCAAGTGAGCTCGCTTCCCTTTATATGTGTTTCAATTTAACAAATTTTGCTCGACTTGATATGCAGTTTCGTTGTAAATCATTATGAGGAAAGGGTGATGTGCACTGGAGTTTGCCAAAAGGTTGTGTATGGACTTCCAAAATCCTATTCATCACTGATACATGTGGAAATACCATTGCTAATCATAGTCTTACGAATTATTGTCCTAAATGGAAGCTGATTTTCTTGCGTCGACCTGTCCTGTTTATCCATGTCATGTATCGTATGGTTCCAAGTTCCACAGTATATCACTATTTTGTACAGAGATGCACCTCCCATTATTCCAACTGACACCAACCTTGGCTACAAGCAGATGAAAGCAAAGATTGGTCAGAGTCGAGTCAGACCGTGGAAGTGGATGCCTTTTACCAATCCCGCCAGGAAGGTATGGTAGCTCAGATACATCACCCAACAATTTTTGTATGGGATAATGAAGCACAGTGCTTCATGTGACCAAAGTGCATGTGTAGGTATGTATAGGGTCTGTAAGTCTTGTGCCGTCACGGTGTGATTCTGGGGACCAACAAACATACACCTTTTGTGTTACCTGAGTAGTTTGAGTTCTGACTGGAGTTCTACTCATATTGAACAAAAGGTGTATGTTTGTACAGGCAGATATGTAAAATTGAATTTGAACAAAATTTGAGGGTGGTTTGTGTACTTGGCAGGACGGAGCAGTATTTCACCACTGGCGCCGCGTAGCGGACGAGGGCAAGGACTATCCATTCGCTAGATTCAACAAGGTCTGTTACGAGAGGCAAATCCACTCTAGTATTTCATTAAAATTCATAAGATTTATCATGTTTATACCACATAAATGTTCAGAGGTCAATAAGCAGCATTAACATGTCAAATCATGTGCTAAATGTGGGGCCTACATATCATAATGTACCAGTATTGGATTTTCCCGAAGATATCCTACAATATAGATGGTACCGTATTATCAAAATATCAACAACCTATTGACCACCCCATACAGAGTGTCGATATCGCAGTGTACTCAGACCTTGAGTACCAACAGCACCTACACGAGGAGGGCTGGAGTAGGCAGGAGACGGACCACCTCTTCGAGCTCTGTCGACGATTTGACCTTCGCTTCACCGTCATCCACGACCGCTACGACAAGTCGCAGTTCTCCGACCGCAGCATCGAGGACCTCAAGGAGAGGTATTACAACATCTGCAACATACTCACAAAGGTGGGCTTTCATCTTGCTTTGTGTGTGCTTCATTAGGGTCTTAGAGTCTTAACTGTGTTGTTTTTTACCAGGAATTTCCCATCTGCGTATTATGTTATATTGCGTGAGATCAGAGTTCCGGGCTGCATGAAAGTAGATTATGGGGAAACAAATCCAAAATGTCCAATTTGTATATTCGTGAATTTGAGACATTCAGCAAACATGCAAAAATCTGCTATCCTGGAACTCTTATCTTTAATACTCTGACTCAAGGTGTTGGTAGTTACCTGAAATTTGTTGGCTGTCAGGTGCGTGCACCTCAGGGTACAGACGCTAAGGTTCGAGTGTTCGATGCCGATCACGAGCGGAGACGCAAGGACCAACTCAACAAACTCTTCAACAGAACCAATGAGCAGGCAAGTATGAACTGTTTCAGCTCATGTGTTTAGTCGAATGTGTACATGCAGTTGTGTTGTGCATTGTATTGTATTCAGGGTGATTCATTGCTTTTATACTGGTATTCAAGACAGGTCGAAATTTTGTAAGTGAAACCAGTGAGGTGTAAATTGACAAAACATGGGGCGGAGATTTCAGGACAAGAAATTCTCCCATTTGCAGATCGAGGAAGAGGAGTACTTATTGTCCGAGCAGAAGAAGATCGAGCAGAGAAAGAAGGAGCGGGAAAAGAAGACTCAAGACTTGCAGAAACTAATCACCGCGGCTGACAGCAACATGGAGGCGCGGCGCTCGGAACGCAAGACTTCCAAGAAAAAAGTCTCTCTCCTGCACCATAAGCATGACAAACTTCCTGAAAAACATGTGAGCTGACATCTTCCGACAATGCCTTTTACAATTGTATCCGGTGTTGTTGTTGTGACTCTTGTTGAGTTTGTTTGTATTTTTGTCACACAGCTTACTGCCGAAACCACCAGCATAAAGTTTGCAGATTTCAAGCAATCAGGAGTATCGCTCCGAAGCCAAAGAGTAAGAAATGTTCGCTTCTCTATGCAAGTCAAGTAGAAATATAAAAGTATCAGACTTAAAATGATATCATCTAGACTAGTATAGACTAAGCTCTCTTCCTTATCGATACTAATCAATATGAAGGTTTTGAATAGCATCAATAATATGTGATATGGATTCGATTCAATAGATGAAGTTGCCAGCTTCCGTTGGTCAGAAGAAAACAAAAGCCATCGAACAAGTCTTGGAGGAATTAGGATTAGGTAGCTCTCCATCAATTCTACACGAAATCCGTATCAATACTTGTTACTCCCTCCCCTTCCCTTACAAACAAGCCAATTCCTCCCTAGCATTATCTTGTTCTAAACTATTGCACCTGACTTGACTTGCAGAACTCAACCCTATGCCGACGGACGACATTGTTCAGAGTTTCAACGAGTTGCGCCAGTCCATTGTACTCCTGTACGAGCTGAAGCTTGCTCTCGCGAACTGTGAATATGAGCTACAGACTCTGAGACATCAGTTTGAAACTTTGGCTCCTGGAAAGGTACTTCATCATAATGTATCCATATCACAATGTACCATATGTGAACAAATCATAGTGCATCATACCGCAACCATATCATAATGTATTAAAATCGGTCCATTCTGTAGTAGTAACTTTTAGAAGCATTTGAGTCGTTCTTTCAAGTTTTAACATTCACCAACAATTCATCACTCAATATCACTAATAACCTCATAGTTACATAAATTTATATCGATCCTGTTGCCAAAATTTCCATCGTGTCCAATTCCAGATGCCGGACCTGGGAGCGGCGGCCAGTCTCCTTGAAACAGCGTCGCCGTCGTGCAGTCTCAAGTCCACGCCCAGTGCCCGGCCCCTCGTCGAGGCGATAGACGTCGTGGGGTCCCTGACTCCACCCCCTCAGCCGGCGACCCCCTCCCCATCACCAGCAGCCCAGCCACCGCCACAGCCATCGTCCGCCGTAAGTCTGCGTCCATAGCAACGGCTTCGTTACTCACCGTTATAAGCATTATATGTACATTGTTCATTTGGTATTCTTTGTTCTTCCAGACCACACCGATTCTCCAGCAGAAGAAGCGAAAAGCCGCCCTTGAACAGAGCAATGTCTTAAAAAAACTAAGGAAATCTTAAGACACAAAACTAGCTGTCAAATTGTTCATCTGTTCATATTCATGCGACATGATTTACAGGTCTCAACTCAGTTTATGGTTCACATAACATGGGATTAAAATAACATGGAATAGTCGAGGCATCTACATTAATATTTGTTACATGCTTTATACATCCATATTTGTTGTGTTACTATGGAGAGTGCCTATCGTCTATTATGTGTTCATTTTGCTGAATAAAGTACATTGTACAAGCAATTATGTTCGTGTCACTTAACTACGTAAAATAATGTGGGTCCACTAAAAAGGTTTGGATACTCATAAATATGCTTATTTCTGATGCACAGGACAACTGTGGTGAACAAAAATTCGAAAGCAGTGCCCTTGCTCCAGTGCTTTTCTCCAGTAATGCGATACAATGGGGTACCTTTAATTTGAGTATCAATATCGATTAATTTTAGTAATGCATGATTAAACTGTGAAAATTGGAATATCTTTATATGGCAAGGTGGGTCTATATACTGAAGGACACAAGTAACAAAAGTAACAACATTTTATTTGGGTTTTCAAATAGAATGGATTTACTACCAGGGCAGCACCATGTCTGATACATAAAACCTGCAGAGTTGGGCAGGCCAAAGCAAATGAAAAAAACAACTGAATCGTAATGATAAAACAATACAATAATCCACTCAAGTTTCAGCACAGATCATACTACACCATGTCCTTTATTAAAAAGGTATCACAAAACACAAGCTGAGAAAAAATAAATCGCATGCTTGCATTGAAATGAAATTTCTTGGTCTTCACTTCAGACAACTGCTGTAACGGTGGAAACAAATAAAATAAACATAGCATTTTTACCGTGTCAAAAATTACACAACCTAATGAACAAAAAAGGGCCTTTATCTCCAATAGGAACTTTGTGTGGCTCTTGCATGCCATACAAGGTAAGCACTATATCTGATACATAAATCTTCCAGATAGTTCAATGGGCAGGTCAAGCCAAATAAAAGTAACAACTGAATCGTAATGAAATTTGCGAGGTAATAAAAACAATATAATAATCCATTCTAGCTTCAGTACGGATCATAGTACATAATGTCCTTTGTTAAAAGCTATCAAAAAATACAAGCTCAAAAAAAAGTATTAATTGCATGCTTGCATTGAAATAAAATTTTGTGGTCTTCGCTTCAGACAACTGCTATAAAAGTGCAAACAAATATTTCACAAATCACACAAGCAGATGAACACAAATCCCAAGGGTCCTTCCTCTCCTATTTATGAACTTTCTGTTGGATTTTCAGATCATAGATCAACAGAGATAAAAGCACTCATTGGTGGCAGTGATCCAAGGTGGGGCCCATCACACCGGTATGGGGACTTTCTCTCGGGCCATGTGACTTGCGAGGTTTTTCTTAATGCGGAGAGCGGTGAGGCGTGCCGTGCTCCTGTCGTACCAACATTCCTTCATCATCGACACCAGGTCCTTGTGAACCTACCAAGGTGGATCCATTGAGAAAATTAGCCGGAGTACTGAGAAATGTACAGTGTTACAATCTACCATATATGATATATAGCATATATTGAATGTGTATGAATGTATCAAGCACATCTAAATAGGCATACTGCAAAATCATGCCAGTTGTTGGGTATCTGAGGCCGCTCTTGTCTAACACAGACGACTTGTCTCATTTCCTCGATGGATGGGTCGGAAGGCACCATGTCGAAGTAGGGAAGCTGGTAGTCCTCACAAACACCTGTAAATATTCGCTCCAGTAACAAACACCAAATAACGTTGATGTACATATTCAATGTCATCAGACATTGGAAACCAGAAGAGCAAATTGTCAATTGTTTACTTTTTACTGTGGGGAGAAAACTCTACTCTGTAGGATTCCATGGCAGCATAGAGGTCCATGACTTCTACGTTGCCATGGTAATGGTATACCGAGTGGGTGGACGCACCTGCAATAGCACACCTCCGAGTGATCTCCCAGAAAACCAAACCCAAGGCGTAAACGTCGGCCCGCTTGAACGACTCAAACTGGAAGACATTGATCAAGCCGTCCAGGATTTCCGGTGCCATGTATCGTTTTGTCCCTGTGCGTTCGTTAGGGGCGATGTCGACAGAGTTGTCCACCATGTTGTGCTTCACTGCCAGACCTGTTCCCACAGGAAAAAGATTTTTTACAAACGCTAGCTTCAATGAGGATCAAGGTGTTGAATGTGTAGAAGCGAGAAGGAAAGGTACAGCAGAGAAAATACTTGCCCAAGTCGGCGATGCAACATGTGAAGTTGCTCTTCACCAGAATGTTTTTACTTTTGAGATCCCTATGTGCAATGGCGGGCTTTCCTGGAAAATGTGGAGTATAGTAGGACATATGGTAAGTAATCATGGCAGCCCACAGCACAGAAGACGATTCGTGTTGAGAATATATCCATAGGCGGACTACATATTCAGTAGAATTGTATATTTCTGTATACAAGATTTTGATAAAATTTCTTCCCAGAACAGATTCAAACAAATTGCTGATTATTTTACATTTATACAGCATTACCAATCATGAAATGATATGATGACATAAGGAATGCACCTTGTGTGCTGACGATGTCCATGTGTAAATGAGCGAGACCGCTGGCTATCGAGTGGCAGAACTGTAGCATTTTTGCGGAGTCTAAGACATGAAGATTGAGGAAGTCGAAGAGACTGCCAAGTGCGTGATACTCCGTCACCAGCCATAGCTGTGTCCATGAACCATTGTCTGCCAGATGAAAAACACAGACATCTTCGATCATGCTTTCCTACAAATTAACCTTCTGAAATTACAATTACTACTGTATTGGTCCTGATAGTAGCACGGCGAGCCAAAGCAAGACCTCCTGCAGCAGCGCGCACAAAAATGAGGTCAAACTTGAGGTCAAATTTTAAAAAATCACTGAATAATATACCTATAGCCTTCAATCCCCTTGATTATGATTCGTATGACATAAACATGTGGATTGGAAGATTCCAAGATTTTATTAGAAAGATAGGAAGTGAATTACAAGGTTACAAAAACCGAACATTTATGGGGAACAGAGATAGGGGCGCTCTACTATTAGGGCATGGGCCACTATTAGGACCAATACGGTATGTGTAGATATACATGTCATGTACATGTTTAAGTAGTCATCTTTCTGATGTTTTCCATTTCCTGAGATTCGAGTCTACTAATATCAAATTTACATTTATTTTTGTTTTTTCGGTGAATGATCCATATACATCATAGTTAAGACCAGTAGCCGATAAGGAGTGGAAAAATTCTTCATGCAGTCAGGTATTATTAACATCTATCACAGTTAATTATTACAACATATTTTTGTGGCACAGACCTTTGTTGTCAGAGGCAATAAAACCCAGGATATTGTCGTGGCGCAGCATGACGGTCTGGTAAATCTCAACTTCGCGTTTCCACGACATCTCGTCCTGCGTGTGGAAGATTTTGACTGCGACGCTTTCCTCATGCCACCGCCCGCACCATACCTCCCCAAAACTTCCCTTGCCGACTGGCTGCTGTAACTGAATCTGGCGTGCGATCGTACGTTGAACAAGGATGGGCAGCCCTGGACAGAAAATAAGCTTTGTCTATTCAATTGTTTTATCATGTACATATACCGGTACTTACCTCTATAATAAACAGATGAATTGAATAGTTGTGTACTTACCTCTATGATAAACACATGAACAAATGCAACGTGTTTACTTGAGAAGTTAAGGAATTCATAACGATTAATTGAAAATCACATGGCTCATTGCAATGTAAAGCCTCTTGTTCGCTTCATAGACCTGACTTGAACGGTTGAACATGTTCAACATGCAATACATAACATATATGAGGGCACATAGAAGCACGAGACCACGAGAAAGTTCGTACTAACCTGACCCTGAGCTGGAGAAGGAGAACTCTTCGATCATGTCGGAGATGGTTTTAGTGCTGGCAGTTTGACTCGGCGAGGACAGGTTCGACTCGACGGTGCTCACGTCTTTGTAGTGGTCACAACAGCGGGTCCGCAGCCAGCGATGTACCATGTATACCAGTCCCAAAATGACAGCGATGACTACCACAACACACATGGTTCCAGCTGTCACGACGACAATTTTCCTCTTGGATTCAGCCTGGTGTCCATCTGTCAGTGAATCTTTCGAGGAAAAATCAAATGCTTAGGATTTTTTCACATGATAAATAATCTAATTGTATGCAGTATTAAAAAACAAAAATGACATTTAAGTGTATTCTTTACCTTATTATTGAATTTTCTCACCAAATATTTTTAGAAATGTTTGCCAAAATTATGGATCAACCAGTCGACCATTTTGGTCCCAACGCGCAACAAAAATCGATAGGTGTTGCGAAGTTACCAACTGCAATGATTTTGTTCGGGGGATAGGATATATGTACGCCAGATGAGATAGAACTGATGCTGGTGAACATGGGTTAGCGTTATTAGCATACAGTGTAATTAGATAATAAAATAGTTCCAGCTGAAAAATAAAATCTGTGTCTCACCTTCACCATATTATGTGCACCCTTATCATCATTAGGCTTGTGATACAAATAACATGGTATTTGTGAAACGTTGACACATGCAACAACAAAATCCTAGCTACACTCAAGTGCCTTATATAACACATGCAACGCTCTCCGCAATTCCGAATTCAATCCTTGACTAAGTTTGTACAGACCTGATGACACTGAGCCGTCATGACATATGTCTGGAAATTCCGGAATTTTATCCTGGTTACACATGTAGCCGGACGAGCAGCACTCGATAATGTTCATGCGGCTGCATCTTACGGATTTCTTGCAGGACAGCTGAGGCAAATTGTTGATGCAACTTGATTTCATAAAGAGTGGAGAATAAGCAGATCCCATCATGCGACTAATAACATACATTTAGTACAAACATTTCATTCAAATATGTCACTCTATCTATGTATATAATGCATTCTAGACAGAATCAAGAAAGGCTTAGACATATTAAATTTGTAAGTGATAAGCTATGCAGGCGTTGCAGTACACACTATATAGAGCATGGGCGATTACAAAATTTTGAAATCGATTAATCTTTTACCTGCCATATATTCGGTTTTCAGAATATTCACTGTAAAATTACATTCCGGATTTCATTTAATTGCAATTAATCTAGTACTCCAGTTCGTGATCAATTATAACACAATAATTATAATCAATTGATCCCATAATCGTTCATGCCCTTTTTTATTATAAGAAAGCAGCAACAGCAAGTACTTGGTTAGCTGGTTACAGTTCAGTTACAGAGTGTAGCCAGTTACGAATTTTGTAACCGACATTTAGGCCGATTTCGGCCCAATTTTGAGTAAAGTGTAGACTACATAAAAACTGGTGATAATATTTAGCTCTATATTTTTGAACGGGTTACAAAATTTTGTACTCGTTGAAGCCCTATGGAATAGTTACAAGTCAGAATCAAGGCTTACCATCACAAGCAGGTTTATAACAAGCTCTACCAGACTGTTCTCAAAATTATACGTGAAGTTGTGAAAGCAATACCGTAAATGCTTTTCACACATATGACCTTTAAGTACATGACTTGCATGAACCAGCTCCATTTTTCAAAACTATTGTCGGCATCAATATTCTGTGAGCGGTGGTTTTTCTATGATTACTCCGTCGATATCTGAGATAATTTGAAATGATCTGATGGAATATTGGTATGTTATATCATAGCCACCAAGTAGGGATATATTTCCAAGAAGATTGGATGTCAGACAAAAAAGTTGGCCTACCTCGCTGTAGAGTCTAGTAGGCTTAAACATTTGGTGAAATTCGCAGCAGCCCACCCCGAACGCCAAAGCATTTCTATAGAAAACGTATTTAGGCCAATTTATATATATATAGGCTAAATTTTTCGTTAACACCAATCACTCCGAAAAACTATACCCAGATAGGCAAATATTACATAACACTCCCACCAAATTTTCATCAAAATATATGACTTTTTTTAAAAAAAAAAACAACCGCTCACAGACCAATGACATCAACTCTATGACCACTCACCCAAACTTGTAGCGTTTGTCACCGTTGACGACTTCGATTTTGGTGAAACATGCCCCTTCCGTTGTGCAGGTGGGGCTTTCATCTTGACAATGATCACACTTACAGACCAAACCTTCAATAAATTACATAAAAACATATCAAGGTACCAGTACTATTATGTAGTTAACTTAAAGGAGGACTTCCTATCAATGTGTATTGGCTTCGACCCATGTTTCACGATTAAAACTGCCATATAGCAAATATATTTCAATGCCTTTGGATGGAGAAGACTCTATGCTTCGTTCACATATGAAATAAGTATATATTAGTTCAGTACAAACAAATGGTATGGAAGATATAACATCAAAAACACCGAAAATCTGCAACTTTTGTCATACATGTGCCAAATGGCAGTGCTTGGCTGACAGAAACGTCAAACATGACGTAAATTTCTGTGACGTCATTGTTTTGAGAGAAGCCTCGACAGGCGGCTCATTTCACTGAAACCAAAGATGGTGGAATTGCTCCGTTGCCCGAGGCATCATCAAAGCAATGATGTCATCGGTTGCTACTCCTTCATTCTCCCCAGTTGGAGGGCATGGCCTGCTAATTTAGTTTCTTTTCGATTTTACATTCAGTAGTAGTTTTAAAAATATAATTTCTTCGATTTTGAAGTTATCTGACTGAACATTTCATGTATGTGAAACTAATTGAAATTTTGTTACCAATTTGCGCTTGAATTTGATAGGAAGCCGACTTGGATGATCTGACAATTGGCTCGGCAGACATCCTGGGACAAAAATGTAATCTGACCTTTTGTTCTATAAATAGAAGCGTCGGGAGAAAAATCTTGGAAATCCCCTAAAAGCCGAATCCCATACAGTGGCCCTTTAATAACTGACAGTCACCATTTGCACGACATGAAATGGAACGCTGCAACATGTCATTCAGTGAAACCCGATCATGGGCCGGTAACCGGTAACCGACCCGACACCCAAAATAAGTTTTACATATCTGGAACGGTACAGTAACCCAAAAAAAAGATTGTAAAGTAAATTTTGGCCCAAATTGTCAAAACAATTGGAATATCAGCTTTACGATCATAGGAAATCGTACCAGTTACAATTCCTCGGTTCAATATCAGGACAAAGCAAATTAGTAAAAACTTCATCTTCAACTTTTCTGCAGTGCCAAATGTACAACTAATCTGCACTGGGAGGAATCATACCATCCGAGGAATCATTGCGTCGTGTTTTTTCTTTCCAGATCTCGTCCTGTTGGCATGTTTCCCATATATACCTATGCGCGTTGTCCTATTGTACAGTACAGACAATCGATCGTGCGATTAATTCCTGTATTGGAACATACAGGTCATGTGTTAATTGCACGGCGTATCCGTGGCAACGCGCTCAGGAACCGGCGGTGTTTATACGTTTATATTCATGCGCTGGTAACCTGACTTTTTTGTAGGTCAAAGAATTGATAAAAACACTTCATGTTTTCGTGTAAATAATCACAAATTAATGTCAGAAAATGTACTAGTTTGCTTTCCAATGGATGTACATGTCATTGTGCGGTATATTATAATAAGTTAATCAACTGAATTCAGTGTTTGAGGCATTCGGTCGTGTCTGGGCCGCGGACGCACTCGCAAGCTCGTGCGAACTACCGCCCAGACCCGACCTCGTGCCTCAAACACTGAATTCAGTCGATTAACTATAATAATTTGTTAGACGTTTGGTGCTTGAACTAAACAGAAAACGATAATTCAGAAACAGGAAATAAACTATCCTTTTTATATAGATAGGTGAGAAAACATCTCTAAATCGTGTGCATAGGTAGGCCTCTATATTACAGCTTTATTGTCGACGTTCAAGTAATTATTTTGTTAAATGGACCACTATTCACCCGTTACATGTGATCATTTGAGAATGTTGGCCTACACAACGAGACAGATCTAAAATTGTGTCAATTCAAAGCATGAACTGGTGTGCATGCTTTTTTATATAGGCCTATGAAAAAAAAAAAAACATGGGGTCACCGTGCTAGTTTTCTCACTACCGGCATCCATACAGTCCAAGATCAGAGAATTTTATTGAAAGTTTGTAAAAATTGGAGACATTCACTGATTTTTACAACTTTGACGACATATGACAAAAAATTAAGTCGGTGACCCCCATAGTTCTTTATTTTTATATCGAGAGCATAAATAAACCCATAACTCCGTATTGAAGAGAATATTTTAAAAATCCCATTTTAGGCTCTCTGAGCGTTTCCCTCACTGGAGCTTGTCATTAAGGTAGTCCGCTCCAAACAGTGAGGGAGGGGGTCAAAGAGTTTCTGAAATAAATAACTGTGTCAACATTATCTAGAGCTTCAAAATGATATATTTTATAGAGCAACTGTTCAGCATCCTGAAACGGAAAAGAAAATAGGGGGTCACCGTATCCGTTCTCATGGAAAACACGATGCAATATGTGAATAAGGATGAAAAAATGTGCAAAAATGCCGTAATTTATGTCATTTTATGTGAATGTGTGTGATTTCGATCGGATATGTAGAAGAAACGAGCACGGTGACCCCCAGTTTTCTTTTCAGTGTTAGGATGCTGATCATTTACTCTATAAAATATGTAATTTTGAAGAGATAATATTCAAGAAATGATTTGTAAATTTTGACTCCTCGTTACCTCACTGTTTGTAGCGGACTACGTCGGGCTCTTACTCTTGATCCGACGTGGACGGAAACAGACTTCTAACTAGGTTTGAGATTCTGTCCCAAGCTCAATGTTTTGTCAGGATCAACATCGGTGCAAGTGCTGATTTATTGACTTCTGATCACTGGTCAAGTTTTCAAGGTTCTCAATGTTCTCAAGGTACGAAAACAGAAGTTTTTACTGTATTTGCGCACACTGTACACTGTACATATGATGTTGCTTTGGCTGTGGCAAAACTCTGACTGCCCCTGATCACCAGATTCTGCTGCTGAGGGATGTTGCGCACAGAATGGAATGTTGCCACACAGAATGGAATGTTACGGCAACATGGGAACTTAGCATGCTTCAAGATAGAACTTTGGTTTTGTAAATATGTGGCGTAAAGCCAATATTAAAATCAGGATACTTGTTGACGAAGGAAATCTTGAGGATACTTTCTAATTAGGATATCACTAAATCTTCTAATTAGGGTTAAAACTCCATTGTTACTGTGCTCAAGTTTGGCCTATTGCTAACTTAATCTGGGAAGATTTATGCACGTCATGTAAACCTTACCAGTTCCCATGATGATATAATCATAGAAATATATTTAACATAATTACCTAATTAATCTCACCAAAATCCATAACAATACCCATTGGTGTATCTGCTCTAGAAAGTGTGTAAAAGATTTTGGAACGAAGCGAGTGCATTCCGAATATTGACGGGCCCCCAGAAGCCACGGTCATTTTGATGTTCTATGGTAACTAAGATATAGCCCGCTAATAGCTGCTATTAGCGGGCTATATCTTAGTTAGTTCTATGGTAGCTTCTTGGTCTCTCTTGAGTATGAATCCACACAAAATCACCTCTTATGGAACAAATTCCGAAGTCCCTCCCCTTCTGCGGGCACGGCCACCCGCTCCCTGGACCGCCTGTTGTTTTTCATAGCCCTGGGTAGATTTTTATAGGCATAGTGTTGGTGTGAGATTTATTTGTTAAAACACGGCACCTAGCTAGCTGAGTTTGAACCCTTAGGCATATGTAGCTATAAACTGCGCGCCTACGATCCCAGTACCATATGTGGGCTATGTTCAACTGGAAAATCATTTCTCGGGCATATTTCATTCCTCGTCATTGATATTCTGTTTTATCTAAAGGTCTTAAGTTTTCATGAGCTTTCAAAAACGTGTGCCTGATCCCATGATATATTTTCGAACATATTGACTATAGCCCATTTCAAAAGCTAAATTTGCCAACTTTTCTGTGTTTATACCATCGAAGCACATAAATCTCTACAACTTTACATGTTTGAGGAAACATAAATGTTTTCATTTCCACTAAGTTCTGCGATTATTATTTATTATTATTTATTTCGTATCAAAAACAAGATACAAATGAAACACATATAAAACATAGTAAGACATTTGTAAGAATCGATTTGATACAGAGGATAAAAACCCAAGAAAGTCCGGACAGAGGACTTATTTCCGTTGGGGTCCTGTGTTACACAGACTAGCGTATCACAAGAAAACTGATGATTAGATTACATTACAGGTATGCAAAATCATGACGTTCCCTGTGGTTCAGAACATCAAACAAATGCACCTTGAGTAGTTTTTTTTGAAACCATTGACTGTTGTGATTGCCCTGACATTGGAAGGAAGAGTATTCCATTCCTTGATAGCAGAGTACTGAAATGAATCACATCCTATTTTGGTTTTAAACCTGAGAACCTCCAGACAAGAGGACTCCCTTTGACGGGTACCCTGAGATATGTTAGAACAGTTGAACCCTTCTGACAAATATGAAGGAGCAACACCAGATAAGATTTTCATAACCTGACACATTTTTAACTGGATTACACGTTCAGGCACAGGAAGCCAGTTTAACGAGCGAAAATGTTCAACCCTTAGATGAGTATGGTAAGGTAATTTAAGGACAGTTCTGACCATTTTATTCTGGCAAGTTTGTGATTTACTTTTTAACCTTGCAGTTAAACCTTGATACCATGATGGACTACAATAGTCCAAATGGCACTGAATAAGAGCCGAAGCCAGGAGTTTACTAGTGTGAA
This sequence comes from Terebella lapidaria, assembly GCA_949152475.1. Classification (NCBI taxonomy): domain Eukaryota; kingdom Metazoa; phylum Annelida; class Polychaeta; order Terebellida; family Terebellidae; genus Terebella; species Terebella lapidaria. The sequence continues at coordinate 13,243,177 of OX424557.1, forward strand.
CATCGAGATATCTTGCATTTCTATTTAGAAACTTGACCCGAGAAGTAACCTTATTGATAACACGCAATGCCATGTTAGACCCACTGAGTGATTGATCCAACTCAGCGCCTAGATATTTTACACTTGTCTGGGACTTAATATTGATTTCCTTACATTTAATATTTAATGCTGAACATTTCCTTAGCATATGCTTACTACCAAATATAATGGACTCAGTTTTACCTAAGTGGATTGACAATTTGTTGTCTACTAACCAAGTACAAAGTGATTCAAGTTCTCTACTAAGAGAGTTTTCAATCATCTGAACACTACGTCCGGACAGTAATAAGGCAGAATCGTCCGCGTATAACATTAATTTACATGTGACGGATGACTCCATGTCGTTAACATATATTGAAAACAGCAATGGCCCCAAAATGGACCCCTGGAGAACACCACAATTTATGGACATTTGATTAGATTTAGTACCATTTACATCTACAATCTGGCTCCTGCCTTCTAAATAGGATGCCATCCACTTGACACAGGTGTTGTTTAGGCCTATTGCTTCCAATTTTGACAGAAGAATACGATGGGTAACGGTGTCAAATGCCTTTTGCAGGTCTATCATGACCATACCACAGTACATGCCCTGATCAATTACCTTTCTAATACAGTCAGATCTATGTAAATTAGAGTAGAATCAGTTGAATAGTTTTTCCTAAATCCTGATTGAAACTGGTACAACAGTTTATTATGGCTTAAGTACATTTGTTTTATCACTCTAGGTGCTTTTAATTTTCCACCGTGAATGCCAATGATCGGGGGAACAAATACCGTCACAAAAGAGTTTTTCGCATGATCACATTTCCTCACGGTGTTTAAATCGCCTTGTTGATCTTAGAAAATTTGCAGAGACGTTTCATCTGTTCATAGTAGATCACTAAAAATGTAGACATTGTCAAGTCAATCATCATGTCGAAATCAGTACAACTTCAAATGTTGAGAGAAGAAGCCAAAGTGCTTCGTGAAATCGAAGCTAAGTTGAAGGATCAGCTGAACAGATTGAAGGTAAGCGTGGGCGATAATAGGGGTATGATCAATATGAAACCATTCATTGTGAACAATCTTGGAAGTCAGACTGAGCAGTCAGTCAGGAGACATCACGATATGCAGCTGGTATCAAGTCAAGATCACCATGAAAAATGCCATTTTGTAAGGCCTATAGGATTATATGTTCCGACAAAGAGATAAAAATAGATCTAGATCTTCTATATAAATGTACGCTTTTAGCATTTAGCTTCGTGTCCATATATAGAAAAAATTGTGTGAGTGAATCCTTGTGGTGATCAGTTTTACTCATTGCATGGAAACTCCATTCAAGAATAGAAAGGTAGTCTTGAGCAAGATTAGATGCCTTGTCCACTACACTAGTCATCGTAAACTGTGATAATTTTTCAGGTTGAAGAGTTAACGTTACTGAACCAGATACGTGCGGATGATGATGTCGCACCACAACAAGAACAAAATGCGATACAGGAAAACAACTTACCAATCAGCATTGAAATCATGAACCAACCGGAAGAATCATCTTCTAAATATCAAGATGTAAGTTGTAGAAAATAATTTTCATCTTTTCCAGGTTTTGCGTTTGATACAAAATCTTGCAGTGTTAGCTTTGAAGGTTATGCTTTTGTCACAGTCACATCTGGTGACAATATGTATTGTAAATTTAGCACATACTCAATTACACAGGTTGATATGGATACCTGCTTGGATGGGCTACCTTTCAAGCCTGTGCTTGATCTGAATACAAGTGAGAGATTTGGTGAGTTTTTGTTCTGAAAATGAAAATGAGACCAAACAAAGACATCATTCAGCGAATAAAATATGCATCTTTTATCAGTTATCATAATTCTCACCTGCCATTGCCGTAAAAATAGATTTAATGAAAAAGAAGACATTTATAGAACACATTTAATGTGGGTTTCAGTGCCTGACGAAGAAGAGGAGGAAGAAGAAGACGATGAAGATGACGATGTGGAGAACGACCAATTGACGGCTTTCATAAAAAAATTAGAACAAGACTCTTGACATTTCTTGATAATGAAATTGTCCTGGTCTCGATACACTAAATCTATGTTGTTCGCTATGTGTGATATATCCTTTGTACCTATGTGTTAACGCTTTAATAAATGATGATTCTATGGCTTGTGCTCCTACTGCTAGGGCCATATATGCAATATCGTGAGATTCATATGAAATATCCAAATAATCAAGCATGTCAAATACTTGACATCCATTCCAAAATGCCTACGATAAAAAGTTGTGCTAGAGTGCAATATTTGTGGGATTGAAACAATATAAAAATGTTGAGAGCTAGGGTTAAGGCAATTCCATTGATCAATGAATACCTGAACATGCCTCCTAATTCCACATCGATAGGATCTCAGCTATGTATATTCTTCTTTACTGAGTGAAGAATTTCATATGCACGTGGATGAGTGAGTCGCATACCTGGCAGCAAATAAACCGATAAGGTTTGTTATCTGTATTCAACTGTCACCATACGAATCATCCACATAGGCAATGAGAGTAAACAAGGGTGACAATTGACCTATCGCCAAAACGTCGAAAAGTTGTCCGAGTTTCACATATTACGTCGGCAAAATTCTCTTTGGCCAATAATAACGTTTTGCAGAATGCGTCGAGAATGACGTAAAAAGACTCGGACAAACTGGTTCTGCGATAGGTCAATTAAGACTCCGCAGCTTACAGGACTGTTGCCGTGACCAGGACAACAGGCTTACTGCCTAAGGGGCATCCTGATGACAGACAAAGATGAAACAAGGAGTTAGGAGGAAGATACCCAGCAGGTGGTGGCAGATGTTTGGGAAGACACGCAGAAGGGGGAAGAAGAGTCGAAGTTGTTGACGTCACGGACAGGGTTGGAGCAGGAGCAGATGGATATCCAGGCCAGGGCAGGTCGCCACGGGTTCTACCAGGTGCAGGTTGGGCCAGAATCAAATGATGACTCGCAGCTCTCATCCGAAGGACTGATGACTGGGAAGGTGTGGCAGCCGTCGGCCAAGCACAAAGCCCCAGCCGGGCAGATGGACGAGGTAAGTCATGTGCGACCGACAATCAGAGATCCCGACAAGGGTGCCCAACTGCAGTCGTGGTGCAGATAGTCGATGCAATCAAAAATTTTCCATACCAATATAGTTCATTCAGGCCGAAACAGACGCGAAAATTTGAACATTGTCGATCCTGATGGAGTAACTGAAAGCTGGACGTATCTCCAATAGTGACGGCGGTTTTCATTCATAAAATGAAGTTTTGGTCACATATTCTTTCATAAAAACGCAAATATAGTAATTCCTCAGACTGACTGCCTGACGGATTTTTCACTTCGTTTTGGCCTGAGTGGACTATCTTGGTAAAGAAAATCTGCGATGTAATGAAAGAGATGGCTCAGCTGATAGAACAGGGTTAGACCCTGATAAAAGAACTACGAGAGAAGTCTGGCAGAGGGCTGAGGGAAGGAGGGCGGGACTCACATTATGGAGGGTGATGAGCCGAAGAGCCAAGGCCCTGTGCTGGATATGCCAAGGGAGGGGCCACTTTAGAAAGGAGTGACGCATGCTTCGCAACCAGGGAGAGTAACGGCAGCCAAACAGTCGGCTGACGGCACCAGCTGGAGAGGCGAACCAGAAAGGAGAGACTTGAGAGGGACAGAGGCAGCTACATGGATGTGTCACATGCTGGTTAGACGGTTGCCCACACGAAATGCTGGTAGATACAGGCTGTTTGGTCACCATGGTGGTACACGGGTGCTCCTGAGAAGAAGAGACTACAGTTTACTGGACTTGAGACCCGAAACCTTTCACGGTGGCTTGAAAACTTTCATGGTGTCAGTGGGATGGTACTAAGGACACGCGGACTACGAGAATGGAGGTGAAATTAGTAGGAGGGACCCTGTTGACTGGAGTAGTTGTGGCCAACCTGATGGTCGCTTGGATCCTAGGGCTCGAGATCCTTACCAGGATATGGGCAGAGTTGGCATTGCACGGACGGGAGCTCCAGGTCGAAGACATGGTGATATCGTTGCATGGGAAAGGCCATACGCTGGTCTTGGGGGTCGTGGCTGAGGAAGAGGGCAGGAAGCTGTTACACAATCAAGGAAGCAGAATCAAGGGAGCACGGGGGAAGCCCTCAGCTACATGATGAATGTCAGGAAGAAGAGGAAAGTTTATGGGGTGTTCAACAGGCCCGGTCGAACGAGGACGGAGGCTTTCAGTGCAGCTCTAACGGGGGCAGCCTGGAAATGACCGAGCAACTAAGCATAGCTGCACGAGTGGAGTATCGGGAGACCTGAGAACCCAGCGGCTTCATAGCGTGGTGGTCGACCCATGGGAGCAGGGTCCTCCCACTCCCAGGGCACTAGTCTCGCAGCTCCAGTCGAGGTCGACAGATACATGCCAGGATTGTGGGTTGGAGATGCTGAGATACAATCTGAGCAGGCACCGAAAGAAGAAGCATGAGGAGCTGACGAAGTGCCTGAGATGCCCTCAAGTGATGGATAGAGTGCAGCTTTAAAGGGGTCAGCCTGGAAATGATAGAGCAACTATGCATAGCTGCACGGGTGGAGTATTGGGAGACCTGAGAACCCAGCGGCTTCATAGCGTGGTGGTCGACCCATGGGAGCAGGGTCCTCCCACTCCCAGGGCACTAGTCTCGCAGCTCCAGTCGAGGTCGACAGATACATGCCAGGATTGTGGGTTGGAGATGCTGAGATACAATCTGAGCAGGCACCGAAAGAAGAAACGTGAGGACCTGAAGAAGTGCATTAAGTGCCTGAGATGCCCTCAAGTGATGGATAGACTGGCTGATTTGCGTAAGCATTCATAGTATTCTCATCATTAAAGTGAGTGACCTGTTGTGAAATCAATGATGATGGCATGAGAAGTGAAGAAGATCCGGGCTCAATATGAGGCGAGATGGCAATCTTCCGCTAAGCATGCTGAGGAACAAGGCAGAGTGGGACTCGAGTCAACACCACGGGAGGCATCTTCCTCCCAGATTGGGGACTCGGAAGTTCCAGGTCAACGTGACTATGACCGCATCGACAGGGGGATTGGCCGAGGCTGATCCAAACCACTCAGCTGGCAATGCCACGCAGACTGAGGGAAGAGATTGCCCACCAGAGGCCTTGATGGCTACAGGGCAGGCGGAAGCCCCCGGGGGCAGGGGGTGAAGACTTTGGGGTGTTGTTATCCCATGGGAGTTCGCCTTCTTGCCAGGGCCATCTCGGCAACGAGAACACAGGAGAGAGAGAGAAAGAAAGAGAGAGAGAGAGAGAGAGAGAGAGAGAGCCAGCATGTGGGAGAAGGCCCTACAGCCGGTCAGGGAATTACTAGTTCAGACAGGAGCCGACCTGGAAGGACGGGCACAGTTGTTCCGTGATGTGCAACGAGAGCGGAATGAGCTATGGTTTTGTGTAGAAAACCCAGGAGCGGGACCGGGCGCACATAGAGGAGATGCAGTATAGGGTCAAGGCTGGAGTAAAAACAAGAAGGTAATTGAAGAGTTAACAATAGAAAGCGTTCCATGCCAAAATTAACAAGTTCAGAAAAGAAGACTTCGCTATGATAAAGTTTGGAATTTAATAAAAAAAATTCTATGTCCATGACGGATTCAATTCATAGCAGAAATTTTAAAACGCTACACAAATATGTGATTCTAACTGTTGGCCCCGTACCGTGCCGTACGTGGATACGCTGAATGTCAATTACCTCCTCAGTTTCGTCGACATACGGTACAGGGTGTTCAAACCACTGTGCACTTCGTAACGTTGTGTGATACGTATGGATATATAATCCTACCGTGTGAAAAAATTACACGAAGTAGATGAAATTAAATGTGTTGCGTGAACATTAATATTTATAGGATGAATATGACATTTTAATGATAATAATTACATGAAAGCACTTTATGCCATGCTTGTTCAGTACTGAGAAAGAAAGAAATTGGGAGTTGGAGATCCACTCCAGACTAGGCATGTGATCAGTGTGGGTCTTCCTTCGCAAGAGAGGATTTTTAGCTCCAACCGGTACGGGGTCATGAAGGAAAATAATCCTAAAGGTTCAAGAATACTTTTGACAAGTGTATGTTGACCAGAGAGGGCCGAATCGAAACAATATACCTGTGTTAATCAACAGGTTGGCAGAAATTGGGTCGCATTGTGCTTTGTAAACAGAGGATACCTCAAGCAATTGCTGCAGCCAAAATCGTCAAATTTCAGAATTATTATTGTTTCACATTATATTTTCCTATTTATATGTATAACGTTTGACGCCCACAGCACACAGGGCGCACGCAGCGGGCGTCGTAATTACTAGAACTACAACCACGTAACAGTCCGTCTGGACGAGTCTGGCCGTCATACATCACATCATAACACATCATCATCATCCCCCTCCCCCTCATCATCATCATCATACAACATATACATTAGTTATGGTAATGTAGCCGTGTGCAGAGCCTGAGATGCCATGGGAGCGGCACCACAGGCCGGCCTTGCCGACGGCACTGCCGCAGGGATAGAACCCTGGACAGCCCGATGGTCTGCCAGAGCCTGTGTGGCACCATCCCAGGGCGAGAGACTGGTGATCACAGGGACGAGCCCCGAATCATCACGGTCCCTCTCCTGGGCCCCCAACTGGAAATCGTCCCTGGGGCCCTCGCGGGCCTTAGCCGGTGAGTAGGGACGTAGAGCTCATGGCCAAGCCCTCCGTTGTCCTCTTGCCTTGCCAGCACTTAAGACAACTCCACTGAACAAGACGGCTTCAGAGTATTTATAACCCCTGAAGCACGAGACACGAGGGATGATGTAAGATCATTGTTACAGTACAATGAAGCGAGAGGATTTGAGGGCGTTGCTATGCAGCGTACGTGCTTCGAACATGAAGTGGCCAAAACAAGAGTAGTGTTTACAAAGAATCTCCTGTCGTGATCTTTGGGCGAAATCGCCACATAATTAATGTATTTCGTTTGTAAATTTCGTGAATTTATGTATAAAATGGAATGCAAGCTGGTATTGACTGAAAATGAATACATATAATTATGCCACTGCACAGTGACTTTTTGGACACCCTGTAGAATTGTATGAACCGGGTTCATACAAGCATTCCGGATTTTATGAAAACGTTTGCCGAAACGAGAGGGTTGAAAACCCAATTCTTTGATGCATTTAAAGGGCCATGGACACGAAAAAGTGACTTGTTTTAATAATGAAGTTAAGCATCTACTGAGTATGTATACAACAGAAATGGTATCAATTAGGGCTCGGGTTGTCCAGAAATTGACCTGAAAGCCGTTGCGAGAGATGATTGGCATTTTACGTTCTTTGTGATCTGTGACGTCACGGGGGAACGACCGCGCTGGTAAAGACGTTTGTCGTTTGCAGGTGGTTGTTTTATAATTGCGGGTTTTTGGAGGGATTCCATTCATCACTACTATACTATTTATATCATATCAATAGGTATGGGAATTTTATAATTATATGCAGCATGGGCAACCGTAGTGTCGGCGAAGGTCCTACATATCGGGAAGGTGTCAGCCTTTTCTACTTTCCGAATGATCCATGGCATGCCAGTTTACACAGGCCTACATGCGCTCAATAAGTTTTGTCTGTAGTTCAGCGATATACTGAAACGTATCGTGATGAAACTTGACAAACGTATGCCCAGATTTTTGACAGGCCTACTTCACCTGGGAAGCAAACGGCGATTCAATTCTTTCAGCTCAAAAAAGCTAGGATTATCAGAGCCGTAGGCCTATTACCGCACAGGCCAACTAGGCCCAGGCCTAGGGCGCAAAATTTTAGGCGGGCGCCATTTTTCAGAGAACTTTTTGACGCAGATTATCGCTGTCGTTGAATCGGAATACGATCACGCATACGGTGATATTCTGCCAATAATTTCCCCCTCCCTCTCTCCCAAAATCTTGAATCCTAATGAAAGCCAATGAGCCCGCCACAACCAGGCGCAGTGGACGTGTACGGGAATGGGGGTGGGGGTAGACGCGGGTTATTCTTTAAAAAAAAAATCAATTGTTGCCGTAAAACAAATGTATCCAATACGTTACAGTATATTGAACAGTGTGATTTTCCTGTTAAAAAAACATTGCAAAAATATATCTAGACATAAATGCCGATATACTTCTGCTGCCGCCAGCTAAGAAGAAATCCCTTGAAATCATAGCTTGAAATGAATGATCTAAAAATCAAGTTGACAGTGTCTAAATCTGGAACATCATCTTGAATTAAGATAATTTGCATAAAAAACGCATTGTCTGAGAAGTTCAAAATTTAAATCGGGAGCGTCACAGAATGCTCCTGCGCATTTAACGAATGAGGCTTCAGCTGCTTTTGGGGCCCCTGGGTGGGCCCCAAATCACCGGCCCTGAGTCCACACTCGATTTTCTGCTTAATTTGGGTTAAATGGTGCAATTCTTTGAGAGCAGCATTTTTGTGTGAAAAAGGCTACACCCAACGTCTTCTTATGCTCTAGTACACAGTATGCTGCTAAACGGGAATCGATCCCTGAGCGTTCAGTTTTGGGCTGACATGTTGTAGAAAAACGGTGTGACATAATTTCAACAATATGAGTAGCCTACGTGTATTGTGTATATCGAAACGAACACCAGAAAATACGGACATGGCCCTACATCACAATGAGGGGTTAGTGGGTCGAACCAGAAGGGGAAGGAGGGGGTGCGTTGGTCTAAACGCACAATATCAGAGTTCTTACTGTCATGAATTCGATTTAATATGCAAAAGAATCGATATTTGAGCGTTTGTTTCAGTAGAGGTCGAAACTGTGATTTTGTGAAAATATTGCCATTATCATCCCCACTATAGGTGTGTTGTATACAACACACCTATATCCTTATTCGGAGGTTGGTAGTTCCTGTTATATATAGGTAATGCGTATAACTAAATAGTGATTGATATTGTATTGCTTTCAATATATAAATATAGAAGAAAGCAAATAATTAATTTATAGGCCTCACAACGAGATTTCTCGAAACTGTGTGGCATACCATTCTACAGTATAACCATTATGCCTGATCACAGAGAAGGCCTAGCATTCCATGTATATTTCCACCAGCAAACAAGTCAATCATTTGTCTAATCGCTGGCACATCGAAAAAATAATGTAATTATACCAGTGTTAAAATAATATCGGACACATTCATTTGAATATATCTATTTACCACACCCACCACAGCTCCTCCCCTCCCGCAAGATCACATCACGGTTTTTCCTGTCTGCTTTTTCACCTCCCGGGGAGAAGGGTGTGTATGTGTGTGTGTGTGGGGGGGGGGGGGGGTGGGGGGGGGAGGATGAGGTATTGGACGTATGTGTGATAGTTTACCGTAGCATATCCATAATTTCTACTTTGTATTTTGTCTTTCATTTGTAGGCCTAACTGGTGTGCATGTTCAGCTCTAGCGAAACATTGTACAACTGATGTGAATTCGATCCTAATTAAATCTTGTATCTAGTGCCTCCCCGCCCCCCTTTCAGCCTGAAACACATCTTCGTGATAACCCCCCCCCCCTCTCTCATCCCGCCCTAACCCCGTTCTTCAGTGCTTTGCCCCATACAAAATTGCAACGCCGGCGTCCCCATTTTCGCCTGAAACACATCTTCGTGATACCCCCCCCCCCCTCACCCCGCCCTAAACCCGTTCTTCAGTGCTTTGCCCCATACAAAATTGCAACCGCTCCCCAGCGTCAAAGAATCTGTACAGAGAATCTTTTCCCCCGTGACGTCAGAAACGTCATTTTACGTAAAAATATGCTGACCGCTCTTCACGTGGAATATCGGTCTTCAGACTGCTGTAGATCTCATCTGAGTGTTTAGAATGGCTCTATTTCCATCTGTATGCATATATATATGAATGCTATTGCATGTAGAACAGTTTAATAACCACATCAAATATCATGTCCATGGCCCTTTAAATCAATGTTAAATTGGGCAACTTCGGATCTGCATTTCACCTTTCCAAAAAAAAAAATTAGGGCTTAGCGGTTGATAGGGTATGACAGTATAATTGTAGTCCTTTAAGAAAATCTTCATCACTATAGAGCATGATGTTACAAATTTTTCATAAATCGACGCTGAACAGGACCCTTGTCAATTTAGCTCGTTTTCAGATCGCAATTGCCGACCTAGCATACATTCAGCAAAACCTTTCTCTACTCCATATCCCGGGAAATACCATCGGGATTTTTGTTTTTCCCGAAACTAGACTTACACACGCGCAAAATAAACCAGCACGTGGATCAATATCAATACCCTGGTCTCCCTAGGCAACCATACATCTGGCGACATGACGTCACTTAAAACGGAATCCTCAATGTGTGAGGCATCCCCAGGTCTATTCCTGGCTTCTACCCTACTAAGGTTTTCGATAAGTTCCATGTTTTGTTGAGTCCCGCTTTTGGAACGAGAAGGAAAACAAGTAAAACGCCGAGAAACGTAACAAAATCGATAAATATACACAATGCTGTCATATAATTTATGTCGAGTGCTGGAGTGAAGTCTCATTCATTGAAAGATCGAAAAATAAACCGGTATATTTCTCATTTATAACTCCTAAGTAGATGCGCATTTATAAAATTGGGCGATAATATAGAGTCTAGCGACAATATAGGCTTTGACAACAGTTTAGCTTGTGCCTTTACAATTATTAAACAAGTATTTAAAACAAGAAGTGAATGTCCAATCATATATTGTAGGCCTATATGAGAGCATGTAATTCAGTGTATATATGTTCAGAAGTAGATCTACATGAACATTAGTGATGGATTTAATTTGCCTGCGTACCCACAATGCATTTGCATTTCACTTGAAATTTGCCTGGAAATATCCTGATGCGTTGCTATTTGCTTATCGATTCGTAATTTTCACTTTTGCAGTGTACTCCATGAGGAAAATCACCTGAGATGGCTCTTTCGAAGAAAGAAGTGGATGAGCTGAAACCTATGATTGACCGGGTGGTCAAGGGCGTTATGGGATTCAGTGAACCGACATTGGTCACTGCTGCTATCAACTGTATCGACAATGGCTATGACAGGAAAATGACAGCGGGTACGAACCATCCGTCCTAAGTTCGCTGCATCCCAAAATTTGCCAGCTCAATATTACCAGAGCTCAGGAGCTCGGTTTGTGGAAAAAACAAACGGCTGGTACAGAGATTGGATATCAGAGTCTCGACTGATGATAGAATTGTTTTGCTTTATTTCCATTACAAGGCTTGAAAGCACTGTTGGCGAATTTTGGAATGCGTCAAATTTAGGACTTTCAGCTGTGTGTGTGGTACCGGTAATCGTGCTAAATTGAAGTGTAGGCTACTGTTTGATAAATCATTACATTCTTGTCATATCTGTTTCTCGTATCACACTGTTCCAGACAAGCTCGGCAGTATCATAGATGAAACACAGGCGAAAGGATTTGCGACAAAACTTTTTGATGCTTATGAAGATTTCAAATCTGCTGCCCGGATGGGCAAGAAAAGAAAGGTTTGTGCGTGACATTCTGCTGATTTCGGTGTTAGTAATATGTCATGCTTTATCTTCTTTCACCCAAGAACTAGTAATAGAGACTAGAATCCAGATATTGCTGTGTTTACAGCATATTATGATCTTGAGCCTGATAAGTATGTGAGTCTGAGACTTGTTTTACCTGACAGGATGACATCATGGAGAGCACTGGGCCAAAGAAGAAGAGATTCAACGAGCAGCCGCCACCAGAACCAGGACAGCCCAGTCCTGGACAGCTCACCGCGGACAAAGTAAGCATTGTAGTTGTGTGTTTTCTCATGACTATTAATAGAAGATTGAGTTTTGTACTGGTACTCTATTGCTTGACCGGAGTTCATTAACCCGGTAGTATTTCAATGCACTTTAGCATTTTATGAGAACAGTACATGTATATTGAGGTGTGTTGTAGGTTATGAAATTTTCATGCTCTTTGAGGTAAATGCTTTTATTTAACATTCAAATGTGTGCAATATCTCTGAGTTCTGATGATGTGCTTCACCTTTGCAGATTAAAGAAATGATGCAGAATGCACAAAGGCTCATTCAAGAGAGAAAAACCCAACTCGAGACAGTTTTGCCTGTGGTAAGTAAGCTGCGGAAAGACGGCTCATGTTTCTTTCCAGTACAGGTCAAAGAGTTTCTCCATTTGGTATCGGAAACCCCCAAAATAAAAATCAGATCCTAAACAATATTCTGTGATGTTGAAAGGTTATAATAATTTGACTTCATTGTGAGGGAGGTCTCACACGTTCAATTTTGACGTTGCCATCAGTGCGAATGCTTGAAGAAACCCTGAATAACAGTAGTATTTCATACATTTTTACATTGTAAAGGGCTGCAAAACACTGTTTTTTTTTTGGGTAGCCAAATGAGAAGCCAGCGCCTGCCCCACCATCTGTCCCATTGCCCATCCCAACAGACTTTGGGCAGGAGGGCCCCCCACCCAGCCTCACCCAGCAGAAAATCATGATGAATGATGCCATGATCAAAGCTAAAAGGGCTGCCGAGCTCCAGGCTAAAATCCAGGCACAGTTGGCGCATGCAGGACTCGGTGGAATCGAAGTCAAGATGCCACCCGGCATGGAGTAAGTATTTCCAAGTTGGATGCATGATGTTTTACATCATATTAACACGATGGGTAAGCGAATCATAACGTTCGGGCATATTTTAGTTGATAAATCGTGGAACCATGCTGATTTATTGATTGGGATATGTTTCATCGGGATCTCTCAAGCACACCCTCATGCAGGCTGGACAAAAATAGACATATTGAAAGATAAAGACGAAAAACTGAAAACAAGAGGTTTTTCATTTGTTGTTTGGGACGTTTTCAATTGAAATCAATATTGTTCATTTGATAATTTGTGGAATAATAGTGTGGTCCAGATGAACCATGCCTGAATTATATATCTCATATAATGCATAAAATATGCCCGAAAGTTATGCTTTGCTTACCCACCGTGATTAAGTTTCTGCAAAATACAAATAGAAGTAATTGAAAATCTATACTTTTCTTAGTGATACAATGCTGATAATGGTACCAAATGAATGACGATTTGCTAACAAATGACGTTTAATTTTGATCTGCATATTTCAATGTATTCTCGCGTGTTTTTTTTTCACAGCAAAAACCAGCCAATGACACAGTAAGTAGATTGTTATAGAAACATTACTCTATTGTAGTTTCTCAGAACAACAATTAAGTATTAAAAGCAGTTGGTTTCTGCTATCTACTGATGACAATACATGTAGATGCTTTGCAAGTGACGTCATAACGTATTTCTCCTCTATTTATGACGCCATACTGGACGGCAAAGTTCCCAGTGAGATCACAATAGAACCAACAAACACTGGACGTTTTACACGATTTTGCCGTCCAGTGTGACGTCACAGCAAAGCATCTATACTGTTATCTTGAAACTGAGCTTCGTGCAGTGGGGTTATATTTATGTCCACACTTTGACCTCTATAATAAACACTTTTGGGTAATCTTACCTGGCTTTCAAATAAGAGGGAAATCGTGCCATTAAGATTTTTTAATGGCAAACTCTCTAAACTGGTCGTTCTACGCCCCCAGACCTCAGTCGTTCATAACGGTTTCTTGACGAAACCGGACTGAGTCAGTGGTCTCTTTGAAAGATTTCTTGACGAAACTGTTCCACCGGAACCGCCATTACCTTTGTCCCTGCTTTTGGCGGCAAGACAAAGGCTCTTACTTCTAGGCTTTCAATTGGAGTTCATCTTCGTTTTCGTGGATTACGATCGTTTTCCTACGGATTTTCTTCACTGTTTTAGCGTACTTCGTACAGCTACAGTAGTTTAGAGTACTTTTAGTCTAGTTTTTCTTGAGGAAGTGGTAAATCCTCATCGGATAGTTAGCTTCCTCCATTATCGCCCGTACCCTTCTTATGTTGGAATTTTCCAGATGAAGTGTGCCGGGTGTAAGCAGTTTTGCCTAAACGGCAACGGCCTGCTGTGGTCTGTGTTCGTCGTGGTCGGTGGACGGCTGGTCGGACTACCTGCGTGGTCTTAGGGCTGTGCAACAAGACAGGTTGGCTAATCCCCTCCCTCCCGCTCCCAGTCCCTCTGCTAGTTCAAGCAGCAAGTCACGTTACGAGCAGGCCGCGCAGAAGCGGGAAGAGCAGGATTCTCTGTTACTTCAACTTTTTTCTGCTGTAAATGCTGATTTGTCCTTGTTTTTCAGCGATTCCCGGTTCCCGGGAACCGGTCCGCCGGTTCCCGGGAACCAGTACTATTCCTATAGTACCACGAGTTCTTCGTGCCTTGCCTTGTGCTTGGCTTCGGTTAACTCTAACCCAGTCCCGCCATTGGAGACCCGGGCGAGGGGCCGAGACATGCCCATAGACCCCGGTTATCCGGCATTGAGCTCCGTTCGGATGCGGCCTTCGGTGTCCCCTACTCGTTGGTTCAATTCCGTTAACGTCTCAATTTGTGGACTGTGGACTGTAGGCGCCGTGGGGTCGCAAGCCCCCACGGGCCATATGTACAGTCCACGCGGGTACGGCCCTGGGAAGCCAGGCGCCTGTGGCCACGGCCATGGGGCTTGCGTCTTCCAAGGTCTCTGGGCCTCGTTTCCCGGTTCCCAGGAGCCGTGTTTTGGCGGATGCGCCCGTGTATCCGTTGTCTCCTCGGGTTTTGCTTAACCGGCCTCCGGTGTGTATGGCACCTAGGAGTCGTGTTACTACTTCTGAATCTTTCTATGTCAGGAGTCAGTGACTTTCGATTCTAATGTAGTGCATGATTTTCCGCAGGTCGCGCGGGATATTGAACGGCGGAACTTGCCACGGCCCAATCGGAACCGTGTTTCGGTTTTTGGGGATCGTTCTCCTGGCAAACTGGGCATGCAGGGCCCGGAACTGGGCTTTTCCCCGTGAATGTAGTCTTGAATTGCCTGGCTCGGGTCAGTCTAGACCTCGGGTTAGCCCTATGCTTCACCTTTATGGTGTCTACGTTCCCCTGCGGCTGTTGTGCACCAGGCCGGCTCCTGGCCTTGGGGTTTTACACACTGGGATTCATTTCCCGTTTTGAGTCCTC
Organism: Terebella lapidaria; assembly: GCA_949152475.1. Lineage (NCBI taxonomy): Eukaryota > Metazoa > Annelida > Polychaeta > Terebellida > Terebellidae > Terebella > Terebella lapidaria. The sequence goes on from OX424557.1 coordinate 13,258,323, forward strand.
TTATATCCAATTACCGGGTTCCAGGACCTGGTGGGATGGGCTTGGACCTTGTGTGGTTTGAGTATTTGCTTTGAGTATTTGCTTGCAGATTCTTGGACATTTATTTGACCGCGGATATTGTTCGTGCTTTGCTGGTCAGTGCAGCTCGTATGGGCATGCGTCTTCAGGCACTCCCAGTCTCCATGCTCGACAATTTGCGGCCCCGTGCATGGCTTATTTCTTAGTGTTCCTATCCCTTCTCATACTGCGTGGGAGGTGTGGAGCGCGTACATTTAAGCTAGCTTTCCAAGTTACCTTTATCCTTTTGGGTTTGGTCTTGGATTCAAGTGGATCGTTCGGATCTTTATCGTATACCGATACTTTCCATTTAAACCATTATAGTTTATGCCCATTTCAGGTGCGGAGTCGCCTGCCATGCCGGGCTTTGTTCCCGTTAGCGCCTCCCTTCCTTGGTCTGCCCCAGGATCTGGTGGGGCGGGCATCGTTCGTGGCTTACCATAGGCATACATATTTTTGTATGTGTGTCTATGGATTTACAGCTTCGGCTCTGTTATACAATGGACCGCCCCGGGGTATCGGTTGCCGCTACCCTATTGCCTTTTCCTGGTAGCCGGGGGCACTGTGGATTCAGTGTCGGGCTCCGCTAGCCGTATGGCTTTCTTGGCGGGTCATTTGAGCGCGCTTTCTCTGTTGACAGGCACATGGGTTGCCAGCTGCCGAGACCCACTAAGCATGCTAGGCGCGGTAGCTAGTGCATGTACACTGATGTATGTACTGCCTATATCTCACCATTGCGCTGCTCGGCTAAATGGTTAGTTCTGCGGCAATCTCTTTTGTCAATTTAGGGAGCCTCGGGGAACACAGGTCTCCCTCTATGATTTTATTTTATTTCTATTTTCATTCCATGTTTGGTCTGAAATGGATCTTATCTCAAATCAATCGATAATTGTGTGCTAAGCTGACGTCGGGAATGCGCGGACCTCAGAGTGGCACACGGTTTCGGCTGGATCGCGTTTTCGAGCTTGTTTTGTTCGATTCAATTCAATCCTATTTATTTCATCATTCTTTGCATGTGCATTCAAAAAATGATGTTTTAATGATGGAAGGGGAGATGTTTCAAGCTAAGGCTTAGGCATAGTTTCCCCGAATAGCCCTTTAAGCAAGAGGCCTAGCATCCGGGTTTTTGGCGAGGGGTAATTCCCGTTATGGTTATGCCATGGTATTTCATTACGCATTCGTAATATACCGGTATATCTTCGTCATCTCATACATGTACATGTTATTAAACGAGTTTGGGGTCTTGTCTTTGGATATCTCTTTTCCGTGATGGACCTACATTCTTTCTGGGCATGCCGGATGCCGCATGTTTCATTATTATACCACTTTAGAACTATCAGGCTGAAGCTTTGTCTTTAGCTTTTCTAGTGGTTTGAAGAGCTCATTATTAATGTTATTGTTATTATTGGAATTATTTTTTTATTGTTTGTTGTCGGCCTACATGCATATGTAGTTGTCGCCACGACGATATTCAGGTCGTCATACCCCGTGCGGGTGCTGACCATAATATCAGAAGCTCTTATATACATTCGTGCTCCCTTTTCTCACAAATCCAGTAGTTCGGTTGTGACATTCGGTCTGAAGGATGAAAACTTCCTTGCGCGAATAGGATCTTCCGTTGAAGTAGGCCTAGGCCTATGTCAGGGTCTTTTGGCCTGGACTTCCCGTTATGGTTATGCCATGGTATTTCATTACGCATTCGTAATATACCGGTATATCTTCGTCATCTCATACATGTACATGTTATTAAACGAGTTTGGGGTCTTGTCTTTGGATATCTCTTTTCCGTGATGGACCTACATTCTTTCTGGGCATGCCGGATGCCGCATGTTTCATTATTATACCACTTTAGAACTATCAGGGTGAAGCTTTGTCTTTAGCTTTTCTAGTGGTTTGAAGAGCTCATTATTAATGTTATTGTTATTATTGGAATTATTTTTTTATTGTTTGTTGTCGGCCTACATGCATATGTAGTTGTCGCCACGACGATATTCAGGTCGTCATACCCCGTGCGGGTGCTGACCATAATATCAGAAGCTCTTATATACATTCGTGCTCCCTTTTCTCACAAATCCAGTAGTTCGGTTGTGACATTCGGTCTGAAGGATGAAAACTTCCTTGCGCGAATAGGATCTTCCGTTGAAGTAGGCCTAGGCCTATGTCAGGGTCTTTTGGCCTGGACTTGCCAATTTTGAAATAGATTAAATTATCTCCTCGCCAAGATTTCGTCTTCGGGGTTATTGATATAAGCGAGCCCGTAGATGCACTTCTAAGCGATTTCTGGGCTCGCTGGTGCGACCTATGAGCCAGTCCTTGGGTTGTCTCGACCTTACGTCACGGGTTCGGTCTGAAATTTGTTCAGTTTCTGCCCCTGACGCTCACTCCAAGGGTTTTTTCACAGCCCCGAAGGGCTTCAAGCCTTGGTGGACGAGATTTCGGCCATGATTCAAAAGCGAGCGGTAGAACCAGTGCGGGGCAGCTCCCCGGGTTTTACAGTATTCTCTTTGTGATTCTGAAGGCTTCAGGCGGATGGACATCGGTCATAGACTTGTCCGCCCTCAATCGCACATTCCGACTTGCACCATGGACACTCCAGAAGTGGTCCGGTCGGCCATGCCTTTGGGGGCATGGGTCGTGACGATTGACCTCAAGGACGCGTACTTTCACGTCCCCATGAGAAGGTCAATAAGGAAGTACCTCAGGTTCTTCTACCAGGGACCCGTGGGTTTTCACCATGTGCGTCAGGGAACTGCAGGTGCTGGCGCATCGCCATGGCATTGTGCTTTACCAGGTCCTGGATGACTGGTTGATCAGGCACGAGTGTCCTAGTACCCTAATTCGTCAAGCTCAATGGGTGGTCGATCTGTGCCAGTCCATGGGCTTCAAAATCAACCAAAAAAGTCCGACTTATCTCCTCGGCAAGATTTCGTCTTTCTGGGCTATCGATTTCGGACTATCTCCGGATTTGTTATCCCGACCGAGGAGCGTCGCTCAAAGTTATCAGAGCAGTCCCGCGGCTTCTTAGGCCGGACTCCGCAGCCCGCTTCGCGCTGGCAGTCTCTGATAGGAACCCTAGCCTCCACGGAGAAGATGGTCCCGTTAGGCCGTCTTCATATGAGATCTCTCCAGTTGCACCTGCATGCCAATTGGTCGCAGGCATCGGGGGATATGTCACAGCTGGTGTCGGTTCCCGATCAGGTGGTCCGCGACCTTCAGTGGTGGTTGGACCCTGCCAATCTGTTCCGCGGGGCCCTGTTTCGGCTGCCTCCTCCCTCCAGGCATCTCTTTACGGAGGCCAGTATGGAGGGATGGGGGGCTCATTGGGATTCGCAGGAGATTTCAGGACTATGGTCTCCGGCTCAGCGGGACGAACATATCAGCGTCCTGGAAATGCGGGCTGTGTTCCTAGCGTTACGGTACTGGGAACGCCAGTTTTCCGGCCAGGTGGTTCTTTTGGCCACGGACAATTCCACTGTCGTGGCTTACGTGAACAAGCAAGGCGGTACCAGGTCAGCGTCTCTATGCCTGCTCACGGTAGAGCTCCTTTCTTGGTGTTTCGATCGCCAGGGCCCGTCACATACTGGGTCACATGAATGTGTGGGCCGACCGCCTGTCGCGCCGGGGCCAAGTGCAGCCTATAGAATGGTCGTTGGCCCCGGAAGTCTTCCAGAGCATTTGCGACCTCTGGGGCAGGCCGTCGGTGGATCGGTTTGCCACCAGGTGGAAGGCCAAGTTTCCCACGTTCATTTCGCCGATTCCGGACGAGCAGGCGTGGGAAGTCGATGCGATGTCGGTGGATTGGGACGGGTGGTTTGTGTATGCCTACCCTCCGACGGTGCTTCTGGACAAGGTCCTGGCGAAGCTCAAGTCTCATCGCGCCAGGGTCATTCTCATAGCACCCTTCCTGCCGCAGAAACCCTGGTTTCCGGATCTGTTGGATTTGTTAGTGGACAATCCAGCGCCCCTTCCAGATCGGGCGGATCTTCTGAAGCAGCCCTGGTCCGATGTCTTCCATCCGGCTACGGGCGTTCTGAAGCTTCACACGTGGCCCTTGCCCGGTTCCCGCTTGAGATCTATCGCTCGTTCTAAATTGCCTCCTTTCTGATCCGTTGGAACCTTTGGAGAGAGCGTCTCTGAGGTTCCTAACTTTTAAGACGGTTTTCCTCCTGGCCCTTGCTTCGGGGAAGAGGCGTAGTGAGCTTCATGCTCTTGACTTTTCTAAAGTCCAGTGGAAGGAGGATGGCTCCGCGGTCAAGCTCGGGGTTATCCCTTCTTTTTTGGCTAAGACTCAGTTAGCTCATACCCCATCTCTTTCCTTCTCAATCCCGTCCCTTGCCTCTTCGCTGGGGCTGGGCTTGGAGGAAGATGCTAAGCTATGTCCTGTTAGAGCTCTCCGCATCTACGTCAATCGCACGAGGGAGCTTCATGTCGGGAAACGCTTGCTTTTTGTCGCCTTTAAAAGGGGTTTCAGAATGACATTAGGGCGGCTACTATTTCGTCCTGGGTTAAGAAATGCGTTCTGTTCTGTTACGAGAAATCTCAAACCAGGATGTCGGGCTCCTTTTCGTGTGAAGGCGCATGATGTACGAGCTCTGGCTTCGTCTCTTGCGTTCATGAATAATGTTGCATTGTCCGATGTCATGCAGGCCTGCACATGGGCCTCTTACAATACCTTTGTTTCCTTCTACTTTAGGGAACTGACGTGGCAGGACGACGCCGGCTACCACCTCGGACCCGTGGTAGCCGCGCAGCATAAGGTCCACCTGTGGATAGTGTATTTAGGAGCTGCACATGTATATATGCTCCAGCTGGACCGTTCGTTTCGGAGGTTCTGTTTGTCCCTCTTATTTGGGTGGAGAAATTTTGAGTTGTCCCGCCGCCAGCAAGACAACTGCGGGGGAACCTCCTCTACGTCAACACTCTCTTAACCAGGTACTATTCAGTTCAAGTTCTCGCACGCTTTGATAAACCTAATAATATATATATTACTAGTCGGGTGTGCACAACCCTCCTCGGTTTACTCGCGTGTGGGAGTTTCTCGCATAATTAATTAATAAACTCTCAACCGCTGAATAGGTACGTTCTATGCCTCAGTGATGTCTCAGTGAGGGAGAAGGGTTAGCCCACCTCCTTTGGGTATTCTGTATTTACCCAAAAGTGTTTATTATAGAGGTCAAAGTGTGGACATAAATAGGAAGTTTTAACCTGTTAAAACCAGTATTTATTACACACTTACCTCTATAATAAACACGGCGAGTTCCCTCCCGCCTCCCCTGCCTAACTAGTAGGGGACAAAGTTAATGGCGGTTCCGGTGGAACAGTTTCGTCAAGAAATCTTTCAAAGAGACCACTGACTCAGTCCGGTTTCGTCAAGAAACCGTTATGAACGACTGAGGTCTGGGGGCGTAGAACGACCAGTTTAGAGAGTTTGCCATTAAAAAATCTTAATGGCACGATTACCCTCTTATTTGAAAGCCAGGTAAGATTACCCAAAAGTGTTTATTATAGAGGTAAGTGTGTAATAAATACTGGTTTTAACAGGTTAAAACTTCCTTTTATGGATTTTGTCTGAATATTTGGGCTGCAATGTCAAATTCTCACGAAATGAAATATTGCATGGAGTGTATACATGATACCAACATATACCTTCAAATATTATTCCTTGTTATGAGAATCAAATTTTTGACAGTGGTACTAATATTATTGTGTGGTTTGACTGTTGTCAGGCCGACCCCACTGATTCTTGATGAGCAAGGACGGACAATTGATGCGAAGACTGGCGAGGCTGTTCAACTGACGCACTACATGCCAACGCTTAAAGTGGGTGAACTTGATGCACCAACATCCGACGAAAAAATTTTGAAATCTGTTCGTATGAAATGTGTAGGTTTATTTGTGTGGACTAAGTTATGAAAAGTAAAATTCTGTGAATACAGGCAAATATCCGAGCGAAAAAGCGTGAGGAATTCAAAGCTGTGATCCAAGAAAAGGCCCCGGAAGAAATCTCTGAGGCAAGATTCTTCGATTCCCGTGTGAGGTCAGTGTGTGGTGTAAAACTGAATGAGGAATACTTTGTTTAAGCAACTAACTTTATATTGCATTGTTCTTTTTCAGAAATAATTATTGATTTCCTCCTACCTTTCCAGTTTTGGATGAAAAAATCTCAATTTCAACTTGCAGTGAATATTCAAGTCTTGTTCTGTTATATGTACTTGAGTAATGAATCCTTATCTTATCTTACACACAGCGGTAAGGCGCCATCTCGTCAAAAAAAGAACTTCCGATTCCACGAGAAAGGAAAATTCGAGCAGCTTGCATCTAGGCTAAGGACTAAGGTCAGAATCCAACTATGAAATCTCCTGTACTAAATCAAAGCAAAATATTCAAGCCTAGAATTCAGAGCCTCTTTCATAATTTGAAGATGGAAGAACAATTACTGTTCATTTGTACTGATAACTGATGAAAAATTCCCACAAAACAGGCTCAGCTTGACAGATTACAAGGAGAAATTGCGTTTGCTGCCAAGAAAACCGGAATTGCCTCAGCCACCAAACTGGCCACATTGCAGCCCTCCACAGAAAAGGTATGTTGAAATTTTTGTGATATTAAGTTAGCTGAAAATGGTAATTTTGTGGGCTACATCGCATCATCTTTCTCAAAACCGTCAAAGTGAAGGGTGACAATGAATTGTACTGAACTTTTCCTGCTGAAGGAGTCTGAAACTGTGCCCAGTGTCGAGTGGTGGGATGCAGTCATTTTGAAAAGTGATACGTGAGTTAACGTTGTCATTCTCTAACTAATTTACGACAAGTATACATCAATTGATGGGAAATGTACTGCACACAAATGTACTTTGTTTGAAAGCACATTTATTTACTGACTTTATCCTCTATATTAAATAAGAACTTGTGGTTGAACTTTTCTTCATTATTTACGACATTCCTATTTCATTAACGTACCATGTATTGTGGTAACTGCTGCAGGTACGGCAGTGGTGGTAAGGACGGAACAAAAGGCCAGGACAAGTTTGAAGGAATCACTCACCTCATCGAACATCCAGCCCAGATGAGGCCACCAGGTAAGTTGTAGACCTCAACAGGTTTTAATAGGCCAATAGGCAATCACAGCTTGAGATTTTGCAACAGGCCTATAAACAGTGGTCCCCCGCAGATAAGACGCCCCTCAATAAAGACTTCCTCCTCTGTAAAGGTTTTTTATTGTGACGTTAAAATGACTTTAACGTGTGAATGATCCCCTCTAAAAGACACCTCCTTTGATAAGACCTTAATTTTTTGACAGAAGGGTAGGTCTTATCTGAGGGGGACCACTGTACATGATATATCTATGACAACTGGTGGGTAATTCGCAAAATTTTGTATACCACAGCGGAGCCGACGAAGCCCGTACAAATCTCTGTGATGCTGACAAAGAAGGAGCGGAAGAAATTACGTCGACAAAACCGCAACGAAGCGCAGAAAGAACTTACAGAGAAAATACGCCTGGGACTGATTCCACCACCAGAACCGAAAGGTGTCTATTGGAAGAGATGAGTCTATTACTTGTTTGAGTGATTTGTATCCAATCTTTCAGCAAAAATCTAATTGTGAAGTTCTTAGGAAATTCTACATAACTACACAGCATGATTTCGTGGTGATCAAAATTCATCTTGATTTGCAACCGAATTTGGTGTCGCCCATAGTGCGGATGGCCAACTTGATGAGAGTTCTGGGTACCGAGGCTGTACAGGACCCGACCAAAGTTGAGGCTCATGTCCGAGCTCAGATGGCCAAGCGAGTCAAGTCAGTAGGAGACAATGTGTTTATTGATGTGATATTGTTAGCAGCCCATTTAACTCGTTCTGTTCCATAATAAATCTGTCTCACACCTTTTTAAATAGTGAGCAAGCAGTAGAAACTACTGGGGCCCTGTTGTCTTTGTTCGCACATGTGGAGAAAGTTGCGTGCATCAGAAAATGTATTTACATTCCTTCTTTCCAAACACACCAGGCAACACGAGGAAGCTAACGCTAACAGAAAGCTGACGAAGGAACAGAAGACCGACAAGAAAATCAAAAAGATCAAGGAAGACACGTCTCTCGGTGTACATGTGTCCGTATACAGGTAATTGATGAGTCATTGTCGAGTCATAGAACTCTGAAACTTGCGAATAAGAGCTTTTGTCACAAGAGGCCAGTCAGTCGTACAACCCCTGAATTTTGGACCACCATTGAAGAGCTGAAAGGTCATTTGATTAATGTAAAATAATTTTTGGTAGGAAACCACTTGCAACTCAATGCCACATTTCACTTTCATGAGGTATAGATTATATATCAAAACACCACATATTTACCACCATAGTCAACTCAAAACAACGTACATTTCGTTTGCGGAAATGCATCTATTGAATCGGTCCCTGGGATAATAGGGACCCCTAGCTATCCGTACGTGTACGGGAACGTGTACGTCAACGACATGGTGACATCACCATTTGCTAGATATCCAGGGGTATTTCTGCGTAAATGATGCATTTGAATATGTGATACTGACAGTGTTGATGACGCTTACGAACACGTTCCCGTACACGTACGGATTGCTAGGGGTCCCTATTGTTTCATACGCATAATCAGTATTCCTTCGAGTATAACTGCATAGTATCTGTGTTTAGGGTTCGTGACCTGGGCAACCCGGCACACAAGTTCAAGGTGGAGACGAACTGTAAACAGCTGATGATGACCGGCACCGTCGTGCTGCACAAGGACTGCAACGTCGTCGTTGTTGAGGGAGGTCGGTTTTCCTTGTGAAGCACATCTCGGGGGGAAAAGCTCACCCTCTGTATATATTATAGGAGGGGGACAATTTAGAAGAATAAAATAATCTTTTCTGCCCAGAGATATCGACTTGTAAATTATTTGAGGAGAGTAGAATATTCTATTACCACGATTTTAAGTTGCCTCACCGTTGTCTGTCACATTGGTGAATTCTCTTCGTAGGCCCAAAGCAGCAGAAAAAGTTCCGGAGACTGATGATGCATAGGATAAAATGGAATGAGGATAAACATGGCAAAGTTCGGGATGAAGGTACGTTGAGTAAAGTATCTCACCCTCCTCAATGATTCATGGTTACCATGTACACGATTATGAATATTCACAGCAAGTTTACTCATTCAATTCCAGACAGCGATTCCGATTCGGAAGAACACAAAGGCAACTCGTGTTCACTCGTGTGGGAGGTAAGCTTGAAAACTGTTGTTTGGATGCCGTAATATTCGTAAAATTGAAAACTTTTACCACTGGTAATGTTCCTTGCAGTTGCAGCTAAGGTTTTTAGTTGAAATGAAGACGAATTTATGTAACATAAACATGCAGTTTAAATGTTCTACTCCAAATAAAATCCTACTGTTCTTGTTTGTAATAATGATTACTTGATTATTGCACGATATCTTGATCATTTTGAAGGGAACGGTGAAGAACAGATCGTTTGGCGAGATGAAATTCAAGGCTTGTCCTACACCAAGCTTTGCTAAAGAACAGTTCCGAAAACACAGCACTGAACATTACTGGGACTTGGCATACAGCAATTCAGTACTAGAGGCAGCGAGTGAACAGTCGTAGCAAGAGGTCGTCCCTGCGTGGGTGTAGTCGTGGTTATGACCCATACTGCCAGCCTTTGTATACTTTATGAATAAATTGTGTGTTGAATGATGGATATATTTGTGTCTTTTCTCTACAAAATTCACTGCATTCCCTGCATGACAAAAATGAAAAATTTGTGCTGAGTTAGTAATTGATAGAATGCAAATTTGCTGAGTATGTAATAATGTGAACAACTGTCTCATGCAAGGATATTTTCTGCAAAAAGATTAATGCCTTTAATACATGTTGTATTGTGCATGTAAATTGTACCTAACTTGAGCAAAACAATTGACTATGACAAGCATGTGTTTATTGAAGACTCGTATGGAAACCTTATTTAATTGGAATTCCCACTACGAAATGTGAGCTGCGTACTGCGACCTGAGAGCTGGTCAGAAGAGAGACGGTAAATGATGATTGTTCCGTCGTAAATTCTCATCACAGGAAATTCTCATTGCGAAACGCCACCTGCGACTAGCGCACTGCGGCCTTCGAGCTATAAACTCGTATCGACATGTGACCTGATACTAAGTAGCTATGAACTGCGACCTGCTAGTTGCATTATGCGATCTGACATAAACTGCGACCTGCATGCAACAAAATGCAACTCAAAATATATACATTTCCCCTTATTAAACTATGGTGTACTACGAAATGAGGTCATATAATAGACTATTTCTCATGCCAGGTTTTTCCATACCAGCTCGCATATTGCAGTTCGTAATGGGAATTCCATATATATATCTTGCACATGCACGTAATGGCACAAATTTGTTGAAGAATGATGGTTTACACTACCAGAAGTTGAATATAATCGAATAAAATACTACAAAAGCAAAATGAGTTTGACATATTTATTTCAACGTTTGAAATGACCATGCATTTCAAACTACTCCCACCATCATGATAAATAGCACACAAATATGTCAAATATCCAGCCACTCTTGTCTGCAACCAGTACTGAAATGTGTCGTCCATCAAACATGTTTGTTCGAGTCCACAAGCCTAACTCATACACAGCTTATCATACAGTCTCCTTCGGTACACGTACAAGCAACTAAAATTGTATTCAACAAACATCAACGAGAATTATTGCTGCCACCCACATAAATCAATACAAAAAGCTATTTACATTTGAGGCTGTAATTGGATTTTGATACAAAAGAAATGTTTTGATCATGACATAATTACAACATCATTACAAATTCTTATGACAATCACATGAAACATTGTTTCGTACACTCAATTATATTCGTGAAAAAATTAAAAGCAAAATTACGTATAGTTTGAGAAATTGATTTTCATATGCATTTATACTGACTATTGGTATATCAACTAATTTCATAGTAGATTGTGTCACTCCCTCATGTTTTTTTTACGCTGAACACATGAAAAATAACCCTGGTCTTGTTGGGTGATTAGAAGTCTGCTAATTTCAAACACACAAACTGAGATCAGGCTGAATGCCTGTTATGAGAAACAATATCTGACTAAGCAGCTGCTCTCCAATAAATACCAACATTGACAAATTGTGCTTGTATCATGGCTTGCCCATCCTGAAAATGAAAAGAAATAAATGTTAATCTTCATTATCATCAAGAAGGAAAACTGACATTGATATGAAAATTAGTTTTAATTTTAAAGATGATAAAAGATGAAGCACTTGGCACCAAATTCAAAAACTGGTCACTCACTTATTGCCCTCACATGCTACGATTTTCACTTTTGAAACTGTGGCAAGCTCTTGAACTTCTTTGAAATCGACGTTGTTCAAGACGAAAGTCCACACGTTGTCACAGAATCTGTATGTGTTCAAGTGACCCTGTCGAAAACAAATACAACAGCACACTGATAGTACGGAAATGTTTAAGAAAAAAAATATATGATTACTAGGTGAGTATCGAATGATGTAAGAAGAATAATTGTTTTTCTTTTGGGATACAATGGCTCTTACCTTGAATGAGATCCTGTTTTTGACACGAGTTGCCAGAGCATTGTTAATGGCTTTGTCGAACTGCAAAAGAACTTTCAGTGCCAATTGCGGTGTGATCTGATTGACCTGAAAAGGAAAATAAATACATCTACATGCACTGGTATTTGTACATCATAAACTATGTGAGAAAACTGTTTCAACATTTCTGTTCAAAGCTACAAAACAAAACCTTGATAATTTTCGGGTATACATATATCCGACACATATGCAGAGAGGAACATATAACTATATTTATACTGTAACGGCACAACCAGCATTGACACAGAATTACTGGTATTTGCATGCATGGATTATTGAAAGGTCTGAAATTTATTAACTGATTTTGCTGATTGAGGATAGGCATGTAGGCTCTGCAGAGGACTGTGTCCGTCCGTCCGGCGTTAACATTTTTATCTTTAAAGTTTACGATCGAATCTTTCTGAAATTTTGCACAAAAATGCCTAGAAATATTTTGAGAAGGACAATATAGCGGCTGTTTTTGTCGAAAAATGCTCAATTTTGGACTTTGACGGCCATTTTCTCAAAAACTGTCTGATCAGTTTTGAGTTTTTGGTTTCAAAAGATTCCCCTCATATACCTCTGTGATATGTATAGGTTTGGTTGGCCTTGAATTTGTCGGTCTTTGTACGGTAGCCATTTTGAATTTTTGGCGGGTCGCCCCTAATCGCATTACTATCCATTTTGGGCCATTTCTAGAGCAAAAAAAAATTTTCACCCTTTGAAAAAAATTTTGGACTGAAAATTTTCGGCACTTTTTTCCTTCATAATGGGAGCTGTACTCATGGAACGCTTGAAGATAGAGCTTAGAAATTGGCACTTTCAAATGGGAAGTCATATATGGCGACTTGTGTGGTGACCTTGAATTTGACCTTGGAAGGTCAAAACAGCCATTTTTGGGTCGAAAAAAGCTCAAATTTGCACCTGGTCTGTATTTTCTCGGAAACTTGTCTGATCAGTTTTGAGATTTTTGTTTAAAAAGATTCCTCCTATGATTGGTGACCTTGATTGGTAAATCTCAAGGTCATATGTTCACACTGTGAACCTTGATTGGTAAATCTCAAGGTCTGTTACCTGCCAATGCTTACATGTCCAAACCAAAATTGTCCAGTAACCTATCTTAACTTTCGGGCTAATTTTTTCGCTATAATTTCTCCAATTTGTAAGCTACCTTTCTGAAATTTCAACAGCATTCAGGAGCACATGTACAATTTAGTGGTCAATCCTGTTTATCTATGATAATCAATGGGCGAGTTCGATCAGCGACCAGACAATGGTACAGGAAATTGAGGTGCTCATGTCTGGTTTACCAGAGTGATGGAACGCCGCTGGGCCGACAGATTTACAACTTCAATTATTTACCTCTATTATCGCTCAAAACAAGTTGAGCGAAATTAAATCAAATTAACAAGCGCCCTGACGCATATGACACTCTGATATTTATATTGTCCTTTACATTTCGTTATCATTTCCTTTTTTTCAATGAGATCAATCCGAATTATAGAGTTTCAATGCCGTAAATACAGTCGTTGAAACGGCTTCGTTTGTACAGTATTTTGGAACCAGAGGAACATTACCCTCTACCTACGGTCGGACTATAGGCACCAGAGTGATGTCACTCGGGTTCGACCAGAGTGAGTTTGGTCTACTTTGATCGAACCATGGTGACCCTGGTCAATGACCAAACTCGCCCAATGACAATGATGAGTTAATCAGTGGCACAAATAGACAAAGCACGTCTTTCGGGGATACCTGCTGAGGACCGACCTGTGGTCCTCAGCAGGTATTCCCGAAAGACGTACTTTGTCTATGGCATAAAATGATAAATAGAGATAAAAATAACTTCTGGTGTGTAATAAAGAACACTATTCTATCATAATCGATTGTCATTCCGGATCCTAAGTATGTTAAATTAGTTGGTGATAAAAATGCCCACGTTCTTGTACATTCTAGCCAATTAAATCATCGTGACATCGCGAGAAAACAGTGTGGGTCAGAGTACCTAATCATCGACCCTCTCCCTAGGCCTATTCCTCGACCCCTGCAAACGGCTGGACAAAACTTAGGTAGGTAGGTAATTTATTTTCAAACTATACTCGTTGATCATATTTACAGTAATAGTTTACAATGCATATACATATACAAATATAGTTTGGGGTTACTCCAGAGATAAAAATAAATCTGTGAGTTGGAGGAACCTGTGTAGAGAATTAAATATGATTTTGATCAGTTTGTAGGTGCCAGACCTATTACAGTGGTGTCCTATTACAGTGGATTGAATTCCACAGTCATTTTTCTCACAGAAATTTTAAGTCTGAAAATAAATTGACTTCAATAAAATCAAGATTTCATGTTCCTCTGATAAATTATTCATTGTTTTTGTCCATTTACGGCAGCTGTGTTTGCGAAAATGAGACATGAAAGTAAGTCCACTGTAATAGGACACCACTGTAATAGGTCTGGCACCTGTAGTTATTGAATAAACTAAACTGTGAGAATGTGCTGAAATGTGTATTAGAAGTACTTTCAGTGTGGTTTATGTCAGATGTCTGTTTTGCAAAGTTGTCGATGATTAAGGACAGGATGAGGGTCGATGATTAGCATTAGGTACCCTGACGCTAGACCTATATATGGCTATAGAGTGTACAGACACGGATATTTCAGGTTACCTGTATCAGTTCATCAAGACTCTCTTGTAAAGTATGACCTAATGTTGTGTTTCTGTACAGTTGGTAACTCATTTTGGCAGAGATATTAGTAACGAATCTTCAATCAACAACACACAAAGGGGGATACGGAACCTAAATGAGTCAGATCATTCTCTAAACTGTTTTGTATACCGGGGGTTACAATGCCATTGAGTGTTTTGTGGTATGATTCATCATCATAGAATTGTTTGTGCCAATTTTTGCATTAGATAAATATTTGAGAATTCAATTGATATTTTGCAATTTAAAGACTATCTTATATTGTGGTTTACATCATTCAAAAGAACGAATTCACATAAATAAGCAGATATTGATATGTGTAAGAAAACCACGTGATCAGAAGATTGGATGATCATGTGACCATTAGGGAATTTAGAATGGAGTGCCATATATATAAAAACGTAATTGGCCCGTCCAGTGGGCCTTGACACTAGCCTGAGGATAGGTTACACAAAAGTTTCGGTGTTGACCTGATGTATCCGTGGTAAGCGTTGGAGGCCCATCGACCCAGTAACTTCATCTCCCAGTCACTCATGCCGGCAATTGCGGCTGTGGTTGCGCATCCGGCGCACAAACTGTGGCCTGAATACATTTCTGGGGGATGACCGAGGGCGGAGACCTATAATTTTAGGCTTTTCTGGTAAGAAGTTCGAGTGAGGGGGATGCCATTAACATGGAACAAAGGGACCCCGTGGGGCCCCCGTTGTGCACTCTAGGTAGGCAGTAGGCACATGTAAGGTGTGGCATACACCCATCGATGACCTGAAACCCTTGAGACTTTCTGTTGGTCTTGGGAGTCTTGAGCCAAACTTTCAATCAGGCCCTTTCAATGTGGCTAAGACGGACACGTCTTGACGGCACAGGCCGACACGTGAATCGAAGTGTTAATGGACGGTTACTTCCGCTGCTCCGCTGCTGTTGAGTTAGCTGAGTTGTACAGGGGATGGGGCCCGCCTCTAACGTGTATTAACTCACATGAGCTAATACTCCAATTAGATATGCATAATCGAGTATTATTCCATCATCTCAGGAGTTCATGTTTCGCTTAACATCACATGATCAGTTAGTGAAGACCTTGACCAGTGGGTTATTGTTAGACTCATCTCTATGAGGTGAACACATTACTTGATCAGAGGAGCTTGGTGGGAAGTCTGAAACCCTGGAGCCTGGTTGTGCTGTGACTGGCGCTGTGGTGACAGGACCTGTGTAGTCTGGAGCTGGTAGGGTAAATCCTGTGGAGACTGGTTCTGTGGAGCCTGGACACATGGAGCAGGAATATGAGTCTTCTGGAACCGAGGAGACTGAGCTTGCATAGACTGAGTCAGTGGGGCCTGGCTACCTGGAGGATGGATCGGTGGAGTCTGGGTCCGAGTGGGCTGATCATTGGGAGACAGGACCCGGGCAGGTCAGTGATGGGTCTGAACCTGTCGGACATGTGGCTGTGACACCTGGAAGATGGAGCCTGGAACTGAGGCATTGAAGTCCGGATCAATGGGACTCCCTGAGGCAGTGGAGCCTGTAGCGGTGGAGCTTGGAGTTGGGCAGCCCATGGCGGTGGATCCAGAGGAGTGGAGGCAGTGGAGCCTGAAGTGGTGGAGCTGGGAGTTGGGCAGCCCGTGGCAGTGGAGCCCGGGGAAGTTGGTCCTGGGAGGCCTAGGCACTGGACATATGCAGCCTGTGGTGGTGAAGCCAGAGGAGGCGGAGCTTGGGCCTGTATACCCTCAAGCAGTGAAGCTTGAGAAGGCAGAACCTGGAGCTGTGCAGCACTTAGCGGTGGAGCCTGGAACTCGGGAGCTGCAGCCTGTGGTGGTGGAGCCTGAGCTGGTGAGGTCCGGATTTTAGTTTGGGAGCATGGAGAGTATGGGTCTGCAGTCTTCTCATGTGCCAGAGTGTCAGGTAAAATGGATGCTCCTGTGTGAGACATAGGAGTTTTCGTGTCAAAAAGAGAGCGGACGCTTTCTTTAATAAGCTTGAATCTTTTGCTTCCCAGCTGGAAACCACTAAACCATCTCGTGACCACCACAAGTAGATTTGTGGTGTTCAACTTGGCATTACAGAATAATTGCTTGCGATCCACCATTCACCGTCTTCATCACAATGTAAGTATCAATCTATTACCACCAATACAGCCAAATTTTGATGATTCCAATAACAAACGCAAAACACAACATTTTGCAATATAAACAAAGCCCGACCAAATACTTTATCAAAAGACACACTGGCGTCATCAGGGGCAGACAGTGTGGTAAGTGTAGTTGCTTCTACTGTACATCTGATGGAATTAGTATACAACTGCCCAACAACCTATGAAAACAAATTAGAAATCCGAAACAAACCCCATGACAAGTACATAGGTACCTAATCACAGTTGATGATATCCTCGGGGACAGAATTAAAGGGCCACATTCGGGAAAATGAATAATGTCCAAAACGGCTTCCGTTCATACTAAGAAATCAATATATACTATTTTGACGTGACCTGGGTGGTTTGAAGATTTTCTCTCCCAACCGCTCCGTAGTAATCTATACTGGAATGCATGCACGTGGCATTGTTTACATCCTCATTGCTTATGGATGTGACGTCACAACGTGAGCCATGCCCAGACACCGCCATATGTACAATTACGTGAATTGCGGGGCAATGCTGTTTTTCTATGGTGTTGATATTCACGTTGTGACGTCACAGCCTCTTGGGCTATAAAAAGAACTGCCGTCTTTCGGATTAGTCAATTTTTCAAGCTGATTGCTTGATAAATGGATTGATTTCCTAAGATATATTGGTGATATGCCAACATAATATATCGCAAGAAACAGACAAATGCCTACTTGCGATATTTTGACAAAGACTTTGTCATCGCATGTCTGGTAAACGAACATTCTTAGGTTTGGTGTGATGACCAAGGGGATTTGCTAGCTTGTGGCCCTTTAACGTCCACCAGCAGTGACACAAATCTCCTGAATGTGATTTCCATTTGTATACGGGCTGCTAGCATGTTGTGTGTTGCGATGGCAATGTTGTGGTGGCTGTACTCAATCACAGATTGAACCACTTCGACATCACTCATTAATGTTAAGTTACGGCAGTGAGCCAAAAATTGATCTCCATACAGCTCTTTCAGATGACCATGACGAATTCCCATCAAACGCCGGTTAGACAGGATTGTCGAGGCAGGTACAGCACATACCAGTATGGGCACACAATGAGCTTGGCATGTCTTGTTATCAGCCAGAACGACGTCACTGCGTCCTACAATCTTGGAACGTTTGCCACTTTTCTTGGCGTCATTGTAGATGTGCTGAACTAATTTTTTTTTGTTCAGCAATTCCAGAGGGCATTGTGATGTGACGAAAAAAATAGTGGACATCAACTTTTTTTTGCATGTTGGAGGACGCAGGTCTTGCCCTGCGTTAGTTTAGCCACTATAGGACGTGAGTTACCATTCCGCGAGTATCGACCAATCCGGCGTGCCCTATGTTTCCATACAAGCTTGTCGTCTGACTCGTCTTCCAGATTAACGGCTGCTATCTGGAAATGATGCTCCTCGATCTGCATGTGTTCCTTCATGAAATCGACTTGCACAGCATGAGTATCCTAACCTTTGGTTTCAGGGATCTCATTGAACATCAGATTGTCTTACATGCTCCTGGACTGGCGTTCGAGGATCCATTCATTGCTAAACCGAAGGTCGTTCTCAATCCTGGACATTCTGTTGCTAGAGAACTATGCAATTTCTCCCAGACATTTATTTTCATTTTGGAGTGATATTGTATTTTGTTTCAGATCCAATAGGTCGCTTTGAGCAGTAGAGAGACTTGCCCGCATTTCGTATTGCTCGTGCTTGATACATTCCATTGAGTCTTTTATTGTTGAAATGTCCGACCTGATGGACTCAAAGCTCATTTCTGTCATGACCTGTCTAGTACTCGACATAATATCAACAGCCGACGCCATTTTAGATAACAGTTCAGTCACGTGATATTCTCTACACAAACCTTGAACAATTTCTGAGGGGAATATCCACAAATAGTCACCAGTATTTATTCCATGTGTGTACTGTAGTTGTTCCTCAATACTTCATGTGCGAAAGTAACTAGTTGTGGTCAAGAAATAGTCCATCACACATCAGTTAATTCACGATGATATGTAAGTATCAATCTATTACCACCGATACAGCCAAATTTTGATGATTCCAATAACAAACGTGAAATACAACATTTTGCAATAGAAACAAAGCCCGACCAAATACTTTATCAAAAGACACACTGGCGTCATCAGGGGCAGACAGTGTGGTAAACATAGTTGTTTCTACTGTACACCTGATGGAATTAGTATACAACTGCCCAAAAACTTATGAAAATAATCTAGAAATCCGAAACAAACCCCCATGGAATAGATATATGACATTAACGTCCACATATAATCAATTATTAATATAAAAAAACGGGCTTTTTAAAAAAACGGCATGAGAAATAATTTATAAATAATCAATTTTTTATCAAGAAACGAAATAGGTGAAAATCAAGAGCTGAACCGTTCTAGACGCACATTTTCTTTCAGTAAATTCAGTAAAAAAGCGTTTTTATTCTCAGCTCATTTCAATTCTAAATCATGGTCGTCAAATGTTGAACAAACGGTCTTTTCCGAAAATAGTCTTTTTAAAACCTCGATCGATCATGTAGGCCTACAACTGCAGCTTTTACACCAACATTACTTCTTAGATTGCAACAAAAAACCTGACGAATTTGTTGAAAAAACCTGACTTCATGTGTATCATTGTTTCCGATATCTCCCGGTCTGACCCCGGATGGTTTTTTTCTACTCCCGGACGGTATTATCCACGCCTCCCGGACGGTATTTTCGGTTCCCGGATGGTGTTCTTTGCCCCCGGACGGTAGCGGACGGTCCCGGATGGTTTTTAGTGTGACCCGTTCGTTTGGTGTGTTTTCGCACTTCAATTTGACCGTGCGGCTATTGCCTCACACGTCCATTTATTTAAATGAGGTAGACTCCATATGACTGGGAGCACATAGTGCACCTGTTTCATGTAGTTGAAATATACAGTTATTGGAAGGCACTGTCTAAATTGTCACATATGATAAAACCCTAGGCCTTTTGCCAAGACATAGTCATTTACATGTAGTGCATTTACCGCCAGGTTTTGTAGAAAACGGCTACCCATACAACAACAATTCAGAAACTGGGAGTTTCCTGATAATGACGTCACGATGCGAGGGTGTTCCCCATGAGTTTGACACACAGACAGATCAGGAAAATGGCGAAAACTTACGATTACTTGTTCAAGTTGTTACTGATTGGTGATTCAGGCGTCGGGAAGACGTGTGTGCTGTTCAGATTTTCGGAAGATGCCTTCAATTCGACTTTCATTTCGACAATAGGTATGAAGAGGCGTTCACTTTTTCAAATGATAGGCCTATCGACGTATCGTATACGGTAGGCCTATTGTCTCACTGATCATTTGCTTTTTCAGTTTCTGCCTTGGGTTTTGTTTTGTCACTTTTGACGTTGACTGAGTAAATGATTGGGGGCCATATCGTCATATAGGTCCCGCGGGGAAGCGAATTCAAGCGATACTGCTGCATGATCAGGATGATTGCAGAGGTTCAATCATCAGTCAATCAATGCCATACATACAGCGTATAATTATTGAATTCTGGGATATACTTCAATTTATACCAATTGAATTATGGGATATCTGTGACTAGGAACAGTGACTCGACAATCATTCACCTAACAGGCGACATTGAACGTGCTGCCGCCTTGTTTGGAGCTACAGATACACTGAGGCATGTTTGCTGAAAACATACCATTTAATTTGTCTCACACTTTATTGAGTATCGAAGAACAAGCAAGCAGCACAAGTTACATGGGCCATTTTTTCTAGGCATGAGCAACGATATTAAGTTACAATCAATTTGTTCTCTGAATATCTCTGAATTTATCAATGGCAGGGATTGAAAATCTATGATCAGATGATATGCATTGGGGCATGGGATGGGGGGAGGGGGGTGGGAGGGAGGAACAGTATGGCCTATGAAATATATTAACTGGAACACAAAATGATAAACTCAATGCTTTGTGTAGTAATCATGGCAATAGCAAAACCCACACACTTGCTTTCAGTTTGGGTACTCGTTGTTTTGTCAATGCTCAGAATCTAGAAAGTTTTGCAGTTGTGCTTGGGAAACTATGAGCAACCTGTGGGTGATCCTATTGACTTGATTCATGCTATTCAAAAAGCGTAACGAAAGGAGCATTAGGGCATTTGAGAAGAATTTGTGTTGTTCCCACGTAGGATTCGATTCATAACCTATGTCCCAACCAAACTTTGGAAGAATCCTGCAGCAGATTTGGCATTGTCAATGCTAGGATTTGATGTAACATTTCTATTTATCAGTTTATTATAATAAAGAACCATGTTGTTGGATTATACTGATAAATATTTTTTTTCCTGTAAGGTATCGACTTCAAGATTAGGACAATAGAATTAGACGGAAAGAAGATTAAACTTCAAATATGGTATGTTTCATGATGCACAGCATCAGCACAGAATTAACGAATGATTTGATGTAACATATATAAAAAAATTGTCTTTTTTAATGAGTAAAGTTTTTGAAAAAAAAAAAAATATGTATCACCATGTGCAGTTTGTAATCTACATGTTCTAAGTATATGCACTGAGTGACCTCCATATGCAAGTAGAACTTTGAACCTGTGGATATTTGTTTCACACTCGACTCTTGTAGATTATGTAAACATTACAGAAGACTTCCTTCGAGTGAGTGTTTTTATTCTTCGCTCCTACAGGGACACCGCCGGGCAGGAGAGGTTTCGGACGATCACCACTGCCTATTACAGAGGTGCTATGGTGAGCTTTGCAATGACGCTGGTTTTGCTGAAATTTTCTCTGCCGCCCCCCCCATCCTAGAAAATAGAAAGAAAAATAAATCATTACATTCAGGGAACGGTCTGAATGTATATTCCAGCTTCGGGATAGTTGTCACTGATGTGTGTTTATGAAAGTTAAATACATCTGATAGATGAATTATCAAACCATGGAAGAAAGAGAGACAAGTAGCGTATTAGTCCTGAATAGTGGCATATGCCCTAATATTAGAGCACCCCTCTCTTTTTCCCAAAAATATTCGCTTTTCGTAACCTTGTAATTCACTTCATATCTTTCTAATATATCTTGGAGTGTTCCAATCCACATATTTATGTTATTTGAATCTTAATGAAGATGATTGGAGGATATAGGTATATTATTCAGTGCTTTTCTTGAGTTTGACCTTATTTTTGCGCGCTGTGCTGCAGGCTTTGGCTCGCCGTGCTACTATTAGGACCCATACGGTAGACAAAGTAATATAAGATAGGTTTCAATGAAAATACACTGTCTTTGCCTGTATTGACTTTCTGCCTACTTTTGCAGGGAATCATGCTTGTGTATGACATCACCTGTGAGAAGTCCTTTGAAAACATCAGAAACTGGATTCGCAACATCGAAGAGGTAAACTTGGGTACATCACTATAGTCGTATTTCATGCATCCGTTTTATAGCAATAACTTTGATGAACCTATATCATTTATAGAGGTACTACATGTAGTATATAATCACAGTAATGCAGATTCCAACTTACGACATTTATAGAGGTACTACATGTAGTATATATAATCACAGTAATGCAGATTCCAACTTACGTATCATTTAGTGACCTAGCAATATTCATGCTCAGTAATACGAAAAATTACAAAAATATAGGAATAACTTGATCGATTCTTAGTACGGGTAGTACGAAAAATGATCGAAATATGGGAATAATTTGATCGATTCTTGGAATTTTACTACAATTTTCACTCTGATTGTAACTTGTCCCGTTTGTTCAGCATGCTTCCAGCGATGTTGAGAAGATGATTCTTGGCAACAAATGTGACATGCATGACAAGCGACAGGTGTCGAAACAGAGAGGAGAAGCGGTGGGTGTCAAATAAGCGAGATCAGCATTCCAGAAATTGGTGGATAAACAAAAGCACATGGTTGATTTTACTCACATTCAAATCTGAGACAATTCATAGTTCCGACAACATCCCAACAGGCCACGCCCTCTTGGCAACCGCAGGAAAAGTCCCACAAACATACCATGTGCTTTTGCTTGAGCAAGTCGGGAATAATGTAACTTTTGCTTGCTTCTGTTTACACATTCGTTTTGTAAAATAATACACCATATTTCACATGTCTATACTCATAAGGGGATGGAGAATATATTGTAAGCTTAAATATTTAACTTATTTGGCTTTACTTGGCCGTGAGTGCATCAGAAGTACACTATCATCCCACTTCATTCAAGAGGTTGGGCTGTTAAACACGCCGGTTTTGTTTGTGGGACTTTTACGTTTTGGCGCGTTTTTTGACGTCTTTTGATTGGGTAGTGAATATGGAAGTGGGCGGGGCTTATTTATCATCGGAACTATGAATTGGATTATCTCTGCAAAGTTTGACGTTTTTTCCTTTCAGACAACAGTGTCACATGCTTTTGTTTATCCACCAAATTTACGTTTTTACGCATGCACTCTTGTAATGCTGAACCAGCTTATTGCTGGCTTCCTTTTCTGTGTACATGTATCTGCATGAGTTGAAATACAATGATTTCTAGTAGATCCGAAATTAATGTACATTTAACTGATAGATGTGGCAGGCATTGATACTTTATCATAATCATCGTGTGTGATATTTCATGTGAGCGCAGTTAGCTGTCGAGTACGGGGTGAAGTTCATGGAGACCAGCGCTAAAGCGAGTATAAACGTCGAGGAAGGCTTCTTCACCCTGGCCAGGGACATCAAGGCCAAGATGGACAGAAAAATGGTAAAATTGGACAGTTTTTAGATCTGCAGAGTTAACAAGTACTGAGCCAATGAACTCGACTTATTGAATAAAGTAAAAACTTATCGAATAAAGTATAACATGGGCACCTTTGACTGTTTCAAGGAATGGTACAATGAACAAAAGTGTAAATTGTAGCTAGATAAAGGTTTTACAGTCAAAACTTGTGTGAATATTTAATGATAACTTTCTTGTGTAGGAATCGTCGGGACCCCTGAACAAGCCCAGTGGACACCAGTTACGCGACCAGCCGAGGAAGAAGTCAAAGTCATGGCGGTGTACGCTTCTATGATCACCCGAGGCTGTCCGTCTGTCTGTCTGCATTTATATATTTGTACAGATGCAAACATCCCACAAAACGATAACGAATAATTCCCATGGAGACATTATCCGCAAGTCACGAGAGCAATTCACATGATAGTAGATGCAACTTATTGCCATTTCTGGTGGTCAATTTCTTACGTATCTAATGCAGCTCGTTTTCTCCGAATCAGGCATCATTCATCATTCTGACGTATGTGTATGTTGCTGGTATTTCTGTTGTCAAGGGGAAAAACGTGAAGATTGTGGATATAGTTTTACCTTATAAAATATACATAGCCTGAACTCGTTTAGGAATTGTTTTATTTTTGTAAGTGATATTAGGAATATTAGTCAAGTTTATTTGTGAATATAATTATATGCGTATTGATTAACAGATCTACGTTTCATATATTGATCCAAATAGAACTATTTTGTTACTTTCTGCACTTTTCTTGTTCTGTTGTGAATTTCTTGCGCATGTATGCCTTTCATAATCAATAAGTTGATTTCATAATTAACAAGTTTGGAATCTAAGTCATTTGACATTAACATACAGACCGATTACACACATTTAATAGGCCTGTCGGCTATTGTGAACTTGTATGTGACGTGTTTGTCGAAACATGAGCAGACACAATGGTGTATAATCCTGATTTATACTTCGTGTAATGGACTGTGTATATGAACTTGCGTATCAGAGAAAATTATACTGTTGTTATAACGATACACATTTGTACTGTCTCCAAACACGACTGAACAAAAGTTTTAATACCCCCCACCCCCACCCAAATTCTTGTGCCCTCCATTCAATGAATTGTACATGTATATATAAATCTGTACATAAGAGAAAATTGTATATGCCGTGTAGTCGTAGTCCCAGGTTCGAATATGTACATATGTGTGCTTGATGTGATCCGGGGGGTTTGCGGTTGTTTTTCTCTGCGAGCTGTTATTAAATAGCATATAGTGTATACTAAAATGGTTTTGTGTGATTAAATACTACCACTTCATGCTTCTGTGATGGTTAAATATATATATATATGTGATCGGGTCATTCATTGAGCAAAATTTTTTGGGTACGAAGAAGAGCTAAGGGCTGTAAATTCATTCGCTGTTTGACAATCTGTACCTTGATGAAGATACATAAAACTGGTAATTACCAATTTCTCTTGGTGCTGCGTAAAATCTCCACTAATTTGTGATCTGAGATCTTGATATGTTTAATACCAATTAACCCTCTGTTCACTCTTACACTCAATTCCTCTAATGTCCTCGCAATGATTGTGATGTTAACCCTTTGCTACCCTTGTAAGGTAAACCATCACGATCTTATACATAAGTTCGTTGTGTCATTCCGAACCGCGAGATTAACATAATGGTCTTCCCTGTCGAATTCGTGTGAAGGTATTCAGCAAAGAGAGAGATAGTAGCCAGTTTTTTCGGAGAATATTTGTTCAGAAACATTTGTGAATGATAACATCTGCAGATCATCGTTTTCTTGGTACTCTTCGAAAGAATCTATTTTCCTCTGCACATTGCAATGTGTGAGATATACATGTATGTACATATACAGTGTAGTGGTATCCAGGAATAACATTTCTATTGTCACTCATCATTTACCAGTGTTGAAAGCATGTTTTCGGCATCTATTAATACTTTGGATTTATAGTCATGTCACTCAAACACCAAAATAATGAAGAAAGCAACAATTTGCCAGCTGTTTCTAATTTCGATGATTATATAAGAAGAAAATGCTCATGTACTGTCTTTGTGAACTGTAAATACCTGAGGTTTGCTTTTGTGAAAAGACATGTATCAGCCTGTATACACTGTATTTGTCATGTACATGTGCTGCAATGGTGTTTCATGCTCACAGATTTGGGAAAATATGTATTATATATTATTGTATGCTTGTTGCTTCGTGTACTATATCGAAGTATGCTAACAATCCTGGCAGTTTCGTAAACAAACGAAAACATCCAATAGAAATGAGTTACACCACCATGCCCAAGTGTGAACCGATGAGCCTGACTCCAAGATTTTTTTTTCCACCAAATGTACTGTGATTTTATTGTCTATTTGGGCTTGAATGGTCACATTTTCTCTTTACGTAAACTTTTCTAGTAAAGAACAAACATTTCAAATTGCAAATATGGATTGTGGGGGGAAATTGAAGACCCCATAACCAGCTAGATTTGCAGTCGACTTCCTCTTCATATTGTGTAAATCTTTTAGAAGTGATATTCGATGATGGTTTTTCACTAATTTGTACATATTCGCACTCCCGTGTGTCTCAATGTGTGAGTGAGAATGTCTTCCATAAAGTTATTATTTTATTAGATGTATATTATTTTAAATGTACATTTTTTTAGTGACTCAGATGAACACTCAGTACTATATAATACATTTTCAACTTCACTGATAAATTCGTGCAAGATGATTTCATGGAAGAGAAGAAAATAAGATTGTATGCATATTTTAATTTCATGTACATTATTAACTGTTACTGCAACTGTCATATTCGTACATGAGTAAATTTGTTAATGAATTGTTATCCTTCATATTACAAGTTACATTTGCAGTCCACATTTTTTTCAGAAGAGCCTCATTCTAAAAACTCATTCAATGGCGACAACACTGTCCAAAACAGTGGTTATTCGGTTGATCATGTAAGCGTTAGGTAATACACAATATCAAGAGTTGTGAAAAAAAAACCCCACACATTTACATACATTACTATACAGTGTTAGGTATATCATTGAGTATTCTTTATCTATCTATATAACTGTGCACTAGTGAATATGTATGCAGACATATTTTAGGACTATTACCATTTTCTTGTGTATATAAAGACATTGTGCAGAATATTGTGCGTGCTGGCTTTGTATGGTAAGTCTTAGTTGTGTATGCGTATCATGAATGAGAAATATTTCCATCAAGTAAATACAATACAAATATTTTGTGTTCTGGTGTCTTTCCTGCCAATCTCTCCCGCATTAACAAAATGAACACTGGAATAAGCCCCAATGCACTTTAGTCATACAAGGGATAAATCCTGTTAATAAAACATTTTGGAAAATTCTTTAAACAATTATTTTAAGAATATTTCAAAGAAATGAGGGGTTATCAGAAATATATGCAATCACCAGCTGGCAGCACTGCTTTATCAGTCTTATGGCGTCATTATATTGTTTTTGCTGGCGTGATCAATATAAACGTAATTTTCCCGCCAAAGTGTACGTCATTAATGATTACAGACGATATCCGTTTATCATTTTGGCGCCAAAAAGGACTGATAGTACAATGCTGCCCTCTGTTGAATGATGTTTGATAACCCCCTATTGGCTGAAACTTTTTAACTGAAGGAAGCCACTCAAAATACGTAAATTGGACCCGGTCAAGAAATAAACTGATGGCAAAGACCCTCCATTGTACATGGATGGTTTCCTATCGTGCTTCATGTATCCACGCTAGTGCAACACCATTAAAAAGCATAGGGCAGTGCATTCATTGATTCCATTGTAGAGAGTATGTGGAACAGTGTTGCCACCTAACGAGCAATGGTCCCGCCACTCGGCGACTGCGAGCGACACCAGCAGACCGGAAGAGGCCGGAAGTGCTCCATGCTCAATACACATGTGAACCCCGAAGTCGGTCCTTTCCTTTTCTGCAACCGAGAGAGCAGCACGAAATGCCTGTGAGTTCCCTCGGTTTTCACGGAATCCCTCAATAATAAAGCAAACCTTGCCACTGTTTCGGTGTCATTTGCAAGTGTAAAAGCATTGCTATCCAAAAGTGGCGTCATCAGAGGGTTAAAATGCCGCAGTATTGCACAATTTTGATTTATTCCGTCGCAATTTACACCCCACCCCACCCGGGTGCATTTTGTTTATATTTGACACGAGCACGTGTTGTTGCGACACAAGGGTAGAAGTAGAACTGTCAAATAAATTTGGAGCTAATCAGCTGGTTAATTGTCAACCTATTGAACAGAAAATGTTATCCCAGAACAATGCGAAGTTTTAACAAGTCCAGGTCCAGATAACTAGATCTAGCCATCTATTCTAGATTTAATAAATTATCTAGAAGAATTGAGTCTGAATGTCGGATCATGACATGTGATGTGATTTTGTATTGTGCAACACCAATAATATTGGCAGTTGGCCAAGTACAGCAGAAACTACGCTTGTGTCAAAGTTGGGTATCCCGGTAGACAAAGTACGTCTTTCGGGGATACCTGCTGAGGACCGCAGGTCCGAAAGACGAAGTGCCATGCGTGTTGAATAGTGTACTTCGATGCGAACGAAATCTATTCGCTGTTTGAGAGTTCAAAACTTGGTGAAAACTAACGAAAATTGCAGCAAAACTTACCAAAATGGCAAGCATAATCATTTCAAAGTTGTTATCTGTGTTAAAATCGTTGATTCATTGTGTTTTACAAACATTTTCAATCATTTGAACTAAACCGGCAAAATCAGGCAAGTTTCTCGCTTCGATTCAATGGCGGTTTCACCATTGCCTCGATAAACTCCGTGACACAGAAATATGGTGTAGAATCAAATCGAAACGGAAAATGTGTTGCGTAATGCTGAACAACATGTACGCAACACTAAGCCAGTTTCGACTTGATTCAACACCGTATAAAAACCGCCATTGAATCGAAGCGAGAAACTTGCCAGATTTTGCATCTTTGGTTCAAACGATTCAAGATGTTTGTAAAACATAATAAATCAGCGATTTTAGTGCACATAACAACTTGTAAATGATTATCCTAGCCATTTTGGTAGGTTTAGTTGTAATTTTCGTTAGTTTTCACCATGTTTTGAGTTGTCAAACGGCGAATAGATTTCATTCGCATCGAGGTACACTTTTTATCATGCATGGAACTTCGTCTTTCGGACCTGCGGTCCTCAGCAGGTATTCCCGAAAGACGTACTTTGTCTAGGTATCCCGGCAGTTGCGCAAGTACACATTATTGTGCAATTTATGCATGATCACCACTTGGTTTGCATATAAATGAGGCTTTACAGATATCTTGTGCTCGACATATACACACATTCATAATACTAGAACTGTATCTCACTCAGTGGATTCAGTTGTACAGAATATCCTATTTGTGTCAACTGAAACAATGCCTGTAAGATAGATATTGCAATATGCATTATACCTTGGTAGTGGTTAGTAAGTACTAGATCCAGACCATTCGTATTTGTACCATCTAGCATATCTCATTGATTGAATAGTAATTCGATAATTCATATAAATTTTATTCCTGATGTGTATTTTACCTGATATGTATTTTACATGGTTTTCTCAAATATTGTATATATATATATATATATTGACATTTATTTCAGCTTGCGAAAGATTTACTCCACCCTTCCCTCGACGAGGAGAAGAAGAAGAACAAGTTGAAGCGTCTCGTTCAGTCGCCGAACAGCTACTTCATGGATGTCAAATGTCCAGGTATGTATCGGTAAAAACTGATTTCCAATCTCCGCAGGGCATTGCTATTATGAAATACACTGAAGGCAGCATTCGCTACACAAATTGTTTTGATTTATATATATCCAGACCATGAG
Organism: Terebella lapidaria; assembly: GCA_949152475.1. NCBI lineage: Eukaryota > Metazoa > Annelida > Polychaeta > Terebellida > Terebellidae > Terebella > Terebella lapidaria. Next base: position 13,287,492 of record OX424557.1, read on the forward strand.
TATAAAATTTGTTGATGTTTCTCTCATAGGCTGTTACAAAATCACAACGGTATTCAGCCATGCACAGACGGTCGTGTTGTGTGTCGGATGTTCCACTGTTCTGTGCCAGCCCACCGGTGGCAAGGCACGATTAACCGAAGGTATGTGTAGTGTATGGTCGCTGTCGGTAATATATACATAAGGTTAAGGAGTGTCTACTTGTCTACACATGCTTGTGGGGTATAAAAGTTTGAAGATATTGGTTTAATTAGACTTCGTTTCATAGTTTAGGGTCTATAGGGTTTCCCAAAGCCCATATTTTGAGCTCGTAAATCAACTGTTCTGTCGTGTACATTGATGTAAATAATCTGGCGCTGACACCTTGAGAGTACTTTCTAGAGTAGCTGTGATGTTTTGAGTTCACGTTGTAACTGGAAATTGGAAACCTTGAAATGTGAACGACTTGAGTTTTATATACTTCAAATGATTCAATACTGGTTATTCCTTTTGCAGGCTGCAGTTTCCGGAAGAAGCAGCACTAAGTGATTGGCTGTGACGGTGTGCGAGATATGGAATAAATGAACATCTCAAAAAAAGACGCGACTTGAAGTGTTTCTGTGAAAAAATAAATTCCATTGAAAAAGTGTTGCAGAATTGGGGAATTTTCGCTGTACATTGCTTCCAAAGGCCTTTTATAATGGTCACATCTGGCTGTAGGAATACTGCGTTATAAGTGTAGATTAAATCTGTGTGTTTAACTGAGATCATTACTATATGAGTGCAACCTATTATGGATAATCTATTGTGAATATGTGATACTGTCTAAAAATTCCAAAATGATAGAAGCCCTTTGGAAATAAAACTGGATGATTCCCTGAAGCTGTTCTTCTTTTTACGCATCGTGCATTATGGTTTAGATGGATACGCAACTCTGATGTGCAGCTGGTTTGAAACTATGACCTATTAGTTATGGAAGATAGATGTGAGGCCAAATACTGTAGACTATTTTCCTCACGGGATTCAATACACATAATTATGGAGAAACCGCAACACCTATCGATTTTTGGTTGCCATAAAAAAATGGTCGCTTGAAGACACATTTATGTCCACACTTTGACCTCTATAATAAACACTTTGGGTAATCTTACCTGGCTTTCAAATAAGAGGGTAATCGTGCCATTAAGATTTTTTTAAAGGAAACTCTCTAAAACTGGTCGTTCTATGCCCCTCAGACCTCAGTCGTTCATAACGTTTTTTTTGACGAAACCGGACTGAGTCACATTTTTTGACGAAACTGTTCCACCGAAACCGCCATTACCTTTGTCCCTGCTTTTGGCGGCAAGACAAAGGCTCTTACTTCTAGGCTTCCAATAGGAGTTTATCTTTTCCTGGATTACGATCGCTTTCCTACGGATTTTTAGGAAGAGCAGGGCTCTTCCTCTATGATGTTGGTTTTTTTTGGATTTTTGAATTTTTTCTTTTGTTTACATTCTTGAAAGTGCCACTTGGAACCACAACAGGCTATTCAACTGTGGCTAATTGGGAGGGCCTGGGGCCCGTTGGGAGGAAAATGACGCCCGTGTACCTAATCATGGTTAATGTAATAAGTTATTAGCGATAATAATCCCAGGAGACGTGTGTTCCGACCGTTTTTTTTTTTGTATGTCACCGTTTCATACCCATCACCACTCCCGTTTTGATCTCCACTGGAACAGTGCTTTCTTGCAATCATATGCACTCAAAGATTTGGATATACATTCCGCACAATATATAGATACAGTATGGTATTGCAACAATGAAAGACAAGTTGATACGGCAACATAATAATTATGTGTTAGTGGTGGTATTCCATATTCCAGTGGGCAAATTCAATTCTCGTGTGGCCCCGATAAGCAGTCACGGCAGTCGGCCCGCCAGCCAGAGAGTCACTGAATTGTCCAATCGGGAAGCTGTCTTGGCGGACACACCCACATGTTTATGAAATACACGTGGATATAATGAAAGCTTCCGGCTAGCAACGAGAAAACTTTTTTTCAAATTCGGAGAAAATTCTCATCTTTTACACCAATTTCCTAGTATCAAACAACTGCCTATTTGAACCTGACGACGACCAAACGATCAACGATAAACGAGAAAACGCCAACCGACACCAAACGAGTGACAGAACTGACCCTGACAACTTTGAACGGCCCACGGACCCGATTATCGCCCACCGGACAAGAAAAAAGCTTACGACCACGGTATTTGATCAATACCGTCAAGGTAAAACCCACCAAAACCTACCAAAACCCACCAACGAAAACCACAAATCTGCAATAAGAAATAAAAATAAGAATAGTTACACTACAAAGGTAATAACAAAATAAATACCAACATGGATGATAACTACAGTCAATCTGAAATAGAAACGGATCTAGATCTGGAAGTGTCTGAGCCTGAGGGTGAAAATACTGAATACTATGTTGTAATCAAAGGAAAAACTAGTGAGGATACTGGCATATATAAAACATGGGCAGAAGTAGCCCCTAAAGTGCAAAATGTACCTGGTGCTATACACAAGAAATGCCCACGGAAAGAGATAATGACACACCTGGAATCCAGCGACCTGGATGACACACAAATACACACAGTCCTACAAAAAGCAAACAACCAGGAAATAAAAGTTCTATCCAACCCCACAGGTACTTCAAACAGATCAAGAAGGAACAAGGCACCAGTCGACTACCGCACCATGACAGGTAAACGCGATGCTAAAACTAACAACAAGACGCTCGCACAAAAACCAAACGACCAAAACCCTCCTGAACAGCAAAAACAGAAAGAGGACATCAACAAGCTGCAATTAGAAATCATAAAGCAATCACAACAAATAGAGGAACTAGAGAAAGACCTAAATGTAACAACAATAGAGAAAGAACAATGCAAGGAGCTCATCAGAGAAATAACAGAAAATGCACAGGAAATAAAAGAAGAAAACAAGCGTATGAAACACGAGCTGGAGGTACTCGAGGACAAGTACATCAGGGAAAAAAGACACAACAAAGAGATGGAAAAAAGACTGGACGCGCTAGAAACAAAACTGAGGGACGAACAAGAAAAGAACACCCCACAACCCACCATAACACTAATGGCTGACTCAAACCGTGCCACCATCATCCCTGCACTCCGAAAAGGCTACACAGGAACTGTCAATGCCCCAAACGACAACTACACAACGACCCACCTATTACACACCCTAGAAAATGACAAACAAGATGACCAGCAAATACTAGTGATTGCCATTGGAACGAACGATGTAAGGAAAGACTACCGGGAAGAAGCAATTAAAAACCTCAAGAAAATATCCAAGATAGTCAATCAGAAAACAACCATCATCTCCCACCTCCCACCAATAGAATCAATAGCAGAGGAACACCAAGAAGAAATAGACGCAAGCCGAACATTAGTCAACTGCACCATTTCCGCCAACTTCAGAAACGTGATAAAGACTACAGACCTCTGCAACAGACAATCCCAAAACCGAACCATCCTGAAACCGGACGGCTTCCACTTAACAGCACAAGGAGGCGAAGACATGGCAGCTCTCATCCTTGAAAAGATCCACAGCACCACCCAGAGCATGACACCAACCAAAACACCCCCCCACCCAACCACACCAAGAAGTGAAAGATCAATAGTAGAAAAAATCAGCATCCCCATCCACACAACAAAACATGTCGTCGGCAAAAACGGATCAATGATCTCCAGGATTCGAGACACCAATAGTGTCAGAGTAAAAATCCACACACAAAACCCAGATGACCTCAACACTGAAATAACGATAGAAGGGAAGAGAAAAGACGTAACCAACGCAAAGTCAGAAATATCGGCCATTGTCCAGGAACACGAAGAAAGAGCAAGCAGAAGTAGCATCAACAAGAAACAAAAAGGCGGAGAAATATGCAGACACTACCAACAGGGAAACTGCAAATTCGGCGACCAATGCTGGAGACTGCACACCAAAGAGGACCATTCCCCATCAACCTCACAACACAACCCATCGACCCACCAACACCGCCACCACAGCAGCAGGACAGACCTACGTGGACACCTGGACCAAAAACGCACGCCGAGGCGACACCAAAACCAAAGACACACCTCAAGACCCCACATCAACACCAGAGACAGGTCAGAATCACCAAACCCCAGGTGGAAAACTAAGGCAAAGAGCTTGCTAAACTCTCTGTCTGACCTGTTCTCCAACTGACGCCACCGAAGACCCCAAAACCACACCCAAAACCACACCCAAAACCACACCCAAAACCACACCGTGAGCTACAAAGACATTGGCAACAACAGCAGCACAACCACAACTCATGTGCCAATGAATGGACACACCACCCCAAAGCCACCAACATCAAAAGCACAAAAGGGCATCCTAAAACACCCAGGTAAGAAAACCAAAACCTACTGCCATAACAACCGTGTGTACTTTGCACCGAGCACCTCGCACAGTGCACAAAGCACCATGAGTCACCTAGAACACCGGAAAACACGAAGGGGAAGAAGAGAGAAAACATCAAAAAAACTAACAACCCTAAAAATACTGCTAGCCAACGTACGAGGAATAAATGGGAAAAAGCAAAGCCTAACCTCTGCACTACTACTCCACGGCACACACATTGCAGCACTAACTGAAACCCACCTAACCAATGAAGATCAGCCTATCATCCAAGGCTACAAATGGCTTGGAAAAAACAGACAAGATAGAGTAGGAGGTGGAATAGGATTCCTCGTGAGAAACGACATTGCCCACATAACAGAAATTGATGCGACGCCCATCGCCACAAGCCAAAACGAAATAATGTGGATAAAACTCAAACAAAAACAAACCATTTCCCTCGGGGTCATCTATGGCAAGCAAGAAAACGCCTCAAGCCAAGAAGTTGAAACCCAATACGAAAACCTAACAACCCAAGTAAACCTACTAAAACGCAATAATTCTGTGATAATATTAGGAGACTTCAATTCGAAAATCAAACTCAAGAACCGACCACACCTACAAAATGAGTCAAGAAATGGTAAACTACTCCGTCACTGCATAGAACAATCAAATATGATTGTGATAAACGAACTTGACAAACACGAGGGCACATGGACAAGAGAGAACAGGAAAAACACCAATGAAAAGTCAATAATCGACTATATACTAATCGACCAGAGTCTAAAAGATCATGTGATAGCATCAGAAACTGACAACAACGGAATGCTCCTAATAAAAGGCAGCAACGCAACAGACCACAACACAATCACTATGACTATCAACGTGCAACTACCTAAACATCAAACCAAAATCACCAGGTGGAAATATGACAACAATGAGGGATGGATCAATTTCAATAAAGAAATCAATAACTCATGGCAAAATCATTGCAACAGAGAAACAAACTCAAACACCTTGCATCAACTGATCAAAGAAGCCATGGGAAAATCCTTAAAAAGAACCACAAGTACACTGAATCGAAAATATAAACCAAACAACCCTCTCATATCCGAATCAAAAGAAAAAAGGAAACACTTAAAAAGAGCCTTCAACATAGCCTGCGAAAATAGAGATCCAAACCTACCTTCAATCAAATCAGCCTACTATGAAGCACAACATAACGAAAGAACACAAATCAAAAATCACCTGCAAAAAGAAACAAAAAACAAAATGGAAAAAATCATCAAAGAGGGAGGAACCAACTCAAACACCTTCTGGAAAACTAGAAAACAACTCCTCTCCCACAACCAAGTAAATAATTACAACACCAAAGATGCGACGGGGGGAACCATAACCAACCCAAGTGCAGCCAAAGACCACATTGCTACCTATTTCGAAAATCTATACACTGCCAGGGAGGGATCAGAGACCCACACTCACTGGACACACTTAATCAAAAATGAAGTACAACGAATAGACGCCCAACACAAAAGGATCAAACGAAAACCATTCACTATGGAAGAACTAGAAATTGCAATAAAAAACTTGAAACCAAATAAAAGCCCCGGCCCTGACACTATACCTAACGAGGTATTCATTAAAGCAAACAAGGAAACCAGACAAATCTACCTCGACTTGTTCAACCAAATATACACAACTGAATGCATACCCCCCACGTGGCAATTGGGGGAAGTGGTGCGCATATATAAAGGGAAAGGCATCAAGGGACAATGCACCAACGACCGAGGTATAACCCTATCAAGTTATGTGGGCAAACTATTAGAAAGACTGATATACAATAGGATTGAAAATCAGATCCTGTTCACCGAATCTCAAGGAGGAGGACGAAAAGGCAAATCAACTGCTGACCACATGATAATCATGAACAGCATAACCAAAAACAAACCAAAACAAAAAACCTACATAGCTTTCCTAGACGTCTCAAAAGCCTTTGACAAAGCCTGGCTTGGTGCAATCCTATATGTCCTGCATAAAAATGGACTCGGAAACAAAGAATGGAAACTAATAAAAGAGCTCAACAGCAACCTGACAGCATACATACGAACCAAATATGGACCAACACGTAACATCCAAATTAGGGACAGCATTAGACAAGGCGGGGTTCTTTCAGGCCTACAATATGCCAACCTGATGGATGAAATAGCAAAACAAATTCAAAATGACAACTTAAACAACATCAACACAAGGTATAATACGATCCCAGGCTGCCTCCTATGGATGGACGATGTAGCCCTAATCCACCACGACGAGACTGAACTTCAAAATATGCTACACACAACACACGAAATAGCCCAAAGATACCACATCCAGTTTGGAACAGAAAAAAGTCAAATACTCACCATAAACGCAACCAGCGAAAACCCAACCTTTACTCTTGGTGATCAAATACTTCAAAATACAAAAACCTACAAATACCTAGGAATCACCATGAACACAAAGAACAACCTCGAAGACCACATCAACAAAATAAAATCAAAGGTCGAAGCGACCATCCAGACAATATTTACACTTGCAACAAACCCAGAATTCCATGGTATAGAGATGGATACAATCTGGAAACTTTTTGAAACGACCATAAACCCAATACTAACATTTGGAGCGGAATCAAACATCCCGAACAAGCGTGAAATGACTCAGCTACAAAAAATCCATGAAAATATAATCAGAAGAATAATACAAACACCAAAGTCCACACCACGAGAAATCCTACTGATAGAAACAGGACAAATCGACATTCAAACGCTCTACAATAGAAAACAGATACTCCACTACTACAAAACCCTTAACCAACAAAAAACCAATGTAGAACCCCCCCTAACCTATAAATTAGCAAACAACGCTGACAACCACTGGACCAAACATGTCCTGAATGTCATGACAGAGACAAAAATAGACAAAGAGCGTCTAATCAAAATGACCAAAACCCAGGCAAAAACTTACGTAAAACACCAAACCGAAGCAGCCTTCAAACAACGGATACTGACCACGGCCTACCAAAAATCCAAAGCCTATGACCTAATAACAAGGAAACATAACATAACAGCAGGCAAAAAGCCCCTGTATATGCTAAAATTCCCCCGCAAAGTTTGCACCAACATATTTCTTGTAAGATCAAGGATGCTACCAGTAAAGACAAACTTCAAACAAATGTACCAAAACCTTGAGTGCAGATGGTGCCAAACTAAAGAGGAAACCCAAGAACACATACTAACTAAATGCAAAGAATTCAAGCACATCACAAGGGAACTCCCATATAAAACATATTTCCAAGACGATATGCTATCCCTAACCAGAACAAAAAACGTGCTGGAAAAAACCTTACAAAAATTAAACTCACGTGACGCTCCTCCAAATATTGGAAGTTGAGCGACCTGGCCGAACCAGGGAATCACAAAAAAAAAAAAAAAAAAAAAAAAAAAGATATGCAAATGATCACGTGAGCGAGTCCCGCCAATTAGCGTACTGCCCCAAAAAATTGCTGCAGGGTCAAGGTCAAAATGCCAGCCGCCAAGAGATCATCCAACCATAGAACTCCCAACTGAGTGCGGTATTTGTGGAAATACTTGTTACGACCCAAATAAATGGTCTTTTCTATGACTCTTTCCTACTTCACTGGTAATACTTCATAAAAATATCACCACCGAAAGCTTGTTTATGGGGGAATTTAATTAAAAATGCCATTGAAGTGAAGCGAGATTTCAACGAGATTTGACTAAAAGGAACAGTCGGAAACAAACAAACAAAACTTGGCAGATTTGCGGAGCTTTTACACGGGAAAAAACTTAGTTTCCTCCTAAAATAAGCAGAAACAAATGGATACTAGATCTAGCACTTTTATCATGTTTATGATAGTTTCATATTGCCGACGAGAATTGTCAGTGCTGATTTTGATAGCAGTCACACGAGCGGCGATTCGGGGTGGGGGGTGTGCCTGGGCTACTTCAGTATTTGACAGCTGACACTACACACTGCACACTGACACAACATGTACGCTGATCTTCAAACCAACATTTGGGCAAGGAGAAACATGATCGCATTGATGAAAAAAGCTTTCATGCATGTCATGAATTATTGGAAATGCAGACAAGTTACTGAAATGTCTCTGCAGTACAAATCAAAACACTGAAAAAAAATCCATAAAGAAATTTAAATCTAAGACTAAAGCTCAAAAAACATTGTGCCTCCTAAATCAGAAAAACATAATCAGAACCTTGAAAATCTTACACATTGGTCCCAAAAATAGTCGGGTGATTTTTAAACGTGTTCAACAAGGTAAAGCTTCTGACTTGTAGAGATTTCATGGCTGTAACGGAATAAGTAACATTAGTTTTATTGATTAAGTCTTATTGGCCACAATAAAAATAATTATTACAAGAAACATTTATTATTGGGTTCAACAATGTAAAGGTTCTGGGGCCCAGACGAGTCGACAGGTACCCAAATTCGGGGCGGGTCATACAATTACCTGGATCGGAATTTTGTTACTCGTATTTGAGAACAAATAAGGATATAGTTTTGAATATTTGTGATAAACACTAGTAAAATCACAAGAATGACAAGGAAATCATCAGGAAAAAAAACGTTTTATGAGGTCATGACATTGTGATCTTTCTCAAACTTGAAAATACTGGTAATTACTGACGAAACAAATAATATGTGTCAAAGATCAATGTCTGGCGTTTACGTGTTACAAATTGCTTCAGTGAGTATCATTCAAATTTTGCTATATATTTGGACGGGTCGGGTCAGACGACAGAGGTACCCGGTTCGGAAATTTCCGACTCACTCGGGCCCTAAAAAGTTCTATCCAGTCATGACTAACCGAATAGGTTATCATTAGTTTTACTAGTTAAGTCTATTATTGACCACAATAAAAATAGTTACATGACAAGAAAATAGTTACATGACAAATTTATTGGCCCAACAAGGTATAGATTCTGCCCAGTAGAGTTACAATATGGCCACAACATATATGTACCAAATCAAATACAATATTCAAGGGTTTTTAAATAGTTCTGTGCAAACATTTTCGAAGCTCTTCCTTTGAGGCCAGTGGCCCTTGTCTTCACTATTTTAGCGTACATTGTACAGCTACAGTAGTTTAGAGTACTTTTAGTCTAGTTGAGTGGGAGTTGCACCATAATTTTTGGGCATGTCGCTCCCTATGTCGACCTATGGCCTGCTGCGGTATGTGTCCATCGTGGTCGGTAGATGACTGGTCGGACTACTTGCGTGGACTTCGTGCTGTGCAACAGGACAGGTTGGCTGAGTCCCTACCTCCCGCTCCCAGCCCCTCTGCTAGTTCAAGCAGCAAGTCTCGGTACAAGCAGGCCGCGCAGTAGCGGGAAGAACATGATATTCTTTTGCTTCATCTTATTACTGCTGTAAGTGCTGATTTGTCTTTATCTTTCAGCAATCCCCGGTTCCCGGGAACCGGTCCGCCGGTTTCCTGGAACCAGTACTATGCCTTTAGTACCACGAGTTCTTCGTGCCTTGCCTTGTGCTTGGCTTCGGTTAGCTCTTACCCAGTTTCGCCATTGGAGACCCGGGCGAGGGGCCGAGACATGCCCATAGACCCCGGTTATCCGGCATTGAGCTCCGTTCAGAGGCGTCTCACGGTGTCCACTACCCATGAGTTCAACTCTGTTAACGTCTCAATTTGTGGACTGTGGACCGTCGGCGCCACGGGGTCGCAAGCCCCCGCGGGCCGCACTGTCCACGCGGGTTTGGCCCTCGGTAGGCAGGAGTCCGTAGCTCCGGCTGTGGGGCCTGCGCATTCCAAGGTTTCTGGGCCTCGTTTCCCGGTTCCCGGGAGCCGTGCTGCGGCTCTTTGGGGGGCCTGGGGTGGGGTCCCGGGACCCGGGTCTCGGCTCCCGGGAGCCGGGAGTCGGTTCCCGGGAGCTGAGCCTCGGTTCCTGGGAGCCAGTCAGTGTTCGGTCTTCCATTCGCCACGGTTTCTTACCGCGGGGTTTGGATGCCGTGGCCCGCCTCCTGTTCGGAGCTCTTTGGCGGATGCGTCCGTGTATCCGTCGTCTCCTCCGGTTTTGGTTAACTGGCCTCCAGTGTGCATGGCACCTAGGAGTCGTGTTACTGCTGATCAGTCTATGCTATGTAAGAAGTTAGTGGCATTCGATTCTAAAGTAGTTTATTTTCCACTGGTCACCGAGGATTTTGAGGAGGCCGAAGTTCCTTCTGCTCCTCTCCAGCCAGCTGTCTCGTCCGTCCCGGATTCTGTTCCCCAGTCGGACTCGGTCGCTCAGGCCTCTCCAGCTCCACCGTTTGTTTCGGCTTCAGCCTCTGGCTCGTCGGTGTCTACGGGATTCAAGACTCCGTTGTCCACGATTCCGGGAGTTTCCTCTCATTTCCTTTCCCGTGGGGAGTTTCACGCGGAGATGCTGGCAATGAGGAACGATTTCTTGGCCCTTTTGGAGAGTCTTCTTCCTCAGAAGTCTCCCAGGGTCTGAAGTTTGTTCAGTTTCCGCCCTTGACGCTCACTCCAAGGGTTTTTTCCCTTCCTCACGACCCCGAAAGGCGTCAAGCCTTGGTAGACGAGATTTCGGCCATGATTAAAAAACCAGCGATAGAACCGGTGCGGGGCAACTCTCTCTCGGGTTTTACAGTATTCTCTTTGTAGTTCCGAAGGCCTCGGGCGGATGGAGACCGGTCATAGACTTGTCCGCCCTCAATCGCTACCTTCATGTACCGACTTTCACCATGGAGACTCCAGAAGTGGTCCGGTCGGCCATGCCTCTGGGGGCATGGGTCGTGACGATCGACCTGAAGGATGCGTACTTTCACGTTCCTATGAGAAGATTGATCAGGAAGTACCTCAGGTTCTTCTACCCGGGGCAAGTGTAGCAGTTCAGGGCCCTGCCGTTCGGCCTGTCCACAGCCCCATGGATTTTCACCATGTGCGTCAGGGAGCTTAAGGTCTTGGCCCATCGCCATGGCATTGTGCTTTACCAGTATCTGGACGACTGGTTGATCAGGCACGAGTTTCCCAAAACCTTGATTCGTCAAGCCCAATAGGTGGTGGATCTATGCCAGTCTATGGGCTTCAAGATCAACCAAAAAAATTCAGACTTATCTCCTCGGCAAGACTTTGTCTTTCTGGGTTATCGATTTCGGACTATCTCCGGATCTGTTTTCCCAACCGAGGAGCGTCAGTTAAAGTTATCGGAGAAGTCCCGTGGCTTCTTAGGCCAGACTCCGCAGCCCGCCTCGCACTGGCAGTCTCTAATCGTGACCCTGGCCTCGACGGAGAAGATGGTTCCGTTAGGCCGTCTTCACATGAGATCTCTCCAGTTGCATCTGCATGCCAATTGGTCGCAGGCGTCGGGGGACATGTCTCAGCTGGTGTCGGTTCCCGACCAGGTGGTCCACGATCTTCAGTGGTGGTTGGACCCCAGCAATTTGTTTCGCGGGGCGCCGTTCCGGCTGCCTCCTCGCTCCAGGCATCTCTTTACGGATACCAGTATGGAGGGATGGGGGGCTCATTGGGACTCGCAGGAGATTTCGGGACTATGGTCTCTTTTGCAGCAGGACGAGCATATCAACATCCTGGAAATGTGAGCTGTGTCCCTAGCGTTTCGGCACTGGGAATGCCAGTTCTCCGGTCAGGTGGTTCGATTGGCCACGGACAATTCTACTGTCGAGGCCTACATGAACAAGCAGGGCGTTACCAAGTCAGCGTCCCTGTGTCTGCTCACGGTAGAACTCCTTTCATGTTGTTCCGCTCGTCACATTTCCCTCAGGGCTCGCCACATCCCAGGTCATATGAATGTGTGGGCCGACTGCCTGTCTCAACGCAGCCAAATTCCCACAGAGTGATCTTTGGCTCCGGAGGTTTTCCAGGGCCTTCACGACCTCTGTACCAGTACTATGCCTTTAGTACCACGAGTTCTTCGTGCCTTGCCTTGTGCTTGGCTTCGGTTAGCTCTTACCCAGTTCCGCCATTGGAGACCCGGGCGAGGGGCCGAGACATGCCCATAGACCCCGGCTATCCGGCATTGAGTTCCGTTCAGAGGCGTCTCACGGTGTCCACTACCCGTGAGTTCAACTCTGTTAACGTCTCAATTTGTGGACTGTGGACCGTCGGCGCCACGGGGTCGCAAGCCCCCGCGGGCCGCACTGTCCACGCGGGTTTGGCCCTCGGTAGGCAGGAGTCCGTAGCTCCGGCTGTGGGGCCTGCGCATTCCAAGGTTTCTGGGCCTCGTTTTCCGGTTCCCGGGAGCCGTGCTGCGGCTCTTTGGGGGGCCTGGGGTGGGGTCCCGGGACCCGGGTCTCGGCTCCCGGGAGCCGGGAATCGGTTTCCGGGAGCTGAGCCTCGGTTCCTGGGAGCCAGTCAGTGTTCGGACTTCCATTCGCCACGGTTTCTTACCGCGGGGTTTGGATGCCGTGGCCCGCCTCCTGTTCGGAGCTCTTTGGCGGATGCATCCGTGTATCCGTCGTCTCCTCCGGTTTTGGTTACCCGGCCTCCAGTGTGCATGGCACCTAGGAGTCGTGTTACTGCTTATCAGTCTATGCTATGTAAGAAGTTAGTGACATTCGATTCTAAAGTAGTTTATTTTCTACTGGTCGCCGAGGATTTCGAGGAGGCCGAAGTTCCTTCTGCTCCTCTCCAGCTGGCTGTCTCGTCCGTCCCGGATTCTGTTCCCCAGTCGGACTCGGTCGCTCAGGCCTCTCCAGCTCCACCGTTTGTTTCGGCTTCAGCCTCTGGCTCGTCGGTGTCTACGGGATTCAAGACTCCGTTGTCCACGATTCCGGGAGTTTCCTCTCATTTCCTTTCCCGTGGGGAGTTTCACGCGGAGTTGCTGGCAATGAGGAACGATTTCTTGGCCCTTTTGGAGAGTCTTCTTCCTCAGAAGTCTCCCAGGGTCTGAAGTTTGTTCAGTTTCCGCCCTTGACGCTCACTCCAAGGGTTTTCTTCCCTTCCTCACGACCCCGAAAGGCGTCAAGCCCTGGTAGACGAGATTTCGGCCATGATTAAAAAACCAGCGGTGGAACCGGTGCGGGGCAACTCTCGGGTTTTACAGTATTCTCTTCGTAGTTCCGAAGGCCTCGGGCGGATGGAGACCGGTCATAGACTTGTCCGCCCTCAATCGCTACCTTCATGTACCGACTTTCACCATGGAGACTCCAGAAGTGATCCGGTCGGCCATGCGTCTGGGGGCATGGGTCGTGACGATCGACCTGAAGGATGCGTACTTTCACGTTCCTATGAGAAGATTGATCAGGAAGTACCTCAGGTTCTTCTACCAGGGGCAAGTGTAGCAGTTCAGGGCCCTGTCGTTCGGCCTGTCCACAGCCCCATGGATTTTCACCATGTGCGTCAGGGAGCTTCAGGTCTTGGCCCATCGCCATGGCATTGTGCTTTACCAGTATCTGGACGACTGGTTGATCAGGCACGAGTTTCCCAAAACCTTGATTCGTCAAGCCCAATGGGTGGTGGATCTATGCCAGTCTATGGGCTTCAAGATCAACCAAACAAATTCAGACTTATCTCCTCGGCAAGACTTCGTCTTTCTGGGTTATCGATTTCGGACTATCTCCGGATCTGTTATCCCAACAGAGGAGCGTCAGTTAAAGTTATCGGAGAAGTCCCGCGGCTTCTTAGGCCAGACTCCGCAGCCCGCCTCGCACTGGCAGTCTCTAATCGTGACCCTGGCCTCGACGGAGAAGATGGTTCCGTTAGGCCGTCTTCACATGAGATCTCTCCAGTTGCATCTGCATGCCAATTGGTCGCAGGCGTTGGGGGACATGTCTCAGCTGGTGTCGGTTCCCGACCAGGTGGTCCGCGATCTTCAGTGGTGGTTGGACCCCAGCAACTTGTTTCGCGGGGCGCCGTTCCGGCTGCCTCACTCCAGGCATCTCTTTACGGATGCCAGTATGGAGGGATGGGGGGCTCATTGGGACTCGCAGGAGATTTCGGGACTATGGTCTCTTTTGCAGCAGGACGAGCATATCAACGTCCTAGAAATGCGAGCTGTGTTCCTGGCGTAACGGCACTGGGAACGCCAGTTCTCCTGTCAGGTGGTTCTGTTGGCCACGGACAATTCTACTGTCGAGGCCTACATGAACAAGCAGGGCGGTACCAAGGCAGCGTCCCTGTGTCTGCTCACGGTAGAACTCCTTTCATGGTGTTCCGCTCGTCACATTTCCCTCAGGGCTCACCACATCCCCATCCCAGGTCATATGAATGTGTGGGCCGACCGCCTGTCTCAACGCAGCCAAATTCAGCCCACGGAGTGGTCTTTGGCTCCGGAGGTTTTCCAGGGCCTTTGCGACCTCTGGGGTAGGCCGTCAGTGGATTTGTTTGCCACTAGATGGAATGCCAAACTTCCCACGGTCATTTCGCCGATTCAGGACGAGCAGGCGTGGGAAGTCGATGCGATGTCGGTGGATTGGAACGGGTGGTTTGTGTATGCCTACCCTCCGACAGTGCTTCTGGACAAGGTCTTGGCGAAATTCAAGTCTCATCACGCCAGGATGATTCTCATTGTACCCTCCCTTCTTCAGAAGCCTTGGTTTCGGGATCTATTAGACTTGTTGGTGGACAATCCGGTGCCCCTTCCGGATCGGGCGGATCTTCTGAAGCAGCCCAGGTCCGACGTCTTCCATCAGGCTCCGAGCGTTCTAAAGCTTCACGCCTGGCCCTTGTCGAGCGATTTTATTGAAAGAAGGGCTTTTCACAAGAAGTGTCAGCCAGGATCGCCCGAACTAATAGAAGGTCTTCTCTGGCAGTCTATGAATCCTAGGTTCTGTACTAGGTTCTGTACTTGGTGTCGTGGCCGGAAAGTTAGTCCTTTCACAGTTTCGGCTCCTTTGATTTCGGAGTTTCTCCTCGAGAAGTTTAAGGAGGGTAGAGCTCCTTCCACTCTTGCTGGTTATCGGACCGCTATTGCTAAGACGATTAAACCCAAAACGGGGGTTGATTTTGGGAAGGATGCCAGCCTTTCTGCGCTTCTTAATAGTTTTGCAGTGGAAAGGCTGAAAACGAGAAACCCGGTTCCTGCTTGGGATCTATCGCTCGTTCTAAATTGCCTTTTGTCCGATCCATTCGAGCCTTTGGAGAAAGCGTCCCTTAAGTTCGTAACTTTAAAGACCGTTTTCCTCCTCGCCCTTGCTTCGGGGAAGAGGCATAGTGAGCTTCACGCTCTTGATTTTTCCAAAGTCCAGTGGAAGGAAGATGGCTCTGCGGTTAAGCTCGGGTTTATCCCTTCCTTTTTAGCTAAGACTCAATTAGCTCACACCCCGTCTCTTTCCTTCTCAATCCCGTCCCTTACCTCTTCGCTGGGGCCGGGCTTGGAGGAGGATGCTAAACTATGTCCCGGCGACCATTTCTTCGTGGGTTAAGAAATGCGTACTGTTCTGTTACGAGAAATCTCGAACGAAAACGTCGGGCTCCTTTCGTGTGAAGGCGCACGATGTACGAGCTCTAGCTTCGTCTCTTGCGTTCATGAATAATGTTGCTTTGTCCGATGTCATGCAGGCCTGTACATGGGCCTCTAACAATACTTTTGTCTCCTTCTACTGTAGGGAACTGACGTGGCAGGAGCCGCAGGACGACGCCGGCTACCACTTGGGACCTGTGGTAGCCGCGCAGGATAAGGTCCATCTGTAAATGATGTACTAGTATATATGAGCAGAACATGTACATGTGCACCAGTTGGACCATTCGTTTCGGAGATTCTGGTTGTCCCTCTCATTTGGGTGAAAATTTTGAGTTGTCCCGCCGCTAGCAAGACAACTGCGGGGGAGCCTCCTCAACGACTTCACTCTCTTAACCAGGTACTACTGTAAAAAGACTAATTTTGGCGGCTATTAAATTTGGCGGTTTGGACCCTCACGCTATTTGGCGGAGATTTAATTTGGTGGTTTTAAAACCACTTATATTTCCTAACATATAACTAGTTAATTTGGCGGACGATTTAATTTGGCGGTTTTTCCCCTACCGCCAAATCCGCCAAATAAATCGTCCGCCAAAATTAGTAGTTTTACAGTATTCAGTTTAAGTTATAGATTCTTCTCGCACACTTAATTAAACCTAATCCATACTACTAGTCGGGCCTAAACAACCCTCCTGGGTTTTCTCGCATGTGGGAGTTTCTTGCATTCCTAATTAATAAACTCTCAAATCCATTAACCACTGAATACGTGCGTTCTATGCCTCTATGATGACTCAGTGAGGGAGTAGGGTTAGCCCACCACCTTTGGGTATTCTGTATTTACCCAAAGTGTTTATTATAGAGGTCAAAGTGTGGACATAAATAGGAAGTTATAACCTGTTAAAACCAGTATTTATTACACACTTACCTCTATAATAAACACGGCGAGTTTCCCTCCCGCCTCCCCTGCCTAACTGGTGGGGGACAGAGTAATGGCGGTTCCGGTGGAACAGTTTCGTCAAGAAATGTCTCAAAGTGACCAATGACTCAGTCCGGTTTCGTCAAGAAACCGTTATGAACGACTGAGGTCTGAGGGGCATAGAACGAGCAGTTTTAAAGAGTTTGCCATCAAAAAATCTTGATGGCACGATTACCCTCTTATTTGAAAGCCAGGTAAGATTACCCAAAGTGTTTATTATAGAGGTGTGTAATAAATACTGGTTTTAACAGGTTAAAACTTCCTTTTGTGACGAAGCCCGCACATTTGGCTCGCATGGCTCGTGAGCGCTCTAGGGATGGCAATTTTAGCAGGAATCACTGCTCTATTGAGGAGGCATGTTGAGCAATGCCCATTCACGAAACTTAACGTTTGGGTCCTCATAGTTGCATGCCCCCTACTGAATTTGGTGAATTTGGTGGATGATTTATTCAGCGGTAGGGGCAAAACCGCCAAATTAAATCGTCCGCCAAATTAACTAGATATATGTTGAGATATAAATAATAAAATATATGTGGTTTTGAAACCGGCAAATTAAACCTCCGCCAAATAACGTGGGGCTCACAACCGCCAAATTTAATAGCCGCCAAAATTAGTCTTTATACTGTCAGCATCTATGAGGATTGTGCATTTTGTGACACATTTTTAAGCATACCTACCCATATAGGCCGATAAGAGATGTGTAATTTGGTCATTGGAAACAAAACATTCGAAGGTGAGCATTTATGAAGTAATATATGGTTATCTATTCTTGACCTTGAAATTGACTTCGGATGATTTTGAGTGGGAAACCTCAAGGTGACGTCGGAGGTCAATCTTGTAGATATAGCATAGGAATTTATTATGAGGATATAGGAAACCATGTATGGTGATCTTGAACATTATGGTTGTATCACGGGCTAATAGGTGGATCTGTTGGTGACTTCAATATTGGTCTCAGTCTACAATAAAGCCCAATAGCATATATTATCTTAGTGTGCCGCTACGCTACAGCACACTTTATGCGATGCTTGAAATTTAGCACCATATTCGGCCCAAGTAGCGCACCTTACTCTGTTAATACTACTCACCCACTGAATGTATACCATATTTGATCCGTCTGGCACATTTTTAATCTTCATTGAATTTAGAAGAAATAGTAAGCTGCGCTACATGGGCCCAATGTTCAGTACAGGTATGGGGGTTCTACAATCTTCTCCAAAAACTTCAGTGGCCCCATGGTGTGGCTGTTTTGCACACGATCACACTTACGTATATTACCTTCGGTGGATAAAGATAGCCTCCGATTCAGCCTGAGCGACGCGGAGTCGCTCAGGGTGCCTCCGATTATGACTGATGTTATGAAAGTGTTCCTCAATGTTTTTTTGGGGTAATAGGAACACTGAAGGGAGGTAATTTTTATAAGTTCGATATTTGGCTCAACCTCCACCTGCGGAAGTAAACAAACAATTTCGTTATCGGACATGCGAAGGGCGGAGACCGAGGGCTCCACCCTTCGCGTGCTCTATAACGAAATTGATTGTTTACTGCGGAAGATGACATTAGAGCTCGAGCACATCATCAACACCACGACAGCTGAAAGTATCTTACACAATGATACCCCCCCCCCCCCCCCGAAGAAAGAAAGTTGCTACCATATCCTCACCACATGATTCAAATTCATTCCCGTATATTATGATGAAAAACTAAGATGTGCCTGCTAAAATGACGTTTTCAGAGAACTGGAGAATTAAACGTAATTTCCTCCAACCTGACACATCGATTCATGTTTTATACCGGTATATCTGTGGAATAATCAAAGTTTGCCACCAATTCGAGAGATTTCATGTCAAGGACGAAGAAAATCCTCATTTGAAGTATAGGTGCTAAACGTTTACATGCCAAAACGGGCGTAGATAGGTTGGCATGAAACCTCCATAAAAAAGTCAGCACATAGACGTGTAGAGAGCTGGGGGCTTCGCCAACGCTCTTATGTTGAGAATTGTGATAGTTTATGAAATTATCATACCCTTACCTGATGTTGTGCCAGATGTTGGTCTTTGATATTTGTTGTGCCAGATGTTGGGCTCGGATACTCAAAACATGGGGTCTTGGTTCCGTGTTTAATCAACAATCTTTCATGAAGTACTAGTATGCGATTCTAAGAGATTTATCAATCCCCTCTACGCTATATCATTGTTTACCAAAATATATAATGTATTGTTTCAGAAATCAAATGGGTCAGGAATTGTGACGTCAGAGACCGTGATCGCGATCTCATGAACTTCTTTCATCAGAAGGAGTTGAGTGATACTGAGGTTAGTGACACTTACAACCAATCTATCTTCTAACTCAATTAGAATATTTCTGCATTGAAATGCATAATATTACATGAAAGGTCGAGTATGGAGCTCATTGCCTGACTGTACTTTCAGCGTGAGGAAATGGACAGATGCCTAACGGAACTCTTACCAAGTGGCGTTGATGAGCAGCAGTATAACACCATCTGGAGCAAGCTGTCAGCAGAGTAGTGATTGTTGTATATGATGCCCTTGCACTATTTTATCAAACTGTGGCGTTTCGGAAAAAAAACTATTAAAATGTGGCGTTTCGGAAAAAAAACACTTTTCCTTTTGTTTTAGACTTCATCTGAAATCAGAATACGCATTTTTAATAGACTACGCATGATTCTTATACTTTTCACACCATGTTAGTGTAGCGTTATGACGTGGTGTGCGCGAGTAGTGACACCACGGTTATGATGCTGCAGTGTGGGCAGATTTATAAGACTCTCGGCGACACTCCAGTAAAGGGGTATACCTCTTTATCGTGGGGTCACCGAACCCTACATCAGTATCTCAATTAGTTATAAAGATACAGTCTTATAAAAAATGTGTTTGATACCGGAATTAGTTACCATTGTAACTATTCTCAAGTATCCCATAGCAACCTTGATTGTTAAGGGTCCATAATTTCACGAAAATTGAGTTAATCGTCTCAAGATGGCCAAAATGTGCACGAGAATTTTTCTGGGATGCTAAATAAATTTTGAATTCATTTTGTAAACCATACCTCTGTACCTGAAATGAAGCCCCTAGCAATGACGTTGGATGTATACCAGTAAAAATTACTGGAGTTCTACTGTATTTAAGCCCAGGCTTGAATTCGGGGATCCCCGGTATGTGCATTTGCATTAACAAATCGAACAAAACATAAACCTAAATCCGCCACGGTTCATCACGTTTGCCAAGGCGTCAAGACGGCGTGGCCCCGGTAGACCACGGTTCGCCCACGGTTTGTCCGGACTCGCCAGGAGCCATATATGACCTATATATATAGGCCCTATTAAGTAATCATTAGGCCCGAACCAGATCACATTATTAGTATTTTTTTATCAATATTTAAGTCACACTGACCACTACGTTATCAATATTGCAATGATTAGTTGATTTATGAATATTGCAATGATTTGTTGAGCAGATCTATATGAACAATATATATAAACGACAGGATTGTGAAAAATGAACTGAACGATCATAGTGATCGATCTACAACACAATGTCATGCTGATTTTGAACATATTTTAGAAGAGTTGCACATACCATATCTGTTCGGGGATTAACATTTTAAACAAGTATTTTTTTCCCAGCAAAACAGTATAAAGAGAGAAGTGCATGCCATTTGAATCAATTGTGATCAACAACCATCAAACCCACTGACTTCGCAGTTCACAAATTATAAATGTCAATTTGGCGGCTAAAGCACCTGTAGGCTTTCCATACCTGGTAAATTTGTTTTAGTTTTTATTATTAACTCTTTAATAGGGCGCACAATTATTAGGCATTAAAAAACACAGGTTTATTTTCAACCTGAGATAATGCATCTCTATAGATAAGATACTGGAGCACATTGTAAACAGTAAACATTTTTGATCGCCCTGTTATGAAAGAGCCAAATCATAATGCACCCAATAGGGCTACAGCTACGGAAGCGTATTGGTGACATGACATCCGGGGGGCGTAGCCAGAGAATATTGAAGTGTACTCAAAATCCTCCCCAACCCAGTCTGGGGTTTGTTTGTGCCGTAAGCTCCCGACGATATTGTAACACTCTGAAAGCCATTCGAACTATACAGACAACAACTTTTTAGTCAATATTTTAGCTGAAACTTTTGGAACATATTGATTTAATTAAAATGATTAAGGCCTATTTTTTCTCCGCAATTCAGCAATTTCCCCTAGATATCTTACAAGTATATGGAAGCATTTTGTTAAAAAAAAACAAAAAAAAAAAAACACTTGCAGTCAGTTTGCAGTAAATTTATCGTCGGTTGCACTTTCAATAATTTTATATACGACCTGGGGCCTACTACGTACTGTTACCACTATATCAGATAATGGCTGGTTCACACGATCAAACTACTTAAAACTTTCTACTTCAAACTACTTCAAACTCCTAAAAGTGAGTTTGAAATAGTTTGATGGTGGGTGCTTACTCAAACTCGTCACGTCAAACTACATCAAACTCTTTCAAACTCCGGTTTACACGGTCAAACTTCTCACTTCAAACTACTTCAAACTCCATGAAACTCCATCAAAATTTTCATTTGACGTTAATTTCTAATACTCCTTTGTTAAAAGTTGCACTAAAACTGAACGGCTGTGTTATATACGTCAATGTCACGAGTTTCGAAGTGAAAGTTGTGCTTTTCCTCCATATGATATTAGTCAGGAGGAAATTTCACACAGGGTGGAAACATAGTACAGACTTTTTTTGACGATTGATATGGCTTCATAGTGGTCTAAGACAACCTTTTTCAGAGGGTGTGTAAAATTTTCTCCTGGGCTAATTATTTTATGGCGTTTTTCAAAATGGCCGACATCGAAAATTTGGTATTTTAGGAAAAAAACAAAATTATCCTCTTGTCATGATGCTTTTGGTCTAATATGGTGAAATGTAGTTATATGGAGATACATTCTTAATAACAATACTGATAATACTGAGTCAGACGCCCCAAAAATGGAAAAAAATCCAAGATGGCCGCCAAATTCTCGCCGTTTTTACACAAATGCTCATAACTTCCTGCCAAATTGAGATAGGAAGCCAATTTTGGTGTCTAACCTTGGGTTTTTGGGTATGAGGATTCGAAATATATAACCAGTTTTGTGATTGGATGGTTCGAAGCTGCTCAGAATCCAAGATGGCTGTCAAAATTCAGCCCGATTTCGCGAATAAGCACCAATAACCGTCATATATATCAGGATAACAAGCCAACTCTGGTGGCCAGTCCTGGGCTTTTGGGTATGAGGGTGCTACTTGAAGACATACTCTTGTGTGTTGATGGTGACTGGCCAATTTAAAGGTGTTCAAATGCCAAGATAACCATTAATAATGTGAAACATGTAAAGAACCCGTCTAATAGCACTCACTCGCACAAACTCAACAGAATCATTCACTATAGTATCAGACAGAAAAAACTGTTTCTGAGCCAACTTTTCAGGGAGGCGTGTTCGTGCTGGTGTCATGGCACAGGCATTGATGCCAACTTGGTCATTGTCAAATCTAACACATTTGGTTGGCGTATAAGTTGGGAACCTTCGATGATCCTCAAGACCATTCTCATGACGCCACTCACCAGATCATCCTCTACATTAGGATTTACTCATCATAATCACCATGGAGCCCTCACAATGTGTAACTTCAGCAGGAAGGTTGCATTCAATGGGTACAGGTCTTGTATTCTTCTTGAAGCCAGATCTATTCTCAATAACATCCTCAGCCACAATCTTCGATTTCTGTCTGTTCGAAGAATCAGTCATCTTTATATTGTGTGCAGCAGCACCTTTTCGGAAAGGAAACACATGACGTATACTGGAGGGAATCTGTGATCCTCTCCTTAAGCATATATTAATTCTCAAAACTCTGAGTTCGGAAATGACCCAACATCTCTGCAAACGATTTGTCACCTTTCTGTCTAATTATGTCCGTCAAAGTAGTAACATTGAAGCCATCCCAAGGCTCTGCAAGGGCAGCTGAGTCTTAGTATTGTGTCTTCCTACATGCGGCAGTGGGAAAAAATCACTGACTGCCAGAATCATGAAGAACCCTTAATTCTCTTGAGTTGATCCAGACGATCTCTGATGAAATTCAGCATGCCTCTGCTGAGATCTCATCAACGATTCTAAGCTCAAGGTTTTAATACCTAACCCTTGGGGCAGTGATGAGCTCTTCACCAAGTGGTGTATACTTTTTCCCCCACAGCCCGTTGCATGGAAGCATGGTTCGGCCATCGTGCCAGTTGGAGCCAAACATCAAGACTTCGATGATATAAAACTTTCCTTTACCGATCCGGACATATTCCATTCATCTTATCGATGCACCATTGGTGTGAAGGTTCATGAAATTCCATTAAATTTTCTCGACTTTACCTGACACCGGACATTGAGATAATGGATTTGGTTTTGTTTGCTCGGATACTATATTCTTGGGTATTGTTTCCATGTTTACTGGCAAGTTAGAATGAAGACTTTCCCTCGCATAGTGCTCATGCACTGCCTGAGAACTTCAGCCTGGTTCTGTGGGATTGTCAAGATGCTGTGACAACTGAGCCCATCTTGGTGTTGGAGCACCGAGGCAGGCAACTCAATGTGGCAGGTCTTCCAGACTGATGTCCTCGAGGTCAGCGTAATCCAGGATGGCTCTTCTTTCCAAGAGTCCAGCCTCCACTCTCTGGGGCAATGTGTACCAAGGCATCTTCTGCAAGATGATTTTCTTGGATCTCTTCATGGCAACTTCAACCTCTTTGCTATTTTTTTTTCAAATAGGGCTTGCTTTTCCCTGATGATGCTGCTGGTGCTTGTCCCACTCATGTAAATCCATTTCAAAATGTGGAAGATAAAGAATCATGAGATTCTGATAATGTTTCTCACTGTCCTTACATGTGCAACCTTTACTGGAAGATTTTCGCCTTGAGATCCATCCTTATTTTCCGAGCCAACTTCACTGAAGCATATGGAACATTGGACTGGTTGTCGTTGTTATGGGTAGAATTTTCTTCAGATGGTTCATAATCTCTACCTGGCTTACTACCAAACTTGCAGAGGGATACAATTTCAACCAGATAGGTGTTTGAGAATACCCACAGGAGGGCGTGCGTGGTACCTGTCTAGTACATATGTAGCCCGCACGTCTTCACTGCATGGATCTCAGTCTTTTTTTCATCTAGATCAGTGTCTGCTGACGGCACTTTAAGGTCTGACAAGAAGGTGTACGTGACAACCTGAACCTGTAGGTCCTAGCTGTTACCCTTCTTGCATGACCTTGTATAATTCTTGGAATGAAGCTGAACATCATTTATAATATCATGTAACTTGCTGTATCTCGTCTGATCAACGTCTTATATGCTGATATATTTGTTAATAACGTCAACAACTTCCTCACCAAACGCCATGTCGAGTTTGGGAGGATTTTTTCCACCCAGAAAAGGCAGTGAATGTGAGGCCAACCTCCTTGTAGAAAACTCAAATCAAACAAAATAGTCACAGACTTTGCCAATTCGATTTGATGGTGAATTTCATGGAGTTTTTTTTTACTCTCTGATCAAACATTCTGCCAGCTGTTATATTGTTTTTATATGCCTAATATAATTTACTTGATATGTCTAATATAATATACTTGGGTTTGATTGCTCGGAAAATATTATGCCTGTTAGTGGTACTGTTGATTCTGAAGTGCGAGTGAGTGCTATTAGACAAGTTTGTTTGCGTGTGTTTCATTAATTAGTCGTTATCTTGGATTTTAAACAGTTGGACAGCTTTAAACTGGCCAATCCAAATCAACACACAGGAGTATTTCTTCAGCTAGCACCCTGATACGCCAAAGCTCAGGACTGACCACCAGAATTGGCTTCTCATATTGAATATGTGACGGTTATTGGTGCTTATTTGCGAAATCGAGCTCTAATTTGGTAATCATCTTGGATTCTGAGCAGCCACAATCCATCCAATCACAAAACTGGTTATTTATTTGGAATCCGCATACCCAAAAACCCAGGGTTAGACACCAAAATTGGCTTCCTATCTCAATTTGGCAGGAAGTAATGAGCATTTGTGTGAAAACGGCGATAATTTGGCGGCCATCTTGGATTTTTTTCATTTTTGGGGGTTCTGAATCGGTACTATTAGTATTGTTATGAAGAATATATTTCCATATAACTAAATTGTTCCATAATAGACCGAAAGCATCATGACAGGAGGATAATTTTGTTTTTTTCCTAAAATACCCAATTGTCGGTGGCGGCCATTTTGAAAAAGGCCATAAAAAATTTAGCCCAGGAGAAAATTTTGCACACCCTCTGAAAAAGGTTGTCTTAGACCATCATGAAGCCATATCAATCGAGAGAAAAAGTCTGTGCTATATTTCCACCCTGTGTGCTATATGCTCATTATTCCTCCTGACTATATGGACAGGAGCTTGAATAGTTTGACTGAGTTTGATCAAACTTTGTGGTGGAGATTAGAGTATTTTGAAGTAGTTTGACGTAGTTTGAAGTCTCGGTTTTATACGATCAAACTTGGCGTCAAACTCCAAAGTTTGAAGTAAAAGTTCGAAGTAGTTTGATCGTGTAAACCAGGCTTTATACTGCCCGTCAAAAGTCTGGAATCGCTTTATCATATTCATCATTGATGAGGCAATAGTCAGTCTACAATGAAAAATTGCACACCAAAATGCACATAAAGTTGTTTTCCATGTTTCTATCATGTTTCTTGTAAATACTGCATGTATGGATGAAGATAATGAAAGTTATTCAACACGTGGTTGGATAAAAAATATGACAAAATTTAACGTTTTTGGGAGGCAATATTTTGTGGTCAATCGTCCCTCAATGTATGCAACTGGCCATAGCACTCAGTGTCGAACGGGATTGTATTCCACAATATGTGATCCAGAAATCATATCGATCATGCAAGTCACGATGAAATGCATGCATACAGGCCAATGATGGAGTAATCCGCTGCTGAATTGTTGACTTTGTTCATTGCTTCATCCCTTACGCCGTGTGTGACACATTTGTTAAATTTGTGGTATTGTTCACAACATTGCTATTACAAATGGGTTCTAGACTTACGATTATTTCTATTTATATTTTTCATATCCATGAGAACAACTGTTCTGAGAAACAGTATTAATACCTGTAAATGAATTGGAAACATCCTGTTATAATGGTGTTTGTGATACAATTGACCGCAAAAAATGCCCCTAAAAAAACCCCGTGAAATTTTGCCATATTTCTTATCCAACCTGGTAGTACATGTACATGATGGTATGCTATTTGTCATTGCAAACTGATTATTGCCTGGCCAATCATGTATATGATGAAGCGATTCCAGACTTTTGACGGGCAGTATATTAGGGTTCGTTATTTTTGTGGTGATTTTATTTTGTCGGCTTCAGGCATCTATTTAATTTTCAGGTATTTAGGGGGTAAAATTCTCCATAATTCCACATTGAATAAAATATTTGATCCAAAATTTATGTTTTCGAATACACAGTATCATATTGTTGATTGTTTAAAAGTCTGAAAATCATCAAAAAAACATTCAAATTTTAGCCCCTCTCAGTGGGTCCAAGTGGAGCGTACCGGGGTTTTCCGTATTATGGCCCTGGGCGATCTCTCGGGAAATATCATCTCGCCGAATAAAAATCGAATCCGAATTATGGCCCATGGGCGATCTTTCGGAGAAACCGTTTTCCACCAATACATCGCCAAAATACTGAATATATGACGGATACATGTTCAGTTTTGAAAAACATGTACCAGAGAAACATCAGGCAATAGAAAAAGAAATCTCACCGATAAATAAAAATTGCGCACCGGTGCCTCTGATATGAAAATATGTACACACCTCGGTATACCATTAGGCTCTTTTCAATTATTCCAGTTACATATTCCGTTCACACGAAATATTATAGTGGAAGTAACACATGTACATATAGTTTAGACCTATAGTATACTGTTTTTATTTGAAACTTTCTGCGGTGCAAGTTATTCCTCATATTGAATTGACATTTTGGCACCAATTGGCCCCTATTTCAAGCCAATAAGCGTAGCAGTCACCCCGTTGTGATTTTGACGCCCCTGTGACAGTTTCATGATGTAAAAACTTGACACATGTTTGATGGCATATATCCATGTTCAATAAATCGTTTAAATTTTCATCGAAAATACGTTATAGAAAAAATCACATCACCAAATATTTTTAAAAAATTAGCCCAATGGGCTAGAAAGGTTACCGGAGAAATATTAAGAGAGTTAAGCCGAGAAAGTTGAAGGTCAAATTCAAGGTGACCACTGAAATCGCCATATCTCTAACCTTGAAAATGGGATCAAAGGTTAAATTCTAGATCACCAAACTATTCAACATACATCATTTCCTACATGTTCACTATGGACCCCTAAGCTGTAAATTTGATAATAAGCGAGAAGTAAGCCATTTTGTAATCTGACTTTGAAAATAAAATGACTGACCTTGAAATTTAGGTCAAATGTCAAATTCAATATCATTAAAATATTCAGAATATATCAATTCCTCTATGTTCACAATTGATTCCTAAGCTGTAAAGTCGATAATAAGCGAGATATTAGCCATTTTGTCCTGTTGACCTTGAAAATGAGGTCAAAGGTCAAATTCAAGGTCACTAGAATATTCAGCATATATCATTTCCTATATGCTCACAATTGATTTCTAAGCTGTAAAGGCGCTAATAAGCAAGATATTGGCCATTTTGTCCTGCGACCTTGAAAATGAGGTCAAAGGTCAAATTCAAGGTCATGAGAATATTCAGCATATATCATTTCCTATATGTTCACAATTGATTCCTAAGCTGTAAAGTCGATAATAAGCGAGATATTAGCAATTTTGTCCTGTGACCTTGGAAATGAGGTCAAAGGTCAAATTCAAGGTCATGAGAATATTCAGCATATATCATTTCCTATATGTTCACAATTGATTCCTAAGCTGTAAAGTCGATAATAAGCGAGATATTAGCCATTTTGTCATGTGACCTTGAAAATGAGGTCAAAGGTCAAATTCAAGGTCATGAGAATTTTCAGCATATATCATTTCCTATATGTTCACAATTGATTCCTAAGCTGTAAAGTCTCTAATAAGCAAGATATTGGCCGTTTTGTCCTGTGACCTTGAAAATGAGGTAAAAGGTCAAATTCAAGGTCACGAGAATATTCAGCATATATCATTTCCTATATGTCCACAATTGATTCCTAAGCTGTAAAATCGATAATAAGTGAGATATTAGCCATTTTGTCCTGTGACCTTGAAAATGAGGTCAAAGGTCAAATTCAAGGTCATGACAATAATCTGCATATATCATTTCCTATATGTTCATAATTGATTCCTAAGCTGTAAAGTCGATAATAAGCGAGATATTAGCAATTTTGTCCTGCGACCTTGGAAATGAGGTCAAAGGTCAAATTCAAGGTCACGAAAATATTCAGCATATATCATTTCCTATATGTTCACAATTGATTCCTAAGCTGTAGAGTCGATAATAAGCGAGATATAAGCCATTTTGTGCTCTGACCTTGAAACTGAGGTCAGAGGTCAAATTCAAGGTCACGAGAATATTCAGCATATATCATTTCCTATATGTCCACAATTGATTCCTAGTCTCTAATCTCAATATCAAGTGAGATATTAGGCATAATGTGTCCCATTATAAAGCATAGGAGAATTTAACATGGGAAAGTCCCATTTGGGCCGAGTTTGGGCCAAAATGGCCCACTTCGAGCGATTCAAGCGCAACGAAATTTATAGACATCATAGAAGTACATATGAGGAGTCTTATGTATCAAAAAGAAAAAAAGTTACTGAACAGATTTTGAGAAAATGGCCGCCAAAGTCCAAAATCAGGCCTTTTTCGTCGAAAACGGCCGCCATTTTGAAGAAAAAGCGAAAATAAAAAAACTAAAAAATACCTCCTTCTTGAATTATTTTTAAGTATTTTTCTGCAAAATTTCAGAAAAATTCGCTCGTAAACAAAAAAGATAAAAATGTGGACGACGACGACGACGACGGACGACGACGGACGACGACGGACGACGGACGACGGACGCAACGCCATGCCAATAGGTTATCGGATCGGTAACCTAAAAATGAATCTGAATTATCGGGTGGGCCATATTACGGGAAACCTCGGTACGTCCTTATGTATGTTGCAATCTACTCCCCAGTGTCTGTAATGTCGGTGTACACGATGAACCCCTGGTACGTGCGGGCCCTGAGAGCATACCATGAGAGAACTCATTCAGAGAGATTTGTGCAATTCTTTGTGTCTCGGGCGAGTGAAATTGGCCTCTCCGACTGCGAGTCCTGTGTCAGCATTGGCGTCGGTGAGAGGCAGTTGGGCAATCAGATAACACAAATATGTAGTCTATAGCAAAGTGTCTATAGTAACTCCATTGACCCGTGTACACCACGTGAGGACCGCTTCCTGTACGCAGGTGATGGTGACGTGGATGTCCCGCTGTTGAAGGATTCCCTACCTCTTCTCAAGAACTACACTGGTGTTGAACCAAATACAAAACTGCTGAGCGTTTGCCAGAAACAGCTACAGGCTCTTCAACGCGAGGATGTATCGGTACCAATGACAAAATCTACCTTATACTCTGATCGCCAAGTTATGGGGTTTACTTCAAGTGCTTTTGTCGTCAAGATCGTACACATTCTGAGATATGAAACCTTTTCCCCTATCAGTATAACTATGTGAACTCACGAATGGAAGACTGGGAGGGGCCAAAGGAAGCTGTAGACCTGGTGTTGATGGTCCAGTGTCTTTACTACATGGAAGATCGTCTGGAAGCCATCAGACGGAGTCTCAGCTGGCTCAAGCCGGGAGGAACTCTATGTATAGTTCACGATGGGCCCGGATCTCTCTTCACCAGATTAGGTATCAATTATTTCGTAAGAGCAAAGAATTTTCGTTTTTTATTTCAAGTGGAATAATCGGTGTTTGGTTTTCCGTTTGAAAGTGACCAGTAGCTGTCCTTAGAACAGCTGTACAATGCAAAGTTCCAATGCGCACACGAATTCGGGATTTGTCTAAATTTGACATTGAAAATTGGATTTTAAAAATACTTTCGCACAGAACGGTTCCCATGCAGTGATGCAAAATTAACAAAAATAGCTGAAAATATAGAAAAATACACAACCCTATCACCTGAAACTCGTACATATATGATATATTATAGTGATGTAACCCCAAATATTCAGTTTTATTCTTTTGTGTTGCAAGTAACGACGATATAGGGAAATTCGTGTCTTTGTTTATGTTAGCGCAGATGTAAACAATTCGTTCACATCGTGCGTTTTTACGGTAGGCCTATGTTCAAACTCCCATGCAGGATCATGGGGACGTATTTTGGGGGTTGCAACGGTGCTATTTTAGCTAATATATGCTAGCCAATTGATTGATAGCGAATTGCAGAAACCTATTATTCCACTTTAAAACTGTGTATTCAAGCACGAGTACTAGTGTGAGATGACTGTTGCTGTTTCAGCTGAGAGGTATGGAGTTAAGCACGAGATGTACAGGGCCAAGGATGTGTGCAACGATCTCAGGACATTGGGACTTGAATACCAAGGTAGGTCTACAGTTGCAGTGCATAATAAATAACTCATCGGCATGTACAGTTTGGCACAGGTGATTGTCAAAGTAAACGTCATCTAAGCGGACGAATTCGGGGAATTTGAAGAGATTTCCTGATCCCCAACATTGATGTGAAATCAAGCGTTTCGGGAGTGATGGGTATTTCCTGTCATGTGTGCGGCCCCCACTGCTAGTATATGGTAGTGGGTACCACTGACACTCCAAGCAAATTAAAATACAAACGAATCTCTTAGCATGCTAAAATGAGCACCTGAGGTGTTCGTCAGCATCTATGGAGATTGTGCATTTTGTGACACTTTTTTACTCACCGAAGGTGAGTATATGGGATCGACCGTTTGTATGTTTGGATGTATGTATGTCACAAACGTGGCACGTTTTGTTGTATGGGGACGGATTTTTTCCATTTGGGGCACGTTCTGGCCCTATCTGCTCCCTCTATCGATATGCCAACTTTGGAATTTCTCCGTGCATCAATGTTGACGTAGTTGCAAATTTAATTGTCGAGTCGGACAATTTCCGCACGCAACGCCAGTCGCCAACATGTATCTAAGATCGGAGGGAGGGAGATATGATAGACGTGACAGCCGTGTGTTATGGGTTCTGAGATGGGCGAACGCAGGGCTCCACACTAAGGACCTCCCGACCTCCCGGGGCAAGTAATAATTGGGTGAGGGCAAGTGAGCAAATATGAGCAGTCGCCCGACGGGCAACCACAAATTTGCGGCCAAATCATAGACATATTATTCAAATAAATGTGTTCGTTTTTGTCTCACAACCTGTCAAGATTGATTCACCACCGTATTGATTTACCGAGTGCTGGATGACACATCAATACTTTGTATGTACATAAATTATGCAAATTACGCAGTTAGCCAATAGCATTTGCGGGTTTACCATGACACAGCAGAACTTTGTATGTACATAAATTATGCAAATTACAAGTCAGCCAATAGCATGCGCGGGTTTCTCAGATCGCGTGCATGTTTACGATGTTGCATAGCAACGCATCCACCGAACGAACATGTTCTAAGTATTTGAAGCGTGCCGAATAAGTAGGCGAGATACGGTGGGTGCTGTTTTCCAGTTACAAAGCGATACTGTACTATGTTACTGTTAATATCAGAATATAATATAATTTGATATTTGAAAGGAAGAAATTTGGATCTAGAGTACAATAACAAGTTAATAACAACACCATGCATTTCATTGACTGAAATATTGTGTATTCTGGCACTCCGAATGCATTGCCCCATGAGAACAGTGCCAGGAAAAACCCATCTGGCACTCTCTGTGGTTGTCAAGCAAAACGTCATGAAAAAGACAGAAAACGTTATCATTGCAAAAGCTACGTAGGCCATGTAAACACTGGCAAAATGGACAGTGTTTTGGTTTGAAACTCGTTGATTTCGTGGATATTTCTGTTGTTTTGGACAAAAGGCTCGGCCTAGATCACAGAGACTTGTGCCAAGATAAACCCATCTGGCAGTCGAAACAATGCCATATGCGTATAGGTAACTTGTCAGTCACGCGTGCATGTTCACGATGGGTACATTATGATGGGTATATTAATACAAGCCCGTCATAATGTACCCATATGTACCCATCTTCGGTGAGTACGGCGCCCCATGGGCCCTTGTTTAAAGTTGGAATCAATTTTAAAATCAGCCAAATTTAGCATTCTTGTTTGTCACAAAAACTTGAAAGTACATCTCGAGATAGTTATTTTTGGCTGATTTCAAAATTGATTCCAACTTTATAACATAGCACCAAGGGTGCTGTACCTTACCGGCAATCATAAGAATTGCATAGAATACTGATTTTCCAACATATAAATTGTTACATTGATGTTAAAATATATTGCTAAAACATGTTCGTAAATGTTGCTAAAAAAAAATTCTGCATGAACTATAACACAAAATCAAGTTACATCTTGAAAGATTTTTTTCGTTAATGACATATTTTCACAGACCGTCGATTCAAAGGCAACAAAACTTATACACATCACAAAGGTACTTAAGGAGAGTTTTATATATGATTTCGAGGAAAACTGTCTGAATAGATTTTGAGAAAATGGCCACCAAAGACAAAATTCATCGGTTTTTCGACAAAGAAGGTTGTTTTGGCCTTTCAAGGTCATTGAAGGTCAAATTCAAGGTCACCACTCAAACCGCAATATATGATTTCCCATTTGAATGTGCCAATACTTAGGCTCTATCTTGAAGTGTTCTACGAGTTTACTCTGCACAGCTACAGCTCCCATTATGAAGGAAAAATTGGGTAAAAAAAAATTTCAATGGCCCCAAATTGTTTTTTTTTTTGCTGGAAATGTCTCAAAACGAATAGTGACTAGATTTGGGACAAAAAATTTTTTTTTCGTCGACCCGTCAAAAAATCAAAATGGCCGCCACACACGGACCGGTGATTTAAAGGCAACGAAACTTATACATGTCATAGAGGTAGGAATGATGAGAGGAGTGTTTTGAAACAAAAATCTCAAAACTGATGAGACAGTTTTTGAGAAAATGGCCACCGAAGTCCAAAATTGGCAATTTTTCGTCAAAAATGGCCGCCAAATCTGCAAAAACGATTCAATAAAAAAAAATAAAAAAACGTCTTTAGATACTAGCCCAAAGTATGTTCTGACAAATTTATGGGGAAATTCATCATGCCAAAAAAAGTTACAGACCCGGTCGGACGACGGACGAAAAACCACGACAATAGCTTATCGGCCCAAAGGGCCGGTAAGCTAAAAAGTGTCACAAAATGCCACACTATCACCAAATATTGAGGATACACTGATTTACCCTCCACATGAACAATATATTCCTGTGTGCTTGACTAGGTCAAGTCATTGCAAGTCGTTGTTGTCAATAAAGGCAAACATAGGACTGCCTCCGTTACCAAAATGAACAGCAATATCATGATACCTTAACTGCGTCAAGGTTGTCCTCAGGCAAATAACAGAAGTGGGACTGACTTCCAAGCCAAACTGCATACTAATATTCCTCAGAATGAGTAGTTTTATCTGAAACTACATTGAATCACCTTCAAGAGCAATGATTATTATGGGGTCTGCAGCACGAACATGTTTTCCAGTAGATCCGACACCTCGCCATCAACGTGGGACATAAGGTAGTCATACCATATCTTTGAGAGTGTCGTACAGGAGCTGTACCAGTTACTAAGTTTTCCCAGCGATTGTTTCAAGTCCAACCAACACAAAGTTGAGTTCTCTGAGGTCAAATCGTGGGCATAGAGCATGGGTTAATATATGCATGAGATAGTGTCATAGTGTCTTTTTTTGTTGGTATTGGGAGGACAAATTTACATTGAAGGTCGCATTGGAACAGTGACACGGCTGTAGAAATTCCCCAGGTAAAAGCTTGCATAAGTGGCATTACAAGATGAGAGCTGAGATATGAGAGCATTATTATAAGCTGTTGGCCATATGACATTCCGCCCAATAACCGCCACTAGGGACATAAAACAACAACAAGAAAATGCAGCTAACTGCGGAAGACGACATTAGAGCTCGAGCACATCATCAGCACCACGACAACTGAATGTATGTTACACAACGTTACCCACCCCCCCCCCCTCAAAGAATGAAAGAAAATTGCTCTCATATCCTCACCACATGATTTCAATTCATTCCCGTATATTATGATGAAAAACTTAGGCCTAAGCCTACTTCATTCATATTCCTAATAAGTAAACATTTATTTTGAACTCAATGAAACAGATATGCCTGCTAAAATGTTCTTGAACTTCAATAAAATATCCTTAAAAATATTGGAAACTATGAGGAATTCGCAACCCAGCATGGAACACCTTGTCATGTGATAAAATATACGTGAATGTAACCGTGGCATCGCAGACGAATCAGGGGCGGATTTATGGGGGGGGGGGGGGGCTATGGGGCCCGGCCCCCTCCCCTTAGACCCCTGAAAATTTTTTTTTTTAGTAACTATTTCTCCATCATGAACGCTAAAGGATTACACACCGGGAATACACACCAGAAGTGTTATAAAACCTATAAATTTTCATTTTTTTCCCGGGGGAATGATCTGTCGCTTTGCCCGATCGCTCTAGTCAGTATTGCCATATCTGCCTGCCCCCCCCCCCTAACACATCTTCCTGGATCCACCCCTAAGACGAATCGTTGTGTTTACTTCATTACGCGAAAGAAGGCCACACGCAAGCTTACATGTATGCATGCACGAATTGCTGCAT
Organism: Terebella lapidaria; assembly: GCA_949152475.1. Taxonomy (NCBI): domain Eukaryota; kingdom Metazoa; phylum Annelida; class Polychaeta; order Terebellida; family Terebellidae; genus Terebella; species Terebella lapidaria. The sequence continues at coordinate 13,322,236 of OX424557.1, forward strand.
AGAAAATATGTGTTCCAAAATACGCGTCATTGCGGTAAAATTTGCTTTGCATTCTGGGAACGTCAATTTTCATTGGCTCCGCCATTTTGGTCGTTTTCAGTGACGTACGTAATTTTCTCAAACCTGACACATTGATTTGTGCATTAAATATCTGTGGAATAATCGAAGTTTGCCATCAATTCAAGAGATTTCATGTCAAGGACGAAGAAAATCCTCATTTGGAGTATAGGTGCTAAACGTTTACGGGCTGTACATGCCAAAACGGGCGTCGATAGGTTGGCATGAAACCTCCGCAAAAAAGTCAGCACATAGACATGACAGAGAGCTGGGGGCTTGGCCCCCAACGCTCTAATGTAAAAATTGTGATAGTTTATGAAATTATCATACCCATTACCTGATGTTGTGCCAGATGTTGGACTTGGTTTTGTTCACTCGGATACTTAAACATGGGGTATTCAAATTGGGTCCGTGTTTAATCAACAATCTTTCACGGAGTAGGCGATTCTTATCAATCCCCTCTACGCTATATCATCGGTTACTTATATGGATATTTCAGAAATCAAATGGTTCAGGAATTGTGACGTCAGAGACCGTGATCGCGATCTCATGAACTTCTATCGTCAGAAGGAATTAAGTGAAACTGAGGTTAGTGACACTTACAACCATCCATACTGTTCAAAGGCTTCAGCTAGGGACCAACTCAATTTGGATATTGCTGCATTGAAATGCATATTATTAAGGCATTTCGGCAGAAATGCCTTTATGGTTTTAGCAGAATTTTTTTTTAGGTTACCGGACCTTTGGTCCGATAACCTATTGGCATGGCGTTGCGTCCGTCGTCCGTCCGTCCGTCCGTCCGTTCCGTCTGCCTATTTTGGGGAGTTGTGTGCCTATTTTAGATAGGAAATTTAACATGTAAAAGGCACACAAGATGGTCTCGTCCGCACATCCGTCCGTCTGTCCGTCCGTCCGGCGTTAACATTTTTATCTTTAAAGTTAACGATCGAATCTTTCTGAAATTTTGCACAAAAATGCCTAAAAATATTTTGAGAAGGAGGTATTTTTTTGTTTTTTGATTTTCGCATTTTTTTCAAAATGGCGACCGTTTTTGTCGAAAAACGCTCAATTTTGGACTTTGACGGCCATTTTCTCAAAAACTGTCTGATCAGTTTTGAGTTTTTGGTTTCAAAAGATTCCTCTCATATACCTCTGTGATATGTATAAGTTTAGTTGCCCTAAATTCGCCGGTTTCCGTGTGGCGGCCATTTTGAATTTATGGCGGGTCGGCGAAAAAAAATTTTTTCGCCCCAAATCGCATTACTATCCATTTTGGGCCATTTCTAGGGCAAAAAATTTTTTTCACCCTTTGAAAAAAATTTTGGACTTAGAAAATTTTCGGCACTTTTTCCCTTCATAATGGGAGCTGTCAGGATTGTACTCATAGAACGCTTGAAGATAGAGCTTAGAAATTGGCATTTTCAAATGGGAAGTCATATATGGCGACTTGTGTGGTGACCTTGAATTTGACCTTCGATGACCTTGAAAGGTCAAAACAGCCATTTTGGGGTCAAAAATGCCCAGATTTGCCTCTATAGATGAAATGCTTGCAGATAGAGTTCATGTTTGCATTATGAACATATAGGAAGATATATATGGCACAACTAATGATGACCTTGAACTTGACGTCAGATGACCTTGAGTGCCAAATGTCTGACTGATTCCACCCAACATATAGAATATCAAATGCTGCACACATACATGTAATGGTAACATCGAAGTTCATACGGATGACCTTGATTGGTAAATCCCAAGGTCATATGTTTACACTGCGAACCTTGATTGGTGAAATGTCTGTTACCTGCCAATGCTGCCATGGCCAAACCAAAATTGTCCGGTAACCTTTCTTAGCCTTTGGGCTAATTTTTTCTTCTTCCGCCGTTTTGGTTTCCGGACGATAACTTTAGATTGCCTTGATGGATCCTTGTCAAATTGTCACCACTAGTCAGAAATGATATGTGGAAGAACCCTATTCTTTTTCAGCCGGCTCCGAGGCCCGTGAGGTCCGTGAGGATGAAATCAAGGCTAATTTTGAGACTTGGTTTCCGGACGATAACTGGATAAATATTCATGCAATAGTTGCAGAACTCTGCATGGAGGTTCATATACCACCAGGGAAGAACCCTAATAATTTTTTGCTGATTCATCCTTGAGGCTTCCTGCATATCTCAGAAACCGTGCGTCGTAAAGCGAAACGGACGTTATTTTCGGACTCGTTGCCCTAGACAAACATCTCTAAGGTGTATTATTTTTTTTTATCCGGCTCGAGGTCCGTGAGGTCCGTGAGGATGAAATCGAGGCTGACCTTATAACTTGGTTACCGGACGATAACTCAAAAAATATTCAGGCAATAGTTGCACAATTTTGCACGGAGGTTGATATATCACCAAGGAAGACCCCTATTGATTTTGGGATCAATACGTCGAACGACCTTTGACCTAGAGGTTGAAATAATTTTTTGCTGAGTCATCCTTGAGGCATCCTGCATATCTCCGAAACGGTGCGTCGTAGAGCGAAACGGACGTTATTTTCGGACTCGTCGCCCTAGACAAACATGTCTAAGGGCTATTACGGATGTACTTTGACCTTGACCCGAATTTTTCTTGCCGAGTCGGCATTTTTCGGTTTCTTCGATATCTCGGAAACGGTGCGTCGTAGAGTGAAACAGATGTTATTTTCGGACTCGTCGGTCTAGACAAACATGTCTTAGGGGTATTATGGATGAACTTTGACCTTGACCCGAAATTTTTCTGCCGAGTCGGTAATTTCGGAAACGGTGCTTCGTAGAGCGAAACGGACGTTATTTTCGGACTCGTCGACCTAGACAAACATGTCTTAACCCCTTCACTGCGTATAGCCCGAGAAGGTCTCGGGCACAAACGTCAATTCCAGTGTGCGTATAGCCCGAGAAGGTCTCGGGCTCTGAACAGTGTGTGATTAGTCAGTGTGCAGTGTCAAGATCGTTATGATATTTCACATTTGTTTGGCGAACATGCATGGGCACCCTAAAATAATGCAGTGAGCACTATTCGGCCAGTCATCTCAAACTTATATGTACGTCTTTAGATTGATTTCTGCCAAAGAGAAGAGAACCAGCATGTATTTTGTCTACATGCACATTTTGATTTATATACACACATGGTATAGATGTGATTTACAATATTTATATGCTGTTCATTTTGACAGTTATGATTGCAACATCTTGTTCAGCAATCGTGAACTATTTAAGTTAGCTCTTACATAATATATATGGTCAGGTCAATGGAAATGGAGACATAACTTTGTGTCTGATGGGAATAATTTAGTGCCGTGTAAAAAGCATGCTTTGTTTGTTAAAATGTGAGCGTTGCCATGGTAACCTGCTACATAGCAAATAAATTTTATTGGCATTGCTGCTGTATTGGTGAGAATAAAGTTTAGTACCAAATATATATAATTTTCACAATAATATTCCAATTTTTTCTTGAAAAATTAGAAATATCTGAGAATATATCATATTTTGCTATTTTTCCAGGCGATTTCACTGAGCCCCGCAGTGAAGGGGTTAAGGGTATTATGGATGAACTTTGACCTTGACCCGAAATTATTTGCCGAGTCGGCATTTTTTCGTTTTCTTCGATATCTCAGAAACGGTGCATCGTAGAGCGAAACGGACGTTATTTTCGAAATTGTCGCACTAGACAAACATGTCTAAGGGGTATTACGGATGAACTTTGACCTTGACCTGAAATTTTTTTGCTGAGTCGACATTTTTTCATTTTCCACGATATCTCGGAAACGGTGCATCGTAGAGCGAAACGGACGTTATTTTCGGACTCGTTGGCCTAGACATACATGTCTTTAGGGTATTATGGATGAACTTTGACCTTGACCCAAAATTTTTTGGCCGAGTCAGCATTTTTCGTTTTCTTCGATATCTCGGAAACGGTGCGTCATAGAGAAATGGACGTTATTTTCGGACTCGTAGCACTAGACAAACATGTTTGAGGGGTATTATGGATGAACTTTGACCTTGACCCAAAATTTTTTTGCCGAGTCGGCATTTTTTCGATTTCTTCGATATCTCAGAAACGGTGCGTCGTAGAGCAAAACGGACGTTATTTTCGGAGTCTTCGCACTAGACAAACATGTCTAAGGGGTATTACGGATGAACTTTGACCTTGACCTGAAATTTCTTTGCCGATTCGACATTTCTCATTTTCGACGATATCTAGGAAGCAGTGTGTCGTAGTGGCCGTGGCAAACATGTTTCAAATATTACGAATTAGTCCTAACACCGAAATGCCTCCAAGGCATCTTTAGGCCTTGACGTCTAGTTAATGAAAGGTCGAGTATGGAGCTCATTGTATGACTGTACTTTCAGCATGAGGAAATGGACAGATGCCTTACGGAACTATTACCAAGTGGCATTGATGAGCAGCAGTATTTCATTATCTGGAACAAGCTGCCAGCAGAGTAGACTAGTGATTGATAGAGATACGAACCTTTATGTGGGAACCTTTGCCTCATGCAATCGAAGCAAAAAATCCTCACGCACTGTGAGAAATTCGTGTGTTTTATTCAAACATTTATTCCATTGTATAATCACCAATATTGTTGTGCCAGTTACCTTTATCCGGCGTACTGTAGTGATTGTACAATGGATTCTAACATGGTGACGTCAGACGGTTCTTAGCATTTCAGTCATTTCAAAAGGTGTATATCAGTTGATATACGGCCTTAGGGCCTATATCAGATTTCGTTTCCAGGAGCAACGGCCTACAAATACGTCATGACCGCAACAAACATGTGTAGCTATGGCAACATTTATTTCCTAACAATCATTTACCATGTTAGAATAGAAATAATGTATAGATTTGTCGTAATTGTCTGCAAAATAAACTTCTCGGGACAGGTGATAGCCCTCGACGCCTTCGGCGTCTCGGGACCATATCACCCTAGCTGCCCTCGAAGTTTATTTTGCGAAAATTACTCCAAATATATACATTATTCCTTAAATATATAGAGGTTATATGATGGGGTATCGGATATCGGCACATAGAGGCTTTAGCCGAGTGCTGATGTCCAACAAACGAAAGTACCTCGAATGCATTGCCCCATGATGAGAACAGTGCCAGGAAAAACCTACGGTATCTGGCACTCTGTGGTTGTCAAGCAAAACGTCATGAAAAAGACGGAAAACGTTATCATTGCAAAAGCTACGTATCTAAGGCCATGTAATCACCGGCAAAATGGACAGTGTTTTGCTTTGAAACTTGTTGATCTTGTGGATATTTCTGTTGTTTTGGACAATTTCTACGCCTGTAAATTGCTGTAAGTACCGAAATCGTGCCAGAAAATGTATTCTCGTGCCAGATGGGTTTATCTTGGCACACGTCTCCTTATCTAGGCCTCGCCTAAAGGCTCGGCCTAGATCGCAGAGACTTGTGCCAAGATAAACCCATCTGTCACTCGAAACAATATGCCATATGCATATAATGTAACCTATTTATTACATGGCTTCAGAGGATCCATGGATACGAAACGTCATGACGTTTTTGTGCGGCCTGTGTCGATATCCAGATAGCCTGCATGGCTCCGCTTATACTTTGCAGTGTCTCACCTGTGCAGATATCCGATACCCGTGTCGATATCCGATACCCGTGCCGATAACCGGATATCGGCACGTTCTCCACCTCCATGGCTAGTTCTTGTTGTTGTACAGTTAGTAGTTCGGTACATTTCATTCATTCATTCATTCATTCATTCATTCATTCATTCATTCATTCACACAAAAGGTTGTATTATATGATCATTCTAGTAATTATTCGAGGTTGTGGTTAATTTATTTTCCTAAAAATGTTCTCCTTGTTCATTCATTCATTCATTCATTCATTCATTCATTCATTCATTCATTCATTCATTCATTCGAAAGGTTGTATTATATGTTCATTATAGTAATTATTCGGGGTTGTGGTTAATTTATTTTTCTTAAAATGTTCTCCTTGTTCATTCATTCATTCATTCATTCATTCATTCATTCGAAAGGTTGTATTATATGTTCATTATAGTAATTATTCGAGGTTGTGGTTAATTTATTTTCCTAAAAAGGTTTTCCTTGTTTGCCACTTTTGTTGTTCATTTTTGTTCTTGTATCTATATATGTTTGTGGAGAGCCCCTCGATTAGCTAAGCTATTGGGCAATCCAATTTGAATAAATAGGCCTACGTTTAAACTAAACTAAGATATTGGCATTGCGTGGTGTATATCTACTGATTCCGATTATGAATATACAACGGCAAAATCACCCTCAACTGCGTCTGACTCAATACACTCCATGGCCATGTAATAAATGTTTGAATAAATCTAGTTATAACACATGTATGTAAGAAGCGTTTTCCAATCTAATCCATTGTAAAATCAAGCGTGCAAAATAAAAATCGTAAAATACTAGTAATTTTTCCTGAAATCTAAGCCTGTAGGCCTATATATGGAGTTACACTACAAACGACACAACACCCTCCTCTCAATTAAATACCAAAGACATTTTGATATATCTCGAGTTTTGGTATCTGTGTTTGCATTATTAGACATGTTCAATGTATGTTGGTTTTCGTTGGAGTTAACTATAAACAATAAGACTGCTGGAAAGGTCGTCTATCAGATTCTTATAATGTGGCCACTCCTATAATGTGGCCAAAATTATTGGTCTGAAGGGAGACCACATTACTGGAGTACTGCTGTATTAGAGCCCACGGCTTGAATACGGGGGTATGTGCATTTGCATTATCAAATCGAACAAAACATACCGGTAAACCTAAATTCGAGTGTATCGAGGGCATAAATGCACTCTGACCATGCTTAAATCAAAGACTGTCATCCGCGTTTGCTAAGGCCTAGGTCACATAGAAGCCGACGTAATCCCGGCGATAGAGAGAGAACCCAGCGACTGAGGGACACCCGAAAACGAGTTTCAAGTTCCAGCTTTTAATATCTAAACTGTCGTCCGATTTGTCATATAGTAACACAGGCCTCGCCAATTCCAATAAACGCCGGGTCCAGACAATGACTGAAAGCAATAAACGCTGGGTTCTAATAGACGCCGGGTCTAGAGTGTAACTGAAATCAATAGACGCCCGGGCGTTTATTAGATGTTTTACGGTACTGACTGAACACCGACGACACCTTTTTCTTAGAGCTTTAAAGTCATAGTAGCAAGGTACCATTATATGGTTTTATTCCTGTTCAGATAAAGGCATTGTGGACATTTGGTGGTAAATAAGATGTTCGCGTTAATTGGTAATTAATAACCGCGACATATAATCGAGTATATTGAGCCAGCATTGCAATCACCTCATGCCGATAAAAAAAATAGCTTCGGCAGTTTCCGTAATCGTGACGTCAGTTGAGGCAAAATGTGCTTTGATGGCTGGTCAAAAACGTAAAACACGTAATTTGGGCGGTCAGCTCAAAGATAGAAAACCACTCCAAAATGCATGAGATTCAAAAGAAAACACGTGAAAACCAACAAATACTGGACATCTTGCAGTTCAACAAACCTCCCTTCTGGGAGAATAAACAGTACTGATTCTAAATATCAAGACAAGAAATGCCGTATTCCCACCATCTTATCCGTTCACTTGAATTGTCAAACATACACAACGAGAATTAATATGCGACATGCAGTTTATCTTGCTGGCTACATGTACTTTCAGTACTGCCTCAAATGACGTCACAAACCACGTGACCCTTACTAAAATCGTGATCAAAATCTTCGGCAATTTACGGAAGGAGTGCCTATTTGATTCAATATCTCGAAACCCATTGATTGTATTTGTAAAATTCGTTCGAATTTACAGATAACTATTCATAATGAACTAAATGAAAAGCACTTTCATCGGCATGCTACTAGGTCTTTAAACGCGGAACTTGGAACTCGGAACTTGGAACTTGGAACTCGGAACTTGGAACTTGGAACTCGTTTTCGGGTGTCCCACAACAATAGTGAGTTATGCCATATTCGTGCGTATATAATTCTAGAACTTTGGCCCTTTCTGTTCCAAAACGCAAGGTGTTTGAATGCCTGCAGATGATGCTGGATGGTGAATAATTCAAATTGTGCAATTTTCGCTCTATGTACGTTCAATTACTGCTTGCAAGCACAGAGAAAATACTCGATACGGCCCAACATTATTTTCTTCCAAATATTGAACTGGTACAATGACATATCTCTGCAAATTAATGAATTCACTTCTTGATTATTCATACCAGAACATATGTATATATATTACACTTTGTCCTCACCACGGCTGGGTATTTTCCACATGTTAGCAGATAAATTTATTTGAATGCATCAGACACTTTTTGATATCCACAAAAGACTGGATGGAGCCTGATATACACTTGACATATTTATTGTACTGTAGGGAAGAAAATTAACACCCATTACTTTATAAGAATTCCATTCATGCCGAGTTGTACAGGGAACATGCTAAACAAATAATAACCTCACCATGTCAAATAGGATTATTTTTTCATTTATATTATTTTGTTCAGTATATGTTACTGTACATGAAACCGTGTTCTTTGCTGATCAAATAAAGAAGACTTCGGTCAGTATTTCACTCAATTCAATTGTCACAATAGGAAGCCAGACCGTGACAACAAAAAGATATGCTCTGTCAAAATTATACTGACGTTATTGTGTATCTCTCACATTCAATCAACCACTCTGATATATAGACGAGTGATGAACGAAACAAAGCTATTTTGGAACTACTATTCCAGAATTAAAAAATGAAATTATCCTGTTTGATACATGCAATATGTAATGGTCACAAATAATCATGACGATAAAATTTGTCCATTGTATACATGATATCAATTACCGGTAAGTGATATTATGAAATAAAAAAATGCTATAAAAACGATTTTACAGATTCAATGTTATGCAGCGGTATATTCAGTGTGACCCACACTTTTACACCGTCAAATTGAATAGTCATCGAGTAGGCTTTGTTTCCACAATATTGTGCAGTAAAATCACTGTTCGATGTAATCCGCGCATCACTGCTATTGCTTATAATTTCATTCGTTCATGATTTTCCTGTATGTGTATGCGGTGCTTGACACTACATAGGCATATTGCTGGCTCGAATACATCTAGGGTCTTGATCTGCTGTCTTGAATAGGCGGGTCGTCAGATGAATCTCAGATGAATCTCTTGAGGTTACAACTATTTTCCCGTCCGCCTTCACCGCGTCTTGAGGTTACAGTGCTGCTGAGTCAGTGAGTGTATTCTCTGCATCTGAGCCATGCGTCCTAAATTCGTCAACATTTTGGGGTGTTAGCTATATAAAACATTTAACACACTGTACACAGGTACCCAATAATATGTTATTAAATTATGCAGAGTATAGAGACACAGGGAGTGGCAAAGCAAGTGGAAAAGCAGCCTTTTAAATATTTAGTATTAATAATAACAATTGGTTATGATGAAAAGGTTTTTTTTAGTTTCATTGTTGCGTGTAGGCCCACTCGAGAAGCCTGCTTTAGGATCAATAATAACAATTGGTTATGATTTTTTTTTTTTTTAGTTTCACTGTTCCCTTATTTATTTATCTAGCTATTTTTTGGTACGTACTAGTATATATAGGCCCGCTCAAGAAACCTGTGTTTCCTCTCGCTGCGTCTCTATGCTCTGCATAATAACATATTAGAAGAGTTACCCATACCATGGCATATTTATTCGGGGATTAACATTTTAAACAAGTATTTTCCAGCAAAACAGTATTAAAAGAAGTGTATGTGAATCTGAATTGTGATCAATAACCATCAAACCCACTGACTTCGCAGTTCACAAATTATAAATATCAATGTGGCGGGTAAAACACCTGTAGGTTTTCCATACCTGGTAATTATGCGTTTTAGTTTTTATTATTAACTTTTCAATAGGGCGCAAAAATATCAGGCTTTAAAAAAAGTCGGGTTTATTTTCAACCTGAGATAGGAAAAGATACTGGAGCACATGTAGTAAACAGTGAACATTTTTGATCGCCCTGTTATGAAAAAGCCAAATCATAATGCACACAATAGGGCTACAGCTACGGAAGAGTTTTGGTGACATGACACCCGGGGGCGTAGCCAGAGAATATTGAAGTGTAGGCCTACTCGAAATTGTTTGTGCCGTAAGCTCCCAAAAAAATTGTAACACTCTGAAAGCCATTAGAACGATCTAGGAGGCTCATTCATCCATTTTTAATCAATATTTTGGCTAATAATTTTGTTGATTATATTAAACAGTGAGAATGATCGATATACATGTAGATCTAGGCCTATTTTTATTTGCATATTAACAATTTTACCAGATATCTTGCAAGTGTATGGAAGCATTTTGTAAAAAAACTTGCAGTCAGTTTTAAATAAGCGTCGGTTGCACTTTCAGTAATTTATATGCAACCTACTATACTCTGATTTTTCTAACTTGTTTACACCGGTTTCTGACGATATCTTTGCGATGCCGAATGGTATCGTTCTATAACTTGGCGTGCTTCACCTTGGGGACAAACGGCAATTTTATACTAAATTTCAGACTTCTATCTCAATAATTAAAGAAGTTGGCAATCTACCCCAATGTTAAATTTCAGCTAAAAACGGGATCTCGAGAATCTGAGCTTATTCGAGGATTTGATCCTGTTTACATCCATCAGGATTCGAAGTATTGTTGTAATTTTAGACAAGAAGACAAATCGGGGTGTCTTCTAAACAAAAATGTGGATTTTGAAAGATTGCACCACTACAAAACCGAGCAAATGCACAAAATTGTGTGCGGACCCAGAAATTAAATGACCGGGCTAAATTTAACATTGGGGTAGATTGCCAACTTTTTCAATTTTTGAGGTAGAAGTCTGAAATTCGGTAGAGAATTGCCGTTTTACACCCAGGTGAAGTATGCCAAGTTATAGAACGATAGCGTTTAGCATCACAAAAATATCAGCGAAAAACAGTGTAAACGAGTTAGAAAAATCAGAGTATAGTACTGTTACCATTAGATCTCTATTAATAGTTGCGCGATTTCATTGGCACATGATTGGGTAATTCTTCATTTTTTGCGGTGATTTTGTTTCGTCGGCTACAGGCATCCAATTTTTAGGAACTTTGGGGGTAAAATTACCCATAATTCGACATTGAATAGAATATTGGATCCAAAATTTCTGTTTTTCGAATGCACAATATCGTATTGATGATTGTTTGAAAGTCTAAAATCATCAAATGAATTTCAAATTTTAGCTCCTCTGAGTGGGTCAAGTGGAGCGTACCTCCTTATGTATGTTGCAATCTACTCCCCAGTGTCTGTGATGTCGGCTGACACACTGAACTCCTGGTACGTGCGGGCCCTGAGAGCGTATCATCAGAGAACTCACTCGGAGAGATTTGTACAATTTTTTGTATCTCGGGGGAGTGAAATTGGCTTCTCCGACTGCGAGTCCTGTGTCAGCATTGGCGTCGGTAAGAGGCAGTTAGGCAATTAGATACTGTAACACACTGGTAGTATCTCATAATATATAATATTACCTCGACCCACGTACACCTAATGGGGACCGCTTCCTGTGCGCAGGTGACGGTGACGTGGACGTTCCGCTATTGAAGGATTTTTTACCTCAACTGAAGAATTACACCGCTGTTGATCCCAATACAGAGCTGCTGAGAATTTGCCAGGAACAGCTACAGGCTCTCCAACGCAAGAATGTATCGGTACCAAAATCTTGTAGTCTGATCGCCAAGTTATGGGGTTTCTTTCCAAGTGCTTTCGTCGTCAAGATCGTACACATATATATTTTCTGAGATATCAAACCTTTTCCCCTATCAGTATAACTTTGTGAACTCACGAATGGAAGACTGGGAGGGGCCAAAGGAAGCTGTAGACCTGGTTTTGATGGTCCAGTGTCTTTACTACGTCAAGGATCGTCTGGAAGCCATCAGACGGAGTCTCAGCTGGCTCAAGCCGGGAGGAACTCTATGTATAGTTCACGATGGGCCCGGATCTCTCTTCTCCAAATTAGGTATCGATGATTTGGCAAGAGCAAAGAATTTCCGTCTCCGATTCAAACTGTGTATTTATAACCTCAAGAGCTGGTGTGAGATGACTGTTGCTGTTTCAGCTGAGCGGTATGGAGTTGAGCACGAGATGTACAGGGCCAAGGATGTGTGCAACGATCTCAAGACATTGGGACTTGAATACCAAGGTAGGTCTACAGTTGCAGTGCATAACTCATCAGCATAACTAACTCGTCAGCATGTACAATTTGGCACTCGTGATTGTCAAAGTGAAATAAGTAGACACAGGAGCAATGTCTGAAGCATTCCACGTAGGTGTGTCACCCAGGCGGACGAATTCTGGGAATTTCGAAGGATTTCCTGCTTCTCAATATTGATGGGAAGTCAAGCGTTTCGGGAAGGATGGGTATTCCCTGTCATGGATGCTGTACCCACTACTATACGGCAGTGCGTACAACTTCCACTCCATTCAAACTGAAATGCAAACGAATCTCTTGGTATGCTAATATGTGCACCCGAGGTGTTCGTCAGCATCTATGGAAATTGTGCATTTTGTGAAATGTTTTAACATGAGTAGTTGTTTTTCCTTCGTCGTCCGTCCGGCAAATACCTCAGACCAAGTACCAGACGTAGGACAGCCTAACAACCCAAACTGCATATTCCTCAGAATGAGTAGTTTTATCCACTGTGAATCACCAGCAAAGCGAGGATTGATACCAGTCGTAGGTGACTGAGTGTGATAGTCTTTTTGGGCTGATATTGGGAAGACAAATTCACCTTGAAGGTCACATTGGAACAGGCTCTAAAAATTGTTTCCCTGGCAAAGACTTGCATATCAGAATGTTATTGTCAGCTGGTGGCCATGTGGTATTCTGCACAACAACCGATACCAGGGGTATACCACAAGAAAATTGTGATGGTTTATGATATTATTATATCTTTTCCTGGTGATGTGCCAAACTGAACAATCTTTCACAAAGTACACGTACTAGTACACGATTCCTACCAATCGGCTCTACGCTATACCATCGGTTACCAAATTACCAGTTAGTATATGGATGTTTCAGAAACCAAATGGGTCAGGAGATGTGACGTAAAGGATCGTGATCCTGATGTAATGAATTTCCTTCGTCAAAAGGAATTGAGTGAAACTGAGGTTAGTGACGCTTACAACCAATCCATACTGTTCAGTGGCGTAAGGAGCCTCATCAATTGGCACCTTTTTACACTGAAAGGCAAATATGCATAATAATTATTACATGAAAGGTCGAGTATGGAGGTCATTGCCTGACTGTACTTTCAGCGTGAGGAAATGGACAGATGCCTAACGGAACTCTTACCAAGTGGCGTTGATGAGCAGCAGTCTTTCATCATCTGGAGCAAGCTGCCAGCAGAGTAGTAATTGTTGTTTATCATAATATGGAAATAAATTACTACTACATAAGTTTACACTATTTTACCAATATGTGGCGTTTCGGAAAAAAAGATACATTTGTTTGTTTTAGAGTCCATCTCAAGTCAAAATGCTTATTTTTAACAGACAAGTTGTGATCCGTATAGTTTTCAAAGCATGACAGTAACCTCAATTAATTTTAAGATACAGTCTTGGTGAAAAATTATGTCACCAGAATTAGTTACCGAGGCAACTCTTACACTACCGTGATTGTTAGTGGCCCAAATTTTCATGGAAATCGAATTAAACGTCTCAGAAATGACCAAAGTGTGTACGGGAATTTTTTCTGGGATCCGAATAAGGAATTTTGAATCCATTCTGCATGCCAGACCTGACATTTGGAGCTCATAGCAACCACGTTGCTAAGCGGAATTATACACATGTAAACACAACAATGCTATTGTCTTAGCCAATCCAAACAATCTGGTTGTGTGACGTCATGACGGCTATTGAGCTTCAGCATTTAGTATGAATATCCTGAAAGTTGACACAAAATTGATGATATCTCGAGAATACCTGATGAAATTCTGCATGGGTAGAAACCAGGAAATGTATGGTAGATTCAAGTTGACCGATACATTCAGGTTGACCGATACACGGAAGGTTATGTTACGATAAAACAAAATGCGATAAATCCAAAATTGGTTGTATATGGCGAACATATTAATGATACGGGGACACGTGTTTTGACAATACGTTTTCCCGCCAAATCATCAAACTGCCGATTTGGCACGTTTTCGCAAAAATAGTGCAATACAACGCTGGGCAAAACCAGGCGAGCAATGTTTTACTTGGATATTTATCGCTAAGAACGTCATTTGCCTCGAAATAAATACAGGACAAGATAATTAATATCATCTATCAGCTTTTCGACGACAGTTTTGGATATCAACAAGAATTATTTTCCTAGAATAAAAATGGGCGATAATATGGTTATTTTAGATGTGTATCGGTCGACCTTAAGGCTTAATACATTCAGTTTGACCGATACAGCATGATTCAGGTTGACCGATACACTTAAAGGTCACCCGTTATGCCCCCATAGAAATTACCTCAATATATCATAAAGCAATTCATTACTAACGTAATAATAACAGTATATTATATTAATAATAATAATACCAAAAATTGTATGAATACATGTAGCATGTTGGTGTAGGCCTATATATATATGCCTTGGACGGATATGCCACATGCTGATTGGTCCTTTGATCTTAGCTCGATATTTTTCATCGAGAGATGAAAATTATTACCATATTCGGGAGTGTGAAGGGGAAACAATGGACTGGCGCCATCAGGAATATAATAAACTACTGGTGGTATAACAGTATAATGATGTCTGCAACTTCTGGTTCGATATGCCATGTGTCGAAGAGGACTGAATTTTTTGCACGCTTTATATCTTAAGTGCATGTACTTTATATGTAAATAGGTAAATGATATGTATTTTTGAGTGTTTTCGTGATATGCACGTTATTTTTGTTGATGACTGTTGTGCCAGAAGGTGTTTTGTGTAATATATTGCATTCGCATTTAATCTGTTGATAATCGGAAGGATCATCTAACGTTCCATATGCAATGTCATGCAATAACGTTATTTCCATGTTGTCTTTGCTGAATGTCTCCATACCTATGTAGTCCCTACATGTAGTCTAATATATTGTCACTATACCTACAGACACACTGTATGTAAAGTATATTGGTTTCACGCGGATACCATAACTTGTGAGTCAATAAATATGTACACACTTGCATGCTATTCGCACAGTTGTGCTCTCAAACGCGAAGATATGTGTGTGGTATCAGTTGGTGTATCGGTCAAACTGAACGTACTGTATCGGTCAACCTGAATCAGTCAGGTTTCATCAATAGAGCAACACTCCGAATATATTTTTATTTGTACAAAAATATATTCACATTGAAGTACTAGTATAGTGAAAATATGATGTGAATTTATATGAAAGATCTCATTGATCTGAGCAAAATGGTTTTTACGGCATGTAAATATCACACTCCGTTCAAAAGTTACAGCACTTTAAAGACTGAAATCGGCAAATTTGCTTTTTCAAAACAATTTAGCTAATTAGTATGCAAATGAGATATTCATGACGTCATCGGGGGAAGTTGGTTTAATTAGGTACTTTGATATGTATTTTTCATTCATTTAATGTTATGATTATTCTTCAAAACTTATTCTATACAGATTTTTATATGAATAATCAGTGTTTTCACTTTTTCTGTTGTTGTCAAGGTAGCCAGTGACCTGGTATGGCCCATAGCAACCATGGTTGCTAGGGCCAGAAACCCACTTAGAACAGGGTATGCACAAATAAAAATGGTGCCAACTTGAGATCTATAATAATTTATTTCATAAATAATCGACAGGAAGTCTGTGGATAGACTGACTTGGCAGTTAATGGCCATGGCAACCATGGGTATCTACGGCTATAGGGAACGACTGGTAACCATAGCAACAGTACAGTTTGTGTGGATATTGACTATGTATGGTACATTATAATATGCACTAGTCAGATCGTCAGAACCTTCAATAAGAATCATTATATCATGGCTTGAAATATCCTAATTAAAATTTGTTCCCCTCATGACGTCATGAATTCTCATTAGCATCTAATTTGCATATTAATGAGTTGCTAGAACTTTTCAAGTGGCTTCTGTAATGTAGTGCCGAAATGGCAGTTTCAAATGGCTGTAAATATTGCCTAATCGTGAACACGGATCGAATGCTTAAGTGTATCGGTCGACCTTAATCTACCCTATGTACATTTGCATTCTCTATTAAACAAAACATGGTAACTTATTTTGAATCGAGTCACGACCGTATCTGCCAGGTAACATGTATACATGGCAGATATAGTCGATCTGCACTGAACATTTATTCTCAATAATATTTTACTGCTGAATCAATTATCAATATAACTAGAATAAATTTAATTTTTAACTTCGAATCCATATGTACTAGTAATTATAGATAAAATGAACATTTACTCATCAAAATGAACATTTACGCACATTTTGGTCACCGAAATTCATCAGATATATCTTTCAGTAGGAATAGTCAGTGAGTGTATATAAATTTTGGTTGCCATTCCAACCAATGGGCTGATTTGGCCCTTAGCAACCAGGTTGCTGAGGCTGGTATTCAAGTTAAAACACGATATGAAAGTATCAAACCAATTTAGATAATTGGGTAGTGACTATATTTTGTGGAATTGGTACAAAATATTCAAAAACACACCTTAGCAACCGATACATGCCTGAGAAATCATTGACGTTTAGAGCCATTGGAAGTTAATGGATGCTATTACTGCCGGTTTCCCAAGCCTGTATTGGATGCTAAGGGTTGTGGTCAGACATTTTGATGATATAGTCCTCAATATATTGTCCTTACTCTATTGTCTGAAATGGTTTCATATATGTATATCTTGTTTTTAAGGGCCCAGCCAGACCATTGGTTGCCATGGCAACCGCAAATTTCTTGAAATCACTGACTATTCTAACTAAAAAGCATAAAAAGGGTTTTGGTGAACAAATATGGATACAAACGGTCTCATGTTATTCCATTTAAAATGCCTAATTAAAAAGCAGTCTGTCAATGACGTCATTCTTCTCATTTGCATATTAATTAGCTGTCAGACTCAGATTCTGTAAATATTACATGTTTAAAGTGTCGTAACTTTGGCAGGAATCATGATATCATGCCCCGTGGGAGCGAGGGTATTGCATTTGGGTCTGTCTGTTTGTCTGTCTGTCCGCGCGCATCACTCGGAAATAAATAGTCCGATCGATATGAAATTTATGGGGATGAAGCAGTATGTCAGTGGCTCGGTCCTCCTCACGAGGCGTTTCAGTGGAAATGTCTGCGCTCATAACTCGAAGGCAAACGGTCCGATCGATTTGAAATTCACAGAACTGAAGTTCTATGTTAATGGCTCGGTCTCCTTCAAATTTTGTCAAAATCGAATGAAAACGGAATCGTCATGGCAACGGAAAAAGTTAAAATCAGATAATCAGCTGTAACTCCGGTTCTACTTGATATTATTTCTTCCAACTATCTTTGTATTTTTTTTATAGCCAATTCCCGATCGTATGGTGTACGGCCGATGGTCGTACGACGAAAACTCTCCATTATTGCCCGATGTCGAAAAATTGGGGTTCACGATTTCGGCTATTCTTTATCAGCGGCTTTTCTGTGCAAGCATCTGAAATGTATCTGAAATGTATTTTACTGAAGCGCTATGTTAGTGGCTCGGTCTCCTTCAAATGTTGTCAAAATCAAAGTAAAACGGTTGCCATGGCAACGGAAAAAGTTAAAATCACATAATCGGCTATAACTCCGGTTCTACTTGATATTATTTTTTTCATTTTTTTTAATATTCTTCTATAGCCAATTCCCGATCGTATGGTGTACGGCCGATGGTCGTACGACGGAAACTCCATTATCGCCCGATGTCGAAAAATTGGGGGTTCCCGATTTCGGGTATTTTCTGTCAGCGACTTTTCTGTACAAGTGTCTGCGCTTATAACTCAGAGACAATAGTTCCAATCAAACTGGAATTTATTGTACTGAAGCGCTATGTTAGTGCCTCGGTCTCCTTCAAATGTTGTCAAAATCGAATGAAAACGGTTGCCATGGCAACGGAAAAAGTGAAATCACATGATCGGCTATAGCCCTAACTCTGGTTATATATGTGTGGCGATTTTGCCCAAAGAAAAGTTTTACAGCCTATTTTTAGACCGCTCCCACTCGGAGCGTGCGTTGCCCAGCAACACACTGTACCCAATCGCGCCCAGTAAACTATAACAATGGTTTGACCTAGTTTCTCCTCCTGCCTCTTGGCCCGATATATACGCGAGCATTGGCTTGGTCTGTGAGATTGTCCCAGAGCAAGCCGAGAGGCAGGACATGAGGCTCGCCATGAGCTTTACGTCCCTGTGTCTCGGGTAAGGCCCTCGCGGGCCCTGGGGACGATTTCCATTGGGGGCCCAGGTGGGGGAGACCGTTGCTGACTCGGGGGCTCACGCCCTGTGGATCACCGGTTTCTTACCACCTGGGGTGGTGTGACACAGGCTCTGGCAGACCGTCGGGCTGGCTCAGAGTTCCATCTCTGTGACAGTGCCTTCGGCGAGGCCGGCCAGCAACATGCCCACGTGTACGGGTTCCGTGGTGCCGCTCCCATGGCATCTCGGACTCTACATACGGCTACATTACCATAACTGTGTAATATGCATGTTGTAGTTAAGGAGTTGGTGAGATGCATGTGTTATATCGTAGTGTATGACGGCCGGACTCGTTCCGGGCTGACTGTACCTGGTTGTAGTGTTCCGTAGAGTAGTGCCAGACGCCCTGTAGCGGGCGCCCGCCGAACTTTACAGTGGTGCCGTGACCAGGATCAGCCCGACGGCGTTCTATTGCAGCCTAACGTCACAGTACCTTGCTCCCTCGTCAATGGGGATCGTCCGCTCCTCCGGGACAAGATTATCTGCTGAAAATGAGTAAGCACAAAGGGAAGGGAAAGGATGGTAGTGTCGCAGACAACACCCGGTCGCGCGACAGCCGTGAGCAGCCTTCGGGCGGCTCCGGCGATAGAGAAAGGAGCGCGGAGCCCCCTGCTAACCGGACCCCGTCTTCGGACACGGTCCAACCTGGGGAGTCGACTCCGGCACCTTTGACTCCGTCTCAGGACGTAGAGTCGAGCCCTGCGGGGCTGCAACAGGGGTTGCTACCGGGGCTTAGCTCCGGTGATGTAGGCGCGATTGGTGGAGCCGGGAACGGCTTTACACCGCGCTCACCTACGTCCAGAAGCGGTTCGCGGCAGGCGGCACTCTCTCAGGGGGCATCTCCGGATGTCTGGGATCGAGTGAACGCCGGCGCGAGTACCTCCAGACAAGTGGACCAGCAGTTACGGAGGCCTAACTCGGCCGGGTGGACTCCTTCGAAAGCCCCTCGTCCGGATTCCGGACGGTCCACACCAGGTGTAGTGGACCAACTCACCAACACACTGGGTGCGTTGGCTCCATTAGGGCGCTATGACCGTGCCCGGTCGCCCCAACAGGGACGACCCGACCGAAGGGACCGCTCGCCGTCTCCACAGTCCAGGAACCCTCTGGGGTCTTTGTCGGAGAGGGAGAGGCGGCTGATTTCTACGGCGCTTGAGCAATTCAAGCAGGGTCAGTCCACTTCGAGCGTTGACCCGACGGTCTCCTACGCTCTGGGGATGATTGGGCCTATGGCTCCTCCCCAAGTCCTCTCGAGTCCGCAGACGCCGGTGGTCCCCGCAATGGGATCCGCGCCTGCTCAGCGACTCGGAGGCACCACGCCGGCCACAGCTTCGACCGTTCCGACGGCCGGAGTTAGTGCCGCGTGGTTAGCTTATCCTGGCAGTCAGGGTGCATCGGGCATGCAGTGGCAACCGGCGGCTCCGGCCCCGAGCTACGTTAGCTATGCCGCCCCGTCTGGAGCCTACCTAGTGGGTTCGACGGGAGTCCCGACCGCACCAAGTCAGGATAGTGTGACAGCGGGAATGTACCCGGCGCCAAGTGTGAGCTATCCTGCCCCCATGTCAACGGCGTTGATGTCTGCCCCAGCGGACTCCGCCGCGGGAGCGGGTGGTATACGGGCCTTGTCGTCATATAGTGCCGACCCTGGGGCCGGTTCCGCCGGTCGGGTGCGCTCTCCACGTGACAAGGCGCCCGACCAATCTTCTTGGTGGAAGCGGTCAACGGGGATAACGCTGACTTGGAGGACTATTTACTCCAGATTTGGCGGCCGGCGGTATACGAAGGATGGACCCAGCACGAGGCTGGGCATATCCACTCGGGGAGCTTGGAGGGTAAGGCTCTCCGTGTGATGCAGTGTCTGCCGGTGGGACCAGTAACTTTCGGCGAGGTTGCGCGGCAACTACGCCTACTGTTTACACCAACGACCAACAGGCGGCAGTTTGAACGGGAGTTCAAAGCTCGGATCCGCCTACCGACTGAATCCGTTACCGAGTATGCTTTTAATTTGCGCATACTCGGCCGGAGGACTCATCCAGACATGGAAGCCAGTCGGTTTGAACCGATGCTGATCGATCAGTTCATCGATGGCCGGCCATACCACATCTCCTATGGGCTGGCCACCCATGAAAAACGATCGATGGAGGAGGCAATCAACTCCGCCCTTGCATTAGAGGTAGCTGTCCGTCCCAGACAGATGCCTCCGGCCCCGGCTTCGGCCCCAGCTGTTCCCACGCAAGCGGTGGCCCCGTCTCCTGCCATGGCATCGCAGGTGACTCTATGGTCGGCCCCGGTCCCTCGGGCACCCACCGTGGAGTCCAGCCCTCCGTCGGTTGGTTCACCGGCAAACCCGCAAGGGATGCCTGTTCAAGTGGCACCAGCTGTCGCGTCGTGCTCATCCTCGGATGAGTATGACTATGAGGAGTACGATTTTGGCGCCGCGCAGATGATTGCGTACTGCGCCGGAATCGACTCTCCGGGCCCCGCCAAGTATTGTGCGTTCGCCTCCGGACAAGTCATCCCTGACGATCCCTGTCATCCCTGACGATCCTGTCTGCCGCGCTGCGTGCACGGTGGCGGCCGCCGGAGATGATCCGTTCACCCTGCCGTACCATCTGGAATCTAGAGTTCCGAAGGACCGGCTGGATGAAGAGCAGCGACAGGCTCTCCGCAGGCTGCTCCGGCAGTATGCGGATGTGTTTATGAGTCCGGACGGTGCGGTTGGCAAGACGGACGTTGCCAAACACCGCATCGACCTCCTAAACGAGCATCCTATTAAGCAGCGTCTATGGCGAGCAGCGATCGTGCACCAAGAGGTCATAGACCGGGAGGTGCAGAAGATGCTCGAGCTAGACATCATCGAACCCAGTGACAGCCCTTGGGCAAGTCCTGTGGTTATGGTGAAGAAGAAGGATGGCTCGTGGAGGTTCTGCGTGGATTATCGGAAGCTAAACGATGCCACGCGGAAGGACTCATATCCTCTCCCGCACATCGAGGATACCTTCGATTCCTTGGCCGGATCGCACTATTTCTGTGCTCTGGATCTGGCCTCCGGGTATTGGCAGGTTGAGATGGAGGAGAGTGATAGGGCGAAAACTGCCTGTAATGCGCCAGCGACGTTCGAGCGCCTCATGGAGATGGTACTCAAAGGGTTCCTCTGGAAGCGATGTATGGTCTACATCGACGATGTCGTCGTGTATGGCCGGTCGTTCGAGGAAACCCTCACCAACCTCCAGATGGTGCTCCATCGCGTCCGCGAAGCAGGCCTTAAGTTGAAGCCAAGTAAGTGTGAGTTGTTCGCGCAGGAGATACTGTACTTGGGCTTCATGGTAACGGGCACCGGAGTTAGACCAGACCCCAAGAAGCTAGAGGCCGTGAAGAACTGGCCTCGGCCTTGCAGCCTGGTGGACGTGACTTTGCACTCGGCGGTGTCCTCTCTCAGATCGTGGATGGGCAGGAGCGGGTAGTAGCTTATGCGAGTGTGGCTCTAAGCCGCTCTCAAATGAACTACTGCACCACGCACCGCGAGCTGCTCGCGGTAGTTACAATGACCAAGCGGTTCCGGCACTATTTGTTGGGACGCTATTTCCGCTTGCGGACTGACCACAGTTCGCTGAGATGGCTCCTCAACTATAGTGAGGCCGATGGCTTGGTGGCGCGGTGGCTCGTTAAACTCAAGGAGTATGACATGAAAATTGAGCACCGTGCTGGTAAGTTGCACGGCAACGCGGACGGCCTGTCCCGTTGTCATAAGTGCAAGAATCCTAACTGTGCCGGGATGGCTCCATCACAGCACGATGTGGATTCCTCCTCAGACTCGGAATTGGACCTTCCGGGAAGGCCGCAGGCCGCCGCCCCCTCTAACAACACGATGGCCGGAGCATCCAGGGCTCATCTCCGCGCGCAGACCCGCCGACACCGGCCATGGCGTCCTGCGTACGAACCGGAGGTGTGGCTCAGCTCCAGCGAGTCTTTCTCGAGTTCGGCGGTGTACTCCTCGTGGGTACCCTCCAAATCCTCAGACGAGTCTGAGTATGAGCAGTCCTTACCCCCAGTGGTGATGGCCGCTGCAGCGCAGCTGGACGTGCCGGATGAGGAGCCTAACTACTTGGGTGGCTACTCACCGGCGAACTTGATTGCAAAGCAGAGAGCTGACAGTGCTCTGGCACCGGTAATCAAAGCCCTTGAGGCCGGCCAGAAACCTTCGAAGGATGAGCGGAAGACCTACCGGGAGAAGACCCAGTCTCTTATCTGGGCCTCTTGTACCGGAGCTATGAGCCACCGAGACCACTGCCACCCATTTGGCAGTTGGTGCTTCCGGCGGAGCTGCAGAAAGAAGTGCTCCATCAGTTGCATGACCTCCGGGTGACCAGTCACTTGGGAATCCGGAGGACCGTCCCTAGGCTACAACAGCGCTTTCACTGGCCTGGTAGCAGTTTGGACGTGCAACGATGGTGCGCAGCCTGCCCTCGGTGTCAAGCGCGTCAAGGAGTTCTGGCTCCTGGCCGCCACCCCTTAACCACGGTTAAGGCTGGCGCTCCATTTGATCGGATAGCATTGGATATACTGGATACCCATCGGGTCACCCCACGTGGTTTCCGGTACATCCTGGTGATATCCGACTATTTCACCAAATATACTGACGCGTACCCACTGCACCGCCAGACTGCGGACGAGGTAGCTCGGTTGCTGGTGAATAGATGGGTGGTGTACCATGGTGTGCCTAAGCAGGTACATTCGGATCAGGGCACGCAATTTGAAAGCAACCTGTTCCCGAGCCTAGCACAGATGCTAGGAAGTACCAAGGTGCGTACCACCCCTTACAGGCCCCAGTCGGATGGACAGGTTGAACGCTTTAACCGGTCTGTCCTTAGCATGCTGGCGGCCTTTGTTAATGATTGTGCGAATGATTGGGATGACCACTTCCCGTATGTCTTAATGGCGTACCGGTCGTTGGTCCACTCTTCGACCGGAGTTACTCCGCACGCGATGTTGTACGGCCGGGAGCTCAACCTGACCGTGGATATTATGTATCCAACTGCGGCAGAGACCGGTGCAGTACCCCAGTGCGGTCCGGAGTACGTTGAGTGGGTTCGCCGTGCCCTGGCGAACGCCCATGATTTTGCGCGAGCGCGCCTGGATAAGTCTGCTATCCCGCAGAAGCGTGGCTATGACGCCCATGCCAAGGGTAGGCCCGCTTTTGGGGAAGGAGACAAGGTGCGGTTTTATTATCCACCGCTTAAGCAAGGCAACAAGTTTGCTAAGCCGTGGATAGGCCCGTTCACGGTACTTAAACAGGTTACGGACGTGGACTACCGGATCCGGAGGGACTCCGACCCGGATAGGGTTCTGGTGGTTCACATAGATAACCTGAAGAAGTACCAGGGCCCGCTTGTCATGGATCCGCTAGTACAAGATGCGGAACCGGATGACGCTCCTTTAGGGGATCTGTCCGGTCAGCATCCGCGGACTCTGGACGAACGTGTGCGCCGGACGGTGGGTCTCCCGGACCTCTCTGATCCGTCAGATGACGGTCCGGACGTAGAATCACCATATCTAGGCGATCCGCAGGTACCCCCGCTCCCTCCACCACCTACGGATGATGGGCGGCCACGCCGGAAACCTCGTGCGCCGACCCGATATGGGTGGGACTAACGTTCCGCCCATGCGGATGCGTCTGCGGTATCCATCTATCACACCAGGGATGGATTTTAGGTCGTTCCCTGAGGATCCGCACGACTTTCCTCCGTGAGCAGCTACTTTGGGGCTATCTCCGGAGTTGAGGTCCGCGGACATCTTTATGTCGTAACGCTCCGCATCCGCCCTCCCGTAGTTTCTAGTGCTAGGGATGTGCGGCAACCCTATATCGATCAGTTCGACTGCTGTCCGGCGTAGTCAACGCATCGGCTAGGCTGGCCGGATGACTTTTGTGGATCTGCCGGACACCCTTGGTCCGGAACAGCCTCTTGTATGGCCAGACTGAGGTTGGGATTTACGTCGGATACGGGAGAAGCGCTTTCCCACGGTTTTGGGGAACTGGCTCTGGACGAGGGGCTAGTGTCCGATGTGAGGACTGGTGTCCGCGGTTCGTCCGTGTGACTCGTCCGGCACTTCGGACGCTTTGAGACGATGCACTTCGGTGTGTTATCCCTCGTGAGCCACTACTATAAGGCTTTCTATAGTAGATAAGGTTTCTTGCGGCAGGAAACCGTTTACCATTTTACGAAATGGACCGGCTGTTAAGCCCGCGTGTGCGGACCAGCCGCAGCAGTGGGGGACGCTCATTTTCGTCCGGATCGTACCTTACAATACACGGTCCGGCCGGAATGACCGGATCCCCGGCCTCCTTACGAGAAGGGGTCGTTTTACATGCGTAACATACTTTGTGGCTTTTAATCCGGATTCATTATCATCGGATAAGGTCAATATGCCTTATATGGTAGTCGTCCGGCCTGGACTCCGTTCGCGGGCAGCTCCGGACGATAGCCGGCAATTAATTTCATCATGTTTGGGATCTTCTAGATTGGGCGCCGGCATGAAGGGTTCGCCCCCTAACCATTGAGGTTATGGCCCATGCCGGCCCCGCGTCTAATCTATTGGTTCCGCGCTCCGGTAGTCGTTTGCTTGGGCTCTGGGTTTGACCGGACACCGCTCCGCGGTCGGGCTGTACGTTGGGGTTGCTAGTGGGCGCGTTGCAAACGCCCATAGGGCGCCCAATTGTCTGTCCGGCTGCCATGGGCATGTCCGATCGCCTTGTAAGCGTACCAGCGGCTATGGGGAGTGGTTTTGTTTATTTTCCATCTCATGTTATAATTTCTTGAGTGGATTATATAAGCCACAAGTATGCGTGCATGCCGTGGAAACGCTATTCTTACTCATTCAATCGTACATTGAGATAAGTTTAGTGATATATCTTTTTCCTGGTGCTTAAGAGGGGTTTAGGAGATTGTGTTGTGTGTATCAGAAGCTTGTTTTGCCGTGATCTATGAAAAAGCAGGCGAACGGTGGTGGATTTATTTCCATTACTGATTCGAACAGTGTAGATCTTTATTTACATTGTTGTAAGGTGGACATATTCGTTACATCCACAAGTAGATCGACTTCTGATACATTGTATACAATCTCTATCCTGCTGTGGTGATTAACTTCACGTCATTCACCGCCAGTGCGGAAGCGAAAGCTAATGACTGATGTTAATAACTGTGTTTTAATTGCGGGATCCCCCGGGATGGCCAGTACTTTTTGCCACCCGTATACATGGAGTGATAGGAGTCACCGGGGGGAGATGCGTGTATATGTATAAGCCTATTGTCAGAAAACGTTATTTGTTTGTCAGCCTGTACTGATTGATGCTATAAATAGACGTTTCCACGGCGGCGCGCTGCACTGCCGCGCGTGTAGAATAGCTGCTACCACTTGATGCCTCTTAAACTATGTAACTCGAGATCACTGGTCATTCGAGCACTCGGCACTGGTGGAGACAGATCTGCGGTACTGACTCCCAGTGTTTACGCTTAGAGGGCTCGAATATTTGCTATGTCAGAAATCAGTGACGGGGAAAGTACGGGAGGGAAGGTGCCTCCGGACAGTGATCGCGAGATCCAGTCCGGAGATGAGTCTCTTGAGCGCGGTAACACGTACTCGGGACGAACTGAGACTCCCAAGGCTCGCACACGGGTTCCGAGGAATCCGACTCCGGCACTAGTGCCGCGAGTGTGGTCACGGTGGACCGCGTTGTAGAGAGCAACTTACTGCAATAGAAGCCGAGAAGCTCCTCGATCCGTCTCCGCTTTCACGTGTGTAAACGTTGATGGACTACAGCGAGGCGGGCCCCGTTGGTTTGGATATTGAGTTGCATCTGCCCGCGGAGATGCTAGCGTCTCTTGGGCCGGATGAGAGTACTCATCCGGATACCCGTCCGGATGGCCCCGCTCGTCCAGACACCGGTTCCGGCGAGAACTCCTCGGTGTCCGCACCTCCGGAGCCTGGTCCGCGTGATCAGGGCAAACCTGCGTCTTGGGCTGAACAGGTTGATGCGGCTGAGCAAGTTGCGTCCCAGGTTACGGCCTCAGAGCAGGGAGCCGGCTCGGAAGACACCATGGGGAAGGATGACGGGTTTATCTCGCCCGTCTCCAAGCACACCCGGTACCGAGCCAAGAAGATTGCTCAGAAGCAGTGGGAGGCCCAACAGAAACTAGAGGCCTCTAACCGCGGGCAATCCGAGTCCAATCCCGACCAGGGAAAGGACCCGTCCGCTCCTCCGCCGAGGAAGAAGAAGAAGAGGACACACCGAAAACGCAAGTCCGGTGGTCCCTCACCCCAGTCCGGACCTAAGTCCGGAGGGCCCAAGCCGCTGGCGCCTAAGCCGGACGACAAGACAGGGTCCTCCGCCAAGTCCGGGGGTACCAAGGCGCCAACTCCTTCGGGAAGCGGGGCGGACGGTACCTCCGCAAAGTCAGACCAGGGTGCGGGAGGTTCCAGCAAGCCGGCGCCCTCTGGGGCACCAAAAGGAACCTCCTCCGGCAAATCCTCCGGACAGTCAAAGCCATCCGGAGTGGCGGAGAGTGGATCCTGTCCAGTGGATAAAGGGCGGCCCTTGCCACAGAAGGGAGATCTCCGGTTGGAGCTCCTTCGCCGGCAAGCGGAAAAGGAAGGGGTTACGGATTTATGTATTTTATGTATTTCTTATTCGGTTTAACAGTCATTATAGGGAAGATGAAATTGTGGAATCCTGAGCTTATACGGAACCTCTAAAGTTTCATTTAGAACCTTTGTGAAAGGTTCTTTGTGTGGAACCTTTTTCGTGGAACTTCAAAGGTTCTTTGTGAAGAAAATTTGGAATTATGAGTCCGATGAGGTTCTTGTAAAGGTTCAACCCGGGTTCTTTCACAACCAGTGAATTGAAGCTTTTGAGTGTACTTCAAGGTACCATCAAATAACCTTTAGGTTCTTTGAAAAACTCTTCCTGATTCAATTATGTTTCCATACAGGAAAATAATCAGTTCAATATTGACTTATTTCAGGTTCTTTGTAGGTTAGGTAAAGGACCTCCAAGTGGTTCAATATTTGTTCACTCCAAAGTACTCAAGTTTCTAAATAGAACATTTCAGGTTCTTCAAAGAAACCTTTCAATTTTTTTCGAAATTTCTTCAAAGAATCTCCCATGGTTCAAAATGAGTTGTTTGAAACACATCAATTTCATATTGAACCTTCGAAAGCTCTATAGTTCAGAAAATAGGTGTATATTTATATGTATATTTATGTATACACATAAATCGGTAAAATACTCTAAATCAAAAACATTTCACTCCACTGTTGAGACAAGTGAAGACCTTATCCAGCCTGGGGGCATGGCAGAGGCTACAGGAGACACTGCTGAGACAAATGAAGGTCCAGCCTGAGAAGGTGGGAGAGCCTACGGGGGACACTGCTGAGACTTTGGTTCTCATGCCGAACCAAAGTCCTCGTCCCCATTGAAGTTGCTCACCTGGAAGTCGGTCTTCCTGCTGGCTCTGGATTCCGGACGTCACAGGGGAGGAATCCGTTGGATCTTCCCAAGGTTTTCTGGTGGGAGGATGGCCTTAAGGTTTCCTTGCAGGTCATCCCTTCCTTCCTAGTGGAGATTCAGCTTGCCTCCTCTCCACCGTTGACCTTCACGATCCCTGCCTTGGCTTCGTCCTTAGGCCCGAATCTTGAGAGAGACTGTCTTCTATGCCCGGTGCGGGCTTTGCGATTGTTTTATCAAGTGAACAAAATGTCTTCGGTTTACAAACGTTTATTGTTCATATCACATCAGTCGATTTTCCACCGAGATATACGTTCCGCTTCCTTCTCGTCCTGAATTCAAAAGTGTATCCAAACTTGTTATGACCTGGCTGAACAGGACTCCACTTGTTCGTTTAAGGTAAGTGCCCATGACGTTAGAGCCATGGCGGCCTCCCTTGCTTATATGGGATGTGTTCCCCTCGATCAAGTAATACAATCCCATACACCTTTAGCTCTTTCTACCTTAGAGACTTGATGGTTACCACTTGGTAGCCATGCAACGGTGTCGTCGCCCTGTGAGGTGGATATGGCCCCTCCTGTATATACGTTGCGTTCACTTGTACTCATGTTGCTGTTCCAGGGTTTCAAGTGAAGGTTAGTTGGAGAACCCACTGGAACCTGTTTTTCTAAGAGTGAATAATATGTATCTTGTTGTGCAGAAGTCACAGATTTCATCAGAGCGACATTGTGAAAGCTGCAACTAGATAATAGATGCATAAGTATCAGTGACCTGCAAGAATATTCATAATTTAGTGCTCCAGTACTGAGTTAGTGGCACACATGTAACTTGAGTGCATAAATGGCGTATCTCATACCAACGTAAGACATTTTTGGCGTAATTCGTGTTTTTCCGTATTTGAATATGCAACCCGATCTCAATTTGTCAGGAACGACCAGGTGAGATTTTGCACTATACTCTATAATTATCTCAAACACACACTTTGGGAGGGGGGAGTCGATATTCGACATTGTCGTCATGTTACTTTTCTCCATCTACATAGATCTATATTCAATATTTCTGGAAAACGTCAGTTGTCGTGTCTATGCATTGCTCAACGAACTCGTTCACAATCCCAGCACAATGGAAATTGTCATCCCTAGAGCGCATACAAGCCATTTCATCATCATTTCATCATCAACTCATTAGACAAAATCGATATGTGTATATATCAAATGTGCATGCAACAATCATCAAAACCGGATGAGAAATGGGACCTGTAGAACGCTCTACACAAATAAATATTGGAGTGGGGTGAATCTATAGTATCTGCCGACCTACGTTGGGGGAATACAATGACACACCGACGACGAGATAGCTAACTCGCCACGGCAAGATAGTAACTCGCTGTGGCGAGATAACTAACTCGCCAAGGCGAGATAGTAACTCGCCACGGCAAGATAGCTGACTCGCCACGGCGAGATAGTAACATGGCGGCATGGCGGTAATACGCTTCCGTACTTCCGTACGCGCGTGTTCTGCCCTCCGTAGCCAATGGTTCGCATTGAACAACGGAAATCACAGGAAAACGTCGAATATTCTTGCGAAAAATTGATTTTGTGAAACGCTCCACTGTATAATCAGAAATGAATGTAAAATTGTGTAGCATGTGTGTAGATTGATGTGAAATGTAACTTATTATCTTTGTGGGATGAGTTCCCATATAGTACCGGCATTAGTGAACGTTTCGTACGTTGGGGGCACCTGTGACTTCAAATATGATTGCCTTTACCTTACTATGCCTTGATGCACCTGACTTCAAACCTCTTCACTTGACTTCACACCTCAAGTTCACAACTGACCTGAAATTAGTGGCCTCTGAAATGATGAATTGGTGATTTGGTCTCTATAAACAAATTTTTAATAGAATTGAATTTTTGATAGGATTTATTTATGATCATATTGGATCTTTTGGTGACCTAAAAGCTCACTTCAGATGACCTCTTGAGTTGTGAATCTCAAGATAATGAGATGTGTATCAAAATTGGAATCGGTGGACAAAACTTTTGTTTACCAAGTATTCAGCTTGGGTTTTTAAAGTGTGAAGTCATAAGTGGCAAATCTCAGTGACAAAGTGCTCGTAGACCGATATGAGCATATAGGAAACTCATGTATGGTGTATCTTTCGATGACATTGAACTAAACATCATGAAATTAACTGGGTAGTCCAAATGTCAGGTCTGATATGAAATTTGTCAATGGCATTTGCATGTAAGGCTTTGTATCGTATTCATGAAGATATACTAGTAAGGAGGTATGTATGGCAGATCTTTGGTAACACTACTTTTATTCAGATGATCTTGAGTAGGCCAAATTAAGATTATGTTATGGAGAATGAAGAAAAATTTTATGTTCGTAATGTGAACGAATATAGCAATACAATGCAATACAATACAATACAATACAATACAATACAATACAATACAATACAATACAATACAATACAATACAATACAAAACATGATTGAAAACCCAATTATTTTGGTCACATGAACATCTGTATCTGTCCAATAGATAATACCATGTGATAACAAGGACTTATTATGATAATTATGATAATTATCAAATAAAGGTAGCAGAAATATGCAATAGATAACAACATAAAACTTTCCACACAAGGTAGAATGTTCGTGATCACCAGCTGAGTATTGGTTTATCCGGTTGGTTCTTTTTTCGGCCCAAGTGTCATATCCTGCGCATTCCTCTATAATCAATGAGGATTGAAAGGGTGACAGATGGATTAAATGACAATCATTTAGTGGATTGATACATTTAGTAATAGTGGGAAGCTATTCCCAAATCCTAGGCGATGCCCACCCTCAAACTGAGAGCTGCCCGGTGTGAATGGAATATATGTTCCCGTGTATTTTAGGTCCCTCCGGACATATATTCCTAGGGGAAATAGTCTGCCTGGACATGAGTGCTGGGGAAATATGTCCCTGGACATGTTAGGTTCGTCGGACATATATTACTGAGAGTATTGTCCCATTGGACAACATTTCCTAGGAATATTTGTCTGTGGGACCTATTTTACGTAGGACGTAAATTTCTTTTACACCGGGCATGTGTGCACAGCTTTTGAAAGACGTCAAAGTTTGTTGACAGTAATTGAAGTTACTGTATTACTACGATTATTTGCCTTGACTGTCATTCTGGCATGTGATCAATGGTACACGCCTCTGTTGAGAACTTCCGCGTCTATTTTTGTTCATATATTATTTACATGTAAACCAACCAGCAACTAATTTAGATGCTTTATGATTACACAGCGGATGAAAGCTGATCAGAGGCAGATGTGAAGACAGAACTTTACACAAAACACCCCCCCCTTCCCATACACATGGACATCATGCGCGGATGTATTAACTTTCATTTTGAGTTTTTGTTCCTGTGTGATAAATTGTGGTTCCAAGTTAGAAAGTTCAATAGTTCGACACTGTGTTGGGATGTCGTGTAGGACTGTATTGAAGTGGTGTTTTCTGAGATGTGTAGGACTGTATTGATGCGATGTTTCCTGATGAGTTTTGTACCGGCAGTTACCTGGGCTCAGTTAGGTAAGTGTACCTTGTGCTGTGGACTTTGGTGGATTTGAGCGTAGACTCATATCGGTATTATTAAAGTGATATTAAAAGAAAGTTGTGGATCTTGGCAAACAATTCTGACCGAACGAAGAAAACATAATAGTTATACATGTGCACTCGGATGACCAAATAGATTCCCCCATTCCCCATAAGCATGCATTAACTGTCTTGTCATTTTGGTATATATGTATGTATCTCGAAACTATACATCACGTCACTTTACATATTTCATTTCACATAACATACTATTAATTAATGAATAATGACACTCAATTGTCATCGCACAAAATTATTATGTGCTATAAAAACTATAGTGAAGTTACTATATATCACTACCTCTTCAAAATATGCAACATGTTTATTAGTGAAATTAGTCCAGTGGCTCAGGGGGTGTATGTGTGCATGAGATGTCCCCTAAAGTTGACTTCAGATATGTAATTTGGGGCTATTCAGGGAACATATTAATCAGGGTAGACATTTGGTACCCCGGCACTAAGCGAGAAAATTGGCATTTTATACGGGTACTCTCGAAGTCGTTTTTTGCGGTTTTCGCGCAAATTATTTAAGAGGGGTATAGTTGGTATTTCAGCCACGGTATAAATTTCAATATATTCATCATCATATATCACATATCACATTAAACTTGATTGAATTATCTGTCGATTTGATGTGCTAATATTGCCGTTGCAATAAACATTCATCTCTCTGTAACTAATTAAATATAACTTTCGTCGCCAACTTTAAAGAAAATCTGTCGAAAACCCCTTCAGTGTCTGGTTTCAGTTATCCCTCGAAACCTCTCGATTATTCTCCACCCACTATTATATTTTTGTCCCCTGGGGTCTTCTAAGTTGGAAAAGTCATTAAATGAAACAATATAGCCACAAATTTATGAAAACATTTTGTACACATGAGTTAACCTGAATTGACATTTCGCAATTTTATTTGAGTGGGTATACTTGGTTTACCGGCCACTATAAACTCGGATTTTTCTAACTCGTTTACACTGTTTTTCGCTAATATTTTTGTGATGCCTAACGCTATCGTTCTATAACTTGGCATACTCCACCTGGGAGTCAAACGGCAATTTTCTACCAAATTTCAGACAGCTAACGCGAAAATTGAAAAAGTTGGCAATCTACCTCAATGTTAATTTTCAGCCCAAAACGGAATCTCGAGAATCTGAGCATATTCGAGGAATTGGTCCTGTTTACATCCATCAGGATTCGAAAAATTCTTGTAACTTTGAACCAGAAGATACACTGGGGTGTATTCTACACAAACATGTTGATTTTGAAACATTGCTCCGATACAAAACCGAGCAAATGCACAAAATTGCGTGCGGGCCCAGAAATTAAATAATATGGCTAAATTTAACATTGGGGTAGATTGCCAACTTTTTCAATTTTCGCGATAGCTGTATGAAATTTGGTTGAAAATTGCCGTTTGACTCCCTGGTGAGGTATGCCAAGTTATAGAACGATAGCGTTTAGCATCACAAAAATATTAGCGAAAAACAGTGTAAACGAGTTAGAAAAATCCAAGTACGTCTATTATAATACTTTGATCATCATATATTTGTCATTCAGCATATAATAGGTAATTGGATTATTCGTAAAATGTTGTATTAATATTTTAGCTACTATGAAATTCATCTCTCTATAACTGCTTGAATATAATGTAGAATATTTATGGCAGTTATCGGCCCGAAACTCTCCCTTACACTTTATCCTACTCGACATACACGACATAGATTCATCACATGACTTCATACTCACGAGAACCGACACACACCGTCCAAGACACGTAAACAACTCCACAAATGACGTCATGCAGAACACACCGCCAATCACAACATTTCCAGACACCTAACCACGCCCATACAGCATTACATCACATTCAGCAAATCACATGAACTCCTGTTCCACGACGCGGGAAAAACCAGACACCCATGAAAAAGTCCCCGCGCTTTTCGGAGTCGAGTTTAGAGATTTTAGAGAGAGAAGACGGATCTCTGAAATATTGAAGAATTGTAACGAAGTTCTGAAGAGAATATCTGTGATATACTGTTGTACGTGTCGGACTCTTATTCGGACTATATCGGGATCGTATGTGGCCGTGATGGTGTCATCGGAAGATTCATCCTAATAAACTTGGATTAATTGAATTCGGACTGGTTTGTGATACTTCAAGCACAACACTACGAACACTATACGTCAGTAAAAGGACTGATCGGACCTTTTCGTAATCCCGATTTCGTAACATTGGCGCCAGTGACCAGGATATCGAAAGCCAGTCTCGGCTTAGAAACTGTTAACGTCAATGCCTAATACACGAGCGAAAACCTATAGCCAGCTTTCACAGCCAGCCGAATTCCCGTGAGGAGTCACGGACGACAGACGGAGTGACTACTAAACCGGTCCTGCTAAGCCAGCAACCGTCGCGACCCCGATCGGTAGCGATGAGTGACATGTTAACTCTGTCACACGTACAACCGCCTGACGAACTGTATCAGATATCGGAATACTGTGATCGTACTGGTTTGTCATTGTCGGAAGAAGATTACGGACCGGAACCTCTTCGCTGATGAAGAATACGTGAACGAACTGTTACACGAAGATATGTCATCGCCCCGTCACACGATGGGCGAGATCTTGGATGCTCATGCCAAGTCGTATCGGACTACACCTGCCGGACCGTCCCACTCGCTAGCTGACGATCGGAGACGAGCAAACTATGTGCCTACAAGACAGAGACCGGATACCGACACTCTGTCACAACCGGTGAGCGTGCAACCAGTGAACATTAATACTTCCATGGTGACGCAACCCCCCAGCCGATCTCGAATTGACCTGGCGTCTGTAACTGAGCCAGGCGGAGGCTCAGTTACAGGCCAAGGAGGAGCAGCGGAGTCTCCAGGCACAGGTGGACCAGCTGAGGAAGGACGCCCTGCAGCGGAAGAAGGAGCACCGGAGTGCTGCGGGCCCAGGTCAAGGAGAGTAGGATGCTCTGGGAGCAACTCCGGGTTTACACGGATGCCTGAGACCGGCTCGCAGAGACTTTTGAGAGTGAGGTGGAGTGTTAGTGAGGCGAAGGGAGAAGGGCCCCTGGACGAAGAAAAACAAAGAGAATAAAAGAAGAGAAGAGAGAAGAAAAGACCTACAGAGAAGAATAAAGAAGGAGGACTAAGGCTGTGAGAAGAAAGAGAAAGGCTCAACGGGGACGTTGATCTCCAGAAAGGGTGGAGTTGTAACAAAAATCAGTTGTGGGAAACTGATGGCAATGCAAAACCCCTCTGCTTCCCCGGTTCCTGCGCTGAACGCTAACAAGATACTGTTTTGAAAACCTGGTTATTATTGCCCAGCAATGTATTCATTCTGATGAATATACACTAATCCAGAAAGCTGGTTTTAAAGCAACTGCCTGGAAAACCAGTCAATATGTTTTGAAAACTATATTTCATATTAAACATGCTGAATGAACTGAATAAGACATACTCACATCAAATGTAATGAATATAACCTGTCCTGTGGGAAACTTTGCTGTTTTTAACAAGCGGTTCTTCCGTAAATACAGGAACTGTATCCATCACACGCAAATGTAAACAAAGCATAAAAATTGAAATGGACTGACAATTCCACGTACATCATGATATATCACTGATTATTTCCTCATAACTACACTATATATGCACATATGAACTGGAAAATGTACTCGATGTGGACTTTTAAGCGTGATTTGGGCATTTGTTTACATTCGGGTTTGATGGATACACTTCGATTGTTTATATACAAGACCGGTACAAAATGTGTATTAAAACGGATGAAAAAACAACTCGGACAATTGTAATCATCAAAACCATTGAGCACACATTTTGTTATCTTGTATTAGATGTGTTGCACAAAAATGTAGTTAAATATTGCATACATTCGAAGGCAGTAGCTTTAAAAATATATGAAGTGATGTTTCGCAACACTTTCCCTTTATATTGCCTAAGTGGGGTGAACGCTCGCTGATTGGCTGAACGAGATAGTGCATTGTGCTCTCCAGCAGCTGTGCATATCGAGGCATCAGCATATCTCAACAGCCACCATATGCCAAAATTGAAGGAACTCTGCCCAGACAGATTGAGGGCATAAGACACCATTTCGAGTTACATTCACTCCCCATGTTAAACCTACCTTACGATTAACAATGTGCAGCACTCCCTGCGATACTTGGGGCTTACAAAATATGTACTAACAAAATATGTACATTTCATTATGGACCAACAGACTCAGTTTTTGGGTATAGTTTGTTGGAAATTACCTAATATATTGGTCAGCCACTACCTCGTGTGCCAGTTCTCAGAGGACATTTTTCCAAGTGCAGTACGAATATATCACTTACATTTCATTTTCACATCGTTCATTCACACATATACTATACATTACTCACTGATATTGGCGAAGCATATCCTCACCGTGACCATGCGGAAGCCATATGTTTTTGCTCATTCACAAAATCGTGTTACCGGATGTGACCCATTTGCGCATGTTTGGTCCAGAGTGAGACGAGTCCTGAATACCTTGCTTTGGTAGACAATTCTCAATATTTCTTAGAGGTATGTTGGATGAACTTGGTCTTGCTCCCATCTTTTATTGCTGAGTCGGCATTCTTCATTTGCACTCATATCTCAGAAATGGTGCGTCATTGAACCAAATGTCGTTAGGGGTATGTTGGGTGAACTTGGCCCTGAGCAAATCTATTTTTTACCCAGTCGGCATTATTTGATATTTTCAACTATGAAGCGAAATGGATATTATTTTCGGATTTGTTGCCTTAAACATACATAAATAGGAGGGCAGCAATCCATGCAATCTTTCTTGGTCATTTATTTAAAAAACATTCATGCATGCACGAGTAACAGATGTATCATACACATCACTGTTCAACATTCGGTCACAGAAGTTCTCTGCTTTTCATGACATATGCTAACGATCCCAAAGACTACCTATCACTGCAACCAAACCGAGATCGAGACTTGTATGTTTGACCAGGCAGCCTTAGAGCGTAGACCATGTCCTTAGAGCGTTGACACACAACAAGCGATGCAATAATAAATCATTAGATCAGTTCGAATTACATGATGTTCATTCATATTGCTCGCGAATGAAGTTTTAACATATTGTGAGCATTGTTAGTACACTACATATTTGTGGGCCACATCCATGATCGATGGCCTATTTCAGAACAAATCATACTATATTTGTACAGCACGGACTTGTACATTGGTATCTCAAACACTGCTCTAAGGTATATGGTCAATATTCGACATCAGCTTTCAAAAAGTTAGCGTTACAGCATAGCCAACAATATGACCTGAACGCTAAGCAAAAGAACTAGGTCGCTCAACGCTCTATGCTATTTGGAAGAGTATATACAAGGGATATTTTGGTATCGCGAATAACTTTGTCAGTGTGTAAACTGGTGATAATCACTAAAATTACATATGCCCAACAGCGGATGTAAACTGGCCTACTCAGTACTGTAGTAGTAGTTGATTGGTGTTATCCCAACTAGTACACGTTCAGTCACACACTGTACAGAGCATAATGAGAGCTCATCTAAGCTTATAAAATATAAACGGTGCCCAATTCACATCCCCCTCTACACATGTATATACATCATCAGTTCATCAAATTATCTGATCATGCGAGGACTTACTGACTGTCATTTAGACGTTTGTATTCCGGTTTGATAAATTGTGATTCCGAGTGAGGAATTCGAAGTTTGATAGTTTGGCACTGTGTTGAGATGTCGTGTAGGGCTGCATTGATGCGATGTTTCCTGACAAGTTTTGTCCTTGCAACTACACGGGCTCAGTTAAGTAAGTGGTTGTCATGCTGTGGACTTAATCCGTAGCTCGATCAGCTCGGAATTATCGAAAAATCAACATGATATACAGAAGAACGATTCGGGGAATAAATCGTAGACGTTCGAACATCTCTAGTTCAGTCAGTTCGTCGTCAAAAAGGCAAACAACGGAGGTTCAACAATATATATATATATA
The DNA here is from genome assembly GCA_949152475.1 of Terebella lapidaria. Taxonomy (NCBI): domain Eukaryota; kingdom Metazoa; phylum Annelida; class Polychaeta; order Terebellida; family Terebellidae; genus Terebella; species Terebella lapidaria. The sequence continues at coordinate 13,359,975 of OX424557.1, forward strand.
TATATAGATGGGGGACATTTCGCCATGTTTCCCAACACATGGTAAATGTTAATCACAACTGAAAGTAATGCGAATTTAGCAACCATGAAACGTACGGCCACAGGCATGTATAAAATGAGAAAAATGAGAAGGTATATAATATAATATCTTTTATTTTCGTGTTTCAGCCACGATAATTTTCATCACTATATAAAAAAGGCTCCAGATAAATTTTTGAAGATAAAATGTGAAAAGATGGACGATGGATGCAGTACCATGCCAATAAATTTTCGAACCATATGTACAGTAACCTAAAATTAGCCCAAAGGTTACCAGGCTACCAGACAATATCCTGTCCTGTGATTTTGAGGTCAAAGATCAGATTCATGGTCGTGACAAAATTCGGCATATATCATATCCTATACGTTCAAAGTTGAGTCATAAGAACGAAAGTCGATAATAAGCAAGATATTACCCATTTTGTGTTCTGACCTTAAAATTATGTCAAAGGTCAAGTTCAAGGTCATGAAAATATTCAGCATATATCATTTCCTATATGTTCACAATTGATTCCTAAGCTGTAAAGTCGATAATAAGTGAGATATTAACCACTGTGGGCTTCGATCTTGAAGAAATAAGGTCAGAGGTCAAGTTCAAAATCATGAGCATATTCAATATATCATTTCCTATAAGTACACGATTTAATCTCAAGGAGTAAATGTGACAATAAGCAAGATATTAAAAATTTAATCCTGTAAGAAAGAAATGAAATCAAAAGTCAAGTTCAAGGTCAAAATAATATTCAGCATATATCATTTCCTATATGTGCACAATCGATTCCCAATCTGTAAAGTCGATAATAAGCGAAATATTCGCAATTTTGTGCTCTGACTTCGAAAATCAGGTCAAATTCAAATTCAAAATCAATATTCAGCATATCATTTCTTATATGTTCACAATTGACTCATAACCTGTGAAGTTGACAATAAACGGAATATTATCTATTTTGTGCTCTGACTTTGAAAATGAGGTCAAATGTCAAATTCAAAATCATGACAATTTTCAGCATATATCAATTCCTATATGTTCACAATTGACTCCTAAGCTGTAAATTTGATAATAAGTGAGATATTAGCCAGTTTAGGCTCTGACCTTGAAAATAAGGTCACCGTTCAAGTTCAAGGTCTTAAAAAACATTCAACATATATCATTTCCTATATGTTAACGATTCAATTCTAAGCTGTAAAGTCGATTATAAGCGAGGTATTAGTCATTTTGTGCTCTGTCCTTGAAACTAAGGTCAAAGGTCAAATTCAATGTCACAGGAATATTCGACATATATCATTTCTTATATTCCCACAATTGATTCCTAATCTCTTATGTCAATTTTAGGTGAGGTATAAGGAAAAAGGTGTCCCATTATGAAGCATATGAGAATTTCGCATCAGAAAGTCATATTTAAGACCCGTCAAAAAAACCGAAATGGCCGCCACACGCAGACCGGTGAATTAAGGGCAACGAAACTTATACGCGCCACAGAGGTATACAAGCTTATACATCTTCTTTAACATGCCATATGACAGATATTTTTAATAGGCTGTTTGAAGCCACATGGCAATTATCATAATTATTGAACTCATTGGTATAATATGGTTTGCAATATATGTATTACATTATTTGTGTAGAATATTTATGACAGTTATCGGCCCGAAACCCCTCCCTTACACATTCTCCCACTCGACATACATGACACAGACTCATCACATGACTTCATACTTACCTTACGTCACCAGCACACACCGTCCTAGCACCGCACCTCATGTAAACAACTCTACTCACGATGACACCCCCCTCATTCCCTCCAATCACCACATTTCCAGACACTTAACCACGTCCACCCAGACATTACATCACATTTAACGAATCACATGAACTCCTGTCCCACGACGCGGGAAAATACAGACATTCAGCACATGGCCCGCGCTTTCCCATTGATTCTGGTTTGAGAACTTGAAGAAGAAAGAAGGAAGAAATCTAATAGAGAGGTACAAGAAATAATAAGAAGAATATTGTGAGTTTAGAAGAAATTGGACTATATTAGACCATATTATACTTCGGACTATCTTGTGGGATTACGTATGAGTGAGTGGCCGTGATCTACATCGGACTTAATCATCCCAATAAACTCGGATTATTGTTGAAAGATACGTCGGACTCCTGTCTTGTGTTAACGCACGACATACATCGTACTATACGATCCTGTCGGCGTAATAGCCGCCGGGAGACACGCTATCCCGTCACATTTGTATTTATATGTATTGAGTCAGAAGAACTTCTTTTTGCAGAAATAAGGTGGTTACCACATACACCATGTTTGTGTACGTTTCCGTGGCATCAGCTCAAATGCTGACAACACATCAATCCAAATTGGGTGATTCCCAATTTGGGTAATTTATTAAAGTAATTGGCCGGGCTTTGTTTCTTTTGCAAAATGTTGTATGTTTGTTATTGGAATCATCAAAATTTGGCTGTGTTGGTGGTAATAGATCGATACTTACATTCATACCACTGAGCCGGTGTCACTGCTGGTGGACGTTAAGTCTGTCCCCGAGGACACTATCAACTCAGTAGCCTTTTGGCTTGTGATTAGGTACTTATGTACTTGTCATATATCTATTCCATGGGGTTTGTTTCGGATTTCTAAATTATTTTCATAGGTTGTTGGGCAGTTGTATACTAAGTCCATCAGGTGTACAGTAGAAACAACTACATTTATCACGCTGTCTGCCCCTGATGACGCCAGTGTGTCTTCTGATAAAGTAATTGGTCGGGCTTTGTTTATATCACAAAATGTCGTATTTTTGTTATTGGAGTCATCAAAATTCGGCTGTATTGGTGGTAATAGATCGCTACTTACATCCTTATCCATTGATAATCAAATTGTCTGTACATTTGTATTTCATTTTTCGGCCCTTCCTTCCCAAACCAGATAATTCGTTGATGTTGCTATTAGCCTTAATAGATTCTGTTACATCAGCCCGTGCAAATATTCACTGGGCAAATTGGCCTGATCAAATCGACGGACCGACCACACACAATCGCAACCAACACTGTATCACACAGGTGTACCGTGTGTAAACTTTATTCTCAGAAAATAGTAATGGGGCGGAGCCCGCACAATATAACAATAACGATGGTTTGCCAGGCGGTGTGGCGGTTTAAAGGCCCGACTTGGTTCATTGGACGCCTGTCAGTCATTGTCTGCCCGAGCCTTGGCGAGGGCAGACAATGTCTGGAAGGCGTCCAATGACCCAAGGATGGCCTCCTAACCGCCACACCGCCTGACAAACCATCGTTATTACTATTATTATCATTTTCATAGTCTGACTAGAAATTGAAATACTTGATAAGGACAGTAAACCTGTGTATAACATTTGACGGACGACTCAATTTTATGTTTGACTGTTCCGATTGCTCCGATTCTCACTCTGGTCATAACACACTCCCTGCGACGCACTATCATAAAATATGAGTTGCAAATAAAAAAAAAACAGTCGTTTGAACTAGTTTCACAAGACGCGGGCGTCGAATGAAAGACGCTGGCGTCGAATGAAGAGCAGTTTCATTCGAGGCCCGCGTCTTGTGTTGGGTAGCCGAAAACGTTATTTGATGTCATCGGTTGCGTGAATAACATGCGTGTATTGTTTCGTTAACGCGTACAGCAGCGCCCGCAAAAATGATAATAATAGCGCACAACGTATGTCCAACGTGGAATCGCTCGCTGCACGTCACTGAGGAGACCTCGCAAACGGAAATAGTTAACTTACCACGAATATAATAGTACCGAGCGCCAGTCCGGACATGCAATGAGGGGAATCCTTCGAAACAAAATTCTCAAAACTGATTAGACAGTTTTCGAGAAAATGGTCGCCAAAATCCAAAATTTTCTGCTTTTCGCCAAAAATGGCCACCATTTTGGCAAATAAGCGAAAATAAAAAAGTAAACAAATAAACGTCCCCTGTATTGAAATATATTAGGCATTTTTTTGCAAAATTTCAGAAAGATCCGTCTGTACACTTTAAAGATGAAAATGTAGTTGGACGACGTCGATGACGACGCCAACAGATGACGGACCCAATGTTGCGGGAAAAGGTTATCGGACCAGACGTGTTGCACTGTAATGCCGGTAGGCTAACCTAAATTATTATCATTTTTGCGGGCGCTTCTGTCCGTTAACGAAACAATACACGCATGTTATTCACGCAACCGATGACATCAAATAACGTTTTCGGCTACCCAACACAAGACGCGGGCCTCGAATGAAACTGCTCTTCATTCGACGCCAGCGTCTTTCATTTGACGCCCGCGTCTTGTGAAACTAGTTCAAACGACTGGTTTTTTTTATTTGCAACTGATACCTTATGATAGATACGATATAATAGTGCGTCGGAGGGTTGCCAGGATGGCTCTGAGAGAGCCAGGCAGAACATAATGATGTTGGCACGACGGTTTATTATTTTTCATTGAGCACCACGACTTTTTAATATAATTAGTTTCAGTTACCTATAATCTCTCCATTAGCAGCAGTTTAGCAGTCGAGGAAGTGAGTTATATACAAGAAATTTCCACAATCTCAGACGAGGTGTAATCTCGTTTTTCCCACCGGTCATTTTTGTCTGTGAGCTTTCATTCGCCAGGGGTCTCTGAGGTTTGGTGCACAAATATACAACTCGGCAAAAGTCATTTTCGATCTTCTGATCGATACCAAATCAACCAAAATTTGGTTTAGCAGATTTATATCAGAAGTTGAAGGTGAGATGAAATCTTCCAGAGGGGTTGCGCGACTGTCGAAGTGAAACTTTTGGCATTTTGGAGGATGGGAGTTATGTACTACATACCAAATTTTTGACCAACAGTATACACACAGCCATTTCCTGTTTCAGTTTCAGAATTTCTTGTCAGATTTGAAGAAAAAATACTAAAACTCCTTCTTTGCAGTGAAAGGTGGGAAAAACTTTCTTTATTCAGGCACTTTGTGTATATTATTCATGACACAATAGATTTATAACAGTTTTGGATAGTCTGGCAGTACCTCGTTTTTTATTCGACTTTACTGCCTGGCTCTGTCCCAGAGCCATTCCTGGCAAGTCGGAGGGAGTGTGCTATGACCAGAGTGAGAATCAGAGCAATCGGAACTGTCAAACACAAAATGCAAAACTGAGTCGTCCGTCAAATGCTACACAGGTTTACTGTTCTTATCAAGTGTTTCAAGTTCTGGTCAGACTATGAAAATGATAATAATGGTAATAACGATGGTTTGCCAGGCGGTGTGGCGGTTTGAAGGCCCTCTTTGGGTCATTGGACGCCTTCCAGACATTGTCTGCCCTCGCCAAGGCTCGGGCAGACAATGACTGACAGGCGTCCAATGGACCAAGTCGGGCCTTCAAACCGCCACACCGCCTGGCAAACCATCGTTATTGTTATAATATAGGGAGGGACACTGATATAAATTATTCGGATAACGAGTGCATATGCCTACTCAAACATTGTACATCTGTACATGTTGAAGCAAGAAATATCCCCAATTTTTCTTTATGAACTTCTAACAAGATTTTTTATGGAAAGCCGGTAGGGACATATCGTATAACGCACGCATGTAACGCAGCCTCCTCCGGGTTGCTTTTTAAAAATCCAAACCAGACCCTCGTATCAGCTGCATCACTCCTGAAATTTCAGAAGCGTAGGAACGAATAATCGCCGATCAAAACATTGTATGTTTGTGATTCCGCACGAGAAAGTTCTTAGAAATGACACATAGTAGATGTTTGCTGTATCGAATGTGCCACATAAATGTATGTATTTCCCATTGATTGTCCTTTGCACAGATTATCTGCAAAGTATAAGTAGCAGATGTCGGGGTTTGTTTTGTTCACAATTTGTTTTGAATAAACGCAGCTCGTGCATAACGTATAACGCTGGCCAAGTCAATGGTGCATAATTGTCGTATTCGGCATCGTATCCGGTGTAGTTCCCGCCTTCCCATACTCGTGACATTGATTTAGGCACGCAGGTGTTCAGCATGAAATGATTCAAACTAATAGTATGATCGAAGGACGATTGCCGAGAATCATCAGCCGATTGCTGCATGTCAACCCAAACATCTGGGCATCCATCAATAAATGTATATCCGGGCATAATGAATGCTAAACGGTTATACGCCGCGTTATAAGCTACTCGCGTATTGCACGTTATATGCGACACAACATACGTTACACGTTAGGCGTTACGCGCGCGTTATACACTATGTTCCTACAGGTTTTCCATAGGTTTATGACCAGGCACAGATAAAGTTATGGGTCAAATAACGCAATTGTTGACATTAGAGCGTTGGGGGCGAATATCATGATATCAGATGCAGATACTCCTCATAGTTTCCAATATTTTTAAGGATATTTTATTGAGGTTCAATATCATTTTAGCGGGCGAACGTTGAGTAGGATACATTCAGCTGTCGTGGTGCTGATGATGTGCTCGAGCACTAATGTCGATTCTCGCAGTCAGCTGCATTTTCTTGTCTTCATTACGTTTATTGAGATTAGTACATCTCTATGATGAAATGAATGTGGAAAGGGCTGCCATGATTGCTTTCTTGTTATTGAGCTGGTGTTTGGGAGTTTGTTGTCAGCTTACCGAACTTGTGTTCCGATAAACAATTGTCGTGGCGTTGTGTCTGTCTATGTCCGTCCGTCCTTCAAATTTTTACCTTAAAAATTTACGGTCGATTCTATGCCTCAACGATGGAGGAGGGCGATGTTTTTATCGCTCAATTTGCTCAATTTTGGACTTTGGCGGCCATGTTCTCAAAATATGTCTGATAACTTTTCCCCCCAATTTATGCGTAGGGCTCCCCATATTACCTCGTTATGTGGCTGTGTGTATGTGTATTTTGAGCCTAAGCAATAAAAGTTTTGCTAGTAAAAATGTTTGAGTCACATCTTTTTTTCAAACATATTTTTTTTCACATATAACTTTTATAATAGGAGCTATATGGACTGCTTAAATAAGAGCACATTCATAGGAAGTCATATATGATAATTTTAATGTTGACATTTAATGTGATCTTGAGTGAGCTCTAGAGGGGTAAAAACAGCCATTTTCGTAGGAAAAAAAGAGACCGTTTCGGAATTTGACAGGTTAAAACTGTACATTCATCTGATAACCTTTTTTTAGCCGCTAGGCTAACTTATAGATTCTAGGGATTTCACGTTGGTTTTCGGCTTGAGATAAAAAAACAACATTGGTAACTGGAAATAAATATATATAAAATCTATAGGCTCCTTGTCTTGATATTTGCTACAAAATTTTGATGTTTGAATTTGAATGGAAGAATGAATTTTTGACCTATATAAGAACCGGTTATTATTATTATTATTCCTTATATATTAAAACTTGAGACAGAAAAGAGATAGAAAGCTAAATAAATATATGATAAATATCATTGATTTTACACATAATCACTGATCACTTACAAACTTGAATTTATCCCTTGTGTTGATGACACAGAACCCTCGGGGGAACAGCTACGGACGGGGTTCGCGTGCGAGGGGAGCACCCTCACCATCGACTGCCGCGACATGGAGAACAAGAAGATCTGGATCGTACGCGCCAACTACGGGCGACAGAACGTCGGCATCTGTAATGACGGAAGAGACACAAGCCGGTGGAATCTACAGTGTATTTCCAGAGGTGCCACCAGCAGGGTGTCGCAAATGTGAGAGTATATTATCTTTTGTCTACGGAATTGCCATTACGAACCGCGAGCTGCGACCTGTGAGCTGCGACCTGCGTACTGCGAGCTCGTATAGAAGAGAAGGACATAAACGAGAAATGTTCTCGTAAATATGGCTTATTCCGTAGTAAACCATGGTTTAATACAGTTTGTAACGTTATCTCGCAGGTCACAGTTTTTACCTCGCAGGTCGCAGTTATAGGTTCCAGATCGCATGTCTATATTGGAGCGTTATGACGTGGTGGCTACATAGTAGTGACACCATGGTTTTAGCGTGAACGTGCTGGTAGTAATGGGGTAATGTGGTATACTTCTTTATCGTGGGGTCGCTGAACTTTACATCAGGACCGTACCTTTCAAAACAACGGGTTCTCTCGGCATTGTCCCTGGGTCGGCCCCCGCTGTTGACTCACATCACAGTCATGTATGTCAATAGCAGGTTCCTGATTCCTGTTGACAAGGGTGATGTGGCTCAACAATGGGATATAGCTGATCTAGGGGACGAGGTCTCTCCGAAAGGGGAAAGCACTGTAGCGCTATGACGTGCATGGTGGCTACATAGTAGTGACACCACGTTTATAGCGTGCTGGCAGGTTAATAAGACAATTCGATGACACTCCAGTAATGGGGTATATACCTCTTTATCGTGGGGTCGCCGAACTCCCTGAACAATATATAGACAACACTACCTGCTTTTTCCTAACCCATTTGCCCGAGATCCCGAGTATTAGACCGAGACCGAAGGCCGAGGGCAAATGCCGGGATCAAGGGCAAATATTGGAGCACATGCTGGAAAAATCAGTTGTGTCAAACGACAACGGGACACGTGCATGTGTTGTTAAGACAACCTAATTCGATGCGCATGAGAGATCGTTGACAGCGGGCAGGATACCGGACATTGTTCGGCCTGATATTTGTCCTCGTATTTGCCCGCTGAGTGTTGTTATCGTAGAGGACACAAACAGTGTTATGCGGACGAATAACATCGCAGGTATATAATAACAGTCTATATATCGCACCTCGCAGTACGCAGCTCGCAGTTCGTAATGGGAATTGCATATTCTTAGCCAAGATTCTTATGATCATGATGATCTAACATGAAATGCTGAATGGCTGTATTTTGGACTTTAATTGCAAGTTGGTGTGGTGTAATATCTATGGAAAATCCCTGTTTTGACTTCAATATGGAAATTATCAAATTTGATAAACATGTACCGCATGTTTGGATTCCTCGCTCCAAACACCATTGATCAGTGAAATATTCAAGCATGATGGTTGATTTGAAATTTCGAAAAGTATGTTACCACATACAGAGCTCTGATGTCCTGCAATATTCGTTTATTCGCAATACATGTTGTACAATCGATTCATTATTGCAATTTTGTTTTTCCTAAAATGTAAAATAAATATTGAATTTTCGTTTAAATGTTTCGTTTCCTTTGTCCCAGGTGTAACGGTATGGACAAGTGTAGCGTAACCGCGTCAAATGTACACTTTGGCGCTAACCCCTGTCCGGATACGGTCAAATATTTGGAGACTCAGTATCACTGTGTTCAAGAGCTTCTTATCACCAGGACCACTTCACTGGGTAAGGAATAGGATACAAATTTTTTTACTCGTTTTATTTTCCACCGTCCATGATTTTGTATCTTACTGACGAGCATAGAGTGTTGCTGCACAATAAATGTCTTACTCGAACGACTTACTGCATGCTTTAATAACATGAATGATAACTTTGGGGTAACTGCTGCAACAGCAATAGAAATATGTTTTTATCGAATGTGTCGAGCTTGGGAGTGTACGTTTTATCGTACATTATATAACCAGAAGTAGAGGTTCAAACTTGGGATGGTACGTTTTATCGTACATTATATAAGCAGAAGTAGAGGTTCAAACATGGGAATGTACGTTTTATTGTACATACATTGTTGTAATTATATAACCAGAAGTAGAGGTTCAAGCGTGGGAGTAGATGATTCCACTCATTAACAAAGGAATATGCAAAGGAGATTTGTATATTTGCATCTTGGTAAGAACATGTTCACCCAGGTGTAAAATTTTGAACTTGGGTATGAACATTTCCATGATCTGGTCCAGATCTGATTTGGGGGAGGTAGGGGACTGAATATAGCATAAATCGCGGTTTGGAGCCACCGTACTGGGATAGACATGCGTATACGACGTTCAAGGTAATTATCTGTCAAATACCATTCTGCCATTGCGCGTTTCCCTGACAAATTTACTATTTTACGTGGGTGCCCTTGGACCTCTGAGCTGGCGTGTGAATCTAATCAATGAGTGAAACAAAATCGGCATTTCGAAAAACGGTGCGTCGTAGAGCCTAATGGATGCTATTTTCGGACTTGTCGCCCTATACAAACATGTCTCGGGGGTATAATGGATGAACTTTGACCTTGACCTCAATTTTTTTGCTGAGTGTGCATTTTTCATTTTCATTGATATCTCGGAAACGATGTGTCGTAGAGCGAAACTCGTCAGACTCGTCGCCCTCAACAAACATGTCTGATGGGTATTAGGGATGAACTTTGACATTGACCTCAATTTTTTTATACTGAGTCGGCATTTTTCCTTATTTTCGTTAATATCTCGGAAACGGTCCGTCGTAGATCAAAACGGACACTCTTGTCAGACTCATTGTCCCAGACAAAGATGTCTGAGGGGTGTCATCTGTGAACTTTCACATTGACCTCAAACCTCTACTTTTATTTTTTTTTCGACGAAAAACAGCGAATTTTGGACTTTGGCGGCCATTTCCTTAGGAACTGTCGAAGCAGTTTTGAGATTTTTGTTCCAAAAGATTTCCCTCATGTACCTTTAAAATGTGTATAGGTTTTGTTGCCCTTGAATCGCCGACCTATGCATTGCGGCTACTTTTTTTAATATATTTTTTGGACGCTTTTTTTATTTTGTTACGGGTCAGTGATTTCGTTTTGTCCCAAGTCACGTTACTATCCATTTTGGGCCAATTCTAGGCAAACCAGGTCACCTTTTGAAAAAAATTGAAAGGTCAAAACAAACATTTTTGGGTAGAAAAATTGCCCAAATTTGCAATATGTCTGTCTTTTCTCAAAAACTATCGGATCAGTTTCAAGATTTTTATTTCAGAACATGCCAATTGATATTGCATCAAAAGGTGGAGCGCCTTAATTTCCTCTGAAGGCCCGGAACATAGGCCAGAACATCCCAAAATAGCATGATACATGTATGCACAAATTGGCCTCTGGGGCCAAAACACTCGGGCCAAAACACTCAGATTTCAAATATAATCATATAAGACGTGTCATATATGGCATATTTTGGTGACCTTAAACTTGGCCTCAAGATGACTTTGAGTGGTAATTGTCGACGTTACATTTGAAATAAATAATGTGGATTGACCGAAGGAGACAGAATGCTTGTAGAAAAATATGTTTGTATTATGATCATATACTGTAGGGCTGTAGGGAGACATATCAGATGGTTCTTTTGATGACCTTGAGTTTGACCTTCAGTGAATTTGATATGTCAAGGCAGCAATTTCACTGAAAAAATGTTTGTATGTCTAACATTGTACTTTACTACGGTACCCTTTCTTAGCCCTTGTGCTAATTGTTTATTCCGCATCATTTGCTTGACGAACCCACAATGCCACTCACATGCTACACAGAACGCGAGAAATATAATATAACAGATAATGGTTTGCATCATTAGATGAGGATTTGACTTATATTGGCACTATTATTTATTATCCTTCTTTCTAGTAAGAAAAAAATGCACTGTTGTACGGCAGGTTCACCTTGTGTGGTATTGTTCCCACCTCGGATAGTAATCTCATGTACCTGTGATGCAAAAGGTATTATTTGTATTATACCTCTTTATCGTGGGGTCGCCGAATTTTACATTGGTGCCATTCCTTTCGAACCACTGACGGTTTGTCTCGCCGTCAGTTCTTGGGTAGGTCTCGCTTCAGGCCTGTTGACTCACTTCACATGCATATATCGGGTTCCTGCTCCTTGACCACATACAGGTATGCCAATTGTCTGGGGCACCCATATGGGTGATTAAGTTGACCAGGGTGATGTGGCTCAACAGTGGGATTACTGCTGACCTACGGGACGAGGTCTCTCCGAAAGAGGGAAGCATTGTAGCATTATGATGTGGTAGGGCTGCACAAACAGGTCTAAGAACACCACGGTTATGGTGTACAGATGCTGGTGGACTTATAAGACACTGTATGACATTCCAGTAATGGGGTATAATTCTTTATCATGTGGTCGCCGAACTTTACAATTGCCTACCACGTCAGCTCTATCTGCAGGTACCACAGAAGTGAATAGGCCTAGCACAGAAGTCATCTTTAGCCAATTTCCGGGAGAAAACCGTGAGTGTTTGTAAGAAATACGAAGGGTCTACTTTCCTTCGGTGGCTGATATGTGACATCTAAATTTTTTCTGCAGGACACCAATTAAAAAAATAGCAAAATATTCTCTCGTGAATAAAACTATTCTATTTGCAAATAAAACATTCTATTCACGAATAAAATGTTCTATTTGCGAATAAAATATTTTATTCACAAATAAAACATTATATTCGTGAATAAAACATTCTATCCACAAATAAAGCTATTCTAATCGTGAAAAAAATATTTTATTCACGAATATCCACCGTAACTTTCTCAAAAATTGAAGTCTATGTAAATTACTGTGCATGGAAGAAACATATGTGGACCTGCTTAAGTACATATGTTTGTGCAAACACAATTCCTTTTGGACAAATTGTGATGTTCGATGTTTTCAGATTCAGAGGGAGCTGTTTTAGCGGGCCTCGGGGTTGGTGTCGTGATAGTGGTGGTTGTGGTTGTGGTGGTGGTGGTGATTGTCATCTTCGTCACACTCCTTATGCTCAAACACAGGTAGATATTCTCGCCTTGTAACAGTAAATTGCGAATTCACTGCCGATCGGGTAATTTATATGCATTGAACAATGAAACCTAGAATGTAATCCATTTTGCTGCATCAGATATATTTGTGCTGCATCAGAAATCATTCGTGACGCATCAGAAATAGTTGTGCCGTATCAGAAACAATTCGTGATGTGTTAGAAATATTTGTGCTGCGTCAGAAATCATTATATACCAGAAGTATTTGTGCTGCATCAGAAGTCATTTGTGACATGTCAGAAGTATTTGTGCTGGGTCAGAAATATTTGTGCTGCATCAGATATAACTTGTGACACGTCACAAATATTCGTGCTGCATCAGAAAGGATTTGTGACGTGTCAGAAATATTTGTAATATCCATGAATTTAATTAGATTTTTTTTCGTTGAAGTGTAAAAATGCAGTGAAAATTGATGGCAATTCGGAGCCACCATACCAATACCAGCTTCAGGTATTCTGAACGAACAGAACCGATTCCGTCTTTCAATCTCAAAGTCCAGTGTCAAACAAAATCGAGAAAATTTCATGAAACTTTATTAACCTAAATGTATAGCCATAAGGAGGTGGAAGCAGGTGTTTTTGAAAGAGTGAGCATTTCCTGCCCCACATCTGGCACCCATCATGACGTCCTGCGGCATATTTGTAACAGATTTTGATGACTCTGATGACTTCTAACAGATTGTGATGACTTGCACTGAATCTCTTATTGCAGCTATTATTCTTAGAAAAAACATATCCTTGTGACAGTAGTTTGGAAACCAGCTGGGAACTTCGATGAAAAAAGTCCCAATATCTGCATCAAGGTCCTCATATATATTATTGTGTTCCCTCGCCTACTTATTGTGTTCCTTGCAATCTTGAAGAGTTCTTTTGTTTTTACATTCCGTTTTGCATTCCTTCTTGAAATTTCTTTCCCTTCAGAAATTGTGGGTGTCTTTTGGCTTCAGTAAAGTCATTACCATCGCAATTATGCAGGGAAACAATATGATCGCGAATGAGCTTGTCTCGGCATTTTCTTTGGACCATTTCCTCATTTTCGTTTTGCCACTAGAAGATCCTCCTTTCTTCTTGTGAGGGTCGACTGACTCAACTTACCTACCTTCTGGATCTTCTTGAGTCGATTGTTGGAAGAACACAATTTTGAATGCAAGGAACTCGAAAGGATTCAGAGGGGATGCAATAATATTGCAACGCCTTAACAATGCATCATGCAGTATTCTTCGATGTCCTCTCAGTGCATCGTAAAAATCAGAGTTGCAAGTTTGTATTATGAACCATAAACATGTAACAAGATCCAGTGTGTGTACAGGCATTTTACGGTCAGAATAGTCTGTATAATTTTGTTCCATCATAGTATTATTATTTCAGAAGACGTTCGGTTGAAATGAGGGGTCCTGGTAATGATTCACCCCGCGAAGATGACGTCATCTCCCCACATCCTGCCCCTCTCCAGCAGCAAGGCAGTGTCGAGAATGGTGCTATCTACGCGACTGTAGATGAGAACGAGATGGAGACGAGTAGTCAAGACACACCAGAAGCAGGAAATGTCGGCCCAGATGCGTCCAGACAGAATGAGATGAGTCACGAGTCTCTGGCTTCTCCAGCAGATGTGCCCTTCATGAAACCAGCAACTCAGCATCCATCGTATGCCAACATGGAAGGAACTCGTGATGTCGGTCAAAATCCGCCCAGACGGAGTGAGACGAATTGTGGATACCTCGCTTCGATCGACAATTCCTTTGGGTCTTCAGCAGCTGTGCGGTTCGTGGCACCAGCCACTCAGCATCCATCGTATGCCAACATGGAAGGAACTCCTGAGGCCAACAACCAGTGCTCCATTGTGAAGGGACTCGTGTATGGTAACATGGATGAAACTCGTGATGACGGCCCAGATCCGCTCAGACAGAGTGATACAAGTCGTGAATACTTTGCTTTGATAGATGATTCCCGTGGGGCTCCAGCAGCAGTGCGCTTCGTCGTATCAGCATCTCAGCAGCCACTGTATTCCAACATGGAAGGAACTCGTGAGACCAACAACCAGTGCTCCATTGTGAAGGGGCTCGTATACGCCAATGTCAAGAAAACATAGAGAACATCGCTTATAATAGCTACCTAAAATACAAGATTTCCATCTGCAATTTTGCCTCAACAAAGGTCATGATTGACTTGGAATGTATAAATTTGCCTCTGTAGTCAATATATCTGTAGTTATAGCTGTAGCGGTTCCGTTACTTGTTAGACAACAACAAATTTCTTCTTCACTAGTTTATTGCCTATCTCGACACATCGGTAACTCATTGCTCCGTGAAACTGCAAAATACAAACGAAATATTTAGCCTTTACATCACACGAACGATTGCCAAACAAATGCAACCGCGATATCGACGCATACTCTTGAGACGATTCACAATTCACCGAATATCGCTCACGAAACTAAAATAATGTTGTTAATGATACGTAAACTATCTGTCAATGCTTGCATTACATATAAACATTTCACCTTACCTCTGTAGCCACTGTAATGGGACATAAACTATACAAGAATAACAATTTATCGAACGTCTAAATTCTCTAATGTTTTACATGGCGCATCCCGCCATTTCTATTTGTAGTACCAACAATACTCGATAGGCGGCTTTGTCAACACAACACGCCAGGTGGCAGCAGCTGACAGCAGCTAACTCAATTTTCCCGCCACTGGCCATAACATGGCTCCCCAAATTTCAAGGAAATTTCTAACAATCTAATACACTACTGATCAAATGACTTGCATTTACAATAAACACCTTGTATATAACCCTTTTCTACAACACAAAATGTCTGCAATGCATAACACAAAGTAATATACGGTAAACACGATATGAACACAATATGAACACGATATGAACACGATATGTCTCAAAAACACAAAGTAACAACTAAGGGGACAAGTCGGATGGCTCCTTGACGGGGAATCTCGGTCTTTCACTCGTCTTCTGGGGCTTCCTGCAGCAAGACCAGCTTCTGTACAGGTCGCTCGAGGTAGGTGACCTCTTGCAGGCGTCTCCCCTTCCTGTCCAAATTCCTCTGTGACATTTGAAGTCGGACCTTCCGAACATGGCCATCTGCTTCCGTGTATACTTCGGCCACCTTGCCCATCTTCCAGGAACCTCGTGGAACATTCTCATCCTTAACGATGACAACATCGCCCACGTGCAAATCCCGACGCACCTTATGCCACTTTTGTCGGCTTTGCGTCTGTTGGAGGTACTCCCTCTTCCAGCGAAACCAAAACTGATTTGCGAAGTACTGGGTTCGCCTCCACTGTTTTCTGAGGTAGACATCCTCCTTCACGAAGTTGCCTGGTGGAGGCAATACCACATTGCTTTTCATGGTAAGGATGTGGTTTGGCGTCAATGGTTCTGTTGACCCATCGCTTAGGTGCTCGGTGGTTAGAGGTCTGCAGTTCACTATCGCCATGGCTTCGCTGAGAAGCGTTCTAAGACTTTCATCTGTGAGCTGACCGGATGACTGTTCCAGTGTTGCTGTCATGGCGCTTCTAACCGTCCTAATTTGGCGCTCCCAGACTCCTCCTTGGTGACTCGCACCTGGAACATTGAAGATGAAGTCACAACGGTTGTCGAGTAGGAACTCGTGGACAGCGTCTTTGTCCATCTCATCCAGACATCGCTCCAGTTCATTCTTGGTTCCTACGAAATTTGAACCCTGGTCGGACCTCAGTTGTCGTACAGGTCCTCGAACAGCTATAAATCTCCTGAGGCATTTGATGAACGAGTCTGTTGTCATGGAATCCACCATCTCTAGATGAACTGCACGTGACATCATGCATGTGAAAAGGGCTCCATAACGCTTCTGTGTCTTCCTCCCATCCTTTGTGATGAAGGGCCCGAATATGTCCACTGCGCTGAAGGTGAATGGCGGAGCTTCTTGTACACGATCATTCGGTAGTTCAGCCATCTTCTGTTCCTGGACACTTCCTCGAAACCGTCTGCACAGGACACAGCGGCTGATCACATGGCGAACAACAGAACTGCAACCAATGATCCAGTAGCCTCGACTTCGCAGCTCATTCATGGTGATTCCTCTTCCCTGGTGATGAACCTTTTCATGGCAGTATCTCACAAGCAGGACTGCTATCCAGTGTTTCTGAGGAACAATCACAGGACACCTTATCTTCTCGGAGAACGAACTTTGCCCGAGACGACCTCCCACACGCAACAGTCCCTTGTCATCCAGGAACGGATCTAATCTTGTTAGCTTGCTTTCTGTCTTGAGCATGCTGTTTCTCTTCTTTACAGCTGCTCTGGTTGTTGGATTGTCCCTGTTTAGGCCTTCCAGAAGCTCTATTTCCTGCCCATAGTGCTCTCTTTGGCTCAGCTGAATCAAGCTTTTCTCTGCTTCCTCCAAATCCTCAACATTGAATCTCAGGCCAGCTACTGGTAGTTCCCTTGTTACGGATGCCTTGGCAGATATTCGGTCCTGCAAAATGTTCTTGAACCTCAGACAGATGGCGATTATTCTCAGTGCCTTGGCCCACGACGAATGTCTCAATCGTTCCGAGAATATCTCATCCGCTGCTGTTGCATGGACTCTTCGTACTTCTGGATCATCAGGTGTTACTTCATAGTGGCTGTCAACTGTCGCCTTGACAGAGGATTGCCAAAGAAACTCAGGTCCAGTCAACCACCTGGATTTGCAAATGAAGTCTGTCGCTTTGACTCCTCGAGAGGCCTCATCTGCAGGATTGTTCACTCCCGCAACATGTCTCCACTGACTGGGATCAGTATGGTTTCGGATCTGTTGTACCCTGTTTGCAACGTACACTTGGAATCTTTTAGCTTCATTATTTATGTAGCCCAGTACGACCCGGCTATCCGTCCAAAATATTTCTGGAATCGATCCATAGTCCAGTTCTCTTCTAAGGAAAGCACTGATTTTCACTGACAGCACTGCCGCTGCTAGCTCAAGTCGCGGGATGGTAGTAACTTTAGTCGGAGTCACCCTGCTCTTGCCGATCACCAGGGAACAATGCACCTCTCCGGCTGCATTCACAATTCTGAGGTAGGTACACTGCCCATACCCGACCTCAGAAGCATCCGAGAAGTGGTGTAACTCCAGACTCTTCACTTCCCCAAAATCGTTTGGCTTGTAGCAGCGCTGTATTTGGGTTTTATGCAGCATCAAGAGGTCGAGTCTCCATCGCTCCCATGAGCTTCTAACTTCGTTGCTTACAGGTTCATCCCAATCGCCTCCTTCCTTGCAAACCTTCTGAAGAATTTGACGGCCTTGGAGGACTACTGGTGCCACGAAACCTAGGGGGTCATAGATGGAACTCACAGTCGACATGATACCACGCTTTGTGAGGGGCTTGTCTTGCATTGTCACACGAAATGTGAAGCTGTCGTTCTCAATAGTCCAGAGAATGCCTAATGCTCGAGCTGGTGGTAAATCTGTATGTCCCAGTTCCAGTTCCCCAACTTCAATCGCTCTGTCTTCAGACCGAATCTTCTCGAGGACAGCCTCCTTGTTTGAATTGAACTTGTGGAGATGCAAACCTCCCTTGGCGCACATGGCTGTAGTGTCTTGAATGAGGCTCACAGCTTCACTTGTTGTAGCTACGGACACCAAACCATCATCCACGTAAAATTGCCTCCTGATGAAGTTGGCTGCGGGTTTTCCACATGCTTCCTCGAAGTCGGATGCTATCTGTTTCAGTGCATACTGAGCGCAACCAGGTGATGATGTGGCCCCGAAAAGGTGTCTTGTCATACGGTAGGCCCTCGGCTCTTCGCCAACATCTTCTGACTTCCACCAGAGGTACCTGAAATAGTTCCGCTGTTCAGGTGGAACCAGGAATTGGTGGAACATGGCTTTGACATCACAGGTGACTGCCACCAATTCCTTTCGGAATCTCAGGAGAACTCCAACTAGTGAGTTTGTCATGTCTGGTCCTCTCAGCAAGTTGTCGTTCAGGGCGACACCTTCTGTCCGGGCACTGCAATCGAAGACGACTCGCAGCTTTGATGGCTTGTTGGGATGGACAACACCATGGTGAGGTATGTACCAGGTCTTACCGAACACCTCCGACCCAGGTTCTGCCACTTCAGCGTAACCGTTCTCCACCAGCTGAGACATGTAATCGAAGTAGAGCTTGTGGAGCTTGGGGTTCTTCTTCAATCTAGACTTTAGCTGCTCTAATCTTCTTTTTGCTTGAAAGAGATTGTCTGGTAACAGCCTGCTGGGATCCCTCAGTGGAATTGGAACTTCATACTGTCCAGATTCTGTTTGCCGAGTGCCGGTCTCCAATTGCTGCAAGAAGTGTTTGTCCTCTTGTGACACCTCAGTCATGTCTTGGCTTGACATGCTTTCACAGAACTCCAGTTCCATCATCCTTGTGACTTGCTTGGGATCAATAACTTCCTTGGTTGAACTTTGCAAGGAGATCACCAGTTGATCACACGGTGAACCAGAGCTCAGCTCCTGTGGTACTTCAAAGGCAGCGACACGGTGACTTACTCCAATGTCATCTGTTTGTTCCAGCTGTGAAGTGTGGGTGTTACCTACAATGCACCATCCTAGGTCAGTCTTCACAGCATAGGGTTCGTCTCCATCACAGGCAATAACTTCTCTCGGTAGCAAGGCTCTCGAACAGTCGTAACCAATCAGCAGGCCTACATCGCATTCCTGTAGTGGCAACAACTCATTAGCGACTGGCTTCAAGTGTGTCCATGTTTCGGCTGTAGTTGGCGTGGGAATGTGGCGGCGACAAGCAGGGATGGCATCTCTGGAGTACAATTCTGGGAGACTTATTCTCTCTGAGCTTCTGTACCCTCTTGCACAAAGTCCCTTGTACTTCTTTGTGTCGATCACCTGTGTCGATGACATCGTCAAAAGCTTCAGACAAGTGTCAACTCCACGGACATCAAGTCTGTCGGCCAGGGCCTTGATGATGAATGACGTATCAGACTGTGTGTCAAGGAGTGCATAAGTCAAACACTCACGATCAGGTTGATCCACTGGACTGATCCAAACGGGAACGACCATCGTAGACGTCTGGCATGTCTTCTTTGCTGACGTCATATTCATTGAAGTTGACGGTTTTACCCTCGCTGGGTCATGGATTGATGTAGGATGTCTCCGGTCACATATCTTGCAAACCTTCCTTTGCTTGCACCATCTTGATCGGTGACCCAATGTGAAACAACCAAAGCAGAGTTCCTTGCTTCTGATGAACTCCACTCGTTCGTCCAGAGGCTTGTCATTGAACTTGAAGCATGAATCCAAGTCGTGTGTGTTGACTCCACACAACACGCAGTTCGCCACATCTGATCTCTTGTTGTCAGTTGTCTTTGGTTCCTTGCTGCTCTTCTTAGCAGCAGTTTCTATTACTGGCTTATCTTTCTTGTTGTCAGCGGCGGGAGCCTTCTGTGCCTTTGCCTTGGTGTTAAGAGATCTTCCTCGTCTCCTATTTGGCTTACTTTTACTCCCACTTGACTGATCTTGCAATGTTTCCCTTGTTGATGTGGCATGGAAAGAGGTCATGGGGTCACACATGATATCAGCCTCTTCCTGGAGGAACTCTTGAAAACCCTTGAATGCTGGAAACTTCTTGTGCGCTTTCTTGTAGTCGGCAACCTTTCTCGACCATCGGGTGACAAGCCACGCTGGAAGCTTGCTCAACAGTTTCCGATTCTCACGCTCATCGTCCAGCACATTCAGTGACGAGATGCTTTTCATTCCTATCACGCACTGCTTACAGAAGTCAGCTAGCTTCCTCAGACCAGGGCCATCATTGTTCATGATACGCGGCCACATATCAAGTTTATCCCTGAAGCTGTCTGCAATCATGAATGCGTTGCCATATCGCTCATGTAGTAATTTCTTGGCCTCGTCGTAGGCACCATCTGTTGCAATCAGAAAATGCCCTTCTATCGCTTCTTTAGCTGGTCCAGCCAGATATTTCTTCAGGTAGTATAGTTTTTCAGACTTTGGAATCCCTCTACTTTCAATCAGGGTTTCGAATGCATTGATCCAACTTGGATACATAAGCGGATCACCTGAGAAGACGCCTGGTTCTGGTGTAGGCAAGCGGCCCAACATCAACTGCTCGGTCAGAGTCTCCAGGCTTGACATCCACTGAGTATCTTCTACTTTCTTTGTGTCTGTTTTTGGCTCACTCAGAGAGTTCATCTTGAGTTGATGGTCCGTAGACGTAACTGGAACTTCTTCATCAACAGTCTCAAGTGACGCCTTTGTAAGCTCAGCTATTTCTATCTTCTTCTTCAGGCGAATTTTTCCGAGCTCAGATTTTATCTTGGCTAGTTCCTGTTGCTTGCGCTCCTCTTCTTCGAGGTGTTTCAACTTTATCTTCAAGGTTTCAGATTCTACCGTGAGTTTTGCCTTTTCGGAAGACACAATGCTCCTGTGGGAAGACGCCTCACTTCTGTGAGTTGCCCGAGACTTCCCACTACGTGACGATTTGTGGGAGCTTCGAACGCTGATGTCTGTCGTGGAATCTTCATCAAGAGCTCTGATTTGCTCACATAGATCTCTGTGGAGTTCATAATGATCCGCTTCAATCTTGTTAACGATGTCTTGCAGATCATCACTCTCATGCTTTTCATCATATCGTTCCATTTGTATGTACACATTGTCCATTCTTTCTTCCAATTCATCTCTGGCTGTTTTCAAGAGTTTGCTGTCTCTGCATTCTGTCAATGTGACTTGTATCTGTGTGGCCTTCCTGCGCCATGATGAGGCTGCTGAGCGGACGTGCTGGCTCAATCTTTCCCTTTTCCAGTCTGCTCCCCTTGCTGTAGGCTTGCGCAGTCGCTTCCCAATGTGCTCGTCCAGGATCTGTGAATTTACTGCTAGATCTGGCATACTTCGAGCTTGGGCCTGTGCAGGAGCCGCCAACTTGGGCAACATGTCAGGGATATTGGTTACACTACGATGAGACATATCGTTTTCTCACATAATATTGTTCAAACAACCAATAACTTCAATGGCCCTCATGCAACAAACGAATCAAACACCACAATATGCAACAGCAATATGAAATCAAAACCCAAACCTTCCAGACAGTTTCTGAACCATGGACGCAAATGATAAATCAGCCAGAAGATTTACCTCTTCATGATATATGGTAGACACATGTCAATGATTCTAGTAATTTCACCAGTCAACACAATTATGAGCATGAAATTGTAAGTCAAACTTGAATTATCAGCATCAATCACAAAATACTAGTAACAAAAAGGTCAAACAGCACCAAACACATTTATAGCAAACACAAATAATGAGCGTCAATACCAAATACGACACAAGTGAAAACACAGTTATAAATCATGAAATGTAACACAAGTACACACGACTTACGTGTATCAACAGCAAAATGTGACACACCAATCAAACACAAATTATGAATATCACCTCAAAATATGACACACATGTCAAACACAGATCATGAATCCCACCTGTCAAAATATGACACACATGTCAAACACAGATCATGAATACCACCTGTCAAAATATGACACACATGACACAGCGTGGTATATGAATTTATAGTAAGTATAAACCAATCTAGCAAGTATTACTCCGACAAATACCAGCCTCAAAACAACACTGTCAGTAAAATCGATAATACCAGTATTACAGACACATGTATCAGGAATTCTCAAATATCTGACAAACCTGCCAGATTCATATTATACTATAGATTCAGATGCAAATTATATGATATATTATGTAGCTATGATAGCACAAATCTGAAAACACAATAGAACAGTCACATGAATTTACAAGCACATGCAAAGATTATACAAACAACAGTGATAAATTGACAATTATTCAAATGAATCAAAGGTGACAAGCAGGCTGGTCACAGTGTGTGCTGAGTAGGCGAGACCCGGAACTTCAGTTCGCGCTGAGCAGGGTAGACCTGGAACTTCACAGTGTGCGCTGAGCAGGCGAGACCTGGGACTTCACAGTGCGCGCTGAGCAGGGGAGACCTGGAACCTCACAGTGCGTGCTGAGCAGGCGAGACCTGGGACTTCACAGTGCGCGCTGAGCAGGGGAGACCTGGAACATCACCGTGTGCGCATGCTGCAGGTAGGTACTGGAACATCACCGTGTGCGCACGCTGCAGGTAGGTACTGGAATATCACGTGTGCGCATGCTGCAAGTAGGTACTGAAACGTCACGTGTGCACGCTGCAGGTAGGTACTGAAATATCACGTGTGCGCACGCTGCAGGTAGGTACTGGAATATCACGTGTGCGCACGCTGCAAGTAGGTACTGAAACGTCACGTGTGTGCACGCTGCAGGTAGGTACTGAAATATCACGTGTGCGCACGCTGCAGGTAGGTACTGAAACGTAACGTGTGTGCACGCTGCAGGTAGGTACTGAAATATCACGTGTGCGCACGCTGCAGGTAGGTACTGGAATATCACGTGTGCGCACGCTGCAGGTAGGTACTGGAATATCACGTGTGCGCACGCTGCAAGTAGGTACTGAAACGTCACGTGTGTG
The DNA here is from genome assembly GCA_949152475.1 of Terebella lapidaria. Lineage (NCBI taxonomy): Eukaryota > Metazoa > Annelida > Polychaeta > Terebellida > Terebellidae > Terebella > Terebella lapidaria. The sequence goes on from OX424557.1 coordinate 13,383,216, forward strand.
CACGCTGCAGATAGGTACTGAAAGACTGTAGGTGACTTTGGCCCATGGTGACCTCGGCCCGGTGATGTCGGCCCGCCCTGCTACGGCGATATTTCATTACGTTATGATGAAATCACTGAAGGCAATCAATGTCTCAACTAACATCTATAACTTACATAACTTCTGCAGTATTTGTTGGTTTTTTGTAATACGTTTGTGAGACATGTTTATTGTTTATATTCTTCTTATAATTTTTTTTTATCTCTGTTCACAATCTATTGTTTGTTATAGCAGTGTTATTAATTTGTTGATTAATATTAGTAGTAAATTATGAAATGTACGGCTTCCCATGGGATGTTTTTAGTGTTCATAAAAATTATATGGAATAGTATGAATACACAAGGTTTGAAAGAATGTAAAACATGAAACCTATATCATGGCAAAAGAATGTGAAACATATAGATCTATTGTTTTAAAACCACCAGATGTTTCATGTAACTGTGTGAGCCAGTGACCAGTCCGGATCGCTTTGTCTGCCCAACCACAGGCGGTAGTAGATCCGTACTGGCCCCTGGACGTCTGACGCTGGGCGGGTCGGCTGCAAGCTAGCTATAAAACAACGGCCTCACCCAGACTCCAGGCTTTTTCTCTAGTTTTCTATCCACACATATGACAAGTGAAACGATAAAATCTATATGTCCCGGTTACATTGTAGACATACTAAAAGTGATATATTTGTTGAATATTTCATGGCCATGAATTCATTAATGACTTCATTGTCAAGATCACTGGACAAAAATTTACATTATACATATCTAAAATATATATAGTCCGGTAACCTCTCTTAGCCCTTGGGCTAATTTTTTTAAAATAAAAAAAATAAATAAAAAGACAACACAATGGATTACAACTGGTTTAATTCTGACGAAACAGATAACAGTATTAATACTAATCACAGAAAAGGTGACAAACCCAGAAAATGTCTACATGCAAATGTATCATACAATTTGATGATGGCAAAATCGTGAACATGAACAAGGCAATCAATTAGCCTACATCAAACGCTTCATAATTGGGTTGACTAACAGTATGCACAGCAATCGAGACTTGCCATGCACAGTGATAACAACGTAAATATCCATTTGCCGCCTGCCGCCCTAACACTATTAATTGCAATCTACTGGGCAGGCCGAAGTCACCGGTCCGAGATCACCATGGGCCGAGGTCACTGCACCCCGTACTGAAATATCACGTGTGCGCACGCTGCAGGTAGGTACTGAAATATCACGTATGCGCACTCTAGACGTTCAGTCTGACGACTTCTCAAGTTCTTATCTTGGAACTTGGTAACATCACTGTCTTGTTGTTCATTTCCCAGCATCAGTCGGGTAGAGTTTCACTGTAGCGGTTCCGTTACTTGTTAGACAACAACAAATTTCTTCTTCACTAGTTTATTGCCTATCTCGACACATCGGTAACTCATTGCTCCGTGAAACTGCAAAATACAAACGAAATATTTAGCCTTTACATCACACGAACGATTGCCAAACAAATGCAACCGCGATATCGACGCATACTCTTGAGACGATTCACAATTCACCGAATATCGCTCACGAAACTAAAATAATGTTGTTAATGATACGTAAACTATCTGTCAATGCTTGCATTACATATAAACATTTCACCTTACCTCTGTAGCCACTGTAATGGGACATAAACTATACAAGAATAACAATTTATCGAACGTCTAAATTCTCTAATGTTTTACATGGCGCATCCCGCCATTTCTATTTGTAGTACCAACAATACTCGATAGGCGGCTTTGTCAACACAATACGCCAGGTGGCAGCAGCTGACAGCAGCTAACTCAATTTTCCCGCCACTGGCCATAACAATAGCTTGGGAATATATCCTACTGTAGTATAGAGGATTTCACTCAAGGTGGAAATTTCATAAGGTCGTATACAGTATGTCGTTGGTGACCTTGTGTTGACATCAATTGGCCTCTGCATGCTCAAAATAAAAATTGTGTCTACATCAACATATAAATTGGCCATTGGAAGGTTAGATAGAAAGCTATGTATATATATGAGCACATACGAATTTACCCTGTAAGCTTATTTAGGTTCGCTTCCAATAACGTTCGTGTTTTCAAGATATTGACTGTTCGCTAACCATGCAAGTTCGTGTTTTTTACGTCAACTTGAATGCGATTTTGAAAGTTTGCATCCATTAAAGGTCGTTATTTTATTAGAAGTGCAACATTTGCCAAATGCACGGGCTAACGGGCTAACAGTATGTGTCGCACCATCGGTGATCTTCAATTTGTCATCGACTTATCTCAAGTTGTTTAATTATAACTTATGTCATCTGTCACATCTTTCGGTAACCATGAGCTTGATCTCCGACGAACCCATGTGTTCAGATCAAACAAGATATGTAGAGGGCCTTCGGATGATATCATGTATTAGGCCTACTATAATGAATTTTGCACATAAAAGCGACTTACAGAATAACTTGCTACTTTTATTGACTACTTATTATCATAAAAGTTGTCCTGTATAACCTATATATAAATGTATCATCTATATCATCTATATACTGTTATTCTCGTGCACACATAGTGTGATTTGTTTTGATTTTGCCTAATCCCATTGTATATACAAGTGAATAACGTTGTGATTGTTTCAATCATTAAAATAACTCAGAAGCATTATGAATGACTCTGCGTAATTCTGCTATGATTTCTTTATATACCAAGTTTGCTTATTAAATAAATATTCCTGAATTTTGACACTTTTGCGTTATACATCACGAGTTTCAAGAGGGCAGTTTCTACAAACAACTGATATAACTGTCTTTATTCGATGTGTTTATTTCATGGTACTGATGGATATAACAATATCTTAATGTCCTGTCGACGGATATTGACAATGTTGGCAGTTTAGCCCCAATTTTTTTCCAACAAAACAATGCCATATTAAATATCTTGGTACGTTGTTTTATGAAGACAAAACGACACATTATGAAGAAACATTACCGAACTTATTTCCACAATTATATATAGTTATGTACTCAAAGACCAATTTACACATACTAAGGCAGAAGTAATCTTGAGATTGAGCACTCAAAATATCTGAGGTTAGGTGCAAAGTCAAATTACAATTTGTTGGTTGACATAAACTGTGGTTTGAGCACTCAAGGTGATAAGAATAATTTCACTTTTCCAGACCATCATAAGATGCACCGAAATATGGATACCTATATTTGCAACATATTGGTCTCCAGAGACCAGTATGTCGAAGTATGGATCATACCAGTATGAATCAGACCTGAAATGACCTTGGTTTTGACCATTCGAAATCAAATTCATAGCGACCGAAGGAAAACATGTGATTTCAAAATCGTTATTTACAATATCTCTTTCATATCTTTCAACAGAAAAATAGAGCAAATGGCCACGAAATAAGTCACCATCAATTTCACATCCCTTCAATATACAATTTATATCTACATTTGCAACTATTTAGACTCATCAGTCACATTTCTCCAAACACACATATATATCGTGAGTTGAACAAAGCGAATGAAGAGTTGAATTGAGAGTCGTCAATCAATGGAAACTCGTGTAGGTGCTATTGTTATGAAATATGATTATAGATTCTTTAAAAAAAATCGCAACGTTTTATTATCATTTGAGATGGCAAAACTAATTAAAATGTTGCACGTGATAAAGGAATGGTTTTCTATGGGTCTATCATAAAACGACATCCGAACGAGAGAGAAAAAAGCGAGAAAATTTTTGACGGTTTTTATTTTCAATCAACTGCAGGAACTATATAAATCGCTATATCACTTTATTATACAAATTGTCATAAAACACCGCTAACTAGTGATATCATGCTTCATACAGATTCATAGGGACATCCACACTGTCTATTGAAATGACCAGCAAGTTCTCGCTCTTTGGTGAATACGTTTGCATGATGATTGCATTGGTTTTTCAGGCGACATCTTCACGCTAACATCATGCCTTGTACTCTCGACACTGCTTGTGGAGCATTTCCATAGTCCTTTATTATCATGGGAAATAGTTTGTATAAAGTTCAAATCAACATAAATGCAGGTTAGTCCTTCAGGTTATAATCGTTTAATTGATAGTTTATCTCAACACAATTTTTATGTTCGATGATTGATGATGGTGTGATGAAGATACTCTCGTTAGGTTGTAAACTTGCATTCTGGCTCCCTCGACACTGTAGACACGGCCAATTCCATGATATGAATGTCATTCCAAATCAAAATCTCCATGTTTTAGCTATATGCAGGTGAACAGGTAAAGCAAATCACACAAATCCAGTTTTGAATCGATATCATTTTGCAAAACAGTTTAGCGCAATGAAATTATCATATCAAATATAGGCAACAGGGTCGTATCAGTCGGCTTTACGCTCGAAATTGTTATTAGTCACTAGATCGGGCTGGTGTTCCGGTGACGTCACATCCTCCACGTGTACAACCGATGGGAATGAGCGGTTCTTGTTTGCGGCTGCACCCCCGCTGCAGGTGTCCTATTTCGCCGCTTTGTTAGAACGTAACGATCGACTGAGCGAGCGCTCCGTGTTGCTTCCAGCCAAACTTGACCGCTCTGTGGCTTTGAACGTCGCATAATACGGCGAATTGTTTGTAAAAACGGCTGCCGTTTTGAAAAATATTGAAAATTAAAAAAAACTAAAAAATACCTTCTTGGATTATTTCAAGGTATTTCTTCTCAAATTTTCAGAAAGATTGGACTGTAAACGTTAAAGATAAAAATGTGGATGGACAGACGGACGGCTAGATTACGCTTCTCCTCTCCAAAAATGTTTCTTAAGGGGTGAGATTTTTGTGTGCCGCCACACGCAGATAGGCGATTCGAAGGCAACAAAACTTAAATAATCATAGAGGTATTCGAGGGCAGTGTCATGCATAAATTAGAAAAAAGGTTATCAGACAAAATTCGAGAAAATAGCCACCAAAGACCAAAATTGCTCGTTTTGTCGAAAATGGCCGCCATTCTGAAGAAACTGCGAAAGTCAAAAAACTAAAAAGGACTCTCTTGGAATTATTTTTAGGTATTTTTATGCAAAATTTTAAACAGATTCGACCATAAACTTCAAAGATAAAAGTGTGGAAGGACGGACAAACCGCAGACGCAACACCATGCCACAATAGGAAAATGAAAATGTCTCTCATGTCAATGAATATTATCTATGGGCCTATCATTAATCGACGACTGAACTAGTTTAAAAATTAGCCCAAGGGCTAAGAGCGGTCACCGGACAATATACATTCTAGATATTAGCCTTTTGTCCAGTGACCTTGAAAATAAAGTCATTAATTAATTCAAGGCCATGTAATAGTCAACAAATATATCACTTCTAGTGTGTCCACAATAGATTCCTAAGCTGTAAAGACGATAATAAGTGAGATATTATCCATTCTGTGATGTGACCTTGAAAATGAGATCAAAGTTCAAGGTCATGAAAATATTCAGCATATATAATTTCCTCTATATTCGCAATTGATTCCTATGCTGTAAAGTCGATAATAAGCGAGATATTAGCCATTTTGTTCTCTGACCTTAAAAATGGGATCAAAGGTCAAATTCTCGATCACCAAAATATTCTGCATACATCATTTCCTATATGTTAACTATGGAATCCTAAGCTGTAAATTCGATAATAAGCGAGATATAAGCCATTTTGTATTCTGAGTTTGAAAATAAGGTGACTGACCTTGAAATTTAGGTCAAAGGTCAAATTCAAGGTCATGAGAATATTCAGAATATATCATTTTTTATCTGTCCACAATTGACTCTCAAGTTGTATAAGCGAGATATTAGCCATTTTGTTCTTTGACCTTGAAAATGAGGCAAAAGTCAAATTCAAGGTCATCTGAATATTCTGCATATGTCATTCCCTATATGACCACAATTGGTTCCTAAGCTGTAAAGTCGATAATAAGCAGGATATTAGCCATTTTGTCCTGTGACCTTGAAAATGAGATCAAAGGTCAAATTCAAGGTCACGAGAATATTCAGCATATATCATTTCTTTTATGTTCACAATTGATACCATAGCTGTAAAGTTGATAATAAGCGAGATATTAGCCATTTTGTCCTGTGACCTTGAAAACGAGGTCAAAAGTCAAATTCAAGGTCACGAGAATATCCAGCACATATCATTTCCTATATGTTCACAACATGAAAATGGCCGCCACACGCAGACCGGCGATTCAGGGGCAACGAAACTTATACATATCACAGAGGTATGTGAGAGCAATCTGTCTGAACAGTGTTTGAGAGAATGGCTGCCAAAGTCAGAAATTGGCCGTTTTTCGGCGAAAATTGCCGCCATTTTTAAAAAATGTGAAAATCGAACTTTGGCAAATCGAAAAAAAAAAAAAAACCCTCTTTAAATATTTCAAAGTATTTTTGGGCAAAATTTCAGAAAGATCCGATCGTAAACTTTAAGGATAGAAATGTGGACGGACGACGCCGACGACGCCGACGCCGCCGGACGACGGACGCAACGCCATGCCAATAGCTTATCGGACCATAGGTCCGGTAACCTAATAAACATATAAGTTGAGACGGTTTTTATTTTCAGTCAACTGCATGAACTATATAAATCGCTATATTATACAAATTGTCATTAAACACCGCTAACAAGTAACGCTATACTTCATACACATTCATCTGGACATCCACACTGTCTATTGAAATGACCAGCAAGTTTTCTCGCTCTTTGGTGAATACGTTTGCATGATGATTGCCATGTTTTTTTTTTCAGGCGACATCTTCACGCGAACATCATGCCTTGTACTCTCGACACTGCTTGTGGAGCATTTCCATAGTCCTGTATTATCATGGGAAATAGTTTGTATAAAGTTCAAATCAACATAAATGCAGTTTAGTCCTTCAGGTTATAATTGTTTAATTGATATTTTATCTCAACGCAAATATGTTCGATGATTCCATCTTTGATTCTGTGATGAAGATACTCTCGTTAGGTTGTAAACTTGCATTCTGGCTCCCTCGACACCGTAGACAAGGCCAACTCCATGATATGAATGTGTCATTCCAAATCAAAATCTCCATATTTTAGCTATATGCAGGTGAATAGGTGAAGCAAAACACACAAATGCAGTTTTGAATCGATATCATTAACTTTTTCCTTTGCAAAACAGTTTAGCACATTGAAATTATCATATCAAATATAGGCGACAGGGTTGTATCAGTCGGCCGGACGCTCAGAATTGTTACTAGTCACGAGGTCGGGCTGGTGTTCTGGTGACGTCACATCCTCCACGTTTACGACTGATGGGAATGAGCGGTTCTTATTTGCGGCTGCACCCCCGCTGCGACTGTCCTGTCTCGCCGCTTTGTTAGAACGTAACGTTCGACTGGGCGAGCGCTCCGTGTTGGCACCAGCCAAACTCGAACGCTCCGTGGCTTTGAACGTCGCGAAGGACGGTGAATTGTTCGTAATGGCGCTTAGTGGCATCGTGTTACACGTGTGAATGTCGTCTGTGTTCACGCGTCCGCCACTGAGGGACGCCACGGGCGCCGCCGCGCGTGCGCACTGGCCATACGGGCTTTCCCCGTGGAAATCCCCGCAGGGAATCCCGTGGGTGCGTGCGGAGCACTGCAGTTCAAACATGTGGCTGTAGTCGGTGGCGGCGGACGAGTACTGTGCTGGTGGGTTGTGCCCGAGACAGATCCGGCCGTACGGGTCGTCGTGCTTGTGTTCAATCCACACCCGTCGGGAGTAGTTCTCCTCATTGTCCTGCGATGCTTCGTCCCCAGCCGAGCCGCTCAGTAGGCCAGTCGTCTTGGACGCCTTCGGGGACTTCCGCCTGCCAAAATTAGTGTAAACACCGTCAAACGGGAACAAAAAGTTATGTTTTGCGTGGCCAGAACGCTTACTAAATTGTTTATCGCCTTGCATGGATGTCAACTCAATAAAACAGGAACAATTATGATTGTGAAAAGATGAGTTAATATGTCTGTGAGAGCACAGAGAACCAAAACACAGGTGTAGGTTTGGGAAGTATGTTGAGGCGCCTAGTGAGTTCTCTTAACGTACCTTCTTCTGTAGACGAAGACTGTAATAAGCATCGCGATCCCAAACATGACACCCAGAATAACCCCGATCGTCACTGCTACCACCAGTCCTGCAGAAACACAACCAAAGTGCCTCTATAGATTACTATAAGGCCTCATCAACTAATTCCAAATGCTCATTTGCTAATTTAGAACAACTTCTGATTTAAGTTCATACAAATGTTAGATTCCAAGCCTTGAGATCGAGCCTGCAGTAGGCCTAAAAAAATTTCAAAAGTATTTTTACAGCTTGCGGTTGTTGCTGATGACACTATATCAGATGAGTTTAGAGACTGACTTCGCAGTCAAAGTCTCTGACCATGCAGTCTATCTAGGCTACTATATAGATACTAACTAGTACATGCAAACTATACCTAGTGGGATGTGTCCTTTCCGAGCTGCCACCTGCGTCTCTCCCGGTACGTTCGACGTAGCTGAAAGGGCGTACAACTGTCATCATAAGTGTCGAAAAACACGTACAAGAGACTGGACACAATCACAATCTGTCATTGCTACTATATATTTGCAGGATACGCATTAGTTGGTCTCGGAGGGTTTGTGTGACTGTGCTATTATTATTCTCCACACGAAGCTTTTGCAAAGTATAGATGAATAATACATGCATGTACATGCAGAAATGCACAATAGACAGCATCTTGTAAACACTTGATACGTGTACTTGACGACTCCATGTCTAAATTTATTGTTACAATACTCTCAAATACCTCATGGACAGCTAGTTAAAAATGTGAGAACAAACGAGATATAATGGTACTCAGAGAGAGTATAAAAACTGTACACATTTTAAGGATACGTCCATGGCCATCTGTGGCTCATGTTTGTTTTTGTGACAAGATTTCTGCATTAAGAGAAAGATTTGTTTTAAAACCCCTCATAACTTTGTGCGTCGTAATAAAAAAAAAATACAGAAAACTGGGCGTTTAAAAAAATTAAAATTGTTGGGGGAGTATTTTAGACATATTTGGTGCCTATAAAAGGCGGCGAGGATGAGAGGGAAGGGGGGGGGGGGTGAGGGTTAACTATTTGAAAGATATCTAGGCCCGTATTCCACGACAAACGGGAAGCCTACAGTGTACCAAATAGTAAACACGTCAATGCTGACACGGTTATCCTAAATTGACGGCACGCAATATGTCATATGGGGATGTAGTTCCAATCGAATTGAAGGCATATCGTGATGATATATCCAGACTGTAGTCTAGAATTCAGCACATTAGTTATCATTATTCACTGATCACATTATCGATAGAAGATAAACCAACCCACTACTGATATCCTGATTCCTGAACATAATAGGCACGCTATAATTTTCTTATCTGTAGCATAACAGAATGGGCATCCGTAAATCCTCAGCCCCTTCGCACCCTAAACACCCTCCCTTCCCCCTCCCACCTCCGCCAGGGCGTCCCTACTGACACCTCATATCTGAATCACAGAGCCACAAAACCTGGGCCCAGTTGGGACCAACACAGCTAAGGGCTATATCCCATCATAATTTACACAATTTCCACACCATTGTTCACTGTGACAGGTATATGTATCCTTTGGGGGTGTTTTCCACCGTTCGTTCTCAAACCCTGGGGCCTGGTGCCACCCAGGAGGTTGGTGATAACGCCCGTGCCTCCATCCTCAGTGGATCAGAGTTTCTCTTATCACGGACGTACTTCGCATGGGGAGACAGGACGCGTGCAAGCCGAAACCGGGGCTAAGACTCTCGCAATCCCGGCTATTAACTTGTTCCCGGGCGCTGGTCACCCCCGGCCAGGAGTTTTATTGAGCCAGTGGCGTGTCGCATGGCCAGTTTTCATTGAGACAGACTCGTCGCCTGACCGGACACCAATGGCTGCCAGATTTGCCTCTGTCAACTCATTAAGTTGCTTTGGGGCCTCGCTAACACTGCGAGCGAGGGAAGTCTTTGGTGACCATCCGGTGTTGTCGGGGGTGTCCGGCTACAGATCACATCAAAAAGCCGCCGGGTGGACTTTCCCCTCCAAAAAAACCCTCCCAACTGCCCAGTGCCCCATGTGCCAGCGCCACACAGTTCGCCAAAAACAGCCCTCGGGACCGGCACAGGTGGCGAAACCCGGGCTCTTCCTAATGGCAATAGGATTTCAGGCACCTACATTTTCCTTAGAATTGCCGGCCACATTTCAAAGTCATTTAATTATCTCTCAGGAGGCCGTGCCGGGTGAGAGCCGAGTATTTTCCGTCTCGACTGGACGTGATCGTGGGTCTGGGGTCCGTCCGACTCTTTTCTCGAGGCTTTTTACTTTCTAGAACCGCTTGGACACGTGGATATTAGGGGTCCATGCAAATGGAAATCACTTCTTGGGTGTCAGGAATGGGAAGAGTCGGGCACGTCAGCGCCTGCTAAAAGAGAGGAATGGCGCGGACGGGGGGGGGGGGAGGGGTACTATCTCCCTCTCTGCGAGGATGGCCTGAGCTCTGGTCACGGCTGGGCCCGTGTCAATTAGTCGGAATAAGGACGGCACTGTCCCGGACCCTGATTGTGCCTGACCATGGAGCACAAAAGTCACGAGGCTTGAGGCCACACAACAGCCACGGCACTTCACCGACCTGCTAAAGGCGAAATGTCAGGGCGAGTCAACCTCACTTAGCGGTTTACAAGTTCACAATTTTCGGTGGCTGACTGGTGCTTTGGAGTTTGTGTTTCTCATTGTGAGAGTCTCGGTCCCTCGTGGCTCAACAGATGTATTCATTGTCTTCTATTGTTGCAGAGGTTAGGGTTCAGCTCGGCTTGCATTGGAAGCAGCACGAGTAATCTATGGTAATTTGGTTTCACGCAACGCGGCGTAAACTCTTCCGGTACAGATGATCTGTATAGGTGAATACTTCGGGTGCAAAATGTAAAACACACTGAAGTGTGAACATATGTTCCAATTTATTGTAAATTCCCGGTCTATGTGTGGATGTAAACTGGTCCTGTGCTTTGAAGAAATGCGGATCAATCTGGTCGACGTGAGTGGCTATGAAATCTCGGGGATGACTCAGAGAAGTTGGGATGAATGGTGAACACTTGCCACAGGTGAAAGTCCACACCCAAAATCTGACCAAGAACCCACAAATCCTTCCAGAGATCGGAAGGCAAGGTCACCATCTGTCAGATGATGACGTCAAAATGCCCTCTCGCCCACCAAAACAAACTACTTCTCGTGGTCATAGTGTTTGCTGACTGGGAAGAGCTTCTTGATCAAGTGGCCAACCACTCTTCACAAATCTCTGTTGGGGGCAAGAAGCCGACGCAAAGGGACAGAGAGACGCTTGTATGGTGGACCGTTGGTTTTGGGGACCATATCGCGATATCAGTTGAAAGAAATGGTGTGTCAATGGTCAGCTAGATGGGCCACTTTGCAAGATCATCGATACGATTAAGCGGCTTGAGAAGCGGCCCTTGATTCGGGGTCAGGGGTGTGCTAGGTCCCGATACAGGACGGGCAAGGCTCAGGGGTCACTAGTTATCCAGGACCAAGGGAGGCACACACGTCTCGCTGTGTTCATGTCACAAACCTTGTCAAGCAATCCGATAAGTTTTCCTGTTCGGGGCGAACCGTAAACGTCCCTATGAGGTGAATCTTGTGCACAAAAATAAATGCTCATTTCAATGTGCCATTCTGTGTACTACCAGACACAAGACCCACTACGAATGTAAATTGATTCTTGGGTATCATATTCGTCCAAAACCTGGTGTGTATCTGATTGACTTAGTCACCCAAACTTACGTTTCTTTCTCGCACAGTGGTCATTAAAGCTGATAATCCACCAAGAACGTTCCAAATCGACCACAAACACAAAACAGACCCACATATGTTTCCCCTGGGACATCTACCATTCATAAAGACAGTTAATCAATGGCCATTCTCCTTAACACAACAGAAGATTACCGCGTTTTATGACTAAATGGTCATGCATTCCACATATCAAAGGGTTCTGCTCCATCCAGAAGAGAAACTAGGGACCAGCGAGTTTTGGTCAGGCGGAGTCGGTTGGCATGTTGGTGTCAAGTTTAATCAATTACACTTTTCGTCAAAAAGTGTGCATTTTAATCAGCAAACTAAGCTGGTGGCAAGGTGACAAGGACTCGTGGATAAGCAGGTTGTCTGATCGACTGTCGCCGTGTAAAATAAGGCGATTAACTGTCAGCAAGATGAGCCACTGCCTCGAGTCGGCTGACAAAGTAATCTGCCCAAGAGTCTGCTGAAATGGAGGCAATTAGATTGCTTGCCATCCGCCAGATGCTGATTTCGATTAAAGGTTCGGGATTGGGGGTGAAGGCGATGTGGAGCGAGGATATTGCAGGCAGAATATGGCTGATCCTATACAAGGGCAGGCGAGTTTGGGTGCGATGGAGGTACAAAGGTAACACGGGGTTACACAGGTGCTACATAATAATATGTGCAGGGTGATCTTCGTACTTGTTGGGCACGCGTGGGAAGGAATTGCGATGCCACAGACGAGGAACTTGCAATAAGCGACTCTGGTTAACCATAAGGTACAAAGATTTCTTACTCGTTAATAATAATATTTATATGTTTGCAAACAATAGCAATGCACTGGAAGTGAACCATTATATGCTGTCGATAACTGGTTTCCACCAGGACAAAACATATTTCTTTTGCCAAATTGGAGGAAAAGATAATTTAGCTCGACGCAAACAAAGCTATATGCAAATGAATTCAAAACAAACCATCCAAATGATAGTACAAATCTCCTAGTGCTTGCCCTCGTTCCAGAAACAAAGCCATATCTTAAATCACATATAAATTAGAGATGGAATGGCACTGGACGTATCAACATTATGATGTGACGTGGTCACCACTCTGCGGGGTTGCCTCTAGATTTATACGTGTAGATGCAAACTACCCTGCATTTGACCCGGGAATTCAAGTTTCCGTTTGCATGATCCCAACGACCTTGTTCAGAGAAACAACTCCAGAGCGATGGACGAGAGCGATGGGGGAACCAGACGGCGGCGCTCGTTCTCTTATCGCAATCCCACTTCCTATCAAAACAGTCCCTTGGCATGTGACCATGTTTTTCCCGTCCTTATTGTCTCCTTGTGTCTTGACTGGACATCTTAGACTTCTCTCGCTCCACACAGTCAGAGAAACGACACGGTGAAATGTGCTCACATGACTCGGCTGAGTTACATGTACACGTGGCTCTGACGATTTAGTAACTCAGAGGAGAATGAGAAATCGCGGATTTGGCTGCGTTGGAAGTTGAGTCGGTGTCCATGTGGAGGTTACTCCGTTCCTCCTCACCACCCACCTCAGTCCACAGGGACACGCCGCACATCGATCTGAACCGACGTGGACCCCTCGAGGCCCTCTGGTCTTTTCTCACTGTTGAGATGACGTGAGTGCGCATTCTAAGCAGGCACTTTGTCAACAAAGGCACAACTACTTATTCTTGCAGCTAAAAAATGAGATTTTTGGCTGTGTCTGGTCCGTAAGTATGGGGCGGCACCGTGCGGGGTGGACAATGATTTAGCGGCGGATCACGGTAGTACCTAAATCATGCCCTGTGACCGAAAACGACGTAGACTGAGGGGTTCATGCTCAAGACAGGTTCGCCCGAGTGGAGTGGAGGATTGAGGCAAGGTGGCTGATCAATTGGGCTTCCTGCAGTAGCCCTGAGCACTGCCAGCAAGACAGAAGCGTGCATGACCCGGCCACTTCGGGTCCGCTGTTTGCACAGTCAACAGTGAGCTTAAATCGGCTTCGACAAATGTTTTCGTTAGGGCGAACAACACTAGAGAAAGGATATTAAATGTTTCTGACGAGGCCGGACTGTCGGCTCTGGAACTCTGGCGTGGCGTGGAATTCCTTTACACAACCCACGTGATTTCATTGTCCCATTTCTGATTTGGCATAATGTTGTTTATAAATAGACCCTCATGGCTTCGGTTTTCATGGGTTTTACATTTCCCTTCCCATCAAATGCCTAAAGTCCTAGTGGGTGCCGAGTTAAACGACACATTAATGATTGTACCTCTCTCATAATATTATTGTTTGATCGATCTCAAAGTAGCTTTTCTACTGGCAGACGTCGCCTGCCTTTGCGAGGAGTGAGAGCGTTAACAATGGGCCAGTCACACGGGTTATTGGCTTCAAAGTATACCTGCCATTGCATGTGTCACGTGTCTGATGCGCTACGAACCTGGAGTACAGTTGGTCACGTGACCTGTCCACGTGGTTCCGGTGCACGTGACGTACCAGATCTCCTGTGTGTGGTTACACTTGACAATGGATTTGTCACCTTGTCGCTCAACCCAGGCGTTCGGCGAAACTTCCAGGTTTGGGCAACCCGTGGCTGTAAAAAACAAAACAAAAAACAAATCAAAGCACGGTGTACAGAATACATTGTACGTTTAGACCAATTTTATATGCCATTGATTGGCGTATATAAGTTTTGACTCTACATGCTACTTAACTTCATCTCACCTACATGAAAGAGTTTACTAACATCACAGAGGCATTTGGTTTCTTAACCAATCAAATGAAGTGTACGAAAGATACACTTTTGCCATGGTATTCGATATATAGACTCAAATCCCTGCAATATTGCGTCGCATAGCATTGTGGTGTTTGGCATTACTGTATATAAAAAAAACACACTCTTACCTTCCACGTGCAGTAGAACCCTGTTTTGCCCGTCATCGTCAGAATCCCCTGTCTCCACGTTGTGAAAGTACACTGTGGCTGAGCTCCCGGTGGACACGTAGACTTTCTGTGCCCTGTACACCAAGTCACACTCGGACACATCCTTCCCGTGACCGCTAGCCTCGGCAAACGTCACAGTGGGCGGACAACTGCGCGTCCCCTCTTGCCCCACGCTCCCCTTATGTGCGAACTTGTACACGGTAAAGTTGAGCTGTTGTCCTGGCAACGCGTGCACCGTGATTGGACATTTCACTGGAACACCTTGTCTGTTTTCCACGCGCACATGCTCGCTTGATATGTAAACACTGTTGTTTTTGGGCAGGAGGTTGATAGTTCTGTTGCATCTGCTGTGTCTGTTATATTTCATAACTGAAAACGAATTGTATGGGAAATCGATAAAATCTGTCAACTATTTTTAATTATCAATGCACGTTTACATGTAATTATGGGTCGACATTTCCCTGGATGTCTAACTGTAACTTGAAGTAGGTGAAATGTGGCAAAACGAACCACTCTTGAGTATGCCCATATTTTGGTCTCTCTGTTGTCTTTCAAACAGGAGAATACTCACTCAAAATATATTATTTTTATGTAAAGCACATGTATATATATATATATATATCTCTAGTAAGATTACCCGACGCTAGAATTCTATGCCCCTGCCCTTACGTACAGATCATATTTCGACCATGAAAGGGTAAACCCGATAACAACATACCGTCTATGCAGGAGTACTTGGCTTCGACGTACATGACCAAGTCATCCGGACATGGGTGTACCAGCTCCCTGAGTCCAGAGATATCGACCATACATGAACTCCGTCCGGAACAGTCCTTATCAATAAGGTCAAGGACGTCTGCGGCGCAGCCAATATGGCCAAACTCGCGCGTGACACAGCGGCCCTTGTGCATCCGACCGTAACGGGCTTGCTCCATCAGCACCACCTGGCTTTGTCCACAGGTCGCATTGAACTTCTCAAACTGGCAGTATTCGGTCTGGCCTGGATGAAGGAGAAGAGGATGTTGATAATTCAACACACACTTGAACACAATTAAATAACATGCCAACTTATAACACGTGTATGATATAGGGTCTGTAAGTCTCGTGCAGTCACGGTGTGATTCTGGGGACCAACAAACATACACCTTTTGTGTTACCTGAATAGTTTGAGTTCTAACTGGAGTTCTACACATACTAAAGAAAAATTGTGTGTGTTTGTTGGTCCCCAGAATCACACCGTGACTGCACGAGACTTACAGTCCCTATTGCAACTAAGGTAACATCGTCAAACCCCGGTACAATTCATATTGAATGGGAGTTTCAAGATATTATATTGTACACTGTTGTCTGGTCATGTTTCACATGTCGTCAAATTATTATATCACGATAAATATAGCTGGACATAATAATGTTTAAGAACTATATTGAACTGACTTCCATAGTTGTCTTTTGATATATTCAGCCAACACTATGCTCGCATTTGTTTATTCACATGAATCTTTCAGACGTCCTGGACATGTTGCAAAAAGTGTTACAGGTATTTCTATACATCTATTATTCTATGGAGAAATATACCGGGCCAGAAATATCCATTTTCTTGTGGCTTATGGGCGTGTCGTTTCTGCGACAAAATCTGCAGCACAGCTTCGGGTCTTAAGGTGTGCCGTTGGTAATATTGTTATTGCATGCATGAGCTTTATTCCCCCCGAATCGCACGCGGCGACCCCTGGAGGCGATTCCATTGTGACAAACTGTTGGGAGGCGGCGGAAGGAAGCAGCTCTCCCACCAAACCACGGTATCCCCAGAGCTTTGCTTTTCAATCTTTTTTCATTCTCTCTCTCCCCTTGCGCGCCAAGACAGGCAGATGTCTCCGGGCAAATCAGCCGAAGGTTCCGCTCAGATTCAAACAGAGGCTCATCATTAGCCACTCAGGTGCGTATTTAAGACAATCACAACTTTGATAATGCACCAGTTGCACCGAAAAACAAGGAGAGGGATAATATAGCTACAGGGCCCAACTCGGTCTAATGCGCTGCTAGGAGACACCTATACTGTCAAAATAACCTTGGACGGTGTCGACCTGTCGGGAAAGTTTTTTTCAGGCCAGATTTAGCAGATATGATCGGTGATGAACTGCATTAACATCTACCTTGATCATATACGGTATCGCCCCGAACATCACAGTCGCGCCCGTCACCCAGGAAACGGGATAAAGGCGAAGTCATACGTAAAACCAAGACATGAACGCTAAATCCAGATTTATCATAGCTCCGACACTTATACATTGAAAATACGACCCTGGGTTAGTGTCCATAATCCTTGATCCCTCCACCCGCTTCAAAACACCAGACACGGGCCATACTCGATAAAAGTGAAATAATCTAGTATTATCTGACAGTCCATATGCAGAGCCATAACACCCATTTTTAAACAATGGCTGGCAAGGACGTTGTCCCACCCCGGTACAAAGACTTGGTCAAGATTGATAGTCCTCGAGGCGTATAAACGCGATAGCTCTGGCCAGCTCGCCTGGGAAGTCTCCCAAGACACCTATTAGCTACGATCCTGGCCTAATAATGAAGCGACGCAGTCCAGTTATCGCTAAATCTTATATGCCAATGTGTCTTGGGGACAAAATATGAAATAAAAGACGCGGCAGATAATGACATAAAAATGGGAGTTGCACCAATCGAAGGGATCTGCAACTGAGGAAAACAGATACGGGCGAAGACGAGGAATGACAGAATTTATTGCATGGCGGGCTCTGGAATTCTGACGATGTATGTTCTGGTGTCTGTCGATATATTTCAAGATTTGTGTGTGTGTGTGGCAAAGTGTTCCCGTTGCCGGGGGATGACTGTGAACGTGATCGAGGTACAACTGAGCTAACTGATCCACTCGCCCCCGTCCTTAACATGATGTCTCCTCATCGGCGGCGTTCGTCCGGTTGTTTAGCCGTCCGTCCGTCCGTCCGTAATAAAGAATCGATAATTAACATGTATACACTTGTGGCTTAGAGACGGGACGGCCAGGCCAAGCCCAATAAATGAGCAGAGAATAAGACAACTCTTGAGGGTGCTTCGTGTTCAAAGTCGTTACGACTCGCCAAATTGTCGAGGTCGAGATTTCGCACATTCCCAGAGGGAATTTCCCCATCTCCCCATGCTTTATTTCACGAAAACCCCGACATAAAATACCCGTATGCAGCCTGCCATGGCGGCTTTTGCAATGCACAGCAAACACGTGATTTCATTAAAGCGCTCCATTCACGCCCCGCGGGAAATTTAAGACACGATCCATGGGATTCGACTCTGGGTGTCCCTTATCGCCAGCTTGCATTAGTCAAGTCAGCCTGCCAGGGCCAAAAGTCAGCGACCCGGGAGGCTACCCTTCCTCCCTCGGCTGAGCAAACCCATCTTTTTATAATCTCCGCACGTTAACTGTCTGATAAAATTTCGTCGGGCAACCATCTGCGACCAGGATCGTTTCCAGTCGGGACTCGTTGGACACTGTAAGGGTGTTGGTAACTAGCTACCGGCCAGTTGATCCCAAAAGGGACAGGCAGTTTGGAACATGAGGCAATATCCTCTCCATTCGGTGGGAAGAATCTCAATTCCTCCTGTAATGTACTATACATATTTCTCCGTTCTTCCAGCCGGTACCAGGACAAAATTTTCTGTCTTGCGTTCGTCAACATCCAAAGAGCTTCTGTTTGGCGTCATTTGCTAAATGCCCTAATGAATTCTGTCATGTTGTGGAGAAATTATCCCTCAGCAAAACAGAGGGCTATCGATTTCATGACCCTCTGTTATCAGTCACTATCAGTTATATTAATTATCCCAGACAGAAGATGGTATCAGAAACCGGAAGCGAATGACAAGTCCCCAGGCCACATTTTACACGTATCCTGGCACAGTGTTCTGAGTTCTTTTCTGGAAGCCTGGAAAAATCACGGTACTAATTGATCATCAATATTCTCACCAAACTACATTGAAAGACAAAGCCATCACCAATGTTATGCTATTGAGTCCACCGAAAATGGCAACTTGAACTAATATTGTTAGAAATATACAAGGAGATATGTCCAAAAGTACAAAACTAGCTCTTGCTATGCATTCCTGATAGACGAGTTAAAAGGTTCTGGGTGGCTGTTTCCATTGTTGCCAACAGCATAATTGTGTATGATGTTACATTTCTAATATGGAATATTAGTAGAGTTCTCTATCTGTTAGTTGCGCATTTTACTTCAGTCCACTGAATATATCAAAGAATAGCCAGCATAGCTAAAACACACATGCATCATTTCGTCATGTCATCTCTTTGTCCCGAGACATGTGTTTCCTTGGCAACCTGAAGGAAAACACAACCCCCGGTGATGCATTGAGGTAGCGTTGAGCGATGACTGTTGAATGAAATGAGCCATGTCTGTCTAGAATGGGCGCTATTAGTCGTTGGTTTTGTTTCTGTCATAAATCAAAGCCCGGTTATTCTTGCGGTGTGATGTCTTCTTCTCACCAGCCCGGTGATGACCTCACGACGACTCGCACCTTTTCCATCATTCATGCATCTTGCTGAAACTATAAAGAATTCATGCCTCTTGGACATGACCTGGTGTCTGGAGGAAGACAAGGAGGAATTGGAAACTCCCATGTTCATGATTTTGTCTTCATCAAGTACCAGCACCGTAAATGACACAAGTTCTCTTGTTTACTGACGGGCCTAGTACGTGTATATTGCATTGACTACATGGTAATTTTATTCTTGAAAAAAAAAATACGTGCACTTATTATATGTTCATAAAGAAATTGTTTGCAAATGTGTCGTACACCTTCTATTTTCGTGCAGTTTTCATAATTTATATTCATGTCATTTTCATACAATGTCCAGTCCCGAGACAAGGCCTATAAAATATCATACTCGGTTCAGAAAATGTGCTGAATCCCTGCGCGCGCATGTAATTTTGAACTCGACCGAACATGAATCCCGGCGTGGTGCTTTTACAAATAACCTCTGAAATATAAATGTTCAAAGGCCTACATGCACGATGTTGAACAGGGCTTTAAAGGGCAAGAGAACCAGTCTAGCTTATAAAGACCCCGTTCCCAAACACGCAAACACACAATATGTCGCACGGGGGTCCCCCGCGTGGGAGCTTTGTAAAGTCACCGTAACTCTCCCCAAGGTTCCTATTTATTATTTATCCGGGCCAGTTCTAGGCGGTATTTAGTCCGGCAAGGAAACTGGACAAGTTGATGCCGATATACGCTCGGTAAAACTAATTCGGGATCGTTGGTCATTCCCGATACGACCGTTCTTATATATAAAAGCGCGACGCCAATCACGACTTGTCTAAGATCAGTAGGAACACGATAAAAACAACACATGAGCCTAGGCTCTGCATGTCGAGTCGTTTTGGCAGGTTCTTGGCTTGCCATTTTAATGCCAACTTGTTGTGGTACGTTACCGCCAGAAGTGTCCTATCATGGTGATAGTCCATTAATATTATTGTCCATGGAAACCTGTTTAGTTCCTATTTTTGGCACTACCACGCGCGTATCAAGCACGGAATTTGTGCGGGAAGTGAGTCATTCTCAAGAGGCACATTTATAATCATCTCTAAACTCAGTGAATCAACCTTCTAGCACATGTTATGTATATCGATTTAAATAGCAATGACATTTCGTGAATATGATTTTTTTTATATTGAAATAAATCCATTCCAAACAACATCTTACTGGTATGATCTTTTATTTTATGTTGTTAATGTTATATTTATTTTATTATGATTATTTTATGCACCTCTACGTGTAGTTTCAGTGGACGGAATAATCGATACTGTCTGTTTCATTGTGTTGGAGAATTTAAACCAAGTAATATGAGTGAGGAAAATCGCAGACAGATAATCAAAACACTTTAGCCGTATTAGAAATTCGCCGATCTGGGTTAAATAAACAATTGAAATCGATCAGCAAAAGCCGGATTGTCCACCAGTTATAACACCGTATCCCATAACACCCTGCGCGGACACACTCCCTGCATTGCTTGCCCACTTACCATCGCTTACGCAACAAAACAATAACGACAAATCCCACAGTGCAATGCGCGTTTCGCACCCAATCTGCATCTTTCTCTTCACGTGGATAGATTTCATCGGCTTGTATCACATGAGTGTAGCTTGTAATGCCCCTTGACAGATTTGGGTAGAGGGGATTCGCCCTTTGATTTGACACCTATATACGACGTGGAAACTTCGTGATGTTTCCTTCTTTTCCCCTTCATTCACGTTGCCCTTCTCCCCCCCCCCTCCCCCACTTCCATTATTTCTGTGGAGGTTTGATGGACACCGCCCTAATACGATTCGGCTTCATTTATTCAACCCACCCTCTGGGCAGTACGTCGACGCCTTGTGTGTAGATTGCTCTATATGGCATTACAAGGGAACCATTCTTCAACTTAGTGGGCCCATCTTTTGTTGAGAGTGTAAGCTATTTCCTAGCTATCTTGCAGTCAGTGAAAGTTATCCTACTATCCCTCAACCTGGCCCCCGGGGCACCTGGGGATAAATCCCGACACTCACATGTGGGAATCAACTTAAATGTGATCAAACCCTGGCAGAGACTTCGCGCAGTTTGTAGGCATACAAGGGGTTTTAGTAGGTTTTCGGCAAACAAGGTTGGTTGTTTTTGGAAAATCAGTCTTCCACCCAGGAGATTTCATATAAGATCCTCACAAATTGATAAACGTATCACATCAATTCATCCATATAATACTTCCGAACATAGCGTAACTTCCTCGACGAGTTTCTCGTCAAAAAATATCATACTTGTTTTTTTTTCAGATGACAACAATATACAGGTTAATATTTATGCCTCCACAATTAGCTGATTATTTATGCCTTCAAATAATTAGTCCACATGCCTGGTGCGGACTTAGAGACCCATGCAAGTCAAAGATCCTTGCTTGCAGGGCACAACGAAAGAGACAGTACCTCTCTGTTGGATGTATATTGCTACTCTAGACCCGAAGGATATTGGAGAAAAATCATCACTTATGACACACTATGCGCGTGCATTATTCAAATACAAGATCGTTTGGTTCTAAGATGATGCTACATTCCTGATTGTTTACCTACAGTGCATTATTCATATGCCTAGTACCACAGAGTACGTACGATAGGATATCGGTCTGTCATACATGTTATACTTGTTGATAATTTATTCTAGTGGTAGGGCAGTACTGGCCTCAGAACGAAGAATCAATGGAAAAACTGAAAACAGTTGTAGACTTAAGGTATCAATTCATGAGCCATTGAGGACCAGATGGTCAGCCTGAGCTTACAAAGAAGAAGAAGAAACTTCTCGAATACATGTATTTCGATACATTTGTGGGAAGAGTAATATAGTCAAATGCCATTTGGCATGTTGGTATATTGCCCTATATCTTATGTCATAGACGCACGTGTGGTATTTTGTAGTAGGTATAATCAGTATTAATTTGCATATGAATGAACCATATGAAAATGAATGACAATGTATGAGGTTTCCAATTGATATGTTTCGTTTAATTCTCGATTGTTTAACCAGCTATGCATACCTGGCTCCGCCATTCATACATTACAATGCCATCCAGCACACTTCATAAATTCCTTACTCAAGCTGAAAATAACCGGCTGGGTGCCACGCTAGACATGCACGTTTCCCCATAAACAAATGACATGTCGCTCGTGTGACCGATCACTGTTATACCAATCGAATCCTATATGCTTGTAAGGAAGTATCTTTTTTTCTCTTTCCTTTCTTGGCCCTGGTGGTAATCCATTATTGACAACATATTGTCCACGCCTCGCTAAGGATTCATTTACGGCTCTTTCTTGGTTCTCACTTGTTTCCAATTACTTCTTTTGTTTATTTTCGTAGCAGATTTATCTTTTTTTTTCACGCAACAGATTATTCTCCCGGGGACGCCTGATATTCTAAGCAGGATTTTTGTAATTTGAAAATAATATACCGAGCGATTGACGAACGCTCTTCGGAAGAACGCATGGTGCAATGCTAACAAGGAATGATTGATGCCCGTCTTAAACCAATCAGTTTTATCGTCCGAGACATTTTAATTATGAATGATATATAGAATATGGAAGCTGCTGCGACTGAAACAAATACAACTGTTCAAACTCATATTTGCACAATTACTCTTCTGTTTCGTGGTGCTACTTGAATTCCAACTGAAACTCGGGACCTCATGAGAGACCAACCTACGACACATCTTAATGTTCTTCACAATTGCCACGTGTTCAGACTCTTCATTACCTTAATTTACCGTCACTTGTCTGCATGGGTAAATTTCCTATCAAATCGACCATAAACTGTTCCACCCACGCCACTAATTTGGACCCATTCTCAGGAGTATCGACCCTTGTTTGGGTTGTAATCCGAGCACTGGTCAACCTTCCTGCATGGTGACCATACAGACGTCACTACATCAGTAGTGGTCAGATTACCATATCAAATGGCATCATGCAATAACGTATACAAATTGTTTAATATGTACATGATTTACATGTAGTTCTCTATAACATTTTATGATAATTGTACTCATGATCCAGAAGATTGTCCAAAACACATTCCTCGAGTGGCAGCATTTCAAATCCAAAGTGATTATGACTCTCATTTCCATGACTATTCTGTGAATACTGTATTTTGAGTTTATCTCATCTGGATTGATTTATTTCCAATAACGAGCTTCCTGCACCCAACATTTGAGGTGCCAGTTCGAACTGTTAATTTTGACGTTGCACACATAATGGCAAGTTTCGGTCAACAAATTGTGTTGCATTACTTGTTCCTTCTCAATCACCATGCATGCCATCCCACAAAAGTTAACGACTTTCCCAATTGAATTTGTCCTTTTCATCACTTCAGACGCCAGGAGGGCTTCTGGGTCTGTGTGTGAAATGTTTCTTCTGCTCAACTGTAACCGAATCACCACATTCAATTCGATTTCTCTGCAAATTTCGTTTACGCAATACATCGAGCATTTAATTACTAGCACTCGCCGAAAAATCGAGAGAAGAAAAATAACAAGACACGACTGAAAAATGATGAACACCCACCCGTTATTGTAACGTTACATCTCTGTTCCCCCACTTTGGAAATACACATCTGGACATTTCACGGATATCACCCACAGTAATTCCAAGTACCATATATATGTGACAGTGAGTGTTGGTGTTGCCACCTAGTGGTTTTGAATGTGTATGAATGTGTGTGCGTGCTGCCACCTGTAGAGTGAATGTTTGTGTCTGGTCTCACTTTTACTTAGTTACTGTTTGTTTATTGTTGATCACATGACTATGTGATATTTTGGCGGGAGTTTTTACTTTGTTCACTTGCACTTTGAAAGTCAGAGAGGAAACATCTGATCGATTTTCCTCGTTACTTTATATGTTGCACTGCGCCATCATTTTACAAACCATCAACGATCATTACATCATTGATCATTACTTCATTCATCTTTATTTGGATCATCACACGTTTGATCAGGTCAGTTCATTCTCATGCTCATAATGTATTTTAATGCTACTCATTATCATATTTTACTCGTAGAAGGTTAGGGGAATTAGATTTCATTTATATGTGTAGTGGTTGTTCGATTATCAACCATTCTGCATTATTTCATTGCAGGCTGTATTATACACGAATAAACCCGCGTATCGTATCAAGCAAGTGTTTGTTTTCTACAACACCACCGCTATTACATATACTTCAACCAGAAATGTACCAACGAGAGAAGCGCACTCATAAAGTTATAATAATGTTGCATTAGTCGAGACATTTCTCTTGTGTGTAGACATTTGTTCCTCTGGACTTTGTGTTTTTTGCTTCCCGAGACTTGGGGGACTAGATGATCGTGGAAGTCGCAAAACTGGTGAAAAAGCAATCACTGCAGTATATCACTATATTTGTTCTATAAATCGAGGATCCTGTATTAAAACGATAATTTACGTGACTAAGTCGTGCAGTTTAACACCTTTGCTCAGCTGTCTGGGCGGAATGGGGAAATAAAGCTGCCATTGGATTGGGGACAACAATATCCTGGGGTTTCAACGGCGAGTGGGGAGTGGGGAGAGGGGGGTCATGGGCTACTTTAGGGTGCGGAACTGGACTGTAATTCATTGTTCTTTCACGAGGGCGACATATTTACGGTCTCGTGGTAAACTCCCAGGAGGGATTCAGCAGGGATTCCCTCGAGATTTAGATGTGAGGATTTATTTACATAAAAGGCCGGGAAAGGTGGTTCTCCTGGCACGGTGGGGATTCATTGAGGTTGCTAGCTAGCTTGGATTTCGGCTGGAGGGACTGAGGAAGTTGGATGTTTTGGTTTTGCTGCAAGTCGATGCAAAGTGTCTTGATTGGTGTGAATTCAAGGTTATGCGATACACATTGCAACTGTATAGAAGTCACGCCTCAAGTATCCGTACATACAAACGCTGATGAGTAGAGAGGGATAGATAAGAGATTAAATGAATTTTAAATCGCATTCAGTTTCCACCGTCTCTATGCCCCGCATGTATTGCGAACAATGCCACAGAACTTATCACTATGTGGACGCGTTGCCACAGACATAAATAATTCCTCGTTCTTTCCTCGGGCATTGCACGTCCGGTGTGGCCGTACTGAAATAAATCCTCATTTACACGCTACAAAATAATCATCCCAAGGCCGACTAGTAAACAGATTGTTGCCCATGTTCTCCGTGCACCGAGCCCTAGTGCGTACAACTAGGCACCAGAAATGAGACCGGGAAGTATCGTTATAAGAACTGCGTACCCATCAAATATAGCCCACGGATACGTAATATATTTAGACCAGAAGTACTATCTGTTGCATACGTTATTCATACATGTTCTGCAGATTACCGATGTTTCCTTTACGTCAATTATGCACACAATTCTGCCGCCGGAAAAGGAAGCAAGAACGAACCCTACCATCATCCGCGCAACTGCATTCGGTCCGTGTTCCCTACACACATTCAACACACGTGCATAGTCAGTACGCTTTAACATGTTTAATATGTTTGCCTAAACGTGTATTGCAGTGTATCTTTACATATGTATGTTGATACACCTGTCTCGTAGCGCCAAACTCTTGAGCTGTTACCATCAGCGCCTATTACAAACGCGCGTTTCTCCCACGTGTGATTGATCGCTGCCGTGTCAAATTACGCGTTTGCATCGAGACGGAAGCGATTTGTCTTTGCTACCATTGTCTTGCCTGTCATCAATTACCAGTTCCCGGCCAGCTAGGGGAGGGAAAAAGTGTCCCAAGAAATGGAGAACACTAGCTAGTTCTTGTGGACATCTCTAGTTGGAGATGCCATTGTCATCACGTCTTCTATCTACCTATCTGGCAGATGAAGTAAGACATCTTACGAATTCCAGCATCACACCCAAACACCTCCCAGCTTCCCATTCGCCAGCATATAGGACTTCCAGGGTGTAGGAATTCGCCAGCATCGAGTAGTTTCTAAAGATTTAAGCATTGAATTGTTCGAGATGTCCTTGAACTTTGACCACATGTGTATGAATTGAGACTCATGCAGCTTTTCACTTTGTTGTGATTAACCGTACAAATGTGGTAAATTGGCTGGAACACGAGACCACTATCAACCTTGGGATGACCTTGACCTTTGACCACTGGGTGTGTTCATATTCATTACAACTGTCGATAGTGCTTTGACAGTGTGGTACATTCTATGGCCATCAAATTCAGTATCACACGCATCCTTCCCAAATATAGACACATAAATATGACTAGAATGCAGAGATGTGAAATGAATGTGCATTGTGCAACAATAAAATAGGAATGTGATTTGCACGTCAAGATTCGAAAAAAATAATACATACGTAACTTTATATGAGATAGTTAATAGTTTATGTATGTACATAATGTCAATAATTATTATTGTTAATAGTGATTCTGTCTATAATGCAGTCTGTGATTCTGTCTATAATTCATGTATGTGATTCTGTAATAGTGATTCTGTCTATAATGCATGTATGTTTATATAGGCTCACTGATATCACAGTCTTATAAACGGCTGTTCTGACAAATGTCACTCCCGGAAACTCACAAGGCATGACGGGAAAGATTATCCCATGGGGAGCAGCCAATTATTTAGTCGAATGGTGATTCGTTTTTGGGCAATTATTCCGAAAGAGGACTAAAAATACCACACTGTAGGCAGGATTGAGTAGTTGTGTAACTTCGACGTTTTGACGGCAAGTTCGTCCATCCACCGAATCATCCTTCGTCCTCCAATGTGGGATTGGGTCACAACTGTTTATTATTGATGACACCTGCGGCTTCGATGATTGCAGCTGTATGCGTTCTTATCGAGGGTATTGACTATTGAAGGGCCGTGTAGAGCGCAGTGCAGAAATATTGCATCACTCAGGACGGAAGTACTGCAAAGCTAATCTGTCGTTCGTGATGAAATTAATCGGTCGCATGCGATCAGGCGTTAATATTGCATTAACTGGACGTTGCATGACTGCAATTCGCTCGTTGACACGCGCATGCGTACAAGTGTATGTGGAACGTTATCATTCAGAGGTCGGTTCACAGGTCGGTGCCGCATGTGAACAGGAATTGCATGGGCATCTATTTTATTTTCGTTTGGAAGCACAGTTTTATACCCCCCCCCCCCAGCGGTGGGGAGGGGGGGGGGGGTATACTAGTGTATGTTATGTGATTCAGTATACAAAATATACGTTCGTTATTCTCCTATCCAAAGCTGCTATAATGATATATAAAATGTAGGCCTACACGTACATGTACATGCATCATCTAAAATTGCATATGTTTAAAACAAGTGTATCCCAGATGGTGGATATGATTAGTTTTTAGCAGTAATAACACTATGTTATATCTACCGTTGCGGCATGACGGCAATGTTTGGCGCGTGTTCGCATGATGTATGAAACATTATCTAACATCGAGCAGAGGTCTCCATCTGCCATCGCAATGGCGCGGCTATATATCTTGGGACCACATGTTGGATATAACTGCAGATATCACATACTCATTGCCTCGTGAAAGACGTTGACATAAATAAGGGATAAAATAACGGCATGTTAATAACATAAACTGGGAAATGTAAAATGCGTGCACCTGTAAAAATACACACACGACAAATTGCATGCATAATGCAGTGCATGTTTTGCTCATAATATCATTTTTGCATGTAAAATTATTCGTTGGACATGCAGATGTCTTTGGATTGATATTGTGAGAGCACACAATTCATTAGTTGTAGGTTTCGACCGAAGAATCGAATCTTAAACATTAGCATAAATAGTACACTGCCGGATAGATCCTTTAATCAATTGGAAACTCAAATTTCGGCTTTCTGTCACCAACTGACCTTTGGCCAGCCTGATGGTTCCATTGTTTTTGTTATTTTTAGCTTCTGCATTCAAAATGTACAGGGTTTTTTTTTCTCAGTCCATGTGAATCACAGAACGACAAAGCACGCGAACCAGTCAATCCCTCAAAGTAACGTCATTTAAACAGCGACTTCGTTAAGCAATCCATTATTTTAATTGAATTGTCCTTTGAAGGTGTGTCTCAATTCAGCTGTCTCCTACGTATACAGTGTTTTGAGTTCGATTTGAAAGCACGACGTTTCGAACTAATGCATGGTGTCCATGTGCCTACAGGACATGGACTGTTTACATTGCTTGTTGGAAATTCAGATGCTCATAACCGTTACATGGTATTGACTTCATTATGAATCAACCCATAGAGGAATGGCAAAATCAAAGACCGAAACTTGTACGTATGCATGGGTACCCCACCCTTTTCCTTACTTTGGTGTCGTTATTATACTCCTTTCACACACAAAAACTTACTTCATCAATCTTAAACTTGTGTTCCACTCATACTTCCTAGCGAAAAACCAGGTGAAAATGTTTTCCAATCTACTGCTAGATTACCTAATAGCGTGCGATCCGTAATAGTCTTCGCGTAGGCTGTTTACAGCGACCCCCTTTTGCAAAGGCGCGGCGCAAATGACACTCCCTCTTTTAAAGATGGCCGATCAATCTGGAAGGACCACTGAAGGGTCCATTCACTACCCACAGCAGGGGCCTGGGTCTCCATGTGGTCTTTGTATGTGATACAAGTAAAGGGACAGTGTGCATAAGAACACACTATTGCAAATGTTATTAAAACAAGTCGCATAAATTTAATGCAAACTGCGATATACACCAATAAGAATATACGACATAGGCAGGCCTACTATCACCCTTTTTTTTTTTTGAGATATTTTTTTCTGTCGTGAGTTTAAGTTTGAAAATTAAGTCGATATTTGAAGTCCAAAGTATATTTAAACCCGTTTCTATCGAATCTATATGGAAGACAAAACATCAATACCATCAAATTGCATCTGATTCAACGTACTGTTGAAAGCGAAGATGCCCAAAGGTGTCGAGCACCTATGAGTGAGTACATGTCGCTATGTGCACCGCCTACCAATGGTTCAACCGGCTCTTGCGAAATCACTCACCCGAAAGTGTCCATTACAACTATGCGAGAGACACTCCATGCAAATAAACACAAATGTTGATGCTCGCCATGCAAGTACTTTGTTATTCAGCTTATCTTTCCTTCTTATGAAATATCTGACAGGCATTGCCCTGCTCAAAATACACCGGTGTCAATTTGTTTGTACGCTTTGGTGTTTTCAGCGATCGGTACTATTGTTTCTGCATGGATAGCATCAGTGAGGAAAATCAAAGGCAACCTGGCTCGATTTATTTCGGTTAATTATGCTGACGTTTTGCACGCGAGTCAATAGTGTGGTGAACCAAGTTATTTACCAAATCGTGTCTTCAGTTAGCTTTACTACTGCTCACTCATACATTCACTCAGCTATATAGCACCATATTCCACCACATGCATTACGACAAATACCAGTTACCTTGAAAAAAACCCCCCAAAAACAATGCATGTTTTGATCACTAATGGATATACATTGTTGAAATTACCAAGCCGCGTTTAAAACGCACTTTGAATAGCACTATAACAACGCAATGTCGTGTGCTCGAACCCTGCCCCCTACTGGTGACAGCCACACCGGGGGCAGAGAGGGTAGATACTAGTACCTCGGTCACTGCACCTCGGCACACCTCTTCCACTGCTGGTTTCCATCGAAACCGGGACTGGGGAATGGCATTACTACGAAAGTCTATTGTCAATGTAGTTTTCAGCAGGAAAAGATATCCCATTTCCCCCGACTGACTAGAGTTAAATGGAGTCACACGTCAGGGCTTAACCTGGACGTGACGAAGTGAACATCAGGGTATATTCTTGGTTTGCTCTGATAGCTGTGCATTCTATTGTAAGGTGAAATCAGGACTGTGTGTGGTAATCAGAACATATGTAGCGTATACTCTGTCGTGCGGATATAGAAGTGTTCAAGTAGGTGGGGATTGCTGAACATTCGAGAAAACTGTGTACATGTGCCGATACAGTATAACACAGTGACTGAATGGACTGCGGTCCAAGAAACAGTTTCTTGTTTCGAGTAGTACAGGTGCCGTCTACAGAAATGCAAAGAAAACTCCTCCTGCCATCTTGACGACCAGTGGCTATTCATGAAACCCTCTAAAACAAACATTACGAGTCGTGGATCTCTCGTACAGGCGGGTCAACGCCATGATGGCAAAGAAAAACCCCGCAGCAAATGACCCGAACTCTCCAGAGAGCGAACGAAAAGAACGACCCAAAATACCGTACCACCTCGGCCATAATATCCCCTAATTTCCGCTGATTTCCTTGCGCCAAGACGGCCACTGTTTGGTCATCTTTCAAGCCGGACCCCCAGAAGACACTTGTTCGCCCGGCGACAATGGCCACAGGTTGTTCGAGCCGGACGCACATACTGGAAAATACGGCAGTCTCCGGCCCGGGCCAAATTGGGTCTCACTTGTGGTCAATTGGAGAGGAAAAGTGCCCGTTCGTGTTGTCAATTTGGAGACCATTGTGTCTTCGCTGTCTTCATAAACGGTTTAATCTTGGCGGGCGAAGAGCAGAAACGAGCCAAACGTATAGTGACTGAGAATTTTGGGAGATTGGATGTTGATATTTTGGGGAGGAAGGTTATGAAAACTGTATGAGTAAAGGCAGAATCCCACTCTTCTATGGATTTTTGTTTCGGTAAAAGGGCTGCAGACTTGAGCTGGGTGGATGGACTGTGCCAAAGCGTTTTTGTATAGCTTGAGGTAATACCTCTGAAGATGCACCCCCATGTGGCAATAGCAGAAGATTACATCCCATAATAAATTAATGTTCCTACTAACAGTATATCTATAAGCACTTGCTTCCAGAGACGCCATTAGCTGATTGGTAATTACAAGTCAAGGTGCACAAATCCTGGCTCGTTTATCACCAACATGTCAGGCTGTGCAACATTAGTTAAGTGAACAACTTAGAAACGATATTAGTCTAAACTAGGATTATACATGCGGATGGAAGCAAGCGTTCTGTGGCATAGGAGTTAGGAGTTGCAATAAATCACACAGACTGGCGGGAAATATTATTAAGTGATCATAGTCGTGAAATTTCGATCGAGCACGTACCTATGACGGAATTGACAATTCTGAATTATCATGATATTAAGATAACATTCAAACGGGTGCTATCAGAAAATCGTGCACAACTAAACATGAGAATTTAATTTTGCTGGCCATACAATCCCATAACAGTTTAAGAGTATCATCTAGCCCTATATAACTTGTTTATCACGGAACCAGTGCATTGAGTCGCACCGTTTCCCAAAGTAAACGAAACCTGCGCCGCCGTTCAACAAACACACTCGGGTAGTTCGAGTTACCCATTCTCTCCATTATTTCCAATATTACGCCGCGTGAAGCTCTCAGTATACAACCGTAATCCATTACATATCTATCAATACGGTAACTGAACTCGTCTGAGAAGCCTGGAAAAACCGGTAGAAAAGGCACGTTCTCCAAACAGTAGCATTGTCTGGATGGATGGCTAGCAAGTCCCCGACTACACATGCAGGTTCTAATCTCACCTCCCTTCTTTCAAATACATAACAATGTGCATGACATTGTGTCCTCGCGAATGAGATCACTAAGTTTGAAAATGTGAAACACAGTCCAACATGACGTTGATAAAATGCATCACTGTAATACCGACATGTATACCATAAGATTTCTACGATGTCTACGAGTTCAAAAAATAAACTAAAATCATCTGCCCAATCCACTACAACTAGGGACGATATACACTGGACATGACATAATACATCCCAAATACTCTTGACATCCAGAAAGTGGCACCGAAAAAGAAACAGGCTGATTGAAATCACTTCCCAATTGGGATAAAAGGTTGCAAGATTACGGCTGTCAGGGGTGTGATGGATCGTAGCCTCACGGAGGATGTATTTTTCTCTGGCAGTTCAACGTCTTGAAGTACGTAGCCTACGTAACTGGTGTACACAGCAGTCGACAACACAGTAGCTAGACCCATGCGAATTTGTCGTGGTCTTTTGGTTGTGTGTGCGTGTGTGTGTGTTCCCTCCCAAATTAAAGAAGGCTGATTAATTGTGTGTACATACTAGACACCCGTCTTCGTGGTTAATGATTATATTCCAAGAAGGGCGAGTGTAAATCAATGGTTTTCAATCACGAATCTCTCCCCTATTTGTGGACAAAAGCGTCGATGCATATTGCGTAGGCCCTACTTGTTTTCAGTACGTATTTTATTCATGACAAGTGAATTATGAAACATGTGTTCATACTCGTATAATACACTGGGATAACGATATCTGACATAGGCCCTTTTCATATTCCTGCAAATTTATTTGGATTACCGGTATATGTTCCAACTTGTTGATGGAAAATGGCGGTAGATGGTAGATCTATGTGTATAAACATTAACACATCGAACAAACAAATTCGGCGAAATTAGAACCAAGTGGGAATACAAAACTGTAAACTAGTTAATAATAATAATAATAATAATAATAATAATAATAATAATAATAATAATAATAGTATCACCTGGACATGTAGGCTTACGGTTTGATAGGCCTACTACAGGGGTAAGAGGCATTTCAGACGAGGTTGGTTTTTATTTCAGCGGGTATATTATCTAGTTTCACGGTTGGTCTTTGATTAAAAAACAGTACACATTATATTATCATCTGTCACAGTAACTGGATTTTACAAGTAAACGCTACCATGTAATTGGTTCATTTCACACTAGACACCAGCTGTGGAATGGGACCCCTAGCCACGTAAGTCCGGGGTCTAATGTCGGTAACGACCGAGACATGAAAACGCCACGTCGTTCCAGAGAATAAAGACTATTCTGGTCGCTGTAATTAAGTCATGGTCATTGCGGGAAGTACCATCTATGTCAGGGGGGGGGGGGAGGTGACCCGCACGTAAACTGGACACCGCATACCCATTCACCCCCTACGTCGTTCACACGTTTATGTCATACGTACTACGTACGTAACAG
This sequence comes from Terebella lapidaria, assembly GCA_949152475.1. Lineage (NCBI taxonomy): Eukaryota > Metazoa > Annelida > Polychaeta > Terebellida > Terebellidae > Terebella > Terebella lapidaria. The sequence continues at coordinate 13,416,600 of OX424557.1, forward strand.
CGAACGTAACAACGGCGGAACTAGCCGCAACGACCGACCATGTGGCTCTAAACCTCCCACAACGAGCATACATCGGCAACGGGTATCACACAGCAACATATGTCACCGGTCTCCCAGCCGTACGCCCTTCCTTCCTTCCTGGCTCCCCTGCCCATGCCCAGTGATCATCCCTCCCAGAACGTGGCTTCGCTGCCGGCCATAGCGTCCATAAACTCACATTTGACTCTCAGATCTGACATCCGAGTCCTGGAACAATGGCCAAATTGAACATATCTTTTGATAGTTTTTCCCCCTGTGTCCCTCTCTCGAATCCCATAAATATATTTTACGGTTTAATGGGCTTCATGTAGCTATCAAATTAGAATTCCAATTGCTACTGCTTTGTGAGATATAGTCTTGACTAAATGCGCAGAGAATATGTTCTGTTATGTTAACAATCCATCTGAATGCGCTAATCACACTAATCAATAATTGATATCCTAGCAATTATCCTATCATACAAAGATAATACCTTAAACATGAAAAATAATCTATATACTATATCTGGCAGCCAGCGTACTACGGCGAGCAAAGCTCCGTATTAATAGGCGGGTCACGTTTGACAAATATTAGTCCCATCTTGAAACATAAACGACGAGAGACCCGACTGGCATGAAACCAAATAGCCTGGCACAGCTCGGCAATATCCCATCTATTTCCGTTCAGTTTCTTGTAGAAATTGTTCCGTATTTGGTAGGGGATTCCGCCAAGGTGATCCCCCATCAAAAAACATAATGCCGCGGTCACGCTCCGCCGATTCTTACAAATATCCCATAAAATACGCAAATACGACAGCCTGCCCTCATGAGAAAAAATAGTGCGGAATTTCCTGCACTGGCGCGGCACCGTGTCTTTTTTCAATCTCACGCTTATGTCATACATACCAAGAATTCACTGTTCTACTATGAAAATGAAACAGTATTTTGGTTTGTAGGACCTCTCCACATCTTTGTTTCGTTTTGTTACGCCTCGCGATATAAACAGCCGTACAAATTCTATTTATTGCATTCGATAGTGTTTTATTGTAATTCCCGCAATAAACTGTCGCAGCGGAGAATGCTATCGTACTAGAATTACGCCACATCTGCCGCCCAGACTGATGTAGTTTTCCCGGGGTCGAAAGTGAGCGTAGCAATGGTTAATGGAACCTCGGGCCAAAATTATATCTCTCTCTATAGTTCTCTTTCTCTCTCCCTCTCACTGCCGCCTACTCCACTCGCGTCATTTCAATATCATACCGAACAGCTGAGCATCTACATGTACTCTCAATGTTGACAGTAATCAAATATATCAACGGCGACCAAAAAAATTACCACCTAGATTTCAGTCGTTGCTAATTACGCAACTACCATCGAATACTATAGTAAGTACCGTTGTGCAAATATATCAAGTACATGTAATACACTAGTCAACATTTGCTAAGGGTCGTTTTCTTATGTGCATAGAATTTGAAGTTAACGATATTTTGGATGATTGCACCCGGTATATATACATGTATATATATTCTCTGGCTACTTAATTCAAGGAAAGTGAACCAAGAGTTAAGAAATCGGAAACATTTAATGCACTTTCAGACAAAACACTGATGTGACCATCAAAATTAGAGTTCACAAAGCCATTCGTCAAAAATTTATTTATTTATTTATTGTACATGTAGTATGGTTGCGTATGGCTATGTTTGATTATATTTCCCGAAATTTCATGATATAACAGATATTTCAAGTATTTCAATTATATTTCAAAATTTCAAGAAATTTTCGTGCATCCATGTTCGAAATTGTACATCAACTGTGAAAACATCCAGATGAAACCAAACGTGAATTTTGCCATGTAGATTTGCCAGTAATCACTGCAGTCTTCATAGAACTTGTCAATAGCATACAGGCAGTACGACTCACAGTGTATAACCATTGCAGCAAAACTGCCAACGCCCTAATAATGACCAGCAGGTCACGTTTTACAAACACCGCTTCCATCTTGAAACAGAAATGACGAAAACGAGGCCAGTAATGGAATGCGATAGGCACGGACTGAGAAACCCATTTCCGTTTACATTTAGAGATCCAATCCCAATTCAGGTCTCGTCCCTTCAAAAATTTCTTCTTCTGTTATTGTTGACTAAATATTGCAGTCTTTTGTCTTGGTTTCACCGCTCTGGGAAGATCATTTTTATCTCCTTAGATGCTCTGCATTTTTTTTGTCGAACTTCATCGTATTATTACGGGATAACCAAAATGTGGATTTTGTGATGCAACGGAATTATATTGATATAAATGTCGTTTTCTTTACAATTTTTTTTTTAAAAAGCCAGCGTATTCATGACACTGGATTGATTCCATTACAAAAATGCCAACATATCTGTTACCGTTATTATAACATGTATGCCTACCCAAATTGTAATTTTAGTCTGAAACATTGATTCTCCAGACCTCATGGGGGTAATTAAGCTCATACCAGGATTCAATGTAGATCTAGTATAATATTATGCGATTTGAAAAAAAACACATAAAGTTGATAATATACCGAAACAGAAGGCAGAAGATTACTTCCACGGATTCCATTTTTACTTAAAACCTTTCTCCATATCTTCATTAGAGCGGATAAGATGCATAATTACTCCAAAAGGCCCAAAATATAACCAATCTGTTATGAATTCATTTGTATGGTAAGCAGCCTTTGTCAATCCTCTAAAGATTGTGCAATTTTCTGGTGTCTTCGATGGGGCGGTTTTCATCGCTGGGGAATATCTGCAAATTTAAATAACTTAATGGGGGTTTCTCGAGTTCATATTCAGAGGCCATTACCCCTTTTGCTCCACGGTCACCCATTTCAAATATCACCAATTGCCAGCACATAACATGGACTGTGGAATGTTTTTGTGTTGGGTACTGCACTCCAGTTCGATCAATTATGAACTGTACTAAATGCTTCACGACGAAATCTTGATGAGTGTCATCGCTTCTTCTTCTTCTTCGTGTTTCGAGAGGGAGGGGCGGGGGTGGTAAGGGGCAACGTCTCTAGGGCACATATTTGCACATATAGAGTACATTTGTAAATCATAAAAAAAATAATGTGTCCTTCTGTGTTGGATACAGGAGATACGTATACATATAATCAAATTAATGGCGATACATGCTCACTTGACTGTAAATAACACCAGAAAAGAAAAATCATACTCAAATTGGGTAATGCTGAGCCGCCCATAACCATGTCAAAGATGTACATTGCTTGGCACACGAAACTCCGTACCAAAACAGAATGGCTACGTTACACAACGAGCAAGCCATGAAAAAAAAACAGAAATGCGACAGCAAAAAGAAGAAGAAAAGAAATACATTTGTAGTAAAGTCCGAGGCTACGAGACTCACAGGCCACCAACAGGAGAGAGTTGCCACCAAAACAAACCAGATTAGTGTCAACGTCTTGCCGAAAACTCGATGATCTTGTTTGCGTTCAAAGCCAATAAAAACCGGGTCCTTGGAAATCCGTTTTTGCGCTTGGACGCGAAGTGATAAATCGCATTTTCCCAAGGAGCAATTCTTCTCTACTCGTTTCTTTCCTTCGTTACAACATTCAAGGGATGTGTCAAAGTAGTACTACTGGATATGATGGAAGTCATCGACAGCAGCAAGAAAGGGAACTTGAAATGCGTCAAGAGGCTCCACATCGAAAGGAAAAAACGGTTGCATTTTTGTTGCATGCGATGCCGACGCAATGCAATGCAATGTCACGGTTACGCGTGTATGGTATGACTGTACGTGTGACAGTTTATTGACAAAAATCAATGGGCAAAGATCTAGCTTGTGAGACATCCTCAATGGAACGGCCTATACTACTGTAATGACTGGCGTCTCAACAGAACTGCAATGTTGATCCTTAGCAATCATGATGATGATGTGGTGATGATGATGGTGATGATGAATTATGTAACTATAGCTTGGGACAATATAATTATGAGGACATCGGACGCTCATGTGTATACAGTGTACATTAATATACTATTTTGTATTAATAGTAGTGCAGAAACGAGAGTATAATATCTTTGTTCTGTGTATATAGCCTGTGCTAGGTCACGTACACATATACATGATGATGTTGCGATAATCCAGAGACAACGTGTACTGAAATCGATGTGATATTTATATAAAATGATAAGTCAAATGAGATTTCAGTCTGGAATATACATTTTAGATTGTCATCATACTCGACTGCAGTGAATAATTCAAGCTGCGATGAACAGAACAATATGTTGTTCTACCAGGCAATAAATCAGAACAAAATTTCTCATAAAACAATTATACGCGTAGATGAGATGAAAATTCAATGAAGAAGAGACATCGATGGAAAAGTCTAATCCATTGGGCTAGGCGGGTAAGACTGTTGATATGTAATCCAGCTGGGCTAATCCCGGGTTTCTGTGAGCCAGTCATCAGGGGGCTTTACGTGTGATGACCAACATCATTGATTTGAAAATCGGATCAAGTTGCCGAGCGACGCTTCAAAGGCGGGTAGACACTGACCACGGGCTCACGTTCATCAGGGATATGATTACAATAATTCCTAGATCAATCTGGACGGGAATGGGGAGAGGGGTGTACTAGGTCGAGGGGTGCTCGCTGGGGAGACCACAGACTGACAAACGGTAATAAATGAAGTAATTTCAAGGGCGGATCAGCAACGCACACGTGTAATTTTCCGCAACGATGAACCACCTTGTTTACTTATTAATCCGAAACCTGGAACATGCTTGTGCCACAGATGTAAAATATTACCTGATGATTTGGAAACAGGATCAAGTCTGCACTTACCCCCCCCCCCCCCCCCTCCACTCATCCCGATGCCCCCACTCTGCTCCCAGAGCGGTAGACATCCCTGGCCCATAGGAGACCCCTGAGCACATAGCAAACTTCGCAATACGGCACAACAATGAAACGACATTGACTTTTTAATGGAAAGGCTAACCCGCAAGATAAAAGCGCGGTTTGAAGGGCTCCGGATTATGTGTCACTGACGTTTTGCGGCACAATGCTTTTAGGCAGTGGCGTATAGCTAGCTGACCGGGGCGAAGTCTCGAAGAACGGCCGGGGAACTTGGAATAATCGGTCCCGTTGTCGTTGGTCCAGTTTGTTCCGGCTCGGTCTCCCCTGCAAGACTGACGGGTAGTGTCACACGCTGGAGTGTGTACAGAACCAACACGACCACTCCGTGTGCCCAGTGTCAACACTCCGGCGCTCCGGTGATTCCTCTCTTATATGAATCATGTCGCAACCAAGGTAACGTCGAAGAAACCTCCTCAAATGAGCTGCGACACTGTATACGGACACCCCAATGCTACTCCCAACTTCAAGCAGATAAAAGGTGTGAGGACAATTGTATTTAATTAGATCTATTTGTTTTTGTTTTCATCATTCAAAAGTCCCGAGAGAAAATTGTGAGTGCATATTTCACACTATTTGTTTTCCGTCTACTGGAGCCATATTGATTTGGTGTTCGTATGGAATTGTCAAAAGAGGAAAATAGTTTAATTTATGGAGTCTATTGACATTTCAAATGCTGTGCGAGGCCTGTCTAATCGATTGCATTAAATCAACGACAACAAATTATTTCCAAGCAAAATTGATATTAGAACTGTAAAACGAGATAGATTTCCAGGTTGAAATCAGAATGACAATGGAGAAGATTTAAAAACTAAATGATTTCATGTTGTGATAGAGAAAGATGAAATGCAGAATAGAGAATTCAGAAATAATATATTTTGCGAAGAGTTCAAACCTGTCTTGTTCGTTGATGTCATTGGGTCTTATGTCATGGGGGGTCTGACGGATGCACGACTTTACACTTCCATCCCTCTTGTGATATGTGTAATTCAACACTGACCACTGTTCCAGTTTTCTTTTGAAGACCACGAAATTGTCCCATAAAAACTGCAGTTACAGGCGCATCGAAGCAGCCCAAATGTTCGTCATTTTCACTTGGTCGACTCGTAAGCATGTCGCCGGAGAAAGTCCCGGTGGAACGATAAACAAGTTACGCTTGTACAGTAGCTAATATGACTAGCACATTGGGGGAAACTAATGCTTCCCGAAATTACAGGGCGACTTCGGCGTCTGCGGAACCACAAAACTCACAAGAAAGGACATAGCGTGAAAGATGTCATTGCTTGTTCCTAGTCGTATTTGAGGTGTAATTATGGGCCATGCTTCGAGAGGTCCCCGCCGTTGAAACAACAGTAAAAGTCGAGATTCTAGAGTCGTGGAATGTACTGTGGGTTTGCTTTGGTTATTCCTGGGGGTGTGTTCGAGCTGGTAAAATCTCGCGTGTATGTATAAAATTGATGCAGTGTTGCATATATTAACCCGAATTCGCACCCACGCTAAACTAATTTTAAGTTAATCTACATAATAATTTAGACCTGTATATTTCGATGTATGTGTTGCACTGCATTGTCTAGACTGTGCATATTGATTAAGTGGCTTTCCAAATTGACGCCAAAGACATTTACGATAAATATCACGTTACGGTATACATGTATATCGCTGGAACCATAATGACACCGCTCGGTGAGTTCACAGATATCAGTACATTGTATATATATCGTGCCTGTATTGACGATAATGACACTGTCCTGTAAGAATGGGTCAGTGGGAGTCAATATAAACGAACCACGTAACCAGACTGTAACAATGGTACATTAAGGGTGCGTGCAATTACGCCGAACTCTTTACGTCAGTGTTCAGCCAGAGGTGAATTACTCGAGATGCCGACAAAACTAAAGGCCTATCATTACCTGGTTGTATTTCTAAAACCAATTCGGGATTAAATGTGGACGACTCACTTATTTTTCTCTTCTAAATGTAACTGAATATCTTCACAGTGTCTTAGTTACCACAGAATGTACATCCAAATTTCGGCCATTGACTGAGACATATAGTGCAATCTTATTACACAATATTTGTATTTTTTCGCAGGCAATATCATGATTTATCTGTTTACAAATGCCAGCATCCACCCCATAACTCAACGCCCAATGATACGGAATCCACAAATGAGGGAACGGCTTAATCAAACCCGTAGGCGATCCCTTTCTTGAACCCAATTATTAATTCAAACATGAACTCGTTGAGTTACGAGGGGAAGAATAGAAAACATCTTCGATGCAGCAGGAGCAAATAGCGACGTATTTAAAGTGGTTTTTAGTGTATGCAACTTAAGGTTGTAATTTTCCAGTTGTTTGGAGAGGAGCCATTGCCTCTACATGTATATTTTGCGCTAGCGTTACATGTACGACCAGTTGCTGAGTCGAGAAGGGTGTAATTTTCCCCAGAGATAAACGGAGTGAGCTAGATGTATAATGCATATTTTGGTGGAAGGAACCATCATTATTTGGAGAGAGGAATACGGGAGAAAGACAGATACCGAGAAGAGAATAAATGACAGAAAATGCCACAGGGGGTCGTGGAAATGGGGGTCACTATCATTACCCCATCAGAGCAATACTCCGCGAGATATCGCTCCGTTGTCCGAAGAATATGAATTGAAGCTTTGCACGACATGTATATAACGAGTGCCCCCGTCCACAGTTACATAATTTCTCTAATAACGAGAATATTGCCCTCGAAAAGCCATCAACCATTAAATCGGCGTCTGGTTTTGATGGAATTCTATCTAACAAAACAATTGTTCTCTTGAGCGGGTGGTGACCTGTCGCCCCTTTCTGGATTGCGGTAACATTTCAATTCGGACAGCTGGTTCGCTGTTAATAAATTGCTAAATAACAGCACCAATTTCCAGTGGCCATACAAATGGAGAAGGGAAATGAAAACAACTTCGGGTAGAGTGTAACCGGGGAAAGACAACAGAAAATGCATTAGCGATATGTACGCGATTTCACGATTGAGTCGATGTGCTCACTGAATTTTTCGGTTAAACGCTCGTCGTGCTAACGAACTGATTTGCGCATGCGTCAAGCAAGTGCATTGCTAGTTTCCAGCTGTGTTGAACCTTGGGAACGCCGCCGGGTGGCGCTGTATATATCTACTTTTAAATAATGTAAACGAACGTAAAACCCCGGATAAACTCGCGGAGATCCCGCTGTCGTTCTGTGCACCAAACTTGCTTACCACCGAGTGAGGACTTTGAAAAATTTCGTTGCATCGCCATAATAAATTGCAAATGTTCGATGGTGCATGCCCGCTGGTTGTGAATGACACCACATTGAATACTTTTATTACAAATGTCCTTCCTTCTTTCTTGACCCATTTACAATTCTTCCAAATGTGGACATATCCAACGCAGCTTCCATCTGTGTGTCAATGAATTGCTGCGTTTCGAATGTGTGGATTTGGCCTAGAAACTGTCAATGACACAACTGGGACATGGCATTTATCATCATAATCATGAATTGCAAGTAAAACCCAATGCCTATCAACGATAAATCATCAATAATACGCCACAAAGAGGTGATTGTTGAAAACCAAAATTTCATAATCACCACACCCTGATTGCTAAGTGGCAATTTGGTCAAATCCCCTCTCACTCTCGTGTAGGTGACCAGAGACAGAACAGTAAGAAAAAAACTGTAACAAAAGCCGTGGTATAACTGAAGATTATGCCAACTCATAACCGCCATTAACTATTAAACACAAATGGAGATTACATCAGCCAGTCACTAATCAAATACTAGGCTCATTCCTCTCGACATGGTATGAATTACAAGCCTGGAGCTTGGGAGAGTACGGGACACGATGAGGGGTGGGGGGGGGGGGTGGGTGGCGACTGACGTTATAATAACAGACGTCTGAAGATCTATTCACCAACAAATCGATCAACAGTGAATACACAGTAGAAATCTCAATCAACTTGTTTGAGTTGTACTGGTAAATGACACTAGCGTCGCCACTCACAACGACTCGATTGGCTTTATATTGCCTGTTACAATTGCAGACAATCTGGAGTGGCCCGGCAACGGGAGAGTGGGGCCGAAGCGGCGGTGGGTACGAGATAGGCGCTTATTGACAGGCGCACGGTAGATACATATTTAAGCAGCTCGTACCTTTCTAAGTGGCCTTATCTAGGGGGATATCGCCGATGGTGGAGGCCGGGTGCAGTTTGCCCCACGGGCACTCCATCTACAGAGGAGACCCTCGTGAGGTGTACAGCACTCGGTAAAGAGCGCGACGGGAACCGCCATCGCTTACGAGAGGACAGCCTCTGTGTCGTCCCTCAGATGGCAATCACCGTCTCCATGACAATGCGATATTATCAGCCGATAACTGGGCCTGGGTCTTCAAGTAGGTAAAAACGTAATCTTGCCAGGCAGACGTCCGATTTTTCCTGATGGCGAGGTTCACTTTGGTGACATTTCATCGGGAAGGCTTGGGATGGACTCGGAGTGGTTGGCAGGAGGGGAGGTGGATTAGGGAATTGTCGTGTAGAGGGATCAGAGAGAGAAAATCACAGCAATCAATCTGTTATCTACAGCTGTCTAGGACAGACCTCGTCTCCCGCCTCTAATAAATATTATTTGATAACCTTTGCCACTCAACAGAAGGCGGACCTCCTTGGGACACCACCGCTGTCACACGATCAGTAAAGTCCTACAGACTCCAGTCCGGTGGTCTACTAAGAGAGAGGCTTTTAAGAGGAGGCAATTATGGTCTCCATACATAATACACAGTGTCCCATATTGTATTCCATATTTTTCTTCCTTGGGAGTACATCTTGCCATTTGGAAGGAGCCAAAAACTGACCCCTAACGTGATATCCCTCCTTAAGGGCGGCGAGAATTTAATGGCAATGGCAAAACAGAGCCGCGAATCTACCGAAACCCTATATTCGGCATTAGCTAGGTTTACCTACCTGTCAAAATATTTGTTTTAGCATTAGGAGAACATGTAAGGTTTTGGAGGACGCGGGACCGTGCAAGTCAATAGTTCAAACAGCTTAAAGCTTGCTTCTGCAAATGGGTCTTGGCTTTTGTCCGGGACGGCCGACTGGAGCAGGACCGGCTGTGTTCCAGTCCGTGTTCCGAGGATATCGGGTGCCTTAGCTAATCTTGTCTACAATACAACTGAACCCAGTCAAAGAGATCCCCAGTCATCCACCGAGCCACCAAGAGCTCAAACGTGCCCGCTCGATGATTCCGTTTTAGAATCGATAAGGATGCCCCAGCGTGGCAGAAACTGCAAAAATAAAGACAGAAAAGTCCCGACAGCATCATCCACTTAAATAGCAAGAAGTAACTAGAGAGGGAACGTAAGTGCAACATTCTGTTCATGTCACAGTGCTTGTCATCCCCTTCTTAATTCTGTGGAGTCATTTGTACTTTTTGTTTCTGATTGTTCTTTCTTTAGGATTTCCAGCACAGTGACCTACTTTTCCCAACAAGGATCTGCATATTTGTTTGCGAGTGATGACACAGACTGACAGGGCAGAGATCGACGGTAACACGTCCATTGTTCCTTAACCGCATCACGGACGACCGAGGTCCCGAGGTCTCACGAGCGTCACCCCTATACCTCCAACGAGGACCATCAGATCGATCCCTGCCAATTACCAGTCGGGGTATTAATTGACTGGCTTGGAACACTTCCTCGTTAGATCATCAAACAGCTCCTCAGCTGAAGAAGGATTGCTCCTAAGCTTGAGTAAGGTGGAGTAGAGCCAAGACAGACAGACGGCTCCCTCGTGAACCGGTGTCCCGCGTCCGCCCTGTTTGATTAAACGTGGAGTCTTGCTGCTCATCCACCTTGCTGAGGGGGTTTGCCAGTCCTCAAGCAGCTCTGCAAGCTGGCTTCAAGAGTCGCTGAGCTCAGGGAACCACCCAAATTGAAATCCAACTCGAGATGGAATCAGTTTCGGGTTACATAGGTGGGGACAAGCCTGTAATTAGTTTGGGCATTGTCTCTCTCTCGCATTTTCTTCGAAATTTCTGCCAGTGACTGGTGCATGAGCAGTAGGTTCTTGGATGGCGTTTGCTATCAAGACAGGGAAGAAGGCTTGTTGTCAAATTATGTCCGAGATAAGTATAGTCTACACAATACCAGAGCACACTTCTGAAAGTCCAATGAATCTCAGCAGTTAGGCGTCTATAATTGAAAAGAGGTTGATCGAAGGTGAAATGGGACCTATCATAAACAAACGGCTGAGTCTCCCTTGGAGACAGAAGACGTCTTTGATGCCGCCGTCAACAACACAGATCCCCCAGAGATAAAGAGACGGCTTAGACCGACTCAAACAGAAGTTATTCCCTCTCCTGATAGATGTTGGAATTGAGAACATCTGTATATGTCTGAGCAGGTAGTATTCCATAATTTCAGATCAAAGAAATTGAGGCCTGCGTGTAAACAAGAGGACAAAAGCGGCTTAGGAGACGTCTGCTCATGTGTCTAAGGTGCAGACAGGGACTGTCTTGGTAAAGTTGACAATCCAAATCCCAAGTTTCATTAAGACAATCTTGTAACTCGATGGTAAAGGTACATGTAGGAGTGTGAAAAATGTCATGGGTGTTCCGGGAAAAGGGCACCACTGATTAGAATGCAGAACGGTGCCTGCCAAATTAAGATGGAAATGTAAAAATACTGAGGCGTGATAATTAAATCTGTGCCTCGTCTGTGCGAGAAGGAGAGAATCACTGGCCGGATTCGTACCCGTTCTGGGAGACAACATATTTCCTATGGGCGATTCACTCGCAACAAGATCAGAGGGGCAGGGCTTACAGGTCCATGAAATAGAGATTAGTTAATTAGCAAAAACCATTAGGTTCGTGTGCTAGTGTTACTTGGGCCATGCACAATTGAGCCTATCAGATTTCCAAGTGAAGACACCGGAGCATCTCGGGTTCCTTAATGAAAAACAAAGGCGATAATCATGATGATCTCTCAGTATTATGACCAATACTCTATGTAGCAAAGTGCTCCTCCCATCTGCACAACAGAGTCATCCGGAATATAAAAAAGGCATCCCGAAATTAATACGATTAGGGGCCCTTTCATGCAGGGATATTGGCTTCCTTCCCCTCTACCAGTTGTCCGCGTGAGGAGCAGGACAAGTTGTAGAGTTTTGGAGAAAAGTAAGCTCCTCCGGTAAAGAACATCTCTTTTCCTCTATCCCTGCTCCCACTGGCTGAAAGTGGGACCAGGTGATGGTCTCTCCCGTCTACAAACCCTAATCTTCTCGCAGCTTTGTTCCTGGTAATACCTCTTCTACAAGAGAGAAAAGGAAACCCTCCAAAGCAGCGGTCAGTCACGGGCCAATGCGATTATATCCTGAAGTCCGAGAACCCGGCTTAAAACAAGACCCCGACTGAATGCAGTCCCACAAATTCCCCTCGTCAATTTTCTTATTGCAAACCACGACTTCGTTGGTTAAAGCGAGACCGACTGTGAAATTCTATCATAGGAACCGTAGCTATACATAATAAAATATGAACATCCAAAACCTTGGTCGCATCTTATATCTATCATCATACATTGCATTACGTGTATATCCATGCTCAGGTCAGATAAGGCTGGATTCGATCCGCTTGATTTACGGTTGAGTGCACTTTGGTCACTTTTACAACTGACACTCACCCACTTATCATATTCCTTTGATGTTGAGTGACTATCGTTGAGGAGTCGACTTACTACTTTGCAATGAACATGGCATTCGGACACAGAGGTTACTGGGATGCCTACACGAGACACGGCCCGAATTAGAAGGTGTCCATGACAGCCGAGATGAAGTTTGCAATCCACATTCCAGTCACATCAGCCAATTAGGACACAAATTTATTTAGTCACGGAGCGGAGCGCTGCCCCGTCCCGATCCGGAGGGGATAGGCCGCTCACTGCTCGCTGTCACAAGCATCCCCTATCTAATTTCAACGGGAATTAATGAACTGTCGCCAACCGGGAAGAAGGAAAACATATACGCAACGGACAAAAACTGGAATATCTCTTTCAACAAGTACACCCTCAGCAATGCACACATCATTTTGCATAATGTTTGAAGGGACAAACACCGACTAATTTCAGGCAAATACAACACTAGAGCAAGAATCAATTCTCCAAAGAGACTGGAGCCCTGCATTAGGTGCACGTCCCTGGATTATAGGATGCGATTTTCGATAAAATATTAAAACCAAATGAAAAAAAAAGCGCTGCATGGTGACGACCTAGATTTGAGCTAATTCTCTCCTCGACATTTTGGTTGAGATGGAAAAAAGTTTCTCGACTGTCGCGTTATTTATAGCAATACCTAGCTGTTTACAGATCCGCTCCATGATCCGTAAACGAGCTGTAAATAATCGTCATGGTTTTAATGGAACTCGACTTTCAACTGGAACTCAACTCGAAATCACTGGCCTGACGGAAACGACCGAGTAGTGCTTTATATCCGGTGCGCTCTGTGGAACACGTGGCGGGGTCAGGACCTAAACACCGACGATAAAGGGACAATCAAATTGATTAGTCACCTGATGCGGTGCCACCCTATGTTCCCCGGTCACATCGTTCCGGCGCGGAGTGGAGGCACTCCGTGGTTAACGGGAGATCTCGCGTCAGGTCACAGCTGCCTAATCGTAGCTGGAACAAATAAGGCCGGGCCACTTCTCCCGGTCAGCGACAAGCCGCGGATTAGTCCCTGTGCATTGTACCATGTGCCAACGACCAAAGGCCCGGTGATTAAAACGAGACAACGGCTACGCCCGCGGAATTCTATACGGTGGAAGACGACCGTGGACGCCTTAGGCAGCAGTGACAGTCTTCAAATTGAAACAGATTGCGTACGTCGTCCACGCCTTGTTCTTACACTGAAGTAGTTGCTTGGGTGTGCAATACCCCTCCTCTCCCCCCCCCCCCCCCCCAAACTACAAACACTGCAATTCCAAGCTCAAAACACATCTACGCCCTTAACTTAGGGTGGGCTAATGTTTTTCGTCGTTAACAATTGATGGTGTAGCCGAGATGAGCCGAGTGTATAACGCTTGAACTCTTGAAACTGCCGCGAGTATCGATTACATCTGGTGGAGAATCCGGGAATTGAGACACGTCACACTCGCCTAATCCCCGATGTCTATCAGTAATGATTTAATCTCTAATTGCACGGAGTCGAGACCACGCGCTACACGAGCGCTCCGTTATCTCCGTGGAAACAACGCATCACGTACAAGTTAAAAGGTCGGAGCCTGATAAGAACGAACCTTACGAGCAAGATGTCTCATAACTACACCAGCGAAAGATCCCTCAAAATTTGCCCTCGTCCCACTGCCAACGTGAAACAATCGGGACTTGTCAGGGTACATGAATTAAAGACAGAAACAAGCGAAATAGGACAAAAAGAAATATCTGAAAAAAGTTGGACAAGATTAATGCCAACCCGCATACGGCAATTAGTCGAGCATAATTGATTTGAGGTCCTCAGGAGACTTGAGGATTGTCATAGCCGCCAGGGCACAAACTCACCGCTCACTCTCTCTTAATGCTCGAGTGGCTGTCTCGCTTATTTATTAACTGATTGGGCCTTTTATGAGCAGTCTGGGGAGCAATAAAACTTATTCGACTTCTGACAACCGTCTCGGCCCCGGGAAGTGTCACCTTTTGTGGTGGTCGGCTCCTTATACGATGTCAAATTGCCGGCGGTTCAAGGAGCCCGCTTTCTGGCAGAGCACGCCGCCGTCACCGCCGCCTTTTACCGGCATGGCCGTGGGGCTACTCGTTCCCGGCAGCGAGCCAAGTCAAGAGGAAGAAAGAACGACTCGGGGTCTCGTTATTTGGTTACAGACTTTCAATCGAGCGATAACAGAACTCTATTAGCTCAATAATTTTAGCATCGCCAGCTAATAGAAATATCGTCGGTGAGACCTCTTTCCTCCCGTCAAGATTGCTGCACGAAATTTGGCCATGGCAGCCTGCTACTTCTAATTTCTGTCACTCTCTTACAGAGAATAGCTCTAGACTGCGGACGGTTGGTGTAGGGTTTTGGAGGGCTGAGTGCCGGGTGACACGACAGTTCTGTTCTTGTGTCCCTGCAACAGGAGCACAGGCACCTTGCCATGGAAGCACACAGGGTACGTACAAGCCCCGCGGCCGACCGATCAAAGCGGATGGGTGGACGGACGGGGTCCCCAGAGAGGAACTATAGCCGCTACTGGCATGGGCAAGCGGTAGCACTAGAATAATAACATCTCCATAAATCAGTGCGATCTGCCGCGACACTGCCACTTGCCATGCCGAGCTCCGGCTCCTTGCGTCCGGCCCCTTGCTTACTGATTAAGTTCTTGCTTGTGGAATTGATTCCTTAACGGTCAGACGAATTCTCGGCAATTTTTTCTCGGGCAGGTTCTTATCCCTTGGTGGCCTGACTGCCATGGGGAAGACGTGGGGGTCTCGAATTCCCATGTTCCCGCTCGACCGAGGTATAGGGTAAGTGGAACTTGGAGCCAATATGCTCGACTTCACAGGCAAGTTAATAAAGCTCCTTCAACACGGAGCCAGCCACGAAATTGGCCGCGGCAGCCTGTCGACACCTGTGATATTGCATGGAACAGATGTAGTTTTTGCCCGTGTCCCCGTCATCCGAGTGCTCTATATGTGTCTCTGAGATCGACCACGACACGGCACCAAAGTCAACTGCTCTCACTTTGACGTTTGGTGGGTCGGCAACATGAGACGCCATTTACAGGGTAAAAAGTTTGGGTAATACATCTGGATTACACTCCCCATACGTATGTCACGATGTTGAATCAGTCACCTGCCGACCCAACTCCCTAGCTTTTGAACTGTAGAAGATCCGACGGCCCAAGTGGTAGTCACATCTTTAAACAGAGGGGAAATGCCAAGAAGTTTTGCATCCCAATTTGACGAGACTGAAAGATGGATACCTCATGAAGGTCCATGTCCGTCGTTCCCAGGTGGTCGGCTGTAACTCGATAAAAGTTGGCTGCGACCTTTGCGGAGTCCGGCCGGGTCCGAGTCAGACCATGCCCTAAGTAAGACAGATCAGCCCCCGCTACGTTCTCGACGAGCCTGAATTAATGGAGTCAGAAGTCGGAACCAGCTAGTGCGCCCATGGCCTGCATGCGGCCCAGGACGAGAAGTACGAGTGAGTGTCCTATGCTAGGCCCGGCATTCTCCCCGCCCCCCCCCCCCTTCTCCCCCCAATCCCGGCAAAGTCCCCAAGGTTGCCATGGATTTGCAGATGAAAATTGTGCAATTAATCTTGGGTCATGTGAACGCTCCTTCCGCGAATAAACTACCCCCTGGTGAATTTGCAAGGGATTATGACATCTCACGCGATGGCATCCAGAATATACGGAAACCAGTCGGCCATTTGCAAGCGGGAAAAAAACTAGTCAAAGATGTGGAGGATCTATCTCTGTCGCCACTCAATGCCCTGCTTTGGTATTCCTACGCCGTGTGATCTAGGTCGAGATTATAATTTTTGCGCAAGCTGTATCAATTCCTTCTGCTTATTTACCAGGCAGAGTCGATATTTTTGGAAAATGAAAGAAATTGATTGTTGTTGGATGACTTTACATCTTGCAGATTCCGTTCGCTCCATGTCACGTGGTATCGCGATGAAACGACGCGGATGAATACATCGACGCTCACGAGAAGTCGGCTGTGCACCGCCGGAAGTAATGTATGTGGATCCGTTTGGTCTCCCGAAAAATAATGCCCTTTACGCAAATCAATAAACATCTTCAGTTTTGGAATGGCCGGGTATGTGTCTATATTGTCTAAGTTGCACCCTTGTAACTTCACCACAGATATCGTGGAGTCAGGACATCTTGGTAACCACAACCTACTAGAGTTATTCGATTAGTTATGGTTGCTGGTACAGTGATGTCAAGTTCTTGATGTCTTAATGATGTGTTAATCGTGACATTTAGCGGTGACATTATGAATATATACGTATGAGCTACTTTTGGTACTTGGAGCAGCAGTGGATCAGGTTTACATGCACTTTATTTCATCCTGGGGTCGATACATGTAATAGGCCTGATGGAAAATATTCGGTCAAGAGTCAATTCTGACTCATGGTAGTTTATACCCAGCCTGTATTTAAATTATAAGCTATAAGCCTCAAATCTATCAAAATAGATCCCTTTCTGAACAGGAAGCGATTCTCGTGTGGTAGGCCTACTGCACCCCTTAATGTACCGTGTTGGAAATAACTGCTTCCAGTTTATCGAGTATTACACTCAGGGTATTGTGTACATGTAAAGACATTCTATAATTCAGCGACTTTTGTGTTCAGCCATTGAAGAACAAATGTACTTGCATGTATTCCCCCACGCTGCCCAGGCAGAAACCACACACCTTTGTGCTGTATGATTGACCCACCCTTCAACCACTAAATGCCCTGGACCTCCTGACATTAGCGGTCCCTTTATTTCAATCGCTTCCTGGTGCGCCCCATGTCAAAGGCGTTGGCATGTGGCATTCAGCGTAGGACCCTGTAAGGTGCCTCGTTGATTCTTAGTAGACTGCCAGTCGGGGTCCTTTGGCGATGTTCGGTGGGGGAGGACTTTTCCATTGACAGCTTCAAAGCCGAACAGGATTTAGCCTCACAACTTGATAGCTTCTCTTTTTCTCTGTGTGTTTTTCCCCTTTACACGTATCTTTCTAGCGTAGAGTCCATCGAACTGAGAAAAAAAAAACTGCAGCTTCCAGGACGCAAGAACACGATGATTCTCATTAGAAGTAGCTCCAGACTCGAGCTCATAAACAAGTCTGACATCGCTCTTAGGCAATAAGTTTCTGGGGTTCGTGGGGGGACAGGACCGAGGGGGAATTCAATGATAAATCCTGGAATCGCCTTTCTTCTTCCTCCAATGGGGGAACAAGTGTCTTGTACGCGCAGTTCCTGATTCCCCGCCACTCAACTCGGCACTCTCGCCGCCCCGCTCCGTAAACAAAACCCCCCGTGTATCGACTAGTGTTTGTAAATAGTATCAGCCCGTACTTGGGCAGATGTTGCTTTCTTTTGTGAATGAAGAAACAGCGAAATCCGAGCACAATGGATCCATAAACGACTTTGTATAGAGGATGTCCCTCCGCTGCCGGCGTGTCACAAATGGCGGATGAATACAAGCACAAAAAGTGCACCATGGCTATTCTGCTGGAGTCAACTGTTGCCCTACGCAGACAATGCAGTGTATCCTTTTATACGATTTTTGTGCAATGATTTGTTGTCTTTTCCTGTTTGTTTGTTTGTTTCTATTATGACAAAAGTGTACATAAGATTCATACGAACATTTTCAAGAACTTGCTAGCAAAGCGTAAATACAGTCGACATGCTTGGTTTGACTAGTGATAATAGGCCTATAATTACCGCCTATTATAATTATTATATATGTCATGCATATATGCACATGTATCACTTCGTCATGATCGTATACACACTGAAGATAAGGTTACAATACAAACATATATGTGAAACCATGAACCTTTCGACTGATGACGCATGAGAAAAGAACAAACATTTACTCAATTTCTTGATACTCTTCTTCGGTTGAATTTTGAAATAATTCGATTTTGACGGAAAGGCAACAGGAACCAGAGTCTTGTTCTCCCCATTATGGTTGACCTTGGTATTTACAAAATGTGAATCTTTAATGGTAACGACCTTGAACGTGACAACAGAAGGCTAGGACGTGATGGATCCTAGAGACAAGGTTAGGTCGGCGAGAGGCAATTAAAACGCAGACGGAATCCATGAGACGTTTACGGCACACATATAAGGTTTGTCTTGAGGCAGTTCAGCCAATTCGGCTCCGTCTCTGAATTTTCCACCAGTTTGCACTTGTGTGAAAAAGCGGCATAACTACTTGTATAAAATTCCAACATCTGATCGATTTCTCGGATAAGAACGATGCCGAGGGTTTGGCGATATTCGAGCAGAACTGCAATAGCCGAGAAGCATCTTACTCCAGATAAATAAATAACATATAGAGCTAATTCCAACAGCGGGTAAAAACCCGACCCGCCCATAGATAGGTTGGGGTTTATAATTTTGTCTCGTCTATTCATGTACGGAATTGGATGGGAACCCAGTGAAAAAAGCACATACTAAATTAGCATCCTTTCTCCTTAAATCAACTCGCTTAGAATCCCTGTTTGCAAAATCTGGAAGATCTAACGAGCTTTTTTCTCTTCACCCTTTCGTCGTATTTTCATGTCTTCTTAAGGACAGCGTGTCGTTCTTGGAATTAACTACTGGAGGATTAAAACGGGGCTGTGGAATAATATATGTAGCGGTATATTTTGCTGACTATACTCGTGCATAGCCTGGTAGGACAAGGTGACAAAAGGGGCTGCAAGATATGGGCTATTTAAGTGTCGCACTCATGTAAATGCCTCCAGAAATAGAGTGGCATTTTGTGAAGTGGAACGACTATTGAACAAAACACTGTATTGGATGATTGAAATTTTCCCGAGCTACAATGCTTCAAATATCGACAGGACCAGTCCTCGAAGGGGGCACTTGATTGCCCCCATAGCTCAGGCACACAATGGCAAAACACCCCTTCCAAAAACAACCACGGCCCCTCGTCAATGGGAGAAAAAATAACATTAATCTCGTTCGCAATTCATGGCGTTATTTGTGCGTGTAACTACCGAAGGACTAATGACAACGACATAAAAATCACGGACGCGCGGGGGGGGGGGGGGGGGGGGGAATCAAATTGTTATAGTCGCAGTGCGCGCGGCCATGCACTCTTTCCCGATCCTGACGAAATGTTATCGTTTTCCGTCGCACCCGCGTGTATTGTCCCAAGTAATTGTGGAGTGCACTGATCGTCTCGTGCTCTCTTGTAGCCACTGGCCCCGACTTTCTTTCAATATCGTGCCGTGTTCCTCTGATACGGCAGGAAGCCATGCCTACTTCAATCGGGGTCCGCCAACAGCACCTCAATATGGAGTTATTTTACCTGGTGAAATCAATGAGTAGGGGAGATCTATGAGCTATCGCCGCGTTCTCCTTTCTCCAAGTGGACATGAAAAGTGAGAGATTGAGCGAGGCTTAATATTCGAACAAACGGGCCGTGAACTGGCTAATATCCCAGTCCTGCGCCCTTCTCTGGATTTAATACTATCCGCACGCACCGGAAATCAAATCACGTGTTTTGAGAGTAGAGCTGGTTTGTGAGGAAGCCAGGAAGCCAGGTCGGGAAGCAATCGCACAAAGCTCGCGTGGAAAGGGTGCGTGTCGTAACGTCGGCAAAGATGGTACCAGCCAACTGCAGCGAGTTACACTGGATCAAGGGAAATCCGTACAAAACGCCTTTATTAACAGAAAAAAGAAGTGAACGTCATAAATAGCAATGATATTCTCGGGTTTTAAGGTTCAAATGACGTCACAAGAAGCCCGAAATTACTTAGCTTCAAACGTGACGTGCAGTGGTGATTCAGTGGAGATTAAGCGGCCAAAAAAAAAAGAGAATTATTGGAAGGAATATCGACTGCTAGATTATTTGGACGGTTTAAAGTCAGCGTTCTACAGTACGACACCGTCGTTAGGTGTCGCTGTGGAGCGCACGGTTAAACGACGAACGTGGTTCTTTATTAAAACGTTCCCGTGAAATGCGAATCGTTGATTGATCCCGTTAGTCCTTATTTAACGCGAAAATAGAGGACCTGTCTTTGACAAAAAATCTAATATCAGCATCCAAGCTAAGTAGGAAGGTCTGTTCCCCTTCAATCCCGCGATTCACTCCCGCGAAGGAATGAGAGTGATTGACTAGGGTGAAACTTTTAATCCAAGAGTGTGCGCTGTTCTTAGGAAGTCGCGCTGTCTTTTAGGATTTTCATCGAATGGTGCAATCGATAAACCGTCTGTCACTTTATGTACAACAAGCTTCTTTTAATTAAATGTTTTCGCTTACATTTTTGATGCTGTTTAATTTGTGTCGCCCTCGATCTGCGATCTTCAGTGCGTAATTAAAATAGAAACCACCCTGGGCAGCAAAATCGATTACGACCTGCGCTAGAATCGATCGCTCCCTCGTTTAAAAACAGATCTACGATTTCACGCATTACTTTACTCGGAATATGATCAAGGAACGATATTACATATACATGTGCCATATATCGATCGAGCTTTGTTGTAGGTACATTTTGATGTTGACCTGGGAAAATAGAAAGGGATGTGAAATCAGTTCTTACAGGCACAAATAAAGCTGGCGTCCATATTTGAGAACTTAGTTTCGACAGGAAATCGCGCGACGATCATGATGTTTTCAACATACATTTAGATCTATAGCTCGAGGCTCTTGTGATGCATACATGTATATTTAAAGCTTCAAAAATCTACGTAATCATTTCATATAGTGTATAGGTATAGGGACATGGTTAGTGTCTTATTCAATAAAACCACAGGCACGTCGGTGAATGCAACCCGATTTATTATGTAAACTAATACTATAGGCCTAATCCTGTGATAACTACATGTATCATGCGTGGGTGGTGTCATGCATACGTGGTGTACTGCATGTTATTATGTGAGGAGGAATTGTCCTAGTTTTGTTGACCCCGATATTTTCATCACTTCCGGCGTTTATACTATCGATTCAGAACTTCCGGTAAACAGGACGATACTACACACATTGTATCATCGAAAACTTTGTGACTGACACTGTCCAACCGCCCCCTCATATTCAAATCCCACCAACCAAGCCCCCGAACATACCCCCCCCCCCCCAACTCTACTGGATCGATAGCTATATCAGATACAGCGAAAACTAACTCCCTGAAATTTATTCTCTTTTTTTTTTACTAAAATAAAAAAACTCGCATCTTCTTGCATGTATTAGCTGTGAAATTCAGGCGGTTTGGCATGTCGGACAATTACTTCAAATCGATAGGGCTTACAGAGTTGGGGGCAATCGCGGACGTTCTTGACTGATGCTGGACCATTACACAGGAAAAGTTTGATGTTCTAGAGGGAAACTGGCTCGATAACTTGCAAACACCACCATCTTAAGAAGGAAACACGTTTTCAAACATGGAAAAACGTGTACACTGCAACTTGATACGTTTGGGTATTCTTGAAAAAAAAAGTCCGACCGAATTTCGGATTCGATTTCACCAGGAACTAACCGAAGTGCAAAACGAATATATTCATACGCCGCTAGGTCATAGTATGGAAAGAATGATGAAATACTTATATTTCATTCCATCGTGTATAGTTAAATAATCAGTAAGTTGCACATCAGGTAACACAATACATTAGAAATCGTATCCTTTTTGAAATTTTGTTGCCTGAGCAAACACCAAAAACAAATCACCAAGACAAATACATGTAGGTGTAGTTTCCATGGTGAAAAGTGGGATTCATTTCATCACCTAGTCCGTTTTTACTGCTTTTTTCCTCCGCCCAAAAACTAGAGATCTGGATACCTGCGTGTCCACGTTCTCGAGTGTTTATTGACTCGTTTCTTCTCAGCGAGGCTTTTTGTCGACCACACATCACAATTATTTCACATAAAAAACCGAAACAAAACAAATACAAAGGAAGCCCAGAGCGAAAACAGGTTATATTTGGCACCTGTGCGCATGCGTCAATCCGGCGAGATTTTTAACAAGCGCATCTCGCACGTTCAGAGTTCTGCCAGAAGAGAACTTTTGATTTGGGTAATATCGCGAGTGACCATGGACGGGCAAATTGTTACATACGGTGCACAGATGTGCAAATATTGGTGTGGTCTGAGAAAAAATCTTGCAAAGCTCTTGCTCAGGAAATTGGCCGATACATAAGAAATTGGAACATATGTAAAATCCGTTATAAGTAACCTTCGGTTGAACGTTTGCCCTAAAAGTCAATTAAAGTGGACAAAACTACGAGCAAGTGCTATGTGTGTGGCCACTGTATAAAATCGACGCGGAATTCCTGCGATTCGAGCGAAGAAATTCTATTTCCTGTACATATGTTGTGAATGTTTTGAGAGTAGCTTACATCAGAAAATATGCTGTACTGAGGTACCAAACCTTAGGTCAACAAGTATCTATACTGTAAATTCATAATCCTCTAACGGAAAAGTTTGAACAACGTTCTACACTCGACCAACTCTGTATGAACTCTTGTGATGAACTACACACCAACGTTAATGCCAAATGTTTGATACTCTATATGACATAACTCAACTTGCGAGTATACTATATCTCAATGGGCAAACATGTTATAATAATTTCTCGAAAATTCGAAATTCCCCGACTTTTGTTTGTTTGTTTGTTTCCCTCATGTTTATCATGAACCGTATACGTCAGTACCTCTAGGAAGACCCCGTGTCTCCAACCTGCTCACCCACTTTGGTCCCCACCGTTGTGTTGTCTGGGGGTCCTGCTATCGACCGTTCCCCGGCTATATACCATTAGGGTGCGTGATGAACCCCGGCAATAAATTTCGCTTCCATGAATTTCAATCTGACTGGGTTTCTTTTCTAACCCCGGCGTGTGAATGGACGTAAAGGGAAAAGCTGGTTGCGAACCATTCGTTTTCATGTAACCTAACCAAAAGACATGGCTTCTATTCTGGCGAGTCGGTGTGGGGATTTTTCTTTTCGGTGGCAAACTCTCCGTCGAACATTGTTCAACAGTCGCACAATATAATGAACGAGGTTCCAGTTGGGAATTTTTCCCACATCATGGGGAACTTACATAAGAGGGGCAAGGGAGGGGGAGGGGGGCAGTCCATTTACATCGCGTGTACATACAATGAAGCAACTCCATAATTCAAAATTAATGTTTTGCTACTTAACGCGCGGTATAATTTGCATTCTTTAATGCGTGTCATGCTCGGCGTCTCGCAGTGGTAGCAAATCCAATTAGTTTGTGGATTATAATGACGCAAACTTTTGGACGAACGCGAGAATAATAATCGCCGTGTATTTTAATAATATACAATATACACTTAATGATCCGCAAATTTAATTAGCAACTATCTGGATACTTAAATCGTCGCATAAGGAGAAAATACTTAGAGGAGAAACCATAAAGAACTGGTATTTACAAAATGTATAACGACAGGAGATTAATTAGGGTGAATTTTAAATGGGTAATACTTTATCAATCACTGCGCAGAAAAAACAACAACATCTAAATGCAGATAAAACGCCAATTGTATTTCGAAAAAAAAAATCCGAACATATTAATGGCCGCATCCATTTGCGAAAGTGATATGCAGTATTGGTAATTAGAAAATGATTGCCACTTCAATTTCTTAACGTTTCCTTTCCCAATTCCATCTCCTTCAATTTGAAGGAAGCAAGGGAAAAGCCAGAGACAATTGGTCGAAAACATCTCTAAAAGCTGGGACTGACACCGCCATAGGACACATGTTACAGATGACAGTCGACACGGAAGGGCAATATTTGACTTGAATCTGCCGTCTGTCAGATTTTATGCCATTACACACATTTTTTTTTCCTGGCGCTGTTCTCTCCATAATGCTTAGTCTGCACGTTGTCAATTTCCCCTTAGCCGGTGTCATTTTTCAAGCGGCACTTCTGATTAACTTGTCACATAATTGCTGGTGGTTTTTATGAGATTTCAAATGATGTCATCGGAAGGAATCCGAAAAAGATAACATACAAACCGCGCGAAATCAGCCAACTACATAGGCCTGTATTAAGGTCACACGAACGTATAGATTTACACAAATCTATACGCATACAATATGCGTATACAGTGAAATTTGGTTCAAAAGTTACATATGGAGGCCTGAAGTGCACGTTCATGAAAAGCAAAGGATTGAAATCTGTTGACGTCTCAGATCCAATACCGTTCGTACGTCAAAAGATCGTCATTCAAGCCATAGATAACGGACTTGTCTTCCGTGGCTACCAGTTATAAAGCGGGGCCGGTGTCAGCGCCTTACCGCCAGATCGCGTGCTCACGGCGAAACAACCGTCCGCCTCGTGGTCAAACGCCAGTGAAAGCCGCTATATGGGGTGCTCAAACATGTCTAAAAGGGCCAAATATGTCAGTTTGAAAACGGCCGCAATATTGGAAGGTCGTTCTTTTCTTTATGCGCCCCCACCACATTCATTTTGCAGGCTGGATGGAACGGCGCGGATTCTATCCAGTGTTCACTGCTTTAGACGGAGGCTGGGTGGTGATATATATTCTATTTAAGGGTCGGGGAATCGACATCAAATGAACCACTCCATAGAGGCTGGGAAATTGGAGGGAAGTTAATTCAAAAGGTTTCTCTGCTGTCGGGACTGACCGAATGTAAGTGATTCAAACAGTAGGCAATGTTCAACTGACGTTAACGCCGTACATTTGGCAAACGAATTAGGCCTATACATGAACTTGTCGTACACCAAGTTTATGAGTGAATCAATGTCTCCTCATTTCCCTGATACTTTCTGAAGGTACATATTGTACATGTACATATATGTCTAAAACGCGAAACACCATAATACCCCTTCAATAGTACCCCTCCCCTGCTGTCTTCAACATCACCAGTCCCATGTGTCTCTTGGTTGTTTAAACGAAGCTCTCCGAGTCTTGTCGAACAATCCCGATCTCTGTTTATGGAGCTGTCCGACACCGGTCGAACACTCACGGTCACTGGCGACAGTTGTTCCCGGCCCTTCGGGCCATAATCTATTATAATCTGCATACGATTTATAATGCAACAACATTTAATTGCTTGCAATCGATTCTCTTACGTTCAAAACATAACCAGATAAAACAACGGCATTCAGACTCGTATTTTCACTAGTTTTTACTGTTGGTTTTTACCCTCCACTAAAAACATAGCAATTCCATACCATTTTCATAGGGGATTGACCTATAAGATACAACCCCCATGTACCCATTTTAAACCCATTTGTTTCCTATGAGAGACGTACAACGGACGCTTGAGATCGACAGCGTCTTGAAACTGTGTCTTTCTTGGAAATGTGCAAAGCTTTCGTGGCTTACAACCTTTGATGGGCAAAATGTTAGTGATACAATTATCACAACGTCATCAGGGGCTTTACGTAAATTAATATCAACGTGATGCTAATGACCTTCACGTGAAGAAGCTTCTATGCAAGTTACATCAATGTGAAACATGACCAGCAACCTTCTATGGAGCCCATTTGCCTCGTCCCGAGAAGCTGGTGGCAATGTCTCGACGAGGCATTGTCCACGGGCGTCGAGGTATATTGACCGGTACCGGAGTGACTTATGACTGATGTCCGCCCTTTGCCCACCCTGGCGGGGATAGAGATGGCCAGGTAATAGATTCCCACACTTACCTGAGGCGCCTGCAGCCACCGCGACGACCGCATATATCCAGAGAGCGTGGTAGAGGCATCTATCGGCTAGCGAGCTCCAAATCCTAGCCAGTGTCCTTGTTCCGGCCATGGCATCCATCCTGTCGACTTTTGTCAACGAAGAACAATCGCTCTATTGTATCCTAGCGGCTCTCGAGGCGAGCTATTGTTGTGTCCCGAGATACGAGACACGCAATGATGACCACTTATCTCGATCCGAGCCACTTTACTCGGCGATCGAATGAGTGCCGACAGTGGCGATAGTGCGAAGGAGGCACGCAGCAAAAACTCCAAACATCTCGTCCTGCGATGTCGTCGACGACATTTGTCGATGGAGAGTCGATTGACGACAGCGATATCACTGCCGGTAATCGCTCGGCCAGCTTGATATTAAAAAAGCCACTATTGTTTAGTCCTCGACTTGGCTAAACCGCGCCTGAGAAATCCTGGCCGATCGAGACTTTTGTTGTAAAGGAGCTGGGAAGACGAGACTTTTTCCCTCCTCTTTCTCCTCTCTCCAGGTGTGGTCTCATCAACTCCCCCGCACGATCCTCTCGTGGACTTTTCTCGTCAGACCTGCACCGACTGGAGTCAATCTTCCCGTGTGTCGCTCTGCTCTCTGTCTCCTCTCTAGTCTCTGTTTGCGTGTATGGGAAAATCCAGTGTTTGAGCAGCACGGCTTTCTCCTAGCCACATACCACCAAATTGTCATCGCATTGGGGGCCGATTTCTCTTGCTCAAGTGAACCCCGGGACTCAATATCTTAATTACGGCTGGTCGCTCCGCACATGAGGACGGTCTGGGAACCTGCCAGCGTCGAGACTGATCGCCAACGGACGGACGGACGGACGAACGGAGAGAGGGAGGCGCTTTCTGAGATCGATTCCGGGGACCCGCTCGTTCACTGGTGAAGGCGGACGGCTCTCCCCTCGTCCCCCGCGGACCCGTGGGCAGGTGTTCCCATCTCGATCGATCCCGCCGACTCGGGCGGCCGCATTCTCATACGGGCAGAGATTTCGTCGGACTCCTTATCCCCTGGCGAGGCATTCCGCTGGCCATTATAGCCGGCTGATATTTCCACTTGCCTTGCCGCGAAAGTCTCCCGCGTGCCTTCGGGTTTTAGTTTGTGGATGGGGTGATTCCAACTGGACTCAGCGGGTCCCTTTGGTTTGCGAGTGTCGCTTTCGCTTCCCAGAGCAACTACTTTTCCGAGTCTCAAGTGGGCAGTGCCGTCAGTTGGAGATGTTTCACTCCTCTGGGCGTCAGTGGCAGCGAGCCACAGCCGCGAACGCAAACCGAAACCACAAAGCGCACCATGATCTGGTGGAGAATCCGACACGGGGCCAACAATGCAACCCCATCAGAGATTCCCGCACCAAACAAGTGGAGAACCTGCACGAGGGGCGAACGTACCACACATTGCTGCTGTCAGGAAAGCAAACACAAGCAATGACACGAGATGCGAGGCTTTAAAGAGCTCCACAGTCGTTCATAAAGCTACGTAGACCCCAAGTCGTTATTTTAGGGAGCAGTAAGTAAACATCGGGAACATGCACTAATCGTGCGCTGAAATCACTACGTGCGACTCCAGTAAATATTGTCGAGGTACCTGTAACCCAATGCCCGCTGTATAAAGTCCAAGTCTGGATATATGATACGTTTGGTAGGACCTCCATGGCCTACATTTAACACCCCCAAAGACCTAGTCCGGACACACGGTCGGTGAACCGGGAAAAATCCTTGCAACATCGATTCCACGCTCGTATAAATTCCTCATCACGGCTGGACACAGCAGGGAAACGCGCGCGACCATCAGAAATCAATTCTTCGCACTTACGCCATGCAGAATTCGCCGTTACATTTGCATCGTACGGTTGAAAAATTACTCGTCAGTATAATTTGTACAGTGACCCGTGCACTCCAACCGACACCAAAACCCTTTTGCATAATACAAATATTACACCGCATATGCAGGGGATCGTCCTCGCAAAGCGGGCTTTTTATCCCCCAGGAAACAATGTTATTTCACTGACGACAATGCCATTGCAAGGGTGAAAGCGTACGAAACCGGATTATCCGCATTCCTCGAGTTTGGATTAGCGAATGTGATAGCTTGTCAATCGAAGGTTTTCACACGACTGTCTAGATCTCTCCCGCCATGTTTGACATCATAGTGACCTCCATTTGTTAATCCCCCTGCCCCCCGCCCCTCCTCCCAACCACATTGCGTGAAAAAATGTCGCCGACTTCCAGATCCAAATGACGTTAAAATTATCAGGAATTTACTTAAACCTCGTTATATGTGGACAGGGTCACTCAATGCTGGAAATCAATCATAAATCCAAGTCCGGTCCCTCACCTAGGCTGGGAAGGCCGAGTGGCGGATAGTTTCCGCATGAACCTCCACATTCTAGATCGATACATGTCCGGTTTTGTTTGATGATCCAGTGTGAATTGTTATCGATAGGCTCTGGCCAGCATTGACTGACCTGAAATTCCCACAAGGTTTTTTTTTTCAAAGCGAATGCGCCACAAATAAAATTAACATGTTTTGAAAACATAAATATTTAAACCGCAGGAAGTACAACAAGTTACTGAAGGTTAGACGGAATACCATAAGAGAATATGAATCCGCCACGAAGCATGGTTGAAGACGCGTACAACCCAACAGAACAAATTCCCTTTCCTGCGGTGTACAAGTACACGTAAGGTTTTCCGTGTTTCTTAGCCTCTTCCCGAGCTACTTGAGAAGATTCACTCACTTGGATTTCGCCCTGTCACTGTTAACCCCCGTGAACTGTTTTAACATTGTTCTTAACACTACATTCCAGTGTTCCTCGCCCCTGCCTTATATGAAACTATTTGTGTCGCTTTCTGAGTACTTTTCTATTTTGTGCCTCGCCACATTTCATTGTTCCCATTGATGGCATAGTGCGAATACCAGGTCGTAACTGTGGTGTGTTTCTTCCGTGTTCCCAGCGTTGCAGGCGGGTAAACGTGAGGAAAAACAAAACAGTTTAATTCCATTGAACAAGAGTACTAGTGGAAAGAAATCCCGATGAATGAAATAACACATAGCAGTTATTTGAATATACCGTACCAATTATGGCTTTCAAAAGTATTGAATATACTGAAAAAGACTCAAAAGTGAAAAAATTATCCATTGATAAACTGATTTTTGTTGTTGAAATCATGACAATGCTTTCTATGTTGAAATTTGACCTTCACCCCGAAAATTATATGCCTCTGGCAGGAATGCTCAGCTTTGGCGATTTCATATAATTATGGCATATTCGCTAATAGCCAATACCAGTACGGTCAAGTGACTCGTCTCTGATCTCCCATACTCAGATAAGATCCGTCAAACATCAACGAGCTTAATTTGACGGTCAAGGTCAACTGATCAAAAGTCCTTGATCAAAACACCTTGGGACTTCTTACTTAGGGACTGCATTCGCCTGATTTATGTAGCCATTGCCAGGGGTGAAGTTGTGAAGTTCAATGCTGTAAGACATATAGACTCCCGAAATATATTCAGTTTTCAAAAATTTGCTTATCATTAGTGACACTGAAAACTGATGTCTTTTTGTGAAGGGAAACTAGAGCAAAATCAATCGGCCTCACTCGATCTTTTAAACTAAACACAATTATCTTCAACACAATTAAATATGCAGTATGTACGTACATAATGATATCCGGATATGAAATATGTAATATAATAATGTAACATAACATTATGTGCAATAAATCAAATGTGAGTAAACCATATTTTCTCCAATATAAAGTAGTGTTTGGAGCATGAAGATAAATAAATTATTGGGATACATTTTCCTCGACTTCCCCGAGGCATTCCTTCAACAAGATTACCGTGCAGTGCCACATGACGGTGACTCTGGTTATACATATAGTGAATTCGAGATAACGGTATATTTTGATATTATTCGCATTGTGACACCTCACAATATGTGACACCCCACAATGTAGTTTCCGATGACCTGTTGGCATGACGTTGAGTGAGTCGTCCGTCGTCGGCGTCTACATTTTTGTCTTCAATGATTACGATCGAATCATCCTAAAATTTATAAGAAACACGCCTCAAAATAACGATGGGAATTATTCTTCATCTCCGATCCTACTTGATCTCAATAAAACGTCACTTTTGAGAATTTAGAATAAAATGGTTTCTAACTTCGAAAAATGTAATTTACTCATAGTTGGCGAGTGTGTAGACCGTTTTTAGACTGGTGCAGTTTGTATCTTGGATGGATAAGAAATCATCATAAGTTTTTCATTGGTGATCCAGAACTTGACATTGGATGATCTTGAGTCGTTGATATAAAAAAACCGTCAATGTATCAAATTGGCTTCTGGCTACAAAACATAAAGATAGACCTTGGATTTCGTATTATGAACATATAGGAAATCATACATGGTGCATCTTATAGTGACTTTGAAAATGACCTAGTGTGACCTCGAATACTCAAATTCATGATTATGTCCATAACAAAATTTGCAAAGTGTCTTCATCGGCGAAAGTTTCGAAGATAGAGCTCATTTTTGTATTATGAGCATGAAACAAATTGACCTCTATTGATCTTGAACTTCACCTATGTTTACTACTGAACTTCAAATTGACGCTCAACACGGAATTAGTAAGTTGAATTGTATCACGAGTTGGGTATGGATTATGTACATCTAGGGAGTCATATATGCCGGATCTTTTCGTGACCTTGAACTTGACTTCAGATGACCTTGAGCGCTCAAACTCAACATCATATCCACCACAGAATGCGAAAGTGATCTTGGGAGACAAAACTCCTAAATGGCTTACCTGGGTATGTTGGTATTAGGAGTTTACAGTTACTGTTATAGTCACGAAGCATCAGTTTGTGACCTTGAACATGACCTTAGTTGACGTAGAGCACTAGGCCTAGTACTCAAACTCAAGGTATATCCATCCCAAATTATCGCTCGAGATAGAACTAGGCCTATATATAGGGATGTGGTTTCATTTTGCATTATGGACATATGATACTTGTGATAATGGTTTAAACTGGTAAGCCGCCGGAGGGCTACAGGATCCTTGGTCATATGTTTGGACTTCGTCGCCCAACGTTCCGGTAACATTTCTGGTCCTTCGCCAACTCCCCGCCCTGCCCCTACCCGCCCCCCCCCCCCCGAGATATATTCCTGAATCGCATATTGCATATAATAATTGCATAAATTTGCATATTACAATGTACTAGTATTTTGTAGGTCATTTCATGAAAATATATCACTGGTCTTCGTTAAAATATATATATTGAATGAAACTCTCAAAAAACTATTTGGAAAAAAAACTTTGAATGAAACAATATATACCTCTCATGCATTTGACCATTTAGGCTTGTATATATATTTATTTTGATACCGAATTCGCAAAACCGTATTACATGTATAAGCAACAGAATCATCATGTATCGGTTTGGTGTGACTACGGGGCCTCTTGGGAAATCATAACGCACGGGTGGAACTTCACCAGCAATAGCTGATAAATTCCTGGCGTGCATTAGAATGTATGGGAAAACGAAATTGACTCATCTGGGAGAAGCCCTACAAATTTGAATGGATCTGTCTTCGGGGAATATCAGCGAGCATGGTCCGACACTGTATCTTATTCTTGTAAAACGGTGTAGACTATACACACTAAACAACTGCAAAACAGAGATATCAATTCAAACACATGAACCACTGTAAATAAGGAATTTATAAAACATGATGTCGTATACCATTTTATTAAATAAAATAATTCATTTTTATTGAATCCAATCCATAAATAATTTGTAGAATGAAATATAACTTAAGTGCTAAGAAACGCGGAGAAATTTATAGCGTTGAACCACAACAGTTTATTTGTTTCACCAAAATTGCCATCTTGACCTTTCAAGGTCACTGAAGGTCAAATTCAAGGTCACCACTGAAATTACTACATGTGACTTCCCATTTTAATGTCTAAATATTTAAGCTTTGCTCCGCACAACTCCCAATATGAAAAGAAAATTTTGATAAAATTCCTTTTTTTTCAATGGCTCATTTTTTTCGGCTTGTAATGTCTCAAAACAGCATGAACAGTTCATGACTTTATCCGACCCATTGCATCCAAAATGGCCGCCAAATTCAGACCGGCGGTTCAAGATCAGCGAAACTTATGCACATCACATGGGTGCACTCTAAATAGGGCCTATGGGAATGCTTATTTATCTATTTGTGACCAAAACAATCGTTGTTTTTCGACAAAAGGGGCCGTTTAGACCTTTCAATGTCATTGAAGGCCCAATTCCATTTCAAGGTCAAACTGAAGCTGCAGCCATACTAATATTTACACTCTATATTGAAGTGTTCTATGAATTTACTCCATGCGAAGAAGTGAGTTAAAAAAAGTGACGATTTATTTTTGATGGAAATGCCTCAAAGCTAATAGTGACTTGACTTAGGACGATTCTTTTTCACGCTGACCCGTCCAAAAATCAAAATGGCCGCCACACGCAGACCGGCGATCCAAGAACAACGAAACAAACAAACCACAAAGGTCCGTAAGCGGACTCTCTTGAAACAAAGATCTCGAATCTGACCAGGGTTTTTTTTTTTTTTTTTTTAAAAAGGCCACCATTTTGGAAAAAATGCGAAAATAAAATTTTTTTTTTTTACAAAAATACCTATAGTTTTTAAAAGAAACAATTATTTTTGTATACCGGGTATGTTAAAATGTTCAGAAAGATTCAAGCATAAACTTTAAAGATAACGTAGACGGACGACGATGGGACGATGACGGACGCGAAGCCAGGCCTATTTGTTATCGAACCAAAGGTCCGGTAACATGAAAAAAACATGCGATGTTGTAATCAATACAAATGCATTGTCGTTGAATTACATGTATTGTGAGGATAATAATTTGTAAATAGAATCTGATAACCATCTCACTATCGACATGTTGACAAATATAATTCATACTATCCTTTCTGAGGAATCCGTTCATTTTGTAATAAACTGAAACTTGATATTTAATTTGATTTGATACTATCGCATTACTACCTATAGGCGCACTGTATATCAAGAATTCGCGAAAGTCAAACAATTTGATCCACTGAAACAGATATAACCACACCGAGAAACTTATATATGAAATACGTACATGTAAGCTACTGTAACACACTATAATCTATAGCTGTCGTTGTGTGTCTGAATGAAAGTTTTCGACGTGTTTTTCCCTGAAAGGTCAAGTCTGATGTTCAGTCGGTTACCGTGTATTTGTGTGGGTTTCGTCTGAAGATAATCAAGGCCTGTACATGTCTAATGTCTATGACATGAGTTAACGTCTGCCATGCGCTACAACAACTCGGATAATGTGTGTTTTTGATGAAACTCTAGACGAATTCAGTGCTATTTGGGGGAAAATTATCGTAATGAGCGCAACTTGTTTCCATTGTTCTTGTAGTAATGATTGTTATAATGTAAACTACCAGACTCGTGAAATGTATGTTTACTGTTCATACCGTTTACTAGTAGCAAGACCTGCCGCACATTAAATACTACCATATTCGTACTAAGTTTTTCCTATAAAAGTTCTTCTGCAAGTTGGTACTATAATACAGGTGTGCTATAACAACTGGTTTCTTCTTTTGCTGGATTTGTCTACAATAGCACGATATTGTCATATATCGTCCCTTTTAGTGCAAAAATCTCATATGTAGGATTTTTTTTAGGCGCTTATTCCTTATATGATTGTATAGTAGAATATATATTATTTTTTGTCTATTCAAAATAGCTTGGTACGCCATCACCGTCAAACTTTCGAATAAATCAAATTTGTTAACTATATTATTATATACAAGCAATTGTTATCATGGTGAGGTAATATAATAGAACAACAGTAAACCCAAACGTCGGGTGAATTTCGCACGAATCGCCGGCGAATCGCTAGCGATTCGCTTTTCAATGAAAGCGAAGCGAAAGCGATGCACTATAAATGGCCCTTAAATACTCCTAGTCCTACCTTGATAGAAATAAGGGTCATTTATACTGCATCGCCGAAGTGTATGGGATAATGTAATGAAAACAAAATATGTTACCCTTATTTACTAGTACTACTATTTTGATATATTATTTACCCTTATCTGCTGTATCAATCAGATAGATCCGCTATCAGTTATCATGTTGTCAGAGGCTAACAAAACACAACACCATAACGCGAATCGCCGGCGAATCGCTAAGGATTCGCTTTTGAAAGCGAAGTGAAAGCGATGCAGTATAAATGACCCTATACTCGTGCCTAGATATCAACATTCTAGAAAGTGTGATAAAAAGTTTCACAGTCGCTCGACGTAGGCTATAAGTATCTTGTAGCCATGCATGTCGTTAAGAACCGGTATCTGTATTGAGTGGATAAAATGTTAACATAAGGAATTGGAGGCACGAGATTGCCCACCAAATGTTGCCCCTTGTGTGTCGTTTTTCATGACGTCACTAACAAATGGAAAAGCATCCAGGGAACATCAATCTAACCTGCACAATTCCACCAAATTGTGATAGATTCAACTGGAATTCTCAGGTTGGCTGCCATAGTTGGAAACCATGTTAGTGCAGCGAAAGTCTTCCGGGCATTTTGTCTGATTATTGAATCCAGGTCGGTTTGGAAACTCAACTTATGTTGTAGGTTATTACAAACTTCGCCGAGCCAAACATTTCTACGATTATATACTGTAGGCTTCCGTTGAATAATAATAAAAAGGGGATTCATTTGAAAACATTTATAATCTTGATATTACAAAATGTACTCTCTTTTACATAGAGAGGAATATAACGCATATAACTTCGCATGTCGCCGCATGTGTCGATATCAACTCTTCAAAAGGATTGCGACGTTTCCGCCAATCATTTCTGAATGCAGTGAAGTTGTGTCCCCAGAATCCAACAAATCTACGTTTCATATAATCCAATAGAATACACCAAACCACTCGAATTGTCGTGTGGTTGACATTGATTTTTGCCCCCTCGGAGTTGAAGATGCACCAAATACTAGTAGTGATATTGAAGCATAGCATTGAAATTTTTATGGTAATAATATTGGCTTTTACAGAACGAAATTTTCAAAATCTGTACGAGCCATAACGATCTCACGACCGGTAGGCAGAACACAGGCCTACCATGAATGAATGAACGGTTCTTTGTAGTTTGTGTGAACTCGCCAAGGGATTTGATGAAACAAACATTTAAAAAAAAGATTATTCACGATTGTATCCATAAGGAGAGTGTCAGATAATTTTTTTTTATTTCAGATAATCAAAACGATTAAATAATAGGCGCATCATGTAACTCTCTACCAGTATTTCTCGAA
Organism: Terebella lapidaria; assembly: GCA_949152475.1. Lineage (NCBI taxonomy): Eukaryota > Metazoa > Annelida > Polychaeta > Terebellida > Terebellidae > Terebella > Terebella lapidaria. Next base: position 13,452,266 of record OX424557.1, read on the forward strand.
CATACATGTATGCATATGGCTTGGAAAAGCATACTAGTACTTTTGAGTGCATCATGATAGTCGAGTGCATCATGATATTCGTCATACAGCGCCCGTGATGGTTAGTAGTTTGATGCCTCGTCATCATGTCCTCATGGCCAAATCGAATCAGCCGGCTAACTAGTATCGAGTCCATGTTGAGCGCTCAAACGAAAGAAGAAAAATTAGCCCAAGGGCCATGATAGGTTACCGGACAATTTTCGTTCAAGCACCACAGGTGAGACATGACATTGAGATATATCTACCAATCAAGATCATCTTTGTGTACGTCAATGTCACCATTAGGTGTGCTGCATATAATTTTGTATACAACATATATTCACAATACAAATATAATGTCTATCTACAAGTATTTTGTCCGTAAAGGCCAATTTACACATTTCAGGTCAGGCATGACCTTGGGATTAAGCCTTCACGGTCGACTGGAGCCAACCTTAAGGTCACCAAAAGATGGTGACCTTCTGCTCTTCTAAACTCCCTATATGCTACTCAAGGTCATCTGAGGTAAAAAAAAAAAAACAAGGTCACCAAGAGACTTCCTAAATACTCATAATATAAACAAAACCTATCTAAAACCATTTTGTCTATAGAGGCCAATTTACACATTTCATGTCCACATGACATTCAGATTCAGCCTCCAAGGTCATCTGAGGTGAACCTCAAGGTCACCAGCAGATGCACCCTATATGACTTCCTATATGCTTATAATACAAACCTAAGCCCTATATATAAGCATTTTTGCCTCATATGGCAATTTGTAAATATCGGCCTTCTTAAGCCCTTCCACCCCACAGATTGGGCCTTTTCAGCAGTACAAGGCACTTCATCTTTATAAACAATGTCAATTAGCATGTTTTGAAACGAAAATCTCGAAACTGATCAGATAGTTTTCGAGAAAACAACCAAAAACTAAATTTTGAGCCTTTTTGGGCCATTTGAGCCATAATTTTGGGCCTATCGATCGATTCAAGGCGCTCCATCTTTATAAACAATGTCAAGGACCCAACCTAGCATGTTTTGAAACCTAGCATGAATTTCGAAAGTGATCAGACAGTTTTCGAGAAAACAGCTAAAAACTGAATTTTGGGCCTTTTTTGGGCCATTTGAGCCAATTTTTTGGCCTATCGATCGATTCAGACACTCCATCTTCATACACAATGTCAAGGACCCAACCTAGCATGTTTTGAAACAAAATTTCGAAAGTGATCAGACAGTTTTCGAGAAAAGACTGACAATGATCAAATTTGGGCATTTTCCGACCCAAAAATGGCTGTTTTGACTTTTTAAGGTCATCCAAGGTCAAATTCAAGGTCACCACACAAGTCGCCATATATGACTTCGCATCTGAAAGTGCCAATTTGTAAGCTCTATCTTCAATCATTCTAGGAGTACAGTTCTTGTAGCTCCCATTTTGAAGGAAAAAATAAAATAAAAAAATTCAAAGGGTGAAAAAAAAATTTGCCTGGAAATGACTCAAAATGGATAGCAATGCGATTTGGGGCAAAAAAAAATTTTTTCGCCGACCAGCCAAAAATTCAAAATGGCCGCCACACGGAGACCGGCGATTCAAGGGCAACAAACTTAGGCCTATACACATCATAAAGGTATATATGGGGAACCTTTTGAAACAAAAATCTCAAAACGGATCAGAGTTTTTGAAAAAATTGCTGCCAAAGTCCAAAATTGGCTATTTTTTTGTCAAAAATGGCCGCCATTTTGGATAAAATGCGAAAACAAAAAAAACTAAAAAAATAACCCGCTCTTGAAAATTTTTTAGGCATTTTTGTGCAAACTTTCAGAAAAAAGCCGCCTCCAAACTTTAAATATAAAAATTAGCCCAAGGGCTAAGAAAGGGTACCGGACAATATAGATATTAGCCTTTTGTCCAGTGACCTTGAAAATAATTTTTCAACAAATATATCACTTCTAGTATGTCCACAATAAATTCCTAAGCTGTAAAGTCGATAATAAGTGAGATATTAGCCATTCTGTGATCGGTGATGTGACCTAGAAAATGAGGTCAAAGTTCAAGTTCATGAAAAGATTCAGTATATACCATTCCTCTATATTCGCAATTGATTCCTAAGCTGTAAAGATGATAATAAGCGACATATTAGCCATTTTGTTCTCTGACCTTGAAAATTGGATCAAAGGTCAAATTCTAGATCACCAAAATATTCAGCATACATCATTTCCTATATGTTCACTATGGACCCCTAAGCTGCGGATTTGATAATAAGAGAGATATAAACCATTTTGTATTCTGACCTTGAAAATAAAATGACTGGCCTTGAAATTTAGGTCAAAGGTCAAATTCAAGGTCATGAGAATATTCAGAATATATCATTTCCTATATGTTCACAATTGATTCCTAAGCTGTAAAGTTGATAATAAGCAAGATATTACCCATTTTGTCCTGTTGACCTTGAAAATGAGGTCAAAAGTCAAATTCAAGGTCACTAGAATATTCAGCATATATCATTTCCTATATATTCACAATTGATTCATAAGGCGTAAAGTCACTAATAAGCAAGATATTGGCCATTTTGTCCTGTGACCTTGAAAATGAGGTCGAAGGTCAAATTCAAGGTCACAAAAATATTCAGCATATATCATTTCCTATATGTTCACAATTGATTCCTAAGCTGTAAAGTCGATAATAAGCGAGATATTAGCAATTTTGTCCTGCGACCTTGGAAATGAGGTCAAGGTCAAATTCGAGGTCACGAGAAAATTCAGCATATATCATTTCCTATATGTTCACAATGTATTTCTAAGCTGTAAAGTCGATAATAAGCGAGATATTAGCCATTTTGTCATGTGACCTTGAAAATGATGTCAAAGGTCAAATTCAAGGTCATGAAAATATTCAGCATATATCATTTCCTATATGTTCACAATTGAATCCTAAGCTGTAAAGTCGATAATAAGCGAGATATTAGCCATTTTGTCCTGTGACCTTGAAAATGAGGTCAAAGGTCAAATTCAAGATCACGACAATATTCAGCATATATCATTTCCTATATGTCCACAATTGATTCCTAGTCTCTAATCTCAATATTAAGTGAGATATTAGGCTTAATGTGTCCCATTATAAAGCATAGGAGAATTTAACATGGGAAAGTCCCATTTGGGCCGAGTTTGGGCCCAAAATGGCCCACTTCGAGCGATTCAAGGGCAACGAAATTTATACATGTCACAGAGGTACATATGAGGAGTGTTATGCATGAATAAGAAAAAAAGTTACTGAACACATTTTGAGAAAACGACAGCCAAAGTCCAAAATTGGCCATTTTTCGACGAAAACGGCCGCCATTTTGAAATAATTGCGAAAATCAAAAAACTAGAAATCTTCCCTCTCGAAATATTTTTTAGGCATTTTTGTGCAAAATTTCAGAAAGATTCGATCGTAAACTTTAAAGATAAAAATGTAGAAGGACGACGACGGACGACGGACACAACGCCACGGCAATAGGTTATCGGACCAAAGGTCCGGTATCCTAAAAATGTGGACGGACGACGGACGTGCGAACGGATGGGCCTTACGGGCAGACCCAATGTTAAATTTCCTATCTTAACTTTCCCCACAAGTCCTAAAAAAATCCCCATAAGACCGCACTTTTGGCTTAAACTGTGGTTGTGGGGCGTTTTCAGCTTTATTCCCCCTAAGAAATCCCCGTAAACCCTTCTGGTATGCCCGGCTAGACTGACGGACGGACGGACGTCCCCGTAAACCCTTCTGGTATCCCCGGACGGACGGACGACGGACGCAACGCGACGGCAATAGGTTACCGGAAGGTCGGTAACCTAAAAAAACAGTAAAATACTAGCATGGAGATGGTGGTCGAAGTCCAAAACACCTAGGAACAATCACAGTAATGAACAGTATATTCTGCCATAATTATGTGACTAGTAAATCATACACAACTCCGAAAAAGTATTTTTATTCATCCAAAATAGCTCAGCACAACAGAGCTTGGCTCAGAACCACAATGCCCAGCTCAGCAACACAATGCCTGGCTCAGATTCACAAAGTCTGGCTCAGCACCACAATGCCTCACTTAGCAGCACAATATCTGGCACAGTTAGGCTACAATGCCCCGCTCAGCACCACAAAGCTTGGCTCAGATTCGCAATGCCCAGCTCGGCAGTGTCGGCACGACAATGCCACCGCAATGCCTGACTCAGCATCGCAATGCCTCGCTCAGATTCGCAATGCCTGGCTCTGACAGATGCAAGTCCCTTCAGAGGACCGCAATGCTCAGCTACAAAATCCCGATGCCTGCTAAAGTGATCACATGTGGTACACTGGTCAGTGACATGTTAAAATAGAAAGATTTCTGTGGGAAGACCTGTATTCCCTCAGAAGCGAAAGGTCATAAAATGTTGTTTACCATGACCCAGTATTATATTTTTCAACAATCATGAAGTTTTTTTTTTGTAAAATCAGATTATTATACTAAATATTTTGGCCATTCATAATATATAAAAAGCGTTTTTATTATTTTGATTATTTTTTCCGATATCTGTCATTAATAGTGTGGAGTGCGCATTTTTGGGGTAAACTGTTTTTTCAATCGATTGAACATGGATTCCCCTATTTTTGTACAGTTTGTTCATGAAGCTTGCTTATGATTCTGTGCAGACCCACGTACCAGTATTATGACCTCCACCAGTTCGAGAGTTTTTAACTTGTCTAACTTGAGTCCAGGTTACGACGTCACGGCGATTATTCATCGAAGGACACACGACAACTGTACCTATTTCGCCGATGAGCCACTGGAGCCTACGTCATAGACTACTATGTGCGATTGCCTCTCGTGCTTAGTACGATTTCAGATTTTTTGACGAGCAAACTAATTTCACTGTCATGATATGACTGCAGGTCGAACATGCGCCTATAGCTGCTTGTGTGTGACCCACATACAATAATCAAATACATGCAACACGCACATATATGATGATAATGTTTGCTTTGTATTGGAAAACATATCAACATGCCATTTTTGTCATTATTAAAAACAAAAAGCAATATCCTAGGGCCTACATATCTCCAGATAGTATTTCTTTACATATGGTTACACATCCTGGTTATTTTCAGAAATAAGTTGATAAAACGAGTATATATCACAGAAATAATGCTGCCGGTTTGCCTGGCAAGTGCATGGAGGTCAAGATTCATAGAGATGTGATATTTAGAATAGTGCTGTAAATGTGCTTTATGTAAGGCCAAAAAAAAATAATTCTATGTTTCTGGTTATCGCGCGCGTCACTCCAAACCCCGCGCATCATTTCGTTTAAAAAAAAAAAAAAATCGCGCGCATCACTTAAAATACCGCGCGTCACTTCGTTTTTATATTTTTTTTACCGCCGCCCTCGACGTTTGGTTATTGGATGATGAAAGAACACATACAGTGTCATATTCTACAGGTTTTACATTCAGTACCAGTTATTAAGTGATGCAAATTTGTGAGTTATGTTTGTGTTGAAGAATATAGGCCTACTAAAAGTTCATCAATACATAAATGTAGCCGTGCGTGTTCGTGTTGTATTGTGTGTCAGCTCAAATATGACAAACGCTGATATTAATAACAATGTGGATTTGGTCAGTGTGACGATCTGAAATCAATGAGTGGCAAATCGCGGCTACGAACGGGTAACAAACTGCTTTATATGTGCGCGGCCGGTAATACTTTAACCTGTTATCACACCCATGGGATGAATGAAATGCAGATGCAAATTGGTATGAATATGGACGAAAGGAATTAATAAAACACGGAAGCAACTTGGACAACCATATGTAAAAAAAACATGCGTAATGCTACAAAGCATCCGGGCCACATGAGGCTCAGTTAATAAAATGTTTATCAAGGAATACAAATGTTTTGTTTAGAATATAACAAACAGTAGGATGTTATATGCACATAATATATTTAACATATATACGTGTTTTACCGAGGCAAATGTAACTTTCGTGGCTTCGGCGAGCACGATTCGCGCCGATTTAGAAAAAAAAAAGAAAAAAAAAAATTCGCATCACCGCATCACTTTTGGAAGACCATTGTAACCAGAAACATAGAATTTTTTTTTTTTGGCCTAATATTGCCATAATTTGCCAAATGATGCGAAATGCATGATTTATTTCCTGAAAATGTGGAAAATTGGCTGTTATCGTCAAGGGAATGGCCGCTGAGTTTAGAAAAAACAATTGAATAATTAATGATGGAAAACATCACCATGCAAGAAAAGAAAGGAAGTTTAACGATGTTGACGGATGGATATCAGACGAAAACAAACGACAATGCTAGAAAATATTAATTTAGTTTCCAATGCATACATGTATGATAACGATATTAAATGCGTGAATGAGATCCAATTCAACCTAGACCTATACAAACTAAGTTCCCAAAATATAATTCATCTAGCTAGATCCATTACATAAATTGGAAAAAGAATAGGTATAGTATAGGCCTATTCTTATGAATTACACCAAACCCCGTAAGACTTATGGATATCTAATGGCACCGATAAAAGCTAGTGAAAAACCAGGGATGAGGAATTCTTCGAATGAGGGATAGGCTACTGCGGCAGTGCCCGCTTCAAGGCCATTCAAATGCAAGCCAGTAGCTTTTTTTCTAGGTTACCACACATGCTAGTGCCGAACGCACTGACTAAGCTACCCCGGCACAACACACGTGTAGTAAACGTGTGGAAAATAACCATGCCGGGTCTCGAGGCCCCTGGCTAGTGAATGGATTCCGTCGATGCCATGATAGGGCGCATAATGCTGCATCACTCCACGGTGTGAGTTCAGTGGACATATATGGACATCATTGTATCGGTTTGTGGAAGTGAAACCATATCATGTGGTTATAGCCCGGTGTGTAAGATCTAGAATTTAAATATCAAAATTGCACTTGCGGGAATGGTGAATGTTCGTGTGCACTAAAATATTTGTTCGTGGTTAATATTTAATTAGTTACGTAGGCGTACATTGCCAATTTTAATATTTATTTTATTGCATATTTGAATCTCTAGTGCACAATCATATTATTCATCCTATTCGATAAATTATACAAAAGTATTGTATTAGGCAAATTACGATGATTGCGTTTCCACTGCTATAAAGTGTTGTTGTTGTTGCATATGATTTTTTTTTATTATTTTCTTATACAATAAATATAAATGCAGTAATGTATTTCTCGGCGTCCTTGCTGCTCCAGTCTATATTGTAGGCCTACTACATTCTGTTGTTTTTAATGTATCATAGTTTTCGAATCCATATTCTGCCTCAATTGTCCAGAAAGTGGAGTCTGTTCGCATGAAACGAACCGCCCCTCCCCTTTGTATGTGATCAGCGCAAAAATATTTTTATTATATAAAAAAATAATAAATTGAGAAATAGCCTGCAATGGGTTCAGTTGTCCGAAGAAGTGCTAGATATCATCAATCTTTACACAAACAGAATAGAATTAGTAAATACAACATGTATTCCGTCGCTTGCACTTGATATGACTGCTACTGCTCTGTATTCATATGGCCTACTTCCCATGTCCATGACATTCACCTGCCCACTGCGTACTGTTTCGCCACCGTGCACGGGCCGCGTGATGACCGACTTTCCGATGGTTTTATGGTGGTGCCCCTTGCGTGTGGTTGGGGAACTTCCAGCAAACTCCGCCCACGGGCTGCGCACGTGATTTCAGCCATGGCTTCACGGAAATTACTACAACACGGGTTCAGCAGAATACGCGTGATAACAGCTTATCACATGCGCATTACTGATCGTGCCTTATCAGTCAGCAGCATTATTCATACAGGTTAGATTGGTACAAGTGTATATGCACTTTGCCAGTGATAACATTGCGTTGTTATCAAATCTTAGCAGTTCAAAGTGCGAAGTCCGTTTCGTATCAGCGATTGCAAATTCGTCCTGTGCCGGTTTCTATGCCATCCGGCAGGTGCGCTGCCTGTATGTCAACAGCAGCACGTGCTCGCTGGCCTGTATATAAACACGGGTACAGCCGAAAGTGGGTCATTTTGGTTCGGCTCTCATCAGCGGCGACATCTCGAAACTGCCAGTCAAAAATTAGCACTGCTTTGGCTTTGATTGCAACCGGTGCATTTAATTAAATGAACAAAAGTTTTAATTACTTTACCTTGGATTTAATATTTTATTTACAATGGCTTCAGGAAAGATAATAAACTTCGCCCCCGGGCCTGCCAAGCTGCCCGAAAAGGTGAGTGCACGCGCTGAAATGGTTATCTGGTTATATGTCGCGTCAGTGGTTATATAAAACAGCTGATGATAGCCTTCACGGTGTGGCAACGTTAATCATGAGTCGTGAGCGCTGTTCTCTGGTTTTCAGATAATGGATTAAAATTTAGATCTATATAGATATAGAGCTGTGCGTGAAGTGTGAGAAATTTCTGAATTAAAACTCATTTAGGTATTCAATATATTGAGTCCGTACATTTCACATGTAGACTATCAAAGTTTATTTCATGTAAGGAAGAAAGAAAAATTGACACCATCATCGTACCATCTCAAATTTGCTGATAGCCTATTATAGCTGTAGAAATTTAATCAATTACATAATGATAATGAATCTAGATCACTCATTGTAGAAATGAAATAGAATAGTAACCCTGTTTAAAGTATTTTTCCGTACTAGATCTATTTCTTTCACGATTGCAAGTGCAAATTATCTTGTTCATTTCTGTCAGGTTCTGGAACAAGCTCAGAAGGAGTTGCGTAACTATAGCAACACTGGAGTCAGCGTCATGGGTAGGCATTGAACCCCCCCGCTCCTTATACTTAATTCCAGTAGCACTAATGCATTCATAAATCATAGATCTAGTAGTAGAATCTAGTCTACATGTGGTTTTTTTTTCAGAAATGAGTCATCGATCTGCAGATTTCACAAAGATCATCAACAATGCAGAAAACAGTCTGCGAGAATTACTGTAAGTTACATAACAAATTTAGATTCAGCTATGCTTATGTCTAATTCTCTTATAACTCTTGCTGCCCCCCGAAAGGCCAAAAAAATAATTCTGTTTGTTGGGGGTTTTTTTAGCAACATTCCGAACAACTACAAAGTGTTGTTCCTGCAAGGAGGAGGCAATGGTCAGTTTTCTGGTGTCCCGCTGAATCTCCTGGGTCTGAAGGAAGGGCACACAGCTGATTATATCGTCACTGGCTGCTGGTCAGCAAAAGCTGCAAAAGAAGCGGAAAAATATGGAAAGATCAACCATGTGTTCCCCAAAATGGAGAAGTATACCGGTAAGAAATACTGGGAAAAACCACCAAATTAACTGGATATATATTGAGAAATATAAGTGGTTTTAAAACCGCAAAATTAAATCTCCGCCAAATATCGTGGGACTCACAACCACCAAATTACGAGAAACATTTGCAATCAAATAACTTTGACATTTTTTTTTTTCATCATCCAGATATCCCAGAAGAACACACTTGGAACTTGAACCCTGAAGCATCCTATGTTCACTACTGCGCCAACGAGACTGTTCATGGTAGGTATACCTCTATTTTCTTCCATCCAATGGGTTTAGTCATTACATTGGTATGGCATGCTCTGTCAGTGTACACACAAAAACTAATTCACTATCTTGTCTTTTAACATCAGGAGTAGAATTTCACACTGTGCCAGAGACTAACGGAGTTCCTCTCGTCTGTGACATGTCCTCCAACATCCTCTCGAAGCCAGTCGATGTCTCCAAGGTAACAAAACAAAATAAACAGGAAAAAAAAACTAAGAAAACAATATTTTAACATTCACCATGTCAGATAATGATTTAAATTATTTTTTATGTTCAATGATGTTTTATGTTATTTTCTCGCTCCGACAGTTCGGTCTAATTTATGCTGGAGCACAGAAGAACATCGGCTGTGCTGGCGTAACTCTGGTGATCGTCAGAGAAGACCTGCTCGGCCACGCCTTGCCAATCTGTCCGATCATCTTCGACTACAAAGTCCAGGCGGGCAACAACTCATGTTATAACACCCCACCAACGTACAGGTGTGTAGTGGTAAAAATGTAGCATACACTTTTCAATTAACATAGTATATATTGTAGATAGAATTGTGCTGAATGATATTTATCGTGAAATATGTGGAATGAAAAGAATTATATTGTTATTGTTATGTTAATTCTTCACAGAAAGTAATTCGAAGTACATGACAATTGAAGTTTATTCGCAATTCTTTTACTTCGCAGTATTTACATCATGGGCCTGGTGTTTGATTGGCTGAAGGAACAGGGTGGGGCTGGTGCCATGGAAACCAGCAGTAAAGAAAAGGCCGGCATTATCTACGACATGTGTGACAACTCGGGAGGTTTCTACGTGTAAGTTCCACTTTAAAACACAAGCGATCAATTCATTATTTATTGTGTCCTAACACACAGTCTACTAGTAATCATGAATAATTGTAAAAACTTTCCATGCCCGTTTTTGTCTTTAGGTCGCCCGTTTCACTGAAAGCGAGAAGCTACATGAACGTCCCCATTCGTATCGGAGGGCTACAAGGAAACGAGTCGCTTGAGAAGAAGTTCGTTGAAGAGGCCCAGAAGGAAGGCATGGTCCAGCTGAAAGGACACAGGTAGGTGGTCAAAAGCTGTGAGAGGTTGATAAAGTAATTCCCCCATTTCGGCGTATGACGATATCTTGAAATTTTCCATGAGTGAGCGAAGGGTCTGCCAGTATCAAGCAATTCACACAAACATTGTAACTTGGTAATAAAGAAACCATCATTGTGAAGTGCATTGTGTGTGTGGGAGGCTTTTACATAGATACTGACACAAACAGTGCTAAGTTTTACATACAATTTTCAGGCAGATACACATAAAAGAAGATCTAATTGATATAAAACTGTCCAGTGTGTCAATGAATTAGGGTGGGGGGAAGGGAGGGAGGGGGTCTTTTCTTTTCAATTTTACAGAAAAACTAAACATACCCAGCAAATTGTAATAAAAACACCCTTTGTTGTCTTCTAGATGTCATTTTTCCAATCTTTGATATTTTCATTGTGGTAAAATTGCTACCATTCATTATTAAACAATTGACATGCTTAGGTGCACTGGTACAGTATACATGTAATTGTATGGCCTAATTAGGAATGTGTGTCGACCAGGTGCTATTCATGTGGGCGTCTTTTGGTGTTGATAAGCTAACATAACCGCATGGTTGTCACATGCAAGTGTTGTTTGGTCGAGCTTGATCTAAAAAAAAAAACGTTTGATACATGGCCATCTTTAAGGGTAGAGGACCTCTTTAGAATCGCACTGGAGGTATTTTTATAGGCTCTAGATAAAACACCCATCTATTGGGTGACGTGGTTTTATCTGCGTTCTTTGTGTAAAAGAGAAACATGTCATGGTCAATGAGGTCATCAAGTGGATCTTAGCATAAAAACAAGAACAAGATCAGTACGGGTCAACGACAGCGTAACCGCTATATCAGCTGATTGCTTGTGATGGTTTAACCCAGATTCATTCGCGATCATGTGTCTTAAAAGCCTGCTGCCTTGGGGGTATGCATGATATTAAATCAATGACCTATAAATCCCAATTGTTATAGCTGAAAGAATATGGAGTGGAGGTGTACCCTATCTTTAGAAACTTTGTACCAACAATTTGACAGTTGCTTATTACTGGTGCATATAATTAAGCATTATAAAAAAAAGTTGAAAATTTTAAATGGATTATTTGTTATTTATGACACTACATTTGATATTGATATTTTATTTTGATAATTTTACAGATCTGTTGGTGGACTACGCGTGTCCCTATACAATGCCATATCGGTGGCCGAGGTGCAGAAACTTGCGCAGTTCATGAGGGAGTTTCAACAGCGAGAGCAAATTCAGAAGTAGAAGTGGTTATTCTAGTGGATTGCATTTAGAACAATTCATCAATTGCTCATCGTTCGTCATATCTCGTCCCCGTTCGAAGAGTCTGATTGTGCAAAATGCTTCATTTTTCATGTTCATATTTGTGGCGTACATGCTGTGCATGTGTCAATTGTGAAAAAACCTTGATAACTACTGATATTTCTGGATTTATAGATATGTTCGCAAGTCGTGTGAGAAATGTCTGCCTCTGTGCGTTCAAGACAATTAAGAATTGTAATGCTTGGAAAGATGTGTGTTTGCTTATAGTGTGTGTGTCTGTCTGTTTAGTATTAGTTTGAACACACAAGATTTCTAGTGCATACATGTACTAATGTCTGTCATTGTTTGTGATAAATAGAGTTTATCTGTAGAAGTTGATATAGTTTATTATATTGTGTTTTTTTGTGATTAAATCGAGCTGACAAAGAATGCTTGTTGTTTTAGTCTTTTATCCGCTGGCGGTCTGTGGAATTGCTTGTTCATTGGAAGAAACAGGCACAAACATGAAACAAAAGTGATGCTAGGCTGCATGTAGGGATACAATTCATTTTGTTCTACAATATATTGCACACGAAAAAGTGAATTGAACCTTCCAAAACATCTAGTAACCATACTTATTTAGTAACAATTACTTTCTCACAATTATAACTACACATTAATAAATTCTACATATATCGTTCAATATAAAAGTACATAATATTTGTTCTCGGGATCAAATTGTTGATAACTGGCCATAATCTGATCTTCCATAATCATGCTAATAACCCAGATACGATTAGTATGATTCCTGAAATTGTGTTATAGATGAACCATGTCCTGCACAAAAAGTTTATATACCTTGACTAAATGCAAGTTCGATTGAACTTCAACCTTTACCGGTTCCAGCAAAATCAACTATGAACGAACCATCCGCAAGTGGATCATAACGTAACTGACAGGGAAGCATAACGTCACCATTAAATCAATCTTCATAAATTTGACGGGTGATTAATTACGAAGCATAACGTCACCGTGAATCTATTTTTCAATAAACTTGAACCGTTGAAGCGTATTATGTTGAACTTCATTATGGATTTGACGGTTGACGGAGCTTCGGGTTTATCAATATAAAGACAAAATACCGACTATGAATCAAAATTCCGAATATTTTCCATTTGTGGGCATGGTAAGATAGTGTGACTTCTAAGGATAAGAAGATGTACAAATAGATCGAGACAGAATAGAATACTCACTGGGTGAAAATGAAAAGGCGTAAATTCCAACAATAATATATAATGAGCTCGTGAATGCACCACTTTACAATCAAGTACTATAAGACGACTAATTTCGGCGGCTAATAAATTTGGCGGTTGTGAGCCCCACGTTATTTGGCGGAGATTTAATTTGGCGGTTTTTCCCCTACGGCCAAATCCGCCAAATAAATCGTCCGCAAAAATTAGCCGTTTTACAGTTCAATATTTCCTGGTCTCAATCATATAAAAACGTACATGTACTGTACCCTGCTAATAAACAACATACACAAATACTTACTCTGATTCCTGAAAGCACGTACATTGCACAACTATAATACTTAGTATTTCAGCTGATACATATCGATCTTGGCAAGTATAGGTGATCTTGATACAATGCGCATGTACATAGTAATCGTATCACCAAAAGTTATATACATGCGCCATATGGACAATGGGACAAACCATGTTCAAGTAAAGCATAACGTAACCGTTAAATTCGTAGATTTCACAGTTCAGTTATTGTTTTTTGCGCTCTTTTATATTCTATTTTGTAGAATGTGAACCAAATAAAACATAAAATGTACACAGGGCCTCTGATCTATCAGAATATTTTGTCGTTTATTTTGGTGGATCAGTGGCAAATGCCAACTCAATTATGTGCAAGTGCTGCGTCTCGATGCTGATATGGTTTCGCAGCATTTATAGATAAAAAGAATCCAGCATTTCATTGTGATATGACAAGTGAAACCAAAAGACAAAATGAGTTACCATAATAGTCACTAAAATACATCACATAGTTGGCACTAATATATTTTAACACATTATATATATGTACAAAATATATTGATTTCATTTGACATTTACATATCTTGGACCACAATGAGTGTAAACGAGCTCATGAATGTGTGCACATTCTAGTATATAGTTGACCACTGTGCAATTCGATGACATCAGACATCTTCCGGGATAGATTTTCTAACTCAACATAATATACAAGTTATATAGCCATACAATATTATTCACCTAAAAAAACACTTACAAAAATTCAAAACCACATTATTTACTTCCTATTAATCCACAAATACTCATTAGTCTACCGCTGCGTACATGTATCATATAATATTGAACTCACACTGACAATTCATACACCCCTCTCTTCTTGAAAAGTCCGTCCAAACTTTTCTCGATGGCTTCGTTGGTTCCACGAAGGCCTCTGACTACCTTAGCGGCCCAAGTGAAATACTCTTGTACTCTGTCGGGGCCCCACCCCGCGGGCGTACACCGTTCCAAGTCTCTCAAATTGTAGAGTTTGTCAGCTAACTTGACCAGCTTTGCGCGGGGGGAGGCGTGCGGTGCGTGTTCAATTTGCAGTCGTTTTCTTTCTAGTTTCTCGAGGGATTTGTCGTCAGTGACTTCCCCGACTATACCTGCGTATATCGATCCACATTGATATGTATTGATGATTTGATACTAGTACATTATGTTCCATCAATAATATTTTTCTTTGGCAAATGGAATAAACACCAAAAGACATTGCTAGATCTATACGGTAGTATATCCTAAATATATAGCCCTAGGTCTACATGCACGCACTTGCAACGTCATCTCCAAAATTGAGCTGTATTTCTTCTATGGTCGTATCTGTATCCTCAACTGTGTCGTGGAGTAAAGCGGCCTGCAGTGGAAAAGTTGCATGCACTGGACATCCGACATTTTTCTACTGAATCACAAACTAGACCTAGTATAGAGTAGGCTACTGTCCAATGAACATTAATTGCCTGTTGTGTGATTCATAATGCATACGTTACATCTTAAATATTTACAAATATTGAACTGATGTCATCTACACTGAAAGAAAACACACGTTTGGCAAAATTTTAATTTCGAAAGTTGAGATTCTGATGAAAAGCTTGGTTTTCATGGGACACTTGCAGTGTTAATTTGTGTAATTTATCGTCTTCCAGAATATATCACATCATCTGGCTTACACGCTCTCTACAGTAGATTTGTGCCTGCATGAACGACGGTACAAAATACAATTTTATACCTGTATCACTGTTTGGTCACTGATGCCCGCTTCTTCAGTCAGAATATATGCTACACCTTTAAAAAAAACAGTGTACCGGTATAACACATCATAGATATTGTGTGTGTGCTTTTTTTGTTTAAAAAAATACATGATTAGTAAAAGCGATAAAAATATTCGTTAACTGCAGTTACCCCATTCACATACCCTGCAGTGTTAACTTCCTTAACAAAAGTTACCAATGCAGTATGTAGACTTCGGCGAAGCAAATGTCAACAAAAATACCCTCAAAAGTTAATAGAATACACTCACCAATCGGGTGATTTATGTACGGTGTACCCTCTGGATCTTTTCGCTTCTGCTCTTTATGCTTTATTGCTGCAAAATTTGTACATTTTATAAGATTGGCGATATCCATGTTTAGCGGTGTTGAACACCGGCACTGAACACGTGGTTATGTTTACACTTCGTGATAAATGGGGATCCTTCATTTCCTCAGTAAAATGCCAGGGACCGATTAGATTTCTAAATTATATATTTTCATCGCATTGGAAGTTTCAACACATGTCTGGGTGAATTCTGATTTCACTTGTTAATTTTTTTTTGTGTAGTGACATAAGTATCACAATATTTATTCAATGCTATACAATCATAATAATTCCGATATTTCCCTCTGAATTTGGCGAGAGTGGCATTTTAAGACTACGTTTTCATGAAGGTGAATTGCATGGTCCGACTCAGAATCGCTTGCATTTATAATATAACTGAAGGTACGAAAAGCCCCCAGAAACCCAATACGCTTATGAGAATTCGGTTGAAGATGCAGCTAGGTTTGTATAACAATAATGAATGAGCCGGTAGGCCCATCATTTACGGGAATAAATTTTTGGTGACTTTGAACTCAAGCTCAGGGGACCTTGAACCTTAGGCTAAAAGCTTAAGTTATGTCCACCTAGGCCTATCCATGTAGATAGATAGATAGATAATTTATTTCTCAAAACCACATACATTTTACAAATTATTCAATTCAAAACTTTATATACAACAAATGTCATGACTGTGGAGATGAGGGGAGTAGCATAACCTAGGTAGGTTGTCTTCCTGCTACCCCCTGAAAAATTAATTGATAAAAAACATAAAGAGAGTGGACATATAGAAAATGAAAATAAAAACATAAGCGAGCGCGCCCAGCCAAACAAAGTATCACCCGTCACGGTGAAGTGGGAAAGGATGTGAAACAGGACGAGGACCACGACCGCATATCTCAGATATAAACGGAAAACAAGTACCGGTAGGCCTAACTTATTTAAGTGCATGTAGAATTACATTCCATACATCGTGGATTTTGATCTTTTCATATGATTATATACGTGTTATAATTACGTGTATTACGTGTATAATGTGAAATGACTCGTACCTGTTAGTATACAATGAGTGCTTGGGATGAAACCGAGGTCTGTATCAGGCATACACGTATGGCCAGAAATACATCAGACAGAGGCTTCTGTGTTGGTATTACATGTATCTCTGACAGTGATACGACCATGCAACGATCTAAGACTAGTATGAAAATCGTATTTATTTGTGCCCAACATCTAGCAATGTTTGCAAGTCACCAGGAATGTCTTCGGTTCTAAAGTCTGGTGAGGTCTGACGTGAAAGCTTGGTTGACGTGTCCCTGTTTGTTTGAGTCTTGTCTCTGACACTCTCCACTGTTATAGTCAGCGTCAGAGGAGGGACGGTCTTGAACTTCACCAGATCCGATCTCTCGGGAGTTTCCGTCTTGGTTGTCTCCGCTGCGATCAGGGCTCAGGTGTTCCCGTCGCTCATATGCGTCCAGCAGCCTCTGGCCGGCGTAAGTGATTCCCATGAAGATGGCAAAACAGCCGACGATGACAGCACAGCATCCTCCCACGAGTGCCGGAGGCAACGGCCGGATGATGGCAAAGGCCGTTGCTATGGCGACTGTGTCCAAAAGTATGACGAGACTGGCCAGTACAAGTCTGTGGAAGTGCGAGCCCAACACAGAACCGACTGGGGCACCAATGACAACCACTGGGATGCAGACGGCTAGGTACTCGAACGCGTCTGGCGTTATGGCCTCCATGATTAATCCGCGCCAGATGAAACCCACCAGTGAGTTGACCGCCATCAGGATCACGGACGTCGGCGTGGCCACCTTCTCCGAGACACGGAACAGCAGCGTTAGGATCATGAAGCTACAGATGTCGAGCCCACTGCCTGAGAATGAGGTGAATATTCCACCCAGGAAGCCCGCCAACACCAAGACCAGCAGACGCCACCAGTTGAAGTCCGGGATCTTCTTGAACAACCGCCGCTTGGCCGTCCTATTGATGATTATCAAAACTGACGCGAAAGCGAACCAGATCGAGACAAAGCCAAGTTTCTTGACGCTGGGACTGAGGCTAGGGTCGACCACGTGGAAGCCGAAGATGATGCCGCCGACTGCTCCCAGAGAGCACCAAAGTAGCGAGTTACGCTCTACCCGGACGCCCATGAAAAAGATGGTAAATGAGGCGGCAGACATGCCACAGGACTGGATCATCAGGGTAAAGTCCCGTGCTATGGACGGGGATATGCTCAGGGCCAGAGTCATCACCGGGAAGGCGACGGCGCCGCCTCCTTCACTCGTCATGCCTGTAGAACAAGCGAAGTCAATGTAAGACTTACATTACAGATTTTCACTATACTTATCTCTCTGCATTTCAATGACTGAACTAATCTTCACCTGCAATCAAGGAGCCGAAGACCATCGTGATCGTCATGAGGTACTTCTCAGGAAACAGGTGCCAAGACTTATGCTCGATGAAGTAGGCCCACCAGAAAAAGTGAAAGAAGGCGGCTGGGATACAGAAGCCAACAATGCGGCGGTGTTTGATGAGGAGGCGCTGGGACCAGGACTTTCCCTCCAGTCGCTTGGCCAAGTCCTCCACAGGCTGCTTCTTCAGGTCCTGGCCTGGGGTAGAAGGAACGTTTTGGAATAGAGTTCATGCCCTTGTTATGCTTCAGGGCAGTACCCATGCTACATGTATATGTTGCTGCTGGTTGATGACAGAGCCAAGACAAAAATCAGATGGTAACGAAATAGATGCCTTAATTTACCTTCCCACCAATATTTCTTGCACCATGCTGCTGGGCCGTGTGGACAGCACCTTCTCTGAAGATACAATTACCATGGTCAGTCATTGGAACCAGGTGAAATCCGACGCATTTGCCTGGTAAGGATCTTTGATCAACATCATATTTAACATTATCTACGTCCAAAAAAAGAGTTTGGAGAAATTATAATAACGAATATACATGTACACAGGTAGTTCAAGAAATGGTAAAAGTACTATTGTTTCGCCTACAAAGTAAGAAAATTTGAAGAAATAAAATAAAGAGAGCTTTAGGAGCAACATAGTATGCTCCAATGTATGCTCCAAAGTATATATGTAAAAAATCAATCAAATAAATGCACTTCAATTTGAAAACAAAAATGTCTGAACAAATTCAAGAAAATGGCCGCCAAAATCCGCGAAAACATTTGTTTAAAAATGAAAAAAAAATAGATATATATATAAAAGAACATATATTTTCCAACATTTGTCCCAAATTTCAAAAATATTCGACCGAAGAAAACGCGGACACACGACGGCCGACAGATCATGGATGCAATGCCATGCCAAATAAGTAGGAAATAGTTTGTATGGGCTCATTTTTACAGTGAACAGTGACTAAATCGCCCAAGATTTTTTTTTCGAATGATGAGTTACGAAAAATGAGTTACGAATGATGAGTTAGGTTGTCAGCCTCAGCCCTACAAAAATTAGTAGGTTCGGTGACCAAACTGGTCGGGTAGGGGGAATTTCATACTGCAATAATAGGACCTACCAATATATGATATTAATATGTTTGATATTAATGTCGTTGATATTTAAATGTATTATTTAAAAATGTATTATTTAAATGTATTATTTAAATCCTATTATATATAGGCCTTTTTATATCATGTATGGTCAGGATGACTTTTCTCATTTTTACTATCTTCAATTATTCGGAGTTGGAAATATTTTTTTTCATTTCATGTTGCGAGGGCATGGCATAGAATTGAGAAGAGGTACCCCATGTATTGTTACACTAAATGCACTTTTATGTATACACGCGTATTTTTATAAGTGTTTTTTTTTTTTTTCAAGAACATGACGTCAACGCTCTGGTTCTTGGCGAAATATAAAAAGCCTCAGAAAAAATGTCAACTCGCCCGTTTTTGTCATCTTTGCTTTGAAACCATGTTTCAATTAAATGTCCTGCAGAAGAACAGGCTATTGTCATGAAGTTCGAGCGAAAAGAAAATAGAAAAGCCCCGTAGTGCCCTGGAGCCAGAACACTGGGAGTGATAACATCTGCATTCAGTTTTTGTTAAGGCAATGTACACATAAAGGCCCA
The DNA here is from genome assembly GCA_949152475.1 of Terebella lapidaria. Classification (NCBI taxonomy): domain Eukaryota; kingdom Metazoa; phylum Annelida; class Polychaeta; order Terebellida; family Terebellidae; genus Terebella; species Terebella lapidaria. The sequence goes on from OX424557.1 coordinate 13,471,926, forward strand.
GTCACACTGAGTTGCACGATTTTATGGTCGCACGATCAGGTTCAAATTTGCTGATTTACGACTGATCACCAATGATCGCCACTGCAATCGCAAGTAGCGACTGTTCATACGATTGGTGGCACGATCACTAAAAGAATGGAAATATTGATCGCAAGCAGTCGTACGACCACGTGGCAGCGACCTGTCGTGCCTTCAGTCGTAGCGACCACCGACCTGTCGTACCTTCAGTCGTAGCAATCACCAACCTGTCGTACAACCAGTCGTTGCAATCAATGACCAGTCGTACGATAAATTGCAACCTGACGCACGACCGTCCGTCTGATTAGACAGAAGGGCACAAAACTTGAACAGAAACCATATTTTGCAGTTTTATAGTCTAGAAAAAAGCTGAAAAATTTGGTTGTGTTGGGTAAAATATTTTTCACTGCATGTTTTATCCTCCTTTCGGGAAGCTTCAAACGGGTGTTACCACCAATCGTAAGGTCGTACTACCAGTCGGCACAGGTCGTGATTAATCGCACCACTGATCATGAAGTTGTACGGCTGATTGCACCACTAGTCGCCAGGTTGTACGACTAGTAGCACGACCATTTGGGCTAGTCAATAACGTGCGACAGTGTCCGATTGGTGGTGCCACCTCTCTCGACTGGTGGCACGATTGTGCAAGACCAACGTGCGACCAGAGATCGTAGGTTGGAAGTTTTGAACATGTCCATCGACCTTGCTGCGACTAGTTTCTTGTTTGCGACCATTCACGACCTGTACGACCAGTCGTACGTTCGTGTCACGATTTGTCCATGATTACAGAATATTTAGGTCGCAGCGGGGTCGTATCTTGGTCGTATCGTCAGTGTGACTGGGTGATTTAGTTGCTGGCAATAACGTCAAGCGCACGATTGTTGCCGATGTAGTAGACGATCACGTCAAACCGCACATACAGTCATGTTGCTGTATTCTTTTCAGAGTTTTTGATCGCATCTCTGGCCAACAATTGTCGACAAACAGACCTTCTTAAGCCATTGAATTTTGAGATTTGCAGATTTTCAGGACAGGGTGTAAGGTTTTATTGATATATTGGAAGAAATGTTCTCATCAGTGTGGAATTACGAGTAATTTTACCTCCAAAATGGGTTATTATTGGCTAGTTTAACTAAAATAAAGTTTTAGTTAAATATATTTTTCTAAAATTGTGTATATTTATCGACGAACCAGTGTGCATGTTTTTTTTATATGAAAAAAAAAAATATCTGGGTCACCGACATTTTTTGCTATATATCGTCAAACTTGTGACGATTTTTCGGTTATGGATGCCTCTAATGAGGTTTTTATTAAAAGTTGATTTCAGTGAAAATGCCGGCCAAAAATTATCTATTTTATTGGTCTTTTCGGGTTGAAAACACCAATAATTCCACGTTTTAGGGAGTATTTCACCCAAATTTGTTTCCAAATGCAAATCATTTCAATGGTTGTTTGAAAGTCTCATAACCATCAAAGGAATTCCACGTTTTAGCCCCTTTGAGTGGGTATTGAGCTGCTCAGACATAAAAATCATATTTAGTCAATAACCAAGTCTAGGTTGATGATCCTTGATGACTGTAGATCCTCATGGTAAATTCTGGTGCTGAACAAATGTTTGTAAATCCATGATTTTGTCACCTATATATTTACATTATCAGAAACCCATAAGAGACTCTCTTATGGGTTTCTGACATTATATAAGTGAATGCTGACGCATTTCAGATTCGCGATTTTTTTCATGCAATCCATCCTTAAATTATCACGTTAGTGAATCGTATCCAGAACTTTATATTAGGGCCTACCGTTCAGACATTTGAAATACATTTCGCGACCTCTTCACTTCGATCCATGAATGAATGCGTGAACAAATTAGGCATTGTAAAAACTGCTGTAATTTCTAGTTTGCACTTTACTGGACCGTACAACCAATAACATTATCCGAGGAAATACATGTACGAGTGTTTAACCACAAACCATCATAATTAGTCAGCCTTAATTATATTTGTTTGATTTTGATATATTCAGATTGACAACCAATATCGATATAAAGATGACAATCAATTATTAGATCAGTTTTAGGATCCTAGTTATCCATCAAAGAAACCTCAGTCCCAGAAAATGCATGAATGAAATAATTCCACACTGTCAATTTATGTGTAATTCCACCAAAGCCCAATCTACCTTCCGCGTCGCTGGTGTTACGCCGTTTCTCACAGTTTTGTCCGGTCCCTCTGATAGATTTTCCACGTGTGCCCTGGCAGCCACGCTCTGGGCAACCTTCCCTATATCCCCGTTTACACTTAAAGACCTCGCAGAGACCTCGCAACCGTGGTGTCTGTCTTCCATACCGGCTTTGGAATGTTTATCTGAGGTGATTTCATTCGGCACTGAAGCCTATATAGCCTACCCCCGATATGTAGGTGTATATTCACCTACCTCGTCTATCATATTACGTACAGATCTATATACTTGTCTGGGTGTCAGCCAGTCTATTCATGAGAACACGTACATAAAACATCGGAGTTGGCTGTTTTCAAATCCAATTTCGTTTTTTAATCGGACCAATGGTCCTGCAGTTAACTACAATGTACGGTGACCTGAAACCCTTCTCTGTTCGGCTCAGTACTTTTTTTTCAAAAGGGTGTAAAGGGTCGGTTACTAATCATCAAATAAAAATAAAAACTAAATAAAAGAGGGGCAGGCGGGAATGGGTCATACTTTCATTTTCAACAAAATGGGGGACGGGTGGTGGGGGTCACACTTTTATGTTTAATTGGAAGTGTCAGACTTTGTTTGAAATCCAGTGATTTCGAGAAAATCTGAATGGTGAGATAATTAGTTTGGTGAGAATTCTAATACATGGACTGATTGAAGTATTCCGCGGAAATTCTCAGTTTGTCAGACTATCAGTAAAGGCCCAGTCCCACTGTCCCGGTTTCTCTTGTCAACGGGTCTCGTCCGGCCAGACCGGGTCTCTACCGGTTCTGAACCGGGTCTGAACCGGGCACACCGTGTCTTGACCGGCCACACTGTGTCAATCCGGGTGGCAAACCGGGTCTCATCCGGGAACTTATGGAAATGAAACATGTTTCATTTTTTTGGTGAACCGGGTCTCGACTGGGGAACCCTCAGGGTAGGGTGTAATGAACCAAACCCGGCGTGACCAGGAGTCGTCGTGGAATCCACCGGGAGCACCGGAAGTCATCCTGGAGTCATCCTGGTGTCATCCGGCCACACCAAGTCTCAACCGGGTCTCGACCGTATGAAAATTGGGTGTTTTGGTCAACCAGGAGCAGTCCGGGAGTTGACCTTGGTAACCGGGAATTGACCTAGGGTTAACCTGGAGTTATTCGGGACTTTTCCGGGAGGTAACCTGGTCTGATCCGGACGCCCAAGAAGAAAACAAATAAAGATAGTCTTATCCAGCCGAGGCCTTCGACCGGGGCTCGTCCGGGACAGTGGGACTGCAACTCATTCCTCGCAAAGTTTTCGACTTTTTTTCACCCTCGACCTGATCTCAACCGGCCCAAACCGGGTCAAACAATCCGGGAGTCGTCCAGGTCTCAGACCTGGACAGTGGGACTGTACCTTAAAATTAAAGTCCAGTCAAATCCGGACCATACATACATGTATGAACACCCCAGATCAAGAGTTGATGCGATCTGGGTGAAAACGCACAGACGGTCCCGACGGTCAACCATTATGACCATAAGCAGGCTCCGCACTGAACTGCTGTCACCCAGGAACAACTCCGGACCCAACACAGCAACACTACGGCTGAACAGAATGGTCTGATTCACAATTTTAGGGCTCTGACAGTCCGTCGGGCTAAGAGGGGTTCTATCGGAAAGTATTGCTGGCGACCATATCGCCACGAACGGTTAAAAGTATTTTGAGAAATGATAAACATAATGTGATATTCACTGACTAGAATAATGGCTGGCATGAGTTTAACTGCTATTCGCATTACTATTCATTCGCAGTGCAAATTAATTGTGTCGCTAGACATGCAATAAGTGTACCTTAGTTGTCTTTTGAGAAGTAGTCACAAAATGACATTTGAAAATGACAATTATGACAGATTTAATCATACTAGGTCGAGAACGGAATCTCGGTTGGTGACACTTGATGGCTATAGATCGTCATAGTATATTCTGGTGCCAAAATAATGTTTGCAAATTTTATGATTTTGTTAGCTTTCAGACAATTAATATAGGTGAATGGAGAGATGACGCAATTCAGATTAGCGATTCTAACATGCAATCCATCTTTAAATTATTATGTTAGTGAATTGTATCTAGACCTGTATATTTCGGCCATATCTATATAAAGAATTGTAAAAACTGTTGTAATTTCTAATTTGCATATTACTGGACGGTACAACTTACTAGTATATCAATATCTGCGGAAATACATGTACGAGCAAACAATCAACAACAAACCATCATAATTAGTCAACCTTAAATATATGTAAAGTTATTGACTACCGTCCGCTCTTCGGGATCCTCGAGGATAGTCCTCTCTCATCCGAGTCCTTGCGGACGCGCATCCGCTATTCCGGATCCTTGCGGCAGGGCCGCTCACCGGAGGTCGCGGCGGACACGGTAACTACTTCAGCATTAACGGTAACCAGGTAACAGCCCACCCGACACTCCCAGGCCTACGGACACCGTTCAGAAACTAGTTCATCCCTACGGTGTTAACTGGCGGGGCCTGGCGAGCCGCGGTCTGCCTCGGGGACGGAACCCCGTACAGTCCGACATGCTGGCCAGAGCCTCTGTCACACGTCCCGGGAAGGGAGAGAGCTGGCGATCCACAGGGCCGAAGGCCCCCGAGTCAGCAACTTGTCTCTCCCAGCCCGGGCCTCCCCATGGAAATCGTCCCCAGGGCTCTAGGAGCCCACTACTCACAAACAGGGAACACAAAGCTCATGGCGAGCCTTGCGTGCGTCCTGTCTCTCGATCTTGGACAATCCCCTCGAACGAGTCGCTCCCAGTGTATATATAATACACCAGAAACTGTAGGGCGCACGCGAGGTTTAATCGATCCATTGTTATAGTTTACTGGAGCGTAAATTACAATACGTCGCCGTGGCAACGCACGCTCGAATGGAGCATGTCAAAACAAGGCCAAGTACGAAAAGGCCACATAAATGGCATTTATGTTTACAATCACCTGCCGCGTGCTTAGGGCAAAATCGCCACATTACCCCCTTCTTACAATGTTGGTCCCCAACATGTTCCGCCCGCGCCCAAAATGCTCGAAACCCGACGAAGGCTTCGCATGGCGGGGGCCGGAAGAAGGCAAGATGGCAACGCCCGGAAGTCACGGCGCAAACACTAGGACTTTAAGAGTCCCTTTTGGAAGAATGGGGAACTACCCCCGGACTTACAGAGTAAACTATAACGCGCTTTGCAATTTTGAATAAATCCTAATAAACAAGCTAAAATTTTGACCGAGGTGGTCCAAAACCGTGTGATGACCTTGGAAGGTCATCCGTTATAAAAGGACGGTGTGTCGAGTCTTTGGAATATCTTTAAGGTTAGGCTTTAAATTTAGAAATTTTGTAAAACGACACACCGAGTGATCAAAAGTGATAGTACCTCTAAAATGTTGCCGACCGCCCTGCCGGCCGGCTCCTCAGATCCGCAGGACGGGTCTGAGGCAGGGCGGAGCCGCGGAAGCGACTCCGGCACGCGGCCGCACAAGTGCAGCGACGAGGCTAGCACCCTAGCCTTCCTCCATCGTCATGGGCTCCTCATCCGTGCCGCCCGTCTTGGGGTCTGGCGGCGGTGACGAGCCCCTACGCCGCGGAAGCAGCGGAGCCGGCATAGTGAAAGCCGGCTGCACGGGCGGATGAGGCAGGCCCGGTGGAGCTTGCAGGGGCTTTTGCGGTGAGCCCTGCAATCCGGGTCCTGACGGAGCCATCACGACGGAGGCCGGTAGAGAGGTCGCGCCGAGATCTGCAATGGCGCGGAACATCTCCACCGTATCGCGGGTGTGCTGTGGACCGGCCGTCCGTTCTCCCCACACCTGGACTAGGTATGGGTAGATGGCCAGCTCCAAGGCGGCATCCGCGCGCCGGAGAGCCGCCTGGTTCAGGGCGGACGACTCGGGGTCATCAACGCCCTGGAGTAGGCGAGTCCGAGCGGCCTCGGCTTCGTCAAGACGACGCCGTAGCTGCTCATTCTCAGCCTCCAGGTGCTCCATCCGTGCGGCTACCTCTGGGGCGGGGGCGGACGCCCCGGACTGCTCGGCAAGAGCGGCGGTCCGACCCTGGTCGAACGCGCGCCGCTCAATGACGGCCGACAAATTCCGGTAGCTCTCTAGGCTCCGCCGGGTGCCTTCCATGAGGCCCTGGTCGTATGCGAGATCGCATGCGACACGGGAGGCCTCGGCGCGGCACCGGCTGAACCGATCCAGAGAGCTGTCCATCTCCGCCACAAGGTACTCCGCCGCTCGGGTGAGTCGACCACGCTGGGGGTGATCCCAGGGGTGCTCCTCCCGAGCGCGGACCAACGCGGCTACACCTGCGGACCCCAAGTCACGAATGGCTCGGGGCACCGGCAGGTTCACCAACGCCGCGTCACCGGGGATCCGGTCCATACCATCGCGACGATGGCCGACCGCCTGGCCTACAGACTCGCGGAAAGTCTCGTAGACGCTGGCGGTCGTGGGACCGAGCCTCCGGCGTACGTCCGCCGTGGCATCGAGGGGGTCCAAGTCCAGGGAGGCGGTGCTTTGCCACCCTGCGGACGTCCCCTCAACTACCAACGAGGACGCGGACGTCGACCTCGAGAGAGGTACCGCACGTCCGCTACTGCTCGCAACCGAGGGAGTCACGCGTGGGGTCCTTGGCGGGACCACCGATGCGGTACTCGAGGAGGCGGAGGTGTCTGCCACCACCCGTCCCTCAGACGGACCCGCGGGTACCGTCACCTCGAGCAAGCCCGGGTAGTCCTCCTGAGTCAGCGCACCCGGAGACTGCAGGGGCGTCGTCCCGGCCGGAGTCTTTCCGGCGGACGAACTCTTCCCCTGAGTCTTTGGCTGGGGGCGCGGCTTAGGAGAAGCCACTCGTGTCTTGGCCGCGATCTGCGGCATCTCCGACACGACCATGGTCACCCGGTGCCGTTCTTCACCTGCCTGGGTCGCCGGCGGTTGACGGACAGCCTCTGCTGCTGTCCGGGCGGCTTCCGCCGCCTGGAACTCCGCCGGGGTCTGGCCCATTGACGCCGTCAGGCGAGCGGTGTAGCTCGAGCCCGCGGACACAACGCCAGACTCCTTCCAGGCATCGTCTATGACGCGCTGTGCAAAGCGCCATGGACCCCAGTGAAAGAACCGGTTCCTCGTCGTTCCTGACGTGGTCATGAACGACGCCACCCTCGGTGGTATGTATCCAAAATTGAATACAGGCCCCACTTCATCACCAACGGTGTGAAGTCCCTCACCGCGGTGTGCACCCGAGCGGTGATTATTCAGGGCCTCCAAACTGGCGAAATATCGTTGCTGAGGTCTACTGGAGTAGCACCTCTTGCAAACGAACATTTGCATCCAGGGGTAGTGGTACCCCGCAACATGTCGACTCAAGTGGTCGTAGGAAGGATACCTACGATCCCGGTTGAGCGCAAGGTGCGGGTCCTCATACCCGTCCAGGGATTCCGGACAGAGTTGGCATATTACACCCTCCTCTGTCTCGGGCGGCAACCCGACACGCTCCTCGTCCGTGAGTGGACGAGGCCGTGAGTGGACGAGGCGTGTCGGCCGCCGCGCCGGCCGCCGCTGTGCGGCGCCCTTGCGGATCCCTGCCATACCGCGGGAGGAACATGTGTCCCTAACGGACTCCAGGGAGTTCAGGGCCCATTTCGGCCCGCAGCCTCTGGATAGAGGGCTGCTCCGAGGACGACCGTTTCTTCTTTTTGGCCGCCCCCGAACGATTCTCCGACCTGGTTTGTCGGGGCACACTCTTCCCGCGTGGGGGCGCGGCCCTCTGTTGCTGCGCAACGAAGGACCGCTGTCCCGCTTCCAGTGCGGCGTCAGACAGGTGGACCCCGTCTTTCTCCGCGCGCTTCCGGAGGAGTTCTAAGCAAAGATCTCCCTCCTTCGGCACGGGACGCCCTCGGTCCACTGGACTCGACCCCACCTCCGCAGCTCCGGTAGGTTTCTTGGTACCGGAGGGAGAAGAAGAGGAGGTTCCTTTCAGTGCCTGGATAGGCACCCGCTTACTGGAACCTCCCGCGCCCGGGCCGGATCCCGCGGAGGCGCCGCCCACACCAGATCCCGAGGGATTAGGCGTCTTGGCGTCTCCGGGTTTGGCGGAGGACCCTTTCTGGCCGCCCAGCTTAGGCGCCAGTGGCTGAGATCCTCCGGACTTCGATCCAGTTTGAGGCGAGGGGCCGCCGGACTTCTTTTTCCGGTGCGGCCGCTTCTTCTTCTTCTTCTTCGGAGGCGAGGAGGCCGGGTCCGGATCGGATCCGGCCTCAGATTGCCCGCGGTCAGAGGCTTCCAGCGCTTGCTCGGCTCTCCACTGCTTCTGAGCAATCTCCCGGGCTCGACGGCGAGTACGCCTAGAGACGGGCGATGTAAACCCGTCATCTCGGTTCTCGGTCTCCTTCGAGCCAAACTCCTGTTCCTGAGGCGGCGCTTGGGATGCGGCTTCCTCAGCCGCGTCAACCTGCTCCGCCCAAGTCCCAGGGGCCTTCCGGTCGTGCGGACCAGACTCCGCAGGTGCGGACACCGAGGAGTTCTCGGCGGAACCGCTGTCCGGACGGCTACGGCCATCCGGACGGGTTTCCGCACGAGTACTCTCATCCGGACCCAAAGACGCAAGCATCTCCGGGTGCGGATGCAACTCAATGTCCACATCCACGAGTCCCGCACCACCGCAGTCCATCACCTCTTCCATACGGGGAAAAGGCGACGGATTCAAGAGCTGCTCAGCGCCTGGCGTGGCCGAGTCACTCTCTGCGGGGCGGTCCTCCGCGACCTCGCTCTCGGACTCGGTTCCTGTGTAAGAACCAGAGCCGGAGCTGGATTCCGCAGAACCCACATAGGCTCCCCGGGGGATGTCCTCGCGGTCATCATCCTCGGGCCTAGACTGGGGTCTCGAGTACGAGTTACCTCGCTCAAGAGACCCTTCTTCCCTCCCTACATCACCTTCCCAACCATCACTGTCTTCAGACATATCAAGCGCTCTAAACGCCGTAAACACTGGGAGTCAGATCCGCAGATCTGTCTCCACCAGTGCCGAGCGCTTGAATGACCAGAAGGTGTCGAGTTACATCGATTTAAGGCATCAAGTGTTGGCAGTTATACTGCACACGCATCGTATGACGCGTTCCCGTGGAAACGTCTATTCACTGCATCTACCCGATCGACAGACAAAAGGACGTTTTACACTCCCGCATTCCCATACACTCATCTCCCCCCGGTGACTCCTATCGTGCCATGTATACGGGTGGCTTGTGTACACAAGCCATCCCGGGGGAACCCGCTAAAATACTACAGTAATTAACAGCAGTCATTAGCAATAGCTTTCGCACTGGCGATCAATGACGTGAAGTTAATAACCCTCGCAGGTTAAAGATTGTATACAATGTATCAAAAAGCCAAACTACTTGTGGGTGTTACGATTATGTCACCCTATCAGCAGCGATAAATAAAAATTTAACACCGCTCCAGCAGCAATGAAAATAAATCCACCACCGCTTGCATGCTTTTCATAGATCACGGCATACAGCCTTCGATACAATGTACACAATCTCCTACACCCCTCTTGCGAAAGCAGAAATCTCCCGATTTCTTACTCTCTATTGCACCAAGGACAAGAGATATATCACTAAACTTTCTCATATATTGGATAAATGAGTAAGAATAGCATTTCCACGGGAACACGCACACACTTGTGGCTTATAATCCTCCCATAAATAATAAATGAGATGGAAAATAAACAAAATCACTCCCCATAGCCGCTGGCACGCTTACAGGGCGATCGGACATACCCATGACGTCCGGACAGACAATCGGGCGCCCTATGGGCGTTTGCAAAGCGCCCACTAGCAACCCCGACGTACTGCCCGGCCGCGGAGCGGTGCACGGTCCAGCCCAGAGCCTCCTCAAACGACTACCGGAGCGCGGAGCCAATAGATTAGACGCGGAGTCGGCATGGTCCATAACCTCAATGGTTAGGGGGCGAACCCTTCATACCGGCGCCCAATCTAGAGGCGCCCAAAGATGGTGAAAGCAATAGCCGGCGGACGTCCGGAGCTGCCCGCGGACGGAGTCCAGGCCGGACGCCTACCATTGTACGGCGTATTGCCCTTATCCAATGAATATGAAATTGGAATTAAAAGCCACCACAAGTGTTGCGCATGTAATATACGACCCCCTTCTTAGAAGGAGGCCGGGGTTCCGGTCATTCCGGCCGGACCGCATATTGTAAGGTACGATCCGAACGAGAACGAGCGTCACCCGCTGCCGCGGCTGGTCCGCACACGCGGACTTAACAACCGCTCCATTATCATAATGGATAGTCGGTTTCCTGCCGTCAGAAACCTTAATTACTATAACCGTAATTATAGTAATGGCTCACGGGGGATAACTACACCGAAGTGCGTCATCTTAAAGCGCCGCGGACGCCGGACGAGTCACGCGGACGAACCGCGGACACCAGTCCTCATCTGCGGACACTATCCCCGCGTCCAGAGCCAGTTCCCCAAATCCGTGGGAAGGCGCTTCTCCCGTAGCGGACGTAAATCCCAACCTCAGTCTGGCCATATAAGAGGTTGTCCCGGGACCAGGGGCGTCCGGCCGGATCAGTAAATTCGTCCGGCCAGCGTAACCGTTGTGCGGATTACGCCGAACAGCCGTCCACAATGTGCGGACAGGCCATCCGCACGTCCCTGGCGCTGGAAACAACAGGAGGGCGGATGCGGAGCGGCGCCGTTACGACATGAAAGTCTCCGCAGACCTCAACTCCGAAGATAGCCACAAAGTAGCCACCCGCGGAGGTAAGTCGTGCGGACTCTCACGGAACGACCTAAAACCCGTCCGTAGTATGATAGACGGGTACCGCAGACGCATCCGCATGGGCGGAAGGTTATTCCCACCCATACCGGGCTGGCGCACGTGGTTTCCGGCGTGGCCGCCCGTCATCCGCAGGCACTGGAGGGAGTGGGGGTACCTGCGGATCGCCGTCATCTGGCTGATAGCCACCCAGTCCATCATCTGACGGGTCAGAGAGGTCCGGGAGGCCCACCATACGGCGCACACGCTCGTCCGGAGTCCGCGGATGCTGACCAGACGGATCCCACACGGGAGCATCATCCGGTTCCGCATCTTGAACGAGCGGATCCATGACAAGCGGGCCCTCGTACTTCTTCAGATTATCGATATGGACAACCAGAACCCTGTCCGGATCGGAATCCCTCCGGATCCGGTAGTCCACATCTGTCACCTGTTTCAGTACCGTAAACGGGCCTATCCACGGCTTAGCAAATTTATTGCCTTGCTTAAGCGGCGGATAATAGTAGCGCACCTTGTCGCCTTCTGCAAAAGCTGGCCTACCCTTAGCATGGGCGTCATAGCCTCGCTTCTGCCGGATGGCAGACTTGTCCAGGCGTGCGCGTGCGAAATCATGGGCGTTCGCCAGGGCGCGGCGAATCCACTCCACGTACTCCGGACCGCTCTGGGGTACTGCGCCGGTCTCTGCCGCAGTTGGATACATAATATCCACGGGCAAATTTAGCTCCCGGCCGTACAACATCGCGTGCGGAGTAACTCCGGTCGAAGAGTGGACCGACGACCTGTACGCCATTAAGACATACAGGAGGTGGTCATCCCAATCATTCACACGATCATTCACAAAGGCCGCCAGCATGTTGAGGACCGATCGATTAAAGCGTTTGACCTGGCCATCAGACTGGGGCCTGTAGGGGGTGGTCCGCACCTTGGTACTGCCTAGCATCTGTGCTAGGTTTCGGAACAGGTTGCTCTCAAATTGCGTGCCCTGATCCGAATGTACCTGTTTAGGTACCCCATGGTACACCACCCATCTATTCACCAATAACCGAGCTACCTCGTCCGCAGTCTGGCGGCGCAGTGGGTAGGCGTCGGTGTACTTGGTAAAATAGTCGGAAATCACTAGGATGTACCGGAAACCGCGCGGGGTGACCCGGTGGGTATCCAGTATATCCAAAGCTATCCGATCAAACGGCGCGCCCGCCTTAACCGTGGTTAAGGGGTGGCGGCCAGGAGTCGGAACTCCTTTGCGAGCTTGACACCGAGGGCAGGCTGCGCACCACCATTGCACGTCCAAGCTGCTACCAGGCCAATGAAAGCGCTGTTGTAGCCTATGGACGGTCCTCCGGATTCCCAAGTGACCGGTCACCCGGAGGTCATGCAACTGGTGGAGTACTTCTTTCCGCAGCTCCGCCGGAAGCACCAACTGCCATATTGGAGGCAGTGGGGTCGGTGGCTCATAGCGCCGGTACAAAAGGCCATCCCTCAAGGAGAGTCGTTCCCTCTGAGATACTAGAGACAAGGTCTCCTCCCTGTAGGTCTTTCGCTCATCCTTTGGGGGCTTCTGGCCGGCCTCAAGGGCTGTAATTACCGGTGCCAGAGCTCTGTCAGCTCTTTGCGTCGCAGCTATCTGCGCCGGAGAGTAGCCACCCAAGTAATTAGGCTCCTCATCCGTCGCGTCCGGCTGCGCCGCAGCGGCCATCACCACAGGGGGCAAGGACCGCTCATACTCAGACTCTCCAGAGGACGAGGGTACCCACGAGGAGTACACCGCCGGACTCGAGGAGGACTCGCTGGAGCTGAGCCGCACCTCCGCTTCGTATGCGGGACGCCCTCGCCGATAACGGCGGGTCCGCGCGCGGAGATTAGCCCTAGACGCTCCGGCCGCCGTGTTGTTAGAGGGGGCGGCGGCCTGCGGTCTCCCCGGAACGTCCAATTCCGAGTCTGAGGACGAATCCGCGGCTTGCTGGAATGGCGCCATTCCTGCACAACCCGGATTCTTGCACTTATGACAACGGGACAGGCCGCCCGCGTTGCCGTGCAACTTACCAGCGCGATGCTCTATCTGCATGTCATACTCTTGGAGTTTGACGAGCCACCACGCCACCAAGCCATCGGCCTCACTATAGTTGAGGAGCCATCTCAGTGAACTATGATCAGTCCGCAAGCGGAAATGGCGTCCCAACAAATATTGCCGGAAACGCTTGGTCATCGTAACTACCGCGAGCAACTCGCGATGAGTGGTACAGTAGTTCATTTGAGAGCGGCTCAAGGCCACACTCGCATAAGCCACTACCCGCTCTTGCCCGTCCACGATCTGCGAGAGGACACCGCCGAGTGCGAAGTTACTCGCGTCAGTGTCCAGGATGAACTCGCAGTCCGGACGAGGGTGCCGCAGCACCGGGGCCGCTACCAAGGCCTGCCGGAGTCCCGAGAAGGCGTCAGCCTGCTCGGCGGACCAAACAAAATCGGCGCCCTTTTCCGTGAGGATAGTAAGGGGACGCGCGATCTCCGCAAAGCCGCGAATAAACCTGCGGTGGTAGCTCGCGAAGCCCAAAAAGGACCTCACGTCCGCCACGTTGCAGGGCGGAGGCCATTTCTGTACGGCCACCACCTTTGCGGGGTCTGGTCTCACTCCGGTGCCCGTTACCATGAAGCCCAAGTACAGGATTTCCTGCGCGAATAGTTCGCACTTACTTGGCTTCAATTTAAGCCCTGCTCCGCGGATGCGATGGAGCACCATCTGGAGGTTGGTGAGGGTTTCCTCGAACGACCGGCCATACACGACGACATCGTCGATGTAGACCATACATCGCTTCCAGAGGAACCCTTTAAGTACCATCTCCATGAGGCGCTCGAACGTCGCTGGTGCGTTACAGAGCCCGAACGGCATTACCTTGAATTGGTAGAGCCCGTTCTTGGTAACGAAGGCAGTCTTCGCCCGATCACTCTCCTCCATCTCCACCTGCCAATACCCGGAGGCCAGATCCAGAGCACAGAAATAGTGCGACCCGGCCAGGGCATCGAAGGTATCCTCAATGTGCGGGAGAGGATATGAGTCCTTCCGCGTGGCATCGTTGAGTTTCCGATAGTCCACGCAGAACCTCCACGAGCCATCCTTCTTCTTCACCATAACCACCGGACTGGCCCAAGGGCTGTCACTGGGTTCGATGATGTCCAAGTCGAGCATCTTTTGCACCTCCTGGTCTATGACCTCTTGGTGCACTATTGCTGCCCGACGAAGACGCTGCTTGAGAGGACGCTCGTCCACGAGGTCGATGCGGTGCTTGGCGACGTCAGTCTTGCCAACCGCACCATCAGGACCCATGAACACATCCGCATACTGCCGCAGCAGTTTGCGGAGCGCTTGGCGCTGCTCTTCATCCAACCGGTCCTTCGGAACCCGAGATTCCAAATGGTCCGGCAGGGTGAACAGCTCATCCCCGGTGGCCGCCGCCGCGCACGCAGCGCGGCAGACAGGATCGTCGGGGAGGACACGACTCGAAGACGCGGGAATAGCAGTAGCTGCTATGCATCCGCGCTTCAGTACAATCAGAGCATCCGTAGGATTCACCACGAGGATGGGCATCGCGCGGGGGTTGGACATGACCAGGGCCCCACCCAGCACGAGCCCAGTTCCTGCGGCGAAACTGCTCACGGGTTGCACTATACACGGTCGACCATCGAGGGGCATGCGGGGACGACGCGGCCTCGTCTCGATGATCATCTCACTCATCGGTGGCACTATTACAGTGCGCGATGTCCGCATCTGGAATGAATGCATCGGGCCCGAGCGGAAGAGGAAGTGTGTGTCCTCTCCCATCCGGAACTCGCCAGCACTAAAGTTGGCAATCACCCGGTGGACGCGTAGAAAATTCATCCCAATAATCCCGGCCGCTCCGATATCCGCCACGATCGCCTCTGTCAGATACACCTTGTCCCCAAGGGTAATAGGCAGATCGATGATGCCATGGATACGGATGCGGTTGTCTCCCGCTCCGTAGAGCTTATACGGTCCAGGATCCCGCAACTCGAGGTTGCGGAGCGCGGGCTCCTTCCTAAACGTTCCGGCGGCCACGAGGGTCACCTCCGAGCCTGAGTCTACGAGGAACCGGACCGGCTCCCGTCCGAAGGACAGGGGCAGGTACCAGCAAGGGTCCCTCACCAGCGCGCAGGTAGGGCGATACCTTTCGCACGCGCTGGGCTCATCTACGGAGTCCTCGCCATCCGCCTCAGCCGCGGAGGAGCTGGACTGATCTCCAAGGACTACTTCCGGAGAAGTCATATCTACTTGGGGTTCGTCCTGCTCATCAGCGGGTGGGGCGGCATCGTTTGCCACCGAACAACTATCCCCGGACGTAGTGTTGGTCGCCACCACGTCCGGATCTAGTTTCCCTGTCGCCGGTTCCGGTTCCGTTGTCCCGGAGGACCAGACCGGAAGGAATTCCTCCGCTGCGGGCCAGGGAGGTTTCCCTGGTATCCGCGCGACTGCAGGCGTTCCAACAACTCCGGACACTTCAGCCAAAAGTGTCCCTGCTTTCCGCAGAAGTAGCAGGGATGGTTCTGGGCCGGTCCGGAGGTGAACCGGTCCGTGTACAGCGGCAAGTTCCACGCGCTTCCTGCGCCTGCGGCGGAGTCTGCCGGAGCAAACATCGACGCTGCGGACGGAGGAGCAGGGAAGCTCACGTTTGCCGCCGGGGTCATTCCCGCTAAAAACCCACTCTGGCTAGGTGCGGGCGGGGCTCCCATCGAACCTACTGGGTAGGCTCCAGAAGGGGCGGCAAAGCTTGGGGCCGAAGCCGCCTGTTGCCACTGCCCGTCCGACACACTGTACGTGCCAGGGTAAGTCGGCCACGCGGCTTGCGCTCCAACCGTCGGAACGGTCGACGCGGTCGCCAACGTGGTGCCTCCGAGCCGCGGGGCAGGCGCGGGTCCCATTGCGGGGGCCACTGGCGCCTGCGGACTCGGCAGGACTTGGGGAGGGGCTACTGGCCCAGACATCCCCGGACTTGGGATGGCCGACGGGTCAACGCTCGAAGGCGGCTGATTCCGCTTGAACAGTACAAGCGCCTCGGATATCAGCCACCTCTCCCTCTCCGTCAAAGGCCCCGAGTTGCCTTGTGACAGTGGAGAGGGGGAACGGTTCCGCCGGTCTGATCGTTCCTGATGGGGCGACCGGGCGCGGTCATAGCGCCCTAGGGGGGCCAGCTCGCCAAGTGCGTCGGTGAGCTGATCCACCACACTACCCGGTGCGGACCGACCAGAACCCATGCCGGAGGCTCGCGAAGGAGTCCACCCGGCCGGGTGTGGCATCTGGTACGACTGGTCCGCTTGTCCAGAAGGACCCGCATGCATTGGCGCTCGATTCTGGACGCCCAAAGGCGTCTTATGGAAGGGTGCCATCTGCCACGGATCTGTTCTGGGCATGGGCGGGCGCGGCGTAGAGCCGTTGCCAGCTCCACCCACCGCGCCTAACACGTCAAGGTCCGGCCTTGACAACAACTCCTGCTGCGGCCCCGCGGGGCTCGACTCTACGTCCGAAGACGGAGCCAGGGACGCCGGAGTCGTCTCCGCGGACGGGGTCTTGTCCACGGAGGTTTCCGCGCGTTCCTTCCGGCCACCGGAGTCATCCGGAGACGTCTCACGGTGGCTGTCGCGCGACCGGGTGTGGTCCGCGACATTTCCACCCTTATCCCTCCCCTTGGGTTCATCGGCCTTATTTTTGGCCTTATCTCTTTCTTTTGTCATTTTCCTAAGATGTCCTTGAGGAGCGGGCGATCCCCAGGGACTAAGGAGGCTACAACGCTGTGACGGTAGGCTGCGATGGAACACTGTCGGACTGATCCTGGTCACGGCACCAATGTAAAGTTATTGACTACCGTCCGCTCTTCGGGATCCTCGAGGATAGTCCTCTCTCATCCGAGTCCTTGCGGACGCGCATCCGCTATTCCGGATCCTTGCGGCAGGGCCGCTCACCGGAGGTCGCGGCGGACACGGTAACTACTTCAGCATTAACGGTAACCAGGTAACAGCCCACCCGACACTCCCAGGCCTACGGACACCGTTCAGAAACTAGTTCATCCCTACGGTGTTAACTGGCGGGGCCTGGCAAGCCGCGGTCTGCCTCGGGGACGGAACCCCGTACAGTCCGACATGCTGGCCAGAGCCTCTGTCACACGTCCCGGGAAGGGAGAGAGCTGGCGATCCACAGGGCCGAAGGCCCCCGAGTCAGCAACTTGTCTCTCCCAGCCCGGGCCTCCCCATGGAAATCGTCCCCAGGGCTCTAGGAGCCCACTACTCACAAACAGGGAACACAAAGCTCATGGCGAGCCTTGCGTGCGTCCTGTCTCTCGATCTTGGACAATCCCCTCGAACGAGTCGCTCCCAGTGTATATATAATACACCAGAAACTGTAGGGCGCACGCGAGGTTTAATCGATCCATTGTTATAGTTTACTGGAGCGTAAATTACAATACGTCGCCGTGGCAACGCACGCTCGAACGGAGCATGTCAAAACAAGGCCAAGTACGAAAAGGCCACATAAATGGCATTTATGTTTACAATCACCTGCCGCGTGCTTAGGGCAAAATCGCCACATATATTTGTCTGTTTTGAATTGATATTTCCAGATTGACAACTAATATCGATACAACAGAGAATCAATTATCTAATTACATGTATTTATCAAAGAACCTCAGGTCTATATGCCCAAAAAATGTATGAATGGATTAAATCAACACTGTCAATTTATGTGTAATTCCACCAAAGCTCAATCTACCTTCCGCGTCGCTGGTGTTACGCTGTTTCTCACAGTTTTGTCCATTCCCTCTGATAGATTTTCCAGGTTTCCCTTGGCAGCCACGCTTTGGGCAACCTTCCCTATGTTCCCGTTACCACTTAAAGACCTCGCGGAACCTCGCAACCGTGGTGTCTTTCCTCTATGTCGGCTTTGGAATCTAAAGTGATTTCATTCGGCACTGAAGCCCATATACCCCCCGATATGTAGGTGTATAGCTACCTCGTCTATCATATTACGTACAGATCTATTGTACTTGTCTGGGTGTCAGGCAGTCTATTCACGAGAACACGTACATAAAACATCGGAGTTGGCTGTTTCCAAATTCAATTTCATTTTTTTTTAAATCGGACCAATGGTCCTGCAGTTAACTACAATGTACGGTGACCTGAAAGCCTTCTCTGTTCGGCTCACTAATTTTTTTTTCAAAAGGGTGTAAAGGGTCGGTTACTAATCATCAAATAAAAAAAAATAAAAACTATATAAAAAGAGGGGCAGGGGGGAATCAGTCATACTTTCATTTTCACACAATGGGGGAGGGGTGGTGGGGGTCACACTTTTATGTTTAATTGGAAGTGTCAGACTTTGTTTGAAATTCAATTATTTCGAGAAAATCGGAATGGTGAGATAATTACTTTGGTGAGAATTCTAATACATGGAGTGATTGAAGTATGCCGCGGAATTTCTCAGTTTGTCAGACTATCAGTAAAATAGAAGTCCAGTCAAATCCGGAGCTTACACGGACCATCCATACAAGTATAAACATCCCAGATCAGGAGCTGATGCGATCTGGGTGAAAACGCACAGACGGTCCCGACTGTCAACCATTGTGGCCATAAACAGGCTCCGCAATGAACTATTGTCACCCAGGACCAACTCCGGACCCAACACAGCAACACCACGGCTGAACAGAATGGTCTGATTCACAATTTTAGGGCTCTGGCAGTCCGTCGGGCTAACGGGGGTTCTATCAGGAAGTATAGCTGGCGATCATATCGCCACGAACGGTTAAAAGTAGTTTGAGAAATGATAAACATAATGTGATATTCACTGACTAGAATAATGGCTAACATGACTTTAACTGCTATTTGCATTACTATTCATTCGCAGTGCAAATTAATTGCGTCGCTAGACATGCAATAAGTGTACCTTAGTTGTCTTTTGAGAAGGAAGTCACAAAATGACATTTGAAAATGACAATTATGACAGATTTAATCATACTAGGTCGAGAACGGAATCTCGGTTGGTGACACTTGATGGCTATAGATCGTCATAGTAAATTCTGGTGCCAAAATAATGTTTGCAAATGTTATGATTTTGTTACCTTTCAGACAATTAATATAGGTGAATGGAGAGATGACGCAATTCAGATTAACGATTCTAACATGCAATCCATCTTTGAATTATTATGTTAGTGAATTGTATCTAGACCTGTATATTTCGGCCATATCTATATAAAGAATTGTAAAAACTGTTGTAATTTCTAATTTGCATATTACTGGACGGTACAACTTACTAGTACATCAATATCTGCGGAAATACATGTACGAGCAAACAATCAACAACAAACCATCATAATTAGTCAACCTTAAATATATTTGTTTGTTTTGCATTGATATTTCCAGATTGACAGCAATATCGATAAAACAGACAATCAATTATCTAATTACATGTATTTATCAAAGAGCCTCAGGTCTATATGCCCAAAAAATGCATGAATGGATTAAATTCACACTGTCAATTTATGTGTAATTCCATCGAAGCTCGATCTACCTTGCGCGTCGCTGGTGTTACGCCGTTTCTCACTGTTTTGTCCGGTCCCTCTGAGGGATTTTCCACATGTGCCACGCTCTGGGCAACCTTCCCTATATCCCCGTTACCACTCAAAGACCTCGCGGGGACCTCCCAACCGTGGTGTTTTTCCTGCATGTCGGCTTTGGAATGTTTATCTGAGGTGATTTCATTCGGCACTGAAGCCTATATAGCCTACCCCCGATCTGCAAGTGTATAGTCACCTACCTCGTCTATCATATTACGTAATGTAAGATTTATGTACTTGTCTGGGTTCAGGCAGTCTATTCATGAAAACGCGTACATAAAAGATCAGAGTTTGCTGTTTTCAAATTCATTTTCGTTTTTTTTAATCGGACCAATGGTCCTGCTGTTGAATAGTACTTGAAAGCTCTCTGTTCCGCTCACTACATTTTTTTTTCAAAATAGTGTTAAGGGTCTGTCAATATCAGGATAAAACTAGGGGAGGCGGGGGGGGGGGGGGTGAGATGGTTAATTTGTTGAGAACAGCCCATTAATTCCAGTACTTGGAATGATTCAAGTATTCCGGCTAATTTATCAGTTTGTCGGACTATCAGGAATGTCGGGCTAAAAGTTAAAGTTCAGTGGAAATACCGGATCAGGCGTGTACCATCCAAAAGCACCCAGATCAAGAGATGAAGCAATCTGTGTGAAAACATACATGTAGTCCCGGACGGTGGCCCTTTATGACCATAAGAAGCTGTCAGCCCGGATCAACTCTGGACCCAACACAACAACACTACGGCTGAATACGGCACCAACACGTGAGAATTAACCCAGACCAGCAAGGCACTGACACAGATTTGAGACAGACTACCCCATACCACCCTGGCCAACATGTAAACATGTTTGGAGATTCGGAGCTAGTACCAATAAACCCGACCCAGCATGTCAGAGTCAGGGACCGATCTCCCACCCAACACGTTGTCAACCTATGTGACCCCGGAAGAGAGAGGATCATCCTCGGTGAGCTACACGTATATATATGGACTGTCTCAGACCACATTAGACCCTAAATGAATCTTCTCAGGTAACCCTGGATTGCAAAATATATTCCTGGATCGTTTCGAGTGACCCGAACAAATCTGATCATACATGTATTACAATCTCTCAGCTGGGTTCCAGGACCATGATACTAGTACTGCAGATCATCACGGAACGTTATGAACCCATCATGGAACCAACACAGATCTAACCCAAGACTGGAGAAAATATAGTTCAGAATGGCCTGATTCACCATTTCTAGGGCTCTGGCAGTCCGTCGGGCTAACAGGGGTTCTATCCCTTCGTTGGACCTTCGGCGAATCCGGCCAGTAACACGCCCACGTGCTCAGACACTGGGAAACGCCTCAATGGCTCTCGGTCTCGAGTACTCCGAGCTACATAATTGTACCAATTCACGTCATGTACGGATCAATTTCGTTGGACGAGCTAACAATGTGGCCTTAATTACGAGAGTATTCAGCATATATGATTTCCTATATATGCTCACAATGGATTACTAAGCTGTAAATTCAATAATAAGAGAGATATTAGTCATTTTCTCCTGTGACTTTGAAAATGGAATCAAAAGTTCGGCATATGTCCACAATTGAATCCCTAGCTATAAAGTTGTTAATAAACAAGATATTAGCCATTTTTCCTGTGAGACCTTAAAAATTGAGTCAAAGGTCAAATTCAAGGTCACGATAATATTCAGCATAGATCATTTCCTATACGTCCACAGTTGATTCCAAAGCTGTTAAGTCGATAATAAGCTTGAAAATCAGGTCAAAGGTCAAGCTGAAGGTGATGAAAGTATTCAGCATACATCATTTCCTTTATGTGCACAATTGATTCCTATGCCGTAAAGTCGACAATATTCAAAGCAAGATATTAACCATTTCGTCCTCTGACCTTAAAAATGAGGTCAAAGGTCAAATTCAAGGTCATGACAATAATCAGCATATATCATATCCTATGTGTCCAATTGATTCCTAGTCTCTAATCTGAATATTAAGTGAAATATTGGGCATAATGTGTCCCATTAAAAAAGCATAGGAGAATTTAACATGGGAAAGTCCCATTTGGCACCTGTCGAGAAAATGAAAATGGCCGCCACACGCAGACCGGTGATTCAGGTGCAACGAAACTTGTACACATCACAGAAGTATGTGAGGACAATCTTTTGGAATAAAAACCTCAAAACTGTCCGAACAGTTTTTGAGAAAATCACCGCCAGAGTCAGAAATTGGCCGTTTTTTTGGCGTAAATGACCACCATTTTGAAGAAAAAAAAGCGAAAATAAAAAATAAAAAATAAAAAATAACCCCCTCTTGAAATATTTTTAAGGATTTTTGTGTCAAATTTCAGAAAGATCGGATCGTAAACTTTGAAGATAAAAATATGAACGGACGACGCCGACGACGTAGGACGGACACAACCCCATGCCAAAAGATTATCGGACCATAGGGTCGGTAACCTAAAAATATGCGATCCGTCGATTATACTGCCCTTTTTGACTTCTATGCGCCCTAGCGAGCCGGCGCCGAACATTATGTGGCGAATTTTCTCGGGTTGATAGTGGGCCCAATCTTCTTGAAAAAAGACATGGACGCGTAATGCTACGTACATTCAACATCACAATATACACATGTACTTCTTTTTTCTCCATGCTCTGTTGACTAAATATATAAAAAAAATGTCAACATGCTCCTCCTTGTCACCTTTGCTTTGGAATCATGTTCCAGTTCAATCTCTTTCGATAGAATTATACTGCCATAAAGGTGTCGAGCATAAAAAGTAGATAAACATATTCCCGCTTTCAGTTATTGTTATGAGAACAAAACACACACGAATTTTACTCAAGTTATTGATTTATAACGGTAATGAATTGTAATATCTTCAATCGTTGAATGTCGTAGAAAGAGAACTTTTTGTTACCATTTAAGCATTTGAAATACATTTCGCGTCCTCTTCAGTGCGTTCAATAAATGGATACCTGAATAAATTAAACATCGTAAAAACTGGCGTAATTCCTAGTTTGTAAGTTACTGCACCAGACAAATACATGTATACGTGGAAATGTTTACGAGAAAACACTCAGCCAAAAAAAAACGGCCATCAGCGATCATAATTAATTTGCTCTCAAATTTAGTTATATGTTTTGAAATCAGATTGACAACCAATTATCGATTTAAATTAGACAATCAATTGTTAGACCACATTTTAAGATTATAATTTTATAAGGACTAGTACGGAAACCCAGAACGGCTAGCTAGATTCGGTTTTTAGGTTACCGCACTTTCAGTCCGATAACCTATTGCCGTGGCGTTGCGTCCGTCGTCCGTCGTCCATCGTCCGTCGTCGTCGTCGTCGACGGCTACATTTTTATTTTAAAAGTTCACAATCGAATCGTTCTGAAATTTTTGCACAAAAATGCCTAAAAAATATTCGAGAGGGAGGTATTTTCTTATTTTGTTTTTTATTTTCACATTGTTTGACATTAGAGCGTTGGGGGCGAAGGATATATATTTTAAGCCCCCAACTCTCTACATGTCTATGTGCTGACTTCTTCATGGAGGTTTCATGCCAACCTATCGACGTCCGTTTTGGCATGTGAACGTTTAGACACCCATTTCAAATGAGACTTTTCTTCGTCCTTGACATAAAATCACTCGAATTGAAGGCAAACTTTGAATATTCAACAGATGTATAATGCATAAATCGATGTTTAAGTTTGAGAAAATTACGTAGAATATTCAGATTGTCTTGAAAACGTCAAAATGGCGGGGCCGATGGAAATTGATGTTCCCAGAATGCAAAGCAAATTTTGCCGCAATGACGCATATTTTGGAACACACAATTTTCGGTGCAGCAATTCGTGCATGCATACATGTAAGCCTGCGTGTGGCATTCTTCGGTGTTATGAAGTAAACACAACGAATCCTCTGCGATGCCATAATTTGACGTATTTTATCACATGGCAAGGTGTTGCATGCTGGGTTTCCGAAGCCTTTATATTTTAAACTGGTCTTTTGATAAGCCCAATAGGCATATTTTAGGCTATATGATGATATCAGATGCAGATATTCCTCATAGTTTCCAATAGTTTTAAGGAAATTTTATTGAGGTTCGGTATCAATTTAGCAGGCGTATCTGTTTTATTGAGTTAAAAATATATGCTTACTCATTAGGAATATGAATGAGGCCTATGCGTTCAGCATAATATACGGGGATGAACTGGAATCATATGGGGGAGTATATGGTAGCATTTTTTTAGGGGGGGGGGGTAACGTTGATTAGGATATATTCAGCTGTCGTGGTGCTGATGATATGCTCGAGCTCTAATGTGGACTCTCGCAGTTAGCTGCATTTTCTTGTTTTCTAAATGGTGGCCATTTGTGACGAAAAATGGCCAATTTTGGACTTTAACGGTTGTTTTTCTCAAATCCTGTTCAGTTTTTTTTCCTTATTGATGCATAACGCTTATCATATATACCCCTGCGACGTGTATAAGTTCCGTTTCCCTTGAATCGAACTCGGCCCAAATAGGACTTTCCCCTGTTAAATTCTCCTATGCTTTATAATGGGACACATTTTGCCTAATATCTTACTCAATTTTGACATATAAGAAATGATATATATGCTGAATATTCTCGTGACCTTGAATTTGACCTCTGACCTCATTTTAAAGGTTAGAGCATAAATGGCTAATATCTCGCTTATTTTTGATTTCACAGCTTCGGGATCAATTATGAACATATACAAAATGATATATGGTGAATATTGCTGTGAGGTGACTTTATTTTCAAGGAAAGCAGGATAAAAAGGCTAATGTCTAAGATATTGAAATTATTGGGCTAATTTTTGTCTAATTGTTTTTTTTTTTAGCTTACCAGCCCATATGGGCCGATAAGCTATTGTCGTGGTTTTCCGTCCGTCGTCCGTCCGGCATATAACTTCATTTTGCCTTGATGAATTTCTCTGAAAATTCATTAAAACATCCCTAGGGCGTTTTTTTTAATTCAATCTTTTTTGCCGTTTTGGAGGCCATTTCTGAGGAAAAATGGCCAATTTTGGACTTTGATGGCCATTTTCTCAAAAACTGTGATCAGTTTTGAGATTTTTATTTTAAAACATTCCCCTTATATACCTCTATGATGTCTGTAAGTTTCGTTGCCCTTGAATCACCGGTCTGCGTGTGGCGGCTATTTTGATTTTTGACGGGTCGGCGAAAAAATGGTCCCAAATCAAGTCACTATTCGTTTTGAATAATTTCTAGCAAAAAAAACTTGGCCTTTGAAATTTTTTTTTCAACATTTCAATCAATTTTTCCTTCATAATGGGGGCTTTGCTGAGTAATCTCCTAGAACACTTCAAGATAGAGCCTGAGTATTGGCACATTCAAATGGGAAATCATATATAGCGGTTTGAATGGTGACCTTGAATTTGACCATCAATGACCTTGGAAGGTTAAAACGATAATTTTTGCCTTTGGCAGCCATTCTCTCAAAATCCATTCAGACAATTTTCTTCAAAATGCATAAGATTCTCTCTATGTACCTTTGTGATATGTGTAAGTTTTGTTGCCTTTGAATCGACGGTCTATGAGTATATGACTTGATTTTGTATCATAGTCCATACAGAAAATTCTGCAACATTCTGCAACATTCACGAACCTGTTTTGACAATAGAGTAAAAGATCAGTGTAACAATTTCATATTTTGGAAAATCAATACTCTGTGCAATTCTCATGATCTGCCGGTAAGCTACAGCACCAGCAGCCAATTTTAGGGGATAAAAAAAGAAGAAAAACAGTTAGCCCAAAGGGTAAGATAGGTTACCGGACAATTTTGGTTTGGATAAGGGAATGTAACAGACCTTGAGATTTATCAATCAAGGTTATCAGTGTGAACATTATGACCATGAGATTTACCAATCAAGGTCATCCATGTGAACTTCAATGTCACCATTACATGTAGTCCAAAAAAAATTTTCAAAGGGTGAAATTTTTTCCCCCCCTGGAAATGGCCCAAAATGGATAGTTATGGCGCCCCGTTCGTGTCACCAAAAAGGGAAGTTATTTTTTTATTTATCTCATACGTATGAAATAAAAAGTCATACGTAGGAGATACTAACACATACGTATGAGATAACAAGTCATACATAGGAGATACTAACACATACGTAGGAGATACTAAGTCATACGTATGAGATACTATGACATACTCATACGTATGAGATACTATCTCATACGTATGACTTATTATCTCATACATATGACTTAGTATCTCATACGTATGACTTAGTATCTCATACATATGAGATAGTATCTCATACGTATGACTTATTTTCTCATATGTATGACTTAGTATCTCAAACGTATGACTTTTTATCCCATATGTATGACTTTTTATTTCATACATATGAATTAGTAACTCATACGTATGAGATACTATCTCATACGAATGAGTTAGAAAAAAAATAAATTCTCTTTTTTCTGGCACGAACGGGGCGCCATAGATAGTAATGCGATTTGGGGTGAAAAAATGTTTTTTCGCCCACTTTCAAAAATTCAAAATGGCCGCCACACAGAGACCGGCGATTCAAGGACAACAAAATTTATACACATCATAAAGGTACATAAGGGGAATCTTTTGAAACAAAAATCTCCAAACTGATCAGACAGTTTTCAAGAAAAGACAAACAAGGTGCAAATCTGGGCATTTTTCGAGCCAAAAATGGCTGTTTTGACTTTTCAAGGTCATCCAAGGTCAAATTCAAGGTCACCACACAAGTCACCATATATGACTTCCCATTTGGAAGTGCCAATTTTAAGCTCTATCTTCAAGCGTTCTATGAGTACAGTTCTGGCAGCTCCCATTATGAAGGAAAAAATTGCCGAAAATTTCGTAAGTCTAAAAATTTATTCAAAGGGTGAAATTTTTTTCCCCCTGGAAATGGCCCAAAATGGATAGTAATGCGATTTGGAGTTTTTTTCGCCGACTCGTCAAAAATTCAAAATGGCCGCCACACGCAGACCGGCGATTCAAGGTCAACCAAACTTATAAACATCACAGAGGTCCATAAGGGCAATCTTTTGAAACAAAAGCTATTTTTGTGCAAAATTTCAGAGACATTCGACCGTAAACTTTAAAGATAAAAATGTGGACGGACGACGGACAGACGGACGGCCAGACGGACGCCGGACGCAACGCCATGCCAATAGGTTATCGGACCAAAGGGTCGGTAACCTAAAAAGAAAAGTGCGTTGCCGCATCACTTTTTTGGGGACCCTAATACATGTAATAACCAGAACCATAACACTTTTTTTGCCTAATAGAATTGCGATATTATCAACCTTAAAACACAAAAAAGCAGGCTATTACAAAAAAAATGTCGTACAAGTCATTGACACGGGAGTGACGCACTCGGAGTGAAGACAAGTGCATGCTGTAATTTTATTTTCGAATTGTGAGTTACTCAACCATTTCAATTTAAAAGTTTAGTTGATTTAGTGAGATATATTCTATTCAGTTGATTTGATGATATGATGAATGCACAAAGTTTAACATGAATAGTGCACAAAAAAGCAGTTTTTCTTGGCAGTTTTTCCAGCTTGTTTACTTTTTGCGTGTTATCGTTAAAATTGTTATATGAATCACCGGGTCGCCCCGTAAGTTATGCCGTGATTATTGTTGGAATATTATTATGAACTTTAGTGAAGATCGCCCAAACAAGCAAAAGCTTATATTATACCGCATTTGAGAATCACGCTATGTGATTGGCCAATACACGTGAAGTAATACGCTTTGCTGGAGCAGACCGCAATAAACGATATACTAACCGGTTGGTAACTTGATATACTAACCGGCATGACGTTTCATCAAATCAGACATTCGGTATAATATACTAAATACAAACCTGTATGTATATTGGTTCCGCGGATTATTCCCCTCGTGAGACATTACCACTCTCGGCTAACGCCTCGGGCAGTAATCCCTCCCTCGGAGAATAATCAACTGTACCAATAACATACAGGGTTGTATTTATATAATATTAATGGTTCTCAAATAAACATTTGTACAGATACGAACACATACCACCAATTCAAATATACAGTACATTACAGTATTATAGCTTAGTTTTGTACATTTCTTTCAAAGCGCCCGGTTGATGACATACAATGGAGAGATGCATCAATGATTTCACAATTTCGTGCATGAGAAAGTTCAGGTGTACCACGCATCAGGATACTCGAATTAACAACAGTAGACGTTGGGAAATTAGCTTTGTAGAGCAGGACAAGTCCATCATAAATTTGATATTTTATTACAAATCCAGACGTTGGAAATACTGTTGCTTCCTCAGTCCTCTGGGCACCAACTGTCGTTATTTCAGCATTCACTCCTGAGTCCTGCTTATCTCTTGCTTGTTTCTTATATCTAGGCATAATGACATAAAGCCATCTCAAGAAGTCTGCATAGGCATGTGAATAGACATGGCAATACTTGAGAAGAAACTAACTACTTTTACACAATTACATGTATGTTACAATGCAGACGAATACACGCTTGGGCAGAGACAGACATGCATATAATTCATACCTTCAAATAACCCATTCATTCTGGTTCCAATTCATTCACACATCACACGTTCTTAGGTAAATTCAGACAATCGTATTGCATGAAAGGATCGAGGGGTTGTGAACAGGTGAATTGGACGATGTTATTCCACGAAGAAACCGACATATATTTGAGGGGATGTAAAGACCATTGTAACAAATGAATCCTGGCCTCTCTCGAAGTTCGTATCTGACGGTCATATTACATATTTTCAGGTAGACACAATCTTGTTGTTAAACACTCGAGCTCATCTGAGGTCAGGTTATTTTTTTTGCCACAAGATGCAGAATACATAGAATATATTTATATTATATTACAAACCTAAGTTCTATATTCTTGATCTCGGCCTTTCAATTACACGAGTTTGAGTACTCATTAAGGTCAAGGTCATTGTAAGATCGGTCATACACGACGTCTTATACATGCTTATAATATAACTGTAAGCCCGATCTACAAGCAATTTGTCTACAGGCCAGTTTGCTCATTTCGCGAATTGACAATGACTTTGATATATCGTGAATGTAATTTGAGGTTATGTTTGAGGTCACCAACAGAACCACTCTACGGGTATGATACATTCATACCCATGATACAGTGCTAATAAACTCAATCTACAAGCATTTTGTCGGCACGAGTCAATTTGTACACTTCAGGTCGAGTCTCAGCAGGAACCTATAGATGTTCCATGTATATGTGGTTTTTCTTTCTCAGTAAAGGCCAATGCGTGCCAGTTTTTAGGTTACCGTACCTTTGGTTATCATTTTTATCTGTAAAGTTTAAAGTCGATTCTTTCTGAAATTTTGCACAAATATAGCTGAAAATATTCCCAGGAAAGTTTCATTTTTTGAATTTCGCATTCTCCTCAAAATGGCGGCCATTTTCGATGAAAAAGGCCCAATTTTGGACTTTGACTGCCATTTTCTGAAAAACTGTTCAGACAGTCTTATGATTTTTGTTTCAAAAGATTCCCCTGATATACCTCCGTGATGTGTATAAGTTTCGTTGGCCTTCTATTATTATTATTATTATTATTATTATTATTATTATTATTACCCCGTGATTTGTACAGCGCATATCCAGACGTTCTATGCGCTTCACACAAATTACACAAAGTACATCAAACTATACAAAGTACACAAATTGCACAAAAGTACGAAAGTATTGAGTTTTTAAGTTGCCTTCAAAAGTGAATACAGTTGAGGAATCTCGGACATGTTGTGGGAGGTCATTCCAGATATCTGGGGCTGAGTGAAGACTTCGGCGTGGGGTGTACGTCTGAAGCAGATCTGTGAGGTACTGAGGGGCCAGGTCGTGCAGGCATTTGTAGACGTATGTTGCTATGCGGAAACTTATCCGTAGCTCATAAGGCAGCCAGTGCAGCTCTAACAGCACAGGGGTTTATGGTCGAAGTAAGATACACGTGCTACAACGCGTGCGGCGTTGTTCTGAACACGCTGGAATCGCTGCAGCTGTGATTTGGTGATGCCATTGAGAAGAGCACATCAATAGTCCAAGCGAGTGACGACCAGACTCTGGATCGCAGTCTGGCACGCGTCTCTGGTGATGTACTGACTGATCATGCTAATCCCGCGGAGGTGGAAATTACAGCTCCTGATGACGCTGTATACGTGAGCTTCCATTGTTAGGGTATAGTCGAGTTGAACCCCAAGATTCCTGACAGTCCTGGAGCTGTCAACAGTGATGCCCTCAATACAGATTTGCTGAGCTCTATGAAAACGCCGTTGATGTGGCGACATGAGATTGAGCAGTTCTGTTTTATCGTGATTCAACTTCAAACATTTTTTTGTCATCCACCAACTGATGTCGGCAATGCACCTTTGAAGAGAGTCCACTGCGCGGGAACAGCTTGATGGACTTGATGGGTCATAATCCAAGTACAATTGAATGTCGTCAGCATATCGATGATATGCGATGTTGGGATGGTGGATGATATTCTCCAGCGGCTTGGTGTAGATGGAAAACAGAACAGTGCCCAGAACTGAGCCCCGAGGAACACCATACTTGATTGGGAACGACGAACTGAGCACACCTGCGATTCCGACAGATTGAGATCGACCTGTCAAGTAGGACTTGAACCAATTGAGGGCGTCTCCTGTTATGTTTCAAGTGACTTTTCAAGTGTATCTAGGAGAATGCTGTGCTTAACAGTGTCAAATGCGGCACTGAGGTCCAAAAGGACAAGGAAAACCGCTCTGTTGTGATCAAGATGGCAAGCAATGTCGCTGTGTACACGAAGCAAAGCTGTTTCAGTCGAGTTGATGTGGTCATTTAGTTGCCTCAGGACAACCTTTTCAATGATCTTACTCAGGAAGGATAGGTTTGACACCAGACGATAACTCTTCAGTTGTGTTGCAGCCAGGGACGGTTTCTTTAGCAGCGGTGTGACCACAGCTGCCCGCGACGATTGAAAGACTTGTCCATGGGTGAGTGAACAGTTCACGATTGAGGTCAGTACAGGTAGGTGAGCACTTAGAGTCTGTTTTAGTAACCAGGTTGGAATAGTGTCGAGAGTGCAGGATTTGGTAGGTGCAGTCATGGTGGTTTTACGAAGTTCCTCATGTGTCACGGCTCGAACTTTGTAAGTTGCCCACCAATGTTGCTTTGAGTGATGATCAAATCATCTGCAGAGTCGCTGGCAAGGCTTGCTAAGATGTTCTCTATCTTGGCCCTGAAGTAGTCCGAGAAAGTACAACATGCTTTGGTTGGGTCATCGTATGGGTATGGTGTGACAGGTACACGCAGGAGACTGTTAAGGGCCTTGAAAGTGGCCTGCATGTCAGAGGATGAGGATTTATTCGATAGTATTCCGTCTTTATTTGTCGTATGTACTCATTCACCTCGTTACGTGAACTGATGTACATCTCCCGGTGAACTTGGAGTTGGGTTTTTCTCCAACGTCTCTCTGAAGCCCGACGTCGCCGCCGAAGGTCCGTGAGCTGGCCATCAGCCCATGGATGTGATGTATGAACTTTTCTCCTATGAGTGACCTCAGGTGCGTGTTTGTTGAGGACAGACCGGAGTGCGGAGTCGTATCCCATGAACAACTGTTCCAGGGAAGCATTGGATTCTGCGGACTCGTCTGATTCAGTACAACACTGAAGCTCAGCCTCGAGCTCACTAATGAAGTCTCTCAGTTCAACTCCACGATAGTCACGACCAGTGTCCTTCACAGCAGTTGTTTTGGGGCGCGTCACGGAGCAGCTGAACAACAAGCTGTAGTGGTCTGATATGGCCGAGTCACAAATGTCAACTACACCGAGTAGATCTTCGGGTCTTGTGAGGACAAGGTCAAGTGTGTGACCACATGAATGTGTAGCTCCGGCACATGGTGGTGGAGATCGTGAGCGACTACTGTCTCGAGGAATGAAACAACGCCTGGAGCCAGATTGTCGTCGACATGAAGGTTAAAGTCGCCCCACATGAGAAGTTCGCCCGGAAACGTTGACAGTTCATTGATGAAGTTGTCTAGATCCTGGACGAACACGTCATCGTTCCGGTTTAGCCTCGATGGTGGTCTGTACAACACTGCAGCTGTCAGTGCCGGTCTGGATATCGAACACGCTGTGAACTCGAATGACGATACTTGCGACTTGGGGGAAAGCTCCTTCACAGAGAATTCTGAGCGGTGAATGATAGCTGTACCGCCACCTTTCCGCCCCCTTCGTAGTTGGTGTTGAAGCAGGTAGCCTGGTGGACACAACTCCCTGATGATTGAACTATCTGTTGGTGTAAGCCATGTTTCAGTCAAAAAGACGAGATCACAGATGTTCTTGGAAGTGTTCAACAATTGTTACAGTTTTGAATCGACGGTCTGCGTGTGGTGGCTATTTTGATTTTTTCGACGGGTCTCAAGGCACTTTCCTATGTTAAATTCTCCTATGCTTTATAATGGGACACATTATTGCTGATATCTCACTTAATATTGAGATTAGAGATTAGGAATCAATTGTGGACATATAGGAAATGACATGCTGAATATTCTCGCGACCTTGACTTTTGACCCAATTTTCAAAGTCAGAGAACAAAACGGCTAAAATCTCGCTTACTATCGACTTTACAGGTTACAAATCAACTGGGGACATATAGGAAGTGATATATGCTGAACATTGTCATGACCTTGAAATTGACCTTGGACCTCATTTTCAAGGTCAGAGCATAAAATGGCTAATATCTCGCTTTTTATCAACTTCACAGCCTTGGAATCAATTGTGAACATATACATGTACTAAACAATATATACTGAATATTGTCGTGACTTTGAATTTGACCTTTGACCTCATTTTCAAGATCAGAGCACGAAATGGCTACCGGTAATATACATGTATCTTTCATTATCGACCTTACAGCTTTGCAATCAATTGAACACATATAAGAAATGATATATACTGGATGTTGTCATGACCTTGAACTTGACCTTTGACCTAATTTTCAAGGTCAGAGCATGAAATGGCTTATATCTCGCTTACTATCAACTTTACAGCTTAATAATCACTTGTGAACATATAGTAAACGATATATGCTGAATATTGTCATGACTTTGAATTTGACCTTATTTTCAAGATCAAAGCACAAAATAGCTAACATCTTGCTTATTTTCGAACTTACAGGTGTGCAATCCATCGAGCACATATAGGAAATGATATATCTCAATATTCTTAATCTTGAATTTGACTTATTACCTTATTTTCGAGATCAGACCACAAAATGGGTAATATCTCGCTTATCATCGACTTTACAGCTTAGGAATCCATTGTGCACATATAGTAAATGATATATGCTGAGTATTGTTCTAACCTTGAATTTGACCTTGGACCTCATTTTCAAGATCAAAGCACAAAATGACTAATATCTCGCTTATTATCGACCCAACAGCATAGCAATCAACTGTGCACATATAGGAAATGATATATCCTGAATATTCTCGTGATCTTGAGATTGACCGTTAACCTTTTTTTCAAGGTCATAGCACAAAATGGGTAATATCTCGCTTATTATCGACTTTACAGCTTAGGAATCAATTGTGAACATATAGGAAATGATATATACTGAGTATTGTCATGACCTTGGATTTGACCTAGGATCTCATTCTCACGGTAAAACCACAAAATGGCTAATATCTTGCATATTTTCAACCTTACTGCTTGGCAATCAGCTGTGCACATATAGGAAATGATATGCTGATTTTTCTCATGACCTTGAATTTGACCTTTCATCTTATTTTTCAAGGTCAGAGCACAAAATAGCGAATATCTCGCTTATTATCGACTTTGCAGCTTAGGAATCAATTGTGCACATATAGGAAATGATATATACTGAATATTGTCATGACCCTGAATTTGACCTTCAACCTTATTTTCAAGGTCATGGCACAAAATGGGTAATATCTCGCTAATTATCGACTTTACAGCTTAGGAATCAATTGTGAACATATAGGAAATGATATATGCTGAATATTCTTTTGACCTTGAATTTGATCGTTCACCTTTTTTTTCAAGGTCAGAGCACAAAATAGCGAATATCTCGCTTATTATCGACTTTACATCTTAGGAATCAATTGTGCACATATAGGATATGATATATACTGAATATTGTCATGACCCTGAATCTGACCTTTGACCTCATTTTCAAGGTCAAAGCCAAAATGGCTAATATCTCACTCATTTTTTTACATTACAGCTTAGGAATCAATTGTGGACATATTAGAAATGTTATGTGCTGAATATTCTTGTGCCCTTGAATTGACCAAGGACCTTATTTTCAAGGTCATGGGACAAAATGGGTAATATCTAAAATAACTATTGTCCAGTAACCTTCCTTAGCCCTTGGGCTAATTCATTGGACTTACTGGACCTAAATTTTGGGCCTTTTTTCAACGACATGAGTCGCACTTCTTAATACACATTACATATGGTCTAAAAAGTCATACTTGTGCAGAATTAAAGAGAAAGTTATGATGCAGACTTGGATGAAGAATATTATTCTCAAAGTTCGAAATTATATCAAATAGTCATTTTTGAGGGGGAAAGAAATGACCGATATATCATAAAAAATTAGCCCAAGGGCTAAGAGAGGTTACTGGACAATACATATTATGATATATAATAGCTTTTAGATATAATAGCTATTTTATATTGTGGCCTTGAAAATAAGGTCAAGGTCAAATTTAAAGTCATGAGAGTATTCAGCATATTTGATTTCTCATGCGTTCACAAATGCTTACTAAGCTGTAAATTCAGTACTAAGAGAGAAATTAGTCATTATGTCCTGTGACATTGAAAATGAAATCGAAAGTCAAATTAAAAGTCATCAGAATATTCAGCATATATCATTTGCTGTATGTCCATAACAGAATCCTAAGTTGTAAATTTGATAATAAACAAGATATTAGCCAAGTTTTCCTGTGACAATATCCAGCATATATCATTTCCTATATTTCCACAATTGATTCCTAATCTGTAAAGTTGATAATGAGCGAAATATTAGCCATTCTGTACTCTGACCTTGAAAATGAGGATTCATGGTCATGACAATATTCAGCATATCGACGGGTGAAAGGCAGAACGTCGTAAGTGACATTTCAGTAATTTTACAGGAGGACATGTTTTTCATCCCTCACGTACCTGCATTTATCCAGCGATTGGAGTTTTTGATATATCATGTAAACTATCTTCCTTGTTCTTTCCGAATACAAATATATTGCAAATGTGTTTCTTTAAAGTTTTTATGGAACAAAATGTTACTTACGACATTCTGCCTGCAACTTCTGAAGGCGACGGAAAATATTTTCAGCCTGGCAGAAGGTCGTAAGTACATATTTAAAACCCATTTTTATTCATATTTATTGTTTGTATGCTCGCGGTAAACGAATACGACCTTCCTTGCATCACAGAGCAACACAATCTTCACTTTTAACTACGATTCAACAAGTTTGTTTGTTACGACGTTCTGTCGGATGCAAAATATCTGACAAGGGTGCCGATCGAACAGGCAGAATGTCGTATAAGTTTTTCAGGCAGTAGTTATTCGACTGCTATGGCAACTATAAGTGTATTTCTTAGCCTGTGTCTCTCTGGCTGGATGAACAATATTTGGTACGAGAAGTGTTCGTTTCAGACACACTCCCAGGATTTGGCAGCGATATATCGTATCTGACATATCATCTGAACACTGGCCCGCCAGAATGTCGTATCTGCCTACATGTAGGTTAGCATGCTCCCGATAATTATCAATGAAATTCGTTCGTATGTTCATTCCCACGGTCTCATTGCCCGGGTCTCATTGTCATACATGTTGGTACTGGGAATATAATAGTGATAGGAGTTGGCGGCCAACTACAAGAAAGAAATATTATTTGTTAATAACCCTTGAGTTCAACCTTATTCCACACAAATATCGCTTCCTGGGCATTTCAGGCTCAGGACTGTGAAATTTTGGAACAACGTCATCAATGTTGAGCGAAATGTCCTGATTATACCCCTGTCACACTGGAATGGCGGTGCCACTGCAGTACCACAACCGTTTTCTGCTAAAACCGTCATCACCGTTGTGACATATCCAGTAGTGTTTTCGTATTTTGCCCTACCCATCAAACATGTATTTTTTTTCGAGATGGTACTGAGGAACCAGAAAGGTGTCATTGAGGCCATACCCTTACGGCTTTGTTGGCGGTTTCACGGCGGTAGTACTGCGGTGCTGGACTCAGCATTGAACATGCTGAAGGGCCACTGGCATGCTACTGCGAGGATGGCAGTGCTACTGAAGAGACACAGGGCCAGCAAATGTAAAAGTGATGTGGTTTTCGGTCAAATTCATTACCATTTTTTGCCAAAGACGTTGCGTCACCCAATAATTATGTCGAAACATGCTACAAAGGGGAAACCAGCAATCAGCGCCCTCCTATACGCCCCTTCACCAACGGAAGAGGATTCTTCACATGATAATGATGCTGTTGCTTGTTCATATTCTGCCTGCTGTTGCTGCAAATTTGCATGCGATCAAATTTCTGTAATTATCTGCCATTCTCAATATTAGTACTCGATTTGAATTGCTTGAAAACTTTTGAAACAATGAAATCGATTCAGGAAACCGAACTTTCATACTACAAAATATCGCAGTAACATGGTGCAAGCACCTATTTAATTGAACCTCTGTGCAACCAAATGTGTTTTTATATCCGGTGACATGTGATATTTGAAACAATGTTCAAAATATTAACTGCACAACAACATCTGCACGAGCGAATCCAGGATTTTGTAGAGAAGAGGGCTGGGGGCAAACACCAAAGAGAGTATATATGGGCTCAGAAGATGACGGTGATTAGGTGCCCCAGAGTGGGTCCTGTGCATGGTTGATTCATTCAATTCAGATAATTGTATTTACAATATGAATATACAGATAATTCTCCTATTTTACCATGGTGAAACCCTGTTTTTGCTTGAGGCTCTCTTTCCCTCACACCACCTCGCTATATCCCTATTTGACAACCTGATATTACAATCCTATTCCCGCTAGAAGGGTTATTTACGAAAAGGTTATCCGTTCCCATCGACCGTCCTAAACCCTTTAATGACAATGATTGGAACGCTGTACCCGCCTGAGATTTGAAGGACTCCCCCATCATCGCCCTCCTGAACCACTGTATAGACAAACCTATCCAAGCCTGATATATTATTCGGGAACAAACTCTTCCCACCCCTCCTAAACTTTTATTTTAGAACGATTAGAGGCATATCCCCCTAGAAGAGATTTTATTTATTAAAGGTTTTTTTCCGCTCACGCTGCCACTCCTAAACCCCTATTTCACAACAATTAGAACGATGGGAACGCCTAAGGTTTTCATTGACAATTGAAATCCTTTCTCCACTTAAGAGTTTATTGACAACGGACTGTCCCTGCAATAACCCCCTCTTGAACCCATATTCGAAAACGATTAGAACCACCTCATAGTTTCCTGATGGAAGGACTCTTCCTTTCCCATCCTCCCTCCTAATCCCCTATTTTACAATGATTGTAACCTTGTCCCCGACTGAGACTTTACCTAAAAGGTGTCTTCCTTTTCCGCTTCTCCTCTTATCCCTTATACGGCAACGATTGGAACCATTCGAAGTCTGAGATCACATTGATGAAAGGCATTTTCCTCCTATTGGCTTTCATCTACCCCTACTTGGCAATAAAAAGAACCATATCTTGTCAGAGTAACTATTTACGAAAGTTTTGTTTTACAGTTGTCCCCAGAAATACCAATTATGGCAAGATATTGCAGACTGGATGTTTCCATACGTCAATATGTTTCCCTTTCTGAACGTTGAGGATATTTTGTTGGGTATCAGAATTGACAATAGCAATTTGGAAAATAGCATAATTTTGATCATGAAAAGATACATATATATCAAGAAATGGTCGGGGGAGCAAAATTCTATAACAGGGTTTAAGGAATATATTAAGTCGCGTATGATTATTGAAACCAGTTTTAAAGATTGTAAGGAACGCGCTGCGAATTTGATAAAATGGGAACCTATCAGAGATATCCTTGGCATTTATATGTGAATTTCAATGTGAAAAAAAGTGCTTGCAGTAAGGGGAATAAAGTTAAAGGTGTGGTGGGAAAGGGGGGGGGGGGGGTGGGGTGGGGTGCAGTATCAAAAATATTTGTTCAACCATTTTTTTTCCATGTTTGTAAATTGACAAATGAATTGACCTGTGAAATGAATGTTTAACCCACTTTTCGTGTTTTGTTTCGTGTACGATTGAAATGTAACTGTTTGTGATGATTGAATGCCTTGCTGCAAGTTTGATTTAATAAATGAGTATAAAAAAAAAAAAAAAAAAAAAACTATTTACGAAAGGATACTTCCCCTTACCACCGCCCCTCTTGATTCCTTTATTTTTGGCAACGATATAATAACCATTATAATGCCGTTTCCTTACCACACCACCCTACCCACATCTGATATAGTGTTGAGTATCGGATCCCGTCTGCAATTCCATCTGCAATCAAATTATTATTATAATAATTATAATAATAATTAATAAATATTATTATTATAATCTACAAAAAAAACATCCTAATTGATTATAATGCAATATGCACCCAACAATTCGGAGACGCCGTTACTCACCTGTACAAGGACGATGAGTGCAGAGCTGCGTAGAGCGGAAATGTTTCAGAACAAGAAAGTTTATGTGAACTGGCCCTGCATATAACAAGCCAAGATGTTATTCGGAGATACTGATTCAAGATATGGCAATAGATGAATGTGGTCTCCCTTGTCATGATAAATAAGTTAATTGTGTCATAATAGCTAGATCAATATATTCCCGGGGAAAATTGTCTATACCAGCACACAACCGGTTGCTTGCCCCCAATGAACGCTTACTATGCTTTCAGAATACCTATCACAACGCAATTTCTCACATAAATCATTGTCAAACAGATTATCGAAGATTTTAATTGAACTATTATTATTATGTATCCTTTTTTCTATTAAACTTGTTCACGGGGGACTATCCGTTCTGTAAAAAATGGTTTACGGCGATTTGGTTCCGACTTACGTATATCTGCCTACAGTCAAAACAAAAGCGACCTGTGCGATGTTGCTTCGATTACTACCTCAATAATTAGCCATTTATCACCAAACATTAACATATTATGTCTTTCAGGCATGTTTTTGATATATTCAACTACTTTCATCGCAACACGCACAATTTTGCTAGAAAACTACAAGTCTTTATGCCGCATCACAAGTTCCGTTTTACCGTCATGGTGATTCCGATTTACGTTGGTTTACATGTTTTGATGTTCAGATTTACCGACACTTATATGTCTAGATATAAAGTAAGAATATCATTTGTTGAAAACAAATGCGAACGCTTACGTGGCAACTTTCTTACCTTCATACTTTGTGTCCGCATATGAAATGTGTATGCGAATTAAGTCAATTTCAACACACAACCTCGTATGATTTTTGCCCGTAATTTTGTTTTGGACCGTCGGATCAATTTGAATCTGCTTGAATCATATTTTTTCATCAAATTTCAGATCTTCAAAACTGAAAAAGTTGACAATCTACCTCAGTGGTAAATTTCAGCCCCAAATAGGATCACGTGAATTCAAGCAAATTGAGGATTCTTCTAATAGTTGTGACCATGAACAATATACCAATTGTGATGTTTGTTTTAGTTTGAAGACATACAAGTGTATTTTGATCAAATAATCTCTTTCCAGGGCAATGTGTGATTCAAACATCGAATAACTTGCCAAGTTGTGATCAAACTCGCAAATATATTGTTTGAGGTGAAATTTAAGAAGTAGGTTGCCGACCTTACCAGTTTTTAAGATATAATTTTATGCCAAATGGAAAGATAAAAAATTCAAATGGATCCGACGAACCAAAATAAATTTATGGTAAAAAATTATTCCAGGTTTTGTGTTGAACTCGACTTTACATGTTTTATGTCATCATATGATGTGAAAGCGTGGAATCTTATCAAAAGTGGAATGGTTGCGAGGTCACATCCGACTACTGGGGCGTGTCACCTGCATTCAACCCACATTCAGCCCAAAACACACATTTTCCAAACTTCTAGCTGTATGTGGCAGCAATGTAAGCAGTGGGTGAGTGATCAAGAAAACAAGCAATCAAACGAAAGAGCGTAAACGAAAAAAAAGAAATGAATTCAATGTATATGATTAAATTATTTGGGAAATTCGCGAGTCCACTATTACCCGGTTCGACAGAAGGATGGGGTTAATGAACCATGGCAGAAAATAAATGAATAAAATTTATAAAATATATCAGAATAGAGCAGAACCGGTCATATTCCCTTCTATCTAAAGCTCCTTCAGTCATGAAACGTCGTTAGATCAGATGGTAATTCAATATTTCCAACTTTAATATGCCAAAGTGAATTTAAAACATTTCATAATGTTGTCTATTCTAATGTTTTTATACGTCTTGTAAATCGGAACATGAAACCACAGAAATCGGAACTGTGACCTGTGCTCGTTTCGGTGAATCGGAACATATCCAATATACCCCATACTACACCGAAACTATCATTTTCCCCACGCAAATAACACTTTATATACTCCTAGGCATTACATTATAAAAATAGGCATACGGGTCTCACATACAATCTGTTAAACTTTTGCCCACAATTTCTCTCACATGGCGAAACAAACAAGCACACGTAAAACGGAACCAAACCGCCGTAAACCAATTTATAGGGAACGGATAGTCCCCCGTGCTGTTGCTAACAGTTGAGCGTGAAGAGGTTGACTTCAGTTAGCTATGCAACTTTCCAACTCCAATCTACCATCTTTAAGGCCCCCCCCCCTACCCCCCCCCCCCCCCCCGCACCCGCTACGTCATGCTAAAGGGACCTGTCATATGCCAACACAATTTGAGGGAGGGACGTGGCGGTTTTGAGGATTACACGAGTTTTGGGATTAAATCAACAGGAATGTTATGTGCCTGCGTGTATCCATAGAGAAAAAAACGCACCCACACCTTTATGTGTACAGAGACATATCTATTCTTTTGTCAAAATCCCTGCGCGATGAGAAACATTTTCAGTTACGATGTTCTGCCGGTATGGGATGTGCAGATACGATGTTCTACCGGTCTGTGATGTGCAGATACGATGTTCTGCTGGCATACACTGTTCACTTACGACATTCTGCCGGGAATCTGTGTTATATACGATATTCTGCCTGGTTGCATACACAGGAGTTGTCACTTACGGTGTATTTTAACATTTGCATATTTCGTTGTTCATAAGCTGACCTGAAGCACAAAGCGAAGCGTACATATCCGCGTGGTTACACAGAATGAAATGAAGCCCTAAAACCATTTTGTCCAAAAATGTCACTTACGACGTTCTGCCTTTCACCCGTCGATATATCATTTTCTATCTGTCCACAGTTGACTCTCAAGTCGATAATAAGCGAGATATTAGCTATTTTGTTCTTTGACCTTGAAAATGAGGTCAAAGGTCAAATTCAAGGTCATCAAAATATTCGGCATATGTCATTTTTTATATGTCCACAATTGATTCCTAAGCTGTAAAGTAAATAATAAGTGAGATATAAGCCATTTTGTGCCTGACCTTGAAAATTAGGTCAAAGGTCAAATTCAAGGTCATCAAATATTCTGCATACATCATTTCCTATATGTCAACAGTTTAGTCTCAAGCTTTAAAGTGGATAATAAGCGAGATATTAGCCATTTTGTTCTTTGACCTTGAAAATGAGGTCAAACGTCAACATCAAGGTCATCAGAATATCCGGATTATATCATTTCCTATATGTCCAACATTGATTCCTAAGCTGTTAAGTCGATAATAAGTGAGATATTAGCCATTTTGTGCTCTGACCTTGAGAATGAGGTCAAAGGTCAAATTCAAGGTCATGACAATTATCAGCATATATCATTTCCTATGTTTCCATAATTGATTCTTAGTCTCTAATTTCAATGATAAGTGAGATATTAGGCATAATGTGTCCCATTATAAAGCATACGAGAATTTAACATGCGAAAGTCCCATTTGGGACCCTTCGAGAACATGAAAATGGCCGCCACACGCAGGACGGCGATTCAGGGGCAGCGAAACTTATACATATCACAGAGCTGTGTGAGAGCAATCTTTTGGAATAAAAATCTCAAAACTGCCTGAACAGTTTTCTCGAGAAGATGGCCGCCAAAGTCAGAAATTGGCCGTTTTTCGGCGAAAATTGCCATTTTAAAAAATATGTGAAAACTGAAAAACAAGAAAAAACCCTCTTGAAATATTTTCGAGTATTTTTGTGCAAAATTTCAGAAAGATCCGATAGTAAACTTCAAAGATTAAAATGTGGACGGACGACGCCGACGATGCCGACAACGCACGCAACACCATGCCAATAGGTTATCGGACCATAGGTCCGGTAACCTAAAAAACTACATGTTTGCTTTTGAAGCTTGATTTATTGCCACAATGCAGGAAGAAGTATAAAAAAATATAATCATATTATAGCAATACCACTGTACATAAAGATATACCCAACACAATACAGGTACTGTACGTCTACACAACATTCAATGCAGGTATTGTGAACTTCCATAGAAAACCTCATTAACACTACATGTACCTGCATTAAACCAATGATATGTGATTCTGAACAACATCACAATTATCAATATTGAATTTTTTTATCATTTTATCAATACTACCTATTACTATTGTGTAATTACAGGTGCTGGATAAAAATAAGTAGATTAAAGAGTTTGGTGACTTTGGAACCTGGTACAAGAAGCAATTCAACATGTTCAAGAATACTTAATTCCTATGATCAGCACTGAACAATGTGGCCGACATGGAACTCAATGCGAATATTAACATATAAGTTTTCTCAGGATAGTTGAGACACACAAATAACGATATATATGTTTACACAAAGTGCTGCTACAAAAGTGACCCCCATCTGCTGGCTTTGCCCAACACCACCACGATATAAATCTAATAATGATTTTCCTCTTGATACATTTTTATTTTTGATTGAACATTTAGAGAATATATATTGAAAAGAACATTGAAAGCACCCCAATAATATGACAAGTAAACACAGCAATTCAGCAGAATCCTGCTTTTAGGCATTATACAAGCATAGCAAACAATCGTTTCCAATTGACAACGATTGAACATACATATTTACATCATCACAAAAGTTTGGGCCCTTGGACGGCCGGAATGTTTAAGTGCATGTGACTTTTCATTACCTCCCTGTTTGTAGCGGACTACGTTAATATACATATGCTATCTTCACTCACATGTATTTAGTTTTGAAATATTCCACATAGTTATCACAGATCTCTCCCACATTGTGCGATTTGACATGTATCTCACTGCGAGAATACAGGTTCCGACCTAACTACCGGTAGATAACGCATTGGAAAATACATCAACTACACATAAATTATACAACTGTTTTACAACTTTTACATAAGTTTTTGAACAGATTATTTCGTACACAACAATCATGTATCACTCATGCAAAATGGCAGTTACGGTATTTTGAGATTGAGTGCAGTAATAAAACCGAGGTTTCTCGATCACGAACATCAATTTTGATGCTGGAAAAATCCCCTCTAAATTTAGCAAGAATATATTTACACATTCTCCGTAACACATGATCACATTAATCATCAACATCATCATATTCATCATCATTATCATCACACAACGTATTCTGGACCTCGAGGTATTTCCTTCCGCCCGAGAATGATCTGTTGGTAGAACGACAGTATCCTTGCGTTCCACGCTACCCAGTTTTTGCTGTACACATTAAGGTAGATGCCCGCCAGCACGATCATGCCCGACCATATATACCTGCAAGGACAACAAGCATCGAATCATGTATACAGTCATCCAGAGTATTATCAATCAAGTCAAGATATTTACATGTGAATCACTGGGTCACACTAATATGTAATCTCACTTTCATGTACTGCCGACTTACTGCATTGTGAAAGGTTTGGAGAAGAACATGAACGATAAAATTATTGTCAACGCTTTTCTGCACGTCGTCACTGAAAAATTAAACATTGAATCGCATGTTTATATATCACATTAATACTCGAAGACATGAATTACAGATAAAAAGTTATGAAAATCGAGATGTGCTAAATTGACCCTTAGCACAGAGTACTTTTCCCTCAGCACAGAGTACTTTTGCCAATCGTAACCATGGAAACATACATGTATATGTTTGAAAACCCTAAGTTCATATATTGTTAAGGAAAGCCTCACAAATAAAATATCCTCACCTGTGACAGCCACCAGTGCCCCGGAAGACTGCAGGAGGGCAAGGACGACATTAACTCCGAGGTAACCAGTCAGGGAGAACATGAATGCATAGCCGTATGTCTCCAACGGGTACTGGGGTGTGGGAAAATAAACTCGGTGTACATATACCATGACAATCATATTGAACAGGACGGAACATTTCATAATCACGAGATATACCTTCATGAGCATTTTATTACAACGAAACTTACATCTAAACAGAATGTGAACGCAGACACAATCTGCCCAGACACAATTTGGCCAGCCAAAATGTAAACAAAGCCGATCGCGTACGAGTAAAGAACCTGTTGAAGAAATGACGAGATATCAAATACAAGAATTCTATGCTAAAAGTGACTGGCTCGGAGAAAACAAGAAGGAGTTTAATTCATCTGAATGATTCAGTATCATGATTATACATGACCGCACTACCATGTTTATGCCTATATTTGCAAACACTATTAGTGCGAGTATGTTATAAACACAGTTTATTCAATTTGACCCTGTATTAAACATGTCCCAAGTTATACCAATCTTTAATTCATATTTCTGACATATCTCTCACCATTTCTGTGTTCGTGCCTCCATGTTCTTTCATCGCTTTTTCCTGAACATTGCCGATGATGGCATCCGCACAAAGCGCTAGTGAGATTAATGTCACTCCTGCAAGTGGACACCCAAAAACATGTACTTGTACTTTATTTCTTTT
Source organism: Terebella lapidaria (assembly GCA_949152475.1). NCBI lineage: Eukaryota > Metazoa > Annelida > Polychaeta > Terebellida > Terebellidae > Terebella > Terebella lapidaria. The sequence continues at coordinate 13,516,726 of OX424557.1, forward strand.
TATTTTCGATGCTCAAAATTAGATGCCTTTGGGGGGGCAACAGGTGGTCAATGACCACAAAAATTAGCAGCCTGACGCACAGACAATCAAATATTCTCAATCAATATCAGTATTCTCCAATGAACGTACCATACAAGCTGAAAGTAGGCGACACACTGCTGTCCGCAAGCGTGAAGAATATAAGGCCCACACTCATGCAGAGGCACGCTATGAAATCTAACAGGCCATACTTCTTCCCTGTGGCAAAATACATAAAATAAAAACGTCAGCATATCCCTAACTCAATACATCATTTATTGGTCACTGGCTATTGAAAGTAATGGTTACTGAGAATAGTTGTCAGTCATTTGTGAAATATACATTAAGCGCCGGTGTTACTAATCATGAGAACTTGGCGCAAATGATTACCATTACTATTCAAGATGGAATTTACAAAAAGTAAAATAACGTGGTACCTACCCTGAATAACTATGCTGCCTACCATCACAGGAATTAGTTTGCAACACTTGAATATGACCTGAGTGGGGTAGTTGAGATAACCTAGCGACGAGTTTGACAGACCCATAGTGGCCACCGTCAAAAACGCTATCAAACTGTACATATGCAGCGGGATTCTGCGAGAGAAAATGTAGTAATTATCATGTTTATGCATATTATTGTCATGATATGTTTATATTGGGTTTTGGAAATTAATGAAATTTGCCCATTTGTCATGTACCATGTGAACTAGCAAAACATATGTACATCCCAAAATGTACATCCCAATGTACATCCCAAAATTTTTTATCATCTTGATCGATAACGACTTTATTATTAGACATGCATAGTGTAGGATGAGATATCAGGAACTCTTGAATTCTCACTTTCTAGTTCTGTCCTGTTTGAACTGTCTTTCTGTGAGACCAAACATTGTGTAAAATCCGAACTGGACGAGTGTTAGATACCAGCCAAATGGTTTGAAACCTTCCAGTCGGAAAATCAGCTCCTGGAAGTAACAATCATGTCAGTTTTAATATTAGCCAAGACTGCATTAATATATATGTACACATGACCGTGTACATGTACCGAACCTACATATATGAGACAAGGCAAGATGTACTATACGATTGCTTTGAATTACCTTTCACCGATCATGCCGATGGATTTATGTATCTGTACAGTATATATAAATGTTTCGACTGCACTTCTCCAACAATGATGCCAAATTTGGACGAAAAGGAAAAGGCAATAAACCTCACCTGGAAGTACCCATACATCAAGTAGAAGAAAAACACCCCGGCGCAGAGCATCCCGAACCGAAACGCCGGCGTCATCTGGTCGATGCGCATGCCCCACAGTTTGATCTCACGTGTGACCTCCACCTTCGTGCCACCCCTTTCCCGCTCACTGTCCTCCCCGCCTGGCATCGGAACGGCGACTTGTCCGTCCCTGTCGGCCGGACTTTGCGCAGTCATGGCGTTGAGATCTCGTTTGCTCGCAGAACGATCCTTGACTGAACCAAACGACCGGACATCCTGCATCGTGTCAGTGTGCCTCGAGGCCTGAACACAAAATGAATCATTCGAAAAATATTTCACTACTTTCCCGGTGGAATATCAGTATATGATTGGTGTGCTATCATTTTGTTTTTCAGGTACTAGTTCATGTAGATAAATGTGAACAAAACTCCTCTTTCGTGGGTGAAGAAGTAATGAATTTTTCAACAAAATACACTGTATGATAAAAACAACATCATGAAAGCTCATACATATATATATACTACCGTACTACTAAAGTAACATACATGTATATCAAGTTAAATGAATTATCCGTCAAGTTCCTATCAAAGATAGGGCCACGAATTACGATGTTCACGCAATATAACAATAACGATGGTTTGCCAGGCGGTGTGGCGGTTTGGTCCATTGGACGCCTTCCAGACATTGTCTGCCCTCGCCAAGGCTCGGGCAGACAATGACTGTCAGGCGTCCAATGGACCAAGTCGGGCCTTCAAACCGCCACACCGCCTGGCAAACACTTGATAAGGACAGTAAACCTGTGTAGCATTTGACGGACGACTCAATTTTGCACTTTGTGTTTGACTGTTCCGATTGCTCGACCGATCCTCACTCTGGTCATAGCACACTCCATCCGACTCACTATCATAACGTATCTATCGTAAGGTATCAGTTGCAAATAAAAAAACAGTCGTTTGAACTAGTTTCATAAGACGCGTGCATCGAATGAAAGACGCTGGCGTTGAATGGAGAGCAGTTTCATTCGAGTCTTGTGTTGGGTAGCCGAAAACGTTATTTGATGTCATCGGTTGCGTGAATAACATGCGTGTATTGTTTCGTTAACGGACAGCAGCGCCCGCAAAAATGATAATAATATATTGTTTTTACCTTTCTTAGTTGCACAGAAATCATGATTTGTATATTCCAGTGATAAATGTACATACAAGGGATCAAGAAATGGAATGTACACAGAATAGAAATAGCTAGGAGCCTAGGACTGAAATATTAGGCTATGAGGAAAATTACATACCACCCCCCCCCCCCATGCTTCAAAATACACAGATTCTTATCATTTTCCACCCGATACTAGTAATTGATTTTTCCGAAAATAATTATCTTTAAGAAGCACAGTTTGTGTTGCAATCGATACAGTTTACTATATACCCTGGCTGGGAATTTCTGCACAGATCATATAATATGCTTGTTTTCATTTCATCTATGAATATAGATGAAGCTTTATTTTGTTAAATGTTAGATTAATTAGGCTTACGTTAACCTTTTCGCTACTGACCCACCCCTCACCCTCCATACTGAGCCAGTTCAAGTATGAATTGATATGATTTCAATATGTCTGATTATTTTATTTAAAGGGGTTTCATAATGAATATGTGTGAGAATAAAGTAATATGATAGTGTTCTATTTCTACATAGTATCCTTTTCAACCCCATGCCATATTGCTTACCGTGGAAACAAAAAAGAATTCTAGCGACCAAACAAATGGCTGTGTTAACATTTTCTCTACCATACAGGCATTTTTTAATCGAATATAACCCAATACGTTATACTTGAGTACTCTTCTTTATTTGTGATGAAGTGAATCTTCTGGGTTTTGATAGTGTTTACAGCATGTTGATATCTTGATAAGTTATGAAGAAATTAAAGTTTTAGTGAAAACTGTCTGTAGTCTGACCCATTGTAATCAGTACTGGTGACGTCACAAAGTTAATTCAATTACTCAAACAATCAATCAAGATTCTAAATTTCAATTTGTAGGTACATTTTCGGTGATATATAACATTAAATACAATCAGTCGATAGTTACCTACTTAGTATATAAATTGGTTGCCAAAGTTATGGTTACGTACACTGCGTAACCATCAGTACAGCAGTGCTGCAGCAGGGGTGTGGTATGGTTACGCAGCATAACCATGAATAGTGAAAAGGTTAAATATGAAGACATAGTTGCTGCAGGCTCATCTCAAGCTGAGTTTTGCATTTATTTCTAGTCAATAAATTTCATGTAGATGTACTACACATATAGATTTATTTTGATTCTTTTAAAAGACAACATGGTTCATGTGATGTCACATAAAGAGTAGAAGATAGTATTATGATTTATTGCTAAAGCTGGATGAGTGGATGATCGTATTTCACAACGATCAAGATTTAATACAATATGATTCCATGCGGTGTAAATTATTTCGTTTCCTCAGCGGCAGAAAAAAACGTGTCTACGATTACAATAACTTGCGTTCAACTATGTCATGCTGGGTTATCCATTCCTACTGGGGATGTAATGTAAATAATTCATGTAATTACATTTAAAACCACTGAAGTGATTAGAAAACTGATATCTTACACGCTGCCGATTATTGCCACTGGGCAAGTTCAAGGTCACTCAGCCATGACGGACTGTTACCACATGGAACCGTGACGGACTATTGTGAAATATATACGCGTGAGTACTATTTTGAAGTATTTTCACAATTTGAGGCTATGAAAATCTCATGTTCATGCTAATTTACACTGTGGTCCCGTTAACTTGCCGAGCTTATGTGTTAAATAGGGTTATATAATTTGGAAAACATCGTCTTGAAAGGGTTTTTTTGTGTGGTTGTAGTCGAGATTTGAAACAAATATATCTCTCCATTTGTGTACTATCATGAATCCATACACTAGTGGTATTTTTGTGTCACCAATATTATTGTCCAGAATCATATTTTCAGTTGTGTTGTTAAGGTAGTCCGCTCCAAACAGTGAGGTAAGGAGGGTCAGAGTTTTTTTTAAATAAATAATGATAATTTAACTATATCAACATAATCTAGAGCTTCAAAATGACCTATTTTATAGAGTAACTGATCAGCATCCTAAAACTGAAAAGAAAATAGGGGGTCACCGTATCTGTTCGCATGGAAAATATGATGCAAAATGTGAATATGGACAAGAAATGCCAAAAAAAATATATCATTTTAGGTATATGTTTGTGATTTTGATCGAATATGTCGAACAAACCAATACGGTGAACCCCTATTTTCTTTTCAGTATTAGGATGCTGATCAGTTACTCTATAAAATAGGTATTTTGAAGAGATCATATTCAAGAAATAACTTTGAGCATTCGTTACCTCACTGTTTGGAGCGGACTACTTTTTAGGTTACCGGACCTATGGTCCGATAACCTATTGCCATGGCGTTGCGTCCGGCGTCCGTCCGTCCGTCGTCGTCGTCGTCGTCCGTCCACATTTTTATCTTTAAAGTTTACGGTCCAATCTTTCTGAAAACTTGGGAAAAGATACCTTGAAATAATTCGAGAAGGAGGTATTTTTTAGTTTTTTTATTTTTAAATTTTTTTAAAAATGGCGGCCGTTTTCGTCGAAAAATGGTCAATTTTGAACTTTGGCGGCCATTTTCTCAAAAACTGTCAGATTTGAGAGTTTTGTTTCAAAAGATTCTCCTTATGTACCTCTGTGATGTGTATAAGTTTGGTTGCCCTTGAATCGCCGGTCTGCGTATGGCGGCCATTTTGAATTTTCGAAGGGTCGACGAAAAAAAAAATTTTCGGCCCAAATCGCATTACTATCCATTTTGGGCCATTTCTAGACAAAAAAAATTTTTCACCCTTTGAAAAAAATTTTGGACTTGGAACATTTTCGGCACATTTTTCCTTCATAATGGGAGCTGTCAGGACTGTACTCATAGAACACTTGGAAATACAGCTTAGAAATTGGCACTTTCAAATGGGAAGTCATATATGGTGATTTGTGTGGTTACCTTGAATTTGACCTTCGATTACCTTGAAAGGTCAAAACAGCCATTTTGGGGTCAAAAAATGCCCAGATTTGCCTCTATAGATGAAATGCTTGCAGATAGAGCTCATGTTTGCATTATGAACATATAGCAAGACATATATGGCACAACTAATGATGACTTTGAACTTGACGTCAGATGACCTTGAGTGCCAAATGTCTGACTCGTAATGTGTAAATTGACTTGAGCGGCCTAAACGATTCCACCCAGATATACATGTATCTTTGTATTATGAACATACAGAATATCAAATGCCGCACACATACATGTAATGGTGACATCGATATATACATGTATCTTTGTATTATGAACATACAGAATATCAAATGCCGCACACATACATGTAATGGTGACATCAAAGTTCACATTGATGACCTTGATTGGTAAATCTCAAGGTCATATGTTCACACTGCGAACCTTGATCATGTTGATCGGTAAATCTCAAGGTCTGTTACCTGCCAATGCTGCAATGGCCAAACCAAAATTGTCCGGTAACCTGTCTTAGCCTTTGGGCTAATTTTTGTCAGTAGGAATGGAAAAACTCAAGAGTCATAGAATATACCAAGAAAACAAACTGTTCACACGAATGGTTTATTTTTATTGCAATACTTTCCCACAGACATGAACCATGAGAGACAATAGACAACGCACTGTACGACTGACTTTATCATGGTGAGGCCAAACCAACAAAGAATATGTTCATAAAAAATCTTCATGTCAGTAATTAGTATAGACATCATGATCCAAACAATCTGGTTGTCCAATGAATTACCTCGCTCAATCCATTTTTCTATCAACAACAACAAAATGGGTAATTTCTTCGTCTGCTTTGGCCTTGCGTAACAACAAGCTTCAACTAATGGACCTAAATGTTTGCATGCAAACCAATCACGGAATCAGCTTTTTCACTGTCTAAGGCTCTACAGGCAAGCAATAACATCCTTGTTTTGGTACGCACAAGTTCAGTAACATCAACTGTGGGTGGCCACACTTATACATGAAGTTGTTCCAAACACCATGAATATTTTGAAGCTGAACTGTGCCCTCAGAGACAAAAAGAAACGGAAGGATCATAATTTCTGACTCGAAACAAATAATACATTACAGTAGGACATTCAGGACAGGTACATCATATTATACATGGTACCGGTAATAATATAGTACTTTAATCATGTGTCTATAATATATTAGCAATGAATATGTACAAATATAATGTAATGCACATTGATTTGTAGAGTACTGTCATGAAGTTGAGAAGAAAAAAAAAACACAGACAAAACAAGCAGGACATCAGCTACTCTTTCTCCCATAATAAACAGAAATGAATGAAGATGTGCGAAATAAAATGATAAAATGTAACCTGCTAAAAACAACGAAAACTGAAGAGTCCAAATTTCATTCGTTAGTATCATTCAATGCCCATTCTCTCAAGTTCACATCAGTATGTCACAGTTTCCAAGACAAACAATTCTGACAATCATAGTTTCAGGACATTCTATTCGAACAATATGAAGTGAAACTTATTAAGAGACATCATTGAAACTTCAACCCATAAGAATCAAAGGGCAAAAATATAGCATGGAACAAAGCAATGATTCATCAAGTAGATTCATTGTTGATGAAAAGTATTTGACTAGTAACTATGGAGTATTATATTTATCAGTATGAACAGACAAATGCAGTGTACACAATTCCTCCAAAATACGATTGTCAGCTAATAGAACACTGTCGTATTTATGCGATGATGAATTTGAAACATTCAAAGATTAAATTTCCAATAGAGAACTAGTTATGAACAGAGCACATAGATATATTCTCTTCAATCAGAATTGAATACGTAGGTAGAACGTTATTAGCCACAAGATGACAAGTCATCTACTTAAGTTCCCACTACAATCATTGTCCAGGATATATACTTGATTCAATTGAACACAATCAAACATGTGTTCATCGTTTTAGCCTAAATAAATTTATATGTGCAACCTGTTGTCATAAGTCTGCAAGATTCGCATGGTTCTATGCATGCTAAATTTCTCATTTATAATGTTTGCATCTCGAGACAGGAATACTGGATTTCCGGTGGAAAGTTTGAACTAACTCACCATTATTAGTACCATGACCAAAAAAAACATTCACAAAAAAACATTTGAATCGTCAAATTTCAGTAAATATTTCTTGAATATTGGGAACGGGATTCAGCTATCGTCGGTCAATAAAATAGGCATAATGTACTGGCATCTATTTTCCATAACTAGAACTCAACACGTGGTCAGAAGAATGCATTTTTACCTGTCAGGAATCACAAGCTTATTTTTAGCTCAAACCTGAAAAAACAGCTGGACAATGATATTCGAAGCTTTGGTGGTACATGGTCTTAGTTATACATACAGGGTGTCCCCAAAAACGGTAACCAAAAAACTAGTGTAAATGTCTTCATTCACCTTTATATTGGGACAACCTGTACAAGTACAAAGAATTCAGATACTAGTAATGACAGGGCGCGATAACTTACATGAAGTTTTATACAGATTATGGTATGGCACAACCCACACCAATACATATATATGGTACATATAAATATGTTCTGATTATCGTACAGGTTTTTCCTGGCAAGTTTACCACATGAAACAGTCAAAGCAGCATCAATGGGGCACACAATAAAGTCATATGTCACTGAGGGAAAGCAACACACTGGCAATAGTTACAAATATTCAATCGTATGTAATGTATAAAAGCTCATAGACATATGTTTATAATATAAAGCGAGGTACACGTGCCTACAGTGGAAAAGAAAAAGTTTCTTTTTTTTTTACAAAAGACTACATACCACACTGCTCTTGGTCACAAGGCATTGTACAGAATGATTCACGCTAACATCACAAGCTTAACAGGGTGGATATAACTACAGGTGAAATGGAAATAAATATCAGGGTATCGTCATTTATTTACAATTACCTTTACATGCGTGTAACCATGGCTACAAGAAGCACACTACATGTACCCAATAGCATACCCTCAATGTAGCTGTATACTTTTTTTGTTCACTGACAATTCGCTTCTTTCAATGAAGGTCGTGTTTTTTATATATTTCCCCAGTAACTCGGAGAGCTTTCCACCGTGTGACGATAGGAATTTGCACGAAAAACAACAACCATAAGGTTTCTTGTTTGAAGTTTCACCACTTACAAATTTTCGCCTCATCTTTGGTATATTTTTTGCAAGCGGGTTGACATCGAAATATCTTCCAAAACAACTGCAAATTCCAAGTAACAATCGTTGAATACACACATATGGACGCTCTCCACGTTCAATATAGTTACCATATCGTTCAGTCACTTTATAATACATGTTGGTATCGAAAATAGTTAGGTCGCAAAGTTTAAATGCATGTAATATGTATACAAGCATAACATCTATAGCATATCCATGTACATGACAAGAATTGGAGTTAGAACTATCGTTAACTAACTTTTGTTAACTATTTCCTATTGTTAAATGAACCAAACTCGTTTCAATTCTAAACGAAAGCCCAAATCACTCACTTTCCCAAAGTTTGCTCATGATTGTGAAAACGAATAATTTTAATACCATAATAGGAATTGTCAGTGCATACAGATCAAAATTCAACAATTCACAATACATCGGCCCTGCATTGCCTACAACATTTTCGGATGCACACTATGACTTTTTTCTCATGTGGGTCCGAAAAATTTGTGTTCACAATTACATCTTTAAACGCCACCCCACCCCCCAACAGAAGCATGCATTGTGATCACTGGCACCACGTTGACAATAAATAGTAACTATACACAACAGATTCTAGCATGCATACTTGAACATCATCGGTACGTATCAAAGCTTCTATAAACTATTCAAATATTTGCACACCAATCAACAATGCAAGCCATGGCAGTGGAATTTGTTCTGACGAAACAAACAATAGCACTGATGCAGCCCGCAGAAATACATCAACTGCAGTTTGATTTACGATTTTGTACAACTTCTACAAATAATTTTTTCTTTCGATCTGTTTGTGTATGCGGGTTTCAGCTCTCAGCTTGAGATATTTCTCACAAAAAGCGTACACATTGAAAAAGACAGGTTTTCACACAACGGAACAGGTTAAAATACATGATTTTAAAATCCCACCCAGAGTTCTAACCCCTGACTCGCAATCTTGACGCCCTGCCAACGTTACATGAAATATCTGTGTTAACATCATAGCCTTGACCCCCGAAAAAGTAGAAGAAGAAAATCTGGAATTCCATCGACGTCGGCTGAGATTTTACCGGACGATGGACGCTTCGTTATATTCACTGCCTGGCAGCGTGAAGAATTCTTCAAGCTTCCACTGCAAGGTCTCGAAAGTTGGCCGCTCCATCTCGTCTTTGCGCCACGTTTCCATCATGATGTCGTAGAGAGCTTGCGGACAGTTCGGTGGACACGGCATGCGATATCCGTGGTCCACTTGGTGCAATACCTCTGCATTCGTCATCCCTGGGGTTAATTTCAAAATCAAATCATCAATTCTTCATTCCAAGTCAGATGACTAATAAGAGGTTTACAGTTGATGCTCTTTCCAAATTTCACACAAAAATTTCGCTGTTTCACAAACTCGAAACACTGAACAAACAAAATCTGATCCCAATACACAAAGTCAATTCACAAACTTTTATGCCATCACAATTTACTAATCACTGAAGTTCTACACCGGCATCTAAATGCACGTACACATCACAAAGTACAGAATACACACCTGGATACGGTACACGCCCGTACGTGACCACCTCAGTGAGCAGAATACCGAAGGACCACACGTCTGACTTGATGGTGAACTTGTTGTAGTTAGCGGCCTCTGGAGCAGTCCATTTGATGGGAAATCGTGCTCCGACCCTCGCTTCATACTCGTCCTCCTGAGAAAAACGTCATACGTATATAACATAGGCACTACCGGCTAAACGCCACATGAATGAGTGCTGCATTACTATATGTACAGACATATAACACCCTAATACATACATGAAGCTGTACTACAGTTTTTATTGCAAAAAGTATCAATGAATACTCGTAGACATTTTACCAAACGCTAACAACTCACCTTTATAACCCGTGCCAGACCAAAGTCGGCGATTTTGACTGTGTTGCCCTCTCCGACGAGTATATTCCTGGCAGCCAAGTCTCGGTGGATGTAGTTTTGACTCTCGAGGTAGGCCATACCACTGGCCACCTGAGCCGCAATCTCTATCAACATTGGAAGCTTCAGGCTTCGTCCTTTACCTACCGGGGTACATGTATCAAAGTCAATCAGCATTTCACAACTGAACTCTAAATAATGGATGTGTACTAGTAGTTATATACTGTTTGTTATCTTAAGGTAGTCCGCTCCAAACAGTGAGGGGAGGGGGTCAAAGGGTTTTTTAAAATAAATAACTGTGTCAACATAATCTAGAGCTTCAAAATGATATATGTTATAGAGTAACTGTTCAGCATCCTAAAACTGAAAAGCAAATAGGGGGTCACCGTATCCGTTCTCATGGAAAACACGATGCAAGATGTGAATATGGACGAAAAAATGCGCAAAAATGCCAGAATTTATGTCATTTTAGGTAAATATGTGTGATTTTGATCGAATATGTAGAGAAAACGAGCACGGTGGTCCCCTATTTTCTTTTCAGTATTAGGAATTTAGGATGCTGATCATTTACTCTATAAAATAATGCCATTTTGAACAGATAATATTCAGAAAATGACTTTTAAATTTTGACTCTCCGTTACCTCCATGTTTGTAGCAGACTACGTTAAAGTGAAGAACAATCACAGTGGTCATTGTTCGATGAAGGCTATAAACTGTGAGGATGTAGGTTTCTAGAAACGTGTCAAATCATACCTCTGTACATACAAATTGAATTGGCAAATGCCAATTTATCTGTAACTTTCACTCTCGATATGGATACATACCCTGCAAGTACTCGAGCAGACTCCCATTGCGCATGAGTTCTGTCACAATGTAAATCGGCTCGTCCTGTGTACACACAGCGTACAGCTGGATCAGCTTCGGGTGGCGCAGCTTCTTCATGATCTGTGCCTCGGCAAGAAAATCTTTGGGGTCCATTGTTCCTTGATGGATAAATGGCGGATATGTATTGAAATTGCTACTAGTTAGCATCTACATATGTGATCTATACACACTGGTCAAATGTGTTTCATTGCACACTACCAACTAAAAGATTTGTTTTGCTCTGAACATGTCTGAATGAACAATGCAGAAAGAAGACAAACCTGGCTTGAGAGTTTTGACTGCAACCGGTGTCGTGTTGTTCCACAAGCCTTCATACACCTCTCCAAACTGGCCATGTCCAATCTTGCGGATGAGTTTCAACGACGTTTTCGAGATTTCCCACTGGTCTGTTGTCTTGTACGAAAGGCCGACGGTCTGAGGCTTTTCAACCTGCTTAGGAACACGACAGAATCTAGTGTATCACCTGGATGGATAGTCTTTCATGAAATCAAGTTTTAACCGGAGTTAATAAACAAATCCCTACAGATCCTTACTGGTAAGTCAAACAAACAGAAGACATGGAAAAGCCAACAAGGAATGTGTTTTACTTGTGAACAAGGCTTGCGTAAGTTGACACAAAGACCATCGGCATCCCTGCTGTAGTGATCCACCAACTCAGATAGTGTGCGGAAAGTGACTCGACGAGCGATGAAGAAGCCACCTTCATCCAGCTGCCGAATCCGGTAGTGCTTGACTGTATCACCATCTCGAACTACAGCAATGGAGAGAACACTCGAATCAGGACAAAATGGTTTTCAGTTCCAAATTCAAATATAATCATACAGAGCCTTCCAAGTTCATAATTTCTACTGTGGCAGACCAATACCTGATAGTGAAAAATCGTTTCGCCGACTTTCACTGTCCCGTATCAAAAATGCACCATGTTCATTCTCATTTTGCTGCAACCTTTTCTCAGCTTCTATCCGTTTTATCTTGCCGAAATACCATCTGTAATGAGATATCTAAGTTGTAACAGGTTTCACCATGAATGTATTATCGAAATGTTGCATGATAAACTGACGACGAGAAATACAAGAAATTTGATCATATCAAAAATCAAATAGAATTCAACATCAATAGAAATGATATGAAAGCTAGCTTCAAAATTTACACTTACGGTTCTGACTCGAGACTTTTGACTTTGGCGACATAGTTCGAAGGGATGTAACCCTCCATTTTAGTTGCCTTGGAGCGGGCATACCACCAGTCGCCCTGCGTGTCGTTCAGGATCTCCAATATCTCGCCCTTTTTGAAACTCAAGTCCTCGTCAGTTCTGGCATCGTAATCATAAAGCGCGACAAACAATTTAGGGCTGGAGGGCGACGAGTCCTTTCTGGAGCTGGACGACTGTATAGAGGCAGGGTCCATGCTGATGAAGGACGGTTCAGCCCCCGAGGGGCCGGGTCCCACTGGCGGAGCGGCCGTCGCGGGTGAAGATGACATCACACTGCCATTTTTGACGTCCGGTGATTTCTGAGGGCCCGCCCCAGTACTGGACTCCGCACGGGTCTCGGGACCCGGCTTTCCCAGGCAGTTACCCATCGTCCGCGCCGGTCAACTGCTCGAGGCGACAGCGAAACACAGGTAGCGGCCTAGCCTCGTAAATGCACAAAGATTTCGCCAGTTTCATTCATAATAAACATCTCATTATCCGCAAAACCTCCATTACACATAGACTTTTTACTGACGTCCGACCGGAATTCGGCGCGTCATGATAAAATAGTTCCGCAAGTCTATCAGTTTATCGCGACAAGATGCATGTTTGAATACATTTATTATCATGGACGACGTATTTCATTCAATTAGGCCTAGTAAGCTGCTTGTTATTACATTTGTAAGGTGTCTCTCAATCGAAAAAAGTATCGTTGTTTTGTTCCGTGTATGAATACTACGAAATATTACGAACTATTTCTTTTGACTGTCCCTCTAGCGAATACCCTGCGAACTAATATTTACGGTGGCTCATCTCAGACATCTGGATCATGCCCATCACGTTAGCATATCATTCAGCAACCAGACATAATCATGTCACCTTAATTAAATCCAGGTTGTTCAATTCCTGGTCAGGCTGTAGGGCTAAGCTTTTTCCAAACCTGCACGCACAGATATACCAATATAGCTTGGACCTAGAATTTTCTATGGTTTTTTATATTTCAATAACGCAGAATGAAACATGATGAACAATCATAGAACAATCTGCAGTCAGATTTGCTCTGCTATGTACTTGTTTTGTCTGGTCTTGAAGTGGAAAAACCCACTTTTAGCTGAAAATAGGTCTAGATGTAGGTATATAAACACGACACTTAGTGTGCATATAGCTCTGATTATAAATACACAAATGTAAACCTATATAGTACTCATATCAGGGGCGTGGCTGAGGTAGTTTTGAGAGTACGCAAAATCGTTGAAATTTGTTAGATGCATGAGAAAAAGTATCGTGAGCGCCGAAGGTGCGAAGCAATTTTGGCCGGGGGCCTGGGGCCCGCACAAGGGCCCCAGAATCTGGACGTATATTTGCAATCCTACAGTGATTATGGGCGCACATTTCGATGTAGGCCTAAACTCAAAACATAGTATGGTCATAATACAATATATTCATTGATTTTCGAAACTGATGCCAAGACTCTATGACATACAACGTGATTGAGTGCGTCTGCCCCACATAACTCACAATACAAGGAATCAGAAACGAAATATTCCATCAAAAACTGACTACCAACATTGCGATAATTACGAGTAGGACTAAAACGTGCTGATCAGTTTTACCTTTTCTTTTGTGTTACCTATTTGCGTTCGAATATTTCATGAGCTCTGTAACAGATGCGATAGCTGAGATATTTTTGGCCATGTCACTAGAAACCATTGTAAATCGAAAAACGAATACATCTCACAGTTTTAAGGAGATACTATGTTTCACATATGTATGTATGTGTGAACAATATATTGCTCACGTGCCCAAGCACAAGTCATTTGTGAGTAATATGAGGAAACCTTTGATAGAAATCCAGTCACGTAAATAAGCCAGTTCGGAAATGTTTCTAGGTCAGGTCAAGTGGTATAAACAAAACGTTCGTACACACCATGCTCAAACGTGAGTGACGCGGTGAACTCGAAGTACTCAAAGAGTTTAGTATTGTACAGGGAAAATCGAGTAATGTGTTGGTGACAGTGACTCGACAATGGTAGCGTGACAGCATGGTTTGGCTATGTTTATACCGCTTGACCCCGACCCAATTCCACTGACCTGACCTGAAAACATTTCCGAACTCACGTATTATTTAAAACTCGGGATTGGCTTCGGAACAGTTTAGGGTTAACTCAGTAGGTGAACATTATTTAGAGATTCGTTGAGGAGAACTCGAGTGATTATCTGGAAACCAAATTAAATTAGTGGTGAAAACCAGAAGAAATGAAAAAGAAAGTAGAAACCCTCAAAACTACAAGGACAACCAGGAAGAGGTGTAGGTTAACACTCCCCGCTCAGTCCCCACTGCCCCTCCCTCCCATTTGCAGGTGTGGACGGACATGTGTTTTTGGGAAAATGTATTCGAAATGAATTACCAATGGACAACCAACGGCTCACCAATGCTCGCAAAAAGCAAAAGTTCTTTGGGTCGTAAACTTGATATTTGATATTTGGGCACTCATTTAAGACCCTCTATTTATGATCATTAAACAAAAACCAGCTGACGTTACGCAAAATTTTCAGTACGCAATTGCGTAATTTGCGTAATTAGAGCTACGCCCTTGCATACATGTATCCTGGTTGTTATAGTCTGAGTAACCATATATTTTGTATTCTAAGGCTATGAGTTGAGAATTCCGTGATATTTATGTTACTGACGGGTCATAGGCCTAAATCATACATGTATCTGACATCATCTAATTGCTATGTACGTCTACTAGCGATAGATCTAGGGCCTATCTAAGGACATTTACTTGTACCGGCTTTTTTTCTTTTCTTCTAAGAATGTAGATTAATACATTAACTGACATCGACACTGGTGGTATTTCTTGATGTAGGCCTATGAATTAGTACGATACTTATAGGAAGCCCTATGTAAGACAAATATAGGCCTAATGTCAAAGATCCCAATAAACATATACAGACCATAGAAAAACAAAGTGCATCATGATCATATGCATCATGATGGTAGACACTGCATATTAATATATGGACGTCTACATACACACCCTACATGAAATACCTGTAGCCCACCCCTCAGCCCCCACGCTACACATAACACATCCCTATCAACATTGATTTCACATTGAATTGCAATTTGCTTGTACGTTTATGGTTTATCTGTAGGGTACAATACAATAAACAACTCCACCCCCATCCCCGAGGCTTTCAACTATCATCGTTCAACCGCGATATCAGGTCAATGTTTGCCTCTAGTGTGTTATGCCCATGGTATATTTATACACGGCGTAAAGTACAGACTACGTCATCTTTAAAGACCTCTAACAATGAACAAATAGCTGTTATCAGTTGTGAATGCAGGAGTATAACGATCAACAGTGATCGGTAGGCTCGATATAATTGTGATTTTGTGTTAAATTTTAACATGATAGTAATATATAATATATATATTATCATATATATATACATTGGTAATCGAATGCAAGACTACTGGTGCCATGGTGTTATCCGTTCCGCTGAAAATAATATCTCTGTATAATAATATATATATATATACTTGGCTATATTTAGTAAGCCTAGAAATTATATTTATCATGTACGTCCATGCAGCTATTGTATGGAGTATGACATTCACGCATGCAGTGGTCATATGGCTATAATTGAAAAGTTTACACATCCTGTGATATGTAGAAATTAGTCACTATTAACTCACGTGATTTGATTTGTAGCGATTTATTTCATACCCCAGGAGGCTATCTGTAGTCTATTCTGAAAATATGTCGCAGGGAAGATATTATTTCGAACTTTCATGCTGAAAAGAAAATACTGGACTCTCTTCCATACTCCATGCAGTTGCTTGACTTCGTATACCTATTGAAAATGTAATCTTCTGCTTCTGACTCCCAATAATAAACATAACTGATGTTTCAACCTTACATTTCAACAGATATGCTGAAACATCAAAGATGTCAGAAAAACCGATTACAGAAGCTAGGCATCCACTGACGGAAAATATCGATATTTTTTCTCCTGCCGGTATGATTCCAGTTGATACTACATGTACATCCACCATTTTCTCCACAATTAAATGTACGCAATATCGACTAATTCGTTATTCGTCAAGCACACATGTAGTGATTAGCTTATAGTGAAAACCATTCTTATTATTCGTTGCAGATATTGTCACACAGTTGCACACATGTGACAAAGAAATTTTCCGTGGCTGGGAAAATTCTCAGGTAAAAAATTCAATAAACAAAATAGAACATGTAGCATGCAGTCAGTATTAATTTTTTTTTTAATCGAAAAACTCATGGCCCGGGGCATTCATACTGGTACCGTATCCGTTGTATTTCTCTGTTGGTTTCCAGGGACTACATAATGAATCTGTAGAAAATGTCATAACACATCTGATACAGAAGGCTTCGGAAATAATACAGGTAGGCTCAGGACCAAAGTTATTATGAACATATATGTTCCATTCTCACCGACTCATTCCCTTTAAATACCAACGTAAAATTTTATAAGGTGTTTGTTGGTTTGTTATAAACTGACTGATGCACACATTTCTAGAACGAATATCGAACAGAAACCGAATTACATGTATACCTCATGTATAGTATCAGAAACCTCTCTCTTATGGGTTTCTGATAGTACTTATATATACGTACATTAAAAAAAAAAATTAAATGTATGGTCTATTGAATAAACACTTATATACTGTCCGTAGGATCCTGAAGATTCTCTCATTGTTTTGAGCGGCTGCGGAACGTCTGGGAGATTATCATTCATCACAGCGGTAATCTGGATCACATTTTTTTTAAACTTCATCACAAAAAAAATCAATAATATAAGGATACTTTGAAAGATTTCTAAATTACAGCAAGAAAAGTAAATCCCTGTGTTGTTATTTTTCCAGAGTAATTTTAACGACCAACTCCAAAGAGATGGGTACATAGGAGTTTTCGACTATCTGATTGCAGGCGGAGATTTGTACGTTTATCATGTTTATTGATATCATATCATTGAATTAAAATGAAATGTATCGTAGGCCTGTCTACATATATATTTCTAATCACATATATACTAGAATCGGTATCACAGTGCGACGATGCAGCAAAATTATTAATAGCAGATGTGATTTTGCATCTACATTTTCAACATGATATTGATAATATGTGACCCATGAATCAAGGCCTAATGAAATATTTCAGATCTCTGTTCGCCTCTCAAGAACGAGCTGAAGATGTTCCACAGCTAGGCGTCAAGGACTTGGAACAGGTCTCAATATACACATGTAGTACATAATGTTGTTCATAAAATTGAAAAAAAATATCCATATGAATAGCCCATAGGACTTCCCATTTTGGAAAAGGAAAGTCTTATCGGAAAGGAAGTCGTATTTCTAAGTTCCAATAATATTTGAGTATGGTTTTTGGGGATGCGAAATAATTAATTTCAATAGGAAATCTCTATTCAGAGGTGTCTCACTGAGACCACCGATCAGAAGTAAAACTCTAAACAAAACACATTTATTGTATCTTCTTCCGCATGCTCCATTTTGTACACATACGTCAGATCACGGCGGGCAAGAAGCACGTGTTGCTAGTCGGAATAACATGTGGGCTATCGGCCCCGTATGTGGCCGGGCAGATCGACCACGCCCTCTCCCATCCCGGCAAGTTCACCCCCGTAGTCATCGGCTTCAATACTGTCAACAGCGCAAGGTGCATGGCTTATCAAATATATTTTTCAACAGTTTCGATCTATATACTGAATATGTACTGGTATTCTTACTTCAATTTAACTTAATTTCTTAGAAAATAATTGATGTCATTGAATGTTCATATGCTATGATATGGCCCCGGGGTGTTGAGTTCTATTTTTAAAATCAATTAATATCATATATTTTGACAGGAATATACCGATAGAAGGCTGGGACAAGACGTTTTATGATGGTAATTGTTTGTGTCTTCCCCTGCATAATATGATAAATTCGAACCCATATTTACCACGTGTACAGTATGTACACGCTATATATGGTACTCCTTTACAGTGTTTCGTAATGCAAAAAACTGGTTTTCGTGTGTACTTTTTTTTCTCAGTGGCAAAATCACTGGAGGCAGCAACAAAATCAAGTTCCGCTTTCATTCTCAATCCCATCATTGGGGTGAGGAAAAGATACATACATCATACAGTTTCTACAGCACAAAATAAAAAAAAAATCAAGCATTACTCTGACGACCGAATAGACGTGGATTCACCCTGAAATTTAGTTGTATAACACATAGGCCTATTTTTCGATCTCGTACATATTCCAGCCGGAACCGATCACTGGATCCAGCAGAATGAAATCAGGAACTGCCACCAAAATCATTCTGGATACGATCTTCAGCTGCGCGCTCCACAGAGTCAAAGGCTTTAAAACGTCAGTGATGCATTTTTTTTCAATAATATATTATTTCTCGTGTCTTTTTTTGTGTGCATACATAAAAATTGTTTTTTATTATCTCCCTACGTAAATTACTATTGTTGAACGCCACTTTTATAGTGATCCGGAGACAGTGCTGATGTGTTACGAGGCGATCCAGGACAAAACGTACTCGCAAGTGGAGAGTCTGGCCAAACTAGTCAAGCGTGGCGGAGAATGGTAAACAAGACTGTTATGTCCCATTGTTCACAGCCTTCGTTTGTATTCTATCATGATTTTCTGTCCCATTCCTATTGCACTACATGTATACATCCTGAAATTCATCAATATTCCATTCTGAATCATAATATTTCGAATATATCATATTTTTATCGTCTAATCTTGTCTAATGCTGGTCTCAATATATTCCATTTGATTGCTTAGCCTGGGCAGTGATGGACACATATATTACGTGTCTGGAGCCACATTGGGTGTGATGGGCGTGTTGGACGCCTCCGAGTGTCCACCGACATTTGGGGCAGGTCAGTCGCCTCGCTTGTACATGCGCCACTGCGCCTGTAACAGTACAATAACAGTTATCGTTGTGTTATCGTTATCGTTATGTACTTGTAGATAACCGCATATTATATATCTCGATTCGCAGCATATGATGACATTCGTGGGTT
The DNA here is from genome assembly GCA_949152475.1 of Terebella lapidaria. Lineage (NCBI taxonomy): Eukaryota > Metazoa > Annelida > Polychaeta > Terebellida > Terebellidae > Terebella > Terebella lapidaria. The sequence continues at coordinate 13,536,329 of OX424557.1, forward strand.
TATCGATGGGGGATTCCCTAGTCTAGGCAACAAGGAGGATTTATCACAAAAAGTATTTATGATTGCAAACCTCTACTACATTCAAATGCGCAACACTCCACTCTAAAATAGAATACACACACAATACGTAAATGATTCGAGATAATTATGCATTCATGGTATTCAATGACTTTTCAAATATATTACAAAATTATGGTATTGTAGGTGCCTATATCTACCGAGTACTTCATCAAAGAAAGAATTCCGACCCTGACATCCCGGGATGTGGTTGTGGTCCTTTTAACTGGTAACTATGACTACATTCGTAAACAAGTTTTTTTTTTCAATTTACAAGATACGATTCGATATTATGGAGTTCCAGAAGGGACATTACGACTTACTACTTACCACTCACTACTTTCCACTTACTACTTGCATCTACTCCCACTATAGGCTACAACATACCGTACAACTTAGGCCTACTACTTACCACTTACCTATACTAGGATTTTTCTAGCTCGTTTACACTGTTTTTCGCTAATATTTTTGTGATGCTAAAAGCTATCGTTCTATAACTTGGTATACTTCACCTGGGAGTCAAACGGCAAATTTCTACAAAATTTCAGACAGCTATCGTGAAAATTTAAAAAGTTGGCAATCTACCTCAATGTTAAATTTCAGCCCAAAACGGGATCTCGAGAATCTGAGCATATTCGAGGAATTGGTCCTGTTTACATCCATCGGGATTCGAAGTATTTATGTAACTTTGAACCAGAAGATACACTGGGGTGTATTCTACACAAACATGTTGATTTTGAAACATTGCTCCGCTACAAAACCGAGCAAATGCACGAAATTGTGTGCGGTCCCAGAAATTAAATAATAGGGCTAAATTTAACATTGGGGTAGATTGCCAACTTTTTCAATCTTAGCAATAGCTGTCTGAAATTTGGTAAAAAAAATTGCCGTTTGACTCCCAGGTGAAGTATACCAACTTATAGAACGATAGCGTTTAGCATCACTAAAATTTCAGCGAAAAACAGTGTAAACGAGCTAGAAAAATCCGAGTATATGAAGAACTTACTACTTACCACTTACTACTTTAGAAGGCAAACTTTAGTTACCATTTAATACTTACTATTTACCATTTCCTACTTACCACTTACTACTTACCACTTCTTACCAATTACTACCTACACCTTACTAGTTATCACTTACTACTTACTTCTTACCACTTACTAGTTATCACTTACTACTTACTTCTTACCACTTACTAGTTACCACTCACTACTTACTTCTTATCACTTACTAGTTACCACTTACTACTTACCACCTACTGACCACTTCTTACCTGATTATTTAGGCCTACCACGGACCACTGGCCGGTGGACCAGTTGTGGAACAAACAACACTCAACCAATTTATTAAGTTTTTATCATGGGTCTAATAGTATATTGATGTAGTAAGGGATACCGGTGTAAGTAGTAAGTGATAAGTGGTAAGCAGTATAAGTCGTAAGTAGTAAGTGGTGAGTCGGAGTGTCCCAAATATACCAAGTAGTAAGTGGTAAGTAGTAAGTCGTAATGTCCCTTCTGTAACTCCATACCGATATGGATGAAGTTCGTGAAAATTTCATGGTGTGGATACTTTAGCAGTGGCACATTTCTTTTGTCGTGAGTAAACTACATTCAAAGAATAACTTTGTATCCACTGTTTTGCATAAACTTTAAGATGACACTGAGAATGACAGAGATATGATGGAGAAAATCAGGAGCAAGGGTTCATTTGTTGCCGCCATTCACATTGGTGCTGGAAAGGTACCCGTTCCAGAAATTGTTTCCAATAAAATAAGTATTTTTTTTCCAACTTGTTTTTTCTGCAAAACATTCTATAATATATCTATAATTTTCAACAAGCAGACAATAATGATTAAAGAATTAAGAAAGAAATTTCGGGATGTTTTCAGCGAGATCTCGACAAGTCTGACATCTACGACCATATCATACGTGTGGAATTACCCTGGTCGGAAATAACGAGCTCCCTGGGTAACGACCTCGCCATGACCTTGAGATCGCATTTCCTACAAATCAGTTGCAAATGGCTCCTTAACACCATCAGTACGGGTGCACATATACTAAAGGGAAAGGTGTATCGAAATCGCATGGTCGATGTCAACGTTAGGTATGAGTCTGGAAATATTTTACCATTATTATTATAGTACCATTATTAATTATTCTATAATTAAGCTATATATATAATTACTGTTCATAGTAAAACATTCAACTGGAAATTAATATGATTTCTAACTTTCAGTAACAGCAAACTGTATCACAGAGCTATAGGAATCATACAGGTATGCGTTTTCCTCTAAATTTACTGTATTATTGGCTAACTGTATGATCCGATCATATTCATACGATGGAAAATCACGCAAATTCGACTTTCATTATGATTTTACATATCTGCACAGGAGTGCGCTAAAACCTCCCAATCACAGGCCGAGGAATCGCTACTGAAAGCCATCTACCAATCAGATACCTTGTCCAGTGGCATCAAGTCTGCTCCCATTGGTCAACACATTCTGAAGGCGACCAATCAGAAAATGGTATTAAATTTTAGCGCCAATTCATCTTGCCGTTCATTTGCCAAGAGCATAATATAGAAAGTGATTTTAGTTGTAGGCCTACAATACAATAATCATTGCCTCTGTTGTATGTTCCAGAGAGTTCCAATCGCTTTAATTATTGCTGCCGCTAAACTCACCATAGACGAAGCCAGAAGTATGCTGAAGAACTGTCGCATATTGCGAATTGTTATATCGCGTTGCTTAGACGGACATGATGAATTTTCCTGATGCAAATTTGTGATTTTATATAAAATTTTGAGTTGTCATCTGTCCCATTATAAACTATTGTCCGTCAGTGTTTGTACTGAAATGTGATTTTGTGTTAATGTGTATAAGATGGAACATGAGTTAATTACATGTTAAGGAATGTCTTGACACAAAGATGTTGCCATTACCGTACATGTTTGAGAAACGTAATAAATGTACATGTAGATATAATTATCGAAATATACAGATGAATGAAGCGGTTCGTTTGTCGATTGTTTCTCACAACCACCGGCGATATTATGTCATACAATAACATACGCTCATCAACCCGAGGCATTATTCGTTCTGTGTTATCATATCGTAATTTAGACAACGTAGGCCATAGTAGATTTTCATTGGCGTAACCGATATGGGCATCTGTTCATGCATGGATCTAATTCAATACTAGTCCATAGCTATGAGAAAACTGCATGCGGTTGCCATTAACATGCTAAACGTTAAATCACGACCCGTCAAGGTCAAACTCTCCATTGCGTCACATCATGTAAGATACATACGTTACTACTACCAGTTAAAGTTCCACAGCAGTTGTTCTATTCGTTAATCACTTGGAATGAGAGGCCGAAGTCATCAAGTCATCACCATGTCTCGATAATATGTCAGAAATAAGTCTAGTATAGGCCTACTACGGAATTAGCACCACAATTGTCTCTAATCACTGCATGTGTTCAAGTAGAAATTGTGGTTGACTGCCGATATATCAATTAGGCCCTACAGCTGTAGGGTTAAATCATTATATGTTACATGAAGTGGACCTATACCACTTCTAGACGGCGCAGTTCTTTGCGTTAATGTCATGTGCACACATCGACAAAACGATGATGCTTAATTGATCCATCTGTGAATCATATCGAAGCGCAGATTTAAGATGCGTTTTAACCTTAGAAGTCCTCCACACAAGTTTGTATACCGATCGCTTTCATTGCATGTTACTACATTCATGTATATGATATCCCAAGGCACGGGCATATGTTCAGAAAAAAAAATCCCGACACACTTGTCATGTAAAGTGATCCATCAAACACCAAAAAATGCGGTCCAATATATAGTTCCACAATTGACATCGCGCGAAACAAAACAAAAAAAGATGACTTGCATAAAATATAAAATCCCCGCCAGTCAAGGCAAATGAAACTGCACAAATGAACGGGAGCGCGCCCTTGGCATTATCTTGCAATACCAATTAACGTATATTGTAGCCTCAAAGTTATACGTACATACAACTATACACGTGGACCTGCGGTTTCTCGGGTCCCTGTGTTGTTATTTTTCCAGAGTAATTTTAACGACCAACTCCAAAGAGATGGGTACATAGGAGTTTTCGACTATCTGATTGCAGGCGGAGATTTGTACGTTTATCATGTTTATTGATATCATATCATTGAATTAAAATGAAATGTATCGTAGGCCTGTCTACATATATATTTCTAATCACATATATACTAGAATCGGTATCACAGTGCGACGATGCAGCAAAATTATTAATAGCAGATGTGATTTTGCATCTACATTTTCAACATGATATTGATAATATGTGACCCATGAATCAAGGCCTAATGAAATATTTCAGATCTCTGTTCGCCTCTCAAGAACGAGCTGAAGATGTTCCACAGCTAGGCGTCAAGGACTTGGAACAGGTCTCAATATACACATGTAGTACATAATGTTGTTCATAAAATTGAAAAAAAATATCCATATGAATAGCCCATAGGACTTCCCATTTTGGAAAAGGAAAGTCTTATCGGAAAGGAAGTCGTGTTTCTAAGTTCCAATAATATTTGAGTATGGTTTTTGGGGATGCGAAATAATTAATTTCAATAGGAAATCTCTATTCAGAGGTGTCTCACTGAGACCACCGATCAGAAGTAAAACTCTAAACAAAACACATTTATTGTATCTTCTTCCGCATGCTCCATTTTGTACACATACGTCAGATCACGGCGGGCAAGAAGCACGTGTTGCTAGTCGGAATAACATGTGGGCTATCGGCCCCGTATGTGGCCGGGCAGATCGACCACGCCCTCTCCCATCCCGGCAAGTTCACCCCCGTAGTCATCGGCTTCAATACTGTCAACAGCGCAAGGTGCATGGCTTATCAAATATATTTTTCAACAGTTTCGATCTATATACTGAATATGTACTGGTATTCTTACTTCAATTTAACTTAATTTCTTAGAAAATAATTGATGTCATTGAATGTTCATATGCTATGATATGGCCCCGGGGTGTTGAGTTCTATTTTTAAAATCAATTAATATCATATATTTTGACAGGAATATACCGATAGAAGGCTGGGACAAGACGTTTTATGATGGTAATTGTTTGTGTCTTCCCCTGCATAATATGATAAATTCGAACCCATATTTACCACGTGTACAGTATGTACACGCTATATATGGTACTCCTTTACAGTGTTTCGTAATGCAAAAAACTGGTTTTCGTGTGTACTTTTTTTTCTCAGTGGCAAAATCACTGGAGGCAGCAACAAAATCAAGTTCCGCTTTCATTCTCAATCCCATCATTGGGGTGAGGAAAAGATACATACATCATACAGTTTCTACAGCACAAAATAAAAAAAAAATCAAGCATTACTCTGACGACCGAATAGACGTGGATTCACCCTGAAATTTAGTTGTATAACACATAGGCCTATTTTTCGATCTCGTACATATTCCAGCCGGAACCGATCACTGGATCCAGCAGAATGAAATCAGGAACTGCCACCAAAATCATTTTGGATACGATCTTCAGCTGCGCGCTCCACAGAGTCAAAGGCTTTAAAACGTCAGTGATGCATTTTTTTTCAATAATATATTATTTCTCGTGTCTTTTTTTTTGTGCATACATAAAAATTGTTTTTTATTATCTCCCTACGTAAATTACTATTGTTGAACGCCACTTTTATAGTGATCCGGAGACAGTGCTGATGTGTTACGAGGCGATCCAGGACAAAACGTACTCGCAAGTGGAGAGTCTGGCCAAACTAGTCAAGCGTGGCGGAGAATGGTAAACAAGACTGTTATGTCCCATTGTTCACAGCCTTCGTTTGTATTCTATCATGATTTTCTGTCCCATTCCTATTGCACTACATGTATACATCCTGAAATTCATCAATATTCCATTCTGAATCATAATATTTCGAATATATCATATTTTTATCGTCTAATCTTGTCTAATGCTGGTCTCAATATATTCCATTTGATTGCTTAGCCTGGGCAGTGATGGACACATATATTACGTGTCTGGAGCCACATTGGGTGTGATGGGCGTGTTGGACGCCTCCGAGTGTCCACCGACATTTGGGGCAGGTCAGTCGCCTCGCTTGTACATGCGCCACTGCGCCTGTAACAGTACAATAACAGTTATCGTTGTGTTATCGTTATCGTTATGTACTTGTAGATAACCGCATATTATATATCTCGATTCGCAGCATATGATGACATTCGTGGGTTTATCGATGGGGGATTCCCTAGTCTAGGCAACAAGGAGGATTTATCACAAAAAGTATTTATGATTGCAAACCTCTACTACATTCAAATGCGCAACACTCCACTCTAAAATAGAATACACACACAATACGTAAATGATTCGAGATAATTATGCATTCATGGTATTCAATGACTTTTCAAATATATTACAAAATTATGGTATTGTAGGTGCCTATATCTACCGAGTACTTCATCAAAGAAAGAATTCCGACCCTGACATCCCGGGATGTGGTTGTGGTCCTTTTAACTGGTAACTATGACTACATTCGTAAACAAGTTTTTTTTTTCAATTTACAAGATACGATTCGATATTATGGAGTTCCAGAAGGGACATTACGACTTACTACTTACCACTCACTACTTTCCACTTACTACTTGCATCTACTCCCACTATAGGCTACAACATACCGTACAACTTAGGCCTACTACTTACCACTTACCTATACTAGGATTTTTCTAGCTCGTTTACACTGTTTTTCGCTAATATTTTTGTGATGCTAAACGCTATCGTTCTATAACTTGGTATACTTCACCTGGGAGTCAAACGGCAAATTTCTACAAAATTTCAGACAGCTATCGTGAAAATTTAAAAAGTTGGCAATCTACCTCAATGTTAAATTTCAGCCCAAAACGGGATCTCGAGAATCTGAGCATATTCGAGGAATTGGTCCTGTTTACATCCATCGGGATTCGAAGTATTTATGTAACTTTGAACCAGAAGATACACTGGGGTGTATTCTACACAAACATGTTGATTTTGAAACATTGCTCCGCTACAAAACCGAGCAAATGCACGAAATTGTGTGCGGTCCCAGAAATTAAATAATAGGGCTAAATTTAACATTGGGGTAGATTGCCAACTTTTTCAATCTTCGCAATAGCTGTCTGAAATTTGGTAAAAAAAATTGCCGTTTGACTCCCAGGTGAAGTATACCAACTTATAGAACGATAGCGTTTAGCATCACTAAAATTTCAGCGAAAAACAGTGTAAACGAGCTAGAAAAATCCGAGTATATGAAGAACTTACTACTTACCACTTACTACTTTAGAAGGCAAACTTTAGTTACCATTTAATACTTACTATTTACCATTTCCTACTTACCACTTACTACTTACCACTTCTTACCAATTACTACCTACACCTTACTAGTTATCACTTACTACTTACTTCTTACCACTTACTAGTTATCACTTACTACTTACTTCTTACCACTTACTAGTTACCACTCACTACTTACTTCTTATCACTTACTAGTTACCACTTACTACTTACCACCTACTGACCACTTCTTACCTGATTATTTAGGCCTACCACGGACCACTGGCCGGTGGACCAGTTGTGGAACAAACTACACTCAACCAATTTATTAAGTTTTTATCATGGGTCTAATAGTATATTGATGTAGTAAGGGATACCGGTGTAAGTAGTAAGTGATAAGTGGTAAGCAGTATAAGTCGTAAGTAGTAAGTGGTGAGTCGGAGTGTCCCAAATATACCAAGTAGTAAGTGGTAAGTAGTAAGTCGTAATGTCCCTTCTGTAACTCCATACCGATATGGATGAAGTTCGTGAAAATTTCATGGTGTGGATACTTTAGCAGTGGCACATTTCTTTTGTCGTGAGTAAACTACATTCAAAGAATAACTTTGTATCCACTGTTTTGCATAAACTTTAAGATGACACTGAGAATGACAGAGATATGATGGAGAAAATCAGGAGCAAGGGTTCATTTGTTGCCGCCATTCACATTGGTGCTGGAAAGGTACCCGTTCCAGAAATTGTTTCCAATAAAATAAGTATTTTTTTTCCAACTTGTTTTTTCTGCAAAACATTCTATAATATATCTATAATTTTCAACAAGCAGACAATAATGATTAAAGAATTAAGAAAGAAATTTCGGGATGTTTTCAGCGAGATCTCGACAAGTCTGACATCTACGACCATATCATACGTGTGGAATTACCCTGGTCGGAAATAACGAGCTCCCTGGGTAACGACCTCGCCATGACCTTGAGATCGCATTTCCTACAAATCAGTTGCAAATGGCTCCTTAACACCATCAGTACGGGTGCACATATACTAAAGGGAAAGGTGTATCGAAATCGCATGGTCGATGTCAACGTTAGGTATGAGTCTGGAAATATTTTACCATTATTATTATAGTACCATTATTAATTATTCTATAATTAAGCTATATATATAATTACTGTTCATAGTAAAACATTCAACTCGAAATTAATATGATTTCTAACTTTCAGTAACAGCAAACTGTATCACAGAGCTATAGGAATCATACAGGTATGCGTTTTCCTCTAAATTTACTGTATTATTGGCTAACTGTATGATCCGATCATATTCATACGATGGAAAATCACGCAAATTCGACTTTCATTATGATTTTACATATCTGCACAGGAGTGCGCTAAAACCTCCCAATCACAGGCCGAGGAATCGCTACTGAAAGCCATCTACCAATCAGATACCTTGTCCAGTGGCATCAAGTCTGCTCCCATTGGTCAACACATTCTGAAGGCGACCAATCAGAAAATGGTATTAAATTTTAGCGCCAATTCATCTTGCCGTTCATTTGCCAAGAGCATAATATAGAAAGTGATTTTAGTTGTAGGCCTACAATACAATAATCATTGCCTCTGTTGTATGTTCCAGAGAGTTCCAATCGCTTTAATTATTGCTGCCGCTAAACTCACCATAGACGAAGCCAGAAGTATGCTGAAGAACTGTCGCATATTGCGAATTGTTATATCGCGTTGCTTAGACGGACATGATGAATTTTCCTGATGCAAATTTGTGATTTTATATAAAATTTTGAGTTGTCATCTGTCCCATTATAAACTATTGTCCGTCAGTGTTTGTACTGAAATGTGATTTTGTGTTAATGTGTATAAGATGGAACATGAGTTAATTACATGTTAAGGAATGTCTTGACACAAAGATGTTGCCATTACCGTACATGTTTGAGAAACGTAATAAATGTACATGTAGATATAATTATCGAAATATACAGATGAATGAAGCGGTTCGTTTGTCGATTGTTTCTCACAACCACCGGCGATATTATGTCATACAATAACATACGCTCATCAACCCGAGGCATTATTCGTTCTGTGTTATCATATCGTAATTTAGACAACGTAGGCCATAGTAGATTTTCATTGGCGTAACCGATATGGGCATCTGTTCATGCATGGATCTAATTCAATACTAGTCCATAGCTATGAGAAAACTGCATGCGGTTGCCATTAACATGCTAAACGTTGAATCACGACCCGTCAACAAGGTCAAACTCTCCATTGCGTCACATCATGTAAGATACATACGTTACTACTACCAGTTAAAGTTCCACAGCAGTTGTTCTATTCGTTAATCACTTGGAATGAGAGGCCGAAGTCATCAAGTCATCACCATGTCTCGATAATATGTCAGAAATAAGTCTAGTATAGGCCTACTACGGAATTAGCACCACAATTGTCTCTAATCACTGCATGTGTTCAAGTAGAAATTGTGGTTGACTGCCGATATATCAATCAGGCCCTACAGCTGTAGGGTTAAATCATTATATGTTACATGAAGTGGGCCTATACCACTTCTAGACGGCGCAGTTCTTTGCGTTAATGTCATGTGCACACATCGACAAAACGATGATGCTTAATTGATCCATCTGTGAATCATATCGAAGCGCAGATTTAAGATGCGTTTTAACCTTAGAAGTCCTCCACACAAGTTTGTATACCGATCGCTTTCATTGCATGTTACTACATTCATGTATATGATATCCCAAGGCACGGGCATATGTTCAGAAAAAAAAATCCCGACACACTTGTCATGTAAAGTGATCAATCAAACACCAAAAAATGCGGTCCAATATATAGTTCCACAATTGACATCGCGCGAAACAAAACAAAAAAAGATGACTTGCATAAAATATAAAATCCCCGCCAGTCAAGGCAAATGAATCTGCACAAATGAACGGGAGCGCGCCCTTGGCATTATCTTGCAATACCAATTAACTTATATTGTAGCCTCAAAGTTATACGTACATACAACTATACACTGAAATTAGTACTGATTCAGTTAATTTTTTGGATACTACTTTGTTCAGGAGCAAAGAAAACACATTAGAAGCAAAAGTTTTCTTCAAGCCAACGGATACTCATCAGTTGTTGCATAAGCTCTCTTTTCATCCAAAACACACTTATAAAGGACTAATCAAGTCCCAAGTTTTTCGATTTTTCCAAATTTGCTCATATCCAGATGATGTTGAATCAGCTTGTCAAATATTATTCAAGGCACTTTCGAAACGTAACTATTCAAAACGTTGGCTTCGCAAAATCAAGAATGAAACATTGAGAATTTTGAACAGTGAGGAAAGACTAGGTGCTGATTTTCAATTGCCCACTTCCAGCTCGTCTGGCTCAAAACCTTGTAATTCTAGACAATGTCAGACATGTCATTTAGTTCCAAATTGTCAAAATTTCTCGGGATCAGTTTTTGAACAGACCTACTCAATCAACTCAGCTTTGGATTGCAACTCAGAAAATATAATTTATCTATACACTTGTAAGCTTTGCGAAAAACAATATGTAGGTGAAACCGGTAAATCACTCAAATTCAGAAACAATCGTCACCGTGCTGCAATAACTAGCTGCAATGAGGAAAATGCATTATACAGTCATCTATCTAAATTTCACAGCAAAACTGAATTTTCCATTGAATGTTTTTCTCTTTTACCAATTGAACAGGTTTCCGATCTTGGTGATGAACTTTTAAACAAACAATGGCGACTTGAAATGGAATATTGTTGGATTGATACTCTAGGCACTTTCGAACCTCATGGCCTCAACGTTCAAAAATTTACAAAGTATGACCCTTTGAACAAAAGTAAAAATAAATTCGACATGGTGTATATAGTACCCTTCTCAAAAACAGGTACGCTTTCAGCCCAAATTGTTAAAAAGCATATGAAACAACTCAACAAAAATACTGATGGTGATATTAAAATAGCAACAGCTTACAAGAAGCATCAAAATCTTAAAGAACTTTTAGTCAGAAGCAAACTTAAATAATCCAACAAAATTTGTTCAATGTCGCTCATTGAATTTTTATTGCTGTTTTATGTTATGTGTTACTCTTACAATTATCTTGTGCCAGTGCATTTTTTATACTCTCCAAAACAACTATACACGTGGACCTGCGGTTTCTCGGGTCCTTTTATTTTCTGGCCAGTCATTGTATGGACCTTCGGCGGGTAGGCCTATATATACGTGTATCATGCATATATATAAAGTACAAACAGCAAAGACCAGGCCACGGCCTTGATACCTGGACCAACACTTGATATAACCGGCAGGCTAACGTACGTAATAGCCACTGCATATACTTGCTTGTGCTCGGAAATTGCACATGTACTGTATACATACTGGCATAACAAAAATCAATCAGCTTTAAAACGGTTAGTTTGGAAGAGGATATTTTGAAATGAAATTTCAATGTATTCACCATTGATATAATATCGAAAAGCCGTACTTTTAATATATGTTCGTTCTTGAACTTAATAAGTATTATTTTTATGATACTTACGTGTAGGCTCAATTGATAGGCCTACTATCGCACAGTTTTATTCAGAAAGATTGTCATTCAAATATGACAAAACCATAACAATATGGCAACACACAAGAATTGTATGCATGTGGAGTAATTTCAATTCTTACTTTCAAGTTCGGTCAAAAATGAAGAACCAGCCTCCAAAACAGATGTGAGATCCGATCGTTCTAGACAAAATAAAACATGGGTAAAAAGGACGGAGATGTTTTCTACTTGGGAGAAACCAATTCGTCAAGTGGAGTTTCCAGTTTATCTACCGAGCCGGACCTTGATTGCCATGGCAACGGAATCCCAAGAGTCCTCGGTATCCATGGTGACGACCTGAGCATAGGGAGTGGATCCAGTAAAACGACAACTAAAGAGGATTTAGACCATGCTGTGAATAAGAAGGTACGTATAAATGGTCATTTGTGCATTTAAGTTTAATCTGGGTTTCGCTCTCCCCGTTCATATTAAAGGCTTAGTTCCTAGAATATGTAGCATACCCCGCTAAGTATCAATGAAATCATTGAAACATCATCGTATTCAATTAAGCTATTGAAATATATGTAACCCAAATGCCGATATCTTTATTTTAAAATGGAACTACGATCGATTTATTACAGAAATCATGTGGATTTTTTAGATCTTTTTGAAGTTTTCAACTGCCGCCCGGTTTCTGGCTTTTTCTGAGCAACACACACAGATTTTCGGTAGAAACACGTTTATAGGAATTGTTCAACATAATTTCTCAGTTCTGCGCAAATTTTCCGATAAAATCGATCCCATGTACATTGTAGTGATGAAGGTAATATACGAATATCGACCAATCAGTCAAATTTAACATATGTACAGGGGATAAATGCCAATACAATAAAAACATTCAATAACAAATACAGAGTCAACCACTATGGAACATCAAAACTAGAGGGAAAGATGATTATGTCAATTCAGGGTTTTGTTTACATCATCAAAATGAAGACAAATATAACGATATTAATATCTATAAGAAATGTCGTCAAAACTAAAAACAGTATGCCACTTTGATTAAATAACCATTATTGCATTCCGTTGTAAATATTGTTTATAGTATATGACGGCATACTAGGTCAAATGCTTGCAGCAAAACAAGCAAGAAGCAAAAGGCTAAATCAAGAGCAAAAGAAAAACAAGTATTCGGAATTTACCCCAAGCGTATCCGGAAGCAACATATTTTTCAGTCTTTTTTTAGTCATAAACATCGAGTCTGTGTCTTATTAATATTTGTAGACATATATAATTAAGTTTATTGTACCATGGCTGGAAAAAAAATCCCATAAAAGTTTCAGTTATATGAACTCTTTTCTCCTCCTTGTTTGTGTCAAAATAATTGCATAATAATGAACATAGCCGCAAGAAATATTTGATTGCTACGTACATTCTATATTCGTGCATTATCATAATACATGTAGCACTCTATAATATCCTTCTTTTCGTGAATCAGACTCTTTTCGTTAAAGCTGTTGGTTTTGTTTTTACAGAAGAGGAAATGCTGCCCCTACGGTCCCAAAGTATGGTGCAAGAAATATTGGTGGGAAGGTAGGTCAAAAGTTACGAAACCACTAAGTATCGAATTTCGGACTGACATTCGCTTGTGATAGCCCAGAGCAAACACGTGCTTGCTACATTACAAAAGATGGATTTGATTGCAAATATGGTAATTCAAGGCTCTGTTGAGTATTTTTTATGCCTTTCACCAGAACAAGGCTGTATATGGCACCAACTCTAACAAACTCTTCAGTTTTCAAAGTGGTCTGTAAATTTTATTTACAAATTATGATGGCATGTCATCTTTCTGAAATCTACACTTTCCCATAATTCTCAGAAAACAACGTACAGGGCAGGTTTCTCTCTCAATCCTTTTACGAGTCATTTAAGCTTGTAACACTTTATCAATTCTACAGTAACTTGCAACTCTCTCTTCATTCTACAATGGCTTGTAACTCGTTCTTCATTCTACAGAGGCTTATAACATTTTCTCAAGTCTACAGTAGCTTGCAACTCTCTGTTCATTCTACATTGGTGTGTAACTCTTTCGTCATTCTACAGTAGCTTGTAACTCTTTCTTCATTCTACAGTAGCTTATAACTCTCTCTTCATTCTACAGTAGCTTGTAACTCTTTCTTCATTCTACAGTAGCTTGTAAGTCTTTCTTCATTCTACAGTAGCTTGTAACTCTTTTTTTCACTCTACAGTGGCTTGTAACTCTTTCTTCATTTTACAGTAGCTTGTAACTCTCTCTTCATTCTACAGTAGCTTGTAACTCTTTCTTCATTCTACAGTAGCTTGTAACTCTTTCTTCATTTTACAGTAGCTTGTAACTCTTTCTTCATTCTACAGTAGCTTGTAACTCTCTCTTCATTCTACAGTAGCTTGTAACTCTCTCTTCATTCTACAGTAGCTTGTAACTCTTTCTTCATTCTACAGTAGCTTGTTTAATCTTTCTTCATTCTACAGTGGCTTGTAACTCTCTGTTCATTCTACAGTAGCTTGTAACTCTCTTCATTCTACAGTAGCTTGTAACTCTCTCTCTCTCTCTCTCTTCATTCTACAGTAGCCTGTAACTCTTTCTTCATTCTACAGTGGCTTGTAACTCTCTTCATTCTACAGTAGCTTGTAACTCTCTCTCTCTCTCTTCATTCTACAGTAGCTTGTAACTCTCTCTTCATTCTACAGTAGCTTGTAAGTCTTTCTTCATTCTACAGTACATGTAGTTTGTAACTGTCTCTTCATTCTACAGTAGCTTGTAACTCTTTCTTCATTCTACAGTGGCTTGTAACTCTGTTTTCATTCCACAGTAGCTTGTAACTCTTTCTTCATTCTTCAGTAGCTTGTAACTCTCCTTCATTCCTCAGTGGCTTGTAACTCTCTTTTCATTCTACAGTAGCTTGTAACTCTCTCTTCATTCTACAGTGGTTTGTAACACTTTCTCAAGTCTACAGTGGCTTGTAACACTTTCTCACGTCTACGTTAGCTTGTAACACTTTCTCAAGTCTACAGTAGCTTGTAATTGGAGAATGAGCTAGAAGCTAATGTAGACTCAAGAAAATGTTGCCAGCCTTTGTAGACTTGAGAAACTGACGAACCGCAATTTACCATAGTCAAGTCTACAAGTGCCTGTCTAATTTCTGCAAGTCGACATTGGTTATTTACTCTTTTTTTCGAATCCACAGCAAGAATAGAATCATTCACGTAACGATTAAAGGATGAGACACATCTCTTATACAATTTCCTGGGCTCTGAAAGGGTGCTATTTGTGATATTATTGTGTTATTATTTCATCGATTAGTCATTTTTCTCCCCCCATTGATGTCAATCAGTGAAACCACCTGAAATTTGATATTTTCTGAAGTTTGATACGAACTTTAATATTCCAGGCCAGGACCTGAAGAAGCAGCCGGTGGATGATTTGGCCAAGCGACTGGAGGGAAAGTCCTGGTCCCAGCGACTTCTCATCAAACACCGGCGCATTGTGGGCTTCTGTATCCCAGCCATCTTCTTTCACTTATTCTGGTGGGCTTACTTCATTGAACATGAGGCCTGGCACCTATTCCCGGACAAGTACGCCATGACAATCACCATGGTCTTTGGCTCTCTCATTGCTGGTGAGTTAAAGCCAGGCTTGTGTCAATATGATTCAGACATTAGTAAGATTATGAAGTAAGATTTCGACGAAGTAGAATAAAAAAAGAGACCTTTTTGGGTTGCATTCGTTGCAGGTATGACGAGTGAAGGTGGAGGAGCTATCGCCTTTCCAGTGATGACCCTCGTGTTAGAGGTGGACCCTTCCATAGCACGGGACTTCACCCTGATGATCCAGTCCTGTGGCATGTCTGCTGCCTCGTTCACCATCTTCTTCATGGGTGTTCGGGTCGAGTGGCACTCACTGGTCTGGTGTTCCCTTGGATCCGTCGGCGGTATCATCTTCGGCTTCCACGTGGTCGATCCCAACCTCAGTCCTAGCGTCAAAAAGCTCGGTTTTGTATCAATCTGGTTCGCTTTTGCCTCGGTGCTGATCTTCGTCAACCGGACGGCCAAGCGTCGGACATTCAAGAAGATCCCAGATTTCAACTGGTGGCGCCTGCTGGTCTTGGTATTGGCCGGCTTCCTGGGCGGAATCTTCACCTCGTTCTCAGGCAGTGGGCTCGACATCTGTAGCTTCATGATCCTGACGCTGCTGTTCCGTGTCTCGGAGAAGGTGGCCACGCCGACGTCCGTGGTCCTGATGGCGATCAACTCACTGGTGGGCTTCTTCTGGCGTGGCGTCATCATGAGCGCCATCACGACAGATGCCTTCGAGTACCTGGCCGTCTGTGTGCCGGTGGTAGTCATCGGGGCGCCGATTGGGTCAGTACTGGGTTCACACTTTCACAGACTGGTGTTGGCTGGTCTTGTCGTCATATTGGACACGGTCGCCATAGCAACAGCTTTCGGAATCATCCGGCCTTTGACTCCGGAACTCGTAGGAGGATGCTGCGCCGTCACCGTCGGCTGTTTCGGTATCTTCATGGGGCTGTCTTACGCCGGCCAGAAGTTGCTGGACGCATACGAGCGACGTGAACACCTCAGTCCTGATCCCAGCGGGAACGATCCAGACGGAAGCTCAAGCGAGGCCGGATCTGATGACGACAGCTCCTCCTCCGATACTGACTATAGTGGAGAGTTTCACAGACAGGACCTTGAGACAAACGGTCATGTCAATAAAACTTTCACGTCAGACCTGACCAAACTTTAGAACTGTGTGACACACCTGCAGAGTGCGGGTTGTTGCACTCATGAAGTAAAATATGAAAATTTTGCTGAATTACGCACTGAATAAAATGCAATAATTGTAATAAATGAGGTTTGGACATACTTCTGATTATTTGACATCATTCAAACACATCACTGACACCACAAATATCATTCCAAACAAACTTCTGTATATAAAGCGAGATTTGGGCGCATGATATTATATCATATTTTCAGTAAAAGTGATACTAACTGGTGTATTAACACTGACACCACAAATATCACTCTTTGATCTGGCTTACATGGAAGAATTGACTTTGGTGACACGGGTATTAGCACAAAAATAACACTACACATATCATTCTTCGATCTGGAGGTATAAATAAAACGTGCGTGTGTAGTGAAAGTAGCGTTATTTACACATCACTGACACCACAAATATTCATCATGGATCTCATTGGAATGAAAAGAGGCTTGCTTTTTCAAACGACTCTGGAACACAATCAAAATAGAATTACTGGTACTTTTTATTTTATTTATGTTGAACCAAATGGTGTACAGTATGTAATCGAAGCATAACGTTGCCAACAAATTGGGACTGTGAAAGGTGTCCCGCCAAGGTTTCCCACAAGTATCGTCAGGAAAAGACAACTTGATGGTTCCACACTTTCCAAAAAAAAAAAAACATCAGCTCTGAGATACCATACAGCAATGCTTTTCCAGTTTGTATCTATAATAAACATGGCAACACGAAACCGTCAGTTTCATTTTTGCGTCTAGACGAATCACCACACTGAGCGGCGGAAACATTGGAAAATATTCGAGTGTTTTGAGCCATTCTCTCTTTCCCTCCTTACAAAAAAAATATTTGGTCTTGAAGTACCTCAGTCACATGGAGACCTATAATAGCCACGATTAGTCAAAACTGTTTTTTGATTTCCTGACTGATTGCCAAAAGTTTGTTTGTCCCAAAATCCAATTTCTTCTATGTTTTGAGCCCTTTCGAGCCCAGAAAATTATGTATCACCTTTTAAAACGAATTTGCTGGGACGTGGTAAATTCCAGTCATTTTTCCCCTTTATTAGCCAATGAGTTTTATGTGGTAGTACTCCTAGATTGCCAGGGTTCAGATATTGGCACATTCGAACGGGATGTCATAATCTTAGTTTTCAGTTGATTTGGATTTTTTTTTATATTTGACCATGCAGTAACTAACACATGCGTGAAAAAACATCAGCGGCTGGAATAGTGTAACCACGCTGGGGAAGCAACCCCTAAAGTACTTATGCAAAACGTGTGACGATTATAGGCTTTAACCAGTCCGAGACACTGTTTACAAATATTCTGGATCGATTGTCACGTCCACACTATACTTGCACTTCGTCAACTTCAGGTCCTGCACACGGTCTTTTAAGTAAAGAAAAAACACAAGGGCCATAAGTCTTGATCTTTTATATCGAAGGGCTTCACTATATAATAGTTTATTCACTTGCTTATACGGATACTCAACTGGCAAGTTATCGAAACTAAGGGTTCCTTAATATCGCGAGTGTGTATGTGAAGAGAGAAAAAATATATCCCAACGACCTCTCCAAGTTGTGATTGATTAGATCAACAACAACTTGGAAGAAAAAACCCAATAATATACAGATAACATAGCCAGGAAAAAAGCATGCAAAAATGATGACGTGACTGGGTTAAGCATTAAATCCCCGTCCAGGCAAAATGACTCAGGACCCATGTGAAAAAAACGTGCAATTTGTATTATCTTGATCTATCAATTATAAATAGAGTATAGGCCAACATACATTTTGTATATGCCTATGATCTCGCGAGTGCTATAATATACAGGCCTTATTCGATTTGTTACCTGGTCCCAGGCAGGTAGGCACATAATCGGTAAAATATCACATACATGTCATTCGGTTATGTCAAAAGTACAAGGACAACACCTTATGATATTTATATGATGACACTGGACCGAGGAAAAAGGTGAGGATTGGATCAAAAATAGTACGAATGATAATTTAGGTTGCATTTCGTGTTTCATGTTTGACAATCAAAAATATTCGTTTATCAAAGAGTGACACGGACTTCTATGCATATTATTTTTCCCCAAGGACCGTCGGTGCAAAAAAACAATTATTACATTGGACCCTAGAACAGGTAAAAAAGATCTGACCACATAAAACTATGGGCAAAAAGAACGGCGACGTCGCCATTTTGGAAGCAAATGGAACCACCAATTCTTCTACTGGAGTTTACAGTTTATCTACTGATCCGCATCTCGATCACCATGGCAACGGCACCGTAAGTGCCCTCAGTAACCATGATGACGACCTGAGCCTAGGGAGTGGATCCATCAAGTCAACTACCAAAGAGGAATTGGCAAATGCTCAGAACAAAAAGGTAAAAAGGATTGATTATATTATTGATTGATTTTATTGCCATAATAATCTTTCGAGAGGTCAATACATCGCAATTTTTTCATTGCGCTAACGTTTTGTGTTTTGCAATTGACATTGTATATCAGGCATATTCTGTCAATAGCCTTAAGCGATAATTGAAAGGTGGTCGAATTATACTACTAAAGCATCAATTGTCATCCAGAAGAGAAAATGCTGCCCTTACGGTCCCAAAGTATGGTGCAAGAAGTACTGGTGGGAAGGTAGGTGACACACAGGGTGAAATAACGAAAATGACTCATATTCGACCTTGAGTGAATTATATTAAACCGATGTGCATTAGAGAAAATTGTTGTCTCAAAATTCTCGAAATTTGTCACACAATGTGCAGTTCAACAAGGCATTGCAATTGATCATTGAACCATCTTAGTTGATCAAGTGGTCTAAATAAGTTCAATATACTTGTTCTCTAGGCCAGGACCTGAAGAAGCAGCCTGTGGAGGATTTGGCCAAGCGACTGGAGGGGAAGACCTGGTCCCAGCGCCTCCTCATCAAACACCGCCGCATTGTGGGCTTCTGTATCCCAGCCGTCATCTTCCACTTATTCTGGTGGGCCTACTTCATCAAGCATAATTCATGGCACCTGTTTCCTGAGAAGTACGAAATGACAATCACAATGGTCTTCGGCTCCCTCATCGCCGGTATGTCCTGCAGTTTTTCAATGACTTTCCATCATAATACATATGTGCATAATTCCCAGAATTCATAGTAGAAGCAAGCTATGACAAAGAGGCACTATCAATTAAGTCAGGGAGAAAACGATCATATCGAATCTCGAATCTATTTTTTGACAGGTATGACGAGTGAGGGTGGAGGAGCTGTCGCCTTCCCAGTGATGACTTTAGTCCTAGGGGTGGACCCTTCCATAGCACGGGACTTCACGCTGATGATCCAGTCCTGTGGCATGTCTTGTGCATCTTTCACCATCTTCTTCATGGGCGTCCGCGTGGAACGACATCCTCTACTCTGGTGCTCTTTAGGGGCGGTTGGCGGCCTCATCTTTGGCTTGCACGTGGTCGACCCCAACCTCAGCAACAGCGTCAAGAAACTGGGATTCGTCTCGATTTGGTTTGCTTTCGCCTCGGTTTTAGTCATCATCAATAGAACGGCCAAGCGTCGAACCTTCAAGAAGATCCAAGATTTCAACTGGTGGAAGATGCTAGTTTTGGTACTGGCGGGCTTCCTGGGTGGAATTTTCACCTCGTTCTCAGGTAGCGGGCTCGACATCTGTAGCTTCATGATCCTGACGCTACTGTTCCGTGTCTCGGAGAAGGTGGCCACACCGACGTCCGTGATCCTGATGGCGACCAACTCCCTGGTGGGTTTCATCTGGCGTGGCGTCATCATGGAAGCCATCTCGACAGAAGCTCTCGAGTATCTGGCCGTCTGTATGCCTGTGGTGGTCATAGGAGCGCCGGTAGGATCGGTGCTAGGTTCGCACTTTCACAGACTGGTACTGGCCAGCTTCGTCATCATCTTAGACACGGTCGCCATAGCTACGGCCTTCGGCATCATCCGGCCGTTGACTCCGGAGTTGGTGGGGGGATGCTGCGCCGTCATGGTCGGCTGTTTTGGGATCTTCATGGCGCTGACATATGCCGGACAGAGGATGCTGAACGCCTACGAGCAGCGAGAACGCCTGAGTGCTGATCCAAATGAAGACGATTCAGAAGGAAGTTCCAGCGATGCTGGATCTGATGACGATAGTTCTTCCTCTGACACTGACTATAGCGGAGAGTTTCATGGGCGGCACCACGAGAGCCAAGGCCAAATCAACCAAGCTTTCACACCAGACACATCCGACCTCACGAAGCTTTGAAACACCGTTTACCAGCTCACTTGTACCAAATTTCAATACCGTTAGTTCTACGGAAAACTTTACGGAGAACACCCTATTTTATATACTTTGTATAAAATAAGATCATTACGGAATGAATTGAGTGTACAAAGTCTTTGACAATACTCAGTGGTAAATTTGTCTTGAGGGAGTTATGCTTTCCCATTGCAATGTGAACCTTGTATCGTGATTTCAACTCATGATTTGTGATCATTGTATGGGCTTTGTAACTATAGCAACTGCATACACTTGTCGTTGTAACTGCCTGCATTTTTATCCAGTTCCGTCGGAATGTAATAAAGATTGTACATGCGTATACTAGTAGTCTAATGTCATTGTATCCGGTGGATACTATGGATTTGCGTCTCGCTCCGCCATGTCTACTGCCATAGATTTTTTTTGTAAACACTACAGGTTGCAGATCTGAACGGATTCTAACAATACAGACATGTCTTGTAAGGTGACGAGACCTATCAATTTTGGTTGCCATAGCAAACCAGAATGGCCGATTGACCGAAATTAGCCATTTTAACACGTGGCTTGTTTCTCTGTTGCTTACCCATCGAGGAATCGTAACATTTACCTTACATAAAATAAAGTTCTAGGGTTTGAAGTAGAACTATGGGGCATTATTCGATGCTAAAAGATATACCCCATACAACGATTGCATTCAGAGCGTCATTGAAAGTTAACGTATATCATTTTTTATATGAGAGTTTGCTTTCAGAAATATATCAGGCAGGAAGGAATATTAACACAAACAGAAATTTCAACACATCCCAATACCATATTGGTCCTGATAGAAGCACATGCCCTAATATAAGCGCAACACAGCCTGACTGGTATATGGCTAATTTCCTACACAATTCAAACAAATCAAAAAAGCATGTGTTAAATACATTTATTTTTAAATTCATATGACTGGATTCGTCGACATTGTTTCACTATACATATTCCACCTCCCTATCATACATACTATACATGTCACTACTGCACATCTGCTCAGTTTACTTTTGATTTTCCAGCATGCAATTGAGCTGAAGCCAGGTACAAAAGGAAACATTTATGTGAGTGCTGCCAAAGAACTATACCACAAAAGTTGCTTAATCATCGAACAGGGACAGCCAGGACTTCTGAAATGTTCATAAAGACTTCCTATTAAGCTGTGAAATTTATTATTTTCGTACCACATTAATCGACGCCTCATCTGAATTTCTCGAAGACATGCAACATTTTGGAGTGACAGGGGTGTACATGTAATTTGTACCTTAACTAAAGTACATTAACTGCAACATGATTTCTGGGAATAATAGATTGCACAAATATGTATACCAGAAACATCGCGTTGGCCGCTGACATGCATAGCCATGAAAACATGTCAAACTTGTGACATGTGACAAAAATAATTTGGGTATTTTGGATACTAACGAGATAGACAAAGTTTAATTCAGTCTTGCGGAGACAAATAATATACACATACATCAAGACAAGAAATCTCAGAACATGTATAGTTCTGAAATATTTTCCGCAAATATGAATTGTGAGATTTGAAAGAGAAGACATCTAACCATTGTACATCAAGCTAATCTTCCCATGATCAGCTAGCATCACAAATCATCACTAACACGCAGACAAAACACAGACATTTATTTCTTCTTTCCTTTCTTCTTCTTGCCGCCGGTGCCCGCCGGTGCTGACTGCGAGCCTCCAGACGGTGCTGCCCCTTGGCCGCCCGCCGTTCGTGATTTCATCTGCGGGATTTTGTCGCAAAGGTACATCAGCACTGACTTCCCTGTGATCCGGTGTGGTGGGGCGAGAAATTGTCAAAAATATCATGTTTCATGTTTTCCTGTGAGAGCAGTAATACTAGGCATTTACCTGTACAATGTAGTTTCATATTATATCCAGTTCAACGATATATTTGCAGATACAAACAGTGTCAGATTATTTATCACATAGTTAATTAGCTGTTATTGAGATATGTCAAATAATCAAAAAATGGTATCATAAGTTATCCCTTGTATTCCATACACAAGCATCGAGCCTTTGCACTCAGTGATTTACTCGGCAGTGCAGTGGACAAGCAATCCAAGGAATACTGACTGTTTGGGAACTGATCCAGAACGGGCGAGTTGTCATCTTTACGGAGCTGGATCCGGATACGGCCGCGGTATTTCACATCTCGAGTCTCCACTTCTCGTGGGTACACCTTGTTCTACAAATAAGCACAAAATATGCATGGTATAAAATTTATTCTAAAGATTAAATGCGTGTACATATAGACTAGTATATCATTGATCCTAAACTCTTCATTTTGCTTGAGGACAGCTTACTTCACGTACTAAATTATGCTACATGGCTTGTTTGTATATTGCATTTTAACACAAAATACACATGTAGTAGAGGCAGTTTTCCCACAACTTTCATCAAATTAAACTTTGTGTATCATCATGTTCAAATATGGGAAGAAGGCTAACATTATAGTGATTGCAATTCAAGAGCTAGAACTCACTCACCTCAACCCCAATCACCAAACCAGCGTGAGCGCAGACATCCCGCATCTCACTGTACGTTGGGTTGTCCACGGCCTGGAGATAAATTCAAGCAGTTGACAGCTCGTAATATTGTGTGTATCACTGTAGGGGCCGTTAATGCATATAAGTCCTGGTAGACATGACAGGGAGATCTTAACCTTGCACATTTTGATTCAGTGATTTATCAACGGGACATAATATTGCAGCAGTTGGCGTTATTTTGTGTGTATGTATACTGATAAAAAAAATCTGAAGAAAAAAGCTCAGAGGCTGTTTTCACGGATGCCAGTTTCCAAGGTACATAATCATATATATATAATTCAGTTCTTCAGGGATGCAAGCGATCTCATCCTTGAATGAATGTGCCAACCGTGGTAAATAAACCACATTCATGATAGGTCGCCGGCCTGATTTGTATGGATCATTTAGATGTGTTTTGTTATCTACCTTTTCCTTTGGGACTCTGCGTCCTTCCGCAATCGTCTTGCGGCTGTTGATGTATGCCGGGTAGACACATATCCACCTAGATCATAATGAAAAGCTCACAATTAGGTTTACAATTGTAAGGCACTATGTACTGTACATCATCCTAAATAACTGCTACTCATCCTCAGCCACTGTTTGGCTCACAATATGAGCGAAGAGGATATCCTGTTTGGTCACGAAGAAGCCAGAATGTCTGAAATGAATTACTAGTAGTTGCTTTGACTTTTATTTTTTATGATCCAATCACAGGTCATTGAATCGTTTTATGCTTCGTGAATCTTTTTCATGGTTATGGAGCAAAGCGTGAGCAAATCCATATAGATCTCATAATCAAGAGGTATACAGGTTATGGCCGCCACTGGGCTATGGCCGCATATTCATCGAAAATGCTATAGACCAGTTCATGAGCCAGTGACCACATGTAGTGTGATTTCAATGTTTGTTGTTATTTCTACAGGTCAGTGCACACCAGTCATACCAATGTCATCACTGAACCAACTAATCTTCTGATGGACATAACACACCGATTGATTGAATTAATATAAATTACCTAAATCACCTGATGCAAACTTTGACAAGAAAAACAATGTTCATGTACAGAATTTTGTTTAGTTTAGCATCACACAGATCCTGGTATACACTATACAACAAAATATATACAAGGTCAGGTCGATGTTGAAGATATAAATATGCATCACATTACTTCAGGTTATTGAAGATTGATTTATCACTCTGGGCAAATGTGGGTGTGCCAATCAGCGATATGCTATCTGCACCATGTGACCAGTGGCAGTTTTGAACCAATCACAGTCTACACTCTAAGGCCCAATTTCTCATCTCCAGGTTACCCGTAGGTTTTCATAACCTGAGGCTAACCCTGGGATAACCTGTAGGTCACCGTCGAATTGCATTTCTAATGTCCAAGTTATCCCTCGGTTATCCATGGGTTTCGTAACCCAGGGGTAACACGGTGTTAACCCCAAAGTAACCCACAACATGGATTTCTCATCTGTGGGTTTGTGTAACCCAGGGGTAACCCTGGGCTAACTTGTATTGTTTTCATAACCCTGGTATACAGTAGGTTTATGGAGGTGTTACATATTACACTATGGATAACTTTTACGTTTTATTCGCATCCGACGACAACGGAGACAGTTACTGAGGCCGGAGAGAGTGTTTGGAGACCGAAAGAACATGTTTGACATGTACAGTGGGGCCCAAAAGTCTTAGACCACCTTGAGAGTGTCATCATAATAGGCTTACAATAGAAGGCATGTGCTTATTACATGCGGGCTATTATGCTGAATCCTATCTCTTTACTTTATAGGCATGTAGACCCTATCTCAAA
The DNA here is from genome assembly GCA_949152475.1 of Terebella lapidaria. Taxonomy (NCBI): domain Eukaryota; kingdom Metazoa; phylum Annelida; class Polychaeta; order Terebellida; family Terebellidae; genus Terebella; species Terebella lapidaria. Next base: position 13,561,728 of record OX424557.1, read on the forward strand.
ATAACACCAGTTCAAATTTTACCAACAAACTTAATTACAGAGCTCTTTCATCGGTGAAACACATGAAAATAAATGGGTGAAATGAAACTGATGTTAACCAACACACAGTCATAAACCATATTGCACCCTAGTCGTGTTATTCGCATTCCATCATTGTTCCAAAGCAAATGTAAAACCATTCAAATTTAATGTTTTCCCCAAAATTAATCAAATATTTTACTGTTGCACAATTCGACGCTCTGAATTTCTGACGTCAGTTATGCATACATACATGGAAGTCACTGAAGAACAAATAACGGATAACTTAAATGGAACAAATTATATTTTATTGTAAGTTTGATGCATGATGCGGCTTACTTTTGCATATTTGTTTTCGCAACGGCTCTTTTACTTTCCAATGTGACGTATTTCTCAATGAACACTAACAATGTTTGCATGCCATCTTCTCCGAAGTTTTCCATTCTCTTTGCTGCCGCCCTCACCATATACCTCGTGCTCTTGAAACATCCGATATGTAAAGAAATTCTCGGTCATGATTGTTACGATCAGATCAGAATATTGAGCTTTTTCTGACCCCAAACTTGATGTACGCGCGGCCATACTGAGATGAGTTGGTTGTGTGTGCAAGACTGAGTTGATTTGTTTGATTTTGATATCAGTGCATCATGTTCTCTGTTTTATTTGGAGCTCATCTTAGACTGCACTAAATTGCCGAGCCAAACATACAACAACACCACAGGTTAACCGCGGGTTAGCCTTAGGTTAGGTAACCTAGACCTAGCCTTGACATGGGAAACAAACCTGATCCACGCCCACGGGTCAGGGTTATCTAGGGACAGCACAAGTACTCGAGTACTCGTCAACGAGTCGAGTCACAGCAAGAACCGAGTTTTAAATTGACAACCGAGTACTCGTTGAACGAATCTAAGACTTTTTTTCAGTAAATATCACGAAATGAGCACTCAAAACCATGACAAAACGTTGAAAAAAAATTTGATCTCTTGTTGACATTGTTTCGAACAAGAACTAGCTGCGCCATCTGGGGAATCACTGGTGCTGCCTCTGGGCTCTAGCGAGTGCACTATGAACTAAGTCACGTGATGCAAACAAGATGTCAGCACCCATCTGAGAAGGAATGCAACTTAGCTGTTCAGTAATTTAGTGAGCATATATCCGATATTTAATTCTAAACTACTTGGCAACGTACGATTTTACCTTCTGAATGCCCTCACTCATTAATTCAGTCTACTGGCAGTCCCAGTGCATTACACGGTGAATTGACGATCTATTCGAAAAATTTGACTAATGCAATCTACATTTGGTAATTTTTCACGAGTACTCGGTTCCGAGTCGAGTCACAACACCCGAGTACTCGGGTTACGAAATTTGTACTTGTGCTGACCCTAGGGTTATCTCTGTGTTACCTCACCCAGGGTTAACCCTGGGTTTTGGACATAACCTACCTAGATTAACCCAGAGATGAGAAATTGGGCCTATGTCTCAGATTGCCCACGTTATTGTACATCCAACCCACAGGTCTTACTTATAATTAATACCCTCAACGATCTGAAGTTAAGTTGGCAACTCATCCATCTGGAGGTTCAAGTTAACTGGTTAAGCAGCGCCCGATGTGAACTGAGACGGGCGATAATAGAGTAAACATATGGAACATTTGTGCACAACTTCGGGAAAATGAGCCACTAAGCGTCGTTTTTGGCCAGATTATATATCTTTTACATTTCATCAACATATTGTGCAGTGAAATCCATACCTTTCTCTGTCCGAGTGGGTAAAATTAGCACTTGAAGACCAGGGTCGACTTTGGGATGCAGCGGCTGCCATGTTGGAGATATCTACATTCACCAGGTGGCGCCACGAGGAAAGGCCACAATCCGGTAGATATTTGGCGAATTTTACTACATAAAAAATCTTTCGGGATCTGAATGTTTTTTTGTCCTGTCTGTATAAGTCAGGAGGAAATTTCACACAGGGTGGAAACGTAGTACAGACTTTTTCTATCGATTGATATGGCTTCATAATGGTCTAAGATAACCTTTTTCAGAGGGTGTGTAAAATTTTCTCCCGGGCTAACTTTTTTATGGCCTTTTTCAAAATGGCCGACATCGAAAATTTGGTATTTTAGGAAAAAAACAAAATTATCCTCCTGGCATGATGCTTTTGCTCTATTAAGGTGACATTTAGTTATATGGAGATATATTCTTCATAACAAAACTAATAATACCGATTCAAACGCCCCGAAAATGGAAAAAATCCAAGATGGCCGCCAAATTCTCGCCATTTTTACACAAATGTTCATAACTTCCTGCCAAATTGAGATAGGAAGCCAATTTTGGTGTCTAACCCTGGGTTTTGGGGTATGAGGATTTCAAATATATAACCAGTTTTGTGATTGGATGGTTTGAAGCTGCTCAGAATCCAAGATGGCTGCCAAATTCTAGCCCGATTTCGCAAATAAGCACCAATGACCGTCATATATATCAAAATAACAAGCCAACTCTGGTGGCCAGTCCTGGGCTTTGGGGTATGAGGGTGCTACTTGAAGAAATACTCTCGTGTGTAGATGGTGACTGGCCAATCTATAGGTGTTCAAAGGCGAAGATAACCATTAATTAATGTGAAACATGTAAACGAACCCGTCTAATAGCACCCACTCGCACAAAATCAACAGAATCAACCACTATCAGACAAAAAAAAAATTTCTGAGCCAACTCTTCGGGAGGTCTGTCGGTGATATGGCACGGGCATTGATGCCAAATTGGTCATTGTCAAATCTAACACACACACATTGTGGTTGGCGTAGAGGTTTGGATCCTTCGATGATCATCAAGACCGTTCCCATGACGCCACTCACCAGACCATCCTCTACTTTGGGATTGCTCATCATAGTCACCATGGAGCCCTTACAGAGTGTAACATCAGCAGAAAGGTTGCATTCAATGGGCACAGGTGTTGTATTCTTCTTCAAGCCAGATCTATTCTCAATAACATTCACAGCCACAATCTTCGATTTCTGTCTGTTCAAAGAATCAGTCATCTTTACATTGTGTGCAGCAGCAACTTTTTGGAGAGGAAACACTTGAAGTACATCTGCTTGGATCTGTGATCCTTAAGCATATCCTAATATTCAGAGCTCTATGATTCAACATCTCCGAAAACGATTTGTCATTTTTTTGTCTCATTATGTCGGTCAAAGTAGTAACCTTGAAGTCGTCCCAAGGCTCTACAAGGGCAGCTGGGTCTCAGTATGTGTCCTCTTACATGCGGCAGTGGATAAAATCACTCACTGCCAGAATCATGAAGAACTTTTGTTTCTCTTGAATGATTCAAGAGAACCTCTGATGAAATTCAGCATGCCTCTGCTGAAATCTCATCAATGATTATCAGCTCGAGGTTTTAATACCTAACCTTTCTTCAGCAAGTGGTATATACTTTTGTCCCATACCCACCCTTTTGCATGGAAGCATGGTTCCGCCACTGATGGTGAATGCTGCTTTGCCAGTAGGAGCCACACATCAGAGCTTTGATGATATAAAACTTTCCTCTACCAATATGTTGAATGTCCCCAGACATTTTCCGTTCATCTTATCGATGCACCACTAGCGAGTATGAATGAAGATTTTTCTCTTGCATATTGTTCATGCACTGCATGAGAACTTGAGCCTGGTTCTATGGGATTGTCAAGATGCTGTGTTCTACTGACAACTGAGCCCATCTTGGTATTGGAGCTCCGAGGCAGGCCACTCAATCTGGCAGGTCTTCCAGACTGATGTCCTCGAGGTAAGCGTCATCTAGGTTGGCTTTTGTTTCCAAGCGTCCAGCCGCCACTTGCTGGGGCAATGTGTGCCAAGGCATCTTCTGCAAGATGATTTTCTTGGATCTCTTCATGGCTACTTCAACCTCTTTGATATTATTTCCAAATAGCGCTTGCTTTTCTCTGGCAATGTTGCTGATGCTTGTCCTTTTGCCATAGTATGAAATGCTCCCACTCATTTAAATCCATTTCAAAGTGGTGAAGATAAAGAACCATGAGATTCTGATAATGTTTCTCACTGTCCCTACAGATGTGCAAGCTTTACTGGTAGATTTCCGTCTTCAGATCTATCCTTTATTCCCAGCCAACTTCAATGAAGCATATGGAATATTGGACCGGTTGTCGTTGTTATGGGTAGAATTTTCTTCAGATGGTTCAAAATCTCTACCTGGTTTACTATCAACCTTGAAGAGGGATACAATTTCAACCAGACAGGTCTTTGAGAATATCTACAGGAGGGCGTGCATAGTACATGTACATGTACCTGTCTAGTACAGATATACAGTGTAGCCACACGTCTTCAATGCCTGAATCTCAGTGGCCCAGCAGTAAGAATGGAAGTGTCAGTCTGGTACTTGTCGGATCTGCAAGTATCCAAACAACATCCCGACTACAGTTTTTGAGAGGTGTGCCTGTGGCCTTGTAAATAGCCTCCGTGACACTCATCTCCCTGTTGGTCAGGTATGTTTTGCCTAGTCATTGTAGCTTATCGTCTGTCTTATCCCAGCATATTGTGCTCTGCATGGTTCTTCATGAAGGAGCTGACCATCTTCACTCTGCTTCTTGCTGCAATAATATGACACAATATATCGAATGCAGGCGAATACATCAACAACATATTGTAAGTCAAAATTAGGATTCCAGGCTTTCAAAGGGTTTTGATTTGTACTGACTTACCCATCAGTCTTTGTGTTTATGCTTATGTACAACCATTTTCGTGGAGGCTATAATATTCCAGGCTTGTTCTTCAGCAGCGTTTTTTCACTCATTTGGATCAGTGTCTGCTGGGATGGCACATAAAGGTCTGACAAGAAGGTGGACGGGATAACCTGAACCTGTAGGTCCTGTTACCCTTCTTGCATGACTTCGTATAATTCTTGGAATGAAGCTGAACATCATGTATAATGTCATGCAACTTGCTGTATCTCGTCTAATCAACGTCCTATGTGTTGATATATTTGTTAATAACGTCAACAACTTCCTCATCAAGTTATATGTCCAGCTTAGGAGGATGTTATACTCAGAAAAGGCAGTGAATGTAAGTACCAATGTGAGGCCAATCTCCCTGTAGAAACTCAATTGAAACAAAGTAGTCACAGACTTTGCCAATTTGATTTGATGGTGAAGTGATCATCAATTTCAAGGAATTTTTTACTATCTGATCAAACATTCTGGCAGCTTTTATATGGTTTTAAATGCCTAATATAATATACTTGGTATTGATATGCCTAATATAATATACTTGGGTTTGATTGCTCGGTAAAAAATTTTTCCTGGTAGTGGTACTGAGTGAGTGCTATTAAACAGGTTTGGTCGCATGTGTTTTATTAAGTAGTCCTTATCTTGGCTTTTGGACAGTTGGATTGTTTTTAACTGGCTAATCACCATCTACACACAAAAGTATTACTTCAGGTAGCACCCTCATACCCCAAACCCCAGGACTGGCCAACAAAATTGCCTTCTTATTTTGAATATGTGACAGTTATTGGTGCTTATATGCAAAATCGAGCTATCATTTGACAGCCATCTTGGATTCTGAGCATCTTCGAACCATCCAATCATGAAACTGGTTATTTATTTGGAATCCTCATACTCCAAAACCCAGGGTTAGACACCAAAATTGGCTTCCTATCTCAATTTAGCAGGAAGTTATGAGCATTTGTGTAAAAATGGCGAGAATTTGGCGGCCATCTTGGATTTGTTCCATTTTCGGGGCGTTTGAATCGGTATTATTAGTATCGTTATGGAGAATATATCTCCATATAAGTAAATGTCACCTTAATAGACCAAAGCATCATGCCAGGAGGATAATTTTTTTTTTTCCTAAAATACCAAATTTTCGATGTCGGCCATTTTGAAAAAGGCCATAAAAAAGTTAGCCCGGGAGAAAATTTTACACACCCTCTGAAAAAGGTTGTCTTAGACCATTATGAAGCCATATCAATCGATAGAAAAAGTCTGTACTACATTTCCACCCTGAGTGCTATATGCCCAATATTCCTCCTGACTATATGAACGACATGCAGAAGTAACTTCTCATCTATAACATCTTTTAAAAGCCTTTCTAAATCGAAACAAGTTGATGAATTTGTAGTGCCTACATATGCTGAATTAAAACACATGGGGTCCATCAATGTGAAATGTTTATTCAACTGCACATACTATGAGGAATATCACATCCTAAATACTATATGGGCACTCTCTGGAATTAACTATATCGGTATGTTGTTTGAACAAATTGTGTTTTAGGCCATATTAACTGATTCTTAAGGAGGTCCTTCCTACTGATGACACAGATATTTTTTCATGATTGATTATTGTATCGTGTGGGTTGTCATTGACAAAGCATGTCATTGATATATAAATCAGCTATATCTAGATTATGGTAATTCCCGTCAAAATTATCCAGCCAATTTCCCAAAACCTACCATCATGTCACAGTATACGTAGCTGCTATATAGGCGAAAACGGATCCAGGAATTGGACAATTGAGTAAAGCCCACTGCATGCGGACAGGGGTCTGGGACCAGCGTAAGGATCTCAGAAACCAGAACCTTCTTTATGTCTTTGTGGTAGCTTTGGAAATTATTAACCCCTCCAGAATATCATTTCCAAACTGACGCCCCTGTTTTCCAATATATCCAAACAATATTTTGGAGTGAAGCGAATTAACAGGCTGTGGCCGGGGTCTGAAAGGCCCCAGATGGTGGAGCCTTTTTTCAGGTTATCGCATTTATGGTCCGATAACCTATTGCCGTCGCGCTGCATTGCATGCGCCGTTCGTCAGTCCGGCGTGAGAACAATTCTACCTTCAAAGTTCACGGTGGAATCTTCAAGAAAATTTTAGAAAAGTACCTAAAAGTTGCTAAAAAATTTCAGGAGGGAGGTATTTTTTTCATTTTTGTAGCCATTTTCCATGAAAAACGTTCAATTTTGGAGTTTGGCAGTCATTTTCTCAAAATCTGTTCAGCAACATTTTCAAAACCTTGTGCCCCCTCCCCCCCCCCCCCCCTTGTAGTCTACCTTCGTGAAGTGTAGAGGTTTCATTGCACTTGAATCCCCAGTCTGCGCGTCATTTTGATACCAACAGTGGTAAGGACCTTCGATCATCGTCACTCTAATGCAAAATACCAGTAATTAACGTGAATAAGACCCGGAAATGGGGAGACCGAAGATACCAAAAAATACTCCGAAAAAATACTACCATTTTCAATGTCTTATTTTCTGGAATAACTGAGATTTTGTTATATATATGGACACTAAGTGCTTGAAAGTATAGCTCAAAGTATATATTATGAACATATCTCGAACCTTCGATTGTTGATTCAAATTGAGGTCATGCCTACCCGAGGATGTGTGGATTAGTTCTCTAGGGCTTTTTTTGTTTATTATGAACTTGCAGCATGTCATGTATTTAGCACCATTCGGACAAATTATTTTCTGAACAAAAGATAATCAAAAAAAATAATTGTCGGTGGGCTCCAGAGCCTCTGAATGGTCCCAGTCTTGACTCCCTTTCCTCAGGTAGTTCCATGGTCTTAGTTTCGGACTCTTCATGGGAGTGTGTTAGGATATCCCGTAAATAACACTGTTTTTGTCTGGGCAGTCTTATCCATGGGAATTAACGGTGTTTCTTTTATTTTTGTCTGAGAGATTGTGATCAATTCAAAATTGGTCAAGTCCTTCAATGGAAAAACAAGTTTGTATAATCACCAGGATAAACTAGATGTCAAGGCCTAAAGATATGCCTTGGAGGCATTTCGGTGTTAAGACTAATTTGTAATATTTATAACATGTTTATCATGGGCTCTACAATGCTCTACGACACACTGTTTCCAAGATATCGACGAAAAAGAAAAATGATGACTCGGCGAAAAAATTTCAGGTCAAGGTCAGTTTATCCATAATACCCTTTAGACATGTTTCTCTTTAGACACGTCCGTTTCGCTCTACGACGCACCGTTTCCGAGATATCGACGAAAACGAAAAATGCCGACTCGGCAGAAAAATTCAAGGTCAAGGGTCATCCTTAATACCCTTTAGACATGTTTGTCTAGGGCGACGAGTCCGAAAATAATGTCTGTTTCGCTCTACGACGCACCGTTTCCGAGATATTGATGAAAACGAAAAATACCGACTCAGCGAAAAAAATTCAGGTCAAGGTCAAAGTTAATCCATAATACCCCTTAGACATGTTTGTATTCAAATAAATGAAGACCAACTATATGTTTTGGGATATTTATTTCATAATATACAATTACAACATATTATGGTATAAACTCAGCTATTGTAAAATAGAACAGTCTTGTGAAACTGACACTGTTCAGTTGCATACACAGTACAATGATTTTGTCGCGATTTCTCTACACGAATAATCACAGTGCGTAAAGCTTCAAAATTCAACCAGGGTTTATTGCTTGCTATACGAGTGTTCACGGTAGACTAACTTTTCTACGGAGTATTCCGCAGAATATGAAATTAATTGCACTACATATAATATTAAGATTGGTCACTTGTACCCTTATATACTAATACATACGATACTTATTGAACCGGTAGGTAAAAACATATCATTCTATGAGCTACAAGCCATATAAATAATACATAATTTTACACAACACAATAAAAATTTCACATACAATGTATATAACTATTGTTTAAGTATCAAATATTCATGGTCATCAACACTAGAAGAATGTGCAGTTGTTTAAATGTAGTGATGATAACATTCTTTAGAATCATATATTTTTAAAATATTTTCCCTGTACATGTATATAGGGTGAAAAGCACCACTGGTGAATTATTTTGTGTTTTCCGTTTTGTTTTGGCACAGTACAAAACATAGATAATTACATTTCTACACAGAGCATATCTGCATATTCAACTCCCACATACATATATTCATTACATATTACACTCGGGCTAAGAATCCAGACAATTACGAGACAGGGGATAGATCGAATGAAGACTGCTGATTCTTTCTATTAAATCTTTGTCGAGTATCATGTCGCCAATACACAGAGATTCAGCCGCATATTGCCGAGGAGATTTACCAAGATACCTGCTTGAATGTGGAACAGCTCAATGGGCGAAAGAAAAGTATCGGCGTCGGATTTATGAACGTGAATCGATACTTGCCTCAGACAAGACTCTGTACATAGTCTTATGTACAAACAAACAAGTAGCCGAAATAAATACATACAACATCCATGTACATGTACCGGTAAGCTACAAAGAATGACACAAAACAATATTCACAACAAAAAGAACACTAAAACTAGGGTAGTTAAAAGTGGTTAAGCCTTTTCACTGAAATCGTCAAACTGAAAATGTTCGTAAAAAGTTTGTGTGTGTACAATAATGCAGAACTATGCTTGGAGTTTCATCCATACTTGTTTTCATTGGTTTCTTGGACATTAACATGATTAATCTGATTATCAGATAAGTGAACAACTGAACATTGCTTGTAACTTCATATTTTTTTTGTAGCACATATTTTTATACACAATCACAGTACTCTAACACTCTGTGCTAGGTGACACAGCACAACACGACACTACAGAGACGAGTGCTCGAAACGAAAAATTAACACATGCAGGGACGACACACAAATAAAGTAAAATGGCAGTGTTCGACATTCGACACCCACAACCTGTGGAGCGTTTCTGCTCAACAGTGACTGGAAGACGTGTCCGTGCTCAACTTGACTCCGATGGCAGGTTTCTGTGCTGAGTCTGGCACAGTTTTACAGTCAATTTGTTTCGTGAGCGGGACACTGTGCTTTAAAGTGTCCTCGCGGCCCATGATGTTCGGCCTAGCAATGTGCACCGAGTCTCGGAAAGCCTCGTTGTCGCCTTTGTTCAGGTTATTGAGGTTCCGCTTTGGCAGGTCCTCAGTGCTGCCCTCTAGCTTCCGCAGCTTCTCGCGGACGACGGTGTCGCAGTCGTCCGTGGTCTCCCCGCCGTCAAGATCAGAGGTCTCCGACTCGTCATCGCCGTCCGAGCGCGACTTGACTGGGAGCAGCTCCTCGTAGTCATGTCCCATTCTCTCCTTCTCCTCCAGTCGCAGTAACTCCTTGTCGCTGAGGCCCTGGGAGTCGCTGGAGGTACCCTCGTTAGCAGCTCTGATCTTATACTTGTCCACGTCGAGAGAGGTTGGGGTCGGCCGGTACGTGCCGTCTATTCCGTAGTAGTCTGTGTCGACGCAAGAACCCTCCATGATGGAATAATCGGCGCCACGCTCCAAGTCATCGAGAAGCTGGTCATTGACGCGGAGACTGACGGGCTCCAAGTAGCCTCCGTTATCCTCAGTCGTAGTGTCGTGGACGCTCTCAGGGTGGCGCCCGATGCCGCTGTCGGTCATGTGCGCGGATTCCCTTGGCGACACAGGGTCATTCTTCATGTTCTGGTAGTGACCAGTCGCTGGAAAGGCAGTGATGAAAAGGTCAGGTTAGCAGATTTGAACAGATGGGTACTAGTATATTTGACAGAATTGTTATGACTGAAGAAGTATCCATAACTGACATAAACTTTCTCGTCCATTATCTGCATGAAGTGATTGGGAACTTACAGCGGGAAGGGTTGGACAGAGAGGACCGGACGGTTGTCGTGGACGACCGCTTGCGTCGCTTACTGCTCAGTAGCCGAGTCAGATACTGTGGGGGGGAAAACATGAGGATATGTAAATACATAATCATAGACAAACTTTCATTAGGTTTATTGTAGCAGAATGCAATATAAAACCATAAAGGCAGTTTTCATGTTTGTGCTGAATGCCCTCATAACCGTATTGTGCTCATTATTTTCAAAGAAAAATCTGAAAACTTCACGAATACATAAGCTTCAATGCCAAATGTAGAAAACCATACATATAGAATTGTTTGTTATTGCAGTGTTGTTTATTGAAATACCATGCACTTTCATGAATGTTTCCAATCGAAGGTTAGTCTATATATTTGTTAGTCCTTGCGTTTTCCTAATATTTACCATTTGCGTAAACATTGGCACAGAAAAGATGGATATACTAGTAGACCCTATGTATTGCTGAGTTGTGATTAATGGGTCAGTCATTCTCATGCATTTTATCAATATACAGATATGTCAGCTAAAACTTTATATTCATGAGTATCTTTAGGTTATAAATTGGTAATAATTGACATGCAAATTTAAAGTTTCCAAAGTTTTACAAATTTCTACTCGCTTCAAGATCACATATAGTATTTGTTTTGCATGCAAAGTTAATTTTTCATTTTTTGGTTTAGTAACTGCATGAAGAAAACTTTTGGTTTGACAGGCTTGTTACCCTTGGCATTAATGGAGAAGTTTGTGCAAAATGTGCAAGATGATGAGTTAGAAGACACAGGAGAATTTGCCACGAAACTAACCCCGTACCTCGAAAGACAGTCTTGGGTCATGTGTGATTTTAGTGGATTTCAGTGAAAATTTCTGTGGTGAATGAATGATAAACACAAAATCAGTGCCTAGATTTGTTTTTTTCATTTGCTTGATTGTAATACATTTAGTTAACTGTGATTAGAAAAGAGCATAAAATATGGAAAAATTTGCAGCCATGTGCATAGTAAATCAGACAATTCATTTGAGCTATTACATTCATCAAAGCAGTCGAATCACCGAGCCCACTGGTGTGCAGTATTAGAAGCATTTTTTTTTAACAATGCATTATATTATCATAATATTATCAGATTATTAAATATATTTCTGATGCACATTAGAAAGAAAACTGCATGTGAATCACAGAAGCCAAAGCTCCGAAGCTCATGAATAATTTCATTTCCAAGACCATCATCTGACCATATGTAAAGCATATAAACAAAACATACACAGTTAATTGAATCATGAACAATTTACATGATTTATATCTACACAAAATCCGGCCTAGGACTGGGCGTAATGTAGAAAACTCACGTTTCCGGACGCTGAGGACTGATTGGGAGACGTGGACGGAGCATCGCCGTACTTGACTCGCAGTGTCTCGGGCAGCCAGGACGCCCGGCGTACACATCGCTTGTACTCTTTCTGCACCTGTACACATGTAGAATTGTTACGTTATTTGATGCGGTGTTGAACATGTTGAGGACGTCAGCTGAGTTCAAAGGCTATCACTGATTTTATGAGTCCACCTCACGCACATTGAAAATTAGGCCAAGGGCCGAAGATAGGTTACCGGACAATGTTTAATATTTTAGATGTTAGCCAGGTCACTGGTTGAATTCAAGGTCAAGAGAATATTCAGCATATATAACATTAAGCATATATCATGTCCACAGTTGATTGCTAAGCTGTTAATTCAATAATCAGAGAGATATTAGCAATTTTGTGCTGTGGCCTTGAAAATGAAGGGGCAAAGGTCAAATTAAAGATCATCAAAATTTTCAATGTATATCATTTTCTATATCATGTCCACAATTAATTCCCAAGCCATACAGTCAATAGAGGAGCTAGATATGAGCCAGTTTGTCCTTGGACCTTGAAAATGAGGTCAGAGGTCAAATTCAAGGTCACGAGAATATTCAGCATATATCATTTCCTATATGTCCACAATTGATTCCTAAGCTGTAAAATCGATAATAAGTGAGATATTAGCCATTTTGTCCTGTGACCTTGAAAATGAGGTCAAAGGTCAAATTCAAGGTCATGACAATAATCTGCATATATCATTTCCTATATGTTCATAATTGATTGCTAAGCTGTAAAGTCGATAACAAGCGAGATATTAGCCATTTTGTCCTGTGACCTTGAAAATGAGTTCGAAGGTCAAATTCAAGGTCATCAGAATATTCAGCATATATCATTTCCTATATGTCCACAATTGATTCCTAAGCTGTAGAGTCGATAATAAGCGAGATATAAGCCATTTTGTGCTCTGACCTTGAAACTGAGGTCAGACGTCAAATTCAAGGTCACGAGAATATTCAGCATATATTATTTCCTATATGTCCACAATTGATTCCTAAGCTGTAGAGTCGATAATAAGCGAGATATAAGCCATTTTGTGCTCTGACCTTGAAACTGAGGTCAGAGGTCAAATTCAAGGTCACGAGAATATTCAGCATATATCATTTCCTATATGTCCACAATTGAATCCTAGTCTCTAATATCAATATCAAGTGAGATATTAGGCATAATGTGTCCCATTATAAAGCATAGGAGAATTTAACATGGGAAAGTCCCATTTGGGCCGAGTTTAGGCCAAAATGGCCCACTTCGAGCGATTCAAGCGCAACGAAATTTATAGACATCATAGAAGTACATATGAGGAGTCTTATGTATCAAAAAGAAAAAAAGTTACTGAACAGATTTTGAGAAAATGGCCGCCAAAGTCCAAAATCAGGCATTTTTCGTCTAAAACGGCCGCCATTTTGAAGAAAAAGCGAAAATCAAAAAACTAAAAAATACCTCCTTCTTGAATTATATTTAAGTATTTTTCTGCAAAATTTCAGAAAAATTCGCCCGTAAACAAAAAAGATAAAAATGTGGACGACGACGACGACGACGACGGACGACGACGGACGACGGACGCAACGCCATGCCAATAGGTTATCGGACCATAGGTCCGGTAACCTAAAAATGTAAATGCACTGTGTGAATGCAAGTACACTTTGACAACAAAATACATGTATTTGGTCATATCTTTCACCATACTTTCACTGCCATATTGCAAAGCTTCAGTGCATGAATACAACATTGGAATGCATATCGTGAAACTTTGTCAATAGTGTACAGTGCTCCCCCTCAAACAAAACATCCCTCTACAAAGACTTCTAAATTTGTAATGACTTTTTCCTATGGCGCTGGAAGACTAAAGTGTACCTTTTCGTTCATGACGCAGTGGAAAATAAAGATGAAGAGTCCCTGGAGGCTGTTGAGGATAGTGAAGATGTAGGCCATGAACAGCGTGTGTCGGTTGATGTAGAGGAGGCCGAACGTCCACGTCAGGCCCAGGAGAACCACCAGCACGCTCGCTCCCTTAACCCAGGACCTGTGGGGGTGACAAGGTTGCCATAGCGACTTGGGTTTTACTTTTGAGTTATTGACAATTTGTATATTGGTTCTTTTCTGTAATTATTAGAAGTTGTTTGTGTATTGGTTATCATTCATGCTTATAACTAATGGTAAACTTTGATAGTATTTTTGGAAAAGATGTTTTTGTTCTTCCATTTTAATATGTAATTATGTATGGTAGGCATAATAGTAAGCAGTATTGTGAAATACTTGTACATCAACCAAAGCAAAGGTCATAGAAGTATTGGATGTGAACAATACAACTAAAATGAAAGTTATAGGCACAGAATAATTCCTCAGCGTAAAGCACTCATGAAAATGAAAAAAAAAATCGCCCCCAAAAAAATTTAGACAAGAAAATAAAATCAAACCCACATAAAAACAAACTGATTGAAAATGTCAACAAAATCATGTTCGTGTAGCGCATATGAATCTGCCTTATCTCTATATGTTTGCTAAATATACTTGTAAACACATAATGCTAACCCGATACACGCACATGTACAACACCCACAGGTATTCCTTACACTTCAACTGCCGATCGCGACAAACTGTCGAGTTTTTGTGAGCCATCGCTCACAAAGATCACATCGTGACCAGCGAATTCCGCCTCCTTGCTGCATGTTTTCAATTCAATTGTGTGCTTTTACAAAATGTGTTTCTGTTTGCTCGGTATACATGTAATATAATATTTTGAATAGCTTAGAATTTGAACTCATCGTGTTTTCTTTTCACTTCCAAATATGGTAAAGGTATATGTCAATTGTATGAAACACATGGTATATGACAATATATGAACAATAAGAAGGTCATTAATGTTAATTTTGCTGGCCGAAGAGCCCAGATATTCGCGTACCTAACGTTTTCCATCTTGGACTTCTGTTTCATTTTCCATCCTGCTGCCGCGTCCGCGTGTTTGCACATCTGGTAAATCGCGATGCTCAGCATCACGATGTTCACCTGACAAGATAAACATGATAAAGATCAGAATATATCAAGGTATTGCGGCTGAATCAAAATTTTTAAGAGACTCTTTTGATATTGGAATTTTATAACGCTTACTAAATTCAGACAAAATGCTGTTGATCGAATATTGTCGATCATATAAGTATAGTAATGCATTGACTTACAGTTGTTATGGCAACCACAGGTCCGACAAAAGCCCAGATGAAACCTCCTTCTGCTGACAACCAGCAGCTATAAGTACATGAATGATACATCAATATACATACATATACATAAGTTTGTCTGTTCTGAACAAAGTATTGTACCGACTTAGCATGGGATAAATATCATGGGAGCTTTTAACCCTTGTATATTTGACTCACTGGGCTGGTGTGCCGTATCCGGTGTGATCTACAGCTGCGGATATCGCCACGATAATGGCAGGGGTGCCTGGAATATACCGTAATCATGAAATAATTTACGATGTTGATGTTTTTTTAATGTTGATGTTTTTTTGACGTCCTAAGTTGTGATTAGTTTTCAACCTGTATTTACGAATATCAAACAACAGTCTGGAAAAATCCTGCCATACCAAAGTTTTTGACATATATTCCACTAAATTCCGCCACTTACCGTACGCTAACAAGTAGTAGTACTTGACTCGAGATTTCTCCGACTCAAACACTTGCACGAGCATCACGTAGAGCTGTATGCCTTCCATCAGCATCCACATAAACGCGGCAAGGAACCAGTAGTGAAGAAATGCTGCGATGACAGAACACAGCACCTGTACAGGGAACAGAGACATCACATAGATACAAATCCTTGAAATATGGATAGCGATTATATTGACATGTTATTATATTGACATGTAACTTGGAAGTAAATGTATCTTACGCGTATATAGATACAACTCTTCATTGAGTTTGTTCAGGAATACGTAAGACCATATTTCTGGTTTTGTTTTGGTGTACTGGATATGACTTTGACATTTTTTTTGCCTGGCCTGCATTTTCTAACGATCCTCAGATATCTTAAAACTTGGAGGTACAAGTACATTTACTTCGCAAAAATGACTGTTTTTATCAAGATTTTTTAAAAATTCGCACTCACAGGGAGCTTGTGCTGCATGATTCCTGCCAGGAAAAGAACCTCGGCAATCAGCAGTGAGAGGACCAGGTTCTTGTGAATCGTGTTCCGGTCGCTCTGCAGGTTCCTGGTCAAACATCAGTCATTATTGTTATTGCAGCTATTTTACATCTTTGAATATTCATCACAAAACACCACATACAGTATACATGTTGTTTGTGCATATATTCTTACTTGTGAATAGACAACTTTTATACTGACGTATTATACAGACATTTTTTTCTAACTGCAACTTACTCAGTTAGGTATTGATATCAACTTCCACAATTTTCTATCCTCATTATGCATAAAGGATAATTTGCTACGATATAGACAACAAACTTGCGTACTTGAAGACAGCGAACGTAAGGAAAGCCAGGAAGAGACAAACTACAGAGATGATACAGCCCAGGTAGGTAATAAACGCCAGAGCGAACTCATTCTCATCAGATAGCTGGAAACAAGGTGAGAATGGCATGAAATATCGTTATTAGTAAACCTGGTAATTTTTGGTTGAATAACGCCAAAAATATCAAGCATGAAACTCTAAACCATCTGTCATGAATGACTTATGATGGACACGCACATATTGATCTACATGTACACAGAAATACAATCGATATTTTACGGCGACGATTCAAAGATGGATTCCTGACCTCCTGGGCTTGGACGTCCATGAGCACTGCGAAGTTGGTGATGTGGTTACAAGCGCAAGTCGTGTGCGATGTGTTGGTTTCCTTGACGCGACAGCCGAAAGTCGACCAGCGACCACTCATCGTTCTGGGAAGACAAGAGCAAATGTCACAGTTATTTGAAACAACACTGACTCACTTCAGCTGCGAGATAGATATTAAGGTTACTTGCAAGGTAATATCGAGGTAGATATTAAGATTGCTATCACATCAACCATGTTACTGTTTGTATTTTGAACTTACTTCTCGGAATATTCCCAGAATGAACAGGTTGGGTTGTACACATTATTTGTCTGAAACACGAAAAATTCAACCATTATAAAGAATTGATACAGTCCCACAAAAAGTCATGCTCATTTACTGAACTGTTTGATACATTAATTCATCTGGAAAAGTTGACACCCGAATGCTGACCGTTTTGTGTTCGAGTGTGTAGAAGACCGGTTCTGACAGAGGGATGTGGCCACTCTTTCTCTCGCCGCTTGTGGCTGCCGGCTGCACGATGGATGCTGATATGATCTTGGAGTTCACGACCTTTTCCGCAGTGTCAACCTCACTCGCAGAAGTGGTGGCTTCTGTTGTAGGAACGGTTGTCGTCGTCGTTGTTGTCGTTGTAGTGGTAGACTCTTCCACTACAACTTCGCTCTCGTCGCCGTAACCCCAATCCCGTCCTCGTTCCAGCTCGTTCTCCGGGGCGCCACCTTGGTCCGCCACAGGGTCAACTGGGTAGTCCCTAACCGCGGGTTGGAAGTCAAACTCCTCTGGGATGAATACCTCGGCCTCCCGCCCTTCAAACTCCTGGTAGAGATCAGGGCGAGGCTGGCCAGGGCCGCGAGTCTGAATTGGAGGCTCAGGGGCGGGCGGTCGCAGCCACTTCTCCAGGTTGTTATATGTCAGGAAAATAGCTCGAGCAAGACCTGCGGAAAAGCAAGTAGAATAGATAATACCGCTTATATTCACATGATACTTTGAAGACATTATTGTTCCAGCACACAAGTTTATCTGCTTGATGAATAAAGCATTTTTTTCTCTTGTTTTGGTCAATAGCTCCCACTTACCATTAGGTCCGAGCTCTTTTAGACTGTTGCCCGAGAGACGGATGGAATTACCGTTGCTGAATAGATCAGACCTCGAGGGTTTCTCTGCAGTTGTTGCCGTGGGGAAGTACAGGTCAGGGACATTGGCGGCTCGTGTGTCCACTACATTCACCTCCAAGACTGGCGGGAAGGAAGTTGGTATTTATCATGTTACACGGTTGTGAAATCAAAAAAAATTTTCAGCACAGTACACACATGTTTGAAATTATACATGTTTCTCACAACATAACAATATAGCTAAGATTTGCAACACATGTAGTCAAGAACAAAACACACATTGCAGTCATTAAATTGATAAGTAATCAGATAGTGTTCCCCTCATATTCTAAGTACAATACACAAATGAGCCTCCGATACTCTGCTCGAGCCACCGACTTACTGATGTTGAGCGTGATGTTGACAACGACGGTAGGTTCCTGGTAAGTGTTAGCGAGCTGCTGTGCGCTGTCCTCCACGGACGAGATAACTCGCGTGGCCGTCTCGGCCTGGGTCGACTGTGGCAGGTCCGTCCACGAGTCGTCCTTATCCTCCCCCAGCATGTTACTGCTCGTCGTCAGCACGGACTGATGAGTATAAAGTGAAAAGGCTTACAATTTAATATATGCAGTTTAGTGACAGGTTAGTAAGCAATTTCTCTGACGTTTCAACTACCTTTTTAAGCTCGGTTTAGTATTAAACCTAAAAATATCTTATGCTCGAAACTATGACTACTTCAGTAATTTTGCTGAAGTGAAACTAAATGTCCGGATATCAGTTTGTCCTGAGACACACATGCCACTCTAGTTTCCATGCCTCATAAAATTCCCAAATTTTAATTTAATTTCTATCCAGAACGATCCAAAGGATCGAAAAGGAGCATGTAGTAGTTTAGATTGGTGATGTATAAAATAAACAGACAAAGACAAAATTACTGCCGATATCAACGTACCTCCGTGACGTTCTGTATGAAGCGTTTGGAAATTGGTCTGGTGGTGTTCACGCTCTGTTTGTTGACCTCCTTGACCATGTCGTCCATGATGACGGCCATCGTCTTGATGTCGCCGCCGTAGAGGTCCGACTTGGTTGAGGTCTGCTGGAGCTCCGAGGCCACCTCCGTCACGACGTCCGCAGAGAATTCCTCCTGCAGCATCGCCAACTGGTGGAAGAAATGTGTACTACAATCAGGTTTGGTGCAGGAGGGGCATATTTATTTGGTTTAGTCGAGTTTCCTACCTACACATAAATGTTCATTTCATCATTTGTGATGGAATGAGGGTAATAATGTTTCATCGCGTTATTCATTTGTTCCATTCATCAATTGCCTCTGATGGTCAGGCTTGGTTTAGAAACGCTACATTCATTTTTGAAATCATGTTCATTGCTGAGAAACTAAGAAAAAAATTAACCTGATATATAACTCTTTTTTTGTACAATGTCATCCATCAATGACCACTAACTGACCTTGGAACCAAGATCATGTAGTTGCTGAGACTCGCACCCGCTGAGGTCCGGCTTGCCGAGCCATTCCACACTGTTCTTGTTCGGACTGCACCGCCACATCGCCCTGTTCACTGCAGACACAAAATTTCAACAGTATCAGTATGATTGTTATTATAATGGCTGATTCTATATGACAAAAAAACAGAGGAGAAAAATGAAAAATTCAAAAGATATTACAAAAGAGAAAAGTTTGCTATGCAATAGGTGCCATTCAGTCACTAAACAACTGCTTTTAAATGACAATTCTATAAACACACAAAACTTTTCTCCATACCGCTTGGGTTGTTAGGACAGGGCTGGATGGCCCACGCTCCCCGTTTCGTTCTTGGCCATGTGACATCCCTCGTCTCAGTCTGCTCGCAGTGCGT
Source organism: Terebella lapidaria (assembly GCA_949152475.1). Classification (NCBI taxonomy): domain Eukaryota; kingdom Metazoa; phylum Annelida; class Polychaeta; order Terebellida; family Terebellidae; genus Terebella; species Terebella lapidaria. The sequence goes on from OX424557.1 coordinate 13,581,510, forward strand.
CCGTATGCGCCCCTGATCGCCTTGCATGCGTTCCGTCGTCGTCGTGTATTTCATTGGAGGCGGGGACGGCACCTCGGGTTTCTTCGTCGGAGCTTCCGGCTGTTTGGTGGTGGGGATTTTAGGGGGAGCTTCGGTTGTGGGTGGTGGAGTGGCGGTGGTGGTTGGCGCCTCAGTTGTTGTCGTAGTTGGTGGTGGCATGGTGGTGGTTGTCGGTTGCATTGGTGGTTCTGGTTGAGGTACGGCAATAAATGCTAGAGTCAATATATTGATATTTTCAAGAATGTTTGAATGTAAACTGACCCCAACCCGCGGTTATGATTTATGAGTGCCTTGCCTTTTTTTGTTACTTAAACATAATATTAGACAGTAATTGTTCTTTATCATAAATTTTGCTATGATGATTAGTGACGCTACGTGTATCCACATATGGAAGATTCATAAATGTTGAACTGAAATTCTAAAATGATTTACAGATGATTTATTATGTTTATGACCACTTCAATTACTTGAACCAGGAAAGCTTTGCACTTTTTTTACTGCTTTCACAGCTTTTTATTTCTTTCACTGCTTTAATTAACCATGTTAACATTGATCATTTTTGATGAACATGACATCATAAATTCCATATCAAAAATCTGAAATAACATATATCATTGTATATACCAATGTAATATTGTTTTCATCATGTCCATGACACTATTTTGATATAATGATATGCACATGATGTGATATATGGTAACTCTATGTGTTAGTATTGATTTAAATAACAAACAACTAACAAAGATCATTATCTGATTGTTCTGTTAGTTCACGCGGATGAATTTAAAACTTGGATATCATGCAAATCATGCTGTGTTTCTTTAGTACAAAATGTACTAGTAATTGGAATTGTGCAGGAAAAATCAAACAAGTTTAAAATTTGATTCCGAATTTTCATCTGACTTCCAAATACAAATAGGTGTCATATTTCTAACTTTACAATGCTGCCATTTATTTGTTTATTTGCGATTTTGTTCAGTACTTACTTGGCATTTCTTTGAGACATTCAAACTGAACCTCGAGATATTTTGGCGTCAGATGGCACGGATCTCCGAAAAGCCGATTCGTCGCGGTAATCTCACACTTCACTTGATTGACACACCTGACATATCGACCAATCGAATCGCGGGAAATTGTCGGGTGGGGGTAGGGGAGGGGGTAAACATGCAAGGGAAATCAAAATTAGTCTGATGCACTGTTAGTAACTGCACGGAGCGTTTCTCTGCAAACGTCTTAATATTGATACTACATGAATAGTTAATAATCTTAACAAATAATTCAAACAAATCTACATGTTAATATTAGTGGGTATACTAAGACCAGTGAATAAATACATGTACATATACATTCTATATCAATCATTGATCATAAGATGTTCACTAAGTAAGTGTCCATGGAATGTTACCATGGCAACCATGAGCGAGCAACACATGTAACCGATGAGTTTTGATCACATTTTTGACCAAACTATATGTAGAAATCTAGGGAAAAGTATCATTTGATAAGGTGGTTTACAGTTATCTTAAATTCTATTATAAATCTATGCTATTCCTCTATAGATAACTGGCGACTTAAATTGGCTGATGGATATGATAGGACCATCACCAACCAAAACACAACCCCAATACTGATTGTATGTTCAAAGCCTGAACGAACTACATTGTATGTTTGTACAAACGCACATGAAATTATATCCACATGACAATGTAACACTATATCAGTCGGTGTGCATATTAATGTAACCAGATACATAAAAGCTATATCACGGCATGTAGGACTGAGGTCATCCATGTTATTTGACTATTCGAAATGTACATGGAATGCGGTGTAATTAACCGCTCATGACCACAAAAACTAATGTCATATTTGCGCAGATTGAGTGCAAAGTGACTAACGATTTTTGCCCCCAATTTGGTCAGGAACCATCAGTTGGCAACGTGCCAGGATATTTGCATTATAATGATAATGTAATCATAAAATGTTGTTCACAAGCGAAATTAACAGTAACAGATCTAACCAATTACCGTATGTATAATGATAAAAATATGCCATTGTTTCTTTACCATGTTTACCATACAACGTGTTGGATAGGCCCGTAGGCCGACATGTATACAAATATACAACTGTATTTTGACGAAAATATATTTCTATTCCTGTATGCAGTTATCACCATAATTATAATCATGTTATCATGGTTATTAAAGCATGCAGTTAGTGGTTAGTTGAAGATATATTTTGTGCAGTAGCATGCTCGACAGTAACAAAACCATGGACAGGGAGAAATAAAACCAATCAAAATCTAGCAAACAAAATGGCCATGCAGATATTTTTCTCGTCCAAATCCTTACCCCCTGAAGTAATAGGTAACTCTTGAACACATCGATACTGAATCTCCAAATATTTGACTGTATCCGGACAGGGGTCCGCGTCAAAGTGCACATTTGACGCAGTTACGCTACACTTGCCAGTACCGTTACAGCTGATAAAAATAGTGGCCAAAAAAAATATGAAAGGAAACGAAAACATGGAAAAATTGAAACGGAAAGTCAGTGTATAGTGTGTATAGTACAGGAAAAACCAAAACCAAAAGTTTGAAAGGCAAATAGTGATAATAAATCGATTACATTGTATTAAACATGTATATTGTGAATAAACAAACGGTATTTCAAGTTACAAAAGCTCTGCATTGATTGTTCCCAAAATTTAAAATCATCCATGCACAAATTTTTTCGTGATTTAAACATGTTAAGTGAGAAATCCGAACATGCAGTATACTAGTATGTACCCGGTAGATTAGATTTAATATTTTTCATATACTTTTTATTTTACTGAACAGCATGAAGCAGAGATTTTGTATAGATATTACACCACACCAGTTTTAATTGCTCCAGAAACCACGAAAAGATGTACACGATAACACGAAAAGAAGTGAAATTGAGAAATCACATCATTAAAACAGTATTGTACATTTGTACATTTGGGTGAAAATAAAATCTCAGCAAAAAGTGTGAAATCAACATAATTTACAGAAAATAAAACGAAATGAAAACAATGGAGTCATCCCTGTGAAATATTGCAGAGCGAACAGTTTCTAAAAGTTCATTAGAAAGCAAAAGTGTACAAAAAATTCCTAGAATTTTGTGAGAAAATTCACAAAGCAAGAAGTGCCACAAAATCAAAAAAATTTGAGTAAAAAAAACCACAAAAAAACTTAATGTTTGCCAAAATAACCAACAATAAAACTAAAAAGCTGAAACAAACTTCTGTGCATTTAAAGTGGCCTAGCTCTTATTACGAGTAGTTCAAAATCATGTATCTCCACCCTTCCCAATTGCCTTCAGCATGTTCAGCAGTTCATGTTAGATCGTTCTGATTATGACTATCTTGGCGTAGAATCAGACAAAAGAAATAGATGCTCACATTTGCGATACCCGGCTGGCGGCTCTCGTGGATATACACTGTAGATTCCACCCGCTTGTGTCGCCGCCCTCATTACAGATGCCGATGTTTTGTCGCCCGTAGTTAGCGCGTACGATCCAGATCTTCTTGTTCTCCAGGTCGCCGCAGTCGATGGTGAGGGTGCTCCCCTCGCACGCGTACCCCGTCCGTAGCTGTTCCTCCGAGTGTTCTGTGTTGTCAAAGAAAGGGGACAGCTTCAGAAAAATTTAGTATTTTGATTCTACTACATGTATGCATTGATGTACGTACATGTTAGGTCTATACCAATTAATTATGAATTATTGAAATAAATTGTGAAGGTGAAAAAAATATTTAATTTTCACATTCAAATTCAAACATCACAAATTTGTTGCGAGAATCAAGACCAGTTGACAATGTTTGATCTGAACCCGCAAATCCAACGTGAATTTCCCATTTAACCACAAAAACACTTGACCACGTTGACTAACAAAATACCACTGGGGCACAGAACCCCTGGGCAAACAAATCATGACCACTGATGACAGTCCCATCCACATTTTATTCATATTTCTGCTCCTCGATAAACACAATAAAGGGATGAAGACAATTGCGTTATTTGCGCGCTACTTGACCTATAAATTCACCTACATGTATCAGTGTATGCCTGGTCAGAAAGTCAAATGTCGGAAATAGAGAATCATTATGATATTTCATGATTCAAAATACAGATTTATAATGTTTCTCGAGTATGTGACAGTGAAATATCATGAACACCGAACATCAAAAGCATATGGATACGATAATATAAATCTACAAAAAAACTAAATTTCAACTACATGTACATATACATGTAATATATCTTTCCTTTCATCATGTTTATTAAATTCAGTCTGTTCAGGTAATTTCAATACTATTCAAGTATTCAAGATCAAGTGGGCATGATATTATTAGTAATACTGTACTGGCCAATGTCCAGTAAATATTTTGACTCTCAACCCATGCTCAATATTGCTCACATCATTCATGTACCATCTGCCTGGACCAACAGGGCACACTAGCGCCCCCCCCCCCCCCCCACCTTCCCACACTCAAACTGGAATAGCCATTATCGGATTATTGATCTTCGGAGGTTGACCATAGTAATCATTGTAATCAGTCTGGTCGCTTGCATCGTCATGCCTCTCATGGTCACTTGGTTAAGTTCGGGACAGGAAAAGGAAAGATAACGGAGGATTGTTCTAGGAGCCTAGTGAGATGACGGTCATTGTCAACACAAACATGTATACATGTATGTTGTACATCATGTACAAGTTCTTTGCATGTTTGAGCAATGCCTACAGCTGTAGAGTCTTTCAATAAATTTAGTATGCTGCAAAACTGTTTTTCTACATTCCGTCGGCGAAAAAAAAAACTTTCCAGAAACCAGAACTTTTCAATGCAGCTTGAACAGCTTCCTAACTAAAGATTGTTTTATTCTTTCAAAGAAAGTACTGTGGTTTTAGACACTAAACAATCATGGGTATATCATGATATCGCATATTATATTTGATCGGCAAATTTTTTAAAATATACTAACCTGATCGGGCACACTCCAGTAATACAGTCAGCACGAGTACTGCAAATTTCCAGGCTTGGCAGTTATCCATGGCTCGCTATGGTCCGAAGTCAGAAATTATATATCCACTAACGAGATTAATATTCTCAATGTTTCAAGTTGGTTCCAACGTTGAGTATCCAGAAATCTATTCTGCTCCAAAGTGCAAATATATTCCAGAAAATATTCTATGTGTTTTCAGCTGTTCAATATCCATGAATCCGTTTCAAAATCCATTCTGAAGTGAAAGTTCTCAAGTGCATTCCAGTGTTATCCAGTTTGATCGACAATCATCCACTTAATGCCTAATAGCGCATTGTTTAATCTCACTTTCATTAGCTAGCACAAAATCATATCCTGTATTGCTGCGAGGTCACATGGTGTAGATGGCTGCTCCTGATTGGCTGTTTCCAGTCGGCATTCAGACTGCCTGTAATGAGAGAGAAAAAATTACGAGTTATTACCACGATTACTTGGTAGCAATTATATAGCCATATGACTGGAACGTCACCAGCAAAATGTCATACATTGTATTTTTATCCAAATGATCCAGAGAATAAACATGTGCATGCAGCAACGGTAAAGATTTTATCACTCGACAAGTCACATCACGATATTGTTGAAGTACCAATTATGATCAACATTCATAGAAGGATCAAATATATCATCATATGACTGTTCAAAATGTACATATAAAATATAATAACCATGTTAACATAATGAAAGTATCATGAACCTAATTTAGCCTAAATAATTTTCTTTCATGTACATGTACATTACATTGAACATAATGTACAAAATTTATATTCAATCCTGATGATATTCTTCATTTACAGCAAATGCTGACTACATAATAGAATTCATGATGAAGCTACAAGCACAACCACCAGGTTACAGACTCTGGTGTACATGTGTATACACTACATGTATACCATTCAGAGAAGTAAAAATTCCTAAAAACAATAGCATCCCGACAAAACTAGATCCATATGTTGGAAATGAGGAAACTTCGCGTAAAAGCGCCAAATCCTGTAACCCCAACGCCAAAGCTTTCCTTCGTACCTACGTACTCCGAAAAATTTTCAGCCAGACAAAACACAGCCGAGGCCCGACATGTTCTTGTGACTTTATAATGAGCGGAGCCAAAGGCAGATGGCTAACTACATTGTATCCAAACAAAATATTCTATGTTTATCTAAGGCTGAAAATACTGGTCCGATGATTCATAACTTGTATGGCAATATAAAGTTACAACAAGCCAGTAAATTAGGCAGTCTCCTTTTTTTTTTTTTTGAGGCACTGATCACGAATCCCAGTTTACATCTCCATTCTGTTTATATTTTGTGACGTTTTGTTTTTAGTTGGGTACCATTTGGTGTCATTGGTACGCTTTGCTGACCTATAAACATGATAGAAGGAACACCATGCCGTGATATCATTACGCCTAGAAACAGGAACGAAGCTCCAGCAACTGTAAGCAAGGCAACGAGATGAGGGAGGGGGGGGGGGGGGGAGAGGGGGTGTTGACGTGGTTAAAAACATACAGCTAGCCAGTGAACACAGAGTACGAATATATACATCTGGTACATGTCGAACTCGACTCTAAACTCCGAGCTTGACTGTGGGGGACGAGACAGGATGGGATTGTATTTTCAGTGACGAAAAACTCGGACGTCAATCAGGTACAAAAGTTACACACTGCGCGGTGATACAGAATGTATCTGGAATCGGATATTCACGATATTCTAACATATCAATGACTGTCTCGGTCCATACATCAAATTAGCTTACATGTAGTACTGTTTTTTTTTTCTATTCAATTATTCACATACATACAAGTTACAATAGTTTGAATTCACAAAAATCGCCACTCAACAGGCAAACATTAAAACTGTATTTAATCAGTTGAATATCATTAACACATCACATCCCAAAATATACTAAAAGTCTGAAGAGTTAATCAACATTATTACCATGATTAATGAGACTGTCAAAATTTTTCAGTAATTTACACTATCAAATTGATTGATGATGATTCAAATCATATTTATTGAGTAACCTGATATCTAGATATTACAGTGATTCGGTGAGAATTTTACTTTAGTTTTATTTAATAGGAGGTGGTAGCAGATATGTCATTCTCACTAAACAGCTAAATACAATAAGACAAGGTCTGTGACATTTGTCAAATCCCTTCACATTTAATTACGCTAAACATGCTAAAAAGCATGCATAGAGGTAGGAGTTTTCAAATGAGGTTTTATCAAATGGTATCCTGTTCATTCATTCCAAAACATTGAAGAACAATTGCAAAACATTTGGTACAAAACTAGACATTTACATTACAAGTCAGGTGGATTGCCGACAGAGATGAATTGCCGACAACTGGCATATTTCACAAAATTCAAAGACTACTAGTACTCTATACCATGGTGAAATTGTCTGTGTACACACATCTTGAACAGCTGCCACCAGAGTCATCATATTTTTGTATGGTTTGGGCAATTTTGAAACAATCGTTTTGCAAGAAATTTAGAACATTTTAGTTTCATTTTCTCTATACTTTACTATAGTAAACAGTAAAGCACCTTTCTATTGTGTTCAATCGTTTAGCTGACAAATTTACAATTTACAGTTTTATTTAAGGCAATCAATATATGATCACAAACATTCAATTAGATGAAATTGCAATTTTGAATACTATATGAATATAATATTATAACATGAAAGACAACAATCACTTACCATAGCCATCGGCCCAAATGTGATGGGGTTTCTCTGGTATCAATTTGCTGGTCGCCAAATGGAATATCCACCATCCGAAGCAAGGTCTGTGAGTTCCGCGATTTGCGGCACTTCGAGGCACCGCCACAGAGGAAAGTGTTCCTGACTGACTGATCTACCGCGATACTTGAAAAGCCACGTCTGGAAAAAACATGAAACAAAGACACTCGAGTCAATAGATTTGTTCGGCCGTGGGCTCGCCTGCGATTTAGATAACTCGGTCTTCCCCGCCTACAGTAATATGGCAATCCTGCCCTTACGTCGAGATAGACAATGGCTTTAGATAAGCTATCGATTGCCTCAGTCGGTTGGCCCTGTGAGTTTTATCGCATCGGTGATGCAATTGCCGAGAAATTCCTGTAAACATTCGTGAGGCATTTGGGAGGAAATGAAAAAATATCAACGCCATCTACTGAATTTGCAGTCCAAATGTCATATTCCTCACATACATGTATACACACTGTGCATATATATATTGATACATATTGATTCTATGTTTATGCACTGGAGTTTGCTTCCAGTTTACATGTACATGTACCCATACATCATAGACACACACATATATATTCATGATATACATGACTGAAGTATGATTTGTTTTCTCAGTATTCGAAACTCGTTCGACAAACATGATAGGAAAAACTCTGCAATTCCCTGGTGGCGATTCTTTTCGTATTTTTGTTATATTTGCAAAAAGAAGCCGTGAACCAGGCAAAATAACACGATGAAACAAATCAAACATGTCAGGAGCTGATAGAAAACTGGAGAAAATCTTTCTTCCACAATTTTTTTGTTTTCGTTTAACTATGAAAACTATGATAGATCCATTAATCATGTTAATCCGGCAAGTTTTCCGTGTCAAATTTGTTCTAATGTTCCCACAACGAGTGAGCAATTTATCACAAAATATTATTGCGATTGCGGGGAAAAGATTGATAAACTCCCTCGCAATTTTGTGAACAATGGACCACATGTTCCAAAGGAAAAGACGAAAAAAGTCACTTGGATTATTCCAGAACACCACCAATTAGACACTATTAGTCAGTACAAAAACTTGACAGAAAGCTGTAAACAAAAGCCAGTTTCTCGCTTTCTTCGTTGTTATCTTCTTCTGACGAACGTCATGTACATTTGCAAATAAGCTACAGATGCAACGTATATTACACATGTGCAATATAGCTATTGATAATCTACTAACTAGTATATAATTTGCGGACTTGGTGAATTTGAATACAAACACACAACATGTATATGCATATGCATTAAAATAGCAGTCCATTTTCCCTTGGAAAACTGGCATATAAATCAAAACACCAGTATAAATTTTCATCAACAATGTGTAACTGTTATCTTATTCAGTTACACCTGACAGCACATCAGCTGTGATCAGCCAATCAGAAAGCAGATCCAGGAGAGCCCTGGGGATTAATTTATACACCTGTTCATCCACACGATCCAGGGTACTGGTATTACATTTTACATACTTGTACACAAAGTTGTTTATTTACTCTAGAGAGGCAACATCCAGGTGGTTGCTATAACTACTGTGTAACTCAAACTGGACTGTACAATACAGAAATTATCTTATGATTATGCTACATTTAAACATGTAGTTTGTAAATGGGAGTTGTACCACTGATCTCAAACAGTGAGTTGTACATTCACCACTGGTACTCATGCTACATCATGTACATGTTCCTGGTTATCTTTTAGAATCATATACAAGAAATACATGATTGTACAATGTTCAAGGTCATGAAATATTCGAAATAACCGTGATCCCCGGTACAAGTACCACTATATATCTGCCATGTATTATGTACATATTTAGTGAATATGTTCTGGTAATCAGTTCCTGTACATTAATGTATGTTATGTACAGTGTTGCAACACATATTCCATAATGGAATAAATCTTACCAAGTACGGTACCTTCATGAATATCAAAAGACACAGAGAGGCTTGCTACTACATGTACATGTAAATGTATGTACACCAACTCCCATACCACTACATTCATAAGTAATTGATTAAAACGCTCATGTCATTTTCTAATTTCCAAAGCTTTCAGCACAGTCGTTCAACTTTTACACATACATGTCACCAGCGAAATGTGGCTTTATGGTCATTCAGTCAAAACTAAAAACAGTCTTTCCCTTTATATTTCAACTAAAATACATCACTGCAAAAATTTCGCACAAACCCTTGGGGGTCCATCTATTGCTAGTCACGCCTGTGCAATTACCTTGATTATCGGGAAAATTGTGCCCTTTTTCAGGACCTGTCATTGCCTGCATCCAGTCAATTATTATTTTTCTGAGAGTTAATGCGACTTTGCTGATTTTAAACAAGATAGAGCAACTCTGAGTACGTGGTCGTCGCTGGAATGTATTGTGGTTTATGCCTTTTACAATCATGATGGAAAAACACTGTTTCACTGCGCTGAAAAACGTACTGATTCAGTTAATTTTCTGGATACTACTTTGTTCAGGAGCAAAGAAAACACATTAGAAGCAAAAGTTTTCTTCAAACCAACGGATACTCATCAGTTGCTGCATAAGCTCTCTTTTCATCCAAAGCACACTTATAAAGGACTAATCAAGTCCCAAGTTTTTCGATTTTTCCAAATTTGCTCGTATCCAGATGATGTTGAATCAGCTTGCCAAACATTATTCCAGGCACTTTCGAAACGTAACTATTCAAAACGTTGGCTTCGCAAAATAAAGAATGAAACATTGAGAATTCTAAACAGTGAGGAAAGGCTAGGTGCTGATTTTCAATTGCCCACTTCCAGCTCATCTGGCTCAAAACCTTGTAATTCTAGACTATGTCAAACGTGTCATTTAGTTCCAAATTGTCAAAATTTCTCAGGATCAGTTTTTGAACAAACCTACTCAATCAACTCAGCTTTGGATTGCAACTCAGAAAATATAATTTATCTATACACTTGTAAGCTTTGCGAAAAACAATATGTAGGTGAAACCGGTAAGTCACTCAAATTCAGAAACAATCGTCACCGTGCTGCAATAACTAGCTGCAATGAGGAAAATGCATTATACAGTCATCTATCTAAATTTCACAGCAAAACTGAATTTTCCATCGAATGTTTGTCTCTTTTACCAATTGAACAGGTTTCCGATCTTGGTGATGAACTTTTAAACAAACAATGGCGACTTGAAAGGGAATATTGTTGGATTGACACTCTAGGCACTTTCGAACCTCATGGCCTCAACGTTCAAAAATTTACAAAGTATGACCCTTTGAACAAAAGTAAAAATAAATTCGACCTGGTGTATATAGTACCCTTCTCAAAAACAGGTGCTCTTTCGGCCCAAATTGTTAAAAAACATATGAAACAACTCAACAAAAATACTGATGGTGATATTAAAATAGCAACAGCTTACAAGAAGCATCAAAATCTTAAAGAACTTTTAGTCAGAAGCAAACTTAAATAATCCAACAAAATTGTTCAATGTCGCTCATTGAATTTTCATTGCTTTTACTGTTTTATGTTATGTGTTACTCTTACAATTATCTTGTGCCAGTGCATTTTTTATACTCTCCAAAACATATTTTCCGGCATATTTTCCGGCGCATAGAAATGCATCATAATGTTGCGCGTTACAAATTAATGACATTATTATTATTATTATTATAATCACATCCACTGTATAATGCAGGACACCATGTGAAGCGTGTATAGATTCTCAATGGCTGCTACAGGTATATGTATCACTATGTACGTGTATGTATTGTACTTTATACTGATCATGAACTATGCTATCGTTTTTTCATGTAGTGCGATGCAAGGTTTAATTCAAATGCAGCATCATGCATTGCTCTTGACACTAAAGTGCAGTATTACATGTACAACCATGATACTTTGCATGTTCAAGAATCATAGAACACATCCGGTGTAAATAAAAACCATACATGTATACTGTCATCAAATCATGTATGTATACAATATATCATGTATATAGAATTAAGTGCTGACTGCTGAAGAACTATCTCAGGACAGCCACCAAGATTGCATGATTTGAGTCAACTTACTTTGAGAACAAACTTAGTAAATCGCAAATCCTTTTGTGTGAGTGACATGTACATTTATGTTTGAACATTTTGAGAGGCCAAACCACAGAATGACCTTCTTGTTTGCAAGACACACAACAACATTTCTTTTCCACCCTCGCAGGAAAATGTAATATTTATGCCTTTGAACCTTTTGCATGCTGTACTTTTGCATCTAGGTAGTATCTGGGGATAGACATAATATCTCAGTCATGCGACCCCTGGTGAATTCATGTAAATTTTCTTTCAAACGCAACTGTTTCAAAGAAAATTTCACCACCCGGCCATTGGAGTCCACTCTACAATCTATGAGGATGATGAGGTCAAAGAGCTTATACCCAATGTGAATGTAAGCTCTTTGATGAGGATGTACTGTACATTTTGTAAGTGACAGTAAACATCACATTCCCATGTAATATATTGATGTTCAATACCATTTGAAGTATGTGTACATTGGGGATTCAAATGTACAGAGTACTGTATACCAGTGTTTCCTTTTTTTATACTGATACATTATAAAATCTTTACATGTACATGTACTAGTGTCATCAAGTCAATGTACAAAATACCAAACTTTCAGTACATTGAGGAGAGAATATAATTTACCATGTGCAGTACAGCTGGATGGCTTACATGTATGTATGCTTACATGTATGTGTACACCCCTACGCGTAACTGTGGCACATACTACATGTAATACCTGCCTTAATGAGCAACATTACATTCAACTAGCTTCGAAAAAATTAATGGAATGTTGATTCCAAGGACAATAGTTGATTAACATTCTAGTTTCATATAAATGTATTGCATTTTTATCAGCAATTAACCTACGTACCGGTATACCTGAAAACAATCCAATTGAACAAAGCATAAAATATTCCATGCAATTAATATCAAGTCTTCATCATGATGACTGATTCATTCAGTCTGAACTGGTCTGAATTGGTCTGTATTTTGCATGAAAATATAATTATAAGAATATGTTCAGCAGTGTCTCAACCGACTCTCATCATGTTATCTGTCCATGAACAATCAAACATCCTCAATATATATCACAATTTTACCTAGTAACAGCGGTCTCCCTATCATGCTTTATACATGTTTTTCCGGGTATTGTATTTGCCAAGAACATATTACCCCGGTAATAGTCTTGCATGTTGTACTGCATGATCTAGAGAGAAAACCTTGTTACATAGCCACTTGAGTCGCCAACAGCATAAAAATTGCGCAAGTTCAAACTTTCTAGGTGCCGATGAACATAATGAAATGAGGAAAAAGTTATTCATTCATTCAGTCAGTCAGTCACGGGGAACCAACATTCGATCTTGTCTGACAAGCAAAGCGTGACTCGATCCGCTCTGCAATTTTTTTCTATTGTTATCTATCTCGATTCACTACACATGCTACAACTGTGTTGTAGTACAACTAATGTAAAGTGGCTATTACAAGCCTCCTATTTCTGTAACATCATCCCACGTCCAGCCAGCCAATGAGATCCGCATGTGGCTTTGTGTTTGTGGGAAACACTCAATTCTCTGCCAATTTGGCACATTGGAACAAGATGAACACCGCGTACATCTGTAGTAGCCGTGCTATACAGTGCTTTGTATTTGTTATTTATTAGTATTATACATATATGATGATAATACACATGATACATACTAGTTGCAGATAGAATTTCATGTTTTCGTGTCACTTTCATGAATCTCCTTCCCAGATAATTTTCCTTTATATATTTTCTCTCCTTCACTTCCATATTGTTCAAAAGAAATGCCGCATTTTTCAGCGCAGTATTTAGGCAGCAAGGGCAGAAACTGTGTCTACATGAACAAGCTGGAGATCTGTTACAGCATCACTTCCAGGAAATAGAGACCGCTCTTGAATGGTACGGCACAGTTCTTTATGCGTTGGCGTGTGGGGTGAGAGGTGGGGGGGGGGGGGGGGGAGTTGGATCGAGGGCAGGCAAGGGTCCTGTTGTCCTATGAAGATGCTTCTGGGGTGTCCCTGCCAATCTATGGAATCCCACAGGAGAATTGATAGATGGGATGCCCCAGCGACAGTTAATGAAGAGGACAAAAGCCACAGAAACTTCTAGCACAGAGACAGAGGAAGGCCACCCACTGAGCATAGCGCTTGAATGCTGAATGCAAATTACGGAAATTTAGTTCATAGTATGACTTTTGCTTGGTGTGATGGTGTACACCACACAATGGTTGATTAAAAATTTACATTTGAATGACCACCCAATAACATACTTAGAACTCACTCAATATATTTATCGTGCTGTGACAGTCTACACTGTATTATACATGTCGTATATATTGCATGCAATGTTTACACAGATGTCACTTGACTTGTCAAAAAATTAGCCCAAGGGCTAAGAAAGGTTACCGGACAATATACATTTTAGATATTAGCCTTTTGTCCAGTGACCTTGAAAATAAAGTCACTGATAAATTCAAGGCCATGAAATTTTCAACAAATATATCACTTCTAGTATGTCCACAATAAATTCATAAGCTGTAAAGTCGATAATAAGTGAGACATTAGCCATTCTGTGATGTGACCTTGAAAATGAGGTCAAAGTTCAAGTTCAAGGTTATGAAAATATTCAGTATATATCATTCCTCTATATTCGTAATTGATTCCTATGCTGTAAATGTAAGTACCAATCTATTACCACCAATACAATCAGATTTTGATGATGCCAATAAGAAACGTAAAATACTACACTTTGCCATGGAAACAAACAAAGCCCGACCAAATAGTTTATCCAAAGACACACTGGCGTCTTCAGGGGCAGACAATGTGTTAAATGTAGTTGTTTCTACTGTACACCAGATGGAATTAGTACTATGAAAATAATTTAGAAATCCGAATCTAACCCCATGGAATAGATACATGACAAGTACAAAAGTACCCAATCACAAGCCCGAAGGCTACTGAGTTGATGGTATCCTCGGGGATAGATTTAACGTCCGCCAGCAGTGACACCGACTCAGTGGTATAAATGTAAGTATCAATCTATTACCACCAATACAATCAAATTTTGAAGTTGCCAATAAGGAAAGTAAAATACAACATTTTGCAATAGAAACAAAGCCCGACCAAATAGTTTATCCAAAGACACACTGGCGTCATCAGGGGCAGATGTAAAGATGATAATAAGGGACATATTAGCCATTTTGTTCTCTGACCTTGAAAATGAGATCAAAGGTCAAATTCTAGATCACCAAAATATTCAGCATACATCATTTCCTATATGTTCACTATGGACCCCTAAGCTGTAAATTTGATAATAAGCGAGATATAAGCCATTTTGTATTTTGACCTTGAAAATAAAATGACTAACCTTGAAATTTAGGTCAAGGGTCAAATTCAAGGTCACTAGAATATTCAGCATATATCATTTCCTATATGTTCACAATTGATTCCTAAGCTGCAAAGTCGCTAATAAGCAAGATATTGGCCATTTTGTCCTGTGACCTTGAAAATGAGGTCAAAGGTCAAATTCAAGGTCACGAGAATATTCAGCATATATCATTTCCTATATGTTCACAATTGATTCCTAAGCCGTAAAGTCGATAATAAGCGAGATATTAGCAATTTTGTCCTGTGACCTTGGAAATGAGGTCAAAGGTCAAATTCAAGGTCACGAGAATATTCAGCATATATCATTTCCTATATGTTCACAATTGATTCCTAAGCTGTAAAGTCGATAATAAGCGAGATATTAGCCATTTTGTCTTGTGACCTTGAAAATGAGGCCAAAGGTCAAATTCAAGGTCACGAGAATATTCAGCATATATCATTTCCTATATGTTCACAATGGATTCCTAAGCTGTAAAGTCGATAATAAGCGAGATATTAGCCATTTTGTCCTGTGACCTTGAAAATGAGGTCAAAGGTCAAATTCAAGGTCACGAGAATATTCAGCATATATCATTTCCTATATGTTCACAATTGATTTCTAAGCTGTAAAGTCGATAATAAGCGAGATATTAGCCATTTTGTCCTGTGACCTTGAAAATGAGGTCAAAGGTCAAATTCAAGGTCACGAGAATATTCAGCATATATCATTTCCTATATGTCCACAATTGATTCCTAGTCTCTAATCTCAATATTAAGTGAGATATTAGGCTTGATGTGTCCCATTATAAAGCATGGGAAAATTTAACATGGGAAAGTCACATCTGGGCCGAGTTTGGGCCCAAAATGGCCCACTTCGAGTGATTCAAGCGCAACGAAATTTATACATGTCACAGAAGTACATATGAGGAGTGTTATGCATCAATAAGAAAAAAAGTTACTGAACAGATTTTGAGAAAACGACCATCAAAGTCCAAAATTAGCCATTTTCGACGAGAACGGCCGCTATGACCTTGAAACCAAGGTCAGAGGTCAAATTCAAGGTCACGAGAATATTCAGCATATATCATTTCCTATATGTCCACAATTGATTCTTAGTCTCTAATTTCAATTTTAAGTGAGATATTAGGCTTAATGTGTCCCATTATAAAGCATAGGAGAATTTAACATGGGAAAGTCCCATTTGGGCCGAGTTTGGGCCCAAAATGGCCCACTTCGAGCGATTCAAGGGCAACGAAATTTATACATGTCAAAGGGGTACATAGGAGGAGTGTCATGCATCAATAAGAAAAAAAGTTACTGAACAGATTTTGAGAAAACGACCGTCAAAGTCCAAAATTGGCCATTTTTCGACGAAAAAGGCCGCCATTTTGAAAAAAATGCGAAAATCAAAAAACTAAAAAAAAACTTTCCTGGAAATATTTTTAGGTATTTTTGTGCAAAATTTCAGAAATATTCTACCATAAACTTTAAAGATAAAAATGTGAACGGACGACGGACGGACGGCTAGACGGACGGACGACGGACGACGGACGACGGACGCAACGCCACGGCAATAGGTTATCGGACCAAAGGTCCGGTAACCTAAAAAAGATAACCAAAACATGCATTAGCACTGAGTACGACTTCCGTTTCTCAGCTATTTTAAGACATGACGTACTGTACCCACCTGCTCAGATCTTCAACCTCCCGCCCACGCAAACAATAACATTGTCACTTTTTTTCCTACAACCGCACATGTTCTAGACGCTCTACAACCGGCAACTGTCGAGTTCATCATGACAACGTAAACACTTGTACATTATTGGTCACTTTTTCCTCTCGTTTTTGTTCTCGGCTTTGGTCATGTTTATCTTACTTCTATCATTTTTATCACAATTTACAATTTCCTCGGCCAGGGTCCGCAACCACATGCAGCAAATGACATCACTGACCTTGCGAAATGGCAGTATTTAAACTTCATCATCGGAAGTCGTCCATCACAGTGGGATAAAAAACAGTACACTTATCATTCCATTCCAAGCTAATTGCGCACATTTTTTTGTTTCTACTATTTTTTTTCCTTCAGCATGATAACTTCCTCTCCTCTCCATGTTCTATGCATACTCAGTTGAAGTTCATTGTATGTAATTGCCTGAGCAGTCTCTCGCAAACAGTAGAAAGTGTTGATATTATCACTTAGCTGTGTCCGAGTATGTGTTTGATATCACATAATAGAGGAGATAGCGTGTCAGGGTAATGATTTCCCACAGAGATAAATCCACAGAACATTTACAGCTGAATCATCAAACAGAATTATTCATCATACAATTTTTCATGTATCATGACAAGAAAATAGCTACTGGACTTACTATCTCACACCTTTTTAATACCATAAAAGTAGGAATATACACAAATACATAATATAAAGGACTAGTATCTATTACAGAATCTTAAAACATTCCACTTTCATGAATGAAGGAAAACTGGCAATTCTAACATAAACATGACATAAAACAACAATCTGACCTATTTTGATACCATATACCGTTAATACATTTCATTTCACAAGAGTGCCCGAAACCAGTAGCGGTTTAGATAATTTCAAGTGCTTACATGTACTTGTCTAAGAGCATCTAACTGTCTCCCATTTCGCACCAATACTTTTTCCGCTTTTGCCGCCAAAACCAACAGCGACCACATCTCAAGTTGTGGCTTACCAGACTCGACAGCCCCCGAGCGGTTGGGCCCACAGAGTCAGCATTTGCTTACTTTCCAAACAGTTTCCGATTTCGCAGCTCGGTGGCAGATGCCTCGGCAGGAAATATACAATATGTTTGACTGTTATTGTCAGTTTAGAAGGGTGATCTCGAGCAGAAAAGATGCTCTTTGTTTATCTCTTGGTCCTTTGTGGATGATTTTTTTGGAGGGGGGAGGGGGATGTATACAATGTACATGTACCTATTTTCTTTGTATACTCTATCGTTTATTCAATGGAGAGAAAATATAGTGCTCATTATTTCTCTCGACCAGACGTGTACTGGAGTACAGTGTTTATGTACATCTCATACATGCTTTTGATGTAAGATAACGAGCTTCTGAAAGTGGTTTTACCTACGATGCCTACATCTGACATGAACATGTACATGTATGTATACAAATAGGATACATGTGTTGTATATAATCCCATATCAATCATCCTGACAATATTGCATATGGGTACTACCGGTATTGTAGTATTAAACATGATATATGTAGTCCACTTGAGTATATGAAATTCATAGTTGAAGTTACAAATTTGTTTTCTGGGCGACTTGTATTCTTATAAACTTCATTCATGGCCACAAAAGATCTATCTGTGAATATTTTCAGTGTGAAAACTCTCACTGCACACCGTACACCGTAGAATACAACATACACATTGCGACATCACTTAGGCCACTGCCCTTTAGCTGTCAATTGTTTGACCATTGCCCAGTGTTGACCAAACGTAAACAACAAATTTATCACGTTCCTCAAACGGGAACTGTCACAGCTTTGCAAATAGCCCTTGCAGTCAACTTTCCTTGTTGCTCAGTGCAGAATGGGGAAAGAAAAGCCTGCCATGTGCAAACACCGTAATTTTGCCATCCTGTTGGCTTCATGATTGTGTGGGGCAGAAGGTTGTGGAGAGAGGGTGGGTACTTGCAATAGGGGGGTGGGGGGGGGGGTGAGGTGGGACTATAAAGAATATGGGAGAAAGTGTAAAGTTCTATCTGTAACATATTTGAACATCTTGAAAACAGGGTTGAACACATTGATAATTGAGTACATGTAATTACAGAATAAAGAAACATGTACATGTACATTGTACTGGTATGACACAAACCCATCCCCACCCCTACCCCCTGCATCTGTATCCATATAAAATATATATATATACCAGTAAACAGTGGTAAATGTTACTCATTCATTTAACCATGTTAACTGTTGATATAAATCATATATCAATATTCTTGCTCTGTATTTTTGTCCACCAATT
The DNA here is from genome assembly GCA_949152475.1 of Terebella lapidaria. Classification (NCBI taxonomy): domain Eukaryota; kingdom Metazoa; phylum Annelida; class Polychaeta; order Terebellida; family Terebellidae; genus Terebella; species Terebella lapidaria. The sequence goes on from OX424557.1 coordinate 13,600,786, forward strand.
TGCTAAATGCCTACATCAACACGGTCAGGTCAACTACAGGCCCGGTGTTTATCAATACATGAATGATAAAGTATATATTTATCAGTTTAATGGTCAGTTTGGTCAGCCTTTGGGCACCTATCAGTAGTCAGGTCATGGGCCCAGAGAATAAACACTCAAATGTTGACTTTTAACAGCTAGTGTATCCAGGCTTTCAAGTCAAAAGTGATGACCCAAAAGGAATAAACTGATATGTCCTCAAAATGCTGGCAATTATAGTGTTAGCTTTAGGCTTTCACATGCAATATAATATAATATTTCTTCACACATGCTATGAATGATACATGTATTCATTTCAATCAGGAAGTCAAGCACCCAATCATAATTTTGCAATCAGAATAAAATGCCTAGGCCCTGGGGCTGATAGTAGTATTTTGAACAGCATGCGATGCTCAATTTAACAATTCACTTTCAATGACGACATCTGAGTTGATTAACTGGTCATATACCAACAAAGGTTGAGAAATAGGTACTGTACTTTAATCATATTAATGGTGGTTAGGGGAATTTTGAGGAATAAAATATTGGTACACAAGAATATAAATATTATCATGATTATAACATGATTCATACACAGGCATTTCATAAATCATGTCCCAAATATATTCAAATACAATATTATACATTCCGATTCCCCGAATTTTTGAAAGTACTCAAGTTTTCTTTTATCTGATTGGTATTTCCAATACTAGTAAAACGTCATTATTACAATACTTTTAATGGTTAGTTCACTACTAGTACAACCCGGCATGGATGACCAAGTTAAATCAGTTAGCTTGCTCAAGGTCATGGCTTGGATTTTCAAGAAGGTGGAATATTTACAAAATATTACAAACAGGCTTTTAACGCAAGCTGTCCAAATATTGGTCAAGGGATCAAGTCTAGAGTTTCTCTATAGAGAATGGCTTTCAGTTGACTCACTTGTGGATGTGGACCTTGTGAAATTCAAAATCTTACCTACGCTTCTGACTTTCATTTGATATTTTCCCAGTTTTCATCATTGATTCCAAAAAAAGGCTCACAAAAAGCTTGTACATGTATCATAGCAAACAAATCTGGATTTGTCAAAATCAAATGTTGTTTTCGATTTACAAGAGCCAGCAAATATTGGTACATGTATTTTGTTCATTGGTATATATATATATGTGCCACTCCACTAATGACAATATTGACATTGTAGAAAATCAACATCATAGTAATTTATCATGTATATTATTTTGGTACTATGCTTACAGCACAAAACAAGTCCAGTAGAGGGCAATATTGTGTTACTACACAGGATAATAAGTGTTACAACATCTATGGACTGGAAAAAACATGACCTGTACCGGTAAATGGAGATGCTGTCAGCAGTTTGACAGATGACTTATACCTTTGGTATTGTGCGGGTTACTCGAGTACACAAAACACGGCGGCTTCATCATCATCGCCATCATCTTGTCAGAGCTGAGTAAACTTACTCACAAACGGAAAACAGCTCTCAACTGTTGTAGATTGCATAATTAATATCAATGTCTATTTTTTTCTTGTGTAATGTTGGATCCACCAAGAGGAAATGAAGTCTTCACGACATTATGAATTTGAATGTTTGTTTTTGTCACCAGTCAGACTGATTCCGGAAATGGAGTACAGTAATTGAAATGGCGAGTAATCCAGTTGCCTAATATGATCCCTCATTTTTATCATTCACTTGTTTTCTTTGACATGACAAACGGTGAATGGACATCTTTTTTTTATGAAGACTCATCATTTCAAGCTTTTTTGTAAGTGTAGGTGCTTCATCAAATTAGTTTTTCTTGTTCCATGGAAGAAGTCGGATACATGCATCATGATATTTGTTTGACTAGATGTACTTGTATGTGACTCAACATGAAGGAGATTCATGTTAGAGAACAGTTTTTGATAACACAAAATTTTGTGTCTAGAAACTTGTGCTTGATTATGGAAGTTTTCAATTTGCTAGCAATCTACACACTTTCCCAGGACCACGAGACAATCAAGTTTCTTGAACTTGAACTGTTCACATTTGCCTTCAGGCCCACAATAATCTTAATATTAATATTATTATAAGGTTATTTCATTATCTCATACATCTATGATTATACCTACTGCATGAGCAAACCTTTTCCAAGGCATGATTCATTTTTCACACACTGGGTGTCCAAGAAAAGTCTCATCTTATCTACAGGCATGCACATACATTTCTCTTCACACATAATCGCTCAAATTAGTTCTCAGCATTATAAGCCAGGATATCTTGGCACTGGGACCAAATCCCCTGTGGAAGTCCTGCTGAGCGAATCTAACTCCACCCAACTCTCAGTGACAGGGTGTGGGTGTAAACAGGGAAAACTAAATTGCAAAATTTTGCTGGAAGAATTGAATTTTTTTAGCAGTTCATGTGAATTCGGATATTATTATCATAAAAGCTGATATTTATATTGTATTATTCCCTGGGCAAGAACCAGCACAAAGATGAGGCCATACATGTCTATTATACCTTCAGCAAATTTTCACAATATATACTTTTCTTTTCAAATTTCCACAATATATATTTTTTTACAATTCATAAATTTCATGTCTCGCATCTTGTGCCGTAGACAGGGTATGCCAAAGTCACCAGCCCACAGCCCAAGACTGGTAAAAAACATCCTGGGCTGGTAATAATAACAGTTTCACTGGCCCAGGTGGCCGGAAAGTTTTCATCAGCAAAAATATCATATCTCTAGTAAAATAAATTCTTAATATAGTAAAATATTTCATTTGTCAGTAATATATTATTCAACCAGATCTTGGATCTTCAAATCATGAGAATGATACGCCTCAGCTTGAGGCTGGGGGGAAGTAAGACGGCTGATTGGAAATAAATGATATATGCACAATTCAAGCTGACAATGTCAATTTATTTGCTTAATATACTACAACGTATCTACATATCGCCATGCATATCTCAATTCCACTATTTTGTTTGGTGTGACTTATGAATTCTGGGCCAGTAAAAATTGCTCTGGGCTGGTAATATCGAAATGTTTACTGGTCCAATGGACCAGTAATTTTTTTCCCACTTTGGCATACCCTGGCCGTAGATGTAAGTGCCGACATATTTAGCTCCAGGAAATTTAATTAACATGACCATTCTCAACATTGATACACACAATTTTCATGCATTATACAATAGAACAATTCACTCATCACCATTGAATTATGGCCGGATATATCAATATTGACATCCTAATATCATTATCATCACTATCAAAATGTTGGTTATAAATATCACAGAGTTCTTATTCATCAGACGTCATACAGCGGCTGCCAACTTGAGAAACGCCCAAACAATAGCACCACAAATGCCAAGACTTTTAAAGGGTGTCCCTCTTTGTTGCCAACAAACACAAAGTTACAGCTTCCCGGTGGCTTTTCCGGCACTTCCCCAGAGAAAATATCATTGCCCTTCCAAGTTCAAATGGCATATGATGGTACATCTCGCTACTTGTGGTACTTTTTTAAAAGTTATATCTCTGTTTAAACAGGGTCTTTCCACATGGCCATTTTCAACATGTCCAAGCACTTCAATCTTGTTGAAACACCAGATCATCTACCTGCTCCAAGCCCAACTGTCTTTCCCCCCCAACATATTTCCACTCAATTCCCTGCTAAAAGTACACGTGTACATCACAAAGCACCACTTTGATCACTTGATTACCCAGCGGTGAAGAACAATGCTAGGAATGGTGCCACAGAGTACAGTCATCCGGGTACAGGATCCAGGTATCGAAACAGCAATACATGTACATTTCTGGATATCAGTATTCACATACATGTAGCATGTATCTAAAGCGGCATAAATAGCATGAATAGCGACACTGGAGATTTATAATTTTTTGGTATACTGGGCATAAAAGTGTGTTACCTACATGTATATCTTATATTTTCAACAAATATAATGAATATAAAATGTTCTTGCAGGTATAGGGACATTTATATGTACCTGTGCCTGGTAAACTTTCTTGCCAGTGGAAACTTTTAATTTTTTCATGGAACTTTTTGTACCTCTCAACTTTTTACAGAATTTGTTTGACGTTTTCCAGCAAGTGTGCTGTGGTTGTTCAAATATCCGCAGACGTTTCTTACTTTTACAACTTCCCAGCCATTTTCTCCCCCATCAAGCTGTTAGCCCAGTCTCCAAACATTTCACATTAATCCCAGCAAAGCAGACAGTTTATGACGCTCACTGTCAAAGCGAAACCAGACAAAACAAATGTTATCGGCAGTTATTAGCCCGATGCAAAACACTGCACATCAAAGGCACAAACTTTCTAAATATGACTCCAATCGAGCAAAAATCCACTTCCAACAACCCTATTAACATTTAACAACAGGACTTTTTTTTATCTAGAAAAGAGAAAAGGGTTTGCATATTTAGAGGCAACATACTGAGTTCTATTTTTTTTTTACTGATGGAACACATGCAAATGTTAGATACCCTGGACAAAGTTGGGCCACTGAAAAAGTCACATTTTCCATTATAGAAAGGTGAAAAGGCCACTCTTGCTAATTTGAAAGCTATGGGTTAATTCACTTCAGACCTGTGAATGGATCATATTATAGACTCATATACATGCAAATTAGTTTATAGAGAACTTCTAAAGGTTTTATTCCGTCCGATTAGATCTGTTATGTGTCTGACAATAGGTCTGCAAGTGAACCGGAGATGTCTCATTGTTGTGTGGTAATTATGCCCAGGCAAAAGCATGACTTTGTATGAAGACATCATAATTCGAAATAGCAGAATTATTTAGACATGAAAATACAATTTATGCACATGCATTATTAGTATCATATTTACTGTAATTCCATGAAAACTCCAGTGTTGAGCCATACACCTATACATGTGAACTGGAAGCAGATACCATATCTTAATATGATTTGTTTACAATTTACAGGCAGAAAACTTGTGTATGCAATTTGGTAATCAGCGTCTGTACCTAAAAACATTTCGTTAATGATTACCACAAATATTTTCACTTTTCAAAGCGCTAAAGCATGTTCGATTCTGCAGCAGGGACTGCCGGATACACGCCATGTCATGTCGATAGTACATGTGTTCTAATCACATTTAACTCTACATGATCGCAACACCAGCTGCCACCTGCCTCCAACCAACACGCTTTTCAGTGGAAAGACAGCATATAATGAATCACTCCAGTTCTAGTGGAATGTGCAAATATGAAGAATGCAATAAAACATGAAAACAATCAAAAATTTTCCAGGCATCCTGACAAATCAAGAGAGGTGTTTGCTATCCAATTTATTACCATATTTATCATGTCGCTGTTTATGTTTTTCAACAGCTAATTATCCTTACAAAGAATGGAGTCTATTTAACTACTAGTAGTTCAAGACAGCTGGTCTACATATTTAGATAATATGTTAATTAGTAATGAACTTCACAATTAAACCTGTTGAAGTTCGAAACCAAAGGTGACAAACTTGCCTGCTGACAGCTGCATATCAAATGTGTTTTATTTCACTATTTGATACAGTGGTGGACATTGTTTTCACTGCAATAATAATAATAAACATTCATCCTACAACAGCATACACTGACCCCAGAATGTTCAGCTAGTAATCATCCTGTCAGGACAAATGTCCGCCAATATTTAGCCAAAACAAGTTTGGAACAATTACCATAAACAAAGGAGAACCAAGTATCAACAATGGGCATTGTAGGATAATTCATTGGCTTAATGAAGTTGACTGTACAAAATGAATACTAGTAGCAAATGCTGTAATTCATGGACCTAATCATGCTAATGAAGACAAACTAAATGTTATGGAAAAATTAGTTAAATATATATTCTATATCCATATATCGGTACATGTAGTGCACATAATAATAGTCATATTATATTATCTGGTAGACAAAACCAATTTCATTTTGTGTGATTAATGAACAGTGACTGATTTATATAAGTGAGGGGAAAAACATACCTGGTAGAATCTACAAAGTAAATTTTTTGAGTTGGGAATATTCAATGATAAAGTCATTGATTGTTCGTCAAATATATGTATCCCTATGTCCCCTCGGTATATAGATAAGGCTTAGAGGGAACCATTGTGAAAGATTTCGATTTATTCAGCTGTGGATGACAGCTACCTCAGGCGCTCCGCGTCGCTCAGGCCGCAGACTCAGTTAAACTGTACATACGGCTCGTAGATCTACTATATGATGTAAACAGAATACTGTAGAGCCATTTAAGTTCGATGCCACAAATTTTCGCGTTTTTGTGATCAGGCCATGTTCCCGGCCGTTTAATTTGGCGGTTTGGCCGTCTTGAACAATTTCTTCATAATAATGTGGGTTGTCATTGTAAATGTTTCGCGTTCAAATAATTTCGCGTTTTTTTTTGGATTCGCGAAATTTCGTGAAAATAACAGGCTGTGAATAATTTGTGGCTTTACAGTACTAAATTGAATCTAGTTTGAACCTGTGAATATTGTTGGAAATTTTGCACTCTTCATTCCACAATTCCAGGGACAGGGTCATGATATAACTCGATCTACAATCAAGCGCCCAGACATTCAACAGTTTACCCATGCATCTGTAATCAACATGTACATAACAGCCGCCAGGCAGATTGCACATGTATGTATCTCTATCTAGTATGGAGCTTGGGCTTTTAGCATAGCAGGTTAGGTTGAATATGACTCTATGAGGGGGGGGGGGGGGGTTCGGTGTAGACTACTGATCGACATGATTCAAGATTCTGGTCGTAGAAATATTAACTTGACTTACCTCGCATACGAGAACAGTGTAAACATTGGTTGCGACCACAATCCCCAGTTAATTGCGAACTTGTGAAACGTCCATTCTCCAGCAAACTTCGCTCGAGATTGATTGCGGCTTCACAACTTCTGAGGAAATGCACTCCGTGACCTCCCAAAACAGTTCACAGCGCCACCTGGCGAATGTTCCTGTACAAAGATAACCAAATAGAGTCGATGTTTTGAAAGCTTTTCTGCAAAATGCGAAGTCCTTCATTACGTAAATACACATTTGTATCTTTGTTTCGCTATCATGACAGTGAAAAACGTGTTTAGTGAAATAAATACTCCTTAATACCACTCAATACACTTACTTATCGCGTATAGAATATTCGATAGATGGCGCTCATCAATCACGAGCATGCTGGGTTGAAATGACCAATTATTGTCTGCATTTAAATCAATGTTAAATTGGGCAACTTCGGGTGTGCGTTTCACCTTTCCAAAAAAAAATTAGGGCTTAACGGTTGACAGGGTGTGATAGTATAATCATAGTACTTCAATAAAATCTAGGTCACTATAGAGCATGATAGTACCAATTTTTCATAAAATGACGTTGAACAGGACCCCTGTCAATTTAGCTCGTTTTCAGATCGCAATTGCTGACATAGCATACATTCAGCAAAACCTTTCTCTACTCCAAATCCCGGGGAATACCATCGGAATTTTTGCTTTTCCCAAAACCAGACTTCCACACGCGCAAAATAAACCAGCACGTGGATCAATATCGCTTCGCGTTGTCTCCCTAGGCAACCATACATCTGGCGAAATGACGTCACTTAAAACGGAATCCTCAATGTGTGAGGCATCCCCAAGTCTATTTCTGGCTTATACCCTTCATATATATAATATTGTGAATAGAGACTTGATACTCTACTATGAGGTAGAGTGACATATGGCCAGTCAGGACCTAAAATATCTACTTCATATCTCATTGCGTTCTCATGTAACAGCACAATTCATACCGGTACCCCCTAGTGCTGAAAATCACCAATGAAGCACTATATCAAACGTTTATTGTTCAACAGCCAATTGAGTTTTCCTAAGATATGTTTCAAATTTTCAGGATTGATACATGATGTGATTGCAATTAGCACTGTATACAATTTGGTGAAATATTCCTTAGCTGAGTAACATTATTTTGAACAAATTCTAACGAAAAATACATATTAATTCAAAAAGAAACGCAATATATTGTTTGTAAAGCATAGCAAAAACTACAAAAACTTGCAAAAACCAGCTTATTAGGTTTTAAGCAACTGATATTTATGATGTAGATGCACACTGTAAGGTCCAGTGCTATATCCACGTGACGAGGCATGCTATTTATGAGTCTCGGATGCCCCGCCAGGCCGACCCATTTTTGGTCAATTGCAACCTCGGGGGGGGGGGGGGGGGGGTGTTCCACAGTTTCTGGGCTCTCAGTCGGCCTCGAGTAAATCCTGTATAATGATAATTTTTATTTCGTACACAAATTTGTACACATAGTTACATATTTCTTCCAATAAGTGTGGAAGACAATTTCTCAATCATTGCCGTCAGTGTATTTAACATGTAATTTTCCATTTCCCTTGGAGCCCAGCCAAACATGCCAAAATATACTTTAATTTGTATTGAATATCTTCAGTGGTCACACAATTCATCATTTCATGCCTTTTCAAGTATCCTGATGCATGAAAAAATAAATTTCTGTGATTCCTTAAGGGTTGAAATGACCAATTATTGTCTGCATTTAAATCAATGTTAAATTGGGCAACTTCGGGTGTGCGTTTCACCTTTCCAAAAAAAAATTAGGGCTTAACGGTTGACAGGGTGTGATAGTATAATCATAGTACTTCAATAAAATCTAGGTCACTATAGAGCATGATAGTACCAATTTTTCATAAAATGACGTTGAACAGGACCCCTGTCAATTTAGCTCGTTTTCAGATCGCAATTGCTGACATAGCATACATTCAGCAAAACCTTTCTCTACTCCAAATCCCGGGGAATACCATCGGAATTTTTGCTTTTCCCAAAACCAGACTTCCACACGCGCAAAATAAACCAGCACGTGGATCAATATCGCTTCGCGTTGTCTCCCTAGGCAACCATACATCTGGCGAAATGACGTCACTTAAAACGGAATCCTCAATGTGTGAGGCATCCCCAAGTCTATTTCTGGCTTATACCCTTCATATATATAATATTGTGAATAGAGACTTGATACTCTACTATGAGGTAGAGTGACATATGGCCAGTCAGGACCTAAAATATCTACTTCATATCTCATTGCGTTCTCATGTAACAGCACAATTCATACCGGTACCCCCTAGTGCTGAAAATCACCAATGAAGCACTATATCAAACGTTTATTGTTCAACAGCCAATTGAGTTTTCCTAAGATATGTTTCAAATTTTCAGGATTGATACATGATGTGATTGCAATTAGCACTGTATACAATTTGGTGAAATATTCCTTAGCTGAGTAACATTATTTTGAACAAATTCTAACGAAAAATACATATTAATTCAAAAAGAAACGCAATATATTGTTTGTAAAGCATAGCAAAAACTACAAAAACTTGCAAAAACCAGCTTATTAGGTTTTAAGCAACTGATATTTATGATGTAGATGCACACTGTAAGGTCCAGTGCTATATCCACGTGACGAGGCATGCTATTTATGAGTCTCGGATGCCCCGCCAGGCCGACCCATTTTTGGTCAATTGCAACCTCGGGGGGGGGGGGGGGGTGTTCCACAGTTTCTGGGCTCTCAGTCGGCCTCGAGTAAATCCTGTATAATGATAATTTTTATTTCGTACACAAATTTGTACACATAGTTACATATTTCTTCCAATAAGTGTGGAAGACAATTTCTCAATCATTGCCGTCAGTGTATTTAACATGTAATTTTCCATTTCCCTTGGAGCCCAGCCAAACATGCCAAAATATACTTTAATTTGTATTGAATATCTTCAGTGGTCACACAATTCATCATTTCATGCCTTTTCAAGTATCCTGATGCATGAAAAAATAAATTTCTGTGATTCCTTAAGGGTTGAAATGACCAATTATTGTCTGCATTTAAATCAATGTTAAATTGGGCAACTTCGGGTGTGCGTTTCACCTTTCCAAAAAAAAATTAGGGCTTAACGGTTGACAGGGTGTGATAGTATAATCATAGTACTTCAATAAAATCTAGGTCACTATAGAGCATGATAGTACCAATTTTTCATAAAATGACGTTGAACAGGACCCCTGTCAATTTAGCTCGTTTTCAGATCGCAATTGCTGACATAGCATACATTCAGCAAAACCTTTCTCTACTCCAAATCCCGGGGAATACCATCGGAATTTTTGCTTTTCCCAAAACCAGACTTCCACACGCGCAAAATAAACCAGCACGTGGATCAATATCGCTTCGCGTTGTCTCCCTAGGCAACCATACATCTGGCGAAATGACGTCACTTAAAACGGAATCCTCAATGTGTGAGGCATCCCCAAGTCTATTTCTGGCTTATACCCTTCATATATATAATATTGTGAATAGAGACTTGATACTCTACTATGAGGTAGAGTGACATATGGCCAGTCAGGACCTAAAATATCTACTTCATATCTCATTGCGTTCTCATGTAACAGCACAATTCATACCGGTACCCCCTAGTGCTGAAAATCACCAATGAAGCACTATATCAAACGTTTATTGTTCAACAGCCAATTGAGTTTTCCTAAGATATGTTTCAAATTTTCAGGATTGATACATGATGTGATTGCAATTAGCACTGTATACAATTTGGTGAAATATTCCTTAGCTGAGTAACATTATTTTGAACAAATTCTAACGAAAAATACATATTAATTCAAAAAGAAACGCAATATATTGTTTGTAAAGCATAGCAAAAACTACAAAAACTTGCAAAAACCAGCTTATTAGGTTTTAAGCAACTGATATTTATGATGTAGATGCACACTGTAAGGTCCAGTGCTATATCCACGTGACGAGGCATGCTATTTATGAGTCTCGGATGCCCCGCCAGGCCGACCCATTTTTGGTCAATTGCAACCTCGGGGGGGGGGGGGGGGTGTTCCACAGTTTCTGGGCTCTCAGTCGGCCTCGAGTAAATCCTGTATAATGATAATTTTTATTTCGTACACAAATTTGTACACATAGTTACATATTTCTTCCAATAAGTGTGGAAGACAATTTCTCAATCATTGCCGTCAGTGTATTTAACATGTAATTTTCCATTTCCCTTGGAGCCCAGCCAAACATGCCAAAATATACTTTAATTTGTATTGGATATCTTCAGTGGTCACACAATTCATCATTTCATGCCTTTTCAAGTATCCTGATGCATGAAAAAATAAATTTCTGTGATTCCTTAAGGGTTGAAATGACCAATTATTGTCTGCATTTAAATCAATGTTAAATTGGGCAACTTCGGGTGTGCGTTTCACCTTTCCAAAAAAAAATTAGGGCTTAACGGTTGACAGGGTGTGATAGTATAATCATAGTACTTCAATAAAATCTAGGTCACTATAGAGCATGATAGTACCAATTTTTCATAAAATGACGTTGAACAGGACCCCTGTCAATTTAGCTCGTTTTCAGATCGCAATTGCTGACATAGCATACATTCAGCAAAACCTTTCTCTACTCCAAATCCCGGGGAATACCATCGGAATTTTTGCTTTTCCCAAAACCAGACTTCCACACGCGCAAAATAAACCAGCACGTGGATCAATATCGCTTCGCGTTGTCTCCCTAGGCAACCATACATCTGGCGAAATGACGTCACTTAAAACGGAATCCTCAATGTGTGAGGCATCCCCAAGTCTATTTCTGGCTTATACCCTTCATATATATAATATTGTGAATAGAGACTTGATACTCTACTATGAGGTAGAGTGACATATGGCCAGTCAGGACCTAAAATATCTACTTCATATCTCATTGCGTTCTCATGTAACAGCACAATTCATACCGGTACCCCCTAGTGCTGAAAATCACCAATGAAGCACTATATCAAACGTTTATTGTTCAACAGCCAATTGAGTTTTCCTAAGATATGTTTCAAATTTTCAGGATTGATACATGATGTGATTGCAATTAGCACTGTATACAATTTGGTGAAATATTCCTTAGCTGAGTAACATTATTTTGAACAAATTCTAACGAAAAATACATATTAATTCAAAAAGAAACGCAATATATTGTTTGTAAAGCATAGCAAAAACTACAAAAACTTGCAAAAACCAGCTTATTAGGTTTTAAGCAACTGATATTTATGATGTAGATGCACACTGTAAGGTCCAGTGCTATATCCACGTGACGAGGCATGCTATTTATGAGTCTCGGATGCCCCGCCAGGCCGACCCATTTTTGGTCAATTGCAACCTCGGGGGGGGGGGGGGGGGTGTTCCACAGTTTCTGGGCTCTCAGTCGGCCTCGAGTAAATCCTGTATAATGATAATTTTTATTTCGTACACAAATTTGTACACATAGTTACATATTTCTTCCAATAAGTGTGGAAGACAATTTCTCAATCATTGCCGTCAGTGTATTTAACATGTAATTTTCCATTTCCCTTGGAGCCCAGCCAAACATGCCAAAATATACTTTAATTTGTATTGAATATCTTCAGTGGTCACACAATTCATCATTTCATGCCTTTTCAAGTATCCTGATGCATGAAAAAATAAATTTCTGTGATTCCTTAAGGGTTGAAATGACCAATTATTGTCTGCATTTAAATCAATGTTAAATTGGGCAACTTCGGGTGTGCGTTTCACCTTTCCAAAAAAAAATTAGGGCTTAACGGTTGACAGGGTGTGATAGTATAATCATAGTACTTCAATAAAATCTAGGTCACTATAGAGCATGATAGTACCAATTTTTCATAAAATGACGTTGAACAGGACCCCTGTCAATTTAGCTCGTTTTCAGATCGCAATTGCTGACATAGCATACATTCAGCAAAACCTTTCTCTACTCCAAATCCCGGGGAATACCATCGGAATTTTTGCTTTTCCCAAAACCAGACTTCCACACGCGCAAAATAAACCAGCACGTGGATCAATATCGCTTCGCGTTGTCTCCCTAGGCAACCATACATCTGGCGAAATGACGTCACTTAAAACGGAATCCTCAATGTGTGAGGCATCCCCAAGTCTATTTCTGGCTTATACCCTTCATATATATAATATTGTGAATAGAGACTTGATACTCTACTATGAGGTAGAGTGACATATGGCCAGTCAGGACCTAAAATATCTACTTCATATCTCATTGCGTTCTCATGTAACAGCACAATTCATACCGGTACCCCCTAGTGCTGAAAATCACCAATGAAGCACTATATCAAACGTTTATTGTTCAACAGCCAATTGAGTTTTCCTAAGATATGTTTCAAATTTTCAGGATTGATACATGATGTGATTGCAATTAGCACTGTATACAATTTGGTGAAATATTCCTTAGCTGAGTAACATTATTTTGAACAAATTCTAACGAAAAATACATATTAATTCAAAAAGAAACGCAATATATTGTTTGTAAAGCATAGCAAAAACTACAAAAACTTGCAAAAACCAGCTTATTAGGTTTTAAGCAACTGATATTTATGATGTAGATGCACACTGTAAGGTCCAGTGCTATATCCACGTGACGAGGCATGCTATTTATGAGTCTCGGATGCCCCGCCAGGCCGACCCATTTTTGGTCAATTGCAACCTCGGGGGGGGGGGGGGGGGTGTTCCACAGTTTCTGGGCTCTCAGTCGGCCTCGAGTAAATCCTGTATAATGATAATTTTTATTTCGTACACAAATTTGTACACATAGTTACATATTTCTTCCAATAAGTGTGGAAGACAATTTCTCAATCATTGCCGTCAGTGTATTTAACATGTAATTTTCCATTTCCCTTGGAGCCCAGCCAAACATGCCAAAATATACTTTAATTTGTATTGAATATCTTCAGTGGTCACACAATTCATCATTTCATGCCTTTTCAAGTATCCTGATGCATGAAAAAATAAATTTCTGTGATTCCTTAAGGGTTGAAATGACCAATTATTGTCTGCATTTAAATCAATGTTAAATTGGGCAACTTCGGGTGTGCGTTTCACCTTTCCAAAAAAAAATTAGGGCTTAACGGTTGACAGGGTGTGATAGTATAATCATAGTACTTCAATAAAATCTAGGTCACTATAGAGCATGATAGTACCAATTTTTCATAAAATGACGTTGAACAGGACCCCTGTCAATTTAGCTCGTTTTCAGATCGCAATTGCTGACATAGCATACATTCAGCAAAACCTTTCTCTACTCCAAATCCCGGGGAATACCATCGGAATTTTTGCTTTTCCCAAAACCAGACTTCCACACGCGCAAAATAAACCAGCACGTGGATCAATATCGCTTCGCGTTGTCTCCCTAGGCAACCATACATCTGGCGAAATGACGTCACTTAAAACGGAATCCTCAATGTGTGAGGCATCCCCAAGTCTATTTCTGGCTTATACCCTTCATATATATAATATTGTGAATAGAGACTTGATACTCTACTATGAGGTAGAGTGACATATGGCCAGTCAGGACCTAAAATATCTACTTCATATCTCATTGCGTTCTCATGTAACAGCACAATTCATACCGGTACCCCCTAGTGCTGAAAATCACCAATGAAGCACTATATCAAACGTTTATTGTTCAACAGCCAATTGAGTTTTCCTAAGATATGTTTCAAATTTTCAGGATTGATACATGATGTGATTGCAATTAGCACTGTATACAATTTGGTGAAATATTCCTTAGCTGAGTAACATTATTTTGAACAAATTCTAACGAAAAATACATATTAATTCAAAAAGAAACGCAATATATTGTTTGTAAAGCATAGCAAAAACTACAAAAACTTGCAAAAACCAGCTTATTAGGTTTTAAGCAACTGATATTTATGATGTAGATGCACACTGTAAGGTCCAGTGCTATATCCACGTGACGAGGCATGCTATTTATGAGTCTCGGATGCCCCGCCAGGCCGACCCATTTTTGGTCAATTGCAACCTCGGGGGGGGGGGGGGGGGTGTTCCACAGTTTCTGGGCTCTCAGTCGGCCTCGAGTAAATCCTGTATAATGATAATTTTTATTTCGTACACAAATTTGTACACATAGTTACATATTTCTTCCAATAAGTGTGGAAGACAATTTCTCAATCATTGCCGTCAGTGTATTTAACATGTAATTTTCCATTTCCCTTGGAGCCCAGCCAAACATGCCAAAATATACTTTAATTTGTATTGAATATCTTCAGTGGTCACACAATTCATCATTTCATGCCTTTTCAAGTATCCTGATGCATGAAAAAATAAATTTCTGTGATTCCTTAAGGGTTGAAATGACCAATTATTGTCTGCATTTAAATCAATGTTAAATTGGGCAACTTCGGGTGTGCGTTTCACCTTTCCAAAAAAAAATTAGGGCTTAACGGTTGACAGGGTGTGATAGTATAATCATAGTACTTCAATAAAATCTAGGTCACTATAGAGCATGATAGTACCAATTTTTCATAAAATGACGTTGAACAGGACCCCTGTCAATTTAGCTCGTTTTCAGATCGCAATTGCTGACATAGCATACATTCAGCAAAACCTTTCTCTACTCCAAATCCCGGGGAATACCATCGGAATTTTTGCTTTTCCCAAAACCAGACTTCCACACGCGCAAAATAAACCAGCACGTGGATCAATATCGCTTCGCGTTGTCTCCCTAGGCAACCATACATCTGGCGAAATGACGTCACTTAAAACGGAATCCTCAATGTGTGAGGCATCCCCAAGTCTATTTCTGGCTTATACCCTTCATATATATAATATTGTGAATAGAGACTTGATACTCTACTATGAGGTAGAGTGACATATGGCCAGTCAGGACCTAAAATATCTACTTCATATCTCATTGCGTTCTCATGTAACAGCACAATTCATACCGGTACCCCCTAGTGCTGAAAATCACCAATGAAGCACTATATCAAACGTTTATTGTTCAACAGCCAATTGAGTTTTCCTAAGATATGTTTCAAATTTTCAGGATTGATACATGATGTGATTGCAATTAGCACTGTATACAATTTGGTGAAATATTCCTTAGCTGAGTAACATTATTTTGAACAAATTCTAACGAAAAATACATATTAATTCAAAAAGAAACGCAATATATTGTTTGTAAAGCATAGCAAAAACTACAAAAACTTGCAAAAACCAGCTTATTAGGTTTTAAGCAACTGATATTTATGATGTAGATGCACACTGTAAGGTCCAGTGCTATATCCACGTGACGAGGCATGCTATTTATGAGTCTCGGATGCCCCGCCAGGCCGACCCATTTTTGGTCAATTGCAACCTCGGGGGGGGGGGGGGGGGTGTTCCACAGTTTCTGGGCTCTCAGTCGGCCTCGAGTAAATCCTGTATAATGATAATTTTTATTTCGTACACAAATTTGTACACATAGTTACATATTTCTTCCAATAAGTGTGGAAGACAATTTCTCAATCATTGCCGTCAGTGTATTTAACATGTAATTTTCCATTTCCCTTGGAGCCCAGCCAAACATGCCAAAATATACTTTAATTTGTATTGAATATCTTCAGTGGTCACACAATTCATCATTTCATGCCTTTTCAAGTATCCTGATGCATGAAAAAATAAATTTCTGTGATTCCTTAAGGGTTGAAATGACCAATTATTGTCTGCATTTAAATCAATGTTAAATTGGGCAACTTCGGGTGTGCGTTTCACCTTTCCAAAAAAAAATTAGGGCTTAACGGTTGACAGGGTGTGATAGTATAATCATAGTACTTCAATAAAATCTAGGTCACTATAGAGCATGATAGTACCAATTTTTCATAAAATGACGTTGAACAGGACCCCTGTCAATTTAGCTCGTTTTCAGATCGCAATTGCTGACATAGCATACATTCAGCAAAACCTTTCTCTACTCCAAATCCCGGGGAATACCATCGGAATTTTTGCTTTTCCCAAAACCAGACTTCCACACGCGCAAAATAAACCAGCACGTGGATCAATATCGCTTCGCGTTGTCTCCCTAGGCAACCATACATCTGGCGAAATGACGTCACTTAAAACGGAATCCTCAATGTGTGAGGCATCCCCAAGTCTATTTCTGGCTTATACCCTTCATATATATAATATTGTGAATAGAGACTTGATACTCTACTATGAGGTAGAGTGACATATGGCCAGTCAGGACCTAAAATATCTACTTCATATCTCATTGCGTTCTCATGTAACAGCACAATTCATACCGGTACCCCCTAGTGCTGAAAATCACCAATGAAGCACTATATCAAACGTTTATTGTTCAACAGCCAATTGAGTTTTCCTAAGATATGTTTCAAATTTTCAGGATTGATACATGATGTGATTGCAATTAGCACTGTATACAATTTGGTGAAATATTCCTTAGCTGAGTAACATTATTTTGAACAAATTCTAACGAAAAATACATATTAATTCAAAAAGAAACGCAATATATTGTTTGTAAAGCATAGCAAAAACTACAAAAACTTGCAAAAACCAGCTTATTAGGTTTTAAGCAACTGATATTTATGATGTAGATGCACACTGTAAGGTCCAGTGCTATATCCACGTGACGAGGCATGCTATTTATGAGTCTCGGATGCCCCGCCAGGCCGACCCATTTTTGGTCAATTGCAACCTCGGGGGGGGGGGGGGGGGTGTTCCACAGTTTCTGGGCTCTCAGTCGGCCTCGAGTAAATCCTGTATAATGATAATTTTTATTTCGTACACAAATTTGTACACATAGTTACATATTTCTTCCAATAAGTGTGGAAGACAATTTCTCAATCATTGCCGTCAGTGTATTTAACATGTAATTTTCCATTTCCCTTGGAGCCCAGCCAAACATGCCAAAATATACTTTAATTTGTATTGAATATCTTCAGTGGTCACACAATTCATCATTTCATGCCTTTTCAAGTATCCTGATGCATGAAAAAATAAATTTCTGTGATTCCTTAAGGGTTGAAATGACCAATTATTGTCTGCATTTAAATCAATGTTAAATTGGGCAACTTCGGGTGTGCGTTTCACCTTTCCAAAAAAAAATTAGGGCTTAACGGTTGACAGGGTGTGATAGTATAATCATAGTACTTCAATAAAATCTAGGTCACTATAGAGCATGATAGTACCAATTTTTCATAAAATGACGTTGAACAGGACCCCTGTCAATTTAGCTCGTTTTCAGATCGCAATTGCTGACATAGCATACATTCAGCAAAACCTTTCTCTACTCCAAATCCCGGGGAATACCATCGGAATTTTTGCTTTTCCCAAAACCAGACTTCCACACGCGCAAAATAAACCAGCACGTGGATCAATATCGCTTCGCGTTGTCTCCCTAGGCAACCATACATCTGGCGAAATGACGTCACTTAAAACGGAATCCTCAATGTGTGAGGCATCCCCAAGTCTATTTCTGGCTTATACCCTTCATATATATAATATTGTGAATAGAGACTTGATACTCTACTATGAGGTAGAGTGACATATGGCCAGTCAGGACCTAAAATATCTACTTCATATCTCATTGCGTTCTCATGTAACAGCACAATTCATACCGGTACCCCCTAGTGCTGAAAATCACCAATGAAGCACTATATCAAACGTTTATTGTTCAACAGCCAATTGAGTTTTCCTAAGATATGTTTCAAATTTTCAGGATTGATACATGATGTGATTGCAATTAGCACTGTATACAATTTGGTGAAATATTCCTTAGCTGAGTAACATTATTTTGAACAAATTCTAACGAAAAATACATATTAATTCAAAAAGAAACGCAATATATTGTTTGTAAAGCATAGCAAAAACTACAAAAACTTGCAAAAACCAGCTTATTAGGTTTTAAGCAACTGATATTTATGATGTAGATGCACACTGTAAGGTCCAGTGCTATATCCACGTGACGAGGCATGCTATTTATGAGTCTCGGATGCCCCGCCAGGCCGACCCATTTTTGGTCAATTGCAACCTCGGGGGGGGGGGGGGGGGTGTTCCACAGTTTCTGGGCTCTCAGTCGGCCTCGAGTAAATCCTGTATAATGATAATTTTTATTTCGTACACAAATTTGTACACATAGTTACATATTTCTTCCAATAAGTGTGGAAGACAATTTCTCAATCATTGCCGTCAGTGTATTTAACATGTAATTTTCCATTTCCCTTGGAGCCCAGCCAAACATGCCAAAATATACTTTAATTTGTATTGAATATCTTCAGTGGTCACACAATTCATCATTTCATGCCTTTTCAAGTATCCTGATGCATGAAAAAATAAATTTCTGTGATTCCTTAAGGGTTGAAATGACCAATTATTGTCTGCATTTAAATCAATGTTAAATTGGGCAACTTCGGGTGTGCGTTTCACCTTTCCAAAAAAAAATTAGGGCTTAACGGTTGACAGGGTGTGATAGTATAATCATAGTACTTCAATAAAATCTAGGTCACTATAGAGCATGATAGTACCAATTTTTCATAAAATGACGTTGAACAGGACCCCTGTCAATTTAGCTCGTTTTCAGATCGCAATTGCTGACATAGCATACATTCAGCAAAACCTTTCTCTACTCCAAATCCCGGGGAATACCATCGGAATTTTTGCTTTTCCCAAAACCAGACTTCCACACGCGCAAAATAAACCAGCACGTGGATCAATATCGCTTCGCGTTGTCTCCCTAGGCAACCATACATCTGGCGAAATGACGTCACTTAAAACGGAATCCTCAATGTGTGAGGCATCCCCAAGTCTATTTCTGGCTTATACCCTGCTGCCATCTAGTGAACACAAACGTTATCATAACGTCATGGAACTTCATGGGCAAGAGAGACTCATCATAATGTCCCATGGATTCACACTGTTCCTTTTGTTTTACGGATTCATTTTTTTCAGCGTTCGCTCCAGACATATTATATGTATGATGTTTTTTTCATACTCATTACCAGCATCATTGTATACATTGTGAATACACTGTATTTTACAAAATAAAATCAATCAATCAATCAATAAAATCAATAAATCTTCAGCAGTGAATACTTAGAGCTAAGGCATACCTATATTGTTGGCAATTATACATTTTAGTGTTAGTGAAATTTGTCTATAATGTGTAAAATATTCTAGATATAATAATTTTTCATGATAATTGAACGTGGTACAGGTAGAGTGAAACAGCAACAACAGTGATCTATGTGTCAACTTATTATATTTTTTTTTTATCAAATTTGGAAAACAATTTCCTTCACAAAATAAAGGTGGAAATTAGTACCTCCTTGCACCCCTACGCGAGCGATTCCGTTCTGCATCAAATGCAGATATGGTCGCAAGTCGCAAATTTAATACACAAGAGCCAAGTTACTGCTCGAATGGGGAAAATATAAAATGTGAATTGGAAAAAGGTACCCACGAACGGGGGGGGGGGGGGGGGTAACTTCCTGAAGGGCGTGGGAAGTCATATTTAGAAAAAGTAATTTCTCTGGGCCAACACAAATATGGGAAGAAATTTTAGACTTCGTCATTAAGATTAGCAGGAGTCTTGTTTAGAGGTGACTCCAGTGCCCATTTTTATTTTAATTAAAGGCCCAGTACACTGCCCCCAAAAACTGTCCGGAAAATCAAAGGCATCCACAAGAGCCACAGCGTTGTGGCGTCCGTATGTACATATGTCGGACAGCAATGAGGCTTCCTCCTCCTTCATCTGATCAGCTGTTCCTGTGTCGGGGACATGTAGCCAGCCACCTTCCAGCAAATCTCTACAGCTATTTCATTTGTATTTGAATCGAGTGAGTTGCAAGCATCTGATACAGGCCTATGTCCTTCATGACCTTGGCGATGCCACCATGTGTATTGGACGCTCTGATGAAGAACAATCCGCATCTAGCTGTCCCTCCCTCACTGCCTGTATCATGCTCCCTATTGATGATAGTCTCTGTCAACAGCAGCTGCAACATCAAATACCGCTCTGTTCGAAAGTTTCAAAATCTCCCAACAAGAAACTATAATCGATTTGTTACTCTGCTTCTTGAGGTGATTGTTCCGCACTCTTCATTAAATGTTTGGATGAGCTTGTTTGGAGTAGGATCACAGCTTTATGTCCTTCAAATGTTGCTATTGGTATAGAAGTTTTGTGATAGATGTTTTTATGAAATCAGCTGTCCTCAGTGTAGTCGTGACCACCGCAGGCTCTACGACCTTCTTCAAAACCCGAGTTGGCAAAGACCATCCCTAGTACAGAGCTTACATGTATATCATGTCAAAACCGCTTTGCATTTTTATCCAGAACTCGTTTAAAACTACGTGTGCCTATAATCAAATGTGACTATAAGGCATGGACAGGTAGGCAAATAGCTTGTGTTACTGGGCACGGTAGTCCTGGATCTGAGGCTCTGGCGTCTCATGTTGCAGATCCGACTGGCAGCGCATTGAAGGTTTGCTTCAGGAGCATAATTATTGAATATACATATTGAGGATGCGAAAATGCCTCTTTTTGTGGATATGATAAATGTAGGTTATGATTTTGTGATCATTTGTATACATGTCACTACCACAACAAATGATAGAGCGTCAGTTACATGACCATATCACATAATGTACCACATATGCCTACATGAAATAAGACCAACAAGTTCGGAAATATTCGAATTCAATACGCTAGGAGGTAATTCTTGCCAGTTCGGACAGGAATATAAGTTAACGTATATGTTCATTAACCTCCTATATGTGAAAAAAATCTCTCGTCGGTCACGTGCTTGGACTTGCACATTTATGATGAACAAATGCATTGACAATACCATAACCATGCAACCCTTTATTGCATAAACGATGCAACATGGAAGTTCAATCAGTTACATTTAGATTCCCATTTTATCTATCTATACATTCTATACATTCTATACATGTACTCAGTGGAACAATTATGGTGTCAATAAGATGTCTTATACAATTGCTTACTGGAACGATATCACGTTATTGGTGCTGGAAGGTTGGATAACGACATCGGTCAAGTGGTGGCAAAATGTGTGCTACAGACAAGTTACACAAACTTATTACTTTCCTCTGTATATATGCCGCAAAATATGTAGCGGATCATATGCACTCACTGCTTCAAAACATATCTTATCCTCGAAAAACCTTCGAATTCTATACTTCTCACTTGTACATCCGCATTTGTTGTATGGGTTAATACTATGGGGATCTGCCACTAAATCCAAGCTACATAGAGTAGAGACATTGCAAAAAAGGTGCGTTCGAAATATCATGAAGGCACCATACAATTCTCACGCAACTCCTTTATTCAAAAAATTAAATATACCTAAGGTCTCCGATCTATACAATATTCAACTAGGAAAATTGATGTTTCGTTTTCATAGCCAGAGCCTGCCACCACCCCTACTCACTATGTTCACGGCAAATGATTGTGTACATGGACACAACACCCGTCACCGAAGTGATCCGCATATCGAATCACATAATACAGCCAGAGCGTATAAATGTTTTAGTTTTCAAGGCCCAAAACTGTGGCTTTCTCTCCCATTATCAATACGAACTTCGAAATCTATGGCAATTTTTATGCGTAATATACGCAACTACTATATAAATACGTATTGAATAAACACCAATCTCCTCATTAATTATTACGAAAAAATAACCCCATGCAAGTAGGGTAACAATTACACTAGTATATCTATGCTGCAACGCAATTGCTGAGTATATAAACGTATTGTATGTACATATAATTGTAGTATATTAACGTAGTCCGTCAACTGATCACTGGTTCATGGTAACTCCTCAATAGTTATAATAGTTAATTAATGTGTACGGGGTACAACGATTACAGGTAATGAATTACCTTGTCGTATCCCCAAAACCTTTCTGCACCAAATGTTTCTTATATGTATCGAAATATGTATGTCTTGCATGTACAGGTTTTGAAATAAATATTACATTACATTACATTACATTACCTACATGTAACGTATCACGTACAATCAGGAACGATGTACATTGAGTTTGTACCAGGTCCACTGAGATAAGGCGAACTGATCGAGTGTCGAAATCCAAGGTGCACTTCTCTATTAAGTCATTAAATAGAGCTGTAGCCATTACCGTATCGTGGTTGATCGACACATACAACGCTATGTCACAGCTGGTAAACCCCGACTTACAGAAGGAGAGAGACAGTGCCACTTTCCAGGTGGAGCTGTTGACCAATTTATTAGATGGAGGGGAAGCTGACACCCAGAGACGCCGCGAGGTGGTCGCTAGAGCATTGAAGGAGCCAGTCTTTACCGAGGAACCTCCTTCATGCTTTCTGAATCGGGATGAGTTTTACAGCCGCACTGTAAAGAAAGTCGTCCACTTCAATAAGCTGAAGAAAGAATGGGACTTATCAGAGAATTCCTGGGAAACATCGTGGATTGAAATGGTGGCGTTTCCCAACGAGACACCTGTAGACGCACTGCACGAGGGAATGTTCGTGCCAACACTGGAGAATCAAGCCACTGACGAGCAGAAGAAGAAATGGATGCAGAAAGTCTATGCCAGAGAATATTTCGGGACCTATTCGCAGACGGAAATGGGACATGGGACCCATCTCCGTGAGCTCGAGACGACGGCGACCTACGACCCCAAGACTGAGGAGTTTGTTCTGCACAGTCCCACGACTTCATCCATGAAGTGGTGGCCTGGAGGTCAGGGGAAGACCACAAACTGTGCTGTAGTCATGGCCCAGTTGTACAGTCAGGGCTTCAACCATGGGATCAGACCTTTCTTCGTCATTTTTAGAGATTTGAACACTCACCAGCCACTTCCTGGTGTAACCGTAGGTGACATAGGGCCGAAGATGGGATACAATTCAATTGACAATGGCTTTCTGAAGTTTGACCATTTCCGAATCCCGAGGGAAAATATGCTGATGAAACATGCCGAGGTTCTAAAAGATGGAACATTCGTGTTGAAGACGAAGCAGAAGAAGCCAGCATACGGGACAATGACGATGGTGAGGACGTTTATTGTCAGAATGGATGCATTTCAGGGGCTTGCGTCTGCGATTACAATCGCGATCCGCTACAGCGCTGTTCGAAGGCAGTCTGAGCTCAAACCTGGAGCTCCAGAGCCACAGATCCTGGACTACCAGACGCAGCAGTACAAACTGTTCCCCTACCTGGCCATGGCGTACTCCTTCAAATTTGCCTTTGACCGCCTCCTTTCCTTGTTTTTACAAGGAATGGGTGATGATGAATTGATGCCAGAACTTCATGCATTGTCATCAGGACTGAAGGCCTACTGCACTGATTTCACAAACCTGGGTATAGAGGAGGCACGAAGATCTTGCGGGGGTCATGGCTATTCCGAAGCAAGTGGCCTCCCAAAAATCTACAGTAAAATAGCACCTGGTGCCACATATGAAGGGGAGAACACGGTCCTCTTCCTGCAGGAAGCAAGGTACTTGATGAAGTGCGTGGAGCAAGCAGAGCGTGGTGAGGAACTGGCTCCGTCAGTGGCGTATCTGGGCAGGAAGTCGACAGCAAGAAGTACGATTGACCGTCGCTTCGCACTAGAAAGCTTCGTGGAAGCTTTTGAACACAGGGCTCGTAGACAGGCAGTCCATGCAACCAGCGCTGTCCAACAAGAGATGTCAAAGGGCATGCAATTGCACGACGCCAGGAACAGATGCGGGGTCTTCCTGGTGAGAGCAGCCAAAGCCCATTGCGAAGGTTACGTTATCAAAACCTTTGCTGATGCGGTGAAGAGCATTGCTGATCCTGCTATTGCCAAAGTCATGACCCAGCTTTGCCAGCTCATGGCTTTGTATCATATCGTTAACAACTCCGGAGATTTCCTGGAAGATGGCTACATGTCCCCCTCGCAGCTACAGTTGATGAGGGAGAAGGAGGCGTCCTTGTTGGCCGACCTCCGTCCTAATGCTGTGGCTCTGGTTGACGCTTTTGACTTCCCAGATATCTACCTAGGCAGCGTACTGGGCCGTTATGATGGACAGGTGTACGAAAACCTCTATAAGTGGGCATTGGAGTCGCCATTGAACAAGACTCAGGTCCATGAGTCCTACTACAAATATCTGCAACCAATGATGAAGTCTAAAATATAGACTGAACGAAACAAACTGCATTTTACTAGTGTCAGTGAAATGTGTTCTGTTTGTGAAATATGTGCTAGTGTGTGGTCATATTGTAATTTGCATGTCTCTACCAACATCACTAGAAATGACCAGCACCGACGAGCCGAGAGTGTTGGGTGTTCAATTAATAACTCAAGATTAGGTTGAAGTATCAAATTTATCTCAATATGACCACAAAACCGTTGACAGCTTGAGGGAACAAACGTCAAAGGAAAAAAATCATGAAGCACAGATATTGACCTCCTCACTGCATGAAAGGATACAAATGTCAATATCAGTCGACTTTCTTGAATAATTTATGGTGCGCATTATAATGTAGCGATTTTACGATTGATGGTTATTTGGTGCCGTGGTATCTCTCGTTGTGTTTATTTTTCGTATAGTCTTTTTGTAGTACCTCTCGTCTCTGTGTCCGAACGCTATAGACAATTAATAGTGAGACGTCCGCAATTCCATAGTATTTCTCTGGTTAGAGAAAAGTGCTGAAGACATATTAATTCAAAGACACGGGTTTTATTACCAAATTCGACAAGTTACTCACTCACAAAATATATGAAATGTTTCCCCAAATTACACAGTGACCAGGTTTAGACTAAGTCACCGGGCTTTACAATAATAAAAGGTTACACCGGGTCCAGGTTTAGACTAAGACCCTGCTTTAACTTTAGGCATCAGAACTAGCGTCAGTCTCTTCCTACGCGAAGTCCATGCGGAAGTGAAGGTTCCCTGGCTCCGCAATTCTTCCGTCTCCGGAGGTAGATACTTGCGGAGGTCGTCTCGACGTCGTCCGCGGAGGTGTTGCCAGTGCGGAGGTCCTCTGTCTCTGCGGAGGTCTTCCGCGCTGCGGAGGTCCTCTCTCTGCGGAGGTCTTCCGCTCTGCGGAGGTCCCGAGGCTCCGCAGAGGCTCCGCGTCCTTGCGGAGGGTCCTCCGCACGTCTGCTACACCTCCCTCGTCCGCGGGTGCGGAGGGTCGTCACCTGCGGAGACTGGGTGTCTCCGCACGTCGGGAAACTTCTCTCGCCACTCCGCGGGTGCGGAGTATCGTCCGAGACGTCCTTCACAAGTCCGCGGTTGCGGAGGTACGTTTAATGCGGAGACGGAGTGTCTCCGCACATCAGGGGACGTCCCTCACAGGTCCACGGGTTGCGCAACCTCACGGGTTGCGGAGGTTCATCAGAGACTTCCCTCACGCTTGCACCAGTGTGCAAGAAGAGATCGCCGCCTTGCCGTCAGCTGCAAGTGAAGAGGGCCGGGGTTCATAAATTGAAGGGCCGTTGGACCGGATTCATACGATTGTCTTCATCTGGGACCCACACCCTTCCCGTTGAAATTTCCCTTACATGGAGTCCAGGGGCTCCGCACTGCGGAGGTCAATATGTGCGGAGGTACGGGAAACTGCTAAGTCCTCTCCCTCGCCTGTCCAAAGGACAGAACCGTCTCAGGGTGATGTGTCTCCTCTGGTACCTTGCCCCGACTGACTCTCAGAGAGCTGTGGCTACCTCCTTATATTGGGCTCTCCACCGGAAGCTGTTCTGCGCATGTGCATGCCTGGTCTTCCGCAAGCAGCCTCGGAGGCTCAGGCCGTACAGCCATCTCCCTCGGAACGGAAGTGCCACGTGACTTGGCCCGGGTGGGCGCTGGCGCTTCTGTAGCGCTTCTCGGTCGTCTTGCCTCCACCGTCTCGTCCGGCTCCGCATCCGGCTCCGCGTCCGTCACCTCCCTAGGGTCCTCCGGTTCTTCTGCGCCCGACGCGTCCTCCGCGGCCGTCACCTCCGGTCCGTCCATCTCGTCCTCCCTCGACGCCTCCTCCGCATCCTCCGCCTCCTCCGCAGGGTCTCCGCCACCAGTGCGAACCCAATGGGCCTGTTCAGGAGTGTACGGGCATGTCTTAAGATGGTCAATATGGACTTCCTTCGGCGCGTCCGTCGGGGACTTCTGGATTTTAACACGCCAGCCCAGTTGGGCGTCCACGACCAGGTAAGGTCCTGTCAAACCCAACCCGAGCTTCGGTCGAGCCTTCGGTGGATACCAGTACAGTACCCAGGTACCAACTGGAAACTGTCTCCGTGCCGCCTTCAGATCGTGGTTTTTCTTCTGCCGCACCGTAGCCGCCTTCATCTGAGTACGGGCGTACTCGTGAGCGATGGCAGTGGCTTCTCTCACCCACTCCACATACTCGTGTGAGCACGCAGGTGGGGCCTCCCCCCTCCCTTCAGGGTCCGTCCGATACATCAGATCGAGAGGAGTAGTCGCCTCCCTGCCTGTCATCATCCGATTCGGCGTGCAGCCCGTACTGTCATGGACAGAAGCCCGGTACGCAGACGTCACATATGGTAACCAGTCATCCCAGTCGTCATGGTGGTCATTGACGACCGCGGATAACATCTGGAGGAGCGACCGGTTGAATCGCTCCACCATGCCGTTAGATTGCGGGTGATATGGGCTAGCATGGATCTTCTCGCTGCCCAATATCGTGGCTAGCTCTCGGAAGAGGCCGGATTCGAATTCTCGGCCCATATCTGAGAAAATACGGGCCGGAGCTCCCCATCTACACACAAACTCCGTGCCTCCGTCCATCGAGTGAAACAATCTGTGATGACGAGAACGTACCGCTGCCTCCTCTTTGAGATCACGCCAATCTCCAGCACGTCCATCGCCACCCTCTCTAGACGGTCACCCACCGGTGCATTACCCATGGGCTGATGCCGGGGCCCTGGCCGTGGTTTCCGCGCACTGCACCTCGGACAGGCTCCGCACCAAGTCTCGACGTCCTTCGTCATCCCGCACCAGTACATCCGTGCCTTGATCTTCCGGAGCGTCTGGCTGACACCTTGATATCCCCCAAGAGGCCGATCATGGACTTCCTTCAGGACTGCCTTCCGCCCACTGTAGGGTATGATGAGCTGGAGTAGGGGCTCCTTCTGCCAGTCCACCTGTGCACGGCGGAAAAGGAGTCCGTCCTTCACAACCAGCTGGTCCCACTGCTGCCAGTAGGCCTTCACTGCGTGGCTCTTAGTCCTCACATCTGTCCATTCCGGTCTCGTCAGCCGCCGTCTTCAATCGAGTATATGGCGAAGGTCCGGGTCAGAGCTCTGCAGAGTCTTGAGCTCCTCCGCAGAGTAACCAACCCATCTTTCCTCCGCGGCTCCGGAGGTAGAGAGGTCCGACACACTTGTGGAGTCTCCGCTCGGCTTCCGGAGGTTTCGTCGGCGCCGCGGCTCCGGAGGGTCCTCTGCATCGACGACTGGGGTGATCCTCTTCACCAAGGGCAGAACAGAGATCCGGCCGTTGACCTCCGCGCTCCGCACCTCGAAGTCCATCCTCCCCAGTCCATCTCCGCAAAAGTCATCCTCCTGCCAGCGCCGTCCTTCCTCCGGTCGCAAAGAGAGCAAGAGCCCCACAAGGCCATCCCAGTTCTCCCCACTCAGGGGAGGGAGAAGCTCCTCGTCTGAATCTCCCTCGTCCTCCGTTCCTCCACATCCTTCTCTCTTACACTGCCGACACCGGGACATGCTATCCTCGTTGCTATGCCTCACTCCGGGACGAATCTCACAGCGAAAGTCATAGCTTGCGATCCGTGCTGCCCAGCGGGCTATCATGCCCTCCGCATCCCTGAAATTAAGAAGCCATCTCAGGGAAGCATGGTCGGTCCTGAGCAGGAACTTCCGGCCCCATAGGTAGTGGCGAAAGTGGTGTATCATCGCCACCACCGCAAGGAGTTCCCTCTTCGTGGTACAGTAGTTCCTCTGGGTGGTACGTAAGGAACGACTGGCATAAGCGATCACTCTCTCCTGACCCTCGCGGACCTGGGAAAGGACTCCTCCTATGCCGTACCCACTCGCATCCGTGTCCAGGACGAAATCCTGGGTAAAGTCCGGCAGAGGGCTCTTCGTGAGGGGTTCCTTCAGCGCCTCAAAGGCCTCCTGGCAGGTGTCCGTCCATCTGTAGGGGACATCCTTCTTCAGGAGGGCCGTGAGTGGACCCGCCTTCGTGGCAAAGTTCTTGATGAACCGCCGGTAGTACCCGACGAAGCCAAGGAAGCACCTCAGCTCCGCCAGGTCTCGGGGAGGCTCGTAGCACTTCACAGCCTCCACCTTCTCCGGGTCGCACTCGACGCCTCGCTGAGACACCTTGTGGCCCAGGAAACGGACTTCCCTCTGAAGTAGCTGGCACTTCGAGGGCTTCAGCTTCAAGCCCGCCTCCCGGAGCCTCTGGAACACATCCCTCAGGTTGCTCAGCGCCTCCGCCAGATCACTCCCGATGCAGATCACGTCGTCCAGGTACACGAGACACCTTCTCCACTGCAGCCCTCGCAGCGCGGAGTGCGGAGGTAACACCCTCCAACAGTGGCTGCAAGTGCGGAGGTAGCGGCTCCGCACCCCGTCTCTGCAGAGGCATGCATCCTGCCACGCACTGCTCCGCGTCTCCGAAGGGAGAAAGCTCCGCACAGTCCGGTTGATGTTGACTCGGCACCGGCATTACCTCCTCAACCTCATGTAGGTGTGCCAGCAGGCTTCCTCCTGGTATCGTCACCTCGTGCTCCTCCGTGTTAAGGAGAAGCACCGTCACCTCGTCTCCGCACGGCTCTACCAGGGCTCTTCCCACCGTCACGTCACCATCGGTTGGCGGCTGCACAAGGCCGACTCGTGGTCGCCTCGTACCAGGTGTACCGTCGATCAGAAGGGAGACCAGGACTTTGGACCACGCCGGGAGACTAATGGGATCCCCCGCACGTAGCCCTAGGACCGTTGGCTCCGGTCTCTCACTCAGGAACACCGTCCACTCTTCTATCTTCATTTCTCCACGGGCGAGGTCAAGTGTGGCACCCAGAGTGTGTAGTACGTCCATACCGAGCACTCCAGGCATCCCCACACGTCCTATGACGACTTCTGATGGTACCTCCAAGTCCCCCAGATGCAGGATGGTAGGGAGCGTGCCGAGGACATCAAGGTAGTCTCCCGTTGCTGAGCGTAGGGCGATCCTCGAGGTCCTCAGACGCTCCTTCACATGGTCAGGTAACTTATCAAAAACAGAAACATCCACAACTGTGAAAACAGCACCCGTGTCAACCAGGAGGTTGATTTCTCGTCCCTCAAGGCGACATCGGGCGTACCAAGCTAAGGGTTTAGGTTTGGTGAACTTTATACAGGACAAGGGAAGCTCCGCATCCCTCTCGGGCATGACACCCGGAGTCTCGGCCTCAGTATGTACAGTTGACAGAGGAGGGCCGTCCTCCCCCTCAGGTAAGACACCTGGAGTCGTACGAACATCACGAACATCAATATTTACAGTTGACAGAGAAGGGTTCACCTTCCCCTCAGGTAAGACACCTGGAGTCGTAGGCACATCATCATCATCAATGCTATTTACAGTGGACAGAGAAGGGTTCGCCTTCCCCTCAGGTAAGACACCTGGAGTCGTAGGTACATCACAAACATCAGTATCATCAGGCACATCATGAACATCAGTAACATCATTGTCGCGGAGGCAGGAGTCTCCTCCGCAAATATATTCCCATATGAGGTCGCAGAGACTATCCCTGCGGGTAACTTTATTCACACTATGTACAGATCCTGCATCTCCACCTTCCGTCTCGTCTTGTCGCCTTCTAATCCTGACCTGTGCTTGCCAGGAATTGCCCGTCGTCTCGGCGTCAGAAACGGGCCCCTCTAGTTTGACGAGAGGTCCTTCGTCTCTAACTCCTCCTCAGGGACGTCTTCGTCCTCCAGCAGCTTCAGCAGGAGCGCCAGGGACTTGACATCCTTCGGTCTCTGGGGACACTCCCTACTCAGGTGTCTGGGTTGTCGGCACAGCCAGCACTCCCGGTCCCGACCTCGAGGTCCCTGTGCCGAGGTCGTCCGCGGAGTCGTCACTCCCTCCACCTTCTTCAAGATCGTCCCCATCAGTTCGATCAGCTGGTCCATCTTCTGGGCCTGGGTCTCGAACATTCCCTTGAAGTAGGGAAGTCAAGGCCCAAAGCCACTCTTCTTATCGTCCTTCTTCGGGGTCGCCAGCTCGATGACAGGGTCGCCAGCTCGATGACAGGGTCGCCAGCTCGATGAGTGGATAACTCCTCTGGCGTCCCGCCTATGTACAAACCTAAGTTGAAAGTGTTTTGGTATTCCATTTGTTGTTTTTGTTACATAGGTTAAATAAATTCTGTTCTGTTCGGTGGAGGCTGATCCCCCTTGGTGAAGGCCATCACATCGTGTGGCGCCTCCACCGGTTTCTCATCCTCCACCAAGGCGCGGACTGCACGCACTGGCTTGCGGTTGACACTTTCATACTGGGTGACGAAAGCCGTCGCCTCTTCCAGGGTCTTCATGTCCTTCATCAGGGCCATGAGCTTCATGTCACCGTCCCCGTGACCCTTCAGGAAGCTTTCCAATGCGATGGTCTCGTGAGCCTCATCCCCGAGGTGTGGATAAGACCTCTCAACCAACCGCCGGATATGTTGAGCAAAGGCCTCCGGCGTCTCCCCAGTCTTCCGCGTCCTGCTTTGTAACGCCACCCTGTAGGTCTCTTCTTGGCAGGCGGGGTCGAAACGCTTGGCCAGTTTCTCCACGAGGAGATCCCAGTCCTTGTACTGGTCCGGTTTCATCCCCGTGAGGATCCGCCTCGCATCTCCCGTCAAGCTGCTCGCCAGGTACAGCCCCCGTTCCATCTTTCCCCATCTATTGACTTCGGCGATCACCGAGAAGTGGCTCAGGTATTCAGGCCACTCCATCGAGACACCGTCATACTTGTCCGGGAACATCTGTCTCCGTCGCTCCGCAGGTGCCGGTGCAAATGCGGAGGAGGATGAGGTGCTCCCGTCGGAGTCACTCCTCCGGCCTCGCCGTCTCTGCGGACCCGAAGACTGTCGACGTCCCCGATGAGAGAGGGTACTCTCGGTGGTAGACCCGTCTGTCTCCGAATCCGTATCTCTCCTTCTCTGCCGCTCCTGGGGTGGTACTGGAGCGGTCACCTGTCCGGGCTGGACGGCCGGTGGTCCTTGGTGGTAGTAGACCACCGGTACTGGCTGCGGAGGCGGCGCTCCCATCTGCGGAGCCATCTGCGGAGCCACCATCTGCGGAGCCATCTGTGGCAGTTGCTGCGGAGCCACCTGCGGAGCCATCACGAGCTCGTACATCGGCGGAGCCGGCTGTACTGCGGAGGCCGTCGGCTGCGGAGCGTACGCGGCTCCTCCCATCTGCGGAGGTGGTACAGCTCCCATCATGCGGCCGGCGGCTGCTCCGTGCCCCACATCACGGCTGGAAGGCCCGGCTCGGGACTGATCATGGCTCAGCCCCCTCTCTTCCTGCCACCCTCTCTGGACCGAAGGTCCCCCGTGGGTGAGAGACCTCAGAAAGGATGGGGAAGGTGCTCGCTGCCTCCCCTCGGCCGATCGGGTTCTTCCTCGTCCCTCTGATGCGGCTCGTCCTCTGCCTCGCAGGTAGTCCTCAGACACGAGGATCTCGCTGTCCCCCAGGTAAGAGCTGGGTCTCCCCAAAACTCTACTGAGCCCTGGGCTCTCGCGGACCCTCTGCAGGTAGCGCTCCCGCTCTCGCCTCCTGTCATGTTCCGTCCATCCAGACCACTCGGGGGTCTCCTCACTCCGGATGGAGCGAGGACATCTGTCATCACCAGCTCCGGAGGCCTCTGATCTTCCGGAGTCCTCCGGACCCGCGTCCTCAGATTGTCTTCCGCACTCCTCTGCATCACCAGATCCTCCGCACTTCCTCGATCTTCCCTCGTCTTCCGCGGAGGACTTCAGATCCTTTCCCTCTGTTTCGGACATCTCGGGCTCGTTCTTCTGAGCTGTATGCTTCTTCGAAGGAACCTGGTCACGGCACCAAGTTTCTGTAGCGATTTTACGATTGATGGTTATTTGGTGCCGTGGTATCTCTCGTTGTGTTTATTTTTCGTATAGTCTTTTTGTAGTACCTCTCGTCTCTGTGTCCGAACGCTATAGACAATTAATAGTGAGACGTCCGCAATTCCATAGTATTTCTCTGGTTAGAGAAAAGTGCTGAAGACATATTAATTCAAAGACACGGGTTTTATTACCAAATTCGACAAGTTACTCACTCACAAAATATATGCAATGTTTCCCCAAATTACACAGTGACCAGGTTTAGACTAAGTCACCGGGCTTTACAATAATAAAAGGTTACACCGGGTCCAGGTTTAGACTAAGACCCTGCTTTAACTTTAGGCATCAGAACTAGCGTCAGTCTCTTCCTACGCGAAGTCCATGCGGAGGTGAAGGTTCCCTGGCTCCGCAATTCTTCCGTCTCCGGAGGTAGATACTTGCGGAGGTCGTCTCGACGTCGTCCGCGGAGGTGTTGCCAGTGCGGAGGTCCTCTGTCTCTGCGGAGGTCTTCCGCGCTGCGGAGGTCCTCTCTCTGCGGAGGTCTTCCGCGCTGCGGAGGTCCCGAGGCTCCGCAGAGGCTCCTCGTCCTTGCGGAGGGTCCTCCGCACGTCTGCTACACCTCCCTCGTCCGCGGGTGCGGAGGGTCGTCACCTGCGGAGACTGGGTGTCTCCGCACGTCGGGAAACTTCCCTCGCCACTCCGCGGGTGCGGAGTATTGTCCGAGACGTCCTTCACAAGTCCGCGGTTGCGGAGGTACGTTTAATGCGGAGATGGAGTGTCTCCGCACATCAGGGGACGTCCCTCACAGGTCCGCGGGTTGCGGAGGTTCATCAGAGACTTCCCTCACGCTTGCACCAGTGTGCAAGAAGAGATCGCCGCCTTGCCGTCAGCTGCAAGTGAAGAGGGCCGGGGTTCATAAATTGAAGGGCCGTTGGACCGGATTCATACGATTGTCTTCATCTGGGACCCACACCCTTCCCGTTGAAATTTCCCTTACATGGAGTCCAGGGGCTCCGCACTGCGGAGGTCAATATGTGCGGAGGTACGGGAAACTGCTAAGTCCTCTCCCTCGCCTGTCCAAAGGACAGAACCGTCTCAGGGTGATGTGTCTCCTCTGGTACCTTGCCCCGACTGACTCTCAGAGAGCTGTGGCTGCCTCCTTATATTGGGCTCTCCACCGGAAGCTGTTCTGCGCATGTGCATGCCTGGTCTTCCGCAAGCACGTGGCCGATCCTCCGCATGCACGTGGTCGAACCTCCGCAAGAACGTGATCACTCCTCCGCGGGTGGTTTTGCGGAGGAGGACGGTGGTTTTATGAGTTCGTTATAATAATCTGATTTGAAGTCACACCAAGCCTGTCACACATATAATGGAAAATATCATCCCATCTTTGTGATTGTGTTTATATATTTGCGTCACAATCTGCCTGTATGGATAGTTGACCACACAGTATCGAGTTTACATCAAAAACAATGTTTCTATTTTTTGTGTGTGATAAAATGACAAAACTAGGTGAGTGTGTTTTCCAGCACGCAGGAAAGATCGAGTTTGAACTGGCGGAAGAATACAAGAGAGCACGAGACCGAAGGTCGAGTGCTTTCTGGCGTTATTCCGCCAGTTCAAACGAGATCTTTCCCGCGTGCTGGAAAACACACGAAACAGGTTTTGTTTTTATCACATGCTATGAATTTATGATTCTAAGATATTTCAAAACCCAACGCATGTAAAGTAAAGTGAAATTGTGCCAAAGATTGGGAGAACTTCTTACAATCTTTGATTGCACTCAAGGACCCTTTCTACTCATGAGTACAAGAGCCGTGAACATGTGCGTTGCTAAGAAACAGTATAAACGATACAAATCGTCACATTGGTTATCACATTGGTCACACATTGGTTATACGTTTTCGGCATGGTTATATGTTACTAAGGCTGAATCGCGTGGAGTTTCATTGTCACGTCATAGAACACTCGTGCTTTCATTGTTGTTTCACATCAAGAAAAGCGAATGTGAATATG
Organism: Terebella lapidaria; assembly: GCA_949152475.1. NCBI lineage: Eukaryota > Metazoa > Annelida > Polychaeta > Terebellida > Terebellidae > Terebella > Terebella lapidaria. Next base: position 13,635,738 of record OX424557.1, read on the forward strand.
TGACATGTGAAGCAAAAATGTGAAGAAAAAAATAGTGCAAACATGATGTTTCCGGCAAAGGTTATCACACTGTTGGAAATCACTGTGTGTTCCTACTGTTTGTAGTTTAAGATAAATTCATAGCATGTGATAAACTCGATTATTCAATAAATGAGTGCACTATAGTTTCATAATGCCAATGATAAAACTTAAACAATTGATCAAAGTTTGAATTCTACAAGGTTTCGCCAAACAAAATGTATTGCATGGTTGTCAAAACCATATAGATGTTATACATTGGCTATAGCCCAGCAGATATGTCAAAAAGATGTTCACTTCTGGAAGAAAGCATGAAAACTTGTAAATAGGGGTTTTGAGTATACAGAATCCGATTTTATTGGGATCCACGCTGGCAAATCAAAGGTTCCCACTCAAAATCGAGAAATCCAAGATGGCCGCCAACCATATTACCGATTTCATTATTTGGCCACATCTTTGGAAATATTTGACATAGAAACAGTCCCTTGTTGAAATCGGTAATACGGGTGGCGGCCATCTTGGATTTCTCGATTTTGAATGGGAACCTTTGATTTGCCAGCGTAGATCCCATTGAAATCGGATTCTGCATACTCAAAAACCCCTATATACGAGTTTTTATGCTTTCTTCCAGAAGTGAACATCTTGGCCTTATTCTGTTACGTATCTGCCAAATTACTATACATGTCTGATTTGAGTGGTATCAGCAGCTATCACACCCAACTGGTAGCAGTATACTTCTTCATAATATTTTATTCATTATATGGTACACACATTCATGTTTTCATTTTTGTATATGTTGTTATCAGCCATTCACAGTGCACAAATAGATTCCTCAGAATTTGATTTTAGCGCTAAATAAACATCTTAAATTTAAATAAATAATAGATAGGACAAAAAACGTATATATATCAAAATGCAACATAGGTTTCGAAGGAACATTATTTATTCTTGTATGAAGCATAACAAATCGAGAAATCAATACTGTAACTATCCCTGACACACTCGCGTGCTACTTATTGGCTGAGATATCGAGATATGTGTGTACTGGAAATTCAAATATAAATATTCAAATATACGAAGAATTAAAAAAAAGATCAGGATAATTCACATGATCACATTCCAAATTTGTCCACAAACACAAAATTTGTGTAGCGATGGTTCGGGACATTCTGGAATACTTGTATGATTCTGAAAAACATACGAGTAGTATTATGAACATTCATAGTCCCATGACTGAAAAAAGTATACTATCAGTTCCGAAGAAAGCCTATCGAATCCCGTTCATTCACTCTACATTTTAGACTTCATCATTGGTTGCAGATATTTGTAGTATGACTCATGGACCTGAGTCTTGTTCAGGGGTGACTCCAATGCCCACTTGTAAAGGTTTTCGTAGACCTGTCCGTCATAACGGCCCAGTACGCTGCCTAGGTAGATATCTGGGAAGTCGAAAGCGTCAACAAGAGCCACAGCGTTGGGACGGATGTCGGTCAACAAGGACGTCTCCTTCCCCCTCACCAGCTGTAGCTGAGCCGAGGTCATGTAGCCATCTTCCAGGAAGTCTCCGGAGTTGTTCATGATGCGATAGGAAGCCAGAAGTTGACACAGCTGGGTCATGACTTTGGCGATTGCAGGATCACTAATGTTTTTCACTGCTTCAGCAAAGGTTTTGATGACATAACCTTCGCAATGGGCTTTGGCTGCTCTTACCAGGAAGACTCCGCATTTGTTCCTGGCGTCATACAACTGCATGCCCTTCGACATCTCTTGCTGGACAGCGCTGGTTGCATGGACTGCCTGTCTCCGAGCCCTGTGTTCAAATGCTTCCACGAAATTTTCCAGTGCAAAACGGCCATCAACGGAACATTTGGCTGTCGTCTTTCTGCCCAGATACGCCACTGATGGAGCCAGTTTCTCACCACGCTCAGCCTGCTCCACACATTTGATCAAGTACCTTGCCTCCTGCAGGAATAGGACCGTGTTCTCCCCTTCATACGTAGCGCCTGGCGTATTGACTGTGTAGATTTTAGGGAATCCGCTTGCCTCTGAATATCCATGGCCCCCGCAAGACCTGCGAGCTTCTTCCATGCCCAGGTTGGAGAATTCTGTGCAGTAAGCCTTCAATCCAGAAGATATTGCATGCAGCTCCGGCATCAGTTCATCATTACCGCTCTGCATTTCACCCATTCCTTCAATAAACAACGACAGGAGGCGACCAAAAGCAAACTTGAATGAGTACGCCATGGCCAAGTAAGGGAACAGTTTGTACTGCTGAGTCTGGTAGTCCAGGATCTGTGGCTCAGGAGCTCCAGGTTTGAGCTCAGACTGCCTTCGAACAGCGCTGTATCGGATCGCGATGGTCGTAGCTGAAGCGAGCGCCTGAAATCCTGCTCCCCTGACGATGAATGTCCTGACCATCGTCATCGTGCTGTAAGTGGGCTTCTTCTGTTTCGTCTTCAGCACAAAAGTCCCGTCCCGGAGAACCTCGGCATGCTTCATCAGCATACTGTCTCTTGGGATGCGAAAATGGTCAAACTTCAAGAACCCATTGTCGATTGAGTTGAATCCCATCTTTGGCCCAATGTCACCTACTGTTACACCAGGAAGTGGCTCGTGAGTGTCCAAGTCTCGAAATATCACGAAAAAAGGTCTAATTCCATGGTTGACTCCCTGACTGTACAACTGGGCCATGACCACGGCACAGTTTGTGGTCTTCCCCTGACCTCCAGGCCACCACTTCATGGAGGACGTCGTGGGACTGTGCAGAACAAACTCCTCAGTCTTGGGGTCGTAGGTCGCCGTCGTCTCGAGCTCACGGAGATGGGTCCCATGTCCCATTTCCGTCTGTGAATAGGTCCCCAAATATTGTCGGGCATAGACCTTAGGCATCCACTTCTTCTTCTGTTCATCGCTTGCCTGGTTCTCCAGAGTAGGGATGAACATTCCTGTGTGTAACGAGTCAGGGGGTGACTCGTTGGGGAAAGCGACCATCATCAACCACTGCCTTTCAAGCATGGGCAACTTCCACTCTTTCATCAGCTTCTGAACATGCATGGCCTTCTTCACGGCACGATCGTAAAACTCCTCGCGCGAGAGGAAGCAAGAAGGAGGACCTTCAGTGAGCACTGGCTCCTTCATTGCGCGTGCGATAATATCGCGGCGGTTCCGTGTGACATCTTCACCGCCGTCTAGTATGTTGGTCAAGCGGTCAACACTGAAAGTCGCTGTTTGGCGTTCATTCTGCAAGTCGGGGTTGACAGTGTGCCACGCCATCTTTGCGAACTGTTTCAGTATCCCGGTATGACCAGCTCCTGTTTCGAAATACGAATAATATCGTTGCGACGTAACATGCTTACTTATCCACATCGAAGACTGTACTTTAGTCAATCGTCCATCGTCTGTCGCCCAAGGTTCGCAACTATACACCTAGTTTAACGACAACACTGATATACTTATTGACCTGGTTTGAGCTCTCTCGTGGGCCCGTGAGTGTGCTAAATGTGGCTCGGTGCGCCTTTTTGTATCGTCGTTGCTTCTCGCTACGCGGGGGTTAAGCGTGCCTGAATGTATATAAAATATATACGAGAATATGATGTAACCTTAAAATGAGAGAATATGATATAACCTTACTTGGCCTCATTCGTGAACGCATTACCGATATTAACTTTAACCAACTCTGTCATAAGAGTTTGGGTGTTTGGGTGGTGTGTGTTTGGGTGATTGTTGTTTGTATCTCTAAATAATTATATCTCATGATGGATGAATTTGTATGCATTCCAACAAAACCATTTATGTTGAACAAATCAAGCAGTATGAGCTCCTGAGACAAAGGCTCCAGAATTTCAGTAAGCAATATAGTAAATTTTAGTATTTAAATTTAGTGAGTCATTTTGTTGAAACCCATTAATAACTATTGCATATTGGGGATATACGAAAAAATTATATATCTGACCATTGCCTGTATTTTGTTTTATGAACCCAAAAATTATATCCTAAGTCAACCATGCGGAGATTCGGTAGAGGAAATAAATGATAGATCTACCGATGTTTCGATTTGAATGGTAGATCCTATATCCAAGCGGACTCCCGCTTCAGTCAAAGCCCAAGTACATGTAAAACCTATTTCGGTAAAAAAAGACTTCACCTTGGTATAAAACTTACGTTTACAACAGACTGAATTCACAATTCCGTAAACAGTTGTATGCCTATGATAAATTAATATTAGATGATGCGTGGAATGGGTAAATAGCATACAACGCGCGGTCAAAAATGAAACATTTGGTAAAAATTATTGATGAAAATTCAAGGGTCCAGATATTTACAAACAATGTGTAGAGTTGAACAACTTTTTAGATCTAAATATATCGTCGTAGTCGGTTCAAACTTTGCGAAAATTAGATATATGCGACAAAAATATATACATTATAGTTTAAAAAATATGATGAATGACTTGATGAATGAACGAAACGTTTTTGGAAATTTAAACCGCATTCATCGCTCCTTCCTCATGACAGAGCGATATGCATGTAGTGTCTATGTATGTATGTGTGTATGAAGGGGTGGGGGTGGAGAGGGCAGATGCGGCATATTACATGTACACGTTGTGTTCCTTGTATGTTAGAAGATTAGCACTCATTTTTGTGCCTTCAATCACAAATCATGAATACGATCTAGCGTATTGTATCGCGAAAGATGTACATGTATTTGTCTATTGACCCATTTGGCAGATAAAGGACTAAAGGTGCACGTCACAAACTGGGACAAGTTACAATCTCAGAGGCGATCGAAGTATGTCGCACGAGTTACAGAATGATCATATATAAACAAGCGCTATTACGAAGAAAGTACATAGAAATTATAAGAAAGATATTCTTTGAGCAGTATCTTTATCATGATAACTCATACTATGTTCACACCTAATAGCGCTATCATCATTAATGAGGTGTACAAAATTCCGAAATATTTATATCAATGGAAGCCTGCTGCAGATGAATGCTACATCAGCAGCTACGCGGTTTCCAGCACTTATATTAGGCCAACTCGAATACAAGTCCATGGTCATATATTTGGAGACTATATCCCCATTTAGAAGCCCATCCTGTAAACATACATATATTCCAGAGAATTCCTAGCAGTTGAGTTGGTGGGCTTGTTAATGGAGGGGGACGTTTTAATTGTAGGTGGGGCTAAATATTCAATGCAATCGATCATTATGGACACATATTTGTGGACGATTCTCTTACATTGTACTATCTGTTTATAATTAGCATTCTGTAGGTGTTGAAGGGGGGGGGGGGGGTAGATATATAATATCAATAACAGGAGCATAGTAATTCTCCAGACACGAGACTTTCTGCCCGAGTGGCAAAGCCCACTAAATACGGTATACTATTTTGATACAAGTCTACTCAGAAACCCATGGGTTTCTAGTCTAATAATAATTGTTAAAAATGTTATTTTCGCCATCGTTTGCAATGTTTTATTTGTATCGTATGAACGTAACGTAGGTGCACGGATCTAGTACTAAGTAAATTGCCCCCGTCTCCTTGCCTACACATCTACTCAGTAATTACTCACTTGTCCATTATATATCAACATTTTCATTAACATAATCATATGAACATAATGCACACAAACGTAGTGAATGTTGTTTATTGCAAGCTTTATTGTTATGCTGCAAGGATATACTTAGCAAAAATAAATTTAATACTAGGTCTATAGTCAACCGTACAAATGTAAGGTTCGATACAAAGTCTTTAGATTGATATCCAGTATGGCGTTGTGTTGTAAATAATATGTATCTCATATCAATAATTTCAAGATCAAGTCACACTCAAAATCAATCGTGTCTGTTCATCTGATACCCATAGCCGAACAAGTCGATCAGTTGTATAGTTTTCGCGCTATCATATCAGTTGTTTTTCTTGTTAAATTGCGAATTATGAAATATGTAGCTTTTGCGAATACCGGTATTACTTCAGAGTTTATATTTTTGATTTCATCATGGGCCTCAGATATTTGTTGTAGGACTCATGGACCTGTGACTTGTTCAGGGGTGACTCCAATGCCCACTTGTAGAGATTTTCGTAGACTTGTCCGTCATAACGGCCCAGAACACTACAGAGGTAACTGTCTGGAAAATCAAAGGCGTCCACCAGAGCCACAGCATTAGGACGAATGTCGGCCAGCAATGCAACTTCCTTCTTCCGGATCAGGGCAAGCTGGTCACGTGACAGGAAGCCATCTTCAAGGAAGCCTCCAGAGTTGTTGACGATGTGGTAACACGACAGGAGCTGGCAGAGCTGTGTCATAACGTGTGCGATGGCCGGATTCCGGATCGTCTTGATGGCCTCCACGAAGTTGCTGATGACGTAGCTCTCACAGTGAGCCAGTGACGCTCTCACGAGAAAGACACCACATCTGTTTCTGGCATCGTACAGCTCCGCTCCTGAAGACAGCTCCCCTTGGACAGCAGCGAACGCTTTTGATATGACTCTCCGAGCTCTGTGGTCAAATGCCTCCCTGAAAGCCTCCAAGGAGAACTCTTTGTCCAGTCTGAATTCGTTGTTGCTACCCCGGGCCAGGTATTTGAAGGAAGAGGCAAGGTCATGTCCTCGTTGTACTCGATCCATACATTTCATCAAATATCTGGCCAATTGCAGCAGTAAAACCGTGTTCTCTCCTTCAAAGGTCTGCCCTGGAGTCGCATTCGTGTAGATTTTGGGAAACCCACTGGCGGCGGAATAGCCGTGTCCTCCACAAGCCATCCTGGCCTGTTCCATACCCAAATTAGCATGCATGGTGCAGTATGCTTTGAGACCACACGACGCAACGTGGAGTTCAGCTCCCAGCTCCTCATTCCCACGTTGCACCTCTCTTGTTCCCGTCTCATACAAATCGAACAAGCTACTGAATGCAAATTTGTAAGAGTATGCCATAGCAAGGTAGGGGAACAGTTTGTACTGCTGCGTCTGGTAGTCCAGGATCTGTGGCTCTGGAGCTCCAGGTTTCAGCTCGGACTGCCTCCGAACAGCGCTGTACCGGATCGCGATAGTTATGGCGCAGGCTAGAGGGGTGTAAGCTCTGTCCCGAACAATACTGGTCCTTACCATCGTCATTGTGCTGTACGCTGGTTTCTTCTGCTTTGTCTTCAGAACAAAGGTTCCATCTCTTAGAACTTCGGCATGCCTCATCAACATATTTTCTCTTGGAATACGGAATTGATCAAACTTCAAGAACCCATTGTCAATCGAATTGTATCCCATCTTTGGTCCAATGTCACCTACCGTTACACCAGGTAGTTGCTTGTGGGTGCCCAAATCTCGAAATACCACGAAGAAAGGCTGGATCCCATGGTTGACTCCCTGGCTGTACAACTGGGCCATGACCACAGCACAGTTTGTGGTCTTCCCCTGACCTCCAGGCCACCACTTCATGGAGGACGTCGTGGGACTGTGCAGAACAAACTCCTCAGTCTTGGGGTCGTAGGTCGCCGTCGTCTCGAGCTCACGGAGATGAGTGCCATGTCCCATTTCCGTCTGTGAATAGGTACCAATAAATTTTCTACTGAGAGCCTTCGACATCCACTTATGCTTCTGTTCTTCAGTCGCTTGCTTCTCGAGTGTTGGCACAAACATGAGGTCATGTAGGCGATCAACTGGCGCTTCATGAGGAAATGCGACCATCGCAAGCCAATCCTTCTCTCGAGCAGTCAGCTTCCATTCAGTGACTAACTTGTGGGCGTGTACAGCTTTCTTAACACAGCGATCGTAGAAGTCCTCGCGCGAGAGGAAAGTTGTCGGCGGACCGTCGGTGAATGTCTTCTGCTCCAGCGCGCGTGCGATGATTTCGCGCCGTCTGCTCGTGACAGATTCTCCGCCATCCAGGAGGTTCGTCAGCTGCTCGACGCTGAAAGTCGCAGTGTCTCTCTCCTTCTGCAAATCTGGATTCACGGCCATTCGGGCCATTTTGTACGTTTTCAACCAATAATCTAGAACTCTATTTTCTTGAGGCGTTGATGCAGATAGCCGTTTATAACACCACCATCTATGTACTTTGGATGGGTCGCCCTGGCCAAGCTAATCAATATTCACGTACCGATAAACAATACAGGCATAGGCGGATCCAGGGGGGGGGCGCACCCGGCGCGCCCCCCCCCCCCCCTAAAATGAGAGAGAGAGAGAGAGGGAGAGAAAAAGAGAGAGGGAGAGAGAGAGAAATAGGCCCTGGGTTTATTATAGATAATATAAATATAATATCTAAGGTAAAGAGCTGATATGAATAAATCGTGGGCGTAGATAGGGGGGGGGGGGGGGGTCGGGGAGTTTGGTCGAACCCCCTTTTCACCTGAAATTCCAAGCTTAAACCCAACTGATCCAACAGCAAAAGAGTCCGTTTCAAGCATAAAATATCCCGTTATATCCCCATCGATGGTCGGCCACAAGAGCGGATCTGGGGGGAGGGGGTGTCCAAGGGTTCTGCTTCTGCCTTTTTCTTCCACTGGAACCCTCTCATTCAGCATGATTGACCGTTCCCATGCAAGTTCCAATTTTGGCCCAGGGATTTGACTTAAATTGGTGCTACTTCTCCTGTATCTACTGATGATTAAAAAGGTGACTACTATCAGAAATACATGTATTTCTGCTATTATAAGTGCCAAAGACAGATCCATGGGGTGGGGATGGAAGGGGGCCTTGTCCACTCCTCCCAGTCCCCCCCCCCCCCAGCCCACGCACAAAATTAATATCGAAAATTTAAAAAGGGGGTAGTGTCGGTACAGAAATGACAAAATACTTGATTGCGATATGGCGCACATGTATGGGGAATATAATATTAGTTCTGATGCATTTTTGTCACCAAATGCTTTGAGATATAATACATTTGGTATTGGCATTATTTGGTATTGATGGTGAAAAGAATGATTAATTTGGATTTAATAACAATTGATTGATTGAAAAAGGTGGTTTTAGTGAGTTTGAGTGAAATTTATACTCAGGAGAGGCCAGGAAGCTACTACAGAACATGAGAAGGGCTCTGTCTTCTGGGGCCTTTCAGCGGGCCCCAGACCCCCGGCCGCGAGGTGCTTGCCGGGCTCGGATTGGTCCACTCCCTTAAATCCTGGATCTTCCCCTGGATGCACTACTCTTTTCATTTAGTATGATATACATTCATACTACTTCAATTACTAAAGGGGGCTTACAGCGCACCCCCCCCCCCCCTCCCACACACACACAACCTGGAACCAAGCACATTGTACTCGTCCCTGATTAGTAACGAAATAGGCATCCAATAGTCCCAGAAACGTCTCCGGAAACCACCCCAAATGCTCTCATTAAACACCTAAATGCTAATTTTTCACGGGGGGCTTACGGCGCCCTCCGAGCCCCCAGACCGCATTTACTTTGTTTGCGCCCCCCCCCCCCCCCTAATCAAAATTCCTGGATCCGCCTCTGACAGGTCCGCGATTGTGTGTAGAGGTCGACCAGATACAGGGATGATTATGTCATTAGTGAATTGTTCACACACTAAATTGTGCTTTTAACAATGTAACATGAATATTTATAAATGTTACATATTTATTTCAAACTCTATGGGCACTGTTAGCTTGTCATAATGCAATATAATTGTGCACAACACAGTTCAAGTTTTTTTTTCGTGTATTACCAATCACGTTCACTGAACACAACATTTGATATTCCTTTCATATATTTCAGAACTGGAGGTTCAAAATTACGGCGGATAATTTTTGTTCACGAACATTCCGTGAGCTGGTGAGCATGCTGTGGCCTGGACTTCGTGTAGTTTGAATAGCTACTAATCAATATGGCTTCGGTGTTATTTATGCCAAGTATTGTGTGAAACTGGATATATCATTTGATCAGTAGTTTTTAGATTTGATAATTCGATTGAGAGTATAGTTTTTGTTCATTTTGTACAGAAAAGATGTATCTCGAAACATTTGCTTTGATTCCCACTCTGAAAATATTCGCTTGGAAATATCTTGTGGTGACTTATGTAAAATCGACAACAAATCTCTTGATAATTATGTGACGTCACTTGTGTGATGTATCTTTGTTATTAAGGCATTTCAGCAGAAATGCCTCTACGGTTTTGTCAAAAAACTTACATGGATGTTCATAATTCATATATCACCAGGGAAGAAGCCTATTGATTTTAAGGCCGATCTGTCGAACGACCTTTGACCTAGGGCTCGAAATAATTTTAGCTGAGTCATCCTTGAGGCTCTCATGCATATCTCGGAAATGGTGCGTTGTAGAGCGAAACGGACGTTATTTTCGGACCTGTGGCCCTAGACAAACATATCTAAGGATTACTAGGGATGAACTTTGACCTTGACCTGAATTTTTTTTGCCGAGTCGGCATTTTTCATTTTCGTCAATATCTCGGAAACTGCGTCATAGACACCCTGCAACATATCTTAAGGCGATGACTGACCTAGTTCTTTTGTCTAGGGGTCAGGTCATGTTATTGTCACCGACTTGTGCTCAGATTTTTTGGAAGAAAGATCAACACACGGTAAGAAAAATTAAATTTCTGCAACATAACGCATATATAACATAACTGAGGGGGATGATACGATGTCCGAGATACTACTACAGATACTACTGTATTTCACAAATATTTGTATGAGCTGAAATTCCACAGAAATGAGGTTTCTTCCATCAATATTCACCCCAATTTTGACACGGTGATTACGTTCATGGTCATTTTCAATAAATTCTGCACATTGTTTTTCGATAATCTGTACACGGGAGTTAAGATAATCATCTCATGTTTCACATATCATGCGCAAACACACCAATATATTGTAATTTTGCACTTTTTCCTAAATTACTACACACGCTTGTCGTGTCACCGATTTGAGTCAAGCGTCACCGACTTTTAAGATGTTAGTTGCCCAGAAAAGGACTGGTATCTCTCCACGAAAGACGCATAAAGTATTAGCCAACGCGGATGTTCAATCAATGGTATGCATTGCAACATCATAATGCAAATGTTTATATTAGTTTCTTTCCATATTCTTGTCTTCATATTTGGAAAATGAGCAAATTTAATATGTACACTATACACAATCATAATTATTACGTGGACATGCCTAAATCATTTGCAAAGTCCCATCGTTTGTTCATTCACGAATCATGACAGGAAAAGAAAGATGTATCTGTCCAATCAGATGTGCACATACAAACTGCGAAGATAGCAATTCGACAATGACGCGCCGACGGGGTCCGACTCGGCTACATATTCGGCTACAGACTCGAATATCTTTTCATAGAATATCGGGCCGTACATGTGTCTATCCATGGCACATTTTATATAGATGATTAGATGAGCCCGCCCGTGGATTAGTACGCTTAGATCTGGGCGTGTTTCAGACTTGTCATTTTGCGAGCACTCAGCGCTCAGCTGCCGGTGAAATCATGAGGCGACCGTTTCTCGAAGCAGGCGCCGCGAAGTCACTGCGTGGTCACTGTTGTGGATTTCGCTGCATTGTCACTGTTGTGGATTTCCTGCGACCCGTCGCAGCATCAGTTGGCACGGAAAAAGCTACGGGTACAGTGTGTAATACGGAAATGCTGCCCGTTACTCTGCTCTAGTGAAAGTGGCTGCTTGTAAGTATCAACCTATTGCCACAATACAAGTATAGATTTTTATTATGACAATACCAAACGTGGAATACAACATTTTGAACCCAACTAAACAGCTAATCCAAAGACATACTGATGTTATCAGGGGCATATAGAATCAGTATACAATTAGTATACAACTAGTATGCAAACAGCTGAAAAAAAATTAGGAATCCCAAACAAACCAGATGGATTGACTGCATGACAAGAACATATGTACCTAATCACGAACCAAAAGGCTACTGAGTTACTACAGATACACTGTATTTATTTTCGATGATATATATATAATTGTTGAGTCGTCCACAATACGTCCTGGTGACCCTCTAGTGAGGTTTGAAAAACTGAAAACATGCACGATGTGAATGAGTTGTTTACAACTGCGCTAACATAAACAAAAACTTGAATTTTCATACAATGTCTTCATAAATGTGCAACACAATAGCAGTCTTTCACTTTTGACGTATAAGCGCTAAACTCAAGTTCATCCATCAGTGAAACACGCTTTTTTGGCCGTAATTTTGTTTTAAATAATCGGATCAACTTGAAATTTTGTGTGTATTATAGGGGCATAATGCCGTAATTTTTCACCAAATTTCAGAGTTCTATATCAAAAATTGAAAAAGTTGGCAATCTAACCCAATGTTAAATTTCAGCCCCAACATGGAATTTCAGAGTCTGCACAAAAAACAATAACTTTTAGAATAAACATATCAGAATATCAGAATTTTCAGAATAAACATATTTACTTGATATACACCGACTATGTCTTCCGACTCCAAATCAACGCAATAGGTTCATTCTGTATGGGCATAAACACGATGAAAGCCCTGAATTTGTTGAAATTTACTTGATCCCATTTCCTACTGAAATTTAACATTGGGTTAGATTGCCAACTTTTTCAATTTTTGAGATAGAACTCTGAAATTTTGTGAAAAATTATGGGATGATTTCCAATTATTACACACAAAATTTCAAGTTGATCCGATTATTTAAAACAAAACTACAGCTTTCACTGATGGATGAACTTGACTATAGTCGCTCTTTATGCGCTGGCGAATAATTCAAATTGACGCATTCACTGTGGCTAGGCGTTACGCGTTATTCGTGAGGAAATGGCAGCCTGTGGTTGATCCCTAGCAGGAAAAACATACAATTTCGCTAACTATACCGTTTTGGAATGTCGGATTTGGGTTTGCACGGAACATCACACATATTCATGATTGTTGTTGAGAATTTAAATCAAAGAAATAAGCCAGTGTAGCGAGAACTTCGGCTGCACAATATCTGTCAATGTTGCTTCGACAGCCGCTCTCCCCGGTTTTGGGGTTGAGAATGTTGTGTATCGGCATTAATGTAGATAGAATGACAGGTCTATGATATTGATAGTATGGGCTTCACATGTGCCTATCTTCAAAATGTTTCACAATGGTCGCAAGCGGCACGAATCTAGGTTGAATGTATCATTTGTTTAGTTGCTATACTTTACGCGATTTGCGTGAGGGCATTACGCGTATGTGCATGAGTAAATATTTTGTTGAGGTTGGGATATTTCTGTTTTTAATTTTTCTCCAGTTTTACTGCTCAATTGATGGAATAAATTCAAGTTCAAAAGATAATGTTTTCACTTGGTGAGCTTCTGTGTAAAAGACACGAAAAACTCTGAGTATTGCCAAATTCAGATTTATGAAGATTGGGAGGAACATATGGAGTATAATGATAAGTGAGAAGTATCGTCAGTACTGGACATTGTGCAGCCTCAAATCATACTTTAAAAATCTCTATGTATGCATTTTCAGCTCTACTATCCCCGACAATGCTCACATGTTTCCTCATGCTGTAACGCGTGTGCAGATTTTCTCCCTCAGGCTGATACGCGTAAACCATAAAAAACTTCTCAGTTAATAGAATACTCGATTAAAACAACTGGTTGCGTTGTGTAACAATAAAGGAAGATTTCTCCGAGCATTCTATGATTTACAAACATGCGATTTGTTGGTTTCAATTGATAGCCGATGATATTTCACAAACTAGTCGCAAGCGTGCGGGTGTTGTCACGAACTGTGTGTCCATTTTCGTAAATATAACGATGTATACAAGTAATTCATAGTAGCATACGCAATATTTACTCATTGGGATGTTCCGTGGAAACAAAATTTCAGGAAGAAACTGAACTTTTTCATTGATTTTCCTCATTTGAAGTGGGGACCTATGTCGTTTCCTGTGTCATTTCCTCACGAATAACGCGTAATACTCACGATTTTATGCGGCACTCCCTGAATAACGCGTAACGCCTATCCACCGTGGCATTGCTATGAATAGATTGAGGGGACGTATCCACGCACACGAAATGGTCTTAAATTATTTGTAGGCGAGTGTTGTGTCATCGCACCCTATTTCACTAAGCTCAGCATTTTATAAAAAAAAAATGACAAAGGCAAGTAGAGCGCATTTTTATTTAAGATAAAAATGTTTGGATCTGTCTGGGAGGGGGCATATATAATCATAATATGCATAACGCAATATATAATGCTTATAGTATAGTGCATAGTCTCCTATACTTTGTCATCTTAGTTTGAATATTATCATTTGCGAGTTGGTAGGCCGCCTGAGAAGTGGACAAAAATGTGTTATGTTATTTGAAAACCACTTTATTGAATCAATGTTGGGTTTGCCCAGACCTTTCCCAATTTCATACTGATCATACCTGCCACGGGTCTACAGCAATGAGTAGATACGCATATGGGATAATATCTTTTGTTCGGCTCCAAAAAAGCACGAGCTTATGAGTACGACCAAGACTCAAAATGATAATCTCAGATCAACCGATATCCGGTTATATCGCCTATTCGTTGAACAAAATTTGTGGGTCGATCGGAGAACCATCGTCGTCGAATGGGTGAAATAAACAATACCATCCGCCTCCACCGAGTAGACTTTGAACACATGATTGGCACGATCAAATCTTACACGATCATGGCTAACGACATTTGCATAGTACGATTGTTGAGTTTTGTGCTTCAATTGCGCAAAAGAAATGTGACCTTTCACAGAGCTTGTGAAAAGAATAGGTGCGGAAAAAATGCTGATTTGCAAAAATAAAACTGCATAATATTGCGTCTATCGAAATACATTTATGAATGTATGGCCTCTGCCGATAATGGCCATGAGTCCTTACTGCAAAATGAAAACCAGATATACTATGTGTTGTATAATCAACAATGTTGATTAACTATTTTACCAGATTAATAACCACAATAATATGAACAGACTACAATAATATGAACAGATAAATCTTATTAAAAGCCTATTTTACATTTATAAATAGCAAGAAAAGATCTAGAAGAAAAAAAATATTTCAAATCTTAACTTTTTTTCAAAAACATATAGAAATATTGTAAACATGCCCCCAAGATTCATTCAACGTACGTACGTGTATGCGTGGATACGCCCCCCTCACTCTATCCGTCCTCTATACGTCAATTTGAGTTATTCGCTAGCGCATAGCGAGCGACTGGCGCTTATACGTCAAAAGTGAAAGACTGCTAATAGACTCAATATATTGGGTCTATTCAGGGTTTCATCAAAATACACATGCTTTTTTTTATATTTTCGTTATTTCTTATTATCACTGCATGGGGACTGTTCCGTGTGAAACTATTTTAAAAAAAGTATTTTCAATGTCAAAGTCAGACAAAATTACATGTATGTGCGCACTGAAAAATTTGCAGTTTCCAATAGCTTTGCTGACAACTATGAATCAGATTCACCCGGAAAAAAACAAACTATTACTTTAACAGTTTAAGCTTCCGTCACGGTGATGAGTTCGTTGGAGCATGACATGATGACGAGCAGGCTCAGTGATATAGGTCTTCAATACCTAATTGGATGCGTGTAACAACAGTTCCCATGGCGGGATATACAAATATCGAAAACATATAAAAATGCACATGCTGCTTATAACTCATCTATCCATGGTCTAATATAGTGGTGCAACTTTTTTGGAGGATTTAACGTTTATATATCATCGAATATATGCTAGCCATTTGATCTATAACGATCAATTAGAACAGATCATCTACTTTAACTAAAGCAGAGTATCGGGCAGTATTTCTGTATTATTACTGCACCTGTAGAAACTATCTAAATGTTCAGAAACTGTGACTAAATGACAAATTCAGTGCATAGTGGTCGCTAGGACAAATCTGCGATAGCTTCGAGAAATACGCCCAGATCTAGACATACTAATCCACGGGCGGGCTCATCTAATCATTTTATATGAAATGTGTACTGCAGATACATGTAACAGAATCCTGAATGAATCTCCTACCCAGCAGAGCACACATGTCGTTATTGGAAAACGAACCATGATCAAAGTGCAAGATGAACAAGACTAAGATCTACTTCGCTGATCCTCTGACAAATACTGTTCATTAGCAAATGGCAATCGAAACCATATGCCGGAAAACACTACCATTATATTTCGCATTGCTTATTGTGTCGTAAATTGCTCTATGTCGCCTGTGTTGTATAATAGCTCTTAGCCAGGTCACATGACTTTAGACCCGCGCTTATAAAAGATTTGTTTGCCCGTTGCAATCCGCCATTTGATGATTTGAAGCTGACGGTTGCATACTGTTTCTATCCACTGATTTTGGAGATTGCCATACATTTGCAGGTTTGTGAACTATTTACTCACTTATTTGTACCATGTGATATATTTGCTTGTGAACATACTCTGATTTTTCTAACTCGTTTACACCGTTTTTTTTGCCGATATTTTTGCGATGATATAGCTGGTATGGAATCATAACTTGACCTACTCCATCTGGAATTCAAACGGCAATTTTCAACCATAATCAGACTTCTATCGCAAAAATTGAAAAAGTCGGCAATCTACCCATTGTCTGCTCATCATAGAATTACTGCATCCGCACACGATTTTGTGCATTTGTTCGCTTTTGTAATGATGCAATCTTTCAAAATCCATATATTTATGAATAATACACCCCTAATATGTCTTCTGTTCCAATGCAAATCACAACAATGTTTAGAATCATGAATGATGGATGTAAACACGACAAAATCCCCGGATATACTCAGATTCCCGAGATCACATTTTGGGCGAAAATTTATCATTGTGGTAGACTGCCAACTTTATCCATTTCTACCATAGAAGTCTGAAATTCGTTAGAAAATTGCCGTTTGACTCAAAGGTGAAGTATGCAAAGTTATAATACCATGCCATTTAACATCGAAAAATGGTGTAAACGAGTTAGAAAAATCAGAGTATACGTGATAACGAAGTACTAGTTATTGATTCAGACCAATAGTAAGTTAGGTACAAGGTGTTCCAAAAGAAACAGTGCAGTAGATATGTACAGATTTAGCGATGAAACAAACTTCATAGATGCATAATATCTATTGCAGATCGTTAATGAGCCTTGATCTTATTGAGTTGCCAAAAAGTCTTTGCTGATCATATGCTTTCGCATGGTCTGTGGCCCCTCCATCATATGTCGTTCAGATTCTTCTTGAATTGGGAGAATCTGTGTGTACAGACAACCCACTATGGACCACAGAACAACTATAGCAAAACATAGTTATTGAAACTATTTGAGTATAGTTCTATTCAAAGTATCCAAGCTCAGGATGGACCTGAACGCATGTTTGATAACATGAATGTGCAGTGTCGCTCCCGTTTATGTCTTCAAATTAACGGCATCCACTTCCAGCAATTATCGTGGCATAATCTCGTATTATATGATTCGATATTTGATGGATTTCTTGGTAACTCCTGAGTGTGCCGGTTTTTGATACTTTACAGTGATTAGTATGTATCTGTGAGCATTTTTTTCTGTGTTTAATATAAAACTGCGTAATATTTCTACTGCACTGTTCCTATTGAAAAGCCTGGTATTATTTATTCCTAGTTAGAGTCATGCTTCATTCCATTGACTATCACCTTATATAATAAGCCATTTGAAGTTTGTCAACTGACGCATGCATACTGATTCTATCCACTGATTTTGGATAATGTCATTCAATTGCAGCCGGCCTGTACAAACTGGCGGAGCAAAGTCTGATCAACACCAGTTGATGGATCACACCTGATCCAGCGTTTGTCGTCATCACACTTCGAACCCGGTCACACATGTATCGTGCCACATTGTCTAATTAGTGGGTACCAGACTTACTTTTGAGTGTTCAACAGGTATTCCATCTGTGGGACGGACTCCGGAATCATACCAATGTGATTTGATATTTCTAGTAAATATCAACTGTTACAAAAGAATTGTTCAGAACGGGAATATACTCCATGTTTGAGAATTAACATAGGAAACACCTGGTTTTTTTTAAGGTGACCTCCCTCTCGTACAAGTCTGCTAGTAAATTTTGGAAATATCAACTCCAAACACCAAGCTCTATCAAAAATCATGGATGGATTTTGCATGATGAACAACGTGTCAAACACCACGCAAGCTTCAGATTTCAACACGAACGCTAGTTCTCCAGTTGTATTCCCAGACAACAGTCTCATCCCGTTGTACGCGTACCTCTCGATCCAAGAGCTCAGACACTTTTATTTGTGTTTTATTTGCCAAAAGGTCTGAATAGTGGGTTTTGTAGAGGAGTATATGTAGTTTTCAGATATCCATTTCTTACAAAATTCTACTTGGAACTTTTTTCAAAATTCTCATTTGAAGTGGGGTACCCCCTTTTACAGTATTTTCGCAAAGCGATATTTTCGATAGTTTGCTCCCGATTGTTTTCCACAATAAACCCATTAATATTAACTGGACAGTCACAAGCAATATACCAAATGGAAGCTCTTACTCCCAGGAATATCATGAAATAGATTACATTTACAATCTATGTATATCTGATAGTGAAACTTGGGATTTTCTATCAAAGCCATAAGAACGTCAGAGCCGCCTTTGAAAAATAACTTTTGTGTGTGTTGTTTTTGTATGTGTGGTGGAGATGAAATGAATGTCAACTTTTTCATCCACCCTGTTCCATGATCTGAGCAATCAGCTCCATTTTGATACCAAATTTGTACTGTTATGTCCATTAGCCGACCAGATGTGGCGCTTTTGAGTTGATGGATACTGTACGGATGCAGATACTCGAAATCGTAATTTCACCATATGGGCTATATTTACCAAGTGCATCCCTGGAACAGAATGAAATTCTGAAATGAAATTCAGAATGAAATCCACAACAATTTCAAAATTGTTGTGAAATAGTTTCATCAATCACTGAAGACATTCATAGTTAATTAGAGATGGAAAGTATGATCGAACACAAATCGGCATTCAGACGGCGCTGCCGATTTTTCTAAAGCATCATATCATATCGATTTTAGGTCACACAACTATAGTGTTGCAACGTTTACAAAATTTGTTAAACGTTTAAACGTCCATAGTTAAACGAAACTATACCGTGTAAACGTGTACACGTTTAAATAAACGTTTAATAAAACGTTTAATCGAGAATATACTCCGTATTTGCCTACTTGTATGTTAAAATCAAATTTGAACGTTACGATGTCGGCAATAAACGAACTAGATTTACTTGGGACAATGTTTTTTCCTCGAGTGCATGATATTGGTGTACAAATCACAATTATATTTTCATCAGAAAGAAACTTATATAAACCAATATTTATTCAAATATTTCACGGGTCTTGTTCCTCTTGGACTTGGTGTGGGGGCTGCCATCTTTTTCTTTAGTGGATTGCAAGACACATTCTAATTGGCTATTCTCATAATTATCAGCCAATGAGCAGTGAGTTTTCATGAACTGTCATTGTGGTCAATTGGGGTATCCCCAATTGGGTAATAATGACACCCCTCTAGGGCCCAATTGCCCTTTGCTAATTAATCGCTAGTTGCTTCACCAGGGGGCAGCACTTGAGATCTCACAGAAGACAGAGCTCTGAACGAATTACGATGACTAAAACCGTAGAAATGTCACATGAACTATTATTATTTTATGACGTTTATTCATGCACCTAAACGTAAACGACGTTTAGTGGTGGTAAACGTAAACGGTAACGTTTAAACGTTTAAACGTTGCATCACTACACAACTATAAATTTGGTATCATAATAAAGCTGATTGCTCAAATAATTGGACACGATCAATTAGAAAGCTAATAATGTTTTCTGGTTGACCATATATATGAAAAATATGCACACAAAAAAAACAGTTATCACCCGAAGACCGCTCTGACATACTCATGGTTTGGATAGAAAATCCCAAGTTTCACTATCAGATATACACGTAAAACAATTGGGAGCAAACTACCGAAAATATTGCTTTGCGAAAAAACTGTAAAGAGGTACCTACGATGGCTCATTACCGCCAATTACATTCGGGCATTTCTCATCCCGTCTATAACTAGACGTCAAGGCCTAAAGATGCCTTGGAGGCATTTCGGTGTGATGATTAATTTATAATATATACTAGATATCGACGAAAAAGAAAAATGCCGACTCGGCAAAAAAATTTCGGGTCAAGGTCAAAGTTCATCCATAATACCAATTAGACATGTTTGCCTAGGGCGACGAGTCCAAAAATAACGTCCGTTTCGCTCTACGAAGCATCGTTTCCGAGATATCGACGAAAACGAGAAATGCCGACTCGGCCAAAAAATTTCGGGTCAAGGTCAAAGTTCATCCATAATACCCATTAGACATGTTTGTCTAGGGCGACGAGTCCGAAAATAACGTCCGTTTCGCTCTACGACGCACCGTTTCCGAGATATGCAGGATGCCTCAAGGATGACTCAGCAAAAAATTATTTCGACCTCTAAGTCAAAGGTCGTTTGAGGTATCGATCCCAAAATCAATAGGGTTCTTCCCTGGTGATATATAAACCTCCGTGCAAAATTCTGCAACTATTGCCTGTATATTTTTCGAGTTATCGTCCGGAAACCAAGTTTCAAGATCAGCCTCGATTTCATCCTCACGGACCTCACGGACCTCACGGACCTCGGAGCCGGATCAAAAAAAAATTCCCCTTAGAGATGTTTGTCTAGGGCGACGAGTCCGTTTCGCTCTACGACGCACGGTTTCCGAGATATGCAGAAAGCCTCAAGGATGAATCAGCAAAAAATTATTTTGACCTCTAGGTCAAAGGTCGTTTGACGGATCGATCCCAAAATCAATAGGGTTCTTTCCTGGTGGCATATGAACCTCCATGCAGAGTTCTGCAACTATTGCATAAATATTTTTCCAGTTATCGTCCGGAAACCAAGTCTTAAAATTAGCCTTGATTTCATCCTCACGGACCTCACGGACCTCGGATCCGGCTCAAAAAGAATAGGGTTCTTCCACATATCATTTCTGACTTGCGGTGAAAATTTGACGAGGATCCGTGAAGGCAAACTAAAGTTATCGTCCGGAAACCAAAAGTGGCGGAAGAAGAAAAAAAAAAAAAAAAGAAAAAAAAAAAAAAAAAAAAAAAATTCGGCTAAAACCATAAAGGCATTTCTGCCGAAATGCCTTAATTATCACCTCACAACATTCACCAAGTTTATAATATCCACCTCATCTATAATTATCACCTCATAATTTCCACCACATCTATAATATATCACCTCACAATATTCACCGAGTTTATAATATCCACCCCATCTATATTTACCACCTCAGAATTATCACCGCGATTATAATTTCCACCCCGTTCATAATTATCACCTCACAATATTCACCGAGTTAATAATATCCACCCCATCTATATTTACCACCTCAGAATTATCACCGCGTTTATAATTTCCACCCCGTTTATAATTATCACCTCAGAATATTCACCGAGTCCGTAATATCCAAAATTGGATTACTTCGTGAACATCTGCAGCCCTAGAGCAACAAAACGCTTGTGAGAGCGCCTCTATAGCTACCGCATTGAAGCTCATATAAGGACGGGTTCTGGATTTGTGCATTTCACAATATATCAAAATTTCAAAACGTGTTCACTTATAAGGACACGCCCTTATATTCAGACATAAAAAGATCCCATTTATTCATATGTAAGGACACTATATGCACTACTATAAACTCAAAATGGGGACCTAATTAAATCCTTGGCGCAATCAATTATGTCCATTTGAGTGACACACAATTCCCTGTAGGTCTATATCACATACACTCGGCATTTATACAATTTAATTTCAAGACAACAAGAATATTGAAGATTGATATGCTGAACATGGTATACGTAGTGGTACGTGCTACACGTGTTCCAGTTGCGTCATTTTTCACAACTTTGGGGGGGGGGGGGGCAAAACCTTCGATCAACAGAGCAGCGAGCAAAGCGAGCCAATGGTGTGTTCTAGGGCTCTCCTTGAACCAATTTCATGGCCTTGGAGAGTTTATGAATGCCTGATCTGGGGTGGATCGAGGGTTCTGAAGGAGGGCCAAGATATGAAATGTCGTGAAGCGAGGTGGTCTGGGACCCGCTTAAGGGCCCCAGAAGCTGAAGGTTTATGCATCCCCAATGGTGTGTTCTGGGGCACTCCTTGAACCAATTTCATGGCCTTGGAGAGTTTATGAATGTCTGATCTGGGGTGGATCGAGGGTTCTGAAGGAGGGCCAAGATATGAAATGTCGTGAAGCGAGGTGGTCTGGGACCCGCTTGAGGGCATCAGAAGCTGAATCGGATATGCAGTGGTGTGTTTTACAGGTTCCCTTTCGTCCATTTTCCATCCCCCTAAAGAGTGTTATATGGCTGATTTAGGCAAATCTAGGATTTTGAGGGAAAGTCTAGTTCTGAGATGTTGTTAGGCAAGTTGAAGCAAGCCCCTGTCGGTCAGGGGTCTGGGGCCCGCTCAAGGGCCCCAGAATCTGGCGATATTCGCGTGCCTAATACAGCATCCCAGAGTTCTCCTGGATCTAACTATCAAGCATTACTTACCACCCATAAATGCATGATCACTGTAGTTGAAACAAAATATGACATAAAATATTACTTAGTTTTGGACCATTAAAATGCTTTCAATGAGAACAGGTGGGTAGGCTATAGAATGAATACATTGCTCGCGACATGGGGCCCCAGCAGTTAGAGCTACTTCCCGGTGTAATTTATCTTGAAAACACTTCCTCCCCTCTCTTCTCCCTTTCTTTCTTTTTTCTTCTCTTTTTCCTTCTTTTTTTGGGAGGGGGGGGGGCAAGGCCCCCTTGCCCCCCCAAACCCGCCCCTGATCATCGACATGCAAATTGTCCTTCAGATATGGGTGTGATGTTTTATAGGCAATTTCTAAAAAAAAGTTCACATATGAGGACATGTTCTTGTATGCTTGTCAATACAGTGCACAGAATGCCAAGAGTGCCCATACATTTACTCAATGCACCAATTGAAATTCTGTACCCATAATTATAAACTCGATGATAATTCTGAGGTGTTAATTATAGACGGGTGGAAATTATGAACGAGGTGTTAATCCTGAGGTGATAATTATGGATGGGGTGGAAATTATAAACTGGGT
Organism: Terebella lapidaria; assembly: GCA_949152475.1. Taxonomy (NCBI): domain Eukaryota; kingdom Metazoa; phylum Annelida; class Polychaeta; order Terebellida; family Terebellidae; genus Terebella; species Terebella lapidaria. The sequence continues at coordinate 13,658,897 of OX424557.1, forward strand.
GAAAACTATGAGGTGATAATTATAGACGGGGTGGAAATTATAAATGCGGTCATAATTCTGAGATGATAATTGTGGACGGGGTGTAAATTATAAACGGGGTAAAAATTGTGAGGTGATAATTATAAACGGGGTGGAAATTATAAACGCGATGAAAATTCTGAGGTGGTAATTATAGATGGGGTGTATATAAACTCGGTGAAAAATGTTAGGTGATAATTATAGATGGGGTGGAAATTATGAACACGGTGATAATTCTGAGGTGGTAATTATAGATGGGGTGTATATAAACTCGGTGAAAAATGTTAGGTGATAATTATAGATGGGGTGGAATTTTTAAATGCTGTGAAAATTATGAGATGATATTTATAGATGGGGTGGATATTATAAACTTGGTGAATGTTGTAAGGTGATAATTATAGACGGGGTGAGAAATGCACGAATGTAATTGGCGGTAATGAGGCACCGTAGGTACTCCCTTTACATTTTTTTTTTGCAAAGCGATAGTCACAAATAATATACCAAATGAGAGCTCTTACTCTCATGAATATCATGAGATAGATTACATTTGCTATACATGTATATCTGATGGTGAAACTTGGGATTTTCTATCCAAACCATAAGAATGTCAGAGCGATCTTCGGGTGATAACTGTTGTTTGAATATTTTTCATATATGTGGTCAACCAAAAAAAATTATTTGCTTTCTAATTGATCGTGGTCAACTATTTGAGCAATAGGTTTCATTATGATACCAAATTTATAGTTGTGTGACCTAAAATCGATATGATATGATGCTTTAGAAAAATCGGCAACGCCTTCTGAATGCCGATTTGTGTTCGATGGTGGCTCTTGAAGCAACGAAGCTCAGAGGCGGTAGGTGACGCGGGTTCGATCCCCGTCACCAGCACAAAGTAGGTGGAGTTTTCATCCTGGCACTGCAAAGGTTTCTCCATTCGAATGTGCTTTCCAAATTCAAAATTGTCACTCAACGGAGGATGGGAAAGACAGGCAGAATTGCCTATCATCATGGACCGTCGTTAAATAAATCTGATTATTATAATATTATTATTATTCGATCATACTTTCCATCTCTAATTAATTATGAATGTCTCCGGTGATTGATGAAACTAATTCTGAATGAATTGTTGTGAATTTCATTCAGAATTTCATTTCAGAATTGTATTCTGTTCCAGGGATGCACTTGGTAAATATAGCCCATATGGTGAAATTACGATTTCGAGTATCTGCATCCGTACAGTATCCATCAACTCAAAAGCGCCACATCTGGTCGGCTAATGGACATAACAGTACAAATTTGGTATCAAAATGGAGCTGATTGCTCAGATCATGGAACAGGGAGGATGAAAAAGTTGACATTCATTTCATCTCCACCACACATACAAAAACAACACACACAAAAGTTATTTTTCAAAGGCGGCTCTGACGTTCTTATGGCTTTGATAGAAAATCCCAAGTTTCACTATCAGATATACATAGATTGTAAATGTAATCTATTTCATGATATTCCTGGGAGTAAGAGCTTTCATTTGGTATATTGCTTGTGACTGTCCAGTTAATATTAATGGTTTTATTGTGGAAAACAATCGGGAGCAAACTATCGAAAATATCGCTTTGCGAAAATACTGTAAAAGGGGGTACCCCACTTCAAATGAGAATTTTGAAAAAAGTTCCAAGTAGAATTTTGTGAGAAATGGATATCTGAAAACTACATATACTCCTCTACAAAACTCACTATTCAGATTCCCAGACACATGACTCCACCCACACAGACATGACATCACTTTCCCGCCATTTCACATGAACACCTGCCACATTACGCGGGAAAACCCACTCACATCATGAACTTAGCCCCGCGCTTTCCCACACTTGATCCTAGGCTGTTGAGTAGAAAGGTTGTATTGAGAGGTACTAAGCCAAAGATTGTGATTAGAGGATATCAAATTTATATAGGACTATTAATACTTCGGACTATTGTGGGGATTACGATTGAGTGTGAGTGACCGTGATCGTACATCGGACTAATCATCTAAATAAACATCGGATATTGTTGCAATTGACGTCGGACTTCCTGTTGGTGTGTTCACGCACAACATACATCGTACTATTCGATCAGTGGGCGTAATAGCCGCCCGAAGAACTCCGCTATTCCGTCACATTGGTGCCGTGACCAGGATAGCGAAGGCCAGTTCTCGGCTTACGAACTATCCCGACGTACGAACTTTTGATGAATACCCGATCCACGACTCGGAACCCGATCGGACTAAGCCCGGAAGATGAGGTGACGATGAATCCGGTCCCAGCGAACCAGCGAACTGCACGACCAAGGTCAGTGGCGATGAGCGATACTATTACGCTATCGCAAGTACAACCGCCAAACGAACTGTACGAACTATCGTCGGCGGCATCCGTAGAGTACATGCCGGACTGGATGCGAGCCGATAGTAACCTCGAAGAACTGTTGGACGGTGACCCGTACCAGCCGTCGCGCACGGTGACAGAAATCCTTGACGCGCATGCGCGGTCATACCACGCGACACCTGCCGGACCGCCAAGGTCGCGACCAAGCGACGGAAGTGAAACGGACTATGCGCGCTTCCAGCGCCAACCCAATACCGACCCGCTACCTAAGTCGGTGAGTGTACGACCAACGAACTATGACAATTCCATGTTAACGCACCCGCCGAGTCGGTCGCGTGTCCAACAATGGTCGCATGAATCGGATACGCATGCTGAACTGTATCCGCGACACGACAATGTAATGTCGCGCCCATCGGTAACGATCCACATACTGACGCGACCCGACCGAACCCCGCCGGTGTACTCCAGAGTACCGGCCGACCCAGTTGTCACGGGAGAGCTGCCGGATGTCCACCTGCCGAACCGGAGAAGGGCCGCCACCGAGAGTACCCCAGCGGCCGACCCCAGGTTCAACGCCGCCCAGACGAACAACCCGCCGACACGATTCCACGTACCCGCGCCGAGATCGGAGGTCCGATACGCCAGCGACACCATCGATCGCCGACCGCGCAACATCGGAGTACCGATCTCCGACACCAGCGAAAACACGCACCCCGCGCATCTACCACCACCGGTAGTCAACATCGGACCATCGCACGGCGAACCGTCGCTACCAGCGGAACATTCCGCCTCACACGGCTACGTGCCCAACCATGGAAATGCGGTGCCCATGCACAATCATGGGGGAGTAGCAGTATCGAACTATGGAAATGCGGTGCCCATGCACAATCATGGGGGAATAGCTGTATCAAACCATGGAGTACCAGCGTACGGTGTTGCCGCGTACAATCACGGAATAGTGCCCAATTTGGGAATTGTGCCGCAAAACCCTGGAGTAGCAGTTCCAAGTGTGTACGCTCCTGGTTCGGGATATCAGTTCCCGCAAATGCCACACCCAACTCCGTCATACGGAATGCCGGAAATGTCGCCGCCATACGGACCGGTCTCCCAAACCGCGCCGTTGTCAAATCACGCTGGCTACCCGCCCGCACCCGACGCCACGCCATACGTCGTACCGGTCACCACGACCACTGCCGCACCGACCACGGAGGTCGCGCCGCCAACTCCCGCCGTTTCTGCGACGACTGCCCACGCTACGACAGCGGCATCACAAGCGCCCATCATCCCGACGCTAGCGCTGAGTACTGCCAAACCAGCAAAGTGGCGAGCCACGTTTAAGGAGGGTAATCTAAATCAGTACCTCCGCAGCTTCGAACAGTTTACGGCTGCATTCACGTACACGGACCTGAACAAAACTACGACATTCCGTAGTACGTTACGCGGACGAGCGGAAGCAATCGCTCTGAACATTCCGTTCAACACGCCTTGGGATGAATTCAGGCGTCGTCTCCTGGAAGGATGGGAACCCGCCGCCCGCCGACAATCGAAACGAGACGACTTCCCGTTCTTGAAGCGTGAACGGAAAGAGGATGCCGAACATTTCCTTGCACGGTTACAAGCCATAGCAGAACAGGTGTTCGATGACGTCACACCTGAGTTTCTCCAACGAACTGTTATTTCGCAATTTGTCAATGGTCAGCCTGACCATATTGCGGATAGACTTTGTGTAATGACATTCACTTCGTACAGCGACGCACTCACGGCTGTACTGAAAGCAGAGAGTCGCCAGCAGCGGACCAAGAGAGATCGGGAAGACTGAAACTTCCACTCCTACTGCCTGAGGAGGACCTCGATGGACCGATTGTTATCAGTCGAAGTCTGGCCGCCCATGAGTGCTGGAAATTGCCAGTGCATGTTGGAGAACGAACTTTCAAAGCAGTAATGGACTCAGGAGCACAGGTTTCCCTGCTCCGAAAGGACATGATGCGACACGTGCCTGTCGAACAGCGCACTCTACGCCCGACCATGGCGACCATTCGGGATGTCAACGGAGACTCCAGCCCGATCGACGGACTTCTAGACCTTACGATCAAGGTCGGAAACGAAAGAAATGACAGTAACATTTTGTGTAGCAGCGATTCATGACGAAATGATTTTGGGCATGAATTTCTTCCGACAAACGAAAGCCATCGTTAATTACGGTGATGGAACTGTCGAAATTAATAAAGAGATCCTGTTCGCATACAAGGACTTCGAAGCTAATGTTGTACGCATGGCTGTACGTCGAGCCGTTACGGTACCGCCACGCAGCGAGGCCGTAGTCGAACTTGTACCGACCTCAAAGGTCAGGGTGCGCCAACACCCTCGGCTCATTCAGCCCATGACGAACTTTCCGGAGGAAACAGACTTGATTATGGGTCGCACGTTGACCTCATTGAACCGGAAGTGTGTTAAAGTGACTGTGGTGAACCCCGCGGATACGGGCGTAACTCTGACTCGCTCAGATCCAATAGCCATAGCGAGCCCCGTTGACAGTATTGTGGGCGCTCTGCCGAAGTCAGGAGAGGAACCGGAAGTTCCCCACACGAACGTTAACCATTACGAAGACCTCCCGCCACACCTACAGGAAATGGTGGACCGTGCCGGACTAGCACCTGAACAGCAACGGTGCTGTGCCAATTTGGTATATCGGTATAGAGACACTTTCATGTGCCCCGAAGGACAGCTCGGACGGACGCATGTAGTGCAACATCGGATCGACACGGGTACAAGTGCCCCAATTCGTCAGCGACAACGTCGCGTACCCCAAGCGCAGCAACACATCATAGATGAGGAAGTTGACAAAATGTTGCGACTTGGATGTATCGAACCTTCGGAATCACCATGGAGTTCACAAGTGGTGTTGGTACGAAAGAAAAACGGACAGGTACGATTCTGTGTGGACTATCGTCTGCTCAATGACGTAACACGGAAAGATTCGTACCCTCTTCCAAACATTCAAGACACGCATGACGCACTCGCTGGGGCGAACTACTTCTCGGCCTTAGATCTCGCCTCGGGATATTGGCAGGTCGAAGTGGACCCGACGGACCGACCCAAGACGGCCTTCGCCACCCGGAAGGGCCTATACCAATTCAGGGTGATGCCGTTCGGACTGAGCAACGCGCCAGCGACTTTCGAACGTCTCATGGAGACCATCTTACGTGGATATCTGTGGACCAGATGTATGTGCTATCTGGATGACGTGATAGCATACGGACGCACTTTTGATCAGGCGCTTGCCAATCTGGAAGCGGTCCTTGATCGGATACAAACTGCCGGGTTACGCTTACAACCCAAAAAGTGCGAACTCTTTCAACGCGAAATCCTGTATCTGGGATTTATCGTCAGTGGACAAGGAATCAGGGTGGACCCGAACAAGGTCAAGGCTATTAGGGAATGGCCGACTCCCTGTGAGATTACGGACGTACGAGCTTTCCTGGGGTTTGCAAATTACCACAGGAGGTTCATAAAAGACTATGCCGAAATTGCTGAACCTCTGGTGGCACTCACCCGGGGTGAATGTCGCTTCACGTGGGGATCGCCCCAACGGAACGCCTTTAGGAGGCTCCAGAACGCACTTATCAAGGCCCCCAAGCTCGCCCATCCGTCACAAGATGCGGACGATTATTTCATTCTTGATACCGACGCCAGCGTCTACGCCATCGGAGGCGCGCTTTCACAGCGTGTCAATGGAAAGGAAATCCCGATCGGCTTTGCAAGCAAGACGCTGTCCCGCACGCAACGGAATTATTGTACGACCTATAGAGAACTGTTGGCTGTCGTTGAAATGATTCAGCATTACCGACATTATTTGTGGGGACGCAGATTCCTGTTACGAACTGACCATAGCTCTCTGCGATGGTTAAAGAACTACAACGATGCGGACGGTATGTTGGCTCGCTGGTTAGCCAAACTGCAGCAATATGACTTTCGTATTGAACATCGTCCTGGCAAGCTCCACGGAAATGCTGACGGACTTTCCCGCTGCCATAGTTGCAAACATTCGGACTGCCCTGGACGCTTAGTCGTTCCACCCACGGACCCGGAAACAAGTTCTGGAGAACTTCCCGTCAGACGGATTACGGTGGTTCCTGTTGGACCCGAGAAAGACCTCCTGGACAGTGATACCATGACATCACCGGTCTTGTCTCGGATGATCTCAATACGCCAAGCTGCACATGTGCGAGCATTGGATGTGAAATTGAACGGACAAGAATGGTTGTCGGACTATTCAACAGCGGACATTGTTGCCGCTCAGCAAGTCGACCCGAGTGTCGGAGTTGTACGACAGTGGGTATTGAACGGAACGAAACCCACGTCAAAGGAAGTCGCCCGCTACGGTGAGGAAGTGAAAACTTTGATTTCACGATGGACTTTGTTAGCGCTACAGGATGGAGTCCTCATACGTACTACCAAGCCGGACCCAGCTGGTCGGACTGTTGTACAAACTGTGTTACCAGCGGCATTACGAACAGTGGTTCTACACCAACTCCACGACCTCAAGGTCGTAGGCCACCTCGGAATACAACGGACTGTTGAGAGAGTAAAGCGCCGGTTTTACTGGCCAGGTCTCGCCTTGGATGTTGCCCGCTGGTGCGCCCGCTGCCCGCAGTGTGTGTCACGGAAAGGAAAACCAGCGCCCAAGAAATCGCCTCTAACGCAACTACCAACTGGGGCGCCATTTGATCGTATTGCCATGGATATCTTAGATACCCATAAAGTTACCGGACGAGGTCACAGGTACATTCTTGTTATATCGGACTACTTTTCAAAGTACACGGACGCATTCCCGCTCCGCCGCCATACGGCCAAAAATGTCGCCGATGTTCTGGTGAATCGTTGGATCGTGTACCACGGGGTACCGAAAGCCATACACAGCGACCAAGGAACGGAATTTGAGTCGTCGTTATTTCGGAGCGTTGTACGCCTTCTGGGCGCCAAGAAAATTCGGACCACGCCCTACCGCCCACAAAGTGACGGTCAAGTCGAACGATTCAATCGGACTTTGTTGAATATGTTGAGTGCATTCGTCAGTGATCGTGGGAATGACTGGGATCTGCACTTACCATATGTACTCATGGCGTACCGCACCTCGGTGCACTCTTCTACCGGGTGTACACCACACCTGATGGTATACGGACATGAATGCAATTTGCCTGTTGACTTGATGTTTCCTTCGTATGACCCAGAACCGCTACCTCCATGCGGACCTGAATACGTCGAGTATCTCCGAACTGCCATCAGAGCTGCCCATGGGTTTGCGCAAGACCATCTGCAAAAAGCTGCAACCCGCCAGAAAATGGGGTATGACGCACATGCGAAATCTCGCCCTCAGTTCCAGCCGGGAGAATTGGTACGGTACTACTACCTGCCCCTCACTCAGAACAACAAATTCGCCCGACCCTGGACCGGACCCTGGAGAGTCCTGGAACGCGTAACTGAGGTAGACTATCGAATTGCTCTAGTCTCCAATTTACGAAATACTAGAGTCGTCCATCTGGACGTCATTAAACCATACGAAGGCGACGCACAGTTGCTGAACCTTCAACCTCAAGTCGGATCGCCACCTGAGTCGTCAAGTAGCACAGACTCCAAGACCGAACTATCGAACGATCCCTTGGAGCTCCTCAAGGAATTCCTCTACCCTTGGGACGTCACCGTACAAGACAAGTCGTCAGATACAGATCGGACTACCGAGACTGATACTTCGTCATCACCCGCCAGTCGGAGAAGTCCCGCAATCGGACCGCGACGCCGTCGCCAGAAGCGAAAATCGCGCAAGTCGAACTCTAGTGCTTCACAGCGAGCGCCAAAACCCCGCGGACCCAAACCCGCGATTGTTACGGACTCATCAACAAGCGAGGCTACGCCCCAGCCTGCTCCGTACCATCGACCCAGACGCACGATTCGCCGCCCAGCCCGGTTCAGATAACCACGGCTGTGCCAAGGGACTGATCTCTATGATGATGAATAAATGCCTGTCTATTGGACTGTAATGTCATATCACCCCAAAATATATTTATAATATAATAATATTATGTACATATTCATTTCAATAACCATTTTTATGTACTGATGTCAGTGAGGCAATTTTCATATATAATCTTGATATGACGCTATAATATTGATGCTGGTTACGATACTATAATGTGGTATATGTGTGTTATGCATTGCATATAACTTCGTACTTCTCCATACCATCTCGCGCCTGTTGCGCACTACCTAAATATTGCATGACTAACAATTCCACCCATGTGTCAGCCGTCATGTACTGCCGTGAGTAAGATCACTTTGTCGCGGACGAGGTGAGAGGATAGCCGTCTTCCGAGCAAGCGTCTGATAAGAGCCTCTGCTCCCCCTACGCACAATTCAGGGGAATGCCCTCCGGAGCAGAATTCAGCTATGAACAAACCTCTGCATTCCAACGCGCGATCTGTCATCACATTCATTAAAGATTATGCAACGCACCACGGCAGGGCCGCCCAGATCACCCCAACACCCCTCATGATAATATCAGCGGTTCCATTATCTACGGCACTAGATGAAAATGAACGGACTGAGCAAACTTCTGTGAGCTTGGCATTTATACCTCAGAATATGTACGGACAGTGATCATCTGTTATAAACAAGTTGGTCAAAAGTTTATTGTGTGCTAATTGTGCAGATAAGGAACGGACTAATTGTAAGAGTTCACACGGAAAAGCATGAAGCGCAAATAAACACTGAAGCCGCCCGCGGCACCCCCATAAACATTCCCAGTTAACTACAATAGAGAGTGGAAGCACGTAAAAGGTGCAGTAATTTTGACTGTATGCTAGACGGACAGTGAAATGATTGGATTGCGTTATCCAGAAGTTTGTGTCGGACCATGGGAAAATAGAGCAGCTGTGTGCTAACCTACTGCCCCGCCTGACTGGTGTGATGAACCAGAGCTTTGATGTACACGCGTTGCCTAGGTGATGGACCGCCCCCTCTTCGCACGACTGAGAGCCGAGATGGATCAAGCGAACGTAAAAAGACGTATAAGACAATAGACCGAGCGCACCCCGCGATTGTGGAAAACCGCAAAAGACACTGTCAGCACTTTGTGTGTGTACGGATGCCAGATAAGCAGGAAAGTTTTAGAAGTGGGTCATTCTGGCTGCGGACACTGGAGAGTAAACATCTAGCGGATAAGTGTTGAATATTAACAGTGTTCTTATAAGACAATTGACTATATCTTGTGGATATTTCGTACGGCAATTGCACGGACTTTTGCCTAGTATTTCACGGACTGTGTGAATAATCCTGGTACGCACCTTGTATTAGGATAAAAGTCGGACTAGTGAGTGTGGGCTCACGCCAGTGAGCGAAATTCGAACTATGTCGTCTTCCGACAAGGAGAGAGACAAGCCACCGGACAAGAAGACGGCATCTGATGCCGATAATAACGAACTACCACTTGCCGTGAGGATAGTGGAGGCTGGGGATGAGCCGGAACATCCTATCGTACTTGAAGAATCGGCGACAGCCGACATCGCACCGGGAACAGTTTCCCCTACCTCGGACCCGATCACGATATCGGATACAGAAACGGCCTCTGGGGCCGAAACGGACATTCGAAAGAAAGTGATGGCGAAACTCGCTCAACGTGGAGAGCGTCATACGCCGAGTCCATCATCGGACTCTATGTCGGACTTGAGTGCGCCTGACTTCCAGCGTCTGGAAGAAGGCGGAAAAATTGTCGAACAAGCCATGGCTGCTAGAGACGCAGCTAAAGCCACGGCTAGTGTTACTTCGGACTCCGGACCAAAACAAATGATGGCTACTCCGCCAGTGACAGCCACACGACCGACCGCCGTGTCGGCTACTTCGCCTCTTTCAGCCAAACCGGCCAAACCCGTACGACCTCTCGCGTTGCTCCCGCACGCGACGACATCGCGAGGATATTCCTCGGCATATACGGACTTATTCCGGACTCAGGGAAATCATGAGTCACGGGATCTACGACAACGGACTTATCGCCGTCAAGTTGACGAGTTGATGGAGCTCGTACCTCGTCCCCCCACACCCCACGGGACGAGTCCAATCGACTGGAACGCGGTTCCACTCTACGACCGGAACCGGCACGCAGGATATGGACATGTCCATGATTTTTCTGTACCGTCGACACTGACAGAGAGTCAGTACTTGACTCTGATGCCGCTACGCCTCGGAACAGGAGGATTCGACTGCCCCTTCTGTACCAGTGAGGAGGAGTCGGAACGTGAACGGACCTGGCCCACGGTGCCTCGCCGGGCCCCACTTCGGACCCCACAGGAGCTGGATGCTCATGTTCTGGCGTATCATATGCCATTCGTACGTTTCTTTGTGTGCCCCGCACGGGACGGGTACATGTACACGCTTTCGGACATGATACAACATATCTCGATGCCCACGGCGAGTCACACGGACCGGTTCCCCATTTTCCAACGGGGATCACTAATGGCCACCGAGAATATAGTAACTCGTTTCGCCAAGCGATGTGGGGTTGACATGCAACCCAATCCGAACTATCGGCCACCACGCGTACCATCGCACGTACCCATCTTCCGACGGACGCCGGAATTGGTACTTACTTTCTGCATCTGGGCGATGGCACCCACGGTGATGTCACAGTACCCGCCGAATACCGCACCGGAGGTCCAACTGGTACTGGACCGTATCGAATACGGCCAACTGAAAACGAGGGCCGACGAAGCCAAGGTCGAACGGATGGTACGGGACATCCAACTGATTAATCGTCACGTCCGCTACCGAAAGCCTGGGGCTTTCTATTTCGACCGCCCTGTTGTATATCGGACCTCGGCCATGAAGGCCGCTGAATCTCGGACCTCGGCCATGAAGACCGCCGAACCTCGGACCTCGGCTTCACCAGCTACAGGAGTTTCAACTCCCGTACGGAGTTCGCCCTCGGGGGCGATACCCAAGAGCCGGACTGTTGAGAGGCCTACAGCGCCTAATGTTACGGACTATAGAGTTCGGGAGGGACTTGTGCCACCCCCGGACGAATATCCGCCCCTGCCAAGTCGACCTACGGTCGAGACAGACGCGGCTGAATCTTCGGACTCAGTTAGAACTTCGGACCCAGCCGAACCCATGGAAACGGCTAAAATTACGGACTCTGTGGATAGGGAGCCTTCCCCAAAGACGGCTTCTCGAACCCCAGTTACGGACACTGAGTCGCCAATGGAGTGCGACCAGCCGCCACCACTTCGGACGATCGAGGATGAGCCAGACCCTCGACAACGTCGAACACCCGACAGCATGCCGGGCTCCCCCATGGAGCCGTCTCGCGGCCTAATCACCTTCGGACCTCCTCCTCCGTACCTGGATTACGAGGAGGAGTTGTTGCCCCCAACGACCACCTTGGTTACACGAGCCAACGATCCGGATAGGCCTCGGCTAAGGATGGAAGTCCTGGAGGACCAGGATCCATTACCTCGCGACCTGGAGGTCAATTTCGGACTTCACGGATCTGGTGAGTTCGGTGCGGACTACCAGCTACTTCGCCAACACGGGCAAAGGTTGCTCGAACGGACTTTACCCAGACTACAAGTCCTCCCCGGAATTAACCCGGATTTCGCCGAACTCTACCAGGACGACAACACCCGTCGTCTTCCCGCCGGACTCGGACCACATCAGTCATACTGGATGGAGCAAATCACCCAGGCTGCAACGGATGTGGACCCTCTATTGCTTGCGGAAGATGCTGAGCATCACCTCCCGTCGTTGTCACTGGCCAGCGCGGACGACCTGGCGCTCCAACATCTGCGAGCTATCCGCCGCGGATACGTACTCGCCATGGACGCACACATCCGCCAGGCGGAGTATAACGCCATGTCCCTCGGATTCGGGATGGGGTCGCTACACGAGCGACAGACCCCGACAGCCCCGCACCCTCTCCTGGAGGAGAATCGACGGCTCCGGGAGGAACTCCGTACTGCGGAGCGAAATAATTCGGACTTACGAGAAGAGGTACAGGAGCTTAGAGCCCGCCTCTCTACTACTTCGTCATCGTCCTCGTCGCCGGAACCTCAGGGAATCCCTGACGAACTGTGGACAACGATTGTGGCGGTTCTACCGCACTTGCCGGTCGACGACCAAAGGCGGCTGATGCAACAGGCATTGCCAGCCGCCCGGCCTCCCGCGTCACGGAGACGCGACCGTCAGTCGGACTAGGTCACGTACCTCAGGTCACAGCACCAGGATAGCTGTGGCCTGCGAATATCGTACTTATCGTATCATGTGGTATGCATGTGTATCATGTACTAATCCTGGTCACTTTCAGGTATCTCGGACTTTAAATTGTTTCCGTTCCGCTAGGGAGCGTCGAGGAGTATTTTTATCATTCCAATAATATAATATGTATATACATTTGTGATTCTTTTAACTGTGATTGATGTCTTGATTTATGTGTTTCATCGTCACCTGTCGTTGTTTTAAATGTATTTGTCAAATGTGTTCATATCATCTTAGTGACTGTGGACTGACCGACCAATGACTTTATTTTGACAGTTAGAATTTTTATTGTATCCATTGCTTTATCATTGTCTCGCGCGGTGAATGTGTTTCCCCTTAGGACTTCTAGCTTATCATGTTTAGATTTTTGGACAGTTAGGTTTCGGGGAGGGTAAATTCCCAGGGGGTAATTTGACGAAGGGGTGTTTTGTAGAATATTTATGACTGTTATGGCCCGAAACCCGCCCCTGACACATTCTCCCCACTCGACATACACGGCACAGATTCATCACATGACTTCATACTTACTTACCTTACGTCACCGGGCACGCACCGTCCTCGCACCACATCCACATGTAAACAACACTGCTCACGTTATCACTTCCTACAATCCCACCAATCACCACATTCCCAGACACATGACTCCGCCCACACAGACATGACATCACTTTCCCGCCATTTCACATGAACACCTGCCACATTACGCGGGAAAACCCACTCACATCATGAACTTAGCCCCGCGCTTTCCCACACTTGATCCTAGGCTGTTGAGTAGAAAGGTTGTATTGAGAGGTACTAAGCCAAAGATTGTGATTAGAGGATATCAAATTTATATAGGACTATTAATACTTCGGACTATTGTGGGGATTACGATTGAGTGTGAGTGACCGTGATCGTACATCGGACTAATCATCTAAATAAACATCGGATATTGTTGCAATTGACGTCGGACTTCCTGTTGGTGTGTTCACGCACAACATACATCGTACTATTCGATCAGTGGGCGTAATAGCCGCCCGAAGAACTCCGCTATTCCGTCACAATAGGCTTGGTGGTGTTGCCAATGACGTGGATGTTTTTCTTCCCAGAACTGCTATTCTCCATCAGGTGGTTGGCTCTCTTAGTGCTAACTTTTGATTTCTCACTCGGGATGACGTCTGTTTTGCACCTCGTCGCACTAAATGTAGACAGGTACATAGCCATCACAAGACCGCTTCATTACCGCAGCATCGTCAGTAGCAAGAGAGTTGCAATAGTCATCAGCAGTATCTGGATTATTGGCAACATCCAATTATTTGTAATTGTCTTGACACTGTCCAGCATATCCGGACCATGTCGTGGACTGACTGTAGACCTGTACAATTTTGATTTCTTTGTGATTTGGTCGTGTTTGATATTCGCCTTTCCTGCTAGCGTGTGTTATCTATGGGCGTATTTATTTCATCATATATAGGCACATTAGAAGTCTTAGAGCGCTACCAACGGCCAGTCATGGTGTACACAATGCTAAGTCCAATACAACTCTACAACTGAACTCCAGCACAAAAAGTCATGGCTGCATGGACAGAAAAGTGACTATGAGCATTGAGGGAGCACAGAATCAAGTTACCAGTAAGGAGCTGATAGGTCATCAAGTCGATGAAACCAATGACTCTGTTGGTACATCGTCTATCAGTGGAGGGCGGAAGGGTCGTCAAATTGATCAAACCGATGTTTCAGTTGGGAATGCATCTGCAAATGGAGAGCAAAACTCAGTTCAGAATACACAACAGAACCCGTCTACTATTGAAAAACCGACAGAAGAGAGACCCGAGAAGAGGGGATGATTGGACACTTGAGGGCGCTTCGTATGATAGCCTTAGTGCTAGGGTCATTTGCGGTGTGTGTCGGTATCACCTATTTCACACCGATATTCATACGACTCAGAGCTGAACGGGGCACCAAGGTCAACGACTCTAAAGTGCGAAAACTCTTCGAGCAGTTCGCTATGTACCTTATTTATGCCAACTCATGGCTGAATCCGTTGATATACGGCGTTTTCAACAGGGAGCTCCAAGCGGCTTTCAAGAGAATCCTTTGGTGTGGTCGGTCTGTGACTGTGACTAGAAACCAGTGATTATGAAACGATGTATTGGGAATTTTTACAACATAAAATATTCAGAAATCTGGACATTCATGGATACGCAGATTATCACGTCATCAGAACTTGCTTCAGGGCTGGATTGGGGGAATCGCTGCAATATCAGTGATAGAAAATAGTCGGGATGATTTAGGCACTAGATGGAAACTTTTTATCAAAAAAGTAAGAAAAAATTATATAGATGTATACATGTCCTCGAATATATGTCATTGAATCATACATGTGCTGCAAATGGATAATAGATTTCTAAAAGAAAATGTTTATAATGTATTATTGTCTCATAATACATGTCTAAAAGAAAAGAAAATTGAAACAAAACACATCATATTTGTATGTTTGTAATGTACTGTTGTCTCATAATACATGTCTAAAACAAAAAAAAGTTTGAAACAATACACACCATATTTGTATGTTCCTAATGTATTGTCTCATAATAATGTATTAATAATATATGTTAATATGAATAAACTGATATAAGGATTTACAGAGATATGTATCTACATGCATCGAATAGTGTATGTGTGACCATGAATTCATTTCTGTGCAATTAGATATTCACTGTAAAAGGAACTCTTATTAAAAGACGTAAAATCAATGCCCAGTATTAAGTATTCCAAGCGAACAAAAACAGGGTCCGTTATCAAATCTCATAGTCCGGGGACAGAATGTCGTATCAGGCATACGAAGTGAGAGAAAACAAAAATGACAGGGCAATTCATGAACCCCCAAAAATGGCCATTAGGAGGTCAAAATCAGGCGTTCCGGAAAGAGTGAGCATTTCTTGCCCCACTAGTGGCAACCGTCATGAATTACCCCAAATTAACATGGAAATTGCATGGCAGTCATGGATTTGGTGTATTCATCAACCAGATCCATATAATTTCTTAAAGGCAGCTATAAGTCTTGGTAAAACATATCCTTGTTTCAGCAGTTTATAGACTAGCTGGGCACTTCGATAAACAAAGTCCTCACATATGCAACTAGTTTTGGAATAGCGTATAAGTTGAGAAACAAACACACCATATTCTGGTGAAACAGGAATGTTGCTGTTTAGAAAAGGGAAATTTACTATGGAGAAATTGAAATCATCACGTTTGTCATATAATCTAGTGTACATGTTAGAATCATTATCAATCTCCAACCTCAGGTGTAGATAGAGGTTGGAGAGCCTATTAAATTTCTCCTAATAAGTTATATTGGGAGAAAGTTATGGATTTTTGACCAATGGATTCATGGATTTTATGGGTTTTTGATACATTTCTGACCAAACGAAGAAAACATACTAGTTATATGTATGCACTTGTTTTGATTTGATTACCCATAGTTTGTTTTGTAGCCCATTTTTCTGAGGCCACAGCCATATATGTAGTTGTTTGGGAACAATCATTTTTGTCTCCCACTGAAAAACCTATGAGAGTGAAGTTAGTTCGGACGTTGAAAATAGAAAAGAAATGTTTTGCTTCAATATCAGAGTGTGTATATCGTGCATGGTCATTCATCTTGTTTTGATATGATGTTATGAACCTAATTACTCATGTCGAATTGAAAACGAGATATCGATCAGATCATTTGTAACCATGGAAACGAAGGTGTCTAATGAGGAAAGTGATAAAGTTTTCTAGAATTCAACACATCCCTTCTGCAAGACGAAACATATACATATCTTATTAGAAATACTGTGAAAGAAAACACTACTAGATATGCTGTTGAAAGTGAGGATCCTTCCAATTCACTGTTAAGTTAACTATAAGTGATCAGCTATTTTCCAAGACTCTAAAGGTGGAAATTCGAAAAGTAACAACACAGTGTGGTAAAAAAAGGGAATAATTGTATATACGGGGAAGTATATAGAAAACGGTTGAAGCAGTTACACAGGGAGGAACCGTTCCTCTGATTCTATGTGCATTATTCTGATTCTATGGGCAAAAAGTCTGATTCTATGAGCAAATTGTCTGATTCTATGGGCAAATAAGCAAGTAAGCGGTGGGGCAGCAGTAAATCATGCTGGATCAACGACAAATTTCTCAACACAATCTGATGGCATTTGTTCTATTTACTCCATAAATCATTGCAGAATATGGAGTATGTTCAGTTTCTTATGCAGTGTTCACTGTAGTTCATATATTTGTCGCACAAAAGTGGAACGGCCCGATGGAATCAAGGCGCCAGAGCCTTGTTCTCTGGGGCCCGATTACCGACCCCCCCTCCCACTCTTTTTTGACAGGGGAGGAGGGGGGGGGGCTCAGATACGTTTTTATTTTTTGCCATTAAACTACAGATCAGGCAATACGGCTTTAAAAACATTATATACAGTTTCCATTTCCAAAAGATTTTTTTAAATGAATGAAAAATCACATGTCTCAGAATGCCAGGGCCTATATGTGTTTACTGAGATCTACTGAGAAGATCGATATGGCCTTAATCACTGAATGATCAAAATAGTAATAAAGTCAGAAGAATATTTTAAAAAGTTGTGAAATCTGGGGAGTGGAAACCAGGTCAGTCAGGAGCCAGGAGAAGTTCAGAATCAAGTTTGTATGTCGTGGTCAGTATCATTTAAAACCGTATAATGTCGACTTCTGGCACTTCATCACAAGCATGTCTTCGAACGTATATTTTATCACCGACATTGAAGCTATCTCAGATTCCCCAGATCACACATTCAAAGTACGTTTGAATGGCATGATCATCAGCATATCAACGAATGGCCAGATTTTAAAATATTTTATGTTGTGAAAATTCCCAATACGTCGTTTCATAATCATCGGTTTCCAGTCAGCCTTACAGACCGACCAACCTAAGGATTCTCTTGAAAGCAGCTTTAACTCTCTGTTGAAAACCCCGTTCAAGTCAATGACCTTGATATTCCGCCCAACTCTTAGTGCCGTGTATATTGGCGTGAGGTATGACCCCAGCACTGATGCTTACAAAGCTTTTTTTACGAAGCGCCCTCAGGTGTTCAATCGTCACCCTCCACTCGGGTCTCTCTTCTGTTGGTTATTCAATATTAGACGGATTATGTGGTATTTCCTGAAATGAGTGATCGGTTTCTTCAGTTTGACGACCATTTTGTCCTCCATTGGTGGATGATATATTCTGAACTGAATTATCAATTTTGTTACTCCGACCACCATTTGTCTCTCCGTTGGTAAATGTAGCTCCCTGAACTGAGTTATCGGTTTCATCATTCCGTCGACCAGTATTTGCTCTCTGCTGGTAGAGGGTGTGTTCTCAACTGAGTCATCAGTTTTATTGGTTTGACGACCGTTTCGCCCACCACAGGTAGACGATGTACCAATTGAGTTATCAGCTCCAATAAATTGATGACCATTCAGCTCACTGTTGCTAGCTTGTCCATTTGTTGTCGATGCAGGCAATATTGTTTGTGCCAGTGTTCAAATCTAAAGCTGTACGGGGATTAACATTGTGTACACAACGATTGGTCATTGGCGGTGCTCTAAGACGTTTGATGTGTTTATGTGTGATGTAATGAATACGCCCATAGATTACACACGCTAGCAGGAAAGGCCCCGTGAATATCAAACACGACCAAATCACAAAGAACCAAAGTTGTACACATCTAAGGTCAGTCCAAGACATGGTCCAGGTATGTTCGACAATGAAAACGCTGCTACAAATATGAATACGTTGCCAACAGTCCACATACTACTAATTGCTATTGCAATTCTCCTGCCATTGACGATGATGTGATAGTGGAGTGGCCTGATGATGGTTATGTATCTGTCAATATTCAACGCTATCAGGTGTAACAAAGATGTTAATGCCAACGATAAATCCAGAGTGAATACGGAGAGATCTATGTATTGTGATGATATCAGTATGTCCGGCATGAGGAACATTCACGCCATCGGTATCACCACCGAGCCTATGAGAAAACCCGTCACTGCCAGCGAACAGATGAGGTAGTTGCTAGGCTTGTGAAGAGTCTTGTAGCGGGCGATAGACAATATGACTAGAAGATTGCCGACCACTGATAGCACACTGGAGATCGAGAGGTACACGTACAACGGGATGAGACTGTAGTCAGAGGATACAACTGGAGAACTAGCGTTCGTGTTGATGTATGAAGCTTGCGTGATGTTTGACACGTTGTTCAGCATGCAAAATCCTTCCATGATTGGTGATGGAATGACGAAGTTGATATTCCCAAACTTCACAGGCGTACTCCTACGGAAGTTATACCACTTGAAGAGGAAAAGCGGGTGCCTATTTATGTGAGTTTTCATCATAATACCCTCGTGCTGAACAATTCCGTCCTGAGTGACATTTACTTGAAATACCGAATGCCTAGTAATGAGACAACGTGACAAGATAATTCATCTGAGGTAATGATATTATTGGTGTATAATGGTAGTGCTATCCAGAATACAGTTTCAAATATCTTGAGAAAATGCATCAGCGAGGACATCTTCTACATACTACAATTTGATCATGGTTCGTTTTCCAATATTGTTTTCTGCTGGAAACGTAATTTATTAGGTGTTACATATCTACCCTGTCAGGGCACACTTCAGACGACATGAATCCAACCGTGGAACAGTATTTGGAGATGGACCATCTTACTTCAGATTGATAGCGTATAATTTACTTTGACTTTTGTTTAAGATCATGCTGAAGTTGTTTGGGTGTCTGATCAAGTCGTTTTGGATATATATCTGATCTGACCAGAAGATGAACATCGTAAATGGGGCTAGTCCAGAGATATGGCTGGTGTATATTTGCTATAGTTAGCTAACTAAGTAAGTTAATGATTTATTGCACGTAACATACCAATGACTGCAGTGAGGCACTTTCCGATTGACTTATAATGTTGAGGTAAAGGTAACAAAATCACGAAGACAATACAATCCCCTGACCCAAAACATGGCTAGCACACGCACATATACTCATGGATGATGAACCGAGACATGGTTTCATAAATAATATCGCGGAAGCTGTGCAATTTGATGATTAGATAAATCATTTTATACGTTTCACCAAAACGAACATCTGTGTGTTCTGCTTGACAAACACTGGTTGCTGCGTATATGTATACTTTGTTGTGGTCAAAATGATGAGAAGAATGGCCAGGTGCTTTCTGTGAGATGAATACAATGAGGGGAGCATTCCTAATCCCAAACACCTCGGTGCACCCGAGTGCATATATTATCACCCGTGAGTTTTACTGGCCTCATTAGCTATTAGCTGTACAACACATAATCCTTCCACTCGCTCTCATCACTGTCACTCATACACTGCACCTTAATACTACTCGTCCACTATATGAATGCCATTTAATCCGTCTGTCACCTTTTTAATCCTTATTGAATATAGAAGAAGGTGCAGTGTATGATACTTGGGCCGTACTGGGCCTATTGACAAATAGGTCGGAAAATGACATATGAAATCGATGATTTTAACAGATTTAACATTGTTTAGTAAGAAACGAAGTCTCGGTTGGTAATCCTTGATGGCTAACAATCAGCATGTTTCACGTGATGGCTAACAAGTTTCACGTTGATCGGAAATTTGTAAATTTATGAATTTGTTAAACTTTATATTTACATTATAAGTGAGTGCACAGCTGCTCAAGTCCAGGCTCATTATAATTACGTGCAATCAATCATTAAACGTGATTATTAAATTTAGGCGTCATCCAGTGAGCTGTGATGATGGGTTTACACACATCTTGGATTTCTTTCTGTTCCGTCATGTTTTTGTGATGAGTCACGAATTTGTTATATGAACACAAATCCACACATCATGTGATCTTTATATGAGCTGTTGCATTACCTTTACAGTTGTGTACATATGAACTGTTCTTTCAATGCAAATTCCGGCGAACATGCATTTTTGTATACAATATATATATATATATATATATATCATTCACCATTGTGTTTTGTTTTTTCATGTATAAAGGTCAACAGATTCTTTCTTACATATGATGCTTTTATCTCGTTAATTTCATGATATTACTATCTAAGAATACAAATATAGGCCTACATGTCATGTCATGGTGACGTTCAAATAATTGCCCAATGGTTGCTATCTGTCTTGGAATATATCACATAACTTCAGAGATTAGAGTTTAGAACATTGATAACCACAATAAAAGTATATAGAGTCAAAATCTGCGATAAGTTCCAATAACACGTAACCTGTGCGCATTCTTAATGATGATGTTTTGAACATTGACTGTCGCTGCTTAATAATCTACTTTGATATTAACCAAAAAATCATCATCACATCGTCACCATTCATGCTCCAATCTGCAAAACAAGTTGCGTCAAAAATTGTGTATGCCGGCAATTATCTATGATACTTTATATAACATTGTGGATTCGATGGATAGTATGCACTTTTCTCACGAACGAATGGACACAAGAAAATGCATAGTTCAAATGCTAATATTTAGTAACTTGCAAATTGAACTGTACATCCCGACATTACTACCCGTACATAAAGTTTATTGAGTATCACATGCACAGGGATAAATGACTAGCTAATTCTCTATTTAAACTTGTAAAGAACATGTATAATGTTGACACAACAGTATACATGTATATGATACAATATTCATACATAAACGTTATTTATATTTCACAATCGACAATAATCATGTTGAACTGGAACTAGACGAAACATGTACCGCTTTACAAGTTTTAGATTTGTGTTTACATTTTTCGATTCCACATGTCATTGTCAATTGATATAACTATACGAAATATATATATAATATAACTGTACACCTTCGCGTGTTAACCTAGTATAGACAATGTAATGGACAAACTAAATGGACAACCAAAACGAGTAATAAAACTCGCATTAAATACATATATCTTATACTGAACAATAGTATAATTAGACATCACAGTCAGTGATATGCTTTGGAGGCATTTTGGCTTGAAACATGATTTCTAGTACATCGCCCAAATGCCGACACAGTACCAATATTCCTTCGCAGACGCCTAGATCTCCCAAAACATGTTTGACTAGGTACTTCTATTGTCTGCCATATCGCTTTTTTCCGGATATGGCCGACAAAATGAGTATTAAATGGTCAAAGCTAATTTCGGACAGAGGCAAGTTCATCCTCCAAACACTATCCTCGAATATATTCAAATCAGTGACTCAGGAAAAAACTAATGACGCCAGTTTTCAACTTCCTTTGTGATGGCTCAGCAAAAAAAGTTTTGAACCGAGGCCACTTTCATATCTAATCCCTGAGGCATGCTTGTGTACGGCCATGGTTCTGTCAATAACATCGTTCCGCTCTATAATGCATCCTTTCTGAGATATGCAACTTGGCCTCAAGGACGACTCAGTGACACAACTTCCCTGGTCATTCAATTGACCCCACGTTATATCACGCTTTTGTCTGGTAGTATATGAAATGTCACGATTCGCCATGCAAGAGATGCCGTCAACTCAGTAGCCTTTAGGCTTGTGATTGGGTACCTGTACTTGTCTTACACCTATTACATGATGTTCGTTTTGATTTCTAAACTGTCCAATCGATGTCTGGCAGTTGTACACTAATTTCATGAAGGTGTATGTAGTGTCCAAGTGCTATTGCGTAAGTTGCCATGTATCGGGTACTTTGGAGTTCAGGTGTTCCATAGCGGACGGATAAACAACGTGTTCCAAACTGTGGACTTATTTATTGTTTGTTCCTAAACACACGCAACAAACATTACACTGGCGACGAGACTGGGAACGAACAGTGTCGTGGATGAAAAAGACACATGAACTTTGTGTGAATCTCACCGGTAAGCCCCCAAAACGAACTTTTAGACGCCCGCCCGCCGACCGTAACTTCGCGGAAAACACGCACCAGTACAAGTCGCGCCCCAAGTATGGCTATGTCAAATCTCCCCGGATTGCCCCAGTTTTCTGTGCATGAACCTGATGCTGGCCCACGATGGAAAACATACATCAGACGGGTAGAAAAAAAAAAAAAAAATCATCATCACATCGTCACCATTCATGCTCCAATCTGCAAAACAAGTTGCGTCAAAAATTGTGTATGCCGGCAATTATCTATGATACTTTATATAACATTGTGGATTCGATGGATAGTATGCACTTTTCTCACGAACGAATGGACACAAGAAAATGCATAGTTCAAATGCTAATATTTAGTAACTTGCAAATTGAACTGTACATCCCGACATTACTACCCGTACATAAAGTTTATTGAGTATCACATGCACATGGATAAATGACTAGCTAATTCTCTATTTAAACTTGTAAAGAACATGTATAATGTTGACACAACAGTATACATGTATATGATACAATATTCATACATAAACGTTATTTATATTTCACAATCGACAATAATCATGTTGAACTGGAACTAGACGAAACATGTACCGCTTTACAAGTTTTAGATTTGTGTTTACATTTTTCGATTCCACATGTCATTGTCAATTGATATAACTATACGAAATATATATATAATATAACTGTACACCTTCGCGTGTTAACCTAGTATAGACAATGTAATGGACAAACTAAATGGACAACCAAAACGAGTAATAAAACTCGCATTAAATACATATATCTTATACTGAACAATAGTATAATTAGACATCACAGTCAGTGATATGCTTTGGAGGCATTTTGGCTTGAAACATGATTTCTAGTACATCGCCCAAATGCCGACACAGTACCAATATTCCTTCGCAGACGCCTAGATCTCCCAAAACATGTTTGACTAGGTACTTCTATTGTCTGCCATATCGCTTTTTTCCGGATATGGCCGACAAAATGAGTATTAAATGGTCAAAGCTAATTTCGGACAGAGGCAAGTTCATCCTCCAAACACTATCCTCGAATATATTCAAATCAGTGACTCAGGAAAAAACTAATGACGCCAGTTTTCAACTTCCTTTGTGATGGCTCAGCAAAAAAAGTTTTGAACCGAGGCCACTTTCATATCTAATCCCTGAGGCATGCTTGTGTACGGCCATGGTTCTGTCAATAACATCGTTCCGCTCTATAATGCATCCTTTCTGAGATATGCAACTTGGCCTCAAGGACGACTCAGTGACACAACTTCCCTGGTCATTCAATTGACCCCACGTTATATCACGCTTTTGTCTGGTAGTATATGAAATGTCACGATTCGCCATGCAAGAGATGCCGTCAACTCAGTAGCCTTTAGGCTTGTGATTGGGTACCTGTACTTGTCTTACACCTATTACATGATGTTCGTTTTGATTTCTAAACTGTCCAATCGATGTCTGGCAGTTGTACACTAATTTCATGAAGGTGTATGTAGTGTCCAAGTGCTATTGCGTAAGTTGCCATGTATCG
This sequence comes from Terebella lapidaria, assembly GCA_949152475.1. NCBI lineage: Eukaryota > Metazoa > Annelida > Polychaeta > Terebellida > Terebellidae > Terebella > Terebella lapidaria. Next base: position 13,683,041 of record OX424557.1, read on the forward strand.
GGTACTTTGGAGTTCAGGTGTTCCATAGCGGACGGATAAACAACGTGTTCCAAACTGTGGACTTATTTATTGTTTGTTCCTAAACACACGCAACAAACATTACACTGGCGACGAGACTGGGAACGAACAGTGTCGTGGATGAAAAAGACACATGAACTTTGTGTGAATCTCACCGGTAAGCCCCCAAAACGAACTTTTAGACGCCCGCCCGCCGACCGTAACTTCGCGGAAAACACGCACCAGTACAAGTCGCGCCCCAAGTATGGCTATGTCAAATCTCCCCGGATTGCCCCAGTTTTCTGTGCATGAACCTGATGCTGGCCCACGATGGAAAACATACATCAGACGGGTAGAAAACATGTTCAAGGCGTTTGACATAACCAATGAACAACGACAGAGAGCCTTGTTGTTGCACTATGCTGGCGAGGACGTTATGGAAGTCCTAGAGACACTGCCTGACACGGGTGACGATTTTGCAACTGCAAAGGACAAACTCACTGCATACTTTTCACCCAAAGTCAACACTGAATATCAAAAATTCGTGTTCAGGAGCTCCAGACAGTCTCCAAATGAAACAGTTGATGCATATCACACACGGCTACAGAAACTGGCCGCAACCTGTGAGTTCACCGACAAGGATGCAGAAGTGAAGTCCCAGCTCATCCAAGGGTGCTCATCATCAAAACTGCGACGCCGCGCCCTGGTGAAAGAAACTACACCGGCACAGCTTATTGAACTAGCCCGAGCAATGGAACTGTCAGAGACACAGGCAACCAGTATGGAGGCAAAACCGGACTCACTCCATGAGCCTGTGAATGCTGTAAAACAAACAGCCAGCAGAAGGAAACAACCTTCTACCCCCAAAAAAGCCAAGTCTCATTCCAGTCAACCCAAAAAGTGTTTCTTCTGCGGAGGAGCGTACCCGCACGATGGTGACTGTCCAGCGAAAAACACCACTTGTCAGTATTGCAGCAAGATTGGCCATGTTGAAGACATGTGTCTGTCTAAAAAACGAGCAACACGCCCCAAGAAATGGCACAAACACAAGTCAGAAAAGGTCAAAGCTGTCCAAGCAAGGGAGGAAACAAGCTCTGACGATGACAGCTATGTGTGGTCCGTGATGCACACCGTCCACAAAGCCGGATCACTGCCACAAGTGACAATCAAACTCAGTGACACTGACATAAAAGCTGTAGTCGACACGGGAGCGTCAGTCAATGTGATGAGTCATAAAACATATGACTCACTGAGGTCAGACAAAACCCTCAGGCCTGTGACTGGCAGAAAACTCTTCTCGTATGGCAGTGAAACTCCACTGGAAGTCGACGGCATTCTAACGTCAACAGTCGCACACAAGACACAGGCAGTGGAAACCGAGTTCTTCATCCTGCATGGCGAAGGTGACACGCTGCTGAGCTACAGCACAGCTTCCAAACTTGGTCTCATCAATTTCACGTACACAGTGAAAGACCAACAGGTTGACAGCATCATGGAGAAATTCAAAGACCGATTTGTAGGCATCGGAAAACTACGAGGTGTTCAATGCAAGCTGCATGAGGATGAATCTGTCCAGCCATTCATACAACCACATCGACGCCTACCATTCCACATGAGAAAACGCACTGAAACAGAACTAAAGAAACTACTGGATCTCGACGTCATTGAAAAAGTTGAGAATGAGCCGACAACCTGGGTATCGCCCATCCATGTGATACAGAAGCCCAAGAAGCCTTCAGAAGTACGAATCTGTATTGACATGCGAGCAGTCAACAAGGCGATTGTTCGTGAGAGACACATCTCACCGACGCTAGATGATGTGATAGCTGATCTCAACGGTGCAGCAGTATTCTCAAAGCTTGATTTGAACGCTGGTTATCACCAGATCGAGCTTGCGCCTGAATCGAGACATCTCACAGTCTTTTCAATGCACATTGGACTATTCAGGTATGAACGACTGAACTTTGGCATTAACTCAGCCGCTGAGAAGTTTCAGAACCTGATTCAAACGGCACTACACGGTTTGCAAGGAGTCCTAAATATCAGTGACGACATCCTGATATATGGCAAGAACCAGGACGAACATGATGCGAATCTTCAATCATGTCTACAGCGTCTCCGAGAGAAGAACCTCACGCTGAATGCCCAGAAGTGTGAGTTCAACAAGTCCAATCTCACGTTCTTCGGACACAGGTTCGGAAAAGATGGACTCTCGCCTGATCCAGACAAAGTACGTGCACTCAAAGAAGCAGCAAACCCGCAAACACCAGATGAAGTCCGAAGCTACCTGGGTATGGCCACGTATTGTGCGAGATTTATACCTAACCTTGCCACAATCTCTGGGCCATTACGTGAGCTCACCAAGAATTCCAGAAGATGAAGCTGGAACAGTGAAACACAGCAGGCTATTGATCAGATCAAAACTCAACTGACGGATGATTGCACAACAGCATACTTTGACCCAGCGAAACAAAGCGAGTTGATCGTCGACGCGAGCCCAGTTGGTCTCGGTGCGATACTGACACAACGTGACCAAGACGATCAGATCTCAGTGATCGCGTTTGCAAGTAGGTCTCTAACTGACGTTGAGAAACGTTATAGCCAGACCGAACGCGAAGCACTCGCTATTCTGTGGGGAGTTCTACACTTCCACATATACCTCTACGGAAAAGGATTCACAATCGTCAGTGACCACAAGCCCCTTCTCCCACTGTTTAACAAGCCAACAGCAAAAGCTCCAATGCGCATCGAAAGATGGATTCTGAAACTGCAGGACTATGAGTATACAGTTGTGTATCAGCGTGGGAAAGCAAACCCAGCTGATTACATCTCGCGACACCCCCTGCCAAGCAAAAACGCAACAGGTCGAGAAGAAAGACTGGCAGAAGGCTATGTGAACCAAATAGCCACACGTGCTGCACCAAGAGCTGTCAGACTCGAGGTCATCCAGCAAGAAACAGTACAGGACCCAGTACTGTCAGCGTGCATCGCTGCAGTCCAGACAGGACACTGGCATGACAAGTACAAACAGCTTGAAAGCCAAGCACACAAGGATGCCTTGAAACATCTGTACACCACCAGAGAGAATCTCACGATTTCCAAAGACGCTAACTTGGTCTTACACAACAGTCGTATCGTGGTACCAGAAACTCTACAGCAGAAGATGGTCGACATTGCACATGAAGGCCATCAAGGCATGGTGAAAACCAAGCGTCTACTTCGACAGAATGTGTGGTTTCCCGGACTAGACCAAAAGGTAGAAAACACCATTCGAAGCTGCATACCGTGTCAAGCAACCAGTGGCGACCCTGGTCGCGAACCCCTCAGCATGTCCCCACTACCAACGTCACCATGGAAGGAAGTGAGTGTAGACTTCGCGGATCTCGAGCATGAACACATGCTCGTTGTTGTCGACGATTATTCACGATTCCCCGAAATCGACTTCGTTCATTCGACTTCGGCCAAAGCTGTGATACCGAAGTTAGACAAACTGTTTTCCACGTTTGGAATTCCACAAACAGTTCGGACGGACAACGGTCCTCCGTTCAACAGCACAGACTTTGCCCAGTATGCTGCTTATGCCGGGTTCAAACATCGAAAAGTGACCCCAAGATGGCCAAGAGCCAACGGTGAAGTTGAGCGTCTGATGCGAACTCTGAAGAAGACGTATCGTGTCGCTCATGAAGAAGGCAAGTCGTGGAAGCAGGAAATCTTCAAGTTCCTTCGCAACTATCGTGCGACGCCTCACACGACTACTCAGGCAACACCCTCAGAACTACTCTTTGGTCGGACGATACGAGTTCGAATCCCTGACTTCAAAGCCGAATCCGACGCAGGTCATGATGTTCAAGTCCGACAAACCGACCGCAAGAACAAGAAGAAGATCAAGAAGTATGCGGACAAACATGTCAAGCTACAAACCAAGCCACCAGAAGTTGGAGACACAGTGCTAGTGAAACGTGACGGAATCATACCAAAACACAAAACGCCCTACAGCACCAGACCGTATCGTGTGATCTCCAAGAAAGGCTCCATGGTAACTGCTGCCCGCGATGGTCATGTAGTCACTCGAAACTCATCACACTTCAAGGTTCTGCAAGGTGAACACGCAGTACCAGGAAATGATCGTCAAGCCGCAGTGGAACAGGACTACGACAGTTTGGATGAACTCGCACAACTTCCCCATGTTCCACAACCAGACCAAGCAGATGATCACGATGATGTTGCCGCGGATGGTAACGATGATAACCGTGAACAGCAAAGACGTCCCGTCCGTGACAGAAGACAGCCACAGTATCTGAGAGACTATGTTGTGTAAATGTGTTTGAACTCTGGTTATTTTCTGACTTTTCAGTATGACATTTGTAACTTTCGTACTGCTACTTTGAACCTACAATAAGTAGAATATGTTTTGCAATGCTATGTTTGTGGTTAAAGCTGTAATCTTCTAAAAAGAGGGGAGAAATGTAGTGTCCAAGTGCTATTGCGTAAGTTGCCATGTATCGGGTACTTTGGAGTTCAGGTGTTCCATAGCGGACGGATAAACAACGTGTTCCAAACTGTGGACTTATTTATTGTTTGTTCCTAAACACACGCAACAAACATTACAGTGTACACTAGAGAAGTTATATTTAACACATTGTCTACCCCTGATGACCCCTGATGTATCTTTGCGTGAAACTATCTGCTCGGGCTTTGTTTCCATTCCAAATGCATCAATGGGTAATAGGGCTGACAAATATACGTACATTGAGAGCAAATGCCCGAATACCTTTCAAATTGTCCTCTTTTACCTAATCTAGAAGATGAATTTGAAATTAGCCTCCTAAACTAGCCGGCCCTTGGAGCCGACTTCCGAAAACAATGGGGTTGCTCCAAATGATTGAACAGTGGTGAAAAAAGAAAACACAAAGGATATTTGCTAAAACCCTAAAAATCCTATTTATTTTTGTTCTATTACCTGAATCGCCATTTACCGGTTTTCTCCAGTTACCACCGTAACCCGACCACAGGTAAGAGTTCTCTTGAAGGCCGCCTGAAGCTCTCTGTTGAACACTCCGTATATGAGCGGATTCAGCCACGAGTTTGCGTACACGAAGAGGAATGCTGACTGCTCGAAGAGGTTCTGCGGTCTCAAGTCGAAGACCCTGTCGCTCCGCCCAGCTCTGCGTGCAAGGTATATTGGGGTGAGGTAGGTGATACCGACACACAACGCAAATGACCCCAGCACTAAGGCTATCATACGAAGCGCGCGCAAGTGTCCTCTCGCTACTCTCTGTTCGGGTCTCTCATCTGGTGAGGTAGCAGGTGGCGTGTCTCGAATCACGGTATTACTTTGAATAACACCACTACCGCTTTGGCCTCTATTATTAGTAACCCGATCTTGTGTTCCTACAAGACTAGGCGATTCACGGTCTCCATTTCTCGATCCCTGGTTGTTTGAAGGTCTAGTTGATGTGGGATTCGGTATGTTACGGCGAGCCATTGGTAAATTCTTCAGAGCTTGAATGTGTTTGTACGTGATGAAGTAGATTCTCCCGTAGATTACACAAGCTAATAGGAAAGGCCCCGTGAATATCAAACACGACCAAATCACAAAGAAGTCAAAGTTGTATACGTCTATAGTCAGTCCACGACATGGTCCAGATATGCTGGACATTGTAAAGATAACTACAAATAATGGCACGTTGCCAATAATCCAGATACTGCCGATGACTATTGCTACTCTCTTGCCACTGACGATGCTGTGGTAGTGAAGTGGTCTTGTGATGGCTATGTACCTGTCTACATTTAGTGCCACGAGGTGCAACACCGACGTCATCCCCAGTGAGAAATCAAAAGTTAGCACTACAAGAGCAATCCATTTGACGGTGTATAGCAGCTCCGGGAAAAAGAACGTCCACGCCATCGGTACCACCACTAAGCCTATGAGTAGATCCGTCACTGCCAGCGAACAAATTATGTAGTTGCTAGGCTTGTGCAGAGTCTTGTAGCGTGCGATGGACACTATGACCAGAAGGTTGCCGACCACAGTGAGCAGGATGGACACAGCCAAATAAACGAACAATGGAGTCGGGTTTGGCATGGAGTTGAGAGCTGTGTTGTTGTTGGATTCGGGAGGTTGAGTCTCCGTATTGTTTGAAGCTCCACCAGATATGCAAAATCCTTCCATGGTGGAGAAGGGAAAACTAAAGTTCAATCAAACTGCAAATTTAATTTAACGTATGGCATATAGTCCAGCTTTTCCTCACATGTATACACTCGTAGGATTTGGATATCTTGCTCTGTTAAAACATACGTTGTTGCACCAATCACCTTCCGCCACTACTGTCTCCTGTGATATTTCTGACAATGCTAACGCCATCACGAATGTAGCATTATTCAGAGAACGTAACGATAAATCTCATCCATCATATACTCAATGGAAGAACTTAATGGGGATTCATTGAGGTCACGTGATTGACCAAGTGTATTTATAACTTGTGACGAGTGAAGCATTGTCATAAATATCACTCAATTAATTGATGGTTTTGCCTGTTCCCTGTATCAGCACATCTGCTCTGACGTGGAGCGCAGGTCAATATTGACGCCATATTCATGCGACAATGTAAGAACCCATTAAGCGCCAACCATTGATGGACAAAGTGATATGCTTTGAGTTGTTAGAGACAATTACATGTAACAAAACTGCCCATGAAGGCACCAAATGCGTATTCGGGCCCTTTGTATACGAAATGCTGTTCACGAGACCAATGATCTACGCCTCAGTCCTTTCTATAATTAGAAAATGTTTTGTGCTGTCGTGTTTGATGTCTCATACTGGTATTGCCAGTTATATACTGGTATATAAGGTATTTTTGTTTGGCCTCGACAAGCGATCACTGAAACGCATGAATGATACCTTTTATCAAAAAAGGACTCTATGTTTCATATACATATATTCACAAATTGACACAGCGAACGATGTACATACTGTCAATTTATCGCGTATTCCTGGCACAGAAGTCACCAAAATGGCCCAAGAAGACTTGTACAGTAGACCTTGGGCCCATGCAAACATCTATAGATTTTTACGAGTTATATGTAATCTGATGAAATCAATCAATTGCGTTTCGGACCAGACATTACCACATATTGATCATAGTCCAGTGGCTCAGGAGGTGTATGTGTGCATGAGATATCCTCTAAATTTGACTTCAGATATGTAATTTGGGGCAATTCGGGGAATATATTAATCAGGGTAGACATTTGGTACCCCGGCACTAAGCGAGAAAATTGACATTTATACGGGTCCCCTCGAAGTCACGTTTGCTGTTTTCGCGCAAATTTTTCAAGGGAGTATAGTTGGTATTTCGGCCATTGCATAAGTTACAATGGTTCAATCATCATATATTACATAACAAATGAAAGGCAATTAAAACATCTGACCAATGATATGTTAATATTGCCGTTGCAATAAAAGTTTATCTCTCTTTATCTAGTTGAATATAACTTTTGTCGCCAACTCTAAAGAAACTCTGCGGAAGACCTCTATGGTGGCAGGGTTCAGTTATATTTTTCACCCACTAGTATATTCTTGTCCACTGGGGGCTTCCAGGTCGGAAAAAGTCATTAAAAGAAAACAATATAGCCACAAATTTCATGGAAACATTTTGTAAACATGTGTAACCCTTAATTGACATTTCACAATTTTCACTTTAGTTATTTACGGGGGTTTACTTGGTTTATGGGCCACTACATCTGTTTTAATACCTTGATCATACACATGTCATACAGCATATAACAGGTAGTTGAATTACCAATGGGTAACTGACGTTGACGTTGCATAAGTACGTTGCATAATTTGTACTCGAGGGGCTATATTTTGTTTCTGTGCCACGTAAGTGCTGAATAATTGCATTAGTTCTATGCGAAAATGTGGCATACCACTTGAAAGGCAACTGATTCAACTGTCAAATGCTGTATTATTATTTCCTCTGCTTTAAAAGCAATCTTCTTGGACACACTATGCATATTTTTTCAACATCTCTCAAGAGAGTCAAATGCAGGACTGTGTGATTTATCTACATGTATGGCAACTGGTATATCAAATCGAAGGTATTGACATATCAAATCTATCTAGAACACATACTTTGTAGTGTGTTGATAAGACTTACTACTATATACATACTGAATAGCAAAATGTGTGCATTGGTTACTATATTAATATAAGTGTTGAGGTTTCCTACGATATATCACTCACCCAATGGTATATTTTCAGAAGCAATATAGTCACAAAACGTAAGCTGAGAATTTGTATCAATGAGTAATTTTGAATTTGGGGTTTCACAATTTCTATTCAAGGGTTATACTTGTGCCTCATGAGTTTCTGTGCCTCATGAGTTCCAAATAATTGCATTAATTAATATGAAAATATGACATAACAATAGCAAGGTGATTGGGTCGCCTATCAAATGACGTGTTAAAATGTTTCTGCTATTAACGTATTCTTTTATCACATAATTTCTGTCATCTCTGAAGGAAGTCAACTGAATTACCGCTTCCTTGATCATTGGCAATCAGCATATCAAATGGAAGGTTTAATGATTTTCTAACATAGCCAGAAAACATACTCTCACTTGCATTATGGCGATAAGAAACCATTTATTGGAAAACTAATGAAATATATACATGTACATACAAAACAAGAAAATGCAGCAAACTGCGGAAGACGATATTAGAGCTTGAGCACCACGACAGCTGAATGTATATTACACAACGTTACCCCCCCCCCCCCCCAAAAAAAAAGAAGCCATAATTTTATCCCCTACATTATTCCAATTCATTTCCGTATACTAGGATGAAAAACATGGCCTACTTCATTCATATTACTAATAAGTAAACATTTATTTTGAAATCGATCAATGGAACAGATACGCCTGCTAAAATGATATGGAACCTCATTAAAATATCCTCAAAACATTGGAATTTATGAGGAATATCTGCATCTGATATCATCAGATATAGCCTAACACATGCCTTTACTGGGCAAATTAAAATACCAGTTAAGAATAAAAAGACTTCGCAATCCAGCACAGAACACCAGGTTAATTGTAAATACGTCAAATTACGGTAAATGTAGCCGTGGCATCGCAGACGAATCGTTGTGTTTATTTCATAACGCAAAAATGTCCACACGCAGATGCCCACATGCATGCATGCACGAATTGCTGAACAGAAATTGTGTTCCAAAATACGCGTGATGGTGGTAAAATTTGCTTTGCATTCTGGGAACGTCAATTTCCATCGGCTCCGCCATTTGGGACGTTTTTAGATAAATGAACACCTAGCACATCGATTCATGCTTGATATGTCTGTGGAATAGTCAAAGTTTCTCAGCAATTCGAGAGATTTTATGTTAAGGACGAAGAAAATCCTCATTTGAAGTAGGTATCTAAACGTTTACATGCCAAAACGTGCGTCGATAGGTTGGCATGAAACATCCATAAAAAAGTCAGCACATAGACATGTAGAGGGTTGGGGGCTTAGCCCCCAACGCTCTAATGTCAATAATATAATATGTGCGTTGGTTCGCAAATTGTTGGCTGGCCATTTGATGGTAGCACTTGTATATGCGCTGCATATAATGATAGTAATATGTGGAGATGACACAAGATGTTTCACAAGAGTTTGGTGGCAGCTCCCGGATTGTTCTGTCTTTTGCTGTGGTGATATTGCCGTAAAAGAACATCATCTTAAATGTACACACTGTTCCTTCGAAGACATTCAACAAATATTTTCTCTTTTTGCATTGGCAATATTCAACTACCTTTGGCTCCCCTCTTTTCCGATATGATTGATGTACAATGATGATTCTGCCCTGATTTCTGAATATTTTGATCCAACCTTGCTGTGCTACCGGTTGAACCACATAGCTCAGGATGTTTCCCCAGAGATGTGAAGTAGTATTATCGACTGGTGAACTTATTCCAGCCTGCAACCAGGCATGGGAATGGAGCAGCTTCCAGTAGAAGACCCAAGACAAGGAAAACTGTGCCTGGTGACAGTATAACCAACGATCATGTAGCTAGAGGATCGTTGGTATAACTATTTTTGTCGTTTCTGCTTCTTCTCTACCGTGGTTGGTGTAGGTGGTGACATTCGCATTCTGGGCAGACTGTCAGGGCTCAGGATTGACGTCACCTACTCTATTGAACACCATCTTCACTTGATGTCGATCTGAAGGCAAAGTGATGATGTGTTCTCCAAGATGTTGGAGTACCCAGGAATGGAACGACATGAATCGTCACCCTTCCTCAGACACAGACGTTCTTATCCTATAGTTTAATAGGGGCTCCAGCCCCATGGATTGAAAGAATTAACTCTATGGATAGGGTAGAATAGGTGATACTTCTCGATGTATCCCACTTCGAAGTTCGAACACTTGCAAATAAACATCCTGAGCTAAGCACGGTTGTTAATTGAAACAACATTCAGTGAGCAAAGCAAACCCGGTAATGCACCGCAGTCATTTAGTCACAGGAGAGCTAAGTGCAGTTGATTCTTGCTGTGACTGAAGATTAAGTTCATTTGGTGAGTGTATTGAAACAGGGAATGGATTACCTTCAATTATGACATTGAATGAATGCAACTACGGCAAGAACAAATTCCAGCAGCTGCCGCCAAAATCGTGAAAATTCTAGTAAAACGGTCCTATTATTCGACGGTCAAGCCCAGAGAATGCAACCTCCTGTTGTTTAATTTGCAACTACAAATCAAAACCCTATTTGAAAGCCACAATTTTGCAAATATTATTCTGCAGGATACCAACACTCTACGAGTTTTGTTTCATTGAAATAGTGTTTTCGTTTCCAACAAACGCTTTCCCTTATTTTCTCCTTCCTTTATTCATAGATATATGACAAGTACACAAGTACCTAATCGCAAGCCAAAAGGCTACTGAGTTGATGGTATCCTCGGGAACAGATTTAACGTCCGCCAGCAGTGACACCAACTCAGTGGTATGAATGTAAGTATCAATCTATTACCACCAATACAGCCAAATTTTGATGATTCCAACAACAAACATAAAATACAACATTTTGCAATAGAAACAAAGCCCGACCAAATACTTTATCAGAAGACATACTGGCGTCATCAGGGGCTGACAGTGGGTTGAATGTAGTTGTTTCTATTGTACACCTGATGGAATTAGTATACAACTGCCCAACAACTTATGAAAATAATTTAGAAATCCGAAACAAACCCCATGGAATAGATATATGACAAGTACACAAGTACCTAATCACAAGCCAGAAGGCTACTGAGTTGATGGTATCCTCGGGGAGAGATTCAACGTCCACCAGCAATACAGCCAAATTTTGATGATTCCAACAACAAACATAAAATACAATATTTTGCAATAGAAACAAAGCCCAACCAAATACTTTATCAAAACACACACACTGGCGTCATCAGGGGCAGCCAGTGTGTTGAATGTAGTTGTTTCCACTGTACACCTGATGGAATTAGTATACAACTACCCAAAAACCTATGAAAATAATTTAGAAATCCAAAATAAACCCCATAGAATAAATATATGACAAGAACATAAGTACCTGATCACAAGCCAGAAGGCTACTGATTTGATGGCATCCTCGGAGACAGATTTAACGCCCACCAGCAGTGACACCGGCTCAGTGGTACGAATGTAAGTATCAATCTATTGCCACCAATACAGCCACATTTTCATGATTTCGACAACAAACATAACATACAACATTTTGCAATAGAAACAAAGCCCAACCAAATACTTTTTTAAAAGACACACTGGCGTCATCAGGGGAAGAGAGTGTGTTGAATGTAGTTGTTTCTACTGTACACCTGATGGAATTAGTATACAACTGCCCAACAAAATAATTTAGAAATCCGGAACAAACCCCATGGAATAGATATATGACAAGTACATAAGTACCTAATCACAAGCCAGAAGGCTACTGAGTTTATGGTATCATCGTGGACAGATTAACGTCCACAAGCAGTGACACCGGCTCAGTGGTATGAAATACTATGAATGTAAGTATCAATCTATTACCACCAATACAGCCAAATTTTGATGATTCCAACAACAAACATAAAATACAACATTTTGCAATAGAAACAAAGCCCGACTAAATACTTTATCAAAAAAAACACTGGTGTCATCAGGGGCAGACAGTGTGTTGAATGTAGTTGTTTCCACTGAACATCTGAATGAATTAGTATACAACTGCCCAACAACCTATGAAAATAGTTTAGAAATCCTAAACAAACCCCATGGAATAGATATATGACAAGTACATCAGTACCTAATCACAAGCCAGAAGGCTACTGAGTTGATGGTATTCTCGGGGACAGATTTAACGTCCACCAGCAGTGACACCGGCTCAGTGGTATGAATGTAAGTATCAATCTATTACCACCAATACAGCCAAATTTTGATGATTCCAACAAACAAACATAAAATACAACATTTTGCAATAAAAACAAAGCCCAACCAAATACTTTATCAAAAGACACACTGGCGTCATCAGGGGCAGAGAGTGTATTAAATGTAGTTGTTTTCTACTGTACACCTGATGGAATTAGTATACAACTGCCCAACAACCTATGAAACTAATTTAGAAATCCGTAACAAACCGAAGCTACTGAGTTGATGGTATATAAAATGTTACCATGAAATTTGTGGCTATATGCTTCCTTTTGATGACTTTTTTCCAACCCAGAAGCCCCCAGTTGACAAAAATAAATAGTGGGGAAAAAATATTTGAGAGGTTTCAGTGGATAAATGAACCCTGCCACCATGGAGATCTTCGGCAGAGTTTCTTTAGAGTTGGCGACATAAGTTGTATTCAACTAGTTAAAGAGAGATGAATTTTTATTGCAACGGCAATATCATTGGACTGATAGTTCAATTGCCTTTCATTTGATATGTGAAATGTGATGATTAAGCTATTGTAACTCACGCAATAGCCGAAATACCAACCCTACCCCCTTAAATAATTTGCGCGAAAACAGTAAATATGACTTCGAGGGGACCCTATAAAATGTCAATTTTCTCGCTTAGTACCGGGGTACCAAATGTCTACCCTGATTGATATGTTCCCTGAATAGCCCCAAATTACATATCTGAAGTCAAATTTAGGGGACATCTCATGCACACATACACTCCCTGAGCCACTGGACTAGTAAGGATATCATTTTCACAAGGTAGAGTTTTGTTGCAGTCTACATCAGTGTGCAAGTATACTGATTAAAGTAGAGCAAAATACATAAATACAACGTTGAGGTACAAATAAGTAACTTAGACAAGTAACAAAGCATACTACGTGTAAAACCGAAAAGTCACTAATATGATAATACCAATTGGGTGAGAAGATAATGGATGCATACATACAGAAATGATAAATGATAGATGAGGTAAGATGCTCGAGACCAAACTTTTATGGATGTCGAGCGAGCCAAATCCAGTCCTTTCACTGTGGCGAGACTGGATGTACTAACGATCGTAGTACATCCTGCAATGATGGACAGTACTCGCGGTTCGTTTTAATTTTCTTCATTTTCCCGATACTTACGATTGTGAGCGATACACACATACACCTGCTGATTCTTATGCGCACGAAACTACCGTTCGTTGCAAATACATGGCGATTTATGTTGGTTTGAGCATGAAAAACTCGTCTGAAAAAAAGCCGAAAGATTCCCTAACGATTGTTTTTGTGATATCAAAGATTCCCTAACGAACATGTAAAGATTCCCTAACGATTTTTTCTTCATTAATTAAAATCTACGTTATTTAAATGTTAAACGTGAAATAAAGTACCAATTGACATGTATTGATGTGTACAGATGATTTTCTGACATGAATAACATAATATATTGTGTAGGCGTGTGTGTAGGTATATGAGGTATGTGACTATATATATATTTGTATTTATTGATACACACCATTAAATCCAACTTCATTTGGAGCCGAAGTTTCGTTTGCGATATTTAGACAAAAGGTACATAAGTGTGCATCTAGTTATGTTGATCTAGTACAGATTTCATATTTTTATTGTGACATTCGCTAATTTATGTCGCATAAATCAACAAATTCACAATGGTGTATGATATAGACTTATTAATGTATAATAATTATGTATTGTATTGTACTTATTACAATATACACGTATTAGGCTATATCGTTAGGGAATCTCACCTCTGTCCCCAATTGATTCCCAAGCTGTAAAGTGAATAATAAGCGAGATATTAGCGATTTTGTGCTCGGACCATGAAAATAAGGTCAAAGGTCAAATTCAAGGTAATCAGAATATTCAGCATATATCATTTCCTATATGTCCACAATTGATTTCTAAGCTGTAAAGTCGATAATAAGCGAGATGTTAGCCATTTTGTGCTTTGACCTTGAAAATGAGGTCAAAGATCATATTCAAGGTCATGAGAATATTCAGCATATATCATTTCTTATATGTCCACAATTGATTCCCAAACTGTAAAGATTCCCAAACTGTAAAGTGAATCATAAGTGAGATATTGGCCATTTTGTGCTCTGACCTTGAAAATGAGGTGAAAGGTCAAATTCAAGGTCATCAGAATATGGGGCATCCCATGTACATCATTTCCTATATGTCCACATCTGATTTTAAAGCTGTAAAGTCGATAATAAGCGAGATAATAGCCATTTTGTGCTTTGACCTTGAAAATTAGGTCAAAGGTCAAATTCAAGGTCATCAGAGTATTCGACATATATCATTTCCTATATGTCCGCAATTGATTCCTAAGCTGTAAAGTCGATAATAAGCGAGATATTAGCCATTTTGTGTTTTGACCTTGAAAATAAGGTCAGAGGTCACATTCAAGGTCATGAGAATATTCAGCTTATATCATTTCTTATATGTCCACAATTGATTCCCAAGCTGTAAAGTGAATAATGAGCGAGATATTAGCGATTTTGTGCTCTGACCTTGAAAATGAGGTTAAAGGTTAATTTTAAGGTCATTAGAATATCCGGCATATATCATTTCCTATTTGGTCACAATATATTTCTAAGCTGTAAAGTCGATAATAAGCGAGATATTAGCCATTTTGTGCTCTGACTTTGAAACTGAGGTCAAAGGTCAAATTCAGGGTCACGAGAACATTCAGCATATATCATTTCCTGTATGTCCACAATATATTCCAAGTCTCTAATCGCAATATTAAGTGAGATATCAAGAACATTGTGGCCCATTATAAAGCATACGAGAATTCAACATGGGAAAGTCCTATTTGGGCCCCGTAAAAAACATCAAAATAGCCGCCACACGCAGACCGGCGATTCAAGAGCATCGAAACTTATACACATTATAAGGATACATGAGGGGAACATTTTGAAACTAAAATCTCAAAACTGATCAACAGTTTTTGAGAAAATAATTTTTAAAGTTGAAAACATGCAAAAACGGTCATTTTCGGCATAAAAATGGCCGCCAAAACTGCATAATTGATTCAATAAAAAAAATGAAAAAAAACGTTTGGGGGTATTGACCCAATACATATTCACACAAATTTATGGAAAAATTCATCAGCCCGAAAAAAAGATAAAAAATGTTAAAGTGATATTGGCAGGAAAACAATTTTTTCCAAATCAATTACATATATGACTGTGGTCTCAGAAAAATAGGTTACAAAACAAACTTTGCTTGATCAGATGGATAAATCAAGCATATGACAGTACTAGCAGCCGCATTTTTTTGTTTTGTGCGCCACTCAGAGTTACCTCTGACTTAACCTAGTTCACGCTCGAGTGGCTCGAACATACACGAATAAGCTGGAATCACACTGCGTCACGGAATACAAAGCACCGAGAATGGCGGTAATGTAAACAAGCTCAAAACATCTCCACCAGAAACTCGCAACGAAATCTTTTAGAAAGGGGCGTCTGCTTGGGCATACAAGTGCAGATATATAACATTTATGTTTTCTTCGTTCGATCAGAAAGATATGGAAAAATCCATAACTTACTGCCAATATCACTTTAACAGATAATGTGGCGGACGACGACGACGACGACGACGACGACGGACGACGGACGAAAAACCACGACAATAGCTTATCGGCCCTTATGGGCCGGTAAGCTAAAAACCAAACTGACCGTGTTTACGGGATCTTTAGTGCATCCAGTCTCGCCACAGTGTCCTTTGTGCATGGCTGGCCATCCAACTGTGTACAGTTTGCGGCCGGAGAGCTGCATAAAAGTGACCTCGTTACGGTGGCCCTATGGTGCCATGTAGTTTATGACCCAATCCGCAAAGTTTTAATTTCAGAAGGAGTTTCCACCGAATTTGTAAACCAATCCGCCAAGTTTTAATTCTGAACACTAGTTTTTAGCATGATTGTTAACCAGTCCGCTGAGTTTTTAGCAGGGGCGGGAAAGTGTTTAGCAGAAACGTTTCTAACAGTTTGTAAACCAATGCGCAAAGTTTTTAGAATTTATTAACCAGTCTGCTGGGTTTCTAGCATGGGCGGAAACGTTTTTAGCGCGGGCGGGAAGGTTTCTAGCACGGGCGGGAAGGTTTCTATCATGGGCTGGAAGGTTTCTATCATGGGCTGGACGGTTTCTAGCGCGGACAGGAAGGTTTCTAGCACGGGCGGAAACGTTTTTAGCATGGGCGGGAAGGTTTTGTAAAGTTAATTATATTCATAGGAAATATCGCTTGATGTGTGTCAATCAAAATTATGGATAAATACCAGTTTTGCAGGGAACTATTCGCTTTTTGTTGACTAGAGACTACATACTGCCTCACACACAGCCAATTATCCCACCACTTGCCCTCCCACAGCCCATCCAACCTCTCCCCCGTCCGATCGCTCGTCCACCAGTCCTTCCTCCCTGATCCTGTGCCTTTCACCCTCCCGGGCTCCATTCCATTCCCACTCGCTACCCTGTAAAACATGGGGGCTGAATAAACTGATAACACCAGGCTAACCTGATCAGGATTGATCACAGACAACAAAAGTTGGTGGGAAGTGGTAATTCATGTTTGTTCACTTGCTGGGATGTCAGAAATAATGTTTATCTGGTGATAACATCAGCGAGAGTCCTAATTGCCCATGTATCCATTTTATTGGGATATAGATGTAATTGTTTGTGTGAAATAAGTCACGATACATGTCCAACACAATAATGTCAATAGATTTTGTGGTTGTCCTAACACCTGGAACTGAAGGAAATCACTGCAGGTGATTTTTGGTGTCTAGAAATTTCAAAGAATCATTGAAATAATAAAGACAAAAAGCCATATCCCTTGAAAACGAATAGAATATCAAAATATCACCACTGCACTTGATAACTCAATAGTTAATCGCATTTTAATCGAATTCTGAGTAACATTTAACAAAAAAAACTTGATCCAATTGAAAATTAATTGATTAAGTTAAGTAAATTAAGCTAACTTTATTGAATCGGAAGTTAATGATTGAGTTAGTTTAATCGCCCCATGTTTGTTGTAAACCGATCCGCCAAGTTTGAATTCTGGACAAGAGTTTTTAGCGAGTGTGTCAATCAGTCCGCTGAGTTATTAGCTATCATGTTCGGCCCAAGTACCATACACTGCTCCTTAATACTACTCGTCCACTGAAAACATACCATTTGATCCGTCTCACACCTTTTTAATCCTTATTGAATATAGAGGAAGGCGCAGGATATGATACTTGGGCCTCATGTTCAATAAATTTAACATGTTTAACAGGGGTGAATGTAAACATCAAAATCGAGGGCTTGAGTTTATGTATTGGATATCGACCCACCCCGAGCGGTTCGCTAAAATATCTACCGAGGCCGTCAGGCCGAGGTTGATATTTTAGCGAACCGCGAGGGGGTGGTCGATATCCCACTTAGCTTATGGCCCACCTCACTGCGGGTAACGCCTGAATAATTCCCGATCGAGCGTAGTTTTGTGATCCATCGAAATGAGTATTACATTAGATCTCAGCTGCGTAGTAATTGAGTAATAACTAGCCTATACAATGTTTTGTTCTCGGAGTAACACTCGCCCGCTCATCGGAGTTTATGTACGGTCGCCCTTTGTATTATGAACAAATGCATGAAAACACGTTGCTGCAAATTCGACTCCGACACTCCTACTAAAATGTACAAACTAATGAGTACGTTTCGCGCGGTCTATTTAAACCGCAGGCAACAATGCGGCGGACAATGCTGCAAAAATTTGGCAAAATGGATTCGGACGATGAATTTTTTCTCACGCAAACCACGTTTCGTCCAGATATGGACGTATTCGATGAATATGATGCGCTGCTTGGTTTTTTCGAGGAAGAAAAGCCTGACAAGTACACACCAGAAACCTCAGATATTTCCGATACAGAACTCGCACATTGTGACACTGATTATGGTCAAACCTACGAGTACATGGTGGAACTCTGTGAATGCGTGGAACATCTGGCAGTCGATTTCGACGAATTGGCCGCCGCCATGGATGAGGCCCTTGACGTGTGTGATATGGTACCGTTAGGAGGACCTACGTCAACGTGTGCTCGTAGAACACCAAAATACAACCGTGAGTATCTTTGAAACATTATATCTGATGAGTTTCCGGAAAAAATATTAGCGTATCGGTCGGATAGAAGTACGTGCCCTGATGAGAGCAAACCCGATATTTTCCTCCGATATGTTACATAATTGTTGAGATATTTTTGTGACGAGTACGTGCATAAATTGAACGTAATTGCGCCTTTCAGAGTATGGTCTTCCTGACGGTCAATCTGCTGGCGGTGCTCGACCAAGTGCTAGCACGTCGTCCACATCGCATTCGCCCGTCGATGGTAAGTTTCACTTTTTACGCCACACAAAATTGCAGATTGGTCTGTGGACATTCGGCCAAATGTTCAATGCATGGGAAAACCTTATTTATACGTGAATATCGTCATGTATGAATTCTCGAGGACATTAGTCATATACGAAAATATTTTACAGTTTCAAAGCAGCTACATTTTTCTTAACAGAATCTCAGACCAATTTTTAAGAAGGTTTACTTGTATGAATAAGCATACTTGTATGAATATGGATAGTTTGTATATATTCGATGCTCACGTAGGCCTAATTTGGCACAAAAAATTTGTAATAAATGTTTTCAATTGTTTTCTCGTTTTCAATCGTTTAAGACGCACGATCTCGTTTTGCCTATGACGTGCCAGCACTGGACTCGAGAGAACTGTGCGCAGCCATCGTTCCGGACAACACCAAGAGGAAGGCATCGTGGGCCAGAGCCGTCTTCGACAAATGGCTTCGTGGACGTCGCGGTGGCACATGCTCTGATCTGCGCCAGGCTGCATCGCACCCGGATACGTTCGTGGACCTGGGGGCCGTTTTACTAAGATTGGGAGCTCCTACAAAGAGTGCTCTTTATTTGACTTTAAGGAGCTGGGATTGTAGGAGCTATTTACAAAACCGTTTTACTAAAGTGATCCATAAAATTAGGGAGCGTTTTAGACCTCTTTATGGAGGTCGAGCTTGTTTCGTTTTGGAACATGTGATTTCGTAATGTCGCTCGTGGTTTTGTCAAACGAGCGGGAAAAACCACGGCTTGTTTACATGTCGTTTGGTAGGCTTCGTCAAGATCTCGGCTAGTCATGGCAGGCGAAATAGACACAGATAAACAGAAGAAGGTTGTGGAAATATTATGATGAAGAAAAAACGTTTTGTAGAATTGAAAGAGAACGCAATCGTTATGATTGAAGTAAGTATTGTACGGTGGCTTAGATTCGCCATCACGTTTAATTTACACCCCATTCAGTTTCCACCTCGGCGAGAACCCTTTTCACCCCGGTGAAAACCTTCTCACCCCGGTGAGAACCTTCTCACCCCGGTGAGAACCTTATCACCCCAGTGAGAACCTTCTCACCCCGGCGAGAACCTTCTCACCCCGGCGAGAACCTTCTCACCCCGGTGAAAACCTTCTCACCCCGGTGAGAACCTTCTCACCCCGGCGAGAACCTTCTCACCCCGGCGAGAACCTTCTCACCCCGGTGAAAACCTTCTCACCCCGGTGAGAACCTTCTCACCCCGGTGAGAACCTTCTCACCCCGGTGAGAACCTTCTCACCCCGGTGAAAACCTTCTCACCCCGGCGAGAACCTTCTCACCCCGGCGAGAACCTTCTCACCCCGGTGAAAACCTTCTCATCCTGGTGAAAACCTTCTCACCCCGGTGAGAACCTTCTCACCCCGGTGAAAACCTTCTCACCCCGGCGAGAACCTTCTCACCCCGGCGAGAACCTTCTCACCCCGGTGAAAACCTTCTCATCCTGGTGAAAACCTTCTCACCTCGGTGAAAACTTTCTCACCCCGGTGAAAACCTTCTCACCCCGATGAAAACCTTCTCACCTAGGTGGAATCTCACGTGGCATCGAGAGGTCATGTGACAAGTAGAATCTTTGCTGACATTGATAGTATTGTGAGTATTAGATTCACCGTGGTGAGAAGGTTTTCACCGAGGTGAGAAGGTTTTCGCCGGGGTGAGAAAGTTTTCACCGAGGTGAGAAGGTTTTCACCAGGGTGAGAAGGTTTCTCGCCGGGGTGAGAAGGTTTTCACCGGATTGATAAGGTTCTCACCGGGGTGAGAAGGTTTTCACAGGGGTGAGAAGGTTCTGACCGGGGTGAGAAGGTTTTCACCGGGGTGAGAAGGTTTTCACTGGGGTGAGAAGGTTTTCACCGGGGTGAGAAGGTATTCACCGGGGTGAGAAGGTTTTCACCGGGGTGAGAAGAAGGTATTCACCGGGGTGAGAAGGTTTTCACCGGGGTGAGAAGGTTCTCACCGGGGTGACAAGGTTCTCACCGAGGTGGAAACTGAATGGGGTGTAAATTAAACGTGATGGCGAATCTAAGCCACCGTAGTATTGACATGGTGTCGATTTACAAAAACCCAAAATTTTAAATCTATCGTAATCTTTTTCTTTCAACTCAATTCAAATTACTCCCATGCATGCGTTTTTGATATGCATTCACATGTATGATTATTTGATCGATTGTTTAATTGCTGTGACATATTTTGTCTTTTTCAGTCCAGTAGAGTTTAGCTGAAGCGATGATGTATTATCCTTTATAGGAATGCTTTATACTGACAGTAACACATGACTGTGCGTGGGGGGGGGGGGGGGCGTTGTAGGAGGTTGTTTTAACTGCTATAATGATATATAATATATAATGATGTTTTACTACGGAAGCGTAGAGCCACCCAGGAATTCCTGAAAACTTCTGTCATCATTTCAGAGTCGCAGACCTCGCTTTGGGGATGATGAGCTTGAACGGCTTTTGACGTTGGTAGAAGAGAAAAAGAGCACACTGTATGGAAATTTCGACTCCAATGTGAATATGAAGGCAAAAAAAAGATGTTGGGAGGATATATCGCATGGCATGCGTGGGACAGGACTAGTATTTAGGATGCCGGATGAACTAAAAAAGAAGAAAGAAACTTGGTTCAGTGAAGTCAAGAAGAAGGTGAGCCATATACATGATATACTAGAACAGTAACTGAGATTTATAAATGTCAGTAATTTATCATATCACGGTTACTAATGCAGTTCGTTACCATTCCAATGATAACATAACACAACGAGACAATCAGAGATTGCAGACCCTCGCCCTTCAGATAAATTTGAGTCAAACAATGTACAAATTTTTTTTTCTTTGTCAAAAGTGGAAAAAAAATCATAAATGGATTCCTTGGCATTGAATACCTATGTTTAGACACCAAATATGGAACTGTAGCTAGATTAGGGCCAGTGATAAGTTATTTTCAACATTTGTGGCGGCCATCT
This sequence comes from Terebella lapidaria, assembly GCA_949152475.1. NCBI lineage: Eukaryota > Metazoa > Annelida > Polychaeta > Terebellida > Terebellidae > Terebella > Terebella lapidaria. Next base: position 13,704,873 of record OX424557.1, read on the forward strand.
TGGATTTTGCCCTCTGTTGGAGTTAGCCCAAGCATTCCCGAGGTGTGTCATGGCGCTTTTTAGGTTACCGGACCTTTGGTCCGATAACCTATTGGCATGGCGTTGCGTCCGTCGTCCGTCGTCGTCCGTCCGTCGTCCGTCTGTACATTTTTATCTTTAAAGTTTACAATCGAATCATTTTGAAATTTTGCACAAAAATTATTTTTTATTTTTTTTATTTTCACAATTGTTTCAAAATGGCGGCCATTTTTGACCGAAAATGGCTTGTTTTGGACTTTGACGGTCGTTTTCTCAAAAACTGTCTGATCAGATTTGAGATTTTTGTTTCAAAAGATTCCCCTCATATACCGCTATGACGTGTATAAGTTTCGTTGCCCTTGAATCTCTGGTCTGTGAGTGGCGGCCATTTTGATATTTTTGACGGGTCCCAAATGGCACTTTACCATTCTAAATTCTCCTATGCTTTATAATGGCATACATTATTCCTTATATCTCGCTTATTATCGATTTTACAGCTTAGATATCCATTGTGGACATATAGGAAATGATATATGCCGAATATACTCGTGACCATGAATTTGACCTTTGACCTCATTTTCAAGGTCAAAGCACAAAATGGCTAATATATCGCTTATTATTGACTTTACAACTTAGATATCAATTGTGGACAGATAGGAAATGATATATGCTGAATATCCTCGCGACCTTGAATTTGACCTTTGACCTCATTTTCAAGGTCAGAGAACGAAATGGCTAATATCTCGCTTATTATCGACTTTACAGCTTAAATATCAATTGTGGACATATAGGAAATGATATATGCCGAATATCATCATGACCTTTAATTTGACATTTGACTTCATTTTCAAGGTCAAAACACAAAATGGCTAATATCTAGAGCATGAAATGGCTAATATCTAGAGCATGAAATGGCTAATATCTCGCTTATTAGTGACTTTACAGCTTAGAAATCAATTGTGGACATATAGGAAATGATCCATGCCGAATATTATCGTAACCTTGAATTTGACCTTTGACCTCATTTTCAAGGTCAAAGCACAAATTGGCTAATATCTTGCTTAACATCAACTATACAGCTTATCAATTGTGGACATATAGGAAATGATACCAGCCGAATATTCTTGTGACCATGAATTTGACCTTTGACCTCATTTTCAAGGTCAGAGCACAAAACGGCTAATATCTTGCTTATTATCAACTTTACAGCTTAGGAATCAATTGTGGACACATAGGAAGTGATATATGTTGAATATTCTCGTGACCTTGAATTTGACCTTGACCTCATTTTCAAGGTCAGAGTACAAAATGGCTAATATCTCGCTTATTATGTACTTTACAGTATGGGAATCAATTCTGAAAATTTATAAAATGATATATGATGAATATTCTTGCGACCGTGAATTTGATTTCTGACAATATTTTGAAGATCCTTGAAAAAATTGGCTAAATCTAAAACATATAATGTCCGGTAACCTTCTTTAGCCCTTGGGCTAATTTTTGATAATTGTCATATATTGGTATAAAATAAAACCTCAAACCATGGGTCTAGAAAATTGGTCACGGAATCTATGAGAGTGTCCCCTACTATAGTATTTCTCCGAGCACTACAGACTATGTACGGGATAATGCACAAAGACGAGGGTCTTCCGCTTATAGTGATAGAGTGCCCGAAGGGCACGAGGCCACTATTGGCGAGAGACCCGCGTCCACGTGCATTATCTGACTTAATGCAGGGGTTCCTATTTGTAGAAATAGTGACCTGCTGATGACTCTGTTAAATAGAACAAAGGAAACGGCCCCAACCATGCACTAATATTTGTGAGACGTGTTTATTATTTTTATTAGTGGACTACAGACAATTATTGGCGAGACATGCGCAATTACATAGTACTAGTATTTCTCCGAGGACTACAGACTATTGTTTGTGAGACGTGTTTATATTATTATTGGTGGACTACAGACAGAAATTTGTGAGACATGCGCAATTACATACAAATGTATTATTTCTTCTAGGAAAACAAAGTGATGAGGATATAAAATTGAAGACACATATTTTATTATCAAAAAATGATGAACAATTATTCACTTACAACATAATATCAAATATCATCCGCTTGCACAGTGACCAGCAGGTCACTGGGTTATACAATAGTTGAAACGTTACACCGGGTCCAGGTTTACACTAAGACCCTGTATAGATTTAGCTGTACTCGTACTGCGCTAGAGTTATTTTGTTATGAAACAACTAAAGCATCGTCACTTCAAAATAGCAGGTCACCCTGATACATTTTCTTTTTTTTTCAATAAATTATATATATTGAAATCTCTGATATATAATTAATATTATATTATTATTATATATAAACAAATTATATGATGTTTAACAATCGAACAGCACCTATTGACTGTAGCATATACATTGAGATTTTATTAAGAAATGATTAAATCTTAGTAACTGAATTCATGCCGTATACAAATTTTAACGTGTAGAAAAAATACCGTGTAGTGGAATATATATAGGTAGCGTTATGATGTAGTGGCTACTTCAGTAGTGACACCATAGTTATAGCGCACATGTGAAACTGAACAGGCGTGTGTGTGTATGACAGAGAATAGTCATACTACCAAGCCGTTAGTGTGCAAGCCGCTTTAGCTCATGCGTTAGCGTGCACAGCAGATGTGTGGGTGGGTGCGGGTTCAATTCCTAACCAGCCTACAGCTGAATCATTTTCTTTTTTTGCGTTGTATTTGATGAAAATAGCTAACTTTAATTATTCTTTTTGCTGAAATGGTAATTACGGTCTGATTTTGTTTCAGTAATCCTCGTAAAGTTGATCCGATTCCCAATTTATTCTGATTGATAGATATCCACCTTGACATCGGTAACCATTGTAAAACATGACCTCGTGCTATAGACATCTACATCTATTCTTAAAAATATACACGATAATATATCTACACACAGTCAAATGTAATTTTTGTGTACATTACACTAGGGATATCGCACCTGCAGTTCGGGTGAAAGTGCTCGTGATCGTTTGGTCTTGTTAGACCACTGACTGTTAGAGTAACCTGTGATTATCTCTTCTATTAGTGCCCTCGATAACCGATAATCTTTCAGGTCGTCATCCGACAGGTTTTGTAAGAGAAGCCGGTCCCTGAAAATGCGTTGCCGCCTTATTTGTCTTTGCCTACGTCTGAGAAATGGCCAGACGAACGCCATGTTTGCAAATAAAGAGCTGAATCATTCTCCTAAGAGCACATCAAAAGCTTCTTTATTAAAGAGCCAGTTAGAGAGGTATTTAAAGAGCGTTTTTCTTAGTAAAACGCTATCTCATCAATTCCTTTTTATTTAAGGAGCAAATCGGACATTAGGAGTTACAAAGCCCTTAAGGAGCTCCTACATTTCTTAGTAAAACGGCCCCCTGATGTGCGAATTCCTGAGACAAACAAGAAAGGAGGACGGTACAAAATATCCACCCAAGACACTGTATGAGATAGTGTGATGCCTACAAAAAGAACTCTATCTTCAAGGTGTGAAAGTCAACTTCTTTTCCGACGAAAAGTATGAGAAGGTAAAGACTGCTTTGGATTACGAGATGCAAGTGGGAACCGCGGAAGGAATTAACCGACCTCCTCAGCGTGCTCAGATAATCACAGTGGCTCAGGAGCAGACTCTTTGGGAGAAGGGGCATCTCGGAACAAACACGCCAGAAATTCTGATCCGCACTGTATTCTGGTTGGTAGGACTGAATTTCGGCATCCGCGGAGGGGAGGAAAGCAGGAAGCTGACGATCGACAACTTTCAGTTTGGATCAGATAGCGACGACCGGAAGTATGTTCTTTATCGAGAAACCGCAACCAAGTCCTACAAAGGCGGCCTGAAGCACCGTAAAATCGAACCACACCAGAGCCGGGTATACCAGAATGTCGCCCACCCAGAGCGTTGTATCGTACGTATTCTGAGGCTGTATATTTCTCTGTGTCCAAAAGATGCTCTCAAGACCGGACTGTACCTGAGACCGCTTACCAAACCAACTTCAAAAGTCTGGTTTGGCAGAGCTGTGATGGGTCATAACCCACTCTCCAAGATGGTGTCCAGTATTATGTCGTCAGCTGGAATTAAGGACGGGAAATACTCCAATCACTCGCTACGGGCTAGTGTTGCAACTCGCTTGTTCCAGGAGTCCGTTGATGAACAGCTCATAATGGGGGTGACGGGTCATCGCAGCACTGCTGTTCGATCTTACAAGCGGGCGAGCGAAGATCAGATGGTCCGAATTTCAAACATGATTCACGGCGAAAAATCTCCACCCCCAGAAAACACGAATGTAGCAATGACCATTGCTAAAGAATCACCGAAATGTACCGTATCCGACGGGAGTACCAAGGAACATTCTCACATGTGTGGCGTGACCGTTAATGTGTTTGGTGGAAACGTATATGTGAATAAATAAATAAATGTTCCTCTCGATGTTTTTTTTCAGTATTCTCAATACATGTAAACACACGTTCCCATATCGCCAGTATTATTAATTCCGGTTGATATCAAAAATAACAACCTCCCATATAAAATAACAACCTCCCATATAAAATATCGACCTCTGCATCAAGTAGTTCTATCCAATATCTACTCTACTAGAACAATAGAGCCGTGAGCTAATCATTGTTAAGTCTACAGTATTCAATCCCATATGCAACTATCAATGTATGTTATTCCCGGCCCCTCAGGGCCGGGTATATGTGATTGTCGTTGACCTCACCCCATGTATTTCCTGTCTTCCGACTTCACCAGACGACTCTCTTACATTCAGCATACACTGGTGTTGGTTTCGCGAATTTGAAATAGAAGCCGATATATTCTGTTAAGCTGATACAAAAGCATTGCTAATAATAATTCTTCAAACAACAATCATCATATGGCAATGTAAACTGATGTTTTAAATTAGATCGCATGTCGAATGCGCAAGTGCAATTACCGATTCTCCTACCAGTTATCTTAGAACTCGCAAAGTATGACCGCTCCAATTGTGTGTTATAATTACTGTAATTACTTATATTACTACGCCAAGAAGTAACCACTAGAAATATGTTGTATTGCAGCGGTTAACAAGGACGAATTACTTTTAAGCATTTTAGACAACAGTTTTAGATACTCATTCCGAATTATTTCGACTGTGTTGAGCTAATATTAAGCTATTTCTCTCGAGACGACCAGGGACTAATTGTCGCAGCGCATGTGCATGTGTATGAGGTCTATGAATCTAGGCAGAGTGTAGGCAGAGTAGGCCCCTTAAATTCCGATCCGCCAGAGAGTGTACACTCTGGTTTCAATGGCTTGGCTCAGTCGGCTGCCCGCATATCCAACTCCTGATACCCTCCCTCCCCCCTGCCCAATTCTCACTGCATATCGCTCGAAACACGGCATCCTACAGGGAGGGGAATACACGGCCCTATACGTCTACATGGTCTACGGATATTTGTCCGGCATGACGCCCAGTAGGACTACATTCGTGGCAAGTTGAATGGGCAACGAGCGATCCCACGGTGGTGATACGTTGCGCGATATTGTGCGGGCTTCGCTGTATTCTGTGAATTGTAATTGTACTACTGTACATGTACTCTGATTTTCTCTAACTCGTTTTTCACTGATATTATTGCGATGCTAAATGATATCATATTATAACTTAGCATATTCATCTGGGTATCATACGGCAAATTCTTGCATAATTTTAGATTTCTAACTCGAGAATTGAAAAAGCTGGTAATCTACCCCAATGCCGTTAAGTTTCAGTCCCAATTTCGTATATATGCCAAGCTATGGGCCTAGTGTGCAGGAACTATACATTTGTTCATTGTAATAGGCCTGCACATATTCATCAAATCCTGCCACCTGTTTATGAATATTTAAAGGGAGTGGAAATTGGTTTTTGTTCATTATTCTTGATAGGCTGTTATGCCCTATCGATAATTTTCTTGCATATCTACGGGAAGGGGTTAGACCTGATTAGACTGTGGAAAGTCTTACGAATATTATAAAGGCGTTTCGTGTGCCTATATATGTTTGGAGGATATTGGTAATGCCGCGTGTTAAACTGGAAGATAGGTTCTGGGGAGACATATGGAACTGGAATTCAGTAGGATGTTTTTAACAGAGCTGCCGTCGGATAGTAAACTCACGGTCTACGACCGGTGCCTGGCGATCTAACAAGGATACGGTACATCTGATTTTAAATAGACTTGGGGGAGATAAATTGGCTGAGGATGTAACAGTTTCTCGCATCAGTTACTTTGATGTGGCTGATTGTCTGACTTTCTATTTGAACTGTATAAATATTGGTGCGACTTATTCATATGGAAATAAAACTGTATTATCAAGTTTTATGGGACATCTTCTTACAATTTGAACTCGATATTCAGTATTGTGATTCCATGGAAAACATGTACACATAAAAGGGCCGGGTTTTCTGCCATGTTTTTCTAGAAACATGGCGTTATACTTGTAATGTTTGGATTGTGAGCCACTGCTTGGTCAGCGGGTGCTGTGGGAGGGGGCGGAGCCTCTGACCGCTGACATGCGATTGGTCAGATCTAGATCAGGGGATCCAGACTGTATGTCTCATTTAAACCCTGATAACCCATATCTGATCCAGTCGCCCTTCAGGAATTTGGCCAGTAAAGACCAATAGGTGTTTTTGTTAAATCTCCCTCCCACCCAGCCCTATAATTCTTATATGTGTAAGATTTAGTTTTAGTTTAGATCAGTCTAGTTTAGTTTTCAATACTCTCTATTTCTACAGCCAGACAGACAGACATTCGTTTTATTAGATCGCATATAGTATATATACATGGAGTTGATATATTGATAATTAGGTGGCTGTAATCAGTGTAATCAAATGGATATAGATAACAGAAAAATACATGTAATATGGATCTAAAGAGACCAAGTAAAGCCTCATGGCTGAATTACACCTGACCTCAGTTCGGGATATAAAAATTTTCATAAGTTTTGCAAGATCTGTGGGTGGAACAGGAACGGGACACCATGGAAAAAAAAAACGCCGAGTGATTGGTATTATGATATGAAATTTCAGGACAAGAACGTGGCTGAATTTCGACTGACTTCATAGTTTTGAGATATATCTGATACGTTGTTGAGAGTATATCAAATAATCAAAAAATGACTCACGAGCCCAACTGATATTCCAGCACATGAATAATAAAGCAAAACGATCAAAATGGTTACAGCAGGTATATCGCTAGTTGTGATGTGTCATAACGTTCACAAAGATTGAATCAGACTGGAAAACAATCTCGACACCTAGGGTTATTGCAACGAACAAGATTGACATATGAGTCCAAGATGTAATGTTTTATTTTATTTTTTTAATTGGGCAACTGACAATATATTGATATTTGGAATTTTGGAAAACCAATTGTTCCATACGTACGGTGGCTGTTATCTGCCAAAGAAAAAAAAATTCAGCGTCCCGAATTTTTTTTTTTCGTAAAATTCAAAAGGCGAATTTAATAATTTTCTTCGCGAAGTAAACTGCAAAAACAATTGTATTCGCGACACCACACGACGCAAACTATTATATCCGCGATGATAATGCAACAAACAATTAAATCCGCGATGTTAACACTTTTCTTCGCGAAGTAAATTGCCAAAACAATTGTATTCGCGAGATCACGCGACGCAAACTATTATATCCGCGATGATAATAATTTTCTGTCATTGGGTCATACCCTACGGAAGCGTATTAGGGCTACATGATATTATCTCGATGAATCGAGATATTATCTCGATAAATCAACTTATTATCTCTAAAATCTGGCTCAGATATTCAAAGTACAAGTAAAATGTATATGCATCGACCGTAATATAGGCAAGCCATATGCCATTTTATTGGTTGCCTTGGCAATATGCTTGAATATATGCTGATTACTAATAGGGAAAACTATATGGAGTTTTCAGATGATTAACAGTCATTACACTAATCACTGAACCAAACTATCCGATTGAAGAAGTCGTTCTAGATAACGTTACGAATATACCACATTCCATGTTTAATAGCTGAATATTTTTGAAAAAAAAAAAAAAACAATTATAACAATTTCATTCATGAACATGTTGCATCGTTTAAAGAGATATGATATAGTAACTTTAGTATAGTTTTTATTTCGGTAGTTGGGTCTGAATTATTCGATATAATTAACGTTCTAAAGGTTGATCATGTAAGCTTACTGAATACAGTGTTCAATATGAATAATGTGACTCTAAATATATTTCCATTTTACTTGAACTTTAAAGTACTAGTATAGTGAAAATTTGATGTGAATTTATATGAAAGATCTCATTGATCTGAGCAAAATGGTTTTTATGGCATGTAAATATCACAATCCGTTCAAAAGTTATAGCACTTTGAAGACTGAAATCGGCAAATTTGCTTCTTCAAAACAATTGAGCTAATTAGTATGAAAATGAGATATTCATGACGTCATCGGGGGAAGTTGTTTTAATTAGGTACTTTGATATGTATTTTTCATTCATTTAATGATAATAATAATAATGTTTATTCCAACAGAGTGATACAATATCTATAGTGACATTCTAGTATTTACACATATGCTGTTGGGGACAGCACGTAGCCATTGGCTGTTGTTATGAATATTCATCAAAACTTATTCTATACAGATTTTAATATGAATAATCAGTGTTTTCACTTTTTCTGTTGTTGTCAAGGTAACCAGTGACCTGGTATGGCCCATAGCAACCATGGTTGCTAGGGCCAGAAACCCCCTTAGAACAGGGTATGCACAAATAAAAATGGTGCCAACTTGAGATCTATAATAATTTATTTCATAAATAATCGACAGAAAGTCTGTGAACAGACTGACTTGGCAGTTAATGGCCGTGGCAACCATGGGTGACTACGGCTATAGGGAACGACTGGTAACCATAGCAACAGTACAGTTTTTGTGGATATTGACTATGTATGGTACATAATAATATGCACTAGTCAGATCGTCAGAACCTTCAATAAGAATCATTATATCATGGCTTGAAATATCCTAATTAAAATTTGTTCCCCTCGTGACGTCATGAATTCTCATTAGCATCTAATTTGCATATTAATGAGTTGCTAGAACTTTTCAAGTGGCTTCTGTAATGTAGTGCCGGAATGGCAGTTTCAAATGGCTGTAACTTTTGAACGGATAGAGATATTGGTATACCGTAAAGACCATTTTGCTCAGATCAATGAGATCTTTCATTTAACAAAACATCATATTTTCATTTTACTAGTACTTTAAATGCCTCAGATATAAGTCGATTTATCGAGATAATATCTCGATTTATCGAGATAATAAGTCGATTTATCGAGATAATATCATGTGGCCCTAATACGCTTCCGTAGGGTATGACCCAATGACAGAAAATTATTATCATCGCGGATATAATAGTTTGCGTCGCGTGGTGTCGCGAATACAATTGTTTTGGCAGTTTACTTCGCGAAGAAAAGTGTTAACATCGTGGATTTAATTGTTTGTTGCATTATCATCGCGGATATAATAGTTTGCGTCGCGTGGTGTCGCGAATACAATTGTTTTTGCAGTTTACTTCGCGAAGAAAAGTATTAAAAATGCCTTTTGAATTTTACGAAAAAAAAATTTCGGGACGCTGAAATTTTTTTTTCTTTGGCAGATAACAGCCACCGTACATACGCGTGGAAAGTTAAATAAAGGAAATTTAATTACAAATTCAGAATTTGGGTATCTAACTGCAAACAGATCAGATTGTCGTGTTGTCCAATGTATTTGGTTATCACAGTTTAATGGGAAGATTCCCTCGAATGAGTCTGGGAGTTTATTCTGATTATATTTAGCCATGAAAAGAACAGTTTCATATTCATACAGATCCGTAAGTTTGAGTATATTCACTTGTTTGAATAAAGGCTCAGTATGACTGTTATATTCAGCTCCCATTTTAGTTCTGATTGCTTTCTTTTGAAGGACAATTGTACTATGTAGGGTAGACATTGATGCAGATAAGGATAAGGATTCAAATAAGGATTTATCATAGAGTAATATAGAGTTTTTAAGCTCTGTAGGGGCTCTGTAGGGGCTCTGTAAGCTCTGTAGGGGCCAATGACGATGTTTTTTACTTGTTTGATCATGTACAAAGCCCTAGATATTTTTGTGTTTATGTGTTTGATATGGTCCTTCCAAGTCAAAAATTCATCAATAAATATTCCTAAAAATTTGGTGCTAGTACCTCCCGATTTTTGATGTCCAATCTGATCAAAAGCAAGTCCTTTAATTTTTATCTCAAAGTTGAAAGCTGGTGTTTTGTGTCTGGGTGGTTTAATGTGGATATACTTAGTTTTTGTCGGATTTAATGATAATTTGTTCGCACAAAACCAATTGTAAAGGTTGTGTAAAGTAATCGACTATGACTCAGAGGACTTGGGTGTCATCAAAGATGCTTGTCGTGATCTACTCAATGAGAAATTCTCGCCGCACATGCTACACAAACTAACAGTGTTTCTAAATCCCCGCCAAAAGTCCATGCGAGTCCTGAGCTCGGAAGAAAGACGGGATGTCCTGGCACATGTGATCGAGTTGATTGAGGACATGCCTCTGAATCGTGTTGCAGCCACAGAAGAGAGACCTCAGCAAACCAACAAACGTTGTCGTCTGGACCAGGTCGACGAGTTTGATGATGACGATCACACCGCAAATCCAGATGCTAATGAGGTCATCCTTTATCAAAGTTACCAAGTTAACTCCCAATCATGTGCCAGTGTACTGCAGTGGTGGAAAGACCACGCATCCGAGTTCCCTATGCTGGCAAACATTGCCCAGAGTGTTCTTTGTGTGATGGCCACGAGCGCCCCAAGTGAAAGAAACTTCAGTCTCGCAGGCTATGTTGTCAGTGAGCGGCGATCTTCCCTGAAAAGCGCCAATATTGACAACATCCTTCTTGTGAACAGTGCCAGGGAAAACAACCAGTAGAACATGGACTATTTGACCACATGTAGTATAGGCCTACATTATGATAAAGCATTTTCCGTAATGAGCATGAGCTCCATTGAATATCAAACAGTTGAACTGAACTATGCAATAAATGTGTCTTGCAATCTATTTTCTGTTATATTTGTGACATGTTAGGAAATATACTGTATACATGTACTTCTATTGTGCGGGCTGCGGGTTGAGCCCGCAGGGCGGGTAGCCCGCGGGTTTGTGCGGGCTTTTTATTGAAGCTGTGGGTGCGGTTCGGGTGCGGGCTCAGATTTCAAGGTGCGGGTGCGGGTAAACATTCAACACATGCGGTGCGGTGCGGGTGTATCCAGCAAAATTTTGTGCGGTGCGGTGCGGGTGCGGGTTTTGGATATACTCTGCGGGGCGGGTGTGGGCATGAAACTGAGGCCCGCGCAGGGCTCTAACCTCCATACGTGGAAGTGGAGACGGATTAAGGAGCTCCTCGGCGCCCATGGCAGCCAAGTTGCTCTCTACAGCGCAGTCCAGCACGCCCTCGCTCTCGGCATCGGACCCATGATTAGAACCGGTATCGCAGCTGGATTCCTCAGAACCCACGTAAGCTCCTTTAGGGATTTCCTCGCGGTCATCACCCTCAGGGCGAGCTAGTGGTCTCGAGTACAAGTTACCGCGCTCAAGAGACCCGGTTCGTCCCGAGTGCATGTTACCGTGCTCAAGAGACTCATCCCTGGACTGGATCTCGCGATCACTGTCCGGAGGCCCCTTCCCTCCCTCATCATCTTGCCATCCATCGCTACACTCAGACATGGTGTAATATTCAAGCGCTCTAAGCCCGAGTCACGATCCGCAGATCTGTCTCCACCAGTGCCGAGCGCTCGAATGATCAGTATCTCACATTACATCGCTTAAAGGCATCAAGTGGTGGCAGCTATTCTACACACACAGCGCGAGCGTGTGTCGTCGTGGAAACGTCTTATCTCTAGCATCAATCAATACAAGCCGACAAACGAATTACGTTTTCTGACAATGGCTCATACATACACACGCATTTCCCCCCGGTGACTCCAATCACTTCATGTATACGGGTGGCCTAAATACTACGCCATCCCGGGGGATCCCGCAATTAACACATTGTAATTAACAACAATCATTAGCTAACGCTTCCGCACTGGCGGTCAATGATGTGGAGTTAATCACACAGCAGGATAAAGATTGTATACAATGTATCGAATGTCGATCTACTTGTGGATCGTACGAATATGTCCACCTTACAACAATGTAAATAAAATCTACACTGTTCGAACCAGTAGTGAAAATAAATCCACCACTGTTCGCCTGCTTTTTCATAGATCACGGCAATCAAGCTTCTGACACACAAAACAATCTTCTACACCCCTCTAACGAAAGCAGAAATCTCCCGATTTCTTACTCTCTATTGCACCAGGAAAAAGATATATCACTAAACTTATCTCAAAGTATGATTAAATGAGTAAGGATAGCGTTTCCACAGAATGCACGCACACTTGTGGCTTATATAATCCACCCAAGAAATAATAACATGAGATGGAAAATAAACAAAATCACTCCCCATAACCGCTGGTACGCTTACAAGGCGATCGAGCAAGCCCATAGTAGTCCCACGGACAATTGAGCGCCCTATGAACGGTAGTTAACCGCCCACTAGCAACCTCAACGCCCAATGAGACCACCGAGCAAGCCCGATCCAGCCCAGAGCCCATCCAAACGACTACCAGAGCGCGGAACCAATAGATTAGACGCGGGGCCGGCATGGGCCATAGCCTCTATGGCTAGGGGGTTGAACCCTTCATGCCGGCGCCCAATCTAGAGGATATCAAACATGATGAAATCAATAGCCGGCGGACGTCCGCACCTGCCTGCGAATGGAGTCCAGGACGAACGCCTACCATATAATGGCATATTGACCTTATCCGATGATAATGAATAGGGATTAAAAGCCACAAAGTATGCTGTGCATGTAAAATACGACCCCCTTCTTAGAAGGAGGCCGGGGATCCGGTCATGCCGGCCGGACTGCGTATTATGAGGTACAATCCGGACGAACATGAGCGTCCCCCACTACCGCAGCTGGTCCGCACATGCGGGCTTAACAGCCGCTCCATTAAAAATAATGGAAAACGGTTTCCTGAAGTAAGAAACCTTAACCTACTATAACCGCAATTACAGTAGTGGCTCACGGGAGACAACGCACCGAAATGCGTCATCTTAAAGCGTCTGCAACGCCGGACGAGTCACGCGTACGAACCGCGGACATCAATCCTCACGTGAGGACACTAACCCCGCGTCTAGAGCCAGCTCCCCGAATCCGTGGGGATACGCGTCTCCCGTAGCGGAAGTCCCAACCTCAGTCTGGCTATAAGAGGTTGTCCCGGGACCAGAGGCATCCGGCCGAATCACTAAAATCGTCCGGCCAGCGTAGTCGCTATGCTAACTACGCTGGACGACCGTCCACAAAGTGTGGACAGGCCATCCGCACGTCCCTGGTGCTAGAAACTACGGGAGGGCGGATGGGGAGCGGCGGCGTTATGACGTGAAGATATCCGCGAACCTCAACTCCGGAGATAGCCACAAAGTAGCTGCTCACGGAGGAAAGTCGTGCGGACTCCCACGGAACGACCTAAAATCCATCCCTGGTGTGATAGATGGATACCGCATATGCATCCGCATGGGCGGAACGTTAATCCCACCCATATCGGGCTGGTGCACGAGGTTTCCGACGTGGCCGCCCGTCATCAGCAGGTGGTGGAGGGAGTGGGGGTACCTGCGGATCGCCGAGATCTGGTTCAAAGTCGTCCGGACCGTCATCTGACGGATCAGAGAGGTCCGGAATACCCACCATACGGCGCACTCGCTCGTCCGGAGTCCGCGGATGCTGACCGGACGGATCCAATAAAGGAGCATCATCCGGTTCCGCATCTTGTACGAGCGGATCCATGGCAAGCGGGCCTTCGTACTTCTTCAGGTTGTCTATGTGAACCACCAGAACCCTATCCGGGTCGGAGTCCCTCCGGATCCGGTAGTCCACGTCTATAACCTGCTTAAGTACCGTAAACGGCCCTATCCACGGCTTAGCAAATTTGTTGCCTTGCTTAAGCGGCGGATAATAATAACGTACCTTGTCACCTTCCTTGAAAGTGGGCCTAGCCTTGGCATGGGCATCATAGGCTCGTTTCTGGTGGTGGGCGGACTTATCAAGGCGCGCTCGCGCGAAATCATGGGCTTTCGCCAGGGCACAGTGAACCCACTCGACGTACTCCGGACCGCACTGGGGCACGGCGCGCCGGCGCGGGTTTCCGCCACACTTGGATACATAATATCCACGGGCAGATTTAGCTCCCGGCCGTACAACATCGCGTGCGGAGTAACTCCGGTCGAAGAGTGGACCGACGACCTGTAAGCCATTAAGACATACGGGAGGTGGTCATCCCAATCATTCGCACGATCATTAACAAAGGCCGCCAGCATGTTCAGGATAGACCGGTTAGAGCGTTCAACCTGTCCATCCGACTGGGGTCTGTACGGGGTGGTCCGCACCTTGGTACTGCCTAGCATCTGTGCTAGGTTTCGGAACAGGAAGCTCTCAAATTGCGTGCCCTGATCCGAATGTACCTGCTCAGGTACACCATGGTACACCACCCACCTATTCACCAGCAACCGAGCCACCTCGTCTGCAGTCTGGCGGCGCAGTGGGTAGGCGTCGGTGTATTTGGTGAAATAGTCGGAAATCACCAGGATGTACCGGAAACCACGCGGGGTGACCCGATGGGTATCCAGTATATCCAAAGCTATCCAATCAAACGGCGCGCCAGCCTTAACCTTTTCACTAATCATGGTTACGCTGCGTAACCATACCACACCCCTCCTGCTGTACTGATGGTTACGCTGCGTAACCATAACTTTGGCAACCAATAGATGTATAGGTAACTGTCCACTGATTGTATTTAATGTTATACATGCCCGAGAATGTACCTACACGCTAAACTAGCACATATATATTGCCACCGATTGAAATTTAGAAGTTTAAATGACTGTTTAATTAATTGAATAAATAACCTGTCATTAACCTTGTGACGTCACAAGTACCGATTACAATTGGTCGGACTACAGACAATTTTCACTAGAACTTTAATATCTCCATAACTAATCAAGATATTGACACGCTGTAAACACTATCAAAACCCACGATAATCACTTCGTCACAAATACAGAAGACTACAAGTACTCAAGTAAAACATATTGGATTATATTTCATTACAAATTCGAATATGGCTGTATGATAAAGAAAATGGAAATAGTCATCTGTTTGGTACCTAGATTTTTTTCTTGTTTCCATGGCAACCGATGAAACGGGGTTGAAAAGTATACTATATAGAGATAGCACACTATAATATGACTTTATTTTCACACATAATTACTCTGAAACATCTTTAACATAATTACTCTGAAAAATTGTCAAACATATAGAAATACCATCAATTCATACATGAATCGGCTCAGTATGGAGGCTGAGGGGTGGGTCAGTAGCGAAAAGGTTAACCGTGGTTAAGGGGTGGCGGCCAGGAGTCGGAACTCCTTTATGAGCTTGACACCGAGGGCAGGCTGCGCACCATCGTTGCACGTCCAAACTGCTACCAGGCCAATGAAAGCGCTGCTGTAGCCTATGGATGGTCCTCCGGATTCCCAAGTGACCGGTCACCCGGAGATTATGCAACTGATGGAGCACCTCTTTCCGCAGCTCCGCCGGAAGCACTAACTGCCATATAGGTGGTAGTGGACTCGGTGGCTCATAGCGCCGGTACAAGAGGCCATCCCTCAAGGAGAGTCTTTCCCACTGGGAGATAAGAGACTGGGTCTCCTCCCTGTAGGTTTTCCGCTCATCCTTAGGGGGTTTCTGGCCGGCCTCAAGGGCTTTGATTACCGGTGCCAGAGCACTGTCAGCTCTCTGCTTCGCAGCCAACTGCGCCGGAGAGTGGCCACCCAAGTAATTAGCTCCTCATCCGACTCGTTCAGCTGCGCCGCAGCGGCCATTACCACAGGGGGCAAGGACCACTCGTACTCAGACTCGCCCAAGGACGCAGAGGGTACCCACGAGGAGTACACCGCCGGACTCGATGAAGACTTGCTGGAGCTGAGCCGCACCTCCGCTTCAAATGTGGGACGCCCTCGCCGGTAACGGCGGGTCCTCGCGCGGGAGTGGACTCTTGCTGCTCCGGCCACCGCGGTGTTAGAGGGGGCGGCGGCCTGCAGCCTTCCCGGAAGGTCCAGTTCCGAGTCTGACGACGAATCCACGGCGTGCTGGAATGGAGCCATTCCTGCACAACCAGGATTCTTGCACTTATGACAACGAGACAAGCCGTCGGCATTTCCGTGCAACTTACCGGCGCGGTGCTCAATTTGCATGTCATACTCCCGGAGTTTGACGAGCCACCGTGCCACCAAGCCATCGGCCTCACTATAGTTGAGGAGCCATCTCAGCGAACCGTGATCAGTCCGCAAACGGAAATGGAGTCCCAACAAATAGTGCCGGAAACGCTTGGTCATCGTAACCACCGCGAGCAACTCGCGGTGAGTGGTGCAGTAGTTCATTTGAGAGCGGCTCAAGGCCACGCTCGCATAAGCTACTACCCGCTCTTGCCCGTCCACGATCTGCGAGAGGACACCGCCGAGTGCAAAGTTACTCGCGTCAGTGTCCAGGATGAACTCGCAATCTGGACGAGGGTGCCGCAGCACCGGCGCTTCTGCCAAAGCCTTCCGGAGTTCTGAGAAGGCAGTTGCCTGCTCATCAGATCAGACGAAATCGGCGCCCTTTTCTGTGAGGATAGTAAGGGGGTGCACGATCTCCGCAAAGCCTCGCACAAACTGGCGGTGGTAACTCACGAAGCCCAAAAAGGACCTCACGTCCGCCACGTTGCAAGGCCGAGGCCAGTTCTTCACGGCCTCTATCTTCTTAGGGTCTGGCCTAACTCCGGTGCCCGTTACCATGAAGCCCAAGTACAGGATTTCCTGCGCAAACAACTCGGCTTCAACTTAAGGCCTGCTTCGCGGATGCGATGGAGTACCATCTGGAGGTTGGTGAGGGTTTCCTCAAACGACCGGCCATACACGACGACATCGTCGATGTAGACCATACATCGCTTCCAGAGGAACCCTTTGAGTACCATCTCATGAGGCGCTCGAACGTCGCTGGCGCGTTACAAAGCCCGAACGGCATTACCTTAAATTGGTAGAGCCCGTTCTTGGTAACGAAGGCAGTCTTCGCCCTATCACTCTCCTCCATCTCAACCTGCCAATACCCGGAGGCCAGATCCAGAGCACAGAAATAGTGCGACCCGGCCAGGGAATCGAAGGTGTCTTCGATGTGCGGGAGAGGATATGAGTCCTTCCGCGTGGCATCGTTAAGCTTACGATAGTCCACGCAGAACCTTCACGAGCCGTCCTTCTTCTTCACCATAACCACAGGACTCGCCCAAGGGCTGTCACTGGGTTCGATGATGTCTAGCTCGAGCATCTTCTGCACCTCTTGGTCTATGACCTCTTGATGCACGATCGCTGCTCGATCGTCTTGATGCACGATCGTCTGTCTTGCCAACCGCACCGTCCGGACCCATGAACACATCTGCATACTGCCGCAGCAGTCTGCGGAGAGCCTGACGCTGCTCTTCATCCAGCCGGTCCTTCGGAACTCTAGATTCCAGATGGTCCGGCAGGGTGAACGGATCATCTCCGGCAGCAGCTGCCGCACACGCAGCGCGGCAAACTGGATCGTCTGGGATGACACGGCTCGACGACGCGGGTGTAGCAGTAGCTGCCACACAACCGCGCCGCAGTCCACCCACAGACGGGTGGGTCTGTAGGATTCACCACCAGGATGGGCATCGCGCGG
The DNA here is from genome assembly GCA_949152475.1 of Terebella lapidaria. NCBI lineage: Eukaryota > Metazoa > Annelida > Polychaeta > Terebellida > Terebellidae > Terebella > Terebella lapidaria. Next base: position 13,722,820 of record OX424557.1, read on the forward strand.
GCGTCGGACTTGACCAGAGCCCCACCCAGTACGAGTCTAGTTCCTTGAGCGAAACTGCTCACCGGCTGTACTATGCACGGACGACCATCGAGGAGCATGCGGGGACGACGCGGCCTCGCCTCAATGATCATCTCGCTCATCGGCGGCACAACCATAGTGCGCGCCGCCCGCAATTGGAGCGAATGCGCCGGACCCGTGCGGAAGAGGAAATGTGTGTCCTCTCCCATCCGGAGCTCGCCAGCGCTAAAGTTGGCGGTCATCCGGTGGACCCGGAGAAAATTCATCCCAATTATCCCGGCCGCCCCGATATCCGCAACGATTGCCTCTGTCAGATACACTTTGTCCCCAAGTGTAATAGGCAAATCGATGATACCGTGGATACAGATGCGGTCATTACCTGCTCCGTAGAGCTTTAAGGTCCGGGGTCTCGCAACTGAAGGTTGCGGAGCGCGGGCTCCTTCCTAAACATTCCAATGGCCACGAGGGTAACCTCCGAGCCTGAGTCCACGAGGAACCGGACCGGCTCCCGCCCGAAGGGCAGGGGCCAGCAGGGGTCCCTCACTAGTGCGCATGTTGGGCGATACCTTTCGCACGCACCAGGCTCAGCTACAGAGTCCTCGCTATCCGCCTCAGCCGCGGATGAGCCAGACTGATCCTCAAGGACAACTTCCGGAGAAGTTATATCTACTTGAGGTCCGTCCGGGTCTTCCGCAGGTGGGGCAACATCCGGTGCCACTGAACAACTGTCCTGGGACATAGTGTTGGTCGCCACCACGTCCGAATTCAGTTTCCCTGCCACGAGGGACGGCCCTGTTGTCCCGCGGGACCAGGCCGAGGATATACGCTCTGGCGTGGACGGGGAAAAGTCCCCTGATATCCGCGTGACCGCAGACGTTCCAACAGCTCCGGACACTTCAGCCAAAAGTGTCCCTGTTTTCCACAGAAATAGCAGGGACGGTTCTGAGCCGGTCCGGAGGCAAACGCGCAACATTCTGCGGGTCCCGGAGTTTCGATTCCAGCGCAGTACGCAATCATCTGGGCAGCGCTGATATCGTGTTCCTCGTAATCGTACTCGTCCGAAGACGGGCACGAGGCGACAGCTGGGGCCGCCTGAACAGGCATCCCTTGCGGAGATGCCGGTGAACCAACCCACTGGGGGTTGGACTCCACGGTAGGTTCCTGGTGAACTGGGGCCGACCATGGGGTCACCAGCGATGCGTTAACGGGAGGCGGAGCCACCGCTTGGGCAGGAACAGCCGGGGCCGAAGCCGGGGCCGGAGGCAGCTGTCTAGAACGGACAGCCACTTCTAACGCAAGGGCAGAGTTGATCACCTCCTCCATCCATCGCTTTTCATGGGTGGCCAGCCCGTACGATAAGTGGTATGGCTGGCCCTCTATGAACTGATCGATCAGCATCGGTTCAAACCGACTGGCTTCCATGTCCGGATAAGCTCTCCGGCCGAGTATGCGTAATTTGAAGGCAGATTCGGTAACGGTCTCAGTCGGTAGGCGGATCCGCGCTTTGAACTCACGTTCAAACTGCCGCCTGTTTGTCGTCGGTGTGAACAGCAGACAAAGTTGCCGCGCAACTTCGCCAAAAGTCACTGGTCCCACCGGCAGACACTGCATCACTCGGAGAGCTTTTCCTTCTAAACTCCCCGAGAGGATGTGCCCGGCCTCATGCTGGGTCCACCCTTTGTTTACTGCTGTGCGCCAGACCTGGAGTAAATAATCTTCCAAGTCGGCGTTGTCCCCGTTGAATCGTTTCCGCCATGAGGACTGGTCGGGCCCCTTATCAAAGGACGAGCGGGCCCGACGTGCGGATCCGGCTCCGGGGTCAGCAGTATAGGACGGCAAAGTCCGGACACTACCCGCTCCCATGGCGGAGTCCGCAGGTGCGGACCCGAACGCCATTGACTGGGGAGCTGGATAGCTCACGCTTGCCGCCGGGTATGTACCCAAAGTTTGGCCATCCTGACTTGGCGCGGACGGGACTCCCGCCGAACCTACAGATTAGGCTCCAGCAGAGCGGCATAGCTAACATAGCTAGGGGCCGGAGCCGCCGATTGCCACTGCACTCCCGTCACACCCTGACTGCCAGGATAGGCCGACCACGCGGTATTCGCTCCGGCCGCCGGAACGGTCGAGGCGGTAGCCAGCGTGGTGCCTCCGAGTCGCGGCGCAGGCACGGATCCCATTGCGGGGACCACCGGCGTTTGCGGACTCGGCAAGACTTGGGGGGGAGGGGGGTGCCATAGGCCCAGTCATCCCCGGGCTGTAGGGGATAGTTGGATCCACTCCCGCAGCGTGCTGAGTTGTGGTATTATTGTGTTGCATAATACCTGCTGGACATTTATAGTGATAGTGAATATTTTTTCACCAATATTGATTGATGTACAACTGACAAGTTAAAAAAAAAAAATTGTATTTCACATGTTGTGAAAAGCTGTGTAATTTGAGGTATAGTGAAACAGATGGTGTGTCATAGTGATCTATTATAGTGTGTCATAATGTTATAGTGTGTCAATATTATACTGTGGTGATATACACTTGGTGTCATAACTGTCAAAGATTGTTCACTGATGTGTTGATATACTGGTATACTGAGTATTATTGATATTGATTGGTTTATTGGAATTGATTTGCTGGTATATGTATAGGTGCACTTGTCATTGATTGAATATATATCTTTGTACCTGATTTGTCTTTCAGTCTGTCTCTTTTGCACATACACTAACCCTTCTTTTTGCACTGTCATTGCCATATTACCTTGTGTCATATCATCTTTGCTGATATCTGCTGGTTCATATTTTTGGTTTTTTTTTTTTGGGGGGGGGGGGGGGGTAAACATTCACTAGGTTAGGTCAATATAAACTCTGTAATATATAAACCCTAAAAATATCTGGACACTCACTAAATCATAAATAACTTGATTAAATCTTGAACATAAATTCCCACTAAAAAAGTTTGATAAACACATGTAAACAGATATAAACCCTCCTAAATAAACTTTTACACTCTAGAATAAAAAACTAAATTTAAACTTGTATTTTTTTTTCTGCCCTTTGTATACTCTTGTGTGGTTGTCATTGGTCACTGATTGTCATTGTTGGAGCTTGGTGGTATTGGTGGTACCCTTCTTGGGCTTTGACATTCGGAGGTCATTGTTTTTGGACTTTGACATTTGGTGGAAGTTTCCTTTGGCATATCAACATTGGACTTTGTACTTTTGTGGTATATTTTGGTGATCTTGTGGATTTGTTTGCCACCTAGGTCATACTTGGTGCTTTTGGGGTTATAGTTGGTGTATGATTGTGTTAGTGTGATTGTGTATGACTGACTGTATACACTGGTATCATATATCACCTGGTGTTTGAGTGATCGGACACTTCGCATAGTGTAATTGTTTATGCACACCTGGATTGTTGCGACAACATCTTATTGCACAAGTTGCAGTTAGTTGTTGTGGACACAATTGTGTGATCAGATATAGTAGTTACACTGCTGATAAAACTCGCGTGAAGTTTATTCATTTGACCTTTTGACTTTAGGTCACTGCGCATACGTTGCACACGGTCAGTTTAACAACTTTTGTTCTTGGTTGGCTTTCTAACCATCAGTCGTCATGACTACCAAGTATGTTTGGGTTTCGGACTTGGAAACTCCCATCAGGCCGGATGAACTCTTCCAGTTTTTCATGGAGACCGACATACTGGCCGAAGTTAAAGTACCTGATCCGGATGTGGATGGCGCTTTACTTATCTTGACTTCGGAACAGGAGGTCGCAACAGCACTCCGGTTCGATGGCCGTTCGTATCATGGAGTCCCACTCAAGTTAACTCTGCCCACACAGGAGCAGCTAGATTCCGTCCTTAGACAACATGTATCAGCAGAATTGACTACGGAGGAGATCCAACAGGCAATGGTTAGGACTCTCAGTCATCTCACTCCTACTGAAGTCATCTCTGTGGTCACGGGAATGACTCGATGGTTGGAATCTACCATCACGCCTAGGACGGAGGGTCAGTCTGCACTTACGACTACCTCCACAGAGACGTTAGGTGCCGTTGGACCTGCTCCTGTGATGAAAGCCGATGCGAAGACTGGTGTTGATCAGCAATTTACACTGCCGCAACCGGCCAAGGAGAAATCTGACGCAGTATCGACACAGTCACCGGTGGTTAGGCCGACCTCCGTCCCGCTGATAGGCTATTCAGCTTCGACAGGTCAACTTGGACCGCCGCATGTGGTGTATGGTACTTCACCTGTGTATACTGGTGTCCCATCCAGTCAAATTGGACAGTCGTACTTCGGTTACGGCACTTCACCAACCTATCCTCAAGGTCCGTTGGGTCAGCTGGGACTGACACAGGTTACCTACAGCACTTCCCCAGTACAGTCAACTCAGTTTGGACAAGTCGCTCAGAGCCCTCCTGTTGTTTCCACAGGTGTTCCGGTCCTGCACCCAGCTGTATCCGGAACTAGTCCTTGGGTTTCTCCGTCGCAGCTTTCAGCTTCGACCCAGTTCCCCAAGATTATTTTCTTTTCAGGAGACGGCGACAAGCAAGACTGTCTGTATCAGCAGTGGAGGAATGAAGTGCGATGCCTTAGTCTAGAAGGTCATCCTGAGCGCAACATTCTGCAAGCCATACGACGCTCTGTGAAGGGCACAGTGGCAGCAGCTCTTTTGAACCTCGGTGAAGCGGTCACTCCACAAGTGATCCTGAACAAGTTTGATGTTGTCTTTGGATCTGTACTGTCACCCGAGTTACAGCGGGAAGAGTTCTATGCTGCACGTCAGAAAGCTGGTGAAAGTGTTGTCAGCTGGGGTTGTCGTCTGGAAACTTCACTCAAGCAGATCCAGGAGAAATCTCCGATTGCCGAAAATCCGGATAAGGCACTGTGCTCCAGATTCTGGAATGGACTCTGTGACAAGGAAGTCAAGGGAGCTCTTCGGCATCGTTTTGAACTTGGACAGGATTTCCAGACATTGTTGGCAGCGGCTCGAACTGTGGAGCGTGAACTTCAGATCAGCGAATCCACTGTTACGGTCAGCTCTGCGAAACAGACTGTCGTACAGGCGCAGTCATCCCCGTCTCTTCAGGATCAGCTACGGGAGATAACGAAGAAGCTGGATGTCATGTCGCAGAAGATGAAGGAGCTGGAAAAGTCGTCACCCCAACAACAGGCTCAGCAGCAGATGGGACAGCAAGAGCGCAGACATTGCTTTTATTGCAAGGAACGGGGTCATATCATCGAGAATTGCATCAAGCGGAAGAAGAAGGCCGAGAGAGATGCAAGACCCTCTTCCCAGCCGGAAAACTAGTCGCAGCCCCCACTGCTGGGCAGGTGGTGGGCTCTCAAGCACCCAGCCCTACTACTCTAGATAGGATTGTGGGACAGGAGAACATCACAGACATACAAGTCGATGGGAAGGAATGCAAGGCACTGATTGATACAGGTAGCCAAGTCACCACCATCTCGCAGGACTTCATCCACAATGTCTTCCCAGATGTTCCTGTCAGGAAGCTGGAGGATCTGCTGGTCATCAGAGGCGCAGGAGATCACATCAGTTATTCTTACCCTATGCAGGATTCGTGGAACTCACCGTATCCATTTGTTCCGACACTCCTGTCTGTGATGTCTTGTTTCTGGTGGTGCCCGGATGTGGATATAGCTCCAAGGTCCCAGTTGTTCTTGGTACCAACTTCCTCAAGACTTACCTAGACGGTTGTTCAAAGTCATCGGATCCCATGAATCTGAAGCCCGTCTGGAGTTTGGCTTTTAAAGCCATTCAGGATACCTTGTCCGATAGCATGTTCGGCTTGGTGAAGTCGACGAGGGCAGAAGCCATCCAACCTGGGGAAAGAAAAATGGTGAGAGGAATCACACACACGTCCGGGAAGAGGACACCTGTTGTCCCTCTGATGACGGAGGCAGTGCCTGAACATGCACTCCCTGGTGGCTTGCTGGTTACGCCTGGAGTGGTGAATGTCAGCAGTGGAAATGTGTCGACCTACCGGATCAGTGTTGAGATCCACAACGTGTCAACCAGAACTCTCACCATCCCGTCCAAGTCACCGAGATGTGCACTTCATCAAGTAGATGTCATACCCCCGACTGAAGATGTCACTGAAGATGTTCCTTCTGGTATACCATCTACCGACTCTTGCTCGGATGGCGAAGACCCCTCTCCAGAAGACGAGTTCCTGAAACAGTTTAGTTGGTCATCAAATAGTAGCCGTAATCGGAAGCTGCAAGACTTGATACTCAAGTGGAAGGATGTCTTTTCTCAGCACTCTATGGATTTTGGGAGGACAGACCGAGTCAAGCACCAGATTAACCTGACGGATGAGAAGCCCATCAAGATACCTCATCGCCGGATTCCACCTTCCATGGTGTCTGAGGTCAAGGCGCACCTGAAGGACATGCTGGATGGACAACACATCAGGCCATCATCCAGTCCATGGGCCTTCCCAGTCGTGCTAGTCCGGAAGAAGGACAATACCCTAAGGTTCTGCGTCGACTATCGCGAGTTGAACAAGAGGACAATTCGCGACGCTTACGCGCTTCCAAGAATTGAGGAGTCGATGGACGCTCTCAAGGGTGCTTCGATCTTCTCGTGTCTGGATCTGCGCAGTGGATACTGGCAGGTGGAAATGGAGGAAGCCCACAAGGAGCGCACAGCGTTCACAGTAGGACCACTTGGGTTCTACGAATTCAATGTGAAGCCCTTCGGCTGCACCAACAGCCCAGCCACATTCCAACGCCTCATGGAGTCATGCTTGGGAGAGTTACACCTGCAGCAATGTCTGGTGTACATCGATGACATCGTTGTCTTCTCTTCCAACATGAAGGACCACCTTGTTCGCCTGGAAGCGGTGTTCAAAAAGCTGAAGGAGTGTGGTTTAAAACTCAAGCCTTCGAAGTGCCAGTTCCTGCAGAAGCGTGTGAAGTATCTGGGACACGTCATTTCCAAAGAGGGAGTCACTACGGATCCGGACAAGGTGGCAGCAGTCAGAGACTGGCCTGCGCCTTCCAATATCAAGGAGGTCCAGCGTTTCCTAGGATTTGTAGGCTTCTACCGGCGCTTCATCAAAGACTTCAGTAAGCACGCAGAACCGCTCAACAAGTTGTTAAAAGGTGTCACCAACAAAAAACGTCAGAAACCAGTCAAGCCACCATTGTTCAAATGGACAGAAGCCCAGCAGACAGCGTTCACCACCTTAAAGGAGCTTCTAGTGTCAACTCCAATCTTGGCCTTCGCGGACTGCAACCTCCCGTTTGAGCTCCATGTGGATGCAAGTTCACATGGACTCGGTGCGGTCCTGTACCAGAAGCAAGATGGGAAGCTCCGGGTGATTGCATACGCCAGCCGTGGTCTGAAGTCCTCAGAACAGCATTATCCAGCACACAAGTTGGAGTTCTTGTCCTTGAAGTGGGCGGTCACGGACAAATTCCACGAGTATCTGTTTGGCCAGAAGTTTGACGTGTGGACAGACAACAATCCGCTCACTTACATCCTGAGTACAGCCCGTTTGGATGCTACTGGGCATCGTTGGCTCGCACGTCTTGCCAGCTACGATTTTAGCATCCATTACAAGACCGGGAAGTCTAACGTCGACGCAGATGCCCTCAGTCGAATATCTGACATCAAAAGTAACTCTGTTCGAGCCATCTGTGAGTCACAAGACCCAAGCAACATCCTGGCTTTGTGTTTGCCATGCTCCGCTGCTGTCCTGGATGATATCTCAGTCTTCGGAGCATCATCAGTAACTTCCCCCGTAGATGTCAAGGAAGCTCAGCGGAATGATGCCCAGCTGTCACAGATCATCAGTTGGAAGCGGCAAAGTCATCGTCCATCTAAGGCTGAGTTAACCACATCACCGTTCGAGGTCCGAAAGTTGGCACAGGATTGGGACAAACTCGTCTTCAAACAGGACATCTTGTACCGCCGTATTGTCACCGACAACGGACAAGTGGACCAGCTCATCTTTCCAAAAGTATTCCGGGACCAGATTTTTGTTGCCCTGCATGATGACCTCGGTCATCCTGGTCGAAACAAAACAGTTTCTTTGATGCAAGAGCGTTTTCACTGGCCTGGACTGACTTCTGAAGTGGAACGGAAGGTGGCACAATGCAGAAGATGTCTCTGCCGGAAGGGAATATCACCCAGCGCGCCTTTGGTTCCGGTGTTGACGACACAGCCTCTCGAACTGGTATGCATGGACTACCTTCTGGTTGAACCCTGCAGTGGCTACGAGCACTTGTTGGTCATCACTGACCACTTTACCAAGTTCGCTCGTGTAGTTCCCACCAGGAACGAGTCTGCCAAGACAACCGCCACCGCTCTTTTGGAGAACTTCGTCAATTTGTATGGCATCCCAAGTAGACTCCACTCCGATCAAGGGAGGAACTTTGTCAGCTCCTAGGAAGCCAAAAGAGCCGGACTACACCATACCATCCCATGGGCAATGGCGGTTGCGAGCGGTTCAACCAGAACCTGCTCAAGATGCTTGGCACGCTCGAACAGCAGAAGAAAGGGAAGTGGAAGGACCACTTAAGTACCCTGGTCCATGCATATAACTGCACGCCCCACGAGTCAACTGGATTTTCACCCTACGAGCTTATGTTCGGACGGAAGCCACGTTTGCCCGTAGATGACCAGTTTCTCCCTGCAGATGGTGAAGAACAATCCTACACGAAGTACGTGGAAGATCTGAGGGAACGTGTCCAGTTTTGTCAAGACCTAGCAGACTCGCGGATTCAGCAAGCAGCTGACAAAGTCCAGGTCAGACGACACCGAACACCTGCATCGCTGGAAGTTGGCGACCATGTTCTGGTCAGGAACGTCGGACTGCAGGGTCGCTGCAAACTGGCGGATAAGTGGGTCGAGGATGCGTACATTGTGCTGGACCAACCCAACAAGGACATTCCAGTGTTTGTCGTTGAACCAGAGTCTGGTGGAACACGGAGAACACTCCACAGGAACATGTTGCTTCCTCTGCCACAGCATGATGTCATCAAGCCTGTGCCACAGGATGGAGATATCTCCTCAGACAGCAGTTCCGACCTTGAAGACTCCGACACGGCACCACCTCCTCGACGGTCAGAACGACTGAAGAAGAAGACGGCCAATCAGATGACCCAAAACACTGATTTTGATCGCAAGTCACAACTTCTCATGGATCTTGTGAATAAATTTTTTCCGTGATTATGTTGGACTTGTTTTTATTGTGGTATGAGTGTTGTATGTATGTGTGCAGGTAAATGTCGGGACGACATTTCCTGTGCGGGGGGAGTATGTGATGGGGATATTCATTGGGGTTTCGACCGATTGTTCTAGTCAGTTTCACCTGTGCTGCCCTCTGGCGAATGTGTTCAGTTGTGTACTGTTTTTGTCACTTCTACGTCAGTCATTTGATCAGGCAACAGCTTGTCAGCGTAATGCTGGTCTGATTGTTTTGTTTTGTTGCCATCCGTGGATCTATTGTGACGGTAGGCTTGAATGTTCATAGAGCGTTCATTTCTCTATTGATTTTCATATCTTGAGTAATATTCTTTTGGTATTTTCGGTCGTAAACACTTGTACTTTTGATTGTTAACCTTCCCGCCATTTTTGCATTGCTAACGTAAACAAAGACATTTAAATATGGCGCGCCATCTGCGTCATAAATCCTAAACCGATTTCTAAATTGAATCAAAGTAAATAATCACAACCAACTACTTGTAAATATGAATCCATATTGTTTTATTGTTTTAGATCTCATATTCAATCATTACCATTCCATTTCAGAACTTTGATCATTCACACTTCTGTTTCGGAGTTCACCTCCAGCCTGTATCTCTAACTGGGGTAAGGTTTTCATCTGCACAGAGAGTTCTCATAGCTCTGGTGATTTCATTGGTCAGGGCAATCCATATGATTGTCTTATGTCTCATCCTGGAGAAAAGGTTAAATACTTTTCCGGTCATAGTCATTATCATTATTTATTTATTGTTGGAACATTTGCAGAGTTGCTTACATGAAACATGTATGATGCGTGTTCCTGCATATCATTCATCTATCGTATTTTATATATTTTATAGGGTGAACTTGCCGGATTAATAAATCTCAATAAATCCGAACCCTGAACTCCGTTGTCTACTTTATCCCAACACGGGTGGGCAATCACCCTGCAACATACTGTTCAAGCGCCATGTTAATAAGCCGCTGTTCCCTCCCCGACAAGGGCCCCGTGAGGCTCTCTGTCTGCGGAGAAGGGGAGCAGTTCCTCCAATCACGTCGTCCCTGATGGGGCGACCGGGCGCGGTCATATCGCCCGAGCGGGGCTAACTCACTCAGTGTGTCGGTGAGCTGCTCCACTGTACCACCCGGTGCAGACCGTCCGGAATCCCTGCCGGAGGCTCGCGAAGGGTCCATCCGGCCGGATTTGGCATCCGGTACTGTTGGTCCGCCGGTCCGGAGGTACCCGCAGTAGGCGGCGCTCGATTCCTGGCGCCTGGAGACACTCTATGGAAGGGTGCCGCCAGTCACGGATTCCGTCCAGACACAGGCGGGCGCGGCGTAGAGCCGTTGCCAGCTCCGCCTACCGCGCCTAACTCGTCGCAGTCCGACCTCGACGGCAACTCCTGTTGCGGCCCCACGGGGCTCAACTCCACGTCCGGAGACGGAGTTGAGGACCCCGGAGTCTTATCCGCAGACAGGGACCTGTCCGCGGGCGACTCCGCGCATGTCTTTCTACCTCCGGAGTCACCCGCAGATGTCTTCCGGCTGGATTTCTTCCCGCCAGAGTCACCCGTAGATGTCTCACGGCTAGAGTCCTTTCCGCCGGAGTCACCCGCAGATGGCTCACGACCGTCGTTGGACCAAGTCCGGTCCGCGACGTTTCCTCCTGTTTCTCTCCCGCTGTTTTCTTCTTGATCACTCATTTTTTCACGTTCTTGAGCCTCCGCAGAGAGTGAGGGGTCTCCAGGGACGAGGGAGCAAGTCGTTGCGACGTTAGGCTGCGATAGCAAGCCATGGGGCTGATCCTGGTCACGGCACCAATGTAAAGTAATCGACTATCGTCCGCTCTTCAGGATCCTCGAGGATAGTCCTCTCACCGCGAGTCCTTGCGGACGCACATCCGCTACTCCTGCGCCGCTCCTCGGAGGTCACTGCAGATGCGGTAACCACTTAGCATTTAACTGTAACCAGGTAACTGCCCACCCAGCGAGCCCACACGTACGGACGCCACTCAGATACAGGATCATCACTGTGGCATTAACTGTCAAGGCCAGCTCGCTGCTGTCCGCCTGGGGGACGGAACCCCCTGACAGCCCTACAACTCGCTAGAGCCTGTGTCGCAGCAACCCCGGACAGGAAGAGACCGGCGATCCACAGGGCTTGCGCCCCCGAGTCAGCAACTAGTCTCCCCCGGGCCGGGGCCCCCCTTGGAAACGCCCCTAGAGCCCACAAGGGCTTTACCCCACACGCAGGGACGTAGAACTCATGGCGAGTTCTCGTCCTGCCTCTAGCTCACTTCTGGGACTCCTAGATCGAAGCCGTGCGCCAGCGTATATACCTTTGCACACGAGGCAAGAAGAGAATCTAGGTCAAACCATTGTTATAGTTTACTGGGCGCGATAGGATAACTGAGCGTCGCCGGGGCAACGCACGCTCTGAACCAGAGCTGTCAAAACAAGGCCGTAAAACTAGTGTAGTGATTTCAAAGTCACCTGCCGCGATCTCTGGGCAAAATCGCCACAGTTGTTTACCTCAGTATTTGCATTTTGATTTAACTTTTCCAAATCGCTATCAGACAGGTAGAGAGAAGTATCATCTGCGAAGGACAATATTTTCCCTCGGCCAATAGCAGATGAAATGTCATTCACATAAATTAGATATAATAAGGGGCCCAATATCGATCCTTGAGGGACTCCACAATTTACATCTAGACAGTCTAATTGTGTGTGGTTTATGGAAACAAATTGAGTTCTGTTGGACAAATAACTTGTTAACCAGTCTTTTATTACCCCTCTCAGTCCGTAATATTCAAGCTTAGATATTAAAATATTTCTGTCAATGACGTCAAAGGCTTTCGATAAATCACATAATCTCGCTATTGTAGTTTGCTTAGGAATGCAATTACTGGCTTCTGCGCAATCATTTAGAAAATGAATAATTGGATGAATTGTGCTATGATTTGGTCTGAATCCATATTGATGTTTGTAAAATAATTTATTGTTATTAAAAAACGACACAATTTTATTGAAAACAATTTTGTTCAAATATTTTAGAAAACCCAGGCAACAAGCTGATGGGCCTGTAATTGTTAAGTTGACTGTTATCCCCTGATTTGTAGATTGGAACAACTTTTGCAAGTTTAAGTTTGCTCGGAAATATTCCAGTTAGCAGTGATCTGTTTATGATATGGGTTAGCACGTTTAATATTGGAATACATGCACTTCTAATAACTTTAATAGGAACAGAGTCGTGTCCGAAACTAGTTTTGGGCTTTAATTTGTATATCACATCTAACACATCATGGGTGCTCACGGGCTCAACATACATACTGGAGGGAAATGGGGACTTCAAGTAGTGTGTAAATGGTTTTGGTGCAGTGGGTACTTTATCGCCTGTGTTTTTACCTATATTAGCAAAGAAACTGTTGAAAGATTTGGCAATTAACAATTTGATCAGTGACTACCTCATTGTTGATATTGAATGTTGAAGGGATATTTCTGGATATATTATTTGTACATAGAGCTTGTTTTATCACTTTCCATGTGGCTTTGATATCATTCTTTGAGTCAGCTATTCTTGTTTCAAAGTATTTTTGTTTCAGTTGTTTGCGGATTTGGTTGTATTTATTTAAATAAACTTTATATTTGCTAATGTTGTTGTTAGTCGGGTTATTTAATTTCTTTTTGTATAGTTTGTTCTTCCTTCTTAGTGAGGTGAGAAGGCCTATTGTAACCCAGGGCTCACGCTTGATGAATTTTTTATCTACCTTGGTAGATACAGTTGGAAATGCAACTTCAAACATTTCAAAATATTTATCGAAAAAGATGTTATATGCTGATTCAGGGCAATTAATATTAAGAATATCGCTAGAGTCAACTTGATTAAGAAGGTTGTTGAATTTGTTGATATTAGATTCACTGAAGATCCTTCTGACTGTTGGTTTGATTGTCAAATTTTTTTGTTGGATGGTATCAACAATGTGGAATATGCCAAAATGGTCGGCGACATCTGTAATAACAATACCACTCATGCTATTTGATTTGGATATATTAGAGTAGATATGATCGATTAATGTCGCTGAGCTAGAAGTTATTCGAGTGGGCTTCAAAATCTTGGGAATAAATGACCTAGCTACTATATTGTCAATATACTGGCTAGTGAATGGGTGTTCATTATATTTGAGCAAGTCTATATTCATATCTCCTAAAATAATACATTTTTAAATTCTATCAATTTATATATCTTTTATGGATGTCAGTCGATACATATTGTGTTGTTAAATGGTATCGTATACTTGTTAACATCTATGTATCATTCTGTAATGTTTTTTTGTCGATACTTGTTCATTGTCAGTTGTGGGATATTGTAAACCATATTGTCAATTTCTGTATATTATTATACGATTGCCTAATCATTATGGTGATTATGATTTATGATTTGGTAATGATGAAATAAAGAGAGTATGATCCACACACATACTATTTTGTCTTTTCGGTAATTTGAAAATGTTTGATGTACACACATTTGATGGCCGGAAAGATTTTCAGCACGGCATGAACGTTTCCGCCTGAGTTGGAAACCGAGCGGCATGATTAACAAACTCGCTGAAAACTCTTGTCTTGAATTCAAACTTGGTGGATTGGTTCATAAACTAATTGGCAGGATAGGGCCACCGTACCTCGTATACTCAGATTCATTACTGCTAACTGAACTGGGATAATGTAACTACTGTCTGTGATGGTTCTGCCACTGACTGAAGTGTGACTCCTGATGAATTACTCTACCAAAGGTAGCAGTGGCCACACTTCAAACGGTGAAATCCCCACCCAAGGAAGTAGTTACTCCATCCCAAGCAGAATTGGCTACATCTCAGTCAGTAGCAATCCCCATACGTATATGTTTGGCCCTATAAATCATTAAATACTCATCTTAAAGAAAACAGAACCGACCTGGTTACGACAGCTACAAGATAAAACAACATAAGATAGGATAAAACTTTATTTAATGTCGTGATATAATAAAACAAATAACATTAGCACTTGTGGTGCTATTCACCGACAGGGTGAAATAATGGATATATACAATGAAGAGCTGAAAGATATATACAATGATAACGACAAAAATGGAGAACATTGTGAAGGCAGGGTACTTCATGACACATCAAAAGGTGTCAGTGATAGATGAACTACTAGTATATACAATCAATATTTTCGAAATCGACATCGTAAAGCAGGGTACTCCATGACACATCATAACGTGTCATAAATAGATGAACTACTAGTATATACAATCAATATTTTCGAAATCGACATCGTAAAGCAGGGTACTCCATGACACATCATAACGTGTCAGAGATAGATGAACTACTGGTATATACAGTCAATATTTTCGAAATCGACATCGTAAAGCAGGGTACTCCATGATACATCATAACGTGTCAGTGATGAATAAAATACTAATATATACAAGCAGAAACCCAGCTCTTAAGGGTTTCTGATACAAGCAATATTATTACAATGCCTTTAGACGACATAGTTTACAATACGAGCTGATGCGAATGTGTTTCAGCTCAGTACGACTTGCAAGCAGTAACAATATACTTAAGTCGTGGTTCTGGATTACGATATTACTATACAACACATATAAATTAACTTTGATGTAGAATCCACTCTATGTACATCCTGCATGATGGTGAACATCCTGCATGATTGTAAAATGAGCCTGAAAGCCCAGATTCAAATCTTGATAGCTCCTTCGAAGAATGAGCGGAATCTTATCGAATAAGTCAAGGTATAAAGCACTGTTATGCTTGAATAGTAGAAGGTCATAATGTCACCACCACCTAATGATAAATGTGATGAATTGTGACATGAGTCACAAAGATACAAAGTATCATGTTTGCAAGGTACCTCATTTTGTATTTATGTGTCAATAACTGAGTTCCTCCATTGAGACGTTATTTCAGTGAATATGCTACAATTTTCGTTAATAAGAGGCTGTACTACAAAGAGTGAGGTACTTAGAAACCATAATGCAATGTTGTTGTATAGAATAACGGGTTAGGTGCGCCACGTTGGATTTTAAAATACTTATTTTATATCGAATATCACACCAAAATGACATTAAACGGACAGCTGCACAAGCAAAAAATTGTTAAATCTCCATCAACCTGGTATCAAATTTGGGAGAATATGATATTTATTGCGTTTTTGTGTGATCTAATAACATAACACCGAGAGTTGAGATCAGCCAAACAAACTATCAAAAATTTTAATAAAAGGTGTTTATGTCGAAAATACCCATATTATGAGAGTTTTGTTTGTTTTGCTCATTGAAAATAGCATCTTTCAGGCACAAATAAAGGCATAACAATTCAGGCATAACAAGGGAACCGATTTCTTGCGATGCCCCATTAATAATCATATGTGGAAATTTGGAGAGTTTGCTTCCGCCCCCCCCCCCCCCCCCCCCCCTCGCCCTTCTAAAAAATATCAAGTACGCCACTGATCAGTTGGCAATACTACCAACAGGATTCTTCTTGGTCTACCTCATCAACATCACTCTCCTCTCGCCATGATTGTCGCCTCCATCAGAAGGCGACATATTGAAATACGATTAAAACGGCACATGGGTGGATGCGTTTTTCCGGTCCTGCTGTCTTACGACAGTATTTGTTTTTAGAATATTGGTCTCAACCATCAGGTGGAAACAATTCTTCAAAAATTATTTCCATTAGTTTGTATATCGTTTCCGATTTTATTCATGCCTGATAACCGCAAAATATTGCGAGTATTTTGATAGTTTTGACCGATCAGACAGCGGCTCCCATGGAATTCCCTGATTCCGTGATCCACGATATGGTTTGTTCATCATCATCATCATCATCATTGCTTCAGCACTATTCCGAAAGATATCGTTATTGATTGAAATATCATTACTGGACCTTTATGATATTGGTCGGGAAAAGTTTTGTTAAAGAATTGTCACACGTAACGGATACCGGGAGCAGTGTTTTCTTATTCCAGTGGCAGTGCCAGTGATAGTTTTCCAGAAACCCAATGCGTAAGCCAAGCTGAAATATGCAAGCTCATTGGCCGATTTGTTCCTAGGAGAGTGATAACTGCTTTAGCCAGCCAATCAAGCGCTTCGTAGGAACTGATTTTGACCAGTATAAGAGCGCTATTCACTAACTTGTAGAAGTGAGCACACTTTTGTCTTTTCAGCAGCAATTTGACAATAGCTTGAATGGTATGAAATTTTCAAGTCAAACCCCTACATATTCTTCATGGGATTGCCTTGATGTGTGTTTTTTTTTTTAAAACTGGCGAAAGGGGTCAAAACCCCACAATCCCTGTATTGATTTTCTGGGCACCGGTGACAGGGTTAACAATGCTACGAAATAATTCGGCCAAAATGTTGTTCACAAGTCAAGATCAGTATATACATAAATGCTAATATAAGTGTACAAGCGTCTTGAATTTATATTTGAGAGTTATACCGTGCATAATTTTTCTCTTGGTTCGGGAGAGTTGTAGGGGTTGGAAATATTATGATCTGGAAATTAATTGTTCAGTTTTAGGCCTGGAAAGTCCTTGAATTTGTTATCCACAAGAGTGGTAACCCTGTGACTATATTTGCAGTTGGTCATGACCCCAGAAGTTCTGACTCAAATAAATTCCCCGGTCCCCCATACTGGAATCAATCTACGACCTGCTAAGAGGCGACACATGTCTCTCACTGCATTACCTGACGCTTACTCGTCATGTTAATCAACCACAATTTTTTTCGGCACTTTGAGAGCTGTCATCGCTACGATTTGCCTTGTGATATCCAGCACTATCTTGCTGGGCCGCTGTACGCTGGCAGCATTTTTGCTCTTTGAAAAAGAGATAAATCATGTGTGCAAACTGCACCACTATAATCCAATACACACAAACTTTTAGGCGACCCAAGTCCGCCAAGATTGTTTCCTCTGCCTGTTCCATCGTGCCTGTCGGTCTGACGGTTACGTCCTCAGCCGTTGTATCTCCGGATTCGCTGACCGGCGTGCCAGTTGGTGGCGTGGAACTTTCTGTATCACGGAGTGAAGTATTCGGCCATGAGAATGAAAGTTCGAGACAGATACAGGTTTTCCTAAACACAGAGTGGATATATTCAAATATTGCATATGAATCATACTTTCTGTTGCTGAAACAATAGACCAACCAGTAATGGGACATGCAGCAACCTCCACCCCAGGTATATCGATGTCGTTGAAGTATCCCCTTTGTACCGGAAATCTTATTGTGTACTCCGTGGCACTAGGGTGTTTCAAATCCGACGTATCGAAATCCATGTAGAGTATGCCATTCCCATCAGGGAGACAATGTAATCGGTATTTTGGAGGGAAGACAGGTCCTGGAAATAACATAAATGAGAAATTATTCACACATATAAATTATTTTGATAAAAGTAACAATATTGCACCATGATGGATATATGTTATGATTTTTATCGCTTGTTAGTCACTTTTCAGCTGATAAGTTAGCTATTGGAATGGGTTTCTGAAAAGGTTTTCTTTATATAACATGTTTTATGCGCCGTCATCATTTCATGAGGTTTGCTCTGGATATCGAATGGATTTCAATCGGTTGTTGGAAGTTTTCGACTGAGTCTACTAGGTACATGCATACAGTAGAAACAAACATTTGGCACATTTTTACTCCTAAAGTTAAATTCATCTATCAGTGAAACACGCTTTTTGGCCATAGTTTCGTTTTGGATCATGGTATCAACTTGAAATTTCGATCGTCTTAATTAAGTATCATGCCGCAATTTGTCACCAAATTTCAGAATTCTATTTTTTTTTAAAGTAAGTTGGCAATCTAACCCAATGTTAAATTTCAGCTCTTACATAGAACTGCAGTCTGCACTTGAAGAGTTTTCTAGTGTTTGAAAATAAACATATTTACTCAATATACATGGAAGATTCCTTCAGACTCCAAATCAGCGCAATAGATTCATTCTGTTCGGGTATTAAACACGATTGAAGCCCTGAAATTGTTGAAATTCATTTGATCCCATTTTGGACTGAAATTTAATATTTGGATAGATTGCCAACTTCTTCATATTTTTAGATGGAACCCTGAAATTCGGTGAAAAATTACGGCATGATACCCAATTAAGACACACAACATTTCAAGTTGATCTGAATAGCCAAAATAAAACAAAGGCCAAAAAGCGTGTTTCACCGATAGAATAACTTGACCTTAACCTTGGATATATCTGTTTGTTTGTTTTCATTTTTTTTCAGTGGTATCAAAATATTGTGCTATTACATAGAGGTCAATATGAGCATTTCTAGAAATTGACTTGACCTTAACCTTGGATATATTTGTTTGTTTGTTTTCATTTTTTTTTCAGTGGTATCAAAATATTGTGCTATTACATAGAGGTCAATATGAGCATTTCTAGAAATGAGCCAGTGTCACTGCTGATGCAGGTCAAATCTGTACCTGAGAATACTATTAACTGAGTAGCCGTTCGGCTTTTAATTGTGTACTTAAGTACTTGTCACACACCTATTGCATGGGGTTCGTTTTTGATTGCAACGTTGTTTTAATTGGTTGATGGGTAGTTGTGTATTAATTCCGCCAATTATGCAGTACAAAGAACCACAATTCACACATTGTCTGTCCCTGATGACGCCAGTGTGGCATATGACCGGTAAGTGGCCGTTTTAACGTTTCAAGCTCATTGAATTGAAGGTAAAATTGTTACCACTGAAAACGTCACATATCATTTCCAAATTGAATATACTAATATTTAAATTCTATTCTACTCTACAAGTTATTCAATACAACCCCTATTATGAAAGTAAATACCACTAGTCGTTCAATGGCGAATGAATGCTGGAAATGGGTCAAAACTAAAGTAACTTGATTTTGAAAAAAAAATGACCCGTTTGAGATAAAGATGGCCGCCGTTTAGGAGTAATAAAACCTATACACATCACGAAGTGTGAAAATAGGTAAAACAAATTAGCCCAAGGGCTAAAAGGGATACTAGACAATTTCAGTTTTAACCTTGTTTGATCCCGCCCCACAGTTTTAACCACTGCAGGCATGACCTTGAAATTCACAAGTCAATGTCATTTTGGTTACTTCAGGCTCACAAAAAGAGTCACCATTATATGATTTTCCATATCCTCATAATACAATATATCAGCCCTAACATTTTGTCTGTAGTGGCTAATACACATCTAGTGCCAGATCTGAACTTGAGATTTAGCCATCAAGGTCATCTTAAGGTCAATGCAAGTTGACCAAATGATGTCCGATATAAAACTTTCTAAGAGTGATAGCATAAGAGGCCAATTTACAATATCACGTCAGACGTGAGATTGGGCTCTCAATGTCATCAAAGGTCAAATCAGAGGTCCAAGGGATACCATTATGTATGCCTTCCTAAAAGCACTTTGTCTGAATAGGCCAACTCGCACATTTCTGGTCAGACATGACCCTGAGATTCAGCCTCCAAGGCCATCTGAGGTCAAGTTCAAGGTCACCATATATGACTGCCTATATGCTTATAGTATAGACATGAGCTCTGTGTACAAGTGTTTTGGTCCCAGAAGCCAATTACCACTATAACGCGACTGCCACTATAACATCTCATAATAAACACGCAGTTCTCATGTATATGCTGGGTCATTCCATGCCATTTCAACGGAGGCCCCACGCACTTGGTCTCAGAAAATTCTGAAAATTTGACCAGGTGCTCCCCTACTATTCTGGACACACCATGTAAAATTTCAGTGTGGTCAGTCGAGAACCTTTTGAGATATGACCACTTTAGTAGGGGGGGTATCCATCAATTTTGATGCAAAATTTGCGGACCCTTATTTCTCATCGATTTTCACAGATCAATTTCTCAGCAACTACTTCACATAGGCACCTGAAATTTCAAAATCTAGTACATATTTTTCTGGTCTTTCAGAATATACAAACACATTTGGAATACATCTAAGCAGTTGGGTATGCTGGCCCTCCAAAAATAGGAAAAATTGCATGGACGTTAGTGGCTGAACCATGTTTAGGCCATCAGATATTGTCTTTCCAGATGCATTAGACAGCTATAACTTCTAGTATTTGTGAATATTTACATGTCCTTTGAGAAACAAAAGCCATTTGACATGTACATGTTTTTGTGTCTGTGTAGCAGACCTCTAAATCTCCTGAAATCTGTTTCGGATCAATTTTTCAAACTGCCAAAACCCAATGTGGGAATGTATGAAAACCTCCAATTTTTTTTCATTCTGAAGCACAAAGAGTAGGCTTTTTGAGGATGTAAAACTTTTTTTCTTTATGCAACTCCTTCATTTTTTATTTTCATGCTCAAAACGTGAATAATTCACCATTCTCACCATTTTCGAATGTTCGAATTCATATACCTTAGATCATCTGAACAGTCAATTTTTTGTTGCTTGATGAGTGTAAATTCATGTATTGTTTGTTTCAAGGAAACAACATCTCAAAATATACTTCATTTATTACTATACAGGTTGAACTTTCACATATTCTCTCAATGCAGTACAGTATTAATTGTCATCGTCATCGCTGCTGCTCACTTCCTCATATGGCTGAAGCCTTTGCTTATACTGCTTGAGATCTCCTCATGAATGTTGTGTTGAGCAAGGAAATGGCAAGGAAATATGCAACAGGGAGCTCACCACTCTACACATAATCAGAAGAAGAAAATGCCACATGCATTGAGATTTCATCAACCTCAGTGATGTTACAGTAGATGTGGGGGTACAAAATGCAGAAAATGACAAGTGACCAAACAGTTGACTTGAACCCTGACAACATGATAGACAGGAAGGATGGCATCACATCTGAAGGTCGACCGACAGAAGCCCAAGAAGCAAGCAGTTCAGGACCTCTAAGTGACAATTTGAAAGAACAATTCCCATTGTTGTTGGAGTCACCAGATCAGGTACATGTAATGAGACAAGTCACTTAGTACAAGCTTCATAGCACAAGCATACATGTACATGTACCTTGGCAGGATCAACAGGAGCATGCTAATCCTTGCGAATTTCTGTTCAGTAATGTGAGTATATCTTCGGATCACCATGGGACGAAGAAAACACAAGTCCAGCACTTTGCTCGGACGATGAGCCACAAGACGCACAGTACCAGGGAACTGCAGATGTCAATCAGCCATTTGAATCAGAGGGGTCACTTTTGTGCACCAGTTGTATGAGACTGAGGCAAAAATTCAAGCAGTATAAGCAAAGGCTTCAGCGATATGAGGAAGTGAGCAGCAGCAATGACAATGACAACTAACACGGTACCACTTCGAGAGAACATGTAAAAGTTCAGCCTGTACAATAATAAATGAAGTATATTTTGAGATGTTGTTTCCTTGAAACAAACAATACATGAATTTACACTCATCAAGCAACAAAAAATTGACTGTTCAGATGATCTAAGGTATATGAATTTGAACATTCGAAAATGGTGAGAATGGTGAATTATTCACGTTTTGAGCATGAAAATAAAAAATGAAGGAGTTGCATAAAGAAAAAAAGTTTTATATCCTCAAAAAGCATACTCTTTGTGCTTCAGAATGAAAAAAAATTGGAGGTTTTCATACATTCCCACATTGGGTTTTGGCAGTTTGAAAAATTGATCCGAAACAGATTTCAGGAGATTTAGAGGTCTGCTACACAGACACAAAAACATGTATATGTCAAATGGCTTTTGTTTCTCAAAGGACATGTAAATATTCACAAATACTAGAAGTTATAGCTGTCTAATGCATCTGGAAAGACAATATCTGATGGCCTAAACATGGTTCAGCCACTAACGTCCATGCAATTTTTCCTATTTTTGGAGGGCCAGCATACCCAACTGCTTAGATGTATTCCAAATGTGTTTGTATATTCTGAAAGACCAGAAAAATATGTACTAGATTTTGAAATTTCAGGTGCCTATGTGAAGTAGTTGCTGAGAAATTGATCTGTGAAAATCGATGAGAAATAAGGGTCCGCAATTTTTGCATCAAAATTGATGGATACCCCCCCTACTAAAGTGGTCATATCTCGAAAGGTTCTCGACTGACCACACTGAAATTTTACATGGTGTGTCCAGAATAGTAGGGGAGCACCTGGTCAAATTTTCAGAATTTTCTGAGACCAAGTGCGTGGGAAGTGTTGAAAAATGGTTGAAATGGCATGGAATGACCCTGCTAGAAATCGCCGATAAAAGGTCGAAGCATAACCTACCTTCCGCCATCTTTGATTAAGGTACCGTGCGGTACCTTAATCTGTGTAAGCACTGTGAAAAGCACTGTGAAAATTCGACCGTAAACTTTGGAAATAAAAATGTACATAGACGGACGACGCCCACGAGTATAGACGGATGCAATACCACGCCACTATAGGTTATTGGACCGGAGACCGGTAACCTGGAAACTAACGACTACCGCACTAAAATTATATCTCGCCTTCAAATTGTACACGAGAAAAGCCATAAAGGCATCAGTCATTATGTGTTCACTGTGGGTAAAGTACTGAGCACTCAAATAATATTTCCATCACCAAAATATTATTCATATTTCGTTTTGTATCTATAGGTCTACATGATTATAACACAAACCTGAAATCAATCCGAGTGTTTTGTCTGCAAGGACTTTTAAATAGATTAATGGAATTATGTGACGCTGAAATTGACTACTCGAGGGCATCTAATGTCAAATTCAAAGTTACCACAACATGCGCTATGACTTCATATACATGTATATACTGTACCAGGTAGGTATGTTCACAATACAAAGTCCGTATATATATATATATATATATATATATATATATATATATATATATATATATATATATATATATATATATATATATATATATATATATAGTCGTGTTTCATACCCCATAACATAGGCCAGCATACAAATGGTGGTAAAACACGACTATATATAGAGAGAGCCGACTGTTATATATTAGTCGTGGAATATACCCCTATGTTGGTGAGGGTCTAATGTAAGATAATGCCGTTTATACAAGTACGAATGAATAAATCCGATTGAAGTCTCTCCAAAACATTGAACCTTCATCATGCCGCAAGGGGACATTTATTAGCTACATCACTTGAGTCACAAACCAATAAAACCTCAAGAAGAAATTCATACACAGAGAAAATCCCAAAACGTTAGCAGTATAGTATACCATTCAATTGTGGCTAATTACGAGGGTCTGGAGTCAGTTGGAAAGAATATGACACCCGCGTACCCAAGTGTGGTTACTGTTATAAGTTATAAGCAATAATAGCCACAGGAGACGTGTGTTCCGACCGTTTATTTTTTGTGTGTGTCACCGTTTCATCACCCATCACCACTCCCGTTTTGATCTTCTCTGAAACAGGGCTTTCTTGTATCAGATGCTCTCAAAATTTTGCATAAACATTCCACACTACATAGATAGTACATAAGCTATTGTAAAAATGGAAACAAAAACGCTTGATACTGCAACATAATAATTGAAAACTTGTGGCAAGTGCTGGTATGTCTACTAGGCCTAACGATCGTTAGTGCATCCCGCAATGGCGAACCCACTCGCGGTTCGTTTGAATTTTCTTCATTTTCTCGATAATTACGATTGTGATCGATACACACATATATCTGCTGATTCTTATGCGCACGAAACAACCGTTCGTTGCAAATACATGGCGATTTATGTTGGTGTGAGCATGAACAACTCATCTGAAAAAAAGCCGAAAGATTCCCTAACGATTGTTTTTGTAAAATCGAAGATTCACTAACGAACATGTGAAGATTCCCTAACGATCTTTTTTTTTATTAATTCAAATCTACGTTATTTAAATGTTGAACGTGAAATAAGGTACCCATTGACATGTCTTGATGTGTACAGATGATTTTCTAGTACAGATTTCTTATTTTTAATGTGACATTCGCTAATTTATGTCGCATATATCAACGAACTCACAATGGTGTATGATATGGACCTATTACAATATACACGTATTAGGCCTATATCGTTAGGGAATCTCACTTTTGTCGTTAGTGAATCTTATCGCTAATTCTTTTCCTCAATATATCTAAACAAAAAAGCGTGATCTGCTTGAAATAACTACTCATGTCTTTGACCAAAACACTAAGCTACCTTCAGATTATCCATTCATCACAAATGGACCTATCATTTGATGAAATACGGTTAAAAACCAAACTGACCGTGTTTACTGTTCGTCATTGCGGGATGCACTAACGATCGTTAGTGCATCCAGTATCACCACTGACTCATGTACATGTATGCGTCCCCTTCCACGCTTTAGATTGCTAACAATTTCAATGGATGTTTCAAAATTTATAGACTCTCTGACGCAGTATGCCAACGGGCACGATGATATTGTTTTCCATTACTGAATCGCGGCCAAAAAGGAGTTTATTCAGAGAATTTTGCTCCTTGTACTACTGATGCATGCCCAGAACGAACATTCTTCAACAGTGCAGTTGTTTGTATCGGGTGATCATTCCCGGGGCCATGCACGAGCTCAGCTGAAATTGCCTCATGCATATATTCGTCACATTAGTAGAGTCTCCTCGTTGAAAATAGAGACAGAAGGGTCACGACGAACACCATTAGACCGTGCCCGTATTTGCTCGCTGCCCCATTGGTTGATTATATATTCAGTCGCATCCGTGACTGTATTAACGTAAGATCGCTGCTACGACCCAATCGTGATAAATGAAAGCTGGCCCGCACCCGGGTAAAAATCAGGTCTGGTGAATGATCCGATGAGTTTTCTCGCATGAATATATCGCTAAACTATCTGCAAGATCGCAATCGGAGATTACTGATGCATTTCAGAAATATGATCCACCTCGAGAGATCATATATATGCCGATGACAACAAGTTCACTTTCTTCACGATGCCTCCCCCTCCTCTTCCACCTAAATATCGCTGCTCGTTTGGGTGAGCGTGCCTCATAGCCTAATGAATAACAAGTATAACGCCATGTTTCTAGAAAAACATGGCAGAAAACCCGGCCCTTTTATGTGTACATGTTTTCCATGGAATCACAATACTGAATATCGAGTTCAAATTGTAAGAAGATGTCCCATAAAACTTGATTACACAGTTTTATTTCCATATGAATAAGTCGCACCAATATTTATACAGTTCAAATAGAAAGTCAGACAATCAGCCACATCAAAGTAACTGATGCGAGAAACTGTTACATCCTCAGCCAATTCATCTCCCCCAAGTCTATTTAAAGGCAACTTCATTTATCAGTGAAACCCGCTTTTTAGCTCATCGGCTGTAAGCCGTAGAGCTATTGGGATGGATTGACACGGTGTCTGTCCCATGTTTTCCTGACCCAAATCTTTCAGAATCTTCTCCGCCGAAAGTGCTATTGTACCCAAACTTGGCATACTGTTCGCTTATTGGGTGCTCTTCAAAGTTAAGTATGCTTAGGTGAAAATTCCCAAAGTTTTCTGGAGAAATTTCACGATTAAACATTAATTTTACTATACATGTGCTCTTGTTTATACATACGGGTTGTGGGTGGAAGGTCGGCGCATGCGCAGAGGGGAAATTTCAATTGCAAATGGCGAATGTTTGTTTACCTTCGAACTTCCACCAAGAATCCTGATTTATCGGGTCATAACAGTTCTGACAGAAGCGGATACCTGTGTTTTGTGTGAATCATTTGTTATTAAGTTTTAAATTCCACTGTAGTCCGTATGTCAAAGCATAAATATATTTGTTTTGCAGTGTTTAAGGGAAGTACGGCCGGAAAATTTCCGATGTTGGTTAATTTATTTCCGTCAAACTTTCCGAATCTTTCCGACCAACGACGATTTAGCCTATCTATAAACAAATCGTGACGGTACTGTAGTGGTGTGATCAATCATCGATTATAATCGATGATTTGTTGGTTGAGTCATATTTCGAGTGCTCGATTGTATTTGTGCACAATCGATTAATTGGAATCATACACAAATGATCAACAAAACAAAATCGTCAGTCGAGTTCGTAATTCAGCAATAACATCATTGCGTTTGGCACATGATTTGGCAGGTCTGAGTTCACATCATAATGCACCCAAAAATTTCCTGTGCTCCCATGCAAATAACCTGATGCACGAGCGCCATCTATTGAATATCACGCACGGTATAATGGTATGATTGTAACACCACTATTATTGGTGAACTCATGGCATGGGAATCTTGATGGGATATTGTCAGCTGTTTTTTTTGGGCATTGAAAATTTTTTTGGACTTAGAAAATTTCACCCAAATTTTCCTTCATAATGGCACCTATGCAGAGTATACTCATAGAACACTTCAAGATAGAGCCCAAGTATTGGCACATTCAAATGGGAAATCATATATTGCGGTTTGAGTGGTGACCTTGAATTTGACCTTCAATGACCTTGAAAGGTCAAAACGACCATAACCATAACCACCATATTACCACCTATTACTTGATATAACGGCCTAAACCGAAAGTGACATCATTTAACCACCTATTACGTCATCTATTACATCATATAACTACCAAAACCAAAAGTGACGTCATATAACCACCTATTACGTCATCTATTACGTCATATAACCAGCTATTACATATAACCACGGAAAAATCTGCCTAAAGTGCCATCCTAACTACTAACAAGTCCTCAATTCCAGACATTGTAATTCTTCACCAGAAATGGCAAGGAATTCAGTACAGTGAGAAGTCCTGCAAGATTCCTGGTCCTCCTCCAAGGACACCAACATAGCAAGCTAACACAAGAGGGAGCAATCTCTCTATCGGAGACTCACCATGGCATGCTCTGGGTCCGAACGCTGCATTGACGCGTATAACAGCATAGAGAAATGTTCTACTCGAAGATACTATCTTTCATTTGGTTTGTCTTGTGACATGTGGAATGCCAATATCTAAGCTCTATCTTCAAGCGTTCTATGAGTACAGTCCTGGCGGCTCCCATTATGAAGGAAAAAATGCCAAAAAATTTTTCAAAGGGTGAAAAAAATTTTTTGCCTAGAAATGACCCAAAATGGATAGTAATGCAATTTGGGGCAAAAAAAAATTTTTTTGCCGACCCTCCAAAATTCAAAATGGCCGCCACACAGAGATCGGCGATTCAAGAGCAACAAAACTTAAAAACATCATAAAGGTACATAAGGGGAATCTTTTGAAACATAAATCTCAGAACTGATGAGACAGTTTTCGCGAAAAGACAAACAAGGTGCAAATTTGGGCATTTTTCGACCCAAAATGGCTGTTTTGACCTTTCAAGGTCATTCAAGGTCAAATTCAAGGTCACCACACAAGTCGCCATATATGACTTCCCATTTGAAAGTGCCAATTTCTAAGCTCTATCTTCACACCATGGCCACACCATGGCGAGCAGTAGGTTTTGCTTCGATTTGTTTTGCCGAAGAACATGGAATATTTTGAGTAATTTGTATGTTTTGTGTTGTATTTAGATGAATCACATATTACTCCAGACAGCAGACATTATAAACAGGTTGTATGCCACTTAAAACGCACTAACAATGAATATTTCTTATCGCTGAAAACCCGCACTGATTAACGGAACGCAATACAATGATTTACAGAAAGCGCCAGACAATTTATTTCCCAATGAACGGAACGCGCAAAACCATGTTGCATGAAATAAATGAATAAACCAACATGTGACTCAACAAATAGGTGAAAATAACTGTTATGCACACGAGTGTTTTTTTCATAATGTCGAAGAGGATTCCTCACTATAAAATTAGGAACATTATGATGTTTTACTATCATTTCTCAATTTAGGAAATGTATTGTGTTCGAGGAACTTTTCAACACGAATGCCAATTTTCTCCCTGAAATACAAATATTGCAGGCCTGAAATTCCCAATAAAATTGCCAGATTATGCAATATAATAGTATCAATAGTACAAGTAGGCCTTACCAAAAGTTTTGTAGGTATTATTTATTTTGTGATTTTTTCTTGTTCGTTTTTGTTTTTGACGTTTTGCTGGTAATTTTAAGCCGAAAAATGTCCACCTTTGGAATTTGTTTTCTCAATCACTAGTATCCCTATATGCCATATCTTTTGAAATGGTATATCATGTATATTGTTGTATCACTATTTAAATATAGACCGAAAAGAGCATAAAATAACCAGAATGGTTTCCAGATCAGTACAGTAATGGTTGAAATTAGTATTATGAACATATGGACAGTCATTGTGGAATTTATGATTGATGTATTCGTCTCAGCTTTGAATTATAAGCTTTGACCTTGATTTATAAATAAGAAGAATGATCTGCACTGAAAATGATTGATGTATTCGTCTCAGCTTTGAATTATAAGCTTTGACCTTGACTTATAAATAAGAAGAATGATCTGCACTGAAAATTGCCCCATGCATAAAAAGGTTATACCGATACAAATACGTTTTATGGTTATCCATGATCTATTTAACATTTCATGACATTGTAATAGTGATATGAAAATGTGTGTACTTGCAGAAAAACCAGCATGAGATATTACTGTCCACCAAGTACCGGTCGGTACGAATCAGCCAGCACCCTATTCCGCCACTAAGTTGAAAAACATGAGAGAACTGTGAATTTTCCTCACGACGATACCATGGAAAAATTATGTACGCTCATATAAAGTGCTTTGTAGTCAGTTATAATTGAAGGCCTATAGGCTATGCCTACTTAACATACTAGTAAGCTAAAAAAAATTCCATGATAATTACACGGAAAATCAATATTCGTGATCGAAATGGGCTAACACGAGACTCCTATTTTATTCATAATCGTGCCCAAATCATGTGGGCTTCATCCCATGAAACCCCCATACCGAATTCCTACTCGATTTCATGTGTTCAGCGGTTCTGGCAAGGAAAACGATGACGCGCAATCGCACATCTTACCGATAGCTAACAACACACATGTGCACGGTTGTTTGTCAGGTAGGATTACACGTACTTCTTCATGTTATTGTTAGAATTATCCTTACACACCACATGTGTAAATACATGCGGAATGTGTATATTCAGTCACTTGACTTCACTAACCGTCTGTTGGACATCTTGGGAAAGGTAAGTGCATCGTGTAGTTCTCAGCGACATTTGACTCTATCAAATTTGGAACATCTAACTCTATGTGGAGAATTCCGCTTCCATCTTGGGAGCATTCTGGTTCAACTTTCGGGGGAGAGACAGGCCCTGAAAAAATAAACACAGAAACGGAATCATATGATTGCAATGTTCTATCAAGTGCAAGATATATGTCTGTCTGAACCCACGTACAGTAAGTAAATAATGCAAATACAATCTGTTTATTTGACAAATAATGGAGTTAGGGGTTTCAAGTGGAAATCTGGAATCTAGTTACCTCTCGTTACGTGCAAATATTTTCATGTACATGGACTTACCATGAACGGTGATTTCTATTTCATGGCTCAATGCCGCCTTCGTTAGTATCGGCTCGATTATTATGGCCACAACATAATATCCGCTGTCTTGAGATGTGACGTTCGCCAAAACAATTGTCAAACATCCCAGGGTTGATGTTACGTGCAGTTTTTCCTTTAGCGTGTTTCTAATAATGTTCATTCGACCGGTTGCAAGATCAATGTAAGCTTCAAAACGAATCCGTTCGTGGGAATCAGTTTTCCTAATCGCGATGGTGAATTTTCGTTGTCCGTCGGGGTAGTCTATTTCGTACTTGTACTTGAGAGTGATATTCTGACCCTCTGTTGTCTCCAGAGGACCCTCCGGTGCTTCTAGCCATCTCCCGTCTGCAAGTTAATTGCAAGTTGAGTTTAGATCACTGTGTTTATAGATTTGGAAAACAAAATATACTATACCTGTATACAAATTGTTTTTACTTTTAGTTCAGCGGCACTGGAAGCTATCATGATGTAACTTTACATACTACACCTGGAGTCAAACGATAATTGCCTGTCATTCGCTCGAAAATATTTGGAAGAGCGTGCAATACACCCAAATGTAAATTTTAACCCCCATGACAGGATACCTGCATCCGCACAGATTTTGTGCATTTGTTTGCTTTTTATAGGTGAAATCTTCTGAGAAAGGCTAGTTCATGAATAATACAGCAAAATGTGTCTTCTTGTCATATACTTTCATTCCAGGTGAATGTAAACACGACCAAAAAAAAACCGAATATGCTCAGATTCCCGATATCTCGTTTTTGAGCTAAGTTTACCATTAGAGTAGATTGCTATAAGCCCCAGTCCCATATGAGGCCGGTGCACTGCGACAATACGCGGTGAAGCACGGCAGCTGGGCCTCCAGGATCGGGGTGCTCCGGCAATGACCGGCATGTGTATTTCACAAAAATCATCCCGTTTCACCCCGGTGTGTATTGAAGCCGACGGTAGGACGGCACATCACGGCAGATCAAGGTGGAGCCCCGGTGGTAGCCGACACCAACACGATGTCAACACGGCGAATGCCGATGTACCCCGGAGGTCATCACGGAGCAACATTTAGCATCTCGAACCATGCCGGCGTCAACACGGCACTTCACGTTGACAAGCACGTTGTACCCCGGCGTATGACGGCCAATGCCGGAACAACACGGTTGTAGCCGGCAGAAACACGATGTTCACACGTGCATGCAATGCCGTTGAATCGTGTGAATTCCGGCGTTTTCATGTTCTTGATTTTGTGTTGTAATTATATTAAATACAGATCATGTCTTTTAGTTATCGTCATAATAAATATTTGAACACCTGATAAAGTTTTTATTTCTTTTTGGAAATTAAATTTATTTCACTGCAAAAAATGGAATTACAAAGTGAAGGAAAGTATTGCGAAATGATTGGAAAAACAAGAATGTCAATATGAAGGTCTATATAGTAACTGATTTGAAATTATTATTACCCAATAAATATTTTGAGGGTCACTGAGGTTATTTTGGAGGATTTATTTTCGCATTTGGGGGTTGTAGCAAAACCCCAACATTATATACCCGTTAAAAAAAAATTGCGGGTCTGTTTCCTCTCGGTATTAGTGCCTACATAACAATAATAGCTCCCCCCACCATGTACCCTACCTTGGAGTTATTGAATTACGCAATGGGGGTAAATGGGGGTAATAGTTTTGTTGAAATACAAAGTGCTAGTATTAAAGTTAAAGTGGGGGTACAGTCATAACGAAAAGTGTCTTAATTTTGGCATGTGAGTATAAAACATGGATTAAGGCAGTTTTTACACAATGCCGATATCTTAATTTGGTGGAAAGTTATGGTGATATTTGTGTCGAACTTTCCCGCCAAAATTGACACCTAGTTAAGTATCATAATGAGTATTCATGACGTCACACCAGTACTGTAAGATAATTAGTAACACATAAAAATAGTCAGAATTTAATTACCTGATTTTTTCACCACGGTGGTTGCTATGGGCCCAAACATCATGAATATGATAATTTTTGGTCCAAACAAACAATAACGGGTTAGTCTTTCATGTAAAAGATGAAAATCTTATCTTTTTAGATAATTTCGAAAATTTTATCTATTTGGTTTTGAGTAAAGGTCCCTAGCAACGGCATTGCTATGGGCAGTTTCTAAGGGATGGTTGCTATGGCGATGTTCAACTCCACATATTTACGATATATTTTTCATTGCGACGCCACATAACAAAATATTTTGTGATAATATATCGAATCCAGATCTAGCATCCAAATATAAGTAGGCCTAATTAAAATACTGTATACTGCTGTGACGTTATGAATACTCATTATACTACTTAATTAGGTGTTAAATTTGGCGGGAAATAATTTGAATAAGTCATCATAACTTTGGAACGAATGGAGATATCAACATGCTGTAAAAACCACATTAGTTCACACGATTCACTCCTTATTCATGTGCCAAAAATAATACATTTTCTACTTGGATCAGACTCTATCTCTGAAGTGGTTTCTGAATTAAACTACCCAATATTGGTAATGTCTATGGGACCCAGGTCCACTACGACGTCAACCGAAACTCAACGGCGCCGCTACGTTTCATCACGTCGCCAACACGACATTAACACGGTGCATGCCGGAAAGAGTCGCAGATCCGGTGCATCCCGGATGTTTTTGACAGTCCAAAACCTCCGGGCTCGACTGACGGTCACCTGCGGTGCACCATTTTCAATCCCGGAGCATCTCGTCACATCCTGACTCGTCCCGACGTCAACACGGTGTCAACACGGTGCAGAGGACGCTCAACCCCGGTATTCCTCCGGGATGCACCTTGCTCCACCGGCACCTATATGGGACTGTAGCCTAACTAGCTAGCATATGTTAGATAATATAACACCATTACAACCCCCCGAAATACGTCCGCATGACCCTGCAGTGGAGTTTGAACATACCGTAAAAACACACGATGTGAGTGTTATGTTCAGTTCACCGAATCAAATCAAAGTAACCAGTTATTAAATGATCAAACACAACATATTGAAGTTTCTGTTTATCGCTGTTGATCACCGACGCTAAACATACAAAATTCTCCAGACAATTACTGTTATCATATCAACATTATCGTATTATGCTATTATCTAGACAAAGTACGTCTTTCGGGGATACCTGCTGAGGACCGCAGGTCCGAAAGACGAAGTGCCATGCATGATAAAAAGTGTACCTGGATTCGAACGAAATCTATTCGCTGTTTGACGGCTCAAAACTTGGTGAAAACTAACGGAAATTACAGCTTAACTTACCAAAATGGCAAGCATAATCATTTCAAAGTTGTTATATGTGTTAAAATTGTTGATTCATTGTGTTTTACAAACATTTTCAATCGTTTGAACTAAACCAGCAAAATCCGGCAAGTTTCTCGCTTCGATTCAATGGCGGTTTCACCATTGCCTCGATAAACTCCGTGACACAGAAATATGGTGTAGAATCAAATCGAAACGGACATGTGTTGCGTAATGCTAAACAACATGTACGCAACACTAAGCTATGCAGTTTCGATTTGATTCAACATCGTATAAAACCGCCATTGAATCGAAGCGAGAAAGTTGCCAGATTTTGCATCTTTGGTTCAAACGATTCAAGATGTTTGTAAAACATAATAAATCAGCGATTTTAGTGCAGAAAATAACTTATAAATGATTATCCTAGCCAATTTGGTATGTTTAGCTGGAATTTTCGTCAGTTTTCACGATGTTTTGAGCTGTCAAACGGCGAATAGATTTCATTCGCATCGAGGTACACTTTTTAACATGCATGGCACTTCGTCTTTCGGACCTGCGGTCCTCAGCAGGTATTCCCGAAAGACGTACTTTGTCTAGCTATTATCGTAAAACGTTATCGTAGACATGCATAGTTATTCAATCATTACAGTGAGCGAATTGTTTACATCTGCGCTAACAAATACAAAGACTGAGTCAATCAAATTGAATATTTGGGGTTCCATCACTATAATATACTATGCATGTACGAGTTTCAAGTGATAAGGCTGTGTATTTTTAGGTTACCGGACCTTTGGTCCGATAACCTATTGCCGTGGCGTTGCGTCCGTCGTCCGTCGTCCGTCCGTCCACATTTTTATCATTAAAGTTTACAGGCGAATATTTCTGAAATTTTGCACAAAAATACCTAAAAATATTTCCAGGAAAGTTTTTTTTAGTTTTTTTATTTTCGCATTTTTTTCAAAATGGCGGCCGTTTTCGTCGAAAAATGGCCAATTTTGGACTTTGATGGTCGTTTTCTCAAAATCTGTTCAGTAACTTTTTTTCTTATTGATGCATGACACTCCTCCTATGTACCCATGTGACATGTATAAATTTCGTTGCGCTTGAATCGCTCGAAGTGGGCCATTTTGGGCCCAAACTCGGCCCAAATGGGACTTTCCCATGTTAAATTCTCCTATGCTTTATAATGGGACACATTAAAGCCTAATATCTCACTTAATATTGTGATTAGAGACTAGGAATCGATTGTGGACATATAGAAAATGATATATGCTGAATATTGTCGTGACCTTGAATTTGACCTCTGACCTTGTTATGAAGGTCAGAGCGGCGGTTTTCGTCGAAAAATGGCCAATTTTGGACTTCGACGGTCGTTTTCTCAAAATCTGTTCAGTAACTTTTTTTTCTTATTGATGAAAAACACTCCTCATATGTACCCCTGTGACATGTATAAATTTCGTTGCGCTTGAATCGCTTGAAGTGGGCCATTTTGGGCCCAAACTCGGCCCAAATGTGACTTTCCCATGTTAAATTTTCCTATGCTTTATAATGGCACACATTAAGCCTAATATCTCACTTAATATTGAAATTAGAGACTAGGAATGAATTGTGGACATATAGGAAATGATATAATGCTGAATATTCTCGTGACCTTGAATTTGACTTTTGACCTCACTTTCAAGGTCACAGGACAAAATGGCTAATATCTCGCTTATTATCGACTTTACAGCTTAGGAATCAGTTGTGAACATATAGGAAATGATATATGCTGAATATTCTTGTGACCTTGAATTTGACCTTTGACCTCATTTTCAAGGTCACATGACAAAATGGCTAATATCTCGCTTATTATCGAATTTACAGTTTAGGAGTCAATTGTGAACATATAGGAAATGATATATGCTGAATATTTTCGTGACCTTGAATTTGACCTTTGACCTCATTTCCAAGGTCGCAGGACAAAATTGCTAATATCTCGCTTATTATCGACTTTACAGCTTAGGAATCAATTGTGAACATATAGGAAATGATATGCTGAAAATTCTCATGACCTTGAATTTGACCTTTGACCTCATTTTCAAGGTCACATGACAAAATGGCTAATATCTCGCTTATTATCGACTTTACAGCTTAGGAATCAATTGTGAACATATAGGAAATGATATATGCTGAATATTCTCATGACCTTGAATTTGACTTTTGACCTCATTTTCAAGGTCAACAGGACAAAATGGCTAATATCTCACTTATTATCGACTTTACAGCTTAGGAATCAATTGTGAACATATAGGAAATGATATATTCTGAATATTTTAATGATATTGAATTTGACCTTTGACCTAAATTTCAAGGTCAGTCATTTTATTTTCAAAGTCAGATTACAAAATGGCTTATATCTCGCTTATCAAATTTACAGCTTAGGGGTCCATAGTGAACATATAGGAAATGATGTATGCTGAATAGTTTGGTGATCTAGAGTTTAACCTTTGATCCCATTTTCAAGGTTAGAGATATGGCGATTTCAGTGGTCACCTTGAATTTGACCTTCAACTTTCTCGGCTTAACTCTGTATATTTCTCCGGTAACCTTTCTAGCCCATTGGGCTAATGTTCTATATTTTCAGCTACTTTTGTTAATATTGCATCACTGCATGGGAACCGTTTCGTGCGAAAATATTTTTAAAATCCGATTTTCAATGTCAAATTTAGACAAATTCGTGTGCGCATTGGAACATTTGCATTGTACAGCTGCTTTACAGCTACTGATCACTTTCAAATGGAAAACCAGAAACCGATTATTGCATTTTAAACTGTTCGTTCTATGCCCCTTAAACAATGTCGTTCATAATAATTACTTGACGAAACTGGACTGAGTCAGTGGTGTTTGTGAAATGTTTCTTGATAAAACTGTTTCCCCGGAACCGCCATTACTTTGTCCCTGAATTGTACACAGGCGAGGCGAGAGGGGGACTCGCCATGTTCGTTATAGAGATAAAAATGTAATAAATACTGAATTTAATACGTTAAAATTTCCTGTTTATGTCCATACTTCGACCTCTATAATAAACACTCTTTGGTTATCCCAGAATAACCACAGGAGGTGGGCTCACACCCTTCCCTCACGGAGTATCATCAGTGAGAAATAGGCCTGTATTCTGAAAGCTCACTCACACTCATCCTCCACTCATACTCAAGTGAGGTAGACTCAAGTAGGCTCAAGGAGCACTGGAGTGTGAGAAATTCAGACCAAGTAGTTGTATATTAATTTTAGCTATAATACAAAGCCAGATTGACCGATTCCAGAAATCTGACGAAAAATCTAAGATGACTGCCATCGCTCGTGTGAAAGCCAACTAGACATTCAGATTTCATATACAGTGATAAAGAAGGTGTCAATTTCCCAAATGGCCCACCAAAACACAAAACTTTTCTAACTTCAGCATTCATAACTATACTAATGAATGTCGTCCTAACAAACCAATGCGCCGGTTGGAGTTATTTGCAACAGAATATATTCCATGATATCTCCCGAAAAAAACATCAAGTTGAAATGTACACAATATCAAGTTGAAAGGTACCTGTAGCATCGAAACGTAGCGCTAACTACGTTACTAACAATCTAATTCATATGTATGAAGTGGATATCTACGCTAATTATGTGGTTCTATAGCTGGAGATAGTAGTATCAACAGCCCCTGAAAGGTGTCTTTTGTTAGCTTATACCGTATCCGGAACTGCTCGTTGCTGACCTTATCGAAATCAAAATTAAACTCTCTTATCAAGTGACTACCATTATACATTCCAAAATATGCACATTTGCAAGTCTCTGATTGCCTATCAACCATGATTGTACACAAACTACCAAAGTGAGGAAGGCTCAAGGCAGGTGTACCTTCTCCTCAAGCTTTATTCAAAATCGTGCAATCGGTTAAGTATGAGTGACGTCTTTGAATGCTTGGAGGGTGAGGTCGATCTGCCACTCGCCAAAGCCGACCTTACACTCAGTGAGGATGAGGTGAGACTCAATAAGTGTGAGGTGAGACTCAAAGTTGAAAGGTACATGTAGCATAGAAACGTAGCGCTAACTACGTTATCAACAATCTATGCCTGTATGAATTGGATATCTACACTAATTATTTGGTTCTATAGCTGGAGATAGTAGTATCAACAGCCCCTGAAAGGTGTCCTTTGTTAGCTTGAACCGTATCCGGAACTGCTCGTTGCTGACATTATCGAAGTAAAAATTAGACTCTATTCTCAAGTGAATACCATTATACATTCCAAAATATGCACATTTGCAAGTCTCTGATTGCCTATCAACCATGATTGTACACGAACTACCAAAGTGATGAAGGTTCAAGGCAGGTGTACCTTCTCCTCAAGCTTTATTCAAAATCGTGCACTCATTTAAGTATGAGTGACGTCTTTGAATGCTTGGAGGGTGAGGCCGACCTTCCACTCGCTGTGGCTGACCTCACACTCAATGAGGATGAGGTGAGACTCAATGAGTGTGAGGTGAGACTCAAAGAGTTGAGTGAGCTTTCAGAATACAGGCTTATAATGTCTACCCGGGTCCGAGGTGATATATGTATTGATTTCAAAATTTGTGATCATTTTCCAAGAATACTGATTCACAAGGAATTAATATCATTAATATTGTAATCATGAACACTCTAATATTGCAGAGTTCGAAACTGTGTAAAACATATTGTATATTTTCAACACTAACTTGAAAGGTACCTCTAGCATAGAAACGTAGCGCTAACAATAAGTATATGTCTGCATGAATTGGATATCTATGCTAATTATGTGATTCTATAGCAGCTGGAGATACTAGTATCAATAGCTCCTGAAATCCGTCCTTTGTTAGCTTGTACCGTATCCGGAACTGCTCGTCACTGACCTTATCGAAGTCGAAATTAAACTCTCTTCTCCAGTAAGTATCATTAAACATTCTGAAATATGCATATCAACCACGATTTACACAAACTACCAGAGTGAGAAAGGCTCAAGGCAGGTGCACCATCTCCTCAAGCTTTACTCAAAATCGTGTACTCAATCAAGTATGAGTGACGTCTTTCAATGCTTGGAGGATGAGGTCGACCTTCCACTCGCTGTGGCTGACCTCACACTCAATGAGGATGAGGTGAGACTCAATGAGTGTGAGATGAGACTCAATGGGTAGATTTTTGAGCAGTGGTTCAAACCTTGGTTTAAACCACCTTGAAACTATGTTGGAACCTGGTCTGGGAAAACCTGGTCTGAACCGTGGCTCTGGTGTGCTTTCAATCGCGTTTTTGAACAGTGGACTATGTCTGGTTTAGTAAAACCATAGTTTATCTACATAGACCACAGTTGAGTTGCACTTATGAGCATGACAAGCAGTAAGTTCGTGTTGTTTAGATTTGTTTTATAGATGTAAATGTAAACTTTATTTGTTTTAGGACGATTCCCCAAAGCCGTAGCCACTAGGGGGTCTCTTCTGTGCTCTGTACAACAAGTGCAGGAAGATATATACAATAATGAACAGACCATATATTACACCAGCTAACTTTTTACAGTGGACACCAGCGAATTACAAACAATTTCATGGGATGCTAATGACATATATGTGTATTTCGAGAAGCGTTTAGTTATAGAAATGAAATGTTGAACAACTTTGAATTCAATCTTATTATCAAAACATGAAAGATCAGGAATACCATGTAAAACATATTTTATAACATGTTTCTTGTCATCGGTGAATTCTGGCAAAAACAATGAATAATGCACACCTGGTGCTAGGAGATTGGCAAGCTCTATAGCCAGGATGCGTCTCGTACGTGAGTAACTTGGACAATCACGCAGGAATGGGACGTGTCTTCAACTGGATGACAACATTTAGGACACTGTGAATTGTCAATGAAATTATGTTGATGTCTATGTGCATTTGAAGCATTTAAGCCGAGTCTGAGTGTAGTTTGGTTGATGCGGCCATATCCTTGAACGTACGAATATAACACAGTCCATTCATATTGCGATACCTTTCTGAGTCTACTTTTTAAAGATTCAGGTGAAATGGCACTCTTCAATCCAATATCTAAATCATTCCATTCACGAATAGTTACGGGAAAAAAGAATGCATAAATGTTGTTGTCCGGGTGGGGACATAATGTATCTAGTAACAATTATCGCACATTCCCGTTGAACATTTTCAAGCTGGATTATGTATAAATTTGGCACAGAATCAAACATCACATATCCATATTCTAATAATGGTCTTACAAAGGATTTTTAAAGTGTGTCCAAACACGAACATTGAACATTATACTGTATCCGGCGCAACAGACCAGTGGAACTAGTTGCATTGCGTTTCAGATCGTAAATATGGTCAACACATGAGTCTTAATTTGCTATTAAAAGTTACGCCGAGATGTTCATGCTACATGTCTTTTGCGCGATATTTTCATATATTATGTTTTTCTGCATTAAATGTGACCAACCACTGTGATGACCAGCACTGAAGTTTGTATAAGTCACTATTCAAGTCGTCAAAACAATCTTGGTTAGGCCTGATGGTTTTGTACAAGAAAGTATCGTCCGCAAATAAATATATCTCAGGTTGAATATAGTTAATTATGTCATTGATAAATATCAAAAATAATAGAGGACCTAATACTGATCCCTGGGGGAACCCCAGTTTCTGTTAAAAGCCACTCAGAATCTTGTCCATTAATCACGACTCGTTGTTTAGGATTGGAAAGGTTTGAAGCTAACCAGTTAAACAATGATCCAAATATTCCAAATACTTTCAACTTCATTGATGCCAAACCTTATCGAAAGCCTTACTAACGTCCAGGAATACCATACAGACGTCATTATCAGTGTCTAAGTCTTTATTTAATTGGTGGATTATGTATATAAGTTGATTCATTGCCGAGTCCATTTTTTTTAATCCCGAATTCATCCAAGTGAGTAAGTTAGTTTATACAAAATTGATACAATACATTAAAAAGACGTTTCTCTTGAACTTTGAACTTTTGATGGTCTACTCGAAATATTGAAACAACCACTAGGACTACACTATGTTCGCACTAAATTATTTGCCATACCTCATGTTAAACTTAAAGAACTAAAGGATCAATGTCCTACCCACTATATCAGAAATACCAATAGCTATGAATTTCGTCTGTATTCCATTATCATGGATATTGTTTATCACCGGCCTTATAAGCCAAAACAGACTTCCGAATATATACCACCCAAACGGTCTTTTCTGAAGATAAAATTTGCCAATAAAGGTATTGATGCAATTAACATCAGTAATATATTACATCATAAGTCTATTCAGTCCCAGGCACCATCATACTTCCCTGACACAACCACTCCATCTATATCCTACTCATATACCAAATCTGTTGCTTCCAAGATATTCAACTACAAACAAACATTGAATGATTTGGATATTGATGATCTCTTGCATAACCCACCCTCCTGTACTTGCATTGACTTTCCGTTCATACACGATCCCGTTGAGCATGTTATTTCAGGCGACCTCAACATAGTGGAGAATGAATCATCCAAAGACATTTTGTCCAAAGGTCCCAAATATAGAGAGCCCACGTCGTTTTCATGGAGATACAATTTTAAGTTAATCATGGATGCAGTTGAGGAGCATGTCAGAAAATGGACAAAGCGAGAAAAGGCAGAAACTGATTCTCTTTCAGAATGGGTCAAACAGATTAGGTCATTGGTAAACAAACGCATTAATGTTTTGTCAAAGTCAGTTATTACTAAATATAGCTCTGTCTTCAATGATCCCGTGGTTACTAATAGTTTGTTGAAACTTCAAGAAAGGTTCGTCATTGTCCCTGCAGATAAAGCTTCTAATAATGTTGTTTTTGTTTGTAAAGCATACTATATACAGTGCCTGTTTGACGAACTGGGTATCGCCAACAATACTTATTCTAATAGTACATACCAAGCCATTACCGTGCCCAAACAGGATATCTTATCAAATCATGTGTCTGTATTGCATTCGTTTGGTATTACAACCTCATGTAAAGATTCTAATCTACCAAACTCATATTGGATCCCGAAGTTGCACAAAAATCCACACAAACAAAGATATATTTCAGGTTCAGCATCATGTTCTACCAAAGCCCTTTCTAAAATAATGAATATTATATTGTCTAAAATTAAACAGGGTCTCCAAATGTACTCTGAAACCATCTATTCTAGAAGTGGTATAAACCAAACGTGGATATTAAAAAATTCCAAATCTTTATTGGAATATCTACATGCTCACACACTTTCAAAAGTAACGTCTATCAAAACATTTGATTCCTCCACTTTGTACACAACTATACCTCATTCTGAACTGAAGTCTCAGCTTAAAAAATTAACAATAATTCATTTTTCTCTAAAAAGGGACAACGTCGGTACGAATATATTGTAGTTAAATATAATACCGCTTATTTTGTTAAAAGCGACTCTGACGCCCCATACATATATACTGAAAAAGATGTGGTAAAAATGGTTAATTTTTTGATTGATAATATTCTTGTGGAATTTGTTGGTCGAATATTTCAACAAACTTTTGGTATTACCATGGGTACAAACTAAGCACCATTATTGGCAGACCTGTTTTTATACTCATATGAATTAGATTTTATCCAACATTTACAACGAGGAGGTTCTAAGAAACTAACCTGTAATTTTAATTTCACTTTCCGATACATAGATGATGTATTGTCGCTAAATAATCCCAACTTTGGTGATTATTTGGATGTCATTTATCCTAAGGAACTTGAAATTAAGGATACTACAGACTCCGCTAATTTTTCGAACTATCTAGACCTGAGGTTGGAGATTGATAATGATTCTAACCTGTCAACTAGATTATATGACAAACGTGATGATTACAATTTTTCCATAGTCAATTTCCCTTTTCTGCAGCAACATTCCTATGTC
Organism: Terebella lapidaria; assembly: GCA_949152475.1. Taxonomy (NCBI): domain Eukaryota; kingdom Metazoa; phylum Annelida; class Polychaeta; order Terebellida; family Terebellidae; genus Terebella; species Terebella lapidaria. The sequence goes on from OX424557.1 coordinate 13,764,750, forward strand.
ACCGACATATGGTGTGTTTGTTTCTCAACTTATACGCTATTCCAGAGCTAGTTGCAAATATGAGGACTTTGTCTATCGAAGTGCCCAGCTAGTCTCTAAACTGCTGCGACAAGGATATGTTTAACCAAGACTTATAGCTGCGTTCAAGAAATTCTATGGACGTCATCATGATCTGGTTGATAAATACAGCAAATCCATGTCTGCCATGCAACTAGATCTATTTTCATGTTAATTTCGGGGAATTCATGACGGGTGCCACTAGTGGGGCAGGAAATGCTCACTCTTTCCGGAACACCTGGTTTCACCCCCTAATGGCCATACTTGGGAGTTCATGAGTTTCCCTGTCATTTTTGTTTTCTCTCACTTCGTATGCCTGATATGACTTTCTGTCCCCGGACTATGAGATTGGATAAAGGTGGTGTATTACATATTGGCACACGTGCTTATCCGGATGGAAGTGCGTGCTTTAAAACTCAGCTTGAAGGCGAATCATCGTATATCGTATACACAATATCCATGACAATCATGCCTAAAAGGTCGAGTATGAATACTATTAATGAGCTTCCAACTGTGAAAGATACTTTGCAAAGGGATTCCATTGCAAAAGTATTCTACCATACAAGAATCTCAGTTTCATCTATAAAACAAATCTGTACAACAAAAACTTACGGCTCATCATGCTCATGAATGCAACGCAACTGTGGTCCATGTAGATAAATCATGGTTCCACTAAACCAGGCATAGTCCACTGTTCAAAAACGCGATTGAAACCACAACAGAACCACGGTTCAGACCAGGTTTTCCTGCGACCAGTTTTCAACATAGATTCAAGGTGGTTCAAACCAAGGTTTGCACCACTGCTCAAAAATCGACCCTTAGTGTTCAAATTTTGGTAGCAAAAAATGACACATTACTTTCCCCAGGAAGAGTTCGTTGCCGCTACTGTGCACCTACTCTCTCGAGCGTGAACCATCTTCTTTCCACTGCACTTTAGAAAAGTCGAAAGCATGGAGGTCACTTTTTCTCTTCCTTGAAGGTAGGACGGGGAGGAAAAAAGTCTTTTATATCGTTAAGAATTTCAAAAACACTCCCTTCAATTAGTCAAATGGATCAGAGAGAAGGCAATTTAGGACGATTTCAAAGCAGCTGCCTTCGAAAACAAGGCAATATTTTTTGAAAACTATACTTCATAATATGTTGTGGCTACAGCCAGTCTTTTGGGGAATTTTGCTCATTTGAGCAGGTGGTTCAAGCGTCAATATAGGAACTGTATCCATCACACGCAGATGTAAACAAAGCATAAAAGTGCAAAATGGACTGACAATTCCACGCACACCATCGTATATCACTGATTATTTACTCATAACTACACTATATTACAGATACAAACTGGAAAAATGTGCTCGATTTGGACTTTCAGAGGCAATTTGGACATTTGTATACATTCGGGCTTGATGGATACATCTCGTTTGTTTATATACAAACCTGGCATAAAATGTGTGTTAAAACGGATGGAAAAACGACTCGGACGGGCTGTAATCGTCAAAATCAATGTGCATATGTTATATTGTATTAGATGATTTCTATTGAAATTTAGTTTTGAAAAAATATTGCATACATTCGAAGGCTTTAATGTCAAAAAGGCTTTAATGTCAAAAAATGTTTGATGTCTCAACAAAGATGCTGTTCAATAACGCTTATAGACTCACATCCTGACTGAAACCAGCACCCGGTTTAGGTTTGATAGTCTTGCAATCGTGGTCCTATAACTTGCGAGGGTTGATGGAGCTCTCCCTTCCTTGAACTTCTCCTGGAGAAACTCCATGATCAAAGGAGCAGTGACCTTGAATGGATTAACTTTTCCGGCCATGAAATAAAAAAACACAGAATCTTTTCTACTTGGATTCATAGACTGCCAATGAAGATTGTTTATTAGTTCGGGCGATCCTTGTGGACACTTGTCTTGAGAAGTCCTTCTTTTGAGAATAGCACTCGACAAGAGCCACACGTGAAGCATTAGCGTGTTCAAAGCTCAGTGGAACATGTCAGGCTGAGGTTGCTTGAGTAGATCCCATGATCCGGAAATGGAACTGGGCTTTCTGCTAGGAATTCCAGAATGTCCGAGAACTTGGGCTTCTGGGGAGCAACAGAGTAATGAGAATCATCCTGTCCTGATGAGACCTGAAATTGGCCAAAACTTTTTCTGAAAGCACTGTTGGCAGATAGACAAAGACCAACATGGCCTCTCAATCCACCGACAGGGCACCCACCTTCAACGTCTGTTGTCCGGCATTCCGCCTGGTTGCGAATAGATTGACCACAGGCCTGTCTTACAGATCACAAATGACGTGAAACACAGCTGGGGACAATGATCATTCCGTGAGCTGAATCTGACCCCAAACTGGCAGATGATTGGCCAACACATTCGTATGCCCTGCATTGTGCCAAGCCCTGAGGGAAATGTAATGATCATGACATTACAGCAGGAGGTCCACTGTCAGCCGGCACAGAGACACTGACTTTGTACCTCCCTGTTTGTTTATGTAAGCCACCACAGTGGAATGTCTGATTAAACAACGCGACCTGTTGAAAGAACTGGTGTTCCCAATGCTGTAATGCCAGAAACACCATTCTCATTTCCAGCATGTTGATGTTCGTCTCACTGCTGAGAACACAGTTCCGAAACTTCCTGAAAGTCAGAGTGAGTACCCCAAGCCTCCATACTGGCATCTGTAAAGATTTGCCTGGATCGAGGTGGCTGACGAAATGGAGACCGGCAAAACGAATTGACGGGATCCAGCCACCATCGCAATCCCTCTGCTACTTGTCGTGACACAGGCACCAACTGAGCCATGTCTCCCGAGACTTGATACCAAATGGCAAAGAGCTGATGCTGTAATGACCTCACATGAAGACGGTTCATTGGCACCATCTAATTTGTGGAGGCTAAGCTGCCGGTGAAGTACTGCCAACAGGAAGCGAGCAGAGGATTCTGATCTAAGAATCCTTGGAACTGCGTAAATAACTTTAACAACGCTCCTCTGCTGGGATAACAGATCTGGTGGTAGTCCGAAATTGATAGCCCAAAAAAACGAAGTCATGCCGAGAAGATATATATAACTTTTTTGGTTGATTTTGAATGCCATGGATTGGCAATGATCGACCACCCACTGAGCCTGGAGAATCGGACTTCTGGAGCAGTGATGTCTGTCTGATCAGCCAGTCGCTGAGATACTGAAATATTACACTCCCATTGCAGTGAGCTCTCTGACGCACGTGGTGAAGTTCCAAGGGGCGGTCGACAGACTGAATAGCAACGCATGGAACTTCCACAGCTGTCCCTGCTAAAAGAACCTGAGAAACTTTTGAATCGATCTTCTCACAGGAACATGGAATTAAGTGTCCTACAGGGCAATAGTCATGGCCGACCTGACCACCTCTGGCGTTTCCATGGTGAGAGTCAGAATGTGAAGAAAACAATTTAGGCTAGAGAGATCGATCATCAGTCTCCAGCTGCCTGACGCCTTTGGCACGACAAACAGGATACTGATGTGAAACCCAGCACCAACTCTGGCGCTCGTTTTTGTATCATGGCTGAAATCTCGTCCACCAAAGCCTTTTGGAGTCATGAGGTGTGTAGATGCAATGGAGTGAGCGTCAATGGCGAAATGTGTAGGAGCTAGAGACCGGACCCCAATGCAAGGTTGATTATCCAAGAGCTGGCCACCAGATCTTGCCAACAAGGTCAGAAATTGCTTAGTCGTGCACCTACACACTCGCTGATAGGTGTATGGAGCAGAGCTGACTGGGAGACTCGTCCGTGTATGGAAGAGTCATCAAGGTATTTACCTGATTTCTTCGCTACTGCAGCTTTAGCTGGGCTAGCGGAATGACCAAGACTGACTGCCTGACGACCAAGACTGCCACGTCCTTGTTGCTGACTTAGGGCCTGCCCACGACCACGACCAGCAGAGTAGTACTATAACTGGACTGAGACTGTTGCTGTTGCAGTTGGGGTCACTTGCGCTGCTGTTGCTGGGCTAGTGTGGAGAATCTTCCAAAGCTTTTGATTGCAGAAGGTAGGCATCTGTAAAGGCCGTAGCCTGATGCTTTTTCTCCTGTCAACACACGACAGCATCTAGCTCCTGGTGAATATCAGCAGGAAAGAGGCATGCTGGCCCGGATTCTGATAGCACCGGATGAAAGCGAAGCCTGGACATCAGCTGATCGGAGACCTTTCACTGTAAGATGGCGTCTTTGTTCCACAGTTCTGACGACCACCAAATGTGAGACACATTGTCAGTCATGGCTCATCCTGGTTCCCTGAGCATAAATCCCTGAGCGCCCAATGGAGTCATTGAATCCCGTGACCTCACCAGTCTGCAGTTCACGAACGGACCTCAATGGCAGATACCCAGGGACCGTGAGCTTGTTTCAGCCTCGCGCCCGGGTCTCCAATGGCGAAACTGATCTAGAGATAACGAACACCGTGCGGGCACGCTGGTATGAAAAACTTGAGGTAATATCACAATATTACTGGTTCCCGGAAACCATAGATCATAACTTACAGCCGTTATCAAACGAGGTAACATGACATATTGATCCTTCCACTTCTGAGTGGGCTGCTTGTATCGCAACTCAGCACTTATCGTGGCCAAGGGACTAGGGGCAGGAGGGAAGGGCTTGACCAACTTTTCTAGCAGGATCGACCTAAGTCCATGCAGATACTCTGACCACTCGTCGACTGTCCAAGAGGAGCACATGCCACAACAGGCATTGGTCTGCAGAAATGATGACAAGGCGAGCCGCTGTGGTGCATTTCCCACTTGTGGATGAATTGCTTACAGCCTGCACACTTCATCTGCAAAGATTCCATTGTTACAGATAGGGCATGGGCGGTACTGTAGGAAGTATCTGTGGATAAATTTATCACTTCCTCCCGAAAAAAAAAATTAAAGTAAAACATCCTAAACTACTGTAGGCCCTACACTGAAGTACGTTGAAAACTCCAGGAAAAAAAAGATCCCTATCCTTGGAGAAAAGGCAAAACTCCAATGTGAAAGCCTTGTAAGATGTTTGTCCTTCACACAAAGCAGGGAAAACGTAATGACGGTTCCAAAAGAACAGTTGTGTCAAGAAATATTTCCCAGACACCTATGACTCAGTCTAGTCTCGTCAAAAAACTGTTATGAACGAACGGCCAGCTTAAGAGAGTATGCCTTTAACAAGAAAATGCAGCTAACTGCGAGAGTCGACATTAGAGCTCGAACACATCATCAGCACCCTGACAGCTGACAGCTGAAAGTGTTTGAGCGCAGTGTACACACTCAACTATACAATTACCTGTCGGCCAATGATCTGTTATCAGATTGCCAATCGGGGTTTCGTCCGAAACATTCCACGGCAACAACACTGATGTATGTACTTGACCAAATGCACAAATGTATAGATGCTGGCAAATGTGTAGGTGTTGTTTATATTGACCTAAAAAAGGCCTTCGACACCGTGAATCACAGATCTTATTGAACAAGCTTGGATCGTACGGTCTGTCCGAGGCCGTCCTGTCTTGGTTCACATCATATCTCACAGGACGTACCCAATGTACTCAGGTTAATGGCACACTGTCTGATACCAAGGTCATAACGTGTGGTGTACCGCAAGGTTCAATCTTGGGGCCGTTGCTATTCATACTTTATGTCAATGACCTGCCAAAGGCAATCCAAAACCGTAACATAAGCATCACAATGTACGCGGACGACACAGCAATAATGTATGCTTCAAATGACCCAAATGAATTGTCTCAGGTGTTGAACAATGAACTTCAAACTGTCAGTCAATGGTTTACCAAAAATCAATTAACCCTAAATGTAACCAAAACTAACTTCATGGTATACGGTCTTAGCAGACGTCTTCAGAAATTTGTGGATGTAAATATATGCATAAACGATAAAGTTATTGAACGAGTGAACAAGTTCAAATATCTTGGTGTAACCCTCGATCAAACTCTATCTTTCGAATTTCACATTCAAAACATCAGCGGGAAGATCAGACAAAAAATTGGCATATTGTCTCGTTGTCGAAAATTTATCACAAAGGAAACGGCCCTCATCCTGTATAAATCACTCATACTGCCTCATTTTGACTACTGTGACCAAGTGTGGGACACGTGCAACAAAAAACATAAGGACCACCTACAAATCCTTCAAAACAGGGCACTACGCATAATACTATAACTCAGTTACACAGTCAGTGCAAACTCCTTAAACTGCAGCAGCGCAGAACATCCCACTTCGCCACAACTATGTTCAAAACCTTAAAAGGTCTTACTCCCACTTATCTAGCCAATTTGCTCAGTGAACCACGGCACAATCGCAACACTAGGTTCGCAGATGATAACAAACTACTATTGCCCAGGGTTAAAACTGAAACAGGTAAAAATGCTTTCGCATTTCGAGGTACCAAGTTATATAATAGCCTGCCCTCACGTGTCCGAGAGGCGGGGACAGTGGCATTGTTCAAACAGTTATATCGCCAATATCAGCTCAGCCTATAATATCGATTAACCCATATTCAGACATCCGTCACTTCTTATTCCCAAATTGTTGTCCTAGTCTTGTATCTATGTATTATGTATGTTTGCATATACGTTTGTATCTTTCCCTATGTATGTTTGTACCTGTGTCCGTCACGTCTCGTGTCCAAATTGTTGTCCTAGTCTTGTGTACCAATGTATTATGTATGTATGTATGTATGTATGTATGTATGTATGTATGTATGTATGTATGCCTATGTATGTATGTACCTGTGTCTGTAAATTCATGTTCATGTAATATTGTCTCTGTAAATCCAGGGCCCTGGGGGAGACCAGTGTTTTTTCTTTGCACACTGACCAGGCTACCCTGGCTAAAGAACATATAAATAAATAAATAAATAAATGTATACTACTCAACGTTACTCCAAAATACCCCCACCCCCCCCCCCCCCCACAACAAACGCTACCATATCCTCCCCCCACACGATTCCAATTCATTCCCGTATAACAGTTTGAACAGTTTGAACAGTTTATTGGTAATCAGACGCCTCAAGGAAGCACATTGATACAGGATATAATGCTCGACACTATATATTCATTCTATTACAGAGGCAAACAGAGTGGGTTCCTATAATTTCACGTTTTTGACAATATAATTTGCATATATAACACTCATTCACTCCATTGCATTATTTATACAAAGAAAGTATATTATGATGAAAGCATAGGCCTCATAAATAAACATTCATTTTGAACTCAATGAAACATTTGTACGCCTGCTAAAATGATATTGAACCTTAATAAAATATCCTTAGAAATATTGGAAACTATGAGGAATATCTGCATCTGATATCATACTCAGTAATAAATGACATATTTACACTGGGCTAATGAAAAGACCAGTTTAAAATATAAAGGATTGTCCGAAGGCTTCGCAAAGCCAACACCTTGACATATAAGGTACGTCAAATTAAGGTAAATGTAGCCGTGGCATCGCAGACGTATCGTTGTGTTCACTTCATAACACCGAAGAATGCCACACGGCACACGCAAGCTTACATGCATGCACGAATTGCTGCACAGAAAATTGTGTGCTCCAAAATACGCGTCATTGTGGTAAAATTTGCTTTGCATTCTGGGAACGTCAATTTCCATCGGCTCCGCCATTTTGACGTTTCCAGAACAATCTCTAACACATCGATTTATGCACTATACATCTGTGGAATATTCAAAGTTTGCCATCAATTCGAGAGATTTTATGTCAAGGACGAAGAAAATTCTCATTTGAAGTAGGTGTCTAAACGTTTACATGCAAAAACGGGCGTCGATAGGTTGGCATGAAACCTCCATGAAAAAGTCAGCACATAGACATGTAGAGGGTTGGGGGCTTCGCCCCCAACGCTCTAATGTCAAAAAATTACTGGCTAACTGCCCTCTAATTTGAGAGGCAGGTAAGATTGCCCAAGAGTGTTTATTATAGAGGTCAAAGTATGGACATAAATATAGGAAGACAGACATCTCAAATATAGGAAGGAGGATTACCTTCGTGGCCGACCACAGCTCGTGCCATCAAAAATGCCAAGGCACCCAACAAACAAGTCAATCTCATCTTTCTTCTTCTGAAAACAACACAAAAATGATTAAAAGCCATTGGAAAAAAGAGTAAAATTCACTGTAGAATGTACAGTGTTGTGCCACGACGCAAACATGACCAAAGCCCCGTGCCCAGGCTAATTCTTTGTTATGGCAATACGGACCATTATTGGGTTATTTGCATTATATACGTGATTGTAAGTATAAAACACACCAAACGACTAATAATGTGCCTTCAATTAGAGTAATAAAAATCTAATTAAATGAAACCCAATCGATGACGTCACGCATAACTAATGAGCTACCTCGAGGACTCCCAGAGGAGCAAAACAAACATGGGCATAACTTTTGAACGAATCAAGCTATTTTAGTTCTGTAAAAACCATCAGATTCCTTGGAAAAAGATATTTCATTCTATCAACAAACCTTTTTTGCTTCCCTTCCCCATTAAGGTAGTCCGCTCCAAACAGTGAGGGGAGGGGGTCAAAGAGTTTTTCAAAATGAATGACTGTTTTACCAAAATCTAGAGCTTCAAAATGACATATTTTATAGAGTAACTGATCAGCATCCTAAAACTGAAAAAAATGGGGGGTCACCGTATCCGTTCTCTTGGAAAACAAGATGTAAGATGTGAATATGGGCAAAAAAATGTCTAAAAATACCATAAATTGAGTCATTTTAGTAAAAGTTTGTGATTTTTGATCGAATATGTCGAAGAAACAAGCACGGTGACCCCCTATTTTCTTTTCAGTATTAGAATGCCGATCAGTTACTCTATAAAATATGTTTTTTTGAAGTAGAGATAATATTCAAGATATAACTTTTAAATTTTGACTTTTCATTACCTCTATGTTTGTAGCGAACTACGTTAACACATACTTCTGTGATACTAACTTATACGTATGAAATAACATGTCATACTTATGAAATACTATAGATCTCATACGTAGTAGTAGCGATAAGAAGCAGATAACTCATAAGTAGCAGATACTGTACCAAGTCATACGTATGACATTATTCATATAGCGCTATTGATTTACGGGGACAATTCGTCAAACTTTCTTTGACCCTAAACTCTAAAGCAATTTTCTTCTGTGTCGTCCTTGAAACTCACTGCAAAGATTGGAAACGGTGTGCCATAGAGCGAAACAGACGTTATTCTCATCGCCCTAGACAAACATATCTTCGGTGGTGTATTGGGGAACTTGGCTCTTGGCCAATTTTTTTTTTTTTTTTGCATTTTCATTTTCGAATACGCAACCACTGGAAAATTCATAAATGCTAACTGTTGATACTTCGACAAGAGCACATGTAAAACCACCACAAGAGTGTGTGTGAAACAAACAATACCCTTTTCATACTATTGACTATCCCTGGTGAAAATTGTTGTACACAAATATATATGAAATATAGTGATATGTGTACTTGCTTGGTGGGCGCATTGACCAATTTAACAGTATTTGAAATAACATAGATCGAGAACGATAGAACATATGTAACTGTCACTGAAGCTAGAGCAGTCTTAGGAAATAATGGAAGCGTGAACAATCACCAACAGAAAACATGATTATTCGTGTAATATACACCCACCGTCTGGTGAAAAGACAATCATTATATCGACAATTCCATATCGGAATAATTTTCGTTAGTTCTCGCTTCAAAGATGAAGTATCACTCTGTTTTTAAAAATGCCTCGAGTATTATGCGTGTATGGAGAGCGAGCAAGCTAAAAAAATTTCGGCGGGGTCCCCTTTAATTTCTCAAATGTTTGAATCATCTGTCGACACATCAGTTGTACATCATTTCATTAAGTACATTATTTATCAATGAAACGATTACTTCTCACTAATTGTTCATTGGCCTCATCAAAACCTTATCCCAAACACTGTTTTATGTACTGCTGGAACATGTTTTCGTGACTCATAAGTCATTCGAAAATAGTATGGTAAAGCAACAGATAGTGGTAGCATGTAGATAAATAGAAAACGCTGATGAAATGTTTAACAGACATATAATTCAAGAGACGTAGGGAAGCTTGTTAGGGACAATCACTTTTTTTTACATATGATTTAACTTTTTATTCTCCCTGATGATTTACTCCCTGGGAAAAACCAGAGAAACTGGGAAATAAATATTTAAAACCCGGAATTAAATATTAAAACCGGGAATTAAGTATTTAAACCTGGAATTAAATGTTCAAACCGGGAAATAATTATTTAAACCTGGAAATAAATGTCCAAACCCGGAATTAAATATTAAAACCCGGAATTAAGTATTAAAACCGGGAATTAAATGCTAAAACCGGGAAATAAATATTAAAACCGGAAATTAAATGTTCAAACCCGGAATTAAGCATTTAAACCGGGAATTAAATATTCAAACCCGGAATTAAGTGTTAAAACCGGGAATTAAATATTCAAACCGGGAAATAAATATTTAAACCTGGAAATAAATGTTCAAACCGGGAAATAAATATCAAAACCCGGAATTAAATATTCAAACCGGGAAATAAATATTAAAACCCGGAATTAAACATTTATAACCGGGAAATAAATATTAAAACCGGGAATTAAATATTAGAACCTGGAAATAAATGTTTCTAGGCTTTAATAATTATTTCCCAGTTTTAATACTTAATTCCGGGTTTTAATATTTAATTCCCGGTTTAAATACTTAATTCCGGGTTTGAACATTTAATTCCAGGTTTGAATATTTATTTCCCGGTTTGAGTAATTAATTCCGGGTTTTAATACTTAATTCCGGGTTTCAATATTTAATTCCGGGTTTGAACATTTATTTCCGGGTTTGAATATTTATTTCCTGGTTTTAATACTTAATTCCAGGTTTGAATATTTATTTCCCGGTTTAAATATTTATTTCCCGGTTTTAATACTTAATTCCAGGTTTTAATATTTAATTCCGGGTTTGGACATTTATTTCCAGGTTAAAATATTTATTTCCCGGTTTGAACATTCAATTCCAGGTTTAAATACTTAATTCCCGGTTTTGATATTTAATTCCGAGTTTTAAATATTTATTTCCCAGTTTCTCTGGTTTTTCCCAGGTAGTAAATTATTCTTCAGAAAAAAAGTTAAATCATAAATATAAAAAAATTGAATGTCCTTAATAAGCTTCCCTAAGGAGACGTGTTTATCCCAATCGAAACTGTTGGATTTTTAGCATGAATTATCTTGCCTATGTTTGAGGTACATCAATGTACAATCAAGGATTAAATATATAAGGTACAAGATCTTTCGTACAATCAATGTTGGAATGCCCATTATATACAAATGGCGTGATATGTAGATGACGTGTGTATAAACATTTTGGTTATCAGAAAATTCAACTAGAGAGAAAATATCATACAGTGGACATATCAATAAAAAAATAACCCAAAGGCTTAGGAAGGTTACTGCAGAAATGTATAAGCCAAAACTGTTTTTTTTATCAAACTTGTTGTTTTGACATTTCAAGGTCACTGAAGGTCGAATTCAAGGTCACCACTGAAGTCATTATATGCGACTTCCCATCTGAATGTATCAATATTTAAACTTTATCTTGAAGTGTTCTGACTGTTTATACCAAATTCCATTATGAAGGAAAAATTGAGTGAAATTTTCCACGTCAAACAAAATATATGTTGTTTTGACCTTTCGAGGTCACTTAAGGTCAAATTCAAGGTCACCATTGAAGTCATTATATGCGACTTCCCATCTGAATGCATCAATATTTAAACTTTATCTTGAAGTGTTCTGACTGTTTATACCAAATTTCATTATGAAGGGAGAATTGAGTGAAATTTTCCATGACAAACAAAATATATGACTTCCCATTTAAAATCGACACTATCTGAGCCCTATCTAAGCTTTCTAGCAGTACAGTTGTGGCATCTCCCATTATGAACTCCAAATTTTTTTGGGTGAATTTTGTTTTCCCTAGAAATGGCCCAAAATTGATAGTAACGCGATTTGAGACGAACAGATTATTTACGATCCATCAAAAATAAAAATGGCGGCCACACGCAGACCGGCGATTCAAGGGTAACGAAACCTATACACGTCATTAATGGTACACGAGGGGAAACTTTTAAAATGAAAGTGTCAAAAAACTTATCAGAGAGTTTCTTGAGAAAATGGATGTCAAAACACAAATTTGGTTTCCTTTGTCGAAAATGAATGCGATTTTTAAGAAAAAAACTGAAATAATTGTAAAACTGAAAAATACCCTTTTTGAAAATTATTTTAGGCATTATTCTCTACAATTTCAGAAAGATTCGCCCGTAAACTTTAAACATGAAAATGTGGACGGACTACGGAGACAACACCATATCAAAAGGTTATGGGACCATAGATTGGGTAACCTAAAAATTCAATTCTACAGCGAGAATATTTTTTTTATATTTGCCCATATTACAAGATTTACATATAGGAGCATTCCTCCAAGTAAAAGTATTCCTCCTTCTTTGTATTGCCAAATCATACCTCGAACACAAAATTTTGTTATTCACACTATACCATGAATACGTTGTTAAAGTACATTCTCTCAGACAAAGATATAAGTGTTCATGAAAACTTCATTTACTAGTACATTTCTCTGCTATTTCGTCATTTCAATTTTGAGTCTTTGTTTAAGAAAGGAAAACATTTCATGGTCTGCTACCCCTTCTTTCAATACTTAACAAAAGCAGTATGCATGCAACACGATTACTGTATCTGTTATCAAATACATGTATATTTCTTTCCCACTTCAACAACTTGCTAATCTCCATATTTTATATATTACTGATGCGAAATGTATGCCGAGTATTATATGGGACTTCAATACTTTCTGCTTTATTGATCAATGATTATACTCCCTATTACAGCAGCATTTGTTGTTCATGTATGGTGAATTCCTGATATAATTTAAAAAACAAAACAAAAACATTTTCTTACATTCCCCCCAGAAGTAATCAAGGAAAACAGTAATCTAACAAAGGCCACTGGCCTCAAAAGAAGAGCTATAAAAATGTTTGCATACAATCGTCCAACACACACCTATGAATATAATACATCTATATTGGTCATTGGGCGTTTTTTAAATTTGTGAGGTTTTTGGGTAATATTTCTATATTTATGTATTCTGACAATTCTGTAAAGATCATCTCGATATACTAGTAATATCAGAAAATAAATAAGGCATCAGTTCTTTGAAAACTTGGTTGACAGATCTGCTGAACAGGTTATGATATTTAATTCCCGATTTTAAGGTGATAATTGGGAGAAAACGATTTATTCCAAATAAGCTACAAATATGCCTATGACCTCAGAAGACTCGGTTACAAAACAAACTATGGTTTATCAAATGGATAAATAAAACATGTGACAGCACGAGCAGCCGCTTTTCTTTTGCTTTGTGCGCTACTCAGAGTTAACTCTGATCTCCACCATAGACTGGAGAACTACTCAGAGTTAACTCTGATCTCCACCGGAGACTTACAACGAAATCAACGAGAAAGGGACATCTGTTGAACAAATCAAGTGAATTTATATGGCTAGTATGTTTTCTTCGTTCGGTCTGGAATGTATGACCAAATCTATAACTTCTGCCAGTGCCAATATCACTTTGACATTTATCTCCCGGTTTAAAATATTCAATTCCGGATTCTATTATTTATTACCTGGTTCAAACATTCAATTCAAGGTTTGAATATTTATTTCCGGGTTTGAACATTCATTTCCAGATTTCAATACCTTTTCAGGGGTCTAACACTTAATTCCAGGTCTCAAAACTTAATTCCAGGTTTGAATGTTTAATTTCTGGTGTGTTTTTTTAATTCTGGGTTTGAATATTCAATTCCTGGTTGGAACATTCGTTTCCATATATATTTCTCAGTTCGAAAAGTAAGTAAAAAATCCTGCAAAGATCATCATCCTAAAAAAATCGAATGTCCTTTTATAAGATTCTCTAATAAAGATTCGCCACACAACCATTGTATGAAACCATTGTATAAAACCAATGTATAAAATAAAATTCGCCACACAACCATTGTTTCTAGAGGTCTGTATGCCATGAATATTTTATTATGTGGCTCAAGAAAGTGAAAAAAAATATCAATTATCTTCATTTACTAGTATATACTGTGAAACTACTAATTTTGGCGGACGATTTATTTGGTGGATTTGGCGGAAGGGGAAAAACCGCCAAATTAACTTTATATATGTTAAGAAATGCAAGTGGTTTTGAAACCGCCAAATTAAATCTCCACCAAATAACGTGAGGCTCACAACCGCCAAGTTTAAAGTGATGTTGGCAGGAAAACTATTTTTTTCTAAATCAATTACATATATGCCTGTGGTCTCAGAAAAATAGGTTACAAAACAAACTATGCTTGATCAGATGCATAAATCAAACATATGACAGTACTAGCAGCCGCTTTTCTTTTGTTTTGTGCGCCACTCAGTTACCTCTGACTTAACCTATTTCACGCTCGATTGCCTCGAACATATACGAGTAAGCTGGAATCGCACTGCATCAAGGGGTACAAAGCACCGAGAATGGTTGTAATATAAACAAACTCAAAATATCTCCACCAGAAACTCGCAACGAAATCGATTAGAAGGGGACATCTGTTTGAGCATACAAGTGCATATATATAATTGTTATGTTTTCATCGTTCAATCAGGAAGTTATGGAAAAATCCATAACTTACTGCCAATATCACTTTAGTAGCCGCCCAAAATTAGTCTTTTTATAGTATTTATACAAAGCTTCTTAAAACCAATTTTGCTTTTAGACAGTAGGGACTCTGTCAAAGGAATGATTGCTATACTGATGTCCCACTGTACATAATCATGGTATAAATTTATATAGCTACATCGTCCAATAATATACATTTGTGATACCATGCAAATCAACGTCAGAGTGACACTAAGTCAATAATTAAAGCAATATCCCGGTGTGACGTTATGAATACTAATTATAATAGCTGATGAGGCAAAATATTACAACGGAAATATTGGCCTGAACTACCCACAAGAAGTTTAATATTTCCATATCTAATGAAGGAAAAAAAACTGTGTATACATTTCAATGAGTTCTTCGATATAAAATATAAAATTCGAACGTTTGTTTCGATTTTACTTAAGTTTCAAGTCGAACTGAACATTTTATTTCATAATGTGGAAATTGTGGCTGGTGAAAGCTGTGTTGCAGGAATAACAAGACAAGACACTTTATTTGCAAGACGTACATGTAATATCATCCATCATTGAAACTTGTATGCATACCGTGATCAAACCCTCTACTGGCACGCGCATGACGTCACAGCCAATGAAAGTAGCGGCCCGAAAATCAGGCCGCTCATGTTTTGTGTGAATTTCGTACAAAAAGCAATCTAGCTCATGAAATCAGTATATTTTGCACAAAGAATGTGATCGTGGCTGAAGAAAAATAATCAGTGAGTATAAAAATGCTAGTTTCGAGGCATGCCTATTGATAGTTTTGGCCGATATGATGTTTGAAGCGAAGGCCCCCATGCGCCAAATTTTTCCCTGATAAAATGATGCATTCGATTCAAGGCACAAGGACGGTCCGGTGGGGGTGGGGGGGGGGGGGGTTGACCGATCGTTGTGCCTTGTATTCAGGGCTATAATGATTGAAGCTGCACAGAAGCGCACGCACGGATACACATGAACGAACCTTTTTTTTTCGGATTATTTCCCGGGGCTTTCGCCAGGTGTCAGTAGCTTACGAACAACAGATGATAGCGAAACAATAAATTTTCTTCTCTAAGTCTTATAAAGTGCCTCGGCATGCTGAAAGCAGTTTGAAATTGAAAAATATTATGAATACGTTCTACCTCATAAAAACTTTATACTTTCTGATTTTGGACATACAGCAACGTGCAGATTTGCGCCAAGATCTCTATCGTTTTCTATATATTCGTTTTGGCCTACACTATTGTACATTGCCAGAGGCGGATACAAAATATTCGAAAAGGGGAGGCTTATTCGGGTAGAATGAAGCAGCAAACACGCGTGGGGTCTGAGGCCCGGCAGCAAACGATCTGTAGATGCTCTGTGGTGAATTCTGAAGATCTCAGAGGTTGAAAATGTGTTGCTGTCAAGCAGACAGTTTTTCGTGCAGAAGCATCGGCATAATGTATAATGTAGAATGTTCATTGACACTTGATTGAAGGGAAACATTTTCAATATTTTTGTTATTGCTATGTCGTCTATATATACAACGTACTTGTATGCGCATATCCAATACGGATATCCATATATCCAATTGCATAATGCAGCATTGTTTATTGTATTCGTTACATTTTCTCCAATCAAGTTCTTAACTGCTTTTCCTCTTCAACGAATGTACTCTGACTTTTTGTGCTTGCAATTCTATTATTGGCACTGTAAATAAAATTACGAAAGCATGTTTTTGGATAGTGAAATAGGCGTGGGCTCTGGGGCCTGCCTAGCCCCCATAAGCCAACGAACTTTAGATGCTCCGGGTGAGGCCTTAGTTTCAAAATGTGAAGAAGGATTTAGTGGGAGCGAGCAGGCGCAACAGAAACAAGCCGGAGGTTATCAAAAAAATATTCAAATACTAGTATACACATACGATACGTGAAACCAATGCCCACTACAACGTATTCCGAACGAACACAATCGTTATCCAATCTCAAAGTCCAATGTCAGGCAAAATCGAGAACATTGTGTACATGTATAGTACTTCATAAACCCCATATATGGTCATGAGAATGTGAAATCAGGTGTTGTTGACATGTCCTGCCCCACATGTGGCACCTGTCATAAACTCCGAAAAGAATTAACACGCAACCAGATCGTACTGCACATACTATTGATACTATATGTATTGTTGCACTTATCAAACCAGATTGTAATGACGTTCATAGAATTTCTCAAAATCAACTATCAGTTTTGGTAAAGCATATATTGTCGCAGCAGAGACTAGCTGGGCACTCCGGTGAGCGAAGTCCTCGTAGCTGCGACCAGCTCTGGAATAGCTATTAGCTGTGAGACAAACACGTCATATGCTGGCGTCTCAGGCATTCTGCTGCTTAGAAAAGGGAAATTGAATATGAAAAACTTGAAATCATCACGTTTGTCATATTTGACAAATATTTTGTAGCATTCGGGGGCGGGTTTAGGAGGGGGGGCAATGGGCCTTGCCCCCCCCCCCCCCCCCGCCTCCCACGAAGAAAGAAGGAAAAAGAGAAGAAAAAAGAAGGAAATGGAGAAAAATAGAGGGGAGGAAGTGTTTTCAAGATAAATTACACCGGGAAGTAGCTTTAACTTCTGGGGCCCCATGTCGCAAGCAATGTATTCACTCTATAGCCTACCCACCTGTTCTCATTGAAAGCATTTTATTCCCTTCACCTTCTATAATGATTTGAGAGCAATGAATGGCCAAATGCACTTGATCATTTGATGGGGTCCAAAACTAAGTAATATTTTATGTCATATTTTGCCCGCCTCCGGCAACATATTTAATTTCACGTTCCTTGGATATATGACAACCTTTGTACGTGTTGGATGTGAAATCTGATTCATAGGAGTATGGAAAACATGTCAGCCGATAATGGTGCACAGCTTATACCCATTGGAATACCGATCGTTTGTTGAAATAATCTACTACAATATATTGATATCGACGTTCCCTTTTTTGAGAGAAAAAAGTTTCAGATTCTGAATGAGGTGTTGTGGTGTTGAGATCGTGGAAGTATTTTGTTCATCTTCATTTTTTATCTTGTATTATCCCATATGTCACGTTTTTAATCTTATGTTTGCTATTATACATCGTTTATCTTTGTGAAGTGCTTTGATCTACCATGTAGGATTCACGGTTTGTCATATATAAATCGAATGTCTGATTTAGCCATCACTTTAGAAAGTGTGTGAGTAGATATTCCAACAAAGAATTGGAATTTTTTTTGATATTCACACTGGGTTGATACCACTTCTAGAATGGATAGTTTATCACAGCGTCCTAGCTGTTCAGTTGGTCGTTGGTTCGAAGATTTCATGGCAACGATCGTGGTTATTATCGGCCAGAGTACTCCCTGAGAGCTAGCTCTTGTAGATCCAGGATCAATTGATCTCCGTGAATGTGAGGACAAATACCAGAGGAATGTGCCAGAGGAATATTGATTTGGAATAGTTCATGATGTTTTTTTTTTGTTGTAAACAATATTTATTTGGATTGATCAATAAAGGTATGAATGTTTTGTCAATTCCTTGTGTGCCTAAAACTGCTTGGAATACCGTACTGAATTCCTAATCTAAAGTTACAATCTAGAGTTACAATTGTATATACGATTTTGTTGTGAAATGTCTATTTATGCACTATATCAATTGGCTCTCAGTGTATGAAAAGAGTTTGTAATCAAAGATGTCCAACACTAATTATCTATAGTTGTTGGTCAAAAGTCATATGTATATGTAGTAGATCAGTTAACCATAGAATGGTGTCAATCATAAAGTACAATGATTGTCCTTGTTCATGTATTCATCTTAACACTCCGTAGGATGGAATATCATCACATATACCAAATTGAGCTACTGCTCATTCTTATAAAGATACCAGCGTTTACATTCCACTGCCGTGATTCATCCTTAAATATTGTAACGGTTTTGGGGCGTACCCAAAGGTTTCCCCTAGGTAATTCTGTTAGTGTTTTGTGATATTATGGTTAAATAACCGTTTATTAAAATGTATATGTGTTTAAAGGTTCATACGGTTCCGTATTGTTAATGTTTTAAAGGTTTTCCGTCTCGGAACTTAGTAATTTATGATGTCGGTAAAGCCGGAGACGGAGCCGGAACCGGAGACGGAACCGGACACGGAGCCGGAACAATGGAGTACAAAAACGTAATGACGTTATTTCCGGAAGGTCATGTGATCAGCCTCGTTTTCAGTTTAAAAGGTGACGTGTCAGCCACTGATTGGTTCTAGAGTGTTTTTAGAAATCCGGAAAATATCAGTGTTTTGGCGGACTATGACGTCACAATAGGTTGGTCACGTGACGTGGGTCTCAGGTCTATAAAAGCCCCCGCTTCACAGCGGACGGCGGAGTTGGTGTCCTGACGTCGACCTGTGCAGACCCCTTCTCCCATAGCAGAGTACTCCCTTGTTCCGGATAGAGTCATCCAGATGATAGTAGTTAAGTCTTCCGACTGTGCACTTGGAAAATAAACATGAAAACTTCAACCGAGTTGTTTTTCCGTGTTCGTTAGGGAACTGGAAGTTATAATAAATTTAGTTCACCGGAAAAGACAGTAATAAGGAGTAAAGGGAGATAAGACTAAAGTCGGTTAAGACCAAGTTGTAAAGACGTCTTAGGGTGATCCAAGAACCCAGATCACCGAGGAAGGAGACGGAGACGGAGACGGAGGTGGAATTCGACGGAGCAACTACGGAGGCGGTATCGGACGGAACAGTTGCAGAGACGGGAACGACGAAGCAGTTCCAGAGGCGGTACCGGACGACGGAGTTGCAGAGGCAGTACCTGACGGAGCGGTTGCGGTAACCGGAAGTGGGAACACTTCCGAGATACTCCATTTCAGGTGCAGTCGCAGGTTGCGGTGAGGCGGAGCCAACCGGAGCAGATTGCAGTGCGGCGGAACCTGGCAGAGCGGTTGCAGTATTCGGAAACGGCAACGTTCCCGGATTCTTTATTCCAGGCGCAGTCGCAGTTTGCAGTAAGACGGAAAACGACGGAGCTGTTGCAGTAAAGCGGTTTCCCGACGGAGCAGTTGCAGTACCCGGAGACGGAAACGCCTCCGGATCCTTACTTTACAGGTGCAGTTGCAGATTAGCAGTCGGACAACGGTTAAGAGGTCCATTCCAGACCACGCTACCAACCTTAGAGACTTCTGGCCGGAGTTCAACCGTACAGCAGTAGCAGTTTCCCGGAGTTTTACCGTTTCAGCTCCGGTTAAACAACAACTCACCCACCTCCCTAGAAAACCGGTTCATCAAGACGTCACAGAAGGGTGCAAACCCGTTACAACTTTTTGGTGGCAGCGGTGGGATCATCTGCAGTATGACTACTAGACGGGGCAAATTGGCGGAACAGCAGCTGAAGGCAGCCGTGTCGGACACGGAGCAGCCTGTAGGAGCAGTAGGAGTTGAGCCGTTGCAGATGCCGGTTGCGGAAAAGGAAGCAGTTCGTCCTGCCGAGCGAAAGCTGTTGCAGCCGGAAATGCAGAAAGCAGTTGCAGAAGAGCCCCTTCGGGTTCCTCAAGGAGTACAGCCTGCAGAGCAGTTAGCAGAGGCGGAAATTAACTTTCCGGACCAGGCTGGCGATCGGGAACCGGATGCGGAACCGGAAGGCGGAGAGAATTTAGTCGACAACCTGACCAGATTATTGGCGACCCAAATGGAGGTGTTTCAGCAGCATCTGGCAGTAACCGGAAAGCAGCAGCAGGCAGAAGCAGTACAACAACCAGCACCAAGGGCAGGAGTAGCCAGATTAATGACATACGACGGAACTGATCCGTGGCCGGAGTATGAGGCTCACCTCCTTGGATACGCTCGGTACTACCGTTGGACAGCAGAGGAAAAGGCGCTGAACCTATGTGTCAGTTTGAGAGGTAACGCCCGCAGCATACTACTGGATCTGTCCGCGGAGCAGAGACGCAGCTTTGATACGGTTGTGGCGGCATTAAAACAGCAGTTTTGTCCGGGGGAGAAAACATTTGTTTTCCAGGCGGAATTGCAGACACGGAAATTGCAGCCGGAGGAGGAGCTGTCCGAGCTGGCCAGAGACATACGGAGCAAGACGCGGCTAGCTTACCCAAAAGCAGATCCGGCTACAACAGAAGTGCTCATGAAGATGCATTTCTGCAACAGTCTGACTAACCGAGATACGCGGTTGTCGGTATTGAAAAGCCACCCGGAAACGCTGTCGCAGGCCCTGGCTTTCGCTACCGAGTATGAGAGCATCATGAAAACGGAGAACAGCAGACCAGCGGAGCGACACCGGACGAGGCAGCTGAACACGGAGCCGGAGTGGAGGCAGCAGGTGAACGAATTGCGGAAGCAAGCCGAGCAGACTCAGCAGCAGTTGGCGGATCTGATGACTCAGGTCAAGGAAGCGGTTAGCCGGCAGCAGCAGCAGCACAGTTCCCGAGCAGATTTAGAATGCTTCAACTGTGTCCGGAAGGGGCATTTTGCCCGAGACTGTAGGCAGCCGAAGCAGCAGCAGCAGCGGCGTCAACCACAACAGCAGCAGTCGCCGCGACAACAGCAGCAGCAGCCGCAGCAGCAGCAGCAACAACTGCAGCAGCCACAACAGCAGCAACAGCGGATTGCCCGGATTGTCCGACAGACCCGAAGTAGTGGAATTCCACAGCCCAAGCCAACGAAGGGAGGTCGTCGGAGTCAGTCACGGAAACAGCAGCGCAGACCAAGAGCAGATCTGGAGTGTTTTAACTGCGGCAGGAGGGGGCATTTCGCCCGAGATTGCAGGCTCCCGAGACCACAGCAGCAACGGCGGCAACCACCGCAGCAGCAGCAGAGACGGCAGCAGCAACGATGGATTGTCCGGATTGTCCGGCAGACCCGGAGCAGTGAAACTCCAGAGCCCGAACCAAGGAAGGGGGGACGCCGGAGGCGGTCGCGGAAATCAGCCGGAGAAGCAGAGCTGGCAGAAGAAGAGTCTCCGGTAAAAGCAGAATCCAAGGCGGTTGCGGTGACGGAGGAAGCAGCGTCCCGGAAGTCGGTTGCGGTTGTAGTAGCGGAGAAAGCAGCGTCCCGGAAGCCGGTTGCGGTTGCGGTGACGGAGAAAGCAGCGTCCCGGAAGCCGGTTGCGGTTGCGGTGACGGAGAAAGCAGCGTCCCGGAAGCCGGTTGCGGTTGCGGTGACAGAGGAAGCAGCGTCCCGGAAGCCGGTTGCGGTTGCGGTGACGGAGGAAGCAGCGTCCCGGAAGCCGGTTGCGGTTGCGGTGACGGAGAAGGCAGTTCCAGGAAAAGTGGATGCGGTTGCAGAGCAGATTAGGCTGGCGGAAAATGCGGACCAGGATACTGTGCTGGGGCAGAAATATCGACCGGATGAGTTGCGGAGAATGCAGCAAGCCGAACCTTGGTACCCACTGGTGACGTCGCTGATCGACGGGAGCGGTACAGCTGGCAGTGCAGACTTTTCCAGCATGAGCAGTGAGGAGAAAGTGCTGTACGGGATGCGGAAGACCTTGCTGAAAGTCGACGGAGTAGTCTACCGGAAATGGAAAACGGCAGAAGGAACCAGCCGAATGCAGTTAATAACCCCGAAGGAGCTGAGACAGGAGATTTTCCGTCTGGCCCATCAGAGCCGGACGGGAGGACACCTCGGAAGCAGAAGGATGGCGGCTAGCATTCGGAGGCGGTATTTCTGGCCGGCTATGATGCGGGACATAAAGCAGTGGGTGCTGAGCTGTGACGAATGTGCGTCAAGAAGTATGCAGAACTTGAAACGATCTCCGATGCAGAAATACCGGGTTGGAGCGCCCATGGAGAGGGTGGCAATGGACGTGATGGGTCCGTTACCTAAATCCACCCGGGGGAACCGGTACATCTTAGTAATCGGCGATTACTTCACCAAGTGGGTAGAGGCTTACCCGATGCCGAATCAGGAAGCGGTGACGGTTGCGGACATATTCGTCAACCAGTTTGCAGCGCGGTACGGCATCCCGATGGAGATCCACACCGACCAAGGCAGAAATTTCGAGTCCGACTTGCTGAGAAATGTTTGCAGAATCCTGGGGATTCACAAGACACGGACAACCGCTTTCCGACCTCAGTCGGACGGTTTCATTGAGCGATTCAACCGGACGCTGCAGCAGATCCTGAGCCTGTACGTAAGCGAGCGGCAGACCAACTGGGATCAGCTAGTACCGTTGGCGATGGCAGCTTACCGGAGTACCCCGCAGGAGACAACCGGGCAGAGTCCCGCCGGGAGAATCAACGGCAGAAGTAACAGAGTATGGCAGTCAGCTCCGGGAGCGACTAGAAGCGGTATACAAGGCGGTTCGAGCGAAATCTGGCAGAGAAATGGAACGGCAGAAGAAGCTGTACGACCGGAGGAAGGTCGACAATCAGTTCCAGCCAGGAGACCGAGTGTGGATGGCGGTCAAAACACGGAAGAAGGGCAAAGCTCCCAAGTTGCAGAGGAAGTGGAGCGGTCCAAAGCTAGTGCTGAGCAGATTTACCGACGTGACCTACGAGATTGCAGAGAGTGAAACTCGACAGAAGGTGGTTCACTTCGATTTGCTGAAACCGTATAATGGTGTCAAGCATCCGAGATGGATGAAGCGGAGAATGGCGGATTCCTGGAGGCAGACGGAGCCGCCGAAGCAGAGTAGTGTTCCGGAGACGGAACAGACGGTCTCTGAGTCGGATACGGACTCGGAGTAAAGCCGCAGAGGACGAAGAAATATTAGAAGACGGAGTGAGCTGTAGAGCAGGAGAAGGAGATAGCTGAGACCCTGGTAAAACGTTGAGTTCCGGCAGAGAGCGACCGCAAGAAGTCGGAGCAGTGAGCAAGTGCTGGTTCCGGAAACAGGGCGGAGAAAGGAAGCAGAGCGGAAAGCGGTGCAGAGACCGGATAGAGACATCCTAGAGGTTCTGACTGGGTTGAGCGCATAGTCAACCAGTCCAGGGTAGCGGCCAGGGGTCCGGAAGAACCTGGGTTAGCGGTCTAGTATCTCCAGAGAAGCAGCTACACGTCTTCCGTATACGGAGAATTAAGACGGAAAAGTTTTCCGGCTGTAGACATCCGACCGGAGTTTCCACTTAGCAGAGACAGTAAACCGACTGCAGATTGACAGAAACGGAGAAACATCACCCCAGATAGGAAGGCGCCTCCTTCTGGACAGAATGTATGCAGTTTCCAGTGTCGACAAGCAGTAATACCAGTGAGCAGATATGCAGTTGACGAAGCAGTACAGATGACGGAAACGCCCAACTTGCAGTCTAGATGTTCGTCTGAGAGGCAGATTCAACTGGCTGAGACTCTATTCAACCCTCCTGATGGCAGAGATACTTCAAAATTGCAGATACTTCGCTCGGAGGAGCAGTTGAAAGGGAGCCGGAAAAACCCGGAGAAGCCGGTTGAGCCGGAGACGGACACCTCTCGGTTAACGGTTGAGTTTTTGCATAATTGTGACGTCACTCCTGAGGCAGCCAATCAGCGTGGAGCTTTTCAAGTCACGTGAGCAGAAAGGGTATAAAAGGGCCTTGAAATCGGGCTCTGACAGCAGTTGAAGAGCAGACCTCGAGCTGTGCACATCGCTGTTAAAGTTTGGTGGAATCGAATCAAGTCCAGCATTTTCCGGCTGTGGCAGATTTTGCAGTGAAAAACGACTAAATGTTTCCCGGAAGACCATCAGTCCGGAGAAGCGGTTCAGTAGAAGCGGTGCAGTAGTTAGACGACTTCTGTTTCCCGGCTTTCCGGATGGCGTATTCGGCGTTCCTAGGAAGACAAGGTGGCGGAAGCGGAGGCGGTGTGGCAGTAGACGGAGGCGGTTGGCAGTGTAGCGGTCGACGGAGGCGGAGCAGAAAGCAGATCCAGCGGCAGAGCCGATAGCAGAGCAGATAGCCGAGCGGACAGCAGACCCATTGGCAGAGCGGAGACCAAAGCGGAAGGCGGAACCCGGAGCAGAGCTGGCAGTGAGATGGAGACCCGAGGATCCACGGAGAGAACTTTGCCGGCAACCATTCAAGCAGTAGCCGGAAGCAGAACCAGTTCAGCGGCTAGGGATGACGGAATGGAGTCTTCCGCGTCTGACCGAAGTCATGCGGACGTGCAGAGAGCGCGGAGGAGTATCCTGGTAGATCAAGCCAGAGCTACACCCGGAATCCTGTCTCCGGTGGAAACCAGGCCTCGACAGTCTTCCAGTGAGCGGTCCGGAAGAAGCCAAGTCCGTGCACCAACCCAGAGTCCACCCTACACATTCTACCCGTTTGGCGGTCCTTCAACTCAACCGTGTCCGTCCCATTGTTTCCCGGTGAATATTGGGGGACGGAGCGCTTCCGTCTTTGCACCTGCAGTCCCGGAGCACGCCAGATACTATGCAGTACGTTGGGGACCGGAGCAGTGGGGGCCAGCCGAGATGAGAGACTCCGGCGTCTACGTGGAGATCATGGAGCAGAGAGAGTCACCGTTTGGTCTCGTCCCGACCCGTCAGATCGTCCGGATCCCAGATTGGTCCATCCGGGACGAACGCCTCAGGAATGGGTTCTACGTCCCGCCCCAGTGGAGCCTCCATGATCCCGATCTTCTCCCGGTTGATGCCAGAGGAACAAGCTTCGGACGACCGTTGGTACCAAATACCATTCCACCTCGTCCGCCGTCGGGGAGCAGTTCGCGCCGTGATACTGGTGGGCAGTAGTCGTCGCAAGTCGTCGCAAGTCAAGTCGGCGCAAGGAGAAGAAAGAAGAACCGTTTCCCGGATTCTAGTATAATTAAGAGTTAAAAAGTGGGAAACGGAACAAGCAAGATATCCGGGTACAGTGACGGTAAATTAGTTAAGAGATACCAGTACCCGGATCACGGAAACAAGTTGTGTTTTATTTTACGGACAGTTTAACGGTTGACAATTTGTATATATGTGATATTGTTCTGTTCGGGACGAACAGAGTCTAAGGAAGGGGGAGTGTAACGGTTTTGGGGCGTACCCAAAGGTTTCCCCTAGGTAATTCTGTTAGTGTTTTGTGATATTATGGTTAAATAACCGTTTATTAAAATGTATATGTGTTTAAAGGTTCATACGGTTCTGTATTGTTAATGTTTTAAAGGTTTTCCGTCTCGGAACTTAGTAATTTATGATGTCGGTAAAGCCGGAGACGGAGCCGGAACCGGAGACGGAACCGGACACGGAGCCGGAACAATGGAGTACAAAAACGTAATGACGTTATTTCCGGAAGGTCATGTGATCAGCCTCGTTTTCGGTTTAAAAGGTGACGTGTCAGCCACTGATTGGTTCTAGAGTGTTTTTAGAAATCCGGAAAATATCAGTGTTTTGGCGGACTATGACGTCACAATAGGTTGGTCACGTGACGTGGGTCTCAGGTCTATAAAAGCCCCCGCTTCACAGCGGACGGCGGAGTTGGTGTCCTGACGTCGACCTGTGCAGACCCCTTCTCCCATAGCAGAGTACTCCCTTGTTCCGGATAGAGTCATCCAGATGATAGCAGTTAAGTCTTCCGACTGTGCACTTGGAAAATAAACATGAAAACTTCAACCGAGTTGTTTTTCCGTGTTCGTTAGGGAACTGGAAGTTATAATAAAGTTAGTTCACCGGAAAAGACAGTAATACGGAGTAAAGGGAGATAAGACTACAGTCGGTTAAGACCAAGTTGTAAAGACGTCTTAGGGTGATCCAAGAACCCAGATCACCGAGGAAGGAGACGGAGACGGAGACGGAGGTGGAATTCGACGGAGCAACTACGGAGGCGGTATCGGACGGAACAGTTGCAGAGACGGGAACGACGAAGCAGTTGCAGAGGCGGTACCGGACGACGGAGTTGCAGAGGCAGTACCTGACGGAGCGGTTGCGGTAACCGGAAGTGGGAACACTTCCGAGATACTCCATTTCAGGTGCAGTCGCAGGTTGCGGTGAGGCGGAGCCAACCGGAGCAGATTGCAGTGCGGCGGAACCTGGCAGAGCGGTTGCAGTATTCGGAAACGGCAACGTTCCCGGATTCTTTATTCCAGGCGCAGTCGCAGTTTGCAGTAAGACGGAAAACGACGGAGCTGTTGCAGTAAAGTGGTTTCCCGACGGAGCAGTTGCAGTACCCGGAGACGGAAACGCCTCCGGATCCTTACTTTACAGGTGCAGTTGCAGATTAGCAGTCGGACAACGGTTAAGAGCTCCATTCCAGACCACGCTACCAACCTTAGAGACTTCTAGCCGGAGTTCAACCGTACAGCAGTAGCAGTTTCCCGGAGTTTTACCGTTTCAGCTCCGGTTAAACAACAACTCACCCACCTCCCTAGAAAACCGGTTCATCAAGACGTCACAGAAGGGTGCAAACCCGTTACAACTTTTTGGTGGCAGCGGTGGGATCATCTGCAGTATGACTACTAGACGGGGCAAATTGGCGGAACAGCAGCTGAAGGCAGCCGTGTCGGACACGGAGCAGCCTGTAGGAGCAGTAGGAGCTGAGCCGTTGCAGATGCCGGTTGCGGAAAAGGAAGCAGTTCGTCCTGCCGAGCGAAAGCTGTTGCAGCCGGAAATGCAGAAAGCAGTTGCAGAAGAGCCCCTTCGGGTTCCTCAAGGAGTACAGCCTGCAGAGCAGTTAGCAGAGGCGGAAATTAACTTTCCGGACCAGGCTGGCGATCGGGAACCGGATGCGGAACCGGAAGGCGGAGAGAATTTAGTCGACAACCTGACCAGATTATTGGCGACCCAAATGGAGGTGTTTCAGCAGCATCTGGCAGTAACCGGAAAGCAGCAGCAGGCAGAGGCAGTACAACAACCAGCACCAAGGGCAGGAGTAGCCAGATTAATGACATACGACGGAACTGATCCGTGGCCGGAGTATGAGGCTCACCTCCTTGAATACGCTCGGTACTACCGTTGGACAGCAGAGGAAAAGGCGCTGAACCTATGTGTCAGTTTGAGAGGTAACGCCCGCAGCATACTACTGGATCTGTCCGCGGAGCAGAGACGCAGCTTTGATACGGTTGTGGCGGCATTAAAACAGCAGTTTTGTCCGGGGGAGAAAACATTTGTTTTCCAGGCGGAATTGCAGACACGGAAATTGCAGCCGGAGGAGGAGCTGTCCGAGCTGGCCAGAGACATACGGAGCAAGACGCGGCTAGCTTACCCAAAAGCAGATCCGGCTACAACAGAAGTGCTCATGAAGATGCATTTCTGCAACAGTCTGACTAACCGAGATACGCGGTTGTCGGTATTGAAAAGCCACCCGGAAACGCTGTCGCAGGCCCTGGCTTTCGCTACCGAGTATGAGAGCATCATGAAAACGGAGAACAGCAGACCAGCGGAGCGACACCGGACGAGGCAGCTGAACACGGAGCCGGAGTGGAGGCAGCAGGTGAACGAATTGTGGAAGCAAGCCGAACAGACTCAGCAGCAGTTGGCGGATCTGATGACTCAGGTCAAGGAAGCGGTTAGCCGGCAGCAGCAGCAGCGCAGTTCCCGAGCAGATTTAGAATGCTTCAACTGTGTCCGGAAGGGGCATTTTGCCCGAGACTGTAGGCAGCCGAAGCAGCAGCAGCAGCGGAGTCAACCACAACAGCAGCAGTCGCCGCGACAACAGCAGCAGCAGCCGCAGCAGCAGCAACAACTGCAGCAGCCACAACAGCAGCAACAGCGGATTGCCCGGATTGTCCGACAGACCCGAAGTAGTGGAATTCCACAGCCCAAGCCAAGGAAGGGAGGTCGTCGGAGTCAGTCACGGAAACAGCAGCGCAGACCAAGAGCAGATCTGGAGTGTTTTAACTGCGGCAGGAGGGGGCATTTCGCCCGAGATTGCAGGCTCCCGAGACCACAGCAGCAACGGCGGCAACCACCGCAGCAGCAGCAGAGACGGCAGCAGCAACGATGGATTGTCCGGATTGTCCGGCAGACCCGGAGCAGTGAAACTCCAGAGCCCGAACCAAGGAAGGGGGGACGCCGGAGGCGGTCGCGGAAATCAGCCGGAGAAGCAGAGCTGGCAGAAGAAGAGTCTCCGGTAAAAGCAGAATCCAAGGCGGTTGCGGTGACGGAGGAAGCAGCGTCCCGGAAGTCGGTTGCGGTTGCGGTAGCGGAGAAAGCAGCGTCCCGGAAGCCGGTTGCGGTTGCGGTGACGGAGAAAGCAGCGTCCCGGAAGCCGGTTGCGGTTGCGGTGACGGAGAAAGCAGCGTCCCGGAAGCCGGTTGCGGTTGCGGTGACAGAGGAAGCAGCGTCCCGGAAGCCGGTTGCGGTTGCGGTGACGGAGGAAGCAGCGTCCCGGAAGCCGGTTGCGGTTGCAGTGACGGAGAAGGCAGTTCCAGGAAAAGTGGATGCGGTTGCAGAGCAGATTAGGCTGGCGGAAAATGCGGACCAGGATACTGTGCTGGGGCAGAAATGAGTCCGGATGAGTTGCGGAGAATGCAGCAAGCCGAACCTTGGTACCCACTGGTGACGTCGCTGATCGACGGGAGCGGTACAGCTGGCAGTGCAGACTTTTCCAGCATGAGCAGTGAGGAGAAAGTGCTGTACGGGATGCGGAAGACCTTGCTGAAAGTCGACGGAGTAGTCTACCGGAAATGGAAAACGGCAGAAGGAACCAGCCGAATGCAGTTAATAACCCCGAAGGAGCTGAGACAGGAGATTTTCCGTCTGGCCCATCAGAGCCGGACGGGAGGACACCTCGGAAGCAGAAGGATGGCGGCTAGCATTCGGAGGCGGTATTTCTGGCCGGCTATGATGCGGGACATAAAGCAGTGGGTGCTGAGCTGTGACGAATGTGCGTCAAGAAGTATGCAGAACTTGAAACGATCTCCGATGCAGAAATACCGGGTTGGAGC
The DNA here is from genome assembly GCA_949152475.1 of Terebella lapidaria. Classification (NCBI taxonomy): domain Eukaryota; kingdom Metazoa; phylum Annelida; class Polychaeta; order Terebellida; family Terebellidae; genus Terebella; species Terebella lapidaria. The sequence continues at coordinate 13,794,370 of OX424557.1, forward strand.
GCCCATGGAGAGGGTGGCAATGGACGTGATGGGTCCGTTACCTAAATCCACCCGGGGGAACCGGTACATCTTAGTAATCGGCGATTACTTCACCAAGTGGGTAGAGGCTTACCCGATGCCGAATCAGGAAGCGGTGACGGTTGCGGACATATTCGTCAACCAGTTTGCAGCGCGGTACGGCATCCCGATGGAGATCCACACCGACCAAGGCAGAAATTTCGAGTCCGACTTGCTGAGAAATGTTTGCAGAATCCTGGGGATTCACAAGACACGGACAACCGCTTTCCGACCTCAGTCGGACGGTTTCATTGAGCGATTCAACCGGACGCTGCAGCAGATCCTGAGCCTGTACGTAAGCGAGCGGCAGACCAACTGGGATCAGCTAGTACCGTTGGCGATGGCAGCTTACCGGAGTACCCCGCAGGAGACAACCGGGCAGAGTCCCAACTTGCTGATGCTGGGCAGAGAAGTCAACACTCCGGTTGAGTTACTGATTGGCAGACCGCCGGGAGAATCAACTGCAGAAGTAACAGAGTATGGCAGTCAGCTCCGGGAGCGACTAGAAGCGGTATACAAGGCGGTTCGAGCGAAATCTGGCAGAGAAATGGAACGGCAGAAGAAGCTGTACGACCGGAGGAAGGTCGACAATCAGTTCCAGCCAGGAGACCGAGTGTGGATGGCGGTCAAAACACGGAAGAAGGGCAAAGCTCCCAAGTTGCAGAGGAAGTGGAGCGGTCCAAAGCTAGTGCTGAGCAGATTTACCGACGTGACCTACGAGATTGCAGAGAGTGAAACTCGACAGAAGGTGGTTCACTTCGATTTGCTGAAACCGTATAATGGTGTCAAGCATCCGAGATGGATGAAGCGGAGAATGGCGGATTCCTGGAGGCAGACGGAGCCGCCGAAGCAGAGTAGTGTTCCGGAGACGGAACAGACGGTCTCTGAGTCGGATACGGACTCGGAGTAAAGCCGCAGAGGACGAAGAAATATTAGAAGACGGAGTGAGCTGTAGAGCAGGAGAAGGAGATAGCTGAGACCCTGGTAAAACGTTGAGTTCCGGCAGAGAGCGACCGCAAGAAGTCGGAGCAGTGAGCAAGTGCTGGTTCCGGAAACAGGGCGGAGAAAGGAAGCAGAGCGGAAAGCGGTGCAGAGACCGGATAGAGACATCCTAGAGGTTCTGACTGGGTTGAGCGCATAGTCAACCAGTCCAGGGTAGCGGCCAGGGGTCCGGAAGAACCTGGGTTAGCGGTCTAGTATCTCCAGAGAAGCAGCTACACGTCTTCCGTATACGGAGAATTAAGACGGAAAAGTTTTCCGGCTGTAGACATCCGACCGGAGTTTCCACTTAGCAGAGACAGTAAACCGACTGCAGATTGACAGAAACGGAGAAACATCACCCCAGATAGGAAGGCGCCTCCTTCTGGACAGAATGTATGCAGTTTCCAGTGTCGACAAGCAGTAATACCAGTGAGCAGATATGCAGTTGACGAAGCAGTACAGATGGCGGAAACGCCCAACTTGCAGTCTAGATGTTCGTCTGAGAGGCAGATTCAACTGGCTGAGACTCTATTCAACCCTCCTGATGGCAGAGATACTTCAAAATTGCAGATACTTCGCTCGGAGAAGCAGTTGAAAGGGAGCCGGAAAAACCCGGAGAAGCCGGTTGAGCCGGAGACGGACACCTCTCGGTTAACGGTTGAGTTTTTGCATAATTGTGACGTCACTCCTGAGGCAGCCAATCAGCGTGGAGCTTTTCAAGTCACGTGAGCAGAAAGGGTATAAAAGGGCCTTGAAATCGGGCTCTGACAGCAGTTGAAGAGCAGACCTCGAGCTGTGCACATCGCTGTTAAAGTTTGGCGGAATCGAATCAAGTCCAGCATTTTCCGGCTGCGGCAGATTTTGCAGTGAAAAACGACTAAGTGTTTCCCGGAAGACCATCAGTCCGGAGAAGCGGTTCAGTAGAAGCGGTGCAGTAGTTAGACGACTTCTGTTTCCCGGCTTTCCGGATGGCGTATTCGGCGTTCCTAGGAAGACAAGGTGGCGGAAGCGGAGGCAGTGTGGCAGTAGACGGAGGCGGTTGGCAGTGTAGCGGTCGACGGAGGCGGAGCAGAAAGCAGATCCAGCGGCAGAGCCGATAGCAGAGCAGATAGCCGAGCGGACAGCAGACCCATTGGCAGAGCGGAGACCAAAGCGGAAGGCGGAACTCGGAGCAGAGCTGGCAGTGAGATGGAGACCCGAGGATCCACGGAGAGAACTTTGCCGGCAACCATTCAAGCAGTAGCCGGAAGCAGAACCAGTTCAGCGGCTAGGGATGACGGAATGGAGTCTTCCGCGTCTGACCGAAGTCATGCGGACGTGCAGAGAGCGCGGAGGAGTATCCTGGTAGATCAAGCCAGAGCTACACCCGGAATCCTGTCTCCGGTGGAAACCAGGCCTCGACAGTCTTCCAGTGAGCGGTCCGGAAGAAGCCAAGTCCGTGCACCAACCCAGAGTCCACCCTACACATTCTACCCGTTTGGCGGTCCTTCAACTCAACCGTGTCCGTCCCATTGTTTCCCGGTGAATATTGGGGGACGGAGCGCTTCCGTCTTTGCACCTGCAGTCCCAGAGCACGCCAGATACTATGCAGTACGTTGGGGACCGGAGCAGTGGGGGCCAGCCGAGATGAGAGACTCCGGCGTCTACGTGGAGATCATGGAGCAGAGAGAGTCACCGTTTGGTCTCGTCCCGACCCGTCAGATCGTCCGGATCCCAGATTGGTCCATCCGGGACGAACGCCTCAGGAATGGGTTCTACGTCCCGCCCCAGCGGAGCCTCCATGATCCCAATCTTCTCCCGGTTGATGCCAGAGGAACAAGCTTCGGACGACCGTTGGTACCAAATACCATTCCACCTCGTCCGCCGTCGGGGAGCAGGTCGTCGCAAGTCAAGTCGGCGCAAGGAGAAGAAAGAAGAACCGTTTCCCGGATTCTAGTATAATTAAGAGTTAAAAAGTGGGAAACGGAACAAGCAAGATATCCGGGTACAGTGACGGTAAATTAGTTAAGAGATACCAGTACCCGGATCACGGAAACAAGTTGTGTTTTATTTTACGGACAGTTTAACGGTTGACAATTTGTATATATGTGATATTGTTCTGTTCGGGACGAACAGAGTCTAAGGAAGGGGGAGTGTAACGGTTTTGGGGCGTACCCAAAGGTTTCCCCTAGGTAATTCTGTTAGTGTTTTGTGATATTATGGTTAAATAACCGTTTATTAAAATGTATATGTGTTTAAAGGTTCATACGGTTCCGTATTGTTAATGTTTTAAAGGTTTTCCGTCTCGGAACTTAGTAATTTATGATGTCGGTAAAGCCGGAGACGGAGCCGGAACCGGAGACGGAACCGGACACGGAGCCGGAACAATGGAGTACAAAAACGTAATGACGTTATTTCCGGAAGGTCATGTGATCAGCCTCGTTTTCGGTTTAAAAGGTGACGTGTCAGCCACTGATTGGTTCTAGAGTGTTTTTAGAAATCCGGAAAATATCAGTGTTTTGGCGGACTATGACGTCACAATAGGTTGGTCACGTGACGTGGGTCTCAGGTCTATAAAAGCCCCCGCTTCACAGCGGACGGCGGAGTTGGTGTCCTGACGTCGACCTGTGCAGACCCCTTCTCCCATAGCAGAGTACTCCCTTGTTCCGGATAGAGTCATCCAGATGATAGCAGTTAAGTCTTCCGACTGTGCACTTGGAAAATAAACATGAAAACTTCAACCGAGTTGTTTTTCCGTGTTCGTTAGGGAACTGGAAGTTATAATAAAGTTAGTTCACCGGAAAAGACAGTAATACGGAGTAAAGGGAGATAAGACTACAGTCGGTTAAGACCAAGTTGTAAAGACGTCTTAGGGTGATCCAAGAACCCAGATCACCGAGGAAGGAGACGGAGACGGAGGTGGAATTCGACGGAGCAACTACGGAGGCGGTATCGGACGGAACAGTTGCAGAGACGGGAACGACGAAGCAGTTGCAGAGGCGGTACCGGACGACGGAGTTGCAGAGGCAGTACCTGACGGAGCGGTTGCGGTAACCGGAAACCGTAAGAGTACGGAAAAACAACTCGGTTGAAGTTTTCATGTTTATTTTCTAAGTGTACAGTCGGAAGACTTAACTGCTATCATCTGGTATGACCTAAGCCGGAGCAAGGGAGTACTCTGCTATGGGAGAAGGGGTCTGCACAGGTCGACGTCAGGACACCAACTCCGCCGTCCGCTGTGAAGCGGGGGCTTCTATAGACCTGAGACCCACGTCACGTGACCAACCTATTGTGACGTCATAGTCCGCCAAAACACTGATTTTTCCGTAATTTCTAAAAACACTCTAGAACCAATCAGTGGCTGACACTGAATATATAAAAAATGAATATATAAAAAATATATTCAGAACCAGCATACATTATATCATGATATCTGTAAAGATTTAATGGTTTGGGCCACGGTTTACCCACGCTTTAATGCTGATACAAATCAAGCTGTGGTGTATTTTGTTTGATATATAGTTTTGTTCATGGGCTACAGCTGCATATAGTGGTATTCCCCTGGACGACCAATCATTCTCCCAGGGCGACCATTCCCCTATGAGATATGACAATATAAGATAAGACAACAGCCAATCAGCGTTCGCCTTTCACCATTCACTACGGTGCACCATTGTCAGTTCATGTGTATGAGCCGTGACAATTTCCCCAGTCGATTGACCACAGACATACTAAAACCATTGATGAACAGTGGGGCTCGTTTCTCGAACAGTACTTACGCCAAGGGCGTATCTTACGCACTGCGGAAGTAATACACCCTGTTTCTCGAAACGTTCTTAGATTAAACACATTGCGTAACACTTACGTCACCTCTGAAGGTGTCGTAAGTAATTGCGCATGTACATACTTTCAGTGTTTCCTCTGTTTGAAGTTCATATTTCATATCGAATTGACTCTACCTAACGTTCATTCATCCAAGTATTCAATAATATTGCTATTATATTCAACACTGATGTGTAGTATGATGAAATGATAGGACTAGGTCACTGGTATTGTCTGCCTTTCATTGAATATTATAATGTGATCCTGTCATGGCTATATTCTTGAGAGTTAACTTTTAATGATAACTTCTTATTTATTTTTATATGAAGTTCAGGTTAATGCAAACTTAAAAGACATAAGTCTGCTGATGTGTCTTTGGAATACACAAATAACACAATGATGCAAAAACATTCTATGAACGTCGTATATTTTCACTAACGCGAATCGATATAGCATGTGTGTTCTCGGCACATTGAAAAATGTTAACCAGAATACAGGATCTTTGTATTCGAGCGAGGATAAATAGCAATTTCACAGGTTATATGCATTTTATTTGTATATTTATCAAAAGAAAAAAAAATTGTTTTAAAAAAGAAATCTTGAACCTCCGGATGCGGTGCAAGAATAGCATAACTAAACTGCAGATATCGTCAATCAATTATTCTTAACTATTTCAAATATGGTGTATGCCGCGGAGTACATACAGAATTACTCATTTCACGACATTATGAGCAATTAGCGATGACCAAATGCGCCAACATAATTATGTACACAATTTACGGAATAAACTTATATATAATAGAAACTCCATATTAACGTAGTCCGCTACAAACAGTGAGGTAACGAAGAGTCCAAATTTAAAAGTTATGTCTCGAATATTATCTCTTCAAAATGACCTATTTTATAGAGTAACTGATCAGTATCCTAATACTGAGAAGAAAATAGGGGGTCACCGTGCTGGTTTCTTCGACAGATTCGATCAAAATCACAAACATTTACCTAAAATGACATAAATTATGGCATTTTTGCACATTTTTTCGTCCATATTCACATCTTGCATCGTCTTTTCCATGCGAACGGATACGGTGACCCCCTATTTCCTTTTCAGTTTTAGGATGCTGATCAGTTACTTTATAAAATATGTCATTATGAAGTTTTAGATTATGTTGATACAGTTATTTATTTAAAAAAAAATTAGCCCAAAGGCTAAGATAGGTTACCGGACAATTTTGGTTTGGCCATGGCAGCATTGGCAGGTAACAGACCTTGAGATTTACCAATCAAGGTTCGCAGTGTAAACATATGACCTTGGGATTTACCAATCAAGGTCATCCGTATGAACTTCGATGTAACCATTACATGTATGTGTGCAGCATTTGATATTCTATATGTTGGGTGGAATCGTTTAGGCCGCTCAGGTCAATTTACACATTCCAAGTCAGACATTTGGCACTCAAGGTCATCTGACGTCAAGTTCAAGGTCATCATTAGTTGTGCCATATATGTCTTCCTATATGTTCATAATGCAAACATGAGCTCTATCTGCAAGCATTTCATCTACAGAGGCAAATCTGGGCATTTTTTGACCCCAAAATGGCTGTTTTGACCTTTCAAGGTCATCGAAGGTCAAATTCAAGGTCACCACACAAGTCGCCATATATGACTTCCCATTTGAAAGTGCCAATTTCTAAGCTCTATCTCCAAGCGTTCTATGAGTACAGTCCTGACAGCTCCCATTATGAAGGAAAGAAGTGCCGAAAATTTTCTAATTCCAAAAGTTTTTTCAAAGGGTGAAAATTTTTTTTGCCTAGAAATGGCCCAAAATGGATAGTAATGCGATTTGGGGCGAAGAAAATTTTTTTCGCCGACTCGTCAAAAATTCAAAATGGCCGCCACACTGAGATCGGCGATTCAAGGGCAACAAAACTTATACACGTCACAGAGGTATATAAGAGGAATCTTTTTAAGCAAAAATCTCAAAACTGATCAGACAGTTTTTGAGAAAATACAGACCAGGTGCAAATTTGAGCGTTTTTCGACCCAAAAATGGCTGTTTTGACCTTTCAAGGTCATCCAAGGTCAAATTCAAGGTCACCACACAAGTCGCCATATATGACTTCCCATTTGAAAGTGCCAATTTCTAAGCTCTATCTTCAAGCGTTCTATGAGTACAGTCCGGACAGCTCCCATTATGAAGGGAAAAAGTGCCGAAAATTTTCTAAGTCCAAAATTTTTTTCAAAGGGTGAAACATTTTTTTTGCCCTAGAAATGGCCCAAAATGGATAGTAATGCGATTTGGGGCGAAAAAATTTTTTTACGCCGACCCGCCAAAAATTCAAAATGGCCGCCACACGGAAACCGGCAGATTTAGGGCAACCAAACTTATACATATCACTGAGGTATATGAGGGGAATCTTTTGAAACCAAAAACTCAAAACTGATCAGACAGTTTTTGAGAAAATGGCCGTCAAAGTCCAAAATTGAGCGTTTTTCGACAAAAACGGCCGCCATTTTGAAAAAAATGCGAAAATCAAAAAACAAAAAAATACCTCCTTCTCAAAATATTTTTAGGCATTTTTGTGCAAAATTTCAGAAAGATTCGATCGTTAACTTTAAAGATAAAAATGTTAACGCCGGACGGACGGACGGACGGACGACGGACGCAACGCCATGCCAATAGGTTATCGGACCAAAGGTCCGGTAACCTAAAAACTCTATGACCCCCCTCCCCTCACTGTTTGGAGCGGACAACCTTAAGCAAAAATGTCTCAAACTAAAGCCTTCCGCGCTGCGATCCCAGATTGTAGAGCATTTCTTGTGACCTCTTCCTTACCAGAGTGTGTCTGCGCATGCTGATCATCGGGCTAGTCTGGTCACCATGCCAACCGTACTTAACATACGGCCCATGGGGACGTGGTTGCTAGGGGGCTTAACTCGGGACTGGTATGCAAAACGTCGTTTAAAATTATTCAATGGATTTCAGAAGAGGCTACTATTAACATCACCGGTTTTATGGTAACTATTTCAATATTCAGGGCGTTGGGTCCCTAGTAACCATGGTTGCTATGGGTCATATCTCGAGAATCGTTACCTTAGCAACCAATTCTGGAAACTGAATACTGATTATATCTCATGCCAAACAAAGTACATACATGGCAAATAAAGCTCACATTATCATGATCATCGTATGTGTTTGAAAATAGACGTTTCATTACCTTAATCCTGTTAATTACCTTGTTTTATCCTTGTGACGCATGAATACTCATTAATTAATTAATTAATTAGGTACAAAAAAGTTAGCCCAAAATTTCCACTAAAACTGTCATATCTTCACAAATAATTGAGCTATTGACATGCTGTAAAAACTATAATAATTCATGAGATTCAGTCTATCATCAGTCAAAAATAAGTATCCTGACTTTAGTTTGACTTTACATAAGGAAAATCGTATGCGTGATTTTAAGGAAACAGTACTGTCTGAATAGATTTTGAGAAAATGGCCATCAAAGACAAAAATCATCGGGGTTTTTTTCGACAAAAATGTCGTTTTGACCTCGAAGGTCAAATTCAAGGTCACCACGCCGCAATATATGATTTCCCATTTGAATGTGCCAGTACATTTAGGCTCTATCTTGATGTGTTGATTCATTTCCCTCTTTGATTCAGATTCATTTCCCTTTTTGATTAAGCCATTATCGTCTGAGATTATTGAAAATTTAGTCAGATTAATGAAAGAGCAAACGTTTTGTAGAGTCCAGCAGTACGTAGGTGTAAACACTCACTGGTCTGTCACTGCTCGAGTAACATCACTCATGCACGCGTTACCATAGAAACTACCACCGGCCATTACTTACGAACTCGCTTGGCATTACTTACGAACACACATTTGAGAAATGCGTAAATCAGGTTTGAGAAACAGACTTACGAAATTACTTGCGCATTACTTAAGTTGTTTCTTAAACCATTGAGTACGAAACCTACTTACGAACTGCTCGAGAAACGAGCCCGTGGCACGAGTCTAAGATATTACAACAAAACGTTTGTTCTTGCCAAATATAACCTGACAAAAAAGGCTATTGAGGTTATTACATGTTACAATATTCGTAACATTTTGTTCTTTGGGTGTCCATGATCATTTGATGTCTCTCGGATCACTATCCGGAAGTGACGGGCCGCACCTTCTCCTGTATGCCAGGCGGGGGAAGAGAACGGCAGTGGTACGGGTCCCAAGTGTACGATCTAGATCTTAGTACACACCTAGCTCCTAAAACTAAGGTTGTTAGGGACGGAGCTCACCTTATGGGTTAATGCAAGTGAGGTATTATGCAGGTCAGTCAAGTATGTAAATCCCTGCTTTAACCCGGTTGTTTCATCTTCAGCGGAGTGTACTCTCCTTTTTCGGCCTTATATCCTGTCCCAAGGATCACGGAATTCTTTATATCCCCATTTAGGCCTTAACCCGTGGTTAGCACGGTCAAAATTTCCATAGTTATTTTTCGACCCAATATCCTTTGTTAACTTGGATCCCTATGATCCCTGAGCACAGTCACATGTTACTAAAAATACCCCGTTCGACTCGCTTTTTCAACCAAACAGTGACTTTCCGAAGGAAAGGAAAAGTTATGCAACTCCGCTCGCATGACTTCTTGTTTACATGGGCGATAACGGGGGAAACTGGCGGAAACCGCCAATATTTTCAAAGACACGCACATCTTCGACACTGACGAACGTCATGTTTCATCACAATAAACAATAAACTTACTCAATAAATACATACCACCTACATTTGGTGTTCATTCCCGACGATACAACTAAATAGACACATTATGCAGTCTGCCAAGGCTTTGAAAACTTTCATTCGGCAACGTCCTCAGCAGCAAATACGAATAGCACACTCGATTGAACGTTATGTGTAGATTATTTTTTTCCTATATCGACTATTACAGGATACAAAAATTGACTTTCATTAACTTCGAATAGATGAAAAATTGTCCATAATTAAACACAATGTAAGAGAGACACAACGTCGTTTTAATAAAATATACCATTGCCACGTGTGCCAGTTACCGTACTGACGCGCATTTTGAAACTCAAAGTTATGATTCAAGTTTACTAACGAGCAAGAACTTTTTTCCCCGTTGCATGGGCTGTGTTAAATTTCTGCGGAATACAAAATGGGTATTAGGCCTATAATACAGTCAATGCAGTTATTCCGTTTTAAATTATTTAGTGTCATCATTAAATCACGCGAATCAATAGTCTGGTGTTCGGGTGATTACGGTAGCTATATATACACGTGTCCAGTTGGTCGAAGCGTTCCAAGTGAAATTCCAGGGCTGAAACGCTGTCAAATATGTCTGACGTTAACGCTGTTATGGATTTTGGTTTCGTGTCGTGGTATATATGTATACATATATGTATAGATATAGGCTATATACACACTCCCCAAATTGCACTTTATTTATGACATGCAGAAATATGTAGTTTAACAAATACGTAGGTGGACCATTAAGCGACTGATCAAGGATATACTAGATCTAGTAAAACTTTTTTTCATACATGTATTTTGAAATCATACATGTACATGTATTTTGCCGTCAAACATTTCGAATAGAAAAAGTAATTAGTATTACCAGAGACGTGTTATAGTCCTAAACCCAATCTTCGTGTACATGAACAGACGTTAACGGGTCTGGCACACAATGTAGGCGTATCCATCACACTCGAATGTAAACACGAACATCAAAGCTAGATACACAAAACTAGAGACATTTTTGGAGAATCTGTTCCAGACACCATGTGGTGACAACAAATTAATGTAATATTAAGCCTTCGCTATCGCAAAATTAAAATTTTAGGCGTATAATTATTATTATTTTATACCCGAGTTTGACGGATGCAATTTTCTGTGTTTACGTTCAGGTTAACGTAAAGCACATATTCATAAGTGTAAATACCGCAATTGATCGATTAAACGCCTGTCCTCTAAAAAGCGTCTCCCTCAAAGCGCCTCTCGGCATTGCACAAGAAATACCGCTTACTAGTATAGCAGTGATTCACGCCGTGTGGAAATAAAGAACACTTCAATTGCATTTTGGTTTAGCTTTTCTTTTTACCGGTAATTTACTCGGAAACAATATGTATGTACACTGGTAACAATTTACGGTAGTACTAAATATCAAGTGCAGGAGAAATTTCTAATTTACAATCGGTTATTTGCCGTAGGCTTTCCCTGTTAAACATGTTCGATTTCTATGAAATAAAATTTTTGTGTGACTGAAATAACATGGATGGCGACTACTATAGCGATCACGGCGAATATATACCGGGGTAGTTCTGAGATATAAACTGAGTATGCCCAGTGTTGGTGTCATTTTTCTGGCCCTCGACATTACAGTTTCGTATTTATTATTTCAAAATTTCCCACCGCACCAAGCTTCATTCGCCCAAAGATCGTGTTTGCAATCACATCTCCTAATTGGCAGTCAACTGATTAGTTTCATATTGAATCTGGTATGCTAATTGCTATTAACACTGATTAAAGGCCTGGACGACATTGAGGCGCTTATTAAGCGCCTCCCTTAAATGAGCGCCTGTCTTGAAAAAGCGCCGGGGGGGGGGGGGGAGGGTAAAACTTTATTGACAAATAAGCGCCCTGCGTTCCATCGAGCCATACGGTATATGAAATTAACCAATGTTAGACCTGGTATCTGACATAATCATGGTCAAATATATTCACCGGAAAACACAGCATATTTCCTAGGACAGTCGCTCTGAAAATCGTAGGTCTATGGGTACGCATGATACCCCTTCATATGGAAATTGTTTCGAGCTTTCAAGTTTAGAACTACATGAAATTAATAAGGATCACATTGTGATGAAGGATATTTAGATATTCGACATCTGCATTTTTTACATGTGTATAGCCTAATACATTAAGAAAAAACACATTAGGAAAAAAATGTTAATAAAGGATAAATATCAATAGATCTAATAGAGTGAAATGAGTAGTGAAATCACAGGTCTATAATTTAGAAGATTCAGTGTTCAGAATTGCGAATTATGTAATTAAATGGGGCGTGGAGGCGAGGGGACAACAATCTTAGAAATATCAATCAGTAAACATGTTAATCAGACCTACAATGGTGACCCCAAGGATTTTTCTGACAAAATAATGAGTACGATACTTACTACTTTTAAAAAGAAGATACTTTGGAAATTGTTGGTTTCGCCAATTGATGAATTCGTTTGTCGAGTAACAGTGTATGATTACACTGTCTTGATCAGGTGATACCAGGTTGTTTTTATCATTTCAGGTTACATTCCACTTATGTGGCAGACGACAATGAAGAGAACGGTGTATCAGTGTACAGTGACTATGTTCAAGAATGTCACCGAATGCAGCTGGAACCTAAACATTCAATATGCATTGGCAAGACAATCTCTAATATTTTTCCGAATCTAAAAGCAAAACGATGCCGCTCTGCATCAAATTGGAAAATATATGAACGACAGTATCTTGGGCTTTCATATCGCACAAACAATGTCGATCTCAACGATATAGGGGCAATTGTAAATTATCTACAAGAAGGAATGTTTGTGCTTGAAAAATCTCTCGACATCATTATAATTGGCATGAATACCTCTTACAAATGTCAAGGGCACCAAGTGTTCCTGAACCTCAAACTGTTCAAAGATCTTCGTGTTGAAATCACACTTGGCTCCAAGTCAATAAAGGCTTCTCAGTACGGAATATGGGAAATATTGCCCAAATTAACTTCCCATATTCTCATCGGTCTTCTCCTTGGTGTCAAAGGCATCAAGTTATGCCGCGGTCTAGAAGATGATGCCACTGAGTATGAATCACGGTTTGTGACTAGACTTTTGTGGACCACATCTGGGGATGAGGTTAGTTCATACCGCATACAATCTGTACGTTGCTGTGGTGTGCTGCCGACGGTATGTCAGGTTAATACGTGCACTAACTGCCAGAAGTTGCTGTTACGGAGCAAACTGTCGAGAACCATGAGCGAAAATGCATCACCAAGACCTCAGACTGATGCTCCAGCAGAATCAGATGGTCCAATGACTCCTGCTGTTACACAGCCGTCTGTATATGATGTGTCCAATCAAGCTGACACAAAGACACCTCTCAAACCTAGGTCTGTTTGCGATGTTTCGGTAGGAACTACACCCTTGAAAACAACTGAGGCAATACTGGCTAAATTTTTCCCACATTTGAAGCGCCATGAAAAACTTCTCAGTCTGCTCTCAGATCAAATATCATTAGCAGAGTCGAATGATCCCCGAGGACGACGCTATCCAAAAGAACTTGTCAGCTTGGCCATAACACTGTGGACGAAAAGTCCTGGCAATTACCACGAACTGATTAAGGCAGGTTTCATTCTGCCATCGACCAGACTACTGTCGATGTACAAGAACTGTATCACACAAAAACCTGGTCTCAACCAGAAGATGTTTCGTTGGATGTCCCAGGAAGCCAAACGTCTCCACATGACAGCTGTTGGGTACAGGGGAGGGCTGATTCTGGATGAAATGAATATCCAGAAGGACTTGCAAGTGGCGAAAGCTGGCAAGGAATGGAACATTGTTGGTTTGAAGGAACTTGGCGAAGGCAGTGGTGCCATGGCAAACATGTGTGGAAAAAATGACATGGCTCTTGCCGATCACATGTTACAATTCCTATTTCATGGCTTGACTGGTTTCCGAATGCCTTTTGCATGCTATCCCTCAGGTCAAGCTAACGCTTGTGATCTGTATCTGAGTATATGGCAAGCGGTGAGTGAACTGAGAGACTGGGGGTTCATTGTGGATTATATCTCCATTGATGGATCATCAAACAACAGAGCATTTGTGAAAATGCTCTTTGATGGAAACCCCAATGACCATAATGTCACCGTGATCAACCGAGCAGAGCCATCGGCACAGATCACAATAATCCCCGACCCTTCACATGTCATCAAAAAAAATCAGAAATGCCGTTTTCAGCAGTGGCCATGACAAGTCACACACGAAGCTGCTGAAAATTGATGGAGACGAGGTAACATGGGACCAATGGGAACAGGCGTTTGAGTGGTGCCAAAACCGGGATGTAAACCCTATTGCACCACATCCGAAACTCACCAGAGATTACATTTACTTGACAACTCAAGGAAAAATGCGCAATGTCTTTGCAGAAGAAACACTGAATGAAACTATGCTGTACACCATGAGGGCCTTCCAGAATTCATTGCCACCTACCAGAGCAGCCAAATTGGCTGGAACCATAAAGTTCCTCGAACGCACTTCTGTTCTTGTTAAAAACTTCAGGGACATGCGACCCATTGAAAACATGACTGACAGACGCCTTGGAGAGAATGTGGTGGTCCTTGCATGGTTTCAAACATGGGGAAAAGCGTGCACAAGGCAAGAAAGAGTTAATGTCACCAGAATGTAGGGAGGACCTCACATGGATGATAACAGGATTTCATCACTTCGTTGAACGCATGGTGGCTCATGGTATGAATGTTCCAGCGTGTGACATCAACAGCGACATCATTGAGAACTTTTTCTGTTCTCAGAGAGGTGTCAAGGGTGGAAACAAGACCAACCCAACAGCCAAAGACTACTTGCAAAACGTGAACAGCATTGTGCTTGGGCAGCCAAGTGTCTCCACGAAATCAAACACAGGAGGTAGAGGATCAGCTGCATTGCCATATAACTTCAGCACACCAGTGACACTCCAAGGAAAGCCAAAACGGCGAAGATTGGATCAGCAGTTCAAATGAAATCTGGACATTGCTTCACTATCACCAGTATCCGAGCATCCCGCTCTTGTAGTACAGTCATTTGTTCAAATAAAGTATTCTTAATGTCGACCCATAAATACATTTTTATGACATTGTACCAATAATTATGATTGGTTCAAGTATTTCTAGATAGGCTTCCGAGTTGTAACAAAACATGATATGTACAAAACATTCTTTATTGCACATATAAAAGTACATGAACGTAGGTCAGATATTTGATAGAATGAATACATGAGTTGCGTTTTCCAGATCTTGACAATGATCTGATTGTACATGTTATTGATTTCTGCTTGGTTCCGAAATCAAGCACCTTATTCAGTGGAGCTTGTGCTAGATTCATTGTTTCGTCGTTTTACTGACTTAGCATTCCAAACTGCCTTTCTGATTTCTAGTGTTTTCCCATCTCTCAGTTTGTCAATCATGTCTTTCCGAAACTGATTGAATTTTACATGTAGATATGGCAAGGCAACAATCGTCATGAGTTCCAAAAGGATGGTTGCATCTACAAGAACAGATGAGAACAAAGTAATCCAAGCAGCTTGAACTTGTTCATTTGCCAAGACCTTGCGCTGGGCGAAGGAAAAGAGCTCACCTTTGTGTATTCTGAAGTGCTCAATGGTAAGATAGAATGAAATTTGTGTATCAAGATACTGGAAAAATGCAAACATTTTGTCTGAAACATGAGTGAGGCCACTCCGAGCATTCTGTTTGCGAATAATCAACGCCAGAGAGTCTGGGATGTCGGAGGACTCGATGATATCACGTTCTGCGATTATGTGCTGATCCAACAAAGAAATTTTGTTCCTTGCTTCTTTCATCTGTGGTCTGTCATTCACAACATGATGTAGTGCGATCTGGCACTGGCGATATCTGGCCTTTGCCAAACACATTCCAGCAATGTACCGCATTCCAGCCATAGCCGCTGGAGATGTTACAGACAAGCCTGTCTCAGCCTGATCTTCATCAGATGATAGTTCTTGCTTTGTGGCTAGGAACCTGTGGAGCAATTTATGATTGTATTTATGAGCCAGTCGTCTGTCATTCTCGTCTGGCTGCCGTCCAAAGAGCTTGTACAGGTCAACATCGTGCTGTTGTGAGATGAGATGACGGTCAACCTTCACCATGAACCCAGAAAAATCTTTGTGAGTTTTTGTTCGCTTAGCACCGACACGTTGGAATTCATCACAAAATTTGCACCATAGGTCATTGAGATACAGGGGGGGTTGGAACTAATCGCGCTACCTGGTGGCCAACCAATGCGTAATTTGTTGATGGCTGCTGGTTTCAAGGTAAAAAAGGTCTCCGCTTTAACAGTTTATGTGCGATTATCCGTAGAATAAATTAAGATGAAAAGAAAGCAGGTAATTCCGTGATATTCTTCTGAAGCGATTATGGAGTGATATGTTCCTAGACAGGAGCTAGGCATGAAAGTACAACGAGTTGAAATTGAGACAATAATGGCGATTATGAAATTTTCGGAAAATTGGCATCAAAAAGGTGTTGATAATGTGTTGAAATCTATATTGTAAAATTATGAAAAAAATATGATGGCAAAGATTTATGCTTCTTCTTATCAAAACATCCCATGATCCCCGATGATCCCCATGATATACCCTAGAATTTGTTCCTTGAAGATGGGGGGTGTTGCATGATGTGTCCTATTTCCCGGAGCCTAGTAATGAGCGATAATAGGGGATTTAGTCAATCTCGCCATAGTCATCCATTGACAAATGGTCCTCGACAGGGAGTCTGAGAGATCTATACATATATTCTGAGTTAAGCCACAGCAAGTAAAGGTAGATCTATTAATTTTTAAATGTAAATTTCTCATCAGTGCACATTATAAATTGTATAAGTGGATTTTTGAACAAAATAAATATATCGTATATATCGTAATTATATCGTATATTTTATATATGTAAAAATCAATTGTGAAAATGTGGCAATCACTGGATCATTTTATTTGTATAATTTGGTTGGCCTTTAACATGTTTAAAGATATCAAGCCTATGTCCTCCAGGGCTGAGTTAGTCAGGCATCACAATTATTTTTGCCAATCGATATTCACACCATTGCTATGTATGATAGTTAGTTAGATAGGTGGGGAGATAATAGATATATAAAAGATAGATAGAATACTAAGAGCAAATTCTACACCTAAATTCATGTAAAATACAATAATTGATTCAGTTGTTTATGGCAAAATTACCGGGTGGACAAAAAATTCTACAACTGAATTGATGGACATGTATTTGAATGTATTTGAATGATTTCCCCAGCAGATTACATGAATTGCAAGTCTGGTCAATTCAACTTGTAATTGTTGCTGGTACCTCATTACAGGACTAATGAGAGGCAAATGGAACAGCCGAGGTACGTTCAACATATTCCTTAAAAATGTTGAAGTTAAATGTGATTTATTTTTAATACGGTATCCTTGTTGCAATTATACCTGTATTTATGCGTAGATCTAGTAGATTAATTTTGATCACAGTTTGGGATTGTGATGTAAATAAAAAGAATGTGAAGTTTAACATTCAGATTGTACCCTTCATATATAAAAAGGTTATCAGCTTACAATTTACTTAAAAAGTAGTCACTGATCATGCTCATAACACAACATGTACATTGTTTTTTTTAATCATCAATATATTTGACACATCAATTTTTTGTTGCAGGACACCAGTGTCGCGGAGACGCCTCACATTTTCGGCATCTCACGCAGGAAAATCACCAAGTCAGCAGGTACATGTGTACATGATTTTATCAGTTGAACCAGCCTGTACTCAAAACTTCCGTATATCATACATTTGTACCTCTGGACGACTGTCTGAGATACTATGGTTTTGGCCATGTTACGTTGTGTCTGCGTATTTAAGAGGTTTCTCAATATCGCACTACAGGTCACAACTTTGCTCGAATCGTTCTGTAATTTTATGTGGGCATTTGTTGGGGTTTTTTCTCAATGCCTATTGATTTCCATATTGGTTGGAAACTCTTCAAGATTTCATGACCAAATGTGGTAAAAAAAACATTCAAATGTGTGTGGAACACTATCGGTTGCAGATAGGGCCTATGTTAGTATTAAAGACTCATAGGAAGTCAATAATGATCTTCAAAACGTTAGCTTTGAATTTGACCTTGGATGACCTTGAAAGGTCAAATACTCTGCTTCACAGTTCTCTCACGTGGAGTTTATCCAAAATGTTGCTTGATTCATTCTGTAATTAGATGGGGTTACTTCTCAACTCCTACAGTTTTTATGGGGGTCGGTACATTTTTCCAAGATTTTATGAGCAAATATGGTAAGAAACTTTAAAATGGGTGTCAAGCAATATTGGTTGGTGATATTTCCGTCTAGTTTATATGACCATATGCTGATTTACATTTAACTTTCCAGGTTGCTGCAAAGTTAATCAAAAGAGCCAGTCAGAGTCCTTACAAGAGAGAAGAAAAAAAGAAGAAAAAACCATGGGCAAGGGAGGAGGAACGGGCCCTTGTTCAATTCTTGGCACTTTTCCGCTCCGAACAAGCAAACATTGACAAAGAGTGGCCAGGAATGAAGCAAAAGAGCCCATACTGGCAGTCGGCAGCAACATTCATAAAGAACGAAACTGGACATGAGGAGAGAGATGGTAAATGACATAACTTTGCATTACAGTTTGTGTATACACATGTACAAAACAGTACAGTTGATGTCGTGGTGAACACCACATGTCGTGAGGTGGAGTGATAGACTTTGTTTTGTGGATTACCAAGTGGTTGGTCCAGAAAAGGGTATAAATGTAGGTGTGTGTATACAATATTTGTTGAAACTCGTAACCACCATGCAAAATGCATTTAGGTTTGTGTACAATGTATTCTGGGATTTTTTTTATTGCATATAACATGTACAATAAAAGCAAGTTGGTTGAAATAATCTTAATTTTGTGAACATTTTCAGCTGGATCAATCAGGTCGCGTACATTACGTTTTCAGAGGCAGTATCTAACGATAGACCGTGCTGAAGCAGCATATGATATAACTGTGTCCTCGTATACAGGTGATACTGTTGTGATTCCAGAACTTAAAGTTCGAAGAATGGAATCATCAGTTCAAACTGATGCTGCTCTTGTACTAGACACTCATGGTGTTGATGAGATGAGCCAAATTAAACAGTTATTTGGTCTCCTATCACATGAGAGTAAGATTGAGTTGTTAGGTGATTTGTATGCACAGGTCTCTGGCAGGTCACATTTAAAGCCCTTTGTTGGCTTAAGTTTGCAAGCAAGCCGAAGGCTGGAGGAGGCCAGCAAGGGGTGTGACCTAATTCAGAGATTTGCACAGTGTATTGCAATAGATCGCCCAGACAGTAAAACACCCCTAATGCCTCTTGATAGGATGCCTTTTGGCCTGATTGAATATCAAATAAAGTTCTTCACTAGTGAACATGTGAATCAGGTTGGTAATCAGGTTGGCAAAGTTATACAGTTATATGTTAGCGTATTTGTGTTTTCAGTTGATACACATTGGTCCCTGACTCCCTGTGATATAATACATATCTGAAAAAAGAGTTCCATTGAATAAGATCTCTGAAATAAGACTCCCCTGTATATTAAAGAGTTTTGTGTTCCCTTATGTAAGAGAGTTTTGACTGTAATTGGCGTCCTTGACATTGTGTATAAATATGGATTGCCTTGTATCGCCTGAAAGGCCCGAGAACTAAAAACCCAAATTTAAGTTATCTGTTATTTTCTCTAATTTATCAGCTGTTATGAGGTTTTTGTTTCAAACCATGCTATGTGGAGTCCTTGATATAGTGTATACATGTAAAGAGGGATTGCCTTGAATCGCTAAAAATTTCTTGAAGTTGACGACATAGACGGCCCTTGGACCTATCTTTTTTCTTCATAGGTACTTGCTGTACTCATAGAATGCTCCATTATAGAGGTTATAATAGAAAACTATGGTGTACATTTGTGAAAACCAGATGTGACTATGGTACTATGTATATTCATAAACTTTTGTAGGTGAGAGAGCCGGTAGATTTCCAGCTGTGGAGAGAAACCATGGCATCAGAGCTCACTAGTCGAGTGGACAAAATCCTGAGAGGGCCTATGTGGAGTGGCGTTACTCCGTGTGAGGTTGGCAACCCCCTTAAGGTGCATTTACCTGGTATACATGTTTTATTTTGGCAATAACATTTTTAGCTTACCGGCCCTTTGGGCCGATAAGCTATTGTCGTGCTTTTTCGTCCGACGTCCTTCGTCCGTCCGGCGTCCGTCCGGGTCTGTGACTTTTTTTGACATGATGAATTTCTCCATAAATTTGTCAGAACATACCTTGGGCTAGTATCTGAAGAATTTTTAGCTTACCGACCCTTTGGGCCGATAAGCTATTGTTGTGGTATTTCGTCCGTCGTCCGTCCGTGTCTGTAACTTTTTTTTATACAATCAATACTCTGCGTTTCTCATGATTGCCGGTAAGCTACAGCACCCTTGGTGCTATGTTTAAAAAAATGCCCCAAGGCGCCCCAAGGCGTCTTTAGGCCTTGATGTCTAGTTTGATCAGTATGTCTCCACACTCTTCCACAGATAATCACAGATATGCAAAATGATGTGCATAATTGATTCTCCAGATGACAACTTGGAGATACTAATTGTTGCAGGTAGTTTCAGAGCATCTAGTTTACACTCTTTTCATAGGCTCTACAACAGACGGTGAATACTGTTCTCTTCGGACACGAGGTGAGACAAATGTCACACACATCACAGAGTTAGTGAGAGATGCGAAGTCGACAGTGCGCCACAAAGCTCTGAGAACGTTAGAGATGATGTTCTTTCCTGTGGGACGTGAGTACATCCTTTAGGCTACTGAACCTATACTTCGATAACCTATTAGGTGAAGATAAAGCCTAGATATTGGCTTTTCCAAATGGAAAGTCATATATGTCGATTTGTGTCGTGAGCTTAAATTTGACCTTCGATGAACTTGAAGAGTCAAAACAGCCATTTTTGGGTTTATAAAAGTGCATAGATTTGCCTCTGTAGATGAAATGCATGTAGATAGAGCCTATGATGACCTTGACCTCAGATAACCTTGAGTGCCAAATGTCGGACTCGGAATGTGTAATTGGCCTCAGCGGCCTAAGCGCTTGCACCCAGATATATCTGTTCATTATGAACATATAGAAAATCAAATGCTGCACCTGTACATGCAATTGTGACATTGAACTTCACACACAGATGACCTTGATTGATAAATCTCAAGGTCATATGTTCACACTGATAATTTTGATTGGTAAATCTGCCATGGCCAAACCAAAATTGTCCGGTAACCTATCTTAGCCTTTGGGTTGATTTTTTGTCAAATCTCCACCTTACCCTACCATAGATTGGAATTGAGAGCTTATTTCAATTTGTTGTATGTAATTCTGTGCAATAATTTTTTTAGTTGATGAGCACGGTGAGGTTGTGTATGCGAATGGAGCGAAACCAGCACATATCCCCTTGGAGGTATGTGATACACTTCTTAAGAGATCAAACCAGAATGGTTATAATTTCCTATCAACAACATTTAAAATGGAGTACCGGTATATGTCTTAATTCCCAGCTTGCCACCACGATTTACCTAATGAAGCGGCTGGGATGGACAAACCACCAGTGTGCCATCGCCATTCGAGAGGAACAAGTTCCGGATGGATACAGTGCTCTACCTTTCAGCAAGAACGTAGAGGAGAGTTACCACAATCTACTCAGATCACTGATAGCAACTTTCATATTTCGCGATTCTGTTCGTGTCATGAGAGAGGAACATGGGCGTGACTTCTCCCAACATCTTTACATCCCAGATAAGGACCCGAAGACTGGTGAAGATCACCATGATCGCGTTGACCATTGCCACTTATTGAAACGCATCGCTGGTATGATCGCCTGAATTGTTTTCATCCCAGTAATGTATCAAACGCGAATATTTCAGGAACATTAATAGCCTCACTAAACATTGCTTGAAGGTGCACCACATTTTGTTTTTGCAGACCACACTAGGGTACTGAGGTACTCTAAGTTGAGCGAGGAGGCATTCCTGTTTGCAGTATCGCATCCTGATAACACAGGACTGACTCACACTGCATGGACAGGACTTCGAAAACAGTCTGTCGGAGATGCACAGCGCCTACTGTCCTACAATGTGGCCAAGTTTCTGCTCGCTGATCCTCGATACCAGACTGAGGGTGAATATGTTCTCCGGATTGCCGAGTGGAATGAAGCAAGCGACGGACGTGGCTTAGACCAGGAAAAGCGCAGCCAACAGAATCTCAGAATGCTCGAGTACCTTTTGGATGATTTCATGCCATGGCATCGTAATAATCCTGATTACTCCATGTTGGATATAAACATGTAAGATATGACAGCGTTATATTTGTGAAAATATCATGCAGCAAATTTGTTGTTGACTACATCTGTTAATGTACATCTCAATTTAGCCAAACAGACACTATCCGAGGGTTCTCCAGGGAGAGTTTCCTTGAGATCACAGCGAACATTGAATCCCAGGAACTGCGACGCAAAACTCTTGCCATAGCAGGGCGAAATCCAGAAAACCCCAGATCCGCAACGAGTGATGATGTAGAGGTAAGGTGCATGTTCATATCTCTATGAATTGTGTGCAGTTTGTGTTTCATTTGAAAGAAAATAAAGGCGATGTACTCAGCTGAATAATTTAACCATAGTTCCAACGATTTTTGTTGCAGAACTTCTTTTCTCTATGTGTTTCGCGTCTGGGAGATGTTTTCACTCTGAAGGAGTTCAGGTCAAGGTGGCCTCTGCTTGTGCAGTAAGTAAATATTCCACACAACAGCATGATGTAATTATTATTAGGGCATTTCAGAAGAAATGCCTTTATGGTTTTGTCAAAAAACTTCTGGTGTCCCACGATAACTTCAGTTTGCCTCGATGTATCTGTGCCAAATTTACACTGCTGGTCAGGTATGCTCTGTAGAAAAAGCCCATTGTTTTTGAGCCGGCTCTGGGGTCTGTGAGGTCCGTGAGGATGAAATCAATGTTTCTGGCTTCTGCAGGATATCTCAGAAATTATTATAGCAATGACTGTGGAACTTTGCATGGAGGTTCATACATCACCAGGGAAGAAACCTATTGATTTTGAGTCCGATCCATCGAATGACCTTGACGTTGGGCTCGAAATAATTTTAGCTGAGTCATCCTTGAGGCTTCCTGCATATCTCGGAAGCGGTGCGTTGTAGAGTGAAACGGACGTTATTTTCGGACTTATCACTCCAGACAAACAAGTCTAAGAATATTATGGATGACCGTTGATCTTGAATTTTTTCGCTGTGTCGACATTTTTCGTTTCCGTCGATATCTTGGAAACAGTACGTCATAGAGCGAAACAGATGTTATTTTCGGACTCGTCGCCCTAGACACACATGTCTAGAGGGTATTAGGGATGACCTTTGGCCTTGACCTTAATTTTTTTCCGCTGAGTCGACATTTTTTTGTTTTCGTACATATCTCGGAAACGGTGCGTCGTAAACGTAAATACATATTTACTGCCTCACATATTTCCTTTTTGATCTTACACAGGGAATTCTGTCGCAGAATGGATGATAGTCTGCCATTTTACTATCACACTGGCAATGACAGATTCCGGCAGCCACTCCCGAACTTCGATGAGGTCCCAAAGTCCCACTTGAGAGGGTCAGCTGTTGGCAGTGATGACGAGGAGGATGACGATCAAGAAAAGGATAATGAAGTGACTATGTATGTTCTGAATGGGCAACTACGTGCCTTCAATGACAGCGATGAAGAAACAACACCAGAAGAGATGGGCGAGATTCAGTCGAGTGAGCATTCGGATCTTGTCTTCGATAACATCAAGGACAATCCGGCCTACAACCGCTGGGATGGAGATCCTCGGTACCATCCGCTCAGGCTCCATCGACTGAAAGTGAATCGTCGCGAAAGTGCCGCCGCTACGATTCTAAACCGTGTGTGCATGCCTGCCAGGGGTCAACACTCCTTGCGTCGCACATTTCATCAGCCAGTTGCTTCACTGCCTCCGGTAGATCAATGAGGGTATACATGTATTCATTGGCATACAAGTGATGAAGAGAAGCAACTCTGTCTGACAGAACATTCAGTTATTGTGTAAAGCTTGCAAGTGATGGATATCAGTTAATTAATGTGCAATGGAAAATTTTGTTGTGTTACATGTAAGTTCAAAGTGAAGCATTATATATATGATGGTTTGGTGGCAAAATCATTGAATATTCCATTATTTGATTTAGGATACTATTAGAATATTTGGTAATGGCTCCTCATAGACTGACAATGTGACTGTTCATTATCCATGTTTATCACTATGCTATGTATCAGGCTGTAACTTTACTGATAAATGTACAATTTATATGGTGTTTATTCATGAAACATGTAGTGTCTGCTCCAATGTTTGGACTGCACTGTTTATTCATGAATGTAGTGTTTGCTTTAGTGTTTTGACTGCAGTGTTATTCATGAATGTACTGTTTGTACTACAGTGTTTATACATCGATTTAGTGTTCGCTGCAAGGTTTGGACTGCAGTGTTCATTCATGATTGTAGTGTTTGGACTGCAATGTTTATTCATGAATTTGGAGTGTTTGGGCTGCAGTATTCATTCATGGATTCAGTGTGTGCTTTTACCAACCAAAAGTATTTGCTCCAGTGTGTGGTCAGGAATGCCGTGTTTGCAAATATTATCAGTTTACTCTTATCAGTTGAACAGCAAACTAATGTACAGGTAATTTGCTGATTTACTTCAGATCTCAACTGCTTACTGCTGCTCATTAATTTTGTGTATTCCTGGGGGGGGGGGGGGTTCTCTAATTTTGAAGATGCAAAATAATCGTTGGGAATACAAATAAAATGTGGTTTGCTTCTACAAGTTTTTCTTTTTCTGAGGCCACACCAATTTAATCAGATTGCTCACAAAATTTTGATCCACAGAATGTTGTCAGAGGACTCGCAGGACTATGACAAAGATTGATCAAAATAGCTTTGTACAGAGAATATATAAAAACGAAACATATATTTTTTTCTTTGGATCATAACTCAAAAAAAAATTGGAGTGGCCTGACATGTCAGTACGTGCAAGACCAACAAGCTTTCTGACAAACTTTCTATTTTTCTTGCTATCGTAAATATATCAACACAGTCCTGCAATATACATGTATGGCATGAGGCTAGTAGAAACGTGACTTGTATTAACAATACTGTTAAATTTTAAATTCTCACGAGCGAACCAAGTCGAGTGCCTGGTGTTACAATAAAATCATAGTCGTTGATTATACTGGTAAAGTACATTATCTCTTGGCCATGGTCCACGCTGACAAAGGGAAATCCAAGCAGCAAGAGGCATATGATGACCCTGTCTTTTGCGCCTCACTGTGAGAATTGACACATCAGTGAAGCGTCCTGATCTCTGCGATTCGTAGACTTTCTGGAGCTTTTTACCTGGAATGTATCCAATTTCATGCCAGATGTCATTGAGCTGTATCAGCACAGACATAGCATTCACGTCCTCCGGATTTGTAGGATCAGGAATAAGTTTACAAGCTGGAGGGTCTTGAGCTGTCATGAGTTGACGGACTTCCTGCAGCGTTGGCTGATAGCGATCAAACACTGACCCTGCCACGTAGCTCTCATCAATATGATGTGATGTCTCACCATGGGGTTGCTCAGGTTCAACGTCCTCGTTCTCTGCGGCGTCTGATGTTGACGGATCATGCT
This sequence comes from Terebella lapidaria, assembly GCA_949152475.1. NCBI lineage: Eukaryota > Metazoa > Annelida > Polychaeta > Terebellida > Terebellidae > Terebella > Terebella lapidaria. Next base: position 13,819,781 of record OX424557.1, read on the forward strand.
GGCATTTGCATTCACCAATAACTACCTGGAAATAGTCCACCTTGCCAGGAACGACTTCTCGTCCAGGTTTAACAGAACAAACTGTAGCCACAACTTCCAATTTCGTGATGAATATTATTTCTTCTTTGCAGGTTGCCCCACCTCGAGTTACCTAAATAAACATGTTTTTTTACCAATTTAGCTTTTACTAAAAAGTTAAATTGTGTAGACTACTTAAGCAGGTGATAAAAAAACCCAATATATTCACTGATTCAGAAAACATATCATTAAAAATATCATTAACATATGTAGAACACATGAAAACCATAAATGAATATACACATTTGAAAAAAAATGGTCATCTGACTCACACTGAGAATAGCATCACAACAACCCAAGACTCGAAGCAATGCAGGCTGGTCAAGGGATGTGGAAATCTTGGTGGCTTCAGATGACAATGCAAGACACCGGCGTGGCCGCTGGCTGATTGTCGTTGGTGTAGTCACATGGAATTCACTACACACGAAAGACAGTGCAGGCAATCCCACAGGAGAGCATAGAATATCTTTCCTCGCACAATGAACATATATCAATTTCTCGTGCAGGTGGTCGGACATCATCCCATCATTCAGTTGAAAATTCATGACTGCAATATGAAAAGAAATACCTAAGTAGATCTACAATCTACACCATCGATTTTAATTTTAAAATGAAACACATATAATGGTAATCAAAGAGCAGTGTTTGTGTTCATACTGTCATGGATGTATACTAGTTTAAGATAATCATATAAACTTAAGAGACAGCAATCAGAGTGAGTGCACTTTTTTTGAAACCGCAAACATTTAACGAGAGCCAACCACGAGTCACCGTCACTGTCACAAAATAGGCCCTACCCATACGATGACAAAAGAATATTTCATGAATTTTCTGCACCAAAAACCGAATATTTGTCATATATGGTAGCATATAACGAACTCTCTTGCACCCCACCCCTTCGTGAAGTTGATAATGACCGTGAGCGATAATAGGGTTTTATTGCAATAAATTCTTCAATTCTTGAACTTTATGGAATATAGCAGTATATTTTGATTAATGACACATTTTTGCGTATCCAATTGTGTTGCAATTATTCTGAAATGATCCAGGTTAAGAGTTAATGATTGACAAATTTTTGCTGTGCTCTCACCAATGGTCAAGTCACAAATGTCCGCCATCACCGAAGAACTCCTTTAGTTTCTCAGATACCCGCCAGGTAGCGCGATTAGTTCCAACCCCCCCTGATTGAGATAAATCCCCAGTTTGTCAGGTGACAAAGCCTGATCCTTATCATTCAGTATTTGTTGTGCTGATGTTTCTCCCTTGTTGAACGTCTCCTGGACTTCACTACGAAGAACGCTTGCGTCGACATGTTCTGAAAAAAAAGTCAATACCATGAAATAAATGTTTATAATTTGACACCCTATTTGACAGTGAGAAACACATTTTAAGGTTACCGGGCCTTTGGTCCGATAACCTATTGGCATGGCGTTGTGTCCGTCCAGCCGCCCATCCGTCCGTCTTTATCCGTCTTTAGGAAATTTTGCACAAAAATACGTAAAAATATTTCCAGAAATTTTTTTATTCACTTTTTTTATTCTCACAATTTTTTCAAAATGGCGGCCATTTTCGACGATAAAAAATGTTCAGACATTTTTGAAATTTTTGTTTCAAAAGATTCCCCTTATATTTGTGATATAAAAAAAGTTTTGTTGTCCTTGAACCGCCAGTTTCTGCATGGCGGCCATTTTTTTTTCAAACGGTTGACGAAAAAAAAAATTTGGTCCGAGATGATGTTATTATTCGTTTTGAGCCATTTCTAGGCCGAAAAGTTTTTTGCTCCATTGAAATTTTTTTTTGGACATCTCCATAATGGGAGGTGCTACCATTGTATTCCTAGAACGCCTGAAGATAGAGCTTAGATATTGGCACCTTTAAATGGGGAGTCATATATGACGATTTGTGTGGTGATGTTGAATTTGACCTTAGATGACCTTGAAGACTGAATCTCAAAATCTCGCCTGACCTGAAATGTGTAAATTGGCTTCTACAAAATACATGTACCGGTACTTGTTGATAGAGCTCAAATTGTATTATGAACAAATAGAAATTCATATGCAGCACACCAATTGGTGACATTAAAGTTTACAAAGATGACCTTGATCGGTCAATCTCAATGTCATATGTCACCTGCAATGCTGAAAACCAAAATTGTCCGGTAACCTATCTTAGCCCTTGGGCTAGCTTTTCTATATTTTAGATGTAATGTAATTTAAATGTAATTTTTGTCGATTGCCTATTGCAATATAGAAACCAGCAGATCTCCCGGGCATTCGTGAATGATAATTGTTACCTAACAAATTGGATTATATATGTGCAAATACCTAGGAACACCATATTTCCCATGACCCTATCCAGATCGTCCAGATTCTCTACATCACTGTCGCTCATATTAGAAGAATCTGAAGCATGGCCATCCTCCACGCGAGAATCCTGATTTTCATCACCTGTGACGTCAGCATCTGGGTACAATTTGTTTTTGCAACATCCATGGTCATAATTCATAAGTGGTTCAGTTGTAGGTGATGAAGCAGTAATGACACCTTCTGGTTGTTTGGGGACTTGACTGATGTCAAAGTTCAAGACTTGCAAGCCTTCAACATCTATGGCCCTGCCAACTGCTGTGGCTAATTGCCCTGGCTGTGTGGCATGTTTTGCGTCAACGACAAGTCGTGGAATGCTCATGCCTTGAGCCTTGTGGATAGTCAAGGCATAAGCTAGCTTGATTGGCAGCTGCTTTCGGGTTGCAACATCTTTGCCTAGCTGACGGGAATATACTGTGAAATTATATGGCAGCACTTCAGTTGCACCAACACCATCAAAATCCACAATGCAAGACTCCTGTAGAAGTTGAGTGACCAGTCCCATAGTTCCGTTGACCAGAGTTGATGAAAGATTGGCGATCAGCATCACACTGCATCCATGTTTCAGAACGAGACTCTTTGGTGCTTGGAAACCTCTCTGATGTGACTTCCCCCCGGAGTCCAAGGACTTGTAAGTGCGTGCTGGACCGGGTAGCGCTTCCAGTCTGTCATAGTTGGCCATTTCCACATCGAAATTACGGGAGTACAGAAGTACCGGCTCTGGTCCTGATAGTAGTGGTCGAGACAGTTTTTTCAAGAAGTTAGCTGATGATTCTGACACAGCACCTGTTGCCAGTTCATTGATTGTTCGTATTAAAGAGCTATCACGTTGACGCATGACGTCTTGTAGCACGACTGTGTGGGTGATCCCGATCTTCCACGCTTTACTGTTAAAGCAGTAGTCCCCAGTGTCGAAATACTGAGGGTTTGGCACTGGTTTAAGTTGCCGAAAATCACCAACGACTATGACCTGAATGCCTCCGAATATTTGGTTGCTCGCTCGCACTTTTCGGCAGATGTATTCTAGTTGGGAAAACACGTCTGATGATATCATAGAGATTTCATCTATGATCAGTGTCTCTACACTCTGAATATTACTCCTTGTTGATCGGAACGATATATCATTCATTATCAGATGTACCACTCGCTTGTTGTCATATCTATTGTCCCGCATTCCTGCCCAGTGGTGCAAAGTTGTCGCGGTGCAACCTGTAGCATGAAACTATATATATTCGTTTGTGAAGCTTAACCTTAATGCTTGACGTAGAGTTCAAGTGATACATTTGTATCGGATATATATTCGTTTGTGAAGCTTAACCTTAATGCTTGACGTAGAGTTCAAGTGATACATTTGTATCGGAAAGTCACTGTTTGGTTGAAAAAGCGAGTCGAACGGGGTATTTTTAGTAACATGTGACTGTGTCCCTGAGGTATATCCTGGTGTAAATCATGGTGTTATCGTGGGTGCAGTGTCCCTAGAGCATGTGCGGACCGCCAGCGCTCTCACTGCATTCCCACAATGTGTAATACAAGGTTCTCACTTTAACTCAAAAGGTGTCGTTGAATGTGATGTAATGTCTGGGTGGGCGTGGTTAAGTGTCTGGAAATGTGGTGATTGGAGGGAATGAGGGGGGGGGGGGTGTCATCGTGAGTAGAGTTGTTTACATGAGGTGCGGTGCTAGGACGGTGTGTGCTAGTGACGTAAGGTAAGTATGAAGTCATGTGATGAGTCTGTGTCATGTATGTCGAGTGGGAGAATGTGTAAGGGAGGGGTTTCGGGCCGATAACTGTCATAAATATTCTACAAATGTATGGATTCTAGCCCTAAGCTTTCGTTTGTTTTTACAGCTTAGTTTCATATATCACTTTATCATAGTTGATTATCCACAAGTGAGTTAGTATTCATTGTTTACTTGCCCGTGTACATCTGACACCGGACAGTGGTTGACAGCTGAATACGACGAAACGATCCGCCGCCGTACGTTTCGTCGAAGTACCTCACAAGGTCTTCAAGACCAACAGGAACAGAGTCTTTCAGGAGCTGAATCCCGTCAGAAACATCCTGTATGGGAAGTAGTGCAAGTCCATCGAGCATACCACAGAATTTTCGCACACTTTCATCACTTTTATACAAGTTTGTCAGTCCAAGTTCTTGAATTTTGCGCCAGGTACTCTGGGTCAAGTGATAGAAACAGCCCTGTGTGTTCACGTGATTGCCGAAAACTGTTTTGATGGCCTGGATTGTTGCGATTTCGAAGTCGGTGATGATGGTTGTGGGATCGACACCGAAGCCGCGCACGTCACACTGGGTTACGATGGCCTGCAACATTTCTTCCTAGATAGCTTGGCTTTTGCCGGGCAGGACGACATAAACACAAGAAACCGCAGACCCACCAAACGGAACACGTATAACGTAGACCTGTTTGGCGATCTTTGGAGCCATGGAATAAGTACCGTCCATGTGCCACTGTGACGACCTCGCGAGTAACCGCAGACCCTCGTCGGACGCGAAGACTAGTAGCCTATCAGCGGAGTCAGGACCACTGTCATGGATAAGAAAGTCTTTTGGCTGGTCACCACCCGTTGTTGTCCAGGTACCTTCGAGATGAAGGGTAGCCAAGGACTCTGGTTCTTTTGGGAGAACACCACGTTTTTCTCGACGAATGGCACGACGAACGGTCTCTAGGTTGTCAATGGCTGTGCGAGTTTCAGGATTTGCTCCAAGGAGCGCATCAGATAGGATTTGACTAGTTTTAACTTTTTTATCCTTGGCATTGTCTTCTATTTTAGAACGTAACTTAGCGATAGGGACCGCTTGAGCACGATGATCATGACTGTGATCCTTGATACTGAGGACCTCATCCATTTGGAGATTTGTGCTACGTGCGCCTTTACAAGATGTAGAGCGGCGTTGGGAACACTCCCATCCTAGGTAACAGAGCTTATCGCCTCCTTTGTTACTTCGAATGACCTCCATGGTTTATCACTTTGTATTCAATGTGATATATGAGAAGAATTCAAGATATTTATTGTCCGGGCCCCGGGCCCGGATATACTAAAAACGCACTAATTTCAGCTGGTTCCGTTTTGCGAGGTCTCCCGCAGTGACGGGCAGGGAGTGATTCCACGGTGGACACACGTTGCGCGTTATTGTGCGGGCTTCGCCCGTTTACTATGCTGTGAGCTATAGTTCACAATGTCTCATGTCAAATGTCAGGGATGTTTGTGTGGTACAGCGGGGGGTCGCAAATATTGTCTCTCTGTTTGCCCAGGCAGTGATTTTTTGCACGCGCTGAACGCTGATGTAATAGAATCATATTAGAATCACACTTAGTATAGGACATAGGCATATGCGCATAAAAAAACTGGAGTGAAGACTCGAACACTGGGGAATAATAGGCGAGATATCAATTTAATTCATAAATAAAAAAAAACAGCAAAACATTTCCTCCGGACATTTTCTTAACACTTTCCATTCCTACTATTCTGTAGCTTGTACACATATTATGATGTGCTAATATCAGAGGATTTGCTCACAACAATTACTCAAAATTTTGATCTAATACTACATAAAGCTCTCATCATAGATGGCGTGATGAATCCTTTGATTAGTTGGAAATAGTTGTTTGATGTGTGATGTACTCAGTAGAGTTACTGTGATTTCCGAATTGCAATTAGCGGACATAAATTATAATTCGTTTGATTATTTGGAAATAGTTGCTCAGTGATCTCCTCTTTGTAAGACTGTGATCATAGAGTTATTGGTCACTTCCTAATTGCAATATATTTATATTAATAATAATACGTATATTATTGTTTAATGGCAACAAAGTAATGCATACAGAACAAAAAAAAGTACTGATCATACTTTTAAGGGACTTCGGAAGCCATCATCTATTATGCATCAATTCAAGTGTCCACATCAATTAATGGACATTTAATTGTCAACGAAGTCATGCAATGGTAACACTTATATTATTGTTTAATGGCAACAAAGTCATGCATAAAGAACAGAAAAATAATGATCATACATCTAAAGGACTTCGGAAGCCAATAATTTTATTATGCATCAATACAAGTGTCTACATCAATAGGGGACATTCGGTTCTCAATGAAGTCCATGCAATGATAACATTTACAATACATATCTCTGAAGGACTTCCGAATACACAACATAAACACACCACAATACAGCCTGGCTATCCAAACCGTCATGGTCACGGTCGTGGGTCATGGTCAATTGAGAGTGGGCTTCTGTCCGTTTCTTGATAACTGAGAGTGGGCTTTTGTCCTAGTTGATGAGTGGGCTTTTGTCCGGTGGGATTATGTCATGCCTTCGTTTAAATAACTGGTATCGTATAGTCGAACGACATGCTGACATATTTGAAAGTAATTGAAATAATTATTTAATTTCACACTCATAAGACACACAATCCAGTAATATATACTTCCTTATTGTCATGACATTGAACTTATAATGAGGCTAAATATAGGAATATTTAATGAGGGTATCTCGTGGTTTGCATGTGAACTGGTATGTCAATAATATGCCTTCATAATCGTGATAAACTATACAACATATTTAACTCCCAATATATTGAGAAACAAGTGGAAATAAGTGTCAGAAATGACAACTATGCCAAGATGTACGGTTCTCGTTTTCTTGTCCTTGTCATTTTGATCACTTTTCTACAATCGACAAAAGGTTGGGTGAAACAAATTTATCTATGGACCCAATGCAACTTAGGAGTTTCATGATGACAATTACAGAACACAATGTGAATAAAGACTTTTATAAATGCTTGGTAACAAAAAGAGTAGGAAGGCACCGTTTTGTTGTCCGAAAATTGATCCAATAGAGTTTTCAATAAGTAACTTTATTTAACTTTACAGGATCAGTCACCGTGAAAGACAACTCGAGGATGCTGTCCTTTAGCATCGACGAGTCCATGATGACGTGTCCGACGTTCTTTGCCTCCCTGGATATAGTGACGAACAGATCCACGGAAGAGCAGTGGGTAGTCAGACAGGAGGTGGCTACCTGCCGGGCGGGTCCGGTCTGTGACGTGTCGGACGACAGGTGGACCTTGAGGACAGGCGTGGCTTCCCTCGAGCTCCGCTTCACGGTGACAGGTCCCGACCAGGGCGGGTACTACCGGCTAGTCGTGCAATGTGAGGATCGTTCACAGACTTTCATGGACGTGATATATGTCTCAGGTAAACAGCTAGTAAGATACTAATAAATGAATACATTGAATATCTCTACCTATTGCCACCAATACTTCAAGATACTGCCGAGAAACCTAAAATTCACCATTCTTCGAATAGGAACATTCAGTTTTATCATACGACGACGTTGTATGATTGATGTTGATCGGGTCGCCCATTTCTCCCCTCGAAGGTGCCCCAGCAATTCCCGTGATAAGCGTTTCAGAAGACACAGACAGGGAGGTAACAGTGGAGTGCCTTTCAGCGGCAACGTCGCAACCTGAGGACCTGAGGAAAGCTCTCCTCTACCGGTGGATAGTGTGCTCATCGCGTGATCCAAACCTCGCGCGGGAGTGTGCGGAAACTGACCAATCGGAGAAGAGCAACGTGACGCTGATGAAGGCCGCATACCCTGACCACGTGGTGGTCACGTGTGTTGTCCAGGAGGAAGGGAACTCGCTGACGAGCAACTACTCCAAAAGATTGTGGATATATCACTCAAAGACAGGTGAGAATCAAATTGGCTACATGCATGTTTCTAGAGACGGTTTAGTCTCTGATCTTCTGCATGGTTAAGGAGTCGATTTCTTATCACCTACACCCGCCCACCCTCTCCGCCGATAATTTCAACTGAAATTCCGAAGTCGTATCCCAGTTTCGATTGGACGTTTGAAGAACTAGATAGATCTATTCACTTGTATATTAGACCTGGATTTTCCGCCCCTCTAAAATTACTCTCTGCCAAGGCTTATTGGCCTTTGCAGAAAAAAATAGCCTGAAATGTCATGCAAATGTTAATACGTTCTGTGCATGTCGATTATACGGGTATAAATAACAGTCCATGACAGATATTTTTACAGAACCAAACATATCAGCGATGCCAGAGATGGACAAAATTCTACTCATAACCGTCCTGCCCTCAATTGCGTTCATCATCATTGTCGTCAACGTCAGCGTCTATGTGAAGTGAGCAGCTAAATTACTTTCGAATTTAGATTATCAGATAATACATTAGGCCTGTTCATTTCATTGCCGCTCATTCAAGTCAGATTGTGTCTTCCGAACATACACAAGAATATCATGTCATATTCAGTTCAGTAGTCCGTACGATGACGAATGTATAGCAGTTTTCTTTTTCTTCTCCAATAGCAAGAGACGCCGAAGAGGAACACCGGCCCGGAGCAGCCCAAACGTCGAGACGACACCCGTGCAGGACCGACCCGCTACAACGTACGAACACATCCCGGAAGTCTCGAAACTTCCCCGCACGAGAAAGGGTAAATTCCGCCTGAGGAGAGAAAGTCAACTGCACATTCCACTACCGAGTGTGCCAGCCAACGTCCCGGAGCACGAAACAGTCGAGAGTCCTAGCGAATCACGAGTGGACGAGACCGACTCTGATCCATATCTGCACACGGATGTTGGGAGTTGTGCGGCACAGCAAGAGGATGGTCATCATCAGGTCCAAGATGCGCACACTAAGGAAGGACAGGGTGACGAATATCTGGTCACCTCTGGCAGTACACGCGGGAAAAATGACATCACAGCACCGGACCGAGTATATATGAATATGTCTGGGAATAAGCACACGGTAGACGACAGCGCGAACGACAATGATTACCTTGTCACTGCAAATGATGTTCCAGCCAGGAATGAAGGAACATATTTAATACTGATCGATGATGGTATGAACGAATACGCAAATAGCGCACAATCTAATGATACTTGAACAATTAAACTCTGACTGGCAAAGGCTGCACTGATCGAGACTGAGCGAGTTCGAGCTTCGACTAGACCATGGTCCTGGAAGCAACAATGTGCATGTCTTATCGACCAGAATGATCGAACGACTATCCAAATGAACCAGTGGAGCTTTGAGTAGGCGAATTTTTAGCGCACATTCAGTCGTCTGTCTGCGATCTTGGAACCAGAGGAATACACCCATTGCATCATTGAAAAATGCGGTATTTTCGCCCATTGCTTTCCCACCAACTTGGGCTTGACATTTGACATTGCTCATGAAGCCATTGAGATCGCTTTCGTCTCATCTCAGCAACTCATCATGATTGACTTACCAAACGTATTGCTCACATCGGGAAAGCCTTCGTTGTGTAACTCGGTCTTCTACGAGCTGTCAGTCCTAACTCGGCCACCTCTTGGGCCTTATCTTTCAGTAAATCGAAATATATGAGGAGTGATGAAACAGGCTTTTTCCCCGTTAAAATTAGGTTCCTTCTGCATGCTTTCCACCATGTGCCTGTGTTGGTCATTGCCTAAGGATTCTGAGAGGAGTGTCTTGATGTAACATTGGCCGACAGTAGAGTGCAGAGTCCCTAATTTGGCCATGCATTCTCTTGTTCAGTTGGAGCCATAATTCTGCTGTATGTTCTATCAAATGCCATGAAACAAAGCAATTTGCACAAATTTCAGTCACCTACTAAAGATATTTCGAGAGATAGAAATATGTATGTTGGGATGAACACAATTTCACGAATAAAAAGGATACCGAAGCCAATTGACTGTCTTGGCATCAATTAATGTGTAGTATTGTAAATATTAAATACATATTTCAGTATATGAACAATAAATTTAATGAAAGATTTGTATGATAACATTTTTTTTATTTCCATGATAACACTCATGGAAATAAATCTCGATAACCAATCAACCCACCTTATGTATCGATCCAGAACTCTTTAACACACACTCATAGAAATTTGAAGGTTTACACAATTGAAGGACATTATGGTGAGGGATGAAAAAAATGTCTTTGGCTGTACATCCATCTGTTTGAGACCATGATAATAGCAATCCCCCGGGCGCGTAATGAATGGCATAAAAGAGTGGACTACATCTCATTCATATAAATAACATTCAATCTGAGATAATCCTCAGAAAATAAATGAAATTGGACTGTTACGAATCTATACTAAGTAACAATATGCTTTATTAGAAGAAACAAAACATCTGGAGATGTTACAACAAAAGTAACAAAATATGGCCAAGTTAGGGATGCGGCCAAGTTAGGACTGACAGCTCTTACTTTCAGTAACGCTTAAAATGCAAGAACACGAACTCACAAGTCTGGCAAAAGGGGCTTGTTGCATGGGTAGTATTACAAACCCTATTTGAATTTTCTGGACGATCAACAATTTGAGCAGTGTCAAGGCCATGTTGGTGGAAAACCCGTGGTGAAAATACCGAATTTACAAATGGTGCAATGAGTATATAGTACCGGTCCCATTTTCCTCTCGTGGGACCAGCGGACTGGGCTCACCAGAGTGGTGATTCCATGTCAAGGCCCAAATATCATACGCTGCGCCTTAATACTACTCGTCCACTAAATGAATGCCATTTAATCCGTCTGTCACCTTTTTAATTCTTATTGAATACAGAGGAAGGCGCAGGATATGATACTTGGGCCCATGCGATTCGTGTAGAAGGGACAAACTTTCAATATTTTAGCAGCTCTTACATGTATCACCAGTTCCTTGGAAAACATATGTGATGATTTTTTTCATGTATTTCTGTTGGTACTATTATCAGTATACCGTTACTGTATACTTGTGCATAATTTGTATGGACACAATAAAATTATTTCCATACATGACAACGCTTTTATCTTCTTGAATGTCCAGAGTTTGTATGGAAAGTAACCAGTTGCCAGTGTAGACGTTCGTGACTATTCCATCGTCAACTCTGAACGAAAGCGCCGTCGAAGATGAACGTAAGTTGAATTGGTCCATCACCACAACGGTGATAATGACCATGCGAAGTCGATGAACGACAATATTATACAAATATTGGATGTTGAGGAGTCCAATATACAGTTTACGGGATGAAGAAATGTCATATTGGCCGAGGCGCAGCCGAGGTCAATATGACATTTCTTCATCCCGTAAACTGTATATTGGACGACTCTCAACATCCAACATTTGCTATATTATTTACCAATGAATGTAGGAGAAACCCAGAGTGGGGAAAACCCACATGTAACACACGCTCTGATTTGCTGATAAGCACCCGCCCGTCCAATATACATTTTTGCCGTCCAATATAGACTTTCGCCGTCCAACATTGAGTATGTAGGATTGTCACGTGGTACAAATCGTCCAATCAGGAGTGTCCTTACAGTGGGAATACCACCGAGTGAATAATATTATACAAATATTGGATGATGGGGAGTCCAATACAGAGTTTACGGGATGAAGAAAAGTTATATTGGACGAGGCGCAGCCGAGTCCAATATAGCTTTTACGAATCCCGTAAACTCTGTATTGGACGACCAGCATCCAATCTTTGCTATATTATTAACAGCACGCTATTTGTAACAACCACGCTGATTGGCTGCTATCGCGTCACCGTCCAATATACGCAATCCCATATACATGACTCGGATCCAATATACTTTTTTTTTCAAGGAACAGACAAGCTGATTGGTTGAGGCGACCGCGCTGTCCGATACACAAATGCAATATACCATTTCAGGATCCAACATACATATTTCGGGAGTGACACGTGGTACAAATGAACTAATCAGAGAAGATTATTCGTGCCAAGTTAATAATATACTAGTATAAGTTGAATTATGTTCAAGCTGGCAAACGGGAGTAGATTCCTATATTGCAGGTGCAAGAAATATTAGTAGTTTACACGGCGTCTACACGGTTCATAGTCCAGGTCAACATGATCTCATTCTGATCCGTGTTGATCTTGGGCCTATATGGGACTGGAGTCTTAAAGCAGCTGTCTTAAAACAGGCAATATTTTTGAAAACTATATTTCATAATAAACATGTGAAATTAACTGAATGAGACGTACTCACATCAAATGTTATGGCTACAACCAGTTTTTTGGGGGAAATTTGCTCATTCGAGCAGGTGGTTCACGCGTCAATACAGGAACTGTATCCATTACACGCAGATGTAAACAAAGCATGAAAGTGCAAGATGGACTGACAATTCCACACATACCATCGTATATCACTGATTATCTTCTCATAGCTACACTATATATGCAGATAAAAACTGGAAAATGTGCTCAATTTGGACTTCTAAAGGCAATTTGGACATTTGTTTACATTCGGGCTTGATGGATACATCTCGTTTGTATATATACAAACCTGCATAATAAAATGTGTGTTAAAACGGATGGAAGCACGACTCGGACGGGCTATAATCATCCAATTCAATGTCGTATTAGATGATTTGAACTGAAATTCAGTTTTGAAAAAAATAGTGCATACAATCGGAGGCAGCTGCTTTAAGAGAGGATATATCAACTTACCGTAATAGTCCTAATAGTGGCACGCGCCCTAACAGTAGAGCGCCCCCCCCCCCCCCCCCTCTTTTCCCCCAAAATGTTCGATTTTTATAACCTTGTAATTCACTTCATATCAATCTAATGTAACGTTCGGCGCCCGCGGCGCACAGCGCGCACGTGGCGGGCGTCGTAATTACTAGAACTACAACCAGGTAACAGTCCGTCCGGAGCGAGTCCGGCCGTCATACATCCCATCATAACACATCATCATCATCAACAACATATACAACATGCATAATACATAGTTATGGTAATTTAGCCGTGTGCGGAGCCTGAGATGCCATGGGAGCGGCACCACAGAACTCGCGCACGTGTGTGGCACCGCTAAATGTAACACCTACCCCAAATGTACTAAGGTCCCCTAAATGTTATAACACAGGAACCCCAAATGTCAAAAGGTCCCCTAAATGTGACATATCATCCTACCCTAAATGTCATAAATTTGAGGCCCCCTATATGTAACATACATGCCTACCCTAAATGTCATAACATCATTGAAAACATTCTGAACCATAAATCGAACATATTCGACCACTTGTCGACCACATGTCCATTGCTTTTTATTATTTACACAAACGATCTTCCTGAAAACTTAAACATATATACTCTTCGGATACGTGGAGATAGGTGAAAATTATGAGATGGAGACTATATATTATGAGGGTGGATATTATAAACTCAGTGAATATTCTGAAGACTCAATTATAGACAGGGTGGATATTATAAACAGGGTGAAAATTCTGAGGTGGATATTATAAACTCGCTGAATATTATGAGGTGGAGAATATAGACGGGGTGGATATTATGAACTCGGTGAATATTATGAGGTGGTAGTTATAGACTGGATGAGAAATGTACGAACGCAATTGGCGGTCGTAAAACAGTGGCGGAGAGTGCTGATTGTAATTTGCTCTGCATATTGTCCTTATAGCTTTTCGCTGTAACACATTTATTAAAATAAATTCTTTTAGCCCATCCCCAAATAATATTTCCATAAGTCAAAGGTGAATGTACTAAGCTGTAGGATATGTCGGAGAGCGTGAACTGTATAACATATTTAAATTAGCTCCTGTTCAGTATCTTTTTGCAGCATTTAGGGCATATAGGTCACTCCTAACTTAATAGGACTCATCCAATCCAATATACTATCTTAAGTACCAAGGAGCCACGGAACTTAAACACGCTAACCTGCTCAATAGATCGTCGTTTCTAAAGGCGCCATCCCTTCATTGAATTTTAGCAATAGAAATTCAGCAATCAAGGGGACGCGAGCATTGGCCGTGAAAGGAATAGTTTGCCTGCCCTCACAACACGCACTGAATACTGTCCATTTTGACTCGTAGACCACCAGAGAAAACTTTCGATTTGCCTGTGCGATCTGAGAGGACACTTCTTCAGAAAAGCCGTTTGAGCGGAAGGATCGTTGGACAATGTCCACACGTGAAAGGCCATCTGGTGCGGACTCTGGTGAAACACCAAATCTCCTCGGGGAGGCAACGGCGTCGGAAACTCGATGAGGAGATCTAGAAGCTCAAAAGTTGCAGAGGAATGATCAACAGAAGTCGGCAATGATGTGCTCGGACCTTGGCGATCACCTGCAGTATTAAGATGGCCGGAGGGGTAAGCATGCACACAGGCCCTCCCAATCCATTGACAGAGCATCGACACCCTACACCCAAGCGGCGTCAAAGGTTGTCCACAGGTGGCCTCTTGCATGTGACCAGCGGAGACGGGTAGTAAACCCGATGGAACAGTAGCGGGTCGAGAGTCTAGTAGACGGTGCTGCAATTGGGTCGACAGCGGTTGGCTCATTGAAGCGAACATGGACTGCATCCGAGCTGCCAGGTACGAGCTAAGATCCATTTCTAGCTGCTGCATGCCCCGTGGTGTCGAAGGCGTTGTGCCAGTAGCACACCGGGAGGATGTAGGCAGAGACAGAGACGGAGTGGACTCCACTAAAGAGCAGATCGAAGGTAGTGCAGACTCTGCGGCCCAAGAGTAGTGCAAAAGCTGTCCCCCCTGCTTATACCAGGACATCCGGCCTCGAGGCACTGCACTGTGATGGAAGATGCGGTGAGTACTCAGCTGTCCATGTGGAACCCGGGTGTCGGTCGGAGTCTGGGATCTGATCAGATCCCGGGTCCCGGACCCCAAGATGGGTCGGGGATCGACTTCAGCGTGATTCCGGCTCGGCTTGAACAGTATCGTCGGGAGTAATGATAAGGCACCCAGGGACCTCCCCTGGAAGATACTTGGGCAGTGAGAAGCGGGCCGCTGATCGCTCATCAGTGCCCGGGACATGAAAGGGGCTTGTGTTCTTATCGGTGCCCGGCACCCAATCGGGTCCCGGAAACTGACCACCGCCATGCAACACATGAGTGCTGGAGAGTGACTTGGAAAATGAGTCTGTACTCCTGTCGATGCGCAGGACCTGATTGGATCCCGGGAGCTGAGCATCACTGTGTAAAAAGTGCATGTTTGATAGTGTAACAAGTGCATGTCTTGACATCTATCGGTGCCTGGGACCTGATTGGATCCCGGGAACCGAGCTCCATCATGCAACGCACTAGCATTGCACAGAGACTCGGAACCACAGTGCTCAGAGTGAAAACTGAAGTAGGATTTTGCCAACCAGACGGACAATCATTCAAACTTCAAACACTCGTAAGCTGAAGGTGTAATCATGCTTTGATCAGCGAGCGAACCAGCACATCTCCCACGACATCCATGACGCCAAGAGGCGCAAGGCCAGGTAGAGGAGAGGGGAGAATCGGATAGTTGAATGCCTGCGAGATTGTGCAGATCGTGAGCGGTCTGCAGAAGGCGGGGATGGGCACTCTTTCTGATAAAAAAAAAGGTCCCTTAGGGCGCCGTACATGGTCGACCAGTCCTCCTTCGATCGGTTCTTGCGCACTTCGCACGGGGAGGCTTCAATGCAAAGGGTGTTGGTGCACCTCCACAGTAATCGTGAACCTCCAAGGCTGGCAGAAACACATGGCGCTTGCCACACACAGAGTGAGGCATATTGTATCCGAAGAGTATATTTTTTAACATCCTTGAAATAAAAAGCAGTGGACAAATGAACGACAAATGGTCGAATATGTTTGATTTATGGTTTAGAATGTTTTCAATTGTGTTATGACATTTAGGGTAGGCATGTATATTACATTTAGGGGGCCTCAAATTCATGACATTTAAAGTATGATGATATGTCACATTTAGGGGACCTTTTATGACATTTGGGGTTCCTGTGTTATGACATACAGGGGACCTTACTACATTTGGGGTAGGTGTTACATTTAACGGTGCCACACACGTGGGCATGTTGCTGGCCGGCCTCGCCGATGGCACTGCCGCAGGGATGGTACCCTGGACAGCCCGACGGTCTGCCAGAGCCTGTGTCGCACCATCCCAGGTGGGAGACCTGTGATCCAGAGGGCGTACACCCCCGAGTCATCAAGGTATCCAAGGCTATATGTATAAAATCCAGTAATTTTCTTGAATTTGACCTCAAGTTTGACCACATTTTTACGCGCGCTGCTGCAGGAGGTCTTGCTTTGGCTCGCCGTGCTACTATTAGGACCAATACGGTAATATTTTTAATGAGAAATCTCCTATATATAACGATGAAATTTTGATATTTTGATAAAATGATGATCACATGTGCCTAACGAGAAATTATCTCCGTCTAGAATATGATTTTGAAATGATTTAGGCGTGGTTTGCGTGTGTCCTGGATCAGCCATCGTGCTCCTAATTTATTCATCCTCATCTTCTAGGTACCTATACACCAGAAGCAAAAATCAAACTGTGCCACAAAAATGGCGACCGTTCAGATGGAGTGGACTTTACTCCTTGAAATTTGCCTGTTTTTCTCTTTGATTCAGCGAGGATTTAGTGTGTATTGTTTACTTGTATGCTTACATAGTGTCATTATATTGAACAGCACCAGTCATAACTTTGTATTGATGAGTGTGCCAGTGGGATTCACTCCTTCAATGTGCTACTACACGTCGGACTGTATTCCTGGAAGCATGAATTCTGTGTATTCATAATTCATGTATTCTTCAACAATAGGATTACGGAATATCATTCAACCTCAATATATATCTGAAATCTATAGGCCCTGAGGCTTAATAATGCGAAACGGCTAAACGACAATGACTGATGTACAGTCCGAAATATGTGCTCGTCATTTGTTTTCCTGTATGACGTTTATTTTGGGATTCCCCATTTCTCTGGACCTATCTCCATGAAAACAAATATTTGGAAAAGCGTTTTTTTTGTGTGTATGTGTGTGTGTGTGTGTGTGTTTGTACTGATTATTTCATTGTTATCATCGATTTTTTATTCACATGCATGTACTCCGAAACCGATCTTAGACATACAATACCGGGGAAAACGATAAATACCACAGTGCGTCACAGAGAAAAACGCCCGACGTCGACAGCAGTGGTATAGTGATCCGTCACAGTTCTGGGTCAAACGATCGATACTACACTGCGTGGTGCAACCGTACAGTTTCTGTATGTTCTTTGCTTTCGCGAATATGCATAGGCTGTAAACGTGTGGAACGTACCGTCAAACCCATGAAAACATTTCCCGGCTGGTGTATTCTGTATTTTTGGACTTACTGCAATTGGTTACTTAGGATTTGTTTCTATTGTCAATCACTCAATATTTGGCCCCTGAAAGTAAAGAAAGAAAGTTGGCCCCCTGAATTAGTAGCTGCCCTCCAGGGTTGTCACCAGCTACCAGGCAAAAAGAAGGACAATAGTGAATGGACGAAAATACCGCAATGAGCTAAGAAACGTTATTGGGGAAATTTTCTTAATGTTCAAATATACAATTACTTATATGTGCCAGTTTTTTTTTTAATCTTTCTGCATCTTTCATGAGCTATTTGCTATGATATGCCAAGGTTTATCCAGAATGATCAGTGTCTTAACTTAGAAGGTAAATTGACTCTCAACAGTCCTGTCTTAGGATGTTACCCTAAGATGTACGACCCCAACCATCCAATGACCAACGGTATCATGGAAAGGAATAATATTTTCCCTGGACAAGGAATCAGTCTTTATGTTTCAAAGATACCATACATCGTGATTAAATATACCCCATCCAGCCATGATGTCACTAGGTTTTTTAGATCAAAAGACCTACATGAATGATCCGATAATCTATTGGCATGGCGTTGTGTCCGTCGTCCATACGTCGTTGTCGCCCACATTTTTATCTTTGAAGATTACAGTCGAATCTTTGTGAAATTCTACACAAATATGCATGTAAATATTTCGAGACGGGGTTTTTTGTTTTGTTTACCGGACATTTTGCGTATTGCCGTGGCGTTGCTTCCGTCGTCCACGTCGTTCATCGTCATCTGTCTACATTTTTATCTTTGAAGATTACGTATTCAAGTATTTTTTTTATTTTTTTTTATTTTCGAGTTTTATCCCAAATGGCGACCATTTTTTATGAAAAAGACCAATTTTGGAATAATGCGGTCTTTACTCAACATCTGTTTGGTAACTTACTTTCTAATTTGCATTACACTCCTCATATGAATCCCTGTGATGTGTATACATGTAGGTTGCCCTTGAATCGCTCGAAGTGGGCCATTTTGGCCCAAATGGGACTTTCCCATGTTGAATTATATAGGATATATCATTATATAGGAAATGATATATGCTGAATGGTCTCCTGACCTTGAATTTGACCATTGGCCTTATTTTCAAAGTCGGAGAACAAGATGGCTAATACCTCGCTATTAAAAAAAATTACAACTGAGGAATCAATTGTGGAAATGATATATGCTGAATATTCTTATGACCTTGAAGTTAATCTTTGATCTTATTTTTAAGGCCAGAGAACAAATTGGCTAATATCTCCTTTAATATCGATTTTACAACTTGAGAATCAATGGTGGACATACACGGATTGATATATATGCCGAATATTATGATGTCCTTTATTTTGACCGTTGACTTCATTTTCAAGGTCCCAGAACAATTCTTAGCTTACCGGCCATTTGGGCCGATAAGCTAGTACCGTGGTTTTTCGTCGGTCGTCCGTCCGTCGTCCATCGTCCGTCGTCCGTCCGGGCCTGTAACAATTTTTTGGCATGATGAATTTCCCCTTAAATTTGTCAGAACATACCAATAGGCCAATATCTGAAAACGTTTTTCAATTTTTAGCTTACCGGCCCATAAGGTTATTGTCGTGGTTTTTCGTCCGTCGTCGTCAGCGTCGTCTTCGTCGTCGTAGTCCGCATGTTCTGTTAACATTTTTTTTTATCTTTTTGGGGGGCTAATAAATTTGCCCATAAATTTGTGTGAATATGTGTTGGGTCAATGCCGCCAGACGTATCTTTATTGAATCGTTTAGGCAGTTTTGGCGGCCATTTTTATGCCGAAAATGGCTGTTTTTGCATGTTTTTCAACTTTAACAATTATTTTAAAAACTTCTGATCAGTTTTGAGGTTTCAGTTTCAAAATGTTCCCCTCTTGTATAATTATAATATGTGTAAGTTTCGATGCTCTTGAATCGCAGGTCTGCGTGTGGCGGCCATTTTGATGTTTTTCTACTGGGCCCAGATGGGACTCTCCCATGTTTAATTCTCCTATGCTTTATAATGGGTCACATTGTTCCTGATATCTCACTTAATATTGAGATTAGAGACTTGGCAGCAATTGTGGACATATAGGAAATGATATATGCTGAATAATCTCGTGACCTAGAATTTGACCTCTGATCTCATTTCCAAGGTCAAAGCACGATATGGCTAATATCTCACTCAATATCAACTTTACAGCTTAGGAATCAATTGTGGACATATAGGAAGTGATGTATGCTGAATATTCTCGTGACCTTGAATTTGACCTTTGACCTAATTTTCAAGGTCAAAGCACAAAATGGCTAATATCTCGATTACTATCCACTTTACAGCTTAGGAATCAATTGTGGACATATAGGAAATGATATATGACGAATATTCTGATGACCTTGAATTTGACCTTTGATCTATTTTTCAAGGTCAGAGCACAAAATGGCTAATATCTCGATTATTATCAACTTTACAGCTTAGAAATAAATTGTGGACATATAGCAAATGATATATGCCGGATATTCTGATGACCTTGAATTTGACTTTTCATCTCATTTTCAAGGTCAGAGAACAAAATGGCTAATATCTCGCGTATTATTTACTTTACAGTTTGGAAATCATTTGTGGACATATAAGAAACGATATATGCTGAATATTCTCGTGACCTTGAATATGACCTTTGACCTCATTTTCAAGGTCAAAGCACAAAATTGCTAATATCTAGCTTATTATCCACTTTACAGCTTAGGAATCAATTGTGGACATATAGGAAATGATATATGCTGAATATTCTGATGACCTTGAATTTGACATTTGACCTCATTTTCAAGGTCCGAGCACAAAATGGCTAATATCTCGCTTATTATTTACTTTACAGCTTGGGAATCAATTGTGGACATATGAGAAATGATATATACTGAATATTCTCATGACCTTGAGTATGACCTTTGATCTCATTTTCAAGGTCAGAGCACAAAATGGCACATATCTCACTTGTTGTCAATTTTACAGCTCAAGAATCAATTGTGAACATATAGGAAATGATTATATATAAATAAATATACTTGTGACCTTGTAGTTAACGGACGATAGGTCCGATCACATATCGGCTAGCCAGTAAGCTACAGGTCCCGTGGGCCTATGTTTCATTCATAGTAGGAGTTTCGCGGTGTAAACTCCTAGAACACTTCATAATAGAGCCTAAGTATTGACATATTCAAATGGGAAATCATATATTGCGGTTTGAATGGTGACCTTGGATATGGCCTTGAATGACCTTGGATGGTTAAATCGACCTTTTTTGTCGAAGGAAACAATGATTTTTTTCTTTGGCAGCCATTTTCTCAAAATCTATTCAGACAATTTTTCTCCCTATGTACCTTTGTGATGTGTATAAGTTTTGTTGTCTTTGAATCGACGGTCTGTGAAAATATGTCATTAACGAAAAAAAATCTTTCAAGATGTAATTTGATTTCGTATTACAGTCCATACAGAAAATGTGTTTCTAGCAACATTTACGAACTTGTTTTAACAATAGATTTTAACATCAGTGTAACAATTTATATGTTGGAAAATCAGTATTCTATGCGATTCTCATGATTGCCGGTAAGCTACAGCACCTTGGTGGCAGTTGATGCTATGCTATTATTCATTTACTCGCAGTCCATATGAAAAATTAACAACAAATAAGTGTATAAAACAAATAAAGAAAAGTCAAGAGATGAATTCGCAAACTATCGTCCTGTGTCATTGTTGCCAGTTATTTCTAAAGTACTAGAGAAGGTGGTTAATAAAAGGTTACTATCTTACTTTGAGGTGAACAATATGTTGTGTAATAATCAATTTGGATTTAGATATGGACATTTTATGGTGTTCGTGGTCATTGTCTTGAATGGTTCAAAAGTTATTTGATGAACCGTCACCAGTATGTAGAGTATAATGGTTGTATATCCGATTTGTATAATGTAAAATTAGGGGTACCTCAAGGGTCTGTGCTCGGGCCAACTTTATTCATTATATATATGAATGATCTTGCAGATAATTTAGTAAATACTGAGAGTATATTGTACGCTGACGATACCACAATTTATAACCATGATACAAACATAACTAGATTATATAAAAATGTAGAATGTGAACTTTTGATGCTGGCAGATTGGTTTCAGGCGAACATGTTATCATTGAATGTCTCAAAAACCTATCACATGTTGTTTACTAAGTCGAAGCAAACTGACATAACATCTCATGAGTTACAAATTGGAAATCGTAGTATTGTGAAAATGTCTTGTGTTAAATTTCTAGGGATGACCATAGATAATCAAATTAAATGGGACAAGCATATTGATGTTATTTCGAAAAAGATATCCTGTGGATTATATGCTATTAATAAAGCCAAACATGTTCTGAATAGAAAGCATCTAAAAGCACTCTACTTTGCATTTGTGTATCCTCTTATATCATATTGGGTTATATTGTGGGGAAGTACTTTCAATGTTAAAGCTATAATCACTTTTAGAATTGACAAAATTTATTCATTCTGCGGTAGCTTTATTTTGTCTATAGAATGAGAAATCGTACAAATTTGGGTCTGAAAATGTGTATTGCGTGCCTAAATTGAGTTGTCAAATCAAGATTCAAATCATTTTTTTCCTCAAAGCGGCCCGCCTTGCGAGCGATTTCTACACACAGTCTCGTGACGTCATTGGTATTTGTGTAGATACGGTGGCAACCGGCAATGTAGGCAGACCGATCATTCTCTATCCACTGTTTTCATGAATGATTAACGGCAATTTTCTAAGTATCTGTTGTCGAACTGTGCCTATTTCCTATATATTCCTGACTCTCTCGAGATGTAGTTTCAAATTTGCGTGACAATCAATATCGCTAAATTTGGCTGATTTTAAAATTGATTCCAACTTTAAATAAATTAAAAGTTCTTCAGAGTAAAATAATAAGAATTATTATGAACTCTGAGTATGATGCACATTCTGAACCCCTATTTAAATCACTTGGTATACTCAAGATTGATGATGTATACAAGTTGTGTGTATCAAAATTTGTGTTTTCGTATTTCAAAGAGCTACTACCAAAGGGTTTAGGGAATATTTTTACTCCAATTGGGAACAGAACCTTGTATTATACACGGCAACTAAGAGCATGTAAACTGAAATTACCTAGGGTTCGTTCAAGTTTATGTACAAGATGTATAAGTAGTATGGGACCTAAAATATGGAATAATATCAAGCCTATGTTATATCTAAGAATGTCAAATGATATTGATCATCCTGTTTCTTTTGTCGGTATGAAATGTTTTATGTCCAAATTGAAGAAATCACTGTTACATGGTTACCAGTGAATAATTGTACATTTATCTGAATAGAGATTCCAGGAAAACCAACCAATAATCAGTCCAATGTGTTTTTACATTCCAGTATTGCGTATTGTATCATTTATTGTGTGTATGCAGATTTTGTCATTGCGGTATTATATGGGAAACTGTTGTATGTATTTGTAATGCCAGAAATTGTAATAATGATGCTGTAATACAGGTTACAGACCTGCCCTTAGGGGTTGTTACAGTCTTTAGACTCGTTTTGTAACCTGGGACCATTGATTTCTTAACTATATGTATGAACTGTATGATATTGTAATGATGGTCTCGAATAAACTATCTATCTATATCTATCTAAGAGACATATAATATTTACAGTGACAGGTTGCCAAGTAAATGGCTTGCATAAATAGATACAATCCATTCTCTAGTAGAAGACAGTTGTACATATTGACCATACGATAGCAGGCACTGTATAATAGTATTAGTGGGGACTCTTAATCTGTTTAGAAACCTATGAGTATACTTCAGTTTTAGTGTACTAAATGAATCAATATTGTTCACAACCAAAATTCCACTGGCACCACAATGGGATCCATAACCCATAAAATGTCTAGAGCTATTGTTGAATGCAATCCGGAGTTTGTTCATAGATGAGGCAGAGTAATAATAATCAGATTTATTTAACGACGGTCCATGATGATAGGCAATTCTGCCTGTCTTCCCCATCCCCCGTCGGGTGACAATTTAGAGTTTGGAAAGCACATTCGAATGGAGAAACCTTTGCTTTGCCAGGATGAAAACTACACCTACTTTGTGCCGGTGACGGGGATCGAACCCGCGTCACCTACCGCCTCTGAGCTTCGTTGCTTCAAGAGCCACCGGTCCCATCCACTCGGCCACAGAGGCGGTTAAAGTAGTGTTGGAGTAGGACCAACAAAAATTGAATACCATTTGTACAATATGTTTTAAAGGAACTGCTTTACTTGAAAAATTCAGTAGCCTTCTCAGTAGCCTTCAACTCAGTAGCCTTCTGGCTTGTGATTAGGTACTTATGTACTTGTCATATATCTATTCCATGGGGTTTGTTTCGGATTTCTAAATTATTTTCATGGGTTGTTGGGCAGTTGTATACTAATTCCATCAGGTGTACAGTAGAAACAACTACATTTAACACACGGTCTGCCCCTGATGACGCCAGTGTGTCTTTGGATAAACTATTTAGTTGGGCTTTGTTTCTATTGCAAAATTTTGTATTTTACGTTTGTTATTGGCATCATCAAAATCTGACTGTATTGGAGGTAATAGATTGATACTTACATTCATACCACTGAGTCGGTGTCACTGCTGGCGGACGTTAAATCTGTCCCCGAGGATACCATCAACTCAGTAGCCTTCTGGCTTGTGATTAGGTACTTTTGTACTTGTCATATATCTAGTCCATGGGGTTTGTTTCGGATTTCTAAATTATTTTCATGGGTTGTTGGGCAGTTGTATACTAGTTCCATCAGGTGTACAGTAGAAACAACTACATTTAACACACTGTCTGCCCCTGATGACGTCAGTGTGTCTTTGGATAAACTATTTGGTTGGGCTTTGTTTCTATTCCAAAATGTTGTATTGTTATGAACTCTGAGTATGATGCACATTCTGAACCCCTATTTAAATCACTTGGTATACTCAAGATTGATGATGTATACAAGTTGTGTGTATCAAAATTTGTGTTTTCGTATTTCAAAGAGCTACTACCAAAGGGTTTAGGGAATATTTTTACTCCAATTGGGAACAGAACCTTGTATTATACACGGCAACTAAGAGCATGTAAACTGAAATTACCTAGGGTTCGTTCAAGTTTATGTACAAGATGTATAAGTAGTATGGGACCTAAAATATGGAATAATATCAAGCCTATGTTATATCTAAGAATGTCAAATGATATTGATCATCCTGTTTCTTTTGTCGGTATGAAATGTTTTATGTCCAAATTGAAGAAATCACTGTTACATGGTTACCAGTGAATAATTGTACATTTATCTGAATAGAGATTCCAGGAAAACCAACCAATAATCAGTCCAATGTGTTTTTACATTCCAGTATGGCGTATTGTATCATTTATTGTGTGTATGCAGATTTTGTCATTGCGGTATTATATGGGAAACTGTTGTATGTATTTGTAATGCCTGTGACCTTGAGATTTACCAATCAAGGTCATCTTTGTGAACTTCAATGGGACCATTATGTATGGTGCATATGACTATATGTTCATGATAGAACATATAAGCTCTATCAGCAAGCATTTTGTCTGCAGAGGCCAATTTACACATGTCAGGTCAGGCCAGATTTTAAAATTTGGCCTTTGAGGTCATTTGAAGTCAAGTTCAAGGTCTCCAAAACATGTTCCATATATACATCACTTCTTATAAGTGTCAAAATTCTAAGGTGTATCCCACTGGGCACATGACGTCTTAAGACGTTTTTTTCCGTCATTTGGTGACGTCTTATTTACGTCTAATCTTGGTCTTATATGAAAAGCTAGAAGTCTTTTATATGACAGAAAAATGACGTCTTTTCGATAACAGTAAAAAGACGTCTTCTATATAACAGTAAAAAGACGTCTATTATATAACGGTAAAAATACGTCTTTATATATAACGGTAAGAAGACGTCTTTTGGACGATGTAATAAGTCGCTGAACAGACGACACTGCTTGCCACCATTAAAGACATCTTTAGAGATGCTGAAACACCCCGAAAGTTGTCCTTAGAGAAAAGACCTGACTTGACCTCGTTCTGAATCTGTACACATCTTGGTATATGATCTGCGAGACACAGAACTCAGTGGCTGCTGACTCGCCGCGCGGGACACATGTGCTTCCCCACTCAAGGCCCGAGGCAGTCAGAGCTCAGTATCTGACAGGCTAGCAGCCCTCTATCTCGATATGAGGCTGGGTTATCCGCTGCCGGCTGGATGCGATTGTAAATGATCCTAGCAAACAGCCCAGCGATCAGTACAGGGAGAGGCTGTGTATATTCCTGAACCGTGAAACTTCAAGTTTATTTATGGGGAGAACTCGAATCGAGTATATACAAACAGTCCGATATTTTCCATCTAGAGCGGTGCATTTGAAAACCCTTTGATTAAATTCTGAAGGCCAACAGCATGTAGATCTATATGTTCAGTAGACTATACCTAGCTGTAGGACAAGAAGTTCAAAAACATATTCCTTGTGCGAAATAATGAATTAGGCCTGTGTTACCAGTAGTAAAACGACGTCTTAAGGACATCTTTTTTCAGTCACGATCGTCGTAGTGGATGCGACGAGAAAACGACCGTAAAAAGACGTCTTAATCATGTCGTGTGTCCAGGGGGATATAACTCAAGGTCATCCGAGGTCAAACTCAAGGTCATTAGTTGTTCCAGATATGACTCCCTGTATGCTCATATGGCACACTTAAAGTTGGAATCAATTTTAAAATCAGCCAACTTTAGAAATGTTGTTTATCACACAAACTTGGAAGTACATGTCGAGATAGTCAGGAATATATAGGACATATGCGTAGTTCGACGACAGATACTCAGAAAATTGCCGTTGATCGTGCATGAAAACACTGGATAGAGAATGATCAGCCTGCCTACATTGCCGGTAGCCACAGTATCTAGACAAAATAATATCAATGACGTCATGAGATTGTGTGTAGAACTCGCCCGCAACGCGGGACGCTTTGAGGAAAAATTTGATGCGAGATTGATTGGCCCAAGTTTGACTTTTTATTTGGCAACTCAATTTAGGCACATAATACATATTTTCGGACCCAAATTTGAATGGTTTCTCATTCTATAGACAAAGTAAAGCTACTGCATAATGAATGAATTTTGCCAATTGTAAAAGTGGTTATAGCTTTAACAAATATCTAGAAGCATTTCATCTGTAGAGACAAATTTGAGCATCTTTTGACCCAAAAATGGCTGTTTTGACCTTTCAAGGTCATCGAAGGTCAAATTCAAAGTCACCTCAAAAATCGCCATTTATTACTTCCTATTTGAAAGTGTCAATATCTAAGCTTCAAGCATTCTATGAGTACAGTTCTGGCAGCTCCCTTCATAAAGGAAAAAAGTCCCAAATTTTGTTCAAAGAGTGAAAAAAAAATTTTGCCGCGAAATGGCCCAAAATGGATAGTAATGCGATTTGGGGCAAAAAAAAAATTTTCTTACCGACCCGTCAGAAAATCAAAATGGCCGCCAGGGTATCTTTTGAAGCAATATCTCAAAACTGTCTGAACAGTTTTTAAGAAAATGGCCGGCAAAGTTCAAAACTAGGCATTTTTCAACGAAAATGGCTGCCATTTCGAGGAAAATAAAAAAAAAAACATTTTTGTGCAAAATTTCAGAAAGATTCGACCGTAAACTTTAGATAAAAATGTGGACGGACGACGGACGCAACGCCATGCCAATAAGTTATCGATCAAAAGTCCTGCAATGAGAGGATCTTCTTTATAGCATATAAGTGAACGGGACGAGTGGCCATGCAAGCCAGCTGGAACTAGTTACGGTGCATACTGTTCCCAGCATCCTCTGCGCTAAAGCCATCAGTCGACGCTGTCATTCTTGCCTTATAACATTAAACATTTTAATATTGTATCCTTACGCTACCAGTTTACGCAGGTTAGTCCGCGATATATAGACACCTGCAGTTTCCAGTCACTACATACTAACATGCTTATACGTGTAAATTATATCGTGCTTTTGTTATCCTGATTCTCATGATAAATATCCCAAAACTGCGCAAATTAGGTGTCTTAAACAAACTGATAACGTTGATACTAAAAACACTGCTGGCTCATTCTGGAAAAAAAAACCCTCACTGTGCATTCCTCTATGCATGTTTATTCGTGAAATTGAAGATAATACAGATACTATTCTAATCTTTATTTATTGAAATGCAAATACCAGCTACCCCTGAATATGAAACCTGGCGCATACATATGTAGTTCTTGTAGCAAATCGAGGAAAACTCAAAATCATGACTATTATGTTGGTTTTCAAATATTAACCTTGGTATATATATTTTACAATTTACAGGTACTAGGTGGCTGGAGACGCCTGATTCACGAAAGAATGGTTTCGTGGGGGATGACTTGGAACTCAGCTACAGATATGACAGTGCAGTTCGCGGCACCAAGGTCCGCCTCACGTTTGCCTACCATGTACCTGGTACGTCACATGAGAATATTCTCGTGGACGGGAGTGTCAACATGCAGTCGGGCGATATTGTCATCAGTAGTCAGCGGTATCCCGGGAAGGTGAATCTGACGTCACATCGCGGAGGCTTCGAGGTCATCATCGCCAGCCTCGAGATACGGGACATTGGGAACTACCTGATCGATGTCTTCATTGATCACTACAACACGCTCCATCACTCCCTGATGGTGCAAGTTTTCAATAGTAAGTGGAGATTTTTGTTTCTGACATGTGTATTGTTCTTATTCATGTTTTGTTTTAGGGCAGGTGCTGACTTCCATGATCCGTGTCATCTTTGCGGGGCTTGCCAGCGTTCCATTATGTCTTATCATATAACTTCAGATAAAACGAGTAATAGTTATCTGAACATGAATGTACTGATTTTGGGCCACAGCAATAAGGATTAATGATGACTTTGTCAGCACAACTTATAATTGCAACAACCAATATATCAAGTGGAAAATACACATCACACTATTTTTAGGTTACCGTACCTATGGTCCGATAACCTATTGCCGTCACGTTACGTCCGTCGTCCGTCCGTCAGTCGTCCGTCCGTTCACATTTTTAGGTTACCGTACCTGTGGTCCGATAACCTATTGCCGTCACGTTGCGTCCGTCCGGGTTTACGGGGAAAGCTTAGGGGGGAATACCATCCACATTTTTATCTTCAAAGTGTACGGTCCGATTTTTCTGAAAATTTGGGAAAAAATACCTTAAAATAATTCAAGACGAAGGTATTTTTTTCATTTTTCAATTTTTCTCAAAATGGCGGCCGATTTCGTCAAAAAACGCTCAATTTCGAAATTTGGTGGCCATTTTTTCAAAAACTGTCTGATTAGTTTTGAGTTTTTCAAGATTCCTGTTATATACCTTAGTGATGTGGATAAGTTTTGTTGCCCTTGAATCGCGGATCTCCGTATGGCGGCCGTTTTGAATTTTTGACGAGTCGGCGAAAAAAAAAATTTTCGCCCCAAATCATATTACTATCCGTTTTGTACGGAAGCCCGTAGAGGCCAGAAAATGAAAGGTGTGAAAATATATTTATCTGGCGGCCGCCACATAATTATCTGGCGGCCGCCACATAATTATCTGGTGGCCGCCACTTAATTATCTGGCGGCCGCCACTTAATTATCTGGGGGCCGTCACTTAATTATTTGGCGGCCGCCACATAATTATCTGGCGGCCGCCACTTAATTATCTGTATCTTATCTGCGTATCTCACTTGTTGTCAACTTTACAGCTTAAGAATCAATTGTGGACATATAGGAAATGATTATGCTGAATATACTTGTGACCTTGCAGTTACCGGACGATCGGCCCGATCATCTATTGGCTAGCCAGTAAGCTACAGGTCCCTTGGGCCTATGTTTAACCATGACATCATGACTATTTGCAAATCAACGAGTTATATGAATATACTCTGCTGTAAATGCCATTCCAGTATCAGTTGAGATGTCACATCATATTTCCATCTTATCAGTACTTTCAATCTTACCCCCAAAAGTAATAAGGCTGTGTTGTTGTTTTTTATTTGTTTCCCGTCAGCGGGCGGGTTAGAATAGAAATTATTTTGAGAAAAAAACACGAACTTTTTTGGTTTTTCTCCCAAAAATCAGTGCTTTTATCAACCAAAACACTGAACATCTATAACGATTGTGACAGGTTTCCATTTTGCTGTTTCCCCTCTGTTATGTATCAACAAAGTACTTAATAGCTTAGCAAATGATCAAATACAATTTATTTTACATTTTTGGCATCAGTTACTTCGTGAATTGAGATGTTATTGTGATAATAAATGTCTGTCTTTTTTTCTGTCTGTTTTTTTTTCCTGGCTGGCTGGTACTTTGCAAAACTTTTGACGGGAAACAAAGAAAAACAACAACATGGCCTATGTATTTGTATGGACCCCAGCCCATTCTATGCCTGTCATCAATAATTATTAGATACGCCCAAAATTTCATGGGAATATGATTATAACGTGCATAGTGATTTTGTCTTCATCAGGGCCCCAGTTCACCCCTGGTGCAATCCCTCCCTTTGAAATTATCCGGGACGGAAATGGAACAGTAGATATGTTGTGGATGTTGAATAATTTGCCAAATCTACCGGCAGTAGAGAGTGTCATAATAAATCACACGATAGACGGTCTAATGTACACAGCGAAACTGACCAGTGGTTGATCAAGTACCCAGATGAACGGCAGAGATTCAGAGGCCGAATATCCTACGCATCGGGTCCGAACTTGGAACACATCAAGTTGGTGATATCGAGGTTACACGGGGATGATAGCGGCCTGTTCCATCTAATCATAACGTACGTGAAAGAGCTAGCTG
Organism: Terebella lapidaria; assembly: GCA_949152475.1. Taxonomy (NCBI): domain Eukaryota; kingdom Metazoa; phylum Annelida; class Polychaeta; order Terebellida; family Terebellidae; genus Terebella; species Terebella lapidaria. The sequence goes on from OX424557.1 coordinate 13,850,262, forward strand.
TGCTGGAGAGTTCTGTTCAGTTGTACGTGGTCGGAGAGCACAAGTGGAGATCCACACCAAGTAAGACTGTATATCTTGTGGAATCCGGCGAACGCGTTATCAGTTACATAACTGATCGCGAACAAGGGGATGACATCATTACATATGAACTGTCGAAGGGCACCGGAGGTCGACGTGTAACCAGACTGGCGTCTCTCACCATAACACCCACCAACACACTGCAAAATCTAACGCAAGCATGGAACCCACAGTGGGCCTTGGAAATCGACAGAACATCGAGCAGTCTGGCGATGCTTCTCAAAGGAACAACAACTGGCGATTCTGGCACTTATTCCATGAAACTACGAGACACGTCAGGGTTTGTGATACTGCACCATCAATTCTCACTTGTTCTGTTGAATGGTACGTGTTGAACAGAACACTGATGATCTTAAATATGTGTACAATTCAGCATTGTCTATCTATATTTGAATATGTGAACAAGTCAGCATTGTCTATCTATATTTGAATATGTGACCAATTCAGCATTGGCTATCTATATTCGAATATGTGAGCAATTCAGCATTGCTCTGAACAGAAACAAACCTGCGCCCGAAAGTCAACGTGCCACAGAATCCAGAAGGAGCCGTTGATGTAGCAGTCGATCCCGGAGACCATTCTCCTCCAGATATCGTGGTGTACACGGGCTTGGTCAATGAGACACGTCCACATGCGATCGCCAATAAGACCTTTGCTATGTCCACAATACTGCCACCAGGCCAGAAGCAGGTTACTGTCGTAGCGAGATATGAATTTACAGGTTGGGCGTGTGTATCTGACATGTGTATTGTTCTTATTCATGTTTTGTTTTAGGGCAGGTGCTGACTTTCATGATCCGTGTCATCTTTGCGGGGCTTGCCAGCGTTCCATTATGTCTTATCATATAACTTCAGATAAAAAATGAGTAATAGTTATCTGAACATGAATGTACTGATTTTGGGCCAAAGCAATAAGGATTAATGATGACTTTGTCAGCACAACTTATAATTGCAACAACCAATATATCAAGTGAAAAATAAACATCACACTATTTTTAGGTTACCGTACCTATGGTCCGATAACCTATTGCCGTCACGTTGCGTCCGTCGTCCGTCCGTCAGTCGTCCGTCCGTTCACATTTTTAGGTTACCGTACCTGTGATCCGATACGTGTGGTCCGATACTATTGCCGTCACGTTGCGTCCGTCCGTCCGTCCGTGTTTACGAGGAAAGCTTAGGGGGGGGGGGGGGAATACCGTCCACATTTTTATCTTCAAAGTGTACAGTCCGATTTTTCTGAAAATTTGGGAAAAAATACCTTAAAATAATTCAAGACGAAGGTATTTTTTTCATTTTTCAATTTTTCTCAAAATGGCGGCCGATTTCGTCAAAAAACGCTCAATTTCGAAATTTGGTGGCCATTTTTTCAAAAACTGTCTGATTAGTTTTGAGTTTTTCAAGATTCCTGTTATATACCTTAGTGATGTGGATAAGTTTTGTTGCCCTTGAATCGCGGATCTCCGTATGGCGGCCGTTTTGAATTTTTGACGAGTCGGCTAAAAAAAAATTTTTCGCCCCAAATCATATTACTATCCGTTTTGTACGGAAGCCCGTAGAGGCCAGAAAATGAAAGGTGTGAAAATATATTTATCTGGCGGCCGCCACATAATTATCTGGCGGCCGCCACATAATTATCTGGCGGCCGCCACTTAATTATCTGGCGGCCGCCACTTAATTATCTGGGGGTCATCACTTAATTATCTGGCGGCCGCCACTTAATTATCTGTATCTTATCTGCGTATCTCACTTGTTGTCAACTTTACAGCTTAAGAATCAATTGTGGACATATAGGAAATGATTATGCTGAATATACTTGTGACCTTGCAGTTACCGGACGATCGGCCCGATCATCTATTGGCTAGCCAGTAAGCTACAGGTCCCTTGGGCCTATGTTTAACCATGACATCATGACTATTTGCAAATCAACGAGTTATATGAATATACTCTGCTGTAAATGCCATTCCAGTATCAGTTGAGATGTCACATCATATTTCCATCTTATCAGTACTTTCAATCTTACCCCCAAAAGTAATAAGGCTGTGTTGTTGTTTTTTATTTGTTTCCCGTCAGCGGGCGGGTTAAAATAGAAATTATTTTGAGAAAAAAACACGAACTTTTTTGGTTTTTCTCCCAAAAATCAGTGCTTTCATCAACCAAAACACTGAACATCTATAACGATTGTGACAGGTTTCCATTTTGCTGTTTCCCCTCTGTTATGTATCAACAAAGTACTTAATAGCTTAGCAAATGATCAAATACAATTTATTTTACATTTTTGGCATCAGTTACTTCGTGAATTGAGATGTTATTGTGATGATAAATGTCTGTCTTTTTTTTCTGTTTTTTTTTTCCTGGCAGGCTGGTACTTTGCAAAACTTTTGACGGGAAACAAAGAAAAACAACAACACGGTCTATGTATTTGTATGGACCCCAGCCCATTCTATGCCTGTCATCAATAATTATTAGATACGCCCAAAATTCCATGGGAATATGATTATAACGTGCATGGTGTTTTTGTCTTCATCAGGACCCCAGTTCACCCCTGGTGCAATCCCTCCCTTTGAAATTATCCGGGACGGAAATGGAACAGTAGATATGTTGTGGATGTTGAATAATTTGCCAAATCTACCGGCAGTAGAGAGTGTCATAATAAATCACACGATAGACGGTCTAATGTACACAGTCGTCGAACAGCATATGACGAGCGAAACTGACCAGTGGTTGATCAAGTACCCAGATGAACGGCAGAGATTCAGAGGCCGAATATCCTACGCATCGGGTCCGAACTTGGAACACATCAAGTTGGTGATATCGAGGTTACACGGGGATGATAGCGGCCTGTTCCATCTAATCATAACGTACGTGAAAGAGCTAGCTGTGCTGGAGAGTTCTGTTCAGTTGTACGTGGTCGGAGAGCACAAGTGGAGATCCACACCAAGTAAGACTGTATATCTTGTGGAATCCGGCGAACGCGTTATCAGTTACACAACTGATCGCGAACAAGGGGATGACATCATTACATATGAACTGTCGAAGGGCACCGGAGGTCGACGTGTAACCAGACTGGCGTCTCTCACCATAACACCCACCAACACACTGCAAAATCTAACGCAAGCATGGAACCCACAGTGGGCCTTGGAAATCGACAGAACATCGAGCAGTCTGGCGATGCTTCTCAAACGAACAACAACTGGCGATTCTGGCACCTATTCCATGAAACTACGAGACACGTCAGGGTTTGTGATACTGCACCATCAATTCTCACTTGTTCTGTTGAATGGTACGTGTTGAACAGAACACTGATGATCTTGAATATGTGTACAATGCAGCATTGTCTATCTATATTTGAATATGTGAACAAGTCAGCATTGTCTATCTATATTTGAATATGTGACCAATTCAGCATTGGCTATCTATATTTGAATATGTGAGCAATTCAGCATTGCTCTGAACAGAAACAAACCTGCGCCCGAAAGTCAACGTGCCACAGAATCCAGAAGGAGCCGTTGATGTAGCAGTCGATCCCGGAGACCATCCTCCTCCAGATATCGTGGTGTACACGGGCTTGGTCAATGAGACACGTCCACATGCGATCGCCAATAAGACCTTTGCTATGTCCACAATACTGCCACCAGGCCAGAAGCAGGTTACTGTCGTAGCGAGATATGAATTTACAGGTTGGGCGTGGAATTCGTCTCGGGAAGTCGGTATGTATATGTACTATGTATATTAAGTATGTGGTACATAATATGTATTATATATTCATATGCAAGGACCAGGCATCATCGGTTGCATAGATCTCACAAGATGTTTGTACTGTTCCATCCAGAGCTGAATCCACAATCAGACTCACCGAGCACTTCCCCTGCAACAACGAGCATGGCTGACTTCCCTTGTATTGTTGATGTAGAGACGATGGACGATAATAAACACATTCTGATTGTCTCTTATCTGGTTTTTGCCACCGTGATATTCGTTCTGATCTACATGCTGGTGGCTCACAAACAAGTGACGAAACAAATTCGCAAAGGGTGATTTCAAACTGAACTCAGTGCGTCGCTCCACTTCTAAAACGGAGCTGTTGAAAGTATCAGGACAGAATGCTGGAGCATCACTTTGTCAACGATAAATGCGAACTAAAACTTCAGCCAGAAATATGCCTATGAGTTCCACACTCGGTCCTAAGTGTGGATCGTGATGTCGCCTGAATATCAATGGCGGTACATTCGAAATGTACAAATTGTTGTAAATGTAAGTATATGTAAGTTCTCCTGATGCACTTGTGCCTATCGGCGGTTTTCTGTTATAAGGACTTGTAGGAACAGACTATCAAGGGGTTATTTGAAAGATATATACAGAATATATAATGACTTATCTTATAAAAGTTGTCGGTGCTCTGGATTTTTTCATAATGGGAGCTGCCACAACTGTACTCATAGAACGCCTGAAGATAGAGCTTAGAAATTGGCATTTTCAAATGGGAAGTCATATATGGCGACTTATGGGGTGACCTTGAGTTTGACCTTGGATGACCTTGAAAGGTCAAAACAGCCATTTTTGGGTCGAAAAATGCCCAAATTTGCACCTCGTCTGTCTTTTCTCGAAAACTGTACAGACAGTTTTGAGATTTTTATTTCAAAAGATTCCCCTTATGGACCTCTGTGATGTGTATAAGTTTGGTTGCCCTTGAATCGCCGGTCTGCGTGTGGCGGCCATTTTGAATTTTTGCGAGTCAGCGAAAGAAAAAAATTTCACCCCAAATCACATTACTATCCATTTTGGGCCATTTTCCAGGGGAAAAAAAAATTCACCCTTTGAAAAAATTTTTTGACTTAGAAAATTTTTGGCAATTTTTTCCTTCATAATGAGAGCTGCCAGAACTGTACTCGTAGAACGCCTGAAGATAGAGCTTAGAAATTGGCACTTTCAATTGGAAAGTCATATATGGCAAATTGTGTGGTGACCTTGAATTTGACCTTGGATGACCTTAAAAGGTCAAAACAGCCATTTCTGTGTCAAAAAATGTCCAGATTTGCCTCTATAGATGAAATGCTTGCAGATAAGGCTTATGTTTGCATTATGAACATATAGGAAGACATATATGGCACAAATAATGATGACCTTGAACTTGACCTCGGATGACCTTGAGTGCCAAATGTCTGACTGAGAATGTGTACATTAGCCTGAGCGGCATATACACTTGCACCCAGACGTATCTTTGTATTATGAACATATAGAAAATCAAATACCGCACCCGTACATGTAATGGTGACATTGAAGTTCGCATGGATGACCTTGATTGGTAAATCTCATGGTCATAATGTTCACACTGATAACCTTGATTGATAAATCTCAAGGTCTGTTACATTCCATTATTCAAACCAAAATTGTCCGGTAACCTATCTTAGCCTTTGGGCTAATTTTTCTTTTTGATACACAACACTCCTCATATGTACTCCTGTGATGTGTATAAGTTTCATTGCGCTTGAATCGCTCAAAGTGGGCCATTTTGGGCCAAACTCGGCCCAAATGGGACTTTCCCATGTTAAATTCTCCTATGCTTTATAATGGGACACATTAAGCCTAATATCTCACTTAATATTGAGATTAGAGACTAGGAATCAATTGTCGACATATAGGGAATGATATATGCTGAATATTCTCGTGACCTTGAATTTGACCTCTGACCTCGGTTTCAAGGTCAGAGCGGCCATTTTAGTCGAAAAATGGCCAGTTTTGGACTTTGACGGTCGTTTTCTCAAAATCTGTTCAGTAACTTTTATTCTTGTTGATGCATAACACTCCTCATATATACCCCTGTGAGGTGTATAAGTTTCGCTGCCCTTGATCTCAAAATCTGTTCAGTAACTTTTATTCTTGTTGATGCATAACACTCCTCATATATACCCCTGTGAGGTGTATAAGTTTCGTTGCCCTTGAATCGCTCGAAGTGGGCCATTCTGTGCCCAAACTCGGCCGAAATGGGACTTTCACATGCTAAATTGCCCACATGCTAAATTGCCCAAAAATGTAGCTGATATTGAGCAACGACTCACTGTCGAACTTCAGTCCGTACAAGAGTGGCTTGTGGAAAATAAGCTATCTCTTCACCTTGGAAAGACGGAGTCGATATTATTTGGCTCTTCCAGAAGGCTGAATGGTACAAAGCCTCTTGACGTCACCTGCGATGGTCATTCTATTTCCAGTAATTCCTGTGTGAAATATCTTGGCGTTGAACTTGACCAATCGCTTAGTGGGAGCCATATAGCTGACAATATTATCAAGAAATCTAACGCCAAACTAAAATTTCTGTATAGACAGGCCAGACACCTTAATGTGGGCACTAAAAAACTCCTTACGTCAGCTCTGATTCAATGTCACTTTGACTATGCCAGCACCTCTTGGTATTCTGGCCTTACCAAGAGACTTCAGAATCGTCTACAGACCACTCAAAATAAGGTCATTCGCTTTCTTTTAAGCGCTCCCCCTAGAACCCACATAGGGTTCGAGGAATTCAAAGCCGTCGGTATGTTACCAGTGGAAGTCCGCGTCAACCAACTTAAAGTAAATTACATACATGACATGATTTATGGAAATGCTCCCAGATACCTAACCTCCTCCATTAGTATCCAAAATTCCCGCCACAACACCCGATCTGGCCCAATGTCCCTAGTTATCCCATCTGTAAAGTCTTTTGGTCACTCCTCTTTCCGGTACACATCAGTCACTGCTTGGAATGAGTTACCAAGTGATATCAGAACAACAAGTGTTAAATCAGTTTTTAAGTCCAAAGTCAAATCTTTTTTATTCAACAAGTTCTATCAAGAGTCACAAAACCCTTTTATTTATTTGTAACATTCTAGTCTTTGTTGTTAGGTTATCTAGTCACCATTATGTTGTTATGGATTTAAAATTCTATTTTTTCCATCTTTTTTCCCAATTTTTGTCTACTTTTGTAGTTATATTTATACAATCAGTCATTTACACTTGTGTACTCATTTATACAATTATATTTATACTTTTAGGCAACCTATTTTGTCATGTGATTTAGATCCGGACCACAATGGAAATAAGTGTCTTCACTTTCTTGTGTCACCCGTGTATTTTAATGTGCACTATAATGTTATTTATACTGTATGTTATTTTACTGAATAAATTCAATCAATCAATCAATCAATACATCACTCACTAGGTGGCTTGCTCAATATGTACGTTAGGTGGCAGCACGTTACGCGGATGTTATATAGTCTAGTTGACAAGTTATATAAAAAAGTGCAACAGAAAACTTGCATTACGCAACGTTTATTGTGTCAACATACTTGCCATCATCTGACAGGTCACAAAATCAACGTGAGATGACAGGAGTGGACGCATGGGACCAGGATTTTTGACGCAAACTCAATATGTGTACCAGAAGGTGCTCTCTCAGGAGCGTGTAACCGACACGGAGAAGCCATTGGACCATCCATGAAATTGTGAAGTACTTTACATGGTGACTGCCTTGATATCGTGATATCGCATGTCGGCCTGGTCTGCGACTACAACTAGATTTTGATGCGGCCAATGGAAATCCTAAAATAAGACAATTTCGGAATACTGTAGCAGCGCAGACTATTCAAATTTCTATATATAACCATACTGGTGTCATGAGGGACAAAAAGTGTGTGAATATAATGGTCTTATTTGTGAAACAGACGGAATCAGCTCACATAAACGTATGCAATTTTCAACGACACTTTGGAAATTATTTGCAAATCTAACGAACCCTCTGAGATAGGTTTATGGCTTGAATAACCAATTATAGCACAAAGGCTATCAAACTGTAGAACTACAGAATTGTAGAATTTTTCTACGGAAAAAAAACCCCACCGACTCCATTTTATGTATTTCGATGGCACTCCAGCAATGGTAGAATATCGAAAGATTTATCAACGTTTATGAAATAAACATGTTTATGATTTTAATTATTCTGCTCAGTTTTCACTTCACAGATTACATTAGCGATTGTTGTATTCAATATCACGTGAAGACTAATTGTATGCTAAGACAACAACAGAGTAGATCCAAAACTTGGGAACAATTAATATTTTCTCATTCACAATCATACAACTAACACCTTAACTAAGCGTCAATGTATGATAAAAAAAAGTCATGTAATGTTGACCCAAGTTAATCCAAACCTCACGATGGTCAGGATGTCATATCCCTGTGGTCATTTATGACATTAGATGACCTTGATATGACACTGGCGTGTGTGTTTGTGGTGGGGAAATGTAACCCAAACATTAGAGGTGGGCGCATGCATACTCTGCGTTTCGGTGATGGTCAACAGTCCACATTCAGGTTTGTTGGTTTGTCCGGGCATACCAGAAGGGTTTACGGGGATTTCTTAGGGGGAATAAAGCTGAAAATGCCCCACAACCACAGTTTAAGCCGAAAGTGCGGTCTTATGGGGATTGTTTCAGGACTTGTGGGGAAAGTTAAGATAGGAAATTTAACATTGGGTCTGCCCGTAACGCCCATCCGTTCGCATGTCCGACTGGACGTCATATCCAGTTGAACAAAATGATAAAATACAGAACCAAACCATATAACCTGATGATTTACTGATACAGTTACCAACTTTTTTTCAGTTGCCATTTCCAAAACAATACAATCACCCTATTCCCTGGACTGTATCAATCGTCAAGAGAAATACAATTACAAAAAGAGCAGCCCTCACTGGTGAAATTGTCTTATCTCGTTTGGACAGATCTGACTTCAATCACAAGTTTTTGTTTACTTATTTTCGATTTGGAATTGAACATATTTTGAGGCAATTCTCATGATGAATCTCAGGGCTCTTCGAGGGCTGAATGGGTTTGAACGAAGGTGATATGATTTTTGTCCAAGAAGATTTTTCAGGGACAGTAAAGTCAACACTATATAAACTGTGAAGATGTGTTGTTCTTGGGCGCCTTTTGCGACTAATTTTGGCAACAGTCCATACATACCACAATTGTTACTCTATTATTTTCTTCATTCAACGAGCCACTTCATCAGTTTTAAAACATCTACCTATGTAAGGTGATATTTTAAATCAGTGTTTTCCCCAATTCATATATCCAAATTCCACTACCAGGTTTGATCCACTTCAATCACAGATTTACTACTGGTAGCTACTAATTTTCGATTCAGAATGGAACAACGTTTGAGACACTTCTCATGATAGACTGATACTTTACACCGTTCAAAAGTTATCGATAATCCATGACGTTGTTTGTGTCTATAACTCTGATATCGGTACAGGAAGCTACACAATATTTACATACGTTTATAATTGTTTGGGGTACGTCTCCAATGTTACTAGATTATTTGTTAAACTGCTCGTTGACATACAGAGTTGACTGACATATACAGTGGCCAATATATTGTAGAATCCATCATCCCACAAACCTTTTTGGGCAAATCCCAGAATCAGAATACAGCATCATCATAATATAAGGTTACTGAACGAATCACACGGTACATTTTTGTTCCTTGTAATTGTTCTTACATATTCGATGTATGTGATTGCTTGTACATGATCACGCAACAATATTCCCCGATGTGAACACTATCAGCGGTAATAGGTTGATACATACATCTCCTCATGCTTGTTTTCCACTTTGTCGCCAACTGACAATCGTCCACAGCAGCAAGTCGCGGATGGAAATGTTCCAATTAATATTGATAGTGTAATGTGTGACTTGTCTCAGTTTACATATCGCAAGCGCGAACTACAGTTTGCTTGACAGTTTACATGTATATACAACAGGAAGAACACGAAGGACCATTATTGTTCTATCCATATAAATACACCCAACATCCATCCCCTTATTGTAAACGGAATAAAAACGATTGACGATGTAGTGTAAAACGATTGACAGTGCAGTGTTGACCCAAGCGCTGGGTTACCCTCTATAATAATACACACGCGCGCCAGAATGCCTTGTCCCCTGTATATGTGATCATTTCAGCAGCTCATGGCCTTGACCAATGACATGGGTATAAAGGAGCCGTCTGTGTGCTGTGGTCTGTGTGCTGTGGTCAGCGTCTATGTGTTGGATATGGACGCTTGGAGTGACCTGATGGTGACCAGTTGTGTGGTCATTGCAGTAAGCATGAAAGTCTGTTTTCTATCAGAACCTGTTTACTGTAATTTTCAATTAATCCGCTCCAAACAGTGAGGGAAGGGGGTGAAAGGGTTTTTTAAAATAAATAACTGTATCAACATAATCTAGAGCTTCAAAATGATATTTTTTATAGCGTAACTGTTCAGCATCCTGAAACTAAAAAGAAAATAGGGGGTCACCGTATCCGTTCGCATGGAAAACACGATGCAAGATGTGAATATGGACAAAAAAATGTGCAAAAATGCCAGAATTTATGTCATTTTAGGTAAATATGTGTGATTTTGATCGAGTATGTAGAAGAAACGAGCACGGTGACCCCCTATTTTCTTTTCAGTATTAGGATGCTGATCATTTACTCTATAAAATAATGTCATTTCGAAGAGATAATATTCAAGGAATGACTTTTAAATTTTGACTCTCCGTTACCTCACTGTTTGTAGCGGACTACGTTATCAACCCTGAAATATGTGTACGACAGTGATGGATAAAATGAACACGGATGATGTCACCTGATGCATTTCAATCCACGGTTTAATTATCATCTAAAGCAATGTTGTCAAACTGAATATCTGTGATACCCAATTTACCAAAAGAATTGTCAATACAAATAAACCCTCGACTAAAGAAATTGTCTTATCTCATTTCGGCAGCTTCCACCTCAATCACACTTTTTTTGTTCGTCAATTTATATTATGAATTTAAATTATGTTTTGTTACATCTCTCTGGATCGAACAATTTTCAATCGATCGTCCAGGATGAATATCTTTGTGAAAATATATTCTGATATCGCACATATATGCGAGTGTCAACCAGTTACCATCAATTCATCCAAATTTTGCTAATGCCAATAGTAAACCTGAAACATTTTGGATAATAAGACCTATTCTCGACCAAATATTTGTACCCAAAGCCAGACTGGCGTCAGGACGATTATGTTCCAGTAATTATGAATATGGGATGCATTCACCTGAGTGATTATATCAAGTCATTACATATATATAAAGTGTCGGCCTACATTCACGGAGGCATACAAATCACAATATCTGTCACCCGGTCACGGGGCATTTCTGGCAAAAACACGAACTCAAGATGTGGAATGCCTGGTATATTTGGAAAAAAAGTTACAAAGTCGATGAAACATCATGGTGGGCAAAATATTGTGCATTAGTTTGAACGGTCTTAGCACATTTATTGATAATGGATTTCCATGCTCAAGGAATGATATTTATCCAATGTAATTTGATGAAGACACTTCACCCTCTTTTGGTGTATTTTTCCTTTGTCAACAAATTATAACTCAGCACAACCAGTAGGATAGTATGATGTTTAACATCTTTGAGTATAAATTTCAGTCAACTTAGCTGTTGATTTTGATTACTGAGTGAGTCGCAGATGAAAATGTTTCATTTAATATTGATGATGTCATGTGTGACTTTGTGTATATCTACAGTATCCGATCCACAGTTCGCAGGACAGTTTACACGCTGATACATAACACAAGAACCCTGGGGCACATAATTTTCAAATAATACATTTTCCAACACGCCCTTTATTTCCTAATTTAAGGAAAATAAAACGATTGACAGTGTGATGTTGGCATAAGTTATTCCCAAAATCACACGTACGCGGGAATGGCAGGTCTCTGAGCACATTCCTGCAGGTCATGGCCTTGATACATGACATCGGTGTATACTATGGGGGTTTGCTCGTATGCCGTCTAGTATAACATGGATATTCAATAGACTTATTGGTGGCTATAGATGCACTGGATACAGTGCGCATAGATGGAAATTTATTCCACTCAAATATGCTTGAAGTGAATTGTACGTGCACGGTGCACACTCACTTTTCAGTCCAGAAATGTTTGTACAAACATGACCTATTTTTGTCTGAATGTTGTCACTTTAGTCGTTTTATGCATAGTGGCCACTCTATTATTTTTACATATTCATAAATCAAAATTTTGATATTTTCAAATTGACTATTTGTATTCAATTTATTTCTAGCAGTATTCACATTGTCATTTTACTCTAGTACATTTACGTGTATAACGTGATTATTGTTTACATTCCTTCTCAATGAGCTAATGTCCCTCTTATACAGTATCTGTTCTGCGAATGTAAGTATCTTTCTATTACCACCGATACAACTAGATTTTGATGATGTCAATAACAAATGTATAATACAACATTTTGCAATAGAAACAAAACCCGACCAAATAGCTTATACAAAGACACACTGGCGTCATCAGGGGCAGACCGTGTGTTAAATGTAGTTGTTTCTACTGTACACCTGATGGAATTAGTATACAACTGCCCAACAACTTATGAAACTAATTTGGAAAACCGAAACAAACCCCCATGGAATAGATATATGACAAGTACATAAGTACCTAATCACAAGCCAAAAGGTTACTGAATTGATGGTATCCTCGGGGACAGACTTAACGTCCACCAGCAGCGACACCGACTCAGTGGTATGAATGTAAGTATCAATCTAATACCACCGATACAGCCAAGTTTTGATGATTCAAATAACAAACGTAAAATACAACATTTTGCAATAGAAACAAAGCCCGACCAAATACTTTATCAGAAGATACACTGGTGTCATCAGGGGCAGACTGTGTGTTAAATGTAGTTGTTTCTACTGTACACCTGATGGAATTAGTATACAACTGCTCAACAACCTATGAAAATAATTTAGAAATCCGAAACAAACCCCATGGAATGTGAGAGGCCTGTAGTAAGCTGCTGGCCACAAGGCGACCTCGCCAGCTTTTGCCAGTCCCCTCACGTGTGTGAAAATCTTACAGAGATATGAGACCGAGATCTACGAAACAATCCTTGAAAATACCTCAGATATTCGTTCAGAACAGCTGAAGTTTATTCATTGACCCACTATCACTGAACTGATTTTTCAACATGTCTGAGGAATGTGCACGACACGTGAACCCTTAGCATTGCCAATTATGTGCTTATAGGAGATATATTTCAATGGGAATATTAATAATGTTCATTTGAATTACGCAAAAATCCATATACTGGTATTTTCAATGAAAAATTGCCAGACCGTGATAACAGTTATACATGTGAAGTTGGGTACGTAACATGTAGCAGCCTGTAACCTAGTGCGAATATCAATCAAATCGTCAACAAGATAATTCATGGCGGGTATCGTGGGTTCTAATGTTCAGACAAAGGAAACGATATAGCTGCTGTTGACTGGATGATATATTCATAATTTTATATGGTGCCCTCATCCGATGCAACTGCTAGAACGTAATGCTTTAAAGTATTTTCTTCAGACTCCATATATAGGGTAAATGGGAATGCATTTTCGAATCTTTACTGAGATCATCTAATATCAGGGTTCAATGGGAACATCAAAGACATTTCTGTTTGGGATCTGGATATCTTTTCATTTCAATCCAATATAATATATCGAACAAAAAACGTAGTATAGATGTATATTCAGGAAAAAAACCAACCACACACACACGAATTATCAATGTACTTTACGTGAAAAAACACTGTATCCAAATTAAAATCCCCAGATGTGTGCTACGTTTGTGTGTTGCTGTTGTTGCTATATGACTGTCGTATTGGTGCTCAAATTATGTGCTCATATTACCGAAATTTTTAGGTGTCTGGTTGCAATCCCTGATTTCCATTAGAGTTAAACTTTCTAGCTACTGAAAGTATCAGTTGTCGTGGATTCCCTGTGTCATTACAGTCATAGGAAATCTGCTTCGCAGTGCCATCCATGGTGGTGGAATTTTGACGGCTCTTATTGATTACACTTCTCCGCTATTATGCACTGAATATGTTGGGAGATTCCTAATCTCAAAAACAATGGGAAATTCCATATCAAACACTCTGTATCTATTGGGACATTCACTCCTTATGCACCTGGATTGGGACCACACTTCAAAATATTTATCAGCTCGAGTATGCTAGACTATGCCATAACCGACTGCACGACATGCCACATCCTATGATACTGCCATGCCTGACAGGTTGTGTATGTGACGTCATATATTATGTATGTGATGAATCATATTAATTATCATTTTGAGGTGGAAAGTTTCATTTTGATTGCTCATGACCATGCTTGCCAATTTGATCGAGTTCATTTTGAAAATATTGACATCGAGAATGCATCATTCTCAATATTATTGCCGCAATTATTCATATCTTATTTCCGATAACATTCGTTCAAATATGAGTAAGGTAGGTTTACTCACATGCTAAGAGGCCACTGTTCATAACATAAATTGCCAATATGTCCAAACAGATGAAACACATATGATAAACACCAAACAGATGAACTTTCAATCATATAATGAGGAAAATCTTCCGCCACGTTACGTTCTTGTATTTTGAATATCACATATTGGTGGTCCATGTGAGAGGCATTCAGTACGCTGCAAGCAATATGACGACATCGCCAGCTATTGCCAGTCCCCTCGCGTGTACGAAAATCTATTAATGCAGAGATATTGGACCAATATCTAATGGGGAATGTTCCTTGGAAATAACTACCACTAGACTGATTTAAGCATGTCTGAATAATATGCACAACAAATGAGCCCATAGATTTGTCAGTTGCGCTTATGATACATATTTAAATCATGGAATGGGATAAAGCATACGTGGTCAAATGAGTCATGTGAAAATGTATATATGCAGATATTTTCAATGACAAATCGCCAGATCGGAACAACATATATTACATATAAATAGCGGGAGTTGGGTACAATCCTGATAGCAGCCTGTAACAAAGAGAGAAGGTTATGTAACAAAGAGAGAAGGTTATGCTATTAGGAAACAAATATGCGTTTTTTAAATACTTACTTATTAAATTAGTTGCAATCGGAGCTCAGATGGAAAATCACAAATGATTTATGACAAATGAATCAATTATCTCAAGGAGTACCCCTTGATATAATTGATTCATTTGGAACCAATAAACTATACCAAACAGAATACACTGTATGAAGGAGAATGAATGACGTATTTGGGATGAGAGCAGTAAAGTATACATGATACATGACATAATTTCAATTCAAACAATGCAATGTAACTTCTATGTCAATAATAAAATGATGTACCAAAATGTTTTTTTCTTCATATGAACAAACATATCAACAATAATAGCTGAACTTTTATTGCATACAGTTTGCTGAAATTCAATTTAGTGCACCAATAGATGAGATCTTGATAGCGTCAATAGAAAATTCAATGACAAAATTGTACATATTCAGGTGCCTGACTCGCACTGCCCACAATACCTGTAATGTGGCCAGTACTAAATTATTGCCAGAGCAACCAAAAGGAGAGGTTACCCCTGAACTACCAGAAGCACCATATGGAGCTCCAATTCTGGTGTCCTATATCTCCATAAGCGCCATATGGCGCTCTGTGTCCACAAAATCACATTACAAAAAATGTCTTTTACAAAATGTTTTCGATCATTTGGCCATGATAATGCTATCTTTTGCTATTATATAAGTGGAGTTTATGTTTAATTATGGATAATTTATCATTATAATATGTTATTATGCAGAGCATAGAGACGCAGCGAGTGGAAATGCAGATTTCTTGTATACATGTATCTCTATACATGTATTATAGTCGTATTAATTATTATCATGTTAATGGGCATATATGTGTGCCGGTGTATTACTGTATCTACATGTATATGATATAAATACACTGCAATGAAGCTGATAGATCTAGGCCTAGAAGATTGCCAAAAAATATTGACTAATACTTGCAAGCGGTTGAATAAAAAAAACTGTCTGAATCAGGTTCATGGACAGTCAGTGGGCCTAGATCTATGTGTGTAAAAAATAAAACTAATAAAACTTTCATCATAACCAATTGTTGTTATTGTATCTACATATTCAGAAGGCTCCTTTTCCACTCGCTGCGTCCCTATGGTCTGCATAATAACATATTAATATGAAAATGTGTGTTAAATGCTTTGAACATCCCAAAATGTAGACGAATTTAGGACACATGGCTCGCATGCAGAATTGCAGATAATCAACTCACTGATTCAGCAGCACTGTAACCTCAATTAAGACGCGGTGAGAACGAACGGGTTGATAGCTGTAACCTCAAGATGCAACAGTTACTATAGGAGATTAAATGCTAGTCAAATTACTCAAGACTTCTGACATGAGGTTTGATAGGTAAGAAAGGTAACCCATTATGGGCGATATTTGTCCCTCTAGATAATCAATATAATGATTGAGTTTATGAGTAACACAAAATCATAAATGCAGAAATTTCATCATGACCACTGTTATTTCTGAACCTGACAACTCACTATAAGGAACTACCTGGGAATAGATATTGCCCAAGACTAACTGCATGAGATTCAATGGATATTATGTGACTAGAATTTCATGAGCGAAATACACTTAAAACGGTAATTACAGCTGTATCACATAATGAAGTTCTTTAGTTGATTTAAAAAAAAAAATTCATAACCGTTTTTATAGGAAACTAAATTCTGTGAACTGTGATAATCAACGATAAGAATATATCAGTAACACAAAGTGATGAAGGCAGATACAGACAACCCCATACTTGTTGTGTTGTGAATAAACTTTCCAACAAAAAACTTTCTTTCATAACCAGTTGTCATATTTATATCCAACCACTAACTATAGAGGAATAACTGAGATCAAAATTGCCCTGGAGATTCATCTGATGACCTGCCTATTCAAGACAACAGATCAAGAGAATAGATCTATTCGAGCCAACAATATGCCTATGTAGGCATATTGTTGGCTCGCCCACACAGGAAAATTAAAAACGAATGAAATTATGAGCAATGGCAGTGCTGCGGATCACACCAAACAGTGATTTTACTGCACAATATTGTGGAAACAATGCCTACTGGATGACTATTCAATTTGAAGGTGTGAAAGTGTGGGTCACACTGAACATACCTCTGCATAACATTGAATCTGTAAAATCGTGGTTATAGCATATTATTATTTCATTAATATCATGTATACAATGGACAAATTTTATCGTCATTATTATTTGTTACTATTACATATTACATATTGCATGTATCAAACAGAATAATTTCACTCTGATATATTCATCACTCGTCAATATATCAGAGTTGTTGAATGTGTAGAGATACAAAATTATGTCAGTAAAATTTTGACAGCGCATATCTTTTTGTTGTTATCCATGTTATCGGTCTGGCTTCCTATTGTGACAATAAAATTGAGTGAAATACTGACCGAAGTCTTTTTTATTTGATCAACAAAGAACACGGTTTCATGTACAATAACCTATACTGAACAAAATAATATAAACGAAAAAATAAGCCTATTTGACATGGGGAGGTTATATTTTGTCCAGCATGTTCACTGTACAACTCGGCATGAATGGAATTACTTATAAAGTAATGGGTGTTTAATTTTCTTCCCTATACTAAAATAACTGTGTGTATGTCAGGCTCCAGTCTTTTGTGGATATCAAAAAGATTCTGATGCATTCAAATAAATCTGTTAACATATGGAAAATACATATAGCCGTGGTAAGGAAAAAATATGTATATGTTCTTGTACAAATGTTCAACAAGTGAATTCATTAATAAGCAAAGATATGTCATTGTACCAGTTCAATATTTGGAAGAAAATAATGTTGGGCAATATTTAATTTTTTTCTGTGCTTGCAAGCATTAATTTGAACGAAAATTGCATAATTTGAACTATTCACCATCCAGCATCAGGCATTCAAAAGTCCTTTGCGTTTTGGAACATAAGGCGCCAAAGTTCTAGAATATACACACGAATACGGCATAACTCACTATCATATACTCGTATACAGTAGCGAGCATACTGATTCATGTATGCATGTTCGCGTGATGCTATACAGAAATCTACTTTTTTCTAGAGTATCCTGCTTGCGTGAAATTATGGTACCGGGCGGCCGTTGTCATGGAGTCGCGTTGTGATGTCTCGCAGTTCCAGTCTCGTTGTTTGTCCACGACACAAAAAAGACTGATGAATGTCATCTAGCTGCCGTATTCATGTTATATACTCGAATAAAAAATGCAATAACCGATTGAGGAACGCTCGTGAAACCATATTGCGAAACAGTGCTTCGCAAAAAAAGAAAAATCACTGAGCGGTGAAATTCGCTCCCAGATCGCTAGGGGTTTCCTGTCTAAAAAGACTTCCGGTCAAAATTCGCAGAGATGAAAATTGTGATCATAGTAGCTGGGACTATCTTTAGTTTCTGCTGCTTTCAGTGCTTTGGTGTAGCGCCTCGCTGCGTTATTAACTGATTGATATGAATAATCGAGCCAAACACCAATATCCACCTCCTACCATGCTTAGATAAGAAATATTTCGTTAACCTGTTGCTACATGGAAATCCTGAGCTAAGTGTAACTGATAATTTTCGAATTGTTTCCTGTGTTCAGGACTATGTGATCAGAACGGGACGATTCTCCTAAAGTATTCACCTACGCTTAAATAATGCCAATCAACAACCTGAAATACCAACCTTGATTAGATAGTTGATTTTTTTTTCTTTCTGTGATAATTAACTCATCCATTACTGAAACTTACACACCTTCCATCCCATTGTAAATCATGTAATTATATATTATATGTATTAGTAGCGCCAGCTAATAAATATGTTTAAACTGAATGGCATTTTCTCACAAACAGGTCCTATGGAGGATCGAAATGACTAC
The DNA here is from genome assembly GCA_949152475.1 of Terebella lapidaria. Taxonomy (NCBI): domain Eukaryota; kingdom Metazoa; phylum Annelida; class Polychaeta; order Terebellida; family Terebellidae; genus Terebella; species Terebella lapidaria. The sequence continues at coordinate 13,869,230 of OX424557.1, forward strand.
ATTTACGTCTCCTGTGCTTGTATTCAAGTTTGAATCGTCAAGTGTAAATTTCAATATGTTGTTACGTTTGTGTACTAAAGCTAATGAGATGCAATTCCACTGTGTATATATGCAAATTCGATTCGCTTTTTCCCGGATTTCCACTGGCGAGTTTTTTGTAGGAAGGTTTCAGTGGCACGGAGAATCTATGCCATATTTCTCATTACCACCCATGGTGGTAGAATTTTGACAGGTCTGATTGATTACATTTTTGATTGTCGTGTCTCCGCTATGGTGTGGAGATAGACTACTATTCTCTTAGAAATGGGAGTTCTCACGGCAAATGGTGTGTATGATTTAGACATCGCTATGCAAAACGATGTTCCAAGTGTAACGGGTCTGGGATCAGCCGGAACTGACGGAAGATTATCGGCTACTGCTTCTCGGTTGAAATGGTCAGAGATCTCTAAGGGTTGGTAGCGTGGTCTGGATATAATATTTATCAACGAAATAACACTTGTACAGTTTAGGAATACTCTTCAAACCGTGAATCGTCTGTTTTCTGGACGGAATACCTGGGGAACATTTGGGAACACCCCCAAATCCGTTAAACCAAGATATGTAAATGATTCGAACCGTTATCTGTGCTATGATGTACAAGTCAGTGGAGTGGGTAGCTCAGTGGATAAGGTGCTGGTCTTGTAACGCAAAGGTCATGGGTTCGAGACTCAGTTTGTTTCATTTCGCTAACATACTTAGGCAAGGTGTGCGCCATGCTAATTGTCTATCTCTACCCAGGATTAAATGGGTACCGGTCATTCAATAGGATGCTGCGTGTATCGCCGGATTGTGGCAGCTTTAGTTAATCCTAGATTGAGGTAAAGTGTACAGCGCCTTTGAAAAGAAAATAATTCTAGAAAAGGAGCGCTTAATAAATGTCAACTTCATTTATTCATGATACAACACAGTACATCTGACTGTACCATCAGAGTGGATACAGGGGGTGAGTCGAGGCAATGGACTCTTTGTGTTAAAGAAACATCCGCCGAGCGGCGAGTCACATATAGTTACTAGTATTTTGTTTTGTGTACACGCAACAACTAGGTTTTGCATAATTGCGAAACTATTGACAGTGCAGTGTTGACCCAAGTTACTCCCAATAGTACCCGGCCCCTGTATGCTTTGTTTCTTGGCTCACTCCTGCAGTTCATGGCCTTGACCCATGACATCCGTCTATTGCCTTGATTGCAGGCCAAGTCAGAATTGTCTGTGCAAAAATGACGATGATCATCGGATAGTGTCACTTTATTATTTGTTTTACACATTAAAATATCATCTTATATTATCTTGTATATTACTATGTATGAACTGAAACTTTACTGAAAACAAGTATTAATTTTAAAAACAATCATCCACTATTGAAACTGTCTTATCTGTTTTGGACAGCTCCCACCTCAATCAATCGTGTTTGTTCGCCGATTTATGTTCCCATCATTTTGTGTTTTCTCGCCGATTTTCATGGGTGAAGTTGGGTTGTATTGTAGTTATTCCACACCACATTAGGAAACACAACTGTGTCAGCCAATGCCTCTAGCTTAGAACATCTGGTCTGTTCCTATATTATAGTGCATCTGGTCTGAGGATGTTATGGAAACATGTGAACAGAAACATGGGTGAAAAGAATCTGCATATATATGATCCACGTAATCATCAAGAAACACCCAGAAGGGAATCATACCGAAAGGAAATGTAATTAATCATTGGAGCAATGACAAGCAATTAAACTGCCAAGTTATATCTGAACACTGGTCACAAGTAATCAGGGTCGTCGAGTATATATTAAAATATATCGCATGGGATATTGCACAATTATTCTGAAAATGTTTATGTGCATTAATGATAAATGGTACAATTTCAAATGTGTTGTATAATTTGATATTCCTTTCTACAGAAAAGGGCATTCATCGACACGTCGCAATTTTATCACTAAATAAGCGTCATTCTGTAGTTTGGCGATCCCACAATAAAGAGGTATACCACAATACTGGAGAGTCACCGAATGACTTATAAATCTGCCAGCATCTGTGCGCTGAAACTGTGGTGTCACAACTTGTGTAGCCACCAAATCGTCACAACGCTACAGTGCTTCCCTCTTTCGGAAAGACCTCGTCCCCGAGATCAGCTGTATATATCCCACTGTTGAGCCACGTCAGCCTGGTCAAGTTAATCACTCATATATGTTTGCCCCAGACAAGTGTTATACCTCTCTGCGGTCAGGGACCAGGAACCCGATATTTACATGTGATGTGAGTCAACAGTGGGGGCCGACCCAGGACCGACGTTGAGACAAACCACCGCGGTTCAGAAGGTAAGGCACCAATGTATAGTTCGAATACTCCACGATGAAGAGGTATACCCCAAAAGTGGAGCATCTGTGCGCTATAACTGTGGTGTCTCTATGTGTGTATCCTCCATGCGAGTCGTCACAACGCTACGATTTTCTTCCACCAAATATATTATGTGATAAATCATTTTTATTTTGTACTTCATGGAAATTATCAAGATAGGTGCCATGTGTGGGGTAAGACGTCGAATTTGTAGCTTGTAGTTGCATTTACTACCCTGAACAACGATATTATTAATTGAATTTTAGGTATCAATTCAAGGTACCAATGTGCTTGTCATACACCTATTGCATAGGGGGTTGTTTCTGATTTCTGAATCGTTTTAGTATGTTACTGAGCAGTATGCCGAATCCATTGAGTGTACAGTAGAAACAACTATATTTTACACACTGCCGGCGCCTGATTGCGCTAAACAGGTTGTATGTTAGGTTCGTTTTTGGCATCATTAGTTGTATTGGTGGTATTAGTTTGATGGACACAAACTATAGGGCATGTTTAGTGGTGATTATCTGTAAGAATGTGAACACAAGCATGCTGTTATTTGATGCAAAGCATTTCCTTCAAACAATGATATGTATACAATGCCATTTCTGTTCTGGTTTGGTTGGTTCCTTCATCAACAAAGACTATTGTCTGGAAGATGTCTCGCCGTTCAGGAACTGACCGCAGAGAAAATCATGTGAAAACCTATGGAGCGTTTTTAGGGTCAATATTCATTGACATGCTTTGTAGATTTTCTTGTTGTGAATGATTGTTTCAACCGCAAAATTCTTTATTCCACATCACTATTTCTAAACTTTCTGTGTCGAATTTATATATTCTTACTGCATAGTTCTAACTTCCATCTCCTTGCTGCATACTTCCAAGTTCTCACTAATACTTTCTCAATGCTTAATTCATCATGTCAAATTCTAACACCTTTGGCCATGCAAACTATCAAAAACAAATCGCATCTGGCACAATGCATATGGAACTTAGCACATTGCATTTAGAATATAGCATATCGCATGATGAACAACGCACAACGAACGAAGCACTCGGCGGTTAGCGCCGCCTGTCGTCATAATGATACAGTAGTAATTGTTGTGGACAAAATTACTACTGCAACATTATGACGACAGGAGGCGCTGGCCGCACGTAGCCCTATGATGTATGAGAAACTAAGACCTCCCTTATCATTGGTCACGGGAATTTTTGGCGCGACCAACAGCTGAGCACAGACCCCAATGAATTCCCGCACCCTGCCCTGTAAATTAAAGAATAGTGAATCTAGTGAGAGATGATTAATATGAGCCTATTAATAAGATTTCTTTGCTCATTAAAATCAATTTTCGATGTGACGTCATGAATTCTCATTATAATATAATACACTGTTGCTAATTGGGTGCAAATATTATCATGACATAGGCCTAAAATTAGCATACACAAAATGGTCATAACTTGAGAACGGAGAGTGATAATTGAGATGTGAAAAACAATTCTCAGGAAACTGGTGGCTATCTTTTTCAAGGCTAAATATGATGATCTCTCCGATCATAATTTCTTCATGCCGTTAATTTGGCACGATTCCAACTCGTGACAGTACAGTAGATACACTAGTATCAGGGGCGTATCTAGAAATCCCAGAAGGGGGGGGGGGGACACAAGAATTAAATTGAATGTATGGTACTCGCGAAACGAGGCACGAGCGCAGCGAGTCCCAAGTGGTGGGGGTCTGGGGCCCGCTCAAGGGGTCCCGCTCAAAAGCCAAATGCTTTTTGGCGTTTGCTGGTGCATTCTAGCCCTATTTTGGGTACATATTACCCTTGAAAACTCAACAGTTATGCCTACAAGTACAACCAGTTTTGTAATCAAATATTTATACTGTACACTGGTATGCATTCAGTTGTAATTTGACATAAACCATAAAATATATGCAAGTGAAAATTCAACTAATTTTCATAGATAAATGATCAAAGGGCTAGTATAAATTGTATGTGAAGATCTTCCAACATAAGTCAGAGAATACAATATGTTGTTCCTTATGTATACAGATACTGGCATGCATATCTATTTTCAATTACTTGGCAATAATGGTGGCACTTTTCAGTATTATATACAATACAAGTGTTTGGTTCACAATAAACATGTTAAAACGTGTTTTTGTATTTTCCGCCAAATTGAGTATTGGAAATACATGAAACTAAGAGCGGTACAGTGATTCCAGGGGCGGGACCAGGATTTCGGAAAGAGGGGGGTCCAACATTATACGGCGTGGGGTCTGGGGCCCGCTCAAGGGCCCCAGAATCCAGATCCATTTTTATGTCCTATGGTATAGCTTCTTGGTATCTCCTGGGTATAAATCCCACTTCTTGCCTGTCCAGTGGGGTTTCTGGGGCCACTCAAGAGACCCTGAAGCCAGTGCTTTTTATAATAAATGCAAGGAATAGAAACGAAACGAACCCATCTCAGCTGGGAGTCTGGGGCCTCGTGAAGGGCCCAGAAGTCAGAGCCTTTTTATGTTCTGAATTAATATTGTGCCCTATCCTGGGAATAAATTGGAATTAAAAATTTATCGATTAATATTTTTTGAAAAGTTTGTAAAAAAAACTGTAGAAGGGAAGCCGCACCTTTGGGCCGGGGGTCTGGGGCCCGCTGAAGGGTCCCACAAGGCTGCCACACGCAGACCGACGATTCACGGGCAATGAAACTTGCCAATTGATGTGCATGAGGGAGATGTCTTGAAACAAAAATCTCAAACTGATCAGACAGTTTTCGAGAAAAAGGCCATAAAAGTCCAAAATTAGCCACTTTTCATAAAAATGGCCGCCAAATCGGCAAAAACGATTGAAAAAATAAACGAAAACAAAACGTCTCAGTGTATTAGCCCAAGGAATGTTTCAGTAAATTTTTTTTAAAAATTCATCAAGGCAAAAAAAAAGTTATTTGCCGGACGGACGAACGTACCAAATGTTTAGGTTAAAGGGCTTTCAGCGTGTTAAATTTCATCTCCCGTGTGAGCCCCTTATCCCCAAATTTATCCCCTAAATACACGTCTGCTCATAAAAAGTGGGTTGGGCTATTTTCAGATTTTTCAAGCCCCTAAACCCCGGAAGTTTTCCCGGACGGACGACGGACGAAAAACCACGCCAATAGCTTATCGGGCCATGGGCCGGTAAGCTAAAAATACAGCATCGGACCAGCGGTCCATCAAACCAAGGTTTTTCTTTCATTCGGGAGTCTTCTGTTTCTCATTCACAATGTGGCCACTCGACCCGCAGCGCCGTCCGTCGTCATAATAGTGCAGTAGTAATTTTGACACATGAAATGCTTCATTCATTGTGCTTTGTTCTTCGTGCGATGTGCTTTATTCTAAATGAAATGTGCGAAGTTTCATATGCATTGTGCCAGATGCTATTTGTTATTTGATGGTTTGCATGAACAAAGGTGTTAGAATTTGGCATGATGAATCAAGACATGAGAAAGTACCAGTGAGAACTTGGAAATAAGCAGTAAGGAGATGGAAGTTAGAACAATGCATTAGGAATATGTAAATTCGACACTGAAAGTTTAGAAATAGTAATGTGGAATAAAGAATTTTACGATTGAAATAATCAATCACAACAAGAAAATCTACAATGCATGTCAATGAATATTGACCCTAAAAACGCTCCATAAAAACCGTCCCAACTTGTTCGTCAGATTAAATCTTATCTGCAATTCATTGCTGCTATCTCTCGTCTCCCATCTGTAATCAGTGTTGTAGGACTGGGGAGACCACGGCTGGTGGCCCATGTGAGAGGCATATAGTAAGCTGCTGGCCACACGATGACCTCGCCAGCCATTGCCAGTCCCCTCACGTATGCGAAAATCTATGAATGCTGAGATATTGGACCGAGATCTACTGGAAAATGTTCCTTGGAAATAACTCGTATATTGTTTCAGAATAGCTTAATTAAATGTATTCATTGACCTACTACCACTGGGCTGATCATAACTTATGGCGGGGAGAGGGGGGAGGGGTCTGATGTTGGGACAAATGAAACGATATTAAGCTGCTATTGACTGGAGGCTATCATAATTTTATATGGTGCCTTCATTTTTCAGGTAATGTCCTAATTCGATGTAACTGCTTGAACGCTGTACTTTAAATTTATACGCCAGGCTCCATGTATAGGAAAATACGAATGCATGTTCGAATTTTCGCTGTTCATATCAGTTACAATCAGATTACAAAGGGAAAATCATCTGTAAATCATCATAGAAATTTACTCGAGCAACACGTCTATGGAATTGTAACCTCTGTGACATGTCTGCTTTGGGGTCTGGTTATCTTGGATCATTTCGAACCAGTGAACCATATTGAATATAATACTTGATATTCGAGAGTATAGATGATATGTTAAAGCAACAACATACATGAAATATAAGCAACAACATACATGAAATGCAGGTATACATATACTTTACTGAGCTAAACACTATATTCAAGCAGCTTGCTGTTGTTAGCGTGTTTGGCTGCGCATACTGGTGCTCAAATTACCAAAATATCAATATACCCAGTTTCAATCCTTGATTTACATTTGTAGGTCCACTGCAGTTTTGAGAGACGCTTCAGTGGCATGAAATCTACATCGTTGCTCCCATTACCATCCATGATGGTAGACTTTTGACAGCTCTGATTGATTACACTTTTGATGGTCATGGCGCCACTATTGTATGGTATCGTGAGAGATTCCTAATCTCGAGGAAATGGAAAATTTCGAGGCAAACGCTGTGTATGATTGTGGCATACATGGAAACTGGCAACCAGATTAATATCAAAATATGATGGATCTGTCCAGGCGTCGCTCGAGAAAAAGGAAAGATGCTCAAACTGTATCTGCACTGATAGAAGTAAATTAGTGAATATTAGAGAGTATACATGGTCAAGTGATAGCGTTTGAACGTCTTCTGTTTCTGGACCGTTGATACAATAAACCAAATTGGCCAAATTTCACCCTTGTCACTCTCTTCTTTTGGTCGTGATTCCATAAACTTCTATTCATCCGTGAACAAGTTGCTGGGGGGTACCCTGAGTTTATATATAAGATTTAATTTTCTGACTGGTGGTAATATGATGATATTTACATCAATATGCAGCTCAACATCTGCTTATGTAAGATATATGATTATATGTTGTTTGCCACGAAACGCAAACCTCCATGCAGCTCCCAATATTAATCCTAAAATTTAGGTACCAAAGCGAGGTGTCATTTTTAGAGGAATTGTCATATATCGTTATCGTTAAGGACTGATTGCACGTAACATACCAATAAGTGCAGTGAGGCACTTTCTTTAATAGGCATTATATTTGCATAGAAAGGTTGTGGTCAAACAGAGCAGATTTAGAAATTTCGAACATGTAGACCCATGTATTAAACTGATACTTTCGACGACCTCTACGTCGTCGTCCATAAGTTCAACTTCATCTCCTCCAATAATTAGAACTTTCACAGTTCCCATTCACCCATTCAATAGAAAGCATGTAAGCTGTTGAAGATCCGTAAGGGTGAAGTGTATAAGCTTTTCATTGATGTAAGCTTTTCAACTCGACAAGCCAACATTGAGGGTCATCTTAGGCTTGGAATGAACACATTAGCTTCTGTAACAATGTAATTCAAAGATACACTTTAAATGTTTGTATTATGAGCAAATGGGAATAATTATATTAGTATGGTGCAATCTTGCTTACTCAAATTTAAGCTCATCTTCAAATCATATCTGTTGCTTCTTTAGATTTCATTGAGTGCTCAAACTCAAGACGTGTCCAAAGAAAAATGTATGAGTTGGTGGTGGAGACACAATTCCGAAAGATAGAGCTTTCAACGATAATGGGTTTGTTTTCCACAAATTTCGCATTAGGGTGTATTGTCAACCTTTTGCAAAGTTGTTTGTGCGAACAATATATTTGGTAGAAATTACTGTTCGAATACCAGTTGAACTAGCTCAAGTTACAAGCGTCAACTTCCACCGTCGCTGAAAATTCTAATCATATTGTATGTAACAATTTTTCCTTGGAATCAAGTGAACTTGCCATATGCAATACCTTTGATTAGAAGTCGAATGTTATGTATACAACCATAATATTATCATAGGAGTTAAAACATGGACTATAGTCTCGTGTAAGTTATGTACTGAGTACTCATCCAAATTATATTGAATCAAACTGACAGAAAACTTATCAGTGTTTTGAGGAAAACATCGGTAGTCAAACTAACTGCACATGGGATAACTTGGTCAATTCTAATTCGTTACAAGTAGAGTTCAATTGTAAAGTTGACGTTAAAATCTGGTCCTTGTGCACGTTAAATAATCGTGTTCCCTTGCAGCTGGATGGAAGTGTGTTAAATATGGAGCATGGCTATCTACGTTATTGAGCACACACAGACATACTCACCATTCCACTTCTGGAGACTAGAATCGCGACTAATGAATAATTACCATTCCAATGTGTGTCTAACACCACATGGAACATATATCGTTTTCTTTCAGATGACGAGCGGTTCATTTTACTTGCTGATAGTTTTCAATGATAGACAATTCATTCATACGATGTATTTCAATGCCAAATAATGATCAACACTCGATTGTTCGACGTTGTGTAATATATTGAAGCTGACGAATTATTTCAGAACTCCTGGAGTCACCAAACGTGATAGACATGAGATCCATTGTTGTCTGTTCAAATCAGGTTTACCTCTACTTTCTTCACATCTCAATGGACATTGCGTCTGATTGCAGATATTTGGTTTAATTCTCTTTCAATATTTATTGCAACTTGATTACAGGGAAGCCCATAAACCTGTGTTTGTCAGCGTGACTAGAATTCCACGTTTCTGAATGGTAGTCAATGTAATAAGTTCCTGATGTTACTGACAAGCAAGTTGGAGGAATTGTGGCTTTTTTTCTAGAATCGTGGAACCTTGTAGACAAATTTATTTGGATGTATCATTATGTTTCAATGATCAGGGCAGATTCCAGCAATAACTAATTGAATTATTTCATGCCCCCTTGTTGAAAAATTTATCTGAATGCTTCATTATTTTTCATTGATCAAGGCAAATTCCTGCAATAAATATTTCATGATATCTGCAAAATTATTATATAAAAGCTACCAAAGCTGGTATAATTTATCTAATATTTGTATCTTTCCTTGACCCACATATTTCCACCATAAACCAAGCATGAATTCTTTCGTTGTAAGTTGAGTTACGAGGTAACAAATGAGAATGTTATAGCAGTAGGCCTACATTTCAAAATTTTATTTGGAAAGGGGGTAAGAATTGTTTGGGGCATCGAGGTGGTTATGCTCAAGTCTCGTCTACATTATCACCAAATAGGAATGCTCGTATTGTTAAGAAAATTTAACGTCAATCACAATTTTACTGTGCTAAGGTTGCTATGAAAATACACCTTTTTCTGGTATTAGTGAGCATAGATCTACCAAAACATGTATAAGCAATCGAAATGTGAACACAGTGGTAAAATTTTGACAGGTCTGATTGATTACACTTTTGACGATTGTGTCTTCGCTATTGTGTGGTGTGATGGGAGATTCTTTATCTGAAGGAGAGGGAAATTCCCCTTGCAATTATTGTTTATTATTGTGACATGGATAAGAATAATCGGAACCAGAAAAATATCAGAATATGTTGCGAAGTGTCAGCTTCGTTTCCATAAAAGATCATTGACGTAATATCTTGTGCTGGAATATATTGCATATGGCTGTATCATTATAGTGAGTACAATGCAAAGCGACAGCGAGTCGACGCAAGAAAGTTGCTTCATCTCATACAAATGGACAAGAATGTGATAATCTTTCGTTCGTTTATGTCGGTAATATACGGTGGCTGATAAACGACATGGTTAAATTGTTTTGGGGAATTAAATCCACCCTGGTAGAAGTGGACATAACTACCTGGAGAAAATGTCTACATCAGCGGAGGAAAGGTTAAATCCGGGGAGGAAAGTATAAATCCAGGGAGAAAAGGCTAAATCCGCAGAGGGAAGGTTAAATCCGCGGAGAAAAGGTTAAATCTGCGGAGGAAAGGTTGAATCCGCGGAGGAAAGGTTAAATCCGTGGAGGAAAGTTTAAATCCGCGGAGAAAAGGTTAAATCCGCGGAGGAAAGGTTAAATCCGCGGAGGAAAAGTTAAATCCGCGGAGGAAAGGTTAAATCCATGAAGGAAATGTTAAATCCACAGAGGAAAGGTTAAATCCGCAGAAAGAAGGTTAAATCCGTGGAGGAAAGATTAAATCCGCGGAGGAAAGGTTAAATCCATGAAGGAAATGTTAAATCCACAGAGGAAAGGTTAAATCCGCGGAGAAAAGGTTAAATCCGTGGAGGAAAGATTAAATCCGCGGAGGAAAGGTTAAATCCATGAAGGAAATGTTAAATCCACAGAGGAAAGGTTAAATCCGCGGAAAGAAGGTTAAATCCGTGGAGGAAAGATTAAATCCACGGAGGAAAGGTTAAATCCGCGGAGGAAAGGTTAAATCCACAAAGGAAATGTTAAATCCGCAGAGGGAAGGTTAATCCGCGGAGGAAAGGTTATATTCGGTCTACAGCTACATGTCAGGTACTATAACTCGAAAGCCACCACTAACCATAACAATTTCTTGGTGTGTATATCCCAACTGGAAATACATATTAATGAAATCGTCACGCGCACCGCGCTGTTGGAAGTCAGCCATTATGATGTGGAATCGTATGAATGAAATTGGTTAGATTCCTTGTTGTACTATGTGCATTGATCTTTCCTGTGTGTATTTAACCTTTTCTCTGCGGATTTAACCTTTCCTCCGCGGATTTAACCTTTCCTCTGCAGATTTAACCTTTCCTCCGCGGATTTAACCTTCCCTCCGCAGATTTAATCTTTCCTCCGCGGATTTAACGTTTCCTCCACGGATTTAACCTTTCCTCCGCGGATTTAACCTTTCCTCCGCGGATTTAACCTTTCCTCCACGGATTTAACCTTCTTTCCGCGGATTTAACCTTTCCTCTGTGGATTTAACATTTCCTCCGCGGATTTAACCTTCCATCCGCGGATTTAACCTTTCCTCCGCGGATTTAACCTTTCCTCTGCGGATTTAATCTTTTCTCCACGGATTTAAAGTTTCCTCCACGGATTTAACCTTTCCTCCGCGGATTTAACCTTTCCTCCGCGGATTCAACCTTTCCTCCGCAGATTTAATCTTTTCTCCGCGGATTTAACGTTCACTGCCCGGATTTAACCTTTCCTCCGCAGATTTAACCTTTTCTCCGCGGATTTAACCTTCCCTCTCCGGATTTAACCTTTCCTCCGCTGATGTAGACATTTTCTCCAGGTAGTTAGGTCCACTTCTACCAGGGTGGATTTAATTCCCAAAAACAATTTAACCATGTCGTTTATCAGCCACCGTAGTAATATCGACTTAACTAAACTAAATTCTACAGGTATTGCGATCCCAAGATCGCATCCAGGAGAATGAGCAGTTTCGTAGCAGTTATCAAAAGTAGAAATGATCTAAATCGTTGCACGACTCCATGATGCAGTCTATATAAGTACAGTGGTATGTTTTATTGTAATCCGAGAAAATTGAGATTGACAAGGTTTGAACGTTTCAATATTTCAGAGTGATTTAGAAAGTACCATAGATATGATACAAACTTTCACGGACATTTCTTTTCGGGAAGAAAACTGTAGAGTTACTGTAGAGAATATGTCTACCTTTCATGCACATATACTGACTATGAGGAATAGATATCTTTATGAAGTGTAATTATCTCAATTCCATACATGGGCATAATATAACATGGGTATATATACATGTATATAACTCAACTTCATCACAATATGTCACAATTTTCATTCCAACTGTAGAAGGAATAAATTTTTATCCAAAAATTGGGCACCAAAATCAAATTACGAGTATAATACATTCACAACGTTGCATACAGGGCAACGTGCTTTGCTATTGCCCAGTAAATGTAGGTCCTATACAATTACTTTTCCACTACCATCCATGCCGGTAGAATTTTTGACAACTCTGATTGATTACACTTTTTGGCGGTTGTGGCTTTGCTATTGTAAGGCGTGATTCCTCATCGAGAAATACCTGTACAGCTCAGTTTCGAAAGACGAAAAATATTCTCTAAAAAAGCAAGTGTTATGCATGTATAATGGAGTGTATTTTCAGCATAGTAATACCGAGTTCTTATGCAGTTTACTGTTCACAATTTTCTGTACATACCAATATTAGAGTCTACTAATATATTTCCGAATATCTTGAGGAACATTCAAATACTCAACACATATATGTCCAAACTGTATAATTTATTTATATTGATGAATACACCGAAACGAACACGCCAGGTTAGAAATATTGGAGGATCTGTTCTCACCGTGGTATTTTGTCTCTTCTAGCCAGCAAAATGATGTCTCATTTACATCACTGTGAACTCACACCAACATCACAGTGATCTACGGAAGCACAGTTCTGCCACATGAGAACAATATTGAGTCATTTTGAAGAGATAATAAGTTGTTTTAACTATTCAAGTCATTCTAACGAGACAACATGTCGTTTAAGCGAGCTGTCAAATTATTTTTGTGAGATAATAAGGCGTTTTAGCGATATATTGAATCGTTTTCAAAAAGATAGTTATGTCTTTAAAATAGTCGTTCGAACGAGATAGTTTTGAGTCATTTAATAATAAGTCGTTTTGGCGAGAAAGGTCTTTTTAACGAGATAGTCAAGTAGTTTTAATGAGATATATAGTCATTTAAACAAGATATTCAAGTCGTTTAACAAGATAATGGTTTAGAAAGATAAGTCAATTTGACAAGAGAATATGTCGTTTCAATCTCATCGGTTGTTTCAACGAGGTAATCAAGTCGTTTTAACAAGATAATAATCTCTTTTAACCGGATAGTTATATATAGATAAATAAGTCGTTTGAGATCATATTTAGATCTATTGTCTCGTTAAAAGTTATTATATACATATTGTTAAAACGCCGTCATTTTTTCTCATAGGACAGTGCAGCGCTTCTGTAGTGATCACAGTGGCATAGAAGTGTATATTACCACACCACAACATCATGTTTTTCCTGTGGTATAATAGTACTTGTAAGATATAGTTCTGTTGTATGTGGTTTTGAAAAAAAATAAAAAGAAATAAAATGTGTCGTATATCACGCATGCAGCTGCAAAAGGATTGCGCAAATGGTATTTCATGATTCATTCCCTGTGAACATTATCCATAACTAACGCCTACCTCAAGTTCCAACTTTCAAAAATTATTTTCATATTAATTAAATGTCGGCCATTTTTTATATCTTAGTATATGAATAATATCATGCTTGTGATGTCATATCTATAAGTGATACCATACAATTTCTGGTAGAAGCCGGTACTCTAACCTAAACCATACTCTGTGGGAATTCTTCTTTTATGTGATGAAATGATTCTTTACTTAGGCATCAATGAAACTTTACTTAGGCATCAGGCCATGTTGAAGTAAGAAAATTTTAGGTCAGGATGATTCAACGAGTACAAATATGAAAAACCTCCTGCAATATATTTAATTATATCATTATGTATAATGTATGTTTAAATTTGCCGGTCTAGATTGTCACTTTCAACTCGAAGCTCTCATATTTATTTTTATATATTGTTTCTTCATGTAAACTATAGTTGAAAATTTGAGCAGTTCTGATCAATATATTAGTAAAACATGTCCTCCTGATTCACACAATTTACACAAACATTGGGAAAAAAATTACGATCCTCAATATATTATTATTATTATTATTATTATTATTATTATTATTATTATTATTATTATTATTATTATTATTATTAAAATAAATCTTGATCGATGTTTTTTTTTTTCAAAACGTTTATCTAAAAGCGATTGTTCATTTTTGTCATAATGCTCCCGATTTTTTTGTCATAACGAAACAAAAATAATTTACGACTGGATGAGAATTATAATTTATGGCATTATCACCTATTCATTCAACTGACACTTCAATGCAAAGATCTTTTTTACTCATTTCATACTACTTCGAAACATCACAATCCATATTATCAATCAAAATGTATACTAGTATACACACATTTTACACAATGTGATCAGAAACATGTTTGGATTTAAATACAGATTTTTTCATTATTATGAATATCAAAATGATTAAATTTTATGATTGTGGGATGAGTGTTGGCTGGTATTCATTGAAAATTGTGAAATTATTTTGCTGAATTTGTAACGTAAACAATTGAAGTTAGATGCTTGTATATGGAGAAGCTGTCAATCAGAACAATTCGCATGGCATACTGCATGTGTGGAGTTTGTAATGATGTTGTTTACCATGAAATGAATGCGCCGCTGTGATCAAACATAAACAACCAGGAAGAGCAAATTAGGCCTATATTATAAGCAATTTAATATAAAAGCGATGTCCACTATTCAAAGAACAACAATGCCATTTTAAGGTGGTTCGCACCAAACAGTGAGGGGAGGGGGTCAAAGAGTTTTTTAAAATAAATAACTGTGTCAACATAATCTAGAGCTTCAAAATGATATATGTTATAGAGTAACTGTTCAGCATCCTAAAACTGAAAAGAAAATAAGGGGTCACCGTATCCGTTCTCATGGAAAACACGATGCAAGATGTGAATATGGACGAAAAAATGTGCAAAAATGCCATAATTTATGTCATTTTAGGTAAATATGTGTGATTTTGATCGAATATGTAGAAGAAACGAGCACGGTGACCCCCTATTTTCTTTTCAGTATTAGGATGCTGATCATTTACTCTATAAAATAATGTCATTTTGAAGAGATAATATTCAAGAAATTACTTTTAAATTTGGACTCTCCGTTACCTCCATGTTTGTAGCGGACTACGTTAAAGTGACATAAACACTAATTCAGTATGACGCGGCATGACATGACATGATTGTAAGCGATTTATTACAATGAATACAACCAAATGGTTGTATTGAAAACAAGTGGTATATAATGAAAAAAATATATATCAGGCATAATCAATATGACTTTTCTTCACCATGAAAAACCAACAAAATATTGATATGTGTTAGCTATGATAATATGTGGAAACACATTAACAATAACCGAAGTGCAGTGTAAAACCATAGCCTCTATGGACCATGGAGGGTACGGTTTTATTTCTAGCAGATGGTATCAGGCTCGAATAAGTTTGAAGATTTCCTGTTTATACTCAAGTTAACTCTTTCACTTTGATATGAAGCCGAACTTAAAAGGATAGATCCATGGCGCGGAAATAAAAGGAATGTTTTGCGATGAAAAATGTTAACGATATCAGAATTTCAATTTGTTGGACCGTGTGAATTTGTCATGGTTCGCGTGTCATTATTTGTCAAGTTATGAATAATAACGTATATCAAAGAATCCTGATAGAAACCCTTTTGGGTGAATTATTCATTCTGCTTGAGTTACGTTTCCTACGTAGGTTTTTTTACAGTTCTATCTTTATTTAAATCGTGGGAAAATAGATTCAGTATCCACTTATTTGAATTTTCCCTTCGGAGATATAATTGATGGCACGCTATAGTGAAGGACTCGCTCAGAGGGGGTAAAATGTGAAATTCCTTGTTTTAAGACCTTTAAACAATCATCAAAATGACTTCGTGCATTTGGAAACAGCTAGAAATTTTAGATTGAGTATTCTCCTCGATGTGGAATTATGGATAATTTTAACCTCAGAATACCTACTAAATTGGTTGTTTTTGGTCAATTTCAGTAAAATCAATTTTTAACGAAAAACAATAAGACAGTTTTTTTTCTGAATAAATAAATGCAAATAGTTCACGGGAACTATGCATGCACACCGCTCATCAAATACTACTCCACCTAAATTCCCTTCTCAAGTATAAGTTCACTTTTTATTGGCATTTTATTCCCGTGTCATCTCATGAATTATAAATCAGAAGTGAAGTCCTTGTCGTTCATATTACTGGCGCCGACGATCTGAAGTACTTCTTTATCTTAATTCAACAATAATTAATGAAGCAAAAATCCCAACAAAAAGACTAGAAATTAGTCATTATCTGGACTCTCCACAAATTATATCGGAAAAGGCAGGCAAAAAAGTCATCCACCGTGGAACGATAAACCATAAAACCGTTGACGAAGCCAATGATGCGCTGTCCTCCTGCTGGCAATGACTATGGCTCACCTGCCCATTTCTGAGGCTTTTGGCAATAAAAATGCTACACTTACGACACAATATTACCTTTGCCCTTTGCCATTACCGACAACTGCTCCCCCTTCCCGATTTGTTCGATGACCTCACTGCTTTCAACCAATTTTACCCCAATGTTTACCCCCATCACATAGCAATATTCCCGCGCTAAGAGGATACGATCCTTATCCATCCCGTGCGCAGACAGACGCGCTGGCGTCAGTTGGGCGGGTGACACACCTGGTGGAGTGATAGAAGTACTGAAACAAAAGGGGGAACACGGGGAGAGGATGCAATAAAAATCGGCGGTGGCGTTGGCGGCGGCGACACTGCATCAGTGTCACCGGTGTCAGCAGCCGCTATGTCCCTAACCACGTGCTTCCCTAACTCGATTTTGCCCCGCTTTCACCTCCCGTTCCCTTCACTGCTCTGGATGAATCCCCCTTCCAACTTTTGCCACAGGCGCGGGGGTGGGAGATGGAGGTGATTCATCTGGCTTTATGTCAGCGAACATTAAACAAATGCGTCCCGATGTTTTGATGACCGTGAATATGTGCACGCATGCATTTCGTTGATTTCTACGGATGAGAATGAGATGGTGTAGGGGGGTAGGATAAATTCGACGGGGAGCCTCGTGAGTCACTGTATTTGCATCATCAACATGTCCAGGTAAACAAGAGGATTTGCAAGTCGAGGGGTTGATCCCAGATTTGTGCTTTTCCCGACAATAGAGGTAATCTGACAGTGTTTGCCTTATCGTGGAGCAAATTAATTAACATGGACACCATATAGGATCTACTATGATTTTTTTTGGCGTATGTGTCTTCTCCCTCTGCTTTTTCCTCTATCGTCTTGACGTTGGTGTAAGATACATACTTTTTTCAGTTGCAATTTGTTTTCCAAATAAAATTAATGAGACAAGTAATACCTGAATTTAATATTAGTCCCAGAATCAGGGCGGACTTCAGGTGGGTTCGTGCAAATTAGAATTCGTGTTTTCCAAGTATATTATTACATTTTATAATCTATCTTCAGCTCATTCGAAGTCTTTCCTTCCTATTTGAAAATTGCATAATGTGTGTGTGACATGATATATATTATATAATTTGAGACGTTTCAATATACAGGTATCGTCAAAGCATCATGCTGATTATAATTAGAATCATGTTTGACACTCAAATTACTGGTGTATATTGCATGAACCATTCGTGTGATGTGATATGGCATAACATGTTTACAAAAATCTGTATTTTTTGATAATATAATATATAATACCAAATTGTTCAATAACTTAGCTACATGTTATTTAGAGCTTGCATATAATACGTATGATGTAGTTAATATATTTGTTCATTCTTTATTACAGTTGAATGTCAACGTACGAATACTGCTTCAACTGTCGTCATTGGGGAGCTTGCAAAATGCAATACAAATGTTACCATGAGTTTTTTTTTGTTGTTGTTGCCGTGGCTTCTGATCCCTCGGCCAATGCGGTGCCGCCACCAAGCGGTGCTCCGAAAATCAATTACGTATGCAAATGAGCAGACTTCCTTATATGGAAGTGACCTGACCGCGGGCCTCGTTTTGAGCCACGAGAGAAACCACAATGTTTCTGGGGAACTGACGAGCAAGATGTGATTCGAAGCGGTCCGCGAAGTGTTTTATGGAATATATGGTGTAAATCGCACGCATTCTCAGACCTGAACGCCTCGACTGTGGAAGGAATATGTGATCTTTCAAAGGATAACTACCAAGAGACCGTGGATTATTCGTGAATTTGTTAAAATGGGGCCGAAAGCGGGCGCAGGTTCGCGGCCCTTTGCATGGACAGTTGCCTTGAAAGGACTGATAACTTTACCGCTGGTGTTCAGCTCGGCCGGTGAGTGAATTATCCACTTTTCAAACCCACTTTTCTTCGTCAAATATCCACTTGATTTCACTCACGACTGTACAAACATACAGACAATATACCACACATCACACTTGTCTAATTGACATGACGTTGGTAATGATGTTTATTGGTGAAATTTGGTGTTGAAAAGTTGACAAACTTTGTTATTGTTCAATGATGAGTGTACCTGTGCTCTATGCTTCATGTACAGTCATATACCTATAATTGCATGCTGAGAATCTGTGGGCCAATACACACATCACCATTCACTCACCATTGAATCATTATATGCCAATAAATGACAGGTTGTTTTGTACATGTATTGGATCATGTCAACATATCCTGGTTTTTATGCCTGTCCATATTTATATTTCATATATTTATGTATGTTGCATTTTAAACCGAATAAATCAAATCAAAATCAAATCATGTGTATTCAGCAATTGGGCACAAATGCATTGATCATGGCTTCTGATTAGTTTATTGTACCATACTGAAAATATTTTCTCTTCAATTTGTTGCAAAGCTATTATGGGTATTTATGTTGTGAAATTTAATATTGGATACCTAAGATGTGACATAATATAGGTTATATCATAAATCATATGCATTATTTTCAGCTTGTGCGTAATACTCTATTGCCTCTATGCTTAACATACAGCTGTCAGCTGTACCTAATTTTGTCACCAGTCGAGCATGAACTTCAAGTTTACATGAGAGGTAATGAAGTGGATGACATAGAGTACTTGAGTACATGTGGCAGCCTAAAAAAATAAACTACAAACAATTATGCCAGGTGAAAATGTCGGCAGATAACAGTGTTATCATAACACTGACAGGAAGAACATAAAATAATTCATTTAGAAACTGCTCAGGTTCTGAATATCCTAAATATTCGTTCATGACATTGATATCATTGATCGAATACTTACTTTCTGTAATATTTCAAAAAGATTACAGAAATTTAGCTCTGAAAATGCTCCAAGGTGAAAAATGCCAATATTCATGAATAATTTAAGATGTCATGAGCGAAATTACAAGTTCTTCCATTCTGATAACAGCTTTTCCCACCATAGAAATTTCATGCGGGTGTCGTAAATCATGCTTTATTCCTTTACGACCAGTGCTGGGGATAAGTGCTCATGTCCTCCTGAAGTGGATTGCTTCCATTTCTCGAGGTTACGACACATGGAACAGAAGAAAAAATGTGGCAAAGGCAACAAGCATCTACCAGATCCTAAGAACTTCTGGGCTTTTGTAGGGCTGCCCGCCACTTCTCAAGGGTGAAAACAAACATATGGTTGTTGTGTTGTAGTGTTTTCTTCAGGGTATACAGGATTTCTCACTGGGTAGGACCTCACAGGGGCTGGCTTCCTCTTTATTAGGAAGACTTTCCTGATGAATTTGGCCAAGGAATGTACTTGTTGACCTTGTTATGTTGTGGGATGGCTTGTCCAATTTGCTTTTATTGTTTCATTGGGACTGACTGTCGGGAATAAATGGAGACTGTGAGTCCACGCAGAAAAGTCAAAATAAGTGCATATTGCATACTTCAGTCTTAGCAGTTTGTGGTTGTGTGTTCCATTTTGTACTCTTTACTGTGGTTTTCTCAAAGTACAAAATGCAGTGTTCACTTTCAGAGTGCAGAAGTTGAGCAGTAAAAAAAGTCATCAATTTAAATTTTCAGCTCGGTGAACATGGTGAATCCAGATTAAAGCATCGGTCTAGTCACATCAGATTGAAAACTGCGGGAATTCAGGAAAAAAAGCTCTGATTTATCAGTGAAGCAAGGTCGATAAAGTTCATAGTCCATTTGCATGCTGATTTATGTTCGCCTAGTATTCCAAAGTTTGACTTTGCCTCGACATGACATACTAGTGGAGGAGGCCTTCTATTTATTCCCGAGTTAGCAGACACTCGTGTTCCAGGCATTATCAATAGATGTTTACATGGCGGTGAAAAAAGACCAGTCAAGTCAACGATTTTGTCTGTGTCTTCAAGCACTTGCCTTTGAGGTGTTCGACATGCCAGTTAGGTCGTTATTTTCGTGTCGTGGGTGTCTATCTTTAAGCCTTCTGAGACGGCTAAACATTCTGTTGGTGGTAGTGCTTGTCTTGTGAGCCAGTGTTTTAGCCAGTGTTGAGAACTGAAAGTGCATGTTTTTGTTCAGTGATCAGAGTTGCTTAGTTTGTGCAGTCTAACAATAATATTTGGCTGGTTCTTTGAAAAGTGAAAAAGAAGGAAAATGATTGATGGAATAGTTGAAATCACATTGATAAATCTTTGCATGTAAACAATTTATTGGTTGTCCTACTCAGGCTATATATATGTATTGGGTTCCAGCATATACCGTATTGGTCCTTATAGTTTCACATGCCCTAATAGTAGAGCGCCCCCCCTCTTTTGCCCCAAAATGTTAGATTTTTATAACCTTATAATATACTTCATATCTTTCTATAGGATCTTGGAGTGTTCCAATGCACACATTAATGTTATTTGAATCATAATAAAGGGGATCAAAGGCCATAGGTATATTATTCAGTGATTTTCTCGAATTTAACCTCCAGTTTGACCTCATTTTTGCGCCCGTTGCTGCAGGAGGTCTTGCTTTGGCTCGACCATGCTACTACTAGGACCAATACAGTAGTCATATCTGCTGGCCCTTACATGTAGTGTATGAAATACTTGAATACATAATCAGATTTTTTATTTCTGTCAAAATTTATTCATGCGAGCTATGATTTATTGAAAAATAATTGCCACCAGTAGGGTAAAAATCAGTGAAAAATCCACTCTTTTCTTGTTTAATTTAAACTTGAGATGAAAGAAAATAACACAAATCCTAGCTGTGTATACAGCCGAGGTAAAAATTGCTAAAAGTCTCCGGCTAAGCCATCACGTCAAAACATGAATAGGTCTTTGTGGGGAAGTTGTAAGTAGAATATGTCAAGATATGAACATATTGAAGAAATGAACAGAATTTTTTGTCCATCAATCAACATGTCAAGAACATGAGAAGGGAACAAACTCAAGTGAATTCATGTTTTCTTTTCGTTCGACTTCGGCATAATGACAAGCCCAATGTCAGTTACGTAAGAAGGACACAGGGGGGACACTCGCATAAAACATACCATAATTTGGCCAATTTGCATGCAGCGCAGCATGATTTGGCAAAGAACAATAACATAGCGTAGAATAAGAAGTTTGACAGATGTCCCCGTTTTTCAGCCCCGAACACTTGAACTAAGGCCAGGGTAAATCTGGCAAGAGAAAAAGTCACTGAAACCAAGTTTTTTTTACCATTGAACAATTTCCATTTATATAGGAAATGATTCTCCACACACACTGTACACAGGTGCATGAGGTGCAATTTTCACCTTTTTCGATATTTTCCTGACATTTGCGTTGGTACCCAGAGTCAACACAATGGAGACCTCAGTTGTCGCTGACATGGGCAGTCGCCACTGCGTCCACAGATTAGGAAGCTTTAACGAAACCATCCTCGCCTAATTTCCTCCCTAAGTCGAGCCGATTTATAGACATTGACAGCGTTCGAAAAGCATCATAATCCAGCGTCCAGCACCCCGCTATGGAGTGGCATCGAGGTCGACAGTTAAGTATGGAAGTCCTCGAGTGTCATCAGTCACTGCATATATATATTGAGTTCCACTGGAGACATTTTTTGGTGGGATGGTGGGAAACGAGCGCTGTTTGCACAGACGAAAGTCACATTGATTTTCGTTTAGGTTTCGCAGCGGATACGTAGGGGCGATATTTTCCTTGGTGAACGCCACCTAATTTGTAGGCTTTGGGCTCGGTTTGAGATCAGTGTCCATTTGCATTCAATGGTATTTATCGAACAGGATTCTCTCCCACAAAGTCCTCCATCGTGGAGCCTCGCGCTCGCCTGCTCTCTCATCAGAAGGGACCGATCCTTTCCCCATCTTGTCCGTGAGTACAGAAGAATTAACCCGCACAGACAACGAGCCAGACTGAAAGTCGCCACTCTTTTTGACAACTGACCCCAGCTCAATCAAGCGCCCATTGTCTAGAGCATCAATACCAGGCTCTTACCCCTTCCATTGCTACTGCCCCCCCCCCCCCCCCTCCCCTCCTCTTCTCAACAAAGCCCTCCCCAATCGCCATCTCTTTGTGCAAGGTCTTGTGGCTCAGTGTGGGATGGGAACTAGTGGAAAAGAAGTCACCATTTCAAGCAGTATTTTCTTTCTTTTTCCACCATGTTCATTTGTTGTAACTCTGCATTAATCGCATGGTCCCATGTCATTGCAATTAGCAACCAACCGGCTCTACCAATTTCGGTTGCACAAAAGAAATTTGTTTTTACATAAATTTCCAATGGTGTCATTGTTGCATCCTTTTCAACACTACTGCAGTATTCCCACCCCCCCCCCCCCCCTTCCCCACCGAATCCATTTTGCTATTATCCTGTTATAAGACCACCTCATGCCTGCCAGCAAAGCTCAACATAATTTTGTTAGAAAGCTTGAAAACACCATAGCCCCCATCACCCCATGCATTACCATATTATTGCTGGCATTCTCAGATCAGAAACCCACCAGAGATTAACGCTCCCGCCCGAAGCCATCCCATCCCAAAATTTCAGGTCAATTTTCATTTTCGCTCGTATTCAGTCATCGATCAACAGTGTGGCCCATTCTGATAGCGCGCGATGATGTCACAGCGTAAAAGTGAAGACAAGCAGCCCAAATAATCGTGGTTCAGCGATCTTTGATTAGGTGGACGGACAGTCGCGCTTCAGTGATCTTCAGGGGACTTTTCAGGGCAATATTGATTTGTTTCCCCCATTAGAGGCATGAGTTTGTCAATTTTGTTGCTGGGAATGGGGGCCATTCGTCATAGCAACAAAACTGATGACTGTTTCGTGTGATCTGGTGACTGGTCAGTAATGTCGTTGGCAATCGGAAAAATATCGCGATACTTTGCATTCTGTTGATTGAAACGTCTTCTACTTTCTGCTTTTATTATTTCACCTACGATTTACATATATTCTTGAGAACTTGCACATGTACATGGTACTCGTAAAATAGTTGTTGTTTATTGTGGATCTCCAGTTATGATTGAGTTTCCGAAGTCAAGTGACAGAAACGAATATTCACGATAAATATTTTTCTGATTGGGAGAACATGGAAGTTCTAAGCACTTTGTTTTGTTTATTCTATCCATCAAAAGACACCGCATCCTGCGGGCATGTTGACATTTTCAAACTCAGAACTGCAGTTGTTTTGAAATGACAAAGTGTTGGGATATTTATGTAGAACCCATATTTTGACTCTCGCCACGTTCTCCGGCCTGATTTGCTTATCTCTGTGCCCGAAAGGGGAACAGGTTTATTTCTGAAAATTTTCTGGTTTCTTTCTTGGCGTTTCTACTGTGAATTCGTTGGTGTTATGGGAGTAATGCTTCAAAATGCCAAAGAATGCTGCAAATCTGTGGAATTCCTCCTGATGTCATGAGGTATTGTGGATTATCAGCTAAGCACGTGGTAATATTTTGATAGATTATCCATTTGATTATGTTGTGATTAATGAATGTCTAAACTAAAACGGAATTCCGATTTATTTTCCAGTAGAACTCGCTGAATTTTCGGTCTTATTCGTGCCACCAAAAAACCATAATCTTTTTTGAGATTCTAGTGCCACTGAACATAATGAATGTACACTAACTGGTACCAGTTTACATGTGTTTCATTTCTGTCTAATTGGCTCCATAAATAAAAAAGTGGCCATCAGGGGGGAACATGAAAACATCACCAATCAAAATTAGAATCATCAGGGGTTCAACTCCAATCCCTTTTGAAGGTCGGACTATAAAACGTTCGTTCCCACTATCGAACCCAGTCTTGATTCGATAGGTTCCGTGTGTCCCTGGCTTGGAAAGTCCTGCCGAAATTGCCTACACATTGCTGACCTCAGCAGGCCCGTAGTGGGGCACCTTTAGGGTCAGCGTGGTGAAATTAATTTCCGGGGAGCTATGTCTAGATCGGTAATAGGCTGTCCGCTGAGCGATGAAGGAATATGTAACACGGTGCAGGTGTTCATTGAGGAGCAGCGGCAAAAAAAGAAGAAAAAAAAATCAGGTCTTGCTTGAAAAATTGAGGTATTTTTATTAGCTTTTTTTCTAGTGTTTCTCATGACAAATCTTGCTTTCATTTACTGTATTGAAAACTGTGCTGAATGATTCATCCAGTTCATCAAATCCAGATGAGCTTAAACAAATTATTTCTTTGTGCTGTCCTGTTTTATTTTACTTTTGTGAATGGTTTTGAAATTTTGCTACTTCCAAAACTACCATGACTGTATAGAAAACGGTAGTGAGATAATTGTGTGATAATAGGAATAGAAATTGCTTGATAAATGTTCTAGATATACTAAAGAGATGTTGCACCCAACTTCTAAGGGTGGATTTCTGCTCCGAATTCCCAGCCACATTTCTGATTGATAAAATAAATCTGATGCCTGAAAGGTGTTGATGAGGATGCCTGGCAGGCAGATTCACCCCCCTAGGGGGATTCCCAGCATGGAAATTCTCCAGCGGGGAAACCGGAGCAGGGGTGAAAAATCAACAAACATTCGCGCACGTGTTAGACTTCAAGTTAGTGTCAGCAGGAGTTGGGGGAAAAGTGAATTTCCTTGAAATCAAAGGCGCTTAGCTTGTTGTTTGGTGCCTGTTTGGAGGCAGGGGTGTCCTTAAAACCCTACCGATTTTGTCCATGTTTGTTTATTTACAGCCCTGAGTGGATAAACTTTGGGCAGATTGGAGGGTGGCACTGAGGTTTTGATTATTTTTGCTTTGCGGGAGATTATATAGAAATTATTTGACGTTTTCTACTAGTATGTTGATGCGGTGTTCAGGATGTTCTGCGTTATAAAACTGAGGCCCTCTAAAAAATTGAGCCTCTGCATGTGCTCTGCATTGGGGAAACTCCCGGAATATACAAAAGTCTCCAGTGTTCCTGCAGAAATTTTAGTAGAAGTGTATATGGTGCCAGGAGTCCATATCATTATTACATATACACAGTACCCATGGTAACAAAACATTACAAATAAATGGGTTTTGAGGACGAGCGAACAGTTGTGAAAAGTGTAAGGCCTAATTGTAGTGCAAATTCACCATGTTCACAACAAATATATATCGCTCGACCACGTGTTATTGTACTTGTACTGGATGATCTCCAGAAAGAAAAGTTGCACTATCACCTCACCAAGCCCTCAATACACTAGGAACCCATTCAAGCAAAGCAGAGAGTGGGCCAGAGTATCATTAAATCTTACGCTTTTATCCATCTACGTCCCAGGTGCGTGACCCACCTGTTGTTGCTTTAGAAAAAACTAAGTGTGGATAACATAGGAAGCAGAGGTCAAGACTGAGAGTTGGCAAAATGGGAAGATCCTGTAAGTGGCATCGATTGTGATGATTGAAGACTCTTAATTGACTGGGGGAGTACGTATGTTTTCCATTCGTGTGTTGTGCTGTACGTAATTTGTGGATTAGCTTTATTTTACGGGTATACCGTATGAAGGTGGTTACGATGATTGGTCAATAAAGCGCATTGGAGTAATATGGCATTGACTGAATTATTCCATAATAAACCGCTGTGTTTTGCTTCTAAAGTAAGAGCAAAATTTTACTACTGACCACCCTGATTAGACTCCTGCTTTCATCTGTATTTTATGCAGCAGGGCACATCATAAACACCAGAAATAATGTGGAATAGCCAATATGATATCAGATGACTCGCCTCCCACAGAATATTACCCATTCATTTATGTTTCATGCCCTGTGCCAAATTAAAGGCTTACGCGGCTCCAGGCGAATATGTTTGCGGTTAAGTCTGGCGCCCATCGGCTACCACTGTTGGTCAGACGAGCCGCTCTTCTAGGCTCCATGGCCGATTACCTCTGCTCAACGCCAAAATCTTAAAGAGACACTTTTTGTATCATCGCTAATCACAGACGGGTTAAGCAATTTGTATGGATGCTTTCGAGAAAAAAGCAGTCTTTCTCGAGTGATTTGCTGTCTGAAATTATGTCGGTGTCTGTAGTCAAGTGTTGAAGTCGGGAGGAAGACTTGCAGTTTACAGTTGCTCCGGAGTTATTTATCTTAAGTGGCAACATACCTCTGTTTATTTTCCGATCCGGAAGGAAAAACTTGCCGAATGTCCAAGGCCGAATCGATGGAAATGTTAAAAAGTTCGGCCCACCAGAGAACCAATCCAATTAAACTCAATAAAACGACTCGGTTACCAGATTTTTATCAACGATAGAGATATATTATCTCGACTCAATAATGAAAAAAACAGCAGACCCCATTCCGTAACATAGATTCCTATCTCTGCGCTGTATATCCGCCTCGTATATTTTGATTGGAATCGAGATCCACTTCTCTACTGGTAATTACCGGGATATGTTTGACCAGATTAACTGATTAGATTTCCCTTAAAGTAGAAAGCATACCTAAACCGAGTGAAACATAAAAACATGACCCAGACTGACCCACGATATGGCTTAGCCTGTGAGTCCAACTGACTGGCCAATGTATACCGTAGTAACAAATGTAAAGTTGGCAACTCTCCTGGAACATAAACATTCTGACCCATTCACCCCGACTCTCAGGTGAAAACTCTTCATCGTGCTCTTGACCGCCCTCATACAATTGATATATTCCACCATGGCAGGTGTTCAAAGTGTTATGATAAATGGTCTGACACTTCGGAGTCTAGTGGTGATATGATACTTCTGATATGATGATAACATTGACTATGTGTGCACTGTATGTTATCAGATTATGTAGAAAACATACTCCAACCTGAGCACATGATTAAAACTGGCATCGAGATTTATGGCCATTCAAAAATAGGATTGCTGCATAAAATACTCCAAAAATACACACATGAGCAGTTACTGTAAACCCGCTAATCATGACAATGATACCAGCTTATCTGTTACTTCTATACCAAACATATATTGCGAAATGTTATATACATCTACACAGAAACACATGGGACTGGTCTTTATGTATTTTCGAAACAGATAAATTGGACATTTTTGCACACATGTAGTGAAAACAGTTATCATGTTGGTGACCAGACAGAGACAGAAACTTTTGGAAGCAGGTCTATTATTTTTCCTTTATGTGGACAGTGGAGTTCTTACTGGTACTTGGTTTGGATCAGGTTCTGTCTATATGGATTCAAGTGTTTGAATTTCCCGTGTTGATTACCAGTTTGACTGTCATGGATCTTTCCTGTGACTCAAAGTGGGTTGCGGGACTGAAAAAAGCAAATGTAATTGTGGTTTGTTGTTGTCCAATGTTGTTGCAGTAGTTCCTGTGTGTAATATTATTTGGTCTAATGTGATGGAGCATATAAGCATAAGATTTGTACTGGTCATTGATTGAAGTTACCGAGCGAAGGAAATAGGTTCACATCGTAGACTTTGATGGCTACAAGACGGAATGCAATGCAAGAACGGACACGGCACAGCTAAATATACGCAATGGTACTTGACAAAAATACCCACTATGATTTCCCCTGGTCCTTGTTGTACAGTGGTCCCCCTCAGATAAGACCCCCCTCAAGAAAGACTTCCCCCTCTGTAAAGACTTTTTCTTGTGGCGCTAGAATGACTTTAACATGTAAATGAACCCCTCTAATAAGACATCCCCTTAGATAAGACCTTAATTTTGTGGCAGAAGGGTAGGTCTTATCTGAGGGGGACCACTGTAGTTTCTCTCATTGCCGTGCTTGCATTGACTGGCAAAGACCCAATCAGAGGTCACGCCGGGGAATTTGCTCGGACCGCTCCATCGGACATGATCGTCATCGCCTGGACATAATTCAGCGATCGATTCCAGGGTCTGAACCCTAGCTGTCCCCTGTCCCGCAATAGCCCTCGTTTGGGACATTTGGAACAGGCGATTCCACGCGAATGCCCTTTATTCCGTCCATTGGAAGAATTACGGCCGATTTATTGAGACAGAAGTGATTCCGGGCGATTTATGGGCTTGAGGGCCCCAAAAGGAGTTTGTCATGGGTCATTAGAGAACTGTGCGAGGCTTGTCGGGAATTGATCTTGATTCGACAGAATTGGGTTTGGTGAATGGTTTCTGATCCCATGCAAGAGGGACTTGTGGGTTTTTCATTTGAAAATAGTCAACTTAACTTAAATTAGTAATTTTCATGCAGAATATTCATTCTGTACTTGTATGTAAATCTCCCAAGCTGTTTGTAATGCTTCTGTTGTGTCATACTTGCTTGTACTGTGAAGCAACTAAAACTACAATGTTTGCAATTGCTCAAGTATGGGCTTGGTCTTCTAAAAACAACACTGCTCTGTTCATGTCCCCTGGATAAATGGTATGAATTATGTAAGCATTGCACATGTTGCACATGTTCTTGCAACTGTTTAGCTTTAATCATTGCGACAACACAAGGTCCACAGCGAATGCCACTTGCAGTGTTGTGCCTAATGCGGCATCCATGAAAATTTGTCACGCAGGATTTTCACGCGACAGACTGCCGAGGTGACAACGAAGTGGCGTGGCAGTGGCTGATCTGTTATGTTACGTAACGTGGCGCCGTAGCAAAGTCGTGAAGCAAAGTCCTCCCCAAATTTGTTGGTAGAATGAGACCAAATCCTGCACAATATGGGGCCTGTTTTCGGCTGGCGACGCTTCCCATTGACTGCCATTCCGTTGCCATAAAAGTGGATCAAGTTCGCTATTTCAGGACATGATAGGAATGTTCAACAGCCACTTTGCGCAATTGAAGAGTACAATGTACATTGCCAAATGGCATGGACCGTTTCAGTGTCTTAGTCGCATTTCAACATTTGTCGTTCCATTTACATGTGGGAATGATACATTAGACCTATTCATATTTTGAGTGAAACAAAAGCAATGATACCATAAATTTATGTTAATGCCAAAGCAAAAGTTTTTGACCGATTGTTCATAGATGTAAATCACGGGTATTTTCGAGTGTGTGCCTTATTAGTGTGATCAATGGTGAACCTTAATCATTTTCTCCCTCCAATCCGATGACAGTTGGTAATCATGCTAATGCACAGGCGATACTGTTGTCTGCACCACTCGAGGAAATGATAGCGTACGAACACTACCCCGCCTACTACGTACTGCCAACCATGCTAACAGGGGAGGAAAGAAACTCTGTTCTTACGTTGAGTTGAGGAGTGCTTGATTCACGACCAGCTCCAATTATGGGCAGAAGGGGAAAAAAAGGACTCACGAAAAACACAGACTTTGCTCGCTCTAGCCTGTGAGTTTACGAAGAGGAATAGGTTTGCAGTTGTCAGGACTCGGGAGCGAGAGATGTTGCCCAGTTCCTTGATTCGTGTGGTTGGTTTGGTTTGGTTTGGTTGGACGCCCGGTGTCTCAAGAAAAATGATTCCATTAGCGGGCGCGGGAGTCTGTAACCAAGCGAGTGTTATTGGGAGACTGTTACGACATCGGGAACGTCTGTCTCGCTTCACAGGTTGTCCGTCTTGTCTTTATGTCCGTAACCCATCTCCGTTTACCCTTAGCTGTTCTTCCTTTAATGCACATGTTGCGAGCCAGGATTCTGCTCACTATAAATACATTTATAAATGCAATAATAACTGGGGATGGCTGGCTCTGAGGTACATGTAGCGGAAATAAAACAGAGCTCCCTTCATCATGAAAATGTCACGTGGAGAATTTCCATCGAGCCAGTAATAATCCCCGAAGCCTTTTACGCGCAGGACAGTAGGCAAAGCACCTTCATTAACTCCAGATGCTAAGTAACGTCTAATGTTTCTATGAAGTAAATTGACTAAATTCACCATGGTTATAAGTGCAATACCCCTCCAAGGTGTGATTATCTTTGTAACATGACCTAGTGTCAGGGTTCCGGTTTCCCCCGCCATGGCCATTGATGCCAGGTAATGACCCATGCTCGGTTGCACAAGGTATATAACAAGTGGACCGTGTTTGTATGTGTGACAGGCAGGCAGGCAGGCAGACGGGCAATCGTCCCGCAATTATTCAGGTGTTGTTCCGTAGAAGGTCGATTTCCCGGGAGTAGACTAACAATAACGAGAATCAATAGTTTGTCTGGACGTCGCAGACAAACCCCCTGTGGCCAATGTTTCACGATACAAAACGAATAAAAGAGTGGGAACGATTTGAACTGACAAGACCTTGAGTTTGCACCCCATTTTTTTCCCGCCTGTCAATATGAAAAGGCGTGGAAAAAACAATATATCCCGAGAACGTCCCTAAAAGTAGGACTTTCCAAAGTAGCGGTCCTATCCCAACCATCGAGAATTTACATAACCGTATCATCCTTCACTAGTGGAGTGCGACCTCTTGAAAAAGGGGGCGATAACGGCAGGACAAAAACGTCGCTTTTCGCACCCTCAAAGCCTAGAGTGATAGCCGCGAAGCTAGGGCCATCGCGGCAACCCGATAGCATCGGTGATCAATGCGAAGTGACGTGATTTGGGACCACTATTGTATCGTCATTGTTCATTGGTGAGTGCGGGCTTCACTCGCCATCCACGTGGAAGGGAAATCATTCTAAGTGCCAATAAGACCCCGCAGCAAATCATTCCCCTGCTCTGGAGGGGCGTCATCCAAAGTGTATTGTTTCGCTTCCTCTAAACTGTCGACGCCCGTTCTCCGGTTGAGGCGAGGCCAGGACGATTTTTCTAGGGGTGTTTAGGGGTTTTCCCCCCTGTGGAGTTTTTACCCCTTTTGCTGATGACTCGAGGGTAGGTAATATAGATGGAAATGCCACAAGGGGCCTTTGTTGTAGCCCAGAAAGTGCACCACGCATGTTATTACGTCCCGTGGCTTACTCCCGTTTTCACCAACACATCATATTTTGTCCTAGTTTAAAAGTTTACCTCACCACCGATATCATTATTCGGTTTTTTTGTTTTTATTTTCTTTGCATTTCACTTTTTCGCTTGTAAATACACTTAAATGCAACTACCCTTTCGGATATCTCTCATCTATAATGGAAATAATTCAGGTTTTCAACAGCCATTCATATTTAGGTAAATTAATATTCTTTAATTTTAGTAATGGTTACAGCCTGGCGGCTCTGTTGTCACACCTCGTTCTGTTCAAGCATTATTGTTTCCTGTATTGTGTTTTATTGTGTTCACATTGTAAATTGTTCTGATCAGTTCGAAAAATAAATCTCTCTCTCTCTCTCTCTCTCTCTCTCTCTCTCTCTATTAGATTTTTTCCGGAATATTATGAATGAGAACCTGGACCCAGAATCAATATTACCATTGCACTGCGACTGCATGGTTAGAGTGTACATGTGGTGTAATTGGTATTTTAACCTAAAACATACAATAACTTTTATTACAAAGTATTTGTAGAATGGCTCAGTGAAGCTATTTTCTTTGATATTACCACTAGAGTTAAAGCAGATCACCAGTTCCATCTACCCAGAAATACATGTATATATTCCATTCATGAAGTGACCTTCGTGCGTGACATTGCTTATTGATTCAGCACGTATATATGGCCAGTATACATTGTATATATGTAAGATGAATCAAATGGACAGATTTTGGAAGCAAAATGCGGTCAATATATTGACATATATTCCCTGTTCATCTTCTCTCACACACCTGTCTGTCTGTGAGTCCAAATTCATCACGAACAAAAACGCACCCCGTCTGAATGCGTTGCATATCGCTTTGTAGTCCTGGTATCAAAATGACCTTGGACCCGCGGATGTTTGGTGTGAAAACATGCAGACTTATTTAGAATATTTACATGAAAAGTCAGCTTAGGACAGCCCTTGATGGGCCCTTGAGTTGCCTGACAAGCCCCTTGTCAATCCCACACAAGAACATGAAAATACTTTTTTCAGAAGTTTTTTTTTTTGCGAACCCCCATATACCGTGTATTTTGTAAGCGAAATTGTAGTCTATTTACATGGACGATAGAGTACTGGCTTATCGTGTTATCTACTATTACGCTCAGACCGATAGGATTGGAGTATTTTCAGGTGGATCTCATTGGTGACAGTTGATGACTAACTTGGTTGTACGAATCTGATTAAATAAAACAAAGTGATTTCACTTGAATTTCACTGACTGAAAGCGGATCAAGCTGTCATACAAGGGGTGTTCTCTCAGACTGACTTTTTCCACACCAACACCTCATCGTCTCTTCCTTCCAACCCCCCCCCCCCCCCCTCCTCCCATATCAGTCCATACATTAGCAAATCACGGACTAATCCCTGAAAACCAAAACATCCTTAAGTGTCCTAGCCGAAACTCACGCACGGCGAGTAAAACAATAGCGATGCGAATCTTGCTTACTCCCGGCAAACAGAGTTACTCATCCCTGAAGACTCAAACCGGAGATTTCAGATTGACCATCGCGACTCCAGAGCCGAAATGGGAGCTCAAATTTCCAATCAAGTGTCGGTCCAGTAATTACGGCAAGAGGTCGGGAGAAATTTGAGACGATTTCGCTTGCCTTCAGCAAGCGAGGGGGCAAGGTTTCTGTTTGTGGGGCCCCCCTGCTACTACATATTTGTGTCTTTGCGTCTGCTATTGTCTGATGTTGCCGTCCATGCTGGGAGAAATGCATGCTGGGATATCGTGTGTGTGCGATGAGTCAGGTCTCCCGAGGAGCTAGAGAGGATATTGCAAAGGACGACACAGTGGCGGCGGTGGGCTCTGCTCTTGAAACTGCAATGAATCACAAGACTAGAGACAATTGTTTTTATCCTTCTATTGCTCAACCAACACTATCCCCCCACCCCCACTCCCCACTCGCCTTACAATATTATGGTTGCATGTGGTTTCAGTTACTTTAGTGGCGCATTATTTGTTATTAGGAGGATTTACAACTGCCTTCAATGCAATATTGAAAACACTGCTTTCTAAATGTAAACATTAAAACGTATCACTGGATTGCCCGGGCAAACAGTGAAACAATAATGTCGCAAATATGAGAAAATAGATAGACGCTCACGTGTTACGTGTACATGTCATGCGCATGCTTTGTAAAATAAGTCTAAATTATGAAACACTGTTTTTAAATTGCAATATTATATTAAAAGCTCGTGGCGCGTTCCATGGAAATTTATGTCCGACTGTATCGTGTTTCGTTTACCGTGTTTACCTTTGTAAATTCAAATCGTGTCATGCAAGCTTCAAACACTGCCACACGAAGCTCACCTAGGTATAGCGCTCGGGTTTCAAATTTCAATAGAGGAGAAGGTGGCCCCTGGACAGGGTTAACCCCGACATTGTCCATAGGGTGACTTTTAGCTTGTCAAGCTTGTGTGTACGGTGACTTGAATGGTCGTTTGTCTGTCACATTTGAGAGATGTATACATACTTGAGATTGTACTGGTTTGCTGTTGTGATTTTCAGTTGATAAACATTTTTTTGTGAGATTGAAAATAATCTAGTGTTGTCCATTCAAACATGAATGACAAGTATACTTTTACACTATATTATAAGTTGGGGGGTGGGGGGGGTGAAGGGTGCATTATGCTTGTCACTGATAGATGTCATTTATCAGAAAAAGAGAAACCAGATTGCTTCCCAAAAAAGCAACAGTTTTGGATTGACAAATGAATAATTGTGCAAATCTTGACTGCTCAAAGACCACGGAGAAATGATGGGGGGTGGGTATATGTGGGTCCACCCCTTTGCTCCGGTGGTGTATCAATCAGAAATGATAGACTAAATATCCCAGTGATCCACAGACATATTGCCATTTGTCTTGTAGGGTATGTCTGGCAGATTAATGGACCTAGGGAGTGATGCCCTGAAATTCCGAGCTGGCCGCTGTGGAATACACGTGGAGGTTCCAGTCGATGGAATTTGACAGGTGCATAGTTACCATAGTAACACAGTCAAAGGTCAAATAGCCCCTTGCCGTGGGTAAAGTGGACTGACAGGTTCGACAGACTGACAGCTGTATTTATTTCGGCTGCTCTCTCTCGTTCCCTCTCTCGATTTCCATCAGCAGTGAGCAACGTTGTGGACAAAATAGACGGGAAAATGAATCTTATAATCATAGGGAACACTCCCAGAAAAGTGATTATCGGCTTCACTGATATTTCGAAGGCTGTCTGGAAATTCATGGGCTTTGAGATGGGGGAGGGGGAAAAAATCGTTACGGTACTGGTAGGAAACATTCTTTGGAAGATTGGTTGGCCCATTTGAAGGTATTGAACAGCTAAATGTGAAGTAGCAATGTCTGGTGCTTCCAGTCTCGGAACTGGACACCTGTTGATTAGACTTTCGCTGTGTTGACTGGGCAGTTTCTGGAACGTTAGCGGCTGTTGTCACTGGAATCTATTTATACTCTTGTTCCAGTGACATTTTTCTGGATTTTTTCTGTCATCCCATTTTCCAACTACCTTTCTCTCCTCATACTCCCCGAGCAATGTGCCTCCAACGAGATTAGAAAAACGGCCACGAGGAAAATGTCTGGTTCTTCGCAGAAATGATTGATGGGCTTGTGTTGTGGTAAGCTGCCATTTTGGTGCGAAGAAGGCGCTGAGAAACCTAGTCGTAAACGCAGCTCGAACACAAACCGACAAAGAGTTTATGCATTTTTAATGCACAATGGTCCTGTGTACGTCGCAAAATTATTCTTTGTGAGCATGTGATCTCCCGACCTGGAACAAGCTTGCATGAATGAACCTGCGACCAGTGAAGTCAAAATGTTAATCACACCCCGGAGATTTATTTCTACAAACTCGAGAATAGACGTTGAAGTAGCTTACAAGTAGTAAAATAACCTCTGCCAGCAGTGTTTTCATGAGATTTCAACTGCTTGACGTGCTACAAATCTGAAATAGAATTTGTCAATATTATCATTTTTTGCACTAGCTGCCTATATATTGTATGAAATACAAACAGCTTTGCAAGACAAAGTCTGCTATATTTACACCACACACAATCATGACTATGGGATGATACCAGTGTTTCACAAGTGCTTGCAATGTTGGACTGGACCACAGCTTTTCTTGTGATCCTTCTAGGTTTTGTTGACCTCATGTAAACTTACACAGACAATTCCAGTTATATCATTGTCAGCATTGCCTCAAAAACTTATCTACTTTTAGTATTCAGCAATAACATATTGTCCTATCAGTATCTGTCTAGATTCGTATCTATGTGCGTGCAATAACTGATAAACATGATAAAGATAAAATTTTGTAGATAGCCTGTGCAACCTACATTGATGAAGATTTGTAAATATTTCGTTCCACGGTGCATATATTATGTTCAAAGCGCTTATTCAAAAGTGATAAAAATTTATTACATGTACGCAAGCCTGGTAAGCAAGATGTTTTCAAAATAACCTGTACAATGTACAATATACCTGTGGAACATGTGAAAACATGATGCTACCAGTTGGGTGTAATACAAGAATTATGTCTTGGTTTTCCTACGTTTCTGGTTTCCGGAGAATAAAAATAAGCAGTCCCTCGTCTGTAATAAAGTGGGATACTTAATACGGAATTCCGATGACGAATAACTGGATGTCTTTTGTTCCCAGGGGGGATAATATTGTGTGCATGGCAAGACTAATAAAAGTTCTGGTCTGGTCTTTCTCAAATTTCGTCTTAACCATGTTCATTCAAGACAACCACAAAGACCTGAAAAGTAGCATGCACATGGAGACATTGCAATAATTGTGCTAATGAGGCACCCCATTGATACATGCTTGTTTGCTTATGGTCAAGAATCTGATTTACATGTATGAATATATGTATGAGTACATGTTCAAATATAGTTCTGGTTTAAAGGGGCTGAAGTTGCTTGCAAAAAGTGGGCACAGGTTTTGCTTTAATGATGCTAAACGTGTTAACACAGTTCGCATCTGTGGCTATGCATTGCAAATACCTAAAAAGGTATCTGATTATTTAGGTACATGTAGTTAAGGCATTTCGGCAGAAATGCCTTTATGGTTTTAGCAGAATTTTTTTTTTTTTTTTTTTTTTTTTTTTTTTTTTTTTTTTTTTTCTTCTTCCGCCACTTTTGGTTTCCGGACGATAACTTTAGATAGCCTTGACGGATCCTTGTCAAATTTTCACCGCAAGTCAGAAATGATATGAGGAAGAACCCTATTCTTTTTGAGCCGGATCCGAGGTCCGTGAGGTCCGTGAGGATGAAATCAAGGCTAATTTTAAGACTTGGTTTCCGGACGATAACTGGAAAAATATTTATGCAATAGTTGCAGAACTCTGCATGGAGGTTCATATGCCACCAGGGAAGAACCCTATTGATTTTGGGATCGATCCGTCAAACGACCTTTGACCTAGAGGTCAAAATAATTTTTTGCTGATTCATCCTTGAGGCTTCCTGCATATCTCGGAAACCGTGCGTCGTAGAGCGAAACGGACGTTATTTTCGGACTCGTCGCCCTAGACAAACATCTCTAGGGTGTACTTTTTTTTTTGATCCGGCTCCGAGGTCCGTGAGGTCCGTGAGGATGAAATCGAGGAACTTGGTTTCCGGACGATAACTCAAAAAATATTCAGGCAATAGTTGCAGAATTTTGCACGGAGGTTTATATATCACCAGGGAAGAACCCTATTGATTTTGGGATCGATACCTCAAACGACCTTTGACCTAGAGGCCGAAATAATTTTTTGCTGAGTCATCCTTGATTCATCCTGCATATCTCGGAAACCGTGCGTCGTAGAGCGAAACGGACGTTATTTTCGGACTCGTCGCCCTAGACAAACATGTCTAAGGGGTATTATGGATGAACTTTGACCTTGACCCGAAATTTTTTTGCCGAGTCGGCATTTTTCGTTTTCGTCGATATCTCGGAAACGGTGCGTCGTAGAGCGAAACGGACGTTATTTTCGGACTCGTCGCACTAGACAAACATGTCTAAGGGGTATTATGGATGAACTTTGACCTTGACCCGAAATTTTTTTGCCGAGTCGGCATTTTTCGTTTTCGTCGTTATCTCGGAAACGGTGCGTCGTAGAGCGAAACGGACGTTATTTTCGGACTCGTCGCACTAGACAAACATGTCTAAGGGGTATTATGGATGAACTTTGACCTTGACCCGAAATTTTTTTGCCGAGTCGGCATTTTTCGTTTTCGTCGATATCTCGGAAACGGTGCGTCGTAGAGCGAAACGGACGTTATTTTCGGACTCGTCGCACTAGACAAACATGTCTAAGGGGTATTATTGATGAACTTTGACCTTGACCCGAAATTTTTTTGCCGAGTCGGCATTTTTCGTTTTCGTCGTTATCTCGGAAACGGTGCGTCGTAGAGCGAAACGGACGTTATTTTCGGACTCGTCGCACTAGACAAACATGTCTAAGGGGTATTATGGATGAACTTTGACCTTGACCCGAAATTTTTTTGCCGAGTCGGCATTTTTCGTTTTCGTCGATATCTCGGAAACGGTGCGTCGTAGAGCGAAACGGACGTTATTTTCGGACTCGTCGCACTAGACAAACATGTCTAAGGGGAATTATTGATGAACTTTGACCTTGACCCGAAATTTTTTTGCCGAGTCGGCATTTTTCGTTTTCGTCGATTTCGTCGATATCTCGGAAACGGTGCGTCGTAGAGCGAAACGGACGTTATTTTCGGACTCGTCGCACTAGACAAACATGTCTAAGGGGAATTATTGATGAACTTTGACCTTGACCCGAAATTTTTTTGCCGAGTCGGCATTTTTCGTTTTCGTCGATATCTCGGAAACGGTGCGTCGTAGAGCGAAACGGACGTTACTTTCGGACTCGTCGCCCTAGACAAACATGTCTAAGGGGTATTATGGATTAACTTTGACCTTGACCCGAAATTTTTTTGCCGAGTCGGCAGTTTTTGTTTTCGTCGATATCTCGGAAACGGTGCGTCGTAGAGCGAAACGGATGGTATTTTCGGACTCGTCGCCCTAGACAAACATGTCTAGCGGGTATTATGGATGAACTTTGACCTTGACCCGAAATTTGTCGACATTTTTCATTTTCGTCGATATCTAGTATTATAAATTATTCATCACACCGAAATGCCTCCAAGGCATCTTTAGGCCTTGACGTCTAGTTAATTATACATAAACATGAACTAGGAAATTGAATGCCAAAGGTGCACACATTAATATGCCATGACGGTGAGTAAGGTCAGCCCTGGAATTAGCTGTACATGTAATTACCGTTTCCTAGAAATATTGAAAACCACAGAAACATCGTAAGCGCTAGAACCAGCATCCAAACATCATCCTTGCAAGCAGTTATACATGTATTGGTTGACCTTCATATTTTCTTCAAGAGGAAAAAGGGGATGTTTTTCTGGGTTTTCTATAAAAAGTCAATCAACCTACATGCAGAGTAGGAGCCATATGGCTGCCGAGAAATGGCTCGATCACTATTGATTTCTGGGAAGGCAAATATAATGACATGTGGTCGCAACATTGGACATCTGTCCGTATTCAATAGATCATCTGCGATTGCGGGGCCAAAGTTTGCAGCAAATTGTCCTTGTACTGCAAAGACAAAGGCTTGAGGTCCCTTCGGGAGGAATCGCTGTAAATGGTGTTTTTCGGTGGGTGGGTGGGGGGGGGGGGGGGCATTTGGAGGCATCTTACTTGGCATTAAAGTCAGGCTATGCTATCGCGGGGGGGGGGGGGGGGGGCTGTTGATAAAGGATCCATCCAAGAAATTTGATTATTGCTGGAAGAGAAAAATATCTTGAGTATGTGCAAAAATCCTATGGAACCTAACAAGATTTCCGGAGATAGGGAGTATGGATGATTTGCTCGCGTTTCTCGTTTGTCCAAGGAAGAGGTCTTGGAATTGCTGTAAATATGCAGAATTTTTAGGTGTCCAGTGATGGCAAACCCCTAGGAAATGTTTGTTATCAAGCAAGAGAAAAATGTCACCCTTGTGAAGAAGATAACAGGACATCGTTCATCTCCGCTATCGATGTTTACCAGACCAGCTGATTTCTTAGCTGGCTCGTCAACATTTGCCAAAGTCTTGAGTAAACATTGTAAACAAACAGCTGTGTGCAAGTAGAACATGTAGAATAGGTGAGGAATTGACGTAACCTCCCCCACTCCCCCCCCCCCCCCCCCACCCCCCAAACCCCTTCTCTAGTCATCAATTAGTATGATACAATGATAAAAGAAAATGAATCTAAATTGACTAGAATGATGGGGGGGGGGGGGTGGGTGGATGCTCGAGTTCATTATTTGCACAAAGTAAGATCTAAAATAGGTTTCATGGCCAGAATCCATGCAGGGGAGAAACCAGGTAGCAATATAAATATACAGTTACCTATTTAACGGGGCTAAATGGCTTTAGCATGTTTCAAATGGCCGCTGATTAATTGGATCAGAGTGGCGCCTTTGAACAAAGCAAAACAAATCCACCTCAGGTAGCAAAGCCAGGGAGGTACATCAAACGAGCTTGGATATATAAATGGAGCCTGGAAGCCAATGTAATGAATGATTCAAGCTTATGCAGGCCTTCTTGTTCGCTGTTACAGCAATGATGGTCTACTTGTACACTGCATGTAGTGTATTAACATAGTACAGTGTTTGCATAATAAAACGATCTGGTCAGATGTGTCTGTGATGTTTTTCCACTTACCACTAAGCATAGTAATTATGGAGGATTTGATCATTACAGTTAATTACAGAGTCCATTTGCATATACATATTATCTTGTCAACAGCCCGCAGTGTTTTATATGCATTCTGCATTTCTACATTTTAATACACATGTTCCTAAAAATCATGCAAATAAATAGAAAATTTAACATTATATAACTCTTTTTGTCATTTTGAATGTTTTAAAAAAGAGCCCATATATATTTGTAATTGAACATTCCCTAAATTGAAATTGCAATAATTGTTTAGACACTAAAGCAGAGTATTTTTGTTCCTGGAAAATATGTGTCAGTTAAAGGTATAGAAAACAATTTTACGTAATGGATGATTAGAGATAATTTGACATTACCCTTTTCACTTTGCAACCAGCAGAACACTCAATAACAGCTGTTCACACTTACCCCGTGCTTCTGACATTGTACATGTGTGCTATCAGCAGTGCAGACCAGAAACAATAGCGGCACAACATGTCCGTGATATCTTTCATCATAATTTATCTTGAATGGTGCACTTGAAAGGTTATTGCAACTTTTGAAGTGATTATATTTTGTGGTTCTTTGCCCCCTGCTTAATATCGCCCGTCCCCTCCGCATCAAAAAATAAATTAAAAATTTACACCAATTGAACATTATTTATCGAATTACTACAAATGTATTGTCAACATTAAAGTGTTTGTGTATTGCTGTCTATAGATATATTATCAGTGAGATAGGCATAAGTTACTGTTGTAACTTGATATATATCTCCAGTTCTCAAACATAATAACCATGAAAACATGGCATAGATCATGATCAAGCGGGCAAGGCAGATGAGTCGTAAAAAGCAAAACTAAATATACTCAGTGATGACAGTGTTGAGCTGACTTGGGCTAATCTAATGGCAGAACAAATATACAATACATTATTGGGAGTTTGTGATCATACATACACCGCTAATAAACTGCTATCATAAACATGATAAAGATTGTCATTTTTCGCTGCGCACACAGTCAGGTCTCATATCCAAGGTCATCCTCGCGATATTAGACCTAGAGATCATAATGTTAGAATATCAATGATAAAAAATATATCCACATAGCACATACAGAAATAAATCTTTCTTGAACAAAAAGTCAACAAATAGTTGAACAGAACTTAACACTGTTTGAGATTTGCACTCTGAACATCACTGTTGGTAACATTCACATCTACGAAATACTATTATTAATCTGTATCTGTATTTTACAGCAATCAACGTAACAATTAAAATGTTTACACACATTGTCTTCAATTATCCAAATGAATAATCCAATTTCATTTCATCTCGCAGGTTCGTCGTCGAGTGGCGGGACGTCGCCATTCAGTGACTTCCGCTTCAGAGTGGAGCCGCGAGACGTCACCGTGGAGAGCGGACACCCCGCCACGCTGGACTGTACCGCGTACCACCCTGGCACCGCGCCTGACATACGGTGGAAAAAAGGCGGAACTTACCTCGCACTCGACACACGCCGGTCAGTTTCTCCTTCGATTTTACCATGGTTAATACAGTCGCAGAGAAATCGGGTTTGAGTTGAAAAAAAAAATTTGGAGTTGAAATTTTAGAATTTTTAACACCTATGCATGATGTAGTGATTTAGATTTAGAACGAAGAGTACTTGATGATTGATATACGTCTTTGTGTCTTCAATAAATGGGTATCGACTCTGTTGTTTCGAGACTTCAATGTTAAACACTAGCCTCAAAGATGTAAGATCCGGCCAAAGCTCCACAACTCAACCTCACAACATGCGCTAAGTGAGATACTTCCCAGACACCAATCTGGCATTTATATTCATAGTTTATGCCGGGAACATGCAGATAAATCTGGTCAGGATTTGCGGAATTTCCTTGCGGGCATATAATATAACTGAAAATCTAATAAAGCCGCATGGTAGCTAAGGGGAAAAATCATTTAGTGGGATATGGCCCCCAAGCTCCATACATCGTTGCCTAACATGAGCAAGTCCAGTTCGGTTCTGAGATGCCAGGGATTTCTTTTCTGATGGAAAAGTTTTGATTGGACGCTGGTTTGTTGAATGAACAGCTCAAAGTAAATGCTTAGCAGGTTGCAAACCTAGGCACTAGGTATATAATATAATGATGTAGTAGTTTATGAATGTGTGTTTACTACATGTAAATATTTGTCTTTGTACATGTAGATAAAAAAATATTGATTCATATTCCATGAAACATAATATATAAGGATTACCATCTTCTCTTTACAGATATACTTTTCCAAATGGTTCGTTACATTTTGAAGAAATAGAACATTCTCGGCCACACAAACCTGACGAGGATGTCTACCAATGTTCGGCTTCTGTCACCGATCTTGGCTCGATAGTCAGCACAAAGGCAAAATTAACAGTAGCATGTAAGTTCGAAAATAACATAATGACGGGATATTATTGTTTTCATGTAAAAAAATATCGGTTATTTCTCTGCTTTGATGTGGAGTTCCATTGAGTTATCCTCATTAAATCGACCAATTACGTGTATGTGTAATATCTATATTGCTTGTCATTCGATGCTGAGTGAATGAAACGCTGTAATTTTCAGTTGCAAAAACCTATAATCATGATCGTTGATATTTGATATCGCATGCCGTTGAATTACCGGCCCGATATGTCATGTCTGGACAAACGTTTTGCTCGTGCATCAGGAAATTAAACTGTCAATCTCCGGAAATTGTTATGTCAACAAACTATGTCAAAATGTTTAGCAAAGGGAAACTATTCAAAAATGTACATGGCCTAGAGAATTATACCATACATTTTGAGTCTATTACATGTATTGTGTAAAGTCAACGTTATAAAGCAAATGAAAAGCAATTATTTTCATAACAATCGAAGTCCATTACAAGTTAGAAGCAATAAAAATGACATCTTGCAGGTGTTTTTCAAAAAGAAGATTAAATCCATTACAAAATGTATAAAAGATCAGACAATTATCAACAGGAAAATACACTGCCATGTCAATGTATGTCTATCTATTTTTGTTGGAGGGGGGGGGGGGCGGTGAGTATGGGAGGGAGGTTGTTTCCAACATGAAAATGTCACCACCTTCAAACACTATTCATGACGAGATCTTGTAAGCTGACACTACCAACCACTTCGCATGAAAGCAGGCGATATATTTCCTTTTCCTGGACGGTAGCTTCTGATGTATCGAGGACAATAAAAAAGATATTGTTAAAGATAGTTTGAGCTTGTTCGGAGGGTACGAAATTGGACCTTCTTTGTTCAGAAGGAGTTGTGAATTTTGCAAATTATTTGCCCTTTCTTTGAGGAACACCGTTTTCGACTATTCATGCTTCGATGAACATAATTTTGTGGCTATATTCTATAAGGAAATGCCCCAGGCTTTCACAAAATTATCTACTTTATATTTTCGCTTGAACCTAAGATAACATTAGGTCATTGTTGTGGGGAACGTTTGCTTCAATCTTGGCTTACAATTTGTTTAGTCCTAATCATGCAAATTTGGCATTTAAACATGTTAAAGTATGAAGGGGGTCTGTATTTCATTTCGCACTCCATACCGGTAATTCTACGAACATAATCATGTTATTATGCTA
Source organism: Terebella lapidaria (assembly GCA_949152475.1). Taxonomy (NCBI): domain Eukaryota; kingdom Metazoa; phylum Annelida; class Polychaeta; order Terebellida; family Terebellidae; genus Terebella; species Terebella lapidaria. Next base: position 13,912,987 of record OX424557.1, read on the forward strand.
AACTGCAAGTCCAGTCTTTCGTCGCCTTAGGTAATGAATAAATGCATATATAAATGTGTTGTGTATATTACCATGATTGCAACTAACATGATTAGTAGAATTCTCTCTCTCTAATATGTTCATAAGTGTACATCGATCCAATGACATTAGTTTCACAACTGATGAGTGAATATTTCCCTTTTATTTCCAGATTTAGATAGAGCTTTTACAGAGGAACCAGAGGATATCACAGTGCATTTAGGGGACACCGCCATGTTTGCCTGCAACATCGGGGGTGCCCCAACACCAACAATACGATGGTTCCGCGACGATTTTGAAATAGACAGTGAAAGCGTGGACTATCACCTGCATATGGATGGAGTTTTGGAAATCAGATCTGTACAGTTTGCACACCTCGGGCGCTACAAATGCAAGGCTGAAAACATCGACAGATCGCGGCAGAGTTCGGAAGCCACACTCGCGCAGAGCAGCGATACTTGTAAGTCTACGGCGTGGGAAAAAATTAATTTTTCTTTTTCGTTTTAGTTTCAAAGGCAGACGTACATTCAGCTTAAGCTCAAACGGAATTATGTAGTAGCAGCAACTTTTGCCCTGCAGGCATTGCATGCTCATGTTTATCTTGCGAAATAGTGAAAAAGACCACAAAAAAATATCTAGAACGTGTAGAAACAAGAAGAAACTGCCAGACCAGAACCTGTTATAGTCTTTTGATAATATTGATTTTGTTGTCGTTATAAGGGCAACTGGTAAATTTTCAATGTTGCATGCGATGCGCTGAAACTTGCACATCACATCATCAGGCGAAACCCAGACATAATATTAGTTATGATAAATAATATAATAAAACCCATATTCTGTTTCGCCGATCTTCCCCATTCAATATTCATCTAGGCGTTCATTCTGCAACGGCCAAGGCTATCGATTTTAATTCATTAGTCGGTCCCATATCGGCAAAAATACCACAACGTGCAGTGTTTTTCCTGCGCAGACGGGAAAAAAAACGTTGAGTAAACACTCGTTGCACGCTGAGCCACTTCCCCACTATTGATGAAGTTATTATGCTGGTATATTGGCGAAAAATCGGCCCAGGTTCCCGTCTTTTCAACCCTCCCCCATTTTTGCGGGCATGGGATTGGGCAACTCGACAAAAAATTCCATCGCGACTCTGCCCTAAAGAAAACATTTGCTGGTTTCCGTGCAAGCGGATTTCATTGACTGAAATCTTTGCGCTTCACGATGCTGAGTGCAGCTTCACTGCGATTCAGGTTTTGTAATAAAAACAAAGTCTATTTTGAGATCATAATTCTCTTTAACCCTCCATTTTGAACTTTAGGATATAATTTCATTTCCCCATCAAACTGACCCACCTTGCCTTATTACTGGTGATTTCGCAAAATATTTATTGCCATAAATAGCAGATATTAAGCTCACGAAAGATCGAGGGGACAATTTTCCCAGGCAAAAACATAGTAAGCGTCGACACATCGTTACTGTTTGCAAAGTGGGAAGCTACAGAATTCCCGAGGGATTGCGGTGCGATGGATCCGTGGTTTGCGGAGTCAAACCTTTTACCGGATTTCACAGCTTGATATGTGCGGTATCTCGCTGAATATTGGCTGTGGTTCGGGATGGAAAAATAACAGCGAACTCACAACGGGGAATTGGGACTAGCATGATTTTCCATATATATATTTATTCATATATCTGTTGAACATATTATATTGCAGAATCTCTTGGTGTGAGTCATGAATATCATTTCTGATATTAGTCCTATATTACGAAAGTTTATTACGAGTTTATCACACAAAAACATCACACAAAAAATTTTGGCCACCTCTAATCATGCTAATGCCATGAATATGGTGAAAAAAACAAAAAAAAGTCATTATTTATTCAAGACTGTTTTGATAATTTTTCCTCATGAAATATGAAACACCTGATATAGAAATATCGCGGCAGTATGCAGGTGTATGGAACATTGAAAAAAAATATATTTTCCGAGATACAGAGCTGCAAGTTTTGTGAGCATGATCAGGGGTTTATGATTTCATGATATTTTCATATCGCATGCATAGTTTGTTATTTTCCTCCCAGTTTTGACTGATATTCTCGGTAATATATCATAAAAAGTATACCTCCGAAAAATAGCTCATGGAAAAAATATCGTGAGATTCTGTGTGGTTTTTTTTCCGTCTGCACAAAAACATTTATCTCGGCAAACCAGGTGAGATGTTGAACAGGTTGTGAATTCAGTTGTCACTATGTTCAGTGTAGTGCGATATATTTTGACTGGAAACGGCAATGTGGAGTGACAGGTAGAATTGTTATTTTTTGGGCCCTGTTGTTTGTTCAAAGTGGGGAAGCTTAGAAGACTAATGTATTTATGTGCGAACAACTTCTGAGCGTTCGTCTGTCAAAGCAAAAAGCAGGGAAGTAAAGCAATGATCGGTTGTCTTTGCACATAAAATTTGATGTATGTCAGGCTGTGAACTGAACATCGTTATGGATCGGAGGATCGTCAGTTTGTGTTTAAACATGATCGACATGTTTTTTTTGTGGCAAAATATTTCTAAGATCAGCAACGAATCATCGTCTATAAATGAAAATAGAATGTACTTTTCATTCTGGGAAAATAAAAGTCTAAATTAAAACTTTAAAAATTCATTCCGGCTCAAGTGTGGCTGGCTGCAAGCTTTCCACTGTTCCAGATGTCTATTGAATATGAATCATCGCGAAGATTCTTCGAACGTTCCCAGCCAATGAAGCAGTGCGCCAGAACCAATCTAAATTTCACTGATTGCCCACGCTCGAGAATAGAAAGGAACGGATACAAAAATACTTCGCTCAGCCATCAAACTACTCCACCTTGAAAATTAAATGCCACACCAATAACTCAAGATGTTAGTGGAATTTTTTTTCATCGAACTTTTTCGTCATCTCGTTATCATTTAACTATACGCAAATTAGTAATTTGCTTGGGACGTCATTCTGCTCGAGTGACGATTATTTTCCGACAGCTTTAAAAATGTTGATGATAACCAGACGAGATTTCTAAATCGTTTTTTTTTTTCTGTGTCACCTAAACTACCTTTAATATGCTCTGACAGCTTAATCAAAGAACAAAGTTATGCATAGGAAATCAACAATCGAAGCGGAAGGCTCAGTTTTCAAAGCAACACTACAGAGCTCCAGTTGGGGTTAAATACTCTCAACGAACGAAAAACATGTGTTCTTTTAATGAAGTTTGCGAGTTTTCATAACGCAGAAACACGCTGCTATGGATTTTTGCCAGATGGGAGTTCTGTAAATATAGGGAGTAAGAATCATGCAGTTGTATGACACATATTCTACATTTAGATCGGGTTGAGATGTTGACTCTACTTTAGGTTTTGACCTTGGAAATTTTTCAGTTTGAAATTGCTTTGTTTTAAAGCCATGTGCATAGATTTTGTCTTGAATCAGCATGAGTTGAGAGAGTAATTAACATTACTCTAATAATAATAAATCATTATTAAAAATTATTATTGTAGTTGTGAACATGCCTATTAGGTTTTGAATATATTCTTCATGCAAACATTATATATATCAATAACGAAACTAGAACTTTGAATAACTGTTGTAGAACATTAATTGAAATTTTAGCATCATACAATGCTATTACAGAATTGAGCTTGAAAGGCATTAATCTCTCTTCTAATCTCCCCCCAGCGACATACAGCGGTGTAGCGCCCTGGTTTGTGATGACACCACAAGACACTATCGCAGTCGAGGGTACCACGGTAATGTTATACTGCGGAGCAAACGGACGCGATGGTAACGACAGCCCACCTGAAATCACGTGGCTCAAAGACACATCGACAATTGACATGTCGTAAGTTTGTTCTCGGTCTGCTGTGGAGCCGGTTGCGTTCACATGATATATTGTCTGGCCTTTTTCATGTACTAGAACTTATGAATGTGATCTCAACAGTAAACTGTGATGTCAAATAAACAATATGTGTTTTTGTTTGAAAATCACAATGTGTCTTTCTTTGTTGACATGATTATCCACAGTATAATATCATAATACATAAGCATTTCCATTACATACAATTTGATTCTTAATACATGTACTTGTGTAAACCATCTTTTAGATTTGAACATCAAATACTAAAATTATTGTTTAACAAAAACATTGTGAACTTATCATTTACAGTGACCTGGATACGCGGTTTTCCAAAGTCGGCAAGGGCAGTTTACGGATAGACGCACTCGGACCAGACGACAGTGGGACGTACACGTGTCGCGCCACAAACAACGAGGACTCATTAGACGCAGTAGCCAGCCTCACAGTGCACGGTAACATGATATGACCATCCCTGGGTGTGGCAGGAAATGATTAAAAGTGATATGTTGTTACATTTTGGAAATTTTTTCATATATTTACATGTTATCTGAATTTTCATTATATCTGATACATGTATTTAAATCCGAGATTTTTCGTTTTATCTGCATGTGTTAAAAAACTACATGTTTGTCATATGTATTCAATTAATCGAATTATATGCATTGTATAATCTATATTGTAAAGATATGTCGCATTATATTGTATTAAAATGCAATATATTTAAATGCTGTATTAAAATAAGTGTAAAATTTGACTTTCAGTTGCTCCCCGATTCTCGAGAAGGCCGAAAAGCGTCGTAGCGAGTATGAACGAGGACGTGGAGTTTGAATGCGAAGTTGACGGAATTCCCTCGCCGAGAATCACTTGGCTCCACAATGGTGACGTCATAACACCGACCAACTACTTCCAACTCATCGACGGTCACAACCTGAAAATTCTGGGCACGGTCATCTCTGACGCGGGAATGTACCAGTGTTTCGCGGAAAATGAAGTCGGAAACATCCAGGCCACTGCACAGATGATAGTCATGCAGCCAGGTAATTAGGTGGAAATTATTATGCGCATATTTTATAATATGAGAGAGAAAAGTGGTACTGTATAGTTGATACAGTGTTACGTTAGCGAATATACTGTGTATTTAGTTTGGAAATTTACTCTAGAATTTACCCGGCATTTGGGCATTTGGAAAGTGTATGTTTAATTAAACCCCCTCAATATGATATAAACACCCGTTGCAGTTTAGGAATTGTGTTCATTTCTTTACTAATGGCAATGCAAAGCATTTGTATATCCTGTTCGGTCTAAATAAGTCTGTTCTTTTTCCAATGAGCTTGTTTCGAATCAATAAGATCCCTAACGTTTGGTGACGATTTTTTTCTACAAATAAGTAAATTTTCTATTCTTTACCTGTCAATATTAATCGAATGTTTCTGTTATTTCTCGAATTTCACCTTCCAGTGATAAGTAAATAACTATGGCATGTTTCCTTACAGTATTAGAGCACTCGTACCGTCGTAGAGTAATTTGCACACGAAAAAAAAAAACATTTTAAAAAGTTTTTTAACTACTTTTCGTGGTTAAATCAGTAGACTTGTCTCTGTTTGGTAATGATTTCATTGTATTGGCATAATATTGACGTTAATTTGTGAATTTTGAAAGTTTGGTTGGTATTGGCAACTGATTGAAAACCTAGTGAATTTCAGCGGAATCTCTCGTTTCTGACTTTCGTCGGAGGCAAGATTTTTCGTTGAAAATCCATCCCTATAGAAAATTGTTTGTTCCCGGGATAATGAGTTTTGGTTTTTCCTAACGTTAGCATGTCTAGTCCATAGTAAGTGTGTTAATCTTAGGGTTTTGTGCTCAACCAACATAGTATTAGCACTTTAATTGTGTTTATCATGTTCGTTGTGATAAAAAAAAAAAGAGTTTGATTTAATTCTAATTATATTTGACACTTTTTGATATATATATATATATATATATATCACATGTATATTTGGTGTCAGGTTGCACGGAAATTACAAAACAAAATATTGTATTATATTTTTGTGTAGTTAACAAGTATTTATTTAATATTTTTCATTAGTTAATCCTCATTCCTGTTTTGTTTTGAAACTTTTATGTTGAAACTTTTAACTTGGATACAAATGAGTCGATTTTGATGTCGGTTTGTTCAATGGTGTTCAATTCACTCAACATGTTCAATACTGTAGTTGAGTGGAATTGAGACTTACTAGCATATAACAGTACATGTAGTAGTGCTTTTTTATAGTGATAATTCAACGGTTCTTACTTTCACATACGCATATTATATGTCGTATTTGACGAAGTAACAATCAAGGAAAAGACAAAATAACAAGATGTAGTTGCTGAGGAATACAATTCTAAAATGTAGCAAATGTAATAGAGAAGAGTTCAATATCGAGTAGTCGCTGCGTTAACTAATGTTTTGATTTTTCGAGCTTGGTTGGCTGTTCTGTAGTTTTGGGTTTTCACTTCTCTTTTCCCTGTTTGTCATTTTTTTTCCTCCCCCGAAATTTTTTTTGGCCCACACATGGAAAAAAAAAAACCACCAACGGTTCCTCAATTTTTTTCTGCTTCTCCTGTGTTCTGTGCTTTACTCTATCTACCAAAACTCGATTCTAACACAATTTCTAACTCTAACCTGACCCCCCCTCTCCCAACCTCGAACATTGCCAATCCCTACCAGACACCCCTCCACCCACCTTTCTATCAGTTGTCCCAACCTATCTCCATGGAAACACAGGTAACCATAGCGCCTCTGCGGTGGAACTGCCGTCAACGCCGAACAACTTGCAAGCAGCTTTTGTATCAACACGCTTCATCACGTTGTCATGGCAACCGCCTAGCCAATCAGGAACGAGCGAGATCACAAACTACATGGTGTACTTCAAGGAAACGGGATCTGATAGGTACTTAGCATGTAAAAGTGGATAAAATTTTCGTGAATCATCTTATGTGATGTCGCCTAACATTCGTTTGAAATAAAATGACTAGACTAGCCGCGCTTGAGTTCTTCATGCAATCTTTTGTTAACAAATGCTAAATGGATCACTCTCATGCAGTTGACAATGAAAAAATTATGTCATACATGTAGTAGTATTCAAGTTTGAATGATGTCAAATCATCTGATCGTTGAAACTTGCAGAGAGCGGAAACAGAACACGACACAACTGGAGGCCAACATCCAGCACCTGAAGCCTGCGGCGGAGTACACTTTCCGAGTGGTGGCATACAACAGCGCCGGTCCGAGCCCACAGGCCGCGCAGATCTCAGTTCGCACTCACGACGAGAGTAAGCTGCAAGCGAAATGTGTTTTAAGCTAGATGAAAAATATGAGATTAGAAAATAATTGTGTGGTCTTCAAATTTTGCCTCTGAGGATTCATGATATTAAATATTGGAAAAAAAATTTTTAAATATCGGTTCTGTTCCCTTCCAAGTTCAATGCTAAGAAAAGACAAAAATAACCTGGAAAATGTGTTATGAAATTTGTACAAATGAGAGATGTACAGTTGCCTCCGCTGACAATCAAACATTTTTCCTCAGTGTCCCTCCCAGGCCCGCCGACGGACTTGACCGCCACCCCCCTCTCCCCCTACTCCATCAGTATCTCATGGTCGCCTCCCATTGACATCACGGACATCACCACCTACAAGATTTACTACTATGAGGTGGGCGCCGCGGACGAACATGACCTCAACACTGGACTTGACACTGAGTACGTCTTGGAAGGTCTCAAGGGCTACCGCGAGTACAGTTTCCGGGTGCTCGCGTACAACGCAAACGGAGCAGGGGATAGTACGGAGGAAGTCATCGCGAGGACCTATTCAGGACGTGAGTGAACATTCGATTGGTGATATTCGTGAAAAATTGTGATATTTTTCTCCTCGAACGGATGTTTCTTGGCGTGCATTAAAATTCGGCTTTTAGACTGGGTCTTTGCATTCGTAAAGTTTTCATTTCACCAGCAGTAAGTCATGAAAATTGTTTTTTGCAGGACCACTGGAGCCGCCACAAAATATCACCGTTGAAAGCACGGGCTCGACGGTGAGCATCTCCAGAAATTTCAACTTTATTTTCATAAATAACAACTGATGCACATGATGCACATAGATGAGAAATATCCTATCTCTAAACATGTAAAATGCACCCCCGCCCCTCCCTACAGACTCTGGAGGTACACTGGGAGCCGCCCCCCAGGGACGCCTGTAACGGAATCATCACTGGCTACAAGCTGCGGTATCGGGAGCGGGGAGCATCGCGGCCCCAAACCCTCACCATCACGACCGACGGCAACAGGCGATACCACGTCATACCTAGTGTGTTAAGCACCAAATATCTCATGTTGTGTAAACTACATGTGCCCATCCTGCCTTGTGTTCTGCTGTATAGGCCATGATGTTACAAGTTAACAGTCATTATAACCTGGAAGTTCAGTATAGCAGTTCCCAATGGATTATCATTTCTTACATGGACAAAGTATTAAATCATGGCTTTTGTCTGTGACAGACTTGAAGCGCAAGGCGATGTACCAGGTTCGGATGCTGGCTGTGACACAGAACGGCACAGGGCCTCCCTCCGACTGGATCAGCTCAGAAACCATGGAGACTGATCTTGATGGTATGAATTCCAAACATGAATAGATAAAAACTGGATTGAGGTTGGTTGGCAGAGCTTTGTTGACGAATGATAATGATGAATAAACATAACAAAGTCATCTAAATCCACATGTCTTATACAACTTTTTCAATTTACTGAAATGTGACTTTGAAAACCATAATATTCGTACATGAAAGAATTCAGTTGAGCAAAAAATATAAATTCATTGCTTTGCAGAGTCGACTGTGCCGGGCCAGCCACAGTCGATCCACGTGCGCGCTATGATTGACTCTATCATGATCAGCTGGACACCGCCGGCAGAACAAGACATTCTGATCCGCGGCTACGTGCTTGGCTATGGCGTAAATCTCCCAGACGTCTTCATGCAGGAATTAAAAGCTCGGCAGCGCTACTACACCATCAAAAACCTAGGTGTGTAGAGGGGGAGAGCAAAGACAGGTTCCACGTTATCAGTGGCAGTGACCAAATGAAATCAATAAGAGTTCGAAAATCTGTGAATATATATGTCATGACAGTGTATTCAAAGTGATGTCACAATGTCTACAAACAGTTTAGGATGACAGACTATCCCATCCTATTCTCGTTTACAGAACCTAACTCAGAATATATCATCGCTCTTCGAGCGTACAACAATATCGGCGAAGGCGTGCCAATTATGGAGACGGCTAAAACTCGAAAAGCTACCAGTGAGTGTTCACCCAACTTCACTTTAGATTGATTTCCAGTAAACATACAAGTTCACTAATCAAAATAAACCTATGGCATTGCAAAATTTCGTTTGAACCAGTTGATAACCTACCAACATTTTTTCGCCATGCCCATTAGCCCCAGTACCACAGACACCGATGGACCCGCCCCTTGGCTTGAAAGCCGTCGTTCTCTCCGCGAGCACGGTTCTTCTTCAGTGGACGGACAACAGTCTCGGGGACGGCCAACGCGTCAACGACCAGCGCTACTACACCATTGAGTACAGCCACAAGACGTCTCGCAAAAAGAAGCAAGTCAACTCGACCGACCTAAATGCACACATTGAGGACCTCCGACCAGACACGGAGTACGAGTTTTCTGTCATGGTGTCCAAAGGAGCGCGACGCAGCCCGCCTAGCATGAGCATCTTCGTCAAAACGCATGAGGCTGGTCAGTTGTCGGGAATTCTTTCAGCGATTCTAGTGATTGTTCATTAGTAGGAGTAGTATTTTATTAACGGTCACGTCCTATACAGTGTCAATTAGTATAGTATTCATTACATTGTGGCATGAAATGTGAAGAATCCCAGCTTCGTCTTCAAATAAATAGCTGTCTTAGACATTACCAGGATATCTTATATATTGTACATGTAAATGGATACCAACTGAAAGCTATAGATTTAAATTTCCACCCATGATAATCATCCTTTATCCTTTCCCCTCCCTTCAGTGCCTGCCTCTGCGCCTCGTGATCTCACGACTGTGATGTACCCAAACAAACTGAACTGGGTCACACTGAGCTGGCAGCCCCCTCGCACCCCCAACGGACAACTGACTGGTAAGGTTTCAGTGGTGCGGAATTGTTTACCCCAGTGAATTCTGGGGATATTATGGTTAATGCATATAAATTTTCATGAGGCATGTCACGGGGGTTGTAGTTAAAATTTTCGGCAGAGGAGTTTCTGCAAATATTGCCAAACCTGTTGATTTATGCTTAGACCTCTGAATATTCAAACAGATAATAGATTAAAGTGCAGTATGCTAGATGGCACACTGTTTTGTCCTGCGTCTGTATGTCTTTGTGCTGTGCCAACTTGTGTATTCATATCTCCTTGGTATTGTCCGCATTATCGAATGCAAAATAATTTTAGAAGTTATTTTGATCATTACCATGCATATTTACCAATCAGAATGATGTGGCTGATTCTAGCAGTATTTGATTCATTGTTCTTAGCTTAGTGCATGATAGTTTATGGTATAAGTCTACATTGTAAAATGACATTTAGAAATTGTGATTAATATTTCACCTTATGGATTTGTATAGCAGAATTAGTGCTCAAAATAATATACATGATACTTTAACATTGACATTTATCACACTATTTATCATCAGCTGATGATTTGACAGGTAATAGTTGTAGTAATGGTAAAACAAATGAACATATTTAGTGAATGAGCCATGACCTTATGATGAATGTAAAGTTATAATTAGAAACCAAATGGCTTTTTTTTATGTTTTTCATTAAATGTATTTTTGTTTCATTACAACTCATTTACAGTAGTGTACAAGCTCAATTTCTATAGTTTATTTAATATGTTCAAAGAGAATGATCGTCGGAAAAACATTACCATGAACAACGAAATAAACTGCATGTTCATGTGGATGTCCTGTCATGAAATGTGTGTGCCATGAAGTGATAGATATTCGAGCCGTTCCAAAATGGGATACTAGTACATCATAGGACATAATATGTATCTCCAGTTCATATGTTTACTCTGTTAGAAATCTGACACTTGCAAGCTTGGAAGAATGGTCTGGAAAGCATTGATGGGAATTTTCAAACTGAAGTTTTGCTTGATTTATTCCATTCTGATGTCATTGTTTTCATTTCTGAATTTGTTATCAAATATAAATGTTACATGTCCAAGTATCTGTAACATTAAAAATAGTATTTTTGAATTGTGCATGGTTAATCCCAAGAATAAAAACTGAGAACTTCACAAAATTCTACTAACAAGTCCGCAAACTTACAGCTATGTGATTTTTAGTAACCCACATTCGATTATTAAAATTAGCCGAACTTTTCCTCACAGGTTACATGATATATTACTCGACGGATGCGACAGTCAATGATGAGGATTGGGTACAACGCCGGTTGCCGGGCGACGAATTGAACGCGGTCATCGAAGGCCTCAGTTTGGAAACGACATACTACTTCAAAGTCCAGGCTAAAAATGCCAAGGGATATGGGCCGCCTTCACCGACTGTGTTATATAGGACGCCGTCCGGTAATTGGTCATTTGATTTCCAGGAGGAAACTACACAAAGTTTTTCATTGAATTGAGTGTCTTAGGTCAATATGAATTGAATGTTTTAGGTCATTCCGAAAAAAAATACTCATGCACAAATTTAGTCCCTAAAAACATTTCAAAGTATTCAGCTAAGCTAGAATTAATGATACATAGTTACATTTGCGAAGCATGCATGTTCAGTGCTAGATCAAATTTCCAAGCAGCCAACGTCACCGTAATATCACATTCATACATAATGATAAAAAATTAACTAGAGTCCATGTCCGTGTTTTTGAAGCTGATGGTCGTGGCGGGGGTATGCTGGAACTTCCAACCGATTATGGTCATCCGAACAACCGCAACCGTGGTGGCTACCGACCTGGAGGTATGTGTGCTCTTCAAGACTGATATGTTTTGTTCTACTTTTGAATAACAAAATTAGAGCGTGGGAGGTTGATGAGTTTCTATATTAATCGATATAACTGTATGATATGAAATTAGATGAAGTTGAATGAATTTCCATACAAAAATATTAAGCTACTATTGTTGTTTATAGTTCATGCCTAAAATCGGGACAATATATCTTCATGTGCCTACTTGTTCATATTATTCGCTCTGTGTTCAGTAGGCCTATATCTATTAAATGTTTGCCCTCTATGTATATTGTGATTGTTTTGTATCGTGAAGATATTCCCAATGTCTTAGAGGAATATGTGATATTTGTATAATGTATACATGTGCTGTGTCATAGTATGGATACTGTCGTCAGTAGCCATAGTAACTTGGTTGTTCGTGTAGAACTAGCTACATAGAAGTTGTTTTTTGTGGAAAAAAGTAATATGGTGGTTGTGTATTCATCGAAAATGGGTCAAATCGGAAAGGATATTTCAAAATTTTAATAGAAAGGTGTCGCAACTTATGTTTTGATTTCCTGCGATTTTCTTGACCCATTTTTGCCTGTATTGTGTGCGTGTGTTCATCGTTGTCAGTAGCGTAACACTGTTTACTCAAGCGCAGTTCCCACTTTGCGCCCCACCAGGTTCCTACGATTTCGGTCGTGAAGGCAGCCATGTTAGATACGACGATATCCTCAATCATGTTCCTGGTGATGGGCATAACCAAGGTACTGATATCTTCGGCCCTGCTCGAGATATCCATTCGATATCTTTCCGGGCCGTTTATGGATATCCCTTTCTGTAGCTTCAAACGTTTTCATGTTTTCCTTTTCCATAGTTTGCTGCCCACTGTTCATTTTTTTCGGAGCAAACTGCTAAATTTTCATTTCAGTGTAACCATCGTTACATGTACACTAAATGTTTCCGTTCTTAACAGTTTTCAGTTATAGTCGTAGAGAACTTCTTTAATCGCTTTTTCACATGTGTATAGATATCACACTGTGTATAAACACACACTCTATGTTTAATGAATGTAAATCTCGTAATCCCTCGGCCAAAGCAGGCTCCCCTGCACATCATTTTACGTGAACGAAACCCCTAATAAATCTGTCTATGACTTCCAGGAGTGGAAGAGGATGAAGAAAAAGGACTTCCGCCCATGATCATGTGGATCATCATTGGCTCAATATCGGGCGTCACCGTCATTGTACTCATCGTTGTCATCGTCATTCTCTGCAAGCGCAAAATGTCCGACTCGTCTCGCAAGAAGAAAAGGTAAGAAGTACAATAAAGAAGAAAGAGGGAATAGATTTGGAAAGGTATTGGTTTTGTTTTAATAAAGTGTTTTGTATATATTTTGGTGAATGTGAGCATCACGGGGATTGCATCATGCATGACAATATTCAAAATAAACTGGCCTTCAACTGTTTAATTACAAATATGTATAAAAAAATATTTAAAATTTCAAAATGAAACTATAACTATTCAGGAAGTATTTCACTTGGACCGTCCTACTTAAAAACTGATAAAACACATAGCAAAAACGTTTTTGGCAAACATCAACATAACAATCCAACAGAGGTGCCGGTTACCAACCGGCTAACAAGGGCCCGAAGGACCTCAAGCCTCCGGACTTGTGGATCGACCAGATGGAGATGAAAGGCATCGACAAGAACAACCCGGAGACGACAGCGAGCGTCTCCCCGATCCCGCGCGACCACCACGACGGCAAGCACGACGACGGCTCAGGTATGACGGAGCGACGGCGTAGCTCGTACATGAGTAAGTCGGTGTGGCGCTTTGGGCACGCTTTCTTTCCTTACTTCTTTTCACCGCTAATCTCGCACACAGATTAATATCATGTTACACAAACACACCACTTTCGTTGGTAAACTCTACTACAGAAGTCATATGTTTATGGTTTTATTTTCTCTTATTTATTTGGTTTTTTTTTTTTACGTGTATTATGTATTTCGTGGCGTTAAAAGATTTTCGGTTTGTTTATTTCCCTCTTGAAATTTAGCATCTTCTATTTTACATCCCTAAATGTAATGTCCTTGGGAAATTTTACTAAATGTAGATACATATTTGGATATATACTGTCAAAGTAACATGCACAAATTACCAGCTCTTTTCACAGTAAATATATCCCACTAGATGTGTTTTCTTACATACATGTTTTCAACTCTAACTGGCTTTTGCAAGCTTCAAGCAGTGTACAGTATAGATTTGTTGTACCTGGCAGCTTTGCGTCCAAACAAAGATTGAAATTTTGCCAGGGCTTATACATGTGTATTTTATTTTTGCATGGCAGCTGTGTGCATATTATATATATTTTCAGGTTTTGTCAATCAATAGACCAATCCAGAAAGAAACAATAATTCGCTTCAACATTAATTTTGAGATAACTACAAAAACACGCATGCTATAATCCATGATATGTTTTCGATGTTGATGACTTATCCACGGAGGAACCAACTTTTTAGTTCCATTGATACCTGGACACATCATTTCTGTTAACAACAAATTTGAAAGGCTTTAGGCGACATCGCACAACTAATAATACCTCATGTAAATAAATGAATCGTAACACACATCTCAAAAGCACAAATTTAGACAAAAGTTTGCTCGCTGTTGAGATGGTGCGAATATCGCCGTAGTAACCAAGTGTGCTTTCCTCCCCCAAACCCCTTCCCCCCCCCCCCCCCATCCTCTGCGATTGCACCCCCCCCCCCTCCAATTCTACGCTGCAGGTGACCGAAACTATGATGCGCACAGTGAAGAGCGTTACCAGCGCGCCCCAATCCGTGCTAAATCTAGTAAACCAATCATGATATCCGTAGATCAACCTCCGCCGCCTCGCGAACGTAAGTTCCTCTCGACGAAATTTTTTTTTTTCAACTTTCGAAATCTGTTTTGAAAAAGTGATCTAGCTATATCATGTTATTGCACTGTGTAGGGCACAATATGTTATATATCGGGTGATCCCAGGGAATATTTTAGTTCATTTCGCTAACACTCTGGTGGCGATTTTGATTTTCGTTTTTGCTGCATGTGGTTTTCAAGTCCAGCAGAACAAAAAAATGTACTGATTTGAGATGACAGATTTCGCACAATTAATATGCGAGCATTTTGGACATGGCTTACTCCATTAACATTGTCAAAGATTCATGAATATTCGCAAATGATTTTGTAAATAATTTGATATATTTATTGCATGAACTCAATCGTCACTGTAAATATCTCGCCTCATAAAAAAATGTCGTTTCAGTACCAAAAAAAAATCAAACATATTTCGACCATGATGTTTCACTCATTTTCTCTCCTTTTCCACCTTTTGTAGCTATAGCGACGGCGGTGCCCAACGGTAACATGGGTGCGGACAACTTGCCGATACGCCCGATCTACCCCCGTACCCAGTACACCTCGCAGTACACGAGTACACCGCGAGTAAACGCGGGAGACGTCACTGCCCCACCCTCAGGTAATGGTGAAGAAAAAGTCCGCGGAAATCCGTCTGGGCAGGGATTTACGTGATGGTAGTGGATTGGTGAGGGTTTAGGAATTAGAGGGGGTCTCATTTGGGGTTTTCAGTGGGCTATGGTGGCTGTAATTTTGACGAGGTGAGAAAGGCTTTCCATATAATGGTTAATGGATGAGTGGCATATTGGAAGGTAAGGCTTGAAGGGGTCTATCACCACCGTGGCATGCTGTTTCCATGGTTACTGCAACCCAAATAATTAAGTCATCATTGCTTCTAACATCGCTTTGCCAGTAAGTTCAAACAATTTTGAGTTTTCCTTTTTATCGAGATCTATCACCAACAACTATATATATTTAGTTAAGCACCTTGGCCTGATTTTGGAAATAGCACTTATACCATATATTCATTTTGTATTGTTCAAAGAGTGTGATTTCCATATATGTAAATGTTTAGTTATTGAATATTCTTAGAGTTATACCCAGTCAATGCACGTATTATACAATTTGCATTTAACACATTTTGTGTGACTCTGCATTGAATATCTGTAAAATATTTTGTTTGCCTTCATGCTCGATCTTCTGTAACTTGTATTGTCTTAGATGAATATGTCGAATTGTTCTTGTAGACGTAAAAAAAAGAACCAACACCTATTCCCTTGATTTTGCATTTATATTCTGTTTTCTTTCCATATTTCACTATGTATAGAACATACTTTCAATGTATAATTTCAATTCGTCCAATTGTATGCATACCCCTGCAACGTTTTCCACTACTATGCAGATTTTTATCGCCTCTGTATTCCACGCATCACCTCATTTGCATATTGCGTATTAACGCCTCTCTCCATCACCCCCTCGTACACTACAGAAGATGTTCACGCTTCGACCATGGATCGCAAGAAAGCACGGGCCGAACGTATGCGAAAACAGTCCAACAGTAACCCCAGACTTGCAGGTGCTTAGTTTAGGGCAAATGGGAAATTCCAGGCTGGGGAAAAAACCCTACTCCTCCCCTGCCTACTGGTTTTCCCCTAAAAAAAAAGCCCAGGTTTCTCATTCCTTTAGTTGTAGTGGATCAAGTCCAGTAGTCTTAGTGGGTTTGTGCTCATTGCAAGTTAATTCCACCGCGGTTCATAGTCGGTATAGATTTTCGGGAGATATAGTCACATGTCCCTACAGCTCACTAAGATGAGCCCTAACAGTCATTTCATTGTGTCTCGACTAAAATCTGCTGTGTGTTTTGTATGTCATGTATCGTCCACGATTTCAGTATTGTGTCTAACGAACTTTGTTATCTTCTTGTAAATGTTGTTCATTTGTCTACATTTTGTGAAAAAACTATGTGAAACTTGTGATACATGTAGTCTGAAGGTAATACTCAATTGAATAGGTCAAACCTCTCAAGAGCCATTCATGCACCATTCATTACGTAATGTTTTAATATCACAATTTTTTCCATGACCAAAAAAATATATAAATAAATTGAATTCTGTGTATTTTTCCTGCTGACAGACACGGGTGATTTAGACTTTTTGATGGATTTTTACCCATAGTAACTATGACTTGAATGCTCAAAGCATTGTTATATTATACATGTTGTGTGAAATTAAACAAATTTCAATTATTACTAACAATTTTCAGTGTGTATGCTAAGTGTAGCTCTTAATTTCGGCTCGCCCTAAAAACGTGTCTGTCGCAATGTTTATGCATTTTTCAAAAAAATGTGCTTACGATAAGGCTTCAGTGTTATTTCCAATAAAATTCCTGCCATTGTATATAAATTCCTCAAAAACTTAATTTATGTACACATTCTGTTGCCTTGTATCGTCTCCTATGATTTCTGTTTTCCTACTGCTCTTTAACCTAGCTTTTTCGTCCCTTCTTTCTCCCCGTATCCATGCTCCAGGGCCCCTCCAACTTCCCGAGCTAGAGTCCCCGATATACGCTAACCAGCATGAGCCCATCCCCTACGAACAGCTTCACTCCCCCGGGGCAGCCAGTTACTCGAGTTCTGAGGGCATGAAGTCCCTGACCCTGTCGTACAAGAGCGGCCAAAACCCGCTGAAAAACTTCTCAGTTCCTGGGCCCCCTGGGGTTCCCGGCGGGAATCCCATGGGAAATCCCAGGAGTTCCTCACCCTCTACCCCCAAGCTAAAGCACATAGGTACGGGATCCATGTGTTTAAATAGTTGCATGAATGGAATCGTCTGCAGATTTCAAAGATTTTAGAATTGCATGCATGTTTGTTAACGATTTTTTATCAGCATTCTCCCAGGTTTGTTTCGAGTGTTGACAGTTGCATGTTCCATGGTAGTCCATCAAATTTGTCAAAATCATGTGGATATTCGGGTCAATTCATTGATATTGATGGATTTATGGTGTCCAAACTCATGCATTAGAATTGGTCTTTGTTTAAATCAGTGTCTGTGCTTTATGTCTGGGCTCATTTCGCCAGCTCTGTAATGGTAGAGTGCATGTGTGTAATATGGCTGCATGTTCGTGACATCATCAAACTATTCGAAAGTTTTCCAACTATTTGTGTATTTATGGAAATGATATTTTGTATAAACAGGATCTAACGTGGTGTAATAAAACTATTTTTGTTGTACAGTATTCTTGGTATTGAATCCACTATATCTGTATTGTATGTGTTTTTGTAAGAGTCAAGATATGTCAAGATACAAAGAACTATTATGTATCATTTACCGAATTTATTTGAACTTTCTAAAGAAATTATATGTACATCATAAAACTTTCCGTATAAGCATTGTTCCATTCCTGAACATGCTGAACCTACCTGAAATGTGTCAAACATTTTCTCTTCTCATTCTTCCAATTCAATGCACCGTTTCTATACACCACAGATTTATTCAGAAACTGCACACTGTTATTCTGGAAGTAGATCTTAGTACTCTGTTGCCAAAATTCAGTCTACCGTATGTCATGCATTAATATTTCAGTGCAAAATTTTTATTTGAATTATCAGTATCGTCATGCATTAGATATCATCTCTGCACACAATGGATATTCTTTACATTGTGATCCTGGCTACCGGTATTCTCATATCTAAACTCCGCCTCTGATATGACCTTGAGCTCCATCTAACCTTGACCTTCAATGACCTTGACCCTCATTTTGATCCTTGCAGTTCGCCCCCAGCCTCAGCAGGCCCCGCCCCAGACTACCAGTCCCTACAAGAAAGGCTCCGCGCCGGCGCAGTCGCCCATGGGCAGGGCGCCGCTCCCCATGGTCAACCAGCGGCCCCCCGACGTCACCCGGTGTGGCAGTAAAGACGACTCATCCGACTTCGGCACGGTATGTCTGGGGTGATTAATGGCTCTTGGATGGGGAATTTGTTTTTTGTGGAAAGATCTTTGTATCGATCGATGGAGTGTTTGTTAGTAAAATAAATATTGTTTAAATGTGAAATTTAGGATTTAGTTTTATCGAAGCACTATCTATTGGAAATGTGTATAGCGAATCTGAACAGCCATTATTTATCAGTTTTCTTGAGTAAATTCTTGAGTAAACCCAGTACATGTAAACCTATAAATACATGTATAAGTATAATTCATTGGTACCAATTTAACTGAATATGAATACTTTGCACGAACAGGGCACCAAGTCAGTGAGTACAGAAGATCTGACCGCTCAGATGGCCAACCTGGAAGGACTGATGAAAGATCTAAACGCCATCACACAGCAAGAGTTTGAGTGCTAGTCAACCGTGTCGACAATGTGTGCCTGCGTGTCGTGTGTCTGCTGAGTGACTGGGGAGTGTGCAAGGAACTTTCCGACTTATCGATGTATTGTTACCATGGTTACCACGTGCACAACTGGACGACGTCTACAAGAGAATGTTTGCATAAGCCACTGCAGTTTCATGCAGTGTTGAAATGTCACGTATTTATTGAAGGAAATTTGTAGACGAAAATTTTCGCAGCACCAGATTTGAGCTATGTGATGTTGCCAATGTTGAAGTGTGTTGTTGTGAAAATGTGTGCAAGGAATAGAAATATACGACATTTTTGTACATTGTGCATGGTGTATTGTAATATACGTAGAACATTTCTAAGAATATTATGGTATAGACTTCGAGGGCATTTAGACACTGCCTTTCTGTTTCAGCATTTTGTTTGTGAAAATATTTTCTCTGTACTGAGTTCATGAAAAAAAGTGTCCTTGCTGTAGTGTGTATTTTACACCATGGGAAACAAAGCTTGAACACAAATCTGTATTGTGTATGTAGAAAAGTAGTAGTAACGTTTAAGCCAGAAACGTACAGGGAATTCTTGAAATGTTATAAATGGTCTCATCGTCAATCAGACCTTCGCAGGGAAGGTCAAACAAATTATGATTGTCATACATCTATGATGCTTTGTAAAGTGTGTTGTATTTTTTTTTGTACACAGAAATGATTGTGCAGAGTATATTGAGATGAGCACTTCTCCTTTATTTGTCGTTGCTAGTCTCTACAGTAGTTTTGCTGCAGATTTAACCGATCGATTATTCTGTGTTTACCGTGTGTGTGATCATGAATGTGTTTTATGTATTATTTTGCATTTCTCTGTTGTAGGCATTGACGCTAACCATTTGCAATGCATTTCTATTTTAGTTCTATTGGTTGGTCGTCTGAGACATATCCCTGAGTTAATTATGTGTCACACATATATTTTTAACGGTGCTTTATAGTGTTTTTGACATGTTTGTCACAACTGCTTGGGCAGAAAATCCATACACCACGAACAATGTGTCAGAAGTATATTTGATTCTGTCAGTGTATTTTGTTTATTTTGGACATACAGTATTATACATAATATATGTTAACTTGAACAACATTTTGTATCTCTCAAACTTCTCAGCGTAATCCCACATTGTCCAGTCGTATCACCTTTGTGTATCGAGTGATTTAGGGTGCCACTATCGCTTCTAAAATGTATTCATCCTATAATCGAACCCATTATTTACGCCAAATGAAATAATCAGTTATGACCTGTCACCAATGCTGCTATTGAAGCGATGCCAGTTATAAGAAAGTGTGGTAACTTTAGGAAACTCTTGAACATAATCCGGGGCCAACATGTTTATATTCCAAATCTGTTAATGTCAGGGTAACTCGTATATATATTCATAATCTTGGCTAAACCTGCACTGTTTGTCTGCATGCAAATTATGCAACAAAATAATCAAAAAACCATCGTACAGGAAATTGCTTGCAATACCGGTATCTTCTTCAACACGTCATTTCCATGGTCAGAAGGACCACGGAAACGCAGGACAATTTCTTGAAATATACTGAAAATTCTTGAAATATCCACAATAAGTCGTAACTGGAAATGTTTTAAATGTATTGTCTGTTATGAGCAAGAAATGTTATGTTAATGTAGCTTTGTCATCGACTAATTTTTTTTTTTTACTCCAAGGAGCAATCATTTACATGCATATTTTTCCGTGAAGAGTTTTATCTAACATATTTATTAGGAGTTTTAGCTCATATGTATGCCGGACTTCCCTTATTTCACTACTTCTACATTTACCATGTGATAGTCTACAATAGTTCCAATCACAAAACATGGACGACATGGTGCTCTAACGGATTATTACGTTAAATATATTCGCTTCAGTTAGAGCATCAATAATTGTGTTTTTGGAAGTTTATATTCCACGATTTTATTCATCTTGCCGACATTGGAAGATTTTGTGTTGTCCCGTAAGCTGAAACTCTTGACATGTGAAATACGCTTCCCATGAACGTTGTTGTGTTGTAGAATACTCGTCTGTAGTAGCATTGTTGAATGTATTTTTATTTCGTTTTGTGGGAAGCTTTGTTTCTTTGCAGTATCATGGAAAATTTATTGATAATGCAATATGTTGTATGTCTATCAAAATGTGAATGAAAGTTTATAATAAAATTTCATAATTTATGGAGAGTCTTGTTTCTTTCTGGATAAACAGGTTGTTTGTTGAAGTATTACTACCAGTACTGAGACATAATAACTGATTCAGGCACTCAATTTTAGCGAAAACATCAAATTTTATTGGATTTCTCACAAACAGATAACAGAGGAAATAATAAATTAACGACATATCACTGAACACATCCATGTGAAACCAACTTTCCTCAAAGCTAGCAGGGAACTAATCTAAACATTACATCCATACAGTAAATACTGGTTTGTTTATTCTTCAACAGTAGTACATATCTGAAATTCGCTTCCGGTAACAAAACTGAATAAATATGACACCGATAAACCAATGTATCATTGAACAAGTCTGCACATCAAATGGCAAGTACATGGAGCTGATACTGAAAGACGACTACATCTGCTGAAACATATAATGTACATATACCCTACAAGAATTACTCACTGCATGATTGCGTATAATACATCAGAATTAACAGACATTACCAATCCCTATAATTGTGCGTGTACCAAGACCAAGCCATTTGCCTCACTGTCCAACATCACTCTCCAGCCTTTTAACCTGACATAACCAAATCCAAGGTTTTTGAGAGCTGAAGATAGAGATGCAATCTCCTGATCCGTTCATTCGAGCTGCTACTGTGTCTCTAGCTAAGTTCATGTATCAGTGGAACACATTTTTAGGTTACCGGACCTTTGGTCCGATAACCTATTGCCGTGGCGTTGCGTCCGGCGTCGTCGTCCGTCAACATTCATATCTTTAAAGCTTATGATCGAATCATCCTGAAATTTTGCACAAAAATGCTTAAAAATATTTCGAGAGGGAGGTATTTTTTAGTTTTTTGATTTTCGAATTATTTTCAAAATGGCGGCCATTTTTGACGAAAAACAGCTAATTTTGGACTTTGACGGTCGTTTTCTCGAAAACTGTCTGATCAGATTTGAGATTTTTGTTTCAAAAGATTCTCCTTATGTACCTCTGTGATGTGTATAAGTTTGGTTGCCCTTGAATCGCCGGTCTGCGTATGGCGGCCATTTTGAATTTTTGACGGGTCGACGAAAAAAAAATTTTCCGGCCCAAATCGCATTACTATCCATTTTGGGCCATTTCTAGACAAAAAAATTTTTTTCAATCTTTGAAAAAAATTTTGGACTTGGAAGATTTTCGGCCCTTTTTTCCTTCATAATGGGAGCTGCCAGGACTGTACTCCTAGAATGCCTGAAGATAGAGCTTAGAAATTGGCACTTTCAAATGGAAAGTCATATGTGGCGACTTGTGTGGTGACCTTGAATTTGACCTTGGATGACCTTGAAAGGTCAAAACAGCCATTTTTGGGTCGAAAAATGCCCAAATTTGCACCTTTTCTGTCTTATCTCGAAAACTGTCTGATCAGTTTTGAGATTTTTGTTTCAAAAGATTCCCCTTATGTACCTTTATGATGTGTATAATTTTTGTTGCCCTTGAATCGCCGATCTCCGTGTGGCGGCCATTTTGAATTTTTGACGAGTCAGCGAAAAAAAATTTTTTCGCCCCAAATCGCATTATTATCCATTTTGGGCCATTTCTAGGCAAAAAAATTTTTTCACCCTTTGAAAAAAACTTGGACTTTTTCGGCACTTTTTTCCTTCATAATGGGAGCTGTCAGGACTGTTCTCATAGAACACTTGAAGATACAGCTTAGAAATTGGCACTTTCAAATGGGAAGTCATATATGGCGATTTGTGTGGTGACCTTGAATTTGACCTTCGATGACCTTGAAAGGTCGGAACAGCCATTTTGAGGTCAAAAAATGCCCAGATTTGCCTCTATAGATGAAATGCTTGCATATAGAACTCATGTTTGCATTATGAACATATAGCAAGACATATATGGCACAACTAACGATGACCTTGATCTTGACGTCAGATGACTTTGAGTGCCAAATGTCTGACTCGTAATGTGTAAATTGACCTGAGCGGCCTAAACGATTCCAGCCAGATATATCTTTGTATTATGAACATATAGAATATCAAATGCCGCACACATACATGTAATGGTGACATCGAAGTTCACACAGATGACCTTGATTGGTAAATCTCAAGGTCATTTGTTCACACTGCGAACCTTGATTGGTAAATCTCAAGGTCTGTTACCTGCCAATGCTGCCATGGCCAAACCAAAATTGTCCGGTAACCTGTCTTAGCCTTTGGGCTAATTTTTTGGCCATAGTTTTGTTTTGGATAATCGGATCAACTTTTGTGTGAAATCCACAATTTTACACCAAATTTTAGAATTGTATCTAAAAAGTTAGCGCTCCGCAGCCTCATTGCAAAATTTCAAATAGTGATAATGTTGAATATCCAAGGTCCCTACACAAATCATCATATTGACTTCCTATTCGAAAGTACCATCTAAGCTCTATCTTCAAACATTCTATGAGTACAGTTGTGGCAGCTCCCATTATGAAGGAAAAGAGTGCCAGAAATTTTCCCAAAATTTTTCCAAAGGAGAAAAATTTTTTTTTTTAGCTGCAGTCTTAAAACAAATAGTGACTTGATTTGAGACTTGATTTGAGACAAACAAAAATTTTTCACTGATCTGTCGAAAAATCAAAAGGGCCGCCACACGGTAGCGGCGATTGGCATCAAAACTTCTACATGTCAGAAAGGTATATAAAGGGAATCTTTTGAGACAAAAATCTCACTGATCTGACAGGCCGCCAAAGTCAAAAATTGGCCGTTTTCAGGCCGCCATTTTGAGAAAAATGGGAGAATCAAAAATGTAAAAAATGTACCTTTCATGAAATATTTTTAGTTGACGAAGACGGAATGATGACAGACGGAGGACGAACTGACACCGGACAACACAGCATTGGTAAAGCTCCGCTGCCAATCGGCATAGCGGAGCTAAAAATGAGTAAACTACGGCCAAAAAGCGTGTTTCACTGATTCACGAACTTCACTTTACACCCTGGCGGCTACGAGTTGATGAGAGAGCCACTCCAGCCCATCGTGGAGCCCCGCCCCACTCCTAGCATCGCAGGCCTGGATGTGCCAGCTCCGACTGCAGCACAGCTTGAACAGGTTCAGTTTGTCTGTCAGGTCCTCAAGGCTCAGGCTCGTCGCCAGGTCCTGGGTGAAAAACATGTATACAAGTTGATTTTCGTTTGTTGTTTCAATTAATTTTGATCGTAAATTTGCCTGTTCGAACTAAACGAGTCAATTTAAAAATTATTGTCTTGAATAATTTTGGGTGTTCGAATTATTACAGTGTTCGAACTAATTGAATAATTACGGTAGGTCTACTTTATATTAGCCCAAATGATACTTTTTCGGCTGAAATGTTTGTTTTGAGATATGTTTGTTTCGAGATTTTTAGGATAAGTATGTTGAAGTACGATGGTGAAGACGGACTCAACGCCATGCCAATATGTTATCGCACCTCAGCTCTGGTAACCTTAAGATTATTCCAATGAAAGCCTACAAGATGTACCAAGCAGTACCTACCAACAGAAGCATTACCTGTTTGTTTGCGAAGATGAGGAGGGATGCCTCCTTGAGCTCCTTCTCCTGTAGAAGCTTAGCGAGCTCGGCCAGAGACTCCTGAACACGATCCGGCTGGCTGCTGTCAATCACGTATATGATCGCTGTGTGGGACGGCCAAAAATCAACAATGAGCATTGTTAACGGATCAAAACTCGTGAAAGTTATCATGTTTTGATTTTCGCAAATTTTGTTAGTTTATTTATTTTGAAGCACCTTGCGTGTTGAGGTAGTAGTGTCGCCACAGAGGACGCAGTTTGTGCTGACCACCGACGTCCCAGATCGTGAACTGAAGATTCTTGTACTCCACTGTCTCAACATTGAAACCTGCCAGAAATTTGAACAATAGATCATAGGTATCCATTCTTGAAGGTTCATATCAAGCTTCCCTCGAATACAAGGATACAAAGCATTGCGTTTCAAGTCCAAAGCTAGGAAGACCACAACATAGCCAGTAAACCTACCGATAGTTGGTATGGTTTGGATGAACTCTGACTGTTTCAGCTGGAAAAGAATACTGGTTTTGCCCGCCCCATCAAGTCCCAAAGTCACAACTCTCATCTCCATCTTCGGACCGATGTGAACTCGATTGTCCTGTAGAAAAACGAAAAGCAATTGTAATGCCTTTAGAGTTCAGAAAAAAAATGTTCAAATTGAAAACATATTTTCCTGACATTTTCACAGAGGCTCGACTTTGTGCAGATATGGGTATTTAATATTTACAGATATTTGATTGGCCTAGAATGTTGACAGCTATGAGTAGTCATAATTATTCATCAGTCTACCCAGCACTTACTTTAGTGAACGTGAGGGGTATCGTGTGGTCCAGCTGGAGCTGATCTGGCAAGTCTGCAAATTGCTGCTGTTGTTTGGCGATAGATTCTAGGAAGTTCTTCACCTCGTTCTTAGCTAATAGCACCTTCGAGTCATCCTGTAGTTGATAACCGGTATTTAAGAAAAAACTTTCTGAAGGCAAATTGTTTGTACTGCAAGTAAACGCACCATGCAAGTGAAATAAACACTGACCAACAACTATCATTTGAATAATTCATCAGATTTTTCACCCAACTCGCTTTATTTCTTTATTTCTTACTTTTTGACAGATGAGATTCTGTCAAAACACTTTGCTACATGTATCTCAAATTCTCAATACAACTCAGTGATGATTTAACTCTGACCTCTTTGAGTGTCTTCTCACACTGATGACAGACAGACGAGATCTGCGACAGGAGCACGGCCATATCCTCCTGGTGTTGTTTGAGCATCGCAAGCTTCTCTCGCACGTGCGTGTCTACAACCGTCATGGCCGCCACCTCCTGTCGCTTCAGCAGCTCGTGTAGCTCCGAGAAGTACTGACAGACCTTCATGCGAGCCTCGTCCGCCGTACCTGGTAACTGGGGTAGAAGGAAATTTAAACTGATATTAATGGGATTTAAAATTGATTAGAGCGAGCCCCAAATACTTTTTGTCCTGAATGATGCAAGACTTCAAGCCCTCAAACTCTACAATATAATATACCGTAGTACAATCCGGAAAATAAGTAAAATGTTTGACTGATTATAGAACCTCTTCCCCTCCCCCCCCCCCCCCTCCCCCACAAAAAAAATCTTGGATTTTTATTCATTCTGCTTGGCATCCGAACCTCAACTGACAAGTAACTAACTAGTAGAATATTTGAGTTATCCCAGGCTTCAATTCCAGCCATACATTACATACTTGTACAGTCTGTTGGAAACCCATATCGTCCGCTGCCAGTTGATAATGTCCCTCTATTTGCTGTGACACGGCACAAAGTCGTCTCGCCGAGTCGGAAACTTCATCAGCAAAACTCTTCATTCTCTGCACGGCACTGAGTATGGACACTCGAACGTTCTCGGCTTCTGCCTCTAGCAAGGCATGCTGCGAGAAAAGTCATGGTACATGCACTTCCAACAAAAACTTGTCAAGGATATACATGAGCAAAAGATTTTATTTTGAAGATTTGGAGGGAATACAAGTAAAGCAAGAGATTCATGATTGTAATTATCATGAGCTATTACCAGATAATACAAAGATAATACATGTATGTATGATGTATCTTTACCTTGTGTTTGACGTGTCTCCCATAGTCTTTACAAATGTAGCACATGAGTGGAGAGCTCTGACACTCCTCTTCTAGACAGGCAAACTCCACCATGTGCATCGGGTGGTAAATACACTTGGGGTTTTCTCTGGGTTTTTCCGAGAGCGGTACTCGTGAGTGCTTGGCGAGGGTTTTAGTGGAATGAGTACTGTCGGAACACTGCAGACAGAGGTGGGTTGTACATGTCGTACAGTAGAGCACAGCAGTGTGTTCCTCATTCTCGTCACAGGGAACCGAAAGCTGGAAATGAAAAATCATCGTAATTAATTT
This sequence comes from Terebella lapidaria, assembly GCA_949152475.1. Taxonomy (NCBI): domain Eukaryota; kingdom Metazoa; phylum Annelida; class Polychaeta; order Terebellida; family Terebellidae; genus Terebella; species Terebella lapidaria. The sequence continues at coordinate 13,940,210 of OX424557.1, forward strand.
TCTTACATTTTTTATGTGCTTACGCATGTTAAAACTTCTTTGAGGTAAAAAATTCAATATATCGCTTCGATGTTCAATTCTGTTTCTTGATCTTTTCAGAATAAACTAGACGCTTCCGGTCACCTACGACCGCTTGGGTGTATCCCCCGTAGCACTATCATTCCTTTTGCCCCAAATATATTACATGTACTAATAAGTGTGAAAAAACTAGAACAAGGGATAGAGAAGATTACCAGAGAAATGTAAATCTTACGCCACAACTGTTCTTTTTTTCCCACCAAAATTGCTGCATTAATCTTTCAAGGTTATTGAAGGGCGATTTTAAGATCACCACTGAAACTATTGCATATGAATGTCCATTTCGACATGTTCGATAACAAAAACGAAATCACAGCCAGATCAAACTTTTCACCTTAAATTATATTTCAACTCAGGATTTTTGACATACTTGGTTCCAAGTTGAAATTAAAAGTAAAAATTGACCAAAACTGCATTTCAAGATCATGAAATTGGAGCCAGATCGAACTTTTCACCATAAGTTATATATCAACTCATAATATGTGACAAACTTGTTTCCAAGTTGAAATTCAAAGTAAAAGTTGGCCAAAACTGCATTTCAAGATGACGAAATTGGAGCCAAATTGAACTTTTTACTATAAGTTATATTTTGACTCATAATATGTATCAAACGTGGTTTCAAGTTGAAATTCAGAGTAAAAGTTGACCAAAACTGCATTTCAAGATGATGAAATTCGAGCCAGATCAATGTTTCAGTAAAAATAATGTTAACTTATTCAGTTACACCCAGATATCTCTACTGGACAAAACCTTTACCTTGTTGAGCTCAATAATAAATGTTTCTCGTCTTAACTATTATTATTGATATCAATGATAGATTTCACTAGCAAAAATAATGTTAACTTATTTGGTTACAGCCATAAAATCTCTACTGGACAGAACCTTTACCTTCTTGAGCCCAATAATAAATATTTCTTGTCTTAACTATTTTTAATGTGGTCAATAATAGACTTAACTAGTAATAATAAGGCTAACTTATTCGGTTACACTCATGAAATCTGTACTGGACAAAACTTTCACCTTGTTGAGCGTAATAATAAATGTTTCTCATCTTAACTATTTTAATTGTGGTCAATAATAGACTTAACTAGTAAAATTAAGGTTAACTTATTCGATAATATTGATCTGTTTTCACTAAAAACATCAGTTCTCTATTCTGAACAAGAATCCAGTGCTATTTGTTTTCCTAGTACCGGGTATTGGATTGATCACAGATGTTCAAGTCGGTATTTTAATGGTCGTAATAAGTTAGTTCGTTAACTAGTTAATATTTATTCGATCATTCTGAAAAACGATAGGTTTCGTGTGAGGGCCTTTATCTTCGAGTCTGTGCGATTTCATCATCATTTTGAAAACTGCCACCCGTAGAGCGTTCACAAGCCATGTGTGTTAAACAGGCTAATTTGAGCACAAAATGTGTCGCCAATCGGCCAATTTGGTTGCTATGGCAACCAAAATCAATAAGTATCGTGATCTCACCATAAGACATGTCCATATAAAATATTATCAAAATCGGTTCAGATTTGCAAGCTGTAGCGCGTTCACAAGAAAGTGTCTGCGGACGCGGCGGCGGCGCGACGATCGTAAATCCATAGTATCCTCCGAACTTTGTTCGGGGGATACAACAAGTAATTTACTCCGTAAGATTACACTTCCTTGAGCATGTTGAGTTATCATACATAATCATATATTACCTCTTTTTCATGTTCCAAATCATCTTCATTCCATTTCAATGCCGTCTTAGAGTTGACATGTTGTAACTTCTCGAGCAGCTCTATCAGTGCAAAGTTCTTCTTCAGGCCCCAGACGCCCGAGTCACTGATCTCCGTGGGCTGCCTGTCAAAGGGACAGAGCAGTGACCGTCCATGGAGCGGCAGCCTCGTTAGACACTGGTGACAGACTGTGTGGCCGCAGTACAAAAGGCGAGGGACTTTCTCGCCCTGGATGGAGAACAGCTCATCGCACACCCGACACTCGACCTGCGAGAGAGAAAATTCGCTTCATTTAGGTTATGCTTTCAAAAACGGGTATTAGACCTATATGCAACTCGACCATATGCAACGACTGAGCTGCGTAGCTGTTGATAGATTGAGTAGCTGTGGATTGTTCCGTTTGCGTTGCATGCAGGCGATGTAGGATAAAGTGGGCTACCCGAGACAGTGAGACTTGGGCTGTGACCCTGATGCTGTTGCATGTAGGATAAAGTGAGCTTTATCGAAAAGAAAACAAGTTGTCAAGCTCGCAATGCTGTTGCATATTTTTACCTCTTCGTTGATGATTTCAGCAGATTTCCATGGAAAATAAAGAACATTTGACGATATCGGGTACCTGGTTTCTGAATCCGTGACCGGTCACAGGTGAAAACCGAACCGCTGGCGGTTAACTGTAAACTCGTCGTGCCCTTACTTATTCAGTTACAATAGTAACACGTCAACTTCTATATCTTGGAGAAGCCGGGGGTTGTAAGGATGCACAGTGACTTGGCCCCCGTTCGTTTTTGGAACCAAGTCACAGTGGAAGGATTGACAAACTAAAATCATAATGTATGAAATAGGTGGGACTATATCATGATATTGCCATATGATAAAGTGGGTCATCTGAGACAGTCATAGACTGTGATTGGTTAAAAGCTGATCATGTGTATGTAGATAATATGCGCTGATGCAATACGCAGCGATAGGATACCATTACATTTTCTCTGCGTTCTGCATGCTTGCCACATAATGATTCATTCGACATTCTCTATCAGTATCGGGCCCTGGACCATCATCCAGTCTGTCAGCAGTCTGTGTCACCGCCACTCAGCATGCTCAGACAGGGCAAGTCAGGGCGGCTGTGTTGAATGACTGTTTTCACTGTCAGTCACTCAGTGTCAGCGTCACACTCACAGGGACGGTCTACACGCGACCCGGCCGCACACGCGACCCGGCCGCCTGTCTCCTCTTGTAAATCATAGCGCGCGCAGCAGCAGTGTGATCGCCTTCGGCGATCACACTGCTGCTGCGCGCGCTATGATTATGCTCGATGTAGCCTTCATTTTAACTTTGTGTGGTTGACATATATAATTTTTTTATATTTGTACTTTATATTTTTGACAGGACCTGGTCATTCAGCTACACTGCTATAATATCCGGATTCTGGTTGATTTCTGGCTGTCCAAAGTTCTGGCTGATATTGGGAATTTTCAACTGTTAGGCCTATATCTGGTTGAGTTCTGGCTGTCACAAGCGCTGGTTGTCAAAAAGTGGCCTCAACAGCACGAAGAATTCTCACTGAAGACGAATTTGTTTTATGTTTGCCTTCACATACCAATCCTCACTCACACAGACATAACTAGGCGTAAATTATGTACATTGTAGATCTCAATTTGAAGAAAAATGCGAGAAAAATTATTTTTTATAAACATGTAAGGTTATATCTTCGCTGGTTGTCAAAAAGTGGCCTCAACAGCACGAAGGCTGATGGATCACACTGGATGTTATAATGTTATTCACGATTAATAAAGGAAGAATTCTCACTGAAGACGAATTTGTTTTATGTTTGCCTTCACATACCAATCCTCACTCACACAAACATAACTAGGCGTAAATTATGTACATTGTAGATCTCAATTTGAAGAAAAATGCGAGAAAAATTATTTTTTATAAACATGTAAGGTTATATCTTCGCCAAAGCACGTTATCATTTCTAGGTTTTGAAATAATGCAAAGATACCATCTTGTTGGTTTCTATTAGAATCGTCGGCCTTGAAGCAGATTATCGCTAAGTGCAATTAACTAGATTACCGGCGATCAAGGGGAATCCATTCGCCAAGTAAAACAGGGAGGCGCACGGAAACAGAAACTGTGATGAATCCTTTAGCAATTGTCAGATTGTAGGCAGATTTAAGGAAGCCACCAGACAAAAAAATATTAAAGTGCAATAAAAAAGCGGCAAAACTGTCAAGAAGCCACCATGGCAATGGCCTTTAAATAGGAGGCCTGTGCTAGTTTGAATCAGATAACTCTTGAAGTTTCACTAAATCAAAATGGTTTACGAATGCATCAGTTGTAACGTCCCTGTGCGTCCTCGCCAAGAAGCGCTGCTTTGTGCAGGCTGTCAGCGATGGCAGCATCGCAAGTGTGGCACTGGGATCAGCCGAGAGGCTTACCGGATTGCCGTTCGGCAAAACACGGAGATCGACTGGTCGTGTGGCCGTTGTTTGTCTTTGGTGATTCCTCAGGTAAGTGATTACACAGGGATGTACACGATATACAAAGAAAGCAAAAAGTAGAAATACATACCGTTGACTTAAATCTGTACATAATTACATACCCATACTCTTTCCAGCTTGAGCCGGAGACCGCACCAGAGCCCGACCCTGAGCCAGAGGCAGAACCTGTACCGGAGGACCCTGATGCGGGTGACCTGGGCCCGTACGCTCAGCCTGAAGCGTTTGATGAGTCGGAGCTGGCTGATCCCACCCCGCAGCCCACACCAGTTGTGGTTCAACAACCTGGACCGACCACATACACGGTCGTGGCGGCCAGCACACAAAGGGGAAAGGTAAATAAATTTTTCCTTGACAAAAAGACGGTTGAGATTAAATTCTCTAAATTTTGTCCTCAATATCTTGGCAGATATTAAAACTTGAATTTAAATGTTCTGTTCCAGGAATTGCTGGTTGACAGCATCGGGTACCAGTACGCTAAAAAAGTCGACAAGCGACGTCCTGGGACAACTTGGCGGTGCACGGTGAGGAGCAAGGCTCTGACATGTAAAGCCACTGTTATGGAGCGAGACGGGGCTTACGTTCGTGGCAGCCAGCACCACGTGTGCCAAGCCCAACCTGGTGAGTGAGATTTCGCGTCGATTTGAAAAAAATTGTTGTTATAGAAATAAGTGTAGGTTCGCGTCGATTTGAAAAAAATGTTATTATAGAAATAAGTGTAGGTTCTTGCCGCATTGTTTCCATTACTAATAAATGTCTTCAACGATTGTTTCAGGGCGTGAGAAGGTTGCTGTTATTTGCCGTGTGGTGAAGGAACGTGCGTTGAAACGTGGATTCGACAGCGCGGCAGGAATAGTAGAAGAGGTAGCCTACATAATTAAGTGGCATAGAGCACATGAGCATTTTTGATGTCATTCTTAAAGCAAGGTTTTGTTATGTTGTATAATGTTTCACAAATTATTTTCATTAATGTAGGTGCTGCTAGAGGAGAGGGCCCAACCTGCCCTACTTCCGACACTTCCCAGGAAACGGATCATAGCTGACAGGGCTAACAAGCGGCGCCGGACAACTAGACCCCGACACCCAAAGACCCTTAACTTTGAACTTGACGACAGCAATCTTCCGACCGGCTTCCTGAGAAAAGATATTAAACTCAACGGACATCGCCATCTTGTGATGGCATCGGACGGCATGCTGCAGCATCTGCGCAACGCGCGCACATGGTGAGTATTTAATAACGTAATATTTCATTTAACTGAATTTTGATTTTTTTTTAATTTCATGGCTCAAATTTAATCCACCGTATTATTTTTTATCCTGCAGGTACATGGACGCGACGTTCAAAGTCGTTCGACGGCCTTTCTACCAACTTTTCAGTATTCACGCGTTTATCATCTCCGGACAATCCGCTAAGCAGGTCCCTCTGTGCTTTGTCTTGATGTCCAGACGAGAGTCTGCCGACTATCGCGCCGTTCTCGAGGCGGTTCTAGATCTGCTCAACCACCGTCAACGCGTGAGGCGTGTGGTGCTAGACTTCGAAGCCGGCACGTGGCAAGCGGTGCGAGCTACTTTGCCTGGGGTAGACATCAAAGGTTGCCTGTTCCATTTCACTCAGGTAATTCCATCGTATTCATTTACAATGATTCAAATCAGATTCAAATCACCATCATTGTCTAATCTTCATATTGTTGTATACATAACATTGTAATATTTTACTTAAACTTTGTTGTTCCTCTTTTTAGGCTATCTACCGCAAGATTCAAGAGTTGGGATTGCAGAATTCCTACCACGATGACCCAGGAACCCGCACGGTAAATATCAACTTTAGCATTATCCACTGATTAAATGCAAAGCTGCTTCTAATTTACACTACTGCTTTGTTTGGTTGCTAATGTTTATTTTGCTTTGGTCTTTTCAGCTATGCAGGAAACTCATGACCTTGCCTCTACTGCCACATGAGCATATCCGTCAGTCATTTGACTCCCTGGCCTCTCTAGATGACCCCAGCCCTGTCCTGACCTCCCTCTTAGATTATGTCCGGGCCACGTGGATCGACGGCAGAGTGTTCACCCCTCCAGACTGGTCCGTGTTCCGTATGGCTATTCGGACGAACAACGACGTGGAGGGGTGGCACTACCGCCTTAACCACCGCGGCAAGAAAGGTACTTAGATATTCATGATACACTTTTTGGTTTACAGTGCCGTACTTTCAGAATGTACTTTTTGGTGTAACAACATGCCTTAATTTTGAATATTTTCTATTTTTTTCTAGCCAACCTCCCCCTCTACCTCTTGTTGAAATTACTACATACCGAGTCACTTCTCGTCGCCATGGACGCAGAGCTGGTCTTCCACGAGCGGCTAACTCGGATGCAGCGGCATGGCAGTATCAACACAACGTCGCGCATTTTCAAATTGTGGGACGAGTACGACGCGAAAACAAGAACGGCGGCGTCACTCCTGTCGCAGGGCAGCCACCACATCTGCCCCCGTCCAGACCGGGACCCCGCGCCACAGAACCCCGCCGACGAAGCATCTGACTCGTGGGCTTCGGACTCATGGGACTCAGAGTGATTGACATTTGTCCTGATTGACCTTTGTGTACATGTGATATATGATTCGTTTTCCGTGTGGTATTTTTTTTGTGTATCTCATCTACCATTAGATCCATCTTGTTGAATATTATGTTGAATTAAAATGAATGAACAATAAATATTGAAGAATTGGAAAGCAAGTGTATTTTATGATCTTTATTTAACCAATAAATATAATTCGTCATTAAAACATTGAACATTCCACAACACATCACAAACAACACTGTGACTATGCACTGTGTGCGCTTGAAACTACTATCACCCGGGCATGTCGTCCAGTCATGCGTGAACAATTTGGTGCGCTATGATTTACAGGAGGAGACAGGCGGCCGGGTCGCGTGTGCGTGTTTTTTTGTGTATCTCATCTACCATTAGATCCATCTTGTTGAATATTATGTTGAATTAAAATGAATGAACAATAAATATTGAAGAATTGGAAAGCAAGTGTATTTTATGATCTTTATTTAACCAATAAATATAATTCGTCATTAAAACATTGAACATTCCACAACACATCACAAACAACACTGTGACTATGCACTGTGTGCGCTTGAAACTACTATCACCCGGGCATGTCGTCCAGTCATGCGTGAACAATTTGGTGCGCTATGATTTACAGGAGGAGACAGGCGGCCGGGTCGCGTGTGCGTGTTTTTTTGTGTATCTCATCTACCATTAGATCCATCTTGTTGAATATTATGTTGAATTAAAATGAATGAACAATAAATATTGAAGAATTGGAAAGCAAGTGTATTTTATGATCTTTATTTAACCAATAAATATAATTCGTCATTAAAACATTGAACATTCCACAACACATCACAAACAACACTGTGACTATGCACTGTGTGCGCTTGAAACTACTATCACCCGGGCATGTCGTCCAGTCATGCGTGAACCATTTGGTGCCCTATGATTTACAGGAGGAGACAGGCGGCCGGGTCGCGTGTGCGGCCGGGTCGCGTATACCCCACAGGGACAGGGTCAGTCTACACTAGATCCTACTCAACTGACTGACAACATCACTAATTTACCAGTTTAATGCCAAATCCAGTGCCAAGAGCTACATTGAGCTTGCAAGCAACAAATACACGTAAATGCGCCATCACTTACACTTTCTACGTTGGCTTTTGTGATAGAAAAACCAAAACTTGCACAGGAATTGTAGCCGGAAGCCATTTTCGTTATTGACAACTTCAGCAGTGAATAATTAATAATTGTTAGTGAACTATTCATCATTTAATCAAATCATGAGTGTGCGGATTAATTGTTTTTCAAGAATTTGCACTCAAAGATTATCCTTACTTTTGAGGTAAAAATATGTTCATCACTAAATGAGCTCATTCTATATTTATCTCATAATATTTCATGAGAACTAAATAAAAGCGCACCAGAAAACGGGTCGTTTCGAGAGGGTCTAACTCGTCTTGCCACCAGCCAAACTAATTGCACTCCACACCGCCCTGGCCTGCTGCATCGGAACTTGCAGTGAATCGTCTCGTCAAAATTGGAGGTGAATCGTCCGAGGCGGTGAACCGTCCTGTTACCTGAACTCTAACTCAGTGTAAACGAGTTAGAGAAATAGGCCATCATTTCTGTCGGAAATCGGCAGATCAATGAGAACTGTAAAACGTGAAACAATGAGGCTAATTTAAAATTAGAAGAAATTTTGATCAAAGTGACTTCCGCAATATTCCACGAGGCCACGAGTTATAAATATCATATATATGTACATCAAAATCGTCTTTATTCATGTATGAAAGTTTCGACGAGATTCTTTTACTGGCAACAAAAAGTATACAGCTTTAAACTCTTTGTTGTATGTTTCATGATGCGTTGAAACTAACACTAAAATGTGTTGACAACAATTCGTGGATTCCGAAGCGAAAGTTGTGCAAAGACGATGTGCAGGGATTGTAACCAGACTCAGCATGCTTTTTTGTTGAAGTCCAAGGGCGTCATACCTAGGGAATAAGATTTAGGTAGGGGGAGGGGGGGGGCTCTCAATAATTCTATTTTTAATTTCTGATTCAAAAATCTGTCAAGCCGCAGTACAGCATTACATAACATGCATAAGTCATTGATCTTAATATATATTTCACAGATATTAGAATGGATCTTTCTTATATCAGTGTCGATTGAAGTGTGTTTGCTGGCATAAACGCCCTCTGTACTGAACATATTGCAATTATGACTCTGCTTTCATTATCGAGCTGATCACTGTGCTCGTACACGTTCAAAGCACATGTGTGGTGACAATTGAGTGTCATTATTCATTGATTATTTTATGTGAAATGAAATATGTAAAGTGACATGATGTATAGTTTCGAGATAAATATACTTAGATACCAACATGACAATATAATTGCATGCTTGTGGGGGAATTAAATGTACCCATTTAGAGCAAGAGGAGAGCCCAAAATCACCCACAGAATATGAAGAAAGCTCTGACATCTGAGGCCCTTCACCGAGCCCCAGTCCCCACGCCGTACAGGCTGCTCCTTTGCTTTTCGGTGAATTGATGAGTGATAGAAAATTACATTCGCTATTGTACCTTCTGCATTACTGAGCAAAAATAATTGCGAGCATATAATATACATCACACCATGATGTGCCCCATGACCCTGGGTCAATAGGTGAGGCACGAACTATGCTCCATTATCTTTGTTTGCTGAGGTGGAAGGATCGTTTCTCGGATCTCCACGCCATCAGCAACAGGAAGCCGGTCCACGCTGACCAATAGATAAAATGTGTATAATTTCAACCAATAAAGTGGATTGGACATAAGTAGCTTGTCGCTTGTCAATGCACTTCTTCGAGCCTTGCCTCGCGAAGCACAGTGACATATATTTTTGATCAGACATACAACAGGTGTTTTCCAGGAGTCACACAAGCTCAGTGCTGTAATTTATTAAATAAGCTATTCACGTCTCCAGGGTGTTGTACATACAGTAAACTCCCGTTATAACAAAGTCGAAGGGACCCATGTGAGTACTTCGTTATAAAAGAAGTTTGTAATAAAAGAAGTTTAAATGTTGTTTCTCGTTTATTTTTCCATGTGGCTTCTCTCAAAATAGGAACAAAAATAATTCGTTTTTTGTTGTTAAATTGATACATGTTTCCGTCTGGTAGTCATGATGACTTTTGATAAATTAGTTCATAATTTGCTTTATTCATACTGTCCGCCCTGTAAAACTTGATGAACATTCTATTGGTACATACCGGTAGGCCTAATCTACTCAATATGACAACATCTGCTCGGCATCATGTGAAAAGAAGAACCGCTGGCTACCTCTTGAAACAATATAGCCGACATGATTGCAATCGACCAATGACGCGTGCAGACAGCCGACAACTAAAATTACAGCCTGCAATGCACTAATAGCCAATGTATTCGGCCACGATTTCTATCTGAGGCGCGATTGTCAAAAAACAGCGGGGCGTAAAATTGACCGGCTTCGATACTTCGCTTCAACCGTAGCAATTTCAATGTATTTGATGGGGTTGGGACCAGCTCATGTGTTTGATATAAGCGAAATTTCGAAATATCTATTTTGTTATATCCGGCTTCGTTTGTAATGTAATTGAATGGGGACTGGGTAGGACCACCAACCTGCTTCGTTATAAGTGGGTACTTTGATATATCCGACTTTAAAATAACGAGAGTTTACTGTATATAAGAGTTAAATAAAGTCACACAACCGGCAGGCCACATTTGCATGTGATACAAGCGATGATAAACGCATAAATGTGATACTGCCAGATTACTACATGATGCTTAGTACCTTTGGATAATTATCGGTCTAGATCTTAGCGATTGTTCTTCGGAGCCTCTGTTTGTTTGTCAGATTGCATTGCTGCATCTTCGGCCTAGGACATCAGAGCAGTCTTTTGCTAATCGCTAGAAACCCAATTGGTGCTTGTGTTCTTGAGACCTCTCTTTCTATCAGGACAAACATTGGTGGCAAAAAGGAAACCTCAGGATCCACCAGCACGCCAGAGGAGTCTGACCCCCCAATGGATGAACTGGGGCCTTCATGGGAGAATATGCGTTCACTCGAGGCAATGATGGAAAGATTTACAATCATATTAGGGGGAACAGCAGGGGGAACAGCAATGACCGAAGCCCCTGAACTTACTTCGAAAACACCTTGAAACGGCTGGCAACAGCAATAGCCACGGAGAACTCACAAATTCAGCCATCTCCTCCTCTGAGGGAACACACTAGCATGGGTGTCACCAGGCCAAGAGACGTCATGGTTAAAGATTGTTCGACTGATATCTGCCAGCAGGAGTTGGAAGCCATTCGAAGACTGCAAGAACGATCAAGAGCCCCACTGCAAGCGACAGAGGGAGGCAACCAGGGCCAGTCGTTACACCAAGGAGGGTTCCAGCCATTACGAAACACTGGAGGCAATCCAGCTGATCTGAGGGCCGAGAAACCAGTGGTGAGTTGGGGACGACATGCTTGAGGCGCCTCACACAAAAATGCCCATGTATGAAGGCAAACATGACTTCATCGTGCCATTTGAGAGGAGTGACACAGAAAGGCTGGATCGCCTCCACGAGAGCCTACGAGGTGCTGCAGTGTGGTATGTGTGCTCACTAGATGAGCATAGTCGTGAGAGCTATTCGCTACTCACAGACTGTCTGAAATGTTTCTGCAGACGAGATTCACCCATGGCTGCCCCTCGCAACCTCAGTGACATTCAGAAAGGGAAGGAGTCTGCATAAGAGTTTGCAAAGGAGGTAAGATGCTTGGTGGTACGCAGGCCAGGATCAGCCAATGCTGGTACAGCTAGCGATAGATGCCTTCCTGAAGGGATACAACAATAGCCAAATCGCATACCAGGCGAAGAAGCGGGAGCCAAAATCTATGGGTGAGGCCCTAGACCTGGTCAGCGTCTATGAGCATAACTATCAGGCCATGAGGAAGTTCTTTGCAAAATCCCGAAGGGTGTCGTAAAGGGATGCACTGCACCAAATGCACCGCAGCGAGAAGAGTCACTGGTCCATCCTACGTTTCCAGTGAACAGTTCCAGGATGTCCTGAACCAGCTGGACAGCATCAGGAAGCAACTAAACTCTGTGTGTGATCCTACCGAACATATGTCCCATAAGAGTAACCAGGTCGGGCTTGTGACTCGCAGCACGCACACCTCCCCCTGGCAGGGGAAGTCCCAGTCGCCAGGTGCTTCACCAGCTCTCAAAAGTGAATGTTTCAAATTTAGGATAGCTGGGATAGATTACAGCCATGAATGTCCAGAGAAAAAAACACGAAGTTACTCAAACCATGGATCAGGGAAACTGAGGTCGGCCAAGTCTGCTGACCGAGACTTGGCCCCGAGTCGGCATTGAAGGGACTCAGGGAGGGAGGGGGCAGTGTTGTAAGTCGCTACACTGCAGCATGTAATGCATTACACCCCTAGCTCATGGACTCGCCCCACGCCATTCTCCCCTGCACCTTGCTCAGGCACTCCACTGCCGAGCCCTGCCCCCCCCCCCCCCCCCCCCCGCGATGTTATGCTAATTAAACCATAACATCGCGGTCCGAGTGACAGGCCGACTTGTCTCATCAGCAATGGTCGGCACTCAGTAATTAAATCGTAACATCGAGGTCTGAGCGGCGGGCCGACTTGTCTCATCAGCCTGGGCTGAGTGGTCCAATTCAATAAGGTTCCTTGTTGCCACCAGGATCGCCACCATGTAATTCAGGTATTTCTAAACCATGGAAACAGTCTACTGTGCCAAATACATACAAAAACGTAATAATGTTTCATGAAATTTTTGTCATGTTTGTTTTTGCATAATGTAGACAATAGACATGACGTTTTTTGTACTTCTTGGGCATAAAAGACTGTTTTAGAGCCCCAAAAGCACATGGCACCAGGTACCCCATTGACCGAGCTGTCTTTACTGAGTCAACCTGTCCAGGTCCGAGTTGTCTTTGAGCCGAGCTGTCATGCAGTCATTTCGAGGTTCGATTTACGCACATGAGGTATTAAAGCTTAGTTTCTGTATTGTGACATCATGAAAATACGTCATTGTCTCTGACCAAATGAAACCAAAACACGATAAAAACCAGCTTTGCTATACCATAATATAACAAAAAGATCCACAAATTCTAAGACTGCAGGGGATATTAACTGTATGTGCCATTGGGCAGATTCTGTATCAAAACGCTGTATTAAGGCATTTCGGCATGGTTTTGGCACAATCTCTTCTTCTTCTTTTCTTCTTCTTTCTACCATTTTCATTTCCTCGCGATAACTCGAGAATGCCTGAATGGATTGACTTGGAACTTTCATCACTGCTCATATTGTGCAGATGTGCTGTGTACGGTTTGAGCCAGATCAAAGGTTTGTGAGGTTCGTGAGGATGAAATCCATGTTGATTTTTTAACTTTGTTTCTGCACAGTAACTCAAAAAGTACACAGACAATGGCTGCAGAACTTTCCATAGAGGTTCATATACCATATTGATTTTGGGATCAATCTGTCAAATGACCTGCATATCTCGGAAATGTTGCATTGTAGAGTGAAACGGACGTTATTTTCGGACTCATCGCCCTAGACAAACATGTCTAATGGGTGTTAGGGGTGAACTTTGACATAGGCCTTTCAATTTTTTCGCTCAGTCGGCATTTTTCGGTTTCATAAATATCTCAGAAATGGTGTTTCGTAGAGCGAAACAGACGTTTTTTTTGGACTCGTCTTCCTAGACAAACATGTCTAAGGAGCATTAGGGATGACATTGTTCTTGACCTTCAATTTTTTTCGCTCAGTCGGCATTTTTCGTTTTTCGTTGATATGAAACGGTTTGCCGCAGAGCGAAACAAACGTTAATTTTGGACTCGTCGCCCTAGATAAACATGTCTAAGGGGTATTAGGGATGACTTTTGACCTTGACCTTAGATTTTTCAGCTGAGTCGGCATCTAAGGGGTATTAGGGATACCTTTAACCTGAACCTGAACTTTTTTTTGTCGACTCGTTATTTTTCGTTTTCGCAATATTTCGGGAACGGTCAGTCATAGATTGAAATGGACATTATTTTCTGACTTGTCGCCCTAGACAAACATACATCTACATGGTATTAGAGATGACCTTTGACCTTGACCTGAATTTTTTTCGCTGAGACCTATGGTCCGATAACCTATTGTCATGGGGTTGCGTCCATCATCCGTCCACATTTTATCTTTAAAGTTTACAGGCGAATTTTTCTGAAATTTTGCACAAAAGTGCCTAAAAATATTTCAAGAGGCGCTTTTTTTAGTTTTTATTTTTGCATTTGGCGGCCATTTTCTCAAAAACTGTCTATACGGTCGTTTCGAGATACAATTTGCGGACCCTAGAACTCTCCACTGTGAGGTATTAAAGTTAAATTTCTGTATTGTGACGTCATGAATATACGTCATTTTATCTGGCAAAATGAAACCAAAACACGATAAAACCAGCTTGGCTATCCCATAATAAACAAAAAGATCCGCAAATTCTAAGACCGCAGGGAATATTAACTGTACATGCCATTGGGCAGTTTCTATCGTCAGGGTGCCTAATCATCGACCCTGTCCTTAATCATCGACCCCTGCAAACACTGCCAAACAGCTGTGCAAAACAGACATCTGACAAAAACCACACTGAAAGTACAATTAATACACATTTCACATTTTAGTTTATTCAAGTTTTGCCCAGCCTTTTGCAGGGGTCGAGCATTAGGGAGAGGGTCGATGATTAGGTACTCTGACGCTATCTCGAAACGGCCGTATTCAAAGCCTAGGCTAATGTTGGTGGATATTTTTCTAACGATAACATTTGCTGCGGAGCAGTTATGTCAAACCGAAACTGACAAGTGACACTTTCAGCTTGGAAAAACATGTAAAAGCTTAGTTTTTTGCCTGAACAACGTTGTAATCGGTAATTGGGAGTGATTTGAAACGGCACTACAAGACAGGGCGTTAACAACCTACCGTCAACACAATGGAAGGCGGGCGAGAGAAAGAACACTTGTTGGCACTGAAAGGTAAGAAACTTCAAAATCTCACTACACTAGACTCTATTCAGCTCGACTTCTTCCGAGTTGTTCGATGTCAATGCCAATGGTTCATTGAGCAGCTGCAATTCGACTCAAATTCCAAAGCCTAAAATTCTACGTCCTATGACTTTCTACAGTGTCCAAACTGATTCTTAATATTTAACCCTTTCACTGCCAAACACTGTTCCAGACATCATTGCCAAGATATTTTGACCAAAAAATATAAAATATATCTTTTAAATGGCATATTTACTATAAAATATTTTAAATTTAACTAAACGATTAAGCTTATTTGTTCTAAGTACTGTTATTACAATTTAAATTTGAAATTTCCACTGGTGAAACATAGATGTCATACTAATTTCCCGGGTTTCAGTTTACCCTGATTTCCCCTAATTTTGGTCGACTGAAGTCGCCTCCGGCAATGAACCCTCCTGTCGACTAAAGTCGCCTCCGGCAGTGAAAGGGTTAATCCAAGCTTAACTAATTCGCTGAGCACAGCTAAGGGAAATCGCCATACCTCTGTCCCCGACCGATGGCAGCGATACTGTCGCTGCCACATTATTTCATTGAAACATTCTCTAAACGTCGACACAGTTCTGGTAAACTTCACATCTTCACATTGTTGTCTTATTTCTACCAGTACGCGGCATTTACAGACTTAAAAATCAAACAAAAACACACAAATACTGGAAATGACTTTGGTGAGCGTGATATATCAGCGGCCACTGCTGTGTCTGTTGACAGTTTGGAAGTCGTCGTCTGGCCGCGTAAATGGATTAAACTCAAGTTCATCCATCAGTGAAACACGCTTTTTGGCCGTAGTTTTGTTTTAAATAATCGGATCAACTTGAAATTTTATGTGTATTACTTGGGCATCATGTCGTAATTCTTCACCAAATTTCAGAGTTTTATCTAAAAAATTGAGAAAGTTGGCAATCTAACCCAATAATGACCACTGACCATTTTTCTTATAATGCTTGACCAAGTACGACCAGGAAACCCCTGTCCAAAATGCCCGCTTGCATGTAGGATAACATGGGCAATCTGAGACATTGCTGTGATTGGATGAAAATGGTCACATGGAGTAGTGGTAGATAGCATTACACTGAAAGGTGGGGTCTTGAAATTCACCCATAGTACATGTATGTAGTTGCATTTCATGATTATTTCATCAGAAGCTTGTGGAATTCTATCAACTGGAAAGGTACTTTTGATAAGCCAACATTAAACTCCAACATTCCCAGTGACAGCGACTTTTGTAGACATTTCCAAACCTTGTTGAATCCTATAAGTGCCAATGATTCTTCATCATACCACATAACCAGCAAGATATATATACCATGTCTGGATGACGACATCAATCCAAATGAAGTAGCAAACTGTCTTCAAAAGTTAAAGAGTAGCAAAGCAGCTGGAGTGGATGGTCTTTCACCTGGCATTCTCAAACACTTACCAGATGAATGGATATATTTTTTAACTCACTTATTTAACTATGTGTTCACGGCCACATACCCATCAGACTGGTCATTGATGAAGGTATTCGTGATCTTTAAAAAAGGTCTAGTTTCGGATCCGAAAAACTACAGAGGAATCAGCATTATGTGTTCTATTGCCAAACTGTATGATATGGTACTAAACAACAGATTAACCTTGTGGTATTCTCCCAGCATAGAACAAGCTGGATCTCAACGTGGCAGAAACTGTGAAGAGCAAATCTTCTCCTTGAGGCTTCTTATAGATATAGCAAGGCACAAAAAAAGATCACTCTACATAGTTTTTGTGGACTATCAGAAAGCTTTTGACCGAGTAGATCGAACAAAGCTATTGTCATATCTGGAACAGGCCGGTTGCGGTTCAAGATTTTTACATGCAATCAAAGACTCCATTCAGGTAACTGGAGTAATTGGCCAGGACACTTTCCCGACATCTTCTGGCGTCCGTCAAGGCGGTAGTTCCAGTTCCTTACTCTTCACCTTCTACATTGACTCAACTATAAAAGCAGTTCAATCTTACGGCAATGATGATTGGCTTGATGATCTACACCTATTGTTATTTATGGATGATACAGCAGTTATAGCAACTTCGCGGGAAGCCATGGAACACAAGTTGAAACTCCTTAAAGACAAAACAGATAAAATCGGAATGTTGTTTCATCCTACAAAATGCCAATATATATCTGTCAATACCGAAGTCACTTCATCGATCAATATTGACAACATCTGTATCCAACATGTACAGGAATACTAGTCTTGTACCTTGGTGCTATTGTATCTCACAACAACATTGTTTCCCAAATTAAACGCCACCTGGACATCAAACAATTTCACGTCAGAAAGTTTGTGTCATTTCTATCAAAAAGTGCTGATGCTCCGTACCAAGTCAAATTGAAAGTATGGCAAAGTGCCCTAAAATCTGCAATGTTTTATTCAGCTGAAACATGGATAACTAGTGACCTCCGTGTGACCGAGTCTCCATACATGTCAACTTTGAAGTGCATGTTAGGAGTTCGACCCACTACATGTAACGACATAGTTTTTGCCGAAACAGGAATCACTAACGCAAAATGCTTTATTATCGACAGGCAAGTCCGATTCATCACAAAATTGCGACAACCACCTCCTGACCACTACATTGTCCAGTTAATAGACAAAGCCATCGCCCTGCGCTCCCCAATGGGACGTAGAATCCATCAGCTTGAGTGTATGGAAACTGATGTTACAACCCATTTCAAGTGACCTCAAAACTAAACTCACCACCAGCACTAGCACCAGACGGAAAACATACCTCCAAATAAATCCAAAACTATCATTGAGCCCAGTACTCAAGTGTTCACATTCAAGGACTATTCCAGAAACAAACAGAATTGCATACACCCGGATGAGACTGTCATCTCACCATCTTCGCATAGAAACGGGCCGCTGGTCAAGGACACCCATTGAAGAAAGAACTTGCAAATGCGGTGACCATATTCAATCGGAAGAACATGTATTGTTATACTGTCCCTTTTCAGAACATCTACGAACCAATATGCGAATAACCCACAACCATCTACAGGATTTATTCAGCTCTGAAAATGAACTAGAGAACATTACTGCGTATTGCCACCAAATTCTTATATTATACCGGACATGAATACATACTAGAGACTTACAGTTTCCTTTTACAATATGACTACAAACCATGATGCATGTACCTGGATTTCAATTATTTTAGTATTGTAACATTTATCATGTCAATAAACCTACCTACCTATATGTGTGAACATCATGAACTGCAAATTTAGCACAAATTTTCTTACTCAAATACTTGGCATTTAGAATACCATGCTGATCCTGCTCTTGAAACCAATATTGTTACATACCATATTACTTGACACCTGTTCAATCTTATTCCAGAAATTGCACATAAATTTTCAAATTTTTCTGAATGCTGATCCAGGAATACTGTTGAGTTTCTTAAATTCATCGAAAAAGGCTGATATTTTGTACATGTTCATTGCTCAGTGCTGGATGATCAGGGATTTTCATCAAGGTAAGAAAAAATGTTTTTAACACCATGATGGGAAAATTGTGTCCATTATGACTGAACATGAATAGTGCAAAATGTAACCATAAAGTAGGAACATTATGATTTGAACATTATGACAATGCTTGAGTATTTTGAATGAAACAAAATATGACCATTGGTTTTGCAACAATATTTTATTGAAATTCACTTTTCTTAACAGCAAAAAAAAGATATAAATAATAATTCATCTACCAAACCATGTTACACTGATATAGGGTTTTTAATGAGATCAGTCATGAGTAGATTTATAGCTTACACCTGTAATGCTGATAATTAAAATAAATAATGCTTTTGGCAAGATTAATAAAGAGTTTTAGACAATAAATTTGTTATCATTTTGTGCATCCTTTTTCAATGTCTCACACATAATGGAAAGTCAACAATTCTTATTTCAACTGTGCAAAACATCACCATCATGAAATGTATGATAAATAAGAAATAAAATTTCTTGCAGTTTTGAAGGTTTTGTAAATATGTGCCATATATATACTTGTTATATCCACAATTTTGTGATATTCACAGTCAATATTAATGTGACAATATGTCACATGTACATATATACTAACACATACATACTATATTCTAGATGAATATTAATATTGGATAATAATAACACAACCACTACAGCAATGGCAAGATATATCATTGCATGGTTTTTCATTCAAGTCTTAATAACATGGGGGAAAAAAGTGAATTGAACGATTGAACATGTTGAAAGAAACAGTCATTGATCACAACTTTGTGGAAAATTCTGTGTACCAGTATATTCCACACAATATCACATCAATTAAACAAACACGGCAGTGGACTTTTCACCATAATAATCATGTTTTGAAATGAAAGTTCATAGCCTATCTTCGTATTGTCAGAAACCCATCTCTTATGGGTTTCTGGTATTATATATCTTGACGCGTTAGCAATGATGATTCAATGAATGATAATAAAGTAATAATGAGCGATGAGTGAGCAGCATTGTGGTAAAATTGTGCACTTTTAAAATTACATGTACAGAAATTCAGTCACAGTAATAAATAATCCCAGTAAACATGATAAGTACTTTCTTAGAACATATGAAGAATGGACTGAAATTCGAATAGCAACTCTTGAAATTCGTGGACAGAAGTTTCCATTTTCAAAATTCACATTGTACTATTCCTTGGAATAGTCAGGCTATCTGCTATAAGACGGTGATTTTCTGATCGACAACATTCTTGTCGCTTTCTTCGGCTGGCGTCAGCATTTTAGGACTCAAACTGGGCGACAGATTCGTGACGTTCGTGATATTGATAATACTCGAGACAATACTGAAGTGTCGGTACTTTTTCTCGCGACGTTTTGCACAACGCCGCCAGAGACTTCGCTTGATCGTCTTCAGCAGGCAGTGGATGACGAACGGCGCAGGCGTCACAAAAACGATCCAAATCGAGAGCGCCGATGCGATATCCGATTCCGGTTGTTCCAAGGTGAATCGAACCATGACCAACACCAATAAGCAGTTGGATATCGTCGACTCGGCCGAAATCGTTTTTACGTATCCTTCCTCCTGCCTGGATATGTACGCTATGAACATCCCGACGACATACCCTAGGGCGGGGAGCATCCCCGTGGCAACCATTGTCGATGTGTGTAGGACTGTGAACACATAAATATTGATGTAAATCCCGATGGTGATGAACATAAGCGAGTAGAAAAGAAGAAACGGCTTGGAGAACCAGTTAAGAAAAGCGTCGCATGCGCTTGGGACGAGGTATCGAAGGCACGCCCCCAAACTGTGCATCAGGGCGCTCACCGCGAGACAAATAACGAACTTGAGCAGGTGTTGTGACGTCTCGATAGCTGGGGAGAGCAGTCGACCCACGCCGAACACCCACAGCGGAAATGTGCCTGGAAATGGGGGAAAAGTAACAAAATGGTGATCGCAATTATTATGGATGTCTAAACAAACATTGATCAACATATTATTGTGACGAAGTCTGAAAAAACGTGATTGAAGCGTGGCAGTTTGATTCATGGCAGAAGCGCGTATATCATACCCATGTTAACATTTACGAGAATACCAGGAATAAAATTATTATTTTCAATATTGAATTCACACTATTGCCGCAATGACTGCTATAGTTTATACCTATAGTGAGGAAGGTGACGGCTGAGTTGATGGCGACACTGAGAGCTCTGTCCCCCTGTATCATGGACACCATGACGTGTCCCATCCCTCCTCCAGGCACGCACGCCGTGTAGAACAGACCCATACACAGCTCCCGGCTCAGGCCTAGCGTCTTCACGATCGCCAGCGATATCTGACAGGAGGAAAAATTAGGAAAACTGAGGGATTTTCAGGGAAAGCATACATGTAGCAAAGCTCATATGTCGAAGCTCATTTCTTAAAAATCACTTTTCATGATCAATATAAGGGTGATTTAAATTGATAAGCAGGTTTCGCTCTATATTCGCTACTAATATTGAAAACATTCAATTGTTCTTGATTTATGGTCCTCGCATGATTTGCATATATCTCAGTGTTCTCCATAACCTTAAATCTGACATCATGAGCATACACATAACATGGTTAGGGCCGGGTGACACACTGTTGGGAAAAACGTCTGTCTGCTTAGGAATTTACTAGTATGTGAATGTCTAGACAGTCTGCTGAGCAGCTCTTCAGTATAGCGATATGAACTTTTCAATTGGAGTTCCGAATTCCTATTAATGAAATTGCCATTCATTGCTCATCTTCCATCTAAGAGCAACAAAGCTTGGCTGCTTTTTTTGTTTCGAAAAAAAACAAAAACAATGTGAAAATTCTTTTTCCTTCCCAATTTCCTCATTGCAGAGTGACACATGAAAAAATTAAAATTCCAGTGAAATATGTACATCCTAGGCATCTTATAATAAAAAAAAAAATAAAATTAGATGTCGCGATGAGATAATTTGAAGAGGATGGAAGATTTGCGAGCTCTAAGGCGACTCGCTCCCAAGTGACCCCGTCCCCCATCCAACGACAAATTGCCCATTCGTGGAAAACCAGCCTCTTTGCTTCGGTCTTTTGAGTCTCTATTCAGATTGCGGTTTTCAAAATGCGGCTATTTTGGGCCGATGATTGGTTGAAGCAACGTTTGATGACCAGATAAATGTTGCACTTCGCTGGGAGATCAAAGTGGCACCGAGCAATAAGTTGACTGATTATGACGCTGTTGTCACGGTTTTTGTCTATAAATATGGATGAGTCTTTTGATTTCGACCGATTTTGATCATCTCCTTCAGCTGCTGAACCACGAGTAAAAGTTCACTTCTGAGTGGATTCTAGCTAGATTGATCTTATCAAAACAAATATTTCTAATAAGTGGACGTCCTAAAAATCTCTTCACTGAGTCGAGTGATTATGGTGACTGGAAGACCACCTGTGCATAACACAGGTGATGAATCTTCTCACCTAAAATCATGAACATACATGACATTGAAAATCATTGAAAATGATGAAGAAAACCTTGCGTTTTTCTTGAGGTTTTTATGTTTGTGATAATGTTCTTGTATGTGTGAATGTCAGTGCTCTACGAATGCTCCACTACTTCATGATGATTATTTGCATCTCACGACAATGACGTAAATTATGAAATGTCTGCGAATGGGGACATAATGCACTTGTAACGTAACCATGGTAACCATAATATCATGCATGCATTGTGCAATATTCAATCATCACAAGCGTCTCCACTCGACTCAACTCCTAACTTTATCATTCCCGAGAACACATTTTATGGAAGAAAAACGGCGCTGAAATACAACCGAATCTGCCGAAATGGCTCCCCCTGCCCTCCCTTGACTCTCAAATAACGATAAATTTGTCCCGCTCCTTTCCAAATTGGGAATATTCATCTCTTAAGCTAAACATGCCAAAGGGCATCGAAAAAAACAGCGAAAGTTCTTTGACTGGGCAATAAACAGTGAACGTTCGAGCGCACTTCCGACTACATGTTCACAATGCTGGGTGCGGAAATTGGACCCAAAAAATCATCTCCAAGTGAAGAGACGAAATGCTGTCTTGATGCAATTTCTGCGCCTGGTTTGAAATGCCAGATTGGAGATTTAGCAATATTTGTCGCTGATAAAATTAAGTCGTATTCTGGTAAATATTATGCCATTTTATCCAGAGCAATGTTTCCTAAATATTATTGTTATAGTCGCGCGATAATCAAGATAAACACTCATTTGCAATTCTGCTTAATTTTTGGGATCGGAAACAATGAAAGCAAACTTTATGGTCTTTCTGGTACAATAGGGAAAAAATAGCGTAGAACCCAATGTTTTCTAATGAAGTTAGATTTTATGCCAATTATCAAAGCTCCCTAGTAATCATGGTACTGCTCAATGGTTGTTTATTGCTCGTGCAACTGGAATGTAATTTCTGGGTACAAGATGATTCGAAAATACATGTTAACTCAGCAGTCTCAATAATCTATACACAACCATTATACAATAAAATGTATTGTCAATTTTGTCAGTAACGATAAAATGTTAACACACATTATTTGCATGCTTTGTCTAAACGTCGCACATTGTGCTGATTGTTGGCCATCATGGTCATTACCAGTATTTATGGTTTTCCACCTGGGGAGGATATAATTGAAACCACTCAAACAAACAAATGAACAGAGCTTTCTCAATTATATTTGATGACGTATACAGCTGTACTAGAAAGTAGTTTGTCTCTAGAGTCTAAAAACAAATGAAGAATATTTGTCTATGATTGCTGTGGTGCGTTAATGCAAATAAATCAACTTATTTTCATACATCAAATTGTACTGGGCTGCATGGTTTCATAGAACAATACCTCCGATCCACAAGTACACCGCAAGATCATTCGAACACCTACATGGATTAAATACCTCCGCAGTCAGCGGAATCCGAAGAATTCCTAATACCCCATTGTGTCCGACACTGCCCGCCCTGGCAAACGCGTTGTTCGCCCCTTGCGTAATACGATGCATAACGACAGAAGCAGAGCCCATTCTGCCGCTGGTAACGACACCCACGCTGACACCTAACCTTATGTACTGACCCCGTTAATACAAGCCGATAATGACTCTAGCTGACAACACTGGCGCGATGAAGAAAAAATTTCAACCCATTCCTTCCCCACGAAAAATTCCCCCTTCTTGAAACTGTGAAAAGCGAAGAAATGTACATGTAGGGGCACCAGATTCGATGCTTGAAAAGGGATTAGGCCATACATCTCTTTAATTATGGTTCTTGTCTTGTGGGGGCCATTTTCTGGACTGGACGCAATATAGCACAAGATGTGATGCGAATAACAACCGAGGTCGGCGTTAAGATTGACCACCGTGTAGCCGTAGGTGAGCAGGGTGTGTCGAGATACTCTCGAAAGTGGGACCCTTGATTACCACCAAGGGAGCCACTGGTAACAGCTATGGTGATCACTCAGGATTTACATTAACATAGCTTTCACTCAAAATTGTATTTTTAAATAATTTTCTTTGTATAATGTTACCCCAAAAAATGGCATTGTATATACATCATGTGTATTCATTTCACATAAGAATTATGAGGCACGCATTGCCCAATGTTTTTAACTGTTTTATTTGTAGGGAGTTTGGGGTGTGTGACCTGGGTATGCCCAGTTATTTAGTGGAGCCAAATTGTTTCAGGGCATCTCGACCCATTGGGATCAGTATCTGGGCAACTATGCTATTAATTTTGCGGGACAAGCCATATGTGTCCCAGGGCTGAAAAGGGACTGCAATACGCAAATGTCGTAAATTATTGCGTAATTGTTTCACAAGTTACTGGGTCGCTTCTGTGCCAGTGTTCGGAACATGTGCCAACAATCCAAACTCTTGTACAGGTTCAATTCAATGTTTGATGAAAAAATTGTATTAATGAAGTATACATACAAGTATACAACTGAAGTATACAACTGAAGTATACATACATGTATGCGATATAGGAGCAATTCTGCATAGACGGAGCACATCATAACCCTGATGAACCCTGCAACTAATATTGCTCAATTCCATGTAATTTATTTTCGCGTCTACTACAAAAGGGTGAATCATCTTGCTTGATTAAATTCAGAGTGTGACTGGCTTTCCTGATCGGATAATAAATCAGAATACCCCTTGGCATTTTCCTAGTGTCAACGAGATTCTTGTCTTACATGTACTTAATAGAATGGAGATCCTTCTTCGCGTGTTGTATGACTTGATGAAGGATATATAGTACCTCAGTGTATATATTATGCTTGATTACATTTCTGCTTGTTCACCCTGGGGCTTCCTCATCTCTGCTTTCCGATGTCATTTTCTTTGAAACATATTAACGATAGTCTATTTTACATGAAACTATCGTATGACCTTGACACATTATCAAGTGGGGGACTACCTTTTGACCCAACTGATTCCAGAACAAATGCAACTATTGCACATTGGACGCCTCATTCACGGTTCATCATTGGATGGATTTCACGTATATCCCTGTCATGTTTTCGGCCCCCGCTTGAGAAAGCATCCCTCACACTATTTTGTTCCCATGGAGACCCATGAAAGTCAAGGGTCAAATCCAAGTGACCTGCAGTAATTCAATGATCAAGATCTAAAAGCCATGCAAATGTCAATTGCCGACATTCCTCGCAGGTGCAAAGAGGCGGTCATTTCCGTGCACTACTCTCCGGGAATTAAAGTGGAGTTCTGGTATAGCCCATGAAATACCACTAGCAGGACATAACATGACTTGGAAACCTTAAAAAAATTGTGCAATTTAATCTATTCACTCGTTGATGTTCTACATATTACACAATGTACACATTTTCCTAACTGCTTATCTGCAAGACGGTAGACGGATGGTCAAATTCTGGATACAAAGTTTTCTATTGTATCTGATGATGTAGATGTCATGTCATATTATGTTGTGTCAGTGTTCCTTCAGGATATCACCTGTACTTGATGTCCATGCAATTTACAGAATTTCATTGGCTATGAGACAGTGTTGCCTGTACCGGTAATAAATAGATACGGTTGATTTCAATTGACACAATTGACAATACATAGAAACATGAACATGTTCTAAAGTGAGCTTTCTTTATACACATACTCACCATTGGCATGATGATGATTTGACAGACGAGCGCCAAGATCAGCGAGGTCGGGTGTCTCTGGTGCATGCGCAGACTTGGCAGATCCGTCGCGCAGCCGATACTCAGACTGTTCATCGCCACGATCGTGCCAATTGTCCAGTCATAGGCGAAGTCAAAGTGTCGCAACCTCCGCACGACCTTGACCTTGTACGGAATTATTGAAAGCGATGCAATGTCCGTTGAGCTCGGGGGTGTTTGCAGGTTGAGGTATTCCGAGTCATCATCGTATCCACTAACGGCTAGAATTTGAACCCGTAACAACGCATATCCTACGCAAGCGCCATCTACCGTAAAGGAACTCGTCTCATTAGGTTTGAGCACAATTTGAAGGTCAAAGGTCACATTGGGGGTCGTTTCCGGCATCACTGGAAATGCTATATCTGGAGTATCCGAAGTTATCACCGCGATAAACGTGATGTTTCTTGTGCGATTGACATCCTTGAATTCTGACATTGCCATTGCTATTTGGTCATGAGAGGCCGTGTAGTTCATGGTCACGATCGTCAATTTGTTCATGTACATTGGGTTGATTTCCGGCGGGTAAAAATCCATTTTGAAAACATCCTCGCGAGAGTGATACCCACTTGACGTTGCGTAACTCGCTTGGAAGTCAGATAATCCAAAACTTTCCTGAGCGGTTGACGATGCCAGTAGGAGTTTCTCCGGCTTTAGGTTATCCTCGCGAGTTGACGTCGGGGAGCCAGAAATCATTTTCCGCAGGTTAAAGCACGTAAGAACGGTGAGCAGAATTTGCAGCTGGGCAAGCCATGGGGCCATGTTCACCATGGTTTGTGCACCTCGCAATCCTGAGCTCACCCCGCTTTGTTCCCAACGCGGAGCACAGCATATTGGTCGGCCAGAAATAAAAAGAAAAAAAATTCCTTGGGAGGACAAAAAGTCCAAGCAAGGTCCGAAGAACTGAGAGAAAAAAAGCGGGCAAGCTGGAAAGATTATCGGAATAATTGGCGAGTTAATAGACACCTTTTGCCCACAGGTGTTAGAGTTTCTCATGCGAACATCTCACCGAGACGAGACGTGGTCTTTGTTGATGCACCCACATTGCCGCTTCTCGGTAGCTCTGTGCTGGACTTGCATACAGACTCAGTGCCCACCGTGCAATGCTGGAGGCTTGTCTTCCCTCGTACATGGAAAGTGATGGGAACCCCCTATAATCGTATTTACTGCGGGGGCCCGGTGGGGGATTGTGCGGTTGCATAATAAGGTGTCACAATTGATGGACAGCCATTGTCGTTGCTTTACCTCCAGGTGCTACTGTTTATCATGGGTGATATTTGTGGCTGCCCTCGCCGTGCATGTAGTAAACATCGTAAATGTAATTAACTCCCCGATAATGCTCCATCCTGTTACATGTGAAGAAAACTGCTGTGGGCACATTTGCATCATCACCTACCATTACTCGGGGGTGTAAGTGATTATTCCTTTGTCATGTTGCAAATTACACTGGTGCATGTGATTGTCTTCTTGACCAGCATCATTGATTGGGCAATAGGCATCTATGTATTTCCATAGGCTATTATGATGTATGTATATTATAATGCTCACTGTTATTCTGAAGATGCAACATTATACTCCGGGCATTGTGGATGATTTAACCTTTGCATCCCTTGCAACCATACAGAATGCCTGCTCTTCTGTCGTCTCTATCCAGCAAAAATGTAATCCTCTCCAAGGGATCGCCTTTATCATGCGCAAGACTACAAAGGCACACAAACAGCCGAGTGAATAGCGCTGAATGCTCCGCATCTAGATGTAGATTTGCTCACAGTTTCCAGAAGCTCATCAAATTTTCTCCTATTGTGTTATATCAGCGATATCGCGTGACTCGCCTTGCCGGTTGATGACTCGTCTGGGTCCCGTCTCCGTTCGTTCGTCTGCTCACGCTCACTGTAAAGGAATAAGCGAAACATGAATTACACGAGTATTATGTGTAGATGTAATGATTAGGCATGTCTCGGTTCTGCCGAGCTAGAGCAAAGGCACCAATAAAAACAGTCGGCGGACGCGAGAATAGACACTTGTCTTGTCTTACGCGTGACATAAATCTAACATGGGCTTAGCCGGCACTGTCGTGAGGAATCGTATTCCCGCCCTCGTCAGGCTAGACCGGCAAGACTAAAACGTGAAAACTTTAAATCCCTGGCCGGCTCTACATGTACATGTATGCTCCCTGGAGACACAGTTAGCAGTCTCGGCACTTCCCAACGTCAGCTCTCGTTCGACTCAACGCCTCGTCTTGTGTTGTCGTAGATTTCATACAGACGAAAGCTTATAAGGATGATGCAATGTCACCCCGCCTATAATACCTGTATCTCACCCACCATCCGTCTGCCACAGAACCTCCCCCCCCCCCCCCCCTCGCCTGCCTCCTACAGCCCTGCAAAGTAATCCTAAGCCCCTAGTACCCCGCTGTTCTCCGGCCACCAACAACTGTGACTGCATAAGGACTTGACCAAGGCTATCTCTTCCCCCATCCCAGATCAACATGATCATTTGTGTAATAAGCATGCCCGTGTACTAGGGACTCTCCAAACGGGAAGCACGCTGGTGCACGGTGTGGAATTACAACGTCAATTAGTGTTAGAGCAGTCGCACCACGTGCATGCCATGTAGAAAGACAGACCTCCACCAAGCTTAACCCATTCGTTCATTAGGAGACACACTGATTACTGTTGCTATCGCTGAAGCATCTTGAGAACAGTAAATAGTGCCCTTAATTATCACAGAAATCACCCTTATTCCAGTTTGTTAGTGAGTGCATATTAATCCTTGATTATATTGCATTGCATGGAGGTGTTGCTGGCCACGAGTGTTGTGTTGAATCCATGACTGAGTGATAATTAATTAATCATCATAAGCCTTTTGAATCAAGGAAGGAAGTCCTAATTGGCCTTTCTTTGCTCAAAATAATCTATTCCTGTGCTGCCGTTTTGAACTGTCATACCTTGCCATACAGGAGCTGATAGCTTCAATGGTTTAAGTCTTCACAAAATTGACAAGGTCGAATCCACAATCATGTCAAGGTCGTAAAAAGGAACATAAGGTAAACAAAACTGGGTGAATGGTTTGGGATTTGGACCGAAGACCATGAGAAAATCCCACCAAGGGCAGAGCAATGAAACCATGGTTTTACGAGGATGAACAGTTGCGATGAATTTTCATTACCTGGCCACTTGTTGGGCAAATTACACGGCTCAAGCATGCGGAGAGCCGAGACGTAATCTCCCTGACCTTACCGATGATGCTCCGATCTATACCTGCCTCCGCTCGTGTAAGTCCTAACTAGAATATAATGCCGTCCGACGACCAGCGGGCAGCTGCTCGTGCGCAGTGCTTGATTGTGTCTCGTTAGCAGCGGGATTGGACTTCTGGTAATTCCAACGACTTTTTTCTGATCTCCGAAGCTCGGCGAATACCTGCCACGCATGCAAAATCATCCGGCAACTATCGAATTGCCGCCTGGACTGTTGCCCATGCACAGTCGCTCTGAGTCTTACTTCCCTTCCCAAGTCGCAGTTTCTTATTTATTTCTATGCCCTCACCACCCCAGAAAACCTTCCCAGTGCTGGTTTTTAGTTTCTTCGAGGTGCCCTCGGAAATACCCAGGGTCCCGATTAATTGCTGCTATATTTGGAAAACCTATTCCCTGTTTGATCAATGGTCCATCGGACGGAGAAAAAGCGGATTTAATTTCGCGGGACGACCAGATGCCAATGCACTGTCTCTAATCCAACTAACTGCCGATTAACTCGGTAACTTGGTCAGGCGGTGCCGAGCTAGATAGCGGTAATGGCAGACCTGAACAGATGGGACATCAACCCTTGGAAATAACCCCCTCTTACCCTCCTTTCCCCCCCCCCCCCCCGTACCTCACTCCCATACCCCCCCCCCCCCCCCCACAGCGCTTTTGTCACAAACTCACAGTGCCTCGACTCTCGACTTTGTAGCGTCCAGTTCCAGCCAATTAAGCTCTCCACAAAAATAACATATTTTATAATCACAATAATCAGCTTGACAGCAGCTCGACTAAACCTGTTCTGATTGGCTGCTCGCTGATGCAACTCATGCACCCGGCGTTCGTCTCGGGTCATGGCGTGCAGTTCATGTAACTCGCGATCCATCAAGCTTACGAAATGATGAGTTGGTATTCTCCCCCAATAGGAGTGAGGCACTTCTGTTTGCGTTGGGTTTTGCCATTCCACAAATTCGGAGATCGTTTGATGTCACCTGGTTTTTGCGTTGAGATAACGTCCGAACAATTGTAGCGGTTTGAGTGGTTCACGGCGCTGGCATCCATCACGCATCGCGGAAACAACACCGCTTGGAGAGCCTGCCCTCAGACGGATCATAGATACTCACCCAAGCCTGGAGACTGACTCCCAGTCTGCCAATTTATGTCAGAGACATACGATAAACCACAAAATATATGTTTATTTCATGGTATGGGTCTACATGTGAAAATAAAAACTGGAGAATCTGATGAAACTGCCTTGCTTGGGCAGTAACTACTTATTACCATATACCTAGGTTCTTTAACATCTTTAAAGGCACCCCGCACTCGGCTAGTTTGTGCTAGTATATCAAGCCTGGAATGGTACTTTCCTCACACGTAGATATTTCCGATATGGTGGTGATATTCTATTTTCCGCCGTGTCTCTTTCCTGTGATATCGGTAATGGCAACTATTTGTCGAGCTATGCACAACTGGATCCTCGATTTATCACCGTGATTTGCACCATTGGAAAGCCGTTAGGCATCAGATATTTCCGAGCTTGGCCGGGGAAAGTCGTTCCACACATGTCGATGGAAAAAACAGATACAGAATTTGCAGTATTGCCTCTGACCATTTGCAGCCATTCCAAGTCATCAGCATTATTGGTGATTTAGCAGTGTGTCAGAATTTTTTTTCGTCCTTTTGCGGCATCAAATTTGCATAACGAGACACCTCGATAGCCACGATAAGTGGTCAATCGAAGAACGCTTTTGCATCACTATGCGTGAAGGTCTATTTTATCGACCTGCCAGTGAAATATTACAAGGGGTTTGTTTACTGGCAGGAAGAATCGGATGGAAGTTTTCACATTTCTAGCCATGGACTTGATTAAAAAATAAGCACATCATTGAATAAGGACTTTAATTTCAGCAGTACGTCCTCCAAGACAATTTTCGTGTGTGCCGTTGCTGTTACCATGCTTTAAAATATTTTGATAACTGCCACTTTCAAGCATCCTTGGGAATGAAATTGTGAGTGTCGTAAAAATATGAGTGTTTTGTTAAATGCACTTTGATCATTTAGCGAATTTGCAGTGTTCTTGAAATAAAATTACTCTGACAAAAGGGTTGACATTGAATGCCTTGACCAAACAATTTTCTATCATGGAGTAATGATAGCTTGTAACTATAGATTCATACATGTACTGTACGATTTGTGGTAAAGCACAGTCTGGTATGTGTACTGTCTGCAATGGAACATGGACCTTTTGATTTCATGTTTTGTCATGGTCATGTAAATAAATTATATTGTATATAAATTCACTGAATCTGATGAGCAATGGTTTTGGATAAGTAACTTCATAACCATGATAATCATGTTAAATGTGATAAATCCTGTCTGCAGACAGAAGAAAAGCAGAACCCGACATATCCTAAACCCAAACGAGTGATAAATACCGTGGGTCAGCTACTTAGCTTTGACATGTTTATGTGACATTGTTCCAACAAAAGTGCCATAGATTTACGCAGGCGTCCTCCCAGATATTAATATCAATGCAATATCTAACTGAAGTTTTCTAGCAGAACGTACGCAGTGAGGTAAATTTACAGTTTTGAAATCATCATTTTTTTTTTCACAATTGTCAGAATTATTGTTACAAGAAATTCTTTGAGCATCGATGCTGATCACACAATATAATTATTATAATCCTGATAAAAATATAGCAAAAATATACATATAAATTTGAGCACAGTACACGTACCTCCATTCCTCCAATTTGTGTCTAATTGTTTCCAGAGACTCACTGAGTTTCCAATTTTAGTCACGGAAGCTGGTACAGTATTACTAGTAGGTCATCTGAGTGTCAGTTTCTTCCCTTCCATCTTCATATCCCGATGAATGAGCACTAATTCCAGATATCCTTCATTTCATTACTCCTCTCAATCCTCTGCATTGTACGCCACGCCCAACTTCTATTAGATACAAGGTCGCCACTGAATAAAGAACATCGGCAGCGGAAAAACTTTGTCCTTTTCCATCGACTGCATCCAGCGGTGCTAGCATATCCCAGTTTTGCATTGCATGTTACATGTAGCCACGGATTTTTGCCGCACTAATGGTTCTTCTCTAGCTATCCTTGGGATTTTTTACCGCTTTGGTCCGCTAAATTGGGCAAGTGATTTTCGCCTTCATTATTTTCCGGTGGGATAGAAGCACCTACATCCCCCCCCCCTCCCCTCCACAACCAGATGCCTTGATGGAAAAGTGTGATATATGACAATCCATGCCCATCTTTTTTCCGCTTTCATTGGGGTAAGAACGTTGCCAGCACAAGACAAATGGAAATGATGCGGCACGATGCTCAGTAGAAAGGTTAGCAGTCGCCAGCTACATGTAGCAAATGGCTCTGAAGTTCACCGGGCATATAATCTGCCATCATAATGAGCGAATACGCTGAGCAGGTCCAAGCATGACAAAGGTGTGGCTAAGGTACTGCATAGGTGTTCTTTCTTTCGTTTTTGTTTAGTTTTCACCTGAGGAAGAGCGGTAAAGTGCCTAGCTACTCCCTGGAGTTAATCAAGAAAAGTTCAGCTGGTTGTACCGAGTACCTGATGAGGGCGTACCGTTTTTAAGCGTACTACGCCACCGTGTACTATCAGGGTGACTGGCCTCATCATTGCCATGGTGATGTGTTATAAATTGCCCTATCACTCACATACTTGTGAATGTGAAGTTCATGGCACCAATGAGGTTGTTGACTTTACCATGTTTACTTGGGCATAATATCTGTTGATATCATCAATCATAGCATAGAATCCAACAGGTGTTAATAAGTAGTGTACATGTATCTCTAAATACACAGTCATACACAGTCATATATAAATTGACTGCTCGATAAAAACTATCTTGAAAATAATCATGGCATAACTGCAATTGCATGGTATACAAATGGAAATAATATGTATGTGCAAATACCAGTATAATACTGTAGAAAGAAAATGGACCTTTTCATAGACTTTCCCGCCAAAATTTCCCGAATGCTGTCATTTTCCGACCAATCACAAGTGCTCGCATTCGAGTCATTTAACGGTCGTAAACAAAATCTTTGTAGCGGGAATGAAGCCGATTTTCACATCAAAATGTGCAAAATATGAAGTATTTTCATAAGTACAGTTATCATATTGGCCATTTGTGATTATTTTATCAATCTGAATCGAAAATGGTACGCATTTCGTGAGGCGGGTTTAAAACGGTCGTTTGACATAATGCTAAAACCACGTGCGGCTGGCGCGTGCAATCTTGAGAATAAACTGGTCAACAGGCTATCCTCCGTGGTACCCAATTACCGTAATGCAGCATTACGTACGGTAATAGTCAACACGATATATGTTTGCAAGTTTTATATCGTAAATTACGAAGTCAGCTAGTTCTTCATGTTAAAAATGTACAATACTCCACCTGGCGTGAGACAGCGCATGAGAAGAGGTAACTCTGGAAATGATCTAAGTTGGGTTGTACCACAGATTCATTCACGCTATCATTACATAGATCTTTATCGGACATAAAATTACCTACTTTAACATAGATAGGCTTTTCCAAGATATTACAGTTAATGAATCAAGTGAATACAAAATGAAATGAAAATATTCACAAATAAATAGTACAGTCTCTCTCTTTATTTTTGCGAATTTGCTGGACAAAATAAGTAAATTTATGGCAACAGTGTACATAATTTTTCGGCGGTGTTTTCACGTCATTATCCACAAAATACACGAAAATTAGAAGAACAAATAGGCTAGTATCAGGAAAAATGTTAAATCTACTGTGTAACGATGATATGTAGCCTATTTTCCACACGGGAATGAATGAGAAGGCTTATTCGAGGTTACGGAGCTTTGTATATTTGTATCGGATGTTTTAATTTCAGTATCATTAAAATTTTGATAAGCAATTGGTGCATTTGATTTACAGATTTTCATGCCAAAACATCTACAGCGCTATTTTGAATTATGTAATATATGTTCACGTGCTACTAGTAGAATGCACGCCTATATTCTTTACGGTGGTAGGGGTTCAAAGGGTGGTCATAAGCCACAGAGTTTTATGAACGTGGTTTTACGTTGCCATGACACGCACGTGCGAGCGAGCAGCCTTTAGTGGTTAGTTTGAATTGTCTCCGAGAGGCCTCTGTGAAAAGGTCCATTAGGTTGCGTAAAGCCAACTTCCAGAAAACTTGCTGCCTGTATCGCTCACCTGATCAAAGTGAATGTCACATGGTGTTGCTGTCAACGATATCGGGAAGCAATCTGTCAAACTGTCTGAATGTCGTCGTTCGTTGATCATCAGGATGATGAGAGTGTAGAAATAAGCATGATAAGTAGCATAATGATGATAAATATATGTAAATATATATAGTTCAAACAGTACAACCTTGCTAATCTTTTGTACATATAAATTCATTGGTGGTAAAAACTTTTCTCGCCGCACAGTATATCCCTCGTGAATATAGTTGAGAATAATCGTGTCTATTATAGCCTGCATGTACGATAAATATATTGTAATCCATTCAGTTGTAACTCCAACAATATAATATCGCAGAATTTCCATGAGATAAACATCAAATTCAGCCAGTTTATAATCCTGATTATTAGTATAATGAACATTGAGAAACAAGATGGTTTATGAGCCATACATAGCCAATTATCTGATTATTGAGTGCGTCCGATGTCACTCCACAGTTGACAATAGAAGCAGATGTTTGGCCGGCGATATCGCACTCGGCAAAGAGGATCAACGCGATGTTAAAATGTTACATTGATTGCTCTCGGGAGAACAAGATTGATTCGTGTGATCTCGAACTGACCTCAATTTGTGATACTTTTGAGTCCCATTTCTGGAAACGATATGCCACGGACCGCCCAGCCGTGAATCTGTCATATTAAGCCATCAGTTCATCAGCAATTGACAAAAGATTTTTTTTCCAATTTCAGGATGTTCAGAAAACTTGTATTCAAGAATCTTGCAGTAAAATTCTGCAAGTTTGACAATTTGGATAAAATTTAAAACTAAATCTAAAATGACTTTGTCTCAATTTGATATATCATGTTTTGAGTGTCGTCTTAAATAGCTTCATGCACTACACGTTGTTGTGTTCAACTCCATGAAATGCTCATGATTATTTCATGAAGAAACTTTTTAAAACTCTACATGCACTTGTGAGAAGTAGAAATCAGCAGTACTAGGTTATACATGTATTTTTCGGATATCATTGCAAGCCCTACTTTCTCCCTCCCGTCCCATTTTCTTCGTCCCGAGTCTCACATGTAAATTGGATGAGTGACCATTTCTCCGAATGAAGAAGTGGTTTCCATTTCCGCGATGCCGAGGTATACAATAAAATATGGCTATTGAGTCTCGCTTCGGCTGTGGAAGATCGTAACGCTGATTTCTTGATTGGTACATCGCACCAGCAGCGTCTCATCCTTGTAGCTGGCATCTCATTCGAGGGGAGTCGAGAAAAATAACCCCGGGCGGCTGAGATACAGCTCCCGTTCTTAGACAGATTGCGTAACCAGGGCGACCCAAAGGTCACCATAGCGATGTCGCTACACAAACACATATATCCCTA
The DNA here is from genome assembly GCA_949152475.1 of Terebella lapidaria. Lineage (NCBI taxonomy): Eukaryota > Metazoa > Annelida > Polychaeta > Terebellida > Terebellidae > Terebella > Terebella lapidaria. Next base: position 13,975,700 of record OX424557.1, read on the forward strand.
CAAGGCTTAGTGCTTAAAGGGAAAGTTTCAAGTCTGGCCGCTCCATCGCGCTGACATTAGCATCGTCCTTGTCGTCATGGCGATGATCTTTTGTAATTCAGGTGAAAGGAGTGAGTCGACAGAAAACTACTTATACTCACAAGGGGATGCAGTGAAGCAAACAGTTAGAAATGTAAAAATTCAGTGTGATTCTAGATAAATGTTAAGCTTTTAACTGATTCTGAACTAAGAGGCGATTGATTCTGAGGTGAGATGGGATTGTTCCTTGAACAAGATAAAAATAGATTTTCAAAAAGAATTGAAATTTGAATATCTTGAACATGTGGAATGTTTAAACAAAAAAAGGGATCAAAAGAAGTCATTTCAGAAGTCATTAATTCTGACTGCGATCCAGTGTGGATATTAGGATGACAATAGGATGTGCGCTCAATGAAACCTTTTTCCTTATTTGTTGATATTCTATTTTCCGCCGTGTCCCTTTCCTGCGATATCGGTAATGGCAACTATTTGTCGAGCCATGCACAACTGGTTCCTCGATTTATCACCGTGATTTGCACCATTGGAAAGCCGTTAGGCTTCAGATATTTCCGAGATTGGCGGGGGAAAATCGTTCCACACATGCCCATGGAAAAAACAGATACAGAATTTGCAGTATTGCTTCTGACCATTTGCAGCCAAGTCCTCAGCATTATTGTTGATTTAGCAGTGTGTCAGAATTTTTTTTCGTCCTTTCGCGGCATCAAATTTGCATAACGAGACACCTCAATAGCCATGATAAGTGGTCAATCGAAGAACGCTTTTGCATCACTATGCGTGAAGGGGTATTAATTTTCATCGACCTGCCAGTGAAAAATAAGAAGGGGTTTATTTAGTGGCGGGAAGAATCGAGTGGAAGATTTCGCATTTCTAACCGTGAACTTGATTAAAATTATGCATCGTAAGTGAAAAAAATAAGCACATTCATTGAATTTCAGCAGTTTCAAAACAATTTTCGTGTGTGCCATTTCGGGCTCAACACTGTTACCGTAACCGTGGTTACTGGATATTTTGATAACTGCCACTTTTGAGTGTCCTTGGGATTGAAATTGTTTCCAATTTGGGTAACGTGGTAAAAGTATGATTGTTATGTTAAATACGCTTAGCTTGATTATTTAGAAAATTTGCAGTGTTCTTGAAATAAAATTACTCTGACAAAAGGGTTGACATTGACTGCTTTGAACAAACAATGGAATAATTTTAGCTGGTAACGAAAGATTCATACCGTGTAAGATTTCTGGTAAAGCACAGTCTGGTACATGTTCCATATTTGCAATGGAACGTGAACCTTTTGATCTCATGTTTTATCATGGTCATGTACATAGTATATAAATTCTCTGAATCTGATGAGCAAAGGTTTTGGATAAGTAACTTGATATACATGATAAATGTGATAAATCCTGTCTGCACATAGAAGAAAAGCAGAATCTGACATTTCCAAAAACCCAAGTGAGTGATAAATACTGTGGGTCAGCTACTTAGCTTTGACATGTTTATGTGACATTGTTCCAACAAAAGTGTCATAGATTTACGCGGGCGTCCTCCCAGATATTAATATCAACGCAATATCTTAACTAAAGTACTTCTTCTCACAGAACTCAGTGAGGTAAATTTACAGTTTTCTAACTGACATTGATTTAGAATTGTCTGATTTGTTATTACAAGAAATTCTTTGAGCATCGATTGTGACTATTATCACAGAATATATTTATTATAACAATAGAGCAAAAAATGTTGAGCACAGTACCTCCAAATTGTGTCTAATTGTATTGTTTCCAGAGACTCACTGAGTTTCTAATTTTAGTCACGGAAGCTGGTACAGTATTACTAGTAGGTCATCTGAGTGTCTGTTTCAGTTGTATCTTCCCCTCCATCTTTATATCCCGATGAATGAGCGCTAATTCCAGATATCCTTCATTTCATTGCCCTTCTCTATCCTCTCCATTGTACGCCACGCCCAACTTCTATAAGCTACAAGGTCACCACTAAATAAAGAACATCAGCAGCAGAAAAACTTTGTCTTTTTCCATCGACCTTATCCAGCAGTGCTAGCATCCCAGTTTTGCATTGCATGTTACATGTAGCCACGGATTTTTGCCGCACTAATGGTTCTTCTCTGGCTATCCTTGGGATTTTTTACCGCTTTGGTCCGCTAAATTGGGCAAGTGATTTTCGCCTTCATTATTTTCTGGTGGGATAAAAGGCACCTACATCCCCCCCCCCTCCACAACCAGATGCCTTGATGGAAAAGTGTGATATACGACAATCCATGCCCATCTTTTTCCCACTTTCATTGGGGTAAGAACGTTGCCAGCACAAGACAAATGGAAATGATGCGGCACGATGCTCTGTAGAAAGGTTAGCAGTCGCCAGCTACATGTAGCAAATGGCTCTGAAGTTCACCGGGCGTATAATCTGCCATCATAATGAGCGAATACGCTGAGCAGGTCCAAGCATGGCAAAGGTGTGGCTAAGGTACTGCATAGGTGTTTGTTCCATCGTTTTTCTTTAGTTTTCACCTGGGGAAGAGCAGTAAAGAGCCCAGCTACTCCCTGGAGTTAATCAAGAAAAGTTCAGCTGGTTGTACCGAGTACCTGATGAGGGCGTGCCATTTTTAACGTACTACGCCACCGTGTACTATCAGGGTGACTGGCCTCATCATTGCCACGGTGATGTGTTATAAATTGCCCTATCACTCACATACTTGTGAATGTGAAGTTCATGGCACCAGTGAGGTTGTTGACTTTACCATGTTTACTTAGGCATAATTTCTGTTGATATCATCAATCATAGCATACAATCCAACAGGTGATAAGTAGTGTACATGTATCTCTAAATACAGTCATACATAAATTGAGCTCGATGAAAACTCCTTCGAAAATAATCATGGCATAACTGCAATTGCATGGTATACAAATAGAAATAACATGTATGTGCAAATACCAGTATAATACTGTAGAAAGAAAATTAGGTTGCGTAAAACAAACTGCCAGAAATCTTGCTGCCTGTATCGCTCACCTGATCAAAGTGAATGTCACATGGTGTTGCTGTCAACGATATCGGGAAGTAATCTGTCAAACTGTCTGAAAGCTGTCGGACGTACATGTATCGCTGATAACATCTCACCAGTCCCAGCGGCAGCGGTGTATATGTGAGACTTCATGGTATTTTGAGGCCAGGCGTAAAGCTGCGGTGTTGTTTTTGTGAGGATTTACTTGCTGGAAACTTAGCAGTATTTCCGATGGAAGCTTTACAAATGGCCGATCGATAGGAAGTTGACCATTTTCAATCGCTGTTTTTAATTGCCTGCTTTCAACAGTGATTTATGGGAGATACCTTTTGATACAGATTAATTCCGACAAAGACAAGATTTGTTTTTCGATTCTTTCGCTGAATATTTTTGCTGCCAAAATTCCCTCGTCTCATATATATGGTCAGGTGATTATATCGATCAATTGATAAAAAATCAGAGAGGTTCTTGTCTCCAGGGAGATTCTCGCCATATGTTTTAGGTTTGGATATCTGAGCTTTGTGCTTAGTATTGGCTAACTATCTGAAAGCTGTTGGAGCTATTTGGTTGGATTCAGTTTATATCCGTGGTGAGTGATTTTGCATTCCAAATCTGATAAATGTTGATTGTAACGATGGCGAGGTGCAGAAAATAGCATAATGATGGTGAATAGATGTAGTTCAAATTTAGTTGATATTTATCAATTATAAATACCTCTTTCACCATGCAGAGTTCCCGTCATAATTGTTGAGGATAACCATGTGCTAACTACATGTACATGGTTGGTGGTTAGTAATGCTTAATGTAGCCTTCATGTAATAACAGGATCAATCCTAGCTCCATGATTGTCCTCAATAGTCTACATGATTAATAGTCCATTTAATTGTAACTCCAACAACATATTGTGCAATATCCATGAGAAAAACCTCAAATCCAGCCAGTTTATTATCCTGATAATCAGTATAATGAACACGGAGAAACAAGATGGTTTATGAGCCATTTATAGCCAATTATCTGATTATTGAGTGCGTCCGATGTCACTCCACAGTTGACAATAGAAGCAGATGTTTGGCCGGCGATATCGCACTCGGCAAAGAGGATCAACGCGATGTTAAAATGTTACATTGATTGCTCTCGGGGAAAACAAGATTGATTCGTGTGATCTCGAACTGACCTCAATTTGTGATACTTTTGAGTCCCATTTCTGGAAACGATATGTCACGGACCGCCCAGCCATGGATCTGTCATATTAATCCATCAGTTCATCAGCAATTGTCAAAAGTTTCTTTTTCAATTTCAGGATGTTCAGATACATGTATACATGACGTGCTTACAGTAAAATTCCACAAGTTTGAGAATTTTGATACAATTTAAAACTAAATCGAAAATGACTTTGTCTTATTTGATGTATCGTGTTTTGAGAGTCGTATTGGCTTCATGCACTACACGTTGTTGCGTTCAACTTAATGCTCATGATTATTTCATGACGAATGTCTGCTAGAAACTTTGTAAAATTCTGCATGTACTTGTCAGAAGTATATATAGGAATCAGTAATATGTCTTTCATATCTCAACATGAGCAATATCTCTGCAGTTCTATGTTATATTTCTCAGATATCTACACATCATTGCCAGCCCTACTTCTTCATTTTCTCCGTCCCGAGTCTCACATGTAAATTGGATGAGTGACCATTTCTCCAAATAAAGAAGTGGTTTCCATTTCCGCGACGCCGAGGTATACGATAAAATATGGCTATTGAGTCTCGCTCTGGCGGTGGAAGATTGTAACGCTGATTTCTTGATCGGTCTATCGCAGCAGTGTCTCATCCTTGTAGCTGGCGTCTCATTCGAGGGGAGTCGAGAAAAATAACCCCGGGCGGCTGAGATACAGCTCCCGTTCTTAGACAGATTGCGTAACCAGGGTGACCCAAAGGTCACCATAGCGACGCCGCTACACAAACACATATATCCTTACAAGGCTTAGTGCTTAGAGGGAATGTTTCAAGTCTGGTCGCTCCATCATGCTGACATTAACATCGTCTATGTCGTCGTGGCTAAGATCTTCTTTTGTAATTCAGGTGAAAGGAGTAAGTCGACAGAAAACTAGTTATACTCAGGAGGGGGTGCAGTGAAGCAAACGGTTAGAAATGCAAAATTTCAGTGTGATTCTAGATGTTGTAAATGTTGAGCTCTCAACTGTTTCTGAACTGAGAGGGGATTCTGAGGTGAGACTCGATTGTTCCTTGAACAAGATGATAAAAGATATTCAGAAAGAATTAAAATTTGAATATCTTGAACAAGTGGAATGTTTAAACAAAAAAAGGGATCAAAAGAAGTCATTTCAGAAGTCAATATTTCTGACTGCGATCCAGTGTGGACATTAGGATGACAATAGGATGTGCGCTCAATGAAACCTTTTTCCTTATTTGTTGATATTCTATTTTCCGCCGTGTCTCTTTCCTGTGATATCTGTAATGGCAACTATTTGTCGAGCCATGCACAATTGGTTTCTCGATTTATCACCGTGGTTTGCACCATTGAAAAGTCGTTAGGCATCAGATATTTCCGACCTTGGCAGTGGAAAATCGTTCCACTCATGCCCATGGAAAAAACAGATACAGAATTTGCAGTATTGCCTCTGACCATTTGCAGCCATTCAAAGTCATCAGCATTATTGTTGATTTAGCAGTGTGTCAGAAATTTTTTTCGTCCTTTTGCGGCATCAAATTTGCATATAACGAGACACCTCAACAGCCACGATAAGTGGTCAATCGAAGAACGCTTTTGCATCACTATGCGTGAAGGTGTATTTCATCGACCTGCCAGTGAAAAATTACAAGGGGTTCAATTCATATAGTGGCAGGAAGAATCGAGTCTAAGATTTCACATTTCTAACCATAAACTTGATTGAAATGATGCATCCTAAGTGAAAAAAATAAGCACATCATCGAAAAAGGACTTGAATTTCAGCAGTCCTCCAAGACAATTTTCGTGTGTGCCTTTCCAGGTCTAACGCTGTTACCATAACCGTGATTACTGGATATTTTGATAACTGCCGCTTTTGGGTGTCCTTGTGATTGAAATTGTTTCCAATTTGGGTAACGTGATAAAAGTATGAGTGTTATGTTAAATGCGCTTAGCTTGATCATTTAGAAAATTTGCAGTGTTCTTGGAATAAAATTACGCTGACAAAAGGGTTGACATTGACTGCTTTGAGCAAACGATTTTAGAATAGTTTTAGCTAGAATCTGAAGATTCATACCACGTAAGATTTGTGGTAAAGCACAGTCTGGTACGTATACCATCTACATGGGCCTACTAAAATTGATCTCATGTTTATCATGGTCATGTACATTGTATATAAATTCACTGAATCTGATGAGCAATGGTTTTGGATAAATAACTTCATAAACTTGATAAATGTGATAAATCCCGTCTGCAGACAGATGAAAAGCAGAACCCGACATATCCCAAACCCAAGTGAGTGATAAATACCGTGGGTCAGGTACTTAGCTTTGACATGTTTATGTGACATTGTTCCAACAAAAGTGTCATAGATTCACGCAGGCGTCCTTCCAGATATTAATATCAAAGCAATATCTGAACTAAAGTCTTCTCACAGAACACAGTGAGGTAAATTTACGGTTTTGAATGGTCTTTTTTTTTCAGAATTATCAGATTTGTTATTACAAGAATTCTTTGAGCATCGATTGTTAACTATTATCACAGAATATAATTATTATATCAATAGAGCAAGAAAATATTGAGCACAGTACCTCCAAATGGTGTCTAATTGTATTGTTTCCAGAGACACACAAAATTTCCAATTTTATTCACGGAAGCTGGTACCGTATAATATTAGTAGGCCATGGATCTGAGTGTCAGTTCCAGTTGCATCGTCTCCTCCATCTTTGTGTCCTGATGAATGAGCACTAATTCCAGATATCCTTCATTTCATTACCCTTCTTGATCTTTTCCATTGTATGCTATGCCCAACTTCTATAAGCTACAAGGTCGCCACTAAATAAAGAACATCAGCAACAGAAAAACTTTGTCCTTTTCCATCGACCTTATCCAGCAGGGCTAGCATTCCAGTTTTGCATTGCATGTTACATGTAGCCACGGATTAATGGTTTTTTCCTGGCTATCCTTGGGATTTTCTGCCCCTTTGGTCCGCTAAATTGGGCAAGTGATTTTCACCTTCATTATTTTCCGACGGGAATTGAAGCACCTACACCCACCATGCACCCTTGCCCCCCTCCACTAGCTACCAGATGCCTCGATGGAAAAGTGTGATATATGACAATCCATGCCCATCTTTTTCCCACTTTCATTGGGGTAAGAACGTTGCCAGTGCAAGACAAATTTCTACGATGCTCTGTAGAAAGGTTAGCAGTCGCCAGCTACATGTAGCAAATGGCTCTGAAGTTCACCGGGCTTATAATCTGCCAACATAATGAGCGAATACGCTGAGCGGGTCCAAGCATGGCAAAGGTGTGGCTAAGGTACTGCATAGGGGTTCGTTCAATCGTTTTTCCTTAGTTTTCACCTGGGGAAGAGCGGTAAAGTGCCTAGCTACTTCCCGGTGTTAATCTGTAAAAGTTCAGCTGGTACTACCGAGTACCATGAGGGTGTACCGTTTTTAGGCGTACTACGCCACTGTGTACATCAGGGTGACTGGCCTCATCATTGCCACAGTGATCATGGTGATGTGTTATAAATTGCCCTATCACTCACACACTGTAAATTCAAAGTTTGCAACACATGAGGTTGTTGACTTTACCATGTTTACTTAGGCATAATTAATATCTGTTGATATCATCAATCATAGCATAGAATCCAACAGTTGATAATAAGTAGTGTACATGTATCTCTAAAAGCATAGTATACAAATGGAAATAGCATATGCTATTTGAGTTACAAATGCTGATAGAGTTACAAATATCAGTATAATATTTTGGAAAAAAGAAAGGTTGCGTAAAGCCAACTTCCAGAAAACTTGCTGCCGGTGTCGCTCACCTGATCAAAGTGAATGTCACATGGTGTTGCTGTCAACGATATCGGGAAGCAATCTGTCAAACTGTCTGAGAGCTGACGGACGTATCGCTGATAACATCTCGCTAGTCCCAGCAGCAGCGGTGTATATGAGAGACTTCATGGTATTCTGACGCGAGGCGTAAAGCTGCGGTGTCGTTTTTGGTGAGGATTTACTTGCTGGAAACTTAGCACTATTTCCGATGGAAGCTTTACAAATGGCCGATCGATAGGAAGTTGACCATTTTCAATCGCTGTTTTTAATTGCCTGCTCTCAACAGTGATTTATGGGAGATACCTTTTGATACAGATTAATTCCGACAAAGACAAGATTTGTTTTTCGATTCTTTCGCTGAATATTTTTGCTGCCAAAATTCCCTCGTCTCATGGTCAGGTGATTATATCGATCAATTGATAAAAAATCAGAGAGGTTCTTGTCTCCAGGGAGATTCTCGCCATATGTTTTAGGTTTGGATATCTGAGCTTTGTGCTTAGTATTGGCTAACTATCTGAAAGCTGTTGGAGCTATTTGGTTGGATTCAGTTTGTATCCGTGGTGAGTGATTTTGCATTCCAAGTCTGATAAATGTTGATTGTAACGATGGCGAGGTGCAGAAAATAGCATAATGATGGTGAATAGATGTAGTTCAAATTTAGTTGATATTTATCAATTATAAATACCTCTTTCACCATGCAGAGTTCCCGTCATAATTGTTGAGGATAACCATGTGCTAACTACATGTACATGGTTGGTGGTTAGTAATGCTTAATGTAGCCTTCATGTAATAACAGGATCAATCCTAGCTCCATGATTGTCCTCAATAGTCAACATGATTAATAGTCCATTTAATTGTAACTCCAACAACATATTGTGCAATATCCTTGAGAAAAACCTCAAATCCAGCCAGTTTATTATCCTGATAATCAGTATAATGAACACGGAGAAACAAGATGGTTTATGAGCCATTTATAGCCAATTATCTGATTATTGAGTGCGTCCGATGTCACTCCACAGTTGACAATAGAAGCAGATGTTTGGCCGGCGATATCGCACTCGGCAAAGAGGATCAACGCGATGTTAAAATGTTACATTGATTGCTCTCGGGGAAAACAAGATTGATTCGTGTGATCTCGAACTGACCTCAATTTGTGATACTTTTGAGTCCCATTTCTGGAAACGATATGTCACGGACCGCCCAGCCATGGATCTGTCATATTAATCCATCAGTTCATCAGCAATTGTCAAAAGTTTCTTTTTCAATTTCAGGATGTTCAGATACATGTATACATGACGTGCTTACAGTAAAATTCCACAAGTTTGAGAATTTTGATACAATTTAAAACTAAATCGAAAATGACTTTGTCTTATTTGATATATCGTGTTTTGAGAGTCGTATTGGCTTCATGCACTACACGTTGTTGTGTTCAACTTAATGCTCATGATTATTTCATGACGAATGTCTGCTAGAAACTTTGTAAAATTCTGCATGTACTTGTCAGAAGTAGGAATCAGTAATATGTCTTTCATATCTCAACATGAGCAATATCTTCGCAGTTCTATGTTATATTTCTCAGATAGCTACACATCATTGCCAGCCCTATTTCTTCATTTTCTCCGTCCCGAGTCTCACATGTAAATTGGATGAGTGACCATTTCTACAAATAAAGAAGTGGTTTCCATTTCCGCGATGCCGAGGTATACGATAAAATATGGCTATTGAGTCTCGCTCCGACTGTGGAAGATTGTAACGCTGATTTCTTGATCGGTCCATCGCAGCAGCAGTGTCTCATCCTTGTAACTGGCATCTCATTCGAGGGGAGTCGAGAAAAATAACCCCGGGCGGCTGAGATACAGCTCCCGTTCTTAGACAGATTGCATAACCAGGGCGACCCAAAGGTCACCATAGCAACGGCGCTACACAAACACATATCCCTACAGGGCTTAGTGCTTAAAGGGAAAGTTTCAAGTCTGGTCGCTCCATCACGCTGACATTAGCATCGTCCATGTCGTCGTGGCAATGATCTTTTGTAATTCAAGTGAAAGGAATAAGTCGACAGAAAACCAGTGATACTCAAGAGAACACAGAAAAGTGCAGTGAAGCAAAAGGTTCTGCAAGAATTCAGTGTGATTCTAGATGTTTAAGCTTTCAACTGATTCGGAACTGAGAAGGGAACCGGTTTTTGAACGTAGGACATTACTCACCAAAGTTACCAGTATGATTTTGTTTCCTCCAGAAAGAATCAAAATTTGAAATTGTAAGGATTGTTCCCCCATTCTACATGTTCACATGGTCACATGGTCCCTGATCAACGAATGGATCAGGGAAAGTATAGAATCTGTGATTCCTTTCTAGCGTGACTGTGATCCAGGTCATCATATTTTCAGTACACAACAAAGATCTTGATCTTTATTTAACCCAAGTATGTGGACTAATAAAAACCAACTGTTACGTCCAAGAGTTTGGTCGTATTGTGCAGTTCAAAAGGCTTCGCAGAGCATCCATCCAATTCCATTTTACGAGAGCCAAGCGGCAATACAACTCCGACAAAATATATTGGGGCGCAGTGCGTATATTTGAGCAGGGCCATTCCTCAGAAGCAGGACCTGCCAATGTGTGATGCAGAACGACAGCATATATCACATCAAATCACATCGTAAACATAGCTCAGTTGGTACGGGTTTCACATAGATATTGCACGATTCATCGGTTGCTGGATATCTCGGGAGTGGTATTTCCCATATGTATCGGAATTTTATATATATGTGTCCAGGTTGTAAATTGTTTGAAGTATTGGGGAATAAAAGCACTCAAAGTAAATCATGTTTACTCAAATTAATTACATTGGAAAATAATAAATGATAAAGCTCAAAAATAGAATTCAGATGAATGTAATATACATTTATATGTGCTTGAGATCAGATCACAACATCATACATGTATTGAAACCTTTGGGACGAGTTGCGATGAAAAAGAGAAAGTCATGAATCTTGGAAACTAGTGTATGGTATGAAATAGCTCAATTTACCACGCGTGAGCTGGGTATACCCTGACACTGTGGACACGGAACTGGCAAAGTCATGTCTCGACTCTTGAGTGCCTGGAAATGTCACGGAATTGGCCGAAAAATGACGGCTCTCGCTCCAAGTTTGAGGGGATATCACGATAGACAACGGACATTGTAAGGAACATCTTTAGAAGTCTGATCATTCAGTCTGAAAAGTAAATATTGCAGAGATGTTGCTGACTTAGGAAAATGCCATGGGCTTGAGACGAGGCTGAGAATAAAGATGACACTAGTACATGTATATAATGGACGTTAACCCAGTACCTTGTACCTTGTACTACCTAGATGATGATGCAGCAGTATTTTCGTGAATGAAGCTCATTTTATTGTGTGCAATATAATATAGTTATTAAGTAAAAATGATTGGTTTGAATCAGAATCATTTGAAATAAAGCTAAAAAGTTGCCTACATTTTCGTGTATGTGACCACGAACAAGGTGGCTAATGTTCATAGATATAGAATATTGTGAATAGTCTTGTAGTAGTGAATGCTCCAACTGCCAAAATACTCTGAGCAAAATTCTTCCCACCTGTCAAGTTGTCAACAACTTCTTGTTGTTTTTGACTTCAAAAATCTAGCTAGTTCTCAAGTGCAGCTCACCGATTGTTAGAATATCATGATGGGTTCAAAAGCATTAGTCATTATCGTTTTCCAGAAAAAATTCGCAAAATTTCATACATGTAAATCACATTGGTAGCTATGTTTCTTTCAGAAAGTTTTAGTAAGCAAAAGCTGTTCTTCGTTTATTGACGAAAGCTGTGCTATATCGTAGTGTTTTAGCCATCAACTGAACGTAATGTTACCTGGTTTATCTGTACTTTATCTGACATCGCACAGGTGCCAAACTGCCTTTAGACAGGAACCTTAGAATATTGACCAGTGAGAGCAGTGAATATTGGCAAACAAAGTGTGATATGAATTTTGCCTTGATCGTAATTTCTTGGACGAAGTTTTGATTTTCAAGTTATCCTGAAACCTGCCATAACAATAACAATATACGAGATGGACAAAAATATGAGAAAGAAATCATCAATCCTATTTTTCCTTATGTCTTCCAACACTCAAACACACACAAACACATGCTCCGGAATTGAACGATGAAAAAACTCATTCCATAGTGTTTGAAGGAACCTAATTCCTCTTTTGAAAACAAACACCGTTGGATGTTGTTCAAATCGCTGGGGAGCTCCTGGGAAATTCATTCTGTGTCGGACTGCGGATAATTGGTTATGGCAGCCACAATCGACTGTGCTCATTTCTGACACCTTGACAACGTGTTTCATCAGCCGAGAAAAAGACGCAACAAGCGGCTTTCTTTTTGTTTCCTTGTGAGATTAGAGTTCGGTGGGAAACCAGTTGTGTTGACACCTTTTTTTTTAGGGTGTCTGGCGACTTTCGTGCTGCGAATTCGTGATTCGATAATGCTGTCAGTAAATTTCATAACTTGGTTGAAAAGATCTTCTACAGGGCAGATGTAGGTACAAGAATAGTTTCTCAGCAAAAGGACAGAAGCATGAAAGCAGTAAACTACATGTACATTGTAATGAAAAAAAAAAACTGACACTGTTTGGCCAGCAAAATGGTCAATATTTGAAAATTATGTGATCAATTCCTAACGCATCAAACTGATTTGTTATGAAATTGTTGCCTATAAATCATGATATGAAATTGTCCGATGATCAATATAATCAATCAATACCTGTATCAGTTGTGTGTGATCGGAGTTTGCTCACTTATCTGGTTTGACTGCAAGTGGATTACATGCAGAAAATGAAGTTCATGGGTATGTATTCAATTTTCACAGGGAGGAACCGTTTGTCTGATTCTATGTGCATTAGTCTGATTCTATGGGCAAAAAGTCTGATTCTATGAGCAACTTGTCTGATTCTATGGGCAAATAAGTGTAAAGTTCGGCGCCCGCTACAGGGCGCCGCTCTCTACGGTAACAACTACAACCAGGTAACAGCACCTCCGGATCAGATCCAGAACATGCGGAGCGGGTTCCGCACATCCGGAACGGGTCCCGCACATCCGGAACGGGCTCCGGGACGAGTCCCGCACATCCGGAACGGGACTCCGCACATCCGGAACGGGCTCCGCATATCCGGAACGGGTCCGGCCGTCATACATCACAACATAACACATATCATCATCATCACCTTATCTACAACATGCACATTATACATTCGTTATGGTAATGTAGCCGTGTGTAGAGTCCGAGGAGCCATGGAGCGGCTCCACGGAGCACGTACACGTGGGCATGTTGCTGGCCGGTCTCGCCGAAGGCACTGTCACAGAGATAGAACTCTGAGCCAGCCCGACGGTCTGCCAGAGCCTGTGTCACACGTCCCGGGAAGGGAGAGAACTGGCGATCCACAGGGCTTACGCCCCCGAGTCAGCAACTTGTCTCTCCCAGCCCGGGCCTCCCCATGGAAATCGTCCCCAGGGCTCTAAGAGCCCACTACTCCTGACCAGGGAACGCAAAGCTCATGGCGAGCCTTGCGTGCGTCCTGTTCACTCTCTCTCGGACAATCTCCTCGATCGAGTCGCTTCCAGTGTATATATAATACACCAGAAACTGTAGGGCGCACGCGAGGTTTAATCGATCCATTGTTATAGTTTACTGGAGCGTAAATTACAATACGTCGCCGTGGCAACGCACGCTCGAACGGAGCATGTCAAAACAAGGCCAAGTACAGAAAGGCCACATAAATGGCTTTTATGTTTACAATCACCTGCCGCGTGCTTAGGGCAAAATCGCCACATTACCCCCTTCTTACAATGTTGGTCCCCAACATGTTCCGCCCGCGCCCAAAATGCTCGAAACCCGACGAAGGCTTCGCATGGCGGGGGCCGGAAGAAGGCACGATGGCAACGCCCGGAAGTCACGGCGCAAACACTAGGACTTTAAGAGTCCCTTTTGGAAGAATGGGGAACTACCCCCGGACTTATGGAGTAAACTATAACGCGCTTTGCAATTTTGAATAAATCCTCATAAACAAGCTAAAATTTTGACCGAGGTGGTCCAAAACCGTGTGATGACCTTGAAAGGTCATCCATTATAAAAGGACGGTGTGTCGAGTCTTTGGAATATCTTTAAGGTTAGACTTTAAATTTAGAAATTTTGTAAAACGACACACCGAGTGATCAAAAGTGATAGTACCTCTAAAATGTTGCCGACCGCCCTGCCGGCCGGCTCCTCAGATCCGCAGAACGGGTCTGAGGCAGGGCGGAGCCGCGGGAGCGACTCCGGCACGCCCGCATGACATATGTACATCTAGCAGACACACATACACCTGCGGACAGCTGTCGCAGACAGCTATCAAAGCCAACGCGGCAAGCCGCATCGACTGCCAGTACCTGTATACTGCAACCCGCACAGGCCTGTGTAAAAGACACGCAGATGGACGGACGTCTGCACTAACATGCAGCCGCCCGCCCGCCCGCACATCTCCAGCACGGCCCGCCTGGGGAATTTACAACTGGCAAAATCACCCGCATCTCGAACACCGGACACGCGGATCCCGCGGGATCCAGCGCGGCATCAGCGGACGAAATGCGAGTGGCACAAAACACATGTGCTACACATCTGGAGATTAATAAAAATCCGAGAACGACATTTTTACATATATATACATGTAACAAATGACAGCTATACTACACGTGCAGCAATGCACGCGGTGTCGCTGCAAAACTCTGTCCCCGGTCATACTGACACACGCCCGAACCAAAATACATGCACTATTAGCTCATGCGGGTGCAATCATTTCCCTCCGGTGACTCCAAATCAAACCATGTATACGGGTAGAAAATAAATTTCTATCCCGGGGGACCTTGCAAATATCATACAGTAATTAAGATTAGTCATTCGCTTTTGCGTCCGCACCGGCGGTAAATGACGTAAAATTAATCACCCCAGCAAGGTAGAAATTGGGCATAAAATTGACAGTAACCACTAACTTGTGGCTTGTACGAATATGTCAGACGAAAACAACAATAAATTGTCATTCTCCAGTCTTTTCAAATATCACAGCAATCCGTCACTGTCAAAATTAGCGCAATCCCTTACACCCCTCTAGCGAAAGCAGAAATCTCCCGATTTCTTACTCTCTTTTGCACCGGAAAGGAAATTTCACATACTTGTCTCACTTTGTATCAGTAAATGAGCAAGAACAGAATTCTCCAGAGACATGCCGCACACTTGTGGCTTATAATCCTCCCAATAAATAATAACTGAGATGGAAAATAAACAAAATCACTCCCCATAGCCGCTGGTACGCTTACAAGGCGATCGGACAAGCCCATGACAGGCGGACAGACAATTGGGCGCCCTGTGGGCGTTCATGACGCGCCCACTAGCAACCCCAACGTACAGCCCGGCCGCGGAGCAAGCCCGGTCCAACCTAGAGCCCAAACGAACGACTACCGGAGCGCGGAGCCAATAGATTAGACGCGGAGCCGGCATGGTCCATAACCTCAATGGTTAGGGGGCGAACCCTTCATACCGGCGCCCAATCTAGAGGCGCCCAAAGATGGTGAAAGCAATAGCCGGCGGACGTCCAGAGCTGCCCGCGGACGGAGTCCAGACCGGACGCCTACCATTGTACGGCGTATTGCCCTTATCCAATGAATATGAAATTGGAATTAAAAGCCACCACAAGTGTTGCGCATGTAATATACGACCCCCTTCTTAGAAGGAGGCCGGGGTTCCGGTCATTCCGGCCGGACCGCGTATTATAAGGTACGATCCGGACGAGAACGAGCGTCACCCGCTGCCGCGGCTGGTCCGCACACGCGGACTTAACAACCGCTCCATTATCATAATGGATAGTCGGTTTCCTGCCGTAAGAAACCTTAATCTACTATAACCGCAATTACAGTAGTGGCTCACGGGGGATAACTACACCGAAGTGCGTCATCTTAAAGCGCCGCGGACGCCGGACGAGTCACGCGGACGAACCGCGGACATCAGTCCTCATCGGCGGACACTATCCCCGCGTCCAGAGCCAGTTCCCCAAATCCGTGGGAAGACGCTTCTCCCGTAGCGGACGTAAATCCCAACCTCAGTCTGGCCATATAAGAGGTTGTCCCGGGACCAGGGGCGTCCGGCCGAATCAGTAAATTCGTCCGGCCAGCGTAACCGTTGTACGGATTACGCCGGACAGCCGTCCACAAGGTGCGGACCGGCCATCCGCACGTCCCTGGCGCTAGAAACTACAGGAGGGCGGATGCGGAGCGGCGGCGTTACGACATGAAAGTCTCCGCGGACCTCAACTCCGAAGATGGCCACAAAGTAGCCACCCGCGGAGGTAAGTCGTGCGGACTCTCACGGAACGACCTAAAACCCGTCCGTAGTATGATAGACGGGTACCGCAGACGCATCCGCATGGGCGGAAGGTTATTCCCACCCATACCGGGCTGGCGCACGTGGTTTCCGGCGTGGCCGCCCGTCATCCGCAGGTACTGGAGGGAGTGGGGGTACCTGCGGATCGCCGTCATCTGGCTGATAGCCACCCAGCCCATCATCTGACGGGTCAGAGAGGTCCGGGAGGCCCACCATACGGCGCACACGCTCGTCCGGAGTCCGCGGATGCTGACCGGACGGATCCCATACGGGAGCATCATCCGGTTCCGCATCTTGAATTAGCGGATCCATGACAAGCGGGCCCTCGTACTTCTTCAGATTATCGATATGGACAACCAGAACCCTGTCCGGATCGGAATCCCTCCGGATCCGGTAGTCCACATCTGTCACCTGTTTCAGTACGGTAAACGGGCCTATCCACGGCTTAGCAAATTTATTGCCTTGCTTAAGCGGCGGATAATAGTAGCGCACCTTGTCGCCTTCCGCAAAAGCTGGCCTACCCTTAGCATGGGCGTCATAGCCTCGCTTCTGCCGGAGGGCAGACTTGTCCAGGCGCGCGCGCGCGAAATCATGGGCGTTCGCCAGGGCGCGGCGAATCCACTCCACGTACTCCGGACCGCACTGGGGTACTGCGCCGGTCTCTGCCGCAGTTGGATACATAATATCCACGGGCAAATTTAACTCCCGGCCGTACAACATCGCGTGCGGAGTAACTCCGGTCGAAGAGTGGACCGACGACCTGTACGCCATTAAGACATACGGGAGGTGGTCATCCCAATCATTCGCACGATCATTCACAAAGGCCGCCAGCATGTTGAGGACCGATCGATTAAAACGTTCGACCTGGCCATCAGACTGGGGCCTATAGGGGGTGGTACGCACCTTGGTACTCCCTAGCATCTGTGCTAGGTTCCGGAACAGGTTGCTCTCAAATTGCGTGCCCTGATCCGAATGTACCTGTTTAGGTACCCCATGGTACACCACCCATCTATTCACCAATAACCGAGCTACCTCGTCCGCAGTCTGGCGGCGCAGTGGGTAGGCGTCGGTATACTTGGTAAAATAGTCGGAAATCACCAGGATGTACCGGAAACCGCGCGGGGTGACCCGGTGGGTATCCAGTATATCCAAAGCTATCCGATCAAACGGCGCGCCCGCCTTAACCGTGGTTAAGGGGTGGCGGCCAGGAGTCGGAACTCCTTTGCGAGCTTGACACCGAGGGCAGGCTGCGCACCACCGTTGCACGTCCAAGCTGCTACCAGGCCAATGAAAGCGCTGTTGTAGCCTATGGACGGTCCTCCGGATTCCCAAGTGACCGGTCACCCGGAGGTCATGCAACTGGTGGAGTACTTCTTTCCGCAGCTCCGCCGGAAGCACCAACTGCCATATTGGAGGCAGTGGGGTCGGTGGCTCATAGCGCCGGTATAAGAGGCCATCCCTCAAGGAGAGTCGTTCCCACTGAGATACTAGAGACAAGGTCTCCTCCCTGTAGGTCTTTCGCTCATCCTTCGAGGGCTTCTGGCCAGCCTCAAGGGCTGTAATTACCGGTGCCAGAGCTCTGTCAGCTCTTTGCGTCGCAGCTATCTGCGCCGGAGAGTAGCCACCCAAGTAATTAGGCTCCTCATCCGTCGCGTCCGGCTGCGCCGCAGCGGCCATCACCACAGGGGGCAAGGACCGCTCATACTCAGACTCTCCAGAGGACGAGGGTACCCACGAGGAGTACACCGCCGGACTCGAGGAAGACTCGCTGGAGCTGAGCCGCACCTCCGCTTCATATGCGGGACGCCCTCGCCGATATCGGCGGGTCCGCGCGCGGAGATGAGCCCTAGACGCTCCGGCCGCCGTGTTGTTAGAGGGGGCGGCGGCCTGCGGTCTCCCCGGAACGTCCAATTCCGAGTCTGAGGACGAATCCGCGGCTTGCTGGAATGGCGCCATTCCTGCACAACCCGGATTCTTGCACTTATGACAACGGGACAGGCCGTCCGCGTTGCCGTGCAACTTACCAGCGCGATGCTCTATCTGCATGTCATACTCCTGGAGTTTGACGAGCCACCGCGCCACCAAGCCATCGGCCTCACTATAGTTGAGGAGCCATCTCAGCGAACTATGATCAGTCCGCAAGCGGAAATGGCGTCCCAACAAATAGTGCCGGAAGCGCTTGGTCATCGTAACCACCGCGAGCAACTCGCGATGAGTGGTACAGTAGTTCATTTGAGAGCGGCTCAAGGCCACACTCGCATAAGCTACTACCCGCTCTTGCCCGTCCACGATCTGCGAGAGGACACCGCCGAGTGCAAAGTTACTCGCGTCAGTGTCCAGGATGAACTCGCAGTCCGGACGAGGGTGCCGCAGCACCGGGGCCACTACCAAGGCCTGCCGGAGTCCCGAGAAGGCGTTAGCCTGCTCAGCGGACCAAACAAAATCGGCGCCCTTTTCCGTGAGGATAGTAAGGGGACGCGCGATCTCCGCAAAGCCGCGTATAAACCTGCGGTGGTAACTCGCGAAGCCCAAGAAGGACCTCACGTCCGCCACGTTACATGGCGGAGGCCATTTCTGTACGGCCGCCACCTTTGCGGGGTCTGGTCTCACTCCGGTGCCCGTTACCATGAAGCCCAAGTACAGGATTTCCTGCGCGAATAGTTCGCACTTACTTGGCTTCAATTTAAGCCCTGCTCCGCGGATGCGATGGAGCACCATCTGGAGGTTGGTGAGGGTTTCCTCGAACGACCGGCCATACACGACGACATCGTCGATGTAGACCATACATCGCTTCCAGAGGAACCCTTTAAGTACCATCTCCATGAGGCGCTCGAACGTCGCTGGTGCGTTACAGAGCCCGAACGGCATTACCTTGAATTGGTAGAGCCCGTTCTTGGTAACGAAGGCAGTTTTCGCCCGATCACTCTCCTCCATCTCCACCTGCCAATACCCGGAGGCCAGATCCAGAGCACAGAAATAGTGCGACCCGGCCAGGGCATCGAAGGTATCTTCAATGTGCGGGAGAGGATATGAGTCCTTCCGCGTGGCATCGTTGAGTTTCCGATAGTCCACGCAGAACCTCCACGAGCCGTCCTTCTTCTTCACCATAACCACAGGACTGGCCCAAGGGCTGTCACTGGGTTCGATGATGTCCAAGTCGAGCATCTTTTGCACCTCCTGGTCTATGACCTCTTGGTGCACTATCGCTGCCCGACGAAGACGCTGCTTGAGAGGACGCTCGTCCACGAGGTCGATGCGGTGTTTGGCGACGTCAGTCTTGCCAACCGCACCATCAGGACCCATGAACACATCCGCGTACTGCCGCAGCAGTCTGCGGAGCGCCTGGCGCTGCTCTTCATCCAACCGGTCCTTCGGAACCCGAGATTCCAAATGGTCCGGCAGGGTGAACGGGTCATCTCCGGCGGCCGCCGCCGCGCACGCAGCGCGGCAGACAGGATCGTCGGGGAGGACACGACTCGACGACGCGGGCGTAGCAGTAGCTGCCACGCAGCCGCGCCGCAGTACAACGGGAGCATCCGTAGGATTCACCACAAGGATGGGCATCGAGCGGGCGTCGGACTTGACCAGAGCCCCACCCAACACGAGTCCAGTTCCCTTGGCGAAACTGCTCACCGGTTGCACTATGCACGGACGACCATCGAGGGGCATGCGGGGACGACGCGGCCTCGCCTCAATGATCATCTCGCTCATCGGCGGCACAACCGTAGTGCGCGCCGCCCGCAATTGAAATGAATGCGCCGGACCCGTGCGGAAGAGGAAATGTGTGTCCTCTCCCATCCGGAATTCGCCAGCATTGAAATTGGCGGTCACCCGGTGGGTCCGGAGAAAATTCATCCCAATAATCCCGGCCGCTCCGACATCCGCAACGATTGCCTCTGTTAGGTACACCTTGTCCCCAAGGGTAATAGGCAGATCGATGATGCCATGGATGCGGATGCGGTCATTACCCGCTCCGTAGAGCTTGTAAGGTCCGGGATCCCGCAACTCTAGGTTGCGGAGCGCGGGCTCTTTCTTAAACGTTCCTGCGGCAACGAGGGTCACCTCCGAGCCAGAGTCCACGAGGAACCGGACCGGCTCCCGTCCGAAGGACAGGGGCAGGTACCAGCGGGGGTCCCTCACCAGTGCGCAGGTAAGGCGATACCGTTCGCACGCGCTGGGCTCATCTACGGAGTCCTCACCATCCGCCTCAGCCGCGGAGGAGCTAGACTGATCTCCAAGGACTACTTCCGGAGAAGTCATATCAACTTGGGGTTCGTCCTGCTCATCAGCGGGTGGGGCGGCATCTTTTGCCACGGAACAACTATCCCCGGACGTAGTGTTGGTCGCCACCACGTCCGGATCTAGTTTCCCTGTCGCGGGTTCCGATTCTGCTGTCCCGGAGGACCAGACCGGAAGGAATTCCTCCGTTGCGGGCCAGGGAGAGCTCCCTGGTATCCGCGCGACCGCAGGCGTTCCAACAACTCCGGACACTTCAGCCAAAAGTGTCCCTGCTTTCCGCAGAAGTAGCAGGGACGGTTCTGAGCTGGTCCGGAAGTGAACGCGCAACATTCTGCGGGTCCCGGAGCCTCGAGCCCGGCGCAGTGCGCAATCATCTGCGCGGCGCCGAGGTCGTATTCCTCCATGTCGCACTCGTCCGAAGGCGAGCGCGGCGCGGCGACCGGTGCCGCATGTGCGGGCGCCCCTGTAGAGGGTGCCGGCGCACTAACCCACTGCTGGGTAGGTTCCCTGGCGGGTTCCCGGACGACCAGGTCCTGCCACGGGGTTACCTGCGATGCCTTGACCGGAGGAGGAATCGCCGCCTGCGCGGGTACAGCCGGGGCCGGAGCCGGGGCTGGAGGCAACTGTCTAGGACGGACAGCCATCTCAAGCGCAAGCGCGGAGTCTATTGCCTCCTCCATCGATCGCTTTTCATGGGTGGCCAGCCCGTACGCTAGGTGGTAAGGCTGGCCATCGATGAACTGATCGATCAGCATCGTCTCAAACCGTCTGGAGTCCATGTCCGGAAAAGCTCTCCGGCCGAGTATGCGTAAGCTGTACGCATAGTCTGTCACGGACTCAGTCGGCTGGCGGATACGCGCCTTGAACTCTCGTTCAGACTGCCGCCGATTGGTCGTCGGCGGGAACAGCAGGCGAAGTTGGCGAGCAACCTCGCCGAACGTCACTGTTCCCACCGGCAGACACGGCATCACGCGGAGAGCTTTCCCTTCCAGGCTCCCCGCGAGGACGTGTCCAGCTTCATGCTGGGACCATCCTTCGTACACGGCGGTACGCCATACCTGGAGCAAGTAGTCCTCCAAGTCGGCGTTATCCCCGTTGAACCGTTTCCGCCACGAAGAGTGGTCGGGCCCGTCATCGCGTTTGCTACGCGCCCGACGTGCGGTCCCGGCTCCGGGGTCGTCCGTGTACTGCGGCAAGTTCCGTGCGCTTCCTGCGCCTGCGGCGGAGTCTGCCGGAGCAAACATCGACGCCGCGGACGGAGGAGCAGGTAAGCTCACGCTCGCCGCCGGGTACATTCCCGCTTGTAGCCCACCCTGGCTAGGTGCGGGCGGGGCTCTCATCGAACCTACGGGGTAGGCTCCAGATGGGGCGGCAAAGCTAGCATAGCTCGGGGCCGGAGCCGCCGGTTGCCACTGCCCGCGTAACACACTTGGCGCACCAGGGTAAGTCGACCACGCGGCGTTAACTCCGGCCGTAGGAACGGTCAGAGCGGTAGCCAGCGTGGTGCCTCCAAGCCGCGGAACAGGCGCGGATCCCATTGCTGAGACCACTGGCGCCTGCGGACTTGGCAGGACTTGGGGAGGAGCCATAGGCCCAGTCATCCCCGGACTGTAAGGGATCGTCGGATCCACGCTCGGAACTGGCTGATTGCACTTGTACTGGTCAAGCGCCATGTTTATCAGCCGCTGCTCCCTCTCCGACATGGGCCCCGAAGGGCTCCGTGGCCGCGGAGAGGGTGAGCGGATCCGCCGATCTGATCGTCCCTGTTGGGGCAACCGGGCGCGGCCGTAGCGCCCTAGAGGAGCCAGCGCACTCAGTGTGTTGGTGAGCTGGTCCCTCTCGCCCAGTGCGGACCGTCCGGTATCCGGGCCGGAGACCCTCGAGGGGGTCCACTCAGCCGGGTTAGGTAACCGGAGGAGTTGGTCCGCAGATCCGGAATTGATCGCAGCAGTTGGCACTCTATTCCGGATGTCCGGACCTCCGGATGTCCGGATCTCCGAATGTCTGGATCTCCGGACGTCTGGAGACGTCCCCTGGAAGAGCGCCGCCTGCCACGAACGTCGTCCGGACAAGGGCAGGTGCGGTGTAGAGCCGTTGCCAGCTCCGTCAACCGCACCTAACACATCAAGACTAGGCCTCGATGGCAACACATGTTGCAGCCCCGCGGGGCTCGGCTCCACGTCCGGAGACGGAGCCGCGGACGCCGGAGTCGACTCCGCAGACTGGGTACTGTCTGCGGAGGGCTCCGCGCGCTCCGCACCATCGCCGGAGCCACCCTGGAGCGGCTCCCGGCCGTCGCGGGACCGGGTCCGGTCCGCAACGTTTCCTCCCTTTTCCCTCCCATTGTCTTTCTCACTCATATCTCGTGCGGAGATGGTCCCGGAGGAGCGCAGGGTCCCCAGGGACGAAGGAGGCTACGACACTGTGACATTAGGCTGCAATGGGACGCCGTCGGACTGATCCTGGTCACGGCACCAATGTAAAGTTATTGACTACCGTCCGCTCTTCGGGATCCTCGAGGATAGTCCTCTCTCATCCGAGTCCTTGCGGACGCGCATCCGCTATTCCGGATCCTCGCGGCAGGGCCGCTCACCGGAGGTCGCGGCGGACACGGTAACTACTTCATCATTAACGGTAACCAGGTAACAGCCCACCCGACACTCCCAGGCCTACGGACACCGTTCAGAAACTGGTTCATCACCACGGTGTTAACTGGCGGGGCCTGGCGAGCCGCGGTCTGCCTCGGGGACGGAACCCCGTACAGTCCGACATGCTGGCCAGAGCCTGTGTCACACGTCCCGGGAAGGGAGAGAACTGGCGATCCACAGGGCTTACGCCCCCGAGTCAGCAACTTGTCTCTCCCAGCCCGGGCCTCCCCATGGAAATCGTCCCCAGGGCTCTAAGAGCCCACTACTCCTGACCAGGGAACGCAAAGCTCATGGCGAGCCTTGCGTGCGTCCTGTTCACTCTCTCTCGGACAATCTCCTCGATCGAGTCGCTTCCAGTGTATATATAATACACCAGAAACTGTAGGGCGCACGCGAGGTTTAATCGATCCATTGTTATAGTTTACTGGAGCGTAAATTACAATACGTCGCCGTGGCAACGCACGCTCGAACGGAGCATGTCAAAACAAGGCCAAGTACAGAAAGGCCACATAAATGGCTTTTATGTTTACAATCACCTGCCGCGTGCTTAGGGCAAAATCGCCACATAAGCAAGCAAGCTGCGGGGCACCAGTAAAACATGCTGGATCGACGGCTAATTTCTCAACACAATCTGATGGCATATGTTCTGTTTACTTCTTAAATTGATGCAGAATATGATTCATGTTCAGTTTCTTATGTGGTGTTCACCGCTCTTCATATATCTGTCGCACAAAAGTGGAACGGCTCGGCAGTGGAGCAGTTAGCCATCATAAATCACCAAAGACAAAGCGCTTCCAGTTACTTACCAGGGTATCTTGACCACAATTGCACGACAATTATTCCAGTTAACATTTTGATTGTTCCTGGATGTGAAGTCAGCTACGTAATCCAACAAAATTGGACATAGAATAAAAATAACAGAAACAAACCTGATTCTATGGGAACAAACCTGATTCTATGGGTAGGGTGTTGTTCTAGCCATGGAACTAGCTTCTCGATGCTGATCCTGAATAAATATAGTATTGAAGTTTGATTTTATATTCTGTTTCTAGGAGAAGGTCAATAACATGGATGACAGATCGTAGCCCATAGTTCCATGGTTATCAAATAAACCTACCCATAGAATCAGGTTTGTTCACATAGAATCAGGTTTGTTTCTGATATTTTTAATCTATCATCAATTTTGTTTGATTAGGTACCTAATTTCACGTCCAGGAACAATCAGAATGTCAACTGGACTTATTGTTGTCCAGATACCCAGGTTGGTTAGTGTGAATGCTTTGCAGTTGGTGATTTATTATGGATAACTGCTCCACCACCTGGCCGTTCCACTTTTGTGCGACAAATGTATGAACAACGGTGAACACTGCATAAGAAACTGAGCATAATCCATATTCTGCAATGATTTATGGAGTAAACAGAACATATGCCATCAGATTGTGTTGAGAAATTTGTCGTTGATCCAGTATGTTTTACTGGTGCCCCACCGCTTACTTGCTTATTGCCCATAGAATCAGACAATTTGCTCATAGAATCAGATTTTTTGCCCATAGAATCAGAATAATGCACATAGAATCAGACAAACGGTTCCTCCCTGTGATTTTGTGTGCCTATTTGCATGATTTGTATTGTGTGTATGCATAATATTATATTCTAAATAATTGCTGATATATGTATGAGTGGTGATGATTTTTCTACATGTAAAGATCTCGACCATTGTGCACAGTTACTGCATACAGTATACATGGTATGGAACTGACAAAGGGAATCTTAGTATGTATCATTACTTCATACAGGCAGATATGAAAGTTTGAAAAACCTCATAGAATCTATGAATGTTATTATGTAACTTCTGAGAACAGTGTTGTAAATCTTCATGCTCATGGGTTGCTCATGTATGTGTTTGGCCAGGGATGTACTCAAACTGACGTTTGTGCAAATGGTTGATGTGCTCATCTTCCATACGCCTTACAAGTACATGTCTAATGAGCTTGTTCGATGTTCCTCAGTCATACCAATTTATGCAAATTACATAAAGTTATAAACTCGCTCCAAATAACATGAATAAAAACTGCTATACGTCTATTACAGGTACCGTAATATAAAATCACTACTAGGCTAGCAAAAACCGAAAAGAAAATGGGTTTCTGCTACTAGTGAATGAATGTGCCTGATGGCAGCTGATCAATAGATTGTGTACCGGTACTATGTGTACACTATGACCCACGAGAGAATACCATGCTCCGGGTTCACATGGTTCATTCTAGTTACATTATGATTGGAAAAATAATTTTGCTAAATGTATCAAAACATTGTAATTGACCAGTGTGTCAGCTCCTACCATAATACATAGCATACTATGTTGCTGTTATATATTCTCATGAATTTAACTGAAAGCAAAATTATTAATCACTTTATATAAATATTCCTCTACTTGCAGTGATGCGCCTGACGAAGCCGTCACTGATGATGGCCCAGCCGCTGAGCTGTGGTGCCCAGGACCTGCCGGGGGACACGTTCCAGGAAGTCATGGCTAGTGACCTCGCCGCTGTCCCGGGACTGGAACACCTCGCACTCGGGGAGCTTCTCACGCTCCCGCAGAACTTCGGGTGTGTTGTGAAACTGGGGCATCGTACGGGATAACTTTTGTGGGGAAATATCTTTGGTGTGAATTTCGGGGATTTTTTTCTGACAATTTTGTATGATAAACATCATCTCACTCAATGTATGCATGGTTGTGAAAAAAAATATTTGTTATTTTAAATTGATATCATTGAAATATTCATCGTTTTTGTGCACAATGCTACTGATATTTTGCAAAATTATAATGTGATGAAAATGAATATATACTAGTATTATGTATTTCCAAATGTTCCATACTAGTGTTGTCTCTTGATTCCAGGAACATTTTTCTGGGCGAGACTTTCTCCAGCTACATCAGTGTTCACAACGACAGCGCGCACAGCTGCCGAGATATTGTTGTCAAGGTAACGCTATAGCAACCATTTAAATACAGCCATTGACGGTTCTGTTGTAATGTATAACTCCCAAGCTTTTTGACTTGGTTATATGATATCGATGTATTATTGTTTCGTCACCAGGCGGACCTACAGACCAGCTCCCAGCGACTGACGCTGTCCGGTAACAACACGGAATCGATCAACGAGCTCTCCCCGAACCAAAGCATCGATGACGTTATCCACCACGAAGTCAAAGAACTTGGCACTCACATGTACGTAGAAATTTGCTGAAAATTCGCAGAAAAAAATTACGAAATTGAACGGTCGCAAAAATGTGAGAGTATTTCATATAAATGAGCGGAACTCAATGGATGTGAGATATGCCGCAAATGTCAAAAACACAAAATGCAACAGAGGAAAAACTTGACCAATTTACAGTAGTGTATATGATGCTATTTTTCATGTCTTTAATTTACCAGTGAATATAGTTTTTTTTCCATATTTACAGACTGGTGTGTGCCGTCAGTTATGTGTCTCATCTCGGTGAAAAGATGTACTTCAGAAAATTTTTCAAATTCCAGGTAAATATATCTGTCCACTGTGGTATAGCCATCTTTGGAGTGTGAAACTGTCTAGATTTATAAAACAGGGTAATAAAATAACTTGGGGTAGAAATTCTTAAAATTGATGTATTTTCAGGTTCTAAAACCGCTTGATGTGAAAACAAGATTCCACAGCACCGAGGTAAGTGTACAAAGTTGAAGACATTGAACAGTAAAAAGAAAAGATTTTAAAAACTGTAAGCCTTTGCAAAGGAATGTTGAAGAGTGTCTTTGTTTGAGCATGAGTAACTGTTGAAAACAATTTTCGGTAAAGAGAAACTTCCTGTCAAATAGCATGTTTATAATACTGTACGTAGATATTTGTGGCATAGCATGTAAATCATTATAGTTAAGTAGTATTGTACTAAATTTGCTGAATGTTGTGTCTTATTAAGTGAGTGATGTATGTTGTTGTTTGGATATATAGATATATTTCGAATAGGATACCAAGTTGAATTGCATGCACGCCAGACAATGTAAACACAATTTTTTGACTAAATTTTTGAAATGTGATTTTCTCTAGGGCTCAAATTTGGTAAATATATTTCTATGTGTTCTAATGTATCAGAAATGTACCTCACTCCTCGAGCCGAAATTTTAACCTCTCTCCTATGCTGAATCTTAATCCACCATTTCAGAATCCAGACATATATTAGCTTCTTCTAACCGGATATACATGTATTCTATTCATTGCGAAATAGCTATATACTTTATATGCATTTATCTCAGCGATTAGCTCGGCTTTACCAAATATGGAAATTTTTTTACCCACATTTTTTTTCCCACAAAATACTATATTATAATATACACCATGTACACCAAACATTGAAATATAAGACACGATTCCACAGCTTTCAGAGAATATTACTACTCGAAGTTTACAGATATTACCGCAGACAAATATTTTTCCACTTGGATTTTTTTTTGGTCATTCTACACATTTATCGTCGTTCGAAGAGTAAAAAAAAAATTCATAATCAGTCTGTTCCCTTTGCATGTTCTGAACCTGACATGAATTTTATCTTGACTGTTTTTTGCCAGGATCAAATTGTAAGTCCTACATCGAAACACTTTCATCACTTTAATCACAATGTGTTTCAATAACTGTATATTTTACCGATATGTGGTGATGGTTTTGCCCTAACTGTTAATCAACCCGGGATCTAGTTTTACTTTTATGTTACCATGGTTACTGTTAAAATGTACTGTGAGTGTCCAATCTTGATTGTAAGGTAATCAATGTAATATTTTCCTGATCCTTCCATTTCGTTGATTTTTTCCGACTTTTTTGTACATACGTGTGTAATTGAATACAAGAATAAAGGCTGATGTTGGTCAGGGAAAAATTGTTTGAACACTGTTGTTGAGTAACGCAAGAAATTAGTTCATTGATTGCATACATCGTAAAGGATACATATTGAACTTTGGTGTGTTAACTTGTTTCTTGCAAATAAATTAGGGAATTATTTGTACACTCTGTCATTTCCCATACATCAGTGATTAAGTTTGTTATGATTATTAGATTAATCAATATTATATTATCACTGATATATATATCAAATTTTTTCGGTATGCAATGATAAACAGTTTGGGAAAAGATGACGTGATTGGACCTTCACACGTAATTTGCACCAGTTTGACACATTTGATCACACACTTGTTATGGTATTGTGGGATCCATGTCTTAGCCATGTTTTCACGAATATGTTTGAATATTTTTAGTTCACTCACCTATGCCCTGAACAATATTGGCACTGGTCCTCTTAGCATACGTATACTAGTAACCCCCCACAAATTGCATAAACATAATGCTTAAATTTTGCATCAAAGTATATAATATCTAGAACTGAGGGGATGGATGATACATTTATTGTGTCATTCGAAGTTGAACACTTCTAGATACCTGAAAAATCTTTAAAATATTTGATGAAAATTTGTTGGTAGATACTTGTTGAATCACAGACATATATATCATATACACAGTACAATGTGAAAATTATACACTAACATAAACTTGAGAAAACATGAACTTGAGAAAATTAATATTTCCTTATTTATTCGCAGTCGGACGAGGTATACCTAGAGGCGCAGATCCAGAACATCACGCCGGGCCCGCTATACATGGACCGAGTGATGCTGGAACCGTCGGCCCAGTACCTCGTCAGACAACTTAACTCCTACCCGGACGGCAAAGACGAGTGAGTGTCGGGAGTCGTGTGGGTGCGGAAAGTAGAAGTCTACATAATTTTCATCATTCTGCTTTGTCCACTAGAATCCTGTTCGCTGTCACAATCTCCTTATATCCCTCATGTGTGACATGAAAATTACACAAAAATGTATTGATTTGGAAGTCACGAATGATAGTACAATAATCCAACACAAAGTGAGCTTAAGTGACGTCTCACTACCCAAGATAGTAACTATGCCGACCAACAAATTGGGAGAACCCTGAATGGGCCCTGGTACTTAAATGATACATGTCTATAAATGTTGATTCCTTTGGAAAATCATCATGTTTTGGTAATGAGTCTAGACTGGCCCCTATATGACAATAACCAACACCTTTTCCTTGTCTTCCATTCGCAGTGAGGACTCTCCCCTCTCCCCGGCGTATCTGAATCCCCTGGACATCCAGCAGTACTTGTACTGTCTAACCCCGCGGCCTGAAGTGTACAAGGACCCTCGCATGCTTAAGGGCGTCACAAATATCGGCAAGCTTGATATCGTCTGGCGAACAAACATGGGCGAGAAGGGGCGGCTACAGACCAGCGCGCTACAGAGAGTGGTTAGTTCTGTAATATCTATTGTATCAAATAATATATGTATCTCACATAATTAGGCATCCCGATTGAAAATCGGGAGGCCTTATGTTTTTGTCTGTTTTTAGGTTACCGGACCTTTGGTCCGATAACCTATTGGCATGGCGTTGCGTCCGTCGTCCGTCCGTCCGTCCGTCCGTCCGTCCGTCCGGCGTTAACATTTTTATCTTTAAAGTTAACGATCGAATCTTTCTGAAATTTTGCACAAAAATGCCTAAAAATATTTTGAGAAGGAGGTATTTTTTTGTTTTTTGATTTTCGCATTTTTTTCAAAATGGCGGCCGTTTTTGTCGAAAAACGCTCAATTTTGGACTTTGACGGCCATTTTCTCAAAAACTGTCTGATCAGTTTTGAGTTTTTGGTTTCAAAAGATTCCCCTCATATACCTCTGTGATATGTATAAGTTTGGTTGCCCTAAATCTGCCGGTTTTCGTGTGGCGGCCATTTTGAATTTTTGGCGGGTCGGCGAAAAAAAATTTTTTCGCCCCAGATCGCATTACTATCCATTTTGGGCCATTTCTAGAGCAAAAAAAAATTTTCACCCTTTGAAAAAAATTTTGGACTTAGAAAATTTTCGGCACTTTTTCCCTTCATAATGGGAGCTGTCCGGACTGTACTCATAGAACGCTTGAAGATAGAGCTTAGAAATTGGCACTTTCAAATGGGAAGTCATATATGGCGACTTGAGTGGTGACCTTGAATTTGACCTTGGATGACCTTGAAAGGTCAAAACAGCCATTTTTGGGTCGAAAAACGCTCAAATTTGCACCTGGTCTGTATTTTCTCAAAAACTCTCTGATCAGTTTTGAGATTTTTGCTTAAAAAGATTCCTCTTATATACCTCTGCGACGTGTATAAGTTTTGTTGCCCTTGAATCGCCGATCTCAGTGGGGCGGCCATTTTGAATTTTTGACGAGTCGGCGAAAAAAAAAATTTTCGCCCCAAATAACATTACTATCCATTTTGGGCCATTTCTAGGCAAAAAAAAATTTTCACCCTTTGAAAAAAATTTTGGACTTGGAAAATTTTCGGCACTTTTTTCCTTCATAATGGGAGCTGTCAGGACTGTACTCATAGAACGCTTGAAGATAGAGCTTAGAAATTGGCACTTTCAAATCGGAAGTCATATATGGCGACTTGTGTGGTGACCTTGAATTTGACCTTGGATGACCTTGAAAGGTCAAAACAGCCATTTTGGGGTCAAAAAATGCCCAGATTTGCCTTTGTAGATGAAATGCTTGCAGATAGAGCTCCTGTTTGCATTATGAACATATAGGAAGACATATATGGCACAACTAATGATAACCTTGAACTTGACGTCAGATGACCTTGAGTGCCAAATGTCTGACTTGGAATGTGTAAATTGACCTGAGCGGCCTAAACGATTCCACCCAACATATAGAATATCAAATGCCGCACACATACATGTAATGGTTACATCGAAGTTCATACGGATGACCTTGATTGGTAAATCCCAAGGTCATATGTTTACACTGCGAACCTTGATTGGTAAATCTCAAGGTCTGTTACCTGCCAATGCTGCCATGGCCAAACCAAAATTGTCCGGTAACCTATCTTAGCCTTTGGGCTAATTTTTTTTTTTTTTTCTTTTTTTTTTTTTTTTTTTTTTTTTTTTTCTTCCGCCGTTCGGTTTCCGGATCATAACTCTTGAACGCCTTAATCTATCTTTCCGAAATTTTCACAGCTCA
Source organism: Terebella lapidaria (assembly GCA_949152475.1). Lineage (NCBI taxonomy): Eukaryota > Metazoa > Annelida > Polychaeta > Terebellida > Terebellidae > Terebella > Terebella lapidaria. The sequence goes on from OX424557.1 coordinate 14,007,167, forward strand.
TCCGAAATACTTTGCTCCTAACCCCTATTGTTTTTCGTCGAGACCCGAAATCCAAGATGGCCGCCAGCGGCCATTTTGGAAAAAAAAATCGGGCGATTCCTGTCAATGTCATAATTTGATTCAGGCAATTTCCAGGGGGAAAAAATTTTTTGGGTGTATTTTTTTTTGGACTTAGAATTTTTCCCTCGCCTGCCCCCATGCAGATGTAATACTGTGACTGAGCCATGCTACTGTATTCACTGACTGCAGCCTGCATGTCCCATGTGTCCAGCATGAGGCTAGGCTCTGCCCTCTCAGCCAGTGCAGTATATGAGAGCCCTGCTCAGTAATGCCTGTGATAAGGCAATACCCCCCCCCCCTCTCCCTCCCCCACCTCCACTGTCAGCCAGTCTAATCTGCATATGAATGTAGCAATGTATCAGTGACTTGTATGCACTGCCCCTCTTCCCCCCCCCCCCCCCCCTCTCCTGTCCCCTCACCCCAGTTTACTATACTAACACCAACAAGTTGGAACAATGCCCTCCTTCCCTTTCTAAAGAAAACAATAGGTGGTTATATAATGATGACCCAAACTGAAGATAACAGCTTTGAAGGTCTGCCTGGGCCTTGCTTGCCGGTCAATTGTTCATTGTATTCAGTTAAAACAGCACTGTGTTTATCTGGATGAAACTACATGCATTGTTTTGTTTTCTAGCTGTATTTCACATGCAGTGACCAAATTATCATTGTTTTACTTAGCCAGAACCCAGAATAATTTCCTTTTTGCTTGTATTATGAATGTCTGTCATGTCTGTACATTTAATACCTATTGAGATTAAAACAAATATCTGATGGACATTTGTCTAGTGAGCAACTGCTATAATTTGAACTCTCACTCCCACCTGTGTTCAATAATCCTGGTATATGTATTATAATAACAGTCAAGTTTCACCATTAGAAAAGAACAGAAAAATTGGGGGATGCCACAAAGCCTATAGGCTTTTATGTCTAGTTTCAAGTAATCTTATGTATTTATGTTCGTATTTATACAAAGTAGCAATGTCCAGATTTTACTGGAGAGTAGTCTTTCAAATCTTTTCTAATAATAGATTTGTTCATTTGAAGTCACATTTTCTGAAACTGGAACTACTTTCCAGGCTCCGGGATATGGAGACATACGAGTTACTGTGGAGGAGCTACCAGCGGCAGTTCCCGTGGAAACCAACTTCGATATCAAGGTCAAAGTCACCAACTGCAGGTCAGTTTGTGAACTGTATAACTTGTGGACAAAATTTGAGACATGTAAAATCTGTTCTCTGGGACAAAATTCCTTTGAGAAATATTGAAGATCTGTTACTGTATTTCTCAGTAGAATGGTCTAATTTTGACTTTGGCCAATGTGATTCGAAAAAGCTTGAATTTGCCATGTCTATAAACCTCTGACATCAACTCATTCCTGTATATAACGATGGCCAATGATCTTGCTTCGTCTCCCTAGTGAGCGTACGATGGACCTGAAGCTGAGCCTGCAGAACGTCATGTCCCTCGGGGTGTTGTGGTGTGGTATATCAGGTCGTCAGCTTGGCCAGCTCGCGCCGAACACATCCATGGTGCTCACCCTAGCACTGATAGCCATCCGCACCGGGCTACTTGTGAGTGTTAGATAGAACTTGTATATTCACTGTGGCGATACTGGATGCACTAACGATCGTTAGTGCATCCCGCAATGGTGGACAGTAAACACGGTCAGTTTGGTTTTTAACCGTAGTTTATTTATGCCAGGTCCATTTGTGATAAATGAATACTCTGAAGGTAGCTTAGTGTTTTGGTCAAAGACATGCGTAGTTATTGCAAGCAGATCACGCTTTTTTGTTTAGATATGTCGAGGAAAAGAATTAGCGATAAGATTCACCAACGACAAAAGTGAGATCCCCTAACGATATAGGCCTAATACGTGTATATTGTAATAGGTCCATATCATACACCATTGTGAATTCGTTGATTTATGCAACATAAATTAGCGAATGTCACATTAAAAATAGGAAATCTGTACTAGAAGATCATCTGTACAAATCAATACATGTCAATTGGTACTTTATTTCATGTTTAACATTTAAATAACGTAGATTTGAATTATCAAAGGAAAGATCGTTAGGGAATCTGCACATGTTAGGGAATATTCGATTTTACAAAAACAATCGTTAGGGAATCTTCCGGCTTTTTTTCAGACGAGTTTTTCATGCTCATACCAACATAAATTGCCATGTATTTGCAACCAACGGTTGTTTCGTGCGCATAAGAATCAGCAGAGGTATGTGTGTATCGATCACAATCGTAATTATCGGGAAAATGAAGAAAGTTCAAAGAACAGCAAGTGGGTTCGCCATTGCGGTATGCACTAACGATCGTTAGTGCATCCAGTCTCACCACAGTGATATTGTTCATATTCATTGCCTGTTTTTGACTGACAGAAATTTGTAACAGAGGATCTCTTTCTGTTTATTTCTGTTAGCAATCACAATATTGACCTGAACAAATTGTGGATTTGTTACTAGGTATCAATGATTTATATGACTCGATACTGAAGCTACCAATCATGGCATTGTTCCGCTTATGTAAATTACAAGTGTTTTAAAATTTGTCTATCTCCAGACGGTTTCAGGCCTGCGAGTAATGGACACATTCCTAAAGCGTACCTACGAACACGACGATTTGGCACAAATTTTCGTCCACAACAAAGAGGAGGAAGTTTCTTAGGATATGCTAAATGTATTTAATTGTTCAACTTTAGAAATTATAGTGTTCAGTCTCATTCTAAATACATGTATTGTATGATCAATATCCAGAACAAATCTCTATACCTTATCAGTAGTGAATCGTGTATGTAATTTTGAGGCACATGTCATAATGTGGAACTTACAATGTGCAATAAAGTCATAGACCTACCGTATTCGCGCGCATACAGTCGCATGTGCGTATAGTCGAAGGTGTGCGTATATTTCGAATATACGCACATGTGCTTGTGATTGAAGAAAAAATCAAAATCAAGAATTACAGTAAAAATTTTTTGATCGTAAGATCATCGGTTCCATGTCATGTGCTTGACTGACTTCATGCAATCGTGACCGTCAGTTCGTGTCCATCGCGGCTGTGTCTGCGGTCAATGGATTGCAAACTGTCAAATAAGTTGTGATGTTGATTGCCTAATTACGGTGAGTGTTATTGACACTTGTGATTTCGTTTGACATCCTATGATCAGGATGTGTCATTTCTGTTCATGAGTGTGAAATAAATATCTTGAAAAGCCCTTGTTTCGTTCATGTTTGTGATGTTTGCCGCCCAGCAGGAAGTTGCCATCTTTCTAGCTTGCACTCATTAATATTCATGAGCTGATTCACATTCCAACCAATCAAAAGTTACCTTTCAAAACGAATCAGCCAGTGGTGAAAGGCCAGATATGACATCATAAAGAACCCCACCAATCAGGCTGCTTGTTTCACTTTCTTCTTCCAAGTGACATGTGGATTTGTTTTGAAATAGCTACGACCCAAACAACACATTTTATTTGTTTCCCGAAGTCCCAACAGCATCACACAACAATAGATTATACATCATGCACTTACACCAACACAAGTACCGATGTCTGAATTCATTCATGCACCAAACCATGTAATTGCAATTGACGAGTCGGGGCGGTTTTGACAGTAGTGTCGGCCTCGTATAACTGTCAAACTATCTGAGCCTGATCAAAGGGATTTGCAGTCAACCCCCTTATCGAAAACGATCGCACATGTGCGTATGTACGAAATATTTTCCAAATTATAAGTGGCCTAAAACAAGCAAATTTCGGATAAACGCACATGCGACTGTATGCGCGCGAATACGGTATTTAACGAGTGAACTCGGTTATACTTGGTATTAGGTATTGGTCATATATTGCTGCATAATTTGCGCTTCCTCAGTACCATACAAATTCAACACACTATTCGGTGTCGATGGTGGAATTTTATTGAAGTATAGTATTTATGATCATGTTTGTGATTGACGCATGTTGCATTTTCATCCTTGTTTGTATGTTGCATGTATGCCTGATGTGCATAATTGTCTTCAACTGATGTTTGTGTGATGTGGAGCTGTTGTGTGAATAAAGGTATATATGAAAGAAATCTGTCCAAGCAAATTTTTTAGTACTTGAGGAATAATGTATAGATTTGTCATAATTGTCGCACAATAAACTTCGAGGGCCAGGTGAAAACGTCCCTAGACGTCGAAGACATCGAGGGCATTATGACCTGTTCCAAACATTTATTTTGCAGACAATTACGACAAATTTATACGTTTTTTCTATTCTAAAATGGTAAATGATTGTGAGGAAATGAACTTTACCATGGCTACATGTGTTTGTTGCGGACGTGACGTTTTTGGGGGCCGTTGCTCCTGGAAACGTACATCTGATATAGGCCCTAGGGCTAATTTGTATTGGTACCAAATGTTACTAGGTTCTTTCAAGTAACCAATATTGAAGTAGAAACATCCAATGTAAAGTGATGTTATACAATAATTTTTATTTACAAAATCATATAACAGCTGAGTACTGTTACATTTCGTACATTTGCTCAAAACATTTCCAAACATAATTTCCAGTCTGACGTGGTATGTCTAAAAGAAATTGACAATGTTATGGGAATATTATTCTTCGAAGGCAACATGCATTGGATATTTTTTACCGTAAACCACAGTCGAGTTAATACTAGTCACAGCAATGGTGAATCTTGAATATATCGGAATTTTTCATGGGGAGTTTTCAATCAACAACAGTGGAATTTTTACCATGGAGGATATGCATTCAAAAGCAGTATACACTCGTCAACAAGTCCATCAGTATCTAGGGCAGCTTATCTCGAGCATGACTCAAGCTGCCACGCGAATAATTTATAGCAACTTCAACTAATCACTATGACATTTTTCAGTTCTAAATTGTTGTAATATTTTGATCAATCAACAGGACATAGTTCACTCTGTATAAATAATACTCTCATTCATCTCCCTACACTAACTGGTGCCGTCTGGTCCTGCAAAAACAAAGACACAAGCTTAGAAACTAGTAATTTAATTTATTTATACATATATTATATATATTTATATGTATATTTATTAAGATATTTGTTCATTCTTTGATGGCGAGTAAAACGCACATATGAAATACACAACATGTGGAATTTATGACCTTGCTGCACCAATGCAAACTATATATTATCAAATTTTGATACCGGTATGCAGAAATCTTGAAAACACTCGCTTTTGACAAACCTTTAGACTTGTCCGGCGCTGCCCCTGGATTCCCGCCCTCTGCTCCTCCTTCAGGCCGCATCTGTGTGCGCAGTTGTTCCACGAGTTCTGGGTTCCTCGCCTGTACTTGTTGTGCCAACTGCTGTCCACTGTAAACCAGCAATTCATTCGTTGGGTCCCAGAGTCAAAGTAAACTTATTATAATCCTCAACAAGATCGAGTTGTTCATTCTCGAGAGGTATTCAATAATCAGAAGAGCACTTCAATGTCAAGAGATAGGCTTTCATTTGGGACCGAGAAAAATGTCCACTAAGTGGAGGTATTCAGTGACCGGAGGTGCTCACTAATGGAGGTTTGACTGTATTAACTTAAGATGTGTTCACGTAAGATCTATTTGTTTAACAACAGATATTGCTACAGTGGTCCCTGTAAGATAAGACACCTCCGAAATAAAACTTCCCTGTCTGTAAAGACATTTTTGTATTCCCCAAAGATCAATTTAACATGTAAATGAACCTGTGAAATAAGTCATCCTGTAAGATAAGACCTCGTTCTCCCAGCAAAAGGGGAGGTCTTATCTTACAGGGTCCACTGTACTATAAGCACATAAACCTGCATTGCTTTTCTTAAAGTGCCATGCAAAGAACACAAAACAAATTGCCGTATGCCCCTACTCTTGCCCCATTACATATATAAGTGTACTCACGCTTGCAGTAAGCTGGAGATGCCTTCTGGTCCGCCCTGGCTGCCTTGTGACCCCATCATCACATTGGCCATCCTGTTGTCATGGTTACAAGTCAGGGGTAAGGGGTCAATAGAAAAAATTTGAATTTTGCAGAATTTCAGTCAGTATTCAACGAGTCGAAAACTTACATTTCTTGCATTGCCGGATTTGACATCATCGACTGTGCCTATACATGGATGAGAGAAGATTCTTAGATGGTTTAAAATATAGAGTAATAGGATGTACTGATGAAACATTCTGTTTTCATTCAAAGGTATTTGACAATGATATTAATATTTCACATAGCATGTAATTACCATATTCATGAGGGCGGGGTTGTTGAGCATGGCTGGTAGGTTAAGACCTCCCAGGTTGAGTCCTCCCATACCTCCACCTCCTGTGCCCGCTCTCTGTGTGTGAGATGGGGTGGACAAGGTGGTTATATAGAGGTATCTATATATCTTACATATTATTAAACATTATCAAAGCATGAAGGTAGGTATGAATTTGGAAATGTGCATCAAAATGAGTACAATATATGTAAAGTTTAAATTATTATAATCAGAATGCACATACAATAGTTAGAATAGGAATTCAGATTCATATATATGTGTAATGAATCTGTGTGTAACTTTTACATTCAACTACCCATTCGTTCTGGGTAGTTCACCTGTTAAAATTACATTTTCAAAACAAACACTGATATCCCATAACGTCATCTAACAGTATTATGCCGTACCTGTGATTCCTGTACTTTCTGCTCGGCCTGTTCCAAGCTGGTTTTGTAACTCTCGTTCTGTGGATCGAGCTCCAGCGCTCTCGCAAAACACTCCTTGGCCTCGGGGAACTGGTGTAACGACATGTGTGCCACGCTGAGGGTCAAACAGATAAGTACCATAAACTACTTTGTATTACAGACAGCAAACTGCAGAAAAGGGACCTGAAATGACCTTTATGCAAGTAATGTGAGAGGCAAAATCGGTCAAATAAATGACTAAGTTAAACTCATTAATTTTGATCAAATCAAAGTAATATTTTTGCATAAACACGGTAGTTTGTGCACAAATCTACCGACCCTTTTCTGTTGTGAGCTTTGCTGTATTGAGGGTCCAGCTCTAACGCCACAGCGCAATCCTCGATAGCGCACTCAAACTGACTCATTTTGTTGTACGCTGCCGCCCTGTTTGACCAGAATGAAGGAAAATTGTGGTAAGTTACTGCAGTACACCATATACATGTACATGGTCCCTGTAAGATAAGACCCCTCTGAAATAAGACTTCCCTGTCTGCAAAGACCTTTTTATATTCCCCAAAGATCAGTTTAACATGTGAATGAACCTGTGAAGTAAGACTTCCTGTAAGATAAGACCTCATTTTTCCTGCAAAAGGTGAGGTCTTATCTTACATGGACTACTCTACAGAGATATACATTATTTTTTGGGAATAAAAAAATTGCGAGATGTATGTACCTGTGTAATTTCAGTACAGTATCCATTTCTTAACAGTATCCATTATCGAAAATTAAAATGTTACTTTCATGTATTCCCAAAATTGAAGCAAAAATTGAGCACACAATGGTTACTATTCAAGTGTACAAACCGGTTGCAGTAGTACACAGAGTTGCTTGAATCAAGTTCAATGGCTCGTGAGTAACACCCTATTGCTTCGCTGGCTTTGTCTGCCTTCATGAAGTCATTGCCTGTGTGATAAAAATAAATCAATTGAACCCATCACAACCGAATCATAGATCTTACGCATGCAAACACGTTAAACTTTAATTGTCGGACCGATTGATGTTTCATTTATTAGTAATCAAGCACCAACAAACCTTCAGATTTGAGTTTTTCTGCGGCTTCCTTGTCAGCTTGTGAGGGTTCTTGTGAGGCACCGACAGGGGTCTGCTCCGGAAATGTGCGGGAAAATAAATTTCAACGTGATAAACATTACTCTGGCTACAGTATCCTTTAATTTCTACAATTGCACTGAGATATTGTGCACCATCATCCTCTATATCATTTTATTTTTAGGTTACCGGACCTATGGTCCGATAACCTATTGGCATGGCGTTGCGTCCGTCTTCCGACGTTGGCGTCGTCCGTCCACATTTTTATCTTTAAAGTTTACAGGTGAATCTTTCTGAAATTTTGCACAAAAATGCCTAAAAATAATTCAAAAAGGGGGGATTTTTTATTTTTTTGATTTTTGCGTTTTCTTCAAAATGGCGGCCATTTTCGACGAAAAATGACCAATTTCTGACTTCGGCGACCATTTTCTCAAAAACTGTTCGGACAGTTTTGAGATTTTTATTTCAAAAGATTCCCCTCATATACCTCTGTGATGTGTATAAGTTTGTTGCCCCTGAATCGCCGGTCTGCGTGTGGTGGCCATTTTCATTTTCTCGACGGGTCCCAAATGGGACTTTCCCATGTTAAATTCTCCTATGCTTTATAATGGGACACATTATGCCTAATATCTCACCTAATATTGAGATTAGAGACTAGGAATCAATTGTGGACATATAGGAAATGATATATGCCGAATATTCTGATGACCTTGAATTTGACCTTTGACCTCATTTTCAAGGTCACAGAACAAAATGGCTAATATCTCACTTATTATCGATTTTACAGCTTAGGGATCAATTGTGGACATAAAGGAAATGATATATGCTGAATATTCTCGTGACCTTGAATTTGACCTCTTGACCTCGGTTTCAAGGTCAGAGCACAAAATGGCTAATATTTTGCTTATTATTGACTTTACAGCTTAGGAATCAATTGTGGACATATAGGAAATGATATATGCTGAATATTGCTATGACCTTGAATTTGACCTTTGACCTCATTTTCAAGTTCAGAGAACGAAATGGCTAATATCTCGCTTTTTATTGACTTTACAGCTTATCAATCAATTGTGGACATATAGAAAACGATATATTCTGAACATTGTCATGACCTTGAACTGCCGAATATTCTGATGACCTGGAATTTGACCTTTGACCTCACTTTCAAGGTCACAGGACAAAATGGCTAATAGCCAGCTTATTATCGACTTTACAGCTTAGGAATCAATTATGAACATATAGGAAATGATATATGCTAAATATTGCTATGACCTTGAATTCGACCTTTGACCTCATTTTCAAGGTAACAGGACATAATGGCTAATATCTCGCTTATTATTGACTTTACAGCTTAGGAATCAATTGTGGACATACTAGAAATGACATATGCCGAATATTATCATGTTCTTGAATTGACCAATGACCTTTTTTCCAAGGTCACGGGACTAAATACTAATATCTAAAATATATATTGTCCGGTAACCTTTCTTAGCCCTTGGGCTAATTTTTTTAATTAAAATGTTGCAAAGAAACACTTTTCATAAACAAATCCTTCATTAGTTAATGCTTTCATCAAAAATTGTAGATTATCATAACACTGTCATTATTGTAAGTTGTTCATTTAAGTACGTTTGAATATACATATACAATATAACGGTACATGTATGGGGAATTGGGGATATTGGACAGACATACCATATGTTGTAGGCCTTTCTGGAAGATTTCTAGCAGTGATCCAGGCAGTGGAAACTTTGTGGCCATCTCTTCTCGGTTGTCTTGGTCGAAACCAAATGCCGTCTCTAGGCATTGTGATGCAACTGCAGGATGAAATCACAAATTTTTTATATGATCATGATAATATGATTATGAAAGTGATAACTCATGTTTCGAGGTCAAATCATATCATCATTTTAAAGTATTTGCAATGATTCACCTTGTATTTTAAATATTTTTCATAATTATAATTTATAATCATGATTTATTTTTTTTTAAATAATATTTCTTATCATTTTTAAACAATATTTTATAATTATTATTCTTGAGTTTTCTATTATTCCTGTTTTAAATAGGGATTTGAAACAATTAGGATTTCCAAGTTTATCAATGTATTAGCATGATCAATCAACTGTACCTTCTAAACTTTCTGTGTCTTCCTCTTTTAGGTTGCCCGATTTGACCTGGTCTTCCAGGAATTTGATGATGGCGAAAATCAGATGTTTTCTGTTCTCCGACATGATTTCTTCTCTGTGGCTCTCTGTCACAAACAGAGGACGACTTCTCTGCAACGACAGTGGGGGAAAGATCTTTAGTCAACAAAGTAAAACTTGACAGCACATAGTAAAGCGTCAAAAGAAAATTTGTGAGAGAATATTATAGACATGCAGACGTTGATATAAATGTATGCTGCAATTACATGTATGACGAAATTGTGTGAGTCATTTCCTTATTTTACTAATATACTCGGCATTGGGTAGAATTATATTTGGCAGTTGATGTTGACATTGTTGATCAGTGTTTGAATGAGTTGTACAATGCCCACTGATAAGAGTGAATCCTAGTTACACTAAATTCTAAATGACTCCACGAGCAAAACAGTGAACTGACTTTATCACAAGTAACCTGTGATAAAGACCACCTGTCGCAAAGGCCCAATTTGTGATAGGATGCCAACTGTGATTTGAGGTCACATTTCATTGTTTTTGTGTAGGTGGTCTTAAAAGACAGGTTACTTAGTATATACCATACTTCATACAGGGAATACTCATATTCATTGCTAATAGATAATACAGTGGTCCCCATCAGACCCTCCTCTATATAAACTTTCCCTCTATAATAACTTGTTTCCAATGGCACTAGGATGACTTTAACATGCAAATGAACCCCTCTAATAAGACCCCCCTTAAGACTTCAGTTTATGGCAGATGGGTAGGTCTTATCTGAGAGAGACCACTGTATATTCATTCTCTAAAACCATTCTAGCAGACTTAAAACTTGATCATGCCATGTTCACCACAACTAAACATCATCACGACTTCACATTTCCAGTGAAAATGTAACCAAATAAAACATCATCGTCAACATGGTCAGGAAAAATAAAAGACCAAAAAGAAAACTATGTATTTTACTGCACCACAAAGAGCATTAACTTACTGTCGTGAAATATTTCATCCTCTTTGCTGAAAACTTTCACTAGTTCATTTGTAGTTAAGGAAGATTTTTGTGTATCCGAATATATGGTACAAATCAGTTATCCATGAACATATTATGACCATGGTTCTCTAGCTTCGGGTTAGTGCCTATTTTTCCTTTGTTTTGTTGAGTTCACAATATTTCATTGATATCCACTGTGCTGTGTCTATTTCTCAAACATAAAGTAATACATATCCTACTAAGCCTGTATATGCTTAGCATGCTTAGTGTGTAATCTGTTATCTTATTCCAGGTCGAGATCCAGGTCAGTAAGATTTATATAACAGAAAGAGAGATGATTCATTTGATCAGTTCATAGTCATCATGGATTCTGGATAACCGTGGATAATGGCTTTGTGCTGAGAGATATAGGGAGTGATGAGTGGTGAGCACAAGGGTGGGGAGGTGGGGGGGGGGGGGAGTGGGGGGGAGTTCACTGGGCCAGCTACATCATACAACCCAACCGTCGGAAGAGTGTGCAGCAAGATAATTCGTTTCTAGTAATTGGAATAATTATCGGTAAATTATGGCACAGTTTTCTGTGCAGGATGAAATATGCAAAACGTATGCCTCGGTGCAATGAATCCCTAATGTGATTTGAGGCACCTGGAGGTTAGATGGGAAAAAAATATTCGTCTGGATTGGGAACAAAGTGGTATGGGGGGGGGGGGGGGGGTTAGAGGTTGGGGGGGGGGGGGGGAGGCATGACCAGATATAAGGGCAAAACGTACATACCAATAGTTTTATGGTATTTTATCCCCTGCACCCTGTTTTATGCCTGTTCTATGCTGAAACCGCTGATTTACGATATAAAAATTAATCATCTGGGCCATGAACAGAGAAGTTACAACTGTTTTGTCTGACTTTCTTCCTCCTCCTGCATAAAACATGCACACAGTTACCATGGTTACAGCAACTGTGCAAATAGACCATGCCTATGTATTGCCAGTAAATCTGGTATTCCCCCCTTGGTATTTCCCATTTGGGTTTTGTTTATGCCTGAGATAATATATATATATATGGATACTGTATACATAAATGTATGATAAATACTAGACGTCAAGGCCTAAAGATGCCTTGGAGGCATTTCGGTGTGATGAATAATTTATAATACTAGATATCGACGAAAATGAAAAATGTCAACAAATTTCGGGTCAAGGTCAAAGTTCATCCATAATACCCGCTAGACATGTTTGTCTAGGGCGACGAGTCCGAAAATACCATCCGTTTCGCTCTACGACGCACCGTTTCCGAGATATCGACGAAAACAAAAACTGCCGACTCGGCAAAAAAATTTCGGGTCAAGGTCAAAGTTAATCCATAATACCCCTTAGACATGTTTGTCTAGGGCGACGAGTCCGAAAGTAACGTCCGTTTCGCTCTACGACGCACCGTTTCCGAGATATCGACGAAAACGAAAAATGCCGACTCGGCAAAAAAATTTCGGGTCAAGGTCAAAGTTCATCCATAATACCCCTTAGACATGTTTGTCTAGTGCGACGAGTCCGAAAATAACGTCCGTTTCGCTCTACGACGCACCGTTTCCGAGATATCGACGAAAACGAAAAATGCCGACTCGGCAAAAAAATTTCGAGTCAAGGTCAAAGTTCATCCATAATACCCCTTAGACATGTTTGTCTAGTGCGACGAGTCCGAAAATAACGTCCGTTTCGCTCTACGACGCACCGTTTCCGAGATATCGACGAAAACGAAAAATGCCGACTCGGCAAAAAAATTTCGAGTCAAGGTCAAAGTTCATCCATAATACCCCTTAGACATGTTCGTCTAGTGCGACGAGTCCGAAAATAACGTCCGTTTCGCTCTACGACGCACCGTTTATGAGATATCGACGAAAACGAAAAATGCCGACTCGGCAAAAAAATTTCGGGTCAAGGTCAAAGTTCATCCATAATACCCCTTAGACATGTTTGTCTAGTGCGACGAGTCCGAAAATAACGTCCGTTTCGCTCTACGACGCACCATTTCCGAGATAACGACGAAAAGGAAAAATGCCAACTCAGCAAAAAAATTTCGGGTCAAGGTCAAAGTTCATCAATAATACCCCGTAGACATGTTTGTCTAGTGCGACGAGTCCGAAAATAACGTCCGTTTCGCTCTACGACGCACCGTTTCCGAGATATCGACGAAAACGAAAAATGCCGACTCGGCAAAAAAATTTCGGGTCAAGGTCAAAGTTCATCCATAATTCCCCTTAGACATGTTTGTCTAGTGCGACGAGTCCGAAAATAACGTCCGTTTCGCTCTACGACGCACCGTTTCCGAGATATCGACGAAAACGAAAAATGCCGACTCGGCAAAAAAATTTCGGGTCAAGGTCAAAGTTCATCAATAATTCCCCGTAGACATGTTTGTCTAGGGCGACGAGTCCGAAAATAACGTCCGTTTCGCTCTACGACGCACCGTTTCCGAGATATCGACGAAAACAAAAACTGCCGACTCGGCAAAAAAATTTCGGGTCAAGGTCAAAGTTCATCCATAATACCCCTTAGACAAGTTTGTCTAGTGCGACGAGTCCGAAAATAACGTCCGTTTCGCTCTACGACGCACCGTTTCCGAGATATCGACGAAAACGAAAAATGCCGACTCGGCAAAAAAATTTCGGGTCAAGGTCAAAGTTCATCCATAATACCCCTTACACATGTTTGTCTAGTGCGACGAGTCCGAAAATAACGTCCGTTTCGCTCTACGACGCACCGTTTCCGAGATATGCAGGATGAATCAAGGATGACTCAGCAAAAAATTATTTCGACCTCTAGGTCAAAGGTCGTTTGAGGTATCGATCCCAAAATCAATAGGGTTCTTCCCTGGTGATATATAAACCTCCGTGCAAAATTCTGCAACTATTGCCTGAATATTTTTTGAGTTATCGTCCGGAAACCAAGTTCCTCGATTTCATCCTCACGGACCTCACGGACCTCGGAGCCGGATCAAAAAAAAAAGTACACCCTAGAGATGTTTGTCTAGGGCGACGAGTCAGAAAATAACGTCCGTTTCACTCTACGACGCACGGTTTCCGAGATATGCAGGAAGCCTCAAGGATGAATCAGCAAAAAATTATTTTGACCTCTAGGTCAAAGGTCGTTTGACGGATCGATCCCAAAATCAATAGGGTTCTTCCCTGGTGGCATATGAACCTCCATGCAGAGTTCTGCAACTATTGCATAAATATTTTTCCAGTTATCGTCCGGAAACCAAGTCTGCCGAAATGCCTTAATTAGATCTTGCAAAGCAGCAATGGCTTACCACTGAAATATTGACTGAGGTTACATATAAATTTTACATGGAATTCAGAATACCACTTGTTGTCGAAGCATAACATTTAAATATGTTCACCCTTCAATATTGATCTTCAGAAAAAATGGTCTGATGTCTGCAGCAAACAACTTCAGCCATTGTCAGGTGAGTTTTTTTAACGAATACTAGCACATTATAAATTTCATGATTGTCAAACAGAATTATTGCTCAAAATATTCAGACGATATCATCAAGAGAGTGAAATAACCTAATCGTTGTACATGTACCAGAATTTCAAGAACAGCCCATTTTTAAAAAATTTATGTTCAAATTGCGGGGAGCAAGATAGCTGCAAATTATTCACAAATCTGTGAATAATGTATACATTTAATACATATTTATTGGACATTCAATGATATGCAAATAATTTTAATAAAGCATGGTTGGTTATACATGTACATTGTTTATATACATATGCAGAATCCCAGGTAAGTATGCTGAACATGTTTCACTTGAAGTTAAGATACATTCCACCAGACCTACACAATATTATTTTCCAGACCTGAATGTGAACAACATATGCTACCATCACATCTATCAAGGCTGGTCTGATCTGATCTCACGGCTGACATCTTTCTACATCATGTTCTTGTTCAACAATGATATCAACATGAATGGATGAATGCTCATCACATCCATCATTCAACCAGTTGTATCATACAAGAATATATTACTACATGGTGTGGATGTATGCCCTTGTATGATACAACCTCATGTATATGAACATGAGAACTACAGGTCGACAACTCATTACTGCTGAATTTTGTTTACAGCAGTAAATCTTATGGTTGCACTTGAGATGTATGCTTGGAAGCTCGAATTGTCGTCACTAGTTTGAGTTTGAAAACACAGGTGATAGCATGGAACATGATTGCATGACACCGTGAAAATATACATGGTATCATGTAAGTCAGAAATAATAGATTTTAATATAGGGGGCCTTCTTGATCGTGACTGCTTGCAAACAGTTGCTAGACGAACCACTTCTGGCCATGATGCGGTTGGGGCTTTGTTCAGCTCGTTATGAATTGCCAATTGGGAATGCCACAAGCATTTACCTGGGTAGCTTAGGATGTATGAATATTGGTAGTCAATGATAACTATAATCAACTGGTCAAAAGCAGTACCTAACATTAAGTTATTATGATGAGAACAATGAAGAACAAGCAGGTCAATAATTCCGATTGCTTTGATCTTTAGTAATCTTTTTTGCTGGGTTTTCGCAGATACCTACTGTATATCAACAGAAGTTTCAGAACACATCAAACCTTCAATCACTAGTATTGTTATGATATATAATGTCATAAATTGTGATGTAAGAAAATTTGTTCAAAATATGGATGTTTCTTCAAACTGAGCAACTCACCATTCACAACATACGTCAAACACTGCTCAATGTGGAAGATGCGTTAAGTGTTAACAGTTCATAGGCTTTAATATACTAGTATTTACGTTCAACAAGAGGTCAATTTTTAAGGAATTGTGTAAATAACATGGCTTTTACGTCATTGGGTAATGGTCCTTATCAGGTAAGACCAACCCCTTTGCCGCAAAATTAAAGTCTTATCCGAGGGAAAGTCTTATTAGAGGGGTTTCTATTACATGTTCATCAACTTATCCCGACAACAAGCAAAAATGTCTTCATAGACTGGGAAGTTTTATTGACTAGATGATTACTTAACAAGATCATAGTTGTCACTATAGCGTATACACTGATTTCCCCAACTAGTTTACATCATTTGGTTTTCACACATATTCTACACATGCTCCTTGAAGTTTAAAAACATCCATCGAATTTGTGAGATATCATATCATGCATATTGGGTCAAAAGAGTCGAATCGTGACTGATTGAACTGATTCACTGACAAACCCTAGTGACATTCCGTGTGTCTTGTAGCTCACCACAAGTTCAGACATGGGGTATTCGTATTCAGTATTTGTATTCATCTGTAATCGAATACAGATTTTTGAGTATTCACGATGTATTCAGTATTCATGATTACTTGAGATGAAAGTATTCAGTATTGTATTCAATACATTTCAAAAGTATTCAGTAATCAATAAATACTTTCGAATACATTTTAATTTTTTTATTTGTCTGAGAGGGCAGCAGGTGGCGAATCTGGGTATACAATGTCATGATGTAATTTCAGACCATCCACTTTCAAACAGACAATACATTCCCTCCATGAATGTTCTCTGATGATTTAATCTGTGTGTGAGCACACTGCCCCCTCCCCACTTAGCAAGCAAGGACATGGCCTGTTTTCATTTATGTGAACAATGGGGTCGATGAGAGACTGTGTAGCAGTAATGGATAGTTTTGATAATATCCAGTGCCATATCTTCCTTAATTTGTATACAAAGGAATACAAAATGACCTTTTATCTATTATAATCCAATGTGTACCTGGTGTACATCCAGTGTGTATTCCTGATGGAGTTGCTCCATCACAATATCTAACTTGACATTTAAATGTACATGTACAAAGAATTTGCCATTGGATGTGTACACAAGCTTAGAGGCCTATTCAAAAAGTTATATGAAAAGCCGAATAGAAAAGTTCCGGATTAGTTTTTGTTCAGATGTGTGAATTCAATGACCGACAATCATGATCCTGAAAATGTCATTTGACTTCGGAAAAACAAATGGGTTGACGCCATCCTGTCCTGAGTAATGTTTTAAAGTACCCTTCAGCATGTTTTGTCAATGATATTACATTGTACTAGATCACCAACCACTAACAGGGATGTGCAAATTAAATATTTTGGAAAAGTATTCAGTATTGTATTCGAATACATTGAGATGTATTCAGTAATGTATTTGATTACATAGAAAGAAAATGTATTCAGTATTCAGTATTGTATTCATGTTTTTCCAAAGTATTCAGTAATGTATTGAATATATTTAGATGTATTCGACCCCATGTCTGCACAAGTTATGACCGGCATTGGATGATGGCCGCCCTATTGGTCAGCTGGTTACTAGTATATGAGCGGATCAGCCAAAACATCTAGAGTAATCCAGCCTATTTTCGGACACCACCAGAAATCAGACACTTCATGATTTACAACCAATTTTCTATGTCAGTTATTATGTCGCAAACGAATTTTCTCAAGCACTGAAACGAGCCAAGTGTCTGTGGTCTTTACTGGTTTGAAGAAATTTCTGTGAAGTGTTAGCAGAGTTATCTAGTTCGATAAGTTCCACAATGTTAGCTTCTCTGTTAGTGTTAGTGTCCGAAAACTGTCTAGTGTACTCTATATGATCTTCCTGTCCTCAGGGCTGCTTAATTTTCTTTCATAACTGATCTTTAGCCTTGCAACAAATACCGATTGACAGCTTCATGTATATAGCCTAAAATTATAATGATATAGTTATTATTCTTAAAGACACAGAAGGTGTCCGATTTCTGTCTGGGGTGTCCGATTACTGTCACTTGAACTCACAGTTCATAATTCACCAATATCGAAGTCAGGACAAAATAATATTTCCATACGACCAAGGATCTTCTATAATAGGATATCCAACTCTGCCTAAAAATGCGTGATTACGTAATATGACGTAAATCTGATTTGAGCGTGTTGAAACGGTGTCGGGCGCTAAAATCAGAATGTGCACATCGATTTGTAATGAACATGAGCAGAGTTGTGAATCATATATTGAAATGAATGATAGCTGATTGCATTGAGTGGGGGTATGGCCTAAATTTCTTCAACAATATTCAGCAATCATGTTGCCGATGATGTGGTATTGGGGCCGGGATTTGTGAGTGTCCGTTTATATGTTTGTGTGTGAATCGGAGGCTGTATCTCAAACGGGTTTAATCTGATCGTCTTTAAATTTGATCAATGGGAGAAATAACCTCTCAGCTTGAAAATATTCAGTTTCCATGGAAATCGGTTGATTTTTGTTGCCATGGCAACCGTTAAAAATCCTGAAATGCCATTTTACTGCCACGGAAAACGCCTGTAGAACCGACCCACTCATGGTGACAATAAAATTGGCCCCTCATTAAAAAAAACCCCAACATGATAGAGAGAAAGTTTCTGATGTAACTCTGGTGGTATTTTTCAGGTGAAAGGTAGATTCATTTCGGAGTTATGAGACAGAACATTTACCTCCAAATTTAGTGAAAATTGAGTATTGCAATGATTTTCATCGGATTTCCTTGGAAACGGGATATTTCCGAGACAATGGATAATGCTTCTCAATCCTAAACTTTTGAAAAGATGGAATGGTAACTTTTTAAATTTTTGACGTGGATGTGCTCAAAAACACGCATACAGACATGCACGTGCTTGGACCATATCAAAAATATTTCCGCGAGCGGGAAGAAAGACAAACTGTGGATGGCAATGAGGCTCCACCCCACACGCGTGCCCTCCCAAATCACTGAGCTCAATCCCGGGGCCCGATTTTGTATGTTCTCACTATGAGCGAAATGATAAGCAGTATGAAAAACTCAATTTCGAGCACCTGTCACCGTTTCGACACGCTCAGATGAGATTTCGTCATTTTACATAATCACATTTTTTACGTCCACATTGAGCTGAGTTGGACATCCTATTATAGAAGATCCTTGATACGACTTTATAACTTTTACCACATTTACGTGCATATGCCGTTGCATGTAAAATAAATCATCTGGTATTTTTCTCTACAGTCATTATTGAGATTTCACCTTAAGTGTCCGAAAACTATATGGTTTACTCTACTAATAATTGCAATCATCACTTCAACAGACGTGTTTGAGACGGCCATTTCCTTGCAGCGGCCATAGCCTGAATAATATACTCCTTGTCCAGTAAAAGCAGCCTCAGTGACTCGGAGCATCTGACTCTGAGATGGCTGCCATTCACCCTCAGGTTTATTCGGTGACAAGTCATTGATTGTTTGTCAAATTTGTGTACCCTCGGTAATATTAGGCATGGATGAGGTGACAGCGATGACAGCCATATTAGAAGAACCACGTCGGAACATCGTGGGTCAAGTTGATGAAAGTGAAACTGAAACTCAAACTGTGTGATGAGTCAGTGACTCAGTGACTGGCGCCACGCATCAAATCGACGCTGATTCAATGTTTCAGCTACCCAAGGGATGTCTTTGCATTGGTAAATATTTGTTTGTCATTTTTGTCTTTCTCTGAATATTCACTAGTTCGTATATAGCCGTAAAATACGACAAAACATGCTTACTAAATTTTACCGGAGAACACTGCGAGAGGGTCAGTAAATTTTTTAATAGTAAACACCGACCTTAAAAAGAACGTGGTCCGCCATCTCGCAATCTGACGAGAGTTCCGCAAGACTTACACCACTTTCCCCCGCTTCAAACCAGTGGCCTACATTTCTAAATTACAATTATGTTTGGTATATTTGCGTGCTATCAGGATAGGTATTTTAGATTTAGTCCACCCTGTAGAAACTTATTGTTGTTTTCTCTGATCTAGTTTTCAATGTGGCAAATGCCGTCCAGATGCATGCTCATGTGGCGATTTTGCCCAAAGATCGCGGCAGGAGTCTTTGCAAAACACTAACCAGTTTTACGGCCTATTTTTAGATCCCCTCAGTTCGGAGAGTGCGTTGCCCAGCAACGCACTGTACTCAATCGCGCCCAGTAAACTATAACAATGGTTTGACCTAGTTTCTCCTCCCGCCTCTTGGCTCGATATATACGCGAGCATTGTCTTGGTCTGTGAGATTGTCCCAGAGCAAGCCGAGAGGCAGGACGAGAGGCTCGCCATGAGCTTTACGTCCCTGTGTCTTGGGTAAGGCCCTCGCGGGCCCTGGGGACGATTTCCATTGGGGGCCCGGGCTGGGGTAGAGACAGTTGCTGACTCGGGGGCGCAAGCCCTGTGGATCGCCAGTCTCTTCTCCACCCGGGGTGGTGTGACACAGGCTCTGGCAGACCGTCGGGCTGGCTCAGAGTTCCATCTCTGTGACAGTGCCTTCGGCGAGGCCGGCCAGCAACATGCCCATGTGTACGGGTTCCGTGGTGCCGCTCCCATGGCATCTCGGGCTCTACATACGGCTACATTACCATAACTGTGTAATATGCATGTTGTAGTTAAGGTGTTGGTGAGATGCATGTGTTATGTTGTAGTGTATGACGGCCGGACTCGTTCCGGGCTGACTGTACCTGGTTGTAGTGTTCCGTAGAGTAGTGCCGGACGCCCTGTAGCGGGCGCCCGCCGAACTTTACACTCAGAAGGTCAGCTTGTTCCTGCTAAATGCCCTTAGGGGTCACTGGCGATTGTACAGACAATTGTAGGAATGATCCGTAGAGTGCTCCAGGCAACCTGGGTATCCCAGCGATTACAGCAATACCTGTTGCTGGAGAGCCTGAACTCTATTTATGTTTATTCTGAAATAAAAACACTCAATAGCAAAAGTAAAATAAAAATCCGTCATGACAAAAATATCGGGCTGAATCTACTGGTCAAGTGCTAGCTGCATTCCAAATGGGCCAGCCGGGAAAACCTCCCCCACCACCCGATGATTTGGTGCTGGACTCTGGCTTCATCGCGCGAGACTTTGACTCAGTCAACCACTGTTGATCAGAGCGTAACCTGCCGGATTAAAAGTCCTACGGAATTTTCTCATCACCCAGCCAAGCTGATGATCAAGACCTTTCCTCTCAAGACCTTGCTGACTCATACTCAGGGACTACCAACAATCTGCTGAATGAGAAAGTGGGGACAATGATTTTATACCATACCCCAATCTCAGCAACCTCAAATTGCCACCCTTTCACGGCAGCAACAAATCACCAGTTTCCGGGAACCCTAGAACAAAATTGGTGTGTCCTGATCGCAATGGGAATAGTTTGACTGTCAAATAGCCATCGAGAAGATGAACAGCTTCTCTCAACGAGTGGAGCAACTCATTCCAGACAGGCCATATCAGGCTGGCCGAGACCAAGACTGTTCCACACACACAGACAGTCTCCTGAGAAGTCCGAGTCTCGAAGTCCCCATTTCCATTGGATCTCCACAAGGATGGATGGCCGAGATGCTGCACTGCACATGGTGCAGTATCAGGTTTGTGTCGAATCTCCTGTGGTATATATCTATGATTATGGAGTATGCTCTGGTTGGAGCTGCATGATCATGATGCAGATCCATGCCAAGTCAGTTCACCGTGGCTGACCCATTCAGTCAGCCATTAGCTGGCTGCCTTCAGACCGCTCCCGACGATGGGCAAACACCTGAGTGCCACAGATTCAAAGGCACTGTGCGGTGATACAGGTGAGGCTGTAGCACTAGCTTACAGAACCGGTTTCACGTTGATTGTGCTTAGCTCCCGTGATGACACCGACAAGCATCTCAAGGACCAACATACTCACATGATCCCCTGAGCCAGCCTGGCTCACATCAGAATATCATCGCTATATATATAATGACGTATGATACTGGAAGAGGCCAAAACAGAGATTGTTTATGAACAGGGAGTGGTGGATGGCGTCAGGAAGGCTGTATATGGTCTCTACCAAGAACACACAATAAAATCAATGAGAAAGGGCATCTTTTGAACAAATCAATTACACATATATGAGTAGTGTGTATATGTGCGTGTTTCCTTCATTCAGTCAGAAATGCATGGCAAAACATATGACATTCTCCCATTATCAACTTAAAATTTTGAAGCCTTTGCGCCATTTGCATCTTGCTGAGTGAAAGGGCCTCCTGTTGGTATCGTTGAGCACGTTCTGCATACTTTTTATGATTCTCAGCCTGGAGAACCATGTAAGGTGGGATTATACAACAATTCGCATGCTAGCAGTATATGTATTTAAGTTCACTCTGCCTCGTTACAGTATGGCTAATTTTTGTCGCTGCTTTTTCTTCTCCTTTTTCCAGTTTTGTACAGGGTCCTGTTCTAAGATATCACATACAAGTCGATGTGGGTTGACAACTGAAAAATCAGACTCCTAAAAAAGGTGCAGCTCTGTACATGGGTGTTTATTTGCATGTGTGGTCGGGTCTGATCACGCCCTGATGTGGTGTTGAGACAGTCTGCTCTTCAGCTGGGCGATACTCTCTGCTTTCACTACATTTTGGGGCAAGGTGTTCCACAGGCGAATTGTGTCAGAGAAGAAACTCTTCTGATATCTGAGTGTCTGGGCGTATATCAGCTTGAACCTGGTGTCATGAGTCCTCCTAGTTCTCGGAGCCTGGGTCAGGTGGTCAGATGCCAGGATGTCGACTAGGCTGTCTTGACACGGAACAGCATGTTGTCACGAGCTTTGGCTCGGCGTTCATCCTGTGTTTTCAAACTCGATTGATTTCAGCATAGAAGTGATGTTGTTTGTCCTACCATAGTCGTTGGTCATGTAGCAGGTATACCTCCTCTGGACCATCTCCAACCGGTTTACCTCTTATGAAGTGTGGGGGTTCCAGATGCTGCTTGCATATTCCAGTATTGGATGGCCCAGAGACTTGTATGCCTGTCTCGTCATTCCCTTGGGTTCACAACAGACGTTGCATTGGAGGAAGGCACGGGAACTGTTTGCTTTCCTTACAGTTTGGCGGATGTCTGGTGACCACAACATCTGGTTGTGCAGTGCAACTCTGAGGTATTTTGCCGAGTCTGCCTTTGGAGGGTGTGCCCGTCGATCGAGTAGTTGTACTCCACAGTTGAGCATTTATGGGTGATCCGGGTGAGCTGGCATTTCTCAGTGTGAAAACTCACCATCCACTTCCGTTCCAATACCTGTATTTCCTCGAGGTCCTGTTTGAGGGCTGCTGCGTCCTGCTCAGATTGGATTTCTCTGTAGATCAGACATAAAAGTGGTCCCAAGGTAATCCTGACACCACTGGTTTGAAACCAGACTTCTTCCCTTCGAGGATAACTGTCTATTGCCTGTCAGCAAAGGAATAATGATACAAACTCGAGTGTTTTGCTGGTAATGCCAACTGCCTCTAACTTCAGGAGGAGACGCTTGTTGGCCACCTTGTCGAGCACTTTGGTGAAGTCGAGCAAACTGGCGTCTGTGCGCCTGAGTCGCATGATTTTAGGATGTCATCTGCTGTGAGCATCAGCTGGATTTCACTTGACCTCCCCTCTCGGAATTTGGATTTGGTTTTTGTGCAGGTGACGCATGACTTGGGAGTATACAATATGTTCCATGACTTTCGAGCACATTAACGTAAGTGACACTGACCGGTAGTTTGAGGCTGCATCATGTCATGATCACTCTTTTTGAAGATGGGTACTACATCAGTTTTCTTCGAGTCTTCAGGAGTGTGCTTTATTGGTAAAAGATGGGAGCTAAGAGATGGAAGCTACTTGGTCATCTGCTTCTTTCATTATCCTGACAGGCACCTCGTCGGGTCCAGTCGCTTTGTGGCCTTTCAGGCCACGTAGCAACTTTAATGCTGCACCATTGTTGTGTATGCTGATGAGTGACATGTATTCACATGGGCAAGGATCCAGTACTGGCATGCCTGTGCCATCCTCAACATGAAATCGGACCCAAACTCGTCATTTAGGATGTTTGTCTTTTCCTCCGGGACTGAACGTGTGAGTCCATCTCGAGTTCTTACTGAACTGACACTACAACTATCCTTTTTCTGGGCCTTGGTGTATGAATTCTCGCACTCTGCTGTGACTTCATAGTGATGACACCAGTTCCGGGAGAAAACATTCCAAGCACAAGTGTCGTGAAAACAATAGATTCTGCTACCATTGGTTATATTTCTTCTGTATTCGTGTGAGGAAATGCATATGGCATTCTTTCAAGTGTGATCATGATTTTTATCAGCACTCGTCACCGAATCCAGGACACGTCAGGTTGAATGAGATGAACATACGAACACTACAGCATCAAATGAGGGCCATACGACTTATTTTTAAAACTTGAATGTTCAAAATGTCAAGTTGAATATTCAAGATAACAAATTGAGTATTCAACATGATATGACTTGAGTATCCAAGATAATAAGTCGAATATTCAAGATAACAAGTTGAATCTTCAAGAAAGACATACTACCAAGTTCAAATTTGAATAGATCGACTTGAATATTCAAGATGTTGTAACTGAAATCTTCAAGATAACGTGTTGAATGTTATGATGAAAAGTTATTCAAGATAAAAAATTGTGAAACTCGTGATGTCAAACTGGAAGTCTATAGCATTAGGACCAATAGTTCTGAAGCTCACCAGCAATTACTTGATGCATTTGAACAATCATACACGTAATTATTATGCTTTTATCAAAGTAGCACTTAGTAGTATTAATGTGTGTCACAAAATAGTAAATTTCAAATATAACATCCATCTTGTTGAACAGATTATCACATTGTTATATAGTTTTGCCTGCCAGACAAATTTAGTCTTTTTGTGACTACATCTTGAGTTCGATCACTCAATGTCACCAGAAGATGCACCAGATTAATGAATCGTCTCACATATCCATAACACACATTTTATCTTCAAGAGTTTTGTCTCCAAAGAACAATTTGTACGTTTTGTGGTGGACGAAACCTTTAGTTTGACTTTGAGCGCTCAGAGTCATTGTAGGGCAAGTTTATGGTCCCCAAAAGATGGAACACATATAGTTAATATCATCTTGATATTCAAGTTGTCATCTTGAATATTTAAGTTTAAAAAAAGAAATAGGATGCCCCTAGTAGGCTGCCGTAGAACACTGATGAACAGGGATAGATAGCAAACCGCATAATCGCAAAAAACAACACACGCGTATCTTCTACCAGCGAGTAAAACAAAACATTTCCTAATAATTACGTATTGGGGTTTGAAATCTCTGTCTATGCTGTACTGATTATACATGTACATGTATCAGGCTGGCCGAGACTGGCCAATATCAGAATGTTCATGACTAGGTACATTCAAATACATTCGTCTAAGATACTGTTTTTCTGTCTATTTTCAGAGAGTTATGCAGTTGTGTGTCACTTACAACATGGTCACTCCGTATTTAAACATTCTCGGCACTACCACTGCCCCATGTGTGGGAAAGTCATTGTCCGCAAGAGCAACATGGAGCATCATATGAAGCGATTATGCCCTGCTACTGCCAGAGATCAACAGACCTCAAACTCCACAAGCGCATGTTCCGCCACATCATCAGATCATCAGTATACGGGGTAAAAAATATAGCTATTTTTCGCATGCATTAACATTATTTGTATTTCCTTTTTAGCTCCACTATGCCGAATGGCATCAGAGCTTTAGCGATGCGGTGTTGTCCAGCATCAGTCCGTCGTCGTCAACTTTTTGTTATCTTTAAAGTTTTTGCTTGAATCTTTCTAAAATTCTGCACAAAAATGCCTTAAAATATTTCAAGAGCGAGGTATTTATATATTTTCTATTCTCACATTTTTTTCAAAATGGTGGCCATTTTAGTTGAATAAAAATGCCAATTTTGGACTTTGACGGCAATTTTCCTGTCTTATCAGTTTGGAGATTTTTGTTTTAAAAGATTCCCCTTATATACCTTTGTGAATGTGTATATGAGATTTGTTGCCCTTTAATCGCTGGTCTCTGTGTGGCGACCATTTCGATTCTTCGACTGGTCGGTGAAAATTTTTTTTTTTGTCTCAAATCAAGTCAGTATTCGATTTGAGCCATTTCCAAAAATTTGTTTTAACCTTTGAAAAATTTCTTGGACTGAGAAAATTTGCGGCATTTTTGGGAACGACATATGATGTGAACTGTAACAACTACCAGTCATATAATGCTTGAAGATAGAGCTTAGATATTGGCACTTTCATTTGGAATTTCAGAATAACTACTATTTGAACTACTATTTGAAGACCGAGAGGCCTCTTGTTCTGCTAAGCCAGCATTCTTCATTTTCTTCGATATCTCAGAACGATGTGTCATAAAGCAGAATGGACATTATTTTCAGACTCTTCGCTAGACGTAGATACCTTTAAGGAGTAGACGTAGATGTTTAAGTCCGTTAAACTTTGACCTCGGATGTTTTTAGAGTCATCATGGTTCTAGACAAATGTCAAGGTCTCTTAGGTATATGTTAGGTAGGAATAGAGCTTCACACGAAATGCCCCAAGGCATCTTTGGGCCTCGACGTCTAGCTCACATTAGCATGCTTATTATTTTTACAGTAAAAAGAGCAATACCAACCAAACCTGGATAGATGTGTACAAGAAACACAAGAACATCAAGCAATTCGGTAAAATACATCTACTTTCAAAAGTATTAATATAAGGTATATCAGCATGAAATGTATACCATCATAGGTTTTCCAGAAAGCAGTTCGTAGATCGATCTTTGCTAACTCCACTCATTTTTAAACAAACTTTTTGTGGACATCCAAGTTTGGAAAACAACCTCTTTCTTCCGCCAAGTGGAGGAACAGTAAGATTAAGCGCCCTCCCACGAACGGGGGCAAGACGAACTGAGATACAACGGCGGCTAAGAACGCTGTGTTGCTTTCGCTGGATGGAAAACCATGCTTGGAAGGAGTGGAGGGGGCCATGGACACAGAGATGTCTCAGACCATCAATTTGCCAGTTATGCTCGGTATGATGAAATATGAAGCAGGATATGCCCATATTGAAGTCAATTATTGTGCATGCATAAATGTGCATGTAGTATTATTCAATCAAACTTACGTGTGACTTATTCGTCTCAATTTGCATTTTATGTGTAATATAAAGCATTTTAATATTCATGATATGTACACAGAGCTGCATCTGAATGGCTACAAATATTTGTTTCAATTTTCAGGTCACAAGTTACCATATCCTGCAGGTAACATATAAATTTTCAACACAAACCATTGAATTGTGATATTTTTGGTGCAATTATATATTTTGATGTACGGAAAGTAGTGTTTGAAAACGTGTTTTATGTTGACGTAATACTTTTTTTTATCAGCTGTTTATGTGCATTTGTGTGGATTCTGTTTACTTTGTTGTGTTGACCTCCACAGATGAAGATAATGGAATGATGCTGATTGTGCAGAATAGCGCTGAAACAGTGGAGAATACTGCTGAACCTGTACCGGTATGTACTTTACATCATCGACCCTACATCTGGGGCGATACCAGTAATGTCGTGCGCGGGTGGCGTCCATCGTCGTCAGTCAGCAACGTATCTAATCACCTTCTTCTCAGTGCAAATAAACTGAACGGAGAAAAATTCAAAAGAAATTGCTGTTTAGCTCCGCTATGCCAAATGGCAGCAGAGCTTTAGTGATGCCGTTTTGTGCAGCGTCGGTTTGTCGTCGATCCGGCATCGTCAACCTTTTTAAAGTATCATGTTGAAACATATATTTTTGTATCACATGACTATAAAATTTGGAATATTATGTATTCTGTGGTGAACAAATAATTATGAGCAATTACATGTCACTTGCTTATATACAGGTTGCAGATGCAATTGTTGATGTCATACCCGCAAGCCAGCCAACACAGCGAACCAGGAAAGCAGGAAAACCCAAAAAGAAAACAAATGAATAACTTTGGGGAGAATATCTCATCCAGTCCACTAAAACTCTGGCTGCCAAGGAGAGGGTTTTGGCTGTGAAAGAGAGGGTTTTAATTCTGAAAGAAGAGAAACTGAGGAGGGAACTGATTGATTAATGAAAAATACGATGTATTTTGCAATAACAATGTTCGATTTTGATGCAGGTGACCTTCAAGTGTTAGTAAAGTACAGACATTATATTAACTAATATGATAGATGAGAATGAGCTGAAGAAGATTACTGTTATGGTACATGTGTGTCAATATCAATATCTGTATTACTGTCAATAAAGTTTATCGCAATATTACCCTGTTGCTTGTCATAAAACCCAGTGTTTACAACACTATTCAATCAAATTGTCGGAGCATGGATGTAGGTTGTAGTAAGCTATTCATTGGAATGATCTGAGTGTGTATGCAAGTTGTAGTAAGCTATTCAATCAAATTGTCTGGGCGTAGATGTAGGTTGTATTAAGCTATTCAGTGAAATGGTCTGAGCATGGATGTGAGCTGTAGTTGTAGTATGCTTACGTTGTGATAAGCTAGGTTGTGGTAAGCGTCTTCTGCAGTGTTTTCTTCATCTTCAGTGGTATGACCACTCTCTCCCACTTTAGATTATTTTCTGCAGGCTCCTATCTTTCTTGTACCTGCAGGTACTCCCACAGTTGCCAAATCCTTTGACTGACTACCCCGTACCATCTTACCTCTGCCCATAGAGGGCATTCACTGTCTTGGTTCTTTCCACTCTAGCATGGCTGGATATCGGAGCCGGATTCTTGCACCTCCTGGGGGGATATTTTCGCCTCTTTCATGGGAATGAAATTGTCTATAGTGAGCATGCCCACTCGCAATTTCGGATCCGGGGGGTCAGTCTCGCGCCAGTCCTCACCTGACAAGTTGGGCAGTATGTCTTTGTCCTCCAAGAACTCCTGTGGAACTTCACGTCAGATATCCCTCGTCTCCGCTCTTGGGACTCCCGGACATGCTTCCTTCTGACATCTCTGACGACATTACATGCCATCAGCGTTGGCATGTTTGTGTCCTGGTCGAACCTCGATTGTAACCAGAAGCTTGATAGCCAATCACTCCACCAAGCAATCATGCCATCGGCATCCCTGAAGTTTATCAACTACTTCAGCTTCTCAGCGACACGACATGTTCCAGGAAGGCTACTTTCTTACTGAATAGTTCATAATGTTGGTTTCAGCTTCAACCTTGCCTGCCGTAACCGAACTGAATATTTGTCGGTGCATCTGGTGTGTCAGCCCCGGTGCAGATTACGTCGTCCAAGTAGATGAGGCAATGCCTCCATTGGATGCCCCTCATGGCCAACTTCATCAGCTTTTGGAAGTCTCCAGTACCGTGGATAATCCAAACGGCAAATACGTTAAATTCATACATCCTGGACCTCATGGCAAAAACTGTCTTCGGCTCCACCTATACCTGCCAGTAACCACTGGCCAAATCCAATGTCGAGAAGTATCGGCCCCCCGTGAGACTATGGCCATCACCACATCTTTCACCAGGGACCCTCCTCCTAGCTTCACTTTCATTCTTTGGAAGCCATATATAGCCAGTCCTTTGCCGCTGACCCCGTTAAAGGCTCTCATTTCTGGCTCGAGATCTTCCTCTCTTGAGGAACTCCTGGGTGTTTAGCATCGTGACCAGGCACCCAGTGTCGACCATCATCTCATGGGGACACCCATAACCAGCATGTGATGTACAGCTGCTGCTGGCCTTTTCCCGGGGTTCGCCCATTTTTGCTATGGGGACTAGGCATTTTTCTTCCGTAGTTTGCGGACTTTCTTTGCCGAACTTTCTATTCCTGGAACAGTGGCCGAAGCCTCAGTCGTTTCCCTGTTTACTGTAAAGGTTCCCGTCATAGGGACATCTCATGAAAGCTCCCACTCAAGTTCTCAGTCAATGCTCCTGGCGGACTGCTTCCATCCGCTCCCCTGCTGCGAAAGGTGGCATATTCCCGTTTGAAGTGTCCTCTCCCCTGACACCCTCAACAAATTACATCTGGTCCCCGGCCTACTCCACCACCATACTGCCCGGCGACTTATCCTGAGTCTCCATGGTCTGGTGAGGAACCCCTGTCGCTAGCTTGATTAGCTGCCCCTTTTAGCTGCCTCACATTCGGATAACCTCAGTGAACCAACTGGGAAACCTTGGTTGCCCAGTTCGAAGGTGTCTATGTTGACTTCTACTTGGCATTGCGCAACAGTGTCCTGAATGTTGTCTCTCATCCGGCTCCATTGTACTTTCGCTCATTATATTCCACCACCATCTTCCAATCAGCCGTTTGGGCTATGGACACACATTAAGTACACCTCGAGCTCTCATACTGTTGACCAGATGCATTGCTTTGCTCTGATTATCTCACCGATTCAGCAGAATGGTCACTTCAGATTGCTTCAAGTATTCTGTCCAATCCGCTTCCCAGTCGAACTTATATGTATGATGTGAGATGTACGGGCCTTTTTCAGGTGGGGGTTTGCACCCCTTGTGCCGACTATAGGTTGGTGGGTTGGGTGTGACTGACTTCACTTCTTCAGCATCCTGTCTGCCTCTCTCAGTCCGGGCCTCGAGGATCTCGATCAACTTATTCATCTTAACAACTCATTCATCATATCGCTGAACGTGTCCAGGCAAGCCTTGAAGTATTCTGTGTGCCATTCTTCTGCCTGTCATCGCTGCTGCTCTTCCGACTGACTCTTTCTTTGGCTCACTCTTATGGCCATGACTTCTTGGTGCGCCCACTCTTCGCCACTGGCTCTGTGACTCTGCCATTCTGCGACTGCCGTGGAGCATGTCTCCAGGCCACTGAGTACTTCAACTCTGCCCATACTCTCAGCCATTCCACATCTTCTAGATACCGCTGGGAATGTAATTCCCTGACCCTGGGATACCCGGGTTCCCCCAGGTACATCAGTGGCCCTTTGCACGGTGACCATGAATCGTTCGACTCTGGCCCGACCCATACCTGGTTGAACTCGTGGCCACCCGCCCTCGGGTCATGGTATCTACGGTACCTGCTCCTGTTCCTAACCTGAAGTCGACAATTTCGAATTTTCTCCCTTCTGTGTGTCTGCCACCACCTACTGTATGTCTCTCTTCATTTCGTTTGTGTCTGTCATGAGGTAGTATGCATCAATTTCTGTAACGACTGTTGCCTGCTGACTCCGCTGCGGAGCTGTGATCTTCTAACTGTAAACTCTTGTTGTGTGTATGCATTCGAAGGCCGGACAATCGTCACCGAGTGGCAGGAACCCACTTTTATTGATGACAAGGGCGCAACTCCTTCAACCGCTTCACGTGTATATATACCTTCAGTCACTATCTCGTTCCTGGCCTACACGGTTTTCCACCCAACCTTCCCGGCCTAATAATTTCCCCTACCCTAGTTGAATTCCCAACTAACTTTGGCTGTCCCGGCTATCACAAGCCTTCCGGCACAAGTTATGTCTTCGTCCCAAGTGCGCAGACACTACACACTATCACAGTGCCCCGTATTCTGTAGCCCAGCTCGATCGCCACAATTCCAACAAACTTGACCACTGTACGATGTATAATATGAAAGCTCTGATGCCTCGGGTGTCTGTCACTTATTTTACTGCCTCCCAAGAGTTGACCCTTAAGGTCGTGAAGCCTTTGTACCTTTACATCTTTTGTGTCTTGTTGAATGAAAGGGCCTCCTGTTGGTCTCGATGAGCAGGTTCTGCATACTCTTGCTGGTACAAGGAGAAAGATGAAACTCAAATCCGCATACTCACTGAAAGCCCGGACGTCAAAGACATCACAGCAAACCTCAACTACACATATCTCCATGATGAAGACATCCACAAAATGGAAGAAAAGAAGGAAAAAATACCAAAAAAAATCTTAAAGAGAATTGAACAAGAAAATGATAACAAAGAGAAAAATAAAAACAGAAGATAAGGATTATATATTTCGGGAGAAGACACTTCAATATATATGTATATATATTTATATTTAAACAAATATAAATAAATATTTAATATCACCATGTGCCAGCCCACACCTCGGTGAGCTACTTGGAGAACCAGGCACGCACAAACAAAAATATGTAGTCGGTATTTCGTGAACTTGGAGCAACCGGATGCGGCTCATGGACGCACTTTTCGCGTCAAAAATTATCGCACATTGACGCTGTTACGAAAAAACAGCTCCTAGAAGTACACACAAGCACCTTATTGTGATTTCCCTGTTAGGCCTAGATCTATTTCTGTGTCAGGTTAGCGTAACAGCATCAAAATGCCGAGTGGAACGCGCCTGATCCAGATCACTAACATAGCCCCCTCGGCCACCAAAGAGCAGATGAAAACATTGTTTGGATATGTCGGCCGCATTGATGACTTCAAAATGTACCCTGAAGTCCACATCGATGTTGGCATGAATGGGTAGGTCCTCATGAGCAATTAGATTTTATTTTGAATTTTGTATACCTAGTGTGACTTAGTCAGTGATAGAGTAAACCATACAGTTTTCGGACACTTAAGGTGAAATCTCAATAATAACTGTAGAGAAAAATACCAGATGATTTATTTTACATGCAACAGCATATGCACGTAAATGTGGTAAAAGTTATAAAGTCGTATGGAAATATTATTTTGTCTTGACTTCGATATTGGTGAATTATGAACTGTGAGTTCAAGTGACAGTAATCGGACACCCCAGACAGAAATCGGACACCTTCTGTGTCTTTAAGAATAATAACTATATCATTATATTTTTAGGCTATATACATGAAGCTGTCAATCAGTAGTTGTTGCAAGGCTAAAGATCAGTTATGAAATAAAATTAAGCAGCCCTGAGGACAGGAAGATCATATAGAGTGCACTAAACAGTTTTCGGACACTAACACTAACAGGGAAGCTAACTTTGTGGAACCTATCAAACTAGATACCCCTGCTAACACTTCGCAGAAATTTCTTCAAACTAGCAAAGACCACAGACACCTGGCTCATTCCAGTGCTTGAGAAAATTTATTTGTAACATAATAACTGACAGAGAAAATTGGTGGTAAATCATGAAGTGTCCGATTTCTGGTGGTGTCCGAAAATAGGCTGGATTACTCTAATCTACTGTGCTGGAGTTGAAATTGAAAAAATTCATGAAAAGAAAAAGTTTGAATCACCAGTGCGAATCGCAAGATCATGTCACGTAATTTGTGACCTAAAGCAAGAGCAGTTCATTTCTTAGCTGTTAACGGGACAACGATAACAAGGGAATATCCATAGTTTATACTAACTACTAAACTAAAGTTCATTTGTCAGTGAAACTCGCTTTTTGGCCATAGTTTTGTTTTGGATAATCGAATCAACTTGCAATTTTGTGTGTCTTAATTGGGTATCATGCCGTTATTTTTCACCGAATTTCAGAGTTCTATGACTTCTATCTCAAAAATTGAAAAAGTTGGTAATCTACCCCAATGTTAGAGGGCCACTGTATGGGATTCAGCTTTTAGGGGATTTCCAGATTTTTCTCCCAACGCTTCTATTTATAGAACAAAAGGTTAGATTACGTTTTTGACCCATGATCTGTACCAAGCCAATGCTCAGATCAGCCCAGGTCGGCTCGGCAGAGACCCTAGGCCAAAAACGTCATCTGACCTTTTGTTCTATAAATAGAAGCGTCGGGAGAAAAATATTGGAACTTCCTAAAAGCCGAATCTCATACAGTGGCCCTTTAAATTTTAGCCCCACAATGGAATTTCAGAGTCTGCACATAAAAACAACTTTTATTTGATGTTTGAGTTATATACTGATTCAAAATAAACATGTTCACTTAATATACACCGCGACTATGCCTTCCGACTTCAAATCAAAGCAATAAATTTCTTCTGTACTGGCATGAACATCATAGAAGCCTTCGTTTGATCCCATTTTGGACTGAAATTGAACATTGAGGTAGATTGCCAACTTTTTCATTTCTCGAGATAAAATTCTGAAACTCGCTGAAAAATTACGGCATGATACCCAATTAAGACACATAAAATTTCAAGTTGATTCGATTATCCAAAACAAAATTTTCGCCAAAAGCGTGTTTCACTGACAGATGAATTTCACTACATGTATAGTAGTATGCCTTCGCACTGACTGGATCGGACAGAAGTAACAAAAATTAATATGAACTCTGTGACTTCTTTTCAGTGATGGAGTAGGTACCAGCAAAGTATGTTACATTAAGTTTGATGATCCTGACAATGTGGGTGTTTCACTGCATCTATCCAACACTGTTTTCATCGATCGTGCCATTTCCGTCACACCAGTTGATGATGGTAAGTAAACTTATCACATTCACATAACTCCAAATTCTTCAATTGAGTAATTTCTTCAATACTAAAAGTGTTTCATGTTTCTATTGTATACTAGTATCAGAATTGTTTTTGATTGTTGTGAAACTTTACACAGGCCGTATTCCTGATGAGCAGACAGCAATACAGCTTGCTGCTGGAGCCGTGGCAGCGAACAAGGTGAGGAACTCAAACAGTGCAGTATTGAGTTTTAAGAAAATTGTGCGAATACAGAGCGTTGTATGCGATAAATTTTCATTTCAGGCTAGAGAGAACATGTCGGTCATGAGTACTGAGACTAACCGTCATGATGAAGTCGGACGCACTGTTTATGTCACCAATTTGGACGCAGTGATCACCCCAGACCAGTTGATGCAGTTCTTCTCTGCAGTGGGCGAGGTGCGCTATGTCCGTATGGCTGGCGACCAGACCCTCTCATACAAGAGCGCCTTTGTCGAGTTCTCTGAGACTAGTTCAGTGACTACAGCGTTGACACTGGATGGAACTGTCCTTGGAACTATGCCAATAAGGTGAATATCAAGCCATAATTTTCAGTGATTACACAGTAATATTTGCAGAAACATACCATTAAACTGCATTTAGTACCTTGTTCATGAACTGTACTTGAGTCTATGGAATACTTTATCCCAACAGGATCATGATGTCACACAATGCCATTGTCAAGCCGCCTTCAACCAATCTGGCTTCTCTGATGAACAACCGTGACATTGAGGAAGCAATGAAAAAAGTCAAGGAGGCATCATCACTGATTTCTGCTGTTGCAGAGCCAGGTGTGTTTGCAGAGCTCCCTTGCCCAAAGGAAAAGGATTTTCATGAAATATGTGGTTAATGCCAGATGCTAATATCAACCAAACATTCTAGCTGCATCGTAGATGATTGATTTTCTTTCAGTGTCAAGAAGCCGCTCACGATCCCGGTCTCGACACCGAAGGTATTCCCGATCACGTTCAAGACGCAGATCCAGGTCACGGTCCAGAAGGAGGTCAAGGTCACGACGGAGGTCGAGGTCGCCTCGGCGCAGAAGGTTTACTCGATCAAGATCGAGAAGGTTATTTCAAAGCTTCTTGAAAGACTTGAAATAATCAGATCGACTTATGACATTTGAATTCAAATTTAGGAAGCATTGGATACCAAATGTATTGTTGTCTTAACCGATATACTTTGCATTCTGCAGGAGGTCACGCTCCAGGCGACGTTCTCGGTCAAGGTCCCGAAAAAGGTCTCGATCAAGGTCACGACGCAGATCTCGCTCAAGGTCACGACGAAGGTCAAGGACACCACGGAGAAGGAGGTCAAGGTAACGATAAATGAAAAACAAACCCTATTTGAATTTGTCTCTGAACTTTTCAAATTCATATGGTAAAGTTTACGAGAAATTTAATACACTAATAACTGGTACAGCAAGACATGTCCACTACTTCAGAGATCGTAAGCGACGACGCTCAAGGTCAAGATCAAGGTCCAGAACTCCAAAACGCCATCGATCTCGTTCCAGGTCGGTATACTTTTACTCCAGGCGCAAATGTTTCTGCTTTTGAATTAACAACTAGTTAGTTGTATTCAAATCAGGTTCAACTGGATGTAAACAAATGGTGTTTCTATTTGCTCTGTTGATTAAATGGAAGAATGTGAGGGGAGGTAGGGGGAGGGAAAGGAAGCCACTACTGGCCAGTGATAATAAAATTAATTTGACTTAACCACTAAAGCTGCAATACAGATGTCTGTTCCCTGATTTACTTATAGATCTCCCACTAAGAAAGTCGTAAAAGAATCAAGGTAAGGTTTGCAAACATGTTTCAGCTACATCCGACAGAAACATTCCATCTCAAGAAATTGGTCCAGTTTAGGATCAATTTCCAACACCATCACATTTTCCAGCTCTTAGAAAGATACCCTGAAATATTTCAGAGAAGAGCTGATTTCAGAAACCAAGACTTTCAAAAACAAAAACAAAATCTCGCCTTTACCCTGTTCAGTAATTTGTGTCAGGAGTATAGTACAAATATGAGAGGGCATTCTCGTATTGATAATATATAACTTTTCCCATGATTGATGGTATGTCTTTCATCAATAAGGATGAAGACTGGTACGAAAGAAGACAGGTAAGAGATTTCAAAGAGAGAATTTTAGGATGTTGTGACATTGTTGTCAGAAAACAAACATTCATGTGCTGTGACTTAGCCGCTAATGGCCAAAAAAATTTTGCTATTTGATTGCAAGCCAGTTATTAATGTATATCGGGTAAGTAGTGTAATATTCCAGACACCACCAACCAAGGAGTGCATGTCAAAAAAAACTAACATGCATTTTGTGCTGCCATATTACTGTGATCATTTGCTGCATTTTCGCAGATGTGCAAACTTTACAATATTTGCAGAGGCCGTCGTCGATCCGGGAGCAGATCCAGGAGGTCATCGTCAAGGACTCGCAGGAGGTCCAGGTCTCGAGGGCGAAGGTCAAGGTCAAAATCCCGAGGATCCAGGTCCAGGAAACGATCCCGATCTCGATCCAGGAGAAGGTCTCGAAGCCGATCACCAAAACGGTGAGATCATATCTAATACATGTACTCTGATTCTATGCAGTTCATATGTTATGACTGTGTTTTAGATGGTTTTCATACTGTGAATATAAAAGTGGATGACAATTTTGCCTGCAGGTCTCGCAAGGACAAACGCAGAGACCGGGACAGAAGTGGGGACCGCGACAAGCGTAAGCGTGAGCGACGCGACCGAGACAAACCGCGGGACAAAGACAGCAAGAAGGATGCCAAAGTCAAGCGCGACTATGACGAGGAAGAGAAAGGCTACGGCAGCGAAAACGATGCCAACCGATTGAAGCTCGAATCTCCCCGCACCTCACCCAACAACTCGCCCCAGAGGTCTCTGTCCAACTCCCCCGCGAACTCCCCCCGCAGTTCCGTACCCAACTCCCCAAGGAGTGACGCTGACCGTGACTCCTCCCCCTCACCGCCACCTCTCCCCCCAGCAACTGACGAGGGCCCTCGACCCCCCAGGGAGGACTCCAATGACTCCTCAGCGTCGCCCCCAGCACTGCCCCCTATGCTTCCTGAGCTCCCGCCCCATCTCATTCCAAAGCAGGGGGCTAGCGAGAGCGGAAGCGACTCGGAGCCACCACCGCCAGGGACGCAGCCAGTGGACACCGACCTTCAAGCCATGGACATGGATGTCGACAGCGACTGAGGCATTCAATTCACAAAGTTTTTGTTCATTACTGAAAGACACTTCTATGTGGATCATTTGGCGTTTTGATAATGCGTTGTGGCAGTTGATGTTTGCTTAAAGATGTCCGTGTATTTGTATTCTTTTCATGAAATATAATAATTTGTTTTCTCACACAACTATATCGTACACCTTTGATCAAGTTTGTGACAGTTTGCACTATTTAGTCATCTTCATTGATTTGATTGTCAATAGGTCACAAGGAAAATATTTGTGACGACATGTTTGATTGTAACCAGTGTTGTTGATGATCGGTGTTGTCTTGTGAATTATCATCTACTGTTTTGCATAATTTGCTAGCAGGCATGAGCCCTATGTAATAAATCATTTATATGTGTACGGTGTTGTGTGATCATAATTACGGGAATCTGTATATAATGCGAGCATAAATTTAGAGCATGTTGTACACATCAATGAAGTGTTGAAATATATACAAGACAACAGAAAGGCATTTTGGGTGCTTTTCATCATGTTTATTATACTTCATAATAATTATGATGTAAACAAATGGTAAAATGTCAAATATCACAAAAATAATACTGACTCAAGCACAAGTAGGCTATGCATGAAAATATCACAGATATGCTATGATTTTTCGCTTGGGGAATAAGTTAACTGGCTCACAGAATGGAAGCAGGATTTCAAATGTTGCTATGTAAACGTCCCCACCAAAAGTTATGACAGCTACACATGAAGAATGATGTCACAAAATTTTATACATCACAATACCCTTGTGTATGAATTCTCTCACAATATCGTCATCACAACTGAGATCTGTTTACCAGATGCGTCCGTCAGCGTAGGCCGGGTTTGCAAGTCTGTAGGCGTGTCTGTCCTGGGACTCCTGATAGGATTGCGCAATCAGTCGGCGGTGGGCCGCATCCTCCTTCCTACGAGCTTTCAGCCTGTCCTCCATGTCTTGCCTGGTTCGAAATTCATTAATGACATTTGCTAAACCTTAGTTTTAAGCTTGAGAAGATATAGCTGCAAAATTTGGGTCTTCCAACAGATACTGGAGTCCCTTCACCGAGTAATCGCCATGACGGTCAAATCTTACCGAGCTTTGGCCACTGCCTCACTGTTTGCGCTGTCATCCACAATCACACTGACTCTGCTGATCATGAAGCTTGTACCTAGAACTTGAGCCTGCAAAATGTTGACACGACTACAAACTAATTGAAGAAGCAGAGTGTTGTCTCCGTCCAATGAATGACTCCAATATAACTTGGATAGGTTCTGCCACAAAACTGGTAGCAATTGTCAAAAATTAGCCCAAAGGCTAAGATAGGTTACCGGACAATTTTGGTTTGGCCATGGCAGCATTGGCAGGTAACAGAGCTTTTACCAATCAAGGTTCGCAGTGTAAACATATGACCTTGGGATTTACCAATCAAGGTCATCCGTATGAACTTCGATGTTACCATAACATGTATGTGTGCGGGATTTGATATTCTATATGTTGGGTGGAATCGTTTAGGCCGCTCAGGTCAATTTACACATTTCAAGTCAGACATTTGGCACTCAAGGTCATCTGACGTCAAGTTCAAGGTCATCATTAGTTGTGCCATATATGTCTTCCTATATGTTCATAATGCAAACATGAGCTCTATCTGCAAGCATTTCATCTATAGAGGCCAATCTGGGCATTTTTTTGACCCCAAAATGGCTGTTTTGACCTTTCAAGGTCATCGAAGGTCAAATTCAAGGTCACCACACAAATCGCCATATATGACTTCAAATTTGAAAATGCCAATTTCTGAGCTCTATCTTCAAGCGTTCTATGAGTACAGTCCTGACAGCTCCCATTATGAAGGAAAAACGTGCCGAAAATTTTCTAATTCCAAAATTTTTTTCAAAGGGTGAAAAAAATTTTTTGCCTCGAAATGGCCCAAAATGGATAGTAATGCGATTTGGGGCGAAAAATATTTTTTTTCGCCGACTCGTCAAAAATTCAAAATGGCCGCCACACGGAGATCGGCGTTTCAAAGGCAACAAAACTTATACGTGTCACAGAGGTATATAAGAGGAATCTTTTTAAGCAAAAATCTCAAAACTGATCAGACAGTTTTTGAGAAAATACAGACCAGGTGCAAATTTGAGCATTTTTCGACCCAAAAATGGCTGTTTTGACCTTTCAAGGTCATCCAAGGTCAAATTCAAGGTCACCACACAAGTCGCCATATATGACTTCCCATTTGAAAGTGCCAATTTCTAATCTCTATCTTCAACATTCTATGAGTGCAGTCCGGACAGCTCCCATTATGAAGGAAAAAAGTGCCAAAAATTTTCTAAGTTCAAAATTTTTTTCAAAGGGTGAAAAAAATTTTGTGCCCTAGAAATGGCCCAAAATGGATAGTAATGCGATTTGGGGCGAACAAAATTTTTTTCGCCGACCCGACAAAAATTCAAAATGGCCGCCACACAGAAACCGGCAAATTTAGGGCAACCAAACTTATACATATCACAGAGGTATATGAGGGGAATCTTTTGAAACCAAAAACTCAAAACTGATCAGACAGTTTTTGAGGTATGGCCGTCAAAGTCCAAAATTGAACGTTTTTCGACAAAAACGGCCGCCATTTTGAAAAAAATGCGAAAATCAAAAAACAAAAAAATACCTCCTTCTCAAAATATTTTTAGGCATTTTTGTGCAAAATTTCAGAAAGATTCGATCGCTAACTTTAAAGATAAAAATGTTAACGCCGGACGGACGGACGACGGACGCAACGCCATGCCAATAGGTTATCGGACCAAAGGTCCGGTAACCTAAAAATAATGATCATTACGCATACATGACGCTCAAATCATGTATTTTCACTTTTAGAATCTTATCATTTGGACAAACTTACCTCCCCAGACTGGTAGAACTTTTTAGCACGGCTGACAGACTCCGCGTCAGACATCAGCACCCAGGCAAAACCATTAGGCTTCTGAGTCAATTGGTCCTATGTAAACAGATAAGATAATTTATGAAACTACATGTACACCAAACTGCTGTGCAGTTTCTTCAGAATAACCCTCTATTACTCGAAATTGGTGGTTTGGACTGGCCATGATTTCATTGACAGATTACAATATACTGTATGTGGTCGAATGCCATGCAAGAAACAACCAGGTGTTACAACTATTTTATCATCTACACGAATATATTCATTTTTCAAATGGCTAATGAGGTGCAAACCTTGCAGAGAAAGACTTCTTGCAGGTTACAGTCGGCCTCCATCTCCAGAATTCCCTCCATCTTCTGGACGGAAATCCCGCCTGGGAGCTGTGATATGCATACAGCCTTGTCTCGTGCATCTACCAGCTAGAAACATTAACATACAAGAGTGGAGGTACAAAAACAACAGTACGATCAAATTCGAGAGATAGAATTGAGATAAAACTCTGGAGAGAGTGGTGACAGAAGTGGTTTCGGTTTCGGTTGGAGCAAATTGTTGGATCACCTGCAGCCAGGATGGTGCGTCTTTCTGATCGGAGGTGATGTCACTCCATTCTTGTCCTGAGAGCAGACACTCCGCTGGAGATAATATTAATATGAACAATATTACAATACTCAAATATTAAAATAAGTATTTTTTCGTACTTGTGTTACATCATTGTTTTGTAGTCATTTGTGGGATGATCTTGTTTTGGTTTTGAAGCAGAAAGTATTTTTTTCCAGAAAACGTACAGCAGTTGTATCCCTTGAGAGCTGAGGCAAGTTCCAGAATGTTTTGGAACGTCAGGTACGGTTTTCTCTTCTTCTGGAAGTCTGTGCAGATGGCAGCACTGTCTAACAACTGACCCAGGATACCTACATATGTTTTGACAGTGAAAAATGTCAAACTTGTGGTTATAAATATGTGAAAACCTGACTGAAAGCTCACAGATGATATACCGGGATGTCCACCAAGAGAGAGGAGCTTGCAGCTAAAGGAATTCTGCGGGTCGGGAAACTCTACACCTCTGTCATACGAGTCCTCTCGCTTTGTGAGTGACAGGCCTGGATAGTGTGGAAATAAATGTTGGATTTCATCACTATGTTTTGGGACGAAAAAAATAGTGTATTATCCAAACAGTAAATTATATAGAAACAGTGTGTTGTGACTTGGTATGTAGACCCAGTAACATAATGACCATCCTTTGTGACCATCCAAAAGCACAGTCCGAAATGATATGGGGTCAACTTACCAACTAATGTAATCTCTATATAGGCACTGAGGTGGTCTGTCCCAAAAATATTGTATGTGCCATGATTTACCTATCGCCTGCGCCAGTGAGCCGTATACTTCCTCCATGTCCTCCTCGTCGTACCCTGCGTCCTGACTGCTGGCGTTGAGGTGGGTGAGAGAGCTACAGCCAAGGGTCGACACCAGGCTCTGTACACCTGCCGGGGCTTTGGGGGTATTGGACAAAGGGACAATATCATCTAATAAATTGCATAAAAGATTATATGAACAAGGTAGTGTCTAACGTCAGCAAGATATTCAGGCAATTTAATGTGATCAAGAATTTGAAGCCCATGCAAATGCAAACTTTCCAAATTCCAGTGTTTTCATCGATTTTAATCATTACCTATGGAGTTGTTGCTGATGTTCAGACTGTTGAGTTGACACTTCACCCTGGTATCCAGTAGTAACTCTGTCAGAGCCTTGGCACCTTCATCCTTCACCTGACGGGAATGGGATACTGCTAAAACAGAATGCTTTGTTTTCAATTGGAAGGTAACTTCAAAAATCAATTATAAACTTACCTTGTTGTTGGACAGGTCCATTAGACTGAGGGGGTGTCCAGGTTGTGCCCTCAAAGCCTCCACGATACTCGCAATGAACTTGTCCGAGAGCCTGTTCCCAGACACTTTGAGCATGCGCAGTGGGAAGCCTTGTTTGATAGAGTCACATAACGGTGTGAGATCTTTGTCGTTCAGTTGACAACCACCCAGACTCAGCGCAGACAGCTCGAGGTTGTTATTGCTGAACCCTCCTGAAAATTTTAGGTCCTCTTTCAAGTCCAATTGTGAGACTACACATTCACCCCATGACACATAAGACACAAAATAAATTGACTGTTTTGGTCAATGTGCCACCAATTCTGCCGATAACCTCTCTCACCTAGGATCCCCTGGAGGGCATTACTCCCGGCCAACTTGATTCCGTCTAGAACAAGTGCCTCCAACCCATCACCACAGAGCAAGCCCCGAAGGTCAGCAGCCTTCGCGCCAGAGAGCTTCGCCTTGCGTAGGTTGAGGTATCGGAGCCTGGGGAAGAGTTCTCGGCTGGACAGTAGCCCAGGCAGTGGGTCTGCTTGGTTCAGGCCCCAGTAGAGCTTCTCCAGTTGACAGTTCGCGTCAGGTGCTGGAATGTGAAGGGGACTAATAACCATACCTACCAGGAGGTCTAGGAGCATTTTAGAAATTCAAGCATCCCAAGCTAAAAGAAACTGTTGACTATTTAGGCAGGTCATTGCAATGTAGATGTTTCATGGGCGTAAACTTGAAATGATGAACATGTCCATGTATCGTCATTCCAACAAACAACTTCACTCTCACCTTTCAAAACAGCATGGAATGTCTTTAGACCACCACAAGTCAAGTCGGGATTGTTGGATAGGTTGAGTTCTGTGAGGTTGGATAGAGCCCCTGCCTCCAGGTGTGTTGCCAATGATGACGGATGGGTGTCTGAGAGGGAGCAGCCCGTGAGACTGAGGGATTGGAGAGGACTCGTTTCTCTAAACTTTGGTGAACTGCTACCTGCACAAGCACATGATACAATGAATATTCATTCAGAAGCAGTGGAAATGAACATGAAGATTTGAAGCCTGGAAGTCAACACTTTTCCTTAGCTGATTTGAATTGCTTCAGTTCCTTTAACGTTTTCAGGAATTAATTCTACAAACCAGCTTTCCAACTGCCTGCTGTTTCCACTTTTAGATCATCTGCCTTGAGCTCAGTCAGTGTTTTGTGACAAACACAACACAGGACAAAATCCAGCAAACTCTGGTGACTACTGGACTGGGAAAACATTCAAACAGAAATACTTGCAATTAAGTGAAAGTTAAATTGAAGACCTTGGTTGTCTCAAAACTTATAAACAAATTCACATTTTCTATTTCTAAAAGTCAATGTGTATGATTTTAACGTATTCTGATTTGAGATGTGTACTGGTACCTGATTTCCAGACACAGTCAAAGACTTGAGACCATTCGAATCAGTTTGTATCCCGGCAGCTAACTTGTCCAAATTGTCTCCTTTCAGTCCACAGTTCTTTATCTCCAATTTCTTCAGAGGGCAGCTATCTTTCTGCAAGTGGTCACAACGCATCAATTTGTTGTGGAAGATGAAAATTTATTTCTTTTCACAAACATTTTCAACTGAAAATATGTAGATACAAATCAATCAAATCAATTCTATTGACGAATTTGTTATTATACATCACATATTGATTTACATTATACATCACATATCAGCATTTTATGAACCTGAAGCCATGCGACGAGACCATTCACGAACACAGCACTGTCAGCGATCTCATTGTGCGACATGTTGAGTTCAACCAAAGCTTTGTTGTGCACCAAGTTCTCAGCTAGGGCTTTGGCATCGGAGGTCCCAATACTTTCACATCTGACAATAAACCACTCGGGGAAAAATACATAAATTTTAAGCAAGTGCACATACATATTAAAATTTTTTATTTCAAATTAAATATTCATCATTCGTTTTCATTTATTGTAAAGTCAATTTTGAATTTTCATATGTTTTCGTTTGGCATTAAACCAAATTATTTCACCAAATTTCTGTCTTTAAAACTGCAAAAGTTGGCAATCTACTCCAACATTCAAAACCAAATTTCAACTTGTTCTTAATATATGATCCAAAATCTAGTTAACCGCAGAAATCAATTGAGCAGGTTCCATATTTAATTGGACTTTAGTTGTTAATCATACCTTAGAACAGTGAGACTGTTGTTCTCTGTCAGTGCAGGGCCGACACAGCGACAGAAGTAATCTTTACCGAGGTAGTTCCCAGAAACGTTTAGACTGCTCAGAGTCTTGTTCGTCTTCAGCATTTCTCCGATGGATTTCTGCATGGGAGAATAAATAAATTGTAGCAAACTATTCCAATTTTAGAAAATTTTGATGTATTTTTAATTTGACTTGTCAGAGATATTGATGAAATTTTATTTTTAGACATTAGTAATAGACTCAGATTCAAGAG
Source organism: Terebella lapidaria (assembly GCA_949152475.1). Taxonomy (NCBI): domain Eukaryota; kingdom Metazoa; phylum Annelida; class Polychaeta; order Terebellida; family Terebellidae; genus Terebella; species Terebella lapidaria. The sequence continues at coordinate 14,051,737 of OX424557.1, forward strand.
TTAATTTAAGTTATATGAGAGAAAGCTATTTAATTCGCACTTTTCAAAATGTATAAAGTTGACTCACAGCAGAGTCTGTATCCGCCTGGTTGTCTGCCATATTCAGCGATGTTATCGTTCTATTCTGACACATGGCATACATCATCGTTCTGAAACTTGCTGGTCCAATTTGGTTTCCGGAAATATCAACTTCCTGAAACAAGACACATTGTGATAAAGCTACAACACTGATCATTTTTCGCTCATAGTTCAATCAATTATCTGAAAAACATACAGTATGTAAAAAATCAGATGCTTGAATGCCTGTGTTTATGCCGAGAAGACCATGCTTTGCAATAAGCTTGTGTAGAATATGTGCATTGACATTTCCCATATGACAATCCGGACAACAGTTAAACCTGTAAATGCGGCAGTTTCTTCATGATCTCCACGAGGCTCAGACTGGGAGGAGGAGCGCGATGTAACACCAAACTTTGGACATCACTAGAGGCTGCGTCCAGTACCTGATTGGGGTTGGATAACTCACAGGATATCCTGAAAGGGAACAAAATTTTCTGGTGATTCACGCAATATAGACATGAAGTTATTAGGTTATCACTCTATGCAGAAAAGAAAGGAAAAAAAATTCCATCATCAGTTGATCACACTTTAAAATTTTCAGGCACATGTCTGATAGATCTAATTCATTCAATTTGTTAGCTTTTGATACTTTGAACCTGCAAGTAATACTTACCTGAGAGCAGCATTGAATTTAGTTTGTGCAACTGTGATGCTATCTGTAACAGGTGCTGGTTCTGATTCTGATTTTCCTTCATGTTGTGCTTTTTTGGAACTTCCTGTCTCCGACTCATTAGTCGATTTTGCCGCTACATCTCTGTTCTCCATCTTTCCACTAGTATTTGCTTCTTTTGTAGTTGTGATGTCTTCATCTGATTGCGCAGACTTTCCACTCATTTTTAGATCAGTCCCATTGCTTTTCACTTAGCACCATCAACTTTTGTATTGTCAGATTTTATTACACTGTCCGAGCTTGCGGCTTCCTTCAGGTCTTTTGTCGAGTTGTTGGACTGATTCACGTTGGACTCACTCCTTGAATTCTTAGCAGTAGTGAGGCCAACCTGTGCAGAGGGTTGTCCATCGGCAGTGTACTGTATCGTTTCAGTTTTAGTCTGGGACCTTGGAGGGTTTTTACTGCTGCCAGAACCCATTTTATACTGGAAAAATAGTTTTAAAATTCGAGTTAATAAATATTTTTGTCTAGATCAATTGATTTACTCAGTAGATCTACTTAAAAAATAAATATTTTCTTGAAGTGGCAATCTATCATGTGGCTAGAACCAGCAGTTGATGAAAATCTTGAGTTTTACTGCAGCTTATATTATATTTAAATATCAGACTTAGAATATTGCTGTGCAGGTTACACATACAGAGTTATGTCAGTGACAGTCAGCAGGTCAGTGACAGAGTGTCAGTCACAGTGCCACACTCACTCTCAGTCTCAATCAATAACTCTGACTGTCAGTTTCCTCATTCAACTCAACTGACACAGTGACAGTGGTCTGAGTGGAAGGAACGAGGTATGCATGTATGGTCGTGTTGTTGCAATGAATTGTCATGTGAAGTATTCAAATTATGGGTGATTTTATCAAACCTCAAAACAAAATAAAATTCTGAACTGTCAAAAATCGTTGCCATTGACGCAAATGGTTCACCAATTAATCGCCAGGTGGCCGTATGCAGCAAAAATTCTGAACATTCTACAGATAAAAATAGAGTTGATAAATGCGACTGAAATTTCACTGTTTGACAGCTAATATGTTTATTTTAGTATCGCCAATGTATATCAGTAAACCATATTCAAAATACCTAAAAAACCTTGGAAACACAATCGATGCTACTGACACCTGGCGAGGAATATGGAAACAAAAAGGAGACTATGCAACTGACACCTGGCGAATAACTGGCAAACGACAAATACAACCGGAAGCGGCCGTCACAGATGGCTGCATTTTCCCGTCAGTGTCGAAAACAAAACAACTTTCGGTGGATAAACTCCCTTTTCAGTTTGACACTGCATTGTTCCAAACGAACCGAGATATTCTCACGACTGCGGCGAAAAATGTAAACGTTTTGACGTTTGATTTCGCGCAATGGCGTCCCCGTTGCCTCGAGGGCAGGCGGCCGAATGCAACAGTCGGGAACAGGCCCAGCAAGTTGACAAGTCGAGGAACAGCAGCAGTGGAAGCGAGTCGAGCAGCACTGAGGAAGAGGAACGACTCAGGAGACTCTTCCATGCGTGCGATCGGGATGGAGACGGCTTCATTGACAGGTCGGTGTTCGTCCGCGTTAACCCGATTCCGTGTCCTGATTGATCATTGGATGATGTTGACTGTCATCACTAACTGACAATGTGCGACAAAAATTCGGGATAATAATCTATGTCTCGATAAAGGTATCAACAAGTTTTACTGATTCAAAATAATGACTAGAACTAAATCTCTTTTGACAGTGGTCGAAAATGGGGAACGAACAAAGACGTGTGAACAAACATTGACGTTAATGCCTAATATTGGCGTGAAACACTGGATATGTGTATGAGATGCTGTTTATCCTGAACTATGAACCATTTTTGCTAGTTGTTCCCAGACAAACACCAAGCATGCTAAAACCCAATGCAGAAAATATTCGAATTTTTTCTTCCATCAGTAAGCAGTTAAGATGAAGTACCGAGGAAGACAGATTCAACCGGAATCAAGGGGAATTTAGGGGTGCAGCAAAATTATAATTGAAAGCTCATATATTCCTCTGTCCATGTCTTTTCAATCTTTGTGGGGTTTCTTGTCCAACACTCAGTTCATTTACCAACACCAAATATGAATATGTAGGTTACTGTCTGCTTTCAGCGATTCATGTACATTTACATTTATAACAGTTCTCACATTATCTCAGCCTGAGCGATGCGGAGCGTCTGAGATGGCTGTCATTCACCCTCGGGACGGAAATCGTTTGGACATCTTTTCAACTAAAAAATCAAAATCTTCCACAACTGTACCTTCTAGGCCTCATCTATATACCGAGAGGACATAGGGGATACATATTTGACAAACAATCAATGACTTTATCACTGAAATATCCCAACTTGAAAACGCGAACCAGATTTTGACAAGCTCTTGGCGGGGCCATGGGTTTATCCATTTTCCCAATAGTATGACATCGAATTCGCTTGGTGGCGCCACAACTCGATCTCAGATAATGAGAAGTGGCGCCACCAAGTGAATTGTGAGGTCAATAAAGCTGAAAAAATGGATGCGCCCATGAGATGTGTCAAGTTGTCACAATCTGGTTCGCGTTTTCAAGTTTGGATATTTCAGTGATAAAGTCATTGACTGTTTGTCAAATATGTATCCCCTATGTCCTCTCGGTATATAGATGAGGCCTAGAAGGTACAGTCGTGGAAGATTTTGATTTTTTAGTTGAAAAGATGTCCAAACGATTTCCGTCCCGAGGGTGAATGACAGTCATCTCAGACGCTCCGCGTCGCTCAGGCTGACATTATCTGAGTTATCAAGTTATCCTAAAGTGCCCTAGAGCAGTTATTTCACTGGAGAGGTGAAAATACGCTAACACAAATAAGAAAATTGTCAAAACCAACCAGTGGGTCAAGAATCAAAACGTAAAAAAATCAGTCAAAATTTTATCTTTCAACATGTTGAAACAAATGTGACAGTCAATGTGTAATTATTACATAATAGAAGTAATAATAACAATTAGTATGTAATTATCAAATTATGCAATAAAATGGCAATTAAAATATATGCAACTCTGATAATACTAGTATCATGCTTTTAGCTTTCTATGCAGGTAGCCACCACAAAACGATTAGCTGTTTAATTACCTTGTGCCATGAATGTTTACATTGCTATGTCAATAAAACCACTACTACTAGAGTCTATTAACAGACAAATTTTTGGTTAGCAGTGTATCATACTCTGCTGATTTATTATGATCTCATATAAGCGTGATAAAATGATGTCACCGGGAATGCTGAAGATTACGAAATGCAGGTAAATCATTGTTCGCGAACAAGTTTTGTATTTGAAAAAAAAAGGGGCCGGAGGGGAGGGGGGCGGGGGAGTGGAGTTGCGATGATGTGCCTTGTCGAGATTTTCACATTGAGTTTGGATTTGTCCACACATGATATCTATCGGTATGTACTAGTATGTGCCCCGAGTTGTCAGGAAATCCTCCAAAAATAAACGCTGAAGAATCAGTGGATCACATGTTACGTGGTTCCATAATCAACTGATGTATAGATTGCGGTAGTTTGAAACAATAATTTGTGACAAATAAAGTGAGTTGACTCATAGTAATGCGATCCCCACAAGATGAATACGAACACCTTTTGTCTTTAATCAATTTACTCTCGATCAAAGACTATCCTTTTAAGATGTGTGATCATATCCATATGACCATAATCAGATAAAAAAAAAAAATATATATATATATTTTTGCCCAGACTCATGTATAGTTATGTACATATTGGTACCCATAATGTGTGATAATTTTTTCCTGAAATGAAATATTTGACAACAAATAATTCAGACTGCTTAGCTGACATAATAAGGACAGATGCTAAGTATGTTGCCAGGACTGCAGCAAAACCCATAAAACATGTACATGTAAGGATGCTTGTTCAGACACATTAATCAGTGCTGGCAATGGTAACTTTTAAATTGGACCATAAGTTATATTGAACCTACTTTATATAGTGTTAACAGGGATCTGCAGTCATCATTATCAAAGCTATTGTGCGATCACCTCTGAAACACCTGAGATCGTCTCTTCCAAATTTCTGGAAAAAAGAAGGCAAATTGGATTCTGCAGTCACGTCTAGCGTTCTTTGATTAATTTATCTGTTGCTCCACATGGGGTCTGATTCTTTTTATTCTTCGCTCATCAGTCTTCCCGCAGTGAATCGAAGGAATTTTCCCTTCACAAAAACTCTTTTCAAGATCTTTGTGTAACTTTTGGACATGATGCTGCCCAAGTTCTTTGGGTCATTCGTAAGATGTGAAAGAAAAGGGGAAACACCTTGATTAAAAGGATTAAAGAGGTAATATTAGCTTACTAAAGTCTGCATTGCTTATACGTTTTTGTTTCTCCTTTTCATGTTTTTCCATGCATTTTTTCCCCCACGGCCACCAACATACTAGATGCCGTGTGAGCCATGAAAACATTCTCAGTTGTAAGGCGAGACTGAGTTGTATATTTTGATTCAATTGAGCAGGAAAACTTCTGGCGAAAATAAAAAAAAACGCTGTGAACACCACACGCAATGAGGCGGGAAGAATTTGCCATGAACGAAGTAGCAACTTGCAACTCAAACACTGAATCTGTTGCCGCAGGTTACCCCTTCCAAATTCTGTGGCCTCAACGTAACTCGCAGAGTGGAGAAGATGTGCGCTCGTTTGTTTGTATCCCTGTAATGGATCACCAAACAGTGTGTGTTTGCACTAAGCACACATCCAGAACTGCGCCAGCCAGGTGATCCAAATCGATCCAGGATCGGGCATGATACTGGATCAGTTTAATGATGAATCGTTCAGCCGGTATCTGCAATTTGGTGGAGAAAGTGGAATGAGAGAGCTGTAGAAATGGACAGGTAGAGGTGGGAGTGGGGGGGGAGGGGGGGGGTTCAAGGGGTTGGGGGGGGGTGTAGGATGTATCCAGAAACAAACAGAATTGCATACACCCGGATGAGACTGTCATCTCACCATCTTCGCATAGAAACGGGCCGCTGGTCAAGGACACCCATTGAAGAAAGAACTTGCAAATGCGGTGACCATATTCAATCGGAAGAACATGTATTGTTATACTGTCCCTTGTCAGAACATCTACGAACCAATATGCGAATAACCCACAACCGTCTACAGGATTTATTCAGCTCTGAAAATGAACTAGAGAACATTACTGCGTATTGCCACCAAATTCTTATATTATACCGGACATGAATACATACTAGAGACTTACAGTTTCCTTTTACAATATGACAACAAATCATAATGCATGTACCTGGATTTCAATTATTTTAGTATTGTAACATTTATCTTGTCAATAAACCTACCTACCTACCTATCATCTCACCAGTGCAGATTGTGCCAGATAAACGTAATAAATTGTTGATTGTGTCAATTTGTCTGCAGCCAGCCTATGGTATATGGAATGTACATTGTTCGTTACTTGTAAGTGCGTTGAATAAAATTAGTAGTGATTTCTATCAACTCACTTGTGAATTTCTATCAATTCAAAGTTCAATACATCCTGAATCTATTACCACGAATATACCAGTAATAGATATCTTTTATACTTTCAATATTATCTTTTATGCTTTTAGTATTAATATTGATCAACTGATTGTGTGGAGAGTTGTTTTAATATATTTTGATTTACTGTCACCAAAAACCCATTCTGCCAAAAAATGCAAGACCTCACATTGTATTTTCTGAAAAAGAGCATCCGCGGCCTCCATTCATGCCAAGATGAAGCTCTGTTAGTCCCACAAACAAAGCGAGAGAAGGTTTCAATATTTGTGTAGGAGACCCTTGCCTGGACAACCCCACTGTCAAGTTGTAATCTCCCTTGTTCCCCTAACAATTCAATATTGATCTTTTTCCCGCGACAAAAAAAAAATCAATAACGAGAAATATTAGGTCATTCATTGGAGACATTCGAGAATTGTTCAAGGAACCATGCAGTGTCACTCCTTCCAAGGGCCGTGAAGGAAGCCTTAACCTAATCACTCATCTCAATCCCCCTTCCCCATGCTTTTCACCTACTCCCAATGTTCTTACACTGTCATCGCATATCCCTGTGATTCAATGTACGATTGGGATTCAAGGAAAAAATTTCCCACGCAAACAAAGAGCTGACATGGATAGATCACCTTCCCTTCGAAGAAAAGGACTGGGAATGTTTCTCCCAGCAGAAGACACGGTCGCAGTGATTTCCGCAAGCTTTTGCTCACAATTCAAAGCTGTCGACCCTCAGTCGTTGTTGTGTCATCTACGCTTTTTGCTTCTTTGTGCTGCCATTGAAGACCACCCCGTTCTGCAACCCATACCCCCCCACCCCATCAGCATGTAACTCCATTGCCATTGCAACGATTGCAACTAAAGAGTTGAACAGAGTCATTACTAGTACCATGATTTTACATCTCCAAGATCACTGTTGCCCTCTCAACGAAAAAGTGACATTTTTGTCATTCTTCTTTTGTCAACCTCTCCTCTTCATCCCCTCAACGGAGATAATCTATTTGTGTTTTTATCTCGGTGGCTTTCCTTCGAGAGGTAGATGTAGTGTGATAGATCAGATCAAGGCTGACTCAGCCAGAAGCAGTCGTTGATTCTATTGGAACCTCGACGTACTAGGTTTTTCAGTGTCCAGTGCGACATACATGTATGAGTTTTAAGATTTTTCACAAATTTAATACAGTCTGACTGTTGAAGCACATGTTATACACCAATGTTACGAATATAATTCTGCAATGATCAATCCTACAAAGATCTGTACTAGTATCTATATTACAGATCTATCTCCATTTGTCATCATCGGTCAGCACAAAGTCAGACCTGTAATCCCATGCATTCAACGTTTTCCTACCGAAAACAGCAAAAAATATATGAACTGCCCTGCCATACCAACATCACAACCTGTATTGTTATCAAGAGTGTTTAATATACTGTGAGGGGCTGGTAATCACAACATCCAGCCTGTTAGCACTCCGAGTTTTGCTCGGACGGACGAGACGAGACGTTCCTGGCATGAAGTTTATCGGTGAGTCACGTTTTGGCAGCTGTGAGTGAACGAGTAATCGGCTCCAACGTGGAAGCATAAATGCATGGCCATGTTACGCATACATGTATATGTGGGTAGAGAACAGGCGAGCACATACACCATACCAGTATGTGTGCTGATGTGGTCGAGACTAGAATAGAAGGCGGAGATTTTGTCGATTTCCCATCATCTCATTTCCCTGGTCTTTCAATTCACGGGTTCACCTTTCACCGTTTGTCAATTCGTTCCTTCTCTACACTTTTCCACGTTCGTTCGCTGTCAGTTGTGTCCCAAATGCAATCACGTTTTCTTTTCCTCCCTCCCCGCACCTAACGTCGCCACACCCGTGCCGAATTCTATTTGATCAATTGATCGGTGCCGTTTCATTACCCCAATTTTCACCATCCCACCGTCCCCCATCTCCCGTTTCTGTATATCTACGAAACCCCTGATTCACACCGACATGCCAGCTGAGACAATATATGGCCGGGTTTTTGTCAGGGACATTGGGTAAACATGAGCAAAGTGGATTGTCGAAGAAGTGTAGTGGCGAAACTGTCGAAAATCTCTGCTGAACAAGGGAAGCTGTTTTATGGGTCTCGTGTATTAATTCGAGCTGTTGATGCCTGTTTAGCCGAGAGGCAATCCAGTGCAATTGGTGCCGAGTTTTAGACAAATGTGGCCTGCAGCAAGGAGCTTGAATTGGGATTCTGGGGTAGTGACGAGTGTCCTTTCCACAAGTGTCCACATGTAATGTGGTTAGGATTTGAGATATTGCCACTGATATGCCTGTAGACAGTAGCATTTGAGATTTATGTTCAGGAATGTTTCAGTTTTTCAGTCGCTTGGTATTTCTGTAAATTCAATACATACATTATTCGGCTTATTGCAAGTTTCAATAAATTAAATTATTGTACATACTCGTTCATGGTTGAAAAATTGCAATATAATCTGATGTTTTGAATTCCAGTGTGCTGATTTTTTTGAGAAGTACACGCAAGCCATGTTGTTTGCAACTGCTTTATGATGATACACATATTATTATCATCAATATCAGTCAAAAGTTACAATGGTATTGATTTCTGACTGGTATATGCATCTAGAACAGTATAAATTTATGCGGCTATTTACTAGTATAAACAACTGTAATCAATACATGCCGACCACTGTTATACCACATGACCTATTACATAAACCTACCACTGTTATACTTATTGCCATGACCTGTTACACAAACCATCCTACTGTTATACTTTCAGCCATGACCTGTTACACAAACCTTCCCATTGTTATACTTTCAGCCATGACCTGTTACACAAACCTTCCCATTGTTATACTTTCAGCCATGACCTGTTACACAAACCTTCCCATTGTTATACTTTCAGCCATGACCTGTTACACAAACCTTCCCATTGTTATACTTTCAGCCATGACCTGTTACACAAACCTTCCCATTGTTATACTTTCAGTCATGACCTGTTACACAAACCTTCCTACTGTTATACTTTCAGCCAAGACCTGTTACACAAACCTTCCCATTGTTATACTTTCTGCAGCCATGACCTGTTACACAAACCTTGCTACTGTTATACTTTCAGCCATGACCTGTTACACAAACCTTCCCATTGTTATACTTTCTGCAGCCATGACCTGTTACACAAACCTTCCCATTGTTATACTTTCAGTCATGACCTGTTACTCAAACCTTCCCATTGTTATACTTTCAGCCATGACCTGTTACTCAAACCTTGCTACTGTTATACTTTCAGCCATGACCTGTTACACAAACCTTCCCATTGTTATACTTTCAGCCATGACCTGTTACACAAATCTTCCCATTGTTAACTTTCAGCCATGACCTGTTACACAAACCTTCCCATTGTTATACTTTCAGCCATGACCTGTTACACAAACCTTCCTACTGTTATACTTTCAGTCATGACCTGTTACACAAACTTCCGACTGTTATACTTTCAGCCATGACCTGTTACACAAACCTTCCCATTGTTATACTTTCAGTCATGACCTGTTACACAAACCTTCCTACTGTTATACTTTCAGCCATGACCTGTTACACAAACCTTCCCATTGTTATACTTTCTGCAGCCATGACCTGTTACACAAACCTTCCCATTGTTATACTTTCAGCCATGACCTGTTACACAAACTTTCCCATTGTTATACTTTCAGCCATGACCTGTTACACAAACCTTCCCATTGTTATACTGTCAGCCATGACCTGTTACACAAACCTTCCCATTGTTATACTTTCAGCCATGACCTGTTACACAAACCTTCCCATTGTTATACTTTCAGCCATGACCTGTTACACAAACCTTCCCATTGTTATACTTTCAGCCATGACCTGTTACACAAACCTTCCCATTGTTAACTTTCAGCCATGACCTGTTACACAAACCTTCCTACTGTTATACTTTCACCCATGACCTGTTACACAAACCTTCCCATTGTTATACTTTCAGCCATGACCTGTTACACAAACCTTCCCATTGTTAACTTTCAGCCATGACCTGTTACACAAACCTTCCTACTGTTATACTTTCACCCATGACCTGTTACACAAACCTTCCCATTGTTATACTTTCAGCCATGACCTGTTACACAAACCTTCCCATTGTTATACTTTCAGCCATGACCTGTTACACAAACCTTCCTACTGTTATACTTTCACCCATGACCTGTTACACAAACCTTCCCATTGTTATACTTTCAGCCATGACCTGTTACTCAAACCTTGCTACTGTTATACTTTCAGCCATGACCTGTTACACAAACCTTACTACTATTTTACTTTCAGTCATGACCTGTTACACAAACCCTCCAACTGTTATACTTTCAGCCATGACCTGTTACACATGTGTCAACTGCTCAACATGGAGGAGGCTGTTGACGAAATCATGCAGCAACTCGGCGTCGATGCGCATGGCCGGATCTCGTTCGACGATTTCGTGCGGTGTCGCATGCAGCTGATGACGGAGATTGAGGAAGAACGTCTGCGGGAACAGAGACTGGACCTCGGCTCTGGACAGCTGCACTACAACAGACTCAGGCCGCTGATCCGACCCGGGACCGACAGCGCGCTAGGTGAGATACTTGTCATGCTAATCCTAAAATCATAAATAGAGATTAAGTAAAAATTTATATGTTGGAACATTTATTGTTATGCTTCTGTTTTATTGTAAAAACAGTGGTGTATTGAAATGCTAGTAAACACTTTGAAATTTCAGCTATAGTAATACTCTAATAGCTCTTTAACAGAAATATCTGCTATCTGTGATGAAAATATTCATCACATTCCTGGTTCGCGAGTCATCTCTATTATGTGTGACCATATTGACCTTGTTAAACATGTTGAAAGTAAATTTAATTCAGGAACAAAGGAATATTTTCTGTGTGCTGTTTCGCTCGTCTTTGATCATATGAAACACTTGAATTCTATACTAGTAGGGTTATAACCACACAGTAACTGGGTACATTCTAGGTATGTTTCTGAAGGTAGTTTCATCAGCTTTGATCCTGATTCAAAAATATGTATGCTGCAGTAGTACCTTAGTTACATGTGATCAGAAAAAAATACTTTATGAGTCTGTCCCTAAAAGGCGCTGATCTCAGTGACAGTGTGGAGTCGCCTGCCACCAGTCTGTACAAACTGCTAGAGTCGCCCACTCCGCAGCTGTCGTAAAACTTTATAAATCTGTCCCTAGGGGGCGCTGATCTCAGTCACAGTGTGGAGTCGCCCGCCACCAGTCTGTACAAACTGCTAGAGTCGCACCCGCCGCAGCTGTCGTAAAACTTTATAAATCTGTCCCTAGGGGGCGCTGATCTCAGTCACAGTGTGGAGTCCCCCGCCACCAGTCTGTACAAACTGCTAGAGTCGCACCCGCCGCAGCTGTCGTAAAACTTTATAAATCTGTCCCTAGGGGGCGCTGATCTCAGTCACAGTGTGGAGTTCCCCGCCACCAGTCTGTACAAACTGCTAGAGTCGCACCCGCCGCAGCTGTCGTAATACTTTATAAATCTGTCCCTAGGGGGCGCTGATCTCAGTCACAGTGTGGAGTCCCCCGCCACCAGTCTGTACAAACTGCTAGAGTCGCACCCGCCGCAGCTGTCGTAATACTTTATAAATCTGTCCCTAGGGGGCGCTGATCTCAGTCACAGTGTGAAGTCCCCCGCCACCAGTCTGTACAAACTGCCAGAGTCGCACCAGCCGCAACCGTCGTAAAACTTTATAAATCTGTCCCTAGGGGGCGCTGATCTCAGTCACAGTGTGGAGTCGCCCGCCACCAGTCTGTACAAACTGCTAGAGTCACACCAGCCGCAGCTACTTCACCACTGCCTGGAGAACACTACAAGCCAAGACGTCCTCAACCTCTTCGATGTCCTCAACTCTGTGAGTATGAATTTATAATTGAATGATCCTTCTGAAATGGCAAGTACAAGTATATAGTTCATGTATATAAAGTAGTATGTACATAAATGCTCTGTCCATTTTATGATGTTGTAAATTTCGAAACTTATCATCAAATAGAATTCTAAATTGTTTCAGATAGAATAATGAATAATTTCTTGAATTTGCATTTAGCTCCGAAAATTTGTGATGTATAATAACCATATTCAACATTGTCTAGAGCTGATGAGTATGTTACATGCATTACAACACATGTCCAATCAGAATGAATTGTGTGTGGATTATCAGGACAAATACCAACATACACTCCTATGCAAGTCACATGTATCTTTCTTGAACATTATGATTCAAATTATGAAGGGTACCTTACATTTGATACAACATTGTGTACATGATGATAACTGTACATGCAGACATTATGACTTGAGGTGTGAAATGAAACATTATGATGTTTGCATATATATGTTGCCAAGTCAAAGAATTGACATCGAATGACCAATTTTCTGTGAAAATTACATTGAGTAACGAAAAGTGCAAAAAAGTTTTAAGTGCTTTGTAATCTTCTTTTCCACCAAAATGTCAACATGAGACACCCAAATCTAATATTAAAGATACATGTATTTTCAAACATGTTGCTGAATATTTCAATGTAACCGTCTTGGGGTCAATAATCTTCGGCGGTGGCAATCTTCTACAAAAATATTTTGATAACCAGACACATGAGGCAAATAAAATATAGACACTTTAAAGGAGTTGATATTTTTCTTGCCCTGGAGAAGTTTATAATGCACCTCCCAGGTGAGGCGGAACATAACAAAACTGGAAATATTTGTTTCTTCTCAGGCAGATTATGATCAATAATCTATTAATAATATTGTTATAAAAATTTATATTGAATAAAAATTCATATTGTTTTCATCATATTCATGTCTTTAGGAAACTTGAAGACAATTTCAATGCTTCAGTTTTGAAAATTTAGAAAATACAGTGCGATGTTAAACAGTTAACCATAATCGTCAGGCCTTTGATCCTGGATTCTGATTTCACAATGCCAATGTTGATCTGAGCTAAGCCAGGCCGGATGAAAGTATTGATAATATTGGCTTGGTGATGAAAGCGTTGATAGGCCAAACAAACCACGCTATCGGCTTAGGAGATTACTTAACCAGATTATAGTTAATGGGATATCACACAGAAGAAACGGGGACCAGCATGTTCATATCTTAGATCGTTGCATTTTCCATGCGGCAAAATCCACTGGAGGAGTTATCGAACCCGACGAAGATTGCGATTTTTGTCCTCCAAAAAATCTACACTATGAAGTTATATTGTTACACAGTGCGCAGCCAGTCGCGACAAATTATTCATAGAATCATGCATGGAAACGATTGCTTTTCCTCCTATGCCGTAATAGGACAGGGGAGTCAAGATTTTTTTCAATGCGTACATATTTTTTTTTGCACTAATCACCTACAGTGTCTTTAGAGTAACGTCGATGTCTGTTCCCTGATCCATAACACGTCTATCGATTGTTCTAATTGTGGGATTTCGCTCGAATCGCATAGCCGCCAGCCAGTTCTCGAACAGGTAAAAAGAGGAAAATTTTTTCAAAGCAGGTAGCGGCAGTCAAAGAACGAGAAAAAAAAGAAAGATACAATGTTGCCTGATGGTCTGTGCCTTTGATAGAGGAAAAGCAAAAGATTCAGAGCAGGGAAATGTGAAACCTCGATTTTTATACGCTCAGCAAATGCGCGCTTAAGTGCGGATGGGGAGAAACCGTCGTTCCCCCCCCATGCCATGCCAAATTGAGGGTCCATATCCTTCTAATGTTTTGTGGGTTAATCTTAGAGCCGTTCCAATAAAAAGAAATAACCCATTGATTTTTTATTGGCCACTTTGTAAGTATTGCTCTTTACCAAACATAACGAATCGGGAGGGAGGTAAAAAAAAAATTGGGAAAGGGAAGCCCGAGATAACCAGTATTAATAGCTGAATTGGGATAATGTTACCCAAGAACACTTGCGCTAAATGTACATTTGCCAGTAGGAGTACGGCAAAGCTTTTCGCAATGACGGGAGGGCCGAGTGGGAAAAATCTGCGAATGAAGGTTTTGGAAGAGCTTGTGTCCCAGGTGGTATATCGCTCTACCACTGCGGAATATATCACAGTAACAGTTGCAAACTAGCGTTCACCTGGGGCGTGCAAGGTCATGTAATGCTGTGCATAACCTTTCTTTCTCGGCCAATTTACCGACATTCCCTGACTCTGTTTCTTGTCTTTGGTTTTCTATGCAATGTCTGATATCCCAGTATCTCTAGATATTTTCGTCCAGAACGAAGCTAATGTATATTTCTTGTAATGCAAATATATCTTCTTACCATGTAAACCGAATTAATAGCATTGTAGTGTCCAATTCCAATTATGCAAACTACTGGAATACTTTTAACGAGAAAAGCCGGGGAGATGTTATTTGCGGGAGATAATGCAGTAAAACATCATCGACACATCTTGTCAGCTCAAGGATTCTTTTGTAGATATATACATTTTCCATTGGTTCTTGGCTCCCAGCGTTTACACGGTAGATTTCTTGCTTCCCTGGTAACAAAAACCATCCTCAATGCCTCCCGTTGGGTTTTCCCTTGTTGTTGGCCCCGATCAAATGTCAGAACGATTGACGGATTATCAAAATACAAAACATTCTGCCTCGTGTGTGGAATACCTGTATGGTCCGCCGCCGACGTCGCCGCCACCAACGCCGACGCCTTGATAACAGGGAGCAATAGTTTTCTGATGGCTGGCTGGATCCTTGGGGGAGAATTCCAACATCCAGCGGAACATCGGAAAAAAAAAATTGGAAGAAACAGCCTGATGTCACATCAAGTTTATGCACAAGACACCTGGTGCCGGATGTAATGTAAATGTACATAGCTTACATTTTTTTTGCTGTTGAGAAAAGATCTATAGAGAATATTGCAGTACTGTATACTGCGATATTTGCATTGATCATAGAGTTACATGTACATCACATTGAGTGGGATTGAAGTTATCAGAATAGGATGAACTCTGTGTATATTCACCAGTAAATCTATACCCGCATGCATGGGATAATCATCGATCATGATTGCTTGGATTTTTGCCACCGCCGGGGAAGACCAGACGATTTATTAAAATTTCATGGCAGACGATTTGCACCGTTGGATAATTTCTCAATCGTGACATGCGGCAAGTTCACCTGGAGATTGTTCCAGCGTTTTGAAGAGCCTACTACTATCATAGTCGGTGTTACATGTTGACCCCCACGCACCATATCCCCTGGTGTAATCAGAAGATCCAGTCTGACTTTTACACGCAGCAGTACCCAACTTTTCATCGTTTCATTCCGCCCGAGTAAACGCAAGGAAAATCAATAAGCCACTGCCAGGGAAAAGTGAACAAGCTAACCATGGCGGATATCTTCTCTCCCATCCCTCTGTCATATTTCTCTCTTTTCCTTCTTCACCGCATCTTGTGGGGCCAGCGATGACGACAAATTGGCCAATCACAGCTCGGCAGATAAACGCTAAGAAATGTGGACGCAAAAGTGCAGCTATTTGATCCGACGTCTTCGGACACTTGTATAAATCTTACGGTCAGGCAGATATCGAAGTATATTCTGTCATCTTGGGAATCGGATTTGAATTTTTGGGAGCGTCCTTGCTTCGGTGCTGTCCTCGGAAACCCTCGCCACTGGCACCAGGGAGCTATTCAACTGTAGATAATTGGGGTATCGCCAAGCACAACCCTGGAAAGAGACGGGTACGGAACAGCGAAAGTCACAAAAGGCTCGCTTATTTGCCATCGGAGGACACCGCGTCTATGCGAACAAATAAAGCTATATAATAGTGACCCTTCCCTCGGTGGCCAAGTGGGGACGAAAGAGGAAAGATCGATCGTTACTTTCACTCAACTGTGAACAAGGGATGTGATGGAGTCTATGGCAGGGGAAAATATTTTGGGAGACATCAAATATTAATAATCGCCTAAAAACGGCAAATGCGGTAAAAGGAATGGTCTGCATAGAGGCATGAGACGGAAAAAGTGAAAATCAACGAACGACGAACGTCAAAAAAGTGTTAATGTGTCGAGGATAATTTGTCTGACAGTCCAGTTTCTGGTTACCCGTTTCATGGCATTTAGAGCTCGTTAAATTTGTCCGTTTCTGTTCTGTGTTCGACTGTGATTCTGACAGTGCTCTAGACGTGCTATTGGATATGAACACGACTATATATATTTTTAGCTCCACCAACTCGCAGCGTGTCCGACAGAAATATTAATCCAACACAGGTACACATCGTCAACTTTTGACGTACATGTGATACATCTCGGATGATTTGTTTTTTGCCTTCATAAAAAGTAAGCCTTTGTTGGCAATAAAACAATCGCTGGAGATTTATCTTGGCCGCTATGGATCAAGCAGCCAGCGATTTACATTAAGCACAGGTCACAAATGGGATAATTCACGGCCGGCTCTGTATGTTTTGGCGCCACGGCGGGCAGTGGATTTCTATATTCTCTCGGATAATCTGATAATGAAATTTTATGCTCTTGTGTGTAGGAAGTGAAACAAGACAACGGCAAACTAAGAACATCATCAGAATTATCATGACTATGCGAGAGATGAACGGATGCTCATAAGTTGCACTTGAAAATTTTTGCTTTCCGTAGTATCTGAATTGAACAAATTCAGCAACGAGATTCTGCCTCATCCCATATACCGCAGCAGGAATTGGATGGATTATACTTGACTCTGCACAATTGGGAATAACTTTCTAGAAATGCTCTGACACCAGAAGAAATTGCCCTTTTCGCTGTTGATAAAAGATGAAGCGTTGGAGCTGGAACAGCCAGGGCGGGAAATCCCGACCTTTGACCCCTCTGGAAATCCCCATTGGGACTGGCACCTCGGACACCAAATTACAGTCGCCACCCATCCGGGAGGAAAAACCACCGCCTTCGGAAAATCCAGCGGATAACCAGCTTGAAGATCTTGATGATGTCAAGGGGGAGATATCGGATAACGACGACATCACAAATGATGTTGAAGCCTCGGCTTCCCAGGATTGCAAAACTGCAGAGAGTTACCATGTAGTTTTACCAACTGAAGCTGACTACATTGCCGCAAATTTCTGCAGCGGTGATGACAAGCGGCCAAAATCGCCGAAAAATTCCAGTGAATTCGCGCAATTTGTGCGCCCCACTTCGCCGGAGCTCGGCTACTATCCAGGCTCCCAGTCCCCCTCGGCCAATCTCATGTCGCTGATGTCCGCGCCCGTACCACTTCGTTACCTCCACGTGAAGAGTTTCCCACGAACGGTAAGCATTAGTCGACATCTTGTCATGTCTTGTTCCCTTCGCAGTACATGGGATGTTTTCAATAGATGGTGCTAGGAAATACCAGGCATTTGTGCGTTTGTTAATTGGGGCAAGTGAATTTGTATTCCATTCCATTTCCCACAATTTCATGAATTTGTTTGTGGGACGTGTAGAAAGCTTGGAGCAGTGTTTTAAATTCTTGAGTCTTGTCACAATTCGCACATTTCAACATTGCAACTGGACGCAAATTGCCATGGACTGGTAAAATTACAATTCTTTTACTGAAGCTTTTCTCATCTAGCTCTGCTCTATCTGTATAGCCATATATTTAGCTAGTGATGATTTCAAAAACATGGAAAACCTGTTTAGGACATGCTTGTACTGTAATTATGGTTATACCATTTTATGACTCTACAATGATCCATCCAGTTCACCTATTCATGTCTATTCTCATGATGGTAGTATGCTATAAATAAGTTATATGTTGTATCAACATGATCAGTACAAGTTATATCTGTATCATCTACTTCTAGTGTATGTAGCTTCTAATTGTAACTATATAGATTGCTTTCTGATATTATTCTTAGGTATCTAAGCTGGTTTAATCAGTGTTCAAACTGCTATCACATACGTGTAAAACATGCTGCTTGATTAATCAGTTTTCGCGATGTACTCGCGTTATTAACATCGATCGATCACTTTTCTTTCCACCAACTCGCACCGTCTTTGTGAAACGTGCCAAGTAAAAGGCGAAAAGTTGACACTGAAAGGATCAAAACAGATCAATTCCCGGCTGACGTAGTCAATACAGTTACCTTTTACTGATCGCTAAAAAATACCACCCCCTGTTCATGCTGTTCACCCCCCTTACTGCTATACATGTTCACTGGTGTTATCGTGTACCCAGAAAGATTAAGGACGAAATCTACTTGACCACTCTTATCTGCAGAGAAATGAATACACGGACAGGTTTTATGCGTACTTACTGGTACAAATATTCCGCTGTGTTTGACATGTGTTCATAACCAGGAGAACAGCACGAAGGAGACCTATAAACTGCGATCAAGATAGCCAAAAACTGACCGAGGATCTACGATTATACCAGGCTTGTTCTGTTGTGTATGATATGATATTGATCTGGCTTCTTGCCCCCCCTTCGTGGGTCGCAATGCAACCATTGCATGGTGTATTGAGTAAGGTCGGCATCTACTTCTATGCACATTGGTGGATCTAAAACTGACTTGGGATATTTTTTTTTTTCATCGTGAGTATAGAAAGATATAGCTATGTAACCCTGTAAGTATTCTCTGTTTAACATGTGATACTTCTGGTATATCATGTATACATGCATTTACTGCTTACAATTATTGGTATGACCATGTTAAAAAGATACAAATGCAATAAAATATTTTATGATTATGTAAATTGAGTACGGTAGTTTTCTTATTGTAAGTGTTCCCAGTTAATCATGCTGAGTCATAGAGAATTTATTATCAGAGGAGAAAAAACAAGAGTAGTTTTAAAAAATTAAGTGGAAATCTCTAATGATATGAACAGTGTCATTCATGTTCGGATGCGTCATGATTGACCTGCGTGGTCAAAGAGTTTCCCGACTGGAAGAAGACAGTGAACACAGATAGGGAAACCCTAAAAAACAACAAAGAAAGTAATATCATGTTAATGAAGTCAATGATGTCAAGTTATCATGTGTATTACACAAAACATAAATGCATTGACATTAGCCATTGATACATGCATATGGAAATAAAATAAATCTTGTATCAAAAAATATTCATGTCACTTTGTTCGTGTGAACATGATTTCAGTTCAGTTGTCATGTTTCTGCACGGAACAAAAAGATTGATCTCACCCCAATGTTGAGTAACCCACAAGTTCACATGAAAATGTGTGAGGACTAAATAATATTCTCATTACCATACATTCACATGTAACTTCCTACCACTAGATCTACATACTACTTGTATTTATAAATGTTTAGAACTGTGCGTCGGTGAAACTATCGGACATCGATGAACCTGTGTCAGCTTGTTGACCAGCATGACTTGTGTCTTCTGTAGGCGCAGTGCATGTACGGGTAGGACGGAAAAACCCTCCTGGTCTGGTGCTGCCCTCTTGTGTCGTGTGTACCCCTCGATCCAGTAATGGGTGTTGCGGATTCACAGAAGGATATACCCTGTGACCAGGTGGTCCGGTAAGATTCAATGGCATCCTCGCTGCCTGGTTCGATGCTTGGTCTAGCCCATTCTGACATGGAGCGGAAGGATTGAAATTGGCCATAGGATTGTCGATGGGTGTGGGTGAGCGATTGACCATCGTCGTCATCAGCATCATGAATTCCTGAAGGCGCTGCTGTTCGAATCTCATGAATCGTTCATCTCGTTGTCTTTCGTGTTCTAGGAAGTCTGCACGTGCTCTCTCTTGTGCCTCGAAAAACAGTCACATACATGACAGCATGTCATCGTTGGAAATTGTTTGTTTTCTTTTGTGGCTCTCAGTTGACTCGTCATCCTCGCTTCTTCTCTTTGTGATAGGGTTGGGTGTGGATTTGAAAGTTGATTTACTAAGTTTGTTCAACGTAGACGAGGATGGAGCCACCGAGGGGTTTTCCTGAAAATATGGAAGTTGCTGATGAAACTTTCCCAGTATAATCACTGTACTGCTGGTATTCTCAACTTACATGTGGTTGACAAAAATTTTCGCTGTTCAATTCAGCAAGGAAAAGGATAAAACCGTCTTCTAAGTACCTCGTCATCTGCACTTGCTTCATTGCTGTCATCATGATCGCTGCCGCTATGTCCTCCCGTGTTCTCAGGCTTGGTGGCGTTTACTGCATCGTACCAGGATAAACATGATAAATTTATACAGATAAAGAATTTATCATGTTATAATGTACAATAATTGTGGATAGAACTCATACATGAACATGATTAAAGTATTTATCAAATCTATTGAAATAAAATACACCCTACTCAAACTTTGTATGTTATACATTATACAAATATTGGATGTTGAGGAGTCCAATATACAGTTTACGGGATGAAGAAATGTCATATTGGCCGAGGCGCCAGCCGAGGTCAATATGACATTTCTGAATCCCGTAAACTGTATATTGGACGACTCTCAACATCCAGCATTTGCTATATTATTTACCAATGAATGTAGGAGAAACCCAGAGTCGGGAAAACCCACATGTAACACGCGCTCTGATTGGCTGATAAACACAACATCGTCCAATATACATTTTTGCCGTCCAATATAGACTTTCGCCGTCCAATATAGAGTATGTAGGATGGTCACGTGGTACAAATCGTCTAATCAGGAGTGTCCTTACATTGAGAATACCACCGAGTGAATAATATGTACATATATTGGATGTTGAACAGTCCAATATACAGCTTACGGGATGAAGAAAAGTCATAATGGCCAAGAACTGTATATTGGACGACTCTCATCATCCAATATTTGCTATATTAGTTACGTTGTCAAAACAATTGAAAGCTACGTTCTTTTCTGTTGGGAGAAACCCAGAGTGGGGAAAACCCACATGTAACAAGCTCTGATTGGCTGATAAGCATTGGATCGTCCAATATACATTTTTGCCGTTCAATATAGACTTTCGCCATCCAACATTGAGTATGTAGGATTGTCACGTGGTACAAATCGTCTAATCAGGAGTGTCCTTACAATGAGAATACCACCGAGTGAATACCGGTAATATTATATAGTGTACTCTAAATAAATACGACACTCACACACAGTTTCCATGATATCATCTGGTGTAGCACATGGTCTTGTTCCCAGAAACTCATCCAATTCACGATAGAATGGACATTTCCTGATTATATCGTCTGTTTCTCCATTTCTTCTGACTTGATCTTTGGTTCTCAGGTACAGGGATTTCATCGCTTTCACTTTCGTTCTGCACTGTTCCGGGGTTCTCGAAAAACCCGCTTCCTCCAGCTTTTCGGCTATTTTCCCAAAAATCTTTATATTCTTATGTACAGTGTCCAACTGTGACAAAATATCTGGATCCTGCCATATTGCCAATAAACATTCTGTTTCTTGTAGGTCCCATGTCAATCCACGTTGTCTACATGTAGCAGACGCCATGTTTTTGAGTGGGTTTGTGTTTAGAAATCAGGTCACCAAATACAACAGGCACAAAGATTTGACCAGCATCAGTCAGAGTGTGGTGTATGTAGCTAAGCATACATCTATCCCTGGAATGTGAGAGTGCTCTAGGGGGAATTTCACATCTGTATGCGGTTGGAACTGTGTTAAGCTTTTACATTACAGCCGAGAAATCTAATCGTATTCCCTTGCCCCTCTATGTATTTGCATCGAAAAAACCTTTCCCCCCAAACCTACCCCCCCCCCCCAACCTACCCCCCTTCGGACTCGGATGCAAAATCACTCAACCAGCCATGCTGACAGCTAATGTAAACAGTTGAACCGGATTCTGATCCGATTCAAGTGTGCATGCGAATGTGGTATAAAAAGGGGGCTCACAGTCATGTACAAGTGCCTCTTTTCTTGTAGCCTGCTAAATTGGCTTGATTATGCAATAGTGAGGGGGGATTCCGAGTCCAGGTGCACTTTGAAAACACTTGAAAAACTACATGTACTGGGTCGTGGGTAGGAACTGGTGGGGAAAAAATGAATGAAACATTTTTGTTCACGTATATAGCGTATCCACCTGCTAAAAAAGATGAAAATAAAGTCGGTATACAGCAGTGGACTCCTTCAAATATTTATACCGTTCGTTCAAGGGTTTTTACTGGGAAGAGCCGTTTCCCATTCGCTGTCAGTGTTTTGCCTGAGCAGCTAGCAAGCTACCCTGGAAGTGTTCCAGGAATTAAAATAATTACAAGTCGGAATTAATATGAGGAGCACCCTTGAGTCGAGTCGCACACAATACAAACAGATGAGACACTTACATACTGTATTTTACAGCCAAGTTGCGCATGCATGAGTGGAATACATCGGGAGAAAATTTATAATTGGGAAAGACGATAACTCTGCCCGAGGAAAAACATGAGAGAAAGGCAGGAAAAAAAAACCCGCGGTACCGACGATTGTTGTCGTTCATGTATTATGTAATAAACGCTCGTGTAGAACACATCGTGAAAATCCGGAAGCAATATGGGAACATGTGCATATAGATGAACGGTTCCACCGATGGTACAAACTCTATGTTGGTGTATGCCAAGACTTTAGCTGATGTTTCGTACAATTTATAGACGGTTGTCGGATATAAACCTAGGAGCAGGATAGGTCATGCACTGAGTATTAGGGATACGTTTACACTTGTGTTGCGTCTGAATCAGCCAGCGCCTGTTGGTCTAATGTTAATGCGTCTGTCGGGTGCTGACGGTGAAAATGCATTTGGATCTGTGCTTCATGAACCATGGACCATTTACTATAACGTTCTCGACTTTGTAATGGTTTAATCATATTATAATACAGACGTCTCCTGCATTTTGGTAAGTGTACATTTGTATGTGTTGCATACATCATTGTGCAGTAATCTGGGATTTGGATATTACGCCGGTTACATGTGGCTGTTTATAATGATCATAGTGGTCAGCCAGGAGAGAACATCGATGTATTCATGAAATTAAACTGTATTGCACTCCGCATGCTGAGTGTTGTTTTTTGGATCAACAGGATACTTAATAGGAAATATTATGGAAAATAATAGGTAAAACTGCCTTTGCTACAGTCAAATTTATTTTATCGTGTTCATGATATTACAATATCTGTGTGCAAAATAATTGGTGTCTAGTTCGTACTTGGATAACGTTTCATGCTGTGGAGTGATGGGCTTTCCTCAGGAAATGCAGGATTTTTGTTTATTGTGAACATAAAGGCATAAAAAGAAACACCTAAATTATGGCGCCCCGTTCGTGCCACCAAAAAGGGAAGTTATTTTTTTTTATTTATCTCATACGTATGAAATAAAAAGTCATATGTAGGAGGTACTAACACATACGTATGAAATACTAAGTCATACGTAGGAGATACTATGTCATACGTATGAGATACTAACTTATCTCATACGTATGACTTAGTATCTCCTACGTATGTCATAGTATCTCCTACGTATGACTTAGTATTTCATACGTATGTGTTAGTATCTCCTAAGTATGACTTTTTATCTCCTACGTATGACTTTTTATCTCATACGTATGACTTTTTATTTCATACGTATGACTTAGTAACTCATACGTATGAGATAGTATCTCATACGTATGAGATAGTATCTCATACGTATGAGTTAGAAAAAAAACAAATTCTCTTTTTTGTGGCACGAACGGGGCGCCATACCTAAATAAAGTTATATGTGAAACCAGACACATTTATAATATTGTACACTTGCATTATAGAACTGTACGTATACATGTAAATGTACGCATCGACATATCGACATATACACCATGATGAACATTGCATTGTGAAATGGAGTACAAAAGGTTACATATTAACATACATGACATGACAAACTTGAAGTGATCATGAACCTCTGCCAGTGCAGGAAAAGTGATCCCATTGTAACAACGCAACAATAGGCACAGCTCAATAAATCCATGCCACACAAGTTTACATGTGTTTCTCTCTTTCCCTCTCTCTGATGATCGTAATGGGGTTCCATACTGATTTTTTTTTTGTCCGTTCCAGCTTCATTTGGCCGCGCTAACTTCATTGAAAGGCGAGATTATCGATTTGAATTCCCGGCTTCACCACACGGCCACGCAGAAGGACATTCTGGAGAAACAGTTGCACAAACAACAGGTATTCGTGGTAATAATTATTACAATAGCTGGTCAAGTTACTGATGTTATAGATAAATTCATTAGTGATTCATTAGCATAAATCAACATAAAAAAAATGTTGCAAGATTGATTCAATTAAAGGACTGATTTCCCCGGTTGTTTCACGTGAAATTGTGGATTTTTTCTGGGATTTAGAACTCATAAAAAGCTGTATTTTGTCAGGTGGATAAGGTTCGGCTTCAGCGGGAGTTGGAGGAAAAGTTGGAACAGCAAACCGTACGATATGAGGACCGATTCACCGAGCTTCACAGTGTAATCGCAGAACTACGCAAGAAACTCGACCGACACCAGATCAACGTCATCAGGTCTGTGTCTGCATTGGATTTTCAGAATAAATGAAATTATGAAAACTTAGGTCTGTACATTCATATAAATCAACCCTAAGCTTTGTGCAGTATGATAATGAATCTACTGTTACTCGTGAAAACACTTCATTACCATTGAGCAACAATTTTCAATATATTACATATTATCAGACAATTTACAAAATAAATCGTAATAATATACAAGACAATTACTGTGATATCCAATCTGTCACCATCTCTCTGACTCGTTTCTATGGTTACTTTGTTACACTGTTCATGTTACCATGGATACAGGGAGGAGGATGAGTTGCTGTTTGAGGAGTCGGATGGGGTTCGGAGCGTAGACGAGGGAAGCCTCAACGAGAACAACGCCAACGGTTCACAGTCCGCCAGTGTCGGTATGTACCATAAACATTCAAACTATGTGGGTCAATTTCGAGTGTAAATTTCTGCTGACTGAATTTGGTAAGTTTGAGCGAAATATTTAGCATTGTGCATTGTACATCACAAGAAGAAATACATGAATATTTTCATATTTTAAATCTTGATAAATAACCAAGCAAATTTTTTTAAGCATTTTTTTCATGTCTTCCATTCATGTAAATATTGTGAGCATTACTAACAAAAACAACCTTAGAATGTAAAAAAAATCACAACGTTGCTCCCCTCACAGCGGAGATTGGTAACGAGATCAATGAGGAGTTGTCGCGGGTCGTATCGGAGCTTGAGACAGCGATAAAGGAGACGAGGGGTCCACCCTGTGATAGCTCGCTCATCGTCAGTCAGTTGTCACTACACAGTGGTGACACACAGGAACAGGCCGTACAGGTCAGTAGGGTACTGTGTACTTTTTCAGTGTACTCTGTGGCTTATGGTTTTATAGGTGTAGGTCTGTTAACAGTTGTGTTTTGTTTCTGTGGGGCATTACCTATGGGCATTACTTATGGTAATATTTGAGCATGAAAATTAAAGTACAAGTATGCGTTTTCATGAAATTAGGAACTTGCGATAGCACATTGAGAAAAGTAGGTCCCATAATTCGAAAACATTCAGCATGCTTTGCAGAAAATCTTCAATTGCTTGTAGATCTATTCATGTCTATTGGGGGTACTTACAAAGCAATCACATTTTGTGTTCACATAGAAAGTAACCCAAATCGTTTTCCAGGTTGGTCCTGAGGAGTTCACAGAGGAATCGACCCAGCCTGACAAGATGAACTCTGTTACCGCGGAGACGACCCGACGGTTACGTCTGCTGGAGGAGGAACTCTCCCGTCTGAAGGTAGAAAACAGGAGCATCCAGGAGCAGCGCGGTCGCCAGGAGACAGAACTCAACAAACTGCGCGCGCTGCTGGGCGGCGTCCGAGAGGAGAGGGACTGTCTCAAAAGCAAGGTAGAAATAGGTCAGGGGTGCTCTCAAAAGTATGGGTAACTGGGTCGGGGACCGTGTCAAAAGCAAGATAGTAATGTGTCACGGACTGCCTTTACAGTAAGGTATTGAGGACAAGAACAGTCTGAAACCTGAGGTTACTAGGTCACGGTCAGTCTCTGGGAAGTCAGGTAACAATGTCACGGGTCATCACAAACCCAAGACACTGGGCAAAAAACTTAGACCAGACCATGGGTATATACGTTGTCAGGATTATTCTGGGAGGTTAGGTCACTACAGTAGAGATAGTCTCAAATGTAGCTTAAAAGTGGGTGAGGAACAGTCTCAAAGAACTGAGTTAACCATACCATACTCAAGCTTGAGTGTACTTCTCCCCCAACAGAACGGTGATCTGATTTCTCGGCTCCAAGGGATGGAGGCCAGCGGCTCCAGGCATGGATTTTCATCTCAAGGCAGTGCTTCCCCAGTAAAACAGACTTCAGCAGGCGCTTCCACCAACCAGAGGTCAGTGAAAAGTGCTCAACCGATAGCTTTATCGTTATGTGATAAATCCAAGTAAATAATAAAGTCAACGACAATACTTGTAAATGTTTGCCAGTTTTGTTTTAAATTATATGCCTTACATAGAATTGCACGATTAAAGACACTAAACGAAGACTGTAAAAGGACTTTGAAAAATCTAGTAGAAGGACCATGTTCTGTGCTTCCACTCAGTTTGATATTACTTGATATTTCACTTGCACAGGATGGGCAGCAACCCTAACCTGCTGGACCAGACCTCCCCTAGCTCCCCCGTACCCAAGGTAGCAGGTCTCAAGAAACTCAAGACGTGGTCCGCTAAAGACCAGCCAATCCTCGGCAGTGATATCACAGCAGTCGGGGTGTGTATACTCATAGATTATTGTGGGTCATGTTGTTTGTGGTTCTCAAATTTGCATAGAATGTTTGGGTAGAGTCCTGTTGAAAGAGTGGTATGCACATTTTAAAATAAATTGTATGATTTTGTGGATTTCAAGTATCATCAATTCGAATGTGGGAGGTTACCTTTGCTTTCTTGAGTATGGATTTGAAAATGATTCATTTCCCCACAGCTTCCAAACGCGAAGGTGGCAGAGCATCTTGTTCAGAGTCTGCAGGAGTGCTCCGATGTCCAGGAGATCACACAATCGGCCCACCAGGGGGCAGTGGGAGGCGAGATCTCGCAGGCGAAAGTTCGCGAGTTCGAGATCGAAGTTGAACGTTTGCAGAGCAAAATTGACCACCTCAAGGCACAGAATGACTTGACAAACTTGTCCCTTAGGGAAAGCAAGGCACAGTGTGATCGATTGACTGTTCTCATGGGAAAGTATGAGTCGAATAACACGGCCATGCAGTTGGCCGTCAGTTACAGTGACCAGAGCATAGAGGCGTTCCAAGTGCTTGTTTCGTTACTGGACAGTGAGGTTGGAATACTGCTGGCAAACTGCAAGGCATCGGGGATTGGCAATTATAGTTTAGGTGAGTCAAAGACTTTTCTTCTGCGGGGCAAATGTTTTATGTATATTTTATTTAGGCGATGGTAACTAGAAAATTTTTGTAGTATATTGTACTCTGGCCCTTTGAACGTGTTGAAATGACAAGAGTTCGGTCTTGTCATTTTTCTGTGCAAAAATGTAGCAAAGAAAAATTTGTGTGTCAAAGGTGTGAAAACATGCATCAACCACAACTCCCCTCACCCCTCTTCCCCCCTGTTGCCTAGGTTACCACACAGAGGAGGAGGACTCCAGCCACGAGGACATAGCGACCCTCGTCCAGAAGTCGCAGCAGGTTCGTCGCTCCGCCGAGAATATGGCTAAACACCTGCTCTTACGCTTGGAGCGCCCTGGAGCAGCACTAGCACACTCACAGGGGCACTCACCTAATCCATGGGAGGAGCTGTCTAACAGTCACACCACCAGGTAACCATGGTTACAAGAATTATATATTTTAGTCGGCCTCTTTAAGTGACATGAAGATAAAACTTGTGGAGTTTAGGCACATTCAGTCTATTAGAATTTATTGCATATTCTGGCAGTTACTTAGCACTGCTAAGTCATATATAGTTTTAAATGACTGAGTCCACATACCGGTAAAGCTAGCACCTATCAACAGTATTTCACCATTAGAAAAATAGACGTAAAAAATGACCCCTTCCCCACGTCTCATCGTAGCACGACGAGTTCCACTGCGAGTAGCGTGGATACAGAGTGGGCCAAGCCGGACGAGCAGAAGCTACGGGATACGATTCTCCAGCTGCTCGGCGAGCGCACAGCTGTTCGGACAACGGTTATGTCATTAGAGAGCATCCACATCGACCCCAGTGCAGTGGACGCGACCCCGCCCGCTCCAGACGCTCAGAGACTGGACCTCGAGAACGCCGTTCTTATCCAGGAACTCATGGCCATGAAGGTCTGTGGGCCGGGCATCTGCCCTGGATGACTTTTATTGCAGTTATGATATGGACTACATGTACTTGCAAGTCAAATGTTTAAGATAATTTTTTCTCGTGTTACCAGGGACTCCCAGAAATAAGCCTGTCATTGTTGTCAGATGCATGTTCTTCACAACTGTAACAAAATATGGGATAAGAACTGAACATATTGAAAGCAAACGACTCAAACCAGATACACTTTTATATCATTCAAATTCACATTCAGGAGGAGAAGGCAGAGTTGAAAGCTCAGAACTACCTCCTTGAGAAGGAGAAAGTTGCCTTAGAGCTAGAGATCAGCGGTCAGAAGTACAAGGAGAAGGCCTACCAGATCCAGATACAGAACCTCCGGTCAGACCTCAGCGACCACCAGCAGCGTGTCGACCAGGTGCGACAAATGGAAGTCAACAAAAAAGATTGAGAGAACTTTAGACTCATGGAAAACTTCACCATGAAAAAAGCAAAAACATCTTTTCGAATACATATAGTTACCTTACATATAACTTCCACTACAATTAGACCATATGATTTCTAATTTTCAGGATGACAAGGTGATTTCGTCAGTTACCATGGAGACGATCAAGTCCATGGAGCTCCCTCAGATAGTTCACACACTTGACCAGGCTCTGAAGCGCGAGAAAAAGTTGAAAACTCGCGTCCAGGAGCTTGCTAATACGCTGGAAATCATGTCGCAAAATTCTGAGTATCGACACCAGCAGTCTGCAGAGTTTGTCAACGATCTCCGAAAGGCAAACAGGTTGGTTCCCATGGTAACTGGCAGGTTATAGTTCTACTTTGGTAGACTCAATGTGTGAACTTGTACACTGTCACTGCATTATATTGTATTGAAATTTATTATTTTTTCCCCGCAGTGCACTTATTGTAGCTTTTGAGAAGGCGAAGAGAAAATACCAAGCCAAGTTGAAGAAGCAGGAAACACAAATACAGTCAATGGCTGCCAAATACGAAAGTCGGGTGAGTCATGAGTAACCCTGTGCATCCGAATATTTAAACTAGTTGTAAATTCTTTCCGATATACATAAATTCTAGTGAAATATACATGTGAATGAACATGTCATTCCAGCATTCACAAATTATAACTTATTTCTGAATAACTATTGAAATGTTTGTTTCCACAGCTGGCATCAGTCATGCAGTCAGCCAATCAGATGAAGTCCGAGTTGAGTCACAGAGCAGCAAGCGAGACATCGTTATAGCATCGGTGCAGCTGGGGATGTGGGGGGTGGGGGGTGTATTATACTAGCATTACAGTTGAGAATAATTCTGTAATTTCTGCATATCTATTCTATATTATATACATATATATTGGCAGAAATGATAGTATTTGGTTAGTAGTGACTCTTGGGGCAGAGGGGGGGGGGGGGGGAGTAAGATTTACAGTTGCTGTTAATGTTCGAAGTCCACATCTTTGGCTTGTGATAGCCATGTATTTGTTGTGTATTTCCTGAAGGATTTACTTTATCTGTCGTCTAAACCTGTTTATGCATTTTGTTTGTTGCTAATGCTGAATATTGGGCTAGCGACGAACACTTTATTAGCAGAACTTGTAGTATACATTGTAATGTATAGGTATTTTATGAGTTGCGATGTAGGATCAGGAAAGAATGTTATATGTTTGCAAGTGCCATATGAAAACTTTATTCGTTTTTGAGCATGTACTGCCTTTGAATTACTAGTTCATGATGTTAAGTATAGTGGCCTTTCAGTTAGCAATAATGAATATTTACATGGAATGCTTTCTAATTCTTAAGAGCCAAACATCTCCAAGATCATAGTACATTGTCTTGGATGTTCCACAAATAGTCGGTGAATCTCAGGCCGAGGCTGAAATAAATAAAATATACATAGAAGTTTGTGTTGAGAGGCCGTCAGTATGAATAGTGTGAACCAGCGGTGCTAAAATCATGAGTATATATATATGTATAAATATATACATAGAAGAATTATAATACTGCCAAATTATTGACAGTTTCATATACTTTTTTCCTGGAAGATCCTTAAATTATTGCTATGTTTTGATTTTGTTGGGTTTTTATAAAAAAAATTGTACTCTGTGCTTGATGAAATTTATTTAATGTTTTAAATCACTTCAAACGCTCGAGATTGTTCAATACGTTTCTAGGGTTATACTAGTATTCACAACCATGTGCATGGTCTGTTAATGATATAGGAAGCACCTAGGTATATTTGCATATACTTTGTATTATACAAAAATTCTGCTAAATACATACTAGTAAACCATTGATCGTTAGGGGATTTTTTAAGTAGTTTACTTATTTTGTGATGTGTATTTTACCTGTATGGTAATTATTACTAGAAAGTATCATGTTTATTCATTCATCAGTCATTTGTACATAGTTTCATAAAGAAATCACACACTTTAAATATTTGACAGTGTAAAACAGTTGGACCTTAAGAAATTGTGATTTTTTTTCTGTATTTTGTTCAATGAATCATCAATGAATTCATTATATTGTTCTTGAATTTTTCAGAGGAATACAATTTCACAAACGATGTGTTTTATTCATGTGACCCCTATATACAATGCATAGTGATGTTTTCTTATGTAAAGCCTCTATGTTCTTGTATTACGCCTGTATTAAAACTCGGTCAATTTAGTTTAATATTGAAATATTTTGATGCACCCAGCTGTGTAAAAAATTTTTTTTTAACACTCAAAATTAAATTGTGTGTTAAAACACTAACTATCAAATAACAATAATACATTAGAATCTTTTTCTGTCTCCATATACCCTACTTATATCGCCAATAGCTATACATTGTATTAACTATGTTTTGAGAGCATTTAAGTTGTGTATATGTCAAATACAACCTGCTATCATGTTTATGAATTACTATTGCATTTTGTCTATTTATTACGAAGTATACATTGTCTTGTTAGTAAAATATCTGTGTGTCTCATGCGTTGGCAGCTCGGCTATGGAATAAAATTTCAATCAAGTTGATGAAGTAAAAATTCAAATCTATTGTGATCTCATTATCAAGAGTACCAGTATGATTATGAACTAATATCCTGCAATATTTAAAAGAAATAATGACTTCTTCATAATGCAATCTTCAATTTGTGCCTTTTGTATTGTTCAATGAAATTCATTAGTGTCTACAATTCCTTCTGAAATGTTTCCGAGATGCCCTTGAGTCATGTCCATGTTATGTTGTGACGTTCCTCAAATGTCCACTTTGCTTACTACTGCCTTTGTAATGTTGCATGTATTCAATCTGCAAGGAAGAATTAAAAATATGTCCCCAAAATATGTTCATTGGCAGGACGAACAGCTGTCAAATAAACTGTGCAGAACCATTTGCGTTTCGATGTTTTTATCATTTGTTTGTAAGGTACCTTACGAAAAACAGTAAAATTTGTTCAAGTCGACGTTTTTGGATTGAATGGTGTGGTATCCATTATGATGTAATGGGAATTTACTAAACAAATAGTGTTGGGATGCGGTATGATTAACAAATGTCATAACGTCATCGTGTGTCGTCCATATAAAATGTGGCAGTGAAGAATTTCTTGATTTAATATTTGCCCCGTTCTAACCGCATTCTTGATTGAGACCCATAATCTTCATTTTGTGATTGAATCTTCATTTTCAATAGATTTGTCTCCAAAACTAGTTTCCTGAGTTTGTTTGTGATACCATGAGACTTAACCATTTTTTCGGACGCTCAAGATCCAAGTTCAAGGCAGGAAGATATCCCATATATGTAGAACTTATATGAAGAGTCTCCAAAAATCCATTTACAGATTATGAGTTAGACTTTGATGTCTTTGCAGAGCTGAGTTGCACATGTGTGTTGAAGTTCAAGCCACATAGCTACAAGTTGCAAATTTTGGAGACATACTTTATTCTGAGCAGTCGAGATTATGCTGAGTCCAGTTCAATGTCTTCGAATAATGCACCATTCATACATATTAAAGACTTCCTATATGATCGTTACAGCAACTTAGGGATAGGCGTACACCACTGAATGATCCACTCAGAGGGGCCAAGCTTTTAAATTCATCTCATGATTTTCTGACAATGTGCATTCGAAAACAGAACCAATAAAAGTTTTTTATATATTTATTATGTGATTTTCCAATTCCACAACACAAATTACTTTCATATCTGCAACCGCGCAGAAATTGGGCTACCATCAGAATGCATTTCCTACCTTTAATGTATTTGCTGCAATAGCAAAATGTTTTGGGTTTTCTCTCTCCAAAGATCACCCTCTACGCTCGACCCAACAGTCACCCACCCTCTCAGTAAGATGTTCTATTCTCGTTCTTAGTGTTTGGCTAAATAGGTGATATGGTATGGATAGTTGTACATGCAGTGACAAACAGATTTGTTGTCACACTCATCAGCTCATTTTCACCCTAATAATTGCGCCGAGGCAGAAAAACAACTGCAAAATTATATCTATCGAATGCACAGCAATAGAAGAACACGTTCCTGTTACTGTAAACAAACAGTGATGGGCGGCATTGTCCAGGGCATATACGATTGCGTAACTATGTGATAACCAAGTGTTATCACAGCATGGTAGGTATCTCCTACCGAGGGTGAGACGGGGACGGACGATATCGTGCCAGAATCCATGGTAACATGACACAGTTTCCTCCACATTCAAAACAAGTTGACTTGATTTGCCACGTATGCACGTTGGTTTACTATTCACTATCATTATTTATAACATTCACATTAACAAACTACAAACTACAAAAAAAAACTGAACATTCCTGACGCCTCAACCCTTCCGCCCTGGAAAAAAGTTTAGGTCAAGTTGTCATGCAATGATCAATTCAGCTAATGCATTTATGTATGTCCCCTAAATGAGATACATGATTAATTAATTTCCATAATGACATGCAACGTAGGCTGCCTGTTACCTAGAGGCCAGATTGGCGTGTCCTTAAAGATCATCATTATCAAATTTATCAAGTTGATCAAATGTATTGTGTCATATATATCCGGCAATTTTTCATATAACGATATAGCTAAACAAGTTTCTAATTTATTAGATGTATGGTTAGTAATCAGTGTAATCTACTTTGAACACGTTCAGGGTATATAGTGGTTCTCTTGGAAAATGAACGGGAGAGACCATAATGAGGTCTTAATTCATATTAATCGTGTTGGTGCCCTGCGGGGATACTGATATTTGGCCTCATGGCAGGTCAGCGTCAAGACATGCGAGGTCAAGATATACATGTACATCATTCAAAGTTGTTGCTTCTGTTCAGGGGTCACAGCTAGGACCTGGATGGTCCGATAACCTACTGCCATGGCGTTGCGTCCGTCGTTGGCGTCGATTTTGTCTGAATTTCACATTTACAGTCGAATCATTCCGAAATTATGTACAAAAATGCCTAAAAGTATTTCAAGAGAACAAGAGAGAGGTTTTTTTCAGTTCCATTGCCGGTCTGCGCATATCGGCCATTTAAATTTGCCGGCAGGTCGGCAAAAAACAAAATAATTTTTTTCCCAAATCATGTCACTATCTTTTCCCAAATCATGTCACTATCTGTTTTGGCAAAAAACAAATCGTCATGGAGAAAATATTGGTAGATTCAAATTTTAAGACATGGAACTTTTATTACTGATACTGATGGAAGACATTAGGCATATTTTGTTTGGAGTTAACATATTATGGGCAACATGGATGATAAGGCATCAGGGGGATACATCCACGCGTTCGTCGGCGACCGGATAGCGTCTAGTATGTATTTTTTTTAGGTTCGCGGTCATAGCCCTTGGGCCAAACGTGGATTTGGGACGGATTTATACCATTTTAGGGACCAATGGGGACCTATATTTTCTGAAAGTCCTGAGTCTGTAGTTCATGAAAATAATGGGGGGCCATTTTTAAAATGATGCTTTGGGTGATTTTTTTGGTTGCCATAGCAACAGTGTGGTTGGAAATATTTGAAATATGCACAGACTGCAAATAACCATTCCTCAGAGCCTATATTGTATATATTATGAACTTTTACATCCATTCTGATAGATTTGAAGATGCTCTATCCGACAACATAGTTTTCATGACCTGCCAATACATAGTTGTCATGGTAACCTGCATGGCAACGAAAAATATGCATTTATCATCGAAGTTTCACACAACTTATTTAAATATTTTTATTCTGAAATGTAAAAAAAATATCAATAAATATGTGTTTTATTGAATTGTCCATGTACCCTGACCTCATGATAATAAAATAAAACACCAGGATGACTTATTTCAAGCCTCGGTATCTATGGTTACATATTACGCCTTCATATACCGGTAGTATAAGAGCGTGAAAATCGTTCCATTTGATAATTGTGGGGCAGACATATATAGACATCTGAAAGGATTGTGGTAACAGCATCAAAATTGACACAAATGATGCCAATGACACATGGTTTCATTTTGGATTTAGCATGTTTATTTTTTTTATATTTTTTTAAATTAAATTTTGGATTTAGCAAGTTTAGGGCCATGCTGGAATTTCCATTTTTCCGGAATCATGACGAAAAAATTCAAGATGGCCGCCATGCTTGCTGTTGAATGAAGTTATTGCAATATCTCAGCTAATAATTGCAGTAAGATATGATAGATAATGGGTCTAGTTCTATGTTTTCAGGACTCAGAAGTCGATTTTGGAGTCTGTTCTACACTAAAAGCAAATTTCGTCATTTTTTGTTGGAAATGAGTAGACAAATCCAAAATGGTGAACACAATTCGCAGTTACATTACGATGTTGTGATATCCCGCCCAGTATTTGCACTAAGATAATGTTTCCTGACATGCAAAAGTCGACTGTGGGGTCTGTTTCACAAGAAATGCAGAACTTGTCATTCCTTTTTGGAAATGAGAGAAAAAATCCAAGATGGTGGCCACAATTTGCAGTTGATTCACATTATTGCCATATCGAGCCAATATTTGCACTGAGGTGATGAATAGCAGGTCTACTCCTATGTTTTCAAGCATGCAGAAGCCGAGTATGGGGTCTGTTTTTGCAATAAATGCAAAATCTGTCGTTTTTCGTTGGAGAAGAAAGAGTAAAAATCCATGGTCGCAACCACAATTCGCAGTTGAATCATGATGTTGCAGTATCCTGGTCAATATTTGCACTACAATTATAAATAGCAGGTCTATTAGTATGTTGATTCACGTTATTGCCATATTCGAGCCAATATTTCAACTGAGGTTACGAATAGCAGGTCTATTCGTATGTTTTCAGACATGCAGAAGTCGACTGTGGGGTCTGTTTCACAATAAATGCAGAACTTGACATTCTTTGTTGAAAATGACAAAAAAGAACCAAGATGGCCGCCACAATTTGCAGTCGAAACACGTTATTGCCATATCCGAGCCAATACTTGCACTGAGGTGAGGAATAGCAGGTCTATTCCTATGTTTTCAAGCATGCAGAAGCCGAATATGGGGTGTCATTTTGTCATTGGAAATGAGTGGAAAATTCCAAGTTGGCGACCACAATTCGCAGTTAAATTACGATGTTACAATATCTCGGTCAATATTTGCACTA
The DNA here is from genome assembly GCA_949152475.1 of Terebella lapidaria. Lineage (NCBI taxonomy): Eukaryota > Metazoa > Annelida > Polychaeta > Terebellida > Terebellidae > Terebella > Terebella lapidaria. The sequence continues at coordinate 14,087,909 of OX424557.1, forward strand.
CAACAATAAATAGCAGGTCCATTTATATGTTTCTGGGCATGTAGAAATCGATCGCGAGGTATGTTTCGCAATATACAAAATAAATTGAAACATCCAAGATAGCCACCACCGAATAATCCTCATACCCAAACAATTCAACATCCTGAACATAATGTATAAGTATCATGTATGAGCCTATGATCCAAGCATCAAAGGGATCATAGGCTTATAGGCTTGAAGGCATTCAGTGTAAATCACAAGTGTAAATCACAAGAAGACAATGTCGACTCGGCCATGAACATTGGAGCAAGATCAAAGTTCATCCCTGATTCCTGCAAGATATTTCACCTAGGCACGTGTCCGAAAACACTTTCCAATCAGCTGTACAGTTTTCCGTTTCCGAGATATCAATTGAAACACGAAACTCTCACTCGCGAGAAAGAATAGTTGACAGAAAAAAATTCATTCCTAATACCATATAAAGACGTTTGTTGAAATAATGTCTGAAATAATGTTTGTTCCACTCAACGTTTCCGAGATCGATGAACACAAAAAAAATGGCGACTCAGCAAAAACAAAATCCGAAATATTAACGATAATACAAAATGCCATCTCGGGCGAAAAAATTGGGTGAAGGACGACATCATCCCTGATATCCCTACGACACATTCGTCTAGGCCGAAGTCCTTTTAGATCTATGATACACCGTTCCCGAGATGAAAATTGCCCTCGGGCATAAAACCTCATATTGTGCAATAACCCTATAATATTTTACTTAAAAAAATACCACCAAAAGGGGCCTTTTTTGGCAATTTTTTCACTGAAATAAATATTTAATACAATCTTGTGAATAGATTTCTCTGCCATTCTGTTTATTTATCAACGAACCGCTGTGAATGTTTTTGAAACAAAACAATATGGGGGTCACCATGCTAGTTTTCTTGTTACAGGTTGTCAAATATGTGGATGTCGGTGAATTTATACAAATTTTCAGCAAATTTAGGTGGAATTTCCTATTTTTGCTTCATATGAATGCCTTTAGAGGAAAGATTAGCATGGTGACCCCCATATTTTTTTTTGTATCAAAAACATACACAGCAGTTAGTTAAATAAATAAACAAATTTTCAGAGAAATCTATTCACAAGCTTTCATTGAAATTACCCATAATTCCACACTAAAGAGAATATTTGTTCCCAATTTTCTGTTTTCGATTGTACAACGTCATATTGATGATTCTTCAAAAGTCTGGAAATCATCGAATGAATTTCAAATTTTAGCCCTTCAGTTTGGATCGAAAGGGAGCGAACACCCTTAATGCAAATATTGGTCGGGATATTGCAACATCTTGATTCAACTGTGAATTGTGGTGGCCATCTTGGATTTTTACCCTCATTTCCAACGAAAAATGAAAAATTTTGCATTTATCATGAAACAGACCACATATTCGACTTATGCATGCCTGAAAACAGTAGAATAGACCTACTGTTTATCAGACACCGTACTCAGCTTCTGCATGCTTGAAGACACAGGAATAGATCTACTATTCATCATCTTAGTGCAAATATTGACCGGGATATGACAATAACGTGAACTGCAAATTGTGGCGGCCATCTGGGATATTTCACTCATTTCCAAGAAAGAATGACAGTTTTTGCATTTATCGTAAGCAGATCCCACAGTCGACCTTTGCATGTCAGAAAACATGACTCAGGACTTTCAGGAAATATAGGTCCCCTTGGTCCCTAAAAATGGTATGAAATGTTGATTTGGCCCGCGAACTACATGCCCAGATAACGTATTGTCGTGGTGTTGCGTTTGTTAAGCAATCTGTCTGTCCGCCGTCCACATATTTTGCCCGAAAACTTAGGTCGAAATTTCTGAAAATTTTGGGAAAAGCCTAAAACTGAACCAAGGAAGAGATATTTTTTTCCCAAATTTCCAAGTTCCGTCACTGTTGGAATGTCGGGTTTTTCTCTCACAATCTGTTTGGTTAAGTCACTGCTTGTTCTAAGCCGTTTTCAGGCAAAAACTAATTTTGTGTTTCGCCCTTGGAAGAAAAAATTTGGGAGAAAAGCTCCAAAATTTCCGTTTTTGTATGCACAGAGTCATATTGAAGATTGTTCAAGAGGTTTACACAAGCAAATGAATTTCACAATTTAGACCATCTGAGTGGGTCCCTCAATAGATAATGGGTTCAGGCACGCGTCCGCGCCTGGTATATGCATTGCATAAATTTTAAACACCAGGTATATTTATGATACTGTAAGTATCGTGTTAGTACAACTTACTTTCCATACAAATAATAAAAACCTTTTTTTTCTTGAAAAGTTTATTTGATCTACACGAAAAAATAAACATCACAGGATCGATTATATATAACATTGCGCAAGTGTTAGTCAAATTTATCTATGTGTAGAATGCTTGCACAATATTTAGTGAGCTATATTATTTTATAGCCGTATATAGACCCTTGCGAGTCTCGTTTTCAGTCAGTGATAAATTCGTTACCTTCGGCCTCATGGGATACGGACAGCTAGACGTAGATATAATTCCGTATTCCGTGAACAAACATGGGATAACTAATAGTACCGGTTTATGGTTCACAATACATTCCAAGATTATAGCAACAATATATAAACGTATAGCAGAGCATGGATATCTATGAACCGTAATATTGTTCGTGTATTATATACAGGGTATGATTTCCATGAAAACGTCGAAAAACAGGGAAATATATATGCCTATAAATGATTGTTGACTAAGAATACATATATAGCATCTGTATAATAATAGATACAAAGAAATTACAAACTAGTATATATCGTATAACACAATAACAATTTGCAGGACGATCATTGAACGAAGTTCTTTGTTATATGAACTCATTTTCCGTGAGAAAACATACTATTAAGTGTATTTATAGTGTATTTATAATAAAAACAATTTACGATACAAAAGCAATAGTTGGCTGTGCACACCCCAATAAAAATACAATGAGTATATTTGACACATAAAATACACTTTTACAACAAATAACGTGCATCTGAAACAACACTGTTTATTCATTATTACAAGTTATAAAGGTATATATTTATTACCTATTTGTATATGAACGTATTCACAATATGCACGTACGATAGTACAAAACAGTGTGATATATTCTAACATCGAGCATCTGATCAAAAAAAATAATCACAACAGACAGAAAATAACAACAACAAAAACATCAAAATATCAAATGATAATGAACATCAAAATACCATGTACTACAAATAAATATATTGTAACATATCAAATAATGAGAAAAAAAACCCAACCAAAACGTCATGAATGTGTAATGATTATGCAAACAAATATCATTATTGAATGGAAACGAAAAAAAACACACCGTATATGTGTACCTGAACAACGATAATAAATTAGGCATTTCCTCAACCGGATATAAGCACATCATTGCAAATCATTCACATGTTAATCGATTATTGGAAATAATATATATACAAAGATCGGTCATACAAATTCGCCAACCTGTGCTTTTGGATGGTCACGTGTAACTCGGGCAGGCAACAACAAGATGCATATCCATGTGTATAATTATGTGTTGTATGGCGATGCGGGGCTCTTTTTGTATGGTATCGGTACCAATCACGGATTCTCCAACAGATATATGACCCTGACCGCAAGGGAAAGACGCCTTTCACATCTCGGCGACCGGTTAAATATTCATACCATATATGTACGCGCGTCAGGTGCGGTATTATAGGATTTGGCAACTGCATTGATGATTATTTATAATTAAGGTGCACGTGGTCTGTTCTTTTGGGATAGATACATCGGGGTCACATAGATCTATAAGGGTGGTGTTGCTCACAATATAGGGCCGAAATACATATAACGAAACACCTGTATAACTCATAGACATATATAACTGAAAACCTAATAAAAAGAAACAAACGACAAAAACAGATACATGAGATAAAACAAAATAATATATGTATACAGGAAAATAAAGGATTCCTAACAAATACAGCAGGTGTGTATATGTGTATTGCTATTGTCAGTATTTTTTGAACCTCGATCGCGGTTTTTTGATCGTCCAACGCTACTTCAGTCGTCCTTCATATTCTTCATACATCAAAATAATCACAACCGTATTTATTAATGCACAATGCTCTACATTGTGTTTCCCAGTTATTCTGTCCTTGCCTCCTAGTTGCACATATCGTCCGATCTCAGCCAGTTGAAGTCGCGGGTGCCAGGGTTGACCTGTGGCGGGTTGATTTTGAGTGTGGGGAGCGTGCCCGGTCTCGTGTAGGAGAGCTCGGCGACCAGCTGTGTTTTGGAACCTTGCCGTCTCAGCCCGGGATGCTGACGGCGAGACCCGGGAGCAGCTTCCTCGGGGTCGAGGGGGTCCGACTGGTATGCGCGACTAGTGCTCGGGGTCGGGTCATCGAGGGAACACACCCGTGAAAGACGGGAACCCAATGACTGGACTTGACCGTCACTTCCCTGCGGGGGTGTTGGGAAGCAGGACTCCGTTGAGGGCGAAATCCCTTCGAGCCAGGAGAGGACATGTTCCCGGGATTTGCCCGAAGACTTCTCTTCGAGGTAGACTTCGTTTAGGTCTTGCATGGCCTCGGTGGTCGTCTGGTGAGCTCGCTGGTCCATGAGGTAGGAAGGCAGCGTGTGCGGTCCAGAGGTCATCTTCTGCTTGCTGTAGAGATCGTCGGTTGTGTGGCGTCGCCGAAGAACTTTGTTGTGTTTGACTCGTGGGGTCGGCTTCTCGGCAGTCGCGGGATTTTTGCAGTCACCCTCGGGCACGGACGTGAGACTGCGCGAGTTTTGGCGGTGGTGCGGCGCACACTTGGCGCAGAGAGCATCGCCGAACTCTGCCGACCTCTCCCCAGAAGTGACGGACAGGTTCGCCGTGCTGCCCAAGTCCATTACCGTTGAGAGGTTGTACTTCTCTCCGCTAGACTCCCGTCGGAACAAGCCAGCGCCTCTTCCGCTCCCGCCACTGCCACCAGCGTTGTTGTTACACTCGGTCCTGTTCAGTTCCTCGTAGGACGAGATGAGTTGCTGGATGGCCTCTCCATTCTCAAGCTTCTTGGCGTAGTCGAGAGCCGAGTCGCCGAAACGGTCCCTCTCGCTGGACCTCGCGCCACAGTGCAGGAGAATGTTGATGACACTCAGTCCGGCTTTGCTCTTACACGCGTGTATGAGCGGCGTACGGCCGTAGACATCTCTATTGTTGACGTCGGCGCCTCTGCTCGTCAGGTAGAGCACGAGGCGGTCTCTAAGGCTTGGGTACTCTAACGTCTCGGACAAAACGGCGATCGAGAGCAGGCACTGCTTCTTGTCGTTGTGGTCGTTGATATTTGCGCCGCCTTCGAGCAGGATGCGTACGAGTTTGATCTGGCCCAGTCGTGTGGCTCGGACGATGGGACTCTCGCCTGGGTCCTCGATCGGCTCGGCGGCGCCATCCGTGTTCATGATTCCCTCCAGGCCGTGGCTAGTCATGTTGCACCAATGCCGTATCAGGTTCTTTAACTCCCGAACTAATACTCATTCAACTCCTGATCGATATCCAGAACCAGTTTTACGATTGAATCTTTAGCTGGAAGTATTTTTACCGTCCATTTCAATCATATAGTGTTTGGCGAGGTCTTCGTGTGTTGAGCTCTCAATGCCTGCTGTTCCCTCTGATATGTCACCTGTTCGCTTCCACCGGAGTCAATAATTATGTGACAATATTGTCTTCCCGTGTTTCGTTTTTATTCGCACCTATCACCGTGAACTCCCGTGTATATTGTGTAAGTGCATTCTCGCGCACCGCGGGGACAACAAGACTCCGAGGGCACAAGTGCAGCTCCGCCCCGTCCACAGCAGCAGGGACACCAGGTTGTTGTTCCATTGGGAGGTAATCGTGGGGGGTGTCGTGCGTCGCTAGGAGTGGAAGCCTTGGGGTGGTGATGAGAAGGATATTGGACGGGGTGTGTGCGAGGGAAAATACCTGGAAACGGCGGAAATACCCATGGCAACATCATGTCGGAATTCGTGAACGGTGTCATCAGAAGTCGGGCCTATATGACGTCCAACAGGAAGGATATATAGTGTGTTACCTCACGAAACATCAATTAATCCACCGCTCCCCCTCACACCCGTACATCCATTTGTCGTTAAAAAACTTAGAGTTGCGTGAGGCTAAATATCTTTTGAAGTTTTGGTTACATGTTTATTTCATTTGCATCCTGGGGACGTTTTACCGATGTACCGAGGTGTTTCTGGTTTTCGAAACTTGGTACGCGCGGTGCCTCAACTGCTCAAGGGAATGGTCCTACGTAGCTGAAGACATCAATCGAAGGATGGAAATGCATGTTCCAATGGAGGCATCAAGCTTACATGATGCCTAATGCCTTCCCTCCCATACATGATCCATGATGAACGTTGACCATACAATCTTAATGTATGCATTGCTAAAGTGATGAATCTCGACGGACGAAGTTCATACAATGCCAATGGTATGTACATGTAATATGCATGCCATGTGCGTGACTATCAACATGGGAGTAGGGCATGTGTCGCATGGGATGTCACATACATGTATCATGTATATTGATCAGCTATGCCAATCAATGGTGATTGTTTTTTTCTCGAAGCATCGCATTCGTTGGCAATGGTCTGTAATATTATCATGTTGAATATCGATTCTAAAATTTTCACTCTGAATCATATGCGTAGGCTACTTGTAACACTGAAATGTCTGACAATGTTCAACGAACACAAACATATTACATAGACATATTGATAAATAGACTGGGAGGGGTACTGTGAGGCACGGCAATAGAAAACAATAAATAACTTACACAACATGGATATATTGCTGTACGTTACGAAATGAAAACGGCACCTCCAATCATAGGAACGATAAAAAAATTAGTTCAAGAGCCAGATGGGTTACCGGACAAATATAGTGTTAACATAAACAAAGTTCCAAATTGGGCATTCTTTTTTCAATAAAAAATGACGCCTCATGCTCATACTATATATATTACAAATATTTGAACTGTGTCTACAAGCATTTTATCTCTCGATGCCAATTTAAACAGTTCAGCTCAGATATGACCTTGTGAATTAGCCTTCAAGGACGTCTGTGGTATAATTCAAGATCATGCCAATAGTTTGAAAAAGTTCGAAAAAGCAAAAAAAAAAAAAATAAATAAATAACAAATAAGAAAATGGCCACCAAAGTCCAAATTCTTGGGCTTCTTCCAACCAAAAATGACCTTTTTTACCTTCCAAGGTCATCGAAGGTCAAATTGAATGCAAATCACCATATATGAGTTCCTAGTTGACCGTGCCAATATTTAAACCTTAACTCCAAGCTTTCTAGAAGTACAGTTGGGGAAGCTCCTATTATAAATGAAAAAGTGCCTTTTTTTTCAAAGGGTGATTTTTTTTGCCTAAAAATGGCCCAAAATTGATAGTAACGCAATTTGGGACAAAACAATTTTTTTTACCGACCCGTCAAAAATCAATATGGCCGCCACGTGGGGCCCGGTGATTCAAGGGCAACGAAACCTGTACAGGTAAAAACGTAGTCAAAGATTTTCTATACACGTAGCCTACAGGAGGGGAATCTTTTTAAATAGATATACGGTAACCTAATATATTATACGAAATTTAATGAACAGTTGGTATAACTAATTAATTCAATTTGGAGAAGTAGGCACATAAGTCGACCAAAAACATGTAACAAAGTTAAATGACTGCATATTCACACTGGCCTTTAATAATTACATAAATGGTTTCAGTTGTGGCGAATATTGAATTTAAGCCCACATAGTCACAGTGAATTAGGGCTAATATCATCACTAGAAACAGAATGTTAATCTGTCGTGAGAAGAATGTTTCATGTTTGGCATATAATTTGTCGTCAGACACACAGGTTCATCAGACATGTTTCGACGCTAATGGCGCAGATCACGCGTACAAGCCTGAAAATATAGACCTATTGGAAACCTGTTTCGATCAAAAGATCTGAGTATTCGATTTCCATTAGCACCATTATTTGATAATCATTTGGTAAATTGGTATAATGAGTTTCGGTTTCATATTGAACAAGTAATTAACGACAACACACTTCGTGAGCGCTAAATCGGTGGTGTGCTGTTATTAGGCTTGACGTCCACCACCTTCAAATGGATATATCGCACTAAAGATGATAACGTCAGCTCACCCTATCCAAAGTTATCGTTCGTCGGTCTGGTTTCCATAGATACAGCCCGGGAGGTATGAGGTATATAGCACGCACGTTATTACACGTGCCGTGCTCACGCATTATCTGATTATGCTATGCTCAGTATAGACTAGCTCTATTATATAAAGTTGCTTCATATTTGCAATCGCAAAGTTTGATGTGCGCAGGTGATCGAGATGTGACAGAGTTTGTTATGTAAGATATGCTATTTACCTATTTATGGACTGATATAATACGTTCAACGTGTGCATCTTAAGTGAACTATATGCACAAAGAACAGCCTATATTTTTGGATCATGTTTCATGAAAACAATGGATCTATATTCATGTCGTACAAATATAGATACGTCAAATATGTATGGTTTCTGGAACATGCGGTATCCAATATAGAACGACTCCCGACTAAACGACCATGAATAAAGCCACAATGACGTCATCAGGATTTTTTTGGCCATCATGTTTTCATAATCACATTAAATGCAACACGTAATTAGGATTCCTCAGACTTTCACCACGTGCATGCGCATGACCGACCTATATGATCATGGTTCGATTTCACTCAGGGTTCGAGAAATTATGGTTATTTAACCTGCTAACTATAAGTGGAAAGCAGCTCGACCCGTCGAATTTCTCGAAGGAAACATCTATGAAACCAGAACATTCCGTGATCGAATTATGGTCAATGTCGACTTCCATTTAGAAGATTTTCTGAACCCACCCACATGTTTTGAATTGGTGTGCGGAGACTAAATGCTTGAAGTTATAGCTTGTGTTTGTATCATGAGCATGTAGGAGGGCATACATGGTGCACTTTCTGGTGACCTTGAACTTGACCCGAGGTAACATATTGAGTACTCAGACTCAATGAAACGTCTACAAGAATATATGTGAATTGGTCATTCACAGGAGACAAAATACATGAAAGTAGAACTTAGCAGCTTAGGTTGTATGATTAGCAAAATAGGAAATCATATACAATCATACATCAGAGTATCTTCCAATGACCTCGAACTGGATTTTGGGTGATCTTCAGTACTCAAACTCAGTTTTGTCCACATAAATTGGCCTCTGGATACTAAATGCATGGAGATAGTATGTAGGTTTGTATTACGATTTTATTCGGCCTTTCGTCACATTGATTCCGTCTGAAATTCGAATTTTGGTCGAATCAGGGTAGCAATGATATGGTTGTTCGATCTAAAGGTTGTACATGTATCATTGAGAAAAAAGATTCTCGGAAGGGGCTCTGGTCTGTGATTTGAACATATCCATATGTGCATGACATCGAAGCCATTTGTCTCGTTGTGATACTGAATCTGATGTCAGATGACCTTGAGCGTCCAGAGACCATGGTTATCTCGAATACAAATTTAAATTAAATTTAACTACATGTATTCATCTTGTTCATTCTGTACTCTGACGGAACAACGATCTTAACAACTATAGATGCTCAGTCAAAGGCAAAACGTCCTCATTTGCACTTCGCATTCACCAGATTACAAAAGCCGTAACCGCCTAAAGTGGAAACAGATGACTAAATGTTAGCAAGACATTCTCATCAGGCTCAGCAAAAAAGGAGCCCACCAGGATAACAAAGATCCATCGCCCAGCCGGTATACGGTGAAGCCTTGTGAGGAACCTTCCTCCGCACTGGGGAGGTACACAAACCCAGTGAAACAAGCTGTGTCCCGTCGTTGCTCCGTCGAGTTCCTCATGGTGCAATTCTGGGTTGTTTTGAGGTATGTACCATAGACCGCAATACTCAAGTGTCTCAGCATGAAAAAATCAGCCCAAGGGCTACGGAAGGTTACCGGGCAATATATATTGGATATTAGCATTTTGTCCCGTGACCTTGAAAATAAGGTCATTGGCCAATTCAAGGTCACAAGAATGTTCAGCATTTATCATTTCTAGTATGTCCACAATAGATTAGTAAGCTGTAAATTGGATAATCAGTGAGATATTAGCCCTTTTTTATCTGACCTTGAAAAAGTTCAAAATCATGACAATATTCAGCATATAACATTTCCTCTATGTTCACAATTAATTCCTAATCTGTAAAGTTGAAAATAAGCGAGATATTAGCCATTTTGTTCTCTGACCTGGAAAATGAGGCTAAAGGTCAAATTCAAGATCACCCAAATATTCAGCATATATTATTTCCTATATGTTCACTATGGATTCCTAAGCTGTAAAGTCGATAATAAGCGAGATATCAGCCATTTTGTGCTCTGACGGTGAAAATAAGTTCAAGGTCAAATTCAAGGTCATCAAAATAATCAGTGTATATCATTTTTTTCTATATGTCGACAATTGGTTCCCAACCTTTAAATTCAATAGAGGAGCAAGATGTTAGCCATTTGGTCCATTGACCTTGAAAATGTGGTCGGATCCAAGGTCATGGCAATAATCAGCACATACATGTATCATTTTTTATATGTTCACAATTGATTCTCAAGCTGTAAAATCAATAACAAGTGAGATATTAGTCATTTCGTCCTGTGACCTTGAAATTTAGGTCAAAGGTCAAATTCAAGGTCATGAGAATAATATGCATATATAATTTCCTATATGTTCATAATTGATTCCTCAGCTGTAAAGTCGATAATAAGCGAGATATTAGCTATTTTGTCCTGTGACCTTGAAAATTAGGTCAATGGTCAAATTCAATGTCATGTCCATATTCAGAATATATCATTTCCTATATGTTCACAATTCATTCCTAAGCTGTAAAAACGATAATAAGCGAGATATTAGTCATTTTGTCATGTATATCATTTTCTATATGTCCACAATTGGTTCCCGAGCTATAAAGTCAATGGAGGAGAAAGATGTTAGCGATTTGGTCCTTCAACTTTGAAATTGAGGTCAAAGGTCGAATGCAAGGTCATGGCAATAATCAGCATATATCATTTTCTATATGTTCACAATTGATTCCCCAAGCTGTTAAATCAATAACAAGTGAAATACTAGACGTCAAGGCCTAAAGATGCCTTGTAGGCATTTCGGTGTGATGATTAATTTATAATATATACTAGATATCGACGAAAATGAAAAATGTCGACTCCGCAAAAGAATTTACCGTTAAAATAATACCCCTTAGACATGTTTGTCTAGGGCGACGAGTCCGAAAAAAAAGTCTGTTTCGCTCTACGACTCAGTGTTTCCGAGATATCGACGAAAACGAAAAATGCCAACTCGGCAAAAAATTTTTTAGTCAAGGTCAAAGTTCATCCATAATACATATAAGATAAATGTTGTCTAGAGCGACAAGTCCGAAAATAACGTCCGTTTCGCTCTACGACACACCGTTCCCGAGATATCGGCGAAAACGAGAAATGCCGACTCGGCAAAAAAATTTCGGGTCAAGGTCAAAGTTCATCCATAATACCCCCTTAGACATGTTTGTCTAGGGCGACGAGTCCGAAAATAACGTCCGTTTCGCTCTACGACACACCGTTTCCAAGATATCGACGAAAACGAAAAATGCTGACTCGGCAAAAAAATTTCGGGTCAAGGTCAAAGTTCATCCGTAATACCCCTTAGACATGTTTGTCTAGGGCGACGAGTCCGAAAAAAACGTCCGTTTCGCTCTACGACACACCGTTCCCGAGATATCGACGAAAACGAAAAATGCCGACTCGGCAAAAAAATTTGGGGTCAAGGTCAAAGTTCATCCATAATACCCCTTAGACATGTTTGTCTAGGGCGACGAGTCCGAAAATAACGTCCGTTTCGCTCTACGAAGCACCGTTTCCGAGATATCGACGAAAACGAAAAATGCCAACTCGGCAAAAAAAATTCGTGTCAAGGTGAAAGTTCATCCATAATACCCTTAAGACATGTTTGTCTAGGGCGACGAGTCCGAAAATAACGTCCGTTTCGCTCTACGAAGCACCGTTTCCGAGATATCGACGAAAACGAAAAATGCCGACTCGGCAAAAAAATTTTGGGCCTAGGTCAAAGTTCATCAATAATACCCCTTAGACATGTTTGTCTAGGACGACGAGTCCGAAAATAACGTCCGTTTCGCTCTACGACGCACCGTTTCCGAGATATCGACGAAAACGAAAAATGCCGACTCGGCAAAAAAATTTCGGGTCAAGGTCAAAGTTCATCCATAATACCCTTAAGACATGTTTGTCTAGGGCGACGAGTCCGAAAATAACGTCCGTTTCACTCTACGACACACCGTTCCCGAGATATCGACGAAAACGAAAAATGCCGACTCGGCAAAAAAAATTCGTGTCAAGGTAAAAGTTCATCCATAATACCCTTAAGACATGTTTGTCTAGGGCGACGAGTCCGAAAACAACGTCCGTTTCGCTCTACGACACACCGTTCCCGAGATATCGACGAAAACGAAAAATGCCGACTCGGCAAAAAAATTTCGGGTCAAGGTCAAAGTTCATCCATAATACCCCTTAGACATGTTTGTCTAGGGCGACGAGTCCGAAAATAACGTCCGTTTCGCTCTACGACACACCGTTCCCGAGATATCGACGAAAACGAAAAATGCCGACTCGGCAAAAAAATTTGGGGTCAAGGTCAAAGTTCATCCATAATACACCCTAGAGATGTTTGTCTAGGGCGACGAGTCCGAAAATAACGTCCGTTTCGCTCTACGATGCACGGTTTCTGAGATATGCAGGAAGCCTCAAGGATGAATCAGCAAAAAGTTATTTCGACCTCTAGGTCAAAGGTCGTTTGACGGATCGATCCCAAAATCAATAGGGTTCTTCCTTGGTGGCATATGAACCTCCAAACAGAGTTCTGCAACTATTGCGTAAATATTTTTCCAGTTATCGTCCGGAAACCAAGTCTCAAAATTAGCCTTGATTTCATCCTCACGGACCTCACGGACCTCGGATCCGGCTCAAAAAGAATAGGGTTCTTCCACATATCATTTCTGACTTGTGGTGAAAATTTGACGAGGATCCGTCAAGGCAATCTAGATTCGTCAAGTTATCGTCCGGAAACAAAAAGTGGCGGAAGAAAAAAAAAAAGAAAAAAAAAAAATTAGCCCAAAGGCTAAGATAGGTTACCAGACAATTTTGGTTTGGCCATGGCAGCATTGGCAGGTAACAGACCTTTTACCAATCAAGGTTCGCAGTGTAAACATATGACCTTGGGATTTACCAATCAAGGTCATCCGTATGAACTTCGATGTTACCATTACATTTGATATTCTATATGTTGGGTGGAATCGTTTAGGCCGCTCAGGTCAATTTACACATTCCAAGTCAGACATTTGGCACTCAAGGTCATCTGACGTCAAGTTCAAGGTCATCATTAGTTGTGCCATATATGTCTTCCTATATGTTCATAATGCAAACATGAGCTCTATCTGCAAGCATTTCATCTATAGAGGCAAATCTGGGCATTTTTTGACCCCAAAATGGCTGTTTTGACCTTTCAAGGTCATCGAAGGTCAAATTCAAGGTCACCACACAAGTCGCCATATATGACTTCCCATTTGAAAATGCCAATTTGAAAATGCCAATGCAAACATGAGCTCTATCTGCAAGCATTTCATCTATAGAGGTAAATCTGGGCATTTTTTTCTTCCCCAAAATTGGCTGTTTTGACCTTTCAAGGTCATCGAAGGTCAAATTCAAGGTCACCACACAAGTCGCCATATATGACTTCCCATTTGAAAATGCCAATTTCTAAGCTCTATCTTCAAGCGTTCTATGAGTACAGTGTTGACAGCTCAGAGGTATATAAGAGGTATATAAGAGGAATCTTTTTAAGCAAAAATCTCAAAACTGATCAGACAGTTTTTGAGAAAATACAGACCAGGTGCAAATTTGAGCATTTTTCGACCCAAAAATGGCTGTTTTGACCTTTCAAGGTCATCCAAGGTCAAATTCAAGGTCACCACACGAAATGCCGAAATGCCTTGATTAGTCATTTTGTCCTGTGACCTTGAAATTTAAGGTCATGTCCATATTCCGTATTTATCATTTCCTATATGTTCACAATTCATTCCTGAGCTGTAAAGTCGATAATAAGCGAGATATTAGTCATTTTGTCCTGTGGCCTTGGAAATGAGGTCAAAGGTCAAATTCAAGGTCACGAGAATTTTCGTCTTGGAGACTGTCGATCAGAGCTCTCATTCCTTTCACAAGTGAGTACCAGGGTCCAAGGGTCATTTTCTCTCTGGTGAAGTTGGTACCACAGTCACAGCAAAGTTGAGCAAACCAAGTGATAAACTGGTTCATGTACTATTAGCCCAACCCTGAACACCTCGCTGGGATTGCATGGACCGTGCATCTCACACTTTTCATTGGAGCTGCCAATGGTGGTTGACATTATGATGTCAAATCATAATGGTCAAACGACTAGACGTCAAGGCCTGAAGATGCCTTGGGGCATTTCGTGTGAGTTCTATTCCTACCTAACATTTACCTAAGAGACCGCGTAGAACCATAATGACTCTGAATCTGCTCGTGGTCAAAGTTTAAGTGACATACCCCGTCCTTAGGCATTTTTGCGTTTCGCTCTACGACGGACCGTTTCTGAGATATGGCAAACAGGAAGTGCTGAGTCGGCAAAAAAAAATTCGACACCAGGAGTCGTCTCGACGCAAGATACCCTCTAGACTAGTTAGTCTAGTGCCAGGAGGCCGGAATTGAGCTCCGTTTCGCTCTACGACGCACCATTTCCGAGATACGGCCAAACAGGAAGTGTGGAGTCGGCGAAAATAAATTCGACACCAGGGGTCGTCTCGACCGAAAATACCCACTAGACTAGTTTGTCTAGTGCCACAAGGCCGGAATTGAGCTCCGTTTCGCTCTACGACGCACCGTTTTCGAGATAAGGCCAAACAGGAAGTGCCGAGTCGGCGAAAAAAAAATTGACACCAGGGGTCGTCTCGACCCAAGATACCCACTAGACTAGTTTGTCTAGTGCCAGCAGGCCGAAATTGAACTCCGTTTCGCTCTACGATGCACCGTTTCCGAGATACGGCCAAACAGGAAGTGCCGAGTCGGAAAAAAAAAATCGACACCAGGGGTCGTTTCGACCCAAGATACCCCTAGACTAGTTTGTCTAATGCCAGGAGGCCGAAATTGAGCTCTGTTTCGCTCTACGACTCACCATTTCCGAGATACGGCCAAACAGGAAGTGCCGAGTCGGAGAAAATAAATTCGACACCAGGGGTGGTCTCGACCCAAAATACCCACTAGACTAGTTTGTCTAGTGCCAGAAGGCCGGAATTGAGCTCCGTATCCCTGTATGATGCACAGTTTCCGAGATACGGCCAAACAGGAAGTGCCGATTCAGCGAAAAAAAAATTGACACCAGGGGTTGTCTCGACCCAAAATACCCATAAGCCTAGTTTGTCTAGTGCCAGGAGGCCGGAATTGAGCTCCGTTTCGCTCTACGACGCACCATTTCCGAGATACTGCCAAACAGGAAGTGCCGAGTCGGCGAAAATAATTTTGACACTAGGGGTCGTCTCGACCCAAAATACCCACTAGACTAGTTTGTCTAGTGCCAGGAGGCCGGAATTGAGCTCCGTTTCGCTCTACGACGCACCGTTTCAGAGATACGGCCAAACAGGAAGTGCCGAGTCGGCGAAAAAAAATTCGACACCAGGGTCGTCTCGACCCAAGATACACACTAGACTAGTTTGTCTAGTGTCAGGAGGCCGAAATTGAGCTCCGTTTCTCTCTACGACGCACCGTTTCTGAGATACGGCCAAACAGGAAGTGCCGAGTCGGCGAAAAAAAAAATCGACACCAGGGGTCGTCTCGACCGAAGATACACACTAGACTAGTTTGTCTAGTGCCAGGAGGCCGAAATTGAGCTCCGTTTCGCTCTACGACGCACCGTTTCCGAGATACGGTCAAACAGGAAGTGCCGAGTCGGCGAAAAAAAAAATCGACACCAGGGGTCGTTTCGACCCAAGATACCCCCTAGACTAGTTTGTCTAGTGCCAGAAGTCCGAAATTGAGCTCCGTTTCGCTCTACGACGTACCGTTTCCGAGATACGGCCAAACAGGAAGTGCCGAGTCGGCGAAAAAAAAAATCGACACCAGGGGTCGTTTCGACCCAAGATACACACTAGACTAGTTTGTCTAGTGCCAAAAGGCCGAAATTGAGCTCCGTTTCGCTCTACGACGCACCGTTTCCGAGATACGGCCAAACAGGAAGTGCCGAGTCGGCGAAAAAAAATTTGACACCAGGGGACGTCTCGACCGAAGATACACACTAGACTAGTTTGTCTAGTGCCAGGAGGCCGAAATTGAGCTCCGTTTCGCTCTACGACATACCGTTTCCGAGATACGGCCAAACAGGAAGTGCCGAGTCGGTGAAAAAAAAAATCGACACCAGGGGTCGTTTCGACCAAAGATACACACTAGACTAGTTTGTCTAGTGCCAGGAGGCCGAAATTGAGCTCCGTTTCGCTCTACGACATACCGTTTCCGAGATACGGCCAAACAGGAGGTGCCGAGTCGGCGAAAAAAAAAATCGACACCAGGGGTCGTTTCGACCCAAGATACCCCCTAGACTAGTCTGTCTAGTGCCAGGAGTCCGAAATTGAGCTCCGTTTCGCTCTACGACACACCGTTTCCGAGATATGCAAGAAAGCCTCAAGGATGAATCAGCAAAAATTCTTCCGAGCTCTAGGTCAAAGGTCGTTCGACGGAGTGATCCCAAAATCAATAGGGTTCTTCCTTTTAGGTATATGAACTCCCATGCAGAGAATACTTGCCATTGCATAAATACTTTTTGAGTTATCGATCGGAAACCAAGTCTCAAAATCAACCTTGATTTCATCCTCACGGACCCCGGAGCCGCCTCCAAAACAATAGGGGTCTTCCATGTAATATTTCTGACCAGTGGTGTAAATTTGGACAAGATCCGTTCAGGCGTTCCCGAGTTATTGATCGGAAACCAAAACGACGGAAAGTAAAAAAAAAGAAGAAAAAAAAAAAAAAAAAAAAAAAAAAAAAAACCAGACAAAACCATAAGGGCATTTCGGGCCGAAATGCCCTAATTATGACCAAGCTATACAAGCAGGGTTATATCGGTTATTAATCCCACAATGTTCATTATAATTGATTCCTCAGTCAGCTCTGCATCCCTGTTTGGAAATGAGATGTGAAATCAACGGAAACGAAGTCTATGTTCATGGGAATTTATTTATTTTATTCGTATTGAACCTAGTAATAACAACCCAGATGATAAATGTATGTTGCTGACAGAATTTTATAAATGACAATGTAACATGGATATTTTTTGTGGTATGCTGTTTATATTCATCCTCACAACAAATATTACTTTTATCATTATATTGTCTAGACACTGTGTTACTGCAGTGAGCAAGAAAACATACGATGCACAACCAGATCCTGCAAGCATTTCACTATTATTTCCTTATTTCTACGTAAGATTCGGAAATGCACACACATTTCCGAAAAGAAACACTCTAGCTAAATTCTATGTAATTTTCGGATTGCAAATATAAACAAGCATATCCATCAACATGTCATGTTTGCACAAAGCTTGCAAATGACATTTATGTTGCACCATGGACCATTTCATTGCATTTTTATACTTATATAGTTCCTGGTTATAGTACTGGTTATTACTACTGCATATTTACCCTGTACATATTTCAGTACATTTACTGAAGAACAGAGCAATTGCTGAATGAATGTACATTACCGGTATTTTTAGAAGGCAATTTTCGAAACTCAAATCTCATATGATGTTGCACAACTGTCAGTGTTTTTATTTTCCCACCACATTGCAAAGTTTCAGATGTTTGAAATGCTCTTCTGACAGCTGATTTCGTTTCATGAATTTATTTTCTATATTGCTTCTGAGACTTCCCCCTCCACCATACAAAATCCCCCAAGTAATATATCTATGCAGGTTCACCACTTTTCATTGAATATACCAAGCTATACATGTATATACATGTTACATATTATCGGCAATAAAATATCAGTTGAAACATGAATTCAACAGCTAACAGATGACTGCATGACTTTCTAAATAAATATCAGTCAGGTTTGACACAACTCAAACAGTTTTATCCCTAAGTTGTTACGTTTAGTCATATTATTTGGCGCTATAGTACATGCATACAAGACTATTTACATCCTTTCTTCACTGAACAAGTTCAATTCCAGTGCACAAAACTTCTTTTCCAACATACTCAAATATTTGGTTTGCACCATCAACCTTGCACTCGTAAAATGTAGAATATTAACTTAGTGCACAGAAAACAAGCTTCTAACACACAGCAAAATGATTCAGAAATTCAAGCATCGATATAATATCATCACAAATTTCATCAACTTCACAAAATCGCACAACAATACCATCATCCTATATATCTACCATTCTCTGCCTTGATTTAATCAATTAAATATTCAACATATGCAAATTGATAAAACACGTGTTCGGAGGTAGCTGTTATACGACATGAATGAACACAAGTTTTTGCTAGTTGGTACCATGTTTTTTTACACCAGTGTACGTTCGACAGTACACATAATTTAGGCATGCTTCATTTTCTGCCCGGTTTATATAGATATTTCTGATATATGTGTAGTATATTATTAACATGTAAAGACACAACAAAATCAGTCAGTAATTCTATACAGTGGATCCTGTGTTTTAAGACCACCCAAGGGACCCCAAAAAGGTGGTCTCAAATGACAGGTGGTCTCTCATGGCAGGTTCATTTACATGTATATAATGAGAGGCTATTTTGGACCAAGGAGAGTGATCTCTCAAACCAGGGTGCTCTCTCACGACAGGTGGTCTTTAACACAGGATCTACTATAGTATCAGCATTTGGTAGCAGGGTTTTGAACTGAATAACGAAACATATTCAATCGTTTTGAGCATGGGTACAAACATAGCAAGTAAAGGATTTGAACCAGGCAGGTGAAAGATTGGCAATAGCAAGGGCTTGAGCATTCAGTTAACGACAAGAGTTATATCAAGAGAAATTGAGCCCATATCACGTATCAGTAATTTCGTTTTTGATTCAAAATCTTGAAGCAAAATAGCCACGGATACTATTTAAGGAGATTATACCAGGAAAATCTAGAGGAAATCAATCAATGAATACAAATGTTTACAACAACAAGAGCAAAACAAAAAGAGATCATTCATGTACATATATTGTACTGTTGTACTTCGTGTGAGCATTCAGACACACACTGGCAAGCAACAGTCATCAACTCACAGCCAGATTTCTTTTACAAATATTATTCGAAATACTCAGAGAGACCTTTGTGTTGCCCACAGGTAACTGCATAGAACAGAATAGTAGCACAAATACATAAAGATAAATCGTTATTGTTTAACTAGCAAATCTTGACTCAACTGCTCACAAAATTCAACAGTACTGGGTTTTACAAAGTTCAGCAGAGCTGTGCATATAAATATGGAATGTTTATATAGTAGCTTCCAATGCGGAAGTCCCCAGCATATTCTTGGTACAGATTGTATATGGTAAATATGAAAACAATACACTTCTACAACATATGATATCTATTTCGTTGTAGATTTATAGATTGCATCGTCACATTTCTCATAAATACTCATAGGATATCTCACATAGTACCTATTACTTATACCTATATATATAACACAATCTTTTTTTTTCAATAACCATCAAGTTTATCATTAGAAAATCCCAACGCACGAACATTTACAAACCAACACATACAAATATGAAAATTCTTTAGATGTGTTTTGGGGTGATATCTCAGGAAAGTTAGTAAAACAAAATTTCCTGAGAAACATAACTAAAAATTCCCTACCTGCTGAATACTTTCTTTCAACTGCCTTAGAATGCCTGTGCATGTGCCAAGATATAAAACTGAAAACAAACACAAAATCTTAACAAAAGAACAATATTCAACTGATATGCAACACGGAGATACTGTGGTTACAAAAACGCCTATATTTGCTACATGCAAACTCGTTTACGAATTAAATTGTGTGCGTATAATGATTGTACCTTAGCAGATTGGCACAGTAATGAAATAACGATGAAAAACATCCAACATTTCTCGAAATCATTGCCATCCATCAAACCCCAGATTATTGCTTTCGATATATACACGTTTACACCAATTCCTATTAAATAACACACCGTTTCTACAAATCCTAAAATCACAAACCTACATGGGAATTCATTAGATATCGCTACACATATATAACTAACTCCTAGATCTTTGTATTCAAAAGACTTGTGAGAGTTTTTGGAATTAGGCGTCGTTTGGACGAAGAGAGAAGAGCGTTTCAACAACTGTTTCGTCGGCCATTGTCGTGACGTCTCCCAAATCTCGGTCGCCTTTGGCAATTTTCCGCAGAACTCGACGCATGATCTTTCCGGACCGTGTTTTAGGCAGTCCCGGCGCTTCTTGGATGAAATCCGGAGTGGCCAAGGGTCCGATACGCTTCCGAACTGGAGTGAAGTGTGTATTGTTTTGAAAGTTTTTTTCACTTGGACTAGATTTTCCAACAGATGACATTACTGTGCAACAAAAGAATCTATAGCACAACTTACTCTGCAGTTTTAGTTCATCCACTAGCTTGCTGTCAAACGTTTTACCCTGGAACAAAACATTGTAGAAATTAGGATTTTATAGCTTCAGCGATGATTCAACTATATTGCGAAATTGCATCTAAATAAATGTAAACTTAAACATTCACAAATGTGATCAATCTGCCAATTCTCGCAGTTATTCTCATTGAAAGGCTAAATAATATATTCAATATAATTTCTCACACAATTTACCCCTTCCCCCCTCCCACCTGTTCACCATGGCAACCAACCTCTCTGAGGGTGATGAAGCAGTAGAGACACTCTCCCTTGATGGGGTGAGGCTTGGCGACGACCGCGTTCTCCGCGACGGACGGGTGCTCGATGAGGGCGGACTCCACCTCTGCCGTACTGATCAGGTGTCCGGACACGTTGAGCATGTCATCGATACGACCCGTCACCCACAGATAACCGTCCTTGTCTCGCCGCGCGCCTTCAGGGTTCGAGGGGTTAATGTATAGTGGATAATTGTGCATGTACATTTACACCAAGAATGATGCTTTTAGTTTCATTTGGACTATTGAGTTTGATCCCTGGAACTTGTACGTAAAATGCTTGAACAAAATCAGTGTATGAACGAGTGCATGAATTCTACCTCACAGGAAAAGGCTAATACATTTTAGACAAATCTAGTATTTATAAAGCCTACCATCGCCCGTGCAGTAGTATCCAGGGAATTTTCTGAAGTAGGTGGACTCAAATCGCTCATGGTTACCGTAAACTGTCCGCATCACACCAGGCCAAGGCTGCTTGAACACCTGGATGTGAAAAGGTTTGTAACAAAAATTTGTTAATTCTATGAAATATCCGTTTCTCAATAATTCTTTTGTTTGTTCTTGGTATTATGAATGTTGATATTAATACAGACTGACTTACCAGGTACCCTTCACCCTCGCCTTCGATGACTTTGCCTTCTTCCGTTAATAACACTGGCACAATGCCAAAGAATGGGAATGTCTGCAACATGCACACACTTTGATGAATACATGTAATTTAAGCTGGGAAATCAAGTAGTTTAACCAATATGTTACACATTTTTCTGTCAGATGTGCCTGGTTAGCAATGTGATCGAGACTTTGGCATACCGCAGAGCCTGGTTTGGCCACTGTGGCTCCGGGCAGTGGAGTGAGAGTGTGTCCACCCTGAAAGCAATACAAACAAACAAATATTTTGAGAGATATCTTAACCTCATAATCTTCACACGTTTTCAGTTCCCTGATGAAACAATATCAATCATTGTTGTGATAATATTTCAAAATGCCAAATAATTACATTTTCTGAATCAAATTGTTCATTGACTGATAGTACACAAAGTTTACAAGGCCCATGAACACAATTTATTAGGAAACAATCATGACATATACATTGCATATCATCATTATTTGGCCATATTATGTTGTACACAAGACACCACTCACAGTCTCAGTTTGCCAGAATGTGTCGACGATCGCAGCCTTGCCGTTACCGATGACTCGGTGGAACCAGAGCCAGGCCTCGGGGTTGATTGGTTCCCCGACAGTTCCCATGACACGCAGCGACTCACGGCTGTACCTGCGGCATACACAATGGCGCAATTCTTTCAACTATATGCTGGTATTGTACAATATTCAATAAAGTTATCTGATTACAATGTATGTAAGTTGTGATCACTTGCTGTACATTGGTCATGGTATATTACATCATATATGAATATTTGCCATAATAACAATCTTTATCAAATAAATTCTAATATATATTTTTTAAAGAAATACTAGACAATGGACACTCTCTGCGAGTGACTTACTTGAGGACCTGAGCGTCACCAAACTTCATGAGAGAACGGATGGCGGTGGGAGCTGTGTAAAACTTGGACACTTTGTACTTGTCTACGATTGCCCAGAACCGTCCTGGGTCAGGGTAAAACGGTACGCCCTCAAACTGTGAACAGAATTCTTTTACATTTATGTTTGCATATATAGCAGTATCATCATATACTGACCATATAGTAAACACCTACATGTATAGTGCAGTACCATCATATACTAACCCCTATGGTAAACATATATATTGTTTATTATAGAGGTAAAGATATCACAGTAAACAGAGAATGCTGTAAGCATACTGAATAGTAAACCTATTACTTGGACAGGGCAAGTTTGTTCACAATTGACTGAGGAGAAAGGCAATATATTCATGGTCAAACATTCGAACAGAGTACAAGACCCTGTCCGACACTCACTATCACACTAGTCGCGCCGTTAGCCATTGGTCCGTAGCAGACATACGTGTGACCTGTGATCCAGCCCACGTCCGCGGTACACCAGTACACCTCGTTCACGTGGTAGTCGAAGACGTACTTGAACGTGGTCGCCGCGTACAACATGTACCCAGCCTGTGTGTGCAGTACGCCCTTCGGCTTTCCCGTCGAACCACTGAGAGGGAAATGGTTAATGTCACTTAGTGAGAACTTAGTGAGAAGGTAAGTATCACTAACTTGAGATGTTTCTGGGTTTCTTCTGTTCGCCTTTCGAATACTTTCACTTTTGGTGAAATGTTTATCATGGTATATTTTCAAAGTATATACATTTCAAAGTATTTTTTACCTATGCAACAACATGTACATGGAAGTCAATAACTGTCATCATGTCATCCCGTAACATACAGCAGCTTTCTTTAATGCCATGATAGACCATGATATTATTACCTGGTGTAGAGCATGAAGAGCGGATCCTCAGCGTCCAGCCACTCAGGCTCACAGACGTCAGACACGCCGGCCATTACCTCATGCCACCAGCAGTCTCGGCCCTGCTGCCAGTGTACCTGGAGGGGGGGGGGGGGGGGGGGGATGATATCATTACTCACTGCTCAGAGCTATGGATTTCTTGCCATGTGTTGGCTGATGGATTTGTTATATGATAAACTGTTTTGCTATGGGTCAATGACTGAAAATTGCTGCAAACTAGACGTCAAGGCCTAAAGATGCCTTGGAGGCATTTCGGTGTGATGATTAATTTATAATATATACTAGATATCGACGAAAATGAAAAATGTCGACTCCGCAAAAAAATTTACCGTTAAAATAATGCCCCTTAGACATGTTTGTCTAGGGCGACGAGTCCGAAAAAAAAGTCCGTTTCGCTCTACGACTCACCGTTTCCGAGATATCAACGAAAACGAAAAATGCCAACTCGGCAAAAATTTTTTTAGTCAAGGTCAAAGTTCATCCATAATACATATAAGATAAATGTTGTCTAGAGCGACGAGTCCGAAAATAACGTCCGTTTCGCTCTACGACACACCGTTCCCGAGATATCGACGAAAACGATAAATGCCGACTCGGCAAAAAAATTTCGGGTCAAGGTCAAAGTTCATCCATAATACCCTTAAGACATGTTTGTCTAGGGCGACGAGTCCGAAAATAACGTCCGTTTCGCTCTACGACACACCGTTCTCGAGATATCGACGAAAACGAAAAATGCCGATTCGGCAAAAAAATTTCGGGTCAAGGTCAAAGTTCATCCATAGTACCCCTTAGACATGTTTGTCTAGGGCGACGAGTCCGAAAATAACGTCCGTTTCGCTCTACGAAGCACCGTTTCCGAGATATCGACGAAAACGAAAAATGCCGACTCGGCCAAAAAAATTTTGGGTCAAGGTCAAAGTCCATCAATAATACCCCTTAGACATGTTTGTCTAGGGCGACGAGTCCGAAAATAACGTCCGTTTCGCTCTACGACGCACCGTTTCCGAGATATCTACGAAAACGAAAAATGCCGACTCGGCAAAAAAATTTCGGGTCAAGGTCAAAGTTCATCCATAATACCCTTAAGACATGTTTGTCTAGGGCGACGAGTCCGAAAATAACGTCCGTTTCGCTCTACGAAGCACCGTTTCCGAGATATCGACGAAAACGAAAAATCCCGACTCGGCAAAAAAATTTCGGGTCAAGGTCAAAGTTCATCCATAATACCCTTAAGACATGTTTGTCTAGGGCGACGAGTCCGAAAATAACGTCCGTTTCGCTCTACGAAGCACCGTTTCCGAGATATCGACGAAAACGAAAAATGCCGACTCGGCAAAAGAATTTCGGGTCAAGGTCAAAGTTCATCCATAATACCCCTTAGACATGTTTGTCTAGGGCGACGAGTCCGAAAATAACGTCCGTTTCGCTCTACGACACACCGTTCCGGAGATATCGACGAAAACAAAAAATGCTGACTCGGCAAAAAAATTTCGGGTCAAGGTCAAAGTTCATCCATAATACCCCTTAGACATGTTTGTCTAGAGCCACGAGTCCGAAAATAACGTCCGTTTCGCTCTACGAAGCACCGTTTCCGAGATATCGACGAAAACGGAAAATGCCGACTCGGCAAAAAAATTTCGGGTCAAGGTCAATCTTCATCAATAATACCCCTTAGACATGTTTGTCTAGGGCGACGAGTCCGAAAATAACGTCCGTTTCGCTCTACGACGCACCGTTTCCGAGATATCGGCGAAAACGAAAAATGCCGACTCGGCAAAAAAATTTGGGGTCAAGGTCAAAGTTCATCCATAATACCCCTTAGACATGTTTGTCTAGGGCGACGAGTCCGAAAATAACGTCCGTTTCGCTCTACGACGCACCGTTTCCGAGATATGCAGGATGCCTCAAGGATGACTCAGCAAAAAATTATTTTGACCTCTAGGTCAAAGGTCGTTTGAAGTATCGATCCCAAAATCAATAGGGTTCTTCCCTGTTGATATATAAACCTCCGTGCAAAATTCTGCAACTATTGCCTGAAAATATTTTTCGAGTTATCGTCCGGAAACCAAGTTTCAAGATCAGCCTCGATTTCATCCTCAAGGACCTCACGGACCTCGGAGCCGGACCAAAAAAAATAATACACCCTAGAGATGTTTGTCTAGGGCGACGAGTCCGAAAATAACATCCGTTTCGCTCTACGATGCACGGTTTCTGAGATATGCAGGAAGCCTCAAGGATGAATCAGCAAAAAATTATTTCGACCTCTAGGTCAAAGGTCGTTTGACGGATCGATCCCAAAATCAATAGGGTTCTTCCCTGGTGGCATATGAACCTCCATGCAGATTTCTGCAACTATCGCGTAAATATTTTTCCAGTTATCGTCCGGAAACCAAGTCTCAAAATTAGCCTTGATTTCATCCTCACGGACCTCGGATCCGGCTCAAAAAGAATAGGGTTCTTCCACATATCATTTCTGACTTATGGTGAAAATTTGACGAGGATCCGTCAAGGCAATCTGCCGAAATGCCTCAATTATACTCCTCGATGAATCTACGTGATGTGTTTACATACTTGCTTGTTCCTCAAATATTCAAAATTGACTCTGAGTATTAAATAACTTAAGATGTTAATGGTTAACATGGTAAATATCCTAGCACAAAACCTTCAAATCATTATGGCTAGGTTTGGTAGTCAACATGGTCAAAGAAACTCAACAAAACCAAAACAACGAACAAATTCAATGAACTAATTTCCTGTAAAATACAACCGTAATTTTGATAACTAACTCTTACCGGCTGATAACCAGGTCCAAGACAGAAATAGATCGAATCAACATTGGAATAAAGTGGCAAAAAATTCTCAACTTCTGAATCACAATTTCCAGTTTCATATACTAATAGTACATTAAAAGCCATTAGCATTTAAATGATCAATGAGCTCACAACACCGCCAGTGACATTACCTCTATCTTACGGTATGGACGTTTCGCGACGGTACAGTTAACTTGCTCCTCCTCGGCCGTCTCGCAGCCCCCGGCCACGATGTTTTCCTCTGCGGGGGTTAGGTGACGCACCACGATACACATCACATTGTGGCCCCTGTCACGAACAGGGAGTTATTGCTCATTATATTTAAAGTGTTTCTTGAGTTATAATATACGATGTAGTATTTTACATTAATTCATGTAATATATTCCCGTTAGCAACACATTCATCAAATCTTAAGATTGATTCTTACCATGGTATGCATCAAACCAAGTAGTTTATATTTATTAGCTGATATAATTTCAGTCGGTATTTATCGGTAGACTAGAATTGTATCTGAGAGGCAAACAATTGTAATTTGTTTTTGGCGTTTTTCCATGTACATCTGTCATTGAAACTATGACACTAATTTTTTATATATATTGATATCCAACACTTACTGTTTCTCGCATATTGCCAGAGCACCGTCTGAGATGTTCTTGAGGTTTAGAAGTTTAGTGCCTCTCCATACGCCATCTAGAGGAAGAATGACATGACAAGCTGAACACACTGCATAATGGAACAGCAGAAAAAATGCCAACTTGTGGTGTAGCTTTATTGTACTTCTATGCAAAATAGAGTTATCTTACAGTATATTCTTATTTTGTTTGTGACATTTAGCATGTTTTGGGACTTTGTAGTGACTCACTGCTTTTTATTTAAGAGTACAATCATGAGTTTTTATTCTTCATTTTTGTCATACTTAATATGTGAAAAAGAGATAAAGTTTCTCTATAGCATATCAGGAACTATAAGCTCATTCAGGAATGATCATGATGATACACTACGGAGACTATAAACTTCTTGGTGGTAAAAGTTTTCAGGAACTAAGTATACATGATGTATATGTATGTAAACATTCATTAGGAATCACAATGCTCGATAATTCTACACCTAATAATATATCAAGAATAACATACTGTAGCTTGGGGTTGTACTTATCAAATGTACTAGACGTCATGGAAATTAAAACACTAGTGGACACATTTGCATGAAAAAGCATTCTATACATAGAGATTTGTACAATTGTCATCGAAAATTTTTTTCTTGATTCCCGGACATTTTATACAACATTTTCGACACACCAAACTGTGTCCTAGTGTTATGATGAGGTTGCCGAATCGCAAACTCAGTACATTTTTTGATGACCCAAACTGACCTGAAGTTATGACGAGTTTACACTCCCCGTCCATGATTCTGTCGGCGAGTGATTGAGACGAAAAGCCGCCAAACTATCGCACATACAGGGGGAAAAGATTACAAATCAAGCAACGATCACAATAAATTAAAGTTTACTACAAATTCTACAACTATTTTGAATTGATCATACAAATATTTTACGGGAATACGGGTAACTACCATGCTTAAAGCATTGCTTACAAACTACTTGCACTACATTTATATATACAACTACATGAACTATGTTGATACACGTATTCACAAAAATTCATTACATTTACATATATTTACATTCTCAACATGACGGAATTTTACGGATGAAAGTGTCATTGATGAAAGGTATTGGGTGCAAATTTTCATATAGGCTTTTTATTACAAATTTTCACAAATCATAATGTGCTGTTTGGTTGCATTATTATGAGAACCCCCCATTTGTGCACACATGATCAACACTGAAATACCGGTATTCCCATTATGATTATCAAATCATGTGAAATAGCCAGTACACGAATGTACACCTTAAATACAAATCTCTTCCGGGTATTTGGGATTTAGGTATGTCAACTGAATGTCTAAAGTATCGGTAAAAACATACATGCACACTAAGCCGCTATATAATACATATATATGAAATATTGATGAAAATGCTGATAAAAAATGGGATTCGCATGACATATATTAAACATATTTCTCATCATGGAAATTAAACAAGGTACGTAGGTCTAACTAGCACATATTCTGAAATATAAGGATGATTCCTAGTGGGCTTGAAAATATGGGGTACTATTATATAATTGTACGGTATAAAGGAAATGCATGCATGTATAATATAGTATAGCACACCTCCAATGACCAGTAGTTTGCACTTGGCACCGAGAATGCGCTCTGCCAAGGCTTTGTCGGAATATGCCGCGAACTGGGTACACGTAAGAAAATCGCCGGCACGAAAAACACACAAGATATATATAATGTGCACTCTGTGTGAATATATTGCATGCCATAAAATATACAAGTCATGTATTTATTGAAATTTTATGTATTTATTGAAATTTCATATCTTATTGTTTTGTAAATCCAAATACATACATAATCGTGATAGATTTACTCACACAAATTTGCCCATGAAAAAATCTTGAATTTTCAATATATATGGATGATAATTTTACATTCTAGTTTTATTTTAATACAGCTTTTACTAATCGACTCCATGGGAAAAAAAAAAGAGCACAGTTGTTCCCTTGTGCAACTGTTGCGACTGGCAAGAAAAACCACCAAAGTGACAAATCTAGGACTCAATCAATTCCTCGAAGCAATTTCGGAATAGTCCACAGGGAAATCTCTTAGACTGTCGGAGCAAAGCCAAATGACTTGCAATGAAATAATTTTGCAGACATCAGAGGCATTCTGATTCAGGGAACTTTATCAAGTTTATTGAACTAAGTGCCGTGAAATATTGGTGATAGCATGAACAGTTGTGTCCATTATGGGGAACATGACTATTTCAAAAGGGATCTAGTATGCAAATCCATTCAATAACTGTGCTGTATGCTACAAGTTTTCGCCAATTTATTATCTAAATGCATTATCGGATTATTGTTATCCAGAATTTATAATCTCAGTGTTTGATTGAATTTGATAATTTATACACCAATAGAAGCAGATCTGTTCATCATGTTTATTTTAAAATGTTCTGCTATTTTCAGGTTCTTCGGATCGACCAGCAACCACGATGGCCACAAGCTTTTACAGCGAAAAACCCCAAAATGGTTTCAGCACTGGTGTTATCTGACATCTTTTCTAAGTTCAAAGATCAAAAGAACAAGACACAGAGTGATTTTATCTTCTTCTCTGACATGTCCTGCCCAGTGCCCACTGCTTTATAGATGAGAAAATATGGTCGTTCATTTTTACCGCTGCAAGGGAAAAATCAATATAACCAATACCAATTTGCTCCCCAGCGGCAGATGCCTAATTTTTGCCTCTAAGACGACAACGGCGAATAAATGGGTTGCCAGGAAACAAGTCCAATGCCAGACTTACGACAATTGAGTGCACGATTCCGAGTCTTGCGCAGGCCAACATCGCGACGATGATCTCGATAATCATCGGCATGTAGATAGCCACCCTGTCGCCTTTCTTGAGTCCTGTGCAATTAGGAACGAAAGCGAACGATGATCATGAATGGAACTAATTGTACTTTGCATAATAATGATTATATCATGTAGTCATATACTATACTACTTGTATACTCATGTATACCAGTTTTATGCAGAATATGTTTACAACTTTTGCACATGTTTTTCAGTGCTATTAAATGTGCTACTTTGATATCTTGTAATACAAGGGATGGAAACTTTCATGGAGAAAAGGCATTTTCATGCTCATTTTCTCAAGGCATTTTATTTTTGACGCTCGAACCTTTGGCTTTGAGTACGTTGGCAAACTTGCACACTTCCTTCTGGAGATCTTTGTACGAGATTGAGCCCACATCTTCAGGATCATTGCCTTCCCTGCAACCAACAGGGATATAAACTTGAAAAGTTACTGTCTTTTCATGCATCTTGGTGAGAACTTGTTTTCTTAGTGTAGTGCTCAGTAGCAGAGAAATTTATTTTCAATTTTGTTTTTTGTTGGAATGATAGCAAAGCATTGAATAACTGAGGATATTGGGCATTGACTGTTGAGTGAGACTGAATAATTACAAGAGTTCTATGACAATAGGAACAATATACTGTATTTTATGATACAATTTGAGATATGTTAGCATTTCAAATCTCTTATGTGCATTATTCCATTCCAGTCAATAATGGCCATGTGACCAATATCATTGATTACCTGATTCTGATATAAAAAGTGATACCAACAAAGCCAGAAATGGACATTATGTTTCAAAACTGCTGTATCAACATAATTATTCTATTAAAGTCATTCAAACAAGCTCGGTAAATGAAGGTCATCTTCCTCTAATTAACTCAACAAAAATATCAATCTCCAATTCACCATGCTCAAGAGATCAATAGCGCAAACGCTGATTGATTATGACCACATAATGTGACCCAATTAATTAAACTGGTGGGTTGTATTTGAAGGGTGGAAGCTATTTTAAGCATGTAGATGTAATGGCACTAAGTAATTGAATGACACCTGTATCATGTATATCAAAATATCCTTGCAAGGTATTCATGCTATTTGAAGAGGCAACTCAGAACTATACACTGGCATGTATGTATCAAGCATGGTAATAGTAGTTGGCACTGAAACAAAACACTGCACAGCAGGTCGAGCTCGATCAGTGGTTTGTATGGTACTAGTACATTGTACTTGTACATACTTGAGTGTATGTGGGTCGTTCATAGCGTAGGTCAATATGACCCAGGTCACCAATACACTAAAAGGTTTATTTCACAAACGGAGAGTTTAAGGGTCAGATTCATAATCGTGATGAACAAACTATGTTGCTATGTGCAGCTTTTTAGTTGTTTCATCAAGTTCATTACAAGATGAATTTATTATTTAAAAGATT
Source organism: Terebella lapidaria (assembly GCA_949152475.1). Lineage (NCBI taxonomy): Eukaryota > Metazoa > Annelida > Polychaeta > Terebellida > Terebellidae > Terebella > Terebella lapidaria. The sequence continues at coordinate 14,119,179 of OX424557.1, forward strand.
ACAACCATGACACATCAAGTGTCATTCAATATTAGACTTGAGTATACATGGTGTGAATATATTGCAGTAGATTTCCAGACACCTGTTCGGTTCACACAAGCAGTGTTGCAATCTACTGACATTATTATAAATTTGTGAATAGAAAGTGGGAAAACTTACAAAATTTACATGTCAATGATGAATTCACCACGAGCAATACAATGAGGATTGCAAGTTGTTTTATTTCATAGCATCATGACAGTTACCAGCAGTTCGCTATACAGTCTACACTATACACACCATATGATATCATAACATCACATAGCGTCATGCCAGATACCAGCAGCTTGATATACTACACCATATGATAACATCACATCTATCATGTCTATGAGTATTACATATTCAGGTACCCAGGATTTATTTACAGTAGATCTACGAGCCATCCGTCCTAAATTCGCCGCATCCCAAAATTCGCCAACTTGATATTATCAGAACTCAGAAGCTCGTTTTGTGGAAAATAAATTACTGGAACAAAGATTGGATATCAGAGTCTCGATTGACGATCAAACTTGTTAGTTTCATTTACATTACAAGGCCTGGAATCCACGTTGGCGAATTTGGGAATGCGGCGAATTTAGGACGAATGGCTCGTATGCCAATTTACCACAAATAGTCAATTTGCTTCAAATCAAAGATGGACGGTTCAAAATACATTGATGTTACATGAACATTACTATTACCAGAAAACTGTGCAAACTGTGTCACACTCTTCGTTAATTGTCAAGGAAATAAATCAGACCGTTCGTGAGTTACAACACCACTGGTTCTGATTTTAGAGCCACACGACACGGAAGAAAACTTGTCATTTAGGCGAACATCATTTAGAATCTTTTGAAAAACTCATTGAGCGTTCGAGGATAAATCTAAATGACAGTCATCTCAGACAATCCGTGTTGCTCAGGCTGCCATAGTCGAGACAATCAACATGAAACATGGACATAGTATCATGGTAGATCTAGGCCTACAAGCGTAAGTCTTTTTTATTTTCATTTAAATTTTTAATTTTAGGGTCCAAATTTAAAGAAAAAATTCCAGAAAATTATGCAAGGGAATACATACCAGTAGAATGCAATATTGTCACCCAGACCTCTGTCAACATTTCTGTCCACCATATTATAGCAGACATTGGTTACTGCACCCTCCATCCATTTTATACTGATCGGTCCCTGCCGAACATCGAAATTGTACTGCAAAAACTTGCCGGGTGTCGGCGGTGTTTTGAAGTAGAAATCTTTGGCAATATCGCCCCAAAATCCTTCTGGATCTTCCACGGAGCGCTGGTACATTTGCCTGTACTGTTCCATCGAGGAACAATGGGCAATTTCTTGTACATCTTTCGGAGGTTCGAACAGTGGAACACCGTTTTCCATGTTGTCGGTCGCCATGTTTGTTGATGGTGATGCAGATCACGGTGGACAATCAGAAACACGTTTCGCGGAGCAACGTCGAACTCCAACGTCACGAATCGACTGTCAGCATTTCTGTTTCTTTTCAGTAGAGTACTATCAGAGTGTAGAATGGTACTATTGGTGATATTTTTGACATCGAAACAATGTTTCCCTCTACACACTGTAGGCCTAGTCCTACTGAATATTCTGAATTATTTTAAATAGCCTATTTTTTTTATATTAAACAATTTGAGAAGTTTACACGGTTGAGCCTTGAATTGAGCAAATGTAGTTGGCTTTCGTCCCAGACAAAATTCATCAGTTCATAAAGAATAGGCTTGAAAGCAATATTTAAACCTTAATCAGTGCTAACTTGAATGTTTAAAGATGTTAAAGAAGATTTTGATTGAATGACTGATGCCATTCAGGCCAATGTAGAGATGCGCTGTAGGACAGCTTCTTGTATACTGATCACCAGCCAGTATAAATTGTGTGTGATGGGAGTTTTGTATTCAAGTTTTTGGTCAATGCCCATTTTTTGTTTATTTTTTGTGGGACACAAAATTAAGTAGCCATAGACCAAAATTATTTATCTGATTTTTTTACCTTCAATTATGAAGTTCGTAGTTCTTCTAAAAACATAAAGTACTGGTATATATTATTTCTATATTTCATTATATGACTCCAGAAATACATAACGAGAGATCTCTCATTATGTATTTCTGATGATTCCATGTGTAACTTATATCTGCGTCAGGATGCATGATGATACATGATAAGTACATGTATATATATCTCGGGTCTAAAATAATCATAATGCAACCATGAAATGATTTGTACAAATGGGCATCACATGAATGTGTGCATCCTAATCACACATGAACCAACTCAGAATCAGTTGACCAATCAATTAACCAAATCTATCACAATCCTATGCAATGGTGGATTGCAAAAATGTGTGGTTGTTAATCAGACAACTGCGAGATTCTATACGTACACCTGCTCAAAGGGGCTAAAATTTGAACTTCCTGCACTTTTTCTTTTATGTTGCAAACATTAGGACACTAGAAATGCAATACAATTGACTATGGGATAGCGATAATTTTGATTAATTAACAATGGGCAGTTTATAAACTCAGGAAAAAGATTCAGCTTCTGAGCAGAAGAGTTTGTCTTCAAACAAAAACACATACATTTTATCTTGTCTTGACCATTTATTTTTCTCATACATGTATCATGGTAAGACGATAAATTCCATATCAACTTAAGAACTAAATACACATTATACATGTATTATGCATATACAGTAAATGAAGCCTGCTAAAAGCATGCATGAGTCCTGCATCTCTAACAATATCACAAACATACATTCAAAACAAACAATCACATTCATAATTGAACAAGAAATTTTAGTGTTTTTTCTTCTCTTTAGCAAGCTGCTCTTTCCGTTTCTTGACATGTTTCGGTGTTTTTGTTTTTCTCTTTTCCCGCTGTGCATCTTTGACAGCTTTTTTCCTCTCCTGCATCCGAAAGAAGTTTTCAAATGAAATATGAAAATTTCTTAACATTTCGAAATGTAACATGCATTTCTACAGAAAAATTAGCCCAAGGGCTAAGATAGGTTACCGGACAACTTTAGTTGAAACAGGACAGGTGAGATATGACGTTAAGATAAACCAATCATCTTCGTGAACTTCAATGTCATCATTAAGTGTGCAGCATATAACCTTGTATTCATGTATGTTCAAAATACAAATACAAGGTCTATCTACAAGTCTTTTGTCTATAAACGAAATTTACACATTTCTTGTTGGACGTGACACTGAGATATAGCACTCAATGTCATCTGACGTCAAGTTCAACGTCACCCAAAAAAGCCACATATATATGTGGTATACATGTATATGACTTCCAATTCCAGCTATACCTACAAACATTTTTTGGCTGTAGAGGCCAATTTACACACTCAAGGGGCCTTTTAAGCAATTCAAAGCACTCCATCTTTATACACAATGTCAGGGACCCCAATTAGCATGTTTTATAACAAAAATCTCAAAACTGATCAGATAAATTTGAAGGAAAACGACCAAAAATTAAATTTGGGGCCTATTCAGCCTAAATTTCTAGCCTTTTGAGCAATTCAAGGCATTTTATACACTATATACATATTTATACACATCATGTCAAAAACCCCAATTACTATGTTAAAAATCTCAAAAGTGATCAGACAGTTTTCGATTAAAGACAAACAAGGTGCAAATTTGGGCATTTTTCGACTCAAAAATGGCTGTTTTGACATTTCAAGGTCATCCAAGGTCAAATTCAAGGTCACCACACAAGTCTTCATATATGACTTCCCATTTGAAAGTGCTAATTTCTAAGCTCTATCTTCAAGTATTCTATGAGTACAGTCTAGGCAGCTCCCATTATGAAGGAAAAAAGTCCAAAATTTTTTTCAAAGGGTGAAAAATTTTTTTTTGCCTAGAAATGGCCCGAAATGGATAGTAACGCGATTTGGGGCAAAAAATTTTTTTTTCGCCGACCAGTCAAAAATTCAAAATGGCCGCCACACGGAGACCGGCGATTCAAGGGCAACAAAACTTATACACATCATAAAGGTACATAAGGGGAATCTTCTGAAAACGAAAATCTCAAAACTGATCAGACAGTTTTCGAGAAAAGACAGAAAAGCTGCAAATTTGGGCATTTTTCGACCCAAAAATGGCTATTTTGACCTTTCAAGGTCATCCAAGGTCAAATTCAAGGTCACCACACAAGTCGCCATATATATCTTCCCATTTGAAAGTGCCAATATCTAAGCTCTATCTTTAAGCGTTCTATGAGTACAGTCCGGGCAGCTCCCATTATGAAGGAAAAAAGTGCCGAAAATTTTCGAAGTCCAAAATTTTTTTCAAAGGGTGAAAAAATTTTTTTTGCCTAGAAATGGCCCGAAATGGATAGTAACGCGATTTGGGGCAAAAAAAAATTTTTTCGCCGACCCGTCAAAAATTCAAAATGGCCGCCACACGGAGACCGGCGATTCAAGGGCAACAAAACTTATACACATCATAAAGGTACATAAGGGGAATCTTTTGAAACAAAAATCTCAAAACTGATCAGACAGTTTTTGAGAAAATGGCCGCCAAAGTCCAAAATTGGCCATTTTTCGTCAAAAATGGCCGCCATTTTGAGAAAAATGCGAAAATCAAAAAACTAAAAAAAAACCCCCTCTTGAAATATTTTTAGGCATTTTTGTGCAAAATTTCAGAAAAATCCGCCTGTAAACTTTAAAGATACAGCTGTGGACGGACGACGGACGACGGACGGACGACGGACGGACGACGGACGCAACGTGACGGCAATAGGTTATCGGACCATAGGTCCGGTAACCTAAAATTTGCAACGCTATGCAATATCGATAAGATTATTAGATACTAAATCCATAGTATTTTACTCAAGAACTCTTGCAATTTGATGATAAACTTCACATTATTTTATGTTCAATTTTTTTATTTATAAATTGGCAGAAACATCAATAAATGGACCTGACACATGAACACATCTCTAGTATACCTTCCTAGTGTTAGGAGATTCGTCCCTACTCCTCTGGTGTATACTCGACTTGCTGCCTTTTCCTGTTTCCCCGTCAGATTCCTGGTCATGTTCCTCTCCGGAATCACCATCTTCTCCATCACTGCTGCTCTCAGATGCGTCAGATTCACCCTGGCCCTAAAGAGTGTAAGACATTTACATTCGATATTAAAGCATTCAGTTTTCCCCATGGTAGTGTGAATTTTAAGACCGATCTAAACGAAGGTCCCAAAGAATCTCCTATGGTGTCTGCAGTATTACCCGTTGGAGTGATTTTTCAAGACCATACCATACCAAGACCATGTGTACATTCTTCGACACCATGTAAACATATATGCATGTACCTATGGCATAATGTGCACACAAATTTACCCTTCGAGCACCGGACAGATCTTCCTTCAAACCAGTCAGCTTCTGGTACATAATCTACAGAAAAAACTTCACATTATTAGATGGGGACATCATAAATTCAGGTGTCAAGCAATGATAGGATAAGGGAAAAATGGAAGTTTGCATATGTTTTGAAAGTTGAATTTCCCTCACCAAGTCTGTATCAACACCTTCTGTGATTCGCTTCACATCTCGCTCGAAATGTTCAACATCGTCCAACGTTCTAGGTATGTACATCCTTTTGAAGACCTGCCAGAAAATATTTCACATTTAGACAAAAATGTCATGATTTGCATGTACCTCAGAATAAACAGATGAAAGTTTTGAAAGTGACCGTTGTCAAAATTACCTCTGCATCGACACTGTCGGTTTCTCCTGGCACCCGTGAGGCAGCAACTTCCAGCGCTTGTTCCAGGTACGTTTGCTGAGTGTCCTTGGCTATGTTCACATCCGTCACAAAGTCAAACAGTTCTTTCACAGACAGTGTGGTCACACCTTTCTTTCCAAAGTATTCTGCCAATGGAAAGATTAAGCGTGAAATATTTCAAGTTTAACGATCTGTTTATATTTGGCAATATTCAAAGGCATAACAAAACATCAATTCATCACTTCTTGTACACAATTGTCATGCTCTTTCAATATATATGAACATGTACTACGCGTACGAACAACCAAATGTGAATAATGTATGCATATAGCTACATGTATGTAACATATGCACATGAACAATCATAACACACATTTTTTCTCTGCAATTCATGACATGATATTTACCACGCTTCAGAGAAGCATGTCTGACCTGTGATATTGGTTGCATCGTGTCGTAAAAACTCCAGCGCGTGAGGATGGTCGTGTTCCACCGACTGGGAAACGTCGATAAAGTACACCTTGTTCTCATGGAATCTGTGAAGTGAACAAAAGAAATACTCATGAAACAATCACTCAACAAATTTTTTTTTGACATTAGAGCGTTGGGGGCGAAGCCCCCAACCCTCTACATGTCTATGTGCTGACTTTTTCATGGAGGTTTCATGCAAAACTATCGACGCCCGTTTTGGCAGGTAAACGTTTGGACACCTACTCCAAATGAGGAATTTCTTCATCTTTGACATAAAATCTGTCGAATTGATGGCAAAATTTGAATATTCCACAGATGTATAATGCATAAATCGATGTGTTAGGATTGTGAAAATAACGTAAAATCCTCAAATTATGCAAAAACGTCCAAAATGGCGGAGTCGATGGAAATTGACGTTCCCAGAATGCAAAGCAAATTTTACCGCAATGACGCGTATTATGGAACACACAATTTTCTGTGCAGCAATACGTACATGCATATGGTAGGCACATGTATCATGATATCAGATGCAGATATTTCTCATGGTTTTCAATATTTTTTAAAATTTTTTTTTTAAAATGAAATACCATTTTAGTAGGTGTAGATCTATCTGTTACATTGAGTTCAAAATAAATGTTTACTTATTAGGAATATGAATGAAGAAGGCCTATGTTTTTCATCATAATATACTGTCGTGGTACTGATGATGTGCTCGAGCTCTAATGTCGTCCCCCGCAGTTAGCTGCATTTTCTTGTTATTATAGTCACCATTGCGCAGACTGTCCAAAATCAATCAAACTAATAAATTGCTCTTGAGCTTTTTCCAGTAAGATGAAAATACAGTTAATAGAGTCAACTTAATTGTGAAGATTGCATGGTAATTATTCCACTTGATAGAAGTTTGTTCCTTACAGCATATTGTACTCGCTAAGGTCAGCGTGTACAAGCTTGCACTCCTGGTACAGTGTACGCAGGTTGAGTACACACTGTGTGTACAACTCCCTGGCCAGCGACCCATCCAAATCAACATCCTTCAACTTTGGTGCGGGCCTGTGCCAACGAACATCAGATAATGAGTATATGACTAATCATTACACATATAAACACTCAACATTTTCATGTTTAGTGAATATGGTGAATTGAGTCACTGATACAATGTCATGTAGTTGGAGTGGAGGCACATTGCATTTTTTCTCAAATTTCGGTTGGTGGCAACTCATTCTTACTGTGTACATAAGTAGAACATGTATATTTCGCAGTACATACCACCCATGGAAGCCAATAAAACTCATGACTAGAACATGACTTCTCAGGATGATGGGCTCAGGACATGGAATTCCAGACTGGTGAATCCTGCAAAATATTCATTTTTTGATGAACAAACAGCATTTTGTCCGTAAACCAAAATAGCGGAAAATGAAATTTGGCTACAACCATACAACTGTTTGCAAACTCAATGTATGATCTGTGGAGTGTATCTCGAATCTGTCAAGTTCATATTTCAACTGTAAAGGTTTGTTCTTCTGTACATATCATCACCTTGTCAAATTCCTCATTTCTTTTTCTGCCCAGGTTTTGACCATTTTCCGAGGGTTGTGCTTGCAGTAACCATGACGGAAGCGAAATTCACCGGTGACATACTTGTCTCGATCCTTGAAGACTAAAATTGATGTCTTGTAAACCTACAAGAAGAATCAAAGAAATGATATGTATTATGTTGTCTTGAATACTTTCAGAATATCTTATGATTTTGGCCCATACAAATATGCCTAAACATCACTAAATAATACATGTATCTAATGAAACAACTGTAAATATATTTCCGTCATATATCTTTGTTATAAATACCTTCATTAAATACCTTTATGTGGTCTGACATGATCTTCAAACAAGATGCGAGATAAACCCATAGAGAATCTGCTAGCGACATACCTTGATGGCCCGATCTCGGCCCGTCTTGCTCATCGCGTGGTAGACGTTAGCCTCTTTCCCGGTACTGATGCAGCCGTTGACTTCGCTGATGATCTGTCGACTGAGCAGCTTGAAGAGAATCATCCGGGTCCGAGGGTCCATCACCTGTTCCGCAGTGGCCCGATCTGCCTTGTCCTTGCACTTGTATCTGGAAATGAATTTGAATTTGTTGTTTTAATTGTTTTGCAAAATCATATGAGCCATTCTGTTATAACCGTATCACAGTCACAAAAACAACTTCAAATATGAAGCATTTTTCAATGCATATTCTTACCTTATTGCATCTGCTTTGCGGGAATTTTCTGTCATTTTATTTGTGGCATTTGTTGGCAGATCTGGACCATGGTATTTCTCTGAAACACGAAGAAACATCTTGTTATTTGTTGGTGTGGATAGTACGATACACTAGCCTAGGCATGAAGAAACAGCATACTCACAACAACAAAAAAGTTTCTCATACCAAAAAATCTTACCAATGTTTATTTTGTTTGCGAATTTTCCTAAGGCTTTGTCACTTGGCTGAAACTTTACCGTCTTGGGTTGTGATATCTGTGTGTTTGGCTGAAATTATTGCATGTGTCATTAATTTTATTGTGATAATCCTCGTTGTGACTCTCATCAATCTGAAGGAATATTATGTCTAGATTCCATGAAATTTCCTACACAACACCATTGAATTGTTTTTTCGCATATCTGATTATATTATCACAGTACCGGTAATTTTTTTTGATAAATTTATGTTTTCAAAAACATACCTTGTATCTTGTGTTGGTGCCAGTGACGACCCTCCCGTCCTCCTCATCCCAATCATAATCCTCCTCAAAATCCTCCTCCTCACTCCAGTGCTCAGTCTCCACACCTTCACCCCACGGGTTCTCGGCTTCAGTACTGTCTACTGTTTGAGGTACCTTTGGCATTTCTGAACATTGGAAAATTATGTCTGATACCCTTCTCTACACTATGTTCGGAACTTAATTTTGTACGATTTTGCTGAATGAATTTTAGTTGTTCGACAAAAGTGTTCGGTTTAGTACTAACTCTTCCGAATATTTCTTATCATTTTTTTAAGTTTACCACTCGATTAGCTTTCAAGTCAGTATATATACAGTATATAAGGGTTTGGATATAGGTATGGGAGTTACCCATGAATTTGTATGGGCCATGTTGCTGTAGTATACATACTTGATTGCGTAACACCCGATGACTGTTGGTCAGGACGTGGTATTGGCATAAAATTTGCACCTTTTTCTGGTATACACGGCCTGGAAAATAATGATGAATACCTACATATGTATACAATCATGCAATGCAGATTTCTCTACTCTGGACTGACGTGCTTCATCACAGTTTCTTGAATTGTGAGCAACTTAGTTCACTGCATGATTTACTGTGACGTGAACGGACAAATTTGCCTATTATCGCCCACTGTCATTCATCAAGAAGGCTTGCATAGAAATTGTGTCATTTGCTCGTTGTATTAACCTGTCTTCGTCTGCGTCCTCAAACTGGCCTGCTACTATGTCTGTCATTTTGTCAGTTCTCTTTATATTGACACTGTTTGTCAATAAAAGATCATTTTCACGTTGTTGCGCAAGAAGAAATGGTGTTGTCATTTGTTTTCACACTCGCTAGGGTGCGCTACCGTATGTACTAGTATTCGCCAGATGGCAAATTCATCAGCTGAAGTTGGGGGGTGCCACACCACATCACCACTGATATACCCGGGTACTGAAGATACGTATTTCGGCCCAATTAAGTAACTTGTGTTGATTGCCATTCTATATTCAATTGAGATTTAAAGGGTGTGGACGGATTAAATAGTGTTTTCACCCGAGGAGAAGTATTACACAGCTGTACATGGTACATACACTTGTGCCCGTATTTCAGCGATTTTGATCACTCATATCACGTGCGGCTCATGCAAATATGTAATTTTCCATGTTATGTTTTGTTGTAAAATAATGAGGCACCATTATGCTTCATGGTGGGTGAAGTTTTTGTGTGTGAATATGTAGAAAATTTCGTTAATTCACAGATGCAGGGATGAAGGATGAAGATGAAGGGCTGTTTCAAGTTTGCGAATAGTGTAGTCACATTGATGTGTGTAGACATTTATCAGTTGACGTTCAGCTTCGTTGATTATTTTATCCGCTTTAGCACTTGATCCTCAATGTTAGTAGTTTGATGCTAGTTGGAATTAGTTTACTTTTCGAACATCGAATGTTGAATGTTCGGTTGTTCTTCAAATCTGAATAGTTTTCGAATTGTGCCGACATTCCTGAGCAATTTTACGACAAGTTTTGAAAATGTGAGTACTGTGACGTTTCGACTGCACAGCTAACAATCTTGATCACACGGTGACGGGAATTCCCAAGCATCACCTGGCGTCAAAAACAGCTTCACCATCAATGTGTGATCAAGATTGCTGGCTGTGCAGTCGAAACGTCACAGTACTCACATTTTCAAAACTTGTTACATATTTTCTTGTCATTTAAAATTAGTCAGGTCACCCCTTGGAACCAATAACATCTTCTCAACTGTTATTTGTCAACGTGGACGAGAAGTCGTAAGTTTCAAAACTTGTTCCAGAGTAAGTTAATTTAAGATCAATCATGTCATCCCTTGGAACCAATAATATCCTCTCATCACCTGTTGTGTTTTGTAGAGCCAGTTTACCTTGCCAACATCGTTGCTGACCCTCCACGTGGTTCATGATATGATCAAACAGTTTTGTGTTGTCCAAGGCTGGCATCCCAGTGAAGGGCTCGGCAGGCAACGAACGTTTCAGCTGGCATATGCCAACGACCTCAGTTCTTCAGTACAGATCGAGTTGTTGTTTGGCAGTTTGGCAGCCCCACGATAAAGAGGTATATCCTCCAATCCCTGGAGTGTCACCAAATGTTTTATAAGGCCACCAGCATCTGTGCAGCAAAATCGCGGTTACTACTCGTGTAGCCCCCACCACATCATAATGCTGCAGTGATTCATTCTTTTGGCAACCTCGTCCTCGAGATCAGCCATCGAGCCACATCACTCTGGTCAAGTTGATCACCCATATGGGTGCCCCAGACAATATAGCTCTTCGCGATCAGGGAGTGGGAAAATATTTTCTTGTCATGTGAGTCAACAGTGAAGGCCAACCCAGGACCGATGGCGAGACAAACCGTCAATGGTTCGAAAGGTACGACACCAATGTAAAGTTCGACGGCCCCATGATAAATAGGTATATCCCATTAATGGGGTGTCCCCAAATGTCTTATAAAGCCATCAGCATCTGTGCAATATAAGAGTGGTGTTACTACTCGTGTAGCCCACCATGCCATAATGCCAAGCTACGCTAGGTTGCCTATTTTCTGGTAATTCCCATCTACAGTGCCTTCAGGATCATTCCCCTGACAGCACCACCTCTATGCATTCCTGGTGCATAGACTCTCTCAAGCCCACTTGGCCTGCTTGGATCTCGCTCGGCAGCCTGGGTATGCTTTGTATACTCACCTAGCAGGTACTGATCCCCCTTAAACTCCTCGTTCCTCTGAAGTCCCTCCTCGATTTCCCTCAGAGAGATGTCACCCACTGGTCCTGTCAAGTTATGAGTTCCTCTGCCGTGCCTGCCAAAGGGGCTCCTCACAGGCTACAGCCCATTCACAAACACCTCTTTCACTTTCCATGGTGGTTTATTGCCAGCAGTCTTGCCGGCAGTATTTCCCTCCATGGTGCCTTCATAATCGTTCCCCTGACAGCTCCAGTTATCCGCATAGTGGTCACAAGTGCTGAGTTGGCTGACGTGCCATTCAAGCCATAAAACTGACTGTCATCTCTGCCTGTTTGCATAGCTGCTCCGGAACGGTACCCCCATGGGATGACTGTCAGGGTCACGGACGTTGGTCAGCTTGCATTTCTCTGGGGTAATATGCCATAGTAGCCCCTGGTGTCCATATTCTGGATGTCATAACCCCAGGACATGTTTTTGATATTCTCCACAATCAGTGTTATGCATCGGAATGGTACCGCTGTGTCAGCATCGCCTCTGTAAATCTTCTTTCAGGTGAATAACTGCATTGTAGTAGTGCTTGCTTCCCCCATCTGTGGCAAACTCTATCATAGACTCCGCAGTCAAAAACATGTCAGACTGTTTCAGTAGACTCCACATGCCATCTGTGTATCATGGAGGACCTCGCCTAACTGGGATCTAGTCCCGGCAGCACCAATCTTCTCTGTGGTCCATATGGGTAAGAAGGCAGTCACTGTGGCCTCCATAGGCCGTTCTTGAGGCAACACTGGATCATCAACATCCCATTCTAGTAGTCGTCCCATAGCCCCTGTGGGCTGAACTATCCTGAGATACTGTTGGGTGGTTATTAGTTCATCCTCCCAATCCTCCATCATCTTGGGTAGAAGGCTCTGGCTCTTCTCATTCCGGTTGACTTTCCTCATTCCTGTACTGGAGCTTAAAGGAATTGCCCGAGGATCGGTGGTGGCCCGACAAGCTGGTATATTGACACAGGCCAACATCTGAATCATCATGCAGACTGCAGAGGTGTCTCCTCCTCATAATGTGTGATGGATTGTTTCTGAGATATCAACGAGAATGAAAAATGCTGCCTCACTGAAAAAATTTCAGATCAAGGTGAAAATTCATCCCTAATACCTCAAAGACATGCTTCTCTACTAGGACGAGTCTGAAAATAACATCCTTTCCAGTCTATGACACACCATTTCCGAGATATCTATGAAAGGGAAACATATTGACTTAGTGAAAATTTTCAGGTCAAGGTCAGAGTTCATATCTTATACTCCTAAGATATGTTTTCTAGTGTGTCGAGTCTGAGAATAATGTCTGTTTCGCTCCATGTCAGACCGATTCTGAGATAAGCAGGAAGTCTAAAAGATGTCTCAGCAAAAAATTTTCCCGAGTCCTAGGTCAAAGGTCGTTTGACAGATTGAACCCAAAATCGATATGATTTTTCCCTTGTGGTATATGGACCTCCATGCAAAGTTTTGCACCATTACTTGAGGAACCTTGTACTGCAAACGGAACTCCACAGGTAACCAATGCAAAGTTTTCTTAATTGGCGTGATGTGTTCCTGTTTATGAGTCCGGGTAATCAAATGACCTGCAGTATTCTGAAATCTCTAGAGGCGCCCAATCAATGATTTTGAGAGATTGTGGAGAAGCGTGTTGGCATAGTCATTGCGTGAAGTAGCAAGGGAATGTATCATCATGTATGAGTATTGGTGGTGAGATACTGGCAGATAATGTTTCGCAGCTGATAGTAGCATGACTTCAGGACTTGATTCACCTGCTTTCCCATTTTCAGAGAGCTGTCGATTTATACCCTGAGGTTGCTGATGGATTGTACAGCATCTACTATGCTTCCCCAACTTGGAGTTTCAGGTCCTGAGTTGACATTTTCCGAGGCAAGAAGACAATGAGTACGGTTTTGTCTTGGTTGAGTTTGAGCATATTTGCGCTCATCCAGGAGCCGATTTAAGTCAGACAGGCCTCCTAAGTGGGGAGATGGTTCCCCACTGCTCGCCTGGCTTGATGACCATGTGCACTTGAGTGCCATCTGCGTAGCAGTGATAATAAAGGTTTTGGCACTGACATATCGAGCCAATGGGGTTCCTGTTTGCCACCAGGATCGCCACCATGTAATTCGGGTATAGACAAACCATAGAAACAGTCTACTTGCCAAATTCATACTAAAACGTAATAATGTTGCATTAAATTTTTGTCATGTTTGTTAATGCATAATACAAACAATGGACATGACTTTTTTTGTACTTCTTGTGCATAATAGTCTGTTTTAGAGCCCCAAAAGCACATGGCATCAGCAGGTACCCATTGGTTTTGAATATATGCTGTATCCCCTACGACTGTATCTCCAAAGTCCATGTTCTTGTTCATTGATGTAGAAGATCCAACAGCTACACTTTGTGTTATATCAGTCAAGTATGATCACATCTATGTGAGCGCATCACCAGATATACCGTTAGAATACTCTAGACGTTTGTACAGTGTTTCGTGATCGATGACATTCAAAACATACAATACAACACATCTACATAATATGTCTGAGCAGTGGCAAACATTTCAAGTCGATCTGTCAAGGCGTTCTCGTGCTACTATCATGCAGAAATTAAAACGGCGGAAGAAACAAACAGGTTCCATAGCAAATTATCTGGAACTAATGGTTTGATGGTAGTTTCTCTTCTGGTAGCAAGCTGCTGTTCAGAGCATACATCGAGCACCAGCATATATGCCTCTTGCAGGGCCGTTTGTATCAATTCAACCAATGCTTGTTTACTTTCCAGGTTATTTGAATTAACCACCGCTGTCTCTCATCTGAACAACATCTAGTTGAATTGAATTGAATTGAATTTATTAATTTATATAGCGCACCTATTTGTGACATTCTAGGGCACTTCACAATACATACTAATAGAGAACAGTTGTACAGGACAGTAGAATATGTAAAAATGTGATACAGATGTTTGTTTAAAAACATTATTAAAATTGTCCTAGACACCGAAGTGTTGTGAGAACAGATAAGTTTTAAGTGACTTTCGGAATGTATCCTTACTGTTTGATTGTCTGATAGTGTTGGGCAGGCTATTCCAGTACTTTGGACCAGCAACCGAGAAGCTTCGGGAAGCGAAGGTAGAGCGGCATGTTCTTGGGACGATCAAGTTGAGATGATTTGATGACCTTGTGACACGATTAGGCTGTTGTATGATTAGCATATCCTTGAGATAGCTGGGTCCTTCATTGTGGAGACACTTATACACAAGTGTCAGCAGTTTAAACTTTGACCGTTGATGTATAGGGAGCCAGTGGAGTTCCCTCAGTGGCTCAGTTGAGCTGTCGAATTTTCGGCGACCGAGAACAACTTTGGCTGCCATGTTTTGGACGAGCTGGGCAGGCTTGGTAGTGGACATTGGGAGGTCGATATACAGTCCATTACCATAGTCTAAGTGAGACATAACCAGTGCTTGGACCAGTGTTTTGCAGGAATCAGTGGTGAGATTTTTTCCTGAGAGCTCTGATGTTCCTGAGGTTAAGTGCTGCCAGTCGACATTTGTGTTTGATGTGATCCTTGAAGTTGAGCTCCTGATCCATCCAGACACCGAGGTACTTTATAGACTCTGACCGGGAGACCTCAGCACCACCAACATTAATCTCAGACATAGTGCATTTGCCCAGCTGTGAGCGATGTCCAAACAGGATCAGTTCAGTTTTTCCATCGTTCATTTTGAGTCTGTTTTCCGACATCCATGACCTAACTGACTGTAAACACCGCTGTAGTTCACCTTGTGCATGGTGCTCAGCTTGGAAGGTTGGGTCGAATGCACAGTAGACAGCATGGTCGTCAGCATACCCGCTGATATGGACACCAAAATCCGCGACCACATGTTGCAACGTGCTCGCGTACATCGTTCAGAGCATAGCATGTGGATTCATGCGCTGACTTCCGATAGGCTTACATGAAGTAGGACAATCATTACTCCCAGTCATGTTGCTTTTTGTTGAGGCTGTGAACATGGCAGTGATATTCCCATTAGTCCTATGGCTGGCTCTAAGACATAATTATATATGTTATCACCTTGAAGGGACTGCTGGTAGCCTCCTTTGACAATGGACTATTGCCTCCCCCCGACTGAACTATCACCCCTTTGATACCGCACACCCCTTGGCCACATCTCATTTTGTGCCTGGCCAATAGGGCCAGGCCAATTTTTGTGCCTGGCTTCTGCTCATGACCTGTCCACCCAGGTGGACTTTGTTCTCATTAATTTGTTTTCGAGGGTAGCTTCAATTGCTCATTTCACCAGAGGAATCACCACCCTCCCTCGGCCACTGGAGGCTACCACCATCCCAATAGGTACTCCTTTTTCTACCCATATAAAATTCATACCAAAACTACCTTGGGCATTTAGTTGTCGAGCCCAGTTTCTGCATCTCTGCCATAGGGGTTGTTGAGCCCAGTTTCTGCATCTCCGCCATAGGGGTTGTCCATCCTGCTCAACCACACAGTTCATTATGGGTCTTCCACTTGAGCATCTTGAGCATTTGTCTGGGAAACCCAAACTCCAAATACTAATGCTTCGATTGCCACCGAGGCGATCATTTGGTTCCACATCCAAATGGGGTCCGGAAGTTAGGCTATCACCAGTGATCTCCTAGTCCCCAGCCTGGCAACAAGTCTTTGTCTCATGAAGCTTCTTCTCAATTGGTGTCCTCATTGAGATCACTGGTGCAGCCATCTCCACGGCACTCACGGCACCGGGTTCAGCATTGGCATGGCTTGGTCCTGGTCAGACTTCAAAGCACAAACACACTATCTGAGCGCTTCGTTGATTGGTCAATCCCTCAGTATCCCTGAAGTCCAGCCACTTCAGCAATATGTGATCTATTGACAGCCTGAACTGTACCCCCGCAATTAGTGCCTGATGTGGTGCATCGTCATGACCACCACTCTTTTCATGGTGCAGTAGTTTTGTTGGGAGAACCACAACTCACCCTCGATCTTCGTGATCTTATGACATCACTCCTCCAAATCCACTTACCGGTAGGCTCCACCAGGGCCTCTCTCAGTATTTTGAATACATCCTGTCGTCTAGGCCCACACTGGAAGGGTGACTCTTTCTTCAAAAATTAGTCAGCAGGGCTGCAAAAGCCTGCAAATGTCCCATTGGGCGTCCGCCTCTACCAGATGTCCCAGGGATGTAACCTGTACTATTTTTGGAAAGAGCTTGCACCTTCTAGTCTTGAGTTTCAAGCCAGCCTGACATTGAATTGAAGGTTCTTCATGTGATAAAGCAGCAGATGACGTCAATGATGTATACCAGACTCCTTTCCAACTGGACGTCTCTCATGGCTACCAGAGAAGTCTTGGGACAACCTCTATATCGTGACCACATGGGCGTGTGACTGGTCCGGTCTCGTCGATGGACAACGCGAAGATAGATAGCCCTAAGAAAACCGGAGACTATTCTTGGTGGGAACACGACTGTCACAAAGGACAGAGAAAGTGATCAGTCCTCGTCTCAACCAACGGAGATAAAACTGGATTCAGAGACTAATCATACAGTAATTTGATGAAGGATAACCACTTGATGTGAATGTACATTTGACCATTTGTAATCATTCTATTTTCCAGTGGGACAATGTAGAAACATGAAAATATGGATATTAGGAGGGGAAGCATGAAAAATAGCTAATGATGCCCATGAGGTTGCTATACATTTTGGGGGACAGACTCAGTTTATTTTAAATTTGGATTGATTCGTGATCAATTGGACACATTCAAGATTTTTCTTTCTCTTTACTGGTTCTAGACTTATCTCACCCAGAACCGTCTAGTAAGAGAGTTGTGACATTGACAAGATTTTAGCGTGATTCGCCTTTTTTTGTCCATGAGAAGCTGGCAGCTGCTAACACGACCTTTCAGCTTGAGGTATTCATGGTATCAGTATTATGTGGCGATTTTGCCCAAAGATTGTGATAGGATTTCGGTCGCTATCGAATTCCATATCTGCCTGTTTTGGCTGCTTTATGTTCGAAGCTCATGTGATGCCTTGGCGACGTATTGTCTTTTCTCACTCCACTATATTGTCAATGGTCATGACGTCACACCCTCGCACTTGTGCGCTGCTTGCTCTATAGCTAGTTCAGTTGTCTCAGAGCAGTCAAGGCGAGAGGACAATGGTGGGCACGGTCATGTGCTCCTCGTCACCTTTGACTGGTTGAAGGGTCCACGAGGATCCCGGGGACAATTCCAATTGGGGGCCCAGGAGGGAGGCGGCTTTGATTGGGGGCCCCCATAGATTGGTAGCCTCTCAACCTGGGATGGTGCATACAAACTCTGGCCGAGCATCAGGCTATTCGGGGTTCTATCCCCGTGGTGGACCGTTGGGGAGGCCGGCCAGCAACACGCCCACATGTGCGAGTTCCGGAAGCCGCTCCCATGGCTCTCGGGCTCGTCACACTGGGCTACATTACTGTGATGATGCAATGTCTGAGTGATGTATCGAGGCCGGACTTGTTCGACGGACTATTACCTGTTCGTAGTTAAATAGCCCAATTACGACGCCCGCCGAGACTTTGCTCAGATGCGGGGCGTTTGCGTTCTAGGTAGTGGGCGTGGAACGTTACAGTAGCTTTGTGTGGGGGTATTGTTGTTTTCTGTAAAACGTGATTTGGACAAAATTCACCAATGAGTGAAGGAATAATGTATAGATTTGTCGTAATTGTCTGCAAAATAAACTTCTCGGGACAGGTGATATAGCCTTCGACGCCTCCTTATCACCTTATCACCGCGCCCTCGAAAGTTGTTGTGCGACAAATACTCCAAATCTATATATTATTCCTTAAATATATCATATCATGCTGAATGGAAATTTTTTTTTAAATACAAGAATGAGATAGTTGAACTTATTTTTGTGGTAATTTAAAGTACTAGAATAGTGCAAATATAATGTGAACTTATATGAAAGATGTCATTGATCTGAGCAAAATGGTCTTTGCGGCATGTAAATATAACAATCCGTTCAAAAGTTACAACACTTTAAAGACTGAAATCAGCAAATTTGCTTTTTCAAAACAATTTAGCTAATTAGTATGTATGCAAATGAGATATTCATGACGTCATCAGGGGAAGCTGTTTCAATTACGGTAGGTACTTTAATATGTATTATTCATTCATTCAATGTTATGCTTATTCATCAAAACTTATTCCATACAGTTTTCAATATGAATAATCAGTGTTCTCACTTTTTCTGTTATTGTCAAGGTAACCAGTGACGGCATATGGCCCATAGAAACCATGGTTGCTAGGGCCAGAAACCCATTTAGAATAGCTATACGGTATGCACCAATGGTGCCAACTTGATCTCTATAGTAATTTAATCCATAAATAATCGACAGAAAGTCTGCAGATAGATGGACTTGGCAGTTAACAGCCATGGCAACCATGGGTAACCACGGCTATAGGGAACTACTGGTAACCATAGCAACAGTATAGGTTGTGTGGATTTTGACTGTGTATGGTACATAATAATATGCACTAGTCAGATCGCGAACCTTGATAAGAATCATTATATCATGGCTTGAATATCCTAATTAAAATGTGTTCCCCTCATGACGTGATGAATTCTCATTGACATCTAATTTGCAAAAATAATCAGCTGCTAAAACTTTTCAAGTGGCTTCTGTAATGTAGGCTAGTGCCGGAATGGCAGATTCGAATGGCTGTAACTATCACGGATAGTGATATAGATATACCGTCAAGACCATTTTGCTCAGATCAATTAGATCTTTCAAATAACTCAATATCATATTTGCACTTCACTAGTACTTTAAATTTCTTTCTTCGGATCCAGGTTCAGCAAAATGTTGGGTGTGACCTCCCTGGACTCTGGAGCCATGTGATTTCCATGTGGGTATAGGATGCAACACGGTCAAGGTCTTATAGCACGAGGTCAAAAAGTATTAGTCCGCCATCAAAATATGGTTATACGATTTCGTCGGCATTATGAATAATTTGGGTTTTCGAAAATATTGCGAATGCAATTATAAAGTGAAAAAGTATAATCTTGATTGAACATGCGAGTTGAGTTATATGTAGATGATGATAAAATTTGGAACTATATTGATAGACTTGTCACGCATTGGTGAAATATTCTTACGCGGTCATCCGTCAAAATCTTTCAAGTCGTCGATTTGAGAGAAGCTTATCAGTTTATCTTGTCTTATCAGATTAATTGATAACGCACATAGTCCAAGGTAAACATAGTTTACTTCTACTGATAATTACACGTATTTGGCAATCAATGTAAAGTTTGGTTGGCGATGTAGGCCTATTGTATTGATCTAGTACAGTAGTTATGTTGATCATCTGTCATTACATTAGGCCTACTCATCTGACAAATGTCAATATAGTCATAGGCTTGGGTCTAGTGTCATCCTGCTCAGGCTGCTGTCATCGCTGTCATGACGACCACATTCACACACACGAGTTGACCCACTCACTGACTCACTTTCACTGAAGTTGACAGTTGACTCAGTCAGAGTCAATGACAAACAGACTCACTACGAGCCATCCGTCCTAAAATTCGCCGCACCCCTAAGTTCACCAACAGCATATTACTATTAGCAAAGCATAGATGCTGTCTTTATGAAAAACAAAATGATGGTAATAGTCATGATACTAGACTATCGATTAACGATTTTAATGGGTATTTTGAAGGACATAACAGAGCCCAGAAATGCTGTTGGTGAATTTGGGAATGCTGCTAATTTAGGACGGATGGCTCGTATACTGTAAACGTACAAAATTTCGCGATGTAATAATTTCGTGAATTTCGCGTTTGAAAAAAAAAACGCGAAAATAAATACACGCGAAAATAGGCGAAAATAAATACATGTGCAGACCAC
The DNA here is from genome assembly GCA_949152475.1 of Terebella lapidaria. Taxonomy (NCBI): domain Eukaryota; kingdom Metazoa; phylum Annelida; class Polychaeta; order Terebellida; family Terebellidae; genus Terebella; species Terebella lapidaria. The sequence goes on from OX424557.1 coordinate 14,139,835, forward strand.
ATCACGCTTGAAATCTTATCAAAGATTTAATTTTGTTCCATCCGTGCTGTCGCTCACCAAAAAAGGCATTTGTGAGACAATTATCGCTCATAGGTCGCTGAAGATGTCAAGTGTCACTCTCACAGTGGGATACTTTTCTGATCAACAGCACTACATGTATGTTAGTGTAGTTCGTCGGCAAAATGACCAGCAAGCAGAACAACTCATGTGATAATTGTCTCACAAATGCCTTCCTTTGTTGATGTCGCCACCGTTAGTTCATGTGCTCTGGCAGAAGTAAATAACAAGCATCACAACAGCAGAACTTGAGGTTACGTGTGCGGCCACAGGGACAAAGGAGAGTAGAACCAGTACTCGAGGCTGAGTGAACACAAAAAAAATCAAGGATAAGTAGACACAAAACACATTTCTTGGTTAAACAACCAAACAAAATATTGTGGGTCTTGTTTCCATGTGATATAAAAATTCTAATTGTGAACCTGAACGTTATGACAACCTGTCGAATATTTTGATGTCCATGGGTAAATTGATTCTCACCTGCTCTTTTGTTGAGTTGCCCATTATTCTTGCCCAAATGTGTTTTGGTTGAACTTTCCACAAAGGACTATGGTGTGTGTTTTCACTCACACAATATTTGCAAATCAACTTAAAGCCTATTGATTAGTTTGATAACAATATGAAACAATGAACTCGGATCGTATTGTAACTCGAACTCGTATTGTAATAACTCTCTACTTCCCTCTCACAGAGAACAATTCTCGTAGATGGTCTTACACTACCATAATACCTCCAATACTGGTGCAGAGCTTGTCCATGCGAAAATTGATTATTACTCGCATTTGTTTGTCGATTCGTCCATTATTCTTGCCAAAATGGGTTTTAGTTGCACTTTCCACAAATGACAAAGGTGTATGTTTTCTTTGTTCAATATTTGCTACTTAACTTAGTTGTAATCTGAGATTGTGACATGAAATATGGATAATGTCATCGCTGACTTAATTCGGTAGCAATAAGTCCACGCATGGACAAGTTCCTCACCAGTAGTACCATGGGGTCAAAATTACACTAACAGATATAGTACGGCTAACGCCGCACAATGAGTAGATTTGTTGAGTATTGATTGTTTGTGTTTTGTTCACTGTCTGAACATATTAGTAAGCTAATATAGCAACATACTAGTGCTAGTGTAGCAACATACTAGTGCTAGTATAACGTGAACAAACTGTACAAGTATTGTACTACTAATCATTTGCAGTTTATGGCAAACATACATCTGTGATCAATAATATTTGGGCCTTGTGTATTAAATTGGTACAATTACTTACCAACTTAAAATACCTGATCCCACACCCAACATAAAAACGCGAAATTAAATCCACGCGAACCTGTTGAGATGTTGAAAACGCGAACATTGATACACACGAAATTTTATACGTTTACAGTATATACATGTTACAGGGTTCGGAAAAATCCACTTGCCCGAGAGGGGATTCGAACCCAGGACCCCACAAACAGTAGTCCAACACTCTACCAAGTGAGCTAAAGGGATATCCCTCTAGCCGAGCTAGTAGGAATGCTGACTACCAAATTGGGCGAACCCCGAATGGGCCCTGGCACATACACTTAGCACTATACTCTGATTTTTTAACTCGTTTACACCGTTTTTTGCCTTTAGTTCAACCAAGTTACTTCGAGCGAACTACTAGTATTCAACTGAATATTGCATATATCTGTGGTACAAACGGCAATTAATTCACACGAACCTGCCTTCCAGAACGCTATCTGTTTCTTTCAAAACACAAAAGTTTCATTTAAGCGAGGATTTGCTGGAACCATGGGCGCCGACATATTGCTTGGTTCTCGACAACTGATGACGGAATCCAAATGGACAAGTTCGATTTTGTCATAATAGGGGGATCGGTTTGTCAGTTGTCGTCAAGGTGCCTGCACGTGCAAATCATTTTGAATCAGTTTACTTGCGTGGGCGGTCCCCAATCCTAACCCTCGCCCCTATGCAAATTATCCAAACAGAATCGCCCATCACGTGCCAAAGGAAAACAATATTTGTTGACATGCAAACGACAGGATTTCAGGGAAAATTTATCATTGCAGTAGATTGTTAACTCTCACAGTTCCATGAGCAGAAGTCTGAAATTTTGCACAAAAATGCCGTTTGATCTCCAGGTGAAGTATGCAAAGTTACAATACGATACCATTAAACATCGAAAAAATATCGGCAAAAAACGGTGTAAACGAGTTAGAAAAATCAGAGTATAAGGTATCGATTACTAGTATGCTTTTGAAAATCGATTACCGTATTGGTCCTAATAGTAGCACGGCGAGCCAAAGCAAGACCTCCTGCAGCAGCACTCGGGGGGAAAAAAAAAGCTCAAATTCGAGGTCAAATTTAGGAAAATCACTGATTAATATACCTATAGCCTTCAATCCCCTTTATTATGATTCAAATACCCCCAGGTAACATAAATGCGTAGATTGGTACACTCCAAGATTTTATAAGAAAGGTATGAAGTGAATTACAAGATTACAAAAATTGAACATTTTGGTGGAAAAGAGGGGGGCACTCTACTATTAGGGCACGTGCCACTATTAGGACCAATACGGTATTCCAATCAAACATAACCGTCAATTTTCGGATCAATGCGTCTGTCTGTTTTCTTATCTTTTTGACGGTGTTCATAGCAAAGTAACATGCATGGTGGGCATTGAACATTAAAAAAAAAAAATTGTCGTTTAAGTTTTTTTTTACCGGACATCAGGGCAGGCGGAATTATTTTACTGTACAAATGATAAGTAGACAAATAAAAATCAATTAATTGAAAAACAAAGTCAATCATCAAACATAGTCAAAGATTTCAATTCCTAACACTATACTAGTAACCTGAAAGAGAAATAAAATAGACTATGTTGATAATTATGACATGATGATTAAAGCAGAAAAATATAAATACTAAATATGTACAATATTATTACACTAGCTGTAGTGTAACATTATGCTGTTAGGTATATTTGTCATATATGTCTTTGTACATATTAATATTATGTCAAACAGAAATGTTGGAAAGATAGTGCAATATTTATTGTTTAGAACAATGCTCAGTACGAGTTACAACTATACAGTATTAAACACAATATGTATCAGCAATAGTAGTAATCCTCATAATCTAATATAAGTGCCATCCACAACTTGGATGTAGACAAGCTCACTGCGCCAACTCCAAGAATGACATTTCATGGTTGCAAGCACTCTCCAGTCCTAATGAGGCTAGCATTTGTCTGCACTTCAGTTCCATGCAACCTTGGATGATTACTGGTCATGAATGGAACTGACCCTATTGTCAGATTACATATCACCTTGCCAAGACATATTCCCATGAGAATCAGGCCGTTGTTCAAAATTGACCATCCATTGATTCCCAATCGATCCCAGATTCTTCAGTGAAGGGCCACAAGCCGTAACATCCATGTAATGTTATAGTGTGTTGCAGGTGATGTAGCCATGTCAAAGATATATGTCAAATGTGTACATGCAGTCATCCCGTGACCAAAAACTGATCGAACTATGCAACATTGCCCCTAGATATGATATTTTAGTGGTGAACACATGCTTGACCTGGCGTTCACCGACCATGTAATTACAGCCGTACAAAACAGCTCTCGACCAATAGCATGATTATTTTTGGCCATAAATTAGTCCACCATGTCCTGCTCATCTCCAAGTAAACACTCCTCCAGAACCCCTAACCCCCCCCCCCCCCCCCCCCAACCCCACCTCCAGCAATATACACCGGAACACCAGCTTAATTGGCAGACACATATATGAGCTATATACCCAGATAAGGTCGGCCCACTATATGTTTGAGTGGGCAAAGGCGACCACGGAAAAAGTGTAGAGATAACCAACCGCCCACTCCTGTTAACAGCTCTGTACATGTATTTTTACTGACCTTGATTTTTCGGCTTTTACTATCTGAAGGACGGCTTGCTGAAAAAACAGCACCAAAATAACACTTTGTTCTGCACACACTGTCATATATCGGCACATGCCAAAATATCTGGCGGAGCTGTGACATCACAACTAGATCAGGATTTTTACAGCTGTTTTGGACGTGGACAGGAGTAGCCTGAGACAATGTATCACTCATCATCCGGTGTTCAGCCGATTGTGCGCGTCGAGAGCGCGGGTAGCTCATCACATCTTGGCAGTCCCAAGGCGGGTTATCTATTGCCAAGCTGCTATTTATGCTAATGTGCATTTGCTATACACAATAAATGAAATCTCTAAATGTATGCCATGGAGGAATTCGAATAAGTCATCTGAAAATCAGTCGGACTTTATTTTCAACATGTTCTTTGCACTGATCACATTGTTACCTGTTTGGTTTGATCATGACGTTTTTCCCCGTCTTTTCAGATGGCGCAGCTGATTGGAAGAAGTGGTTCGTCAGGCGCCAGCAGCGTGGGACGCATTGCAGGGCCGGCCTCCGTGAGTCAAATTTGTTTTAAAAAAACAGTTTTTAAAAAACCTAAATTATTTATTAGATAATTTTGAACTGCCATGATTACTTGATTACTTCAGCTCAAGATTCAATGGATCTTCATTCAAACATGTAATCTGAAAACATTGGGTCCCACCCTTCCAAACCCCCCTGCCCCACCCTCCCCATCCTCCAGGGCCTGTTGCATGTCCCTGGCAGTGTCAGCTGGTCCAGTGGTGTGACCTTCATGACGGAGGGCACGTACGAACAACAGCTGGCCGCCGCGTACGCCGCCACGCATCTCGAGTCAATGTGTGAGCTTGACATCGACTCCGCTCCACATGTACACCGCATGTCCGGAATCATCTGTACCATAGGTCAGTTCTCTTCTCTTATTCTGGAGTTTTCCTTGTAGGTTTGTTTTAGGTTTTGTCTGCATCTGTCGTTATTTTCTTTAATGTTTTTTAGTGTTCTCCATTTTGGTGCTCGAAGACAAATTTTTGAAATCAAAATTAATGAATTTTCCATAAGTTTGTTTATCTTAACTTCTATCTTAACTTCTCTGTTATCTTAAATTCTCTGAAAGTTCTGAAGTTTCCCATAGTGATCTTACTGTACAGTAAAAATGTCAATGAGCTTGAACATTCATCATTTGGAAAATTAAATAATTTGTTTGTTTCCAGGCCCAGCATGCCGGACAATTGACATGCTGCACAAGATGATCGATTTAGGAATGAACATTGCCAGAATGAACTTTTCGCATGGAACACACGAGGTTCGATATCTTTCCTTAATATTCGAGGACATTTCCTCATTTCTTTGATCATTCTCTCTGAAAATTGCCTATGTAATATGTTTTTAAATTATACTGATTCAACATTTGATCATACAGTGATTAAAAAAATTCTTGTGGTATTTGAAATATATATACTCGGTGTGTCCTGTGGAGGTGTAATAACGAAGTTATTCATATCAACACACTTCCCTTACAGTATCACAAAGAAACAATAGAAAACGTCAGACAGGCCGCCTCAAAGAAAGGAACTCGCCCAGTTGCTATTGCGTTGGACACGAAAGGTCCAGAAATCAGAACTGGCATCATGAAAGAGGTAAACTTTGTGTCTTACAGCAGAAACATAGCATAACTGGAACATAACATAACGTGAACATTCCTTCATGTATAAACTTAATCATAAGATATGTTTGTATGTGCATCACTGATTTGCATGCGTTGTGTGGAATCAGGAAACGGCTTGTACAATAACATCATGATTTTGATAAAATACAGGGATCATACATATGACTTGCATTCCCATACATTTATGATGCAAACTTGTATGTCAATGATCTATTGATAATGTTACAATGCAAGTGAAACATCTTCAAGAAGAATGCTCTGTTTCATATTTGAAGGGCGTGAATACCGAGGTAGAACTGGTCGCCGGGGACGACATCACAATCACAATCAACGATGACCACAAGGAGGCATGCACCAAGGATCTTTTGTGGGTCGACTACAAGAACATCATCCACGTCGTAGACATCGACAAAAAGATCTACATTGACGATGGACTCATCTCGGTCATTGTAAAGGAGAAAGGTCAGTGAATTAGGCAGTATATAAGAGCTGTTTGTTGAAACTGTCCAAAATTTTTTGTTTTTCAGTATGCAATATGTACCAGTATTTGGAAATGTTTTCTCGTAAAGTAAAGTCTTGTCAAACATCTGCAGAACGTTTTTCGACAAACAGCAAATATATACATTTGTATAAATAAATATGTAACTAGTGATTTTGTGATATAGCTGTTTCCGTTACTTAGTACATGTAGTATGACATTTGTGTAAAATGTACTGGAAGAATATTCAATCCAATTTTAACTGAAATCGTAAAAACGGCTCGACACCCCTAGGCACCGACCATCTTGAGTGTGTGGTGGAGAACGGTGGCGCCCTCAGCAGCAAGAAGGGGTGTAACCTGCCCGGGACGCCGGTAGATCTCCCCGCCGTGTCCGAGAAAGACAAGGAGGACCTCAAGTTTGGAGTCGAGATGGGGGTGAGATTGTGGCTAGCGGCTTCATGATGTCTTTGGAATATATGCTGTACATGTACATGTGTATTTATGTCCATACTTCTACCTCTATAATAAACACTTTGGGGTAATCTTACCTTGACATTCAAAGAAGAGGAGAGGATTAGATGTCACTAAAAAATTTTGAGAAAAATTTCCGTGACATCAATCCTTAACTTTTTTGAAAAATTGAACCAAAATCCCTTCAGATCCCATGCGGTGATGTTTTACATCACGGGTCACATGACCCTAAACCGCCATTATTTTTGCTCCTCCATTTTGCAAATGGTTGTGTGCAAGTCTTGCTTAGACATTTTTAGAAGAGGAATACTTCTCTACGATCGTTTTTACGACTCTTCTACTGGATTTTCTTCAGAAATCAACTGTAGTCCTAGCTAGTTTAGTTTTATGCTAGCCTAGTTCGTTTTTTTGGGAGGAAATGGTGTAGTCCTCCCCAGGCCCATTTCTTCCCCCAATATCGCCCACTACTTGTGTTTGCTATTTTGCAGATGATGTGTAGTGGCTGTGTTTTTTCCTGCTTTCGGCTTTAGGAGCGACTTCCTCTTTCGGAATGTGATGTCGCCCCTCCGACACCTGTGCTGTACGGTTTGGAGCTTGGAATTCCATCTGAATGTCTGTCAAGTCACAACTTTGACGTTCATGCTTCACGTAAGGTGTTCCCTCTCTTGGTCCGGCACGTTTAGTAGTGCCAATGCCCAAGTCCTGTTAATCGTACTTTTCTGTTAGGTGTAACCGGCAGGATGTAGTTCTGTCGAAAGCAGTTCGTGTTTTGTGTTGTGACTTTGTTTAACCATAACATGTAATTTGCTTTCACAGGTACCCGGGTGCCGCCACGGCGGCTCCCGGGACTAGAGTTTGCTGCGAGCCTTTACGTTTACCCCTTGGGTTCTCGTTGGTAATGACCAGCTTACTTTCGGCTCTGTCCTCGCTAGGTCCTGTTTTCTCGCGCTGCGCTGGCGGAGATTTCTGGGGCTTGGCTTCCGGGCTGTTTTCTCGTGGTCTGCGGGAACCGTTCGTTCGGTTCCGGGTCCCGGGATTACGTCGGAATGAGGACGTTATGATGGTCACTTCGGGTCGGTGCGCGCCCCCGTTTTGCCATTATGCATTCGAGCCCAAGCCTAAATGTAGGCTATGCCCTTTAGGTGCAACCGTTTCCGGCAAGGTGCGGTTCTCGCCTCCCGGGCATTTCTTTAAACCGGGAACCGTGCCGTTCGGCTCCCGGGTCCCGAGATACCGTGGCGAATGAGTCTGATTGGTTCCGGTCCCGGTTCTGGGCTGCCTAGGCTGTGGTACTGGGATTTCGGGACCCGCAATTCGAATCTACAGTGTTGAATCCGCTGTCTGTTGACTCGTGTGGCTTTCGGATCACTATATGCTACGCTTGCAATCGTATCGAGCCTCTGCCACCTACTGTATATAGTCTACATATTCGGGTCGACCTTAATTTTCTTGCATGTGTTCCGTGAACCGTGCATTGAAATATATATTTTTCTGGGATGCCCAATTTCTTTGGGATGCCGATCGAGCTAGGCTTTTCAATTTTACCTCGAGGGTGTTGAGAGTCCAGCCCAAATATGCGCTCTCTAACACTCCAGGTCTCCCTGGTCGACAATAATCGGCCCCGTGCAGGCAATCTGTCTGCATGTTACCAGGTTACCTTTATCCCTTCGGAGGTGGGGTCATTGTATCGGACAGCCCAAGCAGCGTCGCTTTTGCTGGTTATCGGATTCAATTATTCAGGGGATCACAATGGAAGCAAGTGTCTTCTTGCTCCCTCGTGGATCCTTTATCGTCTAATATATGCTCATTTATATGTGCATTTTATGTCTGTAGATCTGCATTCGGCTTACAACAAATCAATCGAGTCGCGCAATCGCGTCTAGCTGGTGCCTGCTAAAGCGCGGACCTCAGAGTGGCACGCGGGTCAATTGTACATGTATGTACGACTTTGCCAAGCGATGTCGTTCATTTTTCCGCTAAAACATTGCCAGATTTCAATTGATTAGCATTCCACACATGATATATAGATGCGATTATCATGCTTGGATATGGTACTATGGGTTTATCCCAGTTATTTACTGGTAATGTCAATATCTTGGCCGAGTGCGGGAACAGCTTTTCCGGACCCCTTTCGCAGTACTGCCAGTAGCCTAGGTTGCGGGATGGGCTGTAATTCGGTTCGAGAATAATAACAATAACGTTAATTGTCCATTGCAACAAACACATACGTGTGTGTTGTTGAATGACACACTATTCCTTTAGAGATCGCGGCCCAGTGGGATGTAATCCACATGTATGGTTTCGTGCCTCCCGCCGTCGATTTTTCCATCGGGTTGCTTGCAAATTGCAGCCGATGAATTTTACTCCGAGCCGAGGGGCTTATAAATAGGCCTACGGCTTTCGGATGTCTTCTGCCGGATGCCGTGAATGTTATATGTGGTCCACATTAGGGTGTGCCGGCATTGGCGTCGGCATTCCTAGTGGTCAAAATAAATGAATAAATTATTTTAAAAAAAAAAAAAAAAAAAAAAAAAAAAAAAAAAAATCCATCAATCAACATGGATTTTGTCCGTCGCCTGTTCCCTCAAGCCAACGGTTGCCAGGGTGCGTTAGGACGGGGAGGTGAAACCCTCTTTTGTGGTCAGGATGTTTCCCTCTTTGCCACTTCTGGTTTCTTCTGAATCCAGGGAGTTGAGGCAGCCTTATTCTGAACAGTCAGGCAAGTTGCTTTGTCTCGAAGGCTGCCAGATAGCAGGGAATCCCGTGTCACTTGTATGTAGGTTACTCTACGGGCTTCCCACTCTCAAACTTCGTGCCTTACATGTTCTCCACAGGGAGACTTTGGCCTTGTTAGAAGTGCGAGCAGTGCAGCCTGCTGCCCCACTGCTTTTTCCCGTTGTTCTCAGCAGAGATGCGAGAACAGATTAGGTCCATCCCTCCCCGGAATGCGAGGGTGGTGACCATAGTTCTAGAAGCAATCTTGCCCGCTTTCATGCTCCCATGAATCCGGCCATTCGCTTTTTCTTTCAGTGCCAATTCCGGGCCTAACCGTTCGGTTTGGCCATGGCCAGGTGTTTGTTTACGCCATGGACATGTTAGGCCTAGATTCTGGCGCTCAATCAGGGGTTTTCCTCTGCCAGTGTCTACCACTATCTGGTCCTGCTTCGGTGCCCTGACACCCTACTCCTGCGAGTGCGGTGGGTGGTGATCCTGTGCTCTCGGATGGGCTTCAGGATTAACCACAAAGGTTTTCTTGGCTCCCTGACACAACTCCGTCTTCTCAGGGTGTCAGTTTTGTCTACTTCAGAATCTGTCTTGCCAAAACCTGATACCGATGGGCCGCCTTCATATGCGTCCTATTCAAATGCGCCATCAAGCGCTTTGGTTGCGGATGATCTTGCACATGTCACACCGAGTTAGTTCCTTTTTTCACGCAAGTGGTAACGAGACTCGAATGGTGGCTACACCCTGCCAATTTGCTGCAGGGGGCCATTCCGCCAGCAGACTGCCTCCAGGCATCTACTTATGGATGCCAGTTTGGAGGGATTGGGGCGCGATAGTGTGGCAACAAAGTGTAGGGCACATGGTTTTCCCTAGGGCGCCTGTGATTCTTCAATGTTCTTGAACTGGAGGCCTCGTCTCTCGCTTTCAAGCACTGAGAATCAGGTTTTGGGGCCATACTGTCCAACCAGCTTCTGTCTATCACTCTGTGGTAGCATTTTGAACAAGTGGGACAGAACGAAATCATTGGTGGTGTGCCAGGCGACTGTCAGTCTCTGCCTGGGGTGCCGTCGGCATGTCACCAAGATCTCGGCTCCTTATATTCCTGGTCACATGAATGTTTGGGCCGATCACTTGTTCACAGTTGGGCAGATTCAGACGATAGAGCGGAGTCTCTTGCCCCAAGTTCTTCTACTCGTGTGATCTGTGGTGATCTCCGATGGTGGATGTCTTTGCCATGCATTGGAATCACAAGCTTCCTTCGTTTGTGACCTTAATCTCGGTTCTGACAGCTTTGGCAGTGGAAGCGATGCCTTCAATTGGACAGGATGTATGCATTTGTAAATCCTCCTGCAGTCCTGAACGGGAAGGTGCTGGCGAAGTTTCGGTTATAACAGTGCCGTTTCTATTTAGAGCTCTTTGTCTTGGTGCCCGGACCTGGTTTCGTTGTCGTTCATCCTCGACAACTTCCAAATCATTGGGATCTCCTAAAAACAGCCTCCTTCCAGTGAGTTTCATTGGGCTCGATCTGGCTAGCCTGAAACTTCATGTTTGGGTTTTGTCGGGAACTGTAACAGAAATGGGGAATTTATTTCAAGATAAAATTGAAATTCTTCTCTGACTGTGCCAGTCGAAATGGCTAATTTTTCTGTGCTTGGTGTTCTCACCAGAAGATTAGTCCATTCGAAGCCACTGCTCCCTTGATTTCTGATTTTCTACCATGAGAAAATCAATCATGGTCGGGCTCCTTCGGCGTTGGAAGGTTTTCGCACGGCGTTTGCCAAAGTTAGGTGTGTTTTTTAAACATGATTGAGAGTCTCGCTAACCTTTTCAAGGGTGTGAGATTGAAAGGACTACAACCAGGAATTATGTTCCTGAGTGGAATTTTTTCACTTGTCTTCAATCTCCAGTGCTCTGCCTCTTTTGTGCCTTTTAAGTGTGTTTCACATGACTTTGTCACACTTAAAATTGCCTTCTGGCCTTGGCTTCAGGAAGCATAAGAGTGAGCTGCACACTCTTTTTCCGAAGTCAAATAGAGGGTGGATTGCTACACGGTGCAGTTAGGCGGCATTCTCTCATTGTTAGTTAATATTCAATTGGCGTGTTACAATTGAGTTTCTCTATCCCGTTCTTGTTCCTTCCTTGGGGCCAGGCCTGGAGGGACATGCAATGTACGTCCTATGACAGCATTCCATTTCTGCGTCGAGCATATGTGGAAGCTATATCTGGGCTTACGTCTGTTGTTCGTTTCATTCGTTAGCTTGATTAAGGTTCTTCAAAACGATTTTTGTCGCCCAACAATTTCGTTTTGGATCATTAATTGTGTGCCTTTGCTACGAAAAAACACAATCAAAGGGTCCACGGTGTTCAAACTTGAAGAGCATGTTTCGACGGCTCTTGCAGTGTCACTCACATTTGCTAAAATGTCGTTGAACAATGCTGTGTCGGCCTGTAATTGTGTTTCTCAGAATACTTTCACTACTCCCTGTCTTTGGGACCTAGTGTGGACTTGGGACTCCAGCTTTCAGCTCAGTCACATGGTCGCTAATGAGCTCTTCGTCCGGCTGTGAATACTCGTTTACAGCAAGCACGACATCAGCTTTATATGCACTGCATGTTTCGGCTCGACAGGGGCTGGTTTGCCCCTCTTCTTTGGCGATAAAAATTTTAGTTCGTCCGCTGGAGGAAAGTTAACCTCCAGGGACCCCCTGCTCGCCTCCAAGTGCATCCAAGTTGTTTATCCTCAGCTTATTTTCCTTCCTTTCATCAGTTATTTCATGGATTTTCCATGAAAATGCATGCAAATAAATATGTGTAAATGTAGGAAATAAGCGTTAATTTACGTAATTACACGTAAATTTCATGTACAAATGCCCAATTTGCATGTAAATATTCATATATTTATGCTATTTTGGTGCATTTTGTCCTCAAAATCCCTTATGCAAACGGGTTCCAGGGAGGTTAAGCCCTCCGCCTTTGGTTATTCTGGTATAACCCAAAGTGTTTATTATAGAGGTAGAAGTATGGACATAAATAGGAAGTTTTAACAAGTTTAAAACCAGTATTTATTACATACCTACCTCTATAATAAACACTAAGAGTGCCCTCCCACCTCCCCGCCTTAATTCGGGAGAAAAATAATGGCGGTTTAGGGTCATGTGACCCGTGATGTAAAACATCACCGCATGGGATCTGAAGGGATTTTGGTTCAATTTTTCAAAAAAGTTAAGGATTGATGTCACGGAAATTTTTCTCAAAATTTTTTAGTGACATCTAATCCTCTCCTCTTCTTTGAATGTCAAGGTAAGATTACCCCAAAGTGTTTATTATAGAGGTAGGTATGTAATAAATACTGGTTTTAAACTTGTTAAAACTTCCTATTTATTGGTGTTTTGTATGTGAAGGATTCAACATGGGTTTTAATATTTGAGCACAAAACCAAATCATTAAAGTTCAATCTCTTAAAACAATGGGAACAGAGCTGGGCAGTATAATTGAGTTGGAACGATAAATAGGTTATCACATGTTGCAATTTTTAGTTGGTTTCTTGTCTTGCCATACAATAATATGTATGTACTTCACGATGCGATAATGAACTTTGATATTTTCTGCCCCAGGTCGACATTGTATTCGCATCGTTCATCAGAAGTGGTGATGGTATACGTAAAATTCGAGACATTCTAGGAGACGCCGGCAGGAATATCAAGATCATTGCCAAAATTGAAAACGATGAGGGCGTGAAAAGGTACAGTTCACAAAATATAGACTCCATGTAGCATTTTTGTAAAAAGTGCCTTATGTTGGAAATTTATCAAATCTGATAAAAAATATTGTTTCTTGAGAATTTTAACTGTTTTATTTTGACAGATTTGATGAAATCCTAGAACAAGCCGATGGTATCATGGTTGCAAGAGGTGACCTCGGAATCGAGATCCCCACGGAGAAGGTTTTCCTCGCACAGAAAATGATGATTGGACGATGTAATAGGGCTGGAAAACCAGTCATCTGTGCCACACAGGTCAGATATCATACTTGTCAAATAGGTTTGGAATAACAAAAGGTTTTTTAGAAGTCATATATTTGATGATTAGTCGATATAAATGGGAAGTATTGCTTGGTCAGTTTTCATAAGCTTTTCCTTTCAGATATTCATAAGCTATTTGACACTGATTTGTCTGGGCTTCTCTGTCTGAATGTCCATGCATGTCAGTAATAGTTCTTTGTAAAAGCAAAAACGGATGCATCAAAATCCATTCTGATAGAGCATTGTATTTACACGTTTATATATATTCAGTGGAATTGTTACCTAGATGTTGGAGAGTATGGTGAAGAAGCCACGGCCGACTCGTGCTGAGAGCAGCGACGTCGCTAACGCCATTCTCGATGGTGCAGACTGTGTCATGTTGTCGGGGGAGACGGCCAAGGGACAGTATCCACTCATTGCCGTGGAAACCATGCACAAGGTACAAGGGTGGAACTGCAAGGCTGATGTCTAATGTGAGAATCAATTCAAAGATGACAAAACTGGAAGTCCAATGCCTAGTTTTCCAATCCTAGATCGCCCGTGAGGCGGAGAGCGCAGTCTACCACAAGCAGCTGTTTGAGGAGCTGAGAATGTTGACGCCTCGACCAACAGACATCACGCACACAACCGCGCTGGCGGCGGTGGAAGCCTCCGTCAACAGCATGGCCTCAGCTCTAGTGGTCATCACCTCCACCGGACGGTAGGTGGTAATTTGGGTTTTTTTTTAAGCGATTTGATCTTTTGAGATTACACAAGGTTTTATGCGAGTTTTACAGAGTTTTTCATTGGTTTTCAAGAACTAATAATTGAAAAGATTTAACAAATTCCAGTCACGTAACAACGTACAGTGTATGAATGATGAATAAAGAACTATGATCGTTCCTCAAATGCCTCAGAAGAAGCAAAAAAAAGCATTTATTTAACCATATACTGCCCAGTATCATCATCATATCCATGTCTTTAACTCCTAAATTCGCCACTACTTGCACAGATCGGCCCAGCTGATGGCCGCGTACCGCCCTCGGTGTCCAATCATTGCAGTGACGAGAGAGGGAACCACGGCCCGCCAGCTACATCTCTACCGAGGAATCTTCCCCATACACTTCACCGGTAAGTGAATAGTGTGCTGTCCAGATGAAATGTTTCCCTTTCAGTGTGTGCCGCACCACAAACGAATGCAATTTTGGAATGGGCACAGAGTGTATACTTTTGGAAAATTTGCAGCGAGAGTATTATGTGTATCATTTGAAGCGTAGCGAGGTATCCATGAAAATTGTCATAGTGTACAGTGTATGTCATAACGTATTTATAGATAACTTTGCATCTTCAGGCGACACCTAACAGCATGCTACACCAGCCACTGTTATATCAAACACTAGTATATTCATCAGTTAATGATCTCAGATATGATTTTGTGATTGCAGATCCTATGTTGTGGCAGGACTAATTTACTGGATTTCTTAACTGTTTCAGTAGTTCCAGTCGATGAATTACAATGTGAGATATCAACAACTTGAACAAGATTCTGATATTTGCACAATTTATTTAGCATCTCTATAAAGTATACATACAATCATGAATTATTTGATATTTTCAATATTTACCCATTTGACAACACGTTTACCCTAAAATTGACTTTTACTTAACAATTCATGTAAGCTTGTCATAGAATTTGTGAAAAGTACTGTTGGAAATATTGTATCGTAGAACTATTCGTAAACAAAGTGATTCTGATGCATTTGATAAAATGAAAATGACATGAAAAGAAATCTTCAAAGCCTTCAAGCAAAATAAAATATTTAAAATAATAATGATAATATATCATACCCAGGATAAATAAAATCATAATACAAATCACAATACGATAAAATTTTATGTACAGTCGGGATTTTCTAGGGCGTGAATAAGCATCATTTATCCGGGTTTATTTACAGTAGGACTCTAGAACTTAATTTGTGTGTTGTCATTTTGAAAATGAAACGCAGCAGCATAAAATAAATAATTATAAATAAACATCATGATAATCCATATGTATACACAATAGACGGTGGAAAATATTTACAGTGTAGGAAAATTAAATGCTACTTAAAAGTGAAACTATGTACAGTAAAATCTCCAATTTTCATTTCATTTTGAGAAATGATCACCATAATGCCAAAAAAGCAAAATCATAAATTCGAAACCTCATTATAACTTTTTCAAACACAAATTAAAAACAAAATGAACAAAAATATCAAGCCTATGTCCAGTATGTGCTTATTGACCTGAAAAATTCCAGAGGTCACACAGCTAAGGTCACACATACGAGAGAGGCCACAGAGTTTGACAGTCACTGGTCACCACCTAACAATCCATCCGTCCGTCCGTCTAGCTGTCCGTCCGTCCGTCGGTGCGACATTCTTGAGCCGCTGCCAGGCCGCTGTGTTCCAGTCGTGTAATGAGCGTTGTTGGTGACAGTTGGACGGTTCGCCTTGTTTTATCTACACCGAAAAGTCCCTGGGGCATCACAGTGGTCCCGACTTTCACACAGTGAACGCGCGATAAGCGATGATGTGTCTTGTAGACGAAACATTGTGTTTTATGACTTAAGTGCAATATACTGGGCTTGTCAGCAATAGATCACTAACTGAATATTGCACATGGTATTAAAATGAAGCTACATACATTATCACAAATATATAATGTAATTTTCTGTCAACCAAATTAAAACAAATATGATATGTATATATGTGTACATATGTCAAGAATTACATTTGATGTCTGTCACATTGAAGTGAATAAGAAACGCACATTCCAACAAAATACAAGTATCACCTCCAAGAATAGTACAAGTCTGGATTTATCCAAACAAAATGCTATTAAAATTTCTTCCATTCATTTGCACAGTGAAATCACCAAAAGCACATTAATCAGGACAATCAAAACTACACTGACTCTCAGACTCGCATTATATTTTGTACCTCAAACAAATCCGTTCCTTACCAAGAAAGTTTCCTAACTCACATTCATGTCAGACCACATCATCGCCCGAGCATTTCAACATCTTCCACGGGTTCGACGACTTCCTCCTCTTTTGGCTCTTCGTCCACCATCTCCGACGGCATGCAAGTCTCGACTTCTTGATCCCATTCCAGCCCTACAGGACACGGCATCATGTACGGCATGCTCTCCACACACATCAGGTAGATTCGCTTGTTGAGCGGGAACTTGTGGAACGTGCGGTCCGAGTTGATACATGGGTTCTTCAGCGGTTCCGAGCGGGTTTCCTTCGCCGCCCCTGCCATGTTTTCACTTTCGCCATTGAGTTTTGGAGTAGAAAGGAGCACGGACCAAGGTACGCAGCTCTTAAGTGCCTTATGCCAGACAAGTCGATACTCGCAGGGCTGGACGTACATTCTACCTGACGGGTCGCATTGGATGAAGTATCTAGGATCGCCCGGGTAATCGTGGTACCACTCGTTACTGGTCAAGCATGGGTTCTCACCATTCGGCAGGGACACTCCTGCATTCACACTGTGGTCAATGTGAACTGGCATCATGCCGCCATCACCATTTTGGCCGCCTTGTCCATTGTTGTTTGAATCGACGCCATTCTCTCCAGTGACTTCACTGCCATCGACTTCCAAGACATTGAGGAACATCTCTGCTGTCAGTTTTTTGACGCACATCTGCAGGTGGTCGTCCCATTCGTAGTCTCCCTGGCACTCCAGAGCTTGATTTCCAGCATCACTGCCGCCCGTTCCCGTCGGTGGAGCGACCGTCTCCTCACAATGGCCTGTGTCAGCGTTGTAGGTGTGCGTCTCAGGGCAACTAATCGGAGTCAGACTGTTGAAAAGGGACATCCCAGCCTCTAGATTGAGACAGCCATGGACCGCTTGTAGCCACACCATCCCCTCTGGACAGTCCGTGGGCTGTGGCTGACTCCCGCCCTCTCCCACACAGGTCACAAGGTCGTCCTTCCACTGACTGTTGTCTGGGCAAAGGAACGGCTCTGGCGTGTCGTCTGTGTTGATTTTGCCTATTACATTTTCTGGGTTGGGGTGGCCGACTGATTGGCCATTCTGTTGACCATTGTTCGAGGAAGACCACAGGTAGGAGAAGTCTTGTTCGTTTATTGATTTCTCACCGCCTCCGACGTGGTCCGTGTCATCAAAGTTTTGATTCCCTATACATGTCTTGTGTGAGTTGTCCCATTTCTTGTTTGGACCGCAGTATCGGAGGTACATGTTCCCAAATGCGTCACACTGGACAAAGCGGGTCTCGTCTGGTGGATATGGGTGGTAAAATGAGTCGGAATTCTGGCAGAAAGTGTTCGGCGGATTGGTTGGATTGGTTGGTTGTTGAGACCAGTCTGGTTGGTGTGGTTGTTTTGGTGGCTGTGTTGGCGGTTGCCATGGTGGATGGGTTGGTGGTTGTGGTTGCCATGGTGGATTAGTTGGTGGTTGATGTGGTTGCTTTGGTGGCTGTGTTGGTGGTTGCCATGGTGGATGGGTTGGTGGTTGTGGTTGCCATGGTGGATTAGTTGGTGGTTGTTTTGGCGGTTGTGTTGGCGGTTGCCATGGTGGATGGGTTGGTGGCTGTGGTTGCCATGGTGGATGGGTTGGCGGTTGAGGTTGTGTTGGTGGTTGCCATGGTGGGTGAGTTGGTGGTCGTGGTTGCCATGGTGGATGGGTTGGCGGTTGAGGTTGTGTTGGTGGTTGCCATGGGGGATGAGTTGGCGGTTGTGGCTGTGTTGGTGGTTGCCATGGTGGATGGGTTGGTGGCTGTGGTTGCCATGGGGGATTGGTTGGTGGTTGATGTGGTTGCTTTGGTGGTTGTGTTGGTGGTTTCCATGGTGGACGGGTTGTTGGTTGTGTCGGCCATGACGGTTGGGTTGGTGGTACGTGCGGTTGACTGGGCAATAGTGACCTACATTCTTGTGCCATCTGGATCCATACATAGTTCATCTGACATTGTTTTTCCATGGGGTAGTTATTCACACATTCATAGTACTTGAATGGATTATTTGGAAATGCCAGGAATCGCACACCAGGGACACACGGGTTATGGAATCCATTGTTCCCATTATTGTTTTGGTCTGTGCTCTTGGTCCAGCCTCCTGATTTCTGTGATCCGTTTCCAGTAGATTTTGATGATTTCTGGTTGCCATTGTGAGATTTTGCAGACTTGCTGTGAGTGAGACCTACAGAGTTCCCTTGACCATAACTTGCTGTTCCTGTTTGCTGTCCACCGTTGATTCTGGGCGCTGTCTGTGTCTGACCATTGTCACGATTTGAACTGGCACCGTTACCCATGTTGACACCTAGGCTGCTGAGATATCGGAACCAGTCCTCTGGTCGGCCATCTTGTGGCAACTCTTGTCCATTTCCAGCACCTTGGCTGCCTCCATTCGCACCACCACCAACATTACTTCCTCCCTGACCTCCAAACCAGAGATTAGCGTCCCCATTTTGAGGTTTATTCTGTCCATTGGAACCTTGACTCCCATCGTTCCAGTCGGTGGAAGTACTTCCGTTCCCGTGGCCTCCTTGGCCACCAGATCCAGAGTCCATGCAGGCCATGGCGCTGGCGTCCCAGGTGCCAGTGGTGCAGGATCGGATGTGATATCCGCCCCATTCTTCGCATTGTATGTACTTAGTGGGGTCGGTAGGGAAGGCATGGTAAAAGCGACCCGTTGACAATGCGTCATTTGTACAGGGGTTGTCAAATTGCGCAGAGACGACTGGAAATCGGGAAAAGTAGTACATTTTTCATGGGCAGATTCGAAATATAGTTTTCAGAATTCAGAGAAACCTTTTCTGTGAAGGTACATGAAATTGCTGCTGATATATTTTATCCAAAACAGTAGCTGTCAACATGGTCAAGCTGATCAGAATTAAAGATATTACAATTTTATGCATTTCTTTTGGCATGCTACATAAAAATATTTTACATTTCGTTTCTGGCATTCATCAATAGGTCAGGAGATAAAAGTAAAGAATTTGTATGCTATTATTTTGGCATGGCAACGAAAAATACTGGCCATAAATTGTTTGATTCGTAGACGAAATTCGTTCGAATTGTAAAATCATGACATCAATCCCAAAGATGGCGTAGCTCATTTGGAACAATAGGTTACTCTTAGCAATAATTAGTGAAATAATGTGCAACATTGTTGGACTAAACACAATGTATGGAAATTATGTCGTAGATATTTTTCGCAGCAAGGTTCACAGTGCTGAGATGTAGGGCTAAAATTTTAGTGGTCAGTGGCCTAAAAGAAAAATAATGTTGCAAATGTAGCAAATTTCTTTTTGCATGCTACATAAAAATATTTTAAATTTAATTTCTGGCATTCATTAATATGTCAGGAGATAAAAGTAAAGAATTTGTGTGCTTTTATTTTGGCATGACAACGAGAAATTCTGGCCATAAATCGTTCGATTCGTAGACATGTTCAAAGATGCTCATGACATCATACCTATCAAAACCACGTTTGATTTAACAATTATTGATTGCCTGTGTCAGCCTGAGGGGACAGACGTGAGCAAATGAACCAAATAGCTGGACCCTAAAAAGAACCATGTACAGGCGAGAGTCATTGTTATTACATATATGTCAGGTGGCAGATGGTTAGACAGGTGTCCAATAAAAGCACTAGGTAACATTTGCTGCGGGGCGTTTGTGACTTTTCCTGTCTAGGTGGTTAACAGTAGTCATGCAATTTCTGTGACATAATTATCAGCTTAGAAATTTTATGTACTAGTCTTCGGATTGACACCAATAATTATGTTGAAGTTAGCTTCAAAATATTCATTTCAATAATAGTTATGATAGTTTCATATTCTGATGGTTCTACAACTATTTTAACATATTACCTCACTGTTGGATTACTGAATGGTTAGTTTGTTCCCAGTAGCAATAGTAAAATGGCCATGTAATCTGACACCTGATAATATATGCATTAATAAAATTTGACATAAATTGCAGACAAAAGTTAAGACCTATTGACAGCTATTGTAAATGGTAGCTCTTTCCAACATTTCAGATTTTTTTCCATGAATTTCAGGTTTAAGACCGTTCCAAGATTGATACATTTCTGTGACTTCCAAGTTAAAATTTTTCCTATGTAGGAAACTATTAGTCAGAAACAAAATAAGTTCGAAAATACAATTGTATATATATTGAATCTACCTTACTGTAGTGAAATATCACTTCTCACCACATTTAATCAAAAAAATTTTTTTTTCGAGTATAGAAAGTAAAAATTCAAGCCTTACCTTGAAAGATGCAGCAAGTCACTGCCAGCAATCTCGAAAACTTCTGGACATCCATTTTCAAGTCTAATTTCCGAAAAGATTGCACAGAACACACAAATCCCGAATAAATGACCCTCAGTCAACGGTGTCTTTTTGCAAGTGAGTTTGCCTGGTGACAAAGGTGGCCCGTGGAAGGCCCAAATCGTGGCCAGACCTTGTGACGTCTTCACTGTCGTCGCATCATAGTCATGGGCCTTTCCCCATGTCCCTGAACAATACAAGGACAGTCAGTGTCGCCTTATATAGCGGAGGTTCCCTTGGGAGTGAGGGGGAGGGGGGTGGTTGTATAGCGCAGATGTAAGCAGTACATATGACTTTTTGAACAACGGCCAAAGATTCTGAGCAGTTTTTTTTTCAGTCATTTCTGGTGGTTTTGTAGATAATATATATATTTTCGGGTCCTGTCTTGCCCGATAGTATGAGGGGGGAGGGGAAGGGGAGTGGGGGAAGATGCGATCGACAACCATACAAGAGAACTGTGCGTGTACATGTATGAGCTGAACTATCCTGAATTAGAGCCACACTTCGCGGCCAACTTTGTGAATTTTGGCAAGAGAACTCGCTTCCCAGAATTTTGCATGTCTGCTAGATGGACAGGGAAGCTGATGGGGGGCATAGTAGGAGGCGTTGAGGGGGGAGGGATATGTTGAAAGGAGATTTGAGGCCGAATGATAGTGTACAATGGGGGTCACACCCTAACAACACATGTTAACGCATGTCCGTGAGCAAGCACGCTGATCACATGCACGATACCGAGCAAAATACACGGAAAAGGTGCCAGAAACGACACAGCATCCAAGCGTGTGCATGTGCGAAACAACAGGAAAACCTTGGCCCCTCCCATTGTATGCAAATTAGCTACCTTGGCACCGTGCCCCTGTACGAGCCAGGAAAGGCATCAAAAACCAGATGTGTTGCTCGCGGTAACCACTGGCAACGAAAAGGTCATGTGACATCAGCGGCGTTACGACTGGTGGCAGCTTGGATATATGTGGTGGTTTTGTTTCTCTGATTTCCATGGCAACCACGGGCCAAGATTTTCCGCAGTTTGATTTCAGTTCAATCGTTGATGGACAATGGTTAAAAATCAGCAGCTCCCACCCCCACCCCCCCTCTCCCGCCTTAGACCTGCAACATTTGCCATCTTTTTGCGTCATATTGCAATTTTACAGTAATTTTATTTGCTTAAAAAAAATATTGAAAAAAAACTTTTTATTGCCATTT
Source organism: Terebella lapidaria (assembly GCA_949152475.1). NCBI lineage: Eukaryota > Metazoa > Annelida > Polychaeta > Terebellida > Terebellidae > Terebella > Terebella lapidaria. The sequence goes on from OX424557.1 coordinate 14,161,687, forward strand.
GGCAGCTTCTGTGTGCACACCTGAGTGTTCAGTCTGCTCCCCCGACAGTTTGATCGTGTTTATGGCTATTTCATTGTGCAAGGATGGAAGACACCAAGTCCAAAAAAAAAACTTATGATGGTGAAACAAGCAATTTTCTTGGAATACAATCATATTTTGGGCAGGAAAATTGTTGTGAGTTGACCAACTACACATTTTTTGCGGTATATGTCATGTTTGTAACTTTGAAATGAATCACTTTAAAATATCCTTCTGTTGTTTTGCTTATGTCATCATACGAAACACAAAATTGAAAGTAAAACAAAATTATATTTGAAAAGTGTTATTGCCAAAAAGCCATGTTAGTCAGAATATTTTTGCCAAACATGTAATAATTTTGTAAAATTCACCAATACTTTTGAAATCTAGATTTTAATAAACTAGAAAAGTGTACCTTCTATACTCATTGAAATGAACATTATGGCACAAACGATCCCAAAGATGGCATAGCTCATTTGGAACAATAGGTTACATACAGTTTCACTTAGCGATAATTAGTGAAATATTGTGCAACATTGTCTAACTAAACACAATGTATGGAAATTATGTCCCAGAATTTTTTCGCAGCAAGGTTCACAGTACTGAGATGTAGGGCTAAAATTTTAGTGGTCAGTGGCCTAAAAGAAAAACAGCCAGAAAAATAATATCGCAAATTAAGGTCGTATAAATACAATTGCATGTTGACCCTGGCAGCTTGGGTCTCGGACCTTTGCTATTGTAGCGCCGATGGTGATGTCGAAAGCCGCTTGACATGTATTTTCTCGTAGGTTTCACGGCCGTGAACAGCGTGTTTTTGTCGAGCAACTTTCTGTTGAAGCGTGTCGTTAACTAGTGTCGTCTTGTTGGTTGTTCTGTAGCCAGAGGGCAACATAAAAATGCATAATTATCGCGTTCATGGGCTCGTTTTTGTTTGCTCGATTGTCTGAGGCAGATAGATGACGTAGTGATATAGTATTGTTTGTTGTCTTAGGTGGATTTTGAGCTTGGCTGATTGAGGCAGAAGAACAGAAAACAAAAATACTTTCGAAATACGGTACTATCTCTCAGTTTACCGGTACCAACATGATCAAGTTATACATGAATTGTTCTTTTGCAATTCTTTTCGATGTTTTGTGCATCTCATCATTGAATATTCAGTAACTTCCCAAATTTCATTTGCAATGGTTACCAGTACTTTGACTCGATATTTGTACAAAATTCACCTCTATCTTATTAGTCTAATTGTGAACATGTGATGTTATGAACGATAACCCTGCATGACCACTAGTATACTCTCTGATTTTCCCCGAATCAATTCACAATTTTACATGTATGCTTCAAATTTGTAAAATGTGTTTCACTTTCAACAACCCATCCCCCCTCCCTTCGTTTCCCATGAATGGACCCTTCCAATCACCAGAGAGCCGTCTACACAACTGGCAAGAGGATATAGATAAACGTATTGACGCCGCGATGAACAGGGCTGCCGAAATCGAGATGATCAAGCCTAAAAGCGTCTTAATCATAGTGACGGGCTGGCAGAAGGGCTCTGGATACACGAACACGATTCGTACGGTCGTGTACAATCCGAGCAAAAATGGCGTAACGCCCCCTGCCGTGGTGTTCGAGTAAAAGTGTGGACGAGATTTTTCTTCAGGCGACAACGGAGAACGGACAGGCTTTTGTTTTGAAATAGTACGAGCTTCAGTCCTGGCTGTTATGTTTGATGTGCTTTGGTATTATATGTGTTGTGATTCCGAATAAGCCTAGAGAAGAGTGTCTGTCGTTCAGTGAACCCATAAAACTTGCTTTGATGTGATTTATTTCCGTGTGCTATAACGATTTAAGTGCTTCTTTTTGGCTGCTACCCCAGTAGAAAACTGCATGCATATTACCACAGCTTACCACCAGAAACCCATATAGTGGGAGAATATTACCAGTGTTTTGTTACCCGCTATTGAGAAGCTTGTGTTTGCATGTGTATTAATAATAGTCATTGTTCATGTGAAATATTCAAAGACATTTTTCCACAGCGGCATAACAAGAATGGCTTTCAAGAGTTGGACATTCTTTCTACCACTTTGTGCCTTTTTAACCCACACTAACCATGTGAAATTACTGATATTTCTTTTTGCAGCCTCTTATCGATGTACAATGTACATGTACAGCTTGAATGTCAACGTGATCTCGAAACAATAATGTCATTTGTTTGCAGTTCTCGGTGTTGCTAACTTGTTTGTTGCGCTGTATTGGCCTTGATAGTAGCATATAGCATTTGGGAATTATGATTTATTAAAAAAAATGAAAATCTGGGAAATTTACTAAAATATTCTGTATAAATTATTAACAAACTCGGGTTGATCGATAAAATAATTCCATAATGTGCTAGTATATGTGAGTTATACTGAGGTACTTTGATTGAAATTTCATACTATGAATATGTAGAATGCTTCAACCAAACAAAGACTGTAATATAAGAAATTGTGCAAAGGGAAAAATTCGATTATGACAAGTTCCTTCACAATAACTACTAAAATGCTGTATAATAGTGTCCTTTAGGGCATGTGCTACATTCCATTATCATAGATTTAGGGCATGTGCTTCTCTATCAAGACTAATACTGCAGTTGTCTCACATACAGTAGCTCCTATGTTTTAAGACCGGTAATACCCAAAGTGAGGTCAAGAGATGTTTTCTATTGGTCTTGGATAACTTATTAAAAAAAATTCACGACATAAAGAAGACATTCACATCTGCATGCTGTGTCTGCTATTGAAGACATGTGGAAAAACTTTGCAGATTTCAGCTAGTAGTTTCCCCCCAAATAGTGTATGTAAATATTTTGCTTACCAAAGAGCAATTGGTTGTTCATGTGCCACAATAGTTTTTGCCACAATCATAATGCATCAAACTATTTACAGTTTTGCTTCTGTCTCTTGGATCATAATGTAAACAAACAATATTTTTGATGCTCAATCATAAAGTAATAAACATCAAAATAATCTTGTGTTGGAAAAAAAATGTGTACCTTTGGAAAGATACACATAAAATACAATACAACATGACTATCGAAATTAACAAACTAGAACTATCTAATATTATTGATAAAGAATATATCTCGTTTGCCAGTTCCCCGGGCCAGGGAATGGGTGGAGGACATTGACAACCGGATTAGCACGGCGATCGACATGGGACGCAACCTCGGCGCGATCAAGGGTGGCAGTACCGTCGTCATAGTTACCGGGTGGCGGGCCGGCGCTGGGTACACCAACACCATCCGTGTCATCCAAGTGCCAATCGACGAGAAACAGCCGCAGAAGATTTCCATCATGCTAGCGTCGCCGGAGGAAAACAATGAAGTCGATGACTAGAGCTATTCCTATTTAAAGGGGAGGGGTTTCTCCTTGCGCATGTCGATTCTTTCACATCTCTTGGGCTTTTTGTACGGGGAGGGTGATCTTTGGGGGGTATAAGGAGTGGGATTGGGGGTTAAGAAAGCGTTTCCCAGAACTATATAAGGCGTAGTGTTGGTGTTGTGTTGCTTGTTTTACCATTGGATGGTGCTTCTCAATAAATATACTTAGGAGAAAGTGCTATAAACACCTTGTCAAAACATATAAATCACTGCATTTTGTTTACAATACCGGTAGATGCTTTTTATTTTCACGTTTTTCTTTTGAATTTATACACTGGAATGTTGGTTTTGTTCGGTTGGTTTTGTTTGTGAGTCTACTTTAAATAATGTGGACACATTTGGTCCCTCTCAGATAAGACCTATCCGTCTACCGCCAAATGATGGTCTTATCTAAGGAACAGTCTTATCAGAAGGGTTCATTTACATGTTCAACTAGTCTTGACACTACAAAAAACAGTTGTGATAGATTGGGGGGCGGGGTCTTTATTGAGTCAGGTCGTATCTGAGGGGGACCACTATAGTCTTTTTGTTAGGAAATTTACATACCCGGTAATCGGATTATCAGTTGTTGACTTATGTGAATTAAGAATGTGTGTTTTCGTGTTGAATATATTGCTTGTATTTAATAGGAAAACTAATGTAATACAATGTCACAGTCAAAAGTAGCAATGTGGTTGAGTGGTGTAGAATAGTCATAAACATAGTAGGGACATTTGCAAAGTTCCTGCTCTGTAATACATTGCATACTACTCATATTTAGATGTACCTGAAGTATATCACATATATATTGCATTATATTATCACAGTTGTTTCCATAACTGTTGTGCTATTGGTTTTCTTCTGGTATACATCTATATAACGCAGATTAAATAACTAGTTTCTGACCTGCATGCTATTTATGTACCTTTTTTCAGTGGGATGTATAACTTTGTTGTACAGTGTATATTATGTCAATGGTAATTAAATAATGTACACAATATATTAAAAAGATGTATCTGTATTCAAGTATTCTTCGGATGAATTTTACTTCTCAAAAGGAGCAATACATTTACAAGAATGTGTGCACATGACATAATGTATTCAAATTCTGGAATTTGAGCGAAGTAAAACATTTCTAATTTGTATGAATGGGGAGAGAATCATAACTTGCTAATTGGTTTGGATCGGGTTTCCGAGTGAGGGTTTGGGAGGGGGGGCGGGAGGAGAGCCGAGGGGTAGTGCTGAAAAATTATATACTGCGATCCAGTTGTCAAGTTATCGTGCCCTTGCTCGGCCCTGTCTGTCTGTTTGTCCTCTGCGCTGTACCTTACGAACTTGCATGGCAAGTTCTGATACTGCTCGCTGAGTATTATACCGGTAGTACATATTACTCCAATGCTATCTATTTGTTGTAGATATTAAGTTTTTCACATTTTGATGAAGTGAAAGTTTGAATCCGTTTTGCTGCGTGTTCTAAGTTAATGATACCGGTATGTGATGATATATATATCACTGGTGACGTTGTGGTCAATGGAATAAATTTTTTTAGAAGCAAATTCAGTAGAATTGTATGAACAAATAGTGCAACAAATAATTGTATATAGTATATGAATACTATAGTATGTCCTAGCAAATTGCTGACATTAAGTTTTTTTTCGTTTTTTTTTTTCAAAGAGACTTTGTTGTGATTATCTGTTTCCAGAATTGTTGGTTTAAGATTTGATGATCCCACGATCAGATCTGAAAATAGGTGCAGTGCTTTTGGAAACAATGTGTATGTTTCCCAACATATATGAAAATTTTGGGAGTTAAATTGAGTAGCAGTGAAAGAGCCAATCAAATTCAGGATAACTGGTTGACTCGTATAAACAAATGTAAAAACATGATGAAATTATGGCACAGACGCCATTTGACAATAATAGGCAAAATTGTTGTAGTGAAGTCATTATTAGCTACTCAATTTATTTATATCATGCAATCAATTATTATCCCCGAACATATTCTTTCGGAACTGAACACTATGTTTTACCAGTTTATCTGGTCTCAGAAGTTTGATCACCGAGCCACTGAACGTGTCAAAAGATCAGTCATGATTCTAGATTTTCAAAAGGGGGGTCTTAATATGATAAACATGCACGATGTACAACTACAAATGGCCTTGAAATGGATTCCCAAACTACATGAACTAGGAACAACAAATTCAGTATCTTGGAAAATCCTTCCTGACTATTATTTTCACAAAGCTGGACTAGGTCTCTTGTTCTTCGAGTGTAATGTCCCTGCTGACAAATTGAGGGGTGTAGATATTTTACCTAACTTTTATAAATATGTTCTGGATGGATGGCTAAATCTTAAATTCAAAATAGATTATCAACCCTCACCAATTATTTGGAACAATTTTGATATACAATATAGGAAAAGTGTTTTATTTCTACCTCGCTGGATTAAAATCGGTATTTTATATATATCTGATATTACAGTCAATGGAAAGCTATCTTACCAGAAGGTGACCTCGTATTTGGGAGAGGGACCATTGACATCATTCGAGTATAACATACTGCAGAATGCGATATCTAATGATACACTGAATAAACTGTTGGATATCCAGCCCGTGGATAAAATATCTTTGAGAAATAGACCGTTAGTTAAATATACTTCAAGAGCATATAAAAACCTGATTGTTGAAAGTAAACAGCAGGACAATGGTTGTTTAGTTCATAAATACTGGGCTGACAGGTATGGCGATATAGTATACTCAGACAAGGTGTGGATGTTGGCAAAACAATGTTCGCATGGGGAAGTAGCACTAATTGTGTTACAATGGAAAATTTTGCACTCTATATACATGACAAACAAAACGCTAAACAAATTCTCTTTGCTAGTGACTGAAAACTGTGTAATATGCAATGTGACAGATACAATAGAACATTATTTTGTGAGTTGTGTCTTAGTCAGAGAACTGTGGTCACACGTAGAAAACGATATTTTTACGCTATGCGGTAAAATTCATGTTTTGAATGAACAATGTATAATTTTAGGTATTACACAAGAGGATGATGTAGAGTCACTGACTCTTCGTAAAGTGAATTTGCTTATTTTATTAGCAAAATTGTCCATATCAATTTATAAAGGCAACTACAATAACGGATTAATGAGCAAGAGTCTGTTATCGATATACAGATATCAAAAACGATTAAGATGTTTGACGTCATAAAATATGTTCTTTGGAATGATCGCTTATTCAAAAGGAACAAACATGTACTAGTATTGATTGCATGTGTACTAGGTTGTGAAAAAGGAGTGATTGTTGTTCTCTTCTATCATGATTGATTTATATCAATGTACTGTACATGTACATACCCTATGTTATATGTTAAGGTTAGTTGTAGAATCAACTAGCAAGTTACAATTGTGTTTGCTGTTGTGAAGTTGAATAAAAAAAAAAAAAAAAAAAAAAAAAAAAAAAAAAAAAAAAAAAAAAAATGTTTCCCAACATGTGCTGTTTGTAATGATAATATTCATACAATGTATGTATATGAAGAGTCTTTATTCATGTTAGTATACATGATTAAAAGTTGTTGCCAGTGTTACATTCTCTTGATTTGTAGATGAATACTGAACATCTTCCTTCTAATAATCTTTATTTCAAAGGATGACTGCTACCTGCAATACATCAATATACACCACATCAATCACATAGTATCTGTTCATTTTTTTCGAGTATTACCAAATTGATGCCACCACGGCGGTGTTCTGGAATATCTTCCATCTGCAGCAGGCCAAATATTTAAGTCAAGTTTGAATTCGCAAGAATAGGATACATACACACCTTTTTAGGTTACCGGACCTTTGGTCCGATAACCTATTGCCATGGCATTGCGTCCGTCGTCGTCGTCCGTCAACATTGATATCTTTAAAGTTTACGATCAAATCTTCCCAAAATTTTGCACAAAAATGCCTAAAAATATTTCGAGAGGGAGGTATTCTTAGGTTACCGGACCTATGGTCCGATAACCTATTGCCATGGCATTGCGTCCGTCGTCGTCGTCCGTCAACATTGATATCTTTAAAGTTTACGATCAAATCTTTTCCCAAAATTTTGCACAAAAATGCCTAAAAATATTTCGAGAGGGAGGTATTCTTAGGTTACCGGACCTATGGTCCGATAACCTATTGGCATGGCGTTGCGTCCGTCGTCGTCGTCGTCCACATTTTTATCTTTTTTGTTTACGGGCGAATTCTCCTGAAATTTTTGCACAAAAATACTTGAAAATAATTCAGGAAGGAGGTATTTTTTAGTTTTTTGATTTTCGCATTTTTTTTCAAAATGGCGGCCGTTTTCGACGAAAAATTCCTGATTTTGGACTTTGGTGGCCATTTTCTCAAAATCTGTTCAGTAACTTTTTTTCTTTTTGATACATAACACTCCTCATATGTACCCCTATGATGTCTATAAATTTCGTTGCGCTTGAATCGCTCGAAGTGGGCCATTTTGGCCCAAATGGGACTTTCCCATGTTAAATTCTCCTATGCTTTATAATGGGACACATTATGCCTAATATCTCACTTAATATTGAGATTAGAGACTAGGAATCAATTGTGGACATATAGGAAATGATATATGCTGAATATCCTCGTGACCTTGAATTTGACCTCTGACCTCAATTCAAGGTCAGAGCTTAAAATGGCTGATATCTCGCTTATTATCGACTCTACAGTTTAGCAATCAATTGTGGACATATAGGAAATGATATATGCTGAATATTCTGATGACCTTGAATTTGACCTTTGACCCCATTTTCAAGGTCATAGGACAAAATGGCTAATATCTCGCTTGTTATCGACTTTACAGCTTAGGAATCAGTTATGAACATATAGGAAATGATATATGCAGATTATTGTCATGACCTTGAAGTTGACCTTTGACCTCATTTTCAAGGTCACAGGACAAAATGGCTAATATCTCACTTATTATCGACTCTACAGCTTAGGAATCAATTGTGGACATATAGGAAATGATATATGCTGAATATTCTGATGACATTGAATTTGACCTTTGACCGCATTTTCAAGGTCATAGGACAAAATGGCTAATATCTCGCTTGTTATCGACTTTACAGCTTAGGAATCAGTTATGAACATATAGGAAATGATATATGCAGATTATTGTCATGACCTTGAATTTGACCTCTGACCTCATCTTCAAGGTCACAGGACCAAATGTCTAATATCTCACTTATTATCGATTTTACAGCTTAGGAATCAATTGTGGACATGTAGGAAATGATATATGCTGAATATTCTCGGACCTTGAATTTGACCTCTGACCTCATTTTCAAGGTCCAAGGACAAACTGGCTCATATCTTGCTCCTCTATTGACTGTATGGCTTGGGAATCAATCGTGGACATGATATAGAAAATGATATACACTGAATATTTTGATGACCTTGAATTTGACCTTTGCCCCTTCATTTTCAAGGCCACAGCACAAAATTGCTAATATCTCGCTGATTATTGAATTTACAGCTTAGCAATCAACTGCGGACATGATATATGCTTAATGTTATATATGCTGAATATTCTCTTGACCTTGAATTCAACCAGTGACCTGGCTAACATCTAAAATATTAAACATTGTCCGGTAACCTATCTTCGGCCCTTGTTTTAGGTTACCGGACCTTTGGTCCGATAACCTATTGGCATGGTGTTGCGTCCGTCTGTCCGGCGTTAACATTTTTATCTTTAAAGTTAACGATCGAATCTTTCTGAAATTTTGCACAAAAATGCCTAAAACTATTTTGAGAAGGAGGTATTTTTTTGATTTCCGCATTTTTTCAAAATGGCGACCGTTTTTGTCGAAAAACGCTCAATTTTGGACTTTGACGGCCATTTTCTCAAAAACTGTCAGATCAGTTTTGTGTTTTCGGTTTCAAAAGATTCCCCTCATATACCTCTGTGATACATATAAGTTTGGTTGCCCTAAATTCGCCGGTCTCCATGTGGCGGCCATTTTGAATTTTTGGCATGTCGGCGAAAAAAAAAAATTTCGCCCCAAATCGCATTACTATGCAAAGTTGCACGATAGGGGAAGCCATAGATATAGCAGCGAATTGACCTAGATAATTCATTCGTTCACACAGAAGCCAGAGTTTGGAAGAGGACGGGGTAGAAGGGTAAGCGGGCGCTCTAAGGAATAGATCAGTAGAGGGGAGAGGTTGGTGAAAAAAAAGAAAAAAAAGGGGGTTATTGAGGGTAAGTTGGAGAGAAATGTAAAAGGACAGGTGTTTTAATGTCCTAGTGGTCAAGTTACGGGGGGCGAAAATAGGGAAGGTCTGGGTTTGAGGGCCTAGTGGTCAACTTATTATTATATATCCATTCCTTATATCTAGGGGTCTCCCAGCGGGAAACATTGCATAGATCACTATCCATTTTGGGCCATTTTTAGGGCAAAAAAAAAGTTCACCCTTTGAAAAAAATTTTCGGCACTTTTTTCCTTCATAATGGGTGAAAATCAGGAGGAAATTTCACACAGGGTGGAAACGTAGTACAGACTTTTTCTGTCGATTGATATGGCTTCATAATGGTCTAAGACAACCTTTTTCAGAGGGTGTGTAAAATTTTCTCCCGGGCTAACTTTTTTATGGCCTTTTTCAAAATGGCCGACATCGAAAATTTGGTATTTTAGGAAAAAAAACAAAATTATCCTCCTGGCATGATGCTTCTGGTCTATTAAGGTGACATTTAGTTACATGGAGATATATTCTTCATAACAATACTAATAATACCGATTCAAACGCCCCGAAAATGGAAAAAATCCAAGATGGCCGCCAAATTCTCGCCATATTTACACAAATGTTCATAACTTCCTGCCAAATTGAGATGGGAAGCCAATTTTGGTGTCTAACTCTGGGTTTTGGGGTATGAGGATTTCAAATATATAACCAGTTTTGTGTTTGGATGGTTTGAAGCTGCTCAGAATCCAAGATGGCTGCTAAATTTTAGCCCGATTTCGCAAATAAGCACCAATGACCATCATATAATCAAGATAACAAGCCAACTCTGGTGGCCAGTCCTGGGCTTTGGAGTATGAGGGTGCTACTTGAAGAAATACTGTGTGTAGATGGTAACTGGCCAATTGATAGGTGTTCAAAGGCGAAGATAACCATTAATTAATGTGAAACATGTAAACGAACCCGTCTAATAGCACCCACTCGCACAAAATCAACAGAAATAACCACTATCAGACAGAAAAAAAATATTTCTGAGCCAACTCTTCGGGAGGTCTGACCAGACTCTCACCAGACCATCCTCACCAGACCATCCTTTACATTGGGATTGCTCATCATAGTCACCATGGAGCCCTTACAGAGTGTAACATTAGCAGAAAGGTTGCATTCAATAAGTACAGGTGTTGTATTCTTCTTCAAGCCAGATATATTCTCGATAACATTCACAGCCACAATCTTCGATATCTGTCTGTTCAAAGAATCAGTCTGCAGCAGCAACTTTCTGGAAAGGAAACACATGAAGTACATCTGCTTGGATCTGTGATCCTTAAGCATCTCCTAATTTTCAGAGCTCTATGATTCAACATCTCCGAAAACGATTTGCCATTTTTTAGGTGTCCGTAACCTATTGGCATGGCGATGCATCCGGCGTCGTCGTCGTCCGTCGTCCGTCGTCGTCGTCCGTCAACAATTTTATCTTTAAAGTTTACGATCGAATTTTTCTGAAATTTTGCACAAAAATGCCTAAAAATATTTCGAGAGGGAGGTATTTTTTAGTTTTTTGATTTTCGCATTTTTTTCAAAATGGCAGCCGTTTTCGTCGAAAAACGGTCAATTTTGGACTTTAAGTTTGGCGGCCATTTTCTCAAAATCTGTTCAGTAACTTTTTTTTTATTGATGCATAACACTCCTCATATGTACCCCTGTGACATGTATAAATTTCGTTGCGCTTGAATCGCTCAAAGTGGGCCATTTTGGGCCCAAACTCGGCCCAAATGGGACTTTCCCATGTTAAATTCTCCTATGCTTTATAATGGGACACATTAAAGCCTAATATCTCACTTAATATTGAGATTAGAGACTAGGAATCAATTGTGGACATATAGGAAATGATATATGCTGAATATTGTCGTGACCTTGAATTTGACCTCTGACCTTGGTTTCAAGGTCAGAGCGGCCGTTTTCGTCGAAAAATGGCCAATTTTGGACTTCGACGGTCGTTTTCTCAAAATCTGTTCAGTAACTTTTTTTTCTTATTGATGAAAAACACTCCTCATATGTACCCCTGTGACATGTATAAATTTCGTTGCGCTTGAATCGCTTGAAGTGGGCCATTTTGGGCCCAAACTCAGCCCAAATGTGACTTTCCCATGTTAAATTTTCCTATGCTTTATAATGGCACACATTAAGCCTAATATCTCACTTAATATTGAAATTAGAGACTAGGAATGAATTGTGGACATATAGGAAATGATATATGCTGAATATTCTCGTGACCTTGAATTTGACTTTTGACCTCATTTTCAAGGTCACAGGACAAAATGGCTAATATCTCGCTTATTATCGACTTTACAGCTTAGGAATCAATTGTGAACATATAGGAAATGATATATGCTGAATATTCTTGTGACCTTGAATTTGACCTTTGACCTCATTTTCAAGGTCACATGACAAACTGGCTAATATCTCGCTTATTATCGACTTTACAGTTTAGGAATCAATTGTGAACATATAGGAAATGATATATGCTGAATATTTTCGTGACCTTGAATTTGACCTTTGACCTCATTTCCAAGGTCGCAGGACAAAATTGCTAATATCTCGCTTATTATCGACTTTACAGCTTAGGAATCAATTGTGAACATATAGGAAATGATATATGCTGAAAATTCTCATGACCTTGAATTTGACCTTTGACCTCATTTTCAAGGTCACATGACAAAATGGCTAATATCTCGCTTATTATCGACTTTACAGCTTAGGAATCAATTGTGAACATATAGGAAATGATATATGCTGAATATTCTCATGACCTTGACTTTGACCTTTGACCTCATTTTCAAGGTCACAGGACAAAATGGCCAATATCTTGCTTATTAGCGCCTTTACAGCTTAGAAATCAATTGTGAACATATAGGAAATGATATATGCTGAATATTCTAGTGACCTTGAATTTGACTTTTGACCTCATTTTCAAGGTCAACAGGACAAAATGGCTAATATCTCACTTATTATCGACTTTCAAGCTTAGGAATCAATTGTGAACATATAGGAAATGATATATTCTGAATATTTTAATGATATTGAATTTGACCTTTGACCTAAATTTCAAGGTCAGTCATTTTATTTTCAAAGTCAGATTACAAAATGGCTTATATCTCGCTTATTATCAAATTTACAGCTTAGGGGTCCATAGTGAACATATAGGAAATGATGTATGCTGAATAGTTTGGTGATCTAGAATTTAACCTTTGATCCCATTTTCAAGGTTAGAGATATGGCGATTTCAGTGGTCACCTTGAATTTGACCTTCAACTTTCTCGGCTTAACTCTGTATATTTCTCCGGTAACCTTTCTAGCCCATTGGGCTAATTTTTGTCTCATTGTGTCGGTCAAAGTAGTAACCTTGAAGTGGTCCCAAGGCTCTGCAAGGGCAGCTGGGTCTCAGTATTTGTCCTCTTACATGCGGCAGTGGATAAAATCACTGACTGCCAGAATCATGAAGAACTTTTGTTTCTCATGAGTTGATCCAGACGACCTCTGATGAAATTCAGCAAGCCTCTGCTGAGATCTCATCAATGATTATCAGCTCGAGGTTTTGATACCTAACCTTTGGGGGCAGTGATGAGCTCTTCAGCAAGTGGTATATACTTTTGTCCCACACCCCTTTGCATGGAAGCATGGTTCCGCCACTGATGGTAAATGCTTCTTTGCCAGTTGGAGCCACACATCAGAGCTTTGATGATATAAAACTTTCCTTTACCAATATATTGAAAGTCCCCAGACATTTTCCATTCATCTTATCGATGCACCACTAGCGAGTATGAATGAAGACTTTCCCTTGCATATTGTTCATGCACTGCGTGAGAACTTGAGCCTGATTCTATGGGATTGCCAAGATGCTGTGCTCTACTGACAACTGAGCCCATGTTGGTGTTGGAGCTCCGAGGCAGGCCACTCAATCTGGCAGGTCTTCCAAACTGATGTCCTCGAGGTAAGCGTCATCTAGGTTGGCTTTTGTTTCCAAGCGTCCAGCCGCCACTTGCTGGGGCAATATGTGCCAAGGCATCTTCTGCAAGATGATTTTCTCGGATCTCTTCATGGCTACTTCAACCTCTTTGATATTATTTCCAAATAGCGCTTGCTTTTCTCTGGTAATGTTGCTGATGCTTGTCCTTTTGCCATAGTAGGAAATGCTCCCACTCATTTAAATCCATTTCAAAGTGGTTAAGATAAAGAACCATGAGATTCTGATAATGTTTCTCACTGTCCCTACAGATTGAAAGATTTCCGTCTTCAGATCCATCATTTATTCCCAGTCAACTTCGATGAAGCATATGGAACATTGGACCGGTTGTCGTTGTTATGGGTAGAATTTTCTTCAGATGGTACATAATCTCTACCTGGTTTACTATCAACATTGAAGAGGGATACAATTTCAACCAGACAGGTCTTTGAGAATATCTACAGGAGGGCGTGCATAGTACATGTACATGTACCTGTCTAGTACAGATATACAGTGTAGCCACACGTAATCAATGCCTGAATCTCAGTGGCCCAGTAGTAAGAATGGAAGTGTCAGTCTGGTACTTGTCGGATCTGCAAGTATCCAAACAACATCCCGACTACAGTTTTTGAGAGGTGTGCCTGTGGCCTTGTAAATAGCCTCCATGACACTCATCTCCCTGTTGGTCATGTATGTTTTGCCTAGTCATTGTAGCTTATCGTCTGTCTTATCCCAGCATATTGTGCTCTGCATGGTTCTTCATGAAGGAGCGAACCATCTTCACTCTGCTTCTTGTTGCAATAATATGACACAATATATCGAATGCAGGCATATGCATCAACAACATATTGTAAGTCAAAATTAGGATTCCAGGCTTTCAAAGGGTTTTGATTTGCACTGACTTACCCATCAGTCTTTGTGTTTATGTTTATGTACAACCATTTTCGTGGAGGCTATAATGTTCCAGGCTTGTTCTTCAGCAGCGTTTTTTTCACTCATCTGGATCAGTGTCTGCTGGGATGGCACATAAAAAACTCTGACAAGAAGGTGGACGGGATAACCTGAACCTGTGGGTCCTGTTACCCTTCTTGTTACTTCGTATAATTCTTGAAATGAAGCTGAACATCATTTATAATGTCATGTAACTTGCTGTATCTCGTCTAATCAACGTCCTTTGTGTTGATATATTTGTTAATAACGTCAACAACTTCCTCATCAAGTTATTTGTCCAGCTTAGGAGGATTTCATACTCAGAAAAGGTAGTGAATGTAAGTACCAATGTGAGGCCAATCTCCTCGTAGAAACTCAATTGAAACAAAGTAGTCACAGACTTTGCCAATTTGATTTGATGGTGAAGGGATCATCAATTTCAAGAGTTCTTTACTATCTGATCAAACATTCTGGCAGCTGTTATATGGTTTCAAATGCCTAATATACTTGGTATTGATATGCCTGATATAATATACTTGGGTTTGATTGCTCGGAAAAAAATTATGCCTGGTAGTGGTATGGTTTATTTTGAAGTGCGAGTGAGTCCTATTAAACAGGTTTGTTTGCATGTGTTTTATTAATTAGTCCTTATCTTGGCTTTTGGACAGTTGGATAGCTTTAAACTGGTCAATCACCATCTACACACAAAAGTATTTCTTCAGGTAGCACTCTCATACCCCAAACCCCAGGAATGGCCACCAGAATTGCCTTCTTATTTTGAATATGTGACGGTTATTGGCGCCTATTTGCGAAATCGAGCTATCGTTTGGCAGCCATCTTGGATTCTGAGCATCTTCGAACCATCCAATCATGACACTGGTTATTTATTTGGAATCCTCATACCCCAAAACCCAGGGTTAGACACCAAAATTGGCTTCCTATCTCAATTTGGCAGGAAGTTATGAGCATTCATGTAAAAATGGCGAGAATTTGGCGGCCATCTTGGATTTTTTCCATTTTTGGGACGTTTGAAACGGTATTATTAGTATTGTTATGAAGAATATATCTCCATATAACTAAATGTAACATTAATAGACCAAAAGCATCATGCTGGAGGATTATTTTATTTTTTTTTCCTAAAATACCTAATTTTCGATGTCGGCCATTTTGAAAAAGGCCATAAAAAAGTTAGCCCGGGAGAAAATTTTACACACCCTCTGAAAAAGGCTGTCTTAGACCATTATGGAGCCATATCAATCGATAGAAAAAGTCTGTACTACATTTCCACCCTGAGTGCCATATGCTCAATATTCCTCCTGACTATCTGGACTGTACTCATAGAACGCTTGAAGATAGAGCTTAGAAATTGGCACTTTCAAATGGGAAGTCTTATATGGCGACTTGTGTGGTGACCTTGAATTTGACCTTGGATGACTTTGAAAGGTCAAAACAGCCATTTTTGGGTCGAAAAATGCCCAAATTTGCACCTGGTCCGTATTTTCTCGGAAACTGTCTGATCAGTTTTGAGATTTTTGTTTAAAAAGATTCCTCTTATATACCTCTGTGACGTGTATAAGTTTTGTTGCCCTTGTATCGCCGATCTCCATGTGGCGGCCATTTTGAATTCTTGACGAGTAGCTGAAAAATTTTTGTTCGCCCCAAATCGCATTTTTATCCATTTTGGGCCATTTCTAGGCAAAAAAAATTTTTCACCCTTTGAAAAAAATTTTGTACTCAGAAACTTTTCGGCACTTTTTTCCTTCATAATGGGAACTGTCAGGACTGTACTCATAAACACTTGAAGATAGAGCTTAGAAATTGGCACTTTCAAATGGGAAGTCTTATATGGCGACTTGTGTGGTGACCTTGAATTTGACCTTGGATGACTTTGAAAGGTCAAAACAGCCATTTTTGGGTCGAAAAATGCCCAAATTTGCACCTGGTCCGTATTTTCTCGGAAACTGTCTGATCAGTTTTGAGATTTTTGTTTAAAAAGATTCCTCTTATATACCTCTGTGACGTGTATAAGTTTTGTTGCCCTTGTATCGCCGATCTCCGTGTGGCGGCCATTTTGAATTCTTGACGAGTAGCTGAAAAATTTTTTTTTGCCCCAAATCGCATTTCTATCCATTTTGGGCCATTTCTAGGCAAAAATTTTTTTTCACCCTTTGAAAGAAATTTTGTACTCAGAAAATTTTCGACACTTTCTTCCTTCATAATAGGAACTGTCAGGACTGTACTCATAAAACACTTGAAGATAGAGCTTAGAAATTGGCACTTTCAAATGGGAATTCATATATGGCGACTTGAGTGGTGACCTTGAATTTGACCTTCAATGACCTTGAAAGGTCAAAACAGCCATTTTGGGGTAAAAAAAGGCCCAGATTTGCCTCTATAGATGAAATGCTTGCAGATAGAGCTCATGTTTGCATTATCATGATTATGAACATATAGGAAGACATATATGGCACAACTAATGATGACCTTGAACTTGACGTCAGATGACCTTGAGTGCCAAATGTCTGACTCGGAATGTGTAAATTGACCTGAGTGGCCTAAACTATTCCACCCAGATATATCTTTGTATTATGAACATATATAATATCAAATGCCGCACACTTACATGTAATGGTGACATCGAAGTTCACACGGATGACCTCGATTGGTAAATCTCAAGGTCTGTTACCTGCCAATGCTGCCATGGCCAAACCAAAATTGTCCGGTAACCTATCTTAGCCTTTGGGCTAATTTTTTATTTTCGAATTATTTTCAAAATGGCGGCCATTTTTTATTAAAAACGGCTAATTTTGGACTTTGACGATCGTTTTCTCAAAAACTGTCTGATCAGATTTGAGATTTTGGTTTCAAAAGATTCCTCTAATGTACCTTTATGATGTGTATGAGTTTCCTTGTCCTTGAATCGCCGGTCTGCGTGTGGCGGCCATTTCGATTTTTTCGACGGGTCCCAAATGGCACTCTCCCATGCTAAATTCTCCTATGCTTTATAATGGGACACATTATTGCTAATATCTCAATTAATATTGGGACTAGAGATTAGGAATCAATTATGAACATATAGGAAATGATATATGTTGTATATTCTTGTGACCTTGAATTTGACCTTTGACCCAATTTTCATGGTCACAGGTCAAAATGGCCAATATCTCGCTTATTATCGACTTTACAGCTTAGGAATCAATTGTGCACATATAGGAAATGATATAGTCCGAATATGTTGATGACCTTGAATTTGACCTTTGACCCAATTTTCAAGGTCACAGGTCAAAATGGCCAATATCTCGCTTATTATCGACTTTACAGCTTAGGAATCAATTGTGCACATATAGGAAATGATATAGTCCGAATATGTTGATGACCTTGAATTTGACCTTTGACCCAATTTTCAAGGTCACAGGTCAAAATGGCCAATATCTCACTTATTATCGACTTCACAGCTTAGGAATCAATTGTGCACATATAGGAAATGATATAGTCCGAATATTTTGATGACCTTGAATTTGACCTTTGACCCAATTTTCAAGGTCACAGGACATAATGGCTAATATCTCACTTAATATCGACTTTACAGCTCAGGAATCAATTGTGGACATTTAGGAAATGATATATGCTGAATATACTTGTAACTTTGAAGTTACCAGACCATCGGTCCGATCATCTATTGGCTTGCCGGTAACCTACAGGTCATCTGGGCCTATGTTTATATGTCCAAATCGAAACTCTAACTTCGAGAGTTCTATTTTCAAACACCAAATCACAACATGGGAGGTGTAAGTGAGATATCAAGGTACAGTGGTACTCCTGAGATGAAACCTATCCTTCCACCACCAAATTGTCTTGTCCAAGGGACATCCTTATCTGAAGGGTTCATTCATGTATTCAATTAGTCCTGATGCCACGAAAATAGGCATTATATATGGGGGAAGTCTATTGAAGGCAGTTGTTCTAAAGGAGACCACTGTAGTCTAAGATGAAGTTCATTTTCACCAAGTGATGCCAGATATGTTCTTACGAGTTCATATGTGCTCATAATACAAACTTCACGTGTAACGTGTAATGGTAATCATGTCTCCCTTGAAACATTTGTGAGCCTTGTACTCTATGATTTCTTGGTTCGAGATCAGCACAAATTGCGATATTAATGACTGTGATATGCTATTGAGTTTCAGGGGTTTTGTCTCCAAATCCCAATATAGTATACATTTTGTAATAGATATAACCATGATATTGAGTGTGGACACGTATGCGAATTTCCCAATACGAAAATAAGTACAATACAAAACATTTTAAGTATTTCCCCCCAAATTTTCAGAAAGGGTTTCGGGCGAGGGTAACCCTCAATCCCAGTTGAAGAGAGCTTGGTCCTTTGTAAATTACATACAGTGGCTGATGAGTGACATTGTAAAAAAAAATATTTCTAGAAGTAATCCTGACTGACACATCATCAAATGTATGCGTAAAAAGTGTTATTTCTGCGTAAATAATGTTATTTCTGCACAAATAAAGTTATTTATGCGTAAGTAACGTTTTTTTCTGTGTAAATAAAGTTTTTTACGCGGAAATAACGTTATTTACGCGGAAATAACGTTAATTATGCGGAAAAAACGTTATTTACGCGGAAAAAAAACATCATTTACTTCTGCAATGTGTGAGATACTAACCAAATACTGCCTACACGTGCTTTTATCTTTTCCTTGGTCGACTTCTGTCATGTGTGAGATACTGATCAAATACGGCCTACACATGCTATTATATCTCCCTTGGTCGATGGGGGTACATAACGTTATTTCTGCGTAAATAACGTTATTTCTGCATAAAAATCTTATTTATGCAGAAAAAATGTTACTTACGCATAAATAACTTTATTTACACCTAATTAACTTTATTTATGCATGAATAAGTTTATTTACGCGTTAGTAACTTCATTTACGCATAAATAACGTTATTTCTTCACAAATTGTGTCAATTATGAACAAGTCAAGATTACTCCGACAAATAAATAAGGTTTTTTTAGCAGTGTCACTTATCAGCCACTGTAATTACATAATCAGTTTGTATCAAACTTCCGAATTGAAAGTAACATAAATATATACGTGTGGCAACGTTTGTTAACTCAGATGACCCCCCCCCCCCCCAAACCTGCATACATATTCATATGATTGAGGGAAATCCATATAATATAGTCATTCATTTGTTGACCAATAGCATACATGTAGGCCTAGAATTCGCATCTACCCCGTAATAGTACACAATCTACCGTTATGTCTATATAACTGACAACATCGTGTAATATTGCACGTTTGTTGGTAGCAAAGTACACATTTAATCAAGCATTTGATACATTGCACCATTTTCAACGAACCAATGGTCAATGTTCACGACAGTCACTAACTAGAATATATATCAGACCATGATATTACATAATGTAGATCTATAGATGTGAGTTATTGACAATCACATCATATTTGCTTGAATCTACTAACGGCGACAAATCGAAAAGAATGGCCGTGAATCCAGATTTACAGAAGGAGAGAGACACTGCGACTTTCAGCGTCGAGCAGCTGACGAACGTCCTGGATGGCGGAGCATCTGTCACGAGCAGACGGCGCGAAATCATCGCACGCGCGCTGGAGCAGACGACATTCACCGACGGTCCGCCGACGAGTTTCCTCTCGCGCGAGGAGTTCTATGATCGCTGCGTGAAAAAAGCTGTGCACGCCCACAAGTTAGTCACTGAATGGAAGCTGAACTCCCAAGAACATCAATGGTTAGCGATGGTAGCTTTTCCTCATGAGGCTCCCCCCGATGCTCTACACGTTGGTATGTTCACGCACGCTATGGAGAACCAGGTGAATGACGAGCAGAGGAGGAAATGGATGCCAAAAGTCTATTCTAGACAGTACTTGGGGACCTATTCACAGACAGAGTTGGGACATGGGACCCATCTCCGTGCATTGGAGACGACGGCGACTTACGACCCCAAGACTGGGGAGTTTGTTCTGCACAGTCCCACGACGTCCTCCATGAAGTGGTGGCCTGGAGGTCAGGGGAAGACCACAAACTGTGCCGTGGTCATGGCCCAGTTGTACAGTCAAGGCGTCAACCATGGAATCCAGCCTTTCTTCGTGATATTTCGAGACTTGAACACTCACCAACCTCTTCCCGGAATTACAGTTGGGGACATAGGTCCTAAGATGGGATACAACTCAATCGATAACGGGTTCCTCAAGTTTGATCATTTCCGCGTCCCAAGAGAAAATATGTTGATGAAGCATGCTGAGGTACTCCGAGATGGGACATTTCTGCTGAAGACGAAGCAGAAAAAGCCAGCATACAGCACGATGACAGTTTCCAGGACTCACATAGTCAACAGCAATGGCTTCCGGAGTCTCGCTTGTGGAATGACCATTGCAATCCGATACAGCGCTGTACGAAGGCAGTCTGAGCTCAAACCTGGAGCTCCAGAGCCACAGATCCTGGACTACCAGACGCAGCAGTACAAAATGTTCCCCTACCTGGCCATGGCGTATGCCTTCAAGTTCACCTCCGATAGTCTCGCCGCTATATATGATGAGAGTATGAGTAAAGCTCTGAGCGGCAATGATGAAAGGATCCCAGAGCTGCATGCATTATCTTCAGGTCTAAAGGCATATTGCACTGCATACTCCCATTTGGGCCTAGAGCAGGGCCGAATGGCTTGTGGTGGGCACGGCTACTCCCAGGCTAGCGGCTTCCCGAAGATATTCACAACGAGTGCTCCTGGGATGACATATGAAGGTGAGAACACGGTTCTCCTTCTCCAAGTGGCCAGATACTTGATGAAATGCATGGAGCAAGATCGACTTGCCCCATCCATGGAATATTTTGCAAGGAAGAACGCAGATAGATGTCGGATTGATGATCGCTTCTCGCTGGGTGATTTCGTTCGAAGTTTTGAGCATCGAGCTCGGAGAGTCACATCGAAAGCATTTGCTGCTGTCCAAAGGGAGCTGTCTTCAGGAGCGGAGTTGTACGATGCCAGAAACAGATGTGGTGTCTTTCTCGTGAGAGCGTCACTGGCTCACTGTGAAAACTACGTCATCAGCAACTTCGTGGAGGCCATCAAGGCGATCCGGAATCCGGCCATCGCACACGTTATGACACAGCTCTGCCAGCTCCTGTCATGTTACCACATCGTCAACAACTCTGGAGACTTCCTCGAAGATGGCTTCCTGTCACGTGACCAGTTTGTTCTGATCCGGAAGAAGGAAGTTGCATTGCTGGCCGACATTCGTCCTAATGCTGTGGCTCTGGTGGATGCCTTTGACTTTCCAGATATTTTCCTAGGCAGTGTACTGGGCCGTTATGACGGACAAGTCTACGAAAACCTCTACAAGTGGGCATTGGAGTCACCCCTGAACAAGTCACAGGTCCATGAGTCATACTACAAATATCTGAGGCCCATGATGAAGTCTAAGGTGTAAATTACAATGTAGCATGGCAACAAAGCAGAGAATATATACAAACTACAGAAATCATTTATTGCAAGAGGTGAGGGAACTAAATTCATGTTCCAATTTGAATTAAATTCCATGCTATGTTTCAATCTAACTACTGTACATTGTATATGCAACCACTCCAGAACTGTGAGCGATCGAGTATAGTGTATTTTCTCTCTTTAATATCAAAGATACTGTGTATTTAATAAAAATGTTAAAATTGAAATGTTGATTAATCCTCCTTCTTAGTTCACTGCCAGTATTTGGGAGTGGTCTTGTACTAGGGACATGAGTATATCAGACATAAGTTACTAAGTAAATTCCAATTGCATTGGACATGCACATTTAGATACGAAACGACCAATATATTTTGGTAATCTTCACTTGCAAGGTCAACTGTTCATAACTTCTACCGCTACCACATTATATATACATCAATTGCAACATGCGTCACTACATACTTTTACAACATCGTTCAAAACTTCTGCCAAAAAATAGCTTTCTATTATGCTATTTAGTTTTTTTGTATAGTGCCATACCCGGCTGCTCGTGGCGTTTCAAAATGATTAGTCAGTTACACTTGTACTATACTTGGTTGACTCGCCCCGTCCGTCGAATATCTCGCAAGGAAGAATGCAGGTAGATGTCGAATTGATGCTCACTCCTCGCTGGGTGATTTCATTGGAAGTTTTGAGCACCGAGCTTGGAGAGTTACATCGAAAGCGTTTGCTGCTGTCCAAAGGGACCTGTCTTCAGGAGCGGAGTTGTACGATGCCAGAAACAGATGTGGTGTATTTCTCGTGAGAGCGTCACTGGCTCACTGTGAGAGCTACGTCATCAGCAACTTCATGGAGACCATTAAGACGATCCGGAATCCGGCCATCGCACACGTTATGACACAGCTCTGCCAGCTCCTGTCATGTTACCACATCGTCAACAACTCTGGAGACTTCCTCGAAGATGGCTTCCTGTCACGTGACCAGTTTGTTCTGATCCGGAAGAAGGAAGTTGCATTGCTGGCCGACATTCGTCCTAATGCTGTGGCTCTGGTGGACGCCTTTGACTTTCCAGATATTTTCCTAGGCAGTGTACTGGGCCGTTATGACGGACAAGTCCATGAAAACCTCTACAAGTGGGCATTGGAGTCACCCCTGAACAAGTCACAGGTCCATGAGTCCTACTACAAATATCTGAGGCCCATGATGAAGTCCAAGGTGTAAATTACAATGTAGCATTGCAACAGATCAGAAAATATACACTTACTACAGAAATCATTAATTACAAAAGGTGAGGGAACTGAATAAATGTTCAAATATGAAATAAATTCCATACTATTTTTCACTCTAACTACTGTACATTGCCTATGCAACCAGAATTGTGAGCATTCGCCATTTACAATACACGTATAACTTCATCATCATCGAAGTTTATTTTATACATCACCAATCTAAACTACTACATGCTCCTTGTCGTTCCTTTGGATCGTTCTGGATAGAAATTTGCGTACTGAAAGCAAGGCTTGATCGTCTGCCTGCATGACTCGAGCGCTCCTTTTGCCGCCAAAACCGCCGCGCATATGCGCACGCAGTTGCGCAGAAGCTTCACTTTTCTGTTCACCGCCATTTTTGCTTGCAGCTTTGGATATTTGGTCCCGGTGAATTCGTAGAATTTAGTCTGCAAACTAGCTTTTTTGCGAAATATTCTAATGGAATTTCACCTGCCACGTTCATAGACATTGTTTTGTGTCTATTTGGATAAGTATTGGTCGATAGTTTGTTACTTGCTAGATCGTCAGCGATTTGTATAGCCAGTTCACCCTATTATCGTCCACCCGTCGTACTTGACAGTGTACCTAATCTATCATTATTTCTACGTTAATATTCTTCTGTATATTTCTTGTTCATATACTGTAGTTCATATATTCGTAGTCCTCTTAGGGTTCTTTTTCAGCACAGTCTCAGGTTTGCTTCTTTGCCCGCCCTGTTACTGTGAGTTGTTAGTTCCCTTTGGTGATCATGACTTTCCTCCCTTGGTATCGGGGCCATGGACGAACGTCCGTGCCCGAAGTGTCTGGTCAATACCCTCCGAGGAGGGGAGAAACACAGCTTGTGTTTCGACTGTTTGGACCATGGCCCGGTATCTATGGAGGATTTGAGGTGTGATCTGTGCCGTTTCTGGCGTCCCTCTTCCTTCGTGCAGGCGACTGCAAAGTATGCTGAGGCCTTGGTGGCTCGTCAGGATGCTTTGAGGCTTGCAGAAGCTTCGGCTTCGCAAGTCCGCCAGTCGCCCATGGAGGTGGAGGCCTGTGACTGCCTGTGACCGCCTGTGACTGCTCAGATCACGTCCGGTGTTAGTCAGCCCCTGGGGCTAACACAGGACATGGTCAACGCAGCTGTGCAGTCCTTCTTTGCACAGTCGCTGTCGTCCCTTCAGAGTCCCCTCCGTCCGGGCCTCTCTTCCCTGCTTGGACAGGGAGTCCCGGCCAGTTCTTCGGCTAGCCCTTCGTCGCAGAGAGAGCTTGCTCCCCCTGCTGGCAAGAAGTAGAAATCTTCTAAGAAGAAGGTTTTGGTTCTTGCCAGGGCGAAAGTGGCCAAGAAACCGCACTCCACCTTCGTCGTCCCTCAGTCGGGGCCGATCGAGATATAGAGGTCCGTAATGTCTTCCCCTGGGCCTCCCAAGCAGAGGAAGCATGCTTCCTCTAAGTGCCGTGGTGCTGAGACCACATCGATTTTCGATGTGGCTCAGGCCTCGTCCGACCTCTTGGTGGGCGCCGATCGGGCCTCGGGCTTGATCGGCGGAGCATCTTGGATGGATCTTGGGAGTCCTCGGTCTCGAGGTTCGAGGGGGAAGAGTTCACTAGGTTTGGGGGTGGGGCTCTTGATCGTTCGTGTGATCGGGAGTCTTCACTTGGCGGTCGTGCTCCTATTCTTGATCAGTTCACGATCGGGTGGGTGGTGCTCAGGTCGTTCCTCAGGACCACTCAAGTCCTGTGTATGCTGATGTAACTCGCCAGACGGGCGCGTTCGCTGGGCAGGCATTCCCTCGCCCGTCCTTTGGTGTACCCTTGGGGTTATTGAGATCTTCGATCGGACCTGTGAGGCCCAACGATCGGGGGGGGGGGGGGGGGGGGGGTAGAGCAGAAGCTGATCAGGAGTCGTTCTCCTCGAAGGATGAGACTTCCGATCAGGCCAGGGGGTTCTAACTTCCGGTGGACTTTGGAGTCGGTGGCAAGGCGTATGGACTTGCTGATGGGTGCTCCAGGGCCCTCACGGGGAACCGGTAGATTCGCGTCGGCGCCAGTTCACTGGCTGATCCGGCTCCCTGTGGCTCCCGCGTTAGTCAAGTCTTTCGACCCCGCGTTATGCAAGTCTTTCGACAAGATTAAAAAGGGAGTTACGGCCAAGAAGGATGTGGCTCGTGCAGAGTCGACATTCCCGACTAGCCGTGTTCGACCTGAGTCGATCGACACCTATCGGACTTTAGAGTCCGAAGGTGGACATCAGACTTCCGTCTCGGTCGGAGACCTCAACCTCCACTTGCTTTCCCGGAAGCAGGGTACGATCTGGTCAGCTTATGTGAAAAAGGCTCGCCTTTCTCACTGGCAGACGTTGTCTCATCAGTTGATGGGACAGCTCTCGTTAACGGATCACCTGGCCACCTTGGTCCAGGAGTTTGTTGACGAGGCGGATCTGGAGGAGGGGAGTCGTGCCAACATTCATGCAGCACTCGGTGTCTTGGCCGGAGTGGTTCATGCTGCTGAGCGTGACAGTGCGCACCTGGGCTTACAATTGGATCTCACCATGTGTGAAGCCGATCTCCGTTTGCTTGACATGTCCACTATGGATGTCGCTGATCTACATGGGAGGCCGCTTTTCTCGGGCTATACCTACGCCAACCTCTCTCGGTCGGATATTTCCTTCATGCAGGAACATCTTCGGGATGAGGCTATGGCCAAGGCTTTGCTCGGGAAGTTGACGGGGTCTGGGACAGGCAAGAAGACCAAGAGTCAGAAACCTGCCCAACCCCAGGCACCACATGCACCCGTTTCCGCACAGCCGCCCATCGGGGGGCGCAGCCTCCCCCTCCTCAGGGGGAAGGCAAGCGTGGAGGCAAAGGGGGTGGACGCTTCAAAGGCAAGGGGAAATCTTCTGCTAAGAAGTAACTCGTTGCAGGAAAGCGTGGGCTCTGTGAAAGGTTCAAATCTTTTGGAATTCGATCTTCCACAACCTGGTCCAGTCCGGGGGCGCCTGGCTCAGTTCGCTCGGAACTGGAGCGATCTGGCATGGGTCGTGGCATGGGTGAAGTTCGGTCTCACCTTCAGATGGGAGGCTGCAAAACCACCGATCAGACCCAAAGCGTGGTTCTTCCCTGTGCCCGGCAATCGGGAAAAGTTTCAGCTCCTGCAGCACGAGGTGCAGCAGTTGCTAGAGAAACATGCGATTGAGGTGGTCAAGGACGAGAGGGGATTTTATTCTCTCATCTTCCTAGTGCCGAAAAAACAGGTGAGTGGCATCCCGTTTTCGACCTGTCAAACCTCAACAAATTCCTGATCATACCCAGGTTCAAGATGGAGTCAGTGCTTTCTGTTCAGAAAGCTCTGTCCAAGGGGAAGTGGGCAGTCAATATCGACGTCAAGGACGCGTACTTGCATGTGCCCATACACCCAGCTGATCGGCAATATCTCAAATTCGCTTTCGAGGGCTCGGTGCATCAGTTCAGAGTGCTTCCCTTTGGAATAGCCACCACGCCTTACGTGTTCACCCGTATCGTTAGGGCGATGGCAGCCAGGTTTCGATCGGTTGAAATTCAATTCCATCATTACATCGACGATTGGCTAATCATAGCCGACTCCCCGACTCAGGCTATAGAGCAATCCTCCATCGAGGATTGCACGGACACCTGCTGAGAAATTCAATTCCACCATTACATCGACGATTGGCTAATCATAGCCGACTCCCCGACTCAGGCTATAGAGCAATCCGGGTTCGTCCTCAGGTTGACGGCCAGCCTTGGCTGGATCCCCAATTGGGCGAAGTCTCATCTGTCCCCGACTCAGATATTCGAGTATGTCGGGGTGGATTACGATCTAGTTCGAGGAATAGCTCTTCCTCCGGGGGAGAGAGTTCTCAAGGCGATTGCGGCGATGGATGTCGCGCTGACGCAGTCGTCGATCACAGCTCGACAGTTTCTGTCCATCATCGGTCTGCTGGCGTCGATGGAGAAACAGGTGCCGTTCGGCAGGTGCTTCCCAAGCATTGGCTTTGGAAGCTCATGTGGACGAGCACGAGCTCTAGGCTGTGTGGAACACGAGCGAGAGGTCGTTGCACATCAATGTCCTAGAGCTGCAAGTGGTTCGAAATCTGGGGGCCTCAGAGTTCCCCAGGGACAAAGTGGCTGGTCTTCATGGACAACAGCACAGTAGTGGCGCACATAAACAAACAGGGTGGAACTCATTCCAGACAGTTTTGTTTGGAGGCCGAGTGTCTGATCAGGTTTGCCTTCAAGTCCTGTCTGTTCATCAGGGCAAGGCACCTACGGGGTCGCAGGAACGTCCTAGCAGACGCCCTGTCCAGGACAAACAAGATCATAGGCACGGAATGGAGCTTACATCCGGGGGTGTTTCGTCGCATTTGTCAGGCGTTCGGGACACCGAACATAGACCTGTTCGCAACCTCTTGGAATCACAAGCTCCTGGTCTATTTCTCACCTCTGCCAGAGAACGAGGCACTGGCTGTGGACGCGATGTACGGGTATGCATACCCGCCAACCCAATTCCTAACGGAAGTGCTGCACAAAGTAGCCAGGTCTCAGTGCGAGATTCTGTTGGTGGCGCCATGCTGGCCGATGCAGGCGTGGTTCCCAACTTCCCGCTACTACTGTCTCTCCTGATCGATGTACCTCGGGTCCTCGCGATCGAGAACAGGTTGCTGAGTCAACCGGGGCAGGACAAAAAATTCACGATTCCGTCCACGTGCTCAAGTTACACGTGTGGAGGATATCGAGCGATCCTTCCAGGAGGCAGGATTTTCTCAGCAGGTGTCCGTGCATTTCACGAGAAATAATAGGAGATCCTCCTCTAAAACGTATGAAGCTGAATGGAGAGTATTCGTACATTGGTGTAACGGAAGGCACATTGATCCGCTCTCTGCCCCTCTGAATGCAGTGCTAGACTTTCTCTGCTATATCTTTGATAGGTTTAACTTGAAGGCTACAACAATCGAGGGATACAGGTCCATGTTGGGCCCTGTATTCCGTGCTAGGGGGATCGATTTAACTAATAATCGTATCCTTGCTGGTCTGTTGGCGTCCTTGAGGACGCAAAGGCCACGGGGAGTTCCTACTCTCCCGGATTGGGACATGGCTTTTGTGCTGTATTGTCCTACTGAAGCACCTTGGGAGCCTCTCGAGGAAGTTTCCTTGCAGAGGATAACTCTTAAGACTTTCTTGCTAGTCATGCTAGCAAGTGGTCGAAGATGCTCAGATGTCGCAGCGATCGACGTTTTACGAGTGGCATTTGGTGCGGATGGTTCCATTTCTTTTAACCCAGTACGTGATTTTATGCCTAAAACACATGCTGCGGTTGAGGGCGGGAAAGCTTTCTCTCCTATTGTTATTCCGTCACTGGGCGGTTACGTATGACGGAATGAGTCGGACGCACTCTTATGCCCGGTCAGAGCGCTGAAAATTTACATCGATAGTACCAGATCGATCAGGAAAGATCGTAAGCGATTATTTATTTCCTATCAGCCTAATAGGGCTACGGATATCTCCACAGCTACACTATCCAGATGGGTAAAGGTTGTAGTGAGGACTGTCTATGTGGAGTCAGGTGCTGATGATCGAGTGACTTATGAAATATCGTCTCACCAAATCTGACACATCTCGATGTCTTTGGCGGCCAGGTCGAATATTCGTTAAAATATATCGTGAGAGCCGGAATGAGGACTGATTCTACGACATTCATCAGGTTCTATCTGTCCAATGCTGCCGAACATCACGACCAGTCGTCCAGATTTAGACTGGGTCCGCTGATTGTAGCGCAGGCTGTTGTTTAACCAGCTGGACAGAAAAGTCTTGGTTTTAACGTGCACGGGTATATAGCAACACTTTGTGTTTGTGTTTGAGTTCTTTGTGTTACGATCTCAAGCAGAGTACCGTTTTCCACCGATGGGGTGAAGAAGAAATTCGTGCATGTGGGAGGCAAGCGATCACACCGCTAGGTGAGTATATTATTTACGAAAGATATATCGAAAATGTAGCATTTTAGCGATTCGCTTGAAATCAAGACTATTGTCTGTTTTCATGACTCTCTAGCACAACTGCTCCACCGCCTATCCTCTGATTCTAAGGAGCATGTAGTAGTTTAGATTGGTGATGTATAAAATAAACTTCCCAAATTTTAATTGTAAATTTGCCGTTTATTGTTTTTACTCACCTCTAAACTACTACAGTAAAGGTACTCCCATCCACCCCACCAGTTTTGCGTTGGGACTTCCTTTTGTTCTTTTTTGGACAAAAAAGTGAAGCTTCTGTGCAGCTGCGAGCGCATATGCGCGACAGTTTTGGCGGCAAAAGGAGCGCTCGAGTCATGCAGGCAGACGATCGTGCCTTGCTTTCAGTACGCGAATTTCTATCCAGAACGATCCAAAGGATCGAAAAGGAGCAAGTAGTTTAGAGGTGAGTAATAACAATAAACGGCAAATTTACAACTAAAATATGGGAATTTTGTGTATTTTCTCACTTCGATATCAAAGATACTGTGTATTTAATAAAAGTGATTAATCCACTTATCCACTTGGTGATTAATCCACTTATAGTCCCCTGCCAGTATTTTAGATTGGTCTTGTATCAGAGACAACTACCTGCAATACATCAATATACATCATATCAATGACACAGTATCTGTTTATTTTGTTCGAGTATTACCGAATTGATGCCACCACGGCGGTGTTCTGGAATATCTTCCATCTGCAGCAGGCCAAATATTTAAGTCAAGTTTCAGGTCATCAGAATATGCTACATGTAAACCTTTTTATATTCCCGTAAGACATATCGAAACTTTAACTTCAAGAGTTCTATTTTCAAACACCAAATCACACCATGGGATGTAAGTGAGATTTCAAGGTACAATGGTACTCCTGAGATGGGACCTATCCTTCTACCACCAAATTGTCTTGTCCAAGGGACATCCTTATCTGAAGGGTTCATTTATGTATTCAACTAGTCATGAAGGCAGTTGTTCCAAGGAGACCACTGTAGTCTAAGATGAAGTTTATTTTCACCAAGTGATGTCATATGTTCTTACGAGTTCCTATCTGCTCATGATACAAACTTCATTTATGAGCTCTGTACATGTAACGTTAATCATATCTCCCATATTTAAAACATTTGTGAGACTTGAACTCTATGATTTCTTGGTTCGAGATCAGCACAAAGTGCAATATTAATGACTCTGATATGCTATGGATTTATTACTACAGTGGTTTCGCTTCCAAATCCCAATATATACGTACGTGAATTTCTGGATGTTCCCAATACAAACCTGAGTATAATACACAACATTTTAAGTATTTCTTCCCAAAATTTCAGAAAGATTTGACCGTAAACTTATAAATGTATCTTACTCGGTGAGGGTAACCCTCATTCCCAGTTCAAGATAGCTTGGTCCTCTGGAAGTTACATATTCAGTTTGGAACATACTTCCGAATTGTATATACATGTGGCAACGTTTGTAAACTCCCAGATGAACCCTTCCTAAAACCATACAGATTTATATGTGGGAAATACATATAATATCAAGTCATTCATTCGTTGACCAATATCATACATGTAGGCCTAGAATTCGCATCCACCCCGTAGTAAGTACACAATCTACCGTTATGTCTACATACCTGATAACATCGTGTAATCTTGCACGTTTGTTGGTAGCAAAGTAGACGTTTAATCAGGCATTTGATACATTGCACCATTTTCAACGAACCAAAGGTCAATGTTCACCGTTCACGAGAGTCACTAACTAGAATATATAAGACCTTGATATTACATAATGTAGATCTATAGATGTGAGTTATTGACAATCACATCATATTTACTTGAATCTACTAACGGCGACAAATCAAAAAGAATGGCCGTGAATCCAGATTTGCAGAAGGAGAGAGACACTGCGACCTTCAGCGTCGAGCAGCTGACGAACCTGCTGGATGGCGGAGAATCTGTCACGAGCAGACGGCGCGAAATCATCGCACGCGCGCTGGAGCAGACGACATTCACCGACGGTCCACCGACGAGTTTCCTCTCGCGCGAGGAGTTCTACGATCGCTGTGTTAAGAAAGCTGTACATGCGCACAAGTTAGTCACAGAATGGAAGCTGAGCTCCCAAGAACAGCAATGGTTAGCGATGGTAGCTTTTCCTCATGAGGCTCCCCCCGATGCTCTACACGTTGGTATGTTCACGCACGCTATGGAGAGCCAGGTGAATGACGAGCAGAAGAATAAATGGATGCCAAAAGTCTATTCTAGACAGTACCTCGGGACCTATTCACAAACAGAGTTGGGACATGGGACCCATCTCCGTGCACTGGAGACGACGGCGACTTACGACCCCAAGACTGAGGAGTTTGTTCTGCACAGTCCCACGACGTCCTCCATGAAGTGGTGGCCTGGAGGTCAGGGGAAGACCACAAACTGTGCCGTGGTCATGGCCCAGTTGTACAGCCAGGGTATCAACCACGGGATCCAGCCTTTCTTCGTGGTATTTCGAGACCTGAAAACTCACCAACCTCTTCCTGGAATTACAGTTGGGGACATAGGTCCCAAGATGGGATACAACTCAATCGATAATGGCTTCCTCAAGTTTGATCATTTCCGCATCCCAAGAGAAACTATGTTGATGAAGCACGTCGAGGTACTCCGAGATGGGACCTTTGTGCTGAAGACGAAGCAGAAGAAACCAGCATACAGCACAATGACAGTGACCAGGACTCGCATAGTTCACAACTTGGGCTTCCGGAGTCTCGCTAGTGGAATGACTATCGCAATCAGGTACAGCGCTGTTCGGAGGCAGTCTGAGCTCAAACCTGGAGCTCCAGAGCCACAGATCCTGGACTACCAGACGCAGCAGTACAAACTGTTCCCCTACCTGGCCATGGCGTATGCCTTCAAGTTCACTTCAGATAGTCTCTCCGCTATATATGCTGATGGTATGGGTCAAGCTCTGAGCGGCAATGATGAAAGAACCCCAGAGCTGCACGCATTATCTTCAGGTCTAAAGGCATATTGCACTGCATACTCTCATCTGGGCCTAGAACAGGGCAGAATGGCTTGTGGTGGGCACGGCTACTCCCAGGCTAGCGGTTTCCCGAAGATATTCACAACGAGTGCTCCTGGACCTACATTTGAAGGTGAGAACACGGTTCTCCTTCTCCAAGTGGCCAGATACCTGATGAAATGCATGGAGCACGTTCGAGAGGCAGGTCGACTCGCCCCGTCCGTCGAATATCTTGCAAGGAAGAATGCAGGTAGATGTCGAATTGATGCTCACTTCTCGCTGGGTGATTTTGTTGAAAGTTTTGAGCACCGAGCTCGGAGAGTTACATCGAAAGCGTTTGCTGCTGTCCAAAGGGAGCTGTCTTCAGGAGCGGAGTTATATGATGCCAGAAACAGATGTGGTGTCTTTCTCGTGAGAGCGTCACTGGCTCACTGTGAGAACTACGTCATCAGCAACTTTGTGGAGGCCATCAAGGCGATCCGGAATCCGGCCATCGCACACGTTATGACACAGCTCTGCCAGCTCCTGTCATGTTACCACATCGTCAACAACTCTGGAGACTTCCTTGAAGATGACTTCCTGTCACGTGACCAGCTTGTTCTAATCCGGAAGAAGGAAGTTGCATTGCTGGCCGACATTCGTCCTAATGCTGTGGCTCTGATGGATGCCTTTGACTTTCCAGATATTTTCCTAGGCAGTGTACTGGGCCGTTATGACGGACAAGTCTACGAGAACCTCTACAAGTGGGCATTGGAGTCACCCCTGAACAAGACTCAGGTCCATGAATCATACTACAAATATTTGAGACCCATGATGAAGTCTAAGATGTAAATTACATTGCAGCATGGCAACAAAGCAGAAAATATACACTAACTACAGAAATCATTAATTACGAAAGGTGAGGGAACTAAATAAATGTTCAAATATGAAGTAAATTCCATACTATTTTTCACTCTAACTACTGTACATTGCCTATGCAACCAGAATTATGAGCATTAGCCGTGAGCATTGGTCATTTACAATACATGTATTACTTCATCATCATCGATTTTTGTGCATTTCCTCACTTCGATATCAAAGATACTGTGTATTTAATAAAAGTTTGAATATTGAAATGGTGATTGATCCTACTTCGCATAGTTCACTGCCAGTATTTTAGATTGGTCTTGTATCAGAGACATGTATGATTAAGACGTTGATTACATGGCCGGAAAAAACGTTACTTACGTGTAAATAACTTTATTTACGTGTAAATAACTTTATTTACATGTAAATAACTTTATTTACGTGTAAATAACATTTTTATGCGT
The DNA here is from genome assembly GCA_949152475.1 of Terebella lapidaria. NCBI lineage: Eukaryota > Metazoa > Annelida > Polychaeta > Terebellida > Terebellidae > Terebella > Terebella lapidaria. The sequence goes on from OX424557.1 coordinate 14,195,336, forward strand.
AAATAACATTATTTACGCGTAAATTACATTATTTACCCCCATCGACCAAGAGAAAGATAAAAGCACGTGTAGGCAGTATTTGGTTAGTATCGCACACACGGCAGAAGTTAAAGTACTAGTATAGTGAAAATATGATGTGATTTTATATGAAAGATCTCATTGATCTGAGCAAAATGGTTTTTACGGCATGTAAATATCACAATCCGTTCAAAAGTTATAGCACTTTGAACACTGGAATCGTCAAATTTGCTTTTTCAAAACAATTTAGCTAATTAGTATGCAAATGAGATATTCATGACGTCATCGGGGGAAGTTGTTTTAATTAGGTACTTTGAAATGTATTTTTCATTCATTTAATGTTCTGATTTTTCATCAAAACTTATTCAATGCAGATTTTATTATGAATAATCAGTGTTTTCACTTTTTCTGTTGTTGTCAAGGTAACCAGTGACCTGGTATGGCCCATAGCAACCATGGTTGCTAGGGCCAGAAACACACTTAGAACAGGGTATTCACAAATAAAAATGGTGCCAACTTGAGATCTATAATAATTTAGTTCATAAATAATCGACAGAAAGTCTGTGAATAGACTGACTTGGCAGTTAATGGCCATGGCAACCATGGGTAACTACGGCTATAGGGAACGACTGGTAACCATAGCAACAGTACAGTTTGTGTGGATATTGACTGTGTATAGTGCATAGTAATATGTACTAGTCAGATCTTCAGAGCCTTCAATAAGAATCATTATATCATGGCTTGAAATATCCTAATTAAAATTTGTTCCCCTCGTGACGTCATGAATTCTCATTAGCATCTAATTTGCATATTAATGAGTTGCTAGATCTTTTCAAGTGGCTTCTGTAATGTAGTGCCGGAATGGCAGTTTCAAATGGCTGTAACTTTTGAACGGATTGAGATATTGATATACCGTAAAGACCATTTTGCTCTGATCGATGAGATATTTCATATAACATCATATTTTCACTTTACTAGTACTTTAAAGTCCGGTTTACACGATCAAACTACTTCAAACTTTTACTTCAAACTACTTCAAACTTTGGAGTTTGACGCAAAGTTTGATCGTGTAAACCGCGACTTCAATGTAGGTATCAATCTATTACCACAAATACAGTAGATTTTGGTGATGCCAATAACAAACGTAAAATACAACATTTTGTTTCAAACTACGTCAAACTACTTCAAAATACTGCAAACTCCACCATCAAGTTTGATCAAACTCAGTCAAACTATTCATGCTCGTGTCCATATCATATTGAGGAAAAGCATAATTTTCACTTTGAAACTCGTGACATTGAAGTATATAACACAGTCGTTCCGTTTTACTGCAGCTTTTAACAAAGCAGTATCAGAAATTTACGGAAGACCGTTAGTGCCAGGTGTGGAAATATATTTAAGTGGCGGCCGCCACATAATTATCTGGCGGCCGCCACTTATTTAGTGCTTTAACACAGCATTTTGGTCTATCCATAGATATTCATTTCAAAATAAAATAAAATTTACATTTTATTTGAGATACATTATCGATATATACTAAGTCGATATTATCAAGTTACTAACCCGGGATTTATAAAAAACATCTTCTCCCCCCCCCCCCCCCCTCCCCTCTTCGAATACCAGCATCCCATAGGAGTGGTGCGCGTTAGTCACATGCAAAGTGACTCTGATCGGTCAATGCCGATTTACATTGTAACATAATATGGCCCAAGAATGCCTCAATAAAATTGACGAATATTTGTTTGGGGGATGAAATGTACATATTTTCATGTCATTGATTGGTATTATGGACCATAGGGCAACTTTCAATACATAATCCATAGGGGAAAAGAACTAAGCAAAAAAGGAACACACAATATTAATCAGATAATTTGACGAATATTTGTCACGAATATGCACTGTTTTTATTTGTTTCCTTTAATCTATATATCGATGGTAGCAACCATAATTGCAGAGGGCCCAGTTGCCATGGCCACAACAAATAACATGAATTCATTGATGATCCCTATATAATGCTAAGTGAGAAAGTTAATTTTTGTAAGAATAATTTGCATGCCAACAACCCCCCCCCCCCCCTCCCCACAATACCCCATATATTATTGTCTCATTAAAAACAGTATTGTCATTAATACAGTATGTCACGACTTTTATTTGGATACTAGGGCCTAATTAGCTATATCTATATTGCTTTACAAGAATCTCCTCATATTTCAAGCCACGTCCTACAGACAATTATGTGGCGGCCGCCAGATAATTAAGTGGCGGCCGCCAGATAATTATGTGGCGGCCGCCAGATAATTATGTGGCGGCCGCCAGATAAATATATTTTCACACCTTTCATTTTCTGGCCTCTACGGGCTTCCGTAGAAATTAACGTCAAATGAAAAATTTGATGGAGTTTGAAGTAGTTTAAAGGAGTTTGAAGTAAGAAGTTTGACCGTGTAAACCGGAGTTTGATCTAGTTTGAAGTAGTTTGACGTGATGAGTTCGATCGTGTAAACACCCACCATCAAACTATTTCAAACTCACGTTTTAGGAGTTTGAAGTAGTTTGAAGTAGAAAGTTTGAAGTAGTTTGATCGTGTAATCCAGCCATAATAATGTTTTTTCCGCGTAAATAACGTTATTTCTGCGTAAATAACGTTATTTCCACATAACAAACTTTATTTATGTGGAAAAAAACGTTACTTACGCATAAAAAACTTTATTTATGCGTAGATAACTTTTTTTACGCGGGAATAACATTATTTACGCATAGATTTTGCTATCATAGCTTTATTTTTTGTTATTGTTGTTTTATTTTTTTTTTTATCATTATCAAATATATTGTGATATCAGTTGTTTGTTGTTGTTTTTTTGTTTTGTTGGGGAGATACACTTATAAGCTACAGCTTCTAGTATTCTCCCCTTCAACATTCTTTTTATTGTCAATGTGTATATCTGTATATGTACATGAATTTGAATGTTGAATAAATATTTTTGAATTGAATTGAATTAATTATGTTGATTATGTTGATTATGTATCAGTCAGGATTACTTCGAGAAATAAATAACTTTTTTTACAATGTCACTTATCAGCCACTGTATATTATAGCATATGCTACTTTCTTTTTTTATTATATATTATATAAATTTCTTTACGGTCTTGGCCGAATTTTTTTTTTCTTCCGCCGTTTTGCTTTCCGGACGCTAAATTAACAATATGAAGAATCCTATTGTTTATGAGTCGACTCCGAGGTCCGTGAGGTCACTGAGGATAAAATCAAGGCTGAATTTGAGGCTTAGTTTATTATTATTATTATTATTATTATTATTATTATTATTATTATTATTATTATTATTATTATTACACCGTGACTTTTGAAGCGCCTAATCCGTATGTTCTAAGCGCTGTACAAATTGGATACATGAATACATAGAATACATTATGACATTATATACATTATAAGTGGAGATGAACAAATACATGATTACAAGATTTAAGTGATTGAAATTAAACGTTATTGAAATGATCGTTCATCAAGTGTGTCTTCAACTGTTTTCTGAAACTGTCCCAGGAGGAAGCGTTCCTGATATGTGCCGGCAAGCAGTTCCAGAGGCCCGGGGCTGAGTGACAAAAGGCTTGGGACCCCACGCGCTTCTTTGCAGGTTTACACACTAACACTGTTGTGTCAGCAGCAGACCGGAGCTGTCGGCGCGGCACGTACAGCTGGAGTAACTCCTGGAGATAAGTGGGGGCGATTCCATTCAAGCACTTGTACACGTATGTGAGGATCCGAAACTGGATACGGAGGTGGCAAGGGAGCCAGTGGAGGCTGTAAAGCACTGGCGTTATATGATCCTGATGTGTTGTTTGTCTAATGATTCGCGCCGCCTTGTTCTGAACCTTCTGGAGACGGTAGATCTGGGTCTGAGGGAGCCCTGACAGCAGCGAACTACAATAGTCCAGCTGAGAAGTCACCAAACTCTGGATAGCTGATCTGCAGGCTTCTATTGTTAGGTAATGCCTGATTCTGCCGATGTTGCGCAGGTGGAAATTGCATGATTTGACAACGCTGGTGACTTGGGCAGCCATCGACATGTGGTCATCAAATATAACGCCTAGGTTTCTGACAGTTGCTGAAGGGGAAATGGACGCGTCAGCCATGTTAAGAACGTGGATGGGGTTGGAGAAGTTCCTGTGCTGATGGGCTGACATCACAAGTAGCAGTTACGTCTTCCCCTGGTTCAACTGGAGGTAGTTCTCAGTCATCCAGTCCCCAATATCTGTTATGCAACTTTGCATAACCGTCGCCGCCCTTGAGTAACTGTCAGAGTTTTTTGCATCGAAGGTCAGATAGAGTTGAATGTCGTCTGCATAGCGGTGGTATCCAACACCATGCCGAGTGATGATTCCCTCCAAAGGTTGGGTATAGATGGAGAATAGCACTGGCCCCAGCACGGAGCCCTGAGGCACGCCGTGGACAGCAGGTCTGTCAGATGAGTAGGTCCCTGCAATACCCACTCGCTGTGATCGAGCATGAAGGTATGAGCGGAACCAATCCAGTGCTGTTCCTTTAACACCCAGGGAATGGTGGAGTGAGCTGATGGGTGATTCATGGTGGAGAGTGTCAAATGCGGCACTCAAATCTAGAAGTACCAACATCATGGCCTTGTTGTTGTCCAGACCGACCACCAAGTCGTTCTGTACTCGGAGAAGTGCAGTCTCAGTGCAGTGTAGAGGTTTATAGGCTGATTGGAACTTTTCATTTAGGCAGTGATAATCCATGTGTAGCTTCAGTCTCTTCAGGACCACTCGTTCAACCACCTTGCCAATGAAAGAAAGGTTGGAGACTGGTCTGAAATTCTTGAGCATGGTAGCATTCAAGGATGCTTTCTTCAGGAGAGGAGTGACAACTGCCTCCTTCGCGGATGAGGGAAAGGTTCCAGTTGACAATGACACGTTGACCAGGATCGGAAGGTGAGTATCCAAGGTCTCCTTGAGCAGCCACGTGGGCATGGGATCGAGCACACACGACTTCGATGGGGATGCCATGATAGTTTTCCGCAGATCATCCAGTGTCACTGGAGGAAAGCTGTCCATGGAGACATCTGGCGACAGCGGAGCACCGGTGACTAGAAACTGGCCATCCGGATTTCTCTTGCTCGCTATCCCTGAGATTATGATGTCAACGTTTTCGATGAAGAAGTCAGCGAAGGATTCACAGCTGTTCGTCAGGTCCTGTGACGGATACTCGGGTAGCCATTCTTTCAGCAGGCAATTCAAGGTCTTAAATGTTGTCCGCTGATCAGCGCCTGAAAACTTGTCTTCATAGTAGATCTTTTTGATGTTGAGAATGTGAGTGTTGACTAGATCTCTGCGTTGTTCGTAGATCTGTCTGTGGATCATTAGTTGTGTTTTTCTCCATTGCCTCTCAGCTGCTCGTCGACTTTGACGGAGCTTGGTGAGGTTACTATCAGCCCACGGGTATGACACTTTGTAGAACTTTGCATGGAGGTTCATATACCACCAGGGAAGAAACTTATTGACTTTGTGATCAATCCGTCAAACGACCTTCGACCTAGAGCTCGAAAGAATTTGTTGCTAGTTTCCAGACAATAACTTGAAGAATATTCAGGCAATGGTTGTAGAACTTTGCATGGAGGTTCATATACCACCAGGGAAGAAACTTATTGACTTTGTGATCAATCCGTCAAACGACCTTCGACCTAGAGCTCGAAAGAATTTGTTGCTAGTTTCCAGACAATAACTTGAAGAATATTCAGGCAATGGTTGTAGAACTTTGCATGGAGGTTCATATACCACCAGGGAAGAAACTTATTGATTTTGTGATCAATCCGTCAAACGACCTTTGACCTAGAGCTCAAAAGAATTTGTTGCTAATTCATCCTTGAGGGTTCCTGCATATCTCGGATGTTTGACTAAAACAGACGTTATTTTCGGACTCGTTGCCCTAGACAGAAATGTCTAAGGGGCATTATAATAAATAGGGATGAACTTTGACATTGACCTCAATTTTTTTCACTGAGTCGGCATTTTCCACTCCCATTGATGCCAGAACTCAGCCAGAACACAGCCATTGTACGTGCTCCAGGGCGAGCCATCGCCGCTATCCCGCGGACAATACAGGTGCGAATGAGTACATACATATGCGCTGACCTGGACTCATTCAGTCGATGCGTGCCCATCGAACCCGACTGTGTCCATGACGACACACCGCCGAGTCAGACAAGGGCCAGTGGGTTCGGGAGTTGGACAACGCTATACGGTCTACCCGCCAAGCAGTCCGTCGGTGATCCGACCGACCGACATCTGACCGACATCGCGCCACGTGCGAAAACTACTACAGAGTTCCAGAGTGCCTGCTGAACCAGCCGTGACAGGGAGCCTGCCAGGGAGCTTCCGACCCAGCCGAGAGAGACCAGCCGTGGAATCCACCCCAGCGATGACCACCGACAGCCACAGATCGGTGTATTGATCTTCCCCCAGCCGTGCAGCCAAGCGTCTGCAGCCACAATGGCCCCGAATCACATTGGATATCTACCAGCCCATTCGGCAATCCGGACCGCACCCGACGCACCAGAGATCGGTATACCGATCCTGTCTCAGCTGCACAGACAAGCGCCTATGGTCACGACAGTCCTAAACAACACCGGGCATACTCCAGCACCGACTGCACAGCCAGCGCCAGTCCATCCAGTGATCCCCACAACCTACGACGTGCCCGAGATCAGTACCTCGATCTTGTACCATGTCGGATACACAACCATGCTGCAACGACATACGCGCCAGCTGCTCCCGCGATCCCGACGGCGCAAAACTCGAAAGAGGTGGGAATACCGATCTGGCCACAGCCATACGGCCAAGCGCCCATGATTGCCACCATGCCAAGTTACATTGGATACTCACCAGTACATCCAGCGCCATCAGTGCCAGCCGGTTCCACGACCGCACCAACACGCGACGCACCCCGAGATTGGTACTCTGATCCCGCCCCAGCCATACAACCCAGCGCCTGCAATTGCAACAGCTTCGAGCCATGTTGCACACACAGCATGCCAATAGCGCCAATCATGCAAGACATCCCCGTGATCCTGACGGAACACGTCCCACCAAAGATCGGAATACCGATCTTGACACAACAACAACTACAAGTGTCTTCTGCCGCTCCGACCCGTCAACACCGGGAACCCTCCAAGACCTGACACCACGACCACTGCCATTGATGCCCGCCTTGCCTACCAGACCGACATCAATACAAGTCACGCCGGGGACTTCACCTCGCGAAGGGATGTGCGTCAAGTGCTCATCACCACTCTCACACTGAGCATCACCTCACGAAGGGATGTCCGAGCTTCTACACCAGCGTTCGCTAACCCCATGGGCGCAGCCCCGTGGTCTTCACGGGAACAAAATCAAGTGATAGAAAGTCGCCGCCAGGGGAGTACCCATGCTTAACATCTCAGCATCCAAAAAGAAACATGCGCCGCCCAGCTTGATATAGATGATATTGGCTGAGCTACTGGACTGATAACGAGAACGATGAACTGTGCAATGAAAATGTACTATGACGTGGAATATCAGCATTTGAAGAAAACAACTGTAAATAGATAATCGATTTTACATATCCATGATAATCAACTATGAATTATGTAAACCTGATGTCAGTGAGGCACTTTTGAGAGGTAATTGGTACGGGTTTACTGCCGTGTTGTTGCTGTATATTTGTCGTGCTTATGTAGCATTTTTAGTCCAGTCTCATGGTTCACATTCATACAAATGTCCTCTCGTTGTGTTTGCGCTACAAATCCCGTCCGGCGGAAATAAACAACTCTTCAAGTTAATAAACAGCGAATTTATATTAACCTTGAACTCGTCAATCAATTTACAGAGCTAGAGCAAATCATGTTTAACGTCAACATCGTGTTCATTGGCTTACGTGATGGTTACTGTAATTTTAATCCTATAAACTTAATATCCAGTTCAGAGTACTCTGAATGTTATCCAAGGCCTGTCAAAGTCTCCGTTTGGAGCAGTAATAATCCAGTTTACCGAGTCCCGCTCAAAATCCCCGGTTTGAACGGTAAGTGTCCAGGAAATCAAGTTGAATTGTGGAGGCCATCAGGGCTTGGGTTGGAAGGCTCTTCCCTGTGGAAGAAACCAGTCGGTTTACAGTTTGGTGCTGAGCACAGGAAGGTAAACGTGTGTCAGACTTCAAAGTTCCCAACCCGGTTTGTAGATATTCCCGTCCCGCTGTCACCGGTTTGCCATGCTCCTAAAGCCCGTGGAGACTGGCTCTCATGACAGGGTCCCGCCAAAAACAGTCCTGCCTAGTCCTGGAGAATAGGTGTGTATCCGTGACTGTCTCTGGAAGAACTGAATGTACTGCTAAGTATCCCTGGGACCCCAGTGGGTACAGCGTCCCCTGTTGGCAGTTATAGTAACCAAAGTTGTTCAGTCCACCGGCCGGTTGACACCGGCAGACGCCCGGTTGACAGTCTCCATAGTTACTGACGTTGTTTACAAAACAAGTCCCTCCCCATGTAATCCTGTAGGTATTGAGTATATCCCCGCGGCTATATCCAGGAGCTGTTATCCCTTATTGTATCCAGAATGTCTGCAGCACCTTCAACCCGTCAACCCAGGAATGAACCCATAAACTATAAAGTCGATAAAACTGATAATATTACAATCCCCCCTTTGTTGGTGTGAATGTCCCCATTCCCCTTGGAGTGGCCCCAACTCCCGACAAAAAGGCTATTATTTTTCCCCTATCCTGTTGCCAGCGCTCGCGCTCCTCCCGGAGCTGCTGCAGCTCACCCAACAGTTCTGCTGGGCTCTGTCCGTCGAGACTTTGGAGGGCGGACAGGCGGGCCCGAGCGACCAACTGGGCTGACCCAGCGCGGTGCAGCACATCTGTAAGCTGGTCATGGAGCCTCCTAATCCGCAAGAGCTCGCTAAGCTGGCGATTGGCGTACTCCTCCAGGTGGCGGGCGCCTCACACAACCAGTCCAGGCCCTCCGGGGGTGCCAGTGACCGCACGTCCTCGGCGGGGCCACAGGCAGTAGAGAGGCCCAGCTGTTGCTGCTGTTGTTGCTGCTCCTCCGCAGCCGTGACTACCACGTAGGTCACCGGCTCCTCGGCGTCCGAGACGGCCTCGTACACGGTCTGTTGACTGCAGTCTGCTGGCTGCTGGCCCTGGGGAGAGGCGGGCTGCGCCACGTCGTCTACCGACTGGACGGAAGCTGGCGCAGTCGAGGAAGGGGTCGGCCCCGCCTGCTTGGTTTCACTAACGGGAGCCTCCTCGTCGCTGGAGAGTATGGCACAATCAGAGGAATGGCAGGGGGTATCCTCGATGGATATGTCCTTCCTCGCAACTCTCGTCACGCTGGTGTGGTTCTGGGCCGGGGACTCCGATGCTGTCTGCTGCGTGTGGGACACTCTGGGCGACCCCACAGCCCCTTGGTGGCATCTGAGTCGGTGCACGTTCCTGTCACCGGCCCTAGAGAACGCTGCTGGGCAGTATCCACAGGCATGTTGCTGGGGAGGACGTGGCAGCCCGTGCACATCTCGCAAGTGCCGCTTCAGTGAGCGTGCCTGAACCTTCTTGTTGCAGACCTCGCAGCTCGTGGGCAGCGTCGAGCGAGAAGCTGTTTCGAGTCGATCACTGCTACCGGACAGAAAACCTTCCAGCCGGCTGAAGTCGTCCGGCGTCGACATGTCTGTACAGTATTGATCAAAGACGTGAAGTGACCGCCGTATCTCAGCGGTCAGCACAATGTCACTCAAAAACGTCATTTTACGTCAATAACACAGGAACTGGACCGCACGATTTACGTCATTGATAAAAAGTTACTCTGCCCGAGGTAATGACGCTGATATTCACATTACATGTATATAGTTAACTGCATGCCCATGTATCCGTGTTAGTTAGTTTTTTATTCCAGTTTCAGGGGAATGTTGCATATTTATCCAAAGTGGGACATCTGGTGGGTCATGATACACCTTCAGAGTGTCTATGTGTACCTCTTTGACCCGGGATTGGGGAGAGGCCTGAATGTAAACATTCCATCCCATGCAAGCGTTTACCACGAGATAGGGCCCAGTCCACCCCAGCCCTAACTTTTTCCTCCCCTTCGGTTGATACCAGTGCCACACCCACGTGCCCACAGGAAACATCCCCTCGGCAGCTCTACAGTCAAAATTTTGTTTTTGTCTTTGGATGGCTTTGCCCATGCGGATTCTGGCATACTCATGAGCCCGTGTTGTGACATATTTCAGCCACGCAACATACTCATTGGGGCACTGCGGAATGTTATCCCACTGTTCAGCATTGACGGGGTATATTAAATCCACCGGCGTTGTATTTTGCCGCCCCAACATCATACAGTTTGGTGTTAATCCCGTGCTATCATGAACAGAGGAGCGATACGCGGCCATGACATACGGCAAATGTTCATCCCAGTCATTTTGCTGTTCATTTACTACCGCGGAAAGCATGGCCAATAGCGTTCTATTCGCCCGTTCCGTCATTCCGTTCCCCTGTGGTCGATAAAAGCATGTGCTGGTTTTTTGAATCCTCAGTAATTTCGTGAGTTCCTGCATTAGTTTTGATTCAAATTCTGCCCCGTTATCTGTGTGAATTTTGGCGGGTATTCCAAACCGGCAGATAAACTGTGTCATTAGTGTATCTGCCACTGTTGGTGCTGTATGGTCTTTGATAGCATATGCCTCTGTCCATCGTGTGAAAAGATCCACTACGACTAGTATGTAACGATTCCCGTTCTCACTCACAGCCCCGGGTTCTAGTATATCCAATGCGATACACTCCATTCTGTCACTCACAGGCATGTGTCCAAGTACCTGATGTTTTGGTCCGGACCGCGGTTTAAGGGCTGAACACTTCACACACCGTTCACACCAGCGTTCAATGTCCCGCGTTATACCAGGCCAGTACATGTGCGTTTGCAGTCGTTTGAGTGTACGTGTTACTCCCAAGTGTCCACTCAACCGACCGGCGTGTATTTCTTGGAAAATATTCCTCTGGATGCTATCGGGAACTAACATCTGGAGGAGAGTAGTACCCTGCCAGTTTCCCGTTACCTGACGATACAATATTCTGTCCTGCATTATCAAACGGTCCCACTGCTGCCATAAAGTACAAACAGGTTGAGAATAATTTCTTACTTCCCTCCACTCGGGCTTCTCATCACTGTCGGTCTTCCACTGAATAATCTGAGACAGAGCGGTATCTTGCTTTTGTAATTCAGATATCCTGTCTTTATCATACCGCTGTAGAAAGTTATCCATAGAAGTTTCTTGACTTCCATCAGGGCCATTGACAGACACTGGTGAATCAGCAACTCTGCTTCCTTCGATGTCGTGTTTTCTCATTTGACGAGTAACCACTCTCAAATCCAGGTCCCGGATTTCAGAGTCAGAAGGGTGTGTTGCGGCCCGCAGCAGTGGAGCCTCCATCACCGGTTGCTCCTGGTATTCGCCTGGGCCATCTTCATCGGTATCCGCACTTGATATCCCCGTCATGATGTCAGGCAGATTCCCCTAGTTCGCCTGACCTGTGGCCCTGCTGTGGGTCAACTCGTGGTGATTTTCCCCCCTTTGTTGGACTGGTGTCGGGACGGGTTTCTCGGGGGATTTTACAGGATCAGACACCGTGTTACTGACCCCATTACCGATGACTGAACTAGTTCTGTTCTGTCTCTGTTTTTGCTGATTATTTGCTGGCAAATAGACACAATTTTCTATGTCCCAGTGTTTGAATGTACCTTGACCATCACCACAGAAATCGTCATTATCCCAGTTTTTATCCAAAGAAGCAACAATTTTCATCACACGAAAAGCATCGCTCCAGTCTTCTCCACTCAGAGGCGGTAGCAATTCATCGTCAGATAGCACCTCCTCCATTATCTTCTTGCCGTCGGCGGGACAGCCTTCACGATGACACTGTAGACATCGAGACATCCCGTCAGCATTACCATGCTTGCTGCCGGGTCGAATTTCAATGCTGAAATCATAGCTCGCTATACGTGCAGCCCATCTTGCTATCATTCCCTCAGCGTCTTTGAAGTTGAGTAGCCATTTTAAGGATGCATGATCAGTTCTCAGGAGAAACCGATGTCCCCACAAATAGTTACGGAAGTGATGAATCATGCTAACCACCCCCAGCAGCTCACGTTTTGTGGTACAGTAATTTCGCTGGGTATTCCGCAGAGATTTGCTTGCATAAGCAACCACACGCTCGGTTCCCCCTTGTACTTGTGATAATACCCCTCCCACTGCATACAGGCTGGCGTCAGTATCCAGAATAAAGTCCTTTTTCATATCCGGATACACCAAAATTGGTTCACTGAGAAGTGGTTCTCTCAGTTGCTCCCAGGAACGTTGCTGTTCATCTGTCCATTTGAATGGCACGTTCTTTTTCAACAGTGCATTGAGGGGTTGGGCTTTTTCAGCAAACGATTTGATGTATCGCCGAAAATATCCCACAAATCCCAGGTAACTCCTAAGTTCAGTCAGATTAGTCGGGGGTTTCATTTTCCTCACAGCTTCGATTTTTGATGGGTCACATTGTACTCCACTTTCAGAGATCACATGTCCAAGGAAATGTACTTCCTTTTGAAATAAGTGACACTTGCTCGTCTTCAGTGTTAATCCAGCCTGTCGTAGACATCCAAATACCGCTGCTACATTGTCAATGGCTTCTGTCAATGTCCTCCCAACACAGACGACATCGTCTAAATAAACTAGGCACTTAGTCCATTGCAGACCCCTCAGCACCAATTCCATCAACCGCTCGAATGTAGCTGGGGCTGTGGCCAGCCCGAATGGCATCACACGGAATTGATAGAGCCCACTTCTGGTTGAGAAGGCTGTTTTTGGCCGATAGTCCTCGTCCATTTCCACTTGCCAGTATCCACTTGCGAGATCAAAGGTTGAGAAGAATTTCCCACCAATGAGTGTATCCAGACAATCGTCAATTCGGGGTAGTGGGTAAGCGTCTTTCAGGGTCACGTTGTTTACTTTCCTATAGTCCACACAGAAGCGGAGAGAGCCGTCCTTTTTCCGTACCAGCACTATTGGTGAAGACCATGGACTGGCACTCTCTTCGATAACTCCCGCCTCTAGCATCTTCTGCACCTCCTCTTCTATAATGGCGTGTTGGTGGTACGGCACACGACGGAGCGGCTGTTTTATGGGTGGATGCATCCCAGTGTTGATTTGATGTTTAACCACACGAGTGCACCCCAGTCTTTCCCCTGGGCACAAGAAGAGGTCCATGTTCTGTTTCAGCATCCTCTTGATATCCATGCGTTCCTGCTCCGTCAGTTCTGGAGGCAGTCCCTCCACCAACGAAGTCAGGTGCTCTGGCAGTTGTAGGTCATCCTCACCAGATTGCACTGAGTTCAGGGTATGTTCCTGAACCTCCTCAGTGTCAGTCATTGATTGGGAAAACATGGTGGTAATCTCGTCGATCTGATGAAATTCTCCCACCACTTCCCCCCTTTTTATGATAACATCCGTGTCAGATAAATTCATAACGTTCATAGGGGCCGGATTTTGGGTGGTGGAAATCAGTGTTCTGCCCACCAATAGATTATGTCTCTTGCCGAAATTTTCATGTCCTTGCAATACTACGACCTTGGGGATCTGGGGATCTGGGTGGATAACCTTTGTGGATGTTATTATTTCAGTTCTGGCTGGTATATGGATATCCACGGAGCTTACCACTGGATAGACACCAGGTGATGTTACATTACTAAGAAACACTGTACAGTTTCCCATGTTCAACTTCCGGTTCTTCAAGTCTAGATTGCCCCTACACGCACAGAGAATATCCATCCCTAAAACGCCAGTTTGTCCAATTTCAGCCACGACGATTGTAGCTGTTATCTGTTTATTTGCGATGTGACACGTCTGCGATCTGACACGTCACATACAACGTCCGTGCGTCTTCTTTGCCTGTTGCCAACCAGATTTCCTGCTCCAAGTTCTCCAGTGGTGTCACTCCCGGCCGGCACAATGACAACTCATTAATCCCTTGACTGTCGGAATCAGTGTTTTCAGTACCTCCCGCACTGTTCATGTTCCCAGTGTCTGTCAGGCTCACAGAGTTGGTGATCAATGTGAGCCCGGGTCGTTTTCCGGCGTTTCTGGGGGTATTGCTTCTGGCTCTTCAAGGCTCTCATATTCCAGCAGGCTCATCACCTGCTTAACTTTTTCTAGTGTCTGCCTCCTCAGAGGACATTCCCTGCTGAAGTGTCCAGCATCTTTGCAATTCCAGCACTCGCCAGAAAATTGTCTCTGCGACCTCTGGTCAACCGCCCGGTTGATTCCAGTTGACTGGTTGGATGTCAACCGCCCGGCTGACGGATTGGATGTCAGCCGCCCGGCTGAAGGATTGGATGTCGGCCGCCTGGCTGACGGGTTGGATGTCAGCCGCCCGGCTGGCGGGCTGGATGTCAGCCGCCCGGCTGGCGGGTTGGATGTCAGCCGCCCGGTTGAGTCGTGATTGGCCAGCTGGCCATGTGTATGAGCCAGTTCTGGCACGTTCTCACTGCTTTTCCTGCCAAGCAGCTGGGCGAGTAACTCGAGAACTTGGTCCACTTTGCGATTCTGTTCCTCCAGCAGCACTCTGAATTCTGGTGGCTCATGGCTTCGGAAGGTCGTGTCCCTCTTCTGTGATGACTCAGAAGCAATGTATGAAACCTGTTCTTCAGGGTGACAAACGTCCGGTTGCTGGACACTGATATAGTTCACAGGTTTGGTGATGCGTGCTGGCTGAGTACTTTCATATTGTGTGACAAATGTGACAGCATCCTCAAGTTTGGTGATCCCCTTCATCAGCGCTAGGGTCTTCATCTGTCCATCCGGCTGACCCCTCATGAAATAGGCCAGGGCCAGAGTCTCTCGACCTTCCTCTGGAAGGGTGGGGAAAGCTCTAGACAGCAAGCGGCGAATAGCATAGCCATATTCCTGTGGAGTCTCTCCTTTCTTCCTGTTGCAGGACTCCAGTGCTGCGCGGTGTGCGAATTCTTGACCACTGGGTTCGAAGCGTCTTTTCAGCCTTTGGACGAGAATGGGCCATTCCCTGTACTCCCCGGGTGCTAAGTCCACCAACACTCTTCTTGCCTCCCCAGTCAAGCTTGCCGCCAGATATTTCGCTCTGTCGGCGTCTGACCAGCCGTTCACATCTGAAACCACCATGAAGTGACATAGATACTCTGACAGTTCCACAGAAGTCCCGTCATATTTGTCTGGTTTCATATACTGGTGACTTCGACTGGGTGCAGCTCGGCCATCACTCCATGTACCGGAAGCAATACCCTGAGGCACAACAGCTGGTGGACGAGTCAGAGCCGCTGGGGACTCCGCCGGCTCCTGTGCTGGTTGCCAGGCTCGACCCATGTAGTCAACGTAACCCTCAATTGGCCTTGGGGGCAGTATCCTCCAGTAATTCCCGGGACCGTCGAACTGTGATTGCCTGGTGCATGGGATAGGCTCTGACTGGGTACCATGAAGCTGTGGAGGGTTTGACCAATTATCCAGTCGTGGAGGCGGCTGCTGTCGCCCGAGTTCCTGTGCCGGCGCTGACTTGATCCGTCGGGGTTGATATGCAGGACCTGGCCCAGGATGCTGAGCCTGCAGAATGTGCTGAAGGGCAGGATCCCGTTGCAAGTCCCGAAGATACCTTGCTTGGCTTGAGAACCTTTGGTCGGGGCCCGCCTGCAGTTGAGTTGGTCCGGTTGGCTCAGGAGGACTCCAGCTGCCTCCGTGAACTCCATGGGATTCTCCGGGGGCTTCATGCCAGCTGGAGCCGGCTGGCAGTGGTGGGTCGCTGGGGACACCCATCCTGGAGTCGGCCGCATGAGAAGGTCGGTTTGACTCTGGGGATTCCATATTGTCTACGTAATCCCTGTCAACAACACGATTCCTAAGCTCTAGAGGGTTACTCCAGTTTTCTGCAGCCTCGCCAGATGACACTACTGTATTGATTTGCTTTCCAGCGTCACTTTCCGCCATACTGTTGATCGGGAGTCAGATTCTTTATTCCTGACAATATGTCCACTCGGGATCCTGGTCACGGCACCATTTTTGTAGCATTTTTAGTCCAGTCTCACGGTTCACATTCATACAAATGTCCTCTCGTTGTGTTTGCGCTACAAATCCCGATCGGCGGAAATAAACAACTCTTCAAGTTAATAAACATCGAATTTATATTAACCTTGAACTCGTCAATCAATTTACAGAGCTAGAGCAAATCATGTTTAACATCAGCATCGTGTTCATTGGCTTACGTGATGGTTACTGTGATTTTAATCCTATAAACTTAATATCCAGTTCAGAGTACTCTGAATGTTATCCAAGGCCTGTCAAAGTCTCCGTTTGGAGCAGTAATAATCCAGTTTACCGAGTCCCGCTCAAAATCCCCGGTTTGAACGGTAAGTGTCCAGGAAATCAAGTTGAATTGTGGAGGCCATCAGGGCTTGGGTTGGAAGGCTCTTCCCTGTGGAAGAAACCAGTCGGTTTACAGTTTGGTGCTGAGCACAGGAAGGTAAACGTGTGTCAGACTTCAAAGTTCCCAACCCGGTTTGTAGATATTCCCGTCCCGCTGTCACCGGTTTGCCATGCTCCTAAAGCCCGTGGAGACTGGCTCTCATGACAGGGTCCCGCCAAAAACAGTCCTGCCTAGTCCTGGAGAATAGGTGTGTATCCGTGACTGTCTCTGGAAGAACTGAATGTACTGCTAAGTATCCCTGGGACCCCAGTGGGTACAGCGTCCCCTGTTGGCAGTTATAGTAACCAAAGTTGTTCAGTCCACCGGCCGGTTGACACCGGCAGACGCCCTGTTGACAGTCTCCATAGTTACTGACGTTGTTTACAAAACAAGTCCCTCCCCATGTAATCCTGTAGGTATTGAGTATATCCCCGCGGCTATATCCAGGAGCTGTTATCCCTTATTGTATCCAGAATGTCTGCAGCACCTTCAACCCGTCAACCCAGGAATGAACCCATAAACTATAAAGTCGATAAAACTGATAATATTACACTTATTGCACACCACCTAAAATTCATGAAAGTGTTTCCACCCATGTGTCAGCCGATCAAGCCATGTGGTAAGCAAGACCACTTAGTCGTCGAAAAGGTGATGGGGTGACCGACTCTGGAGTATAGGAACGAGGGTAGATCACACACAAAACCCGTACACGCCAATACACAGTCTGTCAAACTCATTAAATACAATTCATCGCGCTACTACATTGCCGAACAGTCGTACCATCTTACCCCTACAATAACTGCGTGTCCGACCCTTGGAAACTGGATGGAAATGAACAGGAAGTGTAGTCGCCCGTGTGAGAATGACATCCATGTCGCTGCCATTAACCCTGTGTATCGTCTGCACAAACAACTCGATCAAACTGTCATGTGATAAGGAAAGGCTAACTGTTATAGGTCACAAGGTTACCGTGAGCACAGATGGACACTCGGCCATTTGCGGCACCACCATAAACTCCCAGAATTAAATCAATAGTGAGTGGTCGTGCAGAAAAGCACCATCATTAGACTAGCAGCCTGTACAAATTAGGATATGATGGGACTGTGTTATCCAGAGTGACAGTCGGACTAAAAGAAAAAATGGATGGTGCGAGTGTCTACCCCCGTCGTGCTTGACTGGTGTCTTCAACCAGAGACTGAATGAAACCGCACTTTCCACGGTGTGACGGCTTGCCTTCTGTATGTCACAGGGTGGACGAATGTATGAACAACGTGCGCAGTTGCCATTCCACAGTTTATCCCGGGGAGTGGTAGGCCTACCGGGATATGATGTGAAGTTGGTTAAGTGGATTCTGGGGAGTGGTTGGCCTACCAGGTCCATCGCCAAGAAGAGGAATAGAAAAAAACGTATATACATTGTCTTTTAACTTTTATACTGTGCCACAACTGTGTCGCGCTATAACTTTGACTCTGCACCATATTCTGGTCGTGCTGTAACTGCCGGGCCAATTATGAATGCTTAAAGCTGTGCCATTGATATACATGTGCTATCCTTGATGAATGTCTTGCTAACCCGCTCACTTTTAGGGTGAATGAACATTCGTGCTATAAATAATATGTCATCCTGGGAACAATAGTCCTGGTCGCAGGCCGGAAGTCGTGCTATGGACAATGCATGCCACCAACATATCCGTTCTCTTGAGAACGTTGAGGAACTGTTGATTTTATTACATTCTAAAGATAATATGTGCGGTATAATGTTCTTCCATGCTTATGTCGTGCTTTATATATGTCAAGTATTATATGTATCATCCTAGTTTGACTGACGATGGACCGATCGACGACGTTTTATTTGACTGTTAGGAATTTAATTGTATTTTCATTTCTCATTGTCGCGCGGTGATTGTGTGAGTGAATGTGGGTTTCACCTTTAGGACTTTTAGTTTCATCTTGTTAGTATTTTTGGACAGGTTACGTTCCGGGCAGGCTAAACTCCGAGGGCGTAGTTTGAGGAAGGGGTGTATTGTAGCATTTTCAGAGACCCTTCCCTCACACTTCACTTGCCGCTTCGACCCGTCAACACCGGGAACCCTCCAAGACCTGACACAACGACCATGCCATTGATGCCCGCCATGCCTACCAGACCGACATCAATACAAGTCGCGCCGGGGACTTCACCTCATGAAGGGATGTGCACCAAGTGCTCATCACCACTCTCACGCTGAGCATCACTTCACGAAGGGATGTCCGAGCTTCTACACCAGCGTTCGCCAATCCCATGGGCGCAGCCCCGTGGTCTTCACGGGAACAAAATCAAGTGATAGAAAGTCACCGCCAGGGAAGTATCCATGCTTAACATCTCAGCATCCAAAAAGAAACACGCGCCGCCCAGCTTGATATACATTTTGTGTAGATGATATTGGCTGAGCTACTGGACTGATAACGAGAACGATGAACTGTGCAATGAAAATGTACTATGACGTGGAATATCAGCATTTGAAGAAAACAACTGTATATAGATAATCGATTTTACATATCCATGATAATCAACTATGAATTATGTAAACCTGATGTCAGTGAGGCACTTTTGAGAGGTAATTGGTACGGGTTTACTGCCGTGTTGTTGCGGTGTATTTGTCGTGCTTATTGCACACCACCTAAAATTCATGAAAGTGTTTCCACCCAGGTGTCAGCCGATCAAGCCATGTGGTAAGCAAGACCACTTAGTCGTCGAAAAGGTGATGGGGTGACCGACTCTGGAGTATAGGAACGAGGGTAGATCACACACAAAACCCGTACACGCCAATACACAGTCTGTCAAACTCATTAAATAAAATTCATCGCGCTACTACATTGCCGACCAGTCGTACCATCTTACCCCTACAATAACTGCGTGTCCGACTCTTGGAAACTGGATGGAAATGAACAGAAAGTGTAGTCGCCCGTGTGAGAATGACATTCATGTCGCTGCATTAACCCTGTGTATCGTCTGCACAAACAACTCGATCAAACTGTCATGTGATAAGGAAAGGCTAACTGTTATAGGTCACAAGGTTACCGTGAGCACAGATGGACACTCGGCCATTTGCGGCACCACCATAAACTCCCAGAATTAAATCAATAGTGAGTGGTCGTGCAGAAAAGCACCATAATTAGACTAGCAGCCTGTACAAATTAGGATATGATGGGACTGTGTTATCCAGAGTGACAGTCGGACTAAAAGAAAAAATGGATGGTGCGAGTGTCTACCCCCGTCGTGCTTGACTGGTGTCTTCAACCAGAGACTGAATGAAACCGCACTTTCCACGGTGTGACGGCTTGCCTTCTGTATGTCACAGGGTGGACGAATGTATGAACAACGTGCGCAGTTGCCATTCCACAGTTTATCCCGGGGAGTGGTAGGCCTACCGGGATATGATGTGAAGTTGGTTAAGTGGATTCTGGGGAGTGGTTGGCCTACCAGGTCCATCGCCAAGAACAGGAATAGAAAAAAACGTATATACATTGTCTTTTAACTTTTATACTGTGCCACAACTGTGTCGCGCTATAACTTTGACTCTGCACCATATTCTGGTCGTGCTGTAACTGCCGGGCCAATTATGAATGCTTAAAGCTGTGCCATTGATATACATGTGCTATCCTTGATGAATGTCTTGCTAACCCGCTCACTTTTAGGGTGAATGAACATTCGTGCTATAAATAATATGTCATCCTGGGAACAATAGTCCTGGTCGCAGGCCGGAAGTCGTGCTATGGACAATGCATGCCACCAACATATCCGTTCTCTTGAGAACGTTGAGGAACTGTTGATTTTATTACATTCTAAAGATAATATGTGCGGTATAATGTTCTTCCATGCTTATGTCGTGCTTTATATATGTCAAGTATTATATGTATCATCCTAGTTTGACTGACGATGGACCGATCGACGACGTTTTATTTGACTGTTAGGAATTTAATTGTATTTTCATTTCTCATTGTCGCGCGGTGATTGTGTGAGTGAATGTGGGTTTCACCTTTAGGACTTTTAGTTTCATCTTGTTAGTATTTTTGGACAGGTTACGTTCCGGGCAGGCTAAACTCCGAGGGCGTAGTTTGAGGAAGGGGTGTATTGTAGCATTTTCAGAGACCCTTCCCTCACACTTCAGTACATATGCACTATCCGCAATCTCCATGACAACCACACAACTACGTGCGCCAATTATACGTGTACCACAAAACCACACCACAGACATGACTCAGCCGATCATGTGCGATTCACATGACACCCAGCCAATCACAGAACAGGCCGCACCTATCACACCACCACACCACCTTCACCCTGCAATCAGATAAAACCTATTTTAGAAATGCAACCCATTTTGGCGGGAAAATACATGCACTTAGACAAAGACTTGCATTCCCCCTAGGTTAATTGGTTAGTAGACGTCCACAGTGATGGATGTATGAGACATTATCAGGAGAGGACTAGTCAATCCAAAGGATAATATCAGGACTTGTTTCAACGCTGACGACCCAGGATAGTGTAAAGGACGTGGTCTTCGGGATAACGGACTGATAGCGGCATACGTGGATAGCCGTGACCGTGCCATTTCATCATACGTGCCTTGCTGATATCTGTCGTGCCTGAATAAAGAACTTGTGTCAACCACACAACGCTCTCAGTTTGTATATAGTCGTGCGAAAGGCCAAAATAGAAGCCTGAAGTATTCCTATTTCATCACATATATAGCATGTCATCACTTGCCATGCCGTTTTTAGTGCACTGGTTATATAAGCGATTAACAACAGCCGTTTTGAAGAAAATCCTGTCACAACACTGTGCACGGAATAGTGTGGTGTCAAACCAATGGTTGAAAAGCGCACAAACTATAGGGGCTGGTTTGTTCAAAACACCAAATAAACATTGTTTCAATTTATATACGATATTCCATGTAACTGGCCGATTTTGAGGGAATTCATTGCAAAATATCCGACCGAGAACAGTTTTTACATGTATACGGAAAATGTGCTGTCAAATCCAATAATTAACGCCTAAAAATCTGAGGGTCAGGTTGTTTTCGAGGGTATATTTACGAATCTTTATCTTTTAGTATGTTTCAGTAATTATCAAAGTTCTGGAAAATTCCTTGGACATACTACTCGAAAGTTCAACCTGTGGGATGCATAATACGATGACAGGTGGAACTGAGATCTTCATATATTTGATGAAAGCTAATAACATGTTTTAATATTCAAATATTAAAGAAATACAAGGCATACAAGACAGAAATAACATATCCACATTTATTTTCATGATCCAGCAGTGGGTTGAACACGTTGTTAAGGATTTTAGAAAATGTCCAACAATCGTTATATTTCACCATGTCATTTCAAAATATGATATTCCATGAAACAAACTGTCAATTTTCTTCAAGTTTTGGTCTTTAAAGCCTAACTAGAGTGAAAAAATAACTTATTTTAGTTTAGTGTCAATATCAAAGACGGAAGTCTGGGGATCATTTCTGTTTTTACAAAAATGAAATATCTTGAAAAGTCACTATTTTACGGAGGTTTGTTTATGACATGTCCTATTGACCTTTCGATGTCATATGCAAATATGCAAATGAGCAATGATGACGTCATATGAGTCACTGAAAGATATTGAACTCATTGAAACCAGAACTGCATAATATTAAAGAGCATGAAAATAATTTTTGTTCCACATAATGACTCCATACAGAAAGTATTCAAATTTTGAATAATTTTTTTTGGTGTTATGGCAACCTGAGCCGGAATATGGCCCATAGCAACCACGTTGCTATGGAGATTTTGTTGCTAATCACTGATGATTCCACATTATTAAGACCTCAACTTTTGTTACATTATGATCCTTTGTGAAAATGTTAAAAGAAAGAAGCACTTTCACATGTCCTAACAGTTCAATTGTCCATAGCAACCCACCCAACAACTGGTTGCTAAGGGGCGCTAGCTCTGATTGTGTAGCCTTGACAACATGCTGGCATAACATAAGACTGACTATGCACTACCACAAAACATATCAGTCTCTATAGGAACCTTTGTCTACATTATAACCCTTGCATAAATGAGGTTTAGATAGCTAATTATAGTACTTGACTCATATGACGTCATGAATATCTACTTATAATAATTAATGAGGTCCTGCAAATTGCTGGTAGATCGGAAAAAATAATTCAGGAAAATATACATATCTCAGGTTGTGATTGAGATTTTCAAGTTCTGTAAAAACCAAAATGATCACGGTAACCATCTCCACGGTATAAGAACATAAAAATGATACACTCTAGTTAGACTTTAAGATCGTTAGCAACAAACTATGAAATTTTGAAAGATAACTAAGAAAGCAATAATTTAACCCCAGAGGAATGCCTCAAAGGCATCTTTAGGTCTTGACGTCTAGTTTAGGGGAGGGAGTTATAGCGCCACACGTGATGCTCATGGCGTCACAATGATAAATCAGTTATACTGGTACTGTTACTCAAAAGAAACGTCTTGGTATCCTTTTTGAAGGCTGCGTGTTGAGGCGGACATTTGATGTCCAGGCTTATTCTGGTCCACAAGTCTGGCAGTGGTGGAGAATGCACATTAGCCGTAGGCAACATTTGCTAAGGCCAAAAAAAAAAAGTCTTTTGGTTCTCATCATGGTGCTCTTGGAAAATTGGTGCTATGGTGCTATGATTTTTTTTTTTTTTTTTTTTAACGCGGGGCGATGAAAATTTTGAAAGGCGCGATCGACTCAACTTATTACTTGTAAAACGCTTACAAATCATACTCAGGTTTTAAAACTGAAATTTCTATATACAGTATATTTCAGCACATCTTCCAAATGAGAGAAGTAAATAAAAGTGAATAGTACGGACAAATGAAATGGTATACGAACGCTATTTTATGTAAAATTACGCCTACTCAACATAAACATGTATGTAAAACTTGATATGTAATGATACAGAAGTATACACAGATTCAGGACTAGAAATGAGCGAAATATACATGTTAGACTATAAAATGCTATTCAGGCTACTCAACATAAACAATTGTATAAAACTTACGAAACAATACTACAGCATTCGCAGACTAAGACTAGAAATGAACAGATAATATACACGGTATACCGTAATGGCCCGAAATACCGCCCCGGCGCTTAATAGTGCTTTACATGTTTCAGCCCCGGCGCTAATACGAGACCGGCGGGTAAACGAGACCGGCGCTTAATAATACAATGAGAAAAAACGATATATTTTGAAGCCTGTGCGCGTGAACGCACCGATTTTCTTCACTGTATTTAGTGATATCCAGCGCGCGGTGCATGGCTGGAAGGGGGGAATGGGAGTTGAGGGCATAATGACGGGCAGTTGCATCGAGGATGGTGTTAATCCAATGGCTATAACAGCAGATACACGGTAGATAAACTTATAAATTATAGTAAAATACATCGTGATGAAGCTTGCAAATTCAATAGAAAATCTACCGGTGCTGGTACCTGCCGATACTCTGTAAATCAGTCGGTTTTTCAGAGAGTTTGGATTTATTATATCGGTGTGTTTCATGACCGGTTCATACATGGACCTACTGCATACGTTATGTGCGTAGTAGATGTCGCATGGCGCCGCAATACATGCAACCAATAAAGATATATGGTAATGGTTATTTATATTATGCTGATATAAATGTAATGTAATGTTGGGTCTTGGGGAATGGATATCATTAAGTTAGTCAGTACAATTATATATACATGCAGCTGCTCAATTGCATCACCTAATTGGTTAGCAGGTGTTCTATTGTCATAATCAAAATCTCATATCAGTAAGTAAGTGTCAGTTGTGTTGTTTCACACATGTGTAATCAATTGCAATCACCGTGGGACTCTTGTGTGCTACGTGCACCGGTACATAGACTTACACCCGGCGGTTATTTGAACCGGCGCTAATTCGAGACCGGCGCTTATTAATGCTTTAAAAGACATCCCCGGCGCTTAAACGAGGCCGGCGGGTAAACGAGAACCGGCGGTATTTCGGGCCATTACGGTATCCCCGGCTTTTACACTGTGTCATGTGTGTTGAGTTCCACGTATTTAATTTGGGATAATATTTGTGTGTTGAATTTACACAGTGTCATGATACACTGCAACTAGGAACGAAAACAAAGCAAGTTTTCTGAGGCCATGTTATGCCTGGTGAGATCTGTAGATACAAATCGAATACGCCCCAAGAGATCAGAAAAGTCCATGGGAAACTCGCGAAACAAGATTCGTATTGAAAAATAAACATTTTCATCTCATTTTTTTGAGAGAAGCCTATTTCTTTTTGTGTCCACAAAAAAAAAAACACTGACGCGGGAGTAAAAAGTGGTGCGCGCGGGAATGAGAACCAAGACTTTTTTTTTTTGGCCTAATCTATGTGCAGAATGTAAATTTTGAATAAATTGATTCTAAGTATATACAGGTATTTGCAAACACTTAACAAATATAATATGTGCAGTGATTCAATTTGTATATTCAAAATGTAGGTAGATGAAATGGCTGTTTTATGTTAATAAAACTAGTGTTATATACTATACTTACCTCCAAAACACATTACGGGTTATGGCTTATTAGCCTTACTGACATAGGAGTTCTCCATAGAGAGAACCCCATTTGGAAAATGGGCTAGACAATGAATTGTCCAAGCCACTAACCCACGTGACCGGATGGTGACGTCATTCTCGTCGATTCTAGGAACCAACCAGAAGGAGTACGCGGGGCCGGCCGGGTGGGCACTCTGAATGTGTTTTGGAGGTAAGTATAGTATATAACACTAGTTTTATTAACATAAAACAGCCAGTTATATGCCTATATCTTACCTCCAAAACACATTACGGGTAAAATCAGAATAAAGATTGGAGGCGGGGTGCTCCAAAAAGAACTCTGACATAACCAAAAGCTCAACCCTAGGGCCTCAGTGAGGGACAGGGTGGGCTTTTCCCCTGAATGATTGGAGGAACCAGAGGAGGGTGTCCTCAGGGTCACCAAAACATTTATGGTTTAACAATAGGGTAAGTAGAAAAAACCACTTACCTCCGAGTGTCGAGTGACTGGCTTCCGGTCATAAGTGACGTAACGTATGTACATGAGGATATGCCTTGCTGACGCAACTGAGTCACAATGCATACCGAACTAAGGAGTACGACCGTACTGACATAGGAGACCAATTTAACGGTAATCGGAACCGGAACTCGCAACACGGAACTTCAACATATGTACAAGAGGAACGTATGTACAAGATGGGCCACGTCATCCTCAAGGGGTGACGACGCTCCGAGCAGCTACCACGGGCCCGAGGTGTTAGCCCTCACTCCCCGTCCACGTCAGGTCTCTAAGGTAGAAAGACGTAAAGGTGTTATGGGATTGCCATGAACATGCTTGCATGACCTGATCAAGTGGAACCCGTCCCATATATGCAAGAGAGGCCGCCATGGCCCGAACATCATGGGCGCGTACCTTGAACGAACAGGCGGAGTCCTGCTCGGCCAAATCGTAACAGGTGCGGATACATTTTTGAATCCAGGATGAGATGGTAGCGGAACGTATGTCCCGTTGGAATTTCAACTGATGTGAAATGAACAACAGTCGCTTGCCAGCCCGGAGACCTTTTGTCCGCTTAAGGTACAAGCGCAAAGCCCGCAATGGGCACAGGAGACAGTCTTCCTCGAGATTCGGGCCTACAGACGCCGACAAAGCCGGAATCGTGAAGGCCAGCGGGGGAGACGACGCCAGCTGGGTTTTCGCCAGGAAAGAAGGGATGACCTGCAAGGAGACCTGGAGGCCATCCTCTCGCCATCTAACTTTTGAGAAATCCAAGGCGTGGATTTCGCTCCTGCGACGTCCAGAAGCCAGAGCCAGCAGGAAGACTGTCTTCCAAGTAAGGAACTTTAGGGGGGCGGAAGACATAGGTTCAAAGGGAGCAGACGCCAAACGGTTCAAAACCAGGGATAGATCCCACTCCGGAACTGAGTTACGGGTAAGCGGACGTTCAACTTTAAAGTTATTGAGCAAGGCGCTCAGATCTTGATCCTCGCCGAGATTGATGCCAGTGTGAGGCAAAATAGTCTTGGCTAGAGCGGTCCTATAACCCGCTAATGTCGAAGGGGCCGCACCCGCTTGGAATTTCTCCAAGAGAAAATCAGCTACTGTCTGAGCAGAGGCGTTGAGTGGATCAACCTGCCTGCCATCGCACCAAGCAGCGAAGACTCGCCATTTAGACTCATAGACTCCCAAGGATGAGTTTCTATTAGGGCGGGCGATCCTACTGGACACTTCTGAAGAAAATCCCTTTGCGCGAAGGGATCGCTGGACAGAAGCCACGCGTGGAGGTTCAGGCTCGCGGGTCGGCTGTGAAACAGCTGCGCCCGGGGCTGTTTGAGAAGGTCGTCCCGAGGGGGTAGGGCCACTGGTTGATCTACCAACAGGCCCAGAAGTTCTGGGAACCAAGGCCGCTGTGGCTGGTATGGAGCGACCAGGAGAATACGGCATGTGTGGGACCTGATCTTGGCCAAAACCTTGGGCAGCAGAATCGCCGGAGGGTATGCATACCCGAACAGGCCGTCCCAATCCGTGGACAACGCGTCGATGGACATCGCAAGGGGGTCCGGAAGCGGAGAGACAAACACTGGAAGCTTGTTGTTCCACCTGGTCGCGAAGAGATCCACTGTAGGGCGGTCCCACCTGAGGCACAGGGAACTGAACACCTGAGGATGGAGAGACCACTCTGTTGGCTGGATCTGCCCCCTGCGTGACAGCTGGTCCGCCAACACATTCAACCGGCCCGGGATGTGACGTGCACGCAAGTGAATGTTCCGAGACCGGCACCACAGAAGAAGCGTCGTGGCCTGCCGACACAGGGTAACGGACTTTGTACCCCCCTGTTTGTTTATGTAGGCCACGACAGTGGAGTTGTCCGTGGACACCAGGACAGCACGACCAGCACACTCCTCCTCCCAGTGGGCCAGGGCCAGGGAAACCGCCTCCAACTCTAAGCGGTTGATGTGCCACGAGCTCTCGGGCTCTGTCCACACCCCAGACACTTCCTTGAAGTCCAGGTGTGCCCCCCAGCCCTCCGTAGAGGCATCCGTAAATAGATGCTTGGAGGGAGGAGGCTGACGGAAGGGTGAGCCCCGAGTGAGGTTGGTAGCGGACATCCACCACAGTATGGACGCCTTCCCTGCTGGAGAAAGGACGACCGGTTGCTGAGGGCAATCCGTGGCTGCGATCCACTGGGAGCGAAGGTCGATCTGTAACTCCCGCATGTGGAGTCGACCGTAAGGAACTAACTTCTCGGTTGCTGCCAGCAACCCGAGCATCGACTGCCAGACCTGTGCTGACTGACTGGGCTCGTCCAAGAATCTGCGGAGTAAGGACCGTATCTTTGACAGCCGCTCCTCCGTGGGAAAAACCATACCCAGCTGTGTCTTGTACCGGTACCCGACAAACACGAAGTCCTGGGCCGGCGTTAGCTCTGATTTCTGGAGATTGACCAGCAAACCCATGCGTTTGCACAAGTCCAGGACCCACTGTAAGTGCCGAGTCAGAACCTCGGGAGACTGGTGATAGACAATCCAGTCGTCTAGGTACTGGTAGAGGAGGATGCCCTCCTTGTGGGCGAGTATCTGTAACTCTTTCACCACCATTGTGAAGATCCATGGAGCCGGGGACAGTCCGAATGGCAGGGCACGGAACTGATACACGGTGCCCCGGTGCACGAAGCGCAGATATTTGCGGGAGACCGGATGAATCGGGATGTGAAAGAACGCGTCCTTCAGATCCAGGGAGACGACCCAAGAGTTCTTTGGAAGGGACAAGCGGATTGATTCCGCCGTCTCCATGGCGAACTTGGGGGTCTTGACATGGCGGTTTAGAGCGGACAGGTCGATCACGGGGCGCCACCCGCCTGAGCTCTTGGGAGTCAAGAACAGGATACTGTAGTAACCTGGAGAGGAAATTCCTACTTTTTCGAGCGCGTTTTTGGCCAGCATATCGGCGATCTCGAGCGAGAGTGCTAACCGTTTGGCGTGAGCTCCGGGAAGTGAAAAGGGAATAGGCTCGGTAGCCAGTGCAGGACGCTGACTGAACTGGATGCGAAAGCCCCTGCGAAGGACCGACACGATCCACGGGCTGGCTCCGAGTGTCTGCCACTCTTGCCAATAATTTGTTAGACGGGCGCCCACAGGCTCGCTTGAATTTTGGAACGAGGGTGGGACAGCCCGAGGTATCGCAGGGTCCATCGCAGGGAGCTGATTCTGTGAAGTACTCACCTGCTGCGGGGGCGGAGGACTTCTTCTCCCCTGCTGGCTTGGGCTTGCCCTTGTGCTTCGACTTCTTGGTCGCTTTACTGCCGGCAGGGGCCCTCTGAAAGGGCTTCTTCTCCTTCTTCTCCTTGGACTTGGTCGGTGGAGGCTTGGAGGAAGAGGGGGCGTACGCCTGAAGAGGGGAGGCCAGACGCTTGGCGATCGTCTCCGTGAGACGCTTACTGGTCGAGACCGACTCCTCCTGACGGGCCAGCTCACGGGCTGCAGGCAGCTTCGACTCTAGGCCGGCGAAGAGAGGTGGAGGAGAGGTAAGAGCAGCCCCTGCCTCTGGATCTACGAGCGGGGCACAGCGAAGCTCCGTCACCAAGGCCGGGGGAAGCTTGAACCTAGCTTGGCCTAGAAAATCGTCTCTCCTCAGTAAGTGGAGGACCCACTCCACGTACGTGGACTGCTCCATCCGGTGGGCTGACGCCAAGTCACAAGACTCCAGGAGTTGGGACGCCGAACGGAGGTGGTCCCCCAGGGACACTAGCTGAGACGGTGAGGATTCCAGGTCTTCCAGCGCTGTCAAGGCAGACTGTAGTTGGCGGTAAGCCGCAGTACGGAACCAGTCCTCCAGGGAGGACACACAGGTGGCGGCGCGGACGGCGTGGTTCAGGGAGAGTAAGGTCTCCGGCTGAAGGGTCACGGGGTGAGCCTTGTCGCCAAGGTACTGGGCCGCTGCCTCGGGGAATACCGCTGGCTTATCCAGGTAGTCCGGGTTGGACGGGAGGTAGTCCTTCTTGTGGAAAGGAGGCCGACGGGGAAACTTCCCCAACTCTGTTTTCCCCTGGTCCAGTGTCTCACAGCGGCGCCGGGAAAACTCCTCGCGGAGCCCGTCCGGGATAGGGAGACCCCGTCGAGGCTGACGTTCCGGGGAGCGCTGGGATGCCAGCAGCGACGTCGGACGCTTAGACACTGTTGGCTTCGGCTCAGCTGGAAAGAGGGTGGGCTCCAAGGTCGAACGCACGAGGTCGAGCTTGTGATCAAAGGAAAGGTCCTCCTCTCCCTCCTCACTGTCGGCCGGCTCGGCGTCAAGACGAGAGCGCTTGTCGCTGGGAGCCACGGAAGCCACGACGGAAGCTGGGCGCTTCCTGGAAACTGGAGCCAGTGGCGCCGAAGGAGTAGGCACATCCTGCCCGCACGCAAGCGACTCCTCCCCAGAGTCCTCATCAGACTCCTCCCCGAAGATCTCCGCAGGCAACTGCTGGGGAGGCTCCAAGGCCTGAGTACGCCGTAAGGCATCTGACGTGGGGGGAAGGGACACACCCGCGCGGGCGTCCAGGGCTGCCAAAACAGCCGTAACAAGGCTAGCCACATCCATCGCTGGGGCCGCTGGGGGAACTCCAGACGGAGAGGGGGGCCGGGAGACCACCGAAGAAGGACCTGGCAAGGAAGGCTGGGCCGCCGAGCTAGTCGTCACGGTGAGAGAGGCCGAAGAGGCAGTCAACGCCGATGAACTCTGCAAAGAGAAAGAAGCGGTAGATTTCTATATAGAAGCAGCTGTCAACAGCATGCACTCAAGGCTCGGACCCCGTAGGACGGGGGCCGAGCCCCGAGCGGGCAACGGCAGGGCAGAAGCAGCACTGAGAGTCGAGTGCCGGATCCGCACCCCGGGGCCCGGACCCCGCGGCACTGGGTCCGGGCCCCGTCGGACGGAGCCCGGCCCCCGTGACACGGGGCCCGGCCCCCGAAGCACGGGGGCCGGCCTCTGCGACTGAGGCTGTGCCAAGCGCAGAATACCCGAAGGGTCGGGGTCCGGACCCCGTACGGGGTCCGGACTCCGCGCCATCACACTAACCAGAGCACCGCTACGACGGGCCACACAAAGCCCCTGGACCGAAGTCCGGGGGCCGGACCCCGTACGGGGTCCGGACCCCGAGGGCCGGGAACCGAAAAACGCGGGAGAACTGGCCAGAAAAGGCGCGGGCGCAGCTGCAGGAACCTGTTCGCCGATAACAGCGGAGGTGACACGCGCAAACAGGATCCCCGCTGACGGTACATGAAATACACAGTGAATTGACTCCCGGGGCGTGCCACCGTGGGTCGAGTGCGACTCTCCCACCAGCAGATCACCCGCGGAACAAAACAAAGAGGAAGGGGAAGAAAACTTAGCTTCTAGGCAAACCAGGGTACGATCCAGCTTGCCCAGCAGGGCAGAAGTCTTCCTTTCCTGACGGCGGCGACGCTTGGCCGACGACGCGGAAGATGAAGAGGACGGGGCTGGAGACACTTGACGGGACAACTTGTCTCTCCGTGCGAGAACAGCTCCAAGAACCTGCCCCCACTCCTCCCGTGAACGGTCCGCACACAAACCGCACGTAAGTTGATCCGTATGCACCGGGTCCTGGCACGCAATACACTCTGAGTGTACTTCCCACGACGGAAGCTGCTGCCCGCACTGAGCACAGCGGCGCATCACGGCAAGAGGGGAGTCCGCGCTCCAAACACAAAACGAAGTCCGAGGAGCGGAAACTATCCACGCGAAGCACGCCAAAAGAGTGAGGAAAAGAAATATCCAAAAAGGCATGCAAAGAAAGTGTTCGTAAGACGATGAAAACTAAAATATTCGCAAAGTTATGTCAGCAAGGCAAATCCAATGTGGTAGAGCAGCCATAGGAGACGAGAATGACGTCACCATCCGGTCACGTGGGTTAGTGGCTTGGACAATTCATTGTCTAGCCCATTTTCCAAATGGGGTTCTCTCTATGGAGAACTCCTATGTCAGTAAGGCTAATAAGCCATAACCCGTAATGTGTTTTGGAGGTAAGATATAGGCATATAACATCTTCCATTAAAAAGATTGTATATTGATCAATGATATTTCTATGTAATAAGGTCAAAGAACACACACAATGTTGTGAATTTTTTTATTTTACACATACCTGTTGTGATCTGAAAAAATACAAACCATGTGGAAAATATAGCTTCTGCCACATAAACAGATCATATTCAGTTTGCCTGATATTCTTGTCATTACCAGTATCATTTCTGTCTTTTTCAGTCTCAATCAACAAGAACTAGTTTTTCTTCAAGATCGTGTTAAGATAAATAAATGTCAACGAACCAAACTATTCAACTGTTAAGAATCTTATATATTTCAATATATCTAACTTTGATACTGTCTCTGTAGAAATGGAATGTCTCTTGTGTTCAGAAATGAAAACCTTAGACATCAAGATTCAATAGTTTCCTTTTTACATAGCTTCGGGGGGAAAGAACTTGTATCAGGAGACGAACATTCGTAAAGTTGAGGAGTGGTCAAATGTAATAAATTAATGCATGGATATTTCATGCTTAATTGCACTACAAGATGCTGAAGACAACTAAGGTCATTATCGATACTGTACAAAAACAACCATGCTGTGACCAATCAAATCTCAGCAGCTCAAAACAATGCCGCAGATCACATGCTACCACATCATTCAAGGAATCTACCAATGCGTGAGCATCTACCAAGCCATTGAAAAGCTCTCATATTATTTAGCATTTATACACATCGTAACTACTCGGCACAGCCAATAAAGATCAGGTAAAGAGAAAAACATGGCAGAATAATTCTTTTTTTTCCAAACCTTAACAAAAACAGCATTCCCTTACGTCATCTGGATCACGCTTATGATAAAACAGTGGTGTTGACACTTGTATAATAAACAACAGGAGAAGATACACAATACAAATATTCTCTTCTTCGCCTTGCTATTTTTTTCAGCTCGGTTAAAATGTAAATTACAAGAGAGAAATCCTTGTGTTTTACTTTGGATGAGAACTATCTACAGATGAACAAAGATGAGTTTGATTGAGAGAGGTAATTCAAAGTGTTCTGCGACAATATTTCGCACTCTCGC
The DNA here is from genome assembly GCA_949152475.1 of Terebella lapidaria. Lineage (NCBI taxonomy): Eukaryota > Metazoa > Annelida > Polychaeta > Terebellida > Terebellidae > Terebella > Terebella lapidaria. Next base: position 14,228,056 of record OX424557.1, read on the forward strand.
CACGATTGCCTATAACGGCAACCGTGGGCAACATTTCTGTCTCCTCGACAACTTCAAGCACAGTCTTTTTCATTTAGTATTGGCATTCATGTCGGGAGTTCGCTCGAACTCAATTGTCGCTGAACACAAAGCCCTTCTCTCTGGCAGATGACGAATGAACGAGATGAAGTAAAATGCCGTCGGGGAGAGGGATGAGACGAGGATGAATCCAGTTCATGCTGTGCTGCGGAGATCAGCCCCTAGTTTTCCCCGTCCTCCTCCTCGAGTTTTCTCTTCACTCCCCGAGATTCCTCTGTGGAACACAAGCAAGCTAAGTTAGTCACAAGCCGAATGAATGTCATAAAATAAGTCGAGTACAACAAATCATGTGAATGTTTCAGTACGAGTTGAGAGGTCTTTACCATCACCCTCCGCATCTTCCTCCTCATCATCATCATCTTCTGGCAAGTCCTCATCATCATCATCTTCTTCCTCAGGGTCGAAGTCTTCAGGGTCATCGTCATCCTGGACAAGCAAATCATTTCTTCATTTTCTGTTCTAGGTTCAGCGAAGATATAATTGCCTGAGATGAATCAGTCACCACAATCTTGCCACATTTAATATATACATACCAATTCCTCTCCCTGGAGATAGGTAAGTCCTACTTCTTCTCTCTCATCCTCATCATCTTCTTCATCATCAAGATCCTCCTCATCTTCTACATCAACAATATCATCGTCATCATCTGAACAGAAATGGGAGTAAGATATGAAATTCCTTTTTTTTGCACATTGGCAATGAATATTTCAAGAAATACCGTAGAAACTATGCAAGTATCAATGCCCAAAAATGTTCTTATCAACCGTGCCACAAGAGAAGGAAATTATTTCTCACCATCGTCGTCATCATCTTCATCATCATCCAGCTCGTCGGGTTCTCCTTCATCGTCTTCCTCATCATCATCTATCTCCTCCTTGTTCTCACGGTCGTAACCATCGAGGTACATCACCGACGGCAGCAGGTCAAACACCTTCTCGCGATACTTGTCCATGCTTGTCACCTCGCAGTTGAACAAGTCTAGATTCCTCAGCTCTTGGAAATCTTTCTGTACACCAGAGAATAGTTTTAGAAGAATTTAAAAAAATGCTCAAACGAAAAGATATTAACAAATTTAGTAGAACATAATAGATAAGTCGTGAGACTGTCATTCCATTTTCATTTATCTCTGTATCAACATCACTCACCAGTGGTTCCAAGGGCTCTATGTCTTTAATTTTGTTGCCACTCAGGTTGAGGTATGACAGATGCGGACATCCACTTAACAAGTTCAAACTGCCAGATATTCTGTTGTCACTCAACTCAAGCTGTGGATGCATACATGTAACAATGTACATGTACATGAATGTATATATGCCATGTGTCATGGTGAATGATTCTATTTTTCCAAATTATTGTTTAATACTGTTAATTGTCTTCCTTTCTTCATTCATTTCCATGAATTCAATAAGCAGTGATAATACATGTGATGATCCAAAACTGCTTGAAAAAGCCGAATCTCACCTTTCGAAGATTAGGCAAGTTAGGGAAGCCTTTTAATGTGGTCAAGCCAACATTTATAAGACTAAGTGATTCTAGATTCTTGAATTCGTCGGTCAGGCCATCAATCTGTGTTGCCCGACAATTATCCAGATTCAATTCCACAATCTGCAAAAGTACATGGAGTAAACAAGCATGTGTACAAGTACATTATGACATTATAAGTGTATGTCTTCTGAAAAAATATTCGCAAAACAAATTTTTTTATAAACTTGACACTTCATGCTCGTTAAAAATGACTTTATTTATGAATTTATTTCATTCACCATAATTGATAAGTTTTCATAATCTGTTCTGTAGCGAATAGGTAATACAATGCTGTAACTGGTGAATTCATGCTTTTTTCTCAATTACATGGTGTTCTACAATGACAATTTTTGCCGTTATGAGGGTTATTTTATTTTGGCTATTCATGCTTTTTTCTCAATTACATGGTGTTCTACAACGACAAATTTTGCCGTTATGAGGGTTATTTTATTTTGGCTAGAAAAATAATATCAAAAACATTTAGAATTACATGTTTAAAAAATATATCGTGTATGATTTTATCCACCACAAATCGATAATAAATATACACTGTACTGCATTAGTCTAACGGTACAGATTACATTTTGCGCACCGCGGGAAAAACGATTCCCTTACATCCGCATCTGAATTTTAGTCATTTCCTATTGCAAGAGAAAGGACGCCACAAGATGGCAGCACACGGGATGTAAACATAATTTGCATAATTTATGCACGGTTGGCCGCCTCGATCGCGTGCAAGTGGGGGCGATATAATGCTAACCAACGCACCGACTGCGTTCCGTTCGCGAAGTTATAGCCCGCCTGAATAAAATGCAACGCCTGTCAACTTATTTCGTGGGGGTATTAGGACATTTTCAATGCTTTAGGTGTCATTTCTCAAGGTTATTCCATTGCCCCACTCGAAAACCCGTGATCCCAGTCCCCGAAGTGGGAAACGCCAAACTTCGGTTTCGCCGGCATGCCATCACAGAACAAAGCAAGCGGGCCCAGTGGGCGGACATCTTTCTTGATACATCTTCGTTTTCACCTGATTTCTGACTCGTAGCGCACTGCGATTATTACTTTCGAATCAACTAACGATGAATAATACTTTATTCTCGCGATTGGTATAAGTTTTGGGCAATGGGAACATGATCAAAACGAATGATTTATGAGCGAAATCGCACTTTAGTATTGATGCGAGCATCGGATTTGCCAACATGGCCGCTCGAAGCACGGGAGACGCAGAGGCAATGAAAATGGGCAACGGGCCAAGTTTTATTAGGGAGACACTGCGGCTTGTAGCTAGGATATTGTCACATGGAAACTGTGATTTGGGATGAAAACAAACTATCTGATCAGAAATAGTGATAATCTACACAATTACGAGCTCAAATTTGCTATGGGGAGTTGATTTATTATATCGGCCATATTTCTGCGCAATCGCCATTGTGACTGTGTATGGCTTGGGTATGCAATGGCTGAAGAATGGTGAAACTGGGTCACTTTTCAGAACCCAAATTGTATACATGTTCTTTGATATAAGAATTAATAATTCGGCAGGAATTACACAGGAATTAGACACACATAATGTAAATATGATTAAATATACCATCCCTGATTCCCTTACGTCCAGGACCAACCAGTTGCTGCTCATACAACTTACAAGGCAGCCATATTACTAGGATGGCCATAAAGTGATGAATATATAATAGTTCAAGAATCGTGTTTGTCATCTCTTTTTGTTAACAGACTCAATCATAAATTCAATCACATGCTGGCATCTGTTTATTGCTATATTCCTATACTTCTATATGCTCAATCTTGATCGAACTCTTCAATTTAAAAATACTAACACAAATTTATATGGGGTATGTTCATATGGGTATCCCAATCCCATCAGGTTGTTAACCCAACTTCAACTCCGAGGATAAATTAAAATGAAACAAATGGGCCTATACATAGCCTGCTAAATAGTTCATTCAATGAAGTTCATGATACAGTAATAGAATGTTCCGGTATAGATTCTATATATAAAGTACCCCAAATCATTTATTGATATATATATATAGGCTATTTCTTGGCTAGGGCACCTGGCCTGTTCTCTCCAACCCATGATTGAACATGAATTCACTTATTATCTGAATATCTGGTCGCGTTCAAATATGCTAAAACAACAGCACACAATCCAATACACATCCCAATCAACAAAGGGTCTGTTGGTTATATGCCGTAGATGCACTTCACAATGCCCAGGCAAAGGGCGCCATATTTGAGTCCTCGTTCGATGTTGCGACATATTCACCATATAAATAAAGTTACTGACAGGGCCAGCGGGCAATCGTACGGCCCCTCCAAATAGCCTGTTGTACACTATGAACACCAATGTACCAAATCTGAGATAAAACTGAGCCAAAACAGGCTCGGCAGCCGAATTTTAGGGAATGTTCTTTCGTTGATTAAACCGGCTTCCTAGCCTTGTCTACACGTGTGATTTTCAATGGCAACTTGGACGGCTTGGTCGAGGCACCAAGCCGGTTGCAGTTCAAAACAAACACATTTCATGAAGAAAGTACCAGCTCGATGGCTGAAATGGGTCGATATATTGGTAGACTTACCTCTTCTGCGGGTCTGCCCCTCTTCTCGAGATCTATCCTCTTCTCCATCTTCTGTGATTTGGCGAGTAACTTGGCTAGCAATGGCCGGCAACAGCAAAAGATTCAGCGAAAGCCCCTCGGTCCGTCCAACCCAAGACAAATGAAATGTTCTCCACAACGCGCGGTTTCATCAATGCTTCCTGGCCCAGTCCCACGTGATTGGCTCGCCGCACAAACTCCCCGGCCGGCCTCATGAATATGCACGAGGGCTTCGAACCGACCAATGGTGTGTCTCTGCATATTAATTGCCGGGTGACGTTTTCAGCCGAACGAGACCTGAGCATCGAAAAAGAACATCGTGATTATGTTTAGCCGCCGAGATGCACGTGGTTAAAATATGTAAACATAATGATTAAAATATATATTACTGATCAATTAAAGTAAGGACTTGATGACTTGTTCGCCACAAAAAGGTATCAAGGATGAAAACTAATGAATTGGCCAATGTGCCCTGTGCAATTATGGGAAATACTAGTGATAGGCCTATATTAAAATACTTTGGAAGAGCGAGAATATTCAGTTAAAGTAGCCCGCTCCTAGCAGTGAGGTAAAGAGGAATCAAATAAATAAATAGCTATTTATCAAATAAATAGCGTATCAACATAATCTAGATCTTCAAAATGACATATTTCATAGAGTAACTGATCAGCATCCTAAAACTGAAAAGAAAATATGGGGTCACCGTATCCATTCGCATGGGAAACGTGACGCAAAATGTGAATATGGACAAGAAAAAGTGCAAAAATGCCATAATATATGTCATATTAGGTGAATGTTCGTGATTTTGATCGAATATATCGAAGAAACCAGTACGGTGACCCCCTATTTTCTTTGCTGTATTAGGATGCTGATCAGTTACTCTATAAAATATGTCATTTTGAAGAGATCATATTCAAGAAATGACTTTTAAATTTAGACCCTTCGTTGCATGAACCTCACTGTTTGGAGCGGACTACGTTAAAATAAATATTCGATTTGAAATCTATTGTACACCAGCGAAGCAAACACAACTATACATATTTCGTTTTCAATCAGCTATAAATGCATACCTATCCAGAACTGTAACAAGTATATGCTACATATAGTAGGCTGTGTAACAATCAGAAATTTCTCTCTGGGATATATCAGGTTTCAAAACACATAACTTTTCATAATATTTCCATTATGCGAGTGTTTACAACACTATATCAATATTGGTTGCGGTGCACTATTAAGACATGTATCGATGTCATAGTCTGAATGATTCGAACATATCAGTTGAGTGGCTTACTTTGGTGAAACTGTCGGCCTTCGTAGGGTACGTATGGCTTGAATTGATTGATAAAATTGAGTTGTTTTCCGGTAGCAGCTCGAGACACTTTTGAAACAATTTTGTCTAATATTCTTTTTTATTTGAATGTTTAGATTTATTTCACAGAACCAGTATAGATATATTTTGGGGGAAGAAAGTAATTAAATTCTCACTCCTCTGTGAATAAAATATATTAATTATTTTGGTGGTATCGAAACAAGAACAGCTATATATTATCTAAATGAAATAAACATAACTAATCCCCACTAATTACGTCCTATTGCAATGAAGAGCCACATCACATCACTATCAGACTTTGAGTTAGTCCTCATAGTTTACTGTTCTAAAGGCCTGGTTTTGTCTCACTATAAAAAGTGCACGGTCTGCTGCCTTCATATCGAGCTGCCGCCCATTGCTATACGAGATCAGATTGTGGCAGCCCAAGTTGCCAACACACCAGAGCTAGCTCTCGTCCCCCACCATAGCCCCGTGCAGAGCCTGCTAGCTAGCCTGCTAACAAGCACCTCCAACGGACAGACGGTTCACCGCAAGGAAATCAACGCAATGAGCTCATGTCACGTGACTGATAAACGAGCCGCCATCTTGCATTCCTTATCCGCCAATACACCTAATATAGCGAAATATAACCGTAAATATCAAACAGTTCGACTGAAATTGCGACTTTTTGAACTTACCTACCCGTCAAGTGATACCCGTAGAGCAACTGTTCCAAGTTTCAGCTCGGACACGAATGCCTTCGCTGAGGAAATTAACTTTGAATTTCTCCCTGTGCATATTTGTGTATTGCGCAAGTAGCATTGCGTTAATTTGATTCAATAAAGAAATGCGCACGTAGCATCTAAAAAAGATCGATTTGGTGTTGTTCAGTTGACAAATTTTCGTCAGAATTGACAACATCGCCATTTTTCATAAGTGTATCATGACACATTTCATTATGGAGGCCACCACCCCCAATGCGCTGTTCGCCGCCATTATGTGCGTCAAGCGACGAGTCCACACAGCGTCTGTTCGGTACTGAAACACTGGCAATACTGTCATAACCTCCCAGGCAAGCTCCTCTCGTTCTATCTCGCTATTTTGCGTGGTTTGGACCGCTATGCGAGCATAACAAAGTTGCTGAGGGGTTTGTGCAATATACAGAGATGTTCACCTGGAGAGGGCAAGTTCTCCATACATATGACTGGGACTTGACATTTTATCGAATGCAGGTCTACATGCACGAAATATAAAGGTCTCTGTTCAATAGATGATCTGAACGTATCGTTCTGAGACTTATTTCATATGTGCACATAATTGTGGGTATGCAGATTGTGGGCAGCTTGCCCGACATGGCTGTGAAGTGGTACGTTTGCATGCATGGTGGGTGGGTGGCACAGCGACTGACATTGCGGTCGAACAGTCTGGTTTTCTGACTGGCTTTGCCTGGCCTCCCCACGAGCGGTAGAGTGCCTGCCTACCATGTACCCAGCGATAGACCAGGCAAGAGCCCGGGTGTGTGGGGCTCAGCCCCACCACATCTATACCTCATAGACAGACGGCCATGTTTGTCTTCTGGTGTGTCGCACCTTTGTGGGTCGAGTTTATCAAATGTTTCTTTCTGTTGGCCTTAGCTTGTGGATGGCAATTTGAGTGAAGCAAAAGCGACAGATGTACCTATCTAAACTTCATTTCAACTATGTATGTGTTGTATGTCACTCGTTAAAACTCCGTGGCCTCAAACTCAAGGCCACACACAAAAATATGTTGGTTCATGGCCAGATATTTTGCTGATTAAGCCTACCGTGTACTTTTATGTACAGTTCGTGAGGTCAGACAATTGCGTTTACTGGTTTCGTGATGACATTAAAATTCTGATAATAAAGAATTTAAAAAATTGAATAGATTTGAAATAACTCTCTAGCAGTCGCAAGAGTAGCCTATGAGAATAAACAAGAACACGAACTCTGAGAGTTTCTGACAGTACTATCTCTTGTACGGGAGCCCTGCTGATATAACACGTGCACATACTAGTATTAATCCACAGAAAAACACACAAAACACAGAGCTTTAACCTGCTAGTACGTTTAGCCCGGAGATACATGTAACAGTCAGATGACGCTCCGTGTGTAGCACCAAGAATGAGCCCATGTTGCCATTCACAAATACTAGCACAAAAGTCGAATATACATGTTTAAGATCCACATATTATGTGGCAGTACTGACAACCCCGAAATATTAACTGCAGATATGTTTGGAGCTTGGGAGAACTGAGTGAATGTGCATGATGCGTATGATCCTCGAAGTGAGACGTGAGGAATCACGCAGCCTAAGTGGGAGTAGCTTATAGAAACTCCAGTGGAGCTTAGAAACTCCAGTGGATGATAGGTGTTGGAAGGCCGCATGCCACACATACCTGATTTTAGTGGGCTGGTTGGTCAGTCTATTCTTGCATTTGAATTGGAATGTGAAGTTGTGAAGTTGAAATAATAATTAATGTAGTCCCGTGTGCATGACACCAAAACAGGAGCATGTTTCGTTGTGATACATTAGTGACTCTGATCATATGCCATAATGGCACGGTTGTCGTCGATCATACCGATATGCAAGTAGGCGATTTGTTAGAGTATATGTACTAGTACTCCTTGGTCGCAGGTCTACATAACACTGTTTCAAGGCCAGGAATGCAGTTTCCTTCACACATAGTTTCAGCTGGAAAAATGTACACTGCCGATATATCAATGTTGAATAGCCAGTCCCAAGCACCCGTGGTGCCCATGAAGAGATGATTTAGATATTGGCCTGATATTATAGAGGGGCCCCGTACAGATTTTACACTCGGATCATTTGTGACATCTCCGTCAACAGTATCCAGAATCTTGTCAACTACTGGCGCTCAACCAGCAGTATCCAGAATCTACTCAAGTTCTATCAACAGCTTCGGAAGCTCAGTTATCAAAACAGACAGTGCAGTCCAAGCTCCAGCAACAATTACTGGAGCTCAGTCAGCAGCATCCTTAATCCAGTCCGAGCTCTCTCAACAAGGTCTGAAGTTTAGTCAGTAGAATTCAGCTGGAGCTCTTTTAACGACTTCTGGAATTCAGCCTGCGCTCAACCAGCAGTATCCTGAATCTAGTCCGAGTTATATCCCCCATTTGCCTGAAAACGGATATCGATTGCTCTCAGATGGAACTTAGGCATCGATGGACACTGGACAAGATGATCAACTTTGTATAGAAATGTCATGATTGATAAAACCATGGAGATATTTCCTCATTGCTAGTTATTGAATCAGGATTTTTCCGTGAGGGAGAATAGAATGCCCAGTTCATACAGTTATTTACTAAGTGAGGGAAAGATTAATAAACCTATATTGAACCCTTGACGCTTCATCGAAACCTACTACGAGTTCAGCCTTCGAAATAAAGAATCCTTGCGACAGTTCATACAACTGAAACCCCAGGTAGACTCAAGAAACGCCTAGAGGACAACCTTGGCGCCGAAATGAGTTCACACGCTCCTGATGAGATTGACGAAGACTATTCCTTCACGAAGAAATTCTCATCCTGTAATCCGTGATTGAACTTCTACTTGCATTATTCATTATGTCTGGTCCATTTTGCATTGTGACAATCTAATTATGCATTATGCCTGGTCCATTGTTCATAATGACAATCTGATTATTAATTATACCTGGTCCAATATGCATTATGACAAGTCGATTATGCATTATGCCTGGTCCATTGTGCATTATGACAAATCGATTATGCATTATGCCTGGTCCATTGTGCATTATGACAAATCGATATGCATTATGCCTGGTTCATTGTGCATTATGACAAGTCGATTATGCATTATGCCTGGTTCATTGTGCATTATGACAAGTCGATTATGCATTATGCCATGTCCATTGTGCATTATGACAAATCGATATGCATTATGCCTGGTCCATTGTGCATTATGACAAGTCGATTATGCATTATGCCTGGTCCATTGTGCATTATGACAAATCGATTTGCATTATGACAAGTCGATTATGCATTATGCCTGGTCCATTGTGCATTATGACAAGTCAATTATGCATCATGCCATGTCCATTGTAAATTATGACAAGTAGATTATGCATTATGCCTGGTTCATTGTGCATTATGACAAGTCAGTTATGCATATGCCTTGTCCATTATGTATTCTGTATTGCCAATTGTGCAAACAACTGTCAATATTGGTCAATAAGCCATTTATTATATGCCTACAGATAACTTTCTCTTACAAATTATAAATGTTATGCTGAATTTCATATGATTATCATTGATATCTAGGATTTGTTGTCATTTATCGGCTGTCACTGACACCTTTGCTGCTTCAGGCATTACACAGCCATACACATCGCCCATCAGCCCAGGGTTTATCCAAAACACCAGTTACACTAATTACTAACCAGACCCCCACCCCTTTGGTAGTGTCTGTCTGACCTCAGTAGCCTGCAGTACTACAGACTCTAATGCAGCGGTCAGACAGTCCCGGTGCGGCCCCCGGTACGCCCTGCTTTAGACCACCGTGGGAAACCTTGAGACACCGGGAACATGCCTTGGACGTACCGGGGACATACCGTGGTGACACTCTGGGATACCGTGGTGCTTGCTTGATGAATTGGGATGAATCGTGATCCACTGGTATACTCCCCGTGGTTTTAAAATGTTTAAAACTACCGGGGCTCATCGTGACATACCGGGGAACTTGAGAATATCGTGGCAGCACCGTGACTTTCTGTGGCTCGGGATCAGCTTGACTGCACCGGGAGTTCTCCTGGACTCCACCGTGGCGTTCCGTAGGTTGCCTGTTGTCTACTTGGGCCGTGAAGCGCCCCTGACCACCAGCACACCACCGGGGGCAACCGTAGGTCTGCCGGGGCAGCATCCTGATAATTCGTGTGGACAACGGCAACAATGCGGGTAATACCTGGGTGACACCGTGGGAAATCGTGATATTACCGTGAAATAACAGGGGTAAACCTTGGCTAAACCCTGACACACTGGGGGTTCACTCGGTCTACCAGATTGGATCATGACACAGACCGCGGCTACACCGTGTATATGTCCGGGAATATGTGACTGCAAATAATTGTTTTGCCAAAATCGGCCCGTTAGTCCCCGGTATACCCCAACCATTGGGAAATATCCACCAGGATGTACCAAAGGCTGACACCAGGACTGTCTGACCGCAGCTCTAGAGACTGCTGTAAATTTTCTTTGGGTGATTTGGTACTCTTCGATGTCACGGCTGAGTTGTTACTCATGCTGGGGGTTGTTTAAACATAGCACCAAGGGTGCTGTAGCTTAGCGGCAATCATGTGAATTACGTACAATACTGAATACATATAAATTGTTACACTGATGTTAAAATCAGTATGTTAAAACATCTTCGTAAATGTTGATAGAAACACATTTTCTGTATGGACTATAATACGAAATCAAGTTACATCTTGAAAGATTTTTTTCGTTAATGACAAATTTTCACAGACAGTCGATTCAAAGGCAACAAAACTTATACACACATCACAAACGTACATAAGGATAATTTTATACATGATTTTGAGGAAAACTGTCTGAATAGATTTCGATAAAATGACCACCAAAAGCAAAATTCATCGTTTTTTCGACAAAAAAAGATCGTTTTGACCTTTGAAGGTCAAATTCAAGGTCACCACTCAAATCGCAATATATGATTTCCCATTTGAATGTGCCAATACTTAGGCTCTATCTTGAAGTGTTCTATGAGATTACTCTGCATAGCTCACATTATGAAGGAAAAATTGGGTGAAATTTTCAAAGTCCAAAAAAAATTTTCAATGGTCAAAAAAAAATTTTTTTTTTTTTTGGTGGAAATGGCTCAAAACGAATAGTGACTTGATTTGGGACCCGTCAAAAAATCAAAATGGCCGCCACACGCAGACCGGCGATTCAAGGGCAACAAAACTTATACATGTCATAGAGGTACATGAGAGGAATGTTTCGAAACAAAAATCTCAAAACTGATCAGACAGTTTTTGAGAAAATGGCCACCAAATCCAAAATTGGCAATTTTTCATCAAAAATGGCCGCCAAATCGGCAAAAACGATTCAATAAAAAAAAATAAAAAAAACTTTTTAGATATTGGCCTAAGGTATGTTCTGACAAATTTATGGGGAATTTCATCATGGCAAAAAAAAAGTTACAGACCCGGACGGACGACGGACGACAGACGGACGAAAAACCACGATAATAGCTTATCGGCCCAAAGGGCCGGTAAGCTAAAAAGACAGGTGCATGATCAATTTGTTTATACAACAATTTATTTACAAAACAACAGAACACACTATTTATTGTCAGTGAACTCTCTTCCCCATCCAGAACTTCGGTTTCGATTTCACTTTCACGATATCTCCAGCTGATCTCCGGATTTTCCGTCGCTCGCTGTGATGCTTTTCTGACTCGATTTTGTGTCTTCTTTCTTGCTTGCTCTGAAATCATACACAAGTTCTTGGTATAAATTGTGAGAGCATTCTATGGGATCATCATGAAAGCAAATCAATATTAACTTGTGTACGAGTAATTTTCATCTTTATTCTTTGACAAGAAGTGTCCATACTTCAGTGACATACAATACCTTTCTGAGTGCAAATGTCATCTCCATGTTGCCAACAGAGGACCCACTCTGATGGATGACTCCAGTATCTGTTTCCGTCTCCAATCGCTCACCCAGAGTTTGCCTGTAAATGAAATTTATGAAAGATTTAGCCTCAACCTATATTTTCAAAACAGAATTCCACCTTATCAGCTTGCATTTATATAATATGAATTTATAATATCAGTAAACCCATAACACTGCAGCATTTTAAACTGATATTATAATCTTTCAAATGCACAAAATACATACTTTTTCAGTTTTTTCTCTCGACTGGCTGGATTTGTGAGATTTTTCAGTTTGCTCCCAGTCGGCATTTCATAAAACTTCGGCTCCAGGGACACTTGCTGTTCCTCCACACGTTTACGAAGTCTCTCCTCTCGTTTCAACTGTCTGCATATTCAAAGACATAGACGGGTGACATATTCATTGAGTTTTGCTCTCTTTCATGTACATTTTCTCCACAAGGGATATTTCATTCTGATTCAAATGTACTGGTACTTTGACTTAATTCATTGCCAGTTTCTCATAAAAAAGTCATTCATGTGTGTATAAATACTCTCAGTATCGACTTCATTCCAAAGACGACATGTTTGTTTGGGGTACCCGGTACCTTCACAAAACAACAGGTCCACCGCACTAAAAACCTGTGTACTCGGGTACTTTACCTGTGTTGTTCCTTGACCTGTCTTGCCCACGAGTTGTCATCATCTGAGCTCTCTTCGTCATCTGAACCTCTGCCTTCAGACTCTGCCCCCTCCTCCTCCTGTCATTAATAGAATACTTAGGCATCAATAGTGATGGTGTAAAGCAAACACATGCCTCTGGTCAATTATAGGAACATTCTTCTCATATGCACAGTCTTTATATCTTGTCTTTGTCCATGTTTCTGAATGGAAAATGGGAAGCTGTTTGTCATATATATGGTATTGGGTTCAGGTTCTGATTGTCGTATAAGATTTCTATATGTATTCGGTTTATCTTTCACATGGGGATATTAGCAGTTATAGAACAACCCAAGATACTTCATGTCGGTGAATCAAGCTACAACCCACCTCGGCCTCTTGTTGTTGTTGCTCCTTTTTTTGACGTTTCTGTCGATCTTTGTCGAGTTTAGAGACAAGCGGGTTGATCAGTTTGTAGTCTTCACTCTCAGGATCGACTTGGAATGCGGTATCGGTGAACATCTTCGAGAATCGGTCGTCCTGTAGCAGACTGGGCACTGGCTTCTGTCAGGTAGGAAAGCAAACGTTTTTTTTCTTCATTTCATCGAAACAAATCTTTTTTGACTTGTTTTGTAGCACAATGTGCAAATGGTTTTGTCATGTATATTTTTATTTTCTCAGACCTTGGTTTTCTTCTTTCCAGCCACTTCAGGCTGCGTCTCCTGTTCCATCAGCTTCTCTGCCAGGGTGCGATTGACTTTCGGAAGTTTCTGGAAAAGATTTAGTCATGTAACACTCATTTAGAGACTACTGAAATCTGAATCTGTTACTGGCAGATTTGATGTTATACTAGAGCCGGACATTAATCAATGTTAATCAAGAGATGATTTAATCAATGTTTCTGTATATAAACTTCAATACACACCTGTAGTTTCACACGATTTGACCTTTCTTCTTCAATCTTCTCCCGTATCTTGTTTCTGCGATAGTCTTCATATGCGAATGGCTCTGTGATTGATTTAGCCTGGAGGAGAAATCATAGAAAAAGACCACATAAAGCTCATATATATGATCATGTCAGGCTGACGAATACTTCCGCATGCTATCTAGAACAAGACCCCAATTAGACTAATAATTTTGCAGTTCAGTACATTCCGAGATTCTTTTGTGATATGAAGGCTGCAGCTGAGTACATACTTTTCTGTAAAGTCGCACATCCATGAAGTAACCATGCATGTATCCCTTTAGCAGGTTTGTGCCGATCAGGTGAGTGAGCCCCAAGCCATCCAGTTCAGTCCTCGTTACAAACTTGTAATCATCGTAGACTGGAAACGTCCCGAGTAAAGTCATAGAGTGAATACCATTAACTTTCAGATAAAATGCACATACTCATCATTTCGGAACTACCGGTAAATCGGCATATTTCTCCTAGAAACACACGGTTTATGCAACAACAACAAATTGCAACACACATTTTATAAAGATGAGAGTGAATGGCTACTGTATTTTGAGCATGGCATAATCTCGCGCCATACCAGAAGGAGCCGGACTTTCCTCCAGTTCTTCTGTCAGGCTGTCCAGGAACGAACACCACTTTGGTGCTGGGCCAACTGCCTGGAGAAATGGACATTGCATATACTTTTTTTGATTCTGCTTTTGATGACTGAACCACCCTCAAAGATATGTCAATTATTGTCCATAACTTACTTTTTATTGTTATTACTTTATTGTATACTTGAGTTGTAAAACAACTAATATTTCACTTAGATTGAGAGCTTTAGAACTGTGAGATTTTATTTCAGATATATCGATGATCAATACACATGATACATGCACCGTAAAACATTCAGTTTTCGTGGATAATTTTTAAATGGTAACTCACAGGTATGTAGTAGGCCTGCATCTTTGGTGCCTCGCTAGCCATGAACAACATGCCAGTGTTGCGAAGAAAACACAGGTCATTTATGTGATCCTCTGGCTCGATGGACGTGAAAGCCTTTCCCTGTAGGAAAGTAGATTATTTAGGCATATCATCGTTACAATATATTGAAATGATAACATATTCAAATTCAGCACAAAATTTCATGTGACAGATTCCAACAAGAAAACGTTTGCTAGCTTCAAATCCTCCCAGGATATGATTGCTAATAGCAGATTATCATCATTGTTACACTACAAATAACCCTACAAGCCATGAGGTCTCATCTTACAGTGTTTTTCTCCCAGATTTTCAGGATGCGAGTGTCACAAGACAGAATGAGGTCCTGTTCCGTCTGGTGTGCCAGTGACTTTATCGGCAGTCCATAGTTGTGGTCTTTCATCACCAGGGGCTTGTCCGAGCGCAGGTCATAGAGAAGAATCTGGGAAGATATGAATTAGTGGTCTATCACGCAAAAATTTAATTTCCAGACCGAATAATTGCCCTCTGACAAATTTTAACCAGGAAACCAGTCCATGATATCCCATGTATGATCTAAATTAGACCAAGGACAGGAACCAAGGGGAAACATATTCCAGACCTTTGACGTTTGCGGTAACTTAGCGAAATATTTACTATACATAGTCATCACCTGGCCACTGCTAGTTCCTGCAGCCAGAGTTAGCCCCCCGATGGACTTAATGGTCGTCACGCCAGGAACTCCCTCGAGGCTGCAATGTCACACGTAAAGGAATGCATGAACAAATCAACTACATTGATGAATAGTTTGGTTGAACATCCGTAGAAAATAACCTATTCTGATACATGCACAAGAAGATTTTTCAGTTACATAATGACAGAGAGCTATGATGTTTTTGTATTTCCTTGTCAAACAGCACAACTCACTCTGCATCCTGCATGAAAGCATTTCTTGCGCAGTCTAGTTTCCCGACTCGTTTCCGTGTTCGTGGGTCCCAGCATTCAATGTTACCCTATGGATTTGTGCACATAATGTCTTCCTTATGTTATGGATAGCTAATAAGGACAAAACGTTGCTAACTAGTAATTTTGAGAATGAATATTTTAACGATTACAAAATATTGTGCAATCATTTTAACAATATGACTGATACCACTCACTTCCACTGTGCCACAAGAGAATAGGTAATGTTCTGGATTCACCTCCGAGCACAAAATTTCACTATAAAAACAGAATTTGACTGACTATTTGACCATATATCCGGCTGAATGTGAAAACATCGTTATCACCATATTGTAATGAATTGAATTCAATTCTGTTCAACCCTTAATGATGTGAGTATTCACTTGTAACCAAAGAGGCATAGTTTACAGACCTTGAGTTCGTCTTGATAGAAGTCATAAATCGTCCAATTTCCAAATTCAGGCGATAGATCTCTGGGCTGAAAAGCAAATTGTTTATCCACTGTAATACCATAAACAATACCAACTCCTGAACAATGACAAAAACCTTCCAAATGGGCAAATGAACATGTCTTCCCAATTATTACACACCTGGCACCAACAAAATACATATCACATGACGGCTTATGGTATGACAAATCACGGCCATATTTAGGGATCCTTGTTCTGTAATATCGACCATGTTGTGAATGAAATTCCACAAATCTGTCACTTTGCAGAAACACCAACTGGAAAAGCACAAATGAACGATCACATTCATTTCTGGATAGTGTGATGTAATATACTGACACTGAAGAGTGGGTGAATATGTTATGTTTTATTTTGATACAAACCTTTGAGTAATCATCTGATAATACATGGAATTTTACAACTTCTGAATCCATGCATCTCTCGAATTTCATCGATAGTTGTGACACATCGTAGCATCGAATCCTTGGTTTGTACACACCTTAAAATTTCAAAGTGGAAGCAGATTTTTCAGATAACATTTAATTCTGGTAAAAGAAATTACACACAAAAGAAACGCATATAATTATGGGGACGAATATAAGTTCACTCAATGAACATTAGTTCAAAAATTTGTTGTTGTTTCTTTATTGTTGATTTATCTTGTTTTTTTTACATTTCAGACAGTATTACCTGAAACAAAAAGATACTGCCCATCTGGTGAAGATTTGATACATGTGCTACAGATTGGCATTTCGAAATCTTGAATCAACTCAATGCGTCTCTGAATATCTGAAAAAAAAGTACATACATTCAGAAATATATTCACATCCAGCCTGAAGGTTATATCATTTTTATATGAAATGTGATACGTTTAAAGTGATATTTTGAAGTGATACGTTAAATTCAAATAAATCTTTTAGATTATTACTGATCATATTATCATAGACATGTGATATTATTGAGTAGGTGTCCTGGATTATCTACTAATGTGGGCAGTCACATTACCTGTGTTATTTTTCTGCAGCATTCGTTTCTTTCGATCTGACAGCCACTGAAAGAATTTATTGATCATTTAATTTTCCTTGTATTAAAGCTACTATCTATAGGTAACCCTGCTCCACAGCTGAACTTTGGGAGATTGGAATACGCTTAATTACCACTGCCAAAGTTAATTAATCAAGGCATTACACGCTCTGGGTCTCTGGTAAACTTAACCCCGGCTGCAGAATTACTGGTAGACTAGTAGTGTTATTAGTGATATACATGCACTGATACACTGCACACACATCAATGTACAGAGTGATCATGAGTTAATAACATAGTATATTATAGCATGTACTGTATCTGCTGTATAAGGTACTATACTCTGATTTTTTTAACTCGTTTACACCGTTTTTTGCCTTTAGTTCAGTCAACTAACTTCGAGCGAACTATTCAACTGAATATTGCATATCTGTGGTACAAACGGCAATTAATTCACACAAACCTGCCTTCCGGAACGCTATCTGTTTCTTTCAAAATGCAAAAGTTTTATTTAAGCGAGGATTTGCTTGAACCATGGGTGCCGACATATTGCTTGGTTCTCGACAACTGATGACGGAATCCAAATGGACAAGTTCAAATTAGTCATAATAGGAGGATCGGGTTGTCAGTTGTCATCAACAGGTCAAGGTGCCTGCACGTGCGAGTAATTTCGAATCAGTTTACCTGCGTGGGCGGTCCCGATTCCTAACACTCGCCCCTATGCAAATTATCGGAACAGAATCGCCCATCACGTGCCAAAGGAAAACAATATTTGTTGACATGCAAACGACAGGATTTCAGCGAAAATTTATCATTGCAGTAGATTGCTAACTCTCACAGTTCTATGAGCAGAAGTCTGAAAGTTTGCAGAAAAATGCCGTTTGATCTCCAGGTGAAGTATGCCAAGTTACAATACGATACCATTAAACATCGCAAAAATATCGGCGAAAAACAGTGTAAACGAGTTAGAAAAATCAGAGTATAAGTATAGGTATACCGGTATATCTTTTTTACCATATTATCGCTCATCAAATTAAACGATCTACTCACTTCTGGTAATGACTTCCCTGAGCTCAAGTTGTATATCTTTATGTTATTTGGATTGGAAACCAACATCTTGGCTATTTACTGTCGTTATTCATAGGTATAATACATTCATATGCAGTGAAAATCAATGTAAACACAGGCATGTGCTTTCACGTGTTTTGGTAGTTAGTTCCAAGTTTGAGCGCATGCGGCGCTTCGAGTGTCCTGATTACGAAATCTCAAACCAGGTGGCGACAGAGTAGTTTTACCCAAGTTAAATTGGATAAAAGTATTTTTCTGAGAAAGAAATGTAACGAATTGAAAGTATCGTTAAATCTGACATTGAAGTTTAAAAAAGATTCACAATATCTGATGCATAAGTTAACGAAAGTTGAAGATAATATGTGTATTCCAGCCTGGAGTTTTAAAAAATAGATCAATATATCAATTTCACGAAACAATCCGAATTGAAAATACATGTGGGGCTAATAAAGAAAATTGCTGAGAAAGATGGTTAAGAAAACGAAATAGCTTCTTCACTCTTACATGTGTGTGAATTACTATTATAATTCTTTTTTTTTTGTATAGGAAATAATACAGTAGAATAAAGCGACATAGATAAATGTAAGAATATGACTTGGCAATAAAAAGACACCAGATAGCAGTTCCAGATAGCAGTTCATAATTAATCGAAAACTAATAATGCATTGACAGGTCCAGATAAACTACCGGAGTACCTTTACTAATTTCCATGTCGTGCTAAATACATCTACCAATTCAATTTTGGCGCCATATGTAGGCCCAATATCCGCCTCTAGGCCTTACAGGAGTCCCTCAATGATCTTACTGTACAATAATTTTCGACTTTTTTTTTTCATATGGGCCGATAACATATTGTCGATTTTTCGTCCGTCCGTCCGCATATTGCCAGAGTTAGTCAGCACAAGACTTTTTCAAATTTGGGCGGACATTCATTTTCCGAAAATGGTGAAGTTGGCACATTTTCTTACTTTTCTGAAAATCTGCATGTTGAATAACTTCTTTTTTCTAATTTTGTGTAGGCATGGCATATATTAAGCCATTCATTCTATGTTATGCATGAAGATTGCACGAAAAGGCCCGAATATTAGGACAGAAAGGCATAAAATGAAATTTACTTTTTAAGACTACAGAGCTTAAGTTCAAAACAGAGCTTAAGTTTGCATTACGAGCATATACGAATGAACTTACTTTAGGAAGTCATATATGGTCTTGGTGTATCTTTTAGTGACCTTGAACTTGACCTCAGATACTAGTAACCTTGAGTGCTCAAACTCAATGCCATGACTACAGGAGTGTAATTTGGCCTTTGGATACAAACACTTGAAGATATAGCTTAGGTTTGTAATATGAGCAAGAAGAAGTCCTAGAAGCTGCTCCTTCTGGTGACCTTGAACTTGACCTCAGGTAAATTTGGGTGTTCAAACTGTATGTCACTACCACCTGGAGATGTGAAATTTGGTCATTGCAGACAAACCATGTAAAGACAGAGCTTAGGTTTGTACCGGTATTATGGGCATATAATATGGTACATCTTTCGGTGACTTTGAAATTGACATCAGACGACCTGGAGTGGTAATCCTATAGGTCACGTAGTACGTCCTATCTGAGACGTGTAAATTGACTTGTGCAGACATTAATCTTGTAGACAGAGCTCAGGAATGTATCAAGACTTATGAGCATATAGGAAGTCATTTGTGATGGATCTTTTGCTGACCTTGAAGTTGACTACAGAAGACGTTGAGCTAGAAAATATTAAAGTTACGTCTGACCTAAAGTATGTGAATTGGCCCCTGCAGATAAAACGCATATAGATGGGGCTTAGGTTTGTATTATGCGTGAGATATAGGAAGTCACATATGTTGGATCTTTTAGTGATCTTGACCTAAGGTGACCTTGAGTGGTAAACATCAAGGTCACGTTTGACCTGAAATATGTGCATTGGCCTCTGCAGACAAAACACCTATAGTTTGAATTGTATGTATCACATATATAAATAGGGCCCGGCTTAGGTCTGCATTGTGAGAGATAGGTGGATCTGTTGGTGACCTTGAAGTTGACCTCAGACTACCTTCAGTCTTTCGGCGAGCTGCAGCACCCTTGGTGCTATGTTGCTACGTTTATTACAGATATTAATGATGATGAGTTTGTCACGGAGATTGTCGCCTCAATACAGGCTTTGACTGCAATTGGTGTTTGATTGCAGTGAGGCTTTCCAGTGTATGATTTTCTATCCATTCTTTCTATATAAAATGTAATTATTTTTGGCTTATAATTCGAGGCTTGCCAATATTATACCATATTGGTCCTAATAGTGGCAAGCGCCCTAATAGTAGAGTGCCCTCTTGTTTTCCCCTAAAATGTTAAATTTTTGTAACCTTGCAATTCACTTCATATCTTTCTAATAACATCTTGGAGTATTCCAATCCATAGACTCATAGGGGAGTCTAAGTATATTATTCAGTGATTTTCTTATATTTGACCTCATTTTCGTGCGGCTGCTGCAAGAGGTCTTGCTTTGCCTCGCTGTGCTACTATTAGGACCAATATAGTAATCATTTTCTATTCCACTTAGTCCTTATTGAATTTGGTTCCCTTGCGAGACAGACGCTGCCTCCTTGCAGAGTGGAGCATGAAGTCAGAAATACGAGTAACACTGATTTATTGACACATAACAGGTTCATTAACCAGCTACACGAATGTGTAAGTTTATACACATAAAATAATATTATGAAGCAATAGCAGAACTTTGTACATAATACAGACTGTTGCCCGAGCAGATTTTTTGAATTGCAGAACAGGTAAATAAAGCCCAATGATGGAACTTCTACGATATTCACAAACCTGATGTCACATAAATTGTGTTGAATTGATAAAGATATTAAATAAACCATGTAAACACATATTTGTCACACATAAAACCATTATTATTAAGACATTTATATTAGCACTCAAAGCATTAAATTTAACACCTTATTCGATATACATATCCATAGTGAATTTGCCGATGAAATAGTAACAAGAATTTCATGAATAATATTCTATTAATCTGTCAACGATGTTAATACAAACAATCAGTAGTACATGTACAATTATTTCCGAATACTTGTGAACTGTTCACTCCATCTCTAGACTACTGAAATACACACACCATTATTTTGGCAAGATTAGTTCTATTGTCTGTTGTGTGCCATCGGCTGATGTCAGAGAGATCCTCTGCCGTTTTTCTCCATTAACCTCAAACATTCCAACAATTGGACTCTCCTGGTTACCCTCGACTTTAACCTGAAGTCCCCGCGTAGGGTCATACTCAATCCGTTCTCCGCCCTGTTCTTGCTCTACAATCTGCCAGCTGGTGCCGGCCTCCGCCTCATTTCCGCCCTGCGTCTGTAACGTTTCCTCAGTGGTCCGACCTTCGATCTGCTCTACTTGCCGTAGAACCTGACCTAAATCTACCATGTGTTGAGCTGTTGCGCTGGCTTCAGACGCCTCCACTTCTGCAGCTTTTCGCTTGTTACCAGCAGTACTCAATCCTGCAACAGCTCCCTGCGACATGTGCATCGTCTTCGGAGCACAGTTCTTCATGTGTTTTCTCATGTACCACTTTGTTGCGCACTTGTATTCGCAGTACGGGCACATGTGCTTCTTCGGACCGTGGACTCGGGTGAAATGCTCGTAGAACTGCTTCTTGAAGGCATACACAAAGTCACACTCAGTGCACTTGTTAGATCTGTCGACAGTTGAATGTGAGTACTTGATGTGTTCGCGCAGCACGTTCTTCGTGTTGAACTTAGACGGGCAGAGGTCGCAGAGGTAGGTACCCGGTTGTCGGAGGTGCATGTACTTGACGTGTAGCTTCATGTGCTGTTCCGTCTTGAAGAACTTCCCACACTGGCCGCAAGTTGCTCCGATAGAAGTGTGGTGAACTTTCTGTTCATGCTCCAGGAGAATCTTCTGATTGCCAAAAACTTTCTGGCACTGGGGGCATGTGACTCTCAGCAGGGGCTTTATGTGAGCTATAACCGCCCAGTATGTAGAGTGATCTTGATGATATCTTTTGATATGTTTGAGGAGATTCCAGTTGTCTTTGATTATACTGGGACAGATACTACACTGGACTCCCTGCTTTCGTATACCTGTGGGGGTGTTCTTTTCAGCATTGGCAGCAGATTCAGCATTGATATCATTCTCAATCATCTCTTCTTCTGATGTCATTTCATCCTCATCACTTGCGTTCCCATAGTTATGGTCAGTGGTCTCTTCTTTGGTGGTGACTGTTGTTTCTTGCATCTGCTCCTGCCCATCATCGTCTTGTTGGAATTGCTCTGATGCATAATCGTGTGTTTGTTGGACGTCACCAAAACCGTAGGACAGCTCCTGTTCATCTGTTGCTTCTTGGTTATTCACTGTATCATCTTGAATCTCTGTTGCTGCTTCAGATTGATCAGTATTATTGATCTCTGGTTCACTGCCTGTTGGCTCGATGACACTGACAACCGTGTCCAGTTGTTCAGTTGCTTCGTCTGGTTTATTCTCACCAGCTGAGCCATCAGCGGTGACAATGTAGTACACATGTCTGACTGTGACATTGCTCCCTGGTTGGAAATCTGTAATACACAGAAACATTATGATACATACATTCTTGAGAGTTTGGTGTGTAGGAAAAACGAGGCACCGTGTTGATCCGCATATAGGCGTATGGGCCTTAAGTGAATATGCGCCTACATTCGAATATAGGCGCCTATCAGTGAGACATTCTATATTTTTTACCGCCGAAAACCAAAAATTCACATATAGGCGCATGTCATCGGAAAAACCAAAAAACATGTACATGGAATGAATCGCAATTTAGAAAACATGTCTGTTGCTGTCTTCCACCTAATCACCAGCCCTGCCTTCCACATCAACACCAGCGCCGCCTTCCATATCAACACCAGCCCTGCCTTCCACATCATCACCGGTGCGGCCTTCATCACTCTCCATATCTTCCAACTCGACAATATAAACCAGTCTCATTTAAAACATGAGGTCCATGCTGTTATCCATTTTTCAATCCATTTTTCTATATATGTGCTTATATAGATCGATCATGTGATATCACGTGATATCATTTCACTATGATAAGCACTTGATAAACTGGTATGAATAACCGTTTGACATATATTTGGCATTAAAAATGTAAATATACTTTATTTTAATATAAGAATGAGGCCTGAATCTGTGTGATTTGGAGACCTTTGGGGTGTGCCTATAAGTGAATATTTGGGTGCGCCTATGACAGGATATAAGGGTGCGCCTCTAAGTGAGACCGCACCGGAAAATAGGCAATAACTCGCATATAAGCACATGCGCCTATATGCGGATCAATACGATATGAGCTTGTCACCATAAATGTAGAGTCGGAGCATGCAAATACCGGACAGTTTTGGATGCATTTCCTGTTTATTGGAGATATATTGCCGATGCAATATTTCAAATGTAACAGAATAAAAAATGATTTGTTGCACTACAAATTCATATTCACATATAAAGTCAAAACGAAACTAAAGCACAGACACAGACCTCGAAAGAACACGAAGTCTAGGATCCTAGCAGACTGCAGCAGAGCATGTAAATATCGGACAAGGAGCTATGAAACACCGACATCAAAAAAATATTAAGCCGTGTCTATTTCACTTGAGCGCAGCATGTTCATCATGGACCAAGTTAGATACCGGATTCACCTTATGCACAAATAATTGTTTAATAATGAATACCATTTGCAATTTCAACAGAACACACTGACATTTATATCAAATTAAGCGTTGATCAGAGATATTGACAGTGAAAAGCACAAGTTGTTGTCCAAGGCTGTTTCAAAATGATAGAAACCTGAAACTCCTGTCATGTGGAAATTCATTCTTTGATTCTACACATTTGCTCAGTCCAATATTTTTTACAAAGTGTATACTACATGTGAAAACCGTGATTTATTCATGTGTCCGATATTTGCATGCCCGTCCGACAAATAGTGCTCCAACTCTAATAAGAATCTAGATAACTTGGGAGACTTCTCATTCCCACATCATTGAGATGCCATTATTATTATAAAAACAGTACTTTACCATTTACTTATGACAGTGAATTGGCTGAAATCGTTTTACCCTTATTGTTAGTAAGATTCCAAGATCCGTCATCCAGATTAGTAACACTCAGCGAACACTGTGAACTTTTCGTTTTGTAAACGGAGTCCATGGAATCAACAAAGTGAAACTGGGAACATTCTCCGGGACCGCTTTTCGTGCAAATGTCCAAAACTGGTTTGGGCAAGACTAAATCGAACAGTCTGCCCGTATGAACATAGGAATACTGAGGCATTTTGAAGCTTTTTTAGCTCGGGATTCGCGAATTTATGACAAAAACAACAAATTTAGGGATTTTGAGTTTTGTTCAAACCATACGAGTGCGCCCTCTGGCGAATGTAGCATTCGTATTCGCGATCATTCTCTCGCCTAATATGAGAAGGGTGCGAGCTTTGTATACTCATAGGCATACCGTAGGCATAAAGCAAATTTTGTTTGTGCGATTTATTATGGAATCCCGGTCACGACCTGCGACATGGGAGCTATTAAACTGGGACTTGGGACAATGCGCCTGACACAACATGAAATTATCTGGTATATATTCCTTAATTCAACTATGGTTTAATACATAAAATGTATATACCAAGTATTCAAGTTGCATTCTGTTGCACGCAGGTCGCAGTTTGTAACATTAGCCCACATGTCGCAGTTTATAGCTCGCTGGTCGTAGTCTATAGCTAGCAGGTCGCAGTTTAAAGCTCGCAGGTCTGATATCCATATCAGTTTATTGCTCGCAGATCGCATGTCATGACCTGGATTCCATAATTTATTATTAAGGCCATAACAAATTACAAAGTCTATGGATTTTTTTTTTTTAAAATGCATAAGAGAGGGTGATATCTAGGGCTAAGTGGCAATGATAGTATGGAATCTCGGTCACGACATGCAAGCTGTGACGTTACAAACTGCGACCTGCGTGCAACAAAATGCAACTTGAACATTTGGTATATACATTTTCCGTATTAAACCATAGTTTACTACGGAATAAGTCATGTATTCGAGATCATTTCAAGTTGCCTCAGGTCGCAGTTTGTAGCTCGCAGGTCGCATGTCGTGATCGGGATTCCATATGGATAGTGGATGATCTCATCTTTTTCAGAATTATCATTGCAGAGTTTCAATGGAACAACATTATTATGTGTAATGTATTTAACACAAAGCAACAAGAGGACACATTTTATGCATTTCTTTATTTTAAAATAAAATATTGATTTTTTACTTTGTGCATTCCCTGCAAATGTGCAGCAGGTTTAGTTGAAACATAGGTATGTACAAATCACACATATAATGTATGTACATACGAGAGTACAAAGAGTGGTGAGCTACTATGTAAAGAAACGAGTTACAAATCAAACTAAATCTTCTAGGACAAAAGACGACACACTTGAAATATCACATGATTAAACCAACTTAAGTCACAACCTTAAATCTGAATGTTTGTGATGGAAAACAGAGATTAGTAACTTAGGAATTGACCGTGGAAATACATTCAAAGTTGTAGTGAACTTTGGAAACACTAAAATCGTGGAGAATTATTTCGTTTTTCAACTGATGGAAATTCTATTTGATACTCCAAGATACTTGGCTTCAGACTAGAAAAGGGTGCTCGCAGTATAATTAGATACATGATCATTATAATGTTCGTCTCTAGTAGCATACATCATACAAATATAAAATTCACAGGACATGCAAGAAAATCACTGGCATAATCGAGCACTTTCCTGACCGTAACTTCTGGTGTGCTTGGGGGAAAAAATCGATAAATTTTGAGAAAAAAATACTACAGCTCACAAAGTCTGGTATTATCACAACAAACTCTTTTAAGCAGTTTCCAATCAAATTTTTTAAGTGATACTGAGATTCTCTTGAGTATTTCATGAGATTTGACGCAAGTTCTGGCGACAATTACGAGAAGTGTATAATTCTCTGGTTGATGAAAATAAAAGTAATTTTTGGCTCAATTTTGCTGAGTGACTGTGAATTATTGCTTGATGCTGTCTGTGCCAGTGACTGTACAAACTTCGTAATACTGAGGCACCATACAGAGTTCAACTGCGGATACGCCTAAGCAATATAACCTTAGCAGCTACTGTACATTATAACCATAACAATACCTTGCAATCCATATTATGTGGGAATTCGAAAATTCAGTTAAAGGTAGTGAAATTAACAACAGTTGAACACGTTGTGTTACCACGGTAAATGCTAGCTAAATAACCAACCAATATTAAGGTGAAACCAAATAATCTCACAATTGAAAACATAACAATTCTCACAAGCTCTTCAAAGCCCAAGCAAAGTGTGGAAGCTATTATATTCACCTGTGATGCACAGCAATGAATACATATTATTACTACTTTAGTTACAATCATACTCATTTAACATAATTGTGACATATTTTTCACAGTGTACAAACAAATCATGGTGTAAACGGTTCGAGAAAAACAACGATATTAGCTGTAACATCATCCGTTCCAATATAGTTCATCAAAGTTAATTTTGGATTTCGACCTGAACTATTCAATCTAGCCTACTGTAGGTACCACAAATAATCACAACAGATTTATGAGAAACCATTGTCAATGATATGAAAACTTTACAAGAAGATATGTTCAACACAAAATAATACTACTACTAATCTGGCAAACTTAAGGTTTATCACGTTCGTTCTAAAGAAATTTTAAAGCATTTTCTGACTCTTTTGATAAATAAAGTGAAATCAGATTCTTTTATATTTACTTGAATTTTACAAAGGGTAATACTGTCCCTGACATGTCAGAATTAACAATTTCAGCATGAGAACAAAATACTGAAATATTCTCGCATATGGCGTCTGATCTACCCCGAACAAAAACATGACTAGTATTGAAGCATTATCATGCAAATATATGTGGCACATCAAGAATGCAGCCCTCAGCCCTCTTATACATTTGCATCAATACCTTTCATATTCTCACATTTTTCCTCACATGTACCCTCTGTCAGGACATCCATATATAGAAATGATTTATATGATAATAGTGAAGTTGCACTAAATTATTTCACACAGAAAAAAAGGGAGTAACATTCCTTTTAACAGATACAGCACCTCAGTCGAAGTATTGGTGAAACAGATCTGGTTTGCTATAGCATAACATAAGTTTTACAAAAAAAAGTCAACAAAAACACAACACAAGGAAAATACATCGGCTAGTTATGGGAAACAAACAGTCAAAAGACAATGTATTTTTCTTTCTTTCCGTGATTTTTACATGCTTGAATATGCCAAATAAATCTGCATAGCAAAATTCTTCAATTCAACAACTGGTTTTCTCCTCTGTGCTTAAAAAAGAAAACAGCGGAGAGTTTTTTCATCTACATCTGCTAGCTTCAACTACTAAACACAGACTACGTAAAAAATATTGCAGCAGCTATACACGGCCCCCTCTCATTTCGAAGGCGTTAGGATTGCCATGTGGGTTGTACGGCGGGGGCCGGGTGCCATGACCGCCTCTGCCGTGAGGTGGACCACCTCGTGTCTGGGCTGCACCGCCTGTCAGGTAAATGAGTCAATGTTTCAGCTTCAATTCAACTCATAGTTTTTAAAGAACTTCTCACACATATAAGTTTAATTCCCATTACGAGATGAAACTTCTGACATATTTTTACCGTAAGCCTTCTAGACTTACGGTAAATAAATATTACATGGGTTAATATTTTCTACCTTCCAATTACACTAATACAGTTTCTTTTCAATGAAAATTCATTTCAAATTCTGAATACCGGTACTAGAGTAAACCAGAAATATGATGAAAGGCCACACAACAATTTCCCGTACCTGCGACATAACCTGGAGGTGGGCCCTGAAAAATAAGAGATGGGTGAGCAAAAAGCGTTATTTCTATATTGAGAATCAGCGCTGAAGGTGGGTTACAGGTGGTCATTCTTTTTAATTTACTGTGTGCAGAGGCATAATCAATGAAGTATAATCATATGTTACAATATATAGTCATTATTCACGATTTATCATGTGAACCATTTGATGATATATGGGAACAGATGTATATCTACATAGGGGTAGATCCATATGGTACTAAATACTATGAATTTAAAGAAAGTTTAGAAGTGATTGGAGGAATAAATTCTCACCACCAAGAGAAAATAAGAATTTACGTTTTAAAATATGCAATGAACTGTGCGTAAATAGGAGCAGTGCATTTTACAAAGCCTTAATGTCACCAGGTATAAGCCAAAATGATGTGCCAATTTCATTAAGGTTACCTGGTGCCTCTGTGACCTGGCTGGCTGTGGCTTGAGACCGATCTTCCGAGCTGGGGCTTTCTTCGGGTTACTACTGGGCGTGTGCACAGCACAAACCTTGATGAACAGGCCCATGAACACTACCAGGCCCACACCCATCAACAGTACAGCCCACCAGTAGACCTGGAAATTAACGAGAAATTTGTAAGTAAACTTACTAGGACAAGGCATGCGATCAATGCAAGATAAAGGTTATTTGCATGATTTTGTATGCCAGCAAAAATATGTCAATTGAATTCCTATATACACCTCAATTCATATTTTTTGAATGACAAAATCTAAGCTTATTTATGTAGTAATATTCTCCATGAGATACGAAGCCATACCACGATCCAGTCCCGGATAGTGTTGAGCGTTTCTTTGTTGAGAAGTAGGTTCTTCAGCCGGGCTAGCGGTCCATCGGCATCAACCCCGCGACATTTTTGGAAAACGTCACAATAGCCCTTGAAGTTGTCACACGGAGCGCCTACAAGTTGGAGTTCAGAGAGAGATTATTTTACCACCACATATTTCTCTAGACCACTACATTGACAGAATACTATGTCACATATCTGATGGTAAGGAAGCCAGTTCCTGTCATGTACTTTGTATGGAAGTTGTGCATTGTAGACAGTTCAGTTTCAAACCAGTCATTGACAATTTTAAGCCATTTTTATACAACACAATATAAATAGGACTGTAATGATGGCTGTATATGGAGCATAATCAGTGAAATCATTGTGTTTGTCTATAAGGCATTCATGACATCATTGCGCAATATTCCTCACCTGGCTGTAGCCGGATGTCTTCTCGCCCGTTGTCCTCAAGCAGCTGTTTGAGAGGGCTGTTCTTGGGTAACTCCAGTGCCTGTTTGTCTCCTGTACTGACACACTCCTCACTGTTAGGGGCTGTGTGGGAGAGTTCAGTCAAATTTCAACAGTATTCATTAGAAACTGACCCCTATAATGAACACATATCTTACCTCTATCATAAACATTTATCTTACCAATATTTCTTATTTATAACAGAATGATTGTAGAAAGGTTGAAGAAGAATTAATCTTTACATTTTCATTCAACTGGGTATAGAGGAACTCAGCATTTCAGATTACTAGTTAGTTAAATATATGAATATTATTGCATACTAGTGATGCATACCTTGGCAGGCTACGAAGCAGAGTTTAGCCTTGTCACTCTTTTTGTCATCAGCTTGATCAGTCATGTAGCACTGTTTCCAGCCAATCTTCTCACAGATTGTTCCCTGGCAAGTCTGAGAGCCGATGGAAATTCACATATTTAAAAGTCATAATCAAGTGATCTGTTGAGACAGTGAGGTCACTGCACGGTCATAAATTCCTAGCATGATTTTTGACAAAATGTCTAGAAAATAATCCGCTTCAGGACTGGACAAACACGTCAACACTTCAAATATTCTAATATAATGCTATTGCTGGGAATTATCATAACCTCTGGATTTATCTGGTTGATACTGACCCCAGAGCGACACACTTGCGTGAAGTCGTTACAAGGTGTCAGGTCTGCGCGGGCCTCGGGATTCGGACAAACTGCACTTGTCCCAGTGAGCACTAGTTAAGGAAACTCAACAACTAAAAGCAGATATTTGTAAACAACACAAGCAACTTCTGCAGGTGAGAGTATTTTAATTCATTAATATTTCCGAATCAACAACACAAATCTTTGCCAAAAAGGATATTTGCACATAGACTGTAGGCTGCATTCGCTCTCTCGTTGGCAGATTTTGTTCTCAGCCATTCCGTGTTTGGTGCAGTCAGACTTGCAACACGGACCCTGGCTTGGGCTGAAACAATAAGAGAATCAGAGTTCTACACTAATGGACAATTGTATGTACACATGTACCATACAATGTAGCAGAAGCAGATTGCAAGTATTACAATACCCACATCGAATCATACTTTTTGATCATATAATTTGCACCTCAATTTTTTTTTGCTAATATAATTTATTCTGTTTATATAATCTGCAACTAGATTTTGTTTTTACCATAAAGATCCCTCCCACAAGGAATATACCTGCACTCTGTGTTGGCTTTCAGTGTACACCGCTGACTCTGGTCGGCCTCCTGCGGGTGACAGCAAAGGTCCGTCTTGTTGCAGTCAGCCTCGAAGCCGCAGTCACACACCTCGCCAGCCTCTCTAATGGCGTTGCCACAGAACGCTTCTTCGCTCTCGACGAGGCAGTTGACCTTGCCGTTACTCTCGTTGAGTATGGCATCAAGAACGAGAGTCATGTTCCCGATCGAACAGGATGAGAATTTGTTGTTGTTGGAGCGGTCACCGCTCGTCGCGCTGGCGAACATGATGAAGTTCCCTTCGGCTATGCTCGGGTTCCGGTTTGTCGGCACGCAGCTGCCACCGTCGTGCTTGGATAGAAGAATATCGATAGATATCAGTTGTTCATTTGACACTGTTTTCATGCTAAAATGTTACACTACCGACATGCCCCAGTATCATCTGAATCAATAATTTCCAACTTACCGGCGACCCGAAGTTGTGCCCGACCTCATGAGCAAACGTCAAGGTCGATACTTTGGGAGGCACTCTGGACCCATAGTTGACAATTGTCACTATACCAGTGTTCAAACTCTTCTCAATTCGGCGATTATTCTCTGTGTACTCCTTGTGCATCTCACAGATACCTCCGGACGCCTCTGTACGTAAACAGAGATGAACAAAATTGTTCTAACCATTTTTTGTCTGAATGTAATGTCTGTCATGAAATATCTGAGTACGTAAAATTTGTTTTTGTTGATCATTGGAAGAACTGAGTAAACTGAGCACATCAGGATGACTTGCAAATACATCACTGTGGTACATGTACACAAAGTCGACGCTCTTACTTGTGGGCGATCCAACCCAGGCTAGGCCAAGCGTGCCGCCTGTAAAATCTCTGTATGTGAACACGTAGGCCAGACAATATAGGTAGTGGTTTCTTAGGGAGTTCAGATTGAGGAAGTTGCTGACATCAATATTTGGACGGCAGAAAGGATTCGTCTGACTCAGCGATCCCTCACAGTCTTCTGCAGTGTTTATCTGAAGAAATTTATTACATGAAATTCTCATTACTATTACATTGTTTGTGAATGACGTTTTCAATATTTTTTCCCAATACCTGGTGGTCAGTGATGGGTAGATGGCTAGGGCATTGTCAATCCAATATTGACTACTGTACAAAACATTGTAAAACATCAATACACGACCTTAGGCTCTGACCTGTCTGCTGTACTGATTGACATTTTCCCATACAATGCATGTTTTGAACTTCTACATTAATGTCTAGAGTAAACATATTGAATAGTATCCTTTTGATCTGCATATACTGACCTTGACCCTTCGAACCACAAAGCTGAATCCCGTGTATGGTCCAACAGCCCCATACTGGAACACGGTACTCTCGTAAATACTCTTGATGCCGTTGACGTGAGTAGCAAAGAGAGATGTAATCTCCTCCATGGCTCGTTCGGGATCCTGTCAGGCATGGATAAAATTCAAATACTCGCAAAACCATGTATGAATATATAATAAAGTAAAGGTGTACCATGCAAAATATGAAAATTACTTCACATCGAAGATAAGCATGATCATCAAATGCCATTCTCCACAAATAATTTTTTGAAAAACCCTCGCAAATGTAATTGCAATCGAATCCTGATAATATTATTTGAACTTATATTGGGAAATCGGACCCCAAGAAGAATTTTAGCGTAATTTTAAAAAAGAGGAATGACAACATTCAGAACATAGTGTTTGTGACATCATATATCAAACCACAAGACCACTACTCACATATCCCAGGTTTTTCTGACTAGCATCGCCCGTCATGTAGTACCAGAGCATGGGGTCCGCCTCCATGTACAGCGTACAAGTTCTCTTCAGGCGAGAGTCGGTGGCTCGCTTGGATCTTGTTTTCATCGCTGCGTAGTAGGACTGCGCTTCGGCACTGTACTTGTGTGCCCAGGATTGCTCGGCGGTCATCGGACCAGCACGCTTTTTTCGCTGTTGGAAAAGCAAAATTTGAACATTTGATAACTGCAAAAGACAATAGTAGAATGTCTGGCTGGATTATTGACACTTAATGAGAAAACTTGTTCTGCACTGGTATATATATATGGGTAGAGGTGGTGCATACTTGGAAAGTTTCTCCGGTATATGAGCTTTGAACTTCGCGCATCCACTGTGCTACTTCTGGATCGGCGTTTGCACAGCTCGTGGTGGCCTCTAAGGCACGTCTTTTCCTGATCGATGTAAAATGAAGAGAAGAAAATAGTAGATATGGCGAGTATGCATGTGATACAAAGATAACAGATATATTTATGGCATTTTGATGCAAGCTGCACTATGGAAATACACTTCAATATAGCAGTCCAGTCATTATAGTTATTATTGCTGATATTCTATTATTCATCATGTATAAAGCAGGGCATAATATAAAATAGATAAACTAGAAGAAAGATATCTTACCTAAGGTGGGCGTCGGACACATCCCTATCTGCATAAATAACGGAGTGGAACTTTTGTGGTGTGTGGAAGTGAACTTCTGACTTCTCAACATGGTAGGTTTCCAACGGAGTGGTGATTGTCCCCGCAAATATGCCATTTATAATTGAGCCGTAGACATGGGACTTTGGCATACCTGGATTGTGAAAAGGTTTATTAAATGTTATTGATGTGAACTTGTATTTTTATTAGTACCAATTAACATCAATATTGGAAACACATTATGGTTTGAATCATCAGACAATAGTTGAATCATAAATATATGAGTTATGGTACATATAAAGAATTATGCCACTTACCAACAATTTCTCCTGAATAGATATGTGAGATGGATGGGGAATGGAGCTTCCCATCATATTCAAATTCTGCATCGCTGCTAAACGCTGACGTGTCTGGCTTCAAATGTAACTTGAAGTGTCTGAAATAGTTTAATCAATCAGTGAGGTCAAGTATCTGTTTGACATTAGCTTTCGAACATTGGTTAAAGTGATATTGGCAGTAAGTTATGGATTTTTCCATATCTTTTTGATCGAACGAAAAAATTTATTACAGTTATTTATCTGCACTTGTATGCCCAAACAGACGCCCCTTTCTAATAGATTTCGTTGCGAGTTGCTGGTGGAGAGTTTGTTCACATTACCGCCATTCTCGGTGCTTTGTATACCGTGAGGCAGTGCGATCCGAGCTTACTCGTATATGTTCGAGTCAATCGAGCGTGAAATAGGTTAAGTCAGAGGTAACTCTGAGTGGCGCACAAAACAAACAAAAGCGGCTGCTAGTACTGTCAAATGCTTGATTTATCCATTTGATCAAGCAAAGTTTGTTTTGTAACCTATCATTCTGAGACCACAGGCATATATGTAATTGATTTTGAAAAAAAATAGTTTTCCTGCCAACATCACTTTAAAAGGTCATTGTTAATGATAGTTTATAATTTTTATTGTATGCATGAAGAGAGCTTGATATGTATATTTATTATATATCTCATCGTGTTCCTGCTTTATCAATCAATGTAATTCGGTAGGGGGAATAAAATTTGATCCCGCACTCCAACCTAGCAACACTAATTGTTCTAATTGGTTGAAGAAATTGTTCACACGCTGAAAAACATTATTGTAGATATATAATAAACCAAATAGGCCTACTGCCTACATGTGCTTTTATTTTGCCCTTCGTTTTTTCTTGACCCCTCCATGCTCGGGTTCCTGGAAATGACCGCGGGCAAAATTAAACCATGTATAGTGCAGTATTTGGCTAATATGAGCTGTCCGTCCTAAATTCGCCGCATTCCCAAATTCGCCAATAGGGTTTTCAGACCTTTTAATGCAAATGAAACCAACCAGTTTTATCATCAATCGAGACTCTGATATTCAATCTTTGTACCAGCAGTTTTTTTTTCCTTTCAACGAGTTTCTGACCTCTGATAATATTGAGTTGGCGAATTTTGAGATGCGGCGAATTTAGAACGGATGGCTCGTATAGTAAATTGCCTGTACTTTTTCTTATCATATCATATTCATCTGGATTCTAGCATGCTTACTAAGTAGGCAGCATGCTTACTGATTATGAGCTTCGAATTCAAAATAGACCCGGTTGTTGTCAGTGCTGGTTGATCGTTTTGCTCGTTGGTGTTGTTCGTGAATCTCCGTAGTGTGGTAGTTCAGTTCCTCATAATGGCGAATGAAATCATTCAGTCTTCGGGCTGTGAACAGAGATATCAATTTCTCAGAGATATAGTAATTAATACTGACCGTCTTTAGGCATGTTAGCTTTTCAATAGTTCCATATTTCATGATTTGATGCTAAACCATTGTCAATTATTTTTTTTTGAAATATGAATTGAGTGTTGAGTGTTCACAAAAAAACAACAGTCTGCTACTTGTATCATTTTTGTATGATGTTTACTGTTTGCAACAGTTTAATGAGTTATATCCAGATGACCCACATACCAGATTGGACGGTTCCCAGCAGCTGACTCAGAAGTGTCACCAAAATGAACCAGTTGAACCAGGATGGCTCAAAACAACGATGGGTGCGGCCCATGATTCGGTGCCTCGAGTATCGACTTCAGATGGGAATTTCGACAGTTTTATTGCTTGAGCCAATGCAGCATCATCTGCTGAATCCAGAAACACACAATTTCATGGCAAACCAAAGTGAATCACGGCCCAAAATGCCACACCTAAGGACAAAACAATCGTGACTTGTTTTTCTTTTTTTCCTTCACAAATTTTTTGACATGCGCACTGACCGGTTTCGTTCTTGTTGAAAACTGTGCTGGGGCAGTGACTCAAGTTCATGTGAATTTGATCATAACCATTGCCAGAATATTCGATATCCGTATCTGAAAATAGAATAACAAATAATTTTTCTATCCATAAATACAATTGATATGATATATATAATGTAAATTTTGTTAATATACGTGTCTAAAAACATGTAAACAAATATTTGATGTACAGCGCTTGGAAAATAAGCATTTAAACACAGACTACATAATTATTTGCATTCTGTCGTCTGTGCACTTACAATTTACTCGACTGGCGAATACGCGTTACAGTGTAAGTATCAACTATTACCACCAATACAGCAAAATTTTGATGATTTCAAAAACAAACGTAAAATACAACATTTTGCAATAGAAACAAAGCCCAACCAAATACTTTATCAACCCGAACGACCCGAAAAAGTCTAGGCCCACTGAAGGGCTCTTATGTTATGTGGTACAGTGTAGATTCTTTGCCTCTACTGTATGAGTTAAAATTCCACACAAAATCACTCGAATATCCCTATTTTCGACCATATTCAGGGCCCCGCCTCCTCCATTCATAATATGTCGAAAATCCAGTGCACTAAAGTAATTGGTGTTTTCTTTCAAACCATAGCAGACCCGCTGGCTGTAGTTCTTTGATCAAACGAAGCACGATACAATAACTTTCATTTTAACTTCGGTTAGACTCCAATTCTTGTTTTGATATGTATTCCTGACTTGACGTGGACTTCCAAATTCAGCGTGGAACAACCTCTGTCAAAAGAATGTATTCTCTTACTAGAAGTATATACTACATTTGCGCTAATAAAGAACATTTTCAAAACATGTATGCGGATCCGGGACCAGGCTAGAGGAGAAGGTTGATTCCAGTACATCTCTCGGATGCCTGGACGCTAGTATTGAGATTCACCTTTTGAAACATGTATACCGATATATATACAGAACTAGTCTGGTGGAAAGCTTTAATTTGGATCGCTTCACTCAGACCAGTCTTCTATGGAGACATTTGCATATAGCTATTATGAAGCTGGAATTGAAGTTGAAGGATGCAAATTTGCATGCTATTCAAATGAAGAACTCGTTTTAGATAAAAAAAATCCCATTAAAAAAAATAATACAATTTCATTTTTGATATCTCATTTCAAGTGGATATTGTATCTGTAACTCTGTTAAGATTAAGGTGAAGTAACATTGCTCCTGTTCTCCGAGTCTATCAATAATCGACATCAGACTGTAGAAATCGATTATCTGCTTCTCATCCTCGCATTTTGTATTCGAGTGGATTACAATCTTTCAACAAAATAAGTGAATGAAGTTTTGATGCTTTGGGTAATATTTGACTATTTGATTCATAATATTGTCTGTAGATCTGTGATCCGTTTGTATCTAATTTTTGTGGCAGAAGGATAGGTCTTATTTGAGGGGGACCAGTGTACCTAATACCTATATGGTTTTTACTCAATTAGAATCAAACCTTGTTATTGACATTCCTCCTCTTCCAGGAGAACTACCATTTGATGAATATAGCGTACAGAAAAAAAATATTACGAGATCTGTCGATAATTTAAACCTGGTCAGGTTAAGATCATCATTCGCTATAAATATAATGTGTAGTCGGTGTTTTGTATGAGATACGCGCACTTGCTCTGACTTCCGCCTGGATTTCATTCACGCTTCTCTGTTGTTGTTTTTGTTGATTCTAGATCAAAACAACGCTTTAACTTGACGTAATGAGGTATACTTATAACATTTCCGAAGTGTTAGGTCGTAAGAGTGTGTACGATGCATACAAATGCCTCAACTACTGATCTCGGGGGGGGGGGGGGGGGGGGGGTTACATCGCGCGACGACGCCGGCTTGGTCCTGGAAAAGTATGGAGCTCCTGATGGGACATTACGACTTACTACTTACCACTTACTACTTGTATCTACTCACCACTATACCACATACGGTACCACTTTGGCCTACTACTTACCAACTACCTATTAAGGGTCAGCCCAACTGAGAAATTGCCCTGCAAATTGTGGTCTACTTCAAAATTTAAATCTGACATTCCTGAGAATCCGCTCATTGTAGATGGTTGAAACTTCCCAAACTAATTATATATGCTGTGTAGAAGATTATAACGATATAATTTTGCACAGATAAATATTCATGTTTCCAAAATATTGATATTAATAATAATATTTTCAGGTACATCCTGCACTAAAAATAACAAAGTATTCATGCCAGAAAATTACTCACACTGCATAATGGGTATCTTGCTATAGCGCCCGAGTCTCCGTTTTTCCATTATCCAAGGCAGTGTTGCACATTAACAGTGCAAAGTTGACACTATATTTCTCTTTTACCAAAATCCCAGAACACACGGCTGCACTGGTTTTCTGGTCCACATTGCAGGCTTGACCCTTTCCTCAATACAACCAAGCATGACTCAATGCACAAAACTCAGATCTCCAGACCAGTGGTCATGCACTGGTGACTCTGCAGGCAGAGGGTCAAGCCAGCAAAGTGGACCATAAAATCAATGCAGCCATGTGCTTTGGAATTCCGGCTTGACAGCAAAATAGTGTCAACTTTGCGCTGTAAATGTGCAGCACTGACTTGGATAATGGATAATCTAAGTCTCGGGCGCTACAGCAGGATATCCATTTCACATTGTGAGTATGTTTTCAGAACCAATACTTTGTAAATTTTTAGGCAGGATGTACCTGAAAATATTGTTAATAATTTCTATATTTTGAGAATAATGATATTTATCTCTGTCAAATTATATCATTATAATCTTCTACATGGCATATAGAGAAAATTTAGGAAGTTTCAGGCCTGTACATTGAGCGGATTTTCAGATATTTCAGTTTGAACTTTTGAAGTATACCATGACTGACAGGGAATTCATCCACTTGTGCTGCCCCTTAACAGCTTACTACTTACCACTTACTAGGTCTACTTTAGAAGGCAAACTTTAGTTATCAATCATTACTTACTAGTTACCATTTTATATTTATCATTTACTACTTACCATTTACTACTTAGGCCTACCTCTTACTACTTTTCACTTACTGTAAACCCATTTGTAAACCCATGTAAACCCGCTCCCATTGAAGTTTGCGTTTTTGAAATATTGACTAGTTCGCTAACCATTTAAGTTCGTGTTTTGTTTATTTTTACATCAATTTCAATGTATCTTTTAAAGTTTGTGATCCATTAAAGTTCGCTATTTTGTTAAATCCGCGAAATAAAAGGGTAGCAAACATTAACGGGTTTACAGTACTAGTAACCAGTAAGTGGAAGTGGTTAGTGGTAAGTCTCAATATCCCTCATATAGTACGTAGTAAATGGAAGTAGTAAGGATATTAGTAAGTCGTAATGTCCCTTCAGGGACTCCATAGAAAATGGCTTGAACTGCTCAATTCATCTAAAAAAAAAGTACAATTGCCCTATTGTAAACATATGCGTGTGTGCAAAATCCGTTTTTCCTCAGTCACTAACAGTAATGCAGCATGCTTCACAAATTGAGATTATACTGGACGTCTGAAAATATCCTGGAAATGCAATATCAGTTGTACAAGCTATTCATCCTAATTTCGCCACAACCCCAATTTCGACAGCCACCGATTACACAGACAACCAGTAAAACTCAAACTATGGCCTGAATCAAGGCAGCAATGTTTAATTTTTCAGTAGCTTCAATTACAGCAGAATAGGACCTATTTTAACGAGTCTAAAATACTTTTGGCGAATTTAGGGATGCAGCAAAATTAGCACAAATAACTCATACACAATGTGATAATGCATGTATACTTGATTTGGGTGATTTCACCCCTGAATTCATTGATCATGTTGATGCATTAATGTTACTATGCAAGCTGAGATGCCGATTCAATGGCTGGCGCCTGTCCGGGAAAGGTGAAAGTTTTGATTGAAGTATTCAAGGCATATTTATCGTGCAGTGCATTCTAAAAACTGTTAGGTCTGTTGCAGCTACCGTGCGGCGAGATCGCTGCAGTGTTGGTTGGGTGTTTTCTATTGAAAATTTCAAACAAACTGACTATTCATTTCCACACGTATTTCGTGGAGATTTGTTGACATCTGGCAACATATTCTGGGCATGCACATGTCTGAGGTCAGCTGAATACTTGCGTGCTAGGTCGAGGTCACATTATATGCGCATGTTCATGCGCATGGGCAGATAATGTGACCTCGACCTAGTATGCAAATATTTAGCTGACCTCTGACCTGCTCATGCGCACAGTGGTATATGGCCATTGGCCACCTGAGATATATGCAAAAACTCAACGAAATGTGTGTTTAAAATAGACATTTGCATTATATTTTTTCATAGGAATCCCCCAAATAAAACTGCAGCGATGTCGCTGCACAGCAGCTGCAACAGACTGCACAGTTTTTGGAATGCACTGCATGATAAATATTCCTCAAATACTTCGATCAAGATTTTCAATTGATTTGACTTGGCACAGCGATGTATAGTCAATACAGCACTTGCACAGTAAGCATCATTGTGCCTTTCCACAGGGGCCAAATGATGAGGGGCCGTGGGATGTATGGCGGTCGCGGAGGCATGAGGGGACCTGCACCAGGGATGTTCAAACCAGGAACAGCGTATGTTCTCTCACTCACATAACTTTACATAATCGTGGTATCGGAAATTTGATAGATGATGTTGTTGACCTAATAAACATGTACCAGATAACCACCTTCATATTTTTCAGATATAAACCATTCATACCCCATTTGCCATTTGACTTGACACAGGTGAGTGTGATATGATCAGATATCACAAATCCAACAAATATTTTCGAAAAGAAGAAAGCTTTGGAAAATCAGATAATGTCTTCTGACTTGCATATCCATTGTTTCAGTGTGAAACAGCATTCCCCAGAGCCAAACCAGCACCTGACGATAAAGTTCTCGCAGATGTAAGTACAAACATTGAGTGTATCCTTTTATAACCTTCCTGAAGAAAAAAAATGTTGTTGCTGTGTTCAAATTATTTGGAGGGATGAAATTTTATTTCAGGCACTATTGAAGCGGGCGCAAGATCTCACACCTTCCGCACAGGAGCAGGCTTCGATGCTGAACCTAGTCACAAAAATAAATTCCATCCTGGAGAACCTTGTAATTGCCCCTGGGGCTTTCGATGCTGCAGTAAGTTTTGTTGATCTAAAAACATCTTGTGTGATATAATTTTGCAATATGACAGATACAGCATCGCATACTCATTGAATCATCTTCGTTTGCAGCAATTGGAGGAGGTTAGACAAGTGGGCTCTTTCAAGAAAGGAACAATGATGATTGGGCACAATGTGGCCGACATTGTTGTCATTTTGAAAACACTCCCAACAGGTAAACATGAAACACAGTGACCACCATATTATATTGGTACAAAACGCTAATGACATGGATCACTGTGAAACATTTGAATAGGATCGTGATGTCACTAATGCATTGTGAATTTCATTGCACACAGTGGAAGCGGTTCAGGTTTTGGGGAACAAACTGATTGAAGACTTGCGACAGTCGGATCCACAGGAAGTCCTCACGATGTTGACAAATGAGAGCGGCTTTGAGATCAGCTCCTCAGAGGCCACCGTCAAAGTTCTCATCACAACCATCCCACCGAATCTCAAGAAGCTCGACTCGGAACTGCATTGTGAGTTACTGTGTATTGTTTGAAGTCCCAGTTCGGTTCTGTACCAATGTGTTTTAAGATTGAACTGCAATAATGTTTGGAAAAGGACTTCCGGCAAATCTGGCAAATACAGTTGTGCCAATTATCATGGTTCAAATACATGCTGCCTGGTAGGCTGGTATGCTTTTCACCTATACTAGATTTAATGTACGGTTCTCCAATTCTATCTCACACAGTGAACAGCAAAATTATGCAGGGTCACTTGGCTGCTATACGTCATGCCCGCTGGTTCGAGGAAAACGCCTTCCACTCAGGCATCAAGGTCTTAGTTCGGCTTCTACGTGACCTTCGGAACCGCTACGAGGGCTTCGAGTACATGACTCCATGGATTCTGGAGTTACTCGCCCACTACTGCATCATGAATAACCCGACGAGACAGCCCTTGCCGATACAGGTGGCATTCAAGCGAGTTCTCCAACTGCTGGCAGCAGGGTTTTTCCTCCCAGGGTCGGCAGGCATCACGGATCCTTGCGAACAGGGGAACATCCGGATACACACAGTCATGACACTGGAGCAACAGGTGTGGTGACATTTCACTCTGTGCTATCAACATGATCAATTGTGTTTTGTCTTGTTGTCAATCGATTTGTGTTGAAGCAAAATACTTTTGATCTCTGCCCGGCAGAAAGGAAAATTGTTTCACTTTTATGAATTTGTGTGTTGATTCTTCACCATGAGCCTTGTGAGAAACCCAAGCAAGAACATCACTTACCAAACTATATTTGTGCTACAGGACCAGGTTTGCTGCACTGCACAAACCCTTCTGCGAGTGCTCAGCCATGGGGGATTCAAACAGGTGTTTGGACTCGAAAAATATGCAAGTAAGTACATTTTTCTCTAACATACATGAAGTGTTAGGTTGTGATTACCAGCATTAAAGGCTATAACCCACAACCGGTTCAGCTTCTGTGGAATGAAAATAGATAGTGGGTACAAACTAATATCATTTCGTTTTGTATATGTGACAACTAAACCATGCAAATTTTGAAATATCCATTTCTTGTGACAATATTCATAATACTTTTCATTCGTGAACCTGACAGCTGATATAGACACAGAGATGAGTGTGTGGGAAGGTGTTGTGGTCACTCCGTCAGACAAGGCGTACGAAAAATCCGACAAGTCTGACGACGAAGATGACGATAAAGATGCAGAGGAACAAATGGAGACCGTTGAAGCTTAGGTACAGCTCCCAGTCAGGGCAAGAACTCAAAATAAATTCTCCTTTTGCGAGAATTACGGCCTTTTGGTAGCACAGAAAGTACAAATATAAAACAATTTTAGACCTGTAAAATTACTTGATTTCATCGAGTGGTAAACAATAGATTTGCCCATTTATTGAGGGATTGTATGATTACTTTTTCTTTGCAGATTTCAGAATGACTGTATTCATAGGACAGCTACTTGAGCGAGGCAAAGAAGTTTGGTTTGGAATATGTCTTTGAGTGGGATGAATATATGAACGTGGCCTGGTGTATAAAGAACGAACTGTTCTGTGTATCCAAAGCTGTGCATTTGGTTGTCCTAATTGTTGTTTCGTATAGAATTTTGTGTTCAGTGTCTCATACTGGTGGTATTCATACCCTTGCTTCAACTCGGATTCATTGTGTTATGGTTCGAATGGTTATACAACTGATGATACATGTAGTACATGGGTATATGGCTAAATGTTAGCTTTTTGTACGCTTGTGGCTCTGTATGACTGTATGTACATTAGTTTTACTTTTACAATTACAAATCGAAGAAGGTTGGCAAAGAATGGCATGCTTGAAGGTTACATTTTCATAACCAGTGTTTGTTTATGGATATCTTTGTGGTGTAAATAAATGTGTGTAAATGAATGACATCCAAGAATTGTAATAAATTTTGCAATATACAAAAAAAAATGTCAATTTCGGTGTTTGATTTTGCGTTTCAAGTCCTCTTGCAAAGTTGAACACATGTATTATAAAATATCTTTATTAGGGCATTTCGGCCCGAAATGCCCTTATGGTTTTGTCTGGTTTTTTTTTTTTTTTTTTTTTTTTTTTTCTTCTTTTTTTTTTACTTTCCGCCGTTTTGGTTTCCGATCAATAACTCGGGAACGCCTGA
This sequence comes from Terebella lapidaria, assembly GCA_949152475.1. NCBI lineage: Eukaryota > Metazoa > Annelida > Polychaeta > Terebellida > Terebellidae > Terebella > Terebella lapidaria. The sequence goes on from OX424557.1 coordinate 14,271,318, forward strand.
ACGGATCTTGTCTAAATTTACACCACTGGTCAGAAATATTACATGGAAGACCCCTATTGTTTTGGAGGCGGCTCCGGGGTCCGTGAGGTCCGTGAGGATGAAATCAAAGTTTATTTTGAGACTTGGTTTCCGATCGATAACTCAAAAAGTATTCATGCAATGGCAAGTATTCTATGCATGGGAGTTCATATACCACCAGGGAAGAACCCTATTGATTTTGGGATCAATCCGTCGAACGACCTCTGACCTAGAGCTCAGAAGAATTTTTGCTGATTCATCCTTGAGGCTTTCAAGCATATCTCGGAAACGGTGCGTCGTAGAGCAAAACGGAGCTCAATTTCGGCCTCCTGGCACTAGACAAACTAGTCTAGGGGGTATCTTGGGTCGAAACGACCCCTGGTGTCGAATTTATTTTTTCGCCGACTCGGCACTTCCTGTTCGACCGTATCTCGGAAACGGTGCGTCGTAGAGCGAAACGGAGCTCAATTCCGGACTTCTGGCACTAGACAAACTAGTCTAGTGGGTATTATGGGTCGAGACGACCCCTGGTGTCGATTTTTTTTTTCACCGACTCGGCACTTCCTGTTTGGCCGTATCTCGGAAACGGTATGTCGTAGAGCGAAACGGAGCTCAATTTCGGCCTCCTGGCACTAGACAAACTAATCTAGTGTGTATCTTGGGTCGAAACGACCCCTGGTGTCGATTTTTTTTTTCGCCGACTCGGCACTTCCTGTTTGGCCGTATCTCGGAAACGGTATGTCGTAGAGCGAAACGGAGCTCAATTTCGGCCTCCTGGCACTAGACAAACTAGTCTAGTGTGTATCTTCGGTCGAGACGTCCCCTGGTGTCAAATTTTTTTTTCGCCGACTCGGCACTTCCTGTTTGGCCGTATCTCGGAAACGGTGCGTCGTAGAGCGAAACGGAGCTCAATTTCGGCCTTTTGGCACCAGACAAACTAGTCTAGTGTGTATCTTGGGTCGAAACGACCCCTGGTGTCGATTTTTTTTTTCGCCGACTCGGCACTTCCTGTTTGGCCGTATCTCGGAAACGGTACGTCGTAGAGCGAAACGGAGCTCAATTTCGGCCTTCTGGCACTAGACAAACTAGTCTAGGGGGTATCTTGGGTCGAAACGACCCCTGGTGTCGATTATTTTTTTCGCCGACTCGGCACTTCCTGTTTGGCCGTATCTCGGAAACGGTGCGTCGTAGAGTGAAACGGAGCTCAATTTCGGCCTTTTGGCACTAGACAAACTAGTCTAGTGTGTATCTTCGGTCGAGACGACCCCTGGTGTCGAATTTTTTTTTCGCCGACTCGGCACTTCCTGTTTGGCCGTATCTCGGAAACGGTGTGTCGTAGAGTGAAACGGAGCTCAATTTCGGCCTTTTGGCACTAGACAAACTAGTCTAGTGTGTATCTTCGGTCGAAACGACCCCTGGTGTCGATTTTTTTTTTCGCCGACTCGGCACTTCCTGTTTGGCCGTATCTCGGAAACGGTGCGTCGTAGAGCGAAACGGAGCTCAATTTCGGCCTTTTGGCACTAGACAAACTAGTCTAGTGTGTATCTTCGGTCGAGACGACCCCTGGTGTCGAATTTTTTTTTCGCCGACTCGGCACTTCCTGTTTGGCCGTATCTCGGAAACGGTGCGTCGTAGAGAGAAACGGAGCTCAATTTCGGCCTCCTGGCACTAGACAAACTAGTCTAGTGTGTATCTTCGGTCGAGACGACCCCTGGTGTCGAATTTTTTTTTCGCCGACTCGGCACTTCCTGTTTGGCCGTATCTCGGAAACGGTGTGTCGTAGAGTGAAACGGAGCTCAATTTCGGCCTTTTGGCACTAGACAAACTAGTCTTGGCCGTATCTCGGAAACGGTACGTCATAAAGCGAAACGGAGCTCAATTTCGGCCTTCTGGCACTAGGCAAACTAGTCTGGGGGGTATCTTGGATCGAAACAACCCCTGGTGTCGATTTTTTTTTTCGCCGACTCGGCACTTCCTGTTTGGCCGTATCTTGGAAACGGTGCGTCGTAGAGCGAAACGGAGCTCAATTTTGGCCTCCTGGCACTAGACAAACTAGTCTAGTGTGTATCTTCGGTCGAGACGACCCCTGGTGTCGAATTTTTTTTTCGCCGACTCGGCACTTCCTGTTTGGCCGTATCTCGGAAACGGTGCGTCGTAGAGTGAAACGGAGCTCAATTTCGGCCTTTTGGCACTAGACAAACTAGTCTAGTGTGTATCTGGGGTCGAGACGGCCCCTGGTGTCGAATTTTTTTTTCGCCGACTCGGCACTTCCTGTTTGGCCGTATCTCGGAAACGGTGCGTCGTAGAGAGAAACGGAGCTCAATTTCGGCCTACTGGCACTAGACAAACTAGTCTAGGGGGTATCTTGGGTCGAAACGACCCCTGGTGTCGATTTTTTTTTTCGCCGACTCGGCACTTCCTGTTTGGCCGTATCTCGGAAACGGTGCGTCGTAGAGCGAAACGGAGCTCAATTTCGGCCTCCTGGCACTAGACAAACTAGTCTAGTGTGTATCTTCGGTCGAGACGACCCCTGGTGTCGAATTTTTTTTTCGCCGACTCGGCACTTCCTGTTTGGCCGTATCTCGGAAACGGTGCGTCGTAGAGCGAAACGGAGCTCAATTTCGGCCTTTTGGCACTAGACGAGACGACCCCTGGTGTCGAATTTTTTTTTCGCCGACTCGGCATTTCCTGTTTGGCCGTATCTCGGAAATGGTGCGTCGTAGAGCGAAACGGAGCTCAATTCCGGCCTCCTGGCACTAGACTAACTAGTCTAGAGGGTATCTTGCGTCGAGACGACTTCTGGTGTCGAATTTTTTTTTGCCGACTCAGCACTTCCTGTTTGCCATATCTCAGAAACGGTCCGTCGTAGAGCGAAACGCAAAAATGCCTAAGGACGGGGTATGTCACTTAAACTTTGACCAAGGACAGATTCAGAGTCATTATGGTTCTACGCGGTCTCTTAGGTAAATGTTAGGTAGGAATAGAACTCACACGAAATGCCCCAAGGCATCTTCAGGCCTTGACGTCTAGTTTTTGACATTGGTTCTGGCAATGGGTGTACACATTTAGAACTTATCACTGTCTCTCATCATTTCCCATTCGTGTACAATGCTTGATCAGGTAAAGCTTCTTTCATCTGGAAGACAACTAACCACTATCTATTAGTATCCTGATACATTTCCAGATTTTTCTATTGCGAATTCTCATGTTTATTTAGCACCATGAAAACTAGAATGTAACAATGTAATATAGAATACAGTACCATATAACATGGACTTATGATTGTATGCAAAAGTGCCATAACATGTAGATTCAACAGAATGATGGAATGCAGCAAATTACAGGTAAAAACTACATTGTCTAATACAAGTATGCACAAACACTCATAAATTCTTAACATGTCAAGTTATATCAATAAGTTTACTGGCAAAATTCACAGTTATATATCATTTGGTAACATACAGGAAAGTGAAAATTTAGATGTAAAAAAATTATCAAAGACAATCAGTAAATGTACACATATTTACAAAATAATCAATAAATGCATCTCACAAGTGCAAGCTAAAATATACACTGTATTACATTCATACAGATATTCACTCTCTCATTATTTAGCTTTGCTGAAACGAAACTTCTGACTAGGTATTGACTTGCTGAAAATGCGAACAGAAATGTGACTTGAACGGTGAATCTGACCTGCCACTTTGCAATTCTGAATATGTATACGGCAGCAGATAGTGTGAGCCTTTGCTCCCTTCCAGCTCTGCCAGTGTTGTATACTGCAGATACTCGACTGTCAATTCCAAACACTCTAGAAGCAGTGGCGACAGAAAGTCGTACTTTCGATTTTTGCTCGACGCAAATAGCTGGTCAACAGACTCCAGCATGGGAAGAAGGCGTTGCGGGATGTAGAAGGAGGAATCAGTCAGCCAAAGCAGCTGGGCTCTCGTGGTGAAGTTCGGGTCAGTGGCAAGCTTAACGAGGCACTGTCGCAGCTCAGAACGGAATTTTGTCTCGCCTTTGACGTTAGGAGCCGCAGATATGAATTGCTCGAGGATGGACTTTGTTATTGTCTCGCAGGTCAAGGCCTTGGTCCTGCAGAGTTCCTCCATATCCGGTTTGTATATGTCCACCTCCCCGGTGACCCACATCAAGTTCGGGTGCTTGACGGGGATTGGTGTGTTGCCAGCTCCCATCCACGAATGGTCAGAGACGTAGAGATAGCCTGCAGACTGGTGGTGCATCATCATGGCAACTTGTACGCAGAGAATTCCCGTAGTAAAGTCACCATCTATCTTGAGGAAAGTAAGATGCAGAGAATGGAAGAACTTGGGATCAAGTGCTTTGGAACTGCAGTACATTATGTGTGGAAATTGGGGACGGTGGGCTGCTTCGATTAGTGGTACGTTGTCTGTGCTATCGACGCCAACAATGAGGATCAAGTCATCATACTTGTCAGACTGGTGAATGAGGCTCGTATACTCTATCCCTGTGCTGGTCCCGCACGTGGTTTGGAGGTTTCTCTTGATTTTTTCATGGTTTGTGAGGTCATCTGGCACAATTGGTACTGTAGAATGAGGCAGTGTCGTGTTCTGTTCATCTGGGTAGAAAAGAACTGGCACACGCTTGTCACTTGTGCAGACATCACGGACTTTCATCGCAGGGGGTGCATATCCGACAGTGGCTAAATCGGCAATCCACGCATCAACGAGCTGGGCATCTCTGTGTTCCCAGTACCCCTGGCGGACCATATCGTGGGAGAGTTGGCTGACACAGTCGAAGAAGAACATACCATTGCAGGTCCAACCATGGAGGAACCTGATCAAGTGACCTGTGTTCTGGTAAAGTTCACTTTCCTCACGAGAATCCATCAGGTTGGAATGAGGATTCCGTTTCTGGTGTGAGGTTGGTGGGTAGAACCCTACGTGTTCACCAACGAGCCAGAGAAGCCTCTGTGCCCAGTATGATCGGTAGATATCAGTTGCCCGATCAGTTACTGTTGTAGGCAAAATGAGAGCCCACATTGCCTTCCCAGTGAATAATGTATTCTGGGAGTTCATTGGTGCATAAGTTCCCTTTGGTATGACTATCGGTGGAGCGCCTGTGTCGAACTTGTAATTCAGCCGATCTTTTCCATGGTGTCTCGTCAGTCGAAACATGGCATCCACATCTGGGTCCCCGGTCACGATGCCCTGCTGTATTGATGGACTATGCACGTCACAGAGGTGATAGTCATGTCCATCAGGCAGACCGATCAGCTCCATTGGGTAGCCCCTCGGCCACATGGTAGACTGGCCAAAGTGACGGTAGGGGTTGATTGTCAGGTTCTTCGTGATTGGAACCAGCAATTCAGTCTCACCCATGGAGAGTGTGAAACTCGAAGGCCCAGGTGATGGAAAGTTGTCATCATCGGTATCATAAATGTACTGTGCTCCGTGCTGTTGTGAAAGAGCAGGAAATATATCATAGCTTTATCAGATCTGTATAACTATTTTTTGTTCAACTGTCGATTCTAAATTTTCCATGGTCATATTATATCGCAAAGCTTGCGTTACATTATCTAGTATCAGAGAATGGATTCATACCTCAATTGCATACAGGTAACCAATGATCTTCCTTGTGTAGCTGTCGTACGGGAGCAGTGGGTGGACTGTGTACCCAAGCTTCTTCTGTGCTGCTGTGTTCAAGTAAATGGCACCAGTCAGACTGAAAATAAAGATCAAAATTGTTCTCAGATTTGTCAGTTCGGAAACCTCACCATTCGCATCATTCTCATAATAATATACCTCCAAGTTTTGGATGTCTGTCTATCTCCAACCACGAGAAGTTTCCAGCCCTCGATGTTGTTGAGAGCTCGGAGCGCCTCTGTTGGGGCTTGTATGGTCGTGACAATGATCCACTTGTCGTGCTTCATTCCGGGGTCTCGGACGTGTCCCAGGGTGTCATCATCTTGGAACTCCTGAAAACCAAATGGAATTGTGAGTTAAGAATGTGAATAAACAATTGTGAAAAGGTACAGTATACCAACAGTTAAATTACCAATAATTGATGTATTTAAGAGGTATAATATACTCAGGGCCCGACATTAAGGACTGTCCGCCTGCCCTGGACAGGTGAAACTAATGGTACATGTAGGGCAGGTGAATGTTTGACTTAAACCTGCCCCACAGGGCAGGTGTATTTTCTGTTGTTACCAAATTTTCTGTAAGTACCAATTGGCCACAGGAATATAATTCAGCCAAATCACGAACATCTCATGCCAAATTCATATACAAAGCATGTTATATATTGTATATACTGAAACAATTGCATGGTATATATGTCAAGATAAATTAATATGAATTCAGTACACATGGTACATGTATTCCTTTTGGTCAGCTGACATAACTATATCCCAGTTATTCGTTAATAGTTCATACGTTGGATGAGTAAAGAACTTGTTAAAAAGTAGGGCAGGTGAACATCACAAGTGGGCAGGTTGAAATTCACATGAAATTGGACCCCACCTGCCCCACAGGACAGGCCATGAAAAAAGTTAATGTCGAGCCCTGTATCATGTGTATATACTGATTCAGTGAAAAAGTAAACAATGCTTAGAATAACTGAAAACTCACCCATTCCAAATTCTTCAACCTGAGATACCGCACAAACCACATGATGAAGAATATGGTCGCAGCGCCAGCGATCAGTTTACGAGGAGTCAGCCTCATTGTGCCTTTCGCTCTCAACAAGCTGTGTCGGAGAAGATTTTTGACATTTGCCCCGTTAGAACTGCCATAGGTCCTGTTCAACGGAAAATGCATGATGATAAATGAGAGAATCAACACTACTCAGCTTAAATGATCAGTCTGTCCACTATTAGATACAAAGGGTTAATTATAACCTAAATTCATAGCATATTGCCCTCACTGAAATGTTCAATTTATGGCACCATAAGAACCACAACAAAACATAAGATCACCTTTCCTATATCTTCCCATATCAGAAGTCAGAACAGTTTACCGAAGGAGATAGATATTTCATCAGGCTTAGAGGGTTACAGTAATTTGAGTAAACTGGCTAATGCACAAAAACACAGGTGAGTACGGTATGTTATCTCCAGAATGGAAACGAACGATTTATTACAGCGATCTTACCAATTCCGGTACAAAACAACAGAATATACACGCCTCTTATTCTCCGTCAAAACATTCTAATCCTAAAACACACAGTGAGCGATAACAAATGCGGTTGTAGAAGCGGCCTTGGCCTTGTGAGCGATAATAGCGGACAGCGAGAACGCGCACCTGTCTTCTACCGTAACGTTCCGGATAATGTGCGTTAGTAAATGATCCGGACTGTTTCAGAGCGCGCGTAAGTGACACGTGGCCGGTGCAAAGGTTGGTTTATGTTTAGAGTGTTCTGAGTAACTTTTGCTTACTGTCAATAGTCACGATAATATAAAAAGAGAAAAGAAAACAACCTTTGACTGTCTTTTTTTTTTTTACACAACTGTCATGTAGTAAAGTTCTGATATTTACCGTTCGATGCTTCCTTTGACCATGTTGAATTCCTATATTTCAATAGATATAGGCCCTTGTTATGCATGTATAATTACACGTATATTATTTTACTGTCAGATCAGTTGTATGACATGGCTGGGCACGTTATCTGTGAACTTTTAGCCAGCAACGTGTATGTGATTATTTCCTTTGAAAACAATGCATTGGGGGCAAAGTTCAATTTTGCTGCACTGCACTTGTCGTAGGGTATATTTGCTGTTCTAATACTATGTATACAAAGCGTTTATACCCACAGTTGATTGCATGTGGATTTGCACATGTACTATATGATATGATTGGGTGGATATAATGAGGAATGTGATGATAATTGACAATGTTTAAGAAACTCCTCCAAAAAATTAATATACCAGTGAGCCAGTAGTGAATAGAGTTGCAGTAGGCCTACATTTCAACATACACTATGGTAATCACAATTAGTTGATCAAACCTCAAATTGGGATGAAATTTTGCATTTCTTTGACAAAGCTAAATGTACTTGAATACTTTTTACACATGCTTTACAGGAAAATAGCAGGATTAGTAAAACATTGAATAGATTCGTGTGTTACCTGATAAAAAAATATATATGTATATATTTTCAGGAGATGAAACATACTAGTATAACAACGGGACATCAGGCAAGGTGTTCTGAATCACGATGTACTCCATGAAGCACGTCTGGAAACTGAAGCGATCCTGTCCAATGCTCCTGTTCTTCATCGTTATCATCATCATTTACAGGGTAACATATATGTTCATACACAAGTTAAGATTTGCAGTCAACTAACAGTATGTACATGTACCTAGTTTTGATAGTTATGTCCATGGTAAACTGTTTAATATGTGGGCCAATAACACTTCTTGGCAATACAATGTCCAAACAAGTGTCAGAGCTTGAAATATACATAGACACTCAGTGAGCTACATCTTTTTGAGTTACCCCCCCCCCCCCCCCCCCCCCACCCATTCCCGCCCATTCCCGCCCTCCTGTCCCCTACATTTCAGCACCTGACCCTGTCACCGCGCCCAGTGGCAGAACCTCCGCACACACGAGCACCACCCAGAGAGGAGGAGCCCCCGGAACCTCCACCTCCTGAAGTCTGGCTCCTCGCCTTTACCGATGTAGATGTCTGCATTCACCTGGCGACTCTCTTTCCACACTGGACAGTTCTACTGGTGGGCAATGTGAGGAGCCCTGAGCAGCCAGCACTTAGGTAAGTACTGATCGAGTACCTCCAAAATATGGATAGGAATTGTTTTGCACTCTACACCTTACATGCCATGGACATTGGTTTATTAGGGCATTTCGGCCCGAAATGCCCTTATGGTTTTGTCTGGTTTTTTTTTTTTTTTTTTTTTTTTCTTCTTTTTTTTTTACTTTCCGCCGTTTTGGTTTCCGATCAATAACTCGGGAACGCCTGAACGGATCTTGTTCAAATTTACACCACTGGTCAGAAATATTACATGGAAGACCCCTATTGTTTTGGAGGCGGCTCCGGAATCCGTGAGGTCCGTGAGGATGAAATCAAGGTTGATTTTGAGACTTGGTTTCCGATCGATAACTCAAAAAGTATTCATGCAATGGCAAGTATTCTCTGCATGGGAGTTCATATACCACCAAGGAAGAACCCTATTGATTTTGGGATCACTCCGTCGAACGACCTTTGACCTAGAGCTCGGAAGAATTTTTGCTGATTCATCCTTGAGGCTTTCATGCATATCTCGGAAACGGTGCGTCGTAGAGCGAAACGGAGCTCAATTTCGGCCTCCTGGCACTAGACAAACTAGTCTAGTGTGTATCTTCGGTCGAGACGACCCCTGGTGTCGAATTTTTTTTTCGCCGACTCGGCACTTCCTGTTTGGCCGTATCTCGGAAACGGTGCGTCGTAGAGCGAAGCGGAGCTCAATTTCGGCCTTTTGGCACTAGACAAACTAGTCTAGTGTGTATCTTGGGTCGAGACGACCCCTGGTGTCGAATTTTTTTTTCGCCGACTCGGCACTTCCTGTTTGGCCGTATCTTGGAAACGGTGCGTCGTAGAGAGAAACGGAGCTCAATTTCGGCCTCCTGGCACTAGACAAACTAGTCTAGTGTGTATCTTGGGTCGAGACGACCCTGGTGTCGAATTTTTTTTCGCCGACTCGGCACTTCCTGTTTGGCCGTATCTCGGAAACGGTGCGTCGTAGAGCGAAACGGAGCTCAATTCCGGCCTCCTGGCACTAGACAAACTAGTCTAGTGGGTATTTTGGGTCGAAACGACCCCTAGTGTCAAATTTATTTTCGCCGACTCGGCACTTCCTGTTTGGCCGTATCTCAGAAATGGTGCGTCGTAGAGCGAAACGGAGCTCAAATTCTTCCTCCTGGCATTAGACAAACTAGTCTAGGGGTATCTTGGGTCGAAACGACCCCTAGTGTCAAATTTATTTTCGCCGACTCGGCACTTCCTGTTTGGCCGTATCTCGGAAATGGTGCGTCATAGAGTGAAACGGAGCTCAATTTCGGCCTCCTGGCACTAGACAAACTAGTCTAAGGGGTATCTTGGGTCGAAACGACCCCTGGTGTTGATTTTTTTTTTCGCCGACTCGGCACTTCCTGTTTGGCCGTATCTCGGAAACGGTGCGTCGTAGAGCGAAACGGAGCTCAATTTCGGCCTACTGGCACTAGACAAACTAGTCTAGTGTGTATCTTCGGTCGAGACGACCCCTGGTGCCGAATTTTTTTTTCGCCGACTCGGCATTTCCTGTTTGGCCGTATCTCGGAAACGGTGCGTCGTAGAGAGAAACGGAGCTCAATTTCGGCCTACTGCCACTAGACAAACTAGTCTAGTGTGTATCTTGGGTCGAAACGACCCCTGGTGTCGAATTTTTTTTTCGCCGACTCGGCACTTCCTGTTTGGCCGTATCTCGGAAATGGTACGTCGTAGAGAGAAACGGCGCTCAATTTCGGCCTCCTGGCACTAGACAAACTAGTCTAGTGTGTATCTTGGGTCGAGACGACCCTGGGTCGAGACGACCCTGGTGTCGAATTTTTTTTCGCCGACTCGGCACTTCCTGTTTGGCCGTATCTCGGAAACGGTGTGTCGTAGAGCGAAACGGAGCTCAATTTCGGCCTCCTGGCACTAGACAAACTAGTCTAGTGGGTATTTTGGGTCGAGACGACCCCTAGTGTCAAATTTATTTTCGCCGACTCGGCACTTCCTGTTTGGCCGTATCTCAGAAATGGTGCGTCGTAGAGCGAAACGGAGCTCAATTTCTACCTCCTGGCATTAGACAAACTAGTCTAGGGGTATCTTGGGTCGAAACGACCCCTAGTGTCAAATTTATTTTCGCCGACTTGGCACTTCCTGTTTGGCCGTATCTCGGAAATGGTGCATCGTAGAGCGAAACGGAGCTCAATTTCGGCCTCCTGGCACTAGACAAACTAGTCTAGGGGGTATCTTGGGTCGAAACGACCCCTGGTGTTGATTTTTTTTTTCGCCGACTCGGCACTTCCTGTTTGGCCGTATCTCGGAAACGGTGCGTCGTAGAGCGAAACGGAGCTCAATTTCGGCCTCCTGGCACTAGACAAACTAGTCTAGTGTGTATCTTCGGTCGAGACGACCCCTGGTGTCGAATTTTTTTTTCGCCGACTCGGCATTTCCTGTTTGGCCGTATCTCGGAAACGGTGCGTCGTAGAGAGAAACGGAGCTCAATTTCGGCCTACTGCCACTAGACAAACTAGTCTAGTGTGTATCTTGGGTCGAAACGACCCCTGGTGTCGAATTTTTTTTTCGCCGACTCGGCACTTCCTGTTTGGCCGTATCTCGGAAATGGTACGTCGTAGAGCGAAACGGAGCTCAATTTCGGCCTCCTGGCACTAGACAAACTAGTCTAGTGTGTATCTTCGGTCGAGACGACCCCTGGTGTTTTCTAGGGGTATACGGTGTTTTTCTCGGCACTTCCTGTTTGGCCTTATCTCGAAAATGGTGCGTCGTAGAGCGAAACAGAGCTCAATTCCGGCCTCATGGCACTAGACAAACTAGTCTAGTTGGTATTTTCGGTCGAGACGACCCCTAGTGTCGAATTCATTTTCGCTGACTCCGCACTTCCTGTTTGGCCGTATCTCGGAAATGGTGCGTCGTAGAGCGAAACGGAGCTCAATTCCGGCCTCCTGGCACTAGACTAACTAGTCTAGAGGGTATCTTGCGTCGAGACGACTTCTGGTGTCGAATTTTTTTTTGCCGACTCAGCACTTCCTGTTTGCCATATCTCAGAAATGGTCCGTCGTAGAGCGAAACGCAAAGATGCCTAAGGACGGGGTATGTCACTTAAACTTTGACCACGGACAGATTCAGAGTCATTATGGTTCTAGACGCGGTCTCTTAGGTAAATGTTAGGTAGGAATAGAACTCACATGAAATGCCCGAAGGCATCTTCAGGCCTTGACGTCTAGTTTGTCTTTGATATCAGTCAACGCTATTGGTAGAACCAATTTTTTGCGATGTATTATATGTGAATACACCATATATTGTATTTCAGACACAGTAGATGTTTGTATTTCAAAGATGAACAAGTGCCAGGGCTGACACAAGAAACTGGTCTTTTGGAGGATTACTTAGCTTATCTGTATGCCATCAAGGTGAATTCTCGTACCATGCTCATTGACATTGTACAAATTTGAACAGGTGATTTCCAAGACAAGTTCACTCTGGTGCATTGCAAAATCAGTTTGAAGAGATCTCTCATGTCTTGTCAGGAAATGTTGGCATCACTCAAGCTCTCCTCTCATTTAATCTGAACTACTTTGAATTCTCTGTTTTCAGAATGGAGCCGAGGCCATCTACATCAAGCCAGTGGATGCAGAAACCATCGCCCACAGACATGATCTTCTAGACTGGCGTCCTGGCCCTAGTGAAGGGCTCGTCGTCTCGTCCCGACAAACCTTCAATCCCATGTGTCACTGGGGCTGCAATGCATCCTGGTCCGTCCCCTGCCGGGAAAACCAGTATAAACTTTGTGGGAACATGCTCGTCACAATGCAAGTTCACGCGCATCAAGTTGTGGAGGAGAATGCCGTTAATGGTGCATATCAGCACAGTATGGATAGCGAAAAGTTTTGTGATGCGGCAAGCCCATCTGTTGTGATTTCAAGCGAGACTGTTGTTTATTTTCAAAAGGAAGGAGCATTTATTACAAGGGAATCTTTCTGGGCATTGGCGTTCATATCTGAAGAATTCACTGATGAAAACTACATCCTTGTTCTCTTAATGCAGAAGATAATGTCCATCATTGGACAAAACTTGATGGTGCATCTTGGCAGGGATATTAAAACAGTGTCGCTTGGAAACAGTGGCTCACAAGAAACATCCCAGAAAATACAGTCACTGCGCTGCAAATCTGAAGAAGTTATTCCATGCATAAGAGAGATTATCCAGAAGTCTGAAAGTTTGGGGCTTATACATACAGAGACTGAAACCAACGTAAAAGCCTGGCTGAATGCACTAGAAGCAGTGAGATACCATGTTGATATTTGGACATATACCGACAAGAATTCTAACTGTGCACCTAATGCAGTGCAGTACAGACCTATAAACCACAATGTACCATACACAGTGATGGGATGGAAAACAACCCCTTTCCCGCCAATAACCAACATTGCCACCATTCATAAGACCCATCAAGAGATCTGCCCAAATTCACCTGAAAGTACTAACATCAAGGTCAACTTCGAAGCCCCTTGGGTTCAATGGGAAGACATTCTACTGATCATTGTGTTCAATAACCCTCTATACAACGTCATTCCTTTCACAGAGACCCTATATCGGCCATTTTTCCCGCATATTTTGTACTGTGGTCCAGAAAAACTGCAGGAGTCAAACTTTGGGCGGATCAAGGACTTTAACATATCCTTCATCGCCTATGACCCGACCCCTCAAGGCCATTTCCCTGGTGCCTTCAGCTATAAGTGCCTTACAATGGCCGTTCGAATGAAATTTAATGTGCTTGGATATCTCACAATTGCTGATGATTTGGTGCTAGTTCCCGATAAACTTAGGAAACTTAACACCGACAAGGCATGGTACCTTCCAAAGAATGAAATCAAGACTGCCGATATTGTAGCCCTGCGAGAATGCCGACTTGGTACGTGCGATTTTCACACGCATTGGCGTTGGTGGGAGGATTATCAAAGTGCGTCGAAAAAAGCCATCCATGAACTCAAGTCGGCTGCCAGGAAATCACGCCTAATGAGGCAGTGCCTTGGTACAATGGAGACAATCAACGGTGGAGAGTTCCGCATCAATGGAGGCTACTCGGACATATACTATCTGCCGAAGAACTGGGCAGTTCAGTTCACGGAAATTGCCGATATTTTTCTCCGTAATTATGTGTTTTTGGAACTAGCTGTGCCCACTTTGATCAAGTGCCTAGTTCCTGAAGGGGAAATTGCTCCGTTGCTGGGGAAACAGATTTGGGATGAGAGTCGTGATGAATCATGGTTGTATTTCACGAAAAAGGACTTGTTATACAAGAGTTATTTGCACCCTGCCAAGTGGAGTTTCATCGAACAAGGTTCAGACTTGTATAGACAGTACTTCTGTAATGTGATTTTGTACATTCATGATCGATACGGCAGAGTGAATAAAGTTGAAACTTTGTGACAATTTATTGTTGATGAGGTCTTTATTTTACTCTTAACATTCTTTAGATTGTACATGAAGTATTAGAAGCTGATCATTGCATACAAGTACCAGTATATGAGGTTGTTTATTTTCATGTCCTCTCAGACACTGAGATGGGTTACACCATTTTTATTCCACATGCAATTGTTGATTTTTACACTGCAAAATTTAAAGAATAAGTCATTCATCTTAACAAATTCATCTTGGAATATGTAGTATACAATAGTATATTGTTCTTGGAACTAATCATTTTACATTTCTCTTGCCATAATCTTTTTGTGCATTGTTTCTTTTTAAAACCTTAAATCTTGATTTTGAATGTTCACAAAGCATAAACTTATACATTTTATGTTTATCATAAATTATCACATTTTTTTGCTAACTGACTACATATGTTATCTGTTCTCAGAAACAGTCACATTCTGTAAACGTTCACAGACATCAGATCCTTTCTCCTTGCGATTCTCGACTTTGGCAATCCGTGATCCGAACTGTATGGCTCGCTTTGGTGCCAGAGCGCCTCGCTTTAGACCCAAGCTCTCGGCAGCTAATCGCAGCAAAAACTTCTCACCCACTCCTCTCGGTAAATGCAGGTTAGTCTGTCATTGGAAGATTGACCAAACGTGAAATATGCATCACAAGTTCTTTTCTAGATGATTTTGTATAAACATTGTGTGTTGGCCAGCTAATAATATGAATAGGTAAACTGAATATCAAATATAATTTGTCATATTCTTTGGTGCAAAATCTAGACACGCCGAACACATTAACATGATTATGGTAACATACATTCTTAGGCAGCTTAAGTCTTAATCACACCACATCAATTGACACCACACGAACATACATTTCACAACTTTAGAGAGCATGCACCTTTTGAGCAAGCGGCAGACTGTTGACAAAAGACACAAAGTCCTCATCTAGGAATGGAAGACGTGACTCCCGGCCATGGTCGGAGATGATCCGGTCATCGCGACCCAAGTTACGAGAAGAAATCCTCTCAACTTCCATCTTGATTTCTGCGATAAGAGCCGGCCAGCCCTCGCTACTGGAATGATCAAAGTTAATAACTATTCACCAGTCTAATCTTTCAAACTTTCAGATATATTTGTTTGAAAGATATTATTTGCATTTAGTGCCACTACTGCTTGAAGGACCTTTCATGTATCTTTAATAATCAGCATAGGATATGATATGACACAGAAATTTTGAGTCTCCTCAACTTTTATTTAATTTTCATTATTATTCCACATGCTAACTTGAACTTGACTCGGTGTCGGGAGTAACCTGCAAACTGTTCATCAGCACCCATCCCAACCAACACCACCTGAACATATAGGGAAAAGATAATTTACTAAATTGTGATATCCATTACACTATCTCATATTGAAAATATGATAAATACTTCTGTTGATACCAGTTAATTTATTCATTGACTGCATGAGCTGAGTGCCATATCAATTCAGGAACTAGACATTCTTCGGACGCTGTCGACTGCAAAGGTGTATCCTCCGGGATAGCTAATATGCTGAGAGAACTGTGCTGTCGTCAGGTTAGATAGTATTACATGTCTTGCCTACATTCGCGGCTACACTTTAGGCCTAAAAAGTTTACAAACACAGCCTACCCTTGCTGGAGAAGTGTATGGAATGGATGCTCCGGAGTCATTCTTGATGATTCCTCGACCCCTAGCAGCGAACCAGATGGCACAGCCAATACTGTCATCTAGAACTGTCTGCAGGGGTAGTAACAGGTCCTGGACACGACCTGTTCTGGAAATTGTGTTTTTGATTGAAAACCAGGAATGATTCGTAGGAAGACGACCGTGTGACATAATTACTACTGGTAAATGTGATGGACTACCTTGCTTCCTTCAGTTCCTCCACAGTTACATTAATCTGGAACAGAGCGTTTTAAAAGACTTGACTGATAGAAATATCAACTTGTACAAGTACAGGTAATAACAATATACATCAGACATTTCGATTTGCTTCTAAGAGGTGTAAAGAAAAGTACTGTCATTGTTCTGCCAAAATCCGTGCCAAATCTATGATCATATTCACAAAATCTTTGCTGTTATTGGTGTTTGTTTATCGATTGCACAATCATGAATTCAGAGTATCTACCTCCACAAAATTCCATTTTCTATGTGGATTGATCTCTTGTAGCTGTTGAAGTCCTTCAAGCCCTGTGATTCTGTCTGGCACATCATACTCCCTGTAAGAGAAGTCTGTATGCTCGTGACTTTGTACAATACAATTTGTAATATCATGTCAGAAACATGTACGGAGTGCCTATTTAGCAAATGTTTGCCGAGTCATCCCCCCTGATTCCAGTCACGATATTCCATCATGTATTTGAAGAACGTTTTGGTCCATAGCAAACCCACTTTCCAGTGAGATTTTAGGCTCACCGTACAGTTGGCCCTTTCTGTTTGCCTTTCCCAGACTGTGGTTTGGGGATTTGTTGGAAGGCAACATTCAACAAGTCAATTGGTTCATCTAAAGTTATGCATCTGAAAAGAAATACAAGTTCGCCTGAAAATAGCCAATTCTTGTTTAATATCACATGATCACAGTATATATATGTCTTTTTTCAACAAAGTTTAAGATTTTTTGCATCAAGAAATGAAGTTTTGTTTGTTTTGTCGACAAATAACCTGGATTAGTAAAGTATTTCTTTGTTTCTGTTCGTTCATTTTTGAAAAGCCCACCTGTCTGCCAGAGCAGCTAATGTCAAGGAATCCACTCCCCCTGAGAATAAAACTGCTACCCTTGAATGTCGACAACTGGAGATGGCTTGCAATGACAAGCTGCCCGTAACAGGCTGGCTGGGGGAAACTGTCTCCGTGGAAGTTGAGTCTGACGAATGAGTGCAGTGTAATGCCTGGGAAATTTCAGCTGATTGAGAGCAATTTGGTAATGTTTGAGGTAGTTCTTTTAGATTTTCTGAATCAGGCTTTTCTGAATCACAGATATCATTTCCGAAGGTGAACTCTGAATTGGGAGAATCCTGTCCTGATTTGAATGCATCCAGAAGAGTTTTAGCCCCTGATTCAGATTCGTAGATAGTTTTATCCTGTAGATGTCGCAAATTTTGCTGTATACATCTGGAACAGCTGTGAGATTGGCAGTCAGTTCTGCGCTGGACAGCTGTTTGCAGGATAGACACCAACTGTTTGGTCAGCTGTCGTAAATCGTCACTAGCCAAATCATCTAAGCACCTATACGATTGTTCGCTGATATCTTGTGCCGATGAAGTCATATCAACACTGTCATTGAAGGGCGACACCGGAGGAATCACTCGTAACTCGCCCTCACTGACTTCAACGTTTTCTAGAAGAGTTTCCGCAGACATCAGTGTTTGATTGAATATCCCAGCCTCGTTTCGGTGAACCACTGCGTCTCTATGGTGACCTGGTGATGCCCATGGATACAAAGTCATAGACCGCGTTGACTGCATGATTTGGTCGTCCAAGCTGGAGCAGTATATACCTACAGCTGGGACTTCCTGCCAGTGTGTCTGGTCAACAAATAAACCGGGAGAAGGTGAGTACATGCACTGGAAATGTCCACACAAATTTTCATATTGCTCAACTCTTTTAACCCTTTAACTCAGTTTTCAGGATCCTCCCCAGGATTTGGATCTGGATTTAATTTTGCTATTGCAAATGCTGATAATTTTACTATGGCAATTTTGTGTACACACCCAGGGCTGTAGTACAATTGACGATATAATAAAATGGCCATCTGTGTGTGCCTGACAAAGTAGACTGCGCCGACCAAACACATCTCTCCCGAACCAGAGCTGTTTCTTTGAAACCTGGGAAAAAGCGAAGTCTCTTTAGAAAATCCTGCAAATACACCAGTATTACAATTACATGATAAATATTTTCTATATCATAATTCCACTATAGCCTAATTACATGTACCTTCATGTATACGAAAGACCAAGGACCCTTCAATTTGGCAAATACTTGGAGAATCTGTTGATCTGTTTTGCAGTCTGACAACAATTTCAGTAGAACTTGGGCATCATTTTCTTCTGGTGTGACCTGGAATAATACATGTAGAATATTGACACTACATGTACATTTTTTTTTCAAGTAGAATTGATAAGAAATAGGTAAAGGTGAAATTTGAATTAGTCCTAATTCTTCAAAACAATTCACTTGAATAATAATGTACGATACGCATGGGGGAATAAATAGTAGCAGCCTTTCAGCATGTTCAGTATACACATATGTACCTCAATCCCACCAAAAATCTCGCCATTCCAGAGCAGAAGGTTTCCTTCCAGGTCAGTGAGAGGCTGGGGTGTTAAGGAACCTCGAAAGTGCAATGTAGCACCATAAAGTATGCTTGTAGTACTATTCGTGCATGTGATCTTTCTAAAATGTTGACAATCAGGGCCTCGCCTAGGCAGTGGACTGTCATTTATATTTTCCAGCAGCTGAAAAAATTAGCCCAAAGGCTAAGATAGGTTACCGGACAATTTTGGTTTGGCCATGGCAGCATTGGCAGGTAACAGACCTTGAGATTTACCAATCAAGGTTCGAAGTGTGAACATATGACCTTGAGATTTACCAATCAAGATCATCTGTGTGAACTTCGATGTCACCACTACATGTATGTGTGCGGCATTTGATATTCTATATGTTCATAATACAAAGATATATCTGGGTGGAATCGTTTAGGCCGCTCAAGTCAATTTACACATTCCGAGTCAGACATTTGGCACTCAAGTCATCTGACGTCAAGTTCAAGGTCAAAATTAGTTGTGCCATATATGTCTTCCTATATGTGCATAATGCAAACATAAGCTCTATCTGCAAGCATTTCATCTATAGAGGCAAATCTGGGCATTTTTTGACCCCAAAATGGCTGTTTTGACCTTTCAAGGTCATCGAAGGTCAAATTCAAGGTCACCACACAAGTCGCCATATATGACTTCCCATTTGAAAGTGCTAATTTCTAAGCTCTATCTTCAAGCGTTCTATGAGTACAGTCCTGACAGCTCCCATTATGAAGGAAAAAATGTGCCAAAAATTTTCTGTCAAAAATTTTTTTCAAAGAGTGAAAATTTTTTTTTGCCTAGAAATGGCCCAAAATGGATAGTAATGCGATTTGGGACGAAAAATTTTTTTTTCGCCGACTCGTCAAAAATTCAAAATGGCCGCCACACGAAGATCGGCGATTCAAGGGCAACAAAACTTATACACGTCACAGAGGTATATAAGAGGAATCTTTCTAAACAAAAATCTCAAAACTGATCAGACAGTTTTTGAGAAAATACAGACCAGGTGCCAATTTGAGCATTTTTCGACCCAAAAATGGCTGTTTTGACCTTTCAAGGTCATCCAAGGTCAAATTCAAGGTCACCACACAAGTCGCCATATATGACTTCCCATTTGAAAGTGCCAATTTCTAAGCTCTATCTTCAAGCGTTCTATGAATACAGTCCGGACAGCTCCCATTATGAAGGAAAAAAGTGCCGAAAATTTTCAAAGTCCAAAATTTTTTTCATAGGGTGAAAATTTTTTTTTGCCTAGAAATGGCCCAAAATGGATAGTAATGCGATTTGGGGCGAAAAAAAATTTTTTCGCCGACCCGCCAAAAATTCAAAATGGCCGCCACACGGGAACCGGCGAATTTAGGGCAAAGAAACTTATACATATCACAGAGGTATATGAGGGGAATCTTTTGAAACCAAAAACTCAAAACTGATCAGACAGTTTTTGAGAAAATGGCCGTCAAAGTCCAAAATTGAGCTTTTTTCGACAAAAACGTCCGCCATTTTGAAAAAAATGCGAAAATCAAAAAACAAAAAAATACCTCCTTCTCAAAATATTTTTAGGCATTTTTGTGCAAAATTTCAGAAAGATTCGATCGTTAACTTTAAAGATAAAAATGTTAACGCCGGACGGACGGACGGACGGAGGGACGACGGACGCAACGCCATGCCAATAGGTTTTCGGACCAAAGGTCCGGTAACCTAACAAGAAAATGCAGCTAACTGCGGGGGACGACATTAGAGCTCGAGCACATCATCAGCACCACGACAGTATATTATGATGAAAAACATAGGCCTACTTCATTCATATTCCTAATAAGTAAACATTTATTTTGAACTCAATGTAACAGATAGATCTACGCCTACTAAAATGGTATTTCATTTTTTTAAAAAATAAAAATTAGCCCAAGGGCTAAGAAAGGTTACCAGACAATTTTGGTTTGGCCATGGCAGCATTGGCAGGTAACAGACCTTGAGATTTACCAATCAAGGTTCGCAGTGTAAACATATGACCTTGGGATTTACCAATCAAGGTCATCCGTATGAACTTCGATGTAACCATTACATGTATGTGTGCGGCATTTGATATTCTATATGTTGGGTGGAATCGTTTAGGCCGCTCAGGTCAATTTACACATTCCAAGTCAGACATTTGGCACTCAAGGTCATCTGACGTCAAGTTCAAGGTCATCATTAGTTGTGCCATATATGTCTTCCTATATGTTCATAATGCAAACATGAGCTCTATCTGCAAGCATTTCATCTACAAAGGCAAATCTGGGCATTTTTTGACCCCAAAATGGCTGTTTTGACCTTCCAAGGTCATCCAAGGTCAAATTCAAGGTCACCACACAAGTCGCCATATATGACTTCCCATTTGAAAGTGCCAATTTCTAAGCTCTATCTTCAAGCGTTCTATGAGTACAGTCCTGACAGCTCCCATTATGAAGGAAAAAAGTGCCGAAAATTTTCCAAGTCCAAAATTTTTTTCAAAGGGTGAAAAATTTTTTTTGCCTAGAAATGGCCCAAAATGGATAGTAATGTTATTTGGGGCGAAAACAATTTTTTTCACCGACTCGTCAAAAATTCAAAATGGCCGCCACACTGAGATCGGCGATTCAAGGGCAACAAAACTTATACACGTCACAGAGGTATATAAGAGGAATTTTTTTAAGCAAAAATCTCAAAACTGATCAGAGAGTTTTTGAGAAAATACAGACCAGGTGCAAATTTGAGCGTTTTTCGACCCAAAAATGGCTGTTTTGACCTTTCAAGGTCATCCAAGGTCAAATTCAAGGTCACCACACAAGTCGCCATGTATGACTTCCCATTTGAAAGTGCCAATTTCTAAGCTCTATCTTCAAGCGTTCTATGAGTACAGTCCGGACAGCTCCCATTATGAAGGGAAAAAGTGCCGAAAATTTTCTAAGTCCAAAATTTTTTTCAAAGGGTGAAAAAATTTTTTTGCCCTAGAAATGGCCCAAAATGGATAGTAATGCAATTTGGGGCGAAAAAAATTTTTTTCGCCGACCCGCCAAAAATTCAAAATGGCCGCCACACGGAAACCGGCAGATTTAGGGCAACCAAACTTATACATATCACAGAGGTATATGAGGGGAATCTTTTGAAACCAAAAACTCAAAACTGATCAGACAGTTTTTGAGAAAATGGCCGTCAAAGTCCAAAATTGAGCGTTTTTCGACAAAAACGGCCGCCATTTTGAAAAAAATGCGAAAATCAAAAAACAAAAAAATACCTCCTTCTCAAAATATTTTTAGGCATTTTTGTGCAAAATTTCAGAAAGATTCGATCGTTAACTTTAAAGATAAAAATGTTAACGCCGGACGGACGGACGGACGGACGGACGGACGGACGGACGGACGGACGACGGACGCAACGCCATGCCAATAGGTTATCGGACCAAAGGTCCGGTAACCTAAAAAAATGCGAAAATCAAAAAACTAAAAAATTAGCCCAAAGGCTAAGATAGGTTACCGGACAATTTTGGTTTGGCCATGGCAGCATTGGCAGGTAACAGACCTTTTACCAATCAAGGTTCGCAGTGTAAACATATGACCTTGGGATTTACCAATCAAGGTCATCCATATGAACTTCGATGTTACCATTACATTTGATATTCTATATGTTGGGTGGAATCATTTAGGCCGCTCAGGTCAATTTACACATTCCAAGTCAGACATTTGGCACTCAAGGTCATCTGACGTCAAGTTCAAGGTCATCATTAGTTGTGCCATATATGTCTTCCTATATGTTCATAATGCAAACATGAGCTCTATCTGCAAGCATTTCATCTATAGAGGCAAATCTGGGCATTTTTCGACCCAAAAATTGCTGTTTTGACCTTTCTAGGTCATTGAAGGTCAAATTCAAGGTCACCACACAAGTCGCCCTATATGACTTTCCATTTGAAAGTGCCAATTTCTAAGCTCTATCTTCAAGCGTTCTATGAGTACAGTCCGAACAGCTCCCATTATGAAGGAAAAAAGTGCCGGAAATTTTCCAAGTCCAAAATTTTTTTCAAAGGGTGAAAAATTTTTTTTGTCTAGAAATGGCCCAAAATGGATAGTAATGCGTTTTGGGACGAAAAATTTTTTTTTCGCTGACTCATCAAAAATTCAAAATGGCCGCCACATGGAGATCGGCGATTCAAGGGCAACAAAACTTATACACGTCACAGAGGTATATAAGAGGAATCTTTTTAAGCAAAAATGTCAAAACTGATCAGACAGCTTTTGAGAAAATACAGACCAGGTGCAAATTTGGGCATTTTTCGACCCAAAAATGGCTGTTTTGACCTTTCAAGGTCATCCAAGGTCAAATTCAAGGTCACCACACAAGTCGCCCTATATGACTTTCCATTTGAAAGTGCCAATTTCTAAGCTCTATCTTCAAGCGTTCTATGAGTACAGTCCGGACAGCTCCCATTATGAAGGAAAAAAGTGCCGAAAATTTTCCAAGTCCAAAATTTTTTTCAAAGGGTGAAAATTTTTTTTTGCCCTAGAAATGGTTCAAAATGGATAGTAATGCGTTTTGGGACGAAAAAATTTTTTTTCGTCGACCCGCCAAAAATTAAAAATGGCCGCCACACGGAAACCGGCGAATTTAGGGCAACCAAACTTATACATATCACAGAGGTATATGAGGGGAATCTTTTGAAACCAAAAACTCAAAACTGATCAGACAGTTTTTGAGAAAATGGCCGTCAAAGTCCAAAATTGAGCGTTTTTCGACAAAAACGGCCGCCACTTTGAAAAAAATGCGAAAATCAAAAAACAAAAAAATACCTCCTTCTCAAAATATTTTTAGGCATTTTTGTGCAAAATTTCAGAAAGATTCGATCGTTAACTTTAAAGATAAAAATGTTAACGCCGGACGGACGGACGGACGGACGGCTAGACGGACGGACGACGGACGCAACGCCATGCCAATAGGTTATCGGACCAAAGGTCCGGTAACCTAAAAAAGTGCCGAAAATTTTCCAAGTCCAAAATTTTTTTCAAAGGGTGAAAATTTTTTTTTGCCTAGAAATGGCCCAAAATGGATAGTAATGTTATTTGGGGCGAAAAAATTTTTTTCGCCGACTCGTCAAAAATTCAAAATGGCCGCCACACTGAGATCGGCGATTCAAGGGCAACAAAACTTATACACGTCACAGAGGTATATAAGAGGAATCTTTTTAAGCAAAAATCTCAAAACTGATCAGAGAGTTTTTGAGAAAATACAGACCAGGTGTAAATTTGAGCGTTTTTCGACCCAAAAATGGCTGTTTTGACCTTTCAAGGTCATCCAAGGTCAAATTCAAGGTCACCACACAAGTCGCCATATATGACTTCCCATTTGAAAGTGCCAATTTCTAAGCTCTATCTTCAAGCGTTCTATGAGTACAGTCCGGACAGCTCCCATTATGAAGGGAAAAAGTGCCGAAAATTTTTCTAAGTCCAAAATTTTTTTCAAAGGGAGAAAATTTTTTTTTGCTCTAGAAATGGCCCAAAATGGATAGTAATGCGATCTGGGGCGAAAAAATTTTTTTTCGCCGACCCGCCAAAAATTCAAAATGGCCGCCACACGGAAACCGGCAGATTTAGGGCAACCAAACTTATACATATCACAGAGGTATATGAGGGGAATCTTTTGAAACCAAAAACTCAAAACTGATCAGACAGTTTTTGAGAAAATGGCCGTCAAAGTCCAAAATTGAGCGTTTTTCGACAAAAACGGCCGCCATTTTGAAAAAAATGCGAAAATCAAAAAACAAAAAAATACCTCCTTCTCAAAATATTTTTAGGCATTCTTGTGCAAAATTTCAGAAAGATTCGATCGTTAACTTTAAAGATAAAAATGTTAACGCCGGACGGACGGACGGACGGACGGACGGACGGACGGACGGCTAGACGGACGACGGACGCAACGCCATGCCAATAGGTTATCGGACCAAAGGTCCGGTAACCTAAAAAAAATATTGAAAACCATGAGAAATATCTGCATCAGATATCATGATACATATGCGTAGGGCCTACTGGGCGAATTGAAAGGCCAGTTTAAAATAAATTCGCATCCCCGCATGGAACACCTTAAAGCTATAATCACTTTTAGAATTGAAAAAATTTATTCATTCTGCGATAGCTTTATTTTGTCCATAGAATGAGAAATCGTACAAATTGGGGTCTGAAAATGTGTGTTACGTGTCTAAATTGAGTTTCCAAATCAAGATTCAAATCTTTTTTTCCTCAAAGCGGCCCGCCTTGTGGGCGAGTTCTATACACAATCTGATGACGTCATTGGTATCTGTCTAGATACTGTGGCAACCGGCAATGTAGGCAGGCCGATCATTCTCTATCCACTGTTTTCATGCACGATTAACGGCAATTTTCTGAGTATCTGTTGCCGAACTGTGCATACTTCCTATATATTCCCGACTATCTCGAGATGTACTTTCGAGTTTGCGTGACAAACAAGAATGCCAAATTTGGCTGATTTTAAAATTGATTCCAACTTTAATTGTCATGTGATACAATACGTCAAATTACGGTAAATTTAGCCGTGGCGTCGCAGACGAATCATCGTGTTTACTTCATCATAACGCCAGAGAATGTCACACGCAAGATGATGTATGCATGCACGTATTGCTGCACAGAAAATTGTGTGTTCCATAATACGCGTCATTGCGGTAAAATTTGCTTTGCATTCTGGAACGTCAATTTCCATCGGCTCCGCCATTTTGGACGTTTTTGGATAATTTGAGGATATTACGTTATTTTCTCAGTCCTAACACATCGATTTATGCATTATACATCTGTGGAAAATTCAAAGTTTGCCATCAATTCGACAGATTTTATGTCAAAGACGAAGAAAATCCTCATTTGGAGTAGGTGTCTAAACGTTTACCTGCCAAAACGGGCGTCGATAGTTTGGCATGAAACCTCCATGAAAAAGTCAGCACATAGACATGTAGAGGGTTGGGGGCTTCGCCCCCAACGCTCTAATGTCAAAAAAAAGAATATATATATAATATACACCTACCTCTATAACAAATACTTTGGGTGATCTCGCCTTGGTATCCAAAGTGTTTATAATAGAGGTTGTGTTTGGCAATAAATACACATATTTCCAAATGACAAATTAAGGCATACAAATCGATATCAGTTACTTTCAGTAAGAATGTCTAGTATTGTCTACACAGAGATATTGAATGTGACAGTATAACTTGATTTTAAAAGATGTGTTACATTTATAATATGATCACCGTCCAATGGCAATGTGGCACAGATAAAATACTGCCTCATTCTGATACACTAACCTTCTGGTGTTCTGCAGTGGCTTCAGTCTCTCTGAAGAACACAGCACATATTCCACACATCTTGAGTTCGGAAACCTTCAGTTTCAATCATCTGCCTGCGTAGTATGGTATCTCTATATTCTGGAAGTATAAAGACCTGAACTAGTATTTTACTCATGTGAATACATTACAACTGTATGATATTGTAGGGAACACTCAAAAGATGATTGCAAACCACACAACGATTATTTTGAAACTCTGGGTTCAATTTTTCCAATCATTGCATAATTTATGTGGTAACATAACGATGAAACATATCAATTTATGCAAAGGTCACCATATCAGCAGAGGTTATACATGATAAGAGTATACAGGGTTCTCCTTTTGAACACAGATCAGGAGGAGATTGATTATTTACTGGTGGAGTAATCGGGGCGTTTTACAGTTTAACCAAATTTAAAGTTATCATGTTCCGTTTGATAGAGAATACAAATGTCAGTGTTCTGGCTTCGACAGAACCTGAATATTTGTAATCGCTCTCAATGACCAGATGTTGTGTGATGACGAGATGTCATCAATTTCATGTCAAATTTTTGTAATGTTGCACTTAAATTTTGGAGCTCATTACGTATTATAGTAAGTATTCATGACGACACACGAATTGCTCCATGTTCAACTAGCTACTTTTAGAGCCGTATTTTTGTTTTGGATAATCATAACAATAACAACTTGAAATTTTATTATCCGGGCCCCGGGCCCAGATATATTAAAATAGCACTAATTTCAGCAGGTTCCGTTTTGCGAGGTCTCCCGCAGTGACGGGCAGAGAGTGATTCCACGGTGGACATACGTTGCGCTATTGTGCGGGCTTCGCCCGTTTACTATGCTGTGAACCGTAGTTCACAATGTCTCATGTCAAATGTCAGGGATGTTTGTGTGGTACAGCGGGGTCGCAAATATTGTCACTCAGTTTGCCCAGGCAGTGATTTTTTGCATGCGCTGATATAACGCTGATGTGATAGAATCATATTAGAATCAAACTTAGAATAGGATTAGAAAAAAATTAGCCCAAAGGCTAAGATAGGTTACCGGACAATTTTGGTTTGGCCATGGCAGCATTGGCAGGTAACAGACCTTGAGATTTACCAATCAAGGTTCGCAGTGTAAACATATGACCTTGGGATTTACCAATCAAGGTAATCCGTATGAACCTCGATGTAACCATTACATGTATGTGTGCGGCATTTGATATTCTATATGTTGGGTGGAATCGTTTAGGCCGCTCAGGTCAATTTACACATTCCAAGTCAGACATTTGGCACTCAAGGTCATCTGACGTCAAGTTCAAGGTCATCATTAGTTGTGCCATATATGTCTTCCTATATGTTCATAGTGCAAACATGAGCTCTATCTGCAAGCATTTCATCTACAAAGGCAAATCTGGGCATTTTTTGACCCCAAAATGGCTGTTTTGACCTTTCAAGGTCATCGAAGGTCAAATTCAAGGTCACCACACAAGTCGCCATATATGACTTCCCATTTGAAAGTGCCAATTTCTAAGCTCTATCTTCAAGCGTTCTATGAGTACAGTCCTGACAGCTCCCATTATGAAGGAAAAAAGTGACGAAAATTTTCTAAGTCCAAAATTTTTTTCAAAGGGTGAAAATTTTTTTTTGCCTAGAAATGGCCCAAAATGGATAGTAATGTTATTTGGGGCGAACAAATTTTTTTTTTCGCCGACTCGTCAAAAATTCAAAATGGCCGCCACACTGAGATCGGCGATTCAAGGGCAACAAAACTTATACACGTCCCAGAGGTATATAAGAGGAATCTTTTTAAGCAAAAATCTCAAAACTGATCAGACAGTTTTTGAGAAAATACAGACCAGGTGCAAATTTGAGCGTTTTTCGACCCAAAAATGGCTGTTTTGACCTTTCAAGGTCATCCAAGGTCAAATTCAAGGTCACCACACAAGTCGCCATATATGACTTCCCATTTGAAAGTGCCAATTTCTAAGCTCTATCTTCAAGCGTTCTATGAGTACAGTCCGGACAGCTCCCATTATGAAGGGAAAAAGTGCCGAAAATTTTCTAAGTCCAAAATTTTTTTCAAAGGGTGAAAAATTTTTTTTGCCCTAGAAATGGCCCAAAATAGATAGTAATGCGATTTGGGGCGAAAAAAATTTTTTTCGCCGACCTGCCAAAAATTCAAAATGGCCGCCACACAGAAACCGGCAGATTTAGGGCAACCAAACTTATACCAAAGAGTTTACCACAATAAGAGTGCGCAGTCCGTATTTACGTAATAGTGACAGCGCGATCGTAGCGCCGCCTGTCCGCAGTATTGCTCATTTGACACTTGACGTTTCCGAAAATTATTCTCCATCCCATGAATGGCATACAAATTTCTTGAATAAATCAGTGTCTACTTCTTCAACGCGTGATCGGTGAATAAATGAGTGGGTAGTGCTCATTTATTTATTAAGAAACGATAGTGATCGAGTGAAAGTTGTTGTCTAGTGATCGATGCATATGCTGCAAACCCTGCTGTCTCTGGCACATCACTCGGTCACCTGGTCACTGCCACAGTCCCACATAGCGAGTCTGATTGGCGACACAGACCACAGTGACAGTCTAGATCTACAGCGAAATAGATCTAGACACAGGATTGAGGTCACTTGAATATCACATTTCGAATACTGACGATTATTAGATTTGAATTTAACTGATATCTGAATTAAAATTAAATTTTTCATTGTAGGCTCGAAATGCCAGTTCGTTGTATATAAATAAAAACATAGGTCATGGCAGTAGGCCCATTGCTATATTAAATTTCATGTCCCAAATGATTATGATCTCCGAAAATTTGGACCATAACACTAGTTACTAGCACTATAATCGATAATGTTGACAAGATCCTACTTTTCAGGTACTCGATTGGATTCACCCGAGAAAAATTTGCTGGTTGTATTTCTTATGAATTGGTTGCGTGGTGAAATAATATTTACTGTTCAGTGAAAAATTGTAAATGTGTTTATGTCTTCATACTGAACGGAGTGGAATGACAAATACTACAAATACTGAGAAGATTTTATTCAAAACATGGCATTTATCATGAGAATACATCAGTCAAATCTCATCTGCAGACACAGCATATTCATTTTTTCATATTATACCAACATGTATGTCCAGTTCTTTGAACAGTCAGACACACACATACACATGAAAATCACTGTAAATGACCATACACATTCAAGAATCAGTGATATTACTATAAATAGATGATTATTACTATAAATAGATGAGTATTACTATGAATGGATGAGTACGAATAGACAAATATTAGTCCAATCTCTGAGACAGAATTAGACAAACATTCAAATTGCAGGTATTTGTAAGTACATGGATAATTTACTGGTAAAACATTTGCACATATGATGTGTACAATACTGAGTATACCATGCTTGAATGCCAGAAGAATATGCTGTAACTCATTAATAACCAACTGCTAACTAGTTGAATTCCACTGAGAAACTCACTACTGTTGATACTCCCGAAGCAGTCACATTCAGCACAGTGAATGCAATGGATTCAGACATGTAATGTTCATATATACATCAATTTGTTCACATAACCAATTTATAATGTCCATGTTTACAATCAATTTGTCAAACCCTCACTAATTTTTATAGCAAAGCTTTGACTTTTCTTGCATTCTTGTGACATAGCGAAATGCCTTGATAATGAACGAAATAATGTAGAACTATACCAAAAAGCTCATTGAAAGCTTACACATCTTGACAATTCTTTCTGGAACAATGGGATTGAACATGGCTTAGTTATGGACAGTGTCACTGTAAATTACAGATTACTGAATTTCAGAAGCTTTCGGTTTTTTCTCTGCTTCAAATCCAAAAGTGTCTTGTTGGTGACCCTGATGGTGTGATGGAGTCTGATGTTGATCATCAGATGCAGTACCAGCAAATGCACCCTACATTCACTGCATCTGATATTGTCAAGCTCAGGAACTTTTACAGTGAGGAGTGAGGTCAGAGTTTCCTTCACCTTTGGTTGACAGATAACGTCATTAATGACTTTTTGGTAAACCAGTTCCATTTTCTCGAGCACTACAACCAAAACATCGCTCGGGACCTTGAGACCCTCCTTGGTCCCCTGAAGCAATTTCGCTGCCAAAAACTCATGGGCAGGCTTCTCGTCATCAATCCCGTCAGTGGAGATGATGGCATCCCTGCAGCTTGCACAGATCCTCCCAGATACCTTCCGGACAATGTATCCGCCGATGTAGGCCAGCGTGTTCGTCTCTTGCATGGAAAGTTCTTCTGATGGAGGTAATGTGACCTCAGGCATCATCCTGCTGATGTCAGCTGGCGTAGGATGTCCATCACCCTGTGGGGCCAGACTTGCTTCAGTCTGAAAATAATATCAGAGGAAGAAAACTCAGACATCAATCTCATGAATCACAAATATTGTATCAATTGCATGTAGAAAACTGATGGAAATAGCTAATTTTCAGATCATTCCACACTAACAGCAATATTACCAGTGGTTTTGGTTCATTCCAACTGTCCAGTGTCAGGAGGAAATGGTCTAAATCGTCTTCACAGTTTGGCCTGTTCCCTCTGCTCATCACAGAATCCACCATGACCTTAAAGTACAATGATAATATTGCACATGACAACTAGTTTCAGGCGAAATGCACACATCATGATAACACACACATGCACACATTATAAATGCTGTCAAATTACATTCCAAAGAAAAACATACTTGACGCAGTGCAGCTCTGAATTGCTGGGGGTCTGGGTTGTCCCTGGCTCCACCATTTGAACGTATGAGAGAAAAGAGATTCTCCACACAGTCCTGGTTGAGCTGACGTGTCATCAGGAACTTCACAGCGTAGTCTTCGTGCAGGACACCCCACAATCCGAGGAGAGCATTGATGGATATCAACCAGCCATCCAAGCAGGGCAATTTGCGACCTGTGTATGTGAAATATCATTCATTTCGTGATTGGATGAAAGTTATCACAATAAAACAAATGTATGAAAGGCCGATTAGCAGAAACATACGGTTTTTAAAATAACCATTTTGTATTTTGTGTTATGAGTAAAATACCTTTGAACTTGATGGACTGCACCCATGGGTAGATGTTCTCCAAGAACGCTATGTGACCCGATGTCTGTGACAAGGCGTGTCGCATCTTCGCTGGACTACTGAAGGAACTGCTGTTAAAGGCGTTGAACAGCTGATCAAAATTCTCCAAGAAATCTGCCGTATGGTGAGCACTGTCATCCAGGAGACCCCACTGTGCCATGACCTTCATCCCTGTGGCGACCGAATGGCTGATCACCTGTGTCGCCAGACAAACTCGCAGGGTGCTGAACGGAGGCAGCTCCAAATGACGTCTCGTCAGTTTGGGAGCGAGACGTGTGGGTTTCGAGGAATCTTTGGAGTAGAAATCTTGTATGTGTTTCCATGAGATGTCTTTTCCATCGACAACGAATCCTTTGTTCTTCAAGTTGTTCCTGATGCTTTTGATCAAATGCGGCGGATCATAGAGCACAAAAACCTTCTTGTTTCCCCTCATGAAATAAGGCTTCTCCACACTGATGTTCAGGTGAGTTTCGAAGTTGCTCCTGTTGTTCGATCCCTGATCACTCAAAGTCACAAGGACATTGAGACCTATCCTTTCCAGTTCGTCGATAGCCTGTGAGATCAGTTTATGAATTTCAGTTCCTGGCATTGTACCGCTGGTCAGGAAGTACCCAAAGGGTTGTTTCCACCTGTGGGTCAGTCCACGGGCAACAAAGACAAGCGCACAGTTCAGGAAGCTTCCGTCTTTTCCTAGGCCTTCCACCTCATCCCTCCTTGCATCGTATGCTAGGCCTTGACGTAGTGACATCTCGTCCATCGCCAAACAAACCAAACGGGCGGATTCTGGAAGAGTCTGGGTCTTGGCTTTCAGAGCTGCTAGGATTGTTGGACAGAAGCCTGGGTAGATCGCCAGCTTATTTACGGCAGTTCTCAGTGTTTTTACTGATGGTAAAGCTAACGCTTTCCTGAGAATTCTGTAGCTCTTGGGGCTAGAGTGTAGCAGCTGGAGGGCGAAACTTTTGTCCTGATGTGTCCAGCGAAGTCCCTTTGCTGTCCTGAAGGATGCCTTCAATTGAGACATCACCAATCTGAGGCGTGTGCCTAGCAGTGAGGGAAGTTGAACATACAATATAATTATGATCTTTTTTTTATATAAAGCCTGCATATTCATGCAGGCTCTTAATGCTACAAAGTATTAGGCAAAGTTACAAATGAACAAATCCAGACACGGCCATAATATTGATTAAGCTAAATTGGTTCATCATTTAAAGGATACAGCTGAAACCGCAACATCCTGAATTTTTGGAATTTTCTTTCAAAGATAGAATCTAGCATTAAGAACTGCAATAAGTGCCAATTACCTTGTAGGTACTGTTGAAGAATTTCCTCCAGTTTCTGTAGCTGCTTTTTCTCTGACAGCCTTGTGAGTTTGGCTTTCTCTAGCTTCTGATAAGTCTTTTTCAGCCTTAGTACCTATCAACGGTATGATTCAAAATGAAATATTGCAATTCTTCTGAGACAATGTTACTACTATAGTACTAGTAACGACATATAGTACTAGTATGCACTGATGCTTTGGAAATCTCAAGCTAACTAAAAAAAATACAACAATGACAGACTATCTATGGCATTACATTTAGCTAACACAAGTTCGTTTGTTCTGAATAATTATGGCAGCACCATTATCTCACCCAATAATCGGCATCATTATACTTGATAAATGTTGTAATCCTCTGATTTGCCTCATTATATATTTACATCTCAAGAACTTACTTTCATTTGCAGGGCACGATTCTTCCTCCTCAAGACAGCCAGCTGACCTGAGTTACCAGACTCCAGCTTGATCACATTCTTTTTGGCATCTAGATACAGAATTGAAAAAGCAGGGATCCGACAGTTACATATTTATTCTATAGATTCAAATAGGTATTCAAAGTATACAGTTCATTATTTTACAAACTGAAACACTACACTTAATTTTGTATCAAACCAAGATGTTTCCAGTCATTTCATAATCACTTACTCCGCTATCGTACTGAGATTCCCCAAGATTGTGATGACATAAATCCGCAGTAGTACTGAAAAATAGTGAACACCAACAAACAACAATCAAAACCAACGAACAAACAAAATAAGGTTGTCTTATCTACACTGCACTACTGTAGTGATGATACTGAAATTCAAAGACATATACCTTATTTTCCTTAGCTAATATGATAAGATACCTTGGCTAAATTTGTCAGTGATAGTACTTTGTCAGTACTAGTACTTTATCTAACCTTGCTTTGTTGGCACACTGGGTATGGGCTGGACCAATGGTTCTCTGTGTTTCGGGGGCTTCCGCTTGCTGGTTACTGGCTTCGGTGCATTTGGAATGTTGAAGACTGTAGGCACAGCATTCCATATCAGTCGCTTCCGTTGATCATTCATGAATTGTGATACCTGTAACAGATTTAGGAAGTTAGGAACATGTCCATGACAACCTTCTGAATTGCGCTTTTTGCACTCCATGCATTATTCTGCCAAATAACGATGTAAAATCTATTAAGAACACTTAAATTATTATTGACGTGAAATTTTGCACTCCCTAATGAACTTTTGACACAATTGTTTGTATACAGAGTGTAGATACTAGTATTGCATATTCCTGAGCTGACAATTTCGAAGTTGTAAAATACACATGTGAACTACACGAATTTGATTATGGTCTGTATCAGACTATCAGTGAATGTAGACATATCATCAGAATATTATAGACCATGAATAAATGGTAATACATTTAGTGTTTGTGTTAGATCTAAATCTGATCTACTAGATAAGACATTTGGATTTAGACTCTGTTCTGTACATTATTAAATTTAGTCAATGTCTATAACTCATCACACACCTCAAAATGTTCTGCACACAAATAGCAGTTTGCATTCAGATACTGCAGTGGCCGCTTCAGGAGATCCTCCCTGCGCGTGTTTTGTACCCACTTCCGACATCTGAAGAAAAGAATAAATCTATATTCTACTTCTGGTAGCATTTTACAGACGAATAATCTGATACTTTTCTTATCAATTGCTGGAAGCAAACGATGAGACGTCGTCGACGTCGTCTGCACAATTGAACGATACCCTATTATCGCTCACAGCTTCGCCAAAGTATTGTCAACACATCACATCTAATTACACCAGATCGAGCCTAAAACACGCAGGGTAAGCGAGAATGCCGAGTTGCGCACAAAATACGTTGCTTTGCCGAGTTGCGCACAAGAAATACCGAGTTGCGCACAGGAAATGCCGAGGCGCGCCCAAATGAGGCTGTGAGCACCACGCTTCATGTGAAAAGTACGCAAATATGGGTGTTTATGTCAACATTATGGGATAAAATTCATGTCTATCCGGATCTCCTGACATGCCAAGTGCATACGCAGTTGGATGTAGAACGATCTGTAAAGAAATGGTGGAGCACGATGTGAAAAACTCTGTCGCTATTTGCCCGATTCACCTATTATCGCCCAGTGCACGTTTCACAAGCTTATGGTGTATCTTAGATAATCAAACGGATGTGTAATATTGTTTAATTGCTTTTGTATACATATATTAGAGCTATTCTTGTTATATATACAATCATATCTTGACTTATACCAACAATATATTGGTTTTCAAAATTAATTCCGTGACCCCTGCCGAGTAGCGCACGGCAAGTTGTTGGTAACTGCTGGGTTGCGCTCAGATAATGCGCACAAATAAGGAAATATACGAACTTGTTCAGATGAAAGTATGAAACGTCCATTTGATTTTGAATACGTTTATGCATTTTATAGTCAGATATGTGTTCGGACAAGAGAAAACCAGATCGTAGACCACAGTATGCCTGCTAGGTCTAGGGCCTAGTTAGCCTATAGAGAGATGGACCTTGTGTGTTTCTGCTACAGTGACATCCCAAACACACAGCAATTTCATTGCTCGTGTCTATAGTTATACCAGTGATATCAGTCCATCCATGCTCTTTCCCCAGACAATTCAAGTCTAGTTCCTTTTTACAAGACAATAGGGCCTAATGTGACTTTATTCAAACGTATTCAGGACTGGTACAATCACCTAATTGGGTTGCCATGATACACATTTTAACAAGAATTGCCGTATGAGTCCAGTTTTTACACTAACCGCCCTCCCCACGATCCGGGCCACGACCCAGTCGGTTTACTAATCATTGCATGGAGCCCATAAAATATGGAATGCATCGAATTGTTCGAAATCACGCCTTATGTGAAATGTGTACACTCAAATGCTAGTAGCCTCGATGGAGCGTACGTTTGTACATGTATTGTGTACCAGTCACACCAAGGCCACTGACGTCCCCGGACCAAAGACCAAGTTCTTGCTGGGTCCCTGATGATCTTTGGTGATCCTGGGTAGTCCAGGACTATTTTTTCAATCCTAGGTAGTCCGGGAAGGTTCGTTTTGGGTCCGGGACAATCCAGGGAAGTCTATTGACAACGTGTTGAATTTATATGGCCTATACATTGCATCCTGCGCCCAAAACACTTGCACAAACATATATGATTTATTCAGGATTGTAATATAAGCATTACCCATATAGGAAGTAATATCTGGTGCATCGTTTGGCGATCTTGAACATGACTTTAGGTGATGTTGACGACTAAATATGGAGGTTACGTCTGACATAATTTGTGTAAATTGGCCTCTTGAAATTTTAAATGCTTGTACATGTAGATAGAGCGTATATGTATTATGAGCATATTGGGAGTCATACATATATGTGGCACACCTAATAGTGAGCTCGAACTTAACCTCGGGTTAACTTGTTTGCTGAACCTCAGTTTCATGACTAGCATAAAATATCTAAATTGTTATTTGCAGACAAAGCAATTATTTTATATTTGGGGTGCGCAACCGTGCAGTTGCCAGTGAGCGCGCCCGAGCAGTTGCCTATCGGATTTTGCCACTTCACACAAACACACATAAATAACTTCTCAAATACCATCAAAATGATGTTGACAATAAATACTTATGATTGTTCGCATTTGATAAGCAAGTTCCATCACTGTCAGCGATAAAAATGACCGGCGTTGTGTCTCAATTGCTCAGTTCAGTGAGCGATATATGAAGGCTTTCACTGAAAACAACGATGGTCAGTCAAGTTTGACAAGTTTTATGAACTGCTCGTTGGTCAATTGACGTTTCCGCGATCACCAATATTACTTAGGATGTTCATATATCCGGATAAGACTTTTAATATATACACACCTGTCTTCCATTCTTCTCAAAATCTTGAAAACTGACAGACGAGAGTCCAAGAACAAAAAACTTCGGCGCGCCTCGGCATTCCCTGTGCGCGACTCGGTATTTCTTGTGCGCAACTCGGCAAAGCAACGTATTTTGTGCGCAACTCGGCATTCTCGCTTACCCTGCGTGTAAAATAAACAACAAACCTTTCTTCATCCCGAGGAAACCGAAAAAAACTCAGGTCACGGCGTTTTTTCCAACTGTTATGACAGTTTATGGCAGCACAAAATGCCATCGTCCTGTCGCGCCCAGGAGCAATACTGCGGACAGGCGGCGCTGCGAACGCTTTGTCACGGTGAAATTGCGGACTGCGCACTCTTATTGTGGTAAACTCTTTGCTTATACATATCACAGAGGTATATGAGGGGAATCTTTTGAAACCAAAAACTCAAAACTGATCAGACAGTTTTTGAGAAAATGGCCGTCAAAGTCCAAAATTGAGCGTTTTTCGACAAAAACGGCCGCCATTTTGAAAAAAATGCGAAAATCAAAAAACAAAAAAATACCTCCTTCTCAAAATATTTTTAGGCATTTTTGTGCAAAATTTCAGAAAGATTCGATCGTTAACTTTAAAGATAAAAATGTTAACGCCGGACGGACGGACGGACGGACGCAACGCCATGCCAATAGGTTATCAGACCAAAGGTCCGGTAACCTAAAAAACCTGCAGTGAAGACTCGAGCACTGGGGAATAATAGGCGAGATATTAATTTAATTCATAAATAAAAAAAAACAGCAAAACATTTCCTCCGGACATATTCTCAACACTTTCCATTCCTACTATTCTGTAGCTTGTGCTTTGTTTGGGGAAAAACAAGGGGCTTAATGTGGGCGATAATTGGGTATTATTAGATATATTGTGAAAAAAAACATATTTTGAAGCTGCCACAAAACTAAAACTATATTGTATATTACATAACCTATTTCTATGATATTACTAATGTATAAATTTACCCGACGATCTTTTTTTGCACGCTTTTCTCCTAAAAATACACTTTTCGCCGAACACTAACACCGACAGCTCGAAATTTAGTTTGATTAACGGTCATTCGTTTCATAACCGGGAAATTTCGGGTGCTATAAGACACTCGTATAATCAAATCTATATTTAGCTATATTTCATGTTTGAGCGGTTAAATAGGCATATCTAGAATGTATATATTGCTACTCATTCCTTTCGTTGGTGGGAGCCTGAGGGATAAAATATGCTTTCATAGCGCCATAACACGTGGCCAAAACTTTTTTTTGTTTTCAGGTTAATTTTGCCAGTAGGGCCTATGGTCGTGGGCGAGCTCCTGTAGGATGTACATGGAGAGGATCCATGTTGATAAAAGAACAAAAACCGAATCACAATACGCCTGCTTCTCAGTGTTCGCGAAAAACATTTAGCCACATACTGCCTATACATCAGACATTTCCCTTTTACACTCAGACCTAGTTCCAAAAGTGGCTCTTCCACTTTTGGTGCTACATATCAGACCATGAATGGGGCAATCGAAAATTTACGGGAACAACAATATCTGATTGATTTTCAACCGCGATATGCAATGATGCCATCTGGAGCAATCATCAGACATTTTGACTGATGTTGGGTCACGAAACACCGGACACTATAATTTACATCAGACATGTCTGATGTAAATGGTGTTTTTCGAAAACACTGCTGCCTCTAGAGTTGTCCTATCTATACATGTATACATGTGGGGGTGGGGGTGGCAGGCGGCTTACGGCGTCTCGAAACCTCCAGACCGGAATTGACGATAGGTCTACATTTTAAATATCTTGCACCGACGAATAATGTTGTAAAAACTACACCTCACAAATTATATCTGGAACATCACCAAATCCAAAACTTTTCTTAGGGGACCATGGCACCATGTGCCCCGCAGGCCCTAACCCCCCAGACTGGAATGTCCATAACTTTCGAGATGGCCAAATTCAGTTGCAAACTACACCTCAGAAAATTATTTGAAATACTACATGTAGTAATTTTAGCGACTGTAACCCCCGTCCCTCCCGCGCATACATATTTCCACAACAAACATTCATTCTACATGACTTACATACAGGACAAGTACACACTATACGATCACAAGCATAAACTCCATGTAGTCATGGTTACATACACCGGTCAATCCACATGCACTTGCGGCCCCATTCATTCGGTACATCGACCCAGTTAGTTTCGGCCTTGACCTTTACCAGCACCTACTTCTAAACATAGAACATGACATGCATAACACTCACATCACGTGCACAGATACAGACCATAGTAGTCAAGACACGCACCGGGGAATTCCACTTTCCCGGTGAGATCAGCATACATTCAGCCAATGACACAACACCGCAGACATTTGGCGGGAAAACCTACAACACATTTTGCCGGCCCCGCCATTCTCAGGGAGTTGAGAAGTGGATGTCCTCATGAGCAGACGTGTTACAAAATGTGGCCGTGATTGTAAAGTGAAGGCCTAACACGAGGACTATTAGATAACTGAACTGTGATATTTATATGTTGGATTATCCAGAGGACTATATATATATATAAAAGTATTGCACATTTGACCGGGATTCATCGGACTTAGGTGTGTTCGGCCTTGTAGTGTGTTTGCGGCATTGTCGGCTATCATCCCAAATAAACTATTGAACTGAACTGCCGGCCTTGTGATTTGCACAGCGATCACAGACATTTCGGCCTGATATCGGCCGCAGAACGATATTTATCACATTGGTGCCGTGACCAGGATCTGAGCTAGTCTCGGATTACCGACCCTAACTTACCGGCAGTGATGGCATTGGCCCCGGGAGCGTTCCGAGGTGAGTCGGCCGACCAGACAGATGAAGAAGTTACGTTCAACCCGACCTTCCGACCTTCCGGCCCCCGCTCAGTTGTCATGAGCGACACAGTTCCGTTGTCACAGGAACAACAACCGACCGGCCTGTTCGACTCCATGGACGAACATTCGACCCTGAGATCGTCTTCGCCGCCCGTCGACCTGGTACAGGAGTTCCTCGACGAAGACCCGCTCGCACCTCAACACACAGTAAGTGACATTTTGAGTGCACACGCTAGGGCGTATTCGGCAACGTCGGCCAGAACAATCCAGAGACTATTGAACTCTGCCGACAGAGACTATACACGCTCACGTCAAAGAGCGAGCGTATATCGTGCTACCGACCCAGAACAGTTATCAGTGAACGTTCGGCCGGTAACCATAGACACGTCAATGGTTACACACCCACCGAGTAACTCCCGGATACGACAGTGGGTTTGTCAGTCTGACAATGTTCCGGAACCGGTCCCGCCGAGCGCTTATTCGGTAGATCGACCACTGGCGCCGTCAATGACGCCGAGACGACACGACCCCGCGCCCGAGACGTACTCGCGCATACCGACCGAGCCAACGGTGGTAGAGTACACACAACCCGGCCAGGCGAGAGTAACGACAGAGAGCATCCCGGCGACGACCGATGCCCAGATCGTGACATCTCTACGACCGCAACGACCCAGCGACACGATGACGGAATTTCGCGCCACCACACGGCAAGCGCGACTTCGCCAAGTACCGTCGACGTCAAGTCGCCGACCCTGCGACCGCGACACGTCGACTTCCGACACACGCGCTCCCGCGCTGACCATGTACCGACCGTCGTCGACTACCGGAGAACAACCGCGCTTCGATCCTTCGCAAGATCAAGTTGTGTCTGCTCCGGCAGAAAGTGTTGTGCCGATGATCGGACCTCCGATCTCCCAATCAGTTGCAAACACCAATGGATATGGTGTACCGCCAGTCGGATACCCTGGCGCAACAAGCGGTGTTCCAAATGGAGTAGCTGTCGGATACTACCAACCACATGTCGGCTATATGAACCCACCACCCGGATACGGTGGCGTTCCAAGTGTGATAGCTGACACCGGCTATCATGGTGCACAAACCGGATTAGTGTACCATGGTGTAGGCCCAGACGTATCGACATACCGATATCCACCGCCGGCTGTAATCCCACCCTCAGTCGGGATGCCATGGGTGACGCCACAATACAGTCAAACGGCCCCTGTCGCACCAATAGTGTATGACCCCAACAGCATTCCGGCACCACCCGCTACTTCGCCCGCCGTCTCCGCGACAACAGCACCGACCGCACCCGCTAACACGACCTCGACAGCTCCGATTGTTAC
Organism: Terebella lapidaria; assembly: GCA_949152475.1. Taxonomy (NCBI): domain Eukaryota; kingdom Metazoa; phylum Annelida; class Polychaeta; order Terebellida; family Terebellidae; genus Terebella; species Terebella lapidaria. The sequence goes on from OX424557.1 coordinate 14,311,714, forward strand.
GACCCCAACTGCTCCGGCTGTCACGCCAACGACTGCTCCCGTCACAACAACGCCGACTGTGGTGAGCGTCGACACGCCCACGCCCCAGAGACTCACGTCTGAGCCCCAACCGTTAGCAATGGCTAAAACGGCTCAATGGCGTGCGACCTTCAAAGAGGGCAATCTCACAGTACATACGGAGCTTCGAGCAATTCACTGCGGCCTTCACATATTCCGACCTCAACAAAACAACGACCCTCCGGAGTACGCTGCGCGGCCGCGCCGAAGCGTTAGCTCTGAACATTCCGGTCGAGACTCCCTGGGAGGAGTTCCGTTGTCAGTTCTTGGAGGGCTGGGAACCCGCACCTCGTCGGCAGTCCAAACGGGACGATTTTCCGTTTCTAAAAAGAGAACGGAAGGAGAATGCGGAACATTACTTGGAACGGCTTCAAGCTCTGGCTGAGCAAGTGTTTGACGATGTCACGCCAGAGTCCCGGCAACGAACAGTAATCTCCCAGTTCGTCAACGGCCAACCCGACCACATTGCCGACAAACTGTGCGTGTTCACTTTCCATAGTTACAGTGAAGCGCTGACGGCCGTCCTCAAAGCTGAAAGTCGTCAGCAACGGACAAACAGAGATCGTCAGAGGGGCACACGACGTGCCGACATCTCCGTGAACGGATACACGGATGATGATTGTGTCGACCAAGAACTGTCCTGTGCCATGGGGCAGATCAATCAGGGGGAAGCACCAACCCTTGAACAAGTTGCGGCTTACTACGACCCCGCTGACAGTGACACAACCGGCCTTCAAGGATGTGAAGAACATTCTGTGCCAGCGTGCTCACGCGAGTGGGTAGCGGAAGCTTTCCAGTGCGTCCTCAGTGACGAGAATGGACTATGCGAGGAGACATCCATCTATTCCGTCCTGCGAACTACGGCCCCGACTAAAGGCGATCGACCCCCACAGCCCGGACGACCAGCCGTGTGCTTTTTCTGTAAGAAGCCCGGCCATCGTTGGATGCAGTGTTTCCGGCTTAAAGACGTGTTAGTGCGCAATGGCATGAAGCCACTAACTTTTCGACCTAAAGGCGCTGGTACTGACCGAAGGACAGATCAAGTATTGTCAGTACCTAACCAAATCGGCAACCAAACTAAGTCGGCCCCGACGGTGCCAACGGCCCAGTCGTTAAACCAGTAGTGGAAGGTGCTGCGGAGCAAGGACCTTCCGGGCAACAGAACAATGTTACATGCTCCACACCTGCGGTTGTCGTAACTACTACACCAACAGTACCAACAGTTACGACTCCACAGCCGGCCCAGCCCACACCTCACCTCCTTGAAGGGGTGTGCACTAAGTGTCAGGCTTCAACCTCAAAGCCGGCTCTCCCTCATGAAGGGGTGTCCGCGCCACGCCCACAACGGCCTCCACGGGGAAACCGTCGTCTTGAAGGGGTGTCACCCCCGACCGCTAACGGCACCGGAACAGATAGTATGTCCGAGGTGGAATGGATCTCCGACGACGGAGGGTTCTACGCGTTCCCATACGGACCGGAACCCAAGTTGCCGCCATTGCACACAATCTTCTAGCCACCACCAGACGATCCCGCAGTTCCGGCCGTCATAGACAATTCGAGAGCGGCACACGAGTGCTGGAAGTTATCGGTACGCGTCGGGGATAAGACAATGCAAGCTGTGCTCGACTCCGGAGCGCAAATCTCTTTGCTCCGACGCGATCAGCTCCGACACGTCCCCGCCGATCAACGACAGTTACGGCATACTTCGGCCACGATTCGTGACGTCAACGGACAGTCAAGCCCAATCGATGGACTGATCGACCTTCCAATTCAGGTCGGAACCAACCATATGATTGTGACCTTTTGTGTGGCTGACATCCACGACGGCATGATACTCGGCATGAACTTTTTCCGGCAAGCTCACGCTGTGTTGAATTACGGTGAAGGAACAATACAGGTGCACAAAGAGATCCTGTTCGCGCACAAAGACATTGAGGCCAACGTTGTCAGAATGGCCGTGCGCCGAGCCGTCACCGTCCCCGCACGCAGCGAGGCAATCGTTGAAGTGGTCCCGAACTCCAGAGTTCGGGTTCGACAACATCCACGGATGATTCAACCACTGACGGCCTTTCCCGAGGACACCGACCTCATCATGGGAAGAACATTAACGACCCTGGACCGTCAATGTGTGAAGGTGTCTGTCGTCAATACAGCAGATACCGGTATTACACTCACTCGATCCGACCCCGTCGCCATAGCCAGTCCGATCGAGAGTGTTGTCGGAGCTCTACCAAGACCCGGAGAGGAGCCCGACCTGCCCACGGCAGACGCCAGTCACTACCGCGACCTGCCGCTGCATCTACAAGAGATGGTGGATCACGCTGGACTAGCACCAGAACAACACCGGCGTTGCGCTAACCTGATTCATCAATATCAGGACACCTTCATGCACCCGGATGGACAGTTAGGACGGACTCAAGTCGTCCAACACAAGATCGACACCGGCAATTCGGCCCCGATTCGGCAACGTCAACGACGCGTCCCTCAGGCGCAGCAGAGCATCATAGATGAGGAGGTCGACAAGATGCTTCGCTTGGGGTGCATTGAGCCGTCAGATTCGCCCTGGAGCGCACAGGTGGTGCTCGTGCGTAAAAAGAACGGCCAAGTAAGATTCTGCGTCGATTATCGGCTCCTGAATGACGTCACTCGCAAGGATTCATATCCGTTGCCCAACATTCAGGACACTCATGACGCCCTGGCGGGCGCTACATACTTTTCGGCCTTGGACTTGGCTTCCGGCTACTGGCAAGTCGAAGTCGACCCTACAGACAGACCGAAAACTGCCTTTGCGACAAGGAAAGGACTATACCAGTTTAAGGTTATGCCATTCGGCCTCAGCAATGCACCGGCAACATTTGAACGGCTAATGGAAACCATACTCCGTGGATACTTGTGGACACGGTGTATGTGTTACCTGGATGACGTCATCGCTTACGGCAGAACATTCGATCAGGCACTCGCAAACCTGGAGGCGGTCCTGGATCGGATTAGATCGGCAGGCCTGAAGCTTCAACCCAAGAAGTGCGAACTGTTCCAGAGGGAAATTCTGTACTTGGGGTTTATAGTGAGCGGCCAAGGAATTCGTGTTGACCCTAACAAGGTTAAAGCCATCAGAGAATGGCCGACCCCGTGCGAGATCTCCGATGTCAGATCTTTCCTTGGTTTCGCCAATTACCACAGGCGATTCATCAGGGACTACGCTGAGATCGCCGAACCTCTCGTAGCGCTCACCCGAGGTAAATGTCACTTCACTTGGGGACCGGCCCAGCGACGAGCTTTTCAGCGACTCCGCGACGCCCTCATCCAGGCGCCTAAGCTCGCGCATCCGATCCAGAGTCCGGATGATTATTTCATCCTCGACACTGACGCAAGCGGCTACGCTGTGGGAGGCGCACTCTCACAAAGGGTCAACGGGAAAGAAATCCCCATCGGGTTCGCCAGCAAAACCCTATCCCGAACCCAACGGAACTATTGTACCACGTACAGAGAACTGCTGGCAGTGGTAGAAATGGTACAACATTATCGGCATTATCTTTGGGGTAGGAAGTTCCTCCTCCGGACCGACCACAGCTCCTTGAGGTGGCTCAAGAACTACAGCGACGCGGACGGCATGCTCGCCAGGTGGCTCGCTGAGTTGCAGCAATACGACTTCAAGATAGAGCATCGGCCCGGCAAACTTCACGGCAACGCAGACGGCCTGTCACGGTGTCACAGTTGTAAACACCAGGACTGTCCCGGACGACTCGTCACACCTCCGACCGACCCAGAAACAAGTTCCGGAGAACTTCCAGTTCGTCGGATCACTGTTGTTCCGGCCAAGACAAGGGCAGACCTCCTGGACAGTGATTCAATAACATCACCGGTCTTGCCCCAACTGATTTCGGCACGCCAAGTTGTTCGAGTCCGTGCTTTGGACGCCACACTTGATGGACAAAAGTGGCTTTCGGACTATTCGACCCAGGACATTGTCGCGGCACAGCAAGCCGACCCGAGCGTCGGAAAAGTGCGACAATGGGTACAAGCCGCACGAAACCCGACACGCGGGAAGTAGCGCGCCATGGGGAGGAGGTAAAGACACTTGTTTCCAGATGGAGCCTCCTGGCGCTACAAGACGGAGTACTAGTTCGGCACGTAAAACCCGATCCCGCTGGACGGCCTGTGGTGCAAACCGTGCTCCCCGTAGCACTCAGAACGCAGGTTCTGCACCAACTTCACGACCTGAAGATTGTCGGACATCTCGGCATTCAGCGAACCGTCGAGAGAGTCAGGCGCCGATTCTACTGGCCCGGCCTGGCACTGGATGTCCCCCCAAAACGATCGCCCCTGACGCAGTTACCGATGGGAGCGCCTTTCGACCGAATAGCGATGGACATCCTCGACACCCACAAGGTCACGGGAAGAGGCTATCGGTACGTCCTCGGTGTGTCGGACTATTTCACAAAATATACGGACGCCTTTCCGCTGCGGCGACATACTGCCAAAAATGTTGCCGACGTCCTGGTGAACAGATGGATAGTTTACCATGGTGTCCCCAAGGCGATCCATAGCGACCAGGGCACTGAATTTGAGTCCTCTTTGTTTCGGCATGTCGTACGTCTTCTGGGCGCTAAGAAGATCCGCACGACCCCATATCGACCCCAGAGCGACGGCCAAGTGGAGCGATTCAACAGGACATTGCTCAACATGCTGAGTGCATTCGTCAGCGATCGTGCAAATGACTGGGACGTGCACCTGCCATATGTGTTAATGGCCTATCGAACCTCAGTACACTCGTCCACGGGATGCACCCCGCATCTGATGGTGTACGGACACGAGTGTAACTTGCCAGTCGACCTCATGTTCCCGACTTACGACCCCGAACCTCTACCTCCGTGTGGTCCGGAGTATGTGGAGTATTTACGGCAAGCCCTCAGGACGGCCCACGGTTTCGCCCAAGAACACCTCGAGAAAGCGGCAATTCGGCAAAAGATGGGTTACGACGCCCATGTGAAACCACGACCCCAGTTTCAACCAGGAGAACTGGTCCGGTATTATTATCTGCCCCTCACGCAGAATAATAAGTTCGCTCGGCCTTGGACTGGTCCCTGGAGGATCGTCGACCGTGTGACCGGCGTAGATTACCGAATCGCCTTGGTTTCCAACCCTCGGAACACTCGTGTTGTTCATCTGGATGTGCTCAAACCATACGAAGGTGACAACCAAGCGGCTCACATCTATTCCGACCCTGTACGACCTTCGACGTCGTCAAGTAAATCCGGCTCAGAGCAATTGGCCGACCCCCTGGGGCTCCTCAAGGAGTTCTACTACCCCTGGGAGGTCACAGTGCAAGATCGGCATACAGATACAGACCAAACAGCTGAGTCTGACTCGTCAGCGACCCAGGATCGTCAATCGCGATCTCCGACTTCATCCGGCTCAAGTCGACATCGGCAACGGAAAAGATCACGCAAATCAAGTTCCGACACTCCAAAACCGGCACGCAAGACACGCAGGCAAAAGCCTGTGATATCATCCGACCCCGAGACAAGCGAGGCTACGCCCCTGCCTGCACGACCAAATCAACCCAGACGCAACGCACGCAGACCGGCCCGATACAGATAACCCCGGCCTTGTTATTACGAATTATGCATGTCTAATGGACTATGATATCATGTCATTCCTTATAATAATATATTATATTACAATAGCAATATATGCATTTAATATGTATAGATGTCAGTGAGGCGAATTCGATATATATACACTTGATATGATTTCATAATTACGATGCTGGTGAAAAATTGGTTGCACTATGATATGTGTTTCGACCCCGTATAACATATGCTATTGTTCCGCGTGTGTTACGCACTGACTAAAATTATCATGTCAAATTTCAATCCATGTGTCAGCCGAAGAGGATAATATTCATGTCACGCCGTGAGTAAGGCCACTTAGTTGTCGAAGAGGTGGTAGTGTGATTCGTTCCGGGGTATGCGTCGACAGAGCCTCTACCCACTCCATGTAGTATTCGGAGGAACGGCCCAGTGGTACGGGAACCAGTCACGGAAAAGCTATCATGCCAAGATGCGGCCTGTCATCAAATCCATCACATAAATACTCAAAGCGCCACGGTGTGACCGACCCTGATCATTGCAATTTCGACCCCCTACAATATAGCGGCCCCGTTGTCTTGTGAACTGGCTGAAAATGAATGGAACGATGTCCGCCCCTGTGAGTGATTGATATTAATATCTCAGCCTTTAATAACTGTGTGTCGTCTGTGAAACAGCAATTCGGCCGTTGGTTTATTGTGCGCTAACTCTGAAAGAAAAGGAACGATCAAAGAATCAGTTCACAAGGTTCGCACGAGCGCAGATAAACATTTAAGCTGTTTACAGCACCCACATGAAATTTCCTCTGATAAAGACAATAGTGAGTCGTCGGGCAAAAAGAGCCCAGTAATTTGAACAGTCGATTAGCACAAATAGACAATGTATAGGAACGTGTAATCCAGGGGACGGCAGATGAATATTCGGAAAAATGGACAGTGTGAGGACCCCCCTACTGTCGTAATGGACTGACCCGGATAGGTCAGAGAGAGATCGTACCAGCGTTTCCCTGACAACGGCCCGCCTTGCTGCAGATACGCTTGGAACAATGGCATATAGCGTAAAGACGTTTTTCTATATAGGCAGAGAGCACCCCCCGGCCTGATTCATGGAATTGGGATGCTGTCAGCATCTTTGTGTACGGCTGAAGTGATTAGCGGTAATCAGGTCACTTGCGCCTGAGATTTCGAGATGGAAGGAGCATAAGTACGACGGAGAAACTTGTGTGAAAATTTGGAACATTTGCGGAATACTGAGACGGCAATTAGTAACATTAAAATAACGAGAAAGTTGTGGACATTTGTCGGATTGTAGTGGATACAGTTATAGTCGGCTGGTTTATCCCTGAGTGACATTTGTGTGTGCGGCCTTCGCCATGGCGGATAAGCCGGGCGGAGGAAAAGACAGTGACGGCCCTAACGAGAATCGGCCTCGCTCCATCACGCTTGATGGAGATAATCTGACGGTAGAGATTGTCGACCGAGGGGATGAGATGGATAACCCCATCATTTTGACGGACGATGAATTGTCCGCAGTCGGCCCCGAACCAAGTTCGGAATCAACAAACACAGCATCCGGCCCCGACAAACAGCCACGATATCAAATCATGGCTAAGTTGGCACAACGCGGCATTCGGCATACTCCGAGCCCGACTCTAGAGGAGGACTCGGAACGTTTTCGGCAACTGGAAGAAGGTGGAGAAATTGTTCGGCGTGCCTTGGAGGCACAGCGTGCGGCTGGAGCCGCCGTTCCGGCTAGTTCGACTCCCGCTCCATTGGTGATGGCGCCAATTGAGCCTGCTCCGGCATCATCGGCCCCATCAACACCCGTAGTTCGGCCCCGTGCTATCACGTCACCAGCACATTCTTCGGCATCGTCCGTGAGCTCATCGTCCGGCAGGAGTCCGCACTCGTCAGCGAGGAGTTCGCGACGCGTTAGTTCCGGCCCTGTGACACGCGCTTCGGCCTATCGACGACAAATAGAGGAGCTCATGGCTCTTGTTCCGGCCCCCGTCACACCATACGGCACTCAGCCAATTCGTTGGAGTGAAGTCCCGTTTCGGCTCCGGAATCGGCATGACGGCTATGCTCACGAGCATAATTTCAGCGCACCTTCTCGGCTCACAGAAGGAAATTTAGCGACCCTGGCACCACTACAGAGGGAAGACGGCCAGTATTTGTGTCCCTTCTGCATCGGTGAGGAGGATGATGAGGAGAGGAGGGCATGGCCCACGGTTCCGCGCCGCGGCCCTTTCCGTTCGGCTTCGGACTTAGACGGCCACGTCCTGGCCTACCATTTTCTGCTGTTGCGGTATTTTGTTTGCCCGGCCAAGGACCACTACTTCACCCTCACATCAGAGGATATGGTACGGCATTTGAGCGAGGCGACTCGAACCCATGTCGGCATCCTTCCGCTTTTCGAAAATGGACGGCTGAATGCTTCCGGCTCTATGCTACAACGATTCGCACTACGCTGTCGCGTGGACATACAGCCCAACCCCAATTATCGGCCGCCTCGTGTTCCGGCTGACATCCCGATATTTCAGCGAGATGTCGACCGAGTGCTTACTTTCGGCATCTGGCACATGGCTCCGGAGCTTTTCGACCAGTACCCGCCAAATTCAGCCCCGGAGGTTCGGCAGGTGCTCCGACGAATTGAGTATATTCGGCCTTCGACCCGAGCGGAGGAGGATCGGCTGGCCAGGATGACCAATGACATTCTGGCGATGAATTGCTGGGTGAGTGTGCGTCGGCCCAGGACCATCTTTTTCACTCGGCCTATTGCATATCAGACTGGCGCCCTCAAGACGGCCAGCCCCGGAATCGCAGTTCCATCGAACTCGTCGACCCCCGTGACGACACAAGTGAGCGGCCGGCCTTCAGATATCATCCCGCGAAAGATCGTGGTGGAGCGGCCTACGGCGACAAATGTCATCGATTATCGGGTGAGGGAGGGATTAGTTCCCCCACCGGAGGAGTTTCCTCCTTTGACGGCACAGCCTTCGGCCAGACAGGAGAGCGACAAGAAAGAAGTGGCGGCCCCGCCGCGGGACTCTCCCCCGCCTCTACAGTTGGCTGAGGAGGAGGCTCCCCAATGTTCGGCCTCAGTTTCGGCTAGCGACCGGGAGGATTCACCTCAACCTTCAAGGCAGATGGTCCACCAGACGGATGCGCCTCCCTATCTGGACGACAGTATGGAGGTAGTGCAAACGGTCGTCACCAAAGATTCGACCGATGATCGGCCTCGACTACAATATGATGAGCCTGAGTCGATGGAGCCTCTCCATCGGGATCTGGACGAACGACTTCCGTTCCACGGCTCAGGGGAATTTTCGGCTGATGTCCAGTTCATTCGGCAGCACGGGACGCGCTTGTCGACCAGAAGAATTCCCGGCCTACAGGCCCTGCCAGGGCAAAACCCAGATTTGGCAAACCCGCTACGGAGTCGGGAGGCCAACCAGCTCCCCAACAACACCCGTCTTCATGAGGAGCATTGGGCGTCACACATTAACCAGGCGGCCCACAACGCAGATCCGCTGATTTTGCCGGCCCGGAAGAGCGAGCATCTTCCCACCTTGTTCTTGGCCCGCGCCGATGATATGGCGAACCAGCATTTCCGGGAGATCCGCCGGTACTACTTGGAGGCCATGGATCAGCACATTCGGCAAGCTGAATTTAACGGCCTCTCTGTGGGATTCGGGATGGGAGCCCTCCACGAACGGCATCTCCCGACCTTTCCTGATCGGCTCGAGGAGGAGACGGACCACCTACGTCGGCGGCTACATCGTCTAGAGGACGAAAACGAGGAGTTATGGCAGGAAACCGAGCGGCTACGTGCTGGAGTGGCACAGTTGGAACAGTCGGCCCCGCTTTCGGCACCCACAGTGACGGCCGCGGCGCAGAGCGACCCAGGTACGACCATTCCAGGCGATCTGCTCGCCACAATAGTATCGATTCTGCCCCGCCTGCCGCCGGACGAACAGCAGCAACTTATCGGGCACCACCACCACCTCCTGCCAGTAAGCGTGGCCAAAAGGAGTAACTGTTTCGGCCTAGTGGTGGTAAGAGGGGACAACTGTCGGCCTTGGTTGTGTCGGCCTGCTGAGAGGAAGTGACTCTGAGAATCCTGGTCACTGTGATCAGCCTGGTCATGTCGGCTCATTGTAACGTCGGCCAAAATCTGTAAATAGTTATCCTAGTCACGGCATTTTATCCATGTAATTTAGTTAAGGTTAATCCAGACAATTCTTTTTCAATTTATAGACTCTAATTAGTTTCCGTTTCATTATGAAACGTCGAGGAGTTTTGTTCATACATTCCATTCATTATCATTCGTTGTTGTGCATGTATGTGTAAATGTATCATCGTAGCGACTATTGACGGACTGACTGATGACGTTTATTTTGACGGTTAGAAATTTTTATTGTATGCAGTGTTTTACCATTGTCGCGCGGCGTGTGTGTGTGAGTGTTGGGGTTTGACCTTGTAGGACTTCTTAGCTTTTTATTGTTAGTTTTGGCGACGGTAGGGTCCGGGTAGGGTAATTCCGAGGGCGTAGAATTAATGAAGGGGTGTAATGTAGTAATTTTAGCGACTGTAACCCCCGTCCCTCCCGCGCATATTTCCACAACAAACATTCATTCTACATGACTTACATACAGGACAAGTACACACTATACGATCACAAGCATAAACTCCATGTAGTCATGGTTACATACACAGGTCAATCCACATGCACTTGCGGCCCCATTCATTCGGTACATCGACCCAGTTAGTTTCGGCCTTGACCTTTACCAGCATTTACTTCTAAACATAGAACATAACATGCATAACACTCACATCACGTGCACAGATACAGACCATAGTAGTCAAGACACGCACCGGGGAATTCCACTTTCCCGGTGAGATCAGCATACATTCAGCCAATGACACAACACTGCAGACATTTGGCGGGAAAACCTACAACACATTTTGCCGGCCCCGCCATTCTCAGGGAGTTGAGAAGTGGATGTCCTCATGAGCAGACGTGTTACAAAATGTGGCCGTGATTGTAAAGTGAAGGCCTAACACGAGGACTATTAGATAACTGAACTGTGATATTTATATGTTGGATTATCCAGAGGACTATATATATATATAGAAGTATTGCACATTTGACCGGGATTCATCGGACTTAGGTGTGTTCGTCCTTGTAGTGTGTTTGCGGCATTGTCGGCTATCATCCCAAATAAACTATTGAACTGAACTGCCGGCCTTGTGATTTGCACAGCGATCACAGACATTTCGGCCTGATATCGGCCGCAGAACGATATTTATCACACTACATATAACGAGTGAATGTTGGTTTATAGTTGATCCAGCAGGTGATTACTTTTAGCATGTCTTAATCCAAAACTCTAAAGAAAGTATAGGCCTAGGCTACTCTATTTGTGTGTTTCTCTATGTTGGTTGATAATTTACACTATGGTTGACTGTACATGAACACTAATAGATCTATCTTATTCAGCTAGCTGTACAGAGCTGTGTAATACATGTGTTTCATGTGTATGTATAATTATAGTTGAGTTGATATAGATCTACACTGGAGACTTGGTTTGTAGATGATATCGGATTATTATACATAACTCGACGGCCTTGGCTGCAGTGATGAATCGGTTTTCTACTTTTCTTCATACTTTTGACCTTGTCACGTGTTTCGTTTTTGGCGGGGTGCCTAATCCTTTTCATCCGTCGTTCATCCAATCCCATTACCACCCGGATGTAACCTTGACATTCCATGACGTCATAAAAGGGTCACACCGTACTAACTTTACTATCATACGAATTGGATTAATCTCCTTTTCATATTAGTCTGAAATTTTGTCACTAAGCACACAATTAAGGGTCAATTGTAGTTCATTGCATACGAATTAACATACATCTATCTTCTAATACTAAATAATCTAATATTGCGTCAAGTTCTGAGCTTAATTCTGAGCATGCGCATTTCGTTTTCTATGATCGAGATTCAAGATATAGTGACGACCTCTGAATTCGTTCCTTCAGTCCCCACGTTGGTGCAGAGGACAGGACACCGGTTCGGAGCTCCGGCTATTTTGGTCACTTCATTGGTTCGGCGGCATCTAGTTAACACCAAAAACACATCAAGGTTTGTTGAAACTATGTCAGTGATTGTTTTATTCATTCCAATTTGCAGTAAACATCGTCTTCTCCCACAACCACACTTCATTTGATCGCCGGTTAAACAATAATTCGTCTGTCAAGACAAGACTTGTCATTCTGGTGTGAGAGTTGATCATGCCGGTGTCGGTGACGTAATATATGCCGAACTGGATTTGATGAACGAAGTCAACATAGTTATAGGCCTAGTCATAGTCTAGATCCATCCATTCCATGATAGCCACTCCATCCTTCGTTCGAGCATGTAAAAATTACGAGCCATCCGTCCTGAATTCGCCACAAGCCAGCCTGAGCGACGCGGAGCGTCTGAGATGGCTGTCATTCACCCTCGGGACGGAAATCGTTTGGACATCTTTTCAACTAATAAATCGAAATTTTCCACAACTGTACCTTCTAGGCCCCATCTATATACCGAGAGGACATAGGGGATACATATTTGACAAACAATCAATGACTTTATCACTGAAATATCCCAACTTGAAAACGCGAACCAGATTTTGACAAGTTCTTGGCCGGGCCATGGGTTTATCCATTTTCCCAATAGTATGACATCGAATTCGCTTGGTGGCGCCACAACTCGATCTCAGACAATGAGAAGTGGCGCCACCAAGTGAATTGCGAGGTCAATACAGCCGGAAAAATGGATGCGCCCATGAGAAGTTTCAAGTTGTCACAATCTGGTTCGCTTTTTCAAATTGGGATATTTCAGTGATAAAGTCATTGATTGTTTGTCAAATATGTATCCCCTATGTCCTCTCGGTATATAGATGGGGCCTAGAAGGTACAGTTGTGGAAAATTTCGATTTATTAGTTGAAAAGATGTCCAAACGATTTCCGTCCCAAGGGTGAATGACAGCCATCTCAGACGCTCCGCGTCGCTCAGGCTGCCACAAGCCCACATTCCAAAATTCAGGACGGTGTGTTACTGTGTACAGCGCTGTATAATACATCGCTGTGCCGAGCCAATGGCTCGCGCCTGGCCGCGAAAATTGAAAATCTTGATCAAAGTATTTGAAGCATAATTATCATTCAGTGCATTCCAAAAGCTGTGCAGTCTGTTCCAGCTAGCGTGCAGGTGCTATTAATTCTTGGCATTTCTTCGATTTTTTTCGGTCTGGTAAATATTCCTTCGGTCTGGTAAAAAATTCCATTTTACAGGACCGAGTGTCTGGTGAAAAATTTGGTTACTTCGCGACCCCTGGTGGGAAGTGGTGCAATACGAGTTCGAAGCGTTCCATTGATTGGCAAAACACATAAAATTGCCTTCAAGTATCTATGGGTTAAAATAAGACCTTGTAAATGAAAGTAATTGTGGCACTCATTATCCTATTATTTTTTAACCAACTCAGGCCAAAAATTAATAAAAGTTAAAAAAAAAATTTTGATAATTTTATGGAAAAAGTCGAATCGTCATTTCAATGTTTAGTATTTTACCACTGCAAACATCAATGCATGATAATAGGGAAAACTAGCAAAGTTTTTCCATTTTATATGTTGCTCTCTTACAAAATCTCTCCCTTTGCCGCCATGTTTTTCCTACTCGTGCAAATCGAGTCTGAAAACCCAGACCCACTTCACGACTTGTGCAAATGGGAATTCACCAGTCGTAACGTGAATGGAACGGTTTTTACTACTGGGAAACTCGTGATCACTATTTGCATGACACGAATGGAACGCAGCATTAGATCTACATCCCACTTGAGACTCACCAGAATTCGTAGGTAACTTTAGGGTTACCATTGGTTATGGCCCCAGCGGGCATATAGAAATCAAAAATAGCAAGCCGCGTGATGGTTTCTAGACGATTCGTACTCAGGAAGATTCGCACCCTGGAAGATTCGTACCCAATCGAGAAGATTCGTACCCGAGGCCGAGAAGATTCGTACCCATTTCGGAGAAGATTCAATATCCAAAAAAATTCATTTGTGTGATAGTTTATGATCAATTAAAGCAATATATTCGCACTAATCCAACGTCAGAACTGCTATTATGTAAAGCAACGGTGGTGCAAGATAATTTGAGTTTAATACATAGGCCCACCATGTATATATATGTCCGATATGCGATTTTCAACCAATTATACAGTACAATATAGTGGGCAATCTGAGACATAGGCTGTGATTGGTTCAGAACTGGTCACATGATTGTTCAGATAGGGGTCTAGCACGGCACTGATTGGTCACGCCCACATTTGCCCAGAGTGGCATTTATCCTACATGACATGTGCTTCAAACACTGGACAGGCCTCAATGGAATGTCGTTCTAACATACAGTGACCAGTAGATCTAGTCATACAGGGATCAGCAAATCATTGCTCATGCAGTCAATGAAATAATCAAATTTGATCAAAATAAAGTTTTTTTTTATCATCTGCAGACATTTAATAACAAATGGGGGTAAATTTATGTGGAAACAAATATTTCCAATTTCGCACCATGTCAGCACCTCATTCGGTACATTTCATTGGATTTATAATTTGTATAATTTCAGATGTCTCAAAAGCTTGGATTTGCTGAGAACTTTGCCCTCAGTGGAGCAGCCGCTGTCATCTCCAAAACTGCAGCTGCCCCAATTGAGCGTGTCAAACTCCTCGTCCAGAATCAAGATGAAATGATCAAGGCTGGTCGACTGGATAAGCCATACTCCGGTGTCGTTGACTGCACTGTCAGAACCTTCAGGAATGAGGGTAAGTCTGACTTACTGTTCTACTCTTGAAGAAAATGCTCACTCGATCACAAATATTTGATTAACTGATTTTACCTCTAACATGTACATTGGGACAAGTTAAACTCTTTGGAAGCTATCTCCAAAACTATCTACTGGTACAAAATTTATTGGACGTGAGTGGATATTGTGAGAACTGTCAGGGATTTTACATTTTCTTATTGAATGTCTTGAGTATAATTGTGTAAGTATGTATTGTTGCTTTTTGCAGGTCTGCTGCCGTTTTGGAGAGGCAACTTGGCCAACTGCCTGAGATACTTCCCTACTCAGGCCTTGAATTTTGCTTTCAAGGACAAGATCAAGGCAGTATTTGGATCGAAAAAGACGGACAGCTATGGCCTGAAATTCAGCAAGAACATTGCGTCTGGCGGTGCAGCTGGAGCCATGTCCCTGTGCTTCGTGTACTCCTTGGACTATGCCCGAACCAGGCTGGCTAACGATGCCAAGAGTGGTTCCAAAGGTGGCGAGCGCCAGTTCAACGGTCTGGTTGATGTGTACCGTAAGACCTTGAAGTCGGATGGATTCGTTGGACTGTACAGAGGGTTCGTCATCTCCTGTGTGGGAATCATTGTGTACCGAGGTTGCTACTTCGGTTTCTACGACACCCTGAAGCCTATTGTCCTTGGAGAGGATGCTGGATTGCTCCTGTCCTTCAGTTTGGGCTATGGTGCGTTTCAAATTTTTCGTCCTTTCGTTGCCAATTTAATGACACATTTCGTTACCCTGGTGATTTAAAAATTTAAGATGGTTGTGTGTGTTAACGATTCCTGATGTTACTTCACAGTTGTGACCATCAGCGCTGGTTTGGTCTCCTACCCCATTGACACCATCCGACGAAGGATGATGATGACCTCTGGTGAGGCTGTCAAGTACAAGGGCTCAATGGACTGTGCCATCCAGGTGATCAAACAGGAGGGCTTCATGTCGCTGATGAAGGGAGCAGGTTAGTCACCCAAGTGGTGTTCATAGTACATACTATATACGTAACAAAGTGGCAATGATAATATTAAAGATAAAGAAAAGTCGCTCCATGATTTGTTGGTATCTGTGTTCACTAGTAATCTAAATTGGAATAATTTTTGCCATTGTTGACTTTCCACTGATTAAATCGTGAGTTTTGGTACATGTCTTTCAATGTATTTTATCAGGTGCCAACATCCTTCGAGGCGTGGCAGGTGCTGGTGTGCTCGCTGGCTTTGACAAATTCAAGGAAATCTACATTGCCTGGCGCATGGGTTAAAACAAACGCTCTACTTAGGAAGTTATAATTGTTTCAGTTATCTTTTTTCGTAACCAAACCAAAGCTGAAAATTAATAAATTTTAGGGGTATAAACCTGACCTATTGTAATTCGTTGCATTGTTCATTCTGTCTACTATTTATACATGCATATTTAATAACGCACAGTGTGTGAATTTATGGAAACGTGGAAGCATACAGGCCAATTTTGGTAGAACACGAGTGGAGTGATGCAATATATGCAAAAATTCTATTTACAGACAGTACCTCTTAGGTTTGTGTGAATGTTTGGTTTGTGGTAGATTTGGAGGTAACAAAAGAAGATAAGAGGATGTAAGTTCATTTACCTAAAAAAAGAGCAATAACAAATTGATCTACATGATTTCAGTAAAATAAAAACTAATTTAAAATTTTTGTTTGTTTTCCCAAGTTAGAAAAAAGCTTGTAGGAAAATTGTAAACAGTCGGCCATTTTATATTTATTGTTGAATAAATGGATATGTCATATAGTTTTTGTGTTGCTTTATTGCAATGAATGCTGGTGTTGAGGCTATTTTCAGCAAGGGTCAGTCTGGATTCAGAGAATGTTGGGACAGTATAGTATTGTGTGTTGGCTTGTGCAATCACTGTGCTATGGTAGCTGATTTGAATTAGGGCATTTCGGCCCGAAATGCCCTTATGGTTTTGTCTGGTTTTTTTTTTTTTTTTTTTTTTTTTTTTTTCTTCTTTTTTTTTTACTTTCCGCCGTTTTGGTTTCCGATCAATAACTCGGGAACGCCTGAATGGATCTTGTCCAAATTTACACCACTGGTCAGAAATATTACATGGAAGACCCCTATTGTTTTGGAGGCGGCTCCGGGGTCCGTGAGGTCCGTGAGGATGAAATCAAGGTTTATTTTGAGACTTGGTTTCCGATCGATAACTCAAAAAGTATTCATGCAATGGCAAATATTCTATGCATGGGAGTTCATATACCACCAGGGAAGAACCCTATTGATTTTGGGATCAATCCGTCGAACGACCTCTGACCTAGAGCTCGGAAGAATTTTTGCTGATTCATCCTTGAGGCTTTCATGCATATCTCGGAAATGGTGCGTCGTAGAGCAAAACGGAGCTCAATTTCGGCCTCCTGGCACTAGACAAACTAGTCTAGGGGGTATCTTGGGTCGAAACGACCCCTGGTGTCGAATTTTTTTTTGCCGAGTCGGCACTTCCTGTTCGGCCGTATCTCGGAAACGGTGCGTCGTAGAGCGAAACGGAGCTCAATTTCGGCCTCCTGGCACTAGACAAAGTAGTCTAGAGGGTATCTTGGGTCGAAACGACCCCTGGTGTCGATTTTTTTTTTGCCGACTCGGCACTTCCTGTTCGGCCGTATCTCGGAAACGGTGCGTCGTAGAGCGAAACGGAGCTCAATTTCGGCCTCCTGGCACTAGACAACTAGTCTAGGGGGTATTTTGGGTCGAGACGACCCCTGGTGTCGAATTTATTTTTTCGCCGACTCGGCACTTCCTGTTCGACCGTATCTCGGAAACGGTGCGTCGTAGAGCGAAACGGAGCTCAATTTCGGCCTCCTGGCACTAGACAACTAGTCTAGGGGGTATTTTGGGTCGAGACG
Organism: Terebella lapidaria; assembly: GCA_949152475.1. Classification (NCBI taxonomy): domain Eukaryota; kingdom Metazoa; phylum Annelida; class Polychaeta; order Terebellida; family Terebellidae; genus Terebella; species Terebella lapidaria. The sequence goes on from OX424557.1 coordinate 14,329,114, forward strand.
ACCCCCGGTGTCGAATTTATTTTTTCGCCGACTCGGCACTTCCTGTTCGACCGTATCTCGGAAACGGTGCGTCGTAGAGCGAAACGGAGCTCAATTCCGGACTTCTGGCACTAGACAAACTAGTCTAGTGGGTATTATGGGTCGAGACGACCCCTGGTGTCGAATTTATTTTCGCCGACTCGGCACTTCCTGTTCGACCGTATCTCGGAGACGGTGCGTCGTAGAGCGAAACGGAGCTCAATTCCGGCCTTCTGGCACTAGACAAACTAGTCTAGTGGGTATTTTGGGTCGAGACGACACCTGGTGTCAATTTTTTTTTCGCCCAGTCGGAACTTCCTGGTTGGCCGTATCTCGGAAACGGTGCGTCGTAGAGCGAAACGGAGCTCAATTCCGGCCTTCTGGTACTAGACAAACAAGTCTAGGGGGTATTTTGGGTTGAGACGACCCCTGGTGTCGAATTTATTTTCGCCGACTCGGCACTTCCTGTTGGGCCGTATCTCGGAGAGGGTGCGTCGTAGAGCGAAACGGAGCTCAATTCCGGCCTTCTGGCACTAGACAAACTAGTCTAGTGGGTATTTTGGGTCGAGACGACCCCTGGTGTCGAATTTATTTTCGCCGACTCGGCACTTCCTGTTCGACCGTATCTCGGAAACGGTGCGTCGTAGAGCGAAACGGAGCTCAATTCCGACTTCTGGCACTAGACAAACTAGTCTAGTGGGTATTATGGGTCGAGACGACCCCTGGTGTCGAATTTATTTTCGCCGACTCGTCACTTCCTGTTCGACCGTATCTCGGAAACGGTGCGTCGTAGAGCGAAACGGAACTCAATTACGGCCTCCTGGCACTAGACAACTAGTCTAGGGGGTATTTCGGGTCGAGACGACCCCTGGTGTCGAATTTATTTTCGCCGACTCGGCACTTCCTGTTCGACCGTATCTCGGAAACGGTGCGTCATAGAGCGAAACAGAGCTCAATTCCGGACTTCTGGCACTAGACAAACTAGTCTAGTGGGTATTATGGGTCGAGACGACCCCTGGTGTCGAATTTATTTTTGCCGACTTGGCACTTCCTGTTCGACCGTATCTCGGAAACGGTGCGTCGTAGAGCGAAACGGAGCTCAATTCCGGACTTCTGGCACTAGACAAACTAGTCTAGTGGGTATTATGGGTCAAGACGACACCTGGTGTCGAATTTATTTTCGCCGACTCGGCACTTCCTGTTCGACCGTATCTCGGAGACGGTGCGTCGTAGAGCGAAACGGAGCTCAATTCCGGCCTTCTGGCACTAGACAAACTAGTCTAGTGGGTATTTTGGGCCGAGACGACACCTGGTGTCAATTTTTTTTTCGCCGACTCGGAACTTCCTGTTTGGCAGTATCTCGGAAACGGTGCGTCGTAGAGCGAAACGGAGCTCAATTCCGGCCTTCTGGCACTAGACAAACAAGTCTAGGGGGTATTTTGGGTCGAGACGACCCCTGGTTTCGAATTTATTTCCGCCGACTCACCACTTCCTGTTGGGCCGTATCTCGGAAACGGTGCGTCGTAGAGCGAAACGGAGCTCAATTCCGGCCTTCTGGCACTAGACAAACTAGTCTAGTGGGTATTTTGGGTCGAGACGACACCTGGTGTCAATTTTTTTTCGCCGACTCATAACTTCCTGTTCGGCCGTATCTCGGAAACGGTGCGTCGTAGAGCGAAACGGAGCTCAATTTCGGGCTGCTGGCACTAGACAAACTAGTCTAGAGGGTATCTTGGGTCAAGACGACTTCTGGTGTGGAATTTTTTTTCACCGACTCAGCACTTCCTGTTTGCCGTATCTCGGAAACGGTGCGTCGTAGAGCGAAACGCAAAGATGCCTTAGGGTGGGGTATGTCACTTAAACTTTGACCACGGACAGTTTCAGAGTCATCATGGTTCTAGACACGGTCTCTTAGGTATATGTTAGCTAGGAATAGAACTCACACGAAATGCCCCAAGGCATCTTCAGGCCTTGACGTCTAGTTATGTAACATTTACAATGAACTATGGTTCATCTAGATGAACAAATGTGTGGTGCCTCTACGCACAGGAAGTAATTACTGTAAAAATTTTGGCGGCTATTAAATTTGGCGGTTTTGAGCTCCACATCATTTGGCAGAGATGTAATTTTAGGTTACCGGACCTTCGGTCAGATAACCTATTGCCGGCGTCCGTCAACATTCATATCTTCAAAGCTTATGATCGAATCTTCCTGAAATTTTGCACAAAAATGCTTAAAAATATTTCGAGAGGGAGGTATTTTTTAGTTTTTTGATTTTCGGATTATTTTCAAAATGGCGGCCATTTTTGACGAAAAACAGCTAATTTTGGACTTTGACGGTCGTTTTCTCAAAAACTGTCTGATCAGATTTGAGATTTTTGTTTCAAAAGATTCTCCTTATGTACCTCTGTGATGTGTATAAGTTTGGTTGCCCTTGAATCGCTGGTCTGCGTATGGCGGCCATTTTGAATTTTCGACGGGTCGACGAAAAAAAAAAATTTCGGCCCAAATCGCATTACTATCCATTTTGGGCCGTTTCTAGACAAAATTTTTTTTTTCACCATTTGAAAAAACTTTTGGACTTAGAAAATTTTCGGCACTTTTTCCCTTCATAATGGGAGCTGCCAGGACTGTACTCCTAGAACGCCTGAAGATAGAGCTTAGAAATTGGCACTTTCAAATGGAAAGTCATATATGGCGACTTGTGTGGTGACCTTGAATTTGACCTTGGATGATCTTGAAAGGTCAAAACAGCCATTTTTGGGTCGAAAAATGCCCAAATTTGCACCTTGTCTGTCTTATCTCGAAAACTGTCTGATCAGTTTTGAGATTTTTGTTTCAAAAATTCCCCTTATGTACCTTTATGATGTGTATAAGTTTTGTTGCCCTTGAATCGCTGGTCTCCGTGTGGCGTCCATTTTGAATTTTTGATGTGTCGGCGAAAAAAATTTTTTTTGCCCAAATCGCATTACTATCCATTTCGAGCCATTTCTAGGGGGAAAAAAAATTTCACCCTTTCAAAAAAAATTTTGGACTTAGAGAATTCTCATAGAACACTTGAAGATACAGCTTAGAAATTGGTACTTTCAAATGGGAAGTCATATATGGCGATTTGTGTGGTGACCTTGAATTTGACCTTCGATGACCTTGAAAGGTCAGAACAGCCATTTTGGGGTCAAAAAATGCCCAGATTTGCCTCTATAGATGAAATGCTTGCATATAGAACTCATGTTTGCATTATGAACTTATAGCAAGACATATATGGCACAACTAATGATGACCTTGATCTTGACGTCAGATGACCTTGAGTGCCAAATGTCTGACTCGTAATGTGTAAATTGACCTGAGCGGCCTAAACGATTCCACCCTGATATATCTTTGTATTATGAACATATAGAATATCAAATGCCGCACACATACATGTAATGGTGACATCGAAGTTCACACGGATGACCTTGATTGGTAAATCTCAAGGTCATTTGTTCACACTGCGAACCTTGATTGGTAAATCTCCAGGTCTGTTACCTGCCAATGCTGCCATGGCCAAACCAAAATTGTCCGGTAACCTGTCTTAGCCTTTGGGCTAATTTTTGGTTTCAATTCAAAACCACATATTTCTTAACATATCTAGTTAATTTGGCGGACGATTTAATTTAAGGAATAATGTATAGATTTGGAGTAATTGTCGCACAATAAACGAGGGCAACATCTATACATTATTTCTATTCTAACATGGTAAATGATTGTTAGGAAATACTAGTAAACGTCACCATGGCTACACACGTTTGTTGCGGTCATGTCGTTTTTGTAGGTCGTTGCTCCTGGAAACGAAATCTGATATAGGCCCTAGGGCCGTATATCAACTGATATAACACCTTTTGAAATGCTAAGAGTCCTCTGACGTCACCATGTTAGAATTGCCGGTTTTACCCCCACCGCCAAATAAATCGTCTGCCAAAATTAGTAGTTTTACAGTACCAACTACACATCCTGCCAAAGATTTTCATTGCCAAGAAGGCCGACTCAGGCCTGGCGGGCGGTCTGAGGAATTACTATATGTGTGTTGTTGAATATCTGTCACGAAAACGCCATTTTATTAATGATAGCCATCGTCACTATTGGGAATACCGTACATCAAACATTTCGCCGCCATATTCAACACTACTGAAATTTTCGCTTCCGTCTCAGCCTGAGTGGACTATCTTAGTATTAAATAAATCTTTGATCCTGTACATACAGAACACACGGAGAGAGTAGTCGCTGCAAAGATGCTCTGCAAGTGACGTCCTAACATATTTATTTATGACATTACAGCAAAATAACTGTAGAAGGAAATCTACAGCAGCAAACTCATAGATGTTTTTTTTTCTTTTTCGGGAGGTTAGTGACCGGTCATACTGGGGTCTTGGTTGAAGAAAGATATTGGGGATGAGGGTTCTGACGTGCAGTACTAGTACTCGGATGTACTAGCAGATCTATTCCAGTGGTAGGGGCTCTGAGGAAGATGGATGAATCGGATTGAATTCTTAGGAGATGTTCTAGTATCAGGAAGGACGAGACAGGGGCTGATTCCCGTAAGGAGATCGATAGACAAGTAGTCCATAGGACGGACCAATGAGGAGCTGATCCCCGGTGGCAGATAGACGGAGGGAGTCCATGGCGACGGACCAATGAGGGGGCTGATCCTTGGATGTGGATAGATCTAGCAGGTCCATGGGGAAGGACCAATAAGGAGCTGATCTCTGGGAGCAGATAGGGAGAGGGAGTTCACAGAGAAGTACCAATAAGGAGCTGATTTCTAGGGGCACATAGAGGCTTTCCAGGGGTGGTGGGGGGATGAGGGGGCTTATCTCTGGACTGAGGCAGATAAACAAGGAGTCCATGGGGAAGGACCAATGATGAAGGGTTGATCCCTGGATGCAGATAGGGAGAGGTAATTCATGGAGAAGGACCTACAAGGAGCTGATCTCTAGGGCCAAATAAAGGGTTTCCATGGCGGGGGGGGGGGGGGGGGGCAAAGAGTCCATGGGGAAGGACCAATGAGGGGCTGATGATGATCGCTGATCTCTGGGAGCAGATACATGCAGGCAGAGGGAGTTCATGGGGAAGGACCAATAAGCGACTGAGGACCAATAAGGGACTGATGATCCCTCGAGGCAAATAGACAGAGGAAGTTCATGGGGAAGGACCAATGAAGGGTTGATCCCTGGATGCAAATAGACAGAGGGAGTGCATGGCGAAGGACTGATGAGGGGCTGATCCCTGGTTGCAGATAGAGGGAGTCCACGAGGAAGGACCAATGAAGGGTTGATCCCTGAAGGCAGATAGCCAGAGGGAGTCCATGGGGAAGAATCAATAAGGGACTGGTCCCAGGGGGCAGATAGACATAGGGAGTCTCGGAGAAGGGACAAAGAGAAGCTGGTTCTTTGGGAGCATATATACATGGGGGCTCTCTTGGGGAAGAACAACGAGGAGCTGGTCCCTAGTGACAGACAGATGAAGATGGTCATTGGGAATAAAGGCCTTCGGAAGGACCGATGAGGAGCTTATCCCTTGGGGCAGATAGACAAACGGTTGGGGGTGGGGGGGATGGGGGTGGGGTGGTTGATGAAAAGCTGGTCCCAGGACCAATGGGGGAGGGGGGTCCCTTGTTCAGATAAACCTAGAGGTTCCATGGACTGAGGACCAATACATAGCTGGTCTCTTTTACGGATTGACAAAGTGACTTCCTGGGGAAAGAGGGAGACCAATGAGGAGCTTGCCAGTGGGGCAAATGGATACATGGGGTCCCTGAGGAAGAGGTTAGGTCCCTGGGTCTTATTGACAGCGGGTTCCTCGGACAAGGGCCAATAAGGGGCTGGTCCATGGGGTCAGATAACATGATAGAGAATAGATAGCTCGAGAGGGTCCCTCGTGGGAAGAACGACCAGGCTGGTGGCTGGTCCCTGGTGCAGATAGACAGGGGCTCACGGGGGGAGGGAACAATAACGGCCAGGTCCCTGGGGGCATATAGAAAGAAGGGATTTCTGGGGGAAAAGAACAGGGTTGTCCCCAGGGTAGAAAGCCAGATGAGGTACATGTATTGGTCCCTGCGGGAAGAGAGACAGATGAGGTGAGTGGGGTAAGAGAGAGAAGATGGTGATGGTGCGATGAGGGGGTGTATAAGCTGATGGGATCCTTGAAGGTTACATGTTTAAAAGAAATCGTGCATGACCGAGTACAGCATTTAGTGGGAATCGTGTTCAACGCAACAAAAAGTTCTACACTCATATACTTGTAGGGATATCTATGACTAGAATCAGTGGGGAGGACTCAGCAAATGTCTTGAATGCTTTACTGGATCATGATTGCTCTGTTGTGGTCCAGACAAGTGGCAGAGACGAGTACAATATGTTGCTGGTTTATCTGGTATGATATAATGACCCAAGGCAGCAGAGAAGTACTCTAGCTAAGTACAAAATCTTATAATTATTATGGAGATAGATTCCTCACTAATCTGGCTCCACGGCCGAGCAGCAACCATATTGAATGCCACATCTCCGAACTCTTGCAAGGTCTCTTGTGTGAGACCTCTTGCGTAGGACTGAGGGAAGAAGTTAGTGTGTAGGTCCATAATCATGGACTCAAAATAAACCTGAGAGTTCAGCAGTCTTAAAGACCAATCTTGATGAATCTCGAAACAATTTTTCCTGGAACAAACGCGGGGGGTGCTGAACAGGCAGAATGTGAATGGGTTCCTGACACGTGCGGGCTCCAGACACCCATGTGGCTGCTGCATTGTGAGCCATTTATAGCCTCGACAGTGGTCTTTCAGGAAGTTCCTTCATTGATGAAACCAAGTCGTGACGTAACTTGAGCATTTCTAAGTAACTAATTTGAAACAGTAGTCTGTGTCAAGCAGATATAAAGAGTCTTGCTGATTTATTTGAAGTGATAACATATCAAAGACATGATTTGGTTTACCTGTGCCAACTTGTCCATCTTTTCGTCAAAGAACCCATCAGGTTGTTGACGTTCCTTTGATAGAAGGACAGTGAGTCTCCAATCATTAAACTAACGTCCATATGTGTGGCGACTGCATAACAAATGATGTCTACATGAAACATGCTTGTTGATGACATTGACAAGCGGGAAGAAACGGAAATGCAGTGGCTCAAGCACACCACCTTCAGGCACAATAGTATGACCAGATGTGAGAGCAGAATGGCAATATCCAATTATCCATATCCCTGGAGATAAATCTACAAACAACGTAACGATGAGACCAATCTGACTAGAAAGTCTGTCCATATGAAAAGTCAAGTCCACCCTGTCAAAAGTGGCAGACAGGTCAGTCAACAAAGAAGCATTCTGTTATCTTCATTTAGTGCCCTGTCAATGTCCTTCGATCTTGACCTGCAAAAGTGCCGTATCGACGCTGTGACCTCCTTGATGTGCCAACTTGTACATATCAAACACTTGTGTTGGGTCATACACGTATGAACTCCTCTATGCGCTTTCCAGCAAAGGTCAAGTTCCATACTGGTTCGAAGATATTGCACTCATTGTAGTCCAAACCAGTATTTTCCCGGAGATGTGATGTGATGGCTTCCTGTAGACAGGACGGTAGTCCTGGGTGAGTCACCACTCATCGGGATGATCTCAGCAACCACTGTTCGTCCCAAAGCTTTTTTTTCAGAAGCCAGGTTGGCAGAGGGTCTTTACATGGATTTTCTGGAGACTCATAATCGTATTTTCCTAAGTGTGTACATATGCTTTTTTGCTCATATCTTTGTTATGTTGATAGTATCATTTCATATCTTGGTAATGTAAAATATTAACGTCGTCCGCTATCTGGGATCCTCGAGGATAGTCCTCTCACCACAGGTCATCGCGGACGCGCACCTGCTATCCTCAGATCCTCGCGAAGAAGCCCCTCACCGAAGGTCACTGCGGGCGCAGTAACAACTCTATCATTAGCACTAAGACCAGGTAACTGCCCACCCAGCGAGCCCAGACATGCGGACACCACTCAGATACACGATCATCACCGTGGTGTTAATTGTAAGGCTTGGCTCGCCGCGGTCCGCCTCGGGAATGGAACCCCGGACAGCCCGACAGTCTGCCAGAGCCTGTGTCGCACCATCCCAAGTGGGAAGAAAACCGGTGATCAACAGGACGTGAGCCCCCGAGTCAGCAACGGTCTCCCCCACCTGGGCCCCCTTTGGAATTCGTCCCTGAGGCCTGACTGGCCTTTACTCGAACAAAGACAAGGAGCCCATAGCATGAGATCACCTGTCGTGCTCAGTCTCTGAGACAACTCCGGATTAGAGGGCGTTGCCGGGGCAACGTGTGTTTCGAGCTGAAGCGTCCAAAAATAGACCGTGAAACTGGTTAGTGTTCAACAAAGACGCCTGCCGCGATCTTTGGGCAAAATCGCCACATTACCCCCTTCTTACAATGTTGGTCCTCAACATGCTCCGCCCGCGCCCAAATCTGGGAAACACGACGAAGGCATCACATGCAGGAACCGGAAGGAAGCAAGGTGCCGACACCCGAAAGTCACGGCACAAAAGACTCAGACCTTAAGGTTACGTTTTGGATGAATGGGGAACGACCCCTGGACTTACGGACTATACTGAACGCGCTCCTGAATTTTGAATAAACCCTAATAAACAAGCTAAAATTTTGAACGAGGTGTTCCAGAAAGGATGATGACCTTGGAAGGTCATCCGCCGAAAGGGACGGTGTGTCGAGTCTTTGGAAGATCTTTAAGGTTAACCTTTAAATTTGGAACATTTTTTGTAAAATGACACACCGAGTTATCAAAAGTAGTAGTACCTCTAAAAAGTGTTGCCGGCCGCTCGGCCGGCTGACTCCTCAGCACCGCGGATGGGCCCGAGGCAGGGCGGAGCCGCGGGAAGCAGCTCCAGCAAGTCCGCGCGGACATAAATGTACCCGCGGACAGCTGTCTCGGACAGCTATGAAAGCCAATGGCGGCTTGCCGCGTTGACTGCCAGTATTTGCACACTACAACCTGGGCAGGCCAGTGCGGAGACGCATGGACGGACGGACATCCACACATACATGTAGACGCCTGAACACCCACACACCCCCTGACACGGCCCGCCTGGGGAATACACAACTAGCAAAATACTCGCACCTCCTACGCCGGCCACGCCAGACCCCTCGGGATCCGGCGCCGCAGCAGCGGACGAAATATAAAAACAATATAAATGCGCCAACCTCTGGAGATTAATAAAAATCCGGGTACGACATTTCACATACATATATAGTACATATTCACAAATATGACAGCAATTCTACCCGTGCAGCTGTGCACGCGGTGTCGCTGTAAACTTCTGTCCCCGGTCATAATGACACACTGCCCGGACCAAATTACAAACACTATAAAATTCATGCGGGGGCAATCATTTCCCTCCGGTGACTCCAAATCAAACCATGGATACGGGTAGAAAATGAACATTTCTATCCCGGGGGACCTTGCAAATAACATACAGTAATTAAAATCAGTCATTAGCTATAGCTGCCGCACTGGCGGTAAACGACGGGAAATTAATCACCTCAGCAAGGTAGAAATTGGGCTTAAAATTGACAGTAACCACTAACTTGTGGTTGTTATGAATATGTCAGACGAAAACAACAATACATTGCCGTTCTCCAGTCTTTTCGGATATCACATCACACCGTCACTGTCAAAATTAACACAATTCCTTACACCCCTCTTTCGAGAGCGGAAATCACCTGGTTTCCAACCCTCTACTGCACCAGAAAGGAAATTTCACAAACTTGTCTCAATTTTGTCATTAAATGAGCAAGAACAGAATTCCCCAGAGACATGCCGCATATACTGTGGTTTAAATAATCCACTCAGTAAATAATAACATGAGATGGATAAATAAACATAAACACTCCCCATAGCCGCTGGTACGCTTACAAGGCGATCGGGTATGCCCATGGTAGCCCTAAAGACAATTGAGCGCCCTGTGGGCGTTCGCGACTCGCCCACTACCAACCCCAATGTACAATAAGGTCACGAAGCAATACCGCGGTCAAGCCCAGAGCCCATACAACGACCACTGGAGCGCGGATCCAATAGATTTAGACGCGGTGCCGGCAGGGCCATAACCGCAAGGGTTACGGGGCGAACCCTTCATGCCGACGCCCAATCTAGAGGATGATGAAATGATGAAATCAATAGCCGGCGCTCATCCGGAACTGCCTGCGGACAGAGTCCAGAACCAAACAAGCACCATAATATAGCATATTGACCTTATCCGATGATTATGACAGGGATTGAAAACCACAAAGTATGCTACGCATGTAGAATACGACCCCCTTCTTAGAAGGAGGCCGGGGTTCCGGTCATTCTGGCCGGACCGCGTTTTGTAAGGTGCGATCCGGACGAAAATGAGCGTCACCCACTGCCGCGGCTGGTCCGCACTTGCGGACTTAACAGCCGGTCCATTAAAAATAATGGTTAAACGGTTTCCTGCCGCTAGAAACCTTAAACTACTATAAACTTAATTACAGTAGTGGCGCACGGGTGATGACACACCGGAGTGTGTCACCCAAAAGCATCCGGAGCGCGAGACGAGTCCCACGGACGAACCGCAGACATCAATCCACACATCCGGACGCTATCCCCGCGTCCATTGCCAGTTCCCCAAATCCGTGGGAAGGCGCTTCCCCCGTAGCGGACGTAGATCCCAACCTCAGTCTGGCCATATAAGAGGTTGTCCCGGGACCAAGGGCATCCGGCACATCCACAAAAGTGGTCCGGCCAGCGTAGCCGCTGTGTTAACTACGCTAGACAACAGTCCACATGATGCGGATAGGCTAGCCGCACGTCGTTAGTGCTAGAAACTACGGGAGGGCGGATGCGGAGCGGCGGCGTTACGACGTAAAGATATCCGCGGACCTCAACTCCGGACATAGCCACAAAGTGGCTGCTCACAGAGGAAAGTCATGCGGATTCCTACGGAACGACCTAAAATCCATCCCTGGTGTGATAGATGGATACCGCAGACGCATCCGCATGGGCGGAACGTTAATCCCACCAATATCGGGTCGGCACACGGGGTTTCCAGCATGGCCGCCAGTCATCCGCAGGTAATGGAGGGATTGGGGGTACCTGCGGATCGCTGGGATCAGGTGTAATGTCGTCCGAACCGTCATCTGACGGATCAGAGAGGTCCGGAAGACCCAACATACGGCGTACACGCTCGTCCGGAGTCTGCGGATGCTGACCGGAAGTGTCCAAAAGAGGAGCATCATCCGGTTCCGCATCTTGTATGAGCGGATCCATGACGAGCGGGCCCTCTTACTTCTTCAGGTTGTCGATATGGACCACCAGTACCCTATCTGGATCAGACTTCCTCCGGATCTGGTAGTCAACCTCTGTCACCTGCTTCAGCATGGTAAACGGGCCTATCCACGGCTTAGCAAATTTGTTGCCATGCTTAAGCGGTGGATAATAATAGCGCACCTTATCTCCCTCCGCAAAAGCGGGCCTACCCTTGGCATTGGCGTCATAGCCACGCTTCTGCCGGATGGCAGACTTATCCAGGCGTGCTTGCGCGAAAACATGGGCGTTCGCCAGGGCACGGCGAACCCACTCAACATACTCCGGACCACACTGGGGTACTGCACCGGTTTCCGCCGCAGTTGGATACATAATATCCACGGGCAGATTTAGCTCCCGGCCGTACAACATCGCATGCGGAGTAACTCCGGTTGAAGAGTGGACCGACGACCGGTACGCCATTAAGACATACGGGAGGTGGTCATCCCAATCATTCGCACAATCATTTACAAGCCGACAGCATGTTCAGGACAGACCGGTTGAAGCGCTCAACCTGTCTGTCCGACTGGGGCCTGTAAGGGGTGGTCCGTACCTTGGTACTTCCCAGCATCTGTGCTAGGTTCCGGAAGAGGTTGCTTTCAAATTGCATGCCCTGATCCGAATGTACATGCTTAGGTACACCATGGTAAACCACCCACCTATTCACCAGCAACCGAGCAACCTCGTCCGCAGTCTGGCAGCGCAGTGGGTAGGCGTCGGTATATTTGGTAAAATAGTCTGAGATCACCAGGATGTACCGGAAACCATGCGGGGTGACCTGATGGGTATCCAGTATGTCCAGGGCGTTCCGGTAAAAAGGCTCGCCAGCCTTAACCGTGGTTAAGGGGTGGCGGCCAGGAGCCGGAACTCCTTTGTGAGCTTGACACCGAGGGCAGGCTGCGCACCATCGTTGTACGTCCAAACTGCTACCAGGCCAGTGAAAGCGCTGTTGTAGCCTATGGATGGTCCTCCAGATTCCCAAGTGACCGGTCACCCGGAGGTCATGCAACTGATGGAGCACTTCTTTCCGCATCTCCGCCGGTAGCACCAACTGCCAAATAGGGGGCAGTGGGCTCGGTGGCTCATAGCGCCGGTACAGAGGGCCATCCCTCAAGGAGAGTCTTTCCCACTGGGAGATGAGAGACTGGGTCTTCTCCCTGTAGGTTTTCCGCTCATCCTTGAAGGGTTTCTGGCCGGCCTCAAGGGCTTTTATTACCGGTGCCAGAGCACTGTCAGCTCTCTGCTTCACAGCCAGTTGTGCCGGAGATTGGCCACCTAAATAATTTGGCTCCTCATCCGGTACGTCCGACTGCGCACCAGCAGCCATCACCACAGGGGGTAAGGACCACTCGTACTCAGACTCGCCCGAGGAAGCGGAGGGTACCCACGAGGAGTACACCGCCGGACTCGAGGAAGACTCGCTGGAGCTGAGCCGCACCTCTGGTTCAAATGCGGGACGCAATCGCCAGTGACGTCGGGTCCTCGCGCGAGGGTGGACACCTGCTGCTCGGGCCGCCGTGTTGTTAGAGGGGGCGACGGCCTGCAGCCTTCCCGGAAGGTCCATTTCCGAGTCTGAGGAAGAATCCCCAACGCGCTGGAATAGAGTCATCCCGGCACAATCAGGGATCTTGCACTTATGACAACGTGACAATCCGTCAGCGTTGCCATGCAGCTTTCCGGCGCGGTGCTCAATCTGCATGTCATACTCCTGGAGTTTGATGAGCCACCGGGCCACCAAGCCATTGGCCTCACTATAGTTGAGGAGGCATCTCAGCAAACTGTGATCAGTCCGCAACGGAAATGGCGTCCCAACAAATAGTGCCGGAAGCGCTTGGTCATTGTTACCACCGCGAGGATCTCGCGGTGAGTGGTGCAGTAGTTCATTTGAGAGCGGCTCAAAGTCACACTGGCATAAGCTACTACCCACTCTTGCCCGTCCATGATCTGCGAGAGGACACCACCGAGTGCAGAGTTGCTCGCATCAGTGTCCAAGATAAACTCGCAATCCGGACGAGGGTGCTGCAGCACCGGGGCAGCCACTAAAGCTTGCCGGAGTTCCGAGAAAGCAATTGCCTGCTCAGCTTGCCAGACAAAATCGGCGCCCTTTTCTGTGAGGATAGTAAGGGGGCGCGCGATCTCCGCGAAGCCTCGTATGAACCGGCGGTGATAGCTCATGGAGCCCAAGAAGGACCTTACGTCCGCCACGTTACAAGGCCGAGGCCAGTTCTGCACAGCCTCTATTTTTGCGGGGTCCGGCCTAACTCCAGTGCCCGTTACCATGAAGCCCAAGTACAGGATCTCCTGGGCGAAAAGTTCGCACTTACTGGGCTTCGATTTAAGGCCTGCTTCGCGGATGCGATGGAGCACCATCTGGAGGTTGTTGAGGGTTTCCTCGAACGACCAGCCATACATGACGACATCGTCGATGTAGACCATACATCGCTTCCAGAGGAACCCTTTAAGAGCCATCTCCATTAGGTGCTCGACTGTCGCTGGTGCGCTGCAGAGCCCGAACAGCATTACCTTAAATTGGTAGAGCCCGTTCTTGGTAAAAAAGGCAGTTTTCGCCCTATCACTCTCATCCATCTCGACCTGCCAATACCCGATCCAGATCCAGAGCACAGAAGTAGTGCGATCCGGCCAGGGCATCGAAGGTGTCCTCGATGTGCGGAAGAGGATATGAGTCCTTCCGCGTGGCATTGTTGAGTTTACGATAATCCACGCAGAACCTCCACGAGCCGTCCTTCTTCTTCACCATAACCACAGGATTAGCCCAAGGGCTATCACTGGGTTCGATGATGTCAAGCTCGAGCATCTTTTGCACCTCCTGGTCAATGACTTCTTGGTGCACTATGACTGCTCGCCGTAGACGCTGTTTAATAGGACGCTCATCCAGGAGGTCGATGCGGTGTTTGTCCACGTCAGTCTTGCCAACCACACCGTCCGGACTCATGAATACATCCGCATACTGCCGGAGCAGCTTGCGGAGAGCTTGACGCTGATCTTCGTCCAGTCGGTCCTTCGGAACTCGAGATTCCAGATGATCCGGCTAGACGACGCGAGTGTAGCAGTAGCTGCCACACAGCCGCGCCATAGTACAACGGGAGCATACGTGGTGTTCACCACGAGAATGGGCATCGCGCAGGTGTTGGACTTGACCAGAGCCCCACCCAGCACGAGTCCGGTTTCTCAGGCAAAATTGCTCACCGGTTGCACTATACACGGACGACCATCAAGGGGCATGCACGGACGGCACGGCCTCGCCTCAATGATCATCTCGCTCAAAGGCGGCACAGTGGTTGTGCACGCCGCCCGGAGTTGGAACGAACGGGTCGGACCTGCCCGGAAGAGGAAGTGTGTGTCCTCTCCCATCCGGAGTTCGCCGGCGCTAAAGTTGGCGATCACCCGGTGGGTCCGGAGAAAGTCATCCCAATGATCCCGGGCGCTCCAATATCCGCCACGATTGCCTCTGTTAGGTACACCTTGTCTCCAAGAGTAATAGGCAAATCGAGGATACCATGGATACGGATGCTGTTGTTACCCGCTCCGTGGAGCGTGTAACGCCCGGGATCCCGCAACACTATGTCGCGGAGTGCTGAATCGCGCTTGAACGTTCTGGTGGCTACGATGGTAACCTCCGAGCCGTCTACGAGGAACCAGACCGGCTCCCGTCCAAAAGACAGGGGCAGGTACCAGCAGGGGTCCCTCACCAGTGCGCACGTCGGATGATCGGAATCACCCGGAGCACTGAGCTCAGCTACGGAGTCCTCGTTATCTGCCTGGGCTGCGGAGGAGCTAGACGGATCCTCAAGAACCACTTCCGGAGAAGATATATATATATTGAGGGTCATCCAGCTTGTCCGCAGATGGGGCAGCCTCAGGCGCCACAGAACAACTGTCCCCGGGCGTAGTGTTGGTCGCCACCACGTCCGGTTTCAGTTTCCCTCACGTGAGGGCCGGCCTTGCTGTCCCGAAGGACCAGACCGAAAGGAGGAGTTCCTCCGGCGTGGATCAGGGAGACTCCCTTGATATCCGCGTGCCCGCAGGCGTTCCAATAACTCCGAACACTTCAGCCAAAAGTGTCCCTGTTTTCCGCAGAAGACAGCACCTATACTCTTCCAGCATTTCACGGGTCCCAGGGCATCAATTCCTGCGCAGTGCGCAATCATCTGCGCTGCACAGAAATCGTATTCCTCCAGGTCATACTCATCCAAGGACGAGCACGACGCGACAGCTGGTGCCGCTTGTACGGGCATCCCCGGAGGAGACGCCGGCGTACCAACCCTCTGAGGGTTGGGCTCCATGGCTGGTTCCCGGGGAACCGGAGCCGACCATGGGACCACCTGCGATGTGTTGACCGGAGAAGGTGCCACCGCTTGCAAAGGAACAGCTGGGGCCGGAGCCGGGGCCGGAGGCATCTGTCTGGGACGGACAGCTACCTGTATAGCAAGGGCGGAGTTAATTGCCTCCTCCATCAATCGTTTTTCATGGGTGGCTAGCCCGTATGATATGTGGTATGGCTGCCCATCGATGAATTGATCGATCAGCATCGGTTCAAACCGACTGGCATCCATGTCCGGATAGGCTCTCCGGCCGAGTAGGCGCAGATTGAATGCGTACTCAGTAACGGACTCAGTCGGTAGGCGTATTCGAGCTTTGAACTCTCGCTCGAACATCCGCCTCTAGGTCGTCGGCGTGAACAGCAGGCGTAGTTGCTTAGCAACCTCGCCGAACGTAGCTGTCCCCACTGACAGACACTGCATCACTCGGAGGGCCTTTCATTCCAGGCTCCTCGAGAGGATATGCCCAGCTTCCTCCTGGGTCCATCCTTCATACACGGCCGTCCGCCATACCTGGAGTAAGTAGTCCTCCAGATCGGCGTTATCCCCGTTGAACTTTTTCCGCCAAGACGTCTGGTCTGGTCTCCGGAGAGCTCGCCCGGTTGGCGGAGCCAGTTCCGAGGTCGGCTGTGTAAGACGGCAGAGTCCGTGCACTTCTTGCTCCCGCGGCAGAGTCCACCGGAGCGGACCCGTACGCCGCGGACATGGGAGCTGGGAAGCTCACGCTCGCCGCCGGGTACATACCGACAAATTGCCCACCCTGGCTTGGTGCGGTCAGGACTCCTCGATCCAACTGGGTAGGTTCCAGACGGGGCGGCATAGCTGTCGTAGCTAGGGGCCGAAGCCACCGGTTGCCAGCTAGCTCCTGGAGCACTGTGCGGGACAGGATAGGTCCACGTGGCCATGGCTCCGGCTGCCGGAGCAGCGCAAGCGGTGGCCAACGTGGTCCCTCCAAGCCTCGGACCAGGTGCGGGTCCCATAGCATGGGTTACTGGCACCTGCGGACTTGGATAAACCGAAGGAGGACCGGCGGACCAGTCATCCCTGGGTTGAAAGGGGTCGCAGGACTCACGCTCGGCACGGCGGACTGACAGCACCTATACTCTTCCAGTGCTGTCTGCCCTATCCGCCGCTCCCTCTCCGTCAGCTGCTCTGAGGGTAGCTGGTATCGCGGAGAAGGCAAACGTGTCCTACGATCAGGTCGCCCAACGTGGGGCGGCCGGCCGCGGTCATAGCGGCCTGTGGGGGCCAGCTCATTGAGTGAGTGGGTGAGCTGGTCCATCACATTCTGGACAGATTGCCCGACATCCTGGCCGGGGACTCTCGAGGGAGTCAACCCGGCCGGCTGTGGTAGCCGGTTCAGCCTGTCCGCCCATCCGGAGCTAACCGTGGTAGCCGGCACTCGATTCCGGACGTCCGGAGACATCCCATGGAAGAGTAGCGGCCGTGACGGACGTCCGGACGAGGGTTGGTGCGGAGTAGAGCCGTTTCCAGCTCCGCCCATAGCACCTAAAACATCGAGGCTCGGCCTCGAAGCCAACTGCTGTTGCAGCCCCGCAGGGCTCGACTCTACGTCCGGAAACGGAGCCAAGGACGTCGGGGACGTGTCCGCGGACTGGGATCGGTCCTGCGGAGCATCCGGACACCCTTCCGCGGAGCCGGAGCCACCGCGGACCTGCTCCCGGATGACCTGGGAGCGAGTATGTTGGACCACACTATCGTTTTCACTCATGTTTTTCTTTTCTGGTGTGTCCCGGAGGAGCAGGCGGTCCCCAGGGACGAGGGAGCAAGACACTGCAACGTTAGGCTGCGATGGGACGCCGTCGGCCTGATCCTGGTCACGGCACCAATGTAAAGTATTAACGTCGTCCGCTATCTGGGATCCTCGAGGATAGTCCTCTCACCACTGGTCATCGCGGATGCGCACCCGCTATCCTCAGATCCTCGCGGAGAAGCCGCTCACCGAGGATCACTGTGGGCGCAGTAACAACTCTATCATTAGCGCTAAGACCAGGTAACTGCCCACCCAGCGAGCCCAGACATTCGGACACCACTCAGATACATGGTCATCACCGTGGTGTTAACTGTAAGGCTTGGCTCGGCGCAGTCCGTCTCGGGGATGGAACCCCGGACAGCCCGACAATCTGCCAGAGCCTGTGTCGCACCATCCCAAGTGGGAAGAAACCGGTGATCCACAGGGCGTGAGCCCCCGAGTCAGCAACGGTCTCCCCCACCTGGGCCCCCTATGGAAGTCATCCCTGAGGCCCGACTGGCCTTTACTCGAACAGAGACAAGGAGCCCATAGCGTGAGCTCACCTGTCGTGCTCAGTCTCTGAGACAACTCCGGCCACACAAAATGTGACCACAGTATTTATGCTAGAGGCGAGAGCATGAGAGATGACGTAAACAGCCAGTGTTCAGTATAGTGGATAAGAGGAAACTGGTTAGTGTTTAACAAAGACGCCTGCCGCGATCTTTGGGCAAAATCGCCACAGTAACTTCAGCTGGGAGTCAAACGCCAAGTTTCTACCATTTTTTTCTTGCGTTGGAACTAGTTTAGAGAGATTGAACAATAAGCTTGAGTCTAACTTCATGCATGCAAAGTGTATATCTACGGTCTAATCTCATCGGCAGCGATGGAGATTGAGGTAATGGGATGCAAGGGCATCGTGGATGTAGTTTGGATCTAACGCCAACTTCCATTAGGCATGTTGATAGCAGCAATTTGAACATGGATTTGTCATTGGTCACTTAGTGAGCGGCAGCTATTAATCAAGAAGAGCGCCCAAGTTGCCTGTTTGCATATGTAGCAGGCTGTCGTGGGCTGGAGCCGGTGAGTGTCAGTCAGGACATCGGCTTTGACATACACTTGCCAAGTCTATATTGTAGGTCTGACTGTTTGACCAGTAGACAGTGCCGGGGATTTGAGCTCGAGGCTGGTGGGCGAGATGTAATTTTAACGTATCGATGCCGGGGTGGACTCAGGTCATTTGTATTCATTGTGGTTGTCTTCTTCCATGGGGATTTTGTTGGTGGATTGTCCAGGATGGTGTGGGCTGATCAGTGCTGGGATATCTCACTTCTGCAGGGTTATTTCCACTCGATAGAATCAGCTGCCAAATGTTAACTAAGGACTTGACTGTGAGTTGTCTCAGACCAAGCCGTTACACGACAGAGCCTCTAGCACTATTCACATTGCATATTGGGCTGAACTACAGAGCCCCCAGGCCGCTAAGGTCATATGTTCTTCTTTTATTTCCTCCACCCATCGAATTTCACGACCCTGACTCTCCGCTCCCTCCCTCCGCCGCCCCCCCCCCCCCGGAATTCCTGGATCCGCCCCTTTATGGCCAACGTCGCCGAAAGCCCGAAACGCAAAGGCGACGTTTTTTGCTGAGAGACTACATTGTAAGTGTTACCTTCTGACGAAGTTGAGAACGGATTGTTTACAAACATTTACTCGCCAATATCTGGCGTTAAAGTTGTGCTTCTTCTCAAAACGGTGTAACAAAACAACAGACGATGGTGAGTTCCAACAAGGAAAATGGTCGTTCAAAGTGATAAGTTGTTATCAGAATCAGATTTACTTGTCACTTTCGTTTATGCACATATTATCGCTCACACACTCCCAGTGTCCCCACTAGGGTAGAAGCCAGGAATAGACCTGGGGATGCCTCACACATTGAGGATTCCGTTTAAGGTGACGTCATTTCGCCAGATGTATGGTTGCCTAGGGAGACAACGCGAAGCGATATTGATCCACGTGCTGGTTTATTTTGCGTGTGTGGAAGTCTGGTTTTGGGAAAAGCAAAAATTCCGATGGTATTTCCCGGGATTTGGAGTAGAGAAAGGTTTTGCTGAATGTATGCTATGTCGGCAATTGCGATCTGAAAATGAGCTAAATTGACAGGGGTCCTGTTCAACGTCATTTTATGAAAAATTGGTACTATCATGCTCTATAGTGACCTAAATTTTATTGAAGTACTGTGATTATACTATCACACCCTGTCAACCGCTAAGCCCTAATTTTTTTTTGGGAAGGTGAAACGCACACCCGAAGTTGCCCAATTTAACATTGATTTAAATGCAGCCAATAATGGGTCATTTCAACCCACTAGTCTTCCACTCTCAGTCTAGCTGACTTAGTGATTTTTTTATCAACTATAAAATTTTACAACATATAAATGTCAACATATTGGTCCATGTCGTCAGTTTGTGTTCTTAAATGACTGGTACCAATTGCATGGCTGATATTACTTAGTAAGTTAGATTGTAACATCTTTTGACCAACATATCTAGAGCTAGGTGCTGACGTATTTTACCTGTTACGAAACTGGGACTAGGAAATTGTAATTCATGTGTTACTGGTATTCATTCAAATTTTCTTCCTGACGACAAAATTTTAACCTTCTTTTTTTGTAATTTGTAGGGTGAAAGAAAGGGACAGAACAAATATTACCCACCAGATTTTGATCCAAAGAAACATCGATCACTCGACGCTTACCATGGAAGCCATCCGTTACGAGAACGTGCTCGAAAGCTTGGCCAAGGCATTCTCATCATACGGTAAGCATAATTTACATGCAGGAATGCATGAAATTAATGAAGATGTTTTAAAATATATTTTACAAAAATATATAGACTAAAACTATAAATAGTCACTGTCAAATAAATATTAAAATAATTAAATTAGACATACATATCATGTATATGGAAGTCATACTCTAAACCTGGAAATTATTAGCGTCCATTTATTCAGCTTTTTTTTAGCCTTTTGTTTAAAATGCTAATATTAATGGACGCTGATTATATTATTTTGTTAAACACAATGTGATGGCAAGATAAAAATGCTAAATTGATTGGTCGCTAATATGCCAGCACAACCAAAAACGCTAAATTTAACGGACGCTAATATCTCAGGGTTTGGAGTATATCTCTTGTGGGTCTTTTTGATAATTGTGATTTGCGAACAATTGTTTTTTCTATTTTGACAAATAAATCATGTTCATCTATCACAAAATTCTGTCAGCATAGTATTCTCATGGCTTCATGATCATGTTTTAAATGAACTTTGTTTCCATTGTGCAGACGTAACTATTCATTTGCAGGTTTGAGATGCCATATAACATCTGGTGTGATGGCTGTAAGAACCACATAGGGATGGGTGTCAGGTACAACGCTGAGAAGTCCAAGGTCGGGATGTATTACACCACGCCAATCTACAAGTTCCGCATGAAATGTCATCTCTGCAACAATCACTTTGAAATAAAGACCGATCCAGCTGTGAGTATCATTTTGTGATATTAAATGGGTTGACTTGCGCTACTAAATGCTAGTGATATAAAGGATCAAATGAGGAATTCATTGTCTTTTATTAGATGGTTTTAACAGAGGTATCGTTGTATTTTTCAATTTTTCACTTGTAGAACCATGACTATGTCATCATCAGTGGAGCACGACGCAAGGAGCAGAGATGGGATCCAAAGGAAAATGAACAGATTGTTCCTGAAGGTAATGTATAAAAAAATGTTTCTATACATGTATGAGTTTGGTCCACTTCATTATGTTCAAAGCCTGATAATCCGCAACATTTCTTCGATGCTTATGTAAACTTTTCCTTGAGCTTGTTAAGTTGCATTGTGTTAAATTAGTACAATTTTGAATAGTACAAATTGATATTCTTGTGCTGAAAATTCATGTATTTGTACAAAAGAGATTGAAGTAGTTTATATGATACACTAATCAATGGTTGCTTCTATCACAGACAAGAATGACCAGAAGAAGCTGGCTCTCGATGCCATGTACAAATTGGAGCATGGCAAGGGTGATGAAGACAAGGCTAAGGACAACAAACCAAGGGTGTCCAATCTAACTACAGCTAAGAAACAGTGGAAGGATGATTATGGACTCAACAGACTGATGAGAGACCAGTTCAGAGTCAGTCTCCAGTTCATCTGTCATGCCGTTTTTTTCCCCCACGATATAGTGATGAGATAAAATTATATATATGAATAGTGGCATGTCAACTTAAGGCATCATCATAGGCTAAATGATTGTAGTTTCTCTATGAAAATATAACAATTATTAGCAAATTCATGCCATGAAGATTGAGGTTATATTGAACGATATCGCATAATCATGTATATTTTATGTATAATTTTCAAGTCCAAGAAGAAGGCTGAGAAGGCGAAGGCTGAGCTGGACCAGGGGATACTGGACAAGTACGCCTTGGACCTGGACCTGGTGGCCGAGGATGAGAGTGACAAGCGAGTGGCAGAACTCATGCAATACAGAACTGTCATGTGTGAGTGTCTTCTTTGATACAGCAATACATGTACATATTTTTTGTCATGCATATTTGTCTGAAATTTATGCTGTTTTGAAGTATTGATTCATATAGGTGTGCTGGAGTGAAATAAATTATGCATTATAAATAAAATACATGTGTAGGTACATGTATGCCTACTTAATATATACATCTGTGATATGTATTATACTGTTATCAGTACTCTGATAGTAGTATGTATGGGATATTCCTTGGAGTAATGTCGATGATGTTTCATCAGGCAAAACACTTAGTATATCACACTTATTCAAAAATGCTCTTTTCAGCTTATGATGAAAAACAGAAGCAGAAACGAGCAGAGATACAGAATAGACCTATCTTCCAGTCTACTAAAGCAGGGAACTCCACGGCTGCGGGCAGTATTGGAGCTTTTGCAGTGAAGACGTCCAAGCACGAGCGCACTTTATCAAGTCCTTCCAACTTTGGGATAGTGAGAACTTCGAATAAAAACAAAAAGAACACAACGACTGACGAAGACATGTCTGCGGTGGAAAATTCACAGGATGACTGCGATGGTGCTCAATCAGTCGAAATAGAAATATGTGATACCGATGCCAGTGAAAATAAAACTGAGGATTCACAAACTTTCTGCGAAAAGAGTTTGATGGATGAAAGTACTGAAGTTGCGCAGTGTGAAGATATGGAACCGAAGGCCTCGAGCAGTGGAAGCGAAAACATCAACACGTCTGCGCTTTCATCCCTGGCTATGATGTACAGTGACTCCAGTGATTACGAGGGATAAAAATACTCTGGCTGTGATTTTTGTATTGATACAATGTAGTACTGATTATATTGGGGGCACTTTTATAAAGTGCTGATGATTGTTGGAATAAAATTGTTTTTTGTTGAATCAATATGCTTATCTTCCCTGCGGATGAATTTGTATTGATTTCGCATATGTGCCAATCGCTGATATTTATCTATTGTGTATATAACTGAACTTACTCAATTATACTTATGGAAGTTACCACATATCATACTGTAGAACAAGGTGACATATATATTGAAGCATATGTTTAAAAAAACAAGTGCCAAATCCTCAGTTCCAATGGAAAACCGTAATTCTTCTCAGTACATGCTTCAGAACCCACATAAATTCTTTTCAATGGTCTTGGTGTATTGTGCAGCTTTATAACTTTCAATTGATGAATATGGTCCTCCATACAATGGCCATTCATTGTCAGTTTTATCACTAGTATACTGGTGCAATAGTATTCATTCTTGGGATAAATACATTATGATTATGAAATCACTCATTTGTTACAACAAGAGCGCTCCTCATTCGCCATATGTATGGTGTCTCGTACCAGGGGAGATCATATGTCAATGACTGTTGCCTGCTGGCTCTGCCACGGAGTCGTGATTGTCTCCCTTAAAATGTCAAAAATTTTCTTTTATGGAATGGAGATGTACTTCTATACCGCCTGTCCACATCACTTCGGAAAAGCTTCTTGGTTTATGTTGTAAAATTGTTTAACCTTCAGCTAACCTGTCAAAGTTGCAACTCTTCTCGTTCCCATTGTATATCCTGGAACCGCTGCTCCTGTCCTTCCAGGTCAGCTTCTGTCTGGACCAATGACTCCTTGGCTTGCTTTAGGGCCTCCTCCCATCTCCTGGCCCTCTCTGTCACCCACCGTCCCGACTCCATGGCCGCATATCTCCAGAAGTTCTAGAGCTCTGGTTCCTCCAGGGTAGCTAACTCCCTGAGGATCTCCAGTGGTTCTTCCGCCAGCCTGGACGAGGCGAAGCTGCCATAGCTTCCCTCATTAGGCATCCCGATTGAAAATCGGGAGGCCTTATGTTTTTTTTTTTTTTTTTTTTTTTTTTTTTTTTTTCCCCGCCGTTTGGTTTCCGGATCATAACTCTTGAACGCCTTGATCTATCTTTCCGAAATTTTCACAGCTCATCCGAAATACTTTGCTCCTAACCTCTATTGTTTTTCGTCGAGATCCGAAATCCAAGATGGCCGCCAGCGGCCATTTTGGAAAAAAAAATCGGGCGATTCCTGTCAATGTCATAATTTGATTCAGGAGAAAAAAATTTTTTGGGTGTATTTTTTTTTTTTTTTTCGCCTGCCCCCATGCAGATGTAATACTGTAACTGAGCCATGCTACTGTATTCACTGACTGCAGCCTGCATGTCCAGCATGAGGCTAGGCTCTGCCCTCTCAGCCAGTGCAGTATATGAGAGCCCTGCTCAGTAATGCGCTACAAGATCAGCCACTCTGTCCAGCACAGCGGTAGGCTCCGCCCCTCTCAGCCAGCCCTGCTCAGTCATGCCTTACAAGATCAGCCAGTCTGTCCAGCACAGCAATAGGCTCCGCCTTCTCAGCCAGCCCTGCTCAGTCATGCATGACAAGTGATACAGCTAGCATGTCCAACTTGACCCCAGGCTCATATCCATGCATAATCCCTCACTCCCCCCTCCTAAGCCTGGTTTACTAGTGTGTGTACATGGTAAAAGAATGAAGTTCCACCCCACAGAATACAATAGTTAGTTAATAAGCCAACACACATGACACAACATGCTTGGGGGATGATTTGCCCTGTCTGCATTTATATTGTACAAACATGTATTGTTTGAATGTTTTGTTATTCAACTCTATTTCACATGCAATGACCAAATCATCATTGTTTTAGTTAGCTGGGAAATGTTTGGCTTTGGTTATAATGTGAATGGGAAAATTCCGCTGTATTGTACAAGTTTTGAAATCACAAAATTGGCCAAGATGACACAGCATTCTTTTAGTCACGTAATATTTTACATTTGACAGGAGCACCTGAAAAATATCACGAACATCCTGATTAAATATACTAGTATTCTGAATATTGGCTGGGTAGTACTCTGAATATTGGCTGGGTAATTGTCCATTCATTTTGGGTGGCAAATGTCTGGTGGGCCAAGTTGTCAAGATGATAGAAAGCAGTTCTGGTAAGAATCTGTCTGATGAGCTCTCACTCTTACCCACATACAATGGCCTATGTATCCTTTTTTCTCAGTCCAGTATGACCATTTGATATGATAAGAACAAATTGGGGGATGCCACAAAGCCTATAGGCTTTTATGTCTAGTTCAGCTTCGTAATGACATATGCCCGAGAGTGGTTTCGTATGTCGGTCACCATAGTTGCAGTGGCTACTTTGATTTCCGGTATTTGAAGCCGCTTGGTATTTCCGCTGTCCTCCGGTGACTTGCTGTATCAGCGATGCCTCTGTGGTCTGAGAATCGAATTCACTACCAACCTCCTCGCATCCCCCAGGTCTCCCCTCGACCAGACGACTTGGCTCGCCTGGTCTTTGACCCTGAGCTCGGATCGGTTGATAGCCAACTCAACTTGCAATCGCATAAGGGCCTCCAATCTTCGGATGCCTGTCACTACCAGGTCGGCCAGCACCACATCCATCACCAGGGACCCTCCTTCCAGTTTCACTTCCATTCTCTGAAAGCAATAGATAGCCAGTCCTTTGCCGCTGACCCTGTTAAAGCCCTCATTTCCGACTCCTGATCCTGCAGATTGTGGTCTCACCCTCGTGAGGAACTCCTGGGTGTCTAGCATCATAACCGAGCAGTGTTGACCAACATCTCTTGGGGCCACCCGTCCAACCAACAGGTGACATACAGCTGTTGCTGGCCTTCCCGGGGTTCTCCGACTCTTGCGATGGGGACCAAAGCAGTGGCCAAGGCCTCGGTTGCTTCTCTGGCTGTCATGAAGATTCCCGCCATAGGGAATCCCCTGTAGCTCCCACTGTGGCCTTATTTGGGCCATCAACCCTCTTTAGTTGATCAAGTTCCCAGTTAGTGCTACTGGTGGACTGCTTCCATCCGGTCCCCTGCTGCGAAAAGTAGCACATTCTCATTTGAAGTGTTCTCTCCCCTGACATCCCCAACAGTTGACGTCTGCTCTCTGGCCTACTCCACCTCCATACTGTGGTCCTCGGCTCCCGACGTTTATCCTGCCCGGGGACGTTTCCTGAGTTCCTCCGGTCTAGTGTGGAGTTCCTGTCGCTAGCTGCCCCATCACTTTTCCCAGAAGTGTTGCAGCATCTTCGGTGGCAGTCCCCTTTTTTGGTTCTGTCCTGACCTCTGCTCGACCGCCGTGGTTGGCCAACTCTGGCCACATCCTCTCATCCGCCCACGTCTTCTTTATCAGCGTCCCAGAAATCAGGGTTCTTGCCCACTATCATAAGAATCTCGCCGTACCTTGGCAGTCATAATGCTCTCTAAACAGAGGACATAATTCTTCTGACACCCACATAGCTCCGTCTGGCAGCTCTTAAAAACTTATCTGCAATCACGTTCGGATAACGTCTGTGAACCAACCGGGAAACCTCGGTTGGCCAGACTAGTCCTGAGCATCTGCGCTGGCTTCTTTTTGGCGTTGCGCAACTGTGTGAACCCATTTTGTTACGCCGCCATCGTCCCATCAGCGGCTGAACTACGGAGAGTACACTCCGAGTCGTTCCCGTCAGGCTGCTGACCAGATGCAGCTCTTTGCCCTGATCATCCCACAAATTTAGCCAAGCGGTGCCCTCAAATTGCTATTCTGTCCATTCCGCTTCCCTGTCAAACTTATTAGGTTTGACATACGAGTCTCTTTCAGCTTGGGTTTTCATCCCGTGCCGACTATGAGTCCCGCTGCTCCTGCATTACCTGGTGGTTAAGGGTTGGGTGGGGCTGCCTCAGGTATTCCAGCGGCTCCAACTCCCTTGTTGTCGACCCTGTCAGCCCACACTCCAGCCCTTGGATTCAGATCAAAACTCTCCCCCGACCTCTTTACTCCTTCAGCATCCTGTCTCTCTCACCCCGGGCCTCCAGGATCTTGATCAACTCATTCATTATGTTACTGAATGGGTCCGGATAAGCTCTGAAGTATTCTATCAGTTCGGCTCGCTCTTGTGCCTGTCGTTGCTGCTGCCCTTCTCACTGACTCTTTGGCTCAGTCTCGTGTGGTGCGGCCACTCTTCATGAGGCGTCATCCGGGGTCGAATTTCACCCTTGTAAGCCTGGGAGGTCCCTAGTTTGCTTTGGTCACCTCTTTCCCCGTCTTGGAAGCCTGTGGCCCCATGATATCTTGAACCCGACTCTGCTATGACGTCACCAGCACTGCAACTCCACTGTTGCATCACTGAATCTGCCATGGAACCACGAGGCCTGACTACCCCACGACTTCGCTGCGGCGCATACAACTCCGCTATGGAGTACTCCGTTCCAAATCGACTCCACCCATACTCTGCTGTTGATTTTGATGCTCCCAACGGACGCTCACTTTGGCCCGACCCACACCTGGTAGAACCTGTGGCCATCCGCCCTGGCTTGGGTATCCACCTGCTCCTGCTCCGACCCTGAGGTCGACAATTTCGACTCTGTCGAAATGTTCTCCCTTCTCTGTGTCTTCTCCGACACCTGCCACCACCTGTCGTATGTCTTGAATTGTCTTCTGTGTAACTCTTCGTTTTTTGTGTGTCTGTCATCAGGATGCCCCTAATAGTCCCCATCGACTGACAACATGCCTTGCATTGTTTGACAAATTGGTTCCTTGTGCTGTGACCTTGAAATTCAAAGGTCAAGTTCAAGGTCATGAGAATATTCAGCATATACCACTTCCCTATGTGCACAATTGATTCCTAAGCTGTAAAGTCGATAATAAAGGAGATATTTGCCATTTTGTTTTCTGACTTTGAAAATGATGTCAAAGATCAAATTCAGTGTCACAATATTCAACATATATCATTTCCGAAATGTTCACTATGGATTCCTAAGCTGTAAAGTCGATAAATGTTTTTAATATAATAAGCGAGATATTAGCCATTTTGTGCTCTGACCTCGAAAATAAGGTCAAAGGTCAAGTTCAAGGTCATGAGCATATTCAGCATATATCATTTGCTACATATCCACAATTGGTTCATAACTGTAAAGTCGATAATAAGCGAGAAATTGGCTGTTTTGTTCTCTGACATTGGAAATGAGGTCGAAGTCAAATTCAAGTCACGAGAATATTCGGCATATATTTCCTGTCCATAATATATTCCAAATCTCTAATCTCAATATTAAGTGAGATATTAGGAATAGTGTGTCCCGTCATAAATCATAAGAGAATTTAACATGGGAAAGTCCCATTTGGGCCAAGTTTTGGCCACAATGGCACACTTCGAGCGATTCAAGGGCAACGAAACTCATACACATCACAGGGTAAAGTACCAATTTCGCAAAACCTCACCAAAATGCTAGCACGCTGGACCTGGCATTTAGTACGTATTAGCCCAACTTCGCCTGACCTAGCATCGTGCTATTTGATGCTAGCATTGTGTGTATGAGAATCGCCCGATGCTAACATTGCTTCTTGGCACTGTGGCACACAAAAGGCATTTCACATTTTTTAGGTTACCGGACCTTTGGTCCGATAACCTATTGCCGTGGCGTTGCGTCCGTCGTCGTCGTCCGTCGTCCGGTGTCCGGCGTGCGTCGTCTGTCAACATTCATATCTTTAAAGCTTATGATCGAATCTTCCTGAAATTTTGCACAAAAATGCTTAAAAATATTTCGAGAGGGAGGTATTTTTTAGTTTTTTGATTTTCGAATTATTTTCAAAATGGCGGCCATTTTTGACGAAAAACAGCTAATTTTGGACTTTGACGGTCATTTTCTCGAAAACTGTCTGATCAGATTTGAGATTTTTGTTTCAAAAGATTCTCCTTATGTACCTCTGTGATGTGTATAAGTTTGGTTGCCCTTGAATCGCCGGTCTGCATATGGCGGCCATTTTGAATTTTCGACGGGTCGACGAAAAAAAATTTTTCCGGCCCAAATCTACTATCCATTTTGGGCCATTTCTAGACAAAAAAAATTTTTTCACCCTTTGAAAAAAGGTTTGGACTTGAAAAATTTTCGGCCCTTTTTTCCTTCATAATGGGAGCTGCCAGGACTGTACTCCTAGAACGCCTGAAGATAGAGCTTAGAAATTGGCACTTTCAAATGGAAAGTCATATATGGCGACTTGTGTGGTGACCTTGAATTTGACCTTGGATGACCTTGAAAGGTCAAAACAGCCATTTTGGGGTCGAAAAATGCCCAAATTTGCACCTTGTCTGTCTTATCTCGAAAACTGTCTGATCAGTTTTGAGATTTTTGTTTCAAAAGATTCCCCTTTGTACCTTTATGATGTGCATAAGTTTTGTTGCCCTTGAATCGCCGATATCCGTGTGGCGGCCATTTTGAATTTTTGACGAGTCGGCGAAAAAAAATTTTTTCGCCCCAAATCGCATTAATATCCATTTTGGGCCATTTCTAGGCAAAAATTTTTTTTCACCCTTTGAAAAAAAATTTTGGACTTGAAAATTTTTTGGCACTTTTTTCCTTCATAATGGGAGCTGTCAGGACTGTTCTCCTAGAACACTTGAAGATACAGCTTAGAAATTGGTACTTTCAAATGGGAAGTCATATATGGCGATTTGTGTGGTGACCTTGAATTTGACCTTTGATGACCTTGAAAGGTCGGAACAGCCATTTTGGGGTCACAAAATGCCCAGATTTGCCTCTATAGATGAAATGCTTTCATATAGAACTCATGTTTGCATTATGAACATATAGCAAGACATATATGGCACAACTAATGATGATCTTGATCTTGACGTCAGATGACTTTGAGTGCCAAATGTCTGACTCGTAATGGGTAAATTGACCTGAGCGGCCTAAACGATTCCACCCAGATATATCTTTGTATTATGAACATATAGAATATCAAATGCCGCACACATACATGTGATGGTGACATCGAAGTTCACACGGATGACCTTGATTGATGAATCTCAAGGTCATTTGTTCACACTGCAAACCTTGATTGGTAAATCTCAAGGTCTGTTACCTGCCAATGCTGCCATGGCCAAACCAAAATTGTCCGGTAACCTGTCTTAGCCTTTGGGCTAATTTTTGTGTGTGAAGGCCATTATATGCTCGCAAACACATGGTAGAGTGGTTTATAGACAATCTGTATCATGTTGCTCGTATGGGCAAATGCAGTGTTTAAGTTCAGTTCATATTAAAGTAGCTATTTGTGTCCGAAATAAAGGATGTGCGCATCTGTGTGAGACAATGCTCGCCTATTCAACTAAGACGGCTGCCTGATGCGATGTCATCACGCCCACTGTTCACACCATGCGAGTTGATGCTAGCATCAAATCGCACGACCTAGCATTTAGCATGTAGCATGCGCATGGCTAGTGAGGTTTTGTGAAATTGGTACTGTACATGTGAGGAGTTTTATGCATCAATTACAAGAAAGTTACTGAACGGATTTGAGTAAACGACCGTCAAAGTCCAAGTTGGCCACTTTTCGTCAAAAATAGGCGCCATTTAAAATAAAAAGCTAAAAAATACCTTCCTTTTGAAATATTTTTCGGCATTTTTTATGCTAATTTCAAAAAGATTTGACTGTAAACTTTTGCAGCATTATGATGTGGTGGGCTGCACGAGTAGTAACACCACGGTTTTGGTGTTGCAGTGCAGGCTGATTTATAAGACATTCCGTGACACTCCAGTAATGGGGTATACACACTTCTTTATTGTGGGGTCACCGAACTTTACATTTGTGCCGTACCTTTCGAACCACTGGGTTCTATTGGCGTCGGTCCTGAGCCGGCTCCCGCTGTTGACTCACAACACAGCCATGTATGATGTATGAGGTTCCTGATCCCTGATGACCAGGATGATATGGCCCAAAAGTGGAATATAGCTGACGACGTCTCTCCAAAAGGGGAAAGCACTGTAGCATTAGCGATCTTACGTTAATACGGTTACGGATGCGTGAATTCACAACTGAATATATAATCCACCAATGGGCTAGCGAGAAGAGGACGGTCACGGTCTTATGGCGTTCGTCGTGACCGTCATGTCTCTATTTTCAATGACTGATGGTACTGAATATGTAAATGCCGCGAGACTTTCTTATCACACATGGAAAACTGTTTAATATTTTACTGTACTTACATATGAAAACAACACAAGAGTAGTGAGTAGACGGATACGGACATGTTTATAAGACATAGTTCCCACATATCATTCAACTAAAGTTGAATGTTTGTGAAGGAAAACATACTTTTCTGTCAAATCACTGAAACATATATAATGTCTATAATTATAGACAAGATGTTATACGAAGCATTGCTGATTTATTGTGATGTGCTCGATAACAGAATTATGTCAAGGAGGTGAGGGATGTTAGCACGTCATTACAGTACTAACTGATTATATGGCCACATGGGTTCCCTCAAACTTTAAATGTGCATGTATGTGTCAATGACGAAAACATATCCGTAATTTTAATCGTGGAAATGGACGCATGTAAAGTATAACATTTCTGACGGTGATTTTGGAGTGGCGCAAATATTGGACTTGTAGAAGTACCACTTTTCTGTGATCATGGTCGAAAATGACATGTTTTTATCAATATACAAATATTAGGTTTATAAATGTAACATACTTTCCGTTAGGACCCAGCCCCAAAACCTATCCCCAGTGCATACACCCATGCACATGTACGCGTCGCCTTCCACGCTTTTAGATTGCCCACATTATCAATGGATATTTAAAAATGTATAGAAAGCTCCCGTTTGGCTCTCTGGTGCAGTATGCCAACGTGCACGATGATATTTTTATCCGTATCTGAATCGCGGTCAAAAAGGATTTTATTCAGGGAATTTTTCTCTTTGTACTACGGTATGCATGGCCAGAACGAACATCAGTGTTCTTCAACAGTGCAGTTGTTTATATCGGGTGATCGCTCTCGGGGATATGCACGAGTTGCGCTCAGCTGAAATTGCCTCATGCATATATTCGTCACATTAGTAGAGTCTCCTCATTGAAAATAGAGACAGAACGGTCATGACGAACGCCATTCGACCGTGACCGTCATTTTTACGCAGTTCCATTGGTTGATTATATATTCAGTCGTGAAATCACGCATCCGTAACCGTATTAACGTAAGATCGCTATTATGACGTGGTGGGCTGCACGAGTAGTGACACCACGGTTATGGTGCTGCAGTGCGGGCGGATTTATAAGACATTCCACGATACTCCAGTAATGGGGTATACCTCTTTATCGTGGGGTAGGCGAACTTTACACTTTAAAGATACAAATGTAGACGGACGACGACGATGAACGACGGACGCAACGTCACGGCAATAGGTTATCGGACCAAAGGTTCGGTAACCTCAAAAAAATAATAAAAACTATAAAATGACTTAATTCGCATGTATTTATATGTATTTGTTGGTGATTCATACCGAGTTTTATATGACATATATATCGAAGCATATGTTTGAAAAACAAGTGCCTGATTCTCAATTACGAACCCTGACCCTCGCATCGCGTTTCAGAACCCCACGCACTTGATCTTTTCACTGGTCTCGGTATGCGGCTTTATAACTTTCAATCCATGACTTTACGGTCTTTTACGGACATTCATTATCAATTTTATCACTAATAGACTCATTCTTGAGATAAATACAATTCTAAAATGTCATTTTATGGAGTCTTGATAGTTGACCAAGTGCAGTGCATCATGTGATAATATGCACAAACTAATCTTTTTACTTGGGGGGGGGGGGGGGAAGAATGTTCGCCATTTTGTTACAATTGGATCGTATTTGCAGGCTGAAAAATTGCAGGCGCAAAATACAGGTAAAGGTAGTATCAAGTTACCTGAGGCCTGTAATGGACAAATTGGCCATTGAAGAATTGAAGCACACCACCGAGTCCAGGTTTGGTTCTTCTTTTGATGACCTTGACTTTGACTGAAAGTTAACTTGAGTGCTCAAGCTCAAGGTTATATGTGCGCCACCAAACGTCCACACTACCATTGGTTACTGGAATGGACTCCTCTGGAAATATTGAAGATAGAACTTTCAACTCCCAAGATATTTAGGGGGTTAAATTTATATAATGCATAACTATTTTGGTGACCTCGATGTTGATCTAGAATGACCTCGAGTATGACATCGAATGACCTCTGAATGTGTTGATTGGTGTTCGATAACGAGTACTTGGAGATAGAAATTTATGAATGTATTATGAACACATAGTAAGTCAAGTATGGTAAATCTTTCGCTGCCCTTGCTTTCAAACTAAAATGACCTTTGTCATTGTTCAAACTAAAATGACCTTTGTCAGGAACTCTACAATGTAATATTATGACATCGAATGACCTCTGAATGTGTTGATTGGTGTTCGATAACGAGTACTTGGAGATAGAAATTTATGAATGTATTATGAACACATAGTAAGTCAAGTATGGTAAATCTTTCGCTGCCCTTGCTTTCAAACTAAAATGACCTTTGTCATTGTTCAAACTAAAATGACCTTTGTCAGGAACTCTACAATGTAATATTATGAACATTCGTTTGACCATTCAGGTCGGTAAGTTCGTACCAGTTGCACACTAAGGATAAACCGTATAAAGGAAAACTCCTTTCATGCGTGCACACGCTCTTATACATGTTTACAAGGAGCAAAAATGTGAAATATCGATAACTTTGTGTCTGTCACCAAACACGTGTATTCATTTAGCCATATCTGATCAAATAACACCACACAATCAAACCGTTCCCGACAGCTTCAATAGGCAAAACAAGTCGAACAAGTTAGCAACACCAAAACTATTGTAGGTAGGTGTATATAACACTAAACTGGGTGTTACTAAAAATCGTTAAACTATTATAACAGCCAGTTCCATGCGACTACAAATGTATGTATGACAAATATACGACAGCTAGGGGTTGTATATCTGATATTTATTACACGGCCGCTTGTCAATTATGCGTGTCATCCAGCTAGTTATTTATTACACGTCTTTGTGGTAAACAAGATTTGCATTGGTCAATGTCGAGTCAGCAAACGGACACATACTGACCTCCCATAAATAGTCAATCAATTCTGGTTGCTCTTACAGGTGGCACATTCCATAATGATTATGTAATTAATGTACATTATTTACATGTCAATATAATTTAACCCAATTATAACAACCAACGATATCTCATGCACCCCTATCACAGACATGCATTTTGTATTCAT
The DNA here is from genome assembly GCA_949152475.1 of Terebella lapidaria. NCBI lineage: Eukaryota > Metazoa > Annelida > Polychaeta > Terebellida > Terebellidae > Terebella > Terebella lapidaria. Next base: position 14,363,231 of record OX424557.1, read on the forward strand.
AACTAATTTATCCACTGAAAATGATGGTTTAGGTTCGAAATCGAGGTGAGCTGGAAGATACAAAATTGTATTCATATTCGATGAGGACATTATTATAAGGACATGCCACTAAACAAGTGCAAGTAGGCTATGTGTGTTCTTTTATATGCGTGGGCATTTAGGTATAATACTAGTAGATATAAGTCCTTGTATAGTGGAGTTACAGCGATGAACAAGCAATACATATACATTTAGACATATAGCCATCGCGATCATGTAGAATCTTTGAATATGCCATAAATTGTCCTCGATATTTTATGTCCCTCATGATAAAAACAGAAATAATAACGTTACATCTCCTGATGTCCATCCGGACCATAGATCTACGTAGTTCACGCACACAAATAGGGGTTTAAGGCTAGGTATATGAATTAGTCCACGCACACACACTCTCCAGAATCCTGCACGTCCGATGACGTCACTCATGCCACGCGTAGGCCTATCTATAACTGACCGGCGTTCATCCATCCAGACCACATAGTGTCCACATTTATGTCCAAATTACGAAGTTCACGACTAAGGGTCTAGAGATATGCTGTTCCTCTAACTGTGGTAGCACGCGTAGACGTTAGCCACGGCGAATAGAGATGCATTCGAGTACGTCCCCTGAGCGAAGTTATCGAAGCCCGTGTCCCAGACGCAGCGGCTGGTCGCTTGGATACCCTGGTTCCCCTGCTGTCCAACGATGACATGGCAGACGAACTTGTACCGCTTGAAATTCATCTCCTTCACCCTGTCCTTGATGTGTTCCGTGAGTCGCTGCGACATGTTCGAGCACTTCTTCGGCTCGTAGTCTTCGCCCGTCAGGAACGACTCAAGGATGCTGTTTAGAGCCTTTGAGACCTTGGCCCCGCTGAAAACCTCCTCCGGGCGCGGCTCCAAGCGGTAGGTAGGCTGCAGCTTCGGAGGCACAAGGACCGAATGCGAGAGGTCTGTCCGTTGGCTGCCAGCGAGACTGGGCCGACGGTAAACAGACATACGACGCGCTGCATGCGACATGAACGACGGGTCGACGCGCGACATCCGACGGTGTGCTGGCGTCAGCGTCGCCGGTGCCGAGGGGCCAGTCGTGTGTTCCGAACTGTCACGAGTCGATATCGACGTCCGGCGTTTACTGGCGTCTGAGGCCATGATGAATGTATCGTTTTGCTAGTTCCAATTCCCTCAGTATCTTCTCTGGTCTGTTTGGCGATGTGGACCTCACAGGTCTACTCCTTTGATGTGCGTGCTAATTATCTTGCACAGTGTTCAGACGGATTCGAGTGTCTCGATCGTGATTGTCAGTTGATCGTCAATCACGCAAATTCTTTGCTGATTTATCCTCACTCCATTTACCATATACAAACAAGTCCAATGGAGTATCTGGTAGCCTCACTAGACCTACTCCAATGAGTGAGTGCCGTCTAGATAAATGAATCTCCTAGCGATGACACACGCTGGTTTACCCTGGCAACGATCGCTACCCCCGTGGTGTCGTCACCGCCCCGCTGTTCACGCTAATTCCAATAGATACCGGACACTGGTCCAATAGAAGTCAACTTTTAGAATTGAATGCACCTACGCGCTTCCACTGGGGCCTTTTGTTGTTTACGTCGCGATGCCAAGCCGACTAGGCTCACTGGTAGACCTAGAGCTAAAGATCGAGAAAAAGAAATCCAACAGTGACAGCTTCAAAGAGGGGCGAGCACCGGCTGAGGACTACCGTATGTGGACAGTAGACACATACTTTTCCAATAGACCTTCCAATCGTGCTTGTTTGTGTTTGTGTGAGTTTTCTCGTGGACATTGGCTGGTAGCCCCCTTCGCCCCACGACCATAGATCATAAATCAGGAACCGCTATATCTGCACCTGACACCCCCAAGATCAAGTATTTGCACTCCACGTGAAAACGTCTCTTTTTTGTCAGAGAAAGATCAATATATACAAGCGTCATATACACCCATGATAATAAGCACCCCCTTTCGCGCTGGAATATCGAACCAGGAGCCAGGCCGTCCTAAGAACACTCGTAGTTTATGTGGAGATCAGCCTCTCTTGAAGATTTCATCACAAACATTTGAGGGCTAATAGCAAAAATATCGACATTCCACCCCTCCGCTAATTCAGTTACGAAATGAACATGACAGTAGGCCTACGTGCCTTGTAGTGATTGACAAATTGGCATTTTTATTGTAATGTAAATCACATGTTGTCAATTTACTGGGTGTACATGTACATTGTATGGACTAAGGTTCTGATTTATCAAAGGAGTGCTAGCTTATAGCCTATTTGAAATGAGGTTATTTTTTATTAGGGATAAACCCCGTCTGGAATCGGCTTGCAATAATACCTCCGTGGAACCAGCTAAATTGTATATTATATTGTTGCACTGACGTACATGTATCGTAATCTGTTGAGAAAAAATACACGAATTATGAACATCATGTCGACACTTTATCGGTGCGCTGAATTTCACATAAGTTTACCATCACAGAAATTATACAGTACAACATTCCAATGGAACCCACTGAGGACAATAAGAAGTCGACAGACCAGATCATTGTTTATCAAGCAATCAATCACATTGTCCATTGGGCTATACATCGAATTGTGCGCTAAATTAGATATTTGCATCGATGCCCCGGAATGTTGTGTGCATGTACTCGAAATTGATCGTTGCATAACATTAACAATTGGTTCGGAGTAAACATGTTGTCTTAGTGGAGAAGATTGTAACTAAATATTTTGTCTGGTTCACGAGAATCACATCGACGTATTGATGTCTTTAGCCGCTCAATTATGCTCTCCTTTGGGGTTTTTTTTGCTTGCAAAATGGTGAATGATGATTATATGCCCTGATCGAGCCATTCAAGAAATAAAACATACCGGGTATATAAATCCGAGTAATACTTGCTTGAAAACTAGGAAATTTTTTTTTTCGCTATAAAAATGAATGAATGAATGAATGCAGTCATACCATACCACAGACCCGTACACAAAACAGTTAAGAATAATATGAACTGTGAAATAATGAACATGCATTTACTGACAACCTGAGAGCTGTAATTGAATTGGCCATTCAACTCAATGTTCTTCTCAATGGTCTTACTTTGGTGGTCCATAACACCTTTCTGAAAAATCCCAGCCTATGCCAGTTTTATTAATGGACGTTTTGGACATCGCGTGAAAAGCATGCATATATTTGACGACACATGGAATGGATTCTTTCGTATTCTGCCTTGAATGGACTCGAAGTGAAAATACTAGAAACTATGGACGCTGATGGCCATACAAAACCCCCATGCTTCCTCAGCTCCTGAGAAGAACGATAACAAGATACTGCCTTGAAAATCGGGTCATCATTTCCCAGCAGTATATTCTTTCAGATGAATATACACTCGTCCAGAAATCTGGCATGAAAAAAAATATACGAGGTGTTGTTTCACAACAGTTTCCCTTTAAATTGCCTAATTGATGTCAACGCTCGCTGATTGGTTAAACGGTTTACCGTGATGTGTCCTGAAGCGTTTTCGGGAATGTAGGTTTCTCGAGCTTTTCACTGTTTTAAATTCGACAAAATATATACTGTGTGCTTAGACCACGCATCCAATAATCGGAAAAAAACTTTCATATTTACATGTCTTTATCATCGCTGTATTTGATTTCCCGCCGAACTGATGTGCCCATGCAGGATTAATAGAAATGTGAACAAATCAAATTATAGTCAACGAATTCTTAATTTTTCCATGAACTGGAATTCATTAAATGATAGTTAATTAGAGGTAGTGCGTTTTCCAATCATGGCACAGCATCGTCAGTCTTGAAAGTAAACGCAAATTCAGCACAAATCATCTACTGATTCTTGCCAATAACTTTGTTTGAGATCGTCGGATCGATTTTTAATTTTATATGTTTTCATTTCACATAAACCCATACTTTTTCCACCAAATTTCCAACTTCGACAAATCGATTTGAAATTTTAGATGTATTCATTTGGCACAAACGCATATTTTCTCACCGCATTTTTCGACTTCGAAAACTGAAAAAAAAAGTTGCTTGGCGAGGCTGTCAACACCTTAGCCTACTATACTCTGATTTTTCTAACCCGTTTACACAATTTTTCGCTGGTATTTTTGCAGTGCTAATTGCTATCGTTCTATAACTTGACATACTTCACGTGGAAGTCAAACGGCAATTATTTACCGAATTTCAGAGTCCTATCACGAAAGTTGAAGAAGTTGGCAATCTACACCAATGTAAAATTTACACCTGTCATTTAATTTCTGGGTCCGCACACAATTTTGTGCATTTGCTAGGTTTTGGAGTGGTGCAATCTTTCAAAATCAACATGTTTGTATAGAATACACCCCAATGTGTCTTCTGGTCTAAAATTACAACAATACTTCGAATCCTGATGAATGTAGACAGGATCAAATCCTCGAATAAGCTCAGATTCTCGAGATTCCGTTTTTGGCTGAAATTTAATATTGGGGTAGATTGCCAACTTCTTCAATTATTGCGATAGAAGTCTGAAATTTGGTAAAAAAGATGCCGTTTGTCTCCAAGGTGATGCATGCAAAGTTATAGAACGATACCATTTAGCATAGCAAAGATATCATCAAAAACCGGTGCAAACGAGTTAGAAGAATCAGAGTATAAGTTTGACGACAAAGGGACCTACTGGACAATGACATTAGCAATAAATTTGCAATGACTGCTGACTGGCATAGGCTTATGATATGTGGAAACCCAACTCAATAACTTGGCATTCGTTTGACAGTCATTATGCACCAGTTATATTTCGACTCCATGCAGTAACCTCGCCAAATGTGAAATACTGGTAAAAGAGACATGATATCACGCGGTGTAGGTTTCGGCCGCCATTCCCCAGGTGGCGCGCGCGAAGCACGCTATCGACTTTTCCGAAAATGGAAATGGCCGTCATTGTTCTATCGCTTTGACCGGGCGATATTTTGTTGACAAAATACGCCGGTTCTGTGATGATCGCCGGTCACGCTTCAATGCCGGCGTGAGATCTCAGGATCTGACTCCATAACGTGTTCCACAAAAAACACGTAGTAAGTTCTTTTTTCTACTAAAATATGAGATCTGTTTCCAGTGCATGGTTTTGATTCAGTCAGATTTTGCGGCCGCATTGCGCGTTGGTTTTTCTGAGACGGCGATTCTTCGAAATCGAATCTAGGGCCAAATCTCGACTTCACAATTGGACAAGTACCTGGGCATACTGGTGAACTAGTCGAATCAACAAGAAACCCAAGTCACAGATTGGCTGAGATTGCTCACTGAAAACCTATTTAGATATATTTGCTGCCGATATACGAAGGCTGAGATACAACAGTCAACACACATGCCTGTTGGGCAACGCTTGGTTTTGAAACTTTTCCATTATTTAGAACTTTAGATCTCTGACATGAACATGTTGTATTTCATGTGATCATATAAACTAGATCTTTCTATCTTTAAATGTGTTATTTTCACAGATAATGTCAAACCAGGACAACCAACAAATGATGATGCAGCCGTCAAACTATCCACACCCACAACAACCTAACCAGCCGTCAGGCCCTTCACACCCCCAGCAAGGGCCACCAGGACAACCCCCACCTGGCTCTCACCCCCAGGCCCATCCAGGCCAGTATCCCCAGGGTCACCCAGGGAATCACCCACCCGGAGGCTACCAGCAAGGACCTCCAGGACCACACATGCCAGGCCCCCATGGTCAAGCACACCATCCCCCAGGGCCTGGTTCGTACCCACCCGGCGGCCCTGGACAACACATGCCCGGCCAGCACCCACAACAGGGGCAGTACCCCCAGGGACCTGGAGCGCCTCCCCATCAGGGTGGACCCCACCAGCAGCAAGGACCTCCAGGACAATACCCTGGCCCCCACGGACAGGCAGCCATGGGAGCCCACCAGCCACCACACCAGCAAGGGCCTGGACAGATGCCACCAGGATCGGCTGGACCACACATGCCCCACCAGCAGGGCCCCTCACACCCGCCTGGAGCTATGGGCCAACAGCACCAGAACATGGGACATCCCGGTGGGCAGCAGCACCCACAAGGGGCACCTGTACAGCACCAGCAAGGAGGGTCAGCACCGGGGATGCAAGCACCACATCAAGGAATGGCTCCAGGACAAGTTGCTTCACCACAACCTCAAGTTGGACCCCCACACCAGAGCAACATGCACCCAGGGGGACCTAGCCAGGGGCCACAGCACCAAGGAGCACCAAGTCAGGCACCAGTGCATCAGGGTGGTCCCACTCAGTCGCCCATGATGCAAGGCGGTCCTAATCAAAGCCCCATGCATCAAGGAGGTCCAAACCAGAGTCCCATGCAAGGTGGACCCAGTCAAAACGCCCCACACCAGGGAGGGCCTACCCAAAGCTTCGGACACCAGAGTGGTCCAGGCTCAGGCCAAGGAGGCCAGCACCCATCCGGCCCTGAGCAGAGTGGTCCTCAAGGTGGTCCACAAGGCGGTCCAAATGTCCAGCATCCTGCCAGCTCAGCTCCTTCTGGACCACACCAAGGTGTGCCCAACCAAGGTCCAGCTATGCATCAAGGTGCTCCATCCCAGTCAGGACCGCACCAAGGAGGTCCTACCCCGATGCAGTCTGGGGGACCAAACCAGGGCCCTATGCATCAAAGTGGACCGAACCAGGCACCTATGCATCAGGGTGGGCCAAACCAAGGACCAATGTACCAGGGTGGTCCAAACCAGGGCGGTCCTCAGCAGGGCGGACCAGTCCAGGGACCTATGCATCAAGGAGGTCCTGGACAAGCACAGATGCCCCAGGGAGCACCCAACCAAGGAATGCCACATCAAGGTGTAATGCATCAGGGTGGGCCCATGGAAAACAACATGGAAATGCTCCAAAAGGTATTCACTTTGTCTCTTCAGATTCAACATTTTACATGATGTTTTATATTCAATATATGTGAATCTGGATGAAGAAAGTGATGAATATTTTTTTAGGCAATAAACACGATGGAAGAACGAGGATTGCAGGGTGATCCGCGTTACAACCAACTGGTCAACATGGCGAACCAACTTAAGAGTGGTCAAGGCAAGAAGGACGGGCCTCAGCAAGGACCAATGGCAGGTCAGTTGTCTTGAAAACAAAGTTCGAAACAGCTTCAGCAGGCAACATTTCTGCCCAATTTTATTAAACTGAACGATTCAAAGACTTCTATTATAAATAATTTTAACTGTTCTATTCAGTAGTGATCTGTAACTCGGAAGTTTTCCTTATCTATTTCAGGTGGATATTCTGGGGGATCCCAGGGCCCTTCCAGTGGGATGCCACACCAGCCTGGGGGCCAGATGGGTGCTCACGGTCCTTCTCAGCAGTACATGGGCAACCAGATGCAGGGGCCAGGTCCCATGGGCTCCCAGATGAGCAGTAGCGGCAACATGGGCAACACACCAATGAGTGGACAGATGGCAAACACAGGGTCCATGGGAGGCAGCTCCATGTCTGGGCAGATGGGCTCTTCTGCTGGATCCATGGCTGGTAGTCCCATGGCAGGCCAGATGGCCAGCAGCGGAGGAGGTGCCATGGAGGGACAGAGTGGGGGTATGGGTGGCCAGCCTATGGGTGGCATGATGGGCAGTGGTGGCTCCATGTCGGGGCAGATGGGTGGAGCTTCTGGGAACCAGATGGGTGGAGCCATGCCGGGATCGACTAATGGTATGCCTGGCGCCCCAATGGGTAATCGCATGGGGATGTCGGGGCACTTGAATGGCGGACAGCTGTCTGAAGGGATGAAGACGGCATTCACATCTCCGCAGCTGCAACAGCTTCGTGCACAGATCATGGCGTACAAGCTTCTCTCGAGAAACCAGCCCATTCCGGAGAACATACGGATGGCCATCGATGGCAAGAGACCACTTGTGCCTGGCTATACTAGATCAGGTCAGTATATACAATGAGTAACATTATATTTGAGAATGATGGTTGATGAACCAAGTTGGAGTTGACTTCCAAATACGTTTTTCATATCGTGGATTCGTGATCCTTCCCACTTCCAGACCCCAACCAGATGCAACAAATGAGGATGCATCCTCACCAACACAGCGGCCAGACTGGTTCCCAGAGCATGCCCACCCCGCAGCAGGGGGCTTCTCCCCACCCTCCCCATGGCCCCACCCCTAGCCAGCCTTCCATGATGGGGCCCAACTCCCAGCAGTACCCCGGATACCAGGGCTCTAACGCGCCGGCAGCCACTGGGCAGTCGGGCATGCCCCCACCGCAGGGCCAACCACAGGGTCCCAAGCCCCCAGTGCCTGGACAAGCTGGGGCACCTGCCTCCATCCAGGCTATTGTTAGCATGCAGCAGAAGCAGAACAGGATTGCCCCAGTCAGCAAACCGCAGGGGCTCGATCCAATCACACTGCTGAATGAAAGGGAAAATCGGTGAGTCCATGTTTATATCTTACAGATTTTATATGGGAAGTTTGTGTTGTTGAGCACCAAACGGGATTAACTTGAAATTCTGTTTGTATCGCATCAGCGTGAGTTCTCGCATCGGGTTGAGAATCAAAGAACTGGAGAGCCTGCCTGCCGTGATGAATGAAGATCTGAAGACGAAGGCAATGATTGAGTTGAGAGCTCTGCGACTTATCAACTTCCAGAGACAGGTCGGTTACTGGTGTATTTCCAAGTCATTCAATTCCAGTACAAATCACAAAAATTACGTACTGTATTCATTCATGATCTTGTATACATATATGTTCAACCGATATTGTTTGGTTAACTAGCAACTTATATCTTTGACAGTTGCGTACTGAGGTTGTATCGTGTATGAGGAAGGACACTACTCTGGAGACTGCGCTGAATTCGAAGGCGTACAAACGAACCAAGCGCCAGTCTCTCCGAGAGGCGAGAATCACAGAGAAACTGGAGAAACAACAGAAGATTGAGCAAGAGAGGAAACGCAGACAGAAACACCAGGTTAGATTCCAGAGAATCTATGCAGCATGGATTAATCTCATAACTTGGAAGAAAATTGAACTTTTTCGCTGACAGTATAATAACATGATCTGTTGTAACCAGATATTTTTGAACCACTGAACCTCATTTTAAGCTGATTTTCGAAAAACGTCCAGTGAAAACTTGGACCAGTATATCTGAATATCAGAGCGAAATGAATCCATTCAATTGTGTGACTGATCAAACACTATTCCATCTGTCCCCTTTGCAGGAGTACCTGAATGCTGTACTGCAGCACACCAAGGACTTCAAAGAGTTCCATCGCAACATGTCCGCCAAGATCAACAAATGTAACAAGGCGGTACTCGTGTACCACGCAAACACGGAGCGTGAACAGAAGAAAGAACAGGAACGACTGGAGAAAGAGCGTATGCGTCGACTCATGGTGCGTATGGCGTCTGGACCAATCGCAGGCATTTATGATGTTGTGTTCGTGAAATTTTGATGAGCATATAACTAGACAAATGGAGTAGATTTCCGTGCTATTCTGCTAAATTTCGACTGAACTTGTTGTTTAAATAGTGCCTCACATTAAATGTAAGCCATAGACACAAAGTAATATCCTTGAACAACATTTGACTTTACCAAGTTTACAGCTCTTCTATTGGTGTAAATATACAATGAACAACCACATGCAAGCGTTTGACATTTTCCCTTGTTTGCCCTGTGCCCAGGCTGAGGACGAGGAGGGTTATAGGAAGCTGATTGATCACCAGAAGGACAGGCGTCTCGCCTACCTCCTCCAACAGACGGACGAGTACGTCAGCAACTTGACCAGGCTCGTCGCCGAACACAAGCTGGAGACCAAACGCAAGAAGCGCAAGAAGAAGAGGAAGATCCAGGCTCCAGATCAGGTGTGTTACGCGTGTGTGTGTGTGCTGTGTGGGTGCGCTCTTTTGGATCGCATCCTCATTGCTGGTAGAGTGAATTTTAGCGAGTCTGTCAGTGTTGAGTTTTGTATGTTTGTTCGGGGTTGCTAAAAAGAGGTAGAGTGATAATGAGGTTTCACTTTTCATGAAATGGTGTTGGGTGTGTGAAGGAATGCATGGGGTTTGTTGGTGGAAGTGTTCAGCACATAGTGTGTATGCGGGGGAGAGAGTGTACGAGAAATTTCACTTCTCCAGGGTGCGTTTACATGTGGTGTGTTGTGGTTTATGGGTGTGGACGTCAGCACATTGCATGTTATTTAATGATTTTTCTCACATTTCTTCTTGGTTAAAAAAAAATTGACATTTAGTGAATGTAAAAAGTTTACAATGTCAAGGTGAATAGATTTGTCACCATTTTTATAGTGTGACTGAGGCATTATCAGTGTTTTTATCAAAACTATAGATGATAAGTACCCAGAAGTGAAAAATTGAGTAAATATTCAAAAGTGATATTGTTCAATTTATTCACTTTTTCACTGTGATATCACCAATGCATGTTAGAAACAAGCGATTTATCTTAATGACATCTCTAAAGAAAAATCTGTTTGTAAACGCACAGCCAACAAGCTGAATATTACATCTTCTTATAACTTCATCATATTGTCTTGTATATGCACACAAACCTTCTGCACTCCTCTGTTTACCATGTGTGATAGATTCACAACTACTCGTTGAACCTAACCTTCGGTCTTTGTCTTGAAGCCTCAAACTGAAGTTGGGGAAAAACCAGAGCAGGTGGGTATTCAACAAGTTTCACTTATTGTGTTTGTATTTCTGTATTAAGTTCTGATTTGCTACTTTGCGCTTCTTGCCAATGGCTCATGCTTCAGCAAAATAGTATACTTCTGTAAGTTAATGTATACAATCTACTCAATAAATTCTGAGCACAGTTTTGATGAAGGTTTCTGAACACATTTCCAGTTAAATAAAAAAAAAAAAAACCTTTTTTTTCCCCTCCCTTTCGCACACATTTCTAGTTTAATATAATATATAATAGTTTTGTTAATCTCATTAAGCAAAAAAAATGTTAAAATATTAAAAGTATCCCAAGGAGTTGAGTTGAAACATTATAGGCACATGCTTGAAGTATGAGTTCATTATCAGGATAATTGCAATTTTGTTGCCCCTCTCCGCATGATTCCCAGGACTTGTTGTTTTGATTCACGATATACAGCATCATTGCGGGGAAATATTGATAAATTTTGCTTTGCATTGAAATTTTGGTTGATCAGCTTGATGATATTCAGTTCAACAGAGAAGATTTGATTCATTATGAGTTGCTTTGAATGGATGTCTGCCGACTTCGACCAAATAACCACAACACAAATACATGTTTCAAGAATTTGAAATTTTTTTATCACAATTTATATATACCTGATTTTGCATGTACATACTAGTACATTTTGTCAATTACTACATCGCGTATTCCATGACCACATTATATTGTAACTATAGTTGTAACATTTAGTAATCTAGATTCTTGAATAGTCTAGAAATGCCTATTTTGTACAGACTTGGTTATTTAGCAAGTTCATATCCATATGTACCATCACTGAAAATACTAGTAGCCTAAAGTACATGTACTGTAAGAAGTAATACAACATAATTGAACTGAAATGGCCACATATATCCTGAAGTGCTAAAACGCCTTCTCCATGAATCAAAATGAAAAAAAAAAAAAAATTTCCTACTACCCTATAAACACTGCATATTCTTACTGTTGCTATGGTAACCACTACTACAGAGTGCCATGGACGAGTCATCCAACATGAGTGACATGCGCGTGAACGTCGTACAAACCTCGACTGGGAAGGTTCTATCGGGAGACGATGCACCGAGAGCAAGTCAACTCGAAACCTGGCTCGAAGTCAACCCAGGGTCAGAAACTTCCCAATATTGATTACTGCAGTGTTGAAATTCGTATAAGAACCATGTACAGATTTATAGTATTTCCTGATTGTATTTTGTAGGTATGAAGTGGCACCACGCGATGAGTTCGAATCAGAGGTATGTGTGGATTTACTTCTTCATCAGTAATTACAGGAATATTTAAGCAATAGATCCTTACCCAGATATAAAATTATGGAAAGTTACTGAAAAGAATTCTCAGCTTGTGCAGCCTGGCATGATAATCTTGGCTGTGTTTGTGGTTAGATATGTTGCATCTATACTAATGTGGTGGTTTTGTGGTTTTCCATCAGGGCGAGGAGATTGACTCGGAAGAGGAGAAGAGACTGGAAGAAGAGGAAGCGAAAGAAGAGGAATTCATCGAGTCCATTGCCCAGTAAGTCAATGAATACTAGTACATGTAGAAATGAAATATACTGCCTTGTGTCAAGAAAGTGCTCCATGTTTTCAAACTGCGATCAACCCGTCAAATATTGTGTCCATTTGTGACTACAGGAATGTGGGCACCGCTGACGATGACGATTACAAGTTCTCGCAGAACTACTACACACTGGCTCACAGCAGTCGTGAGGCTGTCACAGAGCAGCCGACTGCCTTGTGCTACGGCAAACTCAAGGAGTACCAGGTCAGTTTGTCGTATTGGGAGAAAGCACATCGTGTTAGAATGGCATGTGCCGTTGTTGATGAAGAGATATTCCATCAATAGAAAAACTTATATATATAAAAGAAATAATTGAATTTAGTGTGAATATTTTGATATTAAGAGGAATTATTCGGGGATTCCCTGGTCAAAAAAGTTGCCACGCATAAGAATGATGACCGTTTCGACAGTTTACTTTGTAAAACTCTGAGTGAAATAGATAAATTAAATTTTTTTTACCTTTCCTGTAGATCCACGGTCTGGAATGGATGGTCTCCCTCTACAACAACAACCTGAACGGGATCCTCGCGGACGAGATGGGTCTGGGGAAGACGATCCAGACGATCGCCATGATCCTCCACCTCATGGAGAAAAAGAAAGTCAACGGGCCACATCTCATTATCGTCCCACTCTCGTTAGTACAAAAAATTTCTTGATTCTTGACTTGACTTCCGCAATTACAATTACGGATGAAATTCAATTACACTCAGATGTCAGGAAGTTCCAGGATTTCTGAACTTGTGAAATTTTATCGCACAATATATTCAGCTTTCACGTACATGTACTCAAATATTGCAAGTTATACTGATTTTGATTATCCTGAATATGCTTGTGCCTTCTCCATTCAGAACACTGTCCAACTGGATGATGGAGTTTGAGCGATGGGCACCGTCCGTTATCAAAGTGCCGTACAAAGGCTCGCCCAACACTAGAAAACTGCTGTCACCCATCCTTAAGAGCCAGAAGTTCAACGTACTACTCACAACATACGAGTACATCATCAAGGACAAGGCTATACTCTCAAAGGTCTGTGAGAACTCCTTCATCAGATTTTTATCCATAGAAATCAATTTTGAATCAATGGTGTTGAATCTATTGCCAGAGGGATATAATATACATGTAATGGGTTACTTTGGTGTGTTCCATGAGTTTAGTGGTAAATAACCATCGTACATCTTTTCCGATCCATCAGATTCACTGGAAGTTTATGATCATTGACGAAGGTCATCGAATGAAGAACCACCACTGTAAGCTGACCCAAATCTTGAACACTTACTACACCGCTCCTCATCGCCTGCTGCTGACAGGAACCCCATTACAGGTGGGTACTATGGATGACCATGCTGTTTGCGAACAGTGGTTGGATGCAGGTTTGTGATTGTTAAGGGCTGGAATATGCTGGTGTAAAGTTCGATGATCCCTGCAGTTGATGTCACCTTGAAATACATTTGGAAGAAGTTGTGTAGGCTGTTTAAAAATGTGTAAAAACATTTATCCTGTGCAAGACATATGATGTTGATAAGTCAGAATACATCTTGTTCAACAGAACAAACTGCCTGAGCTGTGGGCCCTGCTTAACTTCTTGTTGCCGAGTATCTTCAAGTGCTGTGCCACCTTCGAGCAGTGGTTCAATGCGCCTTTTGCCATGACTGGAGAAAAGGTAGGAGAAATTAAATTTGATCAGTTCCACCAGTACTAAATTGAGTCGAGATATTCAGAAGTAACTTGTTGATTGGAGTGAACCAAAAAAAGGTGTTTGAAAATTGTAGAATTCTGTGTCATGATATGTAAAACAAAAAACTGACCTTTGGTTCTCTGTTTAAAGGTGGAGCTGAACCAGGAGGAAACGTTGCTGATCATCCGACGTCTGCACAAAGTCCTTCGTCCGTTCTTGCTGCGCCGTCTCAAGAAGGAAGTCGAGTCTCAGCTCCCAGACAAGGTCAGTTCACAAGGTCATAAGTGTAGGTGTACTCCTCTAAAAAATAATCCAGCGTGCACTCTTGAAAAATCTTAACTGCATTTGTCGCTGATTTATCCTCGCAGGTTGAGTATGTGCTGAAGTGTGACATGTCGGCGCTCCAGAGGCTCCTCTACCGACACATGCACTCCAAGGGCATCATGCTTACGGACGGCTCGGAGAAGGACAAAAAGGTATAGAATGGTATTCACATATCATTACTGGGATATAAACATAGTGTGGTATAAGTTTGAATGATGTGTGGATTTTTAGGTTGTTTCCCAAGGTGTTAATATTCTATAAAACACTGTCCAACAAATCTGTCTCATATTGTTAGAAAAACTTAGGTAGGCAAATAACTTTTGTTAGTGCACCGATTTTGGCATGCTGAAGCACCATCACCCTCCAATAGATAAATGAGAAAGACTGCATTTAATCATCTTGATTATGGGCACACCTTCTCATCATTGTACGGTGTCATGAGCCTGACCAAGTATGATTCCGTGTGTTCAGGGTAAAGGAGGCACGAAGGCGCTGATGAACACCATCATGCAGCTGAGGAAGATCTGTAACCACCCATTCATGTTCCAACACATTGAGGAGGCCTGCGCAGAACATAACAACCTACAGGGCAGCGTTGTCAGCGGGTAAGAGGGCTAGAAATATTGGTCTACCAGGTGATCTTGACATAAATCGGAAGTGATACAAATGTACGACTCACCATATCTAGTATTGACTCTTTATTCCTATCAGTTTGTATCTCATCATATGATGCTTTGCCATATATAGGCCAGACTTGTACCGAGCCTCGGGCAAATTTGAGCTCTTGGACCGAATCCTGCCCAAGATGAAGCGAACTGGACACAAATGTCTGCTCTTCAATCAGATGACTTCTCTGATGAGCATCATGGAGGACTACTTACTGTACAGAGGTAATTCTTCGATAACTCCCAAGTCACTGAATTCACACTTTCCCCCATTATGGTTTCCATGTATACTTTTGAAACCTGTTCTTGATTCGACATTTGTGCAAATTCTGACAGATAATTAGCTCAAATAAACTTGATTGTTGATGGTTTGTCAAAGCCCCAGATGTAAGTAAAACCAGTTCTTGAAATACTGTAAATTTTACAGTGAATTTAAGTTAATCATCCTGAATGAACCTGGATTATCGCACGACTCAACTTTCTTACAGGCTACAAATACCTGCGTTTGGATGGTACCACCAAGTCTGATGACCGTGGTACACTCCTGGAGCAGTTCAACGCTCCCGACTCGGAATATTTCCTGTTCATCCTCTCCACGAGGGCGGGAGGTCTCGGGCTAAACTTGCAGAGTGCAGATACAGTCATCATCTTTGACTCCGACTGGAATCCCCATCAGGTGAGAATACGTATTGGCACATAACTGTCAGAGTCAGGTAAGAGTAAATCATATGGAAAAATATTGTGCAACACCTTTGAATGAACACCATTGAATGATACAAACATAATTCCACTTTTGTCTGGAATATTTCATAGATTGTCTTTGAATTCGATGCACAATAACTTTACATGGTTTACAGCTTTCAGAAGTCCAAATTACCACCGTTTTCATTCAATCTTGATCATATCATTATCGAAAAAATTCCCTGGACAGGACTTACAAGCCCAGGATCGAGCTCACCGTATTGGCCAGAAGAACGAGGTGCGAGTCCTGCGTCTGATGACGGTCAACTCCGTCGAAGAGCAGATTCTTGCCGCTGCCCGATACAAGCTCAACGTGGACGAGAAGGTCATTCAAGCCGGGATGTTCGACCAGAAGTCGACCACCAGCCAGCGAACTCAGTTCCTCTCCTCCATCATCCAGCAGGAGTCTAATGAAGATGAGGTAATGATGTCTCTTTCGAGGTTTTGCCATTGTAAGATTTTGTGGGTGAATGTAGAAGGTCAGTGGATTGATGCAGGTTCTTTCCCCCAAAAATATATATCATGCTATGTCAGACATTCCATCATATTAATCTGCTATTTGGTAACTCGAATGTAATAGTTGTGTTTGCAATGCATAATCAATGTGACATGTTAAATCCTGATTTACATATTCTCATGCACTATTATAAACACAGGAAGAGGATGAGGTTCCTGATGACGAGACGATCAACCAGATGTTGGCTCGTACCGAGGACGAGTTTGACTTGTTCCAGGTCTGTTCTTGCAACCTCACAACGATTGTGACTACTGTATGCTTTAACTACCCTGTCTGATATTCATAACTCTAACTCAGTGGGGAAGGAGTGTTGTGATTTGAGACATATATATCACATTATCGCAATTTGACACTAGTAGAATCAAATGTATCTCATTTCATTTGCAGCAAATGGACCAGGAGCGAAGACGTAACGAGGTGACCTCTGGACGTCGCAAGCCGCGGCTCATGGAGGAGGAAGAGCTGCCAGGCTGGCTCATCAAGGACGAACAGGAGGTGTGTATACGAAATCACACATCACAAACTAGGAATGATGTTTGCAGTGTATTCTTTGGGTTTGGGATTGGTCGAGATAGATCTGTCAAGCTGATTGATTGAGCAAATAAGTCCTGCCATATCATCGTGCTGAGTTGCCACTCTTAAATTTCCAATCCCCTTCTCCATCAATTCAGGTGGACCGTCTCACTTTTGAGGAGGAGGAAGCCAAGATATTTGGCCGCGGCTCCCGACAGCGGAAAGACGTGGACTACTCGGACGCTCTCACTGACAAGGAATGGGCCAGGGTCAGTGTAGTCACTCAACGAATTCTTTCTCGAGGTGTTTCATGTAATAGACAGTTATATGTAATCAATCGATCATGTCATACCTGAGTTAACAAAATTTTTTCCACACTGTAGGCAATAGAGGACGGCAACTTAGACGAGCTTGAGGATATGAAGAAGCGGTCGAACAAGCGGCGAAGAGGTGGTGAGGAGGAAAAAGAGGAGAAGAAAAAGAAGCGGCGTGGTCGGCCACCTGTCGAGAAGATGCCGCCCAACCCTCCAAAACTGACGAGGATGATGAAAAAACTCTACGATGTTGTTGTCAACTATGAGGATAGGTGAGTGTCTGAAACTTGGCGGTCATAGAAGAGGACAATATCAGTAAATGATATGTAAATGCTATTGATGGAGAGATATTCACCTTTGCACTCACGGTTGTTTGAAGCAAAAATAAAAACCCTGCGATTTCTGCTCCAGTGATGGTCGCATCCTGAGTGAACCGTTCATGAGACTGCCATCCAGGAAAGACCTCCCAGATTACTATGAAATCATCAGAAAACCTGTTGACTTCAAGAAGATCAAGGTATTTATTTAGACACTAAGAGCTAGTGTTCAAATAATGCATATCATAGGATTAAAGCCTGGTGATTCAGAAAACCTGACATATTTATATCCCTTGTATGGATGTATGTATGGATTCCATTTGTTTCCATAGCAACGTATACGTGAGCACCGATACCGTTGCCTTGACGACCTTGAGCAGAATGTTATGCAGCTTTGCAAGAATGCACAGATCTACAATGTCGAAGGCTCCTTGGTAAGTTCACTGTTGATCTCACAATTCAAGGAGTCCTATCTCTTTGTCTCGTTTCTCAACCTGATAAAGTTTGATTACTCTACAAACTGTTGTGAATTTGCTGATGTTTTTAATAGAAAATCACAAGTTTGATGCAGCTCTATAGGAACTTTCAACTCAATTAAACTTTCACACTTCAAATAGTTTCCTTTTTCTTGACAAACTGTTGCAATATTAGTGGCCTAAACATCAGTGCAATTTTATGAAAAATTGGCGATTTTTTCGGCAGATTTATGAGGACTCGATCGTGCTGCAGTCCGTGTTTACGAACGCAAGAGAGCGACTGGAGAAAGACGGGAACCTGCCGACTCCGCCGGAGAGCGAGGAGGAGGACGGAGATAAACAGGATGAGGAGCAAGAGGATGATGAGGGAGAGGAGGACGACGAGGAAGGTCGGTGGAAGTTTGGTGCAAATGTGAAATTTTGTGAGGAAAAATGAGAAAATTCTGGAAAAGGTGTGATTGTTTTTTTCAAAGTTCATCAGGAGAGTATAGTTGTGATATAACAGTATAAGTTTGTATGTCATGAAGCATGAAAATGGAAGAATGTGTGCAATTCACAATGAATTGAATAAATTTCTTTTGTTGATCTCTAGGAACAAGTCGGTCAAAGAGAGGACCCAAAAAGCGTGAGCGGGTAAGTCATGAGTTTTGTACTAGTATTTTGTGCGAAAAATACTTGATACAGAGTATACAGTGCAATAATACTCCTCAAAATTTTAAATGATCCTCTCGCAAGATAATTTCTCTGTGACTATAAGTGAAATCAACTTGTGTCCATTGGCAGGAAAAGAGTCAGCGAAGGAAAAGCAGAACAGTGAAAGCAAAAGCAGTGATCAGTGACGATGAGGAATCTGATGAGGAAGATATGGTGCATTAGATGCGGAACAGAATGAGAGGATGTCGGAATTAAACTTGGCGGGATATCGCTGGATTAAAATAACAAATACTCTATTTATTCTTTGGGTGTTGGAAGCTTCTGTGGCTATGTTTATGTTCGTTTGTTTGTTTTGTTTCGTTCGTGTAAAGAGCAGAGGATGGAAAAAGTAGTTTCATGATACACTATTATGTGTGAAAAAAAGTGGTATTTAATTTTATCGAAGCATGCATTTAAGTTGAGGATTTTATTAATACCCTCCACATTGATACCTATGGAAAATTAACTAAACTGGGCATCTTTCTGACAAATATTTCAAACTCCATTCGACACAACCGATTATCTTTGCTATAAATCAACAGATTGATGTAAATATCTTGGCCTGAATCGTGTCAATGTTTGTAGTAGAATGTAGTGTGCATTTAGTGTGATTGATATACATACTATACGTTAATAACATACGTTGTAACCTGGACGGCATACAGTCAAATAAATATGTACATGTCTTTGTAAGTGTATACAAGGTGTTTGTGTTCCTTTTCTTCCAAAAGCTTTTTAGCTTGTCCAAATGAAGGAACATGTCAACAAGTGTGCTGTAGCTTACCGACAGACTTAGATCAAACATGATATTGAGCTTTAATACTGAAGGTAGTCTGAGGTCAAGTTCAAGGTTACCAAAAATTCCACGATATATGATTACCCATATGCCTGTGATACAACCGTTCGATCCATCTGTGGTCATTTTGTCTGCAGAGGCCAATTTATATAATGTGATGTCAAATGTGACTTTGAGATTTACCACTCGGGGTCATCTAAGGTCAATTTCAAGACCACCGAAAGATCTGCCATATATTACTTCTTAAGCCTCGGGAGTCATTTGCAGCTGGTTTGCCAATTGAAAAATGTCAGTTGGAACGTGAACTTGAAATTTATCTCTTTAAGGCGTGCAAGGTCAAGCTCAAGGTAACCATACGATGCGCCATATATGGCTCCCCATATGCTCATAATACATATCCATGCTGTCTCTACAAGCGTTTTGTCTCTGTGGACTAATTGGTGCATTTTTGGTCTGTATTCCTGGCTTTTCTAGCAATTCAATTCATTCTGTCTTTATACACAATATAAAGAGTTCAAAATATCGCCATACGTGAAATTGAAGAGAAAGATTCAAGGCAAATATTTTTACGTCTGTGGCCTGAAGGGTGTTCTTTGTGGAATTAAAACCAGAAGTGGCTCTGGTAAAGTATACTGCGCTTTTTTTCTATTTTCAATTAGGATTAAAAATGTCATCGATGGATTAAATGGACAAATAATATTGAGTGCAACATACCCAATTGGGCCAAACAACGTTCTGAACAGATTTTGATCCGCAGCCCACTATTCATTGCTAAGAAATCACTGACCCAAAGCTATTTATTACAGTATCGGATACTCTCGCCCATAAACGGCAACATTTCGGCCCCCTGTTAGCCTACTGTCTGCCACTAGATTTAGATTCTACTAAATTTAGATCTGTGAAACAGGTCCCTGATTTGAATATATATATAGAGTCAACCGATTCTATATTCCCATTATTGTGACAGAAAGGAGGTGAAATACAATTCCTCAATTTACATTGCTAGATAATAATAAAACAGTGCAAATGGAATTTTGATTTTGATAAATACGTTAAATATATCATTTTCGTAATTAATTTCAGGCATAAAATCATGGTCAGCAGATCCTTTGGTTCTATTTGCATTGGGAGATTGATCCTTTGAAATTGTTTACAAATAGCGAGAACGTGCACGTGCCAAATACCGAAACACAATGAGCTCGCGAGGATAATTGATATAAACAGTCTTTGTCTCGCGCAAAGGGACACGCAGATAGTCAAAACAATTAGATGAACTCTTCAACCGAGGCAATCGAATTTGTGCGCAATGCTCAGATTTCATTGCAGACGAGAATTCCAAGCCGTGAGGTCAGAGAAAGTATTCCAATGGGAAGAGAAAAAACTTGAGAGCGGGAACTTCACGAATGGGATTGGTACGGAAATGATGTCATTCGTGCTGAAATATTCTAGGAAACCCCACAGCAGTTGTCCATAAATTACCAAATTAACAAACAAACACGTCCAAGAATACGTGTGGGTAAGTTTCTTTGTTTGCATTGAAAATTTGAATCTGTCCTATCAATGTTGAGAAATAGCAATTCAATAAAACCTCCCAAGCCCCCCCCCCCCCCACCCTTCTACATCTGGATCTATTTCGAATCCCCACGCTGCTCAACCTGACAAAAATTTGGTTTTGTTTTCAACCGAGCCTTCAGAATCGAGGAGGAATTACATTAGATCTAATTGTTTTTTAATTGAAAAATTTCGCTGAAAATGGTTGTGCGAAGTCATGATTACATCTGCAATGTGTATAAAGATGAGATGCCTTGCATCACTCGAAAGACCCGAATTGTTGACTTTAAAGACCAAAATGACGCTTTTTGACATTTTGTGTGAAATCTTTTCAGTAAATTTATCTCCAATTTCACATTGATGCATTTCGTTAGTAACCTTTTATCTCGTGAGACCCAAATATAGGCCCAAATGGCCAAGGAAAGGCTGAAATGCACAAATTATCCCCTGGAGATGTATTTGACCTCAGATGACCTTGAGTGGCATATCAATAGGTCATATCTCGCATGAAATGTGTAAGTTGGACTCTGCATATAAAACAGCTGTATATAGAGCTTAGGTTTGTATTATAAGCATGGAGAAATACATACTGTATATATGACATATTTTTTTGTGACGTTGGACTTGATCTAAGATGACCTTGAGTGGTAATGAAAATTTTCCCCAGGTTTCGACAGGCTGAACACATGATAATTTTGAGCAGTAGTCTGAACCTCACACACATATTTCACATATGATTGGCAGGGATCTTGTGCACAGATATTATAGATGTAAATGAGTCTCATTTATATCTATGCACATATTGATGTAGACTTCACCCAAGTCTGGGTTGGAACAAGGTTTTAATCGGCAGGGGATTTCAGCTCCCTGACAGCAGCGGAGCATTGCGATTTTCAGTAAAAAAAAACCTCACGTAAAGACATGAAAATTATTTTATTTTGAATATATTTCTGATTGGACTGGCATCGGATTCGTTCCCATATTTTTTTTATAAGAGAAGGAGTGTTCCTTATATATATGCACATGCTTTATTATTCAAGCAAGGGTGGGCACCAGATTTTACTTTGCAGGAAGTTTGAGCTTCCCGACATTAGTCTGAAACATTGCGAATTTGAGTAAAACAAATCACGTAAGGAGGTGAAAATTATTTTACGCTGGATATATTTCTGGCGGACTGACGTCAGATGTTCTCACAGTGAGAAATTCATCACGCTATTACGTCAGGTCTCTGTATTTTGGTGAGCTTTCGATGTTCACAGTAGTATTGCGGACTGTCGCTCCCCATAAAAATCGTTAGATTGGAACGCGATGAAGACGACAAAATACATCTTTTTGTGTCGTAGGGTATCCAAAACCCACGAATTGTGTGTAAATTGTTTCTTCTAGGTTTTTTATATGCCTAATATTATTTCCTCAGTGATTTCATTCCCCTCATGCAAAGATAATGGAGTGAACACTGAGCATTCTAGTTTCAGCACTCTAGAATGGGTTATTAATGTGAATCATACAAATTATATGAATCTTGAAGTATATAAACTCAATTATTCCACACTTTTACATACATAATAAATAATTTAGCATTCTGATTGAGGAATGTCTTTATGGTTTTAGCAGAATTTGTTTCTTTTTCTTCCGCCGTAGCTTTAGTTTTTCTTGATATATCTTTAACAATTTTTCATCACTGGTCAGACATAATATGTGGAAGTACAGTACATTGTATTAAATTTGAGCCGGTTCTGAGGTGTGTCAGGTCCATGAGGACGAAATTAAGGTTGACTTCGGACTCGATTTTCGGACGATAAACTCGAAAAATTTCCAAGCATTGCAGAATGCAGAACTTTGCATGGAGGTTAATATCACACTCCGAACCGTATAACCCTACATATATTTGCAAGATGGCGGGAGGTACGTCGCTTCCACGAAATGTGTGTGTATTGCAGCGTTTTTGTCACGGTATTCACATAACCAGTGTTGTGTCGAAGTTCCGTGATGTTAACTGGTGGATAATGCGTGGCCGGGTTATGTCTTGAATCTGTCAGAGGTGGGTAAGAGGGAGAAGAAAATATGCGTGTGTATAACCCTAACGACACAGCTCTCCGGCAAAGTTATAACCCTAACAATCAGCGCGTATAACCCTACCGATGGAGAATTTCAAAAGAAGAATAGACACAATTATTTTTTTGTGTGTGTTAAATTTTCTCATTTAATAGCATGTAAAAGTGTGATTCCAACCAAAAAAATAACATAGTGAAACAGAAGGATGCCATGCATGTTTTTAGATCTACCATCAGGGAAAACAACAGATTGTTACAGGTGTAAATGGGATATATGTCTCATGTATTTTAGGTCCCCCCGGACATATATTCCTAGGGGAAATAGTCTGCGTGAGTGCCGGCGAAATATGTCCCTGGACATGTTTTCCTATGGAATTAGGTCCCAGGACATGTTTTCCCAGAATATTATCATTGGACAACATTTCCTAGGGATATTTGTCCGTGGGACCTATTTTACGTAGGACGTAAATTTCTTTTACACCGGGCTCAATCCATTAAACGACCTTTGAGACGGACTTTATTTCGGACTCGTTGCCCTCCACCAATATGTCTGAGTATAGGGGATGAACTTTGACTTTGATGTTGAGTAAGAATTTATGTTTTTTTAAAACATTATCTCGGTAATTGTGCGTCATAGAGTCGAACGGACGTTATTTTCGGACTCTTCATCCGAAAATTTTCGTCGATATCTCTGAAGTGATGCAATGTTGAACCCGTCGCCCTTGACAAACATGTCTTAGGGGTATTATGGATTAAATTTGACCCTGACCTGATTTTTTTTTGCTGAGTCGGCATTTTGTAGGGTATTACAGGTCTTAGGGCTGACTTTGCCCTAGATTTGAATTTTTGCATTGAACCACCTTGAATATGAACAGGACCTAAGAAAATTTCTTATCCTCCGAATAGTATCCGCAAACTGTTCCTCATACATGTATTGTATTTTGTATTTATATTAAATTTTGTAATTTTTCCCTTGTGATTTCTTCCAAATATGGAAATTCATACCTCATAATGGGAGAGTATATACGTGTGGATTGGTGTACAGTTTTAATCGTTGCGGACAAAGATGGAGTTTGTATGATGAGGAGATAGAGAATCACTTGTAAGCTATCAATGAGTGACTTTGAATTCGAACTTGGTTAATTTTGAAGTGTTGATATACTAGTCACGTCAGGCTAGAAATAGCCAAATTGGGTTTTCCGATACGAAACACTTGAAGTTAGGGCTCTTGTATGTATCACGAACAAGTGAAAAATCATACATGATGCATCGCTTGTTGACCATGAAGTCTGAACTTGACATGATATGACAGACATTGAGTGGTATCAAAAAATGTATAAACTTATCTTGGGCAACAAAACCGTAGAAGATAGAGTTTACGTTTTGTATCATGAACATGTGAAAAATCATGTGCATGTATGCACCATCTTGACCTGGACCTCAAACGACTTTGAGTACTCGAAATCAAGGTCAATTCCAACAAACAGTACGAGTTTTTTTTGGTCGATATAGGTATATGATCTTTAAAGGACATATTTACACTTTTCAATAACAACTTCTTATCTCGACAGTTACTTTGAAATTGAACATAAAGGTAAATTGTGTACGATATTATATGACAAACGGGACGAACCGTCCTGCCTTGAGCCATAATATCCCACCATCACCAGCCTACGGAATCTACATGTCCCAGTCAATCCGTTATTGTAGAGCATGTTCAGCTTACCAGGAATTCATGATCAGAGCATAGCTTTGGTAATCCAAACTGAGGTCGACATTCTAGAAGTTTTATGGTCTGCACTTTGCTCTGGATGAAGGTGACGCGAAACCTGTCGAACATATGATATCCGATATCATCCCACCTTTATATTCTGCATACATTTGCGTTTCGATGCCAGTGTCGATATCACAGCGCGGGAGTCGCATGCGGGGCAGAAGATGCTCACTTTTGCACAGCACCTGATCTCACACTCAGCTGGCTGGACGTCTTTGATATTCACATGGCTCTGACCATGATAACCTACTGATAGGATCCCTTGGATTTGACCACTTATACTGTACTTGTAAACGTCGTCCATTGAATCGGTGTTGGAATTTGAATTTGTCTGTTTCTTGGTATCCACTTGTGTATGTATATATATTGGTCTATAAAACTATATGGGGATCCGCAAGTTTCTTCATCACTATTCTTGTGTTCCATTATTCGATGACATTATCAGCACTCCCGCAAGCGATTGATATCAGTACTGCATGATCAGCATTTTCCTGTCTCCTGGTCATTTTGTTGTATAGGGCCTACGTTTCCCTTGTATGGCAATAGCATGTTACACTTTTTGTCCTGCTTGGCCTGAGAATGGCATGTTGTTGTCTGATATTTTGCATGTTTTTTTTTCTTGCTAGAATGTCGCATGTTTCTAGAACAAATAGCCTAATTTCACATGTTACACGTTTTTGGTCTGATATATTGTATATTGAGTGCCTTTTTGTCCTGTGTATTGCCTGTTACATGTTTTGTGTAGTATCTTGTAAGTTGCATTTTATTGTCCTGTGTCTTGCATATTGCATGTCTTTAGTATCCTGCGTGTTACATTTTTAGGAAGAGCAGGGCTCTTCCTCTATGATGTTGGTTTTTTTTGGATTTTTGAATTTTTTCTTTTGTTTACATTCTTGAAAGTGCCACTTGGAACCACAACAGGCTATTCAACTGTGGCTAATTGGGAGGGCCCGGGGCCCGTTGGGAGGAAAATGACGCCCGTGTACCTAATCATGGTTAATGTAATAAGTTATTAGCGATAATAATCCCAGGAGACGTGTGTTCCGACCGTTTTTTTTTTTTTGTATGTCACCGTTTCATACCCATCACCACTCCCGTTTTGATCTCCACTGGAACAGTGCTTTCTTGCAATCATATGCACACAAAGTTTTGGATATACATTCCGCACAATATATAGATACAGTATGGTATTGCAACAATGAAAGACAAGTTGATACGGCAACATAATAATTATGTGTTAGTGGTGGTATTCCATATTCCAGTGGGCAAATTCAATTCTCGTGTGGCCCCGATAAGCAGTCACGGCAGTCGGCCCGCCAGCCAGAGAGTCACTGAATTGTCCAATCGGGAAGCTGTCTTGGCGGACACACCCACATGTTTATGAAATACACGTGGATATAATGATATGCAAATGATCACGTGAGCGAGTCCCGCCAATTAGCGTACTGCCCCAAAAAATTGCTGCAGGGTCAAGGTCAAAATGCCAGCCGCCAAGAGATCGTCCAACCATAGAACTCCCAACTGAGTGCGGTATTTGTGGAAATACTTGTTACGACCCAAATAAATGGTCTTTTCTATGACTCTTTCCTACTTCACTGGTAATACTTCATAAAAATATCACCACCGAAAGCTTGTTTATGGGGGAATTTAATTAAAAATGCCATTGAAGTGAAGCGAGATTTCAACGAGATTTGACTAAAAGGAACAGTCGGAAACAAACAAACAAAACTTGGCAGATTTGCGGAGCTTTTACACGGGAAAAAACTTAGTTTCCTCCTAGATCTAGCACTTTTATAATGTTTATGATAGTTTCATATTGCCGACGAGAATTGTCAGTGCTGATTTTGATAGCAGTCACACGAGCGGCGATTCGGGGTGGGGGGTGTGCCTGGGCTAACAGTATTTGGCAGCTGACACTACACACTGCACACTGACACAACATGTACGCTGATCTTCAAACCAACATTTGGGCAAGGAGAAACATGATCGCATTGATGAAAAAAGCTTTCATACATGTCATGAATTATTGGAAATGCAGACAAGTTACTGAAATGTCTCTGCAGTACAAATCAAAACACTGAAAAAAAAATCCATAAAGAAATTTAAATCTAAGACTAAAGCTCAAAAAACATTGTGCCTCCTAAATCAGAAAAACATAATCAGAACCTTGAAAATCTTACACATTGGTCCCAAAAATAGTCGGGTGATTTTTAAACGTGTTCAACAAGCTAGGTAAAGCTTCTGACTTGTAGAGATTTCATGGCTGTAACGGAATAAGTAACATTAGTTTTATTGATTAAGTCTTATTGGCCACAATAAAAATAATTATTACAAGAAACATTTATTATTGGGTTCAACAATGTAAAGGTTCTGGGGCCCAGACGAGTCGACAGGTACCCAAATTCGGGGCGGAATTTTGTTACTCGTATTTGAGAACAAATAAAGATATAGTTTTGAATATTTGTGATAAACACTAGTAAAATCACAAGAATGACAAGGAAATCATCAGGAAAAAAAACGATAGTTTTATGAGGTCATGACATTGTGATCTTTCTCAAACTTGAAAATACTGGTAATTACTGACGAAACAAATAATATGTGTCAAAGATCAATGTCTGGCGTTTACGTGTTACAAATTGCTTCAGTGAGTATCATTCAAATTTTGCTATATATTTGGACGGGTCGGGTCAGACGACACAGGTACCCGGTTCGGAAATTTCCGACTCACTCGGGCCCTAAAAAGTTCTATCCAGTCATGACTAACCGAATAGGTTATCATTAGTTTTACTAGTTAAGTCTATTATTGACCACAATAAAAATAGTTACATGACAAGAAAATAGTTACATGACAAATTTATTGGCCCAACAAGGTATAGATTCTGCCCAGTAGAGTTACAATATGGCCACAACATATATGTACCAAATCAAATACAATATTCAAGGGTTTTTAAATTGTTCTGTGCAAACATTTTCGAAGCTCTTCCTTTGAGGCCAGTGGCCCTTGTTGGTTATGTGTCTTGTGTGTTGCATGTTTTTGTCTTGTGTCTTGCATGATGCAGATTTCATCTTGTGCCTTGTATATTCTATATTTTTGTCTTGTGTGTTGCATGTTGCATGTTTTTTGTTTTGTGTCTCGCATGTTCCATGATTTTGTCTTGTGTGTTGCATGTTGCATACTTCTGTATTGTGTCTTGCATGTTGCATGTTTTTGTCTTGTGTAGTGCATGTTGCATGTTTTTGTCTTGTGTGTTGCATGTTGCATGTTTGTGTGTTGCATGTTGCATTATTCCGGTTTGTGTCTTGTGTGTCGCAAGTTTATGTCTTGTGTTTGGCATGTTTATTCTGTTTCGTGTCTTGCACATTGCATGTTATTGCCTTGTGTCTTGCATGTTGCGTTTTTTTTTGTCTTGTGTCTTGCATGATTTTGTCTTGTGTGTTGCATGTTGCATGTTTTTGTCTGTTGTTTTGCATGTTGCATGATTTTGTCTTGTGTGTTGCATGTTGCATGCTTCTGTTTTGTGTCTTGCATGTTGCATGTGTTTGTTTTGTGTCTTGCATGTTGCATGTTTTTGTCTTGTGTGTGGCATGTTGCATGTGTTTGTCTTGTGTGCTGCATGTGTGTGTTGCATGTTGCATGTTTGTGTTTTGCATGTTGCATTTCTTTCAGTTTGTGTCTTGTGTGTTGCATGTTTATGTCTTGTGTTTGGCATGTTTATTTTGTTTTATGTCTTGCACATTGCATGTTTTTGCCTTGTGTCTTGCATGTTGCATTTTTTTTTGTCTTCTGTCTTGTGTGTTTCATGTTTTTGTCTTGTGTCTTGCATGTTGCATGTTCTGTTTTGAGTTTTGTGCGTTGCATGTTTTTGTCTTGTGTGTTTCATGTTTTTGTCTTGTGTCTTGCATGTTGCATGTTTCTATTTTGCGTCTTGCATGTAGCATGTTTTTGTCTTGTGTCTTGCATGTTGCATGTTTCTGTTCTGTGTCTCGCATGTCGCATGTTTTTGCATTGTGTGTTGAATGTTGCATGCTTCTGTTTTGTGTGTTGCATGTTGCATGATTTTGTCTTGTGGGTTGCATGTTGCATGCTTCTGTTTTGTGTCTTGCATGTTGCATGTGTTTGTTCTGTGTCTTGCATGTTGCATTCTGTTTTGTTTTGTGTCTTGCATGTTGCATGTTTTTGTCTTGTGTGTGGCATGTTGGATGTGTTTGTCTTGTGTTTTGCATGTGTGTGTTGTATGTTGCATGTTTGTGTTTTGCATTTTGCATTTTTAGGTTACCGGACCTATGGTCCGATAACCTATTGGCATGGCGTTGTGTCCGTCGTCCGTCGTCGGCGTCGGCGTCAGCGTCGGCGTCGTCGGCATCGTCCGTCCACATTTTTATCTTTAATGTTTACAATCAGATCTTTCTGAAATTTTGCACAAAAATACTTAAAAATATTTCAAGAGGGGGTTATTTTTTTGTTTTTTGATTTTCGCATTTTTTTCAAAATAACGGCCAATTTCTGACTTTGGCGGCCCTTTTCTCAAAAACTGTTCAGACAGTTTTGAGATTTTATTTCAAAAGATTGTTCTCACATACCTCTGTGATGTGTATAGGTTTCGTTGCCCCTGAATCGCCGGTCGGCGTGCAGCGGCCATTTTCATTTTCTCGACGGGTCCCAAATGGGACTTTTCCATGTTAAATTATCCTATGCTTTATAATGGGACACATTATGCCTAATATCTCACTTAGTATTGAGATTAGAGACTAGGAATCAATTATGGACACATAGGAAATGATATATGCTGATTATTGTCATGACCTTGGATTTGACCTTTGACCTCATTTTCAAGGGCAGAGCACGAAATGGTTAATATCTCGCTTATTATCGACTTTACAGCTTAGGAATCAATTGTGAACATATAGGAAATGATATATGCTGAATATTCTCGTGACCTTGAATTTGACCTTTGACCTCATTTTCAAGGTCACAGGACAAAATGGCTAATATCTCGCTTATTATCAACTTTACAGCTATGGAATCAATTGTGAACATATAGGAAATGATATATGCTGAATATTCTTGTGACCTTGAATTTGACCTTTGACCTCATTTTCAATGTCACAGGACAAAATGACTAATGTCTTGCTTATTATCGATTTCACAGCTTAGGAACCAATTGTGGACATGTAGGAAATGACATATGCCGAATATTGTGATGACCTTGAATTTGACCTTTGACCTCATTTTCAAGGTCAGAGAACAAAATGGCTAATATCTCGCTTATTATCGACTTTACAACTTGAGAGTCAATTGTGGACAGATAGAAAATGATATATTCTGAATATTCTCATGACCTTGAATTTGACCTTTGACCTAAATTTCAAGGTCAGTCACATTATTTCCAAGGTCAGAATACAAAATGGCTTATATCTTGCTTATTATCGAATTTACAGCTTAGGATTCAATAGTGAACATATAGGAAATGATGTATGCTGAATATCTTGGTGAGCGAGAATTTCACCTTTGATCCCATTCTCATGGTCACTTATTATCGACTTTACAGCTTAGGAATCAATTGCGAATACAGAGGAAATCATATATGCTAAATATTTTCATGACCTTGAACTTGAACTTTGACCTCATTTTCAAGGTCACATCACAGAATGGATAATAACTCACTTATTATCGACTTTACAGCTTAGGAATCTATTGTCATGATTGTGGACATACTATAAGTGATATATTTGTTGAATATTTCATGGCCTTGAATTCATTAATGACTTTATTTCCAAGGTCACTGGACAAAAGGCTAATATCTAAAATGTATATTGTCCGGTAACCTCTCTTAGCCCTTGGGCTAATTTTGTCAGTTTGTGTCTTGTGTGTTGCCTGTTTATGTCTTGTGTTTGGCATGTTTATTCTGTTTTATGTCTTGCACATTGCATGTTTTTGCCTTGTGTTCTGCATGTTGCATTTTCTTGTCTTGTGTCTTGTGTGTTTCATGTTTTTGTCTTGTGTCTTGCATGTTCTGTTTTGTGTCTTGTGCGTTGCATGTTTTTGTCTTGTGTGTTTCATGTTTTTGTCTTGTGTCTTGCATGTTGCATGTTTCTGTTTTATGTCTGGCACGTCGCATGTTTTTGTATTATGTGTTGCCTGTTGCATGCTTCTGTTTTGTGTGTTGCATGTTGCATGATTTTGTCTTGTGGGTTGCATGTTGCATGTTTTTGTCTTGTGTGTTGCATGTTGCATGCCTCTGTTTCGTGTTTTGTATGTTGCATGTTTTGTCTTGTGTGTGGTATGTTGCATGTGGTTGTCTTGCATGTTGCATGTTCTGTTTTGTGTCTTGTGTGTTGCATGTTTTTGTCTTGTGTGTTGCATGCTGCATGTTTTTTCCTTGTGTCTTGCATGTTGCATGTTTCTGTTTTGTGTCTCGCATATTGCATGATTTTGTCTTGTGTAGTGCATGTTGCATGCTTTTGCATTGTGTGTTGCATTTTGCATGTTTTTGCATTGTGTGTTGCATGTTGCATGCTTTTGTTTTGTGTGTTGCATGTTGCATGATTTTGTCTTGTGGGTTGCATGTTGCATGTTTTTGTCTTGTGTGTTGCATGTTGCATGCCTCTGTTTCGTGTTTGGTATGTTGCATTTTTTGTCCTGTGTGTGGTATGTTGCATGTTGTTGTCTGGTGTCTTGCATGTTGCATGTTCTGTTTTGTGTCTTGTGTGTTGCATGTTTTTGTTTTGTCTGTTGCATGCTGCATGTTTTTTTACTTGTGTGTTGCATGTTCCATGTTTCTGTCTTGTGTTTGGCATATTGCATGTTTTTGTCTTGTGTCTTGCATATTGCATGTGTTTGTCTTGTGTCTTCCATGTTGCATGTTTTTGGCTTGTGTGTTGCATGTTTTGTGTTGTGTGTTGCATGTTGCATATTTTTGTCTTGTGTGTTGCATGTTACATGTTTGTGTTTTGCATGTTGCATTGTTTCGGTTTGTGTCTTGTGTGTTGCATGTTTTTGCCTTGTGTCTTGCATGTTGCGTTTTTTTGTGTCTTGTGTCTTGTATGATTTTGTCTTGTGTGTTGCATGTTGTATGCTTCTGTTTTGTGTCTTGCCTGTTGCATGTTTTTGTCTTGTGTTTTGCATGTTGTATGTTTTTGTCTTGTGTCTTGTACATTGCATGTGGTTGTCTTGTGACTTGCATGTGGCATGTTTTTGTCTCGTGTGTGGCATATTGCATGTTTTTGTCTTGTGTGCTGCATGTGTGTTTTGCATGTTGATTTTTCGTGTTTTGCATGTTGCATTTTTTCAGTTCGTGTCTTGTGTGTTGCATCTTTATGTCTTGTGTTTGGCATGTTCATTCTGCTTCATGTCTTGCACGTTGTCTGTTTTTGCCTTGTGTCTTGCATGTTGCATTTTTTTGTCTTGTGTCTTGCATGCTGCATTTTTTGTCTTGTGTGTTGAATGTTGCATTTTTTTATTGTCTTGTGTCTTGCATGTTGCATGTTCTGTTTTGTGTCTTGTGCGTTGCATGTTTTTGTCTGTGTGTTTCATGTCTTTGTCTTGTGTCTTGCATGTTGCATGTTTCTGTTTTGTGTCTCGCATGTGGCATGTTTTTGACTTGTGTGTTGCATGTTGCATGTTTTTGTCTTGTCTTGTATGTTGCATGTTTTTGCCTGGTGTGTTGCATGTTGCATGCTTCTGTTTTATGTGTTGCATGTTGAATGTTTTTGTCTCGTGTGTTGCATGTTTTTGTTTTGTGTTGCATGTTGCATTTTTTTGTCTTGTGTGTTACATGTTGCATGCTTCTGTTTTGTGTGTTGCATGTTGCATGATTATGTCTTGTGGGTTGCATGTTGCATGTTTTTGTCTTGTGTGTTGCATGTTGCATGCCTCTGTTTCGTGTCTTGCATGTTTGCATGTGTTTATCTTGTGTCTTGCATGTTGCATGTTTTTAGGTTACCGAACTTTTGGTCCGATAACCTATTGGTGTGGCGTAGCGCCCGTCGTCTACATTTTTCTATTTAAACTTTACAGTCGAATCTTTCTTAAATTTTGCACAAAAATGCCTAAAATATTTCAAGAAGGAGGTAGTTTTTTATTTTTTTTGAAATTCGCAATTATTTCAAAATGGCGGCCATTTTTGACGAGAAACGGCCAATTTTGGCCTTGGCAGTTGTTTTCTCAGAATCTGTTCAGTAACTTTTTTTCTTATTGACGCATAACACTCCTCATATGTACCCCTGTGACGTGCATACGTTTCGTTAACCTTGGGTTGCTCGAAGTGGGCCATTTTGGGCCCAAACTCGGCCCAAATGGGACGTTCCCATGTTAAATTCTCCTATGCTTTATAATGGGACACATTATGCCTGATATCTCATTTAATATTGAGATTAGAGACTAGGAATCAATTGTGGACATATAGGAAATGATATATGCTGAATATTCTAGTGACCTTGAATTTGACCTTTGACCTCATTTTTAAGGTCACAGGACAAAAGGGCTAATATCTCGTTTATTATCGACTTTACAGCTTAGGGATCAATTGTGAACACATAGGAAATGATATATGCTGAATATTCTCTTGACCTTGAATTTGACATTTGACCTCATTTCCAAGGTCACAGGACAAAATGGCTAATATTTTGCTTATTATCGACTTTACAGCTTAGGAACCAATTGTGAACATATAAGAAATGATATATGCTGAATATTCCAGTGACTTTGAATTTGACCTTTGACCTCATTTTCAAGGTCAACAGGACAAAATGGCTAATATCTCGCTTATTTTCGACTTTACAGCTTAGGAATCAATTGTGAACATATAGGGAATGATGTATGCTGAATACTCCCGTGACCTTGAATTTGACCTTAGACCTCATTTTCAAGGTCACAGGACAAAATGGCTAATATCTCGCTCATTATCGACTTTACAGCTTAGGAATCAATTGTGAACATATAGGAAATGATATATGCTGAATATTCTGGTGACCTTGAATTTGACCTCTGACCTCATTTCCGAGATCACAGGACAACATGGCTAATATCTTGCTCATTACCGACTTTACAGCTTAGGAATCAATTGTGAACATAAGGAATGATATGTGCTGAATATTCTCGTGACCTTGAATTTGACCTTTGACATCATTTTCAAGGTCAACACGACAAAATGGCTAATATCTTGCTGATTATCGACTTTACAGCTTAGGAATCAAATGTGAACATATAGGAAATGATATATTCTGAATATTATCATGACCCTGATTTTGACCTTTGACCTAAATTTCAAGGTCAGTCATTTTATTTTCAAGGTCAAAATACAGAATGGCTTATATCTCGCTTATTATCGAATTTACAGCTTAGGAGTCCATAGTGAACACATAGGAAATGGTGTATGCTGGATATTTTGGTGATTTAGAATTTGACCTTTGATCCCATTTTCAAGGTCAGAGAACAAAATGGCTGAAAGCTCACTTATTATCAACTTTACAGCTTAGGAATCGATTGCGAATATATAGAGGAAATGATATATGATGAATATTTTCATGACCTTGAACTTGAACTTTGACCTCATTTCAAGGTCACATCACAGAATGGCTAATATATCACACTTATTGTCGACTTTACAGCTTAGGAATCTATTGTGGACATACTAGAAGTGATGTTTGTTGAATATTTCATGGCCTTGAATTCATCAGTGACTTTATCTTCAAGGTCACTGGACAAAAACCTAATATCTAAAATGTATAATTGTCCTGTAACCTCTCTTGCATGTTTTTGTCTTGTGTCTCGCATGTTGCATGTTTTTGTCTTGTGTGTTGCATGTTGCAAGCTTCTGTTTTGTGTCTCACATGTTGCATGTTTTTGTCTTGTGTATTGCATGTTGCATGTTTAGGTTACCGGACCTTTGGTCCGATAACCTATTGGCATGGCGTTGCGTCCGTCGTCCGTCCGTCCGTCCGTCCGGCGTTAACATTTTTATCTTTAAAGTTAACGATCGAATCTTTCTGAAATTTTGCACAAAAATGCCTAAAAATATTTTGAGAAGGAGGTATTTTTTTGTTTTTTGATTTTCGCATTTTTTTCAAAATGGCGGCCGTTTTTGTCGAAAAACGCTCAATTTTGGACTTTGACGGCCATTTTCTCAAAAACTGTCTGATCCGTTTTGAGTTTTTGGTTTCAAAAGATTCCCCTCATATACCTCTGTGATAT
This sequence comes from Terebella lapidaria, assembly GCA_949152475.1. NCBI lineage: Eukaryota > Metazoa > Annelida > Polychaeta > Terebellida > Terebellidae > Terebella > Terebella lapidaria. Next base: position 14,398,128 of record OX424557.1, read on the forward strand.
GTATAAGTTTGGTTGCCCTAAATTCGCCGGTTTCCGTGTGGCGGCCATTTTGAATTTTTGGCGGGTCGGCAAAAAACAATTTTTCCGCCCCAAATCGCATTACTATCCATTTTGGGCCATTTCTAGGGCAAAAAAAAATTTTCACCCTTTGAAAAAAATTTTGGACTTTTTTCCTTCATAATGGGAGCTGTCCGGACTGTACTCATAGAACGCTTGAAGATAGAGCTTAGAAATTGGCACTTTCAAATTTGAAGTCATATATGGCGACTTGTGTGGTGACCTTGAATTTGACCTTGGATGACCTTGAAAGGTCAAAACAGCCATTTTTGGGTCGAAAAATGCCCAGATTTGCCTCTGTAGATGAAATGCTTGCAGATAGAGCTCATGTTTGCATTATGAACATATAGGAAGACATATATGGCACAACTAATGATGACCTTGAACTTGACGTCAGATGACCTTGAGTGCCAAATGTCTGACTTGGAATGTGTAAATTGACCTGAGCGGCCTAAACGATTCCACCCAAAATATAGAATATCAAATGCCGCACACATACATGTAACGGTAACATCGAAGTTCATACGGATGACCTTGATTGGTAAATCCCAAGGTCATATGTTTACACTGCGAACCTTGATTGGTAAATCTCAAGGTCTGTTACCTGCCAATGCTGCCATTGTCAAACCAAAATTGTCCGGTAACCTATCTTAGCCTTTGGGCTAATTTTTTGTCTTGTGTCTCTCATGTTGCATGTTTTTGTCTTGTGTGTTGCATGTTGCAAGCTTCTGTTTTGTGTCTCGCATGTTCCATGTTTTTGTCTTGTGTGTTGCATGTTGCATGCTTCTATTTTGTGTCTTGCATGTTGCATGTTTTATTTTGTGTCTTGCATGTTTTTGTCTTGTGTGTTACATGTTGCATGTTCGTGTTTTGTATGTTGCATTGTTTCGGCTAGTGTCTTGTGTCTTGCATGTTTATGTATTGTGTTTGGCATGTTGATTCGGTTGCGTGTCTTGCACATGTCTTGCACGTGTTTGTCTTGTGTCTTGCATGTTGCATTGTTTTGTCTTGTGTATTGCATGTTGAATTTTTTTGTCTTGCATGTTGCATGTTTTGTCTTGTGTGTGGTATGTTGCATGTTATTGTCTTGTGGCTTGCATGTTGCATGTTCTGTTTTGTGTTTTGTGGTTGCATGTTTTTGTCTTGTGGGTGGCATGCTGCATGTTTTTTCTTGTGTCTTGCATGTTGCATGTTTCTGTCTTGTGTTTGGCATATTGCATGTTTTTGTCTTGCATGTTGCATGTTGTTGTCTTGTGTTTGGCATGTTGCATGTGTTTGTCTTGTGTCTTCCATGTTGCATGTTTTTGGCTTGTGTGTTGCATGTTTTTGTTTTGTGTCTTGCATATTGCATGTTTTTGTCTTGTTTGTTGCATGTTTTTGTTTTGTGTCTTGCATATTTGTCTTGTGTTTGGCATATTGCATTTCGTTGTTTTGTGACTCGCATGTTGCATGTTTTTGTCTTGTGTGTAAGTTGCATGTTGCATGTTTTTTTCATGTATTTGACATGTTGCATGTTTCTGTTCTGTGCCCTGCATGTTGCATGTTTATGTCTTGTGTTTAGCATGTTGCATGTTTCTGTTTTGTTTCTGGTATGTTGCATGTTTTGACTTGTGGGTTGCATGTTTGTTTCTTTTGTCTTGCATGTTGTACGTTTTTGTCTTATGTCTTGCACGTCGCATATTTTTGTCTTGCATGTTGCATTTTACTGTCTCGTGTCTTGTATGTTGCATATTTTGACTTGTGTGTTGCGTGTTGTTTCTTGTGTCTCGCATGTTGCATGTTTTTGTCTTGTGTCTTATATGTTGCATGGTTCTGTCTTGTGCCTTGTATGATGCATGTTATTTTTTTATCAGTGTGTAGCATGGTCTTGTATTGTATCTAACATGTTTCTACCTTGTGTCTCGTATGCTGCACGTTTTTTTGTGTGTCTTGTACGTTGCATGTCTTGCATGTTGCATATTTTTTGCCATGTGTGTTGCATGGTTTTGTTTTGTGTCTAGTATGTTGCATCTTTCTGTCTTGTGTATTGCATATTTGTGTATTGGATGCTGTATGTTTATGTCTTGTGTCTTGCATGTTTTTAGGTTATGGAACCTTCGGTCTGATAACCTATTGCTGTGACGTTGCGTCCGTCGTTGCCCATATACATTTTTATCTTTGAAGTTCAGTGTTGAATATTTCTAAAATTTTGCATACAAATGTTTATAAATATTTCAAGAGGGAGGTATTTTTTTGTTTTCGATTTTTTTCAAAATGGCGGCCATTTTTGACGAAAAAAGACCAATTTTGGATTTTGAAGGTTGTTTTCTTAAAATCTGTTCAGTATGATGTATAGGACTCCTCAAATGTACCCCTGGAATGTGTATAAGGCCTAAACTTGGCCCAAACTGGACTCTCCCAAATTAATTAATCCTATGCCTCATAATGAGACACATTAGTCCTAATATCTCACTTAATATTGAGATTAGGAATCAGGAATCAATTGTGGACATATGGGAAATGATATATGCTGAATATTCTCATGACTTCAAATTTGATCAGTCACCTTATTTTCAAGGTCATGTGTCATGATTGGATGATATCTAAAATATAATGCATATAATGTCCGGTAACCTTTTTAAACTCTTGCTTTAATTTAGTGTCTTGCACATTGCATGTATTTCCGGCGTTTATGCTGCATATTTTATGCATGTCATATGTCTTACATGTTTCACTTTATCTTGTGTTGGACGTTATATGTGGATTGTGTCGTGGATGTGTGTTGTTTTGTATCCTTCATGTGGCATATTCTTGGGTTGCCGTAGGAAGGGCTATGATTTTAGTCTGTTGTCCGTGTGGTACGTCCGTCGTTGTCTTCGTCCATTACCTCGGTCACCAATCGTCTTCTCTCTGAGACCATCTGATGGAATCTGTTGAAAACGTTGAAAATCTTAAGCTATGGGATAATTCTCAAAATTTTGTGGTGTATTCCCACGTTGCAAAAGAGTGGGCTTGTATCTTTCATCACCAATACACAAAATACAAATCGGCCGTGATTGATCGAGTGATTTTTTAAGTCTGAAAACATTTTGAAGACTGAAACATGTATCATTAGCAGTTCCGTCTCCGAGCGTTTTGTTTCAACCATTCGACTACCTGGAGTGCCATACGGGGCTCCCATTTTGGTGTCTTCTATTTCCATGCGCCTATCACAACCGTACTTCCCTTTACAATAAAATGTTCTTCTCAAGCATTCAGATCTCGCTATGTACAATCTCTTGTTATTTTAAAAGTGAAAATTATGGCTAAGGGCCAGATTCATAATTAAACGACATTACTAGAACTGTTGGTGAACGAAAATAATCTACACAGTTGCCATTTTGGGCCGTACTCGAAAAGACTCGAAAAAACTAAAAATATCAATCACGACCCTCCTATTGTAGTAAAGATGGAAAAACTGGATTTTTGGTCCCGTCATGAAATTTCTTCCCTAGGGGTATGACCCTAGTGCTCCCGTTCTCCCAGTTAATATCTTGAGTTTCCACTTCGTCATTATTGGGATATGCTGAAGCAGTTGTCCCTTGATTGTAGAATGACTGCTACGTCATGAGCTGCTAACCACAGTGATGAGCTGTTAGCCAAAGATGAGCTGTTAAACAAAGTGCAGAAAGTCTTTGCTGGAATTGATTTCAGCAACATATTGTGTCATGCTCATACGAGAACTTCATACGACATTTTGTAGATGAGACACTATACTGTTCAAGTCACTGATTATTATAGCCTAACAATGAAAGCCAATAAAACTTAGACTATTTGTAAAAATTTGACCATGGCACTTCCAAGAACTAGTCAGGAACATTTCCTTAATCGACGGGAATACGTCAGACATGTACATACAAAGAATATGTTTAAAACGTTATCAGATTATGGAATGATTTCAAACGGTATCAGATTAGGAATGGTTTCGAACATTATCAGATTATAGAATGATAGCTACTTTAGCTACTCATTTATCAGACAACGTATCTCAGCGAGTAATGTGAATCGACTTCGTTGCCACGTCTACGACGAGGGATATAGTTGGATCCTCGTAACTCGGCAACATTAGCTGGGGAAATATCGATATGTTTTACCAAGACTTATAGCTGCGTTTAAGAAATTCTATGGACGTCATCATGATCTGGTTGACAAATACAGCAAATCCATGTCTGCCATGCAACTAGATCTATTTTCATGTTAATTTTGGGGAATTCATGACGGGTGCCACTAGTGGGGCAGGAAATGCTCACTCTTTCCGGAACACCTGATTTCACCTCCTAATGGCCATTTTGGGGGGTTCGTGAGTTTCCCTGTTATTTTTGTTTTCTCTCACTTCGTATGCCTGATATGACTTTCTGTCCCCGGACTATGAGATTGGATAACGGACCCTGTTTTGTTTGCTCGGAATACTTAATACTGGGTATTGATTCCACGTCTATCGAAGTGATAAGTCACATCCCACATCCCACATACCATTGACTGTCCAATCGTGGATGTGGAATCGGCTTTGATATTGTCATGCCGCTAAATGAATCACTATATCCACGATGTTTGAATGATCGTTCCTGCCTTTGTTATTTTTATGCGGATGGATGGAATTGAACGTCATCCCACGATTCATACACAGTGGATGATTTGCTCTGGAGCGTCCCTGATTTTTACATTATAAATGTGCACCTGGGGACGATGAAAGGGCCACCGGCAGTAGAGTGGCAAGCGTTTTATAACTTGCTGCTGGACTTCATGACAGGGCATTCGATTACTATTCCAAAAGCCCATTCACCCGAGCACCATCAGAACATGCATGATATTACATGACTTACATAATTCCTCGTCGATCCTGCAAAGGGAAGGGCAGTCGATAATGCCTGGTTGCGACAATGAATTAATCCAGTCTTGCATTGTCTGAGGAGATCAGAGAGCAAGTGCCTGCTCTTTGAAATGTTGCGGTTGAAATACATGTAGGTTGGAAACGTGAATAGCTGTGACAGGACTGTATGCACGGGGTTATTATGTTAAATCCAGCTTTAGCGATAGCTAGGTAACATAAATGAGGGAACATTGTGAATCGCACATCTAATACAAGGCAAGAACGGGCAGACACTATCTTCTGCCAAACCATTTGCAACATGAATAATACGGAATGCGTGGATATATTTCACGACAGTCTCAAACCAACGGACTATGTGGGAATTGTAGGCGAATCTATGATAGCAGTCGTAGTGCTTCTCGGAAATGGACTTGTCATTGCTGCATTTCTCAAGTCCCGGCAACTACAAACGCGCAACAATTTCTTCGTGCTGCTTCTCGCAATAGCAGACTTCCTGCTGGGGGCTGCATTACCATACCACGTGGGAACCTACATCGTGACAGACATTCTGCGTAGCAAGGCCGCCTGTGTCATCCGATACATGATACTATTCCTCCCTACAGGCGGCTCTGCTTGTACTCTGCTGGCTCTGACCTGTGACAGATTCCGAGCGATTTCCAACCCGCTCACTTACAGCGATGAAATATCCCGAAGGGAAAAGGTGGTGATTGTCATGGCAACTTGGTTGCCTAGTGCTGTCATAACCTTCATTGTGCCGATGTTTTGGTATAACCCCTCGTACCCAGGATGTATGGACTGTAGCCTTCTCACAGTCACGGATGTTAGATATTTCCAGTACCTACTGCTCCCAACGTCTTGGGTGATCATCATCTCTATGGCTGTAATCTACGGAAGAATACTAACCATAGCCAAGCGTCAACTGGCCCAAATCAACGTACTCGCCGTCAATCCTGTGCCGAGTTCCGGCGTCACTGCCGGTCAACAAAGGTCATCACCTGCTAGCAGCCAGCGGCGCTTGATGAGGACTGGGTTCGTTGTCTGTGCTGGGTTCCTTGGTTGCTGGGTGCCATACTTTACAGTTCTGTCCGTGGAAGCCTACGTCCCTGGGATGTTGCACAGTCCGAGGTTGATACTCGTGCGAGCTGGGACTGTGTTCCTCGCCGCCAGCAACTCAATCATGAACGTGGTGATTTACACTCTGATGATCCCAGGCTTCAGAAGGCAGATTTGGACTTTTCTCAACTTGAAGCTAAACAAAAAGTTGGAAGAATCCTTCCATTCTGCGCCATGTAAAACTAGAGATACCACACAGAGTGTGATTGACTGAAGTTTCAACGTATCCCTATTGTAATTCAAAGCGTGCAGTGTTAGTTGTTTATCAGTCCAACAACATCCAAATTAATTTACACCAGAAAATTGCGCTAGGGGTTATGCATATTTGCTTCTATTTCCCTTCGTTTCACTCTGCTGTATATGTACATAAGTACAAAAGTATGTTACAACATTAAGCTTCCAGAAATTCTGTTCAAATCTTTGGGTTTTTTTCTGGTCGCCATTTATGTAACTCATATACAAATGCAAATTTCTCCGGGATACCTCACTGACCTGCTCCAGAGACGCAGACATGTGGTAAAATCTTGCGGTCATCTTCATTGAACCATCTCAACAACGTATGGTGGGTCGGCGAACCTTCTTCATCATTGGCCCCACTTTGTGAGTTGTTACTGCCAGCGTTTTGATAAGTGTTTTTGCTTTCATTGGTTTGTTAATATATGATGATATTGAATAAAATAAAGTTGTTTGGACTCATACATAAAAAATACAGTTGTTTTCTGTATTGTCATGTGGATATACTTATTGGAAATACAATTCGAATAATTTTAGATACAACTGAACCAACATGTTGTTTGCCTTTATGTTCTGCGTGTAAATGTGTAAGACAGCTTGTACACGGCTGTTCATCATTGCCTGCCCAATTTATTACCACAAAATGAACGTTTAATTTACAAACTATCGAATTGTACACAATATGTCAAGAGAACAACTAGAGTTTATTATTTGCCAGGAATCGAATATACGAAGAGCTCGAGTTTATATGTACCAGGAAACCAATATACAAATAGCTCAAGTTTATATGTACCAGGAAGCCAATATACAAATAGCTCGAGTTTATATGTACCAGGAAGCCAATATACAAATAGCGTTTTGAATAGCATGTGAGGTGGTATATGGTCGCCGAACCGGGCGAGTGAGTTTACAACAGGTTTTCTGGTTTCTCCCCACGATAATGACCATCCTTACGCCAAGATCCGAACCAACATTTGATTTTAATATGAACATATTGTTGTTCGTCAATTGTTGTATAATATATAAAGTTTAAATTGATATAGGAATATTTCGGAAGTGGTCAATGAGCGTCGTTTTGCCTTGGAACATGATATTCTGTAGTAAATGGTTGTTCTGGTATTGGACATTTCCAGCCAATTTGAAAGGTTCCATTGTTGTTACCGCTTTCTGCAATTATTGACTTTCAATTCTTGACAGCAGTTACGTAAACCATGCACTCGCATACCTGGTGTAACAGCGCTGCAGGTGAATATGCTGGGAATTATGTATGTGCATGAATTAGATGCGGAGAAAAAAATGGTGAAATGTGATCAAACGATCTTGCTAATCAGCCATGTAGTAAGTGTACCATTCAGAACCCTATGGATAACATGAATATGTAACATCATGCCATTGGAATCGTAGGATGACGTTCAATTTCATCCCACCTTTTACGAAGTGACAATGGCACGTTAGACCTTTCATACCATGAACACTCTTCAAAGATCGTGGTGTTATTGCTTTGTTTCCAGCACAAGAAACTCAGCTCAAACTCTTGGGTGATCATTATCTCGGCCCAAGTATCATACACTGCGCCTTAATACTACTCGTCCACTAAATGAATGCCATTTAATCTGTCTGTCACCTTTTTTATCCTTCTTGAATATAGAGGAAGGCGCAGTGTATGATACTTGGGCCATTATCTCTATGGCTGTGATCTACGGAAGAATACTAACCATAGCCAAGCGTCAACTGGCTCAATTCAACGTACTCGCCGTCAATCCTGTGCCGAGTTCCGGCGTCACTGCCGGTCAACAAAGGTCATCACCTGCTAGCAGCCAGCGGCGCATGATGAGGACTGGGTTCGTTGTCTGTGCTGGGTTCCTTGGTTGCTGGGTGCCGTACTTTACAGTTCTGTCCGTGGAAGTCTACGTCCCTGGGATGTTCACAGTCCGAGGTTGAGACTGGCGCGAGCTGGGACTGTGTTCTTCGCCGCCAGCAACTCAATCATGAACGTGGTGATTTACACTCTGATGATCCCAGGCTTCAGAAGGCAGATTTGGACTTTGCTCAAATTGAAGCTAGACAAAAGTCGGAAGAATCCTTCCATTCTGCGCCATGTAAAACTAGAGATACCACACAGAGTGTGATTGACTAGTGTTCCAATGAATTTTTTAATGTAATTCAATGCGTGCTGTGTTAGTTGTTTATCACTCCAAACAACATCCAAATTTATTTACACCAGAAAATTGCGCTAGGGGTTATGCATATTTGCTTCTATTTCCTTTCGTTTTACTCTGCTGTATGTGTACATAAGTACAAAAGTATGTTTCAACATTAAGCTTCCAGAACCTATGTTCAAATCTTTGGGTTTTTTTTCTGGTCGCCATTTATGTAATTTATACACAAATGAAACGGCTTTTCTCCGGGATACCTCACTCACCTGCTCCAGAGACGCAGGCATGTGGTAAAATCGTGCTGTCATCTTCATTGAACCATCTTAACAACGTATGGTGGGTCGGCGAACCTTCTTCATCATTGGCCCCACTTTGTGACTTGTTACTGCCAGCGTTTTGATTAGTGTTTTTGCTTTCATTGGTTTGTTAATATATGATGATATTGAATAAAATAAAGTTGTTTGGCTCATACATAAAAATACAGTTGTGATTTGCTTTCTGTATTGTCATGTGAATATACTTTTTAGAAATACAATTCGAATAATTTTAGATACAACTGAACCAACGTGTTGTTTGCCTTTATGTTCTGCGTGTATATGTGTAAGACAGCTTGTACACGGCTGTTTATCATTGCCTGCCCAATTTATCACAACAAATTTACAAACTATCAAATTGTACACAATCTGTCAACAAAACAACTAGAGTTTATTAAGTGCCAGGAAGCGAATATACAAAGAGCTCGAGTTTATATTACCAGGAAGCCAATATAGAATTAGCTCGAGTTAGATGTACTAGGAAGCCAATATACAAACAGCGTTTTAAATAGCATGTGAGGTGGTATGTGGTCGCCGAACCGGGCGAGTGAGTTTACAACAGGTTCTCTGATTTCCTCTCACGATAATGACCATCCTTACGCAAAATAAATTAAAGTTTAAATTGAAATAAGCTTTGTAAAATAAATAAAGTTTAAATTATTATAGGAATATTTCCGAAGTGGTCAATGAGTTGGCAGCATTTGGTGAAAATGATATTAAGACATGAACTACAGGAGAAAAAAATCGTGCATTTTTCAAATTGTAAAAAAATCCTGAGGATATTCCACATAATATGGTATTTGGTGAATAATACATAATTTATTGAAATTTTAAAAAGATAACATTTTCAATATATACCTGATTCAATGTTGATTCAACGTTTGTGTGAATTAGTATATCGGATATGTTAACTTGTACTTCTGCAAAACACTGACTCAACACTGGCTCAAAACTCAACTCAACACAATCCGTAATGTTGGAGTTGGCTCGCCTACGTATCATATTTTCCTATGTGATTTTAGAAAACATAAACGCACAATAGTTCCAAATGAAAAAAAACTTTGAGGGTTGAGTTAGGTATTTGTCCTGTCATCGTGTCGCATTTCAATTGCGACACTCACTATCTTGATATATTATTTGATGGGATTTTTAGTACTTATCCGTTGATTGCATTCGTTATTCAGAGGTTCTAAACGGACATACCTCGTACGAGCAGTGAGGCGGAACAGTCAATATAGGTTTCAATATACTTCTCCATGATAGGTATTTACTTTGTGTCCCAGTTGTATTTTTAAAAAAAAACTCTCAACAAGGGATGTTCACATTTCTATGAGCGATATTTGCCTCGCCATTAATAAGTGTATTGTAATTGATTTCCTGCAATCCATAAGGTAGTATGTACAACATCAAGACATACTCAGGGGGCTTAAAATCTTTCTGTGAATCAATTAAAAAATTTTCTCTGAAATATTCAATTCAAAATCCACATTTTGGTCGTAAAATAAATCTGATTTTATTATTATTTTCCATTGGTACGAAACATTCCAAACAGTCAAGTTCAGCCTATTAACCATTACCTGTAATCTGAAGCCCAATATCATCAGGCAATATGGAGAACATTCCAAGTCATCTTGACCCCCACATGGAGTTGATATCATGTTTCCGGGATTTTCAGTGTGCATTTTCGGTTAGCATGGCACAGCATGGTACGTGAAATGCCTGGTATTAAGATTCGTTCTTGGTGTTTTTTGGAAAGTTATGATACCCCGACATTGTAGATTATATCAACGCGTAGATTATATAGACAATGTAGATTATATAGCGTGACAAAACGGGGGGAATAACAGACGACTTTCCGTGAATCAAGTATCCGTTGTAACATCATCACTCCCTGGGCTACAACTCCTGTTGAGTTGTGACACGAGGTACTCAACATCATGAGATGAATGATACACCGACGGGGGAGGTTCGAATTTCGGTTCTTGAACGTTCTTCTCATATGTATGTTGGGTTATTCCTGGGTTGAAGCTAAAACTGTTGTCCAAATATCTTTTATTTTTTTTCTATAATACTGAATCTCTCTCAACGATAGAGCATATTATTGATTATATTAACTTTAATGTAAATTCTGAACGATTCTAGTGGTACTTGATCTTTCCAGCCAATCCAAGTAGTTTCATTGTATAATTATTTAATTCTATTTCTTAACAGCATCGATTTATAGGTAAGTAAATCACGAACTCACATACCTGGTTCAACTATATTCAGCTGGGCTATATATGCTGGGGGTACTGGGTGTATAGGATGCGAATAGACAATTGGTGGCATGTCATCGGTCGACCTTGTTGATCAGCTAATAGACGTTCCATTCATGAACCCAAAGACAGTTTACAGTAAACGTAAGTCAGTACTACTGGAATCAAGCAGAATATCAACTCCATCCCCCATTTTACAAGGTAAAATATTGGTAAACCATAATAGAACGTCCATTTCATTTTTTCTTCAGAGTTTCAGCTATTGTGTACTTTTCAATATGGTTTCAGTTACTTGTTTCCTTCCCTCATAGGCTATTGGTGGGAAATAGGCTATGCAATAGTCTCAGCAAAAGACTGGGAAGCGCATACTGTTCCAGAAATGCATGTTCAGGACAAGCGATATGGTGTAGGCTTTATGGTAGAATGTTGGTTTTACACCTTTGCTGGCAATCCAATGACAAAGAATGAGACAAATTGTTGGACAGGGATGACCAAATGCATTTTATTTGCATTTAATCCACAGAACAATTATGACACAAATAAACTAAACGAGGCAGGCAAATATCCGTATTGAAATGGTCGCACAGAAATAATCGAAAGTAGACGTAAGCCATAATAATACTGTCGAAATATGCAAACAACGCTGATGAAAGGATGTACTAGGGATAATACTGGAAAAAGGGAGGAAAACAATATACTAGGGTGTTATTACAACTGCATAAACAATTACATTGCTGGTTGTGTTCTGAGTGAACTATAGTGAGATCATTAGAAGTTCGGATGTGCCATGTTGATGCTATGGGATAATTGGTGCATACCTATATAACCTGTTAGCTAATGGTGATTGTCGCAACAAACAAAGATATGAAATGAAGATGATGAAAACTGCATTTCAAAACATACTCTTGTCCATATGAATAGAAAGGGGAAACGAAGTCAACTAGACGTCAAGGCCTATGTGCCTTGGAGGCATTTTGATGAAAAGCGTAACTCAAGCTACAAAGCTGACTCAACCGAAAAATACTTAGATCCAGGGCAAACTTATCCTCGAGATATGTTTTTCGACTCAACAAAAAAATCAAGTCGAGGTAAAAGTCATCTCTGATACCTCTAAGACATGTTTTGTCTAGGGCGCAAGTCCAAAAGTAATATCCATTTTGCCATACGACGCACCGTCTCCGAGAATTGGACGAAAATGAAAAAAAATGCTGACTCAGCCAAAAAACCCAAAACAAATTCAGGTCAAGATCAAAGACTATCCTCAAAACTCCTAAGATATGCTGTCCGTTTTGCTCTATGATGCACCGTCTCCGAAATATCTATGAAAATGAAAAAATACCGACTCAGCAAAAAAACTTCAGGTGAAGGTTCATTCCTAATACCCCTAAGACGTTTAATAATAATAATGTTTTATTTCACAAAAAGCGTCAAGTCTATGTGCATTAGGCCAACATCGAATGTGCATAACAGACGAATTAAAGTGTTACACGTATATCTTCAGAAGAATTCCACATTTACAAGTTATTCCCTTTACACATTATTATAAGTTTCATGAATATTAGATGCGTGAAATACAGAAGCTGCGATATCTTTTACACATTTTTCATTCTTAGAAAACTATTTTGTAAAAACTTCTACTAAATTAGATGGCCTGGGAACGTGTGTACATAAGTTTCTTTTAGGGAAACTTTGTTTAGGGTAACGAGTAAGAAAATAACGCCCGTTTCGCTCTACGACGCACCGTTCCCGAAATATTAAAGGTATATTTGTCGGCTACGAGTCCCACAATTATGTCTGTCTCACTTTACGACGCATCCTTTCCGATATGCAAGAAGACTCGAGGATGTCCCAGCAACTTGTTAAGAGCCCTAGGTCAAAGATCGTTAGACGTTGGACGGATTCATCCAAAAATTAAAAGGTTTCTCCTCTAGTGGTATAATGACCTCCATGCAAAATTCTACAGCCATTGCCTGAATATTTTTGGAGATATCTTTCGGAAACCAAGCCCCAAAATTAACATTGATTTCCCGGAGCCAGCCAAAAACAATGGGGTACTTCCACATTATAATTGTGATTAGTGGTGAAAATTTAGCAAAGATATATCAAGGCAAACTAAAGTTATTGTCTAGAAACCAAAAACGGCAGATGAAAAATCTGCTGAAACCATAAAGGCATTTATGCCGAAATGTCTTAACGAAGAGGCAATAATGTCTTGGTATGAATAAATTAGACATTTGTTCAAGCAATGTACGGAATTGAGCACATGCTTTCAGTTTTTCTTATTTTGTTGTTGATATTCACTGGGTTAAAAGTAAATTTTATGATTGTCCGACATACATTTTAGTATATGTACTGAGCTTCTTGGTTATGATGGATTCTACCAAGCACTTCAACACAAATAACTTCTCGGTCATGTTAAATAGCATCGTTTTGCCTTGGAACATAACAATCAGTAGTAAATGGTTGTTCTGGTATTGGACATTTCCAGCCAATTTAAAAGGTTCTATTGTTGTTACCGCTTTCTGCAATTATTGACTTTGAATTCTTGGCAGCAGTTACGTAAACCATGCACTCGCATACCTGGTGTAACGGCGCTGCAGGTGAATATGCTGGGAATTGTGTGCATGAATTGGAAGCGAAGAAAAATATGGTGAAATGTGATCAAACGATTTTGCTATTCGGCCTTGTAATAAGTGCACCATTCATAACCCCATAGATAACATGAATATGTAACATCATGCCATTGGAATCGTAGGATGACGTTCAATTTCATCACACCTTTTACGAAGCGACAATGTCACGTTAGACCTTTCATACCATGAACACTCTTCAAAGATCGTGATGTTTTTGCCTTGTTCCCAGCACAACCAACTCAGCTCAAACTCTTGGGTGATCATTATCTCTATGGCTGTGATCTACGGAAGAATACTAAGCATAGCCAAGCGTCAACTGGCCCAAATCAACGTACTCGCCGTCAATCCTGTGCCGAGTTCCGACGTCACTGCCGGTCAACATAGGTCATCACCTGCTAGCAGCCAGCGGCGCCTGATGAGGACTGGATTCGTTGTCTGCGCTGGGTTCCTTGGTTGCTGGGTGCCATACTTTACAGTTCTGTCTGTGGAAGTCTACGTCCTGGGATGTTGCACAGTCCGAGGTTGATACTCGTGCGAGCTGGGACTGTGTTCCTCGCCGCCAGCAACTCAATCATGAACGTGGTGATTTACACTCTGATGATCCCAGGCTTCAGAAGGCAGATTTGGACTTTGCTCAACTTGAAGCTAAACAAAAAGTTGGAAGAATCCTTCCATTCTGCGCCATGTAAAACTAGAGATACCACACAGAGTGTGATTGACTGAAGTTTCAACGTATCCCTATTGTAATTCAAAGCGTGCAGTGTTAGTTGTTTATCAGTCCAACAACATCCAAATTAATTTACACCAGAAAATTGCGCTAGGGGTTATGCATATTTGCTTCTATTTCCCTTCGTTTCACTCTGCTGTATATGTACATAAGTACAAAAGTATGTTACAACATTAAGCTTCCAGAAATTCTGTTCAAATCTTTGGGTTTTTTCTGGTCGCCATTTATGTAACTCATATACAAATGCAAATTTCTCCGGGATACCTCACTGACCTGCTCCAGAGACGCAGACATGTGGTAAAATCTTGCGGTCATCTTCATTGAACCATCTCAACAACGTATGGTGGGTCGGCGAACCTTCTTCATCATTGGCCCCACTTTGTGAGTTGTTACTGCTAGCGTTTTGATTAGTGTTTTTGCTTTCATTGGTTTGTTAATATATAATGATATTGAATAAAATAAAGTTGTTTGGTCTCAAACATGAAAAATACAGTTGTTTTCTGTATTGTCATGTGGATATACTTATTAGAAATACAATTCGAATAATTTTTGATACAACTGAACCAACATGTTGTTTGCCTTTATGTTCTGCGTGTATATGTGTAAGACATTGTACACGGCTGTTTATCATTGCCTGCCCAATTTATTACCACAAAATGAACGTTTAATTTACAAACTATCGAATTGTACACAATATGTCAAGAGAACAACTAGAGTTTATTATTTGCCAGGAATCGAATATACGAAGAGCTCGAGTTTATATGTACCAGGAAACCAATATACAAATAGCTCAAGTTTATATGTACCAGGAAGCCAATATACAAATAGCTCGAGTTTATATGTACCAGGAAGCCAATATACAAATAGCGTTTTGAATAGCATGTGAGGTGGTATGTGGTCGCCGAACCGGGCGAGTGAGTTTACAACAGGTTTTCTGGTTTCTCCCCACGATAATGACCATCCTTACGCCAAGATCCGAACCAACATTTGATTTTAATATGAACATATTGTTGTTCGTCAATTGTTGTATAATATATAAAGTTTAAATTGATATAGGAATATTTCGGAAGTGGTCAATGAGCGTCGTTTTGCCTTGGAACATGATATTCTGTAGTAAATGGTTGTTCTGGTATTGGACATTTCCAGCCAATTTGAAAGGTTCCATTGTTGTTACCGCTTTCTGCAATTATTGACTTTCAATTCTTGACAGCAGTTACGTAAACCATGCACTCGCATACCTGGTGTAACAGCGCTGCAGGTGAATATGCTGGGAATTATGTATGTGCATGAATTAGATGCGGAGAAAAAAATGGTGAAATGTGATCAAACGATCTTGCTAATCAGCCATGTAGTAAGTGTACCATTCAGAACCCTATGGATAACATGAATATGTAACATCATGCCATTGGAATCGTAGGATGACGTTCAATTTCATCCCACCTTTTACGAAGTGACAATGGCACGTTAGACCTTTCATACCATGAACACTCTTCAAAGATCGTGGTGTTATTGCTTTGTTTCCAGCACAAGAAACTCAGCTCAAACTCTTGGGTGATCATTATCTCGGCCCAAGTATCATACACTGCGCCTTAATACTACTCGTCCACTAAATGAATGCCATTTAATCTGTCTGTCACCTTTTTTATCCTTCTTGAATATAGAGGAAGGCGCAGTGTATGATACTTGGGCCATTATCTCTATGGCTGTGATCTACGGAAGAATACTAACCATAGCCAAGCGTCAACTGGCTCAATTCAACGTACTCGCCGTCAATCCTGTGCCGAGTTCCGGCGTCACTGCCGGTCAACAAAGGTCATCACCTGCTAGCAGCCAGCGGCGCCTGATGAGGACTGGGTTCGTTGTCTGTGCTGGGTTCCTTGGTTGCTGGGTGCCGTACTTTACAGTTCTGTCCGTGGAAGTCTACGTCCCTGGGATGTTCACAGTCCGAGGTTGAGACTGGCGCGAGCTGGGACTGTGTTCTTCGCCGCCAGCAACTCAATCATGAACGTGGTGATTTACACTCTGATGATCCCAGGCTTCAGAAGGCAGATTTGGACTTTGCTCAAATTGAAGCTAGACAAAAGTCGGAAGAATCCTTCCATTCTGCGCCATGTAAAACTAGAGATACCACACAGAGTGTGATTGACTAGTGTTCCAATGAATTTTTTAATGTAATTCAATGCGTGCTGTGTTAGTTGTTTATCACTCCAAACAACATCCAAATTTATTTACACCAGAAAATTGCGCTAGGGGTTATGCATATTTGCTTCTATTTCCTTTCGTTTTACTCTGCTGTATGTGTACATAAGTACAAAAGTATGTTTCAACATTAAGCTTCCAGAACCTATGTTCAAATCTTTGGGTTTTTTTTCTGGTCGCCATTTATGTAATTTATACACAAATGAAACGGCTTTTCTCCGGGATACCTCACTCACCTGCTCCAGAGACGCAGGCATGTGGTAAAATCGTGCTGTCATCTTCATTGAACCATCTTAACAACGTATGGTGGGTCGGCGAACCTTCTTCATCATTGGCCCCACTTTGTGACTTGTTACTGCCAGCGTTTTGATTAGTGTTTTTGCTTTCATTGGTTTGTTAATATATGATGATATTGAATAAAATAAAGTTGTTTGGCTCATACATAAAAATACAGTTGTGATTTGCTTTCTGTATTGTCATGTGAATATACTTTTTAGAAATACAATTCGAATAATTTTAGATACAACTGAACCAACGTGTTGTTTGCCTTTATGTTCTGCGTGTATATGTGTAAGACAGCTTGTACACGGCTGTTTATCATTGCCTGCCCAATTTATCACAACAAATTTACAAACTATCAAATTGTACACAATCTGTCAACAAAACAACTAGAGTTTATTAAGTGCCAGGAAGCGAATATACAAAGAGCTCGAGTTTATATTACCAGGAAGCCAATATAGAATTAGCTCGAGTTAGATGTACTAGGAAGCCAATATACGAACAGCGTTTTAAATAGCATGTGAGGTGGTATGTGGTCGCCGAACCGGGCGAGTGAGTTTACAACAGGTTCTCTGATTTCCTCTCACGATAATGACCATCCTTACGCAAAATAAATTAAAGTTTAAATTGAAATAAGCTTTGTAAAATAAATAAAGTTTAAATTATTATAGGAATATTTCCGAAGTGGTCAATGAGTTGGCAGCATTTGGTGAAAATGATATTAAGACATGAACTACAGGAGAAAAAAATCGTGCATTTTTCAAATTGTAAAAAAATCCTGAGGATATTCCACATAATATGGTATTTGGTGAATAATACATAATTTATTGAAATTTTAAAAAGATAACATTTTCAATATATACCTGATTCAATGTTGATTCAACGTTTGTGTGAATTAGTATATCGGATATGTTAACTTGTACTTCTGCAAAACACTGACTCAACACTGGCTCAAAACTCAACTCAACACAATCCGTAATGTTGGAGTTGGCTCGCCTACGTATCATATTTTCCTATGTGATTTTAGAAAACATAAACGCACAATAGTTCCAAATGAAAAAAAACTTTGAGGGTTGAGTTAGGTATTTGTCCTGTCATCGTGTCGCATTTCAATTGCGACACTCACTATCTTGATATATTATTTGATGGGATTTTTAGTACTTATCCGTTGATTGCATTCGTTATTCAGAGGTTCTAAACGGACATACCTCGTACGAGCAGTGAGGCGGAACAGTCAATATAGGTTTCAATATACTTCTCCATGATAGGTATTTACTTTGTGTCCCAGTTGTATTTTTAAAAAAAAACTCTCAACAAGGGATGTTCACATTTCTATGAGCGATATTTGCCTCGCCATTAATAAGTGTATTGTAATTGATTTCCTGCAATCCATAAGGTAGTATGTACAACATCAAGACATACTCAGGGGGCTTAAAATCTTTCTGTGAATCAATTAAAAAATTTTCTCTGAAATATTCAATTCAAAATCCACATTTTGGTCGTAAAATAAATCTGATTTTATTATTATTTTCCATTGGTACGAAACATTCCAAACAGTCAAGTTCAGCCTATTAACCATTACCTGTAATCTGAAGCCCAATATCATCAGGCAATATGGAGAACATTCCAAGTCATCTTGACCCCCACATGGAGTTGATATCATGTTTCCGGGATTTTCAGTGTGCATTTTCGGTTAGCATGGCACAGCATGGTACGTGAAATGCCTGGTATTAAGATTCGTTCTTGGTGTTTTTTGGAAAGTTATGATACCCCGACATTGTAGATTATATCAACGCGTAGATTATATAGACAATGTAGATTATATAGCGTGACAAAACGGGGGGAATAACAGACGACTTTCCGTGAATCAAGTATCCGTTGTAACATCATCACTCCCTGGGCTACAACTCCTGTTGAGTTGTGACACGAGGTACTCAACATCATGAGATGAATGATACACCGACGGGGGAGGTTCGAATTTCGGTTCTTGAACGTTCTTCTCATATGTATGTTGGGTTATTCCTGGGTTGAAGCTAAAACTGTTGTCCAAATATCTTTTATTTTTTTTCTATAATACTGAATCTCTCTCAACGATAGAGCATATTATTGATTATATTAACTTTAATGTAAATTCTGAACGATTCTAGTGGTACTTGATCTTTCCAGCCAATCCAAGTAGTTTCATTGTATAATTATTTAATTCTATTTCTTAACAGCATCGATTTATAGGTAAGTAAATCACGAACTCACATACCTGGTTCAACTATATTCAGCTGGGCTATATATGCTGGGGGTACTGGGTGTATAGGATGCGAATAGACAATTGGTGGCATGTCATCGGTCGACCTTGTTGATCAGCTAATAGACGTTCCATTCATGAACCCAAAGACAGTTTACAGTAAACGTAAGTCAGTACTACTGGAATCAAGCAGAATATCAACTCCATCCCCCA
Source organism: Terebella lapidaria (assembly GCA_949152475.1). NCBI lineage: Eukaryota > Metazoa > Annelida > Polychaeta > Terebellida > Terebellidae > Terebella > Terebella lapidaria. The sequence goes on from OX424557.1 coordinate 14,417,396, forward strand.
TTTTACAAGGTAAAATATTGGTAAACCATAATAGAACGTCCATTTCATTTTTTCTTCAGAGTTTCAGCTATTGTGTACTTTTCAATATGGTTTCAGTTACTTGTTTCCTTCCCTCATAGGCTATTGGTGGGAAATAGGCTATGCAATAGTCTCAGCAAAAGACTGGGAAGCGCATACTGTTCCAGAAATGCATGTTCAGGACAAGCGATATGGTGTAGGCTTTATGGTAGAATGTTGGTTTTACACCTTTGCTGGCAATCCAATGACAAAGAATGAGACAAATTGTTGGACAGGGATGACCAAATGCATTTTATTTGCATTTAATCCACAGAACAATTATGACACAAATAAACTAAACGAGGCAGGCAAATATCCGTATTGAAATGGTCGCACAGAAATAATCGAAAGTAGACGTAAGCCATAATAATACTGTCGAAATATGCAAACAACGCTGATGAAAGGATGTACTAGGGATAATACTGGAAAAAGGGAGGAAAACAATATACTAGGGTGTTATTACAACTGCATAAACAATTACATTGCTGGTTGTGTTCTGAGTGAACTATAGTGAGATCATTAGAAGTTCGGATGTGCCATGTTGATGCTATGGGATAATTGGTGCATACCTATATAACCTGTTAGCTAATGGTGATTGTCGCAACAAACAAAGATATGAAATGAAGATGATGAAAACTGCATTTCAAAACATACTCTTGTCCATATGAATAGAAAGGGGAAACGAAGTCAACTAGACGTCAAGGCCTATGTGCCTTGGAGGCATTTTGATGAAAAGCGTAACTCAAGCTACAAAGCTGACTCAACCGAAAAATACTTAGATCCAGGGCAAACTTATCCTCGAGATATGTTTTTCGACTCAACAAAAAAATCAAGTCGAGGTAAAAGTCATCTCTGATACCTCTAAGACATGTTTTGTCTAGGGCGCAAGTCCAAAAGTAATATCCATTTTGCCATACGACGCACCGTCTCCGAGAATTGGACGAAAATGAAAAAAAATGCTGACTCAGCCAAAAAACCCAAAACAAATTCAGGTCAAGATCAAAGACTATCCTCAAAACTCCTAAGATATGCTGTCCGTTTTGCTCTATGATGCACCGTCTCCGAAATATCTATGAAAATGAAAAAATACCGACTCAGCAAAAAAACTTCAGGTGAAGGTTCATTCCTAATACCCCTAAGACGTTTAATAATAATAATGTTTTATTTCACAAAAAGCGTCAAGTCTATGTGCATTAGGCCAACATCGAATGTGCATAACAGACGAATTAAAGTGTTACACGTATATCTTCAGAAGAATTCCACATTTACAAGTTATTCCCTTTACACATTATTATAAGTTTCATGAATATTAGATGCGTGAAATACAGAAGCTGCGATATCTTTTACACATTTTTCATTCTTAGAAAACTATTTTGTAAAAACTTCTACTAAATTAGATGGCCTGGGAACGTGTGTACATAAGTTTCTTTTAGGGAAACTTTGTTTAGGGTAACGAGTAAGAAAATAACGCCCGTTTCGCTCTACGACGCACCGTTCCCGAAATATTAAAGGTATATTTGTCGGCTACGAGTCCCACAATTATGTCTGTCTCACTTTACGACGCATCCTTTCCGATATGCAAGAAGACTCGAGGATGTCCCAGCAACTTGTTAAGAGCCCTAGGTCAAAGATCGTTAGACGTTGGACGGATTCATCCAAAAATTAAAAGGTTTCTCCTCTAGTGGTATAATGACCTCCATGCAAAATTCTACAGCCATTGCCTGAATATTTTTGGAGATATCTTTCGGAAACCAAGCCCCAAAATTAACATTGATTTCCCGGAGCCAGCCAAAAACAATGGGGTACTTCCACATTATAATTGTGATTAGTGGTGAAAATTTAGCAAAGATATATCAAGGCAAACTAAAGTTATTGTCTAGAAACCAAAAACGGCAGATGAAAAATCTGCTGAAACCATAAAGGCATTTATGCCGAAATGTCTTAACGAAGAGGCAATAATGTCTTGGTATGAATAAATTAGACATTTGTTCAAGCAATGTACGGAATTGAGCACATGCTTTCAGTTTTTCTTATTTTGTTGTTGATATTCACTGGGTTAAAAGTAAATTTTATGATTGTCCGACATACATTTTAGTATATGTACTGAGCTTCTTGGTTATGATGGATTCTACCAAGCACTTCAACACAAATAACTTCTCGGTCATGTTAAATAGCATCGTTTTGCCTTGGAACATAACAATCAGTAGTAAATGGTTGTTCTGGTATTGGACATTTCCAGCCAATTTAAAAGGTTCTATTGTTGTTACCGCTTTCTGCAATTATTGACTTTGAATTCTTGGCAGCAGTTACGTAAACCATGCACTCGCATACCTGGTGTAACGGCGCTGCAGGTGAATATGCTGGGAATTGTGTGCATGAATTGGAAGCGAAGAAAAATATGGTGAAATGTGATCAAACGATTTTGCTATTCGGCCTTGTAATAAGTGCACCATTCATAACCCCATAGATAACATGAATATGTAACATCATGCCATTGGAATCGTAGGATGACGTTCAATTTCATCACACCTTTTACGAAGCGACAATGTCACGTTAGACCTTTCATACCATGAACACTCTTCAAAGATCGTGATGTTTTTGCCTTGTTCCCAGCACAACCAACTCAGCTCAAACTCTTGGGTGATCATTATCTCTATGGCTGTGATCTACGGAAGAATACTAAGCATAGCCAAGCGTCAACTGGCCCAAATCAACGTACTCGCCGTCAATCCTGTGCCGAGTTCCGACGTCACTGCCGGTCAACATAGGTCATCACCTGCTAGCAGCCAGCGGCGCCTGATGAGGACTGGATTCGTTGTCTGCGCTGGGTTCCTTGGTTGCTGGGTGCCATACTTTACAGTTCTGTCTGTGGAAGTCTACGTCCTGGGATGTTGCACAGTCCGAGGTTGATACTCGTGCGAGCTGGGACTGTGTTCCTCGCCGCCAGCAACTCAATCATGAACGTGGTGATTTACACTCTGATGATCCCAGGCTTCAGAAGGCAGATTTGGACTTTGCTCAACTTGAAGCTAAACAAAAAGTTGGAAGAATCCTTCCATTCTGCGCCATGTAAAACTAGAGATACCACACAGAGTGTGATTGACTGAAGTTTCAACGTATCCCTATTGTAATTCAAAGCGTGCAGTGTTAGTTGTTTATCAGTCCAACAACATCCAAATTAATTTACACCAGAAAATTGCGCTAGGGGTTATGCATATTTGCTTCTATTTCCCTTCGTTTCACTCTGCTGTATATGTACATAAGTACAAAAGTATGTTACAACATTAAGCTTCCAGAAATTCTGTTCAAATCTTTGGGTTTTTTCTGGTCGCCATTTATGTAACTCATATACAAATGCAAATTTCTCCGGGATACCTCACTGACCTGCTCCAGAGACGCAGACATGTGGTAAAATCTTGCGGTCATCTTCATTGAACCATCTCAACAACGTATGGTGGGTCGGCGAACCTTCTTCATCATTGGCCCCACTTTGTGAGTTGTTACTGCTAGCGTTTTGATTAGTGTTTTTGCTTTCATTGGTTTGTTAATATATAATGATATTGAATAAAATAAAGTTGTTTGGTCTCAAACATGAAAAATACAGTTGTTTTCTGTATTGTCATGTGGATATACTTATTAGAAATACAATTCGAATAATTTTTGATACAACTGAACCAACATGTTGTTTGCCTTTATGTTCTGCGTGTATATGTGTAAGACATTGTACACGGCTGTTTATCATTGCCTGCCCAATTTATCACCACAAAATGAACGTTCAATTAACAAACTATCGAATTTTACATAATATGTCAAGAGAACAACTAGAGTTTATTATGTGCCAGGAATCGAATATACAAAGAGCTCGAGTTTATATGTACCAGGAAGCCAATACACAAAAAACTCGAGTTTATATGTACCAGGAAGCCAATATACAAATAGCGTTTTGAATAGCATGTGAGGTGGTATATGGTCGCCGAACCGGGCGAGTGAGTTTACAACAGGTTTTCTGGTTTCTCCCCACGATAATGACCATCCTTACGCCAAGATCCGAACCAACATTTGATTTTAATATGAGCATATTGTTGTTCGTCAATTGTTGTAAAATATATAAAGTTCAAATTGATATAGGAATATTTCGGAAGTGGTCAATGAGTTGGCAGCATTTGGCGAAAATGATATTAAGACATGAACTGCATGGGAAAAAAATCGTGCATTTTTCAAATTGTAAAAAAAATCCTGAAGATATTCCACATAATATGGTATTTGGTGAATAATACATAATTTATTGAAATTTTAAAAAGATAACATTTTCAATATATACCTGATTCAATGTTGATTCAAGGTTTGTGTGAATTAGTATATAGGATATGTTAACTTGTACTTCTGCAAAACACTGTCAACTTACCTCAACACAATCTGTGATGTATGATATTTGAGTTGGCTCGCCTACGTATTATATTTTTCTATGTGATTTCAGAAAACATATACTCATAGTTCCAAATGAAAAACTCTGAGGGTTGAGTTAGGTATTTGTCCTGTCATCGTGTCACATTTCAATTACGACACTCACTATCTTGATATATTATTTGATGTGATTTTTAGTACTTATCCGTTGATTGCATTCATTATCCAGAGGTTCTAAAATGACATACCTGGTACGATCAGTGAGACGGAACAGTAAATATAGGTTTCAATATACTCCTCCATGATTTTGTGTCCCAGTTGTATTGTAAAAAAAACCTCTCAACAAGGGATGTTCACAATTCTATGAGCGATATTTGCCTCGCCATTAATAAGTGTATTGTAATTGATTCCCTGCAATCCATAAGCTAGTATGGTGCGTGAAATGCCTGGTATTCAGATTCGTTCTTGGTGTTTTGGGGAAAGTTATGATACCCCGACATTGTAGATTATACCAACGCTATAGCGTGACAAAACCGGGGAAATAACAGACGACTTTCCGTGAATCAATTATCCCTTGTAACATCTCTTCCTGGGCTACAACACGTCAGTTCTTCAACTCTACTAACTTTTCGACACCAGATAGACAACGTATGCAATATACGAATAACAATAATGACAATAGCTGTGCACCATAAGTTCTTTTTTTCTTCAGATTTGTAGATATTTTTTTAGCTATATCGATATGGTGTAGGTTTAATGACAAAGTGTTGGTTTGACATTTTTGCTGGCAATATAATAACAAAAAGTGAAAAAATATATTTTATATTCATTCAATTAATGGAACAATTATGACACATTTCAACTGAACGAGGAAGGCAAATAGCCGTAGCGAATGGTCGCATAGCAATAATCGAAAGCAGACGTAAGCCATAATAATACTGTCGAATCAAACAAACAACGTTGTTAAAAGGATGTGCTACGGAGGATACCTGTAAAAAGGAGGAAAGAATATGCTAGGGTATTACCTGTTTCACTGCATAAAATATAACAATGCTGGTTTTGTTCTGAGTGAACTATAGTGAGATCATTAGAAATACGGATGTGCCAAGTTGATGGTATGGAATAATTGTTGCATACTTATGTATTCTGGTAGCTAATGGTGATTGTCGCAATAAACACAGATTTGAAATGGAAATGATGAAAGCTGCAATTCGGAACATACTCTTGTACATATGCATAGAAAGGGGAAACGAAGGCAACTAGGCATCAGGGCCTATTGATGCCTTGGAGACATTTCGGTGTAAAGCGTAACTCTAGCTACAAAGCTGACACTCAACAGAAAATATTTTAGGGGTTTTTAAACTTAGGTTTTTTTTTGAGACGGTGCGTCGTAGGGCAAAATGGATATTAATTTCGGACTTGCGACCTAGACAAAACATGTCATAGGGGTATAGGGCTGGAAAGCGGAAGTATGATCGGTGATAAATTCCAATGAAATATTCGTGAATAATGCGCCGCCGGGGATAAACCCAATTATCGCCCATTTCTAACAACGTCAATAACTGCTAAAATGACATGTCTTGTGTCAAATAACTTTAGCGAAAGTACAAAGCAGGTATACTTGTGTCAAAATTCATTAGAATAACAGGCCGTCTGCCGGCAATTTTGCTAGAGCAAGGCTTTATTCGAAGTGCCGTTTTTTTCAGTGCCTCTTCGAAGCATGGATATGTTGTGGAATTGGACAATTTTTCTCTTTTACAACAGTTTTTGTATTTTTTCATCGTGTATGGATACTATAATACACTAAAGACATCGTTTATTTACTTAAAATCACCATATTAAATGCACCCCCATGTTAAAAGATAGGGAGGCGTCAGGTGCTTATCCCCAGTCCGAATAAATTCATTGGAATTTGTCATCGATCAGTACTTCCGCTTTCCAGCCCTATTAGGGATAAACTTTGACCTTGACTTGATTTTTTTTTTTGCTGAGTCGAAAAAATGTCTTAATAATAAATTTATTTAGAACAAAAGTATGTTTCATCATTAAGCTTCCAGAACTCCTGTTCAAATTTTTGGGTTTTTTCTGGTCGCCAGTTATGTTACTCCTATACAAATACAAATTTCTCCGGGATACCTCACTGACCTGCTCCAGAGACGCAGGCATGTGGTAAATTCTTGCGGTCATCTTCATTGAACTATCTCAACAACGTATGGTGGGTCGGCGAACCTTCTTCATCATTGGCCCCACTTTGCAAGTTGTTACTGCTATCGTTTTTTGTTTTTGCTTTCATTGGTTTGTTAATATATGATGCTATTGAGTAAAACAAAGTTGTTTGGACTCATACATAAAAAATACAGTTGTGATTTGCTTTCTGTATTGTCATGTGGATATACTTTTTAGAAATACAATTCGAATAACTTTAGATACAACTGAACCAACATGTTGTTTGCCTATGCTCTGCGTGTATATGTGTCAAACAGCTTGTACACGGCTGTTTATCATTGCCTGCCAAATTTATCACCACCAAATGAACGTTTAATTTACAAACAATCGAATTGTACACAATATGTCAAGAAAACAACTAGAGTTTATTATGTGCCAGGAAGCGAATATACAAAGAGCTCGGGTTTATATGTACCAGGAAGCCAATGTACAAATAGCTCGAGTTAATACGTACCAGGAAGCCAATATACAAATGGCTCGAGTTTATATGTTCCAGGAAGCCAATATACAAATAACTCGAGTTTATATTACCAGGAATCCAATATACAAATAGTGTTTTAAATAGCCTGTGAGGTGGTATGTGGTCGCCGAACCGGGCGAGTGAGTTTACAACAGGTTCTCTGGTTTCCTCCCACGATAATGACCACCCTTACGCCAAGATCCGAGCTAACATTTGATGTCAATATGAGCATATTGTTGTTCGTCAATTGTTGTAAAATAAATAAAGTTTAAATTAATATAGGAAAATTTCGGAAGTGGTCAATGAGTTGGCAGCATTTGGCGAAAATGATATTAAGACATGAACTACCGGGGAAAAAATTGGTGCATTTTTCAAATTGTGAAAAAAAATCCTGAAATAGTGTGTGGATATTCCACAAAATATGGTATTTGGTGAATAATACATAATTTATTGAAATTCTAAAAAGATAACATTTTCAATATATACCTGATTCAATTTTGATTCAAGGTTTGTGTGAATTAGTATATAGTATATGTAAACGTGTACTTCTGCAAAACACTGTCAACTCAACACAATCTGTAATGTATGATATTTCGGTTGGCTCGCCTACATATTATATTTTTCTATGTGATTTCAGAAAACATAAACTCATAGTGCCAAACGAAAAACTTTGAAGGTTGAGTTAGGTATTTGTCCTGTCATCGTGTCGCATTTCAATTGCGACATTCACAATCTTGATATATTATTTGATGGGAGTTTTAGTACTTATCCGTTGATTGCATTCATTATTCAGAGGTTCTAAAAGGACATACCTGATACGCGCAGTGAGGCGGAACAGCCAATATAGGTTTCAATATACTTCTCCATGATAGCTATTTGCTTTGTGTCCCAGTTGTATTTTTTTTTTAAAAACTCTCAACAAGGGATGTTCACATTTATATGAGCGATATTTGCCTCGCCATTAATAAGTGTATTGTAATGGATTCCCTGCAATCCATAAGCTAGTATGTACAACATCAAGACATATTCAGGGGCTTAACTTCTTTCTGTGAAACAATTATAAAATTTTCTCTGAAATATACAATTTAGAATCCACACTTCGGTCCTAATATAAATCTGATTATTATTTTTTTTTTCTATTGGTATGAAACATTGCAAACAGTCGAGTTCAGTGTATCCATCACCTGTAATCTGAAGCCCAATATCATTAGGCAATATAGAGAACATTCCAAGTCATCTCGACCCCCACATGGAGTTGATATCATGTTTCCGGGATTCTCAGTGTGCATTTTCGGTTAGCATGGCACAGCATGGTGCGTGAAATGCCTATTATTAAGATTCGTTCTTGGTGTTTTTGGGAAAGTTATGATACCCCGACATTGTAGATTATATCAATGCGTAGATTATATAGATATTGTAGATTATATAGCGTGACAAAACGGGGGGAATAACAGACGACTTTCCGTGAATCAAGTATCCGTTGTAACATCATCACTCCCTGGGCTACAACTCCTGTTGACTGGTGAGACGAGGTACTCAACAGCATGAGATGAATGATACATCGACGGGGGAGGTTCGAATTTCGGTTCTTGAACGTTCTTCTCATACGTATGTTGGGTTATTCCTGGGTTGAAGCTAAAACTGTTGTCCAAATATCTTTTATTTTTTTTATAATACTGAATCTCTCTCAATGATAGAGCATATTATTGATTATATTAACTTGAATGTAAATTCTGAACGATTCTAGTGGTACTTGATCTTTCCAGCCAATCCAAGTAGTTTCATTGTATAATTATTTAATTCTATTTCTTAACAGCATCGATTCATATGTAAGTAAATCACGAACTCACATACCTGGTTCAACTATATTCAGCTGGGCTATATATGCTGGGGGGTACTGGGTGTATAGGATGCGAATAGACAATTGGTGGCATGTCATCGCTCGACCTTGTTGATCAGCTAATAGACGTTCCATTCATGAACCCAAAGACAGTTTACAGTACTACAGAACCCAAAGACAGTTTACAGTACTAAGTCAGTACTACTGGAATCAAGCAGAATATCAATTCCATCCCCCATTTTACAAGGTAAAATATTGGTAAACCATAATAGAACGTCCATTTTCAGTTACTTGTTTCCTTCCCTCATAGGCTATTGATGGGAAATAGTCTATGCAATAGTCTCAGCAAAAGACTGTGATGCACACACTGTTCCAGAAATGCATGTTCAGGACAAGCGATATGGTGTAGGCTTTATGGTAAAATGTTGGTTTTACACCTTTGCTGGCAATACAATGACAAAGAATGAGACAAATTGTTGGACTGGGATGACCAAATGCATTTTATTTGCATTTAATCTACGGAACAATTATGACACAAATAAACTGAATGAGGCAGGCAAATATCCGTATTGAAATGGTCGCATAGAAATAATCAAAAAAAGACGTAAGCCATAATAATACTGTCCAAATATGCAAACAACGCTGATGAAAGGATAATACCGGAGAAAGGGAGAAAAACAATATACTAGGATGTTATCACAACTGCATAAACAATTACATTGCTGGTTGTGTTCTGAGTGAACTATAGGGAGATCATTAGAAGTTCGGATGTGCCATGTTGATGGTATGGGATAATTGCTGCATACCTATATAACCTGTTAGATAATGGTGATTGTCGCAATAAACAAAGATATGAAATGAAAATGATGAAAACTGCATTTTAAAGGCCTATATGTGCCTTGGAGGCATTTTGGTGTAAAGAGTAACTCTCGCTACAAAGCTGACTCAACCAAAAATACTGAGATCAAGGGCAAACTTATCCTCAAGATATGTTTTTCGACTCAACAAAAAAATCAAGTCAAGTTCAAAGTTCATCTCTAATACCTTTAAGACATGTTTTGTCTTGGGCGCAAGTTCAAAAGTAATATCCATTTTGCCATACGACGCACCGTCTCCGAGAATTGGACGAAAATGAAAAACTTTGGCGGCCATTTTCTCAAAAACTGTTCAGACAGTTTCGAGACTTTGTTTCAAAACATATACCTCTGTGATGTGTATAAGTTTCGTTGCCCCTGATTCGCCGGTCTGCGTGTGGCAGCCATTTGCATGTTCTCGACTGGTCCCACATGGGAATTTCCCATGTTAAATTCTCCTATGCTTTATAATGGGACAGATCATGTCTAATATCTCACTAAATATTGAGATTAGAGACTAGGAACCAATTATGGACACATATGAAATGATATACATGCTGATTATTGTCATGACCTTGAATTTGACCTTTGACCTCATTTCCAAGGTCAGAGCACAAAATGGCTAATATCTCGCTTATTATCGACTTTACAGCTTAGGACATATAGGAAATGATATATGCTGAATATTCTTGTGACCTTGATTTTGACCCCTGACCTCATTTTCAAGGTCAGAGCACAAAATGGCCAATTGTGGACATATAGGGAATGATATACGCCGAATATTCTGATGACCTTCGCTTATTATCGACTTTACAGCTTAGGAATCAATTGTGCGCATATAGGAAATGATATATGCTGAATATTCTCATGACCTTGAATTTGACCTCTGACCTAATTTCAAGGTCAGAGCACAAAATGGCTAATATCTTGCTTATTATCGACTTTACAGCTGAGGAATCAATTGTGGACCTATAGGAAATGACACATGCTGAATATTGTCATGACCTTGAATTCAACCTTTGACCTCATTTTCAAGGTCAGAGAACAGAATGGGTAATATCTCGCTCATTATCGACTTTACAGCTTAGCAATCAATTGTGGATTATAGGGAATGGTACATGCTGAATATTTTGGTGACCTTGAATTTGACCTCATTTTCAAGGTCAGACAACGAAAAAGGTAATATCTCACTTGTTATCGACTTTACAGCTTAGGAGTCAATTGCGAACATATTGGAAATGATATATGCTGAATATTCTCATTAACTTGAACTTGACCTTTGACCTCATTTTCAAGGTCAGATCACAAAATGGCTAATATCTCACTTAATATCGACTTTACAGCTTAGGAATCAATTGTGGACATGCTAGAAATGATATGGGCTGAACCAATGACTTTATTTTCAAGGTCATGGGACAGAAGGCTAATATCTAAAATATACATTGTCCGGTAACCTTTCTTAGCCCTTGGGCTAATTTTTCTTTTTGTTTTTGTTGATATTCACTGGGTTAAAAGTAAAGTTTATGTCTTGCGACATACTTTTTAGTATATGTACTGAACTTCTTGGTTATGATTGATTATACCAAGCACTTCAACACAAATAACTTCTTGGTCATGTTAAATAGCATCGTTTTGCCTTGGAACATGATATTCTGCAGTAAATGGTTGTTCTGGTATTGGACATTTCCAGCCAATTTAAAAGGTTCCATTGTTGTTACCGCTTTTTGCAATTATTGACTTTTAATTCTTGGCACCAGTTACGTAACCCATGCACTTGCATACCTGGTGTTACGGCGCTGCAGGTGAATATGCTGGGAGTTGTGTATGTGCATGAGTTGGAAGCGAAGAAAAAAATGGTGGAATGTGATCAAACGATCTTGCTAATCAGCCATGTAGTAAGTGTACCATTCATAACCCTATGGATAACATGAATATGTAACATCATGCCATCCCACCTTTTGCTAAGCGACAATGGCACGTTAGACCTTTCATACCATGAACACTCTTCACAGATCGTGATGTTATTGCCTTTTTTCCAGCACAACAAAGTCAGCAGGACAAGGGGTATTCGAAATCCAATTCACAGTGTATATTCTCATTGAGTGAGGAACATGTGCACTGAATTTCAGTTTTTGAATTCTTATACCTTCTTGACATCTGAAGGACAATGTATAAAATATTGGTATGCGGAATATAAGATTAATGTCGGTAAATTAAAACTAACAAGTGAAAGTTAATTATAACTTTCAGTTTTAATATCAAAAGATAAAATGTCAGACAAGGCCGGATTTCTTCTGCTTATTACCGTATTTTCTATTTCTTGACTGGTTATATGTAGAAATATGTATAAAACCAAGCAATTTTTCTTGGAATGAGATGGCTGAAGCGCCCTCTTTCAAAAGTAATGTAGAATTTAATAGGTTTAATGGTAGAATATGGGTTTCAAAACTTTTGCTGACAAAACAGCCAACAAATAATTGCACTTGGATCAACTATGTACTTCATTTATATTCAATTCCAGTGGGGGGGGGGGGGGGGAACACGATACAGGCTACTGTATATTAATTATATTGGCCATTCAACTCAATGTTAAATGATCTTACTTTGACGGTCCACAACACCTTCCTAAAAAAAAATCCCAGCCTAACCACTATGCTAGTTTTATCCCTCAACGTATTGGGCATCGCGTGGTAAGCATGAATATATTTGACGACACATGGGATTTTTCGCTATTCTGCCTTGAATGGACCCGGGGTGAAAATACCCCAAATTATGGGTACTGATGCCTATGCAAAACCCCTTTGATTCCCCAGCTCCTGAGAAGAACGCCAACAAGATACTGCCTTGAAAACCGGGTCATTATATCCCAGCACTGCGTTCTTTCAGGTGAATATACACTCGTCCAGAAGTCTGGCCTAAAAAAATATATGAGGCGATGTTTAACAACAGTTTCCCTTTAAATTGCCTAAGTGAGGTGAACGCTCGCTGATTGGCTGAGCGAATTACTGTACACTGCCCTTAATATATAGGCGTTTCTGAGATAAATGAATTATATTTTGTCAGTAGGTAGTCTTATATGTATGTAATTGTGAAACGAAATATAAACCTGATATCCCGATTCAATTCTCTGTTTCAGTCCATTTAATACATATTATGCTACATGTGCTGGGATTTGCCAGTCTGCCAAATTCTTAGAATTGAAATTGTTGAAAACTCATTGAGTTTTCATGCGAAAGCCTTGAAAATTTCAGGATGAGTATAGAATATAAGTGCAATTAGCATCAAGACCCAATCGTTGGTATAATTCAATGGCAGTTTGGATTATTTAGTAAAGTAAGATTAAAGAAAACCGTGAATTTATCACACTAAAAACGGAAAATTATCTATAGAACCCATGTGAAACGTAACAAACCACTAATAATTTATTTAGAAAGTCAAGAATATCAAGGGGTTATTATTTGCATGCAACCTTGTGTCTCTAGAATGATGTCAGGGTCAGGGGGCTGCTTATGATAAGCGTGAGCTCGGCATAGGGCCGACCTCAATTCTTGTAATCTGGTCCGGTGGTCAAAATTTCCTAGTCCCTGACACCTGTAGAAGGCTGAGCTATTGAAATGCATCAGTATCATTAATATGTGCGAACAAATTGTAATTCAAGTCATAATTTAGCCGCTGAGGATAGTTAGAACATTTTTGTATGCCGACCGACCATGTGATTTATGTGTATTCCACAATTTTCTCCTTAACCACACAAAACACGGCAAATGAACATTGAATTAGGTCGGGAACCTTCAACTGTTACCTAGTCAAACAAATTATGACATTTTTTGCGCTCCCAGGCCACGCAGAGTGAAAATTGTGTAATCAGTTAAGGCTACTGTATATTAATTATATTGGCCATTCAACTCAATGTTAAATGATCTTACTTTGACGGTCCATAACACCTTCCTAAAAAAAAATCCCAGCCTAACCACTATGCTAGTTTTATCCCTCAACGTATTGGGCATCGCGTGGTAAGCATGAATATATTTGACGACACATGGGATTTTTCGCTATTCTGCCTTGAATGGACCCGGGGTGAAAATACCCCAAATTATGGGTACTGATGCCTATGCAAAACCCCTTTGATTCCCCAGCTCCTGAGAAGAACGCCAACAAGATACTGCCTTGAAAACCGGGTCATTATATCCCAGCACTGCGTTCTTTCAGGTGAATATACACTCGTCCAGAAGTCTGGCCTAAAAAAATATATGAGGCGATGTTTAACAACAGTTTCCCTTTAAATTGCCTAAGTGAGGTGAACGCTCGCTGATTGGCTGAGCGAATTACTGTACACTGCCCTTAATATATAGGCGTTTCTGAGATAAATGAATTATATTTTGTCAGTAGGTAGTCTTATATGTATGTAATTGTGAAACGAAATATAAACCTGATATCCCGATTCAATTCTCTGTTTCAGTCCATTTAATACATATTATGCTACATGTGCTGGGATTTGCCAGTCTGCCAAATTCTTAGAATTGAAATTGTTGAAAACTCATTGAGTTTTCATGCGAAAGCCTTGAAAATTTCAGGATGAGTATAGAATATAAGTGCAATTAGCATCAAGACCCAATCGTTGGTATAATTCAATGGCAGTTTGGATTATTTAGTAAAGTAAGATTAAAGAAAACCGTGAATTTATCACACTAAAAACGGAAAATTATCTATAGAACCCATGTGAAACGTAACAAACCACTAATAATTTATTTAGAAAGTCAAGAATATCAAGGGGTTATTATTTGCATGCAACCTTGTGTCTCTAGAATGATGTCAGGGTCAGGGGGCTGCTTATGATAAGCGTGAGCTCGGCATAGGGCCGACCTCAATTCTTGTAATCTGGTCCGGTGGTCAAAATTTCCTAGTCCCTGACACCTGTAGAAGGCTGAGCTATTGAAATGCATCAGTATCATTAATATGTGCAAACAAATTGTAATTCAAGTCATAATTTAGCCGCTGAGGATAGTTAAAACATTTTTGTATGCCGACCGACCATGTGATTTATGTGTATTCCACAATTTTCTCCTTAACCACACAAAACACGGCAAATGAACATTGAATTAGGTCGGGAACCTTCAACTGTTACCTAGTCAAACAAATTATGACATTTTTTGCGCTCCCAGGCCACGCAGAGTGAAAATTGTGTAATCAGTTAAGGCTACTGTATATTAATTATATTGGCCATTCAACTCAATGTTAAATGATCTTACTTTGACGGTCCACAACACCTTCCTAAAAAAAAATCCCAGCCTAACCACTATGCTAGTTTTATCCCTCAACGTATTGGGCATCGCGTGGTAAGCATGAATATATTTGACGACACATGGGATTTTTCGCTATTCTGCCTTGAATGGACCCGGGGTGAAAATACCCCAAATTATGGGTACTGATGCCTATGCAAAACCCCTTTGATTCCCCAGCTCCTGAGAAGAACGCCAACAAGATACTGCCTTGAAAACCGGGTCATTATATCCCAGCACTGCGTTCTTTCAGGTGAATATACGCTCGTCCAGAAGTCTGGCCTAAAAAAATATATGAGGCGATGTTTAACAACAGTTTCCCTTTAAATTGCCTAAGTGAGGTGAACGCTCGCTGATTGGCTGAGCGAATTACTGTACACTGCCCTTAATATATAGGCGTTTCTGAGATAAATGAATTATATTTTGTCAGTAGGTAGTCTTATATGTATGTAATTGTGAAATGAAATATAAACCTGATATCCCGATTCAATTCTCTGTTTCAGTCCATTTAATACATATTATGCTACATGTGCTGGGATTTGCCAGTCTGCCAAATTCTTAGAATTGAAATTGTTGAAAACTCATTGAGTTTTCATGCGAAAGCCTTGAAAATTTCAGGATGAGTATAGAATATAAGTGCAATTAGCATCAAGACCCAATCGTTGGTATAATTCAATGGCAGTTTGGATTATTTAGTAAAGTAAGATTAAAGAAAACCGTGAATTTATCACACTAAAAACGGAAAATTATCTATAGAACCCATGTGAAACGTAACAAACCACTAATAATTTATTTAGAAAGTCAAGAATATCAAGGGGTTATTATTTGCATGCAACCTTGTGTCTCTAGAATGATGTCAGGGTCAGGGGGCTGCTTATGATAAGCGTGAGCTCGGCATAGGGCCGACCTCAATTCTTGTAATCTGGTCCGGTGGTCAAAATTTCCTAGTCCCTGACACCTGTAGAAGGCTGAGCTATTGAAATGCATCAGTATCATTAATATGTGCAAACAAATTGTAATTCAAGTCATAATTTAGCCGCTGAGGATAGTTAGAACATTTTTGTATGCCGACCGACCATGTGATTTATGTGTATTCCACAATTTTCTCCTTAACCACACAAAACACGGCAAATGAACATTGAATTAGGTCGGGAACCTTCAACTGTTACTTAGTCAAACAAATTATGACATTTTTTGCGCTCCCAGGCCACGCAGAGTGAAAATTGTGTAATCAGTTAATATATAGGCGTTTCTGAGATAAATGAATTATATTTTGTCAGTAGGTAGTCTTATATGTATGTAATTGTGAAACGAAATATAAACCTGATATCCCGATTCAATTCTCTGTTTCAGTCCATTTAATACATATTATGCTACATGTGCTGGGATTTGCCAGTCTGCCAAATTCTTAGAATTGAAATTGTTGAAAACTCATTGAGTTTTCATGCGAAAGCCTTGAAAATTTCAGGATGAGTATAGAATATAAGTGCAATTAGCATCAAGACCCAATCGTTGGTATAATTCAATGGCAGTTTGGATTATTTAGTAAAGTAAGATTAAAGAAAACCGTGAATTTATCACACTAAAAACGGAAAATTATCTATAGAACCCATGTGAAACGTAACAAACCACTAATAATTTATTTAGAAAGTCAAGAATATCAAGGGGTTATTATTTGCATGCAACCTTGTGTCTCTAGAATGATGTCAGGGTCAGGGGGCTGCTTATGATAAGCGTGAGCTCGGCATAGGGCCGACCTCAATTCTTGTAATCTGGTCCGGTGGTCAAAATTTCCTAGTCCCTGACACCTGTAGAAGGCTGAGCTATTGAAATGCATCAGTATCATTAATATGTGCAAACAAATTGTAATTCAAGTCATAATTTAGCCGCTGAGGATAGTTAGAACATTTTTGTATGCCGACCGACCATGTGATTTATGTGTATTCCACAATTTTCTCCTTAACCACACAAAACACGGCAAATGAACATTGAATTAGGTCGGGAACCTTCAACTGTTACCTAGTCAAACAAATTATGACATTTTTTGCGCTCCCAGGCCACGCAGAGTGAAAATTGTGTAATCAGTTAAGGCTACTGTATATTAATTATATTGGCCATTCAACTCAATGTTAAATGATCTTACTTTGACGGTCCATAACACCTTCCTAAAAAAAAATCCCAGCCTAACCACTATGCTAGTTTTATCCCTCAACGTATTGGGCATCGCGTGGTAAGCATGAATATATTTGACGACACATGGGATTTTTCGCTATTCTGCCTTGAATGGACCCGGGGTGAAAATACCCCAAATTATGGGTACTGATGCCTATGCAAAACCCCTTTGATTCCCCAGCTCCTGAGAAGAACGCCAACAAGATACTGCCTTGAAAACCGGGTCATTATATCCCAGCACTGCGTTCTTTCAGGTGAATATACACTCGTCCAGAAGTCTGGCCTAAAAAAATATATGAGGCGATGCTTAAAAACAGTTTCCCTTTAAATTGCCTAAGTGAGGTGAACGCTCGCTGATTGGCTGAGCGAATTACTGTACACTGCCCTTAATATATAGGCGTTTCTGAGATAAATGAATTATATTTTGTCAGTAGGTAGTCTTATATGTATGTAATTGTGAAACGAAATATAAACCTGATATCCCGATTCAATTCTCTGTTTCAGTCCATTTAATACATATTATGCTACATGTGCTGGGATTTGCCAGTCTGCCAAATTCTTAGAATTGAAATTGTTGAAAACTCATTGAGTTTTCATGCGAAAGCCTTGAAAATTTCAGGATGAGTATAGAATATAAGTGCAATTAGCATCAAGACCCAATCGTTGGTATAATTCAATGGCAGTTTGGATTATTTAGTAAAGTAAGATTAAAGAAAACCGTGAATTTATCACACTAAAAACGGAAAATTATCTATAGAACCCATGTGAAACGTAACAAACCACTAATAATTTATTTAGAAAGTCAAGAATATCAAGGGGTTATTATTTGCATGCAACCTTGTGTCTCTAGAATGATGTCAGGGTCAGGGGGCTGCTTATGATAAGCGTGAGCTCGGCATAGGGCCGACCTCAATTCTTGTAATCTGGTCCGGTGGTCAAAATTTCCTAGTCCCTGACACCTGTAGAAGGCTGAGCTATTGAAATGCATCAGTATCATTAATATGTGCAAACAAATTGTAATTCAAGTCATAATTTAGCCGCTGAGGATAGTTAGAACATTTTTGTATGCCGACCGACCATGTGATTTATGTGTATTCCACAATTTTCTCCTTAACCACACAAAACACGGCAAATGAACATTGAATTAGGTCGGGAACCTTCAACTGTTACCTAGTCAAACAAATTATGACATTTTTTGCGCTCCCAGGCCACGCAGAGTGAAAATTGTGTAATCAGTTAATATATAGGCGTTTCTGAGATAAATGAATTATATTTTGTCAGTAGGTAGTCTTATATGTATGTAATTGTGAAACGAAATATAAACCTGATATCCCGATTCAATTCTCTGTTTCAGTCCATTTAATACATATTATGCTACATGTGCTGGGATTTGCCAGTCTGCCAAATTCTTAGAATTGAAATTGTTGAAAACTCATTGAGTTTTCATGCGAAAGCCTTGAAAATTTCAGGATGAGTATAGAATATAAGTGCAATTAGCATCAAGACCCAATCGTTGGTATAATTCAATGGCAGTTTGGATTATTTAGTAAAGTAAGATTAAAGAAAACCGTGAATTTATCACACTAAAAACGGAAAATTATCTATAGAACCCATGTGAAACGTAACAAACCACTAATAATTTATTTAGAAAGTCAAGAATATCAAGGGGTTATTATTTGCATGCAACCTTGTGTCTCTAGAATGATGTCAGGGTCAGGGGGCTGCTTATGATAAGCGTGAGCTCGGCATAGGGCCGACCTCAATTCTTGTAATCTGGTCCGGTGGTCAAAATTTCCTAGTCCCTGACACCTGTAGAAGGCTGAGCTATTGAAATGCATCAGTATCATTAATATGTGCAAACAAATTGTAATTCAAGTCATAATTTAGCCGCTGAGGATAGTTAGAACATTTTTGTATGCCGACCGACCATGTGATTTATGTGTATTCCACAATTTTCTCCTTAACCACACAAAACACGGCAAATGAACATTGAATTAGGTCGGGAACCTTCAACTGTTACCTAGTCAAACAAATTATGACATTTTTTGCGCTCCCAGGCCACGCAGAGTGAAAATTGTGTAATCAGTTAAGGCTACTGTATATTAATTATATTGGCCATTCAACTCAATGTTAAATGATCTTACTTTGACGGTCCACAACACCTTCCTAAAAAAAAATCCCAGCCTAACCACTATGCTAGTTTTATCCCTCAACGTATTGGGCATCGCGTGGTAAGCATGAATATATTTGACGACACATGGGATTTTTCGCTATTCTGCCTTGAATGGACCCGGGGTGAAAATACCCCAAATTATGGGTACTGATGCCTATGCAAAACCCCTTTGATTCCCCAGCTCCTGAGAAGAACGCCAACAAGATACTGCCTTGAAAACCGGGTCATTATATCCCAGCACTGCGTTCTTTCAGGTGAATATACGCTCGTCCAGAAGTCTGGCCTAAAAAAATATATGAGGCGATGTTTAACAACAGTTTCCCTTTAAATTGCCTAAGTGAGGTGAACGCTCGCTGATTGGCTGAGCGAATTACTGTACACTGCCCTTAATATATAGGCGTTTCTGAGATAAATGAATTATATTTTGTCAGTAGGTAGTCTTATATGTATGTAATTGTGAAATGAAATATAAACCTGATATCCCGATTCAATTCTCTGTTTCAGTCCATTTAATACATATTATGCTACATGTGCTGGGATTTGCCAGTCTGCCAAATTCTTAGAATTGAAATTGTTGAAAACTCATTGAGTTTTCATGCGAAAGCCTTGAAAATTTCAGGATGAGTATAGAATATAAGTGCAATTAGCATCAAGACCCAATCGTTGGTATAATTCAATGGCAGTTTGGATTATTTAGTAAAGTAAGATTAAAGAAAACCGTGAATTTATCACACTAAAAACGGAAAATTATCTATAGAACCCATGTGAAACGTAACAAACCACTAATAATTTATTTAGAAAGTCAAGAATATCAAGGGGTTATTATTTGCATGCAACCTTGTGTCTCTAGAATGATGTCAGGGTCAGGGGGCTGCTTATGATAAGCGTGAGCTCGGCATAGGGCCGACCTCAATTCTTGTAATCTGGTCCGGTGGTCAAAATTTCCTAGTCCCTGACACCTGTAGAAGGCTGAGCTATTGAAATGCATCAGTATCATTAATATGTGCAAACAAATTGTAATTCAAGTCATAATTTAGCCGCTGAGGATAGTTAGAACATTTTTGTTACCGACCGACCATGTGATTTATGTGTATTCCACAATTTTCTCCTTAACCACACAAAACACGGCAAATGAACATTGAATTAGGTCGGGAACCTTCAACTGTTACTTAGTCAAACAAATTATGACATTTTTTGTGCTCCCAGGCCACGCAGAGTGAAAATTGTGTAATCAGTTAATATATAGGCGTTTCTGAGATAAATGAATTATATTTTGTCAGTAGGTAGTCTTATATGTATGTAATTGTGAAACGAAATATAAACCTGATATCCCGATTCAATTCTCTGTTTCAGTCCATTTAATACATATTATGCTACATGTGCTGGGATTTGCCAGTCTGCCAAATTCTTAGAATTGAAATTGTTGAAAACTCATTGAGTTTTCATGCGAAAGCCTTGAAAATTTCAGGATGAGTATCGAATATAAGTGCAATTAGCATCAAGACCCAATCGTTGGTATAATTCAATGGCAGTTTGGATTATTTAGTAAAGTAAGATTAAAGAAAACCGTGAATTTATCACACTAAAAACGGAAAATTATCTATAGAACCCATGTGAAACGTAACAAACCACTAATAATTTATTTAGAAAGTCAAGAATATCAAGGGGTTATTATTTGCATGCAACCTTGTGTCTCTAGAATGATGTCAGGGTCAGGGGGCTGCTTATGATAAGCGTGAGCTCGGCATAGGGCCGACCTCAATTCTTGTAATCTGGTCCGGTGGTCAAAATTTCCTAGTCCCTGACACCTGTAGAAGGCTGAGCTATTGAAATGCATCAGTATCATTAATATGTGCAAACAAATTGTAATTCAAGTCATAATTTAGCCGCTGAGGATAGTTAGAACATTTTTGTATGCCGACCGACCATGTGATTTATGTGTATTCCACAATTTTCTCCTTAACCACACAAAACACGGCAAATGAACATTGAATTAGGTCGGGAACCTTCAACTGTTACCTAGTCAAACAAATTATGACATTTTTTGCGCTCCCAGGCCACGCAGAGTGAAAATTGTGTAATCAGTTAAGGCTACTGTATATTAATTATATTGGCCATTCAACTCAATGTTAAATGATCTTACTTTGACGGTCCATAACACCTTCCTAAAAAAAAATCCCAGCCTAACCACTATGCTAGTTTTATCCCTCAACGTATTGGGCATCGCGTGGTAAGCATGAATATATTTGACGACACATGGGATTTTTCGCTATTCTGCCTTGAATGGACCCGGGGTGAAAATACCCCAAATTATGGGTACTGATGCCTATGCAAAACCCCTTTGATTCCCCAGCTCCTGAGAAGAACGCCAACAAGATACTGCCTTGAAAACCGGGTCATTATATCCCAGCACTGCGTTCTTTCAGGTGAATATACACTCGTCCAGAAGTCTGGCCTAAAAAAATATATGAGGCGATGTTTAACAACAGTTTCCCTTTAAATTGCCTAAGTGAGGTGAACGCTCGCTGATTGGCTGAGCGAATTACTGTACACTGCCCTTAATATATAGGCGTTTCTGAGATAAATGAATTATATTTTGTCAGTAGGTAGTCTTATATGTATGTAATTGTGAAACGAAATATAAACCTGATATCCCGATTCAATTCTCTGTTTCAGTCCATTTAATACATATTATGCTACATGTGCTGGGATTTGCCAGTCTGCCAAATTCTTAGAATTGAAATTGTTGAAAACTCATTGAGTTTTCATGCGAAAGCCTTGAAAATTTCAGGATGAGTATAGAATATAAGTGCAATTAGCATCAAGACCCAATCGTTGGTATAATTCAATGGCAGTTTGGATTATTTAGTAAAGTAAGATTAAAGAAAACCGTGAATTTATCACACTAAAAACGGAAAATTATCTATAGAACCCATGTGAAACGTAACAAACCACTAATAATTTATTTAGAAAGTCAAGAATATCAAGGGGTTATTATTTGCATGCAACCTTGTGTCTCTAGAATGATGTCAGGGTCAGGGGGCTGCTTATGATAAGCGTGAGCTCGGCATAGGGCCGACCTCAATTCTTGTAATCTGGTCCGGTGGTCAAAATTTCCTAGTCCCTGACACCTGTAGAAGGCTGAGCTATTGAAATGCATCAGTATCATTAATATGTGCAAACAAATTGTAATTCAAGTCATAATTTAGCCGCTGAGGATAGTTAAAACATTTTTGTATGCCGACCGACCATGTGATTTATGTGTATTCCACAATTTTCTCCTTAACCACACAAAACACGGCAAATGAACATTGAATTAGGTCGGGAACCTTCAACTGTTACCTAGTCAAACAAATTATGACATTTTTTGCGCTCCCAGGCCACGCAGAGTGAAAATTGTGTAATCAGTTAAGGCTACTGTATATTAATTATATTGGCCATTCAACTCAATGTTAAATGATCTTACTTTGACGGTCCACAACACCTTCCTAAAAAAAAATCCCAGCCTAACCACTATGCTAGTTTTATCCCTCAACGTATTGGGCATCGCGTGGTAAGCATGAATATATTTGACGACACATGGGATTTTTCGCTATTCTGCCTTGAATGGACCCGGGGTGAAAATACCCCAAATTATGGGTACTGATGCCTATGCAAAACCCCTTTGATTCCCCAGCTCCTGAGAAGAACGCCAACAAGATACTGCCTTGAAAACCGGGTCATTATATCCCAGCACTGCGTTCTTTCAGGTGAATATACGCTCGTCCAGAAGTCTGGCCTAAAAAAATATATGAGGCGATGTTTAACAACAGTTTCCCTTTAAATTGCCTAAGTGAGGTGAACGCTCGCTGATTGGCTGAGCGAATTACTGTACACTGCCCTTAATATATAGGCGTTTCTGAGATAAATGAATTATATTTTGTCAGTAGGTAGTCTTATATGTATGTAATTGTGAAATGAAATATAAACCTGATATCCCGATTCAATTCTCTGTTTCAGTCCATTTAATACATATTATGCTACATGTGCTGGGATTTGCCAGTCTGCCAAATTCTTAGAATTGAAATTGTTGAAAACTCATTGAGTTTTCATGCGAAAGCCTTGAAAATTTCAGGATGAGTATAGAATATAAGTGCAATTAGCATCAAGACCCAATCGTTGGTATAATTCAATGGCAGTTTGGATTATTTAGTAAAGTAAGATTAAAGAAAACCGTGAATTTATCACACTAAAAACGGAAAATTATCTATAGAACCCATGTGAAACGTAACAAACCACTAATAATTTATTTAGAAAGTCAAGAATATCAAGGGGTTATTATTTGCATGCAACCTTGTGTCTCTAGAATGATGTCAGGGTCAGGGGGCTGCTTATGATAAGCGTGAGCTCGGCATAGGGCCGACCTCAATTCTTGTAATCTGGTCCGGTGGTCAAAATTTCCTAGTCCCTGACACCTGTAGAAGGCTGAGCTATTGAAATGCATCAGTATCATTAATATGTGCAAACAAATTGTAATTCAAGTCATAATTTAGCCGCTGAGGATAGTTAGAACATTTTTGTATGCCGACCGACCATGTGATTTATGTGTATTCCACAATTTTCTCCTTAACCACACAAAACACGGCAAATGAACATTGAATTAGGTCGGGAACCTTCAACTGTTACTTAGTCAAACAAATTATGACATTTTTTGCGCTCCCAGGCCACGCAGAGTGAAAATTGTGTAATCAGTTAATATATAGGCGTTTCTGAGATAAATGAATTATATTTTGTCAGTAGGTAGTCTTATATGTATGTAATTGTGAAACGAAATATAAACCTGATATCCCGATTCAATTCTCTGTTTCAGTCCATTTAATACATATTATGCTACATGTGCTGGGATTTGCCAGTCTGCCAAATTCTTAGAATTGAAATTGTTGAAAACTCATTGAGTTTTCATGCGAAAGCCTTGAAAATTTCAGGATGAGTATAGAATATAAGTGCAATTAGCATCAAGACCCAATCGTTGGTATAATTCAATGGCAGTTTGGATTATTTAGTAAAGTAAGATTAAAGAAAACCGTGAATTTATCACACTAAAAACGGAAAATTATCTATAGAACCCATGTGAAACGTAACAAACCACTAATAATTTATTTAGAAAGTCAAGAATATCAAGGGGTTATTATTTGCATGCAACCTTGTGTCTCTAGAATGATGTCAGGGTCAGGGGGCTGCTTATGATAAGCGTGAGCTCGGCATAGGGCCGACCTCAATTCTTGTAATCTGGTCCGGTGGTCAAAATTTCCTAGTCCCTGACACCTGTAGAAGGCTGAGCTATTGAAATGCATCAGTATCATTAATATGTGCAAACAAATTGTAATTCAAGTCATAATTTAGCCGCTGAGGATAGTTAGAACATTTTTGTATGCCGACCGACCATGTGATTTATGTGTATTCCACAATTTTCTCCTTAACCACACAAAACACGGCAAATGAACATTGAATTAGGTCGGGAACCTTCAACTGTTACCTAGTCAAACAAATTATGACATTTTTTGCGCTCCCAGGCCACGCAGAGTGAAAATTGTGTAATCAGTTAAGGCTACTGTATATTAATTATATTGGCCATTCAACTCAATGTTAAATGATCTTACTTTGACGGTCCATAACACCTTCCTAAAAAAAAATCCCAGCCTAACCACTATGCTAGTTTTATCCCTCAACGTATTGGGCATCGCGTGGTAAGCATGAATATATTTGACGACACATGGGATTTTTCGCTATTCTGCCTTGAATGGACCCGGGGTGAAAATACCCCAAATTATGGGTACTGATGCCTATGCAAAACCCCTTTGATTCCCCAGCTCCTGAGAAGAACGCCAACAAGATACTGCCTTGAAAACCGGGTCATTATATCCCAGCACTGCGTTCTTTCAGGTGAATATACACTCGTCCAGAAGTCTGGCCTAAAAAAATATATGAGGCGATGTTTAACAACAGTTTCCCTTTAAATTGCCTAAGTGAGGTGAACGCTCGCTGATTGGCTGAGCGAATTACTGTACACTGCCCTTAATATATAGGCGTTTCTGAGATAAATGAATTATATTTTGTCAGTAGGTAGTCTTATATGTATGTAATTGTGAAACGAAATATAAACCTGATATCCCGATTCAATTCTCTGTTTCAGTCCATTTAATACATATTATGCTACATGTGCTGGGATTTGCCAGTCTGCCAAATTCTTAGAATTGAAATTGTTGAAAACTCATTGAGTTTTCATGCGAAAGCCTTGAAAATTTCAGGATGAGTATAGAATATAAGTGCAATTAGCATCAAGACCCAATCGTTGGTATAATTCAATGGCAGTTTGGATTATTTAGTAAAGTAAGATTAAAGAAAACCGTGAATTTATCACACTAAAAACGGAAAATTATCTATAGAACCCATGTGAAACGTAACAAACCACTAATAATTTATTTAGAAAGTCAAGAATATCAAGGGGTTATTATTTGCATGCAACCTTGTGTCTCTAGAATGATGTCAGGGTCAGGGGGCTGCTTATGATAAGCGTGAGCTCGGCATAGGGCCGACCTCAATTCTTGTAATCTGGTCCGGTGGTCAAAATTTCCAAGTCCCTGACACCTGTAGAAGGCTGAGCTATTGAAATGCATCAGTATCATTAATATGTGCAAACAAATTGTAATTCAAGTCATAATTTAGCCGCTGAGGATAGTTAGAACATTTTTGTATGCCGACCGACCATGTGATTTATGTGTATTCCACAATTTTCTCCTTAACCACACAAAACACGGCAAATGAACATTGAATTAGGTCGGGAACCTTCAACTGTTACCTAGTCAAACAAATTATGACATTTTTTGCGCTCCCAGGCCACGCAGAGTGAAAATTGTGTAATCAGTTAATATATAGGCGTTTCTGAGATAAATGAATTATATTTTGTCAGTAGGTAGTCTTATATGTATGTAATTGTGAAACGAAATATAAACCTGATATCCCGATTCAATTCTCTGTTTCAGTCCATTTAATACATATTATGCTACATGTGCTGGGATTTGCCAGTCTGCCAAATTCTTAGAATTGAAATTGTTGAAAACTCATTGAGTTTTCATGCGAAAGCCTTGAAAATTTCAGGATGAGTATAGAATATAAGTGCAATTAGCATCAAGACCCAATCGTTGGTATAATTCAATGGCAGTTTGGATTATTTAGTAAAGTAAGATTAAAGAAAACCGTGAATTTATCACACTAAAAACGGAAAATTATCTATAGAACCCATGTGAAACGTAACAAACCACTAATAATTTATTTAGAAAGTCAAGAATATCAAGGGGTTATTATTTGCATGCAACCTTGTGTCTCTAGAATGATGTCAGGGTCAGGGGGCTGCTTATGATAAGCGTGAGCTCGGCATAGGGCCGACCTCAATTCTTGTAATCTGGTCCGGTGGTCAAAATTTCCAAGTCCCTGACACCTGTAGAAGGCTGAGCTATTGAAATGCATCAGTATCATTAATATGTGCAAACAAATTGTAATTCAAGTCATAATTTAGCCGCTGAGGATAGTTAGAACATTTTTGTATGCCGACCGACCATGTGATTTATGTGTATTCCACAATTTTCTCCTTAACCACACAAAACACGGCAAATGAACATTGAATTAGGTCGGGAACCTTCAACTGTTACCTAGTCAAACAAATTATGACATTTTTTGCGCTCCCAGGCCACGCAGAGTGAAAATTGTGTAATCAGTTAATATATAGGCGTTTCTGAGATAAATGAATTATATTTTGTCAGTAGGTAGTCTTATATGTATGTAATTGTGAAACGAAATATAAACCTGATATCCCGATTCAATTCTCTGTTTCAGTCCATTTAATACATATTATGCTACATGTGCTGGGATTTGCCAGTCTGCCAAATTCTTAGAATTGAAATTGTTGAAAACTCATTGAGTTTTCATGCGAAAGCCTTGAAAATTTCAGGATGAGTATAGAATATAAGTGCAATTAGCATCAAGACCCAATCGTTGGTATAATTCAATGGCAGTTTGGATTATTTAGTAAAGTAAGATTAAAGAAAACCGTGAATTTATCACACTAAAAACGGAAAATTATCTATAGAACCCATGTGAAACGTAACAAACCACTAATAATTTATTTAGAAAGTCAAGAATATCAAAGGGTTATTATTTGCATGCAACCTTGTGTCTCTAGAATGATGTCAGGGTCAGGGGGCTGCTTATGATAAGCGTGAGCTCGGCATAGGGCCGACCTCAATTCTTGTAATCTGGTCCGGTGGTCAAAATTTCCTAGTCCCTGACACCTGTAGAAGGCTGAGCTATTGAAATGCATCAGTATCATTAATATGTGCAAACAAATTGTAATTCAAGTCATAATTTAGCCGCTGAGGATAGTTAGAACATTTTTGTATGCCGACCGACCATGTGATTTATGTGTATTCCACAATTTTCTCCTTAACCACACAAAACACGGCAAATGAACATTGAATTAGGTCGGGAACCTTCAACTGTTACCTAGTCAAACAAATTATGACATTTTTTGCGCTCCCAGGCCACGCAGAGTGAAAATTGTGTAATCAGTTAATATATAGGCGTTTCTGAGATAAATGAATTATATTTTGTCAGTAGGTAGTCTTATATGTATGTAATTGTGAAACGAAATATAAACCTGATATCCCGATTCAATTCTCTGTTTCAGTCCATTTAATACATATTATGCTACATGTGCTGGGATTTGCCAGTCTGCCAAATTCTTAGAATTGAAATTGTTGAAAACTCATTGAGTTTTCATGCGAAAGCCTTGAAAATTTCAGGATGAGTATAGAATATAAGTGCAATTAGCATCAAGACCCAATCGTTGGTATAATTCAATGGCAGTTTGGATTATTTAGTAAAGTAAGATTAAAGAAAACCGTGAATTTATCACACTAAAAACGGAAAATTATCTATAGAACCCATGTGAAACGTAACAAACCACTAATAATTTATTTAGAAAGTCAAGAATATCAAGGGGTTATTATTTGCATGCAACCTTGTGTCTCTAGAATGATGTCAGGGTCAGGGGGCTGCTTATGATAAGCGTGAGCTCGGCATAGGGCCGACCTCAATTCTTGTAATCTGGTCCGGTGGTCAAAATTTCCTAGTCCCTGACACCTGTAGAAGGCTGAGCTATTGAAATGCATCAGTATCATTAATATGTGCAAACAAATTGTAAATCAAGTCATAATTTAGCCGCTGAGGATAGTTAGAACATTTTTGTATGCCGACCGACCATGTGATTTATGTGTATTCCACAATTTTCTCCTTAACCACACAAAACACGGCAAATGAACATTGAATTAGGTCGGGAACCTTCAACTGTTACCTAGTCAAACAAATTATGACATTTTTTGCGCTCCCAGGCCACGCAGAGTGAAAATTGTGTAATCAGTTAATATATAGGCGTTTCTGAGATAAATGAATTATATTTTGTCAGTAGGTAGTCTTATATGTATGTAATTGTGAAACGAAATATAAACCTGATATCCCGATTCAATTCTCTGTTTCAGTCCATTTAATACATATTATGCTACATGTGCTGGGATTTGCCAGTCTGCCAAATTCTTAGAATTGAAATTGTTGAAAACTCATTGAGTTTTCATGCGAAAGCCTTGAAAATTTCAGGATGAGTATAGAATATAAGTGCAATTAGCATCAAGACCCAATCGTTGGTATAATTCAATGGCAGTTTGGATTATTTAGTAAAGTAAGATTAAAGAAAACCGTGAATTTATCACACTAAAAACGGAAAATTATCTATAGAACCCATGTGAAACGTAACAAACCACTAATAATTTATTTAGAAAGTCAAGAATATCAAGGGGTTATTATTTGCATGCAACCTTGTGTCTCTAGAATGATGTCAGGGTCAGGGGGCTGCTTATGATAAGCGTGAGCTCGGCATAGGGCCGACCTCAATTCTTGTAATCTGGTCCGGTGGTCAAAATTTCCTAGTCCCTGACACCTGTAGAAGGCTGAGCTATTGAAATGCATCAGTATCATTAATATGTGCAAACAAATTGTAATTCAAGTCATAATTTAGCCGCTGAGGATAGTTAGAACATTTTTGTATGCCGACCGACCATGTGATTTATGTGTATTCCACAATTTTCTCCTTAACCACACAAAACACGGCAAATGAACATTGAATTAGGTCGGGAACCTTCAACTGTTACCTAGTCAAACAAATTATGACATTTTTTTGCGCTCCCAGGCCACGCAGAGTGAAAATTGTGTAATCAGTTAAGGCTACTGTATATTAATTATATTGGCCATTCAACTCAATGTTAAATGATCTTACTTTGACGGTCCATAACACCTTCCTAAAAAAAAATCCCAGCCTAACCACTATGCTAGTTTTATCCCTCAACGTATTGGGCATCGCGTGGTAAGCATGAATATATTTGACGACACATGGGATTTTTCGCTATTCTGCCTTGAATGGACCCGGGGTGAAAATACCCCAAATTATGGGTACTGATGCCTATGCAAAACCCCTTTGATTCCCCAGCTCCTGAGAAGAACGCCAACAAGATACTGCCTTGAAAACCGGGTCATTATATCCCAGCACTGCGTTCTTTCAGGTGAATATACACTCGTCCAGAAGTCTGGCCTAAAAAAATATATGAGGCGATGTTTAACAACAGTTTCCCTTTAAATTGCCTAAGT
Source organism: Terebella lapidaria (assembly GCA_949152475.1). Classification (NCBI taxonomy): domain Eukaryota; kingdom Metazoa; phylum Annelida; class Polychaeta; order Terebellida; family Terebellidae; genus Terebella; species Terebella lapidaria. The sequence goes on from OX424557.1 coordinate 14,447,592, forward strand.
GAGGTGAACGCTCGCTGATTGGCTGAGCGAATTACTGTACACTGCCCTTAATATATAGGCGTTTCTGAGATAAATGAATTATATTTTGTCAGTAGGTAGTCTTATATGTATGTAATTGTGAAACGAAATATAAACCTGATATCCCGATTCAATTCTCTGTTTCAGTCCATTTAATACATATTATGCTACATGTGCTGGGATTTGCCAGTCTGCCAAATTCTTAGAATTGAAATTGTTGAAAACTCATTGAGTTTTCATGCGAAAGCCTTGAAAATTTCAGGATGAGTATAGAATATAAGTGCAATTAGCATCAAGACCCAATCGTTGGTATAATTCAATGGCAGTTTGGATTATTTAGTAAAGTAAGATTAAAGAAAACCGTGAATTTATCACACTAAAAACGGAAAATTATCTATAGAACCCATGTGAAACGTAACAAACCACTAATAATTTATTTAGAAAGTCAAGAATATCAAGGGGTTATTATTTGCATGCAACCTTGTGTCTCTAGAATGATGTCAGGGTCAGGGGGCTGCTTATGATAAGCGTGAGCTCGGCATAGGGCCGACCTCAATTCTTGTAATCTGGTCCGGTGGTCAAAATTTCCTAGTCCCTGACACCTGTAGAAGGCTGAGCTATTGAAATGCATCAGTATCATTAATATGTGCAAACAAATTGTAATTCAAGTCATAATTTAGCCGCTGAGGATAGTTAGAACATTTTTGTATGCCGACCGACCATGTGATTTATGTGTATTCCACAATTTTCTCCTTAACCACACAAAACACGGCAAATGAACATTGAATTAGGTCGGGAACCTTCAACTGTTACCTAGTCAAACAAATTATGACATTTTTTGCGCTCCCAGGCCACGCAGAGTGAAAATTGTGTAATCAGTTAAGGCTACTGTATATTAATTATATTGGCCATTCAACTCAATGTTAAATGATCTTACTTTGACGGTCCATAACACCTTCCTAAAAAAAAATCCCAGCCTAACCACTATGCTAGTTTTATCCCTCAACGTATTGGGCATCGCGTGGTAAGCATGAATATATTTGACGACACATGGGATTTTTCGCTATTCTGCCTTGAATGGACCCGGGGTGAAAATACCCCAAATTATGGGTACTGATGCCTATGCAAAACCCCTTTGATTCCCCAGCTCCTGAGAAGAACGCCAACAAGATACTGCCTTGAAAACCGGGTCATTATATCCCAGCACTGCGTTCTTTCAGGTGAATATACACTCGTCCAGAAGTCTGGCCTAAAAAAATATATGAGGCGATGTTTAACAACAGTTTCCCTTTAAATTGCCTAAGTGAGGTGAACGCTCGCTGATTGGCTGAGCGAATTACTGTACACTGCCCTTAATATATAGGCGTTTCTGAGATAAATGAATTATATTTTGTCAGTAGGTAGTCTTATATGTATGTAATTGTGAAACGAAATATAAACCTGATATCCCGATTCAATTCTCTGTTTCAGTCCATTTAATACATATTATGCTACATGTGCTGGGATTTGCCAGTCTGCCAAATTCTTAGAATTGAAATTGTTGAAAACTCATTGAGTTTTCATGCGAAAGCCTTGAAAATTTCAGGATGAGTATAGAATATAAGTGCAATTAGCATCAAGACCCAATCGTTGGTATAATTCAATGGCAGTTTGGATTATTTAGTAAAGTAAGATTAAAGAAAACCGTGAATTTATCACACTAAAAACGGAAAATTATCTATAGAACCCATGTGAAACGTAACAAACCACTAATAATTTATTTAGAAAGTCAAGAATATCAAGGGGTTATTATTTGCATGCAACCTTGTGTCTCTAGAATGATGTCAGGGTCAGGGGGCTGCTTATGATAAGCGTGAGCTCGGCATAGGGCCGACCTCAATTCTTGTAATCTGGTCCGGTGGTCAAAATTTCCTAGTCCCTGACACCTGTAGAAGGCTGAGCTATTGAAATGCATCAGTATCATTAATATGTGCAAACAAATTGTAATTCAAGTCATAATTTAGCCGCTGAGGATAGTTAGAACATTTTTGTATGCCGACCGACCATGTGATTTATGTGTATTCCACAATTTTCTCCTTAACCACACAAAACACGGCAAATGAACATTGAATTAGGTCGGGAACCTTCAACTGTTACCTAGTCAAACAAATTATGACATTTTTTGCGCTCCCAGGCCACGCAGAGTGAAAATTGTGTAATCAGTTAAGGCTACTGTATATTAATTATATTGGCCATTCAACTCAATGTTAAATGATCTTACTTTGACGGTCCATAACACCTTCCTAAAAAAAAATCCCAGCCTAACCACTATGCTAGTTTTATCCCTCAACGTATTGGGCATCGCGTGGTAAGCATGAATATATTTGACGACACATGGGATTTTTCGCTATTCTGCCTTGAATGGACCCGGGGTGAAAATACCCCAAATTATGGGTACTGATGCCTATGCAAAACCCCTTTGATTCCCCAGCTCCTGAGAAGAACGCCAACAAGATACTGCCTTGAAAACCGGGTCATTATATCCCAGCACTGCGTTCTTTCAGGTGAATATACACTCGTCCAGAAGTCTGGCCTAAAAAAATATATGAGGCGATGTTTAACAACAGTTTCCCTTTAAATTGCCTAAGTGAGGTGAACGCTCGCTGATTGGCTGAGCGAATTACTGTACACTGCCCTTAATATATAGGCGTTTCTGAGATAAATGAATTATATTTTGTCAGTAGGTAGTCTTATATGTATGTAATTGTGAAACGAAATATAAACCTGATATCCCGATTCAATTCTCTGTTTCAGTCCATTTAATACATATTATGCTACATGTGCTGGGATTTGCCAGTCTGCCAAATTCTTAGAATTGAAATTGTTGAAAACTCATTGAGTTTTCATGCGAAAGCCTTGAAAATTTCAGGATGAGTATAGAATATAAGTGCAATTAGCATCAAGACCCAATCGTTGGTATAATTCAATGGCAGTTTGGATTATTTAGTAAAGTAAGATTAAAGAAAACCGTGAATTTATCACACTAAAAACGGAAAATTATCTATAGAACCCATGTGAAACGTAACAAACCACTAATAATTTATTTAGAAAGTCAAGAATATCAAGGGGTTATTATTTGCATGCAACCTTGTGTCTCTAGAATGATGTCAGGGTCAGGGGGCTGCTTATGATAAGCGTGAGCTCGGCATAGGGCCGACCTCAATTCTTGTAATCTGGTCCGGTGGTCAAAATTTCCTAGTCCCTGACACCTGTAGAAGGCTGAGCTATTGAAATGCATCAGTATCATTAATATGTGCAAACAAATTGTAATTCAAGTCATAATTTAGCCGCTGAGGATAGTTAGAACATTTTTGTATGCCGACCGACCATGTGATTTATGTGTATTCCACAATTTTCTCCTTAACCACACAAAACACGGCAAATGAACATTGAATTAGGTCGGGAACCTTCAACTGTTACCTAGTCAAACAAATTATGACATTTTTTGCGCTCCCAGGCCACGCAGAGTGAAAATTGTGTAATCAGTTAAGGCTACTGTATATTAATTATATTGGCCATTCAACTCAATGTTAAATGATCTTACTTTGACGGTCCATAACACCTTCCTAAAAAAAAATCCCAGCCTAACCACTATGCTAGTTTTATCCCTCAACGTATTGGGCATCGCGTGGTAAGCATGAATATATTTGACGACACATGGGATTTTTCGCTATTCTGCCTTGAATGGACCCGGGGTGAAAATACCCCAAATTATGGGTACTGATGCCTATGCAAAACCCCTTTGATTCCCCAGCTCCTGAGAAGAACGCCAACAAGATACTGCCTTGAAAACCGGGTCATTATATCCCAGCACTGCGTTCTTTCAGGTGAATATACACTCGTCCAGAAGTCTGGCCTAAAAAAATATATGAGGCGATGTTTAACAACAGTTTCCCTTTAAATTGCCTAAGTGAGGTGAACGCTCGCTGATTGGCTGAGCGAATTACTGTACACTGCCCTTAATATATAGGCGTTTCTGAGATAAATGAATTATATTTTGTCAGTAGGTAGTCTTATATGTATGTAATTGTGAAACGAAATATAAACCTGATATCCCGATTCAATTCTCTGTTTCAGTCCATTTAATACATATTATGCTACATGTGCTGGGATTTGCCAGTCTGCCAAATTCTTAGAATTGAAATTGTTGAAAACTCATTGAGTTTTCATGCGAAAGCCTTGAAAATTTCAGGATGAGTATAGAATATAAGTGCAATTAGCATCAAGACCCAATCGTTGGTATAATTCAATGGCAGTTTGGATTATTTAGTAAAGTAAGATTAAAGAAAACCGTGAATTTATCACACTAAAAACGGAAAATTATCTATAGAACCCATGTGAAACGTAACAAACCACTAATAATTTATTTAGAAAGTCAAGAATATCAAGGGGTTATTATTTGCATGCAACCTTGTGTCTCTAGAATGATGTCAGGGTCAGGGGGCTGCTTATGATAAGCGTGAGCTCGGCATAGGGCCGACCTCAATTCTTGTAATCTGGTCCGGTGGTCAAAATTTCCTAGTCCCTGACACCTGTAGAAGGCTGAGCTATTGAAATGCATCAGTATCATTAATATGTGCAAACAAATTGTAATTCAAGTCATAATTTAGCCGCTGAGGATAGTTAGAACATTTTTGTATGCCGACCGACCATGTGATTTATGTGTATTCCACAATTTTCTCCTTAACCACACAAAACACGGCAAATGAACATTGAATTAGGTCGGGAACCTTCAACTGTTACCTAGTCAAACAAATTATGACATTTTTTGCGCTCCCAGGCCACGCAGAGTGAAAATTGTGTAATCAGTTAAGGCTACTGTATATTAATTATATTGGCCATTCAACTCAATGTTAAATGATCTTACTTTGACGGTCCATAACACCTTCCTAAAAAAAAATCCCAGCCTAACCACTATGCTAGTTTTATCCCTCAACGTATTGGGCATCGCGTGGTAAGCATGAATATATTTGACGACACATGGGATTTTTCGCTATTCTGCCTTGAATGGACCCGGGGTGAAAATACCCCAAATTATGGGTACTGATGCCTATGCAAAACCCCTTTGATTCCCCAGCTCCTGAGAAGAACGCCAACAAGATACTGCCTTGAAAACCGGGTCATTATATCCCAGCACTGCGTTCTTTCAGGTGAATATACACTCGTCCAGAAGTCTGGCCTAAAAAAATATATGAGGCGATGTTTAACAACAGTTTCCCTTTAAATTGCCTAAGTGAGGTGAACGCTCGCTGATTGGCTGAGCGAATTACTGTACACTGCCCTTAATATATAGGCGTTTCTGAGATAAATGAATTATATTTTGTCAGTAGGTAGTCTTATATGTATGTAATTGTGAAACGAAATATAAACCTGATATCCCGATTCAATTCTCTGTTTCAGTCCATTTAATACATATTATGCTACATGTGCTGGGATTTGCCAGTCTGCCAAATTCTTAGAATTGAAATTGTTGAAAACTCATTGAGTTTTCATGCGAAAGCCTTGAAAATTTCAGGATGAGTATAGAATATAAGTGCAATTAGCATCAAGACCCAATCGTTGGTATAATTCAATGGCAGTTTGGATTATTTAGTAAAGTAAGATTAAAGAAAACCGTGAATTTATCACACTAAAAACGGAAAATTATCTATAGAACCCATGTGAAACGTAACAAACCACTAATAATTTATTTAGAAAGTCAAGAATATCAAGGGGTTATTATTTGCATGCAACCTTGTGTCTCTAGAATGATGTCAGGGTCAGGGGGCTGCTTATGATAAGCATGAGCTCGGCATAGGGCCGACCTCAATTCTTGTAATCTGGTCCGGTGGTCAAAATTTCCTAGTCCCTGACACCTGTAGAAGGCTGAGCTATTGAAATGCATCAGTATCATTAATATGTGCAAACAAATTGTAATTCAAGTCATAATTTAGCCGCTGAGGATAGTTAGAACATTTTTGTATGCCGACCGACCATGTGATTTATGTGTATTCCACAATTTTCTCCTTAACCACACAAAACACGGCAAATGAACATTGAATTAGGTCGGGAACCTTCAACTGTTACCTAGTCAAACAAATTATGACATTTTTTGCGCTCCCAGGCCACGCAGAGTGAAAATTGTGTAATCAGTTAAGGCTACTGTATATTAATTATATTGGCCATTCAACTCAATGTTAAATGATCTTACTTTGACGGTCCATAACACCTTCCTAAAAAAAAATCCCAGCCTAACCACTATGCTAGTTTTATCCCTCAACGTATTGGGCATCGCGTGGTAAGCATGAATATATTTGACGACACATGGGATTTTTCGCTATTCTGCCTTGAATGGACCCGGGGTGAAAATACCCCAAATTATGGGTACTGATGCCTATGCAAAACCCCTTTGATTCCCCAGCTCCTGAGAAGAACGCCAACAAGATACTGCCTTGAAAACCGGGTCATTATATCCCAGCACTGCGTTCTTTCAGGTGAATATACACTCGTCCAGAAGTCTGGCCTAAAAAAATATATGAGGCGATGTTTAACAACAGTTTCCCTTTAAATTGCCTAAGTGAGGTGAACGCTCGCTGATTGGCTGAGCGAATTACTGTACACTGCCCTTAATATATAGGCGTTTCTGAGATAAATGAATTATATTTTGTCAGTAGGTAGTCTTATATGTATGTAATTGTGAAACGAAATATAAACCTGATATCCCGATTCAATTCTCTGTTTCAGTCCATTTAATACATATTATGCTACATGTGCTGGGATTTGCCAGTCTGCCAAATTCTTAGAATTGAAATTGTTGAAAACTCATTGAGTTTTCATGCGAAAGCCTTGAAAATTTCAGGATGAGTATAGAATATAAGTGCAATTAGCATCAAGACCCAATCGTTGGTATAATTCAATGGCAGTTTGGATTATTTAGTAAAGTAAGATTAAAGAAAACCGTGAATTTATCACACTAAAAACGGAAAATTATCTATAGAACCCATGTGAAACGTAACAAACCACTAATAATTTATTTAGAAAGTCAAGAATATCAAGGGGTTATTATTTGCATGCAACCTTGTGTCTCTAGAATGATGTCAGGGTCAGGGGGCTGCTTATGATAAGCATGAGCTCGGCATAGGGCCGACCTCAATTCTTGTAATCTGGTCCGGTGGTCAAAATTTCCTAGTCCCTGACACCTGTAGAAGGCTGAGCTATTGAAATGCATCAGTATCATTAATATGTGCAAACAAATTGTAATTCAAGTCATAATTTAGCCGCTGAGGATAGTTAGAACATTTTTGTATGCCGACCGACCATGTGATTTATGTGTATTCCACAATTTTCTCCTTAACCACACAAAACACGGCAAATGAACATTGAATTAGGTCGGGAACCTTCAACTGTTACCTAGTCAAACAAATTATGACATTTTTTGCGCTCCCAGGCCACGCAGAGTGAAAATTGTGTAATCAGTTAAGGCTACTGTATATTAATTATATTGGCCATTCAACTCAATGTTAAATGATCTTACTTTGACGGTCCATAACACCTTCCTAAAAAAAAATCCCAGCCTAACCACTATGCTAGTTTTATCCCTCAACGTATTGGGCATCGCGTGGTAAGCATGAATATATTTGACGACACATGGGATTTTTCGCTATTCTGCCTTGAATGGACCCGGGGTGAAAATACCCCAAATTATGGGTACTGATGCCTATGCAAAACCCCTTTGATTCCCCAGCTCCTGAGAAGAACGCCAACAAGATACTGCCTTGAAAACCGGGTCATTATATCCCAGCACTGCGTTCTTTCAGGTGAATATACACTCGTCCAGAAGTCTGGCCTAAAAAAATATATGAGGCGATGTTTAACAACAGTTTCCCTTTAAATTGCCTAAGTGAGGTGAACGCTCGCTGATTGGCTGAGCGAATTACTGTACACTGCCCTTAATATATAGGCGTTTCTGAGATAAATGAATTATATTTTGTCAGTAGGTAGTCTTATATGTATGTAATTGTGAAACGAAATATAAACCTGATATCCCGATTCAATTCTCTGTTTCAGTCCATTTAATACATATTATGCTACATGTGCTGGGATTTGCCAGTCTGCCAAATTCTTAGAATTGAAATTGTTGAAAACTCATTGAGTTTTCATGCGAAAGCCTTGAAAATTTCAGGATGAGTATAGAATATAAGTGCAATTAGCATCAAGACCCAATCGTTGGTATAATTCAATGGCAGTTTGGATTATTTAGTAAAGTAAGATTAAAGAAAACCGTGAATTTATCACACTAAAAACGGAAAATTATCTATAGAACCCATGTGAAACGTAACAAACCACTAATAATTTATTTAGAAAGTCAAGAATATCAAGGGGTTATTATTTGCATGCAACCTTGTGTCTCTAGAATGATGTCAGGGTCAGGGGGCTGCTTATGATAAGCGTGAGCTCGGCATAGGGCCGACCTCAATTCTTGTAATCTGGTCCGGTGGTCAAAATTTCCTAGTCCCTGACACCTGTAGAAGGCTGAGCTATTGAAATGCATCAGTATCATTAATATGTGCAAACAAATTGTAATTCAAGTCATAATTTAGCCGCTGAGGATAGTTAGAACATTTTTGTATGCCGACCGACCATGTGATTTATGTGTATTCCACAATTTTCTCCTTAACCACACAAAACACGGCAAATGAACATTGAATTAGGTCGGGAACCTTCAACTGTTACCTAGTCAAACAAATTATGACATTTTTTGCGCTCCCAGGCCACGCAGAGTGAAAATTGTGTAATCAGTTAAGGCTACTGTATATTAATTATATTGGCCATTCAACTCAATGTTAAATGATCTTACTTTGACGGTCCATAACACCTTCCTAAAAAAAAATCCCAGCCTAACCACTATGCTAGTTTTATCCCTCAACGTATTGGGCATCGCGTGGTAAGCATGAATATATTTGACGACACATGGGATTTTTCGCTATTCTGCCTTGAATGGACCCGGGGTGAAAATACCCCAAATTATGGGTACTGATGCCTATGCAAAACCCCTTTGATTCCCCAGCTCCTGAGAAGAACGCCAACAAGATACTGCCTTGAAAACCGGGTCATTATATCCCAGCACTGCGTTCTTTCAGGTGAATATACACTCGTCCAGAAGTCTGGCCTAAAAAAATATATGAGGCGATGTTTAACAACAGTTTCCCTTTAAATTGCCTAAGTGAGGTGAACGCTCGCTGATTGGCTGAGCGAATTACTGTACACTGCCCTTAATATATAGGCGTTTCTGAGATAAATGAATTATATTTTGTCAGTAGGTAGTCTTATATGTATGTAATTGTGAAACGAAATATAAACCTGATATCCCGATTCAATTCTCTGTTTCAGTCCATTTAATACATATTATGCTACATGTGCTGGGATTTGCCAGTCTGCCAAATTCTTAGAATTGAAATTGTTGAAAACTCATTGAGTTTTCATGCGAAAGCCTTGAAAATTTCAGGATGAGTATAGAATATAAGTGCAATTAGCATCAAGACCCAATCGTTGGTATAATTCAATGGCAGTTTGGATTATTTAGTAAAGTAAGATTAAAGAAAACCGTGAATTTATCACACTAAAAACGGAAAATTATCTATAGAACCCATGTGAAACGTAACAAACCACTAATAATTTATTTAGAAAGTCAAGAATATCAAGGGGTTATTATTTGCATGCAACCTTGTGTCTCTAGAATGATGTCAGGGTCAGGGGGCTGCTTATGATAAGCGTGAGCTCGGCATAGGGCCGACCTCAATTCTTGTAATCTGGTCCGGTGGTCAAAATTTCCTAGTCCCTGACACCTGTAGAAGGCTGAGCTATTGAAATGCATCAGTATCATTAATATGTGCAAACAAATTGTAATTCAAGTCATAATTTAGCCGCTGAGGATAGTTAGAACATTTTTGTATGCCGACCGACCATGTGATTTATGTGTATTCCACAATTTTCTCCTTAACCACACAAAACACGGCAAATGAACATTGAATTAGGTCGGGAACCTTCAACTGTTACCTAGTCAAACAAATTATGACATTTTTTGCGCTCCCAGGCCACGCAGAGTGAAAATTGTGTAATCAGTTAAGGCTACTGTATATTAATTATATTGGCCATTCAACTCAATGTTAAATGATCTTACTTTGACGGTCCATAACACCTTCCTAAAAAAAAATCCCAGCCTAACCACTATGCTAGTTTTATCCCTCAACGTATTGGGCATCGCGTGGTAAGCATGAATATATTTGACGACACATGGGATTTTTCGCTATTCTGCCTTGAATGGACCCGGGGTGAAAATACCCCAAATTATGGGTACTGATGCCTATGCAAAACCCCTTTGATTCCCCAGCTCCTGAGAAGAACGCCAACAAGATACTGCCTTGAAAACCGGGTCATTATATCCCAGCACTGCGTTCTTTCAGGTGAATATACACTCGTCCAGAAGTCTGGCCTAAAAAAATATATGAGGCGATGTTTAACAACAGTTTCCCTTTAAATTGCCTAAGTGAGGTGAACGCTCGCTGATTGGCTGAGCGAATTACTGTACACTGCCCTTAATATATAGGCGTTTCTGAGATAAATGAATTATATTTTGTCAGTAGGTAGTCTTATATGTATGTAATTGTGAAACGAAATATAAACCTGATATCCCGATTCAATTCTCTGTTTCAGTCCATTTAATACATATTATACTACATGTGCTGGGATTTGCCAGTCTGCTAAATTCTTAGAATTGAAATTGTTGAAAACTCATTGAGTTTTCATGCGAAAGCCTTGAAAATTTCAGGATGAGTATAGAATATAAGTGCAATTAGCATCAAGACCCAATCGTTGGTATAATTCAATGGCAGTTTGGATTATTTAGTAAAGTAAGATTAAAGAAAACCGTGAATTTATCACACTAAAAACGGAAAATTATCTATAGAACCCATGTGAAACGTAACAAACCACTAATAATTTATTTAGAAAGTCAAGAATATCAAGAGGTTATTATTTGCATGCAACCTTGTGTCTCTAGAATGATGTCAGGGTCAGGGGGCTGCTTATGATAAGCGTGAGCTCGGCATAGGGCCGACCTCAATTCTTGTAATCTGGTCCGGTGGTCAAAATTTCCTAGTCCCTGACACCTGTAGAAGGCTGAGCTATTGAAATGCATCAGTATCATTAATATGTGCAAACAAATTGTAATTCAAGTCATAATTTAGCCGCTGAGGATAGTTAGAACATTTTTGTATGCCGACCGACCATGTGATTTATGTGTATTCCACAATTTTCTCCTTAACCACACAAAACACGGCAAATGAACATTGAATTAGGTCGGGAACCTTCAACTGTTACCTAGTCAAACAAATTATGACATTTTTTGCGCTCCCAGGCCACGCAGAGTGAAAATTGTGTAATCAGTTAAGGCTACTGTATATTAATTATATTGGCCATTCAACTCAATGTTAAATGATCTTACTTTGACGGTCCATAACACCTTCCTAAAAAAAAATCCCAGCCTAACCACTATGCTAGTTTTATCCCTCAACGTATTGGGCATCGCGTGGTAAGCATGAATATATTTGACGACACATGGGATTTTTCGCTATTCTGCCTTGAATGGACCCGGGGTGAAAATACCCCAAATTATGGGTACTGATGCCTATGCAAAACCCCTTTGATTCCCCAGCTCCTGAGAAGAACGCCAGCAAGATACTGCCTTGAAAACCGGGTCATTATATCCCAGCACTGCGTTCTTTCAGGTGAATATACACTCGTCCAGAAGTCTGGCCTAAAAAAATATATGAGGCGATGTTTAACAACAGTTTCCCTTTAAATTGCCTAAGTGAGGTGAACGCTCGCTGATTGGCTGAGCGAATTACTGTACACTGCCCTTAATATATAGGCGTTTCTGAGATAAATGAATTATATTTTGTCAGTAGGTAGTCTTATATGTATGTAATTGTGAAACGAAATATAAACCTGATATCCCGATTCAATTCTCTGTTTCAGTCCATTTAATACATATTATGCTACATGTGCTGGGATTTGCCAGTCTGCCAAATTCTTAGAATTGAAATTGTTGAAAACTCATTGAGTTTTCATGCGAAAGCCTTGAAAATTTCAGGATGAGTATAGAATATAAGTGCAATTAGCATCAAGACCCAATCGTTGGTATAATTCAATGGCAGTTTGGATTATTTAGTAAAGTAAGATTAAAGAAAACCGTGAATTTATCACACTAAAAACGGAAAATTATCTATAGAACCCATGTGAAACGTAACAAACCACTAATAATTTATTTAGAAAGTCAAGAATATCAAGGGGTTATTATTTGCATGCAACCTTGTGTCTCTAGAATGATGTCAGGGTCAGGGGGCTGCTTATGATAAGCGTGAGCTCGGCATAGGGCCGACCTCAATTCTTGTAATCTGGTCCGGTGGTCAAAATTTCCTAGTCCCTGACACCTGTAGAAGGCTGAGCTATTGAAATGCATCAGTATCATTAATATGTGCAAACAAATTGTAATTCAAGTCATAATTTAGCCGCTGAGGATAGTTAGAACATTTTTGTATGCCGACCGACCATGTGATTTATGTGTATTCCACAATTTTCTCCTTAACCACACAAAACACGGCAAATGAACATTGAATTAGGTCGGGAACCTTCAACTGTTACCTAGTCAAACAAATTATGACATTTTTTGCGCTCCCAGGCCACGCAGAGTGAAAATTGTGTAATCAGTTAAGGCTACTGTATATTAATTATATTGGCCATTCAACTCAATGTTAAATGATCTTACTTTGACGGTCCATAACACCTTCCTAAAAAAAAATCCCAGCCTAACCACTATGCTAGTTTTATCCCTCAACGTATTGGGCATCGCGTGGTAAGCATGAATATATTTGACGACACATGGGATTTTTCGCTATTCTGCCTTGAATGGACCCGGGGTGAAAATACCCCAAATTATGGGTACTGATGCCTATGCAAAACCCCTTTGATTCCCCAGCTCCTGAGAAGAACGCCAACAAGATACTGCCTTGAAAACCGGGTCATTATATCCCAGCACTGCGTTCTTTCAGGTGAATATACACTCGTCCAGAAGTCTGGCCTAAAAAAATATATGAGGCGATGTTTAACAACAGTTTCCCTTTAAATTGCCTAAGTGAGGTGAACGCTCGCTGATTGGCTGAGCGAATTACTGTACACTGCCCTTAATATATAGGCGTTTCTGAGATAAATGAATTATATTTTGTCAGTAGGTAGTCTTATATGTATGTAATTGTGAAACGAAATATAAACCTGATATCCCGATTCAATTCTCTGTTTCAGTCCATTTAATACATATTATGCTACATGTGCTGGGATTTGCCAGTCTGCCAAATTCTTAGAATTGAAATTGTTGAAAACTCATTGAGTTTTCATGCGAAAGCCTTGAAAATTTCAGGATGAGTATAGAATATAAGTGCAATTAGCATCAAGACCCAATCGTTGGTATAATTCAATGGCAGTTTGGATTATTTAGTAAAGTAAGATTAAAGAAAACCGTGAATTTATCACACTAAAAACGGAAAATTATCTATAGAACCCATGTGAAACGTAACAAACCACTAATAATTTATTTAGAAAGTCAAGAATATCAAGGGGTTATTATTTGCATGCAACCTTGTGTCTCTAGAATGATGTCAGGGTCAGGGGGCTGCTTATGATAAGCGTGAGCTCGGCATAGGGCCGACCTCAATTCTTGTAATCTGGTCCGGTGGTCAAAATTTCCTAGTCCCTGACACCTGTAGAAGGCTGAGCTATTGAAATGCATCAGTATCATTAATATGTGCAAACAAATTGTAATTCAAGTCATAATTTAGCCGCTGAGGATAGTTAGAACATTTTTGTATGCCGACCGACCATGTGATTTATGTGTATTCCACAATTTTCTCCTTAACCACACAAAACACGGCAAATGAACATTGAATTAGGTCGGGAACCTTCAACTGTTACCTAGTCAAACAAATTATGACATTTTTTGCGCTCCCAGGCCACGCAGAGTGAAAATTGTGTAATCAGTTAAGGCTACTGTATATTAATTATATTGGCCATTCAACTCAATGTTAAATGATCTTACTTTGACGGTCCATAACACCTTCCTAAAAAAAAATCCCAGCCTAACCACTATGCTAGTTTTATCCCTCAACGTATTGGGCATCGCGTGGTAAGCATGAATATATTTGACGACACATGGGATTTTTCGCTATTCTGCCTTGAATGGACCCGGGGTGAAAATACCCCAAATTATGGGTACTGATGCCTATGCAAAACCCCTTTGATTCCCCAGCTCCTGAGAAGAACGCCAACAAGATACTGCCTTGAAAACCGGGTCATTATATCCCAGCACTGCGTTCTTTCAGGTGAATATACACTCGTCCAGAAGTCTGGCCTAAAAAAATATATGAGGCGATGTTTAACAACAGTTTCCCTTTAAATTGCCTAAGTGAGGTGAACGCTCGCTGATTGGCTGAGCGAATTACTGTACACTGCCCTTAATATATAGGCGTTTCTGAGATAAATGAATTATATTTTGTCAGTAGGTAGTCTTATATGTATGTAATTGTGAAACGAAATATAAACCTGATATCCCGATTCAATTCTCTGTTTCAGTCCATTTAATACATATTATGCTACATGTGCTGGGATTTGCCAGTCTGCCAAATTCTTAGAATTGAAATTGTTGAAAACTCATTGAGTTTTCATGCGAAAGCCTTGAAAATTTCAGGATGAGTATAGAATATAAGTGCAATTAGCATCAAGACCCAATCGTTGGTATAATTCAATGGCAGTTTGGATTATTTAGTAAAGTAAGATTAAAGAAAACCGTGAATTTATCACACTAAAAACGGAAAATTATCTATAGAACCCATGTGAAACGTAACAAACCACTAATAATTTATTTAGAAAGTCAAGAATATCAAGGGGTTATTATTTGCATGCAACCTTGTGTCTCTAGAATGATGTCAGGGTCAGGGGGCTGCTTATGATAAGCGTGAGCTCGGCATAGGGCCGACCTCAATTCTTGTAATCTGGTCCGGTGGTCAAAATTTCCTAGTCCCTGACACCTGTAGAAGGCTGAGCTATTGAAATGCATCAGTATCATTAATATGTGCAAACAAATTGTAATTCAAGTCATAATTTAGCCGCTGAGGATAGTTAGAACATTTTTGTATGCCGACCGACCATGTGATTTATGTGTATTCCACAATTTTCTCCTTAACCACACAAAACACGGCAAATGAACATTGAATTAGGTCGGGAACCTTCAACTGTTACCTAGTCAAACAAATTATGACATTTTTTGCGCTCCCAGGCCACGCAGAGTGAAAATTGTGTAATCAGTTAAGGCTACTGTATATTAATTATATTGGCCATTCAACTCAATGTTAAATGATCTTACTTTGACGGTCCATAACACCTTCCTAAAAAAAAATCCCAGCCTAACCACTATGCTAGTTTTATCCCTCAACGTATTGGGCATCACGTGGTAAGCATGAATATATTTGACGACACATGGGATTTTTCGCTATTCTGCCTTGAATGGACCCGGGGTGAAAATACCCCAAATTATGGGTACTGATGCCTATGCAAAACCCCTTTGATTCCCCAGCTCCTGAGAAGAACGCCAACAAGATACTGCCTTGAAAACCGGGTCATTATATCCCAGCACTGCGTTCTTTCAGGTGAATATACACTCGTCCAGAAGTCTGGCCTAAAAAAATATATGAGGCGATGTTTAACAACAGTTTCCCTTTAAATTGCCTAAGTGAGGTGAACGCTCGCTGATTGGCTGAGCGAATTACTGTACACTGCCCTTAATATATAGGCGTTTCTGAGATAAATGAATTATATTTTGTCAGTAGGTAGTCTTATATGTATGTAATTGTGAAACGAAATATAAACCTGATATCCCGATTCAATTCTCTGTTTCAGTCCATTTAATACATATTATGCTACATGTGCTGGGATTTGCCAGTCTGCCAAATTCTTAGAATTGAAATTGTTGAAAACTCATTGAGTTTTCATGCGAAAGCCTTGAAAATTTCAGGATGAGTATAGAATATAAGTGCAATTAGCATCAAGACTCAATCGTTGGTATAATTCAATGGCAGTTTGGATTATTTAGTAAAGTAAGATTAAAGAAAACCGTGAATTTATCACACTAAAAACGGAAAATTATCTATAGAACCCATGTGAAACGTAACAAACCACTAATAATTTATTTAGAAAGTCAAGAATATCAAGGGGTTATTATTTGCATGCAACCTTGTGTCTCTAGAATGATGTCAGGGTCAGGGGGCTGCTTATGATAAGCGTGAGCTCGGCATAGGGCCGACCTCAATTCTTGTAATCTGGTCCGGTGGTCAAAATTTCCTAGTCCCTGACACCTGTAGAAGGCTGAGCTATTGAAATGCATCAGTATCATTAATATGTGCAAACAAATTGTAATTCAAGTCATAATTTAGCCGCTGAGGATAGTTAGAACATTTTTGTATGCCGACCGACCATGTGATTTATGTGTATTCCACAATTTTCTCCTTAACCACACAAAACACGGCAAATGAACATTGAATTAGGTCGGGAACCTTCAACTGTTACCTAGTCAAACAAATTATGACATTTTTTGCGCTCCCAGGCCACGCAGAGTGAAAATTGTGTAATCAGTTAAGGCTACTGTATATTAATTATATTGGCCATTCAACTCAATGTTAAATGATCTTACTTTGACGGTCCATAACACCTTCCTAAAAAAAAATCCCAGCCTAACCACTATGCTAGTTTTATCCCTCAACGTATTGGGCATCGCGTGGTAAGCATGAATATATTTGACGACACATGGGATTTTTCGCTATTCTGCCTTGAATGGACCCGGGGTGAAAATACCCCAAATTATGGGTACTGATGCCTATGCAAAACCCCTTTGATTCCCCAGCTCCTGAGAAGAACGCCAACAAGATACTGCCTTGAAAACCGGGTCATTATATCCCAGCACTGCGTTCTTTCAGGTGAATATACACTCGTCCAGAAGTCTGGCCTAAAAAAATATATGAGGCGATGTTTAACAACAGTTTCCCTTTAAATTGCCTAAGTGAGGTGAACGCTCGCTGATTGGCTGAGCGAATTACTGTACACTGCCCTTAATATATAGGCGTTTCTGAGATAAATGAATTATATTTTGTCAGTAGGTAGTCTTATATGTATGTAATTGTGAAACGAAATATAAACCTGATATCCCGATTCAATTCTCTGTTTCAGTCCATTTAATACATATTATGCTACATGTGCTGGGATTTGCGTCTGCCAAATTCTTAGAATTGAAATTGTTGAAAACTCATTGAGTTTTCATGCAAAAGCCTTGAAAATTTCAGGATGAGTATAGAATATAAGTGCAATTAGCATCAAGACCCAATCGTTGGTATAATTCAATGGCAGTTTGGATTATTTAGTAAAGT
The DNA here is from genome assembly GCA_949152475.1 of Terebella lapidaria. NCBI lineage: Eukaryota > Metazoa > Annelida > Polychaeta > Terebellida > Terebellidae > Terebella > Terebella lapidaria. The sequence continues at coordinate 14,465,153 of OX424557.1, forward strand.
AAGATTAAAGAAAACCGTGAATTTATCACACTAAAAACGGAAAATTATCTATAGAACCCATGTGAAACGTAACAAACCACTAATAATTTATTTAGAAAGTCAAGAATATCAAGGGGTTATTATTTGCATGCAACCTTGTGTCTCTAGAATGATGTCAGGGTCAGGGGGCTGCTTATGATAAGCGTGAGCTCGGCATAGGGCCGACCTCAATTCTTGTAATCTGGTCCGGTGGTCAAAATTTCCTAGTCCCTGACACCTGTAGAAGGCTGAGCTATTGAAATGCATCAGTATCATTAATATGTGCAAACAAATTGTAATTCAAGTCATAATTTAGCCGCTGAGGATAGTTAGAACATTTTTGTATGCCGACCGACCATGTGATTTATGTGTATTCCACAATTTTCTCCTTAACCACACAAAACACGGCAAATGAACATTGAATTAGGTCGGGAACCTTCAACTGTTACCTAGTCAAACAAATTATGACATTTTTTGCGCTCCCAGGCCACGCAGAGTGAAAATTGTGTAATCAGTTAAGGCTACTGTATATTAATTATATTGGCCATTCAACTCAATGTTAAATGATCTTACTTTGACGGTCCATAACACCTTCCTAAAAAAAAATCCCAGCCTAACCACTATGCTAGTTTTATCCCTCAACGTATTGGGCATCGCGTGGTAAGCATGAATATATTTGACGACACATGGGATTTTTCGCTATTCTGCCTTGAATGGACCCGGGGTGAAAATACCCCAAATTATGGGTACTGATGCCTATGCAAAACCCCTTTGATTCCCCAGCTCCTGAGAAGAACGCCAACAAGATACTGCCTTGAAAACCGGGTCATTATATCCCAGCACTGCGTTCTTTCAGGTGAATATACACTCGTCCAGAAGTCTGGCCTAAAAAAATATATGAGGCGATGTTTAACAACAGTTTCCCTTTAAATTGCCTAAGTGAGGTGAACGCTCGCTGATTGGCTGAGCGAATTACTGTACACTGCCCTTAATATATAGGCGTTTCTGAGATAAATGAATTATATTTTGTCAGTAGGTAGTCTTATATGTATGTAATTGTGAAACGAAATATAAACCTGATATCCCGATTCAATTCTCTGTTTCAGTCCATTTAATACATATTATGCTACATGTGCTGGGATTTGCCAGTCTGCCAAATTCTTAGAATTGAAATTGTTGAAAACTCATTGAGTTTTCATGCGAAAGCCTTGAAAATTTCAGGATGAGTATAGAATATAAGTGCAATTAGCATCAAGACCCAATCGTTGGTATAATTCAATGGCAGTTTGGATTATTTAGTAAAGTAAGATTAAAGAAAACCGTGAATTTATCACACTAAAAACGGAAAATTATCTATAGAACCCATGTGAAACGTAACAAACCACTAATAATTTATTTAGAAAGTCAAGAATATCAAGGGGTTATTATTTGCATGCAACCTTGTGTCTCTAGAATGATGTCAGGGTCAGGGGGCTGCTTATGATAAGCGTGAGCTCGGCATAGGGCCGACCTCAATTCTTGTAATCTGGTCCGGTGGTCAAAATTTCCTAGTCCCTGACACCTGTAGAAGGCTGAGCTATTGAAATGCATCAGTATCATTAATATGTGCAAACAAATTGTAATTCAAGTCATAATTTAGCCGCTGAGGATAGTTAGAACATTTTTGTATGCCGACCGACCATGTGATTTATGTGTATTCCACAATTTTCTCCTTAACCACACAAAACACGGCAAATGAACATTGAATTAGGTCGGGAACCTTCAACTGTTACCTAGTCAAACAAATTATGACATTTTTTGCGCTCCCAGGCCACGCAGAGTGAAAATTGTGTAATCAGTTAAGGCTACTGTATATTAATTATATTGGCCATTCAACTCAATGTTAAATGATCTTACTTTGACGGTCCATAACACCTTCCTAAAAAAAAATCCCAGCCTAACCACTATGCTAGTTTTATCCCTCAACGTATTGGGCATCGCGTGGTAAGCATGAATATATTTGACGACACATGGGATTTTTCGCTATTCTGCCTTGAATGGACCCGGGGTGAAAATACCCCAAATTATGGGTACTGATGCCTATGCAAAACCCCTTTGATTCCCCAGCTCCTGAGAAGAACGCCAACAAGATACTGCCTTGAAAACCGGGTCATTATATCCCAGCACTGCGTTCTTTCAGGTGAATATACACTCGTCCAGAAGTCTGGCCTAAAAAAATATATGAGGCGATGTTTAACAACAGTTTCCCTTTAAATTGCCTAAGTGAGGTGAACGCTCGCTGATTGGCTGAGCGAATTACTGTACACTGCCCTTAATATATAGGCGTTTCTGAGATAAATGAATTATATTTTGTCAGTAGGTAGTCTTATATGTATGTAATTGTGAAATGAAATATAAACCTGATATCCCGATTCAATTCTCTGTTTCAGTCCATTTAATACATATTATGCTACATGTGCTGGGATTTGCCAGTCTGCCAAATTCTTAGAATTGAAATTGTTGAAAACTCATTGAGTTTTCATGCGAAAGCCTTGAAAATTTCAGGATGAGTATAGAATATAAGTGCAATTAGCATCAAGACCCAATCGTTGGTATAATTCAATGGCAGTTTGGATTATTTAGTAAAGTAAGATTAAAGAAAACCGTGAATTTATCACACTAAAAACGGAAAATTATCTATAGAACCCATGTGAAACGTAACAAACCACTAATAATTTATTTAGAAAGTCAAGAATATCAAGGGGTTATTATTTGCATGCAACCTTGTGTCTCTAGAATGATGTCAGGGTCAGGGGGCTGCTTATGATAAGCGTGAGCTCGGCATAGGGCCGACCTCAATTCTTGTAATCTGGTCCGGTGGTCAAAATTTCCTAGTCCCTGACACCTGTAGAAGGCTGAGCTATTGAAATGCATCAGTATCATTAATATGTGCAAACAAATTGTAATTCAAGTCATAATTTAGCCGCTGAGGATAGTTAGAACATTTTTGTATGCCGACCGACCATGTGATTTATGTGTATTCCACAATTTTCTCCTTAACCACACAAAACACGGCAAATGAACATTGAATTAGGTCGGGAACCTTCAACTGTTACCTAGTCAAACAAATTATGACATTTTTTGCGCTCCCAGGCCACGCAGAGTGAAAATTGTGTAATCAGTTAATATATAGGCGTTTCTGAGATAAATGAATTATATTTTGTCAGTAGGTAGTCTTATATGTATGTAATTGTGAAACGAAATATAAACCTGATATCCCGATTCAATTCTCTGTTTCAGTCCATTTAATACATATTATGCTACATGTGCTGGGATTTGCCAGTCTGCCAAATTCTTAGAATTGAAATTGTTGAAAACTCATTGAGTTTTCATGCGAAAGCCTTGAAAATTTCAGGATGAGTATAGAATATAAGTGCAATTAGCATCAAGACCCAATCGTTGGTATAATTCAATGGCAGTTTGGATTATTTAGTAAAGTAAGATTAAAGAAAACCGTGAATTTATCACACTAAAAACGGAAAATTATCTATAGAACCCATGTGAAACGTAACAAACCACTAATAATTTATTTAGAAAGTCAAGAATATCAAGGGGTTATTATTTGCATGCAACCTTGTGTCTCTAGAATGATGTCAGGGTCAGGGGGCTGCTTATGATAAGCGTGAGCTCGGCATAGGGCCGACCTCAATTCTTGTAATCTGGTCCGGTGGTCAAAATTTCCTAGTCCCTGACACCTGTAGAAGGCTGAGCTATTGAAATGCATCAGTATCATTAATATGTGCAAACAAATTGTAATTCAAGTCATAATTTAGCCGCTGAGGATAGTTAGAACATTTTTGTATGCCGACCGACCATGTGATTTATGTGTATTCCACAATTTTCTCCTTAACCACACAAAACACGGCAAATGAACATTGAATTAGGTCGGGAACCTTCAACTGTTACCTAGTCAAACAAATTATGACATTTTTTGCGCTCCCAGGCCACGCAGAGTGAAAATTGTGTAATCAGTTAAGGCTACTGTATATTAATTATATTGGCCATTCAACTCAATGTTAAATGATCTTACTTTGACGGTCCATAACACCTTCCTAAAAAAAAATCCCAGCCTAACCACTATGCTAGTTTTATCCCTCAACGTATTGGGCATCGCGTGGTAAGCATGAATATATTTGACGACACATGGGATTTTTCGCTATTCTGCCTTGAATGGACCCGGGGTGAAAATACCCCAAATTATGGGTACTGATGCCTATGCAAAACCCCTTTGATTCCCCAGCTCCTGAGAAGAACGCCAACAAGATACTGCCTTGAAAACCGGGTCATTATATCCCAGCACTGCGTTCTTTCAGGTGAATATACACTCGTCCAGAAGTCTGGCCTAAAAAAATATATGAGGCGATGTTTAACAACAGTTTCCCTTTAAATTGCCTAAGTGAGGTGAACGCTCGCTGATTGGCTGAGCGAATTACTGTACACTGCCCTTAATATATAGGCGTTTCTGAGATAAATGAATTATATTTTGTCAGTAGGTAGTCTTATATGTATGTAATTGTGAAACGAAATATAAACCTGATATCCCGATTCAATTCTCTGTTTCAGTCCATTTAATACATATTATGCTACATGTGCTGGGATTTGCCAGTCTGCCAAATTCTTAGAATTGAAATTGTTGAAAACTCATTGAGTTTTCATGCGAAAGCCTTGAAAATTTCAGGATGAGTATAGAATATAAGTGCAATTAGCATCAAGACCCAATCGTTGGTATAATTCAATGGCAGTTTGGATTATTTAGTAAAGTAAGATTAAAGAAAACCGTGAATTTATCACACTAAAAACGGAAAATTATCTATAGAACCCATGTGAAACGTAACAAACCACTAATAATTTATTTAGAAAGTCAAGAATATCAAGGGGTTATTATTTGCATGCAACCTTGTGTCTCTAGAATGATGTCAGGGTCAGGGGGCTGCTTATGATAAGCGTGAGCTCGGCATAGGGCCGACCTCAATTCTTGTAATCTGGTCTGGTGGTCAAAATTTCCTAGTCCCTGACACCTGTAGAAGGCTGAGCTATTGAAATGCATCAGTATCATTAATATGTGCAAACAAATTGTAATTCAAGTCATAATTTAGCCGCTGAGGATAGTTAGAACATTTTTGTATGCCGACCGACCATGTGATTTATGTGTATTCCACAATTTTCTCCTTAACCACACAAAACACGGCAAATGAACATTGAATTAGGTCGGGAACCTTCAACTGTTACCTAGTCAAACAAATTATGACATTTTTTGCGCTCCCAGGCCACGCAGAGTGAAAATTGTGTAATCAGTTAATATATAGGCGTTTCTGAGATAAATGAATTATATTTTGTCAGTAGGTAGTCTTATATGTATGTAATTGTGAAACGAAATATAAACCTGATATCCCGATTCAATTCTCTGTTTCAGTCCATTTAATACATATTATGCTACATGTGCTGGGATTTGCCAGTCTGCCAAATTCTTAGAATTGAAATTGTTGAAAACTCATTGAGTTTTCATGCGAAAGCCTTGAAAATTTCAGGATGAGTATAGAATATAAGTGCAATTAGCATCAAGACCCAATCGTTGGTATAATTCAATGGCAGTTTGGATTATTTAGTAAAGTAAGATTAAAGAAAACCGTGAATTTATCACACTAAAAACGGAAAATTATCTATAGAACCCATGTGAAACGTAACAAACCACTAATAATTTATTTAGAAAGTCAAGAATATCAAGGGGTTATTATTTGCATGCAACCTTGTGTCTCTAGAATGATGTCAGGGTCAGGGGGCTGCTTATGATAAGCGTGAGCTCGGCATAGGGCCGACCTCAATTCTTGTAATCTGGTCCGGTGGTCAAAATTTCCTAGTCCCTGACACCTGTAGAAGGCTGAGCTATTGAAATGCATCAGTATCATTAATATGTGCAAACAAATTGTAATTCAAGTCATAATTTAGCCGCTGAGGATAGTTAGAACATTTTTGTATGCCGACCGACCATGTGATTTATGTGTATTCCACAATTTTCTCCTTAACCACACAAAACACGGCAAATGAACATTGAATTAGGTCGGGAACCTTCAACTGTTACCTAGTCAAACAAATTATGACATTTTTTGCGCTCCCAGGCCACGCAGAGTGAAAATTGTGTAATCAGTTAAGGCTACTGTATATTAATTATATTGGCCATTCAACTCAATGTTAAATGATCTTACTTTGACGGTCCATAACACCTTCCTAAAAAAAAATCCCAGCCTAACCACTATGCTAGTTTTATCCCTCAACGTATTGGGCATCGCGTGGTAAGCATGAATATATTTGACGACACATGGGATTTTTCGCTATTCTGCCTTGAATGGACCCGGGGTGAAAATACCCCAAATTATGGGTACTGATGCCTATGCAAAACCCCTTTGATTCCCCAGCTCCTGAGAAGAACGCCAACAAGATACTGCCTTGAAAACCGGGTCATTATATCCCAGCACTGCGTTCTTTCAGGTGAATATACACTCGTCCAGAAGTCTGGCCTAAAAAAATATATGAGGCGATGTTTAACAACAGTTTCCCTTTAAATTGCCTAAGTGAGGTGAACGCTCGCTGATTGGCTGAGCGAATTACTGTACACTGCCCTTAATATATAGGCGTTTCTGAGATAAATGAATTATATTTTGTCAGTAGGTAGTCTTATATGTATGTAATTGTGAAACGAAATATAAACCTGATATCCCGATTCAATTCTCTGTTTCAGTCCATTTAATACATATTATGCTACATGTGCTGGGATTTGCCAGTCTGCCAAATTCTTAGAATTGAAATTGTTGAAAACTCATTGAGTTTTCATGCGAAAGCCTTGAAAATTTCAGGATGAGTATAGAATATAAGTGCAATTAGCATCAAGACCCAATCGTTGGTATAATTCAATGGCAGTTTGGATTATTTAGTAAAGTAAGATTAAAGAAAACCGTGAATTTATCACACTAAAAACGGAAAATTATCTATAGAACCCATGTGAAACGTAACAAACCACTAATAATTTATTTAGAAAGTCAAGAATATCAAGGGGTTATTATTTGCATGCAACCTTGTGTCTCTAGAATGATGTCAGGGTCAGGGGGCTGCTTATGATAAGCGTGAGCTCGGCATAGGGCCGACCTCAATTCTTGTAATCTGGTCCGGTGGTCAAAATTTCCTAGTCCCTGACACCTGTAGAAGGCTGAGCTATTGAAATGCATCAGTATCATTAATATGTGCAAACAAATTGTAATTCAAGTCATAATTTAGCCGCTGAGGATAGTTAGAACATTTTTGTATGCCGACCGACCATGTGATTTATGTGTATTCCACAATTTTCTCCTTAACCACACAAAACACGGCAAATGAACATTGAATTAGGTCGGGAACCTTCAACTGTTACCTAGTCAAACAAATTATGACATTTTTTGCGCTCCCAGGCCACGCAGAGTGAAAATTGTGTAATCAGTTAAGGCTACTGTATATTAATTATATTGGCCATTCAACTCAATGTTAAATGATCTTACTTTGACGGTCCATAACACCTTCCTAAAAAAAAATCCCAGCCTAACCACTATGCTAGTTTTATCCCTCAACGTATTGGGCATCGCGTGGTAAGCATGAATATATTTGACGACACATGGGATTTTTCGCTATTCTGCCTTGAATGGACCCGGGGTGAAAATACCCCAAATTATGGGTACTGATGCCTATGCAAAACCCCTTTGATTCCCCAGCTCCTGAGAAGAACGCCAACAAGATACTGCCTTGAAAACCGGGTCATTATATCCCAGCACTGCGTTCTTTCAGGTGAATATACACTCGGCCAGAAGTCTGGCCTAAAAAAATATATGAGGCGATGTTTAACAACAGTTTCCCTTTAAATTGCCTAAGTGAGGTGAACGCTCGCTGATTGGCTGAGCGAATTACTGTACACTGCCCTTAATATATAGGCGTTTCTGAGATAAATGAATTATATTTTGTCAGTAGGTAGTCTTATATGTATGTAATTGTGAAACGAAATATAAACCTGATATCCCGATTCAATTCTCTGTTTCAGTCCATTTAATACATATTATGCTACATGTGCTGGGATTTGCCAGTCTGCCAAATTCTTAGAATTGAAATTGTTGAAAACTCATTGAGTTTTCATGCGAAAGCCTTGAAAATTTCAGGATGAGTATAGAATATAAGTGCAATTAGCATCAAGACCCAATCGTTGGTATAATTCAATGGCAGTTTGGATTATTTAGTAAAGTAAGATTAAAGAAAACCGTGAATTTATCACACTAAAAACGGAAAATTATCTATAGAACCCATGTGAAACGTAACAAACCACTAATAATTTATTTAGAAAGTCAAGAATATCAAGGGGTTATTATTTGCATGCAACCTTGTGTCTCTAGAATGATGTCAGAGTCAGGGGGCTGCTTATGATAAGCGTGAGCTCGGCATAGGGCCGACCTCAATTCTTGTAATCTGGTCCGGTGGTTAAAATTTCCTAGTCCCTGACACCTGTAGAAGGCTGAGCTATTGAAATGCATCAGTATCATTAATATGTGCAAACAAATTGTAATTCAAGTCATAATTTAGCCACTGAGGATAGTTAGAACATTTTTGTATGCCGACCGACCATGTGATTTATGTGTATTCCACAATTTTCTCCTTAACCACACAAAACACGGCAAATGAACATTGAATTAGGTCGGGAACCTTCAACTGTTACCTAGTCAAACAAATTATGACATTTTTTGCGCTCCCAGGCCACGCAGAGTGAAAATTGTGTAATCAGTTAAGGCTACTGTATATTAATTATATTGGCCATTCAACTCAATGTTAAATGATCTTACTTTGACGGTCCATAACACCTTCCTAAAAAAAAATCCCAGCCTAACCACTATGCTAGTTTTATCCCTCAACGTATTGGGCATCGCGTGGTAAGCATGAATATATTTGACGACACATGGGATTTTTCGCTATTCTGCCTTGAATGGACCCAGGGTGAAAATACCCCAAATTATGGGTACTGATGCCTATGCAAAACCCCTTTGATTCCCCAGCTCCTGAGAAGAACGCCAACAAGATACTGCCTTGAAAACCGGGTCATTATATCCCAGCACTGCGTTCTTTCAGGTGAATATACACTCGTCCAGAAGTCTGGCCTAAAAAAATATATGAGGCGATGTTTAACAACAGTTTCCCTTTAAATTGCCTAAGTGAGGTGAACGCTCGCTGATTGGCTGAGCGAATTACTGTACACTGCCCTTAATATATAGGCGTTTCTGAGATAAATGAATTATATTTTGTCAGTAGGTAGTCTTATATGTATGTAATTGTGAAACGAAATATAAACCTGATATCCCGATTCAATTCTCTGTTTCAGTCCATTTAATACATATTATGCTACATGTGCTGGGATTTGCCAGTCTGCCAAATTCTTAGAATTGAAATTGTTGAAAACTCATTGAGTTTTCATGCGAAAGCCTTGAAAATTTCAGGATGAGTATAGAATATAAGTGCAATTAGCATCAAGACCCAATCGTTGGTATAATTCAATGGCAGTTTGGATTATTTAGTAAAGTAAGATTAAAGAAAACCGTGAATTTATCACACTAAAACGGAAAATTATCTATAGAACCCATGTGAAACGTAACAAACCACTAATAATTTATTTAGAAAGTCAAGAATATCAAGGGGTTATTATTTGCATGCAACCTTGTGTCTCTAGAATGATGTCAGGGTCAGGGGGCTGCTTATGATAAGCGTGAGCTCGGCATAGGGCCGACCTCAATTCTTGTAATCTGGTCCGGTGGTCAAAATTTCCTAGTCCCTGACACTTGTAGAAGGCTGAGCTATTGAAATGCATCAGTATCATTAATATGTGCAAACAAATTGTAATTCAAGTCATAATTTAGCCGCTGAGGATAGTTAGAACATTTTTGTATGCCGACCGACCATGTGATTTATGTGTATTCCACAATTTTCTCCTTAACCACACAAAACACGGCAAATGAACATTGAATTAGGTCGGGAACCTTCAACTGTTACCTAGTCAAACAAATTATGACATTTTTTGCGCTCCCAGGCCACGCAGAGTGAAAATTGTGTAATCAGTTAAGGCTACTGTATATTAATTATATTGGCCATTCAACTCAATGTTAAATGATCTTACTTTGACGGTCCATAACACCTTCCTAAAAAAAAATCCCAGCCTAACCACTATGCTAGTTTTATCCCTCAACGTATTGGGCATCGCGTGGTAAGCATGAATATATTTGACGACACATGGGATTTTTCGCTATTCTGCCTTGAATGGACCCGGGGTGAAAATACCCCAAATTATGGGTACTGATGCCTATGCAAAACCCCTTTGATTCCCCAGCTCCTGAGAAGAAGGCCAACAAGATACTGCCTTGAAAACCGGGTCATTATATCCCAGCACTGCGTTCTTTCAGGTGAATATACACTCGTCCAGAAGTCTGGCCTAAAAAAATATATGAGGCGATGTTTAACAACAGTTTCCCTTTAAATTGCCTAAGTGAGGTGAACGCTCGCTGATTGGCTGAGCGAATTACTGTACACTGCCCTTAATATATAGGCGTTTCTGAGATAAATGAATTATATTTTGTCAGTAGGTAGTCTTATATGTATGTAATTGTGAAACGAAATATAAACCTGATATCCCGATTCAATTCTCTGTTTCAGTCCATTTAATACATATTATGCTACATGTGCTGGGATTTGCCAGTCTGCCAAATTCTTAGAATTGAAATTGTTGAAAACTCATTGAGTTTTCATGCGAAAGCCTTGAAAATTTCAGGATGAGTATAGAATATAAGTGCAATTAGCATCAAGACCCAATCGTTGGTATAATTCAATGGCAGTTTGGATTATTTAGTAAAGTAAGATTAAAGAAAACCGTGAATTTATCACACTAAAACGGAAAATTATCTATAGAACCCATGTGAAACGTAACAAACCACTAATAATTTATTTAGAAAGTCAAGAATATCAAGGGGTTATTATTTGCATGCAACCTTGTGTCTCTAGAATGATGTCAGGGTCAGGGGGCTGCTTATGATAAGCGTGAGCTCGGCATAGGGCCGACCTCAATTCTTGTAATCTGGTCCGGTGGTCAAAATTTCCTAGTCCCTGACACTTGTAGAAGGCTGAGCTATTGAAATGCATCAGTATCATTAATATGTGCAAACAAATTGTAATTCAAGTCATAATTTAGCCGCTGAGGATAGTTAGAACATTTTTGTATGCCGACCGACCATGTGATTTATGTGTATTCCACAATTTTCTCCTTAACCACACAAAACACGGCAAATGAACATTGAATTAGGTCGGGAACCTTCAACTGTTACCTAGTCAAACAAATTATGACATTTTTTGCGCTCCCAGGCCACGCAGAGTGAAAATTGTGTAATCAGTTAAGGCTACTGTATATTAATTATATTGGCCATTCAACTCAATGTTAAATGATCTTACTTTGACGGTCCATAACACCTTCCTAAAAAAAAATCCCAGCCTAACCACTATGCTAGTTTTATCCCTCAACGTATTGGGCATCGCGTGGTAAGCATGAATATATTTGACGACACATGGGATTTTTCGCTATTCTGCCTTGAATGGACCCGGGGTGAAAATACCCCAAATTATGGGTACTGATGCCTATGCAAAACCCCTTTGATTCCCCAGCTCCTGAGAAGAACGCCAACAAGATACTGCCTTGAAAACCGGGTCATTATATCCCAGCACTGCGTTCTTTCAGGTGAATATACACTCGTCCAGAAGTCTGGCCTAAAAAAATATATGAGGCGATGTTTAACAACAGTTTCCCTTTAAATTGCCTAAGTGAGGTGAACGCTCGCTGATTGGCTGAGCGAATTACTGTACACTGCCCTTAATATATAGGCGTTTCTGAGATAAATGAATTATATTTTGTCAGTAGGTAGTCTTATATGTATGTAATTGTGAAACGAAATATAAACCTGATATCCCGATTCAATTCTCTGTTTCAGTCCATTTAATACATATTATGCTACATGTGCTGGGATTTGCCAGTCTGCCAAATTCTTAGAATTGAAATTGTTGAAAACTCATTGAGTTTTCATGCGAAAGCCTTGAAAATTTCAGGATGAGTATAGAATATAAGTGCAATTAGCATCAAGACCCAATCGTTGGTATAATTCAATGGCAGTTTGGATTATTTAGTAAAGTAAGATTAAAGAAAACCGTGAATTTATCACACTAAAACGGAAAATTATCTATAGAACCCATGTGAAACGTAACAAACCACTAATAATTTATTTAGAAAGTCAAGAATATCAAGGGGTTATTATTTGCATGCAACCTTGTGTCTCTAGAATGATGTCAGGGTCAGGGGGCTGCTTATGATAAGCGTGAGCTCGGCATAGGGCCGACCTCAATTCTTGTAATCTGGTCCGGTGGTCAAAATTTCCTAGTCCCTGACACTTGTAGAAGGCTGAGCTATTGAAATGCATCAGTATCATTAATATGTGCAAACAAATTGTAATTCAAGTCATAATTTAGCCGCTGAGGATAGTTAGAACATTTTTGTATGCCGACCGACCATGTGATTTATGTGTATTCCACAATTTTCTCCTTAACCACACAAAACACGGCAAATGAACATTGAATTAGGTCGGGAACCTTCAACTGTTACCTAGTCAAACAAATTATGACATTTTTTGCGCTCCCAGGCCACGCAGAGTGAAAATTGTGTAATCAGTTAAGGCTACTGTATATTAATTATATTGGCCATTCAACTCAATGTTAAATGATCTTACTTTGACGGTCCATAACACCTTCCTAAAAAAAAATCCCAGCCTAACCACTATGCTAGTTTTATCCCTCAACGTATTGGGCATCGCGTGGTAAGCATGAATATATTTGACGACACATGGGATTTTTCGCTATTCTGCCTTGAATGGACCCGGGGTGAAAATACCCCAAATTATGGGTACTGATGCCTATGCAAAACCCCTTTGATTCCCCAGCTCCTGAGAAGAACGCCAACAAGATACTGCCTTGAAAACCGGGTCATTATATCCCAGCACTGCGTTCTTTCAGGTGAATATACACTCGTCCAGAAGTCTGGCCTAAAAAAATATATGAGGCGATGTTTAACAACAGTTTCCCTTTAAATTGCCTAAGTGAGGTGAACGCTCGCTGATTGGCTGAGCGAATTACTGTACACTGCCCTTAATATATAGGCGTTTCTGAGATAAATGAATTATATTTTGTCAGTAGGTAGTCTTATATGTATGTAATTGTGAAACGAAATATAAACCTGATATCCCGATTCAATTCTCTGTTTCAGTCCATTTAATACATATTATGCTACATGTGCTGGGATTTGCCAGTCTGCCAAATTCTTAGAATTGAAATTGTTGAAAACTCATTGAGTTTTCATGCGAAAGCCTTGAAAATTTCAGGATGAGTATAGAATATAAGTGCAATTAGCATCAAGACCCAATCGTTGGTATAATTCAATGGCAGTTTGGATTATTTAGTAAAGTAAGATTAAAGAAAACCGTGAATTTATCACACTAAAAACGGAAAATTATCTATAGAACCCATGTGAAACGTAACAAACCACTAATAATTTATTTAGAAAGTCAAGAATATCAAGGGGTTATTATTTGCATGCAACCTTGTGTCTCTAGAATGATGTCAGGGTCAGGGGGCTGCTTATGATAAGCGTGAGCTCGGCATAGGGCCGACCTCAATTCTTGTAATCTGGTCCGGTGGTCAAAATTTCCTAGTCCCTGACACCTGTAGAAGGCTGAGCTATTGAAATGCATCAGTATCATTAATATGTGCAAACAAATTGTAATTCAAGTCATAATTTAGCCGCTGAGGATAGTTAGAACATTTTTGTATGCCGACCGACCATGTGATTTATGTGTATTCCACAATTTTCTCCTTAACCACACAAAACACGGCAAATGAACATTGAATTAGGTCGGGAACCTTCAACTGTTACCTAGTCAAACAAATTATGACATTTTTTGCGCTCCCAGGCCACGCAGAGTGAAAATTGTGTAATCAGTTAAGGCTACTGTATATTAATTATATTGGCCATTCAACTCAATGTTAAATGATCTTACTTTGACGGTCCATAACACCTTCCTAAAAAAAAATCCCAGCCTAACCACTATGCTAGTTTTATCCCTCAACGTATTGGGCATCGCGTGGTAAGCATGAATATATTTGACGACACATGGGATTTTTCGCTATTCTGCCTTGAATGGACCCGGGGTGAAAATACCCCAAATTATGGGTACTGATGCCTATGCAAAACCCCTTTGATTCCCCAGCTCCTGAGAAGAACGCCAACAAGATACTGCCTTGAAAACCGGGTCATTATATCCCAGCACTGCGTTCTTTCAGGTGAATATACACTCGTCCAGAAGTCTGGCCTAAAAAAATATATGAGGCGATGTTTAACAACAGTTTCCCTTTAAATTGCCTAAGTGAGGTGAACGCTCGCTGATTGGCTGAGCGAATTACTGTACACTGCCCTTAATATATAGGCGTTTCTGAGATAAATGAATTATATTTTGTCAGTAGGTAGTCTTATATGTATGGAATTGTGAAACGAAATATAAACCTGATATCCCGATTCAATTCTCTGTTTCAGTCCATTTAATACATATTATGCTACATGTGCTGGGATTTGCCAGTCTGCCAAATTCTTAGAATTGAAATTGTTGAAAACTCATTGAGTTTTCATGCGAAAGCCTTGAAAATTTCAGGATGAGTATAGAATATAAGTGCAATTAGCATCAAGACCCAATCGTTGGTATAATTCAATGGCAGTTTGGATTATTTAGTAAAGTAAGATTAAAGAAAACCGTGAATTTATCACACTAAAAACGGAAAATTATCTATAGAACCCATGTGAAACGTAACAAACCACTAATAATTTATTTAGAAAGTCAAGAATATCAAGGGGTTATTATTTGCATGCAACCTTGTGTCTCTAGAATGATGTCAGGGTCAGGGGGCTGCTTATGATAAGCGTGAGCTCGGCATAGGGCCGACCTCAATTCTTGTAATCTGGTCCGGTGGTCAAAATTTCCTAGTCCCTGACACCTGTAGAAGGCTGAGCTATTGAAATGCATCAGTATCATTAATATGTGCAAACAAATTGTAATTCAAGTCATAATTTAGCCGCTGAGGATAGTTAGAACATTTTTGTATGCCGACCGACCATGTGATTTATGTGTATTCCACAATTTTCTCCTTAACCACACAAAACACGGCAAATGAACATTGAATTAGGTCGGGAACCTTCAACTGTTACCTAGTCAAACAAATTATGACATTTTTTGCGCTCCCAGGCCACGCAGAGTGAAAATTGTGTAATCAGTTAAGGCTACTGTATATTAATTATATTGGCCATTCAACTCAATGTTAAATGATCTTACTTTGACGGTCCATAACACCTTCCTAAAAAAAAATCCCAGCCTAACCACTATGCTAGTTTTATCCCTCAACGTATTGGGCATCGCGTGGTAAGCATGAATATATTTGACGACACATGGGATTTTTCGCTATTCTGCCTTGAATGGACCCGGGGTGAAAATACCCCAAATTATGGGTACTGATGCCTATGCAAAACCCCTTTGATTCCCCAGCTCCTGAGAAGAACGCCAACAAGATACTGCCTTGAAAACCGGGTCATTATATCCCAGCACTGCGTTCTTTCAGGTGAATATACACTCGTCCAGAAGTCTGGCCTAAAAAAATATATGAGGCGATGTTTAACAACAGTTTCCCTTTAAATTGCCTAAGTGAGGTGAACGCTCGCTGATTGGCTGAGCGAATTACTGTACACTGCCCTTAATATATAGGCGTTTCTGAGATAAATGAATTATATTTTGTCAGTAGGTAGTCTTATATGTATGTAATTGTGAAACGAAATATAAACCTGATATCCCGATTCAATTCTCTGTTTCAGTCCATTTAATACATATTATGCTACATGTGCTGGGATTTGCCAGTCTGCCAAATTCTTAGAATTGAAATTGTTGAAAACTCATTGAGTTTTCATGCGAAAGCCTTGAAAATTTCAGGATGAGTATAGAATATAAGTGCAATTAGCATCAAGACCCAATCGTTGGTATAATTCAATGGCAGTTTGGATTATTTAGTAAAGTAAGATTAAAGAAAACCGTGAATTTATCACACTAAAAACGGAAAATTATCTATAGAACCCATGTGAAACGTAACAAACCACTAATAATTTATTTAGAAAGTCAAGAATATCAAGGGGTTATTATTTGCATGCAACCTTGTGTCTCTAGAATGATGTCAGGGTCAGGGGGCTGCTTATGATAAGCGTGAGCTCGGCATAGGGCCGACCTCAATTCTTGTAATCTGGTCCGGTGGTCAAAATTTCCTAGTCCCTGACACCTGTAGAAGGCTGAGCTATTGAAATGCATCAGTATCATTAATATGTGCAAACAAATTGTAATTCAAGTCATAATTTAGCCGCTGAGGATAGTTAGAACATTTTTGTATGCCGACCGACCATGTGATTTATGTGTATTCCACAATTTTCTCCTTAACCACACAAAACACGGCAAATGAACATTGAATTAGGTCGGGAACCTTCAACTGTTACCTAGTCAAACAAATTATGACATTTTTTGCGCTCCCAGGCCACGCAGAGTGAAAATTGTGTAATCAGTTAAGGCTACTGTATATTAATTATATTGGCCATTCAACTCAATGTTAAATGATCTTACTTTGACGGTCCATAACACCTTCCTAAAAAAAAATCCCAGCCTAACCACTATGCTAGTTTTATCCCTCAACGTATTGGGCATCGCGTGGTAAGCATGAATATATTTGACGACACATGGGATTTTTCGCTATTCTGCCTTGAATGGACCCGGGGTGAAAATACCCCAAATTATGGGTACTGATGCCTATGCAAAACCCCTTTGATTCCCCAGCTCCTGAGAAGAACGCCAACAAGATACTGCCTTGAAAACCGGGTCATTATATCCCAGCACTGCGTTCTTTCAGGTGAATATACACTCGTCCAGAAGTCTGGCCTAAAAAAATATATGAGGCGATGTTTAACAACAGTTTCCCTTTAAATTGCCTAAGTGAGGTGAACGCTCGCTGATTGGCTGAGCGAATTACTGTACACTGCCCTTAATATATAGGCGTTTCTGAGATAAATGAATTATATTTTGTCAGTAGGTAGTCTTATATGTATGTAATTGTGAAACGAAATATAAACCTGATATCCCAATTCAATTCTCTGTTTCAGTCCATTTAATACATATTATGCTACATGTGCTGGGATTTGCCAGTCTGCCAAATTCTTAGAATTGAAATTGTTGAAAACTCATTGAGTTTTCATGCGAAAGCCTTGAAAATTTCAGGATGAGTATAGAATATAAGTGCAATTAGCATCAAGACCCAATCGTTGGTATAATTCAATGGCAGTTTGGATTATTTAGTAAAGTAAGATTAAAGAAAACCGTGAATTTATCACACTAAAAACGGAAAATTATCTATAGAACCCATGTGAAACGTAACAAACCACTAATAATTTATTTAGAAAGTCAAGAATATCAAGGGGTTATTATTTGCATGCAACCTTGTGTCTCTAGAATGATGTCAGGGTCAGGGGGCTGCTTATGATAAGCGTGAGCTCGGCATAGGGCCGACCTCAATTCTTGTAATCTGGTCCGGTGGTCAAAATTTCCTAGTCCCTGACACCTGTAGAAGGCTGAGCTATTGAAATGCATCAGTATCATTAATATGTGCAAACAAATTGTAATTCAAGTCATAATTTAGCCGCTGAGGATAGTTAGAACATTTTTGTATGCCGACCGACCATGTGATTTATGTGTATTCCACAATTTTCTCCTTAACCACACAAAACACGGCAAATGAACATTGAATTAGGTCGGGAACCTTCAACTGTTACCTAGTCAAACAAATTATGACATTTTTTGCGCTCCCAGGCCACGCAGAGTGAAAATTGTGTAATCAGTTAAGGCTACTGTATATTAATTATATTGGCCATTCAACTCAATGTTAAATGATCTTACTTTGACGGTCCATAACACCTTCCTAAAAAAAAATCCCAGCCTAACCACTATGCTAGTTTTATCCCTCAACGTATTGGGCATCGCGTGGTAAGCATGAATATATTTGACGACACATGGGATTTTTCGCTATTCTGCCTTGAATGGACCCGGGGTGAAAATACCCCAAATTATGGGTACTGATGCCTATGCAAAACCCCTTTGATTCCCCAGCTCCTGAGAAGAACGCCAACAAGATACTGCCTTGAAAACCGGGTCATTATATCCCAGCACTGCGTTCTTTCAGGTGAATATACACTCGTCCAGAAGTCTGGCCTAAAAAAATATATGAGGCGATGTTTAACAACAGTTTCCCTTTAAATTGCCTAAGTGAGGTGAACGCTCGCTGATTGGCTGAGCGAATTACTGTACACTGCCCTTAATATATAGGCGTTTCTGAGATAAATGAATTATATTTTGTCAGTAGGTAGTCTTATATGTATGTAATTGTGAAACGAAATATAAACCTGATATCCCGATTCAATTCTCTGTTTCAGTCCATTTAATACATATTATGCTACATGTGCTGGGATTTGCCAGTCTGCCAAATTCTTAGAATTGAAATTGTTGAAAACTCATTGAGTTTTCATGCGAAAGCCTTGAAAATTTCAGGATGAGTATAGAATATAAGTGCAATTAGCATCAAGACCCAATCGTTGG
The DNA here is from genome assembly GCA_949152475.1 of Terebella lapidaria. Lineage (NCBI taxonomy): Eukaryota > Metazoa > Annelida > Polychaeta > Terebellida > Terebellidae > Terebella > Terebella lapidaria. Next base: position 14,484,013 of record OX424557.1, read on the forward strand.
TATAATTCAATGGCAGTTTGGATTATTTAGTAAAGTAAGATTAAAGAAAACCGTGAATTTATCACACTAAAAACGGAAAATTATCTATAGAACCCATGTGAAACGTAACAAACCACTAATAATTTATTTAGAAAGTCAAGAATATCAAGGGGTTATTATTTGCATGCAACCTTGTGTCTCTAGAATGATGTCAGGGTCAGGGGGCTGCTTATGATAAGCGTGAGCTCGGCATAGGGCCGACCTCAATTCTTGTAATCTGGTCCGGTGGTCAAAATTTCCTAGTCCCTGACACCTGTAGAAGGCTGAGCTATTGAAATGCATCAGTATCATTAATATGTGCAAACAAATTGTAATTCAAGTCATAATTTAGCCGCTGAGGATAGTTAGAACATTTTTGTATGCCGACCGACCATGTGATTTATGTGTATTCCACAATTTTCTCCTTAACCACACAAAACACGGCAAATGAACATTGAATTAGGTCGGGAACCTTCAACTGTTACCTAGTCAAACAAATTATGACATTTTTTGCGCTCCCAGGCCACGCAGAGTGAAAATTGTGTAATCAGTTAAGGCTACTGTATATTAATTATATTGGCCATTCAACTCAATGTTAAATGATCTTACTTTGACGGTCCATAACACCTTCCTAAAAAAAAATCCCAGCCTAACCACTATGCTAGTTTTATCCCTCAACGTATTGGGCATCGCGTGGTAAGCATGAATATATTTGACGACACATGGGATTTTTCGCTATTCTGCCTTGAATGGACCCGGGGTGAAAATACCCCAAATTATGGGTACTGATGCCTATGCAAAACCCCTTTGATTCCCCAGCTCCTGAGAAGAACGCCAACAAGATACTGCCTTGAAAACCGGGTCATTATATCCCAGCACTGCGTTCTTTCAGGTGAATATACACTCGTCCAGAAGTCTGGCCTAAAAAAATATATGAGGCGATGTTTAACAACAGTTTCCCTTTAAATTGCCTAAGTGAGGTGAACGCTCGCTGATTGGCTGAGCGAATTACTGTACACTGCCCTTAATATATAGGCGTTTCTGAGATAAATGAATTATATTTTGTCAGTAGGTAGTCTTATATGTATGTAATTGTGAAACGAAATATAAACCTGATATCCCGATTCAATTCTCTGTTTCAGTCCATTTAATACATATTATGCTACATGTGCTGGGATTTGCCAGTCTGCCAAATTCTTAGAATTGAAATTGTTGAAAACTCATTGAGTTTTCATGCGAAAGCCTTGAAAATTTCAGGATGAGTATAGAATATAAGTGCAATTAGCATCAAGACCCAATCGTTGGTATAATTCAATGGCAGTTTGGATTATTTAGTAAAGTAAGATTAAAGAAAACCGTGAATTTATCACACTAAAAACGGAAAATTATCTATAGAACCCATGTGAAACGTAACAAACCACTAATAATTTATTTAGAAAGTCAAGAATATCAAGGGGTTATTATTTGCATGCAACCTTGTGTCTCTAGAATGATGTCAGGGTCAGGGGGCTGCTTATGATAAGCGTGAGCTCGGCATAGGGCCGACCTCAATTCTTGTAATCTGGTCCGGTGGTCAAAATTTCCTAGTCCCTGACACCTGTAGAAGGCTGAGCTATTGAAATGCATCAGTATCATTAATATGTGCAAACAAATTGTAATTCAAGTCATAATTTAGCCGCTGAGGATAGTTAGAACATTTTTGTATGCCGACCGACCATGTGATTTATGTGTATTCCACAATTTTCTCCTTAACCACACAAAACACGGCAAATGAACATTGAATTAGGTCGGGAACCTTCAACTGTTACCTAGTCAAACAAATTATGACATTTTTTTGCGCTCCCAGGCCACGCAGAGTGAAAATTGTGTAATCAGTTAAGGCTACTGTATATTAATTATATTGGCCATTCAACTCAATGTTAAATGATCTTACTTTGACGGTCCATAACACCTTCCTAAAAAAAAATCCCAGCCTAACCACTATGCTAGTTTTATCCCTCAACGTATTGGGCATCGCGTGGTAAGCATGAATATATTTGACGACACATGGGATTTTTCGCTATTCTGCCTTGAATGGACCCGGGGTGAAAATACCCCAAATTATGGGTACTGATGCCTATGCAAAACCCCTTTGATTCCCCAGCTCCTGAGAAGAACGCCAACAAGATACTGCCTTGAAAACCGGGTCATTATATCCCAGCACTGCGTTCTTTCAGGTGAATATACACTCGTCCAGAAGTCTGGCCTAAAAAAATATATGAGGCGATGTTTAACAACAGTTTCCCTTTAAATTGCCTAAGTGAGGTGAACGCTCGCTGATTGGCTGAGCGAATTACTGTACACTGCCCTTAATATATAGGCGTTTCTGAGATAAATGAATTATATTTTGTCAGTAGGTAGTCTTATATGTATGTAATTGTGAAACGAAATATAAACCTGATATCCCGATTCAATTCTCTGTTTCAGTCCATTTAATACATATTATGCTACATGTGCTGGGATTTGCCAGTCTGCCAAATTCTTAGAATTGAAATTGTTGAAAACTCATTGAGTTTTCATGCGAAAGCCTTGAAAATTTCAGGATGAGTATAGAATATAAGTGCAATTAGCATCAAGACCCAATCGTTGGTATAATTCAATGGCAGTTTGGATTATTTAGTAAAGTAAGATTAAAGAAAACCGTGAATTTATCACACTAAAAACGGAAAATTATCTATAGAACCCATGTGAAACGTAACAAACCACTAATAATTTATTTAGAAAGTCAAGAATATCAAGGGGTTATTATTTGCATGCAACCTTGTGTCTCTAGAATGATGTCAGGGTCAGGGGGCTGCTTATGATAAGCGTGAGCTCGGCATAGGGCCGACCTCAATTCTTGTAATCTGGTCCGGTGGTCAAAATTTCCTAGTCCCTGACACCTGTAGAAGGCTGAGCTATTGAAATGCATCAGTATCATTAATATGTGCAAACAAATTGTAATTCAAGTCATAATTTAGCCGCTGAGGATAGTTAGAACATTTTTGTATGCCGACCGACCATGTGATTTATGTGTATTCCACAATTTTCTCCTTAACCACACAAAACACGGCAAATGAACATTGAATTAGGTCGGGAACCTTCAACTGTTACCTAGTCAAACAAATTATGACATTTTTTGCGCTCCCAGGCCACGCAGAGTGAAAATTGTGTAATCAGTTAAGGCTACTGTATATTAATTATATTGGCCATTCAACTCAATGTTAAATGATCTTACTTTGACGGTCCATAACACCTTCCTAAAAAAAAATCCCAGCCTAACCACTATGCTAGTTTTATCCCTCAACGTATTGGGCATCGCGTGGTAAGCATGAATATATTTGACGACACATGGGATTTTTCGCTATTCTGCCTTGAATGGACCCGGGGTGAAAATACCCCAAATTATGGGTACTGATGCCATGCAAAACCCCTTTGATTCCCCAGCTCCTGAGAAGAACGCCAACAAGATACTGCCTTGAAAACCGGGTCATTATATCCCAGCACTGCGTTCTTTCAGGTGAATATACACTCGTCCAGAAGTCTGGCCTAAAAAAATATATGAGGCGATGTTTAACAACAGTTTCCCTTTAAATTGCCTAAGTGAGGTGAACGCTCGCTGATTGGCTGAGCGAATTACTGTACACTGCCCTTAATATATAGGCGTTTCTGAGATAAATGAATTATATTTTGTCAGTAGGTAGTCTTATATGTATGTAATTGTGAAACGAAATATAAACCTGATATCCCGATTCAATTCTCTGTTTCAGTCCATTTAATACATATTATGCTACATGTGCTGGGATTTGCCAGTCTGCCAAATTCTTAGAATTGAAATTGTTGAAAACTCATTGAGTTTTCATGCGAAAGCCTTGAAAATTTCAGGATGAGTATAGAATATAAGTGCAATTAGCATCAAGACCCAATCGTTGGTATAATTCAATGGCAGTTTGGATTATTTAGTAAAGTAAGATTAAAGAAAACCGTGAATTTATCACACTAAAAACGGAAAATTATCTATAGAACCCATGTGAAACGTAACAAACCACTAATAATTTATTTAGAAAGTCAAGAATATCAAGGGGTTATTATTTGCATGCAACCTTGTGTCTCTAGAATGATGTCAGGGTCAGGGGGCTGCTTATGATAAGCGTGAGCTCGGCATAGGGCCGACCTCAATTCTTGTAATCTGGTCCGGTGGTCAAAATTTCCTAGTCCCTGACACCTGTAGAAGGCTGAGCTATTGAAATGCATCAGTATCATTAATATGTGCAAACAAATTGTAATTCAAGTCATAATTTAGCCGCTGAGGATAGTTAGAACATTTTTGTATGCCGACCGACCATGTGATTTATGTGTATTCCACAATTTTCTCCTTAACCACACAAAACACGGCAAATGAACATTGAATTAGGTCGGGAACCTTCAACTGTTACCTAGTCAAACAAATTATGACATTTTTTGCGCTCCCAGGCCACGCAGAGTGAAAATTGTGTAATCAGTTAAGGCTACTGTATATTAATTATATTGGCCATTCAACTCAATGTTAAATGATCTTACTTTGACGGTCCATAACACCTTCCTAAAAAAAAATCCCAGCCTAACCACTATGCTAGTTTTATCCCTCAACGTATTGGGCATCGCGTGGTAAGCATGAATATATTTGACGACACATGGGATTTTTCGCTATTCTGCCTTGAATGGACCCGGGGTGAAAATACCCCAAATTATGGGTACTGATGCCTATGCAAAACCCCTTTGATTCCCCAGCTCCTGAGAAGAACGCCAACAAGATACTGCCTTGAAAACCGGGTCATTATATCCCAGCACTGCGTTCTTTCAGGTGAATATACACTCGTCCAGAAGTCTGGCCTAAAAAAATATATGAGGCGATGTTTAACAACAGTTTCCCTTTAAATTGCCTAAGTGAGGTGAACGCTCGCTGATTGGCTGAGCGAATTACTGTACACTGCCCTTAATATATAGGCGTTTCTGAGATAAATGAATTATATTTTGTCAGTAGGTAGTCTTATATGTATGTAATTGTGAAACGAAATATAAACCTGATATCCCGATTCAATTCTCTGTTTCAGTCCATTTAATACATATTATGCTACATGTGCTGGGATTTGCCAGTCTGCCAAATTCTTAGAATTGAAATTGTTGAAAACTCATTGAGTTTTCATGCGAAAGCCTTGAAAATTTCAGGATGAGTATAGAATATAAGTGCAATTAGCATCAAGACCCAATCGTTGGTATAATTCAATGGCAGTTTGGATTATTTAGTAAAGTAAGATTAAAGAAAACCGTGAATTTATCACACTAAAAACGGAAAATTATCTATAGAACCCATGTGAAACGTAACAAACCACTAATAATTTATTTAGAAAGTCAAGAATATCAAGGGGTTATTATTTGCATGCAACCTTGTGTCTCTAGAATGATGTCAGGGTCAGGGGGCTGCTTATGATAAGCGTGAGCTCGGCATAGGGCCGACCTCAATTCTTGTAATCTGGTCCGGTGGTCAAAATTTCCTAGTCCCTGACACCTGTAGAAGGCTGAGCTATTGAAATGCATCAGTATCATTAATATGTGCAAACAAATTGTAATTCAAGTCATAATTTAGCCGCTGAGGATAGTTAGAACATTTTTGTATGCCGACCGACCATGTGATTTATGTGTATTCCACAATTTTCTCCTTAACCACACAAAACACGGCAAATGAACATTGAATTAGGTCGGGAACCTTCAACTGTTACCTAGTCAAACAAATTATGACATTTTTTGCGCTCCCAGGCCACGCAGAGTGAAAATTGTGTAATCAGTTAAGGCTACTGTATATTAATTATATTGGCCATTCAACTCAATGTTAAATGATCTTACTTTGACGGTCCATAACACCTTCCTAAAAAAAAATCCCAGCCTAACCACTATGCTAGTTTTATCCCTCAACGTATTGGGCATCGCGTGGTAAGCATGAATATATTTGACGACACATGGGATTTTTCGCTATTCTGCCTTGAATGGACCCGGGGTGAAAATACCCCAAATTATGGGTACTGATGCCTATGCAAAACCCCTTTGATTCCCCAGCTCCTGAGAAGAACGCCAACAAGATACTGCCTTGAAAACCGGGTCATTATATCCCAGCACTGCGTTCTTTCAGGTGAATATACACTCGTCCAGAAGTCTGGCCTAAAAAAATATATGAGGCGATGTTTAACAACAGTTTCCCTTTAAATTGCCTAAGTGAGGTGAACGCTCGCTGATTGGCTGAGCGAATTACTGTACACTGCCCTTAATATATAGGCGTTTCTGAGATAAATGAATTATATTTTGTCAGTAGGTAGTCTTATATGTATGTAATTGTGAAACGAAATATAAACCTGATATCCCGATTCAATTCTCTGTTTCAGTCCATTTAATACATATTATGCTACATGTGCTGGGATTTGCCAGTCTGCCAAATTCTTAGAATTGAAATTGTTGAAAACTCATTGAGTTTTCATGCGAAAGCCTTGAAAATTTCAGGATGAGTATAGAATATAAGTGCAATTAGCATCAAGACCCAATCGTTGGTATAATTCAATGGCAGTTTGGATTATTTAGTAAAGTAAGATTAAAGAAAACCGTGAATTTATCACACTAAAAACGGAAAATTATCTATAGAACCCATGTGAAACGTAACAAACCACTAATAATTTATTTAGAAAGTCAAGAATATCAAGGGGTTATTATTTGCATGCAACCTTGTGTCTCTAGAATGATGTCAGGGTCAGGGGGCTGCTTATGATAAGCGTGAGCTCGGCATAGGGCCGACCTCAATTCTTGTAATCTGGTCCGGTGGTCAAAATTTCCTAGTCCCTGACACCTGTAGAAGGCTGAGCTATTGAAATGCATCAGTATCATTAATATGTGCAAACAAATTGTAATTCAAGTCATAATTTAGCCGCTGAGGATAGTTAGAACATTTTTGTATGCCGACCGACCATGTGATTTATGTGTATTCCACAATTTTCTCCTTAACCACACAAAACACGGCAAATGAACATTGAATTAGGTCGGGAACCTTCAACTGTTACCTAGTCAAACAAATTATGACATTTTTTGCGCTCCCAGGCCACGCAGAGTGAAAATTGTGTAATCAGTTAAGGCTACTGTATATTAATTATATTGGCCATTCAACTCAATGTTAAATGATCTTACTTTGACGGTCCATAACACCTTCCTAAAAAAAAATCCCAGCCTAACCACTATGCTAGTTTTATCCCTCAACGTATTGGGCATCGCGTGGTAAGCATGAATATATTTGACGACACATGGGATTTTTCGCTATTCTGCCTTGAATGGACCCGGGGTGAAAATACCCCAAATTATGGGTACTGATGCCTATGCAAAACCCCTTTGATTCCCCAGCTCCTGAGAAGAACGCCAACAAGATACTGCCTTGAAAACCGGGTCATTATATCCCAGCACTGCGTTCTTTCAGGTGAATATACACTCGTCCAGAAGTCTGGCCTAAAAAAATATATGAGGCGATGTTTAACAACAGTTTCCCTTTAAATTGCCTAAGTGAGGTGAACGCTCGCTGATTGGCTGAGCGAATTACTGTACACTGCCCTTAATATATAGGCGTTTCTGAGATAAATGAATTATATTTTGTCAGTAGGTAGTCTTATATGTATGTAATTGTGAAACGAAATATAAACCTGATATCCCGATTCAATTCTCTGTTTCAGTCCATTTAATACATATTATACTACATGTGCTGGGATTTGCCAGTCTGCTAAATTCTTAGAATTGAAATTGTTGAAAACTCATTGAGTTTTCATGCGAAAGCCTTGAAAATTTCAGGATGAGTATAGAATATAAGTGCAATTAGCATCAAGACCCAATCGTTGGTATAATTCAATGGCAGTTTGGATTATTTAGTAAAGTAAGATTAAAGAAAACCGTGAATTTATCACACTAAAAACGGAAAATTATCTATAGAACCCATGTGAAACGTAACAAACCACTAATAATTTATTTAGAAAGTCAAGAATATCAAGAGGTTATTATTTGCATGCAACCTTGTGTCTCTAGAATGATGTCAGGGTCAGGGGGCTGCTTATGATAAGCGTGAGCTCGGCATAGGGCCGACCTCAATTCTTGTAATCTGGTCCGGTGGTCAAAATTTCCTAGTCCCTGACACCTGTAGAAGGCTGAGCTATTGAAATGCATCAGTATCATTAATATGTGCAAACAAATTGTAATTCAAGTCATAATTTAGCCGCTGAGGATAGTTAGAACATTTTTGTATGCCGACCGACCATGTGATTTATGTGTATTCCACAATTTTCTCCTTAACCACACAAAACACGGCAAATGAACATTGAATTAGGTCGGGAACCTTCAACTGTTACCTAGTCAAACAAATTATGACATTTTTTGCGCTCCCAGGCCACGCAGAGTGAAAATTGTGTAATCAGTTAAGGCTACTGTATATTAATTATATTGGCCATTCAACTCAATGTTAAATGATCTTACTTTGACGGTCCATAACACCTTCCTAAAAAAAAATCCCAGCCTAACCACTATGCTAGTTTTATCCCTCAACGTATTGGGCATCGCGTGGTAAGCATGAATATATTTGACGACACATGGGATTTTTCGCTATTCTGCCTTGAATGGACCCGGGGTGAAAATACCCCAAATTATGGGTACTGATGCCTATGCAAAACCCCTTTGATTCCCCAGCTCCTGAGAAGAACGCCAACAAGATACTGCCTTGAAAACCGGGTCATTATATCCCAGCACTGCGTTCTTTCAGGTGAATATACACTCGTCCAGAAGTCTGGCCTAAAAAAATATATGAGGCGATGTTTAACAACAGTTTCCCTTTAAATTGCCTAAGTGAGGTGAACGCTCGCTGATTGGCTGAGCGAATTACTGTACACTGCCCTTAATATATAGGCGTTTCTGAGATAAATGAATTATATTTTGTCAGTAGGTAGTCTTATATGTATGTAATTGTGAAACGAAATATAAACCTGATATCCCGATTCAATTCTCTGTTTCAGTCCATTTAATACATATTATGCTACATGTGCTGGGATTTGCCAGTCTGCCAAATTCTTAGAATTGAAATTGTTGAAAACTCATTGAGTTTTCATGCGAAAGCCTTGAAAATTTCAGGATGAGTATAGAATATAAGTGCAATTAGCATCAAGACCCAATCGTTGGTATAATTCAATGGCAGTTTGGATTATTTAGTAAAGTAAGATTAAAGAAAACCGTGAATTTATCACACTAAAAACGGAAAATTATCTATAGAACCCATGTGAAACGTAACAAACCACTAATAATTTATTTAGAAAGTCAAGAATATCAAGGGGTTATTATTTGCATGCAACCTTGTGTCTCTAGAATGATGTCAGGGTCAGGGGGCTGCTTATGATAAGCGTGAGCTCGGCATAGGGCCGACCTCAATTCTTGTAATCTGGTCCGGTGGTCAAAATTTCCTAGTCCCTGACACCTGTAGAAGGCTGAGCTATTGAAATGCATCAGTATCATTAATATGTGCAAACAAATTGTAATTCAAGTCATAATTTAGCCGCTGAGGATAGTTAGAACATTTTTGTATGCCGACCGACCATGTGATTTATGTGTATTCCACAATTTTCTCCTTAACCACACAAAACACGGCAAATGAACATTGAATTAGGTCGGGAACCTTCAACTGTTACCTAGTCAAACAAATTATGACATTTTTTGCGCTCCCAGGCCACGCAGAGTGAAAATTGTGTAATCAGTTAAGGCTACTGTATATTAATTATATTGGCCATTCAACTCAATGTTAAATGATCTTACTTTGACGGTCCATAACACCTTCCTAAAAAAAAATCCCAGCCTAACCACTATGCTAGTTTTATCCCTCAACGTATTGGGCATCGCGTGGTAAGCATGAATATATTTGACGACACATGGGATTTTTCGCTATTCTGCCTTGAATGGACCCGGGGTGAAAATACCCCAAATTATGGGTACTGATGCCTATGCAAAACCCCTTTGATTCCCCAGCTCCTGAGAAGAACGCCAACAAGATACTGCCTTGAAAACCGGGTCATTATATCCCAGCACTGCGTTCTTTCAGGTGAATATACACTCGTCCAGAAGTCTGGCCTAAAAAAATATATGAGGCGATGTTTAACAACAGTTTCCCTTTAAATTGCCTAAGTGAGGTGAACGCTCGCTGATTGGCTGAGCGAATTACTGTACACTGCCCTTAATATATAGGCGTTTCTGAGATAAATGAATTATATTTTGTCAGTAGGTAGTCTTATATGTATGTAATTGTGAAACGAAATATAAACCTGATATCCCGATTCAATTCTCTGTTTCAGTCCATTTAATACATATTATGCTACATGTGCTGGGATTTGCCAGTCTGCCAAATTCTTAGAATTGAAATTGTTGAAAACTCATTGAGTTTTCATGCGAAAGCCTTGAAAATTTCAGGATGAGTATAGAATATAAGTGCAATTAGCATCAAGACCCAATCGTTGGTATAATTCAATGGCAGTTTGGATTATTTAGTAAAGTAAGATTAAAGAAAACCGTGAATTTATCACACTAAAAACGGAAAATTATCTATAGAACCCATGTGAAACGTAACAAACCACTAATAATTTATTTAGAAAGTCAAGAATATCAAGGGGTTATTATTTGCATGCAACCTTGTGTCTCTAGAATGATGTCAGGGTCAGGGGGCTGCTTATGATAAGCGTGAGCTCGGCATAGGGCCGACCTCAATTCTTGTAATCTGGTCCGGTGGTCAAAATTTCCTAGTCCCTGACACCTGTAGAAGGCTGAGCTATTGAAATGCATCAGTATCATTAATATGTGCAAACAAATTGTAATTCAAGTCATAATTTAGCCGCTGAGGATAGTTAGAACATTTTTGTATGCCGACCGACCATGTGATTTATGTGTATTCCACAATTTTCTCCTTAACCACACAAAACACGGCAAATGAACATTGAATTAGGTCGGGAACCTTCAACTGTTACCTAGTCAAACAAATTATGACATTTTTTGCGCTCCCAGGCCACGCAGAGTGAAAATTGTGTAATCAGTTAAGGCTACTGTATATTAATTATATTGGCCATTCAACTCAATGTTAAATGATCTTACTTTGACGGTCCATAACACCTTCCTAAAAAAAAATCCCAGCCTAACCACTATGCTAGTTTTATCCCTCAACGTATTGGGCATCGCGTGGTAAGCATGAATATATTTGACGACACATGGGATTTTTCGCTATTCTGCCTTGAATGGACCCGGGGTGAAAATACCCCAAATTATGGGTACTGATGCCTATGCAAAACCCCTTTGATTCCCCAGCTCCTGAGAAGAACGCCAACAAGATACTGCCTTGAAAACCGGGTCATTATATCCCAGCACTGCGTTCTTTCAGGTGAATATACACTCGTCCAGAAGTCTGGCCTAAAAAAATATATGAGGCGATGTTTAACAACAGTTTCCCTTTAAATTGCCTAAGTGAGGTGAACGCTCGCTGATTGGCTGAGCGAATTACTGTACACTGCCCTTAATATATAGGCGTTTCTGAGATAAATGAATTATATTTTGTCAGTAGGTAGTCTTATATGTATGTAATTGTGAAACGAAATATAAACCTGATATCCCGATTCAATTCTCTGTTTCAGTCCATTTAATACATATTATGCTACATGTGCTGGGATTTGCCAGTCTGCCAAATTCTTAGAATTGAAATTGTTGAAAACTCATTGAGTTTTCATGCGAAAGCCTTGAAAATTTCAGGATGAGTATAGAATATAAGTGCAATTAGCATCAAGACCCAATCGTTGGTATAATTCAATGGCAGTTTGGATTATTTAGTAAAGTAAGATTAAAGAAAACCGTGAATTTATCACACTAAAAACGGAAAATTATCTATAGAACCCATGTGAAACGTAACAAACCACTAATAATTTATTTAGAAAGTCAAGAATATCAAGGGGTTATTATTTGCATGCAACCTTGTGTCTCTAGAATGATGTCAGGGTCAGGGGGCTGCTTATGATAAGCGTGAGCTCGGCATAGGGCCGACCTCAATTCTTGTAATCTGGTCCGGTGGTCAAAATTTCCTAGTCCCTGACACCTGTAGAAGGCTGAGCTATTGAAATGCATCAGTATCATTAATATGTGCAAACAAATTGTAATTCAAGTCATAATTTAGCCGCTGAGGATAGTTAGAACATTTTTGTATGCCGACCGACCATGTGATTTATGTGTATTCCACAATTTTCTCCTTAACCACACAAAACACGGCAAATGAACATTGAATTAGGTCGGGAACCTTCAACTGTTACCTAGTCAAACAAATTATGACATTTTTTGCGCTCCCAGGCCACGCAGAGTGAAAATTGTGTAATCAGTTAAGGCTACTGTATATTAATTATATTGGCCATTCAACTCAATGTTAAATGATCTTACTTTGACGGTCCATAACACCTTCCTAAAAAAAAATCCCAGCCTAACCACTATGCTAGTTTTATCCCTCAACGTATTGGGCATCGCGTGGTAAGCATGAATATATTTGACGACACATGGGATTTTTCGCTATTCTGCCTTGAATGGACCCGGGGTGAAAATACCCCAAATTATGGGTACTGATGCCTATGCAAAACCCCTTTGATTCCCCAGCTCCTGAGAAGAACGCCAACAAGATACTGCCTTGAAAACCGGGTCATTATATCCCAGCACTGCGTTCTTTCAGGTGAATATACACTCGTCCAGAAGTCTGGCCTAAAAAAATATATGAGGCGATGTTTAACAACAGTTTCCCTTTAAATTGCCTAAGTGAGGTGAACGCTCGCTGATTGGCTGAGCGAATTACTGTACACTGCCCTTAATATATAGGCGTTTCTGAGATAAATGAATTATATTTTGTCAGTAGGTAGTCTTATATGTATGTAATTGTGAAACGAAATATAAACCTGATATCCCGATTCAATTCTCTGTTTCAGTCCATTTAATACATATTATGCTACATGTGCTGGGATTTGCCAGTCTGCCAAATTCTTAGAATTGAAATTGTTGAAAACTCATTGAGTTTTCATGCGAAAGCCTTGAAAATTTCAGGATGAGTATAGAATATAAGTGCAATTAGCATCAAGACCCAATCGTTGGTATAATTCAATGGCAGTTTGGATTATTTAGTAAAGTAAGATTAAAGAAAACCGTGAATTTATCACACTAAAAACGGAAAATTATCTATAGAACCCATGTGAAACGTAACAAACCACTAATAATTTATTTAGAAAGTCAAGAATATCAAGGGGTTATTATTTGCATGCAACCTTGTGTCTCTAGAATGATGTCAGGGTCAGGGGGCTGCTTATGATAAGCGTGAGCTCGGCATAGGGCCGACCTCAATTCTTGTAATCTGGTCCGGTGGTCAAAATTTCCTAGTCCCTGACACCTGTAGAAGGCTGAGCTATTGAAATGCATCAGTATCATTAATATGTGCAAACAAATTGTAATTCAAGTCATAATTTAGCCGCTGAGGATAGTTAGAACATTTTTGTATGCCGACCGACCATGTGATTTATGTGTATTCCACAATTTTCTCCTTAACCACACAAAACACGGCAAATGAACATTGAATTAGGTCGGGAACCTTCAACTGTTACCTAGTCAAACAAATTATGACATTTTTTGCGCTCCCAGGCCACGCAGAGTGAAAATTGTGTAATCAGTTAAGGCTACTGTATATTAATTATATTGGCCATTCAACTCAATGTTAAATGATCTTACTTTGACGGTCCATAACACCTTCCTAAAAAAAAATCCCAGCCTAACCACTATGCTAGTTTTATCCCTCAACGTATTGGGCATCGCGTGGTAAGCATGAATATATTTGACGACACATGGGATTTTTCGCTATTCTGCCTTGAATGGACCCGGGGTGAAAATACCCCAAATTATGGGTACTGATGCCTATGCAAAACCCCTTTGATTCCCCAGCTCCTGAGAAGAACGCCAACAAGATACTGCCTTGAAAACCGGGTCATTATATCCCAGCACTGCGTTCTTTCAGGTGAATATACACTCGTCCAGAAGTCTGGCCTAAAAAAATATATGAGGCGATGTTTAACAACAGTTTCCCTTTAAATTGCCTAAGTGAGGTGAACGCTCGCTGATTGGCTGAGCGAATTACTGTACACTGCCCTTAATATATAGGCGTTTCTGAGATAAATGAATTATATTTTGTCAGTAGGTAGTCTTATATGTATGTAATTGTGAAACGAAATATAAACCTGATATCCCGATTCAATTCTCTGTTTCAGTCCATTTAATACATATTATGCTACATGTGCTGGGATTTGCCAGTCTGCCAAATTCTTAGAATTGAAATTGTTGAAAACTCATTGAGTTTTCATGCGAAAGCCTTGAAAATTTCAGGATGAGTATAGAATATAAGTGCAATTAGCATCAAGACCCAATCGTTGGTATAATTCAATGGCAGTTTGGATTATTTAGTAAAGTAAGATTAAAGAAAACCGTGAATTTATCACACTAAAAACGGAAAATTATCTATAGAACCCATGTGAAACGTAACAAACCACTAATAATTTATTTAGAAAGTCAAGAATATCAAGGGGTTATTATTTGCATGCAACCTTGTGTCTCTAGAATGATGTCAGGGTCAGGGGGCTGCTTATGATAAGCGTGAGCTCGGCATAGGGCCGACCTCAATTCTTGTAATCTGGTCCGGTGGTCAAAATTTCCTAGTCCCTGACACCTGTAGAAGGCTGAGCTATTGAAATGCATCAGTATCATTAATATGTGCAAACAAATTGTAATTCAAGTCATAATTTAGCCGCTGAGGATAGTTAGAACATTTTTGTATGCCGACCGACCATGTGATTTATGTGTATTCCACAATTTTCTCCTTAACCACACAAAACACGGCAAATGAACATTGAATTAGGTCGGGAACCTTCAACTGTTACCTAGTCAAACAAATTATGACATTTTTTGCGCTCCCAGGCCACGCAGAGTGAAAATTGTGTAATCAGTTAAGGCTACTGTATATTAATTATATTGGCCATTCAACTCAATGTTAAATGATCTTACTTTGACGGTCCATAACACCTTCCTAAAAAAAAATCCCAGCCTAACCACTATGCTAGTTTTATCCCTCAACGTATTGGGCATCGCGTGGTAAGCATGAATATATTTGACGACACATGGGATTTTTCGCTATTCTGCCTTGAATGGACCCGGGGTGAAAATACCCCAAATTATGGGTACTGATGCCTATGCAAAACCCCTTTGATTCCCCAGCTCCTGAGAAGAACGCCAACAAGATACTGCCTTGAAAACCGGGTCATTATATCCCAGCACTGCGTTCTTTCAGGTGAATATACACTCGTCCAGAAGTCTGGCCTAAAAAAATATATGAGGCGATGTTTAACAACAGTTTCCCTTTAAATTGCCTAAGTGAGGTGAACGCTCGCTGATTGGCTGAGCGAATTACTGTACACTGCCCTTAATATATAGGCGTTTCTGAGATAAATGAATTATATTTTGTCAGTAGGTAGTCTTATATGTATGTAATTGTGAAACGAAATATAAACCTGATATCCCGATTCAATTCTCTGTTTCAGTCCATTTAATACATATTATGCTACATGTGCTGGGATTTGCCAGTCTGCCAAATTCTTAGAATTGAAATTGTTGAAAACTCATTGAGTTTTCATGCGAAAGCCTTGAAAATTTCAGGATGAGTATAGAATATAAGTGCAATTAGCATCAAGACCCAATCGTTGGTATAATTCAATGGCAGTTTGGATTATTTAGTAAAGTAAGATTAAAGAAAACCGTGAATTTATCACACTAAAAACGGAAAATTATCTATAGAACCCATGTGAAACGTAACAAACCACTAATAATTTATTTAGAAAGTCAAGAATATCAAGGGGTTATTATTTGCATGCAACCTTGTGTCTCTAGAATGATGTCAGGGTCAGGGGGCTGCTTATGATAAGCGTGAGCTCGGCATAGGGCCGACCTCAATTCTTGTAATCTGGTCCGGTGGTCAAAATTTCCTAGTCCCTGACACCTGTAGAAGGCTGAGCTATTGAAATGCATCAGTATCATTAATATGTGCAAACAAATTGTAATTCAAGTCATAATTTAGCCGCTGAGGATAGTTAGAACATTTTTGTATGCCGACCGACCATGTGATTTATGTGTATTCCACAATTTTCTCCTTAACCACACAAAACACGGCAAATGAACATTGAATTAGGTCGGGAACCTTCAACTGTTACCTAGTCAAACAAATTATGACATTTTTTGCGCTCCCAGGCCACGCAGAGTGAAAATTGTGTAATCAGTTAAGGCTACTGTATATTAATTATATTGGCCATTCAACTCAATGTTAAATGATCTTACTTTGACGGTCCATAACACCTTCCTAAAAAAAAATCCCAGCCTAACCACTATGCTAGTTTTATCCCTCAACGTATTGGGCATCGCGTGGTAAGCATGAATATATTTGACGACACATGGGATTTTTCGCTATTCTGCCTTGAATGGACCCGGGGTGAAAATACCCCAAATTATGGGTACTGATGCCTATGCAAAACCCCTTTGATTCCCCAGCTCCTGAGAAGAACGCCAACAAGATACTGCCTTGAAAACCGGATCATTATATCCCAGCACTGCGTTCTTTCAGGTGAATATACACTCGTCCAGAAGTCTGGCCTAAAAAAATATATGAGGCGATGTTTAACAACAGTTTCCCTTTAAATTGCCTAAGTGAGGTGAACGCTCGCTGATTGGCTGAGCGAATTACTGTACACTGCCCTTAATATATAGGCGTTTCTGAGATAAATGAATTATATTTTGTCAGTAGGTAGTCTTATATGTATGTAATTGTGAAACGAAATATAAACCTGATATCCCGATTCAATTCTCTGTTTCAGTCCATTTAATACATATTATGCTACATGTGCTGGGATTTGCCAGTCTGCCAAATTCTTAGAATTGAAATTGTTGAAAACTCATTGAGTTTTCATGCGAAAGCCTTGAAAATTTCAGGATGAGTATAGAATATAAGTGCAATTAGCATCAAGACCCAATCGTTGGTATAATTCAATGGCAGTTTGGATTATTTAGTAAAGTAAGATTAAAGAAAACCGTGAATTTATCACACTAAAAACGGAAAATTATCTATAGAACCCATGTGAAACGTAACAAACCACTAATAATTTATTTAGAAAGTCAAGAATATCAAGGGGTTATTATTTGCATGCAACCTTGTGTCTCTAGAATGATGTCAGGGTCAGGGGGCTGCTTATGATAAGCGTGAGCTCGGCATAGGGCCGACCTCAATTCTTGTAATCTGGTCCGGTGGTCAAAATTTCCTAGTCCCTGACACCTGTAGAAGGCTGAGCTATTGAAATGCATCAGTATCATTAATATGTGCAAACAAATTGTAATTCAAGTCATAATTTAGCCGCTGAGGATAGTTAGAACATTTTTGTATGCCGACCGACCATGTGATTTATGTGTATTCCACAATTTTCTCCTTAACCACACAAAACACGGCAAATGAACATTGAATTAGGTCGGGAACCTTCAACTGTTACCTAGTCAAACAAATTATGACATTTTTTGCGCTCCCAGGCCACGCAGAGTGAAAATTGTGTAATCAGTTAAGGCTACTGTATATTAATTATATTGGCCATTCAACTCAATGTTAAATGATCTTACTTTGACGGTCCATAACACCTTCCTAAAAAAAAATCCCAGCCTAACCACTATGCTAGTTTTATCCCTCAACGTATTGGGCATCGCGTGGTAAGCATGAATATATTTGACGACACATGGGATTTTTCGCTATTCTGCCTTGAATGGACCCGGGGTGAAAATACCCCAAATTATGGGTACTGATGCCTATGCAAAACCCCTTTGATTCCCCAGCTCCTGAGAAGAACGCCAACAAGATACTGCCTTGAAAACCGGGTCATTATATCCCAGCACTGCGTTCTTTCAGGTGAATATACACTCGTCCAGAAGTCTGGCCTAAAAAAATATATGAGGCGATGTTTAACAACAGTTTCCCTTTAAATTGCCTAAGTGAGGTGAACGCTCGCTGATTGGCTGAGCGAATTACTGTACACTGCCCTACACTACCCTACGACAGATAGAAATATCCGCAGTAGGATGGCTGCGTAGAAATCATCGGAATAAGGCGTGAACCATACAGCTACAAGCGCAAACCAAGAAAACGCAATTGCGAAATGCCAATAGAGTAAAACTGAGGAAGAAAACGGTATATTATTATCTCCTGTTTCACTGATCAGACCATAATTATATTGGTGATGGTATGGATTTACTTGATCGAGTTCACCAGTAATAGTAGCATCATACCCAACTCCGATAGTGAAGGTAATAAGCTGAGTCTGAAATCTCATGTTACATCATTGAGCATGTTTCGACCTCTATCCGAACTACTCTGAACTGTATCCGAAGTTCACACGGAAGCCAGTGGGACTGCTTTAATACCTGAATTATGTGGTGACGAAGACCTGCTAACTTCACAGAGTGTGAAGTCTGTTCTGGATCTTCTGAAGTCGAGCAAGTTACTGTTTTGATAAACCCCCATGCACGGTAGAAATAATAATAGCTTTCGAAAGTGCATGCGTGTTTTAACAAAGTTAAAAATCTGGATGACCATACTCAGATGTGTATCAAGATGAACACCCTAGCTCTTGACAATGCAGTACGTTGAGATGATGTCATTTTATATTGTAATGTTCTGCACGATTGTCTTATGAATAAATCAACAAATGTTTTGACATTTCAATTTATCTGAAGCATCATTACAGATTGACTGATATTTAACAGATATTCATTTTCACATGCACAATAACCGAATCCTCAACTAGAACAAAAGGTAACTCGCGACAGGACAACATAACATGTTACTATCGAATGACAAATGTGGATCATCAAACTTATGCTCTTCAAGGGGAGAATCATGAAGTAAATGAAGTCGGTATTTTCATCAATCAGTTTCAGGGAGTCCAACGTTGAGCAAGTAGAGTGAAGGGTTGAAAGCGTACCCTGGAATCTGTTGTGATCATCAGGCTTAGACACATAGGCGACACATAGGCATACAGCTGAATGTCATCCCGCATTATGTGACACGAGATTTTGTGTTCGTCAAATATGATCTGCAGTGATTGAGTGTTTATTGAGAATAAGACCGGTTCCAAGACCGAGCCTTGAAGGACTTAATGGCTGATGAAATGATGAGTTGTAAGATATGTAGCGCTTGTTAGACGAACGTTTGCCGATTCAATCCACCTCATAGCCAAATAATCAAGCGAACGTTCCGAAAAGAGAGTGACTCCAGCGATGCCGAACTCACAATGAAGGGTGTGGGGGTAATATCTCGTGGTCCAGAGTGTCAATTGCTGCACTGAAATAGAGTGCTACAAGGAATACTGATTTCTTCCGATCCAACAACATTGCAATGTGTTGTCTCGGTGGAGTGATGTATTTCATGAGACGAGGCAGAACTAGTCGCTCTGTAACCTTGCCTAGAATTGTCTGGATTGATACTGGGGAGTAGTTGTAAGCACATTGGGGGCCGTCAGGATGACTTTCTGCTTTTCATTACTGGTGACACGCTTGGATTCTGCTGGGAGGGTTTAAGAGGACAGAATTGCTATTGCTATTTGACATTGCTATTGGCGTGGCGTGTAGGAATCGCTGAAACTTGGTATCAAAGAAGTCAAAGAATTGAACACTGGAGTGCATGTGCAGATGTATGTTTCAGATGTTTCCTTCAGGCTATCCAATACGTTGAGACATCTTTTCGGTCACCTGTTCTTCAATAACACTTGCTTTTCAGATAGATGGTTTGCTTGTTGACCATATTGCGATTTGCAGTGCAGAAGATCTGTCTGAGCACCCCGAACCCAGTTTGTGGCCAGCAGCGCTCTCTGTTATTATGTCTGTACTCCGAAGTTGCTGGTCCGTCCAAAGATAATTATTTATCAAAGATGACCGACGAAGAACAGATTGAGGTATGTAGATCCAGAGTGATCCTCAACCCAAGCTCATCGACACTTTAGTCTAGTATTTTTTTCGCATCAGTACTTAAAACTCTTTGCGGTCCATGAAACAGAGCCCATGTAGTCTTCTGTCTTTCCGTCTAGCTTCAAGTTGAGCAATGTCCAAATCTGCCTCCTGAAGCCTGGGATCATCAGAGTGTAAATCACCACGTTCATGATTGAGTTGCTGGCGGCGAGGAACACAGTCGCAGCTCGCACGAGTCTCAGCCTCGGACTGTGCAACATCCCAGGGACGTAGACTTCCACCGACAGAACTGTGAAGTATGGCATCCAGCAACCAAGGAACCCAGCACAGACAACGAACCCAGTCCTCATCAGGCGCCGTTGGCTGCTAGCAGGTGATGACCCCTGTTGACCGGCAGTGACTATAGAAGTACTCTGGGATTTCGGTGCTGGATTCACGACGAGTATGTTGATTCGGTCCAACTGACGCTTGGCTAAGATGAGTATCCTGCCGTAGATGGCAGCCGTAGATACGATGATCACCCAAGATGACGGAAGAAGGAGGTACTGGAAATATCTAACATCCGTGACCCTGAGGAGAATACACTCCATACATCCCGGGTAGGAGGGGTTATACCAAAACATCGGCGCAATGAAGGTTATGACAGCACTAG
This sequence comes from Terebella lapidaria, assembly GCA_949152475.1. Lineage (NCBI taxonomy): Eukaryota > Metazoa > Annelida > Polychaeta > Terebellida > Terebellidae > Terebella > Terebella lapidaria. Next base: position 14,504,828 of record OX424557.1, read on the forward strand.
GCAGCCAAGTTGCCATGACAATCATCACCTTTTCCCTTCGGGATATCTCATCGCTGTAAGTGAGCGGGTTGGAAATCGCTCGGTATCTGTCGCAGGTCAGAGCCAGCAGAGTACAAGCAGAGCCGCCTGTGGGGAGGAATAGTATCATGTATCGGATGACACAGGCGGTCTTACTACGCAGAATGTCTGTCACGATGTAGGTTCCCACGTGGTATGGTAATGCAACCCCCAGCAGAAAGTCTGCTATAGCGAGCAGCAGTACGAAGAAATTGTTGCGCGTTTGTAGTTGCCGGGACTTTACAAAAGCCGCAATGACGAGCCCATTTCCGAGAAGCACTACCATGGATATCATAGATTCGCCTACAATTCCCACATAGTCCGTTGGTTTGAGACCTTCGTGAAATCTATCCAGGCATTTGGTATCATTTTGGGCACACATGGCACCGCAGGAAGAGTTATTCATTGCTCAAAGGTATTCATTGTCTCTACATTACCAATATCTACAGGATATCTCGTAGTACTCACATCAAAATAATGACATACCAAGTCAATCATGGCATAGCTTGAAATCCTGTCACTTGTCCATTCCATTATCATCCGGAATTACCAACTCCAAATTCTATAGCGGCGTGGGTTCTCAATTACTGGTACGTAAGTCCTGTATTTTGATTTTAGCAACGTGAATTTTCTTCATAGTGCTAGTTGGCATTGCAAGTGGACATCCTGACGTGTGTGTTTGCGACCCAGCTACTGAATGGACAATTCCAATCCCCCATAGATAACGTAACGTGCACGAGTCTATTGATTGCAGTGACATGGAGGCATTAGGACATATTGGCATTGTTTTCAGTATGGTGGGAAGGCATGTAATACACTACACCCCACAAGATAACAATGACAGGAAAGTCCATTACTGCATATAATGCCATTGATATTCGTCGAACAACGCGAACATGGTAAACATTACTTTATATTCGAAATACAATGTCAACAAAACACGGTATCCGAAGCCATATTTTCGCTGCCAAAATTGTGAGAAACAAGTAGGTGCGCCGATTGTTATTTTGTCGTATTCCTAGAATCATAGTGATACAAAGTGCCACGAATGTCGAGCATTACCAATTTTATACAGGCGAAACAGACTCCTTAATATTTATCCTCTATACCCACCGTTATGACACATGAGTTTCATAGGGCAACCATACATGGTGTAGTGATGCGATGACATCATAATGTAATGATGCGATGACTGCATATCTACAGCATATTAGGCAAAACGGTTGATTTGGTTTTGAATCCAAATGTTCCCATTCTACAAGTGTTTGATGCTAGGTTTTCTAAAAAAAATATTGCAGTAGTGGTAAAAGTTCGACACATACATCAGACGAAGCTGTGGTCACAGAGCATTAGGCCCTATACCAATTGTACCCCCAATCAAACTTGCATGGTATAATCATGGATAAAGCGATCCCGCCTTTTTCTATTGGATGATCACTATAAATTTTGACCGAGCGAGGGGCAATGCTTTAATGATTTGTTGGTAAAATTAGAATCATAAAATTATTACTATGAACAATGTTAATGAACAAATCTGACAAACACCGCAACAATGTTCATCATTGAAGAACTAAATGGGTACACCTGAGCTGTTTCAACCGAATTTCGACACAAATAGCCACATGAAATTATCACCAGTGATATATTTTTTAAAACAAATCTGATAAACTGCGTTTTACTAGAACTGCGATTCAAGAGCTTACTAATGGGCAATGAAATGTATTTGCTGTCAGATGTCACTAGATTTGTGGGGTCTATATACCAGTGATCATCATCAAGACTATTATAGAGCAGAATATGTTAATAAAGGAATGGTTTCTCATTGATTGTCACTTGCACTTCTCCGCTAATTTATTCATCATCTGAATATGGTCGTATATGTGATAAAAATAAGTACAAAACACCTCAGTGGTATAAAATATTGTTAATGACCAAAGTGTATCACTGCATGCGAGGTTATTGTCACTAATGTCTCTATCGCCAATTCGAAATGAACGCATGAGCAGCATGTACAGTATCACTAGGAACTGTTATAACTGAAATTCAATTCAATGCTTATGGTGATTTTTGGTGTCAGTACCACTCTAAAACAGCAGATCACCGCCAGTGAACCGCTTCGTTAGCAACTTGTTTTATACAGACATCGGAAAATGAGGAAGTTGCATGCGTTCAATAATAAAGATCCTCTTGGATGACCATACTCAGATGTGTATCAAGATGAACACCCTAGCTCTTGACAATGCAGTACGTTGAGATGATGTCATTTTATATTGTAATGTTCTGCACGATTGTCTTATGAATAAATCAACAAATGTTTTGACATTTCAATTTATCTGAAGCATCATTACAGATTGACTGATATTTAACAGATATTCATTTTCACATGCACAATAACCGAATCCTCAACTAGAACAAAAGGTAACTCGCGACAGGACAACATAACATGTTACTATCGAATGACAAATGTGGATCATCAAACTTATGCTCTTCAAGGGGAGAATCATGAAGTAAATGAAGTCGGTATTTTCATCAATCAGTTTCAGGGAGTCCAACGTTGAGCAAGTAGAGTGAAGGGTTGAAAGCGTACCCTGGAATCTGTTGTGATCATCAGGCTTAGACACATAGGCGACACATAGGCATACAGCTGAATGTCATCCCGCATTATGTGACACGAGATTTTGTGTTCGTCAAATATGATCTGCAGTGATTGAGTGTTTATTGAGAATAAGACCGGTTCCAAGACCGAGCCTTGAAGGACTTAATGGCTGATGAAATGATGAGTTGTAAGATATGTAGCGCTTGTTAGACGAACGTTTGCCGATTCAATCCACCTCATAGCCAAATAATCAAGCGAACGTTCCGAAAAGAGAGTGACTCCAGCGATGCCGAACTCACAATGAAGGGTGTGGGGGTAATATCTCGTGGTCCAGAGTGTCAATTGCTGCACTGAAATAGAGTGCTACAAGGAATACTGATTTCTTCCGATCCAACAACATTGCAATGTGTTGTCTCGGTGGAGTGATGTATTTCATGAGACGAGGCAGAACTAGTCGCTCTGTAACCTTGCCTAGAATTGTCTGGATTGATACTGGGGAGTAGTTGTAAGCACATTGGGGGCCGTCAGGATGACTTTCTGCTTTTCATTACTGGTGACACGCTTGGATTCTGCTGGGAGGGTTTAAGAGGACAGAATTGCTATTGCTATTTGACATTGCTATTGGCGTGGCGTGTAGGAATCGCTGAAACTTGGTATCAAAGAAGTCAAAGAATTGAACACTGGAGTGCATGTGCAGATGTATGTTTCAGATGTTTCCTTCAGGCTATCCAATACGTTGAGACATCTTTTCGGTCACCTGTTCTTCAATAACACTTGCTTTTCAGATAGATGGTTTGCTTGTTGACCATATTGCGATTTGCAGTGCAGAAGATCTGTCTGAGCACCCCGAACCCAGTTTGTGGCCAGCAGCGCTCTCTGTTATTATGTCTGTACTCCGAAGTTGCTGGTCCGTCCAAAGATAATTATTTATCAAAGATGACCGACGAAGAACAGATTGAGGTATGTAGATCCAGAGTGATCCTCAACCCAAGCTCATCGACACTTTAGTCTAGTATTTTTTTCGCATCAGTACTTAAAACTCTTTGCGGTCCATGAAACAGAGCCCATGTAGTCTTCTGTCTTTCCGTCTAGCTTCAAGTTGAGCAATGTCCAAATCTGCCTCCTGAAGCCTGGGATCATCAGAGTGTAAATCACCACGTTCATGATTGAGTTGCTGGCGGCGAGGAACACAGTCGCAGCTCGCACGAGTCTCAGCCTCGGACTGTGCAACATCCCAGGGACGTAGACTTCCACCGACAGAACTGTGAAGTATGGCATCCAGCAACCAAGGAACCCAGCACAGACAACGAACCCAGTCCTCATCAGGCGCCGTTGGCTGCTAGCAGGTGATGACCCCTGTTGACCGGCAGTGACTATAGAAGTACTCTGGGATTTCGGTGCTGGATTCACGACGAGTATGTTGATTCGGTCCAACTGACGCTTGGCTAAGATGAGTATCCTGCCGTAGATGGCAGCCGTAGATACGATGATCACCCAAGATGACGGAAGAAGGAGGTACTGGAAATATCTAACATCCGTGACCCTGAGGAGAATACACTCCATACATCCCGGGTAGGAGGGGTTATACCAAAACATCGGCGCAATGAAGGTTATGACAGCACTAGGCAGCCAAGTTGCCATGACAATCATCACCTTTTCCCTTCGGGATATCTCATCGCTGTAAGTGAGCGGGTTGGAAATCGCTCGGTATCTGTCGCAGGTCAGAGCCAGCAGAGTACAAGCAGAGCCGCCTGTGGGGAGGAATAGTATCATGTATCGGATGACACAGGCGGTCTTACTACGCAGAATGTCTGTCACGATGTAGGTTCCCACGTGGTATGGTAATGCAACCCCCAGCAGAAAGTCTGCTATAGCGAGCAGCAGTACGAAGAAATTGTTGCGCGTTTGTAGTTGCCGGGACTTTACAAAAGCCGCAATGACGAGCCCATTTCCGAGAAGCACTACCATGGATATCATAGATTCGCCTACAATTCCCACATAGTCCGTTGGTTTGAGACCTTCGTGAAATCTATCCAGGCATTTGGTATCATTTTGGGCACACATGGCACCGCAGGAAGAGTTATTCATTGCTCAAAGGTATTCATTGTCTCTACATTACCAATATCTACAGGATATCTCGTAGTACTCACATCAAAATAATGACATACCAAGTCAATCATGGCATAGCTTGAAATCCTGTCACTTGTCCATTCCATTATCATCCGGAATTACCAACTCCAAATTCTATAGCGGCGTGGGTTCTCAATTACTGGTACGTAAGTCCTGTATTTTGATTTTAGCAACGTGAATTTTCTTCATAGTGCTAGTTGGCATTGCAAGTGGACATCCTGACGTGTGTGTTTGCGACCCAGCTACTGAATGGACAATTCCAATCCCCCATAGATAACGTAACGTGCACGAGTCTATTGATTGCAGTGACATGGAGGCATTAGGACATATTGGCATTGTTTTCAGTATGGTGGGAAGGCATGTAATACACTACACCCCACAAGATAACAATGACAGGAAAGTCCATTACTGCATATAATGCCATTGATATTCGTCGAACAACGCGAACATGGTAAACATTACTTTATATTCGAAATACAATGTCAACAAAACACGGTATCCGAAGCCATATTTTCGCTGCCAAAATTGTGAGAAACAAGTAGGTGCGCCGATTGTTATTTTGTCGTATTCCTAGAATCATAGTGATACAAAGTGCCACGAATGTCGAGCATTACCAATTTTATACAGGCGAAACAGACTCCTTAATATTTATCCTCTATACCCACCGTTATGACACATGAGTTTCATAGGGCAACCATACATGGTGTAGTGATGCGATGACATCATAATGTAATGATGCGATGACTGCATATCTACAGCATATTAGGCAAAACGGTTGATTTGGTTTTGAATCCAAATGTTCCCATTCTACAAGTGTTTGATGCTAGGTTTTCTAAAAAAAATATTGCAGTAGTGGTAAAAGTTCGACACATACATCAGACGAAGCTGTGGTCACAGAGCATTAGGCCCTATACCAATTGTACCCCCAATCAAACTTGCATGGTATAATCATGGATAAAGCGATCCCGCCTTTTTCTATTGGATGATCACTATAAATTTTGACCGAGCGAGGGGCAATGCTTTAATGATTTGTTGGTAAAATTAGAATCATAAAATTATTACTATGAACAATGTTAATGAACAAATCTGACAAACACCGCAACAATGTTCATCATTGAAGAACTAAATGGGTACACCTGAGCTGTTTCAACCGAATTTCGACACAAATAGCCACATGAAATTATCACCAGTGATATATTTTTTAAAACAAATCTGATAAACTGCGTTTTACTAGAACTGCGATTCAAGAGCTTACTAATGGGCAATGAAATGTATTTGCTGTCAGATGTCACTAGATTTGTGGGGTCTATATACCAGTGATCATCATCAAGACTATTATAGAGCAGAATATGTTAATAAAGGAATGGTTTCTCATTGATTGTCACTTGCACTTCTCCGCTAATTTATTCATCATCTGAATATGGTCGTATATGTGATAAAAATAAGTACAAAACACCTCAGTGGTATAAAATATTGTTAATGACCAAAGTGTATCACTGCATGCGAGGTTATTGTCACTAATGTCTCTATCGCCAATTCGAAATGAACGCATGAGCAGCATGTACAGTATCACTAGGAACTGTTATAACTGAAATTCAATTCAATGCTTATGGTGATTTTTGGTGTCAGTACCACTCTAAAACAGCAGATCACCGCCAGTGAACCGCTTCGTTAGCAACTTGTTTTATACAGACATAGGAAAATGACGAAGTTGCATGCGTTCAATAATAAAGATCCTCTTGCTTGGAAACAATACGAGTTCATATCGTTGATATATTTGGTAGCAAGAATCTGCCAACGTAAACATTTTTTTTTGCATTTATTTAGTTGTTTATTATTGTTTTATTACATTACTTTTATCTTTTATTTACTTTGTTATCAATTGATATTTTCCATCAGTTATTTTATCCATACAGTGGCTGATTTATACCCCCGTCACACTGGATTGGCGGTGCCACTACGGTACCACAACCGTTTTCAGTCAAAACCGCCATCACCGTAGTGACACCTCAAGTAGGGTTTTCTTATTTTTCCCCTCTCATCAAACGTGAGTTTTTCTTCACGATACTACTGAGGATCTAGGGAGGAAGCACGGCGGCGTCACTGCGGACATGACGATCCTACTAAAGCCGGCTATACACTATACGACGCGACCACGACGCGACGGCGACCCGACGGCTTCACGACGAATCGTCGTGAACCCGTCGGCAATGATGTACCGCTATACATTACACGACGAATCGTCGCGTCTTTGAAGTTTCATTTTTGCTCAATGTGTTTTAAATATTGATTGCTAACCTATCGGGGTTCGGTCGTTTATCCCCATTCGCAAAAACAATGTACAATTGACATGTGATCTGTACATGTAAAAATTATACACTTGAACATTTTATTCTACAATATATATGAAAAACTAAACGTAATCAACTAAATATTTTTCGGGATACTATTTCGTTAGACATAAAACAGCAACAATGGCCAAAAAATGTTTATTGATATTTCTAGACATTAAATCAGTTAAAACTTCGTGCACCTCAAACTTATAGTAGCCTAAATGTCCGTTTCAAAAGCTGAAGCTCGCATGTACCACGTTAAAACGTCACAAAACCGTCATACACTACACGACGCGACCGCGACTCGACGATTAGTCGGCACAAATCAGTCTCCACGACTGAACATTTCAGTCGGGGCGACGAGTAGTCGTGGATAGGTTTTCGTTCGTCGTGAACCCGTCGTGGGTGGCTATACACTATAAGACGGGTCGTCGCGTCGCCGTCGCGTCGTGGTCGCGTCGTGTAGTGTATAAGTTACCACCACGGTTTGGTTGGCGGTTCAACGGCGATCATTGGCGGCAGTACTACGGTGTTGGGGGAAGCACTGAGGGGCCACTGAGGTGCTACTACGGGGATGGCGGTGCTACTGAGGTGCTACGACGGTAGCACTGCGGCAGCATCGCGAAACGAGGAGGCTATATAAAAGGGAGGTGGTTTTCGCTGATATTCAATACCTATTTTTGCTGAAGACGTGTTCACTACGGTAATTATGCCGAACCGTACCACAATAAGGGGAAGAGCTACCAAGAAACGCCCTCCTACGCCCCCTCCACTCTCGGAAGAGGAATCTTCCTATGAGGATGGTGCTGTTGCTGCTGAATTTTTTTCATCAATGAATCGATCTGAAGTGTTTCAAAACTTTCAGAACACTGTTGAAATTTATGCAGAAAACCAAAGTTTTTATATGCAAAAATTTGACCGCAGTAGCACCGTGCAAGACCCTCAGTACAACCTCCGAGCAACCGCGGTGGAAACGCCATTGCCATACAGACACCTCAATAACAACGCCACCACCGCCGTTTGAACGCAGTGGCATCGCAGTAAGATCGCCTAGTTTTCTCGAATTCCTCATTGAGTCCGCCGTGGCACCCCCATACCCGCAGTGCTCCCGTGGTAGCACCTCAGTAGCACCGCCATCACCGCCACTTGATCGCAGTAGGGTCGCCAGTTTACTTTTCTGGCGGTTGCACGGCGGTCTTACTGATGATGCATGACGGTTATGGAGATGCTAATGAGGTCCTCGTACGGTTCCACGGCGGTTATGGCGGTGCCACGACGATCCTACTGCGGATTGACCCCACTCGCGGTGGCACTGCGGAAGTTTTGAACATGTTCAAAACTTCCGTCATGCCACCGCGAAGGTCCGCGGTGTTGACAGTTTTCCGCGGTGCTACGGCGATCAAGCGCGGAATCGCCGAGGAACCACGGCGATCATGGCGGTGCCATTATCTCATTATTTCGAGATCATTATCTCTCGAAATAACGAGATACTCGGAATAATGAAATAATTATTTCGGAACAATGAGATACTGTCTCTAAATAACGAGGTAAGCATCTCAATATAACGATATATATATATATATATATATATATATATATATATATATATATATATATATATATATATATATATATATATATATATATAAAACAGTATTTTTGGAGTCCTATATAATATATATATACTATTTCAAAATAACGACATAATTATCTCGAAATAAAGAGATACTATCTCGAATTACCAATATAATCATGTCAAAATGACGAGATACTATCTCGAAATAACGACTTATTTATCTCGAGATAACGACATAATTATCTTGAAATAAGGAGATAATTACCTCGAAATAACGAGATAAAAAACAATTAGTTTGCTGTCGTAAATAATTCTCGAAATAATGGTAATTTTTTTTCGGGGTGTCCTGAACCAGCCATGGTAGGTCCAATGGACTTCGAATAAATCTGTATTTTTACTGTTCCAGATAAAAAATATGGTACAAACCCACTTTTGATGTGGAAAAAAAATATATAAACCAGTACTAAAAAACCCCAGAAAAACTCAGCGCCATAGCACCGATTTCGCAGCATCACTGGGACGCAAACCAAAACATTTTTTTTTGGCCTTACCTGGAGACTTCTCAACATCGGGGATATAACCCTTCAAAACGCGAACAGGTTATATCGTACTACGTATAGATTGAAAAGGAAATAAGTGAACGTGTAAAATCTGATTCGCGCATTATTTTGGAAATGCTCTATCTGTGATGAAGTCAAACAGAAGAGGTACATGTACTCGCACTTGTCAACATGCGCTTGTCATTACAATTCTAATACACCACTGACATGGCAATAGTCATATCAATATCATGATTGCAATTTCGTATTTACATGTAGTAGGCCTACGTTCTATGCAGCGTCCACTTGCTTGTGGAACCGTACGAGAGAGTTTAGCACTGGGAAACGTCCTGGGATAAACAAACGACGAGTTACCGGTAGGAGCAAATAATAAAGTGCACCAGCAAAGTTCGACAGTCTTCAAACTGTGTCTTTGGCATCTGTATCTAGGTCCCGGTCATATAAATTGTTTGTATAATGCACACGTTGTGCGCCTCAAGAAGGCGCCTTACCGATTGAGTTGGCTGCCAATGTGGCCAACCACCGTGTACATAGCCTGGATTTCTTCTCGTATATGGGCTAATTAGGAATGCAACACAAGGGAAATTGAGTGCGGCGTTGTTTACACACACAGAACAAAAGCAAAAAACCCTCGTAATTAAAAAAAAAACCACACTCACGTGTATTCTGTGTGAGAACGGACGCGAGTTCAGAATCTCAGGACATCAGTGCAATCAACAGCGAAACAGACACACAAGACGTACTTAAAACATGTATGTTCACACCACGCTGACTGTTATTTAGTAAACCCAGCTGTGATGCGCGGAACGGGCACTCGTCGCTCAACTGCTCTTGGAAAATTCCAGTTGGATGGATATTTTGACCAGGCCTATGCATCCCGTTCTTACGAATACAATACACCAGATGAACACATTGAGTCTTCTGAATAATCTCATAATGCCGACGGGAATATATAGGCATATGCAATTATGTCAACTTCATGAAAATCATTTCAAGAGAGTAACTCATTTGCACAGCATTATTGCACGTTGTTGGGTCGGGTCCAAGTTGACCCATGCGATAGTGTACGGTGCGTGGCGCATGTGAATTATGCCACATTGACGTTTAATAGAACTGGAAGACTTGGGAGACCTGAAACCAGAGACCTCTCTGACCTTGGTGGCCCATTTGAAGAGGTTCAACGAAGTCCATGAAGTGTGACGTGTATTCTTGCGTAGGTGCGCCACTATCAAGCGATGTTCAGTTTTGTTGTTGTTACACCCCTGAATAAATAGGTTTACTCACATTGTGCAGTTTTATATTCACGTCATCTATGGAGTAATCTATGTGACAGGATGAAAACATAACCAGTACCAATACCAAATATATTTAGATACTTGTAAGACACTATGTTCATTGTGCCGATGTTATCACTTAATGCAAAATTTGGCGCTCTGCCATATTATGCATAGCATCAAACGAACGAGACACCCACGTCAATTCAGCGGTTTACCAAAAAGCATGTCATAACACCATGATTACACCGGTCTGTCTGCCACGCCAAACTTGGTGCATAATGCATGTCAAATTGCACTTCTGGGAATACCTGAACTCCATATCCGGGGCAGTAGCCCTCTCGTCCATTGTTCTAATGTGATTTTTGTGGGAAGACGATTAAATCGAACCAACATCCCAGACAAATTACATGGATGCAAACGTCATGATCATGAAGAATACGTGTTTATCTGATGTAAAATAATAGGGCAGCATCCTGACCAAGTGGACGATGTAATCATTGGATTTATCTGCATGGCAAAGTTTGCTGTGGTTTTGATCCAGTTCCAACAAAATGCGTCGTCTTTTTGGTCCACAGATATGTGTAGATAAATATATTTCCTAATGGGATGTAATATGGTATGGAGAGAGCTCGTAATCCAAGTTACAGGTAATATTAAGTATTGAACACTAACCGCTAACACGTCGTCATATGTATTGTGAATTAGTGGTACCGGAGTATGGGTAACAGGCATCCGCTAGAGAAATTGGAATTGGAATACAAATCTGAGGGAATCGGCGAAGTTACTGCAAAGTGATATTTCAATAATATTGAATATTATTAGTGGTACTAGCATGGCCAGAATATTAGCAGCCATCGAAAGTCCGTTAAATAGGCGATGTACTTGGGAATAGTTTCTGAATAGACAAACTCAAATCCATCTGTATCAAGATGCAGATCACAATCATTGCCTCATATTTTCATAAGTCTTGAATGTGCTTATGAAGTAGTTTCTGTCCCTCAAACGCAAAACCATGTGGATTTTGTTGCCAACAAAATTGATACATACATGTACCTACAACCTTAACTCAATTTTTGTTCTACCCAAATGTATCAATCCATTACAGCGAACCCAACCAGAGTTTGATTGTACGGCGTCCCGCCGTACTACTATCTATCAGTTTGTGGAATAGCATTTCCAGTAGCACGGCCATCTTGCCGTGAAGGGTTTTGGGACAGTAGTTCGGGATCATATCACCAGTTTCGCGTGCAAGCGCTCGAGAGCAGAAACTCTCGTTACCTGATATTCAACTTTGCCTTGTGGTGTTCACCGTCCCCGGTCACCATGGTATCATAATGGGTGCATAATGATTTAGATTACTGTAAACCCAGAAATATTATCGACATCACCTTCTCGTTTCACGCGAGGGTAGACCTACTACTGTAGACCTAGAACCGGCGAGACTGGAGTAGGCCTATATGGCCGAGAATCATGTTACTGTAACGTCAAATGCCCAAAGATTGTCATTCCTCTTTCAAATTGCCTGCCAATATATACGAATGCTATCACATTTTACCATACCTTTTCCATCTAAATTATATTTATATCTAGCCATCTGACCCATTTTGCCGTATACTCCAGATAGAAACTGTCACCATAAAAAACCCCAAGCAATAGGTGTATGTCAAGTACCCAAGTATCCAATCAAAAACCAAAAAACTACTGAGTTTATATCATATATATATATATGTATTATTATATGTTTATATCATATATATATATGATATTCCATTCACAAGAAAATGACTCAAAGATGCTCTCTTTGAGTCCTATATCACACATTTATTCAGATTGTGATCCTTTTGATTATAAATTTTATTACAAAATATAAATCATATGTTTGATGCAGAACGTAATTTCTCTTGAGAGCCTATAGAACTCATTCAAAAAGAGAAGAAACCGATTTTCATATAAAAACAAAATCACCCATCCTGCCAACAGAGAACTTGTGATATTTTGAATAATAATCACCTTGGATGCTGGATTGATGAATGCTAGCCTTTGTTATTGGAGTGATGGACTATGATGTCTTGACACATATTTATTTCAATTCACCTATTTTCCATGAGCTGATGACAACAGGTAAATAGAAGTAGAAAATGCTTGAACTTCTTCTTATTCAATCAGCGTGATGATTATTGACCAAATCGGCTTGGGTAAATATCCTGTCACTCTGTCTAGATTGAAACAGCAACGATAGGTTATGATTACGTATGTATTAAAAATTAAAAATGCAATTACTCGAGTCTGTCTGGTTTGTGATAATGACCTGGATTACGTGTCTTTCAATATTGTTTGATCATTAGGATCGTGATGGTGAAAGATAGATATTTGACATTCCGGATGTTTATTTAGACCTGCAAATGGTTAAAACCCACCACAAGAAGAAGCGTTAATGTAATCATCCATGGCGACTGGTTTAATGGAGCTTGGTACACTGAAGGGAAATGAGTGTTATCGCATGTATCATAGCAGGATGATGAAAAAACAACAATAATGTTTTAAAGTTAATGCAATCGACTCTCTTTACACAATATTGTATATTCAGTCACGGTGAAAATTAATAAACTGTTCTACTTTGGATCAGCATATGATCTTGTTATGCATATCTCAAGTTAAAAAACCAAAGACGTCTTTCGGTTTCACAATTTGGTATCTAACATCATGCAGAGGAATGTTGAAGAAAACGGTTTTGTTGTCATCATAAATCTGATTCGAACAAACAAATGATATTACAATACATTCATCAGTTCAGCTAGTTTGATAACATGATGGGAGGTTCGAACTTTCAGATAGAAGAATATCAGTTGTGTTTGGATCTGTTCGAGAGAGTTGAGAGAGAGAAACAACAAAATCTCGATAGGAGCAAAGCTTAGAAAGTGCACGAGGGAAGTTTGCCAGTGTGTGAATTGTGTCATTGGCATTTATACATACGTTTCTGTCATATAAATTGTTTATACTCTCACGCGTTGCCCGACTTGAGAGGACATTTTGCTTCGAGATGTCGGTGGCAATGTGGTCAACAATAAAATATGCACAACTTGGATCCATGATTATAGTCAAGAATGAGGCATAACACAAAGAAATCAATCTGTCGTGAATCATATACGAAGTATTAATAATTTACAGAAACAGTTTAGCTCCAGGCCAGTTACTGAACCAGTTTACTCATATTAACACATAAGCACGTGTATTGTAGGTGATAATGAACGTTAGTGCAGAATTTTGCACCGAGCCTTGTATATTAAAGATCAGATCAAATATGCATAACTGCTTAGGAAAGGTTGAGTAAAAGGAGTACCAAATGTATGAAGCACACGGGTACATTTAGTGTCGATCGGGTACAATCAATAGCAGATCCACCACACGAGACGTGGCCAGAACATGCAGCTTCACACTGCATGAACTGCCATTCAGTAGAACCAGCTGTAACATCTCATCCACAAGTTCTATTGACAATGTTTCAATAGCATGGATATTTGAACCAAGCCTACACACCTTGTTCTTAGAAAATACATTATACCAGTTAGAGCACTCCAACTCTACTGAATAATCTTAACATGCCGAAGGGAATACACCTGCATTAATGTCAATAATCCATGAATTAATGAGTACCATTTAATAAGTTACTTCTTTCCACGTAGCATCATGGGAAATAAGTTACATGTTGGACCATGCGTTATCGTACATTCATTTTATACATGCGAAACTTCATATTGACATTTAATCTGGTTGGAAGTAAGACGAGATCGGGGAAGGCCAGTTTCTGACCTTGGTGCCCCATCTGAAGTGGTTCACCGAAGTCCGTTGAGTGTGACATGTGTTATGCGTAGGTGCACCACCATCGAGCGATAGTTTCTTCTTTTGTGCAATACTCTTTCGGAAACGATAACCATGTTCCGTTAATCTTGCACACCATTGATGAATTATACCATCATTTCTTAAACGTGTTTACATACGTTTCGTTTGTAGTTCAGCGATCGTACACGTTAGTATCACGAAACTCGGCACACATCACCTGTAGTGACGATCATATTTAGGTTGATTAATTCGAGTATAGGTGATGTAAAACATATCACAATGATTAGTAAATGTGTTATAATACATATGCGATATCGTCTTCACTGTGCCAATGATATTGCTCAATGCAAAATTGGGCATTTTGCAATAGGCATAACACTAACAAAAAGAGACACCCACGTCAACGCGTCAGTTTACCAAAAAGCATGTCATAACACCATGATTACACCAGTCTGTCTGCAACGCCAAAACTTTTGCATAATGCATGTCAAATTGTGCCCCAGAGAATACCTTCATGCGACTGCTTGGTACTATTCTGGCCAGTAGCTCCCTCTCTCGCTCTCTGTCCTAATGTGATCCCAGACAAATTAGATGGATGCAAAGGTCATGGTCAGTATATGTGTTTATCTTTATGTAATATGAGTGTACCATCATGACAGTGGATAATGTAATCATTGATTGTATCTCCCGAAGTTGAAAAATGTGCTTCAGATGTATAGAGAACGGTATATCCTCATGGGTTGTTATGTTATTGAGAAAATGTATCATCCAATTTACACTCATATTCGAAATCTTGAAATTCATTCAGTAATATGACGTGATTAAGACATGCATTTTGTATTAGACAAGGCCAGATATACTAGTACATGTACATGGGCTATTCACTTTTTCCTAAACCATTGAGATCTCCAATGTACTGTAAATCACGTAATTTTCGAACATCTACTCCATTCAGTAATAGGTCGACATTTACATATGCATTTTGTATTAGACAAGGCCAGACATACATGTACATGGGCTATTTACTCTTTCCTAAACAATTGAGATGTAGTCGAGAGGAATGATGAGCATATAGCACACAGGGTGGAAATGTAGTACAGATTTTTTCTATCGATTGATATGGCTTCATAATGGCCTAAGAAACCTTTTTTCAGAGGGTGTGCAAAATTTTCTGGTGGACTAACTTTTTTATGGCCTTTTTAATGGCAGCCACCGAGAATTTGCTATTTTATGAAAATATCGAAATTTTTTTCCTGCCATGATGCTTCTGGTCTAATATGGTAAAATTTAATTATATGAAGTTATATTTTCAAAACAACACTAAAAATACCGATTCAGACCCCCCAAAATGCTCATAACTTCCTGCGAAATGCAGATAGGAAGCCAATGTTGGTGTCTAACCCTGGGTGATTGTGTATGAGGATTCCAAATAAATATTCAGTTTTGTGATTTGATGGTTTGAAGCTCCTCAGAATCCAAGATGGCTACCAAATTATAGCCCAAGATAAGAAGCCGGTTCTGGGCTTTGATGTATAAGGTGCTACATGAAGAAATACTTTTGTGTGTAGATGGTTGTTGGCCAGTTTAAAGTTGTCAAAAAGCCAAGATAACGACTAATTCTTGAAACACATGCAAACAAACCTGTACAATCGCATTCATTCGCACTTCAAAATTCACAGTACCACTATAAATTTATTTTCCGAGCAATCAAAGTATATTATACTAGGCATATCTATACCAAGTAAATTATATTAGGCATATGAAAGCACTATGACAGCTGCCAGAATGCTCGATCAGAAAGTAATAATACTCACAAAAGTGATGATCACCCCACCATCTGAGCAAATTGGCGAATGTCTGTGACTACTTTGTTTGAATTAGGTTTCTATAAAGAGGTTGGTCTCATATTCATTGCCTTTTCTGGGTGGCAATTGCAAGTTGGACATGGAGGCTGATGAGGAAGTTGTTGACGTTATGAGCAGATATACCAGCACAGAAAACGTTGATCAGGTTATATACAGCAAGTTACATGACATAATGAATAATGTCCAGCTTCATTGCAAGAATTATACAACGTCATGCAAGAACGCTAACAGTAAAGGTTCATGTTATCTCGTCCAACTTCTTGTGACTTGTATGTGCTGTCCCAGCACCTGTCCATCAGACACTGATCCAGATGAAGAAATCCTGAAGAAGGTATGGGGTGAATTGGACCAGGAAGTTATCTCCATCAGTGCAGAGGAACTCTGCGCCAGTGATCGAGTGACACAGCAGGAGTTCGAACAAGCCCGGAACATAATTGCCTCCACGAAAATGGTTGTACATAAGCGTCAACCCAAAGACTGCTGATTGAATCAGTACACAGTCTTTTGAAAGACTGGAATCCTAATTGTGACATACAATATGTTGTTGATGCAGACCGATATATTGTGTTGATGCATCCGATATATGGTGTTGTGTTATATTAGCAAGAAGACGGTGAATACGTGCGGGCTACATCTGTACTAGACATGTACCATATTACACGCCCTCCTCTAGATATTCTCGAGGACCTGTGTCTGGTTGAATTTGTATCCTTCTGCAAGGTTAACAGTAAACCGGGTAGAGATTATGAATCATCTGAAGAAAATTCTACCCATAACAACGACAACCAGTCAAGGTCGACATGCTACAGTGTTAGTTGGGGACGAAGATAGATCTCAAGGCGGAAACCTTCCAGTAAAGGTTGCACATCTGTAGGGACGGTGAGAAACATTATCGGAATCTCAAGAGTTCTCAAGAGTTCTTCCACATCTTGACAAAGATTTAAAACAACAAGCATCAGCAATATCATCAGAGGAAACAAGCCCTGTTTGAGACTAATAGCAAAGAGGTTGAAGTGGTCATGGAGAAATCCAAAGAATCCTCTTGCAGAAGATGTCTTTGCACACATTGCCCCCAGAAAGTGGAGGCTGGGCGCTCGGAAACAAGAGCCCACCTGGCTTATGCTGACCTCGAGAACGTCAGTCTGAGAGAACTTCCAGACTCGGAGGCCAGCGTCAAAGCTCCAGCACCAAGATGGGCTCAGTTATCAGTAGCATTATGACAATCCCACAGAACCAGCATCATGACAATCCCACAGAACCATGCCAGAATTCTCATACTGTGTATGGACACATAGGCAAAGGAAAGTCTCCATTCTTACTCGCCAGTGGTGCAATGATAAGATGAATGGGAAATGTCCAGAGACTTTCAATATATTCCTGACAGTATGTGCTGGTAAGGGAAAGTTTCATATCATCAAAGCCCTGATGATATGGACCAGCTGTGGCCGAACCATATGCTTCCCTGCAAAGGGTTGTGGGAAAAATATATACCACATGGAGAAGAGCTCATCACTCCCCCAAGGGTGTATGAACACCTCGAGCTGATAATCATTGATGAGGTCTCAATAGTAAGCAGAGACATGCTGCATTTAATCAGAGGGCGACTGGGTCAAATCAAGAGAATCAAAGAGTTCCTCATTGTCCTGGCAGTAAGTGACTTTCGTCAACTGCCGCCTGTATGAAGACAAACACTGAGATCCAGCTGCCCATGCAGAGCCTTGTGACGGCTTTAAGGTTTGTATTTTGACCGACATAATGAGTTTAACAGAAGTGTGTTCATGCGTTTCCAGTGCTGCAGATGACGTGTCTCTTATTGTGTTTGTCGTCAGGAAAGTGACGACAAGCAAGGCAATTGGCATTCCGGAAGTTTATTTCCCTCGTACTGTTGTTTTGGAGTTTGTCGACCTGTTTGTCTGTTCACAAACATATCTGAAAAAAGGAATGGTTTGATCGAGTTGAAATTCTATGGAATGAATCCGTAGCTCCGTAGTTCGGTTCTTCTGAATTATGGTCAAAAACGAATAAAAACGGTTGCCATGCTAATGGAAAATCACATACATGGCTGTAACTCATAAATGGTTCTAATTTCATCCCCCTGTTTTTTTTCCTCTGTGCAAATTCCTAATCATACAACCAATACTAATCTTTATCGCCAAAAGGGAAAATTTGGGGGGTCACGATTTTTGACCATATTGTGACGCCAGTTCTCGATGGTTTTCAACCGTTTTCATTCAAGAGATGTGGCTTGATAATAATGAAAATGCACGATTTTCACCCAGATGAACGACACTTTTTTATTATTGTGTTTGAACTGCTTTTGGGAAACCACAATTTAGCATGTTTCCAAGAGGCATGTCATAACACTATGGCTACACCAGGCCGTTCACAACGCCAAAGCTGTTACACAATGCACGTCGATTAATACCCCTGGGAGCACCTTTACTGTAGTTTTTTTCTTGATTAGACGTTTAAACCGAAATAACATCCCGGACGCATTGATAGATTTAAAGGTCTTGATGAGTATCTGCGTTTAATATAAGTGTATTATCCTGGAGGAAATGGACAATGCAATCATTAATTGTATCTGGCGAAGTTGCTGGGAATTTGAACCAGCTTCGATACCAAGCACCCAGTAGCCTTTTGATCAGATAGCCTACTTATGAACTTGACATACTCATATTGTATGGGAAAGCTTCTTGGTTTTTACCATGGACCTTTGGTCAATTTACCATTGTCCGGTAACCTATCTTAGCCCTTAGGCTGATTTAAAAAATGTTTTAGTAAGTTGTTGGGCAGTTGTATGCTAATTCCGTCAGGTGTACAGTATGAACAACTAGATTTTACACACTGTCTGCTCTTGATGACGCCATTATAAAAATGTTTGGTAGGCCTTCTTTTATTCCAATAACGTTTCTACTGGGGGCTTAATTGGCATCATGAAAATGTTGTTGTCATGGTGGTAATAGGTGATAGGCCTACATACATACGTTGTCAAGAACAATTGAATTCTTGCATTTTAATTCATTCATACAGAATGTATAAAACGAATGTTGATATTGCAACATTGTTTTATAGTTTTCTGTGAACGGAAAGTCTCACGCTTTCTAGAACAGAATAGCAGTGTTCAACCATAGAAATAACCGTGTATTTCTATGGTTCAACAGCGTTATTGACCAATATTGTCATTTACCGGTAGTGTATTAGGGCAAAAACTTCGGGTTGTGCAACCTGTTCAGTGTTCACTGTAGGACAATCTCAGTCACTGTCACTTTTTTGCTTTTATGGAATATTTAAAAGAATAATTTTATAATAATTTAATTGTTCAATCTGCACAGTTTGCACGAAGTGATTCACAGACATTGCAGGCAGTCAGTGCTCGTGAGCACTAAAACGTCATGGGCTGAATCCATTAAAATACAATGTCAAAATTTTAATGTCATTAATTTACTTATGGAAATGCAGTTGGCAATACAAATATATGTGTCAATATGCGGGCCACACTCACTGACGTATTGCTTGCTCACATAGAAACATACTCCATTATTCACTCTACTACCCTGAAACTATTCCTACATATTAAACGATGACGTAGACCAAGTGTAGAATGGAATTATATGAAACCAGAGACAAAGAAGACATAATTTCAACCGACTTTTGGAAATGTTGCCTTCCTTCTCTCTCTTGCCGTCTCTTGCAAGTGATTACAACGATACCCACACTTGTGTGTTGGAGTGACAAATGCAACACTTTTTTGATAGATAATGATTGATTGGCATGTCTTGACACATATTCCTATCAATTTGCCCATTTTGCATAAGATGATGATGACAACAATTAGCTACCAGTAGGAGCGCTTGAACTACTTTTGCAACCATTAACGTAATGATTATCGACCTAATCGGTTGTGATAAATGTAATCGTGTTACTCTCTCCTACTGAAAAAAAAAACTTTCTAGCGAAAAAAATAGAGCACTAAGCAATGCTACATGTAGTATTTTCGTTCATATATTGGAAAAGTTCAATCAAGTTGGAGGTGATATCTTGAACCTTTTCTGCCTAAGTCACAAAGCGAACGATCTACAATGGAATGTCATAAATTTGTCCTAGAAAATTACCAACATAGAGATTAGGAAAATGTGTAGGGTCTGATGTTTTGTTTGTATATGGTGGTAAGTAAAAAACACCCACCGTTCACCGTCGTGAGTTCATGCGTTCCCAATAACATAGTAGGTATGGTGTCTGTCAATATTGTGTTCACAGAGGCATGGCGTTAAAAGAAAGAAAAACAATTGACATTCCGGATGTTTATTTACACCTGCATCGGTTATTTTACGTTACAACAGGAAGCGTTCTTGTATAATCCATGGCCACGGCTTACTGGGGTTTGAAGCACAAAACGGGGAATGAGTGCTTTTACATGTCGCATAACAGGAAAATGAAAACAATAATATTGTTATCAAACGCATGCATTAAAATATTATTTTTTTGGACAACATAGTAGATTATATATTTTTATAAATGGGAAATTGTCAAAAAGGAATCCATGTAAAACTGTCGAGCAGCAGAAGGTGTTTTCAAGTTTGGAAGGTAATTACTTGATATATAGATGTTCCAGGTTGATCGAATGAGGAATCTAACAAAACAGGACACAAACAGTATTTATATGTTCTATTTATTTCAGCAGTTAGAAACCTAACAAGTTTATTCAAATAACCGACCCTCGGTAGGCATATGGTTTCGTCCATGGTATTTCCTGTGAGCAGCTGGTTCTTTACATTGCACAAACCACACCATCAGATAGAGGGTTTGATACAGACACAGTGCGTTTGGTGATACAAATACGAGATATGTGTATAGTCTAATTAGATGTAGGTCTACTAGCATTGAGTATCATAGAGAAATAGCATCGTCTGATTCGTATAAGATTGATAATATATTTCAATAATTTGTCACCGCAAGTCTGAAATCAGAACAGAAAGACTTGACACCCTGCAACATATCTTAGGTTGGTGACGACCTATATCTTTTGTCTAGGGGTCAGGTCATGTTATTGTCACCGACTTGAGCTCAGATGTTTTGGACGAAACCTCGACACTCCGTAAGAAAAATTCAATTTCTGCAATATAGGGCATACATACAGTAACTGAGGGTATGATACGATGTCCGAGATATTACTGCTCATTTATGTAATTCAGAAATGTTAGTAGCATTTGATATTCCCCAGAAATAAGGTTTCTTCCGCCGATATTTACTCCAATTTTGACAGGGTGATCACAATCATCTTTATTTTCAAGAACTTCTGGACATCGTATTTCAATAATCTCCACACGGGAGTTACAACAATAATTTCAGGTTTCATATATCCTGTGCATATGCACAAATATATTGTAATTTTCCAGTTATTTATCATGAATTAGTGAATTCAATTGTGAAGGACAGTGTGAATTAGTCTCTATTTTAGTATGTAGGCTAATTATGAATGCACCACAAGGATGATCCTCGTTCACGTGGAATGGTAAACGTGGATAGCATGTGAAGTATTCATTACGAACCCATTATAACCATATTCAGGTCCTGAAAACAGTGTAGCTGCAGGCTAATCACTGAGTGAATGGTCCAAACGTGTGTGTAGCGAATGGTGGACGATTCTGGGACATTGTGCAATGAAAAATGGAGTCAATCGTGCAGTTTTGCACAATTAACATATATAAATGAAGAAAAGGACATTTTTTTCGATTATCTAGTTTAAACTACTTATGGGAATACACATGGTACACGTGGAACAGCCCACGGCTATCCTGGTACAATTTAGGATTTTGTTACCTCCGCCAAGGAGGTTATGCTTCACTCGTTAGGTTGTTTGATAGTGTGTTTGTTCGTTTTGTACGCTGATGATCCTGGGAATAGGTATGAATGAACACATTTAAAAAATGATTCTATTTTTATCCTGGAACCAGGATTAATTTTTCGAAAATTTGCCAATGATGTGTTATATTAGGGATTTCGAAGATCTTGATTACGTGAATAATTTTTGTTGATTATGTGCCAATGCTATTTCCTATTGGGGTGATTGATGTAATATGGACAGTGATATTCGCTTGATATATGGCACATAGCAATGCAGTCATAATCCATTGGCGGAGGTAAATACGCTCTCTGAGTGCTCCACTAGTTTGAAAGTGTCCATCAGATGAACTGTTTTGGTTGCCCAGTTAGCTCAGTTCCTATGTGAGCTGGCCTTTCACCAACGCAGTCAGTTTAGGCGCGGGTTCGATCCCCAGCCTTCGCAGTATGTGAGGAGGTATGTGGTCGCTAAGTCGGGTTTTCACCAGGTTCTCTGGTTTCCTCCCACATTAATAATAGTCGAGTTGTGGGTTATATCCCTTCCACAGTGAACCTAGAAATTGTTGAAACAGCAAGGTTTTTTGACTGATATGCATTAACATGTGTCTCCAGGTGATTTTGAGCTTTGTTGGCACTGCGCCAACTTTGGGGAAATTTTTTTATTCGTTAATTAGCATACTAACCGCCAGATATGGATAATTAGCATTAAAAAAAATATAACTGTTTTAGTACTAGGCCTAGAATCAAGTGTGAGAGCACTTTTCTATACAAGTCTGACCCAAGGATTTCATTTCTGGTGAAACTTTTGTGATCCATGGTCAAGGTCACCACATAAGATCACGATCAAGGTCAGTTTTCACACAAACTTGTCAAAACTTCTGGATTAAGGGGATATGGCTATTTTCTTGCATTTCTAGATTTCACTGATTCACTCCTGTGTTTATGTAATACTGCTACATGAATGCCTTTTGAATTAACTGAAGATGGTTCATTAATTACTGATGTGCAATATATCGTTGACCAATATTCAAATAGCCTTCATCGTGGCGTTGGCTTGACATGTGGCATTGATGTGATCTACAGAGTTGCTGTTCGTAGTCTTTTATAATTCGTGTCATTATTTGGTGCGCACAAACGATAGAATCTGACTATAATGTGTAGTCATAAGTTCATGTCCATTACTGCTTGATCAATTGCTCATCCGCACTGTTCACTACCATCTTCTCTTTTTGGGACAACGTAAAAGCGAACATCACGAACCGGTTCACTGTGCATTTGCAATATGTGCATGATCTTAACAGTTATGGTCCAGATGGGCCTCTGTTGATACAATGAGATGAAATATCATCTTCCATTTCCCAAATATAATCTTTTATGCTGACATCTAGAGGACACAATTTCAAGTGCCTAGCATAGCAGCATAGATGAGTAGGAGGCCTCTGAAGTTACAAGTTCTTGTCTGGCCGAGTTAGTGACACAATCCGTAGCGCCTTCTCTCGACATACAGATTATCACATTTTTTTTTACTTGTTGGGGTATCAATCGGTTGTCAATACGGCACTGCAAAAACATGCTCCCTAACTGGTCCGATGTTGCTTCTGTTGCATTATCCTCACCTGTAAAGTCGAACAGTTATGAGAGTCACCTTTCTCCAAAGTCAGGCATCTTCTCTCGACATACAGATTATCACAATTTTTTTTTTACTTGTTGGGGTTTCAATCGGTTGTCAATACGGCACTGCAAAAACATGCTCCCTAACTGGTCCGATGTTGCTTCTGTTGCATTATCCTCACCTGTAAAGTCGAACAGTTATGAGTCACCTTTCTCCAAAGTCAGGCATCTTCTTGCATGAGGAAGCTGGTGTCTCAAGCCGTTGATTCTCTCTGTCAGGTGGTCAGAGTTCTCAGCAACTACACTGATATTTCAGTGCTTCTAGTTATTGGACGTGACTGATGTGATCTACAGAGTTGCTGTTCCGATGAAGAAGTAGGAACGGACTCGATGCCAACGTCACATATGCCAACTTGGGAGAGAGGCTCTGCTCCCAGCTGCTTGTGCCCATGCGACCTTGCTTACCAAAGCAAGGTTTCATTCCTGAAGAAGCTGAAGACTGCACATGCTAGATGAGGACAGTGCAACAGAAGCTGGTGTTGGACAGCAGTTTTTTTGCAGGTGTCATGTGGGTAACGGATTGATACTTCAATAACACAAGTCTCTCAACCACGGACATATCACAACTTGTCTCTTCATGGGTGCTGTGCTCATATTCATATGCTGCTATAGTCGGCAGCTGACAAAATGCGTTCAAAGAATATGGTTAGGAATATGGAATATGGTTGGGAAATGACGGGTGACATTGTGTTAGAAGAGGCCCACCTGGACCACCACTGTTGACGAGGGCCATCAGTTGCGGCTACTGAGCAAAGGAAAAGGCCTGCTAGAATACCAGCTGCGGTTGTCACCATCAGAACTGAGCCGAACCACATATTTTTTTCTTCAGGTGGCGATTGTTATAAACTGTTCACAAAAAAGATAAGGCGGTGGTGAACAGTGTCGATGAGCATCAACACAATAATGAATTTGTCCTGTAGAATAATCTCGGCATGCTGGGAGATGATACGTTGGATAGTAAGTTTTCTTGTACAAATTTACAACCGCAGCTGATCACAGATATTACTACCATGAACGCTACAATCGTGATAATTTGTTTCAATGCTACGTCCAATGTAAAATGGATATTTTCTGTCGAATGTTTCACCCTGTGTTGACCTCATTATTTTAAAAATGTAGTGAATGCTTGATGGGTCATGAATTGATTTTATATTTTACTGGCAGTTGCACTGTTTGTTGTCATTATTGCGTAGTTGAAGATAAATGTTGT
Source organism: Terebella lapidaria (assembly GCA_949152475.1). Taxonomy (NCBI): domain Eukaryota; kingdom Metazoa; phylum Annelida; class Polychaeta; order Terebellida; family Terebellidae; genus Terebella; species Terebella lapidaria. The sequence continues at coordinate 14,529,787 of OX424557.1, forward strand.
AAATCTGAAGCCACGTTTGTTTACAAAACGATATTCTCTGATATTTATTCTAACTCATTTACATCGTTTTGTTGCAGATATTTTCGAGATGCTTGACGATATTGTATTATAACTTGGCATACTTCATCGGGCAGTCAAATGGCACTTTTTTAACGAATCTCAGACCTCTATAGCAAAAATTGACTATCGACCCAAATATGAATTTCAGCCCAAACAGAAATCTGATCATATTCCAGTAAATGGTCATGTTTACATTTATTAGAGTTGGAAGTATTGTTGTAGTTTTGGAACAAAAAACACATTAGGTTGTATCCTACACAAATATATTGATTTTGTACAAAAGCAAGCAATTACACAAAGTTGTAAGCGAACCAATAAATTCAATGATGGAACTAAAATTAATATTGGGAAAGAATGCCAACTTTTTCAAATTTTGCGATTGAAGTCTGAAATTTGGTAGGAAATTTCCTTTTGACTTTGCTCAGAGTGAACATTGCTCAATGGTTTATCACACATAAGTAATCAATACACCATTACAGGTAACAATAATCATTCCAACCATGCGAACTACACATAGAAATGAAAAAGTAATATCAACTGGTGTGGATGAATGTCCATATCCCCTAAAACCGGGAATTGTGACAATTTTATGTGAAAACTGACCTTGACCTCGATCTTATACGGTGACCTTGACCTTGGATCGCAAAAAAATCACCAGAAATGAATTCCTTGGGTCAGACTTGTGTAGAAAATTGCTATCACACTTGATTCTAGGCCTATTACTAAAAAAGTTATATTCTGGTTATGCTAATTATCCATATGTAGCGGTTATTATGCTAATTAGCGAATAAAAAAATTTCCCCAAAGTTGGCGCAGTGCCAACAAAGCTCAAAATCACCTGGAGACACATATGAATGCAAATCAATAAAAAAACCTTGCTGTTTCAACAATTTCTAGGTTCGTTGTCTGGCAACTGGACTATAACCACCCTTACGCCAAGATCTGAGCCAACATAAGAAAAGCTAATACTTGTTCATCAAATGTTGTAGAAAAAAAAAGTTTAAATATGAACTGCTATTCAGTACAACCGCTTGTTATGTATGTAGGTATCAACCTATTACTGCTGTATTTGATTTCCAGTTAACGTGTAAGAGATTTTGACAAGAAGTTCGTGAGGTGTATATTGTTTATATCGTTTTCATTGTGTTGCTACTACTTTGTTATTTAACGATGTATGGGGTGAGCTAAAAAATCTACATGTAAACGATGGTTGTAATAATATTTCCCAAAATACTGCGCTGGTTTAGCGGCAAGTGAATAGCCACCCCTTCATCCATTGGTACAATGCATATTATGAATGTTATGTGAACAATGGATACATCCGTTTCAGCTTGACAGTCTAATAAGATATTTATCGAACTATCTAAAAGAGTTTGTGGAATGGGGATGCATTGTGAGTGCACTTCTAAAACGTATTGGACGCTGCTTTAGGTATCAAACACGCTGGTTCCCTTTCAAATTTTTTTTTGTAAAATGGCAACATAACTTCAGCTTATTGGGACATTTCACCGTAACTTGTGTGAAGCAATCATTCTTAATGTATTTTCTAAAAATGTACATGTATTTAGGCCTACTCTTACAATCCACTAATGTTTCAAAGTGGCATATCTATCTTCATACCCCTTGACCTGCACTTGAGTGTTCATCAGTGCGTTGCAATAGGGAGTCAACTCACGCCAACACCGTGCTCTAACATCATGTATATGATCGATGATGCAAGTGGACAATATCCAAGTACTATACAAGTCCTGAATTCATATCGATGTTTGGACAGTAGAAGACCATGAACCATCCAAACTTCTGACCTTGGAATTCTATCAGATAAGTCCATTAGTTGAAAACAGAGGAAAACCGTAAGGAGTCCCTCCATCATCGAGTAATGTTTCGTCATTGGGTGCTAAGCCTGTTTTACATGATCAAACTACTTCAAACTTTTTCTTCAAACTACTTTAAACTTTGGAATATGATGCCAAGTTTGATCGTGTAAACGGAGACTTCATAATACGTCAAACTACTTTAAAATACTTCACACTCCACCACAAAGCAAAGTTTGATCAACCTCATTCAAACTATTCAGGCTACTTTTCATATCCAATTAAAGAAAAGCATTATTTTCACATTGAAACTCGCGACATTGAAGTATATATTACATCCGCTCAGTTTTAATGCAACATTTCAAGAAAGGCACATAAGAGTTTGATGTAGTTTGACACCCAGTAGCCTTAGGCCTTTGATTAGATACTTAGCCTTAGGCCTTTGATTAGATACTCAGTTTTTTTGCAGTTGTATGCTGATTCCAGCAGGTGTACAGTATAAGTATACTAGATGTTACTCATTGTCTGCCACTGATGACGTCAGTGTGTCTTCGGATAAAAATGTTTGGTAGGACCTCATGATTATTCCACACGTGTTCCATTCTGGGTTTATTGTGGATCATGACAATCTTGTGGTGTTGGTGGTGACAGGTGATACATATTTCACTTTGTCAACAACAGTTGAATTCTAATTTAGTCATACAGATGACTATAAAACAAATGCTGATATTACAACATTGTTTGTTTTCTTTGAACGGCAATTCCCACGCTTTCCAGAACTGAATAGCAGTGTTCAACCGAGTTATTTACCAATATTGTCATTTACCGGTTGTGTATTTGGGCAAAAACCTCGGGTTGTGCAACCTACTCAGTGTTCACTGTAGGACACTGTCAGTCACTGTCACTATTTCACTCGAACGGAGTATCTAGAAATTAAATTTTAATATTTTAATTTTCTTTTGATTTTATAATATTCTAGTAATAAAGTGCGCATGAAATGATTCACAGACAATGTGGGCAGTCAGTGCTTGTAAGCAGCATAAAGTGATGGAATGAAGCCCATTAAAATGTGGTGTCGAAAATGTGATGGCAGAAATCCACTAAACTTATAGGAAATGCAGCTGGCCAATACAAATAATAATTGCAGATGATAGCAGCTATTACGAACCCACTCGAGTATTCATCCGAGTATTTGAAGAAAATACTGAGTACGCATACTCAGATACACTGTATATTTTGAAGATGCAGCCCATACTCACTACCGTATTGCTTACTCACAAAAAAGAAAGAAAATCTAACTCCATTATCCATTCTACCATCCTTAAATCTACTTCTACCTAACGATGAATCAAACCAAGTGTAAAATAAATGAAATAATATGAGGCCAGAGACACAGGAGATATAAATTGTATTGAGAACATCTTTAGAAGAAAATATCTGTTACAAAACCCAGTAAATAACGAAAAACGACGCTGGCAAAACATCTCTGGTAAAAACGACTTTTGTAAATATTGCCCTCGCAATCTTCATCTCTCTTGCAAATGGTATCAATGATAATCCCATTTGGCTGCTGTTGGAGTGACAAATGCAACACTTCATTGAATGATTGTGATCGATTGTCATATCTTGACACATATTCATATCAATTTACTCATTTTGCATAAGATGATGATGACAACAATTAGCTACCAGTAGTAGCGCTTGAACTACTTTTGCAACCATTAACGTAATGATTATCGACCGAATCGGTTGTGATAAATGTAATCGTGTCACTTTCTCCTACTCATAAGTAGTTTCTAGTGAAAAAAAATAGATGCACTAAGCAATGTTTCATGTATTATTATCGTTCATATATTGGAAAAGTTAAATCAAGTTGGAGGTGATAACTTGAACCTTTTCTGCCTAAGTCACAAAGCGAACGATCTACAATAGAATTTCATAAAATTGTCCTAGAAAATTACCAACATAGAGATTAGGAAAATACGGAGCCGCTGAAAGGACATGGAAGAAATATTTTCTGACATATGGTTATTGCGTTCCCTCGCAATATTATCGCATTCCCTCGCAATCTGGATCGCGTTCCCTCGCGATCTTATTGCATTCCCTCACATTCTGGATCGCGTTCCCTCGCGATCTTATTGCGTTTCCTCGCAATCCGGATCGCATTCCCTCGCGATATTATCGCGTTCCCTCGCGATATTATCACGTTCCCTCGCATTCTGGATCGCGTTCCCTCGCATAGTGCTGACGCCAATGACTTCTGAAAAGGTTATCCTACAAGATCGCGAGGGAATGCGATCCAGATTGCGAGGGAACACAATAAGATCGCGAGGGAACGTGATCCGGATTGCGAGGGAACGTGATCCAGAATGCGAGGGAACGCAATAATATTGCAAGAGAACGCAATATTATTGCAAGGGAACGCAATAACAATGTGCTAAAAATATTTCTTCCATGTCCTCTCAGAGGCTCCGTAGGAAAATGTATAGGGTCTTATGTTTGTTTGTATATGGTAGTAAGTACAAAACACCCACCGTTCACCGATGGAGTTCATGCGTTCCCAATAACATAGTAGGTATGGTGTCTGTCAATATTGTGTTCACAGAGGCATGACATTAAAAGAAAGAAAAACAATTGACATTCCGGATGTTTATTTACACCTGCATCGGTTGTTTTACGTCCCAACAGGAAGCGTTCTTGTATAATCCATGGCCACGGCTTACTGGGGTTTGAAGCACAAAACGGGGAATGAGTGCTTTTACATGTCGCATAACAGGCAAATGAAAACAATAATATTGTTATCAAATGCATGCAATAAATTATTTATTCTTTTTGGAAAATTATCAAAAAGGAATCCAGTTCAAACTGTCAAGCAGCAGAAGGTGTTTTCAAGTTTCGAAGCTAATTACTCGATATATAGACGTTCCAGGTTGATCGAATGAGGGATCTAACAACACAATGCACCAACAGTACTTATTTATATGTTCTATTTATTTCAGCAGTTACGAACATAACAAGTTTATTCAAATAACCGACCCTCGGTAGGCATATGGTTTCATCCATGGTATTTCCTGAAAGCACCTGTTTGTTTCATACATTGCACAAACCACATCATCAGATAGAGGGTTTGATAAAGGCACAGTACGTCTGGTGATACACATACGAGATATTGTGTATAGTCTAATTAGATAAAGGCCTACTAGCATTGAGTACCATGGAGAAATAGCATCCTCTGACTCGTATAAGATTGATGATATATTTTCAATAACTTGTCACCGCAAGTTTGAGATCAGAACAGAAAGAGCAAAAGTAAAACGCAGAATATAAAACAATTCACGTTCGTCCGATGAGAAACATGCTACCAGTACAGTGCTATCAGGACAGTGTGGATTAGTCTCCATTTTTGTATGCAGGCTAATTATGAATGCACCACAAGGATGATACTCTTTCACGTAAATTGGTAAACGTGGATAGCATGTGAAGTATTCTTTACGAACCAATTCTTGAGTCCTGAAAACAGTGTAGCTGCAGGCTGATCACAGAGTGAACGGTCGAAACGTGTGTGTTGCGAATGGTGGGCGATTCTGGGACATTGTGCAAAGGAAAATGGAGTCAATTGCGCAGTTTTGCACAATTAACATATATACATGGAGAAGAGGATATTCTTTCGATTTTCGAGGAATACACATGGTACACGAGGAACAGCCCACGGCTATCCTAGTACATTTAGGACTTTGTTACCTCCGCCAAGGAGGTTATGCTTCCACTCACGTAAGGTTGTTTGATAGTGTGTTTGTTCGTTTTGTACGCTGATGATCCTTGGGAATAGGTATAAATGAACACATTTAGAAAATGATTCTTTTTATATCCTGGAACCAGGATTAATTTTTCGAAAATTTGCCAATGATGTGTTATTAGGGATTTCGAAGATCTTGATGACGTGAATAATTTTTTGTTGATTATGTGCCAATGTTATTTCCAATTGGGGTAATTGATGTAACATGGACAGTGATATTTATATGGCACAGAGCAACACATTCATAATCCACTGGCGGAGGTAGATGCGCTCGCCGAGTGCTCCACTAGTTTGAAAGTGTCCATCAGATGAACTGTTTTTGGTTGCCCAGTTAGCTCAGTTGAAATGTGAGCTGGCCTTTCACCAACGCAGTCGGTTTATGCGCGGATTCGATCCCCGGCCTAACGCAGTTGGTTTAGGCGCGGATTCGATCCCCGGCCTTGGCAGTATGTGAAGTGGTATGTGCTTGCCAAACCGGGCAAGTGGTCTTCACCAGGTTCTCTGGTTTCCTCCCACATTATTAACCACCCTTACGCCAAGATCTGAGCTAACATAAGAAAAGCTATGCTTGTTCATCAAATGTTGTAGAATAAAAAAAGGTTTAAAGATGAACTGCTACCCAGTACAACAGCTTGTTATGTATTTGATTTCCAGTTAACGTGCAAGACATTTTGACAAGAAGTTCGTGAGGTTTGTATTGTTTATATTGTCTTTATTGTGTGGCTAATAATTTGTTATTTAACCATACATGGGGTGAGTTAAAAAAAATCTAAACGATGGTTGTAAGAATATTCCCTAAATACTGCGCTGGCTTAGCGGCAAGTGAATAGCCACCCCTTCATCCATTGGTACAATGCATATTATGAATGTTATGTGAACAATGGATACATCCGATTCAGCTTGACAGTCTAATAAGATATTGATCGAACTACCTAAAAGAGTTTGTGGAATGGGAATGGATTGTAAGTGCACTTCTAAAACGTGTTCGACGCTGCTTTAGGTATCAAACACGCTGGTTCCCTTTCAACAATTTTTTTTGAAAATGGCAACATAACTTCAGCCTATTTTGACATTTCACCGTAATTTGGGTGAAGCAATCATTCTTAATGTATTTTCTAAAAAATATACATGTATATAGGCCTACTCTTACAATCCACTAATGTTTCGAAGTGGCATATGTATCTTCATACCCCTTGACCTGCACTTGAATGTTCATCAGTGCGTTGCAATAGGGAGTCAACTTACGCCAAACACCGTGCTCTAACATACATGTATATGATCGATGATGCAAGTGGACATTATCCAAGTACTATACAAGTCCTGAATTCATATCGATGTTTGGAGAGTAGAAGACCATGGGCCATCCAAACTTCTGACCTTGGAACTCTATCAGATGAGTCCATTAGTTGAAAACAGAGGAAAACCGTAAGGAGCCCCCCCATCATCGTCGTCATTGGATGCTAAACTACTTCCAACTTTTTGTTTGATCGTGTAAACGGAGACTTCAAACTACGTCAAACTACGTCAAACTACTTCAAAATACCTCAAACTCCGCCACAAAGCAAAGTTTGATCAACCGCATTCAAACTATTTAGGTACTTTTCATATCCAAGTTAGGAAAAGCATGATTTTCACATTGAAACTCGCGACATTGAAGTAAATAATACAGCCGTTCAGTTTTAATGTAACATTTCAACAAAGGCGCATAAGAAATCAACATCATATGAAACATTTCATTTAGTTTGATGGAGTTTGAAGTACTTTGAAGAAGTTTGAAGTGAGAAGTTTTACCGTGTAAACCGTAATTTGAAAGAGTTTGATGTAGTTTGACGTGACGAGCTTGATCGAGCAGTTTTAGGAGTTTGAAGTAGTTTGAAGTAGAAAGCTTGAAATAGTTTGATCGTGTAAACCAGCCCTTATAGGCAAGGCATGGGGAGAGTGGCACACCTGCCCAGCATGTTTAAGATAGAAACATGTCCCAACACCGAAGATATCCGCAACTCTTCTGCATCGCAAAGCTGTTGTCGATTTGCACCATACGAAATATATATATCTAGGTATTAGCTCTGCTAAGCTGTCCTAGTGTGATTTCCTCATACAATTCAACAAAGCTTGCACGAAGACCGATTAGGTAGGTCTGAAATTCATAACGAGTATGATTAGTATAGAAGGTTACCGTCCTGAGCAAGCGAATATGACCAACACGGATTGAGTTTGGTCTATCTGCCGCGACTATGACATGGTTCAAATCATAATCAATCATCACACTCTGTTCATTATATTCAATCATAATAATTCATCATGATTATGGTACGCAATTTATCATAATCATGTGTCATACCATAAATTCATAATTATGCAATTTAACCATCACTATAGTTGATCATTTCAAATTGCTGCAAGTTTACTTTAAATGTCCCCGATACGGACATTAAAAGGAGGGAATTTGTGAGAGAATACCGTGTATTGGACAGTGACCAATGGCAGAGCCGGGTTGACGAAAAAGGCATTCGGGAATTCAACGACGCAATTGCATATTTGGATTTATTTCTTTGGGACTCGATCGTGGTGTAAACATAGAAGATGCATAGACGTACAGGTATGCATACATGGTGATCCTTGCATGATGCTCCAATTAGATATGTTCGATGTATCTACAAATGAGCAGACATTCGTCTCGAGGTCACAAACATTCACACACAGTGATGATAATTATGCACTGTATCAAACGCACTCCCATGCACAAATATATAAAGCTATAATTCCTCATGACTTCACATCCGTGATGATCAGTTGACAATTAAGCACGTACAAGAATATAAGCCCACACAAATTATTCAGTAGCAAATGAAATTATAAAACTTTACAGGTACACATTGGAATATTTGAATACTTCAAGGCATTTGACTAGTGTTAATATTCCACAATTTCTTAGTTCCACAGCAAGCAATTTCTTCATCAATCCACGTTCAGGCATATTGAATCAGAATTCTTTTGTTTGAAATCATCCTCTAATTTCCGTCCGACGCATAGTTCAGTGTTACGAGCCCACTAAATAACTGGAAATGGTAAACATCCATATAAAACTGAAGTGAAACGCAACACGACCAAAACTACGTTGACCATTTCGTGTTATAATGGCGCGCTATTGGTTCCTTCTCTTGTCTCGTTCTGGTTCACGCATGCGTGTGACGAGCCATGACGCGGCGTACAGTTACACTCCAGTGATTCCGGATTGAGTTCTCTGTACGGGCGAGAGTCCCTAAGGAGATCTAGAGAGTTCTCTGTGCTTTTATGTAAAGATCGGTAGGCAGACTCCGACATAGATTCGCGCAGGTCCTCTTGGATGACACTGGGTCTGAATGTCATGAACGACGTCTGCATTTCGTTCTTTCGCTTGCTGAAAGCCTTGCTGAGACTCCTCTGGTCCCCGTCTCTTGAGTATATCCCCTCCATGGGGACCTCCCCACGCTCTGCCGATTGGACGATGTCGCTCTCCAAGTGATAGGGCGAGGGGCCGGAGACGGTAGTCAGGGACACGCCGGCTGGGTGGTGCTCGAGACCCTCGGGGTAGTAGGGCGACTCCTGGTTGAGGTTGATGGCCGCCAAGCCGTGCGGACAGCGGATGACGCGCGTCTTGTCGTAGATGTTACTCATCGTGTCCTCGGGGTCCTGTGGGTGCTCGCTGAGGAGCGGATCCATCGTGTGACCGCGAGTCTGCTTCTGGCGCCGCCTGTCGCAAGGGATATAAGAAAGGAGATTAGTTATTTCCCAAACAGTGAGACAATTCCAAACACAGTGTAGTGTTTTCATGATTGGAATTGTGTGGAAAATTGTGGGAGAATCATCTTTTGTGTCGTTGTTAGACGATGGATATATGGTCGTTAGTTGCTGCTGTGAGTTATGTATATAACAAGTATATGGAGTGGACTTGTTGATACAGTGTAGTGTTTTGATAGTGAGTTGTGGGAGAAAAACTGCGAGAGACACAAATGAAGAGTTGACAATTAGTTATGTGATATTATGTGTAGTAACCCAATGTAAATGTCACCTATTTAAGTGGTTCTTGGAATAAAATACGGGAATCGACCCTGCCCATCTCGATCAATATGCCACCGAAAATGTTTGGCATCGGGGTTTGTATAAGTGTAGCTCTCCCCTCGACAGTCTTACGGCGCATTGTGCCACCTGCTGTCTCAAAACTAAGCTGAGAAAACACCATAGATGACATATTGGCATAACGGTCTTAAAATACCAGGATTCCTTTATGGATATTGGCTTTCTTTGGTACAAAGCGGTGAAAATGTCGATGGTATTGAGTTGGTGAGAGCATGACGACATTCGCATATATCGAGTTGTACTTTTCTGACACTGATGTTCAGTTCCACATACCCCCATCCTACATGACCCGCAACAGTATAACACAGTTAGACGATTAACACCAGTCAATATTCTATCTTGTTTAGTGGGAATGGACCGGTTCCATTCAGTATATTGCACGTTTTCCCAATACAACCTGAAGACACGGTTGATTATTTCCTCCGATGTATTCGATCATAATGCACTGATTCACCCCCCAATGATTCCTTCACAAATGAGTTGATTTGAAGATACATGTAGTGCATTGAAAAAGATCTTTTCTTTTTTCTTCTTGTAGAATCGTTTCGTTGTATTTATACAATATTGAAGAATACTTAGTCACTATCATGAAAAGGGCATACATTATACGAAATGCAAAGGCAGCGTAAGATAGTTATAACTTCTAAATATATACACATAGATTATAATGTACATTGCAAAACGTGGCCATGATGGCTCGCAAATAATCCAATATAGTTGGCTACTCTCAATGCACCAGGCAACTTACCGCCTGAGGCAAAACAATATCCCGAAGAGCATCAGTATACCGAAGGCTACCCCCAGCGCCACACCGATGCCTATGACAATCAGCAATCCTGAAATAACACATTTATGAACGTTTTACGAAATGAACTGGTGAGCAATATATCATATTGTTTATTGAGCAACAACAGCGCGGTACTTTGAACTTATGGACAACGGAACATTATATTAATACAAAAGCAACACTGGCAATATCAAAAAAGATATATTAGGCATTGTCATAGTACAAAAACATTACCAAATACAGGTCAATAACCTTATGGATATCATACAAAGATAATGAAATGGAAAAGCTTGAAGATCGAAGACAGAGCATCGTATAATTAAGTTGATTTTTGGCTATCAACACTTCGATCGCTAAACAACAGAATTAGTGTTAATAAAATTCGCACTTGACAGTCATCATCAAACGCTCAACGATATCAGTTTTCTTCGTTTGGAATAACAAAATTATCGACGGACAGTCAACATGTCGACATAATCCAATATCTCACAGTACGACTGCATGAACTCTGCCTGTTTGCTTCGACGCAACTGGAGACAGACAATTTGAAGTGGTTTTAAAACAAGAACTCAATACACGTCGTTTAGCAATTGTGCGAATTTGTAAATTGTTATCGATCTGCACTGAGGTGCCTCAATTAAAATCAGAAATGAAACGGAGGACACTGCAAATGGGCCAATGGATGGCACTAGAGGTGACAAAGTGTAGAACCAAGAACTTCACGCTCATGAAAAAAAAGAACCCGGAAGCATTTGACAAGTACTGCAAATGGCTCATATACTTCAATGACAAATGAATTTTAGTACATGTACCTACAAACAAAATTTACTGGGTCGGCCATGCTTGTGAAATAACACGGTGGAATTACAATCGCTCACGGTACGAATAGGTCATTGCATGGAATTGCCTCCTACCATGGCACGTATCAAAAGCCCTAGAAGAATAATAGTGAGTAGCGAATGTGTCTAGCATTACGCTGTCTCGTACTTGACAGCGACGTGTCAATACGTTTTATAATTGATGTTTACAGTAACTAAAAATAAAAAGTCGACCTAGTTACAGAGCTCGTTAGTGCCAAGGGCCTTGCTATATCTTTTGTAAACTGCCCAATACGATTTATCCAATCGGGCGACAAATCTTCATGTTTCCCAACATGAAAAAAAAAAAAAACGAACTTCAAACGGAACTCGCTTTCATTTTTTCTTGTTTTACATTTCCGTCCTTACACACAAAACCGATCAGGTTTATCCGGTGCAGTTTAACGGGCGCGAAAATGTCAGGAATCCATAGTCTGAACTCTCGTTAGGCCTTTCATACACTATTGACGAGGTGCCCGGCAGTCGTGGTAGCAAAACGCTCCCCATATGAATGTTTTTCACAGCCCACGTGTTCGATAATATGTCGAACGGCCCGCCAGATTATAGAATGGCAGTTTCGCCGATTGACTGCGTAACACACCAGCTTAATTTAGCGCCCGAGGAACATCCTATCGATCTAATGTCTAACTACTGTCCTTCAGTTGTAGCCAACCGTCCATAGTTTTGCTGTTGTTATTTTCCTCCGCGCAGTTTTCACTCTCGTCTCCAAAGAAATAACACCTCGTTCAGAACATTGTAACTGCGATTTGGAGATCAATATAAGGGGATATATCCCGCGGGAAGAAGATGTCCCACCCTCTGGGAAAGCCACCATATGGCCATTGTATACTTAAAGAATTTCGCACAGTGACAGAAAAGGACGACTGTCTTCTTCTTTCTAAATTAATTGATGTATGTTTTATGCGGGTGCCGATGTCGAGCCGGAATCGATGCACGTAGTCCCCTGGTTGGCCACCCACAAGTCGCAGAGCCCGAGCTGAGAGGCAGGAGTCCCGTCCGGACAAGACGCTGCTGATGGCGCTTTAAAGTGGCTAGCGGATTATGGTTATATAGAATGGGATTTGGGGACGTTGTAAGTGTCAATCACCCGCCAGGAGCGGGTCTATATCCGGGGCCTGCGGTATGTAGCGTAAGTAGTGCGGATTTCGAACTGTCCTGGTCGGGTACAAAGCCTCAACCTCGACGTCCGACATCTCCTTTGCTCTCCCGGGGCCGTATTTAAAAGTATTACCCGCCCCGTGCACTACATTGCCGATCGTCCCTCAACCCCCCACCTCGAAATCCCTTCCATTCTCCGTCAACCCGACTTTGACCCGGGCTAAGTCGTATTTATGATATTTTCACCACGCCGCCGTCGTCACTCCACTGCACAGCTCCATACAGCAAAGCGCCTGGAAACGAGGACGGCGACGACGCCAGGCCGGAAGTTATCTATTAACAGCGCCCCCTGGGGAGTAGTAAAACAATTCCCCGGGACAAATTCGGCGAACTGTCTTCATCGTCTCCGCTTAACACTGCACCACTCGTGGCGACGCGGCGCTGCTTTGATGTCACGGTCTCCCCTTTTCTTCTCTGTCGCCTCTATTTTGACACATGGTCTCATCTTCTCTGCTTTCTCTATGTCCCTTGCTATCTCTCTCTATCTCTCTCCGTTAAGCAAAGAATAGGAACAGACGTGTCGGAAACAGGTAAAACATAATTAATTTGCGCGATGTCCCCGGCCGGAATTGTCGGCGATGTTTATTCTCTGGCCCGGTGTCCCATGTGAGTTATAACGTTCGAGATATCGATCCAGACTTCTGTGGATTAGTTCTGGGATGGTGGCGAAGCGTGGGATCTAATTATAGACAAATCCTATCTGTGGGTTATGTGTGGGTGATGACTTTTTATATCTTGCAGTCACACCTGTTTCTATTCATCAGTGTGTTGTTCATTTTATTATGATTACTAACATTGTAATCTTGAAGATCTATCTCCCCACTGTAGACCATAGCTTTCTAGAAATTCATAACATAGTTCCACTGTTTGAGAACTTCTTCTCCCTCATCGCTAATGATCTCCTTGAATTATCAGCCCAATAAGTCCAATATACACCGGGAGATATTCGCACTGGCAAAAGTCCCAAGGATCTACGTCGCTTTCTCAACAGCCCAACCTCGAGAGCTCTGCCCCTTTGTGTCACGAAGCTTTCTCCGTGTTTATTCCTAGTAATTTGAGAGCGGCGTTGGTGTTTCCAACCCGTAATGAGTTGCGATGTCAATCGCGATCAACGAGCTCTCAACAATTCCGGTCATTATTTCAGTATAATGCCAGTCGTAGGCTAAGTGGAAAAGCTACGCAAATATTCACGTACCGTACGGGAAATTGGATTCCCGCTCTTCGATATTCTTACTGCTTCCGTGCGCGTTACCTGCGTGGTAAAAAACAAAATAGGCAATAAACCTCAGATAAAGGCAATCCATTCACGTCTTATTACCCACAATAATGATAGATATTGTGCAAACATCGTGTAAGATTGTCAGGAGATTTGTATTCTCCCCATGTGAAAGCTGAACAAAGATCGGGAAACGACTGTATTACGTTTATGATCAAACAGTCAGCAATTTTCTGTCATGGCCTATTAAATATTTGAAGGCAGAATCAAATTGCAAATCAGTTCAATGAGAAAACTACAATTCAAATAAATGTGATCAATGATTAGAACTTGATCTAAATGGAATGTAACTACATAACTCACTTGGATCGTTCATTACATGGTGTTGGCTTTACAGCATCTTGTACAACACATTTTACTATAGGCCTCGATCCAAATAGGCGTATTCGAAAAAAGTTCAATTTCATCTACTCGTAGGCAGTCAGATATATCCCTGAATAGACCACCGCAGCAATTCACTTTTCTTACGTCAACAATGTAAAGGAAAAGCGAGAAATAATACATTGGATTCCTACTTTTCGTACAATTGCCAAGCTCGCCCTTCCACTTGGTGCCATCACAGGAGAGGAAATACGTCTCCCCCGTGTAGTTACAGCGTACCGTGGCCGTGTCTCCCGTCCGCGTGCTCCAGGCGTGCTGCAGGTCAGAGAAGTCCGGACAACCTACAGCTGTAGGGAGGGGATAAAGCGGGTAAAAACGGTTGATCATTTTGTGGTTGGTTTGGTTGTGTTGGTAGTGCGGGAGTATGGGTTCGTTGGGGGGGGGGGGGGGTTCTTTATTGCACAAGACTGGTTCTGCAAATACATGATTTGTGTGGTCTTCATAATATACCTGCATACTCGATGATGAAATTCGACCTGAACTTGGAATGCCTATTCTCAATGTACAGTCTAGTTTGGTTCGTGCTTGATATGTAGAAGACCCTGTCCCTTGTCAGCTGTCCACACGTGGAAATTATGGTCCTTCTCCCATTTTCAATCACAACAATATCACTGCTACAGTCGGCACTGTCCATAGCGGCGGAGTTTGCCGAAGTTTGCCGACTGTTGCCGAAGTCGTACAACGTGAAGTTTATCCGCTGTCCGCTCTGGACTTCGACGATCCAGGGACATTGGTTGATGCCGATGCGGCGATCTAGAGGCGTGGAACTGGACAGGAAGCCGTGGCCATGTGGAACGGTGACACCACTGTTTTGCATGCACTCCGAGCGGCTACCGGTCTGGGCTGTATGGAGTAGGATGGAGAATATAGTTAGGGCTGGTTTACACGATCAAACTACTTCAAACTTTCTTCATCAACTACTTCAAACTCCTAAAACTGAATTTGATGTAGTTTGATGGTGAGTGCTTACACGATCAAACCCGTCACGTCAAAATGCATCAAAGTCTTTCGTATTCCAGTTTACACGGTCAAACTTCTTATCAAACTACATAAAATTTTTCATTTGAAGTTGATTACTTGTGTTCCGTTGTTGAAAACTGCAATACAACTGAACGGCTGTATTATATACTTCAATGTCACGAGTTTCAAAGTGAAAATCATGCTTTTCCTTAATATGATATGGAAAGTAGCTTGAATAGTTTGACCGAGTAGTCTGATATAGTTTGAATTCTCGGTTTACACGATCAAAGTTAGCGTCAAACTCCAAAGTTTGAAGTAGTTTGAAGTGAAAGTTTGAAGAAGTTTGATCGTGTAAACCAGGCTTTAAAGTATGCTGGGAAATATTGACCACATGAAGGATAAAATAAGTAGTAGGATGCCCATATGTGATAAATAAGAAGGATATTGAATCGTGGTGTGTCATTGTAAGTTATACTTACACATTTGCACAAAATTACGTTTACATCACGGGGAATATCGTATGTTTATATTGGATCAAAGTGAGGTAACCATACAGTCAAATTTAGTTTCTATCGATCACTATATTAAGATAGGGGTGGCTCGCGAATTTGAAAATGAACCCAACTGAAACAAACTTGAGATACACAACCCTGTTTGAAGAAATTGACAAGTTGAGTTGGTCGACACGGCAAAGAGTTTGTAATCAAAACTTCACTTAGGTAGTCGGGGATTGTGTTGAAATTACTTTCGGTTCTGAAAAATGGGACCCTCTAATAATACTGATGATACTTCACCGTGAAGAATGGAACAAAAAATGTTCTGGATAAATTCGAGGCACTTCTTGTCCTTTTCACCAGCAAGTCGCCTAATTTAAATGATTTATTATCAGACGTGAGTGTTATCATCGACATTTCAGGCCGTTTGCAGTCAAAAGGTTAGTGATTAGAGCACGCTTAGTCAAACATGCAAATATCCGGAGGAAAACACGGATAAACGAGTAAACCTGCATATTACAAGATAAGGAGCCGAATTTATGGATGGTGGGTTCAAGCCTCCGCATCAATTTTGATGCTGGTTTATTTGGATATCCTTCATAGCTTGATATTAAAGGGAACTGACTACCAAATATCGTTTATAGTTGAGTGTAGTGCTATTCTCGCAAAGAGGTATCATGGTGTACCTCATACATCTGAAGGGCAAAATTATCATTTATCCAACAGTATATGACAGTGAAATACGAGTGTGTAAATGGAAAGATATAGCCTGATTACAAGACAACGTGACGTACTTGTTACGCATGCGTACTCGGCCTCCAGGTAGGGGACCACCTCTTTAGGACAAGCGTGGCTGTTGCGTAGCTGTGAGATCGGTACGGCCACCTGGCACGATCTCAGTCCGGAACACATGCTGTCCAACTCCCGGACGACGTTGGTCGAGCAGCCAACGTTTCCGTGGTCCTCCTGTACGCATCGGCCAAAGCGCATGCGCCCGTACATCGCCGACTTCATCAGGATCACTTGGCTCGGGCCGCAGGATGCGTTGAACGTCTCAAACTGGCAGTACTCTCGGACAGAGGGGGCGCCTGTGAACCATATAGACAAGGAAAACGTGAGCGAGATCATCAATCAACGTAATACGACGTCCGCTGTATAATAAGTGTACGTCATTTTGTTTTTCCTAATACGGGGAGGGAGTTTGCGGTTAAATATTGACCTTATGCGGCAAAGTAGACCCCAGAGGAGCAAAATGGGAAAACAATTAACAAATCGATTTCTTGGGGTTTTATGTTCATAGTGGCATTCACCGACAGAAGAAAAAAAATCCAGACGGAATTTTTTTGGGAGGAGGAAAGAGCGGCACGCATTTGTTTCAAGCAAACTTTCTTGTGGATCACATGGTGCCTCTGAACGATTATGTCCATTTGTGGTCGGGGAAAATTAAGACGGAAAGGGAAAAGGAGCCCACTCTTGCCAAACGCACGAATCTGAGTGAATTAATGTGCATTAACACAGAAAAGACCCTTACGAAATTCCTTGTTGCCTCTTCAAACGACTGGAATCAATCGATCTTGTTTTTGGGGGGGACAGTTGAGTCGAGGTCTTTTTTCCACGGCACTGTCGCGGGTTATACAAGGTTGCTGCCAAGGGAGGTCACGGCTTCGACTATGGGAGACATGTCCTAAATTTTTAGCTGGGGCAAGGACGGGCTGATTGGCAGCGGGATTTGTGTCCACTCCTTCCGGAGACGTCTCAGACCCCTTTCGCCCTGTGGGGGTCAAATATTTGTCCATTAGTCCCCCGCGGGGTGGCGGGCGCTTCCCTAACCGCCCCGACAAACAGCCCGCGACAACTTGCCGCTCCACAATCAATTTAGCGCCAGATGTCCAAACATCCAACTGACCGCTCAACATTTCCACTCCTTGCGGAATCCCGAGGTTAATCTACCCTTACTCTTTATAGATTCCATCGCCGACCCTGAATGATTTGTTCGGCCGGGGACGGGCTAAATTTTATAGTCACTTTTCTTTCCTCTTCGGCGGGACATCGATGTCTGCAAATACCACAAGCGAAACGTGCGTCTGACGCATGCAGTCAAAGCCCTATGTAGTAGAGGGCTGCTAATATAGCAGTGACCAGCCTTAGGATGGACGAGATGAGCTCTACAGCGCCAGATATTACAGTACCGTAATAAATTTTGATGCGACGCAACCGCAGAAAATGGTTTGTGGCCGGCTGGCTGTTGGCCACTTTTGCTCTCTATGGAGGGTTTGACCAAAATAACAGCAACATTGAGTGGTCTGTTCTGGCGTGGGATCTTCTGCGGAGGCCATGATGTAATTGCAAGTAAAACGTTCTTCACTGCGATGGTTGTCACTGGTGGGGGAATTATAATGCAGAGAAAACGTGAACGGCGAGAGAAGATGTAGAGATTGACGATTTAGCGGGTTCGGACGTGCGAAGGAAAGAAGCGGCAGATGAGTCCGTGATATTAGAAATTGTTATCTGGAGATTTCCACGTGAAATTATGAATCGATGGTAGAGCAGCATGACGAACGGTAACAGTTTTACCATGTTGATATATATCCTGTCTGCAGCCAGCAATAACTTATGAGACATGTGACGACAGGAGATAGGCGAGCGTGGTTCAGGACAGCGCAAATTTGAATAAAACCTAGAAACCTCATATGCACACTGTTACAGTAACCGATTCATTAATGAGGGAGGTATCGTCCGGCAGTCAGGCTCTATAGCAAATATAGGTAGATGTATCCACACAGGTATGACCGTAAAACACACTGGATAATGTACATTTTAGTGATCCATTTTATACAACTCTTTCCACAAACTAGCCACAATGGACGCCCTGTCCACACAAGTTTTGCCCATTAAGAGGTGCGTTTCTCCATGATGAACGACAAATATATTCGGGAAAAGGTCAGCTTATGAATATGCAATGGCTTTCACTTCGCTAAAAGGCGACATGCGTCTCTATCCGTTTACATGGGAGCAAATCTGTTATAATGAGGGCACTTTTAGGCGTGCGTCATGTTAGGTGTGTGATTTACTTGGCGAGCATGCCAGGACGGGAGAGAGTCGGGAATCGGGGGGATTTGAAGTTTTTTTGGTCGACGTGTGAAACTGAAAATGTCCATCGCCATAACGAAAAACGAAGCATAAAACGAATATTATTAGCATGGTAAATGCAAGTTTTGTGTTTACTCATTGTATTGAATATTGCTAGGTCTCGGATTATCTGATTCATCTAAAGAGACAAAAGACACCTGCATCAGAGTAACCAGTATACATGGTACTAGGGAATTCTAGACCATATCGTTCCGTAATTATTCAACTATGACAGGCATTGTACTGCCTTCCTCGGGAGATTTCTGATGATGTAGTGGCACCAATCTCCCTAATGCACAAGGTGCGTCCTATTCTAGACAGTGATACACTACGTGTGTATGGTCGTGTGACAATTGTTCATTTTTCATATTTACACCTTACTGCGTCACACTGAACGACATATTTCTTTTTCAAACATTGAATTCAAAGGTAGGCCCGAGCGTGACTTAACGGTGCATGTTTTGAAAAATGCACGTGTTAAAATAGGATATTATAAGTAAATGCTGAAAGTATACTGACCCGGTAGATTGACATGCTACACGTCACCACATACGAGAGAGGTGAGTGGCTTCAGCAGGCTACAGCTGAGTATTAGGCCTATATCACGTGTCATATGTGTGCATGACATTCAATTCTTGTTGTTTTTAGATACAATTGTCACGTTCATCTTATATTTCGTAAAAAAATGATATTTTGTAATAACTGATTACTTGGATATGATATCTATGATATGATAGACTGATATAATTCAGATATGGTATCTCATAAAAGGATATTTTGTAATAATTAACCGATAATTTGGATATGGTATCTCATAATATGATAATTTTTACTCACCGATTATTTGGATATGGTATCTATGATAGGCTATAATAGACTGATATTATTCAGATACGACATCTCATAAAATGATATTTTGTTATAATTAACCGATAATTTGGATATGGTATCTCATAATATGATAATTTGTAAAGAGTCTTTTTTTTTTTTCATTGAAATAAAATACCGTAATACAGGCAACATGAGATCTTAATGTAGCTCTTCCAAAAAAAAAAAAAAACAACCACACCAAGTGAGAATACCAGGTGCATTCGTGTACAAAAGTAAACTGGAGAAATGGACCTTTGAGCAGAATACATGTGCACTGTGTGTTTTTGCAGCAACGATTGGCAGTCTTATGCACACGAACCAAACGAACTCCATTCCATCTCATTTGCTTGCAAGTGTCGCGTTTTGTATGTTAGTAACACGGAAAGCTCGATACGATGCTATTATTGCTGTTATTGTTATTCCATTGCAAAGCAGCTGCTGTATTTAGTAATATTGTATTTGCTTGCTTTTGTTATTAATCGAGCGTCATCTGCTGTTGACAATGCAATATAAGTACATATATATGTATATATGTATATCTGGACTCAGAAATTATTCAGAAAATTCTTCCTAATATATATAATGGTATTATGAAAAAGGTTGACAGATTCGTGTCCTTATGGTTGGATGGTTTTCCATGATGTCATTTGCACAACAAACAGCGCACAACATGACGTACCCATATATGACAAAGCGAGTGGCACGTCTCTACAAATGCATTATGAAGTATTAGAGCAAGGTGATCACGCTTCACGGAAGCTACTCAGTCAAGAGTATAACCCATTACATGCTCGGGAATATTTAACCTATTTCCATCCCACAAAGCCATCCTGTACGGTACTGCGTAATGCTAGCTAGGTGATGTCCCGCGGAGCGAGCTATTCAGGCCTGGTGTTTGTTACATCGATTGGTTGCTGAGAATAACAGTACAAGAGACCTATTTGTACGCGCGTTGTCCCATACCATGCAGAACGCGTCACGATTGTGACGTCTTTTATACAAGACAAGGAAAACTTCATCACAATGCTTTCAAGATTCATAGAAGACCGCCATTCATTTCTTATTTACCATGCATATCAGATGGTTAGAGTAGGCCAATGTATGGTGTACCTGGATAGCAATATGTTTACGTATTCGACACGGATAAACGAATGGACGTCAGTGCCTCGTGAGACTGTTGATACATGAGTGGTTGGCAATAAGTATTTATGTGCAATTCAAAAGAAGCAGATACTTCCAAGTTTGATAAGATTTAGGTAGAATAATGCACTAAAATTTCACTGATCTTACGGGTATAATAGACAATGAAGCAAATGTTACATATATTGCCTTTGATATGCTACATTGAACCGTATGCAGCGATTTGCATGGACAATGCAAATCCACACACATAGAGCTGTCAAATAAATATATTCAAGTCATGGGGGCCGTCTCGTCATGGGAGCTTAGACTGATCAACTTTAGAAATATACTTTGGTGAGGTACCAGGAACATGTTTCTCATACCAATGACAAGGGCTCTGGAAACCCCTTAATTTCTGAAATGGACGAAACCAATCTTCGGAGAAAGCCAACTAGGTTATTACATGTGGCAAGCAAAGGATGACTAATGTCCTCTTCTCGACAGCTCTCGCTGATTCATTCACCCCTCTGGCTGTGAGCCTCAACCGCAGCAGAAAATCCGCCAAAGGAGAAAGTTAACTAAGAAAAGTCTCCCATCTGGCACTGGTGGTCGACAAAGGAAGGAGAGAAGTCCCCGCAAAACACATATGTAATTTGAAGCGCCGAAACCTTGGAACTTCCCATTGCCAGTGTCGTAATACTTCGATGCACCATGAGGGGACGCTACCCAAGAATCCTCCCACTTTTATGATAGATTGGGCAGGTGTGTCTAGGACAATGCCTGATCCATTATGGGTTGCGCGGCGGGAGCGACACGCGACAGAAGGCGACACCCGACTGAATAGAGCAGATGTGACCAGCGAACCGCACGGCGGAGCTCCTCTCCTCTATTGCTGGGAGTTGCTTCTTTCCTTATAATTCTCCCCTCCACATCCCTGCCTGTTGCGACGATGTTTCCGAGATGTATCCCGCACTCATCCGTTATAGGAAAACGACGACAACGTGAAAGGGATTTATACCCCCGTAGGCCAGGGATTCCAGACAATCTGCTGGCATCATCGCGACAGATCGCACGAAAATGTATACTAATTAATTGGGAGGCAGGATTTGCTTTATGGTTCCGAAAAAAGGGAGCTCTCCATTAATCTTTCCTTAGGCGTCTGGCGATCACTCCACCCACAAACATAACGTTTAATGTATCAGTTTATGTATCAGTGCGACAGAATTTTCTGCATGCAAAAATAAGATTTTGATGAGTATTTGCAAGCTGTTTTCCATCCAGTTTTCCTAATGTTACATTTCATTGCCTGCGATTGTCCAGCCACGCGAAATAATTAACTTGGAAATTGTTCCCGGAACATAAAAGGGGGAACAGAACAATCTGGGTTATTTTCAGTCAAACATGCAATATTCCCTCGCGCCTTGCAATTTATTCGCCTTGTTTGGTGCAGATTGAAATCATGAAAAAAAAAAAATCTTCGCACAAAGCAAGTGCCTGGATGCATGCTCCAGGATGGAAATAAACGAAAAATTACAGACACTTCCCTTGTGAATCGTCGTGTTATTTCATGGCATGATACATGCGATGTTGCACAATGCACTCTGAGGCAATTTGTTAGAATCTCTTGTTTCAGCAACTGAATAGACCGACAATTCACTCAACGAAGTAATGAAATACAATATCATGCATAATGGTGAAAACCACATGAAAACGCCAACATTAGATGAATATTCATGGTGACTAAATTGCATAACGACACAACTACGGAAGCGCATATTTGATATCCACTGTTGTAAGCTGTTATCGGCCCACGATTTCCTGGAAGAAAAGAAAAGATGAAATCAGGAAGCATGATTGACTACACTCTGTCGCAGGCGTCTAGCACAGTGCGATCCTCGACGCTCAAGATGCTTTCAACAGCTTCTTGAGCGTGCGTTCCTACTGTCTGGGGTTATGAACCGAGATCAATTCACTGCGTGGCAGAACCAGATCGAAACGAAGCCTTTCCTTTTGCTTGTGGACAACAAACGACTTGCTCCTTTCGTCTCAACGGCATCGGGTGTTTTTTTTTTCCTTTCCAGAAAGGGATGCACACATAGAGACAGCCCAAGGTGCAAACGCTGCACTGAAGCTGTAGTTCTCGAAGACATGACTGACGCGATATGCGGGATGTTTGCTGGTATGCGCCATCGATTTGCCCGTCGACGAGTACTTGTATACAACAAATATGCTCTCCACTTGGAAACATGCTTATACAAGCGTGTACCAACCGACGTACGTTTTCTCCCCTGTTCCCTTGTTGTTTCCCACATGGAATGGAAAAAATGGAATGTATATTTCATAGTTATCATCTGCCATCTGAGCAAAAGGTAATTCAAGCGAATGCGGAATAGGTTATTTTTGTCTATTTATTTATTATTTGGAGTGTCTCGTACGTGTACATTGCATAACTTCGCATATGGGTGGAATAAGATGTAGATGGGATGTGCAAATGAAATGTCAACTGTATCACAGTGTTGTTGCTGGGGGAAAACAACAAGGTCTTTACACCATGTTCCACTGAGTATATGCCATTTGAAATTTACACACCCCGAGGAGGCATTATTCAATATTCATCCCGGTGGTTTCAAACGCTCCCTTCTTCGCCACGCTATCGGCAAACCGGAGATTATGACGTCTTGACTGTCACACTCACGAACATGTATCTGTTTATGTCGAGTCCAATTTGATAGTAAATATTTGACTTGTCCATGTTGCTCAGCGTCACTATTGCCTCACTTTCTGCCTTGAATCTCTCGCTGAGTTGACAAATTAAAGGAGAGTGCAGCACCAAAGCATGAATTTTACAGGTGTTTATGCAATCATAAATCATATGTGATATAAAATCAAGCATTTATGATACAAAGCATCGTGAAAGTCAGATGTGTCAAACTTTATCAGTTTCATTTGCTTTAAGCATCAGCTCCGTTATCGACTTTGTTGTCGTGTTTTCTATTGTGGTGCGATTTCATCTTGGAATATATCTTGAAAACTTGCAGTATTAGGATGACACTTGATTTTGCAGTATCTTGGCAGTATTATGATAATACTATGGAATTGATCCACGGATACAGATTATGTAAGTATCAATCTATTACCACCAATACGGCCAAATTTCGATGATTCCAGTAACAAACGTAAAATACAACACTTTGCAATAGAAACAAAGCCCGACCAAATACTTCACCAAAAGGCACACTGGCGTCATCAGGGTCAGACAGTGTGGTAAACATAGTTGTTTCTACTGTACACCAAATGGAATTAGTATACAACTGAATGACATATGAAAGTAATTTAGAAATCCGAAACAAACCCCATGGAATAGATATATGACAAGTACATAAGTAGCTAATGACAGGCCAAAAGATCCTGTTAAGGTATGCAAATTATGTTATCTCTGCATACCTTGGCGCATATTAACACGTATAGTACATGAATTCATGAATGCACGTTCAAGACTGAACATGTCTCCCATTTAGCGACACCCTGTATAAAACTGAAGAAGATACTACAGGACCATGCCTCAGCAATAATTCATGTTTCTGCCAGTATTCAACAAAGAGCTACAAGCGAATACACACAATGATAGAAGCACACATGACGTCTGAATACATTGAAGAAGAGATATGATTTTTTTTACATCTGGGTTTGCAAGTTGGAGCTAATGCTAGTAATACACTTTCAAGACACCCACCACCTGATTGGAAGTGACATTCTGTCACAGCAAACGAGTTTGTGAATTCACAACTCGATTTAATATTCACACTGGGACACGCTTGACTGTTATTAGCATACCACCATAAGACGCGTGTCATATGAATAGTACAAACTCTTAGTACATGTAGGCCTATCGGGAAAGATTCTCGAGATTTAAATGACGTTGACTTTTAAATGTCGTCCGTTATACCAAATTTAAATTTCGGTATGAGGTTGTTATATCATGTTGTTGTTGCTGTTTTTTTTCTCATTTAGGGGAAAGTTGTCCAATAAATAAATTATTACTGTAGAAAATAATGTACTTGTAAAAACGTAGTACTGTTGTTGATGTATAATGAATGATCATTTATTTTGTTTTAATACAAGTACGTGGGATATTTCATTCTATTCACACAATTGAGTCATCAACTGGCTATGGTTTCGCTGCCTTTGTATGCAACGTATGCATTAATAATTTCCAACCTCGGGGGACCCCTTGTGAACGTCCCTTGCTTGCTTACGTAGCCACCAGCACGTTCAATGTGCCGTGCATACCTATAGAGATCAAGACAACAGTTGGCCAACTGATCAAAATGCAACGGCCGCAATGGCTAAAGCTGCTTAGTGTCATCTGTTGCGTAGAGGGCAGACAACGATAACGATTCAATTTATTTACATTACCGGCACTCCCGAAGTTCGGTCGGCGTGTGGCGCGGCACATTTAGGAGATTTATTTGACGGCGTTTAGCTGTGCCGATTAAGTGGAGCTTAGTTGCGAGTACATCGCAGTGACATCGTTAAATTACTCGACGGAAAATCGCCGTATAAATGTGTGTCCGGAATAATGTGTCTGAATGGGGGCTTAATATACAACGGTTTTTTACTGACTAACGTCACTGATCAGTAGTATTTCCATGTACCGTAGTTGGACCATCAGGCCTAAGATATTCCAGACATTAGACATTATGATCATGGTAGATTGCACCAAAAGGACAACCAATGATATCGGTTGCACCAGCGCCGATAACGACATTACACTATCTCAAATGTACAAGTAACTCTTAGCTAACGTAGAAACATTGAATTGATTTTCAACATAATATATGTGATAAAAATTGAAAGGATAACTGAAAATATCCTATTTACCGCACAAAGAGAAAACTAATGGACTTGTTTATCTTGACTGACATGGAACTTTCAACTCGGAACGCCCGAAACCAAATCATTATTGATGACACCCTCCCCGTAATGCTCCTGACCGACTGGTTGAAGACCTACCACTAGCTCGTCTGTCGTCCATCTACAAAATTAGGCAGTTGCTTACCCGAGGAATTAGTACACGGGGGCATTTAAATAATCCGGCTCAAGGTGAACGACCAATTGTCCAGACATTTTAACCAACGATTCATGCATTGGAATGTGTAGATCGATTTTGTGTTTGCATGAGGTTTCTTTTCTTCTTGGCATGTTCGAATTTTTTTCACGTGTGTAACTGTTTATTGGTTTGGAAATGATGATATAATTGAATGAATAAAGACTCATATATTTGTTGGTGTTCCTCGAGTAGTAGTAATAGGGCTTGCTTTTCCAACCAGAAACATTCGCACATTATCAATGTAAAGATGCACCTACTAGACCATGAGGATATATATGGTTATGAATAAACTGTGCAATCAAATAACCGAGAATAATCCATACACATGTGACTTATGTTCAGAAAAAATTGCCTATTTGGAGTGTGTACGTTGTCTGAACAGGCGATACATCAAAGGGAACATACTAATAAAATAATGAAGATATATCGAATATTTACAGCAGCACAATGCAAAACTGCAACCAGACGTCAAGTCAAAAAGGAGGGAGAAAAGCTTATGTTGATGCTTATGGTCTACTGTTTTATTGCACGCCTCGTGGGTTTGTTTTGTGTAATACGTGCAAAAAAGGATATTTTTATGACTTTTTGCCCCACTGACGACACTCCATTCTTTGATGCAATGGCGCATCGATCAATATATACAAAACGCGTACTGGTATATTACATTCTCCCTGGGCTCGGTCAAAGCACTTTCCCGGCATTGTATGATTATTACGCAATGCCTGTCTCTAGGCCAGGGGCAAAAAGTGGCCTATTTTGTGTCATCCCCGAGAATGTTATTGCATTTTCATGATATTGCATTTGTCTAACACCCACATACACGCCAGTTCTCTGAAACGCATGAACGCGCATGCATATTGTATGATGATGAAGATCTATGTGTCTTTTTGCAGGTAGTCTAGTAAAATACAACAACAACAGGATCACTTGTGAAGTTAGATACATGTCGGAATTGTTCATTTATACGCAGTTTATGTGCTACCATAACAAAGACATCTAGATCTGTTATCAGCAGTTCAGACACGATATCTGGGAAGTGTCTCTGCAAGCTTACTAGTAGTGTAGATTCGTGTGGTACAGTTTTACGTATGGTGATCTTCGGGTGGCTATCATATTGGAACTTGTTGAGACAGGCCTATGCCGATTGTATAGTCTTTGTCTATCCGCTGTCAATTTCTCATTCCAACAGGCAAATCCAATAGGCCTATACTAGAACCAAGACATATATTCAAGGTTTACCACAACGACAAATCTTTGAGTTATAGCGTTCAAAGTACACACATTCAAAGGAGATGTATACACAAATACTGATGGGCCTAAATAGTAAATGACAAATGACACACCGGTACCTCCTCCCCATGCAGGGACTCGCCAATCCAACAACTTGTGGGTCCTGGCTCGTTAGGTGGCACAGACGATGAACTGATGAATAGTCTTCCAACGTGACTGGATCTTGGTGCTGATACTTCATCCGCTGTCGGAATGTGAAAAATACATCGCCGGAAAATCCCAGACATTTATTTTGCTCGGGGCTCTCTCCGATTTGAAGGAGCTGATGTCGGGAGTGATACAGCACGAAATTCTGTGTGTTGAACTGTGAGTTTGAAGTCAGGAGAACGAAGACCTTTCGCAGGACATAATTCTTCACGTACCTCGAATGTGTGATTCTTAAATTTGTTCTTGGTCACATGCAAAAGGGAGAGAAGCTTGAATCAACAGAGTCAGTAGTTAAATGCATATAATATAACTGATATCAAAATTCATCTTGAGCTCTTGTGAACATCAACTAAATTGTGGACATTCCCATCTTGCGGGGAGTTGCTATATGACGACAAGGTAGCTGTTGTTAGCACCATACCAACATCTATTTCAGTTCAATGTTAAAGTCGACAGCGAGTGCCAATCAAGAAATTAGTTGATACCCGCGTGCCGAATTGGCTGCCAATCGTGTAGCAAGAGAGCGTTAAACGAGAAAGACGACCCGTGGACATCGAATCTTACCTAACAGTTAGAAAATCAATGGGAAAAACTAGGTTCCCTTGTCCTTGTTCGGCGGGAAAGCGACTGGGATGCTATTCAGTGGTGGGAAGTCGTTTTCAGTGGATCGGAGCTTGTTAAGTGCTATTTCAAGCTTGTATACAAGATACCGTTGGTTCGTTATTGCTCGCGGTCCCGAGGTATCGTTGCTGATGTAGGGTAATTATATGCAGGTAGTGAAATAACAAAATATTGTGTGCCTAACGATATCATTTATCCATGCGTTACTGTTGGAATTCTAGTGAAGTTTAGACATGTTTCATTCTCAGTAGTAAATCGATCAATACTTTCAAGACAACCACGTGGGTCTGAATTATCCGTGCTGTTGAATTGATAAAGACTCGTCATACAACTCGTCTCAAGATTTTTTGAGCGTTCTCGGTGTTGTTAACCGATTTTTTCCCTTGCGAAACTTGATCGAGCGGAAATAAACAGTTGAACGTGAATGCATGTGGAGGACCTCGCAAGATTGAAGAAGAACACCAGCGTTGCTGAAGTTCTACTCACAAGAATCTGCTCACTTCAGCAACGAAGCCTCGACTAGCTAGCCGACTGCTGCCTGCTATACAAAACAAAAAGTCCAAAACTGAAACGTCAAAACTGAATTTGAACAGCAAATTGATGTGACGATGCGTACACGGCGTTGTTCGACGTGACGAGGGAATGACAGTCGGTTGCTGGCATCGATGCCCCGGGGAGAAGACATCGGACGTCATTCATCATCGCAACAACTCGAGTAGAACGTACCCGTCATCAAACTGATTCATATCCAGACGCCTACGCTCGTCTGCTTACCGGGAACAGTCACGTTGGTACCAGGAACTCATAAGAGATATGCCTTTTTACTTATATTGAATACAATAGTTTATTGTAAGAGGAAGCATATGAACTACGTGCTTTAGAGGAAGTGTGGTCTACTTTGTACATGCGTTTTGCGACATACATTACATTGTGAATTCACATGTCGGTCCGGTCCGGTAGATGTTAACGATGAGTTCGTACATAAACTACGACGTTCATGATATACATTCTATATTATGAACTGGTGTCAAATTTTATATTCGATCAAACTCGTTTCAAAATACGAAACAACACATGATTTTTTTGTGCTCTTCTACTGAAAGCCAGATAGGCCTAGTTCATGCAAGGTGAACGTTTACCTGCACGGTACAGCCATATTTTGCATGATTCAGTGCTTTCTCAAACTCTTAAATCCTGAGTTCCACGTCAAAAATGTGATTAATTCTTCGGGAATTTCCATGATAACGGTGACTTCCCTGGAACTCCCCAGAAGAGGTGGGTGATGAACCGTGCACTAATTACGGATTATTACCCCCTTCTGAATATTACATCCCTCGAATAATCTTCGCCGAGGCCAGGCTGTACGGGACAAGTTTGAAGGCACGTTTGGAGTACGACAATCAACTCGTAATGACCAATTTGCCTTGGTACAGCTGTGGCCCCCTACTATTCTTAATGTTCCCTTGTCTCAGGAAATGTATGGCCCATTTCATAATAGTATGTTTATGACCTTCTACCTGTACCAGGTATCTACTGAGCCTTCTTTTCTGTTCGATATCTAATGAAAGCTTCCTAATTATAAACACGGGTCCAAGACGGGACAAAGAGCCAGACATAAAATATTCCGTGAACATGTGCGTCACTGTCGTGGTGCGCACTGCTTGCAGCTGAAGTAAGATCTATTGGTGCTTCTTGAATTAATGATCCCAACTTTGTAAATCATGGAAGCTATACCTACAACCAAGACCTGAAGCATGACAGTCTGAGAAACGACAAACCAGTGCTTTCTCGAGTCATGGAGGACAAATACCATACGTAGGTGGTAAGTCTTGACTGTATAATTGATATTTAGTGATTTTGGTGAACCTACAACCGGGGACAACTCGTAGCAGGTGCCCGTTCATACCTACGCTGTTGATGTAATATACACTAGCCTTTTTCTTCCTCAGCACCGAGTGCCACCATGAGATATTATTGTTCTTCAAATTGAAACGACGCTCCTATTCATCTTTTAGTTTTGGTTCACGACACACAATTGTTTACGTCCAAGTTCCACTTGTATTGTAGTTATTGTTTTCTTTCATTTTCACTGAATTGTGTGGGATTTTCTTTAGGATTCTCACTAAAGTTTCTACGATATTAGAGCGTGCATTTCAAACAAGGGTGTCCTGAGGAAACGAACTAACCCAATTTCTTTCACGTAGAAGTTTAAGATTACAGGTCGCATGCGACCAATAGTGTTCGCTGATGTATCATTTCTTTATCAGAATATAGCTGATAAGTCTAAGTAATCGAGCGGAAGTACACATGAATTTATTGATGAAAAGACTACACTCGACCTATGTAATATGTATGGACGCTTATTTTATATTGTAAACGGTAGGCGTTTTGCTCAGCTGTAAAATTGAATTTTTTCCGCCGAATAATTCACTTATTTGAATGAAAACGTTATGAACTTTTGAATGAGATACATGCAAGTTGTATTTTTGTGTGGGCTATTGACCTAACACCCACGCCCACCCAGGGCAAAGTTGGAAAAAAACTCATCCGGTGCCTGAATGGGGGATCATTATTCTGCTTACCCAAACATATACACCGGAGTTAGTACCTTACCGGATAGCAACAAAACAGGCGACTGCATGCCGTTGAATAATTTATATACGTGTATCATCAGAAATGAAGCGTACTCATCGTGTCTGCAATAAAAATAACGACGTGTTTTTGTTAATTTTGTCGTTGTTGTCAGATGATATTCAGGAGGTTATTTGATATTTTCAGCCAATAATGAATGATACGTAAGGTGACATTTAGCAATGATTAAATGAGTTTCGAAACAGCAACCCAATTTTCTATAGTGCCTGGGACATCAATGCCGCACTATTGTCTGATTAACATGGCTGAAACATCAAAAAGCAAATTTTCCAACGTAACTCACAATAATAATATATTCTACACTTTCGGAAAAGCCACATTAGAAACTAGTGACATGGCCAGAAGAAAAAAAATGAAAATGCAAGAACAAACACATGCCAATCTCATATTGAAATATGATCAGCAAATTGAAATTAAATAAGAACGTGTTAAAAACAGGGAAAATGTCTTTGTGGCGTGATGCGAAGCCATCTGCGAGAATTGTAATTCCGAGTGAACATGCATAATTGATGGCCGGATGATTTATAATATGGTGGGCCTGCAAAGAGTGTAGCACTCTGGTCATCTCAATAGATCTCGTTTGAAGGCTCATTCTTCAAGAGACTTTCTTGATTGAATTCTTCAGATTAATGGCCCCAGGAAATCTTAAACCTTAGTTCTTGGTGTTTTAGTAGGAGCACCTTAGGGTTGACAGATGATAACCCGTGTTGTCAATGACAATACCGACCATTTCTACATAATACATCACTCACAAAAAACAATCATGTACATGGCTGGATCTGCGACACATCAATCTAGTAAATCCACTTTATCAACTAAATAGAGATCACACTTCGAGTACTGTTCAGGTCGGAATGCTCATAAACTATTCAAATTAGTCAAATAAAAACTTCCTGAATCACTTAGTGGATCACTTCCTGCGTTGGCTTTCAAGATTGCGAGTGATTTTAGTATTGGTACCCCATGATCCCACCTGTAGGGCCAATTACTATAACCTCTGGTACAATGTCCCAGTATATTGATCATATCTAGGAATGCTGACATTGCTCCATGGCGTGACAATTATATCCTGCTCCAGCCAAGTTGGACAATGCGATGATTCCATCGCAAATGAATTATTATCGAACGGATCATCTGATTATTTCCGTCTTGCGTGGCTCGCCATATGATATCATCAATGACTTGACGGACCTAATCATGTCGATAGCTACTGGGTTTTGGTTGGATTTCCACACTTTCGACCCAGATTTCAATTATCGACGTATTGGTAGCGGTATATTATGTACCTAAAGCGACCGTACATCAATGAGAATGTTCACGCGTATATGCGCAATTATGGTTAGGTGTGTTTATTCGCCTCAGAATAACTACCCATATCCTGTGCACCAAAAAACACTGTTCCCTCTTTTGCAGACAAACCACGTAACGACACTAAGCTCATTAGGCTGACCCGGACAATAAACGAGCGACTCTCCACCGACGATATCCGAACAATAAAGCGAGCCCAACAGCCACACCAATAATACCGATCCCGGTGCATTCTTGGCGATCTGGGTACTTCTCTGAAAGCGAAACATGCCTCCACTGAATGCAAAACGTCGTCTCTTTTATAGGCATCTCTTGCAAAAGGGGAACAACGCAAGGGCAAGAAAGCGCGCATTCATTGAATTCTCCTGCCTTTCTAGACATGGATCGCCGCCCCATGCTCTGTCTCGTTCCATGAGTTGGGAGGCTGTCCCTTTTATCCGTATGACGCTAATGAGCATATCCAACTGGTCGACCACTCGCCAATTATATGTATGTTTTGATGATTACCACTGACATGGTCACGACCTGAGCTACGAGAGATCTTGAGAGGCCTGTCACATCTCTGGCAGCACTGTCTAATTCCAATAATATCATGATTTATGACTCCTTTAGAACAATGCCGAAAGCTAGACAGTTTCTTTATAATTAGACCCATCCATATTGTAATTTCAATTAAGGAACAAAATGTCTTTTGAAAAATGAGAAACATAACTATCCTCCATTATCTGTGTATTCGACAGAGGAACATAATTAATTTCATCAAATACGTCTTCCACGTAATCGAGGCAGATGAATCTTTACTTGCGATTCATAAGGGCTTTTAATTCTACTTTTTCTTGTGTCAAAATATTATTTTCTGGAGAATAAAAAGCAATGAAAGGCATGTTGTGACAGTTCTAACTAGTTTTAGGTGCTGTGTTCATCGAAACAATCCATCATGGCAATTTGAAGGCACAGAAGACGGAGAAAAAAAGTCGTTTCCTCAAAGCTTTACGATTCTTAAGGACACCTGCTGCACGATTCAGCGTAATAATTTGTCTGAAGGTTTGTCTCTTTAACGCTGTGGTGATGCTTCTGCTAGATGCAGCTGGTGTGATCTAGATTTGCATTGAATTAATACACGCTAATTGGAGCTTTATGAGACTCAAGTAAAAATGTGCTCCCCGGTAGTCATTAATACAATTACATTTGTCGATATATTTGTTGGTAGAAAGAAAATTTGGTATTACATGTAGATTTCATGTATTGATTGCTAGACACGTTTGATCTACTACGACGAACACAACACCGTGGGGTTCGAAATCGAACGGTAGCTGGGCTTCACCCGTTACTTTTAACGACCTGGTCGGTGTTTAATAATTCAGGAGCATACCTGTGTAACAGACAAAAGAGGGCGAATCATAGCGCCGACCCCAGTGTCGGACACGCAAACACGGTGTTCCCACTTCGTGCTTGGCACTGGAGCCGCATCCATTGTTGTCTACGTGGGACTGATTATGAAAAAAATTGCATATCTCTTCATTCTGGGATGAACCCAACGAGAACGAGGCAATCTGTCGTGAGAATTCGCACGAAATATGAAATTGAAATTAGTGGGCCAATTTCAGTTGAGCACAACGTACGGAACAACCTATGTTATGTCCTTGGGTAGTAGATGGATCTGGTGAGAATATGACTGTTGTAAGAGTTATATCCTATTTAATGCAATATCCTGCAGAGAAATAAAGTGTTAATGTGTTAAAATCCGCCTACATTTTACCCACAACGGATCGATGAATGACACTCGTTCGTCAGTCTTGCCTTTAATTGGATGGGACATTCCACAAATGTTTCTTGTTGAGAGAAAATTCGATATATTATTTCACGTGACATTGCACACTAGTACAAAAATGTATATGTCTCCATTAGTATTATATATTATAGCCTAAGTTACTTTATGTTATTATTCATAACATGTGTGTATATATCTAGGGAAGGAACCATACAATCTCAAAATACGTATCTATTTATACAGCAAGGATACCGTATTGATCAATGTCAGAATGGCACTCAGGATAGGCCTACGTACATTCGTTGTACATGTTGATGAATAGGATATCTGTTGCCGAATCAACAACAGAAGAAAAATCTCTCCCATGTCGGGATGTGCATTGTATGGAGAGATGTGTAGAGATATGAACGAGATAATGAGTTCTAGATGATTGAAAGCTTTTCAAAAGCACAGAAAAAAGTCATGGTTCTTTGCTGCAGCCTGGCAAGATATCGCCTATGAAGAAATACCACAGAAACCCACGAGAGGAGAGAAAGGGAAAGCAGCTCCTCGACCAAAAATACCCGGGACATGTTTCATCCCACACCCCATTCCCAGCCCTCTCAGGGTCAGTGGATGAAAGAAATCATATTATCTAAGCTGTAACTCAGTATCCCCCAGCATCACACCAGGCAGTGGAGGGTATCAGACCAGTGTGTGTAGAGGGGGCAGGCCATGAGAACTTCAGCGGTGCTTTCTTTATCTTCATCTGGCAGCTCCAATCGACTTCTTGCTAGCATCCATTTCTATGAATAATTGAAATTTAGTTGATCCAATGACAGTCAGTTTTATTGACAACCAACGCCTGAGCCGTCCGAGACGACGACCGGCGGCCAAATTGTGATGCGCTGGGAGTCCCCTCCTTGGCTCTCATGACCAACTGCGCCGAGCCAGAGCAAGAGAGGTGTTATATTATTAAATAAATTCCTTGAATGGACCCACCAGGGACAGAGATCCAAGCAGCGTGGGGCCATCTGAATACCAGCTCGGTATCGCGGACCCTGATAAGCGTAATTGAGTGGAACTGTGACACCTAATATAACAATGACTATCTCGGCTGGGAATTGTTAGGTTCCAAGATCGCGGAAGTGGGAAAGTTCTATGGATATGGCCCTAATAATGGCTACTGCTTCCCTCCCTCGTTTGCGGGCGAGGTAGAGCTGGCGTCTGACAATGGTTTAATGATCCACATAACATCGACACTTACTTGCTGAGCAATTCCTTCAACACTTTCTGCAATGTCGCATGCAATTTGGAAATTGCTCATGTGAATGAAATAACATCAAATTTGAACTTGTTCTCTTCATTGATTGCCAGTGAAGCATATACTTCATTCTCCAAACACCATACCATTGCCAGAAAGTATATTTCAAACAAATACTATATAGCTCTTGGATGATCCATGCAGATAAGTGTGAACAATTTATTTATAACTGAAAACGAATCAGTTCACAAGTTTACTATTATTGTGGTGATCCACTGTTTTACAGCCATTAAAGGATCGACAGTGGATCCAGTCTGAGATTGCAGACTCAAGACGTCAGGTGTCTTCTCTCATTCAAAACAAAAAAAAAGTCACATATTTATTTATTTACTTTGTCTAATCGGGGCGACCGTTTTATAACCATTATTTGCACACCTGCATTGATTTTATATGTCTCCAGGCAAAAAGCAGAGGAAAACAGACAGGAACAAGAGCAGAAATCCGTTCACAGCTGTCACAGGTAAACGCTCACTGACTTTTCAATGGCTTCATGTGAAGCAAGCTGCTGATGCCACTGATATAACAAATTAATGGCGTGTCCGACTGACAGACAGACACCAGGATTGTACACGAACACTACAGGGTGGGGACCGAACGGCGAACGGGTCCTACTTGTCAATTAATTTATTATGAATTTATGGCATGTGCCATCGTTGAAGTACCGAATGAGATTAGCTGTTGACATTTGCAGATTAATTCATGAAGTGGAGGGGGGGGGGGGGGGGGAGGATGGAAAACTGCTTTTACCGCCGTTCCACGACTCACAGTAATTAGAGTCATTAATTTACCTTTCAGCTGCATTTAATTAACCCCCATAAAATAGCCGTGACGTACAGGGTGAATAACAGTTGATTATTACATGAGCTAGGGAGAAAAAAACTACACATTGCTTTCATAATTTAGGTGCATATATAAATGTATTGAAAAAGTGCATATAACTTTTAATGTATTGTACGCGAGCGGTAGGAACTAGACAATGAGTCCACTTAGTTGTTGGAACTGCCATATTGATAACTCCCGTGCTTAATAACTCAATACCTAAATAAAACCATTTAAATTAAATATTTATCATGCTTTTCATCACTGGTCTCCCAACAATAAACTGGAAAGCTGGAGCAATTTTCTGTTTTTTCACTGAGTTTGAATGTTTAGTGGAAAATAGGATTTTTCCACTACAGGTATACTTCGTGGTCGTCGCTTGATTTCAGCAAGCAGTTATGGGCTGCATTTATATTACGCGACTTACCGAAACATAACAAAGTCGCCATAGCATCATAGGTATATATATACATTACTTGTGGTATTGTCAAATAACATGGGTCCAGTAATCATCAATGACAACCATGCATTAATCATCCATCATGCAGTATCCACATATATACTATAGGAATATTAATACATCGTATCAACTCCATACGTGCATGTCCATGTCAATTGATATGAAAGTGGCTGCCATGGCTTCAGTTTCAGGTCACCCGGGTAGCACCTGACCCCTAGTGCAGGTGAAAGCAGCTGGGCACCACTCCCAAGGGAGGTCATCAGGGTAGACTGCGGGGACATGGACCAATTAGTAACTTGATGGATGGAGACAGGCCTCGTTTACATGGGCGGTCGTGGGGTGGAGTTTATAAGTGATATATATGAGTTTCCTGCGATGGTCACTTTGTCTTGCTATGGGGTTGATGCAGTGTGTGTGACTTCCGTGGTCGCCACCAGGTCTTAATCGCGCTCGGTGGATGGATAATTTCAAGCTTGACATATGATCCACTTCACCTATGGTTATTCAAGTTGCATACATTGTACATAGTTTTTCCCCAGTGCTATAAATAGTGACGTGCTGTCTGTCTGTACTAATGGTACATATATGGATTGAGTTTCATTTCCGCGGCGTACCGAGTCAAGCTTGACGAAGGTAGCACGTTTTTATACCCACGTTTTTGCACCTTGGCACCCGTGACAGGTACTGATGGGATTTTTGTCGCGCTTCTGTGCGATGTTCTATTGCTCTTGTGTCCTGTGTGGGAAAATGTCTGCACCGTGATCAATATTCGTGTGTATATTTTTTTTTCGCGGTAATTTTTTGTGCCGATGTTACAGGACTTGCATCACTGCACATCTCCAAAACCTCGAGCCTTCCAGCAATACAAATGTGCTCCTATTGTCGAACTCTCCAGTTTATCCATCATTTTCTCATGGCTCTTCGCGGGTATTTCAGAAACTGAATGAGAAGATGATCAATTGCTTCTAATTGTCTTCGCTGAAATCAAGTGCCATGCATCTGAAAACGGCAAGTTTTACAGAGGAGAGGAATTAATTCATCACATCTCCGTTGTTGAGATGTCTGGAGTGCTTCATCGTCCGATAAATTGCACGCAATCATACTAAATTACGCGAAAAACAAAATGTCAGAAGCCTGGACAACTGGTGAGGTCACTCAATGTCAAAGTTGCGGGGCTTGCTGACAGATGAGCCTGGGTGTAGGAGGAGTGGAGTGGAGTGGATGGGATGGGGGACGGGGGATTGGAGGGGGTCAGGGACTCTATAGCGCCCATCCTGACAATCCAGCGCCCTCGTGCCGCTATATTATATTGTATGCTGTCACATAAATTCAACTCGCAACCTCTCCAGTGTTTGTGTCAGCCTTCAATACGAAACCGTTTATTATTGTTGAGTCAATAAAACGATAACAGCGCTGCTCGTGTGTGCCACAAAAGCACGTGGCCGCTCGCTGCGGACGGGTCGTGTTCAAACCGTACAGGCTTCGTCAGTCAAGTGTTGATCCAGGGTCAACACGGGCCTCAGGATTTTGCATGGGGCGAGCGTCCCTGCATAATTGTTTATCCCCGATGCCACATTTGGCCATCACCGCCCTGTGGACGACAGCGGCCGCAAAATGATATAGTGTCCAAATAATGACGACACAGTCGGATATAAATGAATTTCATTTCCCCCGCGATATGGGTGTTATGAGTGTGTAATATGACTGAGTGATCTTGTCTCGGTTATTGATGGATTTGTGAGTCCGAGGCCGGACGACATGGGGACATCGATAGGGGATGGCGCTTGAACAAGGACCGCTCTTTGGCACCGTGTCCCCTCGACGGCAGGACAAACTCTTCTACAATATGTAAGAAAATAGCCGCCAAATGCTTGGGTTCCCACAATTATACCTCGCCGTAACATCTGAAGGGCTTTCTCGTCTTGCTCGGTCGGCCAGCGACGTGGCCGTCCTGGGCTTCATTACAGCGGCCGTGGCTGGTCAAATAGACGAGGGGATATCACTGGAAAACTGTCGAAATGAACCTCGAAATGAAAGGCGATACATCCCCACTGGTCGTGGGCATTCAGGACAGAATTGGAAAACGGCTAAATCCAATTGTAAGCTCTCCAGCATGTATGCCCCATGGAGAGTACATTTCTGACACTTTTGAGGCTTTTTGTCGAGTCTGATTAGACGGACCAAGATACCGGTTCCTCCTTCCCCATAGCTTCGTCCCACTTCGCCTTGCTCTTCCATTTTGGTCTATTCCATCCTCCAGTTGCGAATGAGACAAATTTGCCGGTCCAATTTAAGGCAATCATTCAAGTGATTTTAACTCTATTTGTCTCCTTCTAGCTCATCCGGCTACAAATCATTTCTCTGTATTTTTTCTCTGCGCCCGTGAGCCCATGGCTTTGGTCTACTCTTCCTCCCAAGAAGACAACTAACGTGAAAACTGTTACCCTTCCCCATTTTTATAGTTTGACAAAGCGATGGCACACCAAAACTTCACAAGGATACGTAAAACTTCTTCCATATCACTTCTTCGAGGCGGGGACACACTAGGGCTTTTTCAGAGAAAGGAGACCCCACAAAGACAAGAAAGCTAGCTGTAAATAATTGACCGAGCCACCTAGTTCTGCTGCGTGGGTCTACGAAAGTGTATCTATAAATCAACAAAGCATTTGTCTACGGTCACACTCGCCTGAAATGAGCGTCCCGTCAAATATTCATGCGCTTTGGATTCCGGCGCACCACACAAACAAAAAGACTACCAGAAAAAAAAATCCGGTGAGCGAAGGTGAACGCAGAACAATGTCAGAAGACAATTCGGTGAATGCCTCGGGAGGGGAGGGGGTCCAGGTTATTAAGGTCTCGACCCTACGACAGTTCGATATTGTCTAAACTTGGGACCCCTTTCTGTTCATGAATAAATGTGGAGAGCGCTGCATGGGTTGGGGGTTTGCACATCCGGAGAAGCGAGGCCAATGCATCTTCCTCACTTCCATGCCTTCACCGGTAGAGAACAGCGTCTTGCCAATTGAAGATGACACCGGGCGACCGTCCCCTAAGCTACACGTGGCCTGTCAGCTCGTTGGTTCCCTGATATATGTATTTCCGATCCCCCGTGTCACGCGGAATATGCTCCCTATGTATATTTATGGGTGGTTCCAAGGGAATGTGTCTCAAGGAAATAGTTCACAGTTGGATGACGAGAAGCATCATCGCACATTTCATATAAGCGACTTTGGCCAATATTATGTACACAGGGCGGAGGGATGGATGACGGATGGTCGTCTGGCGATATGAAATGTTGGTGGAGAAACGACGGCGCTGATGCAATATCGATTATAAATTAAGTCCCAGCTCGTTTGTAATCTGTTGGGTGAGATATTAACAGTCATTAAGCCCATTAATAATATGCATTATGCATTAAGCCTCATGACATCATGTCGTTATCAGAGTAGTCCCGTTGCTGCAACACAGTGCGCAATAGTGGTCGCTACCTGCAGAACAGACACAATGCGCTTGTGGTGTATATTTAAAGCATGCGCATTGAAAATGGAAATATTTTGCATAAAAGCTTTTTGAAAAGTGTTCGCTTTAGATTTATAGGTTCACTGCCGATGTGCATTGTTCTTTGCCGTGTTTTTGCCTATCTGGTGAACTGCCACTTGAACATAACCGCAAACAAAGTAGCTGAAAGATGGGTTATGGGCCCACGCGGGATGGGAGGGGACACTAAATTACAACAGTTTTACAGTGATCAACTCGGTATCAAACCATCATGCTAGCAGTTTATCGAGTTCGTCTGTACATGTGTCACCACACGCTGAGTACGTACCTTCCTGCTTGGCCGTCGTCTTTATCACGTGGAACGCAGCTATCCAGAGTACATAGTACACACGAGCAGCCATCCACCAGTTTAAGCCCATATTGAGAGCCGCGGGCATCGCCGCTAGATGATCCATAATTGCGTTAATCCACCGGAGGTACGTTGGGCGGCGGCTCGCCGGACGGTCGGTGTGGTCACGGGTCGACGGACGTCGTCACCCTGCGGGACATTCCACGTGCGGGCGGACGCCGGACAATTGATCCCCGGCGCCGGCGACAAAGACCGACGATGGGCAATTTCCTAGGCGGAAATCCCAGCGCAGTTGTAATTTGTCTCCCGTCGCTTTGCCCCCCTTCAAACGGACCGTCGGTTAACGCTTCGTGCCCTGCATTTGTAAGAAAACTTCGCTTTTCCCTCGTCGCTTTTTTTCTCACTGTTGCACGGACGGTCAAGGTGTGAAGAGTGTAACACTCGAGATCCCTTGTTCTGATCGTCTTTAAGGATCCGACTCCGACTGTATTGGCGGGGAAGTAAACCCTTTAAATTTCACTGGGGTCCGTGACCCGCGGAAACGGATGTGGGAACTGTATCACACGACTCCATGCGGAAAGAAGTTAACGATCTGCCGGAGACCGGGAGAAAAGAAGAAGCAGCTGAAGGTCGATTCTTTAGCGTCACCTCGGCACAGCTCACTTTCTCCCCTGACAAGCGACGTCAAGGAATTTAAGAGCTTGTGACGGTTCTCAACTGCTCCGAAAGTGGCGACGGACGTTTAGCCTCGGGGATTTCAGATGACATTACCTCGTGTCCACGTGCTGGGTTTCCTGTGCCTGCCTCTCGGGCAAGCTGGCTGGCTGACTATGGGGAACTTTTGGTGTCGTTGTCCAGCATTGTTCACTTGGCGGTGGAAGTCCCGTGTCGCCGTCACGTGTGGGGCGGACGGCAGCGTGGCTTGTGTGGCGTGTGGGGCTCCGTCGTCAGGCTATGGACGGGTGAGTTCTCTGGGAGGCGGGAAGAGCGATATCCTCTCTCTCACTCTCTCTGTGAACGGGGCGAGAGCGGTGCGTGTGTGTGATGGACTAAGGGCGGTGGCGGCGGTGCCATACGAA
This sequence comes from Terebella lapidaria, assembly GCA_949152475.1. NCBI lineage: Eukaryota > Metazoa > Annelida > Polychaeta > Terebellida > Terebellidae > Terebella > Terebella lapidaria. The sequence continues at coordinate 14,571,038 of OX424557.1, forward strand.
GGCATGTCCCGCGCTAATTCCCTGACGTCGAGACCGGAGCCGCCCAAGCGCCCGCCCGCTCACTGCATATCATAACTCAATCAATATGGAGAGGCCTGGGTGAGGGAAGGAAAACAAAGGATAAATAGGCAACACCTGAGACAAGCGCACTGGGGGTGCTCACAGCTTTCACGACAGTTCCACAAAAGAGGAATGGATCTCTGCTTGCGGCGGCTTTGCACGACTTGAGGAGACTCGAATTATGTTGGGCCTATAACTTACAATCAAAGTGGTAATTGTCGACAAGGCTATTTTCTGTGTAAATGATCGAGGTGACTGCGTTGGAAGGAGGGCGCGGGTGATTGGGTGGGGTGACTCGGGCGGATACGGTGACAAAATCCACGTTTATGGTGACAAGGACATGCCGGAAACGTGCCTTCCTCGGCAACAGTAGTTTTGGTAATTGTCGGTTATCGCTGGTGGCCTCATTAGTTCCCGGTGACGCCCATGATTATCAGTTACTTTCGGAGACGTGAGATGTTCTCTCGCATTCGGTTACGTCACATTTCCTCTATGAAAACGCACGTACTGAAACTACCAATGGTTTCTTGTTCTGCGCAATCATACGGACATAATTATAATTTCGCAAAACACATGATTATATTTCTGCAAAGCTTATATGCAAAGGTATAGCCTGGTGGTACTTTGTCGGTGGGGAATATTTCGTTGTTTACCTCCAGTACGCTGAATTTCACAACGTCCGCTCCACGGTTAGTGGGTTAACCAAGACCGCGAACTAATTAGCTGAAAACAAGAGTTCGACACCGTCTCAACCCGGCCAACTCGAGCCCTGCTTGGCAACACCGAGTGAAAAATAAACAGCAATATCTCTGAACGACATCACACTAGAAGAGGCCTCGACCCTGCGAGTCAACGATACTGATCGCAGTACGAGTCGGGTCACAGTGCACTATATGACGTAATTCAAGAACTCATGAATACTAACGATATAACGAGGGCATTATATGTTGTCAACTTTATACACCGACCACTGGTGCTGACGAAATTGGGGCCTTTATGTTTTTACTGTTGTGTTGGGAGATATGTTTATCAAGGTACGCCTATCCTTTAATTAAAAAAACTTTGCTGATATTTTCCCGATTCTATATGGTATCATATCATGAATTGCCATAGCTTGGCATAATTGTGGACCAGAAGACACATTGGGTGTATATTACACAAACATGCTGTTCTCAAAAGATTGCACAGCTACAAAAGCAAGCAAATACACAAACTCGTGTACGGATCCAGATGTTCAATGATGGGGCTAAAAGTTGTAGATTGCCTGCTTAGTCATTTTTTACGATAGAATTCTATCATTTAGTATCTCAAAAAAACATCAGCAAAAAACTGTGTAAACGAGTAAAAATATATATGAGTAGGGTCTACATTATGTTATTTCGAGATTTGTAATGACACCTTCTCGTTCCTAAATTTACGGAAAGTTAAATAATGTTTCCCTTAATCCCCTTTACTTAAAAAGTATTAGGTACTACATAATTACACAATGCAGAAGTATTGCGATAGGATAAAAAATAATGACACTTTCATTTGTAGATATAAAATAACATGTATTTTTAAAGCAGAAACGCGCGTCTCGCATCAAGCTTTTCTGTTAACTTTTTGTTATCCGTTTTGTGTCTTCTGACAGCGCGCGTTATTAGTTTTCGCGAATGAGTGAGTGTTCCCAGAATTACGAGGATCGCTACATCGTTCCATACAAAACAGTGGCCAACGCCCAAAATTATATTTCTGCTGTGCACAATGCCATGAAAAGACGGAACGACAACCATGGCGACTGCTCAATAGTATGCTGGGAAAGCCGGGAGGCACTCATAATACTCGCAATGATTAAACATAATTGTGTGCAGCGGGTCCGCTCCGGTTTCATTCGGTACGTTGCCATTAATTGTGACCCGAATTATCTGGAAGTCGTCATTGTGCACAAAGCTCCCAGCAAATACATAAATAAACAGGTGCTCGCTTGCACACATAGCCATGGGCGTTGTTGGTACCGGGGCTTGATATTGCCCTAAAGTTCGCCACCACAGCTAGAGCAGATCGTAAGCACCACAACATAGGCCGGCTTAATATCTTTAAATTTATCAGCACCTGCTCCCATATATGTGAAACTATATCCTGTACGTATCTGGATCTCCGGTGAGGAGGAAAATATAATTTCGTTATCAATTTAATTGATGAACATTTTGAAACAGGTGTTTTTCACCAACTAATTACAGCAAACTTCCCCTTATTGCCAAGTATGACTTATAAATAATGATGACATTGTGTAATGCATAATGCTTAGAAAACATCATGCATAATCACATGTCAGGTTTGATATTGGTTGTATTAATGGTAATGGGTTGATACTTACATAGCATGATGAATGATGTCGCCCATTCCATCAGTCGGACTCATAGAAAGAACTGACATGGATGTTTTGACGTTTTTTTGTAGCGTTTTGTTGCTTATATTATTGGTGATATTGCAAATCGGATTGAGATACCCTTGCGCAATGTCATTACCTTGTTTTTTTGGATTGTCCTCAATATGATGGCTGATCATGCAACTAATGATGCAATAAAACCTTTCCCCAAAATAGCTCATGAAATCATTCATTCAGCATACAGTATAAACAGTGCGACACAAATAAATTATTACTTTGAATATTTCATGACCAGTTGCTCAGGCGTTTGTTACTGCCTCCAAATGCTATTCATATCACACAATAATACAGGTGTATTCAGTCGGGCGCCTAGGAAATAACTTTGAAGCCAACGCCCTGAATTGTTCCCCGCGCAACTGCATGTAGTCAATTGCTAGGCGACTTCGCCATCGACTGACTGTCAATTTAGATTACAATACATGTAGATGTAGGTATAGTTATTTGACAGAGAGACAGATGAAAGCTGTTAGCAGCCGGCTGTGGACCATTCCGGATCAGGTTTCAGTCCGTTGGCGACTCCCGGTAATCGCTATTCACTTGGGCATAGTCCAGAGTGTCCTGTACATAATCGCTAGTTACTATGACAGCGAACAACCTTGATGGCCACCCAATAACATCCAAATTGTCTTCGTCATCGCCATTGATCATACAGTATGTCAATACATGAATGTGCTAACGAGCCTTGGTTATACACCGCAAAATATTTTACTCGCTTAAATACACTGCCCGTTGTATAGAATGAATCTCTGTGAAGTCTGTTAAAATATTATAATCACCAATCTACCAGGAGGAAGATAAAGCACTAAGTTATGTATATGACAAAATTAAGACAGAAGTGAAAACAGTTTCATATTGAAAGCATAAAACATAATGGTATTTGTTAAGATATATCACTGTGCCTTGATTAATTTTTTTCAGTTTTCGCACTAATCTAGGAATATTTCATCCCGTTGATTTTTAGAACGAACATACAATTATGTATCAATTGAAGTATGTCCCCTATTTTAAAGTACATTTTGTGCTGCCGAAATAAGCAGTACCGTCCTTTGTTGGCGACAGAACACGAGCTTGTTGCTTATGTTTTATCATTGTCACTACATACCACACGCAGAAACACTTAGCTATGTGGGAGCTGTGAATAACCGGTGGATGTGATTCTGTTTCCACTAACAATTCGTTTAAGCAATGTATGGTTAACTTTGAAAGCTGAGATACCATGAAAATACCGCGACCTATAACACATGGAATCACTCCGATAAACATGGAACCAATGTCCAATAGTATTTCGAGCGAACAAACCAAATCCGTTATCCAATCGCAATTTCATAGAACGTCATGACCCCCCATGTATGGCCAGATAGTTTATACAGGACAAATATAAGTATTATCAATCTTTTACCTATTGTTGAGGCAATGACCCAGCAAATATTTTTATTCTCCATTAATTGATTGTAAACCGATATATCACCAACTCGAATCTTTGCAAGTACGGGTCATCGTGCATTACACCTTCTCTCGATCGATCAGAATTCCACTTTGGAGATCAGAGGAAGTTCTGTCTATAGCGAACAAAAAGTTCTATGGGTGCGTTTGACTGCTTGAATGAATGACATTCCATATGTATGTAACTGGAATCCGTTGTGGGTATGGGTCAGTGACCTCCCGCAATATGCTGGCTGCCTAATGTTATTTATCCAGATGAGAACAAGATTCAGTTCCAACGAATTTGACACCATTTGCGTGATTCAATGCATGGGTGTTGGTCCACTCGTATCATAGGCGGAATTTACCATTTATATGAACACGTAAATAATAACACAGACAAGGAATGGAAACCTACCAGCTTCACTGATCAGAATCACTGCACGGATTCCTATGTACTTGTCTTCATCATCTAAACGAAACATATTTCCAACAGTATTCGTCTCCTGAAAATTGATCATGCTTAATATGGTGCATGGATTTTCGAGCTGGGTTTGTTCACCTGGAAATTAATGTGCCTGGTATATGATCCGGATGACCTTATTGTTGCCGTTTCAACAAAACTAATGCACATGTAATATTTTTTTTGGATAATATTTTTGTGGAATTTGGTGGTCTAATATTTCAACAAACTATTGGTATTCCCATGGGTACAAACTGTGCACCATTATTGGCAGACCTGTTTTTATACTCCTATGAATCAGATTTTATCCAACATTTACAACGAGGAGGTTCTAAGAAACTAACATGTAATTTTAATTTCAATTTCCGATACATAGAAGATGTATTGTCGGTAAATAATACCGAGTTTGGTGATTATTCGGATGTCATATATCCTAAGGAAGTTGAAATTTAAAAAGATACTACAGACTTCGCTAATTTTTCCAACTATCTAGACCTGAGGTTGGAGATTGATAATGATTCTAACCTGTCAACTAGATTATATGACAAACGTGATGATTTCAATTTTTCCATAGTCAATTTCTCTTTTCTAAGCAGCAATATTCCTATGTCGCCGGCATATGGTGTGTTTGTTTCTCAACGCTATTCCAGGGCTAGTTGCAAATATGAGGATTTTGTCTATCGAAGTGCCCAGCTAGTCTCTAAACTGCTGCGACAAGGATATGTTTTACCAAGACTTTTAGCTGCGTTTAAGAAATTCTATGGACGTCATCATGATCTGATTGATAAATACACCAAATCCATGTCTGCCATGCAACTAGATCTATTTTCATGTTAATTTTGGGGAATTCATGACGGGTGCCACTAGTGGGGCAGGAAATGCTCACTCTTTCCGGAACACCTGATTTCACCTCCTAATGGCCATTTTTGGGGGTTCATGAGTTTCTCTGTCATTTTTGTTTTCTCTCACTTCGTATGCCTGATATGACTTTCTGTCCCCGGACTACGAGATTGGATAACGGACCCTGTTTTGTTTGCTCGGAATACTTAATACTGGGTATTGATTCCACGTCTATGTAACATTATTTCTATTCATTAATTACACATGTGTAAAACAAGTTCTCAAGTCAGCTGAGCTATGTTTGGTGTATGAATGAGCACAACAATATTACCATTATATGCCATATCCAACCAACATACACATCGGCAATCAGAGGTATGGATGTCAGAAAGGTGAAAAAACATGGGATAACTTACAGATATATTACAAACACTGACCACAGGTATAAAATGTTATTGCTTATTTCAAGGGTCATTATCTTGTAGATACAGTATAACTTTAATGCATTCTGTATTTGTTATTTATTTTCAGTACTCGGTGAAAGGAGTTACCCCCCAAATTATGTTGGAAATATTTATTATTGCAATGGTTCTTTAAGATCTTACGTCACACACATATATTTGATGTGTATATTAGTATAATACCAAGAATACAACCGGATTAGTATGATACCAATAGCAAACCTAAAATACAACCATTATTTCCTGAAAAGACACAACTTCACACAATACTCGACCTCATCAATGTAAATCGTAGCTGATTTGGGAAGAGATGAAGATGGTAAAGAGAAGAAATGATGATGCATGATAATATTTTATGGAGATATTCACAATATATATACTTACATTATTTCGCATTTGACTTACAATGTAGGTGGGGATTTCTTATCACCGATTCATCAATGATACTGTTTACAATGCTTGACCATCCTGTTGAAGAAGAAAAGATGTGGGTAAGAAAAAGCAATTCCGTATCGGTCACTCTAACTAGATACAAACCCATACAGAACAAATGAAGATAACGAATATCGAAATTTGTGTTAAATGCCTGTTGTGGATATGATATATAATTGGTAACTACAACCACTGGAGACAAAAACTGTACAACTCAAACGTCCACCGATTTATGAAGACACGTTGCGTCAATTCTTCACAAAATGATTAGGCAAAGGCGGAAAGTAAGTCTACCTCCCAAAATTGGTAAATAAAAGTTCACGTTAGAATATAAAACCTGTAGTGCATGCATAATATTGCCCATTGTATCAGTAATACCAGACCTCTGGTAACGTTCATGAAATGAACCGTCATGGGTGTTTTGATGGGTTTTTGTAGTAACTGCCATTGATGTTATTGCGAAGCGGATTGTGATACCTTTATACGATGTCTTTACTTCTTCTGCCAATTGGCATTATGATGGATGATTATGCAATTAATGATGCTATAAAACGTTTCCGATATTCGTTTGCCAGAGGATGTAAAGAACAGGCCCTATCAGGTGTCTCATTTTTAGGTTCCCGGACCTATGGTCCGATAACCTATTGGCATGGCGTTGCGTCCGTCGTCGTCGGAGTCGTCCGTCCACATTTTTATCTTTAAGGTTTACGATCGGATCTTTCTGAAATTTTGCACAAAAATACCCAAAAATATTTCAAGAGGGGGTAATTTTTGTGTTTTTTTTTATTTTCAGATTTTTTTTTAAATGGCCCCCACTTTCGCCAAAAAACAGCCAATTTCGGACTTTGGCGGGCATTTTCTCAAAAACTATTCAGACAGTTCTGAGATTTTTATTTCAAAAGATTGCTCTCACATATCTCTGTGATCTGTATAAGTTTCGTTGCCCCTGAATTGCCGATCTGCGTGTAGTGGCCATTTTCATTTTCTCGACGGGTCCCAAATGGGACTTTCTCATGTTGAATTCTCCTATGCTTTATAATGGGACACATTATGCCTAATATCTCACTTAATATTGAGATTAGAGACTAGGAATCAATGGTGGACACATAGGAAATGATATATGCTGATTATTGTCATGACCTTAAATTTGACCTTTGACCTCATTTTCAAGGTCAAAGAACAAAACGGCTAATATCTCGCTTATTATCCACTTTACAGCTTGGGACTAAATTGTGGACATATAGGAAATGATGTATGCCAAATATTTGTATGACCTTGAGTTTGACCTTTGACCTCATTTTCAAGATCAGACACGAAATGGCAAATATCTCGCTTATTATAGACTTTACAGCTTAGGAATCAATTGTGGACATATAGGAAATGACATATGCCGAATATTCTAATGACCTTGAATTTGACCTTTGACCTCATTTTCAAGGTTAGAGCACAAAATGGCTAATATCTCGCTCATTATCGAATTTACAGCTTAGGAATCAATTGTGGACATATAGGGAATGATATGGTCCCAATATTGTGATGACCTTGGATTTGACTTTTCAAGGTCAGAGAACAAAATGGCTAATATCTCGCTTACCGTATTGGTCCTAATAGTGGCAAGCGCCCTAATAGTAGAGCACTCCCCTCTTTTCATCAAAAACGTTAAAATTTTTGTAACCGTGTAATTCATTTCATATCTTTCTAAAGATGTTGAAGTGTTCCAATGCAGACATTTATGTTATTTGAATCATAATGAAGGGGGTTGAAGGCTATAGGTATATTATTCAGGGAAATTCTTAAATTTGACCTCAAGTTTGACCTCATTTTTGCACGCGCTGCTGCAGGAGGTCTTGCTTTAGCTCGCCGTGCTACTATTAGGACCAAAACGGTATTATCGACTTTACAATTTGAGAATCAATTGTGGATAGATAGAAAATGAAATATGCTGAATATTGTCATGACCTTGAATTTGACCTTTGACCTCATTTTCAAGGTCAGAGCACAGAATGACTAATATCTGGCTTAGTATAAACTTTACAGATTAGGAATCATTTTTGGTGGTTTTGAGATAATCAGTTTAAAAGGTTTCTTGCCTTTAAAATCCGAGTAAGCGCTTCCAAATTCAGAGACCTGTTGCATAAATTATCAAGTATTATACCACTGTAGTTTTATTACTATCAATGTTATTCTTACTTTTAGGATAATGACTAATTTAATTAAGATTAGCATGACTTATGCCAAAGATGCTCTCATCAACTTACTGGACAAAATCACTAATGCAATTTTGGCATATCTCACGAAGGTCCTAAAGCACAAATGGCGTAACTCAACAGCTAAATGCAATTTTTGCGTAAGTCAATACCCACTAGTGACGTTTTTGGCGTAAGTCACCACAAACACTAGAACATTTTTGGCATAACTCAAGATCAAAATGGCGTAAGTCAAGCCTCAAGGTACGCAAATATGTTATAGGCTTCTAGTTATTTTATGGTGTTGAATACAACCAGGAGTGAACTACGACCAGGTAGTGGACATGTCAAGCATTACTTTGGTATGTCCCATTGAGTTACGCCAAAAAATGAGTCACGCCATTTTTGCTTTAGGAGGACGAAATGCTGAATATTGTCGTGACATTGAATTTGACGTTTGACCTCATTTTCTAGGTATCACAGGACAACTTGGGTAATATCTTGTTTATTATCAAATTCACAACTTAGGATTCTCTGTGGACATACAGCAAATGATATATGCTGAATATTCTGATGACCTTTAATTTGACTTCTGATATTTTTCTCAAGGTCACAGGACATAATGACTAATATCTCTCTTATCACTGATTTTACAGCTTAGTAATCAATTGTGAACGTATAGGAAATCATGTATGCTGAATACTCGTGTGACTTTAAATTTGCCCGTGACCTTATTTTCATGGCCATGGGACAAAATAGCTATTATAATTATATTGTCCGGTAACCTATCTTAGCCCTTGGGCTATTTTTTCCCACCACCTAGGGCCTGTAAGCGAGATTCAAAAGGTCACGTTATTTTACGTGATTTGACCTTTCTGGTGACATGCGATTTTCCCGCCAACCTTTTGACTTAATTCGTGGAATTCTATATATTTTAACTTCTGCACCTTACACGGAAAATTATCGCATGTTCATGCATTGATCCTGATCTGTTTCTACGTTCGCTGACGAAATACACATGCATTTTTCTTACGAATTTTATCCCATTAAAAAGGGATGAAAAATGTATGTTTATATGTTTCAAGTTCATAACCTTAACCGGGAAAAATGCTTATCCCTTTGAAACTACATAACCAGCATACAAACCTTCGTTGGTGTTTGTGAATTATATGATGTCACATATGTTCTCTACAGTTTTAATTGTGACATCATGAAATTAATCTTGTTGTATTAGAATATGTGGTCCAAAAACATGTTGTGAAACACAACATGGATCGGGGGCGAGTTGACTATGAGAAATACCCCCTCATTATTATAAACAATGGCATGCTGTAGTTCGGAGCAATATTCTGTTACGAAAGGAATCGTAACAATATTCTTAATAATATTTGTGTATGGTGCTCCTGAAGTCGAGCAAAATCAGCAAAAATGACCACGTGCCAATGTTTGTCACCACTACGTGCCTGAATACGTCATTTTACAACATATGTGAAACGAGACTCACAGGCCCTATTACAGCAAACCTCCCCCCAAGTATCCACTTAATTATACGACTTTCAAAATAACCTAAATCAAATCATTTGTCTGTATTGCATTCGTTTGGTATTACTACCTCATGTAAAGATTCTAATCTACCAAACTTATATTGGATCCCAAAGTTGCACAAAAATCCACACGAACAAAGATATATTTCAGGTTCAGCATCATGTTCTACCAAAGCCCTTTCTAAAATATTAACTGTTATATTGTCTAAAATTAAACAGGGTCTCCAAAAGTACTCTGAAACCATTTATTCTAGAAGTGGTATAAACCAAATGTGGATATTAAAAAATTCCAAATCTTTATTGGAATATCTACATGCTCACACACTTTCAAAAGTAACGTCTATCAAAACATTTGATTTCTCCACTTTGTACATAACTATACCTCATTCTGAACTGAAGTCTCAGCTTAAAAAACTAATCAATAATTCATTTTTCTCTAAAAAGGGCCAACGTCGGTACCACTATATTATTGTAGTTAAATATAATACCGCTTATTTTGTTAAGGCGACTCTGATGCCCCATACAAATATACTGAAATAGATGTGGTAAATATGGTTAATTTTCTGATTGATAATATTTTTGTGGAATTTGGTGGTCGAATATTTCAACAAACTATTGGTATTCCCATGGGTACAAACTGTGCACCATTGTTGGCAGACCTGTCTTTATACTCATATGAATCAGATTTTATCCAACATTTACAACGAGGAGGTTCTAAGAAACTAACTTGTAATTTTAATTTCACTTTCCGATACATAGATGATGTATTGTCGCTAAATAATCCCAAATTTGGTGATTATTTGGATGTCATAATCCTAAGAAACTTGAAATTAAGGATACTACAGACTCCGCTAATTTTTCCAACTATCTAGACCTGAGTTGGAGATTGATAATGATTCTAACCTGTCAACTAGATTATATGACAAACGTGATGATTTCCACTTTTCCATAGCCAATTTCCCTTTTCTAAGCAGCAACATTCCTATGTCACCGGCATATGGTGTGTTTGTTTCTCAACTTATACGCTATTCCAGAGCTAGTTGCAAATATGAGGACTTTGTCTATCGAAGTGCCCAGCTAGTCTCTAAACTGCTGCGACAAGGATATGTTTTACCAAGACTTATAGCTGCGTTTAAGAAATTCTATGGACGTCATCATGATCTGGTTGAGAAATACAGCAAATTCATGTCTGCCATGCAACTAGATCTATTTTCATGTTAATTTTGGGGAATTCATGACGGGTGCCACTAGTGGGGCAGGAAATGCTCACTCTTTCCGGAACACCTGATTTCACCTCCTAATGGCCATTTTTGGGGGTTCAGGAGTTTCCCTGTCATTTTTGTTTTTTTGTCTCATTTCGTATGCCTGATATGACTTTCTGTCCCCGGACTATGAGATTGGATAACGGACCCTGTTTTGTTTGCTCGGAATACTTAATACTGGGTATTGATTCCTCGTCTATCCGCATCTGACTGCTTATTTGTTTATTGACTTATAAATAATAATGACATTGTATAAAGCATAATGCATGTAAGGTTATTCAAACACGATCATGCATAATCACATGTTATGTTTGAAATTGGCTGTATTAATGGTAATGGGTTGATACTTACATAGCACAAAGAATTATGTCGCCCATTCCATCAGTCGCATTCATAGATAGAACTGGCATGGATGTTTTGACGTTTTTTGTAGCGTTTTGTGGCATACGTCATTGATGTTATTGCAAATCCGATTGAGATACCCTTGCGCAATGTCATCTAGTTTTTGGATTGTCCTAGATATAATGGCTGATCATGCAACTACTGATGCAATAAAACGTTTCCCCAAAATAGCTCATGAAATCATTCATTCGGCATACATTGTAAACAGTGCGACACAAATAAATTATTACTTTGAATATTTCATGACCAGTTGCTCAGGCGTTTGTTACTGCCTCCAATTGCTATACATATCACACAATACAGGTGTCTCTCCTTTCAGGTGTATTCATTCTGGCGCCTAAGCTATTACTTTGAAGCCAACGCCCTGAATTGTTCCCCGCGCAACTGCATGTAGTCAATTGCTAGGCGACTTCGCCATCGACTGACTGTCTATTTTGATCACAATATATGTAGATGTATGCAGAGTTATTTGACAGAGAGACGGATGAAAGCTGTTAGGAGCTGGCTGTGGACCATTCCGGATCAGGTTCCAGTCTGTCGAGACTCAATGTAATCGCAATTAACTTAGGTATAGTCCACACTGTCCTGTACATAAATGGATATGTTATCGCTAGTTACCATAGCTGTAACTAACGTTGATCCCAGTAACATCCAAATCGTCTCCGTCATCGCCATTGATACAGTATGTCAATCAATGAATGTGGTAACGAGCATTGGCTATACACCACAAAAATAATTTACTCACTTATATACACTGCCTATTGTATGGAATTAATTCCTATAAAGTCTGTTACAATACCATAATCACCAATCTACCGGGAAGAAGCAGTAAGTTATGTATATGACAAAATCAAGACAGAAGGAAAGGCAGTTCAATATTTATAGCATAAAACGAAATGGTATTTGTTAAGATATATCACTGTGCCTTGATTACTTTTTTTCCAGTTCTCGCACTAATCTAGAAATATTTCTCCCTGTTGATTTTTGAATCAGTCAATAGAACGAACATACAATTAAGTATCAATTGAAGTAATTAAGTATCAATTGAAGTATCAATTGCTCTAAAGTACATTTTGTACTGCCAAAATAAGCAGTACCGTCCTTTGTTGGTGACAGAGCTATTTGGGAGCTGTTAATAACTGGTGGATGTCATTCTGTTTCCACTAACACATTCATTCTAAAAAGCTAAGATAAACACTAACAATTCATTTAATGAAAGCTAAGATTATACCCTGACAATACTGCAATCTAGCCCTGTAAACAACACCACATGGAATCCCTCCGATAAACATGTAACCATTATCCAGTATGACGTATTTTCGAATGAACAAAACCAAATCTGTTATTCAATTGCAGTTTCATAGAATGCCATGAACCCCCATATATGATACCCAGCATTACCAATCCTTCACCTGTTGTTGAGGCAATGACCCAGCAATTGTTATATCCGCCATTAGTTTATCATAAATCGACTCCTATATCATCAACTCGAGCTTATACAAGTACGGGTTTTCGTGCATCACGCCTTCTCTCGTCCCAGGATCGATACGGAATCCCATTTTGAAGATCACAGGCAGTTCTGTCTGCACGGAACAAAGGGTTCTATGGGTGCGTTTGACGACTTGAACGAATGACATTCCATATGCATTTAACTGGGATCCAATTGTGAGTATCGGTCAGTGCAATTATGCTGGCTTGGTAATGCTATTTATCTTGATGAGAACAAGATTCACTTCCAACGAATTTGACACCATTTGCATGAGTGGATGCATGAGTGTCTGTTGACTCCTATTGGCGAAATGGGTCATTTATAAAACTCGTGAATAATAACACATACATGAAATCGACACCTATAACCTATTAGTTTTAAAGATCGCAATCACTGGACAGTTTCTCAATAATTGTTTTCATCATCCAAACGAAACATAATTCTAACAGTATCCGTCTCCTAAAAATTGATCATGCTGAATATTGTGCATAGATTGTCGATCTGGTTTTGTTGACCAGGCACAATGTTAAAATCATTGTGCCTGGTATATGATCGAGATGGCATTCTTACATTTACATTTCAACAAAACGAATGCACATGTTACATTATTTCTATTCATTATTTACATATACATGTGCAACACAAGTTCTGAAGTCTATTGAGCTATGTTTGGTTTATGAATTATGCATATTAATTTATGCAATATTCAACCAACATACACATCGGCAATAAGAGGGCATGGATGTCAGAAATGTGCAAAAAGCATAGAATAGCTTTCAGATATATTACAAACACAGACAACAGCAATAAAATGTTCATCTCAAGGGTCATTATCTTGTAGTTATAACTTAGTTATAAACTAAGTTATAAAAAAAAATTCATCACTCGGTGAACCAAATTAGATCTACCCCCAAAATTATGCTAAAAATGTTTATAATTTTTTGCAATGATCCGTTAAGATGTTACGGCACACACATATATTTAATGTGTATATTATTATAATACCAAGAATACAACCAGATTTGTATGATGCGAATAGCAAACCTAAAATACAACCATTTTCCTGAGATGACACAACTTCACACAATTTTCGACATAATCAATGTAAATCGTAGCTGTTTTATGAAGTGATGAAGATAGTAAAAAGAAGAAATGATGATGCATGATAATATTTTACAGAGATGTTCACAATATATATACTTACATTATTTCGCATTTGATTTACAATGTAGGTGGGGTTTCTTATCCCCGATTCATCAATGATACTGTTTACAATGCTTGGCCAACCTGTTGAGGAAGAAAAGAAAAGTGTGTAAGAAAAAGCAATTCCGTCTCGGTCACTCTAACCAAATACGAATCCACACAGAACAACTGGACTCTGTAGATAACGAATATCGAAATTTGTGTTAAAGGCGACGGACGGTGAAAAAATAATATTCAGGATTTTTTCCTTATATGATAGAGTCGTATGAGTTATAAATGATAGCAACAATATTTTCAATGAATATGCATCCTGTTGCCCTGTGGGCGCTCTGTAGTGGAGACTCTCTTCAAGAAGCTTCCAGCGAATGATGTGACGTCACGATAGGTAAACCTCTGACGTTTTGGTGGCACACGGGCGCACGATCCTAGTCTGACATACAACATTCAAATGCAGATTGCGAAAATTCTGCCGCAGTGACCCCCAATTTTTTTTTCATTTTTTACATGTGTACGATCCACTGGACATGTATACTAAATTTTATAAGCTTTTACGGTATGGATTTCTTTCTGGGGCTGTTAATTCAATTTGAAATTAATAATATGGCGGATTTCGAAGGATAGCTAAACTCTTCCGAAAGTGTTTTGCAACAAATCCAACGCGGTGACCCCCAATTTTTATTCAACGATTTCAATCTACACATATCATTTGATAATCAGACAAATTTTGAGAAAATTCTGATGAGCACATATTTACCTGTGGGTTATAACTCATCACCCTTCTTGAAATATTTTCCGATTAGAGACCATGTTAGGGCATGGACTGTGCATATTTTCCAGGTTAACAATATATTTCAGCATAACAGTGTCATCTATATACTCTCCTGAACATGGTGGCAAATTTTCATATCCTTCTGCCCAAAAATGGGTGTGTCGCAAATATTTAATGAACGCCATCTCATCGCATGAAAATTCTTTGACCTCACCGCAGTGATCATAGCAGCGGCGGAAAACGTACAGGTATCTATACAGCGGTATGGAAAACGTAATGACCTATCGTGACGTCACGATTCTTTTACCTGAAACACACGGCATGGCTGGGGCACTGTGAACATAGATATCCCATAATAATACTAGATAGGACATGACCAATCAGAATACGGTATTCAAATGAGAATTACGGCCGCCATATTGGAACACTACAGAATGGAAGAGCATACATATTATTGTATCGATCGAGAAAAATCAATAAAATCACGGCGTGTATCTGGCACACAGTGTTTCGCATTCAACTGCAAGAATCAGCAGAACAGACATTCAAAAGAGAGTGGCATATCCTTCCACAAGTAAGTAACACAATATTTATAATCACATGAAATTATAACTGAATATGGTTACTTAGCTGTATTATCGCTCATGTTTGTTGACAAGTTGTCAAGTATGGAAATCCAAATGCGACATATCGGATACAAATGATACCGTTACAAATATATCAGATCAGTTATAGATCTATGTCTATGAGGGTTTACATTTGGAATTAAATGTTCTTTTTTGTGTGTTAAAATGTAACTATATAATAATATATAAGTTTCCTACCTCGATAGGGTGGGTTTTGCAAGAACTGTTAGCCAAGTCGACATTTATGTGTTTTGAAGTGTATTTTCTGAAATTAGCGGAATCTGTTAAAAATTCCTGAGTCTGGTGTATTTACCAGACACTCACTTGTCGTGCTGTAAAATGGCCGTGTGATGACACTGGCTGTTATCAGGTAATATTACCAGACTTTTTACACTATCAGGTAATTTTACCAGACAAAAATCCTATATTACAGGGATATTGTACATAATAATGCTTCCTAAACATTGACAGGGATTTTCACTACAATTCCAGGTGTTCAACACCATTCAGTTGACACAAAGCCCCTCTCACAGCCCAAGATTATTCTCTGGTGATGGGGGGTACCTCCTTCAAAACTGAAATGCTAAAATTCGAACATAGGATTAGGAATGCGGACACACAATGTACAGATGTATCAATTATATATTAAACTGCATTAGGATGTAATGTTGTGGATCTTTGAGCAAATAACATTGTCTATAGAGAAGAAATTCAAGTAAACTAATGATTTTTCCACTGTATTGGCCTGTAAAACGTTGTTTATTTAAGCACAAGTTTTACACCTCGGGTATCAAACTGGCACACATGGATGGCATGACCCTTCGAACCATTCACAGGAAACGTGACATATATGATTGACATGAAATGTAATAAAAACACCCACTGGCTAATAATGTGTATGATCACTGAGGATTTGACCGGTATTTTTACCACATAGTATGTGCTATAGGGCAGATTTACCAGACATTTTGTACTATGGCTATCAGCAGAAACCCATAAGAGTCTCTTATGGGTTTCTTCTATCAGGTAGTTATACCAGACTCAGGTATTTTTACCAGGTGTCAGGAAAGTTTACCATTGGGCACTGACCTGTTTATCTGCTGTAAACACTGCATGTATGGTTGAAAGAAACAAATGATGAAAGCAACAAATCTAGCAATTGGATTCATTCTTATTCAGGTTTCCTAATAAAGAGAAGAAAACTTCACTCCACAAGGACTGGGTACGAGCCTGTAAGAGAAAATGTGAGAATGATCGAGCCTTGGTTTGCAGTGCCCATTTCTTGGAATCTGATCTTGATCGCACAGGTCAAACCACAAGACTCCGAGAAAATGCTGTACCATCAGTATTCAACTTTCCAGAACACTTAATTGTAAGTATTGAATGGCAAATGATACAAAAGATTGTGGAATAAATGCTAAATGTGAAATAAATACCGGTATATATATATATATACCGGTATATAATTTTTTGGATGCAATGATATTGGCAGTATTTTGACTGACTAATTAATGCCTAGCTTGGATTAGTATGTTGGTACAATTGTTTTGTAGCATAAGGAAGCGGCTGCACGAACAACGAGGAACTCCAACAAGAACGATGAGGATGACGTTGATGACATTGAAGACAGCCAGATCGGCAGCAGTGTTTCGGACACAGGGAATGCACCCACAATGCAGTCTGAAGTACATATCCCTCCACCCCCCTCCACTCATATTTCTTTGAATATAAAGTGTTCCATAAAAAAATCTCTACGGTGATATGCATGATAATAAATCCACCCTTAATGGCCGATAAGTTATTGTCGTGGTGTTCCGTCCATCCGTCCGACAAATAATAATTTTTTGAAAAGATGAATTTTATGATGTGCATAATTTTTGTTGCCTTTGATTCGACAGTATGCATGGGTACATTTAAATGCCCCATGCAACAGCTCAGGGAAAAAATGTGTTTGTCCCAAATAAAGTCAACTTTCATTTTGAGTAATTTATAGCAAAAAAAAAGGAAGAATAAATTTCTGGGCTTTGAATATATATGTCATTAGCAAAAAAACCCCTTTCAAAATGTAATTTGATTCCATATTATAGTTTATAATGAAAATGTGTGTTAGGCAGCATTTATGAACATATTTTTTGGACAATAAAGTTGAATACCACAGTGTATTGTAACAATTTATATTTTTAAAAATTCTTTGCAATTTCCATGATTTGCCGGTAAGCTACAGCACCCTTGGTGCTATGTTTGGTGTGAAAAGGCACATGTATACCGTATTGGTCATAATAGAGGCAGACGCCCTAATAGTAAAGCGTCCCACTCTTTTTCCCCAAAATGTTTGATTTTGTGATCTTATAATTCACTTCATATCTTTCTAATAAGATCTTGGACTGTTCCAATCCACACATTCATGTTATTTGATTCATAATAAAGGGGATTAAAGGCTCTAGGTATATTATTTTGTGATTTTCATAAATTTGACCTCAAGTTTGAACTCATTTTTGTGCGTGCTGCTGTAGGGGGTATTGCTTTGGCTCGCCCTGCTACTATTAAACCATAGAACTCCAACGGTTGCAGTTCTATGATTAAACCAATACGGTATATTGTTTTGATCACTGTATTGCAGGATCATACCTACACCATTGAGACACCGACCAAATTCAAACGAAAGTTATTCCTCGCGGAGAGTCGTTTGGACCAGATGTACAAAGAAAACAAGAATTTGAAGGCTAGAGAGAAGCGTGCAAAGCTTACATGCAAGGCTTTGCTCAGTCAGCTCAAGGAGAAAAATTTACTCACGCAGGAACTTGAGGAGAAATTGCAGTTCTATTCTGGTAAAATGTATAGACTTATATTATCTGTACATGTATGCATATCTTAGGGCGTACAAAATATAATAACCTCATTTATTATTTGGATATATATATTCATTTCCTTTCATTGATTGATAACTTTATAAACGCCTTTACAATATATCCCAATGTGATATTCAAATAAATATTTGTTACAATGCATGGATTATGAAATTATGGTTCGATTGAGATTTTATGAGAAACATCATATGCTACATTGGTTCGGGCTCATAATATCACATTAAATATATATTGTATATCTCTGTTAAAGATCTTCCCTTGGATCTCTTCATAAAAGAACATCGTGAGTATTCGGCTGAGCAGCGATCTTTTGCGCTCACGTTGCACCTATATTCTCCAAAAGCGTATGATTTTGTGAGATCAAAACTGCAACTACCTGCACCAAGGACACTTCGCAGGTACATAGATAAAACCGTGTAATATGGTACAAAAAAAAAATTTAGTAATATGAAACAAAAACATATTAAATACTATATTTTATCATATGTATAATGATTTGGTCATCGTTAAGAAGCATAAACTTACGTGCAGATGGCTAGAAAAGGTGGACTCCACTCCAGGGATCAACAATGGAATGATCGATACCCTCGTGGAAAAGAAACAGAATGAACCTGACAAATATACCCAGTAAGTTATATATCTCACTGATATACATGATATATTATATGCAAAATTTTTGGAAATTGATGATGTAAATTGTTAAACCTTCAGTTAACTCTTTAAACATGTTGTTTCGTGTTATTACTGCATTATTATGATAACTGCATGTAATTTCTTGCTTCATGTATTGCAGGTGGAAGAAATGAACTAGATGTATCATATACTTTGTAAAATGTTATAATTAATTCCAAGATTTTCTCATACTGATTAATTCGATGAATCCCTGTCATATTACATAGTAAACACTATTTATCATTTTATTTCTCTCCAGATATTTCACAGTCTCTGATTTTCAAGTTAACGGACCTTTGTTCCTATAACCTATTGGCATAACGTTGCGTCCATGTAGCCGTCACTATAAAAGTCACTATTTATTTTTTAGTGATTTCCATCCAAAAGAAATCTTTTTCCCCCTTTTAAAATTTTTGGGGACTTTCATCCAATTTATCCTTCATAATGGGAGCTGTATGGAGTATAATCACAGAACACTACAAGATAGAGCTTGAATATTGGCACATTCAAATAGGAAATCATATATTATTGTTTCGGTGGCGACATTTAACGTCCATTCTCTCAAAAAAAATTACCTTGATAGGTCAAAACAGCCTTTTTTAATCATCACCTTGAAGTTCATCTTTGACCTTATTTTCAAGGTCAAAGTACGAAATGGCTAATATCTCGGTCATTATTGACTTTACAGCTGAAGAATCAATTGATAATATATAGAAAACAATGTTCCGCTTGGGCACGGCACATGTTGTCAAAAAATTACCATTTCAGAGTTTGAAGGCTTAACACTGTACATTTCCGCGGTAACCTTTCTTAGACTCTGGGGTATTTTTCACGATATTTTTCTATTTTCTATTATTGTTTTTGTATATCTTATTCGTATTTTCTATTTCCCTACGATTTCATGCTTATTACTTCAAACATTTGTAGGTTTGGTAGTAGGTTCGATTAC
Source organism: Terebella lapidaria (assembly GCA_949152475.1). Classification (NCBI taxonomy): domain Eukaryota; kingdom Metazoa; phylum Annelida; class Polychaeta; order Terebellida; family Terebellidae; genus Terebella; species Terebella lapidaria. The sequence continues at coordinate 14,591,113 of OX424557.1, forward strand.
TCCTCTGAACACTTGAAGCGTTTGGATAGCTCAATGGCAGAGTGATAACTCAATGGCAGAGTGTCAGCTGTGATCATTCTGCTTAAATATAAGAATGCTTTTACTAACATCTATGATATCCAAGCCTCTTAATCAAATTTTAATACCCGTCATATACTTTTTATACCTCTTATTTTAAGGTATCCCATAATGTACCATATTTTATGCTTCATTATATTATTTTGCTGCTTCTCCTTATTTTGTCATTTCTGTGCTGTCCTTAACTTTTATTTCTAATTTCATGTCTTATTAATTCAAACAGTTGAAGGTAGTGGGTTCGATTCCTACTCCGAACACTTGAAGCGTTTGGATAGCTCAATGGCAGAGCGTCAGCTGTGATCCTTCTGCTTACATATAACAATGCTTTTACTGACATCTATGATATCCACGCTTATTAATCAAATTTTAATACCCGTCATATACGTTCTATACCTCTTATTTTAAGGTACATGTACCCCATAATGTACCATATTTTTTGCTTCATTATATTATGTTGCTGCTTCTCCTTATTTTGTCATTTCTGTGCTGTCCTTAACTTTTATTTCTAATTTCATGTCTTATTAATTCAAACAGTTGAAGGTAGTGGGTTCGATTCCTACTCCGAACACTTGAAGCGTTTGGATAGCTCAATGGCAGAGCGTCAGCTGTGATCCTTCTGCTTACATATAACAATGCTTTTACTGACATCTATGATATCCACGCTTATTAATCAAATTTTAATACCCGTCATATACGTTCTATACCTCTTATTTTAAGGTACATGTACCCCATAATGTACCATATTTTTTGCTTCATTATATTATGTTGCTGCTTCTCCTTATTTTGTCATTTCTGTGCTGTCCTTAACTTTTATTTCTAATTTCATGTCTTATTAATTCAAACAGTTGAAGGTAGTGGGTTCGATTCCTACTCCGAACACTTGAAGCGTTTGGATAGCTCAATGGCAGAGCGTCAGCTGTGATCCTTCTGCTTACATATAACAATGCTTTTACTGACATATATGATATCCACGCCTATTAATCAAATTTTAATACCCGTCATATACTTTCTATACCTCTTATTTTAAGGTATCCCATAATGTACCATATTTTTTGCTTCATTATATTATTTTGCTGCTTCTCCTTATTTTGTCATTTCTTTGATGTCCTTAACTTTTATTTCTAATTTCATGTCTTATTAATTCAAACAGTTGAACGTAGTGGGTTCGATTCCTACTCCGAACACTTGAAGCGTTTGGATAGCTCAATGGCAGAGCGTCAGCTGTGATCCTTCTGCTTACATATAACAATGCTTTTACTGACATCTTAATCAAATTTTAATCCCGTCATTTCCTGCTTCTCCTCATTTTGTCATTTCTGTGCTGTCCTAAACACCTTTTTGATCATACTGGACCTATGGTCTGATAACCTATTGTCATGGAGTTGCGTAAGTTGTCGTCGGCATCGTGTTGTCCTTCCAAATTTTTATCTTTAAAGTTTACAGGGTGAATATTGAGATTAGAGACTAGGAATCAATTGTGGACATATAGGAAATGATATATGCTGAATATTCTCGTGACCTTGAATTTGACGTCTGACCTCAATATCTCGCTTATTATCGACTCTACAGCTTAGGAATCAATTGTGGACATATAGGAAATGATATATGCTGAATATTCTGATGACCTTGAATTTGACCTTCGACGGCAATTTCACCAATACTGAACATATAGGAAATGATATATGCAGATTATTGTCATGACCTTGAATTTGACCTCTGACCTCAATTGCAAGGTCAGAGCACAAATTGTCTGATATCTCGCTTATTATCGACTCTACAGCTTAGGAATCAATTGTGGACATATAGGAAATGATATATGCTGAATATTCTGATGACCTTGAATTTGACCTTTGACGGCATTTTCAAGGTCATAGGACAAAATGGCTGATATCTCGCTTGTTATCGACTTTACAGTGTAGGAATCAGTTATGAACATATAGTAAATGATATATGCAGATTATTGTCATGACCTTGAATTTGACCTTTGACCTCATTTTCCAAGGTCACAGGACAAAATGGCTAATATCTCACTTATTATCGATTTTACAGCTTAGGAATCAATAGTGGACATGTAGGAAATGATATATGCTGAATATTCTCGGACCTTGAATTTGAGCTCTGACCTGATTTTCAAGGCCACAGCACAAAATTGCTAATATATCGCTGATTATTGAATTTACATCTTAGCAATCAACTGTGGACATGATATATGCTTAATGTTATATATGCTGAATACTCTCTTGACCTTGAATTCAACCAGTGACCTGGCTAAATTCTAAAATATTAAACATTGTGCGGTAACCTATCTTTGGCCCTTGGCCTAATTTTTGGATGTTGTTTCTGCGCGATAACTCAAAAACTATTCCGGCAATGACTGCAGAACTTTGTATGGAGGATCATATTCCAACTGGAAAAATCCTTATTGATTTTGGATTCAATCCGTGAAACGACCATTGACCTAAAGGTCGGAAGAGTTTTCTCCCAGTCATCCTTGAGGTTTCCTGCATATCTTGGAAACGGTGCGTCGTAGAGCGAAACAGACGTTATTTCGAGACTCGTCCCCCTTGACAAACATGTATGAGGGGTATTATGGATGAAATTTGACATTGACCCGAAATTTTTTTGCCGAGTCAGCATTTTTCGTTTTCGTTTTTGCCGATATCTCGGAATCCGCGCGTCATTGAGCAAAACAGACGTTATTTTTGGAATTGTCGTCCTACACATACATATCCAAGGGGTATTATGGATGGACTTTGACCTTGATCTGAAATTTCTTTGCCGAGTCGCCATTTTTCGTTTTCATCAATATCTCGGAAACGGTGTGTCGTAGAGCGAAACGGACAGTTTTTTGAGAATGAATTTTGACCTGGACTCGAAATGTTTTTGCCGAGTCTCTATTTTTCGTTTCCGTCGATATCTCGGAAACGGTGCGTCGTACATTTTAAATTTTTGTCGATATCTAGTATATATTATAAATTAGTAATCACACCTAAATGCCTCCAAGGCATTTTCAGGCCTTGACGTCTAGTTGCAATTAGAGAGAGTATATCTAAATATAGCTATCTCATATGAGAATTAGATACAGTCAAACCTCTCATTAGTGAACGTTCAAGGGACCAGGCCAAAATGTTCACCAACTGGAGGTGTTTATTAATCGGAAGAATGGGTCTGGGAGATTCTGAACGAGAGTCGGACAATGACAAGTTTTTTATTTTGGAAGACATGGCTTATATTAATGCTGAACAGAACCAGTAGAATATCACTGAAGGAAATAGTTCATGGGCATGAGTCTATTTTCTACTTGACATGTTTGCACTTGGTCAGGCAAAATAAATTGTGCCCAGTGAATCCCCTTGATTTAGACTGTAATAACAGAGAAGCTGGGAAGGCGAGGCTGGCGGTCACTGAGGCGTGACAATGCTGGTCACATAATCTATGGGCTAACTGAGCAAAATAATTGTGCCCAGTGAATCCCCTTGATTTAGACTGTAATAACAAAGAAGCTGGGAAGGCGAGGCTGGAGTTCAATGGGGCGTGACAATGCTGGTTACAGAATCTATGGGCTAACTGAGCAAAATTAATTGTGCCCAGTGAATCCCCTTGATTTAGACTGTAATAACAGAGAAGCTGTGCGGGAGGGGGCGAGCGGGAGGGGGGGGGGGGGGGTGGGTGAGCCAACAGGGTTTGGCTGTTAGGGTTAATGATACCCTGATAATTGGTTAACATTGAATTGCCTATTTTAACTAAATAGAGGTCTATTAACATTGAAATACCCCATTTGGGACCCAAAAAGGTGTTCACAGTAGAGAGGTGTCCACTAATCGAAAGAGAGCTCCAATGTTAAAGGATAGGCGTTCATTTGGGACCGGGAAAAACTGTTCACTAATACGAGTTGTTCACTGATCGGAAGTGTTCACTAATGGAAGTTTCACTGTACTTATCAGTGTGGTGCTAGATATAACTGATCACAATACAAATAGTTAACATGGTTTGATTGAGGCAAGAAAAATTCATTATTGTATTTAATGCAATAATTCATTACAATTGGTAATTGTCAAGGTTATGGTTGATGTGAAAGATGTATATAAATTGACCGCTTCAGACTAAATGCTTGTAAAGATCGGGCTTTAGGTTTGTATTATGAGCACCTACATTAAAGGAATACTGGTAGGTGTTTGTGTTAAAAAATCAGATCATTTTTTCCATAACACTGTAATTTTTTGAGGTAACATGGATTTGCTTTTGGACATCAATGTTATTTCTGCATTGCTATTTGGTACGACATTGATGTATTTCGATTGTTAGGATGATGATGTATGCTGATGATGTTTGTATAGTAATTTATGAAGTATGGCATTAACAAAGTCATTTACATTGACATGTTTTGCTCACTTTTATGTGAAATGTTACACATATCTTGGCATTAACTTTTCAGTAAAGTTGTTTGGTCTGCATTATGTACATGTACACTTCACAATGTAAACTTTGTATGCACAATACTGGTATGCATATTGGCTATGAGGTTTTTACTTAATAATATATTGAATAATATTCATTATTTTATATATTAGGCATATATACGCATGTATTATTGTTTATAGATTTGGAACATGGAATATTTATGAAATTTATATAATAGTTGATTAAATATATTAACTCATTACAGCATATGTGATCAAATATGCAAGGAAGTGTATGTGCAGCATTTTGCAACATGTATGATTGAACGTTATGATATGAAATCTTTGCAACAAAACATTGTTAAATCGTTTATGATACGGTAGAGAAAAGGAGTCACGAATACTATTCAACATGTGATGGACATGTATTCGCAAAGCTTATTTTATTTAAATATATGTTTCACATTGAGTGATTTAATGTAAGTGCTAAAAAAATATATATCAATTTCACTATAACTTTTGTGTGTACACTCAAATATGGATGTGATAACACATGAATTATGCTGTGTATATTGAAATTGCATTATTCGTGTCTTTGAAATCATCAATAAATTCAAATCATCAAATTACTACATGTATATTACATTCTGCATGTTTTAAATTGCTCAACCTACATCCCTCTAAATAAAAGAAAAAAAGGATGTGGATAAACACAAAACATGATCAGAATATGTATTTCTAGATATAGAAGGGTAAATAAACTCATATCAAGTGAACAATATTAAAATAAAAATGAAATCATTTGAAAAATATTGCATGGTGCTCAAAATCTTCCTTAACAACTTGTCAAGAATGTTTATAAAAATATGAACATTATGATATAATCAAAGAAATGGCTAATATCATAATGTACACATTTAAATCATTTTGTTGTTACGGGCGGTCTCATTAAAAATGATGACCTATGGTTGCCACTTACTAGTATACAGAAACTAATTATATTAAGAGTTTGTATTATTTTGATACAATGTACAATGATTTTGCCTAAAATTTATTTTCCTGACAAAGGTATAGATTTGAACAGTCACAGATTACATGTGGACTTGTGGTTGCATGGAAATGTATGCCTACATTATATATATTATTTGGGTTCATTTACTTTTCAATCATTAATAGAGTAATTATGTTTTGATATTTATACATGTATAATGTATGTGTTCACATGTCGAGTATCATTGGACTTGCAAACAACAATCACATTTTCCTGATTGCTTCTATAGATTTTAAAATCTAACACGAATCAAATCAAGGCCTAATTAATTTGTTCAGTTACCTGCAGTCTTGCTCATTCCGTCGTGCTCCTTGTCCCGTACGTGACATATTCATTTTGTGCAGCATTTGGGTATTATTCAATTTCATACTCTATTTTGGTTGGGGAGGGGGGGTTATGACATTTAAACTCGAAATACGATTTTGGAGGTGTCAACAGTTTCTGTGATATTCAATGGTTGAGTAAAATTAATGTACACATATATATGGAAAATATTTGCCGTGGGTAAGATCAAATTTTATGATGAACAATGTTATTTAATTTTTTATAGTTTTAATAACAATAACTTCCAAGTTCTTTAATGTAATTAAATGTGTGGCGAACCGGGCATGCGGTTCTGAATTTCGATTAACTGATATAGATTTGTTCTGTCAATTATGCGCTAGATTTAAATATTCCTTTTGCCATACAATAGAGGTTTTTTTTTTACATTTTCACGTTTGCATACAACAATATCAAGGAATGTATACAGGGGAATTTGAGGTTTCCTTATATATATTTAATTTTGATCATATTTTAGATAATGGGTTCTATATCATGGGCCACATTAGCATATAAACTGATATAAACATGCACACGTGCATATGTTTATTTACATCTTGTAATGTTCCAATATGGCCGCCGGTTTCACGTCACAGAAAACGTAATTTCCGTTCTAGTGTATATGGGATTTCTATGACTGTGAACAGCATTTTGATCGTGCCAGACGCGCATTATATCGATGGAATTCGTACATTTATTTATTTCGTAGCATATCATATGAACATAAGCAGTATATTTGTGCAAGAAAATTTTTTTACTGTCCGTCGTCTTTAAAGCAGCTGCCATTGAGACCAGTCAATATTTTTTTAAAGCTAAATTTCATACTATACATGCTAAACTAACTGAATGAAACATACTCACATCAAATGTAATAACCAGTCCTCAGGGAAATTTTGCTCATTCGAACAGGCGGTTCTCTCGTAAATACAGGAACTGTATCCGACACCCTCAAATGTAAAGAAAGCATAGAAGTGCGAGATAGACTGACAATTCCACGCACATCATGGTATATCACTTACTATTTTCTCAGAACTGCACTATGCATATACGAAGTGGAAATGTACTCGATGTGGAATTTTAAGCGCGATTTGAGCATATTCGGGTTTGATGGATACACTTCTTTTTTATTTACAAAACCGGTACAAAATGGGCACTAAAACGGATGAAAAGACAACTCGGACGGACTGTAATCGTCAAAATCATTGAGCACACCTTATGTTATATTGCATTAGATGTGTTTAACAAAAAATTGGTTTTGAAAAGAAATATTGCATACATTCGAAGGCAGCAGCTTTAAATGCCTGTTGTGGATATGATATATAATTGGTAACTATAACCACTGAAGACAAAAATTGTACAACTCAAACGTCCACCGATTAATGAAGACACGTTGCGTCAGTTCTTCACAAAATAATTAAGCAATGGCGGAAAATAAGTGTACCTCCCAAAATTGGTAAATAAAAGTTCACGTTAGAATATAAAACCTAATGATGGAAGCAATTATATAGCATGCATAATATTGCGTATTGAATCAGCAATACCAGACTTCTGGTAAAGTTCATGAAATGAATCGTCATGGATGTTTTGATGGGCTTTTGTAGTAACTGTCATTGCGAAGCGGATTTTGATACCCTTATACAATGTCATTACTTCTGCCAATTACCATTATAATGGATGATCATGCAATTGATGATTCTATAAAACGTTCCCTAAATAGCCATTGTATTCATTTGCCAGACAATGTAAACACACGTGAGACACAAACAAACTAATACTTTGAATATTTCATGACCAGCTTCGTGCTTTTTTGTTATACTGGCTTGGCTTACTGGATTTACATCTAACAATAATACAGGTGTCTCTCCTTACATCTCTTATGAAGTCGGACGCCAGCTTAGAACCCAACACCATATAGAAATTGTGCACGGTGAAATTGCGTGTAGTCAATAGAGTAGCGACTTCCCCATCCGCTAAAGGACCTCGATTATAATACATGTAGGTAGAGGCATTTGACAGAGACACATATGAAAGTTGTTAGCAGCCGGCAGTGGACCGTTCTGGATCGGGTTTCAGTCCGTTGGCGACTCCAGATAATCGCTATTCGCTTAGATATAGTCCACAGTGTTCTCTGCCTAAACGAAGATGTGTTGTCGTTGACGTTGTTATCCACCCCGTGACGCGTGACACCCTAGTTGACTTCCTCATCGCCATTGATACAGTATGTCAATCCATGATGGTTATACACGGCGAATATAATTCACTCACTTATGTTCAGTGCTCATTATATAGAATGAATCCTTGTGCTGTATATTGAAATACCTCGTTCAGAACTAAAGTCTCACTTTCAAAAACTCATACATAATTCCCTTTTCTCCAAAAAGGGCAACGTCGTTATCAGTATATTGTAGTCAAATATTATTCTGTTTATTTTGTTAAAGATGATTCAGATGCTCCATAATAATATACAGAAACGGATGTTGTGAATATGATTAATTTTCTGATTGATAATATCCTTGTGGAGTTTGGTGGTCGAATATTTCAACAAACTATTGGCATTGGTATGGGTACAAACTGTGCACTATTATCGGCAGACCTGTTTTCATACTCATACGAATCAGATTTCATCAAACATCTACAAAGAGGAGGGTCTAAGAAGCTAACTAGTATCTTCACTTTCCGATGCATAGATGATGTATTGTCACCTAATGGCCCTAAGTTTGGTGATTTTTTGGATGCCATATATCCTAAGGAACTTAAAATTAAAGATACTATAGATTCCTATAATTTTTCCAACTATGTAGATCTACGGTTGGAGATTGATAACGATTCTAACCTGTCAACCATATTATATGACAAGCGTGATGATTTCAATTTTTCCACAGTTAATTTCCCTTTCCTAAGTAGTAACATTTCTGTGTCGTCTGCATAGGGCTTGTTTGTCTCACAACTCATACGCTATTCTAGAGCTAGTTGCAGGTATGAGGACTTTGTTCATCGAAGTTCCCAGATAGTCTTTAAACTGCTGCGACAAAGATATGTTTTACCAAGATTTCTAGCTGCATAGCTATTCTATGGACGTCATCACAATCTGGTTGATAAGTACACCAAATCTGTCACCAGCATACAGCAAGACCTTTTTGCGTGTTAATGTTTATTCATGACGGGTGCCACGTGTACGGCAGGAAATGCTCACTCTTTCCGGAACACATGATTTCACCTCCTTATGGCCATATAATGGAGGTTCATGAAGTTCCATACAATTCTATCAATTTTACCGGACACTGGACTTTGAGATTGGATAATGGACTCAGTTTTGTTTGCTCGGAATACCAGTACTTGGGTACTGGTTCCATGTTCATCATAATCACCAATATTGTAAGAAGATGCACAATGTCATGCACATGACGAAATTAAGACAGATGTTTCATACTGACATAATATGAAAAGGTCTTTGCTAAGATATATGATAATCATTGTGCTTTGATTAGTTTCAATCCAGTTCTCATACTTATTTAGAAATAGTTCATACTGTTGTTTTCAGCCAATAGTACAAACAAACAAGTATCGACCAGAGATTGTATCATGTTTTATAGTACCTATTGTACTGCAAGAATAAGTAGTACCAACCTCGTTGATACTTTATCTACATGTATCCTTTGGCCCATGTGATGTGTATTGTTGTGCATCATTAATACATGTATCATCGTCACTGTGTGCTATATGCTGAAACATGTAGCTATTGTTACACTATATATCATAGGGGCTGTGAATTATTGGTGGTTAGTGTCCTGTTTCCATTAACTATTCATTCAAGCTTGTATGGACAACTTTGACAATGCCGCATGTCACCGACATAACACCGCATGGAATCACTCTGCTAAATATGGACCAATATCCAAGTATAAGTATTCCGAGCAAATAAAACTGAGTGTGATATCCAAGTTCTTCATGAACCCTATACATGTATACATGGCCAGAAAATCTGTACGGTGCAAATTATAAATATTCCCCTTGTCGTTGAGGCTGATCTGGCAGTTGTTTTTACTTGCCGATAGTTTATTTTAAGTCAACTCCTCAAAACAGCATATCATCATCTCGAGTTTGTACAACAACGGGTCAATACGCCGTCTCTTGTATATCGAATACGATATCGAACTGCATTTCGGAGATCAGAAGCATTTCTGCCTGTACTGAACAAAGGGTTTCTGTTTTGCGTTTTGACGGAATGAGTGAATGATATTCCATATGTATGTAACTGAAATCCCATTGTGGCTTTTTGGTCATTGACCTTCCGTACTTTGCTGGATGCGTAATGATATTTGTCCGGATGTGAACAAGGTTGTGGCTCCAACCAATTTAACACCGTTTTCATGATATGAGTGAATGCGTGAGTGTTCATTGTTCGTTGACTCCCATCGTAGGCGAATTTTACCATCCACAGAAACACAACACTTGGAATGGATAGGTACCAGTTATACTGATCGAATTCACAGCAAAAGTACCTCTGTGCTTGTCCTCGTCATATAAATGACATATATTTTTAATAATTTACTTTTTCTGAACTCACATGGTCTGAACATGCTTAATATTGTGCATCGCGTTTGTGGTCTGGTTTCGTTCACCCGAAAATTACTGTGCTTGGCACATGATCAGGATGGCCTTGTTATCGTCATTTCAATAAAAGGATGTACATATAACATCACTTCTATTCATTATTTAAATATATTCAATACCAATTCTCAAGTCAGCTGAGCTTGGTTTATGATTTGATAATCAGGGGTAAGGATGTTGAAAGTCGGACTGTCGGATGTTTGGGAGTTAAAAAGATATCACAGATTGGACATTGCCTTTGCTAAGTGCAGAATACGACTGTGGGCTGAAGCTCTTCAGAACGAGGATTTTCATCCACACAATTGTGATCTGTCACCATACAAATTTCTGTAGTATTTTTTTGCGCATATTTACTTGCAAGCAAATTATGACCGCAAACAATTGAACCGATTTATCCAATATATGCAGTCACACAGAAGTTGATATCACGTTCTTTTGTTTACGCTCAAAACGAGAATAGTGTCTGATTAATAATTTGTGATTTGTGGTGCAAACGCAGGTCTTATCCTAGACAACGCCGAAGTGACCTGAACTTACCATGAATGCATATGGCTTGCAGACCAGGCCGTCCTACTGTACAAACATGCACTAAACCATAACCGATGCAAGGTGAAGACATGGACTATTACAATATGTAAGGAACGACGCTACAATTCATGTGACCACGTGCCATTGACGTGGAAGATATAGCTGAGACACATAAGAAAAACATTTGAACAAATATACAGGGTGCTTCAAAAGTTTGACCAACGATCCTATAGCTGCGTGGCTACAGCATCGTTGGTTTGACGTTGATTCCATACGCCATGAAAATTGTGAAGAATAGTAGGGAATGTCCAAGATCGGAATGCTTGTGGATCTATATTACTGGGCTGTATTGGCTACTATTTCATTTCTTAGATCATGTCATTTTACTTAAAAGCCCCGAATGCGCCGGACTATTTTATTGGGTGAAGGATTGGGCAGGCCAACAATATTTTTTTTCAAATAATTTTGCACTTGATGGAAAATGGAATAATAAGGCAAAGATTGTAGTAAAAGTTGGGCACATGAAATGGATATTTACGCCAGGTATTTTATGTATTTCATCGGTTTTGGCTGCTTCTATGGATTCGAGAATAAAATTGGTACTGTCCACATTGTTTCAAGAAAAATGATGTACAACGCATGTGGTCGTAGTACTTACAACCATTTGTTACATTTATAGGTCGACGTATTAAACGTATGGTGTCATTTGCCCTATTATACTACGGTTTATTGTATCAAATGTCGACATGCGTGAAAGTGACTTTTGTTTAATATTCTTACACTTGGAGCGACGTCAATTTTCAAGACACCAGCACGACTTGCTATCGCACCGTTGATAACCAATGACAAGCTATTTTAATCGATGCACACTTCAGTTGTTGTTTTGACAATCGGTTGCGCATTTTAGTTTGCTCACCTACAAACATTATACACATTATACACCCAAGGTCAAGGAGTCGCTACATGAACATAAAAAACAGACTGGGAATGGAAAACCGACAACTGTATGTGTATCAGAGCGATAAGATTGTATGCCATAACAGCAAACGTGTAGGAGTTTCGGAGTTGAATTGGAAGGAAATGTAGTACAACAATGTTCCCGACCAGAATTCATAGAACTAGATGCTATATAAAAATGATATAAATGGATTGGTAGATTATTGTGTGCAGTAGAATATTGTGTATTGCAGTGTCAATCTAAAGCGCAAAACAGAGGAATGTTGTGCAAAATATATGTGGATATTGATTTGATAAAACGAAATTTTTAACCACCTTGGGAAACCTCTCAGATCGAACCCTGAGACCAGAGGTTTGTACGTGTCATGTACACACATAAGCAATACCAAGAATACAGGTCTTGTCCAACATTTTTGGAAATACAGTTTCTGCTCATTGTTCATTGTTCATTTGCTAAATGGAGCAGTCAAGCAGCATTTTCAGGGAGCATTGTACCTCCTAAATTTAGCAAAAATAAACTATATCACCTCAACATATACACCTTAATAGTCAGAGCATACATTATATCGCCCATTTCATCAGTTCCGGTCCAAATTGTTTTTATATTTGTTTACCGTTTTGTGGCATTGTGTATTCATGGTGCTGTCCCGTTTATATCAAGGCATATATTATTGAAGTTAAGCTGCCTATGCTTGCACAATGTCATTACCTCTTTGGTCAAGTGATGTTATAAGGGATGGTCATGCTAATGATGCGGTAAACTCATCAAGTTAACTGATCAAATATTGATTTGGGGAGGGGGAATGGGGGGCTGTGAACAATCATGCGAAACAAATAAACTATCACTTTGAATATTTCATGAGCAGTTGCTGCCTCCAATTGCGATACATATCTCACAATAATACAAATGTCTCTCCCTCCAGGCTCCTATAAACTTCGAGGCCAACACCCTAAATTGTGCCCCGTGCAATTGCATGCAGTCATTGGGATGGCGACTGCGCAATCGACTACCTGTCTACTTTCATTATTACCATGTAGATGTAGGTAGAAGCATTTGACAGAGACACAGATGAGAGATGTTCTCAGCCGGCTGTGGACTATTCCGGATGGGGTTCCGTCCGTCGGCGACTCCCGGTAATCGCTATTCACTTTGGTATATTCCTTATTGTCCTCTGTGTAAATAAATGATAATATCATCGGTGGTTGATATAAGTGTCGTAACTGTCGACGCCCACTTAAAGCAACTGTCTTTGAAACCAGTAAATTTTCTAAAAACTATATTTCATAATAAACCAGCTAAACTACTGAATGAGACATACTCACATCAAATATAATGACTATAACCAGTCCTCTGGGAACTTTGGGAACCAGTCCTCTAGCTCATTTGAACAAGCGGTTGCGTAAATACAGGAACTGTATCCATTACACGCAGATGTAAACAAAGCAAAGAAGTATGAGATAGACTGACAATTCCACGTACATCATTGTATATCACTGAATATTCTTTCATAATTACACTATATATGCACATACGAACTGAAAAATGTATTCGATGTGGACTTTTAAGCAACATTCGGGCATTTGTTTACATTCGGTTTTGATGGAAACATTTCGTTTGTTTATTTACAACACCGGTATAAAATGTGTATTGAAACGGATGAAAAGACAGCTTGGACGGACTATAATTGTCAAAGTCATTGAGCACAACTTTTGTTATCTTGCATTATATGTGTTGCGCAAAAAATTAGTTTTCAAAAAAAAATATTGCCTACTTTCGTAGACAGTAGCTTTAAAGTAACATCATAATTGTCACGGCCAATGATACAGTATGTCATTCCATGATTGTTGTAACGAGTATTGGATATATGCCGCAAATATAATGTAAGTATCAATCTATCCCCGCCGGTACAACTAGATTTTGATGATGACAATAGCAAACATGAAATACAGCATTTGGAAACAAAGCCCGACCATTTACGTTTTATCCAAAGAGACAATGGTGTGTCTTTGGACACATCAGGGGCAGACAGTGGTCGGAATGTAGTTGTAGACCTGATACTGCCCATCTACATAGAATGAATCATCGTGTATATTGATACCACCATCACCATACCACAAGCACTCTGTTACGTAGCACAATATTAAATTAAGACAGACGTGAGAGCAGAAAAAATAGCCAGGAAATAGTGTTGAGCCAACTATTTTTAGGTTACCGGACCAATGGTTACGGACCTTTTGTAGATCTACTGCCAGAATGAGCAGTATCATCCTAGTTGACACGATAGCACGAGCAATTGCCTATGTGTTGTGTCACATCAGTAATATCATCACCACAGCGTGCCACATGCAATAGCATAGCATTGTTGTTTTAATACACCATGTATCATGGGGTTGTGATTAACGGGTGACAGTCACCCGGTTACCATTTACTATTTATCCGAGCATAGAGATATACTCGGTTCTATGATCTGAGCCATTTATAGACAACTTCGGAAGCCAAGGTTATACCTTGACAATCCCGAGACCGCCAAACCTCAAAACATCACCGCATGGAATCACTCCGATACTCTATACAGTGTAGATAATCAATCTTTCTCGTGTCGTTGATGCAGTGATCCAGCAATTGTTTTATTTTCCCTTTATAGTTTATTGGGAGTCGGCTGCTCGATATAACGTATCATCGTCTCGAGCTTTTGCCAGTATGGGTCATCGCGCAACAAGCCCCGTCTCGCCCACAGGATCGATACGGAATTCCTACTCCACTTTGGAGATAAGAGGCAGTTCTGCCTGTTTCGAACAAATGGTTTATGTGGGTGCGTTTTGACGGAATGAATGAATGACATTCCATATATAATGTAACTGGAGTCCTATTGTGTGTATACAGTCAGTGACCTTCTACACATTGCTGCCTGTGTAATATTATTTATGTGGATGAAACAAGGAACAGTTCCAACGAATATAATACAATTTGCAGGGTGAATGCGTGAGTGGTAATTGTTTGTTGACTTCCATCATAGGTGAATTGTCTAGCATTCACAGAAGCACATGAAAGTAACGTTAACATGAAGTAAGTGGAGCGAATCGGATTCACTGCACATCGTGCACAAGTTTCTCTGTACTTGTCATCGTCATTCAAGCGAAACATATTTCCATCTAAACAAAACCATGTACTTGGATTTAAGTGCTCATTATTGTGCACACTGCATAGCGTGAGTGGAATGGTTTTTCTCGTTTTCTAGCTTGTGAAGTTTTGTTAGGAATGTCCAACATTAGAATGCATATATGAATCTATTTTACTGGGCTAGATTGATTAACAGTTCTTTTCAGTTATTACGTTGATATGTCAATTTTCTCGAGAGCCCCAAATGTGCTGGAAAATTGTATTGGGGAAGGATTGAGCAGGCTAACAATAAAATGTTTCTCAAATAATTTTTGCAATTTATTTGAGGTATTTCATCGATTTTGGCTGCATCTAAGGATATCAAAGTACAATTGGTATTGTCTAAAATATGTTTCAACAAAACTGTTGTATGCGAGTCTGTTACATGCAGAGTACATGCAATTTGCAGGTGGATCTATTACGAGTGTGGTGCTTATTCCCGTACTATAAAAAAATCAAATGTTCACACAGGTGAAAGTAACGATTTTGCATTTGTTTCATATTCTCCCCACGTCAGTTTCCGAGATAACACACGAATTGTCTCGTAAATGGCACTCAAGGTGGATAATCAATGACAAGGCATTTTTATGCCATTTTATGTTGATGCATACTTCAGTTGATTGTTTTGAATACAGCTCCACACCCAGGATCACACAGAGTCAGAAAGATACCCTTGTTTACATTCCTGGGTGCGCAGTTTGGTTTCTGAGAGATAATATCAAAGTGTAAGAGACAATTCAGCAAGAACAAATAGTATCCCAGTTTAGACAGTCATATGAAGGATGTCACATGCTGATATCCAAACTTAGCATGCCTCATTATAACTAGTGAATGTCACTTATCGCGATGTCGCGTACAGATCCAAACATATCATACTTCCTTATAACTCGTGATTATCACTTATCGCGAGGTGTTGCATCGCACATATATTCAGTATACTCTCCATTGCAAAATACAATGTAGAGATTGATGTCATCTAACAAAATGTCCAACAACATTTGAAATGTCGTACCTATGGAACCTTTACTTATGTGACACAAATAAATTATAACCTTTCATGTGTATTCAGTCGGGTGCATATGAACTTTGAAGCCAACTCCTCAATTTTTTCTCTGCGCAATTGCATGTAGTTAATAGCGTGGCGATTTCGCCATCTACTGACTGTCCACCTCCATTATAATATATGTAGATGTAGGTAGAGGCATTTCACAGAGACACCAGTTGTTAGCAGCAGGCTGTTGACCATATCTGGACCGAGTTTTTCCGTAGGCATCGTCAAGTAATCAACACTCAATTAGGCATAACCCATATTGTGTCTCTGCATAAAATAATAATATAAGTCATGGCTGGTCACCATGGCAACGATTGCCGTCACTGTCCACCAAGAAGCACTCCTAAGTGTCTCTGTCACCCTCATTCATGTGGATTGTCACTCCATGCATGTGGTAACGAGCATTAGTTACACAGTGCAAATATAATTTTCTCACTCATATCATGTACATACATAGAAAAATCTCTAGCACTATGTTATTTAAATGCCAAAATTAAGATAGACGTGAAAGCAGTTGATAGAATGCAAAAAAATGGTATGTTTTGTGCTTATATCAGCCTTTGTCCAGTTTGAATTAATGCAGAAGTATTTTATGCTGTTGGTTAGCTAACATGTTTAATAGCTAGCTATTAGCTACAAGTATTTAATAAACAAGGAAGCAGCCTCCACAAAACAAAGCTTCCACAAGTCGCGTCTCACAAAGATCTGCGTCACTCCATGCCACATACAATACTATATTGTTGTTAAACCATATATCACGGGAGTTGTGATTAACTGGTGGCAGTCATCCTGTACCCATCAACTATTCATTCAAGCCATGTATTGGCCCCTCTGAAAGCCAAGGTTATACCCATGGCAAAAGCAACCCGAGAATCATCGAGAGTCATCAAAAAATTAATCACATTGTATCACTCTGATCTATACAGTGCAGATTATCAATCTTTCCCGTGTCCTTGATGTATTTGACCCATCAATTGTTTTAGTTGCTCTCAGTTTATTGTAAGTCGACTCCTGTAAACAATATATCACCGTCTAGAGTTTTGGCAAGTTTGACTCATTGCGCAATGGAACACGCTTTCACTCGCCCCCATGATCGATACGGAATTCCACTTTGGAAAGCAGAGCCAGTTTGGCTGTATCGAACACATGGGCCTGTATTCTGAAAGCTCACTCACACTCACACTCATTGAGTCTCACCTCACACTCACCGAGTCTCACCTCATCCTCATTGAGTGTGAGGTCGGCCTCAGTGAGTGGAAGGTCGACCTCACCCTCCAAGCATTCAAAGACGTCACTTATACTCAATCAAGTGCACGGTTTTGAGTAAAGCTTGAGGAGAAGGTACACCTGCCTTGAGCCTTCCTCACTTTGGTAATTTGTGTACAATTATGGTCGATAGGCGACCAGAGACTTGCAAATATGCATATTTTTAAATATATAATGGTAGTCACTTGAGAAGTTTATTTTGACTTCGATAAGGTCAGCGACGAGCAGTTGCGGATATGGTACAAGATGACAAAGGACACCTTTCAGGGGCTATTGATACTAGTATCCTCAGCTATAGAACCCCATGATTAGCGTAGATATCCAATTCATACAGACATAAAATTACCGTTATCCCTACATTTTATGCTACAGGTAGGCCTACCTTTCAGCCTCATATTTTCGTAAATATACAATGATGTATTTTACACAGTTTTGAACTTTACAATATTAGAGTGTTCATGATTACGATATTAATGATAGTAATTCCTATTGAATCAGCATTCTTGAAAATTGATTACAAATTTTGAAATCAATCTCGAACCCGGGAATTGAGTAGACACTATATTTTGTCGGCCATCTTGCATTCATGTAGGTTAATATCGTTGCATATAATGTTATTTTCGGGAGATATCATGGAATATATTCTGTTGCAATTAACAATTTGGTGGGTGATTTGGGAAATTGACACCTTCTTTATCACTGTATATGAAATCTAGTTGAGTGTCTAGTTGGCTTCCTCAGGTGAGATAACTTTTGACTCGATATGTTAAACATTAGGAGAATTATAATGACCATTTCAATATTTTGTACGAGCGACGGTGGTCATCTTAAAGCTGCTGCCTTCGAATGTATGCAATATTTTTTTCGAAACCATTTTTTTGTTAAACACATCCAGCGTTGCAAATGTTGTTTAAATATAGTTGCAAACATAAACATATTTAGCTAGTTGCAAATATGAGGACTTTGTCTATCGAAGTGCCCAGCTAGTCTCTAAACTGCTACGACAAGGATATGTTTTACCAAGACTTATAGCTGCGTTTAAGAAATTCTATGGACGTCATCATGATCTGGTTGATAAATACAGCAAATCCATGTCTGCCATGCAACTAGATGTATTTTCAGGTTAATTTTGGGGAATTCATGACGGGTGCCACTTGTGGGGCAGGAAATGCTCACTCTTTCCGGAACACCTGATTTCACCTCCTAATGGCCATTTATGGGGGTTCATGAGTTTCCCTGTCATTTTTGTTTTCTCTCACTTCGTATGCCTGATATGACTTTCTGTCCCCGGACTATGAGATTGGATAACGGACCCTGTTTTGTTTGCTCGGAATACTTAATACTGGGTATTGATTCCACGTCTATCCAATGCAATATAAGAAAAGATGTGCTCAATGATTCTGACGATTACAGTCCGTGCGAGTTGTCTTTTCATTCGTTTTAATGCCCATTTTGTACCAGTTTTGTAAATAAACAAACGAAGTGTATCCATCAAACCCGAATGTAAACAAATGCTCAAATTGCGCTTAAATGTCAACATCGAGTACATTTTCCAGTTCGTTTGTGCATATATAGTGTAGTTGTGAGACCAGTATGTGCGTGGAATTGTCAGTCTATCTCGCACTTCTATGCTTTGTTTACATCTGCGTGTGATGGAAACAGTTCATGTATTTACGTGAGAACCGCCTGTTCAAATGAGCAAAAGTTCCCCGAGGACTGATTATTTTCATTACATTTGATACGAGTATGTTTCATTCAGTTAGTTTAGCATGTTTAATATGAAATATAGTTTTCAAAAAATATTGATTTGTTTTGAAGGCAGCTGCTTTAAATTTTTCGTGATATTTCTGGAATCGGTCAATCTGGCTTTGTATTATAGCTAAAATCAATATACATCCACTCGGTCTGAATTGTACCAATTTTAACACTTTTACCACAAAACTCCCAGTTATTCAACAACAAAAGTGACAAAAGGGCTAAATCCAACTGAGTGTGAGCAATACCTCAGAAAAGCGAGGTTGACCTTAAACTCACACTTCAGTGCTCCTTGAGCCCTACTTGAGTATACGTCACTTGAGAGTGAGTGGAGGATGAGTATGAGTGAGCTTTCAGAATACAGGCCATGGTTTCTGTGGGTGCGTTTTGACGACATGAATGAATGACATTCCATATGTACGTATGTAACAGAATTCGCAATGTAGTGCGGCCACTGACCTTCAGCACATTGCTGGATCCATCTGTCCGGATGAGAACATTGTACACTTCCATCGAATTTAACACCATTAGTCGTGAGTGAAAGCATGGGTGTTAGTCGTGCGTTGATTTCCCTCGTAGGCAAAATGTACCATTCATACAAATACATGAATATTAACACCAACATGACAACACACCCACAAGCTTCACTGACCGAATTCACACCGCGTACTTCTCTATTACTCTTCCACGTTGAAAACGTTGGTATCTGTAGCAGCAGTACATGTTATGTTATCGAACTAAACGTGCGAATCTCCACATCACCATGACGCAGTCGGTATCACCGGCCAGAAAATGCATAACCCAAGAACGGTGAAACACTGCAATTACAAAATATTTAGCTGTAGTATTTTACAAAACTGCAATATCTGTTATACTGACATTAAGTGCTCTCAAATTTGAGCAAAGTGAACAAGAAATGTTCACACTTAGAATCACTGCTCTGTAACCATTATTCTATTACAAATCATTCTCCAAATGTAGTTTGGTTTCTAGCCTTCGTGTCTGGGATACATATCACCGGATTTTTCATTTTTCACTATCAAATTCTGAGCAATTGGTTGGTAAATACGTTTCGTTGGGGATTTACTGATTTTGCTTGATATTCAACTATAAATAATTTTGCTTATTAAATGATGTAATAACATGTTTCTCACAATAATTTATGAAATAGAATGCCCTTTTCATTTCTTGCTATCAGTTACAAAACATAAATGCTTGAATTTTGGTGAAAATTTCTCAGATCATGTTTGCTGTATCGATTAGTATCTATTATTTTATCTTTTTATTCAGATCGAACTGATTGGAAATTTTGCTTGTTCTTTTGTGTGAATGAGACATTCAACTTCTATATAAACATCTATGATCTTCAAACATTACTAAGATATATTAGTATTTACAAAGTTTTTACTTTGATCAATGGGTTTTCAAATGAAGAGAACCCTGGAACATCGCTTGAATCTTGGAACATACACAATGTGTATAGAATAGGGTGTAGTGGGTGTGGTGGTCCACATCATCACGTGATACACTCACGTGCGTGAATCGATGTCGAGTCAAAACAACGACGCTATTCAGAGTCAACAATGGCTCAGTTTCACACACACGCTATGTTCTGATAGATTCCTGCGCGCTGGGTGTAAAAGGAATGTTGTGTTCGCGGAAGTGACTTGGTGTCCTCCTGAATCGATGACACAGATTTCGCGATCATGATACCGTTGAAAAAGTTGTTGTCGTCCTGCGTGATGATATGATAAATACCTCAGTCAAAATCGGGGTGGAGACTGGACATGAATTGTGCGTGAATAGGTAGCGGTGGGAGGGCCGATCTGAATCATTGGATATAGTAAGCCACACACACATTAATAACTTCCATTAATAACTAGCAATTGCCTTCGAAACGGATTTAATGGATTTCATATTAAACATGCTAAATTAACTGAATGAGACGTATACTCACATCAAATGTAATGACTATAACCAGCCCTCTGGGAAATTTTGCTAATAATATATGTATTCTTGTTTACATTACGAGAAATACTGTTTAAACCGATCTAAATACTTGTGGCAAAACCCCAAAAAGGGGTCAATCGATTATATGACGGTGTGAGAGACCATTCACCAAAACACAAATGGTATGCCCGTGGATATGCTGTTACATGAAGGATGTCACATGCTGTCTGCTAAACAAAACATGATTTATGAAAGCTCGTGTGAATAGCAATCAGCAATAATTCACTGAGGTGGTATAAACACCAACTACAAATACGTTATTATCTATATTGAACGGTCATTATTTTAAAGCCATAACTTTTGTACATTCTATCTTTGATACATATATTCAGTAGTTGATAAAAGAAATTACTCCCCAAAAAATTTGTCAGAAATATTGACAGACATTGCAACAATCTGGTAGATACTTACACCGCACACGTATATGTAGTGCACTTTTGAAAAGACACTCTAAGTTCATAATAAATGGTATTATGAAGATATCCTGTGCCTTAATTAGTCTTTGTGCAGTTTGAAGTAACCTATGAACAGTTTGCGTTGTTGTTTTTTTCAACAGAGCCAATGGTCCCAGAGACAAATAATATTGTTGACCATATTGCACGATATTGGCCTATGTGTTGTGCCTCAGATATACATGTATCTGCGTCAATACGTGCCACATGCAAAAGCATTTAGCTAATGTTACACCATATATCATAGGAGCTGTGATTAACTAGGAGATTTCGTCATGTTTCCATTGACTATTTATCTAATTCATGTATGATCATGACAATACAACACTTCTCAGCCTTCTCCACAATTTTAGCTTCAGTGTGTAACCATAAACACATGTAATCAGATAGTGAGTCTCTCCCTTGTCGTGGTGGAAGCGATCTAGCAGTTGGTTTCATTCTCAGTTCATTGAAAATTAAATCCTGGATATAAATCATTATCATTTCACAGAATGCATTTCCAACTTCTTTTTCAGTATGGGACTTGGTGCATCACTCTTTTCGCCCAACAATGTCTCAGATTCACATATGTTTTGATAGATTCTTGCGCGCTTGTTATGAAAGAAATGTTGCGTTTGCGGAAGTTACTTGTTATCCTCCTGAATCGATGACACAGATTCGGTGACCATGATCCCCTTGCAAAAATTGTTGTTGCACTGAGTGACAATATGGTGATGAAATATCATTGTGGGATGTATTCAACGACGGAGTGAAAGTCGGGCATGGATTGAGAGTGTATGAAGCGATGGGTGGATCTATTTGAATAATGGCAACTGACCCACACTATATCGATATAATACCACTGAATGAGTATGAGACGTTCCAGTCGAGGGGGAAGGGGGAGTATTTATTCAATTTCATGGTAAAGCGTAAATTAACATTGGTGAAATAGTGTTATTGACTTCATGACGTTTCAAATGCAGACCACGACGTTCTAAGGACATGTAATATTACACGCTGCCCAATCATACCTGATACGATGCTTTTTGTTTGGTAAATCCCTTCATTAGACATGAATATCGCATATAAGGTAACATGAACGTAGCATACAATGATATTGAGCAACAAACAAATAGGTACAAGACACAAGAATGAATACTATTAACGACACTATGAATATTCATGGATACATAGTATAGGATGTGAAGAAAGTGAAGAAATCCGAAAAAAATACTGCAATTCATGTGCCCATGTGATTGAAGTGGGAAAGATAGCCGTGACAAACGAGCGAAACTTGTGAATAAAATCATAAGACGTCAGCAGAAAAAGCATAGATTCAATACGCCACGGAGTTTGTGACGAATTGTTGGGAGTGTCTGACATTGACACGCATATCGATCTGTTTGGCTGGACTAGATTGGTTGACAGTTCACTTCTTGGATCAGGTCACATTTCTTGGGAGTTCCAACTGCGATACCACTCGCCTTGAACATAGTCTAGATAAGTGTATTGGTTGGAAAGGTGGCGCAAGGATTGGTGTTTGACTCTCGGTGTTGTGATTTCTAAAAAATATCCTGTTGTATCATCGGCTAGCAGTATAGTGTCAGAATCAATTCTTGCACTGGAATGTGGAATGGTAGGATAAACATGATAAAAGGTTATAATGAAGATTTGCAAATGCAACTGACATCAAACACTTTCTCTATTCCATTCCGTTTTAATATATCGTATGATTCGTCTTTCATAGAAGTAAGCCTTGAATCTTGATTGACTGACTGACTTTGCATGTTCAATGGTTACTATCTGTGTACAATTGCAAGTGAAATTGTCACTGATTTTATCTTAATTTTGATATTACACCAAATAACATGGCATTGCCGAAACAGTAAATGGCCAATCAATAACTGATCGAGGATTTGTTAGCTGTTTGAGCATGGCGTTTGTCTTGAACTTTACCCTTGACAACATTGCCATCACTGTCCACCAAATAACACTCCTAAGTGTCTCTGTCACACTTATTCATATAGATTGTCACTCCAGGCATGTGGTGACGAGCATTAGTTACACAGATTATGGTCTATTCCACCGTATGTCTATGTATACGAGAATATTACAGAAGGCCTATATCAGGCTATACGCACCAAACATTAACACCAAATTAATGATTTGGTGTTTCTACGAACATTAGTTATTGACTTATTCAAGATAGTTATGGAATGCCATTCAGTGACTGAATCATAATAATCCCCCAGCCAATATAAAAACGATGGTGAATAGTTTGACAGTTTATTTATCAGGACGAATACATGATTCGTATTCTTTATAGATCACTAATTAGACAATGTAATGATTACCAGTACCACTAACTATTCATGGAATCCAAGAACTATCCGTTTGTGACCGGTCATGTCGAATGCCTGAATGTTCGAGTTAGTGTTCAGATCCTGCTCCCTGTGAATATGCATGAGTGCCAGTCCGTTTAGCCGATCACAGCCCATGGTGGATCTTAAGTAGGTCTTCAGACGTTTCAAGACACCGAAGCTCCTTTCTGCAGATGCTGTTGAGACTGGCATCTTCAGTAGCACCAATAGAATTTTGTAGATGTTAGGATAGACGCCTTTGGCGAGTGCCACGCATTCATCAACAGACATCACAGAGGAATTATTTCTGACCCGATGCTTCCACATTTCAAGTTCTACATCCACGTCCGCAACAGAAATAAAGGAGTTGTACGATACCTTGATCCTCTGTCAAGGTTTCGGGTTTCATCGCAGAGTGTGAGTGTGGTAAGACATATCCTGCGAGAATGCGATCATCATTAGTCAGCAATCGTGACTTAAGCTCTGATCAACGAAAAGATTGCATGTTTCTTGCATAGTATTGCAAGTGATAACATGTTTAATAGCTACAAGTATTCATTTAACAAGGGACCAGCCCTCACAAAACAAAGCCTCCACGAGTCGCGTCTCACAAATGTCTGCGTCACCTCATGCCACGAACCCTGTTTTGTTTGCTCGGAATACTTAATACTGGGTATTGATTCCACGTCTAATACAATATTGTATTGTTGTTAAACCATATATCACGGGAGCTGTGATTAACTGGTGAGAGTCATCCTGTTACCATTAACTATTCATTCAAGCCATGTATGAACACCCCTGTCACGGCCATCGATACATTATGTCATTCCTTGATTGTGGTGGTTATATACCGCAAATATAATGTAAGTATCAATCTATTACCGCCGATACAACTATATTTTGATGATGCTAATAGCAAACAACGAATACAACATTTGGAAACAAAGCCCAACCAATTAGTTAATGCAAATGTAGATATCAAACTATTACCACCAACACCGTCAGATTTTGATGATGCCATTAACAAACGTAAAATACAACATTTTGCAATAGAAACAAAGCTCGACCAAATAGTTTATCCAAAGACACAATGGCGTCATCAGGGGCAGACAGTATGTTAGATGTAATTGTTTATTCTGTACACCTGATGGAATTAGTATACAACTAAAGATACAATGGTGTCAACGGGACAGTGTGTGAAATGTAGGTGTATACCTGATACTGCCCATCTTCATAGCATGAATCATTGTGGAGATTAATACCATCATACCATATCACAAGCACTCTGTATGTAACACAAGATTAAATTAAGACAAACGTGAAAGCAAAAGGAAAAGTAGCCATGAAATAGTGTTGAGCCACAACAATTTTTTTGTGTTTTCACCAACATTGCCGTTTTCACCTCAAAAATCACTCAAAGGCAAACTCAAAATCATAGCATGAGCATGATGCATATATGTTGTGTCGCATCAGTAATATCGTCGTCACGGCGTGCCACATTTAATAGCATATAGTATTGTTGTTACCTCATACATCATGGGGTTGTGATTAACGGGTGGCAGGCATCCGGTTACCATTTACTATTTATCCGAGCATAGAGATATACCTGTTTCTATGATCTGAGCCATTTATAGACAACTTCGGAAGCCAAGATTATATACCTTGACAATACCACGCCCCTACCCCCAAAATATCACCGCATGGAATCACTCCGATACTCTACAGAGTGCAGGTTATCGATCATTCTCGTGTCATTGAGGCAATGATGCAGTAAATGTTTTATTTACCCTTTTTGTGAGTCGAATCCTCGATATAACATATCATCGTCTCGAGTTTTTGCCAGTATGGGTCATCGTGCAACAATACCCGTCTCGCCCGCAGGATCGATACGGAATACCTATTCCACTTTGGAGATTAGTTGCAGTTCTGCCTGATTCCAAGAAATGGTTTATGTGGGTGCGTTTTGATGGAATGAATGAATGGCATCCCATATGTATGTAACTGGAGTCCCATTGTGCGTATAGGGTCAGTGACCTTCCACCTTTTGCTGTCTGTGTAATATTAGTTATCTGGATGAGAACGAGGGGCATTTACAATGAATGTAATACCATTTGCTTGAGTGAATGCGTGAGTGGTACCTGTTTGTTGACTCTCATCATTTTGTGGCATTCATAGAAGCAAATGAATAATAAAGCACTATGAAGTGGACATTTTTTTACTGATCGGATTCATTGCACACAGTGCATTCATTCCTGTACATAATCCCATCATCCAAACAACATATTTCCATCTAAACAAAAACATATCCCTGTTTCCTTAGTTCATTTGGATTTAAATGATCGAGCTTATTGATGTGTATTGCGTTTGTAGAATTTTGGTCTGGGTTTAGAGCTTGTGAAGTTTTGTTGGGAATGCATATGTATCTATTATACTGGGCTAGAGTATTTAACATTTAATTTAATTTCTTTCGTTATGTCACTTTTCTTGAGAGCCCCATGCGTGCTGGAAATTGTATTGGGGAAGGATTGAACAGGCTCACAATAAAATGTTTCGCAAATAACGCTTGCACTTGGCAGAACATGAGTTTATAGAACAATAGCTTGCAATATTCAGGTTTGCTCAAGGAATGGAGCATTTATTTTATGTACTTCATCGCTTTTGGTTGTACCTAAGGAGATCAAAGTAAAATTGGTATTGTCTGAAATATGTTTCAACAAAACTATGTTATGCGAGTTGTATGCGACAGTGTACATGCAATTTGCAGGTGGACATATTACGAGTGTGGTGCCTACTCCCCTGCTAAAAAAATGCTAAGAAATAGCTCCTACCACTGGTATATTCTATCAAATGTTAACACGAGTGAAAGTAACGATTTTGCATTTGTTCAATATTTTCCCATTTTGAGCCACGTCAGTTTCCGAGATAACACACGAATTGTCTCGTAAATGGCACTCATGGTGGGTAATCAATGACAAGACATTTTTATGCCATTTTATGTTGATGCATACTCCAGTTATTGTTTTGAATACAGCTCCACACCCAGAATCACACATAGTCAGGAAGATAACTTTGTTTACATTCCTGGGTGCGCAGTTTGGTTTCTGAGAGATAAGAATACTTGACCCCTAAAAAGGGTAAATCGATTATATCAAAGTGTAAGAGAAAATTCAGCAAGAATAAATAGTATCCCAGTTTATACAGTTATATGAAGGATGCCACATGCTGATATCCAAACTTAGCTTTCATTATAACTAGTGAATGTCACTTATCAGGATATCACCTGGAGATATCCAAATATATCATACTTCCTTATAACTCGTGAATATCACTTATCGCGAGTTTGATGAGATATTATAGTCACTACTTAAAAACAGATGGGTTTTTCGCCCTCTCAAGGGCCATTATTTGGGGTTCACAAATTCCATGCAGTCTACTCAGGTTATATACCTTCGAAGGAGTTACTCTAAACATGTTTTTGTGGATAATATTCACAATTCATTGCAATATTATTGTTTAGGTGTTGCATCGCAAATATATTCAGTATACTTCCCATTGGAAAATAAAATTTAGAGACTGATTTCATTTAGCAAAATGTTCAACGACATCTGAAATGTCGAACCTATTGGATATTTATTCATGTGACGAAAATAAATTAGTACATTTCAGGTTATTCAGTCGAATTGTCCACCCTCATTATAATACATTTAGATGTTGGTAGAAACATTTGACAGAGACATCAGATGTTAGCAGCTGGCTGCGGACCATAATCTGAATCGAGTTTCAGTCCGTCCGTATCGTTATAAGTAATCAACACTCAATTAAGAATGACCTTATTGTGTCTCTGCATCAATAAACAATATTATATGTCATCGCTAGTCACCATGGCAACGATTATCATCCCTGTCCACAAAGTAACACTCCTGAGTGTTTCTGCCACCCTCGTTCATATAGATTGCCACTCCAGGCATGTGGTAACGAGCATTAGTTACACAGTGCAAATATAATTTACTCACACAATCGCTCACATGTATATATATATATATATAACAATCTATGGCACTGTGTTATTTAAATGACAAAATTAAGACAGCAGTGAGAGCATTTGATAACATTTAACAAGATAGTATGTCTTGTACTTATATCAGTCTTTGTCCAGTTTGAGTAATATAGTTATATTTTATGCTGTTAATTTTTAGAGCAGGTAACATGTTTGATAGCTATAAGTATTCGTTCAACAAGGGACCAGCCCTCACAAAACAAAGCCTCCACGAGTCGCGTCTCACAAATATCTGCATCACTGCATGCCACATACAATATTGTATTGTTGTAAAGCATATATCACGGGAGCAGCAATTAACTGGTGGCAGTCATCCTGTTACCATTAACTATTCATTCAAGCCATGTATTGGCCCCTCTGAAAGCCAAGGTTAAACCCATGACAAATCAACCCAAGAATCATCGATCGTCATCGGAAAATTAATCACATTGTAACACTCTGATCTGTACAGTGCAGATTGTCAATCTTTCCCGTGTCCTTGATGTATTTGATCCATCAATTGTTTAGTTGCTCTTAGTTTATTGTAATTTGATTCATCGATATTACATATCACTGTCTCGAGTTTTTAGCAAGTTCGATTCATTGCGCAACGAAACATGTTGTCTGTCACTTGCTCCCCTGGATCGATACGGAATTCCTATTTCGAGATCAGAGGCAGTTTGGCTGTATCAAACACAAAGTTTCTGTGGGTGCGTTTCGACGACATGAATGAATGACATTCCATATGTATGTATGTTACTGAAATCCCATTGTAGTACGGCCACTGACCTTCCGCATATTGCTGGGGCCATTTGTCCTGATGAGACCAGTGTACACTTCCACCGAATTTAACACCATTTATCTGAGTGAATGCATGCATGTTAAGCGTTTGTTGACTTTTTTGCAAGCGAAATATACCATTCATACGAATACATGTATAAAAACACCAACATGAAAACACACCCACAAGCTTCACTGACCGAATTCACACCGCGTATTTCTCTATTTCTCTTCCACGTTGAAAACGTTGGTATCTGTAGCAGCATTACCTGTTATGTTATCAAACTAAACGTGCGAATCTTCACATTACCATGATGCAGTCGGTATCACCATCCAGAAAATGCATAACCCAAGAACCAAATATTTAGTTGCAGTATTTTACAAAACTGCATAAGTTGGTATACTGATGTTAAGTGCTCTGATATTTGAATTTGGGCAAAGTGAACTAAAAAAAGTTCACACAATCAATGCTTCGTAACCAATATTAAGGCATTTCGGCAGAAATGCCTTTATGGTTTTAGCAGAATTTTTTTTTTTTTTTTTTTTTTCTTCTTCCGCCACTTTTGGTTTCCGGACGATAACTTTAGATTGCCTTGACGGATCCTCGTCAAATTTTCACCACAAGTCAGAAATGATATGGGGAAGAACCCTATTCTTTTTGAGCCGGATCCGAGGTCCGTGAGGATGAAATCAAGGCTAATTTTGAGACTTGGTTTCCGGACGATAACTGGAAAAATATTTACGCAATAGTTGCAGAACTCTGCATGGAGGTTCATATGCCACCAGGGAAGAACCCTATTGATTTTGGGATCGATCCGTCAAACGACCTTTGACCTAGAGGTCGAAATAATTTTTTGCTGATTCATCCTTGAGGCTTCCTGCATATCTCAGAAACCGTGCTTCGTAGAGCGAAACGGACGTTATTTTCGGACTCGTCGCCCTAGACAAACATCTCTAGGGTGTATTGTTTTTTTTTATCCGGCTCCGAGGTCTGTGAGGTCCTTGAGGATGAAATCGAGGCTGATCTTGAAACTTGGTTTCCGGACAATAACTCGAAAAATATTCAGGCAATAGTTGCAGAATTTTGCACGGAGGTTTATATATCAACAGGGAAGAACCCTATTGATTTTGGGATCGATACGTCAAACGACCTTTGACCTAGAGGTCAAAATAATTTTTTGCTGAGTCATCCATGAGGCATCCTGCATATCTCGGAAACGGTGCGCCGTAGAGCGAAACGAACGTTATTTTCGGACTCGTCGCCCTAGACAAACATGTCTAAGGGGTATTATGGATGAACTTTGACCTTGACCTTGAATTTTTTTGCCGAGTCGGCATTTTTCGTTTTCGTCGATATCTCGGAAACGGTGCTTCGTAGAGCGAAACGGACGTTATTTTCGGAATCGTCGCCCTAGACAAACATGTCTAAGGGGTATTATGGATGAACTTTGACCTTGACCTTGAATTTTTTTGCCGAGTCGGCATTTTTCGTTTTCGTCGATATCTCGGAAACGGTTCGTCGTAGAGCGAAACGGACGTTATTTTCGGACTCGTCGCCCTAGACTAACATGTCTAGATGGTATTATGGATGAACTTTGACCTTGACCCGAAATTTTTTTGCCGAGTCGGCATTTTTCGTTTTCGTCGATATCTCGGAAACGGTGCTTCGTAGAGCGAAACGGACGTTATTTTCGGAATCGTCGCCCTAGACAAACATGTCTAAGGGGTATTATGGATGAAGATTGACCTTGACCCAATTTTTTTTGCCGAGTCGGCATTTTTCGTTTTCGTCAATATCTCAGAAACGAGATTTTTTTTTGCCGAATCGGCATTTTTCGTTTTCGTCGATATCTCGGAAACGGTGTGTCGTAGAGCAAAACGGACGTTATTTTCGGACTCGTCGCCCTAGACAAACATGTCTAAGGAGTATTATGGATGAAGATTGACCTTGACCCAATTTTTTTTTGCCGAGTCGGCATTTTTCGTTTTCGTCGATATCTCGGAAACGGTGCGTCGTAGAGCGAAACAGACGTTATTTTCAGACTCGTCGCCCTAGACTAACATGTCTAGAGGGTATTATGGATGAACTTTGACCTTGACCCGAAATTTTTTTGCCGAGTCGGCATTTTTCGTTTTCATCGATATCTCGGAAACGGTCTGTCGTAGAGCGAAACGGACGTTATTTTCGGACTCGTCGCCCTAGACAAATATGTCTTAAGGGTATTATGAATGAACTTTGACCTTGACCTTGAATTTTTTTGTCGAGTCGGCATTTTTCGTTTTCGTCGATATCTCGGAAACGGTGTGTCGTAGAGCGAAACGGACGTTATTTTCGGACTCGTCGCCCTAGACTAACATGTGTAGAGGGTATTATGGATGAACTTTGACCTTGACCCGAAATTTTTTTGCCGAGTCGGCATTTTTTGTTTTCATCGATATCTCGGAAACGGTCTGTCGTAGAGCGAAACGGACGTTATTTTCGGACTCGTCGCCCTAGACGAACATGCCCAAGGGGTATTATGGATGAACTTTGACCTTGACCCGAAATTTTTTTGCCGAGTCGGCATTTTTCGTTTTCGGCGATATCTCGGAAACGGTGCTTCGTAGAGCTAAACGGACGTTATTTTCGGACTCGTCGCCCTAGACAAACATGTCTAAAGGGTATTATGGATGAACTTTGACGTTGACCCGAAATTTTTTTGCCGAGTCGGCATTTCTCGTTTTCGTCGATATCTCGGAAACGATCCTTCGTAGAGCGAAACGGACGTTATTTTTGGACTCGTCGCCCTAGATATACATGTCTAATTGGTATTATGGATGAACTTTGACCTTGACCCGAAATTTTTTCTTTTTCGTCGATATCTAGTATATATTATAAATTAATCATCACACCGAAATGCCTCCAAGGCATCTTTAGGCCTTGACGTCTAGTTCTATTAGCAATCATCATCCAAATGTAGTTTGGATTCTAGCCATCGTGTATAGGATACATGTCACCGGATTTTTCATTTTTCACTATCAAATTCTTAGCAATTGGTTGGTAAAGATGTTTCGTTGGGGATTTACTGGTTTTACTTGATATTCAACTATAATAAATTTTGCTTGATATATGATGAAATAACATGTTCCTCACAATAAGTTATGAAATAGAATGCCCTTTTCATTTCTTCCTATCAAATACAAAACATAAGTGCTTGAATTTTGGTGATAATTACTCAGATCATGTTTGCTGTATCGATTAGTATATTTATTATTTCATCTTTTTATTCAGATTGAACTGATTGGAAACTTTGCTTGTATGGTGTACAAGATTTGATATAATATACAGACACATTTAACTCCAAAATAAACATCTATGATCTTCAAACCTTACTTCAAAGATATACTAGTATTTACTTTGATCAATGGGCTTTCAAACGAAGAGGACCCTGGAACATCGCTTGAATCTTGGAACATACACGATGTGTATAGAATAGGGTGTAGTGGGTGTGATGGTCCACATCATCACGTGACACACTCACGTGTATGAATCGATGTCGAGTCAAAACAACGACGCTATTCAGTGTCAACAATGGCTCAGTTTCACACACACTCTATGTTCTGATAGATTCCTGCGCGCTGGGTGTAAAAGGAATGTTGTGTTCGCGGAAGTGACTTGTTGTCCTCCTGAATCGATGACACAGATTTCGCGATCATGATACCGTTGAAAAAGTTGTTGTTGTCCTGCGTGATGATATGATAAATACCTCCTTCAAAATCTGGGTGGAGACTGGACATGAATTGTGGGTGAATAGGTAGCGGTGGGTGGGCCGATTTGAATCACTGGATATAGTAAGCCACACACACAATAATAACTTCCATTAATAACTAGCAATTGCCTTCGAAATGGATTTAATGGATTTCATATTAAACATGCTAAATTAAGTGAATGAGACGTATACTCACATCAAATGTAATGACTATAACCAGTCCTCTGGGAAATTTTGCCAATGTAAGTATCAATGTATTACCACCAAGATAGCCAAATTTTGATGATTCCAATAACAAACGTAAAATACATTTTGCAATAGAAACAAAGCCCGACCAAATAGTTTATCAAAAGACACACTGGCGTTATCAGGGGCAGACAGTGTGCTAAATGTAGTTGTTTCTACTGTACACCTGATGGAATTAGTATACAACTGCCCAACAACCTATGAAAATACTTTAGAAATATTGTAATCAATGGTAATATATGTACTCTTGTTTACATGACGAGTAATGTTGTTTAAACCGATCTACGAAATACTTGTGGCAAAACCCCCAAAACGGGTCAATCGATTATGTGATGGTGTGAGAGACCATTCACCAAAACACAAATGGTATGCCCGTGGATATGCTGTTATATGAAGGATGTCACATGCTGTCTGCTAAACATAACATGATTTATGAAAGCTCGTGTAAATATCAATCAGCAACAATTCACTGAGGTGGCATGAACACCAACTACAAACACGTTATCGTCTATATTGAACGGTCATTATTTTAAAGCCATAACTTTTTTACATTCTATCTTTAATATATATTTTCAGTATTTGATAAAAGAAATTACTCTAAAAAAAATTCGTTAGAAATATTGACACACATTGCAACAATCTGGTAGAAGCTTACACCGCACACGTATATGTAGTGCACTTTTGAAAAGACACTCTAAGTTAACACAATAATTGACACTCATAGAAAATGGTATTATTAAGATATCCTGTGCCTTAATTAGTCTGTGTGTAGTTTGAAGTAACCTATTAACAATTTACGTTGTTGGTTTTTCAACAGAGCCAATGGTCACAGAGACAAATAATACCCAATAAAATATTGTATCATTGTTTTTTTTTTAGTAAATACTGCAAACAGATATTGTTGACCATATTGCACGATATTGGCCTATGTGTTGTGCCTCAGATATACATGTATCTGCGTCAATACGTGCCACATGCAAAAGCATTTAGCTAATGTTACACCATATACCATTAGGGGCTGTCATCCTGTTTCCATTAACTATTCATCTAATTCATGTATGATTATGGCAATACAACGCCTCTCAGCCCTCTCCACAGTTTTGGCTTGTCGTCACTGTCTAACCGTAAACACATGTAATCAGGTATTGAATCTCACCCTTGTCGTGGTGGAAGCGATCTAGCAGTTGGTTTCATTCTCAGTTCATTGAAAATTAAATCCTGGATATAAAGCATTATCATTTCACAGAATGCAATACCAGGTTTTTTTTTCAGTATGGGACTTCGTGCATTACTCTTTTCTCTCAACAATGGCTCAGATTTACTTATGTTTTGATAGATTCCTGCGCGCTCGTTGTGGAAGGAATGTTGTGATGCGGAAGTTACTTGTTGTCTTCCTGGATCGATGACACAGATTCGGTGATCATGATACCCTTGCGAAAATTGTTGTTGCACTCAGTGACAATATGGTGATGAAGAATCATTGTGGGATGTATTCAACGACGGAGTGAAAGTCAGTCATGGATTGAGTATATCAAGCGATGGGTGGATCAATATGAATAATACTAACTGACCCACACTATGTCGATATAACACCACTGAGGGGGGGGGGGGGGTTATTCAATTTCATGGTAAAACGTCAATAAACATTGGTGAAATAGTGTCAGTGACTTCATGACATTTCATTTGCAGACCACCACGTTCTAAGGACATGTACTATTACACGCTGCCCAATCATACCTGATACGGTGGTTTTTTTCTGGTAAATCCCTTTATTAGACATGAATATCGCATACAAGGTAACATGAACGTAGCATACATATGATATTGAGCAACAAACAAAGAGGTACAAGACACAAGCATGAGTTCGACACTATGAATATTCAAGAATACATAGTATACGATGTAACGAAATCCGAAATAAATACTGCAATTCATGTGCCCATGTAATTGAAAGGGGAAAGATAACCATGACAAACGAGCGAAACTTGTGAATAAAATCATAAGACGTCAGGAGACAAGCATAGATTCAATACGCCACGGAGTTTGTGACGAATTGTTGGGAGTGTCTGACATTGGCACGCATATGATCTGTTTGGCTGGACTAGATTGGTTGACAGTTCACTTAGATCAGGTCACATCTCTTAGGAGTTCCAACTGCGATGCCACTCGCCTTGAACATAGTTTGGATAATGGTATTGGTTGGAAAGGTGGCGCAAGGATTGGTGTTTGACTTTCGGTGTTGTGATTTCTGAAAAATATTCTGTTGTATCATCGGCTAGCAGTATACTAGTAGTGTCCGAATCAATTCTTGTACTCGAATGGGGAATGGTGGGATAAAAGGTTATTATATAGATTCGCACACGCAACTGAGATCAAACGCTTTCTCTATTCCATTCGGTTTGCATATATTCGTATTTCATAGAAATAAGCCTTTAATCATGATGGACTGACCTTGTATGTTCAGTGGTGACTATTTGTGAACTGTCACTGATTTTATCTTAATTTTGGTATTACAGTAAATAGCATGAGTTTGGCGAAACAGTGAATGGACAATCAATAACTGATCGCATATTTGTTAGCTGTTTGAGCATGGCGTTTGTCTTGAACTTTACCCTTGACAACATGAAGTAGATGTAACGAATTTACGATCGAATTATCATTCAAGTATAAACGATGATATGACCAATTTCCTACGATAATGAATAGCAAAGCAGGGGAGATAAAATAGTGATATATTTTCGTGTCTGTTTACATACTTCTTTTCGGTTTATCACAGAAATGGAAAAAGGTAATAGGTGTCATGCATGTTGCACCCCAAAATCTCTCATTTAGCCATTGATCTTTATGTCAATATTTTCAATAATGCAATTACATGTATCCTGTATATAGTATTTTCAGTTTCCAGCGATGAACACATTCAACTGTAAGTGCACAAGTTTATGTTCCCAAATTTTCATCATTGCTTGTTCATGATCTATCGATAGCTACCTATCGATACATTCAAGGTAGCTATCACCGGAATATTGAGTGCTAGCATTACGCCTCGATCGATCGTAATTTTCAGCAGTAAAACACGGGAGAATGCCTACCCTCATGAGTTATTTATGAATGAAAAAAATGTCAAAATGTCCACATGTCACAAAGGTGGGTGTGGCGTTTACAGGTTTACGAAACAGTACAAATCGGCACATTGCTGTTCTTGCACATTGCGTATATGCATAGAGAGTGGTCCGAGAGCAAGTGTTGTCCGAGACCAAGCCCAGCATGGATACAATTATGAGCGTAATTTTATACAAGGTTCACGCAGTATGATAAGTGTCGATGAAGGTGTGACTTCGAATGCAAACTATTATACAGCAAACACCATGTGGGAACATGGAACCCATGCTTTGATATGTTATGTTATAACAGACCAGCAAATACTGACAAGCAAATATTGTAGTAAACACAATCTGTTATCAATCAGACTTTACTCATGACGAAGTAGATTTACGAATGTACAAATGAAACACAATATACCAAATCGTCAAAAAACCGTTTTGACGATTTTTGACGATTTACTCAGAATCTATTTCAGGATTTATTTTGATAATTTGTGATGTTTTGAGAGCATTCATTGTACCAAGCGCATTCAGCATAATGTTTGCCTTCTTAGGCCTGGTCTGATTTGGCGGAGAGTGAAAACAAGGAGGTAAGTTAAATATATGCCTAAGTTAATGCTGTGATTCGGTTTCTCGATCATTCACTATCCTCAAAATAGGGGCGGGAACACTTTTTATTTTTTATTTGAGACATGAATAAATGACATTACATATGTACGTATGTTACTGAATTCCCATTGTAGTGTGGCCACTGACCGTTTGCACATTGCTGGATCCATTTGTCTGGATGAGGACAATGTACACTTCCATCGAATTTGACACCATTTGCCCGAGGGAATGCATGCGTGTTATGCGTGTGCTGACTTCTTTTGTAAGCAAAATATACCATTCACACACGCAAGAAAAACAAACAAGAAAACACACCCACAAGATCCACTGACCGAATTTACAGCACATATTTCTCTGTTACTCTTCCATGTTGAAAACATTGGCGACTGTAGTAGCAGTACGCGTTATGTCATCAACCTAAGCGTGCGAATGTTCACATTACCATGATGCAATCGGTACCACCATCCAGAAAATGCGTAACCAAAGAAACTGCAATTACAAAATATTTAGCTGCAGTATTTTAGAAAACTGCAAAACTGTTGATAGATTTCTGCACGCTTGTTGTAAAAGGAATGTTGTGTTTGCGGAAGTTACCTGTTGTCCTCCTGAATCGATGACACAGATTCGGTGATCATGACACCCTTGGAAAAGTTGTTGTTGCACTGAGTGACAATATGGGGATGAAGAATCATTGTGGGATGTACTCAACGACGGAGTGAAAGTCAGGCATGGATTGAGAGTGTATGAAGTGATGGATGGATCAATTTGAATAATGGTAACTGACCCACGCTATGTCGATATAATACCACTGAATGAATACGAGAGGTTCCGATGGAGGGAGGGGGGGGGGGGGGGTATTTATTCAATTTCATGGTAAAACGTCAATAAACTTTGGTGAAATATTGTCAGTGACTTCATGACATTTCCTTTGCAGACCACGACGTTCTAAGGTAATGTACTATTACACGCTGCCCAATCATACCTGATACAATGTTTTTTGGTAAATCCCTTTATTAGACATGAATTTCGCATACAATGTAACATGAACGTAGCATACATGTGATATTGAGCAACAAACAAAGAGGTACAAGACACAAGCATGAGTTCGACACTATGAATATTCATGGATACATAGTATACGATATAAAGAAATCCGAAATAAATACTGCAATTCATGTGCCCATGTGATTGAAGTGGGAAAGATAGCCGTGACAAACGAGCGAAACTTGTGAATAAAATCATAAGACGTCAGCAGAAAAAGCATAGATTCAATACGCCACGGAGTTTGTGACGAATTGTTGGGAGTGTCTGACATTGACACGCATATCGATCTGTTTGGCTGGACTAGATTGGTTGACAGTTCACTTCTTAGATCAGGTCACATTTCTTGGGAGTTCCAACTGCGATACCACTCGCCTTGAACATAGTCTAGATAAGTGTATTGGTTGGAAAGGTGGCGCAAGGATTGGTGTTTGACTCTCGGTGTTGTGATTTCTGAAAAATATCCTGTTGTATCATCGGCTAGCAGTATAGTGTCAGAATCAATTCTTGCACTGGAATGTGGAGTGGTAGGATAAACATGATAAAAGGTTATAATGAAGATTTGCAAATGCAACTGACATCAAACACTTTCTCTATTCCATTCCGTTTTAATATATCGTATGATTCGTCTTTCATAGAAGTAAGCCTTGAATCTTGATTGACTGACTGACTTTGCATGTTCAATGGTTACTATCTGTGTACAATTGCAAGTGAAATTGTCACTGATTTCATCTTAATTTTGATATTACACCAAATAACATGGCATTGCCGAAACAGTAAATGGCCAATCAATAACTGATCGAGGATTTGTTAGCTGTTTGAGCATGGCGTTTGTCTTGAACTTTACCCTTGACAACATTGCCATCACTGTCCACCAAATAACACTCCTAAGTGTCTCTGTCACACTTATTCATATAGATTGTCACGCCAGGCATGTGGTAACGAGCATTAGTTACACAGATTATGGTCTATTCCACCGTATGTCTCTATGTATACGAGAATATTACAGAAGGCCTATATCAGGCTATACGCACCAAACATTAACACCAAATTAATGATTTGGTGTTTCTACGAACATTAGTTATTGACTTATTCAAGATAGTTATGGAATGTCATTCAGTGACTCAATATTTTAACAATTTATTTATCAGGACGAATACATGATTCGTATTCCTTATAGATCACTAATTAGACAATGTAATGATTACCAGTACCACTAACTATTCATGGAATCCAAGAACTATCCGTTTGTGACCGGTCATGTCGAATGCTCGAGTTAGTGTTCAGATCCTGCTCCCTGTGAATATGCATGAGTGCCAGTCCGTTTAGCCGATCACAGCCCATGGTGGATCTTAAGTAGGTCTTCAGACGTTTCAAGACACCGAAGCTCCTTTCTGCAGATGCTGTTGAGACTGGCATCTTCAGTAGCACCAATAGAATTTTGTAGATGTTAGGATAGACGCCTTTGGCCAGTGCCACGCATTCACCAACAGACATCACAGAGGAATTATTTCTGACCCGATGCTTCCACATTTCAAGTTCTACATCCACGTCCGCAACAGAAATAAAGGAGTTGTACGATACCTTGATCCTCTGCGATCATCATTAGTCAGCAATCGTGACTTAAGCTCTGATCAACGAAAGGATTGCATGTTTCTTGCATAGTATTGCAAGTGATAACATGTTTAATAGCTACAAGTATTCATTTAACAAGGGACCAGCCCTCACAAAACAAAGCCTCCACGAGTCGCGTCTCACAAATATCTGCGTCACTGCATGCCACGAACCCTGTTTTGTTTGCTCGGAATACTTAATACTGGGTATTGATTCCACGTCTAATACAATATTGTATTGTTGTTAAACCATATATCACGGGAGCTGTGATTAACTGGTGAGAGTCATCCTGTTACCATTAACTATTCATTCAAGCCATGTATGAACACCCCTGTCACGGCCATCGATACATTATGTCATTCCTTGATTGTGGTGGTTATATACCGCAAATATAATGTAAGTATCAATCTATTACCGCCGATACAACTAGATTTTGATGATGCTAATAGCAAACAACGAATACAACATTTGGAAACAAAGCCCGACCAATTAGTTAATGCAAATGTAGATATCAAACTATTACCACCAACACAGTCAGATTTTGATGATGCCATTAACAAACGTAAAATACAACATTTTGCAATAGAAACAAAACTCGACCAAATAGTTTATCCAAAGACACACTGGCGTCATCAGGGGCAGACAGTATGTTAGATGTAATTGTTTATTCTGTACACCTGATGGAATTAGTATACAACTAAAGACACAATGGTGTCAACGGGACAGTTTGTGGAATGTAGGTGTATACCTGATACTGCCCATCTTCATAGCATGAATCATTGTGGAGATTAATACCACCATACCATATCACAAGCACTCTGTATGTAACACAAGATTAAATTAAGACAAACGTGAAAGCAAAAGGAAAAGTAGCCATGAAATAGTGTTGAGCCACAACAATTTTTTGTGTTTTCACCAACATTGCCGTTTTCACCTCAAAAATCACTCAAGGGCAAACTCAAAATCATAGCATGAGCATGATGCATATATGTTGTGTCGCATCAGTAATATCGTCGTCACCGCGTGCCACATTTAATAGCATATAGTATTGTTGTTACCTCATACATCATGGGGTTGTGATTAACGGGTGGCAGGCATCCGGTTACCATTTACTATTTATCCGAGCATAGAGATATACCTGTTTCTATGATTTGAGCCATTTATAGACAACTTCGGAAGCCAAGATTATATACCTTGACAATACCACGCCCCTACCCCCAAAATATCACCGCATGGAATCACTCCGATACTCTACAGAGTGCAGGTTATCGATCATTCTCGTGTCATTGAGGCAATGATGCAGTAAATGTTTTATTTACCCTTTTTGTGAGTCGAATCCTCGATATAACATATCATCGTCTCGAGTTTTTGCCAGTATGGGTCATCGTGCAACAATACCCGTCTCGCCCGCAGGATCGATACGGAATACCTATTCCACTTTGGAGATTAGTTGCAGTTCTGCCTGATTCCAAGAAATGGTTTCTGTGGGTGCGTTTTGATGGAATGAATGAATGGCATCCCATATGTATGTAACTGGAGTCCCATTGTGCGTATAGGGACTTTTGCTGTCTGTGTAATATTAGTTATCTGGATGAGAACAAGGGGCATTTACAATGAATGTAATACCATTTGCTTGAGTGAATGCGTGAGTGGTACCTGTTTGTTGACTCTCATCATTTTGTGGCATTCATAGAAGCAAATGTATAATAAAGCACTATGAAGTGGACACTTTTTTACTGATCGGATTCATTGCACACAGTGCATTCATTCCTGTACATAATCTCATCATCCAAACAACATATATTTCCATCTAAACAAAAACATATCCCTGTTTCCTTAGTTCATTTGGATTTAAATGATCGAGCTTATTAATGTGTATTGCGTTTGTAGAATTTTGGTCTGGGTTTAGAGCTTGTGAAGTTTTGTTGGGAATGCATATGTATCTATTATACTGGGCTAGAGTATTTAACATTTAATTTAATTTCTTTCGTTATGTCACTTTTCTTGAGAGCCCCATGCGTGCTGGAAATTGTATTGGGGAAGGATTGAACAGGCTCACAATAAAATGTTTCGCAAATAACGCTTGCACTTGGCAGAACATGAGTTTATAGAACAATAGCTTGCAATATTCAGGTTTGCTCAAGGAATGGAGCATTTATTTTATGTACTTCATCGCTTTTGGTTGCACCTAAGGAGATCAAAGTAAAATTGGTATTGTCTGAAATATGTTTCAACAAAACTATGTTATGCGAGTTGTATGCGACAGTGTACATGCAATTTGCAGGTGGACATATTACGAGTGTGGTGCCTACTCCCCTGCTAAAAAAATGCTAAGAAATAGCTCCTACCACTGGTATATTCTATCAAATGTTAACACGAGTGAAAGTAACGATTTTGCATTTGTTCAATATTTTCCCATTTTGAGCCACGTCAGTTTCCGAGATAACACACGAATTGTCTCGTAAATGGCACTCATGGTGGGTAATCAATGACAAGACATTTTTATGCCATTTTATGTTGATGCATACTCCAGTTATTGTTTTGAATACAGCTCCACACCCAGAATCACACATAGTCAGGAAGATAACTTTGTTTACATTCCTGGGTGCGCAGTTTGGTTTCTGAGAGATAAGAATACTTGACCCCTAAAAAGGGTAAATCGATTATATCAAAGTGTAAGAGAAAATTCAGCAAGAATAAATAGTATCCCAGTTTATACAGTTATATGAAGGATGCCACATGCTGATATCCAAACTTAGCTTTCATTATAACTAGTGAATGTCACTTATCAGGATATCACCTGGAGATATCCAAATATATCATACTTCCTTATAACTCGTGAATATCACTTATCGCGAGTTTGATGAGATATTATAGTCACTATTTAAAAACAGATGGGTTTTTCGCCCTCTCAAGGGCCATTATTTGGGGTTCACAAATTCCATGCAGTCTACTCAGGTTATATACCTTCGAAGGAGTTACTCTAAACATGTTTTTGTGGATAATATTCACAATTCATTGCAATATTATTGTTTAGGTGTTGCATCGCAAATATATTCAGTATACTTCCCATTGGAAAACAAAATTTAGAGACTGATTTCATTTAGCAAAATGTTCAACGACATCTGAAATGTCGAACCTATTGGATATTTATTTATGTGACGAAAATAAATTAGTACATTTCAGGTTATTCAGTCGAATTGTCCACCCTCATTA
This sequence comes from Terebella lapidaria, assembly GCA_949152475.1. Lineage (NCBI taxonomy): Eukaryota > Metazoa > Annelida > Polychaeta > Terebellida > Terebellidae > Terebella > Terebella lapidaria. The sequence goes on from OX424557.1 coordinate 14,633,484, forward strand.
TAATACATTTAGATGTTGGTAGAAACATTTGACAGAGACATCAGATGTTAGCAGCTGGCTGCGGACCATAATCTGAATCGAGTTTCAGTCCGTCCGTATCGTTATAAGTAATCAACACTCAATTAAGAATGACCTTATTGTGTCTCTGCATCAATAAACAATATTATATGTCATCGCTAGTCACCATGGCAACGATTATCATCCCTGTCCACAAAGTAACACTCCTGAGTGTTTCTGCCACCCTCGTTCATATAGATTGCCACTCCAGGCATGTGGTAACGAGCATTAGTTACACAGTGCAAATATAATTTACTCACACAATCGCTCACATGTATATATATATATATATATAACAATCTATGGCACTGTGTTATTTAAATGACAAAATTAAGACAGCAGTGAGAGCATTTGATAACATTTAACAAGATAGTATGTCTTGTACTTATATCAGTCTTTGTCCAGTTTGAGTAATATAGTTATATTTTATGCTGTTAATTTTTAGAGCAGGTAACATGTTTGATAGCTATAAGTATTCGTTCAACAAGGGACCAGCCCTCACAAAACAAAGCCTCCACGAGTCGCGTCTCACAAATATCTGCATCACTGCATGCCACATACAATATTGTATTGTTGTAAGGCATATATCACGGGAGCAGCAATTAACTGGTGGCAGTCATCCTGTTACCATTAACTATTCATTCAAGCCATGTATTGGCCCCTCTGAAAGCCAAGGTTAAACCCATGACAAATCAACCCAAGAATCATCGATCGTCATCGAAAAATTAATCACATTGTAACACTCTGATCTATACAGTGCAGATTGTCAATCTTTCCCGTGTCCTTGATGTATTTGACCCATCAATTGTTTAGTTGCTCTTAGTTTATTGTAATTTGATTCATCGATATTACATATCACTGTCTCGAGTTTTTAGCAAGTTCGATTCATTGCGCAACGAAACATGTTGTCTGTCACTTGCTCCCCTGGATCGATACGGAATTCCTATTTCGAGATCAGAGGCAGTTTGGCTGTATCAAACACAAAGTTTCTGTGGGTGCGTTTTGACGACATGAATGAATGACATTCCATATGTATGTATGTTACTGAAATCCCATTGTAGTACGGCCACTGACCTTCCGCATATTGCTGGGGCCATTTGTCCTGATGAGACCAGTGTACACTTCCACCGAAATTAACACCATTTATCTGAGTGAATGCATGCATGTTAAGCGTTTGTTGACTTTTTTGCAAGCGAAATATACCATTCATACGAATACATGTATAAAAACACCAACATGAAAACACACCCACAAGCTTCACTGACCGAATTCACACCGCGTATTTCTCTATTTCTCTTCCACGTTGAAAACGTTGGTATCTGTAGCAGCATTACCTGTTATGTTATCAAACTAAACGTGCGAATCTTCACATTACCATGATGCAGTCGGTATCACCATCCAGAAAATGCATAACCCAAGAACCAAATATTTAGTTGCAGTATTTTACAAAACTGCATAAGTTGGTATACTGATGTTAAGTGCTCTGATATTTGAATTTGGGCAAAGTGAACTAAAAAAAGTTCACACAATCAATGCTTCGTAACCAATATTAAGGCATTTCGGCAGAAATGCCTTTATGGTTTTAGCAGAATTTTTTTTTTTTTTTTTTTTTTTTTTTCTTCCGCCACTTTTGGTTTCCGGACGATAACTTTAGATTGCCTTGACGGATCCTCGTCAAATTTTCACCACAAGTCAGAAATGATATGGGGAAGAACCCTATTCTTTTTGAGCCGGATCCGAGGTCCGTGAGGTCCGTGAGGATGAAATCAAGGCTAATTTTGAGACTTGGTTTCCGGACGATAACTGGAAAAATATTTACGCAATAGTTGCAGAACTCTGCATGGGGGTTCATATGCCACCAGGGAAGAACCCTATTGATTTTGGGATCGATCCGTCAAACGACCTTTGACCTAGAGGTCGAAATAATTTTTTGCTGATTCATCCTTGAGGCTTCCTGCATATCTCAGAAACCGTGCTTCGTAGAGCGAAACGGACGTTATTTTCGGACTCGTCGCCCTAGACAAACATCTCTAGGGTGTATTGTTTTTTTTTATCCGGCTCCGAGGTCCGTGAGGTCCTTGAGGATGAAATCGAGGCTGATCTTGAAACTTGGTTTCCGGACAATAACTCGAAAAATATTCAGGCAATAGTTGCAGAATTTTGCACGGAGGTTTATATATCAACAGGGAAGAACCCTATTGATTTTGGGATCGATACGTCAAACGACCTTTGACCCAGAGGTCAAAATAATTTTTTGCTGAGTCATCCATGAGGCATCCTGCATATCTCGGAAACGGTGCACCGTAGAGCGAAACGAACGTTATTTTCGGACTCGTCGCCCTAGACAAACATGTCTAAGGGGTATTATGGATGAACTTTGACCTTGACCTTGAATTTTTTTGCCGAGTCGGCATTTTTCGTTTTCGTCGATATCTCGGAAACGGTGCTTCGTAGAGCGAAACGGACGTTATTTTCGGAATCGTCGCCCTAGACAAACATGTCTAAGGGGTATTATGGATGAACTTTGACCTTGACCTTGAATTTTTTTGCCGAGTCGGCATTTTTCGTTTTCGTCGATATCTCGGAAACGGTGCTTCGTAGAGCGAAACGGACGTTATTTTCGGAATCGTCGCCCTAGACAAACATGTCTAAGGGGTATTATGGATGAACTTTGACCTTGACCTTGAATTTTTTTGCCGAGTCGGCATTTTTCGTTTTCGTCGATATCTCGGAAACGGTGCGTCGTAGAGCGAAACGGACGTTATTTTCGGACTCGTCGCCCTAGACTAACATGTCTGGATGGTATTATGGATGAACTTTGACCTTGACCCGAAATTTTTTTGCCGAGTCGGCATTTTTCGTTTTCGTCGATATCTCGGAAACGGTGCTTCGTAGAGCGAAACGGACGTTATTTTCGGAATCGTCGCCCTAGACAAACATGTCTAAGGGGTATTATGGATGAAGATTGACCTTGACCCAATTTTTTTTGCCGAGTCGGCATTTTTCGTTTTCGTCAATATCTCGGAAACGGTGCGTCGTAGAGCGAAACGGTCGTTATTTTCAGACTCGTCGCCCTAGATAACATGTCTAAGGGGTATTATGGATGAACTTTGACCTTGACCCGAAATTTTTTTGCCGAGTCGGCATTTTTCGTTTTCGTCGATATCTCGGAAACGGTGTGTCGTAGAGCAAAACGGACGTTATTTTCGGACTCGTCGCCCTAGACAAACATGTCTAAGGAGTATTATGGATGAAGATTGACCTTGACCCAATTTTTTTTTGCCGAGTCGGCATTTTTCGTTTTCGTCGATATCTCGGAAACGGTGCGTCGTAGAGGGAAACAGACGTTATTTTCAGACTCGTCGCCCTAGACTAACATGTCTAAGGGGTATTATTGATGAACTTTGACCTTGACCCGAAAATTTTTTGCCGAGTCGGCATTTTTCGTTTTCGTCGATATCTCGGAAACGGTGTGTCGTAGAGCGAAACGGACGTTATTTTCGGACTCGTCGCCCTAGACAAATATGTCTTAAGGGTATTATGGATGAACTTTGACCTTGACCTTGAATTTTTTTGCCGAGTCGGCATTTTTCGTTTTTGTCGATATCTCGGAAACGGTGCGTCGTAGAGCGAAACGGACGTTATTTTCGGACTCGTCGCCCTAGACAAACATGTCTAAGGGGTATTATGGATTTTTCGTTTTCGTCGATATCTCGGAAACGGTGCTTCGTAGAGCGAAACGGACGTTATTTTCGGAATCGTCGCCCTAGACAAACATGTCTAAGGGGTATTATGGATGAACTTTGACCTTGACCTTGAATTTTTTTGCCGAGTCGGCATTTTTCGTTTTCGTCGATATCTCGGAAACGGTGCGTCGTAGAGCGAAACGGACGTTATTTTCGGACTCGTCGCCCTAGACTAACATGTCTAGATGGTATTATGGATGAACTTTGACCTTGACCCGAAATTTTTTTGCCGAGTCGGCATTTTTCGTTTTCGTCGATATCTCGGAAACGGTGCTTCGTAGAGCGAAACGGACGTTATTTTCGGAATCGTCGCCCTAGACAAACATGTCTAAGGGGTATTATGGATGAAGATTGACCTTGACCCAATTTTTTTTGCCGAGTCGGCATTTTTCGTTTTCGTCAATATCTCGGAAACGGTGCGTCGTAGAGCGAAACGGTCGTTATTTTCAGACTCGTCGCCCTAGACTAACATGTCTAAGGGGTATTATGGATGAACTTTGACCTTGACCCGAAATTTTTTTGCCGAGTCGGCATTTTTCGTTTTCGTCGATATCTCGGAAACGGTGTGTCGTAGAGCAAAACGGACGTTATTTTCGGACTCGTCGCCCTAGACAAACATGTCTAAGGAGTATTATGGATGAAGATTGACCTTGACCCAATTTTTTTTTGCCGAGTCGGCATTTTTCGTTTTCGTCGATATCTCGGAAACGGTGCGTCGTAGAGGGAAACAGACGTTATTTTCAGACTCGTCGCCCTAGACTAACATGTCTAAGGGGTATTATTGATGAACTTTGACCTTGACCCGAAAATTTTTTGCCGAGTCGGCATTTTTCGTTTTCGTCGATATCTCGGAAACGGTGTGTCGTAGAGCGAAACGGACGTTATTTTCGGACTCGTCGCCCTAGACAAATATGTCTTAAGGGTATTATGGATGAACTTTGACCTTGACCTTGAATTTTTTTGCCGAGTCGGCATTTTTCGTTTTTGTCGATATCTCGGAAACGGTGCGTCGTAGAGCGAAACGGACGTTATTTTCGGACTCGTCACCCTAGACTAACATGTCTAGAGGGTATTATGGATCAACTTTGACCTTGACCCGAAATTTTTTTGCCGAGTCGGCATTTTTCGTTTTCATCGATATCTCGGAAACGGTCTGTCGTAGAGCGAAACGGACGTTATTTTCGGACTCGTCGCCCTAGACAAACATGTCTAAGGGGTATTATGGATGAACTTTGACCTTGACCTTGAATTTTTTTGCCGAGTCGGCATTTTTCGTTTTCGTCGATATCTCGGAAACGGTGTGTCGTAGAGCGAAACGGACATTATTTTCGGACTCGTCGCCCTAGACAAATATGTCTTAAGGGTATTATGGATGAACTTTGACCTTGACCTTGAATTTTTTTGCCGAGTCGGCATTTTTCGTTTTTGTCGATATCTCGGAAGCGGTGGTCGTAGAGCGAAACGGACGTTATTTTCAGACTCGTCGCCCTAGACTAACATGTCTAGAGGGTATTATGGATGAACTTTGACCTTGACCCGAAATTTTTTTGCCGAGTCGGCATTTTTCGTTTTCATCGATATCTCGGAAACGGTCTGTCGTAGAGCGAAACGGACGTTATTTTCGGACTCGTCGCCCTAGACAAACATGCCTAAGGGGTATTATGGATGAACTTTGACCTTGACCCGAAATTTTTTTGCCGAGTCGGCATTTTTCGTTTTCGGCGATATCTCGGAAACGGTGCTTCGTAGAGCTAAACGGACGTTATTTTCGGACTCGTCGCCCTAGACAAACATGTCTAAAGGGTATTATGGATGAACTTTGACCTTGACCCGAAATTTTTTTGCCGAGTCGGCATTTCTCGTTTTCGTCGATATCTCGGAAACGATCCTTCGTAGAGCGAAACGGACGTTATTTTTGGACTCGTCGCCCTATTAGATATACATGTCTAATTGGTATTATGGATGAACTTTGACCTTGACCCGAAATTTTTTCTTTTTCGTCGATATCTAGTATATATTATAAATTAATCATCACACCGAAATGCCTCCAAGGCATCTTTAGGCCTTGACGTCTAGTTCTATTAGCAATCATCATCCAAATGTAGTTTGGATTCTAGCCATCGTGTATAGGATACATGTCACCGGATTTTTCATTTTTCACTATCAAATTCTTAGCAATTGGTTGGTAAAGATGTTTCGTTGGGGATTTACTGGTTTTACTTGATATTCAACTATAATAAATTTTGCTTGATATATGATGAAATAACATGTTCCTCACAATAAGTTATGAAATAGAATGCCCTTTTCATTTATTCCTATCAATTACAAAACATAAGTGCTTGAATTTTGGTGATAATTACTCAGATCATGTTTGCTGTATCGATTAGTATATTTATTATTTCATCTTTTTATTCAGATTGAACTGATTGGAAACTTTGCTTGTATGGTGTACAAGATTTGATATAATATACAGACACATTTAACTCCAAAATAAACATCTATGATCTTCAAACCTTACTTCAAAGATATACTAGTATTTACGAAGTTTTTACTTTGCAGGGGCGGATCCAGGAATTTGAAAAGAGGGGGTCCAACATTATATGGCGTGGGGTCTGGGGCCCGCTCAAGGGCCCCAGAAGCCAGAGCCTTTGTTCTGTCCTGTGGTAGCTTCCTGATATCTCCTGGGTGTAAATCCCACTTCTTGCCCCTGGTATATTTAAAAAAAAAACTTTTGAGTGAAGCGAGCCTGTCCCAGTATGGGTCTGGGGCCCGCTCAAGAGACCCTGAAGCCAGAGTTTCCTTTATGACTTGAGGTAAGTTGATGGAATCTCCTGGATATAAATCTCATTTGAATACCCATTGATCGTTATACTTTCATAATAAATGCAAAATCTAGAAACGACACGAAGCTGTCTCAACTTGGGGGGGGGGGGGGGGCTCGGGCTTGTTGAAGGGACCAGAAATCAGAAATGTTTATGTTCTGAATTAGTTTTGTGGCCTTTCTGGAAATAAATTGCACTTTAAAATCTATCGATGACCATGTTCTGGAAACTTTGGTAGAAAGTGGAAGGAAAGCTACCCATTTGGGCCGGGGGTCTGGGGCCCGCTCAAGGGCCCCAGAATTCATAGCTCTTTTTATGTTCTGAACTCATTTTGTGGCCTTCTCCTGGGAATGAATTGTACTTAAAAATTTATGGATGACCATGTTCTGGAAAGTTTGTGAAGAACATACATGTAGAAGGGAAGCTACACCTTTGGGCCGGAGGTCCTGGGGCCCAGCCAAAGGCCCCAGAAGTCATAGCCTTCCTTATGTTCTGAACTAATTTTGTGGCTTTTCCTGGAAATGGTTGCACTTAAGAATTCATTGATGACCATGTTCTGGAAAGTTTGTAAAAAGGTGAAAGAGAAGCTGGACATTTGGGCCGGGGGTCTGGAGCCCACTGAAGGACCCCAGAAATCATAGCCTTTTTATGTTCTGAATTAATTTAGTGGCTCTCCTGTGTATATGTTACAGTTAATAATTCATTGATGACTATGTCCTGAAAAGTTTGTAAAAGAAATGTAGAAGGGAATCTGCACATTTGGGTGGGGGGTCCGGGGCCCGCTGAAGGACCCCAGAAGCCAGATCCCTTTTTATGTCCTGTGGTAGCTTCCCAGTCTCTCCTGAGTATACATTTCGAACGAACTCACCATGATCAACTCGTTCTTAAACATGGTATTTTGAAATCATTTTTTTTTTCGGGCAGGAAGGCTGAACCCGCCTATGTATATGTATTTTTTTTTCGAAAAGGGGGGTCCTGACCCCAGTAACCCCCCCTCTAAATCCGCTACTGCTTTGATCAATGGGCTTTCAAACGAAGAGGACCCTGGAACATCGCTTGAATCTTGGAACATACACAATGTGTATAGAATAGGGTGTAGTGGGTGTGATGGTCCACATCATCACGTGACACACTCACGTGCATGAATCGATGTCGAGTCAAAACAACGACGCTATTCAGTGTCAACAATGGCTCAGTTTCACACACACTCTATGTTCTGATAGATTCCTGCGCGCTGGGTGTAAAAGGAATGTTGTGTTCGCGGAAGTGACTTGTTGTCCTCCTGAATCGATGACACAGATTTCGCGATCATGATACCGTTGAAAAAGTTGTTGTTGTCCTGCGTGATGATATGATAAATACCTCCTTCAAAATCTGGGTGGAGACTGGACATGAATTGTGGGTGAATAGGTAGCGGTGGGTGGGCCGATTTGAATCACTGGATATAGTAAGCCACACACACAATAATAACTTCCATTAATAACTAGCAATTGCCTTCGAAATGGATTTAATGGATTTCATATTAAACATGCTAAATTAAGTGAATGAGACGTATACTCACATCAAATGTAATGACTATAACCAGTCCTCTGGGAAATTTTGCCAATGTAAGTATCAATGTATTACCACCAAGATAGCCAAATTTTGATGATTCCAATAACAAACGTAAAATACATTTTGCAATAGAAACAAAGCCCGACCAAATAGTTTATCAAAAGACACACTGGCGTTATCAGGGGCAGACAGTGTGCTAAATGTAGTTGTTTCTACTGTACACCTGATGGAATTAGTATACAACTGCCCAACAACCTATGAAAATACTTTAGAAATATTGTAATCAATGGTAATATATGTACTCTTGTTTACATGACGAGTAATGTTGTTTAAACCGATCTACGAAATACTTGTGGCAAAACCCCCAAAACGGGTCAATCGATTATGTGATGGTGTGAGAGACCATTCACCAAAACACAAATGGTATGCCCGTGGATATGCTGTTATATGAAGGATGTCACATGCTGTCTGCTAAACATAACATGATTTATGAAAGCTCGTGTAAATATCAATCAGCAACAATTCACTGAGGTGGCATGAACACCAACTACAAACACGTTATCGTCTATATTGAACGGTCATTATTTTAAAGCCATAACTTTTTTACATTCTATCTTTAATATATATTTTCAGTATTTGATAAAAGAAATTACTCTAAAAAAAATTCGTTAGAAATATTGACACACATTGCAACAATCTGGTAGAAGCTTACACCGCACACGTATATGTAGTGCACTTTTGAAAAGACACTCAAGTTAACACAATAATTGACACTCATAGAAAATGGTATTATTAAGATATCCTGTGCCTTAATTAGTCTGTGTGTAGTTTGAAGTAACCTATAAACAATTTACGTTGTTGGTTTTTCAACAGAGCCAATGGTCACAGAGACAAATAATACCCAATAAAATATTGTATCATTGTTTTTTTTTTTAGTAAATACTGCAAACAGATATTGTTGACCATATTGCACGATATTGGCCTATGTGTTGTGCCTCAGATATACATGTATCTGCGTCAATACGTGCCACATGCAAAAGCATTTAGCTAATGTTACACCATATACCATTAGGGGCTGTCATCCTGTTTCCATTAACTATTCATCTAATTCATGTATGATTATGGCAATACAACGCCTCTCAGCCCTCTCCACAGTTTTGGCTTGTCGTCACTGTCTAACCGTAAACACATGTAATCAGGTATTGAATCTCACCCTTGTCGTGGTGGAAGCGATCTAGCAGTTGGTTTCATTCTCAGTTCATTGAAAATTAAATCCTGGATATAAAGCATTATCATTTCACAGAATGCAATACCAGGTTTTTTTTTCAGTATGGGACTTCGTGCATTACTCTTTTCTCTCAACAATGGCTCAGATTTACTTATGTTTTGATAGATTCCTGCGCGCTCGTTGTGGAAGGAATGTTGTGATGCGGAAGTTACTTGTTGTCTTCCTGGATCGATGACACAGATTCGGTGATCATGATACCCTTGCGAAAATTGTTGTTGCACTCAGTGACAATATGGTGATGAAGAATCATTGTGGGATGTATTCAACGACGGAGTGAAAGTCAGTCATGGATTGAGTATATGAAGCGATGGGTGGATCAATATGAATAATACTAACTGACCCACACTATGTCGATATAATACCACTGAATGATTATGAGACGTTCCAGTCGAGGGGGGTGGGGAGTTTTTATTCAATTTCATGGTAAAACGTCAATAAACATTGGTGAAGTAGTGTCAGTGACTTCATGACATTTCATTTGCAGACCACCACGTTCTAAGGACATGTACTATTACACGCTGCCCAATCATACCTGATACGGTGTTTTTTTTTCTGGTAAATCCCTTTATTAGACATGAATATCGCATACAAGGTAACATGAACGTAGCATACATATGATATTGAGCAACAAACAAAGAGGTACAAGACACAAGCATGAGTTCGACACTATGAATATTCAAGAATACATAGTATACGATGTAACGAAATCCGAAATAAATACTGCAATTCATGTGCCCATGTAATTGAAAGGGGAAAGATAACCATGACAAACGAGCGAAACTTGTGAATAAAATCATAAGACGTCAGGAGACAAGCATAGATTCAATACGCCACGGAGTTTGTGACGAATTGTTGGGAGTGTCTGACATTGGCACGCATATGATCTGTTTGGCTGGACTAGATTGGTTGACAGTTCACTTCTTAGATCAGGTCACATCTCTTAGGAGTTCCAACTGCGATGCCACTCGCCTTGAACATAGTTTGGATAATTGTATTGGTTGGAAAGGTGGCGCAAGGATTGGTGTTTGACTTTCGGTGTTGTGATTTCTGAAAAATATTCTGTTGTATCATCGGCTAGCAGTATAGTGTCCGAATCAATTCTTGTACTCGAATGGGGAATGGTGGGATAAAACGTTATTATATAGATTCGCACACGCAACTGAGATCAAACGCTTTCTCTATTCCATTCCGTTCGCATATATTCGTATTTCATAGAAATAAGCCTTTAATCATGATGGACTGACCTTGTATGTTCAGTGGTGACTATTTGTGAACGATTGCAAGTGAAACTGTCACTGATTTTATCTTAATTTTGGTATTACAGTAAATAGCATGAGTTTGGCGAAACAGTGAATGGACAATCAATAACTGATCGCATATTTGTTAGCTGTTTGAGCGTGGCGTTTGTCTTGAACTTTACCCTTGACAACATGAAGTAGATGTAACGAATTTAAGATCGAATTATCATCAACATTCCAGTATAAACGATGATATGACCAATTTCCTACGATAATGAATAGCAAAGCAGGGGAGATAAAATAGTGATATATTTTCGTGTCTGTTTACATACTTCTTTTCGGTTTATCACAGAAATGGAAAAAGGTAATAGGTGTCATGCATGTTGCACCCCAAAATCTCTCATTTAGCCATTGATCTTTATGCAAATGCTGTCAATATTTTCAATAATGCAATTACATGTATCCTGTATATAGTATTTTCAGTTTCCAGCGATGAACACATTCAACTGTAAGTGCACAAGTTTATGTTCCCAAATTTTCATCATTGCTTGTTCATGATCTATCGATAGCTACCTATCGATACATTCAAGGTAGCTATCACCGGAATATTGAGTGCTAGCATTACGCCTCGATCGATCGTAATTTTCAGCAGTAAAACACGGGAGAATGCCTACCCTCATGAGTTATTTATGAATGAAAAAATGTCCACATGTCACTAGAGTTTCACAAAGGTGGGTGTGGCGTTTACAGGTTTACGAAACAGTACAAATCGGCACATTGCTGTTGTTGCACATTGCGTATATGCATAGAGAGTGGTCCGAGAGCAAGTGTTGTCCGAGACCAAGCCCAGCAAGGATACAATTATGAGCGTAATTTTATACAAGGTTCACGCAGTATGATAAGTGTCGATGAAGGTGTGACTTCGAGTGCAAACTATTATACAGCAAACACCATGTGAGAACATGGAATCCATGTTTTGATATGTTATGTTATAATAGACCAGCAAATACTTACAAGAAAATACTGTAGTAAACACAATCTGTTATCAATCAGACTTTACTCATGACGAAGTAGATTTACAAATGTACAAATGAAACACAATCTACCAAATCGTCATAAAACGTTTTGACGATTTACTCAGAATCTATTTCAGGATTGTGTGATGTTTTGAGAGCATTCATTGTACCAAGCGCATTCAGCATAATGTTTGCCTTCTTAGGCCTAAAAAAATTAATTTTCTGTTTCTCGTCCTCCTATTTTTTTTTCAAAACTGGGTAGGGAGGGACTTTTTATTTTTTATTTTGCAAAAAAATACCGTCCTCAGCTCAAGAGAAAATTGGGTAGGGAGGCGCTTTTTATTTTTAGTGGGACGACATTTCACACATATGAAAATAAATTTGATTTATTGATTAATTAAAAAAAAAACACTTGCGCACAGACGCATTCAAGCCCAAATAAATCAAGCCTTTTGAATTGAAATCATGTGTAACACATAACTTTAATGATTTCAGAGGCTTCTAGAGGCTTGATTTATTCGGGCTTGAAACCTCTTGGCCGGGCACATTGGCACTACTGGTGTGTCATCATTATAGCAGTCAGCACAGACAGGATGATTCTGTGTACTAGTAGTATTATTGTCAGAAACCGGCAGTTGATAATATATTTCAATGATGAGTAATTGTTGAGAACCGTTCTATCAATTAATATATCCTTTGAATTATAACATGAGGAATATAGTAAATCAGTGCTTGATCAGAATTGTATATGTATTATTACATACACGTAACCACATAGAATAGCTATTTTTGAAAACTGGTAGCGTCTTTGTCTCATTTGGCGGAGAGTGAAAACAAGGAGGTAAGTTAAATATATGCCTAAGTTACATGCTGTGATTCGGTTTCTCGATCATTCACTATCCTCAAAATAGGGGCGGGAACACTTTTTATTTTTTATTTGAGAATCGCAAATAAAAAAATCCGGAGGCTGCTTTTGAACACAGGCGGGCGGGGACGAGAAACAGAAAATTAATTTTTTAGGCCTTAATTTCCAATATCAATAAAAACATAAGTACATGTACATGTGTACTGTATCTGTTATGTTGACCAACAAAGATGCTATTTAAACATTCGTGCTTGGACAGTACTTTCTTTCCAGTGGAACCATCCAGTGCTTGCCTCTCTCCTCTGACATGTGGAGGCAAATGACTACTTGGAACGAAATGTGTTTCCCGATATATTCCCGGCGTAATAATATCGTCTGAATACACCGTGTCCACTGTACATTGGAGATATGTAGCATTAATTCCAGTATTCCACACTAACTCTCACAATCCCGATTGGCATGTGACCATGCATCATGCTTCATTTGCGACATTTGCCTAAGTATATACGAGTGCAGCAATGTGGCTTCGGCCTTTTTTATGCCACAAGCTTCGGTACATTTGAGTCATTCTCCCTTCTTTCATTTCGTTGTGGGGGACAAATATGATTCTGTTAACAATAGCGTATTTATGAGACCTGTTTGGGAGCTGTATCCAACCAGTCGTGGTTTGTGGCAAAGTGAACAGCTATCTGTGGTGTGCACTACCAAATTAGACCCTAAGTGATCTCAGTCGTCCTTCAGCAGATGTCTATGACGGCCATAGGAAAAGCAGAAATGCCACATGTTAAAATCTAAACTAACTAGCTATTGTTTCTCAGAAATGTGATTTAATAGTAATATGACAGGGGCATTGGGTTGATCTAATTATATGCCTAATGATTCAAACACATTTTATCGTGATCGAAGACCGAACTCAAGCTTCCTAGGTAGTAAATCGAGCGAGTATTCATGGGTGAAATAATGTCCACCTAGTATTCATTATGAATCACTAAAATGTAAAGTGATCACACCAACATTGTGTGAATGCACCATGCAAGCCCAGGCACCTTCATTCGTTCATTCATTTGATAAAACTCATAAGACGTCAATGAACGTGGAACACATTCGTCCCATATATAATTTTGACTATTTTTTTTTTTTATTTAATCTTATTCGTATGCGCCTGTAGGCATACGCATTATACGCTCGGGCGTATAATAAAATTTCAGAAAAAATATTGTAACTAAAATATAAATCAGGTGAACAAATCGTATTTATTTACCAAGAGAATGTGAATACCTGAATTGATTTTATCTTTCCAATCCCAATATTCTATCAATATATTCATTGCAACATTAACATATCCATCAGGTTTTTGTGGGTGCGTTTTGACGTCATGAATAAATGACATTCCATATGTACGCATGTTACTGAATTCCCATTGTAGTGCTGTCACTGACCTTCTGCACATTGCTGGATCCATTTCTCCGGATTAGGACAATGTACACTTCCATCGAATTTGACACCATTTGCCTGAGTGAATGCATGCTTGTTATGCATGTGTTGACTTCTTTTGAAAGCAAAATATACCATTCACACACGCAAACATAACAACAAGAAAACACACCCACAAGATTCACTGACCGAATTCAGAGCACCTATTTCTCTGTTACTCTTCCATGTTGAAAACATTGGCATCTGTAGCAGCAGTACGTGCTATGTTATCAAACTAAACGCGCGAATGTTCACATTACCATGATGCAATCGGTATCACCATCCAGAAAATGCATCACCCAAGAACGGTGAAACAAAATATTTAGTTGCAGTATTTAGCTGCAAAACTTGTTATACTGATGTGAAGTGCTCTCAATTTTGACTTAACATTTGACTCTCAAAAATGTTCGGGTGTGATGGTCCACATCATCACGTGACACACTCACGTGCGTGAATCGATGTCGAGTCAAAACAACGACGCTATTCAGTGTCAACAATGGCTCAGTTTCACAGACACTCTATGTTCTGATAGATTCCTGCGCGCTGGGTGTAAAAGGAATGTTGTGTTCACGGAAGTGACTTGGTGTCCCAAGGGCGGATCCAGGATAATGATAAGGGTGGGAGGGGGGGGGGGGGGTGTCCGACAGATTAAACAGGGGGTCCACAGCCAATGCGGTCTGGGGGTCCGGGGGCGCCGTAAGCCCGCCGGGAAAAAATGACATTTTGACATTCAACATGGCCTCTTGTGAAGCATTTTTTATATTATTTTCTCCAATATTTTAGTCTCCAATGGCGATCATTACATGTCTATTTTTTGAGACAAAAATTATACCAACCCTCTCCTTTCACCTGTTCCCAGCTGACATCAACAAACAGGCGGCCGAAGGGATGTATGTGACCCCTGGGCCAATGTGCTAGTAGTTGAATCTGTATTGAACATGCTTGTACATGTGGGGAGCTTCTGGATATTACGCCGTGTAGAATACGAGGCTTCATTCAATGCATGTAAACCGTACCTTGAAGTTGAGAGCCAGTAATCAGAATTTGCTTCACTCTACAATCATTGGAGTGTACCATGATTGTATTAAATCCGTATTATCAGAAACCTATCTCTTGTCGGTTTCTGTTATTATTGAATGTCAGAGTTAACAGTAATTTCAGAAGGTATGAAACTTAACAGTTAACAGGGACCAAATTTGTATTGAGCTGTTGAGTGTTTGGTTTTTATAATCACGTCATTTTGCTAAGTTCTCACAATTATCATGAAATTACCGGTTTCGATGGAATTGAGCAATAGTCGTGATACTATTGAAAGACGGGTACCCAAAGCATCGCGGGCCAGGATTCGGAACATAATATATATTTGCTGAAAACTAATCATACTGATAGCGCTGTTGAATATTAGTGCATCACTCTACCTAATACAAATAGTATTACAGTAAAATAGTATCCAGAAACATTTAGTATATATATTGTACTCCAGAGATTCTGTGGTTAGGGTGATATTTACGAATTGATTAGTCAAGTTTAAATTCTTCAAAATTATTATGCATGGCACGTCCAATGCACTCCCAACAAAATTGACAGTAATCATTAGTCATGAATAGTGTAATCATACAATAATATAACTTCTTGATATGATATGCATGGGCACCAAGGACAAAGGGCGTCCCGAGATATTCCTACAATCTTAGATTGAATACACAACTCAGGCGGTCACCGCAACTGGACCATCCTTGTTTTCACGTCCAGAGGCGGGCGGATCCCACCTTTAATGGATCCTGAGGGATTAGAGCCGGACCCCCCAAAATTCGAGATTTAATTGCTTTTTGGGGGTTGAATCAGAGACTGTACAAACGCATCAAAGTCACGTTCATTTCAGAAGATAAACTACCGTGCTCAGCGATATAATACGGCCTAGATGCACTAATCACCTCCGGGGAAAGGGGGGGGGGGGTACCAGCTCAGAAAGGGTGGGGTGGGGGGGGGGGTGGTCTGAACCCCCTACTAGATTCGCCCCTGTGTCCCCCTGAATTGATGACACAGATTTCGTGATCATGACAGGGCTGGAAAGCGGTACTGAAAGAAGTACTGATCGATGACAAATTCCAATGAATTTATTCAGACTGGGGATAAGCACCTGACGTCACCCTGTCTTTTAACATGGGGGTGCATTTAATATGGTGATTTTAGGTATATAAACAATATCTTTAGTGTATTATAGACGTGGAATCAATACCCAGTATCAAGTATTCCGAGCAAACAAAACAGGGTCCGTTATCCAATCTCATAGTCCAGGGACAGAAAGTCATATCAGGCATACGAAGTGAGAGAAAACAAAAATGACAGGGAAACTCATGAACCCCCGTAAATGGCCATCAGGAGGTGAAATCAGGTGTTCCGGAAAGAGTGAGCATTTCCTGCCCCACTAGTGGCACCCGTCATGAATTCCCCAAAATTAACATGAAAAAAGATCTAGTTGCATGGCAGACATGGATTTGCTGTATTTATCAACCAGATCATGATGACGTCCATAGAATTTCTTAAACGCAGCGATAAGTCTTGGTAAAACATATCTTTGTCGTAGCAGTTTAGAGACTAGCTGGGCACTTCGATAGACAAAGTCCTCATATTTGCAACTAGCTCTGGAATAGCGTATAAGTTGAGAAACAAACACACCATATGCCGGTGACATAGGAATGTTGCTGCTTGGAAAAGGGAAATTGACTATGGAAAAATTGAAATCATCACGTTTGTCATATAATCTAGTTGACAGGTTAGAATCATTATCAATCTCCAACCTCAGGTCTAGATAGTTGGAAAAATTAGCGGATTCTGTAGTATCCTTAATTTCAAGTTCCTTAGGATATATGACATCCAAATAATCACCAAACTTGGGATTATTTAGCGACAATACATCATCTATGTATCGGAAAGTGAAATTAAAATTACATGTTAGTTTCTTAGAACCTCCTCTTTGTAAATGTTGGATAAAATCTGATTCATATGAGTATAAAAACAGGTCTGCCAATAATGGTGCACAGTTTGTACCCATGGGAATACCAATAGTTTGTTGAAATATTCGACCACCAAATTCCACAAAAATATTATCAATCAGAAAATTAACCATATTTACCACATCTATTTCAGTATATTTGTATGGGGCATCAGAGTCGCCTTTAACAAAATAAGCGGTATTATATTTAACTACAATATAGTGGTACCGACGTTGTCCCTTTTTAGAGAAAAATGAATTATTGATTAGTTTTTTAAGCTGAGATTTCAGTTCAGAATGAGGTATAGTTGTGTACAAAGTGGAGAAATCAAATGTTTTGATAGACGTTACTTTTGAAAGTGTGTGAGCATGTAGATATTCCAATAAAGATTTGGAATTTTTTAATATCCACATTTGGTTTATACCACTTCTAGAATAGATGGTTTCAGAGTACTTTTGGAGACCCTGTTTAATTTTAGACAATATAGTAGTTAATATTTTAGAAAGGGCTTTGGTAGAACATGATGCTGAACCTGAAATATATCTTTGCTTGTGTGGATTTTTGTGCAACTTTGGGATCCAATATAAGTTCGGTAGATTAGAATCTTTACATGAGGTAGTAATACCAAACGAATGCAATACAGACAAATGATTTGATAAGATATCCTGTTTGGGCACGGTAATGGCTTGGTATGTACTATTGGAATTAGTATTGTTGGCAATACCCAGTTCGTCGAACAGGCACTGTATATAGTATGCTTTACAAACAAAAACAACATTATTAGAAGCTTTATCTGCAGGGACAATGACGAACCTTTCTTGAAGTTTCAACAAACTATTAGTAACCACGGGATCATTGAAGACAGAGCTATATTTAGTACTAACTGACTTTGACAAAACATTAATGCGTTTGTTTACCAATGACCTAATCTGTTTGACCCATTCTGACAGAGAATCAGTTTCTGCCTTTTCTCGCTTTGTCCATTTTCTGGCATGCTCCTCAACTGCATCCATGATTAACTTAAAAAGTATCCATACACGGTGAAGATTTACAACAACTGTGGTAAAAGATAAAAATTGTCCAATTCCACAACATATCTAAGCTTTGAAGAGACACTGAAAAAAACGGCACTTCGAATAAAGCCTTACTCTAGCAAAATTGCCGGCAGACGGCTTGTTATTCTGATGAATTTTGACACATGTATACCTGAGTTGTACTTTCGCTAAAGTTATTTGACACAAGACATGCTATTTCAGCAGTTATTGACGTTGTCAGAAATTGAGCGATAATATGTTTATGCCCGGCGACGCCTTATTCACGAAAATTTCATTGGAATTTTATCACCGATCATACTTCCGCTTTCATATACCGTTGAAAAAGTTGTTGTTGTCCGGCGTGATGATCGGGGTGGAAAACCGGACGTGAATTGTGAGTGTATATATATAGGTAGAGGTGGGTGGGCCGATTTGAATCATTGGATATAGTAAACCACACACACATTAATAACTCCCATAACATATTAAATAGTGTGGCGTTTTCACCCAAATATCCACGGCAGGAGATTCTTTGTAAACACAACTTTGTCTTAATTGTCTGCAAAATAAACTTGGGGTGATATAAACTTTGGCGTCTCGGGACCTTATCACCTTGCCCACGAAGTTATTGTGCGACGATTACTCCAAATTTATACATTATTCATCAAATAATGTATACCTCTCCAGTTTCCATACAGCTCCATATTTAACTTAGTAGAGATTCAGTGAAGAATGTGTAACCTTCAGAACCGGGATAATTTCATCAGTGCAGTGGCAATATATGCAATATTGGTTTTATTTGCAAATTTATGTTAAACAGTTGATTCCATATGTATCGGTATCAAATATGATGCTACCCAAACGTCTTTTGCCTTTTGCCTGGGAAGTCATTATTGCTAATGTTACTATTTGCAATTCATCGCTCAAACGTATTAGTGTCAGTTGAACTGTAAATGTCTCCGAACGTAACAAATGTGACATAGCACAATGACAAATTATTGGACAAATGAATTTCTATTCACTAGAATGTGCTACTAGTATTTCACATGATGTTTGAAGTTAGTGCTGGACAATTCACACATTCAATGAAATACTCTTTTTGTTGAGCATACGATTAGAAAGCGGACATCGTAGGAGTTTGTTGGTAATGAATATCTCCCACCACCTGTATCAAATGTGGCTGATTTGACAAAAACGACTTGCTTTTGTTCAATATTTCCACTTATTGAGGGACGCCAATGTTCGGAGTAGAACTACAACTCGACATTTGGGATGTTGTCTTCATTGGTACATACTCCAGCTGGTGCATTGAATACAACACCGCACTCAGAACCACACAGAGTCAGAAAGGTATTCTTGTTTACATTATGGGATATACTGTTTGGGTTTTTGAGCGATCTAAGTACTTCTGACAAAACCCCAAAAAGGGGTCAATCGATTATATAACGGTGTGAGAGACCATTCAGTAAAACACAAATGGTATGCCCGTGGATAGGCGATTATATGAAGGGTATCACATGATGTCTGCAAAATATAACATGGTATGCCAAAGCTTGTGAATATCAATCAGCGATGTTTGTTAATCTTGAATGGTCATTATTTTAAAGCCATAACTTTTGTACATTATATCTTTGATATATATTTTCAGTACTTTATCGAACAAGTTACTCCCAAAATTTTTTTTAGAGATGCTGATATACATTGCAATACTCTAGTAAAAACTTACAACACACACATAGAGTCTATATGTAGTGCACACCCGAAAATATACTATACATGTACGTTAACACAATAATTGACACTTATAGAAAAAGTATTATTAATATATCACTGTGCCTTAATTAGTCTGTGTGCAATTTGAAGTAATCTATGAATAGTTAGTTGTTAATTCTTCAACACAGCCAACGTCACCCAGACAAAATCCTATATAAAATGCTGTATTATTTGTTTTAGTAAATACGGTAAAAGTATATTTGGTTGACAATATTGCACGATATTGGCCTACGTATTGTTCCTATATACATGTATAAGCGTCAATACGTGTAAAACAGTTAGCTAGTAAGTATCAATCTATTAACACCAATACAGTCAGATTTTGATGATGACAATAACAAACGTAAAAAGCAACATTTTGCAATAGAAACAAAGCCCGACCAAATACTTTATCCAAAGACACACTGGCGTCATCAGGGGCCGACAGTGTGCTAAATGTAGTTGTTTCTACTGTACACCTGATGGAATTAGTATACAACTGCCCAACAACCAATTAAAATAATTTAGAAATCCGAAACAAACTTCATGGAATACATATTCGACAAGTTCATGGGTACCTAATGTTTCACCATATAACATAGCAGATGTGATTCACTGGTCGTTGCCACCCTGCTTCCAATCCCTATTCATCTTATCCATGTATATTCATGACAATACTATCCCTCCAGCCCTCTCCACAATACTCGCTTGCAGCCAGTGTCTAAACACAGCCATATGGAATCACTGGGATAACCAATCTCTCCTGTGTTGTGATGACAGTGATCTTGCCATTTGTGTTATTTGTCCTCCTTTATTGTAAGTCGACTCTTCGATATAACATGGTGATTTCACAGATGAGGATGCATCTCCAGCTTATTGCAAGTATGGTTGATAGCTCACCAAATGCTATTCTCTCAATTTCACGCGTGTTGTGACAGATTTGTCCACGCGCTGGGTGTAAAAGGAATGTTGTGTTTGCGCAAGTTACTTTTTGTCCTCCTGAATCAATGACACAGCTTTGTTGATCATGATGCGTTATGACAAAGCTGTTTTTTGCACTTTGTGATGATATGACGAACAAGAGTCATTGTGAGGTGCAATCAACTGTGGAGTGAAAGTCGGGTATGCATTGATAGTGTATGTAGCAATAGGTGGGCCAATTTGAGTAATCACTGTGGCGATACTGATCGTTAGTGCATCCCGCAATGGCGGACAGTAAACACGGTCAGTTTGGTTTTCAACCGTATTTTATCAAATGACAGGTCCATTTGTGATAAATGGATACTCTGAAGGTAGCTTGGTGTTTTGGTCAAAGACATGCGTAGTTATTTCAAGCAGATCATGCTTCTTTGTTTAGATATGTTGAGGAAAAGAATTAGCGATAAGATTCACTAACGACAAAAGTGAGATTCCCTAACGATATAGGCCTAATACGTGTATATTGTAATAGGTCCATATCATACACCATTGTGAATTCGTTGATTTATGCGACATGAATTAGCGAATATCACACAAAAATAGGAAATCTGTACTAGAAGATCATCTATACACATCAATACATGTCAATGGACCATTTCACAGAGCCCACTCGGACCTCATGAATATCTGGCATTACTCGGTAATTTCCGTAGTTCAAACAGACCAATGGCTACTGAGGGCAGAATACGAGCTTCCATGGCAGCGTAAACCACACACGAGATTCCAAAGTTGTCTCAAGCAGCATCCGCGCGCTTGGCCGCGTGCTCGCTCAAGCAGTCACGCGACAGGCGATGTGGTTATATGCAAAAAAAGACCGTTGAGAATGGACTACATCGCATTTAGATAAAGTAAGCCTTTGCCTCGACTCGTATGGCCTAAATATATTATACAAACACAAATGTATCTGCAAAATGTCACATTTTGTTGGTATATATGTGCACATTTATCATTTGAAGTTATGCACAAAACGGTTGAAATTGATTCAAATCCCCTCGCTTCTGATTGGTCCAAATGACTTCCGAAATATTTGGCGGGAGTCCCTGTGAAATGGTCTATTGGTACTTTATTTCACGTTTAACATTTAAATAACGTAGATTTGAATTAATAAAGAAAAGATCGTTAGGGAATCTTCACATGTTCGTTAGGGAATCTTTGATTTTACAAAAACAATAGTTAGGGAATCTTTCGGCTTTTTTTCAGACGAGTTTTTCATGCTCAAACCAACATAAATCGCCATGTATTTGCAACGAACGGTTGTTTCGTGCGCATAACAATCAGCAGATGTATGTGTGTATCGATCACAATCGTAATTATCGGGAAAATGAAGAAAATTCGAACGAACAGCAAGTGGGTTCGCCATTGCGGGATGCACTAACGATCGTTAGTGCATCCAGTCTCACCACAGTGAGTAATGGTAATTCACCCTCACTATATCGATGTTACCACTCAATGAGTATTGGGCGCTCCAGCCAAGAGGGAACATTAATTCGATCTGGTGTTAAAGCGTCAAATAATACTGGTGAAATGGAATTAATGCTTTCAAAAGCTCGTTCGCTTACCACGCCGTCTAAGGACATTTACTATCACACAGTCCCGAATCATATTGGATGCAATGAAAAGAAATGAGCTTATACAATACGAACTACAGAATGCTGCAATTGACGTGCCCATGTGATTGAAAGGGGAAAGATAACCATGACAAACGAGCGAAACTTGTGAATAAAATCATAAGACGTCAGCAGACAAGTATAGATTCAATACGCGGAGTGTGTGACGAATTGTTGGGAGTGTCTGACATTGACACGCATATCGATCTGTTTGGCTGGACTAGATTGGTTGACAGTTCACTTCTTAGATCAGGTCACATTTCTTGGGAGTTCCAACTGCGATGTTACTCGCCTTGAACATAGTCTAGAAAAGTGTATTGGTTGGAAAGGTGGCGCAAGGATTGGCGTTTGACTCTCAGTGTTGTGATTTCTCAGTGTTGTGATTTCTCGCATCATGAAAATCTGATTGTATCGGTGGTAATAGATTGATACTTACATTCATACCACTGAGTCGGTGTCACTGCTGGCGGACGTTAAATCTGTCCCCGAGGATACCATCAACTCAGTAGCCTTCTGGCTTGTGATTGGGTACTTTTGTACTTGTCATGTATCTATTCCATGGGGTTAGTTTCGGATTTCTAAATTATTTTCATAGGTTGTTGGGCAGTTGTATACTAATTCCATCAGGTGTACAGTAGAAACAACTACATTTAACACACTGTCTGCCCCTGATGACGCCAGTGTGTCTTTGGATAAACTATTTGGTCGGGCTTTGTTTCTATTGCAAAATGTATTTTACGTTTCTTATTGGCATCATGAAAATCTGATTGTATCGGTGGTAATAGATTGATACTTACATTCTGAAAAATTTCTGTTGTATCATCGGCTCACAGTATAGTGTCCCAATCAATTCTTGTACATGTGGAATGGTAAGATTAAACATGGAACCAATGCCCAGGCACAAGTTATTCCGTTTGCCAATCTCAAAGTTCAGTGTCAGGCAAAATCGATGGAACTTCACGAATCTCCATTATTATGATTATGTAGCCATAGGGAGGTGAAATCAGGTGTTCGTGAAAGGGTGAACATTTCCTGCCCCACATGTGGCAACCGTAATGCATTCTAAAACATCAACATGCAAACAAATCACGCTGCATTCTTGTGACAGATTGTGTGTACTTATCAACCAGATTGTGATGACGTCCATATAATTTTTTGAAACAGCTATTAGTCTTTGTAAAACATATCCTTGTCGCAGCAGTTCAGAGATTAATTGGGAACTTCGGTGAACAAAGTCTTCATATCTGCAGCTAGCTCAGGAATAGCGTATGAGTTGTGAGACAAACACGCCATATGCTGGAAAAGGTTATAATATAGATTTTCACATGCAACTGACATCAAACGATTTCTCTATTCCATCCCAATGTAACTGCACATGTGGATTTGGAAGTGTCAGTTTTGTTTATATTGTGTTCATGGCTTTCAGGGACGAATTACAAAAACATTGTGGAATATGACATTTTCTGTGATATTATAAAAATATCAAAATTCATCATCTTATTTAATGATCTACATCATGATTTACATCAGGCTACCAGTCTCTGGGTTTCAATCTAGCAATAGTGGACAACTATTCTACAAAACTACTGTATTTGTTGTAACTACAATATCAGACGGACATAAAACTGCCGATTTTGGAGGAAAGCATAAGCACGAGGTCACCCAGGCGATACACAATCTGATATAATATTTTACGTCAAAACGAAGTATGTTCCCTGGCCACAAAATCTCGAATGAGATTTCCTCAATGATTACTACGATTTAAAGTACTAGGAACACGAAAATATGATGTGAACTCAAATGATAGACCTGGTTTTGCTGAGTTAAATGCAGTTTACTGCATGCAAATATCTCTATTGGTTTAAAAGTTATGGCCATTTGAATGTCACATCTTGGCAAGTTGTGACATATGCTGGATTGAACACTTCAGGATTTTATGAGCAGCTAATTAGTATGCAAATGAGGTATTCGTGACGTAGAAGGGGGAATATTTTTAATTAGGCAAGTTTGAGTCTTAATATAATTGATCTGGTCAGAATAATTGCAAACCTAATCTTCAATCATTGATACGCATGGTCAATATTCAGTGTTGTTCAAAGTGTTACTGTTGCCATGGCGTTACTAATCACCTGCTGGAGACCCTAGCAACCATTGGCTGCTATGGGTATTAACTGCCAGAAATAGGGGTTTTGACAGAATTTGATTATTGTATATTAATTTTGCATGTGGAGTCAATCAATTTTCACCTTTGGATTTGTTTGCTTATCGATATGACTGTGGATTTGGGCCATAGCAACCCTGGTTGCTAGGGGCCTTACAGCAATACTGGTGACCTTGGCAACTATCCGGAAGTGAAATTCATTGACTATCAATTATGTAGAGCATGTGGAATAAGCTTTGTTGAATAATTGCAATTTCTTAAGACTTCAATAAGCCAATAAAACCAACTAATTAAAGAATATTCCCCCTGTGACGTCATGCATACAAATTTGCATATTAATGAGCTATATGATTTCTCAAATTGTACTTTGGGCAATCTGAACTTTGAAGCCCTGTAACTTTTGAAAGAATCGAGATATTCACATGCTGTAAAAACCGTTCTGATCAGCTCACATGGTGCTTTAATCTGAGCTCACATCATATTTTCATGTTCCTAGTTTAAACCATACAAATTGAACTCACAATATCTGCTATCTAGGTAACCACATGGAGGGTCAACACATGTGCGTTTGATATTGGGGGCACATCATTAACCAGAGGAGAAACATGTAGGCAAGATATTAGTATTTTGAATTTTACAGGGATATCAACTGAGCTGAACTGAGAATGAAATAATAAATACACCATGCATCACATTAACAGTAATGCATCAATGAGAAGTAGGATTCATATTCCATAGAAATGAGCCTTGAATCAATGGTCAATGTTCTAACTGTGTACGATTGCAAGTGAAAACTTATTTTATCTCCATTTGGCCATTACAGCAAATAATATGGCTTTGCCGAAACAGCAAATTGGCAATCAATAACTGATTGCGGATTTGTTAGCGGTTTGAGCATGACATTTGTCTTGGACTTTACCCTTGACAACATGGAGTAGACGTAACGAATTTACGATCAAATTATCATCAATATTCAAGTATAAACGATGCTATGGCCGATTCCCAGGATAATGAGTAGCAAAAAAGGATAGTGATATATTTTCGTGTTTCCACTTGTTACATACTTTTATTCTGTAACCACTGATGTTCATACAAATACTATAAATATTTTCAATAATGCAAGTACATGTATCCTGTACATAGTATTTCAATTTCCAATGATGAACACATTCAACCGTAAGTGCACGAGTTTATGATCTCGAATTTCTCTGATTGGTTGTTGAGGATCTGTACCGATATATTCAAGATAGCTATTACCGGGACATGTTATCGAGTGCTTGCATCACGCTGTGATCGATCGTAATATTCTGCAGTTATACACGGGAAAAAATTCTACCCATCAGTTAATAATGATGTCAAAATGTCCACATGTCACTGGAGTTTCACAAAGGTGGGTGTGATGTTTACAAGTTCTCTAAAACAGTACAAATTGGCACATTGCTGTTGTTCCACAGTGTATGTATGCATATAGCTAGGCACGAGCGTCAATGCGCATACACCATAAATATAATTATGATTCGAGCATAATTTCATCACAAGTTTCATGCAGTATGACGAGTGCTGGTGAAGGTAAGTATCACTCTATAACCACCAATACAGTCAGATTTTGATGATGCCAATAACAAACGTAACATGCAAAATTTTGCAATAGAAACAAAGCCCAACCAAATACTTCATCAAAAACACACTGGCTTCATCAGGGGCAGACAGTGTGGTTATTTTATTTGTTTCTACTGAAATCATCAAAATTCAGCTGTGTTGGTGGTAATAGATTGATGCTTACATTTGCACAGATTTATTTGCACGAACACGTAAGCCATATTTAGATACAATTACACAAAAATAGGAATTAATTTAACTCATGTACATATATGTATGGTAAACCACGGACACGTAGGATACATTTCAAATAAATAGTCACCATATAATGTGAGATTTGTGGGACTAATTGTTTGGGAATATATTACATATCGTCCCCCTAAAGCAAAAATGGCGTAAGTCATTTTTAGTGGTTTTGAGATAATCAGTTTTAAAAGTTTCTTGCCTTCAATTTTGAAGTGAAGCCTTCCAAACTCAGCGACGAATGGCGTGATTATCGAAGGAGTGTACCACTGTATTTCACTTCCCATCAATGTTCTTCTTATTCATAAGTGAATGTATAATTAACTAAGATTAGCATGACTTACGCCAAAGATGCTCTCGTTGTCAAATTACTGGACAGAATCACTAATGCAATTTTGGCGTATCTCACGAAGGTCCTAAAGCATAAATGACGTAACTCAACAGCTAATGCAATTTTGGCGTAAGTCAATGCCCACTAGTGACGTTTTTGGCGTAACTCATCACAAACATTAGAACAGTTTTGGCGTAACTCAAGATCAAAATGGCGTAAGTCAAGCCTCGAGATGCGCCATTATGTTATAGCCTTTTAGTTATTTAATGGTGCTGAATACAACCAGAAGTGATCTACGAGGAGATAGAGGACATTTCACGCATTATTTTGGTATGTCTCACTGAGTTACGCCAAAAATTGAGTTACGCCATTTTTGCTTTAGGGGGGCGATATGTAATTTGTATAGATCTAGGTCCATTGAGTCAATTGAGAAAGCATTAATATTCAATTTTCTGTCTTGTCAACAAATTCACAATGTCTCACGCACGTTAAACGGTCAGCTGATGGACAAGGGTGGCTGAGCTTACCACGAGTTGAGTATTATCACAGGGCGTAATCAGTCAGCCGGTACTGTAAGGAAACGCCCGTTCTGTGAGACAACTAGCTGGTTCTGTGAGTGAAAGTTGTCATTCTGTGTCATACACTCGGATAATATCTGTCACAAACCAAGGTTAAAAGTTCTCTATTGGCTGATGGAGTGGTATAGACGTGGAATCAATACCCAGTATTAAGTATTCCGAGCAAACAAAACAGGGTCCGTTATCCAATCTCATAGTCCGGGGCCAGTTACAATATTGTATATTAGTTACAATATACAGTAGTAATGATTCATACGAAGTTATGGATGATGTATATACATGTTTCGTCGTTTTTTAGAAGGAACTTTCCGAGACGCTAGGAATTTTTAACAATTATTTCATAGCAGTGACCATATTTTTGGAGTAATAGGTGGTTTCAGGATTCATTCGTATGCCAAATATATGAAAGTAAACGTCAGATTGGGAAGTGTGAGCTGGGATAAATGGAAAATGGATGAAATTAATCGTTTTTCATGTCAACGCCGGTTCTTTGTGATGGCAACGCTGGTTCTGTGCGAATTTTGAACTCCGATAAAATGGTCGAACCGTCTATGTCCGACATGTACACTTAGATTATGTATGATAAAATACACTTTATTAGGTAGGCGAATAGGACGAACCACAGATGAATTATACTACGAGTAGAAGCACCAATTCAGTGTTTGACTGGACTATGACTGGATACTAGTGTAGTGATTTACTTTCGATTTGGTGCTGTGTGTTTGGCTGTAGTTTGTTTTCTCTCATTGTGTTTATTTTTAGTTCTTTTGCAGTACCTTCCGGCTCTGTGTCCGAACGCTATAGACAATTATTGGTGACACGTCTGCAATTCCATAGTATTTCTCAGGCTAGACAAAAGTGCTGAAGACATAAATTCAAAGACACGGGTTTTGTTACCAATATCCGAAGATCAGATAATCACTCACAAACATGAACAATATTTGCAGAATACACAGTGCCCAGGTTTAGACTAAGTCACCGGGCTGTACAATATTGAAAGGTTACACCGGGTCCAACGTTAAGCTTAGTCCTACGCCAAGTCCATACGGATGTAAAGGTTCCGGCTCCGCAACTCCTCTGTCTCCGGAGGTGTATAAGCGAGGAGTCAACCTTGCCGTCCTCTGCGTAAGTGACGTCTGTGCGGAGGTCCTCGCCTTTGCGGAGGTCCTCTGAACCTGCGGAGGTCTCCCACACTGCGGAGGTCCTCGCCTCTGCGGAGGTCCTCTGGTCCTGTGGAGTTCCTCGTCGCTGCCGAGGTTCTGCAGCTATGCAGAGCTCCTTCGTCACTGCGGAGGTCTTCCGCATGTCTACTTCACTTACTTCTTTCGCTGGTGTGGATGTTCGTCACTTGCGGAGACGTGGTGTCAAGGCATGTGTCGTCAATGTTGTCGCCAGTGGTGTGCCTCCGAGACTGAGTTCTCCGAGAGTTGTGGCGGGCTGCCTTTATAGTCCACAAAGACCGGAAGTGGACAGACACTACATCCATGTGGCCAGTCCTTCGCAGGTGGTTTTGCGGAGACTTTTTTTTCAGTTAGTTATATAGGAGATGGAGGCACAATATATGGGTATAATGGGTATAAATATATGGGTGGATGGATATAAATACTGTCAGCCCGGCTTGTTTGTTCAGAGTTGTCTCAGAGCTAGCAAGGCGAGAGGACGACGGAGGGCATGGCTATGTGCTATGAGTCCCCTTTTACTAGCTAGAGTGGGCTCCTAGGGGCCCCGGGGACAATTTCCAATTGGGGGCCCAGGAGGGGGACTGTGCTGACTCGAGGGCTCACGCCCTCTGTATCACCAGTCTATCGCCCTGGTATGGTGCAACACAGGCTCTGGCAGACCGCCAGGGTTCTATCCCGCGGCGGACCATCGGCGAACCGGCCAGCAACAACTAACACCAGGATGATGATGCTATATCTGAGTGGTGTCCTTCCGTCCGGGCTTGCTCGGCGGACTGCTACCTGGCTAACGTTCTAAGTAATTACCTATGTGCAATGAGCCACGGTGAGTGGCTTATCCACGAGGATCAGAGATAGCGGACGTCAGACTTTACACATGTAATGTTACTATGATGATGCAATTGATCTGAGCATCTAAGTCAGCGTTCACTTCACTTCAGTCAAAGTGGCGCTTCGAACGCCATGACGAGACAGGGCGATACAAGTGTGACATACCAGAATGTGGGAAATAATTCGCTTATAGACACCATTTTGATGATCACGTAGCCTCCCATCTCCATGATAACCCCTACGAGTGTGAAGTGTGTAACGAATTCTTCAAAAACCGACGAGATCGAGATTTCCATCAGAGCAAGGTCTGCGGGAAATCTGCGGACATTCCTTGTGCCACATGCGGCAAAGTTTTTAAGTGCCAAAAATACTTGCGCGACCATATGCACATGCATAACTCGCCGGGTAAGTTTCAATGTAGCCAATGTGGCAAGCAATACCCTCACAAAGGATCACTGAAAAAGCATGAAGATAAACATAAAGAACATGGGATGAATGTATGACCAAACAGTTCGATGTAGGCTACACTTTTAAGTTTCAACCCGTTGTGATATAATTTGCACCGTGATTTGTTTCATGTCCGAAATCATGTTCAAGTTACATGCCCTGTGTAGGCCTACAACAAATTATTGACGTCATCATGTGACGTGTCATGTGCTTGGTGTATCGATCGTAAATATATATATATGACTGAATAGGTTGATATAGCGTGATTTAGTTCGTTTGAGATTCAAACTATTGTGGTTTCATCATTTGCACATAATTTGTTGCATGTGCAAAGTTATGTTTATATTTGTATAATGCTCTGTGTACATGTACACCATGTAACGTTTTATGTGATAAAGTTACTGTGTTACAGTTTGAAAGAATATGCTGCATGTTGGCATACAAGGTTTGTCATATGATTGAAGTACTCCGTCCAGAAAGAGAGAGACAATGTACACGTTCTTACTGCATGCATTTATTGCTAATCAACTGGTATGTGTATTCACAAAGCTGATCTTTTGTTATCGTGTCAATTTGTGCATTTCCTTTGTATCACAGATTTTGACATGTACTTATGCATGTGTTCTCGTAAGGAAATAAAATTGTTCACTCAACCCACCATGATTGTACTTGAATAATATACATGTAATGAAGCAAACATTAAATTTGATCAAAGAAATATTATGGAATGTCTGTGCAAACTAAATATCTACAATGTTCAGTGGTCCTTATCACTCAATCCCCAATTGTCTTGTCGGGAGTATTTTCGATTCATCGGTGCGATGATGTTGTCTCACAGGTACTACTCCACGACCTGGTGCAGATGGTTTACTGATGTCGCTAGTTTTTCTGCGTACTTTAGTTCGATCCCTACTTGCGGTGTCTAAGAAATGATCTCTGAAAAACAATTGATTATTCAATAATGTACAGAATATTAGTAGATCTTATGGGTGCATATCTTGGGGATTAAAAAAGCTACATATACCTGATATCAATTCGCATCATGGCATCTGGTTTGGTGATACCCTGTTGCATCTCCTGTCGTGTGTTCACTTGTACCAACTTGGACTTTTGCTGTTCAAGCTTGTGTGTTGGGTATACTGTTTTACGAGATGTCCGCAATTGAAATTTCCTTTGAGACAAATTTTAAAAATATCAGTTGTGAAAGTTGTTAGAGACTAAAGCAAAGCAGTATATGTCAGAAGCTGATTTTTTTTCAAAACTGAAACATTTTTGTTTACCGTTACCTAGATTCCGGATCTTGTCTGTAGTGCATAACCTCTGTCACGTTTGCCATAAACCTGTCGATCTTGACAGCTTTTGGGCATCCTAATTTTGTGGGGTCTATTTCCGTTAGGTTACCAAAAAATGTTTCATCCTCGAGAGAGCTAAACGAGCGTTGATTAAAAGTACTGGTCCTACAGACCACATACAGCTGCATATGACTGTCGATCGATGATAGGAAGCCCTCGAACATCACTCTTGGGAAACCTTTGATGTACATACCATGTGGCGGGAAGGTTTCAAATGATACATCCTCAAGCAGATACTCCCTAAAGGCCACCCTTCGTCGTGTCCGTTCAGCTGCAGGAATCGCCCGGTCGTCCTCAGTTTCATACCACTCTCTTACTAATGCCTAAGTCACATTTGCACCGATGCCTCCTCAGATGTGGTTACGATGCGTGAAAAGGCTGAAATTTGGCCATTTCGGCCGGTCACCCACCGAGCGCCGGAGGGTCGTCCGTGACTGTCGGGCAGCCATCGGACACCGTAGACACGTCGGTGGAGGCATCGGAAGAAAATAACGCAGAGTTATTTTCTTGCGGCGACCGGTGGAAAAAATGACATCGCCTGTTAATCGTTGTCAGACCTGCCGGCGACCGATCACAGCTCCTCCATGTGCCCATCGGGCGCCGAGGGGATCGACCAAATTTATCGGCCGATTGATATGAGTAGTTCACCAGGCGATCACCGCAGGGTGTCCTGTCATGCGCCGATGGATGTGCGGTGGGTT
Source organism: Terebella lapidaria (assembly GCA_949152475.1). NCBI lineage: Eukaryota > Metazoa > Annelida > Polychaeta > Terebellida > Terebellidae > Terebella > Terebella lapidaria. The sequence goes on from OX424557.1 coordinate 14,665,331, forward strand.
TTTTCAGATTATCGATCGATTTTGACATACGAGACGGTCAATGCAGGGTATCATGCCAGGCACCGATGGATGTGCGGGAGGTGCTTTTCCGATATTCGGCCGATTTGTACATACGAGACGGTCACATAGCAGTTATATGTAGGGTACCGTGGGGTTTCCGGTAGGGCGTGATTGGTTGGCCGGTCGATACCCATTATCTTATGGATAATATTTATTAATTATTTTTTTATCTATTAATTCATCTTCAATAATTATTTTTGTGTATTAATTTGTCTCTTAATTACTTGTCTATTAATTTTTGTCTAAGCGATTTGATAATAATTTGTATTAACTGTTATATTGTCTAAAATTAAACAGGGTCTCCGAAAGTACTGTGAAACCATCTATTCTAGAAGTGGTATAAACCAAATGTGGATATTGAAAAATTCCAAATCTTTATTGGAATATCTACATGCTCACACACTTTCAAAAGTAACGTCTGTCAAAGCATTTGAATCTCCACTTTGTACACAACTATACCTCATTCTGAACTGAAGTCTCAGCTAAAAAAAACTCATCAATAATTCATTTATCTCTAAAAAGGGACAACGTCGGTACCAATATATTGTAGTTAAATATAATACTGCTTAAGGCGACTCTGATGCCCCATACAAATATACTGAAATAGATGTGGTAAATATGGTTAACTTATGATTGGTAATATTTTTGGAATTTGGTGGTCGAATATTTCAACAAACTATTGGTATTCCCATGGGTACAAACTGTGCACCATTATTGGCAGACCTGTTTTTATACTCATATGAATCAGATTTCATCCAACATTTACAATGAGGAGGTTCTAAGAAACAAACATGTAATTTTAATTTCACTTTTCGATATATAGACGATGTATTGTCGCTAAATAACCCCAAGTTTGGTGACTATTTGGATGTCATATATCCCAATGAACTTGAAATTAAGAATACTACAGACTCTGCTATTTTTTTTCCAACTATCTGATGATTCTAACCTATCAATCAGGGTGTATGACAAGCGTGATGATTTCTATTTTTCCATAGTCAATTACCCTGGTGGTAATTCAAGCACTTCCAATCTATGAGAAAGTTAGAATAATTCTGTAATTTTGCGTGGACACTTTACACGCCATCTAACGTGTATCTGGCGGGCAACCACGGACTGCCTTTATAAATCGGAGACAGACTGACCGGCACCCGTCCGGCAATCGGCCGATGTTTCACCCGCCAGGGAAGAACCGTCCGGACGTCAGATGGTCACCGGCCGATGCCTGCTAGGTGATTGGTTGGTCTCCCGTAGGCATCAAGGTACACATTCTCCCCACATTCCTACTTATGCCGGCCGGTCAGTGTACGATGTCCGGATAGGTGTCCACCGGTGATCTGCCAATGCCCGGTGCTTTCATGACCAATTGAGAGATATGTGAAAGATACCTGAAAAAAGTTACCGGCGGCCGGAACATCGGTGAGAACCACCGATGTATTCGCATCGGCCGGCGACCGGTGCAAATGTGACCTAGGCATAATGTTTAAGTCACATTTGCACCGATGCCTCCTCAGATGTGGTTACGATGCGTGAAAAGGCTGAAATTTGGCCATTTCGGCCGGTCACCCACCGAGTGCCGGAGGGTCGTCCGTGACTGTCGGGCAGCAATCGGACACCGTAGACACGTCGGTGGAGGCATCGGAAGAAAATAACGCAGAGTTATTTTCTTGCGGCGACCGGTGGAAAAAATGACATCGCCTGTTAATCGTTGTCAGACCTGCCGGCGACCGATCACAGCTCCTCCATGTGCCCATCGGGCGCCGAGGGGATCGACCAAATTTATCGGGCGATTGATATGAATAGTTCACCAGGCGATCACCGCAGGGTGTCCTGTCATGCGCCGATGGATGTGCGGTGGGTGTTTTTCAGATTATCGATCGATTTTGACATACGAGACGGTCAACGCAGGGTATCATGCCAGGCACCGATGGATGTGCGGGAGGTGCTTTTCCGATATTCGGCCGATTTGTTCATACGAGACGGTCACATAGCAGTTATATGTAGGGTACCGTGGGGTTTCCGGTAGGGCGTGATTGGTTGGCCGGTCGATACCCATTATCTTATGGATAATATTTATTAATTATTTTTTTATCTATTAATTCATCTTCAATAATTATTTTTGTGTATTAATTTGTCTCTTAATTACTTGTCTATTAATTTTTGTCTAAGCGATTTGATAATAATTTGTATTAACTGTTTTATTGTCTAAAATTAAACAGGGTCTCCGAAAGTACTGTGAAACCATCTATTCTAGAAGTGGTATAAACCAAATGTGGATATTGAAAAATTCCAAATCTTTATTGGAATACCTACATGCTCACACACTTTCAAAAGTAACGTCTGTCAAAGCATTTGATTCTCCACTTTGTACACAACTATACCTCATTCTGAACTGAAGTCTCAGCTAAAAAAAACTCATCAATAATTCATTTATCTCTAGAAAGGGACAACGTCGGTACCAATATATTGTAGTTAAATATAATACTGCTTAAGGCGACTCTGATGCCCCATACAAATATACTGAAATAGATGTGGTAAATATGGTTAACTTATGATTGGTAATATTTTTGGAATTTGGTGGTCGAATATTTCAACAAACTAACTATTGGTATTCCCATGGGTACAAACTGTGCACCATTATTGGCAGACCTGTTTTTATACTCATATGAATCAGATTTCATCCAACATTTACAATGAGGAGGTTCTAAGAAACAAACATGTAATTTTAATTTCACTTTTCGATATATAGACGATGTATTGTCGCTAAATAACCCCAAGTTTGGTGACTATTTGGATGTCATATATCCCAATGAACTTGAAATTAAGTATACTACAGACTCTGCTATTTTTTTTCCAACTATCTGATGATTCTAACCTATCAATCAGATTGTATGACAAGCGTGATGATTTCTATTTTTCCATTGTCAATTACCCTGGTGGTAATTCAAGCATTTCCAATCTATGAGAAAGTTCGAATAATTCTGTAATTTTGCGTGGACACTTTACGCGCCATCTAATGTGTATCTGGCGGGCAACCACCGACTGCCTTTATAAATCGGAGACAGACTGTCCGGCACCCGTCCGGCAATCGGCCGATGTTTCACCCGCCAGGGAAGAACCGTCCGGACGTCAGATGGTCACCGGCCGATGCCTGCTAGGTGATTGGTTGGTCTCCCGTAGGCATCAAGGTACACATTCTCCCCACATTCCTACTTATGCCGGCCGGTCAGTGTACGATGTCCGGATAGGTGTCCACCGGTGATCTGCCAATGCCCGGTGCTTTCATGACCAATTGAGAGATATGTGAAAGATACCTGAAAAAAGTTACCGGCGGCCGGAACATCGGTGAGAACAACCGATGTATTCGCATCGGCCGGCGACCGGTGCAAATGTAACCTAGGCATAAGCAGGTGAAGTCAGCTTCTTTACATTTGCTTCCTTGGCAAATGTTCTGCGTGCGTAAGAGTTTCTTCGTTGTCCACGATGTCAACAACCAGGGCTTTGCTGATGATTGCACTATCGTAAGCAGCTTCTGCATGCCATGCTTTTTTCGATATCCCTCGCACACCATCCTTACAAACTTTAGCTCGAAGTTTGACCAGCAGGTGGTGGCTATCAAGACGATTATGTAGTTGTCGAATCCGTCGATAATATCTGGGATGGAAAACAATTCAACTGACGACTCTGTGCCTGATATTATTGCTCCATGTCCCACTTCACTCCTACTTACCCACTCGTGGTAATGATCGTCGTATGTCACTGCCGAGTGAAATGCATTCAGCATTAGTTTTGGGCACTTGACAAGGACCTTCGTGCTTAGTGCAACTAAGGTTGGGGCTTTGTGACGTGTTGCTTCTCGTTATTTTGCTGGTTCCATTTGAGAGCCATCCCCCAATATTCGAGATATAGTGCTGACGATCTTTGGCTTAGGCCACGATTTGTATATCAAATTGCCAGCTCGAACTTGGATTCCTCCAGTCGCATCTGCATTCCCCAGCAGCTCAGCTTTTGTCAATTTGCCTAGCCTGTCAGCCGTTTCGTTCTGAAGAAGATACTTTATATCTTCGGTTGTGCATATACTCCACGATTCTTTCTTCTCAGGCTGTTTCTGCGAAATGTTGCTCAGCCGATTCAGTTGCTCAGCTTGAACCACACTCTCCACAATCACCGCCTGGAATATGATACATCTTCACTGATGCTATCACAAGTTCATGACTTGATGCTATCGTTTTTATCGGGCAATATATTGTTATATTTTAATACTGTTACAGAGATTATATTAAATTTATGGTATTTATGTTGTTTTGGATCTTCACCTGTTCATGTAGTTCATCTTGGATGTAGTTGTCATCTTCGCCTGGATCTTGGTCGCCTTCCTTCTGATTTGGTTCTGTTTGTAGGGCCATACCTTGATTTTCGTACATTTGTTCTGGTTCAGCTGTTTTTCGTGCTTCTGTGACGACAGATTGAGACAGGTGAGACAACGTGATTTGGTTGTCTGAATCGAAATCCTCATTTGTGACACTGTATTTACACTGTACATAACGTCACTGGGTAACACGTCGATGTCTCCTTGTCCTTCATTTAGGCGTTCAGCATTCTTCTGCTTTGAAGAGGCACTGAAAAAAACGGCTTTTTGAAAAAAGCCTTGCTCTAGCGAAATTGCCGATAGACGGCCTATTATTCTAATGAATTTTGACACAAGTTTAGTGATAAACATATTATCGCCCAATTTCTAACAACGTCAATAATTGCTGAAATAACTTTAGCGAAAGTACAAAGCAGGTTTGTGCCGAAATTCGTTAGAATAACAGGCCTTCTGCCGGCAATTTTGCTGGAGCAAGGCTTTATTCATAGTACCGTTTTTTTCAGTGCTTCTTCAAAGCTTAATATGCTGTGGAATCTTGTATATCTTTATCGTGTATGGATACTATAATACACTGAATACATCGTTTTATATACTTAAAATCACCATATTGAATGCACCCCGATGTTAAAAGATAGGAAGGCGTCAGGTGCTTATCCCCAATCCGAATAAATTCATTGGAATTTGTCAACGATCAGTACATCCGCTTTCCAGCCCTTTTGACATGTTTGAGACCTTCCCTTCGGGTCCGCCTTAAATCTGCAACACAGTCCCTCGAGCGTTTCTAATCGTCACAATCATCATGGCAAACCAATGTTTATCCCTAAATACTGAAAAAATAATTCGAGACTGATTTTTTTTCCTTTTTCTTATTTTTGCATTTTTTCCAGAATACAATATTCCTTATGAAAAACAGTCAAATTTGTATTTTGTCAGTTCTTCTCAAAAACTTTTAGTTCAGTAACTTTCCTATTTATAATTCCACAGTTGAATTTATATCGCACCACATAATTGAGCTGCATAGCATATACACAAAAATATTTTTTAAAAAAGAGATGTAGGAAGCTCGAAGGCAATGAATGAATCGCTCAAAGGGCCAAAATGTAGGGACAAAAATCCCGAACTTGCACTAATTGTCACTTTACTCGAATTCTATTCAGTAACTTATACTCTCGAAAATCGTATATACGTGGTATTTAGGAATATTCAGATTGCTTTTTAAGACGTTCGGCCTTGAATCACTCGAAAGGCTCGAACTGTAGGCCCAAATTGCCTATGATATACATGTAATATCTAATACTCTATGTATAGCTCACCTGGACATCTTGGTTGGGATTCAGTAGTAACGTGTAAGATCTCAGCGGGCATCTCACCAGCATATATCTTGGGGGAATCCGGAACAAATTATGATATGAATGTTGTTTCCTACTGGGATATTCTTACGAGTTGGATCCCAGTAGGATTCGAGTATTAGACGGTGCTGTGCATCAATCGTATTAGAGAGCTGTACGTTTTGTCAAAAATAAGCTCTTCTGCGTCATTGTTATCATTGGAAACCCAATGTTCATGAAGTCAGGGTATGGCCCCAAAGTTTATTATTCCATGACAAATTGTATTGTTCAGAACCTTTCACTAGTTGTCCATGGTCAGCACAAACCTGCTCATCCCAAAGAATGGCCGAGATCCTGCATGATGTTCGTGACATTTTTTTTATTTTTTGCGCAACAGGTCTCATTGTGCTCAATATGTGATATACTACATGAATCTTACGCGAGACAAACTTTTTACTAATTCCCTATTTTGAATGCAGAAGTGTTTATCATGAATTGAGAATGATTTTCGTAAAAGAGTATCCTATTCCTGATCGGTCTGTGACTATTCATTCCCTGCATGTTCTGCTTTCATACCAACGTTCATGTGGACACTCAGAATTACGGTATCCATATTCTGGCTAATTCTTAAATCCTAATCAACATTCCCTATCATATAGAGGAAATACACCATCAACATAGCAAACATCAAGTAAGTTCAGGAGCAGAAATATCTATTTGGCATCACACCAAAGAAATGTCTCGAGATATACATTAATATTCCTATGTGGCGTCCAGTACTACGTGTAGGACCAGGGTCATGCGACATTGATTTGTTTCTTTCATAGTTGTATAAAAACAATTTGGGATGCATATAGCACAAGTGTTTGATCATCAGTCTTTTCTGGCAAGTGAGACACTAAATTACAGAAGACGAGAAGTTGAAAATAATAATACACCAGTATCATTACTCCCATCTGTTGTATTGGAGAAGAAACACTATGTAAGGATGAGTGAGTGCTCTGCTGTTTAATATGTGCATCTCCTGAAACTACATGTATGGCCATCCATCATCGTAATGTGCACTGCATTCCCTCTTCAATCTTCATTTTCCTCCAATTCAGCTCCAAAATTCGTAAGAATTTGGGAAATGTGGCATGCACTTCGACGGCTCCAGTATATATCTTCGTCATCTTTTCATTTCCATTTCGCTAGCTTCATGGTAGTGTCCATAAGTGAATTATTTTGTGCCTTTTCATACAGACATCATACAAAAAGCATGAAAATTTTTTCTCGATGACAACCCGTCTCAAATTTCCAAGAACAAATTTACTGAGAGATAATCCAACAAGTACATATCCGTCATGCAACCTCGATATATGCAATCAGACAATGTGCGTGAATTCTCGAACACCTGCCCGTGGCACCTGTCACCTGACCCCTTGTCTTCCAACTAAATTTTCATCACAAAAAGCCTGGGGTGAAGCCTGCTTTCTGCAATCAAATTTCATTCAGCGGATCACCGTATTTCATTCTCTCAAGTACTGTATTCCATGATACAATGTACAATCATGTGTATATAAAATATTTGAAACAAGGCGACTGAGATGCTCTTGCATGTGAGTTATATTCAAATCTATTTTGATAAACGATTTTGATCTTCCCGATATTTTGTCTCCGAAGTATCCATTGTCCAGGGGTTGACAGAAGAGAATCAATATATTGGCGTCTCGAAATTCCACTGTGACATTCAAGCCATTTCGGGTGTCAGGACTATTTATTCAAGAAATGATATGTTGAGCTTCGAGTACGGGATAAGTTTGCTTTTCGAGATTGCACTATCAGAGAAGCATTAAATAGACGGCTCATCTGAAAGTTTCTTAAGCACAGGGATGTAACCAATGTGGTGTAGTTCAAATGTTGTCATAGGGATTACGTAGAAATTTTTGGCAGATCATTGATATATGATATTTCCTTGGCAGATTATACTCTACAACTATTTGAAAGAGACCATTGATTGGAATATCATTGTCATTATGGGACACACAGAGAAGGAGCGTTTGAGTTTATTAGATTAACCGGACCAAATAGTCATCCCCACACACTCTATCACCGCATATTTCATCAGTCTCTTTACTGGCATTCAAACATGTTTGATTCAACAATATTAGGTCACATGCTACTCAATCACTTTAGAAACAAAATTGACTTATAAAATTAACTTTAATGTAAATTTAAGTTCAAATTTAAATTCTATTCCACTGATAAATTTTGTGTCTGATGATCGGGATTACCGTTTGTTCAGTCTGGTAATTAATTATCGCAAATGACTGTCCATTACCTCCGGGCCCTACAACTGGTTGCCCTCAAATGGATCTCTTGGATGAGCTTTTTCTGACAGATTCTATTTGCTTAGATTCATGACAGTAGGAAAATTACACAAATGTATTGAAGCATGTGGCATAAAACGGAGGGGCTTCATTCCCAACATATGCCACATCGCTGCAATCGGATATAGGTAGGCCCATGTCGCAAATGAAATTGACTGACCACACATCAATCGTGAATGCTAGAATCTGAATGCTAGGACTCTGGGAAACAAAGACTTAACTGTTTCCCGTGTTTTCCTTTGTTGTTTCCAAAACGCAACAGTATCTGCCATTGGTGAGAATGGAAGTCGTCTGGAGGCTTTGGTTACAGCCAACTGAATATGGTCGACTACTCTCCAAACGCAAACGTCCCTGTTTAGCTACAGAGCACATTTATGGTTGATCCATAAACAAAAATAAACGTTGGTTATTTCTGCTATATGTCGATAAGTAGAAATCATTCTTAATATGTTCACGGTGTTTGAATGCTTTAAGTACCCCCTTACTACGAAAAACAATACCGATATATTTTTTGAGCAAATGATTAAATTTAGGCAATTTGATTCAATCAGCCAAACCAATCAGACAGTGAATTGAAAATCATATTCAGATTTTTTTTATCAAGCAACTGGTTATGAATAAAAGACAACATATAGCGAAATACATACTTTTAATCATACTAGATTGTATAAAATCAATTCCAAACCGCATTTGTTTGGCTAGTACCTGGAATGTCCATTCGATAATATACCTAATAACTACGATTGACCATGATGCTTGCTGGCATGCTGATTACCGTCAATCATACTTCATACAGTGGCTCCATTTTCGCCACAGTCAAGTATGATGAACTCAGTTGTGAAACTAGGATGAGATGCAGCGTGGAATGGCAATTCTGTTTATGGCCGATATTATATTACTGTCGTCAACCATATTATCGCCAAACTGTTTATGTCTAAACTTGCGATACGAACATAAATCCTTGACACAAATCATTGCTTAATTCCCATCATTCATGATGGCTTCAGTATCCGCGGTTGTCAATGCTCAGTACTGAACATGTCCTAAGTATTGTGATAAAATATCAATGTTAATCAATAAATGAATCCTGTGATTCGACACAAAATAAATCATGATGCCAATTTTCCGGTCGTTCCAAATGTGATGTTTAGCATTAACAATCTCGTGTTGTTATATTGACGGGGAATGTACTGCACAGAACGATCTATTCATTGCATGGCCTCTAGTTCTAGGAATTGAAAAACACGAATACATGTATTGCCCAACATGTACACTTTGAAATAATCATCCTTGAATTTTGTAACAAGCTCCTAGAAACGAAACTGCGCCCCGGTTATGCAAACAAGAACTTTCTGACATTTTGTGGTTACGAGTGCGGTGTTTCATTCAAAATATCCACTGGAGTGTGCATCAATGAAGAAGTAAAGGCCTTGTAATGTATTACCAATGATATAAGTGCCTTTGCAATATGGAACCATGTTTTCACCTTGAAAGCTGATGTGTGTTGGAAATATTGATCAAGAACAAAATCTTTACACTAAAACAGTTTATACATTTACACCAGCGGTAGAGTTTATTGCTATCTTCCATTATCATGATTATATACATGTATATAATATGTAAGCTATGTATGTGTGGGGTTCCTGTGTTTCCATGCAAATAACAATGCTACACTCCTACTAAATGGTGACTCTATTATTTCCGGAGACAAAGTCGGGCTATTGCCCTGACACCAAACATGGCAATCCACTATTGAGACATGGTAATTACAGAACGAGCATAGAAATGAATTGAAGTAATTTGTCAACACCAATTCTGGCAGTCTATAACTCATGATAGTCTTCCCACTGAGGGTACAGTAAATAACAATACCATCACAATACAGGGTGTTTCAATGGAGCTCCGTCAAATTTGTGTTCTGAAGTAGAGGTCCAATATCAGCATGACCAGGCCAAATTTTGAAATTGCAAGGCAATTCACAAATCATCACATGGAGCTGAAATTCAGTGTTTCAGCAGTGCGTCATTTCGTGTCATACATTGAATCACAATTGGCATATATACAGCATTTTCAATGGCAACTAAAGTTCAGAACAAGCAGACATCCACACTATTGTTTAGTAACGTCAACACTACATCTGAAACAACGAAATATTATTTGAAGCATAGTTATGCAAATATTAGGGAATCCGATATTTATTAATCCTCGAATACACTCTTTCCCTGTAATACTATGAAAAATAATGCCCATTCATTACCAATAGGAATGACGAAGTATACGTTTACAATTGCCATGATTTTTTTGTCACGAATTTTTTGCCACGGTTGTTCGATTATGTCCTTCGATTACCACTTGAGCACGTCAGATAAAAACACGACTCGACATTGCGATGACACCATAGGCAATCCGTGACGAGCCATTTGGAATGTTATTGCTTTGTAGATGCATACTCCAGTTGCTGCTTTGAATGAAGCTCCGCACCCAGTTCCATAAGGTACTCTTGTTTACTTTACCAGGTGTGCAGTTTGGTTTTCTATGGATCTAAATGCTTTTGGTAAAGCCTCGAAAAGGGATCAATCGATTATGTCATGATGTGGAAACCATTCGACAAAAACAAATAGTAGTCACTCTATAGGGGGGTATACAAAGGATGTCTCATGCTGATATTAAACACAACACGATTTATTATTGCTCTTGAATACCATTTATCGAGAATTCACCAAGATATTATGAACACCAATTACAAACACACTTTATTGTTCTAATCAAGAGTTTTTATCTGAAAGTAGTCTTCGTGGCAATATTTCCATTGACTGAAAGTAGACACTGATATTTTGAATTCCCACAGAAATGTGAAGTTAGCTCAATCGAAAAGCCACGAAGTGGACTGTCATGGATCATGAACCGATGGTGAATAGCACTCATTTTTCAATAGCACTCATTTTTCATGGGAGTAAACCTGGGGTCGTCCATCCTTTACATCGGTGCCGTGAATTTCGAACCATCGCCAGCGTCGTTCCAGGGAAAGCCCGTTGTCCACTCACATCACATGTGTATATCGCAAAAATAATAATACATTATTATTATTAACCTATTTGTTCAGCGATTGTTCAGAACCACTTAATAAAATGCCAACTAATACAATAGGATGATTATCAGAAAATCGAACAACCAGATGCTTACCGCACCCTACCCAAAAACTAGCTTATTCGGCCTAGGTTCAAAGCAAAGAGCAGCACAGTTGCTGCTCAAGAAATGCGAATGTTCATTATAATTTTTGAAAACGCTATGTCTTAGATAATCGTTGCAGCCGCATCATATCAAGATGCACATTCCATTTGATCCAAGTGAAAACAGAAGAACATGCTGTAAACATCTTACATTGCATAACTTGCATAACAATACTCAATTGTTTCAGGTGATTTTCTGCTTAGATAATTTATTAGATTATTATGTATTGGTGAAAAGATCCTTGTTCTGAGGGGTCCATATTCTTCACTGAAACTGTACTCAGTTCATTGTGCGAAACTGTACATTGTATTAGTTATCAACACGCCTCTATGTTGCTGATGCAGTGGTATTTTCACTACTGATATTGACTACACGAACATAACCACTGTGGTTAGTGGTTTAAGTTTTGTGATATCGAAGCAACAGGACGTCGAGGTACACATGAATATGCTCGTATTCCTAAATGAAATCACGTCTTGATCACGTCAAAGTATGCATCACCAGTATTAAGATATTTCAAATAATGAATGTAATTGGAGTCGACTCGAGTTTGAAGTGCGAATACGTTAATGTTACTTGCCTAAAAAGGTATTAGTTCTGTTATGAACATTGATATAATGTCTGAATTACTATGTTTCACAGTCATACCAATCCATCCAATATTACATACTCCCATTGCGTGCCCGATTTTCACTACTTCGTTGGATGCATTCAAGCTCATGCTTGAAGTATCATTACACGGTCCACAACAACTTTTTCAATGGTATCATGATCACCATATCTGTGCCATCGATTTAAGCAGACATCAATTCACTTCCACGAACACAACATTCCTTTTACATTCAGCGCCCAAGAATCTATCAAGACGCGTGTGACACCGAGCCATTGTTGACATTGAACAACACCGTTGTTTAGACTTGACATCGATTCGTACACGCGAATATGTCACATGATCGCCCACCGTTCCACACGATATCACAAACATATGTTTCGTGCTGCAACATCCTGGGTCTCACTTCATGGATCGTTTGTGCACAGGCGTTGAACAAATGTCAGAGGGGTGATAACTTCACATTTGTCAGATGGCAACAAAATTCGAGACAATTGCCTATCTAAATTCAGACTCACTATTCCACGGAATGGAAGTATTTGATAAGTATCGTAAGTAGGGTACCAATATTAGGCAGAATAATCAAACTTGCAAAAATGTTCTTTCTCGTCTAAGCTTTCAAAGATTTTTTGGCCTACACTTGATATGTGAAGGAATTATGTTAGTATGTAAGTATCAATCTATTACCAACAATACAATCAGGTTTTGATGATGCCAATATCAACAATATCAACAATATTTTCGACTTTGACCAAACAAAATGACATCGATTGTCAAGTCCAACCAACATGAACAACATCTTTCAGCATCAATCTCCGTTCTTGTAGCTATCTGCTTATTACAGAATATACAACAGTCATGGTGTATTACGAATACGAGAGTCAATTGACAAGTAATGTCGTGGGCTGTCTATTAAACTTGTACCACGGGTGTATCTACGTGGGTTATAGGCATCCACCCCACATAAGATCAATCAATCAATACAATCTCACACTAATTTGATGAAGATACATGTTGAGTATTGCTGGCACAACCTGGATATACCTCGTTTCACGATGTCAGTATATGCGCCGTTGTAACTTGAGAGATGATGAGAAAGGTAGCCATTGCTTTTTCGTTGTGAAAGCGACAACTGTAAAAAAAATATCAAGCTCATGTGTTCCAACCTGGCACCAACATCATAAACGTAATAATGTTGTCAGCCATTCACATCTTCTAACAAATCTTCACTGTCGCATAATATTTTCGATGTTGGTCATAAACATGTCCTACTTCACATGTTATATAGAGAGAATTGCCACTTTTCCGCATTTCTGGGGGCCAATTATCGACAAGTTGTCATAAATCGGCCCCACGAACACGTTTAGCATGTTGATGATTGCCCATAAAATCACCTGCATATAATATATATGGCACGAGAATCTTTATAAATTATAGACCGTGTGTTACTGATTCTCAGCCAAATTTAATCACGTAGACAATTTTTGGGAAATACGTTCTGATACAATCTGATTCAGTACTAATCGATGACTAACATACACTGTCTTCAGAACAAAACGCTTGCTGTACAGTATGATTTGACAGCAAAAATATCATAAATATCTTATAATCTTTATTTAGCAATATTTTTTTCATTTTCATCAAAACATCTGGTATGATGAACATTTTTTGACAACGCCAACGAACCAATCTGCCTGTAAAAAGGTTTTTCAATCAGCCTGTAAAGAGGGTTTTTCCTCCTTAAAATTCAACGATACCTTCAGGAAAACGCTTCTTCGTATTTCTTTTACCACTTAAGGGGTTGTTACCCTCGCCATCCTTTTTGTCAGTGATGCGCACAGACACTGATAGACACCGATAGGTCCACTATGTAAAAAGTCGATGTATTCTAAAGATTACGTGGCTGATATTGAGAACGGATGTACCGATTTTATCGTTCTGGTCCGGAATGATCCAGACGTTCCAGGTCGGAGATTGTATTTTACTCAAACAAGAAGACCCCTCTGTTATCGGCAGGGCTTCACCATCTTAACGATGTTTTCAGTTTGACCAGAAGGATGTTGGTAAGGATATAGCTGTTATAGTAAAACGCACCCCTGATCTTCTCCTCGTCGGTTACATCACTGTATTTAAGGAAAGTTTCAGTTGAGCTGTTGATTTAATGTTCTGTCTTCGATGCAGCAATCTGGAAAAGTAAACTTATCCTCTGCCCGAAGTTCAAACATATCATTTCTTGAACAAACAGTCCTGACACCCGAAATGGCTTGATCATCAAAGTGGATTTTGCATGAGCCAATATATTTACTCTCCTGATAATGATTCCTCTCGACCAATGGATATAGATATTATCCAATGGATAATAAATCCTGGCTCTTTCTCATACTTCGATTGAATCAACCGAACCCAACCCAAATTCACATGACAAAGGCTTGAGCTCTGTTATACATAAATGTAAATGCACAAAATATAATACGTGTATATGCTCTCTTTTATTCAAGTATTGTCATCATGTAACACTTTTAAGCGATAGAAATAACTGTGCCTCCACAGATAAAAGTTATTGATTCAACGGCTTCCATTTTTTTCAAATTGGATGTTATAGTATATACTCGTGAAAACTAGCATCAGCTTCGGCGTGTGTCTCTAGCTGTGATGTGGTGGAATGCGGAGGCCCTCAGCTTGGAAATATAATACTTGCCTATATCTATTATCGAATCCTCATTCGACTAGGCGGAACCCTGTCTATCTGAGCACAAATGTCTGGTTGAGTGTGAATGTCAACATCAACTCTTACCTATGAAGTCGCATCATTATTGACACCCCAGTCACAATTCTGTCTCCTAACAAAACAGCTGTGACGTTCGTGAGAGCGATCAGCTGGAAAATAAGTCTTCATTCCTCTGTATGGTTTTTGTATTGCAGTTCATGAGGATGTTCATGTTTTGCGAGAACCAGTCGATATGAGGTAAATTTTTGAGTGAATGATGGAGAGAAATACTATGAGCTGGGCAGACCACACCAAGATACTGGTCAACCCAACTATGGGCAAATTAGCAATATGCAGTAACAGAAGCGGTGCTGTATGCATCATCAGCCATTATGAAACACTATATGGCGTCGATCTGGCAAACAAAATGCAAATTAGTAATATCTGACATGCCGGCCAAATAATCTGTTCAGTGATCTCCGTATGCCAGAGTAGTTAGCACATTTTGGATCAGTACTTGTACCCATATATTCGAGATGGATTCCATTTTGGTGTGCAAAATCAAGTATGTAACTGGGTAAAATAATTGATGCCCAGATGCAATATTATGAAAGTAAGTATCAATCCACCACCACCAATACAGCTAAACTCCGACGACCCCAGCAACAAACGCAAAACGCAACACTCCACAATAGAAACAAAGCCCAACCAAACACTTTATCACAAGACACACCGGCACTCCCAACAGACTCCCTAGTACTCCCAACATACTCAGGATTCTAACTGTTGTAATGTCAATGGGTATCAGGCATGACTTAGGATTCAGTCTGGTAAACTAATCAATGCACGGGGATGGTGGGACTATGTGTGGGAACTTTTTTTCAGTATACGATACTTTGATCTACGGAGCCCCTAATGGAACACAACCAAGAGTTTATTTTTTTTTTCATGTTCGAACGCGATCTTTTTGCATTCCTTCGTGATATTTTTGCATTCGAATGCGATATTCCGCGTCTCCTTGCTATGTTTTTGCATTCCCGAGGGAATGGAAATCGCGAGGGAACGTGAAAGATCACGTGACAACTTAGTGAGGGAACCCGAAAAATCTTTTTTTTTCGCTCACAGATGTGTCCTCTTGGGGGTCCGTATCAATCTGACCGACACTAGAGCTCACGTTGGATCACATTTCGTGACCAGTACCAGCTCTGCACCATGTGCGACCCACTTCATCACAGTGAATTTCATCTCAAATGCAAAATGCTACGTATTTCTCTGATAAAATATGCATCTATACATTTCCATTTCAGGATTCATATGGGCGAAGCGTATCGTACTGGAGGCCCTACACATTTATAATGATTACTACCTCGACTGCTCATAGTGCTGCTTTTAGTTCCGCCATTTTAGCTGAGTAAAAGCGTTTCGTTTGACCAATAGTTGACCACGTTCATCAGCCTTCCACTGAAACCACCCATTGCTTTTCTTTCTCCCTAATTATGACAAATCCTGTGGCGTTCTGTCATATTGATATTGAGACCAATGGCTTACCATGGGACAAAATTGTCTTTCCGTGATAATATATTCTTGTATCTTTACAGAAATATTAGTCACCAACCCAGATTAGAAGATAATTGCGCTCCATTTACAACATGTATATCTAAGTGCAGTGATGTGGTTTCTGCCGGGATTTTCATGGCACATACGATTATTCACATGCAATATCGCTGATTCAAATTGTGCAACAATCAAGTTCATATTAGGACATAGCATGTAGCGTGCATAGGAAAGATTACTGGACAGCATCAACTTTGGCCCTCATGTGGAAAATTATTTGATAAATTACTAATTATTCTTTCATTCATTATTGTCCATCAGTCGATGTCATTTTCCTTTCATTCTGTCCTTGCCCTGCAAACAGGGCATAAATAGCTGGTGTGAAACCATATAGTGTGAACATTGGTTGATGTTAATATGTTTAACCCCAGTCGATCTTGTGTATACGTGATCAGTTTTGGTGAGAGGAGAAAAGAAACTAGCCAGTTCATTCAATTTCACATACAGATACATTGACGAGGTATTGTCATTGAACAATCCAAAGTTCAGTGATTATTTACATCTCATATATCCGGATGAACTGGAAATTGAAGACACCACGGACTCCTCCAAGTCTGCAGCATATCTTGACCTATACCTCGAAATAGACAATAATGACAATCTATGTAGCAGATTATATGACAAACGTGATGACTTCAATTTTCCCATCGTAAATTTCCCAGTACTGAGTAGTAACATACCAGCAGCTCCTGCGTCTCAACTCATTTGATATGCTAGAGCATGTTCCAATTACCAAGATTTTCTAGCCAGAGCCAAAATGCTAACTAATAAGTTATTAAAGCAGGGCTATTTGAGACCTAGATTGCAGTCGACCTTTAAGAAGTTTTATGGTCGTCATCAGGAATTAATAGACCATTTCGGTCTGTCTGTAACTCAGATGATGGGAGATATTATCACATCATGTTGATTGGTACTTGTAGAGTCGTTATTATAACCTAACTATGTCCTTCATCTCGATGGCATTTATTTTGGATATCACAGTGGGTGTCGCATGCGGGGCAAGAGAAGCTTACTCTTACTGGTACACCTGATCTCACATTTGGCTTCGCCGGATGTCTGTGATATTCAAATTGCTCAGACCTTGATCACCAATTTAGAATTTTTGTCCAACCTTAACATACCGATTGTGTGAATTTTGTCCATGGATTTTGAGTTTAGTCTTGCGGATTGTTTGGTGTTTGGTATCATACTTGTCTTTTGTTTGTCGGGTGTATCATTCTGGATTTTTTGTAATATAAGTTTACTTACACCGAACACCTAGTCAGCATGTGCTCTACAGTATCTGGATTTCAATGCTGATCTTTCATCATATGACAGAAGAGAAACTAAGCGGGATAAATGATGCTGGACAAAAGTAAATCGCATATCATTCAGTAACCAATGAAGGAACAAGCATGAATGAGACTGGGTTATACTCTAGGCCTGTAGCGTTAGCAGTGATGTTTTATATGACAGCTGTCGTGGAAGACTTTCTCTGTATTAAATCTTTCAGCGAGAGATATTACCTATCGACTCTATGTCCAACATCATGTGCTTAATTATATATAATTCTTCGGGCGACGTCAACATCCAGACTTGGTCAACATCCAGATCTTCCCGCCTGTCCGTTCCTAAGACACAACCACTGTTTTGTTTGAGACAGACTGTCGTTGTCATTTTCGATAATAATGCGGCTCTGGATCCTAGACGACAGTCACATCCAACTAAACATGGACAGGGATAAACGTGAAACACAGCAGGCACGATGTGGGTTTTATCACAGACGTAACAAATACCTCTGTTTCCATGTTGAGGATTTGCACTCTGTCCGATTTGTTTCTGGGAGTGTAATCAAAAGTTTTGTCAGTGGTGTACTGAACGAGCCACCACACAACTTTGAATTTTAATTTATATTCCCTCTCTTCCATACACAGTGCACATGAGCATGTTAGCAAGAAATGAAATATACACGATATCATATCAGGTGTTCGGGAGAAAAACAACACTCTATGCCCCATACGTGACGCCTGTCACCTAACCTCGTGGAAGTCAAAATCTGAATATCATTGAATGCATTCTTCATTTTTATAATTATGTTTTCTATCTATTCGTTTTGCGAAAAACTAGGACTTCGGGGTGGCAAATGTATATCCAGTGCTTGTACAATTTAGGGGTATAATGTGCAGTCATGTACGTGTATGAAGTAGTTTAGTCAGGAGACTGCCATGAATCAAGGGGGAAGTTGAGGCAATAAATTGTAGAGGAGGGTTGCATGTAAATTTGTGTCATGATCAATTCACACAAGCAAGGCTTGACAGTAAACGATTTTCATGTTCCGGATATATTCGTCATCAAAATATCTATTGACCCGTCGCCGACAGAAAAGAATCAATACAGTGGCGTCTCTGGATTCCATTATGACATTCGAGTCATTTTGGGTGTCAGCACTATTTATTCAAGGAATGATATGTTGAACTTCGGGGCAAAGGATAAGTTTGCTTTTCCAGATTGCACTATGGAAAGAGACGTGAAGGAGTTCAGATGTTGTCATAAAAATAGAGATATTATCGAAAATATTTGCATGACTACGTAAACACATATTTCAGAAGATCAGTGATATTTGATATTTAACATGGCAGAGTATACTGTGCAACTTTTCCAGACAATTGCAGTGAGTTATTTTCCCATTCTGTGACACAAACAAAAGGGTTACGTGTGTGACGTTTTTCTTCCGTGATTACACTTCTCAAAATGTGTAGCATACAAAAAGGAAAAAAGAAACATACAATTTGCGTTTACGTGAAGCACCCGTTACAACCTGCAAATCACAAGTGTTTATATTTAAGTTGTATGTCAAATATTTTTGCATTCGTTCCCGCAAATGTGCACATTTGTAGGGCAAGGAAGAACACAGCTTATTTAGCTGATGCGTTTATACAACAGTATTTATTACATTCAGCTTGAATTTCTTTCTTGATTTTCTTGACATGTAAATTATGTCCAGGTGACGTTAATTGGCAATCAGTAACTTGTACAATGAGGTCATGAAGGCGATTTATAGCAACTTGTCGATGAAGAGCTTCCAGAAATGCAGAAAGGTGACACTAGTCTGGAGCTAACATGTAAAATAGGACATGTTTATGACCAATACTGACAAAAATATGTTGTAATGCAGATAAAAGGAGCATGTAAATAACAGACACAATTTTTACTTTCGTTTCGGCTTCTGGTTTTGGAGCATGACCTCCCCCATCATACCCCCCCCCCCCCATGAAAAAACATGCACGAACACGTCTCATTTGTCAGTTATCATTCCTCATTAATTAAATAAGTAAATGGAGGTCTGATTATTTACCCTTTTGGTAAAAGTTGACCCATTTTTGAAATCTTTTTGGATTAAAATGTAGTCGACAAAACAAAATCCATATATCATTGTCTCCAGATTCCATATGACGTTCAAATCATTTCGGGTGTCAGGACTATTTATTCAAGAAATGATGTGTTGAACGCCGGGCAGAGGATACGTTTGTTTTTGCAGATTGCAGCTTAAAAACCGCATCAGCAACTCAAATGAAATTCTCTCAAAACATAATGATGTACTTAACCATTGAAGAGGAGATCGGATGTTGTCGTAAATTAGAGAGATTATCGAAAATATTTGCATGATTACGTCGACAATCCTGCCAGAAGCTCCTGATATGTGATACTTCCATGGCAGATGAGTAAAGTAACATTCCAGCGTTGTAGGACACACTAAATGTGTGGTTTCAGAGCTTATCGGGCCATATGTCGCCATATGTGGTATTTTTGTTTTTTGATTGGATCGCTTGTATAAAAATGGCGGCCATTGTCAAAGAAAAAAATTGAACTTTGGCTTCCAGTTTCTCAAAATATGTTCAGTATTTTTTTGTTATGCATAAGACTCCGCATATGTACACCCCTGTGTACACTGATGATTACACACAATGTACAAGTTTTGTTACCCTTGAATCGCCGGTCTGCACATATGGCAGCCTAATTGATTTTCTGACGGTCGGTGAAGAAATCTTTTTTTTTTCTGACATCAAGTCACATTTTTTAAAGTCATTTCCACCCCCCCCCCCCAATTTTCCGACTTAAAAATTGCACCCAATT
Organism: Terebella lapidaria; assembly: GCA_949152475.1. Lineage (NCBI taxonomy): Eukaryota > Metazoa > Annelida > Polychaeta > Terebellida > Terebellidae > Terebella > Terebella lapidaria. The sequence continues at coordinate 14,685,732 of OX424557.1, forward strand.
TTCCCCTCGTAATGGGGCTGTACAGGGTAAGCACCCAGAAAACTTCACGATAAAGCTTAAATATTGGCACATTCAAATAGGAAGCCATATATGGTGATGACCTTAAATTTGACCTTCAGTGACCTTGAAAGGACAAAATGGCAATTTTTCTGTTCGAAAACGACCGGTTTAGGACTTTTGAACTTCGGCTCTATTTTGTATGTCTAATGCAAAGGACTCTCCAAAACAAATGCCCGACACGAAACCTAGCCTTTTCGGAAATATTGAATAAATGTAAAAATATGTTAATGAGTCAACTCATGACAGCTATGTGGAATATCCAGTTTGAGACCTGTGAACATACCAGTTGGTTGTGGTGACCATCAGTGCTCAACCTCAAAATTTTGCCTACTCCGTCGTGTACATGTAAATTGGCTATTGGAGACAATATATTTGAAGACTTGGAGAGCATAGTCATGATGACCATGAGCATAAATGATCAGAGCTTTCCATTCAAGGTGCCCGGTAAGCGATGTTCCCTTGGGCACATGTGTTTTTCGTGGTTATACTGTTCAACATCCGATTCTGGTAGCAACAGAAAAGACAACAAAAGACAACGAGATCCCGATGCCTATAGTCACCTTACGCGTAACAGTTGGCCACCCCAATAAGCAAGGTAAAAATCACAAAGTTTCGTTCAAAATATGTCTTGCATAGTCTTATCAATAAATTGGTAGATGGGACCACGGGAAAAAACGGGCAAATTATCCCATGAATTAGTAACATTTTTTTATATTTATTATTTTTTTTATAACAAATAAATTATATCCAGATTGCATCAATGAGCAATAACCAACCTACACGGTATGATTGTGAACTCGATTTATAGCAACTCGTCGGCAATGAGCTTCCAGAAATGCAGACAAGTGACACTCCTTTGCAGATAACATGCAAAGTATGACATGTTTATGATCAATACCAGTAATGTTACGTGGTATTTGAGATAACAAGGACATGTAAATGACGGACGAAAGTTGTACTTTTATTTTGGTTTCTTGTTTTGGAGCAACTGATAGACGAATACAGAATGCTGATAGTAATTAACAATGACATCTTTGCCTAACAAAGGGGCAGAAACATGCCTTCGTGTTGTACGTCATTTGTCGCTCTCTGTTAATTGAAAAACGAATTGTGGTCTGGTTAATTTCACCATCAATATCATCATCCCCTAACCAGCGTATGGTGTGTTTGTCTCATTACATATACGCTATTCCAGGTCAGATATTCATCCCTAACCAGCCTATGGTGTGTTTCTCTCATTACATATACGCTATTCCAGGTCAGATATTCATCCCCTTACCAGCCTATGGTTTGTTTGTCTCACGACATATGCGACATATCAGATATGAGGAATTTATTCAGAAAAGTTTCCAGCTAGTCTCTAAACTGCAGCAACAAGAATATATTTTACCAAAACTAATAGCTGCGTTCAAGAAATTATATGGCCGTCATCACGATCTGGTTGATAAGTACACCAAATCTGTGAGTAGTAGTATGCAGCAGGACTTTTTACATCTCACTTCTTGGATCGTCAGCGGGCGTTCCTTTGTGTTGGCTTTCGCTATTTTGGATGTGACTCGGACGTGATTTGGGCGTGATTTGCATGTTTGTAATTTACGGACTGTGAGTTATTAGTCTACATGGAATCAGCCGGTACTGTAAAATGTTGCAGCATATCCACTCGGCAAATCATGACGTCAAATCATTGTCACGTATATATCACCGTTTGGAATGCAAATCTAATCTTAACGGTCCACTTCACCTTTACTTGGAAGTACTTGTTTGCAATTCATGATGGATGCCACATGTTAAGCAGGAAATGCTCACTCTTTCCGGAACAAATGATTTCACCTCCTCATAAAGGGAGGTCCATGAAGCTTCATTAAATTTTCCCGATTTTGCTTGACGCTGAACTTTGAGATTTGATAACGATTTTGTTCGCCCTAACACTTTATACTTGGGTATTGGTCCCATATTCATTCCTTTCCAATTGTTATTGGTGGTATAAGGCCTAAAAAAATAATTTTCTGTTTCTCGTTCTATTTTTTCAAAACTGGGTAGGGAGGGACTTTTTATTTTGCAAAAAATACCGTCCTCAGCTCTAAAGAAAATTGGGTAGGAGGGCACTTTATATTTTTTTATTTTTGGTGGGACATTTCACACATATGACAATAAGTTTGATTTATTGATTGAATAAATAAACACTTGCGCAAAGACGCATTCAAGTTCAAATAAATCAAGCCTTTAATGATACCAATAACACATGACTTTAATGATTTCATTTCTAGAGGCTTGATTTATTTGGGCTTGAAACCTCTTGGCTGGGCACATTGGCACTACTGGTATGCCATCATTGTAACAGTCAGCACCACTAGGTGGAAGCTTGCCCATGATTCTTGACGAGTCAACTCGGTAAAAATCTTTCCTCGCAGGGGCTTTGCTCGGCAAAAATCTTTTGTCGCATGGGCTTCCAGATGCCCCTGTGATTAAAGATTTTTGCCGAGCAATGCCCCTGCGAGGAGAGATTTTTTCAATGTCTTTATACATATGCGGATCACCAGCAGTTGAACTACGTATTCTCCTTATTTTTTTTATTTTTTTTTTATTATGGATAGACATTGGTTGTGCAAAAATATGCAGAAACTCGGACTTGTACTGACACGGTTTGGATGAACTTGTATTGTTGTGTTCTCTTTCCTCTGAGACGGCTTCTAATCAGTTCCACACAGAAGACCAAAAAAACAATTACGACACTTCAAATATTCGCTGTGAATTTATGGCAATCATGGCTGGAACTTCACGTGCCTTACTCTCTTCCGAGCTTTTGTTGCCACATAAATTTGAATTAATAAATATTTTAAAGAGTCATTCATGCCTCAAGCAACATACGCGTCGTTTCATGTTCTCAATATCGATGGTCGCCAAACTCATTGATTTAGTTTTCTCGAATACAACTCAACTCAGCTAGCAAATCAGTTTTTTTTGCGAATGGATGAATATCCACCAATATATGAGTGTATAGTGGAGGTAGGATTGTTACAGTTCTTCTCCACCGGTACACAATTATCAATTTATGAGTTAAAATTGTTAGCATTGGTGCTGACAAACTGCTCCAAGTCATTTTCGCGCTCGTTTTGTAATTACCATCTGTCGTAGTTATATTGTTTGAAGTAGAATGTATTCGAGAGTGTGATGTGTCAGAGCTATGATTCAATTTGTCGATTTCTCCAAAATCGATGTAATGACACTTTTCATTATTTATCGTAGGTTCATAAATTGGAGTGTAACTTATCAGCATGATCCACCTTGCAGGAGATAATGCATTGTAAAATACAAACAACAAATCTCATAGTAGAATCGTGGTTGCTATTGTTGTAACAACATCAAAAGTTATGAACCAGCAGCAAAGATTCCGAATGCAGCCAGTTCATGTTAGTTCACATTTTGTGAGGAGCACTAACTCGGCACCAAATACGACTCGCTTTATCGTCATTATTTCATTTCAGATTCAATATGCACGATATGAATATATGATCTGTTACTGGTACTATGTCCGAACGTGACAATTATAATGAATTTATAATGTCACCCAAATATGTTCTAGTTAGCGAAATATCACACTTGCACTAATGACGCCATGTTTTTTTCTCCACGAAAGCTCCTATTCAGATATATAAATTCTATGTTAGTGATCGGATTCCCTGTTGCCTCAACATGGCATCAAGTGGAGGACGACTGGTATACCTTAATGTACAATCTGACAGTGGACAATAACAGATGCCATTCTACCCACCACAGCTGATGGCTGCTTGGACAGTGGCCCCGAATGGATCTCATAAATGCGCTATTTCTAACAGATTCAATTTGCTGAGATTCGTTTCAGCTCATGAAAGAAAGGAAAAAAGACATAAATGTAACGAAGCCTGGGGCATCAAAAGGGACAGGTCTTTAATCTCGGCCGGAACCACATCGCTGCACTCGGATATAGTTAAGCAGATATCGTAAATGAAGCGTAATTCATGGCCTCATGCCAGTTGGGTTGCTACAATTAACGTGAAAAGGATAAGACATATCTCGATTGTGCAGTGGTCTCAAATCCTATTCACGTCGAGAAGCCAATGTTGTCCCAGACAGCCATTTGTCTCAATAGCCAAATATGTATTTTTTCAAAAATGAAACGCAACAGGACCTTTTATCGGTGAGAGAAAACTGTGACTCTAATGAATACAGGCGGTTCTAATGGATGCCAACTAAGTATGATTGACCCTATTGTGGTCAATACACCATAGGCTCTTATACACCATAAGTAATAAATATATAGGTGCATTATTTGCTGCTGAAAATCTTGACATACTAAGGTTATTACATATAACTGTACATGTAAATGGTGTGTGAACCTGGTACCAACATTTTGGTACCACACATACGCTTAAAATGATTTATGAAATAATTCTGAGCAAGTGATAACATTTTGGACAATTTGGTTTAATCAGTAAATTATCATCAATTTTGAGTTGTGAATAAAAAACCGGCCAGATTACTAGTATTCAAAGTGAACATCTGAATATCAAAACATCAACGACATTCATACTAACGTTGTTACATAAAACTGCACAAAACCTTAATTTCTACCACATATGTTCACCTCAGGTTTTCAGTTAGGTATGAATCATGCATGTTCGTTCGTGTATGATTATGATTAATCGTTAATTGATTTAACTTTACAATATACACTATGGACGAAATATGCCTTTTGAATGACACGCACACAAGGTGATTCACATGCATGACTTAAATACCGGCAATCCTACTTCGTGCAGAGAGTACATAATCGCCACTCATCCTCTTCCCGCCATCTCAAAGTATGATGAACCCAGTTGTAAAAACCACGATGAGTTTTGGCGTAGAATGGCAGTTCTCCTGGGACTAGTACTATGATAATAGTATGATGATACCATTTCATCGCCGAACACTGGAACTGGTGGACCAATCATATTAATGCAAGAACATCTCGTGCTGGTGTATGCTAGAGGTCGGTTATCACAATGTGTATCATAGGATATTGCGTTCAATTTTATGAGTTCATAAAATAAACTATTTGGTCGGGCCTTGTTTCTATTGCAAAATGTTGTATTTTACGTTTGTTATTGACATTATCAAAATCTGACTGTATTGGTGGTAATAGATTGATACTTACATTCATTTTCGTTCATTGTTCATTAACCTATTTCCTGTTAGGATAGTGAGAACGAGTATCTTTATTTCACTCTAAGAATCTTAAATTCGGTCCCATTGTTATGAATGATATGTGGGTAGCGAACTAAAACTACATTCAAAACATCAAGTGGAGTATATACCAGCAAATTGTTTGACAAGTGTCATGCTATGGGTTACTTATGGTGAGTACCACTTCGATATCGAGTAGTGGTTTTATCTTGAAAATTTATATCGACGACGTATAGTGGAAACGTCAAACAAGAACAAACAAAAACACTCAATAACTAACATCGTGTGAAAAAGCAAATATAAGAAACAATACATTTTTCCTGATGAAATGGGTGGACATGTTTGTTGTCCTATAAAAAATATTTCAAATGACATGTCTAAGATATCACATGTATACATATATTATATAGATCATGCTAAGAATGTTATACACTGGAACACTGGAATGCGATGAAATATCCAGTATAGCCTTCCAATTTCGCATCCAAACCAGGATAGAAGATCTGAGCCTTCTGTATTGAGTCTTGGCTGATAGCGCCACGTGATTTCTTTCACAAGTTTCGCTCGTTTGTCACGGTCATCGTTCCTCTTCAATCACACGTGGCCACGAATTGCGCATTGTTCCTTACTTTTTATATTTGATCATTACACTGCATCCAGTGTGATTGGGCTCCATATCCATTGAACGGCGCGGTCTGCAAGTGATCTGTCTTTCTGGCAAGTTCGAGTCAATTCGGCGTTGTCCAGGATAATATTTGCAGTTGCATCGTAACTCAGATGTTGACACTATTGCCGTTCCTACTGCAACCAAAAGAACACGATGTCAACTTAGGTCATTGCACAACTCGCATCACCTCATTCGATTGCACGAGGTTGTTATTTGTACAGCAGTAAATATGCAAAAATAATACAGATTTCTTTTTAAATTTAATTTTTTCCTCAAACTACGATGGTATTGAATGATCAGTCCTGTTCTGAATGGTCAACCCTTCAGTAAAGCAGTTTCCAGTTCATTGTGTGTATATCGTGTATGAGTATACAATGCATTGCAAAACTTAACTACAGTATGCACACATGCCAGCCAGTGATCCCGGCTGATAATCAACTACTTGGTTCTAGCACTGAGACGGGACGATCGTCCTACCGATGGGACTAATCTCGTTCGACTTATCATCAATTCAGTTCAAATACTGGAAAACCCCACCGAGAAGATGAAACAGGTACCATGAGTTGGTTATGTTTGGGATTTATCATGAGTTGTATTAGTTCATCTTGCTTTATTAAGTCTAAAAAAAATCAAAATAAATTATTGGCCTAATATCACGGTCTAAGATGTCAGGCCAATAATTTATTTTCAATTTGAACGAAAATAACCAGACCGCTACTTTCTGTGAACTGAAACACAAACCGGATGTGTATCTCTGTTCGTGCATAGTGTAAGATGGAAAGCCATTGTTAGTTAAAACCATCATGATCTACTCTCCATGCTCAAAGACTAAAAACCTGAATGAAAGAAAATGTTGTCAGTCATTTACGTTCGCTTGTTATTTTCTTTACCATATACTATTTTCAGTATTAGTCACAGACACGATTTGCATGTTTTCTGCGAAGAATGTCAGTTATCAGACCACAAACAAAAGGAAAGAACTCACTCGAATAAACTTATTTTTGTGAGTTCTTATATTATTACTGATAGTACTGATTGTTGATCGGACAGTATGCGGCATTGCGCTGTAGTTGACCAAGAACAATACGTATGATGTCCAGTCTAATTTTATCAGGGAATATCACATGATTATCTTCTGATTTTTTAAAACCATTTAAAAAAATTTCCAATGTGAACATGCAAATATTTTCATTAATCCGTCTATCTTTACGACAACATCTGACCTCTTCACATTGGCTACACCACTATATTTGAGGAAGTTTTCGATAAGCTGTTGATATATTTATCATTCAATGCTGTAATGTCGAGAAGTAAACTTGTCCTCTGTTTGACATCTAACATATCATTCCTTGAATAAATAGCTCTGAGAACCGAAATGGTCGAACGCCACAGTGGAATCTGGAGACGTCAACACATTGGTTCTCTTTATTATGATTTCTGCCAACCACAGGGCTATAAATATTTTGGTGACATAATCCCAGCAAGATCAAAGTCGTTTACTTCTTGCTTATATCAGGTAATCACAACCCCAAATTACATGTATGTTGAATATTCACGACTGTACACTGATAAAAGTTCATAAAAGTTTCCTTTTTAATGAAAACACGTTCATTACTGAATTTCCTATTGGTATAATCAAAGTCTCGTATGTACGCTTTCGTGTCTTGTTTTATACGATAAGAAAGACTGTGTTTGTAGTTATAAACCATTGATTCAAACGCTCCCCATTTTTTCCCCGAGAATCATACTCTTATTAAAGCTTCATAGTAAATTCATATTATTGATGTGACAGAATGCAAATGCCTTCAACATGGAAATATAATATTTGTCCAATTTATTATCATACTCACATCTCTCTGGTTAGATCTCTCATTCTCCCGATTAACACAAATATTTGAAAGGATGTGACTGTCAACATCAAGTCGGTCCCAGAGCCGCATCATTATTGGCACCTACAACAATCTGTCACTTGAGTAAACCACTATGACGTCTGTGAGAACGGCCGGGTGGGAAAGTCTTAATTCCCCTCGATGAAATCTGGGGTTTCCATTGGCAGTTTGGGAGGCTGCTTATGTGTTTGTGAATTTCAATTCCCTTTACTGTGTATATATTGTCTCGATTGGTTGATTACAAGACAGTGTTGCCATCAGGAAGCCAATGGCAATCTAGCCATCAACAAATGAACACAAACTAGGAGGCAAGTTATCAATTCAATGAAATGTGAAAATGCTTATCAGAAACCATCATCATAACGCTGCAGATAGAATAAAAAATAAATCGCTGCTTTTATCGTCTATTCATATCATCCCAAAAAACGTCGATAACACTACCATTGTTAAATACTAAAGATGAAATGACACAGTAATATTTTGATGTCTGTAGTGTACACGAGTACATTGCACCAACAAAAATATTCATGTTTTTTTTCAAAATTATTTCCTAATTATATGTGTTTTATATATGAGTAGTATTACCCGAATTATATATGTGTTTTCATGTATGAATCATCACTCATTTGTGTCATTTTTAAATGATCACGCATTTGACTTATTTATCCATTCGACATCCGATTTTAGGAATTAAATCAGTAATTATATCAAAGACAAATACATTCTTTCCACTGACATGACAATATTCGACAACGTTATTGTCGCTCCCCATAGCTATACATGCGTATTGTCGGTAGCCAATATCCGCAGTTGAGAAGAGAACGTTTGACAATTTAATACAGGGAGAATCCCACAAGACATCTGTCATAAAACACTACTGATAACACTGTAAAATAGTGTCACTCATATCCCATTATCGGCATTTCTTGCTCGTCCTTTCTCGCCCAAAGAAAAAGCTGTGACTCACAGAATCCAGCATAACTTTTCACACTTGTTCGGTTTTCGGCACTTTATGTTAAAATATGCATAGCTTAGATGATGGAAAATGCACAAATACATATTAAGCTACTCTGTTAGAAGGAACAATATTTGACCGAACAATGCCAATGCCAATAAAATGAGAAACAGACAGTGAATGAAAAAAAATTAGCCCAAAGGCTAAGATAGGTTACCGGACAATTTTGGTTTGGATAATGGCAGGTAACAGACCTTGAGATTTACCAATCAAGGTTATCAGTGTGAACATATGACCTTGAGATTTACGAATCAAGGTCATCCATGTGAACTTCAATGTCACCATTACATGTACATGTGCGGTATTCGATTTTCTATATGTTGATAATACGAAGATACATCTGGGTGCAAGCGTATAGGCCGCTCAGGCCAATTTACAAATTCCGAGTCAGACATTTGGCACTCAAAGTCATGTTCAAGGTCATCATCAGTTGTGCCATATATGTCTTCTTATATGTTCATAATGCAAACATAAGCCCTAACTGCTAGCATTTCATCAAATACATGTATCGAATTCATTTATGCTCCACATCATGCTATGTATGTGTACATGCATACTTATATTCAAAATCGTTTGTAGGATGTAGCTATTGAAAACTGGAAAACATTTCATTGAAATATCATTCCCCATGCGGCACCCACCCCCATGGCACTCAAGGTCATGTTCAAGGTCATCATTAGTTGTGCCATATATGTCTTCCTATATGGTCCTAATGCAAACATTATGAAGGAAAAAAGTCCAAAGTTTTGTTCAAAGGCTAAAAAAAATTTTTTGCCTAGAAAATGGCCCAAAATGGATAGTTTTGCGATTCGGGCTGATTTTTTTTTCTTTCGTCGACCCATCAAAACTCCAAAATGGCCGCCACACGCAGACTGGCGATTCAAGGGCAACCTAACTTATACACATCACAGAGGTACATAAGGGGAATCTTTTGAAATAAAAATGGCCGGCAAAGTCCAAAATTGGGCATTTTTCAATGAAAATGGCCGCCATCTCGAGGAAAATACGAAATTAAAAAAAAAACTTTCCTGGGAATACTTTTTGCTATTTTTGTGCAAAATTTCAGAAAGTGACGATCGTAAATCTCAAAGATAAAAATGTGGACGGACCGACGGACGACGGACGCAATGCCATGCTAATAGGTTATTGGACCACATTTACGGTAACCTAAAAAACTACCATGAGAACAAAGCCGGACCGAATAACAAATCCAAAGGTGCACTGACGTCATCAGGGGCAGACAAGGTGCATGAACCATAAGTCACAACTGTACAATATCAAAATGGAAAAATAACTTTTTTTTCATTCCATGAAAAGAATGGAATTGAATGAAATATTGAACAAGAATGACTCCCAAAAATACACTTTCTGAATTATTATCGGAGATAGTGGTCGAAGTTGAGATTAACCAGTTATTTCCACAATGCACTCATACCTTCTGCAAATTAGTATAAGTCATTTTTATCAGCAACTGTGCCCAAATAGTCGGGCTAGACGAATGTCAAAATCCACCACATTTGCACGCGATGAAATAAGCGACTGAAATAAGCGACAATGCAATCTTGAATATAATTGTTGTAACACTTGGGACCGAAGCCATTTTAATTGACCTAACACAGGGATGTTTGGGGTAAGAACTTCATTTTAGCACATGATACATTATTTTACGTGTAGCACCAGCGACGCACTGATTGCGACATACTTTATCTCCCTGTATTTAATAGCTTTCAATCTGAAATTCACCAAACAATTCCTAAGTATAGCTCACTACGGACAGTCTGACTGGAAGCATAATTATGAATACTGTATTTCAATAAGTGTGTTTTTTTCCAAATGTACATACATGCATGATTAGAATAATGCCAATTAATTGAGATTTCAATATCGTATGTGACGGATGTGTGGATGTTTTTGTGGCCGTCATATAACATGAACTGGAGAACGACAGGCATCATTTGGCCTCTAATTTGGTGATGGCGATAACAGACGGGTGTCCAGTCCACCAGAACCCATGACTGGTTAGGCACTGCCCTCAAAATCGATCTCTGTTATTTGTAACAGATGCAATTTTACCGAGATTCGTCTTCCAGGAAGCATGAAAGAAGGGAAATGATATAAATGTAGTCGGACCCGTGGCATGAAAGGAAAGGGTGCTTTAATCCAGGCAGAAGCCACACTGATGCACTCGGATAGACTTAGGCACATGTCACAAATGAAGCGTGATTGATGGCCACATGCTAATCATAATTGCAAGATTCAATGTGACGGTAATGCCACATAATCACTATTGTGCTGTGCACACTGGATTTATATAAAAATGTTTTTGCTGTGTACCCGTCTAATCCTTGGTAGACATTTGTCTCAATAAAATGTATTGCAAAATGGACCTGTCATAGGGGATAGTTGTGGCTTTTTTCAATAGAACCCATTATGTTTGGTCAACTACTGTACAAGCACAAATGTTTACTATCCGCTATAATGTATTATAATGGATTACAATAATAGGTACAATATATAAATATGTGTGTCTTATTTGATGCTGGAAATCAACAGTAAATTATTCAAGGATGTGTATGGTAAAATGAATGTTTTCAGTATTATACAAAGGATAAAATTTATACTTGAGTAAATGATACTATGCAAAAAAAAATAATGTAAAAAAATAATAATCGTAGATGTTAATAGGAAGATGGTGCTCCTAATATATATTCGAAGCTCGGAATTTTATAGACTTATAGTTTCAGCCTAGAACTATATTTTCACGCCGAAAGTACCAACCATGACAAAAGCGACATGGTCGGATAGTTCACGACGTCGTGAAAAAAACGACATGGTCACGTTTTCACATGAGAAAGCCAACCAAGTCGGGTTTGTCACGATGTTCGGTTTTATCATGTAGCAACTTTTCGTTATTACGGATTCTCTGGGGAATTGTGACGTTTGGTAATTTTCAGAATACCACCTCGCATGAAATCACATTCAAATGACGTAATCTTATGATGATTCATGGCACAATGGGTGCCCATGGGGAATGATATTTCAATGTAATGTTTTCCAGTTTTCAATAGCCATATCCTACAAACCAATTTGAGTATAAGCATGTACTCATCCATAGCTTGTTGTGGAGCACAAACGAATTTGCTACATGTATTTCAAACGTCTTCCAGTATTTTCGTATAAATAAAAACACAAAACATTCAACAAAGTGTCACCATATCGATTCTGGAGACAATGGAAAGTTGATTTATTGCCCCGACACCTCATACTGTGGCATGAATTCTGCTTCAAGCAATTTGACACAGAGAGAACGTGATTGTAGAACGAGCAGGAAAATGGATTGAACCAGTTTGTCAACACGAAATCTGACAACATTCAACTCCTAATAGTTTTCCCTTCCAGAAAGGCAGTAAATACCAATACTACCAAAGCCATTATTCGGGGTACTTCAACGTTTGAGAGAACAAAAACGCAAATCTGAAGTTTAGGCTAAATGACAGACTTTATCAATATGTTTTAAAGAAATCAGTTAACTCATGTGTTGAAATCAAGTGTTATGGAAAATGAAGGTGTTATGACTTACAGTTAGGTGTTTTTCGTTTCCTGTCCGAAACTGGTTAATAGTCAGACAGGAGGACACTATAGAAATTCCTACTCGACTACTGTTATAACTTCACATTGGAAATCCCGTTACCGTATAATGTCAGATGAAACAATTGACATCAAGAGAAAATGAAACAGAAAATGAAGAGAAAAACCTCCGTGTATGTATGATAAACCCGAAATAACCAATTAGAGTCTTCCGTGTTATAGACACATTAGGGCATTTGGTGTGTATGTAAATAATTCGCTTACATCATGCAGATTTTTGGTAGGTTAAAGCTTCAATGAACGTTCATCGGTCATCATTCAAGGCCGTATGATTGAAAATCGGAAACCATGCGTCCATTATAAAGTCCACCAACAATTTATACTATTTTAATTCATACTGTAACAAAACCATGCAACTGCCGCGCTGAAACGTTCGTTAGGAACGGTCACGTGATCTACAAAGTCCACTGGCGGGAGACACCGTTCGCGGAAGCATCATCAGCGGAAGCATCGTTCGCGGAAGAACCGTTAGCGGAAGCACGATTGCGGAAGCATCATCAGCGGAAGCATCAGTCGCGGAAGCACCGTTCGCAGAAGAGGAGCCTTCGCGGAAGAACCGTTCGCGGACGCAGTCTTCACCATGTGGAGAAGAGTGCGGAAGATATGTTCGCGGACGAAGATGCGCGCGCAGCCACCCTGGCTATATAAGGGAGAGCAGACGGCCGCTCTGAGAGCACTGCAACAGCGACATCGACCGTGGGGAGATCGTCACCGCCACAGCCAAGGGGCTCGACGAACTCCGTGCGGACGACTCCTTCTTCAGGGCCTTAGAGTCAACCGGGATTAGACCGACTACTTGGAGAAACCATTCGACTAAACGGGACGGGAAACTTCAACGGGAAGGGACAGAGAGACGCCGCCGGCTAAGAAATCTTTTTAGTTGTGCCCTCGTGCACTATTTATTTTTGAAATGTGATCATACAGTGCTCCATGTCTGAACTTCATATCTGTACGTCACGTGGGTGACCAGCCATACAGTTGTAGGTTGATTTGATGTATATATATCTTCAATTTATTTGCATCTGAGTTGCTTCTTGCCTAAGTGAAGCCGGTGAGCTACTGAGTGATGATACACCAGCGTTGGGGAACGCCAGATTAGTGACGGCTCTCGAATCACAACGAGCGGGAGTTACAAAAGTCTATACGATCAGAGAAACCAGGTTTTTTGGGCCACACCGAAAACAAGTCCTTACTAAACGTCACAACTTGGTGCCGTGACCAGGATCCCCGAGGGTCTACTGCCAGGGAACGAACCTCAGCATCACTCATGTCCGGAGAGAACAACGAAACTGCCCCAGGGAAGACAGGAGGTGAAGAGGAAGACTCTTCGCGGACGGCCTCCCTCGTGGACGAGGAAGACAGCGGTTCGCGGAAGCCGACCTTTGCGGAAGAGGGAGACGACCGTTCGGGGAAGACAACGTTCGCGGAAGACGACTGTTCGCGGAAGAGCAGCTTCACAGCCAGGGGTAGACGGGACGTTTCGACGAGTGAGGAGCAACCAGGGAGGTCGAGACCTTCCATGGGCCAGTCGGCTAGTCAACAGAGACCCCGGAGCCAGACACCCGACAACCGTTTTCTTTTCAGACACGACTCTGGGTGGCAGCACGATCGAGACAGGGAGAGGTCAACCTACCTTGAGAGCGTTAGGAGGGGCCCCGAGTTCCGACGAGTGCTGGGACCGGAGTACGTCAATCTGGACGGGGAGGACGGCGAAATCTGGGCGAGGAGGGATCGGCTACAGCTACCGTTGCAGAGTCCAAGTGTGGCACCTCCAGAGAATGCAGCATTGAGACGGCTTTGGGACCAGTCCCAGCAGCAGTCTGGTGCAACAGAGCAGCAGTCTGGTGCGACAGGGCGGCGGTCTGGTGTGACGAGTCGACAAACGGGAGTGACTGGAGGACGGGTTACTTGGGCTCCGACCCAAGAGAGCAGCTCGAGAGGGAGAGGACTTTTCGTGGAAGAGAACATTCGCGGACGAGAGGCATTCTTCGGCGACAGGGACGCTTGCAGCCAGGGATCCTTCGTGGATGAACGGGCTCGTGGGCGAGGGGGGGCCTTTGGTGACGAGGACGCTTGTGACCGGGGAGGGCCCTTCGCGGACGACCACGTTCGCGGACGAGGACGACTCACGGAAGAGAGTGTTCGCGGAAGAGAGGAGTCCACCCAGACGGCGACTTGACGAAAGGAGTGATCCAGGCGACCAATCTTCCTTTCCAGTTTTTCAGAGTAGACGGGGAAGACCATTCGCGGATGAGCCGGTTCGCGGAAGACTCGCGGAAGATGGCGTTCGCGGACGTGCATCTTTTGTGGAGGGACGTCTCCGAGACATCTTGGCGGACGAGCCCGTTCGCGGAAGACTCGCGGAAGACGGCGTTCGCGGAAGAGGCCTGTTCGCGGAAGAACTTCTTCGGGAGCTGTTGGCGGAAGAGTCCATTCGCGGAAGGTTCGCGGAAGACAGTGTTCGCGGAAGACAACGTTCGCGGAAGAGAGAGGTCTTCACCCAGTCGACAACCGAGACAGCCAGCCTCCTGGAGAAATCCAGCTTCTATTTCAGTCACCCAGGGAGGCCGGAGACAGCACCCTTTCTCATCATCGGGCGATGAGGGGCCTTCTTCTGATGGAGGGACCGACAGCAGCCATGGTTACCCAGGACGGGGGAGGAGACCACCGAGGCGGGGACCGCCGCTGCACCGACGAAGCCCTAGGCCGAGACGGAGGCAGGAGGACTCGTCGTCCGAGGACAGCACAGCCTGGAATCAGAACGGCAGAAGGAACCGGAAGATGCTGACCCCTGACAAGTTCGATGGGACTTCCATAGAGTGGCCGGTGTATCGGGCCCACTTTGACGTCATCGCAGAGGTCAACGGATGGAGCAAGCGGGAACAGGGCGTCTACTTAGCCGGGAGCTTGACAGGAGAGGCGCGACGAATGCTGACCAGCCTGAGTCCTGCAGACCGGAGGGACATCGACGTTCTGACCGACAAGCTGACCCTACGATTCGACCCTGACTGTCAGGAGTCCTACAAGGCGACCTTGGGACAGAGAACCCGCAGGAAGGCAGAGACACCCCAGCAGTACGGCTATGAGTTGCAGCGACTGGCCGGCCGTGGTTATCCGGATCTGAACTCCGCAGCTCAGGAGGCTATCGCCTTAGACCACTTCTGGAAGGGCCATCCAGATGGGGACATGAAGGTGATGGCGCTCATGAGGAAGATGAAGACCATGGAGGAGGCCATAGCGTTCGTGACCCAGTACGAATGTGTCAAACCCAAGCCTGGGAAGCCGGTGATGTCCATAGAGTCGGAGGACTCCGAGCCAGCTCTAGGACGGGTCCTACAGCTATTAAAGAACCAGCAGGGAGGCGAGATTACCACCAGTGGGCAGCAGAGCAACCAGCCGAACGTAGCGGGTCTACCCAGACTTCCCTACTTCAAGGGGCTCTTTGAGAGCCAAGACAGGAAGCTGGATCGACTAATCGAGCTGTGTGAGCAGTTGCTATCCATCAAGCCGAGGGCCGCCACTGCTGAGAACAAGGGACCAAGCACTAGGCCGGGACCAGATGACTGTTGGTACTGTGGGAAGCCGGGTCATCGGAAGTACCAGTGTCCAGATCGGCCGCCACCTCGGACCAAGGAGGAGCGCTTGAGTCGACTAATCGAGGAGATTGGTGAGCGGAACAGTTTGACAGACGAGGAGTCGGAAAACCAGTAGGGCTCATACCAGCCCCCAAACGTATGGGCCATTGGCAGGTGTGTGCGCGGCTTCACAGGCGAGAGGCACGACGAAGACGCGAAGAACACATTGCCAGGGGGGAATTTTTAGTTTCACAGATTTTTAATAGGTTTTTCCGGTGTGCATCCGAAGTGACTGGATGGGCGCAAGAGGAGCTCGAGGATCGAATTCTCGACTATTTGGAGGGCAAGCCTGTCAACACAGACGGGAGTGCCAATGTACAGCAAATCGATGGAGCCGTGGAGCGTCTAATGCCCCGCGGAGACGTCAACGAAATGCAGACCGATGGAGCCGTGGAGCGTCTAAGGACCCACGGAGACATCAACGAGGTTTCTGCTAGCAGCAAGGAAGACCAGCAGGTTACAACCTTGAGGCTAGAGGCTGCAAAACAGCAGGGACCCCCCCATTCAACTAAACCACAAGCGGCCGTGAAAGAGGAGACGGAGGGCCGGTGGAGCGGAATGACCAAGGGGCCAGCGCAGCAGCTATTGCTGGTGGACGACTCATTACTTATCCGGAGCGGCGGTTCCGAGGGGAGTGATTCCCTTAAGACTGACAGAGAGGACCAGGGTGGTGCATCACTGTGGGTGGACGACTCAGTACTTATCCAGGGCGGCGTCCCTGAGGAGAGTGGCAGCTCTCTTAAGATTGACAGAAATGGCCAGGTGGTGTCGCTGTCAGCCGGTGCCCGAGGCACATTGGCGTGGCATGCGGCGTGCCACGTTATGGGGAAGGCGACTCGTATGTTGGTGGACACGGGTGCCTCTTCCACCGTTCTGGACGAGTGTCTCTTCGACCAAATGGATGACGAACATAAAGCAATGATAAGGCAGACGAGAATAAGGTTACGGGCAGCAACCGGAGACTATTTACAGGTTCAAGGAGAGATGACAGTTCAACTTCTACTGGGCACACGACTCGTGTCGGCAGATGTACTGGTAGCCAAACTAGGGATCCCGGGAGTGTTGGGGCTCGATGTACTTCAACAGATTGGGGGACAGCTGGATCTGCGTAAGGGCGAGTGGCAGGTGGGCGACACTACCGTAGTGATGAGCTCGGGCCACGAGGACGCCGTCTACACACTGGTGACGGAGGAGACGGTCTTGCCACCCTTTTCAGAGATGATGGTGGACCTCAAGCTGACAGGAAGTGAGGGAGGAGTTCCGAAGGCCGGCCTCGTGCATTCCGCAAGAGAGCCGTTGGAGGACGACTCCCTCGTAGTGGGACGAGCCCTGGTACGACCCCGAGGACGCCTGGTACCGGTGGTACTTCTGAACGCCGGCGCTGGAGTTTGCACTGTGCTGATGGGGACCATCTTAGCTGAGCTTCACGGAATAGAGGCCGTGATCGACCTAGGATTTCGTCCCGATGGCGGGAAAACAACCCAGAACGAACCTAAAAGGGAACAGTGGTACCGGAAGGAGAGCGGGAGGGAGCATGAGCCCCTTACACCAAACTCCACCAAGTGGCGGAACCGGGCGCCTGAGCAGCCCGAAACCAGAGTGCACGCCATGCACGCAGAACCGTCGACGAAGACAACAGAGTGCCCGGAGCATCTAAAACCGCTCCTGGAGGGAATGCATCCGGACTTGACGGAGAAGGAGGTGGAGGTCGTCAGTTGTGTCAACAACCGCCGTCTAAATGAAGTCACCCGGAAGGATGCATACCCTCTGCCTTGAGTCGACGAAAGATTTGACATCTTATCAGAAGGACGACGGAGATGGAGTTCGACAACAATTGGAGCGAGGCTCATCAGCAGGTGTTCGAGGCGCTGCATCAACCTCTGACCGAGCGCCCCCTGCTGGTGTACCCTGATATGGAGCGTAGCAAGACCCAAAGGAGAAGAGGAGGCCTGTCCGACTCAGGAGGAGTGTCCCCTACCCCTGGAGGACTTCTCTGATGAGGATTTGCTTCCTCCGATCAGCGGAGAAGGATGGAGCCCAGGAGGACCTCAAGTCAACATCGTATGGGAGGTCCCTGTTGAGCCCTTGATGGAAGATCACTATTGCGGAGATGGAGTCGGGATATTCCAGATCTGGGAGGTGCGCCGCCAGGAGGACCCGAGGACGACTGCAGAGCCAACCGAGGAGTCCCTGCCTGAAGACCGGAGCCCCCCACGACTGGTGAGCCATCGGCTAGAAAGGGTGGCGATGGATATTCTGGAGCCCGGGACCATCGACAATTTAAAAAGGTGTTGGTTTATCCTTCAAACTGACACCTGGATACCCAACCCGGACGGAGGAAGACGGCGACCTACACCCCCGTGTCCGACCCCCGGAATGGTCCGTCTACCGTACCTGCCCCTGAGTTGGCGACCGTCAGTTTTGACGCCGGTAGAGCGACCACAGCCACGCCGTCAAGCCCCCGAAAGGACACCCCCAAGTCGGCGGACGCCTCAGCTCCCGAGGACGACCCGTCGAACAGCGAGGAGGAACCCGAGTCTCAGCAGGAGCGGAGAGAGGCGGAATCCCCGGAGGCCCACAACCCCGAGGATGACGGACCCCCCGCTCCCAGGGCCTCAGTACCTCCCTACAAGCCCCTAGACTTGAGCTGGAGGAGGAGGACCAGCTGCGACCGTACGTGGAGGGCCTGGGCAGAGCGGTCACTGCCGGAGAGAAGGCCATGGAGGACCTGGCGTCCACTATAGCCATGGGACGACGCCACCTGACCCAGGCGGAGGCTCGGCTCCAAGCCAAGGAGGAGCAGAGACAGCTCGAGGCCGAGGTGCTGCAGCTGCGAGGGGAGGCCTCTCAACGAGAGAAGAGCCACCAGAAGGAGCTGCGGGCCCACGTCCGAGAGACTAAGCTGCTCCGGGAACAGCTCCGGGCCTACACCGACGCTCGGGACAGGCTGGCAGAGACATCCGAGAGCGAGGTGGATCGCCAGTAAAGTGGAAGAGACGAAGAAGGAGGAAGAAGAGAAAAGAAGAGAGAGAAAGGATCAACGCAGACGTTGATCTCCAGAAAGGGTGGAGTTGTAACAAAACCATGCAACTGCCGCGCTGAAACGTTCGTTAGGAACGGTCACGTGATCTACAAAGTCCACTGGCGGGAGACACCGTTCGCGGAAGAACTGTTCGCGGAAGCATCATCAGCGGAAGCATCGTTCGCGGAAGAACCGTTCGCGGAAGCACGATTGCGGAAGCATCATCAGCGGAAGCATCAGTCACGGAAGCACCGTTCGCGGAAGAGGAGCCTTCGCGGAAGAACCGTTCGCGGACGCAGTCTTCACCACGAGGAGAAGAGTGCGGAAGATACGTTCGCGGACGAAGATGCGCGCGCAGCCACCCTGGCTATATAAGGGAGAGCGGACGGCCGCTCTGAGAGCACTGCAACAGTGACATGGACCGTGGGGAGTTCGTCACCGCCACAGCCAAGGGACTCGACGAACTCCGTGCGGACGACTCCTTCTTCAGGGCCTTAGAGTCAACCGGGATTAGACCGACTACCTGGAGAAACCATTCGACTAAACGGGACGGGAAACTTCAACGGGAAGGGACAGAGAGACGCCGCCGGCTAAGAACTCTTTTTAGTTGTGCCCTCGTGCACTATTTATTTTTGAAATGTGATCATACAGTGCTCCATGTCTGAACTTCATATCTGTACGTCACGTGGGTGACCAGCCATACAGTTGTAAGTTGATTTGATGTATATAAATCTTCAATTTATTTGCATCTGAGTTGCTTCTTGCCTAAGTGAAGCCGGTGAGCTACTGAGTGATGATACACCAGCGTTGGGGAACGCCAGATTAGTGACGGCTCTCGAATCACAACGAGCGGGAGTTACAAAAGTCTATACGATCAGAGAAACCAGGTTTTTTGGGCCACACCGAAAACAAGTCCTTACTAAACGTCACTATACGAACCTACACCACTCAAGAAGCGACTTTCACAGTGCGCAATCAGTTTGAAGATTTGGTCGCTGGAGGTGGTGCTTTTCTGCAAATTTCGCGGAAAACAAGCAAGGTAAATTTTAGGCTGTTCAGTTTGGTGATGCAAATGCATACTAAATTCGGAGAACTACTCAATAGAATACTGTAGTTACGTTCAATAAACTCAAAACTGATTATTATCCGCGATTAAATAACATGACAGCAGATATTTTCTGATGCAGAGCGAGCACAATGTAAACATTCCCTATTTATCACCCATTTCACACCTAAACGTATCAACTGTTCCGTTGTACTTGACTGAGTCACGCACCAAATTTGACATTTGATGAGCGATTTAACACTTTATCGTAAGCACACGCTAGAACCATGGGGGTTTCTCTGATTTTGACAAAATCTATTTGTTTTTGTGGTTTGCCGAGTCCCACATGAGATGCAGATGTGACCCACTTGGCGATGCATCATTGACCCACGAGGGGATGAAGAAATGTACCACTAATTCGGTCCATGAAATTCGTTTTTCTTTGTAGAAAATCACCAATTTACTAATTTCATGTTATTTTTTCCTAATTCAAAACTTCTAGAATGGAATAGTACACGAATGAACGTGTCATTGAAATTTTGTGTGTTATGAAGCAATAAACGTGCATGTGATGGTTATCGTGCTGCATAGTTTTGAGAAGTCTCATTAACAGTTCAGGACCACGTGCAAGATCACAATGGAAGATCGAATAACCTGTGGATATTGTGACTACAAGTCACATCATGCATTTTCAGTATTAGAGCATTTCATAAATCATCACCCAGGACACTGGGTAAAATGAGAGTACCACAGTTGTGCGAACAGAGTGGACGGACCATGCAAGGTGCACTCAAAGACATATGGAGTTTCAGGGGACACATTACAGAACAAAACAAATTCTGTAGAGGAGGACCTCTCCGTTAACGTGAGTGCATTGACTAACTCCTGGAAAGAGTCCAGCAGCCAAAAAAAAAGCAGTTCATGATGAAACAAAATCATTGAAGAAGAGAAATTCATTCGGAACCAGTTCTGATGATGCAGGCAAATCTCATACTTACTTCACTCCCCAGGACATAGAGTTACAGGCAATTGTCAAAATGTTACCAGAAATGTTGTCAGTTCTTCGGCAACATGTTTTTTTTGGTGCTCATTTCCTGGCCTAATGACACTTCTCAAACTATGCACCACGATAACCATCACATGCAAGCTTATTGCATTATAACACACTTAGATTTAATGACACGTTTATTCGTGTATACTATTCTAGTTTTGAATTAGGAAAAAACAACATGAAATGAGTAAATAGGAGATTTTCTACAAAGAAAAACGAATTTCATGGACCGAAATGGTGGTACATTTCTTCAGCCCCTTGTGGGTCAATGATGCATCGCCTAGTGGGTCAGATCTGCATCTCATGTGGGACTCGGCAAACCACAAAAACAAATAGATTTTGTCAAAATCAGAGAAACGCCCATGGTACTAGCGTGTGCTTACGATAAAGTGTTGAATCGCTCATCCAATGTCAAATTGGATGCGTGACACAGTCAAATATAACGGAGCAATTAATACGTTTGGGTGTGAAATGGGTGATATATGGGGACTGTTTACATTGTGCTCACGCTGCATAAAAAAATATCTGCTGTCATGTTGTTTAATCGCCGCTAATACTCAGTTTTGAGAGTATTGAACTTAAGTACAGTATTCTATTGAGTAGTTCTCCGGACTTAGTATGCATTTACATCAACAAACTCAACAGCCTAAAAATTAACTTGCCTGTTTTCCATGAAATTTGCAGAAAAGGACCACCTCCAGTTACCAAATCTTCAAACTGATTGCGCACTGTGACTTTGAAAACCCAGGTTACGGATAAAGTCGTTGCAACATTTTTTGCCGTATCATTTGCCAAAAAAGATAATAATTTATTTATATAGCATTCCTCCACCAATATTGTTAAAGCTCTCCTACTATTCGGCTTAACCTAGCTAATAACATTCACTAACCGAACTAAACTACTTCTCATAAGTCAGGAAAAAAAATGCATCATAATATGTACAGGGATGACGAGGATGAGAATAACCAGACCGCTATTTTGTTGTTTAATTAGCTGAGAATGACAACTTAAACACAACCCAAAAGCACGTTCGTGCATGTTTTCGAGGAGATATGTCATTGCTGATTATCATCACCATATAATCATCATCATCCTAACCCAGAAACAGAAATGAAAGTGGGAAAAATCCGTTATTTACATGCTCTTGTCATCTGCATTACCACATATTATTGTCAGATTGGTCATAAATATGCTATACTCAACATGTTATGTGCAAAGGAGTGTCACTTATCAGCATTCTTGGAAGCTGGTTGTGAACTAATTGCCATAAATCGCCCCTATGACCGCATTATGCTTATTAGGTATTGTCCATTGAAGTCACATGGGCATAATTTGTTAGTCGGAGGAATTCTCCAAAAATACCATTACTTGTGCAGAATAACTGGAGCGGTAAAACTACTCAAGAAGAATATTTGATGGAAAGTCGAAAGTAATCATATCATAAATAAGTAATCATAATAATAATTAATTTTTAATAAACTGTCCATCCGACAACAATCACAATAGTTGCATATATATATTCAAGTCAGGCTTCGAAATAGCTGTTGATTTATTGTTTCTCGTTTGATACTACAATCTACTAAGTACAGGACAAATACATCTTAGAGACAAAATTTCGGCAGGAAAAAAATCTTTATTGGTGTGCCATTTTAATCAGTTGAACACAATCAATTACGTGCTAGCTACATTACATACATACATTGCAACAAATATATTTGCACCGACTTTTGCCTGATTGGTCTTTCAGTTGTTTTCGAAGAGACGGATAGACGGATACTATACGGATGCTCTCTAACACGTCATTTTATACCTATTTTTGAATGGTCAGTGGATATTGTGTGTAATCATGTCTTATATATATTAACAGTAAACAGCCGATTGACTAAATGCCCAAGAGGAACGTTAGGACTGGAAGCCACAGTGATACAAACTCGGATCAATTACACGGGATTCTGTTGAAAGAACCGTTCACATTATTTTTACCCTGGTGCCTTACTGGACTGATATTGGAGTTTCAGCCACAGAAGTGAGGGAATATAATAGCAACCAGCATGGAGATAAAATATTTGTCCCATCTGTTGTCAAGCTCACACTGAACTAGCAGAATCTTACGTTGGCCCTTCTCAAGCTTAACACAAACACAAACATCAACTCGGATCTAGAGGCGCATCGTTATTGACACTTACAACCACAATCTGTCTGTTTGAGAAAACAGATTTGACGTTTGTGAGAACGATCAGTTGAAACAGTCTCAATTTCATGGATTATGGAATGAGGCCTTACTAGGTAATGCAACACATTAACGTAACGAATAGAACCGCTCATAGGATCGATCATGCTTTTGCTTGCAGCAAAATGTTTTGAACATCCAATCAGATATGGACATCAAGCAGAGAAACACATGAACAGAATAACAAGCAGAAGGACTTCTTCGAAACTGAAAACGCGTCATATATTCAATTTAAGCTAAAACATAACACGTCATATATTCAATATAATCTGAAACATTACCTAATATTTTGGAAGCATGATTTTTACATAGTTTTTTTTTTTTTAAAAAGCAACACATTGCATTTAGAATGGCTTTTGTTCGTATTGCATATACTTTTGTGGAAAGGTATTGAGAAAGGTCATCCACAGTTATTTGCTATATATTTACATGCACAACGTCTTTTGGAAAGACAAGTTTTCACGCAGCACTTATTACTCGATGGCCCCACTATCAGGACATGAACAAATCAAAGACAATGGCATCAACTGAACGAGCAAGAGTGACTGAAAGAAATATTTCTCAATCAATATTCGACATGCCTGCCAAAGTTAAGACTGTCTATTTATCTCTCCAATACACGCGACGCTCAGTATCCCAATCGAAGCCATGGTAGTTAGCACAATTTGGATCAGTAATTGAGCTGATACATTCTGATTGGACAAATGTCAATATCCATGAAATGCACGCATAAATGTAAGTATCAATCTATTACCACCAATAATTTATGGACACTAAATAACGCGGTCTGAAAACTCACGAGGTCTGCATGCAAGAGTAATGAGGGTCCCATTGTGGTTAACTACTTTTGGTTATGCACTGACACAATGGGGCCAACAACGTGAAGTTGTGAAGAGAACCGAGAACAGCAATGTTTCTTCTGAGAGCCAAGCAATCGCGTGAAACGGGCACCCTGTAGCAGCGAAACCGTGGAAAGTTATTTTAGACGGGTCAGTCGGGTAACCTGCCAAAATATCGAACTTTATGCAAGAACACATATGACGTTGTACACACAAATGAACGGGCGGTAAAGATTTAATGAACTCATAATCTGATTCACGAATATTAAGTTCATGAAGTGGGGCGACAACCTGAGTGGATAGCAATCTTACAGATTGAATGGCATCTGCCTTACCAACGCTAGTTTTCTGTCATAATGGAATTGATACCAGTGAATGTTTCTTAATGATAGTACTGCTAACTGGTGTGAGTACCAGATATATGGTGCACTTGTAACAATGAGGATAGCAGAAGATTGGAATTTCTCCAGTGATGCTTGTGACATCTACATTCTTTGGTTTCCCCAGACCCACATGCTTTTCTTTGATACATACAATATACATATTTAAGTTTTCTGCACATTGTAAAGCATTGTTGGATAGCTCAGAAGTAATAAATGAATGACTTCTTCCCAAACGAGGCCTCTATGTTTTGTGCGACTAACAATGCTGAAAGTACACTAAATCGCCACTTCATTGATTCTGGGAACAATGGCAAATTGAGTTATCACCCTGACACTTCACACTGTGGCATAAATTCTGTTTCCAGCAATTCAACTTCGCGACAATGTAATTGCAGAACCAGCAGGAAAATGAATTGAAGCAGTTTATCAACACCAATTCTGACAACTTTTAACTCTTAATAGTGTTCCCGTCGAGTAGTGCCGTAAATAGCAATACCACCACCATATATGAGGTGATGCAACATTCGAGATAAACAAGTTCACAATCTGGAGCATATATATGCGTGCTCATTGGGGGCGTGAACCGACGTACCCAAGACTTAACTGGTAAGGGGTGGAATCTAGTATCCTGGTTTCATGAATCACATGTGCTAACATCACGAATTACATCTTTCCATATTTATGTGCTCAATGTGGGTATGCAACAAGATTTCATGATGTCAATAGCAAACCTGAGACAAGACATATTACAGATAAAAACTGAATTTAATAAAAAATAAACATCCACAGTCAGACTGGTGTCATTAGAGGCCAACAATATGAATAGGTGACCTATTTAAGTAAATTGGAATTCAGCCGGATATTCACATCATCACTATTTTACCATTATAAAAATATTGATGTATATATATCCTATTCTCGCCAATGATATTTATGGCGGAACATTTTCAGACCTTTTTCGTGGTGCCATTGTAGATACTATCCCGATTCCAGGGTGTGATGAGGATGGAAATAACCTGACCACTCTTCCGTTATTCAATTATATTAGTAGAGAGTAACAACTCATATACAACTCAAATGCATGTTTCTAGATATATTTATGGAGAATGCCATTGCTAACTATTATAACGATTTAGCGTCATACTCATGAACCGGAAATTGAAAGAAGAGTAGCAGTTGTGTCCGTTATTTCCATGTTCTTGTTGTCTGCATTGTCGCATATCATTTTCAGTGTTGGCCATAAACATGTCCTACTCTACATGTTATCTGCGAAGGAGTGTCCTTGTCTGCATTTCTGGAAACTGATTATCGCCAAATTGCTATAAATCGCCTTTGTGACCGCATTATGCATACTAGAGGATGTCCATCAAATAACTTGGACGTAATATATATGCCAAAAACAACACTGGTCAATTGAAGAAAAATGTTACGAATTCTCGGCCTGTTGGATTTGGCGTTGAAATAAACACATCTGTGGGAATGATGCAGCAAAGGCTATTTTTTGTTTTCCTTGTATTTCCTGTGTAGTACTAATGTTGAGCAGTAAAACCAGAGCCAAAACTCGTACACTCGAAGTCGAAGCACTTTTTGTATGCTACACAATGGCAGTTGTACCACCACTGACTGCAATTATATGAAAAAATATTCAAATATTTTGTTTCTATTTTTTCTAAAATTTTGTTTCTATTCTATTTTGTTTTTATTCTGTTTCTAAACTTTGTTTCTATTGCAAAATGTTGTATTTTACGTTTGTTATTAGAATCATCAAAATTTGGCTGTATTGGTGGCAATAGATTGATACTTACATTCAATGTATTCAACCATATCAAATATAAAATATTGTCTAATGGAGCTTTTATGTGATCAAACAGATATCATCAATAATCTGTCCATCCTCGTGAGAACATCTTAACTATTCAACAAGCACTGCATTTCGCGATATTTTCATTGAGCTGTTGATTCAATAGTTATCATTTTCAAGACGCAGTCATCCAGGAAAGCAAACCTGTCCTTTGCCTGATGTAATGAACAGTCTTGGCACCCAAAATTATTTGAATGTCATATTAGGATCTGGAGACGCCAATATATTGATAATTTTCTGTCGATCACTGGACAATAATATTGTTTCAATTGAGAGCAGTTAGTTAAGATACTACATAATTATGATATAATATCGTTCCTTTTATCCCGGCCTCGGGATTTCTTGTTTATTCTCTCATCGTTCAGTGAATGAGTGAAGTTCCAGCATCCAGCATCATTTTTTTGGCAATTTCATATCCTATAGCACTTCTGTGGTATGATGAACTGTAGTATCAAAACCAGATACTGAAAAATGCAAGTCCAACGAAACAATTATGAATTGTGCGATAAAGTGCAATTTTTTAAGCAAAACAAACTGACATAACAAAGTATTAAATAAATCGAAACTGATATTGTGTTCACACCTATTGACCCGTACATGTTAAACATCAAACAGTGCTCAAAAGTCAGATGGGAATATTGCACCACAGTGACGATTATTGCCTCACTGACAGGACAAGGACAAATAAATAACTAATCAACAAAAATGGTTACACGAAGTATTTATCGATTGACATTTGACATGACTTGCAGAGTTGGTGTTGTACAGTTATCTATCCTGTGCACGCCATGTTCTGTGTGTCTCAATGAGAACACGATAGTTTGCACAATTCGGATGATAATTATGCCGATACATTCTTGTTAGACTAATGTCAAAATTCACGACAATTACCCAAACGATCGATGTGATAAAAAAAAAAGGGGAATGGTGTAAGCCTTCACAACTACGATGCTCTGGAAGGCGAACAAAATTTTGTAAGATGACACACACACACACACAAACATAATGGGAATACACCCGACATTTTGCAATGTCAATATCAGCCATTTAGCACCAGATTTTAGCGCCACACTGGCGTCATCATGGACAGTGTGTGACATGTAGGTGTTGCTGTTGTACGCTTGGGATGGATCAGCACTCAACAATAACTATAAAACAATTTAGAAATCTGGAATAGATCCCAATAATAAAATTAGCAGGACTTATCAGGAAACATAATATATCCAGCATCGGATGAAGCATCATGGAATTGCTGTAAACAGAACTGCCTATAGAGTCATGATTCCGTCTGTAATATTGTATGTGGAGATCCCAGAACAGGAGCATATGGCCCGAGCTACATGTAGGACTGTAGCCAATAAACTCGTAATCAGCTTGCAACAGGGGTGGTTTTTGGAAGAACTTTATTTCAGCACAGTCAAGTTCACTTTGGTTCACATTTTACGACTAGCAATAACCGGGCACCAAATACGACCCACTTTAGTGCCATATTCTATTTCTTCCTGAATTCAATATGCGCCACACACGTATGGCAAGTTTGATAGCGATTATATGCCTGAATGCGCATGAATACTGGTTCAATACGTTTTAGTGATCCCATAAATGAATCTAATCAGCGAGATTTTATATGAGTAAATGACTCATCTATTTCTCCTAATGGTGCTATTAGTTCGTGTCTGGGAATAACATTGTATGTGGCTCTTCAATCTCCAATATTATATGTGACATTTTATATGTTCATACATGTTTGTATGACAACCACCTGACCAGCAGATGTTTAAACTGGTGGTGGACACAAACAGAGGACCCTCCACTCAACCAGACTCAACGAATAGTGACTACATATTTATATATTCCATGAATGTGTTGTTTTCAAATGGATTCAATGTGCTTCTCCTGCCAGAACGAATGGAAAAGGCAAAATTACTAATTAAATGAAACGAAGCTGTTCGAAAGTAATGTGGCAGTCAATTAATAACATGCGATGCTACATCATGGACATTTGTGGATGCTACAAAAGTTATTGTCAACTGGGATTATACGAAGAGGAACAAAAACTGCTTTTAGATAATAAGTCATTTGTCACCATATATGTGTTATTGTACAATTAGGACTTATCATTGGAAAGAAAGGAAAGCAATGGGGGGGGGGGGGGGGTTGGGAGGTCAAATGGAATCCCGGTAAACGTGGTCAACTACTGACCATACGCAAATGTTTTCTCTTAGGCATGATGACAAGATCATACATGTAGATAAAATATACGTGGGGTGTTTGTTATGAAAATCGACTAAGTGGAAATTATTCTAAATGCATCATGTTGTATTCAATTAACCATTACAAATCCTGAAATGAATCTATGTTATGTGACCCAACAAGGCTTTCAACTGCCTTGACGCGATTCAGACGTGATGGTTGTTACACGATGAGAATGTATTGTGTTCCATCGGTACTGTTGTACTGTTGTATAACATGAAACTTCCATGGGACAAAATCACGCAGAACCCGTATAATTGATTCGATGTCATTATCTGTACTCGCTCCTAGATCAAACGCAATGCTTTCAGCAAGAGCAATGTGTACTCTCGTGTGAACTTGTGAACGCCACACCCACCTTTGTGAAATTGTAGTAATATACAAATATATTTCAGTACTTTCTTACAAAAATGCTCAGAGGTACAATAGGTTCATTCCAGTCTATAATTGTTTGATCAGCAGACAATGATGGAAATTAATATTTTCTGAGGACATCTGTTCATATACCTCGTTGTGGATGTGTATATAATGACAGAAGGCACATAGCTGTCGCCAAATCTGGTCATAAAAGCTGAGTCAACGATTTCCTTTTTTACCCAGGATAGAAAGCCATATCATCACTAAAGTGTTGCTGATAGTTTGATCACCTATAACCATGATAACATATCGTCTACCAAATAACAAGCAACATTATGGATATTAAGTACATTTTTATTTTTATGTTCAAATTGTATGGATTCAAATGTGGTCAAAAACGGTGTCCAATACCACCAGTACCTACTTAGCATCAGACCGTTCCATTCCATTGTCCATTTGGTTGGTACTGCACAGAGAATTCTTGCATTAACTCGTATTGTGCAAGAGATAGTACCGAAGCATTGGCATATTATAACATTCTTGAAAGTCTTTTTCACCGATTTGAACAGGGACATGCTGAGGACTGCACAATGAATAACCCCAGACTGTTGAATTATTGATGGGATTATTGATCATGATGATTAATTATAGTGTTGAAATAATCAGACAATGTGAATGTCTTGAAACCATGGCCATTCATCATACTAGTGTGCGCTGCATTCCGTCTTGAATCTTCATTACTCTCCGAACCAGCTCCAGAATTCGTACGAATTTGAGGGTTATGGCATGCACATTGACGGTCTGGTATACATCTTCTCATTTTTTATCCTTCCAGTCTCGCTTGCATGATTGTGGTAGCAATTTCATCCGCTAATGCCTATCATATTCGCTACGAAGTACACATTGGGCAATACTGTAAACTGTTATTTGATGACAATCTGCCTTGATTCCAGCCAGATAGTTGTACAGAACTATATGGTGTTTCTTTAGGAAGCAACAAGAACGATCTTCACATGGGTATGTGTGTGTGTGAACGGACTCGAATCGGCTTTAACATGTTTAATCGTTTATTAACAAGAAAAACTATAAAATGTGTGAAAATAGTGAAAATATACAGCAGCAAAATATATGCAAAGTAAATAACAAAATATGGTAGTCCCACGTGTTAATGCCTGGCCTGTCCCTGTCCGTCCGTCTGTGTACGTGGACACCTGAGATGAGGCGGACCACTAGTCCGGTCCATATCATAGTAGTATGACCCGCCCCAGATGGCTAAATGTGATTGGACGGTTACAGTCCGTGTCGATTCGTGATTGGTCAGCAATCTGAAATCATGGTGATAATGATAAACAGGTTTTTATTAGAATTATTACTTATTACTACATGAGAATGTAAGTATCAATCTATTACCACCAATACAGCAGATTTTGATGATGCCAATAACAAACGCATTTGACAATACATTTTGCAATAGAAACAAAGCCCGACCAAATAGTTTATCCAAAGACACACTGGCATCATCAGGAGCAGACAGCTTGTTAAATGTAGTTGTTTCTACTGCACACCTGATTGAATTAGTATACAACTGCCTAACAACCTGACAAAACAATTTAGATATATCCGGAACAAATGCCAATATATGACAAGTGGACAAGAACCTAATCACCAGCCAAAAGGCTACGGAGTTGATGGTATCATCCTTGGGGACAGACTTAACTTCCACCAGCAGCGACACCGGCTCAGTGGTATAAATGCAAGTTTCAATCTATTACCACCAAAACAGCAGATTTTGATGATGCCAAAAACAAACGTAGAGGCATTTTATATTCCGCAAAGCATTTCTTAATTACGTGTAATTGGGTCCTGTATGTATTTTGTGTCCTCGGTATTGTTATAATATATGTACAGCGCTCTGAGAGCATGCTTTTACGCGTTTAATAGGAATAAATTATTTTTATTAATAACCACTTCGCATCAGACCATTCCATCGTTTTGCCTTTTGTTCAGTACGGCACAGATAACTTATGTATTTTTATATCGTTTTGTTCAGGGGATAGTACCAATGCATTGATTGGCATATATAATACCATTTTCAAAAACAGCAGCAGTTTGTTCGTCTGTCTTCTCTGCCGATTTGAACAGTGAAATGCCGAAGACTACAGAATGAATAATCACAAACTGTTGAATTATAGATGGAATAATAGATAACGATGATTAATTGTGGCGTTAAAATAATGTGAATATCTTGAAACCGTGGCCATCCATCATAGCCGAGTGCACTTCATTACGTCTTTAATCTTCATCATTCCCCAAACCACGTCCGAAATGCGTACGAATTTGAGGGTTATGGCATGCGCATTGACGGATTAGGTATATAACTTCTTATCCTGCCAGTCTCTCTTGTATGGCAGTGGTAGCGGTTTATGCATATCCTATTAGCTACCGTTAACATATTAGGTTTTAATATAGGAATGTTTTTCGATGTCAATTTGCCTCAATCCCAACCAGATAGTTGTATGAAACTGTTGTATGAAATCATGGTAATGGTGTTTCTTCAGTATGTAGTAATGCTCTTCACATAAGTGTGTTATGTAAATTTTCGACAACTTACTACAATGTTTTATCCATATCAATATTTATGACCGTTCAAATAATGGAACTATACTACAAAGATACTATACTACTACACATTCTATTAGGAACGACGTTAATATAACATGTGTTTATAGATAATGTTTTTTTTATTTCAGCATACTCTCAGTGTATTCAATAGCTATAACAAGCCCACTCGTGGTTTGATATCAGCGTGTGACACCCCCATATAACAACCCCCTATGGACCGATTGCTATTCGTACTTGCTAAATTGTCCACTCAAACAGTGATATAATCAATGGAACCCTTTTCGGGTATTTAGCTATTAGCTTTTTTACTTGGTAATGTAAACATGGTAAACAAGCATATCTTTCTGACTTTGTATGGTGCTGGCCGCGGTATTTTATTCAGAACATGAGATAGAGTGAGAAAACAGCTTCTCGCACGCTGATTTGTTGTCATCATTGAGAGACCACACGCTTTTCCGTTTACGTAAATTCACATGTTGTAGAATGTTATGAAAAAGCCTTTAATTAACTCTGTATCAGCGTGCGAGAAAATACGTATGGAACTGTTTGCGTACGGTATTGGTTTTCTCGACGCTCGTCACCTCATCCTCGACTCGCCTAAAGTCTCAGCCTGGATGAGGTGAATCGTACCGGGAAAACCCCATACCGCGCGCAAAACAGTGCCACATGCGTATCATCCTGAATGCCTTGTCAGGGTGATGAATGTCATTGAAATATGGAACCAACTATTTTGAAACATAACATACCTCAAATGTTGTGGAAAAGACAATTCGATACCCTCGAACATTTGATTCATTATATCAGGAGTAGAAGCTCGTGTACCATTGTAGCATGGCAGTTGATATTATATTTGTAGTACATGATTCTCCCTGACTGCAAAGCCGGAACATGTTTAAGACGTCAAACATGTCCTATACAGCAAGATATGCATTACATTATGCGTTGCAGGAAATAATGACAATAAATTAAATACACAAAACGCTCTGTGTAAACATTTCAATTTCATGTGAAAACCTAACTCAGAAGCTCTTGCGATAGCAAGTGCAAAAATTCACTAGACAACTTCATATTATTAACCTTAATATACACTAAGACATTTGGTACTTCCTTGTGCAGCAAATCTCAGGGATTTTGGCAAAGAAAAAACCAATGTTTGCTCCAGCTTTACCACAAATACAATAGCCTTCGTATATTCAAGGCAAGGAAACACAGATGGGCAAATAAAAATGTGTGACCTGGTCTAAGAAATGAACAGCTAGTCAATCTAGTACAGTCAAACAAATCGATGAGCGTGCCAATGTTGGACACTTTCAACAATTCGTCACAAGCTCGTAACCTTTTGAGTGAAGATCGTAACCTTTTGTTTTTTGACAGCGCACACAACCCCCAACAAATATTCTATTCACACTCGTTTTGCTGGGTTTTCACAGTTATCATTCTCACGTCAATCACACGTGGCTACGTGAATTGTTCTACATGGATTTTATCAGTTCATTTCTTTATGCGCATACAGATTGATCAGTGTGTGATAACATAACGCATATCTCTAGAATCGCGTGATCTGTCTTCACATCTGATCGAGCCACTTCAATCTTATCCAGGAAATCATTCCCAGTTGCACATCTAGATGTTGACACTTTTGTCGTTCTCAATGTAAACAAAAGAACATGGTGTCAACATAGGGCATAATTTGCATTACTGTTGTCAATTGTTCAAGGCCATTATTTGCTCAGGAGTAAACAGGGGGGGGGGGGGGAGGGGTTGATTGCCCTTGTATTGATCTTTGTTTTGAAGGGTC
This sequence comes from Terebella lapidaria, assembly GCA_949152475.1. NCBI lineage: Eukaryota > Metazoa > Annelida > Polychaeta > Terebellida > Terebellidae > Terebella > Terebella lapidaria. Next base: position 14,719,312 of record OX424557.1, read on the forward strand.
CATATCATCGATGGAATATGTAAGCAGCTCATAGGTTAAAGGCTACTAAAAATATGCATGTATCTTGGTTGGGTTGAGTCGCTGTTTTGACGGTGGAGAAACGGATATATCCGTTCACTCAACCAGACCCCACAACTAATCACTACACCCAAATTTACCTCCAAATGTGCTCTTTCAAAGGGATGCAATTTGCTGATATTCGTCTCCCACACCTATTAGAGAAGGCAAAGTTGCTTAAACGAAACGAAACCTGTGCCATAAAGGGAAGTAGGATCAATCCTGACAGAAGCCGCATCAATGAACTTGTTGCAATATCTATATACAGAACACAACATAACTTCTCATTGGAAAGGAAGGGAGACGATGGGCGATTTAAATGAAAGACCGGTGAATGCTGTCAAGAACTGTCCAAGCACCATTTTTTTTTACTCAACTGTTTTAGTGGGACCATAAGACTTGTTATGCAATCCGACTAAGTACACATTAATATTCTAAATGAACAGGGATTCCAGTACAATACATTTTACCAATACAAATCCTGAAATATATGCACAGATCTGAGCAATAAATAACACAACATTAGTGAATTCGTGAATTTAATTTAATAATTTAGATTTATTATTCACACTGGATTGTGTGAAGGCTCGAACCTGTAGTACCAGAATTCACCATACTAGTGCCAGATTTTCTCATGCTTTATTCCATTTACTTTAAAGTTGGTAAAAACCAATGAACATGAATCATATTCTCCTCATATACATATGAATATTCTGCAGAAGAAGCATGTCTTTATGACACACAATCATACATGGGGGTTCACATTAAGAGTTGACCAGTAGGCTACAGAACTGTCGATGGTACATTCGTGCAGTTGGTCCATATTCACTATTATCCACTTTCAATGTTCAATAAAGGCAGTAGTTAAAATAAGATGAATCCGGGCATGAAATTGCAAGCCTATCTGTGGTAGTTATTGTATGGCTGTCCTTAATCGTATCATGATCATTGCCGAACTGGTGAATCATTGATAGGAATGAAAGCATATCTGGATGTTTTCTATATACATGTAGCAGTTATTACACAAAATATCAGACGTTAATCCATGTTGATCCTACAGAAAGGGTACTCCTCTGTTTTTGCAGTCCCGAGGTACTAGACTTTTGAGGGATTTGTTAAATTAGTGAGTCAGAAATAGTGCACGCTGAGCACAAATGGAAACGCGATATCCATGCAGTCAGGGCATGGCTAGTTATGTTACATTAATGACATATTAGCCTCACCTCTAGTCTTTGTGGTCTGACGTGAATATGTAATAATCAAAATCGTTCACTAGTTACAGATGTTCAAGAAAATATTTTCTATCTGTTTATCTCTGCATAATGAGTGTTTCAACTTCCTTAGAATATGCCTCCCGCTTCACTACGCCTGTGTTTTATTTTCAAAATTGTATACAATGGTGTTCTATTGGCACCTCTCAATATGATTTTTTGCGCGACAAGCCACGTTGTTTCACAAGTCACTTTGTACACATCTTATACTAATATTATACCTATTAATCAGAAATCAAATTATGTTTATTACCGTTTTCCTGAATATGAAAACATTTTCTTTTATTTAGCATGTTTTGGCTGTTTGTAATCCCGGACAATCAGACGCAGCATCGCTCACACTTGAATGTTGATGGTAATTTGATCATAAATTCGTTATGTCCACTCACTGTTGCCAGTGGTAAAGTTCAAGACTAACATCAGCTCAGTAATACCCTGATCAATTATCGATTAGTTTGACATTTACTATGATATCTGTAGTCGTATTTGTATGCTGTGTTACCGCTGATTGCGAAAGGGAAGAGTAAAAACACTACTTTGTATCTGTCAGTTGCTGCCATAGAGGTCTGTATTCAACCTACAATATACATCCATCATGATTTCAGAATGAATCGCATGAAAGAAAACAATTCGTCATCGGTGTATGACACTTCATTTCCTTTGTGTTGTATGTTTTGGACTCCTGCTTAGTTTATATTCATGTGAAAATTGGAAATAGCAGTATCTGATATCGGGTTGAATCCTGAATAATGATCACCTTAGTTATATGTATGCACCACCAACATATAATCTAGTAAATAAAAAGCAACAGTGAACTGCTGCTCAGTAAATAACCTCATATTGTTGCATTATAAAATAATTGATAACGATGACTAATTGATGCTTTATTATCATGTGACTTTCCTGAAACTATGGCCATCCATCACCGTATTGTGCTTTGCATTCCCTCTTTATTCACCATTCTTCCCCAAAACAAGCTTCGGAAGTCGTATGAGTTTGAAGATCGTAACATGCATTTTGACGACTCTGAAATACAGTGTTGTTATCTTCTTATCTTTTCAGTCTCACTAGCATGATAGCGGTAAGGATTTCATCCGCTAGCGCATATGTTTTACTCATCAGAAACGTCATGTTAAGAATATTATAGACTGCATACAGGTATGTATGTTAGATTTCGACAACTTACAACATTGTTCTATTTGGAAAATACAAATCTATTATGAATAACGTTGAAATAATGATCCTTGAAGAGTACAAACATGTCTTTGTCTTGTTCTTTCCACTAGAGCATGTATTACTTCTAATAACTCAGCAAATTCTCAGTAGTCACTATTTACAAGGTATAATAAATCATGTCATGTTTTTGAAAGCAGCATGTAACATTCTCCATGCATATAACCCCCTATAGACCTATTACTATTATCAATTGGCCCCTTTTTCAGGTTTTTCCACAAGTTTTTATAGCCATCAAAACCGAACTGCGCACCCGGTAATAAAAACAAGAATATCTTTCTGACTCTGCATGATTCTGAGCGCAGCACTCTTTTCAAATTCAAAATATCAAATAGAGTGAAAAAGTAATAGCCCAAATGCCTTGTCATGGGTGGTGATCTTGAAACATGCCATACCTCAAATGTTGGAGATATTGAACAAAACCAAAATCAATAAGCTCATGTACCATTTTCGTGGAATGGTATTCGATATCTTGTATTTACCTATGATCTGTACCTGTCTAATACGGCAAATTTTTAATATATATACACTAGGCACTATGCAAGAACTATGCATTGCACAATGTATTGCAGAAAATGATGACAGTAGTTCATGTCACCATGTAGTTAAATACATTTCATACCATTTCGGTTTCATTTGAAACTCAAATCAAGTCCAAAAAAACACCTCCATATACATCACTTATTACATCCTAGTACTGTAAGTCTCAAGGTTTGTAAGAGATAGAATAACCCTTCCCAAAAATACAATAATCTTGGTGTTTTAATGACCAGAAACAATGCAGTTGGGACTCCTATAAAATGTTATTGATCCAAGAAGTGAACTGTCAGCCAACCTAGTCCAGTCAAATAAACTCAGCCAATCCAATAGATCGATATGCAAGTCAATATTGAACACTCCCAACAATTCGTCACAAGCTCCCTGGCGTATTGAAACAACGCTTGTAGGCTGACAACGTCTTGGTGATTTTTACTCGGCTGTCACGGTTATCGTTCCCACTTCAATCACGCGTGTCTACTTGACTTGTAGCATTGCTTTGAATTGGTTGTATTTTTTTTATTCACATTGCATCTAATATGATGAGATAGTGTGTAATAGCGCATATATGTAGAATGGCGTGGTCTGCAAGCAATCTGTCTTCACGACTGGCAAGCCATTTTGGCGTTGTCCATGTTAATGTTAATGCCGTTCCTACTTAACTCAGATGTTTGATCTCTTCTCGCCCCAAGTGCATACAGAAAAACGTGATATCAACTTTGGTCGTTGCATAATTTGCATAACGGTACTCATTTGTTCAAGGTAATTATTTGCTCAGGAGTTAATATGCAAAAAATAATATAATAATACTGTATTTAAAAAAATACATATATTTGTTCGGGAGCAGAGTAGCATTGTACTGATGAGTCAGTCCTTGTTTTGACTGGCTTCGTTCCTTCATTGAATATGTATTATATGCTTTGGGCCAACACCAGCTCAATTTGGAACACCAAAAATAACAGGAACTGGACTTCACAATGTTATGCCTTGTGTGAAAATCATGCAAATTGGTGCTTGGTTTGTCGTACATTGTTAAATAAAGTGGGAGATTTGACAAGTCATAATTCAACCTAGCTGACCCAGATTCATGATGGCACAAGTATGATGTCTATCATTATTTGAATCTGCTGGTGCACATTTTTCTTTGAAATCCGCAAAATAATTGCTATATGCTGTGAATTTCCGTTTGGTTTAGGTGCTGTGTTGCAGAGCTTTAGCATATGCTGGCTGTCAACTGAAAACACGATATTCATGTAGGCAGGGCATGGCTAGTTTTATTTCTGGATGACATGTTTGCCTCATCTCTAGTCTTCGAGGTCTAGCGTTAATATTCAAAATCGTTCACTAGTTACAGATGGTGAAGAAAATATCTTAATTGTTTCTCTCTGCACAATGAGATAGATTTTAACTGCTTCAGAACGTTCCCTCCCGCTTCACTGCGCTTGATGTGTTTTTTTTTCTGTCAAAATTTTTTACAACAGTGTTCTATTGGCACTTCTCATTATGGTAATACTTTACTGTAAATCACTTTGCACTCAACCCATCTCTGAAAACAAAATTAGGTTATCTACCCTTCTCGTAAAAATGAAAACATATCTTTCTTTTGGCTGTTTGTTATCCTGGATAATCAGAATCGCTCACACTTGCGTGTTGATGATGATTTGATCATAAATTCGTTACGTTCACTCACTGTTGCCAGTGGTAAAGTTCAGGACAAACGTCAGCCCAGTAATACCCTGAAAAGTTATCGATTAGTTCGATAGTTATGATGATGTCTGCAGTCATAATTTTATGTTGTGTTAGGCTGATTGGGAAAGGGACAATAGTAGAAAACACTCGTACTTTGTATCTGTCAGTTGCTGCCATAGAGGTCTGTATTCAATATACAATGTCCATTCATCATGATTTCAGAATGATTCGCATGAAAAATAAAGAACAATTCGTCACCGGTGTATGACACTTCACTTCGTTTGTGTTGTATGTTTTGAGCTCTTACATAGTAACAACATTTTGTACAGTATTTTCCAATGAATTGAACAGTAACATGCTGACGACTGCGCACTGAATAACCCTATGCTATTGCATTATAGATGAAATAATTTCAACGATTGTTGGGCTATAATGATGTGAATTTCCTGAAGCCATGGTCATCCATCATCGTAATAGGTACTGCATTTCCTCTTCAGTCTTCATTCTTCTCCAAGCCAGCTCCGGCATTCGTACGAATTTGAGCATGCACTTTGACGGTTCTGGTATACACCTTCGTTATCTTTTTATCTTTTCAGGGTCACTAGGATGGTAGTGGTAACAATTTCATCCACTAGCGAATATGTTGTACTGGCCACAAACGTCATATTAAAGCTATAATCACTTTAGAATTGAAAAAATTATTCATTCTGCGATAGCTTTATCCTGTCTATAGAATGAGAAATCGAACAAATTTGGGTCTGAAAATGTCTATAACCTGCCTAAATTGAGTTTCTAAATCAAGATTCAAATTCAGGCCAGTCAATCTCGCATCAAATTTCCCTCAAAACGGCCCGCCTTACGGACGAGTTCTACACCCAGTCTCATGACGTCATTGGTATTTGTCTAGATACTGTGGCAACCGGAAATGTAGGCAGGCTGGTCATTCTCTATCCACTGTTTTCATGCACGGTTAACCGCAATTTTTTGAGTATATATTGTCGAACTGTGCATATTTTCTATATATTCCCGACTATCTCGAAATGTCCTTTCAAGTTTTCGTGACAAAAAAGAATGCTGAATTTGGCTGATTTTAAAATTGATTCCAACTTCAAGATGGAATATTTTATACCAATTTTCCTCACTCTCCGCCAAATAGTTGTAGGGAACCAAGTGATGTTTTTGTCGGGATCACATACAGACTAGATATAGGTGTATAATGTAAGTTTTCGACAGCTTACAGCAAGATTCTATAAATACCGTTGTTTACGACTGTTTAAATACTAGGGCCATATAATAAAGTATAGCAGAAAGAATTTGAAATGATGGTCAAAAACAACAAAAACATGTGTTTAGTAAGTGTTTCCAATATCTCAGTAAATTCTCAGTAATCGGTATTCACAATGAATAAATAATATCATTTTAGCAGCATTTTAGCAGCATTCAATATAAACCCCTTTAGACCGATTGCTATTTATACTTGCTGAATTGTCTATTTACACTGTGGTGAAATCAATCAGCCCCCTTTTCAAGTTTTGCCATAAGTATTTAGATCCTTCAAGAGCCAAACTGCGCACCCAGTAATGTAAACAAGAATATCTCTCTGACTCTGCATGATTCTGAGCGCAGCACTCTATTCAAGTTATCAAATAGAGTGGAGAAATAACATCCCAAATGCCTTGTCATGGGTGGTGAATGCTACTGAGATATGGAATCATGTTTTATCTTGAAACATGCCATACCTCAAATGTTGGAGTCGAAGTCGAAACTCATGTACCATTTTCGTGGCATGATATTTGATATCTTGTATTAACTGCATGATCTGCACCTGTCTAATACTGCAAAATGCCTGATCTATACAAAATGCACTATGCAAAGAACTATTGCACAATGTATTGCAGAAAATGACGACAGAAGTTCATAGCAACCTGTAGTGAAATTTTTTAAATGATGAAATACAGAAACAGCCCAGGGTAACTGTTTCAGTTTCATGTGAAACTTAAGTCAAGTGGAAAAAATCACTACAAGATTTCATATTGCTGGCCTCCATATACACCACTTTGTACATCCTAGTACTGCAAGTCTCAGCGATTTTGAGACAGAAAATAACCCTTCCCAGAAATACAATAGGCTCCTATGAAATGTTAATTGGTCCAACAACGGAACTGTCAGCCAACCTAGTCCAGTCAAATGGATCGATATGCAAGTCAATGTCAGATTCTCCCAACAATTCGTCATAAACTTTGAATCAACGCTTGTAGGCGGACAACGTCTTGGTGATTTTTATTCACTCGTTCCACTCGGTTGTCACGGTTATCTTTCCCACTCCAATCACGCGTGGCTACATGAAATGTAGCATTGCTTTGAATAAACTGTTTTTGTTCTTCACGTTGCATCCAGTATGATTGGGTAGTGTGTAATAGCGCATATCTGTAGAATGGCGTGGTCTGCAAGCAATCTGTCTTCACGACTGGCAAGCCACTTTGGCGTTGTCCATGTTAATGTTAATGCTGTTGCTACTTAACTCAGGTGTTTGATCTATTCTCGACCCAAGTGCATTCAGAAAAACATGATATCAGCTTTGGTCGTTGCATGATTTGAATAACGTTACTCATTTGTTCAAGGTAGTTATTCGCTCAGGAGTTAATATGCAAAAATAACACAGATATTTGTTCGGGGGCAGAGTAGCATCGTACTGATGAGTCAGTCCTTGTTTTGATTGGCTTCGTTCCTTCATTGAATATGTATTATATGTATATAAAATACATCGAGATAAGACTGGCATCAGTTGATGACTATTTTGCTTGTGTACAATAAAATAGGGCCGTCCACTCTATCAGAACCTATGACCGTCTCCCTCAGCGCATGAAAGAATGTAAAGAAACATATACGATGGGTGGTTTCGATGGAAGACCGGTGAATGTGGTCAAGAGCTTTTCACTCAAATATGATAGAGGGACCATAATCAGAAACTTTTATGCAATCCGACTAAGTACATAATATTTTAAATGAACAGTGATTTCAGTACATTAAATTTTAACAATACAAATCCTAAATGTACAGATCCGATGAAACAAATAACATGAAATAACTGGTGAATTCAAGCCCACCCAGAGAAATTAAAGTTTATTATTTATCACTTAATAATTATTGTGGATTTAGACTGCCTTAGAACATGCCTCCCGCTTCACTGCCCTTGATGTGGTTTTTTTGGTCAAGATTGTATACAATGGTGTTCTATTGGCACTTCTCATTATGGTAGTTCTTTGCACTGTAAATCACTTTGCACTCAACCCATCTCTGAAAACAAATTAGGTTCTCGTGAACGGTCTCGTGAATAATAACATTTCGTTTTTTTTTTATTTAGCATTTTGTGGCTGTTTGTTATCCTGGACAATCAGCGGCAACATGGCTTACACTTGGAAGGTTACTGATAATTCGTTCATAAATTCGTGACGTCCACTCACTATTGCCAGTGGTAAAGTTCAGGACAAACGTCAGCTCAGCAACACCCTGAAAAGTTATCGATTAGCTCGATAGTTATCATGAAGTCTGCAGCCAACATTTTATGTTGTGTTAGGCTGATCTGGGAAGAGACAATAGTAGAAAACGCTTGTACTTTGTATCTGTCAGTTGCTGCCATAGAGGTCTGTATTCAATATACAATGTCCATCCATCATGATTTCAGAATGATTCGCATGAAAAAAACACCAAATTCGTCATCGATGTACGACACTTCATTTCGTTTGTGATGTATGTTATGAAATCTTGCTTAGTAGCAACATTTTGTTCAGTATTTTCCAATGAATTGAACAGTAACATGCTGACGACTGCACACTGAATAACCCTATGCTATTGCATTATAGATGAAACAATTTAAACGATTGTTGTGCTATAATAATGTGAATTTCCTGAAGCCATGGCCATCCATCATCGTAATAGGTATTGGATTTCCTCTTCAGTCTTCATTCTTCTCCAAGCCAGCTCCGGCATTCGTACGAATTTGAGCGTGCAATTTGACGGTTCTGGTATACACCTTCGTTATCTTTTTATCTTTTCAGCGTCACTAGGATGGTAGTGGTAACAATTTCATCTACCAGCGAATATGTCGTACTGGCCACAAACGTCATATTAAGATGGAATATTTTATATCAATTTTCCTCACTCTCCGCCAAATAATTTTGAGGAACCAAGTTATGATTTTGTCGTGTTGGAGTCGCATACAGACTAGATATAGGTATATTATGTAAGTTTTCGACAGCTCACAGCAATATTGTATAAATACCATTGTTTACGACTGTTTAAATACTAGGGCCATATGATAAAGTATAGCAGAAAGTAGTTGAAATGATGGTCATTGAAAACAACAAAAACATGTGTTTAGTCAGTGTTTCCAAAATCTCAGTCAATTCTCAGTAATCGGTATTCACAATAAAGAAATAATATCATAGCAGCATGTGACATCATCCATATAAACCCCTTTAGACCGATTTCTATTTATACTTGCTGAATTGTCTACTTACACCGTGATGAAATCAATTGGCCCCCTTTTCAAGTTTTGCCACAAGTATTTAGATCCATTAAGAACCAAACTGCGCACCCGGTAATGTAAACAAGAATATCTTTCTGACTCTGCATGATTCTGAGCGCGGCACTCTATTCAAAATATCAAATAGAGTGAAGAAATAACATCACAAATGCCTTGTCATGGGTGGTGAATGCCATTGAGATATGGAACCATGCTTTATCTTGAACGTGACACACCTTAAATGTTGGAGATATTGAACAAAAGCAAAATCAATACCCATGAAGTAAAAGCTCGGGTACCATTTCCAAGGCATGATATTTGATATTATGTGTACTGCATGATCTACACCTGTCTACCACTGCAAAATGGTGATGCCTAATACAATTTTTTCACGCTATATTCAAATGCATGATGCACAGTGCTGCATATCTCAGAGATTTTGAGGAAGAAAAACATCCTTCCCACAAATAAAATACTCTGGGTAGGTCCAGAGTATCAACTATAAAATGTCAGTTGATCTAAGAAGTGAACTGTCAGCCAATTACGTACAGTCAAATAGATCGATATACGAGTCAATCTCGGACACTCCCAACAATTCGTCACAAACTCTATTGTAGCAATGCTTGTGAGCTGACAACGTCGTTTTTTATTCAGCGTTCCACTCGGTTGTCACGGTTGTCTTTCCCACTTCAACACGCGTGGCTACATGAATTGTAACATTGCTTTGGATCGATTCTATTTTTTCACGTAGCAGCCAGTATGATTGGGCAGTGTGTAATAGCGCATATCTGTAGAACGACGTGGTCTGCAAGCGATCTGTCTTCGGGACTGGCAAGCCACTTCGATGTTATCCAAGTTAAAATTCGCAGTTACTGCTCAAAAAATAACTCAGATGCTTGATCTATTCTCGCCCCAAGTACATAAAGAAAATGCTCTCTGGTCTGTTCATATATCTGTACAACTATATGCGTTTTTTTGTTTTTACTTGTATTGTCCATTTATCTATATGGGTTTGATACCTGAAACAAGACTATAGTTTATATTATTCTATTCTGTTCTAATGCATACTCAGTGAGTTCAACATGGCTGAGTGATCAACGTACCCATCTAACCTCACAATGATCTGACGAGGATACGTCATGATGAATCTCGCGGCCACCAACTCAACTTTGAAGCAAGTTTTCTTGGTAACGATAATGTTTGATGACGACTTATGTATATATGGGCTCCCGTAATTGTATTTATGTGACGAACCTACAGTAACTGTTCCATTGGCCATAATATAAAATACATCTAGATACGACTGGCATCAGGTGATTCGGTATACAACAACATACGGCGGTCCACTCTACCAGAATCCAATGACTGGTTGGACACTTCCTCCAAATAGATCTCATAAATGTCCTATTTTTACCGATTAAATTCGCTGAGATTCGTCTTCCGCGGACCATGAAAGGAGGGAATACGACATGAATGTGGCATGGAAAGAGACGGGTCGTTCATCTTCTTGGAAGCCACATCACTGCACTCGCATATATTCATATGCACATGTTGCAAATAAAGCGTGACTTATGGCCATTTGCCATTATGGATAGATATGTAGGGCGATTGACGGACGACATAGCTTTATTTGCACATTTGACAGTTGGTGTATTTCAAAGCTAACGTTCCCTCGAGAAAATAAACGGTTTCCAATTGAAAAGACCCTATGCTACATGTGGTATGTTCAGAGCCACCCATGGGAATCTGAATTAATTTTGGAGTATTTAGATATCTTCGAATTTGGCGTTTTCCACAGAAGACTTCCCGAAGCTCAACGAAGACTTTTGCTGTATGTGAATCAAAATGTTCTCCTCTTTTCTGTCTGTATATCATAACTGGAAGTGCTACAAATATTGGCGAAGATGTGAACAATGCAATGACAAATACACACATCTCGAAAACAAAAACAAAAGGCAACTCTAGATGACCAGAAGTAGTAACAAAACACAACTCTGGGTGGCATAGGGATAATTCCGTCCCATGTATTTGTCAATTGTCATATTATCCATATATCAGGAAGCATGCCATTGGGGAGGAAGAAATCTGGTGCATGGGTGGATCCTAAAGAAGCCCACTGAATGTGATTAACTACTGTTCCTATGTGTGAAATAATACACTGTTACTGGGGCGATATACACGATATCATGCCGAGCGTCAGCGAGGCGTGATGATCGTGTATATCGCCGAGGGGTGACAGTGTATTATTTGTCATACATACCGAGTGGTCGTTTTGGGTTTTTATTGCCCAAAACGACCAGAGCCTCCCCAAATAATGTGGAATGGTCCTCATATCGCCCCTAGAGCGGGATATGAACAATGGACTCGCCCGTCGCGCTTCACTTCAGCAAGGCCTGTATATGTGAGACATACATCTGCTCCACACGTAAGTGCAATGCATAACCTAAACTACGTGGCGCCAGTGTTACCTGGTATCGACACCATTTTTATGTTCTATATCCTGTAATGCCATACAAGGCTATAAACGTTAAATTTGTCCTGCGCTTTCTACATGTAAATTATATATGTATAGGATAATGCCCTAGGCTGAGTATTTCTCACGAATAGAGACCGAGGCCGAAGGCCGAGGTTTCTATTCGTGAGGAATACGAAGCCGTAGGCATTATCCGACATAGTGCATGCACCCCCCCCCCCCCACACACACACACACGCACACATTTCTGGTACAAGCCACTACCCCCTCCCCCCCCCCCACACATACACTTCACGTAATTCACTATACATGTATATCAAAAGAACAAAACTGCAAATGCAACGCACAGTCCTTGCACAATCAAGTGTATCCGTCAGGAAAGCTTTGGATCTATTACTCGCTACAGAAACTGCTTCACCACATGACTCGGCTCATAGATTTGTAATTCTGTACCTTCAACCCTAGCCCGCATTCTGTTGTTATGGCTACAGTATGCATGGTTCCAATTGAGTGTGTTTCTGGTGGACTCGCACTGTGCCTTTGAGCTGTTTTCTCCCCCTCGTAACGCGTTTGTGAGTATTGCTCAAATGGAACCCTATAAAAACAAACGCGGCAAAAGGCGCGCTCACTTTGAAACAGCAAGCTACGTGACATCAACTTTTCGTGATGAAAAATGCAACACATGGATACGATGCATGCGGATATAAACGCGTGTTCTGAAGCGCTTGTTTGTTGGATACAGTTGCTAAATCTTCTTCCTGGGAATGACTCAAAATTTTTGTCTAACCAGATGCAGTACATGAACAACATACCAGATTTGTAAACCGGTGAGTATATCACTTTTTTCTTTGAATTCAAAACAAAATTAGCATTTTCTCCTTCTGCATTATCCAACGGGTTATACCCGTGTACAAAGAATTGAATCATAATTTATGCCCGAACAAATATCTTGCGTTCTTTCAATCCTGATAAGAAAATAAAAAAACATTTGTACACATGTATTTACAGAATTCCTCGTAAAACCACTACGGCGATTATGAAGTTTAATCCATGACTTCCCTGACTTCAACGTACGACTGGTAGGTAAAGTTTGTGTGTGTGTGTGCTATTCGTGCATTTAATTTATATGGCGGAGTGAAAGTTCTGTTCAAATTGTTCCAATAATACATATGCTGAATAGCTATAAACTAGATTTGAAGAGGAAAAATCAAACATTCATGCTTGTATATTTCATTCATGTTTGCAGGAAAATTACGTTATGCGTGATCTTTGCAGGCTTCTCTAGGATTCCGGTACATTTGCGGATGTGGAATATCGCAGGATTATTATCAAAACCTCCGGAATTCCAAGGATATTGTGGATATATACGTTTTCACTGGATTTCCGCAGAAGGCGGATGATTTCATGAACCAAATGTCCAAAAATTAACAACTGTTGTGACCCATGGATTAAACTCACACACCAGAACGATTAGCTGTTGATGTACATCGAGTAATATAAGTCTGATACATGTATCCGCTTGGGCCTTCCTCTATATTCAATAAGGATTAAAAAGGTGCGAGACGGATTAAATGGTATGTTTTCAGTGGAAGAGTAGTATTAAGGAGCAGTGTACGGTACTTGGGCCATGCTGGGCAATAAAAAATGCAATCCCCGTGTGTTTATTGTGTCCACCAGTATTGATTTATTTTCATTCCATACCTGGGACAGGTATTTATTCGAAATAGATACCTCTGTGGGAGGTATTTATTACAAATAGATACCTGCTCGAGACAATGGAATCATGCACTATATATTGAATACATCTAGACTGATCATTGATTGGTCATTCCAGTCATACATCGTATCAAGGAAAATTATACTTATATCACCAACCCTCCTGTTGGGTCGCTGCTTTGACACGTATCGTCAAATGGATATGGGTTCAGTATGAACACCACAAACATATTGCAACATGGTATCTATATAATTCTGCCTCGACCCACAATGTGTGCCGTCAACCGAATTAACTGTCGGCAATGATGGTAATGACTCAAGCAAGCAAACAAACACGTGTTGTTGTTGTTGTTTTGGCATACACATGCAGTTTGTACACTTGTAGTTGTTGTTGGTTGGTTCCATGCATGAAGGTGCAATATCGCCTTGTGGGATTTTTCATATAACACACTCTCTCTAGGTATGTATTTGGTCATAATGAACAATTACGCTTGGACCGTACGCAGCATGTGTGTATGTTATGTGTGACTGGAAGTCGACCATGTAGTAATTATATCTAATAAATTTTTATGGTAGATGAATACTTGCAGTGCAATTGAAATACATGTACAGATATGGCTTTACCAATGTTGATTATGGTATGATTGCAAAGATGTGTTCAACGTGCATAATATAGATAGATGAAGATCTGGTCCAAAAGGCAGTATCGATGATATTGCTTTTTTTTCATTGCATTTAGTTTGGCTAATTATTATCGTTCAAAATTAGCCATATCATCGTTTACACTCGAGTATTGATGATAATTTGATCATAAATTCATTACGTCCACTCGATGTTGTCAGTGGAAGAGTTCAGAGGAAATGTTTTATTTGAACAGCTCGGTGAACCTGTGATCAGTTATCGATTAGCTCAACATTTACAATGATAATCATTCACACAACAGCTTTTGTACTTTGATAGCTACATTCAGTGGATGCAGTGAGTCACACCCAAAGCTATTTAAATGAATGCTATGTAGCAACAACCTCAAGCAAAAACATGACAACATTTCATCATTTTGTTCTTCTAACTAGTACTGTAAAGAGTAAAGTAACAAGTAGTCCGGGAATATTGAAAAAAAATCTGCAAAAAATTTCCTTACCAAGAATCGTTTTCACGATTGTGTTGATGGAGGCATCCACTAACATATAACAATTAGTTTAAACTCAACTCATGTAACTAACTTTGTGAGAGATGCTCAAAGTTAGGCTACCTGGAACCCCGTCGATAAAATTTTGAAATTGTCGATAAAATTTGAAATTGTGATTGTTTGTGAATGGTCAAACTATGCGTTCTCTGGGATTATGAATCCATTGCAAGCATTTATCTCACTTTATGAAGCTCCTAGAAGGAACATCTGACAAAGTTCGATTTTAACCCTTTTGGTGCGATAATAAGCATGAGTATGCACATATTAAGTACTAACACAGGCATAACAGCCCATTGAACATTCGTACACAGTTTATATGTGGTACGAAGAATGTGAATTTGTCTGGATGTATTTTTATCGGTTTAAATGTATCATATTGTATTGACATGAATGACCAAACCTGAGTGCGAGCTAAGCCATACAGTCCCAAGCGCGTAAATCATCCACGATGCAGTCAAGAGACACGCGATAGATGAAATATCGCCAATATATATAACTCGTAACTTCGACAATGTATCTGGAGATGTCTTTTAATCACTTGACATTGCTTTGATAACACCCAAAATACAAAACAAGATATGTTGTCATAATATATTACTCTCAATCTCTCGTTATGTATTTCTAATCAGTTGGACAAGATGTTCAACAATAAGGGGTGCCTATTTCTAACTGCTAAAGCACATCATAGAGAGATCCAATTTGTCTTGTGCAGTCGACTCCAGTCGAAAAATTCTCGATAGATCAAATATCTCTTTCGGGTAAATGTTTTGTGATCACTTGACATTGAACTGATAGCACATAATCAGTTGGGCAAGATATTCGCCGACGAGACGCGCTTGTTACGAATTGATCCAGCATATTCCAGAGTGTCTTTATGTTTTTATAACAGCCCTCTTGAATCCCTTTTGCTTTCAGATAATTTTGTTGGTTTCACGAAAACAGAACGTTCAGCATTGTCCTGTTTTATCCATATACAAAAGATTTACTATGTAGTGAGCCTGGCTACGATGCCTCTCAATATAATAATAGTGATTGGTCTACATAACAATGATTACTTGTTTTAATCAATCACTGACCGTTGATCTTTTATGAAACAATCATAATTGCAAAAATGTTCAGTTTTTTTCTGGCTGTTTGCATACAAAGGCGTTGATGTCATACAATCATTGTTCTCGCAGGTGATCAATGTTGTAAGTTGGTCAAACCACAGCCGGTGACGCCTGAGTAGTTTTCTGTATGATTTAAAACAGAGAAGCCCCTCGAGCAACAGAGGGTTTTTCAACATGGTCGAGGGGTTTCTTTATATTAAAGACCTCAGAACTCTACGGAGCAGCTGAAAGGAAATGGAAGAAATATTTTTTGACATATGGTTATTGCGTTCCCTCACAATATTATTGCGTTCCCTCGCAATAATATTGCGTTCCCTCGCAATATTATCGTGTTCCCTCGCGATCTTATTGCGCAATAAGATCGCGAGGGAACGCGATCCGGATTGTGAGGGTACGCGATCCGGATTGCGAGGGAACGCAATAAGATCGTGAGGGAACGCGATCCGGAATGCGAGGGAACGCGATAATATTGCGAGGGAACGCAATAACAATGTGCTAAAATATTTCTTCCATGTCCTCTAAGAGGCTCCGTAGAACTCTGTGCCACATCGGGATTTTTCTATATCAAAGACATCAGAACTCTGTGCCACATTGTAATACATTTCGTGGTATCAAATGTACGGTTACAGTGTGTTCAAAATATTTATTCCAGTCTACTGACTGCATACCACGCACGATATTTCCCAGTTCTCTTCATATGGAGGACACGGCAGAGCTCCACACTTGCCCTCAACTGCAAAAAGACGATGGGCAAGATCCGCCCCACCTCCATTGTAGTCAGTCTCCGGTGTTGCATCTACACAAATATACTCGCCCCTATATGGATCCCATTTTGGCGCCATCAGGTATCCCCTGTATTCCAGCCTCCAATCCGGGTAGCACTCGGCTCTACCAGGAATCATCAGGGATGTCGAACCATTGTTAACCTGACAAACCGCACAAGGGACGTCGTTCAGATGAAGTAATGGATCTCCAGTCTCAAATGGAAAGTTACTGGTGGAGCTTAGCCTGTATTCCACCCCGAGTATACTCGAGCTATCATCGAGTCATAGTTGGCGAATGTCGGATTTTTTGAAAGGCACAGTACGTTTGCTCCATTGCCCATACTTTCATAATTCGAAGAACCATCTAAACCTAGAGGAGTATAAGAAACATATAGCATCAATATTGCTGTAGAGTACATGTAATTCATCCAATTTCATTCTTGATTCCTCAGAGTCTATCATCATTTTAGGTAGACATAACCTTACGCCCAAACACTCAACATTGTCTAAGGTGAAGTAATTATTGCAATGGGAATCAGAATGTTGGACTTCCTGCATATACTCATACGGCTGTACTCAAACGTTATCATGTACCTTCATGGATTTTGTCTCTCGATGATGTTTAGCTTGAATACTCAAGATCATATGAGGTAAAATTTATGCTCACCGAAAGCTCTTCAATACATTAATTTTCATATGCTGAAGGTACAATACTATCTATCTACGTTTTGTTACTTTTCATGCCAGACTTGACATTCAGACTTACCAATCAATGTCTTTTGATGATAAATTGAAGGTCAGCAGAGGATTCACAATACATGTAACCCTTTATATGAAACCATATATGTTCATGATGAATTCCTAGGCAAGACTATTGTCTGCAGATAGTGCCAGATACCAGTTGAAACATATCATGACACATGCCAGGTTGAGCAGAACATTCCTTATATATGACCACCTATATGCGCATGATAGAAACTTAGAGACTCTATATTTTGTTATGTCCGTAGAAGGTCGATTTCGGGTTATCTGAGCCTATATGCAATGTTCACTATTTTCATGTACATTCACTATATGCAATGTCCACTATTTCTATAAATTTGGGAGAAAAATTATCTCATGGAGAAAGTCATTTTGTAAATTTTGGAATTGTGTCAATATCACCGTTCCCTCATTCAACCAAAAAGGAAGACAGTGTCAACAAGTATGTATGTTCTGATAGATTTATAAAAATAGCTCATCGGCCTTGGGGGCCCGTAAGCTCTACCAAATGTCAAAACAATTACCCTATACTTGCGAGTGGTAACATCATTTTGTGTATACCGGTGAATGTAAAATGAAAAGTTTATTAGGAGCAACAATATTTGTGCTGAAATCCCTAATCAATGTTTTTAGATTATCATTATGTTTTTATGTTGCTGTATACGTGACTTAAATCTGAAGACAAATGATGTGATGATGTGTTTTTTTTTTTCGATTTCACATATCTAAGAAGTATTTAGGAAAGTGGTATTGTGCGTGCGCAGTTGTTATCTAAATTCTAACCACACGTGTTAGAATTTTTGAGAAGGGTATTGAAAATGTCTTTTTTTGCATGCATAAAATTAGAATGCATGCAATTAAACCGACATGAATCTCTGCATAGAAACGCTACACTTTACTTCTTGCTTTGGGGCTTTACCATGATCCAATGAGGAAGCTGAAGATATTTGAGGCATTTTCATGATTTTCGAGGTGTACCACACATATGTTCCACCTGTGTATACAATAGTTGAAGCTGTTCCGTTGCACGTCTTTCGACCCCAGCGAACATATGCTGATCAGGTCGATGGCTAAATTTTATGAATACATATCATGCATAATACAAAATAGAATTCATATATTATTTATTTGTTGTATCAAATGCCTGAAAATAATTCAAAGCAAAATTTGTGTCCTAATGTCCTTTAAAGGACAACTACTGACTTGATTTTCCACTGCTTCCATCCGACTACTGGTCCGTGGTGTGTAGAAAACATTTATATGAACATCTTGAAATACTCGCGAACTGTGTGAGGTATACTTGCAAGTGTAATTATTCGTCTATAAAACTTCAACTAACCCGTATTTCCATTGCTTCCATCCGACTATTGAAGATCTCCAGCTGATTTGATATTTTGACAAGCAAATCCTCTGAAGTGACACCTTTGTTTTTCTATGAAAACATAGTGGAACACTAAGTTTTAAGTGTTTATCTATCTCAGTATTGAGGCAATAACAGACGGTAATTGACAACATCATTGAGTCAAACTGAACTGAAGTTAAAATGTTCTGGGTTTGTTTTAACAAACATAAATCTTACTAGAGATGTCAACTATTACATACACCGAATGCGCTCAGTTTATATCGAGATCCAAAAGAGCCCACAACATTTGGCTGCTCAAACAGTGTCACAAACAATGTGACATTGCGACCGATTCGAATGAAGGTGCAAACACAACAGCGTCTGGCAGTGGCAGTGAATGGCGTGTTCAAACATGTGAACAGGCACCCGTTACCTGCTGCGTCAACTTTTGACATCTTTATATTCTGTACCTATTTTTAGGCGGAGGCAACCAGAGGATTATGGGTTCCGTAAATTTTTGTGCTTACATATGTTTGTGTGTTTGAATATAAAGGCATCACCATTTTGTACAAGATATTCACCTCCTGATTTGGATGAAAAAGACAAAGTAATGATATAATTATCGTTGATGAATACTATTATCATAGGATATTTTATCATAGTGGGCAGATTGTGCACAAAAGATCCCACTTTTTTTTTTATTTCAGACTCGCAGTCCATATAAAAATAACATATAAGTGTATAAAAACAGATAAAAAAAGGACATATTAAATTTGCAGCGCCCATGTCGGCTTACATCTGTGTAGTGTGCATCAGGGTGACAGAATGCTGCTGACATGATTTTTGCATGATGCCTCGAGGCAATTGCTCTCGCATATGAACTGGTGTGAACTCGAAAAAAATGTTATAGCATGTTACATAAAAAATAATGTTGCCGCTGTTGAACGCTGGTGAGTTCGCACCTTGACTCTGCTTGGAGTGTGTTGATTATAATATATGTGATGTAAATGTACTGACATATTGACACTGTTATTATGATACTGACCTCTTCCAGAGCAGATACATGTTGTGCGAAACACAGGCACACCGTGACTCTTATAGCCAGTGAAGCCATATTATTACTATTATCTCCGAAAGAACACGTGTATAAAATATACCGCATATATTTTCTGTTATATGATTGTGTGTTTTATATTATGCATGTGTGTTTGTAGACGCCATGCCAAAGTACACAGATAATATGGAGTACAATGTTCAAGATGCGGTATGTCGAATAAATATGATGCGATACATCAATATAATATAACGTTCCAGTCGGTATGGTTTATCATTCAACCTGACTGGAAAGTATTCACAACAACTATCGTCTTCAATTTCATTCGTATTTTTTAACAACTTTTGGGTTCAATGGCACCTAGGGAGGAATAAGGCTGAAGGAAATGGCAGCCGGATTAGTATTGTGCGTTACAGAACGAAACTCTCTGGTAACTTCTCAACGCAATTGGGAGCAATTAATATACTTTTTACCACAACACTTAATAATTACCCATGATGCATATCGAGCTGTGAACAACTTGATATAATTTTGTGTATGCAAGTAACTGGGCCCATAATATTATTGGTTCTGAAAGTACCTGTTATTTAATGTGACCCTGGTTAATACCAAGACCTGTGCTGATAATAGACGTGGAATCAATACCCAGTATTAAGTATTCCGAGCAAACAAAACAGGGTCCGTTATCCAATCTCATAGTCCGGGGACAGAAAGTCATATCAGGCATACGAAGTGAGAGAAAACAAAAATGACAGGGAAACTCATGAACCCCCAAAAATGGCCATTCTGTCAAAAATGGCCATAATGTTTCACGATACTTTGTTTTGATAGGTAATATTTGAAAATGCATGATACCTCGAAAATAATTCTTGGCATGATTCAGCATTACCATGAATTTGAAAAGTAGGGGTTTTTTTTATTGATTGGTTGCTGAAATACCACTGATGGAATGCATACATTTGCAGAAGAGCAGTTGTGCTGTCTACTCCAACAAATTGGATTGTAACTTTTGGAAAAGCAAGTTGTCAACAGTCAATATTTGAAACCATGGTCATCTATCATCGTACATCATCATTTCTACATTCAAGTGTTTTTGCATAAAAATGAGATTGCATAAAATAATAGCATTAGTTATTACCAAAATATAATCCTATAGTTTTCAAAATGACATAGAAAAAGCAGAGTGTCAATATTTCAGTTTCACCTGAAACACTGAATAGCTTATTTGTTTACTTTATGCTTTTATTTTGTTAGCCTTCATATAAACGAAGACACTTCATACTTTGCAATACTGCAAATCCCAGGGGGGTTTTGAAGGAAAATGTCTTTTTCGACCCTTCAACAAATACAATAGTCTTCGTATGTTCAAGACAAAAAAACAAACACCAGGGGGACCAAAAAGTGTGACATGATCTAAGAAATGAACCGCTAGCCAATCTAGTCCAGTCAAACAAATCGATAGCCGTGCCAATGTCGGACACTCCCAACAATTCTTCACAAGCTCCATGACTTACGCCTTCAACGCCTGTCTCTTGGCAGCACTCCTTGATTCCTTTCACACGTTCGCTCGTCTGTCACGGTTATCTACATAACACTTCGGCACATGGCTACATGAATTGTAGCATTGTTTGTGCGGATGTTATTAGTTCATATCTTTACTTTGCTTCCAGATTGGGCAGTGTGTAACAACGCATATCGACAGAATGGCATGGTCTGCAAGCGATCTGTCTTGCAGGCAAGTTCAAGTCACTTTGGTGTTGTCCAGCATGATATTTGCAGTTGAGCCATAACTCAGATGTCTACGCCATTTTCGTACTCAGTGCCAACAGAAAAACATGATGTCAACTCAGGTCATTGCATAATTTGCATAACTGTAATCAATTGTTCGAGGTCGTTGATTGCTCAGGGGTGAATATAATAAAGATTTTTACTCGTGGAAAGATCACCACTATATTGGTGTTCTAAATACTTTTCTGATCTGAATCTGTTCGATGTTCATAATATCATTTGTTCACCAAATCTCTAGCTATTTGTCAGACATTCAACATTAAATGGAAACGCATATCAATTTGCATTGATCAGAGTAAAAATCATGCAATTGAGTAATGGGATTATGTCGCATCGCATGGTTCTATAAAATTATATGTTTGCCAAGTCATAGTTGAAGAATGGTAGGCTCAATTACAGATTATGAGACTCATGGTTCGATATCCCGTTAGCATCGTGTTGTGTCTGATGTTCGTTATCGCGCGTCTTCGTCAGTGCACATTTGTATCGTAAAAGTTAGCGTAAAAGGAGAAAAAAAAGTCAATTATATAAGTATATACTGTGGATTTCCTGCTTTGTGTGGATCTCTGTGTCAGGGGTCTCACACATACTTGCTGACAACCCAATGACTGGCCTACCCGACCATGAGGCTATCCCGCTGTTTCCCATGCTCTGTGAACATGTATCCTGTGGGACCCTGTGGTGTGATCGCCCCCATTTTTCGAAGGATATGAAAGAGTTCTCCAATTGCGTACTCAGGGAGCACATGAGTAGCTCGCAGCTATGAGTATGAGTGGTCAACATACTTATTGACCCCTAATGAGAAAAAATTTGAATAAAAATGCAAATTTGGGTGAGGGTGTATCCTGACACATCCCTCAGTTATCAATGAGACGCGAGGTCTTGGCCTTCTAGCTTGGGGGTTCTACAACTTGATCTCAGTCTCTTTTGGTTAATGACGCCATTCGTAGCCTATATGGGTAGACCATGATAGTTTATAGTATTATGTCCAAGATCCTGTGGGCGTCATATATATGTAGCATCAAGTGAAGAAAGGCAGACATCGCGTGATAATGGACAATAACAGACAAGTCTGTCCACTCAACCAGAAACCACGACTGGTCAGTCAATGCTCCTATATAGATATCGGAAATGTGACATTTCTACTGGATTCAATTTACTGGAATTCATCTCCAGCTAAACGAGAAAGCGGTGAAATGACCTAAATGTAACTCATGTGGTATCAAGAGAGGAGTTAATCCCGGTGGAAGCCGTTTCGCTGCACTAAGATATACTCAGGCACATGTCGCAAATGAAGCGTGCATCATGGCCACAGTCTGGGTATGTAGTTGGGGAGTTCGATGCGACACATCTTTATTGTATAGTGGACGCCGGATGTATTGTTCAGTACACGCTAGGGGAAATACATCGAAACAGAACCTTTTTTCCCCATTGAGCGCCAATATTTTCCCAACCGGTCGTTTGTCTCAATATCTGAACTGCGAAACGCGACTGGAAATGTCATTGAAGAGAAAGGAAAGCAGTGGGCGGTTTCAATAGAAGACCACTAAGTGTGGTCAACTACTAACGGGGCACAAATGTTCCACCGCAGCCATAACGTACAATTACGATCGGACCATACGTAGAATGTATGTATGTTATTTGTCACTGGAAGGAATTATTCTAAACCTATATTTATGGTTTACAAGTGCATAGAGTAACGATAAATACTACCAAAGATCCTGGGATAAATTATGTACAACTAATTACGTTCTTTGCAATTTGATTGGATTTTATCTGGGAAGACATAATGTATATTTTAAATTTGGCATCTTTAGATACACTGATTTTTTAACACCAGTAGATACATATTATGTCAAACATATGTATGTACTTTTTTCAAGTTCTCACACCCTTTAAATCCTTAGTCGCTTCTGGCACAAACAAAATGTTTTGGAATGTGTATGATTAGGCAAAAAAAAATGTTTTGGTTTGCGTTCCGGTGATGCTCCGAAATCGGTGCTATGGCGCTGAGGGTTTTTTTTCTTTGAGTACCGGTTTATGTATTTTTTTTTTTTTTGAATAAAAAGTGTGCTTGTACCATATTTTTTTTCTGGAACAGTAAAAGTATAGATTTATTCAAGGTCTATTTGACCTACGATGGCTGATTTAGGGCATCCCAAAAAAAGAATTTGCCGTCATTTCGAGAAAATTGTTTACGACAGCAATATTGTTTTTTATCTCGTCATTTCGAGGTAAATATCTCGTTATTTCAAGATAATTATATCGTTATTTCGAGATAGTATCTCATTATTACGAGATGATTATGTCGTTACATTGAGATAGTATAGTTATATAGGACTCCAAAAAATACTGGTTTTTTATTTCGTTATTTTGAGATAGTTACCTCGTTTTCTCGAAATAACAAGATTACTCTCGAAATAACGAGATAACTATCTCGAAATAAACAAGTTTCTCACGAAGCGGTTCACTGGGGTGATCTGTTGTTTTAATCAATGACAGGTGGAAGGGGCTCGTATGGAAAATGAGGTGTCATTACTTCTGCGGCAAGGGATTATGCTAGTGTCGGAATTTGAAAAATCATTTACCGGACGACTCTCCTTGTTTAATATCAGCCAGTGTTAATATAACGACCAACAATTATCTTGAAAACGAATCTGTAAAGTATTGGGTTGCTTATTGTTTGGTTTGTAGCTTTCACAGTTAAACGCCTGATTGGTTCCTGCAAGATTGCAATCCTCGATTGTCACTGATACAGCCACTTTGGGTAAGCTCATCGACTTGCACAGAATTGAAATGTGGCCGCTGCTTGTGAAATACCATCCTGGCAAAGAAAAAAAACCTGACGGGGGAGGTTTGGGACGACGGGAACGCTAACCAAACGCTAACCAAAACATTTATTTTTTTTTTGCCTTATATAACGGACTGAAACGAAAGCATCGAGTAGGACCAGTGAGTAACGATGTTGTTCATGTAACGCTTTGTAGCCTTGTAACTTGTGATCAATTACAGAATATTCCCAACAACATGAGATGGTGACATGATGACACTATCATAACGCCACCAATAAATGGATATACACCAAATGAAACAGAGCTTTGTGGCTTTATAGCATGGTCGCAGGCGAACATTATAAAAAAAGGCATATATTGATATCTATTACAGAAAGACATATATTTGTGTATTGTCCAGCCTGTCTGATCCAGCATTTACAATCGGTAATGTTTGATCAAATTAGTGTCTAGCCATACCACTGTTGAAAACATGTTTGTAATTTGGACGTAGCAGACAACAATCTTCAATAATCTTTTAATTGTTCAATAGACTTATGTATGTATAAATATGTATAGGTGTGAAATATCTTGTAGTATATCCACACATTTCAATAACATAAACAATAGCATGTGTTTCGTAAGGGTTGAAAATACTGGTGATCTTGTGATTGGTTCTGATGGTCTTCGTCATTATGTGTTTCTGTCCGGTCCACATTCATGTTATTTAGGGCTGATATAGAAAACATCTTTCAAAGCCACTAGTTCCACGCACAAATCAAGTTAGCTATCGATATGTTCATAAATTTCGAAGTACCAATCTGCCAATGAAACACATTGATAAGGACAGAATCGTCGCGAATGTTTGCTTTCCGGATTAAAGTAGAACTGGGAAAGATTATAGGCAAATATTAATCTCAGGGTGTCCAAAGTCAAAGTGGTGTAGCAGATGGTAAGCAGATCATAGGCCGCCATAAAGTCATCGGGAAATAAGTTGATTGAAGATACCAATGTAAATATTATCTAGGGAGTCACTCAGTGATCCAATTCGAATACGTTTTCAGGGAAGAATAGATAGAAATATTGATCACATTATTTTTGCATTATTTAGCACATGGTTCGTTTGTGTGCTGAATTTCTATAGTCATGTAAGTATTTTATACATCTGAACACTTGAAAATTTGTGTGTCTCTGTATCTTTCTTTTACTTTTTTTTATTATTTTTTCCTGTCTTTGATCTTTTCTTTCACGTATCTCTTATACCATTGTTGTACTAAAATTACCGGTTTGAACCATGAGCTCGAAATAAAATAAAATGAATGAATGTAAGACATGTTTGTGATATATAAGTTTCAATATCACCCATCCTGTTATTGTTAACAAAACCTTGTATGGTATATTCTGAATAAATAAAATGCTGTCATGAATACAGATCGTGGTAAACAACGACCAATCCAGGCGTAAACAAAAGCTAATTTAGAGATCTGTGACAATTGTGCAAATTAACAATAATCTGAGTCTTCACATATGAACATAGGACATTATTTTCCTCAAGGACAATTTCAATACTGAACTGTATGTATAATCCAAATCCTTAGGTGGTGGAATTTAAATACGAATAATGCTCCAGTTCCTTAGCAGCCTGTGATCATGATATATAGCACTTAGTATATTTTACTGCTATGTGAATTTATTATAAGGAATAGCAAATGCTTGATGCTAATGGATAAAATTAGGCATCATGAAGCACTCGTTAATACTCATGTGAAAAATACTGGTCACTGTTGTAACGTTATGATTATGAAAACAATTTTGTGATTAAATTCGGTTATTTGCAACACCTATTGCATTGTAACATATACCGATGTACAAATATGTACATATGTCTGTATAATTCTACAATTTTGAGTCACAATCGATATCTTGGTTATATACTGCTATATATTGCTAATTGTATTCATAATAGTATTGGTGTCACTTATATCACGACTTTTTGCCCATTGTAAGTAGTAAGGGAATTGCCATTACATACATAACGTTAACCTTTTCGCTACTGACCCACCCCTCAGCCTCCATACTGAGCCGATTCATGTATGAATTGATAGGATTTCTATTATGTTTGATTATTTTTATTCAAATATGTTTCAGAATAATTAGGTGTGAAAATAAAGTCACATTATAGTGTGCTATTTCTGTATAGTATACTTTTCAACCCCATTTCAACAGTTACCGTGGAAACAAGAAAAACTTCTAGGGACTAAATAGATGGCTATAGATGGCTATTTCCATTTTCTTTATCATACAGCCATTTTCGAATTTGTAATGAGATATAAACCAATAGGTTTTATTTGAGTACTTGTGGTCTTCTATATTTGTGATGAAGTGAATATCGTTGGTTTTGTTAGTGTTTACAGCATGTCAATATCTTGATTAGTTATGGAGATATTAAAGTTTCAGTGAAAATTGTCAGTAGTCCGACCCATTGTAATCGGTACTTGTGACGTCAAAAGGTTAATGACAGGTTAATTATTCAATTAACTAAACAGTCAATTAAACTTCTAAATTTCAATCGGTGGCAATATGTATGTGCTAGTTTAGCGTGAAGGTACATTCTCGGGTATCTATAACATTAAATACAATCAGTGGACAATTACCTATACACTTATTGGTTGTCAAAGTTATGGTTACGCAGCGTAACCATCAGTACAGCACGAGGGGTGTGGTATGGTTACGCAGCGTAATCATGAGTAGAGAAAAGGTTAAGAAAGAAAAAAAATGTTTGCGCGATTATTCGGTATACAATGAAAATAGGTATAGTGTCTTATTTTTGTTCCTACTAATTCATGTATGCTGACCAGTTCATGTGATTTATATTTAAGAATAATGATCGTATTCATTACAATTTGTGATCTCAATTTGTTACCCAAACTCAGCCCTGGCTGGTAGAAATAGGTATAACCGTTATATTAGAGAGTTTGATAAATGATATATTTTTGTAGACTTGTAACACATTTGACAATTTGTAAATCCCGATGAGTGTAGGGAAAAGGTACAATATTCAATTGTATCAATTTTTATTGCTTTTCCACACGATGAATCAACTTCTTTCACCCAAAATAAATTAATGTGCAATTTTTTTTATGTAACAAAGAAATGAGCACAGCTGCGAGATCAAATACATATATAAAAATTCAAGACAAAAAACCAAAAAAGATACATTATCCATTGCTTTCAGTTGTATTAGCTATGTCTATGTGATGACTAGTGGTTCAAATAAAGTAAATAAAATCCATACAATTTGAGCATATATATAGCATACAATCATTGAACAAAACTAACAATAGATACTAAGTAATATCACATCCATTTTTACAAGGACTCTCTTATAAATTTGAGTTCAAGCACACATTCTCTCAGACTACACTACTGATAAATACAAAAATGCTGAAAGCGCATTCGAAAGAAAGTTTTCACGTATCAATGACATCACCAGTCAAATATATTGTCAGCGATTGTCATGATCAATATTCAATATATCTGAAGCAAATATTTGTCTGTGGACTGGTATACCTTCAATGATTGTAAGGAAAAGGTATGGTGTACAGAGTAAGCCATGTTTAATCCAAAAATGATGTTTCGTAGTTTCCCACATCATGTTGACCAAACACAGCGAACCGGTTGAATCCCAAACGTACAACGTACCATAAACGTACTGATTTCCACAAACTTGATTTCCACATCATCATACAAAGTTACATAAAGTCATCAATCAGTTCCACT
Source organism: Terebella lapidaria (assembly GCA_949152475.1). Classification (NCBI taxonomy): domain Eukaryota; kingdom Metazoa; phylum Annelida; class Polychaeta; order Terebellida; family Terebellidae; genus Terebella; species Terebella lapidaria. The sequence continues at coordinate 14,747,372 of OX424557.1, forward strand.
GGAAGTGATATTTGTTTTGCAGTCATTTGTTTTTTTGCAGTCCAAACGGAAGCAATGTTATACATTCGTCATGTGCGGTTTGGGTCCCGTATTTTTGCACAAGTTGCACGTCGTCGACAACACATCGGGCTTCTTCCCTGTGCCGTAGTCACCGCCAGGAGGCGACGCCGGCCACGACTTGGTATCGACCTTAAAGTAATAAGGAGCCACGTGCTCGCCGCCGAAATCCGTCGGCCTATGCGCATGTGCGTGCGCGTGCCCGTTCAAGATCATAGTCCGCTCGAAGTCGGGTCGGAACGTCGTAAAGATCGACGATGACGGTGACTCGGGCGTCATCGTGAGCCCGTCCGTCTCCTGTTCAATGCCACTGTCCGAGGTCGGCGGTCTAGGCACGGGCAATGGCCTGGATCGCTGCCAGGTATCCAGGTAAGAGCGGGACTGCTTGCCTGGACTCGAGGCGTCCGTGTCCAGGGGCTTGTTGTAGAGCATTGGAGTGCGGATATCGGAGTGCCATGTGCCCGTGTCACCGACCCCCGGCTTGGGCGTCTGGGGCTGACTGTGGGGAACCTGCTTGAGGGCGTAGTTGGAGCGACTGCGAACCTTCCTACGGCGTCTCCTGAAGATGCAGGATAAAATATGAAATATCTCAATGAGGTTGAATTATCGTGACAAAAGCTTATTTATGAAATTGTCAACCACTTTGAATAATTCTCTGTCAGTACGTGTTAATGATACTTATATTACGATATGTCATAAAATATGATATTCCCAGGATTATGAGAACCAACCCTACCTTTTCATGTACGCCAGTACAGCTACCAACATCATAACGCCAACGGCTACTCCAATCGCCACACCGAGGGTGACAACGATCAGGATCCCTGGGGGGTCATTATGATAAAATATAGTTATTCTCAAAATTGCCATGTTTTTCTCGAACGTCCATAAATTAACAACGGGAATCAATAGTAGACATGAGTCGACCTGCCAACAACTATTGGAGCAGACAATATACATGTTATTTTTCGATCGTAAATCATCCATAAATGATTCTTTTTTCTTTCTTTCTTTTTCAATTTATTTGAGAGTAAGTTTCACTTTTATTTCTCGGAACTGTCGTAAAATACGAACCTAAGGGGAAATCCGATACTCCGGCTAGCGCTGACAAACCCCATTTCTTTCCGGAATCTGGAGAAGAATAAGAAAATTGTGGTGATGTAAATGGACATTGAAAGCGCCGGTGGCCATTCATCAAAATAAAGTTAAAGGAACCATGCGAAATGCATATCGAATTGCCATACAGTTCGCAAATCTACCAACGCAACGGTCGACATTAAAGTGGAGAATATCGTTCACTTAATAGAAAACCGTCCAACGATTGTCAATTCTGAGAACCAGTGTTAGATTTCTATACATTTATACAGTTTGAAATAATATTTCATTTAATATTGTTTTAATGCATTATCTTCCAGTGTGGTGCATTCGGGACAATTCTGTAAAATTAAGCTGCCCCAAACCATACTACTATTGACCTGCACCTATTGATTTCGATTGACCAAACTATTGACCTTCCATCTCCCTTCTCGTATTGTCCTATTCTATTGATACGTTCAGACAAGTAAACTGGACCGGTAAGAATTCCCTTCAACGTTTAAATGATTGTACTTCCTTCCGGTCATGGCGAGTTTCTGTCAATTTCCATTTTAATAACCTTCCAACTCACACGACCCTTGATGAACAACGACGCCATATAAATGTATATTACTTCATGAATATTTCCATATACAACTGGGGCCGTAATAACGCCAGGAAGTGCCCTATAGATGCCCGGGTTTTCTGGCAGGACAAATAAGACACCGTTATTAGATTGGTCTCGGGGCATGTTTTGGAGACGTACGATTGCCATTGAAAGAACCTCAGTAATGTCTAGAGTATTTGTCCGGTACATCCAATATATATCACATTGCTTAGAAATAGCAATTTCTCCCTTTGTATTTTTGCTCATATACATGTAATTGCGGCCGGTATTGTGTTCTTGGGAGAGACTGGTGTGTCTAGTGATAATTACTAGGATGAAATAAATGAGATACCATGCTGGAGAACGTAAATATCTGACGATAAATGCTTCAAATGCATTTAACCTTAAATGTTTATATGATCGAATGCCTACGAAAACCTAAATGCTGACACATCGGTTTTCATGTGTTTATCACACATATCATGCACGTACGTGTTATATCGACGGGTGAAAGGCAGAACGTCGTAAGTGACATTTTTGGACAAAATGGTTTTAGGGCTTCATTTCATTCTGTGTAACCACGCGGATATGTACGCTTCGCTTTGTGCTTCAGGTCAGCTTATGAACAACGAAATATGCAAATGTTAAAATACACCGTAAGTGACAACTCCTGTGTATGCAACCAGGCAGAATATCGTATATAACACAGATTCCCGGCAGAATGTCGTAAGTGAACAGTGTATGCCAGCAGAACATCGTATCTGCACATCACAGACCGGTAGAACATCGTATCTGCACATCCCATACCGGCAGAACATCGTAACTGAAAATGTTTCTCATCGCGCAGGGATTTTGACAAAAGAATAGATATGTCTCTGTACACATAAAGGTGTGGGTGCGTTTTTTTCTCTATGGATACACGCAGGCACATAACATTCCTGTTGATTTAATCCCAAAACTCGTGTAATCCTCAAAACCGCCACGTCCCTCCCTCAAATTGTGTTGGCATATGACAGGTCCCTTTAGCATGACGTAGCGGGTGCGGGGGGGGGGGGGGGGGGGTAGGGGGGGGGGGGGGCCTTAAAGATGGTAGATTGGAGTTGGAAAGTTGCATAGCTAACTGAAGTCAACCTCTTCACGCTCAACTGTTAGCAACAGCACGGGGGACTATCCGTTCCCTATAAATTGGTTTACGGCGGTTTGGTTCCGTTTTACGTGTGCTTGTTTGTTTCGCCATGTGAGAGAAATTGTGGGCAAAAGTTTAACAGATTGTATGTGAGACCCGTATGCCTATTTTTATAATGTAATGCCTAGGAGTATATAAAGTGTTATTTGCGTGGGGAAAATGATAGTTTCGGTGTAGTATGGGGTATATTGGATATGTTCCGATTCACCGAAACGAGCACAGGTCACAGTTCCGATTTCTGTGGTTTCATGTTCCGATTTACAAGACGTATAAAAACATTAGAATAGACAACATTATGAAATGTTTTAAATTCACTTTGGCATATTAAAGTTGGAAATATTGAATTACCATCTGATCTAACGACGTTTCATGACTGAAGGAGCTTTAGATAGAAGGGAATATGACCGGTTCTGCTCTATTCTGATATATTTTATAAATTTTATTCATTTATTTTCTGCCATGGTTCATTAACCCCATCCTTCTGTCGAACCGGGTAATAGTGGACTCGCGAATTTCCCAAATAATTTAATCATATACATTGAATTCATTTCTTTTTTTTCGTTTACGCTCTTTCGTTTGATTGCTTGTTTTCTTGATCACTCACCCACTGCTTACATTGCTGCCACATACAGCTAGAAGTTTGGAAAATGTGTGTTTTGGGCTGAATGTGGGTTGAATGCAGGTGACACGCCCCAGTAGTCGGATGTGACCTCGCAACCATTCCACTTTTGATAAGATTCCACGCTTTCACATCATATGATGACATAAAACATGTAAAGTCGAGTTCAACACAAAACCTGGAATAATTTTTTACCATAAATTTATTTTGGTTCGTCGGATCCATTTGAATTTTTTATCTTTCCATTTGGCATAAAATTATATCTTAAAAACTGGTAAGGTCGGCAACCTACTTCTTAAATTTCACCTCAAACAATATATTTGCGAGTTTGATCACAACTTGGCAAGTTATTCGATGTTTGAATCACACATTGCCCTGGAAAGAGATTATTTGATCAAAATACACTTGTATGTCTTCAAACTAAAACAAACATCACAATTGGTATATTGTTCATGGTCACAACTATTAGAAGAATCCTCAATTTGCTTGAATTCACGTGATCCTATTTGGGGCTGAAATTTACCACTGAGGTAGATTGTCAACTTTTTCAGTTTTGAAGATCTGAAATTTGATGAAAAAATATGATTCAAGCAGATTCAAATTGATCCGACGGTCCAAAACAAAATTACGGGCAAAAATCATACGAGGTTGTGTGTTGAAATTGACTTAATTCGCATACACATTTCATATGCGGACACAAAGTATGAAGGTAAGAAAGTTGCCACGTAAGCGTTCGCATTTGTTTTCAACAAATGATATTCTTACTTTATATCTAGACATATAAGTGTCGGTAAATCTGAACATCAAAACATGTAAACCAACGTAAATCGGAATCACCATGACGGTAAAACGGAACTTGTGATGCGGCATAAAGACTTGTAGTTTTCTAGCAAAATTGTGCGTGTTGCGATGAAAGTAGTTGAATATATCAAAAACATGCCTGAAAGACATAATATGTTAATGTTTGGTGATAAATGGCTAATTATTGAGGTAGTAATCGAAGCAACATCGCACAGGTCGCTTTTGTTTTGACTGTAGGCAGATATACGTAAGTCGGAACCAAATCGCCGTAAACCATTTTTTACAGAACGGATAGTCCCCCGTGAACAAGTTTAATAGAAAAAAGGATACATAATAATAATAGTTCAATTAAAATCTTCGATAATCTGTTTGACAATGATTTATGTGAGAAATTGCGTTGTGATAGGTATTCTGAAAGCATAGTAAGCGTTCATTGGGGGCAAGCAACCGGTTGTGTGCTGGTATAGACAATTTTCCCCGGGAATATATTGATCTAGCTATTATGACACAATTAACTTATTTATCATGACAAGGGAGACCACATTCATCTATTGCCATATCTTGAATCAGTATCTCCGAATAACATCTTGGCTTGTTATATGCAGGGCCAGTTCACATAAACTTTCTTGTTCTGAAACATTTCCGCTCTACGCAGCTCTGCACTCATCGTCCTTGTACAGGTGAGTAACGGCGTCTCCGAATTGTTGGGTGCATATTGCATTATAATCAATTAGGATGTTTTTTTTGTAGATTATAATAATAATATTTATTAATTATTATTATAATTATTATAATAATAATTTGATTGCAGATGGAATTGCAGACGGGATCCGATACTCAACACTATATCAGATGTGGGTAGGGTGGTGTGGTAAGGAAACGGCATTATAATGGTTATTATATCGTTGCCAAAAATAAAGGAATCAAGAGGGGCGGTGGTAAGGGGAAGTATCCTTTCGTAAATAGTTTTTTTTTTTTTTTTTTTTTTTATACTCATTTATTAAATCAAACTTGCAGCAAGGCATTCAATCATCACAAACAGTTACATTTCAATCGTACACGAAACAAAACACGAAAAGTGGGTTAAACATTCATTTCACAGGTCAATTCATTTGTCAATTTACAAACATGGAAAAAAAATGGTTGAACAAATATTTTTGATACTGCACCCCACCCCACCCCCCCCCCCCCTTTCCCACCACACCTTTAACTTTATTCCCCTTACTGCAAGCACTTTTTTTCACATTGAAATTCACATATAAATGCCAAGGATATCTCTGATAGGTTCCCATTTTATCAAATTCGCAGCGCGTTCCTTACAATCTTTAAAACTGGTTTCAATAATCATACGCGACTTAATATATTCCTTAAACCCTGTTATAGAATTTTGCTCCCCCGACCATTTCTTGATATATATGTATCTTTTCATGATCAAAATTATGCTATTTTCCAAATTGCTATTGTCAATTCTGATACCCAACAAAATATCCTCAACGTTCAGAAAGGGAAACATATTGACGTATGGAAACATCCAGTCTGCAATATCTTGCCATAATTGGTATTTCTGGGGACAACTGTAAAACAAAACTTTCGTAAATAGTTACTCTGACAAGATATGGTTCTTTTTATTGCCAAGTAGGGGTAGATGAAAGCCAATAGGAGGAAAATGCCTTTCATCAATGTGATCTCAGACTTCGAATGGTTCCAATCGTTGCCGTATAAGGGATAAGAGGAGAAGCGGAAAAGGAAGACACCTTTTAGGTAAAGTCTCAGTCGGGGACAAGGTTACAATCATTGTAAAATAGGGGATTAGGAGGGAGTATGGGAAAGGAAGAGTCCTTCCATCAGGAAACTATGAGGTGGTTCTAATCGTTTTCGAATATGGGTTCAAGAGGGGGTTATTGCAGGGACAGTCCGTTGTCAATAAACTCTTAAGTGGAGAAAGGATTTCAATTGTCAATGAAAACCTTAGGCGTTCCCATCGTTCTAATTGTTGTGAAATAGGGGTTTAGGAGTGGCAGCGTGAGCGGAAAAAAACCTTTAATAAATAAAATCTCTTCTAGGGGGATATGCCTCTAATCGTTCTAAAATAAAAGTTTAGGAGGGGTGGGAAGAGTTTGTTCCCGAATAATATATCAGGCTTGGATAGGTTTGTCTATACAGTGGTTCAGGAGGGCGATGATGGGGGAGTCCTTCAAATCTCAGGCGGGTACAGCGTTCCAATCATTGTCATTAAAGGGTTTAGGACGGTCGATGGGAACGGATAACCTTTTCGTAAATAACCCTTCTAGCGGGAATAGGATTGTAATATCAGGTTGTCAAATAGGGATATAGCGAGGTGGTGTGAGGGAAAGAGAGCCTCAAGCAAAAACAGGGTTTCACCATGGTAAAATAGGAGAATTATCTGTATATTCATATTGTAAATACAATTATCTGAATTGAATGAATCAACCATGCACAGGACCCACTCTGGGGCACCTAATCACCGTCATCTTCTGAGCCCATATATACTCTCTTTGGTGTTTGCCCCCAGCCCTCTTCTCTACAAAATCCTGGATTCGCTCGTGCAGATGTTGTTGTGCAGTTAATATTTTGAACATTGTTTCAAATATCACATGTCACCGGATATAAAAACACATTTGGTTGCACAGAGGTTCAATTAAATAGGTGCTTGCACCATGTTACTGCGATATTTTGTAGTATGAAAGTTCGGTTTCCTGAATCGATTTCATTGTTTCAAAAGTTTTCAAGCAATTCAAATCGAGTACTAATATTGAGAATGGCAGATAATTACAGAAATTTGATCGCATGCAAATTTGCAGCAACAGCAGGCAGAATATGAACAAGCAACAGCATCATTATCATGTGAAGAATCCTCTTCCGTTGGTGAAGGGGCGTATAGGAGGGCGCTGATTGCTGGTTTCCCCTTTGTAGCATGTTTCGACATAATTATTGGGTGACGCAACGTCTTTGGCAAAAAATGGTAATGAATTTGACCGAAAACCACATCACTTTTACATTTGCTGGCCCTGTGTCTCTTCAGTAGCACTGCCATCCTCGCAGTAGCATGCCAGTGGCCCTTCAGCATGTTCAATGCTGAGTCCAGCACCGCAGTACTACCGCCGTGAAACCGCCAACAAAGCCGTAAGGGTATGGCCTCAATGACACCTTTCTGGTTCCTCAGTACCATCTCGAAAAAAAATACATGTTTGATGGGTAGGGCAAAATACGAAAACACTACTGGATATGTCACAACGGTGATGACGGTTTTAGCAGAAAACGGTTGTGGTACTGCAGTGGCACCGCCATTCCAGTGTGACAGGGGTATAATCAGGACATTTCGCTCAACATTGATGACGTTGTTCCAAAATTTCACAGTCCTGAGCCTGAAATGCCCAGGAAGCGATATTTGTGTGGAATAAGGTTGAACTCAAGGGTTATTAACAAATAATATTTCTTTCTTGTAGTTGGCCGCCAACTCCTATCACTATTATATTCCCAGTACCAACATGTATGACAATGAGACCCGGGCAATGAGACCGTGGGAATGAACATACGAACGAATTTCATTGATAATTATCGGGAGCATGCTAACCTACATGTAGGCAGATACGACATTCTGGCGGGCCAGTGTTCAGATGATATGTCAGATACGATATATCGCTGCCAAATCCTGGGAGTGTGTCTGAAACGAACACTTCTCGTACCAAATATTGTTCATCCAGCCAGAGAGACACAGGCTAAGAAATACACTTATAGTTGCCATAGCAGTCGAATAACTACTGCCTGAAAAACTTATACGACATTCTGCCTGTTCGATCGGCACCCTTGTCAGATATTTTGCATCCGACAGAACGTCGTAACAAACAAACTTGTTGAATCGTAGTTAAAAGTGAAGATTGTGTTGCTCTGTGATGCAAGGAAGGTCGTATTCGTTTACCGCGAGCATACAAACAATAAATATGAATAAAAATGGGTTTTAAATATGTACTTACGACCTTCTGCCAGGCTGAAAATATTTTCCGTCGCCTTCAGAAGTTGCAGGCAGAATGTCGTAAGTAACATTTTGTTCCATAAAAACTTTAAAGAAACACATTTGCAATATATTTGTATTCGGAAAGAACAAGGAAGATAGTTTACATGATATATCAAAAACTCCAATCGCTGGATAAATGCAGGTACGTGAGGGATGAAAAACATGTCCTCCTGTAAAATTACTGAAATGTCACTTACGACGTTCTGCCTTTCACCCGTCGATATAACTTGTACTGAAATACATTGCCTTGCTTTTTATTTAAATGTTATATCACAATACTAATTTTGTACCCAACCAGATCGTATCCATCCAGCGCAACTCCGCAAACATGCCACTTCCGTATCCACTCCATTCCTCATCCACCAACCTCTGTAGCCGGATACTCCCACATCGTATCACCTCTGTATTGGTGCCACCTCCGTATCCGACCAACCTCCGTACATAAACCACTCTACATCCCTACATTTCGTACCCACTCCAGTATATATGTACGTACCAATGACGGCGGCCGAGCAGTTTCCGACGTCCCCGACCCAGTGGGACCCCTGACAGGTCAGGTACCAGGCGGCGTCCGTGTGGTTACAGCGCACGACCATGTGGTCGCCGTAACTCTCACTCCACGCGTTCTCCGACCCCGCCAGCGGTGGGCAACCGAATGCTGCAAGGAAGACAAATTTTGCTCTAATGAAAGGTGTAATTCATGCATTCAAGAATAGCTATGAAGGTTGTGATTAGATGTGCTAGCACCCAGTGAGTGTTCAGGGCAAATCCGAATAAACCACCAATCGATTAGGCTTATGTAATCTAATATAGACATGATAAAATGCTGATTTTTTACATCGACCATGGTATTTTTTGCTTCAAAAGTTGTCAGCTGGTCAGTCCGAATATTATAAGACGGACGCCTACCTTCGTATCGCAGTAGGAAGCGGTTGCTCTTGGCTGCGAGTAGGGACATCCGCACTTCCAGTCTGTCTCCCTTAGTCGTGTACACGATAGATTCCCGGGCGCGACCACCACAGACCGTCCGGACCTCGGACCAGCCAGGCTCCTGGATCGTAGCTAGGACCTCACAGTTGTCAAGGTGACTCTCCTGACCCCCATAGAACCAGTGGTTACTACCGACAGCCATGTTGAGATCGACGAGGGTGAAGTTTATCCGCTGGTAGGGCTCCACCTCAATGATGAAGGGGCACGAGCCGTTGCCAAGGCCCGTTTCCAAGGCAACTGAACTGGCGATGTACCCGGATGGACCGGCTAACGTGAGATGTCCAGATTCCGGACATGCCGTAGTTTCTGGGTGGTGAACTGTGGAGGAAAGAATATATAGACAGGAATGGATAAGCACTCCATTGTATATGACGGTAAATATGCCTACGTGTTTCATGTAGTTTAAGTTACGTGTGCAAACATGTAACTATCTTAGCTATGACGAATATGACCAGGCTAGGAAATAATTCTGAAACCCCATTTGCTGACTTCTAACTGTAGTTTTGATGATTCCTAAAGATGCATACCTTTGACACATTTATACCCAGCTTCCAAGTACGACTTGAAGTCTTTCGGACAGTCCCGTTTGGTGTGGAGCGATATGACGCTGATTGTACACGTGCTCTTTCCGGAACACTTCCGGTCGAAATCTGACGTCACATCCGTCCCGCAGCCAATGTTACCGTAATCCTTCGTAATGCAGCGCCCCAGATTCATGCGACCGTATCGCGCCCCTTGGATCATGATCACCTCGCCGGGGCCACATGTGGCATTAAATGTCTCCCATTCGCAGTACTCCTGGACTTCTGGAAAATATCAAGATAAGTTCAGTATGAGGAATTGTATATTGTACAGATAAACAGAATAATTGTTCCAACCGAGTAATTAAATGCGAATGTACAGGGTGGCCCAGAAAAAACCCAACCGAAACATACAAGCTCGAGTGAAGAATATTGTGCCATGAAATTTAATTCAAATCGATCTTGGGCATAAATATCCATAAATATGCACCTCTATTATGATGTTGCACAAAATGTTTCCATGAAAAATTATGGTTATAGGTAATTTTTAATCATTCTTAATGGTTCTCACTTGTATATTTCCAAAATGCTGAATCAGCACAAGTGCCTCAACTCAGTGTTGAAGATAAAGTTTATCCTATTGAAAAATGTGATAAGAGTGTACTTTTTGGGAGAAACAATAGTCCCAGCATCACATGGACATCCAGTACCAAGAATCATCCCGGAACTGACGAATAACACCAGCAAGTTATCGATTCTGTACTCGATAACGATCTCCGAACAATTTGACGGAGGAAATTAGACGGCGAGATTGTGGCCAAAGGCGGACACTTCCAACACATTGTTTACTGAATTTTACTGTCATTGGGAGTCAAATGTTATATAACATATGGCGTGTATTTACTTATTTATATTCTCCCATTTTTAATGCGTTTGACACACTAGGCTGGTATGGCATACCACAGGAACGAGTTTTTGTTTCGGTTGGGGTTTTTTCGGCCACCCTGTATGTAAACATATAATTACCCATGTACCGGTATGTGTATATTTTTTATATCATGTTACTTCAAAAGTAATACCAAAACTTTTCTCATGAATGCAAATTACTTCTTTACGACTCACGCTATCCACGCTTACAAAGAAAGATGTTACATGTAGCTATGACCGATTGCAGAACTATGGCTTCATTTTTCTCACTCATTTGTTAACCTGGGCACCAAGGATGTGCAAAAAGTATATCTACCGCGAGCTCATTCCTCAATTAAGTGCCATTTAAGTAACGGCAACTCTATGGAGGCTATATCAGAAAACATATTCCGATGTCGCCCGTAACTCAATAAATGCAAAACGTGGAATGATTGATTCAACGTTGGTAGGCAATCTATCTTGTTTAACGTCACAATCGAAAGAGACATTTTATACCCCCTCCCCCCACAAGAAGAAGACGAAAGTCCAATTATATCACAATTATATTCAAGAATTCGCGGAGAAGGACGAAAATCTGCCCCGCATCATGCATCAACATCGCCACACCTAACTTGTGCATTGCGTGATGGCATCCCAAGACGGATTAACTGAAATTTTCCCACCTAAACCTGGATAATAACTTTGTCTCTGGCGAAATTGACTTGTTCCAAATTTCCCTCTCCTGCTTTGTCGCCGTTGGCTAGAATTATTGGAAGGTGATCGATGGGCTTCTAATCCCATCGTGAACGAGGCGAGAATCTCTCAAGCATCGAAAATGACAAAGAGATTGTATTATTTCCGAGGTGAAGTGTGACTTGACAGGATGACTGCTTTGGAAGAGGACGAGGTTTTATAGGTGCGATAGCCTCGGCCGCGGGGCAAAATGTGAGATAGACAGCAATAGGAATGTCGAGTCGGAATCAGTGCTATTGCATGAGCAGTGAAGTGTGCATCTGAAGGAAGGGGACATTGTACGTTGAAGAGTACACGTGTGTCAACATGGTACATTCGGTACAACTTCATTCCGTGATTGTCTGTAGACAATGCAATCACGTTCAATTTGTTTGAGTACAAATTCGGCCTTATGCCCATCGTATTATTTTCTCTGTACTTTTCTGTACGCTGGGTTCAATAGCTTTCCTTTCCACCCACCATATCTCACACATCTAACACACTGCACACGTTTGTTGGAACTAATGAAAAACTTTCAAGCAAAATGGCCAAATAACTAGATTTGTAACGGACACGCGTTCATCGAATTTCGTGGAAACCTTGGGTCGGAGTCTTTTCAACGCTGCAACCACAAAAGAACCAGGAGTTACTTTCGGAATGGTTTATTTTCCATGGTTTGAAGTTACATCAAGGATCTATACCTATCCTAATGCTAGACCGCCATGTCCCCCAGAAACTTAGCCAGCCAACAGCAGCCTTTCATCGGCAAGAAGAACGCGAAGAAATGGACGTCCATGTGCCAAATTCGCGGAAATAGAAACCAGTACCCAGGAGTGAGAGCGAACTCTAGCGAAACCCACTCAACCACTTTGGCCGGGCTTTCAGGAGATCGTCAGGAACTTCATAACGTTGAACTTCAAGGAAAATGATGCCCTGTCAATTTGCCTTTGCTGCATGGAGAAAACTTCGTTTCGTACGTTGACAACTGAGGGTATGTTGCAATCTTATCACACCATGTACTGATTGTCCGTAGAAGGTCTCGCTTTCTCCTTTTTTCTTCCGATGGCGGGGCCTGCAGCTAAACTGGCAAGGGCGGTAATTTCTAGCCGATAATTGTAGTCAATAGGGGTAATCAGGGGTCTAGGTTATCAAATGAGAATGCTCTGGGGATGTGTAGTTTGGCTCAAGAGGCGTGTGTGTAGTTGACCTCGTCGGTCTTGATTCACGAAATATGAACAAATCTGCGTTATTTAGTTTGCACGTTGGTATACACTTATATACTAAACACTTCTGCGCGAAATTGTGTGATAATTGAATAAAGACAGTGTTGCTGATGCCAATAAATACATGTAAGCAATAATGAAATATCAAATTACTGACACATTCGATGCCGGGTATAAATACACTCAAACGTCCAGCCTGAGTGTTCCTTATACTCTGTAGACGAAACAAAATTCCAAGATATTCTCATCAGGAGAGGCGGGGTAATCTTGTCTATGGAATCACAGGAGATTAGGGACAGGGGTGCTACCCGCGACTGCCTTAAGAATAAAGAACAGACTCTGCAGCATCCCAGGCTCGCTCCGCACATGTGAACAACTTGAATTTTTGCCCCTCGCGTGGCCCCAAGGATGGTCTGCAAAAAATACGCTATGATGCGTACGTTTCCCTTCGGGCGACGCGCATCTGGCAACATCAATGGCGCGAGCAATTTGCCAGTTTTATTCAATTTGGCACCTCATGTCGTCAAAGAGTCGTGGCGAAAAAAATCTCCCCACCTTAATATCATTAGGAGGAAGCGAGACCACGAAAGAATGGAACATAACAACAACATGACGCGACCATGCTCGTGGAATCTTATCATTGCGTTTTTTTTTATCCTCGTATCAACCATTTTACAGCCCTTTCTTCCCTTTGCAGACATAAGGTTACAACATTTCTCGTAGCCTAAAGGGGAAAAAACTTGGATCCCGCTTTTGAGAAAAGGAAGCCAAAAGACATGACATTCTGGAGCAACCATTATTCCACACCTGATCAACATACGATGGTTTCAGGTGTACAATATAACATCATGCACATCAATGCTATGTTGTTCCTTGACATTCTTCATCGTGAAATCTATTTTCTACCTTTACAGGAATCATTTTCGAGCCGTGTTCCTCGAAACTAGATTTGCGATCTCAACGGGAGAATCCAAGATGATTAGGAGGCGGGGAAGAGGATGGAACCCACAGGACGAGATGGCCATCTCTTATCGCAAGAGTATTCAGCACTTCAAATCTACCGTTCCTTGGCTCAAGATTCCATATTTTTTTGCGCTGTGCCTTATCCCGTGTAAAAAGCACTTTCATGCTCATTCGGTCCCGACAGACAGCCAGTCATATCGTATATCTGAATCAATCAGTCTCATTCGTTTTTGCGGAGGAGATGAAATATCTCCGTGAGAAATTCAGGCACGATCGTAGAACACGATAGATATTGCTCGGAGCGTTTCACGTTGGCGTTTTATGTGTTCCTCATTTATCAACAGTATTGTTTATTTTCCGACACTCCAAGTATGTGGTTCTTTTAGGTTTTCAACACGCTGAAAAAAGTGTAAAATGGAAAAATAAAACGTTTACAACACTAAACTCTTCTGAAATGCGACAATGATCAGCATGCATGCTTGTGAGAATTGTGGGATGCTACCATGAATTATTTAAAACCGCGTGTCACATAAGGGACTCCGTGCCTTTGCAATATGTATTCACTAGCACTGAAAGAGGACGCAATAGATACTATAAAATACATGAGACGGACATGTTAGCACAAAATTCATGACCTACCCGCCTTCATTTCCAGCCAAAGAAAGTTTGACTGTTCTTTTATCCAGCCATTTTATTTTTCCTGTTTTTATTTTAGTAACTGCTTGCATGAACATCTTCACAGAGAGCGTTGTCCAAAAGCGGCATTTACTTCAAATTGATGCCGACGCGTGACTGAATATTTCGCCACGCGGTAAATCAACGTGACAGGACCGTAGCCAGATGACGCCAGTCGAACGGCACCGCGACGCTCCTGCAATATATCAGAGTAATTGGGGGCATCCGGCTAGCGACCTTTGTGATATGTCCATGCAATTGTTACGGGTAGGGTGACAGGTTTGGAGCGAAATGTGTTTGGTACTTTGAAATCAAAATATCACATTCAAATTTTCGACATTTGCTTACTATTTATTTGCTCAGTATGTATTTATGCGCCGGTTTCGTATTTGCTCACTCAAAAAATGCGTAACCGATATTATTTCCCTTAGTATACACATAACAAATTTTCTCTTAACATAATTGCTATTATTTTTGTCTAATGCCTATCAGTGCTTTAATAAATCTGCTCTACCAGTTAGTATATCGTTTAGGTCCGAAGTTACACGGATATTACGTTAATAATTGTTATCTTTGTCTCATTCTGCAGATTGTACGAACCATTGTAATATCAATGGTTGAGTGATGATGACGGAAAAGGGAATCCCAACTTGATTAATAATATCCGAGATAATACATTTCCCGATGGAAGACAGTGTTGGTTTAAGGATATCTTGTTGGTTTTCACGGGGGAAAAACTTTGATTTATTGGGAGATAACAAATTTCCAATTTTCTAATGCGATCAATGTATCACCAACTTAGAGGCCGAATTTTACGCTTCCAGGAAGATTTGATTTATGGGTAGATACGCTTCTGTTTATTTTGTTTGTGTGCATATCCCATTGCATATTAGTATACCTTCTGTGATGAATAACACGCTGACAGAAAAGAAAATAGAACTATGGACGGACGCTCAGATATGAAAACTGTATATATATTCAATGAATGAGTTGCAGAACTTTATATGACCGGTTGACTATACACTTATATTAGACTTAAAAGATGACAATGGAGAGAGACTACAGAACCATAAAATGTAGCTTGATTTCAAATATTGAAATGCTGCGCAAGTCTGATCTGTTGATTTGAGCCACAACTATTTCATATTTCAATCGTATCTAGAAATAAAAGCGAAATTAGAAACGTTAGAATTGTTCGTCCGTGTACTCTAATGCACACATACTTCTACATGTATCATTTTAATGGACAAGAAGGATGGATCATATCTCGGAATTAATGGACGAGGCGACAATATAGATAAGAATTTATTTGAAATTGCGCTCTGTTCACGCCATTCACCAGCAATAAAGAAGCCATGGGGGAATCTACGAGATGACCCGAGCAAGGCATAAAAAGGACGCGAATATGATGGCCGAGCTGCAATATCCACGGGGTGTTCTGTTTTACGCGACAATGACATCGCACATGAAATAGCAGTATCTCCTGCATAGTTCTGCACTGTGAATTTCTCTCGACGATGTGAAAATATCACTTGTGTTACGATAACGGCCAAGTTGAACAATGCACGATTCTGCCGTTATTTGCGAAAAGTGTACTCCATTGCAATGGTTGACACATTTTTTTAAATTGAAAAATAAAAAAAAGTTCTATTCGTTGAATATTAAGGTCTAAAACGCTAGAGCGTGGATCTCACCCACAATGCATCAGAAAACCCATTTATATGGGCCGATCATTCCTTTCTTGCGGAGTAAAACCAATAACGGGGATATCGGGCCAATGCAGACTGCCATACACTACGGTAACGACCCGGATGCCATCGGAACAAAAGTGCCAAAAATACTAATATGAACTCTGAACCATCGCGCACTTTTCACTTCGCGTCGCAGAACTTGCATTGCACGATCTCATTCAATAAAACGAAAATAGAGAAAAAAACCGGTTTATAGTGTCGGTTTTATAACTGAGAATTTTTGTATAATTGAGAAATAAATCAGTATGAATGTAGGTCTATATCATGGAGTCGATATTCCTAATGCCGTGAGCACAATTAACCAGGAATCAGTGTATTATCCTGGGGGTATTTACAATATGATCCTCATCACCAATTGTTCGATATTGTCTCGTGTGTTGAAACGTGGCAGAAATGTGCAATGTAAGCCATTAGTCCCCAATCCTATCCGCGACCACCTCCCCTCATCACGAACTGCCACGAACTCGCTCCAGGTAATAACTCTCTAGAAATAGCGTGTCCAAGCTTGCTCCCAGCGAGTGACTCGATGAGTTCCTTGTCATCACCGAAATAAATCTGTCACCGACAAAAATCGGTCAACTCTGCCGTGCACATCAATAGTGTGACACGGTGATCGTACGATGCATTGCAAGTCGGCAAGCGTTGAAGCAATTTAAGTGATAGAACAACACATATATAGTGATACTCGATCAGAGCAAAGCTGTCGCAATGGAGTTCTTAGCTTGGGAAACAAACAAGGTTAAGTCACAATGTGGAGATATATATTGGTATGATACATTCCGAGAGCATCATCAGTAGAACATATCTCCCGGGTGCAGCCTTTGTCGTTGTTTTTGTTTTGTGTCCTAATTCAGATCACTGCTAAACACATGTACGCGTCGGTGATTTATTTAGTCCCAGTTCTGGTTTTCCGTCGAGCTCCAGTGACTCGGATCCGTCCCATTCCGTAATTTATCGCGTCTCAAAGCGTGGCAGTCACCAAATCTTAGCCGTGCGCGCGCAAAAAAGAAAAAAAAAAAGAAAAAAAAAGTGGCGCGCATGCATGCGAGAAAAAGTCGTAGGACGGATCGAGTTTGAGCGGCGATTGAATGGATGACGTGGCTGAGCATTGCAATATCGATCTGCAGTTCACCTTTTGTGCACCTGAACTTGCACCCGGGCAATAAATCACGCGCGGCTCAACAAAGTTTAGCCTATTTCAGCGCTGCATAATCAAGCGAACCTACATGGTGGGATAATCGGGGCCACTGGAGAAGCCGCCATGATGGATAATGCCAGACCGGAAGCGGAACCAGCGAGCATGTCGCGCTGAATGCTAATCACCACTCGGCCAATTTAAAGAGGAAGTGTAAAAAGTCGAGATCGAGACAGGTTTTACTGTTTGTGTTTATATTGACGTGTTAGAGTAGCCAACAGGTTCTTGGAATACGTCGCATTCATACTCAAATGCTACCATTTGTAGATGTGACATTTCGAGAGTATGGCTATGCATTGTTTCTCAAAATGATAAATAAGCAGTAAATCTTTGTATCTCCTATCTTTACGGAGCTACAATTGATCCTCAGACCACGTATGTCACACACAACATATTTCCACCAGTTTCTTTTAGGTTACGCAAACGAATTGAGTTACATAATCCAACTACGAGCCTAAACTGACCGAAAGCTACGAAAATATCGAGTGCTCACAAATTTGGACTCGTCTATAAATGAGAGCAGCCCATTAGATGACGCCAGTTATTTCCGTCCGTCCATCGAAACAATAAGTGTGACCTGTCATGCAATCCCCGTAAAGCATTAGCGGCCTGGCGAACTGACACGTTAACTGCCATTTTGGAATAGCGGACCACTTTACGGGATTTATAACAGCGAGTCCGTCGTTCGAACGCAACGGATCATATACATATTGTCAGGTAGTTTCCAGGGGTGAAACTGCAATAATTTCCGACGCCGAGCTGTCTCTGTGATCGGAAGTAGACCTACATACGTATAGAGGGTAGGTTGCTCAACTTCGCAATTTCGAATTGCTGAAAAAATTAAATATGAATAAATTCAGCGCTGACGTCATGGAACTCAAATGCCATATTGCGCATACTACATTGCCAATATAACTCTCGGAAGTGGACGCATTTTTTGCACCCCTATTTTCGAGCCTCAATGAGGGTTATCAACTTTTGCCACCGCGATGAGCAGCAAATGTGCCCCGGATTCTGCCACCAATATTTATAACTTCTGCAGCCAGTCGCGCTCAAAGTATCACCCGTCCATCCGTCCGTCCATCCGCTTCGCCGAGCGCCGTCCGGAAAACCCTCGAATTGTTTTACGACTAAATGTCATCGAAAATCATTCGATCGTCCCCCACAAAAGTCAAAACCCCACCAGCAATTGCTCCATTCACGGTGATCCTGCCTCGAGCCATCGAAGTGTATAGTTATTGATTAGGCCCATCGACCTCGCTTATTAGACATATTCATTAGATAAAGAGTTTTCTGGCGCCTGAGGAGAGGGGGGCGATGCACAACGCAGACGACAATGTCTCGTGTTGCGGGAAGAACGAGCTGACCTGGCCACGATAGATAGTAACCCCTAGTTGGGATATTGCCTGCGATGTGATTGTCCCCAGCGATAGGGGTTACAAGATTGCGGGGTTGTACCTTGAGTCCCATGCATCAATGTCATTTTGCACCCTTTCTCTTCATCCAGCCTCCCCATCTCCTACCCATCCCACCGCACCGACATCTTCAATGGGACAATATTGGAGCCCCTGGAATCTCTAGAAATAGAATCATCTGGAGGTGACAAGTGGAGCATCCATGAGAAATGTCTCCTTTTTTACGGGGTGAAGAGGAATGTTGGTGCATTTCATCCGATCGGCAGGCTGCGTATTCTGTTTGATTCAACTCTCTCTAAACCACTCTCTCTGGTTCAGTTTGCACAGCGCTTATGACTGATAGTACATGTAATCGGTGTATAAGTGCCATGGTTTATGATAGATGAACTATATCACTCACTTTGTGTGGCTTTATTTCTTCAGTGGATACACCATCCGTAATCTATCAAACCTAATCGCAAATAGACTCCAATTTCCTCATGAATTGCCCACCCGTACATGTTATACACTAGCTTCTTAGATCACATTATTGCGAACATATTTCAAGACATATTCAAGGCCATTGTATGGACAGCCGGCCAATCAGACTGATTACAAATCTGCACGGATCTTGACCATTCTTGGAAAGAGATAATGGCGAGACAAAAGGATCACGTGACCCATCACGTGATAACAAGACGTCATGTCACAGGTCATCAAGTCTATATGAAAATATATTTGCGTTCACATTTGCAAATGGCACTGTCAGTGGTAAACGCGTTTCTGTTTGGACTGCATGATTTTGAGAATCACCAATATGGCACAGTTCAGCATGCAAATACGACAGATCGACGAGATTTACAAGATGTCAGCTACCACCTGGAGAGAAAAATACGAATATTGGGAAGCGAGAAGTCACTTCCGTGTGTAAGAAGACCACATCCATGGCACATCAACATCTGTGCCCCCTCCTTTCTCCGTTTCCTGAATTTCCTCGAACTGTTACAAATGTTCGTGTCAGAGATAAACGGCTAAGAAAGAATACTTCCCTCCTAGAGACCATCTGATTCTGAGGCGAATTTCTCGTTCTTTAATCCCGTTGAAGCACCAGGACAGAGACAAGTGAACGGCTGAAGCCGGGACGTCTGACTTGGGTCATGTAGATCCATTAATATGCCATGAACTGTGGGTCCTTTTTAGCTCAATTGTGAAAGTTTAATTAATTTCCAGGAGACAAACGACCCGCGGACGTCGTTGATTCCGAGTAACGATTTCAGAAACATCTTGGCGTGGTCATCTTGATTACTTTTGCGTATTATTCTTTATTGTTAACTTTGATGTAGAATTTATCATGAAATGGCAACCGGCAATCCCGACTTGACTTGGCATTTGATTTTCGGCTGTTCATCCCAAATTATTACCCCTCCATGGACCAAACACCATCCAATTTCAGCCAGGAACCAGCCTCTCTTGCCATTTTGAAGAACAATGTGAGAGGCACAGAAGAAAA
This sequence comes from Terebella lapidaria, assembly GCA_949152475.1. Lineage (NCBI taxonomy): Eukaryota > Metazoa > Annelida > Polychaeta > Terebellida > Terebellidae > Terebella > Terebella lapidaria. The sequence goes on from OX424557.1 coordinate 14,767,612, forward strand.
AAGGCAATGTGGTGGTCATAACAATGTCCCATACAAGACCATGACTATGACGAATTGGATGGATCGGAACATTGGACAATAAAGCTGGTATTGTTCTCGAATAATGACCGGGGAACAATCATGGGGTATTCTTCTTTATCCTCGGGTACATAATTGTGGGATGTAATGTAGGTGTTACCGAAGGAGAAACAAAGCCAGTCTAAATCTTGATATATCGACGCCGACATAAATGGGCGAATTTTGAATGGTTTTGTTGGGCTTGGTGGCGGAACGGTGGCTTTATCATTAGCAGAACATCATCTTTAATTAAAGGAGTCCAATATGTGGCCCAAATGATGGCGATAATACAATTGGTCCAGACAACGTTCGTAGCCAAGTATACATTATGCAGTCAAGAAAAGCGATATAACAAATATTCCGATTTCAGATGTGATTGGTTGTACATTGTAGTAGACTTTTGAGAAAGGAGTCGTAAGAAAACAATTTTGATCAAAGAAATGTATTTCTTTTTGTACGTTGATTTATAGGTGCTGTCAAAATATCGACATATTTCTTCAGTGTTGCAAAATGCAATGAGTGTCCATGACTTTTAGTTTAGTTCAGAGTGCACACAGGTGGAATATTTTACTTCCGTCTGCTTTCGCTAAACGCAGGATCTCTTCAAAGTTGATGTCCTAGTCAAATCATTCGGATTAGGTTTTCATTTCGTCACGATAAAGAAAGATTTCATCGAATAAAATTCGTCTTTGAGGTATTACGTTTGAGCTAAGTCCTCGTCTGATCGGCTTGAAGTTCTCAGGAATAAAATCCTACGCGTGTTCTCTGATCATGTGAACATCAATCGCATTTTATATACAAACGGCTTTTCCAATACGGCACAGAAATGTCAAGGGACGATGAATTTTATTCCATCGCGATAAGCGGGAGAGATATTGGGCGATAATATCAGATCAGAGAGGAACCGCCATGATGGCTGGCGTAAAACACGACGTGGAACGAACGAGCGCGCCGCGGTGAATATTAATTGGCAATTGCGCAATACGTGACGGAAGTTCAAAAGGAGTGCTACTGTTTGCTACTGTTTCCTTTATCACGGCAAATAAACGAACCATTAACAGCCATAGCTGTAACGTCTGTTAGTTGTTAAATAAGCGAGCATTAACAAACCACATCGCGTCATGGACTTTGTGACATTAAGGTGCCCTGGATTCATGACCCCGTAGGTGGAACAAGTTACTGTCAATGGACAAAAAAGCCAAACTATGTTATTCATAAGGAATGCATGGATATTACGCATGACTTGTAATACGTTTCGACATGGGAACATCATTTTACACTGCCAACATCATTTATTATGGATAGAAAATATCGTAAAATGTACCATGCCATAAAGGATCAAACACAGCGCTGCCTACGAGAACAATTTTTGTAATTATTAATTTTTAAAGACTGTGAAGAAAGGGAACGACAATGGGCAAATGCCGCTACAAGTCATGTAATGCATCTAAACAATGCACGTCGATCGCATGCTCTCGAATGATAGGTTATTGAGATGTCATAGAGACAATACCCGCCCTCGATGATGGCTCCAGTCTCGCGGTGGCAAGCGGTAAATAATTTAAACCGTGACCATACCAAGGCCCAAGCCACTATATTAGTTTGGGAGGGGGTGTGCTGCATGTTGTTCAAGCTACTATAACTCGCGATACATCCACATAATATTTTATTAATCATGGAGAGGGCGAAGCTTCGCTGATATCGACATTATGCGTGTATACATATGCATTCTCATTGTGGGTTAAAAAAATCGTGAGAACATGAAAAAGGCACTCGACATATATTGCGGGATGTATCTATAATATATCAATACAGAGGTAATTTTCTTGAACAAACAAATCGAAGCACAAAATGTGTCACCCGTTTTTTGGTAGACATAACTGGTCCTTCATGTTGTAGAAATTCGAATATTGAAGACATATGCAGGAATGTACATCATCGTATCAGTGAGGGCAAAACAATTTTGTGCTAATAAATATAGTACTAATTAACTCGACACAGTTCTACACTCGTCAACACGTGCATATTTGATGTCCTAAATTGGCATCCATATGAAGCGACCATGTATTAGCCACTGGCGTTTCAAAAGAGTACTAAAACCACTATTAATGTACGTGTTGAAAACTTGGTAACATAATAAAATAAAAATATACAATCGATTGACTAATTTTTCAAGTATCAATGCACTGGGCATTGCTATAGTACATGCAATTATTAAGACCGGATATAGGTTCGATGAAGCATTGTATTCATACTGCAGCGAATAAACGTATGTCAAATTAATACAACTATCACTTGATGAATATTCACTCCTATGTAAAATTAAATGCCCCGGTAGTACGGTAGCATTGCTCCAATCAAATGTGGCAAATTCGCATCAACGGAGCTAATAATTCTGCAGTTTCACTCAATTTGCCACCTTTCTGACATCAAAGGAGTTCAAAACGATGAAAAAAATCGGAAATCCAGAAACCTGGATACAATCAAGGCAGTTAAACAGTTTGTTTTTTTCCCTTCAAGTCTTGAAATATCTACTCCGGTATTGCAGGTGAAAACACGATCCGTGTTCGCATAATGTTCAACGTGCTACGTTTTTGATGGTGCGCATTTATTACAATTATCTGAAGTGATTGCGTATCTACGCGGTACCGGTTTGTAACTCGTTTGCAGAACAGCAATATCTTCAAGAAATTGATTGGAAACCGTGGCGAATCTCACAACTGAAAGTTCACTATATCAATATGTAGATTTCCCCTTGTACAGACCAGGTCGAATTATCTCGCAAAACACCTTATTTGTAATCGGAGGAGGGGCGGAAAACGATTGACTACATCGTAAAAACCGAAGCGGGGAAAGTAGATTGAGTTGTCTGGATTTTTTATGTACTTTCTAAACATAGTATAGCATTTTGTCTTGTTCTTTGCTTCACTCTTACTATACATGACAGACGAGCAAAGGATGCCATCAGAAATTCGAAAATAAATGATTAATTGAGACGCATCTTTCAGTCGTTAATTCTTCATCTACGCTAGATGTTTTTACCAGGACAGGGTTTCCATTGCATCACGCTATGGAAAACGTGTTTTTGTCTATTATCCAGTCCAAGGCGTGATAATATATTATGTTACAGCTGTATGATAGTTAATAATAATGTAATAACAACTTGACACTAGTTATGTCCCAATTTTCCTTTGAAACCATAACCGCAATGAATTTCCCAAATTAATGGCGTAAATTGGTTTTCATTTTCACTATTCTGGTTATACTTTATATCGTCAGATGCGCTGACAAATTCCATTTCAACATGAGTTGGCTGGCAAAGATCATCATGTTGTAATGTCTTTCAGGTAATATGCAATATAATACGGGATTAAAGGGATCGTTTGCGTACCAATTCGCCAAAGGAAACTACGCTCAATGAATTAGGGTAGGCGAAATAATACACCTTGATATTCTATGGAATTTCTGATCATCATTCCTAGATGGAAATATTATACCCTTAATCGCTGAAGATGTCGTGTTTTAGGTAGTGATAAGTTCGCTGATTGTAGAAGTTTCTAATGGCTTCAATCTCTCGTTTTATGATTAACAAAATGCATAAATAAAAACAACTGCGCTGAAATGTTAAGGTATAGGCTATAAATGTACATCGTACAGAATGATTCGATAGATGATTATGATCTACTTTTTCCACCCCAAATAATATTTTTTTATTCACGCCAATAGGCAAAACTTAGCGAAACTAGCAGTCATGTGTCGTTAAAATAGACCGACCTCTTGCAAAATATGACAATATATGAGCGATAGTTAGATTGTCCGCAATGTTATCGAGGCGTGCGTTATTGTTGGGCAAGCGTGGATTATTGTAGAAAAAGCAAAGTATGGAAGCAAATCATGCCAAGGCGAAATGCATAAAAGATGGCCAACGCCTTGCAATGAGTGGGACCATAACTGCAAGATTGTAATCCATTTTCATGAACAATAAAATCGTGCGTGGAATGCGAGGCTTTTCGTTGCTTTTTGCTTACACTTGTAGTGAAGAAACTACAGTGCGATAGAAGCCATACGCTCGAACTTTCGGGGTAACACAATCGCTGGCGTCGTCGTCTTCGCGTTTTGCGATTGAACACTCCGTAGACAATTAAATGAATGAGAAAGAAGATTAAAATCACGGGTCGCCGGAGGAAGAAGCTTTCTCTAATGAAAAACTCCCGCCGAGGAAAGAACATCCCATTCTGTTCAGCGCTCTTTAACTCGACTCGTTACAGGGGCCACTTTCGTGAGAACGACTTCGCTCGCTCCGACCGCGACCGGCGTGGTTCCCGTGGGAGCGTGTAGATCAAATTGGTGGAGAATCCAGTGTTTCTCCCAGGCGCCCAAGTCATGCTTACAAGTACGTTTTTTTGTGGCTGGAATTAAAAGATCAAGAAACATCTGTTCCTTCGACAAGCTTTTCAAGGAGCCGAAGAAGCATAATTTGATCAAACGTTTTATTTGGCGCTGTTCTAAATCGGGGTTATGCTCGGAGAGCATAAGGCACAACAATGACATCCCAACCAAGACAACCAATTTGGGATCAGTATGCCTACTTTAGTGGTACTTCTCGAGATCTGTAATAATTTTGAATAGCGACACCTACACGTATGAATATTAACAATATTCGGTGATCCTAAAACACACCCTTGCTACATGTATCTGATGTTTTATTCAGTACACAATGGGATCGGAGTTTTATTTAGCAGCCCTGCTCTAAATGAAGCAACACCAACGGTCATAATACCAACACCTCGGTGATTATACGACTATTGGATTTATGTCGATGGTAATGACTGTATCCCTTTCGATCCATTGTTTCATTTCGTTCGATGATTCTCTTTGAATGTGTGAATGTCACGCGATGGAAATTGTACCCCCTTTTCAGCACTAGCAAGTAGCAAATAGACGCTCTCGCCTCAACATACCCCCATTTCCTCTCCAAATGAATCAGGTAGTGTATGTTTCTTGGATCCTTGTACTTGGAACTACATAGCTCGCACGCGACCTTCCCGCGGAAGGTTGCATCGTTGCCACTGAGTAATTCGGTCACGCAATCGTGCGCTATTCGATACACGCACGTGATCGGACCTTGTCAATATCGATATCATAAGATTTTAGTATCACGATACTTTGAGCAATATTTCACAGTCTTTTCTACCACCAAGCTTCCTCAGAAGATATCAGCGCGTCAATTTGTAGTCTCGAATTGCCTCCGTAATAATAAATATATATGCTGCATTGTACCTTCAATTTCTGTTCATTGAAGTACTGCAGCCCTTGTATTAGTCACAAAATCAGAAATAGCAAAATCTTCATCGAGGCAAACATTGGTATTAGTCGCAATAGGCTAGTGATACTAGTTTAACATCTAATCATATTGTTTGGGGTTTTTTTGTGTGCAATATTTGGATGTGTATACCAAAATCACAGCAATAGGTGGATATCCATAATAAGTCAACACGCCTTGACCTTGGCAATATTCTCGGACATTGAGACAAAGAAAATCGAAAATGAATATGTATGTTATACGTACAGTGTAATGGAACTGTCATTGAAGCAAACATTTTGACCTTGTGTGTTTTCCGAGAACCACAAAATCGCCCCACGTGAATAATTCATAAAATCCACGTGAACGAGACGATATATAGCAAAAGAGGGTCTTACTTCATTCAGTGTAGGATTAACGCTTAGTCATGAAATATTTATCGGGTTTTGTTCTTGATAGAGTAAACAAAAGACCGGGCACAATAATTTCCGCGCGCCAAATGAAGCACCCCCCTCGTGTTATTTGCACTGACCACGTAGGCGCATTGTATGGACGGATGTGGCTTAATATGGATAGCAGTGTTTGATACAACCAATTTACGAGGTCTTTTGTTGTATCAAACCGTGGCTCATCCGTCTAAACCCTATATGCTCTGTATACATCTACATGTAGATCCATTGCATCTAGCCATGTTGGAACCAGGCTTAGGTTTCTGACCATAGCATATGGGACCAGTCATGGACATAAACTTCGCCCGGGATGGGGTCATGACATATTTACGACTATCTACATGGACCCCCAAACTGAAAACAAAAATGCACGGAGCAATTTATACATCCGTTCGTGAATCCCGCACTGTTATTTTTTCTCCCGTTCTCTTTCCACCCCCGAGCGAATGGTCCACGGAATTAATGACCGCCTAACCGCAACACGTGCCGCACGGTTAAGCCATGTATTCCCAAGTCCATATGTGTAGTAACGGTAGCATATGTGCGTCTGGCCTACATTGAAATATGAGCCTTCTACCTGGAAATAAGATATCTGCATTTAAAAGGCATTTGTTCTCATTTTGCACGTCTATTCTTGTTCTTTTACGGTTGACCGGTATATTTTTTATATCTCGACCAACTAAATCGAACGATGCAGAACTAATAACAGTAATCTAATGAGATAATTGGTTCTAGTCATTGCATAAATAACTTAGAAATTAGTTTATCGTTCTTGTTTTCAGTGAAATATGAGTTAAGTAAGTAACGATACCATGATGATGGGAGACGGATGTTTCAGATACTGCACGAGACAAACGTTTACCATTAATTAGTTAATTGTCCACTGATAATGGAACAAATCTGCTGTGAAAAAAGAAAAGAATCCGCACTGCCAATTAATTGCAAATAAATGGATTTTTCTTGCAACATGAGCCGGGAAACGTGAAATAATCACTCTATACAACGAAATAGTAGACTGACTCGCTACTTTTTCACCCGCTTAGACCCAGTAAGCGTGAAATGCGACTTTTCCCCTCGCTTTATTTTGATAACTTTTCTGGAATAAGTTCAAAACATTACCGTATGCTTCACCGCTCACGCAGAAATGGCCACGGAATCCTCCATCCAGTGAAAGTCATCGACAACGGAGTTCTTTTTTGTCGGATGCGAGTCAAATCCTAACAATTGCTCCCTTCATCACGCTGATTTTAACCCGAGTACGGATCGAAGTGTAACGCTATCGATCTTTCTGCGTAAAACGCCCCTCTCCCATGATATTTGACATATTCATTAAATAAAACGATTTTACCACCATGGGGCTGTAACTCTCGGTACTAAGAATGCATGCAGACTTGGTGTCAAGTTGAGACTGGGCGTGCAAACGTACGCAGAATGACCGATGTGCTGTTGAGAAAAACAACAACCTTGTAAGAGTAAACAAAATAACAAACCCCGACTGGTTCTCTTTAACATATTTAAGGGTGACAGGTACAAAAGGTGCAAAAGTCACAGAAGGGAACAATTGTATTCTTCGAAATGGCCCCTTAATATAGTAAAGCACTGTATTGGCGCCAGTGTTTGGGTGTTTGTTTTGGTAGTGAAAAACTTAAAATCCTGAGACGAGCATTTTCTAAATCGTCAGTGCAGACATATCTGTATTGTTTCGATATTGATTTCGGAAAAAGCTATTTGCCTCCGAATCCAGAGAGGAAAATACCCTCTCTATACAAATGTTGTCACAACTAAAGCATTACGGTCACACCTTTTCAAACAAAGAGGAAATGATTGACGTTTTCTACGTCATTGCTTTGGGTATGTCGTGTGGTTTACACACTCTATACACCTACAAGGCGTGGGCTGACTGCCGAGTTTACGTTCCGTCACAACAGCCGTATAATCGCACTAACTAACACGCTGATACATTAATAATATCCCTAATGGGGCTTTGATGTTCCGAGCTGAAATAAAAATTATGTGATACCTATACACACATGAAGGACTGTCGAGAATTTTATTCAGCTGTGCAGATGAAAAAAGCAACCGTTGATAAATATTGTGCATGTAGCCTATACAGGGGATGCTATTGCATTCATGGACGCCTATTAAAAGCATATCGGTTTGAGGCGTTGGCGAACGAGCGAATTTTGTGCCATCCTGGGCAAACACAATTACATCATCTTGACATGCCATAAATTGAGTTCGATCTTTTTCGGGACAACGCCTGTCATACGAGCGAATTCCGGATAGATTTGATTGGTGCTGCACATTTGCCGGGCGATTCTCTCGCGATTTTCAGTTTCGCCGACCCCGTCCTATAATATGAGTTTATGACTCGCCGCTGCAAATATTTGTCGCTGGGTTTCGTATTTCATAGAATCATGCTAATTTCGACCTTCCCCATATTTACATCTGCCTCTGCGAGCTAATTAACTCGGCCCAAAAATATCACGTCATGTTTTTCTCTTTATCTTTTCTGGACAATCATCGTCAATGTCTGAATGACTCGTCCGCAAATTTTGACCAAGATTCATTCGGCCAAAAATACAACTGTCATTTCCGTTGGCATTATCTTTGCCTTGCCAGTTCACTGCTACTTCTAAAAGACGCGGAGTCCCTTGTTCAACACTCGTATAAATATCAAATTCATTGGAGTGGGTGCTTTCGAGTCCCAGCCTTCCATTGACAACTGGGTGTCGACTTTCCCGACGTATTTCTCGAGATAATTGCTGATAATTACGACTCGTGTCTTGTTAAATCTTGACATTCCTGTGAAGACATCTAAGCTGGCAGCTCTCTGTGGCTTGAGTTTCGGCGATCACACGTCGTAAGCTTCAAATCTGATCTGCCTTCTGTAAGGATCCGTGTCCTGTAGATCCTTGTCTCAAGAAGGGGGCAGGGAATGGTGACGGGGAAATGTATAAAATTCGGAACTTTGGTGAGGGATATTCTGTCACGGAATCTGACAGAAGGTGAGGAGGAGGGGGGGGGGGTGACGGAGGGGTGTGGCGAAGTGATCGCCAGGCGGATAGGGGCACGGGAAATATTTGTTCTGTCTTGTCAAGACAGGACATTAAGTTGAGGGAAATGCGGTGAGGAAAAAGGGTAAAAAACACCCCTCCACATCGGTTATAATCAGCCCGGGGATGTCTTGTTTACTTCGCTGCCAAGAAACTGCCACTCTTAGATTGCTTAAGGATGATGAATGATAACTTCATTCTCGTGAGGGGGGGGGGGATGCTAGCAAAGCGATGGCCTCGATGTCATTGGCATGGGGCCACAGCTGACACCAAAGCAAGCAATATTTCCCATTTTTGTTGCAAAGTTTGCATGGGAGCTTGTAGATTAGGAGGGTAGGTAGCAGATACGTCTCTTGAGTTGTATACACAACCTCGCCCCCCTCCTTACGGGCATATTTCTTTCTTGTCCAAACTTAATTTGCGGGCACCGTCACGTGATCATAATCTCGTTGCGGCCGGCTTGCCAATCGCTGTGTCTATTTGCACCGATGTCGTGCACGCCGCACCCTTGAGTAAATCATGGCGACATCGGATTGCACACGAGCTTGTCTGCTATCTCATCCCCTCTTCAACACTGCATGGTACCTCAAGCATTTGTCAGCTTTAGTGTGGCTCTCACAAGTCTCACTCCAAATGAAACAAGAGCTATCGAAAATGAACGCTTATTGCGTTGTGTTTTTTGCGGAATGTGTAATTGGTTGTATGTCTATAAATGAATACAGAAATATATAGTTTAATGGATCTATATGTAGTATGGGGCATGGAGAAAAGTTATTCTCTATCCCCACATAATATATATTTTGGTCATCGAGGGTAAACAGAAATAGTGATCTGGGTGGAAGAAAGAGAGCAGGGGGAACACAGGGAAAAAGGGGGCAAAAAATTCGATATCTGCCCGGCAACTGATTGCCAAATGATAGAGCGCCAAGTATGAATAACGACGGTCCAATGTGTGCATCTAGCCTGATTGCGGACGTCATTCTCTATTGTGAATTGTTGCCCTCTGTTCAGGAGCAGGACCCCCACCCCCTCCACACGTGCCAATAATTTCACTAGCCCTATGCTGCCACCCCCAGCTAACATCGACAGCCTACCCCCTATCCGCCCCACCCTGTCTATGACTACCCCCCCCCCCCCCTCCACCACGATAGCCGGGGTTCATAGCAACGATATATAGGAGTTCTGGGTGATATCCAGGAGTTGCGGGGTCGGTTTCGAGGGAGGGGGTGTGTGACGATCTAGATTTCGAGGGCTCCTCATCTGAAATCCTTGAAGATCACTCCAACAAATCAGTCGGCCTTAAGTGGTCAATATCGCGGTATTCTCGGAGTCAGCGGTTTGTGTGTAATTGAATGATTGATGGTCCAACAAGGTCCCGGACCCCGAGAACCTTGCCAAATATGACACCCTACCCTGCCAACTGTACCCCCAGCGCCCCACCCAAGACATGTCCATGTTTGGCCAACAATAATAAGGCATTTAGTCCCCGTAATAGCTTTATTATGACGGGGCAAATATGTGACGGTGACGATTGGCGAAAGCGGATTTTACAGGGAAACAATGACAAGGGGTGATGAGTATATGTGTGCAAAGTAGGCGTGCAATGTTTAAGGTACTGTCGTGCAAAAACGATTGGCAATCGATCTTGAAAAGCAATCAAATCGAGGGGTGTTAAACGGTCACAAAGTTGTTATATAATTGAGCGCGTGCCCTCCACAGCCTCCACAGTGCACACTTAAGTACAATAGTAGCGTATGAATCAATGGAAAGACCAATACTATTAACTGGCAAAAATGGTGTTCAATAGATCGTAGTACAATGGTCTAGTTTTAAAACATCGGATATAGATCTAGTTAAGTCTTCTTATAAATGACGTAGTCACTGTTTCATAGTACTACAAAGAATAATGCACAGAGAGGGTCGATTTCCACTCGAGTAAAGGCACTAAATTTTGTAGGATAAACAAGCCACCGAAAGCTACAAGAGTTTCCCCTAACAAGAGGGAACTCCAACAAAAAGTCCATCAATTGACGAGAAATGCGAAGATATAAGGCATAGCATAAAAACCACAGTAAAAAATGGGAGTTCCTCTATTGCCAATACTCGTGTCAGTTTTTACCTTCAAAGGAACATAAAAAGTAGCTTATTATTTTCCTCGAGTCCATTGATCGGGTGGCCAAGAAGACATGAATAATAAATGTCGGTCGTGTATTCAGCTCATAGGCGAATTGGCGAAGCATTCCGCGCCCATGGACGGTCTTACGCTTTCTAGGAAACTTACATCTTCAATGGACTTTTGCTTTTAAATTATTCCCTTTCTTGTGGCGTTTCCTTGGGAGTTATGCCTCGGTTCGAAGGCAGTTTCTTCCTTCTTATAACGAGAAAACGTGCCTCAGCATTTGCCTGTCCATCAAATTATGAATACTAATAAAGGAACTTTCACGATTGTAAGATCCGGAACGAAAGGCCCTATCCGGAACTGGAAAGATTCGACTCACCTGCAGTTTCTGTTGACTTCTGTGCGGACACAACTTTCTGGCACCAGACGCAGAGTCCCAGGCAGATTGTGGCTAATAATCTCCGCGTCTCCCGTTCCATATCGACGAAGCCTGAAGTCTGTGGGGGTAAATTATTCCACGGCATGCACGACAAACGACAAAATGTTCAACGCTGGAATTTCTTCGTAGTCCGGAGGAAGGAAAAACAAAACAAGACTGTTTCGGTAGTGTTCAGCCAGAAATTTGTTCCGCTGACGTGAATTTCCACGTTTCTTCCACGCTCGGCCAGCGAATTTGAAGGTATGGTTCAATGTGGCGGCCCAAACGTTACTTACTTCACACAGTACGGCACCGTTTGGCCACGGCTGCTTCAGTAGAGCTTTTATACCTACTGAGCAATCCTATTTTCTCCCGTTCTGCGAGAGCGATTCAAGACTTTTGCAGACCGCGATTCCATCGATGCCTGGAATAGACAGATGCCAGTCTGTTTTTCTCGCGGTTTTTTTTCCCTCTGGATCACTGACCCCCTCCTCTCCTCATGCAAGTTCACTTTTTCTCCCCTGCAGATGGACCGACGGATGGTCGTTCGTTGATTCTATTATTCCATGCACTCCCTTTTTTCTCCGTTCATTCCCTTCAGGAGCGGCGTATCGCTGTCAATCTGCGCGGCAGATGAGTTGCAGCCGTTCTAGGCAGCGGGCGCTCTGCTTGCACGGGGGCGCGTGTCGGGCGGGGTGAGTGCGCCGGCCCTTCAAAGTACGCGGCGGGCCCGTTCACCTTACACACGTAGCAGTGGAGACAGCGCCCGGGCAAAGGCCATTGGTTATTAGCAACTATCGACTCGTGAATTAATCAGTGGCACAGAGGGCGGCAGACTTTTTTTTGTTTTCGGCCTTTCCCTCTCACCTTCTTTTCCAGGTTCTGTCTGTTATTTTTTCCAAATCCACATAGACCTTGTGGGATATTCGTGCATGTGTTCAACGCATGTCTTCTGTTTTCATGAAACTTCCTTTTTCTTTGTCTCCATTTCTTTTGTTGAATTGTTTCAACAAAAGAAAGTATGGAGTTTTTAGTGGCATATATCCTGTACTGTCACCTATATATGTCCTATGCCCGTCAATTCACACTACTGCAATAGTGTGGCTTCCTCCGCTGGAAACCAACAAATGGAAGACAGGCCACCCACGGATGCAAGTTCATCCGTTAAAGAACAAAAAAGTCGTTGCAGAGTCCCTCGTCGATGCAACGCAATCACTGCAAAGAGCAACTCCTATGTGGCCAGTGATGGCATGGGAGCCCCGTCTTAAAAATAAAATGTCGCAGGCATTCGTATCCTTGTCCAGGGCTTTTCCAACGGGACACGTTGGAAGAAGATGCGAACAGATAAAAATCCAAAAGAGGACAGAATTGCTACGGGGGTGAAATCACTGCCCTGTCTGTCCGCTTGCTTCCATGAAACGACTCGTCCCCCTACAACGAAAGCAGTTCACACACCATGGCGGGTAGGGTTATAAGCTTAGAAGTGGGGGTGGCGGTCATACAAAGTGCCGCAAGTGATCAGCAAAACTGTAGAAGTGCTGCTACCAGGGGCTTCGCGTGAGATAAATGTGGCTTTGTGCCCTGCCGGCGTAAATTGCCCCCCGGTTACAGCATTGCACGGTCGTGGACCGTGGGGGGGGGGGGGGGGTGTCCCTCAGTCTCACAGTCTGTCATTGGTGGCGGTGGTGTCCATGCTATGGCCACGGATGCGAGGCTGCGTTGCACGGTTCCTTCCTTTTGCGCTGTCAGCAGGCACCCATCGAAGGGCAACGTACCGACCGACTTACTACTTGTGAATGTCATGGGGACTTGCACCTACAAGAGCTGTATCTCGATATAAAAAAAACCACCGATCAGCCCATCCCCCCGCCCCACCACCTATCACCTTTCCCTAGTAAAAGACTTCCTGCATGGCCGATTGTGGCACAGAAGTCAAACGCCGATATCGATGTTAGCAACGCGCTCGGGTGAAGCGGATCCATGCGTGAAGGGGCCTCGGGCGCTTGAAAGAAATTGACTCCTTTTCGTCATTGGCAGTAGCTATTGCCTTTTCTTCGACGGACAACAATGGCTCTGAAGTGAATATGAAGTGCCTTATTGGCGTTTTTGTCAAAGTGAGCAATGTGTCACGCCGTAAGGATAATTAGAAGACATGGGAGGGTGCAGGGTGGCTGGATCTGACTGATGATCATATCGAAAATTTATGGACATCTGGACCTCCCTTCAAAATGGAGAAAAAAAATCAAAGAAATAACGAAAACATTGTCACCATCATTACATCACATTCAATTCTTGACGATTGACAACGTTCGATAATTGATCTGAAATGCAGACATCACCGTCATGACAAGTTCCACCCACTCTCCTTTCTGCATCCCCATCCGCCACTGAATTTCATTCCACTTTTTATACCACTTGTACAATACTTCGCCATGCATTCCCGAGGTATTGTGCACTTTTGAATGGCGACACCCAAAGCGCCGATTTCACGCTCGGCTTATGAGATAATTGCAAATGACAAGTGAAGACAGCAAAAAGTACCAGTGAGAGTGCAGAAGTCGAACAAGCGAACTTGAGTTATACAGAGTTGCCAGGTGAACTTCGGTTAAAATTTCGTTTTGAAAGCCGTTTTGAAAATACAACGACGTTGCACGAATGCATCGTCCCTACCTGCCCGCTGTTCAAAAGAGTGGCAAGGGCGGAAAAGTTCATTTTCGCCCATGGGTTTATTTATGAGGTTGCAGGAGATCAGCCCCTGTGACCTTGAGAACATCAGAAACACACATAAAAGCCACGACAAGTCACAGTATGTGTCAAACCCAGACAACGGATCGACTGCCAATGCTTGACGGGGAAAGTGCTGACATGAATAATATATCTGAGAGAATTTATTGGAGTGAAATATTTGGAACAGGATGAGGTGTCCCGATCATGTGATATGAAAAGCTCCTGTTCCAGTTTATTCACATGGACAAATGATACACAATTTCCCGTAATGTTTTGAAGAGAGGATGTACTGTTCGACGATATGGTACGATTTCGAATTGATATACAAATTATTCAGAAAGAAAGTCGGAGAAATGACAAAAGTTTGAATTTTAGTTTTATTATTCTAGGTAGCATTAAAATATAACCTATATAACCTATTTAGGTAGATTTAAAATATCACCATAAAATCTTTCATATAATTCATGAAGTCGTCAGAATGGCCAAGTCATCAGAACAAAGACACGTACAGTGTATTGTAAATTTTTATAATACACGTATATACATAATCACTCATCACAATCGTTGAAAGACTTTCATAAATATGCTTTATGTATATATAATATATATCCAAATAAATATTATTGCGTTATATTTACATCAACATATAAACGAAACACCTTATCATCTATTATTACACCACTCCTGTGCGTGGGAGAAATGGTTTTATGATCATTTCCGATCATAAACAATTTTCCACTACATTTAAAAGATTCCAAACACACATTGGTTGTCACTATGAATGAGATCATGCACTGTACGTATGTTTAGGAGAGGTTCGTACAAATATATTGAGCCATCAGCTGTATATAATCAATAAACGTATGAATAACAAAATAAAACGAGCTGTATCTCCGAACAAAAGGACAACCATACATCATGTGATATACTTAGAACGAACGAACGATTCTATGTTGCACGAAAATGTCTGTACACTATGCGTGTATTAGATATACTCACCTGGAAACGTGGCCTACAACTAGCGTGAATGAAACAATTTTTTTTATGAAATTGCAGCAAAACACTTACATATGAGTTGTGAAAAATATGTAGGAAACACAACACCAAGGATGCTCTAGATTATCCTAGGATGTGCTGCGGAAAGGTGTTTCCCAATGATGTTTAATGCCAATGACATAATATTGAGTTTGAACACTGAAAGCCATCTAGAGTCAAGTTCACCAATATATTCACCAAACAACACGATAAACCTAACTCGTGTTCTGCCTCAGTTACTCATCCAGATATAGACATGATTTCGAGTTGAAACATTGAAAGTCATCTAAAATTCATGTTCAAGGTAGCATACGACGCGCCATATAAGGAAAAAATGGGAAAAATCTTGAGAGCGTGCATAAAGTGAAGTTCAAGGTCATCAAAAGATGCAAAATATATGACATCTGTTATGTTGAGAATACAAAACTATAGGCTCTATTTTCAAGTGATGTCATTGGTCAACTAGACATCAAGGCCTAAAAGCCTTCGAGGCATTTCAAGGTGAAGCATGAAAAAAAAAAAAAAATGCTGACTCAGCAAAAACATAAGCTCCCAATGAGACCTATGAGACATTTGTGCAATTACAACAAACTTCATACCCCTGAGACTGTCTAATGTCTGTTTTGGTCTAAGTCGCACCGTTTCCGAGGAATCGATGAAAATAAAAAATGCCGATTCGGCGAAAAAAATTTCAGGTCAAGGTCAAAGTTCATCCCTGATACCCCTCAGATATGTTTGTCTAGGGCCACCAGTCCGAAAATAATTTCCGTTTCGCTCTACGATGCACAGTTTCCGAGATATCGACGAAAATGAAAAATGCCGAATCGGCAAAAAAAATCAGGTCAAGGCCAAAGCTTATCTCTAGTATCCCTTAGATATGTTTGTCTAGGGCCACGAGTCCGAAAATAACGCCTGTTTCGCTCTACGACGCACCGTTTCTGAAATATCGACGAAAACGAAAAATGCTGACTCAGCGAAAAAATTCAAGGTAAAGGTCAAAGGTCATCCCTAATACCCTTTGAACATGTTTGTCTAGGGCGACGAGTCCGAAAATAACGTCGGTTTCGCTGTACGACACACCGTTTCCCAGATATCGACGAGAAAAATGCTGACTCAGCGAAGAAATTTAAGGTCAAGGTCAAAGGTCATCCATAATACCCCTTAGACATGTTTGTCTAGGGCGACGAGTCCGAAAATAACGTTCGTTTCGCTCTACAACGCACCATTTCCGAAATACCGACGAAAACGAAAAATGCCGACTCAGCGAAAAAATTTGAGGTCAAGGTCAAAGGTCATCCATAATACCCCTTCGTCATGTTTGTGTAGGGCGACGAGTCCCAAAATAACGTCCGTTTCGCTCTAAGACGCACCGTTTCTGAAATATCGACAAAAACGAAAAATGCCGACTCAGCGAAAAAATTTTAGGTCAAGGTCAAAGGTCATCCATAATACCCCTTGGACATGTTTGTCTAGGGCGAAGAGTCCGAAAATAACATCCGTTTCGCTGTACGACGCACCATTTCCGAGATATCGACGAAAACGAAAAATGCCGACTCAGCGAAAAAAATTTAAGGTCAAGGTCGAAGGTCATCCATAATACCCTTTAGACATGTTTGTCAAGGGCAATAACGTCCGTTTCGCTCTACGATGCACCGTTTCCGAGATATCAACGAAAACGAAAAATGCCGACTCAGCGAAAAAATTTAAGGTCAAGGACAAAGGTCATCCATCATACCCCTAAGACATGTTTGTCTAGGATGACGAGTCCGAAAATAATGTCCGTTTCGCTCTACGACGCACCGTTTCCGAGATATGCATGAGAGCCTCAAGGATGACTCAGCTAAAATTATTTCGAGCCCTAGGTCAAAGGTCGTTTGACAGATCGGCCTCAAAATCAAAAGGCTTCTTCCCTGGTGATATATGAACCTCCATGCAAAGTTTCACAGTCACTGCCATAATACTTTTTGAGTTATCGTGCGGAAACCAAAAACATTGATTTCATCCTCACGGTCCTCACGGACCCCGGAGCCGGCTCAAAAACAATAGGCTTCTTCTACACAACATTTCTGACCAGCGCTGAAATTTGGCGAAGATACATCGAGGCAAACTGAAGGTATCATGCGGAAACCAAAAAGTGAAAGAAAAAAAAAAAAAAAAATTGACAAAACCATAAAGGCATTTCTGCTGAAATGCCTTAATTACTAATACGCAAACCTACAGGTTAACTCGATGGTCACCTGAATTAAAGTACTAGGTCGATGTGAAATACATAAACACCATAACGAGTTTTCATACACCCATTTAGTATTTCGAGGTTATTCAGGGTCAGATGCTAAGTCAATAATTATATATGTCGTGCCATCTGACTTCATATACATGTATATATAATACAACACCAAGCACTGAATAGATTAAGATCAATTACAGTTTCAACTAGAAAATTGTCGCCAAATAAAGAAAAAAATTATCCCAAGGGCCGAAGTTACTGGGAAAATGTAGGCATACGTAGAGTGAAAAACACTGGATATTATCTGGTTATGATACAAAATTCATGGATCAAACTCATGCCACCGACGATACACAAATCATGAAAAATACTTATCCAAATATCTACCCCAAAGATTGGACATTCTCTCAGATATATTATTCACGTCAGCACTTACGCGTCAAGCATTGGCAGTCGATCCGTTGTTTGAGTTTGACACATACTGTGACTTGTCATGGCTTTTATATATTTCATGATGTTCTCAAGGTCATACAGTAGATCTGTTGCAACCTTCGGCAATCTTCGATGATCTTCGGCAAAACTGTATTTTTTGTTGTTGTCATTCTTTTGAATGCCATGCAGAAAAAAGACGTTGCCTTTGAACTTGCCTTTGGTGCATATTTATTATTATGATTCCAAAACGGCTTTCAAACACTATACATTTTCAAGTAACATACTAAGCTTCCTGAGCCCTCGGACTGATTCTGGCAACTTTTCTCAACCTTGTTTTTCTTCTCTTTTTTCCTGCTACTGTTTTGATCTTCAAAAGGCATAAAAATGTCATCTGGTAGGATTCTTTTACTTTTTTCGTAGGAAAACCCAAGGCTAATCATACTGTCTTAATCTCTATATCTGAGAGTTCAAACAATCAATAGCATCTCAGGTCTAGTTCTAGTCAAGCAGTCCAGTATATTATATATGACTCCTAGGTGTATATAACACGTACCTAAGCTAAGTTGTTTCTTCAATGGTCAATTTACCTATTTGTTTGTGAACGTAACCTGGAATTTCAGTACTCAATGTCAAACCATGATGTATTCAAGGTCACCAAAAGGCTTCATAATATAATGCTCATATGCCTATAGACACAACTTTGCCCTTTTTGTGATGAGCATAATCTCATATTATTTGAACACTCTGATAATCAAAAGTCAAGCTCAAGGTCACCAAAAGATCCATCATATATGACTTCCTACATGTGTTTTTGCCTCCAGGCCTTGATCACTCAAGGCCATTCCATGTCAAATTCGAAATTACATTGGCAACGTCATACCAATTAGTTACCAGATCAGGACCAATAAATAAATTATGGTGTAGCCATGTGAACCTTGATTTTGGGCTCGACAGGTCAATCGTGAGTTAGTTTTAAGACCTATATTCGTGTGAGAAAATATGTCACCATCGGTATACACCACTTAACTTGAACTACTTATTTGCTTAACTGGTCCATTTTAAAGTTTTGAATGGTGAAAATCTGAAATTATTGTAAGATCCACTTGCATGTTCAATGTGTAAGCAGTTTCATTAGAAAACATAGTATCTCGATAATACATATAATAATAACAACCGAAATTTCTAATGTTTCATAACTGACATTGACTGCCATGGAAGATATAGACGTGCTGTTCCCATAAAATATAAACGAAGAGAGCTTTATCAGGAAATAGCCATTTGAGGTATAACTAGACGTCAAGGCCTAAAGATGCCTTGGAGGCATTTCGGTGTGATGATTAATTTATAATATCTACTAGATATCGACGAAAATGAAAAATGTCGACTCAGCCAAAAAAAATTCAGGTCAAGTTCAAAGTTCATCCGTAATACCCTTAAGACATGTTTGTCTAGGCCGACGAGTCCGAAAATAATGTCCGTTTCGCTCTACGACGCACCGTTTCCGAGATATCGATGAAAACGAAAAAGGGCGGCTTGGCGAAAAAATTCGGGTCAAGGTCAAAGTTCATCCATAATACCCTCTAGACATGTTTGTCTAGGGCGACGAGTCCGAAAATAACGTCCGTTTCGCTCTACGACGCACCGTTTCCGAGATATCGACGAAAACGAAAAATGCCGACTCGGCGAAAAAATTTCGGGTCAAGGTCAAAGTTCATCCATAATACCCTCTAGACATGTTTGTCTAGGCCGACGAGTCCGAAAATAACGTCCGTTTCGTTCTACGACGCACCGTTTCCGAGATATCGACGAAAACGAAAAATGCTGACTCGGCGAAAAAATTTCGGGTCAAGGTCAAAGTTCATCCATAATACCCTTTAGACATGTTTGTCTAAGATGACGAGTCCGAAAATAACGTCCGTTTCGCTCTACGACGCACCGTTTCCGAGATATCGACGAAAACGAAAAATGCCGACTCGGCGAAAAAATTTCGGGTCAAGGTCAAAGTTCATCCATAATACCCTCTAGACATGTTTGTCTAGGGCGACGAGTCCGAAAATAACGTCCGTTTCGCTCTACGACGCACCGTTTCCGAGATATCGACGAAAACGAAAAATGCCGACTCGGCGAAAAAATTTCGGGTCAAGGTCAAAGTTCATCCATAATACCCATTAGACATGTTTGTCTAGGGCGACGAGTCCGAAAATAACGTCCGTTTCGATCTACGACGCACCGTTTCCGAGATATCGACGAAAACGAAAAATGCCGACTCGGCGAAAAAATTTCGGGTCAAGGTCAAAGTTCATCCATAATACCCTTTAGACATGTTTGTCTAGGATGACGAGTCCGAAAATAACGTCCGTTTCGCTCTACGACGCACCGTTTCCGAGATATCGACGAAAACGAAAAATGCCGACTCGGCGAAAAAATTTCGGGTCAAGGTCAAAGTTCATCCATAATACCCTCTAGACATGTTTGTCTAGGGCGACGAGTCCGAAAATATATCCGTTTCGCTCTACGACGAACCGTTTCCGAGACATCGACGAAAACGAAAAATGCCGACTCGGCGAAAAAATTTCGGGTCAAGGTCAAAGTTCATCCATAATACCCTCTAGACATGTTTGTCTAAGGCGACGAGTCCGAAAATAACGTCCGTTTCGCTCTATGACGCACCGTTTCCGAGACATCGACGAAAACGAAAAATGCCGACTCGGCAAAAAAATTTCGGGTCAAGGTCAAAGTTCATCCATAATACCCCTTAGACATGTTTGTCTAGGGCGACAAGTCCGAAAATAACGTCCGTTTCGCTCTACGACACACCGTTCCCGAGATATCGACGAAAACGAAAAATGCCGACTCGGCAAAAAAATTTCGGGTCAAGGTCAAAGTTCATCCATAATACCCTTAAGACATGTTTGTCTAGGGCGACGAGTCCGAAAATAACGTCCGTTTCGCTCTGCGAAGCACCGTTTCCGAGATATCGACGAAAACAAAAAATGCCGACTCGGCAAAAAAATTTGGGGTCAAGGTCAAAGTTCATCCATAGTACCCCTTAGACATGTTTGTCTAGGGCGACGAGTCCGAAAATAACGTCCGTTTCGCTCTACGACGCACCGTTTCCGAGATATGCAGGATGCCTCAAGGATGAATCAGCAAAAAATTATTTCGACCTCTAGGTCAAAGGTCGTTTGACGGATCGATCCCAAAATCAATAGGGTTCTTCCCTGTTGATATATAAACCTCCGTGCAAAATTCTGCAACTATTGCCTGAATATTTTTCGAGTTATCGTCCGGAAACCAAGCTTCAAGATCAGCCTCGATTTCATCCTCAAGGACCTCACGGACCTCGGAGCCGGATCAAAAAAAATAATACACCCTAGAGATGTTTGTCTAGGGCGACGAGTCCGAAAATAACGTCCGTTTCGCTCTACGATGCACGGTTTCTGAGATATGCAGGAAGCCTCAAGGATGAATCAGCAAAAAATTATTTCGACCTCTAGGTCAAAGGTCGTTTGACGGATCGATCCCAAAATCAATAGGGTTCTTCCCTGGTGGCATATGAACCTCCATGCAGAGTTCTGCAACTATTGCGTAAATATTTTTCCAGTTATCGTCCGGAAACCAAGTCTCAAAATTAGCCTTGATTTCAGCCTCACGGACCTCACGGACCTCGGATCCGGCTCAAAAAGAATAGGGTTCTTCCACATATCATTTCTGACTTGTGGTGAAAATTTGACGAGGATCCGTCAAGACAATCTAAAGTTATCGTCCGGAAACCAAAAGTGGCGGAAGAAGAAAAAAAAAAAAAAAAAAAAAAAAAAAAAAAAAAAAAAATTCTGCTAAAACCATAAAGGCATTTCTGCCGAAATGCCTTAATAACTTGAAAATTTTCGAATGGACGAGAGAAACAGTCAATCGATCAAACCAAAATTACAAAATTTTTAAGATGTGAAAACGAAGTTTCAAGAAATAATTGAAAAAGCTGAAAAAAATTTAGCAGAGAGATGTACAGTGTTAGACATTGTGAATTTTCAAGGTCATAGGACATAGATTTGACCGTAAACTTTAAGGGAAAAAAATAGCCCACAGGCTAAGACAGGTTACCGGACACTACATGTTTTATATTTTATATATTAGCCATTTTGTCCCGTGAACTTGAAAATAAGGTCACTGGTCAAATCCAAGGTCACAAGAATATACAGCATACATGCAGATTATTCCCTATATGTCCACGATTGATTGCTGAGATGTAAATTCAATAACAAGGAAGATAATAGCAATTTTGTCCTATGACCTCGAAAATGTGGTCAAAGGTCAAATTCAAGGTCATCAAAATATTCGGCACACATCATTCCCTATATGT
Source organism: Terebella lapidaria (assembly GCA_949152475.1). NCBI lineage: Eukaryota > Metazoa > Annelida > Polychaeta > Terebellida > Terebellidae > Terebella > Terebella lapidaria. The sequence goes on from OX424557.1 coordinate 14,789,794, forward strand.
GCACAAGTGATTCCTGAGCTGAAAAGTCGATAATAAGCGAGATATTAGTCATTTTGTCCTGTGACCTTGAAAATGAGGTCAAAGGTCAAATTCAAGGTCATGACAATAATATGCATATATCATTTCCTATATATTCATAATTGATTCCTAAGCTGTTAAGTCGATAATTAGCGAGATATTAGCCATTTTGTCCTATGACCTTGAAAATCAGGTCAAAGGTCAAATTCAAGGATGCGAGAATTTTCGGCATATATCATTTCCTATCTGTCCACAATTGATTCCTAATCTCTAATCTCAATATTAAGTGAGATATTTGGAAAAATGTGTCTCCTTTTATTAAGCATAGGAGAATTTAACATGAGAAAGTCCCATTTAGGCCGAAATTAGGCCAAAATGGCCCACTCCGAGCGATTCTAGGGCAATGAAGCTTATACGTGTCAGAGGGGTAAATATGAGGAGTGTTATGCATCAATAAGATTTTGAACAGATTTTGAAAAAATTATCGTCAAAGTCCAAAACTGGCCATTTTCCGTCGAAAATTGCCGCCATTTTGAAAAAATCGCGAAAAGCCGAAAACTAAAACATACCCCCCTCACGAAATATTTTTAGGCATTTTTGTGCAAAATTTCAGAAAGATTCGACCGTAAAGTTTAAAGATAAAATTGTTTACGGACGACGGACGGGCGTCCCAAATATTTAGGTTATTTAGGCTTTACACATGTTCTCCTATCTCGTGTAAGCCCCTTATCCTCAAATTAAGCCCATAAACACACTTTTGCTCATAAAAAGTGGGTTAAAGGGTTATGGTCAGCATTTTTTTAAGCCCCTAAACCCCGGAAATTCACCCGGACGGACGACGGACGCAACGCCATGGCAATAGGTTTTTGGACCATAGGTGCGGTAACCTAAAAACAGTAAACGGGCGACGACGGACGCAACGCTATGCCAAGACCTGAAAATTCAGCGGACACACTTGAGATCCGGCCTTGATGGACGATGACTCACGAACGGTTACACGCTAAACGAAGGTAGCTAATATCATAATGTACCAAAACTCATATTAAAATGTTTCAAATACCATACCGTTTCATCGTCACAATCAGAATTCAACTTATTATCCCATTGTAAATATTAGAAAGAAATGTGCCTGCTGAACAAGCATTTAATTGGTGTTTTCTCTGTTATTATTAGATAAATTTTCTCTAATATATGTACATGCAAACCTCGAAATCACATGGTTTCCCCTTCCTTCGCTGTCATGAAGGTTTCTTTTATCATTGATATTAAAAGTCTTCTCTTTTTCGCAGGCTGTGGCTTTTCCGACCATTATGATAGTTACAGTTACGTATAGAAACATACAAAACGAGTGATTCTTTTATGGGATTTCTGCTGTTCCAGGAAGTCTCAAATAAAAGATCAACGGAATTTTTTGGACAGTTTTTCAGAAAATATTCATATGAAATAAAAGTGTCGAAAAGGGTGGGCAAAACAAAACACAATTCTGAACAGTCGTTAGGATTTGAAATTTGGCGTTTGTGGACGCCAACTGACGGTTTGTTAATATCACTATGTTCTAGAGGGTGTATAATAATAATTGAAATGGCCATTCAACTCAGTGTTAAATGGTCTTACTCTGTAGGTCCATTTGGCACCCTTCTAAAAATAAAATCCAGCCTATCCACTATGCTAGTTTTATCAATTGACGTATTGTATATCTCGTGAAAAGCATGATAAATAACATATTCCCAGTTTTAATAAACTGCTAAAACTAAATAAACTTCTATGACTTCTAATATAACTAGGACAAGATTAGACGCAATATTTAATTTCTTGATTTACATACTACTACGTGTATAATCATGATAACAATAAACTATTTAAATATTTAAATATTTCTTTCTCAATTAAATTAATTTATTCTGGTGTAAGTATTTTATTTCAGAGTTAAATAATTTATCCCCGGTGTTAATAATTATTTCCCAGTTATTTGACTGGAATATTTCCCAAATTATTTGAACATCCACAAGGTTACGAAAGAAAAATTAATCAAACTAAGAAAAAGTTGGATGGCACTTCTCTATCTCGATCATTGATTTTTTTTCAAATATATTTAATTTTGAATAGAATATAAGTAAAACTATCATCATCTATATTTTTTGATCAGAGAAATTATCACAACCTCCCCATATGATAGGCATCAATAAAATTGTACGATTTTGTTGCAGAACGTGGATTTTCGGAACATTATGATCAAAAGTTTATTATCATAACGTGGATCATAGATAGACGGATAGAACGGAGTTCATGCCAGTATCGATGGATATATTGTGCAAAATGTTCAGTTCACTTAAAAAATACTGCTAAATATTCCATAAAATTTTGTGTCAGATTTTTCAAATCACAGTTCTATCAGTACTCAGTAGTTATTAAATTTTTGAAGTCAAGTTTATGTATCAGTGAAATACGCTTTTTGGCCGTAGTTTTGTTTTGGATCATCAGATCAACTTCAAATTTTGTGTCCAAATTTTAGAATTCACGGCTTTTATCATGTTCATGCCCATACAGAATGAATCTATTGCGTTGATTTTAAAAACATTATATCACTCAAACATCAAATAAAAGTTTTTGTGTGTGTGCAAACTGAAACTCCATGTTGGGGTTGCAATTTAACCTTGGGATAGATGTTTGAGATAGAAATCTGAAAATTGGTGAAAAACTGCGGCTTGATACCCAATTAGGACACACAAAATTTCAAGTTGATGTGATGAATGATCCAAAACAAAACTAAGGCAAGAGTGTGTTTCACTGATATTCGAATTTAGTATTAATTTATAGTAAAATATGTTCGCTACTTTTAAATGCAAACGGAGAAAGCAATGGATCAGCATTTATTGAGTTCATAAATCGATGGAAAATAGTCATTCAGTATCTGATAACTAGAACAAGACTAGATGCAATATTACAATTCTTGATTTACATACGAGTACATGTATAATCATGATTATTCACAGATGATTTGACAAAACAATTGAAATCACTCACACAATCAACACCGACTTCGATGCTTTCATTTTCCATGAATTTACAACATGAATGAATCGTGGACAGCATCCTTAAGTCACATGCAGTGAGCAGAAGTTACTACATTCATTTTGTAAATCAGTTAAATTACCGGTAATTCACAAAAGTTGAGGATATACATGTACGTCAAAACTAAACAGGCTAAGTGTGCAATTTCACATGTAAATTTCAAATACCGGGTATGTTTTGATTGTTTGCCAAATTACGAACAGTAAACAATAAACATTATACATATAGTCAAAACACGAATAAAACGTATCACAAGCCCGATTACAGTTTATACCAAATACTAGATAAACAGTGAATTGGAACATTTTCGAAATTTTCATGATTTTCAAGTGCTCTAACTTCGTCCACAGTCATAATTTTGATAAATAACAACTCAAAATTAAGCACCGCTAACACCAATATATGAAAATTGTTAATGATCATATGTAAATGTCAAAGAACAATTGCTTGTATTGAATGTGATATTAACTAAATATTGCTGAACTGCAAACTATCATTCTACTTCAAAATGTTCCCCTTTGATTACATTTGAAGACCTTTCAAATATTACAATATGCATATCAATAACCCAAACATGGCATAGCACCAAGTCTTTTAAAAAAATATCAAGAACAAAAGACAGATACTCCATAAAATATCATGGTTTGTTCCAATTTTCCACAATTTAATATCGTCAGTAGTAATACATATTATTATTACATACATTGATTTTCTTTGCCAAATACCATAAATTGACAGGCGCCAACAAAAAAATGCATTTTTCACATTTGGTATATTGGTGGGTTTATGAGACATCAGAAGTTCCATGCAATTACAAACTATCATATCATAATTCATGTCTCTGCACTAAATTAGTTTTATTTATCATGTTCATTATCTGGAAAAATTAAAATTTTAATTAACTTTTTTATTCATAATATAACACCATAATACTTTTGAAATTTGCATCAGATATTTCTGATCACATTAATGGGAGTTCAGACGAAAAGGGTATTCTTCAAATATAATGAAGATGATTTAATAATAAACCTGAATGTATAGGGATATATGAAGATGTTTGTTTTTATGAGGGTACAATGAATAGACAAGATATAATGACTTGATAAAAATTCATTCTAAAAGCTAATGCTCTAATTAGATTGTTCATGCTTCATAATATGCAAACTCTGAAGTTATATATATATATACATGTATACAATACATTATATATATTATGGTGAGTCTGGTATAATAGAGGTATACAAATCAGAATACTTAGTAAACAGGATTTGTTGGAAATTGATGATCAGATTACATGAGCATTCATAGCATTTCTTACTATATGTATATTTTTTTATGAAATGTATATTATGCTGTGCGAAGTATTGAGACCATTCTCAAAGTAAAAGTCACTTTCAATCATTTTTTACTTGCTTTATCAACCCACTTAGTGTATATTTATAATCAATTTATCATCACAATACATTACATGTAACTGGAGAAAATGCGGCCATATTCTTCATATTGACTGCTGTCCATGAATGAAAGGCTGCATTATGATGCAGGCCACAACCTATCATAATGTACCCAATTACTACAAACTGTTCACTATTGAGAACTGAGAAGTTGCACGCCTCTCATCAGTTATTAGTTTTGAAATTTTTTCCACCAAAGAATATTTGTCAGGAGTTCTGCATTTCTAGACAATAAGTCCCATTTTTCTCGTCTTTGGTTTTCCTGACATGTGGCTATGAATCAAAAACATAATTTTTATAATTAGTCACTAAGAAACCATGCCAAGCGAATAATGAATGCTGCTGGGGGCTGACATTTTTGCATAGAAAAAATCAATTACTGAAGGCAACTCGAGGGAAAAATTCCGAGAAATGACATGAAATGAATTAGAAATACAACATATTCGTAATTGCTCATTGTTCGTTACCAAGAATTGTAATTGGCTATTCACCTCCCATTAGCTTTTTGCGTTCATTTTCATAATGACGTTTCAGAAATGCGTCAAGAGACAAAATCTTTTTTTTTTGTTATTGTAATTGCTTCTAATTTTGCACAAGTCGAGTGTGCATAGAACGTCACACAACATCTATCATTATCAATAAAAGGTAATACATTGGGATGTTCACTATCAGCAACTAAGTATTGTATAGTCGGAAAATATTCCGGCTGTTTCATACAATATATCGATCACTTTTGTCCATAAACAAGGCGGAATACAGGGCGACAACCTTTGTAAACATACTGTCTAGTCCAGACCGCCCCCAACGACTTTTTTTCTCGCCTATATTTTCTTTTTGTTCAAAGGTGCATGACAAATATGCAACTGCTTTTACCGAGAGGCAAAAATTCCACGGTTGGCAAACATTCCAACATTGATTCAGTGTCAAATTGCATCTGGCCCATTATGCGAGCCGGTCCCACACTGTCAATGTTTTCGCTGGGTTGACAGACAAGTCACGCAATTTGCCGTTATGCAATGTAATTAATCAATGCAAAAATTCCGTCCAACCACAATAAAAATACTTTCCTTTAATATTAAGTAATGAAAGCCACGTGATCAAATGTATCATTGTTATCGTGGTTTATTCTCATATTTGTCAACATTTTATGCCCGATGCATTTGCATAACAATTTGAAGTGAGTATTGATTTAGCTCTGAGGAAGTAAATTAGGTCAGGTTATTAGGTCTAAATAAACAGCACAAGTATATTTGGAGTGCTTAATCCAGTTCATACAAGTGTTTTCTAGTGACATATATATCATAGTAAATCAATCGAAACAAGGAAATTACTTTCGTTAATTGGATTCTGTTATCTCTTTTTCATACCCGAATATCAGATATGTTTATGGGGTAAAAGTCAAAAAGTTTTAAGGTGATTCATGGCTTTACAATCCTGGCCCAACACTAAAAACTGACTGCAAATTTGTAAATGAAATTGTGATATTAGCCCCACTCCCACCACTCATTACAGAACAGTAATAGTTCATGTATTATATGTATATATATATATTAATTTGTGACTCTCAACAAATGTTCATGGTTTGAACGAATTTCTGCGCAAAACATCCTGAACAGGATGTACTTTATAATCCAATACATAGTAACGTGATATATCTGTGAGACTGGATTATGATATGATTTTCTGTGTTGATACATGATACAACGTACGTACCGAATAAACAGCTGATAAACAAAATGTATATCACTCTATACATCGACAGCATAATAAAGTAAGCCTTCTGTGTGAATCTACATACATGTATATATAAACCAATAATAGCACTCTTCACATAAAAAAAAATGTATAAGTATCATAAACATGATAAGCGAATGGACGATAAAAGCATCTAAAATCCGCAAATCAATTTTTTAAGTATCAAAATGTCAGAAATTATGCAGAGAAGTTGACAGTAATAATAAAAGCAACGTTATGGCACATACAAACAAAAGTGTGAGTTATACACAATGAAATGAAGTACAATAGGTTCTTGAATGAATATATATGCACATATACCTCTACATGTATACATGCACCAGGGGTTGAGACTAGACGTTGTTCTTGAAATGCATTCGACAAGAGGAAAAAATCACTTTTAAGGAAACATATTTAGGACCAGATAGTATTTAGCACTTTGTGTTGTCATTAGACATGTGAACTAGTACACTCAATAACAAACATGACATACAAAACATAAAGTGTCATAAAAAAACATCAATGAAACATATATACTACATGATTGCTGACAAAATTGTTGCTATGTATCTGTTGCAGATATACACACATGTATCAACAAGATTGAGAAATATGGGTTTGATTCATTCGATTTTATATTCAGCATTCACTCTATATTAAAGCATGCTAAATCAGCAAAACACACAGAAAACTACAGTACACCGTGTATATAGTATTCTTCTTTCAACTTTAAGAACACAAACATGCTATATGCTTTACCTTGGCTATACTACAATCTACAGATCTGCAATCTACGGTCATTCAATATCCACTCGTAAATACAGAAACTAACACTCAATCTAACCCTGAAGTAAATGCCACCTCATTATCTCACATTTCCTCTCGGAGGAAAACCGCATTTATAATCTCATTTAACAGCAATATAACAACAACAATTGTAATATTCACTCAACGACTATAATGTAGAATCCATAATTCAACAAGATTTCACATGTCAGTGATTGTCACAATTGAGTAGAAGCTTCTCACGACGATTTACAGGCGCACGGAACCTGGAAGATCACAAAGAATATAATAGCAGCTATCACAACGACGGGACTCGCGTACGCCGCAGGGTTCGTCCCCGGGGGTTTCGTAGAGTTCGTGCCCTTTGATTGGTTGACGTTGTACACCTCGGTGACGCTCGGGCTTTCCCCTGGAAGCCCGTAGCGGGGTGGCGATTGTTTGGCGGTGGATACCTCCGGTGCTACGGTAGTGGTCACTGCACCATACCGGCTAAACTCCGCGAGCACTTTTAACCGGCCCTTTGAGATGCGTTTCTTAGTGTTTTCGTTGCAGTGAGCCGCTTCGACAAGGTAGAAGTTATCACGGATGCGTCTCGGGAATATCCAGCAGAACACTTGGTAAGGTTCACTGCCGGTTCTAGTCACGATGAATTGCTCACTTGAGAAGTATCGATTAGAGTCAACACAGTGGTGCTCCTGCGGTAGCGACCTACCAACCGAACTACTCCTACAAGAGTTACTCACATTGAGCGAGAAAGACTTCCTAGAGGGCGACACTTGGAGCCCGGAGAAACATTCCGCATCATCGCGGAATGTCACAGTGTAGTTGTGTATATCCTGTATAGGCACGTTACAGTAGGCACCATGATCCAGTGCCTTTGAGTAGAGCAGCTTATAATGTTTACTGCGGAACTTGTTGGGGACTATGTTGGAGGTCTCGTCTTCCCCGTCAAAGGAGAAGCTGTGACAGTTGATGGGCTCACTAATTGTACTAGTGAACGGCCAGTTTTGCTCTATGCTGAGCTGTAGGAACATCACCGGTGATTCCCCGTCGTGTAGCACTTTGGCACACGAGTATTGCAAACGACATCCGTTTTCGAAGTCGGTGACTAGCATCATGTAGGAGGTGAACTTTTCCGCTGGTCCGATGTACGGTTCGTCGAAGTGGACGCAGTGGAACTTCTGCTGCAGACGGCTGTAGTAAACCGTGAGGAGACTTGGCTCGAACGTGGTCGCCACGCGGTCTCCATGTGAGGCATCGATCCAATCTCCCTGCCATGTCGACTCGAACGAACAGACCCTTGGCCGAGTGACGTTGCAGGCACCGCAACTCCTCGGACACATAAGGGCGACGTTATCGCCCATCGAGCAGGGGGTGCCCCAGTAGGCGCAGCCTTCGCTCTCATCATTGCAGAGGTTGGTCGCGGGGCGTGGGACGTTTTGCACAGCGGTCATCCGTACGTACATGTTGGTGCCTGACAGGTGGACATCGGTGCTGGCATAAAGATCCTTCATCAGATGGCTGACAAAACTGCTCCTCGGCTCGGCAGGGTAGCGAATAATCCACACGAAAGGTCTCGTATCGTGGCGAATTAATACAAAACGATAGCTATCCTCAATCCAACTCGTGAGGCACACGGTCCTTTGGTTTTTAGCCATGAGAACATTTGGGATGCATCGAGTATAGCGAAACGAGAAATATAAGCCATCTCCTTCAATGCATTCACTCTCCAAGATTGCATTATCACTGTATCCATCACAGACAGGCATGTAATACTCACTATCGTATAGAATTAGGCCATAACCGCCCACTAGGGGACAGACCTCGGAATCTGAGAGCACGTGTGATTTATCCACGATAATCCACGGGTCCAGAGTGAGCATGCTCTCCTCACACAGGCCTGTTCGAGATGTCGACACTTCCGACGTCTTCAGTTGCACGACGTTTTCGCCCCGCTGCAGGAATCGCATGCAGGCGTACCGGCGGGACGAATCGCCTGCCTCCTGGTGCGATGTTAGGAAAGTATTCGTCCCTACTTCTTCAAGGCAGTGTCGGCTATAGGATCTGACGGAGCTGTCCGAAGACTGCGTAATCATCGTGTTGCCATTAACGGTGATTGTAAGTGTGAACTGCCGGAACTGCGACTTGACCATGCCCTGCCAGTCACGATACGAGGAGTTCGATTGCATGAAGCCGGGGAAGTCACATGCAGTTACCGTGGTTACCAGCAGCGACAGCAACAGCATCCCCATGGAAACCGCCACCGCCAACCGGCACCAGATGTCTGAAATGTTGGAAGCCATCGTTCTTCACGAGTTCTCGCTGATAGATGTTATATTCCGTGTCATCTCACTGGGCCGCGGCCTTTGACATCCATGGCTCCAGTAAATGTGTTAATAGGACGTGAGAGGGTCCTTCACTTTAGCACCGTGTGTGTAGACTTGTTTCCTCGTGCGGAATGGTCACGGCGTCCGTATTTTGTCAGTCACTCTCCCTCAGGGCTCCAGACAGCAGCCGTCACCTGGAATTTGAAAGAGCAACATTTTATTAGTTTCGTCATGGCATTCATCCATTGAGAGCTCATTAAATTTTCACTCGACAGAAAAGTTTCATTGTGTTCTCTCGGTTTTGGCATCACTTTGCTGCAGATGTGAACACCTGAAAACATCTTTCCCTAGCAATATATTCAACGTAATGTTAGCTTCAGATGTTATTTGTGAGAGCCGTGACATTAGGGCTATCTCCCTCACATAAAATACCATTTACGAACGTAACTACGACATCAAAAATTTTTTTTGCTCGAACACACGAGACGTGAATAATTGATGGCAAACAAACGATGAAGACACCCGACCATTACCGTGTTGACGTAACCGCCATCCTGCTCGTTAGTGACAGTTCAACATGTTTGTCTTTTGTTCTACCGCGGAGCCCTTTATACCACGGTGCATACACTCTGAACTCATTTCACAACTACAGATGCTGCTTTTCCCTTGACGTTTAATGCTGCTTTAAACCGAGATAATGCCCCATATCCTATTTTCTCGTCTACTGAAGATCATGACGGAATTACTCCCGAAATTTTTTTTCTATCTTTTTTCTCTCTCACTATTACATCAACATGCATTACGCTGTGCAATCCCTATCGATTTCCGCCCCTCAGAGGCCATTTACCAAAACACCAGCCTGACGAAAAAGCAAATAGAAAGTCCTTAAAAGCGCCTGCCCTAGTTCAAACAACGACACATATTGCTGTCACCGACTGAGTGGGTGACAAAGTAATGCGGCTCGTGACATCGGGCTCTAAACTATCGACGATTGTATTTTCCATTGCAAAGCACGATTTTACTCTACGTTTGAATGTAATCCTCAGAGAGTTCTACCCTTTAGCATGTTTAGATGCACTGGAATTCACTGAACTCCTATTATGCAATCACATGACATTGTACCAGTATGACGCAATCGGCAGAAACCACATCTCAAGCTGGAAGCATCTCCCGTCAACAAGGGACCGTTGATTTTCCCCGTCCTTTCGTCATTTGACTTGCGCCGTCGCTACTCAATCACGAATCACAAATCACTTCACGTCGCCTATCTGGTCATCTGATAGAAATCGGCTGAACTCACATCTCTGGGAGGGGTATAATATCGCGGACAAAAGACATCCAATCCCCGTTCAAGGGCCGTCCTCCACTGGAACAATAGCCGGCAAATTTCGAGGGCAGACGAGATACAGCGAAGCCCGACTGTCTCGTTCTCCTGCTTTGAGCAAGGGACGAGGCGAGAGAGTGAGAAGGGCCAGACAGTGAAGCCGCCTTGACTACGCGATGACTGCTATTGTTATCAGCCTGCCACTGAAGTGCGGAGAGAGATAGAGGGAGTAAAAATGTAGCAGTCGCTGATTAGTCAATGTCTATGTACGTGTTTATCTCCTATCGAGTTTGGAAGTCTACTTCACATGCTTGCTTTGAGTGGGGTATACCTGTGTTGATAATGCGCTGCATCCTATATCAGTGCAAATCAGACAAAATGAAAATAAAGGAATATGATATTCAATATTGCTAGCACATATCCATTCCATTTTCCCATGAATAATTCATCATGTTCATTAAGTTCATGTATTTCCACGAAAATGTCTACACTGTCCCAAAATCTAGGAAAACATTAATTATTAGAAAAGAAAAACGTTTCATTTGATCACATGCTGATCTTCATTGGCACGAATACCAATGTTTATTTAGCTGCTTGCCTAATATTTGATGTCCATGACGTTTAGGTGGCAAAAATTATTACACCGTGAACAGCATGAACCATGATTACTTTTCATGATTGGAAATTATCCACCAAATACATGAGTCTGGCATTTTTACGAAATAAAACTAACAGCTCTGCTCAAATGTCACAAACATTTCCAGTGAAAACTTGCACTTTGATTTTCGGCTAATGAGACCGAAGATATGATACTCACGAAAAAATGTAAATATATCTCGACCAAGTTTAAACATTTGATCATGCAATTTTATCCGGGAAGAAAAAGTCACGTCCATCCAATATTACATATACCACCTCGAAGCGCCGACATGCAGCAGTAATCTATCGGTCACAGTAATTCTATTCCTTCCGTGCAGTGACACCGGCCGACCGTCAGAGAATGCAGAAATGGGAATGAATGATAAACAATATCAGGCAAAGGGCCCGGCACCACGCCGAGGGTAACATTCCAACCTGTCTCAGTGGTTTTCTCTCCCGTTTCCGTCCATGTCCTGCGATTGCAGCCGAGCTCGATTGCGTGTCGTGACACTGAACGCATGTCGTTCCGCGCCACACAATCACGACATTATTCTGTTTGCCTCTGGAATCACTGTGACGTTCCCTGTTGCCAATCCATCCTATCATATGAAACGCTGCGAGAAATCATGTCCCTATGAATAAGCTGCGACACCACTTTAAGCCAGCAGGCACGGCGGGGGCACGGTGCTCGGCTACGATGAGATGTGCTGTGCTGTCCTGTGGGTGGTGCGTAGGGTACCGGTAGCGACCGTGCGTGTGTGTCACTATGTGCAAAGAGCGTGCTGTCTTACTCCTAGACCGGTGGGTCGCCCCAGCAGTCGTCGGCTAGCCCACTTCTTGAAAATGCAAGCTGGTGATGGTATGGGGACCAGGCACACACGGACGGGCCATGGGCTGCACAGATGTGGACATTCGTTTGGTAGATTCTATATATATCGTGGACGGACCCCTCACCAATGCCCTGGTTGGCTTGCTTGATGGCTTCCAAGTTTGGAGGTGGCATCAATGTCTGCAAAGCTGAGGGGAAAGATCCCACAGTCCCTCCAAAAGTCACATTGGGATATGGAGGAGTGGGGGGAGGGAGAGGGGAGTCCCCTGGGGGTGATGCATTTCATACATGAGTGGCTGGTTGGTTGATAGTGAGATGGGGGGAGGAACAGTTTTGTGGGAGAGGAATTTGTCAGCGAGGAAAATTCTCAGCTCTGTTATTTCTCCACCTGCTATTCTCAATTCGGACAAAACTCGCTTTGAAAAAGAACATCCACTGACTGTCAAATTCCTTTCCCATTATGACATGGCACCTTACATTATCCGTGAACACGGGAAAGCGACGGACAGAATCCAGTTGCAAATTGGGAAAGGTCTCATTTCCTTTGCTATATGGTTCACCGTCATGCCTCTAGCTGCCTCTGACTAATGAGATAGCATATATTATACAAGTATATACGGACAGACCCAGACCGACGGACGAACGGGATAACTGGCCTGGCACCTATCAGCTATGGAAATGGCAAAGGGATGGGTTTCTATATGGAAGGGACACTGATAGATGTAAAATCTTGTCATCTTTGCCACTCCATTTCTCGCTAGGAATCAGGAATAAATTGTTTTCATTGCTTAATGACCTTGCTACAAATTTTCAACCGGGAATCTGGGGCTGTTGAAACTTTAACAATGCAATACATGTATGTACTAAACCATGCATTTAGGCTATACACTTCAATGATTGCTCAACTGAGAGAAATGCTTGATAACTGCTGCATATCATTTGCATACTGTATCCTGGTATTACCGTACTAGTATAATTCTCATAAAGGGATCTTCCATTTTCTGTTAATATAATAGGTACTAGTAATTCATTCATGTTTGTTCACATTAATTTTCTACTCTAGCAAACACTCTGTTGCGTTTGCAGTTTCCTTCTTCACAAGTCATGATTTGATATAATATACATGTATTCCACCCCTTATATAACCAGCAATAACATTGCATATCAGAGCAAAACTACTGAAATGAAACCTGTTAACTTCTTGTGCTTTCACAGACCTCAAGAGCACAAGCAATCAACAAGTTCCTTTTCTTCCAAGGAGATGGAAAGAAATACTCGAGGCTTGTGCTTAGACTCCAGGAAAACCCTGTAAGCTATCTGTCTGCAATGCCTTTTATCCGAGAGCTATGAAAAACATGGGGTCTTGTTTTAATGGATGGAAAGAAACGAACCAAAATCTTGAAGAACGACAGGCGAAAAAATGCTCTTCTGCCTGAGTGATGTTTCTTGTCCCAACTGCTTTGAAACGTGAAGAAGAAATCTCCGGTTTATGACGTTTTTACGTTGCACAAGGAAAGCCATTCCAGGAATCCGCATCGATCTAAAATCTCCCAGGATAAACTTCTGTGTCGTTGCACTAATTCCGCTGCTGTTGTTCTGAATGGCTACAGCCCAGCAGCCAATGAATAAACACTTTATTTTAATCATGTGCAAAATGGTGTTGCCACCCAGTCCCAAGAAGTTCTTGGCAACTATTAACTCTGATTCATAGGGATGATAATGCGTTCTGGTCATAAATATGAATGAGTCTGCACGTAAACAATTATTTTTATCCATCATAACTGTTGTACATACAGATACATGTAGAACGCCCCCCCCCCCCCCCCCATCCCCCAGAAACCTCTCTAGATGGGGTACTGATCCTGCAAATTCAAATGTCACATTGAAATTAATTTGTTTGCCCACTCAAAGTCAAAAACTCCAACAGATTTTTCATTAAAGTAGTAATCCAAACGATACAGCTATTGAAGACAACTCAGTTCGATCAACTTTGCACAGTTGTTAATTGCCTTAATTTACCAAGAGATCAAGAATTTGATCAAGTTGTCGCTCATTGATGCTTGACAAACTTACCTAATTCTATGTATTCCAAATCCTCCTCAGTCTGTGTGTACAAGTAACAAGATTAATCCTGTGTTGATGATTCTCCTCTCCACAAGTGTATTACATCCACACAGCTTGGAGATCAGACGGAAAACTGCATCCATCAACGCCAAACTTTCACAAGTCAACACACACACACACACACCCCAAGTAACAATTCAGCATCCAGCCAACTGATCTAAGGCTTGAATCATCTGATCCAGTGAATTCCTGTGTACACAGTTTGTAAACGGACCCTCCCAGATTTCTTTCTTTATACCGTATATTTTTTTCTTCTATGTCAGGTCTCCAGAGGGATTATCCATGGCACTTGGACCCTGCCCTAGCTGCTATCTGCCCCCCAGTACAGCTCCTGGAAGTCAGGTGATGACTGTAGTATATGTTCTGGAGGCCCAGTCATGAGTTCTGGTGCTGAGGAGTGAAGAACAAGTGGGGGTCCTGGGGGTGTGGGGAGGTGTTTGTTATTGATAGGTGGGTGATATGGGTGTGTGGGGGTCGGGCGGTTGGGGAATTACATTGTTGTGTCTGTCTCATGTAACCTTCCCACATCTGATCAGCCCACATACACTTGTACAGACACAAACATATGTCAGTTTGGGAGACAGACAGGTGCATCTGACATTTCCCGCATTATTTTCCCCTCTTTTTTCTTGATAAATATGAAGGTAACGTCCTTTGGCAGATGTTGAGATATAAGTTTGGCTGTGCAGGTGGGGTCTGCCATTGGTTGGTCAATCAAGCATGCAGCCCAAATTTTCCTTCAAATTCTCCTCTATATGTATATATATTTTTTCTCCTATTTTAAAAGTGAAAGTATATCTTGATCATGTTGATATTAAAAGATGCCATGGCGATGTTGAAAGATCAGTTTAGGCGTGGAGGGGGTGGGGGGGGGGGTTGTGTGGTCACCAAGTCCAGTGGCATGATTGATAATCTTTTTATCACGTTTATGCTATGGGAAGGCGGGCGGATCCACCACTGAGAATATATCATTCAATGATCAGAGGAGCTTGCCTTTTCCTTCTGGACTTTTTCCTCCATTCCAGGCATCAGACTATCTTGGCTTTTGTTTTTCACTTTTTATTCCTTTCCACTCCTTGTTTTTCCTGCATTTTTCACGAAATATGAGACATCTTTTTCTCTACATTACCCAGCGCAGAATCCAGTGCGCAATAACTTCACAAGTAGGACCTATCACAGAGCGGAATTTATCAACAAAACTAGTTCTCCCCACAATATTCATGTTATTCACACTTAATTCTCCTCGCCCTGTGCCTTGATGTAACAAATTCCACTTGCGCCTTGTCATAATTCCTTGGTTCCACCTGCTATTATCCATCAATCCAGGAAAGATAAAATGCCTTGGAATAATGTGGAAAGATACGCAAA
The DNA here is from genome assembly GCA_949152475.1 of Terebella lapidaria. Classification (NCBI taxonomy): domain Eukaryota; kingdom Metazoa; phylum Annelida; class Polychaeta; order Terebellida; family Terebellidae; genus Terebella; species Terebella lapidaria. The sequence goes on from OX424557.1 coordinate 14,805,469, forward strand.
TCCACTCTAATTGATGATGACAGTACTGTGACTTGAATCAGCTTTTCCATTTGGAATTCTATTAATTTACTTTAACATGTAGTTATAATGTAATATACTTGTATATGTACCATATTAGAAAGCCAAACAATACTGTGACATACATCTGTGTTAATCATGTTAATGGATATGGTGTACTATTTCATGGATAACATCATGAATGCAGAATTATAATTTGGGTCAATTAATATCAAGGCACAAAAGATTTATGACCGATGACTAAATTTCTGATGCTGGGTTAGGCTGACCACAACCAGATTGCCATATAGCAAAAAGAGGCTCAGGGTTCGAATTACAAAACCTGCTAATATCAATGTAACAAACTTGCGAACAGAGTGTTTCTGGTTTTTAGGTTTCTAGAGGCGGCACTGTGTCACCATCACAGGACGGGTTGGATATGAATCATAATTCATGTTGTAATGTGATATGGGTTACAACTAAATGATGAACAGTTGACGAGTTCCATTTGGCTGTCACATTCTTTTCCATTCTTCCATTATAGAGAATACTTGGGATTTCTATCAATTAATTTGTTGCAATAGAAACGACACAATCATGAGAATAATGTATCAGAATCATGCAAAATGACTATAAATTCAGCTACCACTGTCAGTCTGGTACATGTACCATTGCTGATTTCATTTGCTTCCCAATGCTTTAGATCTGATGGAACCTTTTTATATGTGACCTCGCTCCTACTAACTTGGCTAGTGGGATATCCCTTTAGCTCACTTGGTAGAGCGTCGGTCTCAAAACGCAGAGATCGTGGGTTCAATCCCCGATCTGGGCAACGAATTTTCGGTTGTCACATATAGGACATATTAATAAAATTATTATTTAGCATGAAATTCTGACATCATCATCATAGAATCATGTGCTATGTGGTAAATTTAGACCATGCAGTGAGACTAAGGTATCAAAAGTTTCCAGATGTGCCCCAACACTAAATATCAAAATACGCACCAACTTTCAACAGAAAAACTTCGCACAGCCAAGTCATCTGAACTGAAAACAACACCTTCTGATCAATTTATATGGAGAAGTCAACACTTGGGATCATACAGACAAATGTTTGCCAGTGCAGAGCCATTAACCCCACACAGTTTTTGAGGAACTATGGCAAAGGTCTGTGTTAGAATTGGTTGGGAACATGCTGCAAGACGTCAGTGACCTTAGGACAGAAGAACTATAGTGGGTGCATAACATGGCAAAAATAGTTTATCAGTTCTCCCTCCCACCTACAGAGTAATTTCTGTTTGAACAAATCATCAACTTTACAACTGTAAACTGTGGAATCAATTTTAAAATACTGTAAAACCCAGAAATATTAGCATCCAATAAGTTTAGCGTTTTTACCATGTGGATATATTAGCGGCCATCTAATTTAGCGGGTGGATGACAAAAACAGAAAAAGCAAACCCGTATTTTGACTTTTTCAAAACACTAAAAACCCTAAATAAATGGACGTTAGTAATTTCTGGGTTTACAGTACATAGAATCATGGACAAAGTAGACTTCCTAGCATAATTTATAATAGAGCATCAATAACTCTTCTAGTATATCCACTCCAAAATCCATACTACAATATACCTGCACAGATATCTGGTATCTGGTACATCCAACTCCCAATATATTTGTTGATTCCAGGTATAAATCCCCTTCAGCGTGTTCAGTAAAAGCCACTAGTTCAATGCCAGGTTCGATGTGCCACCGTCACAGCCAGAAAGTTATCCCACTTGACAAAGACGAGATGACCCCAGGTCACACAAGGTCAAGATCGTGCTGCTAGCAATAAACGATACCTCACTTCTGGACAATATTCGGCCTGTAAATGTTGATCTGAAACCAACGTTGCCATTGCCGGGCACCTCAACAAACACAGTGTCCTTGCATCAACGAAGGAAGACAATTATATCGGGTCGGATGTTTCTAGGGATATCGTCAGTGGAAGAAATAACGACACAGATGGGAGTGGATGGATGGAATGACGACTGCCGGATGTCGGAAAGCGTGACTCTGTCTGCAGAAAGCCAAGACATCCTGATTCAGCTTTTGTCATATTGCACATCACTGCTCTATTTATTCAGCCCTACCTGGGTGCATGGGCACAGAAATTTTGACCACTGATATTACCCTACATGTATGCATTTTCAATTCAATATAGCAACCACCATCCTGCCTATATTCTAGAATATAATTGTAATCTTGTAATCTTGGAATTACTGGAACTATTCTCTCTGAATTTATTCTTAATCTTTGGACATTTATATTTAATACGTGTTTCATCCCATCTATGTGCCATTTTTGAGATCAAAAATGTCAATAAACTACTGCTACTACTATCACCACTCAACCCAACAATGATGCATCAACATGACAATGTTTCCCACGGCTTCGTTAGGAATTTCCCCAAGGAATTTTCCCCATGCAATTTACATGATTTAAATCAGCCCTAAGTGTTGGGGTGGTCTGCCTTCGTATCCACTGTCACAGTCTCGATAGCTACATCTAAGGTCAATATATCATAAACACTTTATATATATGGCACAAGTACCTGGACAATATCATATCCTCGATGGTTTCTCTTGTTTTTCTAATACAGCAGATCCAAAGAAATATGGAATGTTACTAATTCACATCAATAGTTCATTATAGAACTGTCAACTTCCTCTTCCGGGCAGCATCTTAACATTTATTTTAGTTTTCACAACATTTTACTGCCAAAATAATGGAATCTTCTTCTTATACCCATTTACATATGAAGCTCCCCCCCCCCCCGGGGGTCGGGCGGTTGGGGAATTACATTGTTGTGTCTGTCTCATGTAACCTTCCCACATCTGATCAGCCCACATACACTTGTACAGACACAAACATATGTCAGTTTGGGAGACAGACAGGTGCATCTGACATTTCCCGCATTATTTTCCCCTCTTTTTTCTTGATAAATATGAAGGTAACGTCCTTTGGCAGATGTTGAGATATAAGTTTGGCTGTGCAGGTGGGGTCTGCCATTGGTTGGTCAATCAAGCATGCAGCCCAAATTTTCCTTCAAATTCTCCTCTATATGTATATATATTTTTTCTCCTATTTTAAAAGTGAAAGTATATCTTGATCATGTTGATATTAAAAGATGCCATGGCGATGTTGAAAGATCAGTTTAGGCGTGGAGGGGGTGGGGGGGGGGGTTGTGTGGTCACCAAGTCCAGTGGCATGATTGATAATCTTTTTATCACGTTTATGCTATGGGAAGGCGGGCGGATCCACCACTGAGAATATATCATTCAATGATCAGAGGAGCTTGCCTTTTCCTTCTGGACTTTTTCCTCCATTCCAGGCATCAGACTATCTTGGCTTTTGTTTTTCACTTTTTATTCCTTTCCACTCCTTGTTTTTCCTGCATTTTTCACGAAATATGAGACATCTTTTTCTCTACATTACCCAGCGCAGAATCCAGTGCGCAATAACTTCACAAGTAGGACCTATCACAGAGCGGAATTTATCAACAAAACTAGTTCTCCCCACAATATTCATGTTATTCACACTTAATTCTCCTCGCCCTGTGCCTTGATGTAACAAATTCCACTTGCGCCTTGTCATAATTCCTTGGTTCCACCTGCTATTATCCATCAATCCAGGAAAGATAAAATGCCTTGGAATAATGTGGAAAGATACGCAAATCCACTCTAATTGATGATGACAGTACTGTGACTTGAATCAGCTTTTCCATTTGGAATTCTATTAATTTACTTTAACATGTAGTTATAATGTAATATACTTGTATATGTACCATATTAGAAAGCCAAACAATACTGTGACATACATCTGTGTTAATCATGTTAATGGATATGGTGTACTATTTCATGGATAACATCATGAATGCAGAATTATAATTTGGGTCAATTAATATCAAGGCACAAAAGATTTATGACCGATGACTAAATTTCTGATGCTGGGTTAGGCTGACCACAACCAGATTGCCATATAGCAAAAAGAGGCTCAGGGTTCGAATTACAAAACCTGCTAATATCAATGTAACAAACTTGCGAACAGAGTGTTTCTGGTTTTTAGGTTTCTAGAGGCGGCACTGTGTCACCATCACAGGACGGGTTGGATATGAATCATAATTCATGTTGTAATGTGATATGGGTTACAACTAAATGATGAACAGTTGACGAGTTCCATTTGGCTGTCACATTCTTTTCCATTCTTCCATTATAGAGAATACTTGGGATTTCTATCAATTAATTTGTTGCAATAGAAACGACACAATCATGAGAATAATGTATCAGAATCATGCAAAATGACTATAAATTCAGCTACCACTGTCAGTCTGGTACATGTACCATTGCTGATTTCATTTGCTTCCCAATGCTTTAGATCTGATGGAACCTTTTTATATGTGACCTCGCTCCTACTAACTTGGCTAGTGGGATATCCCTTTAGCTCACTTGGTAGAGCGTCGGTCTCAAAACGCAGAGATCGTGGGTTCAATCCCCGATCTGGGCAACGAATTTTCGGTTGTCACATATAGGACATATTAATAAAATTATTATTTAGCATGAAATTCTGACATCATCATCATAGAATCATGTGCTATGTGGTAAATTTAGACCATGCAGTGAGACTAAGGTATCAAAAGTTTCCAGATGTGCCCCAACACTAAATATCAAAATACGCACCAACTTTCAACAGAAAAACTTCGCACAGCCAAGTCATCTGAACTGAAAACAACACCTTCTGATCAATTTATATGGAGAAGTCAACACTTGGGATCATACAGACAAATGTTTGCCAGTGCAGAGCCATTAACCCCACACAGTTTTTGAGGAACTATGGCAAAGGTCTGTGTTAGAATTGGTTGGGAACATGCTGCAAGACGTCAGTGACCTTAGGACAGAAGAACTATAGTGGGTGCATAACATGGCAAAAATAGTTTATCAGTTCTCCCTCCCACCTACAGAGTAATTTCTGTTTGAACAAATCATCAACTTTACAACTGTAAACTGTGGAATCAATTTTAAAATACTGTAAAACCCAGAAATATTAGCATCCAATAAGTTTAGCGTTTTTACCATGTGGATATATTAGCGGCCATCTAATTTAGCGGGTGGATGACAAAAACAGAAAAAGCAAACCCGTATTTTGACTTTTTCAAAACACTAAAAACCCTAAATAAATGGACGTTAGTACTTTCTGGGTTTACAGTACATAGAATCATGGACAAAGTAGACTTCCTAGCATAATTTATAATAGAGCATCAATAACTCTTCTAGTATATCCACTCCAAAATCCATACTACAATATACCTGCACAGATATCTGGTATCTGGTACATCCAACTCCCAATATATTTGTTGATTCCAGGTATAAATCCCCTTCAGCGTGTTCAGTAAAAGCCACTAGTTCAATGCCAGGTTCGATGTGCCACCGTCACAGCCAGAAAGTTATCCCACTTGACAAAGACGAGATGACCCCAGGTCACACAAGGTCAAGATCGTGCTGCTAGCAATAAACGATACCTCACTTCTGGACAATATTCGGCCTGTAAATGTTGATCTGAAACCAACGTTGCCATTGCCGGGCACCTCAACAAACACAGTGTCCTTGCATCAACGAAGGAAGACAATTATATCGGGTCGGATGTTTCTAGGGATATCGTCAGTGGAAGAAATAACGACACAGATGGGAGTGGATGGATGGAATGACGACTGCCGGATGTCGGAAAGCGTGACTCTGTCTGCAGAAAGCCAAGACATCCTGATTCAGCTTTTGTCATATTGCACATCACTGCTCTATTTATTCAGCCCTACCTGGGTGCATGGGCACAGAAATTTTGACCACTGATATTACCCTACATGTATGCATTTTCAATTCAATATAGCAACCACCATCCTGCCTATATTCTAGAATATAATTGTAATCTTGTAATCTTGGAATTACTGGAACTATTCTCTCTGAATTTATTCTTAATCTTTGGACATTTATATTTAATACGTGTTTCATCCCATCTATGTGCCATTTTTGAGATCAAAAATGTCAATAAACTACTGCTACTACTATCACCACTCAACCCAACAATGATGCATCAACATGACAATGTTTCCCACGGCTTCGTTAGGAATTTCCCCAAGGAATTTTCCCCATGCAATTTACATGATTTAAATCAGCCCTAAGTGTTGGGGTGGTCTGCCTTCGTATCCACTGTCACAGTCTCGATAGCTACATCTAAGGTCAATATATCATAAACACTTTATATATATGGCACAAGTACCTGGACAATATCATATCCTCGATGGTTTCTCTTGTTTTTCTAATACAGCAGATCCAAAGAAATATGGAATGTTACTAATTCACATCAATAGTTCATTATAGAACTGTCAACTTCCTCTTCCGGGCAGCATCTTAACATTTATTTTAGTTTTCACAACATTTTACTGCCAAAATAATGGAATCTTCTTCTTATACCCATTTACATATGAAGCTCCCCCCCCCCCCCCCCCCCGAGGTTTTTCCTTACATTCTCAGCCGCTGCTATCAATGCAATTTACAAAGCAATCCGGTGATACAAGTTATGATAGATGACGATACAATTTTCGGGAGGAAAAAAGACACCACAAGAGGAGCTGAATGAAAGTCAGGCAGAATTTCTCAGTGACTGCTCATTCTCTAAAGCTAGCGAAAGTCAAATGCTATAGTCGCTCTGAGTTTGCTCAAGCAGGGATATGAATATCATGGTAGCTACAACACCATCAAAATTAGATTTCCGATAAAGATTCACTGGAGAAAAAAAATAGCATTGAACAATCATATTATCGCAGCAAATTTTTACTTGGACATTGGTAGATTTTATAGTTTTCTAAACACATCAAGGGAACAGGAATTTTGTCACCGTTGAAAATTGTCAGTTCCACCTGCTATTCTCAATTTAGACAAAACTCGCTTTGAAAAAGAACATCCACCGACTGTCAAATTACTTTCCCATTATGACATGGCACCTTACATTATCCGTAGACAGGGAAAGTGATGGACAGAATCCAGTTGCAAATTGGGAAAGGTCTCATTTCCTTTGCTATAGTTCACCGTCATGCCTCTAGCTGCCTCTGACTAATGAGATAGCATATATTATAGACGGACAGACGAACAGACAGAGCCTGGCTCCTATCAGCTTTGGAAATGGCAAAGGGATGGGTTTCTTTGGAAGGGACAATGATAGATGTAAGATCTTCACATCTTTGCCAATCGCATTTCTCGTAGCAAATCAGGAATAAATTGTGTTCAACGCTTAACCAGCTTGCTACAAATTTTCAACTGGGAATCTGGGGCAGTTGAAATTTAACATCGTAATATGAAATAAACCATGCATTTAGGGATATACATATCAATGATTGTCAAACGGAGAGAAATGCTTGATATCACATACACAGTAATTGTAACCATGGTAACTGCTGCATATCATTTGCATACTGTATCCTGGTATTACTAGTATATTTCTCAAAAAGGGATATTCCATTTCTGTTATATGATAAGGTACTAGTAAGTCACACATGTCTGTTCACAATACTTCTCTGGCAAACACCCTGTTGCATTTGCAGTTTCCTTCTTTACAAGTCATGACTTCATGTAATATACATGTACTTCACCCCTTGTATCACAAGTAATAACATTGCACATCAGAACAAAACTACTGAAATGAAACCTGTTAACTTCTTGTGCTTTCACAGACCTCAAGAGCGCAAGCAATCAACAAGTTCCTTTTCTTCCACGGAGATGGAAAGAAATACTCGAGGCTTGTGCTTAGACTCCAGGGAAACCCTGTAAGCTATCCACAGGCAATGCCTTTTATCCGAGAGCTACGAAAAACATGGGGTCTTGTTTCAATGGATGGGAAGAAACGAACCAAAATCTTGAAGAACGACAGGCGAAAAAATGCTCTTCTGCCTGAGTGATGTTTCTTGTCCCAACTGCTTTAAAACACAAGCAAGGAATCTCCGGTTTATGACAACGTTTTTACGTTGCACAAGGAAAGCCATTCCAGGAATCCGCATCGATCTGAAATCTCCCAGGATAATCTTCCGAGTCGTTGCACTTATTCCGCCACCGATATTCTGAACGGCTGCAACCCAGCAGCCAATGAATAAACGCTATTTATTTTAATCATGTGCAAAATGGTGTTGCCACCCAGTCCCTCAAAGTGATATTACTCATAAAATAGCTACTGTTCTTGGCAACTATTAACTCTGATTCACAGGGACTATAAATGCATTCTGGTCATAAATATGAATCAGTCTGCACATAAACATATTTGTAACCAAACCATCATAACTGTTACAGAAACCCAGCAGAAACCTCTCTATATGGGGTGCTGAGTCTGCAGATTCGAATGTGATTTGAAATTAATTTATCTGCCCACTCACCATTAAAATCAAGAACTCTAACAGATTTTCTATTAAAGTAGTTACCCAAACAAATCCTGATGTGATACAGCTATTGGAGAGAAGTCATTCTGATCAACTTTGCTCAGTTGATATTTGCCTTAATTTACCAAGAGATCAAGAATTTGATCAAGTTGTTGCTCATCGATGCTTGACAAACTTACTTAATTCTCTGTATTCCAAATCCTCTTCAGTCTGTGCACAAGTAACAAGATCAATCCTATGTTGATGATTCTCCTCTCCGCAAGTGTATTACATCCACACAGCTTGGAGATCAGACGGAAAACTGAATCCATCAACGCCAAACTTTCACAAGTCAACACACACACACACACACCCCAAGTAACAATTCAGCATCCAGCCAACTGATCCAGGGCTTGAATCTTCTGATCCAGTGTAGATATGCAATTTGTAAACGGACCCTCCCAGATTCCTTTCTTTATAACCTACAATTTTTTCTTCTTTGTCAGGTTCCCACGTGGATTATCCATCGCCCTTGGACCCTGCCCTAGCTGCTATCTGCCCCCAGTACAGCTCCTGGAAGTCAGGTGATGACTGTGGTATATGTTCTGGAGGCCCAGTCATGAGTTCTGGAGTGGAGAACAAGTGGGGGTCCCGGGGGTGTGGATGGGTGTTTGTTATTGATAGGTGGGTGATGGAGAGAGGGGGTCAGGCGGTTGGAGAATTGCATTGTTGTGTCTGTCTCATGTAACCTTTCCACATCTGAGCAGCCCACATACATTTGTACAGACACAAACACATGTCAGCTTGGGAAACAGACAGGTGCATCTTATATTTCCCCCGCAATCTTTTTTTGTTGGCCCTTCTTTTCCATCCTGAGTGAATGTATGTCTTGAGCTATACTAGTATATGTATATGAAAGTGACGTCCTGTGGGATATATTAAGTTGTCAGTTTGGCTGAACGGGTGGGGCGTGCCATGGGTTGGTCAATCAAGCGTGCAGCCAAAATTTTCATTCAAATAATTATTCTCAACTTTTTTTTGCTTCTTTTTTAACAGTGAAAGTATATCTTGTTCATGTTGATATAAATGTATATGAGAATACCCTGGAAGTAGATGTTGAAATATTAGTTTAGGTGTGGAGGGGGCAGGGGGTTGGTGGGTGGTGTTGTGTGGTTACCAAGTCCAGTGGCATGATTGATAATCTTTTTTATCATGTTTATGCTATGGGAAGGTGGGCGGATTCACTGCTGAGAATATATCATTCAATGATAAAAGGGCTGCATCAGAGGAACTTGACTTATCCTTCTTGATTTTTTTCTCCATTCCAGGTCTTGGAATAGCTTGACTTTTCTTTTTTATTTTTTACTCCCCTCCACTTTTTCCTGCATTTTTCATGGAATATGAGACATCTTTTCCTCTACATTACCCAGCGCAGAATCCAGTGCGCAATAACTTCACAAGAAGGAGCTATCACAGTCCGGAACGTATCAACAAAACTAGTTCTCTCCACATTATTCATGTTACTCACACTTAATTCTTCTCGCCCTGTGCCTCCCTGTAACAAATTCCACTTGCGCTTTGTCATAATTCCTTGGTTGCACCTGCTATTATCCATCAATGCAAGAACGATAAAATGCCTTGGAATATTGTGGAAAGATACGCAAATCCACTCTAATTGATGATGACAGTACTGTGACTTGAATGAGCTTTTCCATTTGATATTCTATGACTTTACTTTACATGTAGATAAAATGTAATATACTCGTACGTACCAATTCTAGCCAATTAATACAGTGACATACATGTATATCTGTGTTAATCATGCTAATGGATGGTGTGGTATTTCATGGATTACATGAGGAATGCAGAATTATAATTTGAATACATAATATCAAGGCACGAAAGAATTATGACCAATGACTAACTTTCTGAAGATGAGTTTGGCTGACCAAAATCAGTGAATCTGATCACTGCTGATTGCCATATAGCAAAAACAGACTGGGATCAAATTACAAAACCTATTTAATATCATGATTGATGTAACTAACTTGCAAACAGAGAAGTGTTTCTAGGTTTTAATTTTCTAGGGGCGTCACTGTGTCACCATCATAGGACGAAATGGTTATGAATCATAATCCATGTTGTAATGTGATATGGGTTACACCTAAATGATGAATAGTTGACGAGTTCCATTTGGCCGTCATATTCGTTTCCATTCTTCTAATATAGGGAATACGTGGGATTCCTATCAATTAATTTGGGGCAATAGAAAAAACACAATCATGAGAATAATGTATCAGAATCATGCAAAATGACTATAAATTTAGCTACCACTGTCAGACTGGCACATGTACCATTGCTGATTTCATTTCCTTCCCGATGCTTTAGATTTGATGGAACCTTTTTTTAGGACATATAAATTATTGCAATTATTATTTAGCATGAAATTCTGACAACATTATTATAGAATCATGTGCTATGTGGTAAATTTAGACCGTGCAGTGACACTAAAGTATTAAAAGTTTCCAGATGTGCCTCAACACTAAATATCAAAATACGCACTGAATTTCAACTGAAAAACTTCGCAGAACCAAAAGTCATCTGAACTGAAAACAACACCTTCTGATCAATTTACATGGAGAAGTCAACATTTGGGATCATACGGACAAATGTTTGCCAGTGCAGAGTCATTGACCCCACCCAGTTTTTGAGGATCTGTGGCAAAGGTCCGTGTCAGAATTGGTTTGGAACATACAGCAAGATGTCTGTGACCTAAGCACAGGAGAGCTAGTGGGTGCATAACATGGCAAAAATATATCAGTTCGCTCATCTACAGAGTAATTTTTGATTGAACAAATAACCAACTTCACAACTGTAAACTGTGGAATCAAGTTTGAAATTGCATGACAAAATTGCATGAACATGTTGCAACATAGACTTCCTTAAGCATATTCTATAATAAAATTTCAATAACTTTTCTAGTATATCCACCCCAACATTCATACTACAAAATATATACCTGCATGAATATCTAGTACAGTATATAACATCCAATTCCAATAAATGCTCATTCCAGCAGGGCTCCCGATAGCGTAAAATAATGCGTAATTACGCATGACTTTTTGAAATTTACGCAGTGCTATCACGGCCAGTGCGTATGATTACGCACTCGAAAGATTTGTGGAAACTAATTAAAAAACAATGACATCGATTTATTAGCTCAAAAAACGAAGTTCCAGAAAATAATCAAACAATGTCAATTTCCGCCGAAGAGACGCATGCGCAATGTAGTGCAGGTTCTTAGCTCATAATTTTGGAGGAATTGTTCACATTGTGATAAAAGCATGAAACTTTGCAGAGGGGTAGAGTATCACTCACTGATCAATATAAGCTAGGGAGCCATTCTCAATATGGCCTGTGGCGGATATGGCGGCCATTTTTCTTTTTGCAGTAAATCGACCTAAAACGGCCGGTTTGGGGAATTGGTTATTTCTACCTGTGCATGTCAAATATTACCCAATATCAACAAAATTGGTATCAAACTGACCGGAATAACAAGACCAACCCACTCATAACAAAAAAGATAATTATATCGAACATTCTACGGCTATATGTCTAAAAAACAGTATTTTTTGCTTGAATTTTGACACGTTATCTCTGGATCTCGTAGTCGGACATGTACAACAGGTGTGCCTGCACCCCCTGACCGCATGGTCATCTGAAATCAATTTTTTTAGTTAGATTTCATCCTATTATTGATCATTAGGGAGATTCCAGAGACCCACCACTGGCGAAAATGGTTGTTTTGGGCCTTTTTCAAAATGGCCACCATCGAAAACGCCGAAATCATGTTTTGGGCCATACCTCAGCTTCTATTGCAGGTAGAGACATGGTTTTGGTGTCTTTCCCCATGTTTTTGATACTGAAGAATCCAATTCTGTCATTGCTGAGTACCTGTGTCTGTTGGTTGCTTCAGAATTAAAAATGTCTGACAAGGTGCGAATGATATTGCGTAGAAACCCTGAGAGGGGACCAAAATGATAGTGAAAGCAGTTCCATTCCCACATAACAAGCTCAGAAGAAAAGAATCAATTTACAGAAATATTGCCAAGGTGAATTGTTTTGAATTCCTGGACACATGATTTGATGAGGAATGCGAAGCTCGCTTGTAGTCATTAAAAAAGAGTGCAGTTTTCTGTCATTTGACCTGGAAAGAAAGTCAAAAATGCACATGAACCAGTATTTTGGGTATGCAGAAGCCTTCTTTAATAGTTGTGCATGTAATGCAACACCTTTTCACTTCTGGGAAAACAAGGGAAATCCAAGATGGCTACCAAAGCCAACAAATAATATTTGAATATAAGCAATGTCTCTGCATAAGAATTAGTATTGGAACGTAACAATCCAATAATGGACTAATACAAATCCTGTAAATTCCCTTCTATTGCATTGTAATCATGGTACAATGAAATGCCAGTAAAGATCCCTATCATTCTTTGATCGTTTTATCAGCGGTCATGAACATGGGAAGGGTCCCTGCCTCAACACCCACCAGTTTCGTTCTGCCTGGCAAATGAAGCATGGTCATTGTTGTGAAGCTTTCCTGTTGACACAGTAGCATAATCGTGCTGATGTGTTTAAAAATGATTACCATGCTTCATTTGCCAGGTAGAACGAAACTGTAAAAATGATTACCCCTTATGTAGGGCACAGAAATATGTGTATTTTTTTTGTGCAGCATGGTATGACAGTGAACTGAGAACAATGCAGTAGCTCCCGACAAATTGTATGCCAATCCCAGCTTGACCTCTAGTCTCAAGAACGATTACACAGCAAATAAGCAATGGCATATACACGTTCATTCTTTGTTCAACGTGTTCAACTTTGATCTTCTGCATTCGCAAGGTGAACTATATTTTGTGCAGTGGCATTTGACACAAAGGTCAAAGACATCCTTGACAAAAGGCATTATGGTCTAGATGGGAACCATCTTTGTTGTCTGTTTCAGTCCATCCATGGTCTGTGGTGTTTTGAACAACCCCTACTGGTTAATGGGCTCTAGTTCGTGTCCTTAATTGGAGGTATTCTGATATGTTGTTCTAGCACATCATTTGTTTCAGGAATTCATTGTATATGACTGATCTTGTGAAATAGAACCTTCATCCCGACAAAGTCAACGTTGATGTCATTAGTGATAAATTCATGATCCTATTTCATGCATTCACTGGATCTGACAGCGCGTTCTCCTTTATATGTTAGTATCATCTGAGCTGAGACGATGCAATTGGTCTGTGATGATGCAATTGGTCAGTGAGCTGTCCTTCATTGAATCTGTTTTTTATGATATCAACATTGACCTCGTAAGCACAGGGACTAGAGCCCATTAACCACTAGGGGTTGTTCAAAACCCTACAGGACATGGATGGAATGAGACAGACGACAAGAAATTTCCCATGTCAACCACAATATCTTGTGTCAGGGATGTCTTTGTTCTTGATGTCAAATGTCATTGCACAAACCCTTGTCAATTTTGCGAATGCAAAAAGGTCTAACTTGAAATGTATACATGTAAATGCCATTCCAAATTTGTCGTGTAATTATTCTTCAGACTAGAGGTCAAAGCTATCATTGGCAAATAACATTTATCTTGAGCTACTGCATCGTTTTCAGGTAACTGTCATATCGTTCTGGACAAACAAATCACATGTCATGACTGTATCACACATAAGGGGCAACTCCTTTGTCAACCGGAAACCAATCAACAACGAACATGCTCCATTTGCCACCCAGAACAAAACGGGTGCATGGATGTTGAGGCAGAGATATTTCCCATGTTAATGGCAGCTGATAAGATCAACAAACACGTGGTAGAAGTGAACTTTACTGGCATTCTTGGTGCCTTGATTCCAATGCAATAGAAGGGAAATTTCAGAATCCGTACTGGTATATCATTGGATTGTTTAGTTTTATCCCTGGTAATTTTTATGCAGAGGCCTTGCTTAAATTCAGAAATTATCTGTTGGCCGTGAGGGCCATCTTGGATTTGATTTCTGTGGAGTAAAAAGTGTTGCAGTCCACGCACAACTGATAATGATGGTTTATGCAAACCCTAAATACTAGTTCATTTGTATTTTTTACCATCTTACTAGGTGAATGCCAGGAAAATGCAATATATTCCAGAGACCACAAACGAACATCGCATTCATCATCGAGTCATGTATCCAGGAATTCAAAAGAATCCACCTTGGCACCAAATCTGTAAATTTATTGTTACCTTTGAGCTTGATATGTGGGAATGGAACTGCTTTTACTATCAATCTGGCCTATTTTAGGATTTCTACTCATATCAGACGCACCATGGTTGGAAATGTGGTTTTCGCCAGTTTCATTGTCAGCCATTCTTAATTCTTAAGTAATCAACAGTCACAGGTACTCAGCATTGATAAAATTGGATTCCCCAATATCAAAAACATAGGTATAGACACCAAAACCATGTCTCTACCTGCAACAGAAGCTGAGATATAGCCCAAAACATGATTTCAGAGTATTCAACGGCGGCCATTTTGAAAACGGCCCAGAAAACCATATTTGCCAGCGATGGATCTCTAGAAACAGTATTAATAATCAGTAATATGTTCGAAATTAACTAAAAAAATTAATTTCAGAAAATCATCGGGGGAGGGGGAGCACAGTCGTCAACGTGCGCACAGGATTCCTGTAGCGGAGTTACAGGAAGCCTGCAAAAAGCAACAACATAATCTGAGAAAATTGATGGTAGGTGGGTATCTTTGGTTGGAAACACATCCCAAACGAGGTTTCCAGCAAAGGGACTGAACAGATAGACTAACATAATGATATTCTTTTGCGTGGTAGTTTCATTTGTTGTTGACACTTCCGTTATTATTAACTATAAACACATGAAATGAGATTATCCCTCAATTATCGTCCGATTGCCCCTTTGTCTACATGTAATCACCATATAGTGGAACTTTTGCCCACTGCTACTGTGCATGGGGGTTCATTGGTTCACAGTTGAACAAATTCAACAGTTATTGGGAGGTGACACTCGTCTGTTTGTGTTTGTCAAACAATTGTTTATCGTAGCACACACGAGATATGTGCTGCAGGATTCACATAACAGGCGCTGAAGTATTCACGTAACAGGCGCTTCAGTGTTCAAGTAACACTGGATGTAAAATTGCCCTAAAATTTTTCTTTCCACTAAATTAACTTTGTACACATCAATATAAACACATACAAAGGTCAGCTTCATGGATTGTGCATTGTACTGGAAAAGTACAAGCATATAGGTTGCGATATTCCTGGCTGGATCTCATCAACTGGCAATGCCTTTTCTTCGTTGTAAAGTAATTTAGTATGCAAGTAGCACTAGATACAAAATTGCCCCCAAATACCTCTTTCACTAAATTTACAGCAGAATAACTTATTATGTGTAAGAACTGGAACAATATCACAGGGAGGAACCGTTTGTCTGATTCTATGTGCATTTGCCTGATTCTATGGGCAAAAAGTCTGATTCTATGAGCAATTGTCTGATTCTATGGGCAAATAAGCAAGTAAGCTGCAGGGCACCAGTAAAACATGCTGGATCGACGGCTAAGTTCTCAACACAATCTGATGGCGTATGTTCTTTTTACTTCTTAAATCATTGCAGAATATGATTCATGTTCAGTTTCTTATGTGGTGTTCACCGCTCTTCATATATCTGTCGCACAAAAGTGGAACGGCTAGGCAGTGGAGCAGTTAGCCATCATAAATCACCAAAGACAAAGCGCTTCCAGTTACTTACCAGGATATATTGACCACAATTGCATGACAATTATTCCAGTTAACATTTTGATTGCTCGTGGATGTGAAGTCAGCTACGTAATCCAACTAAATTGGACATAGAATAAAATAACAGAAACATACCTGATTCTATGGGAACAAACCTGATTCTATGGGTAGGGTGTTGTTATAGCCATGAAACTAACAGCTTCTCGATGCTGATCCTGAATAAAAATATCATTGAATCTTGATTTTATGTTCTGTTTCTAGAAGAAGGTCAATAACATGGATGACAGATCGTAGCCCATAGTTCCATGGTTATCAAATATACCTACCCATAGAGTCAGGTTTGTTCCCATAGAATCGGGTTTGTTTCTGTTATTTTTAATCTATGATCAATTTTGTTTGATTCTGTAGCTGATTTCACATCTAGGGACAATCCGAATGTCAACTGAAATAATTTTTGTCCAGATACCCAGGTAGGTTAGTATGAACGCTTTCCAGTTGGTGATTTATTATGGATAACTGCTCCACCACCTAGCCGTTCCACTTTTGTGTGACAAATGTATGAACAACGGTGAACACTGCATAAGAAACTGAACATAACCCATATTCTGCAATGATTTATGGAGTAAATAGAACGTGTGCCATCAGATTGTGTTGAGAAATTTGTCGTTGATCCAGCATGTTTTACTGGTGCCCCACCGCTTACTTCCTTATTTACCCATAGAATCAGACAATTTGCTCACAGAATCAGACTTTCTGCCCATAGAATCAGAATAATGCACATAGAATCAGACAAACGGTTCCTCCCTGTGAATATAATAAACTGAATACACAGTGCTCATCATGTCCTCAATGATATCAGTATTGGTGTGTTGCATGGACCTAACCTATCTTACGTGTGTGTTTTTGTTAGCAACTTTCCTAGAGAGAATTATTATGGCTGGTGACTGTGGGTACTGCAGCTTCTCATCAGAGCAAACGGATGACATTGTACAACACTGCATCCAGTCCCACGCTGGTCCCAATCACGAATACTGATCAGTGAGGTCATGGTGAGCACTGTATATATTCAGTTTATGTATAGTGTACATACATATTATACCGTTCCAGTTGTTAAATATAATAAATAATTTTGCTGTAAATTTAGTGGAAAGAGAGATTCGGGGACAATTTTACATCTAGTGGTACTTGCATTGCCAATTGATGAGATCCAGCCAGGAATAATGCAGCCTATATGCTTGTACTTTTCCAGTACAATGCACAATCTATGAATCTGACCTTTGTATGTGTTTATATTGATGTGTACAAAGTTAATCTAGTGAAAAGAAAAATTTTAGGGCAATTTTACATCCAGTGTTACTTGAACACTGAAGCGCCTGTTACGTGAATACTTCAGCGCCTGTTACGTGAATCCTGCAGCACATATCTCGTGTGTGCTACGATAAACAATTGCTTGACAAACACAAACAGACGAGTGTCACCTCCCATTAACTGTTGAATTTGATCAACTGTGAACCAATAAACCCCCATGCACATTAGCAGTGGGTAAAAGTTCCATTATATGGTGATTTCATGTAGACAAAGGGGCAATCGGACGATAATTGAGGAATAATCTCACTTCATGTGTTTATAGTTAATAATAACGAAGGTGTCAACAACAAATGAAACTACCACCCAAAAGAATATCTTTATGTTAGTCTATCTGCTAAGTCGCTTTGCTGGAAACCTCGTTTGGGATGTGTTTCCAACAAACAAATACCCACCCACCATCAATTTACTCAGATTATGTTGTTGTTTTTTGCAGGCTTCCTGTAACTCCGTTACAGGAATCATGTGCGCACGTTGACGACTGTGGGGAGGAGAGGATGCAGGCACACCTATTATACTGCCCGACTATGAGATCCATGAATAATTCGCAAAATTCAAGCAAAAAACTGGGGTTTTTTTTACATATTGCTACACAACATTCAATCTAATTATCTTTTTTCGTTATAGGTGAGTTGGCCTTGTTATTCCGATCAGTTTGATACCAATTTTGTGGATATTGGATAATATTTGACAGGCATAGATAGAAATAACGAATTTCGCGAACCGGCCGTTTTTTTCACTGCAAAAAGAAAAATGGCTGCCATATCCGACACAGGCCATATTGAGAATGGCTCCCTAGCTTATATTGATCAGTGGGTGATACTCTACCCCTCTGCAAAGTTTCATGCTTTTATCACAATTTGAACAATTTTTTTGCTAAGAACCTGCACTAAATGCACTCGCTGGCGAATAAGTTGTGGGACACGTCATCAAAATTCGAGCACAATAAACTGCAGCGCCCCCGTGCGAATGGCTGCAACATCGAAAGCCTATGTGTGCGCCCCCTAGCGAATATAAATTTAAGGATTTCCCCACTTTCGTTTCTTCAGCATGACTCGACAATGAATCGACGAACTATTCGAGAGCAAAGCAAGTGCGTTTTCTGCAATAGAAGACCTTCAGAAAGCTACTGTGGGCAAGGGCTATCGTTGACTATTAGGATTGTGCTGAAATTTTGAGAAAAAACCCGGAGGATATGCGAGATTTTTAAACATAAGGGAAGCTGTCACTTTGACTGGAAAAAAAAATAAAATTAGCCCAAAGGCTAAGATAGGTTACCGGACAATTTTGGTTTGGCCATGGCAGCATTGGCAGGTAACAGACCTTGAGATTTACCAATCAAGGTTCGCAGTGTAAACATATGACCTTGGGATTTACCAATCAAGGTCATCCGTATGAACTTCGATGTAACCATTACATGTATGTGTGCGGCATTTGATATTCTATATGTTGGGTGGAATCGTTTAGGCCGCTCAGGTCAATTTACACATTCCAAGTCAGACATTTGGCACTCAAGGTCATCTGACGTCAAGTTCAAGGTCATCATTAGTTGTGCCATATATGTCTTCCTATATGTTCATAATGCAAACATGAGCTCTATCTGCAAGCATTTCATCTACAAAGGCAAATCTGGGCATTTTTTGACCCCAAAATGGCTGTTTTGACCTTTCAAGGTCATCCAAGGTCAAATTCAAGGTCACCACACAAGTCGCCATATATGACTTCCCATTTGAAAGTGCCAATTTCTAAGCTCTATCTTCAAGCGTTCTATGAGTACAGTCCGGACAGCTCCCATTATGAAGGGAAAAAGTGCCGAAAATTTTCCAAGTCCAAAATTTTTTTCAAAGGGTGAAAATTTTTTTTTGCTCTAGAAATGGCCCAAAATGGATAGTAATGCGATCTGGGGCGAAAAAAATTTTTTTCGCCGACCCGCCAAAAATTCAAAATGGCCGCCACACGGAAACCGGCAGATTTAGGGCAACCAAACTTATACATATCACAGAGGTATATGAGGGGAATCTTTTGAAACCAAAAACTCAAAACTGATCAGACAGTTTTTGAGAAAATGGCCGTCAAAGTCCAAAATTGAGCGTTTTTCGACATAAATGGCCGCCATTTTGAAAAAAATGCGAAATTCAAAAAACAAAAAAATACCTCCTTCTCAAAATATTTTTAGGCATTTTTGTGCAAAATTTCAGAAAGATTCGATCGTTAACTTTAAAGATAAAATTAGCCCTAAAGGCTAAGATAGGTTACCGGACAATTTTGGTTTGGCCATGGCAGCATTGGCAGGTAACAGACCTTGAGATTTACCAATCAAGGTTCGCAGTG
The DNA here is from genome assembly GCA_949152475.1 of Terebella lapidaria. Lineage (NCBI taxonomy): Eukaryota > Metazoa > Annelida > Polychaeta > Terebellida > Terebellidae > Terebella > Terebella lapidaria. The sequence continues at coordinate 14,825,396 of OX424557.1, forward strand.
TAAACATATGACCTTAGGATTTACCAATCAAGGTCATCCGTATGAACTTCGATGTAACCATTACATGTATGTGTGCGGCATTTGATTTTCTATATGTTGGGTGGAATCGTTTAGGCCGCTCAGGTCAATTTACACATTCCAAGTCAGACATTTGGCACTCAAGGTCATCTGACGTCAAGTTCAAGGTCATCATTAGTTGTGCCATATATGTCTTCCTATATGTTCATAATGCAAACATGAGCTCTATCTGCAAGCATTTCATCTACAAAGGCAAATCTGGGCATTTTTTGACCCCAAAATGGCTGTTTTGACCTTTCAAGGTCATCCAAGGTCAAATTCAAGGTCACCACACAAGTCGCCATATATGACTTCCCATTTGAAAGTGCCAATTTCTAAGCTCTATCTTCAAGCGTTCTATGAGTGCAGTCCTGACAGCTCCCATTATGAAGGAAAAAAGTGCCGAAAATTTTCTAAGTCCAAAATTTTTTTCAAAGGGTGAAAATTTTTTTTTGCCTAGAAATGGCCCAAAATGGATAGTAATGTTATTTGGGGCGAAAAAATTTTTTTTCGCCGACTCGTCAAAAATTCAAAATGGCCGCCACACTGAGATCGGCGATTCAAGGGCAACAAAACTTATACACGTCACAGAGGTATATAAGAGGAATCTTTTTAAGCAAAAATCTCAAAACTGATCAGAGAGTTTTTGAGAAAATACAGACCAGGTGCAAATTTGAGCGTTTTTCGACCCAAAAATGGCTGTTTTGACCTTTCAAGGTCATCCAAGGTCAAATTCAAGGTCACCACACAAGTCGCCATATATGACTTTCCATTTGAAAGTGCCAATTTCTAAGCTCTATCTTCAAGCGTTCTATGAGTACAGTCCGGACAGCTCCCATTATGAAGGGAAAAAGTGCCGAAAATTTTCCAAGTCCAAAATTTTTTTCAAAGGGTGAAAATTTTTTTTTGCTCTAGAAATGGCCCAAAATGGATAGTAATGCGATCTGGGGCGAAAAAAATTTTTTTCGCCGACCCGCCAAAAATTCAAAATGGCCGCCACACGGAAACCGGCAGATTTAGGGCAACCAAACTTATACATATCACAGAGGTATATGAGGGGAATCTTTTGAAACCAAAAACTCAAAACTGATCAGACAGTTTTTGAGAAAATGGCCGTCAAAGTCCAAAATTGAGCGTTTTTCGACAAAAATGGCCGCCATTTTGAAAAAAATGCGAAATTCAAAAAACAAAAAAATACCTCCTTCTCAAAATATTTTTAGGCATTTTTGTGCAAAATTTCAGAAAGATTCGATCGTTAACTTTAAAGATAAAATTAGCCCTAAAGGCTAAGATAGGTTACCGGACAATTTTGGTTTGGCCATGGCAGCATTGGCAGGTAACAGACCTTGAGATTTACCAATCAAGGTTCGCAGTGTAAACATATGACCTTAGGATTTACCAATCAAGGTCATCCGTATGAACTTCGATGTAACCATTACATGTATGTGTGCGGCATTTGATTTTCTATATGTTGGGTGGAATCGTTTAGGCCGCTCAGGTCAATTTACACATTCCAAGTCAGACATTTGGCACTCAAGGTCATCTGACGTCAAGTTCAAGGTCATCATTAGTTGTGCCATATATGTCTTCCTATATGTTCATAATGCAAACATGAGCTCTATCTGCAAGCATTTCATCTACAAAGGCAAATCTGGGCATTTTTTGACCCCAAAATGGCTGTTTTGACCTTTCAAGGTCATCCAAGGTCAAATTCAAGGTCACCACACAAGTCGCCATATATGACTTCCCGTTTGAAAGTGCCAATTTCTAAGCTCTATCTTCAAGCGTTCTATGAGTACAGTCAGGACAGCTCCCATTATGAAGGGAAAAAGTGCCGAAAATTTTCCAAGTCCAAAATTTTTTTCAAAGGGTGAAAAATTTTTTTTGCTCTAGAAATGGCCCAAAATGGATAGTAATGCGATCTGGGGCGAAAAAAATTTTTTTCGCCGACCCCCCAAAAATTCAAAATGGCCGCCACACGGAAACCGGCAGATTTAGGGCAACCAAACTTATACATATCACAGAGGTATATGAGGGGAATCTTTTGAAACCAAAAACTCAAAACTGATCAGACAGTTTTTGAGAAAATGGCCGTCAAAGTCCAAAATTGAGCGTTTTTCGACAAAAACGGCCGCCATTTTGAAAAAAATGCGAAAATCAAAAAACAAAAAAATACCTCCTTCTCAAAATATTTTTAGGCATTTTTGTGCAAAATTTCAGAAAGATTCGATCGTTAACTTTAAAGATAAAAATGTTAACGCCGGACGGACGGACGGACGGACGGACGGACGGACGACGGACGCAACGCCATGCCAATAGGTTATCGGACCAAAGGTCCGGTAACCTAAAAACCACTGTACATCCTTTTTTGAAAATTACCCCTTCATTTCAAAATTTACCCCTTGTAATTTGACCCATGGGGTACGGTACTCCTTCGAAAAAATCCTACCGGGAGCCCTGTTCCAGGTATGAATTCCTCCAGAATAAACCACTAGCTAAATGCCAGCCTCGCTGTACCACCGTCACAGCCAGAAAGTTATCCCACTTGACAGAGACGAGATGACCCCAGGTCACAGAAGGTCAACATCGTGCTGCTAGCAATAAATGACACCTCACTTCTGGACAATATTCGGCCTGTAAATGTTGATCTGAAACCAACACTGCCATTGCCGGGCTCCCAAACAAACAGTGTCCTTGCATCAACCGAGGGGAGACAATTTCAGCGGGTCGGATGTTTCTACGGACATCCTCAGCGGAACAAATAGTGACACAGACTGGAGCCAACAGACGAACGGACGACTGCCGGATGTCTGGAAGCGTGTTTCTGTCTGCAGAAAGCTGAAAATATCCTGACTCCTGTCATAATTTTGCAGATCCCTGCTCCATTTATTCATTTTGTTCCTCACTGGGCACAGGAATCTTGACAACAGATATTATCCTATGCATTTTAAATCCAATATTGCAGCAAGCATCCTATATATATATCAGCACTCAACCCCACAGTGCATCAACATGTGACACTTTTCCCCACGGTTGTGTTAGGAATTTCCCCAAGGGATTTCCCCCCATGCAGTTTAGACGGTCAGCCCAAAGTGTTTATGTGGTCTGCCTCCATATCCATGGTAACAGTCAGGATAGCTGCATCTAAGGTCAATGTATCATCTACACTTTATATATATGACACAAGTGCCTGGACAATATCATATCCTAGATGGTTTCTCTTGCTTTTCTGATACAGCAGAATCAGATCGAAGGAAATATGGAAAGTCAGTATTTCACATCAATAGTTCATTATAGAAGTGTCAACTTCCTCTCCTGGGCAGCATCTTAACTCTGTCCTTTATTTCAGTTTTCACAACATTTTCTCACCCCCAAAATAATGGAATCTCCTTTATACCCATTTATATATGGAGTGAAGAGGGCCAGAGGCACCCCCTGCAATTTTCTTACATTCTCAGCCGCTGGTATCAATGCAATTTACGAAGCAATCCATAACATCCAGACTGCCGCTGATACAAGTTATGATAGATGACGATACAATTTTCGGGACGAAAAAAGACACCACAAGAGCTGTTGAACGAGAGTCGTCAGGCAGATTTTCCGAGTGACTGATCATTCTTGAAGCTAACCCAAGTCAAATGCAATAGTCTCTCTATGTTTGCTGATGCAGTGATATTACATACACCATCCTCAAATACCTCGGTTATAACTGAGAAACTACCACCAGACAAAACTACCATGGCACATGTTTTATTTCATTATTTTTCTAAACCCTCAAAAAATATTTAATAGATTTGATGGTTCAAACCATTCATGAAATCGTTTCTACTCACCAGCTGTTTTGCTCCAATACAGCAAACAAATCACTTATAGCGTATCCGACTCCTGGATAATATTATCACTGCCAACCATCGGAGAGTACCATTAACTACCACTAGCTTCTATGATATTTTACATCATATTAATGTTACTTGTAACATGCACAGGATATGCTGCCTGGCTGCCGCTTGTGGTCTGACGGATGTTAAGTGTCAGAGTGCGCCAGTCCGTCTGTCTGTCTGCATAATATACCACAACCCGCAGACTCATGTCAAAGAATAAGCGAAACTAGAACATTTCAAAAGCATGCCGGAAAATTTTGACCAAAATCAATACACTGACAGGGTGGGTCACTGTTATTGACAAACCAGAATGTAACTTAAGCCACCAGCTTTTGCCTTAGAAATATGATACCGACATTTTGTTATTTTGTATTAATTTGTATGAGAGAAAACCAGACCTAGTTAAATCTGTGCCAATTATTTTTTTTTTTCGGAAAGAAAAAATCTGATCATTTTACTTCAGCTACAATATTGTCACAGAAAGTGGTTCAATGCTAGCGCAAATATATTCAAGAATATAGTTGCATCGCACACAAGACTTTCCACAAGTATATGTATATATTTTATCTTGCACATCACAGAAGCCTCGCCTCATTTTAGTCACACAAAAAATAAAAATTGTGTTTTGTTTTGTGCGTGGAGCAATGAGGAAAACTCAGGCAAATATGTTTATTTTAGGTGACCTTGTCTGAAAACCCAACATCAACTATGTTCTTCAAGATAACGAGAAAAAAATAAAACCCGTTAGACATGTCAAATGATACTTCAAACCCTGCCTAGAGGAAAGTAAATATTTATTCAAGATCAGGCTCAAAAATAGCATTTTGATTTTATAAAGTAGAGAATTGGATAACCACTTGCTGGTAACAGAACATGATACCACATGAACTTTTGGTTGGAAGATACCTTCCTCAAACACTGAACTCCAAACAGTAATGAGATTTTAACTGTTTTTCATCAATCTAATAGTACTTTTTGTAATACATGTGGCACACAGCCAAGATAATATTTGGTCATTCTGAACCTTGTAAACACTGAGCTCACTACAGCTATTATACGTCAGTATATATTGTGATATATGTATTACCCATACACTTACATGTACTGGTAATGGCGGCTGCACTGGGAAACCATCCAACTAAACATGCAGTGACCACTGAGTGTCAAAGTGTCCGAACAGATTATAGACTACATGAGACGGTTAAAGAGAAGACAAGGTGTTTTGTGGCTCATAACTGTAAATAGCCAGATGCAAGCCATGGAGAAGCCATAGGTGTGAATGGCAATATTTTCCGGGTAGTTTGTCGTGGACAATATTCTCGCTCGGTTTGTAATCATTAAAATGTCGTTACAATGATATGTGTGATGTAATGGATTAAACAGCACCTATTCTAGAATATCCATGATCAGGATAATGCTGAATAACAATCACGAACCATTGGATTATGTATTCTGTTCTACCAA